>JASWHV010000013.1:43726886-53726886 GCA_030760725.1 Neostapfia colusana
TGACCAGTACTCCACCGAGAAATCGAAGCCCAGGAGCTTGCCGACCCAGTGATGCTGAGGGATCGTGGCGAGGCGCTGATCGAGGAGGTACTTCAGGCTGTAGTGGTCGGTCTTGACGATGAAGCGCCGTCCCCAGAGATACGGGCGCCAGTGCCGTACCGCCTGGACGAGGCCGATGGCTCGCGCTCGTAGGCGGCCAGTGAGCGGTGGCGCGGCGCCACCGGCCTGCTGAAGAAGGCGACCGGATGGCCCTCCTGGACCAGGACTGCACCGAAGCCGAACATCGACGCGTCGCACTCGACGGTGAATAGCTTGGCGAAGTCAGGAATGGCGAGGACAGGGGCGGATGTGACAGCGGCCTTGAGCGCTGTGAATGCCGCGGCCGCCGCGTCGTCCCAGGAGAATCCCTCCTTGAGTAGGGCCATTAGAGGTGCAGCGATCGCCCCGTAGTTGTGGACGAACTTGCGGTAGTACCCGGCGAGGTCGAGGAAACCGCGCACAACCCGTGGCGAACGTGGAGCCGGCCAATCATGGATCGCCTGCACCTTGGCCGGGTCCATGGCCACGCCCGCCGCGGAAATGACATGGCCGAGGTAGGCGACGGAGGAAGCACCAAACGAGCACTTGGTGCGATTGACGAAGAGTTGATGGCGGCGTAGCTCGTCAAGGACGGCCCGGAGGTGGAAAAGATGATCAGCCCATGTCTTGCTGTAAATCAGAATATCGTCAAAAAATACCAGGACGAAACGGCGTAGGAACGGGCGGAGCACGTCGTTCATCAAGGCCTAGAATGTCGCCAGGGCGTTGCACAGCCCGAATGCCATCACCAAGAACTCATACAGGCCGTCGTGGGTGCGGAACGCCGTCTTGTGCACGTCCTCCGGGCGCATGCGCACCTGGTGGTACCCGGACCGGAGGTCCAGTTTGGTGAAGAACTTGGCGCCATGGAGCTCGTCGACCACCGGGATCGGAAAGGCATCCTTAACAGTGAGCGCGTTCAACGCCTGGTAGTCGACGCAGAAACGCCATGCACCATTGGTTTTCTTGACGAGGAGGACGGGCGACGAGAACGGCGAGTTGCTATGGCGGACGATCCCTTGATCAATCATGGCGGCACACTGCCGCTCCAACTCGTCCTTGTGCGCCGCGGGGTACCGGTAGGGGCGGACGGCAATCGGCTGGGCGTCGGGCTTGAGAATGATGCGGTGGTCGTGCACACGCTTGGGGGGCAGACCGACGGGGTCCGCGAAGAGCCCCCCAAACGAGAGCAGCAACGCCTCCAAGAGGGGACCGGCCTTTGTTGTTGCACCCAGGGCCGACACGGAGGGGCTGGCCACGCCGGTCCAGGAGATGGGGCGCCCCTGGTGCTGCGGCGGCCGAGGTCCCAAACAATGGGCCCCAACACACCGAGCCACCGGATGCCTAGGACGACGTCCTATCCTGCCAATGGCATGACATATAGGTCGGCCGGGAACAAATCACCATCGATGAGCAGGGGCGCGTCGCGGATGACGCCCGCGTAGGTGACCCGCTCGCCATTGGCGACCAAGGCTATGAGGCGGGGGCGTTGGCGGAGGGGTAGACCGGAGCGTCGCGCCGCCTCCTCCGAGATGAAGTTGTGCGTGCTACCGGAGTCGAGGAGGGCGACGAGTGACGCGACGCCTAGTGTCACGTCGATTTGCATGGTGCCCGCCATGGAAACCTCAACCACTGCCTGTAAGGAAAAACAAGGCGCCTTGGCGTCGAGCTCTGCGTTGCCAGCGGCTTCCGCGGCGTCCTCGATCTCCACTCCTTCAAGGAAGAAGATGCGCTGGCAGAACCTGTTATGGCCACGGGTATATTTTTCATTGCAATTAAAACAGAGGCCCAGACGGCGACGTTCGGCCATCTCGTCCGGAGTGAGGCGTCTTTGATTGTCCTCGCCACGACCCTACTGGGCGGCCACCGGAGGAGCAGGGAGCGCCAGCTGCTGCTGGGGCGCCGGGAGCGCTAGCCGGGGTGTGGGAACGGGAAGGATGCCGCACGTGAGCGCCCGAGGTGGAGGCTGAACCGGGCGGTCGATCTCCATCAACTCCACTTGGCACACCAGGCTCATGGCGGCCGTGAGCGTCTCCGGATTGTGGATGCGTACGGCGTGGCTGAGCGGAGGCAGGAGTCCGCCTGTGAAGAGTTGACGCGCTGAGCCTCATCAAGACGACCCGCGCGAGGCAGGAGGGTCTGGAAACAATTTGAGTACTCCTCCATGGTCCCTGTACGCCGGCACTCGGCTAGCTCGAACAGCGGAGCTGAGCGGAGGGGAGGCCCAAACCGCAAGTTCAGGAGCTCCTTGAATCGCTCCCATGGCGGCGTGCCCTCGTCCTCTTGGAGTTGGATGTACCAGAGTTGCGCGATGACCTCCAAATTATACGAGTCCATCCACACGCGTTCCTCCGTCATGGTGCGCTGTTGGCGAAAATAAGATTCACACTTGTTGATGACGAGCATCGGATCGGTCTTGCCGTCGTAGCGGGGGAAATTCAATTTTTGGAATCTTGGGGGGCGATCAAGATTGCGCGGCCCCTCCGGGCGGCCGCCAGCGCCGCTGTCCGACGATGAGGCCGACTTCTCCTTCAAAGCCTCTATGTCGGACTTCATGGACATCTCCATCATATCGGCGATAGTGGGATCGCTCATGGCTGCTGGTTGTGGCGCGGGAGCGGTGGAGGGCTACGGCGATGGTGGAGGGCTAGGGAGGTGGGCGGCGGCTGTGGATGGGTGGGGTGGGTGTTGGAGGACCGACATGGCTCTGATACCAGGTTGTCAAGGGCGCCGAACCCCCGACTGACCGGACCGCGGCTACGCAGCTCGTAGCCGCCGGTCGTCTTCTCCGGCGAGGTTAACCCCGCAGCCGCAGGCTTAGCAGAGAGAGAAGAGATTAGGGAAGTAAATTCTGGCCTTCCATTTGTCCAACGATTACAAGCATATATAGCCCAACCGAAATAAGGAAGATTATCCTTTATTCTAGGAATTTCCAAAACAACTTGCTAAGTTTCTATCTTTAGCCTAAGAGGCTAACCCTTGCTGGGCGCCTGCCCAGCATGCTCAGCCGCGTGGCGCACGTCGCGGGCGCGTCCGCGCCTGGAATATGTGCGACCGTACATGACACTAACACTATGGCAGCAGTAAGCCAGTAATACACATAGAGATTGAGCATTGCAATTAGCAAACAAACCTTCCGATTAGCAACAGTTAAGTGCATGATTAGCCTACAAAACAGAAATTGCATACTAGATTTGAGGCTCTAGATTTATAAAAATTGTTATCTATCAAATTGAGGCTTTAGATTCTAGACCTGATGAACAAAATGTACACATAATTGTTTAGTATCATAATAAACTAGATGAACAGTCAATAGTCTATTAGGAGAAGAAAATACTCTCAGTTCACTGCAGAAGTAAAACATGACTTTCAATTCAGAATTCAGATCAGCAACATAATTTTGGATCAACAACAGAATTTCATATCAGCATTCAACAACATTAGAAAAAGACAATAAAAAATAGTTAAATAAAATAGATAAGCAACGATATTGAAGTTCAGTTCAGCATTAAACTAACAGCAGGACTTTCAGTTCAGCAACATTTTTCCATGTCGTCCTGATCGCCCTTATCACTAGTCACCCTGATCGGCCGACTAGTCGGACGACTAGTTTCCTAGTCGAGCTGATCGCGACGGTTGACCTGATCGCGCACCAACCACCGATAAGGACGACTAATCGCGACTCGGACGACTTGAAAACAGTGCTCACAAGTAAAAAATAAATGATCAATGGTTTCCAACTCAGAACAAAAACTACAGCAACCACTTCCTTCCCATTTTCTTTTTAACATAATATCTTTTGTTAGAATTTTTTCCTGTTTTCCACCTACCACATAAAAGTTTTAATTTTTGGTGGAATTCTCGATTTCCAGATTTTTTTATGATGAAATCCTAACTCATTAGAAGTCAACTTTGCGTACACAGATCTCACCGAGAAAACTCTAGATTTAGACCACAACCATCTTACCACATCCTCCTCTTTTATTTCCAGTTTATTTAAAGTTTCTGCTAAATCATACTATTGTCCATGTAGAACAGCAGGTAACACAGGTTGAAAACTCCCCCATCCTATATCATGTGACTTTCTCTTCAGCACAGCTACACTCTCAGTTTCTGCTGCCTCAATTCCTGGAAGTGGTGCTGCTGCCATACTTATCTCCCCAGACATTGCCATCCTACAAACACAAGTTAAGGATTCAGATCTATGTAAATAAATATCTTTATGTACAACATAGTACAATACAGAATTGAAGAACTAGAAACTTATTATTGCTGGAAACATATTATCCCTTGGAGACAACTAAATGTAACAGGCGAAGAAAGCGAGTAGTTCACATATATTCAGTCCTAAACACGAAAGCTTGACAACTTTGACCTTGCTACAGCAGCGTCAATGTTAACGAAGTGTACTGATCCTTGATTCTTTTTCCGTACCTAGAAAAGGAGATACGGGTAGATGAACCAAATTGAGTAGCCAAATTCCCACTAGCTCCAGCAATTTCGGAAGCTTCAAGTCTGCAACGGTGTGGATTGAAGTGGGTGTCAGTTCATTGTCCAACTGAAAAGTACTTGTACTTATGTAGAACATAGCAACGAACTCGTCCAAGATTCAAAAGGCATCCAGACATGACAAGAAATGCATATATCCACATGAAGTTTCTACTTAACAGTAAATATCTTTATATATGAAAATCAGAAACTGATATCTAACAGCAGTGTTTCTGGATTGTGAGATGAACAAGTCAAACAATCTGTAAAAATGCACAACTATTTCTTTTTGTAAGTTTGGATAACAAGTCAAACAACCTGTAAAAAACTAAAAATGCATGACAAGTCAAACCATATCTAACTCTAACAGGAGTGTATTTTCTTTTGTAAGATTGGATAACAAGTATACATAAATACAAAACTAGTTGGCTGTCATCGTAGAGTGTAGACTACTAAATCAGAGAAAGAAAAGCTGAGGCAGCCGGGCAGGGGAGGGATGAACCAACGGTGAAGCAGAAAACTAGAAAACAGAGGAGGGCGGCGCGGGACCTGGTGGTGGTGTCGCAGGACCGGGCGGTAGTTGTGAGGGCTTAAGTTTTTGCACACATCCAAAGTATTCATCACACCACACATACCTCATTTGAGTAAACTTTATGAACACATTTGAAGAGCAAGTAAACACTATCAACATGGTCATTAGAGAATAAACTCACAAAATGCAAAAGTGTCATTTTCCATATGCATCATATAAGGGCTGGGCATAGTAAAAACTCCTACATCCTTCTAGGAGTGCTCATGCCAAATTTCACTAAATCCAAAACCTTTTTGAGGTCTTTTTGGGTATAACTAGAAAGAGAGTGGTTTGAACTCAAATTCAAATTCAAACTACTTCCGTCCCATAAGTTCAAAAGTGGGAGGCATATTCTTACTCAGCACATTTTTATGAGATCACACACCAATTTTCGCTCCATTTGAAGTTGATCTTGACATGAGCTAAGTTTAGTAAATTCAACCTCATTTTGAATTTCAAACTGCATATGTGCTGAAATTATATTCAAACACTCCTCAATTTAAATTTTATCCAATTCAAATGGCCAGAGGGTAGATAATTCAAATGGCCAAGGTTATTTGGGTCTCTACTGTTTAGAGCAGTGGGGAAAATTCAATTTCAGAGGTTAAAACCGGAGTGGGACCCACATGTCAGCCTCACTAGTGTTTAACCGACTCAAATTACCGCAGCTCGGTTCTTGCGCGCGCCCACGAGATCGCCACGGCGCTATCCGACCGCTGCCACCTCCTGGTCGCCGATCAGAGCCACGAACCGACGTCCTCAGCTACTTAGCTGCGAGCTGCCGCTGGCAGCAGCTCATTTTCCCGCTGCCTCAACGTTTCCAGCGCTGAGAAACCCGAGAAGGTCGCCGCACAGCCCCACCTCACCACCTCGCCGTCGATCAACCAACACAGTTCCTTCCACCGCAAGCTGAGCCACAAACGGCACCGTCGGACTTTGCTCGACGTGCTACAGCCCTCAGCTGCTCGTGAGCAACTTCGGTTGAGCTTGTCTGAGCCGATCTTCCATCGCTCTGTCAAACCGAAAGTTCCTCCAACTCGACGCCGTCGCCCGAGCAGTCCTAAGCTTCTCCAGCGCGACAAACGTGTCTCTGAGGTTAGCATCGAAGTCTAGTAGCTCTCCCCGAACTCCCTAGCTCCCTTTTAGCGCCGGTTAGCCGGAATTTCAATTTTTCCCGATGATCGCCGTATAGAACACCGAGAACCAAAAACTCAAAATTCGTCTCGATCACTGGTAATCCTGGCCGAGCTGAAGCTAGGGTAGCACCTCACGGTCACCTAATCCTAGCGGTGATGATCAACCCAGTGAGCAGAGCACCTGAGTTTGGCCACCGCCAGTGAAAACGGCTCAGGTTGCCGGTGAAGTCTACTTTCCCGGCGATCTCCGGTCAAGAGGAGGGCAGAGTTAGCTTCCCTGTGCCCCAGTGGTGCTTTGCGACCCATTGGTTGATCATGTTCACCGCCGAGACGAGCTAGCACCGTCGGACCCGAGCTCATCTTCTGCCTCCACCGTCGCCGACTAGGTTTCCGGTGATGTCGAGGTCCAAGAAGTTGCCCGACGTGTGCCCGGCGCTCCAAGGATCATGTAGAAAGAAACTGTGTCAAAAATTAGGCAGTAGCAGCCGAGAACGAACTGCGCCACCGTCGCTGTGCTTCGCGCGCTCGGGCGCTGGCGGGAGGTAGACGACGACACTGTGCGTGGGACCCACGTGCAGTGTTTTAAACATTTCTCGATTTTCAGTTTTAGTTCAAACTTCAAACCCACATAACTTTAGCTAGGAAACTCCAAATCGAGTGAACCAAATTTTGTTGGATTCAGCTCTCTGAGTACTTTTGAACAAATCAAGTTTCACTTTAGGAAAACGCTTAGTTCTCCAGAATTAATTCTTCAAAGTTTAAACTGTTTGGAATTTTAATTGGAGAACTCTTTGGAGGAAAATTTTGAAATTTTGCTAAGATGTTCACCAAAATGTCTCTGAGCTACCATAAAAATTTCAGATCCATTTGAGCTCATTTGATCCACCTAATAGTGTGATTAATAAAACTGTTCCAGAGAAAATAGAAAATGTACAGAAACATTTTTAGAATTTCTCTGAAATTGTTTAGTTCATATCTTTAGTTAGGAACCTTCAAATTAAGTGAAACCAACTCCATTAGAACCCTCTGAAAATCTAGTTTTCAGAAAGTCATGGCTTGCTCTATGAAAATCTCTAGAACACACTAGGAGCTCCAATTAAGACCAAGTACATAATTATTTGTGGAGGGCTCAAATGAACTTTGCTGCAAATGAAACTTGGTCAAGTCTCTGTTTAGGTCGTATCCAAACCACAGTAAAAATTTCAGAGTCATTGGGCCTGTCTAGTAAGACTTATAGTCCTCACAAAGTTTAACTTCAATTCAAATGCATCTAAATTGACACATGTTTATATTTATCATACGTAGTCGGTAAGGTTGAGGAGGAACCCGAAGTCTTAGACTTCGTCACTCCAGAGGAACAGCTAGCCTACGACCAAGAGCAGCAAGGCAAGCTTCGGTTTGCATTAACCTTTTTACAAAGTTTTACTGTTTTGAGGAGAAGGGCAGGCCTGACGCAGTGGTAGAGTCTCTCCACTTGTGTCTTGGAGGTCCTGGGTTCGAATCAGCCTCCTTGCAAAATAAGCAAGGGGAAGGCTACCTAGAAATTCCCTTCCCCAGACCCCACAACGTGTGGGAGCTTTCAGCACTGGGTATGCCCTTTTACTGTTTTGAGGACTTACTTTGAGCACTCAATAAATTCTTGCATTAGAGTCTTGTTTGAAACCCAAATGCATAGCCAAGAAAACCCTGGGTTGGGATTAGGTTTGAAAATCTCGTTAGCTACTGCAATGCTAAGACAGTGTAGGATTCGGTACGAGTCGAGTAGTTGGAACTACTCGCGAGAATAGGCTAGAGGCACATCGCTCGGGTAAAGATAGCAAATGAAATACATAACAAGAAAAATGAGACCGAGCGGAGAGTAAGGGCAGTAGGACTTTGGGGCCTGGGTGCTATAGCTCCGCTTGTGTCAATTGAGTACCGAGCCGTGTGCAGGCCTATTGAACAAGTTAGAACAGTACCGAAGACCTACCGCCTATATGGGAACCGGAAAACCGATGTAACTCGGGTAGCTGGGTGTTGAGGCATAGCTGGTCGTTCAGAGAGTAGGTTGAGAGCTCGAGGTGTAAATCGGTTGGCGGCACTGTGGATGCACGCGCAGAGACCTCTTGCTCGGGACGATTGGACCGGTTCAACATTTGGCTGACGGGTGAAAAGTGGTTGCGTACGACGTCCGTGATGGTTGCTGTAGGCAACATCGAGTACGGGCGTACGTGACGGGTTAGTCGGGTAACCCTGTAGGTGTAAATCGATTATAACCGCCGTCCCTCGCGGTCAGTGAGTACCACTTGTTCACTGTACCGTGACGTAGAAAGAACAGGCTAGATGTTAAAAGTTTGCTGATTTCAAAGCTATACTTTGCTTGTTAATGTCTTGTTGTAGTTTAGAGCTAATTAAAATTCTTTTTAACTTTGGGCAAAGTACATGAGAGAAATGCGTTTCTTGTTTGATTGCGGCTCTCTCATGTGCCTTAGCGTAAGGTTCTCCACAACCTGCTGCTAAAACTTGAAAGTAAGGTTTCATTAATTAGGCGAGTCCTTTGTAACTATTTTTACCTCATGTACCCTATAACCATTCATGTAGAAGTTTCACGGATAGGAGAGACGGGTCAGTCTTGCTGAGCCATCGTGCTCACTGCTTGTGTTTGAAGCTTTTTGTAGGGGTTTATGAGGAAGGGACTCCCGAGGAGGAGACGGAACCCCAGGAGGGGAACCCCGTCGAGTGGGAGTCGTGCACGCCGCCGTGTTAGTGTGTGTGCGTGCTAGCGGGGACACGTTCACGGGCTGAACGTGAACTCAATGCGTAGTCTACGCCCGTGAGTGTAGACGAAACATATTTTGTTGTACAAATGTTCATAAACCTGTTTATGTAATAAAATTTTGCTTTGGCTTTGTATCTTTGATGTGCGTTATCCGGTGCTGTGCAACGCATCACCCCTTAGCGTGATCCTTGCTCGACAAGGCCGTTGGGGCCGCGTCAGTAGTGGTATAGGAGAGGGCGACGGTAGGGAAGGAGAGGGCGTTGTCGGCGATGCAGGATTCGGCACCGACGGCGTGCAGGATTCGGTGTCGGCACGCGGGATTTGGCGGGAGGGAGCAAAACGACGCGGGAACAAGTAAAGCCACTCAGGCTAGATCTCATGGTTGTTAAGGTGTCGCTTAAGCGTCGCTTAAGCGGTAAGGCGACCGACAGCGGTAAGGCGTCCCTATCGCCTTAATCCCGAGCTTAAGGCGTCCCTAAGGCGTCCGGGGCGTCCGCCGAGGCGAGCTCAAGGCGACATCTTAGCTCGGGATCGAATCGGGCCTTATTCAGGTTCAGTCCAGCCGCTCGGTGCGTAGAAGAGACAGAAACAGAGGAGGTTAGGGTTGGCGGCGGCGGCTCAGAGGAAGGCGGCGGCGACTCGGCCCTGCGCAGCGCTCCCCAGGCTCGGCGGCGTGGCGCTCCCCTGCTCGGCTGCGGCGGCTCTCCTGCTCGGCGGCAGCAGCGGCTTTCCTGCTCAGCGGCGGCGGCTCCTACTTGGCGGCGGCGGGTCTTGCTCGGAGGCGGCGGCTCCTGCTCGGTCGGCGGCGGCTCTCCCTCTCTTTCGCTAGGGGCTCGGGCTCCCTACTCTCGGGTCCCTGTCCTAGTCTGTTCCGCTCGGCCGCTCGGGCTCTGTCCTGGTCCGGTGACTGGTAACTGGTAAGCCTAAAGCCTCCGATTCTGTCTCTCTCATGTGATGATGTGAATGAGTAATGACTGAATGTAGATTGAGCTGTCTCAAGTACTCATGTCATGTACGAATTTGCTTGCTGCTCATGTAGGATTGACAATTGACGATGAATCCAATTGAGAGTGTTGGTTCTGCTTCTGCCGATGCTCCTATGAATGCAGATGCTTATAATCCAACGGCTGATCCTAAACGAAGAGCAAAGTCCAATGATCCAGGATAGAAGTACGGTTATTGGACGGAAATTGGGAACGAAGACAAGGTGACATGCAATCTTTGCAAGACCGTCACAACAGGAGGAATCAAAAGGTTGAAAGAGCATCTTGCAGGTGGATATGCTGATACTCATATGTGCTCCAAGACTACCACTGAGATTAGGAAAGAAATGATAGCTTACCTGAAAAAAAATAAAAGAACCAGACCAATTTTCCTAGATGATGATGTTGGGCAGCAACAGGAGCAGAGGCAGGTTGGGGACAATTCTCAGTCCGTTGTTCAGCCAAGTTCAGGGACAAATGCTAAAAGGAGGAGAGCCATGTTTGAGATGAAGACCTTAAAGAAGACACAGGATGCAACATCATAATCACAATCTGGGAAAGTTGCAAGCATGCTCCGAATAACACCTGAACAAGTTGTGGATGATAAGCGCTCTTCAGGACCACACCAAACCACCATTGAGACTAGCACAAAGTCTAAGGCTGACAGAAATTATGTGAACAAGCAATGAGCTTTATGGTTCTATGAGTGTGGTGTACCCTTTAATGCTATAAACTCCAGACAGTTTCATATTGCTTGTGAGGCCACAACACAATATGGTTCAGGGTATGTGCCTCCTAGTATGCGTGAGATCAAGGAACCTTTACTTCATGAGTGTGTAAATGATACAAGCAACTTGAGGGCTGATCATGAGTTAGCATGGAAGACTTATGGCTGCACACTTATGTCCGACGGATGGACCGATAGAAGAGGGCATCACTTGATTAATTTTCTTGTCAATAGCCCAGCTGGAACATACTTCCTAGAGTTTGTTGATGCATCAAATGAGGCACATGATGCAGCTATGCTAGCTGATTTGCTAGAGAAGAGGATTGTCCACATTAGTAAAGATAAAGTGGTTCAAGTAGTCACAGGTAATGGTGCTAACTACAAGACGGCGGGTAGAATTCTAATGCAGCGGATTCCCACATTGTTTTGGACTCCTTGTGCAGCTCATTGTTTGGACCTCATGTTGGAAGACATTGGAAAGTTGAAAGATTTTAAGAAGCCAATTGCACAAGCCAAACGGGTCACCACTGTTATATATAGGCATGGGAGGATTCTTGCAGCAATCAGGGAGAAGACAGGTGGGATGGACTTGGTAAGACCTGCAGCCACTCGGTTTGCCACTTGCTTCCTTACTTTAAAGAGCCTACACAAGCATCGTGATGCCTTGAGGGGTCTATTTGTGAGTGAAGCATGGAATCAAAACAAATTAGCAAAGACTGAGGCTGGAAAGAATGTTTGTGACATTATTCTTGCTAAGGTGTTTTGATCCTCAGTTGAAGATTGTCTTAGAACTTCGGCACCTCTTCTTATTGTGCTTAGTGCGGTTGATGCTAATGAAAGACCAGCCATGCCTGAGGTTGCAACTCTAATGAATGTTGCAAAAGAGAAGTGCTAGCTTTCCTACCCAAAACAAGCAAGCCTTGCTGAAAAGAGTCTTGGACATTATTGAGCGTAGATGAGTCTCACAAATGGACCATCCATTATATGGAGCTGCACTTTTTTGAACCCAGGAAAATTCTTTGCAATACAAAGGAAGGGAGATGATAGATATGTAGGTGACCTAAGGAGTTGCTTCAATGATGTGCTTGCAAGAATGGAAACCCGATGAAGAAGTTCGGGCCAAGATTGATAACTATGCAATGCAATATCAAGACCAACGAGGGCCTATCTTCTCAAATGTCATGGCACAACAACAAGTTTAACTAAAAAGCCCTCGTAAGTATCGGTGTTTTGCTTGCTAGTTTCTCTTCTCCATATTAATTCTATTCCTAGTTTGCAACTAATATGTGCTTACATTTCTCATTATAGTTGATTGGTGGCGTTCATATGGTGGTCGAGCATTTGAATTACAAAGCTTTGCAAAACGTCTAGTTAGCCTTTGTGCTTCATCATGGTTGTGAGCGGAATTAGAGTAGTTTTGAATTTGTAAGTATTGGAATCCACAATCCATATATTAGAGTTGTATAATCCATATACTCATTTAGCTTCTCATTGCTTAATTTATAGATGCACACAAAAAAAGGAACCGGTTGCTACACAAGAGATTGAATGACTTAGTTTTTGTTTCATACAACCGGAAGATGCAAAGTAGGTTTCAAAAGAGGAGGGAGAACGCTGACCCAAGTTATGACCCATTGGTCATTGAAGATTTTGATTGAGACAATGAATAGATAGACTCATCGGTTGTTCACACCGGTAGGGATAATGCTTATCTTCTTGACCTCACATGGGATCATATTGATGAAGCCGTTGGAGCATCAAACTCGCTTCAAGGTCGTAACCTTCCAAGACAAGTTAGCAGGATGAACACCTACCAAAGACGTGCAAGAATAAGGACACAAGAAGTTGAGGAAGGTGAAGAAGATGCTAATGATTCGGACTTAGAGGAAGATCCACATGATGACATAGACATGACTGATAGTGATGAAGATACGGATGGAGATGATGGTGGAGAAGAAAATAATCTTACAATTCCCGATGAGTTTGACAATGTATATTGAGACTTGAGAGTTTGAGAGATGAGATCATGGGACTTGAGAGTTTGAGAGATGTTGAACTTTTAGTCTATTTTGTATCTTATGTTGAACTACTTGTCTACTTCTATTTTCTAATACTATTTTCATCCTTATTTATTTGGAATTTCTTTATTTTTCTATATTTATTTATTATTAAGGCGTCGTCTCGCCTTACGCCTTATCGCCTAAAAGGTAAAAAAGGGGTTGGTCGCCTTAGGTCGCCTTACCGCCTTAATAACTATGCTAGATCATGCCTTTTTCTTTGGCCATAACACCGAGTCAGGCGGAATGCTCACGTGGGAAGACGACCTCCAGCAAAATGAAAAAAGCTCAGTGCCCTTCGCTTCCTCTGCCTCTGCCCACCTGAGTGCGTGCACCCGGCTCAGCTCTGCCTCTCCCCCCTAAGCTCAGCGTTACTTGTGTTAGAGTAAATTTTGATGTGATCCCTCATCAAGGTATGGTCGCAATGAAGATGTGTTCATCCCGAGTTCAAGTGCAGGGTTGAAAAGTTGTGCTGCCATCCTAGAGGTGTAGACGTGTCCATCCTTAAATTGAGTGAAGGGTGGAATAGGTGTGTCGTTATCCTAGGATGGAATAGTTGTGTCGTCATCCTAAACTAGGGTAAAATGTGTTCTCAAAACAAGGTTAAGGGTAAGATTGTGAGAATAATCTTGTTTTCTTGTTATTTTTTAGTTGACCTCTCCTCTGGTGCGGCAGGCCCGGCCTGGCCTAGCCTGACTTGGACTTGGCCTAGGGGAGCGCACAACCAAAGAGGGGTTAAAGAGTCGATCTGTTTCTGTTTCAGATTATTATCATTTTAACCCTCTCCTGAGGTAAAGGCAGGGATAATCCCATTATCTAAAAAAATTATCATTTATCAATCAGTGGAATTATGGAAGTCTCATCACATTCATTTGGTATTAAGATACTGCCTTTTTACATACAACTTCACTTGTAAGATTTGTTGAGAGCTGTTTGTTGACGTCTTAAATGTGTTTGCAATCTTGATCTTGAATGGAATTTGTGATCCTGATATTAGTGCTAAACAGGTGTGTGTTGTAAACTCTTACCTGGGTGGATCGCTGAATCTGCTGTTTTTGTAAATGTAATATTACCTTTCACCAACGTGGTTGGGATAAAGGCTTTGTTGTTGTTGTAAAATTACCTTTCAGTTTAACAGGACACATCATTGGGATTTTGAAGAATTATGAGTCCAGTGACTTTTACAGTCTCAGGTTCTAGAGCTAGATACATAATCTTGATCATTAAGAATGTTAAAATCAGTTAGAACAATTGTGAATATGCAGTTGAATGTATGAATATTTTGTTGTGAAGTATTATGCTGTGGCCCTTTTCATTATGTTTGTGTTGTTGTGTCATGACCATTTAGAGGAGTATACTGCATGAAAATGGTAGTATATAGATGTGTGGTACACAGGTACAGTTCTCCCTGTCTGAAGCCTGTTTGATAAGAAATGATTTATATTACCTCTCCATTGGTGGCATTCTAATTCTATGACAGTTAGGTCTATTTCTTTACATGAACTTCTCCATTGCATATTTGCATTGTTTTATCCATTCATAACCCTCAGGTTGGTTTGCTATTATGCTTTTGACATTAGGACTAAGCATCAGCATATTTTCTATTAATGGTCAGGCTGCTGAAGCTGCTGGTCAGGTGAACTCCTGGGTTGAGAAAATCACATCAGGTCTCATCAAAGAACTCCTTCCACCAGGTTCTGTTGACCACACTACCAGGCTGGTTCTTGGTAACGCTCTCTATTTTAAAGGTGCTTGGACTGAGAAGTTTGATACATCTAAAACAAAAGATGGTGAGTTCCACCTTCTTGATGGGAGCTCAGTTCAAGCACCATTTATGTCAAGTACAACGAAGCAATATCTTGCATCTTATGACAACTTCAAGGTTCTTCAGCTTCCTTACCAGCAAGGGGGGGACAAGAGGCAGTTCTCCATGTACATAATCCTCCCAGAAGCAAAAGATGGTGTGTGGAGCTTGGCTGAAAAATTGAGCTCTGAGCCTGAGTTCCTGGAGAAGCATATCCCAACGCAGAAGACTACAGTTGGGCAGTTCAAGCTTCCCAAGTTCAAGATATCCTTTGGATTTGAGGCATCTGAATTGCTGAAAGGTCTGGGGCTTCAGCTGCCATTCAGTGCAGAAGCAGATCTCTCGCAGATGGTCGATTCACAGGCGGTGGGGCAGAACTTGTATGTGTCCTCCATTTTCCACAAGTCGTTGGTTGAAGTGAATGAGGAAGGAACTGAAGCCGCTGCTGCATCCGCTGCTGTGGTTGCGCTCCGGTCACTGCCAATAGGGCCCCTTGATTTCATCGCGGATCACCCGTTTCTGTTCCTGATCCGAGAAGACGTGACTGGTGTTGTGCTGTTCGTTGGTCATGTGGTCAACCCCCTGCTTGCTGCATAGTGTGTTTTGAATCGCTGTGGTGTGATTTGATCCGCCGCATGTGCAGGTTTTCGAGATTTGATCATGCGCCGTGTGTAATCTGACAAATGTTTTGTTTCCGTTATAAATAAATGGCTTGATCGACATGTGTTTGGCTGCGGGATGCTATAGTTCGTAAGTGCTGCACGTCCGGCTTGCTTTATAGCCGTTTACGAGAAGGTCACGAGACAAATTATGCTACTGTACCTTTGCGTACGCACATGTTTCCTGTTCACACTTTCATACGTTTGCTTCTTTTTTGTGCGAAATCATATCATCGTTTATGGCACGAGACATGTAGAATACCATGCGACTAAAAAACTCGACGTATATTTTGATGTGCTTTTAGTGTAAAATCACCTGATGCAACAGTGGGTGATAGTTAGTCTCATCTTGCATTGTATCAAGAGAGGTTCTCTGACCCTCTTATAAATATGTGTTTATCTCTTAGGGTTTAACCAATCTAATTATTATTTTTCCTATTATATTCTATCATGATATTTGAGAAGTTTCGTCCCTACTACCTCACTTTTGCAGCCCTAGCCGCTGCGTTACCCACGTTCGCGCTCCCTCTCCTCACCGTGCTATTGTCTTCCCGGTGTGCCGCCCCACCACGGTCCGACCGCCACCGACGCATGGTGACCACCCGCATCGTCCACCTAACCCAAGCCACCGCCGTTACGAGGCGGCGCGTGCCCGCGATCGGACCGCCGCCTCTCGCGGTCTGATCGCCAGCCCCGACGCGTGGCACTCAGTCCGCCTCGTCCACTAGACCTAACCCTAGCCGCCATCTAACCGGGATCTAACCGCCGCCACCCGCGATCCGACCGCTAGCCATACGGATTGCATCTACTACAATCCGGGGCATCCGTAGGCGCCCTTGACACCGATCGCTCCAATAACGCCCAAGCAGCTGCGCAGGATGTTGCCCTAGTGACCGAGTTAACTCGGTTAACCGCGGAGGCCGATCATCTAGCCATCAAGGCAGCACGTGCACGTGCAGCGATCGATGAGGCCCGTCGTGCCTTGCTTGCCGCAGCTGACGAGGTTCATCGTGACTTGGCCGGCCACAACCCTCCTCCTCTAGCGTCCGACGATGTTGCTTCACTCAACAGTCAAGCAATCGCCATGCTCAACATCAAGACCATGATCCACGTCGTCCTTGACAACCTTTCACCGCACTACAATCAGCGGAAAGCACTCTTTCTCAACACCCTTGACAAGTACGAGCTCTTCGATTATGTCCTCATCGACGTGGATCTCGACGTCATCGATCCTCATTGGCGTCGTATGAACTGCACCATCATCTCCTAGCGCTACGACACCGTCTCCTTCGATCTCATTGAGATCGTCTCGACGGGCGTACCCACAACTCGTTCCATCCGGCTCGGACTTCAGGAGTAAATCATCGGCAACCAGGAGACTCGTGCTATGATTCTCGACGCTGAATTCCGCACATTCATCCAGGGGAAACTCTCCATTACCGATCATTGACGGTCGTTAAGTATCAATTTTGACCGTCAATATTACTCAATTACGTGAAAGAGTGAATATTTGTTGCACGCATTACCCTGGCAAATAACATAGTTCCACTTCTAAGTTGTACCTGTAAAGAAATGTGCATGCAGTGAATATATACAGAATTGAGGAGAATTTAGGGGAGCAATCCTAAAATATACACTTCCGGCCAATCAGAGGACGACACGCGCAGTCCATGGATCCAATGGCCCACTTATAGGACTATCCGAGGGACTCCAACAACGTATCACCCGGTAAAACTCTAAGAGCCCCATCTGGAAGCCACTCGGAGGAAGCACACCGAGTGTGGGGCCACCCCAGGGTCAGCCTAACCAAGGGTTTGGCCGACCTGGTTCTGCCCCCAAACTCGGTCATCCTCCACATGTCGACTCCCTGTGGCTCCCTGAAGTCGGTTTTAACTGATTCACACACATATTCTGGCGGGAACCGACCTTAACTCATGTTTAAATAGAATCCCATATCCTTCACTTCTCATACACGTCACTTGAGTAATACTCTCTTGTATACACACTATATCCAAGTCATTAGTGGAGTATAGGGTGTACACTACAGGAACACGACCATTTATGATGGCTAAAACCTTCGTAATTAAGCCATATGTCACCGTAAACAACTTAATTAAAACAGTAATGGCTTATTTATGACGGTAGCCAGCCATCACAAGTCTGGAGTCGTAAATAACGTAATTTACGATGGCCACTGTCGTAAATAAGTTATTTACGAAGGTCTGGAACGGCCAATAGTTTCAAATATAAAAGGCACGACACTACACACTCCCACGTCCGCTACCTCCGGAGCCCGGAATGGCGTCCGTGCGTCGTGATCCATGTCCCGGTAGCTACGGTGATGTAGTGTGAGCCTCCGCTGCTGATCCCTACGATGTACAAGTGTTGTTAGACAAGTTTTAGCTTCAAAAGTGTATGTTTCACTAACTTTGCTTATGACGAGGTAGAATTGAGAAAATCTGGCTAAGTTTGTCTATGTTTTGCTAAAATGTCCTAGTGTAGCTAAGTTGTTGATGTTTGGCTATGTTTAAGTAATTTTGGCTTAGTTTGCTATAGTAATCTAATTTCTGTTGATTTCCAGAAGTGTTGCTTACCTGTGCCAAGAAGGCATCTATGTCTCCGCCACCACCTGTGGCTCTATCGATGGCTGCCATGAGGGAATGACAACCTGCTGCCCATGCTACTGGGCTAAGGCCTATGATAGCAAAGCATTAGCACATGAATAATAATAAAATGATATAACTGTTTAGTATTTTAAGTGCTTACCTATATCGCAGCTTGCATTTGTGCCAAGTAGCTAGCTTGATACTCCTATCTGTCCTTGGAAATTGCTTTTTTGCTTCTGGAGCTTCTCCTGTGTTAGGCGTAACTCCTCCTGGACACTCTGGAGCTCTAGGTCCCTCTGCGACTTCCGTCGGCTAGATCTAGAGGACGAAGACTGTGGACATCTAACTACGGTCTTCACCAATGTTTAAGGCTCAAACCAAATGCAGACAAGTCAACATCAGCTATCACACGTCTACATCTCTATTAGGAAGGATGTGTACCAAACCCACCCAAGAGTGACCGAGAGAGCTTGCTTACAATGAGACGCGGGGTCCGGATACCCATGAAATTTCGGCAGCGTAACCCCACGGTTCTCCAACTGCGCGTCCGAAATGGTGCAACAAAGAACATCAGTGTTATACAACCAAAACTTCTATCAGATCCGGACCTTTCGCGTCTCGCCATAAGCAAGCTCTCTCAGACACCCCTGTCCAAAAAAAGGACAATTCCAAACCTACGCGCGTCACATGCATAGCGCAAGTGACACGTGCCGATTTAAAATGAGTGACACATAGGTTACGTTACTCATTTTTTATTCATTCAGTACCATCGTAAAAAATCTTATTTACGACAGTTTTCATGTAATCTAATGAGAGAGAGAGGAAAGAAATAGAGAGAGAGGGAAAGGTTAGGAGATGACCGTAAAATATTGACAGCGAAAGTATCATATAAACATTCTAATGTTCCAACGAGTGCTTGGCGTCCTCACCATCAATGTTCGCCTCCGTGCCGGTCTTGACGGTTGTCCTACTAATTATTGTCCTACTACCATCCTAAATTATATAATATACATGCTCTGGGACAGTGTATATAGCTAATTAACCATTGTGAATCAAATAATTAACACTCAATTTTCTAACAATTTTCAACTAAAATAATCAAATAAAAAATAATTAACAAATAAATACACTAAATAATAAACAAAGATAATTTACAACTAAATAATTAAATAACTAAGTTAATTAATGAATGATGTAATATAACTAACCAAATAACTAACTAATTAAAGAACTAAACAATCACCAAGATTAATCAAGCAACTAAATTGCAAAATAAATACTAAACTAACTTAATAATCAACTAAACCAAAATTAAGTAACTAAACTAAGTAACAATTTAAGTTATTAACTAAACTAATTAATAAAGTAAAAAATTAACTAATTTATACAACAAATAAAAATACTAAATTAAACTTACCTCAAAGTGGCAGCAAAACGGCGGCGAGCACGGGGCAGGCGTGGCTACGGGCGCGGGGCGGAGCGGTGGCGGCGGAACCGAGGCTGGGCGGCGGCAGCGTGTGCGGGAGGAGGCAGCGGGCGCGGGCAGAGGCGGCACGGGTAGCGGCCGGCAGGCTTGGGCAAAATAGCCTGAGCGCGGGCCACGGCGGCAGATATAACCCCTTATTTACAACGGCGAGAGCTTGGCCGTTGTAATTAACACTTATTTACGACGGTTGTAACCTAGCCGTCGTAAATAAGGTGTTAATTACGACGGTCGTCCTTTGGCCGTCGTAAATAGTAGCCTATTTACGATGGTTAGTTTTCGCCGTCATGAATAATATTATTTACGACGGCCAACACTAAAACCATCGTAAATAGCTATAGCCGTCGTAAGTTTTGCTTTTCCTGTCGTGGTAGGAAGGAGTCTCTAGTTCCCAAGTCTATTTTGGGAAATGTATGGCTCATATATCTTTTTCTTTGTTCATGACTTTATTCTTGTTTATAATATTTGTCTTCTTTTATTTATATGCTTGGATGAAGCGTTTCTTGTTTTTTTATGAATTCCATATATGTGTTAGGTTTAGTTGTTATTATGATAGTATAGTAACCTTGTTATTATGTTATCATAAACACCAAAGGCCTCCACTATAGTCTAATTAGATATTATATGAATATGTTACTATGAACAGTATAGTTCATGGTCCCAACATTTGTTCAACAATGTTTAGGTTAGTCATTGCCCTAGGATGGTAATTGTACTTCAGCTCCTAAGGTATTTACTTAGCATGTAAGCCTGATACTTGGATAGTTAAGTAGCGTTCGATGTCTCATAGACCCACTGATTAAAGGGGTAGGCGGCAGGTGGTGACAGCCCTGTTCATCCATTGTAATCCCCCATGTTCGTCTATGCCACAAGCTATTGGTGCGAGTCACTCTGGTATTACCAAGGGTAAGCTCGTGCCCGATCTGTTGAACAACTTGGCTCTAATGTTCACTACTAGCATATCGATATGTACACTATTAGGCTATGCATATGTATATTAGAAGCACATTAGGAACAACCTCTTACTGTAGACTAACTCTCACTAGGACTATTTTATCTTTAGAGTAGATTGCTTAAGTGTGTGTCACATTATCACATTACTATCCTTTTTATCCACCCTACTTGGTTTCCTACTAGAATACCCTATCCTATCCTTTATCTTGTCACACTTTACCTTCCATTGGGATTATACGATACGCTAGTGAATAATCATGGGTGAAATGCTATAGCGGTATCTTCAGTGCGCTTGCGGAAATCATCTTGCTTTGGCCCTAGGTTAACCTAGTTGTCATAAGCCTTGTTGGCATCCTTGCCAGGATGACCTGTAAACGTAAGAAATACCAACACCGACTATTGCCACCACCTCAAGTTGATGGTTGACGTGCTAGGCGACTTGCGCAAGGCCGTCCCCGATCGCAGCCACGTCCTCAGGACACTTCATGGTCTGAACGAGCGGTTCTCCCACATGGCGTTTCTCCTCAAGCGGCAGCGTCCCTTCCCTACCTTCGTTGAGATCCGCAACAACCTCTAGCTTGAGGAAGGCACATAAGTAGTGCAAGATTGCTCACGATAGATTATTATTATAGTAGAGACGTAGAAGGATAACCCAACTTGTTTTCGCATTCCTTTGATGTGAAAATAGGGTAGTGTATAACTGGTTTCCACTTGCCGACAAACTATGTTGAAATTCTTGAATCACTTCTCAGAAGAGTTTGACCTCGTTTCATTCCTCCTCAAGTGATCCTTTCGGCAAGTCAACCAGTCATTTACGCACCATCAAGCTTCACGCCAATGGCTAAGAAGACCCTTCGTGAGTTTTCGGTTCCCTCTGCTAACAATATTGTGCCTGTTGGGCCCCCTGTTATCAGGGGAGACGCAAACTTCGAAATAAAGACTGGCCTTATCACTATGGTGCAGGCTAATCCCTTCTGTGGGAAAGATAATGAGGACGCAGGTGCCCATTGGCAACAATCCCTTGAGATTTGCAGCACTTTTAAGATTAAGGATGTCACTCAAGATGTCATCCGTCTTAGATTGTTCCCGTTTTCCCTTCTTGGAGAGCGAAGCAGTGGTTCTACGCGAACCGAAGTCCTGTAGAGACTTGGGAAAAGTGTTCTACGACGTTCCTCGCAAAATTATTCCCGTTAGGCAGAACCAATGCCTTACGCGGAAGAATTTCAAGTTTCCAGCAAGAGCCTAAGAAATCCATTCCTGAGGCTTTGGAAAGGCTTCAGGGGTACATCCTAGCCTGTCATCACCATGAGATGGATTACTGGCTTATCATCCAGAACTTCTACAACGGGTTGACACCGCCAGCCCGTGATCATGTGGATGCGGTTTCTGGAGGTGCCTTCTTCTCACTAACGGTTCCAAAGGCTAAAGAATTGATCGAGAAGATGGTTGCCACTATGGGTTGGAGTGATGAGCGACTCCAATTTCGTCAGCGAGGCATGCACACCTTGAATGAAGTGGACATGATCGCTGCAAAACTGGACCTCCTCATGAAGAAATTGGATAGCCAAGCCAATGGAGAAGTGTATGGCACCACACAGGCTTTGGATGCTCACATGACATGTGAGGTCTGTGGCAACACGGGTCATATGGGAAGTGATTGCCCAGAAACCCGTGAAGATGCCTTATACTGAGCAACAATTGGAACTGAACCAATGGATACCGTCCATGTAAAGGTCCCAAAAATATGAATACAAAGGAACTAAAGATTGAACACCATTTGGTTTCATGTGTATGAAAAATTGGGACTTGTCTAAACTTTCCACATGTGATGATACACATGAGTGTTCCACCACACTAGCAAATGATTATTGAGTGTTTGGGGACAAAGTTGATTTACACCCATGTGGAAGCTCTCATGTGTAATAAAAAGTTTAAAATCAGTCTTTGAACTCAATTTGTTCAACTCAAATTTCAAATGAGGATAGCACCATAAAAATGTAAACTGTGGTGTTACAAATCCCATTTGCAGCAGCTAAATTAAAAATCAGATTTCATATTTGAATTCCCCAGGTACAAATTAGTGGGGATGCAAAGTTTCATGAATTCTGGAGATGTTTTGCTATCCATTTTTCAAAAGGGCTTTAAATTGCATATGAATTCAAATACAAATTTGAATTTGGATGAAACTTGCTGAATTATCCGAATGAATTTTAGATTATACCTCCAAACAATTGAAATTGATCATTGGTCAAGTTTGAGAGAATTGGGAGGATAAGGGGGCCAGTGGGACCCACTTGACGGTTGCATTTCAAAAGATCTTCAGTGGAGTGAAAGTATCTGTTTTGTTTCTACCGGGAGCTCGACAGCAGCTGCTGCACGCACCAGCGCACGCTCGATATTTCAGTAGATCACCGCACCAACCGACTTCACAGCGCTGATCAAATCTCCCCGGCTGACCCGCGCTCGGCACAACACATTTCTCGACTGCCTCTCCCGTTTTTCCCTCGCTGCTGCCTCCTCACCGAGTGTTTCTGCCTCCGACAGCCGCGACAACCGGTCCACCGGCGCCCGGCCGTCTCTGTGGGTTGCACGACGAGCTGAGCGTCCCCACAACATCACCGTGCCCTCCTCGACGTGTCCAACGCAAGAGCTCGACGATTCCTCCACTGGAACCCTGGCGCCGAGCTCGGTTTTCTCAGTGACGCCACAGCAAGCCGCCTGTCACAAGAAACCGTCGCCCGTCCACCACAGTTAAGCTTCCATCGAGCTTTAAACGCCACAAGGTTTGCACGGCCTTCCCTTTCTTCACCGCAAAACCCGGCAGCATGTCATGAACCGTGCTCGCCGGAATTTCAGTTTTCCCGCCGATATGTAGTATGAACCGCGAGAAGGAAATCAGGAAATTCATGTGACACGATGCACCACTCAGCACATAACCTAGCAACCCACTCCTAGACGTACGTGCAAGTTGGTGGTATAAAAAACCACAGAGAACCATCGAGGAAACCTTCGGTTCTTCGAGTTTTCCAAGTTTTCACCGAATTTGACCTAGGTTGCACAGTGAACTCATAGTTGCCGCCGTTTCTCACGAGATCAGAATCTTGTACGTTCCTCCCTAGGTCTTGGCGATGCTTAGGAGCCAACCAAAGCGAGTTTTAGGTACTACAACGCCATCACAACTTCACCGGAGTAGCCACAGAAGCTGTCGCCGTCGCGAGGCCATTTTCGGTGATCGCCGGTCGGCGCCAAGGTTGGCAGCGTATTCCCCTAACGATTTGAGGTAGAGGTGGCGAGATTGGTTGAGTTCGGGGCATGGGAACCCTCTCCCGGCGTGAGCTCCGACAAGGTGGACGGCGGACTGGCGCGGGAGCGCGAGGAGGAAGAAGCCTCGTGGGGTCTGCGCGTCTGTCTCAGTTTCAACAGAACCAGATCTTCTGCGGCATAGGATCACTTCGTGACTGCGCACCGTTGTCTCTGTGGCCCCGTGTGTCTTCGTCTCAGGAAGTGACACGTCGCCCCGGGCCCAGCGGCAAAATTTAAACATTTCCGACATTTATTTGAATTACAGATTTCCCTCAAATTTTAGAAGGGCATATTTTTTGCTAGGAAAATCCAATTTTGGTGATTCAAATTGGGTTAGGTTCAAATTAAAAAACTCTATCCAAATGTACAACCCAATTTGTACGAAAGTCAATAATAAATTCTGGAAAATTCTTTGAATCTTTTCAGCAAAAGAATTTTAGAGGGAGTTTGGTTCATCCAAAAATCCTCAAATTTTGCCAGATTAGTCCTTAGGATACTATTGAACGCCTGTACAATTTTCAGCTCATTTAGAGTTGATTTGTGTAGCAGAATTCAGATTGCAATCTGCTGAATTCAAATGTATACATAAACTTTTCAGAAAAAGTTCCAAATTTGTAAAATCATTTCTGGGCAATCTTTAGCTCCAAACATTCTAAGAAAATTCATGCATACTCTTTGAGCTATACTTGAAATTGTAGTTCAATTATTTTTGCATGAACATGTAAGTTAATTCAGAATTAATTCCTTTTTGCTTAATTGCTTAGGGAATTGTCCTGGAAAAACTACTCAGTGAAAAGTGCTAATTTTTGGTCCAGCAGCCTTTCTTGTGACAAGGAACTCACATGAAACATTTCAGCTAAAGTTGAGCTCTGGATCAGTACTTGTCAATACACCTTGCTTAGGTGAAAATAACCCAATTAGAAAGAACAATTATCACTTGATCCCAATGACTAAACCCAACTCCACCCACTAGCACCAGTTCCATTTTAAATTCTTAAACAGAGTTCCAGTTTTTAAACTTATCATTAGGCCTTTTAGCAAAAGATTTACAATTAAATAGATGTGCATTTCATGTCGTATAGTCATCGACGTGAAGAAAAGTGAAACAATTGAAGTTGGAATCAAGGAGTAAAGAGATCAAGTGATCGAGCCTCAAGTGATCGACTAAACTAACTGAATTATATATTCTTAGTCACCTGCAAAACAGGTAACCCCCTGTTTGCATTCAAGCAATTTTATAAAGTCTTTCATTTATAGAGATCATAGCTATGAGATTATGATTGCATTAGGTCTAGATGATATTGAAGCCGAATTGCATGACCAGATTCAATCCAAGAGATAATGGGTAGATTAGCACATCATCGAGTGGAATTAGGCTATGCTAAATGTTACTTTGGAAGGACAGGTAGAAGTCGAGTAGTTGGAATCCACTCGCGAGTTTAGGGCTTGGTTTTACAGGAACGGATTATGAATAAAGCCATTGAGGAAAACTCACAAGTGAGAAATTGAGACCGGGCAGGGAGATAGAGATGCAGCAGGCTGAGGACCGTGCGTGCATAGCCCTGGCCTGTGTTGGTTAAGGCCCATCCGTACTTGGCCCTGTTGGCTAAGTTTGAGTTGTGTACTGGGCGCATACTGGCTATATGGGACCCAGGAAACCGATGTACCCCGTGAGATCCATATTCGAACTTTTCCAATCGGCTTAGGCTTTCGGCATCAGTACAGCAGGAGGTAACTCACTCCAGAACATATCACTACGGGTATGTACCTTGAGGAGCTTGCTGTTCGGGTCGATGGGACCGCGTCCAGTGTGGATGAACATGGGAAAGGTGACTACGTATGACATCGGTCGAGTTCGCTGCCGGCAACTCAGAGATGGGTGTACGTGTCGTGCAGTCCGGGCATGTCCTAGTTCGAATCACCGTCGCTCGAGGTTATATGAGCATACATGGACACTGAGTCTTGATGTAGCAAGAACTGAAGTGAATTACTATGAATTGATAAGGCTTGTGCTCTAAATTGTATTGCAACCATGTTTGAATTAGAGATAGTGCCAACTAAGTTTACTTCACTTTGTGCAAGAAGCATCATAACAAACCATTTCTTGTTTGATTGTGGAGTTGCGATGCTTCTCAGCTCAAAGTCTTTAAAATGAGGTTATAAATCTGAAAGTTAAGGATCGATTGTAGGCGAGTTCTTTATGCAAATCCAGCTACCATGTTTCAATCCGTCGTGCATGTAGGATTTCTTGTTAAGAGGAGACGGATCAGTCTTGCTGAGTCTATGTGCTCACGCTTGCTATATGAGTGGTTTTGCATGTTAACCTCGATGCTTATGAGGACGTTGTCGGGTGAGACTCGGAGACTTCCGAGTCGTGTAGCACATGGAGAACCCGCCCGCTGCCGTATTTCTTCGTGTTGCTAGCAAGAAGAGTTCGCGGGCTGGACATCTTCTCAAGTGCTTAGTAGATATTAAATGTGAGATGATTATAGTCTTCCTATATAGTTTATTTGATGTAAATTATTTACAAACAATACTTGTAAACTTCCACATTTGATTTATGTGATACATATTCCTTATATGTGTGCTGTTGGGTGCCGCATCGCACGACACCATCCAATGCGATTCCCGGGCGAGCGGCGCGACCCCGTGGCGGGGTGGGCCCTCACAGCATGGTATCAGAGCCGCATTGGGAATAGCACACGGAATAAGGACCGTATTATGACAAAAATTTAGGATACGATGATAATACGGTACTAGGCCCACATAAGGACTACTATATTAGTCTAATATGAAGGTGGCAAGCTAACCTATGTGCTTATGTCAAAAAATCATGCATCTTGGGACTTTCCATGTCTTGGGGGGTGCATGTAGCGCTGTCCACCAGTGCACACAAGCTGAAGGGTGGAGCCCCACGGGTGGCAGGTAACCCGACCCACTTATGTATTCTCTATGACTCTTCATGTCGTTTGGAGTATGTGAGCAACGCCAGTCCCCGGCGTGCTGCAGGAAAGTAGGTGGAGACCCCTTCACATGGTTGGTAACGTGAACACATAGCTCAAGACGTGTTTGGCTTGAGAACACCCGTGCGACTGACGACGGACCGGTGTATGAAACTGTTATGGAGACGGGTTCGGTGTTCAGCCGAACCTGATGATTGTGTGTGACTTATGCAGGTACTTAACCATGAAACTATAGTACGAGTGGCACACGTTTGCGAGTGACCGTCTTAGTGCCACCTATGGATATGGATATGCCGGTATAATCTGGTTATTTTTTCTTGTGGTGAGGTAATGTAGTACCGATATGATTCTTACGGTGCATCGACACCGTACTAAACTTAATAACCTTCCCTATGAAGAAATGACTCATGAACTAACTTTCAACTAAAAAATGGAATTTTTGAACAAATATTACTTACTGAACTCTTATTTTGAGCTGACACTCAAAATGAGAGAATGACTAGGCTTCAAAAGTTTCAAAAACAGAGTGCTCTGTTCTGGCAGGAATTCTTGCTGGACTTGGACAGAGCATAACTCTGAGTAGCTTTACCCAATGGAGGTGTATGATACATTTATGGAAACATTTTTAAGTGCTCTACAACTTCTCTGTAGACCTCCAGAGCAAAATCACACGCCAAATTGGTGGATAGTCTAGTTCAATACAAACTGTCCAGAACCAGGACAGAAGCAAATCTCTCTGGACATTTATGTATTTCAGCCATAACTCTCTGTACAAACATCCTTAAGTGTCATATGATACACGGTTGGAAATCTTATGAGATGTGCAACAATTTTGCAATTCAAAGTTTGTTCAGATTCATATTTTATTTTCAGATACAACTGCCATAAAAACAGCCACATTTAAAAAGGATGCTGGCAAATTTTATCCAGGATTTCTGTCAACTTTGGAAAATCATAACTTTTGATCCAGAAATGATCTGGAGGCTTATAAATACTCATTGGAAATATATTGAAGTTAACTTTAACTTTAGTATTCAAATCGAGTTATGAAAGTGCAGTTAACTGGATCAAAATCTGGATTTAGTGCATCAAGGTCTGTTCCGTACAGAAAAGAGGACTGGTTATACCTACTTTAAGGATTTGTGTAAACATGAATGTTGTTACTGCTTTCCTAAATTTTTGACATATTCATGTTTTCCTTAGCTTCACATACTGCTGAGTTCATATTTGACTTATCTCGAAATGTATTTGTGCAGTATGGTTCATACTCGCTCTTCGAGTAAGGCTAGAAGTTCTCGCCGAGGCGGTGATGATTCTATTCCACCGTCGGAACCACCATCCATGGGATGGATGGATCTTATAACTCGGGTTGTCGATTCCAACCAAGGGAACACTAGGCTACTCCAAGAAGCAACTCAAGAAAACACTAGATTACTCCAAGCCTTGGTACAACAAGGCATACTTCAACACACGCAACAAGTCGTTCCACCTCGGAACGCTTATTTGGATTTCTTGGCGACTCAACCACCAATCCTTACAGGAGCTACCAAACCCGTGGAAGCAGATCAGTGGCTTTGTGTCATGGATTCCAAATTTGGAGTATTCGAGTGTGACGAATTTCAGAAGACCTTATTTGCCGCTCAACAACTTCATGGAGCCACCGGAAACTGGTGGGTTGAACATCTTGCCACAATTCCCGAAGGCCATCAAGTGGCATGGACGGAGTTCTGTGTAGCCTTTCGTGCGCGTCACATACTGATAGGAATTATCAAGACCAAGCGGGAGGAAATCTTGAAATTGAAACAAGGGGACATGAGTGTATTTGAATATGTCAAAAGGTTTAACCATTTGGCTCAATATGCTCCCGAATATGTGGCGGTAGAAGAGGCTCGGTGTGATTATTTCTTCAATGGCCTAAGTACCATATTACAGGAGAAATTGGCCCTGTTCAACAAAGGTAATTACACCGACATGGTCAGTGCGACTCTCATACAAGAAAGGCTGACACTCTAGTGGCTAGCAGAAAAGAGAAAAATGAGTGAGGTACAGGAAAGCACAAGTTATGTACCCCAAAAATACCGTTTGGTGTACCGAACGCCATCTGGTGAGATATGGAGGCCACCTGTATGATCAAATCCTCAGGAATTGATTGTTGGTCAAGTACCACAACTTGCACCACCTCCACAGCAGTAGCATCAGATGGTGGTTTGTGCTCCATTGCTGCAGCCATATGTACCTAGCTTGCAACCACAAGTCAGCGAAGAACCGGAGAGATATCTGTGTTTCACTTGTGGTCGTATGGGCCATTATGCTAGGTATTGTCCAGAGGGAAATCAAGGCTGCGGGTCAATTATATTTTCAATATTCAGACCCGTACTTAAATCTGCAGAAAAGAGGGCAGACAAGGGGCAGCATTCACTACACAGTGATTGATGATGTTCCGTAAGGAGAAGCCGCGTTAGCAGGGATGTTTTCTCTGAATCAGCTACCGGTATTAATTCTCTTTTATTCTGGTGCCACACATAACTTTATTAGCCAATCTTTTGTGGCTCAACATCAGCTCCAAACCACTTATACAAAGAGGCAATACCTCATATCTTCACCCGGGGGCAGCATTACCGCAAGCGATGTTGTCTATCGAGTACCTCTTTGTCTGGGGGTAGAATATACCCTACAACCCTAATTATTCTCGGGGGTTTGAAGATCGACATTATTTTGGGGATGTCGTGGTTGAGTAATCACAATGCGGTTCTCAACATCAGCTCTAGGACTGTTGAGGTCAACTCCCCACTGCACGGTCTTCATACATTGTTTCTGGGCGCCAGTCGGCAACAGATTGCAGCATTGAACCACTAGAAAACTATGAATATAGAAGACATTCCAGTGGTACGTGAATATCCGGACGTGTTTCCCGATGATTTACCAGGCATGCCGCCCGAACGGGACGTAGAGTTCAAGATTGAACTTGCGGCGGGAGCAACATCCATTCCACGAAGGCCGTATAAAATGGTACCCAATGAATTAGCAGAGTTGAAGACATAGCTGAATGACCTAATGAGCAAAGGCTTTATACGACCGAGTTCGTCACCTCGGGGGTGTTTAACATTGTTTGTAAAGAAGAAGGATGAAACACTACGGCTTTGTGTTGATTATCATCCTCTTAACGCCGTTACCATCAAGAACAAGTATCCACTATCTCACATTGATATGCTTTTCGATCAGTTAGTGGGTGCTAAGGTATTCTCGAAGATGGATTTCAGTCCGGATATTATCAGAGTAAAATATGGGCAGAAGATATTCCAAAGATGGCATTCTCGACGAGATACAGGCTATATGAGTATCTCGTCATGTCTTATGGGTTGACCAATGCCCCGGCACACTTTATGTACCCGATGAATTCAGTATTCATGCCAGAGTTGGATAAATTCATCGTTGTCTTTATCGACGACATCTTGGTGTACTACAAGTCATAGGAAGAACATGCTGAGCATCTGCATAATGTGTTGCAAAGATTGCGAGATCACAAGCTCTATGCAAAATTCAGCAAGTGTGAATTTTGGATTGATCAAGTACCTTTTCTCGGACATATTATTTCAGCGGAAGGCATCGTTGTAGATCCCAGTAAGATTATCCAAGTACAGAAATGAGAGTCACCAAAGTCTGTGCGTGAAATCCGAAGCTTCCTCGGTTTAGAGGGTTATTACCGGCGATTCATCCCGAGCTTCTCAAAGATCGCTAAACCGATGACAGAGCTGTTGAAAAAGAGTACCAAATTTGTTTGGGGGTGCTGCGTGTGAACAAACTTTCAAGACTTTAGTGAAGCATCTCACAACAGCACCAGTTCTTGCTCAGCCGGATACGACGAAGCCATTCGACATTTATTGCAATGCATCTGGCATCGGTCTTGACTGCGTGCTGATGCAAGAGGGACGAGTGGTCGCATATGGATCTCGCCAACTTCGAAACTATGAGCAGCATTATCCAACTCATGATCTTGAGTTAGCTGCCGTGGTCCTTTCTTTGAAGTTATGGAGGCATTACTTGCTCGGAAATCTTGTACACCTCTACACCGACTACAAGAGCTTGAAATACATCTTCACTCAGAAAGAACTGAACATAAGACAACGAAGATGGTTAGAGTTCATTAAAGATTATGAACTTGAGATTTATTATCATCCAGGAAAGGAGAATGTGGTCGCCGATGCACTCAGTCGTAAGGCGCATGTTCACCACTTGACAATTGCTGAAATGGATGAGGAAGAACCAAGTCTCCTTGTCATCCCGTATGGAGCCCTCTACAATCTTGCTCTCATTCCTACCATCCGAGAGGAGATCAGTGAGTCTCAAAGAAAAGACAAGGGTATGTCTCACATATGTGGAGAATAGACAACGGAGAAATGAAGTGCTTCCAGAAAGACGAAAATGGTACGTTATGGTTCAATGACCGAATAGTAGTGCCCCGGGATATGGGACTATGGAAGAAAATTTTAGATAAAGCTCATTTGTCCAAATTTTCCATTCTTACGGGCAGCAATAAGATGTACCAAGATCCCCGGAAGAAATTTTGGTGGACACGTATGAAACGCGAAATTGCAAAGTATGTTTCATAATGTGATACACGTTGAAGAGTAAAGGCCGACCATATGAGGAAGTCAGGCCTGCTGTGATGAGGACATCACAACAGTGGATACTCACATTGATATACAAGGACCAATCACAAGAGCACGAGCACGATTACTAATTCAGCAGGTGAACTCGTTCCTAACTTCCTACCCATGTGATTTTGAGAATGAATTGCTATTTAATGATTTAATTGTTATTAGGAACCATGGACATGATCAACAAGTAAAGGGAGGAGGATTTGGGGACGTGGAGAACCAGATGGGACGTCCACAAGTTGATGGAAACAGTCGCCAACTCGGACTCGAGTTCAACTCGGAGTCCAGGAGCAGTCCATCTTAAAATGGACGCCCAGGATGCATACGGACTCCGTTTTCGGCATTCTACATATGCATGGAAATATGAGAAGATAAAATTTCCAATGGTTCTGGTCCCATATTAAAATTCGCCAGGAGTCAATTGGAATTGTCGAAACAAGTGGAATTCGGAGTTCTGTCTGGTGTTGCACCACCGTATTGGGCTTTTGGGCCTTGTATCCGGTATGAGTCCATTAGGGACGCGTCTAAAGATTTTATGGATGAACCCTAGCCTTTAAATACTGCAGCCGCCGGCCATATTCGGTGGGTTTTGCTTAGATTAAACACTTTCGTCATTCTACAGTTTGTGAGACCCCAATTTCGCAATTTCAGATTGCATCTTCATCGTTCTTGCTTGTGTTCTCGGTTGCACCTGCAGGGATAGCCTTCTTGGCAAGGTCAAGCGTGTGAAGCACGGTTGATAACCAACGGAGCAGTGGTGTAGTGATTGCAGGGGTGTTCGGCTCTGCTCGAGTGCCTCGGATCATCAACGTCGAGATCTCCACTTCAATTGACCTACCTTTCGGAAGATCGGGCCTTAACCACTCATCATTTGGTATCAGATTTCAGGTTGCCCATGAGGTACTTTGATTTCCCACTAGATTAGTTTTTGTTTTTCATACCTAGAGTCCACAGAAAAAGCCACAAAAAAATCATATCGTGTTTACCGATTCCTAGACCATAATGCCTGCAAGTTTCGTTTTTCAGTTTGCATTGTTGAGTTTGCATTTGTGTGGTCGAGTCTTGTTGCCAGTTTAGCATTGTGTTTCTGGGTCGTAGTTATCGTTTTTTCTTCCTTGTTTTTCTTGCTGCTCACCTATTCTACAATCCCTAAACAACAAATCGAGCTAACAAGATCATCGGTTTGCCTAGCTAGCCACCTTGCGTGAACTCCCGCATCGCCAGCCCTAGAACAGGTGACAAACCATTGTGCCAGTCCTCCTTGATTCATCACACAACATCCCATCATTCATTGTTGCTAAATACCAATTATTTTTCACATCCTATTGCGAGATCTTTTTCAAAACCGAGGTTGAATCAACATAAAAAACAATAACTCGGGTAGCCTACCTTAAAACGGCCATAACTTTTGCATTCGAACTCAAAATCGGGCGATTTTTTTTCAAATTGATCTACTCAAAATTTCACAACTGATTTTCTATGGCTTTGCCATTTTCGGTGAAATTTGTTTGGCCAAATTCCCCTCGGAAGATAGACTATCCGGCCTCCGAAGTTTCAGCCGTAATTTTAAAGAATCTTCCTGATTTTTTATAGGTCACATCTTACATCCAATTGAGCTGCAAAGTTGTGTGCTTTCAATTTTCGTGCTCTCGAGTAAAAAAAAATATCCAAAAAAATATTTTTTTAAAAAAGAAAAAAATAGTGAAGAGAGCACAGATATTAAAGCATTGACAGCACACCTTGAAAACAGTTGGCCTATACACTTGTGTTGTACTTGTTGGTTATATCTTCCTGATTTTCTATTTGTCTTTCTACTGCCTTGTATTGTGCTAGGCCTAGAACACTTGTTAACCAGCAACAGTTCCTACATTGAATACTTATTCAACTTTGTTTGTTGTTAACAATTTTTTTGTTTACTTATTAGCCACCATATTGTGCCATCCAAGCTCCACTTTTCCTCTTGAGCAGAACAGGTACCTTTGCAATTACTCCACGCTTCATTGGTTCTCACCGTCCACCGTTTACCACCTGCTGTGTCGGTAAGAACACTTGTAAGAACGTGGTAAGACGCTTGAGAGAGAGAGAGATTGTTTTCCTTCCTTCCACTTTTCACATTGCCACTATCCTTTGTAGTTGATAGGAATAACATCTTTTTGTTGTCTTTTGTTTACTACTAACAATGGCAGAAGATAAATGGGATGATGAATGTGTTCAACATGCTGAGTTGCGTGACATGATGAGGGAAATGACAGATATGTTCACCAAAACCCAAACATCGACAGAGGCGTCATTGACCACCTTGAATCGCCAACTTGCTGATCTTATTGTTCGGATGGACACTCTTGAGGCGCGGCTGCCTCTCGCTGAAGATCGTGAAGACAGTGCTTATAATATGGAAGATTATAACAATCAACCACGACTAACACTTTATCTACGAGGTATGGGAGGTAATAATCGTTATAATTACAATGATCGTCATTACAATTTTAATCGCCCTCTTGAAGATCTTTTTGCTAAAGTGAAATTTACTATACCCTCTTTTTCTGGTGCTTATGATGCTGAGGCATATCTTGATTGGGAGATGACAGTAGAGCAGAAATTTAATGCACACCTTGTTCCTGAACAACATAGAGTTCGTCAAGCCACTAGTGAGTTGAAGGATTTTGCTATCATATGGTGGAATGAACTTGTTAAAACTAGAACTGATCCTCCAACATGGGATAGATTAAAGGAAGCTATGCGTGTTCGTTTTGTTCCTCCTTCTTTTCAGCGGGACCTTCGCAAAAAATTGCAGCGCTTAGACCAAGGTAACATGTCCGTAGAGGAGTATTATCAAGAGTTACAAAAGGGTATGTTGCGCTGTGGGGTAGTAGAGGACATGGATGATAAAATAGCTCGTTTTTACGGGGGTTGAGGCGTGAAATTAAGGACATTGTTGATTATAAGGAATATGATACTGTTAACAAAGTATTTCAGCTGGCTATGTTGGCAGAAAAAGAATTGCAGGGCCGCCAACAGCAGCAGCACCAATGCACGAGGAGCACCTTCACACCGCGTTCGACATCTACACCATCCAAAACAGCACCATCTTCGAGTTTTCCTACTGGCACTACACCATCCAATGGTGGCCAACAAACTTCATCTACTGCTCCATTTCCTCGCGCGGCGGAGGGCAGCAAGACGACACCATTCAAGCCTACGTCTTCCACTCCTTCCACGAGTCAAACTTCCAACATTAAGTGTCACCGCTGCTAGGGAGTTGGTCATGTGATGAAAGATTGCCCTAGCAAACGAGCATACATAGCACGAGATGATGGCGGGTATGATAGTACTTCGGATGTTGAAGATGAATATTCTCTTGCTACTAATGTTGCAGGACCAAAAGATGACTACTATAGCACAGATGAAGAGGTACTTGGTACTGCAGCAACGGAAAATTATAGAAGCATAATTTTGCTGCGTGCTTTGAGCTCCAAAGTTGAGGCGGATGACAAGCTACAGCGACACAATCTTTTTCACATGTTTCTCATCATCAAGGACTGCTGTGTGCACACTATAATTGATGGATGCAGTTGCAACAACTTGGTGAACACGGATGTGGTCAAGAAACTTGGGTTGACAACAAGAGCACACCCTCATCCATACCACATTCAGTGGTTCAACAACAACGGTAAGGTTAGGGTAACACAAACAGCGAGAGTACATTTTTCGATTGGCTCTTACCATGATTTTGCCGATTTTGATGTCGTACCTATGGATGCTTGTTCTCTTTTGTTAGGATGTCCTTGGGAATTTCATACGGATGCTATTCATCATGGTAGAACTAATAAATATACTCTAATGCATAAAGGAAAGAAAATCACTTTGCTTCCTATGACTCCTGCTGAAATTGTGCATTTGGAGAAAAGTAAAACACGTGATGATAAGGCAACAAAATCACTATACCCTGAAAAACAGCAAGTAATTAAGTTAAAATCACCTTCGTAGCTCACAACTAAATCTGATCTTGCTGATTTATTTAATACCAAGGAGATGTACTATGCTTTAGTATGCAAAGAAGCCATGTTTTTGCTTCACGAAGTGTCCATTGCATTGCCCCCTGCTGTTGCTAACCTTTTGCAGGATTTTGTGGATGTGTTTCCCCCTGAGATACCCCCTGGATTACCACCTATGAGGGGCATTACACATAAGATCGACTTGATTCTAGGGACAAGTTTGCCAAATCCTGCGGCGTACAGGGCGAATCCGGAAGAGACAAGGGAAATTCAGCGACAAGTTCAAGATCTTTTGAACCGCGGGTATATTCGTGAAAGCCTTAGTCCTTGTTCTGTTCCTGTTCTTTTGGTTCCTAAGAAAGATGGTAGCTGGCGCATGCGTGTTGATTGTAGAGCGATTAATAACATCCCATTCGATATCGTTATCCTATTCCTCGCTTAGATGACATGCTTGATGAATTGAGTGGTGCTATTTAATTTTCACAAAAATTGACTTGTGTAGTGGTTACCACCAAATTAGAATGGCACTAGGAGATGAATGGAAAACTGCATTTAAAACCAAGTTTGGACTTTATGAGTGGTTAGTCATGCCTTTTGGTTTAACTAATGCACCTAGCACTTTTATGCGATTAATGAACGAGGTTTTACCTGCTTTTATTGGAAAATTTGTGGTGGTTTACTTCGATGATATCCTCATTTACATCAAGTCATATCACGAACATCTTAATCATTTACGTGCTATTTTCAATGTCTTGAGAGATGCACGTTTGTTTGGTAACCTCAAAAGTGCGTCTTTTGCACCAATCGAGTTTGGTTTCTTGGATATGTCGTTTCATCACAGGGAATTGAGATGGATGAGGCAAAAATTGTGGCGACCACTAGCTGGCCAACTCCATCAACCGTCACGCAGGTGCATAGTTTTCTTGGTCTTGCAGGTTTTTATCGACGCTTTGTGCGGGATTTCAGCACCATTGCAGCACCTCTCCATGAACTGACGAAGAAGGGAGTGCAGTTTCCATGGGGCGAACAGCAGCAACAAGCTTTTGATGTTCTCAAATCAAAGCTTACACAAGCACCATTGCTACAACTTGCTGATTTTGACAAGACATTTGAGCTAGAATGTGATGCAAGCGGCATTGGTATTGGAGGTGTTCTCATACAAGGAGGTAAACCCGTTGCATTTTTTAGTGAAAAATTGCATGGTCCTTCTCTGAATTATTCTACTTATGATAAGGAATTGTATGCCTTAGTGCGAGTTCTACAAACTTGGCAACAATACCTTTGGTCTAAGGAGTTCGTCATACATTCCGATCATGAATCTTTGAAGCATCTTAAGTGTCAAACCAATCTGAATAAACGACATGCTAAATGGATTGAGTTCATAGAATCATTTCCATAGATCATTAAGCATAAGAAAGGGAAGGAGAATGTTATTGCAGATGCATTATCTAGACGTTACACCATGCTGTCCCAACTTGATCATAAAATATTTGGTTTGGAAACAATAAAAGGATTATATCCTACTGATTTGGACTTCAAAGATTCCTTTAAAAATTGTAGAGAAGGAAGAACTTGGAATAAATATGTACTACGGGAGGGCCTCCTCTATCGTGCTAACAAGCTATGTATTCCTGCTAGTTCTGTTCACCTATTACTTTTGCAGGAAGCACATGGAGGAGGTTTGATGGGACATTTTGGAGTGAAGAAAACTGAGGACGTGCTGGCCACACACTTCTTTTGGTCAAAGATGAGACGTGATGTCGAGCGCTACGTGTCACGATGCACTACTTGCAACAAAGCTAAGTCTCGACTTAACCGACATGGTCTTTATATGCCTCTTCCTGTTCCTAGTGTACATTGGCAGGATATTTCCATGGATTTTGTTTTGGGATTGCCTAGGACTAAGAGGGGGAGGGATAGTATTTTTGTGGTTGTTGATCGTTTCTCCAAAATGGCACATTTTATACCTTGTCATAAAAATGATAACGCCTCACACATTGCTGATTTGTTTATGACGGAAATTATTCGTTTACATGGTGTGCCAATTACCATTGTTTCTGATCGTGATGCAAAACTTTTAAGTCATTTTTGGAGAACTTTGTGGTATAAATTGGGAACCAAGCTGCTGTTTTCAACCACATGTCACCCACAAACCGATGGACAAACTGAGGTAGTAAATCGTACTCTATCCACTATGTTACGGGCTGTTTTAAAAACAAATTTAAAGGGTTGGGAGGATTGTTTACCACATATAGAATTTGCTTACAACAGGTCAGTTTACTCTACTACAAAGGTAAGCCCATTCCAGGTAGTGTATGGTTTCAATCCCCGTGCTTCTATTGATTTATTACCTTTGCCTCCTTCTGAAACTATAAATTTGGATGCTACACAACGATCTAAATTCATTCTTAAGATGCATGAAACTACAAAGAAAAATATTAAAAGGATGAATGAGAAGTATAGAATTTCTGGTAGTAAAGGTAGAAAAGAAGTAAAACTTGAACCAAAGGACTTGGTATGGCTACATTTGAGAAAAGAACGATTCCCTCACTTGAGAAAGTCTAAACTTATGCCACGAGCTCCTGGTCCTTTTAAGATTGTTGAAAAGATCAATGACAACGCATATAAGCTTGAGTTGCCTCCGGATTTTGTGGTTAGTCCCACAGTTAACATTTCAGATTTATGACCAAACTTGGGAGAAGAAGATGATCTTGAGTCGAGGACGACTCCGATTCAAGAGGGGGAGGATGATGAGGACATCAAAACAGTGGATACTCACATTGATATACAAGGACCAATCACAAGAGCACGAGCACAATTACTAAATCAGCAGGTGAACTCGTTCCTAACTTTCTACCATGTGATTTTGACAATGGATTGCTATTTAATGATTTAATTGTTATTAGGAACCATGGACATGATCAACAAGTAAAGGGAGGAGGATTTGGGGACGTGGAGAACCAGATGGGACATCCACAAGTTGATGGAAACAGTCGCCAACTTGGACTCGAGTTCAACTCGGAGTCCAGGAGCAGTCCATCTTTAAACGGACACCCAGGATGCATACGGACTCCGTTTTCGACATTCTACATATGCATGGAAAGATGAAAAGATAAACTTTCTAATGGTTCTGGTCCCACATTAAAATTCGCCAGGAGTCATTGGGAATTGTCGAAACAAGTCGAATTCGGAGTTCTGTCCGGTGTTGCACCACCGTATTGGGCTTTTGGGCATTGTATCCGGTATGAGTCCATTAGGGACGCGTCTAAGGGTCTTATGGACGAACTCTAGCCTTTAAATACTGCAGCCACCGGCCATATTCGGTGGGTTTATCTTAGATTAAACACTTTCGCCGTTCTACGGTTTGTGAGACCCCAATTTCGTAATTTCAGATTGCATCTTCATCGTTCTTGCTTGTGTTCTTGGTTGCACCTGCAGGGATAGCCTTCTTGGCGAGGTCAAGCGTGTGAAGCACGGTTGATAACCAATGGATCAGTGGTGTAGTGATTGCAGGGGTGTTCGGGTCTGCTCGAGTGCCTCAGATCATCAACGTCGAGATCTCCACTTCAATCGACCTACCTTTCAGAAGATCGGGCCTAAACCACTCACCATTCTGTAACCATTGCAAATACCGGCATGGAAGTGGGAAGACTTGAGTATGGACTTCATCGTCGGGTTGCCGATGACCTCCCACCAACATGACTCGATTAATCTGTTGATCGATTAACCAAATCAACACATTTCATCCCTGTGCATACCGGGTATAACGCGAAGAAGTATGCGGAGTTGTACATAGCATGGATCTTGTGCTTACATGGAGTTCCCCGTACCATTTTGTCTGATAGAGGATCGTTGTCCGTAACCCGTTTTTCAGAACAGTTGCACGCATCCTTGGGAACCAAATTGATTCGAAGCTCCACGTATCACCCTCAAACTGATGGGCAAACAGAGAGGTTGAATCAAATACTTGAAGATATGTTGAGAGCGTGTCCCATCCACCACGGTAAGAACTAGGATGATCACTTACCGTTGGCGGAGTTCTCGTATAACAACGAATATCCGACGAGCATCAAAATGGCACCATATGAAGCTCTTTATGGCCAGAAGTGTCGTACACCATTGAATTGGTGCGAGTACGGTGAAAGAGTAACGTTCGGGGTTGATCTTGTTAACGAAGCCGAAGACAGAGTTCAGAATAATACAAGAGAACCTCAAAGCTTCTCAATCTCGTCAAAAGAGCTACGCGGATCAGAGGCGTTGGCTGTTGCATTTCGATGTCGGAGAGCACGTATATCTTCGTGTGTCTCCAATGAAAGGAATTCATTGGTTCGGTGTCAAGGGAAAACTTGCTCCCCGCTTTATCGGTCCATTTACCATCACGGATAAGTGCAGAACCGTAGCCTACCGGCTGGAACTACCAGCAAACCTTGCCGGTATTCATGACATATTTCAAGTGCCTCAAATTTACGCTGCTGTCCGCACCGAAGATATCGACGAATGGCAACCGCATCTCACCTACACCGAGCAACCGGTGCAGATTATCGACGAGAAGACCCAGATCACCCGGAACTATTTTAAAATTTTACAAAGTCCTGTGGAGTAATCATACCGCGGAAGAAGCGACGTGGGAAAGTGAAGATTACATCCACAAGAACTATCCAGAACTTTTGTCTTATACTTTGTAAAGAACCCTCCCGTCTCGTTCTTCTTTTGTAATCTCGGGATGAGATTCTTTTAAGGGGGGAGGAATGTAAAGGTCCCAAAAATATGAATACAAAGGAACTAAAGTTTCAACACCATTTGGTTTTATGTGTATGAAAAATTGGGACTTGTTTAAAGTTTCCACATGTGATGATACACATGAGTGTTCCACCACACTAGCAAATGATTATTGAGTGTTTGGGGACAAAGTTGATTTACACACATGTGGAAGCTCTCATGTGCAATAGAAATTTTAAAATCAGTTTTTGAACTCAATTTGTTCAACTCAAATTTCAAATGAGGATAGCACCATAAAAATGCAAATGTGGTGTTACAAATCCCATTTTCAGCAGCTAAATTACAAATAAGATTTCATATTTGAATTCCTCAGGTCCAAATTATTGGGGATGCAAAGTTTCATGAATTTTGGAGATGTTTTGCTATCCATTTTCCAAAAGGGCTTAAAATTGCATATGAATTCAAATACAAATTTGAATTTGGATGAAACTTGCTCAATTATCCAAATGAATTTCAGATTGTAGCTCCAAACAATAGAAATTGGTCATTGGTCAAGTTTGAGAGAATTGGGAGGATAAGGGTTCCAGTGGGACCCACTTGACAGTTGCATTTCAAAAGATCTTCAGTGGAGTGAAGTCTCTGTTTTGCTTCTACCGGGAGTTCGCCAGCGCACACTCGATATTTCAGTCGATCACCGCACCAACCGTCTCCACAGCGCTGATCAAATCTCCCCGGCTGAACCAGTGCTCGGCACAACACGTTGCTCGACTGCCTCTCCCGTTTTCCCCTCACTGCTGCCTCCTCACCGAGTGTTTCTGCCTCCGACAGCCACGACTACCGGTCCACCGGAGCCCGGCCGTCTCTGCAGGTTGTACGCCGAGCTGAGCTTCCCCACACTGTTGCCGCGCCCTCCTCAACATGTCCAACGTAAGAGCTCGACGATTCCTCCACTGGAACCCCGGCGCAGAGCTTGGTTTTCTCAACGATGCCACCGCAAGCCGCCATTCACAAGAAACCGTCACCCCGCCACCACAGTTCAGCCTTCCATCGATCTTTAAATGCTAAAAGGTTCGCACATGCCTTCCCTTTCTTCACCACAAAATCCGGCAGCATGTCATGATCCGTGCTCGCCGGAATTTCAATTTTCCCGCCGACATGCGGTATGAACCACGAGAAGGAAATCGGGGAATTCGTGTGACACGATGCACCACTCATCACATAACCTAGCAAACCACTCCTAGACGTCCGTGCAAGTTCGTGGGATCAAAAACCACGGAGAACAATAGAGGAAACCTTCAGTTCTTCGAGTTTTCCAAGTTTTCACCGATTTTGACCTATGTCGCACGGTGAACTCATAGTTGCCGCCGTTTCTCGTCAGATCAGAGTCTTGTACGTTGCTCCCTAGGTCGTGGTGATGCTGTTGGATCCAACCGAAGCGAGTTTGAGGTACTACAATGCCATCGCGACATCGCCGGAGTAGCCACAGAAGCTGTCGCCATCGCAAGGCCATTTCCGGTGATCGCCAAGCGGCGCCAAGGTTGGCAGCGTATTCCCCGAACGATTTGAGGTAGAGGCGGCGATATTGGTTGAGTTCGGGGCACAGGAACCCCCTCCCGGCGAGAGCTCTGGCGAGGTGGGTGGCGGACCGGCGCGGGAGCGCGAGAAGGAAGAAGCCTCGTGGGGTTCGCGCGTCAGTCTCAGTTTCACCCGAACCAGATATTCTGTGGCATCGGATCACTTCGTGACTGCACACCGATGTCCCTGTGACCCGTGTGTCTTCGTCTCAGGAAGTGACACGTCGCCCCGGGCCCAGCGGCGGAATTTAAACATTTCCAACATTTATTTGAATTACAGATTTCCCTCAAACTTTAGATGGGCATATGTTTTGCTAGGAAACTCCAAATTTGGTGATTCAAATTGAGTTAGGTTGAGATTGAAATACTTTATCCAAATGTACAACCCAATTTGTACGAAAGTCAATAATAATATCTGGAAAATTCTTTGAAACTTTTTAGCAAAAGAATTCTAGAGGGAGTTTGGTTCATCCAAAAATGCTCACATTTTTCCACAATATTCCTTAGGATATTATTGAACTACAGTAAAACTTAGGGACAATGCTGTTAAAATTGAGTCACTAGAATCTGAAATTAATCATTTGAAATCTTTGATTCCTAGTGATGATTCTTGTTCCTCATGTGATTTAATATATGAATAATTGTCCTCTCCAAGAAGTGCACATACCTCCACACTTGATAAACTTGAGTTAGAGATTGAAAAGAACAGAGACCTTGCTGCACTTAATGATAAAAACTTGAAAGATGCTTGTTGTTCTACAATTGATTTGCATTGTTCTACTTGTGATGATCTCAACAAGAAACTACAAGATGCTATGAATGAAAATTATATATTGAACAATGCTTTACGTTCTCATGAAGTTAAGTATTGTTCCAATTGCAAACAAAAAGGAAAAACTTCATGTCAAAACTGCCTAGACTTGTCTAAGAAACTTGATGACATGAATAGTACACTAGCGCGGTTTTATAATGGGAATAAGAATCTGAACTTGCTGTTGAATTCCTCTAAATCTTTCAATGATAAAACTGGTTTAGGTTTTGATTCCCATGCTGATGCTAAAGCACATCCACCTAAAATTGTAAAGTCATTAGGATGTTACAAAGCAATGGCGATATTGATGAGGATGTTTGCCACAGGATCAAGGTTGGGTGGATGAAATGGCGACAAGCCTCTGGAATCCTATGTGATAGGAAAGTCCCACAAAAGCTAAAAGGGAAGTTCTATAGTGTCACACCCGGTTTTTCCTAAGAACGACCGAGTGACTATCACATGTATGCCAGGATCATTTTCTCATACATGCGATGACAAAAAGTGAAGCATCATTATATTACAAGCCAAGTGTTCAAATATAAATAAGTCTTACATAACATAACGTCACGATGGACGATGATATGTTCACAACATATGAATAAAACCAACAACGGAAGATAAGTCTTGTGGGCTCCATCACAGGCGTTGCCCGGGGGACTCCGTGAATCTAGAATCCTTCTTCGGGTCCGAAGTCTTGGTCGTTGTACACCACGTCATTCCCTTGGCCTGAGCAGCAATTTAAAACCAACAGAAAAGCAAGCTTGAGTACCGTAGGTACTCAGCAAGTGTGGGAAAGTTATGTCATGCATGGCTAGAGCAAGGAGAGGTTGAACTCATGGCTAAAGCACTACGCAATTAATACCTATCACCTTAGGTTATTTAGCACTTACATTACTACCTAGGTGAAATGGTCCCAATCCCCTAACCCATCATCAATATCAAGTAACCATAACATCATTTCCAATGTTAAGCTCCCCGCTTAACACCCTCAACTTCCCAATTCATCATCCTCTAATCATGAATAAGTCCAAGCCTCTCTTGACCGTGAGCACGGCTGTCATGACAGTTTTGACTCTGCAGAGTTTGCACCACTGTACCCACATGTAGTGATTTCATCCCCCGTTGCCGGGTGGACTAGAAAACCTCCATTTTGCCAGTGGCCGCGAACCACGTTCACACTTCCAAGGTGTGTAGCCAGGAGATCACTACGAGGCCTTTACAAAGGGATTTACGACGAGTATGGGCCCACTGAGGTTTCACCCCTAACAGCATCCAAGAGGCTCTAACCCCGCTGCAGTGGCCCCCTCTTGAGCCTTGCGGTTCATATGGTAGTCCAGCTGACACCTATTCCCCGCACCATCCAAACACCCATACTACGCCGGGGATGCACCTAATTAATTGGCCAAGCTGCCCCATCTCAGCATGTGGTTGGCACGGTAAAGCAAGGTTACATGCTCCATGAACCTATCCTTAGGATCCAGGCAAGTACTATGCACAAACCGGAGTCTCGTGCACGCAGCACCAACCAAAGCATCCAACTTGCCTAGATCCCTACCTCTACATAATTCACAATATCTCATTCAAGGGTAAAGTAAACAAGTTGATGATCTCATATCCCACTTATCCCATTCTAAGCAGGGCTAAGCATGAGTAGTGTAAATGGATGACATAATAACATAACTCCCAACCCAGGCTACAAGGAAGCAAGATAATGAAAATCTAAGCAAACTTCCTAGCATGGGTATCACATTCTAAATTGACAATGCAATTAAATTCTAACTACACATCCTAATATAGGATCAAAGTGGCGAAGGACACTTGCCTTCTTCCTACTGCTCCGGGAATGTAAAGTCTTGATCTTAAAAGGTGAGAACCTGCTCTGGGGCTGGTTCTACTCATGCCAATACACACATAACAAAAGAAAACCACAATCCATAAGCAATAGTCCACACATACATTCATGCAAGTCATACATGCATACCCATTTAAAGTCATACATATAATTAAGTGTTGTGTTTACCCTAGATAGGTTGCTCTTATGCATACATGCACTTTTAAACATATATTTTACCTTTAACTTTAATATTCAGATTTCTAAGTGCACACTATATATGAATTTCCAATTTGAACAATTTTTCTATATGAGATAATACACTTATTAGCCACAAAATCCGCATGAAAAATAATTTCCTACTCCAGATGGGTTTTCAGATCTTCTACACAATCTTAACCTTAAGTTTTGGATTCGGGGACCTCATTTGACATTTTCCAATTATGTATACCTATTTTCCTATATCTTCAGATTTATTCTCCATACCTAAAATTGAACTTTAATACTAAAATAGCAAAATATATCACCTACACAGAATATATTTTGATCTATAATGTCCAATAAAATATCTTTTGCCTTCCTCTCTGATGGGATCAATTTATATTTATTTTTACCTATTTTCAGAATTATTCCTAGCCTAAAAAAGGATTTCCAGCAATAATAAATTTAAATAGCCCTTAGTCAGATTTCATTTCAGCCTAAAATCAGTCCTAAATTTTCTCTAACTCTTTTCAGGTGCTAAAAAGAATTTGAATTATCATTACATCAGATTTTGAATCACTTATTTGAATTTAAATGCTATTCACATGTTCAAATTACTGAAATCAAGAATCCTCAGGGGTTGATGTGCAAATCCCCACTGCAGTGGGGCCCAATTTCTTATTTTCTAAATTTTCAGGGGCCTAAGTGTGTAAAACAGAGGGTTTTTCCTAATTTTTATTAAGTTCAGGGGCTAAAACTGATGTTTAAACGTGTTTGCATAAATTCTCGAGGGTCCAGGGGCTAGATCAGAAGTTTTCCAGGGCTAGATACGTTTTCCTCAGAACCCCAGGGGGTAGCGCGTAAGATTCTCAACCTTTATAACGTGGGGCTGATGTGAGCCGTTGGATTTTAATTAGAGGGCTGAGATTAGATCGCGAAGCGGTACGGGTTAAGTCTATTCGGGACCACACGATTTAAAACGGACGAGCCGCAGAGGGCCACGTCGCCCTGGCCGGAGCCAGCCCGCGCGCGCGGCGGCGCGTGGCGGCGGGGGGCGGCGATCTTGCCGGGCAGCCTCAGTTTTCGTCGCTATGCGCTAGAACTCAATTGTCTTTGCATGGATCGGCTGCGGAAGAGTAGGGGAGCTCACTAGTGGGCCTTTCTTGACCCCGAAGTGGCCGGAGACTGCTCGTCGACGACGTCCGAGGGTGGAGCTCGGGGTTGCTCGTCGGGGCGGCAGCTAGGGCGCGACACGCGGTGTCTCTTTCACCTGCAAGGCTCCCCGGTGGCGGTAGAACAATCTACGCACGTTAGATCGACGAAATCGGGAGGAATTCGGAAGAAACGGCGTTGTAGACTTCGGTTCTCACCGGAGGAGAAAACTGAGCGGGCGGGGGAGGACTGGGGAGTTTCTTTGGCGTTTAAATGGACGAGGGAGGGCGGCGGGGTCAGTTGAGGCCGTGTGGAACTGAGTGGGCCGGAGATCGTAGCCTGAGTGCACGGAATTCGGAGAGGGTGGGCGCGATCGAGCGCGGGAGGAGGTGTGGCGGTTGGGGGGGGGGGGGCGGGGGAAGGTGATAACACGCGGGCCCCACACGGCCGAGAGAGGAGAGGGAGGGGAATGGGTCGCGGGTGGCTGGGCCGACCGGTGGGTTTTGGCCCATTGGCCATTTTTCTTTTTCCTTTCCTTTTTCTTTTTCTGTTTTTGCTTCCAATTTGAATTCCGGTTTGAATTTGAAATTTCCTTCAACACGCATCACGTCCAATAAATTTGAATTCATATTTTGCCACATTTTGGGGTGTTACAACTCTACCCCCCTTAAAAGAAATATCGTCCTCGAGATTGGTGACTCTAGGGAAACAGATCCGGAAACTGTGCCTTGAGCTCGTCTTCTCGCTCCCATGTGGCTTCTGCTTCCGAGTGGTGCTTCCACTGCACTTTGCATATTCGGATTATTTTATTTCTTGTGATGCGTTCCATCGTCTCCAGGATCTTGATCGACTGCTCGGCATATGAAAGGTCTTCTCCTACGTCCACCTCATTCATGGGTAATCTCTCTTCAGGTGTTCTTAAGCATTTCTTGAGTTGTGGCACATGGAACACGTCGTGCACATCCGATAGGCGAGCTGGTAGTTCTAACTGATATGCCACTTCGCCCTTCCTCTCTAGAATATGGAAGGGTCCGATGTACCGAGGTGATAACTTCCCTTTCACCTTGAACCGACGAAGCCCTCGGATAGGAGACACCTTGAGATAGACATAGTCCCCTACGTTGAAAATGAGCTATCTTCTTCGTACATCGGCATAGCTCTTCTGTCGGTTCTGGGCTATCCTCAAGTTGTTGCGGATTTCCCTCACTTTCGCCTTGGCTTCTTACAGTACCTTGGGCCCAAACACTTTGCTCCCTCCAGTTTGATTCCAAAACAATGGAGTTCTGCACTTGCTCCCATACAACGCCTCGAAGGGTGACATCTTCATACTAGCCTGATAGCTGTTGTTATAGGAGAACTACGCATAGGGTAAGTTCTTATCCCAACTCCTATTGTTTTTGAGTGCACAAGCTCTCAGCATATCCTCAAGGATCTGATTGGTTCTTTCGGTCTGCCCGTCGGTCTGTGGATGGTACGCAGAACTAAAATTCAAATGGGTCCAAATGGTCTCATGTAACTTCTGCCAGAACCTTGAGGTGAATTGTGTCCCTCGATCTGACACTATCTTCTTCGGCACTCCATGATAACACACGATTCTTGACATGTACAATTCTGCCAATTTAGATCCGCTGTAGCTTTCTTTCACGGGGATGAAATGGGCTACCTTAGTCAGCCTGTCGATTATGACCCATATCGAATCATATCCCGATTGGGTCCTAGGCAGTCCCACTATGAAGTCCATACCTATTTCTTCCCATTTCCATTCGGGCACTTTGAGTGGTTGCAACAGTCCCGCGGGTCGTTGATGTTCTGCTTTTACTAGCTAACATGTGTCACATAGGGCAACATGCTCCGCAACATCCCGCTTCATGCTGTACCACCAATATCTGATTTTGAGGTCATGATACATCTTCGTACTCCTAGGATGAATGGAGTAGTCATAATCATGAGCCTCTCTTAGAATTAGCTCACGGATCTCCTTTACCTCTGGTACACATATTCTTCTCCCATGCCACACCGTACCTTGTTCATCCTCTCTAAACCAGGAGTTTTATTCTCCTCGATGAGTCTTCTGATCTCTTGTATTTTTTCGTCATCCTTCTGACCGTTGCGTATGTCTTGCTCCAATGTGGAGTCCACTTCCATGGCGATGGCCTCACCACTATTCACCAGACATAGATTGAGTTTTGCAATCTCCTCCTTCAGTTCAGTAGGCGTGTCATTTAATCTCAACATGTTGACATGCACCTTCCGGCTTAATGCATCCGCCACGACGTTCGCTTTCCTAGGATGATAGTTGATACCCACATCAAAGTCATTTATTAGCTCTAACCATCTCCGTTGTCTGAGGTTGAGGTCTGGCTGTGTGAAAATGTACTTTAAGCTCTTATGATCTGTATATATCTCTGTCCTCTTTCCCATCAAGTAATGCCTCCAAAGCTTCAATGCGTGGACCACTGCGGCTAGCTCTAGGTCATGCGTAGGATAGTTCTTCTCGTGTTTTCGGAGCTGCCGGGACGCATAGGCGACGACATGCCCCTCTTGCATAAGAACACATCCCAACCCGTGTCCAGAAGCATCACAGTATACCGAAGAATTCTTTTGCATGCATGGCATAACTAGCACTAGGGCTGTTGTCAATCTTTTCTTCAGCTCTTGGAAACTTGCCTCACACTCTGGTGTCCACGTGAATGTGATTCCCTTCTCTAACAATTTGGTGAGGGGTCTTGAGATCTTGGAGAAGCCCTCAATGAATCGTCGATAGTACCCCGCCAATCCTAAGAAGCTCCTGATCTCCCCGACATTTTCAGGGGTCTTCCACTTCTACACATCCACGATCTTGGCGGGATCCACGGAGATTCCTCCTTCCGAGATTATATGTCCTAAGAAGGGGACTCTCTTCAGCCAAAACTCACATTTGCTTAGCTTGGCATATAGTTGGTGTTCTCTCAACTTCTGCAACACCAGTCTTAGATGCTTCTCGTGTTCTTCTTCATCTTTGGAGAAGATGAGAATGTCATCAATGAAAACCACCACAAATTTGTCCAAATACTCCATGAATACCTTGTTCATGAGATACATGAAGTACGTCGGGGCATTAGTTAGCCCGAACGGCATGACGGTGTACTCATACAGCCCATACCAAGATACGAAAGCCGTCTTGGGAATGTCGGTTGGTCTTATCTCCAGTGGGTGATATCCCGACCTGAGATCAATTTTTGAGAATACACAAGCTCCCCTCAACTGATCAAATAGGTCTTCAATGCGGGGTAATGGGTACTTGTTCTTGATGGTCACCTCATTCAACGCACGGTAGTCTACACATAGCCTTTGGGTTCCGTCCTTCTTGGGCACAAATATCACTGGAGCTCCCCATGGCAAGGAACTAGGACGAATATACCCCTTCTCTGTCAATTCCCGTATATGTTCTTTGAGCTCTTACAGTTGTTTGGAGTCCATCCGGTAAGGCCTTTTGTATATAGGGGCTGTCCCAGGCACGAGTTCAATCGCAAACTCCACTTCACGGTCCGGGGCATACCTGGCAACTCCTCAGGAAAAACATCCGGGTATTCCTTGATGACCCTTATCTCTTCCAATTTCACGTCCATCTGATTGAGTTTAATGTCCCTCCTAGGTCCTTGGACAGCTACGAATTTCACTTTGGTGCCACTAGTGTGAGTTAGTTCTACCGTTCTAGTTGAACAATGTATAAAGCCTTTATGCTTGGTCAACCAGTCCATACCCAAAATAATTTCTATTCCTTGTGAGCTTATCACTATGAGGTTTGCAGTAAATACTACCCCATTAATGTCTAGACTCACTTTGGGGCACACTCGTCTTGTTCTTATTTCTCCCCCTGGAGAGTTCACTGCTAACATATGATTCATTTGTGTGGTTGCTAGATCATGCTTCTTAACAAACTCTTGAGCAATGAATGAGTGGGTAGCACCAGAATCGAACAATATGGTTGCAAGGTGTAAATTTGCAGGGAACTTACCAATCACCACGTCAGGTGCCTCTTGCGCTTCCTCCATGGTCACGTGGTTCACCCGTCCTCGCATCACATTCTGCTGCTGTGGCTGCATAGGCTTCTTCTTTGGGCACTTATGAGCGTAGTGCCCCACTTCACCACAGTTGAAGCATTGCACCCCAACTTTAAGTGCCTGGCCTTTGTTATCTTGGGGTTGGTTCTGTGGCCCTTGTCCTGCTGGTCGAGGTTGATAAGTGGGGCATGGCTGCTACACAAACCGACGCTGCGGCTGTACTGGTGCTGATGGAGGCCTGAAGTTCGGGTTGTACCCTCTCGGTGTTGAGTAGGGTACTACAGCACGGCTCGTCTGCCCTGCAGGTTGCTGCATATGACGTGGATGGTGTTGCTGCTTGATGCTTGGTGTGACCATCCCATATTCCTCTTGTTTTCATTCTCCAAGGCATTCAGCTTCCTCTCCACAACAAACGCCCTGTCTACCATCTTTTGGAAACTTTCATATTCGTTGGAGGACATTGCACATTGCATTTCCATGGTAAGTCCTTCCACAAAACAGTCCTGTTTTGTACTCATCAGTTTCGATGTCCCGCGGTGCATAACGGGACAGTTGGGTGAACTTTGTGAGGTACTCCCTCACTGTCATGTTGCCCTGCTGCAGTCCTAAAAACTCCTTCCTCTTGTTCTTGAGTTCTCCCCTTGGTATGTAGTGGTTTCGGAAGCTGCGCTTGAACTCCTCCCAAGTTATGTTCTCAGGATCATGGTGGGCTGCCACGTAGGCGGTCCACCAATCAGCAGCGGGTCTATGCAATTGATGAGAGGCAAACAGCACCCTCTCATATCCTTGGCATTGTATGATCCTCATCTTGTTCTCAATGGTCTTGAGCCAATCATCGGCCTCCAGAGGCTCAGCAGCACTGGCAAACTTTGGGGGTTGAGTTCCCAGAAACTCACTCAACCTTGGTTGACGTGGTGCAGTCTGTGGGGGTGGAGCTTGGTGCAAGTTGGCCACCACTTGAGTCAAATTCTGGATGAGCTGATTTTGATTGTCAATCATTTGGTAGATAGGATCAGCTCCTCCTCGGTGACCACCCCTGCCTTGCCATCCAGGAAGGTGAGGATTGGCAGCCTCATTGTTGTTGTAGGGGTTGGTACCATGACCTCTTCCTCTTCCGGCCATCTATTATGATTAACCAAATGTCAACTTAATCATTACGCATTAATTTTCCACATTGCTTGTATAAACTTAAACTTTTGAGACATTAAAATTTAGACAATTTCTGAAAATCTCGCATAGACTCTTAGGCACCATGTCTCATGCAAAAACAATTACAACTATTGATTCATAAGGTTTCACACACAAAAGCAAATACAATCATAAAGACGAGGTTGTGGACAAGTGCCCATGGCTCCCACAACTCACATCACACACCAAACATTAACAAGCAAATAGATAGGTTCTTGACTCTACTACTCGATAACATGCTGAAATAAGGGAAATAACTCTAAACGACTTGTATCACTGAGCTGGCTCGTCGGGGTCTTCCTCATCATTGCGGCTGTCCTCAGACTCCGCTCTAGGTGGGGAAGCTGCTGGTGGAGAAGTGCGGCGACGCTTGTTCGCCCGGCGGTCTGGGGAGTCAGGAGTCCATGTGTCATTCTCCGTAACACACACTTCGTTCCCATATCCTCTCTCCCTCGCCCTCAAGCTGGCGCGAAGCAACGCCTCAGTCTCCTTCAAGGTGTCACGGACATCCTGAAGCTCCTGCAGTCGAGTGCTGAGCATAGCTGCATCCTCCAAGCACAGGTCCATGTGCTCATGAGAAGTCCCCTGCTGCACCGGCGGGTACTTGTACTCCGCGGTGCCACTCTCACGCTGGAGGACATACATGTACTCAATCCTGTCTAGGTGGCCACGGTTGATGTAACTATGGCAGGTGATGGCCTCCCAGGTGACATCCTTCTCAGCATCGGCCTGAGTCGCCCGATAAGCTGGAGAGCGGTGGATCTTGAGCAGCTTGTTGTCATGGATGATCCTCATCTCTGAGCTCCATTCTTCACGCTTTTCACGGATGGTCCTGGTGGAGCTGTAGTGTATGATCAGCTTGCCCAGGTTGCCGGCGGTGTGAAGCATACGCCGAAGACGGCGCAACAAGCCTCCCATTGCCAACCCGTAGGAATGGTACGTCACCGGGCGGTCCTCCTCCCTCAAGGCAAGGGCAGCTACAGGAACTCTCCCTCCGGTGGACTTGCGAGCGGTGCGGACCATGCGAACCATCTAAAACATAAAACATTTAAAATCAAGTTAGACAATAATTAAATAAATACTGTGTTTTGAATAAAAGTTGAGGCAAGATGAACAATTAAAATAAAGAAACACATTAATTAACACTTTTACCCCCACCTTTTGTAAAATAGTTTTAAATAACATAAGGTACTTAAATACGTCCATTTCTACCTAGGTCCATGTTCCTACGGGCAACCTGGCTCTGATACCACTTCTGTCACACCCGGTTTTTCTGAAGAACGACCGAGTGACTATCACATGTATGCCAGGATCATTTTCTCATACATGCGATGACATAAAGTGAAGCATCATTATATTACAAGCCAAGTGTTCGAATATAAATAAGTCTTACATAACATAACGTCACGATGGACGATAATATGTTCACAACATATGAATAAAACCAACAGCGGAATATAAGTCTTGTGGGCTCCATCACAGGCGTTGCCCGGGGGACTCCGTGAACCTAGAATTCTTCTTCGGGTCCGAAGTCTTGGTCGTTGTACACGACGCCATTCCCTTGGCCTGAGCAGCAATTTAAAACCAACAGAAAAGCAAGCTTGAGTACCGTAGGTACTCAGCAAGTGTGGGAAAGTTATGTCATGCATGGCTAGAGCAAGGAGAGGTTGAACTCATGGCTAAAGCACTACGCAATTAATACCTATCACCTTAGCTTATTTAGCACTTACATTACTACCTAGGTGAAATGGTCCCAATCCCCTAACCCATCATCAATATCAAGTAACCATAACATCATTTCCAATGTTAAGCTCACCGCTTAACATTCTCAACTTCCCAATTCATCATCCTCTAATCATGAATAAGTCCAAGCCGCTCTTGACCGTGAGCACGGCTGTCATGACAGTTTTGACTCTGCAGAGTTTGCACCACTGTACCCACATGTAGTGATTTCATCCCCCGTTGTCGGGTGGACTAGAAAACCTCCATTGTGCCAGTGGCCGTGAACCACGTTCACACTTCCAAGGTGTGTAGCCAGGAGATCACTACGAGGCCTTTACAAAGGGATTCCTGACGAGTATGGGCCCACTGAGGTTTCACCCCTAACAGCATCCAAGAGGCTCCAACCCCACTGTATTGGCCCCCTCTTGAGCCTTGCGGTTCATATGGTAGTCCAGCTGACACCTCTTCCCCGCACCATCCAAACACCCATACTACGCCGGGGATGCACCTAATTAATTGGCCAAGCTGCCCCATCTCAGCATGTGGTTGGCACGGTAAAGCCAGGTTACATGCTCCATGAACCGGTCCTTAGGATCCAGGCAAGTACTATACACAAACCCGAGTCTCGTGCACGCAGCACCAACCAAAGCATCCAACTTGCCTAGATCCCTACCTCTACATAATTCAAAATATCTCATTCAAGGGTAAAGTAAACAAGTTGATGATCTCATATCCCATTTATCCCATTCTAAGCAGGGCTAAGCATGAGTAGTGTAAATGGATGACATAATAACATAACTCCCAACCCAGGCTACAAGGAAGCAAGATAATGAAAATCTAGGGAAACTTCCTAGCATGGGTATCACATTCCAAATTGACATTCAATTAAATTCTAACTACACATCCTAATATAAGATCAAAGTGGTCAAGGACACTTGCCTTCTTCCTGCTGCTCCGGGAATGGAAAGTCTTGATCTTGAAAGGTGAGAACCCGCTCTGGGGCTGGTTCTACTCATGCCAATACACACATAACAAAAGAAAACCACAATCCATAAGCAATAGTCCACACATACATTCATGCAAGTCATACATGCATACCCATTTAAAGTCATACATATAATTAAGTGTTGTGTTTACCCTATATAGGTTGCTCTTATGCATACATGCACTTTTAAACATATATTTTACCTTTAACTTTAATATTCAGATTTCTAAGTGCACACTATATATGAATTTCCAATTTGAACAATTTTTCTATATGAGATAATACACTTATTAGCCACAAAATTCGCATGAAAAATAATTTCCTACTCCAAATGGGTTTTCAGATCTTCTACACAGTCTTAACCTGAAGTTTTGGATTTGGGGACCTCATTTGACATTTTCCAATTATGTAGACCTATTTTCCTATATTTTCAGATTTATTTTCCATACCTAAAAGTGAACTTTAATACTAAAATAGCAAAATATATCACCTACACAGAATATATTTTGATCTATAATGTCCAATAAAATATCTTTTGCCTTCCTCTCTGATGGGATCAATTTATATTTATTTTTACCTATTTTTCAGAATTATTCCTAGCCTAAAAAGAATTTCCAGCAATAATAAATTTAAATAGCCCTTAGTCAGATTTCATTTCAGCCTAAAATCAGTCCTAAATTTTCTCTAACTCTTTTCAGGTGCTAAAAAGAATTTGAATTATCATTACATCAGAGTTTGAATCACTTATTTGAATTTAAATGCTATTCACATGTTCAAATTACTGAAATCAAGAATCCTCAGGGGTTGATGAGCAAATCCCCACTGCAGTGGGACCCAATTTCTTATTTTCTAAATTTTCAGGGGCCTAAGTGTCTAAAACAGAGGGGTTTTCCTAATTTTTATTAAGTCCAGGGGCTAAAACTGATGTTTAAACGTGTTTGCATAAATTCCGGAGGGTCCAGGGGCTAGATCAGAAGTTTTCCAGGGCTAGATCCGTTTTCCTCAAAACCCCAGGGGGTAGCGCGTAAGATTCTCAACCTTTATAACGCGGGGCTGATGTGGGCTATTGGATTTTAATTGGAGGGCTGAGATTAGATCGCGAAGCGGTACGGGTTAAGTCTATTCGGGACCACACGATTTAAAACGGACGGGCCGCAGAGGGCCACGTCGCCCTTGCCGGAGCCAGCCCGCGCGCGCGGCGGCGGGGGGCGGCGATCTCGCTGGCGCAGCCTCGGTTTTCGTCGCTATGCGCTAGAACTCAATTCTCTTTGCATGGATCGGCTGCGGAGGAGTAGGGGAGCTCACTAGTGGGCCTTTCTTGACCCCGAAGTGGCCGGAGACTGCTCGTCGACGACGTCCGAGGGTGGAGCTCGGGGTTGCTCATCGGGGCGGCAGCTAGGGCGCGACACACGGCGTCTCTTTCACCTGCAAGGCTCCCCGGTGGTGGTGGAACAATCTACGCATGTTAGATCGGCGAAATCGGGAGGAATTCGGAAGAAACAGCGGTGTAGACTTCGGTTCTCACCGGAGGAGAAAACTGAGCGGGCGGGGGAGGACTGGGGAGTTTCTTTGGCGTTTAAATGGACGAGGGAGGTCGGCGGGGTCGGTTGAGGCCGTGTGGAACTGAGTGGGCCGGAGATCGTGGCCTGAGTGCGCGGAATTCGGAGAGGGCGGGTGCGATCGAGCGTGGGAGGAGCAGTGGCGGTTGGGGGGGGCGGGGGAAGGTGATGACACGCGGGCCCCGCATGGCAGAGAGAGGAGAGGGGGGGAATGGGTCGCGGGTGGCTGGGCCGGCCGGTGGGTTTCGGCCCATTGGCCATTTTCTTTTTCCTTTCATTTTTCTTTTTCTATTTTGCTTCCAATTTGAATTCCGGTTTGAATTTGAAATTCCCTTCAACATGCATCACGTCCAATAAATTTGAATTCATATTTTGCCACATTTTGGGGTGTTACATATAGGACGGTGATCAGACCCGCGATGCTCTATGGGGCGGAATGTTGGCCAACTAAACGGCAACACGTCCAACAAATGAATGTCGCAGAGATGCGCATGCTACGGTTGATGTGCGGGCACACGAGAAGAGACCGAATAAGGAATGAGGCGATTCGTGATAGGGTAGGGGTGGCGCCGATTGAAGAGAAGTTAGTCCAACATCGACTTAGGTGGTTTGGACATATCCAACGGATACCTCCAGAAGCACCGGTTAACAGTGGGATTTTAAGAGGTAGAGAAAATATTAGGAGGGGTAGAGGACGGCCAAGGTTGACCTGGGAGGAGGCGGTAAAACGAGATTTGAGAGATTGGAATGTATCCAGAGACTTAGCTCATGATAGGACCGCATGAAAAGTAGCAATTCATGTGCCAGAATCCTAGTCTTGTTTTTTTCTTGTTTTTTCTTTTTTTTTTCTTTTTTTTTCTTTTTTTCTTTTTTCCCTTTTTCTTTTTTTCCTTTTTTTTTTCCTTTTTTTCTTTTTTCGTTGTTCTTATATCTCTTCCTCTCTTTTACTTCATTGATATTGGGTTTCATGTCTAGTCGACCCCAACATGCTTGGGATAAAGGCTTGATTGTTGTTTTTGTTGTTCCATTAGGAAGTGGTTTGATTAAAACAGTTCCTAAACAAAAGAAGTGGTTTTTAAATCTGCAGGAGTGTTGTCTCATTCTGTTTCAAATAAATATGTTGTCTGCTCATCTAGACATGAACATAAAGTTAAATTTCATTGTACCTACTGTGGTAGAGATGGTCATGTCATAGATTTTTGTTATAGACTAGCTAAGCAACAAGAAAAAAGGAAAGAATGATTGCTAGATCATATAACAACTGTGCAAAACCTGTTACGTGTGCTAAATCGAATGTTAGGAATATGCAACCTGCTGTGATGAGTCAAAAACATGCAAATTTTTCTTCCGGACCTACTGTTTTTAGTGCTACTCATGTAACACCTCGTAGGTCAGTAGTTGGGTACAAAAATCCTCAAACTTTGGCTCATAAACCTGCTGTTTTATCTCAGCCTTTGCGTGTTACTTCTGCTGGACGTCGTGTGACTCAGTACTGGATTCCTAAAATGCCTTTTGACTAACCCCAGTATTGAGTCATCGACGTATTGTACTTCTATGTAGGTTACACGCTTAAGGAAGGAGAACATTTGGATTGTGGATTCAGGATGCTCACGCCACATGACCGGCTACAATCGAGGAGGTCTTATCAATGAAATTTCCATTTATACGGGATCTAACAAAGAATGGTTCTCCTCCCTCTCTTTTATGTCACATGTAGAAAATGTTACTTTTGCCGATAATTCTTCAACTCCTATAATTGCTAAGGGTTCGGTTAGAGTAAATAACCACTACACTTTAAAAGATGTGGCACTTGTTAAAAATTTCAAATACAACCTGCTTTCTGTTTCACAATTGCTAGATGAAAATCTAGAAATTATTTTCACTAAAAATTGTTACAAGGTTGTAGATTCAAATAGTGAGCTCATTTTTAATATGTCTCGGTTTGGAAGAGTTTTTAAAGCTAATTTTGATATGTCATCCTCTAAGCATAGATGTCTAGTTGCTAATGATTCAAAGGTCTTATATTTTTGGCATCGTAGACTTGGTCACATAGGCTTTGATCATCTCACACAAGTTAGTGCTCTTGATCGCATACTTGGGCTGCCTAAGCTTAAAGGGGACAAAGAAATTGTGTGCTCTTCTTGTAGACATGCTAAGATGGTTGCATGTTCACATTCTCCTCTCACAATGACCATGACAACTGAACCGGGTCAACTTTTGCACCTTGACATCGTAGGACCTTCACGTGTTCAATCCTTCGGAGCTAAATGGTTGTTCTTGTGATTGTTGATGACTATTCTAGATACTATTGGGTTTATTTTATGGCATCTAAGAATGAAACTTTTAGTCACTTTAGAACCTTATTTCTTAGATTATCAATTGATCACCCAGGATCTTTAAAAGCAATTAGAAGTGATAATGGAACTGAATTTAAAAATCAATCGTTTGATCACTTTTGTGCTGCAAATCAAGCAAACCAAGGAGGGTACTTTTGTGCATCAAACAAAGTATACAAGAGACCTTCTTAAGTGCTTCAACATGGAAAAAAGCAAGTCTCTTCGGACACCAATGGGTACAGCAACAACACTTGAACTTGATGAAGATGGTGAACCCGTGGATCAAAAAGAAGATAGAAGTATGATTGGATCACTTTTGTACCTCACGACATCAAGACCGTACATAAAATTCAGCGTATGTCTTTGTGCATGATTTCAAGCTTCCCCACGTGCTTCACATCGTCAAGCCGTCAGAAGAATTCTTAGGTACTTATATGGAACTCAAGAATTTGGGATTTTTCTTCCTTCTTCCTCAACCGTTACTTTGAAAGCTTTTCCGGATGCTTATTTTGGGGGTTGTAGAATTGATAGGAAAAATACTTCGGGTGCTTGTCATTTTCTTGGTAATTCACTTGTTGCTTGGTCCTCTAGAAAACAAAATTCAGTTGCACAATACACAGCCGAATCTGAATGTAACACCCTCAAATTTATTTCCATGCATGCATACATTTTTCGTAGAGAAATGTTTTTAAAAAGAAGTAGAAATGGAGAAAGAATCATAAAAATTGTAGGGAAAGGGAAAAAGATAGCTGAAATGGGCCAATTCCAATTTGCCGAAGTGCGCCGTCAACACTTTCCCCGGCACCACGGGACACGTGGCGCCCGAGGAGCTCACCTCCGCGGAGGGGGTGAGGTCCGGCACCGTGGGACACGTGGCGCCCGCGGAGCTCACCCCTGCGGAAGGGATGAGGTCCGACCCTGCAGGACATGTGGCGCCTTCGGAGCTCACCCCTGCGGAAGGGATGAGGCCCGGCTCCGCTGGACACGTGTGGTCCTTGGAGCTCGCCTCGGAGGAGAGGCGAGGCCCAGCCCGGTGGGACATGTGGCGCCTTTGGAGCTCATCCCTGCGGAAGGGATGAGGTCCGGCTCCGCTCGCCCTCGGAGCTCACCTCCGTGGAGGGGGGGAGGTCCGGCACCGCTGGACACATGTTGCTCTCGGAGCTCGCCTCTGAGGAGAGGAGAGGCACCGGCCCGCTGGACACGTGTTGCCACCGGAGCTCACCTCGGAGGAGAGGAGAAGCCCCGGCCCGCTGGACACGTGTCACCGCCAGAGCTCGTCTCTGAGGAGAGGAAAGGCCCCGGCCCGCTGGACACATGTCGCCACGGGAGCTCGCCTCTGAGGAGAGGGGAGGTCCGGCCCCGCTGGACATGTGGCGCCCTCGGAGCTTGCCTCTTAGGAGAGGGGAGGCCCGGCCCCGCTGGACACGTGGTTCCTTCGGAGCTCGCCCTGGCAGTGGCCACATGGCAGGTCCGAAGCTCGCCTCTGAGGAGAAGCAAGGACCGGCCCCGCCGGACACGTGGCACCTCCGGATCTCACCACTGCGGAGATGCGAGGTCCTTAGGCGGATTTTTTCTCCTGTGCGCGGGAGTACCCGGTACTGAGGGTACCGACACAATTTCTTCCACATTGCTGCCGCACCAAATCAATTGGAGATAAGTTTGTTAAGATCCAAAACAAATTGAATAGGACTCTTATTTGAGCTCTAATCGGACTAGGACTCCTCTTTTTCCCCTTGTAAATAGAACCCAAAACCACCTCCTTGGCCGTAACCCCTTTTCCTTTTCCACCCTCCCGAGTCGACGACTTGGAGGCCCTAGCCCTAACTCGCCAAGTTGGACACACACCCCCCTCTCCAGAGTTCAGTCGCCGGTGAGCCCCCGCTGCTGCCATTGCTAGGAGGAAGGCCCTGCCGCCAAAAGGATGTGAGGTAGGTCTTCATTACCATCTTATGACATCTTCGCTGTTTCTGCGCATCCGTATTCTTCGTCCCCCTTCGAACCAAAACTTTTTCGTGTGGACAGATCGTGTTTTGATCGGTTTTTGATGGTGGAATTGATCTAGATCTTGAGTCAAGATCATCACCGCATATACACTTGATCCCTACACCCTTGTTCATCATAAAACCCCATGCAAGCCCATTAAAACATGCAAGAACACATACAAACTGGTTTAATAAACAGCACCCTAGGATTTGCATACATCTACACATTTGCATCTTGAGTAAAGTTGTGCATGATGTTTGATTGCTGTAAATTTTGTATGTGCATGGTCGTGAGTAGAAGGACAAGCTCAGGGAGCCATCTACGAAGAACTACAGCACCAAGGCTTCGAGACGCTTGAGCAACAAGAGCCACAGGAGCAAGGCAAGTGCCCCTTGACCATATTGATCCCATGTTTTGAAACTGTATTGTTTGCGAAAACTCGTATGCTTGAGTCAACTTGATGGGACACCCTTTTATAGAGTTTACTAGTTTTGTTAACCACCCTTGTCGCCAGGAAAGTTGATGAGTCGGGTATGGTCGTTTTTCCTTTTTACTTCGCTTAATCCACGGAATACAAGAAGCTGAACTAAAACATGTTTAGCTACTGCACTCATATGAATAATGATGATAAAAACTTGATGATGATAATGAGCATGAAATCGGGGGTGATCTAGGCAAGCTTGGTTTGTGGATGTTTCTGAATGAGATGGTGGTTTACTTACCGTAGATCTAAGGATCGGTTCATACCAGCACATGCCAGGAAAACAGTGACACCACAAGGCCAAATATGGGTGCGGCTTAGCTGACTTATTAGGTGTGTTACTAGCTTGTTATGGACCGTGGATGGCGCGGGGAATGAGAGTCAAGAGAGGACTGCCCTGGGAACTGCATGGCACAAGAGGGGGCCCGTGGGTGGGAGAATGGTGATTCGATCCTGCCGGTGAAACCTTAGTGAGTCCATACATCTAGTAGCCCCTTTGTAAAGGCTATTTTGTGATCTCTTGGCCATACACCAACGGTTGTGTACTGGTATAATGGAGGTTCTGCAGTCACCGACGGGTGACGAAATCACAAACTTGTGGGTAAAGTGGTGCCACCTCTGCAGAGTGTAAAACTATCATGATAGCCGTGCTTACGGTCACAAGCACCTGGCCAACTCACATGACTAGAGGGAAAACTTGGGATGGATGTTCGGTATGGTTATGGTATGGTCATTTGGATTGGTTTTGGGACTGTTTGAGTCATGAAAATGAGTTTGGTTTTGGTTATATGAATATGAGACATTATGAGCATGAGATGACCTTGAGAAAAGTTAATGGCTGGATGAGACTTGATAAATGGTTAGTTATGATGGATGTATGTTGCTGTTTTACTTGGTTATATTGGGATAAATATCACTTAGAAATAGTTGCTGTTTTTATCATGTTTGTGAAATAAAATTTGCTTGCTGCAATGAGCCTTTTTATTCCATACCTTGTTGTAAGCTACATGTCATACTTTTCCCACACTTGCTGAGTACGACATGTACTCACCCTTGCATTATCATATAAACATCAGCAACAGGAGAATAGTACTTCGAGGATCATGTGGAGTACTAGGCGTGCGAACTACCGTCAACATGCCTGTGGAGTTGAAGATGGAGCCGCTGCTATTTAGTTATTTCTGCTGTCGTTTAGAGACTTCCGCTGCAAGAATAAGTTAGAGATTCATGAGTGATACAACGAGTCGATGTAATAAAGTACTTAAACCCTATTTATTTGTGGTTATATTCTGAATTCAGTTTGTGGTTTTACATGTGTATATGTGATGAACATCCTGGGCACACATATGCATTAGCTCGGTTCCGTGTTTTTCGGGACCGGGTGTCACAGATTGGTATCAGAGCCACGTTGACCGTAGGACGCAAGCCTAGGTAGATGGACAGTCTAATACACATAGGCACACCCCTCTAAACTGCTATTTTTGAAAATTGCTTGCTGCTGCACTTTTCTTGTCAATTCAGCCACCGCAAAGTGCTATTTTCAGCCCCTCTTTTCTCTTCCTTGGACAACAACACTTTCGCTTTCTTGCTTCATAGCTTCTGAAGTTTTGAAGTATTTTCTTCCTTCTCCAAAGTTTCTCATGTCCTATTTATAGATGCTGGTGATACAGAGAGCGAGTACTCGCTCACCACCACGTGGGAGTGCACTTAACCCCATTGAGGTGTCCGATGGACCACCCCCGTCACACGGCGGGAACAACACCAATTCACATGATTAAGTTTAGGACTCCCATTGAATAAGACGTAATAGAAACATTTAAATCGGAGTAGCTTGAATAGGAGTGGTGTGTTGAACTTTTATGATGATTGCTTGTGTTTGTGTGCTAGTGTGAGTTGTGGGACGCTTCTGTGAAAGTCCACACCCACACATAGTAGAGAGATGTGAGATGCTTCAGCATGAGTTCACATCCTCATATAGGCTGAAGTTAATAAAAGAAGATATATAGTTCATACACCTTGATGCATATAGTTGGGGGGATCAATCTAAACTTCTCTTTCCTATTCTACCCAACTCTCTCTCACAGATGGTGAGGGAAAACGCCAGCCACCAAAGGAGGAACGTTCGTGGCCACCCAGAACCACAAGAGGATGGCAACGTTGAAGTTCCTGAAAATGCCAACCACGGGGCTGATGCAAACAAGCTTGAACGGTTGATGGCTATGCAGAACCAGCTCATGCAAACCATGATACAAACTTTGGGACAGCTGCAAGCCAACAACCTCAACAATCCTAACCCCGTACCTGCACCACCACCGCCACCACCGCCGGCTCAAAACAGATTGGGAGAGTTCATGAGGACTCGACCACCTACTTTTGCACAAGCTAATGATCCCATGGAGGCTGATGATTGGTTGAAATCCATGGAAAAGAAGCTTGCTATTGTTCAGTGCGATGATCGGGAGAAAGTTCTCTTCGCATCGCACTAACTTATGGGAGCAGCCGCTGACTGGTGGGACGCTCTTTGCAATGCTCATGACAACCAGGAGACTATCACTTGGGCTGAATTCAAGGAGAGTTTCCGCTCTCATCATATTCCTGCTGGAGTCATGATGCTTAAAAAGCAATAGTTTGAAGGTCTCCGCCAAGGAAGGAAGAGCGTGAATGAGTACCTCAACAAGTTCACGCAACTGTCAAGGTATGCTCCCGAAGACGTCAACTCGGATCAAAGGAAGCAATACTTGTTCATGAGAGGATTGAACAATGAGATCCAAGTACAACTGCTCAACAATGGTTATGAAAACTTCCAGAAGCTCATTGACAAAGCTATAGTGGTTGAGAGCAAGATCCGTGAGATCGAGCAAGAGGGCAAGAGGAAGATGCCATACCAGCAACAAGGGAGAAATGTACGTCCCCGTTTCATGCCCCCAGCTGCACCACAGTATGGCTCGTCCGCTTCTACTTTCCGCCCTGCAAATCCACCTCACCCTAATCAGCCACTGCAGCAATGTCCTGTCATGCAAGCACCTCGTAAGCCTTGGCCTCCTGCGCCCCGTCCCCACATGGGCACCTATGCTCAAAACCACCCTCGGCCCAACGTTCCTGCTGTTTTGGGCAACAAAGAATGCTTTGCATGCGGAGAGGAGGTACACTTTGCAAGTAAATGCCCGAAGAAAGGCCTTGGACAGCCGACCAACGCACCAAGACAGAACCCACGGCCGAATGGAGGAGCTACGCAAGGTAACCGTGGGCAGCAGAACTACGCTCGTGGCAATGTGAATCATGTCTCCGCTGAGGAAGCGCAACAAGCTGAGTACGTCGTAATTGGTATGTTCCTTGCCAACTCCAACCCCGTCATTGTCTTATTTGATTCCGGAGCTTCGCATTCATTTATATCATCCAAGTATGTTGCCAAGTGTAATCTGCCCATATCACACATGAAACACACTATGTTGGTTAATTCTCCCGGTCGAGAGATGAGGACTAATATAGTATGTGCGAAAGTAAACCTTAAAATAAGGGGGGTAGACTTTCTTGCCAACCTTATTGTCCTGGGTTCCCAAGGGATTGATATAATACTTGGAATGGATTGGTTAAGCAAGCACAACGGAGTAATTCAATATGCTAAGAGGAGCGTGCAATTGACAAATGAGCACGGTACTCGTATTGAGTTCGAGTCAGCCCAACCGGCAACCGAGAAGGCAGTGTTGAACCACGTCGAAGAAGCAACATTGGAAAGCATTCCGGTGGTTCAAGAATTTTCAGATGAGTTCCAGGAAGAACAAGTACCGATGGATGAGCTTGAGCTTCAAGAAGATCTGACCTACGCGGAGCACCCCGTCAAAATTGGACGTGAAGGAAAAGGTCACGAGGCACAAAGTGATCCGTTGGTGCAAGGTACAATGGAGCCATCCCACGGAAGACGAAACTACATGGGAGCGTGAGGAAGACCTTAAATTCCCTCATCTATTCTCTACTCTATCCAATCTCGAGGGCGAGATTCAGTATAAGGGGGTAGGTTTGTAATACCCTTAAATTCATTTCCATGCATGCATACATTTTTCATAGAGAAACATTTTTAAAAAGAAGTAGGAATGGAGAAAGAATCATAAAAATGGTAGGGAAAGGGAAAAAGATAGCTGAAATGGGCCAGTTCTAATTTGCCAAAGTGCGCCATTGACACTTTCCCCGACACCACGGGACACATGGCGCCCGCGGAGCTCACCTCCGCGGAGGGGGTGAGGTCCGGCACCACGGGACACGTGGCACCCGAGGAGCTCACCCCTGCGGAAGGGATGAGGTCCGGCCCCGCGGGACATGTGGTGCCTTCGGAGCTAACGGCTCCGCTGGACACGTGTCGTCCTCGGAGGAGAGGCGAGGCCCAGCCCTGCAGGACACGTGGCGCCTTCGGAGCTCATCCCTGCGGAAGGGATGAGGTCCGGCTCTGCTAGACACGTGTCGCCCTCGGAGCTCACCTCTGCGGAGAGGGGAGGTCCGGCACCGCTGGACACGTGTCGCTCTCGGAGCTCGCCTCAGAGGAGAGGTGAGGCCCCGGCCCGCTGGACACGTGTCACCACCGGAGCTCGCCTCTGAGGAGAGGAGAGGCCCCGGCCCGCTGGACACATGTCGCCATGGGAGCTCGCCTCTTACGAGAGGGGAGGCTCGGCCCCGCTGGACACGTGGTGCCTTCGGAGCTCGCCCTGGCAGTGGCCACGTGGCAGGTCCTGAGCTCGCCTCTGAGGAGAAGCAAGGACCGACCCCGCCGGATACGTGGCACCTCCGGAGCTCACCACTGCGGAGATGCGAGGTCCTTAGGCGGATCTTTTCTCCTGTGCACGGGAGTACCCGGTACTGAGGGTACCGACACAATTTCTTCTGCATTGCTGCCGCACCAAATCAATTGGACATAAGTTTGTTAAGATCCAAAACAAATTGAATATGACTCTTATTTGAGTTCCAATCAGAGTAGGACTCCTCTTTTTCCCTTATAAATAGAACCCAAAACCACCTCCTTGGCCGTAACCCCTTTTCTTTTTCCACCCTCTCGAGTCGACGACTTGGAGGCCCTAGCCCTAACTCGCTGAGTTGGACACTTACCCCCTCGCCGGAGTTCAGTCGTCGGTGAGCCCCCGCTGCTGCCATTGCTAGGAGGAAGGCCCTGCAACCAAAAGGAAGTGAGGTAGGTCTTCATTACCATCTTATGACATCTTCGCTGTTTCTACGCATCCGTTTTCTTCGTCCCCCTTCGGGACCGGGTGTCACACTGAATACGTAGCTGCTGGTAGCGCTTGCTCAAAAATTCTTTGGATTGTTCAAACACTTAAGGACTATGGGGTTGATCTAGATAGTGTTCTACTATTTTGTGATAACACTAGTGCCATTTGCATTGCTAAAAACCCCGTGCAACATTCAAGAACAAAGCACATTGACATTAGATATCACTTTCTCCGTGATAATGTTGAAAAAGGAAACATTGTGCTTCACCATGTACATACCAAACAACAATTGGATGACATTTTTACAAAACCTTTGGATTTCACTCGTTTTTGTTTCACTCGTAGTGAAAATGGGGCTATGCATCCTCATGGCTTAAATTGAGGGGGAGTTTTGAAACTTGGGAAGTCTATGTGTGAATCCGAATTTAAAATAATATGAGCATAGTATTTCATACATATATGACTTTGTGATTCCTTTTATATGCTGAAAGTTCTTACTACATTACTCATGTTATATATTTTTTAGTTTTTGCCATGACTAGTAATTGGAATAATAATTTACACTAAATCTGGTCATGATCGAACTTTCTTGCTGTTTTAAACTTGTTGCATGCTGACAAGTGCTTTTAATAATGAAAAAAATAATTGATCAACTATTCACATGTTGAGCTTTTATGTTCAAATGAAAAATTGAGAAAAAGATCAAGAGAATATGCATGCATCGCACTTCTTCTTTTGAGATGGTTATCATTGCACTTAGATATGAACTTGGAAGAAGTTGTGTATGACTAGAACTGAAAGTGCATCTAGGGACCCCTTATGGGTTTTGGTTGATTTATGACAAACAAATGAGACCATAACAAAATTGTTGAGAATGAGCGCAGGTTCTCAAAGAAATTAAGAAGAAAGCGCAAAAAGAAAGGAGAAGGAGGATCCAAATTGATAAGAGCTCATGAACTGAAAAGAATAGATCACTTAGTATAGAGTGTGTTGGAGAAACACACCCCAAGAGCTCAAGAGAGAAATCATACTAATTGCACAATTTCAACACATCCGGACTAGTCCGATATCATCCGGACCAGTTCGATTTTCTTTCTGACCAGAGAACGGACTAGTCCGATATCATCCAGACAAGTTCGATTTTGTCTCTGGATAGAAAACGGACTAGTCCGCAATATCACGGACTAGTCCGATATCATCCAGACAAGTTCGATTTTGTCTCTAGATAGAAAACGGACTAGTCCGCAATATCACGGACTAGTCCGATATCTCACGACACTTAGGGTTTTCTAAACACCGCACACCGAACTAGTCCGGAGTCAACCACGGACTAGTCCGGACATCGCAAACCCTAACGTACCCATTGGAAACCCTACTATAAAAAGAGGTGTACAGCCACACCAACATAACTTTTGACCCCCCTGCGCCATCACACCTCCCAAGAGCCCAAAATTCACGTCTCTCCATACATTCTAACACAAGAAGGATCAATTCTTTTGGATTAGCAATTGATCAAAGGAGAGACTAGTTCTACACCTCTTGAGCTCTTGGGTTTGATCTCTCGCACACTTTTCGTTGTTAATTGTTCATCTGTTGAGTGTGTTGAGTCGTGTTCATTCATTCGTTGTAATTCTTGGGGAGCCCTCAACTTGTGAGAAGGCCCCTTGAACAAGTTTATTGCCTTTTGTGATTAGTGGAAGAGAATCGGCCTTTGTGGCGATTCGACGAGGGTAGGGTTGGAGAAGACCCGGTCCTTAGTGCACTCCTCAACGGGGATGTAGATTGCCTTCGTGGAATCGAACCTCAGAATAAACACTTGTCTCCCACTCTTGTTTATTAATTGTTCATCATATCCGTGTGTTTAATCAATCCTTTGAAATTCACGTTCAAACAATAAAATCAAGTTGATTCCTTTCATTCATTATATTATTGTTGCAATACATCTAAGTTATCGTTTAATTTCCGCTGCATAAAGTATTAGAGGTGAGCATCGAATACCTATGTGCCTTTGTACCTTATTTCCCAATAGAAACCCTTGAATATATATATATATATATATATATACATATATATATATATATATATGTGTGTGTGTGTGTGTGTGTTTTATACACCTCTGTACAAGGGACCACGAACTAGTCCGTGGTCACCCCGGACTAGTCTGCACTGGCAGACTAGTCCGCACTTAGTCCGTTAGTCCGGAATAGTCCGGACAACTACGGACTAGTCCAATTTTCTCTCTGGACAGAAAATGGACTAGTCCGATATTTCTACTACATAACCCTAAGGACGGCTCAAACCTAATCCCCTTCATGCTCATAACCCTCCCAACTCTCTCTCTCCTCACTGAAGTGCTCCCAAGGTGAATTTGCAAGTTCTCCACCAAAACCTCTCAAATTTTCGTGGAAATCGTTCTCCACCGCCAAGGGATCAAAGACCCCGGACTAGTCCGGATCAAAAACTTCCTCAACACCTCGAATGGAAGGATTTGGTAAACTTCTCTCCAAACCTAGAACCTTCGATCTTCCTTGTTTTTGCTCAAATAGCTTAGCTCTTCTAGTCAATACATGCTTCATTGATGTATTACATGTACCCTAGATCACATTTGCAATGAATGATCTCAAATTTCAACAAATTAGAGCTTGGGCAGCCACATAACGGACTAGTCCATTATTAGGGCGGACAAGTCCGGTACTCCGGACTAGTCTGACCCTGAACACCGGACTAGTCCGATATTCCCTGATTCAGAGATCTTGTTAGGAAATCCTAGCTTATGTCAACACAGTGCAATCCTTTGTCATCCTTGATTATTCATACCCATTTTATCTTCCTTGTAAGAAATCATGTCGGGATCAAATGAAAGTCTCTCTGACTTTGAGGCCGAAATGGATCAAGATATAATATCTCATCATCCGGAGCCTCGCTCCAAAAAGAGACAAGATCATGCTGACGAGCCCTCGCTCACCCAACCTAGAGTTCGCCGAAAGGTCACAATCAAGAGACTAGCTTCAAGAGCAAATTTGGCTGGTTCTAGCTCTGCGGCTCAACGCCAAGTCAAGGGCAAGGGAAAGGGGCTTTCTTCCGGCCCGATTGGTCCCCTGAAGATGACAGCTCCAAGGCAGGGAAATAGAGATCTATTGAAGCAGAAATTCAATGGCAAAGGGAGCGAAGTGGCATGGAACCCGAGGAAGGTTGATGCCTACAGCTCCGACAAAAAGGCAGCCGACAAGAGATTTTGGAGTAATTTTCACTCGGACTACTACAGTTCAGTGTACCTCCAAATGAAGGCTCCAGTGGTCTGAAGTCAATGGATCAACTGGACGTACTTTGAAAGGAAAAGCTATGAAGCTTTTGAGGAGGTCATAGAGGCTGCAGAGAGACATGGACTCAAGGACCTGCTCGCCTTCAGGTACAACTGGAATGATGAGATCATTGCCTAGTTTTACTCGACCTGCCACTTTGCTCATGATGGAGAAGACAAAGTGACTTGGATGACACATGGATCTAAGTACACAATCTCCTACAATGAGTTTGCCAGACTGCTGCATCTTGAGGACACCAATGATGATGAGATTGTGATTCACAATCTGGGAGTGGTGGAGAAGGACAAGATGGAGTTCATCTATGATACTCGACTTCCATTCAACCCTCCCTCAACCAAGAACATGAAGCCTTTCTTCATTGTTCTCAACAGAGTGCTCCGGAAGACAATCGCTCCAAAGGATGGAGATGCCGGGAGCGTCCAAGGTTATCTGAGAACCTTGATGAAAGTGATCAGCAGGAGGAGAAGATTTGATATCTTCGACTATATTTGGAATGACATGGTAAACATATCCTGCACACCAAACCGTTCCTGTGGCCATGCTCCTTTCTTGATGTTCATGATTGATAAAGTCACAGGAATTGAGTTTGTGAAGGATGTAGAGCACACTGCTCTAAGGCCTCATAAGCCTCCTCAGGCCTCCCTCCCAGCTGCTCCCTCACCTGGATCACCTGAAGAACATCCAGAGAGAGCGCATGAAGAGGCAAGGCCTGCATCCAAGACTAGGGCCTCTCCATAGAAGGGTTCCTCCAGTGGGATCATGAAGTTTTTGGCTGCTATCTTCAGCTCTTGCCGCAAAACTGAAGTGAAGCTACATAAGATGAACAAGGCAAGAAAAGCAGAGATGAGATACATGAAGGCAAATGTCAAAGAAATATGCCAAAAACTGGAGATTGAGTCCATTGGATCCCCAGTCATCTCAGAGGACTCTGCATCTGAGTTTACAGAGCTTCCTCCTCTCTCTCCTTTAGAGCGTGCCTACTTTGGCACGACGAGTGGTTCCTCACCTCCTCTTCCTCAGGCTGATGACAAAGATGAAGAAAGGACAGACAACGAGGAGTGAGCCGGCCACGACAAGTAGATACCTTCTCTCCTTCTTTTCGGTGTCTTGATGCCAAAGGGGGAGAGATTGAGGGGAAGTCATAGGTCGTAGGTCTTTCTTCATTTTGTATCTTAGCTTAAGAGATGAGCTTGTGTAGGCTGTTATGCTGTTGTAAGACTTATGCTATTATGCCATATTTATGCTTTCATGATGTGAAATGATGACTATGTTATGCTTTTGATGAATGATGTATGTTATAACTCTTGATGATTATGCTCATAATGATATTTACATCAAAATACTACTCACACATGTAGTTTTGCACCCCACCATAAAGAGTGCACATATGTCTCATGTCTTCATTGCATATTTTGTTCAAAACTCATATATGCACACTTTATGAAAATCTGAATTCTTATTGTCATATTTGTGAGATCTCAATTGGTTGTCATCAATCACCAAAAAGGGGGAGATTGAAAGTGCATCTAGGCACCCCTTGTGGGTTTTGGTTGATTTATGACAAACAAATGAGACCCTAACAAAATTGTTGAGAATGAGCGCAGGTTCTCAAAGAAATTAAGAAGAAAGCGCAAAAAGAAAGGAGAAGGAGGATCCAAATTGATAAGAGATCAAGAACTGAAAAGAATAGATCACTTAGTATAGAGTGTGTTGGAGAAACACACCCCAAGAGCTCAAGAGAAAGAAATCAAACTAACTGCACAATTTCAACTCGTCCGGACTAGTCCGATATCAGCCGGACTAGTCCGATTTTCTTTCTGACCAAAAAACAGACTAGTCCGATATCATCCGGACAAGTCCGATTTTGTCTCTGGACAGAAAATGGACTAGTCCGCAATGTCATAGAATAATCCAATATCTCACGATACTTAGGGTTTTCTAAACACCGCACACCGGACTAGTCCAGAGTCAACCGCGGACTAGTTTGGACTTCACAAACCCTAACGTACCCATTGGAAACCCTACTATAAAAAGAGGTGTACGGCCACAGTAACATAACTTTTGACCCCCCCCCTGCGCCGTCACACCTCCCAAGAACCCAAAATTCACCTCTCTCCATACATTCTAACCCAAGAAGGATCAATTCTTGTGGATTGGCAATTGATCAAAGGAGAGACTAGTTCTACACCTCTTGAGCTCTTGGGTTTGATCTCTCGCACACTTTTCATTGTTAATTGTTCATCTGTTGAGTGTGTTGAGTCATGTTCATTCATTCGTTGTAATTCTTGGGGAGCTCTCAACTTGTGAGAAGGCCCCTTGAACAAGTTTATTGCCTTTTGTGATTAGTGGAAGAGAATCGACATTTGTGGCAATTCGACGAGGGTAGGGTTGGAGAAGACCCGGTCCTTAGTGGACTCCTCAACGGGGACGTAGATTGCCTTCGTGGAATCGAACCTCGGGATAAACACTTGTCTCCCACTCTTGTTCATTAATTGTTCATCATATCTGAGTGTTTAATCAATCCTTTGAAATTCACGTTCAAACATTAAAATCATGTTGATTCCTTTCATTCATTATATTATTGTTGCAATACATCTAATTATCTTTCAATTTCCGCTGCATAAAGTATTAGAAGTGAACATTGATCAATCTTGATCTCCGTATTCCACGTATACCGGACTAGTCCGCCAAGTACCGGACTAGTCCGATTTTTCTCTGTTTAGAAAACGGACTAGTCCGCACTCTACCAGACTAGTCCGATTTCCCTGTATTTGATAGACTACTAAGTGTTTCAGGTTTCAACAAAGTATTGAAAAGCCTATTCACCCCCTAGGCTACATTTAATTGGTATCAGAGCCAAACTCTTCAAAAGAGACTCACCGCTCGAAGAGACGATATGGACGTCAAGGATGCACACAAGAAGATCGACGACGAAAAGAGAAATGATGAAAGGACTCAAAAGCTAAAGAAGCTACTCGACGCCATTCAAGACAGTGAGGACGATGATGAGGAAGTGCTCCAACTCAAGGCCCTTCTACGGAAGAAGGCTATCTCCCCAAAAGGGAAGAAGAACACCGATGATGAAAAGAAGAAGAAAGGGTAGTCGCACAGACTACTCCCGATATCCTTTTGATTATGAGCGTTTGAATTCTCACAATAATCATTACTTATCAATTCCCCTAGGGAAAGAACCTTACTTTGATGGAAATGATTATTCAATGTGGAGACAAAACATGAAAATGCATCTCATATCTCTTAATCCGAGTTTGTGGCATATAGTGTGTACAGGGATAGATATCTCGGATGATGATGAAGAGCTGACCCCAAACCAAGAACAAACCATTCATCGAAATGCTCAAGCTGCAGCCGTGATCACGTCATCACTAAGCCGAGACGAGTTCACCAAAGTAGATGGGCTCGAAATTGCCAAGGAGATATGGGACACACTACAGACTGCACATGAAGGTGATCGTCACGTACGTGAAACCAAGGTAGAAATGATTGAAGGTGAATTAGGAAGATTCACTATAGAAGAAGATGAATCACCACAAGATATGTACAATCGACTAAAGAATCTTATCAACAAAGTCCGAGCTTATGGCAGCAAGAAGTGGAATGATCATGTTGTGAAGCTGATTCTCAGAGCATTCATGCCTCGCAATGTAACTCTTTGCTCAATGATCAGAGAAAGCCCCGGGTACCGGAAGATGACCCCAGACGAACTTCTTGGCAAGATCATCAACTTTGAGATGACGGAGAAGCAAGCCAAGCATGTTAAGGAAATTGCCGATCTCACCTCAGCAAAGAAGAAAGGAGTCACCTTGAAGTCAACTTGTAAACCCGTATCAAAGGAAGCTCGAGAAGCCTATGGAGAAGACGACAACGACGATGAAAGCAGTGATATCGATGAAGAAGACATGATCTTGTTCATGAAGAAGTTCAAGAAAATGATGATAAGAAGAAAGGGAAAAAGCTCAAATGAAGGAAGACTAAGGGACAAACAAAGACCCAAGATGAGACGGGCGTGCTATAACTGTGGAGGATACAATCACTTCATAGTAGATTGTCCACATGATGAAAACAAGAAGAAGACAAAGGATAACAAGTCTCAAAACAAAGAAAATGTTCAAGAAGAAGAAGCAATATGGCCAAGCGCATCTAAGGAAGGATTGGGACTCCAATGATGAATCTTCATCTGAAGAAGAAGAGGAGATGGACACCATAGCCATAAAGAAGACTACCAAGAAATCTACTCTCTTCCCAACCATGGGCGCATGGAAGGACACCGACAACACCTGTCTAATGGCAAAGGAAGGTAAACGAAAGGTACCGGCTAAATCTTCCCTCTCACATTCTTTTACTAGTGATAGTGATAATTCTAGTGAGGATGATAGCAGTGATGAAGATGAATATATGATTAGGGGTTTAGACAAAAAGACAACTGCTAAAATGAAATTTCTACTTGATAAGCTTGTTTATATGGAGAAGCTAGTCAATCGTCAGGAAGATATGATCATCTCCCAAAAGGAGGAATATCTTGAGATTGAAAAGCTTCTTGAATTTGAAAAGGAACAAAATAAATCACTAGAGCTTGAATTAGATTCAAGCAAGGAGGCTTGCTTGAAGCTAAAAGATTCGAACACCACCATCAAGGATGAACTTGCTAACTTAACCAAAGTTAACAAGATCCTTGAGGGACAAGTTGAGTCACTCAAGCAAAATGGTTCTTCATCAACTACTATCTCACATTTTCAACACACAAAGTCTGAAACTAGCATTACATGTACATGTGCCAAAAATGACACTAACATGAAGACAAAGCCAAACTTGACAAAGAACAAGAAATCTTCTCAAAGTGGCATATTTGACAAGGAGAAGATCAAGTATGCATGCAGTGCATACTCGGTCACAAGACCTCCTAATGTCAAATATGGCATTGGATATTCTAATGGTGAAAAGCACAATGCTAGAAACCACAAGAATAACAAGGGTTGCATTGCCTTTGTCAAGGGAAACTCTTCTCAAACTACAAAGCTTAGTAATGTTGATAAATTTAACAATGTGAACACATATGAACAACAACTTCTATTTAGAACCATTGATGCTTCATATGTACTTATGAAAAGTAATCTTGGAAGAGTTTATGCTAAATATGTTGGGCCCTGCCATGGGAATACCAAGTCTCATGTGTGGGTACCTAAGACCAAGGCATAATTTATTTTTTGCAGACTTATTCATCCGGCGGAGCAAAATGGGTGCTAGATAGTGGATGCACCAATCACATGACCGGAGAAAGAAGAATGTTCATGTAATATGAAGAAAATGAAAATCCAAGCGAAGGCATTTACTTTGGTGATAATAGTCAAGGAAAAGTGCTTGGTACCGGTAAAATTGCAATTTTATCACAACATACTCTCTCTCATGTTTTACATATTGACTCTCCAGATTATAATCTTTTGTCCATATCTCAATTATGTGACAAGCGTTATAATTCCTTATTCACTAATGAGGGTGTGACTATCTTTAGAAGGAGTGATAACTCAATTACATTCAAGGGTATGTTGAAGGGAAACCTTTATCTAGTTGACTTCAACAAAGATAAAGCTGAACTTGACACATGCTTGATTGCAAAGACCAATATGGGTTGGCTGTGGCATAGACGGCTAGCACATGTTGGTATGAGGAATCTTCAAAAACTCCTCAAAGGCAATCACATCCGAGGCTTAAAGGATGTTGTTTTTGAGAAAGACAGGCCGTGTAGAGCATGTCAAGCAGGAAAGCAAGTAGGAGCACCCCATCCCGCGAAGAATGTCATGACTACAACAAGACCCCTTGAGCTCCTTCACATGGATCGATTTGGTCTAGTTGCCTACATAAGCATCTGTTGTAATAAATACGGTCTAGTCATTGTTGATGATTTTGCTTCACGAGGGTTTTCTTTTTACATGATAAGACAGAAACTCAAGGAACCCTCAAGAAATTCATCATGCGTGCCCAAAATGAATTCTCATTGAAGATCAAGAACATACAAAGTCACAATGAGAAAGAATTCAAGAACACTCAGGTTGAAGAGTATCTAGATGAAGAAGGAATAAAGCACGAACTTTTAGCACCATAGACTCCTCAACAAAACGGAGTAGCCGAGAGGAAGAATAGAACTCTCATTGAGATGTTGAGGACAATGCTCGATGAATACAAGACTTCGGACAGGTTTTGGGCTGAAGCAGTTAACATCGCTTGTCACGCCATAAACTGACTATATATTCATCGGCTGCTCAATAAAACCTCTTATGAGCTACTCACGTGTAACAAGCCAAATATTTCATACTTTCGAGTTTTTGGTTCAAAATGTTGTATATTAAATAAGAAGCCAAGGGCCTCAAAGTTTGCTTCGAAGTCCGATGAAAGTTTCTTACTTGGCTATGTTTCGAACTCCTACGCTTATCGTGTCTTCAAAAAAACCCCCGGACTTGTTGAAGTATCACGTGAAGTAGTGTTCGATGAAAATAACGACTCTCAACAAGAGAAAGTTGATCAGTGCATGCTAGATAAAGAAGAAGCTCCATGTCAAGCATTGAGAAGAATGGCTTTGGGCAATGTTCGACCACAAGTGCCACCTTCAAATGCGAATGAAGAAAATGAACCACAGATGGAGGAAAATGATCAAGGGGGAGCTTCCATACAAGATCAATCTCAAGAAAATCAAGAAGGCCAAAACATCAATGAGGGCAACTATCCAGGGGGAGAAGAAGATGATAATGAAGATTCAAGACCACAAGTGCTACATCCAAGAGTACACCAAAGCATCCAAAGAGATCACCCCATTGACAACATAATCGGTGACATCCAAAAGGGAGTAGTAACTCGATCTCGCATAGCTAATTTTTGTGAACACTATTCCTTTGTATCTTCTTTGGAACCATACAGGGTTGAGGATGCACTAAAAGATCCGGATTGGGTGATGGCGATGCAAGAAGAATTGAACAACTTCAAAAGGAATGAAGTGTGGGAGCTTGTTGAGAGACCAAAGTCCAACGTCGTCGGCACTAAATGGGTCTTCCGCAACAAGGAAGACGAACATGGAGTGATAACAAGGAACAAGGCACAACTTGTGGCAAAAGGGTACTCACAAGTCGAAGGTTTGGATTTCGATGAGACTTTTGCTCCCGTAGCTAGGCTTGAATTGATTCGTATATTACTTGCATATGCTACTCACCATGATTTCAAGCTTTATCAAATGGACGTGAAAAGCGCCTTTCTCAACGGACCGATCAAGGAGGAGGTGTACATGGAGCAACCACCCGGTTTTGAAGATCAAGAGCACCCCGACTACGTGTTCAAACTGCGTAAGGCTCTCTATGGCCTCAAACAAGCTCCTAGATCTTGGTATGAGTGCCTTAGAGATTTTTTAATTGAAAATGACTTCAAGATCGAAAAAGCTAATTACACCTTGTTTACTAAACACTTTGATGATGAACTATTCATTTGCCAAATCTATGTTGATGATATAATATTTGGTTCAACTAACAAATCTTTTTGTCAAGAATTTAGCAAGATTATGACAGATAGATTTGAGATGTCCATGATGGGAGAGCTGAGGTACTTCTTGGGATTCCAAGTGAAGTAACAAAAGGATAGGATGTTCATAAGCCAAACAAAGTACACTCAAGACATTCTCAAGAAGTTTGGAATGGACAAAGCAAATCCCATAAAGACTCCCATGGTGACAAATGGACACTTGGATCTAAATGCAGACGGACCAAATGTGGATCAAAAGGTATATCGTTCCATGATTGGCTCCCTGCTCTAACTATGTGCATCTAGGCCTGATATCATGTTGAGTGTATGTGTGCAAGGTTTCAAGCCAATCATAAGGAATGTCATTTGACATCCGTTAAAAGGATCTTGAGATATTTAGTTCATACACCCAACCTAGGCCTTTGGTATCCCAAAGGTTAGGAATTCAATCTCATTGGATACTCCGATGCAGATTATGCCGGATGTAAGGTAGATAGAGAAAGTACTTCTGGTACTTGCCAATTCCTAGGTAGATCCCTAGTTTCTTGGTCCTCCAAGAAACACAATTCAATTGCTCTATCCATAGCCGAAGCGGAGTATGTTACAGCCGGGAGTTGTTGTGCACAACTCCTTTGGATGCGACAAACTCTAAGGGATTACGGTTACAATATGAGCCGTATTCCACTCCTTTGTGACAACGAGAGTGCTATCAAAATTGCCCATAACCCTGTTGAGCACTCCAGAACCAAACATATAGATACCCGATATTATTTTTTGAGAGATCACTCAATGAAAGGAGACATAGCCATATCCCATGTCAACACTGAAAAACAACTAGCCGATATCTTTACCAAGCCACTTGATGAAAAACGCTTTTGTGAGCTCCAAAATGAATTAAATATCCTTGATGCTCGAAACGTGGCTTGGAAACTTGCATATCTGTATGCCATCCTCAAAATCATGTTAATGATATTGAAAAATCATATCTCTCTATTTTTCTCTTAAAAACTATGTCAATTACTTGATCTTGATGAATTATGGTCATATCTTGATTGTTGTATGTTTACTGATCATATTCATCAAGAATACCTATGTGCCTTTGTACCTTATTTCCCAATAGAAACCCTTGAATATATATATATATATATATATGTTTTATACACCTCTGTACAAGGAACCACGAACTAGTCTGTGGTCACCCCGAACTAGTCTGCACTGGCAGACTAGTCCGCACTTAGTCCGTTAGTCCGGACTAGTCCAGACAACTACGCACTAGTCCGATTTTCTCTCTGGACAGAAAATGGACTAGTCCGATATGGTCCGGACTAGTCCGATATTTCGACTCCATAACCCTAAGGACGGCTCAAACCTAATCCCCTTCATGCTCATAACCCTCCCAACTCTCTCTCTACCCACTCAAGTGCTCCCAAGGTGAATTTGCAAGTTCTCCACCAAAACCTCTCAAATTTCCGTGGAAATCGTTCTCCACCGCCAAGGGATCAAAGACCCCGGACTAGTCCGGATCAAAAACTTCCTCAACACCTCGAATCGAAGGATTTGGTAAACTTATCTCCAAACCCTAGAACCTTTGATCTTCTTAGTTTTTACTCAAATTGATGTATTACATGTCCTAGATCACATTTGCAACGAATAATCTCAAATTTCAACAAATTAGGGCTTCAGCAGCCACATAACGGACTAGTCCATTATTAGGGCGGACAAGTCCGGTACTCCGGACTAGTCCGATCCTGAACACCGGACTAGTCCGATATGCCCTGATTTAGAGATCTTGTTAGGAAATCCAAGCTTATGTCAACACAATGCAATCCTTTGTCATCCTTGATTATTCATACCCATTTTATCTTCCTTGTAAGAAATCATGTCGGGATCAAATGAAAGTCTCTCCGACTTTGAGGCCGAAATGGATCAAGATATAATATCTCATCACCCGGAGCCTCGCTCCAAAAAGAGACAAGATCATGCTGACGAGACCTCGCTCACCCCACCTATAGTTCGCCGAAAGGTCACAATCAAGAGACTAGCTTCAAGAGCAAATGTGGCTGGTTCTAGCTCTGCGGCTCAACGCCAAGTCAAGGGCAAGGGAAAGGGGCTTGCTTCCGGCACGATTGGTCCCCTGAAGATGACAGATCCAAGGCAGGGAAATAGAGATCCATCGGAGCAGAAATTCAATGGCAAAGGGAGCGAAGTGGCATGGAACCCGAGGAAGGTTGATGCCTACAGCTCCGGCAAAAGGCAGACGACAAGAGATTTTGGAGTAATTTTCACTCGGACTACTACAGTTCAGTGTACCTCCAAATGAAGACTCCAGTGGTCTGAAGTCAATGGATCAACTGGGCGTTCTTTGAAAGGAAAAGCTGTGAAGCTTTTGAGGAGGTCATAAAGGCTGCAGAGAGACATGGACTCAAGGACCTGCTCGCCTTCAGGTACAACTGGAATGATAAGATCATTGCCTAGTTTTACTCGACGTGCCACTTTGCTCATGATGGAGAAGACAAAGTGACTTGGATGACACATGGATCTAAGTACACAATCTCCTACACTGAGTTTGCCAGACTGCTGCATCTTGAGGACACCAATGATGATGAGATTGTGATTCACAATCTGGGAGTGGTGGAGAAGGACAAGATGGAGTTCCTCTATGATACTCGACTTCCATTCAACCCTCCCTCAACCAAGAACATGAATCCTTTCTTCATTGTTCTCAACAGAGTGCTCCGAAAGACAATCGCTCCAAAGGATGGAGATGCCAGGAGCGTCCAAGGTTATCTGAGAACCTTGATGAAAGTGATCAGCAGGAGGAGAAGATTTAATATCTTCGACTATATTTGGAATGACATGGTAAACATACCCTGCACACCAAACCATTCCTGTGGCCATGCTCCTTTCTTGATGTTCATGATTGATAAAGTCATAGGAATTGAGTTTGTTAAGGATGTAGAGCACACTGCTCAAAGGCCTCATAAGCCTCCTCAGCCCTCCCTCCCAGCAGCTCCCTCACCTGGATCACCTGAAGAACATCCAGAGAGTGCATGAAGAGGCAAGGCCTGCATCCAAGACTAGGGCCTCTCCATAGAAGGGTTCCTCCAGTGGGATCATGAAGTTTTTGGCTGCTATCTTCAGCTCTTGCCGCAAAACTGAAGTGAAGCTACATAAGATGAACAAGGCAAGAAAAGCAGAGATGAGATACATGAAGGCAAATGTCAAACAAATATGCCAAAAACTGGAGATTGAGCCCATTGGATCCCCGGTCATCTCAGAGGACTCTGCATCTGAGTTTACAGAGCTTCCTCCTCTCTCTTCTTTAGAGCGTGCCTACTTTGGCATGATGAGTGGTTCCTCTCCTCCTCTTCCTCAGGCTGATGACAAAGATCAAGAAAGGACAAACAGCGAGGAGTGAGCCGGTCACGACAAGTAGATCCCTTCTCTCCTTCTTTTTGGTGTCTTGATGCCAAAGGGGGAGAGATTGAGGGGGAGTCATAGGTCGTAGGTCTTTCTTCATTTTGTATCTTAGCTTAAGAGATGAGCTTGTGTAAGACTTTTATGCTGTTGTAAGACTTATGCTATTATGCCATCTTTATACTTTCATGATGTGAAATGATGACTATGTTATGCTTTTGATGAATGATGTATGTTATAACTCTTGATGATTATGCTCATAATGATATTTACATCAAAATACTACTCACACATGTAGTTTTGCACCCCACCATAAAGAGTGCACATATGTCTCATGTCTTCATTGCATATTTTGTTCAAAACTCATATATGCACACTTTATGAAAATCTGAATTCTTATTGTCATATTCGTGAGATCTCAATTGGTTGTCATCAATCACCAAAAAGGGGGAGATTGAAAGTGCATCTAGGCACCCCTTGTGGGTTTTGGTTGATTTATGACAAACAAATGAGACCCTAAAAAAATTGTTGAGAATGAGCGCAGGTTCTCAAAGAAATTAAGAAGAAAGCGCAAAAGGAAAGGAGAAGGAGGATCCAAATTGATAAGAGCTCAAGAACTGAAAAGAATAGATCACTTAGTATAGAGTGTTTTGGAGAAACACACCCCAAGAGCTCAAGAGAATGAAATCAAACTAACTACACAATTTTAACACGTCCGGACTAGTCCGATATCAGCCGGACTAGTCCGATTTTCTTTCTGACCAGAAAATGGACTAGTCCGATATCATCCGGACAAGTCCGATTTTGTCTCTAGACAGAAAATGGACTAATCCGCAATATCACAGACTAATCCGATATCTCACGACACTTAGGGTTTTCTAAACACCGCACACCAGACTAGTCCGCAGTCAACCATGGACTAGTTCGCACATCGCAAACCCTAACGTCCCTCAACTTGTGAGAAGGCCCCTTGAACAAGTTTATTGCCTTTTGTGATTAGTGGAAGAGAATCGACATTTGTGGCGATTCGACGAGGGTAGGGTTGGAGAAGACCCGGTCCTTAGTGGACTCCTCAACGGGGACGTAGATTGCCTTCGTGGAATCGAACCTCGGGATAAACACTTGTCTCCCACTCTTGTTCATTAATTGTTCATCATATCTGAGTGTTTAATCAATCCTTTGAAATTCATGTTCAAACATTAAAATCATGTTGATTCCTTTCATTCATTATATTATTGTTGCAATACATCTAGTTATCGTTCAATTTCCGCTGCATAAAGTATTAGAAGTGAACATTGATCAATCTTGATCTCCCTAGTCCATGTATACCGGACTAGTCCGCCAAGTACCGGACTAGTCCGATTTTTCTCTGTTTAGAAAATGGACTAGTCCGCACTCTACCGGACTAGTCCGATTTCCCTGTATTTGATAGACTAGTAAGTGTTTTAGGTTTCAACAAAGCATCGAAAAGCCTATTCACCCCCCCTCTAGGCTACATTCAAAAGCCATGTCCTTAAACTTCTGATTGTCAAATGGCATAGGATTGGCTTGGTTGGTTAGAATAAGGCTGATTCGGCATATAATCTCTTGCAAATGTCATATAATATGAATTTGTGCTTTAAAAAATAATTAAAATGCAGCAACAGGTGTCATGCTTTCAGGTATTTACATAGTAAGTTTGTGAGATCATGACATGCTTAAATTGAAAATTACACTTGATCTCTAGCATGGCTTACACTACTTTTATGTATCTCATTGATGTGATAGTATAAGTTACTTGATAGTATGGCTTGGATGAGCTTTGTTTTATATGTATATGTTATAAATATGCTCATAACAATTAAAATTTCTCTTTTGAACCTTGCTGAATACATTGTCAAAGGGGGAGAAATTGATCACACATTGCACGATTCACAAGTGTTTTGGCACGATTCTTCTCAGGGAGAGAATTTTTGTTTTTCTTCTCATTTTATTCTGATTTACAAAGGGGGAGAAATATGTATAGGGAAAGAAATTTTTGTTTCAAAATTTCTTTCTCATTTGATTGTTTTCAAAACTTTTCATGTGAATAAGCCAATGTTCGGATTTTAAGTGGTGTTGCCAATGCATTCATCAAGGGGGAGATTGTGAGACCTATGTGTGCTGAATACATTGGCTATGACGATAAAAGTTTTGAATTCTGCCAAAACACCCTTTTTTTTCAAGGTCCGACTCTAGGTCCGAGATCCAACAAGATCTGACGTAAGGTCCGACTTGCTATGGCTAGCTCTGACATGTGTTTGGTTAGCTCCGGCGGTAGGTCCGACTAGCTTTGGTAAGTTCCGGAGCTAGGTTCTGCTAGCTTTGGTAAGCTCTGGCTCAAGGTCCGGTTAGCTTTGGAAAGGTCCACAACTAAATTGCAATGGTTCTGTTTTTACCATGCAAATGTTTTGAACTTGCTTTACATCTATGGAAAGTTTGCTTAGTATTCTTTTACAAGCTTAGTATTCTTTTACTAAGTTTTTGAAGTGTTATGGCTGTTTATGGTGGTTAACATTTTGCTATGGTTTGCAACATGCTTATGTGAGGTGTTCACTTAAGGTGTTGTGGTTTTTGGAACTAACGTGAGTCAAGTCGCGGACTTGTGCTCGAAAGTATTGGTTATTCATTCATGTGCAGGTGTTGCTTAAGTTCAAGATATGGCTGGTGACGGAATCCATTGAACTAATCTTAGGGAGAAGATGAGGTTCAACAACCAAGTTCGGGAGGAATTGTGGTTGAGTTGATCGGGAGGTTGCGCAGCATGTTTGGATCAAGAACAATGCATATGAAGGTATTGTGGACGTCATCAGAAGGTGTTTGCACGTGTGCAAGAAGTGCATGGACGTGGCAACATGGTTTCAAGGCGTGACGAAGAGATGTGGACCTAAAGAATTGGTAGGAAAGGTCCAACCGGCTGGATTATGGACTCAAACTGCGGCTGAGTTGGTTATGGCTCAAATATGTAAAGATTTGAGTTGGTTATGATAGGATTTCGTGTGGGACACGAATTTGAGTTGTTTTAGGAATGTGGGATACGTTCTTAAGGTGTTTGGAAGTCTTAAGATTGCTTCTATCTGCGTATAGAAGAGTCTTGATCAGTTATGGAATGTTTTGATTTAGAAACAGAGTAGGATTAGAGTCCTAGTTTGAATTGGGTTGTCCTCTGGCTCGTTATATAAGCAAGGGAGGCCAGAGCTCATAGTAAGACGACCTTGGGCTGTTCCTCTTATGTTTTGATCAATAGAATTTGTAATTTACAGGAGCTTTTGTGCCTTGTTCGTCCGACTTGTTTTTGTCAAGTCTTTCTCGGCGAGTTTCTAGACAGCACGACAGTGCTTCGGTGTTTTGATCATAACTCGAGTTTTACAGATCCAATTGATGTGATTCTTTTTGAGTTATCTTCATAACTTGATTATATATTATCTATGAAAATTTCACAGTCATTGGATTTGTAGTTTCTAATCTACACGAGTTTCTTTGCAGTGTTTTAGGTCTGGTTTTTACTTGAGTAGAACAGATTGACCCTCGTTTGATCTTTTGATCATAACTTGAGTTTTTCTTGACGAATTTCCGTAATTCTTGTTGTCGTGTCTTCATGACTTGATTATCTATAAATGTGACGCCCTCAACTCTGTGGAAAACCACAGAACCGAGAACTAATGCATATGTGTGCCCAGGATGTTCATCACACATACACATACGTTCCACAAACTGAATCCATATTATATTTTACCACGATTAACAGAGTTTATTACAATATCTCATGAGTCTTGGACTCATGCTCACAGCGGAAGTCATTATTCTAATGCGGAAGCAATCTAACTAATGCAGAAGTGGCTCTATCTCTACTCCCTCCATAGGCAAGGTTGAGAACAGATCACACGCCTTAATGCTCCACTTGGTCTTCATAGTAGTCTTCTCTTGCTGCTGCTGATGAGATAATAATGCAAGTTTGAGTACAATGATGTAGTCAGCAAGTGCGGGAAAAACATGATATGTAGCTCATAACAAGGTAGGTATAGAAAAGCTCATTTGCAGAAAAGCAGATTTATAAAACCATGATAAAACAGCAACTTAACTTTGGATGAATGTAATCCCAGCATGTATTAAATTACCAACATACCTCCATCACTTTCCATGTTCCTCCCCACACATTAACCAACTTCATTCTTGCTGACGAATACCTCCTCGTATTCGCTACCGTCTCACGAATACCTTCTCGTATTCGCTACCATCTTATCTCATAACAACTTCGTCTCACACCGAAACCAATCTCGTTGCCATGACTTAACAGTCATGCAACCATCTTATCAGCCGGACTCAACAATCCCAAAACCAAACCATAACCATAATCAATAACCATAACCAAGAACCATCCCAATAACCATCCCAACTAATCATGGCAGTTGGCCAGGCGCTCGTGACCGTAAGCTCGGCTATCATGATAGTTTTAAGAACCCTGCAGAGTTTGTACCTCTTTACCCACAAGTTTGTGATTTCGTCACCCGTCGGCGACTGCAGAACCTCCATTATACCAGTACACAACCGTCGGTGTATGGTCAAGAGATCACAAAATAGCCTTTACAAAGGGGTTACTAGATGTATGGACTCACTAAGGTTTCACCGGCAAGCCAGAATCTCCAATTCTCCCACCCACGGGCCCCCTCTTGTGCCATGCAGTTCCCAGGGCAGTCCTCACTCGACTCCCATTCCCCGCGCCTTCCACAGTCCATAACACTCTAGCAACTTACCTAATTACTCAGCTAAGCCGCACCCATACTTGGCCTTGTGGTGGCACTGTTATCCTGGCTTGTGCATGCATGAACCATCTCATGCTACCTCATTCACAAACCCAGGATTGCCTAGATCTCCCTCCGATCCATGTTCATTAATATCATCAGTTTCTCATTATCATTACGAGTGCAGTTAGCTAGACACATCAATCTCACTCCCCAATCCCATGGACCGAGCGAAGCATAAAAGTAAAAACCATACCCGACTCATAAACTTCCCTGGCGACAAGGATGGTTTAACCAAAACTAGTAAACTGCTATAAAAGGGTTTCCCATCATGTTTGACTCAGCACGCACACCTTTTCACAAAACAAAACAGTTTTACCCAAAACATAGGATCAATATGGTCAAGGAGCACTTGCCTTGTTCTTGCGGTTCCGGTTGTTCTTGGATCTCAAAACCTTGTTGCTGCAGTTCGTCGTAGACAGCTCCCTGAGCTTGTCCTGCTATGTAGGATCATGTGCATACAAGATTCAGAGCAATCAATATCATGCACAAACCTTAAACTAGATGCTGATGCATATGCATGCTATCCTATGATTAGTTTTGTTAGATTGGTTTGTACGTGTTCTTGCATGGCTTGCATGGACAGAGGTGTTCGGATCAAAGGTGGACTTGGCGATGATCTTGTCTTTAGATCAACCTGATCATCAAGTGATCTGTCCACGAGAAGGCTTCTGTTCGAAAGGAATCAAAGAACAGATGCAAAGAAAACACACGATGTCGTAAGGTGGTATTGGAGACCTACCTTACGTTCTTCTCGGTCTCGAGGTCCTCCTCAGATCGTTGGGCTTTCCTCCGGTGATCTTCCTTGCTGCACTCCGGCGATGGTTTACTCGGCGGGTTGGGACTAGGGCTCTAAGTCGTCGGCTCAGAAGTTGGAAAAGAAGTTTGTGGTTTCGGCCAGAGGTTCTGGGTTCTATTTAGAATCGGGAAGAGAAGAGTCCTAATCTGATTGTATCACGAATAAGAGTCCTGTTCAAATTTGTCGTTGAATCTTACAACTTCTCTTTAGTTGATTTGGTGAGGTATCATTGTGGAATTCAGGTCGGCTTCTGTTCTGGTATTTCTATGCGTACAGAATCCAAAAACCGTTCCTAGAACTCGTAACCTCCTCGGTGATGAGCTCTGGAGGCTCCACGTGTCCATCGGGCCTGGTCTCTCCTTTTCTGCAGAGACGAGCTCCGGTGGTGCCGCGTGTCAAGCGAGCAAGACTTCCCTCTCCTTCGGAGGTGAGCTCCGCGTGCGCCACGTGTCCTGGCGGTCGGGACCTCCTCTCTACTCAGAGGTGGCTCCGTGCACGCCACGTGTTAGTGCCGGACCTTCCCTCTCTACGGAGGTGGCTCCAGCGCCAGACTTCCTTTCTTCTCAGAGACGAGCTCCGAGGTTAACATGCGTCCAACAATGACGGACCTCTCGGAGATAAGCTCCGAGATCGACACGTATCCCGCGAGACTGGTCCTCTGATTCCTGCGGTGACTAGCTCCGAAGGTGGCATGTGTCCTGCGGAAATGCCTTTGCTTCTTCCGCAGAGGCTAGCTCCGGGGGCAACACGTGTCCCACAGGGTCGGACCTCTCCCCCTTCGCGGAGATGAGCCCCGAGCCTGCCACGTAGCCAGTTTAGCGGCGGACCTCTCCCCACTTCACAGGGATGAGCTCCGAATACGCCACGTGGTCAGCGAGCCGCGGAAGTTGTCTTCGGCGCTCTCTGTGAACTGGATTCGGCTCTTATTGGCTATCCTTTTGATATTTTTCTCTGTTCCTACTTTTCTTAAAATGTTTTCTCTTCATAAAACATGAATATATGCTGACATCAGAAATGTGGGTGTCACAATAATATATACCACTTTTGTCACGGTTGAAAACATTTAGATCAGTCGCATACACGGTTTCTTTAACAGATCGATTTTCTACCGAGGGGGTATTTGTTGCTTCCGCTAAAAAGTTTAAATCTATCATTCACCCCCCTCTGGTAGCTTTTCACGTGCTCTTTGATCCTACACTTAATGATTGTGGGGCACTACGTGTCACAAACATCGTAATTGTTCCTTTCTCTATTGGGAAATATAAAGACCAAGTGGAATGTGAGGTCGTCCCCATGCACGCTTGCCAGCTATTGTTAGGACGACCATGGCTATATGATCGTGATGTTCAGATTTGTGGTCGTGCTAACAAGCTTATCTTCATGCACAATGAAGAGCGTATCACTCTACTTTCATTGACACCAGAGAAAATTGTGAAGTATGATCTAAAAAAAACAACGAGAGAGTGAGAACCACTTGTGAGTGACCCAAAAACATAGTGAGGGAGTGCTTTCACCGTCAAATAAAAATCCACAGCCACAAAGAACCGAGCCAAAAGGAAAAGAGGGTTTTGTGATGATAGCTACAAAAGGGGATTTAAAAGAATTGAGTGAACCCAATGCCACGTTCTATGTACTCCTGTACAAGGACAATTTTCTTACCACTAATGATTTCTCCTCTACATTGCCACATGTTGTTTTTGATGTATTGCAGGAGTATGAAGACATATTTCAGGAAGAAGTGCCACCAGGGCTGCCACCAAAGAAGGGAATTGAGCATTAAATTTACCTTGTTCCTTGTGTTCCGCTTCCTAATCGTGCACCATACCGCACCAACCCGGAGGAAACAAAAGAAATTCAGCGACAAGTGCAGGAGCTTATCAACAAAGGGTATGTAAGGGAAAGTCTCTCACCTTGTGCAGTTCTTGTTCTTTTAGTTCCGAAGAAAGATGGTTCATGGAGGATGTGTGTTGATTGCTGAGCCATAAATAACATTACGATAAGGTATAGACATCCCATACATAGACTTGATGACATGTTTGATGTGCTTAGTGGTGCTATCATATTTACAAAAATTGACTTGAGAAGTGGCTATCACCAAATCCAAATGAAAGAGGGAGATGAATGGAAAACAGCTTTTAAAACCAAATTTGGCTTATATGAATGGTTGGTGATGCCTTTTGGATTGACAAATGCTCCTAGTACTTTTATGAGATTGATGAATCATGTTCTTACAGACTTTATTGGAAAGTTTGTTGTGGTTTACTTTGATGATATTTTAATTTACAGCAAGTCTCTTGATGAAACATGGAACATATAAAATGTGTGCTTGCTGTTTTGAGAAAATAATGCTTGTTTGCTAACCTTGCAAAGTGCACCTTTTGCACTGACAAGGTAGTCTTTCTTGGCTTTGTTGTTTCAGCTCAAGGCGTGGATGTCGATGAAGAAAAGGTTAAAGCTGTTCGTGAGTGGATGCATCCACAAAATGTCAGCCAAGTGCGAAGCTTTCTTGGACTTGCAGGTTTCTATCGATGTTTTGTGAAAGATCTTAGTACCATTACTGCCCCAATCAATGAGTTGACAAAGAAGGATGTACCTTTCCATTGGGAAGAAACACAAAAAAAAAGCATTTGAAGAGCTGAAAAAGAAGTTGACAACAACCCCACTACATGCTCTCCCGGATTTTGTTAAGACTTTTGAGATTGAATGTGATGCAAGTGGAGTAGGAGTTGGAGGCATTCTTATGCAAGAAGGTCGACCAATTGTATATTACAGTCAAAAGTTAAGTGGTCCAACTCTCAATTATTCAATTTATGACAAAGAATTATATTCTCTTGTTAGATGTTTAGAAACTTGGCAGCACTATCTTTTGACTAAAGAATTTATCATACATTCAGATCATGAATCTTTGAAACATATTAAAGGTCAATTAAAACTGAACAAAAGACATGCAAAATGGAGTGAATTTATTGAGACATTTCCTTACATTGTGAAGTACAAGAATGGGAAGGACAATGTTGTTGAGGATGCTTTATCTAGACGTCACGTTTTGTTGTCTCAACTTGATGCAAAAGTGCTTGGCTTAGAATGTATCAAAGACTTGTATGCCACTGATTCATATTTTTCTGAACCATTTTCTAAGTCTTGTGATGGAAAAGGATGGAAGAAATTTCATATGCATAATGGATTTTTATTTCAAGCTAACAAACTTTGCATTCCAGATTGCTCTCTTCGTCTAATGCTTCTGCAGGAAGCTCACGCTGGAGGCTTGATGGGTCACTTTGGTGCCAAGAACACAGAGCAAGTGCTTGTCGATCACTTCTTTTGTCCCAAGATAAGAAGAGACGTGGAGAGACATGTTCTACGTTGTGTCACCTGCAACAAAGCTAAGTCGCGCTTGAACCCTCATGGTCTATATACTCCTCTACCTATTCCTAGTATTCCGTGGGAAGACATTTCTATGGACTTTGTTCTGGGTCTACCTCGAACAAAGAGGGGGAGAGATTCAATTTTTGTTGTAGTGGAAAGATTTAGTAAAATGGCTCATTTTATTCCCTGTCAAAAGAGCGATGATGCTTCACATATTGCTGAATTGTTTTTGGGGAAATTATACGACTTCATGTTGTACCGTGGACTATTTTTTCAGATCGTGACACCAAGTTTTTGAGCTACTTTTGGAAGACCTTGTGGGGAAAAATTGGTACACAACTGCTATTTTCCACAATATGTCATCCACAAACAGATGGGAAAACTGAAGTGGTGAATCGCACATTATCAACATTATTACGAGCTGTTCTAAAGAAGGACTTAAAACTATGGGAAGAAAGTTTGCCACATGTGGAATTCGCTTACAACAGGGCAGTACACTCAACAACAAATTTTTGTCCATGGTTTCAAACCAACTGCTCCTATCGATCTTCTTTCTTTGCCTTTGCAGGAACATGAGAACTTCGATGCAAGCAAGCGTGCTGAATTTGTCAAGAAACTTCATAATCAAGTGCGTGCAAACATAGAGAAAATGACAAAATTTATATGAGAGGCGTGCCAACAAGGGTTGCAAGAAAGTGGAATTTGCAATAGGAATTTGGTTTGGGTGCACTTACGCAAGGAACGATTTCCTGTGCATCGCAAGTCCAAAATGCAGCCTCGAGCAGATGGCCCTTTCAAAGTATTTCGAAATATCAATGACAATGCTTATGAGATTGACCTTCCAAGTACATATGGCATAAGTACAACATTCAACGTCGCTGACCTGTCTCCTTACTTTGGAGAAGAAGAGTCGAGGACAACTCCTTTTCAAGAGGGGGAGGATGATGTGGACATCACAGCAAAGGACACACATAAACAATCCTATGAAGGACCGATTACACGAACTCGTGCTAACAAACTTGAACAACAGGTCAATGCTTTCCTCTTTACATTACATTTTAATATTAATGAGAATAATATGCTACCTAAGTCGTGTGATTACGTGATACTCAGGTTTACACATGAAGGAGCATCATTGGCTGAAAGCTTATCAAGTTACTTTCCAAAGCAACAAACGGTGCGTCGTTTGGAGTTCCCAAGCTGGAGTTATGACATAATTACTAATAAAGACTGCGCAGGAGGCGAGCAAACGTGCGAGGACCAAAGACTACTTTGTGAATTGCTCACTAGCTTACCCTCCACTTCAAAACGTGGTGACTTCAGTTCACACCTAGCTAGGAGGGTTGTTCCTAGTATAAATAACACCCTTGTTCTCCTGGAAAAATAACCATTGATCATTTGATAAACAATATAATTCTGAGTGCCTTGCACACCTTTGTTCTTCCCGGTTCTTTATGGACTTGTGAAGTGATCCCTCAGGGGTCCCCTAATTCATGCTCTAGGCTTCCGGGCCTTTGTGTGGATTAGTTTCCGGTTTGTGATTCTGCGGTCGTTCGGAGATCGAGTCGAAATCCTCAAGGTTTCGGTGCCTCTTTCCCCGTCGCTTGGTCGCAACCAACCTTGGCTGGTATAAAGCTAGTTATCTCCGATTGTGGTTCTGTGGTCGTTTGGAGATCCAGTCAAAATTCTCAAAGACTTCGGTGCCTCTCTCCCCATCACTTGGTCGCATCGAACATTGGCAGGTATAAAGTGAGTTACCCCGCTGTTTTCAGCTAGTTACCATTGTTCGTTCCGCTGTCTGATCTTTCCATTTGCCCTTCGTCGTACCTACTGCCGTGAAGATCGGGCCACCCCCCTCCCCCGGGTTTCACCTTATCACAAATTGAATTTCTACTTTTGCACAATATTTGGGACCCTCCTGCCCTCTGTAACTTAATCAACCAAAAAAATTGGGATTTGGTTTTTGGAATGATTCAAATGGTTGAAGTGGTTTGAATGGATTTGCATCAAATATGCAAATCTGAATTTCAAATTCAGTTTGAATTTGCCCCACTAGCTCATGTCAAGATCAGTCCCAAATGGGATGAAACTTGGTGGAGTAGTTCATAAAAATGTGTTGAGTGTGAATATGAATTCCTCTTTTTAATTAATGTGATGGAAGTAGTTTGAATTTGAATTTACATTCGAACTAGCCCTTTTAATAATCATATCCAAAAGTACCTCAAACATGTTTGGATTTGCATGAACATTGGCATGAGCATTCCTAAGAATGTTTAGAACCTAATTGTGAGCTCATCCTCTCATGCTTACATGTTACAAATCCTACTTTGGGATTTTGTGAGTTCTTCCTTTAATCCTTCTTTTGATGGTGGTTACTTGCTCTTTAAATGTGTTCATGAGATTACCACAATATGAGCTGTGGTGTGTGGTGTAATGAACATGTTTAGCAATCCCAAAATATTGGTCAGTTACATTCCCCCCCCCCCTTAAAAAGAATCTCGTCCCGAGATTATAAGGTGAAAAATTGTATAGGGCGTCTTCTATGGTCCACATGTCACTGAAAGGGGATGGTGGAGAATTACCGGATGTGCGACGTCAAAAATTCTGGATAATTTGTGCGAAGAGACTCCTCGCTCTCCCATGTCACTTCATCCGTGGAGTGATTACTCCACAATATCTTGTAGAACCACAATGTCTTGTTACGTGTGGTTAGGGTCTTGTCGTCGATGATCTGAAACGGTTCCTCCCGATACGTGAGATCCGGTTTCAGTTCCTCGATGTCTCACAGCTGGACTGTGGTTGAAAACTTGAGGCACTTCCTCAGCTGAGATATGTATAAGATATCATGCACACCGGAGAGTGTCGCTGGTAATTCCAGCCAGTATGCAACGGATCCACATTTTTTTAAAACCTTGAATGGACTGATGAATCGGGGTGCCAACTTTCCTCTGACACCGAATCTGTTTACCCCCTTCATCGGAGACACACGTAGGTACACGTGATCACCGACTTCAAATTGTATAGGGCATCTTCTATGGTCCGCATAATGCTTTTGTCAGGATTGGGCGGATTTCAAGTTTGATTGAATAATCCGAACTTTCTCGTCCGCATTGTTGACAAGATCAATCCTGAAGGTGACCCTCTTGCCGGACTCACACCAATTCAGCGGTCTGCGGCATTTCTTCCCGTATAGCGCCTCGTAGGGCACCATCTTGATGTTGGCCTGGTATCCATTATTGTACGAGAACTCGGCTAACGATAAGTGATCATCCAAATTCTTACCATGATTTATAGCACAAGCTCGTGGCATGTCTTCATGGATTTGGTTTAACCGCTCGGTTTGCCCATTCGTCTGCGGGTGGTACGCTGAACTACGGATCAGTTTTGTACCCAACTCTGCATGCAACTGCTCCCAAAAATGAGACACAAATAAAGTGCCTCGGCCCGAGACGATGGTGCGGGGTACGCTGTGTAAACATAAGATCCGTGAGATGTATAGCTCAGCATACTTCTTGGCGTTGTAATTTGTGTTGACCAGGATAAAATGGGCAGACTTCGTGAGCCGATCGACGATTACCCAAACTGAATCATGTTTCTGAAATGTTGTGGGTAAACCGACAATGAAATCCATGCTCACGTCTTCCCACTTCCAGGCAGGAATGCCTAATGGTTGCAACAGTCCCGGTTTTCTCATATGATCTGCCTTCACCCTTCGGCATGTATCACACTCGGACATGTATTTAGTGATTTTCCGCTTCATCCACGTCCACCAAAATTTGCTCTTGAGCTCTTGATACATCTTGTTGCTGCCGGGGTGAATAGAAAACTTTGATAAGTGAGCCTCATCAAAGATTTTCTTCCTCAGTTCTGGGTTACGGGGTACGACTATTTTGTTTTTGAACCACAAAACACCGTCTCTATCTTTCCTGAAGCATTTCAGCTCCCCACTGTCTACTCGTCTCCGCAAATGCGACAAACCCTTGTCATTTTTGTGGGCTGCCGCTATATTTTCACGGATGGTGGGGATGCGAGCTAAGTTGTAGAGAGATCCATGTGGAACAAAATACATGTTTGGTTCACTCTCTTCAACTGGTGTGATGGTTAGACTATGCACGTGTGACTTGTGGCACAGCGCATCGGCCACCATGCTTGCCTTGCCGAGATGATAATGGGTCTCTATTTCGTAATCTTTTATCAACTCTAACCATCTTCTTTGCCTCAGGTTCAACTCCTTCTGAGTGAATATGTATTTGAGGCTCTCGTGGTCGGTATATAAATGTATGAGGTTTCCCAGCAGATAATGCCTCCACATCTTTAGTGTGAGTATCACGGCAGCGAATTCTAAGTCATGAGTTGGATAATTTTGCTCATGATTCCGTAACTGCTGTGATCCATACGCGACTACTATTCTGTCTTGCATCAGCACACATCCGAGCACACTGCCGAATGCATCACAATATCCATCGAACGGTTTTATTGTATCCGTCTGCGCCAAAACCGGTGCTGATGTTAGGTGCTTCACCAAAGCCTTGAACGCCGCTTCACATGCTGGACTCCAGATATATTTAGAAGTCTTTTTCAGTAGTTCGGTCATTGGCCTTGCAATCCTCGAGAAGTTCGGAATGAACCTCCGATAATATCCTGCGAGTCCGAGGAAACTCCGCACCTCGTGGACAGACCTCGGGGATTTCCAATTCAGAACTTGTACAATTTTGCTCGGGTCTACAGCGATTCCCTCCTCTGAAATAATATGCCCAAGGAATGGTACTTGCGATATCGAGAATTCGCACTTACTGAATTTAGCGTACAGCTTGTGATCTTGCAGCCGTTGCAAGACTATATGCAAGTGATTTGCATGCTCTTCCTCAGACTTGGAATACACCAATATGTAATCGATGAAGACCACGACAAACTTGTCCAGCTCCGGCATGAATACCGAGTTCATCAAGTATACGAAATGAGCTGGAGCGTTAGTGAGGCCGAAGGACATGACAAGGTACTCATAGAGCCCGTACCTCATCGAGAAAGCCGTCTTCGGTATGTTCTCAGCCCAGATCTTAATCCGGTGGAACCCTGATCTTAAATCCATCTTGGAAAAAATCTTTTCCTCGACCAATTGATCAAATAACATGTTGATGCGGGGCAATGGGTACATGTTCTTGATCATGACGGCGTGTAGTGGACGATAGTCCATGCAAAGCCGCAACATTTCATCTTTCTTCTTGACAAATAATACCAAATAGCCCCATGGCCAGGAGCTCGGCCTAATAAAACCCTTGTCCAGAAGGTCCATCAATTGTGTTTTCAATTCCACCAATTCCTTTGGTGCCATCTTGTACGGCCTTCGGGATATTGGCATTGTTCCTGGTGAAAGTTCAATCTTGAACTCCATCTCCCGATCGGGCGGCACACCCGGTAGATCATCCGGGAATAAGTCAGGAAACTCACAGACTACAAGAATATCTTCCAGGCTGATGGTGGTGTATTGGTATATGTCTGGAAGTTTTATTTCTGGATTGTCTAGAAATAAAGAATGAGACTCGTTCACCGATGGGTGCAAATGCACGACTCGAAGGACAACGTATAGAACAGCACCATGACGGTTTAGCCACGACATCCCTAGAATGACGTTGACCTTTTGTCCCTCTAAGACTATGAGAGACATAGGGTATACTCTTTCCCCTAGGCATAATGGTGCTTTTGGAACCATCATGCTTTCTGAAATCTTCCCATCCGGTGAACAAATTAGGAATAGACTCTCGGTGGGTAGTATTTCCAAACTATGCTTAGCAACATAGGCTGTGCTAATGAAATTATGAGTGGCACCCGAATCAAATAAAACTATTGCAGGGTATTTGTGGAGTTTGAACATACCCGCAAGGATGGGTTCTCCCTCCGGCACGTCCTTAATGGCGAGTTGGTGGACATTGCCGGGTTTAGGGTTTGCACGCTGTGCATTGTTGTTATTTCGGGGCTGATTTCTTCCTGGAAATGGTGGTGCTGCTCTGTTGCCTTGCTCTCGGGGTAATCCTTCAAAAAGTGCCCCAGATGACCGCACGTGTAACACGCGTATGGTGGTTGGCTGCTGCCATGGGGACGAAAGCCCGACATGTGCTGCTGAGGTGCAAACGTACGCGGCATCGCCCGCTGTTGTTGTTGCTGTTGCTGCGGAGGTGCTGGTAATGCCGGTCAGAACGTCGGCTATGAATACGGACGATTGCGAAACTGCATCTGTCGCGACGGTGGCTGCCAGCATTGACCCGATGGTGTGCGATACACCATCCGATATTTCTGGGGAGTCCTCCTGAAATATCGCCGCATCAATCATTTGATTGAGGCTGCCGCGATTGAACATCGCCAATTTGTCCTTCAGGAGCGGATTCAGCCCCTGGTAAAAGTGGTCCCGCCTCTTTTCGTCCGTATCAGCGTGATACGACGCGTATAAGGCGAGATCGTTGAACACACGAGCATATTTTAGTGCGTTCCGGCTCCCTTGCTGCAGGTGTAAGAACTCCTGTGTTTTCTGCTTCATAAGACCCGGTGGAATATGATAGGCCCTGAAGGCCGTCCTGAACTCCGTCCAGGTCAGAACTCGCTCAGTGGGTTGGGAGGCACAAAAGTTTGCCCACCAACCACTCGCGGACCCCATAAGTTGCTGGGCCGTGAATTGGGTCTTCTGCTGCTCACTCACTCGGAGCAGCCCAAACTTTATTTCCATTGTGCAGAGCCAGTTGTCCGCATCAATGGGTTCATCTGCCCACGAGAATACCGGGGGGTGCATCACAAGAAAATCCGAGTAAGTACTCTGTTGGTGTTCTTCTCGGTCTTGACGTCTCTCCGGGCGAGACGTATTCTCGATTAAAGTTCGCAGCAACTCGGTGTGCTGCTGGTGCTAGCCCGCCATGGCCGCAACAGTATCTGCCAACGTGACCGTTGGTGGTGGTTGCTGCTGCTGTCCCGAGGATATCTCGGGAGGCTGTTGGGAGGCATCTCCCCCCTGAATGGAACCCCGAACCTCGGGTTGGTACGAGTGCGAGTCACTCTAAAATTCAATACAGTGATGATCAACACATGTCATACTCAAAAATCCTCTAAAAACAATACGTATTGTAGTGACGCATTGAGAAAGTTGCACAACATTCACATATATTGATAAAGCAAACACTTTATACAAGATTGATGCGGCCCTACGGCCTCGTCGAGCCAGGATCACACTGAGGGGTGCTGCATTGCACAGCACCGGATAACACACATAAAAGGTACAAAGCGGAAGCAAATTTTTATTACATAAAAGAGTTTATGAACATTTTTACAACAAAATATGTTCAGTCTACACTCACGGGCGTAGACTATGCACCGAGTTCACGTTCAGCCCGTGAACGTGTCCCCGCTAGCACACATGCACACTAACACGGCGGCGTGCATGACTCCCACTCGACAGGGTTTCCCTCTTGGGGTTCCGTCTCCTCCTCGGGAGTCACTTCCTCATGACACCCTGCAAAAGCTTCAAACACAAGCAGTGAGCACGATGGCTCAGCATGTCTGACCCGTCTTTCCTATACATAAAACTTCTACATGCTGGATCATGCGTAATTGGGAATGTAAGTTGCAAAGGACTCGCCTAATTATTTGAACCTTACTTTCAAGTTTTAGCAGCAAATTGTGGACAACCTCAAGCTAAGGCACATGAGAGAGCCGCAATCAAACAAGAAACACATTTCTCTCATGTACTTTGCCCAAGGTTAAAAAGAACTGTAATTAGCACTAAACTATAGCACTTCATTAACAATCAAGGTCTATCCTTCAAATCAGCAAACTTTTAACATGTATCTAGCCTGTTCTTTCTATGTCAAGGTACAGTGAACAAGTGGTACTCATTGATCGCGAGGGATGGCGATTATAATCGATTTACACCTGCAGGGTTACCCGAATAACCCGTCACATATGCCCGTACTCGATGTTGCCTACAGCAACCATCAAGGACATCGTACGCAACCACCTTTCATCCGTCAGCCAAATGTTGAACCGGTCCTATCGTCCCGAGCAAGAGGTCTCTGCGCGCGCATTCACAGTGCCGCCAGCCAATTTACACCTCAAGATCTCAACCTACTCTCTGGACGACAAGCAATGCCTCAACACCCAGCTACCCGAATTACATCGGTTTCCCGGTTCCCATATATCCGGTAGGTCTTCGGTACTGTTGTAGCTTGTTCAACAGGCCCGCACACGGCTCGATCCTCAACCGACACAAGTGGAGCTATGGCACCTAGGCCCCAACGTCCTGCTGCCCTTACTCTCCGCTTGGTCTCATTTATATTGCCATGTGTTCCATTTGCTATCTTTACCCGAGTAGTGTGTCTCTAGCCTATTCTTGCGATCAGTTCCAACTACTCGACTTGTACCGAATCCCACACTATCTTAGCATTGCAGTAGCTAATCGAGGTTTAAAAACTAAGCCTAAACCAGGATTTTCTTGGCTATGCATTTGGGTTTTGAAACAAGACTCTAATGCAAAATTGAAGTGGGTGCTCAAATTAAGTTCTCAAAATAGTAAAATTGTTAAAAAGGCTAATGCAAACCGGAGCTTGCCTTGCTTCTGTTGGTCGTAGGCTAGCTGTTCCTCCGGAGTTATGAAGTCTAGACTTCAGGCTCCTCCTCAACCTTAGCGACTACATGAGATAAATACATATATGTATCAACTTGAATGCATTTGAATTTGAAGTTGAATTTGCTAAGACTATAAGTATTGCTAGACAGGCCCAATGACTCTGAAATTTTTACTATGGTTTGGATACGACCTAAACAGAGACTTGGCCTAGTTTCATTTGCAGCAAAGCTCATTTTAGCCCTCCACAAATAATTGTGTTCTTGGCCTTAATTGGAGCTCTTAGGGTGTTCTAGGGATTTTCATGGAGCAAGCCATGACTTTATGAAAACTAGATTTTCATAGGGTTCTAATGGAGTTGGTTTCACTTAATTTGAAGACTCCTAGCCAAAGATATGAGCTAAACAATTTCAGGGAAAATCTGAAAATGTTTCTAGACATTTTCCATTTTCTCTGGAACAGTTTTAATAATCACACCATTAGGTGGATCAAATGAGCTCAAATGGATCTGAAATTTTTATGGTAGCTCAGGGACATTAAGGTGAACACTTGGCCAAATTTCAGAATTTTCCTCCAAAGGGTTCTCCAGTTAAAATTCCAAACAGTTTAGACTTTGAAGAATTAATTCTGGAGAAATAAAGACTTTCATAAAGTGAGACTTGATTTGTTGGAAAGTACTCAGATAGCTGAATCCAACAAAATTTGGTTCGCTCGATTTGGAGTTCCTAGCCAAAGTTATGTGGGTTTGAAGTTTGAACTAAATCTGAAAATCTGGGAAAAGTTTAAATTGTTGCGCGTGGGACCGGGGCTACGTGTCGACTCCTCAGCGGCTGACACACGGGGCTACAGAGTTTTTTGTGCCCAGCCACAGACGATCTGGTGCCATAGCAGATCCCCGGTTTAAATATCCGCTTGCTGACACATTGGACCGGGGGCTTCTTCAACCTCCCGACATCCCGCGCTCGGCCGCCGCCCCCCTCGCCGGAGTGCTCGCCGGAGGGTCTCTGCCGTGGGCCAAACTCCAAGATTTTCGCTGCCTCTGCCTAATCCCACACGGGGAACACGGTGCTGGACTTAGCTCGACATGACAACCACCGGAACATGGACGGCGACGAGCGGCGGCTTCGGAAGAACTTCGGCCGTGTCAGCCGGACTTCCTAGCACCTCAAAAGATCGAGCTAACGGTCGTAGAGCATCAGTGCACCCTAGGTAAGATCATCATGAACTCAAAGAAGCTCGGAAAAGGCCATAACTAGGATGTCACCATGCGACCGAAGTCAGAAATCTGAAATCCTAGCAAAACTCGAAGAACAGTGGCTACACCCGACGGATCTCCGAAGTTTCGGTCCTATAGACTCGCACGGACGTCTAGAAGTAGTTCTCTCAGCCAGGTGATGAGTGGTGCAGTGTGTAGCACAAATTTTGCGAAATGGTCTGGCGGTCTCTTTTGTACACCGGCACAAAATCATGAAATTCCGGCGACGGAAGCTCATGTCACGCCGCCGGAGCTTGCGGTAATGAAAGAGGGATCGATAACGAACCTCTTTGCTGTTCACAGCTTGGAGAAAGGTGGGCTGTGGTGGCCGGATGAGTTGTTCCCGTGGTGGCGGCTCGGATTGAACCGAAGAAGAAAGAATGGCGCGGTGGAGCTCGAGGAGGGTCGGTCACGGTCTGGAACCGGTGCGAGAACATAGAGCAAGGGTCGGCGAACATGGTTGCGGTCTCAGCTCGCCGTGACAACCACAGGTTCGGCCAGGCGATGGTGGAACCGAGAGCTCGGGTGAGCGGCAATATGTAGCGGGGTTTCTGTGCGGGAGGACGTCGGAACAGCGGTGAGATGAGGCTGGGACAGCTCAGGCGCGCGGATAAGAGGGCAGAGAGGTGGTTCGGTGGCCAGAGGCGGCAAGCAGCTGCTGTCCTCGCTGTGGCGCACGCTCTGCCGAGCGCAAGAAACCGAGCTCGGTTGATGCAATCGGTTTGATCACTGGTGAGGCTGACAGGAGGGCCCCACTCCAATTTTAACCTCTGAAATATAATTTCTCCCACTGCTCTAAACAGTAGGACCCCTAATACCCTTTGAAATTTGAATTATCCACCAAATGCCCATTTGAATTTGGTACAATTCAACTTGTGAAGTGTTTGAATATATTCATAGCACAAATGCAGTTTGGAATTCAAATTGGATTTGAATTTGCTCAAATTGGCTCATGTCAAGATCAACTCCAAATGGAGTGAAAATTGGTGTGTTAGCTTACAAAAATGTGCTGAGTGTGAATTGAATCCCGCTTTTGAATTCATGGGATGAAAGGAGTTTGAATTTGAATTTGAGTTCAAACTAGCCTCTTTCTAATTATACCCAAAAATACCTCAAGGAGGTTTTGGATTTGGGTGAAATTTAGCATTAGCATTCCTAGCAAGGTGTAGGAGTTTTTCATATGCTCAGCCCCTATATGATGCATGTGGGAAATACCACTTTTGCATTTTGTGAGTTTATCCTCTACTGACCATGTTGATGGTGTTTACTTGCTCTTCAAATTGTTCATAAGTTTTCCTCAAATGAGGTGTGTGTGTGGTGTGATGAAAACTTTGATTTTGAGCAAAAACTTAGGCCCTTACACCCCCCCTTAAAAGAATCTCGTCCTGAGATTATAAGGTGAAAAATGAGAGAGAGGACGGTGAAAAATTACCGTATGTTCGACGTGAAAAGGTTGGGGTAGTTAGCGGGAAGAAATCCTTCGCTTTCCCATGCCGTTTCATCTATGGAGTGATTACCCCATAGAACTTTGTAGAACCACAACATACGGTTGTGTGTGGTTCGGGCCTTTTCATCAATTATCTGAACCGGTTCCTCCCGATAAGTGAGATCCGGTTTCAGTTCTTCAATATCCCCCAGCTGAACGGTAGTTGATAGCTTAAGACACTTCCTCAGCTGAGATATGTGAAAGACGTTGTGCACACTAGAGAGTGTCGCTGGTAATTCCAGCTGTTATGCAACTGATCCACATCTTTCTGTAATCTGGAACGGACCGATGAATCGGGGTGCCAACTTTCCTCTCACCCCGAATCTGTTCACGTCCTTCGCTGGAGACACACGTAAACATACGTGATCCCTGACTTCGAATTGTAATGGGCGTATTCTCCGGTCCGCATACTGTTTTTGTCGGGATTGGGTGGCTTTTAGGTTTGCTTGAATCAGTCGAACCTTTTCCTCCACATTGTTGACAAGATCAATCCCGAAGGTGACCCTTTCGCTAGACTCACACCAAATCGGCGGTGTGTGGCATTTTCTCCTGTATAGCGCCTCGTAAGGCGCCACCTTGGTACCCATTGTTGTACGAGAACTCAGCTAATGGTAAGTGATCATCCCAATTCTTACCGTGGTTGATAGCACAAGCTCGTAAGATATCCTCTAAAATCTGATTTACCCGCTCGGTTTGCCCATCCGTCCGCGGGTGGTATGCTGAACTACGGATCAGTTCCGTTCCCAAAGAAGCATGTAGCTGCTCCCAAAAAAGAGACACAAATAAAGTGCCCCGATCTGATATGATGGTGTGGGGTATGCCATACAAGCATAGGATCCATGAGATGTACAATTCAGCATACTTCTTGGCGTTGTAGTCAGTGTTAACCGGGATAAAATGGGCAACTTTGGTGAACCGGTCGATGATCACCCACACGGAATCATGTTTCTAAAATGTGGTGGGTAAACCGACGATGAAGTCTATGCTCACATCTTCCCACATCCAGGCAGGAACGCCCAATGGTTGTAGTCCCGGTTTTCTCATGTGTTCTGCCTTCACCCTTCGACATGTATCACACTCAGACACGTACTTTGCGATCTCCCGCTTCATCCGTGTCCACCAAAACTTGCTTCTTAGTTCTTGAAACATCTTGTTTCTGCTGGGGTGAATAGAAAACTTCGATAAGTGAGCCTCATCAAAGATTTTCTTCCGCAACTCCAGGTTAAGGGGTACGACGATCCGGTCCTTCAACCACAGGACGCCGTCTCCGTCTTTCCGGAAACATTTCAGCTCCCCACTGTCTACACGTCTCCGAAAATGCGACATGCCCTTGTCATGTTTCTGAGCTGCCGCTATCTCTTCACAGATGGTGGGGATCAAAGCTAAGTTGTAGAGAGCTCCATGTGGAATCACATGCAATGGTGGCTCGCTCTCTTCCAACTGTGTGATGGTCAGATTGTTGACGTGTGACTTGCGACTCAGTGCATCCGCCACTACGTTTGCTTTGCCGGGGTGATAATGGATCTCTATTTCATAATCCTTTATCAACTCCAACCATCTTCGCTGCCTCATGTTCAGCTCCTTCTGAGTGAATATGTACTTGAGGCTCTTGTGGTCGGTATATAAATGCACGAGGTTACCGAGTAGGTAGTGCCTCCACATTTTTAGTGCGAGTACCACGACAGCGAGCTCCAAGTCATGAGTTGGATAATTTTCCTTACGGTTCCTGAGCTGCCATGATCTATACGCGACCACCCTATAGTCTTGCATCAGCACACATCCGAGCGAAATGCCGGATGCATCGCAGTACACATCGAACGGTTTTGTTGTGTGCGGCTGCGCCAAAACCAATGCTGATGTTAGTTGCTTCGCTAATGCCTTGAATGCTGCTTCACATGCTGGACTCCAAACATATTTGGTAGTCTTCTTCAGCAGCTCTGTCATTGGCTTTGCAATCTTTGAGAAGTTCAGAATGAATCTCCGATAATATCCCGCGAGTCCAAGGAAACTCCGTACCTCGTGAACAGTTCTTGGGGACTTCCAATATAGCACTTGTGTGATCTTACTCGGGTCTACAGGGATGCCCTCCGCTGAGATAATATGCCCAAGAAAAGGCATTTGCGATATCTAGAATTTGCACTTGCTGAATTTCGCGTATAGCTTGTGATCCCGCGGCCTTTGCAAGACTATACGCAGATGCTTCGCGTGTTCTTCCTCTGACTTGGAATATACCAATATGTCGTTGATGAAGACCACGACAAACTTGTCCAGCTCCGGCATGAATACTGAGTTCATCAAGTACATGAAGCGAGCTGGAGCGTTGGTGAGGCCGAAGGACATGACCAGGTACTCATAAAGCCTGTACCTCATCGAGAAAGCCGTCTTTGGTATGTCCTCAGCCCGTATCTTAATCTGATGGTACCCGGATCTTAAGTCCATCTTGGAAAAGATCTTGGCTTCGACCAACTGATCAAACAACATGTCAATCCATGGCAATGGGTACTTGTTCTTGATGGTTACGGCGTTTAGTGGACGACAGTCCATGCAAAGCCGCAACGTCTCGTCTTTCTTCTTTGCAAATAATGCCGAACAGCCCCATGGCGAGGAGCTCGGCCTAATAAAACCCTTCTCCAGCAGGTCCGTTAACTGCGTCTTCAGTTCTGCCAATTCCTTTGGTGCCATCTTGTACGGCCTTCGGGATATTGGCATCGTTCCCGGTGCAAGTTCAATTTTGAACTCCACCTGTCGGTCGGGCGGCATCCCCGATAAATCATCGGGGAACACGTCAGGGAACTCACGGACTACTAGAATGTCTTCCAATCTGACGGTGGTGGATTGGTATACACCTGGAAGTTTTATTTCTGGATTGTCCAGAAATAATGAGTGAGACTCGTGCACTTCTGAATGCAAATGCACGACTCGGAGGACGGTGTCTAAAACAGCACCGTGGTGGGTTAACCACGACATCCCTAAGATGACATCGACCTTTTGTCCCTCTAAAGCTAAGAGAGACGTGGGGTATAATCTACCTGCTAAGCATAATGGTGCTTTGGAAACTATCATGGTTGCTGAAATTTTCCCACCCGGTGAACAAATCAAATATAGACTTTCGGTGGGTAGTATTTGCAAGCTGTGTTTAGCAATAAAAGTTTGGCTAATAAAATTATGCGTGGTGCCTGAATCAAATAACACTATGGCGGGATGCTGGTGGAGTTGGAACATACCCGCAAGGATTGACTCCCCCTCCGGCACGTCCTCTATGGCGAGTTGGTGGACAATGTCGGGCTTAGGATTTGCCCGCCGCGCATTAATGGGGTTCAGGGGCTGATTCCTCCCCGGAAACTGTGGTGCCACTTCGCCGCCTTGCCTCTCAGGACAGTTGTTGGCGATGTGTCCTGGGCGACCTGTAAAAGTCCCAAAAACGTGAATGCAAAGAAACGGGTGATTGGACGTCATCGTGTTTCTGGTTCATGAAAAATGGGACTTACGAAAACTTTCTTACATGGGATGGTATACATGAGGTGCAACCACATGGTTTCAAGCATGCCTTTGAAGGTGTTGGACCAAGGTGGAGCTAAACTCATGTGTAATCATACATGTACATGAGAAAGAACAAAAATAAGGTCTTTAGTCTCAAATGCTCACCTCAAAGTTTGCCAAATTTTTGAACACACATGGAACCTCACACAGTTGAAGGTGAAGAGAATTATGGTGGCAACTTTCTGATTTGAGGGTAAGCTAAAAAGGGATGGACTATGATCATGTTGAGTTCATGCTGAATTCAAACATGTTAGGACAAGGGAATGACTTGAGTTATGTCACATAAAATGATAAACTCAAACATGGACATGTGGGAAGAGCTAAAATCTTCTTTAGCTCCTGCTGAACACATGTTAACCCAGGAAAAGGATTTCACTCTTAAAAATCTAACTCATATGCACATTCTCTATGAGTAGAGGGGAGGGAAGCTTGAACCCCATTTCTGAACCCTTGCAAAGCATTCATGGTCAGATGGTCCAAAAGCATATATATGAGATGACCATTGCAGTCCTCAGGTATTAAAGAGCTTAAGTTCCAAAATTGGAGAGTGCTTGAGCTCATATACCATTTGTTCCAAGCATTGTTTAAGATCACCTTCAAATTCAAATTGGAGGGGCAGGGTCAAACTGAACTTGTGAGGTTCAGCTTGGGACCAAGGTTGATCAAGCCTGGGCTAGGAGCAAACCAAAGTGTTTCACCCAAATTCAGATGGGTCATCACAAAAGAGGACTTAAAAATTCAGTTTGAATCAAAGGAGTTACTTCAAAGAGAAGAAGGCCCTTTTCCAAAAAGGAAATTCAAACTGTTGTTTGAAAAATTGTATTTGCAATGACCAACTGAAGGATCAGAGGACATATTTGAATTCCTCAGGTCCAAATTATGAGGGAGCCAAGATTTGAGAAAATTTGGAGGTGCTTTGATATGAGTATCAAGGGGGCCTATGAATTTCCTTGAAATTTCAGTTTAAATTTAAACTGAAGAACACAATGTCAAAATTTCAAACAGCTTTTGAAGCTGAGCTCTTCAGGATTTAAATTTGCTTGGTGCCAAAGTTTAGAAGATCTTTTGGGAGGAGCAGGGGTGGACCCCACTTGTCATTGAGCCAAATAGACTTGCTCCCTAAGTCTTCTCTGCCTGTGCACTGGGGCCCAGCTCTCAGTGAGAGGGAGCCCGGTCTTCGTTTCTCCTCTGCTGAGCGCACGACAGCAGCAGCACCGCGGCGACAGCGCGCGTGCCCGTGGCTTCCCGGCTGTCTCCACGAGGGAACCGCCTCAGCCCCGATATTACCCACGGACGGCTGCCGCACGGAGGAGAACTGATCGCGTTTTCCCACTCCCGTGGCCGCTCCCGTGTGTACAGCCCCTCCCGCCGCTACCGCACCCATCAGAGCAACGGCGACCGGCTGCCTCAGTAGCTCCCACGCTGATCTAAGCTTCCCCACGGTGTCGCCGGGTCTCCCTCGAGGTGTTCAGCCCCAGAGACCGACGTTTCTCCCACGGGAACGCAGCATCGAGCTCGGTTCTCCTCCACAGCACCGAAGGAAGCCACCACGACAAGAGCACGTCGCCCGGCCACCACAGAGCACCTCCCGTCATGCTGCAAAAGCAAAAAAAGGTGCGCCTGTAACCCTTCTTGCTCCACAAACGCGCTGGTAGCTTGTCCCCGGCCGTGCTCGCCGGAATTTGGTTTTTCCCGTGGACGTGCAATATGAACCGCATGCAGAAAACCGGGAAATTTGGGCAACACGGTGCACCACTCATCACCAGGCTTAGAAACTCAGCTGTAGACACCCGTGCGGGCACATGGGATCAAGAACAAGAGAGAACCGTCGAGGAAACCTTCGGTTCTTCGGGTTTTTTGAGTTTTCACCGAAATCCACCTAGGTCGCACGGTGAGCTCCTAGTTACCGAGGTTTCTCATGAGATCAGAACCCGGAACGTTGTTTCCTAGGTCGTGGCGATGCTGTAGGAGCTAACCGGAGCAAGGTGGTGGCAGTACAGCGCCCTAGCAACGTCGCCGAAGTTGCCGATGCCACTGTCACCGTCGTGCCTAGGGTTCCGGCCATCTTCGATCGGAAGTAAGGCCGGCAACGTGTTCCTCGCGCGAAAATATGCAGTGGCGGCGGAAATAAACGAGTTCCGAGGACCGGAACCCCTTCCCGGCGAGGTCTCCGGTGAGCCCGGAGGCGGGGTCGCGCGGGAGCCGGAGGAAGACGAAGACGGGGGCTGGCCCACACGTCAGCCTCGGTTACGAGGGAATAGATCTTCTGTGGCCGCGGATCTGCCTGTGACAATGCGGGAAATACTCTGTGGTCCGTGTGGCTCGTGTTTCAGCGATCGACACGTGGCCCTGTGGCCCGCAGTCAGGGTTTAAACAATTCTCGGTTTAATTCAAATTCCAAATTCAGTTCAAACTTTAGAACCTCATAACTTTTGCTAGGAAGCTCCAAATTTAGTGATTCAAATTGGGTTGGATTCAAGGTGAAAAGAACTATCCAAATATACAACCCAATTTGCATGAAAACCAATAGAAAATTCTGGAAAATTCTTTAAAGCGTTTCAGCAAAAGAATTTTAGAGGGAGTTTGGTTCATCCAAAATTCCCCAAATTTTGCCAGGATATTCTTTAGGATGTTAGGAGACCCCTGTAAAAGTGTCAGCTCATTTGGAGTTGATTTAATGAGGGTAATTCTGATTTCAAGTTTCTGTATTCAAATGAATACAGAAACATTTTCAGAGAATTTCCAAAACTTGGAAATTCAGTTCTAGGCATTCCTTAGCTCCAAAAATCCTAGGAAAATTCAGACATACTCCCTGAGCTATGTATGAAATTATAGTTCACTTGAATTTGCATGAAAGTGCAAATTTATTCAGAATTAATTCATTTTTTCCTAAATACTTAGGGAATTGTTCTGGGTGATCTACTTAGTGAAATATTCTGAATTTTGGTCCAGAGGACTTTCTTGTGACAAGGAACTCACAAGAAAAATTTCCAGCTCCATTGGAGCGCTGGATCAGTAGTGTTCTGTTCAACCAATTAGGAGATCACCACCCAAGTGATGAGCCTCACCTCTCACTTGATGATAATGCTTAGACACACACCCAAATCACCACCCCCGGTGTCATTTTAAATTCTTGAACAGAGTTCCAGTTTTAAACTTGTCTTTAGCACTGGTTAGCAAAAGTTTTATAATTAAACTTGTATGCATATTCATAACGTGTAGTGTTTAAACGTGGATAAATGAAGATTGGATCAAGAGGCAAGAAGGCAGGGATTAAGCTTCAAGTCAGCAGAAACTAACTTCATAAACATCTGACTTTACTGACCTGCAAAACCAAGGCAAGCCCCAGTTTGCATTTAAGTTGTTTTCTAAAGTTTTTCCTTTGTTCACTATTATGGGTTTCAGTTTGTATGTGCATTAGGTCAAGGATGTTTTATACCCCACTTGCATAGCCAAAAATGAACCCTGAGGTCGAGGGTAGAGTTGTGCCATCGCTGTAGAATAAAGGCCATGCTAAATAGACTAAGGCATCCGGTAGAAGACGAGTAGTTGGAATCTACTCGCGAGCTATAGTCCAGAATATCATAAGTGTGGTTGGGATAGGAAGCAAACTAAACTTTACATTTCTAAAGATGAGACCGGGCAGAGGGGTTAGGCTGCGACAAGACGAGGTCTTGGTCGAGTAGCTCTGCCTATGTCGGTTAAGGACCGATGCGTATGCCGCGTCCAGGAGCAAGTATTGAGTTGTGTACCGGATGCTTACTGATATATGGGAACCAGGAAACCGATGTACCAGGTTCACTGGATTGTAGAGGCATACCACATCGTCTCGTTAGACCTATGAGCCCGAGACGGCGCGACCGGTTCTACAGTTTAGTGTCCTGAGAAAGGTTGCCACATACGACGTAATGAAGGACGCCAGAGTTGGGTCTTCAGAGGCGGGCGTATGTGTCGAGTTATCCAGGTAGTGTTTGATTCGAATCACCGTCCCTCGTGGTTATTGAGTACCGCTTGCTCCCATGTTGTGATGTAGTAATCAACTTGTGTGGAAACAGTTTGCAAAAGTATAATTGCTGCTATGATTATGTTAAGTTGCATGAAAACCATGTTTGAAGTAGAGATAGAGCTAACTAAAGTTATTTTCTACCTTGGGGCAAGTAACATTGGAATGAAGCGTTTCTTGTTTGATTGTGGAGTTCCAGTGTTGCTGATCGCAAGGTCACTACTAATATGGCTAAAATCTGAAAGTTAAGGATGAACCTGTAGGCGAGTCTTTTCGCAAATGACAGGCTTAAGTCTTAGGTTACTTTCATCTAGAGTTTCATGTCTTAGGAGAGACGGTTAAGTCTTGCTGAGCCTTTGTGCTCACTCTTGCTATATAAGTGGTTTTGCAGGTAAACCTCGACGCTATAAAGAAGGTTGTCGGGTGAGACTCGGGAACTTCCGAGTCATGTCACACTTGGAGAACCTAGCCGCTGCCGTGTCTTCGTGTTGCTAGCGAGAGGAGTCCGCGGGCTGGACCTCTTCTCGAGTGCTTCGTAGTTATTCAACGTGAGCTGGTTATAGACTTCCGCTGTAGTTATTTTATGTAAATTATTTCCAAAGAACAATTTGTAAGCTTCCGCTTTTGATTTATGTAATACATTATTCCTTATATGTGTGCTGTTGGGTGCCGCATAACACGGCACCACCCAATGCGATTCCCGGGGAGGTGCCCCATTCCCGTGAACCGGGACGGTGGGGTCCTCACACGACCGCATTTGAAGCATGCGGCTGATGACTGGCCCGTGCTTGGGGGACGAAAGTCCGGCATGCGCTGCTGAGGTGCAAATGCACGCGGCATCGCCCGCTGCTGCTGTTGTTGCTGCGAAGGTGGTGCTGGTAGTGCCGGCCTAAACGCCGGTGGAGAATATGGCCGACTGCGAAATGGCATCGGCCTCTGTAGTGGCTGCCAGCGTTGACCCGATGGTGAGTGATACACCATCCGGTATTTTTGAGAAGGACCACCTCCCTCTCCGCTGCTCTGCAGCGCGCTTCGCTTCTTCTCTGCCGCCGCTAACTCCTTGCCGGAGTCCTCCTCAACAATCGCAGCATCAATAATATCGTTGAGGCTGCCGCGATTGAACATTGCCAGCTTGTCCTTCAAGAGCGGATTAAGCCCCTGGTAAAAATGATCTCGCCGCTTCTCGTCGGTATCGGCGTGGTAGGAGGCGTACAATGCGAGATCATTGAACGCCCTAGAATACTCCAGCGCATTCCTGCTGCCTTGCTGCAGGTGAAGGAACTCTTGCGTCTTCCTTTTCATAAGACCCCACGGTATGTGATAGGCCCTGAAGGCCGTCTGGAACTCTGCCCAGGTCATAACTCGCTCGGTGGGTTGCGAGGCACAGAAGTTTGCCCACCAAGCACTCATGGACCCTTGAATCTTATGGACCACGAACTGAGTCTTGCGCTGCTCACTCATATGGAGCAGCCCGAACTTCATCTCCATCGTGCGGAGCCAGTTGTCTGCATCGAGGGGTTCATCCACCCTTGAGAATACCGGGGGATGAGTAGCCAGAAAGTCGGAGTAGGAGCTTTGTTGGCGCTCCTCGCGATCTTGACGCCTCTCTGGTCGAGACGCATTTGCAATAAGAGTCTGCAGCAACTCCGTGTGCTGCTGATGAGAACCCGCCATAGCCGCAACGATGTCGGCCAATGTAACCGTTGGCGGTGGCGGTGGCGGTTGTTGCTGTTTCTGCTGTTGCTGTCCCGAGGAATCCTCGGGAGGCTGTTGGGAGGCCTCTCCCCCCTGACTAGAACCATCAACGTCTGGGTTGGCACAACTGTGAGTCATTCTGAAATTTAAAACAGCAGCAATCAGCACATGTCATTCTTAAAATTTCATATGAAACAGTAGGTATTGCAGTGACACATGAATAAACTTGCACAACATTCACATATGTTGATAAAGCATAACTTTATACAAGATACATTATTCTCGAGTCTCCGAGAAGTCGTGCTCATGCCGTCACTACCTATACATATACTACTGTCTACACAACATGTCACCGATTACAAAAGTTTTCATACACCACACTCGCTGCCCTACTTGGCAACGGTAACCCACTACTTGGAGTAGAACTCGACCTCCTGTGGATCGTCCTCCTCCGCTACCTCTACTGGTGGCTCCGGGTCCATGACCTCCTCTTCCGGTTCAGGTTCCTCCATTGCTGGGATACCCCAAACCATGGGTATGGCACCTACCATCGGTAGGCCCACTACCAGAGGTACGAGGTCTTGCAACGCATGCACCTCGTCCATGGCTTGGTTGTAGTCCTCTTCCCAGCCTTGCCCCTCCTCAATAGCGTCATCACGCTCTTGAGTGAGGACCTCATTCTGCTGGGTCAAGGCCTGCACTTGCTGTTGTAAAGCCGTGATATCGACACGGCTTTTCTTTTTCGCCTTCTTCAGACGATGCAACTGATTATGTTGTTTGTTCAGTCGCTTTATCGTCGGAAGGAGAACATTGCGGAGTGCGCTGTGAGAACATTGAGGTTCGCCTCCGCGGGGTTGTACCTTGGGCAACCCAGATCTGTTGCCTCCAAGTACCTCTCCCTCCACACTTGATTAGCCCCCCCCTCCACCAGGACAAGCGCGTATGGAGTGCCCTCCATAGCTCTCACTTGTAGTTGGCAGAAACGCGACATGGTGTCGCGGGCTGCCACTTGCCACATTTCCTTCGGCTGTCTACCTCTCACCGTGACGGTGAACGATGCCAACCGGGTGGCGTAGGTCCTGCAGGAACTTCGACATGGATTGTCCATGTCTTGTTCCCCTCCTCGCCTTCTTCCTTAGCGAGGTACTGCAGCGTCTTCACGTACCCAAAATATTGAAGCATTTGCTTCAACACTTCCGTATAACCGCCGTGTCGAGAACAGTGGGATACCACCCACCCGTTCTCCAATTGTCTATCTGCTGTCATCTGTAGAAACATATTTGAAAAAGGTCAAATATTCATTTCAACAGTAAATCATTGAGTTATAACATTAAAACATGTCATTGAACTCACAAAACTTGGAAACACAACTCAAACTTAGAACAAATTTGATTGCTGGTCTGCTGCCGAAACTGACAACCCTGACCAGTTTCCATTTCAACCTGATTTAGACCATGGTAAAGCAAAACCAATTCTGGAGCTCAAAATCAAAGTTAAAGATAACTTCAATAGCTTTCTATAAAGTATTTGCTTGGCCTCAAATCTTTCCTGGTTCAAAAATTATGAGATGGCAAAGTTGAAAGAGTTTCTGGAGGAAATCGGACAGCACCTCCCTGCTTGAGGTACTGATTTGATCCAAGAATTCCAGTTAATTATACACCAAATTTGACAAAACTTTCTGTTAAGTTGTAACCGTCTCATTGAACTTTTCAAAACTACCTCATTTTCTATTTTTAGATTTTTGTTCAGGAAGTTATGCTCAATTTACAGAGAGTTACAGAGAGTGTTTGCTCTTCCCTATTTTCTGGACAGTTTCAACTCTACTTCATTTTTCAACTGGTTAAGGGATGAAACACCTCTGGACATCAACAGAAAAGTTGTAAAGCTCTTCCAAAGATTTCCAGAAATGTATCATATTACCCCAACCTCGAAATAACTCAACCTTTAACCTCTGTTTAACTTCAGCCTTATTTCAGCTGAAACCAGAGGACTCTATCCTTAGTGTCCTATAAGTTGAAAACTTGTTAACTTTGAACATCCTGATTAAGGGAAAAAGTTACATCAAAGTTTTAGTGCTCTGGGTAAAACTTTCAAGTTTTACAATGAGGTAGAACATTTAGTGGGGTGTGACGTCGAAGCATCACCAGTTCATGTCGGTACTACGTTCCTCACAAAGAAAAACCTATACCGAACTTAGCCGGCTTCGTTAGTTCAGTGGCACTAAACATCTCTCGCACACGGATGCTACTCGTCTACTGATTCATGGTCAGACTACCTGCAAATAAACCACTCAATCGTCAGGCTCGGCTGCACACCGAGCCCGGTCCCAATACAGTTCATACAACCGTCCGTCATCACTCGCACGGTTGTTCTCAAGCCAAACACACCTTGAGATACGTGTCCACGTTACTAACCACGTAACGGGGTCTCCAAATCTTGCCCGTAGCATGCCAGGGAAGGGCGTTGCTCGAATACCCCAAACGACATGAAGAGTCGTAGAGGATATTAAAACGGGCCGGGTTACCTGTCACCTGTGAGGCTCCACCCTTCAGCTTGTGCGCATTGGTGGACAGCGGTTACATGCACCCCTCAATACATATGACGTCCCGAGATGCATGATTTTCCAACATAATCACATAGGATAGTATTGCCACTTTCTATATACTAATAACATCCTTATATGGGCTACTAACTCGTTCCTCACCGAGTTTTTGAAAAAGATAACCTTTTTAGTGCGTTAAACCTTAAGTGAGCTCTGATACCATGCTGACGCGGCCCCACGGCCACGTCGAGTCAGGATCATGCTGAGGGGTGCTGCGTTGCACAGCACCGGATAACACACATAAAAGGTACAAAGCGGAAGCAAAGTTTTATTACATAAATGAGTTTATGAACATTTCTACAGAAAATATGTTCAGTCTACACTCATGGGCATAGACTACGCACTGAGTTCACGTTCAGCCCGTGAACGTGTCCCCGCTAGCACACACACACACACTATCACGGCGGCGTGTACGACTCCCACTCGACGGGGTTTCCCTCTTGGGGTTCCGTCTCCTCCTCGGGAGTGCCTTCCTCATAACACCCTGCAATAGCTTCAAACACAAGCAGTGAGCACGATGGCTAAGCATGTCTGACCCGTCTTTCCTATACATGAAACTTCTACATGCTGGATCATGCGTAATTGGGAATGTAAGTTGCAAAGGACTCGCCTAATTATTTGAACCTTACTTTAAAGTTTTAGCAGCAAATTGTGGAGAACCTCACGCTAAGACACATGATAGGACCCGCAATCAAACAAGAAACACATTTCTCTCATGTACTTTGCCCAAGGTTAAAAAGAACTGTAATTAGCTCTAAACTACAGCACTTCATTAACAATCAAGGTCCATACTTCAAATCAGCAAACTTTTAACATGTATCTAGCCTATTCTTTCTACGTCAAGGTATAGTGAACAAGTGGTATTCACTGACCGTGAGGGACGGCTATTATAATCGATTTACTCCTGCAGGGTTACCCGAATAACCTGTCACGTACGCCTGTACTCGATGTTGCCTACAGCAACTATCACGGACGTCGTACGCAACCACCTTTCATCCGTCAGCCAAATGTTGAACCGGTCCTATCATCCCGAGCAAGAGGTCTCTGCGTGCGCATCCGCAGTGCCGCCAGCTGATTTACACCTAAATCTCTCAACCTACCCTCTGGACGACAAGCAATGCCTCAACACCCAGCTACCCCAATTACATCGGTTTCCCGGTTCCCATATATCCGGTAGGTCTTCGGTACTATTCTAGCTTGTTCAACAGACCCGCACACGGCTCGTTCCTCAACCGACACAAGTGGAGCCATGGCACCCAGGCCCCAACGTCCTGCTGCCCTTACTCTCCGCTCGGTCTCATTTTTATTGCCATGTATTCTATTTGCTATCTTTACCCGAGTAGTGTGTCTCTAGCCTATTCTCGCGAGCAGTTCCAACTACTCGACTTGTACCGAATCCTACACTATCTTAGCATTGCAGTAGCTAATCGAGGTTTAAAAACATAAGCCCAAACCAGGGTTTTCTTGGCTATGCATTTGTGTTTTCAAACAAGACTCATGCAAAATTGAAGTGGGTGCTCAAAGTAAGTTCTCAAAACAGTAAAATTGATAAAAAGGCTAATGCAAACCTGAGCTTGCCTTGCTGCTGTTGGTCGTAGGCTAGCTGTTCCTTCGGAGTGATGACGTCTAAGACTTCAGGCTCCTCCTCAACCTTAGCGATTACATGAGATAAATACATCTATGTATCAATTTTAATGCATTTGAATTTGAAGTTGAATTTGCTAACACTATAAGTATTGCTAGACAGGCCCAATGACTCTGAAATTTTTACTGTGGCTAGGATACAACCTAAACAGAGACTTGGGCAAGTTTCATTTGCAGCAAAACTCATTTGAGCCCTCCGCAAATAATTGTGCACTTGGCTTTAATTGGAGCTCTTAGGGTGTTCTAGGGATTTTCATGGACCAATCCATGGCTTTCTGAAAACTAGATTTTCAGAGGGTTCTAGTGGAGTTAAACAATTTCAGGGAAAATCTGAAAATGTTTTTGGACATTTTCCATTTTCTCTGGAAGAGTTTTATTAATCACACCATTAGCTGGATCAAATGAGCCCAAATGGATCTGAAATTTTTATGGTAGCTCAGGGACATTAAGATGAACACCCTGGCCAAATTTCAGAATTTTCCTCCAAAGGGTTCTCCAGTTAAAATTCTAAACAGTTTAGATGTTAAAGAATTAATTCTGGGGAAATAAAGACTTTCATAAAGTGAGACTTGATTTGTTGGAAAGTACTCAGAGAGCTGAAGCCAATAAAATCTGGTTCGCTCGATTTGGAGTTTCCTAGCCAAAGTTATGTGGGTTTGATGTGTTGAACTAAATCTGAAAATGGGGGAAAAGTTTAAATTGTTGCGCGTGGGACCGGGGCTACGTGTCGACTCCTTAGCATCTGACACATGGGGCTACGGAGGTTTTCGTGCGCAGCCACAGATGATCCGTGCCGCAGCAGATCCCCAGTTTAAATATCCGCTCGCTGACACGTGGTCGACCGGGGGCTTCTTCAACCTCCCGACATCCCGCGCTCGGCCACCGCCCCCCTCGCCGGAGTGCTCGCCGGAGAGGCTCTGCCGGGTGCCAAACTCCAAGATTTTCGCTGCCTCTGCCTAATCCCACACGGGGAACACGGTGCTGGACTTAGCTCGACATGACAACCACCGGAACATGGCCGGCGACGAGCGGCGGCTTCGGAAGGACTTCGGCCGTGTCGGCCGGGCTTCCTAGCACCTCAAAAGATCGAGCTAACGGCTGTAGAGCATCAGTGCACCCTAGGGAAGATCGTCATGAACTCAAAGAAGCTTGGAAACAGCCGCAACTAGGATGTCACCGTGCGACCGAAGTCGGAAATCTGAAATCCTAGCAAAACTCAAAGAACAGTGGCTACACCCGATGGTTCTCCGAAGTTTCGGATCCTATAGACTCGCACGGACGTCTAGAAGTAGTTCTCTCAGTCAGGTGATGATTGGTGCTGTGTGTAGAACAATTTTTGCGAAATGGTCCGGCGGTCTCTTTTGTACACCGGCGCAAAATCATGAATTCCGGTGACGGCAGCTCATGTCACGCCGCCGGAGCTTGCGGTAATGAAAGAGGGATCGATGACGAACCTCTTTGCTGTTCACAGGTCGGAGAAAGGTGGGCTGTGGTCACCGGACGAGTTGTTCCCGTGGCGGCGGCTAGGGTTGAACCGAGGAAGAAAGAATGGCGCGGTGGAGCTTGAGGCGGGTCGGTCACGGTCTGGAACCGGTGCAAGAACGTCGAGCAAGGGTCGGCTAACTCGGTTGCGGTCTCAGCTCGCCGTGACAACCACAGGTTCGGCCGGGCGACGGTGGAACCGAGAGCTCGGGTGAGCGGCGATGTGTAGCGGGGTTTCTGTGCGGGAGGACGTCGGAACAGTGGTGAGATGAGGCTGGGATGGCTCGGGCGCGCGGATAAGAGGGCAGAGAAGCGGTTCGGTGGCCAGAGGCGGCAAGCAGCTGCTGTCCTCGCCGTTTCCTCGCCGTGGCGCACGCTCTGCCGAGCGCAAGAAACCGAGCTCAGTTGATGCAATCGGTTTGATCATTGGTGAGGCTGACAGGAGGGCCCCACTCCCATTTTAACCTCTGAAATTTAATTTCTCCCACTGCTCTAAACAGTAGTACCCCTAATACCCTTTGCAATTTGAATTATCCACCAAATGCCCATTTTAATTTGGTAGAATTCAACTTGTGAAGTGTTTGAATATATTCATAGCACAAATGCAGTTTGAAATTCAAATTGGATTTGAATTTGCTCAAATTGGCTCATGTCAAGATCAACTCCAAATGGAGTGAAAATTGGTGTGTGAGCTCACAAAAATTTTCTGAGTGTGAATATGAATCCCACTTTTGAATTCATGGGATGAAAGGAGTTTGAATTTGAATTTGAGTTCAAACTAGACTCTTTCTAATTATACCCAAAAATACCTCAAGGAGGTTTTTGATTTGGGTGAAATTTGGCATTAGCATTCCTAGCAAGGTGTAGGAGTTTTTCATATGCTCAGCCCCTATATGATGCATGTGGGAAATACCACTTTTGCATTTTGTGAGTTTATCCTCTAATGACTATGTTGATGGTGTTTACTTGCTCTTCAAATGTGCTTATAAGTTTTCCTCAAATGAGGTGTGTGTGTGTGGTTTGATGAACACTTTGATTGTGTGTAAAAACTTAGGCCCTTACAAAGATACATTATTCTTGATTCAAAATTACAGCAATTTTTAACATCTGAGAAGTTGTGCTCATGTCATCACTACATATTGACACGCTACTGTTTTATAACGACATGTCGCTGTTACCAAAAGATGTTATATACCACCACCCTCGCAGCCCTATTTGGCAACAGAAAACTCTCTAATCAGAGTAGAAATCGACCTCCTGTGGGTCTACCTCCTCCGCTGGTCCTTCTGGTGGCTCAGGATCCATGACCTCAGCTTCGGATTCAGGCTCCGGTATCACCGGAATGCCGAGAACCACAGGTACTGCACCTACCAATGGTAGGCCTACTACTTGAGGTACAAGATCCTGCAAAGCATTCACCTCGTACATGGCCTGATTGTAGTCCATCTCCCAGTTCTGTCCAACCTCTATTGCTTCATCGTGCTCGTGAGTGAGGACTTTGTTTTGCTGGGTCAGAGCCTGGACTTGCTGCTGCAAATCCATGATGTCGACACGACTTTTCTTGCCTGCCTTCCTCAATCGATGCAAGTGATTATGTTGTTGATTCAGGCGCTGTATCGTCGGTAGAAGTACATTATGAAGCGCATTATGGGCACTCTCGTAATGGTCGTGGTGGTTGGTGCTCTCCTTGAGCTCCATGGCAAGACGAGCCATATGGACAGCTTGATTGTCCATCACGTTCCTTCCCTCCATTAGATTGAGGCTAAGATTCGCCTCCTCCGGATTGTACCTTGGGAAGTTTGGATTGGTTGCCGCAAAGTACCGATCCTACCACACGTGATTAGCTCAACCCTCCACTGAAACAAGAGCATATGGAGTCCCCTCCATATCTCGCACGTGTAGCTGGCAAAAGCGTGACATGGCATCGCGAGCTGCCAATTGCCACACGTCCTCCGGGTGTCCCCGTTTCACCGTGACGGTGAACGGTGCCCAACCCAGTGGAATCGGTCCTGCCGGAACACCGAAATGTATGCCCCATGTCGTGTTGTCCTTCTTGCCTTTTTCCTTAGCAAGAAAGCGTGGCATCTCCGTATATCTGAAATATTGAAGCATAAGCTTCAACAGATCCGGATACCCGCGGCATTGAGAACAGTGGGACACCACCCATCCGTTCTCCAGTTGTTTATCGGCTTTCATCTGTAGAAACATATTTGAAAAGCTCAAATATTCATTTCAACAGTAAAACAGCGAGTTATAACATCAAACATGTCATTGAACTCAGAAAATTTGGAAAAATGAATCAAACTTATTAACAAGTTGATTGCTACTGCACTGCCTAAAATTGATAGTGCTGACCAATTTCCCTTCTACCAAGATTTAGACCATGTTAAGGGCAGAATCAGTTCTGAGTTCAACATCAAATTAAAATTAATTTCAATAGTTTTCTATGTATTTGTAAGCCCTCAGATATGCTATGGTTCAAAAGTTACGAGATGTCAAAGTTAACAGAATTTCTGGAGAAAATTGGGCAGCACCTCCCTGCTTGAGGTACTGACTTGATCCTACAATTCCAGTTGATTCTATACCAAATTTGACAAAACTTTCTGTCACAAACGTCTAACATACCTCATGAAGTTTTCAGAAATGTCCCGTTTATTATTTTTGGATTTTTATGCAGGATGTTATGGTCGTTTTACAGAGAATTCCAGAGAGTTTTTACTCTGCCCTATTTTCTGGACAGTTTCAACTCTACTGAAGATTTCGACAAGTTAATTGATGAAACACCTCTGGATATCAAAAGAAAAGTTGTAAATCTCTTCCAAATCTTTCCATAAATGTATCATACCACCCAATGTCGAAACAACTCAGACTCTACACTCCTGTATAACTTCAGCATTATTTTAGCTGAAAACAGAGGACTCTGTTCCTAATATTACATAAGTTCAAAGTTGCTTAATTTTGAAATCCAGATCAAGAGAAGAAGTTCTAATCATCTTTTTATTTCTCTGCATCAAAATTTTCAACTTTTACAATGATGTTCATCATTTAGTGGGGTGTGACTTCGAAGCGTCACCTAAGTCATGCCGGTTCTATGTTACCTCACAAATAAAACCCTATACTGGATTTAGCCGGCTTCGTTAATTCAGTGCCACTAAGCGACTATCGCACACGTGTTCTACTCGGCTACGGATTCGTGGTTAGAATACCTGCATAAAACCACACAATCATCAGGTTCAGCTGCACACTAAACCCAGCTCCATAACAATTTCATACGCCCGTCTGTCGTCAGTCAAACAGGCGTTCTCAAGCTAAACATGCCTTGAGCTACGTGTTCACGTTATCAACCACGTGACGGGGTCTCCTCCTACTTGCCGTAGCATGCCGAGGACTGGCGTTTCTCACATACCCCAAACGACATGAAGAGTCGTAGAGGATACATAAGCTGGCCGGGTTACCTACCACCTGTGAGGCTCCACCCTTTAGCTTGTGCGCACTGGTGGACAGTGCATATGTACCACCAAGACATAGAAAGTATCGAGATGCATGATTTTCTGACATAACAAATAGTTAGAGTTGCCACTTGTATACACCAATAACATCCTTATGTGGGCTAATACTCCTTCCTCACCGAGTTTTTAAAAGTGGAGTCTTCTTCAGTGCGTTAAACCTCAACGGAGCTCTGATACCATGATCTGAGGACCTGGGGTCCCGACATCCCAAGATCTTGCTGAGGGGTGTTGCGATAGACAACACTGAATAACACACATTTGAAGACATACAACGGAAGCTAAGTTTTATTAAATAAACTTGTTTTGGAACATATTTACATCAAAATACCATTATAGCCTACACTCACTAGCGTAGACAATGCAAAAGAGTTCACGTTTCAGACCGTGAACGTGTCCTCACTAGCACACACACACCCCACTATCCACATGGCGGCGTGCACGGCTCCCACTTATTGGTGGTTCCCTCTGAGGTACCCATCTCATCCTCGGGAGCCTCCTCCTCTTCATAACCCCTGCACACGCTTCAACAACAAGCAGTGAGCATGAAAGCTCAGCAAGACTAACCCGACACAGCTAAACATGAAACGCTACATGCTGGAAAGTTTAGGTACACAATAGAAAAGCTTTGCATAAAGACTCGCCTAATTACTTGAATCCTACTTTCAAGTTTTAGCCTCAAGTGAAGTGGAAACCTTATGCTAAGGAATCATAGGAAGTCCGCAATCAAACAAGAAACACATTCCTCTGATATTTCCTGCCTAAGGCTGAAAAGAAACTTTAATTTGATCTAATCTAAAGCACATCATTAACATTCTAAGTATTACTTCAAAACAGCAACTTTACTTCATGAAAACTATCTTGTTTTCTCTAAGTCACGGTAGTGAACAAGTGGTACTCACTGACCGCAAGGGACGGTGATTATAATCGATTTACACCTGCAGGGTTACCCGAATAACACGTCATGTACGCCCGTACTCGATGTTGCCTACAGAAACCATCCCGGACGTCGTACGCAACCACATTTCACTCGTTAGCCAAGTGTTGAACCTGTCCTATCGTCCCGAGCAGGTCTCTACGCAGAGCAACCTACGTGCCCACTAGCGGATTTACACTTTGCTTCTTTCAACCAACACCTTTGGACGACAAGCAATGCCTCAACATCCAGCTACCCGAATTACATCGGTTTCCCGGTTCCCATATAGCCGGTATGTCTTCGGTACAGTTCTAGCTTGTTCAACAGGACCGCACATGGCTCGGTCCTCAATAGACACAAGCAGAGCTACAGCAACAGAGGCCCCCAAAGTCCTGCTGCTCCTACCCTCTGCTCGATCTCATTTTCACGTCATGTGTCTCATGATCTATTTCACTAACTGAGTGTGTACCCCTAAGTCTATTCTCGCGAGTAGTTCCGACTACTTGACTTGTACTGAATCTTATAACATTTGGAGCATTGCTATTGCTACTCGATGTTAATCACTTAGACTCAAACCCCTTGGTTCTCTTGGCTTTGTAACTGGGTTTGAATAAAGACTCTAATGCACAATCATTTAACTCATAAAGTAAGTGAGAAAAATAAAACTTTGTAAATACGGTTAATGCAAACTGGAGCTTGCCTTGCTGCTGGTCATCGACTAAAGTTTCCTCCGGAGAGATGCAATCTAATATCTCCAGGGCTTGTTCGATTTCAGCAACTACACAAATTGGAAGTAACAATGCATGTCAAATTCAATGCAAATGTGTTGACTTGAGAATGTGAAGACTATAACTCTAGCTAGACATCACTTACGACTCTGAAATTTTTACTGTGGCTTGGTGACAACCTAAGCAGAGACTTGGCCAAATTTCATTTGATGTTACGCTCATTTTAGCCCTAAACAAATAAATGTCTTAATGGCCATTATTAGAGCTTCTAAGGATTTCTAGGGATTTTCATGGAGCAAGACATTACTTTCTGAAAACTAGAGTTTATAATAGTTCTAATGGAATTGGTTTCATGTAATTTGAAGAATCCTAGAGAATGTTATGAGCTAATCAAGTTTGAGAAAATTCTGAAAAATGTTTCTGTACATTTTTCTATTTTCTCAGGGCAGTTCACTTAATCACAGAATTAAGTGGACTTAATCAACTCGTACGGATCTGAAATTTTGCATGAGACTCTAGGGTATTAAAATCAACATCCTAGACAAATTTGAGAATTTTCCACAAGGTAGCCGGGAACCCTGTGCCAAGGTGTCGAGGACGTCGAGGGAAGCCAGGCGATCCCGTTTGCGGCCTTAGCTTGTCATGAAACCTTCGGAGCTGGCCGGTCGATGGTGGAGGAGCGAGCTCGACTGAGCGGCGATTGTGGCGCGTGTTTTCGGTGCGATAGAGCGACAAAACAGTGGAGAAATGATCTTTTGCCGTCGGTTACTCGGGGATAAGAAGCTGGGGACATCGCCCGGCGGCCAGAGACCGGAAGCAGCTGCTGGCAGTGCTTCCTCGCCGTGGCACCCGCGCATGCGCGCGCAGGTAACTGGGTGGCTCGGCTGTGGAGTCGGTTCAGTGACTTCTGTGACTGACAGTGGGTCCCACTCCTTCAAATTTGTCCTCACAAATTGAATTTCTACTTTTGCACAATATTTGGGACCCTCCTGCCCTCTGTAATTTGATCAACCACAAAATTGGGATTTGGTTTTTGGAATGATTCAAATGGTAGAAGTGGTTTGAATGGATTTGCATCAAATATGCAAATCTGAATTTCAAATTCAGTTCGAATTTGCCGCACTAGCTCATGTAAAGATCAATCCCAAACGGGATGAAACTTGGTGGAGTAGTTCATAATAATGTGCTGAGTGTGAATATGAATCCCTCTTTTGAATTCATGTGATGGATGTAGTTTGAATTTGAATTTACATTCAAACTAGCCCTTTTAATAATGTATCCAAAAGTACCCCAAACATGTTTGGATTTGCATGAAAATTGGCATGAGCATTCCTAGGAATTTTTAGGACCTAATTGTGAGCTCAGCCTCTCATGCTTACATGTTAGATATCCTACTTTTGGATTTTGCGAGTTCATCCTTTAATCCTTCTATTGATGGTGGTTACTTGCTCTTCAAATGTGTTCATGAGATTACCACAATATGAGTTGTGGTGTATGGTGTAATGAACAAGTTTAGCAAGACCAAAATCTTGGTCGTTTACAATGATCTTGTTCAAGGACACACTATAAAGAAGGACCCTATGGCTCTTTATTGTTTTTCTTCCCCGGCTATGTAAATGAAATCCCGTTACCTAACGTGGATCTTCATTTATATAAGTGCTGGGAGCTAACCATTGCTCTTTGACCTCTCGAAGAAGCCCGCAGGAGTAATTTTTCAGGCAGAACCACAAGAAATAAATCAAGAAATGCAACCATGGCAATGCCACCACGATACACTCCTGCCCTTTAGTACTAAGAGGAAGTGGATCCATCAGGGGATACACCTGGATGGACACCATCTCAACCGTATGAGGCGGTAGGATCATCGTGGCAATCCACATCCAGTGATCAATGGGCCACAGGAGGAGGATGTGAACCATACGGTTCTCACTCAAGTTCAAGTAGCTTGCCTCCTATACCAATGAGTATCTGACGTTCCTTTTTGGCTAGAGGCTATCGTGACCTTAGCCAAGAAATAATGGATCTCACTCAGCGGATGGGAGATCTTGAAGTGTGGGACTACATTCTCAACACACATCAATATCACAGTCAAGGAACTCATGATTGGAAGCAACAAATCGACACCCAGTTCAACAACGTCAACGCCACGCTGCAACAACAACAGACCGACCTCCTAGCCTATCTCTGTCATAAAGGGTTCAACCCTTATCACGGAAATTGATGAAGAACAAACTTGGGTATAGACCAATGTGAGATTCTTTTCATACTTCTATGATGAAGATATCACATGCTGAACTTTTACATTAGAAGTTAGCAATTTATCCATCATACCATTTCACCACAAAAAGATACTCCGTATTTTCCATATCAAACACTCTCTTAGAATTTATTAAAAAAAGGAGTAGAAGACATGGCTACAAGAAAAATAAAAAGAAAATGCATTCTCACAATACATGAGCATGAAAAACAGAGAAGAAAATAATGTAGCCATGTTTTATCTTCCAATAAAGAGAGTCCACAAAAAGGAGTTATCTTCCATCCCCTCATATCATCCATTACACATGCGCATCTTGATATAGAGTATGATTTATTTTCTCCTAAGGCTTACTCTTTGACTTAGCAAAATATGTGATGCAAATATGCCTACTCTTATTCCCTACCAAGCTCCACAAAGGCCATATTTAGAGGTAGGATCAAAAGAGGTATTGTCTTGGTGAGGAAAATTTCACTTATAAATATTAGTGATTGAGAGTATCATTCGAGGAAACTTGAAAATTGAAAACCATTTGAAACTCCCCGGACTTCAAGTGGAATTTAAAATTTAGGTGATGCATGCTGATTTGTTGTTCTATCTTTCAACCACCCAAGAAGAGCAGAAGGCATACACCTCATATTGACTAATGTAAATAGTGAGTACCATTACCAATCTATTCATACAAGGTAGAATATTTTGTTGTGCACTTGGTACTATTAAAAAATAAAACATTGAAGCAAGCCCTCATCAAAAACCTAAGTCTTGACCTTTACTTCGGGACGAGCAAAGGATAAGCTTGGGGGAGTTTGTTGATGCTCGTTAAGTACCAATTTTGATCGTCAATATTACTCAATAATGTGAAAGTACTGAACATTTCTTGCACGCATTACCCTTGCAAATAACATGGTCCCACTTGTACCTTGAAAGAAATGTGCATGCAGGGAATATATGCATAATTGAGGAGGATTTAGGTGAGCAGTCCTAAAATATACACTTCTATCCAAACATAGGATGACACGTGGCAGTCCATGGATACACTGGTCCACTTAAAGGAGTATCCGAGGGATTCCAATGGCGTACCACCAGGTAAACACCTAAGGCACACCTCGAAGCCACCCGGAGGAAGGACACCGAGTGTGGGGCCACCCTAGGGGTTCGGCCGACCTGGTCCTGCCCCCAAACTCAGTCATCCTTCACGTGTCGACTCCCTGTGGCTCACTAAAGTCGGTTCTGGTTGATTCGCGTGCATATTCTGGCGGGAATGGACCTTAACTCTTGTATAAATAGGACCCCATACCCCTCACTTCTGACACACACCACTTGAGTAATACTCTCTTGTATACACACTCTATCCAAGTCCTTAGTGGAGTATAGGCTGTAGGAAGGAGCCTCTAGTTCCCGAGTATACTTTAGGAAAGGTATGGGTCATGTATCTTTTCCTTTGTTCATGACTTTATTCTTATTTATAATATTAGTCTTTTTTATTAATATGCTTGGATGAAGCGTTTCTTGTTTGATTGTGGAATCCATGTATGTGGTAGGTTTAGTTGTTATTATGATAGTATAGTAACCTTGTTATTTTGTTATCATGAACACCATAAGCCTCCACTATAGTCCAATTAGATATTATATGAATATGTTAGTATGAATAGTATAGTGCTTGGTCCCAGCATTGGTTCAATGATGTTTAGGTTAGTCATTGCCTTACGATGGTAATTGTACTGCAGCTCCTAAGGTATTTACTTAGCATCCAAGCGTGGTGCTTCGATAGTTAAGTAGTGTTGGATGTCTCGTAGACCCACATATTGAAGGGGTAGGCGGCAGGTGGTGACAGTGTGAGGCCTGTGCTGAATACATTGGCAATTATTTTAAAAGCAAGTGTTTACATGCAAAGTTTTGAATATATCTCAGAAGCTCACTTTGGATTGTCCGAACTTACAGGAACATGTTTCGGAATGTCCGAACTTGTTGCACACATGAGCTGCACGTGTTTTTACTTTAGACAGTCCGAACTTTCTACATGCTGAAAAATTGTGCAGCTATTATGTTTTTAACTTGCAATATTTCAAACTTGTTTTTTGGCTTATGGGAAGTTTTCTTAGTATTCAATTGCTAAGTTTTTGATGCGTTTTGGCTGATCATGGTGGATATTATCTTGCTATGTTTGCAACATGTTTATGTGAGGTGCTCATATAAGGTTTTGCGGTTTTCGGACTAATGTGAGTCAAGTCGAGGACTTGTGTTTGTAAGATTTGCTTTCTTATTCATTTGCAGGTGCTGCTTGAGGGCAAGACATGGCTGGTGACGGTGATCCATTGAACTCGTCTTAGGGAGGAGATGAGGTTCAATAACCAAGTTCGGGAGGAATCCTGGTTGAGTTGATCGGGAGGTTACGCAGCATGTTTGGGTCAAGAACAATGCATATGAAGGTATCATTGTCAAAGTGTTGCAACGACAATTCCCCCGGTCTGAGCAGCCCACAGATGTTCTTTTATTGGAGGGACCTGACGTCCCTAGAGCGATCGAGCTTGAGGAAGAAGATGAACACGGGGATTTACGTGGTTCGGGCCGCCGGAGCGTAAAACCCTACATCCACGGGGGTGATTGTCGTATTGCTTGCACGTATGTGTGTGTGTGCGAGTTGGAAGGGCCGCGAACCCTTTGTTGGGTGGACACCCCAGTCCTTTTATAGTCCAAGGCCGGGGTGGTTACAATGTTGCTCGGGGCCCGTCAGGTGGCCTCGAGGCTGTCTGATCACTATACATGAGCTAGGGTATTTGCATCTATGAGTAGAGTGGTTGGCGGATGAGTTAAGTCCCGCCGCCTGGCCTCACCTCAGCGGGGAGGCTTGGTACGACGCCAAGGGCACGTGTCGGCTTCGGAGCCCTGGCACACGTGACAGCCCTGGGGCCGACCGCGGGGCCAAGGACACGTGGCCATGCCAGCACGCGCCTCAGCAGGAAGGCGGGGTTTGGGCTGTCTTCCACCCTCCAAACCGGGGTAGCCGGTCTGCAGGGTATCGACAATCACAGACGTTTTGGAAAGTTTTTACACGTGTGCAAGGGGTGCATGGATGTGGCAATATTGTTCCAAGGTGTGGTGAAGAGATATTGACGTGAAGATATGGCCAGAGAGGTCTAACCGGCTGGATTATGCCTCAGGCTGAGGCTGAGGTGGTTATCGTGTGTTTATGGAAGGATTCAAGTTTGGTTTGGTTAGATTTCGTGGTAGGCACAAATGTGAGTTGATTTAGAAATGTTTAGGACATTCCTAAGGTGTTTGGAAGTCTTAAGATTGCTTCTATCTGCATATGGAAGAGTCTTGAGCAGTTATGGAAAGTTTCGGTTGAAACAGAGTAGAAGTAGGAGTAGGAGTAGGAGTCCTAGTTTGGATTGGGTTGGTCTAAGGGCTGGTTATATAAGCAAGGGAGGCCAGAGCTCGTGGTGCACGACTTGGGGCTGTTCCTCTTGTATTTTATGACGGACCGAAATCCGTACATCCCAGGATCTCAGAGGGTGGTGCTACACGATGGGATACCCGACAGCACACCTCATAAGGAAACCATAGTATTACATTGAAAACATTCTGAATATGTACAAAAGTAGTACACTCTTCAGTTACAACTTCTGTACAGAGTCTACTACAGCGGAAGGTTTTTATACAACTCACGCCAACACCGAACTAGCAAAAGTAGGTCGTCCGGCCCTACGGACAACCCACACTAGCTGCACTCAGCCTCAGTGTGGCCTGTACGACTCCCACTCAGCCGTAGTCCCCGATGGAGGGTAGCCCTCGCCGGTGGACTCGTACTCCGAGTCCGTGTGGTATTCGTCACCTGCAAACACTTATAGAAGCAACCGTGAGCATGATGGCTCAGCAAGTCTTAACCAACTCTCCTACACATGAAACTCTACATGCAGGTCATACTCGAATATAGGATGATAATTTGCAGCAAACAGACACGCCTACAAGTTCATCTTTAGTACATCTTTTAGCCACAAGTTAACGGTTCATGAATCGGAAATTTAGTAAGCAATATTTGGTGGCACACATGTAACAATATAAGTTATTCATATCAGCAATATTGAATCATAACATTCCATATGTTAACCTATGTCACGACTCAGTGACCAAGTGGTACTCATTACCGCGAGGGACGGTGAACTGACTCGATATACACCTGCAGGGATACCCGAAGAGCACGTCACGTACGCCCAACCGTGGAGCTGCACAGCACGTTCACTCGATGTCGTACGGGACAACCTTTAACCCAACAGCCCAAACGTCGAACCGGTCGCACCCAAACGGACAGGAGGTTCCCTACACAGAGCATCTCTCTATGCCCGTTAGCGGATTTCCACCTTGCTTCCCTCAACCTACACCTATAAATCTGTGTGTTATGCCTCAACGCCCGGAGGTATAGGTTACATCAGTTTATCAAACCCCATATATCCGATATGCCTTCGGTACATTTAAACTTGATGAGCATGGGCCGCACACGGATTGGTCCTCAATTGACACGGACAGGGCTATGCACACAAGACTTCCTCTTGCTGCGTAATAGCCCCTGCCTAGTCTCATTTTTCTTACTAAAGTTGTCTCACATCTCGAGCCAATCCCGTGTGTCCCGAATCCTGTACTCACGAGTAGATTCCAACTACTCGACTTGTACCGAAGTCTATAAACATTTATCACAGCATGAACTACTCGAGGACTTAGATACTACCCTCAATCATTTTTGAATAATCTGGTCATGCATTTGGGGCTTCATCCATCACACACCTAATGCACACACATACTTCACGCTAAGTGTATATAAAGCAAAACTTTACAGAACTTGTTAAATGCAAACCGGGGCTTGACTTGTTTCTGCAGGTCAGGTGTTAGTGTCTCCTCCAGAAGTATGAAGTCCAAAATCTCTGGAGTCTCCCCGCGTTCAGTGACTACACGTAAGCAATTTAACGACATGTCAATTTAAATGCAATGTGTTGAATTTAGTATATAAAGACCATAACTCTAGCTAGACATCCCCTTTGGCTCTAAAATTTTTACGGTAGCTTGGTAATAACCTCACCAGAGACTCGACCAAATTTTATTTTGAACAATGCTAATTTGAGCCCTCTACAAATAAAAGTCTAAATGGTCATTACTAGAGCTTCTAACGATTTCCAGGGATTTTCATGGATCAAACCATTACTTTCTGGAAACTAGAGTTTGAGATGGTTCTGATGGAGTTGGTTTCGTGTAATTTAAAAGAATCCTATAGAATGTTATGCCCTAACCAAGATTTGAGAAAATTCTGAAAAAATGTTTCTGTACATTTTTCTATTTTCTCAGGGCAGTTCACTTAATCACATCATTAGGGGGACAAAATGAACTCGGATGGATCTGAAATGTTTCCTGTGGCACAAGGATTTTCCAATAAACATCCTAGCCGAATTTCAGAATTTTCCATAAAGGGAATTCTTCAGATAAAATTCCCCACAATTTAAAGTTTAGGTAATTAATTCCGGGAAATAATAAGTTTCCTGAACTGAAACTTGTTTTGCTGGATAGTACTCGAAGAGATGAATCCAACAAATTTTGGTTTACTAATTTTGGGTATTTCTATACAAAGTTATGGCCTTCCAAAGTTTGGGGAAATTCTGGAAAATCCAATCTAAATTCAAAAGTTTAAACCGGGCTGGTGGGTCCCAGGGCCACGTGTCAGCCTGACCACAAAGCCACACGTGGGTCCGCTTAATTTCCCGCGTAGCCGCACGAAATCCCGGCCCCCATTTCCTCTCACTGCCAAGCGAGGCCCGCACCCTTTCGTCTACCTTGCGCCACATGCGACAACCGCAGCGATGCCTTGCCGGAGAGCTCGCCGCCAGTCGTTCTACTGCACGACCTTTGACGAAACTCGCCGCCTGTTCACAACTTCGCCCGAGGAACACGTTGGTGCACTCACCGGAGCTCGGTGATGGCCGGAACAGTGCTCGTGATGGTGACAGCGGCCGGGAGCTCATCGGCGACGTCGAACTCGGGGTACTCTACACATTTTTTGACACAGTTTCTTTGGAGAGCTCCGCTGAGACTTGCTGATCACGAATATGAGCACTGATCGTCGTGAAAACGGACGCAACTAAGACCTCACCGGTGAGGTGCCCTTTTTTCGGCCACCGGCACGAAACTGGTTGCTATTTGATCGAGGAAGTGCGCTAGGTGTTCTAGATCATGTCTAGTGTGCAGTTCGAGCGGTGGTTGCCTCTGGGCAACGAATTTTGCCTTCGACCGAGTTCTAACCCTAACATACTACAAGGAAAGAAACTACAAATTCTCGCTCTACACCGCATGAAATGGAGCACGGATTTCTCCTACAGCTTCAGCACAAGCAAGCGCACCTTTTCTTCTCTGGTGGCGGTGCGTGAATCAGCCAGGATTGGCTGTTCGCTAGTGAGCAGAGGGAGCAGCGAAAAGTGGGCGAGCGGAACACGACGAACAGCTCGGGAGAGGCTCGGTTTAGCTCGGAAACGGTGAGAACATCACGAGCTGGGCGTCGTGTGGGACTTTGCAGCGACGAATTCACCATGAGGTGGAGGGTTAGGGCGGGCGCCGGCAGTACGTGGCCGAGCTGCGGTCGCTTGCGAGGAGATGGCTCGGTTGAGTCGGTTCTCTCTGTTCTCAGTCACTGACAAGTGGGCCTACTTCTCCCCTAGTTCTTTACCATTATTTGCTGCAAATATCTCAGCTACTCAAAATTGAAGTGTAGACTTCATCACCAAGTCATGAGTTGAATTTGATTTCCTCAAATTATAGTTGGTTTGGCTAAATTTGATTTACATTTGAATTTGAAAATTCAAATTCAGTTTGAATTAATCCAAATATAGCTCCCGACAAGATGAACTCCAATGAGGATGAAAATTGGTTGACTAACTCAGAAAATATGCTGAGTTTGAATATGAAGTCAACTTTTGAATCCAAGTGATGAAAGTATCTGTAATTTGAATTTTGCATTCAAATAGCCCTTTGTGCAATTGCATCCAAAAGTGCCTCAAAAGAGTTTGAACTTGCATGAAACTTGGCACGAGCCCTCCAAAGAATATTTAGGGCCTAATGGTGAGCTCAGTCTCTCATGTTTACATTTATGAGACCCTACTTTTGTATTTGTGAGTTCTCCCTCTAATCCACCTCTTGATGGTGTTTACTTGCTCTTCACATGTGTTCATGAGCTATCCACACAATGAGCTGGTTTGTGGTGATGTGATGATCACTCTAACAAGTAAATTCTTGGGCTTTTACATCTCTCCCCCCTTAAAAGAATCTTGTCCCAAGATTATAAAAGAAGAGACAAAGATGTACGAGGAATTACCCGTGATGAGACGCCATGAAATCGGGGTAGTTGAGCGAAGGAAATCTTCGCTCTCTGACGTCGCTTCCTCAGCGGTGTGGTTGCTCCACAATATCTTGTAGAACTACAGCGTTTGGTTACGCGTGGTCCAAGCCTTCTCATCAATAATCTCCACCGGATACTCAGCATATGTCAAATCCTGTTGCAACTCGTGAATGTCTTCGGTGGGAACAGAAGCCGTATACTTCAGACATTTCTGGAGTTGTGAAAAATGGAAAACGTTGTGAACACCAGCGAGAAATGCCAGTAATTCCAGTAGATACGCCACGGGTCCGCACTTCTCGGTGATGGCATAGGGTCCAGTAAATCGGGGAGCGAGTTTCCCCTTCACGCCGAATCAGTGCACGCCTTTCATCAGAGATGCACGGAGGTATACATGTTCCCCGACGTCGAAATGCAGCGGCCTACGCCTCTTATCAGCATAACTTTTCTGTCGGGATTGGGTGGCTTTCAAATTTGCTTGAATCATCCGAACGCTCTCTTCAGCGTCGTTCAATAAATCAATCCCGAACGTGACCCTCTCATCAGAATCGCACCAGTTCAATGGGGTGCGGCATTTGCGACCGTAGAGAGCCTCATATGGCACCATCTTGATACTTGATATGACACCTGGTTCCGAAAATGAACCAAGTGAATGGATATGTGTGCCCAGGATGTTCATCACACATACACATGTATTCCACAAACTGAAATTAAGAATATAACCACATATGAATAGTGTTTAAGTACTTTATTACAATGACTTAATGTCTCACTCATGAATATCCACTTATTTAGCAGCGGAAGACTCTAAACGACAGCGGAAAATGGCTAAGACAGCAGGCTCCAACTTCAACTCCACAGGCATGTTGACGGTAACTCCACATGTTCCTCGAAATATTCTTCTCCTGTAGCTGATGTATATGTGGGAATGCAAGGGTGAGTACATGTCGTACTCAGCAAGTGCGGGAAAAGTATGACATGTAGCTTATAACAAGGTAGGCAATAAACATGATCATTGCAGCAAGCAGATTTTATTTCATAAACATGGTAAAAACAGCAACTATTTCTAGGTGAGTTTAATCCCATCATAACAAAGTATTTCATCAACATTCCTTCATCATAATTTACTATTTATCAAGTCTCAACCAGCCATTAATCTTTCTCAAGTTCATCTCATACTCATAAATATTCATAACCATCTCATTTTCATAGAACCGAAACCAAACTCATTGTCATGACTCAAGACAGTTCTAAAACCAATCTAAATGACCATACTGAATAAACATCCCAAGCTTTGTCTCTAATCATGGAAGTTGGCCAGGTGCTTGTGACCGGAAGCACGGCTATCATGATAGTTTTACACTCTGCAGAGGTGGCATCACTTTACCCACAAGTTCGTGATTTCGTCACCCGTCGGCGACTAGAAAGAACCTCCATTATACCAGTACACAACCGTCGGTGTATGGCCAAGAGATCACAAAAGAGCCTTTACAAAGGGGCCACTAGGATGTACGGACCCACTGAGATTTCACCGGCAGGCTCGAATCTCCATTTTCCCACCCACGGGCCCCCTCTTGTGCCATGCAGTTCCCAGGGCAGTTCTTCTCTACTCCCATTCCCCACACCATCCAACGGTCCATAACAAGCTAGCAACACACTTAATTAGTCGGCTAAGCCGCACCCATATTTGCCCTTGTGGTAGCACTGTTTTCCTGGCATGTGCTCGCATGAACCGGTCCTTAGATCTACGGCAAGTAAACCACCATCTCATTGAGCAACGTACACAAACCAAGGTTGCCTAGATCTCCCCGATTCCATGCTCATTAACATCATCAAGTTATCATCATCTTTAATATCATGAGTGCAGTAGCTAACAAGTATTTCAGCTTCCTGTATCCCGTAATTTAAGCGATGCAAAAAGGAAAACAACCATACTCAACTTATCAACTTTCCTGGTGACAAGGATGGTTAACAAAACTAGTAAACTCCTATAAAAGGGTGTCCCATCAAGTTGACACAAGCATACGAGTTTTTGCAAGCAAAATAGTTTTGAAAACATGGGATCAATATGGTCAAGGCGCACTTGCCTTGCTCCCGTGGTTCGTGTTGCTCAAGCGTCTCGAAGTCTTGGTGTTGTATCTCCTCATAGACGGCCTCTTGAGGTTGTCCTTCTACTCACGACCACGCACATACAAAATTTGCAGCAATCAATTATCATGCACAAACTTTACTCAAGATGCAATGAGATGAATGAATGCAATTCCTATGATGCAGTTTTATAAAACCAGTTTGTACGTGTTCTTGCATGTTTTAATGGGATTCCAAGGGGTTTTATGATGATCAAGGTTTCTGAGATAAAGTGTGGACGTGGTGATGATCTTGACCCACTTTGTAGATAGATCCCACCGTCAAAAATTGACCAAAACGTGGCCTTGTCCACACACAGAAGTTTCTGCTTGAAGGGGGCGAAGAAAACGGATGCGTAGAAACAGCGGCGACATCGTAGAGGGGTAATGAAGACCTACCTCACTTCTTCCTTGCGGCAGGGCCTCCCTCCTAGCAATGGCAGCACCGGTGGATTTTTCCGTGGAAATTTTGACACGACCCCACGGTCTTGTCGAGGCAGGATCACGCTGAGGGGTGCTACGTTGCACAACACCGGTTAACACACATCAAAGGTACAAAGAGGAAGCAAAATTTTATTACATAAAAAGGTCTATGAACATTTGTACAACAAAATATGTTCAGTCTACACTCACGGGCGTAGACTATGCATCGAGTTCACGTTCAGCCCGTGAACGTGTCCCCGCTAGCACGCACACACACTAGCACGGCGGCGTGCATGACTCCCACTCGACGGGGTTGCCCTCCTGAGGTTCCGTCTCCTCCTCGGGAGTCCCTTCCTCATAGAACCCTGCAAAAGCTTCAAACACCAGCAGTGAGCACGAAGGCTCAGCAAGACTGACCCGTCTCTCCTAAACATGAGACTTCTAAATGGAGGGTGATAGGTTACATGAGGCAAAATAAGTTGCAAGGACTCGCCTAATTAGTGGGACCTTACTTTCAAGTTTTAGCAGCAGGTAGTGAAGAACCTTACGCTAAGGCACATGAGAGAGCCGAAATCAACCAAGAAACGCATTTCTCTCATGTACTTTGCCCAAAGTTGAAAAGAACTTTAGTTAGCTCTAGGCTACAACAAATCATTAACAATCAAAGTCCATCTTTCAATCAGCAACATTTTAACATGTATATAGCCTGTTCTTTCTACGTCACGGTACAGTGAACAAGTGGTACTCACTGACCGCGAGGTACGGCGATTATAATCGATTTACACGTGCAGGGTTACCCGAATAACCGGTCACGTACGCCCGTACTCGATGTTGCCTACAGCAACCATCACGGACGCCGTACGCAACCACCTTTCACCCGTCAGCCAAATATTGAACCGGTCCTATCATCCTGAGTAAGAGGTCTCTGCACGCGCATTTCAGTGCCGCCAGCCGATTTACACCTCGAGCTCTCAACCTACCCTCTGATCGACAGGCAATGCCTCAATACCCAGCTACCCGAGTTACATCGGTTTCCCGGTTCCCATATAGCCGGTAGGTCTTCGGTACTGTTCTAGCTTGTTCAACAGGCCCACACACGGCTCGGTCCTCAATCGACACAAGCGGAGCTATAGCACCCACGCCCCAACGTCCTGCTGCCCTTACTCTCCGCTCGGTCTCATTTTCCTTGCCATGTGTTTCATTTGCTATTTTTACCCGAGCGATGTGCCTCTAGCCTATTCTCGCGAGTAGTTCCAACTACTCGACTTGTACCGAATCCTACTCTATCTTAGCATTGCAGTGGCTAACGAGGTTTTCAATCTTAATCCCAACCCATGGTTTTTTTGGCTATGCATTTGGGTTTCAAACAAGACTCTAATGCAAGAAATAAATGGTACTCAAAGGAAGTTCTCAAAACAATAAAAATTTGTAAAGAGGTTAATGCAAACCGGAGCTTGCCTTGCTGTTCTTGGTCATAGGCTAGCTGCTCTTCCAGAGTAACGAAGTCTAAGACTTCGGGTTCCTCCTCGACCTTAGCGACTACATGATATAACAAGTATATGTATTAATTTAAATGCATTTGAATTGAATTTAAACTTGTGAAGACTATAAGTCCCACTAGACAGACCCAATGACTCTGAGATTTTTATTTTGTTTTGGTTACAACCTAAGCAGAGACTTGGCCAAGTTTTATTTGCAGCAAATCTCATTTGGGCTCTCCACAAATAATTATGTACCTGACCTTAATTGGAGCTCTTAGAGTGTTCTAGGGATTTTCATGGAGCAAGCCATGACTTTCTGAAAACTAGATTTTCAGAGGGTTCTAATGGGGTTTGTTTCACTTAATTTGAAGGTTCCTAACTAAATATATGAGCTAAACAATTTCAGAGAAATTCTGAAAATGTATCTGGACATTTTCTATTTTCTCTGGAACAGTTTTATTAATCACACCATTAGGTAGATCAAATGAGCTCAAATGGATCTGACATTTTTATGGTAGCTCAGAGATATTTTGGTGAGCATCCCAGCAAAATTTCAGAATTTTCCTCCAAAGGGTTCTCCAGTTAAAATTCTAAACAATTTAAACTTTGAAGAATTAATTCTGGAGAAATAAGGATTTTCATGAAGTGAAACTTGATTTTCTGTAAAGTACTCAGAGAGCTGAATCCAGCCCAATTGGAATCACTCAATTTGGAGGTTTCTACAGAGATCTATGAATTTCCAAAGTTTGAGCAGCAACTGGAATTGTTTTCCTACTGAAAACTCTACTGGGCCCGCTTATTTAAATGACAGCCAATCAGAAATGGGCCACACCCGGGCCACAGCTTTCCAGCGCACCAACACACTGGATCCCAGCCACACCCGATCAGGGATTTAAATTTTTGAGCTGCTGACAGCCGGGGCCCACCCCTTCGTCTTCCTCCCGCCGGTTCCCAGCGCGCGCCCGTGCTCTACGCTCGCCGGAGCAAGCTGTAGCTCGCCGGCCGGCCGTTCCCGGCCACCGTCCGAGCTAAAACTCGCCGCCAGTGCGTTTAGGACCCTGGGGAACACGATGGTGAGGTGCTTTGGGACTGCCGATGACCGGAAGGTGGCCGGCAACGTGCAGCGGCCTCTGTTGAGGTTCGGCAGTGTAGGCCGGGAGTTCTAACCCGCCAAAACCTGTACCGAGAGCTCTGCAGCACCAGTGCACCTCTAGGAATATCGACAAGGCCTCAAAGGTGTTCAGAAATGGCTGCAAGGTTGTCGGCATCGTGTGACCGACCGTGTCCGCCATGAACGCCCTTGATCGAGCTCGAAATCCGTCGCTCCTAGCCGATTTCATGCAACGGATGCTAAAAGGGAGATGATCGCCGGCTAGTCCAGCGTCTATGTGCCAAGTTTGATGACCGAAGGAGGATCAGATAGCGGGAATTCGAAGAAACCGTACCGGAAGCTCGGGTTGAGGCCGCCGGAGCAAAATCTGGAAGTTCCCGGTCGATGCTTCACGGTTTGCTCCAATAATTGGAGGAGAGCAGCACCAACATAGCGCGCTCCCGTGGCCTGGATCGCTTGACCGTGAGAGCCCCTGTGGAGAACTGTCCACGATCACCCGATCGTAGGCTGAAGTTCAGTCGCCGCTGTGGCGGTCGTTTTCAGCAAGGAAGGCCGGAACTTGCTTGTTTCCGAGTCGAGGAGGTGTGTGCGGAGCTCAGGGCAGTGTTTAGCAGCTCGGGGAGGAGAGGGCGTGGGTGTTCCGCCATTCTCTCGATCAGTCCGAGCAGCGGAGGGAAGAGCTTCGGCTCAGTGTTCGCGCGAGAGAAAAGCAGATGAGGGTGGCTTCGGCAGAGGCGGGGAGTGCCTTAAAAAGCGAACAGAACCACCGACCTGCGTCCGCGCGTGGGCAAGCAGCTGGTGGCGCGGCGGCTCCCCCTCGGTGGCGCCCTCGGAGGAAGCCCGAATACCCGAGTGCTGAATTTTCAGTCAGTTGAGTTTGATACAGTGGCTGACATGTGGGTCCCATCTCCCTTTTAACCTATGAACTTAACTCCCTCTTACTGTTATAAACAGTAATCCCCTTATACCCATGGTGATTTGAATTATCTACCCCTGAGCCATTTGAATGGGATAGAATTCAAATTGGTTTGTGTTTGACTAAATTTCAGCACATATGCAGTTTGAAATTCAAATAAAGTTTGAATTTGCTAAACTTAGCTCATGTCAAGATCAACTCCAAATGGAGTGAAAATTGGTGTGTGAGCTCACAAAAATGTTTTGAGTAAGAATATGCCTCCCACTTTTGAATTCATGGGATGAAAACAGTTTGAATTTGAATTTGAGTTCAAACCACCCTCTTTCTAGCTATACCGAAAAGGACTTCAAAAAGGTTCTGAATTTGGGTGAAACTTGGAAGGGACATTCCTAACAAGGTGTAGGAGTTTTACATATGCCAAGCCCCTATATGATGCATATGGGAAATGCCACTTTTTGCATTGTGTGAGTTTGTTCTCTAATGATCATGTTGATGGTGGTTACTTGCTCTTCAAATGTGTTCATCAACTTTCTTCAAATGAAGTGTGTGTGTGGTGTGATTAACACTTTGAGTATGTGCCAAAAACTTAGGCCCTTACATTCCTCCCCCCTTAAAAGAATCTCGTCCCGAGATTATAAGGTGAAAATGAGAGAGGACGGTGGAAAATTACCGGATATGCGACGTGAAAATGTCGGGGTAGTTAGCGCGAAGAAATCCTTCGCTCTCCCATCTCGCTTCGTCCCCGGAGTGATTACTCCACAAAACTTTGTAGAACCACAACGTACGGTTGCGTGTGGTTCGGGTCTTTTCATCAATAACCTGAACCGGTTCCTCCCGATACGTGAGATCCGGTTTCAGTTCTTCAATATCCTCCAGCTGAACGGTAGTTGATAGCTTGGTAGTTGATAGCTTGAGACACTTCCTCAACTGGGAGATGTGAAATACGTCGTGCACACCGGAAAGTGCTTCTGGTAGTTTCAGCCGGTATGCTACCGATCCACATCTTTCTGTAATCTGAAATGGACCGATGAATCGGGGTGCCAACTTTCCTCTCACCCCGAATCTATTTACGCCCTTCATGGGAGACACACGTAGGTATACGTGATCCCCAACTTTGAATTGTAGTGGGCGTCTTCTCTGATCCGCATATTGTTTCTGTCGGGATTGTGCGGCTTTTAGGTTCGCTTGAATCAGTCGAACCTTTTCTTCCGCGTTGTTGACAAGGTCAATCCCGAAGGTAACCCTTTCCCCAGACTCACACCAATTTAATGGTGTGCGGCATTTTCTCCCGTATAGTGCCTCGTATGGCGCCATCTTGATGCTGGCATGGTACCCATTGTTGTAGGAGAACTCGGCCAACAGCAAGTGATCATCCCAATTCTTGCCGTGGTTGATAGCGCAAGCTCGTAGCATATCTTCTAAAATTTGATTTACCTGCTCGGTTTGCCCATCCGTCTGTGGGTGGTACGCTGAACTATGACTCAGCTTCGTCCCCAACGCAGCGTGTAGCTGCTCCCAAAAACGGGACACAAATAAAGTGCCCCGATCCGATATGATGGTACGGGGTATGCCGTACAGGCATAGGATCCGTGGGATGTACAGTTCAGCATACTTCTTGGCGTTGTAGTTGGTGTTGACCGGGATGAAATGGGCAACTTTGGTGTGCCGGTCGACGATCACCCACACAGAATCATGTTTCTGAAAGGTGGTGGGTAAACCGACGATGAAGTCCATGCTCACATCCTCCCATTTCCAGGCAGGAACGCCTAGTGGTTGCAGCAGTCCCGGTTTCTGCATATGATCTGCCTTCACCCTTCAACATGTATCACACTCGGACACGTACTTTGCGACTTCCCGCTTCATCCGTGTCCACCAAAACTTGCTTCTGAGTTCTTGATACATTTTGTTTCTGCCGGGGTGAATGGAAAACTTTGACAAGCGAGCCTCATCAAAGATTTTCTTCCGTAATTCCGGGTTACGGGGTACGACGATCCGGTCCTTGAACCATAGGACGCCGTCTCCGTCTTTCCGGAAACATTTGAGCTCCCCACTATCTATGCGTCTCCGCAAATGTGACATGCCCTTGTCATTTTTCTGGGCTGCTGCTATCTCTTCACGGATGGTGGGGATCAAAGCTAAGTTGTAGAGAGCTCCATGTGGAATCACATACAGTGGCGGTTCGCTCTCTTCCAAAGGTGTGATGGTCAGATTGTTGACGTGTGACTTGCGGCTCAGCCCATCAGCCACTACGTTTGCCTTGCCGGGGTGATAATGGATCTCTATTTCGTAATCCTTTATCAACTCTAACCATCTTCGTTGCCTCATGTTCAGCTCCTTCTGAGTGAATATGTACTTGAGGCTCTTGTGGTCGGTATATAAATGTACGAGGTTACCGAGTAGGTAGTGCCTCCACATTTTGAGTGCGAGTACCATGGCAGCGAGCTCCAAGTCGTGAGTTGGATAATTTTGCTCATGGTTTCTTAAGCTGCCGTGACCCATACGCGACCACTCTTCGGTCTTGCATCAGTACACATCCGAGCCCAATGCCGGATGCATCACAGTACACATCAAGCGGTTTTGTTGTGTCTAGCTGTGCCAAAACCGGTGCTGATGTTAGGTGCTTCACTAATGCCTTGAACACTGCTTCACATGCTGGACTCCAAACATATTTGGTAGCCTTCTTTAGCAGCTCTGTCATAGGCTTGGCAATCTTCATGAAGTTCAGGATGAACCTCCGATAGTATCCCGCGAGTCCGAGGAAACTCTGTACCTCGTGAACAGTTCTCGGGGACTTCCAATTCAGCACTTGTGTGATCTTACTCAGGTCTACAGCGATACCCTCCGCTGAGATGATATGCTCGAGAAAAGGCACTTGCGATATCCAAAACTCGCACTTGCTGAATTTCGCGTATAGTTTGTGATCCCGCAGTCGTTGCAAGACTATACGCAGATGCTTCTTGTGTTCTTCCTCCGACTTGGAATATACCAATATATCGTTGATGAAGACCACGACAAACTTGTCCAGCTGCGGCATGAATACCGAGTTCATCAAATAAATGAAGTGAGCTGGAGCGTTGGTGAGGCCGAAGGACATGACCAGGTACTCATAAAGCCCATACCTCGTCAAGAAAGCCGTTTTCGAAATGTCCTCAGCCCGTATCTTAATCTGGTGGTACCCGGATCTTAAGTCCATCTTGGAAAAGATCTTTGCTTCGACCAACTGATCAAACAACATGTCGATCCGTGGCAATGGGTACTTGTTCTTGATGGTTACGGCATTTAGTGGACGATAGTCCATGCAAAGCCGCAACGTCTCGTCTTTCTTCTTCACGAACAATGCCGAACAGCCCCATGGCGAGGAGCTCGGCCTAATAAAACCCTTCTCCAGAAGCTCCGTTAGCTGGGTCTTCAGTTCATCCAACTCCTTGGGCGCCATCTAGTACGGCCTTCGGGATATTGGCATGGTTCCCGGTGCAAGTTCAATTTTGAACTCCACCTCTCTGTCGGGCGGCATTCCTGGTAAATCATTCGGGAACACGTCAGGGAAATCTCGGACCACTGGAATATCTTCCAATCTGATGTTTGTGGATTGATAGACACTTGGAAGTTTTATTTCTGGACTGTCCAGAAATAAGGAGTGAGATCCGTGCACTTCTGAGTTCAAGTGCACGATTCGAAGGACGGTGTCTAAAACAGCGCCGTGGCGGTTTAACCACGACATCCCTAAGATGACATCGACCTTTTGTCCCTCTAAGATTATGAGAGACGTAGGGTATACTCTACCCTCTAAGCATAATGGTGCTTTTGGGACCATTATGCTTGCTGAAATTTTCCCACCCGGTGAACAAATCAGATATGGACTATAGGTGGGTAATGTTTGCAAGCTATATCTAGCAATGAAAGCTTGGCTAATAAAATTGTGCGTGGCGCCTGAGTCAAATAATACTATGGCGGGATGTTGGTGGATTTGGAACATACCCGCAAGGATTGGCTCACCCTCTGGCACGTCCTCTATGGCAAGTTGGTGGATGGTGCCGGGCCTAGGGTTTGCCTGCCGCGCATTAGTAGGGTTCCGGGGCTGATTCCTCCCCGGAAGTTGCGGTGCCACTCTGCCGCCTTGCCTCTCCGGACAACTGTTGGCGAAGTGCCCTGGACGACCACATTTGTAGCATGTGTCCACTGCTTGTCTGGTGCTTGGGGGATGAAATCCTGGCATGCGCTGCTGAGGTGCATACGCACGCGGCATCGCCCGCTGCTGCTGTTGTTGTTGCGAGGTGGTGCTGGCAATGCCGGCCTGAATGCCGGTGGGGAATAGGGCCGACTGCGGAATGGCATCGACCTCTGTGGTGGCTGCCAGCGTGGACCCGATGGTGGGCGATTCACCATCCGATATTTCTGATATGGACCACTTCCTTCTCGGCTGCTTTGCGGCACGCTTCGCTTCCTTTCTGCCGCCGCTACCTCCTTGCAGGAGTCCTCCTGAACAATCGCAGCATCAATTATGTCGTTGAGGCTGCCACGATTGAACATCGCCAACTTGTCTTTCAGGAGCGGGTTAAGCCCCTGGTAGAAGTGATCCCGCCACTTCTCGTCGGTATCGGCGTGATATGATGCGTGGAGCGCAAGATCATTGAATGCCCTGGAGTATTCCAGCGCGTTCTGGCTCCCTTGTTGCAGGCGTAAGAACTCCTGCATCTTCCTCTTCATGAGACCTGGCGGTATGTGATAGGCCCTGAAGGCCGTCCAGAACTCCGCCCAGGTCATAACTCGATCGATGGGCTGTGAAGCACAGTAGTTCACCCACCATGCGCTCGCGGATCCCTGGAGCTGTTGGACCGCGAACTGAGTCTTGCGCTGCTCACTCACTTGGAGCAGCCCGAACTTCATCTCCATCGTGCGGAGCCAGTTGTCCGCACCGAGGGGTTCATCTGCCCTTGAGAATACCGGGGATGAGACACTAGAAAGTCGGAGTAGGAGCTCTGTTGACGCTCCTCACGATCTTGTCGCCTCTCTGGTCGAGACGTATTTGTGATGAGAGTTTGCAGCAACTCCATGTGCTGCTGATGAGAACCCGCCATTTCCGCAACGATGTCGGCCAATGTAACCGTTGGCAGTGGCGGTGGCGGTGTTTGTTGTTGCTGTTGCTGTCCCGAGGAGTCCTCGGGAGGCTGTTGGTTGGTTTCTCCCCCTTGACTAGAACCCCCAACGTCCGGGTTGGCACGAGTACAAGTCATTCTGAAATTCAAAACAGCAGCGATCAGCACATGTCATACTTAAAAATTCCACACGAATCAGTAGGTATTTGAAGTGACGCATGAATAATTTGCACAACATTCACATATATTGATAAAGCATAAACTTTATACAAGATACATTATTCTCGGGTCTCTGAGAAGTCGTGCTCATGTCGTCACTACCTATACATACGCTACTGCCTACACGACATGTCACTGGTTACAAAAGTTTGGGTTACACCACTCTGGTTGCCCTACTTGGCAACGGTAACCCCCTACTCGGAGTAGAATTCGACCTCCTGTGGGTCGTCCTCCTCCGGTACCTCTGCTGGTGGCTTTGGATCTACAACCTCCTCTCCCATCTCGGGTTCTCCCATTGCTGGAAGACCCAAGACCACGGGTACGGCACCTACCACCGGTATGCCCATCACCGGAGGTACGAGGTCCTGCAACGCGTGCACCTCGTCCATGGCCTGGTTGTAGTCCTCTTCCCAGCCTTGCCCTTCCTCAATAGCGTCGTCCTGCTCTTGAGTAAGGACCTCATTCTGCTGGGTCAGAGCCTGCACCTGTTCTTGCAACGCCGCAATATCGATACGGCTTTTCTTCTTCGCCTTCTTCAGACGATGCAACTGATTATGCTGTTCGTTCAGTCGCTTAATCGTCGGAAGGAGCACATTGCGGAGTGCACTGTGAGCACTCTCGAAATGGTCTCCACGGCTTGTGCTCTACTTGAGCTTTGCGGCGAGACACTCTATATGAACAGCTTGGCTGTCCATCACGGCTTTTCCTGCCCTCAATTGGAGACTGAGGTTTGCCTCCGCGGGGTTGTACCTTGGGCAACCCGGATCGGTTGCCTCCCTGTACCTCCCTTCCCACACATGATTAGCCCGTCCCTCCACCGGAACGAGCGTGTATGAAGTGCCCTCCATAGCTCTCACATGTAGCCGGCAGAAACGCGACATGGTGTCGCGGGCTGCCACTTGCCACATTCCCTCCGGTTGTCTACCTCTCACCGTAACGGTGAACGGCGCCCAACCGGGTGGCGTAGGCTCTGCAGGAACTTCGACATGGATCATCCATGTCTTGTTCCCCTCCTCGCCTTCTTCTTTGGCGAAGTACTGCGGCATCTTGCTGTACCCGAAATATTGAAGCATTTGCCTCAATGTGTCCGGATAGCCGCTGCAGTGAGAACAGAGGGACACCACCCACCTGTTCTCCAACTGTTTATCGGCTGTCATCTGTAAAAACATATTTGAGAAATATGAAATATTTATTTGAACAGTAAACTATTGAGTTCTAACATAAAACATGTCATTGAACTCATAAAACTTGGAAACATAGTTCAAATTTAAACAAATTTGCCTACTGATCTACTGTCCAAGATGACAGCCCTGACCAGTTTCCATTTCAACCTGATTTAGACCATGCTATAGCAAAATCAATTCTGAAGCTCAACATCGAAGTTAAAGCTAACTTCAGTAGCTTTCCAGAAAGTATTTGCTTGGCCTAAGATTTGTCTTGGTTCAAAAGTTATGAGATGTCAAATTTAACAGAATTTCTGGAGAAAATTGGACAGCACCTCCCTGCTTGAGGTACTGATTTGATCCAATAATTCCAGTAAATTCTACTCCAAATCTGACAAAACTTTCTGTTATAAAGTTGTAACCCATCTCATAAGCTTTCCCGAACTACCTCATTTTCTATTTTTGGATTTTATGCAGGAAGTTATGCTCAATTTACAGAGAGTATTTGCTCTGCCCTGTTTTCTGGACAGTTTCAACTCTACTGCATTTTTCGATTGGTTAAGTGATGAAACATCTCTGGACCTCAACAGAAAAGTAGTAAAGCCCTCCCAAAGATTTCCATAAATGTATCATATGACCCCAACCTCGAAAGAACTCAACCTCTAACCTCTGCTTAACTTCTGCCTTATCTCAGCTGAAAACAGGGGACTTTGTCCTTAGTATCCTATAAGTTGAAAACTTATTACCTTTGAATATCCTGATTAAGGGAAGGAGTTACATCAAAGTTTTAGTGCTCCGGCTTAAAACTTTCAAGTTTTACAATGAAGTTGTTCATTTAGTGGAGTGTGACGTCGATGCGTCACCAAAGCATGTCGGTACTACGTTCTCACAAAGAAAAACCTATACCGGACTTAGCCGGCTTCGTTAACTCAGTGGCACTAAGCGTCACTCGCACACGGATGCTACCCGTCCACCGTTTCTTGGTTAGACTACCTGCAGATAACTCACACAATCGTTAGACTCGGCTGCACACCGGGCCCGGTATCCATACAGTTCGTACACCCGGCCGTCATCACTCGCCCGGATGTTCTCAAGCCAAACACGCCTTGAGTTACGTGTTCACGTTACTGACCACATGACGGGGTCTCTTAAATTGCCCGAAGCATGCCAGGGACAGACGTTGCCCGAATACCCCAAACGACATGAAGAGTCGTAGAGGATATTAAAGCCGGTCTGGTTACCTGCCACCCGTGGGGATCCACCCTTCAGCTTGTGCGCACTGGTGGACAGCGCTTACGTGCACCCCCAAGACATAAAGCGTCCCGAGATGCACAATTTTCCGACATAATCAAATAGGTTAGTATGCCACTTTCTATACACTAATAACATCCTTATATGGGCTACTAACTCATTCCTCACTGGATTTTTGAAAAAGATGACCTTTGTAGTGCGTTAAGCCTCAAGCGTGCTCTGATACCACGCTGACATGACCCCACGGTCTTGTCGAGCCAGGATCACGCTGAGGGGTGCTGCGTTGCACAGCACCGGATAACACACATCAAAGGTACAAAGCGGAAGCAAAGTTTTATTACATAAAAAAGGTCTATGAACATTTGTACAACAAGATATGTTCAGTCTACACTCACGGGCGTAGACTACGCATCGAGTTCACGTTCAGCCCGGGAACGTGTCCCCGCTAGCACGCACACACACTAACACGACGGCGTGCACGACTCCCACTCGACGGGGTTCCCCTCCTGGGGTTCCATCTCCTCCTCGGGAGTCCCTTCCTCATAGAACCCTGCAAAAGCTTCAAACACCAGCAGTGAGAACGAAGGCTCAGCAAGACTGACCCGTCTCTCCTAAACATGAGACTTCTACATGGAGGGTGATAGGTTACATGAGGCAAAATAAGTTGCAAGTACTCGCCTAATTAGTGGGACCTTACTTTCAAGTTTTAGCAGCAGGTAGTGAAGAACCTTACGCTAAGGCACATGAGAGAGCCGCAATTAAACAAGAAACGCATTTCTCTCATGTACTTTGCCAAAAGTTGAAAAGAACTTTAGTTAGCTCTAGGCTACCGCAAATCCTTAACAATCAAAGTCCATCTTTCAATCAGCAACATTATAACATGTATCTAGCCTGTTCTTTCTATGTCATGGTACAGTGAACAAGTGGTACTCACTGACCGTGAGGGACGGCGATTATAATCAACTTACACCTGCAGGGTTACCCGAATAACCCATCACGTACGCCCGTACTCGATGTTGCATACAGCAACCATCACGGACGCCGTATGCAACCACCTTTCCCCGTCAGCCAAATACTGAACCGGTCCTATCGTCCCGAGCAAGAGGTCTCTGCACGCGCATCTCAGTGCCACCAGCCGATTTACACCTCGAGCTCTCAACCTACCCTCTGAACGACAGGCAATGCCTCAGTACCCAGCTACCCGAGTTACATCGGTTTCCCAGTTCCCATATAGCCAGTAGGTCTTCGGTACTGTTCTAGCTTGCTCAATAGGCCCGCACACAGCTCGATCCTCAATCGGCACAAGCAGAGCTACAGCACCCATGCCCCAACGTCCTGCTGCCCTTACTCTTCGCTCGGTCTCATTTTTTTTGCCATGTGTTTCGTTTGCTATTTTTACCCGAGCAATGTGCCTCTAGCCTATTCTCGCGAGTAGTTCCAACTACTCGACTTGTACCAAATCCTACTCTATCTTAGCATTGCAGTGGATAACGAGGTTTTCAATCTTAATCCCAACCCATGGTTTTCTTGGCTATGCATTCGGGTTTCAAACAAGACTCTAATGCAAGAAATAAATGGTACTCAAAGGAAGTTCTCAAAACAATAAAAATTTGTAAAGAGGTTAATGCAAACCGGAGCTTGCCTTGCGGTTCTTGGTCGTAGGCTAGCTGCTATTCCGGAATAACGAAGTCTAAGACTTCGGGTTCCTCCTCGACCTTAGCAACTACATGATATAACAAGTATATGTATTAATTTAAATGTATTTGAATTGAATTTAAACTTGTGAAGACTATAAGTCCCACTAGACAGCCCAAATGACTCTGAAATTTTTATTGTGGTTTGGTTACAACCTAAGCAGAGACTTGGCCAAGTTTTATTTGCAGCAAAGCTCATTTGGGCTCTCCACAAATAATTATGTACCTGAACTTAATTGGAGCTCTTAGGGCGTTCTAGGGATTTTCATGGAGCAAGCCATGACTTTCTGAAAACTATATTTTCAGAGGGTTCTAATGGGGTTGGTTTCACTTAATTTGAAGGTTCCTAACGAAAGATATGAGCTAAACAATTTCAGAGAAATTCTGAAAATGTTTCTGGACATTTTCTATTTTCTCTGGAACAGTTTTATTAATCACACCATTAGGTGGATAAAATGAGATCAACTGGATCTGAAATTTTTATGGTAGCTCAGGTATATTTTGGTGAACATCCCAGCAAAATTTCAGAATTTTCCTCCAAAGGGTTCTCCAGTTAAAATTCTAAACAGTTTAAATTTGAAGAAATAATTCTGGAGAAATAAGGATTTTCATGAAGTGAAACTTGATTTGCTGGAAAGAACTCAGAGAGCTGAATCCAACCCAATTGGAATCACTCAATTTGGAGGTTTCTACAGAGAGCTATGAATTTCCAAAGTTTGAGCAGCAACTGGAATTGTTTTCCTACTGAAAACTCTACTGGGACCGCTTATTTAAATGGCAGCCAATCAGAAATGGGCCATACCCGGGCCACAGCTTTCCAGCGCGCCAACACACTGGATCCCAGCCACACCCGATCGGGGACTTAAATTTTTGAGCTGCTGACAGCCGGGGCCCACCCCTTCGTCTTCCTCCCGCCGGTTCCCAGCGCGCGCCTGCGCTCTCCGCTCGCGGGAGCAAGCTGTAGCTCGCCGGCCGGCCGTTCCCGGCCATCGTCTGAGCTAAAACTCGCCGCCAGTGCGTTTAGGACCCCGGGGAACACGATGGTGAGGTGCTTTGGGACTGCCGATGACTGGAAGGTGGCCGGCGACGTGCAGCGGCCTCTGTTGAGGTTCGGCAGCGTCGACCGGGAGTTCTAACCCGCCAAAACCTGTACCGACGAGCTCTGCAGCACCAGTGCACCTCTAGGAATCTCGACAAGGCCTCAAAGGTGTTCAGAAATGGCTGCAAGGTTGTCGGCACCGTGTGACCGACCGTGTCCGCCATGAACGCCCTTGATCGAGCTCGAAATCCGTCGCTCCTAGCCGGTTTCTTGCAACGGATGCTAAAAGGAAGATGATCGCCGCCTAGTCCAGCGTGTATGTGCCAAGTTTGATGACCGAAGGAGGATCACAGAGCGGGAATTCAAAGAAACCGTACCGGAAGCTCGGGTTGATGCCGCCGGAGCAAAATCTGGAAATTTCCAGTCGATGCTTCACGGTTTGCTCCAAGAATTGGAGGAGTGCAGCACCAACCTAGCGCGCTCCTGTGTCCTGGATCGCTTGACCGTGAGAACCCCTGTGGAGGACTGTCCATGATCACCCGATCGTCGGCTGAAGTTTGGTCGCTGCTGTGGCGGTCGTTTTCGGCAAGGAAGGCCGGAACTTGCTTGTTTCCGGGTCAGGGAGGTGTGTGCGGAGCTCAGGGCAGTGTTTAGAAGCTCGGGGAGGAGAGGGCATGGGTGTTTCGCCGTTCTCTCGATCAGTCCGAGCAGCGGAGGGAAGAGTTTCGGCTCAGTGTTCGCGCGAGAGAAAAGCAGATGAGGGTGGCTTCGGCAGAGGCGAGGAACGCCTTAAGAAGCGATCAGAACCGCCGACCTTCGTCCGCGCGTGGGCAAGAAGCTGGTGGCGTGGCGGCTCCTCCTTGGTGGCGCCCTCGGAGGAAGCCCGAAGACCCGAGTGCTGAATTTTCAGGCGGTTGAGTTTGACTCAGTGGCTGACATGTGGGTCCCATCTCCCTTTTAACCTCTGAACTTAACTCCCTCTTACTGTTATAAACAGTAATCCCCCTTATACCCATGGTGATTTGAATTATCTACCCCTGAGCCATTTGAATGGGATAGAATTCAAATTGGTTTGTGTTTGACTAAATTTCAGCACATATGCAGTTTGAAATTCAAATAAAGTTTGAATTTGCTAAACTTAGCTCATGTCAAGATCAACTCCAAATGGAGTGAAAATTGGTGTGTGAGCTCACAAAGATGTGCTGAGTAAGAATATGCCTCCCACTTTTGAATTCATGGGATGAAAACAGTTTGAATTTGAATTTGAGTTCAAACCACCCTCTTTCTAGCTATACCCAAAAGGACTTCAAAAAGGTTTTGAATTTGGGTGAAACTTGGCATAGACATTCCTAACAAGGTGTAGGAGTTTTACATATGCCCAGCCCCTATATGATGCATGTGGGAAATGCCACTTTTGCATTGTGTGAGTTTGTTCTCTAATGATCATGTTGATGGTGGTTACTTGCTCTTCAAATGTGTTCATCAACTTTCTTCAAATGAATTGTGTGTGTGGTGTGATGAACACTTTGAGTATGTGCCAAAAACTTAGGCCCTTACAAAATTATGGCTAGGGCAGAACGTCGGGCTTCTTCTCCGGCGACGGCGAGGCGTGACGGGGCTCAACGGCGGCCAAATGTTGGCAGGGGGGGACTTGGCGACTTGGCAGCAAGGGGAACTTGGTGACTTGGGGCAACAGGGGGGCGGCCAAAAAAAAAGATATGGTGCTGCTAGGCGGTGGGGGTTATATTTATAAGGGGGAAAAAGAGTCCTAGGGGTGGAAACAAAGAGTCCTAGAAGTATGGGACCGAATCAAAGAGTCCTAGGGGTGGAAACAAAGAGTCTTAAAGGTAGGGGACTCAACCAAAGAGTCCTAGGGGTGGGGGACAAAGAGTCCTAGAGCTGGGGGACTTAACCAAAGAGTCCTAGAGGTGGGGGATTTCTCTAAAGAGTCCTAGAGGTGGGGGACTAGGGTTCCCCCCTCAAAGGCCTCGGCCAAGGGGTCTCCCCCCTAATTTGGTGCGGCCAATTTGGGGGAAAATTCCCCCCAAATGTTGGGGAAATTCCCTCTAGGGGAATTTTGGGGAATTTGGGGGAAAATCAGGAAAAATTGGGAAGAATTTGGGAATTTTGGGGAAGGGGAAATTTGGGGAAAATTTTTGGTGGCTCAATTTGGCTATTTTATCTTTATTACTTTTTATTTCTATATTCCTTTCTCAGTTTCTTCTTCTTTTTAAATGCTCCTCTAAATGAAAAATGTATGCATTGCATGGTAGTGAAATTGAGGGTGTTACAAATCTACCCCCCTTAAAATGAATCTCGCCCTCGAGATTCCATAGAGTGGAGAAGAGATGGGGGAATTCTGCCTTGAGATCTTCCTCACGTTCCCATGTAGTTTCGGCTTCGTGTGATGGCTCCATTGTACCATGCACCAACGGATCACTTTGTTTCTCGTGACCCTTTCCTTCACGTCCAATATTTTAATGGGGTGTTCTGCGTAGGTCAGATCCTCTTGAAGGTCTAGCTCATCCATCGGTACTTGTTCTTCCGGTACTCTTAGGCATCTCTTGAGCCGAGATATGTGAAACACGTCGTGCACATCGGAGAGGTGCATGGGCAGCTCTAGTTGATAGGCTACCTCTCCTCGCTTGCCCAAAATCTGGAATGGCCCGATGTAGCGAGGTGCTAACTTGCCCTTGACGTTGAACCATCGTTGGCCTCGGATAGGCGACACCTTAAGATACACGAAGTCTCCCACTTCGAAGGTCAATGTTCATTGCCTATTGTCCGCATAACCCTTTTGTTGTGACTGAGCGGCCTTCAAGTTTTCACGTATCGTTTGGACTTGCTTTTCAGCGTCTTGCAGCACTTCGGGTCCGACTACATGGCTTTCTCCAATCTCATTCTAGAACGGCGGTGTCCTACACCGTCTACCATACAATGCTTCGAAAGGTGACATTTTCAAGCTGGCTTGGTAGCTGTTGTTGTACGAGAATTCAGCATATGGCAAGCTCTTATGCCAACTACGCCCATGTTTCAAAGCGCAAGCTCTCAACATGTCTTCCAAAATTTGATTTGTCCTCTCAGTTTGCCCGTAGGTTTGCGGGTGATAAGCGGACCTGAAATTCGATCGTGTACCCATGGCTTCATGCAGCTTCTTCCAGAACCTAGGGGTAAATTGAGAACCTTGATTTGAAACTATCCTCTTCTTAACTCCATGATGACACACGATTTGCTCCATATACAGCTCGGCTAATTGTGCGACGGTGTACTTGGTTCTAACAGGAAGAAAGTGGGCTGTTTTCGTGAATCAGTCCATGATAACCCAAATGGAGTCATAGCCGGACTGAGTACGTGGCAATCCGACTATGAAATCCATGCCGATGTCTTCCCATTTCCACTCGGGTACTTTCAATGGCTGCAACAATCCAGCGGGTCTTTGATGTTCGGCCTTCACTCGTTGGCATGTGTCGCATAGGGCAACATATTCAGCGATGTCCATTTTCATGCCATCCCACCAATAGCATGTTTTCAGGTCCTTGTACATCTTTGTACAGCCGGGGTGTATGGAATAAAGTGAGTCATGTGCCTCCTTTAATACCGTGTCATGGATGTGCTTCATGTTAGGCACACAAATCCTTTTCCCTAACCAAAGCGTGCCTTTCTTGTCTTCCTTGAAATCCTTTTCTATGCCTTGTCAGATTCTTTCCTTGATTTCCTTTATTTCCTCATCCATTGCTTGGCCATCTCGTATCTCTTGTTCCACCGTTGAGTTCAGTTCGATGACCTCCATCTCGTTCAAGAATCCGAGATGCAACCGTTCAAACTCCTTACGCAGCTCGGGTGGCAGCTCCCGAACCGTGAGTTGATGGCATGCTCCTTTTTGGCTCAACGCATCAGCTACTGCATTAGCCTTTCCGGGGTGATAGTTGATTCCAACATCATAATCCTTGATGAGTTCCAACCAACGACTTTGCCTAAAATTCAGATCCGTTTGCGTGAATATATACTTGAGGCCTTTGTGATCTGTATAGATCTCATATCGGTGGCCAAGGATATAATGCCTCCAAATCTTCAAGGCATGTACCACAGCTGCAAGTTCCAGGTCGTGTGTGGGGTAATTCAGCTCATGTTTTTTCAGTTGTCTTGATGCATAGGCAACCACTTGACCTCCTTGCATAAGCACACATCCAAGTCCTTGTCTTGATGCGTCACAATATATATCGAAACTCTTGCTCACGTTCGGCAATACCAAAACCGGCGCTGTTGTTAATCTCTTCTTTAGCTCCTCAAAGCTGTCTTGACACGCTTGTGTCCACTGAAATCTTTTCCCTTTCATGAGCAATTCAGTCATAGGCTTTGCTATTTTGGATAAATCCTTGATGAACCGGCGGTAGTATCCAGCCATCCCAAGGAAACTTCGAATATCCCTCACATTCTGCGGTTGGTTCCACTTCAAAACATCTGTCACTTTCCCGGGATCAACTGATACTCCTCCCTCGGAGATGATGTGGCCTATGAACGATATCTCCTTTAGCCAAAACTGACACTTGCTGAACTTAGCATACAATTGATGCTCTCGCAGTTTCTGCAATGCCAATCTCAAGTGTTCTTCATGTTCTTCATCACTTTTCAAATACACCATGATATCACCGATGAAAACCACGGTGAACTTGTCCATGTACTCCATGAAGACCTTATTCATGAAGTACATAAAGTATGCAGGTGCATTTGTCAAACCAAAAGACATAACGGTATACTCATACGAACCATACCGTGTTCAAAATGCAGTTTTGGGTATATCGGAGGGCTTATTCTTCAGCTGGAAGTATCCCGGACGAAGATCAATCTTGGAGAAAATTCGGGCACCTTTCATTTAATCGAACAAGTCCTCTATGCGGGGCAGCGGGTATTTATTCTTGATCGTCACTTCGTCGAGAGACCTATAATCCACACACATCCTTTGGGTCCCATCTTTCTTGTCTATGAAGAGCACGGGGGCTCCCCACGATGACGAGCTTGGGCGTATAAAACCCTTTTCTAGCTGCTCCTGAATTTGCTTCTTGAGCTCCACTAATTTATTAGCAGGCATCCTATACGGCCTCTTCACTATAGGTGCAGTTCCGGTTACTAAATCAATGGCAAATTCAATCTCCCGGTCAGGTGGCATACCTGGAAGTTCTTCCGGGAACACATTTGAATATTCTCGAACCACCTGAATTCTTTCCAATGTCGCTTCTTCGATGTGGTTCAGCACTGCCTTCTCAGTTGCAGGTTGAGTTACCTCAAACTCAATATGAGTACCGTGCTCACTCGTCAACTGCACGATCCTTTGAGCACATTGTATTACTCCGTTGTACTTGCTTAACCAGTCCATTCTGAGTATTATGTCAATCTTTTGGGAATCCAAGACGATAAGGCTGGCGAGAAAGTATACCCCCTTATTTTAATTCTTACTCTTGGAATAGAATTCAGAATTGAAAGCTGCGTTCGCTTCAAGGGCGCCTGGCATACATCAGGCAAGTGATTTCCCAACTATATGCATCAAGGTGTATGAACTAACCAACTTCTTTTATTAATTTCAGCCTATTGAGGATGTGAACACGTGCCGAAGCATCTCACATCTCTCCACTATGTGTGGATGTGGGCATTCGCTGAAACGTCCCACAACTCATACCAGCACACAAACACAAGCAATCATCATTAAATTCTGCACACCACTCTTATTTGACTTACTGCGATCTAAATGTTCTTATTACAGCTTATTCCATGAAAACCTAAACTAGTCGTGAGAACCTGTGCTGTTCTCGCCGTGTGATGGGGGTGGTCCATACATGGGCGCACGCCATGGTGAGTCGGCAGTCCATGTAGGGATAGATGACGCTGGTGCTCCATTTGCTCCCGCGTTGGCACGAGTCTCCTCCAGTTTTTCCAGCAAGTACAGCTTCTTGTGGAGGTAACGGATCTCTTCTGGTGCGCTTGCATAGCGGTTTCCTAACTCCACGAGCAACCTCTGAGACTTGTCAGCAGCTTGTGGGTTGGAAAGAGCTCCTCCATGGGGTCCAATGATCTCCCTTGTACCACTCTTCCGATATGGGTGCAGCCCAAAAGTAGTGTTCTCAAGCTGCTCACGGAAGGCGTAGCACAGTCCGGTGAGTGCATCCCATGCGGCATCATGGATAGCTTCTGCCTCGTAGCTCTCCATGTGGGTGCGAAGTGCCGAGTGACAATCCTACCATTAGATAGGATGGTTACTTCAGCTTTCCACTCTTCATGTCTGAGACGACGGACTTTCTTGAGGAGATACTCCGGGTATAAGCTGCAGCAGTCCAGAAACTCTTTAAGCTCCTTGGATATGTGTCCTCCTTCCATTCCGTCGGACCGGAATTCTTGAACTGAACGGTTGGCCCGTTCATCACCTTCATTCTCGGCCTCAGCAAGGGGTGGCTCCTTTTCGGATCCATCTCCTTCCGACATAGCTTCATGAGGCTCCGCTGGTTGTAAGCCCGCAAGAAACTGCTCCTGAGGTGCGTACAATGCAGCTCTTGTGGATCATCTTCCATGTCTTCTTCGATTGGTTCCACCTCTTCTGGATCCTCTTCCTCATGCATGGAGCTACTGACTTCATCTTTATCATGAGGTTCCATCTTCACTTCCTCCCAATATGGTCCATCGGACACCTAAATGGGATTAAGTGCACTCCCAAGTGGTGGTGGACGAGTCCTTATGCGTGCTGTGCACCTAGTCACCGGCATCTAAGACATGAGAAACTTTAGATAAGAAGTAAATAACTCCAAAATTTCAGAATCTATGAAGCAAGAAAACAGAAAGTGTGGCTGTCCACAAGAAAAGAAGAAAAGAGGGGCTGAAAATAGCACTTTGCGGTGGCTGAATTGACAAGTAAAGTGCAGCAGCAAGAAATTTTTGAAAATAATAGTTTAGAGGTGTGTTCCTATGTGTTTTAGAGTGTCCATTCTACCTAGGCCTGCGTCCTACGGTCAACATGACTTTGGTACCAATTTGTGACACCCGGTTCCGAAAATGAACCAACTGAATGCATATGTGTGCCCAGGATGTTCATCACACATACACATGTATTCCACAAACTGAAATTCAGAATATAAGCACGTACGAATAGTGTTTAAGTACCTTATTGCAATAACTCAATGTCTCACTCATGAATATCCAACTTATTTAGCAGCAGAAGAATCTAAACGACAGCGGAAAATGGCTAAGACAGCAGGCTCCAACTTCAACTCCACATGCATGTTGACGGTAACTCCACATGTTCCTGGAAATATTCTTCTCCTGTAGCTGATGTATATGTGGGAATGCAAGGGTGAGTACATGTCATACTCAGCAAGTGCAGGAAAAGTATGACATGTAGCTTACAACAAGGTAGGCAATAAAAAGTCTCATTGCAGCAAGCAGATTTTATTTCACAAACATGGTAAAAACAACAACTATTTCTAGGTGAGTTTAATCCCATCATAACCAAGTATTTCATCAACATTCCTTCATCATAATTTACCATTTATCAAGTCTCAACCAGCCATTAATCTTTCTCAAGTTCATCTCATACTCATATATATTCATAACCATCTCATTTTCATATAACCGAAACAAAACTCATTGTCATGACTCAAAACAGTTCTAAAACCAATCCCTATGACCATACCCAATAAACATCCCAAGCTTTGCCTCCAATCATGGAAGTTGGCCAGGTGCTTCTGACCAGAAGCACGGCTATCATGATAGTTTTACACTCTGAAGAGGTGGCACCACTTTACCCACAAGTTTGTGATTTCGTCACCCGTCGGCGACTGCAGAACCTCCATTATACCAGTACACAACCGTCGGTGCATGGCCAAGAGATCACAAAATAGCTTTTACATAGGGGCTACTAGGATGTACGGACCCACTGAGGTTTCACCGGCAGGCTTGAATCTCCATTCTCCCATCCACGGGCCCCCTCTTGGGCCATGCAGTTCTCAGGGCAGTCTCTCTCAACTCCCATTCCCCACACCATCCAACGGCCCATAACAAGCTAGCAACACACCTAATTAGTCAGCTAAGCCGCACCCATATTAGGCCTTGTGGTGGCACTGTTTTCCTGGCATGTGCTCGCATGAACTGGTCCTTAGATCTACGGCAAGTAAACCACCATCTCATTCAGCAACATCCATGAACCAAGCTTGCCCAGATCTCCCCGATTCCATGCTTATTAACATCATCAAGTTCTCATCATATTTATTATCATGAGTGTAGTATTTAACAAGTTTTATTTCAGCTTCCCTTATCCGTAAATTAAGCAAAGCAAAAAGGAAAAACGACAATACCCGACTCATCAACTTTCCTGGCAACAAGGATGGTTAACAAAACTAGTAAACTCCTATAAAAGGTTGTCCCATCAAGTTGACACAAGCATACGAGTTTTGGCAAGCAAAACAGTTTCGAAAACATGGGATCAATATGGTCAAGGGGAACTTGCCTTGCTCCCGTGGTTCGTGTTGCTCAAGTGTCTCAAAGTCTTGGTGATGTAGCTCCTCGTAGATGGCCTCTTGAGGTTGTCCTTCTACTCACGACCATGCACATACAAAATTTACAGCAATCAAATATCATGCACAAACTTTACTTAAGATGCAATGAGGTGAATGAATGACATTCCTATGGTGCAGTTTTATAAAACCAGTTTGTACGTGTTCTTGCATGTTTTAATGGGCTTCCATGGGGTTTTATGATGATCAAGGTTGCTGAGATCAAGTGTGGACGTGGTGATGATCTTGACCCACTTTGTAGATCAATCCCACAGTCAAAAATTGACCTAAACATGGTATGTCCACACGCAGAAGTTTCTGCTTGAAGGGGGTGAAGAAAACGGATGCGTAGAAACAGCGGCGACGTCGTAAGAGAGGTAATGAAGACCTACCTCACTTCTTCCTTGCGGCAGGGCCTCCCTCCTAGCAATGGCAGCAGTGGTGGATTTTTCTGTGGAGAATTATGGCTAGGGCAGAACGTCAGGCTTCTTCTCCGGCGACGGCGAGGCGTGACGGGGCTCGACGGCGGCCAAATTCTGGCAAGGGGGAGTGAACTCGGCGACTTGGCAGCAAGGGGAACTCGGCGACTTGGGGCAGCAAGGGGGGCGGCCAAAAAACATATGGTGCGGCTATGGGGGTGGGGGTTATATTTATAAGGGGGAAGTCCTAGGGGTGAAACAAAGAGTCCTGGAAGTATGGGACTCAATAAAAGAGTCCTAGGGGTGGAAACAAAGAGTCCTAAAGGTAGGGGACTCAAGCAAAGAGTCCTAGGGGTGGGGGACAAAGAGTCCTAGAGGTTGGGGACAAGAGTCCTAAAGGTGGGGGACTTAACCAAAGAGTCCTAGAGGTTGGGGACTAGTGTTCCCCCCCTCAAGGGCTGCGGTCAAGGGGTCTCCCCCCTAATTTGGTGTGGCCAATTCGGGGGAAATTCCCCCTAGGGGAATTTGGGGAAAATCAGGAAAAAATTGGGAAGAATTTGGGAATTTTTGGGAAGGGGGAAATTTGGGGAAAAATTGGGGTGGCTCAATTTGGCTATTTTATCTTCATTACTTCCCATTTCTATATTCCTTTCTCCATTTCTTCTTCCTTTTAAGTGCTCCTCTAAATGAAAAATGTATGCAATGCATGGTAGTGAAATTGAGGGCGTTACACTCGCTTGATAGCCATTGTTGTACGAGAATTCCACCAACGGTAGATGATCATCCCAATTTCTACCGTGGTGGATGGCACACACTCTCAGTATGTCTTCTAACACTTGATTCACCCTATCAGTTTGACCATCGGTCTGAGGGTGACAGGCAGAGCTTCTACTCAGTTTGGTACCCAAAGCAGCGTGCAACTGCTCCCAGAAACGAGCCACGAATAGTGCCCCTCGATCTGAAATTATGGTCTTGCGTACCCTGTGCAAGCACAAAATTCTTGCAATGTACAACTCCGCATACCTGTTGGCATGGAAATGTGTATGCAAGGGAATGAAGTGAGCCGACTTGGTTAACCGGTCAACGATTACCCAAATGGAATCATGCTTGTTAATAGTCATGGGTAATCCCACAATGAAATCTATGCTCACATCTTCCCACTTCCATGCTGGGATTTTTAGGGGTTGCAGCAGCCCTGATTTACTCATGTGATCCGCCTTCACTCGTCTACACGTATCACATTCGGATACGTACTTTTTAATTTCCTGCTTCATCCGTGTCCACCAAAATTTACTCTTCAAATCTTGGTACATTTTGTTTCTGCCCGGATGAATGGAGAACTTAGATAAGTGAGCCCCATCAAGGATCTTCTTCCTCAGCTCCATATTCCGGGGTACGACTATGCGGTCATTGAACCATAGTGTCCCCTCATCATCCTTCCGAAAACATTTGATATTACCACTGTCTATCCATTTCCGGAGATATGTCATGCCTTTGTCACCCTTCTGGGCTGCAATAATATCCTCCCTAATGGTAGGGATGAGAGCAAGGTTGTAGAGTGATCCATATGGAACCAAGTATAAACTCGGTTCTTCCTCTTCCATCGGTGTAATGGTAAGGTTATGGACATGTTATTTCTGACTCAGCGCGTCAGCAACCACATTTGCCTTGCCAGGGTGGTAATGAATATCAATCTCATAGTTTTTGATTAATTCTAACGACCTCCTTTGCCTCATATTCAGCTCTTTTCTGGGTGAAGATATATTTTAAGCTCTCGTGGTCAGTGTAGAGATGAACCAAATTTCCCAGAACATAGTGCCTCCACATCTTCAGCGCCAAGACCACAGCAGCAAGCTCCAGATCATGAGTCGGATAGTGCTGCTCGTGGTTTCCAAGTTGGTGTGAGCCATACGTGACCACATGTCCCTCTTGCATCAACACGCAGCCAAGCCCGATGCCGGATGCATCACAATACATGTCGAAAGGCTTGGTCGTATCTGGTTGAGCTAAGACCGGGTCTGTTGTGAGATGCTTCACCAATGCTTGGAACGCTCCTTCACATGCTGAGTTCCAAACATATTTCATCCCCTTCTTCAATGATTCAGTCATCGGCTTAGCAAGCTTGGAGAAGCTCAGGATGAACCTCCAGTAATATCCCGCTAAACCGAGGAAGCTTCTGACTTCATGGACATAATTGGGGGCTTTCCATTTCAGCACGTGTTCAATTTTGCTTGGGTCAACCGCAATGCCTTCTGCTGAGATGATATGTCCAAAAAATGGCACTTGGCTGATCCAAAACTCGCAAGTGCTGAACTTGGCATAGAGTTTATGGTCCTGCAATCGTTGAAGGACGATTCGCAAGTGTTCAGCGTGTTCTTCTTCTGACTTGGAGTAAACCAAGATATCATCAATGAACACCACCACGAACTTGTCCGACTCTGGCATGAACACCGAGTTCGTGAGGTACATGAAATATGCCGGAGCGTTGGTGTAACACCCCAAAACTTGTTAAGAGGGGAATCTAAAAATTTTTGGACGTATTGCATGTGGTGCAGAAATTCAAATTCAAATTGGAATTCAAATTAAACTCAAAACAGAAAAGAAAAAGAAAAAGAAAAAGAAGAAACTAAACCCCCCGGCCAGTGGGCTGAAACCCACCAGCCGGCCCACCTCACCTCCGCGCCAGCCCGCAGCCGCGCGCCCCGTTTTCTTCTCACTGACGTGTGGGGCCCGCCATCTTCTTCCTCCTCGCACGCGCGCTCGGCCGATCGGGACTCCTCTCTCCCCCCGAATCGAAACCACCCCGGATACCCGCGTATCCCAGCTGAATTTTGGTTCTGGACGACTCCAGCTCGATCACAACTGAACGCCGCCCTCCTCCGGCTATATAAACACCGGCATCATCCCGATTTTCACCCGCGATCGGCTGTTTTTCCTCCCGGTGAGAACCGAAGCTACGATCACCGTTTTCTCTTGATCTTTGCTCAGGTTCTCTGATCTAACGCGCCGATCGTGTTCCACCACCTCCGGGGAATCACGCAGGTGCAGAAAACTTGGGGGTTTGCGCTTCAAACACAGCGCCGACGAGCATCGCTGTGAATTCACCTCGGACCTCGTCGCCGACCGCCTTCCAGGACCTCCGAGCTCAACAAAAACCCCGAGGTTAGATCCCCGACCTCCCCTCTACCGATCTATGCTATGAAATCCCAGTTTTAGGAAGAATTGATGAAGATCCGAAGTTCTCCGGCGAGATCGCCGCCTCCTGCCGCCGCGCGCCGCCGGGCAGCGCCGCCCGCGCTCGGTCAGAGCGACGTGGCCGCTTGTGCGCCGTCTATTTTAAATCGCACGGTAGAATTGAAATCCCCGCGTACCGGTTCGACGTTATAATCTCAGCCGTCTGTTTTAAATCGGACGGTCCACGTCAGCCCCGCGTTATAGAGGCCGGGATTCTTACGCGCTACCCCCTGGGGATCTCACAAAATACGAGCTAGCCCCGGAAACTTCTGATCTAGCCCCTAGAACTTCAGAAATTCATGTAAATTCAATTGAAAATCAGTTTTAGCCCCTGGACTTAATAAAAATTAGCAAAACCCCTCTGTTATGCATAGTTAGGCCCCTGGAAATTCTTAAAATAATAAATTAGACCCTGTAGTAGGGTGAACTTAACTTTTTAACCCTTTATGATATTTAATTTAGAAATTTGTGACTAGGATTAAATTTAAAAGGAAATACAAACACATTGTAAATTCAAGTTTAAACTCTACTAACACTTGGAAAACTTTAGAATGAACTGAAAATAAATTTTAGACTGAAATGAAATCTGTTTGGGTGTGTTCATGTTTATTAGTTCTAGGAACACATTTTTAGGATTGTAAATAATTTTGAAAATGGGTAAAATAGATTTAAATTAGTTCACATCAGAGGAAAAGTTCAAAAATATATTATTTAATATTTTATAATCAGAACCTATTCTGTTTAGATGAGGTGTCTTACTATTTTCGTAATAAAGTTCACATTTAGGCATAGGAAATAAATCTGAAAATATAGCAACTAGGTATGCATAACTAGAAAATGAAAAATGAAGTTTCCAAATCCAAAGATTTCAGTTTAGGATATGATAGAGGATCTGAAAGCCCATTTGAAGTAGGAAGATACCTTTCATGCATAATTGGTAGCTAAGATGTGTATCAATCGAATATAAGGAATTTGTTCAAAATTTAAATTCATATATAGTGTGCAAACATAAATCTGAATACCAAAGTTAGAAATCATATGCACACGTTTAAAAGTGCATGTAAGCCAAAAATCAACACACATAGAGTAACCACAACACTTAGAAATGTGAATGACTTACATAGATGTGAATGTGTGGTTGTATGAAGTGAAAGTGTGAACTATGTCTTATGGATTGTTGTTTTCTTTTGTTATGTGTGTTGGCATGAATAGAACCTGCCCCAGAGCAAGTTCTTCCCTTCCAAGAACAAGACTTTCCATTCCCAGAGCAGCAGGAAGAAGGCAGGTGTCCTTGACCACTTTGATCCTATACTAGGATGTGTAGATAGAATTATTTGCATTGTCAATTGAAATATGAAACCCATGCTAGGAAGTTTCCCTAGAATTGCATTACCTTGTTTCCTTGTAGCTTGGGTTGGGATTTATTTTATCTTGTCATTTATTGTTATGCTTAGCCGTGCTTAGAATGGGATAATTGGGATATAAGATCATCAATTTATTTACCTTACTCTTGAATGAGATGTTATGAGTTATGTAGAGGTAGGGATCAAGGCAAGTTGGATGATTTGGTTGGTGCTGGGTGCACGAGACTCGGGTTTGTGTTTAGTACTTGCCTGGATCCTAAGGACCGGTTCATGGAGCTTGTAACCTGGCTTTACCGTGCCAACCACATGCTGAGATGGGGCAGCTTGGACAATTAATTAGGTGTATCCCCGGCATAGTATGGGTGTGTTGGATGGCGCGGGGAGTAGGCGTCAGCTGAACTACCATATGAACCGCAAGGCTCAAGGGGGGGGGCCACTGCAGCGGGGTTGGAGCCTCTTGTATGCTGTTAGGGGTGAAACCTCAGTGGGCCCACGCTCGTCGGGAATCCCTTTGTAAAGGCTTCGTAGTGATCTCCTGGCTACACGCCTGGGAAGTGTGAATGTGGTTCGTAGCCACTGGCATAATGGAGGTTATTTTAGTCCACCCGGCAACGGGGGATGAAATCACTACATGTGGGTACAGTGGTGCAAACTCTGCAGAGTCAAAACTGTCATGACAACCATGCTCATGGTCAAGAGCGGCTTGGACTTATTCATGATTAGAGGATTGATGGCTATGGAAGTTGAGGATGTTAAGCGGGGAGCTTAACATTGGAAATGATGTTATGATGATTTTGATTATGATGATGGGATGGGAGATTGGGACCATTTCACCTATGTAGTAATGTAGGTGCTTAATAAGCTAAGGTGATAGGTATTAATTGCGTAGTGCTTTAACCCTGAGTTCAACCTCTCCTTTTTCTAGCCATGCATGACATAACTTTCCCACACTTGCTGAGTATCAATAATACTCAACCTTGCATATTTGTTGGTTTATATTGCTGCTCAGGTCAAGGGGATGATGTGGTGTTTAATGATCAAGACTTCGGACCCGAAGAAGGATTCTAGGTTCATGGAGTCCCCCGGGCAACGCCTGTGACGAAGCCCCCAAGAATAATATTCCGCTGCTATTTTATTTACATGTTATGAACTTATTGTCGTCCATCGAGACATGCTATGTAAGACTTATTTATATTCGACACCTGGCTTGTAATAAATGATGCTTCACTATTTGTCATCACATGTATGAGAAAATGATCCTGGCATACATGTGATATTCACTCGGTTGTTCTTCAGAGAAACCGGGTGTGACAGAAGTGGTATCAGAGCCAAGGTTGCCCGTAGGAATGTGGACCTAGGTAGAAATGGATGTATTTAAGGACCCTATTTTCTTAAAAACTATTTTACAAAGGTGTGGGTTGAAAAGTGTTATTTAATAGGGTCACTTTATTCATCTTACCCAACTTTTATTCAAAATAGGATTATTTTTAAAACCTTATCTAACTTAAGTTTAAATGCTTTATGTTATAGATGGTTCGCATGATCCACACCGCTCGCAAGTCCACCGAAGGGAGAGTTCCCGTAGTTGCCCTTGCCCTGAGAGAAGAGAGCCGTCCGGTGACGTACCTCTCCTACGGATTGGCAGTAGGTGGCTTGTTGCGCCGTCTTCGACGCATGCTCCAAGCCGCCGGCAATACGGGCAAGCTAATCATACACTATAGCTCCACCCGGACCATCCGTGAGAAGCGGGAAGAATGGAGTTCAGAAATGAGGATTATCCATGAAAATCAGCTGTTTAAGATCCACCGCTCTCCAGCTTGTCGAGCGACACAGGTCGATGCGGAGAAGGATGTCACCTGGGAGGCCATCACCTGCCAGAGTCACATCTACCGTCGCCACCTGGACAGGACTGAGTACATGTATGTTCTCCAGCGTGAGAGTGGTACGACGGAGTACAAGTACCCGCCAGTGCAGCAAGGGACTTCCATGAGCATATGGACCTGTGCTTGGAGGATGCTGCTATGCTCAGCACTCGACTGCAGGAGTGTCAGCAGGAGCTTCAGGATGTTCGTGACACCCTGAAGGAGACCGAGGCGTTGCTTCGAGCCAGCTTGAGGGCGAGAGAAAGAGGAGATGGGAATGAACTGTGTGTCACCGTGAATGACACATGGACTCCTGACTCCCCAGATCGCCGGGCGAGGCGTCGTCGCACTTCTCCACCAGCAGCCTCCCCACCCAAAGCGGAGTCAGAAAGAAGCCGCAATAATGAGGAAGATCCCGAGGAGCCAGCTCAGTGATACGAGTCGTGTAGAGTCCTTCCCTATAGTTCAGCAGGTTATCATGTAGGCGAGTCAATACCTTAGTTAATGGTGTGTTAATGTGTGGTGTGTGACGAGAGTTGTGGAAGCCATGAGCAATTGTCCACAACCTCGTCTTCAGGTTTCTTTGTTTTGATGTGTGAACCCCTATGAAATTAATAGTGCATTTATTTTTGCGTGAGACGTGAACCCTCAGAAAAATATAAATACAACAAGGCCTCAACATTACAAAGTGTAAACAAGTAAAATTGGTAAGATAATACGTAATGCTTTAAATTGGCATTTGGTTGATCATGATAGATGGCTGGAAGAGGAAAGGGTCGTGGTGCCAACCCCGCCAACAACAACGATGAGGCCGGCAACCCTCATCTTTCTGGAGGCCAAGACAGGGGTGGTCGCCATGAAGGAGTTGATCCCATCCACAAAATGCTTGTGAATCAAAATCAGCTCATCCAGAACCTGACTCAAGTGGTGGCCAACTTGCACCAAGCTCCACCTCCACAAGCTGCACCACGCCAACCTAGGTTGAGCGAGTTTCTAGGGACTCAACCTCCAAAGTTTGCAAGTGCTGCTGAACCTCTGGAGGCAGATGATTGGCTAAAGACCATTGAGAGCAAGATGAGGATTATACAATGCCAAGGGTATGAGAGGGTGCTGTTTGCCTCTCACCAATTGCATGGACCAGCTGCTGATTGGTGGACCGCTTACGTGGCCGCCCATCATGACCCCGAGAACATCACTTGGGAAGAGTTCAAGCGTAGCTTCCGCAACCATTACATACCAAGGGGTGAACTCAAAAACAAGAGGAAGGAGTTCTTGGGATTGCAGCAAGGAAACACGACTGTGAGGAATACCTCACTAAATTCACTCAACTATCCTGTTAAGCCCCATGGGACATAGAGACTGATGAGCAAAAAAAGGATTGCTTTGTGGAAGGACTCACAGCAGAAATGCAGTGTGCAATGTCCTCCAACGAGTATGAAAGCTTCCATAAGATGGCGGATAGAGCATTTGTTGTAGAAAGGAAGCTGAAGACCTTGGAAAATGAAAACAAGAGGAAGGCGGGATGGTCACACCAAGCTTCGGGTAGCAACACACGCCCACGTCTGATGCAGCAACCCGCAGGGCAGACGAACCGTGCTGCGGTACCCTACTCAGCACCCAGAGGATACAACCCGAACTTCAGGCCTCCGTCAGCACCAACACAGCCACAACGTCAGTTTGTACAGCAGCCTCGACCCACATATCAACCCCGACCAGCAGTACAAGGACCCCCAAATCAACCCCAAGACAACAAAGGCCAGGCACCTAAGGTTGGGGTGCAATGCTTTAACTGTGGTGAAGTGGGGCACTACGCCCATAAGTGCCCAAAGAAGAAGCCCGTGCAGCCGCAACAACAGAATGTGATGCGAGGACGGGTGAACCACGTGACCATGGAAGAAGCGCAAGAGGCACCCGACGTGGTAGTTGGTAAGTTTCCTGCCAATTTACACATTGCAACCATTCTGGTGCTACCCACTCGTTCATTGCCCAAGGGTTTGTTAAGAAGCATGATCTAGCAACAACACAAATGAACCATATGCTAGCAGTAAACTCTCCAGGTGGAGAAATAAGGACAAGACAAGTGTGTCCCAAGGTGAATCTAGACATTAATGGGGTAGTATTTACTGCCAACCTCATAGTGATAGATTCACAAGGGATAGATATTATTTTGGGCACGGATTGTTTGACCAAACATAAGGGAATCATCCATTGTTCGACCAGAACGGTGGAACTAACTCACCCTAGTGGCACAAGAGTAAAGTTTATAACAACACAAGAGCCTAGGAGGGACATTAAATTAAATCAAGTTGAGGTGAAAGTGGAGGAGATCAGGATTATCAGGGAGTATGCAGACATTTTTCTGGAGGAGTTGCCAGGTATGCCTCCCGATCGTGAAGTGGAATTCGTGATTGAGCTAGTGCCTGGAACAGCTCCGATATACAAGAGACCTTATTGAATGGACTCCAAGCAGCTGGGAGAACTCAAGGATCATTTGAGAGAGTTGACAAAGAAGGGGTACATTCGTCCTAGTTCTCACCATGGGGAGCTCCAGTGATATTTGTGCCCAAGAAGGACGGGACCCAAAGGTTATGCGTAGACTACCGTGCTTTGAATGAAGTAACCATCAAGAACAAGTACCCATTACCCCGCATTGAAGACTTGTTTGATCAGTTGAGGGGAGCTTGTGTGTTCTCAAAAATTGATCTCAGGTCGGGGTACCACCAACTTAAGATAAGGCAAACAGATATTCCCAAGAAAGCATTCGTATCTCGGTACGGACTGTATGAATACACCGTCATGCCTTTCGGGCTAACTAATGCCCCGGCATACTTCATGTATCTCATGAACAAGGTATTCATGGAACATCTGGACAAATTTGTGGTGGTTTTCATAGATGACATTCTCGTCTTCTCCAAAGATGAAGAAGAACATGAGAAACATCAAAGGTTGGTGTTGCAAAAGCTGAGAGAACACCAACTATATGCCAAGTTGAGCAAGTGTGATTTTTGGCTGAAGAGAGTTCCCTTCTTAGGACATATAATCTCAAATGGAGGAATCTCCGTAGATCCCGCCAAAATCGAAGATGTACAGAAGTGGAAGACCCCTGAGAATGTCGGGGAAGTTCGAAGCTTCTTAAGATTGGCTGGATACTATCGACGGTTTATCGAGGGTTTCTCCAAGATTTCGAGACCCCTCACCAAACTGTTGGAGAAGGGAATCACATTCACATGGACGCTGCAGTGCGAGACGAGTTTTCAAGAGCTAAAGAAAAGATGGACAACAGCCCCAGTGCTAGTTATGCCAGATATGCAGAAGAACTTTTCGGTGTACTGTGATGCCTCTGGAAGCGGGTTGGGATGTGTTCTCATGCAAGAAGGGCATGTCGTGGCTTATGCATCCCGACAGCTCCGGAAACACGAGAAGAACTATCCTACACATGACCTAGAACTAGCTGCAGTGGTACACGCGTTGAAAATTTGGCGGCACTACTTGATGGGGAAGAGGACAGAGATATATATGGATCATAAGAGTTTAAAGTACATTTTCACACAGCCAGATGTCAACCTCAGACAAAGGAGATGGTTAGAGCTAATCAATGACTTTGATGTGGGCATTAACTATCATCCTGGGAAAGCAAACGTCGTGGCAGATGCTTTAAGCCGGAAAGTGCAGGTCAATAGGTTGAGCTTGAAGGACATGCCTGCAGAATTGAAGGACGATGTTATAAGACTCAATCTATGCCTGGTGAATAGTGGTGAAGCCATCGCCATAGAAGTGGAGTCCACACTAGAGCAAGACATACGCGAGGGTCAAAAGAATGACGAGAAGATACAAGAAATCAGACAACTCCTCAAGGAAAATAAAGCCCCTGGTTTCAGAGAGGATGAACAACGTACGATGTGGCACAGGAAAAGAATCTGTGTGCCTGAAGTAAAGGAGATCCGTGAATTGATTTTGAAGGAGACTCACGATTCCGACTATTCCATTCATCCTGGGAGTACGAAGATGTACCAGGACCTCAAGAGCAGGTATTGGTGGTATGGCATGAAGCGAGATGTCGTGGAACATGTTGCCCTGTGTGACACATGTCAGTTGGTGAAAGCGGAGCATCAACGACCCGCGGGAATATTGCAACCACTCAAAGTGCCTGAATGGAAATGGGAAGAAATCGGTATGGATTTCATAGTGGGATTGCCTAGGACCCAATCAGGATATGATTCGATATGGGTCATCATCGACAGGCTAACCAAGGTAGCTCATTTCATCCCCGTGAAAGAAAGCTACAGCGGATCCAAATTGGCAGAGTTGTACATGTCAAGGATCGTGTGTTACCATGGAGTGCCAAAGAAGATTGTGTCGGATCGAGGGACAAAGTTCACCTCAAGGTTCTGGCAGAAGTTGCATGAAACCATGGGAACCCATCTGAATTTTAGTTCTGCCTATCATCCCCAAACTGACGGGCAGACGGAAAGAACCAATCAGATCCTTGAGGATATGCTGAGAGCGTGCGCACTCAAAAACAATCGGAGTTGGGATAAGAACTTACCGTATGCGGAGTTCTCCTATAACAACAGCTATCAAGCTAGTATGAAGATGTCACCGTTTGAAGCTTTGTATGGGAGGAAGTGCAGAACTCCCCTATTTTGGAACCAAACGGGGGAAAGTAAAGTATTTGGGCCCGAGGTATTACAAGAAGTCGAAGCGAAAGTGAGGGAAATCCGCAACAACTTGAGGATAGCACAGACACGACAAAAGAGCTATGCCGATGTACGGAGAAGAGAGCTCGTTTTCAACATGGGGGACTATGTCTACCTCAAGGTGTCCCCAATCCGAGGACTTCGTCGGTTCAAGGTGAAAGAGAAGTTGTCACCTCGATACATCGGACCCTTTCAAGTTTTGGAGAGGAAAGGCGAAGTGGCGTATCAACTAGAATTACCGGCTCGCCTATCGGATGTGCATGACGTATTCCATGTGTCACAGCTCAAGAAATGTCTGAGAACACCTGAAGAGATGTTACCCATGAATGAGGTTGACGTAGCTGAGGATCTGTCTTATGCCGAGCAACCATCCAAGATTTTGGAGACAATGGAACGCCTCACAAGAAATAAAAGAATCCGGATGTGCAAGGTGCAGTGGAAGCATCATTCGGAAGAGGAAGCCACATGGGAGCGAGAAGACGAACTTAAGGCACAGTTTCCGGAATTGTTTTCCTAGAACCACCAATCTCGAGGACGAGATTTCTTTTAAGGGGATAGAGCTGTAACACCCCAAAACTTGTTAAGAGGGGAAATTAAAAATTTTTGGACGTATTGCATGTGGTGCAGAAATTCAAATTCAAATTGGAATTCAAATTAAACTCAAAACAGAAAAGAAAAAGAAAAAGAAAAAACCCCCCCGGCCAAGGGGCCGAAACCCACCAGCCGGCCCACCTCACCTCCGCGCCAGCCCGCAGCCGCCGCCCCGTTTTCTTCTCACTGACGTCTGGGGCCCGCCATCTTCTTCCTCCTCGCGCGCGCTCGGCCGACCGGGACTCCTCTCTCCCCCCGAATCGAAACCACCCCGGATACCCGCGTATCCCAGCTGAATTTCGGTTCTGGACGACTCCATCTCGATCACAACCGAACGCCGCCCTCCCCCGGATATATAAACACCGGCATCGTCCCGATTTTCACCCGCGATCGGCTGTTTTTCCTCCCGGTGAGAACCGAAGCTCCGATCACCGTTTTCTCTCGATCTTTGCTCGGGTTCTCTGATCTAACGCGCCGATCGTGTTCCACCGCCTCCGGGGAATCACGCAGGTGCAGAAAACACGGGGGTTTGCGCTTCAAACACAGCGCCGACGAGCATCACTGTGAATTCACCTCGGACCTCATCGCCGACCGCCTTCTAGGACCTCCGAGCTCAAGAAAAACCCCGAGGTGATATCCCCGACCTCCCCTCTATCGATCTATGCTATGAAATCCCAGTTTTAGGAAGAATTGATGAAGATCCGAAGTTCTCCGGCGAGATCGCCGCAGTGCCGCCCGCGCTCGGTCAGAGCGACGTGGCCGCTTGTGCGCCGTCTATTTTAAATCGCACGGTAGAATTGAAATCCCCGCGTACCGGTTCGACGTTATAATCTCAGCCGTCTGTTTTAAATCGGACGGTCCACGTCAGCCCCGCGTTATAAAGGCCGGTATTCTAACGCGCTACCCCCTGGGGATCTCGGAAAATACGAGCTAGCCCCGGAAATCTCTGATCTAGCCCCTGGAACTTCAGAAATTCATGTAAATTCAATTAAAAATTTGTTTTAGCCCCTGGACTTAATAAAAATTAGACTTAAAAGTTAGAAATAATATGCACATGTTTAAAAGTTAGGCCCCTGGAAATTCTTAAAATAATAAATTAGACCCTGTAGTAGGGTGAACTTAACTTTTTAACCCTATATGATATTTAATTTAGAAATTTGAATGTGTGACTAGGATTAAATTTAAAAGGAAATACAAACACATTGTAAATTCAAGTTTAAACTCTACTAACACTTGGAAAACTTTAGAATGAACTTAAAATAAATTTTAGGCTGAAATGAAATCTGTTTGGGTGTGTTCATGTTTATTAGTTCTAGGAACACATTTTCAGGATTATAAATAATTTTGAAAATGGGTAAAATAGATTTAAATTAGTTCACATCAGAGGAAAAGTTCAAAAATATATTATTTAATATTTTATATCAGAACCTATTCTGTTTAGATGAGGTGTCTTACTATTTTCATAATAAAGTTCACATTTAGGCACAGGAAATAAATTTTAAAATATAGCAACTAGGTATGCATAACTAGAAAATGAAAAATGAAGTTTCCAAATCCAAAGATTTCAGTTTAGGATTTAATAGAGGATCTGAAAACCCATTTGAAGTAGGAAGATACCTTTCATGCATAATTGGTAGCTAAGATGTGTATCAATCGAATATAAGGAATTTGTTCAAAATTTAAATTCATATACAGTGTGCAAACATAAATATGAATACCAAAAGTTAGAAATAATATGCACATGTTTAAAAGTGCATGTAAGCCAAAAATCAACACACATAGAGTAACCACAACACTTAGAAATGTGAATGACTTACATAGATGTGAATGTGGGGTTGTATGAAGTGAAAGTGTGAACTATGTCTTATGGATTGTTGTTTTCTTTTGTTATGTGTGTTGGCATGAATAGAACCTGCCCCAGAGCAAGTTCTTCCCTTCCAAGAACAAGACTTTCCATTCCCAGAGCAGCAGGAAGAAGGCAAGTGTCCTTGACCACTTTGATCCTATACTAGGATGTGTAGATAGAATTATTTGCATTGTCAATTGAAATATGAAACCCATGCTAGGAAGTTTCCTTAGAATTGCATTACCTTGTTTCCTTGTAGCTCGGGTTGGGATTTATTTTATCTTGTCATTTATTGTTATGCTTAGCCGTGCTTAGAATGGGATAATTGGGATATAAGATCATCAATTTATTTACCTTACTCTTGAATGAGATGTTATGAGTTATGTAGAGGTAGGGATCAAGGCAAGTTGGATGATTTGGTTGGTGCTGGGTGCACGAGACTCGGGTTTGTGTTTAGTACTTGCCTGGATCCTAAGGACCGGTTCATGGAGCATGTAACCTGGCTTTACCGTGCCAACCACATGCTGAGATGGGGCAGCTTGGCCAATTAATTAGGTGTATCCCCGGCGTAGTATGGGTGTGTTGGATGGTGCGGGGAGTAGGTGTCAGTTGGACTACCATATGAACCGCAAGGCTCAAGAGGGGGCCACTGCAGCGGGGTTGTAGCCTCTTGTATGCTGTTAGGGGTGAAACATCAGTGGGCCCACGCTCGTCGGGAATCCCTTTGTAAAGGCTTCGTAGTGATCTCCTGGCTACACACCTGGGAAGTGTGAATGTGGTTCGTAGCCACTGGCATAATGGAGGTTATTTTAGTCCACCGGGCAACGGGGGATGAAATCACAACATGTGGGTACAGTGGTGCAAACTCTGCAGAGTCAAAACTGTCATGACAGCCGTGCTCACGGTCAAGAGCGGCTTGGACTTATTCATGATTAGATGATTGATGGCTTTGGAAGTTGAGGATGTTAAGCGGGGAGCTTAACATTGGAAATGATGTTATGATGATTTTGATTATGATGATGGGATGGGAGATTGGGACCATTTCACCTATGTAGTAATGTAGGTGCTTAATAAGCTAAGATGATAGGTGTTAATTGCGTAGTGCTTTAACCCTGAGTTCAAACTCTCCTTGTTCTAGCCATGCATGACATAACTTTCCCACACTTGCTGAGTACCAATGGTACTCAACCTTGCATATTTGTTGGTTTAAATTGCTGCTCAGGTCAAGGGGATGATGTGGTGTTTAATGATCAAGACTTCGGACCCGAAGAAGGATTCTAGGTTCATGGAGTTCCCCGGGCAACGCCTGTGACAGAGCCCCCAAGAATAATATTCCGCTTCTATTTTATTTACATGTTATGAACTTATTGTCGTCCATCGAGACATATGCTATGTAAGACTTATTTATATTCGACACCTGGCTTGTAATAAATGATGCTTCACTATTTGTCATCACATGTATGAGAAAATGATCCTGGCATACATGTGATATTCACTCGGTTGTTCTTCGGAGAAACCAGGTGTGACAGTTGGTGAGACCAAAAGACATGACGAGATATTCATATAGTCCATATCTCATCGAGAATGTTGTCTTCGGGATATCCTCTGCCCGGATCTTTATTTGGTGATACCCGGAGCCAAGGTCCATCTTTGAAAACACACTCACACCAACAAGTTGATTGAACAAAATGTCAATGCGGGACAGTGGATATTTATTCTTGATGGTGACGGCATTGGGCGGTCGGTAATACACACACAACCTCAAGGTTTCATCTTTCTTCTTGATGAACAGTGCCGATCATCCCCAAGGCGAGGAACTCGGTCTAATGAAACCCTTGCTCAACAAGTCATTGAGCTGTTCTTTCAACTCAGCCAGCTCATTCGGAGCTATCTTATACGGTCTCCGTGGTAATTGTGTAGTCCCAGGTGCAAGTTCAATCTTGAACTCCACGTCCCGTTCAGGTGGCATGCCCGGAAGATCATCCGGGAACACATCGGGGTATTCTCGGACTACGGGGATGTCCTCTAACTTGGGAGCTTCAGTATGATAGGCGGCTGAAACTTCCGGGACTGGATTGTTTAATATGAGGGAATGCGTACGGTGGAGTGGAGAGTTGAGGTGAACCGTCCGTGATAAAGTTCCCAGGACAGCGCCATGGTAACTTAGCCATGACATTCCTAAGATTGCATCAATCTTCTGCCCCCCAAGAATAATCATAGTAGTGGGATATATTCTCCTACCTAAGCACAGTGGTGCTTTTGGAATCATCACATTTGCTGAAATCTTTCCTCCCCGTGAGTAGATCAAATATGAACACTCGGTTGGAAAGACTTCCAGTTGATGCTTAACCACATATGATGCACTTATGAAGTTGTGGGTTGCACCAGAATCAAATAAAATGATGATTGCACGGTCATTGAGAGTGAACGTACCGGCCAGCACATTTTCTCCTTCCATGGCATCCTCATTGTCAAGGTAATGAACGTCTCCGGGTCGTTGACCTCCCTTCTACACCGGTGGTCGGCCTCGAGGACCGCCCTGATTTTGGGCTTGCCCACTGCATTGCTGCCCCTTTTGACAGTCCTTCGAGAAATGATCCGCCTGGCCACACGTATAACATGTGTAGCGAGGCGGTCCTCCGCTGAACGGCGGACAGAATCTTGGGGCGTGTTGTGGCGGTGGAAACGCCCGGGGTACCATCTTCTGCTGTTGCAGTCACGGTGGTGGCATCGGCGGTCAGAATGGGGGTGGATGAAAAGAACGACCCTCAAACTGTTGCCGTCATGCCGGTGGATGCCACTGCTGACTGGATGGTGTCTGATATACCATGCGGTATTTTTGAGGAGCTCCACCCCCGCTGCTTGGTGGAGCGCTGCGCTTCTGCTGCTCAGCCACAAATTCCCTCTGAGCATCCTCTTGCATAATCGTGGCATTGACGAGGTCGTTGAAGGTGCCGCAATTGCATTGCGCGAGGTGAGTCTTCATCTCGGCCGTTTAACCCCCAATAGAACTGCTCGTGCTTATTCTCCTCGGTGGAGATGTAATCCGATGCATACTGCGCCAGATGGTTGAACACACGGGAGTAGTCATGGCCACTCCTCCCGCCTTGCTTCAGTTCCAAGAACTCTTGGAACTTCCTCTTCATTATCCTGTGAGGTATATGATAGGTGCGGAACGCCTCCCGGAACTCCTGCCATTCGACGGCATGGCCAGCAGGTAGTGAGGCGACATAGTTCGCCCACCACGCACCGGCGGCATTATGAAGCTGCTGCACCGCGAAGAGAGTCTTCTGCCGCTCCGTGCATTGGAGCAGGCCAAACTTGGACTCGATCGTCCGCAGCCAGTTGTCGGCCCCCAGTGGTTCCTCCGCTTCGGTGAACACCGGAGGATGTGTACTCATGAAATCCGAGTACGTGGTGATGTGGGGCTCATGAGGCCCCCTCTCTTGATGCGTCCCCACCTGGGACGTATTCTTGACAATCGTGTGTGGTCCAGGTAGGAACAATCTGCAACCATATGACATTAAAATCAGTCCCACAGCATACTCCATGCAGTCCGTAACACAAGAGTAAAACATAATGAGGGTAAACATGCGATAAATCCCGTACATGGATAATGTAATAGCTTTGCAAAAGCTAGACCATTACCAGACAAAATACAAATTAGTGAAATCCGAATTGACAGACTTCGTCTTTGGAAGTTCATCTCAATTAGATTTGGTCACTACGAGACGTTAATATCGCTTTGTCATCACGTATATTACCCTTTGTCTTCAATACGACATGAGTAACTAATGTACTCAAATCTTTCACTAGTTGAATATAACTCCTCATAAGTATGTTCTACCCTATTGGAAGTACTAAAACCCCACTAGGTACAACAATCTCTCAATTTAGTTCAATTGTTCATTCCTCTGCCCAGAATGACCAGTTTCTACATATCCCAGATTTTGACCTGGTACTTGGCGTTTTCATGACTCAAGTTGAATACCAAATTTAAAGTTAACTTCAGTATCTTTCCAACGAGTACTTATTTGCCCCCAGATCATCTTTTGTTAAAAAGGTCTGCAAATTCAAATTCAACAGAAGTTCTGGAAGAATTTCAACAGCACCTCCTTTGAAAGTTACTGTTTTCAACTCCAAATTCCCCTGAATTCCGTGCTGCAACTGCAAAAACTTTGAATTACAAATATGTAACACATCTCCTAACCTTTCCAAAAATATATAATATGATTATTTTTTATTTCTCTACAGAGAGTTATACTTGAAAAACAGAACAGTCCAGAGAGTGTTTTTAAATCTGTCCTGGTTGTGGACAGTTCACAATGCTCTGGAATTTCGACCAGTTTGATGTGTGATTCTGTTCTGGAAGTCTACAACAAGGGTGTAGAGCACTTCAACCCCTTTCCAGAACTATATCTCATACCTCCATTGGCTAAGTAACTTGTGGGTTATGCTCTGTTAAGTTCAGCGAACTTGCTGCCACAACAGAGCACTCTGTTTTTCAATTCCTTTGAACTGAACTAATGACTTTTGAATTTTTCTACAAAACCAGAGTCCTACAGATAAAAACTTGATTATCTTAGTTCCTTTTAACATTGTTTTTAATGCAATCATGATTAGTACATGTCGGTACTACGTTCCTCACAAAATGGAAAATCCTAACTGGATTATACCGGCATATACATCTCAATTGTGGCACTAAACGGTCTCTCGCAAACGTATACTACACGGGATACGTACGTGGTTAGTACCTGCAGAAGAACACTCAATAATGATGCACTCGAAGGTTTGTTGTCATTATAGGCAGGTCCATATCATAATAAAAACATACGCCCGTATCATTGTCATACGGCCGTCCTTGAGTCAAGTCACGTCTCAAGGTACATGGTCGTGTTTTAACACCACACGCCGGGGAACCCGAGTAGAGCGCGAACGGGTCGTCGCGGTTGGGAATTTTATCAACCCAATGGATACCACCTACTGCCCTGCAGGGCACGCCGATGGCAAGAGCTGCGTATGTCCTCCTAGGCTATTTCCAGAAGAACACACTATCGTGTTACCGACCACACGATTGGGTTTCCACTTTCTTGCCTAATGCACGCCAGGGACCAGCATTTCATATGAACTCAGGAACATGAAGAGTTCAAGAGTTTCATATTGACGTCTCACACCAAGCTGTGAGACCTATCCCTGAACCACTTTCCTCGTCAGGGGAGCTAATCAAAATTGATCCTCTTTCGACGGCGTCCCTTACCTCTTACCTGGTCGGCGGTGCATCGTTACAAAATCAAAATTCAGAATTATAACAAGTCGGTTAGTCATGCCACTTTAAGTAACTAGACTAATATAGTCCTTATTTGGGCATACTAGCGATTCCTCACCGTAATCCTAAGATTTCCCGTAATACTGTCCTTATTTAGTGTGGTATCCCCTAAGTTTTCCTGAAATCCATACATTCCAGGATCACAGAGGGTGGTGTCGCACGATGCAACATCCGATGGCACACAGGATAAGGCTTGGTCCGGGGCCAAGGGAACGTGTCGGCTTCGGAGCGCTGGCATACGTGACAGCCCTGGGGCCGACCGCAGGGCCAAGGACACGTGGCCGCGCCAGCACCCGCCTCAGCAGGGAGGCGGGGTCTGGCTGTCTTCCACCCTCCACGCCGGGGTAGCCGGTCTGCAGGGTACCGACAATCATGGAGGTTTTGGAAAGTGTTTGCACATGTGCAAGGTGTGCATGGACGTGGCAACATTGTTCCGAGGTGTGGTGAAGAGATATTGACGTGAAGATATGGCCGGAGAGGTCCAACCGGCTGGATTATGCCTCAGGCTGAGGCTGAGGTGGTTATCGTGTGTTTATGGAAGGTTTCAAGTTTGGTTTGGTTATATTTTGTGGAAGGCACAAATTTGAGTTGATTTAGGAATGTTTAGAACGTTCCTAAGGTGTTTGGAAGTCTTAAGATTTCTTCTATCTGTGTATGGAAGAGTCTTGAGCAGTTATGGAAAGTTTCGATTGAAACTGAGTAAGAGTAGGAGTCCTAGTTTGGATTGGGTTGGTCTAAGGGCTGGTTATATAAGCAAGGGAGGCCAGAGCTCGTGGTGCACCACTTGGGGCTGTTCCTCTTGTATTTTGTGACGGACCGAAATCCTTACATCCTAGGATCTCAGAGGGTGGTGCCGCACGATGCGACACCCGACAGCACACCTCATAAGGAAACTATAGTATTACATTGAAAACATTCTGAATATGTACAAAAGTAGTACACTCTTCAGTTACAACTCCTGTACAGAGTATACTACATCAGAAGGGTTTTATACAACTCATGCCAACACCTAACTAGCAAAAGTTGGTTGTCCGGCTCTAGGGACAACCCACACTAGCTGCACTCAGCATCAGTGCGGCGTGTACGGCTCCCACTCAGCCGTAGTCCCCGACAGAGGGTAGCCCTCACCGGTGGACTCGTACTCCGAGTCCGTGGGGTACTCCTCACCTGCAAACACTTATAGCAGCAACTGTGAGCACGATGGCTCAGCAAGTTATTCATATCAGCAATATTGAATCATAACATTCCATATGTTAACCTACGTTGCGACTCAGTGACCAAGTGGTACTCATTACCGCGAGGGACGGTGAATAGACTAGATATACGTCTGCAGGGATACCCGAAGAGCACGTCACATATGCCCATCCATGGAGTTGCACAGCACGTTCACTCGATGTCGTACGGGGCAACCTTTCACCGAACAGCCCAAACGTCGAACCGGTCGCACCCAAACGGACAGGAGGTTCCCTACACGTAGCATCTCTCCATGCCCGTTAGCAGATTTCCACCTTGCTTCCCTCAGCCTACACCTATAGATCAGTGTGTTATGCCTCGACGCCCGGAGGTATAGGTTACATCAGTTTATCGGACCCCATATATCCGGTATGCCTTCGGTACATTAAAACATGATCAGGGTAGGCCGCACACGGATCGGTCCTCAATCAACACGGACAGGGCTACGCACACAAGACTTCCTCTTTCTGTGTCCTAGCCCCTGCCTAGTATCATTTTTTTACTAACGTTGTCTCACATCTCGAACCAATCCCGTGTGTTCCGAACCCTATACTCGCGAGTAGATTCCAACTACTCGACTTGTACCGAAGTCTATAAACATTTAGCACAGCATGAACTACTCGAGGACTTAGACACTACCCTCAATCCTTTTGGAATAATCTGGTCATGCATTTGGGGTTTCATCCATCCTACACCTAATGCACACACATACTTCACGCTAAGTGTATATAAAGCAAAACTTTATAAAACTTGTTAAATGCAAACTGGGGATTGACTTATTGCTGCGGGTCAGGTGTTAGTGTCTCCTCCAGAAGTATGAAGTCCAAACCCTCCAGGGCCTCCTCGCGTTCAGCGACTACACATAAGCAATTTAACGACATGTCAATTTAAATGCAATGTGTTGAATTTAGTATATAAAGACCATAACTCTAGCTAGAAATCCCCTTTGGCTCTGAAATTTTTACTGTGGCTTGGTAACAACCTAAACAGAGACTTGACCAAATTTCATTTGGAACAAAGCTCATTTGATCCTGTACAAATAAAAGTCTAAATTGTCATTACAAGAGCTTCTAAGGATTTTCAGGGATTTTCATGGATCAAACCATTACTTTCTGGAAACTAGAGTTTGAGATAGTTCTAATGGAGTTGGTTTCATGTAATTTGAAGAATCATAGAGAAAGTAATGCCCTAACCAAGATTTGAGAAAACTCTGAAAAATGTTTCTGTATATTTTTTTATTTTCTCAGGGCAGTTCACTTAATCATACCATTAGGGGGTCTAAATGAACTCGGATGGATCTGAAATTTTTCCTATGACTCAAGAATTTTCCAATGAACATCGTAGCAAAAATTTAGAATTTTCCAAAAAGAAATTCTCCAGATAAAATTCCCCACAGTTTAAAGTTTAGGCAATTAATTCATGAAAAGTAATAATTTCCTGAACTGAAACTTGTATTACTGGATAGTACTCGAAGAGATGAATCCAACAAAAATTGGTTTACTAATTTTGGGTACTTCTACACAAAGTTATGGCCTTCAAAAGTTTGGGGAAATTCTGGAAAATCCAATCTAAATTCAGAAGGTTTAAACCGAGCTGGTGGGCCCCAGGGCTACGTGTCAGCTCGACAACGAAGCCATGCGTGGGTCCGCTTAATTTCCCGCGTAGCCGCACGAAATCCCGGCGCCACAGCAGATCCCGGCCCCAGTTTCCTCTCACTACCACGCGGGGCCCGCACCCTTTCATCTACCTCGCGCCACCCGCGACAACCGAGGTGGTGCCTCGCCGGAGAGCTCGCCGCCGGTCGTTCTACTGCATGACCTTTGATGAAACTCGCCGCCTGTGCACAACTTCTCCCGAGGAACACGTTGGTGTACTCACCGGAGCTTGGTGATGGCCGGAATAATGCTCGCGACGGTGACAGCGGCCAGGAGCTCATCGGCGACGTCGAACTTGGCGTACTCTACACCTTTTTCGACGCAGTTTCTTCGGAGAGCTACGCTGAGACTTGCTGATCATGAATATGAGCACTGATCCTCATGAAAACGGCCGCAACTAGGACCTCACCGGTGAGGTGTCCTGTTTTTGGCCGTCGGCATGAAAATCTAGCGGAACTAGGGTCCCAGTGCATGGAACTGGTTGCTACTTGATCGAGGAAGTGCGCTAGGTGTTCTAGATCATGTCTAGTGTGCAGATCGAGCGGTGGTTGCCTCTGGGCAACAAATTTTGCCTTCGACCGAGTTCTAACCCTAACACACTCCAAAGAAAGAAACTACAAATTCTCGCTCTACACCGCATGAAATGGAGCACGGCTTTCTCCTACAGCTTCAGCACAAGCAAGCGCACCTTTTCTTCTCTGTTGGCGGTGCGTGAATCAGCTGGGATCGGCCGGCCGCCAGTGAGCAGAGGGAGTGGCGAAAAGTGGGCGAGCAGAACACGACGAACAGCTCGGGAGAGGCTCGGTTTAGCTCGGAAACGGTGAGAACATCACGAGCTGGGCGTCGTGTGGGACTTTGCAGTGATGAATTCACCGTTATGTGGAGGGTTGGGGCGGGTGCAGGAAGTACATGGCCGAGCTGCGGTCGCTTGCGAGGAGATGGCTCGGTTGAGTCGGTTCTTTCTGTTCTCAGTCACTGACCAGTGGCCCTACTTCTCCCCCCTAATTCTTTTCCATTCTTTGCTGCAAATATCTCAGATACTCAAAATTAAAGTGTAGACTTCATCACCAAGTCATGAGTTTAATTCGATTTCCTCAAATTGAAGTTGGTTTGGCTAAATTTTATTTACATTTGAATTTGAAAATTCAAATTCAGTTTGAATTAATCCAAATATAGCCCCGACAAGATGAACTCCAATGAGGATGAAAATTGGTGGCCTGACTCAGAAAAATGTGCTGAGTTTGAATATGAAGTCAACATTTGAATCCAAGTGATGAATGTAGCTGAAATTTGAATTTGCATTCAAATAGCCCTTTTTGCAATTGTATCCAAAAGTGCCTCAAAAGAGTTTGAACTTGCATGAAACTTGGCATGAGCCCTCCTAAGAATATTTAGGGCCTAATGGTGCGCGCAGCCTCTCATGTTTACATTTATGAGACCCTACTTTTATATTTGTGAGTTTTCCCTCTAATCCACCTCTTGATGGTGTTTACATGCTCTTCACATGTGTTCATGAGCTATCCACACAATGAGCTGGTTTGTGGTGATGTGATGATCACTCTAAAAAGTAAATTCTTGGGCTTTTACATCCCGCCCCCTTAAAAGAATCGCGTCCCAAGATTATAAAAGAAGAGACGAAGATGACGAGGAATTACCCGTGATGAGACACCATGAAATCTCGGTAGTTTGAGCGAGGGAAATCTTCGCTCTCCTACTTTTGTCATGGTTGAACAAGTTTAGGTCGATCACACACACTTGTTTCTTTAACAGATTGGTTTCTCCCGAGGGGTTTTATAGCTTCCGCTGAAAAAGATTTAATCTACCGTTCACCCCCCCCCTTTTTGGTAGCCTTTCACATGCTCTTCGATCCTCAAGATACAAGTTCTTCGGTTGTTGATGAACATGAAGAAGAAGGAACTTGTAAAGTGTCTACTCCTCTCCGCGTCCTCAAAAGTCATCCACCGCAACAGATTAACGGAAGCTTGAACGAACGAGTCATATGGTCCAGGTTTTATGATCCAAACTCTCATGCTCATTCTGCTTTTATCGCTTCTTTTGAACCGAAATATATACCACACGCACTCACTAATGATGGATAATTGCCATGCAAGAGGAGTTAGAAAATTTTGAAAGAAATAATGTTTGGAAACTAGTTCCTCCACCTAATGGTCACACACTGATAGGAACTAAATGGGTGTTTAAAAATAAACAAAATGAGGATGGTGTTATGGTTAGGAATTAAGCTAGGTTGATTGCTCAAGGTTTCACACAAGTTGAACGTCTAGATTTTGATGAAACTTTTGTTCCTGTTGCTAGATTAGAAGCCATAAGAATTTTATTAGCATTTGCTGCATCTAAAGGTTTCAAATTATATCAAATGGATGTGAAACGTGCTTTTCTTAATGGCTACATAGATGAGGAGGTTTATGTTAAGCAACCACCAGGTTTTGAAAATCTAGGTTTTCCTAATCATGTTTATGAACTGTTCAAAACCTTTTATGGTCTTAAACAAGCCCCTAGAGGTAGTATGATAGGTTAAAAACATTCTTACTTGAAAAGGGTTTACCATGAGGAAAGTGGTTAAAACTCTTTTTGTGCTTATACATGGCAATGACTCACTATTCGTTCAAGTGTATGTGGATGATATTATCTTTGGTTGTGCTTCTCATGATCTTATGTCCAAGTTTTCAGCTATGATGAGTTCAGAATTTGAGATGAGTATGATGGGAGAACTCACATACTTTTTGGGGCTTCAAATCAAACAAACTAAGGAGGGAACATTTGTGCATCAAATGAAGTATACGAAAGATCTTCTTAGACGTTTCAACATGAAAAACAGCAAGCCTCTTCGGACACCAATGGGAACAACGACAACACTTGAACTTGATGAAGATGGTGAACCGGTTCATCAAAAAGAACATAGAAGTATGATCGGATCACTTCTGTACCTCACAGCATCAAGACCGGACATACAATTTAGCATGTCTTTGTGCAAGATTTCAAACTTTCCCACACGCTTCACATCGTAAAGCCGTCAAAAGGATTGTCAGGTATTTACATGGTACTCAAGAATTTGGCATTTTTCTTCCTTCTTCCTCAACCGTTACTTTGAAAGCTTTTTCAGATTCTGATTTCAGGGGTTGTAGGATTGATAGGAAAAGTATTTCGGGTGCTTGTCATTTTCTTGATAATTCACTTGATGCTTGGTCCTCTAGAAAACAAAATTCAGTTGTCCACGGCCGAATCTAAATATGTAGTTGCTGCTAGTGCTTGTTCACAAGTTTTATGGATTGTTCAAACACTTAAGGACTATGGGGTTGATGTAGATAGTGTTCTGCTGTTTTTTGACAACATTAGTGCCATTTACATTGCTAAAAACCCCGTGCAACATTCTAGAACAAAACACATTGTGCTTCACCATGTAGACACCGAACATCAATTGGCTGACATTTTTACAGAACCTTTGGATTTCACTCGTTTTTCATTCATTCGTGGTGAAATAGGGGTTATGCATCCTCATGGATTAAATTGAGGGGGAGTTTTACAACTTGGGAAGTCTATGTGTGAATCTGAAATTAAAATATAATATGTTTCATACATATACGACTTTGTGATTCCTTTTACATGTTGAAAGTTCTTACTACAATACTCATGATATACATGTTGTAGTTTCTGCCATGACTAGTAATTTAAATAATTACTTACACTAAATCTGGTCATGATCGAACTTTATTGTTGTTTTGAACTTGTTGCATGCTCACAAGTGCTTTTAATCATGAAAAATTAATCAATCAATAGCCCACATGTTGAGCTTTTATGATCAAATAAAAAATCTGAAAAGATCAAGAGAATATGCATGCATCGCACTTCTTCTTTTGAGATTGCTTATCATTGCACTGTGATATGAACTTGGAAGGAGATGTGTATGACTAAAACCATGTCCTTAAGCTTCTGATTGTCAAATGACATAAGCTTGGCTTGGTTGGTTAGAATAAGGTTGATGCGGCAAATAATCTCTTGCAAATGTCATATGATCAAAATTTGTGCTTTAAAATAATAATGAAAATAAAAATGTACGAACATGTGTCATGCTTTAAGGTTTTTGAAATAATTGAGACAGGGAGATCATGACTTGCTTAAACTGAAATTACACTTGATCTCTAGCATGGCTTACACTACTTTATGTATCTCATTGATGCGTAGTGTAAGTTACTTGATAGTATGGCTTGGATGAGCTTTATTTTATATGTATATGTCATAATATGCTCATAACAAATTGAAATTTCTGTTTTGAACCTTTCTGAATACATTGTCAAAGGGGGAGAAATATGTCACACATTGCACATTTACAAGTTTTTTTTGCATTGCACATTCACAAGTGATTTTGCACGATTCTTCTCAGGGGGAGTGAACATCCTTAGGGGGAGAATATTTTGGGGTTTCTTCTCATTTGATTTTTGATTTTCAAAATAGGAGAGAAATTTTCGTTTTGTCAAAACTTTTCATGAAATGTGACTAAGCCAATATTCGGTTTCATAGTGGTGTTGCCAATGCATTCATCAAGGGGGAGATTGTGATACCTGTGCTGAATACATTGGCAATTATGTTAAAAGTGAGTGTTTACATGCAAAGTTTTTAATATATCTGAGAAGCTCACTTCGGATTGTCCAAACTTACGGGAACTCATTTCAGAATGTCCGAAATTGTCGCACACATGAGCTGCACGTGTTTTTCACTTTGGACTGTACGAACTTTCTACGTGCTGAAAAAATTGTGCGGCTGTTATGTTTTTAACTGGCAATATTTCAAACTTGCTTTTTGTCTTATGGGAAGTTTGCTTAGTATTCATTTACTAAGTTTTTGATGTGTTTTGGCTGATCATGGTAGATATTATCCTGCTATGTTTGCAACATTCTTATATGAGGTGCTCATATAAGGTGTTGTGGTTTTCGGACTAATATGAGTCAAGTCAAGGACTTATGCTCGGAAGATTTTCTTGCTGATTCATGTGCAGGTGTTGCTTGAGGACAAGACATGGCTGGTGATGATGATCCGTTGAACTAGTCGTAGGGATGAGATGAGGTTCAATAACCAAGTTCTGGAGGAATTGTGGTTGAGTTGATCGGGAGGTCACGCAACATGTTTGGGTCAAGAACAATGCATATGAAGGTATCGTGGACGTTTTGGAAAGTGTTTGCACGTTTGCAAGGGGTGCATGGACGTGGCAACATTGTTCCAAGGCATGGTGAAGAGATATTGATATGAAGAAATGGCCAGAGAGGTCCAACTAACTGGATTATGCCTCCACTACAAAAAACCTAACACATTACGACGACCTTGTTATTTACGACGGCTAGTCGTCGTAAGAAATTTAACTTACGACGGTCGTTGTGGGTTGTCGTAAGTAAACTACCTTAAGACGGCCTTGTGTCCATGGCCGTTGTAAGTTATGGGGCCGTCGTAAGTTACGTGTAACTTACAACGGCCATAACCCTAAGCCGCCATAAGTTAAAGCGCGGTCATAAACTAAGAGTAACTTACGACGGCCGTAACCTAAGCCGTCGTAAGTTAAGCGGCTGTCGTAAGTTGCGGGTTTTAACCGCTGCCCCGGCCTGGGCTCAGGCTCATTCAGCCCCAGCCTGCACAGCCGCCACCGAAATCCGAGGCCGCCGCCGCGACGCGCCTCTACGCGCCACCTAGCCGCCCCAAGCTTCCCCGGCCATGCCGCCTCCCCGCGCCGCCCCAGCGCCACCGCCGCGCGCCTCCCCACGCCGCCCCGTCGCCCGAGCCACCTGGCGCCGCATCCCCACGCTCCCCGGCCACACCAGCGCCCCGCACCGCCCTTGTGTGCCTCCGCACGCCGCCCCACCGCCCCTGCGCGCCTCTTCACGCTGCCCCGCTGCAGCCACCCTGCCCTCCCCCGGCCGCGCGCCACCCCGGCGCCACCGCCGCGCGCCGCCCCGCCACCCCTGTGCGCCTCCCCACGCCGTTCTGCCACCACCACCCCTTGCTCCCTCGGTCGCGCCGCCCCGCACCTCCCTGCACCGTGGCAGGCCCCGCCGCCGCCGCTCGGCCCCACGCCTGCCCCACTTCGCCGCCACTTTGAGGTATGTTTTATTTTGTAATTAAGTTAATTTTGTTCATTTAGTAATTAATTTAGTTTATTTAGTTCATTTTGTAATTAATTTAGTTCGTTTAGTAATTAATTTAGTTTATTTAGTTCATTTAATAATTAATTTAGTTCATTTAGTAAGTAATTTAGGTCATGTATTTCATTTAGTAATTAATTTAGTTCATTTAGTAATTAACTTAATTCATTTAGTTCATTTAGTTCTTTATTTAATTTTTTATTAATTATTTTAGTTAATGATTTAATTTATTACTTAATTATATTACTTAATTTTGGTTTAGTTGACTATTAAGTTAGTTTAATATTTCTTTTATAGGCAGCTCTGTGCTAAAGAAATAACGATAGAGATGATGAGTAAGTTGGAGAAGGAGATACCAATATTATTATGTAAGATGGAAATTTTTTCTCCAGACTTCTTCAATCCAATGGCGAAGGCTACGATTGGGAAAACACGGCAATCGAGCCTAGAGCTGTGTACGGAAGCGGCGGCGGGAAGGCCCATGGACGGTGAGTTGGTCAACTGTTTCATTATTTAAAACTTCCATCTTATAGTTATTATTTTTCTATCTTTTGTAGGTTTGCTATTTCCGATGGAGTTGTCGACTCGAGGGTCGCGCGACCTTCAAGAGGCACTCATTCGACGGAGGCTTCATACGTTGGGTCGTCGAGTGACCGTCTCTCGCAGAGGGACTTAGAGTTCCATGCCATGGAGGATAGGCTTGCGCAGACCCAAGAGGAGCTCGACAGGACGAGGGCCGTCCAGGAGTACCAGGCCAACCTCATGGCCTAGATGTAGATAGCGGTGGAGGTAAGTAATTTAAATTACTATATTTTAAATTTTTAGCATTTGAAGAATAAACATGTGTTGTAATATGTTGCAATGACAGGCCTTAGCTTGACGGAGTGGCCAGGAGCTCGCGTTTCCTGCGTGGCCGTAGCCGTCACAGCCGCCCCCAGCACAGGTACCCCGGCACTGTGTAAATCTTTAATAGTATTTAATACAGGGAGGGAGATAAAGAGATAGAGAGAGAGAGGGGTGAAGAGATAGTGAAAGAGATAGAGGGATGGGGAGAGGGAGAGCAAGGGGAAGAGAGAGAGAGACGGAGAAAGAGAGAAAGATAGATAGTGAAAGGGGAGAGAGAGGGGGGAGAGATAGTGAGAGAGAGGGGGATGGGGAGAGAGTGAAAGTGAAGTAGAGAGAGTGAAATAGAGAGAGAGAGAGAAGGGAGAGGGGATGGGGAGAGGGACAACGAGAGCGAGAGAGAGAATGAGGGAGAGAGAGAGAAGGGAGAGGTAGATGGGGCGAGGGACAACGAGAGCGAGAGAGAGAGAGAGAGAGAGAGTGAAAGAGGAGTACTGAGAGTGAAAGAGAGAGAGGGAATGAGGGAGAGAGAGTGAAGGGAGAGGCGGATGGGGTGAGGGACAACGAGAGCGTGAGAAGGGGGTGATAAGAGGGAGAGAGAGGGAAAGAGAGGAATAGGAAGGGAGAGAGACATGGCTAACTTTTATTTACTTTACGGGGTTCACCGACGGAGGCGCAGCCTCCATCTCCGCAGCTATCGGCACCGGGAGGGATGCGCGAAGACGACGTTCACGGCTCTGGAGGTAGTCGTGAGGGGAGTGTGTAGCCGTTAGGTGTTTTTAGATTTCATTGGACTTTATGAATGAACCGTAAATTGTTTATTGTGTTGTTTATCTGCATTATATAACTGTGTGATTTGTCTCAGCTGGCAACTGTGGCAGGACAGCTAGTTTCTGTTTTAAAGAAAATTAAAACCATACAGGCTGTCGTAAGTAAGCTCAAGTAACTTACGACGGCTGTTGTGGCCATCGTAAGTAAGCACAATTAACTTACGACGGCCTGGGTCGTGGCCTCATAAGTAACATGATAACTTACGATGGCTGGGTTCAAGCCATCGTAAATGATAAGGCCCAGTCCACCACGTGGCTCAGGCGCTTACATACGACAGCTACGGGCCGCCATCGTAAGTTGCGTAACTTACGACGGTGGCTGTTGTGAGTAACATAACTTACAACCAAATACTGATGATGGCTACAAACAATCGTAATTAGGCATAAACCATCATAATTAAGCTAATCATGATGGTTTAGGCCTTACTTATGACGGCTTTGGCCGTCGTAAGTGAGTCGTATTACTGTAGTGCTTAGGCTGTTGCTGATGTGGTTATCGTGTGTTTATGGAAGGTTACGAGTTTGGTTTGGTTAGATTTCAGGATAGGCACGAAGTTTAGTCAATTTAGGAAAGTTTGGGACGTTTCTAAGATGTTTGGAAGTCTTAAGATTGCTTCTTTCTGTGTATGGAAGAGTCTTGAGCAGTTATGGAAAGTTTCGGTTGAAACTGAGTAGGAGTAGGAGTCCTAGTTTGGATTGGTTGGGCTAGGTGCTGGTTATATACGCAAGGAGGCCAGAGCTCATGGTGCACTACTTGGGGCTGTTCCTCTTATGTTTTTTATCAATAAAATTCGTAGTTTAGAGGAGCTTTTGTGCCTTGTTCGTCCGACTTGTTTTTGGTAAGTTTTCTCATCGAGTTTCTGGACTGCCAGATGTTGCTTTGGTGTTTCAATCATAACTCGCGTTTTATTGATCCAATTGCTGTGATTCTTTTTGCGTTGTCTTAAAAACTTGATGCTCCATCATATGTTAAAATTTCATGGTCATTGGATTGGGTGTTTTTGAGTTACACAAGTTTCTTTGAAGCGGTGCAGATCTGTTTTTTACTCGGGTAGAACAGATTGGCCCTTGTTCGATCTTTTGATCATAACTTGAGTTTTACTTGACGAATTTTCATGATTCTTATTGTGGTGTATTGATGACTCGATTCTCTATAATATCTACTATATTTTCATGGTTGAACACGTTTAGGTCGATCGCACACACTTGTTTCTTTAACAGATTGGTTTCTGTCGAGGGGTTTTGTAGCTTCCGCTGAAAAAGATTTAATCTACCATGCACCCCCCCTTCTGGTAGCTTTTCACGTGCTCTTTGACCCTACATAAAGCCCTATCTATCCATTGTCATCCCTTGCATTCAGCTATGCCACATGCTCTTGGCGAGAGTAACTCTGGTATTACCCAGGGTAAGCCCGTGCCCGATATGTTGAACCACTTAGCACTAATATCCACTACTAGCATATCTATATGTACACTATTAGGATATGCATATGTATACTAGAAGAACTTTAGTAACAACCCCTTACCTTAGCCTAACTCTCACTAGAACTATCTTGTCTTTAGAGATGATTGCTTAAGTGTGTGCCACACTACACCATTACTATCCTTTTATCCATCCTACTTGGTTCCCGATTAGAATATCCTATCCTATCCTTCATCTTGCCACACTTCACCTTTCTTTGGGATTATACGATACTCTTGGGTGAAATGCTACAACGGTATATTCCATACGCTTGCATACATCATCTTGCTTGGGCCATAGGTTAGCCTATTTGTCATAAGCCTTGCTTGCATTCATTGCCAGTATGACCTGTAAAAGTAAGAAATACCAACACCGATTGTAGCCTTCGCCTCGAGTCGATGGCCGACGTGCTAGGCGACTTAGGCGAGGCCGTCCTAGATCACAGCCACGTCCTCACGATGCTTCACGGTCTGAACCAGCGGTTCTTCCACATGGCATTTCTCCTCAAGCGGCAGCCTCCCTTCCCAACCTTCGCTGTGGTCCTCAACGACCTCTCGCTTGAGGAGATTTAGATGAAGTCCAAGCCGGGGAACGCCAGTGCACTGGCTACCACTTCATCAAGTGCATGTCGCAACCCGCCACCAGCATCACCCGACGGACCTCCTCCACACGTGTCTGCTCCAGGTGCCCTAGCTTCCTGTGCCCCGGCTTCAACCGCTCCATACTCTAACTGGGGCTGAAACCGGCGCAGCGACAAGCGGAATGACAGCGTATTTCTCACTCCGGGAAATCCATGGAAGTGGTCCTACAGCGTGTTCTGGATGTCTGGTTGTCTGACCGCTCCCTACGGCGGTCCGACTGCTCCCTACGGTAGTCTGACCGTGCCTGGCACTGTTCACATTGCCTCCTACACCAGCGGTCAGACTGCACCCTATGGCTGTCTTACCACCAGCTCTCTATACGGGGGAGTCTTCTACCACATGGGATCTGAATGAGCTGGCCAACTCGTTCAACACCACGTCGTTGGCACCGCTACTGTCCACTGAATGGTACACAAACTCTAGCATCGATATCCACATGAGCTCCTCCTCCGGTAACCTCTCGTCCTCCCAACCTCCCTCTTTTTTGACCCCTTCGTCTATCATTGTAGGTAATGGGTCATTGCTGCCAGCCACGAGTAACACTTCTTTTTCTACCCATGCTCGCCCTTTACAATTGCACCTTGTCTTGTGTCTCCTCACATCATCAAAAATCTGGTTTCCACTAGTCAGTTTACCACTAACAATAACATTTCTATTGGATTTGATCCTATTGGTCTTTCTGTGAAGGATTTGGATACCAAGAACATACTAGTTAGGTGCAACAACTCCAGGCCACCACTTTCACCTTCACATGCCCTATCTACAGGCACCACACCTTTCACGCTTTGGCATCATCGTCTTGGTCATCTAGGTTTTGACGTGTTGTCTAGATTATTTCCACAATGTAATAACAGGAACTTGACAACCGTTGTCATGCCTATCAGCCTGGTTGTTGTTGACGGTCATTAAATACCACTTTTGACCGTCAATATTACTTCATTATGTGATGGAATAAACATTTCTTGCATGCATTACCCTTACAAATAACGTAGTTCCACTTGTACCTGTAAAGAAATGTGCATGCAGGGAATATATGCAGAATTGAGGAGGATTTAGGTGAGCAATCCTAAAATATACACTTCCAGCCAAATAGAGGATGACATGTGGCAGTCCATGGATCCAATGGCCCACTTACAGGAGTATCCGAGGGATTTCAACGGCGTATCACTTGGTAAACACCTGAGGGCCCACCTGGAAGCCAGCCGGAGAAAGCACACTGAGTCTGGGGCCACCCCAAGATCGTCCGAACCAGGGGTTCATCCGACCTGGTCCTGCCCCCAAACTCGGTCATCCTCCACGTGTCGAGCCCCTATGGCTCCCTGAAGTCGGTTCTGGTTGATTCGCGCGCATATTCTGGCGGGAACCGACCACAAATCATGTATAAATAGGACTCCATACTTCTCACTTCTCACACACACCACTTGAGTAATACTCTCTTGTGTACACAGTCTATCCAAGTCCTTAGTGGACTTTAGGCTGTATGAAGGAGCCTCTAGTTCCCAAGTGTACTTTGGGAAAAGGTATGGCTCATGTGTCTTTTCTCTTATTACTGACTTTATTCTTAATTATAATATTAGTTTTCTCTTACTCATATGCTTGGGTAAAGTGTTTCTTGTTTGATTGTAGAATCCATGCATGTGATAGGTTTAGTTTTTCTTATGATAGTATAGTAATTACGTTGTTCTGTTATCATAAACACCATAGGCCTCCACAGTAGTCTAATTAGGTATGCTATGAATATGTTAGTATGAATAACACACTGCTCGGTCCTAATATTTATTCAACGATGTTTAGGTTAGTCATTGCCTTAGGATGGTACTTGTATCTATAAAATCCCCAAAAGTGATAGCAAGAAATTCAGCACGTTTACACTTAGGAAAAATGAGGGGAATTAACACTTTGAATTATAACGGTGTGAGTTCAAAGTAAGGATTCAAACTTCCCAAAAACTTCCAAACATGGAGATCTGAATTAATAACTTGGATCTTCATATGTCAAATATTCAACCTCCCAAATTTCAGCTCCTTTGGAGGGGTTCTACTATTTGTTTGGGACTAAGAGAGGAAGCCCTCAAACTTGAATTCGAATTTCAATTTCAAATTCAAAATCCTCCAAAGTGGCAAATTGGGTTCACAAATGTGTTTCCCACATTTGAATTAGCATCCATGCCACAATTCAGAATTATTTGAGTTGGTTTGCTATTCTTTTGGAACAATGCAAAAGGGAAGATTCAAATTCCCACTCAAATTCAAATAACCAAAGTCAGTTCAAATTCCACATTAGAATTCAAATTATTTGAATTAAAATATTTCAAACCATGACTTTGGGAGGAAGAAAAATATTTAATTTGGCGGAAAATATCAGAGCTATTAGGTTGGGTGGGACCCACATGGCAGTGACACATGAATTAACAGTGGCAATTTGCTTCTGTGCAAGTGCTCCCTCGAGCTGCCACCGAGCTGCTTGCAGCAACTTGCTTCTGAAGGCAGCCCTCGTGCGTGGGTGATCAAGAGCTAAAGCAGATGCAAAACTCCACTTCTTCTCTCTATCTAACCGTGCAACCGAAGCCTCTGCCTTGCTCGAGCTCTCACTGAGAAAACCACCGCACCACGCTGTGATCGTCGTTCAGCAGCCTCCGGCCCTCCCTAGCGCCGGTTGATCCCTCTAGGAGCTGCACCGGCGACTCCTCGAAAATTTTCACTGCTCATCAGATCGTCCCCGACCTTCCCTCACCGTGCCCGAGCCGTTCCTCGCCGGAAGAAAACAGAGCACGCCACTTCTCTCGGTTCCAAGTCGCCCGACCACTCCAGTGCCTCTCCGGCGCCATAAACTTCGTCCTAAGGTGCGCCAAGAGGTGTAGCTGTTTCTCCCGAACCCTTCTTGCTCTTTACTACCGCCGGCTAGCCGGAATTTTTGAAGTACCGCCGGTACACGTGAAGAACCGATCAAAGCCAAATCAGGAAATTCTCTCCACACACTTGATCATCGGTTCTCCGGTCCTAGACACAGCAACTAGCTACCCTAGCGCCCTCCCACGCTGAATACCGAAGCCAACCGGCCTTCCTCCACCCCCGGCGACGGGAAATCGCCGCCGCCGGCAAAAATGGGGCGGTTCACCGGTGACAGCCATGTTGCCGCCGTTGTTAGCTCGGGTTAGGGGTGAGTCACGTTCTACTGGCTCTAGTGATTCTGCAGGGCAACTTTGCTAGTCAATTAAGGCTCGGGAAGGCCGTGTTCCTCGCTGGCGCCGCAACTCTGAGCCGCCCCACCGATACCGAGTGGGTTCCGGTCGCTTTCATGCGATGAAAGGTTGTCCGGCGGTTGCGCCAAGGTCCGAGGAACATTTTAGGGCAAAACTTCGTCGAAAATGGTTGAGAAACGAGCGAGAATGGCACGCGCCATGATTGGGATCTGTGTGCGCAAGGTCTCTGACTCGAGGTTGAAGAAAGAACCGACGAGGGGGCCCCACATTTGAGTGCTCTGTGTAAAATTCAAACGGAAAGTGGTTCAAACTTAAAAAACCCATAAATTTGTGTAGAAAACTCCAAAAAGGGTGAGACAAAATTTGTTCAAATTCCTCATAAGAAGTACTTTGCAGAGAAACAAAGTGGTTACTATGAAAATGCAAAGGAATTTTGTAGAATTGTTTTAATAAATCCTTTAGAGATTTATTCCAGGAGCAATTCTTTATGAAACATTCCCAAATTTGGGCAGCAAATCCTTTTCCTAGTTCCTGAGCTCTAGTAAAAATTTGAGCTTTATTGGAGTTCATTTGCTAGGCTAAATTGTCTTCCAAAGTTCAGCCTTTATTTGGAAATTCAAATTCTAAGCGGAAACTTTTCAGCACTCCTGTCCAACTTCAAAAAATTCATATCTCCCTGTAGGTAGCTCCAAAAATTGTGAAACAAATGCTATAATTAGATCTTCCACTGTTAGACATGTTAAAACCTCAGATCTGGGATCGAAATTCAGAGAAGCCTTGTACTTATGGGAATTTTGGAGACTACAAGGTTCAATGAAATTTCTCCAAATTTTACTCAGATCATCCTTAGAGAGTCTAGTATCCACTGGAAAATTTCCAAAGCCAATTAAGGAACCTAAATAGCAGTAGCTATGAATAGAAGTTACTTCTTTTAAATCACTAGCACTTATACATATATTTTGCTACATTGCATATAGTGAGCGAAGTTGAGGACACACCGGAGCTGTTGGACGTCCACCCACCCGACGCTAACTTTTCTTTTGACTCGCAACCAGGCAAGCCCCGGTTTGCATTTAATTACCTTTTGCAAAGTTTTCATTTGTATCACTTATGTCTAGATTGAATTGCTTGCTTTAGAGTTAGGGTGATTGAAACCCCACTTGCATGACTCAAAATCCTATGAAGGGTTGGGTAGTTTATAACCTCGACGAGTAGATAATACCATGCTAATTGTTCTTAGAATCTCAGTAGAAGTCAAGTAGTTGGAATCTACTCGCGAGAAGGGATTTATTCACACGGGATGGAAAGAGGTGGAGAATGGCTTAAGAATGTGAAACTGAGACCCAACAGGGGGGGGGGATAGGATGCAGTGAGCGGAGGTATCACGTGCGTAGCCCTGTTGGTGTCGATTGAGGACTGAGCCGTGTGCGGACCTGCTGGACAAGTTTTAACAGTACCGGATGCATACTGGCGTATGGGAACTAGGAAACCGATGTAATTGGTTAATCTGGGTGCCAAGGCTTACCCAACCGTTTTATAGAAGTGGGTTGAGGGTAGCAAGGTGTAAAATCTGCCGGAGGGCACAGACACGCTCCACGTGGGGACCTCCTGCCCGTTACGGATGGACCGGTTCGGCATTTTGGTTGCCTTTGAAAGGTTGCTGCATAAAACAGAGTAGGAAGGTGTGAAGCACCACACTTCTGAAAGTGGGTGTATGTGACGTGTTATTCGGGTGTATCCTAATTGCAATCACCGTCCCTCACGATTATTTGAGTACCGCTTGTTCACTGTGCTGTGACGTAGTAAAGAAGTGAATGAAGCCAAATGAATATTATGCTGTATTGAACTATGAATGTATTGAAACCATGTCTGCTGTAGATGTAGAGCTCATTAAGTTTATCTTCCACTTTGGGCATCACCACATCGGAGGAAAGCGTTTCTTATTTGATTGTGGACTTCCGATGTGAGGGCTGCCTAAGGCTCATTAACCTGCTGCTATAAAACTGAAAGTAAGGATTAACATGTAGGTGTATCTTTATTGCAAAGTCTTTTTCCTATATTACACATCCCTGCATGTAGAGTTCCATGACTAGGGTTGTCTGTTGAGCCTTGCTAAGCCATCGTGCTCAAGGTTGCAATATTTGAGATGTGTGCAGATGAGAGTTATGAGGAAGGGTCCGAGGACGAGGCGATGCCTCCGTCGGGGTACATGGCCGAGCTGGAGCCCTGCACGCCACTGTGATCGTGGTGTGAGGGTTGGTAGTGTGTAGCGTCCCCGGGCTGGATGGCTGCACTTTTGCTTAGTTAGTATGAGAGACTAGTTATGTATAATACTTCCGCTGTATAATTAAGTTCCATGACTAGGGTTTTATGTAAAATAAAAGTTTGTATGTTGTTCGCATTCGTTTCTTGTGTGCTGTTGGGTGCCCAATCCCACGGCACCACCCTCTGCAATCCCGGAGTCGGTGAACCATGGGGTGGTCCCCACAGTCATGGTATCAGAGCCGCATTGGGAATAGCACGCTCGAAAAGAGATTATTTTAAAAACTTAGAAGTAGTCGAGTTAGGATTATTTATTATGCCTACATAAGGTCTATTTTAGTAGTAGCTACTTATGGTGGAAAAGCTAACTTATGTGTTATATATTCTGTAACGATGCTCCAACGTCAGGATAATAGGTAAGATATGCCACCGCAGGCGGATCAATTGCGAGAAGCTCGCCATACGAGCAATAGTATAGAATGGTTTACCGTGGCTTGGCACTGTAGTGAATATGAGTCTCTGAACCTTCTCATGGTTCTGAGAGGATATGAAAACGCTGATCTCTAGCGTGCTTTAGGCAAAAGTTAGAATACCCCATCGTGTGATAAGCAACACGATAGTATGCAACTCTTGAACAATCAATGTTCAAAGGTCCATACGCAGCACTCGCCATCGGCGTGCCTCAACGGTCATGAGGCAGTAGGTAGTATCCGTTGGGTTGATAAAATTCCCAACCGTGATGACCCGTTCGCGCTCTACTCGGGTTACCCGCCGTGTGGTGTGAAAACACGACCATGTACCTTGAAACGTGGCTTGACTCAAGGACAATCCTTATGGCAATGATACGGACCGTATATTTTTACTATGATATGGAGCTGCCTGAAATGTCAAAACCTTTGTGTGCACCATTATTGTGTGGTCTTCTGCAGGTACCTTAACCACGTTAGAGCATGACGCTTAGAAATCGTTTGTGAGTGACGTTCTTAGTTCCACCATTTGACACGTATATGTCGGAATACCGGCTTAGGATTTTTCTTTGGTGAGGAAATGTAGTACCGAGATGAGTTTTAGTTGCATAAAAAGGATATTTTCAATAAAAAGAGTCAAAATGAAGTTTAGGATTCCATTTATGGGTTATTGAACTCCCATATTGAACTCAGAGTCAATTGGGAGTATAGATTCAATTTCAAAGACCTAGGAACAACCTCCCCTGTTTTCGGCAGAAATTTTTCTGAACTTAAACAGGGTATAACTTATGATTGGTTGAACCAATTGAGGTGTGTGATACTATTATGGAAAGTTTTTTAAGTATTCTACAACTTTTCTGTAGAACTCCAGAACAAAATCTCCCTCCAGATGGATGAAAATGTCAGATGAGTACGCACTGTCCAGAAACAGGACAGACCAAAAATGCTCTCTGGAATTTTCTGTATTTCGACCACAACTTCTTGTAGAAAGATTTCAAAGAGTCAAGTAAGATAACGTTGGAAAGTGTAGGAAATGTTCTACAACTTTTTAGTTCAGGGTTTTTCTAGATTGAGGGCAGAAATAGTTGGAATTTCGTGAACAAAACAGCCACATGCAAAGGAGGTGCTGTCAAAATTCCTGAGAAAATTCTGTCAACTTGTAGAAATAATAACTCATACACTAGAAAGGCTATGGAGGCAAATAAATACAATATGGATTCCTTTTGAGTCTACTACAACTTTGTTGTTGAACTCTAGTCCATATTTTGCCTCCAATGTGGCCAAAACAGTTAAATTCTTACAACTGGTCTGCTGGACCAGAAGCTGGACAGAGAACACCATGATGAAGTTTTTCAACCAAAACATTTAGTTTCACAGTTTGATATCCAGCGGCTGTTGTAAAACAGTGAATGGAGTCAAAAAAATTTATGCATTCAAAATGTCATTTCGAGTGAGGACATGTTTGGGTCCAGTACAATAGCGAGGATTTACGCAGGCTAACACACTTAACATCCCGTGGTGACCCACGATGGTCGAAATGAACTTTTAATCCATAAAGTTCATTACCTTGGAACTCGATTATGGTGACATGGTTCAGGGATGTGTATGTTGTATAAAGTTTATACTTTATCCATATGTGTGAATGTTATGCGTATTATTTGTTCCATTCTCGCACTACTATTGTATACACTGGATGAAGTAAACAAACATGTGCTGATCGTTTGAAATGTATGAATGCAGAATGGTGCGTACACGTTCAACGCGAGAGGAGGGAGGTCCAAGTCAGGTTCATGGTGATGAGTCTCCACCTCCGGAGCAAACCACGACGCAGCAGCAACCACCTCCTCTACCGCCAGAACTTCCAAGAAATCTTGCGGAGGTCCTCGCCGCAGTAATCGGCTCGTGCGACGAGCAAACCGAGTTGCTGCAGATGCTGGTGCAGCTAAATGCGTCCCATCCAGGAGGACGCCCAGACAATGGGCAATGCCAGCCCCAATGGAGTTCATATTCGGAATTTCTGGTGACCCATCGACCGGTCTTTACGGAGGCCGAAGAGCCTTTGGAGGCGGAAAGCTTCATCCACACTCTTGAGGCGAAGTTCGGTTTACTACGGTCCACCGAACACCAGAAGGCTCTGTATGCAGCGCAACAGCTTCAAGGGGAAGCCGGTACATGGTGGGCGAACTACATCGCCTCATTACCGGCTGGCCATGCCATCACTTGGGCGGAGTTCCGGGAGGCGTTCTGCGCCTATCATATACCTCCCGGGGTTATGGAGAGGAAGCTCCAGGAGTTTCTGGAGCTGAAACAAGGCGAGATGAGTGCTTATGAGTACTCCAGAGCATTCAACCGGCTGGCGCAATATGCGCCAGAATTTGCGGGAATGGAGGAACAGAAGCGAAACTCATTCTTCCGGGGCCTGAATTCCAAAATGAATGTCCATCTCGCTCAAAGAAACCGCGGCATATTCAACAACCTTGTTAATGCCGCGATTTTACAAGAAAATGCTCAGCGCGAGCGCAGTTCTGATAAGAGGAAACGCAGCGCGCTGACGAGCAGAAGTGGTGGGGTGCCACAAAAATAATGTGTGGTGTATTGCTCACCATCCGGTCAAAGATGGAAGCCACCGGCACGATCGCCTCAGTTTCGCGGTCGGCAATTTAATGCGCCAAGTTTCCAATCATCGTATCCACCACAGCAACAGCAGCAGCAAAGGACGGTCCCGCGTGCGCCTCCATTTCAACCGCGTGCACCGGGATTCCGTCCTCAATTTGGAGGGACCCCGACACCTTACACGTGCTTCACGTGTGGCCATGTTGGGCATATTGCGAAGGACTGCCCCGAGCAGCGACAGGGCAGGGGTGCAGCACCGTATCAGGGTGCAAATCAGCCCCGCAACCAGCCCAAGAAACCAGCACAAAAACCCAGCAACGTCAACCACTTAGCCATCGAAGACGTGCCGGAAGGCGAACCCGTCCTCGCAGGTACATTTTCTTATTTAGATCATCCCGTAGTTCTACTTTTTGACTCCGGTGCCACCCATAATTTCATAAGTCAATCTTATGTTATTAAATATCAATTGCCTATCATTCCCACAAATAGTTCATACTTGATATGCTCTCCGGGTGGGAAAATAACAGCTGATAGGATGGTCTATAGAGCACCATTACAATTGGGTGGGAATCTATACCCGACTTCTCCAATTATGTTAGAGAGTCAAAAACTCGATGTCATTTTAGGAATGTCATGGCTACATCACCATGGTTCTGTTCTTGACATCATTCCACGTGTGGTTTGTTTAAACTCTCCACTTCATGAACCACATGTTCTCATTCTTGACCGTTTGGTTCAAGAAGTTCCAGCCACATATAACACGGAAGCCACAAAGCTTGAGGATATTCGTGTGGTCCGTCAATACCCGGACATATTCCGGATGATCTCCCGGGCATGCCACCCAAAAGGAATGTCGAGTTCAAGATCGAACTTGTACCCGGGACGACACCGATATCACGGAAACCGTACAAGATGGCTCCAAATGAGCTAGCTGAATTGAAGGAGCAGCTCAATGATCTGATGAATAAGGGTTTCATTCGACCGAGTTCCTTGCCATGGGGATGCTCGGTGCTGTTTGTGAAGAAGAAGGATGAAACCTTGAGGTTGTGTGTGGATTAGCGACCTCTCAACACCGTCACCATCAAGAATAAATATCCACTGCCCCGCATCGATATTCTCTTCGATCAACTTATGGGTGCGAGTGTATTTTCGAAGATGGATCTTCGCAAAGGATATTATCAAATTAAGATCCGAGCGGAGGATATTCCGAAGACAGCCTTCTCGACGAGATATGGGCTGTATGAATACCACGTCATGTCTTTTGGTCTCACCAACGCCCCAGCACATTTCATGTATCTCATGAACTCAGTGTTCATGCTGGAGTTGGACAAGTTCGTGGTGGTGTTCATAGACGACATCGTAGTTTATTCCAAGTCTGAAGAAGAACACGCCGAACACCTGCATATCGTGCTTCAACGATTGCGAGACCATAAGCTTTATGCCAAGTTCAGCAAGTGCGAGTTTTGGATCAGCCAAGTGCCATTTCTTGGTCATATTATTTCTGCGGAAGGCATTGCAGTTGATCCAAGAAAAATCAAACAAGTGCTGAAATGGAAGTCCCCCACATCTGTCCATGAAGTCAAGAGTTTTCTCGGTTTAGCGGGATATTATCGGAGATTCATACCGAACTTCTCCAAGCTTGCTAAGCCGATGATGGAATTGTTGAAGAAGGGGATGAATTATGTTTGGAGCTCAGCTTGTGAAGGAACTTTCCAAGCATTGGTGAAGCATCTTACAACAGCCCCAGTGTTTGCTCAACTGGATACGACCAAGCCCTTTGGCGTATATTGTGATGCGTCCGGCATCGGGCTTGGCTGTGTATTGATGCAAGGAGGAAGAGTGGTCGCCTATGGCTCACGTCAACTTTGTAACCACGAGCAGCACTATCCGACTCATGATCTTGAGCTCACTGCTGTGGTATTGGCATTAAAAATATGGAGGCACTATTTACTTGGGAACTTAGTGCATCTCTACACCGACCACAAGAGTTTGAAATATATATTCACTCAAAAGGAGTTAATATGCAATAAAGGAGATAGCTAGAGCTGATCAAAGACTATGAGATTGAGATTCACTACCATCCCGGTAAGGCAAATGTGGTTGCTGACGCTTTAAGCCGCAAATTGTCAACCATCTGTCCATCAGCCCACTTTAAGCGGAGGAGCCGAGTCTGTACTTGGTTCCATATGGGGCATTATACAATCTTGCTCTCGACCCTACCATACGAGAGGAGATTATGGAAGCTCAGGAGAAAGACGTGGAAATGTCACACATTCGGAGAAGATTAAAGAATGGCGAAATGAAATGCTTCCGAAAGGATGAACACGGGACTCTATGGTTACAGACCGTATTGTGGTACCCCGTGACATGAAGCTTCGGAAGAAAATCTTGGACGAAGCTCACTTGTCCAAGTATTCTATTCATCCGGGCAGCAACAAGTTGTACCAGGATCTGAAAATCAGGTTTTGGTGGACGCGGATGAAAAGAGAAATCGCAAAGTACGTATCCGAATGCGATACGTGTCGGCGTGTGAAAGCCGACCATATGCGTAAAGCCAGACAGCTGCAACCATTGGACATTCTGGCGTGGAAGTGGGAGGATATCAGTATGGACTTCATAGTCGGGTTACCTCTCACCTCCCACAAGCATGACTCGATTTGGGTGATAGTCGATCGACTAACCAAGTCAGCTCATTTTATTTGTACATATAAATTACGTGGCCAAGCAATATGCGGAGCTGTATATTACAAGGATCTTGTGCTTGCACGGTGTTACCCACACAATTATTTCAGATCGCAGTGCGCTGTTCGTCGCTCAGTTTTGGGAACAGCTGCACGTGTTATTGGGTACCAAACTAATCCGAAGCTCCGCATATCACCCTCAGACAGATGGTCAAACTGAACGGGTGAATCAAGTGCTTGAAGACATGCTACGCGCTTGTGCCATCCACCATGGTAAAAACTGGGACGATCATTTGCCGTTGGTGGAGTTTTCATATAACAATGGCTATCAAGCTAGCATCAAGATGGCACCGTATGAAGCTCTCTACGTCCGGAAATGCCGTACACCACTCAACTGGTGCGAGTCCGGCGAGCGAGTTATCTACGGCTTTGAACTTGTGAATCAGGCTGAAGAACGAGTGCGAGTAATACAAGCCAATCTTAAGGCTGCTCAATCTCGTCAAAATAGCTATGCGTATAAAAGACGCCGTCCTCTCCACTTCGACATCAGGGACCATGTTTATGTCTGTGTGTCTCCGATGAAGGGAGTTCATTGTTTGGGAGTGAAGGGCAAACTTGCGCCGCGGTTCATTGGTCCGTTCGCCGTCATTGAAAAATGTGGACCTGTGGCCTATCACTTGGAGTTACCGACGTCGCTAGCAGAAATTCACAACGTCTTCCACATCTCTCAGCAGAGGAAATGCCTCAAACCCTCGGCTGAAATCCGCACTGAAGACATAGAAGTTCTTCAACCGTACCTCACATACGAAGAATATCCAGTCCGGATTATGGATGAAAAGGTTCACGCCACAAGAAAACGGACCTTATGGTTTTACAAGGTCTTGTGGAGTAACCATACCACTGATGAGGCGACATGGGAAAGCGAGGACTATGTACAAGCAAATTATCCGGACTTGCTATCATCGTATACCTAGTAAAGTTTCCACACTTTGCTTTTCTTTTGGAATCTCGGGACGAGATTTCTTTTAAGGGGGAGGGATGTAAAATCCACAAAAGTGGTAGCAAGAAATTCAGCACGTTTACACTTAGGAAAAAGGAGGGGAATTAAAACTTTGAATTATAATGGTGTGAGGTCAAAGTAAGGATTCAAACTTCCCAAAAACTTCCAAACATGGAGATCTGAATTCATAACTTGGATCTTCATATGTCAAATATTCAACCTCCCAAATTTCAGCTCCTTTGGAGGGGTTCTACTATTTGTTTGGGATTAAGAGAGGAAACCCTCAAACTTGAATTCGAATTTCAGTTTCAAATTCAAATCCTCCAAAGTGGCAAATTGGGTTCACAAATGTCTTTCCCACATTTGAATTAGCATCCATGCCAAAATTCAGAATTATTTGAGTTGGTTTGCTATGCTTTTGGAACAATGCAAAAGGGAAGATTCAAATTCCAACTCAAATTCAAATAACCAAAGTCAGTTCAAATTCCACACTAGAATTCAAATCATTTGAATTCAAAGATTTCAAACCATGTGTACCACCCCAAAACATGCTAAAGAGGGGAATTTAAAAATTTTTGGACGTATTGCATGTGGTGCAGAAATTCAAATTCAAACTGGAATTTAGATTTGAATCAAACCAGAAAAAGGAAAAGGAAAAAGAAAAAGAAAAAGGAAAAATGGCCAGTGGGCCGAAACCCGCCAGCCGGCCCAGATCCCGTGTGCGCCCCTCTCCCTCTCTCCCTCCCTCTGACGCACGGGGTCCACCCGTCATCTTTTTCCCCCGCGCGTCCCAACCGACCCCGGCCCTCTCTCGCGCCCGATTACAACCACCCTCCCGAACCCCGCGCTCGCAGCCCCGATCTTCGGCCCCGGGTGCTGCTACTTATCCAAACCGACCCGCCGCCGCCTCTCCTCATGCAATTCATGCAAGGAAACTAGCCGAATTCCCCAGCGCCGCTCCATCTTTCTCTCCGGTGAGAACTGATCATCCCCCACCGAAAAACCTTCGGATCTCTTCGTTTTTCGCTGGACTAACGAGCTTGCCGTGCTCCACCGCCTCCAGGGAGCCCTGCAGGTGAAGGAAGCGACAAGTTTCGCGCCCTAGTATCGGTTCCGACGAGCACCAAGGAGCAGCTTCAATCCTCGTCGTCGCAGAGCCGAATTCCGACCTCCCCAAGCCCGAGAAACCCCTAGGTGAGCATCCCCTACCCCTCCGCAGCCGATCCGTGCAAAACAGATGCAAGTTCTAGCGTGTAGCGGCAAAAACCGAGGCTGGGCCGGCGAGATCGCCGCCCCCACCGCCGCGCGCACAGACTGGCTCCGGCCAGGGCGACGTGGCCCCCTGAGGCCCGTCCATTTTAAATCGTGCGGTTCCTATTAGATCTACCCGTACAGCTTCGGCGATCTAATCTGAGCCGTCTGTTTTAAATCCAACGGCCCACGTCAGCCCCCCATTATAAAGGCAGGGAATTTTACGCGCTACCCCCTGGGGATCTCGGAAAACACGAGCTAGCCCCGAAACTTCTGATCTAGCCCCTGGACCTTCAGAAATTCATGTAAATTCGTTTAAAAATCAGTTTTAGCCCCTGGACTTAATAAAAATTAGGAAAACCCCTCTGTTATGAGTAATTAGGCCCCTGAAAATTTAGGAAATAGTAAATTAAACCCTGCAGTAGGGTGGATTTGCCTTTTAGACCCTATAGGATATTAAATTCAGAAATTTGAACATGTGACTAGGATTTAAATTTTAAAGGTGATTCAAACACATGTGCAAATATAAGTTTAAACTCTCCTAGCACTTGGAAAACTTTAGAATGAGTTAAAAATAGATTTTAGGCTGAAATGAAATCTGCCTAAGTGTTGCTCATTTTTATTATCTCTAGAGACACATTTTAGGCTAGGAAATAATTCTAAAAACTGTTAAAATAAATTTAAATTGTTTCACATCAGAGAGGAAGTTCAAAAATATTTTATTGAACATTTTAGATCAGAACCTATTCTGTTTAGGTGATATGTCTAACTACTTTAATAGTAAAGTTCACTTTTAGGCATAGAAAATAAATCTGAAAATATAGGAAAATAGGTATGCATAATTAGAAAATGATAAATGAGGTCTCCAAATCCAAAAACTTCAATTTAGGATTTTGTAGGAGATCTGAAAATCTATTTGGAGTGGGAAATTATCTTTCATGCAAACTTTGTGGCTAAGAAGTGTATTAATTAAATATAAAGAATTTGTTAAAATTGGAAATTCATATATAGTGTGCAAATAGAAATCTGAATACAAAAGTTAGCAATAATATATGTATGTTTAAAAGTGCATGTAGGCCAAAAATCAACACATCTAGGGTAACCACAACACTTAGAAATGTGAATGACTTTCATATGTATGTATGTGTGGTTTGCATGAAGTGAAAGTGTGGACTATGGCTTATGGATTGTTGTTTTCTTTTGCTATGTGTATTGGCATGAGTAGAACCAGCCCCAGAGCAAGTTCTCCCCTTCCAAGACCAAGACTTTCCATTCCCAGAACAGCAGGAAGAAGGCAAGTGTCCTTGACCACTTTGATCCTATACTAGGACGTGTAGTTAGAATTAATTTGCATTGTCAATTTGGAATATGATACCCATGCTAGGAAGTTTCCCTAGAATTGCATTATCTTGTTTCCTTGTAGCTTGGGTTGGGATTTATTTTATTATGTCATTCATTCATATTACTTATGCTTAGCCATGCTTAGAATGGGATAAGTGGGGTATGAGATCAACAACTTATTTACCTTACTCTTGAATGAGATATTATGAGTTATGTAGAGGTAGGGATCGAGGCAAGTTGGATGATTTGGTTGGTGCTATGTGCACGAGACTCGGGTTTGTGTTAAGTGCTTGCCTGGATCCTAAGGACCGGTTCATGGAGCATGTAACCTGGCTCTACCGTGCCAACCACATGTAGAGATGGGGCAGCTTGGCCAATTAATTAGGTGTATCCCCGGCGTAGTATGGGTGTTTTGGATGGAGCGGGGAATAGGTGTCAGCTGGACTACCATATGAACCGCAAGGCTTAAGAGGGGGCCACTGCAGCGGGGTTGGAGCCTCTTGTATGCTGTTAGGGGTGAAACCTCAGTGGACCTACGCTCGTCGGGAATCCCTTTGTAAAGGCCTCGTAGTGATCTCCTGGCTACACACCTGGGAAGTGTGAACGTGGTTCGCGGCCACTGGCATAATGGAGGTTCTTTAGGTCCACCCGGCAACGGGGGATGAAATCACTACATGTGGGTACAGTGGTGCAAACTCTGCAGAGTCAAAACTGTGATGACAGCCGTGCTCACGGTCAAGAGCGGCTTGGACTTATTCATGATTAGAGGATGATGAATTGGGAAGTTGAGGATGTTAAGCGGGAAGCATAACATTGAAGATGAGACTATGTTTACTTGATATTGATGATGGGTTGAGGGATTGGGATCATTTCACCTATGTAGTAATGTAGGTGCTTAATAAGCTAAGGTGATAGGTAATAATTGCGTAGTGCTTTAACCATGAGTTCAACCTCTCCTTGCTCTAGCCATGCATGATATTACTTTCCGACACTTGCTGAGTACAAACGGTACTCAAACTTGCATTTCTGTTGGTTTAAATTGCTGCTCAGGTCAAAGGGATGATGTGGTGTTCAATGACCAAGACTTTGGACCCGATGAAGGTTTCTAGGTTCACGGAGTCCCCCGGGCAACGCCTGTGACGAAGCCCACAAGATTTATGTTCCGCTGCTGTTTTATTTACATGTTATGAACTTATTATCGTCCATCGAGACGTAGGCTATGTAAGACTTATTTATATTCGAACACCTGGCTTGTAATATGATGATGCTTCACTATTTGTCGTCACATGTATGAGAAAATGATCCTGGCATACATGTGATATTCACTCGGTTGTTCTTCGGAGAAACCGGGTGTGACAGAAGTGGTATGAGAGCCAAGGTTGCCCGTAGGAACGTGAACCTAGGTAAAAATGGACGTACTTAAGGACCCTATTTTCTTAAAAACTATTTTACAAAGAAGTGGGTTGAAAGTGTTATTTAATGGGGTCACTTTATTCACCTTGTCCCAACTTTTATTCAAAATACAATATTTATTTAATTCTTATCTAACTTAATTTTAAATGCTTTATGTTTTAGATGGTTCGCATGATCCGCACCGCCCGCAAGTCCACCGGAGGGAGAGTTCCTATAGTTGCCCTTGCCTTGAGAGAGGAGAACCGTCCGGTGACGTACCACTCCTACGGGTTGGCAGTAGGAGGCTTGTTGCGCCGTCTTCGGCGTATGCTCCACGCCGCCGGCAATGTGGGCAAGCTGATCATACACTACAGCTCCACCAGGACCACCTGTGAGAAGCGGGAAGAATGGAGCTCAGAGATGAGGATTATCCATGAAAATAAGCTGCTCAAGATCCACCGCTCTCCAGCTTGTCGGGCGACTCAGGCCGATGCTGAGAAGGATGTCACCTGGGAGGCCATCACCTGCCAGAGTTATATCAACGGTCGCCACCTGGACAGGACTGAGTACATGTATGTCCTCCAGTGTGAGAGTGGCACCGCGGAGTACAAGTACCCGCCAGCGCAGCAGGGGACTTCCCATGAGCACATGGACCTGTGCTTGGAGGATGCTGCTATGCTCAGCACTCGACTGCAGGAGTGCCAGCAGGAGCTTCAGGATATTCGTGACACCCTGGAGGAGACTGAGGCGTTGCTTCGCGCCAGCTTGAGGGCGAGAGAAAGAGGAGATGGGAATGAACTGTGTGTCACCATGAATGACACGTGGACTCCTGACTCCCCAGAACGCCGGGCGAGCAAGCGTCGCCGCACTTCTCCACCAGCAGATTCCCCACCTAAAACGGAATCAGAGGGCAGCCGCAATAATGAGGAAGACCCCGACGAGCCAGCTCAGTGATACGATTTGTTTAGAGTTATTTCTTATTTCAGCAGGTTATCGAGTAGTCGAGTCAATACCTTATTTATTTGAGTGTTAATGTTTGGTGTGTGAGGTGAGTTGTGGAAGCCATGGGCATTTGTCCACAACCTCGTCTTTAGGTTGCTTTGCTTTGATGTGTGAACCCCTATGAATCAAGAGTGCATTTATTTTCGCGTGAGACGTGACTCCCAAAGATCTACGTGAAACCTTCAGAAAATGTTTAAATATTAAGGCCTCAAAAGTTTAAGTTTAAACAAGCAAATTGGGAAGTTAATACATAATGCTTTAAGTTAACATTTGGTTAATCATGATAGATGGCTGGAAGAGGAAAGGGTCGTGGTGCCAACCCCAACAACAACAACGATGAGGCCGGCAACCCTCATCTTTCTGGAGGACAAGACAGGGGTGGTCGCCGTGAAGGAGCTGATCCTATCCACCAAATGCTCGAAAATCAGAATCAGGTCATCCAGAGTTTAACTCAAGTGGTGGCCATCTTGCACCAAGCTCCACCTCCACAAGCTGCACCCCGTCAACCAAGGTTGAGTGAGTTTCTGGGAACTCAACCCCCAAAGTTTGCAAGTGCTGCTGAACCTCTGGAGGCAGATGATTGGCTAAAGACCATTGAGAGCAAGATGAGGATCATACAATGCCAAGGGTATGAGAGGGTGCTGTTTGCCTCTCACCAATTGCATGGACCTGCTGCTGATTGGTGGACTGCTTACGTAGCAGCCCATCATGACCCCGAGAACATCACTTGGGAAGAGTTCAAGCGCAGTTTCTGCAACCACTACATACCAAGGGGTGAACTCAAAAACAAGAGAAAGGAGTTATTGGGACTGCAGCAAGGCAACATGACTGTGAGGGAATACCTCACCAAGTTCACCCAACTATCCCGTTATGCACCACAGGACATCGAAACTGATGAGCAAAAACAGGACTATTTTGTGGAAGGACTTACTATGGAAATGCAATGTGTAATGTCCTCCAACGAGTATGAAAGCTTCCAAAAGATGGTAGACAGAGCATTTGTCATGGAGAGGAAGCTGAAGGCCTTGGAGAATGAAAACAAAAGGAAGGCGGGATGGTCACACCAAGCCTCAGGTAGCAACACACGTCCACGTCTTATGCAGCAACCCGCAGGGCAGACGAGCCGTGCTATGGTACCCTACTCAGCACCGAGAGGGTAATACCCGAACTTCAGGCCTCCATCAGCACCAGCACAGCCGCAGCGTCAGTTTGTACAGCAGTCTCGCCCCACTTATCAACCTCGACCAGCAGGACAAGGACCACCGAACCAACCCCAAGATAACAAAGGCCAGACACCCAAAGTTGGGGTGCAATGCTTCAACTGTGGTGAAGTGGGGCACTACGCCCATAAGTGCCCAAAGAAGAAGCCCATGCAGCCACAACAGCAGAATGTGATGCGAGGACGGGTGAACCACGTGACCATGGAAGAAAACGCAAGAGGCACCTGACATGGTAATTGGTATGTTTCCTGCCAATTTACACATTGCAACCCTATTGTTCGATTCTGGTGCTACCCACTCGTTCATTGCTCAAGGGTTTGTTAAGAAGCACGGTCTAGCAACAACACAAATGAACCATATGTTAGCAGTGAACTCTCCAGGGGGAGAAATAAGGACAAGACAAGTGTGTCCCAAGGTGAATCTAGACATTAATGGGGTAGTATTTACTGCAAACCTCATAGTGATAGACTCACAAGGGATAGATATTATTTTGGGTATGGATTGGTTGACCAAACATAAATGAATCATCCATTGTTCGACAAGAACGGTGGAACTAACTCACCCTAGTGGCACAAAAGTGAAGTTCATAACCGTACAAGAACCTACGAGGGACCTTAAACTCAATCAAGTTGAGGTGGAAGTGGAAGAGATCAGGATTATCAGTGAATATCCAAACGTTTTTCCGGAGGAGTTGCCAGGTATGCCCCCCGATCGTGAAGTAGAATTCACGATTGAACTAGTGCCTGGAACAGCCCTGATATACAAGAGGCCTTATCGGATGGACTCCAAACAGCTGGAAGAGCTCAAGGAGCATATAAGAGAATTGACAGAGAAGGGGTATATTCGTCCTAGTTCCTCACCATGGGGAGCTCCAGTGATATTTGTGCCCAAGAAGGACGGAACCCAAAGGTTATGCGTAGACTACCGTGCGTTGAACGAAGTAACTATGAAGAACAAGTACCCATTACCCCGCATTGAAGACTTATTTGATCAGTTGAGGGGAGCTTGTGTGTTCTCAAAAATTGATCTCAGGTCGGGATACCACCAACTGAAGATAAGGCAAACCGACATTCCAAAGACAGCTTTCGTGTCTCGGTACGGGCTGTACGAATACACCGTCATGCCGTTCGGGCTAACTAATGCCCCGGCATACTTCATGTATCTCATGAACAAGGTATTCATGGAATATCTGGACAAATTTGTGGCAGTTTTCATTGATGACATTCTCGTCTTCTCCAAAAATGAAGAAGAACATGAGGGACATTTAAGATTGATGTTGCAAAAGCTGAGAGAACACCAACTATATGCCAAGCTGAGCAAGTGTGAATTTTGGCTGAAGAGAGTTCCCTTCTTAGGACATATAATCTCGGAGGGAGGAATCTCGGTAGATCACGCCAAGATCGAGGATGTGCAGAAGTGGAAGACCCCTGAAAATGTCGGGGAAGTTCGAAGGTTTTTAGGATTGGCTGGGTATTATCGACGGTTTATTGAGGGTTTCTCCAAGATCTCGAGACCCCTCACCAAATTGTTAGAGAAGGGAATCACATTTACATGGACACCGCAGTGCAAGACGAGTTTTTAAGAATTGAAGAAAAGATTGACAACAGCCCAGTGCTAGTTATGCCGGATATGCAGAAGAATTTTTCGGTGTACTGCGATGCATCTGGACACGGGTTGGGATGTGTTCTCATGCAAGAGGGGCATGTCGTGGCCTACGCGTCCCGGCAGCTCCGAAAACACGAGAAGAACTATCCTACACATGACCTAGAGCTAGCCGCAGTGGTACACGCATTGAAGATTTGGTGGCATTACTTAATGGGAAAGAGGAGAGAGATATATACGGATCATAAGAGCTTAAAGTACATTTTCACACAGCCAGATCTCAACCTCAGACAAAGGAGATGGTTATATCTAATCAACGACTTTGATGTGGGCATCAACTATCATCCTGGGAAAACGAACGTCGTGGCGGATGCCTTAAGCCGGAAGGTGCAGGTCAACATGTTGAGCTTAAAAAACATGCCTACAGAATTGAAGGAAGAGATTGCAAAACTCAATCTATGTCTGGTGAATAGTGGTGAGTCCATCACCATGGAAGTGGACTCCACATTAGAGCAAGACATACGCAACAGTCGGAAGAATGACGAGAAGATACAAGAGATTAGAGAACTCATCGAAGAAAATAAAGCCACTGGGTTCAGAGAGGATGAACAAGGTACAGTGTGGCATGGGAAAAGAATCTGTGTGCCTGAGGTGAAGGAGATCCGTGAATTGATTTTGAAGGAGGCTCATGATTCCGACTATTCCATTCATCCTGGGAGTACGAAGATGTATCATGACATCAAGAGCAGATATTGGTGGTATGGCATGAAGCGAGATGTCGTGGAACATGTTGCCCTATGTGACACATGTCAGTTGGTGAAAGCAGAACATCAACGACCCGCGGGACTATTGCAACCGCTCAAAGTGCCTGAATGGAAATGGGAGGAAATAGGTATGGACTTCATAGTGGGACTACCTAGGACCCAATCGGGATATGATTCAATATGCGTCGTCATCGACAGGCTAACCAAGGTAGCTCATTTCATCCCCGTGAAAGAAAGCTACAGCGGATCCAAATTGGCGGAATTGTACATGTCAAGGATTGTGTGTTTTCATGGAGTGCCAAAGAAGATAGTATCAGATCGAGGGACACAGTTCACCTCAACGTTCTGGTAGAAGTTACATGAAACCATGGGAACTCATCTAAAATTTTAGTTCTGCCTATCACCCCCAGACTGACGGGCAGATGGAAAGAACCAATCAGATCCTTGAGGATATGCTGAGAGCGTGTGCACTCAAGAACAATAGGAGTTGGGATAAGAACTTACGGTATGCGGAGTTATCCTATAACAACAGCTATCAGGCTAGTATGAAGATGTCACCATTTGAGGCTTTGTATGGGAGGAAGTGCAGAACTCCACTATTTTGGAACCAAACAGGGGAAAGTAAAGTGTTTGGGCCCGAGGTACTACAAGAAGTCGAGGCGAAAGTGAAGGAAATTCGCAACAATTTGAGGATAGCATAGACCCGACAAAAGAGTTATGCCGATGTACGGAGAAGAGAGCTTATTATCAACGTGGGGGACTATGTCTATCTCAAGGTGTCCCCTATCCGAGGATTTCGTCGGTCGAAGGTGAAGGGGAAATTATCACCTCAATACATCGGACCCTTTCATATTCTGGAGAGGAAAGGCAAAGTGGCATATCAACTAGAACTACCGGCTCGCCTATCGGATGTGCACGATGCATTCCATGTGTCACAGATCAAGAAATCTCTAAGAACGCCCGAAGAGATGTTACCCATGAATGAGGTGGACATACGAGAGGACCTTTCTTATGCCGAGCAGCCGGTCAAGATTTTCGAGACAATGGAACGCCTCACAAGAATTAAAAGAATCCGAATGTGCAAGGTGCAGTGGAAGCATCACTCGTAAGCAGAAGCGACATGGGAGCGAGAAGATGAGCTTAAGGTACAGTTTCCGGAATTGTTTTCCTAGAATCACCAATCTCGAGGACGAGATTTCTTTTAAGGGGGGTAGAGCTGTAACACCCCAAAACATGCTAAAGAGGGAATTTAAAAAATTTTGGACGTATTGCATGTGGTGCAGAAATTCAAATTCAAACTGAAATTTAGAATTGAATCAAACCACAAAAAGGAAAAGGAAAAAGAAAAATAAAAAGGAAAAAAAAACGGCCAGTGGGCCGAAACCCGCCAGCCGGCCCAGATCCCGCGCGCGCCCCTCTCCCTCTCTCCCTCTCTCTGACGCGCGGGGCCTGCCCGTCATCTTCTTCCCCTGCGCGCCCCAACCGACCCCGGCCCTCTCTCGCGCCCGATCACAACCACCCTCCCGAACCCCGCGCTCGCAGCCCCGATCTTCGGCCCCGGGCGCTGCTACTTATCCAAACCGACCCGCCGCCGCCTCTCCCCGTGCAATCCACGCAAGGAAACTCGCCGGATTCCCCAGCGCCGCTCCATCTTTCTCTCCGGTGAGAACCGATCATCCCCCACCGAAAAACCTTCGGATCTCTTCGTTTTTCACTGGACTAATGAGCTTGCCGTGCTCCACCGCCTCCAGGGAGCCCTGCAGGTGAAGGAAGCGACAAGTTTCGCGCCCTAGCATCGGTTCCGACGAGCACCGAGGAGCAGCTTCAATCCTCGTTGTCGCAGAGCCGAATTCCGACCTCCCCATGCCCGAGAAACCCCTAGGTGAGCATCCCCTACCCCTCCGCAGCCGATCCGTGCAAAAAGATGCGAGTTCTAGCGTGTAGCGGCAAAAACCAAGGCTGCGCCGGCGAGATCGCCGCCCCGCCGCCGCGCGCGCGGGCTGGCTCCGGCCAGGGCGACGTGCCCCCCTGAGGCCCGTCCATTTTAAATCGTGCGGTTCCTATTAGATCTACCCGTACAGCTTCGGCGATCTAATCTGAGCCGTTTGTTTTAAATCCAACGGCCCACGTCAGCCCCGCATTATAAAGGCAGGGAATTTTACGCTACCCCCTGGGGGTCTCGGAAAACACGAGCTAGCCACGGAAACTTCTGATCTAGCCCCTGGACCTTCAGAAATTCATGTAAATTCATTTAAAAAATCAGTTTTAGCCCCTGGACTTAATAAAAATTAGGAAAACCCCTATGTTATGAGTAATTAGGCCCCTGAAAATTTAGGAAATAGTAAATTAAACCCTGCAGTAGGGTGGATTTGCCATTTAGACCCTATATTAAATTCAGAAATTTGAACATGTGACTAGGATTTAAATTTAAATGGTGATTCAAACACATGTGCAAATATAAGTTTAAACTCTCCTAGCACTTGGATAACTTTAGAATGAGTTAAAAATAGATTTTAGGCTGAAATGAAATCTGCCTAAGTGTTGCTCATTTTTATTATCTCTAGAGACACATTTTAGGCTAGGAAATAATTCTAAAAACTGGTAAAATAAATTTAAATTGTTTCACATCAGAGAGGAAGTTCAAAAATATTTTATTGAACATTTTAGATCAGAACCTATTCTGTTTAGTTGATATGTCTAACTACTTTAATAGTAAAGTTCACTTTTAGGCATAGAAAATATATCTGAAAATATAGGAAAATAGGTATGCATAATTAGAAAATGATAAATGAGGTCTCCAAATCCAAAAACTTCAATTTAGGATTTTGTAGAAGATCTGAAAACCTATTTGGAGTAGGAAATTATCTTTCATGCAAACTTTGTGGCTAAGAAGTGTATTAATTAAATATAAAGAATTTGTTCAAATTGGAAATTCATTTATAGTGTGCAAATAGAAATCTGGATACAAAAGTTAGAAATAATATATGTATGTTTAAAAGTGCATGTAGGCCAAAAATCAACACATCTAGGGTAACCACAACACTTAGAAATGTGAATGACTTTCATATGTATGTATGTGTGGTTTGCATGAAGTGAAAGTGTGGACTATGACTTATGGATTGTTGTTTTCTTTTGCTATGTGTATTGGCATGAGTAGAACCTGCCCCAGAGCAAGTTCTCCCCTTCCAAGACCAAGACTTTCCATTCCCAGAGCAGCAGGAAGAAGGCAAGTGTCCTTGACCACTTTGATCCTATACTAGGATGTGTAGTTAGAATTAATTTGCATTGTCAATTTGGAATATGATACCCATGCTAGGAAGTTTCCCTAGAATTGCATTATCTTGTTTCCTTGTAGCTTGGGTTGGGATTTATTTTATTATGGCATTCATTCATATTACTTATGATTAGCCATGCTTAGAATGGGATAAGTGGGATATGAGATCATCAACTTATTTACCTTACTCTTGAATGAGATATTATGAGTTATGTAGAGGTAGGGATCGAGGCAAGTTGGATGATTTGGTTGGTGCTGTGTGCACGAGACTCGGGTTTGTGTTTAGTGCTTGCCTGGATCCTAAGGACCGGTTCATGGAGCATGTAACCTTGCTTTACCGTGCCAACCACATACTGAGATGGGGCAGCTTGGCCAATTAATTAGGTGTATCCCCGGCGTAGTATGGGTGTTTTGGATGGAGCGGGGAATAGGTGTCAGCTGGACTACCATATGAACCGCAAGGCTTAAGAGGGGGCCACTGCAGCGGGGTTGGAGCCTCTTGTATGCTGTTAGGGGTGAAACCTTAGTGGACCCACGCTTGTCAGGAATCCCTTTGTAAAGGCCTCGTAGTGATCTCCTGTCTACACACCTGGGAAGTGTGAACATGGTTCGCGGCCACTGGCATAATGGAGGTTCTTTCAGTCCACCCAGCAACGGGTGATGAAATCACTACATGTGGGTACAGTGGTGCAAACTCTGCAGAGTCAAAACTGTCATCACAGCCGTGCTCACGGTCAAGAGCGGCTTGGACTTATTCATGATTAGAGGATGATGAATTGAGAAGTTGAGGATGTTAAGCGGGAAGCATAACATTGAAGATGAGACTATGTTTACTTGATATTGATGATGGGTTGAGGGATTGGGACCATTTCACCTATGTAGTAATGTAGGTGCTTAATAAGCTAAGGTGATAGGTAATAATTGCGTAGTGCTTTAACCATGAGTTCAACCTCTCCTTGCTCTAGCCATGCAAGACATTACTTTCCCACACTTGCTGAGTACCAACGGTACTCAAACATGCATTTCTGTTGGTTTAAATTGCTGCTCAGGTCAAAGGGATGATGTGGTGTTCAATGACCAAGACTTTGGACCCGATGAAGGTTTCTAGGTTCACGGAGTCCCCTGGGCAACACCTGTGTAACACCCCAAAACCGCTAAAGAGGGGAATTTTAAAAAAATGGACGTATTGCATGTGGTGCAGAAATTCAAATTCAAACTGGAATTCAAATTCAAATCAAAACAGAAAAAGAAAAGGAAAAAGAAAAAGAAAAACAAAACCGAAACCGGCCAGTGGGCCGAAACCCACCAGCCGGCCCAAGACCCCCCCGCGCCAGCCCAAACCCGCCCCCTCTCTCTCTCCGTCTCACTGACACGCGGGGCCCGCGTGTCATCCCTCTCCTCCCGCGTGCCCCAACCGACCCCGGCCCTCTCTCGCACCCGAATCAACACCGACCTCCGGAAACACGCGCCCCCAGCGCGATCTTCGGCCCCGGACGCTGCTACTTATCCAAACCGATCCTCCGCCGCCTCTCCTCGTGCAATTCACGCAAGGAAACTCGCCGAATTCCCCAGCGCCGCTCCACCTTTCTCTCCGGTGAGAACCGAAGCTTCTATCACCGTTTTCCTTCGATCCTTGCTCGGACTTCCTTATCTAATGCGCTGATCATATTCCACCGCCTCCGGGGAGTCACGCAGGTGAAGAAAACCCATTGTTTTGCGCTCTAGACGCAGCTCCGGCGAGCACCGCCGCGTTTTCATCTCGGACCTCGCAGCCGACCACCTTCTATGGCATCCGAGCTCAAGAAAAACCCTGAGGTGAGATCCCCGACCTCCCCTCTAACGTTATATGCCAAGAAATCCAAGTTTTAGATAGTACAGACGAAAACCCGAAGATCTCCGGCGAGATCGCCGCCCCCCACCGCCGCGCGCCGCCGGGCAGCGCCGCCCGCGCACGGGCAGGGCAACGCGGCCCCCTAAGGCCCGTCCATTTTAAATCGTGCGGTTCCTATTAGATCTAACCTGTACCGCTTCGCGTTATAATCTCAGCCGTCTGTTTTAAATCGGACGGTCCACGTCGGCCCCGCATTATAAAGGCTCGGAATCTTACGCGCTACCCCCTGGGGATTTCGGAAAACACGAACTAGCCCTGGAAACTTCTGATCTAGCCCCTGGACCTTCAGAAATTCGTCTAAATTCATTTAAAAATCAGTTTTAGCCCCTGGACTTAATAAAAATTAGGAAACCCCCTCTGTTATGTGTAGTTAGACCCCTGGAAATTTAGGAAATAGTAAATTAGACCCTGCAGTAGGGTGGATTTACCTTTTTGACCCTATATGATATTAAATTCAGAAATTTGAATATGTGACTAGGATTTAAATTTAAAAGGTAAGGCAAACACTTGTGCAAATTCAAATTTAAACTCTCCTAGCACTTGGAAAACTTTAGAATGAGTTAAAAATAGATTTTAGGCTGAAACGAAATCTGCCTAAGTGTTGCTCATTTTATTTTCCCTAGAGACACATTTTAGGCTAGCAAATAATTCTAAAAACTAGTAAAATAAATTTAATTTGTTCCACATCAAAGAGGAATATAAAAAATATATTATTGAACATTTTAGATCAGAACCTATTCTGTTTAGATGATGTGTCTTACTATTTTTCATAATAAAGTTCACTTTTAGGCATAGAAAATAAATCTGCAAATATAGGAAAATAAGTATGCATAATTAGAAAATGATAAATGAGTTTTCCAAATCCAAAAGCTTCAATGTAGGATTTTGTAGAAGATCTGAAAACCTATTTGGAGTAGGGAATCACCTTTCATGCAAACTTTGTGGCTAAGAAGTGTATTAATCAAATATAAAGGATTTGTTCAAATTGGAAATTCATATATAGAGTGCAAATAGAAATCTGAATACAAAAGTTAGAAATAATATATATATGTTTAAAAGTGCATGTAGGCCTAAAATCAACACATCTAGGGTAACCACAACACTTAGAAATGTGAATGACTTTCATAGGTATGTATGTATGGTTTGCATGAGTGAAAGTGTGAACTATGGCTTATGGATTGTTGCTTTCTTTTGCTATGTGTATTGGCATGAGTAGAACCTGCCCCAAAGCAAGTTCTCCCCTTCCAAGACCAAGACTTTCCATTCTCAGAGCAGCAGGAAGAAGGCAAGTGTCCTTGACCACTTTGATCCTATGCTAGGATGTGTAGATAGAATTATTTGCATTATCAATTGAAATATGAAACCCATGCTAGGAAGTTTCCCTAGAATTGCATCATCTTGTTTCCTTGTAGCTTGGGTTGGGATTTGTTTTATTATGCCATTCATTCATAATACTTATGCTTAGCCATGCTTAGAATGGGATAAGTGAAATATGAGATCATCAACTTGTTTACCTTACTCTTGAATGAGACAATTGAGTTATGTAGAGGTAGGGATCGAGGCAAATTGGATGATTTGGTTGGTGATGGGTGCACGAGATTCGGGTTTGTGTTTAGTACTTGCCTGGATCCTAAGGACCGGTTCATGGAGCATGTAACCTGGCTTTACGGTGCCAACCACATGCTGAGATGGGGCAGCTTGGCCACTTAATTAGGTGTATCCCCGGCGTAGTATGGGTGTTTTGGATGGTGCGGGAAATAGGTGTCAGCTGGACTACCATATGAACAGCAAGGCTCAAGAGGGGGCCACTGCAGCGGGGTTGGAGCCTCTTGTATGCTGTTAGGGGTGAAACCTCAGTGGGCCCACGCTCGTCGGGAATCCCTTTGTAAAGGCTTCGTAGTGATCTCCTGGCTACACACCTGGGAAGTGTGAACGTGGTTCGCGGCCACTGGCATAATGGAGGTTCTTTTAGTCCACCCGACAACGGGGGATGAAATCACTACATGTGGGTACATTGGTGCAAACTCTGCAGAGTCAAAAACTGTCATGACAACCGTGCTCACGGTCAAGAGCGGCTTGGACTTATTCATGATTAGAGGATGATGAATTGGGAAGTTATGGATGTTAAGCGGGAAGCTTAACATTGGAGATGAGACTATGTTTACTTAATATTGATGATAGGTTGAGGGATTGGGACCATTTCATCTGTGTAGTAATGTAGGTGCTTAATAAGCTAAGGTGATAAGTATTAATTGCGTAGTGCTTTAACCATGAGTTCAACCTCTCCTTGCTCTAGCCATGCATGACTTAACTTTCCCACACTTGCTGAGTACCCACGGTACTCAAACTTGCATATTTGTTGGTTTAAATTGCTGCTCAGGTCAAGGGGATGATGTGGTGTTTAATGACCAAGACTTCGGACCCGAAGAAGGATTCTAGGTTCATGGAGTCCCCCGGGGAACGCCTGTGACGGAGCCCACAAGATTTATATTCCGCTGTTGTTTTATTTACATATTATGAACTTATTATCGTCCATCGATACGTATGCTATGTAAGACTTATTTATATTTGAACACCTAGCTTGTAATATGATGATGCTTCACTATTTGTCATCACATGTATGAGAAAATGATCCTGGCATACATGTGATATTCACTCGGTTGTTCTTCGGAGAAACCGGGTGTGACAGCCTGTGACGAAGCCCACAAGATTTATGTTCCGCTGCTGTTTTATTTACATGTTATGAACTTATTATCGTCCATCGAGACGTAGGCTATGTAAGACTTATTTATATTCGAACACCTGGCTTGTAATATGATGATGCTTCACTATTTGTCGTCACATGTATGAGAAAATGATCCTGGCCTACATGTGATATTCACTCGGTTGTTCTTCGGAGAAACCGGGTGTGACACCATGACTTTGGGAGGAAGCAAAAGATTTAATTTGGAGGAAAATATCAGAGCTATTAGGTTGGGTGGGACCCACATGGCAGTGACACATGAATTAACAGTGGCAATTGGCTTCTGTGCAAGTGCTACCTCGAGCTGCCACCGAGCTGTGCTTTTCCCTCCACCGAGCTGTGCTTTTCCCTCCACCGAGCTGCTTGCAGCAACTTGCTTCCGAAGGCAGCCCTCGTGCGTGGGTGATCAAGAGCTAAAGCAGCTGCAAAACTCCACTTCTTCTCTCTGTGTAACCGTGCAACCGAAGCCTCTGCCTTGCTCGAGCTCTCACCGAGAAAAACCACCGCGCCACGATGTGATCGTCGTTCAGCAGCCTCCGGCCCTCCCTAGCGCCGGTTGATCCCTCTAGGAGCTGCGATGGCGACTCCTCGACGATTTTCACTGCTCCTCAGATCATCCCCGACCTTCCCTCGCCGTGCCCGAGCCGTTCCTCGCCGGGAGAAAACAGAGCATGCCGCTTCTCTCTGTTCCAAGTCGCCCGGCCACTCCAGTGCCTCTCCGGCACCATAAACTTCGCCCTAAGGTGCGCCAATAGGTGTAGCTGTTTCTCCCGAACCCCTCTTGCTCTTTACTACCGCCGGCTAGCCGGAATTTTTGAATTACCGCCGGTACACGTGAAGAACCGATCAAGGCCAAATCAGGAAATTCTCTCCACACGCTTGATCATCGGTTCACCGGTCCTAGACACAGCAAGTAGCTACCCTAGCGCCCTCCCACGCTGAATACTGAAGCTAACCGGCCTTCCTCCACCCCAGGCGATGGGAAATCACCACCGCCGGCAAAAATTGGGCGGTTCACCGGTGACAGCCATGTTGCCGCCGTTGTTAGCTCGGGTTAGGGGTGGAGTCATGTTCTACTGGCTCTAGTGATGCTGTAGGGAAACTTTGCTAGTCAATTTAGGCTGAGGAAGGCTGTGTTTCTTGCCGACGCCGCAACTCCGAGCCGTCCCACCGATGCCAAGTGGGTTCCGGTCGCTTTCATGCGATGAAAAGTTGCCCAGCGGTTGCGCCGGGGTCCGAGGAACGTTTAGGGCGAAACTTCATCGAAACTGGTTGAGAAACGAGCGATAACGGTGCGCGCCATGATCGGGAGCTGTGTGCGCGGGGTCTCTGACTCGAGGTTGAAGAAAGAACTGACGAGGGGGCCCCATATTTGAGTGCTCTGTGTAAAATTCAAACAGAAAGTGGTTCAAACTTGGAAAACCCATAACTTTGTGTAGAAAACTCCAAAAAGGGTGAGACAAATTTTTTTGGATTCCTCATAAGATGTACTTTGCATAGAAACAAAGTGCTTGCTATGAAGATGTCCAGGAATTTCTGTAGAATTGTTCTTAATAAATCATTTAGAGATTTATTCCAGGAGCAATTCTTTATGAAACATTCCCAAATTGGGAAGCAAATCCTTTTCCTAGTTCCTAAGCTCCAGTAAAAATTTGAGCTTCATTGGAGTTCATTTGCTAGGCTAAATTGTCTTCCAAAGTTCAGCCTTTATTTGGAAATTCAAATTCTAAACAGAAACTTTTCAGCACTCCTGTCCAACTTCAAAAAATTCATATCTCCCTGTAGGTAGCTCCAAAAATTGTGAAACAAATTTTGTTAGAACCATAGAGACCTGCTCTAATTAGATCTTCCACTGTTAGACATTTCAAAAACTCAGATCTGGGATCAAAATTCAGAGAAGCCTTGTACTTGTGGGAATTTTGGAGACCATAAGGTTCAATGAAATTTCTCCAAAATTTGCTCAGATCATCCTTAGAGAGTCTAGTATCCACTAGAAAATTTCCAAAGCCAATTAAGGAACCTAAATAGCAGTAGCTATGAATAGAAGTTACTTCTTTTAAATCACTAGCACTTATACATATATTTTGCTACATTGCATATAGTGACCGAAGTTGAGGACACACCGGAGCCGTTGGACGTCCTCCCACCCAACGCTAACTTTCCTTTTGACTCGCAACAATGCAAGCCCTAGTTTGCATTTAATTACCTTTTGCAAAGTTTTCATTTGTATCACTTATGTCTAGATTGAATTGCTTGCATTAGAGTTAGGGTGATTGAAACTCCACTTGCATGACTCAAAATTCTATGAAGGGTTGAGTAGTTTATAACCTCGACGAGTAGAGAATGCCATGCTAATTATTCTTAGGATCTCGGTAGAAGTCGAGTAGTTGGAATCTACTCGCGAGATAGGGATTTATTCACACGGGATGGAAAGAGGTAGAGAATGGCTTCAGAAAGTGAAATTGAGACCCAGTAGGGGGGATAGGATCCAGTGAGCGAAGGTCTCACGTGTGTAGCCCTGTTGGTGTCGATTGAGGACCAAGCTGTGTGCGGACCTGCTGGACAAGTTTGAACAGTACCGGATGCATACTGGCATATGGGAACCAGGAAACCGATGTAATTGGTTAATCTGGGTGCCGAGGCTTACCCAACCGTTTTATAGGAGTGGGTTGAGGGTAGCAAGGTGTAAATCTGCTGGTGGGCACAGACACACTCCACGCGGGGACCTCGTGCCCATTATGGATGGACCGGTTCAGCATTTGGGTTGCCATTGAAAGGTTAATGCATACAACAGAGTAGGAAGGTGTGAAGCACCACACTTCTGAAAGTGGGTGTATGTGACGTGTTATCCGGGTGTATCCTGATTGCAATCACTGTCCCTCGCGGTTATTTGAGTACCGCTTGTTCACTGTGCTATGACGTAGTAAAGAAGTGAATGAAGCCAGATGAATATTATGCTGTATTGAACTATGAATGTACTGAAACCATATCTGCTGTAGATGTAGAGCTCATTAAGTTTATCTTCCACTTTGGGCATCACCACATCGGAGGAAAGCGTTTCTTGCTTGATTGTTGACTTCTGATGTGAGGGCTGCCTAAGGCTCATTAACCTGCTGCTATAAAACTGAAAGTAAGAATTAACATGTAGGCGTGTCTTTATTGCAAAGTATTTTTCCTATATTACACATCCCTGCATGTAGAGTTCCATGACTAGGGTTGTTGGTTAAGCCTTGCTGAGCCATCGTGCTCACAGTTGCAATATTTGAGCTGTGTGCAGGTGAGAGTTATGAGGAAGGGTCCGAGGACGAGGCGATGCCCCTGTCGGGGTACACGGCCAAGCTGGATCCCTGCATGCTGCCGTGATCTTGGTGTGAGTGTTGCTAGTGTGTAGCGTCCCCGCGCTGGACGGCTGCACTTTTGCTTAGTTTGTATGAGAGACCAGTTATGTATAATACTTCCGCTGTATAATTAAGATTGTAAAAGACTTCCGCTGTTTTATGTAAAATGAAAGTTTGTATGTTGTTCGTATTCTTTTCTTCTGTGCTGTTGGGTGCCACATCGCACGGCACCACCCTCTGCGATCCCAGAGTGGGTGAACCACGGGGTGGTCCCCACAGTATCGCGACTCTTAAGCTATTTACTTAGCATACACACGTGGTGCTTGGATAGTTAAGTAGCGTTGTATGTCTCACAGACTCACGGATTGAAGAGGTAGGCGGCTGTCACACCCGGTTTTTCCGAAGAACAACCAAGTGAATATCACATGTATGCCAGGATCATTTTCTCATACATGTGATGACAAATAGTGAAGCATCATTTATTACAAGCCAGGTGTCGAATATAAATAAGTCTTACATAGCAAATGTCTCAATGGACAATAATAAGTGCATCACAAGTAAATAAACTAGCAGCGGAATATTATTCTTGAGGGCTCCGTCACAGGCGTTGCCCGAGGGTCTCCATGAACCTAGAAACCTTCTTCGGGTCCAAAGTCTTGGTCATTATACACCACCTCATTATCTTGACCTGAGCAGCAATATAAACCAACAAAATATGCAAGGTTGAGTACCAATGGTACTCAGCAAGTGTGGGAAAATTATATCATGCATGGCTAGAACAAGGAGAGGTTGAACTCATGGTTAAAGCACTACGCAATTAATACCTATCACCTTAGCTTATTAGGCACCTACATTACTACACAAGTGAAATGGTCCCAATCTCCCATCCCATCATCATAATCCAATAACCAAAACATCATTTCCAATGTTAAGCTCCCGCTTAACATCCACAACTTCCAAAACCATCACTCCTCTAATCATGAATAAGTCCAAGCCGCTCTTGACCGTGAGCACGGCTGTCATGACAGTTTTGACTCTGCAGAGTTTCTACCACTGTACCCACATGTAGTGATTTCATCCCCCGTTGCCGGGTGGATAAAAGAACCTCCATTATGCCAGTGGCTACGAACCACATTCACACTTCCCAGGTGTGTAGCCAGGAGATCACTACGAAGCCTTTACAAAGGGATTCCCGACGAGCGTGGGCCCACTGAGGTTTCACCCCTAACAGCATACAAGAGGCTCCAACCCCGCTGCAGTGGCCCCCTCTTGAGCCTTGCGGTTCATATGGTAGTCCAGCTGACACCTACTCCCCGCACCATCCAACACACCCATACTACGCCGAGGATACACCTAATTAATTGGCCAAGCTGCCCCATCTCAGCATGTGGTTGGCACTGTAAAGCCAGGTTACATGCTCCATGAACCGGTCCTTAGGATCCAGGCAAGTACTAAACACAAACCCGAGTCTCGTGCACCCAGCACACAACCAAAACATCCAACTTGCCTTGATCCCTACCTCTACATAACTCACAATATCTCATTTAAGAGTATGGTAAAATAAACTGATGATCTCATATCCCAAATATCCCATTCTAAGCATGGCTAAGCATATGCATAATAATAAATGACATGATAAAATAAATCCCAACCCAAGCTACAAGGAAACAAGGTAATGCAATTCTAGGGAAACTTCCTAACATGGGTTTCATATTTCAATTGAAAATGCAAACAGTTCTAACTACACATCCTAGTATAGGATCAAAGTGGTCAAGGACACTTGCCTCCTTCCTGCTGCTCCTGAAATGGGTAGTCCTGATCTTGGAAAGGAATAACTTGCTCTTGAGCAGGTTCTACATCATACCATCACACATAGCAAAAGAAAAACAACAATCCATAAGACATAGTTCACACTTCCACTTCATACAAACCACACATTCACATTTATGAAAGTCATTTACCATTATATTGTTGTGGTTACTCTATGTGTGTTGATTTGTGGCTTGCATGCACTTTTATTCATATGTATATGATTCCTACTTTTGTGTTCACATTTATACTTACATACTATATATATGAGTTTCCAATTTAAATAAATTCCTTATATTCAATTACTACACCTTTTTGCTACCAAGTATGCATGAAAGGTATTTTCCTTCTCCATATGTGTCTTCATAATTTCTACCAACCCTAGACTGAATTCTTTGGATTTTAGAATTCCATTTATCATTTACTATTTGCTATATTTTCAGATTTATTTCCTATGCCTAAATGTGAACTTTATTATGAAAATAACAAGACACATCATCTAAACAGAATAAGTTCTGATCTAAAATATTTACTAATATATTTTTGACCTTTTCCTCTGATGTAAACTATTTTACAATTATTTTCCCTATTTTCAAAAGCTATTCTTTACTTAAAAATGTGTCCCTAAATGTGAATAATAAATTAAACAGATTCATTTCAGCCCAAAATATATTTTTATCTCACTCCAAAGTTTTCTAAATACTGAGAAAGTTTTTAATTTAATTTTGACAATATGTTTGTCCCACTTTTTAAATTTTAAACACTAGCCACATATTCAATTTCCTAAATTAAATATTAAACAGGGCTAAAAAGGTAAACTCACCCCACTACAGGGTCTATACTATTATTTTAAGAATTTTCAGGGGTCTAGCTATTAATAACAGAGGTGTTTTTCCTAATTTTTATTAAGCCCAGTGGCTAAAACTGATTTTTAAATGAATTTACATGATTTTCTGAAGTTCCAGGGGCTAGATCAGAAGTTTCCGGGGCTAGCTCTTATTTCGCGAGAACCCCAGGGGGTAGCACGTAAGATTTCCAGTCTTTATAACGCGGGGCTGACGTGGACCGTCCGATTTTAAACCGACGGCCGAGATTATAACATCAAACCGGTACGCGGGGGTTTAAACCCTACCGTGCGATTTAAAATAAACGGCGCACAAGCGGCCACGTCGCTCTGATCGAGCGCGGGCGACGCTGCCGGCGGTGCACGGCGGCGGGAAGCGGCGATCTCGCCGGAGACTTTCGGATCTTCGAGAATTCTCCCTAGAACTGTGATTTTATGGCATAGATCGGTAGAGGAGAGGTCGGGGATCTCACCTCGGGGGTTTTCTTGAGCTCGGAGGTCCTAGAAGGTGATCGGCGATGAGGTCCAAGGTGAAACCACGACAAGGCTCGTCGGCGCTGTGCTTACACCGCAAGTCACCGAGTTTTCTGCACCTGCAAGGTTCCCCGGAGGCGGTGGATCAAGACTAGCGAGTTAGATCAGAATTAGCGAGCTTAGATGTGGCGGACCGGAATCCGCTCATCCAGGATCGCAGAGGGTGGTGCCGCGCGATGCGACACCCGACAGCACACGTCATAAGAACACAATATATTACATGGGAAAAACAGCTGAAACTGTACAAACAAGTACAAACTTCAGTTACAATTATTGTTCTATTACACAGCGGAAGACTACACTATACAACTCACGCCCGCTTATTTAGCAAAAGTCGGTTGCCCAGCCCTAGGGCAACCCACACTAGCTGCACGTCTCAGCTCAGCGCGGCGTGTACGGCTCCCACTCAGCCGTGGTCCCCGACGGAGGGTAACCCTCGCCGGTGGACTCGTACTCCGAGTCCGTGGGTGGCTCCTCACCTGAAAAACACTTAAGCAGCAACCGTGAGCACAAAGGCTCAGCAAGGCTTAACCGACTCACCTAAGCATGAAACTCTACATGAGGTGTACAATGGACATAGGATAGTAACATTTCAGCAAAAGGACACGCCTACAAGTTTATCCTTAGTTCATCTTTTAGCAACAAGTTAACAGTTCATGAAATCTGAACTTTAGTAATCAGTATTTGGTGGCACACATGTAGCAATACAATTATATCAATCAGCATCATTGAATCAACATGTTTCATCCATTAGTCTACGTTACGACGCAGTGAACAAGCAGTACTCGTCACCGCGAGGGACGGCGAATCGACTCGATATACACCTGCAGGGAAAACCCAAAGAGCACGTCACGTACGCCCACCCGTGGAGCTGCACAGCACGCTCACTCGATGTCGTACGGGACAACCTTTCACCCAACAGCCCAAACGTCGAACCGGTCGCACCGAAACGAGCAGGAGGTTCCCCACACGGAGCATCTCTCTATGCCCGTTGGCAGATTTCCACCTTGCTGCCCTCAACCTACACCTATAAATCGGTGTGCTATGCCTCGACGCCCGGAGGTTTAGGCTACATCGGTTTATCGGGGCCCATATATCCGATATGCCTTCGGTACATTCAATACTTGTTCAGCAGGGCCGCACACGGATCGGTCCTCAATCGACACGGGCAGGGCTGCGCACACAAGACTCTCTCTTGCTGCGCCCTAGCCCCTGCCTAGTCTCATTTTCATTACTAATGTGATCTCACATCACTCAACCGAACCCGTGTGTCCCAAGCCTATCTCGCGAGTAGATTCCAACTACTCGACTTGTACCGAAGTCCTATGACTCATTAAGCATAGCCTTTCTACTAGAGGTCTTAGACACTACCCTCACTCTTTTAGGAACCTTTGGTTATGCAAGTGGGGTTCCATTCATCCTACACCTAATGCACATACATACTTCATATGACACATGTATACAAAGTAAATTTTTTTTTAAAAGGGTTAATGCAAACCGGGGCTTGCCTTGTTGCTGCTGGTCAGGAGTTAGTTCTTCGTCCGGAAGGAGGAAGTCCAGCACTTCCGGAGTCTCTTCTTCAACGGCTACACGTTAATGAAATACTACATGTTAATTTATATGCAAAAGTGAGTTTAGAGTAAGACTTCTACTATTAGTTCTAATAACCAGCCTCTAATACCTGGAACTTTGTTTAAGAATTTAAATATGAACTGGTGTTGGTGGTTTGGCTTGGACTTACTCACATGGTTAAGTGCTAAGTGGTTTTTCCCCCTTTTCCATCTTAATCTCTTAAGTGGGTAAACAGGACAGGGGTGATCTAGAGCTCCAATGGAGCTGAGAATTTTTGTGTGAGTTCCTTGTCACAAGAAAACTCTCTGGACCAAACATTAGCACTTTTCATGGAATGGTTTGCTCAGAATAGTTCTCTTGGCAAAACAGCAAGGAAGAATTAATTCTGAGGTAATACCCCTGTTCATGCTCAACTTAATGAACTACCATTTCTATTATAGCTCATAGAGTTTACATGAATTTTCCTAGCATTTTTGGAATCAAGGTTTGCCCAGAATTGAATTTCCCAGTTTTGGAAATTCTCTGAAAATGTTTCTGTATTCAAATGAACACAGCACTTTCCAATTTGAATTGCTCTGACCAAATCAACTCCAAATGGTCTGAAACTTTTACAGGGGTTTACTAATGTCCTAAAGAACATTCTGGCAAAATTTGGAATTTTTGGATGAACCAAACTCCCTCTAAAATTCTTTTGCTGAAAAGTTTTAAAGAATTTTCCAGAATTAATCACTGGGTTTTATAAAAATTGGGTTTCAGATTTGGATTGTACTCTGTTAGAGGAATCCAACAAAATTTGTTTCATGATTTTTGGATTTTCCTAACCCAAGTTGTGGTCCTCCAAAGTTTGAACTACAAACTGGACATTTCAAAATGTTTAAATGTCTGCCGGTGGGTCCCACCCGGCAGTCTTCCCCTTCCTCGCGCCAAACAGGGGCCCGCGGCGGCGCGCTCCGGCCAGCTTCGCCGGAACTGCTCTCCCGGCCGTCTCCCGGCCCCAAACTTGCCGCCCCGCCCTAACTCACATCGCTGAACTCGTCGGTGGCGTCGCCGGCGGCCGTAGCTCACCGGAACAGGGCTCCCAACGGTGACAGTGGCGGTTAGGGTTCCGGCGTGGTCGGGAATGCGTTATAACGCATCAAAATGACTGGCAAAGGGTCGGAGAGCACCACGGGAGCTCGAGGGTGATGGAAATGGCCGCCAAACCCCATGAAAAGGTCGGCAACCTAGAGCTCCACGGTGAACCGAGCTGTTATTCTATGGCGGCCCGAAAAACAACCTAAACCCGGCCATTTCTGGGTCATTTCCCATGATTCTTGGTCGAGGAGGGCCGCTAGGAAGTGAGGAAGGTATGTGTAAGCTCACTCGAGCTGGATTGGACGGTGCAGCTCGAATTTCGGGTTAGACCGAACCGTACCCGGTTGCACTAGTTCTCGGGATCCTTAGGAATTCTCAGCGCACCGTCTACCAATGGTTAGAAGGGTTGCAGCTACACGACCTGGAGGCTAAAGCGCACCTTTTCTGTGTAGAAGTCCGGCGGTGAAACTGGCCGTGGCGTGCTGTCCACGGGGAGCAGTTCGCGCCTTTCCGCCGGTGGCCTGAGCTTTCCGTGGCGATCGTCGATTTGTGGTCGAGTGCGGTGCTAACACCGTGGGGTGGTGAGATGGCTAGCTAGAGCACACACCGGCGCTCTCTTTCTGCGTTGGGAGCTCGGGCAAAGGCCGAGCGGACGTCGGCGTGCAGGGGAGGATCGGGGGAGCGGCGTCGGTGACCGAGCAGAGCGGGGGCTCGCTGTTTTGCAAAGAAGCAGGCGTACGTCTTCGGTGGCTTGGCGAGGGGGTCATGTAGAGGAGAGGGCGCGCCGTTCCCCGGCTGCCAGCGCGAGCGACGGGAACCAGGAGGTGGCCGTTCGGCCGGCGGTGCGCGCGCGGCAGCTGGCTGCGCTCGGTTGACTGGGAAACAGAGAGCAGACTTGGGGGCTAAGTCTATTTCACCCAATGACAGGTGGGCCCCACTGGTCAGTGCTCTACCCCCTCTCAAAAGATCTCCAAAACTTGACAAAAGATGAATTCAATTGTTGGAAATCTTCAACTGAGCTACATTGGTATTGTTTGGCAAATTTACCTCAAATTCAAATGTATATTTGAATCCTTGGCATGTTTGGATCCTTTTTGGAAAAATGGGTAGCAAATCTTTTTGAAAATTTCTGAAACTTTGCCTCCCCACTAATTTGGACCTGAGGAATCCAATTATGCACTTTGATCCTTGGTTTAGCTGCTGAAATCCTGAGTTTGAATGCAACAGTTTGGAAACACACTCTCATGTGTGATCATATGTGTATAATTTTCACATGTTGTGAAAGTGTAAGTTTCCCCTCTAACCACTTCTTTGATAGGGGTTACTTGCTCTTCACCACATTTCCTAAGGTGTCCACAATAAAAACTGTGGTATTGTGAGATGAAGAAAAGTTTTTACAAGTCCCTTTTCTTGGGCTTTTACATCCCTCCCCCCTTAAAAGAATCTCGTCCCGAGATTATAAAAGAAGAGATAGCGATGTAATAGGGACTTACCCGTGTTGAGAAGCCAAGAACTCCAGGTAATTTGAGCGAAGGAACTCCTCGCTCTCCCACGTCGCTTCCTCGGCGGTGTGGTTGCTCCAGAGTATTTTGTAGAACCACAACGTTCTGCTACGCGTGGTCCTGGCTTTCTCATCAAGAATTCCCACCGGATATTCATCATATGTTAAATCCGGCCTCAGCTCGCCGATGTCTTCGGTAGGAACAGCAGCTGTATGCTTTAAGCATTTTCGCAGTTGCGAAACATGGAAAATATCATGGACACCAGCCAGAGATGGCGGTAGCTCCAATTGATACGCTGCTGGTCCACACTTCTCGGTGATAGCGTAGGGTCCAATGAAACGGGGAGCGAGCTTCCCCTTCACACCGAATCGGTGCACGCCCTTCATTGGAGACACGCGGAGGTACACGTGTTTCCCAACGTCAAAGTGCAACGGCCTACGCCTCTTATCAGCGTAGCTCTTCTGTCGAGATTGAGCGGCCTTCAAATTGGCTTGAATTGTCCGAATGCGCTCCTCGGCGTCGTTCACCACATCAACCCCGAATGTGACCCTTTCACCGGACTCGCACCAATTTAATGGGGTACGGCATTTACGACCGTAGAGAGCTTCATAGGGTGCCATTTTGATACTCGCTTGATAACCGTTGTTATACGAGAATTCCGCCAATGGTAGGTGATCATCCCAGTTCCTACCATGGTGGATGGCACACGCTCTCAACATGTCTTCCAGGACTTGATTCACCCTTTCTGTCTGACCATCGGTTTGAGGGTGATAAGCGGAACTCCTGATCAGCTTAGTACCCAATGCAGCGTGTAGCTGCTCCCAAAAGCGAGATACAAATAGTGCACCTCGATCTGAGACAATGGTCTTGGGTACCCCGTATAGGCATAGAATCTTCGCTATGTATAGCTCCGCATATTTGCCGGCACTGTAACGTGTATTTACCGGAATGAAGTGAGCCGTCTTGGTTAACCGATCAACGATTACCCATATGGAATCATGCTTGTTGGCTGTTAGGGGTAATCCCACAATGAAATCCATGCTCACATCTTCCCATTTCCATGCCGGAATCTTCAGGGGTTGCAACAGCCCTGATTTCTTCATGTGATCAGCTTTCACTCGTCTACACGTATCGCATTCGGATACGTACTTAGCTACCTCCCGCTTCATCCGTGTCCACCAAAATTTCTTTTTCAAATCTTGGTACATTTTGTTGCTGCCCGGATGAATGGAGTATTTGGACAAGTGAGCTTCATCGAGGATCTTTTTCCTCAACTTCATATCTCGGGGTACGACTATGCGGTCATTGAACCACAGCGTCCCCTCATCATCTTTCCGGAAACATTTAATTTCCCCATTTTCTATCCGTCTCCGGAGATGTGCCATGCCTTTATCCGTTTTCTGAGCTGCAATGATGTCCTCCCTAATAGTAGGGACGAGGGCAAGGTTATACAGCGATCCATAAGGAACCAAGTATAAACTTGGCTCTTCCTCCTCCACCGGTGTAATGGTGAGGTGATGGACATGCGATTTCCGACTCAGCGCGTCGGCAACCACATTCGCCTTGCCGGGGTGGTAATGGATCTCAATCTCATAATCTTTGATCAGTTCTTACCACCTCCTCTGCCTCATGTTCAGCTCCTTCTGGGTGAAAATGTATTTCAAGCTCTTGTGGTCGGTGTAGAGATGCACCAAGTTCCCCAGGAGATAGTGCCTCCACATTTTCAGCGCCAACACCACGGCAGCAAGTTCAAGATCGTGAGTCGGGTAGTGCTGCTCATGGTTCCGAAGTTGGCGTGAGCCATAAGCGACCACGCGTCCTTCCTGCATCAACACGCAGCCGAGCCCAATACCGGACGCGTCACAATACACGTCGAAGGGCTTTGTTGTATCCGGCTGAGCTAATACCGGGGCTGTTGTGAGATGCTTCACCAATGTTCGGAACGCTCCTTCACACGCCGTGTTCCAAACATATTTTGTCCCTTTCTTCAGCAACTCGGTCATCGGCTTAGCGAGCTTGGAGAAACTTGGAATGAATCTCCGGTAGTATCCCGCTAACCCGAGGAAGCTTCTGACTTCATGAACTGAAGTGGGAGCTTTCCATTTCAACACTTGCTCGATTTTACTTGGGTCAACCGCAATGCCTTCAGCTGAGATGATATGTCCCAAGAATGGCACTTGGCTGATCCAAAATTCTCATTTGCTGAACTTGGCGTAGAGTTTGTGGTCTCGCAATCGTTGAAGAACGATCCGTAAGTGTTCGGCATGCTCGGCTTCTGTCTTGGAGTAAACCAAGATATCGTCGATGAACACTACCACGAACTTGTCCAGCTCCGGCATGAACACCGAGTTCATGAGATACATGAAATGGGCTGGAGCATTTGTGAGACCAAAGGACATGACGAGATGTTCGTATAAGCCGTATCTCGTCGAGAACGCCGTCTTCGGGATATCCTCAGCCCGGATCTTGATCTGGTGATATCCAGAGCGAAGGTCCATCTTTGAGAATACACTTGCCCCCACAAGTTGGTCAAACAAGATGTCAATACGGGGCAGTGGGTACTTATTCTTGATGGTGACGGCGTTGAGCGGCCGGTAATCCACACACAGCCTCAGGGTCTCATCCTTTTTCTTCACGAATAGCGCCGAGCATCCCCAAGGCGAGGAACTCGGCCTAATGAAACCCTTGCTCAACAGATCATTGAGCTGTTCTTTTAATTCAGCCAGCTCATTTGGAGCCATCTTGTATGGTCTCCGTGATATGGGCGTAGTCCCGGGTGCAAGTTCAATCTTGAACTCGACATCCCGCTCAGGTGGCATGCCCGGAAGATCATCCGGGAACACATCAGGATACTCCCGGACTACGGGGATGTCTTCTAACTTGAGAACTTCAGCATTATTAATTGCTAAAACTTCCCGGACTGGCATGTCTAACATCATGGAATGCGGACGGTGGAATGGAGAATTTAAGTGGACCGTCCGTGTCCGAGTCTCTAGGACAGCGCCATGGTATTGCAGCCATGACATCCCTAAGATTGCATCAATCTTTTGTCCCATAAGGATTATCAAGGTGGTGGGATATAGTTTCCCACCTAAGCACAGAGGTGCCTTTGGAACCATCATATTAGCTGAAATCTTCCCTCCCGGTGAGCAGATCATATAAGTGCAGCCGGTTGGGAAGACTTGCAATTGATGTTTAGCCACATAGGATGCACTTATAAAGCTGTGGGTTGCACCCGAATCAAATAATATGACGATGGCTTGATGGTTGAGAGTAAACGTACCCGCCAGCACGTTGTCTCCCTCTGGGGCGTCCTCACTGTCGAGGTTGCGGACGCCTCCAGTCCGCTGACCAACCTTCTTCGCCGGAGGTCGGCCTCGAGCACCGCCCTGAAACTGGGCTTGCCCGCTGCTCTGCTGCCCCTGGGGACAGTCCTTCGCAAAGTGGCCTGCCTGGCCACACGTGAAGCAGGTGAAACGGGGCGGTCCCCCGCTGATCGGTGGACGGAAACCTGGGGCGCGTTGTGGCGGTGGAAACGCCCGGGGTACCGTCTGCTGCTGCTGCTGTCTTGGTGGTGGCACCGGCGGACGGAACGGAGGTGCCTGAAAGGGACGTCCCCCGAACCGTTGCGGTCGCGCCGGTGGTTTCCACTGCTGCCCGGATGGTGTCCGATACACCATACGGTACTTCTGGGGAGCGCCACTCCCACCGCTGCTAGGTGGAGCGCTACGGTTCCTCTGCTCAGCTGCTAACTCCCGCTGAGCGTCCTCTTGCATGATGGCGGCATTGACTAGATCGTTGAATGTGCCGCGGTTCCATTGTACGAGGTGGGTCTTCATTTCGGGATGTAACCCCCGATAGAAGTGCTCCCTCTTCTTCTCCTCCGTGGAGATGTAGTCTGACGCATACTGCGCCAGATGGTTGAAGGCACGGGAGTAGTCGTGGGCACTCCTCCCGCCCTGCTTCAGTTCCAAAAATTCTTGGAACTTTCTCTTCATTATTCCGGGAGGAATGTGATAGGCGCGGAACGCCTCCCGGAACTCTTGCCATTCCACGGCATGGCCAGCCGGACGTGAGGCGACATAATTCGCCCACCACGCACCAGCGGCACCGTGGAGCTGCTGTGCTGCGAACAGCGTCTTCTGCCGCTCCGTACACTGGAGCAGCCCGAACTTGGACTCGATAGTCCGTAGCCAGTTGTCCGCCTCCAGTGGTTCTTCAGCTTCGGTGAACACTGGAGGGTGCGTACTCATGAAATCCGAGTACGACACTTCGCGGGGCTCATGAGGCCCTCGCTCTTGACGTCCTCCCGCCTGGGACGTATTCTGCACGATCGTGCGGAGCAGGTCGGTCTGCTCCTCACGACCTCCCACCAATGCCGCTATCACATCCGCTAGAGTAAGCGGAGGCGGCGGCGGTGGCTGCTGCTGCGGGGTGCTGTCGTAGGCCGGTGGCTGGGAGTCATCGCCTCCACCTTGGCTAGAGCCACCAACCCCGTGCGTGGTCCTAGTACGAACCATCTGCAACCATACGACATTAACCATCAGTCCCGCAACATTTTGCATGCAGTCCAATAGAACTGGGCGGCAAAATATTATGACAACAAAAACATGCGAAATATCTCGTAAGTAGATAATGTAATAACTTTGCACAAGCTACACCATTACCAGACCAAACACAAGTTAGTTTAATCCAACTGGATGAACCCCCTCTTTGGAAGCTCACCATAACTGGGTTTGGTCTCTACGAGACATTATTATTGCGTTGTCATCACGTATAACACCCTTAGGGTACAACACCCTTTTCAATGAGTTCAACTGTCTTTCTTCTGTCAGAATGACCAGTTGCTACCTATTCCAAGTTTTGATCTGGTTCTGTGCATTTCCATGACTCAAGTTGAATACCAAAGTTAAAGTTAACCTTAGTATCTTTCCAACAAGTACTCATTTGCCCCCAGATCAGCTTTGATTAAAAAGTTATGCTAATTCAAAGTTAGCAGAATTTCTGGAAGAATTTTAACAGCACCTCCCTTGGAAGTGGCTGTTTCCAATCCTGATATCCACTAAATTCTGTGCTGAAATTTCAGGAACTTTGAATTGCAAAGATGGCAAACATCTTCTACTCTTTCTAAGGATGGATTATATGACAATTTTAGATTTTTCTACTGGGAGTTATATTTGAAAAACAGATCAGTTCAGAGGATGTTTTACTCTGCCCTGATTCTGGACAGTTTACATTCCTCTGGGATTTCAGCCATCTTAAGGCGAGTTTCAGCTCTGGAAGTCTACAACAAAGTTGTAGAGTACTTGAATACCTTTCCAGAACTATATAGCACACCTCCCTGGGCTAAAAGACCTGTGAGTTATGCCCTGTTGAAGATCAGCAAACATGCTGCCCAAAACAGAGCACTCTGTTTTTCAGTCTCTTTTGGAACTACACTCATCACCATCCCATTCTTATACCCAACCAGGGTCCTAACTGTTGAACCTATAGATTTTAATTCTTTGTCATCATTATACTCATGCATATGCCTACAATGTCTCGGTACTACGTTTCTCACAAAAGAAAATCCTAACCGGATCATACCGGCATATACGTCTCAAGTGTGGCACTAAACGGTCTCTCGCACACGTTTTCTACACGGATACATACGTGGTTAGTACCTGCAGAAGACCACACAATGATGGTGCACTCAAAGTTTGTTCATTTCAGGCAGTTCCATATCTAAAAGTAAATACAAACGCCCGTATCATTGTCATACGGCCGTCCTTGAGCTAAGTCACGTCTCAAGGCACGTGATCGTGTTTCAACACCACACGACGGGGAACCCGAGTATGTCATGAACGGGTCGTCACGGTTGGGAATGTTATCAACCCAACAGATACCACCTACTGCCCTGCAGGGCACGCCGATGGCAAGCGCTGCGTATGTCCTCCTGGGCTATTTCCAGACGAACACACTCTCGCGTTACTGACCACGCGATGGGGTCTCCACTTACTTGCCTAATGCACGCTAGGGATCAGCGTTTCATATGAACTCAGGAACATGAAGAGTTCAAGAGGTTCTTATTGACGTCTCACACCAAGCTATGAGACAAATCCCTGAACCACGTTCCTCGTCAGGGAGAGCTAACCGAAATTGAACCGCTTTCGGTGGCGTTCCTTACCATACTTACCAGAGCGTAGGTGCGTCGCTACATAATTGAAATTCAGAATTATAACACATAAGTTAGTCTTTGCCACTTTAAGTAACTATGCTAATATAGTCCTTACTTGGGCAACTACCGAATCCTCACCGTATACCTAAGTTTTTCCCATAATACAGTCCTTTAGTACTGTGCTATCCCCACTGCAGCTCTGATACCAGGCTGTGGCGGACCGGAATCCGCTCATCCAGGATCGCAGAGGGTGGTGCCGCGCGATGCGACACCCGACAGCACACGTCATAAGAACACATTATATTACATGGGAAAAACAGCTGAAACTGTACAAACAAGTACAAACTTCAGTTACAATTATTGTTCTATTACACAGCGGAAGACTACACTATACAACTCACGCCCGCTTATTTAGCAAAAGTCGGTTGCCCAGCCCTAGGGCAACCCACACTAGCTGCACGTCTCAGCTCAGCGCGGCGTGTACGGCTCCCACTCAGCCGTGGTCCCCGACGGAGGGTAACCCTCGCCGGTGGACTCGTACTCCGAGTCCGTGGGTGGCTCCTCACCTGAAAAACACTTAAGCAGCAACCGTGAGCACAAAGGCTCAGCAAGGCTTAACCGACTCACCTAAGCATGAAACTCTACATGAGGTGTACAATGGACATAGGATAGTAACATTTCAGCAAAAGGACACGCCTACAAGTTCATCCTTAGTTCATCTTTTAGCAACAAGTTAACAGTTCATGAAATCTGAACTTTAGTAAGCAGTATTTGGTGGCACACATGTAGCAATACAATTATATCAATCAGCATCATTGAATCAACATGTTTCATCCATTAGTCTACGTTACGACGCAGTGAACAAGCAGTACTCGTCACCGCGAGGGACGGCGAATCGACTCGATATACACCTGCAGGGAAAACCCAAAGAGCACGTCACGTACGCCCACCGGTGGAGCTGCACAGCACGCTCACTCGATGTCGTACAGGACAACCTTTCACCCAACAGCCCAAACGTCGAACCGGTCGCACCGAAACGAGCAGGAGGTTCCCCACACGGAGCATCTCTCTATGCCCGTTGGCAGATTTCCACCTTGCTGCCCTCAACCTACACCTATAAATCGGTGTGCTATGCCTCGACGCCCGGAGGTTTAGGCTACATCGGTTTATCGGGGCCCATATATCCGATATGCCTTCGGTACATTCAATACTTGTTCAGCAGGGCCGCACACGGATCGGTCCTCAATCGACACGGGCAGGGCTGCGCACACAAGACTCTCTCTTGCTGCGCCCTAGCCCCTGCCTAGTCTCATTTTCATTACTAAAGTGATCTCACATCACTCAACCGAACCCGTGTGTCCCAAGCCTATCTCGCGAGTAGATTCCAACTACTCGACTTGTACCGAAGTCCTATGACTCATTAAGCATAGCCTTTCTACTAGAGGTCTTAGACACTACCCTCACTCTTTTAGGAACCTTTGGTTATGCAAGTGGGGTTCCATTCATCCTACACCTAATGCACATACATACTTCATATGACACATGTATACAAAGTAAAATTTTTTTAAAAGGGTTAATGCAAACCGGGGCTTGCCTTGTTGCTGCTGGTCAGGAGTTAGTTCTTCGTCCGGAAGGAGGAAGTCCAGCACTTCCGGAGTCTCTTCTTCAACGGCTACACGTTAATGAAATACTACATGTTAATTTATATGCAAAAGTGAGTTTAGAGTAAGACTTCTACTATTAGTTCTAATAACCAGCCTCTAATACCTGGAACTTTGTTTAAGAATTTAAATATGAACTGGTGTTGGTGGTTTGGCTTGGACTTACTCACATGGTTAAGTGCTAAGTGGTTTTTCCCCCTTTTCCATCTTAATCTCTTAAGTGGGTAAACAGGACAGGGGTGATCTAGAGCTCCAATGGAGCTGAGAATTTTTGTGTGAGTTCCTTGTCACAAGAAAACTCTCTGGACCAAACATTAGCACTTTTCATGGAATGGTTTGCTCAGGATAATTCTCTTGGCAAAACAGCAAGGAAGAATTAATTCTGAGGTAATACCCCTGTTCATGCTCAACTTAATGAACTACCATTTCTATTATAGCTCATAGAGTTTGCATGAATTTTCCTAGCATTTTTGGAGTCAAGGTTTGCCCAGAATTGAATTTCCAAGTTTTGGAAATTCTCTGAAAATGTTTCTGTATTCAAATGAACACAGCACCTTCCAATTTGAATTGCTCTGACCAAATCAACTCCAAATGGTCTGAAACTTTTACAGGGGTTTACTAATGTCCTAAAGAACATTCTGGCAAAATTTGGGAATTTTTGGATGAACCAAACTCCCTCTAAAATTCTTTTGCTGAAAAGTTTTAAAGAATTTTCCAGAATTAATCACTGGGTTTTATAAAAATTGGGTTTCAGATTTGGATTGTACTCTGTTAGAGGAATCCAACAAAATTTGTTTCATGATTTTTGGATTTTCCTAACCCAAGTTGTGGTCCTCCAAAGTTTGAACTACAAACTGGACATTTCAAAATGTTTAAATGTCTGCCGGTGGGTCCCACCCGGCAGTCTTCCCCTTCCTCGCGCCAAACAGGGGCCCGCGGCGGCGCGCTCCGGCCAGCTTCGCCGGAACTGCTCTCCCGGCCGTCTCCCGGCCCCAAACTTGCCGCCCCGCCCTAACTCACATCGCTGAACTCGTCGGTGGCGTCGCCGGCGGCCGTAGCTCACCGGAACAGGGCTCCCGACGGTGACAGTGGCGGTTAGGGTTCCGGCGTGGTCGGGAATGCGTTATAACGCATCAAAATGACTGGCAAAGGGTCGGAGAGCACCACGAGAGCTCGAGGGTGATGGAAATGGCCGCCAAACCCCATGAAAAGGTCGGCAACCTAGAGCTCCACGGTGAACCGAGCTGTTATTCTATGGCGGCCCGAAAAACAACCTAAACCCGGCCATTTCTGGGTCATTTCCCATGATTCTTGGTCGAGGAGGGCCGCTAGGAAGTGAGGAAGGTATGTGTAAGCTCACTCGAGCTGGATTGGACGGTGCAGCTCGAATTTCGGGTTAGACCGAATGGTACCCGGTTGCACTAGTTCTCGGGATCCTTAGGAATTCTCAGCGCACCGTCTACCAATGGTTAGAAGGGTTGCAGCTACACGACCTGGAGGCTAAAGTGCACCTTTTCTGTGTAGAAGTCCGGCGGTGAAACTGGCCGTGGCGTGCTGTCCACGGGGAGCAGTTCGCGCCTTTCCGCCGGTGGCCTGAGCTTTCCGTGGCGATCATCGATTTGTGGTCGAGTGCGGTGCTAACACCGTGGGGTGGTGAGATGGCTAGATAGAGCACACACCGGCGCTCTCTTTCTGCGTTGGGAGCTCGGGCAAAGGCCGAGCGGACGTCGGCGTGCAGGGGAGGATCGGGGGAGCGGCGTCGGTGACCGAGCAGAGCGGGGGCTCGCTGTTTTGCAAAGAAGCAGGCGTACGTCTTCGGTGGCTTGGCGAGGGGGTCATGTAGAGGAGAGGGCGCGCCGTTCCCCGGCTGCCAGCGCGAGCGACGGGAACCAGGAGGTGGCCGTTCGGCCGGCGGTGCGCGCGCGGCAGCTGGCTGCGCTCGGTTGACTGGGAAACAGAGAGCAGACTTGGGGGCTAAGTCTATTTCACCCAATGACAGGTGGGCCCCACTGGTCAGTGCTCTACCCCCTCTCAAAAGATCTCCAAAACTTGACAAAAGATGAATTCAATTGTTGGAAATCTTCAACTGAGCTACATTGGTATTTTTTGGCAAATTTACCTCAAATTCAAATGTATATTTGAATCCTTGGCATGTTTGGATCCTTTTTGGAAAAATGGGTAGCAAATCTTTTTGAAAATTTCTGAAACTTTGCCTCCCCACTAATTTGGACCTGAGGAATCCAATTATGCACTTTGATCCTTGGTTTAGCTGCTGAAATCCTGAGTTTGAATGCAACAGTTTGGAAACACACTCTCATGTGTGATCATATGTGTATAATTTTCACATGTTGTGAAAGTGTAAGTTTCCCCTCTAACCACTTCTTTGATAGGGGTTACTTGCTCTTCACCACATTTCCTAAGGTGTCCACAATAAAAACTGTGGTATTGTGAGATGAAGAAAAGTTTTTACAAGTCCCTTTTCTTGGGCTTTTACATTAGATCGGCCAGAATTAGCCGGAGAAGTCTCGGTTCTCACCGGAGTAAAAACAGCCGATCGCGTGTGAAAAACAGAACGAGGCCGGGGTTTTTATAGACGGGGGAGGGCGGCGGGGTGGTTTAGATCGTGTTTGCTTCACCCCCGAGCGAAATTCGGCTGTGATCCGCAGCAATTCCAATCGGTTTGGATTCGGGTGAGATAGAGTCCGGCCGGGCGCGAGGTGGAAGACGATCTGGTGGGTCCCGCCTGTCAGCGGAAAGAAGCGGCGCGCGCGGCCGCGGGCTGGCTCGGGCGCTGGTTGGGCCGGCTGGTGGGTTGCGGCCCACTGGCCTGTTTTTTTCTGTTTTTCTCTTTTTCTTTTTCTAGTTCTTTTCTGATTTGAGTTTAATTTGAATTCCAGTTTGAATTTGAATTTTTGCAAAACATGCAACACGTCCAAAAAATTTTAAGTTCCCCTCTTAACATGATTTAGGGTTTTAAATCAAAATTTTGGGGTGTTACAGCGGCATGTGGTGACTGCCCTGCCGTGCATTGTAATCCCCCACGTTCAGGTATGCCGCAAGGCCTTGGCGGGAGTTGCTCTTGTGTTACCAGAGGTAAGCCCGTGTCCGATATGTTGGACCACTAAGCCCTAGTATTCACTACTAGCGTACCTATATGTACACTATTAGGCTATGCATATGTATAATAGGAGCACATTAGGAACAACCCCTTATCTTAGTCTAACTCTCACTAGGACCACATTACATTTTGAGTAGATTGCTCAATGTGTGTCACACTACCCCTTGATATCTCTTTATCCATCTTACTTGGCTTCCTACTAGAACACCCTATCCTATCCATCATCTTGCCACACTTCACATTCCTTCAGAAAATATGATACCCTAGGAAATACTCTTGGGTGAAATGCTCCAGCGGTATCTTCGTGCGGTTGCGGAACTCATCTAGCTTTGGTCCAAGGTTAACCTAGTTGTCCCAAGCATTGCTGGCATCCTTTGTTAGTGACCTGTAGATGTAAGAAATATCAACAAACATTTCCGGCGCTGTTGTCGGTGAAGGCACAGAAGTACTGCAAGAATGCTTATGATAGATTAGGATTCTAGTAGAGATCTAGTTGGAAAACCCCACTTGTTTTCGCATCCCCTTTGATGCGAAAATAGGATAGAGTATGTCCGGTTTCCACTTGCCGACAAACTTCGTTGAAAATTTCGAATCACTCCTGAAAAGAGTTCGACCTCGTGGCATTCTCTATCAAGTGATCCTTTCGGCAAGACAACAAGTCATGTCTGCACCATCAATATGCATGCCAATGGCTCAGAAGACCCATCGTGAGTTTTCAGCTCCCTCTGCTGACAATGTTCGTGTTGGGCCCACTGTCAACATGGGAGATGCAAACTTCGAAATAAAAATGGAGCATAACACTATGGTGCAGGCTAATCCCTTCTGTGGGAATGCAAATGAGGACGCAGGTGCTCAACTACAAAAGTGAGTCAAGGCGTTCCTCGACAAATTCTTTCGGCTGGGTAACACCATTGCCTTTTTGTGGAAGAATTCCAGCTTCCAGCAGGGGCCAAATACATATATCCCAAAAGCTTGAGGGAGGCTCTAATATTGTATCTTGGTTGCCTTCACCATCGGGTGGATAGCTGGCTCATCGTCCAACGCTCCTACAACGGGTTGACTTCATCGACTCGTGATCACATTCATGCTGAAGCTGTAGGATATTTCTTCTCATAGACCATGAGCAAGTTAGAAATTTGGTGTGAGAAGATGGTCACCAATAATGGGGTGGATCTATGAATGACCCTAGTTCTGTCAGTTTTGCATGCACACCATCAATAAGGTGGACAGCTAACTATGAAACTAGACCTCCTTATGAAGTATCAAGAGGATCAAGCCAATGGAGAAGTGTTGGGAAGATCCAAGTCATGGATATTCAAGTGTGTGAATGTCCATGTCAAAACGGGACACTTAGGGAATCATCTCCCTAAGACCCTTGAAGATCCTTTGTTCCTAAACAACAACTCCAAAGGCTACCTTCCCCAAGGAGGTCAAGGGTGAAATCAACACCACCCTTACATCAAGGAGGCTATGGAAATTTAAAAAATTCCAAAAGATTCAACTTGGGCCATCCTACCTTGAAGTATCTTGTCCAAAGCCAAGCTAAGATCAATGACAACATACCCAAGAAGCTATTGGCCAATGGAAAGGCACGTGAAAGCATTCAAGATCCAAGGTGTCCCACAATCACCTGTCGGGACCCTACACTTTAACCAAGCATGTGCAACCTTGGGCAAGCGACATTGTGGATGAAGCATTTCTTGTTTGATTGTGAATTTCACATCATGCCCAAGGAATTCTTTGATATAAGGTCAAGTATAGGCTGACTCAAAAGAACATCAAGAAGGTCAAAGTGACACCCCAAAGAAGGACAAGCCTCACCTAGCTCATGAAAGAGTATCATCAATGTCGTCGCAACACCATCAAGTCTACATCAAGGTGATAGAGAGGCTGGGGCCATACGTGCCCCACTGTCCAGTGGACCTCAAGATAAGTTGTATAAACCTTTATCTCCGGGTATGGATAGCACATCATCACGCTAAACAGGACGGAGGTAAGTCCCGCTCATCGGACATAAAAAATTTGGTGAGTCCTTTCCAATAGGTTAATTGGTAGTTATCTTGTATTTATTTTTCCAATTCCATATTTAAATTTTCCACCAAATCTTGCATTTGCATTTAGCATGTCGGAAACCAAAATTTTCCAAGCAAAAAAAAGATTTCCCTTATTCCTCATTGCATTTGTGAGATGTTCCAAGTTGGGCAACACAATTTGACAAGGGGTTCAATTTTCTTTTTGCAAATGTAACCCATTTTCGAGTTTTTTTTGTTTGTTCTTGATTGAGTTGCAGCCAGGATGAAAATTATGAAGAGGTTGTTTAGCAAGAACAAGGGGAGCCTCATCTAGCCCAACCCACCATCAGGAGGATTCAATCACATATCCCTCCACTAAGTTTATCTCAAGTTTGAGGTGGAGGAATGCTCAAGATAGCGACCCAATGGAGCAGCAAGATGAAGTTTCACCCGCATTCATCGCCGACTCGAACCTCGACTTGGCAAGTGACACCGAACACCAAGACTACACTCCAAGGCCTTGTGTTTCTCACACAAGGGCCTTCAAATCCGAACTGCGCTTCAGAAGAGGTACGGATTTAGAATTTTCATCGTATGATTTACATTAGGGTTGATGTGAGGACCCCGCCGTCCCGATCACTCACGGGGACGGGATACCTCGCCCGTGAATCGCATTGGGTGGTGCCGTGCGATGCGGCACCCAATAGCACACATAATAAAGCATCATATTACATAAATCAAGCGGAAACTTACAAAGTTTTGACTTTACAAATACTTCTCAAAATAAACTACAGCGGAAGACTATTACAACTCACGACTCATATCTATGCTAAGCAACAGAGAAGGTGTCCAGCCCGCGGAACCTTCTCACTAGCAACACTATCACAGTAGCAGCGGCAGGGGTTGCCCTGAGTTCACCACTCGGAGAGTTCCAAATCTCCTTAGGCACCCGTACATCTCAGCGTACAGTTATTTCCTGCAAAACAACTTGTGCAGTATCTATGAGCACGAAGCTCAGCAAGACTGACCCGTCACCCTAGTCATGAAACTCTATATGATGGAAATAGAGGGCTGATTATAGCATTTTTCATAAACGATGAACTTGAGCTAAAGGGGAGTCCTTACTTCCAGTTTTAATCAACTTTTATAGACCTCGCGCAACTTACATCGAGACTCCACGATCAAACAAGAAACGCTTCATCTCGATGTCACTTGCCCGAGGTGAAAGTAACTTTAGTGAACTACCCTAGACTCATACAGACCTTGCGCCATCAACGTCGAGACTCCACAATCAAACAAGAAACGCTTTGCCTCGACGCTTCTAGCCCAAGGTGGAAATTAAATTTAGTGAAGTGTTGATCGTTCCTCATCTCCATTATGAGGATTACCCATGAAGCATATTAAATATTTCCCCGGTTTATTACTACGTCATGACTCAGTGTACAAGTATGCTCACTACCGCGAGCGACGGTGATTGCAATCAAAAACACCCGGCTGACACGACACGTACGCCCGTACTCGACGTTGCACACAGCAACCGTCACTGACGCCGTACGTGGCCACCTTTCACACGACACCCAAATGTCGAACCGGTCCCACCGACTGGGATTAAGTCTCTCTACGGCAAACCCTCGTAGAGCCGACTCCTCTATCCTTTCAGCATCGGCATCAGACGGTGAGGTATGCCTCGACACCCAGGTTAACATGTTACATCGGTTTCCTGGGTCCCATATTGCCAGTATGCATCCAGTACACATCTCAAACTTGTCCAGCGGGGCCGCACACGAGAACGGGCCTTAATCGACTCAGACATAGACTAGGCTCACAGGACCACGTCCTTGACCTTCCATCCACTGCCCGGTCTCCATTCCCAACTATGAGGATCAATTCCCAACTCTTCCGATTGATCCCCCTTAATCCCATTTCACGAGTAGGAATCCGCCTACTCGAGTTATGCCTCTTTTAATCCACTTTTATTGAGAACAACAGTTATAATTAATTGATAACATATCCTACATTAAACTCCAGGGTTTTCTGGGGCATGCATTTGGAGTTTCATACCATCTAGACGTAATGCAATAACTAAAATACTAGACGTATGAAGTGAATACAAATAAAAACTTGTAAATTTGATGCAAACCGGGGCTTGCCTTTGTTTTGCAGGGGACTTATATATATATGCAGTTAGTGAAGACCACTTGACTTGATCTTTTGTCTCCTTCCTTTGATCTCTCCTCTAATGAATTGAAGTCCTTCACGCAGGTGCTACACGTAATGCATATGCACAATTGTTTAATTGTAAAGACTTTGCTACAAGTCCTAATAACAAGTTTTCAAAAACTGGAACTCTGTTTAAGAATTTAAAATGACACTGGTGCTAGTGGTTTAGGTTTGGGTCTAAGCATATGATTAAAGGCTAAGTGGTTTTCCCCCTCTTCTATATTGATCACTTAAGGAGGTTAAAAAGAAAAGGGGTGACCCAGGGCTCCAATGGGGCTGAGAATTTTCATGTGAGTTCCTTGTCACAAGAAAGTCCTCTGGCCCAAAAATTAGCACTTTTCATTGAGTGGTTTGCTCAGCATAATTTTCTAAGCAATTAAGCAAAGAAGAATTAATTCTGAGATCCCACCCATGTTCATGCAAAAATTAGTGAACCACTATTTCAATTATAGCTCATAGAGTGTGCATGAATTTTCCTAGCATTTTTGGAGCTAAGGAATAGCTAGAACTGGATTTCCAAGTTTTGGAAATTCTCTGAAATTGTTTTCTGTATTCATTTGAATACAGAAACTTAAAATCAGAATTAACCTACATAAATCAACTCCAAATGAGTTGAGAATTTTACAGGTGTTCACTAATACCCTAAAGACTATTCTAGCAAAATTTGAGGATTTTTGGATTAACCAAACTCCCTCTAAAATTCTTTGGCTAGAAAGTTTAAAGAATTCTACAGAATTAAATAAAGGGTTTCATACAAATTGGGTTCTACATTTGGATAGTAATCTATCAGAGGAATCCAACAAAATTTGTTTCACAATTTTTGGATTCTCCTACCCAAAGTTGTAGCTATTCAAAGTTTGAACTGAAAACTGAAATTCCCCACAATGTTCAAATACTGGCTGTGGGTCCGGGGACAGGTGTCACGCGTCGGGGCAAGCCACACGGGGCTACTGAGTATTTCCCGCGCCTCCACACGCGATCCCCGCGCCACAGCCGATCAAAGACTAAAACATCCGTCGCTGACCTGCAGGACCCACCGGGTCATCTCCTACCTCCGGCCGAACAGAACTCGCGGCGGCGCCCTCCGACGAGCCTCACCGGAACGACCTTACCGGCCACCTACCGGCCCCTTGCTCGCCACCCCTCCATATTCTGACCTGCTGAACACGTTGGGAGGCTCGCCGGCGGCCATAGATCGCCGTAAAACCTTGCGCACCGGGGTCAGCAATAATTAGGGTTCCAGCGAGCCGGTGCAAGGCGAATTGTCCACCAAACGATCGATTCTTTGTCTCTAGAGCACCAGGGGAACGCGTAGCCGCTAGAATTGGCCCCCAAAACCATCAGCGAGCACTCTAACCCCGTCGGCACCGTGCGGCCGACTTGGCCCGGAAATTTTTCCGTGGCAAAAACGTGGAATTCTCACCCTACCCTTAATTTCTCAACCTAGGATCGAGGGAGGAGGTACTCTAGCTATAGGGGAAACTTCTGTGCGAAGTGTGACGCAAAACCATCAAGAATCAACACCGAATTGCACAATTTCTTACCTCGAGGTCGTTTTGGCCGCCCGAGAGTAATTCCCGAAATTATCCTCCGAGGAGCAACGGCTTGGACTGAGCTTCGGGGAGGAGTAGCTAGGATCAACGGCGCACCGCTGAGTGAGCTTGCTTGGGCTTGACTTGCCGCGGTTCAGGCTGTCCACGGCGACCGGGCTCGTGTTCTTCACCGTTCAACACGGAAGCAATGACACGCTACCGGTTTTCGGTAGACACGAGCATGAGGCTGTGGTGAGACACTGCTAGCAATCTAGAGCACGCTTGGACAACGCTTTTTTTGCTGTGGAGCTCCTGACCCAACAGCAACCGGCGGTGGTGTGCGATCGGGAGAACCGAGCGGGCGCCGCTGCTTGCGGGGGGGCGAAAGAACAGAGCGATGCAAGCTACGGTGAAGAGAAGAATTCGTGTTGTGCCACACGCGTGAGAGATAAGGGCGAGGTGGGTCTCGGAACAGCAGGAGGTGGCGGCGGTGACCGTGGCCCGAGCTGCTCGGTGTCGCCCGGGGAGAAATTTCCTCGATGGAGTGAAAGACAGAGGAGACTTAGGGTGCAAGTCTAATACCACTATGACTTGTGGGTCCCACTGCCCCCTTCTTATCCCATCTCATTTTTCTCACAAATATCTCCACAGTTTGACAAATAATCCATCCAAATGTTTAAAAATTGGAAACTGAGCTCATTTGACAAGTTTGGACAAATTCCATGCAAATTCAAATGTTCATTTGAATTCTTTGCACATTTGACTCCCTTAGGAAAAATGGGCAGCAAGACTTTTCAAAAATTAATGAAACTTTGCCTCCCCACTAATTTGGACCTAAGGAATCCAAATATGCCACTTGATCCTTGTGTTAGCTGCTGCAAACAATAGTTTGGACACAACAGTTTTGAATTTCTCACTGTGTCCTTCCCTCACTTGAAGTTTGAATTTACCTTTAGTCCATCTCTGATTTTTAATCCCTTCCATTGCACTTGAGCTCTTCATTTATGTGGTTTTAATCCACATGAGGTCCATCCATGCAATAGCCCTAAGTTTGTATAGAAGAATCTCACCTATGTTATCATATGTGGGAAAAAGTTACAACTAAGCCCCTTTTTCATACACATGACTTCAACATTTGTGTAAACTCATGTTTCTTTGTATTCACATTTTTGGGACCTTTACAATCCTCCCCCCTTAAAAGAATCTCGTCCCGAGATTACAAAAGAAAGATGAGGCGGAAGGTAATTACAACAACTACGACAAAAGTTCCGGATAGTTCTTGTGGAGGAAATCTTCACTCTCCCAAGTCGCTTCTTCCGGTGTGTGATTACTCCACAGGACTTTGTAAAATTTCAAAGCCCGATTTCGAGTGATCCGGCTCTTTTCGTCGATAATCTTGATGGGCTTCTCGGTGTAGGTGAGGTTCGGTTGCAATATTTCCATGTCTTCCGAAAGGATATCCGTCGGCTTCTTCAAACACTTTCTCAAGGGCGAGACATGGAAGATGTCGTGGATGCCCGATAAGGATGGCGGCAGCTCCAAACGGTAGGCTACCGGCCCACACCGTTCTGTAATAAGGAACGGACCCACAAAGCGAGGAGCTAGCTTTCCCTTGACCCCGAATCGATGAATTCCCTTCATCGGGGATACTCGGAGATAGACGTGATCTCCGACTTCAAAACTCAAGGGTCGGCGTCGCTGGTCCGCATAGCTCTTCTGGCGAGATTGAGCGGCCCTGAGGTTCTCTTGAATCAGCTGGACTCGCTCTTCGGCATCTTTTACAAGATCAATGCTGAAAATCACCCTCTCGCCAGATTCACACCAATTGAGTGGTGTGCGGCACTTCCTGCCATAAAGTGCTTCGTATGGTGCCATTTTAATACTGGATTGGTAACCATTGTTGTAAGAGAACTCTGCTAATGGCAAATGGTTATCCCAGTTCTTTCCATGATCTATGGCACATGCCCTCAGCATATCTTCCAAAATTTGGTTCACCCTCTCCGTTTGACCGTCCGTCTGAGGGTGGTATGCTGAGCTTCTGATTAACTTTGTTCCCAGAGATTCATGTAGTTGCTCCCAGAAACGAGCAACAAATATTGAACCTCGGTCTGATATGATGGTCTTGGGGACTCCATGCAAGCACACAATTCTGGAGAGATACAACTCTGCATATTGTTTAGTATGGAACCCCGTATTCACTGGGATGAAGTGGGCTGATTTGGTTAAGCGATCGACAATCACCCAAATGGAGTCATGCTTTCTGGACGTGAGACGCAGTCCGACAATAAAGTCCATGCTGATGTCCTCCCACTTCCATGCCGGAATACTTAATGGTTGGAGCATTCCTGCTTTCTTAATATGATCAGCTTTGACTCGCCGACATGTATCACACTCGGATACATATTTGGCAATTTCTCGCTTCATCCGAGTCCACCAAAATTTTGTTTTAAGATCTTGATACATCTTATTACTTCCTGGATGTATCGAGTACTTAGACACATGAGCTTCGTCCAAGATCTTCATCCTTAACTTCAGATTCCGGGGTACCATGATACGGTCGTTAAACCATAACACGCCTTGATCATCTTCCCGGAAACATTTCATCTTATCCTTTTTAATCCTTGCTCGTATATTCCGCATCCCTCTATCTCTCTTCTGGGCTTGTATAATCTCCTCTCTAATGGTAGGCACAAGAGCAAGGTTATACAACGCCCCATACGGAATCACTCGCAAGCTTGGTTCTTCCTCCTCCTCCGGAACAACTGCCAGATTATTAACGCGGGACTTACGACTGAGTGCATCAGCCACCACGTTAGCTTTGCCCGGATGGTAATGGATCTCGAGCTCATAGTCTTTAATTAATTCCAGCCATCTCCGCTGCCTCATATTAATATCCTTCTGAGTGAATATATATTTGAGGCTCTTATGGTCGGTGTAGAGGTGCACTAAATTTCCAAGTAAGTAGTGCCTCCACATCTTCAACGCAAGCACCACTGCAGCAAGTTCTAGGTCATGAGTGGGGTAGTGCTGCTCGTGGTTGCGGAGTTGTCGAGACCCATACGCGATCACACGTCTATCTTGCATTAAGACGCAGCCAAGTCCAATGCCTGAGGCATCACAATAAACATCAAATGGCTTTGTTGTATCCGGTTGGGCTAACACCGGTGCCGTTGTGAGATGTTTCTTTAGAGTTTGAAATGCCTCTTCACAGGCCTCTGTCCACACATACTTGCTGCTCTTCTTTAATAACTCTGTCATTGGTTTAGCCACCTTCGAGAAACTGGGAATAAATCTCCGATAGTAACCCGCTAGCCCCAGAAAACTGCGGATTTGATGAACAGATGTTGGAGACTCCCACTTCAAGACTTGCTCAATTTTAGTTGGATCCACGGCCACACCCTCTGCTGAAATAATGTGGCCTAAGAATGGTACCTTGCTGATCCAAAATTCACACTTGCTGAATTTGGCATACAGCTTATGTTCCCGTAACCGTTGGAGCACAATATGAAGATGTTTGGTGTGCTCCTCCTCCGATTTGGAGTATACGAGAATTTCGTCGATGAAAACCACGGCGAACTGATCCAACTCTGGCATGAATACAGAATTCATGAGATACATGAAATGTGCGGGTGCATTTGTTAGCCCGAAAGACATGACTAGATACTCATAGAGCCTGTATCTAGTCGAGAAGGCCATCTTCGGTATATCCTCCGCTCTGATCTTTATCTTATGATAACCATACCGTAAGTCCATCTTGGAGAATACCTTGGCACCCACTAACTGATCAAATAATATATCGATCCGCGGCAACGGATATTTATTTTTGATCGTCACTGCATTCAGCGGCCGATAATCCACACATAATCGAAGTAACTCATCCTTTTTCTTCACAAAGAGGGCTGAACAGCCCCATGGCGATGAGCTTGGTCGGATGAACCCTTTGTCCATTAAGTCCTTTAGCTGTTCTTTCAGTTCCGCTAATTCCTTCGGAGACATTTTGTACGGCCTCCGAGATATTGGTGTGGTTCCCGGTGCTAACTCGATCTTGAATACCACCTCCCTCTCAGGCGGCATCCCTGGAAGATCGTCGGGAAACACATCTGGGTACTCACGGACCACTGGAATATCCTCCAGTTTCGTGGTCACACTGTGGCACACCACGGAATTTTTAGAATCCACGGCTTCAAGTATGAGCGTTTGGAGACCGTAGATTGGAGAGTCCAAACTAACAATCCGTGGACCAATATCAAGAACAGCCCCGTGGTAGTTCATCCACGCCATTCCTAGAATCATGTCGATCTTCTGCCCCTCTAACACAATGAGGGTGGTGGGGTATACGTTTCCACCTAAGCACAAGGGTGCTTTGATCACTACTTCATTAGCAGCTATATTTCCGCCAGGTGAGCGGATAAGATAGTGATCCTTTGGTGTAGAGGTGGAGAGCTCAGCTTTGCACACAAACATCCTGCTGATGAAATTGTGTGTAGCTCCAGAGTCAAACAGAATTAATATGGGCAGTCCATTGAGGGTGAACATTCCCACTAGCACAGGTGCCCCATCTGGCACATTTTCTAGATCTGTATGATAAATGCACCCGGATTTTGGTGCCGTTCCCTGAAGCTGAGCACGGGGTTGATTTATACCCCGCCCACGTGTAGTTTCTCTATGGTGTATCCTTTCTGGACACTTTCTGCTGACGTGACCCAAGTACCCGCACGTGAAGCACGATTTCTCAGCCGGTTCCTGGTTGCTCGGTGCATGGACATTAGTGGTATCCTGCTGCGACAAGAACACTTGAGGAGCAGAATAACATGGCTGCCTATACCGTTGTTGCAGCTGTCCGAATTCAGAGTATTGGGACGAACGACCGGAATATTGCTGGAGTCGTCGAGCCGGCTGCATCAGCTGACAGTTCAAGGTACTGTCTACCACCCTGTATTTCTGCGGAGCACCACTGCTACTCTCCGGTGGTACATGGTTCTTTCTTTTCTCAGCCTGAACTTCCCGTTGAGCATCTTCAACCATGATGGCAGCACTCATCAATTCGTTGAAGTTCTTTCGATCAGCTAAAACGAGTCTCTCCTTTAGCTTGGGATTGAGGCTGCAGAAGAACCACTCACACTTTTGTGCTTCGGTGTTCACATGTTGAGGCGCATACTGCGCCAGCTTGTTGAACACTCGCGAATGCTCGTATGCACCCCTCCCTCCTTGTTGTAAGGCCAGAAACTCCTCGAGTTTCCGCTGAATTATTCCGGAAGGAACATGATACGCGAGAAAAGCCTTCCGGAATTCTGCCCATGAAACGTCATGTCCATCTGGTAAGGAGGCGAGTTGATTTGCCCACCATGCACTGGCGGACCCGTGAAGTTGTTGCGCTGCGTATAAAACCTTCTGCTGTTCGGTGCATTGAAGCAACCCGAACTTAGATTCAATGGTACGAATCCAGCTATCCGCCACCAGAGGATCCTCAGATTCAATGAAAACCGGTGGTTGAGTTGCCAAGAACTCAACATAGGAATTCAGTTGCGGTTGGCGCAAGTCTTCGTCTTGACATCCCCCTTGACGGGATGTATTCATCACTAGGGTGCGGAGCAAGTCGGTTCGCTCATCGCTTGCACTCGTCATGGCGGCCAGAATGTCCGCCATTGTGACCGTGGGTGAAGGTCCTGGTGGAGGCTGCTGTTGCGGAGCTCGCTGCTCCCGCTGTGGAGAGTTATCACCACGACCACCACTGGAACCACCCACCTCACTCATGGAACGAGTTCGCGTCATTCTGCAATTGCAAGAGTTCATTATCAGTTCAACACTATCACTTGATTTATTCCATAAACAAAGTAGTGTAACACTGATAATGAAACCTCAACATGTAAGCAAAATGATTTAGGCGCAAACTGATGTATCTACAGCATGGATTTACAAGCCGACTGATTGGTCCTTAAACAGGTCAGATTCTGATCCAGTTAAAAGCACATTCGTAACTCAAGTTGAATATCAAAGTTAAAGTTAACTTTAATATATTTCCAACGAGTATCCAAAGGCCTCCTAGGGATTTTTCTACAGGAAGTTATGGCTTAAAAACAGAAAGGTTCAGAGAGGCTTTGTTACTGTCCTGGTTCTGAACAGTTTGCCTTCAACTGAACTTTTCACCAACTTAATCTGTGATTTTGCTCTGGAGGTCTACAAGAAAGTTGTAGAGCACTTGAAAATCTCTCCATAACTGTATCATACACCTTAATTGGTTAAAGCTACTCAGAGTTATGCCCTGTAAAAGTCCAGCAAAAATTTCTGCCAGAAACAGAGCACTCTGTTTTTGAAATCTTTGAAACCTAGACACTCTCTCATTTGAATCTTAGTTCAAAAGAAGAGTTCAGTAACTAATATTTGTTTCAAACTTCCATTTTTAGTTGAAAGTTAGCTCATGACTCATTTCTTCATAGGGAAGGAGTTATTAAGTGTAGTACGGTGTCGATGCACCGTAAGAAGCATGTCGGTACTACGTTCCTCACCAAAAGAGAATCCTAAACCGGCTTATACCGGCATATACGTATGATCAGTGGCACTAAGACGGTCTCTCGCACACGTGTACTACACGGGATACGTACGTGGTTAGTACCTGCAGAAAATCACTCAATAGTGGTGCACTCAAGGGTTGTTTCATTCCAGGCAGTTCTATAGTTGAAAGTAAATACAAACACCCGTATCATTGTCATACGACCGTCCTTGAGTTAAGTTACGTCTCAAGGTACGTGATCGTGTTTCAACACCACACGACGAGGAACCCGAGTATGTCATGAACGGTCGTCACGATTGGGAATGTTATCAGCCCAACGGATACCACCTACTGCCCTGCAGGGCACGCCGATGGCAAGCGCTGCGTATGTCCTCCTGGGCTATTTCCAGCAGACCATACTATCGCGTTACTGACCACACGATGGGGTCTCCACTTACTTGCCTAATGCACGCTAGGGATCAGCGTTTCATATGAACTCAGGAACATGAAGAGTCCAAGAGTTCATATTAACGTCTCACACCAAGCTGTGAGACCTTTCCCTGAACCACTTTCCTCGTCAGGGGAGCTAACCGAAATTGAACCGCTTTCGGTGGCGTTCCTTACCATTCTTACCAGAACGTAGGTGCGTCGTTACAGAATCAAAATTCAGAATTATAACACATAAGTTAGTTATGCCACTTTAAGTAACTATACTACTATAGTCCTTATGTGGGCTTACTATCGTTCCCTCACCGTATCCTAAGTTTTTGTCGTAATACAATCCTTATTCCGTGTGCTATTACCAATGCAGCTCTGATACCACGCTGTGAGGACCCCGCCGTCCCGATCACTCACGGGGACGGGATACCTCGCCCGGGAATCGCATTGGGTGGTGCCGTGCGATGCGGCACCCAATAGCACACATAATAAAGCATCATATTACATAAATCAAGCGGAAACTTACAAAGTTTTGACTTTACAAATACTTCTCAAAATAAACTACAGCGGAAGACTATTACAACTCACGACTCATATCTATGCTAAGCAACAGAGAAGGTGTCCAGCCCGCGGAACCTTCTCACTAGCAACACTATCACAGTAGCAGCGGCAGGGGTTGCCCTGAGTTCACCACTCGGAGAGTTCCGAATCTCCTTAGGCACCCGTACATCTCAGCGTACAGTTATTTCCTGCAAAAATACTTGTGCAGTATCTGTGAGCACGAAGCTCAGCAAGACCGACCCGTCACCCTAGTCATGAAACTCTATATGATGGAAATAGAGGGCTGATTATAGCATTTTTCATAAACGATGAACTTGAGCTAAAGGGGAGTCCTTACTTCCAGTTTTAATCAACTTTTATAGACCTCGCGCAACTTACATCGAGACTCCACAATCAAACAAGAAACGCTTCATCTCGATGTCACTTGCCCGAGGTGAAAGTAACTTTAGTGAACTACCCTAGACTCATACAGACCTTGCGCCATCAACATCGAGACTCCACAATCAAACAAGAAACGCTTTGCCTCGACGCTTCTAGCCCAAGGTGGAAATTAAATTTAGTGAAGTGTTGATCATTCCTCATCTCCATTATGAGGATTACCCACAAAGCATATTAAATATTTCCCCGGTTTATTACTACGTCACGACTCAGTGTACAAGTATGCTCACTACCGCGAGCGATGGTGATTGCAATCAAAAACACCCGGCTGACACGACACGTACGCCCGTACTCGACGTTGCACACAGCAACCGTCACTGACGCCGTACGTGGCCACCTTTCACACGACACCCAAATGTCGAACCGGTCCCACCGACTGGGATTAAGTCTCTCTACGGCAAACCCTCGTAGAGCCGACTCCTCTATCCTTTCAGCATCGGCATCAGACGGTGAGGTATGCCTCGACACCCAGGTTAACATGTTACATCGGTTTCCTGGGTCCCATATTGCCAGTATGCATCTAGTACACATCTCAAACTTGTCCAGCGGGGCCGCACACGAGAACGGGCCTTAATCGACTCAGACATAGACTAGGCTCACAGGACCACGTCCTTGACCTTCCATCCACTGCCCGGTCTCCATTCCCAACTATGAGGATCAATTCCCAACTCTTCCGATTGATCCCCCTTAATCCCATTTCACGAGTAGGAATCTGCCTACTCGAGTTATGCCTCTTTTAATCCACTTTTATTGAGAACAACAGTTATAATTAATTGATAACATATCCTACATTAAACTCCAGGGTTTTCTGGGGCATGCATTTGGAGTTTCATACCATCTAGACGTAATGCAATAACTAAAATACTAGACGTATGAAGTGAATACAAATAAAAACTTGTAAATTTGATGCAAACCGGGGCTTGTCTTTGTTTTGCAGGGGACTTATATATATATGCAGTTAGTGAAGACCACTTGACTTGATCTTTTGTCTCCTTCCTTTGATCTCTCCTCTAATGACTTGAAGTCCTTCACGCAGATGCTACACGTAATGCATATGCACAATTGTTTAATTGTAAAGAATTTGCTACAAGTCCTAATAACAAGTTTTCAAAAACTGGAACTCTGTTTAAGAATTTAAAATGACACTGGTGCTAGTGGTTTAGGTTTGGGTCTAAGCATATGATTAAAGGCTAAGTGGTTTTCCCCCTCTTCTATATTGATCACTTAAGGAGGTTAAAAAGAACAGGGGTGACCCAGGGCTCCAATGGGGCTGAGAATTTTCATGTGAGTTCCTTGTCACAAGAAAGTCCTCTGGCCCAAAAATTAGCACTTTTCATTGAGTGGTTTGCTCAGCATAATTTTCTAAGCAATTAAGCAAAGAAGAATTAATTCTGAGATCTCACCCATGTTCATGCAAAAATTAGTGAACCACAATTTCAATTATAGCTCATAGAGTTTGCATGAATTTTCCTAGCATTTTTGGAGCTAAGGAATAGCTAGAACTGGATTTCCAAGTTTTGGAAATTCTCTGAAATTGTTTTCTGTATTCATTTGAATACAGAAAATTAAAATCAGAATTAACCTAACTAAATCAACTCCAAATGAGTTGAGAATTTTACAGGTGTTCACTAATGCCCTAAAGACTATTCTAGCAAAATATGAGGATTTTTGGATTAACCAAACTCCCTCTAAAATTCTTTTGCCAGAAAGCTTTAAAGAATTTTACAGAATTAAATAAAGGGTTTCATACAAATTGGGTTCTACATTTGGATAGTACTCTATCAGAGGAATCCAACAAAATTTTGTTTCACAATTTTTGGATTCTCCTACCCAAAGTTGTAGCTATTCAAAGTTTGAACTGAAAACTGAAATTCCCCACAATGTTCAAATACTGGCTGTGGGTCCGGGGACAGGTGTCACGCGTCGGGGCAAGCCACACGGGGCTACTGAGTATTTCCTGCGCCTCCACACGCGATCCCCGCACCACAGCCGATCAAAGACTAAAACATCCATCGCTGACCTCCGGGACCCATCGGGTCATCTCCTACCTCCGGCCAAACAGAACTCGCGGCGGCGCCCTCCGACGAGCCTCACCGGAACGACCTTACCGGCCACCTCCCGGCCCCTTGCTCGCCGCCCCTCCATATTCTGACCTGCTGAACATGTTGGGAGGCTCGCCGGCGGCCATAGATCGCCGGAAAACCTTGCGCACCGGGGTCAGCAACGATTAGGGTTCCGGCGACCCGGTGCAAGGCGAATTGTCCACCAAACGATCGATTCTTTGTCTCTAGACCACCAGGGGAACGCGTAGCCGCTAGAATTGGCCCCCAAAACCATCAGCGAGCACTCTAACCCCATCGGCACCGTGTGGCCGACTTGGCCCGGAAATTTTTCCGTGGCAAAAACGTGGAATTCTCACCCTACCCTTAATTTCTCAACCTAGGATCGAGGGAGGAGGTACTCTAGCTATAGGGGAAACTTCTGTGCGAAGTGTGACGCAAAACCATCAAGAATCAACACCGAATTGCACAATTTCTTACCTCGGGGTCGTTTTGGCCGCCCGAGAGTAATTCCCGAAATTATCCTCCGAGGAGCAACGGCTTGGACTGAGCTTCGGGGAGGAGTAGCTAGGATCAACGGCGCACCGCTGAGTGAGCTCGCTTGGGCTTGACTTGCCGCGGTTCAGGCTGTCCACGGTGACCGGGCTCGTGTTCTTCAGCGTTCAACACGGAAGCAACGACACGCTACCGGTTTTCGGTAGACACGAGCATGAGGCTGTGGTGAGACACTGCTAGCAATCTAGAGCACGCTTGGACAACGCTTTTATTTTGCTGTGGAGCTCCTGACCCAACAGCAACCGGCGGTGGTGTGCGATCGGGAGAACCGAGCGGGCGCCGCTGCTTGTGGGGGGGCGAAAGAACAGAGCGATGCAAGCTACGGTGAAGAGAAGAATTCGTGTTGTGCCACACGCGTGAGAGATAAGGGCGAGGTGGGTCTCGGAACAGCAGGAGGTGGCGGCGGTGACCGTGGCCCGAGCTGCTCGGTGTCGCCCGGGGAGAAATTTCCTCGATGGAGTGAAAGACAGAGGAGACTTAGGGTGCAAGTCTAATACCACTATGACTTGTGGGTCCCACTGCCCCCTTCTTATCCCATCTCATTTTTCTCACAAATATCTCCACAGTTTGACAAATAATACATCCAAATGTTTAAAAATTGGAAACTGAGCTCATTTGACCAGTTTGGACAAATTCCATGCAAATTCAAATGTTCATTTGAATTCTTTGCACATTTGACTCCCTTTGGAAAAATGGGCAGCAAGACTTTTCAAAAATTAATGAAACTTTGCCTCCCCACTAATTTGGACCTAAGGAATCCAAATATGCCACTTGATCCTTGTGTTAGCTGCTGCAAACAATAGTTTGGACACAACAGTTTTGAATTTCTCACTGTGTCCTTCCCTCACTTGAAGTTTGAATTTACCTTTAGTCCATCTCTGATTTTTAAACCCTTCCATTGCACTTGAGCTCTTCATTTCTGTGGTTTTAATCCACATGAGGTCCATCCATGCAATAGCCCTAAGTTTGTTTAGAAGAATCTCACCTATGTTATCATATGTGGGAAAAAGTTTCAACTAAGCCCCTTTTTCATACACATGACTTCAACATTTGTGTAAACTCATGTTTCTTTGTATTCACATTTTTGGGACCTTTACAGTTGAATGACTTGCTTGCATTAATGAGGAAGGATTCCGCCTCATCCTCGTTCAATTCCTATGCATCCTCACGAAAGTAATTGGTGATATAACCTTTTGACTTTCATAAGGAATATCACCTTACTTGGAAGAAACTAAAATAAGTACCAAGAATCCCATAAACATTGTTTAATAGACTTAGTCAATTTTTTTTGTCTAGATTTAGTAAAAAAGCTTTTGGCATAACTTAATGGTTCAACTGGCATGTAGCAACCTAGGAATAAGTGATGTCCATGAATTTAATTTGAATCTCATGCACATATGAAATCAATAAATTCCATATTCCTAGGAAGGGCATTAGCTATGTTTGGGAAGGATAACAATGAGAATCTTGTTTTGTCATGATCGAAAAGATAAATTTTCTCTTATAAAAGCTATGATGGTTAGAAAATTTCAAGATGAAGGGACTCATAGGGTGTACATCAATCACTGCAAGGACCCGACGGTCCCGACAATCCAGGATCTCGCTGAGGGGTTCTGCGATAGACAACACCGGATAACACACATAAAAGGCGATAAGCGGAAGCTAATTTTATTATATAAACTGTTTAGAAACATAATTTATATCAAGTATCGTTTATAGTCTACACTCGCGGGCGTAGACTAAGCAGATAGAGTTCATGTTCAGCCCATGAATGTGTTCTCACTAGCACACACACCACACTAACACGACGGCATGCACGACTCCCACTCAACGGTGTTTCCCTCTTGGGGGTCCGTCTCCTTGGGAGCCTCCTCCTCATAAAACCCTGCAAACGCTTCAAACACAAGCAGTGAGCATGATGGCTCAGCAAGACTGATCCGTCTCACCAAAACATGGAACTCTACATTCTGGGTTTACAGTGTATAATAGGAAAGTATGATGCAAAAGACACGCCTAATTAGTTGACTCTTACGTTCAAGTTTTAGCCTCAAGTTGGTGGGGAACCTTGTGCCAAGACACATAAGAAATCCGCAATCAAACAAGAAATGCATTTCTCTTATGTGCTTTGCCTAAGGTTGAAAAGAACTTTGATTTGCTCTAAACTAAAGCATTTCATTAGCAAACAACATAAAGCTTTCAAACAACAACTTTTATCATGTCAACTAGCCTGTTCTTTCTACGTCATGGTAAAATGAACAAGTCGTACTCATTGACTGCGAGGGACGGCGATTATATTCGATTCACACCTGCAGGGTTACCAGAACAAACCGTCATGTACGCCCGTACTCGACGTTGCCTTCAGAAACCATCACGGACGCCATATACAACCACCTCTCATCCGTTAGCCAAGTGTTGAACCGGTCTATTGTCCCGAGCAGGAGGTCTCTACATGGAGCATCCTCGGTGCCCGCTAGCTGATTTCCACCTCGCTGCTCTCAACCTATCCTCTGGACGACAAGCAATGCCTCAACATATCGCTACCTGAATTACATTGGTTTCCTGGTTCCCATATAGCCGGTAGGTCTTCGGTACTGTTCTAGCTTGTTCAACAGGCCCGCACAGGGCTCGGTCCTCAGTCGATACAAGCATAGCTATGGCACCCAGGCCCCAAAGTCCTGCTGCCCTTAGTTTCCGCTCGGTCTCATTTTCTTGCCATCTGATTCATTGTCTATCTTTCTAACGGAGTGTGCCTCTAGCCTATTCTCGTGAGTAGTTCCAACTACTTGACTTGTACAGAATCCTATACCATTTTAGCATTGCAGTAGCTACTCAAGGTTTAAATACTAAGCCCCAAACCCCTGGTTCTCTTGGCTATGCAATTGGATTTCCAATCAAGACTCTAATGCACCATTGTAGGAAATACATAAAGTAATAAGTGATCAAAACATAAGATTTTAGAACAGGTTAATGCAAACCGAAGCTTGCCTTGCTGCTGGTCGTTGGCTAAATGTTCTTCCAGAATAATAAAGTCCAGAACCTATGGGTCTTCTTCAATTTTAGTGACTACACGAAATGAAAATAAAATGGGTGTCAAATTTGAATGCAATTGAGTTAGTTTGATAATGTACAGACTATAAGTAAAACTAGACAGTCCTTTTGGCTCTGAAACTTTTACTGAGATTTGGTGACAACGTAAACAGAGACTTGGCCAAATTTCATTTGAAGCAAAGCTCATTTGAGCTCTGCACAAATAAATGTGTATTTGGCCATATTTAGATCTCTTATAGCTTTCTATGGATTTTCATGGAGCAAGCCATGACTTTTTGGAAACTATAACTTAAGATGGTTCTAATGGAATCGGTTTCATCTAAGTTGGAGAATCCTAGCAAAGATATGAGCTAAACAAGTTCAGAGAAACTCTGGAAAATGTTTCTGGGCAATTTTCTTTTTCTCTGGGCCAGTTTCTTTAATCACACCATTAGGTGGACTAAATAAGCTCGTATGGATCTGGAATTTTTATGGTGACTCTGGGATATTAAAAGGAACATCCTGACAAAATTTCAGAATTTTACAACAAAGGAATCTCCAGTTAAAATTCCCCACATTTTAAAAATTGGAGATTTGATTCTGGAGAAATAAAAGGTCTCATGGAATGAAACTTGTTTTTCTGGAAAGTACTCAGAGAGAGGAATCAGTCAAAATTTAGTTTACTCGATTTGGACATTCCTAGCAAACGTTATATCCGTTTAAAGATTGAACTGCAAACTGAAAAATTCGGGGAAATGTTTAAAACACTGCACGTGGGTCCCATGCACAGTGCCTTCCGTTCCTCGCACCAACCGAACCGAGCGGCGGCGCCCTCCGGTGAGGTCTGCGGGACTAGCCTTCCCGGCCACCTCCCAGGCTAATTCTCGCCGCCGCCCCCCCCCTTTATTTTGGCCTGCTAAACCCGTTGAAAGGGTTGCCGGCCGCCGGCGATGGCCGGAAGTAGGCGTGCGGCGGTGACAGCGGAACCTAGAGTTCTGGCGAGCTCGGAAGACTTCAATTCTATGTAAACCGTCGGTTCTTCGGCCCTAGAGCATCAGTGGATTGTGAGGAGACTAGAAATGGCAGCCAACACTGATGAAATGGCCGATAACCCCGAGCTCCACGGTGACCCGAAGCCGGTTTTAAAGGCGGCACGAAAAACAGGTAGTACTTAGCCATTCCTAGATGATTTTCCTCGATTCTTCTTCGAGGAGAGGCGCTAGAGCGTCTAGAAACTATTTACAAACCAGCTCGAGCTTTGGGTGTACATGTAAACCGAATTTGGGTTTCAATAGAGCTCGGGTAAGTTGCACTAGGGTTCCGGAAAATGTAAAATTCGAGCCACACGATGGATCATTTGCTAAAAGACTTGTGGCTACACATTCTCTGGATGATAATGCACCTTTCTTGTGCAGGGCGTTGGAGGTGAGGATGGCTGTGGTGTGCTGTCCATGTGAGCCCGAGGTGCGGTAATTTTCCGGTCGGCGCGAAAACTCTCGGTTGTGGTCAAGGGAAGCCGAACTCGGCTTGTTTTCGTGATGGGGAGGTAGGAGGAGTGTCTAGGTTGCCATTTTGCAGCTCAGAACGGATTCAACCGTGAGCTAGCATGGTCTCGCGATCGAGCAACCGAGGCGGCACTGGGCGGGGGCTTTGTTCTTGCGTGAGTGAGAGCAGCGACGAGCGAAAGTGATTTTGCCGGCTCGAGTGCGTGGATAAGAAGCTAGACGTCGGTCCGGGCACGAGGAAACACCGATCAGGAGCTGGCACCAGGGTTCAGCGCCGTGGCGCGCTCGGGTTCAGACCGGAGAACTGAGCAGCTCGGCTGTGAGTCGGTTGTTCTCCTGTGTGACTGCCAGTGGTCCACAATTCAAATTTGTCCCACAAAATTGAATTTTCTTGCTTCTCTAAATATTGTGACCACACAGTCATTGGTAATTTGATCAAACCACATTTTTGGCCCTCTGAATTTGAATGATTCAAAGTGTCTAGTGATTTGATTACAACTGCAGCAAATGTGAAGTTTGAAATTCAAATTAAATTTGAATTTGCTACAATTAGCTCATATCAATATCAACTCCAAATGGAGTGAAAATTGGTGTGTGAGATTGTAAAAATGTGCCGAGTGTGAATATGAATCCCACTTTTGAATTTATGGGATGAAAGGAGTTTGAATTTGAATTGAAGTTCAAACTAGCCTTTTAATGATTGTACCCAAAATTACCTCAAAGAGGTTTGGATTTGGGTGAAATTTTGCATGAGCATTCCTAATAAAATTTAGGAGTTAATCATGTTCTCAGCCCCTATATGATGCATGTGGGAAATACCACTTTTGCATTTTGGAGTTCATCTACTAATAAATCTATTTGCGGTGGTTACTTGCTCTTCAAATGTGTTCATATTTTTACCACAATTGAGCTGAGGTGTGGGTGTGATTAACACTTTTAGCAAGTGAAGAACTTGGGCCCTTACATTCCTCCCCCCTCAAAAGAATCTCGTCCTGGGATTATAAGGTAAAAGTGAGAGATAGGACAGTGGAAAATTACCGGATGTGCGACGTCAAAAAGTCCGGGTAGTTGGCACAAAGAAATCCTTCGCTCTCCCATGTTGCTTTATCCTCGGAGTGATTACTCCATAAAACTTTATAGAACCACAATGTACGGTTGCGTGTGGTTCCGCTGTTCTTATCAATGATCTGAACCGGTTCCTCCCGATATGTGGGATCTGGTTTCAGTCCTCGATATCTCCCAGCTGAACGGTGGTTGAAAACTTGAGGAACTTCCTCAGCTGAGAAATGTGAAAGATATCGTGCAAACTGGAGAGTGTCGCTGGTAATTCCAGCCAATATGCAATGGATCCACACCTTTCCAGAACCTGGAATGGACCGATGAATCAAGGTGCCAACTTTCCTCTGACCCCGAATCTCTTCACGCCCTTCATCGGAGACACGCGTAGATACACGTGATCCCCAACCTCAAATTGCAGGGCGTTATCTCTTGTCCACATATTGCTTTTGTCGGGATTGAGTGGCTTTTAAGTTCTCTTGAATAAGCCACATTTTTTCTTCCACATTGTCGACAAGATCAATCCCAAAGGTGACCCTCTCGCCGGACTCACACCAATTCAGTGGTGTGCGGCATTTTCTTCCGTATAGCGCCTTATAAGGCGCCATCTTAATGCTGGCCTGGTACCCATTATTGTACGAGAACTCAGCTAATGGTAAGTGATCATCCCAATTCTTACCATGGTTGATAGCACAACCTCGTAGCATATCTTCCAGGATTTGATTTACCCGCTCGGTTTGCCCATCCGTCTGCGGGTGGTATGCTGAACTACGGATAAGCTTCGTACCCAAGGCAGGATGTAACTGCTCCCAAAAATGAGACACAATAAAGTGCTCCAATCCGAGATGATAGCGCGGGGTACGCCGTGTAAACACAAGACCCATGAGATGTACAGTTCAGCATACTTCTTGGCGTTGTAGTTGGTATTGACCGGGATAAAATGGGCAACCTTCATGAGCCGGTCGACGATCACCCACACTGAATCATGTTTCTGAAATGTAGTGGGTAAACCGACGATGAAATCCATGCTCACATCCTTCCACTTCCAGACAGGAATGCCTAGCGGTTGTAACAATCCTGGTTTCTTCATGTGGTCAGCCTTAACCCTCCGGCATGTATCACACTCGGACACATATTTAGCGATCTCTCGCTTCATCCGTGTCCACAAAAATTTGCCCCTGAGTTCCTGATACATCTTGTTGCTGCCAGAGTGAATAGAAAACTTTGACAAGTGAGTCTCATCAAAGATTTTCTTCTGTAACTCTGGGTTACGGAGTACGACTATCCTGTTCTTGAACCACAGGACACCGTCTCCGTCCTTCCGGAAACACTTCAACTCTCCACTGTGTGCACATCTCCACAATTGTGACATACCCTTGTCATGTTTCTGGTCTGCCTCTATCTCTTCACTGATGGTGGGGATAAGAGCTAAGTTGCAGAGAGCTCCATGGGGAACCACATGCAATGTTTGCTTGCTCTCTTCCAATGGGGTGATGGTCAGATTATGTACGTGTGACTTGCGACTCAGCGCATCCGCCACCACGTTTGCCTTGCTGGGATGAAATGGGATTTCTATTTCATAATCTTTAATCAGCTCTAACCATCTTCTTAGCATCATGTTCAACTCTATCTGAGTGAATATGTACTTGAGGCTCTTGTGGTCGGTATATAAATATACGAGGTTACCGAGTAGGTAGTGCCTCCACATCTTGAGAGCTAGTACCACGGCAGCAAGTTCTAAGTCATGAGTTGGATAATTTTGCTCATGATTCCGGAGCTGCCATGATCCATACGCGACCACCCTTCGGTCTTGCATCAGCACACATCCGAGCCCAATGCTGGATGCATCGCAGTGCACATCGAATGGTTTTGTTGTGTCTGCCTGCGCCAAAACCGGTGCTGATGTTTGGTGCTTCAGTAAAGCCTTGAATGTCGCTTCACATGATGGACTTCAAATATATTTGGTAGCTTCTTCACAAATTCAGTCATAGGCTTGGCAATCTTTGAGAAGTTCAGAATAAACCTCCGATAATGTCCCGCGAGTCCGAGGAAACTTCGTACCTCGTGCACAGACCTCGGGGACATCCAATTCAGCACTTGTGTAATCTTGCTCGGGTCTACAGTGATGCTCTCTGCTGAGATGATATGCTCGAGGAAAGGTACTTGCGATATCCAGAATTCTCACTTGCTGAATCACGCGTATAGCTTGTGATCTCGCAGCCGTTGCAAGATTATACGCAGGTGCTTCGCGTGTTCTTCCTCCGACTTGGAATAAACCAAGATGTCGTCGATGAAGACCACAACAAGCTTGTCCAGCTCTGGCATAAATACTGAGTTCATCAAGTACATGAAATGAGCTGGAGCATTGGTGAGGTCGAAGCACATGACAAGATACTCATAGAGCCTGTACCTCATCGAGAAAGCTTTCTTCGGGATGTCCTCAGCCCGTATTTTAATCTGGTGGTACCTGGATCTTAAATCCATCTGGGAAAAGATCTTTGCTTTGACCAACTCATCAAACAACACAAAACCGTCACAAAGCCGCAACATTTTGAATGTGTTGGACCAAGGTGAAGTTAAACTCATGTGTAATCATACATTTGAATGAGAAAGAATATAAAATAAGGTCTTTAGACCCAAAGGCTCAGCTCAAATTGCCGCCAAACTTTTGTATACACATGGAGCCTCATACATTTGAAATTGAGGAGATTATGGTGGCAACTTTCTGATTTGAGGGTGAGCTAAAAAGAAATGGATTACGATCATGTTGGGTTTATGCTGAATTCAAACATGATTAAGGCAAGTGAATGACTTGAGTTGTGTCACATGAAATGATAAACTCGAACATGGACATGTGGGGAGAGCAAAAATGTTCTTTAGCTCCTGCTGAACACATGTTAACCCGGGAAAGAATTTCACTCCCAAAAATCTAGCTCATATGCACATTCTCTCTGAGTAGAGGGGAGGGAAGTTTAAACCCTATTTTCGAACCCTTGCAAAGGACTCATGTTCAAATGGTCCAAAGGCCTATATGTGTGATGACCATTGCAGTCCTCAGTTATAAAAGATCTTAAGTTCTAAATTTGGAGAAATTTGGAGCTCATATACCCTGTGTTCAAAGCATTATTTGAGATCACCTTCGAACTCAAATTTGAGGGGTATATTCAAACTGAACTTATGAAGTTCAGATTAGGACCAAGGTTCATCAAGCATGGGATAGGAAAAAACCAACATTTTTTACCCAAATTCAAATGGGTCATCACTAAAGAGGACTTAAATATTCAGTTTGAATTAAATGGTTTACTTCACGTAAAAGAAGGCCATTTCCAAAAAAAAGGACTTCAAACTGTTGTTTAAAAATTTGTATTTGCAATGGCCAACTCAAAGATCAGAGGGCATATTAAAACTCTCCAAGTCCAAATTATGAGGAAGGCAAACTTTGAGAAAATTTGGAGGTGCTTTGATATGTATATCAAAGAGACTTGTAAATTTCATAGAAATTTGAATTCAAATTTGAAACTGAGGCACAACTTGTCAAATTGCCAATTGGCCTTTGAATTTGAGCTCTTCATGGCTGAATTTACAATGTGCCAAAATTTGGAGATATTTGTTAGAATTTTGGGGGATAAGAAGAGGAGTGGACCCCACATGTCATTGGGAGAAGACTTACACCCGAAAAAGCCTGTTCCTCTGTTCAGACCCGAGCTTGAAGCAAACCATCGTAAGGCGCCACCGAGTCCTGCGGCCGACGCCACCTCCAGCTCCCGGCGTGCTGGCGACCTCCTAGCATCTGTCCTCTCGTCGCAAGCGTGATATTTTGCCCCAACCGACCCTCACCCGGGCTCTATTCATCCCCTCGCACGAACACAGAGACCCGCCGCTCGACCGAGCCTCGGCACCGATCCTTGCTGGGCGTCGCTCGTCCTTCGCATGGCCATCTGAGCTCGTGGAAACGTGCGGAAGAACCCACTGATCCTCCTCGAGCTACCCAAACCGAGCCACCCGCCTTTGTGCGTGGTTCACAGCAAGAATTTGCTGTGGAGCTTCGGTTCAAGCCGCTGCCATGCCTCCTCAACGCCCCGGCGATACAGGGCGTTTCACATCGAGGATTGAACAGCAAAAAGGTGCACCAAACCATTCTCTTCACGCTGCCGAAAACCCTAGGTCATTCCTCTACAGTAGCCACGAGAATTTCTAAAAAACCGACGAAGTCTCCGTAAGCCGTGGGTGCGGAATTTCCCAAAATTCGTGATCAATAGCACTTCTTTGCTCATTCTGATCATGGAATAGGCTAGAGACATCCTTGTGAGTCGCTGAGATAAAAAACCCAGAAGAATCATAGAGCCTAGACGGTGTTATTCGAGTTTTAGCTTCGGCCGCCAGTGTCCGAGCTAGGGCGCACGGTGACTTGGTAGTTGGGGGCATTTCCGTGCCCTGTGGCTTGCAGGACGGCCTTTGCCATGAGTCACTGATGCTCTAGGGCGAGAAAACTGCGAGTTTGGGTTGTAGGGAAGCCGGCCGACGTCGTCGGACATGAACCGAAGCTGCCGCACATTGCCCGACCCCTTGCGGTCCTCTACAGCCCACACCGACCCCGGAAATGGCTTTCCCGCCCTTAAAAACCCCCAGGTGGCGGAATTTGGGCTGGGAGACGACCGGAGAACGGGGGGCCGAGTGGGGAGAATCTCTGCCGGCGAGGAGACGCGGGCGCGGGAAAGAGGGAAGCCGGAGGTTGAAGAAGGTGGTGGTCCCACCTGTCAGCCGCCAAGAGTTTAAACAGGATCCCCTGTAGCTGCTGATCTTTTGTGGCTATGGGCGGATAACTGTGTAAACCCGTTTGTCCCCAAATTCGATTGGATGGAATTCAAAACGTGGGCCCAACCGAATTTTAGTAGGAAAACAAATCCAGAACTGGCTATAACTTTGCAAAATCATAACTCTTGCTAGGAAGCTCCAAATTTAGTGATTCAAATTGGGTTGTATTCAGGATAAAAAGCTCTATCCAAATATGCAACCCAATTTGCATGAAAACCAATAGAAAATTCTGGAAAATTCTTTAAATCTTTTCAGCAAAAGAATTTTAGAGGGAGTTTGGTTCATCCAAAAATCCCCAAATTTGGCCAGAATATTCTATAGGCTATTAGTGAACTCCTGTAAAAGTTTCAGCTCATTTGGAGTTGATTTATCTAGGGTAATTCTGATTTCAAGTTTCTGTATTCAAATGAATACAGAAATATTTTCAGGGAATTTCCAAAACTTGAAAATTCAGTTCTGGTTAGTTCTTAGCTCCAACAACCTAGGAAAATTCAGGCATACTCTCTGAGCTATGTTTGAAATTGTAGTTCACTTGAAGTTGCATGAAAGTGCAAATTTATTCAGAATTAATTCCTTTGTGCCTAAATGCTTAGGGAATTGTTCTGAGTAATCTACTCAGTGAAAAATTCTAAATTTTGGTCCAGATGACTTTCTTGTGACAAGGAACTCACATGAAAAATTTCAGCTCCATTGGAGTCCTGGATCAATACTGTCCTGTTTAACCTATAGATGATCAACACACACAAGTGATGAAAAATACTTATCACTTGATCATAGTACTTTAAACCAAACCCAAACCACTAGACCCAGCGTCATTTTAAATTCTTAAACAGAGTTCCAGTTTTAAACTTGTCTTAAGAACTTGTTAGCAAAAGTTTTATAATTAAACATGTATGCTTATTCATAACGTGTAGTGATTAAACGTGAAGAAGTGAAGGAGGAGTCCAGCTTGAATCACGGAGCAAGAAGGGCAGGGATTGAGCTTCAAGTCATCAGCTACTAACTTCATAATTTTATGACTTTAGTCACCTGCAAAACCAAGGCAAGCTCCGGTTTGCATTTAAGTTGTTTTATAAAGTTTTTACTTTGTTCACTACTATGTGTCTAGTATGTATGTGCATTAGGTCAAGGATGTTTTGTACTCCACTTGCATGACCAAAAAGAATCTTGGGGTCAAGGGTAGAATGGTTTCATCACTGTAGAATAAGGCCTTGCTAAATAGGCTAGGACATCCGGTAGAAGACGAGTAGTTGGAATCTACTCGTGAGCTATGGTTTAGGATGACATAAGTGTGGTTAGAAAAGAGACAAACTAAAGTTTACATTTCTAAAGATGAGACCGGGCAGGAGTGTTAGGCAGCAACAAGACGAGGTCTTGGTCGAGTAGCTCTGCTGTGTCGGTTAAGGACCGATGCATGTGCCGCATCCATGTGCAAGTATTGAGTTGTGTACCGGATGCTTACTGCTATATGGGATCCAGGAAACCGATGTACCAGGTTAACTGGATTGTAGAGGTATAACACATCGACTCATTAGACCTATGAGCCCGAGACGGCGTGACCGGTTCTACAGTCGAGTGTCCTGCGCAAGGTTGCCACATACGATGTAGTGAAGGACGCCAGATTTGGGTCTTCATAGGCGGGCGGATGTGTCAAGCTATCCGGGCAGTGTTTGATTCGAGTCACCGTCCCTCGCGGTTATTGGGTACCGCTTGCTCCCATGTTGTGACGTAGTAATCAACTTGTGTGGAAACAGTTTGCAAAGTTTTAATTGCTGCTATGATTATTGTAAATTGCATGAAAAAACCCTGTTTGAAGTAGAGATAGAGCAAACTAAAGTTATTTTCCACCTTGGGACAAGTAACATTGGAATGAAGCGTTTCTTGTTTGATTGTGGAGTTCCAATGTTGCTGGGAGCAAGGTCACTACTATTATGGCTAAAATATGAAAGTTAAGGATGAACTCGTAGGCGAGTCTTTTCGCAAATTACAGGATTAGGTCTTAAGTTATCATCATGTAGAGTTGCATGCTATAGAAGAGACGGTTAAGTCTTGCTGACCCTTTTTGCTCACTCTTGCTATATGAGTGGTTTTGCAGGTTAATACGACGCTATAAAGAAGGTTGTCTGGTGAGACTCGGAAACGTCCTAGTCATGTTACACATGGAGGACCTAGCCGCTGCCATGTCTTCGTGTTGCTAGCGAGAGGAGTCCGCGGGCTGGACCTCTTCTCGAGTGCTTCTTAGTTATTCGACGTGAGTTGTTTATAGACTTCTGCTGTATCTATTTTATGTAACTTATTTACAAAGAACAATTGTAAGCTTCCGCTTTTGATTTATATAATACAATGTTCCTTATATGTGTGCTGTTGGGTGCCGCATAACACGGCACCACCCAATGCGATTCCCGGGCGAGGTGCCCTGTCCCCGTGACTGAGCGGGAGGCGGGCCCTCTCAGCGTGGTATCAGAGCCACATTGGTAATAGCGCACAGAATAAGGATCGTATTACGACAAAAACTTAGGATACGGTGAGGAAACGGTATTAGGCCCACATAAGGACTATAGTAGTATAGTTACTTAGAGTGGCATTGCTAACTTACTTGTTATAATTCTGAAATTTTGAGTATGTAATGACGCACCTACGTTCAGGTAAGAATTGTAAGGAACGCCACCGAAAGCGGTTCAATTTTGGTTAGCTCCCCTGACGAGGAAAGTGGTTCAGGGATAGGTCTCACAGCTTTGTGTGAGATGTTAATAAGAAACTTTTGAACTCTTCATGTTCCTGAGTTCATATGAAATGCTGATCCCTAGCGTGCTTTAGGCAAGTAAGTGGAGACCCCATCGTGTGGTCAGTAACGCGATAGTGTGTTCGTCTGGAAATAACCCAGGGGGACATACGCAGCGCTTGCCATCGGCGTGCCCTGCAGGGCAGTAGGTGGTATCTGTTGGGTTGATAACATTCCCAACCGTGACGACCCGTTCATGATATACTCAGGTTCCCCGTCGTGTGGTGTTGAAACACGATCACGTACCTTGAGACGTGGCTTAACTCAAGGACGGCCGTATGGCAATGATATGGGCGTTTGTATCTACATTGAAATATGGAACTGCCTGAAATGAAAACAACCTTTGAGTGCACCACTATTGAGTGTTTTTCTGCAGGTACTAACCACGTTTCTATCCCGGGTAGAACACGTCTGCGAGAGACCGTCTTAGTGCCACTGATAAAATGGATATGCCGGTATAATCCGGTTTAGGATTTTCTTTGGTGAGGCAATGTAGTACCGACATGTTTCTTACGATGCATCGACACCATACTACACTTAATAACCTCTTCCCTATTAAGAAATGATTCATGAACTAACTTTCAACTAAAAATGGAAGTTCGAAACAAATATTACTTAATGAACTCTTCTTTTGAGCTAAGATTCAAATGAGAGAATTACTAGGCTTCAAAGATTTCAAAAACAGAGTGCTCTGTTTCTGGCAGGAATTCTTGCTGGACTTTAACGGAGCATAACTCTGAGTAGATTGACCCAATTAATGTGTATGATACAGTTCTGGAAATATTTTCAAGTGCTCTACAACTTTTTTGTAGACCTCCAGAGCAAAATTACACGTTAAGTTGGTGAAAAGTCCAGTTGAAGGTAAACTGTTCAGAACCAGGACAGTACCAAAAACCTCTCTGTACCTTTCTGTTTTTTGAGCCATAACTTCCTGTAGAAAAATCCTTAAGGAGCCTATGATACACCGTTGGAAAGGTTATGAAGTTTGCAACATTGTTGTAGTTCAAAGTTTGATCAGATTCTTATTGTATTTGCATATACAACTGTGATAAAGATAGCCACATACAAAGGAGATGCTGGCAAATTTTATCTAGGAATTCTGTCAACTTTGAGAAATTATAACTTTTGATCCAGAGATGATCTGAAGGCGTATGAATACTCGCTGGGAAGATACTGAAGTTAACTTTAACTTTGGTATTCAACATGAATTATGAATATGCTGTTCAACGGATCAAGAATCTGGATGAGGACAGAAGAGTCCATTCTGTACAGAAAAGAGGACTGGTTAGGCCTATCCTAAGGAAGTAATTAAACTCGAGGATAGTCCGGTGGGACGTGAATATTCAATGTGGTTCCGATGAGTTACCGGGCAATGCCGGCTAATGGGACGTCAAGTTCCAGATTGAACTGACGCCGGAAACAACCCCGCTTTCACAAAGGCTGTATAAGATGGCACCCAATGAACTAGCGGAGTTGAAGGAGCAACTAAGTGAACTTTTGAGCAAAGGTTTTATCCGGCCTAGCTCCTCACCTTGGGGTTGCTCTGCGCTGTTCGTTAAGAAGAACGACGAGACACTAAGATTAAGTGTTGATTGTCGTTCGCTCAATGCCATCATTATAAGGAACAAGTACCCTGCCCCGCGTCGATAGTTCATTTGATCAACTAGTTGGTGCAAGGGCATTCTCGAAGATGGTGGGAGCTCATAAAACAGTATGACATCAAGATCCACTATCATCCGGGAAAAAGGGAACGCGGTTACCGACACGTTTAGTCAGAAAGGCCACGTTCACAACTTGGCGAATGCTGAGTTAGAAGAAGAAAAACCCAGTCTTCGTGTCATTCCGTATGGAGTACCTTATAACACTGCTCCCATTCCAGCAATGTGATGTGAGATTGCTGAAGTGCAAAGGAGAGACAAGGGTATGTCTCACCTACATATGAGAATAGACAACGGGGAGATGAGGTGGTTCAGGAAGGACAATGAGGGTACTCTATGGTTTAAGACCGTACAGTTATACCTCGTAAGATGAAGCTCTACAGCCGGAAATGTCGCATGCCGCGGAAGGGGTGTGAGTACGGTGAAAGAGTACTGTTAGGGGTTGATTTGTCAACAACGCCGATGACCAAGTTCGACGATAGAAGCGAACTTGAAGGCTATACAATCCCGACAGAAAAGTCACGATGGTCAAAGGCATAGACCGTTGCATTTCGACGGCGGAAAACATGTTATCTTTGCGAGTCTCCGATGAAAGGAATTCACCGGTCTGATGTAAAGGGGGAATTTTGCTCCCCGAGCCTTAGATCCACTTGCTATCACGGAGATGTGTGGAACCGTAGCTTACCGGCTGGAACTACCGGCAAGCCTTGCTGATGTTCATGACATAATTCATACGTCACAGATACGGGAGTACTTTAAAGCTACCATCGCTGTCCACATCGAAGAAATTGACTAGTTGAAGCCGGATCGTGCCTACACCTAGCTACCGGTTCAGACTATCGATGGAGAGATCCGGAACACCTGGAATCGTACATTAAGGTTTTACAAGGTGCTATGGAGTAATCATACCACGAAAGAAACCACATGGAAAGCAAAGATTACCTCCGCAGGAACAATCCGTAGAATTTATCATCAACCAGCTTGGAATTACCTCTCCCGTCTCGTTCTTCTTTGGAATCTCAGGACGAGATTCTTTTTAAGGGGGGAGGAATGTAAAAGTCCCAAAAATGTGAATGCAAAGAAACGGATGATTGAACGTCATTGTGTTTCTGGTTCATGAAAAAAGGGACTTACAAAAAACTTTCTTACATGGGATGGTATACATGAGGTGCAACCACATGGGTTCAAGCATGCCTTTGAATGTGTTGGACCAAGGTGAAGTTGAACTCATGTGTAATCATACATGTGGATGAGAAAGAATAAAAAATAAGGTCTTTAGACCCAAAGTTTCAGCTCAAATTGCCGCCAAACTTTTGTATACACATGGAGCCTGATACATTTGAAATTGAGGAGATTATGGTGGCATCTTTCTGATTTGACGGTGAGCTAAAAAGGAATGGATTACGATCATGTTGGGTTCATGCTGAATTCAAACATGATTAAGGCAAGGGAATGACTTGAGTTGTGTCACATGAAATGATAAACTCGAACATGGACATGTGGGGAGAGCAAAAATGTTCTTCAGCTCCTGCTGAACACATGTTAACCCGGGAAAGAATTTCACTCCCAAAAATCTAACTCATATGCACATTCTCTATGAGTAGAGGGGAGGGAAGTTTAAACCCTATTTTCGAACCCTTGCAAAGGATTCATGTTCAAATGGTCCAAAGGCCTATATGTGCGATGACCATTGCAGTCCTCAGTTATGAAAGAGCTTAAGTTCTAAATTTGGAGAAATTTGGAGCTCATATACCCTGTGTTCAAAGCATTATTTGAGATCACCTTCGAACTCAAATTTGAGGGGCATATTCAAACTGAACTTATGAAGTTCAGATTAGGACCAAGGTTGATCAAGCATGGGATAGGAGCAAACCAACGTTTTTCACCCAAATCAAATGGGTCATCACAAAAGAGGACTTAAATATTCAGTTTGAATTAAATGGTTTACTTTAAGTAAAAGGAGGCCATTTCCAAAAAAAAAAGGGACTTCAAACTGTTGTTTAAAAATTTGTAGTTGCAATGGCCAACTCAAAGATCAGAGGGCATATTCAAACTCTCCAAGTCCAAATTATGAGGAAGGAAAATTTCGAGAAAATTTGGAGGTGCTTTGATATGTATATCAAAGAGACTTGTAAAGTTCATAGAAATTTGAATTCAAATTTGAAACTGAGGCACAACTTGTCAAATTGCCAATTGGCCTTTGAATTTGAGCTCTTCATGGCTGAATTTACAATGTGCTGAAATTCGGAGGTATTTGTGAAAAATTTGGGGGATAAGAAGAGGGGTGGACCCCACATGTCATTGGGAGAATACTTACACCCGAAGGAAGCCTGTTCCTCTGTTCAGACCCGAGCTCGAAGCAAACCATCGCAAGGCGCCACCGAGGGCTGCGGCCGACGCCACCTCCAGCTCCCGGATTCGCGCTGGCGACCTCCTAGCGTTTGTCCTCGCGTCGCAAGCGTGATCTTTTGCCCCAACCGACCCCCACCCGGGCTCTATTCATCCCCTCGCACGAACACAGAGACCCGCCGCTCGACCGAGCCTCGGCACCGATCCTCGCTGGGCGCCGCTCGTCCTTCGCATGGCCATCTGAGCTCATGGAAACATGCGCAAGAACCCACTGATCCTCCTCGAGCTACCCAAACCGAGCCACCCGCTTTTGTGCGTGGTTCACAGCAAGAATTAGCCGTGGAGCTTCGGTTCAAGCTGCTGCCGTGCCTCCTCAACGCCCTGGCGATACAGGACGTTTCACATCGAGGAATGAATAGCAAAAAGGTGCGCCAAACCATTCTCTTCACGCTGCCGAAAACCCTAGGTCATTCCTCTACGATAGCCACGAGAATTTCTAAAAAACCGACGAAGTCTCCGTAAGCCGTGGGTGCGGAATTTCCCAAAATTCATGATCAATAGCACTTCTTTGCTCATTCTGATCACGGAATAGGCTAGAGACATCCTTGTGAGTCGCTGAGATTAAAAACCCAGAAGAATCATAGAGCCTAGACAGTGTTATTCGAGTTTTAGCTTCGGCCGCCAGTGTCCGAGCTATGGCGCACGGTGACTTGGTAGTTGGGGGCGTTTCCGAGCCCTGTGTCTTGCAGGACGGCCTTTTCCTTGAGTCACTGATGCTCTAGGGCGAGAAAACTGCGAGTTTGGGGTGGTAGGGAAGCCGGCCGACGTCGCCGGACATGAACCGAAGATGCCGCACGTCGCGCGACCCCTTGCGGTCCTCTACAGCCCACACCGACCCCGGAAATGGCTTTCCCGCCCTCAAAAACCCCCAGGCGGCTGAATTCGGGCCAGGAGACGACCGGGGAACGGGGCCGAGTGGGGAGAATCTCTGCCGGCGAGGAGACGCGGGCGCGGGAAAGAGGGAAGCCGGAGGTTGAAGAAGGTGGTGGTCCCACCTGTCAGCCGCCGAGAGTTTAAACGGGATCCCCTGTGGCTGCTGATATTTTGTGGCTATGGGCGGATAACTGTGTAAACCCGTGTGTCCCCAAATTCGATTGGCTGGAATTCAAAACGTGGGCCCAACCGAATTTTAGTAGGAAAACAAATCCAGAACTGGCTATAACTTTGCAAAATCATAACATTTGCTAGGAAGCTCCAAATTTAGTGATTCAAATTGGTTTGGATTCAGGATAAAAATCTCTATCCAAATATGCAACCTAATTTGCAAGAAAACCAATAGACAATTCTGGAAAATTCTTTAAAGCTTTTCAGAAAAAGAATTTTAGAGGGAGTTTGGTTCATCCAAAAATCCCCAAATTTGGCCAGAATATTCTATAGGATATTAGTGAACTCCTGTAAACGTTTCAGCTCATTTGGAGTTGATTTAGCCAGGGTAATTCTGATTTCAAGTTTCTGTATTCAAATGAATACAGAAACATTTTCAGGGAATTTCCAAAACTTGGAAATTCAGTTCTGGTTAGTTCTTAGCTCAAAAAATCCTAGGAAAATTCAGTCATACTCTCTGATCTATGTTTGAAATTGTAGTTCACTTGAAGTTGCATGAAAGTGCAAATTTATTCAGAATTAATTCCTTTGTGCCTAAATGCTTAGGGAATTGTTCTGAGTAATCTACTCAGTGAAAAATTCTAAACTTTGGTCCAGATGACTTTCTTGTGACAAGGAAGTCACATGAAAAATTTCAGCTCCATTGGAGTCCTGGATCAATACTGTCCTGTTTAACCTATAGATGATCAACACACACAAGTGATGAAAAATACTTATCAGTTGATCATAGTACTTTAAACCAATTCCAAACCACTAGTCCCAGTGTCATTTTAAATTCTTAAACAGAGTTCCAGTTTTAAACTTGTGTTTAGAACTTGTTAGCAAAAGTTTTATAATTAAACATGTATGCTTATTCATAACGTGTAGTGATTAAATGTGGAGAAGTGAAGGAGGAGTCCATCTTGAATCAAGGAGCAAGAAGGGCAGGGATTGAGCTTCATGTCATCAGCTACTAACTTCACAATTTTCTGACTCTAGTCACCTGCAAAACCAAGGCAAGCTCCGGTTTGCATTTAAGTTGGTTTATAAAGTTTTTACTTTGTTCACTACTATGGGTCTAGTATGTATGTGCATTAGGTCAAGGGTGTTTTGTACTCCACTTGCATGACCAAAAAGAACCTTGGGGTCAAGGGTAGAATGGTTTCATCACTGTATAATAAGGCCGTGCTAAATAGGCTAGGACATCCGGTAGAAGACGAGTAGTTGGAATCTACTCGCATAACACGGCACCACCCAATGCGATTCCCGGGCGAGGTGCCCCGTCCCCGTGACTGAGCGGGACGGCGGGCCCTCTCATAAAGCTATGAGAGACGTAGGGTATACTCTACCCCCTAAGGACAATGGTGCTTTCTGAACCATCATGCTTGCTGAAATTTTACCACCTGGTGAACAAATCAAATAGGGACTCTCAGTGGGTAGTATTTGCAAACTGTGCTTAGCAATATAAGCTTGGCTAATGAAATTATGTGTGTCACTCGAATCAAATAAAACTATAGCGGGATGTTTGTGGAGCTGGAACATACCCGCGAGAATGGGTTCTCCCTCCGGCACGTCCTCTATGGCGAGTTGGTGGACGGTGCCGGGCTTAGGGTTTGCCCGACGTGCACTCATTGGATTCCGGGGCTGATTCCTCCCCGGAAACTGTGGTGCCACTCCGCTGCTTGCTTCTCGGGGCAGTTATTGGCGAAGTGCCCCTGGCGACCGCACTTGTAACATGTGACCGATGGCTGGCCGGTGCTTCGGGAACAAAAGCCCGGCATGCACTTCTGAGGTGCAAATGCACACGGCATCGCCCGCTGCTGCTGTTGTTGCTGCGGAGGTGCTGGTAAAGCTGGTCGGAACGCCGGCTGTGGATATGGCTGATTGTGGTACTGCATCGGTCGTTGTGGTGGCTGCCAGCGTTCTTCTGATGGTGAGCGATACACCATCCGATATTTCTGGGGAGGACCACCTCCCTCTCCGCTGCTCTACGGTGTGCTTCACTTCTTCTCCGCCGCAGCCAACTCCTTGCCGGAGTCCTCCTGTACAATCACAGCATCAATCATTTCGTTGAGGCTGCCGCGATTGAACATCGAAAGCTTGTCCTTCAGGAGCGGATTTAGCCCCTGGTGAAATAAATCCTGCCTCTTCTCATCCGTATCAGCGTGAAGGGAAGCATAGAGCGTGAGATCATTGAACGCCCTGGCATACTCCAGTGCGTTCCGGTTCCCTTGTTGCGAGTGGAGGAATTCTTGCGTCTTCCTCTTCATAAGACCAGGAAGTATGTGATAGGCCCTGAAGGCCGTCCGGATCTCCGCCCACGTCAGCACTCGCTCGGTGGGTTGCGAAGCGCATAAGTTCGCCCACCAAGCACTCGTGGACCCCATAAGTTGTTGGGCTTCAAACTGTATATTCCGCTGCTCACTAACTTGGAGCAGCCCAAACTTCATTTCCATCGTGCGGAGCCAGTTGTCTGCATTGATGGGCTCATCCGCCCGCGATAATACCGGGGGATGTTTCGCCAGAAAATCCGAGTAGGAACTTTGCTGTCGTTCCTGTCGGTCTTGATGCGTTTCGGGTCGAGACATATTGGCAATCAGCTTTTGCAGCAACTCAGTGTGCTTCTGGTGCGAGCCCGCCATGGCTGCAGCTATAGCTGCCAACGTGACCGTTGGCAGTGGTGGTGGCTGTGGTTGCTGCTTCTGCTGTCCCGAGGAAGTCTCGGGAGGCTGTTGGGAGGCCTCTCCCCCCTGACTTGAACCCCCAACCTCAGGGTTGGCACGTGTATGAGTCATTATGAAATTCAAAACAGCAACAGTAAGCATGTCATACTCAAAATTCCATAGAAAACAGTAGGTACTGCAGTGACACATGAAGAAAATTGCACAACATTCACATATATTGATAAAGAAAAAACTTTATACAAGATACATTATTCTCGGGACTCCGAGAAGACATGCTCATGTTGTCACTACATACACACTACTGTCTACACGACATGTCGCTGTTACAAAAGTTATTACACACCACTCTCGCTGCCCTACATGGCAACGGTAAAATCACTACTCGGAGTAGAATTCGATCTCCTGCTGGTCTTCCTCCTCCGCTGGTTCTGCTGGTGGCTCCGGGTCCATGACCTCCTCTTCGGGTTCAGGTTCCGGTATTGCCGGGATAGTGCACCTACCATTGGTAGGCCCACTACCGCAGTTACGAGGTTCTGCAAAGCATGCACCTCGTCCATGGCCTGATTGGAGTTGTCAGGACCCACCTTTCCTTGGGACCACTTGTGCATCCCGTACCAATCCCTAGATCAGTAGTTGGTACGCACAATAGAACGTATCGAGTTCCATACCTTAAATTATTCTCGAAAGGCCTTCATGGTCTTACAAGCAGGTCTTAGGTTACAATCCATGGGCCTCGCAGGGCCACTGAAAATTGAAAGTCAAGTCTAACTACAGCGGAGTGGGCGACACCCAGCCCTCAGGCAGCCTTGGGCGCAGGGCTAGACCTACTCGTCATGGAATCGCGCTTCGTCTTCTTCTTCGCTTTCTACTTCTGCATCTGAGGGTTGTGAAGAAGGCAAGAGTGAGTACAGAAGGTACTCAGCAAGCCCTGACACTACTCAAGGGAATGTGTTTCATGCAAGGAGGTCGTAGCAAGGCAGGGCTATACGGCTTAGAGTTCGCTAAAAGCATTCATGCAGGGTCTTCTTTTGAAAGAAGGTTTTGTAAAGCAAAATGAGGTAACCGTATCCTGATTTTATTTGGTGGGACCTGGGGGAGTTGAACTCCATCCCGCCAGTTCCCTAAGTTTTATACGAACTTTCAAGCCCAATGGCTTTACTAGTTCCGGCACACAGCCGTCATATCCAAAACACAGCAAACACTGCCACTCAACTGCCACTCAACGGCTGCGGTGGCTCGCTGGAGGTGGCAACGATGGCTGTTCTCCATGGTAACGCAAGTACACTCTCTATTTCTCGGGTTTGGTCACTCCTATGCGCTCATGGGCATACACAGAAGCTGTATCAGTGCTCGGCAAGGCCGGGGGGGGGGGGGGGGAGGCTCCAGAGCAGCCGGCGGTGACGCACAGCAGGTGTGGCGGCGGTGCTCCGTTGCACGCAGGCCTAGGGGCTTGAACCTCGAATACGGGTATGGGGAAACGTTGTGCATGTTCCGGTGGTGCTACAGAAATGGAGAGGAGGTGGGGCAGTGCTCACCGGCGGCGGATTTGGAGTCGCCGGACTTAGGGAAGGAGCTGCCGTCATGCAGAATTGGTGATCGGGCGACCTCTTTCCCTCCTCAAGCGGGTGCTTTCCGGCTCAGTAGTGATGGTGTAAGGGAGTTTGGGGGAGGTGGCGGCCCTTAAATAGCCCGCCCATAGCGGTTCTCGGGTTAGGCAGCGGCGGCCAAACGAAATCTCGCGCGGAGGTGGCCGGGATTTTGGTGATGCAACTGGCGGCCGGATTTTCGGGGCGTGGCGGTGTAAATGGCGGGCGGCCGGCACGTTTCACGGGTGAGGGTGGTCGGCCGAAGGCTGGCGCTTGACGTTTTGACAGCAGCCAGGATTCAAGGAGTTGGGGGCGCGGCGTGGGTTGCGGACGGGCGGATTTCTGGGAGGAGACGCGGTGAGTGACCGGCGACGAGACGGGCGGCGCGCGCGTGCATGGCGATGGGACGGCGGGGCAGCGACGGGCGATGCAACCCGGGGTCGGCGCGATATAGGTAAGGAGACGGTGGCTCTGTCGGGAGGAAAGGGGAGGTGGTGGGGAAGAAGGGGGCAGAGCTAGGCCGGGCTCGGCTAGGTCGCGCGCGCAAGGGGAGGAAGCGGGCTGCGCCCAGGAAGAGGAGGAGAGAAAAGGCTGGGCCGCGCCAGGAAAAGGGGGAAAAGAGAAAGAGCTGGGCCGCTTGGGGGAGAGGAGAAATGGGCTGCGCGCAAGTGAAGGGAGGAGGAGGTGGGCTGTGCTGGAAGAAAGTGGGGAAAGGAAAGGAGGGCTGGGCCGCGCCAGAAAATGAAGGAGGGCCAGGCTAGGCTGCGCCAGGAATTAGAGAGAAAAGAGATGGGCTCAGCCCAGGAGAGAAGTTTTGTTTCTTTTTTTTTACCGGATTTGCTTTTGAATTCAAATTTGTATCTGGATTTGGACTGCATTGGGTAGTCGACCTGTAATTTGAGTCATCATTTCTCATACACGATTTGCATACCGATTTTAATTAAAGGTTGTCACATCTATTCGTGTATATGTGCACAAATGCCACTCGGCCCTGTTTGAACTCATTTAATTAAGTCATTAGTTGGTTATACACACACTCAAATGCATACATGGATATGTGTGTATTTCTATACCTACATACATACATACTTAAATATACATACGGACATGTCGTTTCACCTTTATTGTATTGCTATTAGATTCTTGGGTTGCATGTATGTGTTGATATTGTTTTGGAAATTCACCATTTGAGACGGTTTGTACTCAATTTCCCAAATTTTATAATTTATACGGATTTTTATTTGGTTTTAAAAATTTTGGGCGTGACAGATCTACCCCACTTAAACAGAATCTCGTCCTCGAGATTCCGACAGTCCCTTTTACTGGCTTGGGAAAAGACTAGTTTCATTGCCTGCGGCATCTCTAACAATTTTTCAAAAATGGGTGTGGTCATTCATGTTTCACTGGTACTTTCCGTCTAGGGGTATAGGTCCCCAAACTACACACCATAGATTTTGTTTTTTTTTCTCCTAGGTGGTTGGCAGATGACCGTTATCACTCCCTGATACGCTGTGGCGGTCCTGCAATTTGCACGTGATGTGCTTTACTTGCTGAGGCGCCAACCAGTCGGCTAGGGGTATGCCATCCGACTGGACTGCTACATCTGCTAAAAGCTCTACCCCACTTAAATAGGGTTTTAACTCCAGATCCAACGATCCTTGTTCCCGGGCGAGCGGGTGCATCATTTGACCTCTTGTTGTATGGGCAATCTGCTATTAGAGGTCCTGTTCCCAATATTTGAAGCGTGTCCTGACGGTGTTTGGTGCTTGTGTCACACTATGGCTGCCACGCTGGGATTAATTGGTGCTCTACTGATGGAACGATTGTGTCGGTGGTTTGGTCTCGGTGGGGCGGTATTGCATGATAGGGTGGTACCTAGGTTTCTGTGGGTGATTGAAGCGAGACCTCAAAATCTATTTTGCATCTTAATCTCCTTGATGTAGAACCTTCTCTTTTGTTCCTCATCTATGTGGGAGCAAGCATTCTGTAATGATAGGGCTTGGTTCATGAGGGTATCAAGATCCGTGTAAGTGTGAGTGACTAGGTGCGTTCTCATTGCCTTGTTTAGGGCCCTTTCTAAAACGATCTTGTTTCATCTTATCTGTACTGACCTCGTTTGGTGCATAACGAGCCAACTGTGTGAATTTTATTAATATACTAGTTGACCATCATGGCACCTTTCCTCATGGATCTGAATTCGTCCGCTTTCATTTTCATCACTCCTCCGGTATGTGTTAGTCGTGGAATGCCTGCTGGAACTCTACCGAGCTGATGGCATCCGGCTTCGAGGCTGCTTCTTGGTAATTATCCCGCCATTCTCCAGGTGCTACCGTTAGCTGGTGGGTAGTCAACAGAACTAGCTCTTGATCTATTGCAGTCGTTATGTTGAGCTTTTTATTTATGTCTCATAGTCAGTCATCGGCTGCTAACGAGTTCTCATTGGTACCATCGAAGACTAGCAACCCGAGTCTCATGAATCCGGACATCATGGGTGGAGGTGATATGTCTTGGCCTTGTGGTCTTTGCATCCCTTGAGATATGGTTTCATTAACTGTGCCTTGCAAGGCCATTACGTCGACCAATGTTTCGGGTAGAGGTGGCGGCACCATCTCTCCTTCAGGGTCCATATGATCCTCCTGGTCTACTTTTCCAGCCCCTTGGGGGTCACTTACTGCATCTAGGTTGTTGACCTACTGTTGCTCGTGGAGTCCTACTACGGCGACCTACGACTCTACCTCTAGGGGCTGTCCTGCTCCTAGGAGCACGTTTATACTGGATGTGGTCCTCTCCTTCTGGTGCGGCACGCGCACGACGAGCTCGAATGCGGATGGATCTCTTAAGAACCATACTATGGATTGCGAGAGATTTTAGTTATTTTTTATGCTTATATACGAATATTTCTTATTATTCTTATTATTATTAGTATTACCCATGTACATGTGTGTATATGATTCAAATTTTATGTCGTATATATACACCCTCTATTTTAGGTGAGTTTTATTTGATATACATGTAGGTACACGTGTGTATATACATACACGTACCTGACATGTATTTATTTTATTAAGCACACAACTTATTTCTTCCGTTTGGGTTTTTTTTGTTTGTATTTTAGTTAGAGCACACAAGTCGCCACCCAATTTAAAAGCCAAATAAAATCAACAAATCACACCAATCATTGCTAGATTACAAACTCCTATATACTATATTACTTTAGTGCACTACTCGTGACTCTCTCTAGCTTATGACGTAAGCCACTCTGCGTAGGGACCTACAATCATACTAGTGTTCTACGGTTATGGTTGAAGTACGGAAGGATAGGTGCAGTTTTTTTTGGGCTATGATTTTGACGCTACTCCTAGTAGGGGTTGATAATGTCACTGAGTAGCTTCTAACAGTTGGAGCCGTACTCTTTTCCGTTGGTCCGACAATAGTTCGATGTTATTAAGTCCTTCGGAATGGATTCGTGTAGGTGTCATGGAAGTCAAGTCGCGGGGAGACTATCGACAACCATTAGTGTGGGTCATCGATATCCTATGATAGGTTCAGAGGGTACTAGTGATCCTTGTGGGCAACTAGAGTTTTTAACGAGATAAGAGTGCATAAGCATAAAGGGAAGAGAGACCTTTGGAAAATGGTCTTGTATTTTGCAAATTAGGCATCTAAGGGTGTGGGAAAAGTCTAAGGTTTCATCCTACGGCCAAGTACGCTCTGATACCACTCTGTCGGGACCCACCTTTCCTTGGGTACACTTGTGCATCTCGTACCAATCCCAGGATCAGTAGTTGGTACGCACAACAGAACGTATCGAGTTCCATCCCTTAAATTATTCTCGAAAGGCCTTCATGGTCTTACAAGCAGGTCTTAGGTTACAATCCATGGGCCTCGCTGGGTCACTGAAAATTGAAAGACAAGTCTAACTACAACGGCATGGGCGACACCCAGCCCTCAGGCAGCCTTGGGCGCAGGGCTAGACCTACTCGTCATAGAATCGTGCTTCATCTTCTTCTTCGCTTTCTACTTCTGCATCTGAGGGTTGTGAAGAAGGCAAGAGTGAGTACGGAAGGCACTCAGCAAGCCCTAACACTACTCAAGGGAATGTGTTTCATGCAAGGAGGTCGTAGCAAGGCAGGGCTATGAGGCTTAGAGTTGCCAAAAAGCATTCATGCAGGATCTTCTTTTGAAAGAAGGTTTTGTAAAGCAAAATGAGGTAACCGTATCCTGATTTCACTTGGTGGGACCTGGGGGAGTTGAACTCCATCCCGCCAGTTCCCTAAGTTTTATTCGAACTTTCAAGCCCAATGGCTTTACTAGTTCCGGCACACAGCCGTCATATCCAAAACACAGCAAACACTGCCACTCAACTACACCAAGGAAACATGTTAAGGCTAATCAACACGAGCTTGGAACATAGTGTGCCAATACCGTGACAACAGTTATCCGGATTTACACTCTGCAGAGGTTGTACACTTTACCCACAGGTCAAGCTCTCCTAGCAAGGGAGTAGCATAACGTTCGTATCATCTTCCCCGAGTAACCCAACAATCACACCTCGGGATGCACCCAGGGGCTATTTGGGCAATTACTCTCCCAGCCGGACCACGGGTAATGACTCCCCCGTGTTGTTTCCTGGTCCCCCGTGCCTTACTGGCCGCCAGATGGCTCATGTGGAAGTCACCAGGAAGGTAGAGGGAATCCTGCCCATACAGATTTTGTGGTTGTACGAAGTCACTATGACGAGGTCATATGAACCGGTCCTTGAGTTGGTGAGGTGGCTCCATCAAGGTCCACGACAGGTGGACTACATCGAAGCACACACTACTCATTCACCAAATCCCGCCTCAACCACGCCACTTTCCCCACTTCACTCCATGCAGGTTGTATAGCACCATTCCCAACCAATTTCCTAACTCACACCACCAAGACACCTTTCACACTTTTCGCAAACCGATGATTAATTGTAGTGAGACGCGATGCGAACATCGCGAGGGTCCCTAAGCATTTTACTTTCAAGGAATTACGCACGTCATCACGTTATATTGTGATGACGGGGCCTTAGGGCGTCTAGGAGGAGTTGACAAGGTCAAGGAGGGTTCGTGGCACGTCACATGTCAACCACGTGACTACCGACCACTAGCAAATAGGTTTTAGCTACTACAACATTTAAAAGTAATCATGGAAATCATGCATATTGAAAAACAGGCTAACAGGGTAACTTCGCAAATTAATGGGAACAATCATGATCAAGGGAGTTAGAGCTTGCCTTCATAGACTTCTAGAAGTTCCTCGTGATCTCGACCTTCTGGTTCCTCGTCAATTTCCCCGGTTTCTATAGTACGTAATTGCGCGGATAAGTGCTAAATCCAAGTAAACTCCAAGAAATTGAAACAAAACCTTAGTAGTGTGGTTGTAGAGTGTCTTTTAGAAGCTTTGGTACAAGGTATATTGTATTTGCGGCTTGAGGGGTGTATTTTGTCGCTTGGGTAGTTAAACACACGTTTACCCTAGATCCCCTAAATGTATTTTATAAGTTTCTATGTAAACTAGGGGTATCCGTACCTATTCCTTTCGTGTACAGAGGCTGACAGGTGGATCCAAGGCTCTGTGTAGTACTTGTGTCTCTAGTGCACATGGATCAAGTCCACATAACCGATTTATACTGGTCCCTGTGGGCTGGGGCGAGGTGGCAGTGATGTGGTCGTTGAGTGGGCCGCCACAGGGGTTAGGCTACCGAGGTGGCTGCTACCTCAGTTACGCTGGTCTGCCACCTAAGATAGATGCTAAGGTGGCGGCCACATGTGTCCTTGCTGACAGGGTGGTAGCTTGGATGCCATGTGTTCTAAACTCCTTATGCGTCATGACACGTGTTCACTACATATGCGCCACATGGGCACCAGCTAGACCGGGGTGGCTGCCACGCGTGTGCGTTTGCTGTGATGGTGATGGCTGTTTATCCAAGTGTGTACTTTTGGTGATGTGGCATGCCACGTGGGTGCCAAACAGGCGTCACGTAGGATACTTGTGGGGAAGGGGCTGCCGTCCGGTGAGACTAGCCGGAGTGGTGATTTCTTCAGTTGTTTGAATGATTATAAAGAACCATTTTGGGAAATTTGTTACTTGTTTTGTGTCCTAGTGGCCAAGAAATATTCTAACTGACTTATATTATTGTTATCGGGGTGGTATGACCATTTTGGAGAGCACTTATTAGCCTTTCCTAATCTCCTTAGTTGATTAAGTGATTTTGGAACAATTGTTAGTAATTGACAAATTTTCTAGAATTTATTTGGGTCGTCCCTGCATGCTACTGCACTCTAATTGCCTATTCCTATTTTTAGTGATTTTTATGGATTTTTTCTGCACTTAAAAATATATTTTACGAAGCATTGTGTACACTAAGGGGTGTGGTTGTAGCATTTCTGCATAACTCTAGGGGCTGACAGGTGGGCCATGGCTGACAGTGACTTATGTGCCTTTGGTTCATGTGAACCAGGTCCACAAGAGGGTTCTAAACCAACACTGGGTGGACTAGGCTGATGTGGCAATGAGGTGGATGCTGATTGGGCTGCCATGTGGGCAAAAGTGTTGAGTTGGCTGCCACCTCATCTGCCACGCAAGCAATAGGCCTTAAGGGGGCTGAGGGGATGTGACTATGCAGCCACACGTGCAGGTTTGATGATGTGGCATGCCACATGTGTGCCAAATGGGCGCCACATCCGACGGCTGTGGTGAGGTGACGGCTGGCCGGAGTAGCTCGCCGGAGGCTAGCCGGAGCTACGCCCTTTTCTTCGCGTGTCCTAAGCAACTGTGGGCCGGTATTCTACGTGACGTGGGGAGCCTAATGGGAGCGGTTAGCGATGGTGTACTCACCGAGGCGGCTGCGGTGGCTCGCTGGAGGTGGCAACGATGGCTGTTCTCCATGGTAACGCAAGTACACTCTCTATTTCTCGGGTTTGGTCACTCCTATGCACTCATGGGCATACACAGAAGCTGTATCAGTGCTCGGCAAGGCCGGGGGGGGGGGGGGGGGGAGGCTCCAGAGCAGCCGGCGGTGACGCACAGCAGGTGTGGCGGCGGTGCTCCGTTGCGTGCAGGCCTATGGGCTTCAACCTCCAATACGGGTATGGGGGCAACGTTGTGCATGTTCCGGTGGTGCTACAGAAAGGGAGAGGAGGTGGGGGGAGTGCTCACCGGCGGTGGATTTGGAGTCGCCGGACTTGGGGAAGAAGCTGCCGTCTTGCAGAATTGGTGATCGGGCGACCTCTTTCCTTCCTCAAGCAGGTGCTTTCCGGCTCGGTGGTGATGGTGTGAGGGCGTTTGGGGGAGGTGGCGGCCCTTAAATAGCCCACCCATAGCGGTTCTCGGGTGAGGCAGCGGTGGCCGAACGAAATCTCGCGCAGAGGCGGCCGGGATTTCGGTGATGCGATGGGCGGCTAGATTTTCGGCGTGTGGCGGTGTAAATGGCGGGCGGCCGGCACGTTTCGCAGGTGTGGGTGGTCGGCCGAAGGCTGGCACCCGACGTTTGACAGCAGCCGGGATTCAAGGAGTTGGGGGCGCGGCGTGGGCTGCGGACGGGCGGATTTCTGGGAGGAGACGCGGCGAGTGACCAGCGACGAGATGGGCAGCGCGCGCGCATGGCGATGGGATGGCAGGGCAGCGACGGGCGATGCAACCCGGGGTCGGTGCGATATCAGGAAGGAGGCGGTGGCTCTGTCCGGAGGAAAGGGGAGGCGGTGGGGAAGAAGGGGGCAGAGCCAGGCCGGGCTGGGCTAGGTCGCGCGCGCAAGGGGAGGAAGTGGGCTGCGCCCAGGAAGAGGAGAGAAAAGGCTGGGCCACGCCAGGAAAAGGGGGAAAAGAGAAAGATCTGGGCCGCTTGGGGGAGAGGAGAAATGGGCTGCGCGCAAGTGAAGGGAGGAGGAGGTGGGCTGCGCTGGAAGAAAGAGGGGAAAGGAAAGGAGGGCTGGGCCGCGCCAGAAAATGAAGGAGGGCCAGGCTATGCTGCGCCAGGAATTAGAGAGAAAAGAGATGGGCTCAGCCCAGGAGAGAAGTTTTGTTTCTTTTTTTATAGGATTTGCTTTTGAATTCAAATTTGTATTTGGATTTGGACTGCATTGGGTAGTCTACCTGTAATTTGAGTCATCATTTCTCATACACGATTTGCATACTGATTTAAATTAAAGATTGTCACATCTATTCGTGTATATGCGCACAAATGCCACTCGGCCCTGTTTGAACTCATTTAATTAATTCATTAGTTGGTTATACACACACTCAATTGCATACATGGATATGTGTGTATTCCTGTACCTACATACATACATACTTAAATATACATACGGACATGTCGTTTCACCTTTATTGTATTGCTATTAGATTCTTGGGTTGCATGTATGTGTTGATATTGTTTTGGAAATACACCATTTGAGACGGTTTGTACTCGATTTCCCAAATTTTATAATTTGTACGGATTTTTATTTGGTTTCAAAATTTCGGGCGTGACAGTAGTCCATCTCCCGGTTCTGGCCTTCCTCAATTGCACCATCACGCTTTTGAGTGAGGACCTCATTCTGCTGGGTCAAAGCCTGGACCTGATGCTGCAAAGCTGTGATGTCGACACGGCTTTTCTTTCCCGTCTTCTTTAGATGACACAACTGATTATGCTGCTCATTCAGTCGCTTGATCGTCAGAAGAAGCACATTACGGAGTGTATTGTGGGCACTCTTGAAATGATCACGGCGGCTGGTGCTCTCCTTGAGCTCCACGGCAGTCGAGCCGTATGGACAGCTTGGCTGTCCATCACGTTCTTACCTGCCATCAAATGGAGGCTGAGGTTCGCCTCCGCTGGATTGTATCTTGGAAAACTCGGATCAGTCGCCGCAAATTAAAGTACCTCTCCCAACACACGTGGTTAGCTCGTCCCTCCACTAGGACAAGCGCATATGGAGTGCCCTCCATAGCTCTCACATGTAGTTGGCAGAAGAGCGACATGGTGTCGCGGGCTGCCACTTGCCACATGGTTTCTGGTTGTCTCCCTTTCACCGTGACGGGTGAACGGTGCCAACCCGGTGGTGTAGGTCCTGTTGGAACATCGACATGAACAGTCCATGTCTTGTTCCCCTCCTCACCTTCTTCCTTGGCAAGGAATTGCGTCGTCTCCACATACCTAAAATATTGAGGCATTAGCTTCAATAAATCCGGATACCCGCTGCATTGAGAACCATGGGATACCACCCATCCGTTCTTCAATTGTTTATTTCCTGCCATCTGTAGAAACATATTCGAAAAGGTCAAATATTTATTTCAGAAGTAAATCAGTGAGTTATAACATAAAACATGTCATTGAACTCATAAAACCTGGAAACACAAATCAAACTTATAACAAATTTGATTTCTGATCTGCTGCCCAAACTGACAGCACTGACCAGTTTCCATTCTAACAACATTTAGACCATTCTAAATGCAAAACCAATTCTGGAGCTCAACATCAATGTTAAATATAACTTCAATATCTTTCCAGAATGTATTTGTATGCCTTCAGATCTGTCCTGGTTCAAAAGTTATAAGATGTCAAAGTCAACAGAATTTCTAGAGAAAATTGGACAGCACCTCCCTGCTTAAGATACTGATTTGATCCAAGAATTCCAGTTAATTCAATACCGAATTTGATAAAATTTTCTGTTACAAAGTTATAACCTATCTCATGAAATTTTCAGAATAACCTCATTTTCTATTTTTGGATTTTTATGCAGCATGTTATGCTCATTTTACAGAGAGTATTTGCTCTGTCCTGTTTTCTGGGCAGTTTCAAATCTACTGCACTTTTCGACAAGTTGAGGGATGAAACATGATGTGGACATCACTCCTATGGATATACACAACACTCCCATGGTATACATGCAAGGTCCAATTACTAGAGCTCGAGCACGACAATTGAATTTAGAGGTGAGCTCGTTCATGAACAATTCTTTATATGTGAATTTTGAGAGTATTTTGCTACCTAATGGATTAATTATGATTAGGAACCATGGAGAGGACATGGGGATACATGGAGATGGGTTTGGAGGTGTGGAGGACGAAAAAATATGACAAAAAGAAGCTAGAGACCGAGCCCAATTCAAACTTGAGTCCAACTCAGGGCCCAGGAGCAGTCCACTTTAAAATGGATGCCCGGGTGGCATACGGACTTCGTCTTTTACAGTCTACATGCATGGAAAGCTGAGAGGATAAACTTTCCAATGGCACTGGCCCCACGTTAAAATTCCTTCAGACTCGAAGGGAATCTTCGAAACAATATCAAGTTTAGAGTCTGTCAAGGTGTTGCATCACCTAGTTGGGCCATTGGGCCTTGTATCGAGTCCAAGTCCATTATGTACGTGTCTTAGGGTTAGGTCACGACCCCAGAACCCCCCTGGTCATCCTCCACCTCCTTTATAACCCCTTGCCACCGTCACAAACAGATGGGTTTTGCTTATATAAACAGCCGCCGTTCTACGGTTTTTGTGAGGCCACAACTTTGTGATTTTCAGATCGCGTCTTCTACGTTCTTGCTCGTGTTCTCGGTTGCACTTGTAGGGATTAGCCTTCTTGGCGAGGTCAAGCGTGTGCTGCACATTTGATAACCAACGGAGCAGTGGTGTAGTGATTGCAGGGGTGTTCGAACTGCTCGAGTGCCGCGGATCATCAACGTCGAGTTCTCCACCTCAAACGACCTACATTTCGGAAGATTGGGCCTAACCTTCTCATCAATTGGTATCAAATTTCCAGATTGCCCGTGAGGTATCTTTGTTTCCCATTAGATTAGTTTTGTTTTTCATACCTAGAGTCCACAAAGCCACAAAAAAAATTACTGCTTCCTAGGCTATAGTGCCTGCAGTTTTCGTTTTTCGGTTTGCATTGTTGAGTTTGCATTCGTGTGATCGAGTATTGTTGCTGGTTTAGCTTTGTGTTTTGGGTCCTAGTTTTCATGTTTCACCCTTGTTTTCTTGCTCTTCGGCACCTATTCCACAATCCCTAAACAACAAGCCGATCCGCCACGTTCATCGGTTTGCCCTAGCTAGCCGCCTTGCATGAACTCCCGCATCGCCAGCCCTAGATTAGGTGACAAACCTTTGTGCCAATCATTCTTGATTCATCACACACCACCCTATAAGTCCCTGTGCAAATTTCCGACCATTTTTGTATCCGTTTGCAAGATCTGTTCTAAAAGCGAGTTGGAAATCAACATCCAAAAACTGTAACTCGGACAGACTACCTTAAAACGGCCGTAACTTCTGCGTATGAACTTGAAATCGGACGAGTTTTTTTCAATTGATCTACGTGAAATTTCACATTCTATTGTCCCCAGATTTGGCGGGTTCGGCAAAATTAGATTGGCCAAAATCCCCTCGGAAGATAGCCTTTTCGTCCTCCGAAGTTCCAGCAAGAATTTTACAGAATCTTCTTGATTTTCTATAGGCCACATGATACGTCCAATTGAGCTGAAAATTTGTGTGCTTCCTATATTTGTATTCCTGAGCAAAGAAAAAATATCAGAAAAATATTACAACAAAAAAATATTGTGAAGAGCACACATATTAAAGCAATTGCCCTAGTCTATATACTTGTGGTGCTCTGATTGTTGTTCGTATCATTCTTCTTTTGCCTTACTACTTCCTTGTGTTGTGCTAGGTCTAGAATACTTGGTTAATCAGCAACAGTTTTCTACATTGAATATTATTCAACTTTGTTTAGCTATTAACGATTTCTGCTCATTAACCACCATACTTTGCATCCAAGCTCCAATTTTTCTCTTGAGCAGAACAAGTACCTTTGCATTTACACCGCGCTTCATTGGTTTATCTCACCGTCCACACCACCTGCTGTGTTGATAAGAACACTTGTAGGAGCGTGGTAAGACGCTTGAGATAGAGGTCACCTTTCCACATTGCCACTACCCTTTCTAGTTAGTAGGGATAACACTTTTTGTTGTTGTTTTTTTTGTTTCACCACTAACCATGTCAGGGAACAACGACGAGGAGAACAACAACAAGGAGAGTGATTGTGTGTCACACGCAGAGCTTCGTGACATGATGCGGACAACAGAGAATACACTAGCGAAATTGACTCGCTAGGTTGATGACATTGCTGTTAGGATTGTTCATATGGAGGCGCGTTTGCCTCCTGTTGAAGCACGTGACGATGATGCTTTCGACGTCGAAGACTTTATTGACTATCCACAACGTCCATTTAAGCATCGAGGTATGAGAGGTAATAATTATAATTACAATGATCATTATAACAATTATAATCACCCTCCTGATGATCCTTTTGCTAAAGTAAAATTTACTATACCCTCTTTTTATGGTGCTTATGATGCTGAGGCTTATCTTGATTGGGAAATGATAGTAGAGCAAAACTTTAATGCCCATCTTGTTCCTAAACAACATAGGGTTCGTCAAGCCACTAGTGAGTTTAAGGATTTTGCTATCATATGGTGGAATGAACTTGTTAAAACTAGGACTGATCCTACAACATGGGAAAGATTAAAAGATGTTATGCGTGTTTGATTTGTTCCTCCTTCTTTTCAGCGTGACCTTCGAAAGAAATTGCAACGCTTGGACCAAGGTAACATGTCCGTAGAGGAGTATTATCAAGAGTTACAGAAAGGTATGTTGCACTGTGGGGTAGTAGAGGACATGGATGATAAAATAGCTCATTTTTATGGGGGGGTTGAGATGTGAAATTCAGGACATTGTTGATTACAAAGAATATGATATTGGTAACAGATTGTTTCAGCTTGCTATGTTGGCAGAAAAAAATTGCAGGGATGCCAACAACAGCAACATCACACAAGGAGCACCTTCACACCACATTCAACGTCTACACCACCCAAAACAGCACCATCTTTGAGTTTTCATGCAGCCGCTACGCCATCCAATGGCGGCCAACGATCAACACCTGCTGATGTGCCTCCTCGCGTGCAGGACGGTGGCAAGACGACACCATTCAATCCTACATCTTCAACACCTTTACGAGTCGCACTTCCGACATCAAGTGTCATCGCTGTCAGGAACTTGGTCACATGATCAAAGATCGCCCAAGCAAGCGAGCATACATATCACGCAACGATGGAGGGTATGATAGTACTTTCGATGTTAAAGATGAATATTCTCTTGCTACTAACATTGCGGCACAAATGATGACCAATATATCTCCGACGAAGAGGTACTTGGTAAAAAAGTGACGGAGATGTATAGGAGCATCATTGTGCAGCGTGCTTTGAGCTCCAAAGTGGAGGCCGACGACAAGCTACAACGACACAAACTCTTTCACATGTTCCTCATCGTCAAGGATTGTCGCGTACACACTATAATTGATGGAGGCAGCTGCAATAACTTGGTGAATATGGATGTCATCAACAAACTAGGATTGACAACAAGAGCACACCCTCATCCATACCACATCCAATTGTTCAACAACAGCAGTAAGGTTCGGGTAACTAAAACAGCAAGAGTATATTTTTTTATTGGTTCTTACAATGATTTTTCTGATTTTGATGTCGTGCCTATGGAAGCTTGTTCTATTTTATTGGGTCATCCTTGGGAATTTGATACGGATGCTATTCATCATGGTAGAACCAATAAATATACTCTCATGCATAAAGGAAAGAAAATCACTTTGCTTCCAAGGACCTCTGCTGAAATTGTGCGTTTTGAGAAGAGTAAAATTAACGGTGATAAAGCAACAAAACTAAAATCTGAAAAGCAGCAAGTCATTAAGTTAAAATCACCTTCATTGCTCACAACTAAATCTGATCTTGCTGATTTATTTGATGCTAAGGGGATGTGCTACGCTTTAGTATGCAAAGAAGTCATGTTTTCACTTTATGAATTGTCTATTGCATTGCCCCCTGCTGTTGCTAACCTTTTGCAGGAGTTTGAGGATGTGTTTCCCTCCGAGATACCCCCTGGACTGCCACCTGTGAGGGAAATTGAACACAAGATCGACTTGATTCCAGGAGCAAGTTTGCCAAATCGTAGGCGTACAGGGCGAATCTGGAGGAGACTAAGGAAATTAAGCGACAAGTTCAAGATCTCTTGGACCGCGGGTGCATTCGTGAAAGCCTTAGCCCTTGTTCCATTCCTGTCCTTTTGGTTCCTAAGAAAGATGGTAGTTGGCGCATGTGTGTTGATTGTCGAGGGATTAATAACATCACCATTCGATATCGTTATCATATTCCTCGCTTAGATGACATGCTTGATGAACTGAGTCATGCTATCATTTTTACAAAAATTGACTTGTGTAGTGGTTACCAGAAAATAGAATGGCATTAGGAGATGAATGGAAAACTGCATTTAAAACCAAGTTTGGCCTTTATGAGTGGTTAGTCATGCCTTTTGGTTTAACTAATGCATCTAGAACTTTCATGCGATTAATGAACGAGGTTTTACGTTCTTTTATTGGAAAATTTGTGGCGGTTTACTTCGATGATATCCTCATTTATATCAAATCATATGATGAACATCTCCCACATTTACATGCTTTTTTTGTTTTGAGAGATGCACGCTTGTTTGGTAACCTCAAAAAGTGTGTCTTTTGCACAAATCGAGTATCGTTTCTTGGCTATGTCGTTTCCTTGCAGGGAATTGAGATGGATGAGGCAAAAATGTTTGCAATCACTAGCTGGCCAACTCCAACAACCATCACACAGGTGCGTAGTTTTTTTGGTTTTGCAGGTTTTTATCGTCGCTTTGTGCGGGATTTCAGCACCATTGCAGCACCTCTCCACGAGCTAACAAAGAAAGGAGTGCCGTTTCAATGGGGCGAACAGCAGCAACAAGCTTTTGATACTCTCAAATCAAAGCTTACACAAGCACCATTGCTGCAACTTCCTGATTTTGACAAGACCTTTGAGCTCAAAAATGCGATGCAAGCGGCATTGGTATTGGAGGCGTTCTCATACAAGGAGGTAAACCCGTTGCTTTATTTAATGAAAAACCGCATGGTCCTTCTCTGAATTATTCTACTTATGATAAGGAATTGTATGCATTAGTGCGAGTTTTACAAACTTGGCAACATTATCTTTGGTTTAAGGAGTTTGTCATACATTCCGTTCATAAATCTTGTAAGTACCTTAAGTGTCAAACCAATCTGAATGAACGACGTGCTAAATGGGTTGAGTTTATAGAGTCATTTCCATACATCATTAAGCATAAGAACCGGAAGGAAAATGTCATTGCTGATGCATTATCTAAACGATATTCCATGCTGTCTCAACTGGATCACAAAATCTTTGGTTTGGAAACAATAAAAGCATTATACCCTACTGATGTGGACTTAAAAGATGCTTTTTGAAAATTGTAGAGAAGGAAGAACATGGAATAAATATGTGCCGCGAGATGGTCTCCTCTATCGTGCTAACAAGCTATGCGTTCCAGCTAGCTCCGTTCGTCTATTGCTTTTGCAGGAAGCACATGGAGGAGGTTTGATGGGACATTTTGGAGTGAAGAAAACTGAGGACGTGCTGTCCACACACTTCTTTTGGCTGAAGATGAGGCGTGATGTCGAGCGCTACGTGTCACGATGCACTACTTGCAATAAAGCTAAGTCTCGCCTTAACCCACATGGTCTTTATATGCATCTTCCTGTTCCTAGTGCACCTTGGGAGGATATTTCTATGGACTTTGTTTTGGAATTGCCTAGGACTAAGAGGGGGAGGGATAGTATTTTTGTGGTTGTCGATCGTTTCTCTAAAATGGCGCACTATATACCATGTCATAAGAACGATAATGCTTCACACATTGCTGATTTGTTTATGACTGAAATTGTTCGTTTGCATGGTGTGCCAAATACCATTGTTTCTGATCATGATGCAAAATTTCTAAGTCATTTTTGGAGAACCTTGTCGTATAAATTAGGCACCAAGTTGCTGTTTTTAACTACATGTCACCCACAAACGGATGGACAAACCGAGATAGTTAATCGTACTTTATCCACTATGTTGCGGGCTGTCATGAAAACAAATTTAAAGTTGTGGGAGGAGTGTTTACCACATATACAATTTGCTTACAACAGATCCGTTCACTCCACAATGAAGGTAAGTCCATTCCAGGTAGTGTATGGTTTCAATGCCCGTGCTCCTATTGATTTACTACCTTTGCCTCCTTCTGAAACTATAAATTTGGATGCTACACAACGATCTTACTTCATTCTTAAGATGCATGAAAATACAAAGAAAAATATAGAAAGGATGAATGAGATGTATAGGATTGCATGTAGTAGAGGTAGAAAGGAAGTAAAACTTGAACCGGGGGATTTGGTGTGGTTACATTTGAGAAAAGAGTGATTTCCTGACTTGAGAAAATCTAAACTTATGTAACGTGCTGCTGGTCCTTTTAATATTGTTGAAAATATTAATGATAATGCATATAAGTTTGATTTGCCTCCCGATTTCGCGGTTAGTCCCACATTTAACATTTCAGATTTGCGGCCATTTTTGGGAGAAGAAGATGAACTTGAGTCGAGGACGACTCCGATTCAAGAGGGGCAGGATGATGTGGACATCACTCCTACGGATATACACAACACTCCCATGGTAGACATGCAAGGTCCAATTACGAGAGCTCGAGCACGACAATTGAATTTAGAGGTGAGCTCGTTCCTGAACAATTCTTTATATGTAGATTTTGAGAGTATGTTGCTACCTAATGTATTAACTATGATTAGGAACCATGGAGACAACATGGAGATACATGGAGAGGGGTTTGGAGGCGTGGAGGACCAGAAAATACGCCAACAAGAAGCTAGAGACCGAGCCCAACACAAATTCGAGTCCAACAAGTGGCCCAAGAGCAGTCCACTTTAAAATGGATGCCCAGGAGGCATATGGACTTTGTTTCTTACGTTATACATATGCACGGAAAGATGAGAGGATAAACTTTCCAATGGAACTGGCCCCACATCAAAATTCCTTTATATTCGAAGGAAATCTTCGAAACAATATCAAGTTTAGAGTCTGTCAAGGTGTTGCATCACCTAGTTGGGCCACTGGGCCTTGTATCGAGTCCAAGTCCATTACGTACGTGTCTTAGTGTTAGGTCACGATCCCAGCAACCCCTGGTCGTCCTACACCTCTTTTATAAACCCTAGCCACCAACACAAACAGCGGGGTTTTGCTTAGATAAACAGCCGTCGTTCTACGGTTTTTATGAGACCCAACTTCGTGATTTTCAGATCGCGTCTTCTACGTTCTTGCTCGTGTTCTCAGTTACACTTGTAGGGATTATCCTTCTTGGTGAGGTCAAGCTTGTGTTGCATGGTTGATAACCAACGTAGCAGTGGTGTAGTGATTGCAGGGGTGTTCGAACTGCTCGAGTGCCGCGGATCATCAACATCGAGTTTTCCACCCCAATCGACCTACCTTTCGGAAGATCGGGCCTAATCTTCTCATCAAAACACCTCTGGACATCAATAGAAAATATTTGAAGATCTTCCAAAGCTTTCCAAAAATGTATCATACGACCCCAACGTCGATAGAACTCGACCTCTAACCTCTGTATAACTTCAGCGTTATTTCAGCTGAAAACAGAGGACTCTGTTCCTAATATCATATAAGTTGAAAACTTGCTTACTTCGGAAATCCTGATTATGGGAAGGAGTTAAATCAAAGTTTTAGTGCCCTGGATCAAAATTTTCAAGTTTTACAATGAAGTTGTTCATTTAGTGGAGTGTGACGCCGTAGCGTCACCACAATCATGCCAGTACTGCGTTCCTCACAAAGAAAACCTTATACCGGACTTAGCCGGCTTCGTTAATTCAGTGGCACTAAACGACTCCTGCACACGTGTTCTACTCGTCTACCGATTCGTGGTTAGACTACCTGCAATAAACCACACAATCATCGGGCTCAGCTGCACACTGAACCAGTGCCCAATACAGTTCCATACACCCGTCCGTCGTCACTCACACGGGTGTTCTCAAGCCAAACACGCCTTGAGCTACGTGTTCACGTTACCAACCACATGACGGGGTCTCCACCTACTTGCCTGTAGCACGCTGGGGACTGGCGTTGCTCGAATACCGCAAATGACATGAAGAGCCGTAGAGGATACTAAAGCTGACCGGGTTACCTGCCAATCGTGAGGCTCCACCCATAAGCTTCTGCGCACTGGTGGACAGCGCTTACATGCACCCCCCAAGACATAAATAGTCCCGAGATGCAAGATTTTCCGACATAGCAAATAGGTTAGTATTGCCACTTTCTATACACTAATAACATACTTATATGGGCTAATAACTCATTTCTCACCGAGTTTTTGAAAATTTAGCCTCTTTGAGCGTGTTAAACCTCAACGAAGCTCTGATGCCATGCTGCAAGGACCCGATGGTCCCGACAATCCAAGATCTTGTTGAGGGGTGCTGCGATAGACAGCACCGGATAATACACATAAAAGGCATAAGCAGAATCTAAATTTTATTACATAAACTGTTTAGAAACGTAATATACATCAAGTATTGTTTATAGTCTACACTCGCGGCGTAGAATAAGCAAAAAGAGTTCACGTTCAGCCCGTGAACATGTTCTCACTAGCACACACACCACACTAACCCGGCGGCGTGCACAACTCCCACTCGATAGTGTTTCCCTCTTGGGGGTCCACCTCCTCCTCGAGAGCCTCCTCATAAAACCCTGCAAACACTTCAAACACAAGCAGTGAGCATGATGGCTCAGCAAGGGTCTCACCAAAACATGAAAATCTACATGCTGGGTTTACAGTGTATAATAGGAAAGTATGTTGCAAAAGACACGCCTAATTAGTTGACTCTTACTTTTGAGTTTTAGCCTCAAGTTGGTGGGGAACCTTGTGCCAATACACATAAGAAATACGCAATCAAACAAGAAACACATTTCTCTTATGTGCTTTGCCTAAGGTTGAAAAGAACTTTCATTTGCTCTAAACTAAAGCATTTCATTAGCAAACAACGTAAAGCTTTTAAACAGCAACTTTTATCATGTCAACTAGCCTGTTCTTTCTACGTCACGGTACAGTGAACAAGTGGTACTCACTGACCGTGAGGGACGGTGATTATAATCGATTTACACCTGCAGGGTTACCCGAATGACCCGTCACATAGGCCCGTACTTGATGTTGCTTTCAGCAACCATCACGGACGTTGTACGCAGCCACCTTTCATCCGTTAGCCAAGTGTTGAACCGGTCCTGTCGTCCCAGGCAGGAGGTCTCTACGCGGAGCATCCTCGGTGCCCGCTCGCTGATTTACACCTCGCTGCTCTCAACCTACCCTCTGGATGACAAGCAATGCCTCAACATATCGCTACCTGAATTATATCGGTTTCCCGGTTCCCATATAGCCGGTAGGTCTTCGGTACTGTTCTAGCTTGTTCAACATGCCCACACATGGCTCAGTCCTCAATCGACACAAGCAGAGCTATGGCACTCAGGCCCCAAAGTCCTGCTGCCCTTACTCTCCGCTCTGTCTCATTTTCTTGCCATGTGATTCATTGTCTATCTTTCTAACCGAGTGATGTGCATCTAGCATATTCTCGCGAGTAGTTCCAACTACTCTACTTGTACGAATCCTATACTATTTTAGCATTGCAGTGGATACTTGAGGTTTAAATCCTAAGTCCAAATCCCCTGGTTCTCTTGACTATGCAATTGGGTTTCCAATCAAGACGCGAATGCACCATTGTAGGAAATACATAAAGTAAGTGATCAAAACATAAGACTTTAAAACTGGTTAATGCAAATCGGAGCTTGCCTTGCTACTGGTCGTTAGCTAAATGTTGTTCCGAAGTAATAAAGTCCAGAACCTCCGGGTCTTCTTTGATTTTAGCGACTACACGAAATGAAAATAAAAAGTGCGTGTCAAATTTGAATGCAATTGAGTTAGTTTGATAATGTACAGACTATAAGTAAAACTAGACAGTCCTTTTGCCTCTGAAATTTTTACTGAGGTTTGGTGACAACCTAAATAGGGACTTGGCCAAATTTCATTTGAAGCAAAACTCATTTGAGCCCTGCACAAATAAATGTGTATTTGGCCATATTTAGATCTCTTATAGCTTTCTAGGGATTTTCATGGTGCAAGCCATGAATGTTTTGAAACTAGAATTTAATATGGTTCTAATGGAATTGGTTTCATTGAATTTGGAGAATCCTAGCAAAAGATATGAGCTAAACAAGTTCAGAGAAACTCCAAAAAATGTTTCTGGACATTTTTCTTTTTCTCTGGACCAGTTTCCTTAATCACACCATTAGATGGACTAATGGGCTCGGATGGATCTGAAATATTTATGGTGACTCAGGTATATTACAAGGAACATCCTGGCAAAATTTCAGAATTTTCCAACAAAGTAATCTCCAGTTAAAATTTACCACAATTTAAAAATGGATATTTAATTCTGGAGAAATAAAGGGTTTCATGGAATTAGACTTCTTTTGATGGAAATTACTCAGAGAGCTGAATCCAACAAAATTTATTTCACTCGATTTGGACATTCCTAGCAAAAGTTATGTCCGTTTAAAGATTGAACTGCAAACTGAAATTTGGGGAAATGTTTAAAACACTACACGTCAGTCCCACCCACAGTGCCTTCCCCTTCCTCGCGCCAACCGAAACAAACGGTGACGCCCTCCGGCGAGGTCCACCGGACTAGCCTTCCTGGTGCCCTCCCGGGTTAATTCTCGCCCCCCCCCTTATTTTGGCCCGCTGAACCCGTTGAAAGGGTCGCCGGCCGGCAGCGATGGCCGGAAGTAGGCGCGCGGTGGTGACAGCAGAACCTAGGGTTCCGAAGAGCTCAGAACAATTCAATTCTATGCTAAACTGTTGGTTCTTCAGCCCTAGAGCATCAGTGTATTGTGAGGAGACTAGAAAGGGCAGCCAACACCGATGAAATGGCCGGCAACCCCAAGCTCCACGGTGACCCGAAACCGGTTTTAAAGGCGGCACGAAAAACAGCTAGTACTTAGCAATTTCTAGACTATTTTCCTTGGTTCTTCTTCGAGGAGAGGCGCTAGGGCATGTCGAAACTATTTTCAAACCAGCTCGAGCTTTGGGTGTACATGTAAATCGAATTTGGGTTTCAATCGAGCTCGGGTAACTTGCACTAAGGTTCGGGAAAATGTAAAATTCGAGCTACACGATGGATCATTTGCTAAAAGACTTGTGGCTACACGATCTCCAGATGCTAACACACATTTCTTGTGCAGGGCGTTAGAGGTGAGGATGGCTGTTGTGTGCTGTCCACGTGAGCCCGAGGTGCGGTAATTTTCCGGTCGCCGCGAAAACTCTCGGTTGTGGTCGATGGAAGCCGAACTCGGCTTGTTTTCCTGAAGGGGGGTAAGAGGAGAGTCTAGGTTGCTGTTTTGCAGCTCAGAATGGATTCAACCACGAGCTAGTGTGGTCTCGCAATCGAGCAACCGAGGCGGCAGTGAGCGGGGGCCCTGTTCTTGCAAGGAAGAGCAGCGATGAGCGAAAGTGATTTTGCCGGCTCGAGTGCGGGGATAAGAAGCTAGACGTCGGTCTGGGCGCGAGGAAACACCGAGAAGGAGCTGGCACCGGGGTTCAGCGCCGTGGAGCGCTCGGGTTCATCCCGGAGAACCGAGCAGTTCGGCTGTGAGTCGGTTGTTCTCCTGTGTGACTGACAGTGGGTCCACAATTCAAATTTGTCCCACAAAATTGAATTTTCCTGCTGCTCTTATATTGTGACCAAACTGGCCTTGGTAATTTGATCAAACCACATTTTAGCCCTCTAAATTTGAATGATTCAAAGTGTCTAGTAATTTGATTACAATTGCAGCAAATGTGAAGTTTGAAACTCAAATTAAATTTGAATTTGCTACAATTAGCTCATGTCAAGATCAACTCCAAATGGAGTGAAAATTGGTGTGTGAGCTCATAAAAATGTGCTGAGTGTGAATATGAATCCCACTTTTGAGTTTATGGGATCAAAGGAGTTTGAATTTGAATTTAAGTTTAGACTAGCCTTTTAATGATTGTATCCAAAAGTACCTCAAAGAGGTTTGGATTTGGGTGAAATGTGGCATGAGCATTCCTAACAAAATTTAGGAGATAATCATATGCTCAGCCCCTATATCATTCATGTGAGAAATACCACTTTTGTATTTTGTGAGTTCATCTCCTATTAAATCTTTTTACGGTGGTTACTTGCTCTTCAAATGTGTTCATATTTTTACCAAAATTGAGCTGAGGTGTGGGTGTGATGAACACTTTTAGCAAGTGAAAAACTTGGGCCCTTACAATCACTTGCATTGCTATGAGTATGAGCTTTAGAAAATGTGCACATTGATGTAATGGCCCAAGAGTTCACTTGCTAAAGTGTTCATCACATCACAACCACACACAATTCATTTGGTGGAGATTTCATGAACACATTGGAAGAGCAAGTAACAATCATCAAAAGATGTATTCATATTCAAACTCAGCACATTTTTGTGAGCTGCCACACCAAATTTCATCTCATTTAGAGTTGAACTTGACGGTAGCTGTGGGGACCACCCCGTGGTTCTCCCACTCCGGGATTGCGGAGGGTGGTGTCATGCAATGCGGCACCTAACAGCACACAAGAAAAGAATACGAACAACATACAAAATTTTATTTTACATAGAAACACAGTGGAAGTCTTTTACAAACTTAATTATACAAATGAAGTATTATTCATAACTAGTCTCTCATCCTAACTAAGCAAAAGTGCAGCCATCCAGCCCGGGGACGCTACACACTAGAAACACTCACACCATGATCACGGCGGCATGCAGGGCTCCAGCTCGGTCGTGTACCCCATCGGGGGCATCGCCTCGTCCTCGGACCCTTCTTCATAACTCTCACCTGCAACAGCTCAAATATCGCGACCGTGAGCACGATGGCTCAGCAAGACTTAACCGAAACTCCTAAACATGAAACTCTACATGCAGAGATTTGTAATATAGGAAAAGGACATTGCAATAAATACACGCCTACATTTTAATCCTTACTTTCAGTTTTATAGCAGCAGTTTAATGTGCCTTAGGCAGCCCTCACATTGGAAGTCCACAATCAAACAAGAAACGCTTTCCTCCGATGTGGTTATGCCCAAAGTTGAAAATAAACTTAATGAGCTCTACATCTAGAGCATACATGGTATCAGGACAATATTAGCTCAATGCATCATATTCTGCTGGCTTCTATTAGATATTACTACGCCACAGCACAGTGAACAAGCGGTACTCAAATAACCGCGAGGGACGGTGATTGCAATCAGTAGACACCCGGATAACATGTCACATACACCCACTTTCAGAAGTGTGGTGCTTCACACCTTCCTACTCTATTGTATACAACAACCTTTCAAAGGAAACCCAAATGCCAAACTGGTCCATCCGTAACGGGCAAGACGTCCCCGCATGGAGCGTGTCTGTGCCCACCAGCAGATTTACACCTTGCTACTCTCAACCCACTCCTATAAAACGGTTGGGTAAGCCTCGGCACCCAGGTTGGCCAATTACATCGGTTTCCTGCTTATGTCAGTATGCCATCCGGTACTGTTCAAAACTTGTCCAGCAGGTCTGCACATGACTCGGTCATCAATCGACACCAACAGGGCTACGCACACGAGACCTCTGCTCACTGCATCCTATTCCCCCTGCTGGGTTCAGTTTCACATTCTTAAGCTATTCTTTACTCTCTTCCATCCCGTGTGATACAATCTTACCTCGCGAGTAGATTTCAACTACTCGACTTCTACCGAGATCCCAAGAACATTAGCATGGCATTCTCTATTCATCGAATTGTGAACTACCCAACCCTACATAGGATTTAAAGGTCATGCAAGTGAGGTTTCAATCACCCGAACTCTAATGCAACCATTTCAACCTAGACATAAGTGATACAAATGAAAACTTTGCAAAAGGTAATTAAATGCAATCTGGGGCTTGCCTGGTCGCGAGTCAAAGGGGAAGTTAGCGTCTAGTGGGAGGACTTCCAATGGCTCCGGAGTGTGCTCAACTTCGGTCACTATATGAAATGTAGCAAAATATATGTATAAGTACTAGTGATTTATAAGAAGAAAACTTCTATTTATAGCTACTGCTATTTAGATTCCTTAATTGGCTTTGGGATTTTTCCAGTGGATACTAGACTCTATCAGGATGATCTGAGCAAAATTTGGAGAAGTTTCATGAAAGCTTGTGGTCTCCAAAATTCCCACAAGTACGAGGCTTCTCTGAACTTTGATCCCAAATCTGAAGTTTTGACATGGCTTACAGTGGAAGATCTATTTAAAGCAAGTCTCCCTGGTTCTAGCAAAATTTGTTTCACAGTTTTTTGGAGCTACCTACAGGGAGAAATGAATTATTGAAGTTGGTGAACATTTCTGAAAAAGTTTCTGTTTGGTTTGAAATTTTCAAATGAAAGCTGAGCTTGGGAAGACAATTTAGCCTAGCAAATATACTCCAATGAAGCTCAAATTTTTATAGGAGATCACTAATGTTATGAAGAATTTTCTAGCCAAATTTGATGAAATTCCATAACAGGGATCTTCTCGAATTAATTCCCAGAAATTTAATTTTGATGAATTTTGGAGAACATTCCAGAGATCTTCAGATGCAATTCTCTGCATTTCTGCAAAGTACTGACTGAGAGGAAGTAAACAAAATTTGTTTCACAAATTTTGGGCATTCCTACTGACAGCTATGGCCATTTGAAGTTGGAGCCATTTTTTGAAAATTAACTCTATGATTTTTAGCTAATTTATTTAACCCTGAGATAACCTACTGATTAAGCCCTCTTAATATGCTCCAAAAATCTAAGATTTTTATAGAGATCAGGAACTAGGAAAAGGATTTGCTGCCCAAAATTGGGAATTTTTCATAGAGAATCCTTCCTGGAATTAATCCCTAAAAGATTTACTAAAATGAATTCCACGGAAATTACTGGAGATTTTAATAGCCAGCACTTAGTTCCTCTGTGAAGTACTCCTTATGAGGATTCCAACAAAATATGTCTCACCCTTTTTGGAGTTTTCTACCCAAAGTAATGGGCTTGCAAAGGTTGGCCATTTTCTGGATTTAATTTCTCCACAGAAAATTCAAACGTGGGCCCCCCCTGTCGGGCTCTTCTTCAACCTCCCGACAGGAAACTCGCGCGCGCACAGAGCCGGATCATGGCGCGTTCCATTCTCCCTTGTTTCTCAACCAAATCGGCTCCGGTTTCGCCCTACACCATCCTCACATCAAGACCTAGCAGCCGGGCAAGGTCTTATGGCATGAAAACGCCAGGAAGACCATCGGCACCGGCGGCGGCACTCAGCGGCGCGGCACCGGCGAGGAACAGCACGTCCCAAGCTTCTCCCGGCGAGCTAAGGTGCCGTACAACATCCCTAGAGCACGTAGAACAAGATGCTACCCCTAACCTTTATTCCTCTTGGTGTTTTTTGCGCCTTTTTTGCCCACACACATCTCCTAAAATTGGACATGTTGAGCATATTATTCACACCACTAACGACACAATGCACTCGATTATGTTCCAAGCTAGTGTTCCAGCTGGCTTTTTGGTAGAAGCTCTTCACACCACCATACACTTAATAAACTTGCGACCATCCAAAATGCTTTCATTTGCCTCCCGCGTTTTGCTCTCTTTGGCATCCATCCCGATATTTCCTATCGTCGCATTTTTTTGTTGCAAATGCTACGGAAACCTCTTCGCCACCGCTGAACCCGAGCTAGCTCCTCACTCCACCGTTTGTATTTTTCACAGCTACCCATCCAATCACAAAGGATATCGATGCTGAGACTTAGCTAGAAATCGTCTCATCATCTTTCGTCTTGTCACCTTTGACGAGTCCTCCTTTCCCTTTGTGGAAATATACAACCCTCCTTTATCCCACGTACAGAGGCCTCCTCATCCCCTGTCCACCCCTCGCGGTCTGACCGCGGCCCATGGTGGTTCGACAGCCACATCTCACAGAGGTCAGGCAGGCCTCGTTCCCCTCGCGGTCCGAACGCCAGACCTAACAGAGGTCGGGCAGGCCTCTGTTCCCCCCGCGGTTCGACCGAGGCTCGTGGCGGTCCGACCGCCACACCTAACAGAGGCAAGGCGGGCCTCTGTTCCCCCTGCGGTCCAACTGCCACTCTGCGTGATCTGACCACTGACCCTCATGGTTTCACCACGAGCCGGGGCGGTGTAAAAGCCCAAGATTTTACTTGCTAGAGTGTTCATCAAATCACCACACCATAGCTCATCTTGTGGAAGTCTCATGAACATTTGTGATGAGCAAGTAATCACCATCAAGAGGATAATTAGAGGAAAACTCATAACTCAAAAAAGTAGGATCTCACACATATAAACATGAGAGGCTGAGCTTACCATAAGGCCCTAAACATTCTTAGGAGTGCTCAGACCAAGTTTCATGCAAATCCAAACCATTTTGAGGCACTTTTGGATACATTTGTAAAAAGGGCTAATTTGAATGCAAATTAAAAATTCAGTTACTTTCATCACTTGGATTCAAAAGTTGACTTCATATTCAAACTCAGCACATTTTTCTGAGTTACCCCCCCAATTTTCATCCTCATCGTAGTTCATCTTGTCGGGAGCTAAATTTGAATTAATTCAAAACTGAATTTGAAATTCAAATTCAAATGTGAATCAAATTTAGAAAAACCAACTTCAGTTTGAGGAAATTAAATTCAACTAATGACTTGGTGATGATGTATACACTTTAATTGTGAGTAGCTGAGATGTTTGCAGTGAAAACAAAAGAAAAGAGATAAGAGGGAAAGAGGGCCACATGTCAGTCCCACAGGCTGAGCGAACCGCCACAACACACGTGCTCTGTTCTGCGAGCTTCTCCCGCAGGTGCCACCGAGGCTAACACCGCTGCCACCTCCCGAGCAGCCCATTCGCGTTGCTTCACCATTATCGGCTCGAACGACGTTCTTTTCGCCTCACGAACCGGCTCTCCGCTGTTGCTAACCCAGTCTTCCGTGCTCCTCGACGAAAACATGCCGCACGCACGAAAACCTTTGGCTTGCCAGCGTCCAGATGCTCTGAGACGTCTCTTGGAAAACTTTCTACAGCAAAGAGGACCGCCCTACGCCGCTCAAACTCACAGTGAAAACCTCTCCTCGTTTCATCCACCGTCGGGAAAGAATTTTGCTTTTTACCGCATGAGCGTCCAATGAACCGAGCCCCATAAGTTTCAAAAATTCGTGGTTATTAGTTCACCACAGCGTATGCCGAGCTACACACACGTTCTACACTTCCCCACGCCCACCTAGGATCAAAAATCATCAAAAACCATCGAGTTTTGGCGCTGTTCTTTGAGAATTCCGAGCCACCGCCAGTTTTTGCCCTAGGTCGCCGATGAGCTCATGTTTGCAGCCCATTTGGAGCTGATTTGAGCGCATGACAATGATTAGGGTTCCACCATGGTGCTTTAGGAAGAAGAACCGAAGCTTTTGAGCATTTGGGGAGTGAGTTCAACGTTGCCGAAGTGGTTCCCCCGCCGCCGCCCGTCGCCGACGGGTTTCCGGTGGCCGGTGGCCTCGGCCGACCCAATGGATGGGTTCCCCGTGTTCCTAAAGTGAGAGGCGGCGAGATTTAGCCCTAGAGGAGGCCGGGAAGTCACTTCCGGTGGACCTCACTGGAGAGCGCCGCCACCCAAGCTCTGCCCGCGCGCGAGGAAGAAGAAAGCCGTGTGGCGGGGCCCATGCTCAGGGTTTTAAACATTTTCCTCATTTTTCAGTTTTAGTTCAACCTCAAATGCCCATAACTTTTGCTAGGATGGTCCAAATTGAGTGAACCAAATTTTTTTGGATTCATCTCTCCGAGTACTATCTAGCAAAACAAGTTCCAATTCATGAAACTTATTATTTTTGCAGAATTAATTCCTTAAAATTTAAAATGTAGGGAATTTTATCTGGAGATTCCCTTTATGGAAAATTCTGAAATTTGGCTAGGATGTTCATTTGAAAATCCTTGACTCAGGAAAAATTTCAGATCCATCCAAGTCCATTTATTCCCCCTAACAGTGTGATTAAGTGAACTGCCAGAAAGTAGAAAAATGTTCAGAAACATTTTTCAGAATTTTCTCAAATCTTGATTAGGGCATAACTTCCTCTAGGATTCTTCAAATTACATGAAATAAATTCCATTAGAACCATCTCAAACTCTAGTTTACAGAAAGTAATGGTTTGATCCATGAAAATCCCTGGAAATCCTTAGAAGCTCTAGTAATGACCATTTAGACTTTTATTTGTGCAGAGCTCAAATGAGCTTTGCTTCAAATGAAATTTGGTCAAGTCCCTGATTAGTTTCTTACCAAGCCAAAGTAAAATTTCAGAGCCAAATGGGATGTCTAGCTAGAGCTATAGTCTTTATATGCTAGAATCAACACATTTGCATTCAAATTGACATATTGTTAACTCTATTACGTGTAGTCGCTGAACGCGAGGAGACCTGGAGATACTGGACTTCATACCTCGGGAGGAGACACTAAACCCCTGATCATCAGCAACAAGGCAAGCCCCGGTTTGCACTTAACAAAATTTTATCAAGATTTTGCTTCATATTAACTTAGCTTGAAGTATGTATGTGAATTAGGTGTAGGATGATTGAAACTCCAAATGCATGACCAGATTATTCCAAAGGGAGTGAGGGTAGTGTCTAAGTCCTCGAGTAGAACATGCTTTGCCTAATGTTTATAGACTTCGGTACAAGTCAAGTAGTTATAATCTACTCGCGAGTATAGGATTTGTTACACACGGGATTGGTTAGAGATGTGAGATAACATTAGTAAGAAAAAGGGGACTAGGCAGGAGCTAGGACGCAGCAAGATGAATTCTTGTGGTGCGTAGCCCTGTCCATGTCGATTGAGGACTGATCTGTGTGTGGCCCACGCTGATCAAGTTTGAATGTACCGAAGGCATATCGGATATATGGGGTCCGATAAACTGATGTAACCTAAACCTCCAGGCGTCGAGGCATAGCACACCAATTTATTGGTGTAGGTTGAGGGAATCAAGGTGGAAATTTGCTAACAGTCATAGATAGATGCTCCGTGTAGGGAACCTCCTGCTCGTTTCGGTGCAACCGGTTCGACGTTTGGGCTGTTGGGTGAAAGGTTGTCCCGTATGACATCGGTTGAGTGTGTCGTTGCAGCTCCGAGGATGGGCGTACGTGACGTGCTATTTGGGTATCCCTGCAGGTGTATATTGAGTCGATTCGCCATCCCTCGCGGTAATGGGTACCACTTGGTCACAGAGTCGTGATGTAGGTTAAAATATGGAATGTTGTGATACAATACTGCTGATATGAGTAACTTGTGTTGTTACATGTGTGCCACCAAATATTGCGCACAAAATTTCAAATTCATGAACCGTTAACTTGTGGCTAAAAGATGAATTAAGGATGAACTTGTAGGAGTGTCCTTTTGCTGCAAATTTTCATCCTATATTCGAGTATGACTTGCATGTAGAGTTTCATGTGTAGGAGAGTCGGTTAAGACCTGTTGAGCCATCGTTGAGATGGCCCAACGCCGCCCGTTCAGTCACGGGGACGTGGCACTCACCCGGGAATCGCATTGGACGGTGCCGTGTTGTGCGGCACCCAACAGCACACTTATAAGGAACAAAGTATTACATAAAACAATAGCGGAAGCTTACAAGTTTTTCTTTGTAGATAGTTTACATCAAGTAACTACAGCGGAAGTCTATAAACAACTCACGTCGAATAACTAAAGAGCACTCGAGATGAAGTCCAGCCCGCGGACTTCTCTCGCTAGCAACACGAAGACAACAGCAGCGGCTGGGTTCTCCATGTGTTACACGACTTGGAAGTCTCCAAGTCTGACCGGACAACCTTCTTCTTAGCATCGATGTTAACCTGCAAAACCACTCATATAGCATGCATGAGCACATAGGCTTAGCAAGACTGATCCGTCTCTCCTAAACAAGAAACTCTATATGCACGACAGTTGCAATTGGGTTAGCTAGATTTGCATAAAGGACTCGCCTAAAGTTGATCCTTAAATATCAGATTCTAAGCCTCATTGTGCAGACCTTGAGCCGAACAGCATCGCAACTCCACAATCAAACAAGAAACGCTTTGTTGCAATGCTCCTTGCACAAGGTGAAAGTAAAGTTTAATGATCCTATCTCTAATCCAATCATGGTTGCAATACAAGTTACATCACTGCCTTATCAGGTTCAAAAGAAAACTGTTTCAGTTGTTACTACGTCAAGACGCAGTGGGCAAGTATGCTCATATGACCGCGAGCGATGGTGATTCGAATCAGTACACACCCGGACTACACGACACGTACACCCGTACTTCGAGTTGCCGGCAGCAACCTCGACAGACATTGTACGTGGCCACCTTTCCCAAGATCTGCCACATTGGACGCAGTCTAACTGCCCCGAGTCCGCAAGCTCCCTCAAGGTACATACCCGCAGTGGTATGTTCTTGAGCGAGTTACCTCCTGCTACCCTGACGCTGAAAGCCTAAGGCAGTTAGAAAAGTTCCACTATGGATCTCCCAAGGTACATCGGTTTCCTGGGGTCCCATATAGCCAGTATGTGCCCGGTACACAACTCAAACTTGTCCAACAGGGCCAAGCACGGACGGGCCTTAACCGACACAGGCAGGTCTATGCACGCACGGTCCGCAGCCTGCTGCATATAAACTTCCATGCCTGGTCTCCATTTCTTATGTGTGAACTTTCCTCATCATTTCAAATTTTAACCAGTTCCGAGTAAACCAGCCCTAAACTGGCGAGTAGCTTCCAACTACTCGACTTCTACCGGACCTTTCGTACTAACATTTAGCGTAGCCAAATCCACTCGAGGAGGTGCTAGTCCACCCTTTCTCTCTTAGGTATTTCTGGTCATGCAACTGGGGTTTTCAATATCAACTAGACTTAATGCAAACAAACAATTCAAGCTATGATCTCTAAAAATGGAAATGCTTTATAAAACTGTTCAAATGCAAACCGGGCCTTGCCTGTTTTGCAGATGACTAATATTACAATCAGTTAGTGACGATCACTTGGAGCTTGATCACTCGCTTTCCTCCCTCCTTGATCTTTACTTCAAGTCCTTCTCACGTTCTTCACGTATATGCTACACGATATGATCATGCATATGTATTTAATTGAAAAGCTTTTGCTCATAAGATCTAATGACAGTTTAAAAACTTGAAAACTGTTTAAGAATTTAAAATGACACTGGTGCTAGTGGTTTGGGTTGGGTTTAAACACTATGATAAAATGTTGAATGCTATCTCCACTTGAATGTTGATCACCTTAAGAGGTTACACATGAAAGTGGTGATCCAGAGCCCCAATGGAGCTGAACATTTTCAGGTGAGTTCCTTGTCACAATAAAGTCATCTGGACCAAAAATTAGCACTTTTTATTGAGGGGTTTATTCAGAACAATTCTCTAAGTATTTAATCAAAGAGGAATTAATTCTGAGGTAACACCTATGTTCGTGTCAAACTTAGTGAACTACAATATCAATTATAGTTCATAGAGCTTGCATGAATTTTCATAGGATTTTTGGAGCTAAGAATTGCCCAGAACTGAATTTCCAAGTTTTGGAAATTCTCTGAAAATGTTTATGTATTCATTTGAACACAGCAACTTAAAATCTGAATTTTCCTGATCAAATCAACTCCAAACGAGCTGAAACTTTTACAGGAGTCTAATAACACCCTAACGAATATTCTGGCAAAATTTGAGGACTTTTGGATGTACCAAACTCCCTCTAAAATTCTTTTGCTGAAAAGCTTTAAAGAATTCTCCAGAATTAAATAAAGACTTTCATACAAATTGGGTTGTATATTTCGATATAGTTTGCCAATCTGAATCTAACCCAATTTGACACTAAATTTGGAGGTTCCTAGCAAAAGTTATGCTCTTCTAAAGTTTGGGAAAGATCTGGGATTTGAATAAATCGTGGAAAAGTTTAAAACTGACTGTGGATCCGGGGAGCACACGTGTCATGCACTGGAACACGCCACACAGGGCTACAGAGCTGTTTCCCGCGTTGCCACAATTAATCCGGCGCCACAGAAGATCCGGCCCCTCTTTCAATCGTCACTGACACACGGGCCCGGCTTCACCTTCTTCTACCTCTCGCCACCTCGCGCCCGCGCCGCCGGGGTTCGCCGGAGCACCTCGGTTTCTGACTTCCCAGCATTCTCTCGAGCTGCCACTCGCTGCCAGTGCCTAATTCAACTCGAGGAGCACGCTGGTGGGGTCCTCCCGAGCCGGCAGAGCCTACAACCTAGCGCCCGACGGTGCGGCGGCTCGGAAGGAGTTCGGCGGCGTTACCCCGACGCCCTAAGCCCTCCAAGCTTCGGTTTCCAAGCTCTAAAGCACCGGTGGATACTCGGGAAGGTCGACATAGGAGTGAAACGTCTCGAAAATGGGTCTGAAATAGGGTTCATCGTGCGCATGCATCTCCCTGCTATACCCGCCGTAGGGAAGATCGGAAATACACAGTGCACCGTGGATTTCATGCTAGGTTTCAAAAGGGGAATTGTTGCTAAGCAAGACTAGGTCATGTGAGCGCAAATTGCAGTGCTCTAAACAATTATAGCATGAGAATTTGACTGATTCTTACCCGCAGGTTCGTTTACACCGGCCGGAAGAACTTTGCGAAATTCGTCGCCGATGATCCACCTTTTGGCTCAAGGCTCGGAGGTGATCTGCATGGATGCCGTGCGCGTCCAACGATCCTCTTGCTTGGTCGTGACAGCCTCTCTGTAGGGCTGCCCACGAGAGCACCTTCTCTCGGTGCTATGGCGGCCGCCACGGAAACCGGGGTATCTCGGTGCAGAGAGCACGTACTCACTCGGTGATGGCTCGAGGATGTCGTGGAAGGGTCTGTGGTGTTGTTTGGCTGCTCAGACGAAGTCTTCACGTGGGCTACGGTGTGGCTGAGTGGTCGAACGAACGTCGGCAGCTTAAGGTCAGTTTCTCGCGCAAGGAGGAGCGGTGCTGCGCTGCCTCGGTGATAAGGCGAAAGAAAGCATGGAAGGGGAGATGAGGATGGGGAGGGGCAGCTCGCCAGCGCACGTACGGCAGAGGGACGTCGGTTCTCTCCGTGGCTCGTTGTCGCACGGTGAGGAGTTGGTCTGCCCGAGTGAACCGCTGAAGAGCAAAAACAGAGACCACTCTCTCTGAGATCTTTTTGCAAATTGAATTGTCTCATTGACATGTGGGTCCCACAGTTCAGTGCCTCCTTATCCTCTAAAATATCTCCCAAATTTTGAATCTAATGGAATTCAATTGTGGGAGTTCAAATCTGATGTGCATTTGGACAATTGGGCAAGCTTCATCCAAATTCAAATAGGCATTTGAATTCTTTGTAATTTAAAGTCCATTTTGGAAAATGAGTTGCAAAACATTTTGACAAATCATGAAACTTTGCATACCCACTAATTTGGACCTAAGGAATTCAAATATGAAATCTGATTTTTAATTTGGCTGCTGCAAATGAGATTTTTAGCACAACAGTTTTGAAATTCATTGTGTTACTCTCATTTGAATTTTGAGTTGAACAAATTTGTTCCAAATCTGACTTTAGCTTTCTCACCCATATGGGAACTTCCCATCTTGGTTTTAGACCCCTCTTGGGTTCCAAGTTTTCAAACAAACATTTGAACTTGTGTGAAGAAAGCCCTCATGTGGGCTATCACATGTGGAAAAGTTTTAACACGTCCCAAAGTTCGTACATATGAAATCCACTTTTGCAAACAACAGTTTCTTTGTATTCACATTTTTGGGACCTTTACATTTCTCCCCCCTTAAAAGGAACCTCTTTGTCCCGAGATTACAAAAGAAGAACGAGACGGGAGGTAATTACAAAGTTTACGACAAAAGTTCTGGATAGTTCTTGTGGATGTAATCTTCGGTTTCCCACGTCGCCTCTTCCGGGGTATGATTACTCCACAGGACTTTGTAAAATCTCAAAGTCCGGTTTCGGGTGATCGGGGTCTTTTCAGCGATAATCTGAATAGGTTGCTCGACATAGGTGAGATCCGACTTCAACTCGTCGATGTCTTCGGTGCGGACAGCAGCGGTAAACTTGAGACACTTACGCAGCTGAGACACGTGAAATATGTCGTGAATACCGGCAAGGCTTGCCTGTAGTTCCCTTCTCCGTGATGGCAAACGGACCGATGAATCGGGGAGCAAGTTTCCCCTTGACACCGAACTGATGAATCCCTCTCATCGAAGACACACGAAGATACACGTGCTCTCTGATGTCAAAATGCAGTGGTCGGCGCCTCTGATCCGCGTAGCTTTTCTGATGAGATTGGGAAGCTTTGAGGTTCTCTTGTATTATCCAAACTCTTTCTTCGGCTTCATTGACAAGATCAACCCCGAACGTTACTCGTTCACCGGACTCGCACCAGTTCGATGGTGTATGGCACTTCCGGCCGTATAGAGCTTCATATGGTGCCATTTTGATGCTCATCTGATATCCGTTGTTGTACGAGAACTCCGCCAACGGTAAGTGATCATCCCAGCTCTTACCATGGTGGATGGCACACGCTCTTAGCATATCTTCCAGTATCTGATTCACCCTCTCAGTTTGCCCATCGGTTTGAGGGTGATACGCGGAGCTTCTAATCAGTTTGGTTCCCAAGGATGCGTGTAGCTGCTCCCAGAAACGGGCTACGAACAGCGATCCTCTATCTGACACAATGGTGCGGGGAACTCCAAGTAAGCACAAGATCCGTGCTATGTACAGCTCCGCATACTGCTTTGCGTTATATCTTGTATGCTCAGGGATGAAGTGTGCTGATTTGGTTAACCTGTCAATGATTACCCAAATCGAATCATGGTTGTTGGAGGTCATCGGCAACTCGATGATGAAGTTCATACTCAAGTCTTCCCACTTCCATGCCGGTACTTGCAATGGCTGTAACAGGCCCGACTTCTTCACATGGTCGGCCTTGACTCTTCGACACGTATCGTATTCTGAAACGTACTTTGCAACTTCACGTTTCATATGTGTCCACCAAAACTTCTTCCGTAGATCTTGGTACATTTTATTACTACCCGGATGAATGGAAAATTTGGACAAATGAGCTTCATCCAAAATTTTCTTCTGTAGTCCCATATCCCGGGGTACTACAATCCTGTCGTTGAACCACAAAGTACCTTCATCGTCCTTCCGGAAGCACTTCATTTCTCCGTTGTCTAATCTCCGCCGTATGTGAGACATACCCTTGTCTTTTTGTTGAGCTTCCATGATCTCCTCTCGGATAGTAGTAATGAGAGCGAGATTATGGAGAGCTCCATACGGGAGGACACGGAGGCTTAGTTCTTCATCATCCATTTCAGCAATAGTTAGATGATGGATATGCGCCTTACGACTGAGCGCATCGGCGACCACATTCGCCTTTCATGGATGATAATGAATCTCAAGTTCGTAGTCTTTGATGAGCTCTAGCCATCTTCGTTGCCTCATGTTCAATTCCTTCTGAGTGAAGATGTACTTCAAGCTCTTGTGGTCGGTGTAGAGGTGTACAAGATTTCCGAGCAAGTAATGCCTCCACATCTTCAAAGCAAGGACCACGGCAGCTAACTCAAGATCATGAGTTGGATAATGCTGCTCGTGATTTCTGAGTTGACGAGATCCATAAGCGACCACTCGTCTTTCTTTCATCAGCACGCAGCCAAGACCGATGCCAGAGGCATCGCAATAAACGTCGAATGGCTTCGTCGTATCCAGCTGAGCAAGAACTGGGGCTGTTGTGAGATGCTTCACTAAAGTCTTGAAAGCTTGTTCACATGCAGCACCCCACATAAATCTGGTATTCTTCTTTAATAATTCCGTCATCGGTTTAGCGATCTTGGAGAAACCTGGAATGAACCTCCGGTAATAACCCGCTAAACCGAGGAAGCTACGGATTTCATGTACTGACTTTGGTGACTCCCATTTCTGTACTTGGATAATCTTACTCGGATCTACAGCGATGCCCTCCGCTGAAATAATGTGTCCGAGAAACGGTACTTGATTAATCCAGAATTCACACTTGCTGAATTTTGCATAGAGCTGATGATCTCGCAATCTTTGTAGCAAATATGCAGATGCTCAGCATGTTCTTCCTCTGACTTGGAGTACACCAAGATATCGTCAATAAATACCACGACGAATTTATCCAACTCTGGCATAAATACTGAATTCATCAGGTACATAAAATGTGCCGGGGCGTTGGTCAAACCAAAAGACATAAAGAGATACTCATACATCCCGTATCTCGTCGAGAATTCCGTCTTCGGAATATCTTCTGCCCGGATTTTAATTTGGTGATATCCGGACCGAAGATCCATCTTCGAAAATACCTTCGCACCCACTAATTGATCGAAGAGCATATCAATGCGAGGTAGTGGATACTTGTTCTTGATGGTAACGGCGTTCAAAGGACGATAATCAACACAAAGCCATAGTGTTTCGTCCTTCTTCTTTGACAAACAATTCTGAACAACCCAAGGTGCCGACTCGGTCGTATAAAGCCCTTGCTCATTAAGTCATTCAGTTGTGTCTTCAATTCTGCCAGTTCATTGGGTGCCATCTTGTACGGCCTTTGTGATATCGGTGTTGTTCCCGGTATAAGTTTAATCTTGAACTCAATGTCTCGCTCGGGCGGCATGCCCAGTAAATCATAAGGAAACACATCCGGATACTCACGTACCACCAGAATGTCCTCTATCTTTACAGCTTCCATGTGGTTCACTGTTGCAATCTGTTGCCGTTTGGCGCCCAGAATTAATATATGAAGACCGTGTTGTGGGGAGTTGAGCTCAACGGTCCTGGAGCTGATGTTAAGAACCGCCTTGTGGTAATTCAACCATGACATCCCCAAAATGATGTCGATCTTCAGACCCTCAAGAATAATGAGAGTCGTGGGGTATATTCTACCCCCCAAACAAAGAGGTGCTCGGGAGACAACCTCGCTTTGCGGTACTGCTGCCCCGGCCGAAGATATGAGGTATTGCCTCTTTGTATAAACTGTTTGGAGCTGATGTTGAGCCAAAAAAGACTGGCTAATGAAATTGTGTGTGGCACCGGAATCAAAGAGAATTAAAAACGGTAGTTGATTCAGAGAAAACATCCCTGCTAAAGCGGCTTCTCCTTCCGGAACATCCTCAATCACAGTATAGTGAATATTGCCCCTTATCTGCCCTCCTGTCTGCAGATTAAGGTACGAGTCGTATTGTTGTAAATATGATGACCCACAGCTTTGAGTTCCCTCCGGACAATGCCTAGCATAGTGGCCCATACGCCTACAAGTGAAACACGGATGTCTCTCCGGTTCTTCGTTGACTTGCGGCTAGATGCTAGGTACACATGGCTGCAGCGGTGGAGCACAAACCACCGTCTGATGCTGCGGCTGTGGAGGTGGTGCAAGTTGTAGAACTTGACCAGCAATCAATCTCTGAGGAGTTGATCGTACAGGTGGCCTCCATCTTTCACCAGGTGGCGTTTGATACACCAAACGGTACTTCTGAGGCACATAACTTGTGCTGGCCTGCTCGATCTCACTCATCTTTCTCTTCTCAGCTTGCCACTCAAGTGTCGGCTTCTCTTGGATGAGAACCGCATCGACCATGTCGGTGTAACTGCTGTTATTGTGCACGGCCAACTTCTCCTGTAGTATGGCACTCAGGCCATGGAAGAATAAGTCACACCGTGCCTCTTCTTTCGCCACATATTCGGGAGCATATTGGGCCAAAAGGTTAAACCTTTGGACATACTCGAGGACACTCATGTCCCCTTGCTTCAAACCCAAAAATTTCTCCCGCTTTGCCTTGACAATACCTAGTGGTATGTGACGAGTACGAAAGGCTTCACAAAACTCACTCCATGGCACTTGATGGTCATCCGGAATGGTGGCAAGATGGTCAACCCACCAATTTCCGGCAGCTCCATGGAGTTGTTGAGCGGCAAACTTGGTCTTCTGGTATTCATCACACTCGAATACTCCGAATTTGGACTCCATGACACGAAGCCATTGATCTTCTTCCACACGTTCGGTGGCTTCAGTAAAGATAGGCGGTTGAGTTGCCAAGAAGTCCAGATAAGCGTTCCGAGGTGGAATGACTTGTTGCGTGTTCTGGAGTACACCTTGCTGTACCAAAGCTTGGAGTAAGCATGTGTGTTCTTTCGTTGCTTCTTGGAGTAACCTAGTGTTCTCTTGGTTAGACTCGACGACTCAAGTCATAAGATCCATCCATCCCGTGGATGGTGGTTCCGACGGTGAAACAGAAGCATCACCGCCTCGGCGAGAACTCCCGGCCCTACTCCTAAAGCGAGTATGAACCATACTGCAAAAATGTAGTTGAGATGAGTTAAACAAGAACTCAGCAGTATGTGAGACTAATGAAAACATGAATATGTCAAAACTTTATGAAAGCAGTAACAAAATCCATGTTTACACAACTCCTTAGTAGGCATAGCTATCCAGCCTATCTGTACAGAACAGACCTTTATGCACTATCTCCAGATTTTGATCTAGTTAAAAGCATTTTCTTAACTCAAGTTTAATACCAAAGTTTAAGTTAACTTCAGTATATTTCCAACAAGTACTCATATGCCTTCAGATCATCTTTGGATTAAAAGTTATGATTTTCCAAAGTTGACAGAATTCCTGGATAAAATTTGCGAGCATCTCCTTTGCATGTGGCTGATTTTATCATAGTTGTATAAGCAAATACAATAAGAATCTGAACAAACTTTGAACTACAAAAATGTTGCACAATTAATAACCTTTCCAACAATGTATCATAGTCTCCTTAAGGATTTTTCTACAGAAGGTTATGGCTTAAAAAAAGAAAGGTCCAGAGAGGTTTTGCTGCTCTCCTGGTTCTTGGCAGTTTACCTTCCTCTGAACTTTCTACCCATTTATCGCGTGATTTTTGTAAGGGCCTCAGTTTTGACACATGCTTGAAGTGTTCATCACCACACACACACCTCATTTGAAGCAAGTTGATAAACACAAATGAAGAGCAAGTAACCACCATCAACATGCTCATTAGAGAACAAACTCACATATTGCAAAAGTGGTATTTCCCACATGTGATATAGAGGGGCTGGGAATATGAAAACTCCTACACATTGCTAGGGATGTCCATGCCAAGTTTCACCCAAATTCAAAACCTTTTTTAGGTCATTTTGGGTTTAGCTAGAAAGAGGGCAGTTTGAAACCATATTCAAATTCAAACTGTTTTAGTCCCATGAATTCAAAAGTGGGAGGCATATTCTTATTCAGCACATTTTTGTGAGCTCACCCTCCAATTTTCACTCCATTTGGAGTTGATCTTGACATGAGCTAAGTGGGGCAAATTCAAACTTTATTTGAATTTCAAACTGAACATGTGCTGAAATTCATTCAAACCAAACCCAATTTGAATTCTAATCAATTCAAATGGCTCAAGGGGCATATAATTAAAATACTTGGGGTTAGTTTGGTCTCTACTGTTTAGAGCAGTAGAGCAAAGTTAATTTCAGAGGTTAAAACCCCGGGTGAGACCCACATGTCAGTCACTGGTTCAAAGCAAACCGACTGAAACTCGGCTCACTCGGTTCCTGGGTGCAGTGTGCGCACGCCACCGGGGGGCAGCCGGCGCCAGCTCCTGCTATGTGCCCCAAGCTGGAGACCAGTCGCCGGGCTTCTTGTCCCCTCCCCGGCATGCTCCCATCACTTATCCCCCGAGCTACCGACGCACTCGGCCTGTTCTTCCATCCGAGTTCCACTGCAACCCGCCGCCGCTCGAGCATGCACTTGATCAAGTCCGATCACTCGCGAGCACAGCCTCCTCCACAGCAAAACGGCACCGGGAGATCGTGAGCAACCTCCTAGACCCCGTATTGGCCAGTGAGCAAGCGTCCTCGAGCTATACCGAACCGTTTCTCCGATGAACCAAGCATCGCCGCCGATCGGGCTCTCGTGGACAGCACAACACAGCCGTTATCACGTCCACTTCTCTACACAAGAAAGGTGCGTGATTGTATGCAGATGGAGTAGCCGAAAGCCATTTGGCGATTGATCAACCCTTGGCTGAGAATTTCCAAATTTACTCTCGGTCAGTTCATAGGAACCGAGCTCACCTTCGAGTGAAATTCGTGCTCTACACGCGAGGGTTGGGCAAGCCCGTTACCTAGCAGCTTCTACGCATGTTAGGTAGGCCCCAATACCACCTTACGATATCGTTGTGTTTTCTTTGCATCTGTTCTTTGATTCCTTTCGAACAGAAGCCTTCTCGTGGACAGATCACTTGATGATCAGATTGATCTAAAGACAAGATCATTGCCACGTCCACCTTTGATCCGAACACCTCTATCCATGCAAGCCATGCAAGAACACACCAATCTAATAAAAATCATAGGATAGCATGCATATGCATCATCGCATCTAGTTTAAGGTTTGTGCATGATATTGATTGCTGTGAATCTTGTATGCACATGATCCTACCTAGCAGGACAAGCTCAGGGAGCTGTCTACGACAAACTGCAGCAACCAGGTTTTGAGATCCAAGAACAACCGGAACCGCAAGAACAAGGCAAGTGCTCCTTGACCATGTTGATCCTATGTTTTGGGAAAAAACTATTTTGTTTTGCGAAAAGGTGTGTGTGCTGAGTCAAACGTAATGGGAAACCCCTTTTATAGGAGTTTACTAGTTTTGGTTGAACCGCCCTTGTCGCCTGGGAAGTTTATGAGTCGGGTATGGTTTTTGCTTTATGCTTCGCTGAGTCTATGGGAATTGGGAAGCGAGATAGATGTGTCTAGCTAACTGCACTCGTAATGATAATGAGAAGCTGATGTTAATAATGAACATGGATCGGAGGGAGATCTAGGCAAGACTGGGTTTGTGAATGAGGTAGCATGAGATGGTGATTTACTTGCCATAGATCTAAGGACCGGTTCATGCATGCACATGCTAGGATAACAGTGCCACCACAAGGCCAAGTATGGGTGCGGCTTAGCTGAGTAATTAGGTAATTTGCTAGAGTGTTGTGGACTGTGGAAAGCGCGGGGAATGGGAGTCGAGTGAGGACTGCCCTGGGAACTGCATGGCACAAGAGGGGGGCCGTGGGTGGGAGAATTGGAGATTCTAGCCTGCCGGTGAAACCTTAGTGAGTCCATACATCTAGTAACCCCTTTGTAAAGGCTATTTTGTGATCTCTTGACCATACACCGACGGATGTGTACTGGTATAATGGAGGTTCTGCAGTCGCCGACGGGTGACGAAATCACAAACTTGTGGGTAAAGAGGTGCAAACTCTGCAGAGTCTAAAACTATCATGATAGCCGAGCTTACGGTCACGAGCGTCTGGCTAAACTGCCATGATTAGTTGGGATGGTTATTGGGAAGGTTCTTGGTTATGGTTATTGGTTTGGTTATGGTTTGGTTTGGGACTGTTGAGTCCGGGTGATAAGATGGTTGCATGACTGTTGAGTCATGGCAACGAGTTTGGTCTCGGTGTGAGACGAAGTTGTTTTAAGATGGTAGCGAATACGGGGAGGTATTCGTGAGATGGTAGCGAATACGAGGAGGTATTCGTGAGTAAGAATGAACATGGAAAGCAATGAAGGTATGTTGGTAATTTAATACATGCTGGGATTACATTCATCTAAAGTTAAGTTGCTGTCTTATCATGGTTTTACAAATCTGCTTTTCTGCAAATAAGCCTTTTTATACCTACCTTGTTTATGAGCTGCATATCATGTGTTTTCCCGCACTTGTTGAGTACATCATTGTACTCAAACTTGCATTATTATTTCATCATCAGCAGCAGGAGAAGCCTACTATGAAGACCAAGTGGAGCATTATGGCGTGTGATCTGTTCTCAACCTTACCTGTGGAAGGAGAAGACATGGAGCCACTTCTGCTTAGATTTGCTTCCGCATTAGCTAAATTGCTTCCGCTTTAGAATAAAGACTTCCGCTGTGAGCATGGGTCCAAGACTCATGAGGTATTGTAATAAACTCTGTTATTCATGGTAATATATAATCTGAATTCAGTTTGTGGAACGTATGTGTATGTGTGATGAACATCCTGGGCACACATATGCATTAGTTCTCGATTCCGTGGTTTTTCCACAGAATTGAGGGCGTCACACCAAGTTTCACCCAAATTCAAATCCCATTTGAGGTCATTTTGGGTATAACTAGAAAGAGGGCAGTTTGAACTCAAATGTAAATTCAAACTGTTTTATCCCATGAATTCAAAAGTGGGAGGCATATTCTTACTCAGCACATTTTTGTGAGCTCACACACCAATTTTCACTCCATTTGGGGTTGATCTTGACATGAGCTAAGTGGGGCAAATTCAAACTTTATTTGAATTTCAAACTACACATGTGCTGAAATTCATTCAAACCAAACCCAATTTGAATTCTAATCAATTCAAATGGCTCATGGATGAATAATTTGAAACACCATGGGTATTTTTGGACTCACTGTTTACAACAGTGATTAGGAGTGAATTTCAGATGTTAAAAACGAAAATGGGACCCACATGTCAGCCACAGGGAGGATTCAACCGACTGAGACTTTTTCCACTCGGGTCACCGAGCTGCGGCTGCGATCGCCACTGAGGGAGGCCGCCGCGCCAGCAGCTGCTTGGCCACGCGTGGGCACGAGGCGGTTCAGAGCCTTCTTAAGGCGTTCTTCCCCCTCCTCGGCCGAAGCTATCGCCATTTCTTTCCCCCGCAAGAACACAGTGCCGGAAACTCCTTCTGCCGCTCAGAACCGATCGGAGAGCTCCGATCACAGCCTCCCCGTCCCCTCCAGAGCTACGGCAAGGTACTAGGAATCCTCCTACTTCCCCATTGCTAAAACTCAGCTGAAACCGATTGATCTCGGCTATACTGAAAGTTCAATTCGGTGACCTAAAACCGCCGCACTTCGGGCTCCCGTGGACAGCCCAACCGGGGAGTTGTCACGCCCGAGCCAAGGCACCCTTGGACGCGCTGGTGACCGGTGCTGCTCACCCCCGAGCCACAGCCCGAGTGCTTGCTCACTGGCGGCGAATTTCCAGTTTTCCCCTTTCTGGGTGCAGAACGACCTTCGGGTGCGGTTCTGTCAAATTCTTACTCTAGGAAGGATTAGAGGGCCTCAATCCGCTCTCACATACACTAGACACGATAACGCACAAGTTGCCTTCACAACCTTTGGCCAGAGAACCTCTGTACCCGGCGTATTTCGATGATTACCGACGGCGGAGCTTGCGGGAGGCATCGGGCGCACGGTGAGAGCCTACTTCGGGCCTTCCCCGAGCTGCTTCAAGCCCATGTCGACCTTCCCTAAGGTTCCCTGATGCTCCCCGACACGGCCGAAGTCTTCCCGAGGCGGCGGCTCGTCACCAACCATGCACTGGCTATTGTCATGACGAGCTGAACCAAGAATCCTGTTTCCCGAGTGAAAATAGGCAGAGGCGGCCAAAATCGTGAAGTTTGGAGCTCCACAGAAGCTGCCGGCGAGCTCTCCGGCAAGGTACCCCGGCGGCAGAGCGCGGGCAGCGAAAGGTAGACGAAGGGGGTGGACCCCAGCTGTCAGCGGCAGATATTTTAAATTGGGATCGGGCTGCGGCCGGGATCTGGTGTGCTGGCGCGCAAAAACCCTGTGGGCCTCAAGGCGTGTTTGGCTTGAGAACATCCGGGCGAGTGATGACGGCCGGGTGTACGAACTGTATGGATTCCGGACTCGGTGTGCAGTCGAGTCTGACGATTGTTTGAGTTTCTGCAGGAAGTCTAACCACGAAATGGTAGACGTGTAGCATCCGTGTGCGAGTGATGTTTAGTGCCACTGAATTAATGAAGCCGGCTAAGACCGGTATAGGTTTTTCTTTGTGAGGACGTAGTACCGACGTAATCTGGTGACGCATCGACGTCACACCCCATTAAATGAACAACTTCATTTAAAAGTTGAAGGTTTTAATCCAAAGTAGTAAAACCTGATGTAACTCCTTCCCTTGAACAGGATATTCAAAGTTAACAAGTTTTCAACTTATAGGTTGTTAAGGACAGAGCACTCTGTGTTCAGCTGAATCAAGGCTGAAGTTAATCAGATGTTAGAAGTTGAGTTCTTTCGAGGTTGGGGTCATATGATACATTTCTGGAAATCTTTGCAAAAGCTTTACAACTTTTCAGTTGAGGTCCATAGGTGTTTCATCCCTTAACCAATCGAAAAATGCAGTAGAGTTGAAACTGTCCAGAAAACAGGACAGAGTAAGACTCTCTGTAAACTCTCTGTAAATTGAGTATAACTTCCTGCATAAAAATCCAAAAATAGAAAATGAAGTAGTTCTGGAAAGATTATGAGATGGGTTACAACTTTGTAACAGAAAGTTTTGTCATATTAGGAACATAATTAACTGGAATTCTTGGATCTACTCAGTACCTAAAGCAGGGAGGTGCTGTCCAACTTTCTCCAGAAATTCTGTTAATTTTGACATCTCATAACTTTTGAACCAGGAAAGATATTAGGCCAAGCAAATACTTTATGGAAAGCTATTGAAGTTAGCTTTAACTTTGATGTGAATCCCCAGAACTGGTTTTGCCTTTAGCATGGCCTAAATCAGGTTGATATGGAAACTGGTCAGGGCTGTCATGGGAACAGCAGATCAGCAGTCAAATTTGTTTAAAATTTGCACTGTGTTTCCAAGTTTTATGGGTTCAATGACATGTATTATGTTATAACTCAGTGGTTTACTGTTTAAATAAATATTTTACATTTCTCAAATATATTTTTACATATGACAGCAGATAAGCAGTTGGAGAACGGGTGGGTGGTGTCCCACTGTTCTCACCGTAGCGGCTACCCGGAAGCATTGTGGCAAATGCTCCAATATTTCGGGTACAACCAGATGCTGCAGTACTTCACCAAGGAAGAAGGCGAAGAGGGGAACAAGACATGGACAATCGATGTCGAGGTCCCTGCAGGACCTACGCCACCCAGTTGGGTGCCGTTCACCATCACGGTGAGAGGAAGACAACCGGAAGGGATGTGGCAAGTGGCAGCCCGTGACACCATGTCACGTTTCTGCCAACTACACGTGCAGGCTATGGAGGGCACTCCATACGCGCTCGTTCCGGTGGAGGGACGGGCTCAGCATGTGTGGGAAGAGAGGTACTGGGAGGCAACAGATCCGGATTGACCAAGGTACAACCCCGCGGAGGCAAACCTTAGCCTCCAGATGAGGGCGGGAAACGCAGTGATGGACAGCCAAGCTGTTCATACGGAGCATCTCGCCGCAAGGCTCAAGGAGAGCACAAGCCGTGGAGATCATTTTGAGAGTGCTCACAGCGCACTCCGCAATGTGATCCTTCCGACGATCAAACGACTGAATGAACAACACAATCAGTTGCATCGTCTGAAGAAGGCAAAGAAGAAGAGCCGTGTTGACATCGCGGCGTTGCAAGAACTGGTACAGAATCTGACCCAGCAGAACGAGGACCTTGCTCAAGAGCGAGACAACGCTATTGAGGAAGGCTAAGGCTGGGAAGAGGACTACAACCAGGCTATGGACGAGGTGCATGCTTTGCAGGACCTCGTGCCTCCGGTATTGGGCATACCGGTGGTCTTGGGTCTTCCTGCAATGGGAGAACCCGGGATGGGTGAAGAGGTGGTAGATCCAGAGCCACCAGCAGAGGTACCGGAGGAGGATGACCCGCAGGAGGTCGAGTTCTACTCCAAGTAGGGGGTTACAGTTGCCATGTAGGGCAGCTAGAGTAATGTAACCCAACTTTTGTAATCGGTGACATGTCGTGTAGACAGTAGCGTATGTATAGGTAGTGACGACATGAGCACGAGTCTCACTCATTATTTCTGGACAGTCCAGAAATAAAACTTCCAAGTGTCTATCAAGCCACAACCATCAGATTGGAAGATATTCCAGTGGTCCGAGAGTTCCCTGACGTATTCCCGGAGGATTTGCCGGGGATGCCGCCCGATAGAGAGGTGGAGTTCAAGATTGAACTTGCACCGGGAACCATGCCAATATCCCGAAGGCCATACAAGATGGCGCCCAAGGAGTTGGCTGAACTGAAGACTCAGCTCACGGACCTTCTGGAGAAGGGTTTTATTAGGCCAAGCTCCTCGCCATGGGGCTGTTCGGCATTATTTGTCAAGAAGAAGGATGAGACGTTATGGCTTTGCGTGGACTATCGTCCATTAAATGCCGTAACCATCAAGAACAAGTACCCGTTGCCACGGATCGACATGTTGTTTGATCAGTTGGTCGAAGCAAAGATCTTTTCCAAGATGGATTTAAGATCCGGGTACCATCAGATAAAGATAAGGGCTGAGGACATTCCAAAGACAACTTTCTCAACAAGGTACGGACTTTATGAGTACCTGGTCATGTCCTTCGGCCTCACCAATGCTCCAGCTCACTTCATGTACTTAATAAATTCGGTATTCATGCCGGAGCTGGACAAGTTTGTCGTGGTCTTCATCGACGACATCCTGGTATATTCCAAGTCGGAGGAAGATCACAAGAAGCATCTGCGTATAGTCTTGCAACGGCCGTGGGATCACAAGCTATACGCGAAATTCAGCAAATGCGAGTTCTGGATATCGCAAGTGCCTTTCCTCGGGCATATCGTCTCAGCGGAGGGTATCTCTGTAGACCCGAGTAAGATCACTCAAGTGCTGAATTGGAAGTCCCCGAGAACGGTTCACGAGGTACGGAGTTTCCTCGGACTCGCGGGATATTATCGGAGGTTCATTCCGAACTTCTCGAAGATTGCCAAGCCAATGACAGAGCTGCTGAAGAAGGCTACCAAATATGTTTGGAGTCCAGCATGTGAAGCAGCGTTCAAGGCTTTAGTCAAGCACCTGACATCAGCACCAGTTTTGGCGCAGCCAGACACAACAAAACCGTTCGATGTGTACTGCGATGCATCCGGCATTGGGCTCAGATGTGTGCTGATGCAAGACCGAAGAGTGGTCGCGTATGGATCATGGCATCTTAGAAACCATGAGCAGAATTATCCAACCCACGACTTGGAGCTCGCTGCCATGGTACTTGCACTAAAAATGTGGAGGCACTACCTACTCGGTAACCTCGTACATTTATATACCGACCACAAAAGCCTCAAGTACATATTCACTCAGAAAGAGCTGAACATGAGGCAACGAAGATGGTTAGAACTGATAAAGGATTACGAAATAGAGATCCATTATCATCCGGGCAAGGCAAACGTAGTGGCAGATGCGCTGAGCCGCAAGTCACACGTCAATAATCTGACCATCACACCATTGGAAGAGAGCGAACCACCGCTACATGTTATTCCACACGGAGCTCTCTACAACTTAGCTTTGATCCCCACCATCCGTGAAGAGATAGCGGCAGCCCAGAAGAATGACAAGGGCATGTCACATTTGCGGAGACGTGTAGACAGTGGGGAGCTGAAATGTTTCCAGAAGGACGGAGACGGCGTTCTATGGTTCAAGGACCGGATCGTCGTACCCCGTAACCCGGAGTTACGGAAGAAAATCTTTGATGAGGCTCACTTGTCAAAGTTTTCTATTCACCCCGGCAGCAACAAAATGTATCAAGCACTCAGAAGCAAGTTTTGGTGGACACGGATGAAACGGGAGACTGCAAAATACGTGTCCGAGTGTGATACATGTCGAAGGGTGAAGGCAGACCATATGCGGAAACCGTGACTGCTGCAACCACTGGGCATTCCTGCCTGGAAATGGGAGGATGTGAGCATGGACTTCATCGTCAGTTTACCCACCACCTTGCAAAAACATGATTCTGTGTGGGTGATCGTCGATCGGCTCACCAAAGTTGCCCATTTCATCCCGGTCAACACCAACTAGAACGCCAAGAAGTACGCTGAACTGTACATCTCACAGATCCTATGCTTGTACGGCGTACCCCGTACCATCATATCAGATCGGGGCACTTTATTTATGTCCCGTTTTTGGGAGCAGCTACACGCTGCCTTGGGGACGAAGTTGATCCGTAGTTCAGCATACCACCCACAGACGGATGGGCAAACCGAGCGGGTAAATCAGATCTTAGAAGACATGCTATGAGCTTGCGCTATCAACCACGGCAAGAATTGGGATGATCACTTGCCGTTAGCCGAGTTCTCGTACAACAATGGGTACCAAGCCAGCATCAAGATGGCACCCTACGAGGCGCTATACGGGAGAAAATGCCGCACACCATTGAATTGGTGTGAGTCTGGCGAAAGGGTTACCTTCGGGATTGATCTTGTCAACAACACAGAAGAAAAGGTTCGACTGATTCAAGGGAACCTAAAAGCCGCTCAATCCCGACAGAAACAGTATGCGGACCGGAGAAGGCGCCCATTACAATTCGAAGTTGGAGATCACGTATATCTACGCGTGTCTCCAATGAAGGGCGTAAACAGATTTGGGTGAGAGGAAAGTTGGCACCCCGATTCATCGGTCCATTCCAGATTACCGAAATATGTGGATCAGTTGCATACCGGCTGAAATTACCAGAAGCACTTTCCGGTGTGCACGGCATCTTTCACATTTCCCAGCTGAGGAAGTGTCTCAAGCTATCAACTACCGTTCAGCTGGAAGATATTGAAGAACTGCAACCGGATCTCACCTATCGGGAGGAACCGGTGCAGATTATTGATGAAAAGGCCCGAACCACACGCAACCGTATGTTGTGGTTCTACAAGATTCTATGGAGTAATCACTCCATGGACGAAGTGACATGGGAGAGCGAAGGATTCCTTCACGCTAACTACCCCGACTTTTTCACGTCGCATATCCGGTAATTTTCCACCGTACTCTCTCTCATTTTCACCTTATAATCTCGGGACGAGATTCTTTTAAGGGGGGAGGAATGTAAGGGCCTCAGTTTTTGACACATATTTGAAGTGTTCATCACCACACCACACACCTCATTTGAGGAAAGTTGATGAACACAAATGAAGAGCAAGTAACCACCATCAACATGCTCCTTAGAGAACAAACTCACATATTGCAAAAGGGGTATTTCCCACATGTGATATAGAGAGGCTGGACATATGAAAACTCCTACACATTGCTAATGATGTCGATGCCAAGTTTCAACCAAATTCAAAACCTTTTTGAGGTCATTTTGGGTATAGTTAGAAAGAGGGCAGTTTGAAACCATATTCAAATTCAAACTGTTTTTATCCCATGAATTCAAAAGTGGGAGGCATATTCTTATTCAGCACATTTTTGTGAGCTCAGACACCAATTTTCACTCCATTTGGAGTTGATCTTGACATGAGTTAAGTGGGGCAAATTCAAACCTTATTTGAATTTCAAACTGAACATGTGCTGAAATTCATTCAAACCAAACCCAATTTGAATTATAATCAATTCAAATGGCTCATGGTTGAATAATTTGAATCACCATGGGTATTTTGGGGCTCACTGTTTACAACAGTGATTAGGAGTGAATTTCAGAGGTTAAAACCCCGGGTGCGACCCACATGTCAGCCACTGAGGCAAAAGAAACCGACTGAGAACTCAGCTCGGGTACTGCGCACGCTGCAGCGACCGCCACGGCAAAGAAACGGCAAAGACAGCAGCTGCTTGCCGCCCTCGGCCGGTGAACCGCCTCGCAGGGCCCTTATCTGTGCGCCCGAGCAGTTGCAGGGGGTCTTCACCGTTGCCTCGTCGCACTTCCACCCAAAAAGCCGAAGCACCTCGCCGCCCGAGTGAACGTTCGGTTCCTCATCGCCCGGCCGATCCAGTGACACTCCCGGCGATATGAGACCAGCACTGGGTGCACCAGGCCACCTTCAACACCTTTGCATCGGTTCCAGACCCTGCGCGGTCTTCCCCAAGCTCCACCGCGGTGATCCTTTCTCTGCCGGTTCAGCTCGAGTCGCCGCTGCGGGAACCGTCCTTCCGGCTACCACAGCCCACCATTCACGGAGCTGTGAACAGCAAAGAGGTTCGCCTCCAACCCCTCTTTCTTTCCCGCAAGCTCCGGTGGCGTGACATGCACTGCTCAAGCCGGAATTTCATATTTTTGTGATGGTGTGCAAAAGTGAGGTCGGTACCTATCTGAGAAATTCGTAAGCCACACTACATCACTCATCCTCTCATGGAGGGGATCACTTCTAGTAGCCCGTGCGGGTCCATAGGAGCAGGAACCACGAAGAACCGTGGAGGGAGACCGCTGTTCTTCGAGTTTTAGAAGAAATCCCCGATTTCCGGCCTAGGTCGCACGGTGACAGCCCAACATAGCCCTTCCCGAGCTCCGTAGAGCTCGTGTCGAGCTTTCCTATGGTCCACTGATGCTCGACGACCCTTAGCTTGATCGGGGGAGGTGCTAGGGAGGGTGGGCAACGCGACCGAAGTTCTCCCGAGGCTGCGGCTCGTCGTCGACCAGGTGGCGGCCGTTGTCATGACGAGCTGACCCCGGAATCCTGTTCCCTGAGTGGAAGTAGGCAGGGGCGGCCAGAATCGTGAAGTTTGGAGCTTTACAGAAGCCGGTGGCGAGCTCTCCGGCGAGGTTCCTCGGCGGCGGAACGTGGGCAGCGGGAGGTTGACGAAGGGGTGGACCCCAGCTGTCAGCGGGAGATATTTTAAATCGGGATCGGGCTGCGGCCGGGATCTGGTGTGCTGGCGCGCAAATACCCTGTGGGCCTCAGTGTGCCGGACACCTCCGCGCTCGACACGTGTCCCCGCGGGCCCCCGCAAGTTTAAACTTTTCTCCCGATTTTCAGATTCCATTTAAACTTCAAATCCTCATAACTTTGGCTAGAAAGCTCCAAATTGAGTGAACCAAATTTTGTTGGATTCAGCTCCCTGAGAACTTTCCAGCAAATCAAGTTTCACCTCATGAAAATCCTTATTTCTCCAGAATTAATTCCTCAAAATTTAAACTGTTTGGAATTTTAACTGGAGAATCCTTTGGAGGAAAATCCTGAAATTTTCCTGGGATGTTCACCAAAATATCCCTGAACTACCATGAAAATTTCAGACCCATTTGAGCTCATTTGGTCCACCTAATGGTGTGATTAGTGAAACTGTTCCAGAGAAAATAGAAAATGTTCAGAAACATTTTCAGAATTTTCTCTGAAATTGTTTAGCTCATATATTTAGTTAGGAACCTTCAAATTAAGTGAGACCAACTCCATTAGAACCCTCTGAAAATCTAGTTTTCAGAAAGTCATAGTTTGTTTCATGAAAATCCTTAGAACACCCTAAAAGTTTTCAATTAAGGTCAAGTACGTGATTAATTGTGGAGGGCTCAAATGAGCTTTGCTGCAACTAAAACTTGACCAAGTCTCTGTTTAGGTTGTAACCAAGCCACAGTAAAAATTTCACAGTCATTGGGCTTGTCTAGTAAGAGTTATAGACTTCACAAGTTAAAAGTTAATACAACTGCATTTAAATTAATACATGTATTGCTTCTATCATGTAGTCGCTAAGGTCGAGGAGGAACCCGAAGTCCTAGACTTCATTACTCTGGAGGAGCAGCTAGCCTACGACCAAGAGCAGCAAGGCAAGCTCCGGTTTGCATTAACCTTTTTATAAATGTTTATTGTTTTGAGCATCTTTGAATACTATTATTCTTTGCATTAGAGTCTTGTTTGGAAACCCAAATGCATAGCCAAGAAAACCATGGGTTGGTATTAGGATTGAAAACCTCGTTAGCCACTGTATTGGTAAAATAGAGTAGGATTCGGTACAAGTTGAGTAGTTGGGACTACTCGCGAGCATAGGCTAGAGGCACTCGACTCGGGTAGTGATAGCACATGAAACACATGGCAAGAAAATGAGACCAAGCGGAGGGTAAGGGCAACAGGACTTTGGGGCCTGTGTGCTGTAGCTCCGCTTGTGTTGATTGAGGACCGAGCCGTCTACGGGCCTGTTGAACAAGCTCGAACAGTACCGAAGACCTACCGGCTATATGAGAACCGGGAAACCGATGTAACTCGGGTAGCTGGGTGTTGAGGCATAGCTGGTCGTTCAGAGGGTAGGTTGAGAGCTCGAGGTGTAAATCGGCTGGCGGCACTGAGATGCGCGTGCAGAGACCTCTTGCTCGGGACGATTGGACCGGTTCAACATTTGGCTATCGGGTGAAAGGTAGTTGCGCACGGCGTCCGTGATGGTTGTTGTAGGCAACATCGAGTACGGGCATACGTGACGGGTTGTTCAGGTAACCCTGCAGGTGTAAATCGATTATAATCGCCGTCCCTCGCGGTCAGTGAGTACCACTTGTTCACTGTACCGTGACGTAGAAAGAACAGGCTAGTTGCATGTTAAAATGTTGCTGATTGAAAGATGGACTTGATTGCTAATGATTTGTTGTAGTTTAGAGCTAACTAAAGTTCTTTTCAACTTTGGGCAAAGTACATGAGAGAAATGCGTTTCTTGTTTGATTGCGGCTCTCTCATGTACTTTAGCGTAAGGTTCCCCACAATCTGCTGCTAAAATTTGAAAGTAAGGTCCCAATAATTAGGCGAGTCCTTTGCAAATGGTTTTACCTCCTGTACCCATCACCCCTCATGTAGAAGTTCCATGTTTAGGTGAGACGGGTCAGACTTGCTGAGCCTTCGTGCTCACTGCTTGTGGTTGAAGCTTTTGCAGGGTTCTATGAGGAAGGGACTCCCGAAGAGGAGACGGAACCCCAGGAGGGGAACCCCGTCGAGTGGGAGTCGTGCACGCCGCAGAGTTAGTGTGCGTGTGTGCTAGCAAGGACACGTTCAAGGGCTGAACATGGACTTGATGCATAGTCTACGCCCGTGAGTGTAGACTGGACCTATTTTGATGTAATCATGTTCATAAACTCGTTTATGTAATAAAATTTCGCTTCCGCTTTGTACCTTTGACGTGTGTTATCCGGTGCTGTGCAACGCAGCACCCCTCAGCGTGATCCTGGCTCGACAAGACCGTTGGGGTCGTGTCACTTGCATTGGAGTCGTCCTCGACTCAAGATCATCTTCTTGTCCCAAATATGGTCTCAAATCTGAAATGTTAAAGGTGGGACTAACCCCAAACTCGGGAGGCAACTCAAGTTTATATGCATTATCATTAATCTTCTCAAGTATTTTAAAAGGACCATCAGCTCTAGGCATCAATTTAGACTTTCTCAGTTCTGGAAATCTATCCTTTCTCAAGTGTAACCAAACTAAATCACCCGGTTCAAGTCTAACTTCCTGCCTACCTTTACTACCAGCAATTCTATGTTTTTCATTCATCTTTTCAATATTGTGTTTAGTGGTCTCATGAATTTTCAAAATAAAATCAGCACGTTCCTTTGCATCATTATGAGTTCTCTCACTAGTAGGAAAAGGCAAGATATCAATAGGAGCACGAGGATTGAATCCATACACTACCCGAAAAGGACTTACCTTAGTGGTAGAATGTGTTGCCCGATTATATGCAACTCCACATGTGGCAAACATTCTTCCCACATCTTTAAATTTTTCTTCAAAACAGCTCTCAACATGGTGCCTAAAGTGCGGTTCACTACTTCTGTTTGCCCATCAGTTTGTGGGTGACATGTTGTAGAGAACAACAGTTTTGTACCCAACTTGTTCCATAGGGGTGCGCCAAAAGTGACTCAAAAATTTAGCATCACGATCTGAAACAATAGTAGAAGGCATACCATGCAAGCGAACAATCTCTTTGAAAAAAAGGTCGGCAATATGTACAGCATCATCACTTTTCTGACACGATATAAAATGTGCCATCTTAGAAAAATGATCCACCACAACAAAAATGCTGCCCCTCCCCCTCTTAGTCCTAGGCAATCCCAAAACAAAGTCCATAGAGATATCCTCCCAAGGAATGGAAGAGTGGGAAGAGGCATGTATAAATCATGTGGATTCAAACGGGACTTAGCTTTCTGACATGTGATGCAGCGAGCCACAAACCGCTCTACATCTCTCCTCATCTTTGGCCAAAAGAAATGTGTGGCCAGAACATCCTCCGTCTTCTTTGCGCCAAAATGGCCCATCAAACCTCCACCATGTGCCTCCTGTAATAACAAAAGACGAATGGAACCAACTGGAATGCGTAGGCGGTTAGCTCTAAACAAGAATCCATCATCCAGTACAAATTTATTCCAGGTATGACCTTTTCTACAATGCAGCAACACATCTTTAAAATCAGCATCAAGAGCATATTGTTCTTTAATTGATTCAAGTCTAAAAATTCTACAATCAAGTTGGGACAGCATATTATATCGTCTAGACAATGCATCAGCGATCAAGTTATCCTTCCCTTTCTTATGTTTAATGACATAAAGAAAAGACTCAATAAATTCAATCCATTTTGCATGTCTACGATTCAGATTATTTTGAGAACGAATATGCTTTAGCGATTCATGATCAGAATGAATAACAAATTCTTTAGGCCATAAATAATGACGCCATGTCTCTAAGCATCGTACGAGAGCATAAAATTCTTTATCATATGTGGAGTAATTCAGGACAGGACCATTAATTTTTTCACTAAAGTATGCAACCGGTTTACGACCTTGCAGTAAGACACCACCAATGCCAACTCCACTAGCATCACATTCAAGTTCAAAAGTCTTACTAAAATCAGGAAGTTGCAGCAATGGTGCGTGTGTAAGCTTGTCCTTCAAGGTGTCAAAGGACTCCTCTTGTGCTTTCCCCCAATGGAACACCACACCTTTCTTAGTCAACTCATGCAATGGGGCAGCAATAGTGCTAAAATCCTTGACGAAACGTCAGTCGAAACCTGCAAGACCAAGAAAACTCCTTACCTGTGTGATGGCTTGAGGTACTGGCCAGCTCTTGATCGCTTGAATTTTCATCTCATCCACCTCAATTCCCTGTGGAGTCACAACATAGCCAAGAAAGGAAACTCGATTCGTACAAAAGATGCACTTCTCAAGGTTACCAAATAAACGTGCATCTCTCAAAGCATTAAAAACAGCACGTAAATGATCCGTATGTTCATCCAATGAGTTGCTATAAATCAAGATATCATCAAAGTAAACCACCACAAATTTTCCAATAAAAGCTCTCAAGACCTTATTCATCAAACGCATGAATGTACTTGGTGCGTTAGTTAAACCAAAAGGCATTACTAACCACTCATACAACCCAAATTTGGTTTTGAAAGCTGTTTTCCATTCATCTCCCAATTTCATTCTTATTTGGTGGTAACCACTACGCAAGTCAACCTTAGTGAAAATTATAGAACCACACAACTCATCAAGCATGTCGTCTAGCCTAGGAATAGGATGACGATACCTTATAGTAATATTGTTAATGGCTCTACAATCAACACACATACGCCAAGTACCATCTTTCTTAGGAACCAAAAGTACAGGAACAGCACAAGGACTAAGGCTTTCACGTACATACCCACGGTCCAAAAGGTCTTGGACTTGCCGCTGAATTTCCTTAGTCTCCTCGGGGTTGGTCCTATATGCAGCACAGTTTGGCAAAATTGCACCTGGAATCAAATCAATTTGATGTTCAATCCCTCTCAAAGGTGGAAGTCCCGGGGGTATCTCAGCTGGAAAATATCCTCATACTCTTGCAACAAGTTAGTAACTGCTGGAGACAAAGACCTAGCAATATCATCAATGGAGAACAAAACTTGTTTGCACACCAATGCACAGCAAATATCATGATCAGAAATTTCAGCAAGGTCTGATTTTGTAGCAAGCATTACACGACCCTTCAATTTAATTCCCTCAGTCTTAGAACTAGGTGTAGATCTCTCATTATTTGGTGGTAACACAGAATTAATGTGTGAGGGCCCGCCGTCCCAATCACTCATGGGAACGGGGCACCTCGCCCGGGAATCGCATTGGGTGGCGCCGTGCGATGCGGCACCCAACAGCACACATAATAAAGCATCATATTACATAAAACAAGCGGAAGCTTGCAAAGTATTGATTTTACAAATACTTCTCAAAATATTCTACAGTGGAAGACTAATACAACTCACGCCTCATACCTATGCTAAGCAACAGAGAAGGGGTCCAGCCCGCGGACCCTTCTCGCTAGCAACACTATCACAATAGCAGCGGCAGGGGTTGCAATGAGTTCACCACTCGGAGAGCTCCGAGTCCCATCGGACACCCGTACATTTCAGCGTACCATTATTACCTGCAAAACAACTTATGCAGTATCTGTGAGCACGAAGCTCAGCAAGACTGACCCGTCACCCTAGTCTTTAAACTCTACATGATGAAAATAGAGGGCTGATTATAGAAGTTTGCACAAACGATGAACTTGAGCTAAAGGAGAGTCCTTACTTCAAGTTTTAAGCAACTTTTATAACACTCACGCAACTTACATCGAGACTCCACAATCAAACAAGAAACGCTTCATCTCGATGTCACTTGCCCGAGGTGAAAGTAACTTTAGTGAGCTACCCTAGACTCATACTGACCTTGCGCCATCAACGTCGAGACTCCACAATCAAACAAGAAACGTTTTGCCTCGACGCTACTAACCCAAGGTGGAAAATAAATTTAGTGATGTGTTGATCATTTCCTCATCTCCAATATGAGGATTACTCACGAAGCATTATTAACTTTTTCCAGTTTATTACTACGTCACGACGCAGAGAACAAGTATGCTCGGTCCATTCTGCGAGCGACGGTGATTGCAATCAAAAACACCCGGCTGACACGACACGTACGCCCGTACTCGACGTTGCACACAGCAACCGTCACTGACGTCGTACGTGGCAACCTTTCACACGACACCCAAATGTCGAACCGGTCCCATCGACTGGGATTAAGTCTCTCTACGGCAAACCCTCGTAGAGCCGACTTCTCTATCCTTTCAGCATCGGCATCAGACGGTGAGGTATGCCTCGACACCCGGGTTAACATGTTACATCCGGTACACAACTCAAACTTGTCCAACGGGCCGCACACGAGAACGGGCCTTAATCGACTCAGACATAGACTAGGTTCACAGGACCACGTCCTGGACCCTTCCATCCGCTGCCTGGTCTCCATTCCCAACTATGAGGATCAATTCCCAACTCTTCTGATTGATCCCCCTTAACCCCGTTTCACGAGTAGGAATCTGCCCACTCGAGTTATGCCTCTTTTAATCCACTTTTGTTGAGATCAGCAGTTATAATTAATTGATAACATATCCTACATTAAACTCCAGGGTTTTCTGGTCATGCATTTGGAGTTTCATACCATCTAGATGTAATGCAATAATAAAATGCTAGACGTATGAAGTGAATACAAATAAAAACTTGTAAATTTGATGCAAACCGGGGCTTGCCTTTTTTTGCAGGGACTAATATATATATAACTCAGTTAGTGAAGATCACTCGGCTTGATCTTTTGCCTCCCTTCTTTGATCTCTACTCCAATGACTTGAAGTCATTCACGTAGATGCTACACATAACGCATATGCACAATTGTTTAATTGTAAAGACTTTGCTACAAGTCCTAATACAAGTTTTCAAAAACTGGAACTCTGTTTAATAATTTAAAATGACACTGGTGCCAGTGGTTTGGGTTTGGATCTAAGCACATGATTAATACTAAGTGGTTTTCCCACTCTTCTATATTGATCACCTTAAGAGGTTAAACAGAGCAAGGGTGATCCAGAGCTCCAATGGGGCTGAGAATTTTCATGTGAGCTCCTTGCCACAAGAGAGTCCTCTGGACCAAAACTTAGCACTTTTCATTGAGTGGTTTGTTCAGAATAATTTTCTGAGCAATTCAGCAAAGAAGAATTAATTCTGAGATCACACCCCTGTTCATGCCAAACTTAGTGAACTACAATTCCAATTATAGCTCATAGAGTTTGCATGAATTTTTCCTAGCATTTTTGGAGCTAAGATCTGCCCAGAACTGAATTTCCAAGTTTTGGAAATTCTCTGAAAATGTTTATGTATTCAATTGAACACAGCATCTCCAAATTTGAATTGCCCTGGACAAATCAACTCCAATTGAGCTGAAACTTTTACAGGGGTTCACTAACACCCTAAAGACTATTCTGGCAAAATTTGAGGATTTTTGGATTAACCAAACTCCCTCAAAAATTCTTTCGCTGAAAATTTTAAAGAATTTTCCAGAATTAAATAATGAGTTTCATACAAATTGTGTTTCATATTTGGATAGTTCTCTGTCAGAGGAATCCAAAAAAATTTGTTTCACAATCTTTGGACTCTCCTACGCCAGGTTGTGGCTATTTAAAGTTTGAACTGAAAGCTGAAATTCCCCAAAATGTTCAAATACAGACTGTGGGTCCAGGGGACAGGTGTCGCTCGCCGGGGCAAGCCACACGGGGCTACTGGGTATTTCCCGCGCAGCCACAAGAGATTCCAGCGCCACAACCGATCAGGAAATTGAATCACTGTCGCTGACATGCGGGACCCGCTAGGTCATCTTCAACCTTCGGCCAGACAGAGGCCGCGGCGGCGCCCTCCGGCGAGCGTCACCGGAACGGCCTTACCGGCCATCCCCCGGCCCCCTGCTCGCCGCTCCCCCATATCTTGACCTGCTGAACACGTTGAGAGGTTCGCCGGTGGCCATAGATCGCCGGAAAACCTTGCGCACCGGGGTCAGCAAAGATTAGGGTTCCGGTGAGCTCGGAAGTCGCCTACACCGCACCAAAACGGTTGGGAATGGCTCGGAGAGTACCATGGGAGCTTGATGGTGTTGGAAATGGGTGCCAAACCTCGTGAAAAGGCTGGCAGCATAGAGCTCCACGGCGACCCGAGATGATTTCTTCAGGGCGGCACGAAAAACAGCTATAACTCGGTCGATCCTAGATCTTTTCGCTCGGTTCTTCTTCGAGGAGGACCGCAACGAGGTATAGAGGCTGTGTGCAAGCTCGCCCGAGCTTGGGTGGACTGTACCGCTAGAATTTTGGGTTAGACCGACCCCTAACCCCAAGCACCGTTCTTCGGGAACTTTGGAAATTCTCTGAGCTCGGTCGATCAAACGCTACACGGTTTGCAGCTACACGAACTAGGGATCATAGCGCACCTTTTTCGTGTTGAAGCGGGATTGTGAGGAGAGCCGTAGCTCACTGTCCACGGTGACCCGAGTCGGCTTCCGCCTGTGAGCTCTGTTTCTTGGCGCCAGTTGCTGAATTGCGCGCGCCACAGGCTAGGAACTTCGGTGTTGTGGGGCTGGCGTGGTAGAGCAGGCGCAGGCGCTGCTTTTCTGTACTGCCGGCGCGCACAACTGAGGCTTGGTTGGGGCTGGCGATCAGGGAGAAAAGGGTGCGGCGGTGAGCGCTGGTTGCTGTTCGCGCGTGAGAAGAACAGCCAGCGCGCGATCAAAATGAGGAGAGCAACGTGCTGTGGTTGGCTCCCGGGTTAAGGATCAGGCCGGCGTGAAATGGGAGCAGGAGGTGGAGCTTTGGGGCGTGGAGCAGCCGCTCGGTGTCGCCCCGGGGTTAAACTTCGGTGGAGTGAGGAACAGAGAGAAAAACTTAAGGGTTAAGTCTATTCATCCCCATGACATGTGGGCCCCACTAGTCAGTACCTCTTCTCCTCAAAAGATCTCCAAAGTTTGGCAATTATCCAACCCAAATGTTTGAAAGTTGGAAACTGAGTTGCATTTGGAGAGTTGGGCAAATTTCATCCAAATTCAAATGTGTATTTGAATTCTTTGCCAATTTAAGTCCATTTGGAAAAATGGATAGCAAACATATTCAAAAATTCATGATACTTTGTCTACCCCTAATTTGGACCTAAGGAATTCAAATATGAACTCTGATCTTTGTTTTGGCTGCTGCAAATGAGGTTTTTAAAGTTTGAGAACCCTTGTGTTATTCTCATTTGCATTTTTTAATGGAACAGTTTGTCCTCAAAATCTGACTTTGGATTCCTCACACTTATGGGAAACTTTCCCCAACTTGGTTTTTGATCCCACTTGGGTTCCAAGTCTTCAAACAAATGTTTGAGCTTGTGTGAAGAAAGTCCTCATGTGTGTTATCACATGTGGGAAAAAGTTTTTAACAAGTCCCATTTTTTATACATGTGAAACCAACTTTGTACAAACAAGAGTTTCTTTGTATGCATATTTTGGGACCTTTACATAATGACTTGTTGATTTTCTGATTTAGAACTACTAGAAATTCCAGCTCTCTCCCTATCAGCTTGTACAATTTCAGCAGGAGTCAAAGGTAGCAAAGTAATTTTCTTTCCTTTATGCATAAAAGTATATTTATTACTTCTACCATGGTGCAAAGCATCCTTATCATGTTCCCAAGGTCGACCCAATAAAAGTGAACACGCTTGCATGGGTACCACATCACAATCAACGGAATCAACATATGTACCAATGGAAAACGGAATTCTGCAAGTTTGTGTTACCTTAGCTCTTCCCGAATCATTCAACCATTGAATATAGTATGGATGTGGGTGTGGTCGTGTATTCAAGCTAAGCTTCTTGACCAATTCAGAACTCACCAAGTTGTTGCAGCTTCCTCCATCAATGATGACACGTGCCCGCCGGTTCTTGATGACAAAGAAAATCTGAAACGAATTATGACATTGTAATCTATCAAGTTGTAGTACCTGTGTGTTCAGCACCCGCTGCACAATGATGTTCATGTAGGCCGATGTGTCTTCACTCCCAAAAACATGTCCCTCATCATTGTCCGTGGCAGATTCATCACCATTATTGTCTTCGACATCGGAGGTGCTGATGTATCCTCCCTCTTCTGTAGCCACGTATGCCCGCTGACTAGGACAATCTTTTTGCACATGACCAAGACCATGGCAGCGGTGGCACTGAATGCCCGAAGTGCGTCCTGTTGAAGCAACGGATGAAGCACTTTTGGCGGGTACCTGCATGGAATTTTTACCCGAATCCGCAGGTCGTGCAGGTGGTGGTTTCGGTGCTGCTGAAACGTTGTTGCTTCCAGAAGGAAGCTTGGCTGCTGGTTTTGGTAAAAGGGCATCAAAACGGAATGACTTGGACGCCCCCGAAGATGTTGTCGTGCGTGGAGTGTAGGAGGCACCGCTGCTGCTCTTGTTCTTTTGTTGATGACCCTGTGACTCCTTTTCTGCAAGCATAGCAAGATGGAACAACTGGTTGACAGTATTAAATTCCTTATATCAACAATATCTTGTATCTCACGTCTCAACCCCCCATAGAAACGACAAATTTTATCTTCAGCGTCCTCTACTACCCCACATCGTATCATACCCTTTTGAAGCTCCGCATAATAATCTTGGACAGAATTATTTCCCTGCTCTAAGTGCTGCAATTTCTTTCGTAAATCACGTTGGTAGGATGGAGGAACAAAACGATTACGCATAGCTTCTTTTAAACGTTCCCATGTATCAGGTTGTAAGCGTGTGGTACCTTGTTCATTCCACCATATTATAGAAAAATCCTTAAATTCACTAGTGGCTTGTCGAACTCTATGTTGTTCAGGAACAAGGTGGGAATTAAATTTCTGCTCAACCGTCATTTCCCAATCAAGATATGCCTCAGCATCATAAGCACCAGAAAATGAAGGTATGGAAAATTTAACTTTAGAAAAAGGGTCATCAAGAGGGCGGTTATTGTTACCACGCATGTTGTTTCCTACCATACCATGAGTGTTTTGACGAAGGCGTTGACGTAGATGTACATTCTGCGCAGCACGTGTATCCACCTCTCCATTGACATCACACAACACGTCTTCTTCTTCTTCAAAGTTGTTGTGGTAGGTAGCATCATGGCTGAATGGTAGGTGGGTCTCCATATCATCAATCCTTCCATCTAGCGAGCTTAAGCGTTTGTCCAACCTCTCAAGGGTGTGGGGTATTCTCTGTTCAGCAAGATAATCTTTTACCCCTTGTGCGATTGCTTCCTTGACAGACTTCATCATTTGTTCTATGTAACCCTTCATCTCACTTTTCAAAACACACTCCGTAGGATCAACATGATCTGACATTGTTAGCAAGAATAATATGGAAAACAACAAGATTATCCCTATCAACTACTACGCAATGATGGTGGAACTCACAAAGCAATGGGTCGAGTCTTGCCAAGCTATTACAAGTTTCTTACCGCAACAAGGCAAAGGATACCTGGACGACATGATTCAGCGATTGCAAGGGTCAAAAACTTGTGCTGTTCGAAAGGATGAATGTGGAGTTTGGATGGCCAAATATATGTGAGTAGCACACAATTCAATAACAGATAGTAATGCTGAATAGATGTCCAAACACTTGTCCTAGTTGCTGGCCTACTCGTGTCTTATCCCGGATGTTATGAACAAGACAGCAAGAAGTATGAATGATAAGGACAATAATTGAGCAGGAACAATTGCACCACAAGGCAAAATAATACACCCAAGTTTTGATATTTGTGCTCCTCTTCACAAATTTTCTTTTCTATATTTTTTCTTTGATTTTTTTTATATCTGCCGTGAAATCAGGAGCACTAATATACACGTCGCACAAATTTTCAGCTCACTTGGAAAAAAAAGATGTGGACAACAGAAATTCAATATGTTTCTTTATGATTATTGTTGAGCCTTTAGATGCCAAATAATCAATCTTCCAAAGTGAATCTGGGCAATGTAATTTAACCCAATGCCAAGGTTATGGCTGTTTTAAGACAGCACCACAATATTATGTTTTTGGTGGAGCTGAATTGGAAACGGTGGTGAGAAAAAAATTGGATATGATGGTGACAACGTGTGGGATGGTGTGCGTATATCAAGGAGGGTAAAATCACGTAATATGTGATGAAAACTGAAGAACAAGGATAACCCTAGCACAATGAATAGTTATGGTGATCGATTTGATAACGATTGTGGCAGCTAGGGTTTCGATGGAATGCAGCGGATGGAATAACAAAGTAGGAACAAAACACGATTAAACCAGCAACAAAACATGAACTAGGACACAAATTCAACACTACGGACTCCAAAACAGAATTGTGCAAAAGGCTAAACCTGGTCTGGGATGGGGAAACCTATGACTAAAATTTTTTTTTGTCTTTTTCGTGGATGATAGGACGAGTTCAAGATAAACAAAACTAGGGGAAGGCGAACCTGACGGTGCACCTAAAGCTCTGATTACCACTTGATATGTACAGGGGTCCTGATCTTCCGAAAGGTTCTGATAACTCTCGATTTGGTGGAGACTTGACACAAATCGATCCTGCTTCCGAACAACACGTTCTGAACCCTGCAATCGCAGCACCACGTCTCCTCAAGTTATCAACCGATATTGCGCGGTTGACCTCGCCAAGAAGGCTAATCCTTGCCTGCGAATCGAAGAACACAAGCAAGAACAAGAAAGAATGCAACCAAATTTCTGAAAGATATGAAGCACTCAAGTTGGGGTCTCACAAACCGATGAACGGCGAAACTGTTCTTGACAGAATAATCTAAGCAAAACCTAGCTGTTTGTGATGGCGGCTAGGGGGTATAAAGAAGGTGGAGGATGACTAGGTGGGTGTTGGGGTCGTGACCTAACCCTAATACACGTACATAATGGACTTGGACTCGATACAAGGCCCAATGGCCCAACTAGGTGATGCAACACCCTGACAGACTCTAAACTTTATATTGTTTCAAAGTTTCCCATCGACTACGCGGGAATTTTGATGTGGGGCCAGTTCCATTGGAAAGTTTATCCTCTCAGCTTTCTGTGCATAGGTAGAACGTCAAAAACGGAGTCCGTATGCCTCCTGTGCATCCATTTTAAGGTGGACTGCTCCTGGGCCCGAGTTGGACTCAAGTTTGAGTTAGGCTCGGTCTCTAACTTCTTGTTGGCGTATTTTCTGGTCCTCCACGCCTCCAAACCCCTCTCCATGTATCTCCATGTCCTCTCCATGGTTCCTAATCATAATTAATCCATTAGGTAGCAACATACTCTCAAAATTCATATAAAGAATTGTTCAGGAACGAGCTCACCTCTAAATTCAATTGTCGTGCTCGAGCTCTAGTAATTGGACCTTGCATGTCTACCATGTGAGTGTTGTGTATATCTGCAGGAGTGATGTCCACATCAGAGTGGACCTAGTGTGGGTTGTCCATAGGGCCGGACAACCAACTTTTGCTAGTTAGGTGTTGGCGTGAGTTGTATAAATACCTTCCGCTGTAGTAAACTCGGTACAGGAGTTGTAACTGAAGATTGTACTACTTCTGTACAAATTCAGCTTGTTTACAATGTAATACTATGTTTCCTTATCATCTGTGTTGTCGGATGTCGCATCGTGCGGCACCACCCTCTGTGATCCTGGAATGTACGGATTTTGATCCGTCACAAGCTGGTATCGGAGCTACTTAGGGGATAGCACACTAAATAAGGACAGTATTATGGGAAAACTTAGAATTACGGTGAGGAATTACTAGTATGCTCAAATAAGGACTATATTAGTATAGTTACTTAAAGTGGCATGACTAACCTATTTTTTATATTTCTGAATTTTGATTTTGTAATGATGCACCGCCGACCAGGTAAGAGGTAAGGGACGCCATCGAAAGCGGATCAATTTCGGTTAGCTCCACTGACGAGGAAAGTGGTTCAGGGTATAGGTCTCACAGCTTGGTGTCAGACGTCAATATGAAACTCTTGAACTCTTCATGTTCCTGAGTTCATATGAAACGCTGGTCCCTGGCGTGCATTAGGCAAGAAAGTGGAAACCCCATCGTGTGGTCGGTAACGCGATAGTGTGTTCTTCTGGAAATAGCCTAGGAGGACATACGCAGCGCTTGCCATCGGTGTGCCCTGCAGGGCAGTAGGTGGTATCCGTTGGGTTGATAAAATTCCCAACCGTGATGACCCGCTCGCGCTCTACTCAGGTTCCCCATCGTGTGGTTGAAAACGCGATCATGTACCTTGAGACGTGACTTGACTCAAGGACGGCCGTGTGGCAATGATACGGGCGTGTGTTTTTACTATGATATGGACCTGCCTTAAATGACAAAAACCTTTGAGTGTATCATTATTGAGTGTTCTTCTGCGGGTGCTAACCATGTACGTATCTCGTGTAATACACGTTTGTGAGAGACTGTTTTAGTGCCACAGTTGACTCGTATATGCCGGGAGGAACATAGTACCGACATGTAATAATCATGATTGCATTAAAAACAATTTTGAAAAGGAACTAATATAACCATGTTTTAATCTTTAGGACTCTGGTTCTGAAGAAAAATTTGAAATTTTGATTAGTTCAGCTCAAAGGACTTGAAAAACAGAGTGCTCTGTTTTTGGGCAGCAAGTTTGCTGAACTTTAACAGAGCCTAACATACAGGTTACTTAGCCAATGGAGGTGTGGGATGTAGTTATGGAAAAGGGTTTAAGTGCTCTACGACTTTGTTGTAGACTTCCAGAACAGAATCACATATCAAACTGGTTGAAATTTCAAAGGATTGTAAACTGTCCAGAACCAGGACAGAGTCAAAACTCTCTTTGGACTGTTCTATTTTCCAAGAACAACTTCCTGTAGAGAAATCTAAAATAATCATATGATACATTTTTGGAAAGGTTAGGAGATGTGTTACATCTTTGTAATTCAAAGTTTTTGCAGTTGCAGCACGGAATTCAGTGGAATTTTTTAGTTGAAAACAGCAACCTTTAAAGGAGGTGCTGTTGAAATTCTTCCAGAAATTCTGTTGACTTTAAATTATCATAACTTTTTAACCAGAGCAGATCTGGGGGCAAATAAATACTTGTTGGAAAGATACTGAAGTTAACATTAACTTTGGTATTCAACTTGAGCTATGAAAACGCAAAGTACCAGGCCAAAATCTGGGATAAGTAGAAACTGGTCATTCTGGGCAGAGGAATAAACAGTTGAACTCATTGGAGAGATTGTTGTACCTATTGGGGTTTTATTACAACCAATGGGGTAGGACATACTCATGAGTTGTTATCTTCAACTAGTGAAAGATTTTATTATATTACTTACTCAAGTTCTTTTTGCTAGAGACCATGTATGTGTCGTATTGAAGATAAAGAGTAGTATACGTGATAACAAAGCGATATTAACATCTCGTAGTGACCAAATCTAGTTGAGATGAACTTCCAAATAGGAAGTCCGTCAATTTGGATATCACTAATCTGTATTTGGTCTGGTAATGGTGTAGCTTGTGCAAAGTTATTACATTATCCATGTACGAGATGTATCGCATGTTTACCGTCATTATGTTTACCACTATTTTATAGACTGCATGGAGTATGCATTGGGACTAATGTTATTGTCGTTATGGTTGCAGATGGTTCGTACCCGGACCACGCACGACGTCGGGGGATCGATTCAGAAAGGGGGTGATGACTCCCAGCCACCTGCCTACGACAAAACCCCGCAGCAACAACCACCACTGCCGCCTCCGCTTACACTAGCCGATGTGATCTCGGCGCTATTGGGCTCTCGTGAGGAGCAGACCGACCTGCACCGCACGATTGTGCAGAATACGTCCTAGGTGGGGACGCATTAAGAGAGGGGGAATCATGAGCCCCACATCACTACGTACTCAGATTTCATGAGTACGCATACTCCGGTGTTCACCGAAGCGGCAGAACCACTGGAGGCCAAGAACTGGCTACGGACGATCGATTCCAAGTTCAGGCTGGTCCAATGCACAGAGCGGCAGAAGACTCTCTTTGCGGTACAGCAGCTTCACGGTGCCGCCGGTGCGTGGTGGGCGAATTATCTGGCCTCACTACCTGCTTGCCACGCTGTGGAATGGGCAGAAATCCGGGAGGCGTTCTGCGCCTATCACATACCTCCCGGGATGATGAAGAGGGAGTTCCAAGAGTTCTTGGAACTGAAGCAAGACGGGAGGTGTGCCCATGACTACTCCCTCGTGTTCAACCATCTGGTGCAGTATGCGTCGGACTACATCTCCACCGAGGAGAGGAAGCACGAGCAGTTCTATCGTGGTTTAAATCCCGAGATGAAGACTCACCTCGCGCAATGCATTCGCGGCACGTTCAACAACCTCGTCAATGCCGTGATCCTTCAAGAGGATGCTCAGCGGGAATTTGCAGGTGAGCAGCGGAAGCACAGCGCTCCACCGAGCAGCGGGGGTGGAGCTCCTCAAAAATACCGCATGGTGTATCAGACACCATCCGGTCAGCAGTGGCATCCACCGGCATGACTGCAACAGTTTGGGGGTCGTCCTTATCAGCCACCCCCATTCGACCGCTGATGCCACCACCGCGACCGCAACAGCAGCAACAACAGCAGATGGTACCCCGGGCGTTTCCACCGCCACAATGCACCCCGGGATTCCGTCCATCGGTCAGTGGAGGACCGCCTCGCTACACATGCTGTATGTGTGGCCAGGCGGGTCATTTCTCGAAGGACTGTCCACAGGGGAAGCAAAGCAGCGGGCAAGCCCAATATCAGGGTGGTGCTCGAGGCCAACCATCGGTTAATAAGGGAGGTCAGCGACCCGGGGGCGTTCGTTACCTCGACAACGAGGACGCTCTGTAAGTAGAGAACGTGCTGGCGGGTATGTTCACTCTCAACGATCGCACAATCATCATCTTATTTGATTTGCAACCCACAGTTTCATAAGTGCATCATATGTGGCTAAGCATCAACTGCAAGTCTTCCCAACCGATTATTCATATATGATTTGCTTACCGGGAGGGAAGATTTCAGCGAATATGATGATTCCAAAAGCACCACTGTGCTTAGGTGGGAAGATATATCCCACTACTTTGATTATCCTTACGGGACAAAAGATTGATGCAATCTTAGGAATGTCATGGTTACGCTACCATGGCGCTGTCCTGGAAACTCTATCACAGGCGGTTCATTTGAATTCTCCATTGCACCGTCCACATTCAATCTTATTAGACAGTCCTGTCCTGAAAGTTTCAGCAGCTTATAATACTGAAGCTCCCAAGTTGGATGACATCCTAGTAGTCCGAGAATAGCCCGATGTGTTCCCGGATGATCTTCCGGGCATGCCACCTGAACGGGATGTTGAGTTCAAGATTGAACTTGCACCCGGGACTACACCAATATCGCGGAGACCGTATAAGATGGCTCCGAATGAGCTGGCTGAGTTGAAGGAACATATCAATGACTTGTTGAGCAAGGGTTTAATTAGACCGAGTTCCTCGCCATGGGGATGCTCGGCGCTGTTCGTCAAGAAGAAAGATGAAACCTTGAGGTTGTGTGTGGATTACCGACCGCCCAACGCCGTCACCATCAAGAATAAATATCCACTGCCCTGCATTAACATTCTGTTCGATCAACTTGTGGGTGCGAGTGTGTTTTCAAAGATGGACCTTCGCTCCGGGTGTCATCAAATAAAGATCCGAGCCGAGTATATCCCGAAGATGGCATTCTCGACGAGATATGTACTATATGAATATCTCGTCATGTCTTTTGTTCTCACCAACGCTCTTGCACATTTCATGGACCTCATGAACTCAGTATTCATGCTGGAGTTGGACAAGTTCGTGGTGGTGTTCATTGATGACATCTTGGTTTACTCCAAGTCGGAAGAAGAACACGCCGAACACTTGCGAATCGTCCTTCAACGGTTGCGGGACCATAAACTCTATGCCAAGTTTAGCAAATGTGAGTTTTGGATCAACCAAGTGCCATTTTGGGACATATCATCTCAGCGGAAGGAATTGCGGTTGACCCAAGCAAAATGAACAATTGCTGAAATGGAAAGCCCCCACTTATGTCCATGAAGTCAGAAGCTTCATCGATTTAACGGGATATTGCCGAAGGTTCATCCTGAGCTTCTCCAAGGTTGCTAAGCCGATGACTGAATTATTGAAGAAGGGGACGAAATATGTTTGGAACTCAGCATGTGAAGGAGCGTTCCAAGGATTGGTGAAGCATCTCATAACAGTCCTGGTCTTAGCTCAACCGGATACGACCAAGCCTTTCGACGTATATTGTGATGCGTCCGGTATCGGGCTTGGCTGCGTATTGATGCAAGAAGGACGGGTGGTCGCGTATGGCTCACACCAACTTTGAAACCACGAGCAGCACTACCCAACTCATGATCTCGAGCTCACTGCTGTGGTCTTGGCGCTGAAGATGTGGAGGCACTATCTTCTAGGAAATTTGGTGCATCTCTACACCGAGCACAAGAGCTTAAAATATATATTCACCCAGAAAGAGCTGAATATGAGACAAAGGAGGTGGTTAGAATTAATCGAAGACTATGAGATTGAGATTCATTACCACCATGGAAAGGCGAATGTGGTTGCCGACGCGCTGAGTAGGAAATCACATGTCCATAACCTTACCATTACACCGATGGAAAAGGAAGAACCGAGTTTATACTTAGTTCTATATGGATCACTTTACAACCTTGCTCTCATCCCTACTATTAGGGAGGATATTATTGCAGCTCAGAAGATGGACAAAGGCATGGCCCATCTCCGGAAACGGATGGACAGCTGTGATATCAAATGTTTCTAGAAGGATGATGAGGGAACGCTATGGTTCAATGACCGCATTGTCGTACCCCGGAATATGGAGATGAGAAAGAAGATCCTTGATGAAGCTCACTTGTATAAGTTCTCCATTCATCCGGCCAGCAACAAAATGTACCTAGATTTGAAGAGTAAATTTTGGTGGACACAGATGAAGTAGGAAATTGCAATGTACGTATCCGAATGTGATACGTGTAGGTGAGTGAAGGCGGATCGCATGAGGAAATCTAGGCTGTTCAACCCCTGAAAATTCTAGCATGGAAATGGGAAGATGTGAGCATGGACTTCATGGTGGGGTTACCCATGACTTTTCACAAGCATGATTCCATTTGGGTAATCGTTGACCGGTTAACCAAGTCGGCTCACTTCATTCCCGTGCATACACATTTTCATGCCAGCAGGCATGCGGAGTTGTACATTGCAAGAATCTTATGCTTGCACGGGGTACCCAAGACCATAATATCAGATCGAGGGACACTGTTCGTGGCTCGTTTTTTGGAGCAGTTGCACGCTGCTTTGGTTACCAAACTGATTAGAAGCTCCGCCTATCACCCTCAGACAGATGGGCAAACTGAGAGGGTGAATCAAGTGTTAGAAGACATGCTGACAGCATGTGCCATCTACCACGGTACCAATTGGGATGATCATCTACCGTTGGTGGAATTCTCGTATAACAACGGCTATCAAGCGAGTATCAAGATGGCACCCTATGAGGTTCTCTATGGTCACAAATGCCGCACCCCATTAAATTGGTACGAATCCGGTGAATGGGTCGCGTTCGGGATTGATCTAGTGAACGACGCCGAAGAGTGAGTTCGGGTGACTCAAGCAAACTTGAAGGCCGTCCAATCCCGACAGAAGAGTTACGCTGATAATATGCATAGGCCGCTGCACTTCGACGTCGGAGAACACGTGTACCTCAGTGTGGCTCCGATGAAAGGCATGCACCGATTCGGCGTAAAGGGGAAACTCGCTCCCCGATTTATTGGACCCTATGCCATCACCGAGAAGTGTGGACCAGTGGCGTATAGACTGGAGCTATCAGCATCTCTCCCTGGTGTTCATGACCTGTTCCATGTGTTCACAACTCCAGAAATGTCTAAATTATACAGCTGCTGTTCTCACGGAAGACATCAGCGAGTTGCAGCCGGATTTAACCTACTGTAGGATCAAAGTACACGTGTAAAGCTACCAGAGGGGGGGTGAATGGTAGATAAAAACTTTTCAGCGAAAGCAACAAAACACCCCTCAGCAGAAAACCGATCTGTTAAAGAAACCATGTGTGCGAATAATCTAAACGTGTTCAACTGTGACAAAACTAGTATATATTGTAGAGAATCAAGTCACGAAGACGTCACAACAAGAATCATGAAAATACGTTGAGAGAAACTCAAGTTACGATCGAAAGATCGAACAAAGGTCAATCTGTCCTACGCGAGAAAAACAGTTCTGGAATACTGCAAAGAAACTCATGTAGATCAGAAACCACAAATTCAATGACCGTGAAATTTTCACAGATGATAGATAATCAAGTTGTGAAGACAACCCAAAAATAATCACATCAATTGGATCTGTAAAACTCGAGTTATGATAAAACCACCGAAGCAAGGTAGTGCTGAACAGAAACTCGACGAGAAAAACTTGTCTGAAACAAGTCAGACGAACAAGGCACAAAAGTTCCTTTAGAATATGAATTTTATTTATCAAAACACAAGAGGAACAGCCCCAAAGTCGTGCACCACGAGCTCTGGCCTCTCTTGCTTATATAACCAGCCCGAAGGCCAACTCAACTCAAACTAGGACTCCTACTCCTACTTGGATTCAAACTGTAACTTTCCAATACTACTTAGGACTCTTCTATACGCAGATAGAAGCAATCTTAAGACTTCCAAACACCTTAGGAACGTATCCCACATTCCTAAAATAACTCAAATTCGTGACCCACACGAAATCCTATCATAACCAACTCAAAACTTTCCATATTTGAGTCAAACACGACTCAGCCGCAGCCTGAGTCCATAACCTAGTCGGTTGGACCTTTCCGACCAATTCTTTACGTCCACATCTCTTCATCACGCCTTGGAACCATGCAGCCACGTCCATGCACTCCTTGCACATGTGCAAACATCTTCCCACGACGTCCAAGATACCTTCATATGCATTGTTCTTGATTCAAACATACTGCACAACCTCCCGATCAACTCAACCACAATTCCTCCCGAACTTGGTTGTTGAATCTCACCTTCTCCCTAAGACTAGTTCAATGGATCCCGTCACCAGCCATGTCTTTAACTCAAGCAACACCTGCACATGAATAAACAACCAATACTTCCGAGCACAAGTCCTCGACTTGACTCTCGTTAGTTCCGAAACTACAACATCTTACATGAGCACCTCACATAAGCATGTTGTAAACGGTAGGTGCGTTGTTACATAAATAAAATTCAGAATTAGAACACATATGTTAGTCTTGTCACTTTAAGTACTATGCTAATATAGTCCTTACTTGGGCAACTACCGAATCCTCACCGTAAACCTAAGTCTTCCCGTAATACAGTCCTTAAGTATTGTGCTATCTCCAATGCGGCTTTGATACCAGGTTGTGGCGGACCGGAATCCGCTCATCCAGGATCGCAGAGGGTGGTGCCGCGTGATGCGACACCTGACAGGAGACATCATAAGGATACATTGTATTACATAGAAAAAAACTGAGATGTACAAAGTAGTACACTTGTTCAGTTACAAACTAAGGTATACATTACACAGTGGAAGTTTTAATTTGTACAACTCACGCCCGCCTATCTAGAAAAAGTCGGTTGCCCAGCCCTAGGGCAACCCACACTAGCTGCACTCCTCAGCTCAGCGCGGCGTGTACGGTTCCCACTCAACCGTGGTCCCCGACGGAGGGTAACCCTCATCGGTGGACTCGTAACCCGAGTCCGTGGGTGGCTCCTCATCTGAAAAACACTTAACCAGCAACCATGAGCACGATGGCTCAACAAGACTTAACCGACTCACCTAGGCATGAAACTCTATATGTAGTGTACAATAACCATGGGGTGGTACATTTTCAGCAAAGGGACACGCCTACAAGTTCATCCTTAGTTCATCTTTTAGCCACAAGTTAACAGTTCATGAATAAGAAATTTAGTAAGCACTATTTGGTGGCACACATGTAGCAATACAATTATACATATCAGCCGAATTGAATCATAACATTGCATAAATTATCTACGTTACGATGCAGTTAACAAGCGGTACTTGTCACCGCGAGGGACGGCGAATCGACCCGATATACACCTGCAGGGATACCCGAAGAGCACATCACGTACGCCCACCTGTGGAGCTGCAGCTGCACAACACGCTCACTCGATGTCGTATGGGACAACCTTTCACCCAACAGCCCAAACATCGAAAACCGGTCGCACCGAAACGGACAGGAGGTTCCCTACACGGAGCATCTCTCTATGCCCGTTAGCAGATTTCCACCTTGCTGCCCTCAACCTACAGCTATAAATCGGTGTGCTATGCCTCGATGCCCGGAGGTTTAGGTTACATCGGTTTATCGGGGCCCATATATCCGATATGCCTTCGGTATGTTCAATACTTGTTCAACAGGGCCGTACACGGATCGGTCCTCAATCGACACGGACAGGGCTGCGCACACAAGACTTCCTCTTGCTGCGCCCTAGCCCCTGCCTAGTCTCATTTTCATTACTAAAGTGATCTCACATCACTCAAACCAAACCCGTGTGTCCAAATCCTAACTCGCGAGTAGATTCCAACTACTCGACTTGTACCGATGTCCCATAAATCATTAAGCATAGCCTGTCTACTCGAGGCCTTAGACACTACCCTCACTCTTATAGGAAAATTTTGGTTATGCAATTGGGTTTCATCCATCCTATACCTAATGCACCTCCATACCTCACACTAAACATGTAACAAAGCAAAACTTTTTAAAAGGGGTTAATGCAAACCGGGGCTTGCCTTGTTGCTGCTGGTCAGTGGTTAGATCTTCGTCCGGAAGAAGGAAGTCGAGCACTTCCATAGTCTCCTCGCCTTCAGCGACTACATGTTAATGAGATACTACATGTCATTTCAAATGCAATGTGTAAACTTGAATAAGTAATTCCAATAACTCTATCTAGCCCTCCTTTTTGGCTCTGAAATTTTTATGGTGGCTTGGTAGGGTCCTAACCAGAGTCTTTACCAAGTTTCATTTGAAACAAAGTTCATTTGAGCCTTGTACAAATAAAACCTATTTGGTCAATATTTGAGCCTCTAAGTAATTCCAGGGGTTTTCATGGTTCCCACCATTACTTTCTGGAAACTAGAATTTGAGATGGTTCTAATGGAATTGGTTTCATGTTATTTGAAGAATCCTAGAGGGAGTTATGCCCTAAACAAGATTTGAGAAAATCTGAAAAATGTTTCTGTACCTTTTTCTATTTTCTCAGGGCAGCTCATTTAATCACCCCATTAGGGGGACTAAATGAACTTGGATGAGTCTGAAAATTCTACTGTGACTCAAGGATTTTCCAATGAACCTCTCAGCTAAATTTCAGCATTTTTCATAAAGTAATTCTCCAGATAAAATTACTAACAGTTTAAACTTTAGGGATTTAATTCTGTAAAACTATTAAGTTTCATGAGCTGAAATTGGTATTGCTGGAAAGTACTCAAAATTCTGAGTTCAGCAAAGTTTGGTTCACTGAATTTGGAGCTTCCTAGCAAAAGTTCTATGCATTTGAAGTTTGAACCAAATCTAAAAATTCCAATAAAGTTTAAACTGTCGGGTGGGGTCCCCGGGCTACGTGTCAGCACCTCAGCCCTCCCGCACGAGGGTCCGCAGAGTTTTTCGCGTAGTCACACGGGATCTTGCTGCCACAGCAGATCCGGGCGTTTTCAGCAGAGACCGACACGTGGGGCCCGCGGGGCTTCTTCAACCTCGCGTTCCTGCGTCTCCCCGCCGCCCACCTCGCCAGAGTACTCGCCGAGAGGCTGTTCCCGTGACCGGAGCTCGACCAAATTGGCCGCCCCCGCCTGAAATTCCTCGGGGAACCCGTTGCTGCCCTTGTCGCCAGCCAGTGATCACCGGAATCAGTTGCGCGACGGCGACAGTCTACGGGAGGGGTTCGGCGACGTCGGTATGGTGCCGTCATGCCTCACGGTCCCCTCCGTTGGCTCCAACAGCACCACCACAACCTACGGAGCAATGACCCAGCTTCTGATCTTGTTCAAAGTTGTGGCAAACTGGACTTCACCGTGCGACCTAGGTCTAAACCCGGCGATGAATGGAAAACCCGTGGAACTCGGTGGTTTCTTGCTGGTTTCTCGTGGTTCTTGACCGTAGGGTTGCGCACGGACGTTTCTAGCTTGTCGTCGCAGCTGGGGAACGATTGCTTGACTGGTCATCTCGAATTTTCCGATTTAACCGAACCGGGCTATATCGCATGCTCTCGGCAAGAACTGGAATTCCGGCCAGCACACCCCATGGCATGCGGTCGGGGTTGTCAGACAGGAAGTACACTCCCAGGCGAACCTCCTAGCCCGCTCAACTCGACGTGGGATCAAACCTAGCGGCCGGGCTAGGAGTTTTTTGTCGCGGCGGCTCTACCCGGTGGGGAATGGAAACAGAGAGCTCGGGGGCAGTTTACCGTGGATGGGGCGCCGAGGTATCGTGTCGATCACGTCGAGGAAGCCTCGGCGACGCTCTGGGTGATCTCAGACTCGCGTGCTAGCTGCGGAGACGAGCGGACGCCGGAGAACCGAGAGTTCTTGTGTGCGCGGCGGTGTTTCTGCATCGAGGGACTCGGGAACGGTCAAGGCAGTGGGGTGAGTGGGTTACAGAAGGGGAAACATCCCTGGGCGACCGCCTCGTCGATGCACGCCGTGGCCGGTCCGCTCGGGAGGTGGCGTCCGGGAACCAGCTCGCTGTCGGGCTGCGGCGATTGCCTCAGCGCGAGACAGAGCATTGCTCGGTTGTTGCACAACCCTCCCACTGACCTGTGGGCCTAACTCTCCCCCTAATCCCTTTTTTTCCAAATTCTCCTGTAAATATCCCAGCTACTCTCCATTGAATGAGAGACTTAGCCCCCAAGTCTTGGTTTGAATTTGAATTCTCAAATTTAAACTTTGTTTGGCTAAATTTGCTTCATGTTTGAACTGAAATTCAAATTCAAATTTGTGTGGGATTAGGCAGAGGTGGTAAAGATCAGGAAGTTTGGTACACGACAAAAGCCCTCCGTGAGCACTCCGGCGAGGGGGCGCGGCGGTCGAGCGCGGGAGGCCGGAGGTAGATGAAGCTCCCGGTCCCACATGTCAGCGGCCGATAATTTAAACCGGGGATCAGCTGTGGAACCGGATCAAATGTGGCTGCATGCGAAATACTCCGTAGCCCCGTGTTCAGCCGCTGAGGAGTTGACACATAGCCCCGGTCCCACGCGCAGCGATTTAAACATTTCCCCGATTTTCAGATTTAGTTCAAACTTCAAACCCACATAACTTTGGCTAGGAAACTCCAAATCTAGTGAACGAAATTTTGTTGTATTAAGCTCTCTGATTACTTTCCAACAAATCAAGTTTCGCTCTATTAAAATAATTATTTCTCCAGAATTAATTCTTCAAAATTTAAAATGTTCAGAATTTTAACTGGAGAACCCTTTGGTGGAAAATTCTGAAATTTGGCTAGGATGTTCACCAAAATATCCCTGAGCTACCATAAAAATTTCAGATCCATTTGAGCTCATTTGATCCACCTAATGGTGTGATTAATAAAACTGTTCCAGAGAAAATAGAAAATGTTCATAAACATTTTCAGAATTTCTCTGAAATTGTTTAGCTCATATCTTTAGCTAGGAACCTTCAAATTAAGTGAGACCAACTCTATTATAGCCCTCTGGAAATCTAGTTTTCAGAAAGTCATGGCTTGCTCCATGAAAATCCCTAGGACACCCTAGGAGCTCCAATTAGGGCCAAGTACATAATTATTTGTGGAGGGCTCAAATGAGATTTGCTGCAAATGAAACTTGGCCAAGTATCTCTTTAGGTTGTGTCCAAACCACAGTAAAAATATCAGAGTCATTGGGTCTGTCTAGAAAAACTTATAGCTCTCACAAGTTTAACTTCAACTCAAATGCATTTAAATTGACACATATTTGTATTGATCATATGTAGTCGCTAAGGTTGAGGAGGAACCCGAAGTCTTAGACTTCGTCGCTCCAGAGGAACAGCTAGCCTATGACCAAGAGCAGCAAGGCAAGCTCCGGTTTGCATTAACTTTTTTTACAAATTTTTACTGTTCTGAGAACTTACTTTGAGCACTCACTTAATTCATGCATTAGAGTATTGTTTGAAACCAAATGCATAGCCAAGAAAACCCTTGGTTGGGAATAGGTTTGAATACCTCGTTAGCTACTGCAATGCTAAGATAGTGTAGGAGTCGGTACAAGTCGAGTAGTTGGAACTACTCGCGAGAATAGGCTAGAGGCACATTGCTCGGGTAAAGATAGCAAATGAAACACATGGCAAGAAAAATGAGACCGAGCGGAGAGTAAGGGCAGCAGGACTTTGGGGCCTGGGTGCCATAGTTCCGCTTGTGTCGATTGAGGACCGAGCCATGTGCAGGCCTGTTGAACAAGCTAGAACAGTACCGAAGACCTACCGGCTATATGGGAACCGGGAAACCGATGTAACTCGGGTAGCTGGTTGTTGAGGCATAGCTGGTCATTCAGAGGGTAGGTTGAGAGCTCGAGGTGTAAATGGGCTGGTGGCACTGTGGATGCGCGCACAGAGACCTCTTGCTCGGGACGATTGGACCGGTTCAAAATTTGGCTGATGGGTGAAAGGTGGTTGCGTACGACGTCCGTGATGGTTGCTGTAGGCAACATTGAGTACGGGCATACATGACGGGTTATTCGGGTAACCCTGCAGGTTTAAATCGATTATAATCGCCGTCCCTTGTGGTCAGTGAGTACCACTTGTTCACTATACCGTGACGTAGAAAGAACATGTTAGAAGTTTGCTGATTTGAAAGATATACTTTGCTTGTTAATGTCTTGTTGTAGTTTAGAGCTAATTAAAGTTCTTTTCAACTTTGGGCAAAGTACATGAGAGAAATGCGTTTCTTGTTTGATTGCGGCTCTCTCATGTGCCTTAGAATAAGGTTCTCCACAACCTGCTGCTAAAACTTGAAAGTAAGGTCCCAATAATTAGGCGAGTCCTTTGCAACTTATTTTACCTCATGTACCCTAAAACCATTCATGTATAAGTTTCATGTATAGGAGAGAGGGGTCAGATTTACTGAGCCATCATGCTCACTGCTTGTGTTTGAAGCTTTTGCAGGGGTTTATGAGGAAGGGACTCCTGAGGAGGATACAGAACCCCCAGAGGGAAACCCCGTCAAATGGGAGTCGTGCACGCCACCATGTTAGTGTGTGTTCGTGCTAGAGGGGACACGTTCACGGGCTGAACGTGAACTCGATGCATAGTCTACGCCCGTGAGTGTGGACTGGACTATTTTGTTGTAAAAATGTTTATAAACTGGTTTATGTAATAAAACTTTGCTTCCGCTTTGTATCTTTGACGTGCGTTATCTGGTGCTGTGCAACGCAGCACCCCTCAGCATGATCCTGGCTCGACAAGGCCGATGGGGTCGTGTCAGCGTGGTATCAGAGCTCACTTGAGGTTTAACGCACTACAAAGGTCATCTTTTTTCAAAAATTTGGTGAGGAACGAGTTAGTAGCCCATATAAGGATGTTATTAGGGTATAGAAAGTGGCATACTAACCTATTTGTTTATGTCGGAAAATCGTGTATCTTGGTACGTTTTATGTCTTGGGGGTGCATGTAAGCGCTGTCCATCAGTGCGCACATGTTGAAGGGTGGAGCCCCACGGGTGGCAGGTAACCCGACCCGCTTTAATATCCTCTACGACTCTTCAGGTCGTTTGGGGTATTCGAGCAACGCCTTTCCCTAGCGTGCTTCGGGCAAGTTTGGGAGACCCCGTCACGTGGTCAGTAACGTGAACACGTAGCTCAAGGCGTGTTTGGCTTGAGAACACATGTGCGAGTGATGACGGACGGGTGTATGAACTGTATGGATACCTGGCTCGGTGTGCAGCCGAGTCTGACGATTGTGTGAGTTAAATTGCAGGTAGTCTGACCACAAAACGGTAGACGTGTAGCATCCGTGTGCGAGAAACGTTTAGTTCCACTGAACTAACGAGGCCGGCTAAGTCCAGTATAGTTTTTTCTTTGTGAGGAACATAGTACCAACATGAACTGGTGACGCTTCGAAGTCACACCCCATAAAATGAGCAATTTCATTGTAAAACTTGAAAGATTTAATCCAGAGCACTAAAACTTTGATGTAACTCCTTTCCTTAAAATCAGGATATTCAAAGTTAACGAGTTTTCAACTTATAGGATACAAGGACAAAGTTCCCTGTTTTCAGCTGAAATAAGGATGAAGTTAATCAGAGGCTAGAGGTTGATTTATTTCGGGGTTAAAATCATATGATACATTTCTGGAAAGCTTTGGAAGAGCTTTACAACTTTTCTGTTGATGTCCAGAGGTGTTTCATCCCGTAACCAGTCGAAAAATGCAGTAGAGTTGAAACTGTCCAGAAAACAGGGCAGAGCAAACACTCTCTGTAAATTGAGCATAACTTCCTGCACAAAAATCTAAAAATAGAAAATAAGGTAGTTATGAACATTTCATGAGATGGGTTACAACTTTGTAACAGAAAGTTTTGTCAAATTTGGTGCAGAATTAACTGGAATTATTGGATCAAATCAGTACCTCAAGCAGGAAGGTGCTGTCCAATTGTCTCCAGAAATTCTGTCAACTTTGACATCTCATAACTTTTTAACCAGGACAGATCTTAGGCCAAACAAATACTTTCTGGAAAGCTATGGAAGTTATATTTACCTTTTATGTTGAGCTCAAGAATTGGTTTTGCAATTAGAATGGTCTAAATCAGGTTGAAATGGAAATTGGTCAGGGTTGTCATCTTGGACAGCAGATCAGCAGTCAAATTTGTTTAAAGTTTGAACTATGTTTCCAAGTTTTATGAGTTCAATGACATGTTTTATGTTATAACTCAATGGTTTACTGTTCAAAGAAATATTTGACATTTCTCAAATATGTTTCTACAGATGAGGTTCTTTTTCGGAGGGGCTAGTCACTCACGGAGAGCTTACGCGTTAGGGACGATTGAAGGAGAAGCTTGACACAGGGATTTTTACGTGGTTCAGGCCGCCGGAGCGTAAAACCCTACGTCCACGGTGAGCAGAGATGCTCGTTGTATTTCTTGGTATGAATGGCTGAGGACCAAACCCTGCGTGAGAGTGTAAAATGTCGAACCCTCAGGTCAAATGGCTGAGGTGCGTACCCTTGCTAACGTTGCCTACCCGAGCCTTTTATAGTCCAAGGCTCGAGTGGCTTACAAGGTGGGCCCGGGACCCGACAGGTGGTCCCGGGGAGATTTCCTGCCATCTACCGTATCTGCAGTTACGCCGGTAGTTGTCTCTGGCGAGGGCTTCCGAGTCTTCATTCTGCCGCCCTGCCCATGCCGCAAGCTAGTCGTAGTGGTTGGCAGGGGCGGCAGGGGATGTCTTGTCGCTGTGTTTATTGGCGTACAGCCTCTGACGTGGAGCGCCAGTCTTCACTGCGATGTGACTGGGCGCAACGGCACCTGACAGAGGCGTGGTCCGCGTCTCCGCTGGACAGCTCTCCTCTGAGGAGAGGGAGGTCCGGCCCCGCTGGACATGTGGAGCCTTCGGAGCTCTCCCCGCGGAGGGGGGAGGTCCGGCTCTGCTGGCCACATGGTGGGCCCAAAGCTCTCCTCTGAGGAGAGGGACGTCCGGCCCCACTGGACACGTGGAGTCTTCGGAGCTCTCCCCGCGGAGGAGAAGGTCCGGCTCAATTGGCCACGTGGCGGGCCCGGAGCTTACCTCTGAGGAGAGGCATGTCCGGCTCCGCTGGACACGTGGCGCCTTCGGAGCTCTCCCTGCGAAGAAGAGCGAGGTCCTTAGGCAGTTTCCCCTGTGCGCGAGGGTACCCGATATTGAGGGTACCGACAGTGGCCCCCGGGCCCATCTCGGGGGAGATAACGAGCCCGAGGTGGGGCCCCCGTCTCTTCCACTCTGCACACCTTCTCGAAGACCCGTATTGAAAGTTGCCAGGGCACGATCAGTCGCGGGATCGTGGGAGCGTGTGCCCCACTTGATGGCTGCTTTTACTGCGGTGGTTCCCAAGGATGCCACTTCCACACGTCGCAACGCCTTTTCGGGAACCGCCGAAGCGTCCTGCCAGCTCATCTTCTTGAGAGACTGACTTCTTGGCCCACGCTTCAGCTGGACGGCTTGGGTCCACTTGTCATCGACGCTCGGTCTTGGAGCTGAAGCGGTTGTCCAAGCAGCGTATTCCAAGAGTTTCGAATCGCTTTGAATCGCGCCTGGGAAGTTTAAAAGGGGATCTCACCTGCATCGCGGCTTCCCTTCGCACTTCCCTGCGCTTGCATCTTCCTGTTTCCTTCAGCTCTTGTGCCCTTGTCTTCCCTGTTCTTGAGCTTCCATCTGCCATGGCTTCCAACTTGCCTCCGAAGAAGAAACACGCCCGGTCTCCTTCGGCGGAGGCGTTTGCGCCAAGTCAGGGAACCAGGGTACACGCGCGTCCTTTGCCTGGAGATGTCAGCTCGTCTGGTGGCGACTCCAAGAGGACTCAGGCTTCCCATTCCGGCGAGAACCCACTCGAGCGGCGATGGCCCGAAGGTCCCCGGGCGTCGCGTCCTCCATCCTCGGGCAGTGGAGCTTCGAGGGAGAGCACGGGTGCAGCGATGCCCTTGGGCGAGTCTAGAGCTCAAGCGCCCCAGGCCTCGGGAGCTGGATCGGCGCCGAGGGGGGCTTCAGAAGCGTCCCATGCTCCGCTGGTCCGGGTGACTGCGGGGCAGCCCTCGGCGGTGACGGCGGGCTCTAGTGGACCTACCCCGGCTCGGAAGCCGGGGTTCAGAGCCCGTTGGAGCGCTCGTGTCCCTCGGTAAGTGTCGTCTACCGGGTTTCAGAGCCTACACTATTTTCTTCTTCTCTTAACCCGAGAGCCTCCCATGTTTGTAGGGACTCATCGAGTACCGGTAACGTCTTTGTTTCCCGGCCATCCCCGACTGACGGGGGATCTGCGCTGCAGCGCTCGGAAGCTGAAGTGGCTCCGGTGGCCCCCAAGCAGGCGCAGGCTCCTCCTGCGCCGGCCGATCCGGCTCCAGCGGCAGCGGCGACAACTCCCTCTCATCCCCCTTCGCCAGCTCGGGAGCTGGCTGTTTCTGAAGGTTCGGTGGGACCGGCTGGCGGCGTTCCGCCTTCTGTTTTCGAAGCGGGAGAAGCTGCCACGGGCCCTATGGCTGGCAGTGAACCGGAGTGCACCGGGGGCGGCCCCGCTCCAGTGCCGGCTTCTCCTGATCAGCGCCTCATCCCTATCGCTGAAGCGTCAGCTCCTCCTGATGACGACGTGATGGAGGAGGTCGGGGGCGCGGCTTCGGCCTCTGCCACCCCGCTGCCCCTGGCGGACGCTTTTAAGCTCGCCCAGACGAGCGTCCGGCAGGTCCTGACCGCGTTCGGCCGTGAACGGGAGGAGCAGGCAGGAGAGAGGGATCGCCTCCTCTGCTGGGGGCGTCTCTTGAGAGAGCGGACCGAGAAGGTCAGGGCGGAGCTCAACTCGAGGCGGACGTCGCTCGATGTCATGGAGGCGCTCCTTGACCGTCAGAAGAAGGTCATCGACCGCCTGGACTCCAAGACTCGGCAGCTCCACCAGGAGGCGCTCGCGGCACAGGCCCGGGTCGAGGCGAACTTCTCTGCTTTGGAGGAGGTGCGGCTGAAGCTGGCACGCTGCGAGCGCGCCCTCGCGGACCGGGAGCAAGCTGTGGTGGCCAAAGCGAGGAAGGTCACCGGGCAGCTGACGGCTGGCGAGGGTGACCTGAGGGCCCGAGCTAAGGAGCTGGAGACCCGGAAGGCAGATCTGGCCGCGAGGGAGGAGCAAGTCTCCCGGGAGTGCTAGGCGGTCCTAGATCGGGAGCTGGCTGCCGACTTCCGGGCTTCAGAGCTGGAGCGGCTTGCCTAGAGTCTCCAGCTCCGGGAAGACTCTCTGGCGGCCAAGGAGAAGGAATTCTCCGAGGAGGGTCGTGACGCCTTGCTGGCAGCCCGCCGTGAGATGGAGTAGCTCCAGGCCTCGTGGTCCGCCGATGCCCGAGCAGTTTGGAGCTTCGTCGACCAGGCAGGGTCCGCCCTGGTCCCCCTTGGTTTCAGCCCAGTAAAGGCAGTGGCTCCAGTGCAGAAGGTGGCCGAGGTGATCCCTGCGCTCGAGTCTATTGGCGCCAAGCTGGACAGGCTTGAGGCAGTGGTCGTTGGTGAGCTCGAGGCGGAGGGACGGGGCCTGGCAATGGAGGTTGCTACGCACGTGCTGGCGTGCTTCCGGAGCCGGGATCCCTCCCTCTCTCTGGAGCCTGTGAGGCAGGGCCCCGCCGTGGAGCGGGAGGAAGCTGCCCGGGCTAAAGTCGGGGATGTGGCCGCCCTTGTAGCCTCTAGGTTCCAGCGCGAGCCAGGGGAATCCTAGGGCTTGTATCTTTTCTTTTTCTTTTGTTGAGTCTGTAGTCCAGCTCATGGAGCCTTGAATGAATAGACCCTTGTTGTTTTCTGTGTCTGTGTTCTTTTATCTTCTTCTTGGCTTGGCCTGGCCGAGTCCTTAGCTATGCAAGGACCTCGGAGGTCTTCACCAATCTTGAAGTCTAGTACAGACACCTTCCTCGGGCCCTTATTGTGTTAAGGGCCCAAGGGGTCTCCGGAGCTCGCCCCGTGAGAACGGGGAGGTCTAGATCTGCCGGCCACGTGGCAGGCCCGGAGCTCTCCTCTGAGAAGATGGAGGTCCGACCTGTGGGGACCACCCCGTGGTTCACCCACTCCAAGATCGCATAGGGTGGTGCCGTGCGATGCGGCACCCAACAGCACACACGAAAAGATTAGAGAACAGCATACAAACTTTTATTTGATATAAAACAGCAGAAAGTCTTTTACAAAATATAACTATACAGCGGAAGTAATGTACATTAGTAGCCTCTCATCCTAACTATGCAAAAGTGCAGCCGTCCAGCCCGGGGACGCTACACGCTAGCAGCATGGAACCGGAGAAATCACGGCGGCGTGCAGGGCTCCATTTCAGCCGTGTACCCTGACGGGGGCATCGCCTCATCCTCGGAACCCTCCTCATAGCTCTCACCTGCATACAGCTCAAATATTGCAACCGTGAGCACGATGGCTCAGCAAGGCTTAACCGTCTAGCCTAGGCATGGAACTCTACATGCAGGGAGGTGTATGATAGGAAAAAGAATTTGCGACAAAGACCCGCCTATAAGTTGATCCTTACTTTCAGTTTTATAGCAGCAATTCATGTGCCTTAGGCAGCCCTCACATCGGAAGTCCACAATCAAACAAGAAACGCTTTCCTCCGATGTGGTGATGCCCAAAGCGGAAAGTAAACTTAATTAGCTCTACATCTACAGTAGTTATGGTTTCCAAAACATTAATATATCATCACAGCATATTATCATTCAACTGGCTTACTTCACTTCTTACTACGTCACGAAACAGTGAACAAGCGGTACTCAAATAACCGCGAGGGACGGTGATTGCAATCAGGAGACACCCGGACAACACGTTGCATACACCCACTTTCAGAAGCGTGATTCCACACCCCTTCCTACTCTGTTGTATGCAACAACCTTTCAAAGGCAACCCAAACACCGAATCGGTCCATCCGTAACGGGCAGGAGGTCCCCGCGTGGAGCGTGGCTGTGCCCACCGGCAGATTTACACCTTGCTACCCTCAACCCACTCCTATTTACGGTTGGGTAAGCCTCGGCACCCAGGCTAACCAATTACATTGGTTTCCTGCTTATGTCAGTATGCCATATGGTACTGTTCGATACTTGTTCATCAGGCCCGCACACGACTCGGTCCTCAATCGACACCAACAGGGCTACGCACGTGAGACCTCCGCTCACTGCTTCCTATCCCTCCTGCTTGGTCTCATTTTCTCCATTTTAAGCCATTTTCTATTCTGACCAAACCGTGTGATAAAATCTTACCTCGCGAGTAGATTCCAACTACTCGACTTCTACCGAGGTCCTAAGCATATTAGCAGGGCCTTGTCTACTCGTCGGGTCTATAAGCTATCCAACCCTTCATATGATTTAAAAGGTTATGCAATTGGATAGCAAGTCTGGATAATACGTTCGTAGATAATCCTCGCTTTCCCATGTCGCCTCATCAGCGGTATGGTTACTCCACAAGACCTTGTAGAATCATAAGGTCCGGTTTCTTGTGGCACGAGTCTTTTCGTCGATGATCCGGATTGGATACTCCGTGTACGTGAGGTCCGGTCGAAGAACTTCTATGTCTTCACTGCGGATTTCAGCTGAGGGTTTGAGGCACTTCCTCAGCTGAGAGATGTGGAAGACGTTGTGAATGCCTGCGAGCGATGCCGGTAACTCCAGGCAATAGGCCACTGGTCCACATTTTTCAATGACGGTGAACGGACTAATGAATCGCGGCGCAAGCTTGCCCTTCACTCGAAAACGATGAACTCCCTTCATCGGAGACACACGGACATAAACATGGTCCCCGATGTCGAAGTGGAGGGGACGACATCTTTTATCCGCATAGCTTTTCTGACGAGACTGAGCAGCCTTAAGATTGGCTTGTATTACTCGCACTCGTTCTTCAGCTTCATTCACGAGTTCAATGCCGTAGATGACTCGCTCGCCGGACTCGCACCAGTTAAGGGGTGTGCGACATTTCTGGCCGTAGAGAGCTTCATACGGCGCCATCTTAATGCTAGCTTGATAGCCATTGTTGTAAGAAAACTCCGCCAACGGCAAATGATTCAATTCTTGCCATGGTGGATGGCACAAGCGCGTAGCATGGCTTCCAACACTTGGTTCACCCGTTCGGTTTGACCATCCGTCTGCGGGTGATACGCAGAGCTTAGGATCAGTTTGGTCCCCAATGACGCGTGCAGCTGTTCCCAAAACCGAGCGACGAACAGCGCACCGCGATCTGAAATAATGGAGCGGGGAACACCGTGCAAGCACAAGATCCTTGCAATGTACAGCTCCACATATTTCTTGGGCACGTAGCCCGTATGTACGGGAATAAAATGTGCCGACTTGGTTAGTCTATCGACTATCACCCAAATCGAATCATGGTTGTGGGAGGTGAGAGGTAAACCCACAATAAAATCCATGTTGATATCCTCCCACTTCCACGCCGGAATGTTTAAGGGTTGCAGCTGTCCGGCTTTTTGCATATGGTCGGCTTTCACCCGCCGACACGTATCACATTCGGATACGTACTTTGTGATTTCTCTTTTCATCCGTGTCCACCAAAACCTTGTTTTCAGATCTTGGTACATCTTGTTGCTGCCCGGATGAATAGAATACTTGGACAAATGAGCTTCATCCAAGATTTTCCTCCAAAGCTTCATGTCACGGGGTACCACTATACGGTCTTTAAACCATAGTGTACCGTTATCATCTCTTCGAAAGCATTTCATTTTGCCATTCTTCATCCTTCTCCGAATGTGCGACATTCCCACGTCTTTCTTCTGCGCTTCCATAATTTCCTCTCGTATTGTAGGGACGAGAGCAAGATTATACAATGCCCCATATGGAACCAAGTACAGCCTCGGCTCCTCCTCTTCAAGTGGGGTGATGGACAAACTTGACATGGGATTTGCGGCTTAAGGCATCGGCAACCACGTTTGCCTTTCCAGTATGGTAGTGAATCTCGATCTCATAGTCTTTGATCAGTTCTAGCCATATCCGTTGCCGCATATTCAACTCCTTTTGAGTGAATATATATTTCAGACTTTTGTGGTCGGTGTAGAGGTGCACTAAATTCCCAAGCAAATAGTGCCTCCACATTTTCAATGCCAACACCACAGCAGCAAGCTCAAGATCATGAGTTGGATAGTGCTGCTCGTGGTTACGGAGTTGACGTGAGCCATAGGCGACCACTCTCCCTCCTTGCATCAATACACAGCCAAGCCCGATGCCGGATGCATCACAATATACGTCGAAGGGCTTGGTTGTATCCGGTTAGCTAACACCGGGGCTGTTGTAAGATGCTTCACTAATGCTTGGAAAGCTTCTTCACAAGCTGAGTTCCAAACATATTTGATTCCTTTCTTCAAAAATTCAGTCATCGGCTTAGCAAGCTTGGAGAAGTTGGGTATGAATCTCCGATAATATCCTGCTAACCCGAGGAAACTCCTGACTTCGTGGACTGATGTGGGGGACTTCCATTTCAGCACTTGTTCGATTTTGCTTGGATCAACTTCAATGCCTTCTGCAGAAATAATGTGACCAAGGAATGGCACTTGGCTGATCCAAAACTCACACTTGCTGAACTTGGCATAAAGTTTATGGTCTCGCAATCATTGAAGCACGATATGCAAGTGCTTGGTGTGTTCTTCTTTAGACTTGGAGTAGACCAAGATGTCGTCTATGAACACCACCATGAACTTGTCTAACTCCGGCGTGAACACTGAGTTCATGAGGTACATGAAGTGTGCCGGAGCGTTGGTGAGACCAAAGGACATGACGAGGTATTCATACAACCCATATCTCGTCGAGAAGGCCGTCTTTAGAATATCTTCCGCCCGGATCTTGATTTGATGATATCCGGAGCGAAGATCCATCTTTGAAAATACACTTGCACCCACAAGTTGATCGAATAATATATCGATGCGGGGCAGTGGATATTTATTCTTGATGGTGATGGCGTTAAGAGGTCGGTAGTCCACACACAACCTCAAGATTTCATCCTTCTTCTTCACAAACAGCGCCGAGCATCCCCATGGCGAGGAACTCGGTCGAATGAAACCCTTCTTCATTAAGTCATTGAGCTGCTCCTTTAATTCAGCCAGCTCGTTTGGAGCCATCTTGTACGGTCTCCGTGAGATCGGTGTTGTCCCGGGTACAAGTTCAATCTTGAACTCGACATCCCTTTCAGGTGGCATGCTCGGAAGATCATCCGGAAAGACATCCGGGTATTCACGGACCACACGAATATCCTCAAGTTTTGTGGCTTCCACGTTATATGTGGCTGGGGTTTCTTGAACCGAATGGTCAAGAATAAGATCATGTGGTTCATGGAGTAGAGAGTTTAAACGAACCACACATGGAATGATGTCAAGAACAGCATGAAGCGTCCTGACCCATAAGATCGGAACTAAACATGTAATATTATGCCAGAAACAGAGTTCGGTACATAATATTACAACACAAGTGGAACCACAACCATACAGAGCTTTATTACAACGGCATACACTTTAGTACAACAATAATAAGGACTAACATAAGGATGATTAATGACGTAAAAACATGGACAACTAGCTCCTCCTCGTACATGGTTCCACGGTAACACCTTGGGTGTGGATGCGACCCTACTCGAAGTCCTCTGGGTCAAAGTTAGGATCCTCTGAAGATATCAACAATGGTTGAGTACAAAAGTACTTAGCAAGCTCCACCTCGCCCTTCAGGAGGGGAATGAAACAAACATAGATGCAATGCACAACAATAAGAGTGATGCAACCTAATGCAACTAAATGCAACCAAATAACCCATCCAGAGACATTCCTCACCTCATTCTCACAACAGGTGGCTTCCTAGTTGTTAGGACCACACCATAACCTGTCCTATACCGAGGACACAGCCGTCCGAACGGGTTCTACACTCTGCAGAGGTTGTACGCTTTACCCACACGCACGGACCATCCACGACAGCCCGTCATAACCGACACCCAGTCGAAACATCACCCAAACTAGTCGTCCCCAACCCAGTGTCATGACTTATCTCAATATCATCTCAATTTTCATAAATGCATCTCTCTCTCTCTCTCTCCACCGTGGATGACTATCGGGCTAGCCACCGGGGTTAGGCTAAGCCCCGCCCATACAGGGTCATGTGGTTGTACTGAAGAAAGTTAGGTGAGATGTCAAAACAACTCGGTCCTTAAGGCTCACCAGGGCAGCCTCCATACTCAAACCACGAGCCTATCATCTTGATAGTACTCACTGTAAGTCTACCACCACGGTAGCGCTTACACCAACACTAACCCTTCTGCCCCGGTCTCAACTCATGCTCTCCCCAACCGTGCAACATAAACAAGGCAACATCATCATGCATAATCTCATCATATCAATATGCTGCAAAAAGAGAAACTTGTATGTTTACACTCTATCACTCAAATAACTCATGCTCAACAATGCAGAGGCCTAATCTACTGGCCACAGTGGATGAACCTCACATAGGAGCAATATGATCAAAAAGGGGGGGTGATGGAACTTGCCTTCGCTACCATATGCAGCGTCGTGCTCTTGGTCACTTGGCTCCCCTGGGTTCTCTTCCGGCACTGGTTCTACACCGCGCACAAGCAAACATACAAACAAAGCAAATATACATCATTCAGACTTGCTTACACTAACTATATTATGATATTAGATGATTTTTATAAGAAGAATCGGATTAAGTGATCCTTTTGTGTGTGGGTGAGATCTGCTCTAAGGCCAATCAAGGGGTTGCTTAGAGTTGGGCTCAAATCAGCAAGAGTGAACGGGGGAGGATGGCCAGAGAGTAAGAAATCGAATGCCGGGGCTATGAATCACTCGATTAAGCTGCCGATTTTGGGTAGGAAGTAGAGCAATTTCATGGAAGGGCGGCCATGCCATGGGGTGGTCGCGGCCAAACCCGAGGAGAGGGGGAAGGGGGATGACTCGGGGAGGAGAGTGGAGGTTGGAGTGCTCACCTTGGCCGTGGCTTGGCGGGGCTCGGCGGGGAGGGTTCCTCGTCGGAGATCGATGTTGGAGGGGGGGAGGAGACGCGAGCGTCGGTGCTCAATGGGGCGGGGGAGAAAGTGAGCCCCCGAGCCCCTTTTATAGATGAAGGGGGAAAGGGATAGGGATGGAGGGAGGAGAGGTAGGTGAGATATAATTAATGCATGTTCCGGGAGCTTCTCGTGGAGTGGATAAGGATGGGGGAGATATGTATATGAGGGGTGGTTCCGGAAGCTTCTCGTGGAGTGGATAAGGATGGGGGGAGATATATATGAGGGGTGGTTCCGGAAGCTTCTCGTGGAGTGGATAAGGATGGGGGGAGATATGTATATGAGGGGTGGTTCCGGAAGCTTCTCGTGGAGTGGATAAGGATGGAGGGAGATATATGTGAGGGGTGGTTCCGGAAGCTTCTCGTGCAGTGGATAAGGATAGGGGAGGAAGAGGTGGGTGATGTGTGGTTCTAGAAGCTTCTCGTAGAATGGATGAGGATGGGGGAGGAAGAGAAAAAGAGTTTGCCTTTAGGCAAAAGTAGGGGGGTGGCTGCACCAGTTTCGATGAAAGACATATCTGAAATCAGCCAGTAATGTGCGTAATTTGTCTGGTGGTTAATTCTATAACCCTGATTTATTAGCTTTACGAAAAATGGGGCGTTACAGACCTACCCCACTTAGGATGAATCTCGTCCTCGAGATTCGAGTGGTCTGCAAAGAGATGGGGGAACTCTATCCGCAATGCATCTTCTCTTTCCCAAGTAGCTTCGGCCTCCGAGTGTCTGCTCTACTGGACCCGACAAAGTGTGATGGTGTTTCTCTGTGTCCTTCGGGTGACTGTTTCCAAGATCTTTACTGGCACCTCCTAGTAGCGCAGATCATCTTGCAGGTCTAGGGTTTCTTGTGCCACCTGTTCCTCGGGAACCCGTAGGCATTTTCTTAGTTGTGACACGTGGAAGACGTTGTCCATGCCTGACATTTCTTCGGGTAAATGAATCTCATACGCTATTGATCCTACCCTTTTTAGGACTGAGAAAGGGTCAATGTACCGTGGTGCCAACTTTCCATGTACTTGGAATCTGCGCATGTCACGGATAGGAGATACTTTAAGGTACACATGATCTCCAGCTTGGAAACTGAGTTCACGCCTCCTCTTATCTGCGTAGCTTTTCCGACGTGATTGGGTGGCCTTGAGATTTGCTCGAATCTCCGCTACCTTGTCCTCTGCTGCCAAGATGAAGTCTGGTTGCTCCACAATGTGGTCCCCAACTTCTGACCACATGAGTGGGGTTCGGCACTTCCTTCCATAGAGGGCTTCATACGGTGACATCTTGATGCTGGCCTGATAACTGTTGTTGTATGAGAACTCGGCATACGGTAAATTGTCTTCCCAATCCTTAGGGTAGGTTAGAACAGCGGCCCTCAACATGTCTTCCAAGATTTGGTTGATCCTCTCTGTCTGACCATCTGTCTGAGGGTGGTATGCTGAACTAAAGTCTAACTTGGTACCAAGTGCCTTTTGAAGACTCCTCCAAAACCTTGACGTAAACTGAGTACGTCGATCTGAGACTATCCTCGAGGGTACTCCATGTAGTTTCACAATACGGTCTATGTACAACATGGCCAGCTTACTCCCATTGTAGGTAGTGCGCACAGGAATAAAGTGTGCAACTTTAGTCAGACGGTCGACCACTACCCATACGGAGTCATTACCATTCTTGGTCCTTGGTAGGCCAGTGATGAAATCCATTCCTACCTCATCCCATTTCCAAACGGGAACCGGTAAGGGCTGTAATAGGCCACTCGGCTTTTGATGCTCAGCTTTGACCCTTCTACACACATCACAATAAGCCACGAATTTGGCTATGTCACCCTTCATGCCAACCCACCAATATTTTTGCTTAATATCCACGTACATCTTTGTGGCTCCAGGGTGGATGGAGTAGGCAGAGTTATGAGCTTCATCCATGATCGTATTCCGATAGTGACCTTGTGAAGGCACACACAACCGTTTCTTGAACCACAATATTCCATCTCTATCAACTCTAAAGTCTGGTGCCTTTCCTTCACCGGTTTGTTCCTTGATCTTCATTAACTTTTCATCCTCCTGCTGAGCCTTCTTAATCTGGTCATCCAGCACAGGGTGAACACTAAGGTTGTAGTTGTAGGAGTGAGGTACAATAATTAGGTTCAACTTCATCATCTCCTCGCACAGTTGTGGTACTTAAGTCACCAAGTGATGACAGTATGCTTTCTTGCTAAGAGCGTCTGCCACAACATTTGCTTTACCCGGGTGGTAGTGGATCTCCACATCATAATCCTTAATTAGTTCCAACCATCTTCGTTGTCTTAGGTTCAGAACAGGCTGGGTAAAGATATACTTGAGGCTCTTGTGATCTGTGTATATTTCACACTTGTTACCGATCAGATAGTGTCTCCACATCTTAAGAGCATGCACTACCACAGCCAATTCCAAGTCATGGGTTGGGTAGTTCTGCTCGTGCGGCCTTAACTGATGAGAGGCATAGGATACCACTCGTCCTTCTTGCATTAGCACACATCCTAGGTCGTGTCTAGAAGCATCACAATAAATAACAAAGTTCTTGTGAATATTCGGTAAGACTAAGACTGGGGTTGTGGTTAGTCTTCCCTTCAACTCACGAAAACTCCGCTCACATGCTTCAGTCCACACAAACTTCTTATCCTTCTTTAGTAGTTCCGTCATTGGTCGGGCTAGCTTGGAAAATCCTTCGATGAACCTCCGATAATAACCAGCCATACCCAGAAAACTACGAATCTCCGAGACCGAAGTTGGTTGCTTCCAAGATGATACGGCTTTGACCTTCTCTGGATCAACTGCAACCCCCTCGGCTATTAGCACATGCCCAAGGAAACTAACTTTCTGTAACCAAAACTCACATTTACTGAACTTGGCATAAAGTTGATGGCTCCTGAGCCGGTCCAAAACAACACGCAGATGTTGCGCATGCTCTGCTTCACTTCGGGAATAGACTAAAATGTCGTCGATGAAGACAACGACAAACTTGTCCAACTCTTGCATGAACACCCGGTTCATTAGGTTCATGAAGTAGGCAGGGGCATTGGTTAATCCAAAATACATCACTGTGAACTCAAACTGACCGTAGCGAGTCACAAATGTCGTCTTAGGTATATCTTCGGGCTTAATCCTCAGTTGATGATACCCAGACCTCAAGTCAATCTTTGAGAAAAATTTGGCCCCCTTTAGCTGGTCGAATAGATCATCTATCCGGGGCAAAGGGTATTTGTTCTTAATGGTCACCGCGTTAAGAGCTCGGTAATCTACATAGAGTCTCTTGCTTCCATCCTTTTTCTCAACGAATAGGACGGGTGCGCCCCATGGTGATGCACTAGGCCTTATGTACCCTTTCTCTTGCAACTCATCTAACTGTTTCTTTAACTCGGCTAGTTCTGGCGCCGCCATTCTATAAGGTATCTTGGCTATTGGGGCAGTTCCGAGAACTAGATCAATGGAGAACTCCACTTCTCTTTGTGGCGGCATGCCTGGCAACTCCTCAGGGAACACATCAACATACTCTTTAATCACTGGTACTTCCTGAGGTGTTTCCGCCTTCAAGTGATTTACTACTGGCTCAGACAGGCCGGAGTTGACATGACATGTGACAGTCTTCCCTTCATGGTTTGTCACTGTCACAGTCCTCTGTGCACAAGCTATACTCCCATTGCACTTGGCTAACCAATCCATACCGAGGATCACATCTATCCCATGGGTGTCAAGCACTACTAGATTAACCAAGAACTCTACCCCACTTAGGTTTAGAGGGATGTTATTAACTCCTAGGTGGCAAGGTATATAACCTCCCGGTGATCGAGTCATTAAGGGCCTCTTAAGGGCTAGCGTAGATATATCATGTGTCTCTACGAAGTGTGATGATATAAAAGAATGTTATGCACCAGAATCAAATAGTACTGAAGCCAAAACTGACTGAACCAAGAACTCACCAAGTAGAACTCCTGGTGCTGCATCTCCCTCTTCGGCGTAGATGTGGTTTACTGTGGCCTTTCCAAAGGAGTGTTGAGTCCTTGACGGTGCTCCGCGGCTGCCTCCAGCTGGTTGCCTTGGTCCGTTAACTGAGTTGGAGACGACTGATGGTGCTGGCTTAACCTTGTAAGGGCAGTTAACAGCGATATGCCCATGCTCACGACAACTGAAACAGATCCTCTGGCCAACAGTTTGATTGACCCCAGACTGCTGCGGATGGAATGAGCCATGTGATTTAGCAGGCTATACCGGTTGCTTGAAAGTGGTGGTTGGTGCTTTATAGGATACACCACTATGAGCCATCTGCCCAGAGTAAATAGGTTGTTGGGTCTTCTGCACAAAGTAGGTTGGTTGTTGGGTCCTCTGTAATGAATAGATAGGTTGATTAGTCCTCTGAAGTTTCACCTGCCGGAACCCCTTCTTGTCCTCGAATTTTCTTTTCTTCTCCTGTAGCTCATCCTCTATGTTCTTTTCTGTAGTGATGGTCTTGTTAACTAGGGTACTGAAATCTGGATAAACAGATGCTTCAAGAAATTTCCTGATTTCAGTGTTTAATCCATGCAAAAAGGCTTCTTGCTTCTTCTCTTCTGTATCCACAGCGTGGGGGTCATAGCGGGATAACCCGGTAAACTTGTGTATATACTCCGTCACAGTTAGACCCTTCTGTTTAAGGTTCATAAACTCTTCCCTCTTTAGCTTCATAATGCTACTTGGGATGTGTTGCTCTCTAAACAACTTCACAAACTCGTCCCATATCATGGTCCTGGCATGTGGATGCATCTCTCTGTAGCTGTGCCACCAGGCTAAGGCAGATCCCCTCAGTTGTTGGACTGCAAGCAGAACCTTATCCTGCTCGTCTGCATGCACAACCTCGAGTTTCATCTCAATCTCTCTTAGCCAGCCATGTGCCTCAATAGGGTCCTCAGATCCAGAAAACTTGGGCGGGTTCATCCTGTTGAAATCTGCGATCTGGTGATTGTTTTGCGGCGCGGGCTGATAGTTGTTGAGACCATCATTGTTCCGGGCAGCCAGGGTGTTCATCAGTAGTTCGAGGAGTCGAGTCTGGCGGTCCAGAATGGCGATCAGGTCATAGTTAGGTGCTTGGGGATGTGGCCGGACAGGTGCACTCTCCGCTGTCTCATGCTCGTGAGGTGCAGGCGGAATCTCTTGTAGTCCTTGGTCCGCCTCGTGTCCATTAGTGACTCGGCTCGAGCGGCGAGGCATCTGTGACAAGGCAATCGATGGGTTTAGATTTTCTTCCTATTATTATTACTATGGTGCATTATAATTAGTTATGCTTACCGTCTTTTATTTATTATTTTTTCTATATTTTTTCTATTTTACTATGTGTATCTAAACACATATATATAGTTTTATACCACACAATTCACACAAACATCAAACATTGCAAGCAACACACCAAGCATTCATTCATTCAGGCAAGCGGGTACAAGATACATAGCGCATGTCGTCGCTGGGTCTATTCCCTTAAGGGTCAGCCGGGACCTCTGTGTGACTATTGGGTCCTACATCCTGATCTTCAGGGTCTTCGTTGGTCCCGCTAGGTGAGGTCGGAGGAGTAGGTGGCACAGGCTCACAAATCCTCCTTCGGGGGTTGGATAGGTGATACACTGGGGTTCCTTCTAGGATAAGTGGCTCCGTCGTTGCACCAGCTTGACGGTCCTTCCGCTTGGCCCGGTCTACAAGGTAGACACCCCTAAGCAGCTGGCTGTGACGGTCAGCCTCCTCCCTAAGGTTCTCCTCGGCCAAGGCGACTCGACTTTCGGCGCTGGCAAGCCAGGCTTCAGCCTGCGCTAGTGCTAGCTTAGCCTTTCGCCAGTGGGTCTCCAATGTCTCAGCACGCTGGACGAGGGTCTTCACGCGCTGGTTCAGCTGGTCGCACAAGTCGTCCAGGCTCAATAAATAACCGGACATGGCGACAATGGTGGGGTCTTCTTCGGTCGACCCGAGGCCTTCCAAGTTGGGAATCCTCGCCATCCATGCGGGACGACTATGGTCCAGTGGTGGGAAGTACTTCATGGGTGTGGAACCCAAATGCCAGTCAAACATGTGGCAGAGGTACTTCAAAGCTTTGCGGGCCACCAATTGGCACGTATCTTTCATGCGGCATCCAGTGGCGGAGACATTCTATGGCTTCATGTCCAGGAACCTCTCACTGGCGCCGATGTGCACAGTGACCTCGCAGCTTTCGGTGCCATGCTCCATGAACTCATGACCCACGTACTCCGGACGGTCTGGAATACCGAGTCGTGTTATGGCGGCATAGAGCACCTTGGGGAAGCCATATTCGTTGATGCAGAAGGTGGTGATATGGTCATCCGCCATCTTGCTTAGAACAGGGCACAAGGATTAGATGAGAGCAAAACCTATCACCAAGGCTCTACGGTCCAGGTTTCCTAAAGGCCAACTATTTTACGGTCTCCTCTGGTCACCTAAGTACTAGGGTACGCATCCTACAGCCAACCTGGCTCTGATACCACTTGAAGCATCCCGACCCATAAGATCGGAACTAAACATGTAATATTATGCCAGAAATAGAGTTCGGTACATAATATTACAACACAAGTGGAACCACAACCATACAGAGCTTTATTACAACGGCATACACTTTGGTACAACAATAATAAGGACTAACATAAGGATGATTAACGACATAAAAACATGGACAACTAGCTCCTCCTCGTACATGGTTCCACGGTAACACCTTGGGTGTGGATGCGACCCTACTCGAAGTCCTCCGGGTCAAAGTCAGGATCCTCTGAAGATTTCAACAACGGTTGAGTACAAAAGTACTCAGCAAGCTCCACCTCGCCCTTCGGAAGGGGAATGAAACAAACATAGATGCAATGCACAACAATAAGAGTGATGCAACCTAATGCAACTAAATAACCCATCCAGAGACATTCCTCACCTCATTCTCACAACAGGTGGCTTCCTAGTTGTTAGGACCACACCATAACCTGTCCTATACCGAGGACACGGCCGTCCAAATGGGTTCTACACTCTGCAGAGGTTGTACTCTTTACCCACACGCACGGACCATCCACGATAGCCCGTCATAACCGACACCCAGTCGAAATATCACCCAAACCAGTCGTCCCCAACCCAGTGTCATGACTTATCTCAATATCATCTCAATTTTCATAAATGCATCTCTCTCTCTCTCTCCACCGTGGAAGACTGTCGGGCTAGCCACCGGGGTTAGGCTAAGCCCCGCCCATACAGGGCCATGTGTGAGACGGCCAGGACCTCATCGGGTGGTGCCGTGTTATGCGGCACCCAACAGTACACGGGTTGCAGAAACACATCATATTACATAAATAGTTTAGCGGAAACGTACAGAATGTTTTACAAATAAGTTATATTAGAGTAAACTGCAGCGGAAGACTATCACTCTCACGACTCATATCTAAACTAGCAACAAAGAAACGGTCCAGCCCGCGGACGTTTCTTACTAGCAACACGAAGACAATCTGCAGCGGCGAGGATGCTCTTAGAGTAAGCACTCGGAGGTTCCCGAGTCTCATCGGCACCCCTTCTCATAATCATCGAGTCAATTACCTGCAAAACAACTCGGATAGCATCCGTGAGCATAACGCTCAGCAAGACTTAACCGTCACCCTAAACATGAAACTCTAAGTGAGGTTATGAACCTAACATAGGATGGCATAAGCATAATTAAACTCGCCTAAAAGTGAATCCTTACTTTCAGGTATTAATTGCAGCATTTTAAGTAATCCCTGGGCACGCTACATCGGAAGTCCACAATCAAACAAGAAACGCTTTCCCCCGATGTAAATTGCTCATGGCATAAAAGAATCGAGTTTGCACTAGCCTATTCATCAAGATCCAATACAACGCTAGTATACTGCTTCACATCAATATGATTAGTTCCTTTCTCATGCAAGTTCTTACTACGTCACGACTGTGAGAACAAGTATGCTCGGTCCATTCCGCGAGCGACGGTGATTCGAATCAATAACACCCGGACTACACGACACGTACGCCCGTACTCGATGTTGCCTACAACAACCATCACTGACGTCGTACGTGGCAGCCTTTCCCCCGTTTCACCCCCACTGAATCGATCAAGTCGCCCCGTACAGTAGCTACTCTCATGGTGCACCTTCCGACGTGAGATGTCATGAGAATATTCCCCACATACTGCACACCGGCCGTCCGCCTGAGGCGACCCGAAAAGTCCCAACGACAGCTTCCCGAGGTACATCGGTTTACTGGGTCCCATATAGCCAGCATGAGTCCGGTACACAACTTAAACTTGTTCAACAGGGCCGCATACGGATCGGTCCTTGACTGACGCGGACAGGTCTACAGCACCCAGGCCCCTATGTCCTGCTGCTCCTACAACCTTCCGGTCTCAACTTTAACTTGCTAATTCAATTATGAACCAATCCCGTATGCCCCCATTGTTCCTAAATCTGCGAGTAGCATCTCACCACTCGACTTCTACCGAACTGTACTTAAGCATGGCAGTTCTACACGGTGAAATACACCTACCCAATACTCCATGGGTCATTTGGCTATGCAAGAGGAGTATCAAACACTAGACCTAATGCACAGTTCAAATCTTAACCAAAGGTGAATACAAAATAAACTTAACAGCTGTTAAATGCAAACCGGAGCTTGCCTGTTTTGCAGGGTAGTCGTATATTCAGTTAGTGTCCTTGCTGATCCACCCTTGACTCTCCGGAGCTTGATCCACTTTGATGAATCACTCCTTTGAGTCCCCTTCATTGTGTTTCCTATTGAAATGCATATGCATATATTTTATAGAATGTAATGGAAAGAAGTTATGGAATTAATTTCTTAGGACAGAGGTTGTGTGGAAAAGCCAAGCATGGCTTGGTTTGCCTCTGTTGTGCAAAGAACAGAAATAAACTAAATTGATCTTAAGGCCTTAGCTATACACTAACCACTTTCCCTAATGATCATAATAGACAAACTGAAAAGATTTGAGTGCAACTGAAGAACAAGCACTCCAATGGCATCAAAACTTTTACAGCAGGTTCTATACTACCTAAGGATTTAGCTTGCCAAATTGCAGCTAATGTGGAGTCATATTGTGTCCTCCCCAATTCTCACAATATCTCTTATGTATTCCCACATATACACAAGTATGGGGAATCAGAACACGGAGTTCAAGGACTCATCTTAGGCTGATAATTTACATATGAGTTCTTGATCACATGAGAGTATCCTGGTCCAAAATCCAGCCCTTTTACTTGAGTAGTTCTTCCAGAACAATTCTTTAAGCATTTGTGCTCAAAAGAATTAATTCTGTAATAATGTGCATTTTCATGCCCAATTAAGTGAACTACAATTCCAAGTATGTTACATAGAGCTTGCCTAAATTTTCCTATGATTTTTGGAGCCATGGATTGCTCGGAACAGATTTTAGAAGTGGGAAACATTTTCTGAAAATGTTTCTGGACTCTTTTGAACACAGCAGTTTGCATTTAGCAAATTCCTACTCAAATGACCTTCAAATGAGCTGAAAATTTGCTAGTAGGTCAATACTATGCTAAAGAATATTCTGGCAAATTTTGGGGATTTTTGGATAACCCAAACTCCCTCAATAATTCTTTTTCAGAAAAATTTCAAAGAATTTTCCAGAATATAATATTGACTTTCATACAAATCTGGGTTCATATTTTGATAGAACTCAGAGAGATGAATCCAACCCAATTGGAATCACTCGAATTGGAGTTTTATACAGGGAGATATGAATTTCCAAAGATTGAGCTAAGTCTGGAATTATTTTCCTACAGCAAATTCGGCTGGACCCACAGTTTTGAATTCCAGCCAATAGAAACGAAGCCACACCGGGCCACAGCACCTCTGCGCGCCAACACACGGGATCCCGGCCACACCCGATCCTGGGTTTAAAATCTGAGCTGCTGACAGCCGGGGCCCACGCTCCGTCTTCTTCCTCCGGTTCCCTCCCCGCGCCCGCGCTGCCCCTCGCCGGCCCGACGCCGGAGCTCGCCGGCTCGCCGTTTCCGGCCACCGCCTGAGCTGAAACTCGCCGCCAGGGAGTTTGTGACACCGAGGAACACGGCTGTGGGGTCTGCTTGGGCTGCCGACGGCCGGAAACTGGCCGGCGACGTGCGGCAGCCACTGTGGAGGTTCGGTAGCGTTGCCTAGGATTTCCAGCCCGCCGAAACCTGCGCCGACGAGCCCTACAGCACCAGCGCATCTCTAGGAAGATCGGCACAGTCTCAAAGTAGCTCGGAAGTGGCGGGAACTAGGTTGTCATCGTGCGACCGAATGGGTCCGCCATGAACAACCCAAGAAGAGCTTGAAATTCCCCGGTCTGAGGCGTTTTCATGCACTGGATGCAAAAGGGAAAATGATCGCTGGCTAATCCAGCTGCTACGTGCAAGATTTGAGGACCTAGGAAGGATTAGAGAGCGGGAATTTGTTGAATCCATACCGGAAGCTCGGAATGAGGTCGCCGGAGCAAAATCTCGAAATTCGCCGTCGACAGCTCACGGCACGGCCTGAGCTTCGGCTGAGAGCAGCACCACACCCGTGCGCGTCCGTAGGTGTGATCGCTCGGCCGTGAAACCCCCTGTGGAGGGCTGTCCGCGAGCGCCCGATCACCTTCTTGAACTCGGTCGCCGCGGCGACGGTTGTTCTCGGGCATCGGAGGCCGCAGCTCACTTGCTCGTGGGTCAGGGAGGTGGAGGCTGATCTCAGGGAGAGGTTTAGCAGCTCGGGGGAGGGAAGACACGATTGCTTCGCCGTTTTTTCGATCGAACCGAGAGAGCGGCGGGGAGAAACAGCCGCTGTCCGTGCGCTCGCGAGGGGAGGAGAACAACTGGGTCTTCGCTCGGCTGAGGCACGATAACGTCGAAGGAACCGCCTTCGGTGGCCGCGCGTGGGGGAAAGAAGCAGCTGGTGGCGCTGCCGAGCGTCCCAGTGGCTCCACGGTGGGAGCTGCTCGGGGCTCACATGTTGTTCGGTGAATTTCCCCACTAGGCTGAGACTTAGGGTGCAAGGCTTATTCCTTTAGCTCTATGACATGTGGGTCCCACTCCACATGTACCTCCCAAATATCTGTTCAAGCTGATCCTCTTAATCCCCACAATTCTGAGTTTTAAAATGTGGGTTATAATTTGAATCCTTCCAATTCAGTTTGAATTTGCTTGCCAAAATTGAATTTGGGTGAAGTTTGCAAATTCTTCTCTTTAACTCATTTTTGAGCCCACCCTACAAATAGAAAGTTGGGGATCAAACTCCTCCCTATAATTCCAACTATGTGGCTGCAGTTTTAATCAAAGTCCTTGGTCACTACATGTGTGAACTTTGAATTTCAAATCTGATTTTTAAACTTACATGCAAAGAGGTATTTAACTCCTTATTGGTTCAACACTTTTAAATAGTAATGTGAACCTCATGTTGGATGTTCATCCATGTATTACCTTGCATGAAGAAAAGTTTTAGCAAGTCCCATTTTTCATGTCTTTGCCACACATATGAACTCAAACCTTGGCTTTTATTCATACACATTTTTGGGACTTTTACAATGTGGTCGTACTGAAGAAAGTTAGGTGAGATGTCAAAACAACTCGGTCCTTAAGGCTCACCAGGGCAGCCTTCATACTCAAACCACGAGCCTGTCATCTTGATAGTACTCACTGTAAGTCTACCACCACAGTAGCGCTTACACCAACACTAACCCTTCTGCCCCGGTCTCAACTCATGCTCTCCCCAACCGTGCAACATAAACAAGGCAACATCATCATGCATAATCTCATCCTATCAATATGCTGCAAAAAGAGAAACCTGTATGTTTACACTCTATCACTTGAATAACTCATGCTCAACAATGCAGAGGCCTAATCTACTGGCCACAATGGATGAACCTCACATAGGAGCAATATGATCAAAAGGGGGGGTGATGGAACTTGCCTTCGCTACTGTCTGCAGCGTCGTGCTCTTGGTCACTTGGCTCCCCTGGGTTCTCTTCCGACACTGGTTCTACACCTCGCACAAGCAAACATACAAACAAAGCAAATATACATCATTCAGACTTGCTTACACTAACTATATTATGATATTAGATGATTTTTATAAGAAGAATCGGATTAAGTGATCCTTTTGTGTGTGGGTGAGATCTGCTCTAAGGCCAATCAAGGGGTTGCTTAGGGTTGGGCTCAAATCAGCAAGAGTAAACGGGGGAGGATGGCCAGAGAGTAAGAAATCGAACGCCGAGGCTATGAATCACTCGATTAAGGTGTCGATTTTGGGTAGGAAGTAGAGCAACTTCATGGAAGGGCAGCCATGCCACGGGGTGGTCGCGGCCAAACCCAAGAAGAGGGGGAAGGGGGGATGACTCGGGGAGGAGAGTGGAGGTTGGGGTGCTCACCTTGGCCGTGGCTTGGCGGGGCTCAGCGGGGAGGGTTCCTCGTCGGAGATTGATGTTGGAGGGGGGGAGGAGACGCGAGCGCCGGTGCTCAATGGGGCGGGGGAGAAAGTGAGCCCCCGAGCCCCTTTTATAGATGAAGGGGGAAAGGGATAGGGATGGAGGGAGGAGAGGTAGGTGAGGTGTAATTAATGCATGTTCCGGGAGCTTCTCGTGGAGTGAATAAGGATGGGGGAAGATATGTATATGAGGGGTGGTTCCGGAAGCTTCTCGTGGAGTGGATAAGGATGGGGGGAGATATATGTAAGGGGTGGTTCCGGAAGCTTCTCGTGGAGTGGATAAGGATGGGGGAGATATGTATATGAGGGGTGGTTCCAGAAGCTTCTCGTGGAGTGGATAAGGATGGGGGGAGATATATGTGAGGGGTGGTTCCGGAAGCTTCTCGTGCAGTGGATAAGGATAGGGGAGGAAGAGGTGGGTGATGTGTGGTTCTAGAAGCTTCTCGTAGAATGGATGAGGATGGGGGGGGAAGAGGAAAAGAGTTTGCCTTTAGGCAAAAGTAGGGGGTGGCTGCACCAGTTTCGAAGAAAGACATATCTGAAATCGGCCAGTAATGTGCGTAATTTGTCTAGTGGTTAATTCTATAACCCTGATTTATTAGCTTTATGAAAAATGGGGCGTTACACAGCACCATGGCGATGTAGCCATGACATTCCTAAAATGACATCAAGTTTTTGACTCTCTAACATGATTAGAGAAGTCGGATATAGATTCCCACCCAACTGTAATGGTGCTCTATAGACCATTCTATCAGCTGTTATTTTCCCACCCGGAGAACATATTAAGTATGAATTATTTGTGGGAATGATAGGCAGTTGATATTTAATAACATAAGACTGAGTTATGAAATTGTGGGTGGCACCGGAGTCAAAAAGTATGACTACGTGATGATCTAAGTAAGAAAACGTACCCGCGAAGACGGGTTCGCCTTCCGACACGTCTTCGATAGCTAAATGGTGGACGTTCCCGGGTTTTGGTACTGGTTTCTTGGGCTGGTTGCGGGGCTGATTAGCACCTTGATACAGTACTGCACCCCTGCCCTGTCGCGGCTCGGGGCAGTCCCTCGAAATGTGCCCGACACGGCCACACGTGTAGCACGTGTAAGGTGTCGGGGTCCCGCCGACTTGAGGACGGAATCCCGGTGCACGCTGTTAAAACTGTGGCGCGCGCGGGACCATCCTTTGCTGTTGCTGTTGCTGTGAGGGATACGTCGGTCGAAAGCCCGGCGCATTATATTGCCGACCGTGAAACTGAGGCGGTCGCGCCGGTGGCTGCCATCTCTGACCGGATGGTGAACGATACACCATGCGGTATTTCTGTGGCGTCCCACCACTGCTGCTTGTCAGCGTGCTGCGTTTCCTCTTATCAGAACCGTGCTCGTGCTGAGCATTCTCTTGTAGAATCGCGGCATTAACGAGGTCGTTGAATGTGTCGTGATTGCTTTGGGCGAGATGGACCTTCATCTTGGAATTCAGGCCCCGGAAGAACGCATTGTGCTTGTTGTCTTCCGTCCCCACAAATCCTGGCGCATAATGCGCCAGCCTGTTGAATAACCTGGAGTACTCATGAGCACTCCTCTCGCCTTGCCGTAACGCCAGGAACTCCTGGAGCTTCATTTCCATCACACCGGGAGGTATGTGATAGGCGCGAAACGCCTCCCGGAATTCCGTCCATGTGACGGCATGGCCAGCCGGTAAGGAGGTGGTGTAGTTTGCCCACCAGGTACCGGCTTCTCCTTGAAGCTGTTGCGCTGCATACAGCGCCTTCTGCTGTTCGGTGCATCGTAGCAGCCCGAACTTCGCCTCTAGAGTGCGGATAAAGTTGTTCGCCTCCAAAGGTTCTTCGGCCTCCGTGAAGACCGGTGGATGGGTCTGGCGTCCTCCCTGATGGGACGCATTCTGCTGGACTAGCATCCGCAGCAACTCGGTTTGCTCGTCGCGCGAGCCAAACACTGCAGCGAGAACCTCCGCAAGATTCCTTGGAAGTTCTGGCGGTGGAGGAGGTGGTTGCTACTGCGTTGTGGTCTGCTCCGGAGGTGGAGACTCATCACCACGAACTTGACTCGGACCTCCCTCCTCTTGCGTTGAACGTGTCGCACCATTCTGCATTCAGATCGTTCAAATGATCAGCACATGTTGGTTTATTTCATCCAGTCTATACAATAGTAATGCGAGAATGGAATAAACAGTATGTATAACGGTCACACATATGGCTAAAGTATAAACTTTATGCAACTATACATCCCTGGACCGTGTCACATGATCGAGTTCCAAAGTATTGAACATTATGGATTAAAAGTTCATTTCGACCATCGGGGTCACCACGGGATGTTAAGTGTGTTAGCATGCGTAATTCCTCGCTATTGTACGGGACCCAAACATGTACTCGCTCGAAATGATACGTTGAATGCAAAAACTTTTCGACTCCAACTCACAGTTTTACAACAGCCACTGGACGTCGAACGGTGAAACTAAGTGTTTTGGTGGAAACACTTCAACATGGTGCTCACTGTCCAGCTCCTGGTCTAGCTGACCAGTCTGGATAATTCAACAGTTTTGCCCACCTTAGAGGCAAAATCTGGACTAGCGTTCAACAACAAAGATGTATAACATTTCCTTTACTTTCCAACGGTGTCTTGCTTAACCCTTGGAAATTTTTCTAAAGGGAGTTGTGATCGAAATACAGAAAAATCCAGAGAGCATTTTTGGTCTGCCCTGTTTCTGGACAGTACCTACTCATCTGAGATTTTCATCCCTTTGGGGACATTTTGTTCTGGAACTCTACAGAAAAGTTGTAGAGGACTTCAAAACCTTTCCAGAACGGTATCCCACACCTCCATTGGTTCAACCAATTCTAAATTATGGCCTGTTCAAGTTCAGAAAAATTCCTGCCAAAAACAGGGAAGATTGTTCCTAAGTTTTTGAGACTGAATCTATACTCCCAATTGACTCTTAGTTCAATATAGGAGTTTACTAACCCCTAAATGAAATCCTAAACTTCATTTTGACTCTTTTCTTTGGAAAATAAACTTTCATGCAGTCTCGGTACTACGTTTCCTCACCAAAGAAAAATTCCTAAGCCGGTATTCCGGCTTATACGTGTCAAACGGTGGAACTAAAGTCGTCACTCACAAACGGTTACTAATCTTCATGCACTAACGTGGTTAATGTACCTGCAGAAAAACACACAATAATGGTGCACACAAAGATTTTAACATTACAGTCAGTTCCATATCATAATAAAAACATACGGCTCGTATCATTGCCATACGGATCGCCCTTGAGTCAAGACACGTCTCAAGGTACATGGTCGTGTTTTCACACCACACGACGGGGAACCCGAGTAGAGCCCGAACGGGTCGTCACGGTTGGGAATTTTATCAACCCAACGGATACCACTTACTGCCTCATGACCATTGAGGCACGCCGATGGAGAGCGCTGCGTACGGCCCTTTGAACATTGAACATTCAAGAGTTGCATACTATCGTGTTGCTTACCACACGATGGGGTATTCTCACTTTTGCCTAAAGCACGCTGGAGATCAGCGTTTTCATATGCTCTCAGAACCATAGCGAGGTTCAAAGACTCATATTAACTACCATGCCAAGCCACGGTATATCCTTCCATACTATTACTCGTATGGTGAGTTACCGCAATTGATCCGCCTGTGGTGGCGTACCTTACCTCTTACCTGACGTCGGAGCGTCGTTACAGAATGTATAACAATTATGTTAGCTTTCCACTATCATAACTAGTACTATCATAGACCTTATGTGGGCTAATGACTAATTCTCACTCGACTACTTCTAAGTTTTCAAAATAAGGTCTTTTCGAGCGTGCTATTCCCAATGCGGCTCTGATACCACGCCTGTGGGGATCACCCCGTGGTTCACCCACTCCAAGATCGCATAGGGTGGTGCCGTGCGATGCGGCACCCAACAGCACACACGAAAAGATTAGAGAACAGCATACAAACTTTTATTTGATATAAAACAGCGGAAAGTCTTTTACAAAATATAACTGTACAGCGGAAGTAATGTACATTAGTAGCCTCTCATCCTAACTATGCAAAAGTGCAGCCGTCCAGCCCGGGGACGCTACACGCTAGCAGCATGGAACCGGAGAAATCACGGCAGCGTGCAGGGCTCCAGCTCGGCCGTGTACCCCGACGGGGGCATCGCCTCATCCTCGGAACCATCCTCATAGCTCTCACCTGCATACAGCCCAAATATTGCAACCGTGAGCACGATGGCTCAGCAAGGCTTAACCGTCTAGCCTAGGCATGGAACTCTACATGCAGGGAGGTGTATGATAGGAAAAAGAATTTGCGACAAAGACCCACCTATAAGTTGATCCTTACTTTCAGTTTTATAGCAGCAATTCATGTGCCTTAGGCAGCCCTCACATCGGAAGTCCACAATCAAACAAGAAACGCTTTCCTCTGATGTGGTGATGCCCAAAGCGGAAAGTAAACTTAATTAGCTCTACATCTACAGCAGTTATGGTTTCCAAAACATTAATATATCATCACAGCATATTATCATTCAACTGGCTTACTTCACTTCTTACTACGTCACGAAACAGTGAACAAGCGGTACTCAAATAACCACGAGGGACGGTGATTGCAATCAGGAGACACCCGGACAACACGTTGCATACACCCACTTTTAGAAGCGTGATTCCACACCCCTTCCTACTCTGTTGTATGCAACAACCTTTCAAAGGCAACCCAAACACCGAACCGGTCCATCCGTAACAGGCAGGAGGTCCCCGCGTGGAGCGTGACTGTGTCCACCGGCAGATTTACACCTTGCTACCCTCAACCCACTCCTATTTACGGTTGGGTAATCCTCGGCACCCAGGTTAACCAATTACATCGGTTTTCTGCTTATGTCAGTATGCCATCTGGTACTGTTCGATACTTGTTCATCAGGCCCGCACACGACTTGGTCCTCAATCGACACCAACAGGGCTACGCACGTGAGACCTCTGCTCACTGCTTCCTACCCCCCTGCTGGGTCTCATTTTCTCCATTTTAAGCCATTTTCTATTCTGACCAAACCGTGTGATAAAACCTTACCTCGTGAGTAGATTCCAACTACTCGACTTCTACCGAGGTCCTAAGCATATTAGCAGGGCCTTGTCTACTCGTCGGGTCTGTAAGCTACCCAACCCTTCATAGGATTTAAAAGGTTATGCAATTGGGGTTTCAATCACCCTAACTCTAATGCAAACATTCACCCTAGACATAAGTGATACAAATAAAGAATTTTATAAAAGGTACTTAAGTGCAAATCGGGGCTTGCCTGGTTGCGAGTCAGAGAAGAAGTTAGCTTCTGGTGGGAGGACGTCCAAGGGCTCCGGTGCGTCCTCAACTTCGGTCACTAAATGAAATGTAGCAAAATAGATGTATAAGTATTAAGGATTTATAAGAATTGAACTACTATTCATAGCTACTTCTATTTAGGATCCTTAATTGGCTTTGGGATTTTTACAGTGGATACTAGACTCTCTAAGGATGATTTGAGCCAAATATGGAGAAATGTCATTGCATAATGTAGTCTTTAAAATTCCTAAAAGTACAATGCTTCTCTGGATTTTGAGCCCAAATCAGGAGCTTTGACATAGCTAGTAATAGAAGACCTCATTAGGGTAAGTCCCCATGGTTCTAACAAAATTTGTTTCACCATTTTTGGAACCTACAACTACAATGATTCTCTGGATTTTGAGCCCAAATCAGGAGCTTTGACATAGCTAGTAATAGAAGACCTGATTAGGGTAAGTCCCCATGGTTCTAACAAAATTTGTTTCACCATTTTTGGAGCTACCATCAGAGAGATATGAATTTTTTAAGTTGGACATGAGTTCTGAAAAGTTTCTATTTAAATTTGAATTTCCAAATAAAGGCTGAACTTTGGAAGGCAATTTAACCTACCAAATGAACTCCAATGAAGCTCAATTTTTTACTGGAGATCAGTAATATCATAAGAAACTTTCTAGCAAAATTTGAAGAATTTCCATTACAGGGATCTTCTGGAATTAATTCCCAAAGACTTAAATTTGATGAATTTTGGAGAAATTTCCAGAAATCACCAGATAAATTTCTTTGCATTTCTGCAAAGTACTGATTGAGAGCAATCCAGCAAAATTTGTTTCACAAATTTTGGACATTCCTACTGAAAGTTATGGCCCTTTGAATCTTGTACTACATCTGAAAATTGAAGAAATGTTTAAACTCTGGCTGTGGACTCCACCCGCGACGTTATCCACTCAGCTGACAGAAACACCGAGGCCACGGGGTTATTCCCGCGCAGCCGCACCGGATCCGGTGCCACAGACCGATCCCCGCGCGTATACAGAGGGTGACCGGTGGGACCCGGCCCTCCTTCGTCTTCCTCGCGCTGACCGCGCCCCCCGCGGCGGTGCACGCCGGCGAGGCTCGCCGGGATGGGGTTCCCGTGGTCCGAGCTTCCTCAAACTCGCCGCCTGTGAGTTCTACACCGTGCTGAACACGATGGTGGGGTCGGGAGCCGATGACAACGGCCGGAGTGGTGCTTGCACCGCCAACCATGTCAGACCTTACTTCGGCGACCTCGTTCTCCCTCGACAGTGGGTCTTTCGGGCTAGGGTTTGCTCTAAAAGCACCAGCGTCACATGGACAGCATCGACCCATAGCCCGCTCTCCATAAAAACCACCGGAGAGGGGACCTCACCGGCGACCCGAGCCCGCAAAACGTCAGCGGCGACAAAAACTCGAAGAACTCCTTCAGTCCATGATGGTTTCTGGTGCCGTTTGAGCGAGAAGGATCGCAGGGATCTAGCAGAGCTTCTCCTAGACCAGAATGAGCTCTAGATACCTCAGCACGATGAATTTGATCGTAGACCGAGAGATGTTGCTATGAACTAGGGTTTAGTAAAACCTAAAATTCTCACTACCCAATTGATCAATTGTCCTGAGGCTTTTGGCAACATGATCTACAGACAACAACGCACCTTTCTTGTGCAGGGAAGGGGCGGTGAAACTGGCCGTAGTGCGCTGTCCACGGTGAACCGAACGGGGTTCTGCCGAGCACCTCCGAACGCCGGCGCAAATCCTTGGTTTGCGCGTAGCACGAGCTAGGAAGCTTAGGTGGAGGAACGGTGGAGGCTGGAGCACTCTCTTGCGCTTCTTTTTGCTGCTTGGGGCTCGATCATCCGAGCTCGGGCGAGCGTGGGCGAGGGGGAAACAAAAACGACACGGAGGCGGTTTCTTGCGGAAGAGAACGAAGGGAGCGGCGAGTAACCAGGAGAAACGAAGACCGACTTCGTTGCTGCGACCGTGAGGTGATGAAGCGGCTGGCATCAAGGAACCAGGAGGTGGCGCGGTGGAGTTCCTCGGGAGCGGGTTTCACCGGGCGCTGGCGGCCTCTCGGCGATCAGCCGATGAAAACAAAGGCGATAGGCTCTGTTGTGAGGCTGACTGCTGGGCCCCACCTCCCTCTCTTTTACTCCAATGTTTCTCTGATATTTTACCCCAGCAACTCAACATTTAAGGCTAGACTTTCACACCAAGTTAAGGTTTGAATTTGCTGAATTCAAATGGTTTGAATTCTGGTGTAAAATTTGAATTGTGTTTGACCCTTTGAATTTGAAATGGAGTTTGAATTCTCCACTTTGGTTTGTCCCAAACACATAGCGAACCAGCCCCAAAATTTCCAATTTTTGGCATGGATGCTTATTCAAAGGTGGAGATCACATTTGTGAAACCCAATTTTCAAATTGAGGGGATTGGAATTTGAAACTGAATTTGAAATTCAGATTAGAGGGCTTTTCCTTTTAATCCCAAACAAATATGAAAATTCCTCCAAATGAGCTGAAATTTGGAAGGGTGAATATTTGGAATATGAAGATCCAAGCTGTGCATTTAGATCTCCATGTTTGGAAGTTTTGGGAAGTCTAAACCCTCACTTTGGACTTACACCATTATAATTCAAAGTTTTAATTCCCCTCATTTTTCATAAGTGTACCTGAGCTGAATTTTTCTTGCTACCACTTTTGGGGATTTTACACGACCCCGCGGGACACGTGGAGCCTTCGGAGCTCACCCCTGCGGAGGGGGCGAGGCCCGACTCTGCCAGCCACGTGGCGGGCCCGGAGCTACCCTCTGAGGAGAGGGGAGCTCCGGCCCCGCCGGACACGTGGGGCCTTCGGAACCCGCCCCTACGGAGGGGGCGAGGTCCGGATCCTCCGGTCTTGCGTTGGAGTAGTCGATAGCTCCGGCCCTTCCCTATGCGGTCCCCGTAGCTGAACCTGGAGGTCCTGCACACAAGTAGAGGAAGCATAATTCTCCTCGAGGGCCTTCCCTTCCCCGTCTCCTAGTCTTATTTGGTTTACGGTCCTGGTCCGGTATACGGGGCTTGGGCAATTCTGTGCGCGAGGCGCCGGGGGTCCGGCTCCCTCCAAGATCAGGGTACGACCGTCCGACCCCTAGTACCGGACCTAACGCCGGGGAGGCAGAGTGTACAGGCTTTCGGTACGGAACCAGGCAAAGCGGCTGTACTCCCCTGGACCTCTGAAGGATAGGGCGCGCACGCTTTGGGTCAGAACCAGGCAAAGCAGGCTGCGCACCCTGGACCCCCCATGCACAGCACAGGCCTTTCTTGGAGGTGACCAACTGGCACCGCAACACCTGACTGGGGGAGGCCCGAAAGGCCCCCTGGCCATCAGAAGGTGCCTCAAGCGGAACCGCCTTCGGTAGGATAACAAATGCTGACTATGGATGAGAGCTAGAAAAGGGAGCTAAATGTAGGTGAGCATACATTGGAAAGTGCGGTCATAGAAATTAATGCGTAATTTAAATGAGCACATAAGTAAGAGCGTGGTAGAACAAGTTTCTTTGTAAATGCCCATAGGAGGAAGGAAGGCTAAACATGGAGGCAACGACCCGCCCCATTAAGAAGGGAAGCAAGACTCTACGCACTTGGGGTCGGAACCAGGCCAAGCTGAACGTAGCCCTGGACCGTCCCCTGAGGCTTAGCTGCTCCGAGCGCTGTTCCTGGAGCCTATGGGATCTATTATAGAAAGGAAAAGGCATGTTCTACTAATGCTCTAGGGATAGAACTTACTGTGATGTTCCATGCTCCAAGGGTTCGGGAGCGGATCCCATCCTTGGTGGAGAGGCGTATGTACCTAGGGCGGCAACTTTCGTGACTCGGAAGGGACCTTCCCGGCTGGGGGAGAGTTTATAGGTCCTTCGCGAGAAAGTGTGCGCCGCGGCACCAGGTCGCCCTTTTGTAGCTCCCAGACGCGCTTGGTCCTTTGGCGGTAGCGCCGGAGCACCAGCCGGGACCGTGCGTTGTGGAGCGTTGCTTGTAATCGTGCCTCGTCGACGAGGTCGATATCTTCACGCCAGAGCTGGTCCTGCGCGGCTTCTCCCGGGAGCCCCGGGGTACCTTCCTCTATTGGCTCAGGCCGACAAGAGGTAGGTGGACCCGGACTCTTCTCGGGGGACCCAGGATGTCTTCTTCCAATGGCTCAGGCCAACAGGAGGTTGACGGATCCTGGGTGGCCCTCGGGAGGTGAGGCCGAGGACGTGCGCTCGGGTGGAGCTGGCCCGGTTCTGCACCGCCGGGGGCTGGTGCTTGGGCTGCTGCAATTGCTTGGAGCTTTTCCAAGGCTGATACCACAGCAGTGCAGTCTCCACAAATCTTTGGGGCAGTCGTAGTGGGCTACCGCCATGACTTGTCGTCGCTAGAGCTGGAGTCCTCATGGTTGTGTACCGCCTTCACGGCGCGCTAAGGCTCCTGGAACTCCACCTGGTGGTCGATGTTGTCTTGGGTGTCGACCTTCTGCTTGCCCTCCCTTTGACGGAAAGGAGGGGTGTCAGCATGCGGTTGCTTCCCCTTGCGGAAGCGCTCTGCGAGCTTTTGAATCTCCCGGCACTCAGCGACTGTATGGCTGCTAGTGTTGCGCACGGGCCACGGCTCGCCTCGGTCACCATCTGGAGCTGGTGACTGTCGCTGCCTCTTGTCGAGGCGTGGCCCCCGAGCTCCACTTGGTGCTGCTGCGGCAGCAACGGGAGCTGCGGTCGGTGGCTTCATCTTGCCACCGCCCTGGTTCCTGATCTTCTTGTCGCTTTCATGAGAAGCAGCGCCAGATCCGGGTTGTCCTCCTTATTCGGAGGCTGGCTGTGAGTGCCAGTTCCGCCCTTCTGCTGCCCTGGCGCACTTGTCCGCCAGGCTGAAGAGCTCTGAGACGTCACAAACCTCTCTGGCCGCGAGCTTCTCGAGCATCTTCGTATCCCGTACACCCTGCCGGAACACCACTACCACAGAAGCATTTTGGATATGCGGTATGGTGTTCCGTACCTGGGAGAACCGCTAGATGAAGGAGCACAGCGTCTCTCCCGGCTGTTGCTAGATGGCGTGGAGGTCGAGCTCCGTGCCAGGCCGGGTGTAGGAGCTGCCGAAGTTCATAGTGAACTGCCGGCAGAGCTCTCCCTAGGAGGTTATGGAACCCTGGGGGAGATTCATGAGCCAAGACCGGGCTGGGCCGGTCAAGGCGACGGGGAAGTAGTTGGTCATGATGGCCTTGTCCCCTCCTGCAGCAAGGATGGTGGTGGAGTAGATCTGGAGGAACTCCGCTGGGTTGACGCTGCCATCGTACTTCTCGGGCAGGTACGGCCGGAACTTGCGCGGCCACTTCGCAAAGCGAAGGTGTGGCGCCAGGGCCGCACATCCTGTTCCTATTGCTGCAGGTATTGGTGCTGCGAACACTTGGTTCGCTGTCGGCATTGTATACTCCGGTATGGGCAAGGCTGCGCCATAGACCGGGGGCACCATTTGCAGGGCATATGGCTGGGGCATATGCTGCGTGGCATATGCCTGGGGCAGAGATCGCGTGGCGAACGTCTGCGGCTCAGGCTGGGTCGAGGCGGTTGACATGCTGTCACCGGCCTCTTGGTTGCGACGCCTTTCTCGCCATCGCTCGATGACCACTCGGGCATCCTTGCCAAGGTGGCGTCGTTCCAGCTCCGACCTTAGGTCCGCCGATGGGAGCCTGGTGGAACGGGAGTCTGCCGTCTGCCATTCAACCGTTGGCGTGGCGTCAGCGACACAGCTGGTTGACCGGGACGTCGTCCCCGCCGAAGTTGAGGGTTGGCGGCGGCGACGACAAGACGGTCTACGTCACGAATCCACTGTTGGGTCGCTGTCTGAGGCGCGTCCCCAACAGGTGGATTGCGCAGTAGCGCTCGTGCTGCAGCTAGTGCGCTCCCACGGGAGACACTCAGCGCAGCAGTGGATCTTGGGCTTGCTGGAGTCGGCGCTGCCGGAGTCGGCTGCTGGCTTCCAGTTTGCACCGACACACTCCGTCCTGAGTGTGTCGAGACGTAGTCCCCGCTGGTCACCGTTCATCGTGAACGTGGGCGGAGAGAGCTTGCCGCTGAAGGAAGCTTCGTCATCTTCGTCGGCGAAAGCTTGTCGCGCAAGGGAAAAGCCCCCTACCTGGCGCGCCAAATGTCGAAGTGTGTAGCCGACACTTCCCCGGGCCTGCTCTGGGTAGCCCGCGGAGGTTCTTTTTCGGAGGGGCTAGTCACTCACGGAGAGCTTACGTGTTAGGGACGATTGAAAGGAGAAGCTTGACACAGGGGTTTTTACGTGGTTCAGGCCGCCGGAGCGTAAAACCCTACGTCCACGGTGAGCAGAGATGCTCGTTGTATTGCTTGGTGTGAATGGCTGAGGTCCGAACCCTGCGTGAGAGTGTAAAATGTCGAACCCTCAGGTCAAATGGCTGAGGTGCGAACCCTTGCTAATGTTGCCTATCGAGCCTTTTATAGTCCAAGGCTCGGGTGGCTTACAAGGTGGGCCCGGGACCCGACAGGTGGTCCCGGGGAGATTGCCTTCCATCTACCGTATCTGCATTTACGCTGGTAGTTGTCTCTTGCGAGGGCTTCCGAGTCTTTGTTCTGCCACTCTGCCCATGCCGCAAGCTAGTCGTAGTGGTTGGCAGGGGCGGCACGAGATGTCTTGTCGTTGCGTTTATTGGCGTACAGCCTCTAACGCGGCACGCCAGTCTTCACTGCGATGTGACTGGGCGCAACGGCACCTGACAGAGGCGTGCTCCGCGTCTCCGCGCCTTGGGAAGGCGCGGGTCTTGAATACCTTGTACGGGCAAGGTATGGCGCGTCTTTACTCTTGCCGCCTACCGCGCGGGGGTGGGCAGCGCGGCTCTGCTGGCCACGTGGCGGGCCCGGAGCTCTCCTCTGAGGAGAGGGAGGTCCGGCCCCGCTGGACACGTGGAGCCTTCGGGGCTCTCCCCGCAGAGGGGGGAGGTCCGGCTCTGCTGGCCACGTGGCGGGCCCGGAGCTCTCCTCTCAAGAGAGGGAGGTCCGGCCCCGCTGGACACGTGGAGCCTTCGGAGCCCCCCCTCCCCCCCCCCCGCGGAGGGGGGAGATCCGGCTCTGTTGGCCACGTGGCGGGCCCAGAGCTCTCCTCTGAGGAGAGGGAGGTCCGGCCCCGCTGGACATGTGGAGCCTTCAGAGCTCTTCCCGCGGAGGGGGGAGGTCCGGCTCTGCTGGCCACATGGCGGGCCCGGAGCTCTCCTCTGAGGGGAGGGAGGTCCGGCCCCGCTGGACACGTGGAGCCTTCGGAGCTCTCCCCGCGGAGGGGGAGGTCCGGCTCAGTTGGCCACGTGGCGGGCCCGGAGCTTACCTCTGAGGAGAGGGATGTCCGGCCCCGCTAGACACGTGGCGCTTTCGGAGCTCTCCCTGCGGAGAAGGGCGAGGTCCTTAGGCAGTTTCCCCTGTGCGGGGTACCCCATATTGAGGGTACCGACAATCCACTTTGCACATTTTTCTTCAACTACATAGATAATAAAAAATATTAATTAAGAAAAAAACTAAGTTCAAAATTTAAAGAAGTATTCTATTTGTAAGCAACAAACAAGTATATGAGCAATCATGATGCCAATATGGGCCTTTGAGACTTGCTTGTGGGCTGCATACGAAATTGATAAAAAACGGGATGAAAACGGGATATCCCGAATTGAAAACAGGAACCGCAAAAATGATCGGTAAAACTACTGAACTGTTTTCGAAACCGATCCCGATTGTCTCCGACCCGTTTTCGTACCGAATCCGAATAATTTCTGAAAAATTCAAAAACAAACTGATGTAAATTGATATACAGTTCGGGACCGGACAGTTTTCCCGTCCCATTTTGATCTTGCTGTCTAGCAAAAATAACGGAAAGGACGAGTTCCAAATCACACATCGCCTATCACTATCAAAGCTTCCTGTTTCCTCTTCGGCGAGCCCCCTCAGGACCGACCATGGCGACCGCCGACATCCGCCTCTCCATCGCGCACCAGACCCGCTTCGCCCTCCGCCTAGCCGCCGCCCTCTCCTCCCCCTCCAATTCCACCACCAACGCCGCCTTCTCCCCGCTCTCTCTCCACGTTGCGCTCAGCCTCCTCTCCGCCGGCGCCGGGGGTGCCACCCGCGACCAGCTCGCCGCTACCCTAGGTGGAGACGGAAAGGGCGCGGCTGAGGGCCTACACGTGCTCGCAGAGCAAGTGGTGCGGCTAGTGCTCGCCGACGGATCCGGCGCCGGCGGGCCGCGCGTCGCCTTCGCGGACGGCATCTTCGTCGACGCGTCGCTGAAGCTCAAGCCGGCCTTCGAGGTGGTTACCGTGAACAAATACAAGGCCGAAACACAGTCTGTGGACTTCCAGAAAAAGGTGATCCCCTTCCTTTTGGGGCTGGTACTTCTTACTAAGAATTGTCTGCCATCCTGAGAAGCCACTGAAATTAAATCCTGCTCATTCTACTGTGATGACTATTGGCGTCTTTGCTACTGCAGCTACTTGCTTAAGTCGATTCATGCTTTAGCTGGTAATGCAATGTGAAATGTGAAAGGACCCTATACTCCCATCCTATATTTTTTGAATCGGATCACTCCACCTCCATCTATATAAACAGAGGTCCAGGATTACAAACCATGTTATCTAGCAGCTTAATTCATGTTTTTGCTGCCTAGATAACCAAAAAACAAACTCCTCCCCATGGGGTTTCATCAGTACATGCAGATACTCACTGCAATAAAACATATAACAGTTTTCCACAGACCCAAAAGGCCTTCTTCCTAACAACAGCAACTTTGAGAGCTTCTTGCATCATAGTTTTAGCTCCCAATTGTATCATATCTTGCATCTCTTGTGGAAACAATCCTGTCCAATATATCATAAGAGAACAAGCAAAGAAAGTAATCTCACAAGGATGTTTAACTATTTTATTTTCAAAACACACTCCATTTCTGAGCTTCCATGTAGCCCAACAAATAGATGCTAATCCTAACAAATGAATCGATTCTCCACCCGGGACCATAATTTTAATCCATTCCCAAAATTGACATAAGTTGGTAGGTCTGGAACTACTCCCCAAGCATCTAGCAACTATCCCCCACATAACTTTTAAATACTCATAAGCAATGTTTTTAAGTCGCCTAATCGACCCTAGTCGCCACAGGAGCGACTAGGTCGACTAGGGCGACTAGTCGACCCTAGTCAATCCCTGGTCGACCTCCAATGTTTTTTTAGCAGTTTCTAGTTGATGTTACATATATATATATACACATATATATATATATATATATATATATATATATATATATGTATACATATATATATCAAGGGCGCCGAACCCCCGACTGACCGGACTGCGGCTACGCAGCTCATAGCCGCCGCCGTCTTCTCCGTCGAGGTTAACCCCTCAGCCGCAGGCTTAGCAGAGAGAGAAGAGATTAGGGAAGTAAGTTCTTGCCTTCCATTTGTCCAACGATTACAAGCATATATAGCCCAAACGAAATAAGGAAGGTTATCCTTTATTCTAGGAATTTCCAAAATAACTTGCTAAGTTTCTATCTTTAGCCCAAGAGGCTAACCCCTGCTGGGCGCCTGCCCAGCGCGCTCAGCCGCGCGGCGCACGTCGCGGGCGCGTCCGCGCCTGCCATATGTGCGACCGTACATGACATCTCTCCCCGCCTCGAAGTCCAGCTCATTCTCGAGCTGAAAGGAAGGGAACCGAGCACGGAAGTCGTCCAGATCCTCCCACGTAGCCGAAGCAGGTGGTTCTCCCTGCCATTCCACGAGCACCTGGCGTACTCCCCGGGCCAGCCGAGCTCGAGTCACCCGGGCAGGTGCAGGCACCACAGCACCGTGCAGGAGCGGAGGCAGCAGCGGTGGATCGGCCGGCGGGTTACCAACAAACTTCTTGAGGACGCCAATATGGAATACATCATGAAGGCGAGCGCTGGGAGGAAGCTGGAGCCGCACAACCACCACGTTGATGAGTTCCATCACCTGGTACGGCCCGACGTATCGCGGCTTGAGTTTCCCTGTTGCCGACCGTGGGAGTGATGCTGCTGCCCGCTGCCGAAGGCGAAGAAGAGCCCAATCGCCGACCTGGAAGGACACCGGCCTGTGGTGCTGGTCATAGATACGCTTCTGAACCGCCTGTGCCTGTTCAAGGCGATAGCGGATGTCGTCGAGGAAGGCAGTTCGCTCCTCCATCTCCTGGGCGACCGTTGTGACGCGGGTCTCGCCGAGCTCATAGGAGCGGATGGTCGGGGGGTCCCAGCCATAGACCACATGAAACGGAGTTTCGCGGAGCGATGATTGATAGGCGGTGTTGTAGGTGTACTCCGCCCGTGGCAACCAACGAGCCACTGCCGGGGACGATCGCCGGTGAAGCAGCGCAGATACATGACGATCACCCGGTTGGCGGCCTCGGTCTGGCCGTCCGTCTGCGGGTGAAAGGCGAACGACATGTAGAGCTTCGTCCCAGTGAGCCGCATGAGCTCCTGCCAGAACGTCGAGGTGAACACTGGATCGCGGTCCGAAACGCTGGATTGCGGAACACCATGGAGGCGAACGATGTCGGCGAAGAAGGCGTGCGCGACGGACTCGGCAGTGTAGGGGTGCGCCGGGAGTATGAAATGTCAGTACTTGCTGAAGCGATCCACGACGGAGAGGATGACCGTCTTGCCTTGCACCTTGGGCAGCGCCTCGATGAAGTCGATGCCGATGTCAGCCCACACAACAGACGGAACCGGCAGTGGCTGCAGCAGACCGACTGGCCTGAGGTGGTCGGACTTGTACTGCTGACAGGTGACGCATGCCTTCACGAAATCCTGCACCAAGCGACGCATATTGGGAAAATGAAAATCCCGCCGGAGCCTGTGGAGGGTGCGGTGGATGCCCTCATGACCGTCGTTGTGGACCACGGCCACGATCTCTTGCAGCAGCGGCGACGCCGGGGAATGTACAGTCGGCCGTCGAAGGCGACCATGCCGTCCACCAGAGCCCATGGAGCGGTTGCCAGCCCGGACATCATTGTGGATGGTGGTCAGGGCCGGATCAGTGGCTTGGGCGTGGCGGAGGCGCTCGATGAAGTCAAAGCGAGGCGCCAAAATAGCCATCACCTCCCCTTCGTCATTGTCGCGACGGGAGAGGGCGTCGGCGACGACGTTCGTGGCGCCTGACCGGTACTCCACCGAGAAATCGAAGCCCAGGAGCTTGCCGACCCAGTGATGCTGAGGGATCGTGGCGAGGCGCTGATCGAGGAGGTACTTCAGGCTGTAGTGGTCGGTCTTGATGATGAAGCGCCGTCCCCAGAGATACGGGCGCCAGTGCTGTACCGCCTGGACGATGCCGATGGCTCGCGCTCGTAGGCGGCCAGTGAGCGGTGGCGCGGCGCCACCGGCCTGCTGAAGAAGGCGACCGGATGGCCCTCCTGGACCAGGACTGCACCGAAGCCAAACATCTACGCGTCGCACTCGACGGTGAATAGCTTGGCGAAGTCGGGAATGGCGAGGACGGGGGCGGATGTGACAGCGGCCTTGAGCGCTGTGAATGCCGCGGCCGCCGCGTCGTCCCAGGAGAATCCCTCCTTCTTGAGTAGGGCCATTAGAGGTGCAGCGATCGCCCCGTAGTTGTGGACGAACTTGCGGTAGTACCCGACGAGGCCGAGGAAACCACACACAACCCGTGGCGAACGTGGAGCCGGCCAATCATGGATCGCCTGCACCTTGGCCGGGTCCATGGCCACGCCCGCCGCGGAAATGACATGGCCGAGGTAGGCGACGGAGGAAGCACCAAACGAGCACTTGGTGCGATTGACGAAGAGTTGATGGCGGCGTAGCTCGTCAAGGACGGCCCGGAGGTGGCGAAGATGATCAACCCATGTCTTGCTGTAAATCAGAATATCGTCATACCAGGACGAAACGGCGCAGGAACGGGCGGAGCACGTCGTTCATCAAGGCCTGGAATGTCGCCAGGGCGTTGCACAGCCCGAATGCCATCACCAGGAACTCATACAGGCCGTCGTGGGTGCGGAACGCCGTCTTGTGCATGTCCTTCGGGCGCATGCGCACCTGGTGGTACCCGGACCGGAGGTCCAGTTTGGTGAAGAACTTGGCGCCATGGAGCTCGTCGACCACCGGGATCGGAAAGGCATCCTTAACAGTGAGCGCGTTCAACGCCTGGTAGTCGATGCAGAAATGCCACGCACCATTGGTTTTCTTGACGAGGAGGATGGGCGACGAGAACGGCGAGTCGCTATGGCGGACGATCCCTTGATCAATCATGGCGGCACACTGCCGCTCCAACTCGTCCTTGTGCGCCGCGGGGTACCAGTAAGGGCGGACGGCGACCGGCTGGGCGTCGGGCTTGAGAATGATGTGGTGGTCGTGCACACGCTTGGGGGGCAGACCGACGGGGTCCGCAAAGAGCCCCCCCCCCCCCCCCCCCTAAACGAGAGCAGCAACGCCTCCAAGAGGGGACCGGCCTTTGTTGTTGCGCCCAGGGCCGGCACGGAGGGGCTGGCCACGCCGGTCCAGGAGATGGGGCGCCCCTGGTGCTGCGGCGGCCGAGGTCCCAAACAATGGGCCCCAACACACCGAGCCACCGGATGCCAAGGACGACGTCGTATCCTACCAATGGCATGACGTATAGGTTGGCCGGGAACAAATCGCCATCGATGAGCAGGGGCGCGTCGCGGATGACGCCGGCATAGGTGACCCACTCGCCATTGGCGACCAAGGCTGTGAGGCGGGGGCGTTGGCGGAGGGGTAGACCGGAGCGTCGCGCCGCCTCCTCCGAGATGAAGTTGTGCGTGTTGTCGGAGTCGAGGAGGGCAGTTAAAACAGAGGCCCAGACGGCGACGTTCGGCCATCTCGTCCGGAGTGAGGCGTCTTTGATTGTCCTCGCCACGACCCTACTGGGCAGCCACCGGAGGAGCAGGGAGCGCCGGCTGCTGCTGGGGCGCCGGGAGCGCTAGCCGGGGTGTGGGAACGGGAAGGATGCCGCACGTGAGCGCCCGAGGTGGAGGCTGAACCGGGCGGTCGATCTCCATCAACTCCACTTGGCACGCCAGGCTCATGGCGGCCGCGAGCGTCTCCGGATTGTGGATGCGTACGGCGTGGCTGAGCGGCGGCAGGAGTCCGCCTGTGAAGAGTTGACGCGCTGAGCCTCATCAAGACGACCCGCGCGAGGCAGGAGGGCCTGGAAACAATTTGAGTACTCCTCCATGGTCCCTGTACGCCGGCACTCGGCTAGCTCGAACAGCGGAGCTGAGCGGAGGGGAGGCCCAAACCGCAAGTTCAGGAGCTCCTCGAATCGCTCCCATGGCGGCGTGCCCTCGTCCTCTTGGAGTTGGATGTACCAGAGTTGCGCGATGACCTCCAAATTATACGAGGCCATCCACACACGTTCCTCCATCATGGTGCGCTGTTGGCGAAAATAAGATTCACACTTGTTGATGAAGAGCATCGGATCGGTCTTGCCGTCGTAGCGGGGGAAATTCAATTTTTGGAATCTTGGGGGGCGATCAAGATCGCGTGGCCCCTCCGGGCGGCCGCCAGCGCCGCTGTCCGACGATGAGGTTGACTTCTCCTTCAAAGCCTCTATGTCGGACTTCATGGTTTTCATCTCCGTGGTGATGGATTTCAACATCTCCATCATATCGGCGATAGTGGGATCGCTCATGGCTGCTGGTTGTGGCGCGAGAGCGGTGGAGGGCTGCGGCGATGGTGGAGGGCTAGGGAGGTGGGCGGCGGCTGTGGATGGGTGGGGTGGGTGTTGGAGGACCGACATGGCTCTGATACCAGGTTGTCAAGGGCGCCGAACCCCCGACTGACCGGACCGCGGCTACGCAGCTCGTAGCCGCCGGCCGTCTTCTCCGGCGAGGTTAACCCCTCAGCCGTAGGCTTAGCAGAGAGAGAAGAGATAGGAAGTAAATTCTTGCCTTCCCTTTGTCCAACGATTACAAGCATATATAGCCCAACCAAGCATATATAGCCCAACCAAAATAAGGAAGGTTATCCTTTATTCTAGGAATTTCCAAAACAACTTGCTAAGTTTCTATCTTTAGCCCAAGAGGCTAACCCCTGCTGGGCGACTGCCCAGCGTGCTCAGCCGCGTGGCGCACGTCGCGGGCGCGTCCGCGCCTGGAATATGTGCGACCGTACATGACACTAACACTATGGCAGCAGTAAGCCAGTAATACACATAGAGATTGAGCATTGCAATAAGCAAACAAACCTTCCGATTAGCAATAGTTAAGTGCATGATTAGCCTACAAAACAGAAATTGCATACTAGATTTGAGGCTCTAGATTTATAAAAATTGTTGTCTATCAAATTGAGGCTTTAGATTCTAGACCTCATGAACAAAATGTACACATAATTGTTTAGTATCATAATAAACAAGATGAACAACAGAATTTCATATCAGCATTCAACAACATTAGAAAAAGACAATAAAAAAATAGTTAAATAAAATAGACAAGCAACAATATTGAAGTTCAGTTCAGCATTAAACTAACAACAGGACTTTCAGTTCAGCAACATTTTTCCATATCGTCCTGATCGCCCTGATCACTAGTCGCCCTGATCGGCCGACTAGTCGGACGACTAGTTTCCTAGTCGAGCTGATCGCGACGGTTGACCTGATCGCGCACCAACCACCAATAAGGACGACTAATTGCGACTCGGACAACTTGAAAACAGTGCTCACAAGTAAAAAATAAATGATCAATTGTTTCCAACTCAGAACAAAAACTACAGCAACCACTTCCTTTCCATTTTCTTTTTAACATAATATCTTTTGTTAGAATTTTCCTGTTTTCCACCTACCACATAAAAGTTTTAATTTTTGGTGGAATTCTCGATTTCCAGATTTTTTTATGATGAAATCCTAACTCATTAGAAGTCAACTTTGCGTACACAGATCTCACCGAAAAAACTCTAGATTTAGACCACAACCATCTTACCACATCCTCCTCTTTTATTTCCAGTTTATTTAAAGTTTTTGCTAAATCGTACTATTGTCCATGTAGAACAGCAGGTAACACAGGTTGAAAACTCCCCCATCCTATATCATGTGACTTTCTCTTCAGCACAGCTACACTCTCAGTTTCTGCTGCCTCAATTCCTGGAAGTGGTGCTGCTGCCATACTTATCTCCTCAGACATTGCCATCCTACAAACACAAGTTAAGGATTCAGATCTATGTAAATAAATATCTTTATGTACAACATAGTACAATACAGAATTGAAGAACTAGAAACTTATTATTGCTGGAAACATATTATCCCTTGGAGACAACTAAATGTAACAGGCGAAGAAAGCGAGTAGTTCACATATATTCAGTCCTAAACACGAAAGCTTGACAACTTTGACCTTGCTACAGCAGCATCAATGTTAACGAAGTGTACTGATCCTTGATTCTTTTTCCGTACCTAGAAAAGGAGATACGGGTAGATGAACCAAATTGAGTAGCCAAATTCCCACTAGCTCCAGCAATTTCGGAAGCTTCAAGTCTGCAACGGTGTGGATTGAAGTGGGTGTCAGTTCATTGTCCAACTGAAAAGTACTTGTACTTATGTAGAACATAGCAACGAACTCGTCCAAGATTCAAAAGGCATCCAGACATGACAAGAAATGCATATATCCACATGAAGTTTCTACTTAACAGTAAATATCTTTATATATGAAAATCAGAAACTGATATCTAACAGCAGTGTTTCTGGATTGTGAGATGAACAAGTCAAACAATCTGTAAAAATGCACAACTATTTCTTTTTGTAAGTTTGGATAACAAGTCAAACAACCTGTAAAAAACTAAAAATGCATGACAAGTCAAACCATATCTAACTCTAACAGGGGTGTATTTTCTTTTGTAAGATTGGATAACAAGTATACATAAATACACAACTAGTTGGCTGTCATCTTAGAGTGTAGACTACTAAATCAGAGAAAGAAAAGCTGAGGCAGCCGGGCAGGGGAGGGATGAACCAACGGTGAAGCAGAAAACTAGAAAACAGAGGAGGGCGGCGCGGGACCTGGTGGTGGTGTCGCAGGACCGGGCGGTAGTTGTGATTTTGTACACATCCAAAGTGTTCATCACACCACACACACCTCATTTGAGGAAACTTTATGAACACATTTGAAGAGCAAGTAAATACTATCAACATGGTCATTAGAGAATAAACTCATAAAATGCAAAAGTGTCATTTTCCATATGCATCATATAGGGGCTCGGCATAGTAAAAACTCCTACATCCTTCTAGGAGTGCTCATGCCAAATTTCACCATATCCAAAACCTTTTTGAGGTCTTTTTGGGTATAACTAGAAAGAGAGTACTTTGAACTCAAATTCAAATTCAAACTACTTCCGTCCCATAAGTTCAAAAGTGGGAGGCATATTCTTACTCAGCACATTCTTGTGAGCTCACACACCAATTTTCACTCCATTTGAAGTTGATCTTGACATGAGCTAAGTTTAGTAAATTCAACCTCATTTTGAATTTCAAACTGCATATGTGCTGAAATTATATTCAAACACTCCCCAATTTGAATTTTATCCGGTTCAAATGTCCAGAGGGTAGATAATTCAAATGGCCAAGGTTATTTGGGTCTCTACTGTTTAGAGCAGTGGGGAAAATTCAATTTCAGAGGTTAAAATCGGAGTGGGACCCACATGTCAGCCTCACTAGTGTTTAACCGACTCAAATCACCGCAGCTCGGTTCTTGCGCGCGCCCACGAGATCGCCACGGCGCTATCCGACCGCTGCCACCTCCTGGTCGCCGATCAGAGCCACGAACCGACGTCCTCAGCTATTTAGCTGCGAGCTGCCGCTGGCAGCAGCTCATTTTCCCGCTGCCTCAACGTTTCCAGCGCTAAGAAACCCGAGAAGGTCGCCACACAGCCCCACCTCACCACCTCGCCGTCGATCAACCAACACAGTTCCTTCCACCGCAAGCTGAGCCACAAACGACACCGCCGGACTTTGCTCGACGTGTTACAACCCTCAGCTGCTCGTGAGCAACTTCGGTTGAGCTTGTCCGAGCCGATCTTCCATCGCTCTGTCAAACCGAAAGTTCCTCCAACTCGACGCCGTCGCCCGAGCAACCCTAAGCTTCTCCAGCGCGACAAACGTGTCTCTGAGGTTAGCATCGAAGTCTAGTAGCTCTCCCCGAACTCCCTAGGTCCCTTTTAGCGCCGGTTAGCCGGAATTTCAATTTTTCCCGATGATCACCGTATAGAACACCGAGAACCAAAAACTCAAAATTCGTCTTGATCACTGGTAATCCTGGCCGAGCTGAAGCTAGGGTAGCACCTCACGGTCACCTAATCCTAGCGGTGATGATCAACCCAGTGAGCAGAGCACCTGAGTTTGGCCACCGCCGGTGAAAACGGCTCAGGTCGCCGGTACAACAACAACAACAACCAAGCCTTTATCCCAAGCCTGTTGGGGTCGGCTAGACATGAAACCCAATATCAATGAAGTAAAAGAGAGGAAGAGTTATAAGAACAAGGAAAAAAGAAAAAAAAGGAAAAAAAGAAAAAAAGGAAAAAAAGAGAAAAGAAAAAAAAAGAAAAGAGAAAAAAAAAGAAAAAAGAAAAAAAACAAGACTACGATTTGCTACTTTTCATGCGGTCCTATCATGAGCTAAGTCTCTGGATACATTCCAATCTCTCAAATCTCGTTTTACCGCCTCCTCCCAGGTCAACCTTGGTCGTCCTCTACCCCTCTTAATATTTTCTCTACCTCTTAAAATCCCACTGTTAACCGGTGCTTCTGGAGGTCTCCGTTGGATATGTCCAAACCACCTAAGTCGATGTTGGACTAACTTCTCTTCAATCGGCGCCACCCCTACCTTATCTCGAATCACCTCATTCCTTATTCGGTCTCTTCTCGTGTGCCCGCACATCCACCGTAGCATGCGCATCTCTGCGACACTCATTTGTTGGACATGTTGCCGTTTAGTTGGCCAACATTCCGCCCCATAGAGCATCGTGAGTCTGATCACCGTCCTATAGAACTTCCCTTTTAGCTTTTGTGGGACTTTCCTATCACATAGGATTCCAGAGGCTTGTCGCCATTTCATCCACCCTACCTTGATCATGTGGCAAACATCCTCATCAATATCGTCATTGCTTTGTAACATTGATCCTAAGTATCGGAAAGAGTCCCTTCTAGGTACTATTTGTCCTTGTAGACTAACATTTCCCTCTTCACGACCAACACCACTAAAGTCACACCTTATATACTTGGTTTTGGTCCTACTAAGTCTAAACCCCTTGGACTCTAAGGTTTGTCTCCATAACTCTAATTTCTTATCAACACCATCTCTAGTTCCATCTACCAGCACTACATCATCAGCAAAGAGCATGCACCAAGGGATATCCCCTTGTATATCCTTCGACGCCCCATCCATCACCAAGGAAAAGATGTATGAGCTCAAAGCTGATCCTTGATGTAGTCCTACCGTGATAGGAAATGCATCAGTCTCACTATCACTTACGCGCACACTTGTCCTAACATTATTGTACATATCCTTGATAAGGGTAATGTACTTTGTTGGCACTTTATGTTTCTCTAGTGCCCACCACATGACTGACCTTGGTATCTTATCGTACGCCTTCTCCAAGTCGATGAACACTATATGCAAGTCCTTCTTCTGCTCCCTATATCTCTCCATAAGCTGACGAAGCAAGAAAATCGCCTCCATTGTAGACCTCCCAGGCATAAAACCAAACTGGTTTTTAGTGACATTGGTCACTTTCCTCAGGCGGTGTTCAATCACTCTCTCCCAAAGCTTCATAGTATGACTCATAAGCTTAATTCCTCGATAATTAGTACAACTTTGAATATCTCCTTTATTTTTGAAGATAGGTACTAATATAATTTTTCTCCATGCTTCAGGCATCTTGTTTGACCGAAAAATGTGGTTGAATAGCTTTGTGAGCCATACTATTGCCACGTCCCCAAGACATCTCCACACCTCAATAGGGACATCGTCAGGGCCGAGGGCCTTTCCTCCTTTCATCCTTTTTAAGGCCTCCTTAACCTCAAACTCTTGTATCCTCCGCACGAACCGCCTGTTGGAGTCATCAAAGGAGTCATCCAACTCAACCATAGTGCTCCCATTCCCATCATTGAATAGCCCATTAAAGTAATCACGCCATCTATTCTTAATCTCTTCATCCTTCACTAGAATGCGGTCAGTCTCATCTTTGATGCATTTAACTTGATTGAGATCCCTCATCTTTCTCTCGCGGATTTTTGCTACCTTGTATATGTCCTTTTCACCTTCTTTTGTCTCTAGTCTCTCATATAACTTATCATAGGCCTGTTCTCTTGCCTTACTCACAACCCGCTTTGCATTCTTCTTCGCCTCTTTGTACTTAAGCATGTTGCTTGCGCTTCTATCATTATGCCAACTCTTGTAACACTCCTCCTTAATGGACTTTTGTACATCCTCATTCCACCACCAAGTGTCTTTATCTATAAGTTTCTTTCCCTTTGTCACACCGAACACCTCACTAGCTACCTTCCTAATGCAAGTTGCCATCTTCATCCACATACTATCCGCATCTCCATTTTCTGCCCAGGGTCCTTCTGTGATCACCCTATTTTTAAAGGATTCTTGTGATTCTCCCTTCAACTTTCACCACTTTGTTCTTGTGATTTTGACACCTTTGTCCCGCAAAGAGCATGTATGGAAGCGAAAGTCAGCTACCACAAGCTTATGTTGTGTCACAACACACTCCCTCGGGATCACCTTACAATCAAGACACTCTCGTCTATCCTTTCTCCTAGTGAGGACAAAGTCAATCTGGCTAGAGTGTTGAGCACTACTAAAGGTCACTAGGTGAGATTGCCTCTTCCTAAAGAGGGTGTTAGCTATCAACAGATCATAGGCTACGGCAAAGTCTAGGATGTCCTTACCCTCTTGATTTCTATCGCCGCATCCGAAACCTCCATGTACTCCCTCAAATCCTAGATTAGTTGCACCCACATGACCATTGAGATCTCCCCCTATGAGGAGTTTCTCGGTTATCGGTACACTACTAACCATATCCTCCAAGTCCTCCCAAAATTGCCTCTTGGCACTCATGTTGAGCCCAACTTGTGGGGCATAAGCACTAATGACGTTCAAGACAATGTCCCCAATTACTATCTTGATTAAGATGATCCTATCCCCTCGTCTTCGAACATCCACTACTCCATCCTTAAGACTCTTATCTATTAGAACACCTACGCCATTCCTAGTCCCAGCCGAACCAGAATACCAAAGCTTGAAACCGGTATTATCGACTTCTCTCGCCTTTTGACCCGCCCATCTAGTCTCTTATACACAAAGGATATTTACTCGTCTCCTAATGGCAACATCTACTAACTCACGTAGCTTCCCCGTCAAGGATCCTACATTCCAACTACCCACCCGAAATCTATGTTTCTCGGCTAGCTTCCTTACGCTTTGCACCCGTCGAGTAAGATGCAAAGACCCTTGCTCACTTATCACTACATCCGGGCGATGATGTAGCGCGCCACTAAGGTGGTGGCGATCCGGCCCTTGCTCATTTAACACCATATCCGGGTTCCGATATGGCGCGCCACTAAGGCGGTGGCGACCCGGCCCTTGCCTACTTAACACCATACCCGGGTTCCGATATGGCGCGTCGCTAAGAGGGTTACGCCCCAACGAATTTCTATTGGGTTTCATTTCCATGAGAATGGCTAAGTGTAAGTTGTTGGCTCGCCAAGCCTATGACAACCCCCTCCTCCTTTACCCGGGCTTGGGACCGGCTATGTTATTACAACCAATGGGTCGCCGGTGAAGTCTACTTTTTCGGCGATCTCTGGTCAAGAGGAGGGCAGGGTTAGCTTCCCCGTGCTCCAGTGGTGCTTTGCGACCCATTGGTTGATCGTGTTCACCGCCGAGACGAGCTAGCACCATCGGACCCGAGCTCATCTTCCGCCTCCACCGTCGCTGACTAGGTTTCCGGCGATGTCGAGGTCCGAGAAGTTGCCCGTCGTGTGCCCCGCGCTCCAAGGATCACGTAGGAAGAAACTGTGTCGAAAATTAGGCAGTAGCAGCCGAGAACGAACTGCGCCACCATCGCTGTGCTTCGCGCGCTCGGGCGCTGGCGGGAAGTAGACGACGACACTGTGCGTGGGACCCACGTGCAGTGTTTTAAACATTTATTGATTTTCAGTTTTAGTTCAACCTTCAAACCCACATAACTTTGGCTAGGAAACTCCAAATAGAGTGAACCAAATTTTGTTGGATTCAGCTCTGAGTACTTTCCAACAAATCAAGTTCCACTTTAGGAAAACTCTTAGTTCTTCAGAATTAATTCTTCAAAGTTTAAACTGTTTGGAATTTTAATTGGAGAACTCTTTGGAGGAAAATTCTGAAATTTTGCTGAGATGTTCACCAAAATGTCTCTGAGCTACCATAAAAATTTCAGATCCATTTGAGCTCATTTGATCCACCTAATGGTGTGATTAATAAAACTTTTCCAGAGAAAATAGAAAATGTCCAGAAACATTTTCAGAATTTCTCTGAAATTGTTTAGATCATATCTTTAGTTAGGAACCTTCAAATTAAGTGAAACCAACTCCATTAGAACCCTCTGAAAATCTAGTTTTCAGAAAGTCATGACTTGCTCTATGAAAATCCCTAGAACACCCTAGGAGCTCCAATTAATGCCAAGTACATAATTATTTGTGGAGGGCTCAAATGAGCTTTGCTGCAAATGAAACTTGGTCAAGTCTCTGTTTAGGTTGTATCCAAACCACAGTAAAAATTTCGGAGTCATTGGGCCTGTCTAGTAAGACTTATAGTCCTCACAAAGTTTAACTTCAATTCAAATGCATCTAAATTGACACATGTTTATATTTATCATATGTAGTTGCTAAGGTTGAGGAGGAACCCGAAGTCTTAGACTTCGTCACTCTAGAGGAACAGCTAGCCTACTTCCAAGAGCAGCAAGGCAAGCTTCGGTTTGCATTAACCTTTTTACAAAGTTTTACTGTTTTGAGGAGAAGGGCAGGCCTGACGCAGTGGTAGAGTCTCTCCACTTGTGTCCTGGAGGTCCTGGGTTCGAATCAGCCTCCTTGCAAAATAAGCAAGGGGAAGGCTGCCTAGAAATCCCCTTCCCCAGACCCCACAACGTGTGGGAGCTTTCAGCACTGGGTATGCCCTTTATGCCCTTTTACTGTTTTGAGGACTTACTTTGAGCACTCAATAAATTCTTGCATTAGAGTCTTGTTTGAAACCCAAATGCATAGCCAAGAAAACCCTGGGTTGGGATTAGGTTTGAAAACCTCGTTAGCTACTGCAATGCTAAGACAGTGTAGGATTCGGTATGAGTCGAGTAGTTGGAACTACTCGCGAGAATAGGCTAGAGGCACATCGCTCGGATAAAGATAGCAAATGAAACACATGGCAAGAAAAATGAGACCGAGCGGAGAGTAATGTCAGTAGGACTTTGGGGCCTGGGTGCTATAGCTTCGCTTGTGTCGATTGAGTACCGAACCGTGTGCAGACCTGTTGAACAAGTTAGAACAGTACTGAAGACCTACCGCCTATATGGGAACCGGAAAACCGATGTAACTCGGGTAGCTGGGTGTTGAGGCATAGCTGGTTGTTCAGAGGGTAGGTTGAGAGCTCGAGGTGTAAATCGGTTGACGGCACTGTGGATGCGCGCGCAGAGACCTCTTGCTCGGGACGATTGGACCGGTTCAACATTTGGCTGATGGCTGAAAAGTGGTTGCGTACGATGTCCGTGATGGTTGCTGTAGGCAACATCGAGTACGGGCGTACGTGACGGGTTAGTCGGGTAACCCTGTAGGTGTAAATCGATTATAATCGCGGTCCCTCGTGGTCAGTGAGTACCACTTGTTCACTGTACCGTGACGTAGAAAGAACAGGCTAGATACATGTTAAAAGTTTGCTAATTTCAAAGCTATACTTTGCTTGTTAATGTCTTGTTGTAGTTTAGAGCTAATTAAAATTCTTTTTAACTTTGGGCAAAGTACATGAGAGAAATGCGTTTCTTGTTTGATTGCGGCTCTCTCATGTGCCTTAGCGTAAGATTCTCCACAACCTGCTGCTAAAACTTGAAAGTAAGGTTCCATTAATTAGGAGAGTCCTTTGCAACTATTTTTACCTCATGTACCCTATAACCATTCATGTAGAAGTTTCACGGATAGGAGAGACGGGTCAGTCTTGCTGAGCCATCGTGCTCACTGCTTGTGTTTGAATCTTTTTGCTGGGGTCTATGAGGAAGGGACTCCCGAGGAGGAGACGGAACCCCAGGAGAGGAACCCCGTCGAGTGGGAGTCGTGCACGCCGCCGTGTTAGTGTGTGTGCGTGCTAGCGGGGACACGTTCACGGGCTGAACGTGAACTCAATGCGTAGTCTACGCCCGTGAGTGTAGACGGAACATATTTTGTTGTACAAATGTTCATAAACCTGTTTATGTAATAAAACTTTGCTTTCGCTTTGTATCTTTGATGTGCGTTATCCGGTGTTGTGCAACGCATCACCCCTTAGCGTGATCCTTGCTCGACAAGGCCGTTGGGGCCGCATCAGTAGTGGTATAGGAGAGGGCGACGGCAGGGCAGGAGAGGGCGTTGTCGGCGATGCAGGATTCAGCACCGGCGGCGTGCAGGATTCGGTTGCGGCACGCGGGATTTGGCGGGAGGGAGCAAAACGACGCGGGAACGAGTAAAGCCACTCATGCTAGATCTCATGGTTGTTAAGGCGTCGTTTAAGCGTCGCTTAAGCGGTAAGGCGACCGACGGCGGTAAGGCGTCCCTATCGCCTTAATCCTGAGCTTAAGGCGTCCCTAAGCCGTCCGCGGCGTCCGTCGAGGCGAGCTCAAGGCGACGTCTTAGCTCGGGATCGAATCGGGCCTTATTTAGGTTCAGTCCAGCCGCTCGGTGCGTAGAAGAGACAGAAACAGAGGAGGTTAGGGTTGGCGACGGCGGCTCAGAGGAAGGCGGCGGTGACTCGGTCCTGCGCGGCGCTCCCCAGGCTCGGCAGCGCGGCGCTCCCGTGCTCGGCGGCGGCGGCTCTCCTGCTCGGCGGCATCAGCGGCTTTCCTGCTCAGTGGCGGCGGCTCCTACTTGGCGGCAGCGGGTCCTGCTCGGAGGCGGCGGCTCCTGCTCGGTCGGCGGCGTGTCTCCCTCTCTTTCGCTCGGGGCTCGGGCTCCCTGCTCTCGGGTCCCTGTCCTAGTCTGTTCCGCTCGGCCGCTCGGGCTCTGTCCGGGTCCGGTGACTGGTAAGCCTAAAGCCTCCGATTCTGTCTCTCTCATGTGATGATGTGAATGAGTAATGACTGAATGTAGATTGAGCTGTCTCAAGTACTCATGTCATGTACGAATTTGCTTGCTGCTCATGTAGGATTGACGATTGACAATGAATCCAATTGAGAGTGTTGGTTCTGCTTCTGCCGATGCTCCTATGAATGCAGATGCTTATGATCCAACGGCTGATCCTAAACGAAGAGCAAAGTCCAATGATCCGGGATAGAAGTACGGCTATTGGACGGAAATTGGGAACAAAGAGAAGGTGACATGCAATCTTTGCAAGACCGTCACAACAGGAGGAATCAAAAGGTTGAAAGAGCATCTTGCAGGTGGATATGCCGATACTCATATGTGCTCCAAGACTATCACTGAGATTAGGAAAGAAATGATAGCTTACCTGGAAAAAATAAAAGAACTAGACCAATTTTCCTAGATGATGATGTTGGGCAACAACAGGAGCAGAGGCAGGTTGGGGACAATTCTCAGTCCGTTGTTCAGCCAAGTTCAGGGACAACTGCTAAAAGGAGGAGAGCCATGTTTGAGATGAAGACCTTAAATAAGACACAAGATGCAACATCACAATCACAATCTAGGAAAGTTGCAAGCATGCTCCGAAGAACACCTGAACAAGTTGTGGATGATAGGCGCTCTTCAGGACCACACCAAACCACCATTGAGGCTAGCACAAAGTCTAAGGCTGACAGAAATTATGTGAACAAGCAATGGGCTTTATGGTTCTATGAGTGTGGTGTACCCTTTAATGCTATAAACTCCAGATAGTTTCATATTGCTCGTGAGACCACAACACAATATGGTTTAGGGTATGTGCCTCCTAGTATGCGTGAGATCAAGGAGCCTTTACTTCATGAGTGTGTAAATGATACAAGCAACTTGACGGCTGATCATGAGTTAGCATGGAAGTCTTGTGGCTGCACACTTATGTCCGACGGATGGACCGATAGAAGAGGGCATCACTTGATTAATTTTCTTGTCAATAGCCCAGCTGGAACATATTTTCTAGAGTCCGTTGATGCATCAAATGAGGCACATGATGCAGCTATGCTAGCTGATTTGCTAGAGAAGAGGATTGCCCACATTGGTAAAGATAAAGTGGTTCAAGTAGTCACAGGTAATGGTGCTAACTACAAGACGGTGGGTAGAATTCTAATGCAGCAGATTCCCACATTGTTTTGGACTCCTTGTGCAGCTCATTGTTTGGACCTCATGTTGGAAGACATTGGAAAGTTGAAAGATTTTAAGAAGCCAATTGCACAAGCCAAACGGGTCACCACTGTTATATATAGGCATGGGAGGATTCTTGCAGCAATCAGGGAGAAGACAGGTGGGATGGACTTGGTAAGACCTGCAGCCACTCGGTTTGCCACTTGCTTCCTTACTTTAAAGAGCCTACACAAGCATCGTGATGCCTTGAGGGGTCTATTTGTGAGTGAAGCATGTAATCAAAACAAATTAGCAAAGACTAAGGTTGGAAAGAATGTTTGTGACATTATTCTTGCTAAGGTGTTTTGGTCCTCAGTTGAAGATTGTCTTAGAGCTTCGGCACCTCTTCTTATTGTGCTTAGGGCGGTTGATGCTAATGAAATACCAGCCATGCCTGAGGTTGCAGCTCTAATGAATGTTGCAAAAGAGAAGATAAGTGCTAGCTTTCCTACCCAAAACAAGCAAGCCTTGCTGAAAAGAGTCTTGGACATTATTGAGCGTAGATGAGTCTCACAAATGGACCATCTATTATATGGAGCTGCACTTTTTTTGAACCCAAGAAAATTCTTTGCAATACAAAGGAAGGGAGATGATAGATATGTGGGTGACCTAAGGAGTTGCTTCAATGATGTGCTTGCAAGAATGGAACCCGATGAAGAAGTTCGGGCCAAGATTGATAACTATGCAATGCAATATCAAGACCAACGAGGGCCTATCTTCTCAAACGTCATGGCACAACAACAAGTTTAACTAAAAAGCCCTCGTAAGTATCGGTGTTTTGCTTGCTAGTTTCTCTTCTCCATATTAATTCTATTCCTAGTTTGCAACTAATATGTGCTTACATTTCTCATTATAGTTGATTGGTGGCGTTCATATGGTGGTCGAGTATTTGAATTACAAAGCTTTGCAAAACGTCTAGTTAGCCTTTGTGCTTCATCATCTGGTTGTGAGCGGAATTAGAGTACCTTTGAATTTGTAAGTATTGGAATCCACAATCCATATATTAGAGTTGTATAAACCATATACTCATTTAACTTCTCATTGCTTAATTTATAGATGCACACAAAAAAAGGAACCTGTTGCTACACAAGAGATTGAATGACTTAGTTTTTGTTTCATACAACCGGAAGATGCAAAGTAGGTTTCAAAAGAGGAGGGAGAACGCTGGCCCAAGTTATGACCCATTGGTCACTGAAGATTTTAATTGAGACAATGAATAGATAGACTCATCGGTTGTTCACACCGGTAGGGATAATGCTTATCTTGTTGACCTCACATGGGATCGTATTGATGAAGCCGTTGGAGCATCAAACTCGCTTCAAGGTCGTAACCTTCCAAGACAAGTTAGCAGGATGAACACCTACCAAAGACGTGCAAGAATAAGGACACAAGAAGTTGAGGAAGGTGAAGAAGATGCTAATGATTCGGACTTAGAGGAAGATCCACATGATGACATAGACATGACTGATAATGATGAAGATACGGATGGAGATGATGGTGGAGAAGAAAATAATCTTACAACTCCCGATGAGTTTGACGATGTATATTGAGACTTGAGAGTTTGAGAGATGAGATCATGGGACTTGAGAGTTTGAGAGATGTTGAACTTTTAGTCTATTTTGTATCTTATGTTGAACTACTTGTCTACTTCTATTTTCTAATACTATTTTCATCTTTATTTATTTGGAATTTCTTCATTTTTCTATATTTATTTATTATTAAGGCGTCGTCTCGCCTTACGCCTTATCACTTAAAAGGTAAAAAAAGGGTCGGTCGCCTTAGGTCGCCTTACCGCCTTAATAACTATGCTAGATCATGCCTTTTTCTTTGGCCATAACACCGAGTCAGGCGGAATGCTCACGTGGGAAGACGACCTCCAGCAAAATGAAAAAAGCTCAGTGCCCTTCGCTTCCTCTGCCTCTGCCCGCCTGAGTGCGTGCACCTGGCTCAGCTCTGCTTCTCCCCCTAAGCTCAGCGTTACTTGTGTTAGAGTAAATTTTGATGTGATCTCTCATCAAGGTATGGTCGCAATGAAGATGTGTTCATCCCGAGTTCAAGTGCATGGTTGAAAAGTTGTGCTGCCATCTGAGGTGTAGACGTGTCCATCCCTAAATTATGTGGAGGGTGGAATAGGTGTGTCGTTATCCTAGGATGGAATAGTTGTATCGTCATCCTAAACTAGAGTAAAATGTGTTCTCAAAACAAGGTTAAGGGTAAGATTGTGAGAATAATCTTGTTTTCTAGTTGTTTTTTAGTTGACCTCTCCTCTGGTGCGGCAGGCCCGGCCTAGCCTAGCCTGACTTGGACTTGGCCTAGGGGAGCTCGCAACCAAAAGAGGGGTTAAAGAGTCGATCTGTTTCTGTTTCAGATTATTATCATTTTAACCCTCTCCTAAGGTAAATGCAGGGATAATCCCATTATCTAAAAAATTATCATTTATCAATCAGTGGAATTATGGAAGTGTCATCACATTCATTTGGTATTAAGATACTGCCTTTTTACATACAACTTCACTTGTAAGATTTGTTGAGAGCTGTTTGTTGACGTCTTAAATGTGTTTGCAATCTTGATCTTGAATGGAATTTGTGATCCTGATCTTAGTGCTAAACAGGTGTGTGTTGTAAACTCTTACCTGGGTGGATCGCTGAATCTGCTGTTTTTGTAAATGTAATATTACCTTTCACCAACGTGGTTGGGATAAAGGCTTTGTTGTTGTTGTAAAATTACCTTTCAGTTTAACAGGACACATCATTGGGATTTTGAAGAATTATGAGTCCAGTGACTTTTACAGTCTCAGGTTCTAGAGCTAGATACATAATCTTGATCGTTAAGAATGTTAAAATCAGTTAGAACAATTGTGAATATGCAGTTGAATGTATGAATATTTTGTTGTGAAGTATTATGCTGTGGCCCTTTTCATTATGTTTGTGTTGTTGTGTCATGACCATTTAGAGGAGTATACTGCATGAAAATGGTAGTATATAGATGTGTGGTACACAGGTACAGTTCTCCCTGTCTGAAGCCTGTTTGATAAGAAATGATTTATATTACCTCTCCATTGGTGGCATTCTAATTCTATGACAGTTAGGTCTATTTCTTTACATGAACTTCTCCATTGCATATTTGCATTGTTTTATCCATTCATAACCCTCAGGTTGGTTTGCTATTATGCTTTTGACATTAGGACTAAGCATCAGCATATTTTCTATTAATGGTCAGGCTGCTGAAGCTGCTGGTCAGGTGAACTCCTGGGTTGAGAAAATCACATCAGGTCTCATCAAAGAACTCCTTCCACCAGGTTCTGTTGACCACACTACCAGGCTGGTTCTTGGTAACGCTCTCTATTTTAAAGGCGCTTGGACTGAGAAGTTTGATACATCTAAAACAAAAGATGGTGAGTTCCACCTCCTTGATGGGAGCTCAGTTCAAGCACCATTTATGTCAAGTACAACGAAGCAATATCTTGCATCTTATGACAACTTCAAGGTTCTTCAGCTTCCTTACCAGCAAGGGGGGGGGGGGACAAGAGGCAGTTCTCCATGTACATAATCCTCCCAGAAGCAAAAGATGGTGTGTGGAGCTTGGCTGAAAAATTGAGCTCTGAGCCTGAGTTCCTGGAGAAGCATATCCCAACGCAGAAGACTACAGTTGGGCAGTTCAAGCTTCCCAAGTTCAAGATATCCTTTGGATTTGAGGCATCTGAATTGCTGAAAAGTCTGGGGCTTCAGCTGCCATTCAGTGCAGAAGCAGATCTCTCGCAGATGGTCGATTCACAGGCGGTGGGGCAGAACTTGTATGTGTCCTCCATTTTCCACAAGTCGTTGGTTGAAGTGAATGAGGAAGGAACTGAAGCCGCTGCTGCATCCGCTGCTGTGGTTGCGCTCCAGTCACTGCCAATAGGGCCCATTGATTTCATCGCGGATCACCCGTTTCTGTTCCTGATCCGAGAAGACGTGACTGGTGTTGTGCTGTTCGTTGGTCATGTGGTCAACCCCCTGCTTGCTGCATAGTGTGTTTTGAATCGCTGTGGTGTGATTTGATCCGCCGCATGTGCAGGTTTTCGAGATTTGATCATGCGCCATGTGTAATCTGACAAATGTTTTGTTTCCGTTATAAATAAATGGCTTGATCGACATGTGTTTGGCTGCGGGATGCTATAGTTCGTAAGTGCTGCACGTCCGGCTTGCTTTATAGCCGTTTACGAGAAGGTCACGAGACAAGTTATGCTACTGTACCTTTGCGTACGCACATGTTTCCTGTTCACACTTTAATACGTTTGCTTCTTTTTTGTGCGAAATCATATCGTGTTTATGGCACGAGACATGTAGAATACCATGCGACTAAAAAACTCGACGTATATTTTGATGTGCTTTTAGTGTAAAATCACCTGATGCAACAGTGGGTGACAGTTAGTCTCATCTTGCATTGTATCAAGAGAGGTTCTCTAACCCTCTTATAAATATGTGTTTATCTCTTAGGGTTTAACCAATCTAATTATTATTTTTCCTATTATATTCTATCATGATATTTGAGAAGTTTCGTCCCTACTACCTCACTTTCGCAGCCCTAGCCGCTGCGTTACCCACATTCGCGCTCCCTCTCCTCACCGTGCTATCGTCTTCCCGGTGTGCCGCCCCACCACGGTCCGACCGCCACCAACGCATGGTGACCACCCGCATCGTCCACCTAACCCAAGCCACCGCCGTTCCGAGGCGGCACGGGCCCGCGATCGGACCGCCGCCTCTCGCGGTCTGATCGCCAGCCCCGACGCGTGGCACTCAGTCCGCCTCGTCCACTAGACCTAACCCTAGCCGCCATCTAATCGGGATCTAACCGCCGCCACCCGCGATCCGACCGCTAGCCATATGCATTGCATCTACTACAATCCGAGGCATCCGCAGGCGCCCTTGACACCGATCGCTCCAATAACGCCGAAGCAGCTGCGTAGGATGTTGCCCTAGTGACCGAGTTAACTCGGTTAACCGCGGAGGCCGATCATCTAGCCATCAAGGCAGCACGTGCACGTGCAGCGATCGATGAGGCCCGTCGTGCCTTGCTTGCCGCAGCTGACGAGGTTCATCGTGACTTGGCCAGCCACAACCCTCCTCCTCTAGCGTCCGACGATGTTGCTTCACTTAACAGTCAAGCAATCGCCATGCTCAACATCAAGACGATGATCCACGTCGTCCTTGACAACCTTTCACCGCACTACAATCAGCGGAAAGCACTCTTTCTCAACACCCTTGACAAGTACGAGCTCTTCGATTATGTCCTCATCGACGTGGATCTCAACGTCATCGATCCTTATTGGCGTCGTATGAACTGCACCATCATCTCCTAGCGCTACGGCACCGTCTCCTCCGATCTCATTGAGATCGTCTCGACGGGCGTACCCACAACTCGTTCCATCCGGCTCGGACTTCAGGAGTAAATCATCGGCAACCAGGAGACTCGTGCTATGATTCTCGACGTTGAATTCCTCACATTCATCCAGGGGGAACTCTCCATTACCGATCGTTGACGGTCGTTAAGTATCGATTTTGACCGTCAATATTACTCAATTACGTGAAAGAGTGAATATTTCTTGCACGCATTACCCTGGCAAATAACGTAGTTCCACCTGTAAGTTGTACCTGTAAAGAAATGTGCATGCAATGAATATATGCAGAATTGAGGAGAATTTAGGGGAGCAATCCTAAAATATACACTTCCAGCCAATCAGAGGACGACACGCGCAGTCCATAGATCAATGGCCCACTTATAGGACTATCCGAGGGACTCCAACGATGTATCACCCGGTAAAACTCTAAGAGCCCATCTGGAAGCCACCCGGAGGAAGCACACCGAGTGTGGGGCCACCCCAGGGTCGGCCTAACCAAGGGTTTGGCCGACCTGGTCCTGCCCCCAAACTCGATCATCCTCCATGTGTCGACTCCCTGTGGCTCCCTGAAGTCGGTTTTAACTGATTCACACACATATTCTGGCGGGAACCGACCTTAACTCATGTATAAATAGAATCCCATATCCTTCACTTCTCATACACACCACTTGAGTAATACTCTCTTGTATACACACTATATCCAAGTCATTAGTGGAGTATAGGCTGTACACTACAGGAACATGACCATTTATGACAGCTAAAACCTTCGTAAATAAGCCATATGTCACCGTAAACAATTTAATTAAAACAGTAATGGCTTATTTACGACGGTTGCCAGCCATCACAAGTCTGGAGTTATAAATAACGTAATTTACGATGGCCACCATCGTAAATTAGTTATTTATGAAGGCCTGGAACGGCCAATAGTTTCAAATATAAAAGGCACGACGCTACACACTCCCACGTCCGCTACCTCCGGAGCCCGGAATGGCGTCCGTGCGTCGTGATCCATGTCCCGGTAGCTACGGCGACGCAGTGTGAGCCTCCGCTGCTGATCCCTGTGATGTACAAGTGTTGTTAGACAAGTTTTAGCTTCAAAAGTGTATGCTTCACTAACTTTGCTTATGACGAGGTTGAATTGAGAAAATCTGGCTAAGTTTGTCTATGTTTTGCTAAAATGTCCTAGTGTAGCTAAGTTGTCGATGTTTGGCTATGTTTAAGTAATTTTGGCTTAGTTTGCTATAGTAATCTAATTTCTGTTGATTTCCAGAAGTGTTGCTTACCTGTGCCGCTGAAGAAGGCATCTATGGCTCCGCCACCACCTGTGGCTCTATCGGCGGCTGCCATGAGGGAATGACAACCTGCTGCCCATGCTACTGGGCTAAGACCTATGATAGCAAAGCATTAGCACATGAATAATAGTAAAATGATATAATTGTTTAGTATTTTAAGTGCTTACCTATCGTAGCTTGAATTTGTGCCAAGTAGCTAGCTTGATACTCCTATCTGGCCTTGGCAATTGCTTTTTTGCTTCTGGAGCTTCTCCTGTGTTAGGCGTAACTCCTCCTGGACACTCTGGAGCTCCAGGTCCCTCTGCGACTTCCGCCGGCTAGATCCAGAGAACGAAGACTGTGGACATCCAACTACGGTCTTCACCAATGTTTGAGGCTACAAACCAAATGCAGACAAGTCAACATCAGCTATCACACGTCTACATCTCTATTAGGAAGGATGTGTACTAAACCCACCCAAGAGTGACCGAGAGAGCTTGCTTACAATGAGACGCGGGGTCCGGATACTGATGAAATTTCAGCAGCGTAACCCCACGGTTCTCCAACCGCGCGTCCGAAATGGTGCAGCAAAGAACATCAATGTTATACAACGAAAACTTCTATCAGATCCGGACCTTTCGCATCTCGCCATAAGCAAGTTCTCTCAGACACCCCGAGGATGTTCAAAAAAAGGACAATTCCAAACCTACGCGCGTCACATGCATAGCGCAAGTGACACGTGCCGGTTTAAAATGAGTGACACATAGGTTACGTTACTCATTTTTTATTCATTCAATACCATCGTAAAAAATCTTGTTTACGATGGTTTTCATGTAATCCAATGAGAGAGAGAGAGGAAAGAAATAGAGAGAGAGGGAAAGGTTAGGAGATGACCGTAAAATATTGACAGCGAAAGTATTATATAAACATTCTAATGTTCCAACGAGTGCTTGGCGTCCTCACCAGCAATGTTCGCCTCCGTGCCGGTCTTGACGGTTGTCCTACTAATTATAGTCCTACTACCGTCCTAAATTATATAATATACATGCTCTGGGACAGTGTATATAGCTAATTAACCATTATGAATCAAATAATTAACACTCAATTTTCTAACAATTTTCAACTAAATAATCAAATAAAAAATAATTAACAAATAAACACACTAAATAATAAAAAAGATAATTTACAAGTAAATAATTAAATAACTAAATTAATTAACGAATGATGTAATATAACTAACCAAATAACTAACTAATTAAAGAACTAAACAATCACCAAGATTAATCAAGCAACTAAATTGCAAAATAAATACTAAACTAACTTAATAATCAACTAACCAAAATTAAGTAACTAAACTAAGTAACAAATTAAGTCATTAACTAAACTAATTAATAAAGTAACAAATTAACTAATTTATACAACTAATAAAAATACTAAATTAAACTTACCTCGAAGTGGCAGCAAAAAGGCGGCGAGCACGGGGCAGGCGTGGCTACGGCCGCGGGGCGGAGCGGTGGCGGCGGAACCGAGGCTGGGCGGCGGCGGCGGCGTGTGCGGGAGGAGGCAGCGGGCGCGGGCAGAGGCGGCACGGGTAGCGGCCGGCAGGCTCGGGCAAAATAGCCTGAGCGTGGGCCACGGCGGCGGATAGAACCCCTTATTTACAATGGCAAGAGCTTGGCCGTTGTAATTAACAATTATTTACGACAGTTGTAACCTAACCGTCGTAAATAAGGTGTTCCCTTGACCGTCATAAATAGTAGCCTATTTATGATGGTTGGTTTTCTCCGTCATGAATAATATTATTTACGACGGCCAACACTAAAACCATCGTAAATAGCTATAGCCGTCGTAAGTTTTGCTTTCCCTGTCGTGGTAGGAAGGAGTCTCTAGTTCCCAAGTCTATTTTGGGAAATGTATGGCTCATATATCTTTTTATTTGTTCATGACTTTATTCTTATTTATAATATTAGTCTTCTTTTATTTATATGCTTGGATGAAGCGTTTCTTTTTTTTTATGAAATCCATATATGTGTTAGGTTTAGTTGTTATTATGATAGTATAGTAACCTTGTTATTATGTTATCATAAACACCATAGACCTCCACTATAGTCTAATTAGATATTATATGAATATGTTACTATGAACAGTATAGTTCATGGTCCCAACATTGGTTCAACAATGTTTAGGTTTGTCATTGCCCTAGGATGGTAATTGTATTTCAGCTCCTAAGGTATTTACTTAGCATGCAAGCCTGATACTTGGATAGGTAAGTAGCGTTCGATGTCTCGTAGACCCACTGATTAAAGGGGTAGGCGGCAGGTGGAAATGTCGTATAGTCATCGACGTGAAGAAATGTGAAACAATTGAAGTTGGAATCAAGGAGTAAAGAGATCAAGTGATCGAGCCTCAAGTGATCGACTAAACTAACTGAATTATATATTCTTAGTCACCTGCAAAACAGGTAACCCCTTGTTTACATTCAAGCAATTTTATAAAGTCTTTCATTTATAGAGAACATAGCTATGAGATTATGATTGCATTAGGTCTAGATGATATTGAAGCCGAATTGCATGACCAGATTCAATCCAAGAGATAATGGGTAGATTAGCACATCATCGAGTGGAATTAGGCTATGCTGTCACACCCGGTTTTTCCGAAGAACAACCAAGTGAATATCACATGTATGCCAGGATTATTTTCTCATAAATGTGATGACAAATAGTGAAGCATCATTTATTACAAGCCAGGTGTCGAATATAAATAAGTCTTACAAAGCATATGTCTCGATGGACGATAATAAGTTCATCACAAATAAATAAACTAGCAGCGGAATATTATTCTTGTGGGCTCCATTACAGGCGTTGCCCGGGGGACTCCATGAACCTAGAAACCTTCTTTGGGTCCAAAGTCTTGATCATTAAACACCACTTCATTATCTTGACCTGAGCAGCAATATAAACCAACAAATTTGCAAGGTTGAGTACCGATGGTACTCAGCAAGTGTGGGAAAGTTATATCATGCATGGCTAGAACAAGGAGAGGTTGAACTCATGGTTAAAGCACTACGCAATTAATACCTATCACCTTAGCTTATTAAGCACCTACATTACTACACAGGTGAAATAGTCCCAATCTCCCATCCCATCATCATAATCAAATAACCATAACATCATTTTCAATGTTAAGCTCCCCGCTTAACATTCACACCCTCCAAGGCCATCATACTCTAATCATGAATAAGTCCAAGCCGCTCTTGACCGTGAGCACGGCTGTCATGACAGTTTTGACTCTGCAGAGTTTGCACCACTGTACCCACATGTAGTGATTTCATCCCCTGTTGCCGGGTGGACTAAAAGAACCTCCATTATGCCAGTGGCTACGAACCACATTCACACTTCCCAGGTGTGTAGCCAGGAGATCACTACGAAACCTTTACAAAGGGATTCCCGATGAGCGTGGGCCCACTAAGGTTTCACCCCTAACAGCATACAAGAGGCTCCAACCCCGCTGCAGTGGCCCCCTCTTGAGCCTTGCGGTTCATATGGTAGTCCAGCTGACACCTATTCCCCGCACCATCCAACAGACCCATACTACGCCGGGGATACACCTAATTAATTGGCCAAGCTGCCCCATCTAAGCATGTGGTTGGCACGGTAAAGCCAGGTTACATGCTCCATGAACCGGTCCTTAGGATCCAGGCAAGTACTAAACACAAACCCGAGTCTCGTGCACCCAACACCAACCAAAACATCCAACTTGCCTTGATCCCTACCTCTACATAACTCACAACATCTCATTCAAGATTATGGTAAAATAACTGATGATCTCATATCCCAAATATCCTATTCTAAGCATGGCTAAGCATATGCATAATAATAAATGACATGATAAAATGAATCCCAACCCAAGCTACAAGGAAACAATGTAATGCAATTCTAGGGAAACATCCTAGCATGGGTTTCATATTTTCAATTGACAATGCAAATAATTCTATCTACACATTCTAGTATAGGATCAAAGTGGTCAAGGACACTTGCCTCCTTCCTGCTGCTCTTGGAATGGGTAGTCCTGATCTTGGAAAGGAAGAACTTGCTCTGGAGCAGGCTCTACTCATACCATCACACATAGCAAAAGAAAACAACATGTCATAAGACATAGTTCACACTTCCACCTCATACAAACCACACATTCACATTTATGAAAGCCATTCACAATTCTATGTGTTGTGGTTACTCTATGTGTGTTGATTTTTGGCTTACATGCACTTTTAAACATGTGTATATGATTTCTACTTTTGTATTCATATTCATGTGGGCATACTATATATGAATTTCTAATTTAAATAAATCCCTTATATTTAATTGATACACATTTTAACTACCAAGTATGCATGAAAGGTATTTTCCTACTTCATATATGTCTTCAAACCTTCTATCAGCCCTAAACTGAATTCTTGGGATTTTAGAAACTTCATTTATCATTTTCTAGTTATTCATACCTAGCTTACTATATTTTCAGATTTATTTCCTATGCCTAAATGTGAACTTTATTATAAAAATAGTAAGACACCTCATCTAAACAGAATAGGTTTTGGGTCTAAAATATTAAATAATATATTTTTGAACTTCTCCTCTGATGTGAACTATTTTACATTTATTTTACAAAATTTCAGAATTATTCTCTACTTAAAAATATGTCCCTATATCTAATAAATGTGAATAATCAATTAAACAGATTCATTTCAGCCAAAAATCTATTTTTATCTCACTCCAAGGTTTTCCATGTACTAGGAAAGTTTTTAATTTGAATTGACAATATGTTTGTCCCATCTTTTAAATTTTAAATACTAACCACATATTCAATTTCCTAAATTTAATATCAATTAGGGTTAAAAAGGTAAACTCACCCCACTACAGGGTCTATAATATTATTTGGAAAATTTTCAGGGGTCTAGCTACACATAACAGAGGGGTTTTCCTAATTTTTATTAAGTCCAGGGGTCAAAACTGATTTTTAAATGAATTTACATGATTTTCTGAACTTCCAGGGGCTAGATCAGAAGTTTCCGGGGCTAGCTCTTATTTTCCGAGAACCCCAGGGGGTAGCGCGTAAGAATTCCAGCCTTTATAACGCGGGGCTGACGTGGACCGTCCGATTTAAAACAGACGGCTGAGATTATAACATCGAACCGGTACGCGGGGATTTAAATTCTACCGTGCGATTTAAAATAGACGGCGCACAAACGGCCACGTCGCTCTGATCGAGCGCGGGCGGCGCTGCCCGGCGGCGCACGGCGGCGGGAGGCGGCGATCTCGCCGGAGAGTTTCGGATCTTCGTCAATTCTTCCTAGAACTGTGATTTTATGGCATAGATCGATAGAGGAGAGGTCGGGGATCTCACCTCGGGGGTTTTCTTGAGCTCGGAGGTCCTGATAAGCGATCGATGACGAGATCCGAGATGAATTCACGGCGAGGCTCGTCGGCGCTGTGTTTGAACTGCAAATCACCGAGTTTTCTGCACCTGCAAGGTTCCCTGGAGGCGGTGGATCAAGACCAGCGAGTTAGATCAGAATTCCCGAGCGTAGATCGAGCAGAATTCTCCGGAGAAGCTCGGTTTCTCACCGGAAGGAAAATCGGCGAATCGTGGGGAAAAATAGGACGATACCGGGGTTTTTATAGACGGGGGAGGGCGGCGTTCGGTTGTGATCGAGTTTGCGTCGTCCACGAACGAAATTCGGCTGGGATACGCGAGGATCCGGGGCGGTTTCGATTCGGGGTGAGAAGAGTCCGGCCGAGCGCGGGCGCGAGCGCGAGGAGGAAGAAAGGTTGGCGGGCCCCGCGTGTCAGTGGGAAAAAGGGGGGCGCGCGGCTGCGGGCTGGCGCGGGAGTTAGTGGGCCGGCTGGTGGGTTTCGGTCCACTAGCCGGGAAGATTTGTTTTTTTTCTTTTTCTTTTTCTTTTTCATTTCTGATTTGAGTTAAATTTGAATTCCAGTTTGAATTTGAATTTTTGCAACACATGCAACACGTCCAAAAATTTTTAAATCCCCCTCTTGACAGGATTTTGGGGTGTTACAGCTCTACCCCCCCTAAAAAGAAATCTCGTCCTCGAGATTGGGGTTCTAAGAAAACAATTCCGGAAATTGTGCCTTAAGCTCATCTTCTCGCTCCTAGGTGGCTTCCTCTTCCGAGTGATGCTTCCACTGCACCTTGCACATCCGAATTCTTTTATTTCTTGTGAGGCGTTCCATTGTCTCAAAAATCTTGGATGGTTGCTCAGCATAAGACAGATCCTCAGCTACTTCAACCTCATTCATGGGTAGCATCTCTTCAGGTGTCCTCAGACATTTCTTGAGCTGTGACACATGGAATACATCGTGCACATCCGATAGGCGAGCCGGCAATTCTAGCTGATACGCCACTTCGCCTTTCTTCTCCAGAACTTGAAAGGGTCCGATGTATCGAGGTGACAACTTCCCTTTCGCCTTGAACCGACGAAGTCCTCGGATAGGGGACACCTTGAGATAGACATAGTCTCCCACGTTGAAAACGAGCTCTCTTCTCCGTACATCGGCATAGCTCTTTTGTCGTGTCTGCGCTATCCTCAAGTTGTTGCGAATTTCCCTCACTTTCGCCTCGGCTTCTTGTAGTACTTCGGGACCAAACACTTTACTTTCCCCTGTTTGGTTCTAAAATAGGGGAGTTCTGCACTTCCTCCCATACAAAGCTTCGAACGGTGACATCTTCATACTAGCCTGATAGCTGTTGTTATAGGAAAACTCCGCATACGGTAAGTTCTTATCCCAACTCCGATTGTTTTTGAGTGCACAAGCCCTCAGCATATCCTCAAGAATCTGATTGGTTCTTTCCGTCTGCTCGTCAGTTTGAGGGTGATAGGCAGAGCTGAAATTCAGATGGGTTCCCATGGTTTCATGCAACTTCTGCCAGAACCTTGAGGTGAACTGTGTCCCTCGATCCGACACAATCTTCTTTGACACTCCATGGTAACACACGATCCTTGACATGTACAACTCCGCCAATTTGGATCCGCTGTAGCTTTCTTTCACGGGGATGAAATGAGCTACCTTGGTTAGCCTGTCGATGATGAACCATATCGAATCATATCCTGATTGGGTCCTAGGCAGTCCCACTATGAAATCCATACCGATTTCTTCCCATTTCCATTCAGGCACTTTGAGTGGTTGCAATAATCCCGCGGGTCGTTGATGTTCTGCTTTCACCAACTGACATGTGTCACATAGGGCAACATGTTTCTCGACATCTCGCTTCATGCCATACCACCAATACCTGCTCTTGAGGTCCTGGTACATATTCGTACTCCCAGGATGAATGGAATAGTCAGAATCGTGAGCCTCCTTCAAAATCAATTCGCGGATCTCCTTTACTTCTGGCACACAGATTCTTTTCCCGTGCCACACCGATCCCTGTTCATCCTCTCTGAAACCAGGGGCTTTATTTTCCTTGATGAGTTGCCTGATTTCTTGTATCTTCTCGTCATTCTTTTGACCCTCACGTATTTCTCGCTCTAGTGTGGAGTCCACTTCCATGGCGACGGCTTCACCACTATTCACAAGGCATAGATTGAGCCTTATAACCTCGTCCTTCAATTCTGCAGGCATGTCCTTCAAGCTCAACTTATTGACCTGCACTTTCTGACTTAAAGCATCTGCCACGACGTTTGCTTTCCCAGGATGATAGTTGATGCCCACATCAAAGTCGTTGATTAGCTCTAACCATCTCCTTTGTCTGAGGTTGATATCTGGCTGTGTGAAAATGTACTTTAAGCTCTTATGATCCGTATATATCTCTGTTCTCTTCCCCATCAAGTAATGCCGCCAAATTTTCAACGCGTGTACCACTGCGGCTAGTTCTAGGTCATGTGTAGGATAGTTCTTCTCGTGCTTCCGGAGCTGCCGGGATGCATAAGCCACGACATGCCCTTCTTGCATGAGAACACATCCCAACCCATTTCTAGAGGCATCACAGTACACCGTAAAGTTCTTCTTCATATCTGGCATAACTAGCACTGGGGCTGTTGTCAATCTTTTCTTTAACTCCTGAAAACTCGTCTCGCACTGCGGCGTCCATGTGAATGTGATTCCCTTCTCCAACAGTTTGGTGAGGGGCCTCAAGATCTTAGAGAATCCCTCAATAAACCGTCGATAGTATCCTGCCAATCCCAAGAAGCTTCGAACTTCCCCGACATTTTCAGGGGTCTTCCACTTCTGTATATCCTCGATTTTGGTGGGATCCACGGAGATTCCTCCCTCCGAGATGATATGTCCTAAGAAGGGAACTCTCTTCAGCCAACACTCACACTTGCTCAACTTGGCATATAGTTGGTGTTCTCTCAGCCTCTGCAACACCAACCTTAGATGTTTCTCATGTTCTTCTTCATCTTTGGAGAAGACGAGAATGTCATCTATGAAAACCACCACAAATTTGTCCATATATTCCATGAATACCTTGTTCATGAGATACATGAAGTATGCCGGGGCATTAGTTAGCCCGAAAGACATAACAGTGTATTCATACAGTCCGTACAGAGATACGAAAGCTATCTTGGGAATATCAGATTGCCTTATCTTAAGTTGGTGGTATCCCGACCTGAGATCAATTTTCGAGAACACACAAGCTCCCCTCAACTGATCAAACAAGTCTTCAATGCGGGGTAATGGGTACTTATTCTTGATGGTTACCTCATTCAAGGCACGGTAGTCCATGCATAACCTCTGGGTTCCGTGCTTCTTGGGCACAAATATGACTGGAGCTCCCCATGGTGAGGAACTAGGGCGAATATACCCCTTCTCCGTCAACTCTCTCAAATGATCCTTGAGTTCTCCCAGCTGCTTGGAGTCCATCCGATAAGGTCTCTTGTATATCGGAGCTGTTCCAGGCACTAGCTCAATTGCGAATTCCACTTCACGATCAGGAGGCATTCCTGGCAATTCCTCTGGAAAAACATCTGGATATTCCCTGATGGTTCTGATCTCCTCCACTTTTTCACCTCAACTTGATTTAATTTAATGCCCCCCCCCTAGGCTCTTGTATTGTTATAAACTTTACTTTTGTGCAACTAGGGTGCGTTAGTTCCACCGTTCTGGTCGAACAATGGATGATTCCCTTATGTTTGGTCAACCAGTCCATGACCAGAATAATATCAATCCCTTGGGAATCTATCACTATGAGGTTGGCAGTAAATACCACCCCATTAATGTCTAGATTCACCTTGGGACACACTTGTCTTGTCCTTATTTCTCCACCTGGAGAGTTTACTGCTAGCACATGGTTCATTTGTGTTGTTGCTAGATCATGCTTCTTAACAAACCCTTGAGCAATGAACGAGTGGGTAGCACCAGAATCAAACAACAGGGTTGCGATGTGTAAATTGGCAGGAAACTTACCAACTACCACGTCAAGTGCCTCTTGCGCTTCCTCCATGGTGACGTGGTTCACCCGTCCTCTCATTACATTCTGCTGTTGTGGCTGCGTGAGCTTCTTCTTTGGGCACTTATGGGCGTAGTGCCCCACTTCACCACAGTTGAAATATTGCACCCCAACCTTAGGTGCCTGGCCTTTGTTGTGTTGGGGTTGGTTTGGGGGTCCTTGCACTGCTGGTCGAGGTTGATACGTAGGGCGAGGCTGCTGTACAAACTGACGTTGTGGCTGTATTGGTGCTGCCGGAGGCCTGTAGTTCGGGTTGTACCCTCTTGGTGCTGAGTAGGGTTCCGCAGCACGGTTTGTCGGCCCTGCAGGTTGTTGCATCAGACGTGGGCGGGTGTTGCTCCCTGAGGCTTGATGTGACCACCCGGCCTTCCTCTTGTTCCCATTTTCCAAGGCCTTCAGCTTCCTTTCTACCACAAACGCTCTGTCCAACATATTTTGGAAGCTCTCATACTCGTTGGAGGACATTGCACACTGCATTTCTGCGGTAAGTCCTTCCACGAAACAATCCTGTTTCTGCTCATCAGTCTCTATGTTCCGTGGGGCATAACGGGAGAGTTGAGTAAATTTAGTGAGGTATTCCCTCACAATCATGTTTCCTTGCTGCAATCCCAAGAACTCCTTCCTCTTGTTTTTGAGTTCACCCCTTGGTATGTAATGGTTGTGAAAGCTGCGCTTGAACTCTTCCCAAGTGATGTTCTCAGGGTCATGATGGGCGGCCACGTAAGCGGTCCACCAATCAGCAGCAGGTCCATGCAATTGATGAGAGGCAAACATCACCCTCTCATACCCTTGGCACTGTATGATCCTCATCTTGCTCTCAATGGTCTTTAGCCAATCATCTGCCTCCAGAGGTTCAGCAGCACTTGCAAACTTTGGAGGTTGAGTTCCTAGAAACTCACTCAACCTTGGTTGGCGTGGTGCAGCTTGTGGAGGTGGAACTTGATGCAAGTTGGCCACCACTTGAGTCAGGTTCTGGATGAGCTGATTTTGATTCTCAAGCATTTGGTGGATGGGATCAACTCCTTCACGGCGACCACCCCTGTCTTGGCCTCCAGAAAGATGAGGGTTGCAGGCCTCATCGTTGTTGTTGGCGGGGTTGGCAGCACGACCTTTTCCTCTTCCGTCCATCTAGCATGATCATCCAAATATTAATTTAAAGCATTACGTATTATCTTACTACTTTCACTTGTTTTGAGGCTTTGTTATACTTTTCTGAGGGTTCATGTCTCACACAAAAATAAATGAACTATTATTTCATGTGGGTTCACACACCAAAGCAAAACAATCTGAAGACGAGGCTTTGGACAATTGCTCATGGCTTCCACAACTCACGTCACACACCAAGCATTAACACACCATTAACTACGATAACGACTCGACTACTCGACATCTTGCTAAACTAGGGGAAGGACTCTACACTACTCGTATCACTGAGCTGGCTCCTCGGGATCTTCCTCATTATTGCGGCTGCCCTCTGACTCTGCTTTGGGTGGGGAGGCTGCTGGTGGAGAAGTGCGACGACGCATGATCGCCCGGCGATCTGGGGAGTCAGGAGTCCATGTATCATTCACGGTGACACACAGTTCATTCCCATATCCTCTTTCTCTCGCCCTCAAGCAGGCTCGAAGCAACGCCTTGGTTTCCTTCAGGGTTTCCCGAACATCCTGAAGCTCCTGCTGACACTCCTGCAGTCGAGTGCTGAGCATGGCAGCATCCTCCAAACACAAGTCCATGTGCTCATGGGAAGTCCCTTGCTGCACTGGCGGGTACTTATACTCTGTTGTACCACTCTCGCGCTGGAGGACATACATGTACTCAGTCCTGTCCAGGTGTCGACGATAGATGTGACTCTGGCAGGTGATGGCCTCCCAGGTGACATCCTTCTCTGCATCGACCTGTGTCGCTCGACAAGCTCGAGAGCGGTGGATTTTGAGAAGCTGATTCTCGTGGATAATCCTCATCTCTGAACTCCATTCTTCCCTCTTCTCACGGATGGTCCTGGTGGAGCTATAGTGTATGATTAGCTTGCCCGTATTGCCGGCGGCTTGGAGCATACGTCGAAGACGGCGCAACAAGCCTCCTACTGCCAGTCCGTAGGAAAGGTACGTCACCGGACGACTCTCCTCTCTTTGGGCAAGGGCAACTACGGGAACTCTCCCTCCTGTGGACTTGCGAGCGGTGCGAATCATGCGAACCATCTAAAACAAAAAGCATTTAAACTTAGGTTATATAAACTTTTAAACAAAAATCCTATTTTGAATGAAAGTTGGGGTAAGATGAAGAAAGTAACTCCATTAAATAACACTTTTCAACACACACCTTGTAAAATAGTTTTTAAGAAACTAGGGCCCTTAAGTACGTCCATTTCTAGCTAGGTCCACGTTCCTACAGGCAACCTTGGCTCTGATACCACTTCTGTCACACCTGGTTTTTCCGAAGAACAACCAAGTGAATATCACATGTATGCTAGGATCATTTTCTCATACATGTGATGACAAATAGTGAAGCATCATTTATTACAAGCCAGGTGTTGAATATAAATAAGTCTTACAAAGCATATGTCTCGATGGACGATAATAAGTTCATCACAAATAAATAAACTAGCAGTGGAATATTATTCTTGTGGGCTCCATTACAGGCGCTGCCCGGGGGACTCCATGAACCTAGAAACCTTCTTCGGGTCCAAAGTCTTGATCATTAAACACCACTTCATTATCTTGACCTGAGCAGCAATATAAACCAACAAATATGCAAGGTTGAGTACCGATGGTACTCAGCAAGTGTGGGAAAGTTATATCATGCATGGCTAGAACAAGGAGAGGTTGAACTCATGGTTAAAGCACTACGCAATTAATACCTATCACCTTAGCCTATTAAGCACCTACATTACTACACAGGTGAAATAGTCCCAATCTCTCATCCCATCATCATAATCAAATAACCATAACATCATTTCCAATGTTAAGCTCCCCGCTTAACATTCACACCCTTCAAGGCCATCATACTCTAATCACGAATAAGTCCAAGCCGCTCTTGACCGTGAGCACGGCTGTCATGACAGTTTTGACTCTGCATAGTTTGCACCACTGTACCCACATGTAGTGATTTCATCCCCCGTTGCCGGGTGGACTAAAAGAACCTCCATTATGCCAGTGGCTACGAACCACATTCACACTTCCCAGGTGTGTAGCCAGGAGATCACTACGAAACCTTTACAAAGGGATTCCCGATGAGCGTGGGCCCACTAAGGTTTCACCCCTAACAGCATACAAGAGGCTCCAACCCCGCTGCAGTGGCCCCCTCTTGAGCCTTGCGGTTCATATGGTAGTCCAGCTGACACCTATTCCCCGCACCATCCAACACACCCATACTACGCCGGGGATACACCTAATTAATTGGCCAAGCTGCCCCATCTCAGCATGTGGTTGGCACGGTAAAGCCAGGTTACATGCTCCATGAACCGGTCCTTAGGATCCAGGCAAGTACTAAACACAAACCCGAGTCTCGTGCACCCAGCACCAACCAAAACATCCAACTTGCCTTGATCCCTACCTCTACATAACTCACAACATCTCATTCAAGATTATGGTAAAATAACTGATGATCTCATATCCCAAATATCCCATTCTAAGCATGGCTAAGCATATGCATAATAATAATGACATGATAAAATGAATCCCAACCCAAGCTACAAGGAAACAAGGTAATGCAATTCTAGGGAAACATCCTAGCATGGGTTTCATATTTTCAATTGACAATGCAAATAATTCTATCTACACATCCTAGTATAGGATCAAAGTGGTCAAGGACACTTGCCTCCTTCCTGCTGCTCTTGGAATGGGTAGTCCTGATCTTGGAAAGGAAGAACTTGCTCTGGAGCAGGCTCTACTCATACCATCACACATAGCAAAAGAAAACAACATGTCATAAGACATAGTTCACACTTCCACCTCATACAAACCACACATTCACATTTATGAAAGCCATTCACAATTCTATGTGTTGTGGTTACTCTATGTGTGTTGATTTTTGGCTTACATGCACTTATAAACATGTGTATATGATTTCTACTTTTGTATTCATATTCATGTGGGCATACTATATATGAATTTCTAATTTAAATAAATCCCTTATATTTAATTGATACACATTTTAACTAACAAGTATGCATGAAAGGTATTTTCCTACTTCATATATGTCTTCAAACCTTCTATCAACGCTAAACTGAATTCTTGGGATTTTAGAAACTTCATTTATCATTTTCTAGTTATTCATACCTAGCTTACTATATTTTCAGATTTATTTCCTATGCCTAAATGTGAACTTTATTATAAAAATAGTAAGACACCTCATCTAAACAGAATAGGTTTTGGGTCTAAAATATTAAATAATATATTTTTGAACTTCTCCTCTGATGTGAACTATTTTACATTTATTTTACAAATTTTCAGAATTATTCTCTACTTAAAAATATGTCCCTATATCTAATAAATGTGAATAATCAATTAAACAGATTCATTTCAGCCAAAAATCTATTTTTATCTCACTCCAAGGTTTTCCAAGTACTAGGAAAGTTTTTAATTTGAATTGACAATATGTTTGTCCCATCTTTTAAATTTTAAATACTAACCACATATTCAATTTCCTAAATTTAATATCAATTAGGGTTAAAAAGGTAAACTCACCCCACTACAGGGTCTATAATATTATTTTGAAAATTTTCAGGGGTCTAGCTACACATAACAGAGGGGTTTTTCCTAATTTTTATTAAGTCTAGGGGTCAAAACTGATTTTTAAATGAATTTACATGATTTTCTAAACTTCCAGGGGCTAGATCAGAAGTTTCCGGGGCTAGCTCTTATTTTCCGAGAACCCCAGGGGGTAGCGCGTAAGAATTCCAGCCTTTATAACGCGGGGCTGACGTGGACCGTCCAATTTAAAACAGACGGCTGAGATTATAACATCGAACCGGTACGTGGGGATTTAAATTCTACCGTGCGATTTAAAATAGACGGCGCACAAGCGGCCACGTTGCTCTGATCGAGTGCGGGCGGCGCTGCCCGGCGGCGCACGGCGGCAGGAGACGGCGATCTCGCCGGAGAGTTTCGGATCTTCGTCAATTCTTCCTAGAACTGCGATTTTATGGCATAGATCGGCAGAGGGGAGGTCGGGGATCTCACCTCGGGGGTTTTCTTGAGCTCGGAGGTCCTGATAAGCGATCGGCGACGAGGTCCGAGATGAATTCACGGCGAGGCTCGTCGGCGCTGTGTTTGAACTGCAAATCACCGAGTTTTCTGCACCTGCAAGGTTCCCCGGAGGCAGTGGATTAAGACCAGCGAGTTAGATCAGAATTCCCGAGTGTAGATCGAGCAGAATTCTCCGGAGAAGCTCGGTTTCTCACCGGAAGGAAAATCAGCGAATCATGGGGAAAAACGGGATGATGCCGGGGTTTTTATAGACGGGGGAGGGCGGCGTTCGGTTGTGATCGAGTTTGCGTCGTCCACGAACGAAATTCGGCTGGGATACGCGAGGATCCGGGGCGGTTTCGATTCGGGGTGAGAAGAGTCCGGCCGAGCGCGGGCGCGAGCGCGAGGAGGAAGAAAGGTTGGCGGGCCCCGCTTGTCAGTGGGAAAAGGGGGGGGGCGCGGCTGCGGGCTGGCGCGGGAGTTAGTGGGACGGCTGGTGGGTTTCGGCCCACTGGCCGGGAAGATTTGTTTTTTGTTTTTCTTTTTCTTTTTCATTTCTGATTTGAGTTAAATTTGAATTCCAGTTTGAATTTGAATTTTTGCAACACATGCAACAAGTCCAAAAATTTTTAAATCCCCCTCTTGACAGGATTTTGGGGTGTTACATATGCTAAATGTTACTTTGGAAGGACAGGTAGAAGTCGAGTAGATGGAATCCACTCGCGAGTTTAGGGCTTGGTTTTACCGGAACGGATTATGAATAAAGCCATTGAGGAAAACTCACAAGTGAGAAATTGAGACCGGGCAGGGAGATAGAGATGCAGCAGGCTGAGGACTGTGCGTGCATAGACCTGGCCTGTGTTGGTTAAGGCCCGTCCGTACTTGGCCCTGTTGGTTAAGTTTGAGTTGTGTACTGGGCGCATACTGACTATATTGGACCCAGGAAACCGATGTACCCCGTGAGATCCATATTGGAACTTTTCCAATCGGCTTAGGCTTTCGGCATCAGTACAGCAGGAGGTAACTCACTCCAGAACATATCACTACGGGTATGTACCTTGAGGAGCTTGCTGTTCGGGTCGATGGGACCGAGCCCAGTGTGGATGAACATGGGAAAGGTGACTACGTATGACATCGGTCGAGTTCGCTGCTGGCAACTCGGAGATGGGTGTACGTGTCGTGGAGTCTGGGCATGTCCTAGTTCGAATCACCATCGCTCGCGGTTATATGAGCATACATGGACACTGAGTCTTGATGTAGCAAGAACTGAAGTGAATTACTATGAATTGATAAGGCTTGTGCTCTAAATTGTATTGCAACCATGTTTGAATTAGAGATAGTGCCAACTAAGTTTACTTCACTTTATGCAAGAAGCATCATAACAAACCGTTTCTTGTTTGATTGTGGAGTTGCGATGCTGCTCGGCTCAAAGTCTTTAAAATGAGGTTATAAATCTGAAAGTTAAGGATCGATTGTAGGCGAGTTCTTTATGCAAATCCAGCTACCATGTTTCAATCCGTCGTGCATGTAGAATTTCTTGTTAAGAGGAGACGGATCAGTCTTGCTGAGTCTATGTGCTCACGCTTGCTATATGAGTGGTTTTGCATGTTAACTTCGATGCTTATGAGGAGGTTGTCCGGTGAGACTCGGAGACTTCCGAGTCGTGTAGCACATGGAGAACCCGCCCGCTGCCGTATGTCTTCGTGTTGCTAGCAAGAAGAGTCCGCGGGCTGGACATCTTCTCAAGTGCTTAGTAGATATTAAATGTGAGATGATTATAGTCTTCTTCTGTAGTTTATTTGATGTAAATTATTTACAAAAAATACTTGTAAACTTCCACATTTGATTTATGTGATACATATTCCTTATATGTGTGCTGTTGGGTGCCGCATCGCACGACACCATCCAATGCGATTCCCGGGCGAGCGGCGCGACCCCGTGGCGGGGCGGGCCCTCACAGCATGGTATCAGAGCCGCATTGGGAATAGCGCACGGAATAAGGACCGTATTATGACAAAAAATTAGGATACGATGATAATACGGTACTAGGCCCACATAAGGACTACTATATTAGTCTAATATGAAGGTGGCAAGCTAACTTATGTGCTTATGTCGAAAAATCATGCATCTCGGGACTTTCCATGTCTTGGGGGGGGGGGTGCATGTAGCGCTGTCCACCAGTGCACACAAGCTGAAGGGTGGAGCCCCACGGGTGGCAGGTAACCTGACCCACTTATGTATTCTCTATGACTCTTCATGTCGTTTGGAGTATGTGAGCAACGCCAGTCCCCGGCGTGCTGCGGGAAAGTAGGTGGAGACCCCTTCACATGGTTGGTAACGTGAACACATAGCTCAAGACGTGTTTGGCTTGAGAACACCCGTGCGACTGACGACGGACGGGTGTATGAAACTGTTATGGAGCCGGGTTCGGTGTTCAGCCGAACCTGATGATTGTGTGTGACTTATGCAGGTACTTAACCACGAAACTATAGTACGAGCGGCACACGTTTGCGAGTGACCGTCTTAGTGCCACCTATGGATACGTATATGCTGGTATAATCTGGTTATTTTTTCTTGTGGTGAGGTAATGTAGTACCGATATGATTCTTACGGTGCATCAACACCGTACTAAACTTAATAACCTTCCCTATGAAGAAATGACTCATGAACTAACTTTTGACTAAAAAATGGAATTTTGGAACAAATATTACTTACTGAACTCTTATTTTGAGCTAACACTCAAAATGAGAGAATGACTAGGTTTCAAAAGTTTCAAAAACAGAGTGCTCTGTTCTGGCAGGAATTCTTGCTGGACTTGGACAGAGCCTAACTCTGAGTAGCTTTACCCAATGGAGTTGTATGATACATTTATGGAAACATTTTTAAGTGCTCTACAACTTCTCTGTAGACCTCCAAGCAAAATCACACGCCAAATTGGTGGATAGTCTAGTTCAATGCAAACTGTCCAGAACCAGGACAGAACCAAATCTCTCTGGACATTTCTGTATTTCAGCCATAACTCTCTGTACAAAAATCCTTAAGTGTCATATGATACACGGTTGGAAATCTTATGAGATGTGCAACAATTTTGCAATTCAAAGTTTGTTCAGATTCATATTTTATTTTCAGATACAACTGCCATAAAAACAGCCACATTCAAAAAGGATGCTGGCAAATTTTATCCAGGATTTCTGTCAACTTTGGAAAATCATAACTTTTGATCCAGAAATGATCTGGAGGCTTATAAATACTCATTGGAAATATATTGAAGTTAACTTTAACTTTAGTATTCAAATTGAGTTATGAAAGTGCATTTAACTGGATCAAAATCTGGATTTAGTGCATCAAGGTCTGTTCCGTACAGAAAAGAGGACTGGTCATACCTACTTTAAGGATTTGTGTAAACATGAATGTTGTTAATACTTTCATAAAGTTTTGACATATTCATGTTTTCCTTAGCTTCACATACTGCTGAGTTCATATTTGACTTATCTCGAAATGTATTTGTGCAGTATGGTTCATACTCGCTCTTCGAGTAAGGCTAGAAGTTCTCGCCGAGGCGGTGATGATTCTATTCCACCGCCGGAACCACCATCCATGGGATGGATGGATCTTATAACTCGGGTTGTCGAGTCCAACCAAGGGAACACTAGGCTACTCCAAGAAGCAACTCAAGAAAACAGTAGATTACTCCAAGCCTTGGTACAACAAGGCATACTTCAACACACGCAACAAGTCGTTCCACCTCGGAACGCTTATTTGGATTTCTTGGCGACTCAACCACCAATCCTTACAGGAGCTACCAAACCCGTGGAAGCAGATCAGTGGCTTTGTGTCATGGAGTCCAAATTTGGAGTATTCGAGTGTGACGAATTTTAGAAGACCTTATTTGCCGCTCAACAACTTCATGGAGCCACCGGAAATTGGTGGGTTGAACATCTCGCCACAATTCCCGAAGGCCATCAAGTGGCATGGACGGAGTTCTGTGTAGCCTTTCGTGCGCGTCACATACTGATAGGAATTATCAAGACCAAGCGGGAGAAATTTTTGAAATTGAAACAAGGGGACATGAGTGTATTTGAATATGTCAAAAGGTTTAACCATTTGGCTCAATATGCTCCCGAATATGTGGCGGTAGAAGAGGCTCGGTGTGATTATTTCTTCAATGGCCTAAGTACCATATTACAGGAGAAATTGGTCCTGTTCAACAAAGGTAATTACACCGACATGGTCAGTGCGACTCTCATACAAGAAAGGCCGACACTCTAGTGGCTAGCAGAAAAGAGAAAAATGAGTGAGCTACAGGAAAGCACAAGTTATGTACCCCAAAAATACCGTTTGGTGTACCGAACGCCATCTGGTGAGATATGGAGGCCACCTGTATGATCAAATCCTCAGGAATTGATTGTTGGTCAAGTACCACAACTTGCACCACCTCCACAGCAGTAGCATCAGATGGTGGCTTGTGCTCCATCGCTGCAGCCATATGTATCTAGCTTGCAACCACAAGTCAGCGAAGAACCGGAGAGATATCTGTGTTTCACTTGTGGTCGTATGGGCCATTATGCTAGGTATTGTCCAGAGGGAAATCAAGGCTGCGGGTCAATTATATTTTCAATATTCAGACCCGTACTTAAATCTGCAGAAAAGAGGGCAGACAAGGGGCAGCATTCACTACACAGTGATTGATGATGTTCCGTAAGGAGAAGCCGCGTTAGCAGGGATGTTTTCTCTGAATCAGCTACCGGTATTAATTCTCTTTTATTCTGGTGCCACACATAACGTTATTAGCCAATCTTTTGTGGCTCAACATCAGCTCCAAACCACTTATACAAAGAGGCAATACCTCATATCTTCACCCGGGGGCAGCATTACCGCAAGCGATGTTGTCTATCGAGTACCTCTTTGTTTGGGGGTAGAATATACCCCACAACCCTAATTATTCTCGGGGGTTTGAAGATCGACATTATTTTGGGGATGTCGTGGTTGAGTAATCACAATGCGGTTCTCAACATCAGCTCTAGGACTGTTGAGCTCAACTCCCCACTGCACGGTCTTCATACATTGTTTCTGGGCGCCAGTCGGCAACAGATTGCAGCATTGAACCACTAGAAAACTATGAATATAGAAGACATTCCGGTGGTACGTGAATATCCGGACGTGTTTCCCGATGATTTACCAGGCATGCCGCCCGAACGGGACGTAGAGTTCAAGATTGAACTTGCGGCGCGAGCAACATCCATTCCACGAAGGCCGTATAAAATGGCACCCAATGAATTAGCAGAGTTGAAGACATAGCTGAATGACCTAATGAGCAAAGGATTTATACGACCGAGTTCGTCACCTCGGGGGTGTTTAACATTGTTTGTAAAGAAGAAGGACGAAACACTATGGCTTTGTGTTGATTATCATCCTCTTAACGCCGTTACCATCAAGAACAAGTATCCACTATCTCACATTGATATGCTTTTCGATCAGTTAGTGGGTGCTAAGGTATTCTCGAAGATGGATCTTCAGTCCGGATATTATCAGAGTAAAATCCGGGCAGGAAGATATTCCGAAGACGGCATTCTCGATGAGATATAGGCTATATGAGTATCTCGTCATGTCTTATGGGTTGACCAATGCCCCAGCACACTTTATGTACCCGATGAATTCAGTATTCATGCCAGAGTTGGATAAATTCATCGTTGTCTTTATCGACGACATCTTGGTGTACTCCAAGTCATAGGAAGAACATGCTGAGCATCTGCATAATATGTTGCAAAGATTGCGAGATCACAATCTCTATGTAAAATTCAGCAATTCTGAATTTTGGATTGATCAAGTACCTTTTCTCGGACATATTATTTCAGCGGAAGGCATCGCTGTAGATCCCAGTAAGATTATCCAAGTACAGAAATGAGAGTCACCAAAGTCTGTGCATGAAATCCGAAGCTTCCTCGGTTTAGAGGGTCATTACCGGCGATTCATCCCGAGCTTCTCAAAGATCGCTAAACCGATGACAGAGCTGTTGAAAAAGAGTACCAAATTTGTTTGGGGGTGCTGCGTTTGAACAAACTTTCAAGACTTTAGTGAAGCATCTCACAACAGCACCAGTTCTTGCTCAGCCGGATACGACGAAGCCATTCGACGTTTATTGCAATGCATCTGGCATCGGTCTTGACTGCGTGCTGATGCAAGAGGGACGAGTGGTCGCATATGGATCTCACCAACTTCGAAACTATGAGCAGCATTATCCAACTCATGATCTTGAGTTAGCTGCCGTGGTCCTTTCTTTGAAGTTATGGAGGCATTACTTGCTCGGAAATCTTGTACACCTCTACACCGACTACAAGAGCTTGAAATACATCTTCACTCAGAAAGAACTGAACATGAGACAACGAAGATGGTTAGAGCTCATTAAAGATTATGAACTTGAGATTTATTATCATCCAGGAAAGGAGAATGTGGTCGCCGATGCACTCAGTCATAAGGCGCATGTTGACCACTTGACAATTGCTGAAATGGATGAGGAAGAACCAAGTCCCCTTGTCATCCCGTATGGAGCCCTCTACAATCTTGCTCTCATTCCTACCATCCGAGAGGAGATCAGTGAGTCTCAAAGAAAAGACAAGGGTATGTCTCACATATGGTGGAGAATAGACAACGGAGAAATGAAGTGCTTCCGGAAAGACGAAAATGGTACGTTATGGTTCAATGACCGAATAGTAGTGCCCCGGGATATGGGACTATGGAAGAAAATTTTAGATAAAGCTCATTTGTCCAAATTTTCCATTCATACGGGCAGCAATAAGATGTACCAAGATCCCCGGAAGAAATTTTGGTGGACACGTATGAAACGCGAAATTGCAAAGTATGTTTCAGAATGTGATACACGTCGAAGAGTAAAGGCCGACCATATGAGGAAGTCAGGCCTGCTGTGATGAGGACATCACAACAGTGGATACTCACATTGATATACAAGGACCAATCACAAGAGCACGAGCACGATTACTAAATCAGCAGGTGAACTCGTTCCTAACTTCCTACCATGTGATTTTGAGAATGGATTGCTATTTAATGATTTAATTGTTATTAGGAACCATGGACATGATCAACAAGTAAAGGGAGGAGGATTAGGGGACGTGGAGAACCAGATGGGACGTCCACAAGTTGATGGAAACAATCGCCAACTCGGACTCGAGTTCAACTCGAAGTCCAGGAGCAGTCCATCTTAAAACGGACGCCCAAGATGCATACGGACTCCGTTTTCGGCATTCTACATATGCATGGAAATATGAGAAGATAAAATTTCCAATAGTTCTGGTCCCATATTAAAATTCGCCAGGAGTCAATGGTAATTGTCGAAACAAGTGGAATAAAGAGTTCTGTCTGGTGTTGCACCACCGTATTGGGCTTTTGGGCCTTGTATCCGGTATGAGTCCATTAGGGACGCGTCTAAGGATATTATGGACGAACCCTAGCCTTTAAATACTGCAGCCGCCGGCCATATTCGGTGGGTTTTGCTTAGATTTAACACTTTCGCCATTCTACGGTTTGTGAGACCCCAATTTCGCAATTTCAGATTGCATCTTCATCGTTCTTGCTTGTGTTCTCGGTTGCACCTGCAGGGATAGCCTTCTTGGCAAGGTCAAGCGTGTGAAGCACGGTTGATAACCAACGGAGCAGTGGTGTAGTGATTGCAGGGGTGTTCGGCTCTGCTCGAGTGCCTCAGATCATCAACGTCGAGATCTCCACTTCAATTGACCTACCTTTCGGAAGATCGGGCCTAAACCACTCATCATTTGGTCTCAGATTTCAGGTTGCCCATGAGGTACTTTAATTTCCCACTAGATTAGTTTTTATTTTTCATACCTAGAGTCCACAGAAAAAGCCACAAAAAAATCATATCATGTTTACCGATTCCTAGACCATAATGCCTGCAAGTTTCGTTTTTCAGTTTGCATTATTGAGTTTGTATTCGTGTGGTCGAGTCTTGTTGCTAGTTTAGCATTGTGTTTCTGGGTCATAGTTATCGTTTTTTCTTCCTTGTTTTTCTTGCTGCTCACCTATTCTACAATCCCTAAACAACAAATCGAGCTAACAAGATCATCGGTTTGCCCTAGCTAGCCGCGTTGCGTGAACTCCCGCATCGCCAGCCTTAGAACAGGTAACAAACCATTGTGCCAGTCCTCCTTGATTCATCACACAACATCCCATCATTCTTTGTTTCTAAATTCCAATTGTTTTTCACATCCTATTGCGAGATCTTTTTTCAAAACCGAGGTTGAATCAACATAAAAAACAATAACTCGGGTAGCCTACCTTAAAACGGCCATAACTTTTGCATATGAACTCAAAATCGGGCAATTTTTTTTTCAAATTGATCTACTCGAAATTTCACAACCGATTTTCTACGGCTTTGCCATTTTTGGCGAAATTTGTTTGGCCAAATTCCCCTCGGAAGATAGACTATCCGGCCTCCGAAGTTTCAGCCGTAATTGTAAAGAATCTTCCTGATTTTCTATAGGCCACATCTTACATCCAATTGAGCTGCAAAGTTGTGTGCTTTCTATTTTCATGCTCTCGAGTAAACAAAAAATATCAAAAAATATTTTTTAAAAAATAAAAAATAGTGAAGAGAGCACAGATATTAAAGCATTGACAGCACACCTTGAAAACAGTTGGCCTATACACTTGTGTTGTACTTGTTGGTTATATCTTCCTGATTTTCTATTTGTCTTTCTACTGCCTTGTATTGTGCTAGGCCTAGAACACTTGTTAACCAGCAACAGTTCCTACATTGAATACTTATTCAACTTTGTTTGCTGTTAACGATTTTTTTGTTTGCTTATTAGCCACCATATTGTGCCATCCAAGCTCCACTTTTCCTCTTGAGCAGAACAGGTACCTTTGCAATCACTCCACGCTTCATTGGTTCTCACCGTCCATCGTTTACCACCTGCTGTGTCGGTAAGAACACTTGTAAGAACGTGGTAAGACGCTTGAGAGAGAGAGAGATTGTTTTCCTTCCTTCCACTTTTCACATTGCCACTATCCTTTGTAGTTGATAGGAATAACATCTTTTTGTTGTCTTTTGTTTACTACTAACAATGGCAGAAGATAAATGGGATGATGAATGTGTTCAACATGCTGAGTTGCGTGACATGATGAGGGAAATGACAGATATGTTCACCAAAACCCAAGCATCGACAGAGGCGTCATTGACGACCTTGAATCGCCAACTTGCTGATCTTGTTATTCGGATGGACACTCTTGAGGCGCGGCTGCCTCTCGCTGAAGATCGTGAAGACGGTGCTTATAATATGGAAGATCATAACAATCAACCACGACTTCCACTTTATCTACGAGGTATGGGAGGTAATAATCGTTATAATTACAATGATCGTCACAACAATTTTAATCGCCCTCTTGATGATCCTTTTGCTAAAGTCAAATTTACTATACCCTCTTTTTCTGGTGCTTATGATGCTGAGGCATATCTTGATTGGGAGATGACAGTAGAGCAAAAATTTAATGTGCACCTTGTTCCTGAACAACATAGAGTTCGTCAAGCCACTAGTGAGTTGAAGGATTTTGCTATCATATGGTGGAATGAACTTGTTAAAACTAGAACTGATCCTCTAACATGGGATAGATTAAAGGAAGCTATGCGTGTTCGTTTTGTTCCTCCTTCTTTTCAGCGGGACCTTCGCAAAAAATTGCAGCGCTTAGACCAAGGTAACATGTCCGTAGAGGAGTATTATCAAGAGTTACAAAAGGGTATGTTGCGCTGTGGGGTAGTAGAGGACATGGATGATAAAATAGCTCGTTTTTATGGGGGTTGAGGCGTGAAATTAAGGACATTGTTGATTATAAGGAATATGATACTGTTAACAGAGTATTTCAGCTGGCTATGGCAGAAAAAGAATTGCAGGGCCGCCAACAGCAGCAGCACCAACGCACGAGGAGCACCTTCACACCGCGTTCGACATCTACACCATCCAAAACAGCACCATCTTCGAGTTTTCCTACTGGCACTACACCATCCAATGGTGGCCAACAAACTTCATCTACTGCTCCATTTCCTCGCGCGCCCGAGGGCAGCAAGACGACATCATTCAAGCCTACGTCTTCCACTCCTTCCACGAGTCGAACTTCCAACATTAAGTGTCACCGCTGCCAGGGAGTTGGTCATGTGATGAAAGATTGCCCTAGCAAACGAGCATACATAGCACAAGATGATGGCGGGTATGATAGTATTTTGGATGTTGAAGATGAATATTCTCTTGCTATTAACGTTGCAGGACCAAAAGATGACCACTATAGCACAGATGAAGAGGTACTTGGTACTGCAGCAACGGAAAATTATAGAAGCATAATTTTGCAGCATTCTTTGAGCTCCAAAGTTGAGGCGGATGACAAGCTACAGCGATACAATCTTTTCCACATGTTTCTCATTGTCAAGGACTGCTGTGTGCACACTATAATTGATGGAGGCAGTTGCAACAACTTGGTGAACACGGATGTGGTCAAGAAACTTGGGTTGACAATAAGAGCACACCCTCATCCATACCACATTCAGTGGTTCAACAACAGCGGTAAGGTTAGGGTAACACAAACAGCGAGAGTACATTTTTCGATTGGCTCTTACCATGATTTTGCCGATTTTGATGTCGTACCTATGGATGCTTGTTTTCTTTTGTTAGGACGTCCTTGGGAATTTCATACGGATGCTATTCATCATGGTAGAACTAATAAATATACTCTAATGCATAAAGGAAAGAAAATCACTTTGCTTCCTATGACCCCTGCTGAAATTGTGCATTTGGAGAAAAGTAAAACACGTGATGATAAGGCAACAAAATCACTAGACTCTGAAAAACAGCAAGTAATTAAGTTAAAATCACCTTCGTTGCTCACAACTAAATCTGATCTTGCTGATTTATTTAATACCAAGGAGATGTACTATGCTTTAGTATGCAAAGAAGCCATGTTTTTGCTTCACGAAGTGTCCATTGCATTGCCCCCTGCTGTTGCTCACCTTTTGCAGGATTTTGTGGATGTGTTTCCCCCTGAGATACCCCCTGGATTACCACCTATAAGGGGCATTACACATAAGATCGACTTGATTCCAGGGACAAGTTTGCCAAATCCTGCGGCGTACAGGGCGATTCCGGAAGAGACAAGGGAAATTCAGTGACAAGTTCAAGATCTTTTGAACCGCGGGTATATTCGTGAAAGACTTAGTCCTTGTTCTGTTCCTGTTCTTTTGGTTCCTAAGAAAGATGGTAGCTAGCGTATGTGTGTTGATTGTAGAGCGATTAATAACATCACCAATCGATATCGTTATCCTATTCCTCGCTTAGATGACATGCTTGATGAATTGAGTGGTGCTATTATTTTCACAAAAATTGACTTGCACAGTGGTTACCACCAAATTAGAATGGCACTAGGAGATGAATGCAAAACTGCATTTAAACCAAGTTTGGACTTTATGAGTGGTTAGTCATGCCTTTTGGTTTAACTAATGCACCTAGCACTTTTATGCGATTAATGAACGAGGTTTTACGTGCTTCTATTGGAAAATTTGTGGTGGTTTACTTCGATGATATCCTCATTTACAGCAAGTCATATCATGAACATCTTAATCATTTACGTGCTATTTTCAATGTCTTTAGAGATGCACGTTTGTTTGGTAACTTCGAAAAGTGCATCTTTTGCACCAATCGAGTTTGGTTTCTTGGATATGTCGTTTCATCACAGGGAATTGAGATGGATGAGGCAAAAATTGTGGCGACGACTAGCTGACCAACTCCATCAACCGTCACGCAGGTGCATAGTTTTCTTGGTCTTGCAGGTTTTTATCGACGCTTTGTGCGGGATCTCAGCACCATTGCAGCACCTCTCCATGAACTGACAAAGAAGGGAGTGCAGTTTCCATGGGGCGAACAGCAGCAACAAGCTTTTGATGTTCTCAAATCAAAGCTTACACAAGCACCATTGCTACAACTTCCTGATTTTGACAAGACATTTGAGCTAGAATGTGATGCAAGTGGCATTGGTATTGGAGGTGTTCTCATACAAGGATGTAAACCCGTTGCATTCTTTAGTGAAAAATTACATGGTCCTTCTCTGAGTTATTCTACTTATGATAAGGAATTGTATGCCTTAGTGCGAGTTCTACAAACTTGGCAACAATACCTTTGGTCTAAGGAGTTCGTCATACATTCCGATCATGAATCTTTGAAGCATCTTAAGTGTCAAACCAATCTGAATAAACGACATGCTAAATGGATTGAGTTCATAGAATCATTTCCATACATCATTAAGCATAAGAAAGGGAAGGAGAATGTTATTGCAGATGCATTATCTAGACGTTACACCATGCTGTCCCAACTTGATCATAAAATATTTGGTTTGGAAACAATAAAAGGATTATATCCTACTGATTTGGACTTCAAAGATGCCTTTGAAAATTGTAGAGAAGGAAGAACTTGGAATAAATATGTACTACGGGAGGGCCTCCTCTATCGTGCTAACAAGCTATGTGTTCCTGCTAGTTCTGTTCGCCTATTACTTTTGCAGGAAGCACATGGAGGAGGTTTGATGGGACATTTTGGAGTGAAGAAAACTGAGGACGTGCTGGCCACACACTACTTTTGGCCAAAGATGAGACGTGATGTCGAGCGCTATGTGTCACGATGCACTACTTGCAATAAAGCTAAGTCTCGACTCAACCAACATGGTCTTTATATGCCTCTTCCTGTTCCTAGTGTACATTGGCAGGATATTTCCGTGGATTTTGTTTTGGGATTGCCTAGGACTAAGAGGGGGAGGGATAGTATTTTTGTGGTTGTTGATCGTTTCTCCAAAATGGCACATTTTATACCTTGTCATAAAAATGATAATGCCTCACACATTGCTGATTTGTTTATAACAGAAATTATTCGTTTACATGGTGTGCCAAATACCATTGTTTCTGATCGTGATGCAAAATTTTTAAGTCATTTTTGGAGAACTTTGTGGTATAAATTGGGAACCAAGCTGCTATTTTCAACCACATGTCACCCACAAACCGATGGACAAACTGAGGTAGTAAATCGTACTCTATCCACTATGTTAGGGGCTGTTATAAAAACAAATTTAAAGGGTTGGGAGGATTGTTTACCACATATAGAATTTGCTTACAACAGGTCAGTTTACTCTACTACAAAGGTAAGCCCATTCCAGGCAGTGTATGGTTTCAATCCCCGTGCTCCTATTGATTTATTACCTTTGCCTCCTTTTGAAACTATAAATTTGGATGCTACACAACGATCTAAATTCATTCTTAATATGCATGAAACTATAAAGAAAAATATTGAAAGGATGAATGAGAAGTATAGAATTTCTGGTAGTAAAGGTAGAAAAGAAGTAAAACTTGAACCAGAGGACTTGGTATGACTACATTTGAGAAAAGAACGATTCCCTCACTTGAGAAAGTCTAAACTTATGCCACGAGCTCCTGGTCCTTTTAAGATTATTGAAAAGATCAATGACAATGCATATAAGCTTGAGTTGCCTCCGGATTTTGTGGTTAGTCCCACAATTAACATTTCAGATTTATGACCAAACTTGGGAGAAGAAGATGATCTTGAGTCGAGGACCACTCTGATTCAAGAGGGGGAGGATGATGAGGACATCACAACAGTGGATACTCACATTGATATACAAGGACCAATCACAAGAGCACGAGCACAATTACTAAATCAGCAGGTGAACTCGTTCCTAACTTCCTACCATGTGATTTTGAGAATGGATTGCTATTTAATGATTAAATTGTTATTAGGAACCATGGACATGATCAACAAGTAAAGAGAGGAGGATTTGGGGACATGGAGAACCAGATGGGACGTCCACAAGTTGATGGAAACAGTCGCCAACTCGGACTCGAGTTCAACTCGGAGTCCAGGAGCAGTCCATCTTTAAACGGACGCCCAGGATGCATACGGACTCCGTTTTCGACAATCTACATATGCATGGAAATATGAGAAGATAAACTTTCTAATGGTTCTGGTCCCACATTAAAATTCGCCAGGAGTCATTGGGAATTGTCGAAACAAGTCGAATTCGGAGTTCTGTTCGGTGTTGCACCACCGTATTGGGCTTTTAGGCCTTGTATCCGGTATGAGTCTATTAGGGACGCGTCTAAGGGTCTTATGGGCGAACTCTAGCCTTTAAATACTGCGCCGGCCATATTCGGTGGGTTTTTCTTAGATTAAACACTTTCGCCGTTCTACGGTTTGTGAGACCCCAATTTCGCAATTTCAGATTGCATCTTCATCGTTCTTGCTTGTGTTCTCGGTTGCACCTGCAGGGATAGCCTTCATGGTGAGGTCAAGCGTGTGAAGCACGGTTGATAACCAACGGAGTAGTGGTGTAGTGATTGCAGGGGTGTTCGGGTCTGCTCGAGTGCCTCGGATCATCAACGTCGAGATCTCCACTTCAATCGACCTACCTTTCAGAAGATCAGGCCTAAACCACTCATCATTCTGTAACCATTGCAAATACCGGCATGGAAGTGGGAAGACTTGAGTATGGACTTCATCGTCGGGTGGCCGATGACCTCCCACCAACATGACTCGATTAATCTATTGATCGATTAACCAAATCAACACATTTCATCCCTGTGCATACCGGGTATAACGCGAAGAAGTATGCGGAGTTGTACATAGCACGGATCTTGTGCTTACATGGAGTTCCCCGTACCATTGTGTCTGACAGAGGATCGTTGTCCGTAACCCGTTTTTGGGAACAGTTACACGCATCCTTGGGAACCAAATTGATTCGAAGCTCCACGTATCACCCTCAAACTGATGGGCAAACAGAGAGGTTGAATCAAATACTTGAAGATATGTTGAGAGCGTGTGCCATCCACCACGGTAAGAACTAGGATGATCACTTACCGTTGGCGGAGTTCTCATATAACAACGAATATCAGACGAGCATCAAAATGGCACCATATGAAGCTCTTTATGGCCAGAAGTGTCGTACACCATTGAATTGGTGCGAGTACGGTGAAAGAGTAACGTTCGGGGTTGATCTTGTTAACGAAGCCGAAGATAGAGTTTGGAATAATACAAGAGAACCTCAAAGCTTCTCAATCTCATCAAAAGAGCTACGCGGATCAGAGGCGTCGGCTGCTGCATTTCGATGTCGGAGAGAACGTATATCTTCGTGTGTCTCCAATGAAAGGAATTCATTGGTTCGGTATCAAGGGAAAACTTGCTCCCCGCTTTATCGGTCCATTTACCATCACGGATAAGTGCAGAACCGTAGCCTACCGGCTGGAACTACCTGCAAACCTTGCCGGTATTCATGACATATTTCAAGTGCCTCAAATTTACCGCTGCTGTCCGTACCGAAGATATCGACGAATGGCAACCGCATCTCACCTACACCGAGCAACCGGTGCAGATTATCGACGAGAAGACCCAGATCACCCGGAACTGGATTTTAAAATTTTACAAAGTCCTGTGGAGTAATCATACCGCGGAAGAAGCGACGTGGGAAAGTGAAGATTACATCCACAAGAACTATCCAGAACTTTTGTCTTATACTTTGTAAAGAACCCTCCCATCTTGTTCTTCTTTTGTAATCTTGGGACGAGATTCTTTTAAGGGGGGAGGAATGTAAAGGTCCCAAAAATATGAATACAAAGGAACTAAAGTTTCAACACCATTTGGTTTTATGTGTATAAAAAATTGGGACTTGTTTAAAGTTTCCACATGTGATGATACACATGAGTGTTCCACCACACTAGCAAATGATTATTGAGTGTTTGGGGACAAAGTTGATTTACACACATGTGGAGAAGTTTGAGTTGTGTACCGGGTGCATACTGGCTATATGGGACCCAGGATACTGATGTACCTTGTGAGATCCATATTGGAACTTTTCCGATCGGCTTAGGCTTTCGGCGTCAGTACAGCAGGAGGTAACTCGCTCAAGAACATATCACTGCAGGTATGTACCTTGAGGGAGCTTGTTGTTCGGATCGATGGGACCGCGTCATGTGTGGATGAACTTGGGAAAGGTGGCTGCGTATGATATCGGTCGAGTTGGCTGCCGGCAACTCCGAGATGGGTGTACGTGTCGTGCAGTCCGAGCGCGTCCTTGTTCAAATCACCGTTGCTCACGGTTATATGAGCATACCTGGACACTGAGTCTTGATGTAGTAAGAACTGAAGTGAATTACTATGAATTGATAAGGCTTGTGCTCTAAATTGTATTGCAACCATGTTTGAATTAGAGATAGTGCCAATTATGTTTACTTCATTTTGTGCAAGAAGTATCGTAACAAAGCGTTTCTTGTTTGATTGTGGAGTTGCGATGCTGCTCGGCTCAAAGTCTTTAAAATGAGGCTATAAATCTGAAAGTTAAGGATCAACTGTAGGCGAGTCCTTTATGCAAATTCAGCTACCATGTTTCAATCTGTCGTGCATGTAGAGTTTCTTGTTTAGAGGAGACGAATCAGTCTTGCTGAGCCTATGTGCTCACGCTTGCTATATGAGTGGTTTTGCAGGTTAACCTCGATGCGTATGAGGAGGTTGTCCAGTGAGACTCAGAGACTTCCGAGTCGTGTAACACATGGAGAACCCAGCCGCTGTCGTATGTCTTCATGTTGCTAGCGATAAGAGTCCACTGGCTGGACATCTTCTCGAGTGCTTAGTAGATATTAAAAATGAGATGATTATAGTCTTTGCTGTAGTTTATTTGATATAAATCATTCACAAAGAACACTTGTAATCTTCCGCATTTGATTTATGTGATACGTATTCCTTATATGTGTGCTGTTGGTGCCGCATCGCACGGCACCACCCAATGTGATTCCCGGGCGAGCGGCATGACCCGGTGGCAGGGCGGGCCCTCACAGTCCAGGAGGTCAAGGGTGGGGCCAACCGTGCTCTTTCTATTAAGGGGACTACAGCAATGACAACAATGGAAATCAATCCAACTTAAAGGAACTTGCCATTAGCCAGTTAAAGATCAATGAATCTATGTCCAAGAAGATGTCGGCTAATGACAAGACCCTAGAAAGTAGCAACACTAAGATAGAAGGATTATCCTTAGCCTTCAAGACCCAGTTGAGCTTCAACAAGATGTTGGACACTCAATTAGCTCAACTGGCAACTGCTATTTCACTAATGGAGAATGGGAAGATTCCGGGGCATCCCGAAGCTCCCCGAGAACATGTCAATATGGCGAACACGAGAAGAGTAAGATCCACTCATGACCCACCATACCCTCAGCAAGGAAAGGAAGCAGCTAAACAGGATCCAGGGTGTCCCACCATATCATGCTCAATTGGGACTCAACACTTTGACAAAACCCTTTGTGACCTTGGAGCAAGTGTGAGTGTCATGCCAAAGGTGGTCTTTGACAACCTCAACTTCACATCATTATCACCAACGCCAATGCAGCTCCAGCTAACCGATTCTTCAGTTCGCTATCCCGTGGGAATAGCTGAAGACGTCCCGGTGAGAATCCGGAACTGCTTCATCCCCATGGATTTCTTGGTCCTCGACATGGAGGTCGAGAAGGAAACGCTGCTCATTCTTGGGGGACTGTTCCTTAGCACCACGGATGCTCACATCGATATGGGAGCCAGAGAAATCCGCTTCCATATCAACAACAAGGAAGAGAAGTTTGACTTTCGGCCAAAGAGGGAGCAATGCTCCATGATCAAGATGAAGTATGGCCCAAATGTCAAACACATAAGTGACACCCCCACCAGTGGACAACCTCATCGCTTTCATGAGAACATTATTATCTGAGAAAGGCCAGGGCCGGTTGAATGGCCCAAGTCCACAAAACCACAAAGAAGAGAATGGTGGAAGAAGCAAGAGAAGTCATCCATGTTTTCTTCTCTGGGACTGAATGCCAAGACATCAAGCTGAACAAGACGGAGTCCCTCTCATCGTACTTTAAAAAGTTGGGTGAGACCTTGCCAATAGGTAAATTGGTACTTATCTCATTTGCTTTCCATCGCAATTTTGATTTTCCTCAGTTTGCATTTTCTACAACATGTGATAGGAGGATGAGTCCCAATCTTCCGAGAGGTAGGGTAAACTTGATTGGGTGGAGATCTCGATGTTGATGATCCAAGGCTCCGAACGAACGAAACCCCGCAATCACTACACCACTGCTCCGTTGGTTATCACCCGTGTCACACGAATGACCTCGCCACGAAGGCTTATTCCTGCAAGCGCAATCAAGAACACAAGCAAGAACAGAGAAGTTGCAATCAAAACTGAATTGATCACGAATTTGGGGTCTCACAACCGATGATCGGCGAACTGTTTAATGACAGATTGTAACTAAGCAAAACCCAGATGTTTGTGACGGCGGCTAGGGGGTGTAAAGGAGGTGGAGGACGACCAGGGGGGTGCTGGGGTCGTGACCTAACCGTAAGACACGTACATAATGGACTTGGACTCGATACAAGGCCCAATGGCCCAACTAGGTGATGCAACACCCTGACAGACTCTAAACTTTATATTTTTTCGATGTTTCCCGTCGACTCCAAGTGATTTTGACGTGGGGCCTGTTCCATTGGAAAGTTTATCCTCTCAGCTTTCCGTGCATATGTAGAACGTCAAAAACGGAGTCCGTATGCCTCCTGTGCATCCATTTTAAGGTGGACTGTTCCTGGGCCCGAGTTGGACTCGAGTTTGAGTTGAGCTCGGTCTCTAACTTCTTGTTGGTGTATTTTCTGGCCCTCCACGCCTCGAAACCCCTCTCCATGTATATCCATGTCCTCTCCATGGTTCCTCTAAATTCAGTTTTCATGCTCGAGCTCTAGTAATTGGACCTTGCATGTCTACCATGTGAGTGTTGTGTATATCTGCAGGAGTGATGTCCACATCATCCTCCCCCTCTTGCATTGGAGTCGTCCTCGACTCAAGCTCATCTTCTTCTCCCAAGTATGGCTTCAAATCTGAAATGTTAAATGTGGAACTAACCCCAAACTCGGGAGGCAACTCAAGTTTATATGCATTGTCATTTATCTTCTTAAGAACCTTAAAAGGTCCAGCAGCACGTGGCATGAGTTTGGACTTTCTCAAATCCAGTAACCTATCTTTTCTCAAATGAACCCACACCAAATCACCGGGTTCCAATTTTACCTCCTTCCTACCTTTACTAGCAGCAATGCGATACTTTTCATTCATTTTTTCAATTTGTAACTTTGTAGTTTCGTGCAACATAAGAATAAATTTAGAACGTTGTGTAGCATCTAAGTTCACAATTTCAGTATGTGGTAAAGGTAGCAAATCAATTGGAGCACGAGGATTGAAACCATACACTAACATAAACGGACTTAACTTGGTTGTGGAGTGAATAGACCTGTTATAAGCAAACTCAATATGTGGCAAACACTCCTCCCACAACCTCAAATTGTCTTTCAAAACAGCCCGCAACATAGTAGATAAGGTACGATTAACTACCTCCGTTTACCCATCAGTTTGTGAATGACAAGTAGTAGAAAACAGCAACTTTGTTCCCAATTTATACCATAAAGTTCTCCAAAAGTGACTCAAAAACTTAGCATCCCTATCAGAAACAATAGTATTGGGAACACCATGCAAATGCACAACCTCATTAAAGAACAAATCAGCAACATGTGAAGCATTATCGGTCTTGTGGCAGGGTATAAAATGAGCCATTTTAGAGAAACGATCAACAACCACAAAGCCACTATCCCTCCCCCTCTTTGTTCTAGGCAATCCTAAAACAAAGTCAATAGAAATATCCTCCCAAGGTGCACTAGGAACCGGAAGAGGCATATAAAGACCATGTGGGTTAAGTCGAGACTTAGCTTTGTTGCATGTCGTGCAACGTGAAACGTAGCGCTCCACATCATGCCTCATTCGTGTCTAAAAGAAGTGAGCGTCCAGCACATCCTCTGTCTTTTTAACACCAAAATGTCCCATCAAACCACCTCCATGCGCTTCCTGCAACAACAAAAGACAAACGGAGCTAGCTAGAACACACAGCTTGTTAGCACGGTAGAGAAGGCCTTCACGCAGCAGGAATTTTTGCCACGTTCTTCCCTCTCTACAATTTTCAAAGGCATCTTTAAAGTCCAAATCAGTAGCATATAACCTCTTTATGGTTTCCAAACCAAAGATTTTATGATAAAGTTGGGATAGTATGGTATAACGTCTAGATAAAGCATCGACAATCACATTGTCTTTCCCTTTCTTATGTTTAATGATGTAAGGAAATGATTCTATGAACTCAATCCATTTAGCATGACGTTTGTTCAGATTAGCTTGTCCTTTAAGATACTTCAAAGACTCATGATCTGAATGTATGACAAATTCTTTAGACCATAGTAATGTTGCCAAGTTTGCAAGACACGCACTAAAGCATAAAGTTCTTTGTCATATGTAGAATAATTCAGCGAAGGCCCATGCAATTTTTCACTAAAGAAGGCAACAGGTTTACCTCCTTGAATTAGCACTCCTCCAATGCCAATGCCGCTCGCGTCACATTCAAGCTCGAAGGTCTTCTCAAAATCAGGAAGTTGCAGCAATGGTGCTTGTGTGAGCTTCGACTTGAGAACATCAAAAGCTTGTTGTAGTGCTGGTCCCCATCGAAACGGCACTCCGTGCTTTGTCAACTCGTGGAGAGGTGCCACAATGGTGCTGAAATCCCGCACGAAACGCCGGTAGAAACCTGCGAGACCAAGAAAACTCCGAACCTGCGTGACCGTAGTCGGAAGTGGCCAGCTCGTGATGGCAACAATCTTTGCCTCGTCCACCTCAATGCCCTGCGAAGTAACAACATACCCAAGAAAAGACACACGATCGGTGCAAAAGGTGCACTTCTCAAGGTTACCATATAAACGTGCATCGCGCAAGACATTAAAAACAGCACGCAAATGTTCAAGATGCTCATCATATGACTTGCTGTAAATAAGGATATCATCAAAGTAAACCACCACAAATTTACCAATGAAAGCACGTAAAACCTCATTCATCAACCTCATGAAAGTGCTGGGCGCATTAGTTATACCAAATGGCATGACTAACCATTCATAAAGTCCGAATTTAGTTTTAAAAGCAGTTTTCCATTCATCACCTAAAGCCATACGAATCTGATGATACCCACTACGCAAATCAATCTTGGAGAAAATAACAGAACCACTCAACTCATCAAGCATGTCATCCAATCTAGGAATAGGATAGCGATAACGAATGGTAATGTTATTGATGGCTCTACAATCAACACACATGCGCCAAGTGCCATCTTTTTCTAGAACCAAAAGGACATGAACAGAACAAGGACTAAGACTCTCACGAATGTACCCGCGGTCCAGAAGATCTTGGACTTGTCGCTGAATTTCCTTAGTCTCGTCGGGGTTGGTCCTGTAGGCAGCACGGTTTGGCAAGCTCGCCCCTGGAACCAAATCAATCTTGTGCTCAATGCCTCGCACAGGTGGTAATCCAGGGGGTATCTCTGCATTGTTGTTAAACCATTGAATGTGATAAGGGTGGGGATGCTCCCGTGTGGTCAAGCCAAGCTTCTTGACCACCTCAACATTCACCAAATTGTTGCATCTACCACCATCAATGATGGTATGTACACGGCAGTCCTTGACGAGAAACATGTTGAAAAGGTTGTGACACTGGCGGTTGTCATCCTCTCGAACCGTGGCACTCAAAGCTCGCTGCACAATCAAAGTCCTATAGTTGTTTGTCGCAGATGTACCAAGAACCTCCTCAGCACCATCATCCGAACCTGAAATGTTAGTTGCAATAATATTTTCATCTTCAATATCAGAAGCACTAACATACCCACCATCAACAGTAGCAATGATCGCCCGTTTGCTAGGGCAATCTCGTTGAATATGGCCAAGTCCCTGGCAGCGGTGGCACTTGATGTCGGAGCTGCGACTTGTCGAAGTGTTGGGTGCAGCCGCCTTTGCTGCAACACCTGGAGGCATCTGGGACTTGCTTTTATCTTGTCCCCGTGATGTAGAAGGTGCGATGCTGCTGCGTACAACACCCGTGGAGGGTGGTGTAGAAGCACGTACGCTCGAGGAGGGCGCTGCTTTGGATGGCACCGAAAATTGTCGTGGTGTGAAGGTGTTGTTCCGCCGCTGCTGTTGGCGACCCTGCACTTCTTTTTCTGCTAACATAGCAAGTTGAAATAAACGTTGAATAGAATGATATTCCTTGTAGTCAACTATGTCCTGGATCTCACGCAGCAAGCCCCCATAAAACATAACAATTTGGTCTTCCTGATCCTCAACTACCCCACAATGAAGCATACCTTTCCGCAACTCTTGGTAGTACTCTTGGACAGTCATGTCACCCTGATCAAAGCATTGCAATTTCTTGAGAAGATCACGTCTATATGAAGGAGGAACAAACCTAGCGCACATCTCTTCTTTTAACGCAGCCCATGTCTGTGGTGCATTACGTGTATTGACATGTTCATTCCACCAAATTATAGCAAAATCTTTAAACTCACTAGTGGATTGTCTAACTCTATGTCGCTCAGGAACAAGATGAGAGCTAAATTTTTGTTTTACCGTCATATCCCAATCCAAGTAAGTCTCAGCATCATAAGATCCATAAAATGTTGGAATAGAAAACTTAATCTTAGCATAAGGATTATTATCTTGTTCAGGAGCATGAGGACGAGGTTTACCTCCCATACCTTGACGATTTCGTCGAGGGCGACGGTGCTGCTGTGCATCATCCTCATCGTTATTGAAGTCATCCTCTGTGTCGTAGTGAGCATGTGCATCACCATCAAGGATGATAGAGGGTGTAGCTTGTTGGGGAAGACGAGTCTCCATCTCGTCCAACCGTGTGGTCAGACCAGCAACACTTGTATGGAGCCTCTGAAAGGTGGCTGTTGTAGTGGTCTGGTAATTGTTGAAAGCTTCGGTCATTGCCTGCATCATGTCCTTTAGTTCCATATGGGACACACACTCATCATCATCCAGAGGTGTAGAACCAGAGGTCTTATCCATAGGCTTCTTTCCTGTCATTGTTAGTACAAAACAGAAACGAAGACAAAAAGATCGTGAAGAACCCTATTACTACGCTCTCCGAAGTGGGTGGAAAATCGATCAGTAAGATGCGTCTTACCCCGCTCTTACAAGTTTCTTACCAGCACTGCAGGTGGCCAACGGTGATCGGTGTGAAGCAAGCAGAGAGTGGGTGTGATTGCAAATGTTACCTGTTCTGCTCGAGAGAAGGTGGGGCTTGGAAGGCTCAAATGCAGTATATGTATGTGGCACACAAGTTAGTAACAGATAGCAATGCTGAATAAGTGTCCAAAGAATTTCACCTAGTTGCTGGCCTAAGAATGTATTAGAACAGTTGTGGCAACAAGCAAGGGCAAGGATGAATGATGATGAACAACAAGGATAATATCAGCAAGTATCCAGCACTCACACAGAAATAGCACAACTAGAAAACCCCTTAGCCTCCTGTTTTTGTCTTGAAGCACTAGTAGAAATCAAAATTTTTTTCTCTTTATTTTTTTGATATTTTTTATCAACCAGGGGCACAAGAATAGAAACAGCACCAAGTATTAGCTCAAACCGATGAAAGATGAGATCGGCACAAATTCACGAGCGATTGGAAAAACTGGTGCTGGAACTTCGGAGTTCGAAACGAGGGCCTTCTTAATTTTTTGTATTTTTTTAGAACACTGTATGTGGACTTTTTCGAGACCTTTCTGGGAAAAAAATGTGCCTCAATCGGAGTTACGAGCAAAAAGTTATGCCCGTTTTAAGGAGGATACCCCGAATCAGGTTTTGGTGGTGGTGGAAACTGCAACAGAAACGAATCGGTGGATAGAATTTTTTTTGTAGATGGCAGCGGATGGAAGAAACAAAACTGAACCAAAACAAATCTAAACCAGCAACCAGACTCAACCTAGGACACGAACTCAGAACTACGGACTCCGAAACTAAATTGTGCAAAAGGTTGAGCGGGGGTTGTAGGTTAGGGAAACTAATTTTTTTTGTGACTTTTTGTGGATGATAGGACTGAAACAAAATAAATCTAAAGAGCACACAAGTATACCTCACGGTGAACCTGGAAATCTGATACCAATTGATAGGAGGATGAGTCCCGATCTTCCGAGAGGTAGGGTAAACTTGATTGGGTGGAGATCTCGACGTTGATGATCCAAGGCTCCGAACGAACGAAACCCCGCAATCACTACACCACTGCTCTGTTGGTTATCACCCGTGTCATACGAATGACCTCGCCACGAAGGCTTATCCCTGCAAGCGCAATCAAGAACACAAGCAAGAACAGAGAAGTTTCAATCAAAACTGAATTGATCACGAATTTGGGGTCTCACAACCGATGATCGGTGAACTATTCAATGATAGATTGTAACTAAGCAAAACCCAGCTGTTTGTGACGGCGGCTAGGGGGTATAAAGGAGGTGGAGGACGACCAGGGGGGTTCTGGGGTCGTGACCTAACCCTAAGACACGTACATAATGGACTTGGACTCGATACAAGGCCCAATGGTCCAACTAGGTGATGCAACACCCTGACAGACTTTAAACTTTATATTGTTTCGATGTTTCCCGTCGACTCCGATTGAATTTTGACATGGGGCCAGTTCCATTGAAAAGTTTATCATCTCAGCTTTCCGTGCATATGTAGAATGTTAAAAACAGAGTCCGTATGCCTCCTATGCATCCATTTTAAGGTGGACTGTTCCTAGGCCCGAGTTGACTCGAGTTTGAGTTGAGCTCGGTCTCTAACTTCTTGTTGTTGTATTTTCTGGCCCTCCACGCCTCGAAACCCCTCTCCATGTATCCCCATGTCCTCTCCATGGTTCCTCTAAATTCAATTTTCGTGCTCGAGCTCTAGTAATTGGACCTTGCATGTCTACCATGTGAGTGTTGTGTATATCTGCAGGAGTGATGTCCACATCAACATGTTTTGAATTTCTGTTTGCATGTTGAGAATTTTGTAGTCTCAACCAACATTTTTATTTTGAAATTTTTTATTTGAGAAAAGTTTTATATGGAAAACAAATTTCGGAGCAATATTTGTCGCCGATGCATCCAATAGCTGGAAATATAGTCGTTGGAGAGCCACATGCAGAAAGAGGAACCAGGGGGGCCTACCTGCAGGTGCGGCCGAACCACCTGAGGGAAGAGTCATTTTGGCCCTTCCTCCTTCACCGGTCATGTTCTTTTCCCTTGTGACCATTGGGGAGTGAAGCACTATAAATTAGTGCCTTTGTGTGAGTGTTCTTTCACACTTCATCCCATTTTGACCTCCCCAAAACTCTCACACTTTTGCTCAAGTTCTTTTCTTGCTCTTCATTGAAATACTTCTCTTATTTCCAACCAAAAAGATTTGCTTTGATTGCATTCAAAAGTTGCTCCTAAGATAAGAAAGGCAACTCGTTGAAGGTTTCATTTTGGTTTCACTAACGTAACCCTATTCGAGATTCACTTTGTTGTGTCTCACAAGTTGTGCAGTTATGAAGACAGGAATTAAAAAGTTGTTTGGGAAGAATAAAGGTGTTTCATCAAGCTCAAGTCATCGGATGGATGACTCTAGCACATACATCTCCTCTGAGCCTACACCAAGTCCAAGGTTAAATGTGCAAGACGACGTCTTGATGGAGGGAGGTGATATTACGCCCCAAGTTCTCCATGATGACGACCTCGACTTGGAAAGAGACGTTGAGCAACAAGCCTACAACATCATCCGAGATCGTGAGTTTCCCACACGAAGGCCTATGATCCCGAGCTACTCTCTAAAATAGGTATGGAATCCAAATTCTTTACCATTTGGCATGCATTAGATGGAATAATTTTGCTCAAATTGGTGAGGATGGTTCACACCTCTTCACTATTCAATTCCTATGCACCCTTACATAAGGAAATGAAGGTATTTCTTTTAAGTTTTTCCAAAAAGGAATACTTTCTTTCATGGAAAGAATTGAGTGAGCACCTAGGTTTCCATAGGAATTGTTTACTAGATTTAGACCTTATGCCTAAATTTAATAAACAAAGTTTTTGGCAAGAAATAACCGACGAGGTAGCATGTAGGGCTCCTAGGAATAGCCATCTCAAAATCCTACTTTACACTTCATGCATAGATGTGTGACTATGACTATTTTCCCTAGAGGTGATGTTAGGATTGTTCGAGAAGATGAAATAAAGACCCTTTTTGCTATGGTTAGAAAGATAAAAATTGCTACTATAAAGGATGTCGAAGTGTGCGATCGACACTTCCCCCGGGCCTGCACTGGGCAGCTCGCGGAGGTTCTTTTTTCGGAGGGGCTAGTTCCTAGCGGAGAGCTTGCGCGGATGGACGAGTTAGTGAGAGCTTGACACGGGAAGTTTTACGTGGTTCAGGCCGCCGGAGCGTAAAACCCTACGTCCACGGCGAGCTATGGAGCTCGCTGTATTGCTTGCTGCTCAGGGCCGGGGGCCTGAGCTTGGGGGTGAGTTACAGCTTGAGAGTGTATGGCTAGCGTATGAGTTGCAGAATGCGAACCCTTGCTATAGACGCCTACCCGAGCCTTTTATAGTCCGAGACTCGGGTGGCTTACAAGGGGGGGCCGGGACCCGACAGGTGGTCCCGGGAAGATTGTCTATTATCTACCGTATCTGTAGTTACGCCGGTGGTTGCCTCTGGTCGAAGGCTTCTGAGTCTTCCTTTTTCTGCCCTGCCCATGCCGCGCACTAGTCATAGTGGTTGATGACGGCGCAGGCGGCATGGGATGTCTTGTCGTGGCGTTTATTACCTGGCAGGTTCTGACACCGCGCGCCAGTCTGTGATGCGACTGGACGCAACGGCACCTGACAGGCGCGTGCTCCGCGTTTCCTCGTCTTGGGAAGACGCGGGCCTTGAATAGCTTGTACGGGCAAGGTGAGGGGCGCCTTTACGCCCGCTGCCTACCGCTCGGGGGCAGGCAGCACCGTTCTTCCAGCCACGTGGCGGGTCCGGAGCTCTTCTCTGAGGAGAGGGAGGTCCGGCCCCGCTGGACGCGTGGCGCCTTCGGACCTCTCTCCCGCGGAGGGGGAGGTCCAGCTTCTGTATGCCACGTGGCGGGCCCGGAGCTCACCTCTGAGGAGAGGGAGGTCCGGCCCCGCTGGACGCGTGGCGTCTTCGGACCTCTCTCCCGCGGAGGGGGAGGTCCGGCTTCTGTATGCCACGTGGCGGGCCCGGAGCTCTCCTCTAAGGAGAGGGAGGTCCGGCCCCGCCAGACGCGTGGCGCCTTCGGAGTCTCCCTGCGGAGAAGGGCGAGCACCTTAGGCATTTCACCCTGTGCGCGGGGGTACCCCATATCTCAGGTACCGACAGTGGCCCCCGGGCCCATCTTGGGGGAGATAGCGAGCCCAAGGTGGGACCTCCGTCTCTTCCGATCCGCGCACTTTCTCTAAGTCCCGACTTGGCCGCTGCCGGAGCACGAACGGCCGCGGGGTCGTGAGAGCGTGCGCTCACTTGATGATTGCTTTTACTGCGGCGGTTCCCAAGGCTGCCACTTCTGCACGTTGCGGCGCTTTCTTCGGGAATCGCCGAAGGGCCTTGCCGGCTCATCTTCTTAGGAGACTGACTCCTTGCCCCCACCGCTCCAGTTAAGCGGCTTGGGCCCACCCGTCATCGGCACTCGGTCTAGGAACCGAAGCGGTTGCGGGTGCGGGGTATTCCAAGAGTTCCGAATCGCTTGGAACTGCACCGGGAAGCTTTTTAGAAGGGGTCTCACCCACATTGTAGCTTCCCTTCGCACTTCTCTGCGTTTCTTCTTGGACTCTTGCACTTTTGCTTTCTTGCCTTTGAGCTCTCCCTTGCCATAGCTTCCAACCCGCTGCCAGAGAAGAAACGCGCTCGATCTCCTCCAGCAACGGCGCCGGTGCCAAGTCGGGATTCTGGGATGCCTGACACTCCCTCCGGTGGCGACTCGAAGAGGCCCCGGGCTGATGTGCTGGGGGAAGCCTCTGTGGCGTCCCCTGTTCCGTCAGTCCAAGCGACTGCGGAGCGGTCGTCGGAGACGGTAGCGGGCTCTGGAAATCCTACCCCGGCTCGGAAGTCGGGGTTTAGAGCCCGCTGGAGTGTCCGCGCTTCCCGGCCTTCCCCGTCTTGCGGGGAATCTGTGCCGATGCGCTCGGAGCCAGGGGCAACTGCTGCGGCCCCCAGGCCAGCGCGGACTTCTCCTGTTCCGGTGTGCCCGGACTCCGCGGCGGTGCCGTCTCTTCCTGCCGAGACGGCCACCGCGGCCCCCGAGCCAGCACAGGTTGATCCTGCACTAGGCGGCCTGGCTTCTTCTTCAGCACCGTCTTCCCCGGCTCGTCCCTCTCCTCAGGTCAAGGAGCCAGAAGCTGAAAAGAGCCCGGCTGGCCTGGCTGCCAGCGTCGCGGAGCCAGCTTCTCCTGATCGGCGTCTCGTCTCGGCGGCTGGCGCGTCGGCTCTTCCTGAGGACGAGGTAATGGAGGAGGTCGGAGGGACTGCCCCAGCCTCTGTTGCTCCATTGCCTCTGGCGGACGCCTTCGCGCTTGCCGAGTCGAGCGTCCGGCAGGTCTTGGCTGCACTAGGGCGCGAGCGGGAGGAGTATACGGTTGAACGGGACCGCCTCCTCACCTGGGGGAACCTTTTGCGGGAGAGGACCGCGAAGGTTAAGAGCGAGCTCGACTCCAGGCGGGAGTTGCTCGACTTCAGGGAAACGCTTGTCGACCGGATGAAGCGGGCTGTTGACCGCATGGACACCCAGTCGCGGCGGATCAACAGGGAGGCCCTGGAGGCTCACGCCCGGGCCGAAGAGAGCCTCTCTGCTGCTGTAGAAATACGGCATCAGTTGGAGCGCCGCGAACTCACCGTTGAGGGGCGGGAGCGTTCCGTGGCAGCTGAGGCAGAGAGGGTCGCCGCGCAGCTGGCTGCGGGCGAGGATGACCTCTGAGCTCGGATGGAGGAGCTGGAGATTCTGAAGGCAGACCTTGACTTGAGGGATGAACAGGTCTCCCATGATCGCCGGGCGGTCTTGTACCGGGAGTTGACTGCCGGCTTCCGGGCCGCTGAGTTGGAGCGGCTAGCCGAGACTCTCCGTCTTCGGGAGAGTTCCTTGGCGGCCAAGGAGAAGGAATTCTCCGAGAGGAACCTGGAGGTTCTGCGGGCGGCCCGCCGCGAGGTGGAGGAGCTCTCAGCGCTACGGTCCTCCGAGGCCCTTGCGGTCTCAAGCTTCGTGGATCGAGCGGGGTCCGCCCTGATCCCTCTTGGTTTCAGTTCGGTGAGGGCCGCAACTCCCGCATTGCAGGTGGCAGAGGTGATCCCTGCATTGGAGTCGATCGGCGCCAAGCTGGACAGACTCGACTCGGTGGTCGCCAGCGAGCTTGAAGCCGAGGGCCGCGGCTTAGATTTAGAGGTCGCCTCGCATGTGCTGGCATGCTTCAAGAGCCGCGACCCCTCTTTCTCACTGGAGCCAGCAAGAGAGGGCCCAGCCGCGGAGCGGGAGGAAGCTGCCAGGGCTGAAGTCGAGGATGTGGCCGCCCTTGTAGCCGCAAGGTTCCGGCGAGAGCCGGGAGGTCCTTAGGACTTGCTTCTCCCTTTTTTATCGAGTCTGTAGTCCAGCTCAAGGAGCCTTGCTTAATTTGACTCTCTTGGATACTTGTGTCTGTGATGCTTTTTCCCTCCTTCTTGGCTTTGCCTGGCTGAGTCCTTAGCTCCGCAAGGTACTCAGAGGTCATTTCCAATCTCGGAGCTTCGCACAGACACCCCCCCGGGTCCTAACCGTGTTAGGGGCCCCCGGAGGTCTCCGAACCTCGCCCTATGGGGGGCTCCAAATCTGCCAGCCACGTGGTGGGTTCGGAGCTCCTCCTCAAGAGACGGGAGCTCCGGTCATGTTGGACACGTAGGGCTTTCGGAGCCCTCCCGCTGAGGGGGGAGGTCCGGTTCCTGCCTGCCACGTGGCGAGCCCGGAGCCCTCCTCAAGGAAGGAGAGAGTTCCGGGCCTGCTGGACACGCGGGGCCCCCGGGCCCCGCCCCTGCTGGAGGGGCGGGTCCCGGTCCTTCCAGTCCCAGGCCGGTGTAGCTGGTAGCTCCTTTCCCCCCGCTTCATGCAGTCCCTGTTGCCGTAACCTGAAGGTCCTGCACACAGGTAGAGGAAACGTAATTCTCCTCGGGGGGTCCTCCCCTCCTGTCTCCTAGTCTTATCCGTCTTATGGTCCTGGCCCGCTATACGGGGCTTGGGCAATTCTGTGCACGAGGCGCCGGAGCTCCGGCTCCCTCCGAGGTCCGGGTACGGCCGTCCGATCCCTAGTACCGGGCCATGCGCTGGGGAAGCAGAGTGCACGCGCTTTGGGTTCATGACCAGGCAAAGCGGACGTACTCCCCTGGACCTCCGGAGAGCAGGATGCGCATGCTTTGGGCTCTAGGCCGGCTAAGCTGGATACGCACCCTGTACCTCCCATGCACAACGCTGGCCTTTCCTGGAGGTGACCAACTGACACCACAACACCTGACTGGGGGAGGCCCGAGAGACTCACTCGGCCATCGGCAGGTGCCTCAAGCGCAGCCGCCTTCGGGAGGATAGCAAATGCCGACTATGGATGAGCGCAGGAGACGGGGAGCTAGATGTATGATGAACATACAGAGATAGTGCGATCATAAAAATTAATGCATAATTTAAATGAGCGCATGAGAAGGAGCTAAGTAGAACAGGTCTCTGTATTTGCGCCCATAGGTGGAATTCTGGCTGTTCGTGGGGGCAATGTTCCGCCTCGTCTACAAGGGAAGCAAGACTCTACGCGCTTAGGGTCGGAACCAGGCTAAACTGGACGTAGTCCTGTACCGTCCCTTGAGACTTAGCTACCCCAAGCTCTGTTCCTAAGTTCTATGAGGTCTATTACAGAAGTGAATAACCCTGTTCTACCGATGCTCAGTAAGTAGGACTTACAGTGTTGCTCCATGGCAAGGATTTTTGGGAATGGATCCCACTCTCGGTTGAAAGGCATGTGTACCTGGGGCGGCAGCTTTCATGATTCGGAAGGGACCTTCCCTGCTGGGGGAGAGCTTATGGGTCCTTCTTGGAATATAGCGTGCCACTTCACCAGGCTGCCCTCTTGCGGGCCCCCGTCGCGTTTGGTTCTTTGGCGGTAGTGCTTAGAGCATTAGCCGAGACCTTGCATTGTGGGGTGTTCCCTGGAAGCCGAGTCTTGTCGAAGTTGTTGTCTTCACGCTGGATCAGGTCCTGCGTGGCTTCTCTCGGGGTCCCCCGGGGAGTTCTCCCCTTCTGGCTAAGGCCTTCAAGGGGTAGGTGGACCCAGGCTCGCCTTGGATGACCTAAGGCGTCCCCCCCTTCTGGCAAGGCCTTCAAGGGGTTGACGGACCCTAGGCAGCCCCCGAGAGGTATGTTCGAGGCACGGAGGCGTGCCGTAGCTGGCTAACGCCTTGGCCCGTCACCGTCTGAACTGGAGTCCTCACCGTCATGCACTGTCTTTATGACACGCTGAGGCTCCTGGAACCCCACCTGGTGGGCGGCGGTGACTGGGGCATCGGCCTTCTGTTTGCCATCCCTCTGAGGGTAGGGCGGTGCTTCAGCCCTCTGCTCTCTTCCATTGCGGAAGCGCTCTGCGAGCCTCTGGATCTCCCAGCACTCGGCAGCTGTATGGTTGCAGGTGCCATGCACGGGGCATAGCCCGCCTTGGCCACTGTCTGGGGCCGGTGATTGCCGCTGCCTCTTGTCGGGGCGCGGCCCCCGAGCTCCACTGGTTGTCGCAGCTGCGGCGACGGGGGCCGTGAATGGTGACTTCATCTTCCCATTCCCCCGGTTCTTGGTCTTCTTGCCACCCCCATAGGCAGCAGCACCGGACCCGGGCTGCCCTCCTGACTCGGAGGTCGGCAGTGCGTGCCAGTTCCGCCCTTCGGCTGCTCTGGCGCACTTGTCCGCCAGGCTAAAGAGCTCCGAGACGTCGCTGACCTCTCTGGTCGCGAGCTTCTCGAGCATTTTCTCGTCCCGGACACCCTGTCGGAACGCCACCACCACATAGGCGCTTTGGATATGTGGGATGGTGTTGCGCACCTGAGAGAACCGCTGGATGAAAGAGCGCAGCGACTCCCCAGGTTGTTGTTTGACGGCGTGGAGGTCGAGCTCCGTGCCGGGAGGGGTGTAGGAGCTGCCGAAGTTGGCGACGAACTGCCGGCAGAGCTCACCCCAGGAGGTTATGGACCCCCGGGGTAGATTCATGAGCCAGGACCGGGCTGGGCCGGTCAAGGCGACGGGAAAGTAGTTGGCCATGACAGCCTCGTCGCCTCCTGCAGCAAGTACGGCGGTGGAGTAGATCTGGAGGAACTCCGCTGGGTTGACGCTTCCGTCGTACTTCTCGGGCAAGTGCGGGCGAAACTTGCGCGGCCACCTTGCGAAGCGAAGGTGGGGTGCAAGGGCCGCACATCCTGCACCTGCTGCTGCAGGTACTGGTGCTGCGAACAGGTGGTTCGCACCTGGCACCACGTATCCCAGCATGGGCAAGGCTGCACCATAGGCCGGGGCCGCTACTTGCGGCGCATATGGTGGTGGCATATGTTGCGCAGCATATGCCTGAGGCGGGGCTCGCATGGCGAAGGCCTGCCCTTCTGGTTGCGTCGAGGCTGACGACATGCTGTCGCCTGCCTCATGGTTGCGACGCCTTTCTCGACGTCGCTCGAGGTACACCCGGGCGTCCTGCCCCAAGTGGCACCGTTCCAGTTCCCTTCGCAGGTCCGTCGACAGGAGCCTGGAGGAGCTGGAATCTGCCGTTAGCTCGTCAACCGTGGGTGTGCGCGTCAGCGACACAGCCGGTTGCCCCGGGCGCCGCCCTCGCCGATACCGAGGGTTCGCGGCGGCGACGACGAGGCGATCCACCTCGCGGACCCATTGCTGGGTCGCTGAATGGGGCGCATCCCCTGCAGGTGGGTTGCGCAGCAGAGCTCTTGCTGCAGCTAGCGCACCTCCATGGTGTACGCTCAGCGCTGCAGAAGACCTCACGCTGATCGGGGCCTGCATAGCCGGAGTCGGCATTGCCGGAGTCGGCTGCTGGCTACCCGCTTGTGCTGACACACTCCGTCCTGAGTGCGTCGACATGTACTCCCCGCTGGTCACGGTTCGCCGTGAATGCGGTGGGGGAGAGTTTGCCGCTGAAGGGAGCTTGGTCATCTTCATCGGCGGAAACTCGCCGCGCTAGGGGAAAAGCCCCCTACCTGGCGCGCCAAATGTCGAAGTGTGCGATCGACACTTCCCCCGGGCCTGCACTGGGCAGCCCGCGGAGGTTCTTTTTTCGGAGGGGCTAGTTCCTAGCGGAGAGCTTGCGCGGATGGACGAGTTAGTGGGAGCTTGACACGGGAAGTTTTACGTGGTTCAGGCCGCCGGAGCGTAAAACCCTACGTCCACGGCGAGCTATGGAGCTCGCTGTATTGCTTGCTGCTCAGGGCCGGGGGCCTGAGCTTGGGGGTGAGTTACAGCTTGAGAGTGTATGGCTAGCGTATGAGTTGCAGAATGCGAACCCTTGCTATCGACACGTACCCGAGCCTTTTATAGTCCAAGACTCGGGTGGCTTACAAGGGGGGGCCGGGACCCGACAGGTGGTCCCGGGAAGATTGTCTATTATCTACCATATCTGTAGTTACGCCGGTGGTTGCCTCTGGTCGAAGGCTTCTGAGTCTTCCTTTTTCCGCCCTGCCCATTCCGCGCACTAGTCATAGTGGTTGATGACGGCGCAGGCGGCATGGGATGTCTTGTCGTGGCGTTTATTACCTGGCAGGTTCTGACACCGCGCGCCAGTCTATGATGCGACTGGACGCAACGGCACCTGACAGGCGCGTGCTCCGCGTTTCCGCGTCTTGGGAAGACGCGGGCCTTGAATACCTTGTACGGGCAAGGTGAGGGGCGCCTTTACGCCCGCTGCCTACCGCTCGGGGGCAGGCAGCACCGTTCTTCCAGCCACGTGGCGGGTCCGGAGCTCTTCTCTGAGGAGAGGGAGGTCCGGCCCCGCTGGACGCGTGGCGCCTTCGGACCTCTCTCCCGCGGAGGGGGAGGTCCGGCTTCTGTATGCCACGTGGCGGGCCCGGAGCTCACCTCTGAGGAGAGGGAGGTCCAGCCCCGCTGGACGCGTGGCGTCTTCGGACCTCTCTCCCGTGGAGGGGGAGGTCCGGCTTCTGTATGCCACGTGGCGGGCCCGGAGCTCTCCTCTGAGGAGAGGGAGGTCCGGCCCCGCCAGACGCGTGGTGCCTTCGGAGCTCTCCCTGCGGAGAAGGGCGAGCACCTTAGGCATTTCACCCTGTGCGCGGGGGTACCCCATATCTCAGGTACCGACAAAGGCTATTATTTATCAATGGTTAGAAAATTTTAAGATCACAGATCCTATAGAGTGCACATCATTAGTTACCCGCTTTGCTATAAGAACAGGAGCTTTTGAAAATGCATCTATCACTTATATCCCAACAGCTAGCTAACTTATCAATGAGGATTATTGTGAGGACCCGGGGTCCCTACATCCTAGGATCTCGCTGAGGGGTGTTGTGACAGACAACACCAAATAACACACATGCGAAGACATACAGTGGAAGCTAAGTTTTACTACATAAACTTGTTTCAGAACATATTTACATCAAAACACCGTTATAGCCTACACTCACAGGCGTAGACTATGAAAAAGAGTTCACATTCAACAACAAACAATGAGCACGAAGGCTCAGCAAGACTAACCCGACACAGCTAGATATGAAACTCTACATGCTGGAAAGTTTAGGTATAAAATGGAAAAGCTTTGCATAAAGACTAGCCTAATTACTTGAACTCTACATTCAAGTTTTAGCCTCAAGTGAAGTGGAAACCTTATGCTAAGTAATGATTGGAAGTCCGCATTCAAACAAGAAACGCATTCCTCCTATGTTTCCTGCCTAAGGTTGAAAAGAAACTTTGATTTGCTCTAATCTAAAGCACATTACTTCAAAACAACAACTTTACATCATGACAACTATCCTGTTTTCTCTACGTCACGGTACAGTGAACAAGTGGTACTCACTGACCGTGAGGAACGGAGATTATAATCGATTTACACCTGCAGGGTTACCCGAATAACACGTCACGTACGCCCGTACTTGATGTTGCCTACAGAAACCATCCCGAACGTCGTACACAACCACCTTTAACTCGTTAGCCAAGTGTTGAACATGTCATATCGTCCTGAGTAGGAGGTCCCTACGTGGAGCAACCTATGTGCCTGCTAGCGGATTTACACCTTGCTGCTCTCAACCAACCCCTTTGGACGACAAGCAATGCCCCAACATCCAGCTACTCGAATTACATCGGTTTCCCGGTTCTCATATAGCCGATATGTCTTCGGTACAGTTCTAGCTTGTTCAATAGAGACGCACATGGCTCGATCCTCAACCGACACAAGCAGAGATAGGACAACACAGGCCTCCAAAGTCCTGCTGCTCGGTCTCATTTTCATGTCATGTGTCTCATGATCTATTTCACTACGGAGTGTGTACCACTAAGCCCATTCTCGCGAGTAGTTCCGACTACTCGACTTGTACCGAATCCTATACCATTTGGAGCATTGCTATGGCTACTCGAGGTTAATCACTTAGACTCAAACCCCCTGGTTCTCTTGGCTATGCAACTGGGTTTTCAATCAAGACTCCAATGCACAATCATTTAACTCATAAAGTAAGTGAGAAAAATAAAACTTTGTAAATACGGTTAATGTAAACTGGAGCTTGCCTTTCTGCTGGTCGTCGACTAAAGTTTCCTTCGGAGGGATGCAATTCAATATCTCCGGGGCATGTTCGATTTCAGCGACTACACAAATTGGAAATAACAATGCATGTAAAATTCAATGCAAATGTGTTGCATTGAGAATGTGAAGATTATAACTCTATCTAGACATCACTTCTGACTCTGAAATTTTTACTGTGGCTTGGTCACGACCTAAACAGAGGCTTGGCCAAATTTCATTTGATGTTGAGCTCATTTGAGCCCTACACAAATAAATGTATAAATGTCCATTATTAGAGCTTCTAATGATTTCTAGTGATTTTCATGGTTCAATCCATCACTTTATGGAAATAGGAGTTTATGATGGTTCTAATGCAATTGGTCTCATGTAATTTGAAGAATCCAGAGAAAGTTATGAGCTAATCAAGTTTGAGAAAATTCTGAAAAATGTTTCTGTACATTTTTCTATTTTCTCAGGGCAGTTACTTAATCACACAATTAAGTGGAGTTAATGAACTCGGATGGATCTGAAATTTGGCATGAGACTCGAGGATATTAAAATAAACATCCTAGTCAAATTTGAGAATTTTCCACATAGTGGATCTCCAGTTAAACTTCTTGGTGACGACCTAAACAGAGGCTTGGCCAAATTTCATTTGATGTTGAGCTCATTTGAGCCCTACACAAATAAATGTATAAATGTCCATTATTAGAGCTTCTAAGGATTTCTAGTGATTTTCATGGTTCAATCCATCACTTTATGGAAATAGGAGCTTATGATGGTTCTAATGGAATTGGTCTCATGTAATTTGAAGAATCCAGAGAAAGTTATGAGCTAATCAAGTTTGAGAAAATTCTGAAAAATGTTTCTGTATATTTTTCTATTTTCTCAGGGCAGTTACTTAATCACACAAATAAGTGGAGTTAATGAACTCGGATGGATCTGAAATTTGGCATGAGACTCGAGGATATTAAAATAAACATCCTAGTCAAATTTGAGAATTTTCCACAAAGTGGATCTCCAGTTAAAATTCCCAACAGTTTAAATTTAGGGAATTAATTCTGGAAAAAGAAAGACTTTCAAAGGATGAGACTTGTTTTTGCTAGAAAGTACTCAGAGAGAGGAATCCAACAAAATTTGTTTGACCCAATTTGTTGTAACAGCCCTAACTTTTGTAAAGTTTGATGTCAACTTATGAAACAAAGTTAAGGTGATAAAAGACTATAGTAGTGTCACATGAAATGATGAACATAAATATGGACATGTGAGGGGGTCAAAAATTTTCTCTAGCCCATGATCAGCCCCTGTTAACATAGGGGAAATATTTCACTCTCAAAACTCTAACTCACGGGCACCTCCTCTATGAGTAGAGTGGAGGGAGTTTAAACAAAAGTTGAATTCTTTTGAAAGAATTCATGTTCAGATTGCCCTAATGCATGCAAATGAATTCACCGATGCGTTCCCCATGTATCAATGAGCTCATGATACAAACTTGGCTATTTTTGGAGCCTGTATACCAATTAATCCAAGAATATTCGAGGGAGAGTTCAAATTCAAATTTGAATTTGAAAACTGAAACAAACATGCTCAATTTTGAAATCTTATTTCAGATTCAAATTCCTCGTATATTGTTTGGTCTACCGTCCAATTTTGTTGAATTTAGATGAAGGTGGTGCGGGAAAAAAATTAAAACACGGAAAGGGGAGATATTTGGGGGCTGTGGCCCACATGTCATACACACGGGTAAACAAACCGACTCAGTTTTTCCCTCTCTCCCGGCAGCCGACCTCTCCCAAGTCTCTGCCGTTGCCACCCCCTGTTTTGATCTTTTCCTCGATCTAATCCTTCCAGCGAGTGCAACAAGGCTAGTTTGCTTCTCCCAGCTCGATCTCAGCCCCGTGCTGCCTCGCTCCTGTGAGTTTTCCACCCGAGAAGAACCCAGCGGTGCTTTGCATCTCCTGATCGCCAGCAACTGAACCAAGCCCCCTTTGCCCGAGCTTCCAACAGAAAAAAGGTTCACCCATGAGTGCTCTAGCCGGCTGGCCACTTCACCCCGCCGTCCCGAGCTCACCAGCGCCTAGAAACAGAAAAGTCTCTGCTGCTCCCGTGTTGAACGTCGGAGGACACGAACTGATCACCGTGGGCAGCCCAAACCGGGAGTCATCACGCCCAAACAAGCCACCCCATCGGTGCACCTTCAAGCCTAGTTGCTCACCTCCGAAGCTCAGCCCTAGCCATTGAGCACAGAGGAAGAATTTCAAGTTTTTCTCCAGGGCGGCAGAAACAGACCTTGAGGTAAGGAATTGCAAAATTCGTCCTCAAATCGTGTTTGTTGGGTTTCAAACTTCACACACAGGATGTTAACTGCCTAGCACACCACCTCTATCGATTTTGGACCAAGAAATTGAGTGTAGAGTGAGGAATCCGAGTTCTTTTCGAGGGTATAGCGCTGGACATATCGGGCGCACGGTGCTGATAGGTTTGGAGCGCTCCCCGGCTTCTTTCGACCTCATGTCGGTCTTCTACATGATCCCCTGGTGCTTTAGAGCCCAAGAACCGACCATTTGGTGGAGAATTCACCATGCACGACCTTGCCGGAGCCCTAGGATTTGCTGTGGCCGGCGCGCACTGTTTTCCAGCGAGTTTCAGCCGCCGGCGACCTCACCAACGTGTTCAGCGTGTGGGAAAATGGGGGGGGGGGCAGCCAGCAGAGGGTCCGGAGGTGGCTGGCAAGTGCTTTTCCGGTTACCTAGCCGGAGGGGGCCGCCACTGCCCTGATTGGCGCGAGGCTGGAGGTTAGGGATGACTAGTGGAACCCACTGTCGGCATTTAAACACTTTCCAGATTTTCCCACTTTAGTTCAAACTTTGGAGAGCCATAACTTTGTGTAGGAGTGTCCAAAAATCGTGAAACAAATTTTGTTGGATTCCTCTCAAAGAGTTCTATCCAGGGATGCAGCCCAATGTTTATGAAAATCCCTGGATTTGGCTCATTAATTCATTTAAGGAAAATCTTGTATGAATTTTTACAAGAGTTCTGTTTATTGGAAAATTCCCAAATTTGGACAGGACATTCTTCCAAAATTCCTAGAACCCCAGTAAACATTTCAGAGGTATTGGACCTCATTTTCTTGGTCAAATGATGGGTTCAGTCCTTATGTCTCTGAAAATGAACAGAGACAATTTCAGCTTTTCCCCATTCTTTGTAAAATCCATATCTCCATGTAAGAAACTCCAAAAATGGTAAAACCAATTCCTATGGACTCAGGACATTTTGTACTTCACAAAAAGTCTACTTTGCAGCATAGGAAAGCTTAATATCTAGGGGGTAAAGGCAGATTAGTGAAAACCACATAAGGATTTGTTGTGCTCACATGAAGCCAATTCATGAGCTCAATTTTTGCACACTGCCTAAATAGCTTCCATAGAAGCTGTGGTTAAATTCTCAGCTTCGTTGGACCTCTGGAACTTGAGCTACTATCTTTTAGGTTTAAGTGTTCATATAATGGACTTAATCACATGGTGATTATTAGTATCTCCTTTTCACCTAGCTTTCATCATCTCTAAGCTTTATACTCAACAACAGAAACCTTGCTGTTGTTTGTCCCTATTATGTGTGAGTTAACTTGAACAACAGTTTTGAAACAGTTTATAAATTGCTTTTAAAATGTATGTGCATTGCAATATAATAGCTCACGTGACGTCGACGTTCAACGAGGACTCAACTCTGCAGTGAGCATCACCATCTCGTGACGAGTTTGGCGGATTCTCCGGAGGAAGACTAACTTCTAGCTTCTAACAAAACCGTTGATCAAGGCAAGCCCCGGTTTGCATATCGTTACCGTTTTAAATTTTGCTTTACTTCACCTCATGGTTATTAGACTTGATATTGTGCATTATGTCTAGGATGATTGAAACCGACTTGCATGGCTATTACATCCCTGATTAGAAGGTTTAGTGTAGGCTTTGCCTCATCGTAGATGCTAGGCTAGTGTTGTAGCTAGCTCGGTAGAAGTCAAGTAGTAAAAAGCTACTCGCGAGAAAGTTCGAGTAATGGAGTTACTCGCGAGATGTTAACGATAAGAGCACCCTCATAAAAATGAGATGGGGATGGGGATGTTCCTGTAGGATGGAGCGCTCAAGGTTGGTCTCGACCTGCGATGGGTGTGACAATGCTTGAGACCACGTTTGGCCTGGACCGGGATGGTAATTCAAATGTGAAGGTTGGTTGTAGCCCCGTCCGTGTTGGTTAAGGACTGTATGTATGCGGCCCTGCTGGACAAGAATGAGCTGTACTGGATATATAGTGGGGTATGGGACCCATGAAACCAATGTAACTCGATGGACCGTGATATAGAAACTCATCCTTCGCGTGGGAATGACGTTGAGAAGGCGGGAGGTGTAAATCCTTTAGCGGGCAACTTCGACGTGTCCGCGTAGAGGACCATCCTGCTCGGCGCACAGCGTTTTTCTATGTCGGGGTGTCGTGTGAAAGGTTGCTGCATACAACGTAAGAAAGAGCTCTTGAGAGAGTCTTTTGAGGCGGGTGTATGTGTCGTGTAATCCAGGTTGTTATTGATTCGAATCACCATCGCTCGCGGAAGAGGATTGACAATACTTGCCCACTGCGCCGTTACGTAGTAAGAAGAGGAACTAAGTCTCTTAACTTGCTGTTTGTGGATTAATCACTGTATTGGAACCTTGACTGATGTAGATATAGAGCCAACTAAATTTCATTTCCACTTTAGGCTAGCAACATCGGGATAAGCGTTTCTTGTTTGATTGTGGACTTCTGATGTTGTGAGGCGTGAGGACCACTAAAAGAAAGGCTATAAGAATCTGAACATAAGGATCATGTTTAGTCAAGCTGCATTTTGCAAATACCTGTTCGTACTGTCTTACTACCCCTGCATTTAGAGTTACATGTTTAGGAGTGACGGTTAAGTCTTACTGAGCCTTAGTGCTCACGGTTGCTTCTGAGTTGTTTTTGCAGGTAGCAGGATGCCTGCTATGAAGAGGGTTGTTCGGTGAGACGACGAACCTCAAGGATCGTTCAACTCATTGGAAACCTAGCCGCTGCTTTTCTTGGTGAAGCTAGTAGGAAGCGTTCACGGGCTGAACGACTTCTCTTCGGTGTAGTTAGGGTCGAGAGTGAGTAGCTAGTCCAGCTAGTTTTACATTCCTCTGCGTGTGTACTTATGTTGTAAAAGATCTTATGTTGAGTAACAAAATGGTTCAGTTATGTTCTTGAGCCTCTTTTCGTGCATGCTGTTGGGTGCCGCATCGCACGGCACCACCCATTACGATCACCGGGTGTGGCTCCTCACATTTGTACATTCCTACCGAAAGTTATGTGAGTTCAAAGTTTTGGAGGTAAAACTGAAAAAGAAACTCAAAATGTTTAAACTGCTGACACCCAGGGCCCACAGCACAGTAGCTTCCTCTACCTCCCGCCGGCTCCCGAGCACGCGCCGGACAGCAACAATTGCGCGACTAGTTCTCGACCGTTTCTTCATAATTTTCAAAACGGTTTCTTCCTAGACGCTCCTTGGAGCACGACACACACGCCGAACACCATCTCGCATCTCGGCATCGCCGGAAAACCCATCGGTGACGGTTGTGGCGGAATTCAGTTCGGGTCCGATGGTGAGAACACAGCTCAGAAACGAACACGACTAACGGAGGGGTCGTACAGCACCACTAGGGCACGGGGAAGCTAACCGTGCCCCCCTCTTGACCGGAGATCACCGGGAAGATAGACTTCATCGGTGAATTGAGGCTTTTCACTGGCGGTAGCAAAAACACGGTGCTACACTCACCGGCTGGATGAACTTGGCCAAGATTGGGACTGGATGATCGTTAGGTGCTATCCTAGCTCTAGCTAAACCAGAAAATCCGATGATCAAGTGGTTGGGGTGAATTTCCCGTTTTGTCCTCACAATTGATGTGAACATCACAGCAAAGGACACACATAAATAATCCTATGAAGGACCGATTACATGAACTCGTGCTAAGAAACTTGAGCAATATGTCAATGCTTTCCTCTCTACATTACATTTTAGTATTAATGAGAATAATATGCTACCTAAGTTCTGTGATTATGTGATACTCAGGTTTACACATGAAGGAGCATCATTGGCTGCCACGGTAAAGAACCAAGTTAATTCGCACCGTCCGATCTGAAAACGGGTGCACTGCAGCAGCCTAAACTTCACGTGTAATTCTGTACCGATATGTTACGTTCCAGGGGGCATAATACACATGGTGTGAAAGCTTATCAATTCTACTTTCCAACGCAAGCAGACGCGCGAGGACCAAAGACTACTTCGTGAATTGCTCACTAGCTGGCCCTCCACTTCAAAACGTGGTGACTTCAATTCACACCTAGCTTGGAGGGTTGTTCCTAGTATAAATAACACCCTTGAGCTCCTGGAAAAACAACCATTGATCATTTGATAAACAATATAATTCTGAGTGCCTTGCACACCTTTGTTCTTCCTGGTTCTTCATGGACTTGTGAAGTGATCCCTCAGGGGTCCCCTAATTCGTGTTCTAGGCTTCCAGGCCTTTTGTGTGGATTAGTTTCTGGTTTGTGGTTCTGCGGTCGTTCGGAGATCGAGTCGAAATCCTCAAGGTTTCGGTGCCTCTCTCCCAGTCGCTTGGTCGCAACCAGCCTTGACTGGTATAAAGCTAGTTATCTCGGATTGTGGTTCTGTGGTCGTTCAGAGATTGAGTCGAAGTTCTCAAAGACTTCAGTGCCTCTCTCCCTATCACTTGGTCGCATCCAACCTTGGCAGGTATAAAGCTAGTTACCCCGCTGTTTTCAGCTAGTTACCTTTGTTCATTCCACTGTCCGATCTTTCCATTTGCCCTTCGTCGTACCTACTGCCATGATGATCGGGCCACTCCCGGGTTTCACCTTATCATTTGGTATCAGATCTCGGGTTTACACGGTAGGTACGATCCTCATATCATCCATTTGTTATCACCATTTTTTCTGTTATCTATCTCAAGTTTTTCGTGTCATACCTATAGTCCACTAAACCACCACAAAAAGTAACCGAACGTTTGCGTAGTACCACTGATCTTGTGTCATTTGCATCATTTCTTGTTGCCATAGCCATCTACATTGTGTTGGTCAGCCTGCATCTTGTTCGCATAAAAAAAGAAAAAAAAGAAAAGAGACAAGTGAGAAAAAAGAGAAAGATTTAAAGGGCTGCAAGATTATAATCATTGTTGAAAGAATTTTCAGATTGGGCAACAAAGTTTTACTCACATTTTGACTTGGATTATGATACTTGATTTACAATGCTACAAGCCTTCCTTGTTCAGCCATTCTAGCTCCACAAAAATACCGTAACTGGATCCCTCGACTCGTAATCCTTTGAACCGCTTATTCACAGCAGGGATACTACCACATTTTGGTAAGTAAGAGGTGATATTGTGTGATTCCACAAAAAAATTCCTATACCATTTTCCCTGCACCGTTCTAACATGGCAGGATCTGATTCGAGTGTTCATGGTAGTAATACTGGAAGGCAAGAACCACTGAATGCAAGAGCTGAACTACGCCAACTCGAAGATTCACTATTGGAGGCCATGGAGATGATGTTCAATGGATGTCTCCCTCCAGCTGATGGCAGGGCTCCACGACATCATAATGAAGAATTTCGCGATGAAAATTCTGGTTTTGGGAATGGTTTACGGAACCATTTCCGAAATGAACATGGTGTCCATGATGGTGGTAGGCGTGCTGGTCACAATGATTAGCGTGGAAGAATAATGCAAGGATGCGGTCACAACAACCATGTGCACTTTGATGATGAGGCAAATGATAATCATTTTGCAGATCAAGGACCTTTTGCACATCACCATGACCGTCGTCAAGGTGCTGGTTATAACGGAGAACATCGACGTCAACAAAATGAGGATGATCAGGACAACGTTGCTCGTGTCAAACTAAGTGTCCCAAAGTTTTCAGGAAAAGAAGACGCAGATGCATATCTAAAATGGGAGGAGCAATGTGACCAAATATTTAGAGTGCATAATCTCTCCGATCGACGGCGTGTAAACCTTGCCTCTGTCCAATTTTCAGATTATGCTCTCACTTGGTGGAATCAAATACAAGAAAATCAACTTGTGTCGGGACATCATCATATCAACACATGGAATGAGATGAAGCAAGTGATGAGAAGACGCTTTGTACGATCCAGCTATCAACGTGACCTTCGTAATAGGTTGCAGCAATTGAGACAAGGTTCCAAATCAGTTGATGAGTATTACAAGGAAATGGAGTTGCAGCTGATTCGATCGGGAATTAGAGAAGTTGAAGAATCAAACATGGCAAGATTTTTGCATGGTCTTAATGCTGAAATCTCTGATTTTGTTGAGATGTTTCCATTCCACAATTTGCAGAGCCCTGTGGATCAAGCTATGTGCACCGAAAGAAAATTTCAGCAAGCTCGACGAAGTCCATCCTATGGTGGTCGATCTTTTCCTTGGAACCGGCAGCAACCCGGTACATCTTTCATTGAGGGGAAATCTCAAGGCAGTGCGGCTAAATCTTCTCCATCCATTGGTACTGCAAAAACATTAGTTTCAGCTGCTTCTTCGCCTACAATTCAACAAGAGCAACAACGTGGCACTACTAATACAGCACCCCCTTCTGTTGCATATCAGCTGCGTCCTCTTCAAATAGCTGAAGCATTGTGTGTCACAAGTGCCAAGGGCGTGGACATGTTGCTGCTGAGTGTCCTACTCGAAGGACTATGATTGTGAATGAACAAGTAGAATGAGAATCTGAAAGTGAACCAGAAAATGCACCATGCTATGATGAAGAAATTAAAGATAAGGAGAATGAGATCCAACCCGAAGAAGGTGATGATAATTGCTTCATTTCTCGTCGAGTGCTTAGTGTCACATCTATAAAAGAAGATAATGGACAGCGCCACGATCTTTTTCATACCAGAGGCATGATCAGAGACAAAGTATGCAAAATTATTGTTGATAATGGCAGCTGCAACAATATTGCAAGTCAAGAATTAGTGGAGAAAATGGGGTTCAAACAGCAGCGTCATCCTAACCCATGCAAGATGCAGTGGCTTATTGTGAGACCTATGTGTGCTGAATACATTGGTTATGACGATAAAAGTTTTGAATTCTGCCAAACTACTCTTTTTGTCAAGGTCTGACTCTAGGTCCGAGCTCCGACGAGATCCGACATAAGGTCCGACTTGCTATGGCTAGGTCCGACATGTGTTTGGTTAGCTCCGGCGGTAGGTCCAACTAGCTTTGGTAAGCCCCGGCTCAAGGTCCGGTTAGCTTTGGCAAGGTCCGGAGATAAATTGCAAGGTTCTGTTTTTACCATGCAAATGTTTCGAACTTTCTTTACATCTATGGAAAGTTTGCTTAGTATTCTTTTACTAAGTTTTTGAAGTGTTATGGCTGTTTACGGTGGTTAACATTTTGCTATGGTTTGCAACATACTTATGTGAGGTGTTCAAGTAAGGTGTTGTGGTTTTCGGAACTAACGTGAGTCAAGTCACGGACTTGTGCTCGAAAGTATTGGTTGTTTATTCATGTGCAGGTGTTGCTTGAGTTTAAGATATGGTTGGTGACGGGATCCATTGAACTAGTCTTAGGTAGAAGATGAGGTTCAACAACCAAGTTCGGGAGGAATTGTGGTTGAGTTGATCGGGAGGTCGCACAAAATGTCTGGATCAAGAACAATGCATATGAAGGTATCGTTGACGTTGTTGGAAGGTGTTTGCACGTGTGCAAGGAGTGCATAGATGTGGCAACATGGTTCCAAGGCGTGATGAAGAGAGGTGGACGTAAAGAATTGGTAGGAAAGGTCCAACCAGCTGGATTATGGACTCAGGCTGCGGCTGAGTCGGTTATGGCTCAAATATGGAAAGATTTGAGTTGGTTATGATAGGATTTCGTGTGGGACACGAAGTTGAGTTGTTTTAGAAATGTGGGATACGTTCCTAAGGTGTTTGGAAGTCTTAAGATTGCTTCTATCTGCGTATAGAAGATTCTTGAGCAGTTATGGAAAGTTTTGATTCAGAAACTGAGTAGGATAGAGTCCTAGTTTGAATTGGGTTGGCCTCCGGGCTGGTTATATAAGCAAGGGAGGCCAGAGCTCGTGGTAAGATGACTTGGGCTGTTCCTATTATGTTTTGATCAATAAAATTCGTAATTTAGAGGAGCTTTTGTGCCTTGTTCGTCCGACTTGTCTTTGTCAAGTCTTTCTCGTCGAGTTTCTGGACAGCATGACAGTGCTTCAGTGTTTTGATCATAACTCGAGTTTTACAGATCCAATTGACGTGATTCTTTTTGGGTTGTCTTAACAACTTGATTATCTATCATATATAAAATGTTCACGGTCATTGGATTTGTAGTTTTTGATCTACACGAGTTTCTTTTCGGTGTTTCAGATCTGGTTTTTACTCGAGTGGAACAGATGGACCCTCGTTTGATCTTTCGATCATAACTTGAGTTTTTCTTGATGGATTTCCGTGATTCTTATTGTAGTGTATTCATGACTTGATTATCTATAATATATACCACTTTTGTCATGGTTTAACACATTTAGACCAGTCACATACACAGTTTCTTTAACAGATCGATTTTCTGCCAAGGGGGTTTTTGTTGCTTAAGCTAAAAAGTTTTAATCTACCATTCACCCCCCTCTGGTATCTTTTCACATTCTCTTCAATCCTACAATTGATATCAGATTCAGGTTTCTCTAATCTTTGTGATTCGCACGTGTTTTGACTAATCATCATGGAGAAATACTTTGCAAAACCTTGTGTGTTCAGTGCCATTGATTTTTAGGTTTGGAAGGCACGAATGGAGGCTTTCATCCAGGCGCAAGGCTTTGCAAAATGGGAAAAGGTGTACAAGCCTTATGACGTGCCGCCAAACGATCAAGTCATGGCTACGAACATGAGATATGTCGACAACAACAACAAAGCACGGAACTTGATCATACAAGGATTAACTCAATGTGAATTCGACCGTGTTGCACACCTCCGATCTTCATACGATGTGTGGAAAGCACTTTGTGACTACCACGAAATATCCAACACGATCAAGGAGGTAAGACAAGATATGTTCAAGAAAGAATACATGCGCTTCGAGATGCAACCCGGTGAGTGAATCAATAACCTCTTTGCTCGCTTCAATAAAATTCTTAGCAACTTGCGTAGTGTCAACGTTAATTTTTCAGATGCTGAAAATGCTAGGCAATTACTAAGTGCATTAGACATGTCAATTTGGTAGATGAAAGTTACATATATTCGTGAATCTACTTTCATGAGTGCACTTACATTAGATGTGCTATATTCTAAGTTAAAAACTCATAAAATTGACATAATATCACGTAAGAACCCCAACAAGTCTCTTGCATTTGTTTCACAACGTGACATGCCTAGCTCTAGTAAATCTTCATCTTGTGGTACACTTTCTTTGTTGTCCTCTCTAACCCTTGAACATATTGAAGAGTTTTCAGAGGAAGAACTTGCACTCGTCTCTACTCGATTCTCAAAAGCATTGCAAAATGTGAGAACTAGAAGGAGAGGAAGTGTCAGACCTCAGTGATGCTTCGAATGTGGTAAGAGAGGACATTTTCATACGGATTGCCCTAACCTTTCAGGTCCTACTTCCCGTGAAGAAAAGCAAACTAGGACGAAGCACTCCTCTGCAAATGATAAGAAAAAGAAGAAGGGTTTTATAGGACGCCAATTGGTAAATAGTTTTATCTCCGCACTTCAAGAACTTGGCTCGAGCAATATGGACATCGGAAGTGACGAAGATGAAGATGATTAGGCAAACTTATGCTTCATGGCGGGCAAGTCAAGTTCAAGTATGGAGGAGGCAGAACACAACAACAACAATGAAGAGGTATGTCCTACTTACGAAGAAATGTGTGATGCTATTTCTCGTGCCACTCTTATAGTTAAGAAGAAGGACAAAAAACTTAGGGACAATGCTGTTAAAATTGAGTCACTAGAATCTGAAATTAATTGTTTGAAATCTTTGATTCCTAGTGATGATTCTTGTTCCTCATGTGATTTAATATATGAACAATTGTCCTCTCTAAGAAGTGCACATACCTCCACACTAGATAAACTTGAGTTAGTGATTGAAAAGAACAGAGACCTTGCTGCACTTAATGATAAAAACTTGAAAGATGCTTGTTGTTCTACAATTGATTTGCATTGTTCTACTTGTGATGATCTCAATAAGAAACTACAAGATGCTATGAATGAAAATTCTATATTGAACAATGATTTACATTCTCATGAAGTTAAGTATTGTTCCAATTGCAAACATGTACACCCGGTTTCTCCGAAGAACCACCGAGTGAATATCACATGTATGCCAGGATCATTTTCTCATACATGTGATGACAAATAGTGAAGCATCATTTATTACAAGCCAGGTGTGAATATAAATAAGTCTTACATAACATACGTAGCGATGGACGGTAATAAGTTCATAACATGTAAATAGAACAGCAGCGGAATATAAATCTTGTGGGCTTAGTCACAGGCGTTGCCCGGGGGGGGGGGCTCCGTGAACCTAGAATCCTTCCTCGGGACCAAAGTCTTGGTCATTAAACACCACATCATTCTCTTGACCTGAGCAGCAATATAAACCAACAGAAAAGCAAGTTTGAGTACCGTGGGTACTCAGCAAGTGTGGGAAAGTTATGTCATGCATGGCTAGAGCAAGGAGAGGTTGACTCATGGTTAAAGCACTACGCAATTAATACCTATCACCTTAGCTTATTAAGCACCTACATTACTACACAGGTGAAATGGTCCCAATCTCCCAACCCATCATTAAATAACCATGACATCATTTCCAATGTTAAGCTCCCCACTTAACATTCACAACTTTCCAATCCGTCATCCTCTAATCAAGAATAAGTCCAAGCCGCTCTTGACCGTGAGCACGACTGTCATGACAGTTTTGACTCTGCAGAGTTTGCACCACTGTACCCACATGTAGTGATTTCATCCCCCGTTGCCTGGTGGACTAAAAGAACCTCCATTTTGCCAGTGGCCACGAACCACATTCACACTTCCCAGGTGTGTAGCCAGGAGATCACTACGAAGCCTTTACAAAGGGATTCTCGATGAGCGTGGGCCCACTGAGGTTTTACCCCTAACAACATACAAGAGACTCCAACCCCGCTGTAGTGGCCCCCTCTTGAGCCTTGCGGTTCATATGGTAGTCCAGCTGACACCTATTCCCCGCACCATCCAACACACCCATACTACGCTGGAGATACACCTAATTAATTGGCCAAGCTGCCCCATCTCAGCATGTGGTTGGCACGGTAAAGCCAGGTTACATGCTCCATGAACCGGTCCATAGGATCCGGGCAAGTACTAAACACAAACCCGAGTCTCGTGCACCCAGCACCAACCATATCATCCAACTTGCCTCGATCCCTACCTCTACATAACTCATAATATCTCATTCTAGGGTAAGGTAAATAAATTGATGATCTCATATCCCAATTACCCCATTCTAAGCATGGCTAAGCATAAGCATATAAATAAATGACATGATAAAATAAATCCCAACCCAAGCTACAAGGAAACAAGGTAATGCAATTCTAGTGAACCTTCTTAGCATGGGTTTCATATTTCAATTGATAACGCAAATAATTCTATCTACACATCCTAGTATAGGATCAAAGTGGTCAAGGACACTTGCCTTCTTCCTGCTGCTCTGGGAATGGAAAGTCTTGGTCTTGGAAGGGGAGAACTTGCTCTGGGGCAGGTTCTACTCATGCCAATACACATAGCAAAAGAAAGCAACAATACATAAGCCATAGTTCACACTTTCACTCATGCAAACCATACATACATACATATGAAAGTCATTCACATTTCTAAGTGTTGTGGTTACCCTAGATGTGTTGATTTTAGGCCTACATGCACTTTTAAACATATATATATTATTTCTAACTTTTGTATTCAGATTTCTATTTGCACTCTATATATGAATTTCCAATTTGAACAAATCCTTTATATTTGATTAATACACTTCTTAGCCACAAAGTTTGCATGAAAGGCAATTTCCTACTCCAAATAAGTTTTCAGATCTTCTACCAAATCCTAAACTGAAGTCTTTGGATTTGGAGACTTCATTTATCATTTTCTAATTATGTATACCTATTTTCCTATATTTTCCAGATTTATTTTCTATGCTTAAAAGTGAGTTTTAATATTAAATAGTAGGACATATCATCTAAACAGAATAGGTTCTGATCTAAAATATTAAATAATATATTTTTGAACTTCTCCTCTGATGAACTAATTTAAATTTATTTTATCAGTTCTCAGAATTATTTCCTAGCCTAAAAATGTGTTTCTAGAACTAATAAATATGAGCAACACTTAAGCAGATTTCATTTCAGCCTAAAATCTATTTTTAATTCATTCTAAAGTTTTCCAAGTGCTAGGAGAATTTAAATTTGAATTTGCACATGTGTTTGCCTTACCTTTTAAATTTAAATCCTAGTCACATATTCAATTTTCTGAATTTAATATCATATAGGGTCAAAAAGGTAAATCCACCCTACTGCAGGGTCTAATTTACTATTTCATAAATTTCCAGGGGTCTAACTACACATAACAGAGGGGTTTTCCTAATTTTTATTAAGTCCAGCGGAAAAAACGTATTTTTAAATGAATTTACACGAATTTCTGAAGTTCTAGGGGCTAGATCAGAAGTTTCCGGGGCTAGCTCGTGTTTTCCGATATCCCCAGGGGGTAGCACGTAAGAATACCGGCCTTTATAATGCGGGGCTGATGTGGACCGTCCGATTTAAAATAGACGGCTCAGATTAGATCGCCGAACCGGTACGCGCGGGTTTTATTTCTACCGTGCGATTTAAAATAGACGGCCCTCAAGGGGCCACGTCGCCCTGGCCAGAGCCAGCCCGTGTGCGCGGCGGCGCTCGGCGGCGGGGGTGCGATCTCGCCGGCGCAGCTTCGGTTCCTTGCCGCTATATGTTAAAACTTGCAGTTTTTCACATGGATCGACTGCGGAGGGGTAGGGGAGCTCACCTAGGGGTTTCTCGGGCTTGGGGAGGTCGGAATTCGGCTCTGAGACGACGATGGTTGAAGCTGCTCCTCGGTGCTCGTCGGAACCGATGCTAGGGCACGAAACTTGTCGTTTCCTTCACGTGCAGGGCTCCCTGGGGGCGGTGGAGCACGATCAGCGCGTTAGATTAGAAAATCCGAGCAAGGATCGAAAGAAAACGGTGATCGAAGCTTCGGTTCTCACCGGAGAGAAGAACGGCTGATCGGGGGGGGGGGGGAACAGGGCGATTGTCGTCGTTTAAATAGGCGAGAGAGGGCGGCGGTCTGTTGGGATCGAGTTGGAGGCGTCCGGGACCGGAAATCGGGCTGGGGGCACGGGTTTCCGGAGGTCGGTTGCGATCGGGCGCGAGAGAAGAGTCCGGGCCGTTGGGGGCGCGCGGGGAAGCAGATGACATGCGGGCCCCGCGTGTCAGTGAGAGGAAGAGAGGGGGCGCACGGTCTTGGGCTGGCGCCGGGGATTGGGCCGGCTGCCAGGTTTCGGCCCACTGGCCGGTTGGGGTTTTTCTTTTTCTTTTTCTTTTCTGTTTTGATTTGAATTTGAATTCCAGTTTGAATTTGAATTTCTGCACCACATGCAATACGTCCAAAATTTTTTAAATTCCCCTCTTTAGCAGGTTTTGGGGTGTTACAGCTCTACCCCCCTTAAAAGAAATCTCATCCTCGAGATTGGTGGTTCTAGGAAAACAATTCCGGAAACTGTGCCTTAAGCTCGTCTTCTCGCTCCCATGTGGCTTCCTCTTCCGAGTGATGCTTCCACTGTACCTTGCACATCCGAATTCTTTTATTTTTTGTGAGGCGTTCCATTGTCTCCAAAACCTTGACCGGTTGCTCGGCATAAGACAGATCCTCTCCTACGTCAACCTCATTCATGGGTAAAATCTCTTCAGGCGTCCTCAGACATTTCTTGAGCTGTGACACATGGAATACATCGTGCACATCCGATAGACGAGCCGGTAGTTCGAGTTGATATGCCACTTTGCCTTTCCTCTCCAGAATTTGAAAGGGTTCGATGTATCGAGGTGATAACTTCCCTTTCACCTTGAACCGACGAAGTCCTCGGATAGGGGACACCTTGAGATAGACATAGTCCCCCACGTTGAAAATGAGCTCTCTTCTCCGTACATCGGCATAGCTCTTTTGTCGGGTCTGTGCTATCCTCAAGTTGTTGCGGATTTCCCTTACCTTCGCCTTGGCTTCTTGTAGTACTTTGGGCCCAAACACTTTACTCTCCCCTGTTTGGTTCCAAAATAGTGGAGTTCTGCACTTCCTCCCATACAAAGCCTCAAATGGTGACATCTTCATACTAGCCTGATAGTTGTTGTTATAGGAGAACTCCGCATACGGTAAGCTCTTATCCCAACTCCTATTGTTCTTGAGCGCACACGCTCTCAGCATATCCTCAAGGATCTGATTGGTTCGTTCCGTCTGACCGTCAGTTTGGGGGTGATAGGCAGAACTAAAATTCAGATGAGTTCCCATGGTTTCATGTAGCTTCTGCCAGAACCTTGAGGTGAACTGTGTCCCTCGATCTGACACTATCTTCTTTGGCACTCCATGAAAACATACGATTCTTGACATGTACAATTCCGCCAATTCAGATCCGCTGTAGCTTTCTTTCACGGGGATGAAATGAGCTACCTTGGTTAGCCTGTCGATGATGACCCATATCGAATCATATCCCGATTGGGTCCTGGGTAGTCCCACTATGAAGTCCATACCTATTTCTTCCCATTTTCATTCAGGCACTTTGAGTGGTTGCAACAGTCCCGCGGGTCGTTGATGTTCTGCTTTCACCAACTGACATGTGTCACATAGGGCAACATGTTCCGCGACATCTCGCTTCATGCCATACCACCAATATCTGCTCTTGAGGTCATGATACATCTTCGTACTTCCAAGATGAATGGAATAGTCGGAATCATGAGCCTCCTTCAAAATCAATTCATGGATTTCCTTCACCTCAGGCACACAGATTCTTTTCCCGTGCCACACCGTACCTTGTTCATCCTCTCTGAACCCGGGGGCTTAATTATCCTTGATGAGTTCTCTGATTTCTTGTATCTTCTCATCATTCTTCTGACCATTGCGTATGTCTTGCTCTAATGTGGAGTCCACTTCCATGGCGATGGCCTCACCACTATTTACCAGATATAGATTAAGTTTACAACCTCTTCCTTCAATTCTGTGGGCATGTCCTTTAAGCTCAACCTATTGACCTGCACCTTCCGGCTTAAAGCATCTGCCACGATGTTCACTTTTCCAGGATGATAGTTGATGCCCACATCAAAGTCGTTGATTAGCTCTAACCATCTCCTTTGTTTGAGGTTGAGATATGGCTGTGTGAAAATACACTTTAAGCTCTTATGATCCGTATATACAATTTGGTGAGGGGTCTTGAGATCTTGGAGAAACCCTCGATAAACCGTCGATAATACCCAGCCAATCCTAAGAAGCTTCGAACTTCCCTGACATTTTCAGGGGTCTTCGACTTCTGCACATCCTCGATCTTGGCGGGGTCCACGGAGATTCCTCCCTCCGAGATTATATGTCCTAAGAAGGGAACTCTCTTCAGCCAAAACTCACACTTGCTCAACTTGGCATATAGTTGGTGTTCTCTCAGCTTTTGCAACACCAACCTTAAATGTCCCTCATGTTCTTCTTCATCTTTGGAGAAGACGAGAATGTCATTAATGAAGACCACCACAAACTTGTCCAGATATTCCATGAATACCTTGTTCATGAGATACATGAAGTATGCCAGGGCATTAGTTAGCCCGAAAGGCATGACGGTGTATTCATACAGCCCGTACCGAGATACGAAAGTTGTCTTTGGAATGTCAGTTTGTCTTATCTTAAGTTGGTGGTATCCCGACCTGAGATCAATTTTTGAGAACACACAAGCTCCCCTCAACTGATCAAATAAGTCTTCAATGCGGGATAATGGGTATTTGTTCTTGATGGTTACTTCATTCAAAGCACGGTAGTCTACGCATAACCTTTGGGTCCCGTCCTTCTTGGGCACAAATATCACTGGAGCTCCCAATGCTGAGGAACTAGGACGAATATACCCCTTCTCCGTCAATTCCCCTATATGCTCCTTGAGCTCTTCCAGCTGTTTGGAGTCCATCCGATAAGGCCTCTTGTATATTGGAGCTGTTCCAGGCACTAGCTCAATCGCGAATTCCACTTCACGATCGGGGGACATACCTGGCAACTCCTCCGGAAAAACATCTGGATATTCCCTGATGATCCTGATCTCTTCCACTTCCACCTCAACGTGATTGAGTTTAAGGTCCCTCCTAGGTTCTTGTACAGTTATGAACTTCACACTTGTGCCACTAGGGTGAGTTAGTTCCACCGTTCTTGTCGAACAATGGATGATTCCCTTATGTTTGGTCAACCAATCCATACCCAAAATAATATCTATTCCTTGTGAGTCTATCACTATGAGGTTTGCAGTAAATACTACCCCATTAATGTCTAGATTAACCATGGGACACACTTGTCTTGTCCTTATTTCTCCCCCTGGAGAGTTCACTGCTAGCATATGGTTCATTTGTTTTGTTGCTAGATCATGCTTCTTAACAAACCCTTGAGCAATGAACGAGTGGGTATCACCAGAATCAAACAACAGGGTTGCAATGTGTAAATTGGCAGGAAACTTACCAATTACCACGTCAGGTGCCTCTTGCGCTTCCTCCATGGTCACGTGGTTCACCCGTCCTCGCATCACATTCTGCTGTTGTGGCTGCATGGGCTTCTTCTTTGGGCACTTGTGGGCATAGTGCCCCACTTCACCACAGTTGAAGCATTGCACCCCAACCTTAGGTGCCTGACCTTTATTGTCTTGGGGTTGGTTCTGTGGTCCTTGTCCTGCTGGTCGAGGTTGATATGTGGGGCGAGGCTGCTGCACAAACTGACGTTGCGGCTGTGCTGGAGCTGGAGGTCTGAAGTTCGGATTGTACCCTCTCGGTGCTGAGTAGGGTACCACGGCATGGCTCGTCTGCCCTGCGGGTTGCTGCATCAGACGTGGGCGTGTTTTGCTACCTGAGGCTTGGTGTGACCATCCCGCCTTCCTCTTGTTTTCATTCTCCAAGGCCTTCAGCTTCCTTTCCACTACAAATGCTCTGTCTACCATCTTTTGGAAGCTTTCATACTCGTTGGAGGACATTGCACACTGCATTTCCATAGTAAGTCCTTCCACAAAGCAGTCCTGTTTCTGCTCATCAGTTTCGATGTCCCGTGGTGCATAACGGGATAGTTGGGTGAACTTAGTGAGGTATTCCCTCACAGTCATGTTTCCTTTCTGCAGTCCTAAGAACTCCTTTCTTTTGTTTTTGAGTTCACCCCTTGGTATGTAATGGTTGCGGAAACTGCGCTTGAACTCTTCCCAAGTGAAGTTCTCGGGGTCATGATGGGCTGCCATGTAAGCGATCCACCAATCAGCAGCAGGTCCATGCAATTGGTGAGAGGCAAACAGCACCCTCTCATACCCTTGGCATTGTATGATCCTCATCTTGCTCTCAATGGTCTTTAGCCAGTCATCTGCCTCCAGAGGTTCAGCAGCACTTGCAAACTTTGGAGGTTTAGTCACTAGAAACTCACTCAACCTTTGTTGGCGTGGTGCAGCTTGTGGGGATGGAGCTTGGTGCAAGTTGGCCACCACTTGAGTTAGGCTTTGGATGAGCTGATTCTGATTTTAAAACATCTGGTGGATAGGATCAGCTCCTTCACGGCGACTACCCCTGTCTTGTCCTCCAGAAAGATGAGGGTTGCCGACCTCCTCGTTGTTGTTGGCGGGGTTGGCACCACGACCCTTTCCTCTTCCAGCCGTCTATCATGATCAACCAAATGTTAACTTAAAGCATTTCGTATTAACCTCCCAAATTGCTTGTTTAAACTTATACTTTTGAGGCCTTAATATATATCAACATTTTCTGAGGGTTTCACGTAGATTTTTGGGAGTCACGTCTCACGCAAAAATAAATGCACTCTTAATTCATAAGGGTTCACACATCAAAGCAAAGAAACCTAAAGACGAGGTTGTGGAAAAATTCCCATGGCATCCACAGCTCACGTCACACACCAACATTGACACACAAATAACTAAGGTATTGACTTGATTACTCGATAACCTGCTGAAATAAGGGAAATAACTCTAAACGACTCGTATCACTGAGCTGTCTCTTCGGGATCTTCCTCATTATTGCGGCTGCCCTCTGACTCCGCTTTGGGTGGGGAAGCTGCTGGTAGAGAAGTGCGGCGACGCCTGCTCGCCCGGCGGTCTGGGGAGTCAGGAGTCCATGTGTCATTCACGGTGACACACAATTCATTCCCATCTCCTCTTTCTCTCGCCCTCAAGCTGGCGCGAAGCAATGCCTCAGTCTCCTTCAGGGTGTCACGAACATCCTGAAGCTCCTGTTGACACTCCTGCAGTCGAGTGCTGAGCATAGCAGCATCCTCCAAGCATAGGTCCATGTGCTCATGGGAAGTCCCCTGCTGCACTAGCGGGTACTTGTACTCCGCTGTACCACTCTCACGCTGGAGGACATACATGTACTCAGTCCTGTCCAGGTGGCGACCGTTGATGTGACTCTGGCAGGTGATGGCCTCCCAGGTGACATCCTTCTCAGCATCGACCTGTGTCGCCCGACAAGCTGGAGAGCGGTGGATCTTGAGCAGCTGATTTTCATGGATAATCTTCATTTCTGAACTCCATTCTTCCCGCTTCTCACGGATGGTCTGGGTGGAGCTGTAGTGTATGATTAGCTTGCCCGTATTGCCGGCTGCGTGGAGCATACGCCGTAGACGGCGCAACAAGCCTCCTACTGCCAACCCGTAGGAGTGGTACGTCACCGGACGGTTCTCCTCTCTCAAGGCAAGGGCAACTATCGGAACTCTCCCTCCGGTGGACTTGCGGGCGGTGCGGATCATGCGAACCATCTAAAACATAAAGCATTTAATTAAGTTAGATAGGATTTAAACAAAAATTGTATTTTGAATAAAAGTTAGGGTAAGATGAATAAAGTGACCCCATTAAATAACACCTTCCACCCACACTTTTGTAAAATAGTTTTTAATAAAATAGGTCCTTAAATACGTCCATTTCTACCTAGGTCCACGTTCCTACGGGCAACCTTGGCTCTGATACCACTTCTGTCACACCCGGTTTCTCCGAAGAACCACCGAGTGAATATCACATGTATGCCAGGATCATTTTCTCATACATGTGATGACAAATAGTGAAGCATCATTTATTACAAGCCAGGTGTTGAATATAAATAAGTCTTACATAAATTACGTCGCGATGGACGGTAATAAGTTCATAATATGTAAATAGAACAGCAGCGGAATATAAATCTTGTGGGCTCCGTCACAGGCATTGCCCGGGGGGGCTCCGTGAACCTAGAATCCTTCCTCGGGACCAAAGTCTTGGTCATTAAACACCACATCATTCTCTTGACCTGAGCAGCAATATAAACCAACAGAAAAGCAAGTTTGAGTACCGTGGGTACTCAACAAGAGTGGGAAAGTTATGTCATGCATGGCTAGAGCAAGGAGAGGTTGACTCATGGTTAAAACACTACGCAATTAATACCTATCACCTTAGCTTACTAAGCACCTACATTACTACACAGGTGAAATGGTCCCAATCTCCCAACCCATCATTAAATAACCATGACATCATTTCCAATGTTAAGCTCCCCGCTTAACATTCACAACTTTCCAATCCATTATCCTATAATCATGAATAAGTCCAAGCTGCTCTTGACCGTGAGCACGGCTGTCATGACAGTTTTGACTCTGCAGAGTTTGCACCACTGTACCCACATGTAGTGATTTCATCCCCCGTTGCCGGGTGGACTAAAAGAACCTCCATTTTGCCAGTGGCCGCGAACCACATTCACACTTCCCAGGTGTGTAGCCAGGAGATCACTACGAAGCCTTTACAAAGGGATTCCCGACGAGCGTCGGACCACTGAGGTTTCACCCCTAACAGCATACAAGAGGCTCCAACCCCGCTGCAGTGGCCCCCTCTTGAGCCTTGCGGTTCATATGGTAGTCCAGCTGACACCTATTCCCCGAACCATCCAACACACCCATACTACGCCGGAGATATACCTAATTAATTGGCCAAGCTGTCCCCATCTCAGCATGTGGTTGGCACGGTAAAGCCAGGTTACATGTTCCATGAACCAGTCCTTAAGATCCAGGCAAGTACTAAACACAAACCCGAGTCTTGTGCACCCAGCACCAACCAAATCATTCAACTTGCCTCGATCCCTACCTCTACATAACTCATAATATCTCATTCTAGGGTAAGGTAAATAAATTGATGATCTCATATCCCAATTACCCCATTCTAAGCATGGCTAAGCATAAGCATATAAATAAATGACATGATAAAATAAATCCCAACCCAAGCTACAAGGAAACAAGGTAATGCAATTCTAGGGAAACTTCCTAGCATGGGTTTCATATTTCAATTGACAACGCAAATAATTCTTTCTACACATCCTAGTATAGGATCAAAGTGGTCAAGGACACTTGCCTTCTTCTTGCTGCTCTGGGAATGGAAAGTCTTGGTCTTGGAAGGAGAGAACTTGCTCTGGGGCAGGTTCTACTCATGCCAATACACATAGCAAAAGAAAGCAACAATACATAAGCCATAGTTCACAGTTCCACTCATGCAAACCATACATACATATGAAAGTCATTCACATTTCTAAGTGTTGTGGTTACCCTAGATGTGTTGATTTTAGGCCTACATGCACTTTTAAACATATATATATTATTTCTAACTTTTGTATTCTGATTTCTATTTGCACTCTATATGAATTTCCAATTTGAACAAATCCTTTATATTTGATTAATACACTTCTTAGCCATAAAGTTTGCATGAAAGGCAATTTCCTACTCCAAATAAGTTTTCAGATCTTCTACCAAATCCTAAACTGAAGTCTTTGGATTTGGAGACTTCATTTATCATTTTCTAATTATGCATACCTATTTTCCTATATTTTCCAGATTTATTTTCTATGCTTAAAACTGAGTTTTAATATTAAATAGTAGGACATATCATCTGAACAGAATAGGTTCTGATCTAAAATATTAAATAATATATTTTTGAACTTCTCCTCTGATGTGAACTAATTTAAATTTATTTTATCAGTTTTCAGATTTATTTCCTAGCCTAAAAATGTGTTTCTAGAACTAAGAAATGTGAGCAACACTTAAGCAGATTTCATTTCAGCCTAAAATCTATTTTTAATTCATTCTAAAGTTTTCCAAGTGCTAGAAGAATTTAAATTTGAATTTGCACATGTGTTTGCCTTACCTTTTAAATTTAAATCCTAGTCACATATTCAATTTTCTGAATTTAATATCATATAGGGTCAAAATGGTAAATCAACCCTACTGCAGGGTCTAATTTACTATTTCATAAATTTCCACGGGTCTAACTACACATAACAGAGGGGTTTTCCTAATTTTTATTAAGTCCAGGGGCTAAAACTAATTTTTAAATGAATTTACACGAATTTCTGAAGTTCCAGGGGCTAGATCAGAAGTTTCCGGGGTTAGCTCGTGTTTTCCGTGATCCCCAGGGGGTAGCGCGTAAGAATCCCGGCCTTTATAACGCGGGGTTGATGTGGACCGTCCGATTTAAAATAGACGGCTCAGATTAGATCGCTGAACCGGTACGCGCGAGGTTTATTTCTACCGTGCGATTTAAAATAGACGGCCCTCAAGGGGCCACGTCGCCCTGGCAAGAGCCAGCCCGCGCGCGCGGCGGCGGGGGTGCGATCTCGCCGGCGCAGCTTCGGTTCCTTGCCGCTATACGTTAAAACTTGCAGTTTTTCACATGGATCGACTGCGGAGGTGTAGGGGAGCTCACCTAGGGGTTTCTCGGGCTTGGGGAGGTCAGAATTCGGCTCTGCGACAACGATGGTTGAAGCTGCTCCTCGATGCTTGTCAGAACCGATGCTAGGGCGTGAAACTTGTCGCTTCCTTCATGTGCAGGGCTCCCTGGGGGCGGTGGAGCACGATCAGCGTGTTAGATCAGAAAATCCGAGCAAGGATCGAAAGAAAACGGTGATCGAAGCTTCGGTTCTCACCGGAGAGAAGAACGGCCGATCGGGGGGGGGGGGGAAACAGGGCGATTGTCGGCATTTAAATAGGCGAGAGAGGGTGGCGGTCTGTTGGGATCGAGTTGGAGGCATCCGGGACTGGAAATCGGGCTGGGGGCGCGGGTTTCCGGAGGTCGGTTGCGATCGGGCGCGAGAGAAGAGTCCGGGCCGTTTGGGGCGCGCGGGGAAGGAGATGACATGCGGGCCCCATGTGTCAGTGAGAGGAAGAGAGGGGGCGCGCGGTCTTGGGCTGGCGCCGGGGATTGGGCCGGCTGGCGGGTTTCGGCCCACTGGCCGGTTGGGGTTTTCTTTTTCTTTTTCTTTTTTCCTTTTCTTTTCTGTTTTGATTTGAATTTGCATTCCAGTTTGAATTTGAATTTCTGCACCACATGCAATACGTCCAAAATTTTTAAATTCCCCTCTTTAGCAGGTTTTGGGGTGTTACAGCTAAAAGGAAAAACTTCATGTCAAAACTGTCTAGACTTGTCTAAGAAACTTGATGACATGAATAGTACACTAGCGCGGTTTTATAATGAGAATAAGAATCTGAACTTGCTGTTGAATTCCTCTAAATCTTGCAATGATAAAACTGGTTTAGGTTTTGATTCCCATGCTCACGCTAAAGCACATCCACCTAAAATTGTAAAGTCATTAGGATGTTACAAAGCAATGGCGATATTGATGAGTTTGTTTGCCACAGGATCAAGGTAGGGTGGATGAAATGGCGACAAGCCTATGGAATCCTATGTGATAGGAAAGTCCCACAAAAGCTAAAAGGGAAGTTCTATAGTGTCACACCCGGTTTTTCCGAAGAACGACCGAGTGACTATCACATGTATGCCAGGATCATTTTCTCATACATGCGATGGCAAAAAGTGAAGCATCATTATATTACAAGCCAAGTGTTCAAATATAAATAAGTCTTACATAACAAAATGTCACGATGGACGATAATATGTTCACAACATATGAATAAAACCAACAGAGGAAGATAAGTCTTGTGGGCTCCATCACAGACGTTGCCCGGGGGACTCCGTGAACCTAGAATCCTTCTTCGGGTCTGAAGTCTTGGTCGTTGTACACCACGTCATTCCCTTGGCCTGAGCAGCATTCTAAAACCAACAGAAAAGCAAGCTTGAGTACGGTAGGTACTCAGCAAGTGTGGGAAAGTTATGTCATGCATGGCTAGAGCAAGGAGAGGTTGAACTCATGGCTAAAGCACTACGCAACTAATACCTATCACCTTAGCTTATTTAGCACTTACATTACTACCTAGGTGAAATGGTCCCAATCCCCTAACCCATCATCAATATCAAGTAACCATAACATCATTTCCAATGTTAAGCTCCCCGCTTAACACCCTCAACTTCCCAATTCATCATCCTCTAATCATGAATAAGTCCAAGCCGCTCTTGACCGTGAGCACGGCTGTCATGACAGTTTTGACTCTGCAGAGTTTGCACCACTGTACCCACATGTAGTGATTTCATCCCCTGTTGCCGAGTGGACTAGAAAACCTCCATTTTGCCAGTGGCAGCGAACCACGTTCACACTTCCAAGGTGTGTAGCCAGGAGATCACTACGAGCCCTTTACAAAGGGATTTCCGACGAGTATGGGCCCACTGAGGTTTCACCCCTAACAGCATCCAAGAGGCTCCAACCCCGCTGCAGTGGCCCCCTCTTGAGCCTTGCGGTTCATATGGTAGTCCAGCTGACACCTATTCCCCGCACCATCCAAACACCCATACTACGCCGGGGATGCACCTAATTAATTGGCCAAGCTGCCCCATCTCAGCATGTGGTTGGCACGGTAAAGCCAGGTTACATGCTCCATGAACCTATCCTTAGGATCCAGGCAAGTACTATACACAAACCGGAGTCTCGTGCAAACAGCACCAACCAAAACATCCAACTTGCCTAGATCCCTACCTCTACATAATTCACAATATCTCATTCAAGGGTAAAGTAAACAAGTTGATGATCTCATATCCCATTTATCCCATTATAAGCAGGGCTAAGCATGAGTAGTGTAAATGGATGACATAATAACATAACTCCCAACCCAGGCTACAAGGAAGCAAGATAATGAAAATCTAGGGAAACTTCCTAGCATGGGTATCACATTCCAAATTGACAATGCAATTAAATTCTAACTACACATCCTAATATAGGATCAAAGTGGTCAAGGACACTTGCCTTCTTCCTGCTGCTCCGGGAATGTAAAGTCTTGATCTTAAAAGGTGAGAACCTGCTCTGGGGCTGGTTCTACTCATGCCAATACACACATAACAAAAGAAAACCACAATCCATAAGCAATAGTCCACACATACATTCATGCAAGTCATACATGCATACCCATTTAAAGTCATACATATAATTAAGTGTTGTGTTTACCCTAGATAGGTTGCTCTTATGCATACATGCACTTTTAAACATATATTTTACCTTTAACTTTAATATTCAGATTTATAAGTGCACACTATATATGAATTTCCAATTTGAACAATTTTTCTATATGAGATAATACACTTATTAGCCACAAAATTCGCATGAAAAATAATTTCCTGCTCCAAATGGGTTTTCAGATCTTCTACACAATCTTAACCTGAAGTTTTAGATTCGGGGACCTCATTTGACATTTTCCAATTATGTATACCTATTTTCCTATATTTTCAGATTTATTTTCCATACCTAAAATTGAACTTTAATACTAAAATAGCAAAATATATCACCTACACAGAATATATTTTGATCTATAATGTCCAATAAAATATCTTTTGCCTTCCACTCTGATGGGATCAATTTATATTTATTTTTATATATTTTTCAGAATTATTCCTAGCCTAAAAAATAATTTCCAGCAATAATAAATTTAAATAGCCCTTAGTCAGATTTCATTTCAGCCTAAAATCAGTCCTAAATTTTCTCTAACTCTTTTCAGATGCTAAAAAGAATTTGAATTATCATTACATCAGATTTTGAATCACTTATTTGAATTTAAATGTTATTCACATGTTCAAATTACTGAAATCAAGAATCCTCAGGGGTTGATGTGCAAATCCCCACTGCAGTGGGGCCCAATTTCTTATTTTCTAAATTTTCAGGGGCTTAAGTGTGTAAAACAGAGGGGTTTTCCTAATTTTTATTAAGTCCAGGGGCTAAACTGATGTTTAAACATGTTTGCATAAATTTCCGAGGGTCCAGGGGCTAGATCAGAAGTTTTCCAGGGCTAGATCCGTTTTCCTCAGAACCCCAGGGGGTAGCGCGTAAGTTTCTCAACCTTTATAACGTGGGGCTAATGTGAGCCGTTGGATTTTAATTGGAGGGCTGAGATTAGATCGCGAAGCCGTACGGGTTAAGTCTATTCGAGACCACACGATTTAAAACGGACGAGCCGCAGAGGGCCACGTCGCCCTGGCCGGAGCGGCGGCGGCGGGGGGGGGGGGTGATCTTTGCGGCGCAGCCTCGGTTTTCGTCGCTATGCGCTAGAACTCAATTGTCTTTGCATGGATCGGCTGCGGAGGAGTAGGGGAGCTCACTAGTGGGCCTTTCTTGACCCCGAAGTGCCCGGAGACTGCTCGTCGACGACATACGAGGGTGGAGCTTGGGGTTGCTCATCGGGGCGGCAGCTAGGGCGTGACACACGGCGTCTCTTTCACCTGCAAGGCTCCCCGGTGGCTGTGGAACAATCTACGCACGTTAGATCGGCGAAATCGGGAGGAATTCGGAGGAAACGGCGTTGTAGACTTCGGTTATCACCGGAGGAGAAAACTGAGCGGGCGGGGGAGGACTAGGGAGTTCCTTTGGCGTTTAAATGGACGAGGGCGGGTGGCGGGGTCGGTTGAGGCCGTGTGGAACTGAGTGGGCCGGAGATCGTGGCCTGAGTGCACGGAATTCGGAGAGGGTGGGCGCGATCGAGCGCGGGAGGAGCGGTGGCGGTTGGGGGGGCGGGGGAAGGTGATGACACGCGGGCCCCGCACGGCAGAGAGAGGAGAGGGGGGGGGAATGGGTCGCGGGTGGCTGGGCCAGCCGGTGGGTTTTGGCACATTGGCCATTTTTCTTTTTCCTTTCCTTTTTGTTTTTCTGTTTTTGCTTCCAATTTGAATTCCGGTTTGAATTTGAAATTTCCTTCAACACGCATCACGTCCAATAAATTTGAATTCATATTTTGCCACATTTTGGGGTGTTACAACTCTACCCCCTTAAAACAAATATCATCCTCAAGATTGGTGACTCTAGGGAAACAGATACGGTGAATGTGCCTTGAGCTCGTCTTCTCGCTCCCATGTGGCTTCTACTTCCGAGTGGTGCTTCCACTGCACTTTGCACATTCGGATTCTTTTATTTCTTGTGATGCGTTCCATCGTCTCTAGGATCTTGACCGACTGCTCGGCATATGAAAGGTCTTCTCGTACGTCCACCTCATTCATGGGTAATCTCTCTTCGGGTGTTCTTAAGCATTTCTTGAGTTGTGACACATGGAACACGTCGTGCACATCCGATAGGCTAGTTGGTAGTTCTAACTGATATGCCACTTCGCCCTTCCTCTCCAGAATATGGAAGGGTCCGATGTACCGAGGTGATAACTTCCCTTTCACCTTGAACCGACGAAGCCCTCAGAAAGGAGACACCTTTAGATAGACATAGTCCCCTACGTTGAAAATGAGCTATCTTCTTCGTACATCGGCATAGCTCTTCTGTCGGTTCTGGGCTATCCTCAAGTTGTTGCGGATTTCCCTCACTTTCGCCTCGGCTTCTTGTAGTACCTCGGGCCCAAACACTTTGCTCTCTCTCCAGTTTGATTCCAAAACAATGGAGTTCTGCATTTGCTCCCATACAACGCCTCGAAGGGTGATATCTTCATACTAGCTTGATAGCTGTTGTTATAGGAGAACTCCGCATACAGTAAGTTCTTATCCCAACTCCTATCGTTTTAGAGTGCACAAGCTCTCAGCATATCCTCAAGGATCTGATTGGTTCTTTCGGTCTGCCCGTCGGCCTGTGGATGGTACGCAGAACTAAAGTTCAAATGGGTCCCCATGGTCTCATGTAACTTCTGCCAGAACCTTGAGGTGAATTGTGTCCCTCGATCTGACACTATCTTTTTCGGCACTCCATGGTAACACACGATTCTTGACATGTACAATTCTGCCAATTTGGATCCGCTGTAGCTTTTTTTCACAGGGATGAAATGGGCTACCTTAGTCAGCCTGTCGATTATGACCCATATCAAATCATATCCCGATTGGGTCCTAGGCAGTCCCACTATGAAGTCCATACCTATTTCTTCCCATTTCCATTCGGGCACTTTGAGTGGTTGCAACAGTCCCGCGGGTCATTGATGTTCTGCTTTTACTAGCTGACATGTGTCACATAGGGCAACATGCTCCGCAACATCCCGCTTCATGTTGTACCACCAATATCTGCTTTTGAGGTCATGATACATCTTTGTACTCCCAAGATGAATGGAGTAGTCAAAATCATGAGCCTCTCTCAGAATTAGCTCACGGATCTCCTTTACCTCTGGTACACATATTCTTCTCCCATGCCACACCGTACCTTGTTCATCCTCTCTAAACCCAGGAGTTTTATTCTCCTTGATGAGTCTTCTGATCTCTTGTATTTTCTCGTCATCCTTCTAACCGTTGCGTATGTCTTGCTCCAATGTGGAGTCCACTTCCATGGCGATGGCCTCACCACTATTCACCGGACATAGATTGAGTTTTGCAATCTCCTCCTTCAATTAAGTAGGCGTGTCATTTAATCTCAACATGTTGACATGCACCTTCCGGCTTAAAGCATCCGCCACGATGTTTGCTTTCCCAGGATGATAGTTGATACCCACATCAAAGTCGTTTATTAGCTCTAACCATCTCCTTTGTCTGAGGTTGAGGTCTGGTTGTGCGAAAATGTACTTTAAGCTCTTATGATCTGTATATATCTCTGTCCTCTTTCCCATCAAGTAATGCCTCCAAAGCTTCAATGCGTGGACCACTGCGGCTAGCTCTAGGTCATGCGTAGGATAGTTCTTCTCGTGTTTTCGGAGCTGCCGGGATGCATAGGCAACGACATGCCCCTCTTGCATAAGAACACATCCCAACCCGTGTCCAGAAGCATCACAGTATACCGAAAAATTCTTCTGCATGTCTGGCATAACTAGCACTGGGGCTGTTGTCAATCTTTTCTTCAGCTCTTGGAAACTTGCCTCACACTCCGGTGTCCACAGGAATGTGATTCCCTTCTCTAACAATTTGGTGAGGGGTCTTGAGATCTTGGAGAAGCCCTCAATGAATCATCGATAGTACGCCGCCAATCCTAAGAAGCTCCTGATCTCCCCGACATTTTTAGGGGTCTTCCACTTCTACACATCCACGATCTTGGCGGGATCCACGGAGATTCCTCCTTCCAAGATTATATGTCCTAAGAAGGGGACTCTCTTCAGCCAAAACTCACATTTGCTTAGCTTGGCATATAGTTGGTGTTCTCTCAACTTCTGCAACACCAGTCTTAGATGCTTCTCGTGTTCTTCTTCATCTTTGGAGAAGATGAGAATGTCATCAATGAAAACCACCACAAATTTGTCCAAATACTCCATGAATACCTTGTTCATGAGATACATGAAGTACGTCGGGGCATTAGTTAGCCCGAACGGCATGACGGTGTACTCATACAGCCCGTACCAAGATACGAAAGCCGTCTTGGGAATGTCGGTTGGTCTTATCTTCAGTGGGTGATATCCCGACCTGAGATCAATTTTTGAGAATACACAAGCTCCCCTCAACTGATCCAATAGGTCTTCAATGCGGGGTAATGGGTACTTGTTCTTGATGGTCACCTCATTCAACGCACGGTAGTCTACGCATAGCCTTTGGGTTCCGTCCTTCTTGGGCACAAATATCACTGGAGCTCCCCATGGCGAGGAACTAGGACGAATATACCCCTTCTCTGTCGATTCCCGTATATGTTCTTTGAGCTCTTACAGTTGTTTGGACTCCATCCGGTAAGGCCTTTTGTATATCGGGGCTGTCCCAGGCACGAGTTCAATCGCAAACTCCACTTCACGGTCCGGAGGCATACTTGGCAACTCCTCAGAAAAACATCCGGGTATTCCTTGATGACCCTTATCTCTTCCAATTTCACGTCCATCTAATTGAGTTTAATGTCCCTCCTAGGTCCTTGGACAGCTACAAATTTCACTTTGGTGCCACTAGTGTGAGTTAGTTCTACCGTTCTAGTTGAACAATGTATAAAGCCTTTTTGCTTGGTCAACCAGTCCATACCCAAAATAATTTCTATCCCTTGTGAGCTTATCACTATGAGGTTTGCAGTAAATACTACCCCATTAATGTCTAGACTCACTTTGGGGCACACTTGTCTTGTTCTTATTTCTCCCCCTGGAGAGTTCACTGCTAACATATGATTCTTTTGTGTGGTTGCTAGATCATGCTTCTTAACAAACTCTTGAGCAATGAATGAGTGGGTAGCACCAAAATCGAACAATATGGTTGCAAGGTGTAAATTTGCAGGGAACTTACCAATCACCACGTCAGGTGCCTCTTGCGCTTCCTCCATGCTCACGTGGTTCACCCGTCCTCGCATCACATTCTGCTGATGTGGCTGCATAGGCTTCTTCTTTGGGCACTTATGAGCGTAGTGCCCCACTTCACCACAGTTGAAGCATTGCACCCCAACTTTAGGTGCCTGGCCTTTGTTATCTTGGGGTTGGTTCTGTGGCCCTTGTCCTGCTGGTCGAGGTTGATAAGTGGGGTGTGGCTGCTGCACAAACCGACGCTGCGGCTGTACTGGTGCTGATGGAGGTCTGAAGTTCGGGTTGTACCCTCTCGGTGTTGAGTAGGGTACTACAGCACGGCTCGTCTGCCCTGCAGGTTGCTGCATATGACGTGGACGGTGTTGCTGCTTGATGCTTGGTGTGACCATCCCATCTTCCTCTTGTTTTCATTCTCCAAGGCCTTCAGCTTCCTCTACACAACAAACGCCCTGTCCACCATCTTTTGGAAACTTTCATATTCGTTGGAGGACATTGCACATTGCATTTCCATGGTAAGTCCTTCCACAAAACAGTCCTGTTTCTACTCATCAGTTTCGATGTCCCGCGGTGCATAACGGGACAGTTGGGTGAACTTTGTGAGGTACTCCCTCACTGTCATGTTGCCCTGCTGCAGTCACAAAAACTCCTTCATCTTGTTCTTGAGTTCTCCCCTTGGTATGTAGTGGTTTCGGAAGCTGCGCTTGAACTCCTCCCAAGTTATGTTCTCGGGATCATGGTGGGCTGCCACATAGGTGGTCCACCAATCAGCAGCGGGTCCATGCAATTGATGAGAGGCAAACAGCACCCTCTCATATCCTTGGCATTGTATGATCCTCATCTTGTTCTCAATGGTCTTGAGCCAATCATCGGCCTCCAGACGCTCAGCAGCACTGGCAAACTTTGGGGGTTGAGTTCCCAGAAACTCACTCAACCTTGGTTGACGTGGTGCAGTCTGTGGGGGTGGAGCTTGGTGCAAGTTGGTCACCACTTGAGTCAAATTCTGGATGAGCTGATTTTGACTGTCGATCATTTGGTAGATAGGATCAGCTCCTCCTCGGTGACCACCCCTGCCTTGCCATCGAGGAAGGTGAGGATTGGCAGCCTCATTGTTGTTGTTGGGGTTGGCACCATGACCTCTTCCTCTTCCGGCCATCTATTATGATTAACCAAATGTCAACTTAATCATTACGCATTAATTTTCCACATTGCTTGTATAAACTTAAACTTTTGAGACATTAAAATTTAGACAATTTCTGAAAATCTCGCATAGACTCTTAGGCACCATGTCTCATACAAAAACAATTACAACTATTGATTCATAAGGTTTCACACACAAAAGCAAATACAATCATAAAGACGAGGTTGTGGACAAGTGCCCATGGCTCCCACAACTCACATCACACACCAAACATTAACAAGCAAATAGATAGGTTCTTGACTCTACTACTCGATAACATGCTGAAATAAGGGAAATAACTCTAAACGACTCGTATCACAGAGCTGGCTCGTCGGGGTCTTCCTCATCATTGCGGCTGTCCTCAGACTCCGCTCTAGGTGGGGAAGCTGCTGGTGGAGAAGTGCGGCGACGCTTGTTCGCCCGACGGTCTGGGGAGTCAGGAGTCCATGTATCATTCTCCGTGACACACAGTTCGTTCCCATTTCCTCTCTCCCTCGCCCTCAAGCTGGCGCGAAGCAACGCCTCAGTCTCCTTCAAGGTGTCACGGACATCCTAAAGCTCCTGCTGGCACTCCTGCAGTCGAGTGCTGAGCATAGCTGCATCCTCCAAGCACAGGTCCATGTGCTCATGAGAAGTCCCCTGCTGCACCGGCGGGTACTTGTACTCCGCGGTGCCACTCTCACGCTGGAGGACATACATGTACTCAGTCCTGTCCAGGTGGCCACGGTTGATGTAACTCTAGCAGGTGATGGCCTCCCATGTGACATCTTTCTCAGCATCGGCCTGAGTCGCCCGATAAGCTGGAGAGCGGTGGATCTTGAGCAGCTTGTTGTCATGGATGATCCTCATCTCTGAGCTCCATTCTTCATGCTTTTCACGGATGGTCCTGGTGGAGCTGTAGTGTATGATCAGCTTGCCCACGTTGCCGGCGGTTCTCCTCCCTCAAGGCAAGGGCAGCTACAGGAACTCTCCCTCCGGTGGACTTGCGAGCGGTGCGGACCATGCGAACCATCTAAAACATAAAACATTTAAAATCAAGTTAGACAATAATTAAATAAATAATGTGTTTTGAATAAAAGTTGAGGCAAGATGAACAATTAAAATAAAGAAACACATTAATTAACACTTTTACCCCACACCTTTTGTAAAATAGTTTTTAAGAACATAAGGTCCTTAAATACGTCCATTTCTACCTAGGTCCACGTTCCTACGGGCAACCTGGCTCTGATACCACTTCTGTCACAACTGGTTTTTCCGAAGAACGACCGAGTGATTATCACATGTATGCCAGGATCATTTTCTCATACACGCGATGACAAAAAGTGAAGCATCATTATATTACAAGCCAAGTGTTCGAATATAAATAAGTCTTACATAACATAACGTCACGATGGACGATAATATGTTCACAACATATGAATAAAACCAACAGCGAAAGATAAGTCTTGTAGGCTCCATCACAGGCGTTGCCCGAGGGACTCCGTGAACCTAGAATCCTTCTTCGGGTCTGAAGTCTTGGTCGTTGTACACCACGTCATTCCCTTGGCCTGAGCAACAATTTAAAACCAACAGAAAAGCAAGCTTGAGTACCGTAGGTACTCAGCAAGTGTGGGAAAGTTATGTCATGCATGGCTAGAGCAAGGAGAGGTCAAACTCATGGCTAAAGCACTACGCAATTAATACCTATCACCTTAGCTTATTTAGCACTTACATTACTACCTAGGTGAAATGGTCCCAATCCCCTAACCCATCGTCAATATCAAGCAACCATAACATCATTTCCAATGTTAAGCTCCCCGCTTAACATCTTCAACTTCCCAATTCATCATCCTCTAATCATGAATAAGTCCAAGCCGCTCTTGACCGTTGCACAGCTGTCACGACAGTTTTGACTCTGCAGAGTTTGCACCACTGTACCCACATGTAGTGATTTCATCCCCCGTTGCTGGGTGGACTAGAAAACCTCCATTTCGCCAGTGGCCGCGAACCACGTTCACACTTCCAAGGTGTGTAGCCAGGACATCACTACGAGGCCTTTACAAAGGGATTCTCGACGAATATGGGCCCACTGAGGTTTCACCCCTAACAGCATCTAAGAGGCTCCAACCCCGCTGCAGTGGCCCCCTCTTGAGCCTTGCGGTTCATATGATAGTCCAGCTGACACCTATTCCCCGCACCATCCAAACACCCATACTACGCCAGGGATGCACCTAATTAATTGGCCAAGCTGCCCCATCTCAGCATGTGGTTGGCACGGTAAAGCCAGGTTACATGCTCCATGAACCGGTCCTCAGGATCCAGACAAGTACTATACACAAACCCGAGTCTCATGCACACAGCACCAACCAAAGCATCCAACTTGGCTAGATCCCTACCTCTACATAATTCATAATATCTCATTCAAGGGTAAAGTACCCAAGTTGATGATCTCATATCCCATTTATGCCATTCTAAGCAGGGCTAAGCATGAGTAGTGTAAATGGATGACATAATAACATAACTCCCAACCCAGGCTACAAGGAAGCAAGATAATGAAAATCTAGGGAAACTTCCTAGCATGGGAATCACATTCCAAATTGACAATGCAATTAAGTTCTAACTACACATCCTAATATAGGATCAAAGTGGTCAAGGACACTTGCCTTCTTCCTGCTGCTCCGGGAATGGAAAGTCTTGATCTTGAAAGGTGAGAACATGCTCTGGGGCTGGTTCTACTCATGCCAATACACACATAACAAAAGAAAACCACAATCCATAAGCAATAGTCCACACATACATTCATGCAAGTCATACATGCATACCCATTTAAAGTCATACATATAATTAAGTGTTGTGTTTACCCTAGATAGGTTGCTCTTATGCATACATGCACTTTTAAACATATATTTTACCTTTAACTTTAATATTCAGATTTCTTAGTGCACACTATATATGAATTTCCAATTTGAACAATTTTTCTATATGAGATAATACACTTATTAGCCACAACATTCGCATGAAAAATAATTTCCTACTCGAAATGGGTTTTCAGATCTTCTACACAGTCTTAACCTGAAGTTTTGGATTTGGGGACCTCATTTGACATTTTCCAATTATGTATACCTATTTTCCTATATTTTCAGATTTATTTTCCATACCTAAAAGTGAACTTTAATACTAAAATAGAAAAATATATCACCTACAATATCTTTTGCCTTCCTCTCTGATGGGATCAATTTTTATTTATTTTTACCTATTTTTCAGAATTATTCCTAGCCTAAAAAAGAATTTCCAGCAATAATAAATTTAAATAGCCCTTAGTCAGATTTCATTTCAGCCTAAAATCAGTCCTAAAGTTTCTCTAACTCTTTTCAGGTGCTAAAAAGAATTTGAATTATCATTACATCAGAGTTTGAATCACTTATTTGAATTTAAATGCTATTCACATGTTCAAATTACTGAAATCAAGAATCCTCAGGGGTTCATGTGCAAATCCCCACTGCAGTGGGGCCCAATTTCTTATTTTCTAAATTTTCAGGGGCCTAAGTGTGTAAAACAGAGGGGTTTTCCTAATTTTTATTAAGTCCAGGGGCTCAAACTGATGTTTAAACGTGTTTGCATAAATTCCCGAGGGTCCAGGGGCTAGATCAGAAGTTTTCCGGGGCTAGATCCGTTTTCCTCAAAACCCCAGGGGGTAGCGCGTAAGATTCTCAACCTTTATAACACGGGGCTGATGTGGGCTATTGGATTTTAATTGGAGGGCTGAGATTAGATCGCAAAGCGGTGCGGGTTAAGTCTATTCGGAACCACACGATTTAAAACGGACGTGCTGCAGAAGGCCACGTCGCCCTGGCCGGAGCCAGCCCCCGCGCGCGGCGGCGATCTCGCTGGCACAGCCTCGGTTTTCGTCGCTATGCGCTAGAACTCAATTCTCTTTGCATGGATCGGCTGCGGAGTAGTAGGGGAGCTCACTAGTGGGCCTTTCTTGACCCCGAAGTGGTCGGAGACTGCTCGTCGACGACGTCCGAGGGTGAAGCTCGGGGTTGCTCGTCGGGGCGGCAGCTAGGGCGCGACACACGGCGTCTCTTTCATCTGCAAGGCTCCCCGGTGGCGGTGGAACAATCTACGCATGTTAGATCAGCGAAATCGGGAGGAATTCGGAAGAAACGGCGGTGTAGACTTTGGTTCTCACCGGAGGAGAAAACTGAGCAGACGGGGGAGGACTGGGGAGTTTCTTTGGCGTTTAAATGGACGAGGGAGGGCGGCAGGGTCGGTTGAGGCCGTGTGGAACTGAGTGGGCCGGAGATCGTGGCCTGAGTGCGCGGAATTCGGAGAGGGCGGGCGCGATCGAGCGCGGGAGGAGCGGTGGCGGTTGGGGGGCGGGGGAAGGTGATGACACGCGGGCCCTGCACGGCAGAGAGAGCAGAGGGGGGGAATGGGTCGCGGGTGGCTGGGCCGGCCGGTGGGTTTTGGCCCATTGGCCATTTTTCTTTTTCCTTTCCTTTTTCTTTTTCTGTTTTTGCTTCCAATTTGAATTCCGGTTTGAATTTGAAATTTCCTTCAACATGCATCACGTCCAATAAATTTAAATTCATATTTGGCCACATTTTGGGGTGTTACATATAGGACGGTGATCAGACCCGCGATGCTCTATGGGGCGGAATGTTGGCCAACTAAACGGCAACACGTCCAACAAATGAGTGTCGCAGAGATGCGCATGCTACGGTGGATGTGCGGGCACACAAGAAGAGACCGAATAAGGAATGAGGCGATTCGTGATAGGGTAGGGGTGGCGCCGATTGAAGATAAGTTAGTCCAACATCGACTTAGGTGGTTTGGACATATCCAACGGATACCTCCAGAAGCACCGGTTAACAGTGGGATTTTAAGAGGTAGAGAAAATATTAGGAGGGGTAGAGGACGACCATGGTTGACCTGGGAGGAGGCGGTAAAATGAGATTTGAGAGATTGGAATGTACCCAGAGACTTAGCTCATGATAGGACCGCATGGAAAGTAGCAATTCATGTGCCAGAATCCTAGTCTTGTTTTTTTCATTTCTCCTTTTTTCATTTTTCATTTTTTTTCATTTTTTTCTTTTTTCCCCCTTTTCCTTTTTTCCTTTTTTTCTTGTTCTTATATCTCTTCCTCTCTTTTACTTCATTGATATTGGGTTTCATGTCTAGTCGACCCCAACATGCTTGGGATAAAGGCTTGATTGTTGTTGTTGTTGTTGCATTAGGAAGTGGTTTGATTAAAACAGTTCCTAAACAAAAGAAGTGGTTTTTAAATCTGCAGGAGTGTTGTCTCATTCGGTTTCAAATAAATATGTTGTCTGCTCATCTAGACATGAACATAAAGTTAAATTTCATTGTACCTACTGTGGTAGAGGTGGTCATGTCATAGATTTTTGTTATAGACTAGCTAAGCAACAAAAAAGGAAAGAATGATTGCTAGATCACATAACAACTGTGCAAAAGCTGTTACGTGTGCTAAACCGAATGTTAGGAATATGCAACCTGCTGTAATGAGTCAAAAACATGCAAATTTTGCTTCCGGACCTACTGTTTTTAGTGCTACTCATGTAACACCTCGTAGGTCAGTAGTTGGGTACAAAAATCCTCAAACTTTGGCTCATAAACCTGCTGTTTTATCTCAGCCTTTGCGTGTTACTTCTGCTGGATGTCGTGTGACTAAGTACTGGATTCCTAAAATGCCTTTTCACTAACCCCAGTATTGAGTCATCGACGTATTGTACTTCTATGTAGGTTACACGCTTATGGAAGGAGAACATTTGGATTGTGGATTCAGGATGCTCACGCCACATGACCGGCTACAATCGAGGAGGTCTTGTCAATGAAATTTCCATTTATATGGGATCTAACAAAGAATGGTTCTCCTCCCTCTCTTTTGTGTCACATGTAGAAAATGTTACTTTTGCCGATAATTCTTCAACTCCTATAATTGCTAAGGGTTCGGTTAGAGTAAATAATCACTACACTTTAAAAGATGTGGCACTTGTTAAAAATTTCAAATACAACCTGCTTTCTGTTTCACAATTGCTAGATGAAAATCTAGAAATTATTTTCACTAAAAATTGTTACAAGGTTGTAGATTCAAATAGTGAGCTCATTTTTAATATGTCTCGGTTTGGAAGAGTTTTTAAAGCTAATTTTGATATGTCATCCTCTAAGCATAGATATCTAGTTGCTAATGATTCAAAAGTCTTATATGTTTGGCATCGTAGACTTGGTCACATAGGCTTTGATCATCTCACACATGTTAGTGCTCTTGATCGCATACGTGGGCTGCCTAAGCTTAAAAGGGACAAAGAAATTGTGTGCTCTTCTTGTAGACATGCTAAGATGGTTGCATGTTCACATGCTCCTCTCACAATGACCATGACAACTGAACCGGGTCAACTTTTGCACCTTGACACCGTAGGACCTTCACGTGTTCAATCCTTCGGAGCTAAATGGTTGTTCTTATGATTGTTGATGACTATTCTAGATACTATTGGGTTTATTTTATGGCATCTAAGAATGAAACTTTTAGTCACTTTAGAACCTTATTTCATAGATTATCAAATGATCACCCAGGATCTTTAAAAGCAATTAGAAGTGATAATGGAACTGAATTTAAAATCAATCGTTTGATCACTTTTGTGCTGAAAATGGAATAGATCATCAATTTTCTTCACCATATGTACCTCAACAAAACGGTGTTGTAGAGAGAAAGAACAGAACCTTAGTTGAGATGGCTAGGACTATGTTTGATGAATATAAAACTCCTAGAAAATTTTGGGCTGATGCAACTACAACTGCTTGTTATGTATCAAATCGTGTTTTCTTGCATGCTAAGCTAGGTAAAACACCATATGAACTTCGGTTTGGACATAGTCCTAGTGTCACACACTTTCGAGTCTTTGGTTGCAAATGCTTTGTTAAGAAACATGGTAATCTTGATAAATTTGAACCTAGATCTCTTGATGGCATGTTTCTTGGTTACCCAACTCATACTAGAGGCTACCGTGTGCTTTTACATGACACTAACAAAATTTGGAGACTTATGAGGTTTCTTTTGATGAAGCTAGCCCAGGTACTAGCTCTAATATTGCAGGACCAGACCCATATCCGCAGGGGGATAGTATTTTCATCGAAGAAGATGAAGAAGTGATGCCGCTGCCCGAAAATTCAGGAGCTAATGATATTGTTCCAGCTCCTGATTTTGATTTACAACCAGCACCGATGACCACCATTGCTGGTCCAGATCATCCTCAAGTCACAAGTTCTTCAATTTGTGATGAAAATGAAGAATAAGGAGCTTGTTAATTGTCTACTCCCCTCCGGGTCCTCAAAAGTCATTCTCCACAACACATGATTGGAAGCTTGCACGAACGAGTCACACGGTCCAGGTTTTGTGATCCAAACTCTCACGCTCATTCTGCATTTGTTGCTTCTTTTGAACCCAAAGATATATCACACGCACTCACTAGTGAATCTTGGATTATTGCCATGCAAGAAGAGTTAGAAAATTTTGAAAGAAATAATGTTTGGAAACTTGTATCTCCACCTCAAGGTCACACTCTAATCGGAACTAAATGGGTGTTTAAAAATAAACAAAGTGAGGATGGGGTTGTGGTCAGGAATAAGGCTATGTTGGTGCTCAAGGTTTCACACAAGTTGAAGGTCTAGATTTTGATGAAACTTTTGCTCCTGTTGCTAGATTAGAAGGCAGAAGAATTTTGTTAGCATTTGCTGCATCTAAAGGTTTCATGTTATATCAAATGGATGTTAAAAGTGCTTTCCTTAATGGCTACATAGATGAGGAGGTTTATGTCAAGCAACCACCGGGTTTTGAAAATCCAAATTTTCCTAATCATGTTTACAAACTGTCCAAAGCCTTGTATGATCTTAAACAAGCCCCTAGAGCATGGTATGATAGGTTAAAACATTCTTACTTGAAAATGGGTTTACCATGGGCAAGGTTGATAAAACTCTTTTCGTGCTTAAGCATGGCAATGACTCATTATTCATTCAAGTGTATGTGGATGATATTATGTTTGGTTGTGCTTCTCATGATCTTGTGTTGAAGTTTTCAGCTATGATGAGTTCAGAATTTGAGATGACTATGATGGGAGAACTCACATACTTTTTGGGGCTGCAAATCAAGCAAACCAAGGAGGGCACTTTTGTGCATCAATATACAAGAGACCTTCTTAAGCGCTTCAACATGGAAAAAAGAAAGTCTCTTCGGACACCAATGGGTACAGCAGTAACACTTGAACTTGATGAAGATGGTGAACCCGTGGATCAAAAAGAATATAGAAGTATGATTGGATCACTTTTGTACCTCACGACATCAAGACCGGACATAAAATTCAGCTTATTTCTTTGTGCACGATTTCAAGCTTCCCCACGTGCTTCACATCGTCAAGCCATCAAAAGAATTCTCAAGTACTTATATGGAACTCAAGAATTTGGGATTTTTCTTCCTTCTTCCTCAACCGTTACTTTGAAAGCTTTTCCGGATGCTGATTTTGGGGGTTGTAGAATTGATAGGAAAAGTACTTCGGGTGCTGGTCATTTTCTTGGTAATTCACTTGTTGCTTGGCCCTCTAGAAAACAAAATTCAGTTGCACAATACACAGCCGAATCTGAATGTAACACCCTCAAATTCATTTCCATGCATGCATACATTTTTCATAGAGAAATGTTTTTAAAAAGAAGTAGAAATGCAGAAAGAATCATAAAAATGGTAGGGAAAGGGAAAAAGATAGCTGAAATGGGCCAATTCCAATTTGCCGAAGTGCGCCATCAACACTTTCCCCAGCACCACGGGACACGTGGCGCCCGCGGAGCTCACCTCCGCGGAGGGGGTGAGGTCCGGCACCGCGGGACACGTGGCACCCGCGGAGCTCACCCCTGCAGAAGGGATGAGGTCCGACCCTGCAGGACATGTGGCGCCTTCGGAGCTCACCCCTGCGGAAGGGATGAGGCCCGGCTTCGCTGGACACGTGTGTTCCTCGGAGCTCACCTCGGAGGATAGGCGAGGCCCAGCCCCGCGGGACATGTGGCGCCTTCGGAGCTCATCCCTGCGGAAGGGATGAGGTCCGGCTCCGCTCGCCCTCGGAGCTCACCTCCGCGGAGGGGGGAGGTCCGGCACTGCTGGACACATGTCGCTCTCGGAGCTCACCTCTGAGGAGAGGTCCCGGCCCGCTGGACACGTGTCGCCACCGGAGCTCACCTCGGAGGAGAGGAGAAGCCCCGGCCCGCTGGACACGTGTCGCCACTAGAGCTCGTCTCTGAGGAGAGAAGAGGCCCCGGCCCGCTGGACACGTGTCGCCACGGGAGCTCGCCTCTGAGGAGAGGGGAGATCCGGCCCCGCCGGACATGTGGCACCCTCGGAGCTTGCCTCCTAGGAGAGGGGAGGCCCGGCCCCGCTGGACACGTGGTGCCTTCGGAGCTCGCCCTGGCAGTGGCCACATGGCAGGTCCGGAGCTCGCCTCTGAGGAGAAGCAAGGACCGTCTCCGCCGGACACGTGGCACCTCCGGAGTTCACCACTGCGGAGATGCGAGGTCCTTAGGCGGATTTTTTCTCCTGTGTGTGGGAGTACCCGGTACTGAGGGTACCGACACAATTTCTTCCACATTGCTGCCGCACCAAATCAATTGGAGATAAGTTTGTTAAGATCCAAAACAAATTCAATAGGACTCTTATTTGAGCTCTAATCGGAGTAGGACTCCTCTTTTTCCCCTTGTAAATAGAACCCAAAACCACCTCCTTGGCCGTAACCCCTTTTCTTTTTCCACCCTCTCGAGTCGACGACTTGGAGGCCCTAGCCCTAACTCGCTGAGTTGGAAACTTACCCCCTCGCCGGAGTTCAGTCGCCGGTGACCCCCGCTGCTGCCATTGCTAGGAGGAAGGCCCTGCCACCAAAAGGAAGTGAGTTAGGTCTTCGTTACCATCTTATGACATCTTCGCTGTTTCTACGCATCCGTTTTCTTCGTCCCCCTTCGAACCGAAACTTTTCCGTGAAGACAGATCATGTTTTGGTCGGTTTTTGATGGTGGAATTGATCTAGATCTTCATTCAAGATCATCACGGTGTCCACACTTGATTCCTACACCCTTGTTCATCATAAAACCCCATGCAAGCCCATTAAAACATGCAAGAAAACATACAAACTGGTTTAATAAACAACACCCTAGGATTTGCATACATCTACACCATTGCATCTTGAGTAGAGTTTTGCATGATGTTTGATTGCTGTAAATTTTGTATGTGCGTGGTCGTGAGTAGAAGGACAAGCTCAGGGAGCCATCTACGAAGAACTACAGCACCAAGGCTTCGAGACGCTTGAGCAACAAGAGCCACAGGAGCAAGGCAAGTGCCCCTTGACCATATTGATCCCATGTTTTGAAACTGTTTTGTTTGCGAAAACTCGTATGCTTGAGTCAACTTGATGGGACACCCTTTTATAGGAGTTTACTAGTTTTGTTAACCACCCTTGTCACCGGAAAAGTTGATGAGTCGGGTATGGTCGTTTTTCCTTTTTGCTTTGCTTAATCCACGAAATACGGGAAGCTGAATTAAAACATGCTTAGCTACTGCCTCATATGAATAATGATGATGAAACTTGATGATGATAATGAGCATGGAATTGGGGGTGATCTAGGCAAGCTTGGTTCGTGGATGTTTCTGAATGAGATGGTGGTTTACTTGCCGTAGATCTAAGGACCGGTTCATGCCAGCACATGCCAGGAAAACAGTGCCACCACAAGGCCAAATATGGGTGCGGCTTAGCTGACTAATTAGGTGTGTTACTAGCTTGTTATGGACCGTGGATGGCACGGGGAATGGGAGTCGAGAGAGGACTGCTCTGGGAACTGCATGGCACAAGAGGGGGCCTGTGGGTTGGAGAATGGTGATTCGAGCCTGCCGGTGAAACCTTAGTGAGTCCATACATCTAGTAGCCCCTTTGTAAAGGCTATTTTGTGATCTCTTGGCCATACACCAACGGTTGTGTACTGGTATAATGGAGGTTCTGCAGTCACCGACGGGTGACGAAATCACAAACTTGTGGGTAAAGTGGTGCCACCTCTGCAGAGTGTAAAACTATCATGATAGCCGTGCTTACGGTCACAAGCACCTGGCCAACTCACATGATTAGAGGGAAAACTTGGGATGGATGTTCGGTATGGTTATGGTATGGTCATTGGGATTGGTTTTGGGACTGTTTGAGTCATGAAAATGAGTTTGGTTTTGGTTATATGAATATGAGACATTATGAGCATGATATGAACTTGAGAAAGGTTAATGGCTGGATGAGACTTGATAAATGGTGAGTTATGATGGAGGTATGTTGCTGTTTTACTTGGTTATATTGGGATAAATATCACTTAGAAATAGTTGCTGTTTTTATCATGTTTGTGAAATAAAATTTGCTTCCTGCAATGACCCTTTTTATTCCATACCTTGTTGTAAGCTACATGTCATACTTTTGCCGCACTTGCTGAGTACGACATGTACTCACCCTTGCATTATCATATAAACATCAGCAACAGGAGAAGAGTACTTCGAGGATCATGTGGAGTACTAGGCGTGCGAACTACCGTCAACATGTCTGTGGAGTTGAAGATGGAGCCGCTGCTATTTAGTTATTTCCACTGTCGTTTAGAGACTTCCGCTGCAAGAACAAGTTAGAGATTCATCAGTGATACAATGAGTCGATGTAATAAAGTACTTAAACCCTATTTATTCGTGGTTATATTCTGAATTCAGTTTGTGGTTTTACATGTGTATGTGTGATGAACATCCTGGGCACACATATGCATTAGCTCGGTTCCATGTTTTTCGGGACCGGGTGTCACACTGAATATGTAGCTGCTGGTAGCGCTTGCTCAAAATTATTTGGATTGTTCAAACACTTAAGGACTATGGGGTTGATCTAGATAGTGTTCTACTATTTTGTGATAACACTAGTGCCATTTGCATTGCTAAAAACCCCGTGCAACATTCAAGAACAAAGCACATTGACCTTAGGTATCACTTTCTCCGTGATAATGTTGAAAAAGGAAACATTGTGCTTCACCATGTAGATACCGAACAACAATTGGCTGACATTTTTACAAAACCTTTGGATTTCACTCGTAGTGAAAATGGGGCTATGCATCCTCATGGCTTAAATTGAGGGGGAGTTTTGAAACTTGGGAAGTCTATGTGTGAATCTGAATTTAAAATAATATGAGCATAGCATTTCATACATATATGACTTTGTGATTCCTTTTATATGCTGAAAGTTCTTACTACATTACTCATGTTATACATTTTGTAGTTTTTGCCATGACTAGTAATTGGAATAATTATTTACACTAAATCTGGTCCTGATCAAACTTTCTTGCTGTTTTAAACTTGTTGCTTGCTCACAAGTGCTTTTAATAATGAAAAAAATAATTGATCAACTATTCACATGTTGAGATTTTATGTTCAAATGAAAAATTGAGAAAAAGATCAAGAGAATATGCATGCATCACACTTCTTCTTTTGAGATGGTTATCATTGCACTTAGATAGGAACTTGGAAGAAGTTGTGTATGACTAGAACTGAAAGTGCATCTAGGCACTCCTTATGGGTTTCGGTTGATTTATGACAAACAAATGAGACCCTAACAAAATTGTTGAGAATGAGCGCAGGTTCTCAAAGAAATTAAGAAGAAAGCGCAAAAAGAAAGGAGAAGGAGGATCCAAAATGATAAGAGCTCATGAACTGAAAAGAATAGATCACTTAGTATAGAGTATGTTGGAGAAACACACCCCAAGAGCTCAAGAGAAAGAAATCAAACTAACTGCACAATTTCAACACATCCGGACTAGTCCGATATCAGCCGGACCAGTCCAATTTTCTTTCTGACCAGAAAACGGACTAGTCCGATATCATCCAGACAAGTCCAATTTTGTCTCTAGACAGAAAACGGACTAGTCCGATATCTCACGACACTTAGGGTTTTCTAAACACCGCGCACCAAACTAGTCCGGAGTCAACCACGGACTAGTCCGGACATCACAAACCCTAACGTACCCATTGGAAACCCTACTATAAAAAGAGGTGTACCATCACACCAACATAACTTTTGACCCCCCCCCCCCTGCGCCATCACACCTCCCAAGAGCCCAAAATTCACGTCTCTCCATACATTCTAACACAAGAAGAATCAATTCTTGTGGATTGGCAATTGATCAAAGGAGAGACTAGTTCTACACCTCTTGAGCTCTTGGGTTTGATCTCTCGCACACTTTTCGTTGTTAATTGTTCATCTGTTGAGTGTGTTGAGTCGTGTTCATTCATTCGTTGTAATTCTTGGGGAGCCCTCAACTTGTGAGAAGGCCCCTCGAACAAGTTTATTGCCTTTTGTCATTAGTGGAAGAGAATCGGCCTTTGTGGCGATTCGACGAGGGTAAGGTTGGAGAAGACCCGGTCCTTGGTGCACTCCTGAACTGGGATGTAGATTGCCTTCGTGGAATCGAACCACGGAACAAACACTTGTCTCCCACTCTTGTTCATTAATTGTTCATCATATCCGTGCGTTTAATCAATCCTTTGAAATTCACATTCAAACATTAAAATCATGTTTATTCCTTCCATTCATTATATTATTGTTACAATACATCTAAGTTATCGTTTAATTTCCGCTGCATAAAGTATTAGAGGTGAACATTGAACACCTATGTGCCTTTGTACCTTATTTCCCAATAGAAACCCTTGAATATATATATATATATATATATATATATATATATATATATATGTGTGTGTGTGTGTGTGTGTGTGTGTGTGTGTGTGTGTGTGTGTTTTATACACCTCTGTACAAGGGACCACGAACTAGTCCGTGGTCACCCCGGACTAGTCTGCACTGGTAGACTAGTCCGCACTTAGTCCGGACTAGTCCGGACAACTACGGACTAGTCCGATTTTCTCTCTGGACAGAAAATGGACTAGTCCGATATGGTCCGGACTAGTCCGATATTTCGACTCCATAACCCTAAGAAAGGCTCAAACCTAATCCCCTTAATGCTCATAACCCTCCCAACTCCCTCTCTCCTCACTCAAGTGCTCCCAAGGTGAATTTGCAAGTTCTCCACCAAAACCTCTCAAATTTCCATGGAAATCGTTCTCCACCACCAAGGGATCAAAGACCCCGGACTAGTCCGGATCAAAAACTTCCTCAACACCTCGAATCGAAGGATTTGGTAAACTTCTCTCCAAACCCTAGAACCTTTGATCTTCCTTGTTTTTGCTCAAATAGCTTAGCTCCTCTAGTCAGTACATGCTTCATTGATGTATTACATGTACCCTAGATCACATTTGCAATGAATAATCTCAATTTTTAACAAATTAGGGCTTGAGCAGCCACATAACGGACTAGTCCATTATTAGGGCGAACAAGTCTGGTACTCCGTACTAGTCTGACCCTGAACACCGGACTAGTCCGATATGCCCTGATTCAGAGATCTTGTTAGGAAATCCTAGCTTATGTCAACACAATGCAATCCTTTGTCATCCTTGATTATTCATACCCATTTTATCTTCCTTGTCAGAAATCATGTCAGGATCAAATGAAAGTCTCTCTGACTTTGAGGCCGAAATGGATCAAGATATAATATCTCATCATCTGGAGCCTCGCTCCAAAAAGAGACAAGATCATGCTGACGAGCCCTCGCTGACCCCACCTAGAGTTCGCCGAAAGGTCACAATCAAGAGACTAGCTTCAAAAGCAAATGTGGCTGGTTCTAGCTCTGCGGCTCAACGCCAAGTCAAGGGCAAGGGAAAGGGGCTTGCTTCCGGCCTGATTGGTCCCCTGAATATGACAGCTCCAAGGCAGGGAAATAGAGATCCATCGGAGCAGAAATTCAATGGCAAAGGGAGCGAAGTGGCATGGAACCCGAGGAAGGTTGATGCCTACAGCTCCGGCAAAAAGGCAGCCGACAAGAGATTTTGGAGTAATTTTCACTCGGACTACTACAGTTCAGTGTACCTCCAAATGAAGACTCCAGTGGTCTGAAGTCAATGGATCAACTGGACGTACTTTGAAAGGAAAAGCTGTGAAGCTTTTGAGGAGGTCATAGAGGCTGCGGAGAGACATGGACTCAAGGACCTGCTCACCTTCAGGTACAACTGGAATGATGAGATCATTGCCTAGTTTTACTCGACCTGCCACTTTGCTCATGATGGAGAAGACAAAGTGACTTGGATGACACATGGATCTAAGTACACAATCTCCTACACTGAGTTTGCCAGACTGCTGCATCTTGAGGACACCAATGATGATGAGATTGTGATTCACAATCTGAGAGTGGTGGAGAAGGACAAGATGGAGTTCCTCTATGATACTCGACTTCCATTCAACCCTCCCTCAACCAAGAACATGAAGCCTTTCTTCATTGTTCTCAACAGAGTGCTCCGGAAGACAATCACTCCAAAGGATGGAGATGACAGGAGCGTCCAAGGTTATCTGAGAACCTTGATGAAAGTGATCAGCAGGAGGAGAAGATTTAATATCTTCGACTATATTTGGAATTACATGGTAAACATATCCTGCACACGAAACCGTTCCTGTGGCCATGCTCCTTTCTTGATGTTCATGATTGATAAAGTCACAGGAATTGAGTTTGTGAAGGATGTAGAGCACACTGCTCTAAGGCCTCATAAGCCTCCTCAGGCCTCCCTCCCAGCTGCTCCCTCACCTGGATCACCTGAAGAACATCAAGAGAGAGCGCATGAAGAGGCAAGGACTGCATCCAAGACTAGGGCCTCTCCATAGAAGGGTTCCTCCAGTGGAATCATAAAGTTTTTGGCTGCTATCTTCAGCTCTTGCCGCAAAACTAAAGTGAAGCTACATAAGATGAACAAGGCAAGAAAAGCAGAGATGAGATACATGAAGGCAAATGTCAATGAAATATGCCAAAAACTAGAGATTAAGCCCATTGGATCCCTGGTCATCTCAGAGGACTCTGCATCTGAGTTTACAGAGCTTCCTCCTCTCTCTCCTTTAGAGCGTGCCTACTTTGGCACGACGAGTGGTTCCTCTCCTCCTCTTCCTTAGGCTGATGACAAAGATGAAGAAAGGACAAACAGCGAGGAGTCAGCCGGCCACGGCAAGTAGATCCCTTCTCTCCTTCTTTTTGGTGTCTTGATGCCAAAGGGGGAGAGATTGAGGGGGAGTCATAGGTCGTAGGTCTTTCTTCATTTTGTATCTTAGCTTAAGAGATGAGCTTGTGTAAGACTGTTATGCTGTTGTAAGACTTATGCTATTATGCCATCTTTATACTTTCATGATGTGAAATGATGACTATGTTATGCTTTTGATGAATGATGTATGTTATAACTCTTGATAATTATGCTCATAATGATATTTACATCAAAATACTACTCACACATGTAGTTTTGCACCCCACCATAAAGAGTGCACATATGTCTCATGTCTTCATTGCATATTTTGTTCAAAACTCATATATGCACACTTTATGAAAATCTGAATTCTTATTGTCATATTTGTGAGATCTCAATTGGTTGTCATCAATCACCAAAAAGGGGGAGATTGAAAGTGCATCTAGGCACCCCTTGTGGGTTTTGGTTGATTTATGGCAAACAAATGAGACCCTAAAAAAATTGTTGAGAATGAGCGCAGGTTCTCAAAGAAATTAAGAAGAAAGCGCAAAAGGAAAGGAGAAGGAGGATCCAAATTGATAAGAGCTCAAGAACTGAAAAGAATAGATCACTTAGTATAGAGTGTGTTGGAGAAACACATCCCAAGAGCTCAAGAGAAAGAAATCAAACTAACTGCACAATTTCAACACGTCCGGACTAGTCTGATATCAGCCGGACTAGTCCGCTTTTCTTTTTGACAAGAAAATGGACTAGTCCGATATCATCCGGACAAGTCTGATTTTGTCTCTGGACAAAAAATGGACTAGTCCGCAATATCACAGACTAATGCGATATCTCACGACACTTAGGGTTTTCTAAACACCGCACACCGGACTAGTCCGGAGTCAACCACGGACTAGTTTGACCATCACAAACCCTAACGTACCCATTGGAAACCCTACTATAAAAAGAGGTGTACGACCACACCAATATAACTTTTGACCCCCCTGCACCGTCACACCTCCCAAGAACCCAAAATTCATCTCTCTCCATACATTCTAACCCAAGAAGGATCGATTCTTGTGGATTGGCAATTGATCAAAGGAGAGACTAGTTCTACACCTCTTGAGCTCTTGGGTTTGATCTCTCGCACACTTTTCATTGTTAATTGTTCATCTGTTGAGTGTGTTGAGTCGTGTTCATTCATTCGTTGTAATTCTTGGGGAGCCCTCAACTTGTGAGAAGGCCCCTTGAACAAGTTTATTGCCTTTTGTGATTAGTGGAAGAGAATCGGCATTTGTGGCGATTCGACGAGGGTAGGGTTGGAGAAGACCCGGTCCTTAGTGGACTCCTCAACGGGGACGTAGATTGTCTTCGTGGAATCGAACCTCGGGATAAACACTTGTCTCCCACTCTTATTCATTACATGTTCATCATATCCGAGTGTTTAATCAATCCTTTGAAATTCACGTTCAAACATTAAAATCATGTTGATTCCTTTCATTCATTATATTATTGTTGCAATACATCTAATTATCATTCAATTTCCACTGCATAAAGTATTAGAAGTGAACATTGATCAATCTTGATCTCCCTAGTCCACGTATACCGGACTAGTCCGCCAAGTACCGGACTAGTCCGATTTTTCTCTGTTTAGAAAATGGACTAGTCCACACTCTACCGGACTAGTCCGATTTCCCTGTATTTGATAGACTACTAAGTGTTTTAGGTTTCAAAAAGCATCGAAAAGCCTATTCACCCCCCCCCCCCCCCCGAGGCTACATTCAAAAACCATGTCCTTAAGCTTCTGATTATCAAATGGCATAGGCTTGGCTTGGTTGGTTAGAATAAGGCTAATGCGGCATATAATCTCTTGCAAATGTCATATAATATGAATTTGTGCTTTAAAAAATAATTAAAATGCAGCAACAAGTGTCATGCTTTCAGGTATTTACATAGTTAAGTTTATGAGATCATGACATGCTTAAATTGAAAATTACACTTGATCTCTAGCATGGCTTACACTACTTTATGTATCTCATTGATGTTATAGTATAAGTTACTTGATAGTATGGCTTGGATGAGCTTTGTTTTATATGTATATGTTGTAAATATGCTCATAACAATTAAAATTTCTCTTTTGAACCTTGCTGAATACATTGTCAAAGGTGGAGAAATTGATCACACATTGCACGATTCACAAGTGTTTTGGCACGATTCTTCTTAGGGGGAGAATTTTTGTTTTTCTTCTCATTTTATTCTGATTTATAAAGGGGGAGAAATATGTATAGGGAAAGAAATTTTTGTTTCAAAATTTCTTTCTGATTTGATTGTTTTCAAAACTTTTCATGTGAATAAGCCAATGTTCGGATTTTAAGTGGTGTTGCCAATGCATTCATCAAGGGGGAGATTGCGAGACCTATGTGTGCTGAATACATTGGCTATGACGATAAAAGTTTTGAATTCTGCCAAAACACTCTTTTTTTTCAAGGTCCGACTCTAGGTCCGAGATTCGACAAGATCCGACGTAAGGTCCGACTTGCTATGGCTAGGTCTGACATGTGTTTGGTTAGCTCTGGCGGTAGGTCCGACTAGCTTTGGTAAGTTCCGGTGCTAGGTTCTGCTAGCTTTGTTAAGCTCTGGCTCAAGGTCCGGTTAGCTTTGGAAAGGTCCACAGCTAAATTGCAATGGTTCTGTTTTTACCATGCAAATGTTTTGAACTTGCTTTACATCTATGGAAAGTTTGCTTAGTATTCTTTTACTAAGTTTTTGAAGTGTTATGGCTGTTTACGGTGGTTAACATTTTTCTATGGTTTGCAACATGCTTACATGAGGTGTTCACTTAAGGTGTTGTGGTTTTTGGAACTAACGTGAGTCAAGTCGCGGACTTGTGCTCGAAAGTATTGGTTGTTCATTCATGTGCAGGTGTTGCTTAAGTTCAAGATATGGCTGGTGACGGAATCCATTGAACTTGTCTTAGGGAGAATATGAGGTTCAACAACCAAGTTCGGGAGGAATTGTGGTTGAGTTGATCGGGAGGTCGCGCAGCATGTTTGGATCAAGAACAATGCATATGAAGGTATCGTGGACGTTCATCGGAAGGTGTTTGCATGTGTTCAAGGAGTGCATGGACGTGGCAACATGGTTTCAAGGCGTGACGGAGAGATGTGGACGTAAAGAATTGGTAGGAAAGGTCCAACCGGCTGGATTATGGACTCAAACTTCGGCTGAGTTGGTTATGGCTCAAATATGTAAAGATTTGAGTTGGTTATGATAGGATTTCGTGTGAGACACGAATTTGAGTTGTTTTAGGAATGTGGGATACGTTCCTAAGGTGTTTGGAAGTCTTAAGATTGCTTCTATCTGCGTATAGAAGAGTCTTGAGCAGTTATAGAAAGTTTCGATTTAGAAACAGAGCAGGATTAGAGTCCTAGTTTGAATTGGGTTGTCCTCTGGCTCGTTGTATAAGCAAGGGAGGCCAGAGCTCATAGTAAGACGACCTTGGGCTGTTCGTCTTATGTTTTGATCAATAGAATTTATAATTTACAGGAGCTTTTGTGCCTTGTTCGTCCGACTTGTTTTTGTCAAGTCTTTCTCGGCGAGTTTCTAGATAGCACGACAGTGCTTCGGTGTTTTGATCATAACTCGAGTTTTACAGATCCAGTTGATGTGATTCTTTTTGAGTTATCTTCATAACTTGATTATCTATTATCTATGAAAATTTCACAGTCATTGGATTTGTAGTTTCTGATCTACACGAGTTTCTTTGCAGTGTTTTAGGTCTGGTTTTTACTCGAGTAGAACAGATTGACCCTCGTTTGATCTTCTGATCATAACTTGAGTTTTTCTTGACGGAGTTCCATAATTGTTGTTGTCGTGTCTTCATGACTTGATTATCTATAATTGTGATGCCCTCAATTCTGTGGAAAACCACGGAACAAAGAACTAATGCATATGTGTGCTCAGGATGTTCATCACACATACACATACGTTCCACAAACTGAATTCAGATTATATATTACCACGATTAACAGAGTTTATTACAATATCTCATGAGTCTTGGACTCGTGCTCACAGCGGAAGTCTTTATTTCTATGCAGCGGAAGTCTTTATTCTAATGCGGAAGCAATCTAACTAATGCAGAAGCAAATCTAAGCAGAAGTGGCTCTATCTCTACTCCCTCCACAGGCAAGGTTGAGAACAGATCACACGCCTTAATGCTCCACATGGTCTTCATAGTAGTCTTCTCCTGCTGCTGATGATGAAATAATAATGCAAGTTTGAGTACAATGATGTACTCAGCAAGTGCGGGAAAAACATGATATGTAGCTCATAACAAGGTAGGTATAAAAAGGCTCATTTGCAGAAAAGCAGATTTTTAAAACCATGATAAAACAACAACTTAACTTTAGATGAATGTAATCCCAGAATGTATTAAATTACCAACATACCTCCATCACTTTCCATATTCCACCAGAACATTAACTAAGTTCATTCTTGCTCATGAATACCTCCTTGTATTCGCTACCATCTCACGAATACCTTCTCGTATTCGCTACCATCTTATCTCATAACAACTTCATCTCACACCGAGACCAATCTCGTTGCCATGACTTAACAGTCATGCAACCATCTTATCACCCGGACTCAACAGTCCCAAAACCAAACCATAACCATAATCAATAACCATAACCAAGAACCATCCCAAATAATCATGGCAGTTGGCCAGGCGCTCGTGACTGTAAGCTCGACTATCCTGATAGTTTTAAGAACCCTGCAGAGTTTGTACCTCTTTACCCACAAGTTTGTGATTTCTTCACCCGTCAGCGACTGCAGAACCTCCATTATATATACCAGTACACAACCGTCGGTGTATGGTCAAGAGATCACAAAATAGCATTTACAAAGGAGTTACTAGATGTATGGACTCACTAAGGTTTCACCGGCAGGCTAGAATCTCCAATTCTCCCACCCACGGGCCCCCTCTTGTGCCATGCAGTTCCCATGAAAGTCCTCACTCGACTCCCATTCCCCGCGCCTTCCACAGTCCATAACACTTTAGCAACTTACCTAATTACTCAGCTAAGCCGCACCCATACTTGGCCTTGTGGTGGCACTGCTATCTTGGCATGTGCATGCATGAATCGGTTCTTAGATCTACGGCAAGTAAACCACCATCTCATGCTACCTCATTCACAAACCCAGGCTTGCCTAGATCTCCCTCCGATCCATGTTCATTAACATCATCAGTTTCTCATTATCATTACGAGTGCAGTTAGCTAGACACATCTATTGTAACACCCTAAAATCTGTTAAGAGGGGAATTTAAAAATTTTTGGACGTATTGCATGTGGTGCAGAAGTTCAAATTCAAATTGGAATTCAAATTCAAATCAAAACAGAAAAGAAAAGGAAAAAGAAAAAGAAAACCCAACCGGCCAGTGGGCCGAAACCCGCCAGCCGGCCCACTATTCTTCCCCCCTCGCGCCAGCCCACGACCGCGCGCCCTCTCTCCCTCTCACTGACACGCGGGGCCCGCGTGTCATCTCCTACCTCCGGCGCGCCCCAACGGCCGGACTCTTCCTCGCGCCCGATCGCAACCAACTTTGGAAACCCGCGCCCCCAGCCCGACTCCTGGTCCTGGACGACTCCAACTCGATCCCAACAGACCGCCGCCCCCCTCGCCTATATAAACATCGACATCGCCCCGTCCCCCCCCCCCCCGATCGGCTGTTTTTCCTCCCGGTGAGAATCGAAGCTTCTACCGCCGTTTTCCTTCGATCCTCGCTCGGATTTCCTGATCTAACGCGCTGACCATGTTCCACCGCCTCCGGGGAATCTCGCAGGTGAAGGAAATCCGGTGTTTTGCGCTCTAGACACAGCTCCGGCGAGCACCGCCGCTATTTCATCTCGGACCTCGCCGCCGACCGCCTTCCAGGGCCTCCGAGGTCAAGAAAAACCCCGAGGTGAGATCCCCGACCTCCCCTCTACCGTTCTATGCCATGAAATCCAAGTTTTAGGAAGTATAGACGAAAACCCGAAGATCTCCGGCGAGATCGCCACCTCCCGCCGCCGCGAGCCGCCGGGCAGCGCGGGCTGGCTCTGGCCAGGGCGATGTGGCCCCTTGAGAGCCGTCTATTTTAAATCGCACGGTAGAATTAAAACCCGCGCGTACCGGTTCGGCGATCTAATCTGAGCCGTCTATTTTAAATCATACGATCCACATCAGCCCCGTGTTATAAAGGCCGGGATTCTTACGCGCTACCCCTTGGGGATCTCGAAAAACACGAGCTAGCCCCGGAAACTTCTGATCTAGCCCCTGGAACTTCAGAAATTCATGTAAATTCATTTAAAAATCGGTTTTAGCCCCTGGACTTAATAAAAATTAGGAAAACCCCTCTGTTATGTGTAGTTAGGCCCCTGGAAATTTAAGAAATAATAAATTAGACCATGCAGTAATGTGGATTTACCTTTTTGACCCTATATGAGATTAAAATCAGAAAATTGAATATGTGACTAGGACTTAAATTTAAAAAGGTAAGGCAAACACATTGCAAATTCAAATTTAAACTCTCCTAGTGCTTGGAAAACTTTAGAATGAGTTAGAAATAGATTTTAGGCTGAAATGAATCTATCTAATTGCTGTTCATATTTATTAGTTATAGAAACACATTTTTAGGCTAGGAAATAATTGAAAACTGATAAAATAAATTTAAATTAGTTCACATCAGAGGAGAAGTTCAACAATATATTATTTAATATTTTAAATCAGAACCTATTCTGTTTAGAAGATATGTCCTACTATTTAATATTAAAACTCACTTTTAGGCATAGAAAATAAATCTGAAAAATATAGGAAAATAAGTATGCATAATTATAAAATGATAAAAGAAGTCTCCAAATCCAAAAACTTCAGTTTAAGATTTGGTAGAAGATCTGAAAACCTATTTGGAGCAGAAAATTACCTTTCATGCAAACTTGGTAGCTAAGAAGTGTATTAATTGAATATAAAGAATCTGTTCAAATTGGAAATTCATATATAGTGTGCAAACAGAAATCTGAATACAAAAGTTAGAAATCATATACACATGTTTAAAAGTGCATGTAGGCCAAAAACCAACACATATTGAGTAACCACAACACATAGAAATGTGAATGCCTTTCATAGGTGTGAATGTGTGGTTTGTATGAAGTGAAAGTGTGAACTATGTCTTATGGATTGTTGTTTTCTTTTGCTATGTGTATTGGCATGAGTAGAACCTGCCCCAGAGCAAGTTGTCCCCTTCCAAGACCAAGACATTCCATTCCAAGAGCAGCAGGAAGAAGGCAAGTGTCCTTGACCACTTTGATCCTATACTAGGATGTGTAGATAGAATTATTTGCATTGTCAATTGAAATATGAAACCCATGCTAGGAAGTTTCCCTAGAATTGCATTACCTTGTTTCCTTGTAGCCTGGGTTGGGATTTATTTTATCATGTCATTTATTTATATGCTTATGCTTACCATGTTTAGAATGGGATAATTGGGATATGAGATCATCAATTTTATTTATCTTACTCTTGAATGAGATATTATGAGTTATGTAGAGGTAGGGATCGAGGCAAGTTGGATGATTTGGTTGGTGCTGGGTGCACGAGACTCGGGTTTGTGTTTAGTACTTGCCTGGATCCTAAGGACCGGTTCATGGAGCATGTAACCTGGCGTTACCGTGCCAACCACATGCTGAGATGGGGCAGCTTGGCCAATTAATTAGGTGTATCCCCGACGTAGTATGGGTGTGTTGGATGGTGCGGGGAATAGGTGTCAGCTGGACTACCATATGAACCGCAAGGCTCGAGAGGGGGCCACTGCAGTGGGGTTGGAGCCTCTTGTATGCTGTTAGGGGTGAAACCTCAGTGGGCCCACGCTCGTCAGGAATCCCTTTGTAAAGGCCTCGTAGTGATCTCCTAGCTACACACCTGGGAAGTGTGAATGTGGTTCGCGGCCACTGGCATAATGGAGGTTCTTTTATTCCACCCAGCTACGGGGGATGAAATCACTACATGTGGGTACAGTGGTGCAAACTCTGCAGAGTCAAAACTGTCATGACAGCCGTGCTCACGGTGAAGAGCGGCTTGGACTTATTCATGATTAGAGATTTATGAATTGGGAAGTTGTGGATGTTAAGCGGGAAGCTTAACATTGGAGATGAGATTATGTTTACTTGATGATGATGATGGGTTGAGGGACTGGGATCCATTTCACCTGTGTAGTAATGTAGGTGCTTAATAAGTTATGGTGATAGGTAATAATTGCGTAGTGCTTTAACCATGAGTCTAACCTCTCCTTGCTCTGGCCATGCATGACATAACTTTCCCACACTTGTTGAGTACCAACGGTACTCAAACTTGCATATTTGTTGGTTTAAATTGCTGCTCAAGTCAAGGGGATGATGTGGTGTTCAGTGACCAAGACTTCGGACCCGAAGAAGGATTCTAGGTTCACGGAGTCCCCCAGGCAACGCCTGTGACGGAGCCCACAAGATTTGTATTCCGCTGCTGTTTTATTTATATGTCATGAACTTATTATCGAGACGTATGCTATATAAGACTTATCTGTATTCCACACCTGGCTTGTAATAAATGATGCTTCACTACTTGTCATCACATGTATGAGAAAATGATCCTGGCATACATGTGATATTCACTTGGTTGTTCTTCGGAGAAATCGGGTGTGACAGAAGTGGTATCAGAGCCAAGGTTGCTCGTAGCAACGTGGACCTAGAAAGAAATGGACGTATTTAAAGACCCTATTTTCTTAAAAACTATTTTACAAAAGTGTGGGTTGAAGGTGTTATTTAATGGGGTCACTTTATTCATCTTACTCCAACTTTTCTTCAAAATAAAATTTTTTTTAACTCTTATCTAACTTAATTTTAAATGCTTTATGTTTTAGATGGTTCACATGATCCACACCGCCCGCAAGTCCACCGGAGGGAGAGTTCTGGTAGTTGCCCTTGCCTTGAGAGAGGAGAACCGTCCGGTGACGTACCACTCCTACGGGTTGGCAGTAGGAGGCTTGTTGCGCAGTCTACGGCGTATGCTCCACGCTGCCGGCAATACGGGCAAGCTAATCATACACTACAGCTCCACCCGGACCATCCGTGAGAAGCGGGAAGAATGGGGTTCAGAAATGAGGATTATCCATGAAGATCAGCTGCTCAAGATCCACCGCTCTCCAGCTTGTAGGACGATCCAGGTCGATGCTGAGAAGGATGTCACCTGGGAGGCCATCACCTGCCAGAGTCACATCTACCGTCGCCACCTGGACAGGACTGAGTACATGTATGTCCTCCAGCGTGAGAGTGGTACCGCGGAGTACATGTACCCGCCAGTGCAGCAGGGGACTTCCCATGAGCACATGGACCTGTGCTTGGAGGATGCTGCCATGCTCAGCACTCGACTGCAGGAGTGCCAGCAGGAGCTCCAGGATGTTCGTGACACCCTGAAGGAGACTGAGGCATTGCTTCGAGCCAGCTTGAGGCAAGAGAAAGAGGAGATGGGAATGAACTGTGTGTCACCGTGAATGACACATGGACTCCTAACTCCCCAGACCACCGGGCGAGCAGGCGTCGCCGCACTTCTCCACCCAAAGCGGAGTCAGAGGGCAGCCGCAATAATGAGGAAGATCCCGAGGAGCCAGCTCAGTGGTACGAGTCATGTAGAGTCCTTTCCCTTAGTTCAGTAGGTTATCGAGTAGTCGAGTCAATACCTTAGTTAATTGTGTGTTAATGTTTGGTGTGTGACGTGAGTTGTGGAAGCCATGGGCATTTGTCCGCAACCTCATGTTTAGGTTGCTTTGCTTTAATGTGTGAACCCCTATGAATTAAGAGTGCATTTATTTTCGCATGAGACGTGAAACCCTCAGAAAATGTTAATATAATAAGGCCTCAAAAGTTTAAGTTTAAACAAGCAAATTGGGAAGTTAATACGTAATGCTTTAAATTGACATTTGGTTGATCATGATAGATGGCCGGAAGAGGAAAGGGTCGTGGTGCCAACCCCGCCAACAACAACGATGAGGCCGGCAACCGTCATCTTTCTGGAGGACAGGACAGGGGTGGTCGCCGTGAAGGAGCTGATCCTATCCACCAGATGCTTGAAAATCAGAATCAACTCATCCAGAGCCTAACTCAAGTGGTGGCCAACTTGCACCAAGCTCCACCCCCACAAGCTGCACCACGCCAACCAAGGTTGAGTGAGTTTCTAGGGACTCAACCTCCAAAGTTTGCAAGTGCTGCTGAACCTCTGGAGGCAGATGACTGGCTAAAGACTGTTGAGAGCAAGATGAGGATCATACAATGCCAAGGGTATGAGAGGGTGTTGTTTGTCTCTCACCAATTGCATGGACCTGCTGCTGATTGGTGGACCTCCTACGTGGCAGCCCACCATGACCCCGAGAACATTACTTGGGAAGAGTTCAAGCGCAGTTTCCGCAACCATTACATACCAAGGGGTGAACTCAAAAACAGGAGGAAGGAGTTCTTGGGACTGCAGCAAGGAAACATGACTGTGAGGGAATACCTCACTAAGTTCACCCAACTATCCCGTTATGCACCACGGGACATCGAAACTGATGAGCAGAAACAAGACTGCTTTGTGGAAGGACTTACTGCGGAGATGCAATGTCCTCCAACGAGTACGAAAGCTTCCAAAAGATGGTAGGCAGAGCATTTGTTGTGGAGAGGAAGCTGAAGGCCTTGGAAAATGAAAACAAGAGGAAGGCGGGATGGTCACACCAAGCCTCGGGTAGCAACACACGCCCACGACTGATGCAGCCACCCGCAGGGCAGACGAGCCGTGCTGTGGTACCCTACTCAGCACCGAGAGGGTACAACCCGAATTTCAGGCCTCCGTCAGCACCAGCACAGCCACAACGTCAGTTTGTACAGCAGCCTCGCCCCACATATCAACCTCGACCAGCAGTACAATGACCACAGAACCAACCCCAAGACAACAAAGGCCAGGCACCTAAGGTTGGGGTGCAATGCTTCAACTATGGTGAAGTGGGGCACTACGCCCATAAGTGCCCAAAGAAGAAGCCCATGCAGCCACAACAGCACAATGTGATGCGAGGACAGGTGAACCACATGACCATGGAGGAAGCACAAGAGGCACCTGACGTGGTAATTGGTAAGTTTCCTGCCAATTTACACATTGCAACCCTGTTGTTTGATTCTGGTGCTACCCACTCGTTCATTGCTCAAGGGTTTGTTAAGAAGCATGATCTAGCAACAACTCAAATGAACCATATGCTAGCAGTAAACTCTCCAGGGGGAGAGATAAGGACAAGACAAGTGTGTCCCAAGGTGAATCTAGACATTAATGGGGTAGTATTTACTGCCAACCTCATAGTGATAGATTCACAAGGGATAGATATTATTTTGGGTATGGATTGGTTGACAAACATAAAGGAATCATCCATTGTTCGACAAGAACGGTGGAACTAACTCACCCTAGTGGCACGAGAGTAAAGTTCATAACCATACAAGAGCCTAGGAGGGATATTAAACTCAATCAAGTTGAGGTGGAAGTGGAGGAGATCAGGATCATCAGAGAATATCCAGATGTTTTTTCCGGAGGAGTTGCCAGGTATGCTCCCCGATCGTGAAGTGGAATTCGCGATTGAGCTAGTGCCTGGAACAGCTCCAATATACAAGAGACCCTATTGGATGGACTCCAAACAGCTGGAAGAACTCAAGGAACATTTGAGAGAATTGATAGGGAAGGGGTACATTCGTCCTAGTTCCTCACCATGGGGAGCTCCAGTGATATTTGTGCCCAAGAAGGACAGGACCCAAAGGTTATGCGTAGACTACCGTGCGTTGAATGAAGTAACCATCAAGAACAAGTACCCATTACCCCGCATTGAAGACTTGTTTGACCAGTTGAGGGGAGCTTGTGTGTTCTCGAAAATTGATCTCAGGTCGGGATACCACCAACTTAAGATAAGGCAAGCTGATATTCCAAAGACAGCTTTCGTATCTCGGTACGGACTGTATGAATACACCGTCATGCCTTTTGTGGCGGACCGGGATCCGCCCATCCAGGATCGCAGAGGGTGGTGCCGCACGATGCGACACCCGACAGAACACGTCATAAGAACACAATATATTACATGGGAAAACAACTGAACTGTACAAACTAGTACAATACTCAGTTACAAACTAGTGTCTTTATTACACAACGGAAGTTTCTTTTATACAACTCACGCCCGCCTATCTAGCAAAAGTCGGTTGCCCAGCCCTAGGGCAACCCACACTAGCTGCACTCCTCAGTTCAGCGCGGCGTGTACGGCTCCCACTCAACCGTGGTCCCCGACGGAGGGTAACCCTCGCCGGTGGACACGTTACCCGAGTCCGTGGGTGGCTCCTCACTTGAAAAACACTTAAGCAGCAACCGTGAGCACGAGGGCTCAACAAGACTTAACTGACTTACCTAGGCATGAAACTCTACATGAGGTGTACAATGACATAGGATAGAAATGTTGCAGCAAATGGAAACGCCTACAAGTCCATCCTTAGTTCATCTTTTAGCAACAAGTTAACAGTTCATGAAGCTGAAATTTAGTAAGCAATATTTGGTGGCACACATGTAGCAATACAATTACCTCATGACAGCAATATTGAATCACAGCATTCCATAAATTATCTACGTTACGATGCAGTGAACAAGCGGTTCTCGTCACCGTGAGGGACGGCGAATCGACTCGATGTACACCTGCAGGGAAACCCAAAGATCACGTCACATACGCCCACCCATGGAGCTACACAGCACGCTCACTCGATGTCGTAAGGGACAACCTTTCACCCAACAGCCCAAACGTCGAACCGGTCGCACCGAAACGAGCAGGAGGTTCCCCACACGGAGCATCTCTCTATGCCCGTTGGCAGATTTCCACCTTGCTGCCCTCAGCCTACACCTATAAATCGGTGCGTTATGCCTCGACGCCCGGAGGTTTAGGCTACATCGGTTTATCGGGGCCCATATATCCGATATGCCTTCGGTACGTTCAATACTTGTTCAGCAGGGCCACACACGGATCGGTCCTCAATTGACACGGACAGGGCTGCACACACAAGACTTCCTCTTGCTGCGCCCTAGCCCCTGCCTAGTCTCATTTTCCTTACTAAAGTGATCTCACATCACTCAACCGAACCCGTGTGTCCCAAGCCTATCTCGCGAGTAGATTCCAACTACTCGGCTTGTAACGAAGTCCTATGACTCATTAAGCATAGCCTGTCTACTCGGGGTCTTAGACACTACCCTCACTCTTTTAGCAACCTTTGGTTATGCAAGTGGGGTTTCATTCATCCTATACCTAATGCACATACATACTTCACCCTACGTATGTAAACAAAGTAAAAACTTTATAAAAGAGTTAATGCAAACCGGGGCTTGCCTTGTTGCTGCTGGTCAGTAGTTAGCTCTTCTTCCAGAAGGAGGAAGTCCAACACTTCCGGAGTCTCTTCTTCAGTGACTACACGTTTAATGAAATACGACATGTAAATTTAAATGCAATGTGTAAACTTGAATACTTAACTATTAATAACTCTAGCTATCCCTCCCCTTTGGTTCTGAAATTTTTATGGTGGCTTGGTAGGGTCCTAACCAGAGTCTTGACCAAGTTTCATTTGAAACAAAGTTCATCTGAACCTTGTACAAATAAAAGCCCATTTGGTCAATGTTTGAGCCTCTAAATAATTCCAGGGGTTTTCATGGCTCCAACCATTACTTTCTGGAAACTAGAATTTAGGATGGTTCTAATGGAGTTCGTTTCATGTCATTTGAAGAATTCTACAGAAAGTTATGCCCTAATTAAGATTTGAGAAAATCTGAAAAATGTTTCTGTACATTTTTCTATTTTCTCTGGGCAGTTCCTTAATCACCCAATTAGGGTATCCAAATGAACTTGGATGAGTCTGAAAATTTTACTGGGATTCAGGGATTTTCCACGGAACCTCTCAGCCAAATTTCAGAATTTTTCATAAAGTAGTTCTTCAGATAAAATTCCTAACAGTTTAAATTTTAGGGATTTAATTCTGGAAAACTATTTACTTTCATGAGCTGAATTTGGTATTGCTGGAAAGTACTCAGAATTCTGAGTTCAGCAAAATTTGGTTCATCAAATTTGGAGTTTCCTAGCAAAAGTTCTATGCATTTGAAGTTTGAACTAAAACGGGAAATTCCAAAAATGTTTAAATCCTGTGGGTGGGACCCACTCCTCGAGCCGGCCCACTCAGAATGCGGCCACACCGCGGCCCACGGGGTTTTAACCGTGCTGCCGCACTGAATCCCGGCCGCAAACCGATCCCCGCGCAAGATCAGAGGCTGACCGGTGGACCCGGCCCCCTTTCGTCTACCTTGCGCTCTCCCGCAGCTCCCGCGGCGGCGCTTCGCCGGAGCGCTCGTCGCCGGGCGTTTCACCGCCCGACCTTCGACGAAACTTGCCGCCCGTGCCTAACTCGACTCGGAGAACTTGCTGGTACCCTCACCGGAGCTCGGCAATGGCCGGAACTATGCCCGCGGCAGTGACAGAGCTTCCCTCTACTCCGGCGACGTCGCCCGGGCTACTCCGGGCCTTATTTCTCAAGCGGTTTGCTCCTACAGCTCTGCCGTGGCATGCTGCGCACGAATATGAGCTCGGTTGGCCATGGATACGGCCGGAACTAGGACCTCACTGTCGACCTAGGCCCGATATTGGCTGTTGCTCGAAAAACTTGGATATCAGCGCAAAGACTTGACGCTTTTCGATGGTTTTGGATCCTAGGTGGCCGTGGGGACGTGTAGAACATGTGCTCGGCTGGGTTTACGCCGTGCAGGACCGATCGCCGCGAATTTCAGAATGCCTGTTCACTCGTTTTTGTCGAACACCGAGGACTAGACGGGGAAATACTCCCCTACAGAGCATGGAAGAGGGTAGGGTCTTCACCGTGAGTTCGAGCAGTCCCCAGCGCGTATCTTTGCTGTTGAGCTCCGGTCGCGAGGTCGCCTGGATCAACGGCGCGACGAGGAGCCGAGGCGAGCGGCTGGTGCCGTTTTTCGTTTCGGGTGGGAACGGGCAGAGCGGAGGAGATGAGGCCGGCTCACGTGGGCTGGGGACTTTAACCGCGTCGGGCACGCGTGCGCTCGGTCGCCGAGCAGGAGGTGGCGAGGTGAGGCGGTTGGACGCCGGTGCTGTCCGCAGCTTGCGCGCTGGCTCGGCTGAGAGAGGGAAAATCAGTGGAAAACTTCTCTGTTAAGTATACTGACAGGTGGGACCTCCCCCCTAATTCTTTTTCCAAATTTTCTCAATTCTGGGGTGCCAAAATATCCTCAGCTACTCAAAATTTAATTTGAGACTTAGTCACCAAGTCTTTTTTTGAATATGAATTCTCAAATTTGTACTGTGTTTGGCTAAATTTGCTGCATGTTTAACTGAAATTCAAATTCAGTTTTGAATTCTTGCAAATTTAGCTCTTGACAAGATGAACTCCAATGAGGATGAAAATTGGTGGGCTAACTCAGAAAAATGTGCTGAGTTTGAATATGAAGCTAACTTTTGAATTTGAGTGATGAAAGTTGCTGCAATTTGAATTTACATTCAAATTGGCCTCTTTTTCAAATACCCCCAAAAGTGCCACAAAAAGTGTTGGATTTTCATGAAACTTGGACTGAACCTTCCCAAGACTTTTAAAGTTCTATGGGTGAGCTCAACCTCTCATGTTAATGTGTAAAATTCACACTTTGTGAAAGTGTAGGCTTTCCCCTCTAATCACTCTTTTGATGGAGGTTACTTGCTCTTTACACTTTTTCCCAATCTATCCACAACAAAACTGTGGTGTTGTGAGGTGATAAAAAGTTTTTGCAAGTCCCTTTTCTTGGGCTTTTACATCCCTCCCCACTTAAAAGAATCTCGTCCCGAGATTATAAAAGAAGAGACAGCGATGTAATAGGGACTGACCCGCGTTGAGATGCCATGAATTCCGGGTAATTTGAGCGAAGGAATTCCTCGCTCTCCCACGTCCCTTCTTCGGCGGTGTGGTTGCTCCAGAGTATCTTGTAGAACCACAATGTTCTGCTACGCGTGGTCCTGGCTTTTTCATCAAGAATTGCCACCGGATACTCATCATATGTTAAATCCGGTTTCAGCTCGCCGATGTCTTCGGTAGGAATAGCCGCTGTATGCTTCAAACATTTTCGCAGTTGCGAGACATGGAAAACATCATGGACACCAGCAAGGGATGCCGGTAACTCCAATCGATACGCCGCTGGTTCACACTTCTCGGTGATGGCATAGGGTCCAATAAAACGGGGAGTGAGCTTCCCCTTCACACCGAACCGGTGCACGCCCTTCATCGGAGACACGTGAAGGTACACGTGTTCACCAATGTCAAAGTGCAACGGTCTACGCCTCTTATCAGCGTAGCTCTTCTGTCGGGATTGAGCGGCCTTCAAATTAGCTTGGATCGTCCGAACGCGCTCTTCGGCGTTTTTCACCACATCAACCCCGAATGTGACCCTTTCACCGGACTCGCACCAATTTAATGGGGTGCGGCATTTGCGCCCGTATAGAGCTTCGTAGGGTGCCATCTTGATACTCGTCTGATAGACGTTGTTGTACGAGAATTCTGCCAATGGTAGGTGATCATCCCAGTTCCTACCATGGTGGATGGCACATGCTCTCAACATGTCTTCCAGAACCTGATTAACCCTCTCTGTTTGGCCATCTGTCTGAGTGTGGTAGGTGGAGCTCCTGATCAACTTAGTACCCAATGCAGCGTGTAGCTGCTCCAAAAAGTGAGATACAAATAATGCACCTCGATCTGAGACGATGGTCTTGGGTACCCCGTACAAACACAGAATCTTTGATATGTATAGCTCCGCATATTTGCCGGCATTGTAACGTGTATTCACAGGAATGAAGTGAGCCGTCTTGGTTAACCGATCAACGATTACCCAAACGGAATCATGTTTGTTGGCTGTTAGGGGTAATCCCACAATGAAATCCATGCTCACATCTTCCCATTTCCATGCCGGGATCTTCAGGGGTTGCAACAGCCCTGATTTCTTCATGTGATCAGCTTTCACTCGTCAGCACGTATCGCACTCGGATACGTACTTCGCTATCTCCCGCTTCATCCGTGTCCACCAAAATTTCTTTTTTCAAATCTTGGTACATCTTGTTGCTGCCCGGATGAATGGAGTACTTAGACAAGTGAGCTTCATCGAGGATTTTCTTTCTCAGCTCCATATCCCGGGGTACGACTATGCGGTCATTGAACCACAGCGTCCCCTCATCATCCTTCCGGAAACATTTGATCTCTCCATTGTCTATCCGTCTCCGGAGATGTGCCATGCCTTTATCATCTTTCTTAGCTGCAATGATGTCCTCCCAAATAGTAGGGATGAGGGCAAGGTTGTACAGCGACCGATAAGGAACCAAGTATAAACTTGGCTCTTCCTCCTCCACCGGTGTAATGGTGAGGTGATGGACATGTGACTTCCGACTCAGCGCGTCGGCAACCACATTCGCCTTGCCAGGGTGGTAATGGATCTCAATCTCATAATCTTTGATCAGCTCTAACCACCTCCTTTGCCTCATATTCAGCTCCTTCTGGGTGAAAATGTATTTTAAGCTCTTGTGGTCGGTGTAGAGATGCACTAGATTCCCCAGGAGATAGTGCCTCCACATTTTTAGCGCCAACACCACGGCAGCAAGCTCAAGATCATGAGTCGGATAATGCTGCTCATGGTTCCGAAGTTGGCGTGAGCCATAAGCGACCACACGTCCTTCCTGCATCAACACGCAGCCAAGCCCAATACCGGACGCGTCACAATACACGTCGAAGGGCTTTGTTGTATCCGGCTGAGCTAAGACCGGGGCTGTGGTGAGATGCTTCACCAATGCTTGGAACGCTCCTTCACACGCCGTGTTCCAAGCATATTTCGTCCCCTTCTTCAGCAATTCTGTCATCGGTTTAGCGAGCTTGGAGAAGCTTGGAATGAATCTCCGGTAGTATCCCGCTAACCCGAGGAAGCTTCTGACTTCGTTGTAACACCCCAAAATCTGTTAAGAGGGGACTTTAAAAATTTTTGGACGTGTTGCATGTGGTGCAGAAATTCAAATTCAAATTGGAATTCAAATTTAAATCAAACCAGAAAAGAAAAGGAAAAAGAAAAAGAAACCCCCCCGGCCAGTGGGCCGAAACCCACCGGCTGGCCCAACATTTCCCACGCCAGCCCACAGCCGCACGCTCCTCTCTCCCTCTCACTGACATGTGGGACCCGCGTGTCATCCCCCACCTCTCGCTCACGCCAACAGCTGGGACTCCTCCGCGCGCCCAAATCCAAACTACCCCGGAAAACCGCGTCCCCCAGCCTAATTCTGGTCCCGGACGACTCCGGCTCGATCCCAACAGACACGCCACCCTCCCCCGTCTATATAAACGCCGGCATCGCCCTGTTTTTCTCCCCCGATCGGCTGTTTTTCCTCCCGGTGAGAACCAGAGCTTCTCCAGCCGTTTTCTCTCGATCTTTGCTTGGGTTTTCTGATCTAACGCGTCGATCGTGTCCCACCGCCTCCGGGGAGTCACGCAGGTGCAGAAAACTCGGTGGTTTGCGCTCTAGGCACAGCTCCGACGAGCACCGCAGCAGTTCCACCTCGGACCTCGACGCCGACCGCCTTCCAGGGCCTCCGAGCTCAAGAAAAACCCCGAGGTGAGATCACCGACCCCCCCCTACCGTTCTATGCCATGAAATCCCAGTTTTAGGAGGTATAGACGAAGACCCGAAGTTTTCCGGCGAGATCGCCGCCTCCCGCCGCCGCGCGCCGCCGGGCAGCGCAGCCCGCGCACGGTCAGGGCGACGTGGCCGCTTGTGCGCCGTCTATTTTAAATCGCACGGTAGAATTAAAACCCGCACGTATCAATTCGGCGATCTAATCTGAGCCGTCTGTTTTAAATCGGATGGTCCACATCAGCCCCGCATTATAAAGGCCGGGATTCTTACGCGCTACCCCCTGGGGATCTCGGAAAACATGAGCTAGCCCCGGAAACTTCTGATCTAGCCCCTGGAACTTCAGAAATTCACGTAAATTCATTTAAAAATCAGTTTTAGCCCCTGGACTTAATAAAAATTAGGAAAACCCCGCTGTTATGTGTAGCTAGACCCCTGGAAATTTATGAAATAATAAATTAGACCATGTAGTAGGGTGGATTTACCTTTTTGACCCTATATAATATTAAATTCAGAAAATTGAATATGTGATTAGGATTTAAATTTAAAAAGGTGAGGCAAACACATTGTAAATTCAAATTTAAACTCTCCTAGCACATGGAAAACTTTATAATGAGTTAAAAGTAGATTTTAAGCTGAAATGAATCTGTCTAATTGATTGTTCACATTTATTAGTTATGGGACACATTTTTAGGTTAGGAAATAATTCTGAAAATTGGTAAAATAAATTTAAATTAGTTCACATCAGAGGAGAAGTTCAAAAATATATTATTTAATATTTTAGATCAGAACCTATTCTGTTTAGATGATGTGTCTTACTATTTTCATAATAAAGTTCACATTTAGGCATAGAAAATAAATCTGAAAATATAGGAAAATAGGTATGCATAACTAGAAATGATAAATGAAGTTTCCAAATCCAAAGATTTCAGTTTAGAATTTGGTAGAAGATCTGAAAGCCCATTTGGAGTAGGAAAATACCTTCCATGCAAACTTGGTAGTTAAGAAGTATATTAATTAAATATAAAGAATTTATTCAAATTGAAAATTCATATATAGTGTGCAAACAGAAATCTGAAATACAAAAGTTAGAAATCATATACATATGTTTAAAAGTGCATGAAGGCTAAAAATCAACACAGCTAGAGTAAACGCAACACTCAGAAATGTGAATGACTATCATATGTATGTATGTGTGGAGTGAAAGTGTAAACTATGTCTTATGGATTGTTGTTTTCTTTTGCTATGTGTGTTGGCATGAGTAGAACCTGCCTCAGAGCAAGTTATTCCCTTCCAAGATCAGGACTATCCATTCCCAGAGCAGCAGGAAGAAGGCAAGCGTCCTTGACCACTTTGATCCTATATTAGGATGTCTAGATAGAATTATTTGCATTGTCAATTGAAATATGACACCCATGCTAGGAAGTTTCCCTAGAATTGCATTATCTTGTTTCCTTGTAGCTTGGGTTGGGTTTATTTTATTATGTCATTCATTCATATTACTTATGCTTAGCCATGCTTAGAATGGAATAAGTGGGATATGAGATCATCAACTTGTTTACCTTACTCTTGAATGATATATATTATGAGTTATGTAGAGGTAGGGATCGAGGCAAGTTGGATGATTGGGTTGGTGCTGGGTGCACGAGACTCGGGTTTGTGTTTAGTACTTGCCTGGATCCTAAGGACCGGTTCATGGAGCATGTAACCTGGCTTTACCGTGCCAACCACATGCTGAGATGGGGCAGCTTGGCCAATTAATTAGGTGTATCCACAGCGTAGTATGGGTGTGTTGGATGGTGCGGGGAATAGGTGTCAGCTGGACTACCATATGAACCGCAAGGCTCAAGAGGGGGCCACTGCAGCGGGGTTGGAGCCTCTTGTATGCTGTTAGGCGTGAAACCTCAGTGGGCCCACGCTCGTCGGAAATCCCTTTGTAAAGGCTTTGTAGTGATCTCCTGGCTACACACCTGGGAAGTGTGAATGTGGTTCGCGGCCACTGGCATAATGGAGGTTCTTTTAGTCCACCCGGCAACGGGGGATGAAATCACTACATGTGGATACAGTGGTGCAAACTCTGCAGAGTCAAAACTGTCATGATAGCCGTGCTCACGGTCAAGAGCGGCTTGGACTTATTCATGATTAGAGGATGATGACTTTGGAAGTTGTGGATGTTAAGCGGGGAGCTTAACATTGGAAATGATGTTATGGTTATTTGATTATGATAATGGGTTGGGAGATTGGGACCATTTCACCTATGTAGTAATGTAGGTGCTTAATAAGCTAGGGTGATAGGTATTAATTGCGTAGTGCTTTAACCATGAGTTCAACCTCTCCTTGCTCTAGCCATGCATGACATAACTTTCCCACACTTGTTGAGTACCCACGGTACTCAAACTTGCATATTTGTTGGTTTAAATTGCTGCTCAGGTCAAGGGGACGATGTGGTGTTTAATGATCAAGACTTCGGACCCGAAGAAGGATTCTAGGTTCATGGAGTCCCCCGGGCAACGCCTGTGACGGAGCCCACAAGAATAATATTCCGCTGCTAGTTTATTTACATGTTATGAACTTATTATCGTCCATCGACACGTATGCTTTGTAAGACATATTTATATTCGACTCCTGGCTTGTAATAAATGATGCTTCACTATTTGTCATCACATGTATGAGAAAATGATCCTAGCATACATGTGATATTCACTCGGTTGTTCTTCAGAGAAACTGGGTGTGACAGAAGTGGTATCAGAGCCAAGGTTGCCCATAGGAACGTGGACCTAGGTAGAAATGGACGTATTTAAGGAACCTATTTTCTTAAAAACTATTTTACAAAGGAGTGGGTTGAAAGGTGTTATTTAATGGTGTCACTTTATTCATCTTACCCCAACTTTTATTCAAAATAGGATTTTTGTTTAAAATCTTATCTAACTTAATTTTAAATGCTTTACGTTTTAGATGGTTCGCATGATCCGCACCGCCCGCAAGTCCACCGGAGGGAGAGTTCCCGTAGTTGCCCTTGCCCTGAGAGAGGAGAACCGTCCGATGACGTATCTCTCCTACGGATTGGCAGTAGGAGGCTTGTTGCGCCGTCTTCGACGTATGCTCCACGCCGCCGGCAATACGGGCAAGCTAATCATAAACTACAGCTCCACCTAGACCATCCAAGAGAAGTGGGAAGAATGGAGTTCAGAAATGAGGATTATCCATAAAAATCAGCTGCTTAAGATCCACCGCTCTCCAGCTTGTCGAGCGACACTGGTCGATGCGGAGAAGGATGTCACCTGGGAGGCCATCACCTGCCAGAGTCACATCTACCGTCGCCACCTGGACAGGACTGAGTACATGTATGTCCTCCAGCGTGAGAGTGGTACAATGGAGTACAAGTACCCGCCAGTGCAGCAGGGGACTTCCCATGAGCACATGGACCTGTGCTTGGAGGATGCTGCTATGCTCAGCACTCGACTGCAGGAGTGCCAGCAGGAGCTTCAGGATGTTCGTGACACCCTGAAGGATACTAAGGCGTTGCTTCGAGCCAGCTTGAGGGCGAGAGAAAGAGGAGATGGGTATGAACTGTGTGTCACAGTGAATGACACATGGACTCCTGACTCCCCAGATCACCGGGCGAGTAGGCGTCGCCGCACTTCTCCACCAGCAGCCTCCCCACCCACAGCGGAGTAATCCCGAGGAGCCAGCTCAGTGATACGAGTCGTGTAGAGTCCTTTCCCGTAGTTCAGCAGGTTATCGAGTAGTCGAGTCAATACCTTAGTTAATGGTGTGTTAATGTTTGGTGTGTGACGTGAGTTGTGGAAGCCATGGGCAATTGTCCACAACCTCGTCTTCAGGTTGTTTTTGTAAAAGTCCCAAAAATGTGTATGAATAAAAATCCAAGGTTTGAGTTCATATGTGTGGCAAAGACATGAAAAGTGGGACTTGCTAAAACTTTTCTTCATGCAAGGTAATACATGGATGAACATCCAACATGAGGTTCACATTACTATTTAAAAGTGTTGAACCAATAAGGAGTTAAATACCTCTTTGCGATTTGAAATTCAGAGTTCACACATGTAGTGACCAAGGACTTTGATTAAAACTGCAGCCACATAGTTGGAATTATAGGGAGGAGTTTGATCCCCAACTTTCTATTTGTAGGGTGGGCACAAAAAGGAGTTAAAGAGAAGAATTTGCAAACTTCACCCAAATTCAATTTTGGCAAGCAAATTCAAACTGAATTGGAAGGATTCAAATTCTAACCCACATTTTTAAAACTCAGAATTGTGGGGATTAAGAGGATCAGCTTGAACAGATATTTGGGAGGTACATGTGGAGTGGGACCCACATGTCATAGAGCTAAAGGAAGAAGCCTTGCACCCTAAGTCTCAGCCCAGTGGGGAAATTCACCGAACAACATGTGAGCCCCGAGCAGCTCCCACCGTGGAGCCACTGGGACGCTCGGCAGCGCCACCAGCTGCTTCTTTCCCCCACGCGCGGCCACCAAAGGCGGTTCCTTCGACGTTATCGTGCCTCAGACGAGCGAAGACCCAGTTGTTCTCCTCCCCTCGCGAGCGCACGAACAGTGGCTGTTTCTCCCCGCCGCTCTCTCAGTCCGATCAAAGAAACGGTGAAGCAATCGTGTCTTCCCTCCCCCGAGCTGCTAAACCTCTCCCTGAGATCAGCCTCCACCTCCCTGACCCACGAGCAAGTGAGCTGCGGCCTCCGGTGCCCGAGAACAACCGCCGCCGCGGCGACCGAGTTCAAGAAGGTGATTGGGCGCTCGTGGACAGCCCTCCACAGGGGGTTTCACGGCCGAGCGATCACACCTACGGACGCGCACGGGTGCGGTGCTGCTCTCAGCCGAAGCTCAGGCCGTGCCGTGAGCTGTCGACGGCGAATTTCGAGATTTTGCTCCGGCGACCTCATTCCGAGCTTCCGGTATGGATTCAACAAATTCCCGCTCTCTAATCCTTCCTAGGTCCTCAAATCTTGCACGTAGCAGCTGGATTAGCCAGCGATCATTTTCCCTTTTGCATCCAGCGCATGAAAACGCCTCAGACCGGCGAATTTCGAGCTCTTCTTGGGTTGTTCATGGCGGACCCATTCGGTCGCACGATGACAACCTAGTTCCCGCCACTTCCGAGCTACTTTGAGACCGTGCCGATCTTCCTAGAGATGCGCTGGTGCTGTAGGGCTCGTCGGTGCAGGTTTTGGCGGGCTGGAAACCCTAGACAACACTACCGAACCTCCACAGTGGCTGCCGCACGTCGCCGGCCAGTTTCCGGCCGCCGGCAGCCCAAGCAGACCCCACATCCGTGTTCCTCGGTGTCACAAACTCCCTGGCGGCGAGTTTCAGCTCAGGCGGTGGCCGGAAACGACGAGCTCCGGCGTCGGGCCGGCGAGGGGCAGCGCGGGCGCGGGGAGGGAACCGGAGGAAGAAGACGGAGCATGGGCCCTGGCTGTCAGCAGCTCAAATTTTAAACCCGGGATCGGGTGTGGCCGGGATCCCGTGTGTTGGCGCGCAGAGGTGCTGTGGCCCGGTGTGGCTTCGTTTCTATTGGCTGGAATTCAAAACTGTGGGTCCAGCCGAATTTGCTGTAGGAAAATAATTCCACACTTAGCTCAATCTTTGGAAATTCATATCTCCCTGTAGAAAACTCCAATTTGAGTGATTCCAATTGGGTTGGATTTATCTCTCTCAGTTCTATCCAAATATGAACCCAGATTTGTATGAAAGTCAATATTATATTTTGGAGAATTCTTTGAAAGTTTTCTGAAAAACAATTATTGAGGGAGTTTGGGTTATCCAATCTGATGGTTCTCTAGGATCATAGACTGTCCCCACATACCACCACTCGTCTTTTCTGCGCACTTTGTCCTCACTCGTGTGCACCCGGGAAAACTTCCTGGTCGGTCACCCATCCCAAAATTCCTCCGGGCCAAGCACGCTTAACCCCGGAGTTCTTTGCAGGTGGGCTTCCGGAAAAGAAGGTATACCTTGGTGGTATGAGTACTCTATCAATCCTATTAACCTGGGAGCTACGATATCACACAATCCACCCCCCTTAGAAGACCGACGTCCTCGTCGGTCAACGCCAAGACAGGAACGTCCCCTCTTAGCCACGTTCGTACATTCAGTACTGGCATACGCATACGTACGTCCGGTTAGCAGCATATGTACCATACCGTGTCCCACACAGAGGACCCACACGTCATGCATACGTACCTGCGTCCCTGACCCGTACGCTACCGTATCCTTGTCACTGACCCGTACGCACCCGTGAAACTGCGAGGGTCGGCTCTGATACTATTTCTGATGGTTCTCTAGGATCATAGACTGTCCCCACATACCACCACTCGTCTTTTCTGCGCACTTTGTCCTCACTCGTGTGCACCCGGGAAAACTTCCTGGTCGGTCACCCATCCCAAAATTCCTCCGGGCCAAGCACGCTTAACCCCGAAGTTCTTTGCAGGCGGGCTTCCGAAAAAGAAGGTATACCTTGGTGGTATGAGTACTCTATCAATCCTATTAACCTGGGGGCTAGGATATCGCACAATAAATCGCTGTGAGGACCCCGCCGTCCCGATCACTCACGGGGACAGGACACCTCGCCCGGGAATCGCATTCCGTGGTGCCGTACGATGCGGCACCCAACAGCACACATAATAAAGCATCATATTACATACATCAGGCGGAAGCTTACAAAGTGTAAATTTATACATGCTTCTCAAAATGAACTACAGCGGAAGACTATTACAACTCACGTCTCATACCTATGCCAAGCAACAGAGAAGGTGTCCAGCCCGCGGACCCTTCTCGCTAGCAACACTGTGTAGCAGCGGCAGGGGTTACCCTGAGTTCATCACACGGAGAGCTCCGAGTCTCATCAGGTACCCGTACATCTCAGCGTACAGTTATTACCTGCAAAACAACTTATGCAGTATCTGTGAGCACGAAGCTCAGCAAGACTGACCCGTCACCCTAGTCATGAAACTCTACATGATGGAAATAGAGAGCTGATTATAGCACTTTGCATAAACGATGAACTTGAGCTAAAGGAGAGTCCTTACTTCCAGTTTTAATCAACTTTTATAGACCTTGCGCAACTTACATCGAGTCCTTACTTCCACAATCAAACAAGAAGCGCTTCATCTCGATGTCACTTGCCCGAGGTCAAAGTAACTTTAGTGAACTACCCTAGACTCATACAGACCTTGCACCATCAACGTCGAGACTCCACAATCAAACAAGAAACGCTTTGCCTCGACGCTACTAGCCCAAGGTGGAAAATAAATTTAGTGAAAGTGTTGATCATTCCTCATCTCCATTATGAGGATTACTCACGAAGCATTATTAACTTTTCCCAGTTTATTACTACGTCACGATGCAGAGAACAAGTATGCTCACTACCGCGAGCGACGGTGATTGCAATCAAAAACACCCGGCTGACACGACACATACGCCCGTACTCGACGTTGCACACAGCAACCGTCACTGACGTCGTACGTGGCAACCTTTCACACGACACCCAAATGTCGAACCGGTCCCACCGACTGGGATTAAGTCTCTCTACGGCAAACCCTCGTAGAGCAGACTTGTCTATCCTTTCAGCATCGGCATCAGACGGTGAGGTATGCCTCGACACCCAGGTTAACATGTTACATCGGTTTCCTGGGTGCCATATAGCCAGTATGCATCCGGTACACAACTCAAACTTGCCCAACGGTCCGCACACGAGAATGGGCCTTAATCGACTCAGACATAGACTAGGCTCACAGGACCACGTCCTTGACCTTCCATTCACTGCCCGGTCTCCATTCCCACTATGAGGATCAATTCCCAACTCTTCTGATTGATCCCCCTAAACCCCTGTTCACGAGTAGGAATCTGCCCACTCGAGGTTTGCTTCTTTTAATCCACTTTTGTTGAGATCAGCAGTTATAATTAATTGATAACATATCCTACATTAAAACTCCAGGGTTTTCTGGGTCATGCATTTGGAGTTTCATACCATCTAGACGTAATGCAATAAATATAATGCTAGACGTATGAAGTGAATACAAATAAAAACTTATAAATTTGATGCAAACCGGGGCTTGCCTTTGTTTTGCAGGTGACTTATATATATATGCAGTTAGTGACGACCACTTGACTTGATCTCTTGCCTTCCTCCCTTGATCTCTACTCCAATGATTTCAAGTCCTTCACGTAGATGCTACACGTAATGCATATGCACAATTGTTTAATTGTAAAGACTTTGCTACAAGTCCTAATAAAAAGTTTTCAAAAACTGGAACTCTGTTTAAGAATTTAAGATGACACTGGTGCTAGTGGTTTAGGTTTGGATCTAAACACATGATTAAGTGCTAAGTGGTTTTCCCCCTTATCTATATTGATCACCTAAAGAGGTTAAAAAGAACAGGGCTGATCCAGGGCTCCAATGGAGCTGAGAATTTTCATGTGAGTTCCTTGTCACAAGAAAGTCCTCTGGACCAAAAATTAGCACTTTTCATTGAGTGGTTTGTTCAGAATAATTTTCTAAGCAATTAAGCAAAGAAGAATTAATTCTGAGGTCACACCCATGTTCATGCAAAAATTAGTGAACTACAATTTCAATTATAGCTCATAGAGTTTGCATGAATTTTCCTAGCATTTTTGGAGTTAAGATCTGCCCAGAACTGAATTTCCAAGTTTTGGAAATTCTCTGAAAATGTTTCTGTATTCAAATGAGTACATCATCTTCAAATCTAAATTTCCCTGGTCAATTCAACTCCAATTGAGCTTAAACTTTTACAGGGGTTCACTAATACCCTAGAGACTATTCTGGCAAAATTTGAGGATTTTTGGATTCACCAAACTCCCTAACAAATTCTTTTGCTAAAAAGATTTAAAGAATTTTAAAGAATTAAATAAAGGGTTTCATACAAATTAGGTTTCATATTTGGATAGTACTCTATCAGAGGAATCCAACAAAATTTATTTCACAATTTTTGGATTCTCCTACCCAAAGTTGTGGCTGTTTAAACTTTGAACTGAAATCTGAAATTCCCCAAAATGTGTCACGCATCGGGTCAAGCAACATGGGGCTACTGGGTATTTCCCGTGCCTCCACACCATATCCCCGCGCCACAGCTGATCAGAGATTTGAAACACCGTCACTGACAGGCGGGACCCACCGGGTCGTCTTCTACCTCCGGCCGAACAGAACCCGCGGCGGCCCCCTTTGACGAGCGTCGCCGGAACGACCTTACCGGTCACCTCCCGGCCCCATGCTCGCCACCCCTCCATATTCTGACCTGCTGAACACGTTGGGAGGCTCTCCGGCGGCCATAGATCTCCGGAAAACCTTGCGCACCGGGGTCAGCAACCCTTAGGGTTCCAGTGAACTCGGAAGTCGCCTACACGGCATCAAAAGGGTCGGGAAAGGCTCGCAGAGTACCGTGGGAGCTTGAGGGTGTCGGAAATGGACGCCAAACCTCGTGAAAAGGCCGGCAGCATAGAGCTCCACGGCAACCTGAGGCGATTTCTGCAGGGCGGCACGAAAAACAACTATAACTCGGTCGATCCTAGGTCTTTTTGCTCGGTTCTTCTTCGAGGAGGACCGCTGCGAGGTATAGGCGCTGCGTGCAAGCTCGCTCGAGCTTGGGTGGACTGTGCCGCTAGAATTTTTGGTTAGACCGACCCCTAACCCCAAGCACCGTTCTTCAGGAATTTTAGAAATTCTTTGAGCTCGGTCGATCAAACGCTACACGGTTTGCAGATACACGAACAAGGGATCATAGCGCACCTTTTTCGTGTTGAAGCGGGATGGTGAGGAGAGCTGTAGCTCTCTGTCCACGGTGACCCGAGTCGGCTTCTGCCGGTGAGCTCGGTTTCTTGGCGCCAGTTGCCGAATTGCACACGCCACAGGCTAGGAACTTCAGTGTTGTGGGACTGGCGTGGTAGAGCAGGCGCAGGCGCTGCTTTTCTGTACTGCCGGCGCGCACAACCGAGGCTTGGTTGGGGCTGGCGATCGGGGATAAAAGAGTGCGGCGGTGAGCGCCGGTTGCTGTTTGTGCATGAGAAGAACAGCCAGCGCGCGATCAAAATGAAGACGGCAACGTGCTGCAGATGGTTCCGGGGTAAAGAGCAGGCCAGCACGAAATGGGAGCAGGAGGTGGAGCCTTAGGCGAAGGGGGCGGTCGCTCGGTGTCGCCCGCGGGTGAAACCTCGGTGGAGTGAGGAACAGAGAAACAGACTTAAGGGTTAAGTCTACTCATTCCTATGACATGTGGGCCCCACAATTCAGTACCTCTTTTACTCAAAATATCTCCAAAGTTTGACAATTATCCAACCCGAATGTTTGAAAGTTGGAAACTGAGCTCATTTGAATAGTTTGGATAAGTTCCATGCAAATTCAAATGTTTATTTGAATTCTTTGCACATTTGACTCCATTTGGAAAAATGGGAAGCAAATCTTTTCAAAAATTAATGAAACTTTGCCTACCCACTAATTTGGACCTAAGGAATTCAAATATGCAATTTGATTCTTTTGTTAGCTGCTGCAAACAAGAGTTTGAAAACAACAGTTTTGAATTCCCATTGTGTCCTTCCCTCATTTGAAGTTTGAGTTTAACATTTAGTTCCAACTCTTATTTTTAAACCCTCCCATTGCACTTGAGTTCTTCATTTCTGTGGTTTTAATCCACATGAGGACCATCCATGCAGTAACCCTAAGTTTGTTTAGAGGAAATCTCACCTATGTTATCATATGTGGGAAAAAGTTTCAACTAAGCCCCTTTTTCATACACATGACTCCAACATTTGTACAAACTCATGTTTCTTTGTATTCACATTTTTGGGACCTTTACAATCCTCCTCCCTTAAAAGAATCTCGTCCCGAGATTACAAAAGAAAGATGAGACGGAAGGTAGTTACAACAACTACGACAAAAGTTCCGGATAGTTCTTGTGGAGGTAATCTTCACTCTCCCACGTCGCTTCTTCCGCTGTGTGATTACTCCACATGACTTTGTAAAATTTCAAAGTCCGATTTCGAGTGATCCGACTCTTTTCATCGATAATATTGATGGGCTTCTCAGCGTAGGTGAGATCCGGTTGCAATATCTCCATGTCTTCTGAAAAGGTGTCCGTCGGCTTCTTCAAACACTTTCTCAAGTGCGAGACATGGAAGATGTCGTGGATGCCCGATAAGGATGGCGGCAGCTCCAGACGGTAGGCTACCGGTCCACACCGTCCTGTAGTAAGGAACGGACCCACAAAGCGAGGAGCTAGCTTTCCCTTGACCCCGAATCGATGAATTCCCTTCATTGGGGATACTCGGAGATAGACGTGATCTCCGACTTCAAAACACAAGGGTCGGCGTCGCTGGTCCGCATAGCTCTTCTGGCGAGATTGAGCGGACCTGAGGTTTTCTTGAATCAGCTGGACCCGCTCTTCAGCATCTTTTACAAGATCAATGCCGACAATCACCCTCTCGCCAGATTCACACCAATTGAGTGGTGTGCGGCACTTCCTGCCATAAAGTGCTTCGTATGGTGCCATTTTAATACTGCATTGGTAACCATTGTTGTAAGAGAACTCTGCTAATGGCAAATGGTTATCCCAGTTCTTTCCATGATCTATGGCACATGCCCTCAGCATATCTTCCAAAATCTGGTTCACCCTCTCCGTTTGACCGTCCGTCTGAGGATGGTATGCTGAGCTTCTGATTAATTTTGTTCCCAGAGATTCATGTAGTTGCTCCCAGAAACGAGCAACAAATATTGAACCTCGGTCCGATATGATGGTCTTGGGGACTCCATGTAAGCACACAATCCTTGAAAGATACAACTCTGCATATTGCTTAGTTGAAAATCTTGTACTCACTGGAATGAAGTGGGCTGATTTTGTTAAGCGATCAACAACCACCCAAATGGAGTCATGCTTTCTGAACGTGAGAGGTAGTCCAACAATAAAATCCATGCTGATGTCCTCCCACTTCCATGCCGGAATACTTAATGGTTGTAGCATTCCTGCTTTCTTGATGTGATCAGCTTTGACTCGCCGACATGTATCACACTCGGATACATATTTGGCAATTTCTCGCTTCATCCGAGTCCACCATAATTTTGTCTTCAGGTCTTGATACATCTTATTGCTCCCTGGATGTATCGAATACTTGGACGTATGAGCTTCATCGAGGATTTTCTTCCTTAGCTTCAGGTTACGGGGCACCACGATACGGTTGTTAAACCATAACACACCTTGTTCATCTTCCCGGAAACATTTCATTTTATCCTCATTGATTCTTGCCCAGATTTTCCGCATTCCTTTATCTCTCTTCTGGGCTTGTACAATCTCTTCTCTAATGGTGGGCACGAGAGCAAGATTATACAATGCCCCATACGGAATCACCCGCAAGCTTGGTTCTTCATCCTCATCCGGAACAACTGACAAGTTATTCACGTGGGATTTACGACTGAGTGCATCAGCCACCACGTTAGCTTTGCCCGGATGGTAATGGATCTCGAGCTCATAATCTTTGATTAATTCCAGCCATCTCCGCTGCCTCATATTGATATCCTTCTGAGTGAATATATATTTGAGGCTCTTATGGTCGGTGTAGAGATGCACTAAATTTCCAAGTAAGTAGTGCCTCCACATATTCAACGCAAGCACCACCGCAGCAAGCTCTAGGTCATGAGTGGGGTAGTGCTGCTCGTGGTTGCGGAGTTGTCGAGACCCATACGCGATCACGCGCCTATCTTGCATTAAGACGCAGCCAAGCCCAATGCCCGAGGCATCACAATAAACATCAAATGGCTTTGTTGTATCCGGTTGGGCTAACACCGGCGCCGTTGTGAGATGTTTCTTTAGAGTTTGAAATGCCTCTTCACAGGCCTCTGTCCACACATACTTGCTGATCTTCTTTAATAACTCTGTCATTGGTTCAGCCACCTTCGAGAAGCTGGGAATAAATCTCCAGTAATAACCCGCTAGTCCTAGAAAACTGCGGATTTGATGAACCGATGTTGGAGACTCCCACTTCAAGACTTGCTCAATTTTGGTTGAATCCACGGCCACACCCTCTACTGAAATAATGTGGCCTAAAAATGGTACCTTGCTGATCCAAAATTCACACTTGCTGAATTTGGCATACAGCTTATGTTCCCGTAACCGTTGGAGCACAATATGATGATGTTTGGTGTGCTCCTCCTCTGATTTGGAGTATACGAGAATGTCGTCGATGAAAACCACGACGAACTGATCCAACTCTGGCATGAATACAGAATTCATGAGATACATGAAGTGTGCGGGTGCATTTGTTAGCCCGAAAGACATGACTAGATACTCATAGAGCCCGTATCTAGTCGAGAAAGCCGTCTTCGGTATATCCTCCGCTCTGATTTTTATCTGATGATAACCAGACCGTAAGTCCATCTTGGAGAATACCTTGGCACCCACCAACTGATCAAACAATATATCAATCCGCGGCAGTGGATATTTATTTTTGATCGTGACTGCATTCAGCGGCCGATAATCCACACATAATCGAAGTGACTCATCATTTTTCTTCACAAAGAGGGCTGAACAGCCCCATGGCGATGAGCTTGGTCGGATGAACCCTTTGTCCATTAAGTCCTTTAGCTGTTCTTTCAGTTCCGCTAATTCCTTCGGAGACATTTTGTACGGCCTCCGAGATATTGGTGTGGTTCCCGGTGCTAACTCGATCTTGAATACCACATCCCTCTCAGGCGGCATCCCTGGAAGATCGTCGGGAAACACATCTGGGTACTCACGGACCACTGGAATATCCTCCAGTTTCGTGGTCACACTGTGGTACACCACTGGATTTTTAGAATCCACGGCTTCAAGTATGAGCGTTTGGAGACCGTAGGTTGGAGAGTCCAAACTAACAATCCGTGGACCAATATCAAGAACAGCCCCATGGTAGTTCATCCACGCCATTCCTAGAATCACGTCGATCTTCTGCCCCTCTAACACAATGAGGGTGGTGGGGTATAAGTTTCCACCTAAGCACAAGGGTGCTTTGATCACTACTTCATTAGCAGCTATATTTCCACCTGGTGAGCGGATAAGGTAGTGATCCTTCGGTGTAGAGGTGGAGAGCTCAGCTTTGCACACAAACAACCTACTGATGAAATTGTGTGTAGCTCCAGAGTCAAATAAAATTAACACGGGCAGTCCATTGAGGGTGAACATTCCCGCTAGCACGGGTGCCCCATCTGGCACATCCTCTAGAGCTGTATGATAAATGCACCCGGATTTTGGTGCAGTTCCTTGAAGCTGAGCCCAGGGTTGATTTATACCCTGCTCTGGTGTAGTATCTCTGTAGCGTATCCTTTCTGGACACTTTCTGCTGATGTGACCCACATACCCGCACGTGAAGCACGGTTTCTCAGCCGGTTCCTGGTTGCTCTGTGCATGGACATTAGTGGTATTCTGCTGTGGCAAGAACACTTGAGAAGCAGAATAACGTGGCTGCATATACCGTTGTTGCAGCTGTCCGAATTCAGAGTATTGGGACGAACGATCGGAATATTGCTGGGGTCGTCGAGCCGGCTGCATCATCTGACAGTTCAAGGTACTGTCTACCACCCGGTATTTCTGAGGAGCACTACTGCTACCCTCCGGTGGTACATGGTTCTTTCTTTTCTCAGCCTGAACTTCCCGCTGAGCATCTTCAACCATGATGGAAGCACTCATCAATTCGTTGAAGTTCTTTCGATCAGCTAAAACGAGTCTCTCTTTTAGCTTGGGATTGAGGCTGCGGAAGAACCATTCACACTTTTGTGCTTCGGTGTTTACATGTTGAGGCGCATACTGCGCCATCTTGTTGAACACTCGCGAATGCTCGTATGCACCCCTCCCTCCTTGTTTTAAGGCCAGAAACTCCTCGAGTTTCCGCTGAATTATTCCGGACAGAACATGATACGCGGGAAATGCCTTCCGGAATTCTGCCCATGTACAGTCATGTCCAGCTAGTAAGGAGGTGAGTTGATTCGCCCACCATGCACTGGCGGACCCGTGAAGTTGTTGCGCTGCGTATAAAACCTTCTGCTGTTCGGTGCATTGAAGCAACCCGAACTTAGATTCAATGGTACGGATCCAGCTATCCGCCACCAGAGGATCCTCAGATTCAATGAAAACCGGTGGTTGAGTTGCCAAGAACTCAACATAGGAATTCAGTTGCGGTTGGCGCAAGTCTTCGTCCTGACATCCCCCTAGACGGGATGTATTCATCACTAGGGTGTGGAGAAAGTCGGTTCGCTCATCGCTTGCACCCGTCATGGCGGCCAGAATGTCCGCCATTGTGACCGTGGGTGAAAGTCCTGGTGGCGGCTGCTGTTGCGGAGCTCGCTGCTCCCGCTGTGGAGAGTTATCACCACGACCACCACTGGAACCACCCACCTCACTCATGGAACGAGTTCGCACCATTCTGCAATTGCAAGAGTTCATTATCAGTTCAACACTATCACTTGATTTATTCCATAAACAAAGTAGTGCAACACTGATAATGAAACCTCAACATGTAAGCAAAATGATTTAAGCGCAAACTGATGTATCTAACAGCAAGGATTTACAAGCCGACTGATTGGTCCTCAAACAGATCAGATTCTGATCCAGTTAAAAGCACTTTCGTAACTCAAGTTGAATATCAAAGTTAAAGTTAACTTTAATATATTTTCAACGAGTATCCAAATGCCTCCATATCACTTCTGGATCAAAAGTTATGAGTTCGCAGAATTGACAGACTTTCTGGATAAAATTTGCCGGCATCTCCTTTGTATGTGGCTGACTTTATCACTGTTGTATATGAAAATACAACAAGAATCTGAAACAACCTTTGAACTACAACAATGTTGCATACCTCATAACCTTTCCAACGGTGTATCACAGGCCCCCTAGGGATTTTTCTACAGGAAGTTATGGCTTAAAAACAGAAAGGTTCAGAGAGGTTTTGCTACTGTCCTGGTTCCGAACAGTTTGCCTTCAACTGAACTTTTCACCAACTTAATATGTGATTTTGCCCTGGAGGTCTACAAGAAAGTTGTAGAGCACTTGAAAATATTTCCAGAACTGTATCATACACCTTAATTGTTTAAAGCTACTCAGAGTTATGCTCTGTAAAAGTCCAGCAAAAATTTCTGCCAGAAACAGAGCACTCTGTTTTTGAAATCTTTAACACCTAGACACTCTCTCATTTGAATCTTAGCTCAAAATAAGAGTTCAGTAACTAATATTTGTTTCAAACTTCCATTTTTAGTTGAAAGTTAGCTCATGAATCATTTCTTCATAGGAAAGAGGTTATTATGTGTGGTACGGTGTCGATGCACCGTAAGAACAATATCGGTACTACGTTGCCTCTCCAAAAGAAAATCCTAAACCGGCTTATACCGGCATATACGTATGATCAGTGGCACTAAGACGGTCTCTCGCACATGTGTACTACCCGGGATAGTACGTGGTTAGTACCTGCAGAAGAACACTCAATAGTGGTGCACTCAAAGGTTGTTTCATTCCAGGCAGTTCAATATTAGAAAGTAAATACAAACGCCCGTATCATTGCCATACGACCGTCCTTGAGTTAAGTCACGTCTCAAGGTACGTGATCGTATTTCAACACCACACGACGGGGAACCCGAGTATATCATGAACGGGTCGTCACGGTTGGGAATGTTATCAACCCAACGGATACCACCTACTGCCCTGCAGGGCACGCCGATGGCAAGCGCTGCGTATGTCCTCCTGGGCTACTTCCAGACGAGCACACTCTCGCGTTACTGACCACGCGATGGGGTCTCCACTTACTTGCCTAATGCACGCTAGGGATCAGCGTTTCATATGAACTCAGGAACATGAAGAGTTCAAGAGTTTCATATTAACATCTCACACCAAGCTGTGAGATCTAGCCTTGAACCAGTTGCCTCGTCAGGGGAGCTAACCGAAATTGAACCGCTTTCGGTGGCGTTTCTTACCATGCTTACATGAGCGTAGGTGCATCATTACGTAATTAAATTTTCAGAATTATAACAATTATGTTAGTGCTGCCACTTTAAGTAACTATACTACTATAGTCCTTATGTGGGCCTAATACCGTTTCCTCACCGTATCCTAAGTTTTTGTCCTAATACGATCCTTATTCCGTATGTTATTACCAATGCGGCTCTGATACCATGCTGTGAGGACCCCGCCATCCCGATCACTCACAGGGACGGGACACCTCGCCCGGGAATCGCATTGGGTGGTGCCGTGCGATGCGGCACCCAACAGCACACACAATAAAGCATCATATTACATACATCAGGCGGAAGCTTACAAAGTGTAAATTTATACATGCTTCTCAAAATGAACTACAGCGGAAGACTATTACAACTCACGTCTCATACCTATGCCAAGCAACAGAGAAGGTGTCCAGCCCGCGGACCCTTCTCGCTAGCAACACTGTCACAATAGCAGCGGCAGGGGTTACCCTGAGTTCATCACTCGGAGAGCTCCGAGTCTCATCAGGTACCCGTACATCTTAGCGTACAGTTATTACCTGCAAAACAACTTATGCAGTATCTGTGAGCACGAAACTCAGAAAGACTGACCCGTCACCCTAGTCATGAAACTCTACATGATGGAAATAGAGGGCTGATTATAGCATTTTGCATAAACGATGAACTTGAGCTAAAGGAGAGTCCTTACTTCCAGTTTTAATCAACTTTTATAGACCTCGCGCAACTTACATCGAGACTCCACAATCAAACAAGAAGCGCTTCATCTCGATGTCACTTGCCCGAGGTGAAAGTAACTTTAGTGAACTACCCTAGACTCATACAGACCTTGCGCCATCAACGTCGAGACTCCACAATCAAACAAGAAACGCTTTGCCTCGACGCTACTAGCCCAAGGTGGAAAATAAATTTAGTGAAAGTGTTGATCATTCCTCATCTCCATTATGAGGATTACTCACGAAGCATTATTAACTTTTCCCAGTTTATTCTACGTCACGACGCAGAGAACAAGTATGCTCACTACCGCGAGCGACGGTGATTGCAATCAAAAACACCCGGCTGACACGACACGTACGCCCGTACTCGACGTTGCACACAGCAACCGTCACTGACGTCGTATGTGGCAACCTTTCACACGACACCCAAATGTCGAACCGGTCCCACTGACTGGGATTAAATCTCTCTATGGCAAACCCTCATAGAGCAGACTTCTCTATCCTTTCAGAATCGGCATCAGACGGTGAGGTATGCCTCGACACCCAGGTTAACATGTTACATCGGTTTCCTGGGTCCCATATAGCCAGTATGCATCCGGTACACAACTCAAGCTTGCCCAACGGGCCGCACACGAGAACGGGCCTTAATCGACTCAGACATAGACTAGGCTCACAGGACCACGTCCTTGACCTTCCATCCACTGCCCGGTCTCCATTCCCACTATGAGGATCAATTCCCAACTCTTCCGATTGATCCCCCTAAACCCCTGTTCACGAGTAGGAATCTGCCCACTCGAGGTTTGCTTCTTTTAATCCACTTTTGTTGAGATCAGCAGTTATAATTAATTGATAACATATCCTACATTAAAACTCTAGGGTTTTCTGGGTCATGCATTTGGAGTTTCATACCATCTAGACGTAATGCAATAAATATAATGCTAGACGTATGAAGTGAATACAAATAAAAACTTGTAAATTTGATGCAAACCGGGGCTTGCCTTTGTTTTGCAGGTGACTTATATATATATGCAGTTAGTGACAACCACTTGACTTGATCTCTTGCCTTCCTCCCTTGATCTCTACCCCAATGATTTCAAGTCCTTCACGTAGATGCTACACGTAATGCATATGCACAATTGTTTAATTGTAAAGACTTTGCTACAAGTCCTAATAATAAGTTTTCAAAAACTGGAACTCTGTTTAATAATTTAAGATGACACTGGTGCTAGTGGTTTAGGTTTGGATCTAAACACATGATTAAGTGCTAAGTGGTTTTCCCCCTCTTCTATATTGATCACCTAAAGAGGTTAAAAAGAACAGGGGTGGTCCAGGGCTCCAATGGAGCTGAGAATTTTCATGTGAGTTCCTTGTCACAAGAAAGTCCTCTGGACCAAAAATTAGCACTTTTCATTGAGTGGTTTGTTCAGAATAATTTTCTAAGCAATTAAGCAAAGAAGAATTAATTCTGAGGTCACACCCACGTTCATGCAAAAATTAGTGAACTACAATTTCAATTATAGCTCATAGAGTTTGCATGAATTTTCCTAGCATTTTTGGAGTTAAGATCTGCCCAGAACTGAATTTCTAAGTTTTGGAAATTCTGTGAAAATGTTTCTGTATTCAAATGAGTACAGCATCTTCAAATCTAAATTTCCCTGGTCAATTCAACTCCAATTGAGCTGAAACTTTTACAGGGGTTCACTAATACCCTAACGACTATACTGGCAAAATTTGAGGATTTTTGGATTAACCAAACTCCCTCAAAAATTCTTTTGCTAAAAGCTTTAAAGAATTTTACAGAATTAAATAAAGGGTTTCATACAAATTGGGTTTCATATTTGGATAGTACTCTATCATAGGAATCCAACAAAATTTGTTTCACAATTTTTGGATTCTCCTACCCAAAGTTGCGGCTGTTTAAACTTTGAACTGAAATCTGAAATTCCCCAAAATGTTCAAATGCTGTCAGCGGGTCCAGGGGACAGGTGTCACGCATCGGGGCAAGCCACACGGGGCTACTAGGTATTTACTGCGCCACCACACTAGATCCCCGCGCCACAGCTGATCAGAGATTTGAAACACCGTTGCTGACAGGCGGGACCCACCGGGTCGTCTTCTACCTCCGGCCGAACAGAACCCGCGATGGCGCCCTCCGAAGAGCGTCGCCGGAACGACCTTACCGGTCACCTCCCGGCCCCCTGCTCGCCGCCCCTCCATATTCTGACCTGCTGAATACGTTGGGAGGCTCGCCAGCGGCCATAGATCGCCGGAAAACCTTGCGCACCGGGGTCAGCAACCCTTAGGGTTCCGGTGAACTCGGAAGTCGCCTACACGGCATCAAAAGGGTCGGGAAAGGCTCAGAGAGTACCATGGGAGCTTGAGAGTGTCGGAAATGGACGCCAAACCTCGTGAAAAGGCCGGCAGCATAGAGCTCCATGGCAACCCGAGGCGATTTCTGCAGGGCGGCACGAAAAACAACTATAACTTGGTCGATCCTAGGTCTTTTTGCTCGGTTCTTCTTCGAGGAGGACCGCTGCGAGGTATAGGGGCTGCGTGCAAGCTCGCTCGAGCTTGGGTGGACTGTGCCACTAGAATTTTGGGTTAGACCGACCCCTAACCCCAAGCACCGTTCTTCGGGAATTTTGGAAATTCTTTGAGCTCGGTCGATCAAACGCTACACGGTTTGCAGATACACGAACTAGGGATCATAGCGCACCTTTTTCATGTTGAAGCAGGATGGTGAGGACAGCTGTAGCTCTCTGTCCATGGTGACCCGAGTCGGCTTCCGCCGGTGAGCTCGGTTTCTTGGCGCCAGTTGCCGAATTGCGCGCGCCACAGGCTAGGAACTTCGGCGTTGTGGGACTGGCATGGTAGAGCAGGCGCAGGCGCTGCTTTTCTGTACTTCCGGCATGCACAACCGAGGCTTGGTTGGGGCTGGCGATCGGGAAGAAAAGAGTGCGGCGGTTAGCGCCGGTTGCTGTTTGCGCGTGAGAAGAACAGCCAGCACGCGATCAAAATGAAGACGGCAACGTGCTGCAGCTGGTTCCGGGGTAAAGAGCAGGCCAGCGCGAAATGGGAGCAGGAGGTGGAGCCTTGGGCGAAGGGGGCGGTCGCTCGGTGTCGCCCGCGGGTGAAATCCCGGTGGAGTGAGGAACAGAGAAACAAACTTAAGGGTTAAGTCTACTCATTCCTATGACATGTGGGCCCCACAATTCAGTACCTCTTTTCCTCAAAATATCTCCAAAGTTTGACAATTATCCAGCCCAAATGTTTGAAAGTTGGAAACTGAGCTCATTTGAATAGTTTGGATAAATTCCATGCAAATTCAAATGTTTATTTGAATTCTTTGCACATTTGACTCCATTTGGAAAAATGGGCAGCAAATCTTTTCAAAAATTAATGAAACTTTGCCTACCCACTAATTTGGACCTAAGGAATTCAAATATGCAATTTGATTCTTTTGTTAGCTGCTGCAAACAAGAGTTTGAAAACAACAGTTTTGAATTCCCATTGTGTCCTTCCCTCATTTGAAGTTTGAGTTTAACATTTAGTTCCAACTCTTATTTTTAAACCCTCCCATTGCACTTGAGTTCTTCATTTCTGTGGTTTTAATCTACATGAGGTCCATCCATGCAGTAACCCTAAGTTTGTTTAGAAGAAATCTCACCTATGTTATCATATGTGGGAAAAAGTTTCAACTAAGCCCCTTTTTCATACACATGACTTCAACATTTGTACAAACTCATGTTTCTTTGTATTCACATTTTTGGGACCTTTACATCCAAAAATCCCCAAATTTTGCCAGAATATTCTTTAGCATAGTATTGACCTACTAGCAAATTTTCAGCTCATTTGAAGCTCATTTGAGTAGGAATTTGCTAAATGCAAACTGCTGTGTTCAAAAGAGTCCAGAAACATTTTCAGAAAATGTTTCCCACTTCTAAAATCTGTTCTGAGCAATCCATGGCTCCAAAAATCATAGGAAAATTTAGGCAAGCTCTCTGAAACATACTTGGAATTGTACTTCACTTAATTGGGCATGAAAATGCACATTATAACAGAATTAATTCTTTTGAGCACAAATTCTTAAAGAATCGTTCTGGAAGAACTACTCAATTAAAAGGGCTGGATTTTGGACTAGGATACTCTCATGTGATCAAGAACTCATATGTAAATTATCAGCCTAATATGATTCCTTGGACTCCCTGTTCTGATTCCCCATATTTATGTATATGTGGGAATACATAAGAGATATTGTGAGAATTGGGGAGGACACAATATGACTCCACATTAGCTGCAATTTGGCAAGCTAAATCCTTAGCTAGTATAGAACCTGCTGTAAAAGTTTTGATGCCATTGGAGTGCTTGTTCTTCAGTTGCACTCAAATCTTTTCAGTTTGTCTATTATGATCATTAGGGAAAGTGGTTAGTGTATAGCTAAGGCCTTAAGATCAATTTAGTTTATTTCTGTTCTTTGCACAACAGAGGCAAACCAAGCCATGCTTGGCTTTTCCACACAACCTCTGTCCTAAGAAATTAATTCCATAACTTCTTTCCATTACATTCTATAAAATATATGCATATGCATTTCAATAGGAACCACAACGAAGGGGACTCAAAGGAGTGATTCATCAAAGTGGATCAAGCTCCGGAGAGTCAAGGGTGGATCAGCAAGGACACTAACTGAATATATACGACTACCCTGCAAAACAGGCAAGCTCCGGTTTGCATTTAACAGCTGCTAAGTTTATTTTGTATTCACCTTTGGTTAAGATTTGAACTGTGCATTAGGTCTAGTGTTTGATACTCCTCTTGCATAGCCAAATGACCCATGGAGTATTGGGTAGGTGTCTTTCACCGTGTACAACTGCCATGCTTAAGTACGGTTCGGTAGAAGTCGAGTGGTGAGATGCTACTCGCAGATTTAGGAACAACGGGGGCATACGGGATTGGTTCATAATTGAATTAGCAAGTTAAAGTTGAGACCGGAAGGTTGTAGGAGCAGCAGGACATAGGGGCCTGGGTGCTGTAGACCTGTCCGCGTCAGTCAAGGACCGATCCGTATGCGGCCCTGTTGAACAAGTTTGAGTTGTGTACCGGACTCATGCTGGCTATATGGGACCCAGTAAACCGATGTACCTCGGGAAGCTGTCATTGGGACTTTTCGGGTCGCCTCAGGCAGACGGCCGGTGTGTAGTATGTGGGGAATATTCTCATGACATCTCATGTCGGAAGGTGCACCATGAGAGTAGCTACTGTACGGGATGACTTGATCGATTCAGCAGGGGTGAAACAGGGGAAAGGCTGCCACATACGACATCAGTGATGGTTGTTGTAAGCAACGTCGAGTACGGGCGTACGTGTCGTGTAGTCCGGGTGTTATTGATTCGAATCACCGTCGCTCGCGGAATGGACCGAGCATACTTGTTCTCACAGTCGTGACGTAGTAAGAACTTGCATGAGAAAGGAACTAATCATATTGATGTGAAGTATTATACTAGCGTTGTATTGGATCTTGATGAATAGTCTAGTGCAAACTCGATTCTTTTATGCCATGAGCAATTTACATCGGGGGAAAGCGTTTCTTGTTTGATTGTGGACTCCCGATGTAGCGTGCCCAGGGATTAATTAAAATGCTGCAATTAATACCTGAAAGTAAGGATTCACTTTTAGGCGAGTTTAATTATGCTTATGCCATCCTATGTTAGGTTCATAACCTCACTTAGAGTTTCATGTTTAGGGTGACGGTTAAGTCTTGCTGAGTGTTATGCTCACGGATGCTATCCGAGTTGTTTTGCAGGTAATTGACTCGATGATTATAAGAAGGGGTGCCGATGAGACTCGGGAAGCTCCGAGTGCTTACTCTAAGAGCATCCTCGCCGCTGCAGATTGTCTTCGTGTTGCTAGTAAGAAACGTCCGCGGGCTGGACCGTTTCTTTGTTGCTAGTTTAGATATGAGTCGTGAGAGTGATAGTCTTCCGCTGTAGTTTACTCTGATATAACTTATTTGTAAAACATTCTTGTACGTTTCCGCTAAACTATTTATGTAATATGATGTGTTTCTGCAACCCGTGTACTGTTGGGTGCCGCATAACACGGCACCACCCGACGAGGTCCTCGCCGTCTCAGCTGGTATCAGAGCTGTTACAGCTGGTATCAGAGCTGTGTTGGGAACAGAGCACGGATTGAGCATCATATTATGTCAAAAACTTAGGATACGGTGAGTTAACGGTACTAGGCCCACATAAGGACTATTATTAGCATATGATGATGGTGGCAACCTAACTTATTTGTTATGTCAGAAAATCGTGCATCTCGGGATGGTTTATGTCTTGGGGGGTGCACGTATGCGCTGTCCACCATTGTGCACAAGCTGAAGGGTGGAGCCTCACGGGTGGCAGGTAACCCGACCGCTTTAGTATCCTCTACGACTTTTCATGTCGTTTGGGGTATTCGAGCAACGCCATTCCCTGACGTGCGTGGTGCAAATTGGGAGACCCCGTCATGTGGTCAGTAACGTGAACACGTAGCTCAAGGCGTGTTTGGCTTGAGAACACCTGGGCGAGTGATGACTGCCGGGTGTACAAACTGTTATGGATACCGGGTTCGGTGTGAAACCGAACCTGATGATTGAGTGTGTTTTATGCAGGAACTAACCATGAAAACCTTAGTACGTGTAGAACACGTTTGCGAGTGACCTTTCTAGTGCCACCTAATGATACGTGTATGCCGGTGTAATCCGGTTAGGTTTTTTTTCTTTGGTGAGGCAACGTAGTACCGTCATATGTCTTACAGTGCATCGGCACCGTACTACACGGTTAGTATTCTTACCTATGAAGAAATCATTCATGACTAACTTCCAAACTAAAAATGGATGAGATAAAGCACATATTAGTTACTGAGCTCTTTATTTGAACTAAGTTTCAAAGAAGAGACTTGTTAGGCTTCTTTTGATCTCAAAGACAGAGTGCTCTGTTTAGACAGGAATTTTTCTGGGCTTTAACAGAGCGTAACTCTAATTAGCTTGACCCGATGGAGGTGTTTGGTACAGTTCTGGAAAGGTTATTAAGTGCTCTACAACTTTTCTGTAGAACTCCAGAGCCAAATCCGACACCAATTTGGTTGGATATCCAGATGAATGCAAACTGTTCAGAAAACGGAGCAGCTGCAAACTTCTCTGGATGTTGCTGCAAATTAGACACAACGGTTTGTAGGAAAATCTCTAAGGATCATATGATACAATGTTGGAAAGTTTAGGAAATTTGCAACGATTTTGTAGTTCATAGTTTGTTCAGAATTGTACTTCATTTGTATGTAAAACTGTGATGAAAACAGCCACAAACAAAGGAGGTGCTGGCAAATTTTATCCAAAAATTCTGTCAACTTTGAACAACCATAACTTTTGTTCCAGAAATGATATAGGGGCATATGAGTACTTGTTGGAAAGATACTGAAGTTAACTTTAACTTTGGTATGCAACTTGAGTTATGAAAATGCTAGTAACTGGATCAAATTCTGGGTTAAGTACAGAAAGGTTTGTTCTGTACAGGATGAGTGACTGAATATGTTGGCTTTAGAAAGATGTGTAAACATGAAATTTTGTTATGCTTTCATAAAGTTTTAGCATGTTCATGTTCTACAGACTTTCACATACTGCTGAGATCATGTTTTGACCCCCCCTAAAAAATTATGCTTTTGCAGTATGGTGTGTATTCATTCTCCGAGTAGGGCTGAAAGTTCTCGCCAAGACGGTGATGACTCGACTCCACCACGGGCACCGCCATCAACGGTATGGGCGGATGTCATGGCTCAGATGGTCGAGTCAAATCAAGAGAACACAAGACTACTCCAAGCCTTGGTACAACAGGGCTTACTCCAACGTGCACAACAGGACATTCCATCTCGGAACGCCTATTTGGACTTCTTGGCGACACAACCGCCAATCTTCACGGAAGCCAATGAACCAGTGGAAGCTGATCAGTGGCTTCGGGTTATGGAGTCCAATTTTGGAGTGTTTGAGTGCGACGAATATCAGAAGACATCATTTGCAGCTCAACAGCTCCATGGAGCCGCCGGAAATTGGTGGTTCGCTTATCTCACCACCGTTCCGGAAGGCCATCAAGTGGAGTGGACGGAATTTCGTGAAGCATTCCGTGCTCGTCACATTCCTATGGGTTTTATCAAGGCCCAGCAGCAGGAATTCAGGAACTTGAAGCAGGGGGACATGAGTGTCCTCGATTATGTCAGACGATTCAACCTTCTGGCACAATATGCTCCTGCTTATGCAACGAGCGAAGCTGCAATGTGTGACTACTTTTTCTATGGCTTGAGTGCCATACTAAAAGAGAAGTTAGCTTTGTTCAATCAAGGCAGTTACACCGAGTTGATCAGTGCTGCTCTACTGCAAGAACAAGCGACACTTGAGTGTCAAGCAGAGAAGAGGGACCGGGAGGATGTGCAGGAAGACACACCAGTCGTTCCTCGTAAATATCGTGTGGTGTATCACACACCATCCGATGAAAGATGGCAAACGCCAGTGAGATCAACTCCGTACAGATTTCCTGCTCAAGAGTCTTGTCTTGAAGCAACACTATTGCCACAGCAACGAAGGACATCTGTTGCATCATTGCTGCAGCCAAGTACATCAACTTCTCCACCACAAGTCAATGAAGAACCGGGGAAACGTCCGTGTTCTTATTGCCACCGTTCAGGGCATTTTAGGCAGGAATGCCGGGAGAAGTTGGTGAACACCAAACAGCCATCATCGTCAGGTGGTATGCCGCCACCTGCTCAAGTCAACATAACAGCATTGCAATCCGGGAGTGTGCAACATCTTGCTATTGATGATGTCCCGGAGGGAGCACCAGTGTTAGCGGGCATGTTCACTCTCAAAGACGTGCCCGTGCTCATACTTTTTGATTCTGGTGCAACCCACAATTTTATCAGCAAAACATGCGTGGATCAGCACCAATTGTCCACCAATACTCCCACAACGAGTTTTCTTATACGATCACCGGGAGGAAATATCTCTGCCAATCAGATTGTGTCCCGAGCAGCTTTGTGTTTGGGCGGAAAAATATACCCAACATCGCTGATTATGTTGGATAGGCAGAAGATAGACATTATATTGGGGATGTCTTGGTTAAATCATCACGGTGCCGTTCTCAATATCGGTAACCGTACTGTCCAGATTGACTCGCCGATTCACGGACAGCACACGCTGTTTTTTGACAGCGAAGATCCAGATATGGTAGAGGCCTACCACACGGAAGCGCTGAAGCTTGAAGATATTCCGGTGGTACGAGATTATCCCGACGTATTTCCCGATGACTTACCGGGCATGCCGCCCGAACGGGATGTCGAGTTCAAGATTGAACTGGTGCCGGGAACAATGCCTATCTCATGAAGGCCTTACAAGATGGCACCTAACGAGCTAGCGGAGTTGAAAGAGCAACTGAATGAACTCATGGGCAAGCATTTCATACGACCAAGTTCTTCACCTTGGGGTTGCTCCGCGCTGTTCGTAAAGAAGAAGGACGAAACACTACGGCTATGTGTTGATTACCGTCCTCTAAATGCTGTCACGATCAAGAACAAGTATCCTTTGCCCCACATCGACATCCTGTTTGATCAACTTGTGGGTGCAAAGGTATTTTTGAAGATGGATCTTCGGTCGGGATATCATCAAATCAAAATCCGACCGGAGGACATACTGAAGACAGCTTTCTCGACGAGATACGGACTGTATGAGTACCTCGTCATGTCATTTGGGTTAACCAACGCTCCGGCACACTTCATGTATTTGATGAATTCAGTGTTCATGCCAGAGTTAGACAAGTTCGTCATGGTATTCATCGACGACATATTGGTTTATTCCAAATCTGAAGAAGAGCACGCTGAACATCTACGCATTGTGCTACAACGGTTGCGGGAGCATCAACTATATGCCAAGTTCAGCAATTGCGAATTTTGGATTGATCAAGTGCCTTTCCTAGGCCATATTATTTCAGCAGAAGGTATTGCCGTGGACCCCAGCAAGATTGAACAAGTGCTGAAGTGGGAGTCTCCCAAGTCAGTCCACGAGGTCCGAAGTTTCCTAGGTTTAGCGGGGTATTATCGGAGGTTTATTCCGAGCTTCTCAAAGATTGCTAAACCTATGACGGAGCTGCTGAAGAAGGGCACTAAATACATGTGGAATGCAGCATGTGAAGCCGCATTCAAAACTTTGGTGAAACATCTCACAACAGCTCCAGTTCTTGCTCAGCCAGACACGACGAAGCCATTTGATGTGTACTGTGATGCATCCGGCATCGGTCTCGGCTGCGTTCTGATGCAAGAAGGGCGTTTGGTCACCTATGGGTCTCGTCAACTGCGAAACCACGAGCAGCATTACCCAACTCATGATCTTGAGCTCGCTGCAGTGGTGTTGGCGTTAAAAATGTGGAGGCATTACCTACTGGGTAATCTTGTTCACCTCTACACCTACCATAAAAGCCTGAAGTATATCTTCACGCAGAAGGAGCTGAATATGAGGCAACGGAGATGGTTGGAGCTCATAAAAGATTATGAAATTGAGATCCACTATCACCCTGGAAAAGCAAACGTGGTTGCCGACGCGCTGAGTCGGAAAGCCGACGTTCACAACTTAGCGGCTTCTGAGTTGGAAGATGAAGAGCCAAGCCTCCGTGTCATTCCGTATGGCGCGCTTTACAATCTCGCGCTCATTCCAACAATCCATGAAGAGATTGTTGAGGCTCAAAGAAGAGACAGAGGTATGTCTCACATACGGAGAAGACTGGACAACGGAGAGGTAAAATGCTTCCGGAAGGATGAGAACGGTACAATATGGTTTAACGACCGTATAGTGGTACCGCGCAATATGAAACTCCGGAAGAAGATCTTGGATGAAGCCCACCTGTCAAAGTTTTCCATTCATCCTGGAAGTAACAAGATGTACCAAGATTTGAAACAGAAATTTTGGTGGACAAGGATGAAGAGGGAAATCGCTAAATACGTATCCGAATGTGATACGTGTAGACGGGTCAAGGCTGATCATATGCGGAAAGCCGTACCGCTACAACCCTTGAAGATACCGGCATGGAAGTGGGAGGATGTGAGTATGGACTTCATCATCGGATTACCGCTCACATCCCGGAAGCATGACTCAATATGGTGATCGTCGACCGGTTGACAAAGTCAGCTCATTTCATACCGGTGAACACTCATTATCGAGCAAGGCAATATGCGGAGTTATTTATATCCAGAATTATATGCTCACATGGTGTCCCGAAGACCATCATTTCAGATCGAGGTGCGCTGTTTGTTGCTCGTTTCTGGGAGCAGCTGCATGCCTCGTTGGGCACCAAGCTAATTAGAAGCACCGCATATCACCCTCAAACCGATGGACAAACTGAGAGGGTGAATCAAGTGCTCGAAGATATGTTGAGAGCGTGTGCCATCCACCACGGTAGGAATTGGGATGATCACCTACCGCTGGCGGAGTTTTCATACAACAACGGTTATCAAGCGAGTATTAAAATGGCACCGTATGAAGCTCTCTACGGCCGGAAGTGTTGCACACCACTAAATTGGCGTGAGTCCGGCGAAAGAGTTCTGTTTGGGATTGATCTTGTCAACGAAGCCGAAGACCGAGTTCGGTTGATACAAGAGAACTTAAAGGCTGCACAATCCCGACAGAAGAGCTACGCTGATCAACGGCGTAGGACTTTGCATTTTGACGTCGGGGAGCATGTGTACCTTCGGGTATCTCCAATGAAGGGAATTCACCGGTTCGGTGTAAAGGGGAAACTCGCTCCCCGTTTTATTGATCCTTTTGCTATCACGGAGAAGTGCGAACCCGTAGCCTACCGGCTGGAGTTACCGGCAAGTCTAGCGGGTATTCATGATGTATTTTATGTATCACAGCTGCGGAAGTGCCTCAAATTCACCGCTGCTGTTCGCACTGAGGACATCGACGAATTGAAACCGGACATGACCTACACCGAGCGACCGGTCCAGATTTTGGATGAAAAGACCCGGGTAACCCGGAACCGGACGATCAGATTCTTCAAGGTGCTGTGGAATAATCACACCACGGAAGAGGCGACGTGGGAAAGTGAAGATTATCTCCGCACCAACTACCCGGAACTTTTATCTTTGTACAGTTTGTAATTACCTCTCCCGTCTCGTTCCTCTTTTGTAATCTCGGGACGAGATTCTTTTAAGGGGGGAGGAATGTAAAAGTCCCAAAAATGTGTATGAATAAAAGCCAAGGTTTGAGTTCATATGTGTGGCAAAGACATGAAAAATAGGACTTGCTAAAACTTTTCTTCATGCAAGGTAATACATGGATGAACATCCAACATGAGGTTCACATTACTATTTAAAAGTGTTGAACCAATAAGGAGTTAAATACCTCTTTGCATGTAAGTTTAAAAATCAGATTTGAAATTCAAAGTTCACACATGTAGTGACCAAGGACTTTGATTAAAACTGCAGCCACATAATTGGAATTATAGGGAGGAGTTTGATCCCCAACTTTCTATTTGTAGGGTGGGATCAAAAAGGAGTTAAAGAGAAGAATTTGCAAACTTCACCCAAATTCAATTTTGGCAAGCAAATTCAAACTGAATTGGAAGGATTCAAATTCTAACCCACATTTTTAAAACTCAGAATTGTGGGGATTAAGAGGATCAGCTTGAACAGATATTTGGGAGGTACATGTGGAGTGGGACCCACATGTCATAGAGCTAAAGGAAGAAGCCTTGCACCCTAAGTCTCAGCCCAGTGGGGAAATTCACCGAACAACACGTGAGCCCCGAGCAGCTCCCACCGTGGAGCCACTGGGACGCTCGGCAGCGCCACCAGCTGCTTCTTTCCCCCACGCGCGGCCACCAAAGGCGGTTCCTTCGACGTTATCGTGCCTCAGACGAGCGAAGAGCCAGTTGTTCTCCTCCCCTCGTGAGCGCACGAACAGCGGCTGTTTCTCCCTGCCGCTCTCTCAGTCCGATCGAAGAAACGGTGAAGCAATCGTGTCTTCCCTCCCCCGAGCTGCTAAACCTCTCCCTGAGATCAGCCTCCACCTCCCTGACCCACGAGCAAGTGAGCTGCGGCCTCCGGTGCCCGAGAACAACCGCCCCCGCGGCGACCGAGTTCAAGAAGGTGATCGGGCGCTCGGGGACAGCCCTCCACAGGGGGTTTCACGGCCGAGCGATCACACCTACGGACGCGCACGGGTGCGGTGCTGCTCTCAGCCGAAGCTTAGGCCGTGCCGTGAGCTGTCGACGGCGAATTTCGAGATTTTGCTCCGGCGACCTCATTCCGAGCTTCCGGTATGGATTCAACAAATTCCCGCTCTCTAATCCTTCCTAGGTCCTCAAATCTTGCACGTAGCAGCTGGATTAGCCAGCGATCATTTTCCCTTTTGCATCCAGCGCATGAAAACGCCTCAGACCGGCGAATTTCGAGCTCTTCTTGGGTTGTTCATGGCAGACCCATTCGGTCGCACGATGACAACCTACTTCCCGCCACTTCCGAGCTACTTTGAGACCGTGCCAATCTTCCTAGAGATGCGCTGGTTCTGTAGGGCTTGTCGGCGCAGGTTTTGGCGGGCTGGAAACCCTAGGCAACGCTACCGAACCTCCACAGTGGCTGCCGCACGTCGCCGGCCAGTTTCTGGCCACCGGCAGCCCAAGCAGACCCCACAGCCGTGTTCCTCGGTGTCACAAACTCCCTGGTGGCGAGTTTCAGCTCAGGCGGTGGCTGGAACGGCGAGCCGGCGAGCTCCAGCGTCGGGCCGGCGAGGGGCAGCGCGGGCGCGGGGCGGGAACCGGAGTAAGAAGACGGAGCGTGGGCCCCGGCTGTCAGCAGCTCAAATTGTAGACCCGGGATCGGGTGTGGCCGGGATCCCGTGTGTTGGCACGCAGAGGTGCTGTGGCCCGGTGTGGCTTCGTTTCTATTGGCTGGAATTCAAAACTGTGGGTCCAGCCGAATTTGCTGTAGGAAAATAATTCTAGACTTATCTCAATCTTTGGAAATTCATATCTCCCTGTAGAAAACTCCAATTTGAGTGATTACAATTGGGTTGGATTCATCTCTCTGAGTTCTATCCAAATATGAACCCAGATTTGTATGAAAGTCAATATTATATTCTGGAAAATTCTTTGAAATTTTTCTGAAAAACAATTATTGAGGGAGTTTGGGTTATCCAAAAATCCCCAAATTTTGCCAGAATATTCTATAGCATAGTATTGACCTACAAGAAAATTTTCAGCTCATTTTAAGGTAATTTGAGTAGGAATTTGCTAAATGCAAACTGCTGTGTTCAAAAGAGTCCAGAAACATTTTCAGAAAATGTTTCCCACTTCTAAAATCTGTTCTGAGCAATCCATGGCTCCAAAAATCACAGGAAAATTTAGGAAAGCTCTCTGAAACATACTTGGAATTGTAGTTCACTTAATTGGGCATGAAAATGCACATTATTACAGAATTAATTCTTTTGAGCACAAATGCTTAAAGAATTGTTCTGGAAGAACTACTCAAGTAAAAGGGCTGGATTTTGGACCAGGATACTCTCATGTGATCAAGAACTCATATGTAAATTATCAGCCTAAGATGAGTCCTTGAACTCCCTGTTCTGATTCCCCATACTTGTGTATATGTGGGAATACATAAGAGATATTGTGAGAATTGGGGAGGACACAATATGACTCCACATTAGCTGCAATTTGGCAAGCTAAATCCTTAGGTAGTATAGAACCTGCTGTAAAAGTTTTGATGCCATTGGAGTGCTTGTTCTTCAGTTGCACTCAAATCTTTTCAGTTTGTCTATTATGATCATTAGGGAAAGTGGTTAGTGTATAGCTAAGGCCTTAAGATCAATTTAGTTTATTTCTAGTCTTTGCACAACAGAGGCAAACCAAGCCATGCTTGGCTTTTCCACACAACCTCTGTCCTAAGAAATTAATTCCATAACGTCTTTCCATTACATTCTATAAAATATATGCATATGCATTTCAATAGGAACCACAACGAAGGGGACTCAAAGGAGTGATTCATCAAAGTGGATCAAGCTCCGGAGAGTCAAGGGTGGATCAGCAAGGACACTAACTGAATATATACGGCTACCCTGCAAAACAGGCAAGCTCCGGTTTGCATTTAACAGCTGTTAAGTTTATTTTGTATTCACCTTTGGTTAAGATTTGAACTGTGCATTAGGTCTAGTGTTTGATACTCCTCTTGCATAGCCAAATGACCCATGGAGTATTGGGTAAGTGTCTTTCACCGTGTACAACTGCCATGCTTAAGTACGGTTTGGTAGAAGTCGAGTGGTGAGATGCTACTCGCAGATTTAGGAACAACGGGGGCATACGGGATTGGTTCATAATTGAATTAGCAAGTTAAAGTTGAGTCCGGAAGGTTGTAGGAGCAGCAGGACATAGGAGCCTGGGTGCTGTAGACCTGTCCGCGTCAGTCAAGGACCGATCCGTATGCGGCCCTGTTGAACAAGTTTGAGTTGTGTACCGGACTCATGCTGGCTATATGGGACCCAGTAAACCGATGTACCTCAGGAAGCTGTCGTTGGGACTTTTCGGGTCGCCTCAGGCAGACGGCCGGTGTGCAGTATGTGGGGAATATTCTCATGACATCTCACGTCGGAAGGTGCACCATGAGAGTAGCTACTGTATGGGGTGACTTGATCGATTCAGCGGGGGTGAAACGGGGGAAAGGATGCCACGTACGACGTCAGTGATGGTTGTTGTAGGCAACGTCGAGTACGGGCGTACGTGTCATGTAGTCCGGATGTTAATGATTCGAATCACCGTCGCTCGCGGAATGGACCGAGCATACTTGTTCTCACAGTCGTGACGTAGTAAGAACTTGCATGAGAAAGGAACTAATCATATTGATGTGAAGTATTATACTAGCGTTGTATTGGATCTTGATGAATAGTCTAGTGCAAACTCGATTCTTTTATGCCATGAGCAATTTACATCGGGGGAAAGCGTTTCTTGTTTGATTGTGGACTCCCGATGTAGCGTGCCCAGGGATTAATTAAAATGCTGCTATTAATACCTGAAAGTAAGGATTCACTTTTAGGCGAGTTTAATTATGCTTATGCCATCCTATGTTAGGTTCATAACCTCACTTAGAGTTTCATGTTTAGGGTGACGGTTAAGTCTTGCTGAGCGTTATGCTCACGGATGCTATCCGAGTTGTTTTGCAGGTAATTGACTCGATGATTATGAGAAGGGGTGCCGATGAGACTCGGGAACCTCCGAGTGCTTACTCTAAGAGCATCCTCGCCGCTGCAGATTGTCTTCGTGTTGCTAGTAAGAAACGTCCGCGGGCTGGACCGTTTCTTTGTTGCTAGTTTAGATATGAGTCGTGAGAGTGATAGTCTTCCGCTGTAGTTTACTCTGATATAACTTATTTGTAAAACATTCTTGTACGTTTCCGCTAAACTATTTATGTAATATGATGTGTTTCTGCAACCCGTGTACTGTTGGGTGCCGCATAACACGGCACCACCCGACGAGGTCCTAGCCGTCTCAGCTGGTATCAGAGCTGTTACAGTTTTGCTTTGATGTGTGAACCCCTATGAATTAAGAGTGCATTTATTTTCGCGTGAGACGTGAAACCCTCATAAAATGTAAATATAATAAGGCCTCAAAAGTTTAAGTTTAAACAAGCAAATTGGGAAGTTAATGCATAATGCTTTAAATTAACATCTGGATGATCATGATAGATGGCCGGAAGAGGAAAGGGTCGTGGTGCCAACCCCGCCAACAACAACGATGAGGCCGGCAACCCTTATCTTTCTGGAGGACAAGGCAGGGGTGGTCACCGTGAAGGAGCTGATCCCATCCACCAAATGCTTGAAAATCAGAATCAGCTCATCCAGAGCCTAACTCAAGTGGTGGCCAACTTACACCAAGCTCCACCCCCACAAGCCGCACCACGCCAACCAAGGTTGAGTGAGTTTCTAGGGACTCAACCTCTAAAGTTTGCAAGTGCTGCTGAACCTCTGGAGGCAGATGACTGGCTAAAGACAATTGAGAGCAAGATGAGGATCATACAATGCCAAGCGTACGAGAGGGTGCTGTTTGCCTCTCACCAATTGCATGGACCTGCTGCTGATTGGTGGACCGCTTACGTAGCAGCCCATCATGACCCTGAGAACATCACTTGGGAAGAGTTCAAGCGCAGTTTCCGCAACCATTAGATACCAAGGGGTGAACTCAAAAACTGTGAGACCTATGTGTGCTGAATACATTGGCAATTAGGATAAAAGTTAGCATTAACATTCAAAGTTTTGAATATTGCCAAAACATTCTTCTGTGGCAAGGTCCGACAAGTTCTTTGTTAGGTCCGCCAAGTGTTGGCAAGGTCCGACGCAAGGTCCGGAGAGCTCCTGCAAGGTCCGGAGAACTTCTGTGAGGTCCGGAGCTTGTTTTTAGGGAGCTCCCGTGAAGTTCAACTCGTAGAACTGTAGCGTCTTGTTTTTGCTTTTAACTCGCAATGTTTCAAATTTACTTTATGGGAAGGTTTGCTTAGTATTAATTTGCTAAGTTTTTTGGTGTGTTTTGGTGGTTATGGCTGTTATCATTTGATATGGTTTGCAACATGCTTATGTGACGTGCTCATGTAAGGTGTTGTGGTTTTCGAACTAACGTGAGTCAAGTCGAGGACTTGTGCTCGGAAGAATTGGTTGTTTATTCATGTGCAGGTGTTGCTTGAGTTTAAGACATGGCTGGTGACGGGATCCTTGGACTAGTCTCAGGGAGGAGATGAGGTTCCAACAACCAAGTTCGGGAGGAACTGTGGTTGAGTTGATCGGGAGGTCGCGTAGCATGTTTGGATCAAGGGCAGTGCATATGAAGGTTGCGTGTATGTCGTTGGAAGGTGTTTGCACGTGTCCAAGGAGTGCATGGACGTGGCAACATTGTTCCAAGGCGTGATGAAGAGAAGTGGATGTAAAGAATTGGTCGGAAAGGTCCAACCGGCTGGATTGCGTACTCAGGCTGAGGCTGAGTCGGATATGGCTCAAATATGGAAGATTTGAGTTGGTTATGATAGGATTTCGTGCTAGGCACGAAGTTGAGTTGTTTTAAGAATGTTTAGAACGTTTCTAAGGTGTTTGAAGTCTCACGATTGCTTCTATCTGCGAATAGGAGAGTCCTGAGCAGTTATGATAAGTTAGGATACGAGTCCAATTAGGAGTAGGAGTCCTAGATTGGATTGTTTAGCCTGAGGGCTGGCTATAAAAGCAAGGAAGGCCAGACCTCTCGTGTGTAGAGAACTTTGGGCTGTTCCTCTTGTGTTTCTATTGAATAAAGTTCATAGTTTCGAGGAGCTTTTGTGCCTTATTCGTCCGACTTGTTTTTCGTCAAGTCTTTCTCGCCAAGTTTCTGGACAGACCGACGTTACTTCGGTGTTTCGTTCATAACTCGAATTTTACAGATCCGATTGACGTGATTCTTTTTGGGTTGTCTTCCCAACTCAATTATCTATGATCTGTGAAATTTTCATGAGCTTCGGATCTGTAGTTTTTGAGATACATGAGTTTCTTTGCAGCGTTGCAGATCTATTTTATATCGGGTAGAACAGATTGATCTTCATTTAATGTTTTGATAGTATCTCAAGTTTTACTTCGTGTTCTCAAGTGATTCTTGTTGCATTAGATATGTGACTTGATTCTCTACCTCTCTACTTGATTTGTCATGGTTGAACACGTTTGAAAACACTTGCACACACGGTTTCTTTAACCGACTGATTTTTTGCTGAGGGGTTTTTATTGTTTCCGCTGCGAAAAGTTTTAATCTACCATTCACCCCCCCCCTCTGAAGAGCACGTGAAAAGCTACCAGAGGGGGGGGTGAATGGTAGATTAAAACTTTTCGCAGCGGAAACAACAAAAACCCCTCAGCAAAAAATAAATTGGTTAAAGAAACCATGTGTGCAAGTGGTTTCAAACGTGTTCAACCGTGACAAATCAAGTAGAGAGGTAGAGAATCAAATCACGGATCTAATGCAACAAGAATCACTTGAAAACACGAAGTAAAACTTGAGATACGATCAAAACATTAAACGAAGATCAATCTGTTCTACCCGATATAAAACAGATCTGCAACGCTGCAAAGAAACTCGTGTATCTAAAAAACTACAGATCCGAAGCTCGTGAAAATTTCACAGATGATAGATAATTGAGTTGTGAAGACAACCCAATAAGAATCACGTCAATCGGATCTGTAAAACTCGAGTTATGAACGAAACACCGAAGCAACGTCGGTCTGTCCAGAAACTCGGCGAGAAAGACTTGACGAAAAACAAGTCGGACGAACAAGGCACAAAACCACCTCGAAACTATGAACTTTATTCAATAGAAACACAAGAGGAACAGCCCAAAGTTCTCTACCTATGAGAACTCTGGCCTCCCTTGCTTTTATAGCCAGCCCTCAGGCTAAACAATCCAATATAGGACTCCTACTCCTAATTGGACTCGTATCCTAACTTACCATAACTGCTCAGTACTCTCCTATTCGCAGATAGAAGCAATCGTGAGACTTCCAAACACCTTAGGAACGTCCCAAACATTCCTAAAACAACTCAACTTCGTGCCTAGCACGAAATCCTATCATAACCAACTCAAATCTTCCATATTTGAGCCATATCCGACTCAGCCTCAGCCTGAGTACGCAATCCAGCCGGTTGGACCTTTCCGACCAATTCTTTACGTCCACTTCTCTTCATCACGCCTTGGAACAATGTTTCCACGTCCATGCACTCCTTGCACACATGCAAACACCTTCCAACGACGTACACGCAACCTTCATATGCACTGCCCTTGATCCAAACATGCTGCGCGACCTCCCGATCAACTCAACCACAGCTCCTCCCGAACTTGGTTGTTGGAACCTCATCTCCTCCCTGAGACTAGTCCAAAGATCCCATCACCAGCCATGTCTTGAACTCAAGCAACACCTGCACATGAATAAACAACCAATTCTTCCGAGCACAAGTCCTTGACTTGACTCACGTTAGTTCGAAAACCACAACACCTTACATGTGCACGTCACATAAGCATGTTGCAAACCATATCAAATGATAACAGCCATAACCACCAAAACACACCAAAAACTTAGCAAATTAATACTAAGAAAACCTTCCCATAAAGCAAGTTTGAAACATTGCGAGTTAAAAGCAAAAACAAGACGCTGCAGTTCTACGAGTTTCACAGGAGCTCCCTAAAAACAAGCTCCGGACCTCATAGAAGCTCTTCGGACCTTGCAGGAGCTCTCCGGACCTTGCGTCGGACCTTGCCAACACTTGGCGGACCTAACAAAGAACTTGTCGGACCTTGCCACAGAAGAATGTTTTGGCAATATTCAAAACTTTGAATGTTAATGCTAACTTTTATCCTAATTGCCAATGTATTCAGCACACATAGGTCTCACAATCTCCCCCTTGATGAATGCATTGGCAACACCAATTAAAATCCGAACATTGGCTTATGAAAAGTTTTGAAAAGCTTTGAAAACTCATTTCTCCCCCTTTATTAATTTCTCCCCATTTTTTAAAATCAGAGAAGGAAGAAAGTGTATAACATATGCAAAGTGTAAAAAAATCTCTCCTTATACATATTTCTCCCCCTTTGACAATGTATTCAACAAGATTCAAAAGAGAAAATTTTAAATGTTATGAGCATATTATAACATATACATACAAAACAAAGCTCATCCAAGTCATACTATCAGGTTACTTACACTATCACATCAATGAGATACATAAAGTAGTGTAAGCCATGCTAGAGATCAAATGTATTTTTCAGTTTAAGCAAGTCATGATCTCCCTTACTCAACTATTTCAAAACCTGAAAACATGACACTTGTTGCTGCATTTTTATTATTCATATTCATTTAAGGCACAAAGTTGATCATATGATATTTGCAAGAGATTATATGCCGCATCAGCCTTATTCTAACCAACCAAGCCAAGCCTATGTCATTTGACAATCAGAAGCTTAAGGACATGGTTTTAGTCATACACAATTCCTTCCAAATTCATATCTTAGTGCAATGATAAGCAATCTCAAAAGAAGAAGTGCGATGCATGCATATTCTCTTGATCTTTTCTCAATTTTTATTTGAAAACTCAACATGTGAGTTGATCACTTGATTAATTTTTTTATGATTAAAAGCACTTGTGAGCACGCAACAAGTTCAAAACAGCAAGAAAGTTCGATCATGACCAGATTTAGTGTAAGTAATTATTCCAATTACTAGTCATGGCAAAAACTACAAAATGTATAACATGAGTAATGGAGTAAGAACTTTCAGCCTGTAAAAGGAATCACAAAGTCATATATGTATGAAATACTATGCTCATATTATTTTAGTTTCAGATTCACACATAGACTTTCAAAGTTTCAAAAACTCCCCCTCAATTTAAGCCATGAGGATGCATAACCCCTATTTCACTACGAATGAAACAAAAACGAGTGAAATCCAAAGGTTTTGTAAAAATATCAGCCAATTGTTGTTCGGTATCGACATGGTGAAGCACAATGTTTCCTTTTTCAACATTATCACGAAGAAAGTGATACCTAATGTCAATGTGCTTAGTTCTAGAGTGTTTCACGGGGTTTTTAGCAATACAAATTGCACTAGTGTTACCACAAAACAGTGGAACACTATCTAAATCAACCCCATAGTCCTTAAGTGTTTGAACAATCCAAAGAATTTGTGAGCAAGCGCTAGCCGCAGCTACATATTCAGATTCGGCCGTGGATTGTGCAACTGAACTTTGTTTTCTAGAGGACCAAGCAACAAGTGAATTACCAAGAAAATGACAAGCACCCGAAGTACTTTTCCTATCAATCCTACAACTCCCAAAATCAGCATCCGAAAAAGCTTTCAAAGAAACGGTTGAGGAAGAAGGAAGAAAAATGCCAAATTCTTGAGTTCCATGTAGGTACCTGAGAATCCTTTTGATGGCTTGGCGATGTGAAGCACGTGGAGAAGCTTGAAAACGTGCACAAAGACATACGCTGAATTGTATGTCCGGTCTTGACGCCGTGAGATACAAAAGTGATCCAATCATACTTCTGTATTCTTTTTTATCGACCGGGTCACCATCTTCGTCAAGTTCAAGTGTTGTTGCTGTTCCCATTGGTGTCCGAAGAGGCTTGCATTTGTCCATGTTGAAGCGCTTAAGAAGGTCCTTTGTATACTTAGTTTGATGCACAAAAGTTCCTTCTTTTGTTTGCTTGATTTGCAGCCCCAAAAAGTATGTGAGTTCTCCCATCATACTCATCTCAAATTCTGAACTCATCATAGCTGAAAACTTGGACACGAGATCATGAGAAGCACAACCAAAGATAATATCATCCACATACACTTGAACGAATAATGAGTCATTGCCATGCTTAAGTACAAAAAGAGTTTTATCAACCTTGCCCATGGTAAACCCCTTTTCAAGTAAGGATGTTTTTAACCTATCATACCATGCTCTAGGGGCTTGTTTTAGACCGTACAAGGCTTTGGACAGTTTGTAAACATGATTAGGAAAATTTGGATTTTCAAAACCCGGTGGCTGCTTAACATAAACCTCCTCCTCTATGTAGCCATTAAGAAAAGCACTTTTAACATCCATTTGATATAACTTGAAACCTTTAGATGCAGCAAATGCTAATAAAATTCTTATAGCTTCTAATCTAGCAACAGGAGCAAATGTTTCATCAAAATCTAGACCTTCAATTTGAGTGAAACTTTGAGCAACCAACCTAGCTTTATTCCTAACCACAACCCCATCCTCACTTTGCTTATTTTTAAATACCCATTTAGTTCCAATTAATGTGTGACCTTGAGGTGGAGGTACAAGTTTCCAAACATTATTTTTTTCAAAATTTTCTAACTCTTCTTGCATGGCATTAATCCAAGATTCATTAGTGAGTGTGTGTGATATATCCTTGGATTCAAAAGAAGCAACAAAAGCAGAATGAGCATGTGAGTTTAGATCGCAAAACCTGGACTGAGTGACTCGTTCATGCAAGCTTCCAATGATTTGTTGTGGAGGATGACTTTTGAGTACTCGGAGGGGAGTAGACACTTCACAAGCACCTTCTTCTTCATTTTCGGACCTTTGATTAGGAGAGCTTGTTGATTGAGGAAGGTCCGAACTAGCAGTAGTGACTGTTGGTGCTGGTTGTGGTGCAAAATCAGCAGCTTGATCGTTATTTACTTCCGAGTTTTCGGGCAGCAGCACCACTTCTTCATCTTCTTCAATAAAAATACTCTCCCCCTGCGGATATGGATCCGGACCTGCAATATCGGAGCTAATACTTGGGCTAGCTTCATCAAAAGAAACCTCGCAAGTCTCCACAATTTTGTTAGTGTCAAGTAAAAGCACACGGTAGCCTCTAGTATGAGATGGATAACCAAGAAACATGCCATCAACAGATCTAGCTTCAAATTTATCAAGATTACCATGTTTCTTAACAAAGCATTTGCAACCAAAAACCCTAAAGTGTGTAACACTAGGCCTATGTCCAAACCGGAGCTCATATGGGGTTTTTCCAAGCTTAGCACGCAAGAAAACACGATTTGAGACATAACAAGCGGTTGCAATTGCATCAGCCCAAAATTTCCTAGGAGTTTGATATTCATCAAGCATAGTCCTAGCCATCTCAACTAAGGTCCTGTTCTTTCTTTCTACGACACCATTTTGTTGTGGTACATAGGGTGAAGAGTATTGATGATCTATTCCATTTTCAGCACAAAAGTGATCAAAGGATTGGTTTTTAAATTCAGTTCCGTTATCACTTCTAATTGCTTTTAATGATCCTGGGTGATCAATAGATAATCTAAGAAATAAAGTTCTAAAATGACTAAAAGCTTCATTCTTAGATGCCATAAAATAAACCCAAGAATATTTGGAATAATAATCAACAATCACAAGCACATACCATTTACCTCTGAAGGATTGAACACGTGCCGGACCTACTTTGTCAAGATGTAAAAGTTGTCCCGGTTCAGCTGTCATGGTCATTGTGAGAGGAGCATGTGAACCTGCAACAAACTTAGCATGTCTACAAGAAGAGCACACAATATCATTGTCCTTTTTAAGCTTCGGCAGCCCACGTATGCGATCGAGAGCACTAACACGAGTGAGATGATCAAAGCCTATGTGACCAAGTCTACGATGCCAAAAATATAGATCCTTTGTATCATTAGCAACTAGACACCGATGCTTAGAAGTTGACAAATCAAAATCAGCTTTAAAAACTCTTCCAAACCTAGACATGTTAAACAAAAGCTCACCTTTTGAATCTACAACCTTGCAGCAATTTTTAGCAAAGCTAACCTCTAGATTTTCATCTAGCAATTGTGAAACCGAAAGCAAGTTGTATTTCAAATTTTTAACAAGTTCCACATCTTTCAAAGTGTAGAGATTGTTTACTCTAACTGAACCTTTAGCAATTATGGGAGTAGAAGAGTTATCGGCGAAAGTAACATTTTCTACACGTGACACAAAAGAGAGAGAGGAGAACCATTCTTTGTTACCGGTCATGTGGCGTGAGCAACCTGAATCCACAATCCAAATGTTCTCCTTCCTCAAACGTGAAACCTACACAGCAGCACAATACGTCGATGACTCAATACTGGGGTTAGTTAAAAGACTTTTAGGAATCCAGTACTGAGTCACACGACGTCCAGCAGGAATAACACGCGAAAGCTGAGAAGGTACAGCAGGTTTATGAGCCAAACATCGAAAATTTTTGTTCCCAACTACTGACTTAGAAGATGTGTTATATGTAGCACAAAAAACAGTAGGTCCCGGAGCAAGTTTTTGACTCATTACAGCAGGTTGCAAGCTCCGAACATTCAGTCTAGCAGATTTTGCTTGGTTGTTATGTGATCTAGCAAGTATTCTTTGTTTCTTATCGTGTTTAGCTAGTCTATAACAAAAATCCATGACATGACCATCTCTACCACAGTAGGTACAATGAAAAATAACCTTATTATCATGTCTAGATGAGCAAGCAACACGTTTATTAGAACCCGAATGGGACAGTACTCCTGCAGATTTGAAAATCACCTCTTTTTGTCTAGGAGCTGTTTGAATCAAACCGCTTCCTAATGACTTTACAACTTTAGGTGGGTGTGCCTTAGCATGAGCATGAGAATTAAAACCTAAACCAGTTTTATCATTACAAGACTTGGAAGAATTCAGCAGCAAGTTTAGGTTCTTATTTGCATTAGAAAACCGATCTAGTGTCCTAGGAATGTCATCAAGTTTATTGGACAGATCAAAACAGTTTTCACATGAAGTTTTTCCTTTTAGTTTGCAATTTGAACAATATTTAACTTCATGCACACGTAAAGCATTGTTCAAAATAGAAATCTCATTCATAGCATCATTTAGTTTCTTATTCAGATCATCACATGAAGAACAATGCAAATCAATTGTAGAACAACAAGCATCTTTCAAATTTTTATCATTAAGTGCAGCAAGCTCTTTGTTCTTTTCAATTTCAAGTTCAAGTTTATCAAGTGTAGATGCGTGTGCACTTCTTAAAGAGGATAATTGTTCATAAATCAAATCACATGAGGAACAAGAATCATCACTAGAAATCAAAGTTTTTAAATGATTAATTTCAGATTCTAGTGATTCAATTTTAACAGCATTGTTCCTAAGTTTTTTATCCTTTTTCTTTAATATAACAGTGGCACGAGAAATAGCATCACACATTTCTTCGCAAGTGGGACATACCTCTTCATCGTCGCTGTTGTGTTCTGCCTCCTCGGAGCTTGAACTTGACTTGCTCGCCATGCAGCACATATTTGCCATAGCTTCTTCATCTTCATCACTACCGGTGTCCACATCACTTGAGCCGAAATCTTGAAGTGCAGAGATCATACTATGCACTATGTTGCGCATTGATAAATCTTTCTTCTTCTTATTCTTTGCAAACGATTTCTTCGGCCTTGTTTGCTTTTCTTCACGTGAAGTCGGACCTGAAAGGTTAGGGCACTCCGTACGAAAATGTCCTGTCTTACCACATTCAAAACATCGTTGAGGTCAGAGCTTCCTCTCCTTCTAGTTCTCACATTTTGCAATGCTTTTGAGAACCGAGTAGAGATGAGTGCAAGCTCCTCCTCTGGAAACTCTTCAATCTGTTCAAGGGTTAGAGAGGACAGCAAAGAGAGTGCACCACTAGATGATGATTGACTAGAACTAGACATGTCACGTTGCGAAACAAATGCAATAGACTTGTTGGGGTTTTTACGTGAGATGATGTCAATTTCATGAGTTTTCAATTTAGAATAAAGCACGTCTAAAGTAAGAGAACTCATGATAGTAGATTCACGAATAGATGTAACTTTCATCTCCCAAATTGACATATCTAATGCTCCTAACAATTGTCTAGCATTTTCAGCATCTGAAAAGTTAACATTGATACTACGCAAGTTGCTGAGAATTTTATTAAAGCGAGCAAAAAGGTCGTCAATTGACTCACCGGGTTACATCTCAAAACGCATGTATTCTTTCTTGAACATATCTTGCCTTACCTCCTTGATCGTATTGGATCCTTCGTTGTAGTCACAAAGAGCTTTCCAAACATCATATGCAGATCGGAGGTGTGCAACACGGTCGAAGTCGCTTTGAGTCAATCCTTGGATGATCGAGTTGCGAGCCTTGTTGTTGTTCTCAACATATCTCATGTTCGCAGCCGTAACTTGATCGTTGGGTGGTACATCGAAGTTCCGGTAGACCTTTTCCCATATGGCGAAGCCTTGCGCCTTTATGTAGGCCTCCATCCACGCCTTCCAAACCTGAAAATCGATGCCATTGAACACACAACGTTTTGCGGAGTACTTCTCCATGATGGTAAGTCAAAACACGTGCAAATCACAAAGATTAGAGCACCTTGGCTCTGATACCAATTGTAGGATCGAAGAGCACGTGAAAAGCTACCAGAGGGGGGGTGAATGGTAGATTAAAACTTTTCGCAGCGGAAACAACAAAGACCCCTCAGCAAAAAATCAATCAGTTAAAGAAACCGTGTGTGCAAGTGTTTTCAAACGTGTTCAACCGTGAAAAATCAAGTACAGAGGTAGAGAATCAAGTCACGGATCTAATGCAACAAGAATCACTTGAAAACACGAAGTAAAACTTGAGATACGATCAAAACATTAAACGAAGATCAATCTGTTCTACCCGATATAAAACAGATCTGCAATGCTGCAAAGAAACTCGTGTATCTCAAAAACTACAGATCCGAAGCTCGTGAAAATATCACAGATGATAGATAATTGAGTTGTGAAGACAACCCAATAAGAATCACGTCAATCGGATCTGTAAAACTCGAGTTATGAACGAAACACCGAAGCAACGTCGGTCTATCCAAAAACTCGGCGAGAAAGACTTGACGAAAAACAAGTCGGGCTAACAAGGCACAAAAGCTCCTCGAAACTATGAACTTTATTCAATAGAAACACAAGAGGAACAGCCCAAAGTTCTCTACCTACGAGAACTCTGGCCTCCCTTGCTTTTATAGCCAGCCCTCAGGCTAAACAATCCAATCTAGGACTCCTACTCCTAATTGGACTCGTATCCTAACCATAACTGCTCAGGACTCTCCTATTCGCAGATAGAAGCAATCGTGAGACTTCCAAACACCTTAGGAACGTCCTAAACATTCCTAAAACAATTCAACTTCGTGCCTAGCACGAAATCCTATCATAACCAACTCAAATCTTCTATATTTGAGCCATATCCGACTCAGTCTCAGCCTGAGTACGCAACCCAGCCGGTTGGACCTTTCCGACCAATTCTTTTCGTCCACTTCTCTTCATCACGCCTTGGAACAATGTTGCTACATCCATGCACTCCTTGCACACGTGCAAACACCTTTCAACGACGTACACGCAACCTTCATATGCACTGCCCTTGATCCAAACATGCTGCGCGACCTCCCGATCAACTCAACCACAGCTCCTCCCGAACTTGGTTGTTGGAACCTCATCTCCTCCATGAGACTAGTCCAAGGATCCCGTCACCAGCCATGTATTGAACTCAAGCAACACCTGCACATGAATAAACAACCAATTCTTCCGAGCACAAGTCCTCGACTTGACTCACGTTAGTTCGAAAACCACAACACCTTACATGAGCACGTCACATAAGCATGTTGCAAACCATATCAAATGATAACAGCCATAACCACCAAAACACACCAAAAACTTAGCAAATTAATACTAAGCAAACCTTCCCATAAAGCAAGTTTGAAACATTGCGAGTTAAAAGCAAAAACAAGACGCTGCAGTTCTACGAGTTAAACTTCACAGGAGCTCCCTAAAAACAAGCTCCGGACCTCATAGAAACTCTTCGGACCTTGCAGGAGCTCTCCGGACCTTGCGTCTGACCTTGCCAACACTTGGCGGACCTAACAATGAACTTGTCGGACCTTGCCACAGAAGAATATTTTGGCAATATTCAAAACTTTGAATGTTAATGCTAACTTTTATCCTAATTGCCAATGTATTCAGCACACATAGGTCTCACACAACAGCTATCAGGCTAGCATGAAGATGTCACCATTTGAGGCTTTGTATCGGAGGAAGTGCAGAACTCCCCTATTTTGGAACCAAACGGGGGAAAGTAAAATGTTTGGGCCCGAAGTACTACACGAAGCCGAGGCGAAAGTGAGGGAAATCCGCAACAACTTGAGGATAGCACAGACACGACAAAAGAGCTATGCCAATGTACGAAGAAGAGAGCTCGTTTTCAATGTGGGGGACTATGTCTACCTCAAGGTGTCCCCTATCCGAGGACTTCGTCGGTTCAAGGTGAAAGGGAAGTCATCACCTCGATACATCGGACCCTTTCAAGTTCTAGAGAGGAAAGGCGAAGTGGCATATCAACTAGAACTGCCGGCTCGCCTATCAGATGTGCATGACGTATTCCATGTGCCACAGCTCAAGAAATGTCTGAGGATGCCTGAAGAGATGTTACCCATGAATGAGGTTGATGTAGCTGAGGATCTGTCTTATGCCGAGCAACCATTCAAGATTTTGGAGACAATGGAACGCCTCACAAGAAATAAAAGAATCCGGATGTGCAAGGTGCAGTGGAAGCATCACTCGGAAGAGGAAGCCACATGGGAGCGAGAAGACGAGCTTAAGGCACAGTTTCCGGAATTGTTTTCCTAGAACCACCAATCTCGAGGACGAGATTTCTTTTAAGGGGGGTAGAGCTGTAACACCCCAAAATCTGTTAAGAGGGTAATTTAAAATTTTTTGGACGTGTTGCATGTGGTGCAGAAATTCAAATTCAAATTGGAATTCAAATTTAAATCAAACCAGAAAAGAAAAGGAAAAAGAAAAAGAACCCCCCCGGCCAGTGGGCCGAAACCCACCGGCCGGCCCAACATTTCCCGCGCCAGCCCACAGCCGCGCGCTCCTCGATCTGAGACGATGGTCTTGGGTACCCCGTACAAACACAGAATCTTTGCTATGTATAGCTCCGCATATTTGCCGGCATTGTAACGTGTATTCACCGGAATGAAGTGAGCCGTCTTGGTTAACCGATCAACGATTACCCAAATGGAATCATGTTTGTTGGCAGTTAGGGGTAATCCCACAATGAAATCCATGCTCACATCTTCCCATTTCCATGCCGGGATCTTCAGGGGTTGCAACAGCCCTGATTTCTTCATGTGATCAGCTTTCACTCGTCGGCACGTATCGCACTCGGATACGTACTTCGCTATCTCCCGCTTCATCCGTGTCCACCAAAATTTCTTTTTTCAAATCTTGGTACATCTTGTTGCTGCCCGGATGAATGGAGTACTTAGACAAGTGAGCTTCATCGAGGATTTTCTTTCTCAGCTCCATATCCCGGGGTACGACTATGCGGTCATTGAACCACAGCGGCCCCTCATCATCCTTCCGGAAATATTTGATCTCTCCATTGTCTATCCGTCTCCGGAGATGTGCCATGCCTTTATCATCTTTCTGAGCTGCAATGATGTCCTCCCTAATAGTAGGGATGAGGGCAAGGTTGTACAGCAACCCATAAGGAACCAAGTATAAACTTGGCTCTTCCTCATCCACCGGTGTAATGGTGAGGTGATGGACATGTGACTTCCGACTCAGCGCGTCGGCAACCACATTCGCCTTGCCGAGGTGGTAGTGAATCTCAATTTAATAATCTTTGATCAATTCTAACCACCTCCGTTGCCTCATGTTCAGCTCCTTCTGGGTGAAAATGTATTTTAAGCTCTTGTGGTCGGTGTAGAGGTGCACCAAATTTCCCAGGAGATAGTGCCTCCACATTTTTAGCGCCAACACCACAGCAGCAAGCTCAAGATCATGAGTCGGATAGTGCTGCTCATGGTTTCGAAGTTGGAGTGAGCAATAAGCGACCACACGTCCTCCCTGCATCAACACGCAGCCGAGCCCAATACCGGACGCGTCGCAATACATGTCGAAGGGCTTTGTTGTATCCGGCTGAGCTAAGACCGGGGCTGTGGTGAGATGCTTCACCAATGCTTGGAACGCTCCTTCACACACCGTGTTCCAAACATATTTCGTCCCCTTCTTCAGCAATTCTGTCATCGGTTTAGCAAGCTTGGAGAAGCTTGGAATGAATCTCCGGTAGTATCCCACTAACTCGAGGAAGCTTCTGACTTCGTTGTAACACCCCAAAATCTGTTAAGTGGGGACTTTAAAAATTTTTGTACGTGTTGCATGTGGTGCAGAAATTCAAATTCAAATTGGAATTCAAATTTAAATCAAACCAGAAAAGAAAAGGAAAAGGAAAAAGAAAAAGAAAAAGAAACCCCCCGGCCAGTGGGCCGAAACCCACCGGCTGTCCCAACATTTCCCGCGCCAGCCCACAGCCGCGCGCTCCTCTCTCCCTCTCACTGACACGCGGGACCCGCGTGTCATCCCCCACCTCTCACTCGCGCCAACAGCCGGGACTCCTCCGCGTGCCCGAATCCAAACTACCCCGGAAAACAACGTCCCCCAGCCGAGTTCTGGTCCCGGACGACTTCGGCTCGATCCCAACAGACACGCCGCCCTCCCCCGTCTATATAAACGCCGGCATCGCCCTGTTTTTCTCCCCCGATGGGCTGTTTTTCCTCCCGGTGAGAACCAGAGCTTCTCCGGCCATTTTCTCTCGATCTTTGCTCGGGTTTTCTGATCTAACGTGTCGATCGTGTCCCACCGCCTCCGGGGAGACACGCAGGTGCAGAAAACTCGGTGGTTTGCGCTCTGGGCACAGCTCCGACGAGCACCGCAGCGGTTCCACCTCGGACCTCGACGCCGACCGCCTTCCAGGGCCTCCGAGCTCAAGAAAAACCCCGAGGTGAGATCCCTGACCCCCCTCTACCGTTCTATGCCATGAAATCCCAGTTTTAGGAGGTATAGACGAAGATCCGAAGTTTTCCGGTGAGATCGCCGCCTCCCGCCGACGCGCGCCGCCGGGCAGCGCCGCCCGCGCACGGTCAGGGCGACATGGCCGCTTGTGCGCCGTCTATTTTAAATCGCACGGTAGAATTAAAACCCGCGCGTACCGATTTGGTGATCTAATTTGAGCCGTCTGTTTTAAATCGGACGGTCCACATCAGCCCCGCATTATAAAGGCCGGGATTCTTACGCGCTACCCCCTGGGGATCTCGGAAAACATGAGCTAGCCCTGGAAACTTCTGATCTAGCCCCTGGAACTTCAGAAATTCATGTGTGTTGGCATGAGTAGAACCTGCCCCAGAGCAAGTTCTTCCCTTCCAAGATCAGGACTATCCATTCCCAGAGCAGCAGGAAGAAGGCAAGTGTCCTTGACCACTTTGATCCTATACTAGGATGTCTAGATAGAATTATTTGCATTGTCAATTGAAATATGACACCCATGCATTATCTTGTTTCCTTGTAGCTTGGGTTGGGTTTATTTTATTATGTCATTCATTCATATTACTTATGCTTAGCCATGCTTAGAATGGGATAAGTGGGATATGAGATCATCAACTTGTTTACCTTACTCTTGAATGAGATATTATGAGTTATGTAGAGGTAGGGATCGAGGCAAGTTGGATGATTTGGTTGGTGCTGGGTGCACGAGACTCGGGTTTGTGTTTAGTACTTGCCTGGATCCTAAGGACCGTTTCATGGAGCATGTAACCTGGCTTTACCGTGCCAACCACATACTGAGATGGGGCAGCTTGGCCAATTAATTAGGTGTATCCCCGGCGTAGTATGGGTGTGTTGGATGGTGCGGGGAATAGGTGTCAGCTGGACTACCATATGAACCGCAAGGCTCAAGAGGGGGCCACTGCAGCGAGGTTGGAGCCTCTTGTATGCTGTTAGGGGTGAAACCTCAGTGGGCCCACGCTCGTCGGGAATCCCTTTATAAAGGCTTTGTAGTGATCTCCTGGCTACACACCTGGGAAGTGTGAATGTGGTTCGCGGCCACTGGCATAATGGAGGTTCTTTTAGTCCACCCGGCATCGGGGGATGAAATCACTACATGTGGGTACAGTGGTGCAAACTCTGCAGAGTCAAAACTGTCATGACACCCGTGCTCACGGTCAAGAGCGGCTTGGACTTATTCATGATTAGAGGATGATGACTTTGGAAGTTGTGGATGTTAAGCGGGGAGCTTAACATTGGAAATGATGTTATGGTTATTTGATTATGATGATGGGTTGGGAGATTGGGACCATTTGACCTATGTAGTAATGTAGGTGCTTAATAAGCTAGGGTGATAGGTATTAATTGCGTAGTGCTTTAACCATGAGTTCAACCTCTCCTTGCTCTAGCCATGCATGACATAACTTTCCCACACTTGCTGAGTAACCACGGTACTCAAACTTGCATATTTGTTGGTTTAAATTGCTGCTCAGGTCAAGGGGACGATGTGGTGTTTAATGATCAACACTTCGGACCCAAAGAAGGATTCTAGGTTCATGGAGTCCCCCGGGCAATGCCTGTGACGAAGCCCACAAGAATAATATTCCGCTGCTAGTTCATTTACATGTTATGAACTTATTATCGTCCATCGAGAAGTATGCTTTGTAAGACATATTTTATTCGACACCTGGCTTGTAATAAATGATGCTTCACTATTTGTCATCACATGTATGAGAAAATGATCCTGGCATACATGTGATATTCACTCGTTTGTTCTTCGGAGAAACTGGGTGTGACATTCGTGAACTGAAGTGGGAGCTTTCCATTTCAGTACTTGCTCTATCTTGCTTGGGTCAACTGCAATGCCTTCCGTTGAGATGATATGTCCCAAGAATGGCACTTGGCTGATCCAAAACTCGCACTTGCTGAACTTGGCGTAGAGCTTATGGTCTCGCAATCGTTGAAGAACGATCCGCAAGTGTTCGGCATGTTCGGCTTCTGTCTTGGAGTAAACCAAGATATCGTCGATGAACACTACCACGAACTTGTCCAGCTCCGGCATGAACACCGAGTTCATGAGATACATGAAATGGGCTGGAGCGTTTGTGAGACCAAAGGACATGACGAGATATTCATATAATCCATATGTTGTCGAGAAGGCCGTCTTCGGGATATCCTCCGCCCGGATCTTGATCTGGTGATATCCAGAGCGAAGGTCCATCTTGGAGAACACACTTGCCCCCACAAGTTGATCAAACAAAATGTCAATACGGGGCAGTGGGTACTTATTCTTGATGGTAACGGCGTTGAGCGGCTGGTAATCCACACACAGCCTCAGGGTTTCATCCTTCTTCTTTACAAACAGCGCCGAGCATCCCCAAGGCGAGGAACTCAGCCTAATGAAACCCTTGCTCAACAGATCATTGAGCTGTTCTTTCAGTTCAGCCAGCTCATTTGGAGCCATTTTATATGGTCTCCGTGATATGGGCGTAGTCCCGGGTGCCAATTCAATCTTGAACTTGACATCTCGCTCTGGTGGCATGCCCGGAAGATCATCCGGGAACACGTCGGGATACTCCCGGACTACGGGATGTCCTCTAACTTGAGAGCTTCAGTATTGTTGATCACTGAAACTTCCCGGACTGGATTATCTAATAAGAGGGACTGCGGACGGTGTAATGGGGAGTTGAGGTGAACCGTCCGTGATAGGGTTTCCAGGACAGCGCCATGGTAACTTAGCCATGACATTCCCAAGATTGCATCAATCTTCTGCCCCTCAAGGATAATCATAGTGGTGGGATATATCTTCCCACCTAAGCACAGTGGTGCTTTCGGAACCATCATCGTTGCTGAAATCTTTCCTCCCGGTGAGCAGATCATATAAGAACACTCGGTTGGAAAGGCTTCCAGCTGATGCTTAACCACATATGATGCACTTATGAAGTTATGGGTTGCACCAGAATCAAAAAGTATGATGATGGCTTGATTGTTGAGATTAAACGTACCCGCCAGCACGTTGTCTCCCTCTGGAGCGTCCTCATTGTCGAGGTTGCGGACGCCCCCAGTCCGCTGACCAACCTTCTTGACCGGAGGTTGGCATCGAGCACCGCCCTGGAACTGGGCTTGCCCGCTGCTCTGCTGTCCCTGGGGACAATCCTTCGCGAAGTGGCCCGCCTGGCCACACGTGAAGCAGGTGAAACGGGGTGGTCCCCCGCTGATCGGTGGGCGGAATCCCGGGGCGCGTTGTGGCAGTGGAACGCCCGGGGTGCCGTCTGCTGCTGCTGATGCTGCTGCTGTCTTGGTGGTGGAATCGGCGGACGGAACGGAGGTGACTGGAAAGGACGTCCCCCGAACCGTTGAGGTCGCGCCGGTGGGTGCCACTGCTGTCCGGATGGTGTCCGATACACCATACGGTACTGCTGAGGAGCGCCACCACCACTGTTGGGCGGAGCGCTGCGCTTCCTCTGCTCAGCCGCCAACTCCCACTGAGCGTCTTCTTGCATAATCGCGGCATTGACCAGGTCATTTAAAGTGCCGCGATTCCACTGAACGGGATGTGTATTCATTTCGGGGTGTAACCCCCGATAGAAGTGTTCCCGCTTTTTCTCCTCCGTGGAGATATAGTCTGACGCGTATTGCGCCAGATGGTTGAAGGCACGGGAGTAGTCATGGGCACTCCTCCCGCCCTGCTTCAGTTCCAAAAATTCCTGGAACTTCCTCTTCATGATCCCGGGAGGGATATGATAGGCGCGGAACGCCTCCCGGAATTCCTCCCATTCCACGGTATGGCCAGCCGTACGTGAGGCGACATAGTTCGCCCACCACGCCCCAGCGGCACCGTGAAGCTGCTGCGCTGCGAACACAGTCTTCTGCCGCTCCGTACATTGGAGCAGCCTGAACTTAGACTCGATGGTCCGCAGCCAGTTGTCCGCCTCCAGTGGTTCTTCAGCTTCGGTGAACACTGGAGGGTGCGTACTCATGAAGTCCGAGTACGACACTTCACGGGGATCACGAGGCCCTAAGTCTTGACGCCCCCCCCCCGCCTGGGAAGTATTCTGCACGATCGTGCGGAGCAGGTCGGTCTGCTCCTCACGACCACCCACCAATGCCGCTATCACATCCGCTAGGGTAAGCGGAGGCGGCGGTGTTGGCTGCTGCTGTGGGGTGCTGTCGTAGGCTGGTGGCTGGGAGTCATCGCCTCCCTGCTGGCTAGAGCCACCCACCTCGTGCGTGGTCCTAGTGCGAACCATCTGCAACCATACGACAACAAACATCAGTCCCGCAACATATTGCATGCAGTCCAATGAAAATAGACGTAAAAACATAATGCCAATAAAACATGCGATACATCTCGTATGTATATAATGTAATAACTTTGCACAAGCTACACCATTACCAGACCAAATACAAGCTAGTTACATCCAACTTGATGAACCTCCTCTTTGGAAGCTCACCATAACTAGGTTTGGTCACTACGAGATATTACTATCGCTTTGTCATCACGTAAACCACCCTTGGGGTACAACACCCTCTCCAATGAGTTCAACTGTCATTCTTCTGTCAGAATGACCAGTTTCTACCTATTCCAAGTTTTGATCTGGTTCTGGGCATTTCCATGACTCAAGTTGAATACCAAAGTTGAAATTAACTTCAGTATATTTCCATCGAGTATTCATTTGCCCCCAGATCAGCTTTGGTTAAAAAGTTATGCTAATTCAAAGTCAGCAGAATTTCTGGAAGAATTTTAACAGCACCTCCCTTGGAAAGTTGCTGTTTTCAACTCCGGTTTCCACCGAAATCTGTGCTGAAATTTCAGAAACTTTGAATTTCAACGATGTAACACATATTCTACCCTTTCTAAGGATGTATCATATGAAAATTTTTGGTTTTACTACTGGGAGTTATCATTGAAAAATAGAACAGTCCAGAGAATGTTTCACTCTGTCCTGGTTCTGGACAGTTTACATTTCTCTGGGAATTAAACCATCTTAAGGTGTGTTTCAGCTCTGGAAATCTACAACAAAGTTGTAGGGTACTCAATTACCTTTCCAGAACTATATACCACACCTCCCTGGGCTAAAAGACCTGTGAGTTATGCCCTGTTGAAGATCAGCAACTTGATGTCCAAAACAGAGCACTCTGTTTTTCATCCCTTTTGGAACTACACTCATCCCTATCTAATTTGTCTTCCCAACCCGGGTCCTAATTGTTGAACCTAGTGGTTTTAATTCCTCGTTATAATTATTTTTCATGCATATGCCTATGATATCTCGGTACTACGTTCCTCACAAAAGAAAATCCTAACCAGATTATACCGGCATATACGGCTCAAGTGTGGCACTAAACGGTCTCTCGCACACGTTTTCTACACGGATACATACGTGGTTAGTACCTGCAGAAGATCACACAATAATGGTGCACTCAATGGTTGGTTTCATTTCAGGCAGGATTCATATTTCAAAGTAAATACAAATGCCAGTATCATTGTCATACGGCCGTCCTTGAGTTAGGTCACGTCTCAAGGTACGTGATCGTGTTTCAACACCACACGACGGGGAACCCGAGTATGTCATGAACGGGTCGTCACGGTTGAGAATGTTACCAACCCAACAGATACCACCTACTGCCCTGCAGGGCATGCCGATGGCAAGCGCTGCGTATGTCGTCCTAGGCTATTCCCAGACGAACACAGTCTCGTGTTACTGACCACGCGATGGGGTCCCCACTTACTTGCCTAATGCACGCTAGGGATCAGCGTTTCATATGAACTCAGGAACATGAAGAGTTCAAGAGTTTCATATTGACGTCTCACACCAAGCTGTGAGACCTATCCCTGAACCACATTCCTCGTCAGGGGAGCTAACCGAAATTGAACCGCTTTCGGTGGCGTTCCTTACCATTCTTACCAAGCGTAGGTGCGTCGTTACATAATGAAAATTTAAAATTATAACACATACGTAAGTCTTTGCCACTTTAAGTAACTATGCTAGTATAGTCCTTACTTGGGCAGCTACCGAATCCTCACCGTATACCTAAGTTTCCCCGTAATACAGTCCTTAAGTACTGTGCTATCCCCAATGCAGCTCTGATACCAGGCTGTGGCGGACCAGGATCCGCCCATCCAGGATCGCAGAGGGTGGTGCCGCACGATGCGACACCCGACAGCACACGTCATAAGAACACAATATATTACATGGGAAAACAACGGAACTGTACAAACTAGTACAATACTCAGTTACAAACTAGTGTCTTTATTACACAGCGGAAGTTTCTTTTATACAACTCACGCCCGCCTATCTAGCAAAAGTCGGTTGCCCAGCCCTAGGGCAACCCACACTAGCTGCACTCCTCAGCTCAGCGCGGCGTGTACGGCTCCCACTCAGCCGTGGTCCCCGACGGAGGGTAACCCTCGCCGGTGGACACGTAACCCGAGTCCGTGGGTGGCTCCTCACCTAAAAAACACTTAAGCAGCAACCGTGAGCACGAGGGCTCAACAAGACTTAACCGACTTACCTAGGCATGAAACTCTACATGAGGTGTACAATGACATAGGATAGCAATGTTGCAGCAAATGGACACGCCTACAAGTCCATCCTTAGTTCATCTTTTAGCAACAAGTTAACAGTTCATGAAGCTGAAATTTAGTAAGCAATATTTGGTGGCACACATGTAGCAACACAATTACTTCATGACAGCAATATTGAATCACAGCATTCCATAAATTATCTACATTATGACGCAGTGAACAAGCGGTACTCGTCACCGCGAGGGACGTCGAATCGACTCGATGTACACCTGCAGGGAAACCCAAAGAGCACGTCACATACGCCCACCCGTGGAGCTGCACAGCACGCTCACTCGATGTCGTACGGGACAACCTTTTACCCAACAGCCCAAACGTCGAACCGGTCGCACCAAAACGAGCAGGAGGTTCCCCACACGGAGCATCTCTCTATGCCCGTTGGCAGATTTCCACCTTGCTGCCTTCAGCCTACTCCTATAAATCGATGCGTTATGCCTCGACGCCCGGAGGTTTAGGCTACATCGGTTTATCGGGGCCCATATATCCGATATGCCTTCGGTACGTTCAATACTTGTTCAGCAGGGCCGCACACGGATCGGTCCTCAATCGACACGGACAGGACTGCACACACAAGACTTCCTCTTGCTGCGCCCTAGCCCCTGCCTAGTCTCATTTTCCTTACTAAAGTGATCTCACATCACTCAACCGAACCCGTGTGTCCCAAGCCTATCTCGCGAGTAGATTCCAACTACTCGGCTTGTACCAATGTCCTATGACTCATTAAGCATAGCCTGTCTACTCGGGGTCTTAGACACTATCCTCACTCTTTTAGCAATCTTTGGTTATGCAAGTGGGGTTTCATTCATCCTATACCTATGACACGACCCCAACAGTCTTGTCGAGCCAGGATCACGCTGAGGGGTGCTGCGTTGCACAGCACCGGATAACACACGTCAAAGGTACAAAGCGGAAGCAAAATTTTATTACATAAACAAGTTTATGAACATGTTTACATCAAAATAAGTCCAGTCTACACTCACGGGCGTAGACTACTCATCAAGTCCACGTTCAGCCCTTGAACGTGTCCTTGCTAGCACACACGCACACTAACTCTGCGGCGTGCACGACTCCCACTCGACGGGGTTCCCCTCCTGGGGTTCCGTCTCCTCTTCGGGAGTCCCTTCCTCATAGAACCCTGCAAAAGCTTCAAACACAAGCAGTGAGCACGAAGGCTCAGCAAGTCTGACCCGTCTCACCTAAACATGGAATTTCTACATGAGGGGTAATGGGTTACATGAGGTAAAAATCATTTGCAAGGACTCGCCTAATTAGTAGAACCTTATTTTCAGGTTTTAGCAGCAGGTTGTGGAGAACATTACGCTAAGGTACATGAGAGAGCCGCAATCAAACAACAAACGTATTTCTCTCATGTACTTTGCCCAAAGTTGAAATGAACTTTAGTTAGCTCTAAACTACAGCAATTCATTAGCAATCAAGTCCATCTTTCAATCAGCAACATTTTAACATGTAACTAGCCTGTTCTTTCTATGTCACGGTACAGTGAACAAGTGGTACTCACTGACCGCGAGGGACGGTGATTATAATCGATTTACACCTGCAGGGTTACCCGAACAACCCGTCACGTACGCCCGTACTCAATGTTGCCTACAACAACCATCACGGACGCCGTACGCGACTACCTTTCACCCGTTAGCCAAATGTTGAACCGGTCCAATCATCCCGAGCAAGAGGTCTCTGCACGCGCATCTCAGTGCCGCCAGCCGATTTACACCTCGAGCTCTCAACCTACCCTCTGAACCACCAGCTATGCCTCAACACCCAGCTACCAGAGTTACATCAGTTTCCCGGTTCCCATATAGCCGGTAGGTCTTCGGTACTGTTCTAGCTTGTTCAACAGGCCCGCACACGGCTCGGTCCTCAATCGAAACAAGTGGAGCTACAGCACACATGCCCCAAAGTCCTGTTGCCCTTACCCTCCGCTTGGTCTCATTTTCTTGCCATGTGTTTCATGTGCTATCACTACCCGAGTCGAGTGCCTCTAGCCTATGCTCGCGAGTAGTTCCAACTACTCGACTTGTACCGAATCCTACACTATCTTAGCATTGCAGTAGCTAAGGGGGTTTGCAATCCTAAATCCAACCCATGGTTTTCTTGGTTATGCAATTGGGTTTTCAAACAAGACTCTAATGCAAAGAATAAGGTATTCAAATATGTGCTCAAAACAATAAACATCTGTGAAAAGGTTAATGCAAACCGGAGCTTGCCTTGCTGCTCTTGGTCATAGGCTAGCTGTTCCTCCGGAGTAACGAAGTCTAGGACTTCGGGTTCCTCCTCGACCTTAGCGACTACATGATAGAAGCAATATATGTATTAATTTAAATGCAGTTGTATTAACTTTTAATCTTGTGAAGTCTATAACTCTTACTAGACAAGCCCAATGACTGTGAAATTTTTACTGTGTCTTGGTTACAACCTAAACAGAGACTTGGTCAAGTTTTAGTTGCAGCAAAGCTCATTTGAGCCCTCCACAATTAATCATGTACTTGACCTTAATTGAAGGCTTTTAGGTGTTCTAAGGATTTTCACGAAACAAACTATGACTTTCTGAAAACTAGATTTTCAGAGGGTTCTAATGGAGTTGGTCTCACTTAATTTGAAGGTTCCTAACTAAAGATATGAGCTACACAATTTCAGAGAAAATTCTGAAAATGTTTCTGAACATTTTCTATTTTCTTTGGAACAGTTCCACTAATCGCACCATTAGGTGGATCAAATGAGCTCACATGGATCTGAAATTTTTATGGTAGTCAAGAGATATTTTGGTGAACATCCCAGCAAAATTTCAGGATTTTTCTCAAAAGGATTCCCCAGTTAAAACTACAAACAGTTTAAACTTTGAGGAATTAATTCTGGAGAAATAAGGAATTTCATGAAGTGAAACTTCATTTTCTGGAAAGTACTCAGAGAGCTGAATCCAACAAAATTTTGTTCACTCGATTTGGAGCTTTCTAGCAAAGTTACGAGGATTTGAAGTTTGGAAGAATTCTGAAAATCGGGGAAAAGTTTAAATCTCGCGGCGCCCGCGGGGACACGTGTCAGGCGCGGAGGTGTCCGGCACACCGGAGCTCACAGGGTATTTGCGCGCCAGCACAGCCGATCCCCGGCCACACCCGATCCCGATTTAAATTCTTCAGCCGCTGACACGTGGGCCAGCCGGATTCGTCTTCCTCCCGCCGTTCTCTAGCGCCCGCGCCGCCGACCTCGCCGGAGCAGACTCGGAGCTCGCCGGCTCGCCGCTACCGGACCTCCCATGGTATGAAACTTGCCGCCAGGGGGTTTGTCAACGTCGAGGAACACGTCGGTGGTGCCAGGTCGGGCTGGGGGTGACCGGAAATAGCCCGGCGACGTGCCGCGGCCTCGGTTGAGGTTCGGCGCCGTCGACCGTGGGTTCTAACCCGCCAACACCTCGAACAAACGGTCCTACAGCATCAGTGTACCTCTAGGAAGCTCGACAAGGTGTTAAAAGGGTTCAGGGATGGCGGCAAGTCGGTCGGCACCGTGTGACCGATCGGGCCCGCCATGACCGCCCTCGATCGAGCTCGAAATTCGTCACTCCTAGACAGTTTCATGCCACGGATGCAGAAGAGAACTTGATCGCCGGCTAGTCCAGCGTCTATGTGCAAGATTTAATAACCTCCGAAAGATCATAGAGCGAGAATTTAAAGAAACTGTACCGGAAGCTCAGTTTAAGGTTGCCGGAGCAAAAACTGAGAATTCGCCGGTGAGAGTTCACGGCGTGGCTTGAGCTTCAGGTGGAAGCAGCGTGGAGTCCGTGCGCTCCTGTTGCCGCCCTTGCTCGGCCGTGGAAGTGGCTGTAGTGTGCTTCCCATGTGAGACCGATCGCCGTCCTTCAGCTAAACTGCGGCGGTCATCGTTGATCACGGGAACAGGGCCGAAACCCGGTGGTTCAGGCATTGGGAGGGTGGTGCTCGAGCTCAGGATGTTGCCTGGCAACTCGGAGAGGCGAGGACACGATTGTTTGCTGTGTTTTCCCGATCGACCGAGAGCTCGGGAAGAAAAGGAATGGCGCCGCCCAGTGTCGCTCACGGGGATAAGAAGGCACCCGGTCTTCACCCTGCTGAGGCGGTGACGGTCACGTGGGGGCGCGAGCAGGCCGCCTGAGCGCCAGCGTGCGTAGAGGGGAAGCAGCTGGTGGCGCCGGTGGCTGCTCGGTGGCACAGCCGACAGCTGCTCGGTGGAATTTCCCACCGAGGCTGTGACTTTGTGTGCAAGTTTTGCCTCCTCCTCTCTATGACATGTGGGTCCCACCCGGGGTTTTAACCTCTGAAATTTACTACTAATCACTGTTGTAAACAGTGAGCCCCAAAATACCCCTGGTGATTCAAATTATTCACCCATGAGCCATTTGAATTGAGTAGAATTCAAATTGGGTTTGATTTGAATGAATTTTAGCACAAGTTCAGTTTTGAATTCAAATAAAGTTTGAATTTGTCCCACTTAGCTCATGTCAAGATCAACTCCAAATGGAGTGAAAATTGGTGTGTGAGCTCACAAATATGTGCTGAATAAGAATATGCCTCCCACTTTTAAATTCATGGGATAAAACAGTTTGAATTTGAATATGGTTTCAAACTGCCCTCTTTCTAACTATACCCAAAATGACCTTAAAAAGGTTTTGAATTTGGGTGAAACTTGGCATGGACATCCTTAGCAATGTGTAGGAGTTTTCATATGTCCAGACCACCTATATCACATGTGGGAAATACCACTTTTGCAATATGTGAGTTTGTTCTCTAATGAGCATGTTGATGGTGGTTACTTGCTCTTCATTTGTGTTCATCAACTTTCCTCAAATAAGGTGTGTGGTGTAGTCATGAACACTTCAAATGTGTGTCAAAAACTGAGGCCCTTACAACCTAATGCACATACATACTTCACCCTACGTATGTAAACAAAGTAAAAACTTTATAAAAGAGTTAATGCAAACCGGGGCTTGCCTTGTTGCTGCTGGTCAGTAGTTAGCTCTTCTTCCGGATGGAGGAAGTCCAGCACTTCCGGAGTCTCTTCTTCAGTGACTACACGTTTAATGAAATACAACATGTAAATTTAAATGCAATGTGTAAACTTGAATACATAACTATTAGTAACTCTAGCTTGCACTCCCCTTTGGTTCTGAAATTTCTATGGTGGCTTGGTAGGGTCCTAACCAGAGTCTTGACCAAGTTTCATTTGAAACAAAGTTCATCTGAACCTTGTACAAATAAAAGCCCATTTGGTCAATGTTTGAGCCTCTTAATAATTCCAGGGGTTTTCATGGCTCCAACCATTACTTTCTGGAATCTAGAATTTAGGATGGTTCTAATGGAGTTGGTTTCATATCATTTGAAGAATTCTACAGAAAGTTATGCCCTAATTAAGATTTGAGAAAATCTGAAAAATGTTTCTGTACATTTTTCTATTTTCTCTGGGCAGTTCTCTTAATCACCCAATTAGGGTATCCAAATGAACTTGGATGAGTCTTAAAATTTTACTGGGATTCAGGGATTTTCCACGGAACCTCTCAGCCAAATTTCAGATTTTTTCATAAAGTAGTTCTTCAGATAAAATTCCTAACATTTTAAAATTTAGGGATTTAATTCTGGAAAACTATTTACTTTCATGAGCTGAATTTGGTATTTCTGGAAAGTACTCAGAATTCTGAGTTCAGCAAAATTTGGTTCATTGAATTTGGAGTTTCCTAGCAAAAGTTCTATGCATTTGAAGTTTGAACTAAAACTGGAAATTCCAAAAATGTTTAAATCCTGCGGGTGGGACCCACTCCTCGAGCCGGCCCACTCAGAATGCGGCCACACCGCGGCCCATGGGGTTTTATCCGTGCTGCCGCACCGAATCCCGGCCGCAAATCGGTCCCCGCGCGAGATCAGAGGCTGACCGGTGGACCCGGCCCCCTTTCGTCTACCTCGCGCTCTCCCGCAGCTCCCGCGGCGGCGCTTCACCGGAGCGCTCGTCGCCGGGCGTTTCACCGCCCGACCTTCGACGAAACTTGCCGCCCGTGCCTAACTCGACTCGGAGAACACGCTGGTACCCTCACCGGAGCTCGGCAATGGCCGGAACTATGCCCGCGGCGGTGACAGAGCTTCCCTCTACTCCGGCGACGTCACCCGGGCTACTCCGGGCCTTATTTCTCAAGCGGTTTGCTCCTACAGCTCCGCCGTGGCATGCTGCGCACGAATATGAGCTCGGTTGTCCATGGAAACGGCCGGAACTAGGACCTCACCGTCGACCTAGGCTCGAAAAACTTGGATATCAGCGCAAAGACTGGACGGTTTTCGATGGTTTTGGATCCTAGGTGGCCGTGGGGACGTGTAGAACATGTGCTCGGCTGGGTTTACGCCGTGCAGGACCGATCGCCGCGAATTTCAGAATGTCTGCTCACTCATTTTTGTCGAACACCGAGGACTAGACGGGGAAATACTCCCCCTACAGAGCATGGAAGAGGGTAGGGTCTTCACCGTGAGTTCGAGCAGTCCCCGGCGCGTATCTTTGCTGTTGAGCTCCGGTCGTGAGGTCGCCTGGATCAACGGCGCGACGAGGAGCCGAGGGGAGCGGCTGGTGCCGTTTTTCGTTTCGGGTGGGAACGGGCAGAGCGGAGGAGATGAGGCCGGCTCACGTGGGCTGGGGACTTTAACCGCGTCGGGCACGCGTGCGCTCGGTCGCCGAGCAGGAGGTGGCGAGGTGAGGTGGTCGGACGCCGGTGCTGTCCGCAGCTGGCGCGCTGGCTCGGCTGAGAGAGGGAAAATCAGTGGAAAACTTCTCTGTTAAGTCTACTGACAGGTGGGACCTCCCCCTAATTCTTTTTCCAAATTTTCTCAATTCTGGGGTGCCAAAATATCCTCAGCTACTCACAATTTAATGTGAGACTTAGTCACCAAGTCTTTGTCTGAATTTGAATTCTCAAATTTGGACTGTGTTTGGCTAAATTTGCTGCATGTTTCAACTGAAATTCAAATTCAGTTTTGAATTCTTGCAAATTTAGCTCTTGACAAGATGAACTCCAATGAGGATGAAAATTGGTGGGCTAACTCAGAAAAATGTGCTGAGTTTGAATATGAAGCTAACTTTTGAATTTGAGTGATGAAAGTTGCTGCAATTTGAATTTACATTCAAATTGGCCTCTTTTTCAAATACCCCCAAAAGTGCCTCAAAAAGTGTTGGATTTTCATGAAATTTGGATTGAACGTTCCCAAGACTTTTAAAGTTCTATGGGTGAGCTCAACCTCTCATGTTCATGTGTAAAATTCCCACTTTGTGAAAGTGTAGGCTTTCCCATCTAATCACTCTTTTGATTGAGGTTACTTGCTCTTTACACTTCTTCCCAATCTATCCACAACAAAACTGTGGTGTTGTGAGGTGATAAAAAGTTTTTGCAAGTCCCTTTTCTTGGGCTTTTACACCTTCCGGGCTAACTAATGCCCCGGCATACTTCATGTATCTCATGAACAAGGTATTCATGGAATATCTGGACAAATTTGTGGTGGATTTCATTGATGACATCCTCGTCTTTTCCAAAGATGAAGAAGAACATGAGAGGCATTTAAGGTTGGTGTTGCAAAAACTGAGGGAACACCAACTATATGCCAATCTGAGCAAGTGTGAATTTTGGTTGAAGAGAGTTCCCTTCTTAGGACATATAATCTCGGAGGGAGGAATCTCCGTAGATCCCGCCAAGATCGAGGATGTACAGAAGTGGAAGACCCCTGAGAATGTCAGGGAAGTTCGAAGCTTCTCATGATTGGCTGGGTATTATCGAGGGTTTCTCCAAGATTTCGAGACCCCTCACCAAATTGTTGGAGAAGGGAACCACATTCACATGGACACCACAGTGCGAGACGAGTTTTCAAGAGCTGAAGAAAAGATTGACAACAGCCCCAGTGCTTGTTATGCCAGATATAAAGAAGAACTTTATGGTGTACTGCGATGCCTCTGGAAACGGGTTGGGATGTGTTCTCATGCAAGAGGGGCATGTTGTGGCTTATGCGTCCCGGCAGCTCCGAAAACACGAGAAGAACTATCCTACACATGACCTAGAGTTAGCTGCGGTAATACACGCGTTGAAGATTTGGCGGCATTACTTGATGGGAAAAAGGATAGAGATATATACGGATCATAAGAGCTTAAAGTATATTTTCACACAACCAGATCTCAACCTCAGACGAAGGAGATGGTTAGAGCTAATCAACGACTTTGATGTGGGCATCAACTACCATCCTGGGAAAGCGAACGTCATGGCAGATGCTTTAAGATGGAAGGTGCAGGTCAAGAGGTTGAGCTTGAAGGACATGCCTACAGAATTGAACGAAGAGGTTATAAAACTCAATCTATGTCTCGTGAATAGTGGTGAAGCCATCGCCATGGAAGTGGACTCCACATTAGAGCAAGATATACGCAACGGTCAGAAGAATGATGAGAAGATACAAGAGATTAGAGAACTCATCAAGGATAATAAAGTCCCTGGGTTTAGAGAGGATGAACAAGGTACGGTATGGCACGGGAAAAGAATCTGTGTGCCCGAAGTGAAGGAGATCCGTGAATTGATTTTGAAGGAGGCTCATGATTCCGACTATTCCATTCATCCTGGAAGTACGAAGATGTACCATGACCTCAAGAGCAGATATTGGTGGTATGGCATGAAGCGAGATGTCACGGAACATGTTGCCCTATGTGACACATGTCAGTTGGTGAAAGCAGAACATCAGCGACCCACGGGATTGTTGCAACCACTCAAAGTGCCTGAATGGAAATGGGAAGAAATAGGAATGGACTTCATAGTGGGACTACCCAGGACCCAATCAGGATACGATTCGATATGGGTCATCATCGACAGGCTAACCAAGGTAGCTCATTTCATCCCCGTGAAAGAAAGCTACAGCGGATCCAAATTGGCAGAATTGTACATGTCAAGGATCGTGTGTTTCCATGGAGTGCCAAAGAAGATAGTGTCAGATCGAGGGACACAGTTCACCTCAAGGTTCTGGCAGAAGTTACATGAAACCCTGGGAACCCATCTAAATTTTAGTTCTGCCTATCACCCCCAGACTGACGGGCAGACGGAAAGAACCAATCAGATCCTTGAAGATATGCTAAGAGCGTGTGCGCTCAAGAACAATAGGAGTTTGGATAAGAACTTACCGTATGCGGAGTTCTCCTATAACAACAGCTATCAGGCTAGTATGAAGATGTCACCATTTGAGGCTTTGTATGGGAGGAAGTGTAGAACTCCCCTATTTTGGAACCAGGCGGAGGAGAGTAAAGTGTTTGGGCCCGAAATACTACAAGAAGCCTAGGCGAAAGTGAGGGAAATCCACAACAACTTGAGGATAGCACAAACACGACAAAAGAGCTATGCCGATGTACGGAGAAGTGAGTTCGTTTTCAACATAGGGGACTATGTTTATCTCAAGGTGTCCCCTATCCGAGGACTTCGTCGGTTCAAGGTGAAAGGGAAGTTATCACCTCGATACATCGGACCCTTTCAGATCCTGGAGAGGAAAGGCGAAGTGGCATATCAACTTGAGTTACCTGCTCTCCTATCGGATGTGCACGATGTATTCCATGTGTCACAGCTCAAGAAATATCTAAGGACGCCTGAAGAGATGTTACCCATGAATGAGGTTGACGTACGAGAGGATCTGTCTTATTCCGAGCAACCGGTCAAGATTTTGGAGACAATGGAACGCCTCACAAGAAATAAAAGAATCCGGATGTGCAAGGTGCAGTGGAAGCATCACTCGGAAGAGGAAGCCACATGGGAGCGAGAAGACGAGCTTAAGGCACAGTTTCTGAAATTGTTTTCCTAGAACCACCAATCTCGACGACGAGATTTCTTTTAAGGGGGGTAGAGCTGTAACACCCCAAAATCTGTTAAGAGGGGAATTTAAAAATTTTTGGACGTATTGCATGTGGTGCAGAAATTCAAATTCAAATCAAATCAGAAAAGAAAAGGAAAAAGAAACCCGCCAGCCGGCCCACTATTCTTCCCCCTCCCTTGGGCCAGCCCACGACCGCGCGCCCTCTCTCCCTCTCACTGACACGTGGGGCCCGCGTGTCATCTCCTACCACCGGCGCGCCTCAACGGCCAGACTCTTCCTCGCGCCCGATCGCAACCAACTCCGGAAACCCACGCCCCAAGCCCAACTCCCGGTCCCGGACGACTCCAACTCGATCCCAACAGACCGCCGCCCCCCCCCCCCCTCGCATATATAAACGTCGACATCGCCCTGTCCCCCCCCCCCGATCGGCTATTTTTCGTCCCGGTGAGAACCGAAGCTTCTACCGCCGTTTTCCTTTGATGTTCGCTCGGATTTCCTGATCTAACGCGCTGATCATGTTCCACCGCCTCCGGGGAATCTGGCAGGTGAAGGAAATCCGGTGTTTTGTGCTCTAGACACAGCTCCGGCGAGCACCGCCGCTATTTCATCTCGGACCTCGCCGCCGACCGCCTTCCAGGGCCTCCGAGCTCAAGAAAAACCCCGAGGTGAGATCCCCGACCTCCCCTCTACCGTTATATGCCATGAAATCCAAGTTTTAGGAAGTATAGATGAAAACCCGAAGATCTCCGACGAGATCGCCGCCTCCCGCCGCCGCGCGCCGCCGGGCAGCGCGGGCTGGCTCCGGCCAGGGCGACGTGGCCCCTTGAGAGCCGTCTATTTTAAAACGCACGGTAGAACTAAAACCCGCGCGTACCGGTTCGGCGATCTAATCTGAGCCGTCTATTTCAAATCGGACGATCCACATCAGCCCCGCGTTATAAAGGCCAGGATTCTTACGCGCTACCCCCTGGGGATCTCGGAAAACACGAGCTAGCCCCAGAAACTTCTGATCTAGCCCCTGGAACTTCAGAAATTCATGTAAATTCATTTAAAAATCGGTTTTAGCCCCTGGACATAATAAAAATTAGGAAAACCCCTCTGTTATGTGTAGTTAGACCCCTGGAAATTTAATAAATAATAAATTAGACCCTGCAGTAGTGTGGATTTACCTTTTTAACCCTATATGAGATTAAAATCAGAAAATTGAATATGTGACTAGGACTTAAATTTAAAAATGTAAGGCAAACACATTGCAAATTCAAATTTAAACTCTCCTAGTGCTTGGAAAACTTTAGAATGAGTTAGAAATAGATTTTAGGCTGAAATGAATCTATCTAATTGCTGTTCATATTTATTAGTTATAGAAACACATTTTTAGGCTAGGAAATAATTCTGAAAACTGATAAAATAAATTTAAATTAGTTCACATCAGAGGAGAAGTTCAACAATATATTATTTAATATTTTACAACAGAACCTATTCTGTTTAGAAGATATGTCCTACTATTTAATATTAAAACTCACTTTTAGGCATAGAAAATAAATCTGAAAAATATAGGAAAATAAATATGCATAATTAGAAAATGATAAATGAAGTCTCCAAATTCAAAAACTTCAGTTTAAGATTTGGTAGAAGATCTGAAAACCGATTTGGAGTAGGAAATTACCTTTCATGCAAACTTGGTAGCTAAGAAGTGTATTAATTGAATATAAAGAATTTGTTTAAATTGGACATTCATATATAGTGTGCAAACAGAAATCTGAATACAAAAGTTAGAAATCATATACACATGTTTAAAAGTGCATGTAGGCCAAAAACCAACACATATAGAGTAACCACAACACTTAGAAATGTGAATGCCTTTCATAGGTCTGAATGTGTGGTTTGTATGAAGTGGAAGTGTGAACTATGTCTTATGGATTGTTGTTTTCTTTTGCTATGTGTATTGGCATGAGTAGAACCTGCCCCAGAGCAAGTTCTCCCCTTCCAAGACCAAGACATTCCATTCCCAGAGCAGCAGGAAGAAGGCAAGTGTCCTTGACCACTTTGATCCTATACTAGGATGTGTAGATAGAATTATTTGCATTGTCAATTGAAATATGAAACCCATGCTCGGAAGTTTCCCTAGAATTGCATTACCTTGTTTCCTTGTAGCTTGGGTTGGGATTTATTTTATCATGTCATTTATTTATATGCTTATGCTTAGCCATGCTTATAATGGGATAATTGGGATATGAGATCATCAATTTTATTTATATTACTCTTGAATGAGATATTATGAGTTATGTAGAGGTAGGGATTGAGGCAAGTTGGATGATTTGGTTGGTGCTGGGTGCACGAGACTCGGGTTTGTGTTTAGTACTTGCCTGGATCCTAAGGACCGGTTCATGGAGCATGTAACCTGGCTTTACCGTGCCAACCACATGCTGAGATGGGGCAGCTTGGCCAATTAATTAGGTGTATCCCCGGCGTAGTATGGGTGTGTTGAATGGTGCGAGGAATAGGTGTCAGCTGGACTACCATATGAACCGCAAGGCTCAAGAGGGGGCCACTGCAGCGAGGTTGGAACCTCTTGTATGCTGTTAGGGGTGAAACCTCAGTGGGCCCACACTCATCGGGAATCTCTTTGTAAAGGCCTCGTAGTGATCTCCTGACTACACACCTGGGAAGTGTGAATGTGGTTTGCGACCACTGGCATAATGGAGGTTCTTTTAGTCCACCTGGCAACGGGGGATGAAATCACTACATGTGGGTACAATGGTGCAAACTCTGCAGAGTCAAAACTGTCGTGACAGCCGTGCTCACAGTCAAGAGCGGCTTGGACTTATTCATGATTAGAGATTTATGAATTGGGAAGTTGTGAATGTTAAGCGGGATGCTTAACAATGGAGATGAGATTATGTTTACTTGATGATGATGATGATGATGGGTTGAGGGATTGGGATCCATTTCACATGTGTAGTAATGTAGGTCCTTATTAAGCTAAGGTGATAGGTAATAATTGCGTAGTGCTTTAACCATGAGTCTAACCTCTCCTTGCTTTGGCCATGCATGACATAACTTTCCCACACTTGCTGAGTACCAACGATACTCAAACTTGCATATTTGTTGGTTTAAATTGCTGCTCAGGTCAAGGGGATGATGTGGTGTTCAATGACCAAGACTTCGGACATGAAGAAGGATTCTAGGTTCACGGAGTCCCCCGGGCAACGCCTATGACGGAGCCTACAAGATTTATATTCCGCTGCTATTTTATTTATATGTCATGAACTTATTATCGAGACGTATGCTATGTAAGACGTATCTATATTCGACACCTGGCTTGTAATAAATGATGTTTCACTATTTGTCATCACATGTATGAGAAAATGATCCTGGCATACATGTGATATTCACTCGGTTGTTCTTCGTAGAAACCGGGTGTGACATCTATCTCACTTCCCAATCCCATGGACTCAGCGAAGCATAAAAGTAAAAAACTATACCCGACTCATAAACTTCCCTGGCGACAAGGGTGGTTTAACCAAAACTAGTAAACTCCTATAAAAGGGTTTCCCATCATGTTTGACTCAGCACACACACCTTTTCGCAAAACAAAACAGTTTTACCCAAAACATAGGATCAATATGGTCAAGGAGCACTTGCCTTGTTATTGCGGTTCCGGTTGTTCTTGGATCTCGAAACCTTGTTGCTGCAGTTCGTCGTAGACAGCTCCCTGAGCTTGTCCTGCTATGTAGGATCACGTGCATACAAGATTCACAGCAATCAATATCATGCACAAACCTTAAACTAGATGCGATGATGCATATGCATGCTATCCTATGATTAGTTTTGTTAGATTGGTTTGTATGTGTTCTTTCATGGCTTGCATGGATAGAGGTGTTCGGATCAAAGGTGGACGTGGCGATGATCTTGTCTTTAGATCAACCTGATCATCAAGTGATCTGTCCACGAGAAGGCTTCTGTTCAAAAGGAATCAAAGAACAGATGCAAAGAAAACACACGATGTCGTAAGGTGGTATTGGAGACCTACCTTACGTTCTTCTCGGTCTCGAGGTCCTCCTCAGATCGTTGGGCTTTCCTCCGGCGATCTTCCTTGCTGCACTCCGGCGATGGTTTACTCGGCGGGTTGGGACTAGGGCTCTAAGTCGTCGGCTCAGGAGTTGGAAAAGAAGTTTGTGGTTTCGGCCAGAGGTTCTAGGTTCTATTTATAATCGGGAAGAGAAGAGTCCTAATCTGATTGTATCCCGAATAAGAGTCCTGTTCAAATTTGTCGTTGAATCTTACAACTTCTCTTTAGTTGATTTGGTGTGGTATCATTGTGGAATTCAGGTCGGCTTCTGTTCCGGTATTTCTACGCGTACAGAATCCAAAAACCGTTCCTAGAACTCGTTATCTCCTCGGTGATGAGCTCCGGAGGCTCCACGTGTCCATCGGGCCTGGTCTCTCCTTTTCCGCAGAGACGAGCTCCGGTGGTGCCGCGTGTCAAGCGAGCAGGACTTCCCTCTCCTTCGGAGGTGAGCTCCGCGTGCGCCACGTATCCTGGCGGTCGGGACCTCCTCTCTACTCGGAGGTGGCTCCGCGCACGCCATGTGTCAGTGTCGGACCTTCCCTCTCTCCGGAGGTGGCTCCAGCGCCAGACTTCCTTTCTTCTCAGAGACGAGCTCCGAGGTTAACACGCGTCCAACAATGACGGACCTCCCAGAGATAAGCTCCGAGATCGACACGCATCCGGCGAGACTGGTCCTCTGATTCCCGCGGTGACTAGCTCCGAAGGTGGCATGTGTCCTGCGGAAATGCCTTTGCTTCTTCCGCAGAGGCTAGCTCCGGGGGCAACATGTGTCCCACAGGGTCGGACCTCTCCCCTTTCGCGGAGATGAGCCCCGAGCCTGCCACGTAGCCAGTTTAGCGGCGGACCTCTCCCCACTTTGCAGGGATGAGCTCCGAATACGCCACGTGGTCAGCGAGCCACAGAAGTTGTCTTCGGCGCTCTCTGTGAACTGGATTCGGCTCTTATTGGCTATCCTTTTGATATTTTTCTCTGTTCCTACTTTTCTTAAAATGTTTTCTCTTCATAAAACATGAATATATGCTGACATCAGAAATGAGGGTGTCACAATAATATATACCACTTTTGTCACGGTTGAAAACATTTAGATCAGTTGCATACACGGTTTCTTTAACAGATCGATTTTCTGCCGAGGGGGTGTTTGTTGCTTCCGCTAAAAAGTTTAAATCTACCATTCACCCCCCTCTGGTAGCTTTTCACGTGCTCTTCGATCCTATACTTAATGAATTGTGGGGCACTACGTGTCACAAACATCATAATTGTTCCTTTCTCTATTGGGAAGTATAAAGACCAAGTGGAATGTGAGGTCGTCCCCATGCACGCTTGCCAGCTATTGTTAGGACGACCATGGCTATATGATCGTGATGTTCAGATTTGTGGTCGTGCTAACAAGCTTATCTTCATGCACAATGAAGAGCGTATCACTCTACTTTCATTGACACCAGAGAAAATTGTGAAGTATGATCTTAAAAAAACAATGAGAGAGTGAGAACCACTTGTGAGTGACCCACAAACATAGTGAGGGAGTGCTTTTACGGTCAAATAAAACTCCACAGCCACAAAGAACCGAGCCAAAGGGAAAAGAGGGTTTAGTGATGATAGCTACAAAAGGGGATTTAAAAGAATTGAGTGAACCCAATGCCACGTTCTATGTACTCCTGTAGAAGGACAATTTTCTTACCACTAATGATTTCTCCTCTACATTGCCACATGTTGTTTTTGATGTATTGCAGGAGTATGAAGACGTATTTCCGGAAGAAGTGCCGCCAGGGCTGCCACCAAAGAAGGGAATTGAGCATTAAATTTACCTTGTTCCTTGTGCTCCGCTTCCTAATCATGCACCATACCGCACCAACCCATAGGAAACAAAAGAAATTCAGTGACAAGTGCAGAAGCTCATCAACAAAGGGTATGTAAGAGAAAGTCTCTCACCTTGTGCAGTTCTTGTTCTTTTAGTTCCGAAGAAATATGGTTCATGGAGGATGTGTGTTGATTGCTGAGCCATAAATAACATTACGATAAGGTATAGACATCCCATACATAGACTTGATGACATGTTTGATGTGCTTAGTGGTGCTATCATATTTACAAAAATTGACTTGAGAAGTGGCTATCACCAAATCCGAATGAAAGAGGGAGATGAATGGAAAACAGCTTTTAAAACCAAATTTGGCTTATATGAATGGTTGGTGATGCCTTTTGGATTGACAAATGCTCCTAGTACTTTTATGAGATTGATGAATCATGTTCTTAGAGACTTTATTGGAAAGTTTTTGTGGTTTACTTTGATGATATTTTAATTTACAGCAAGTCTCTTGATGAAACATGGAACATATAAAATGTGTGCTTGCTGTTTTGAGAAAATAATGCTTGTTTGCTAACCTTGCAAAGTGCACCTTTTGCACCGACAAGGTAGTCTTTCTTGGCTTTGTTGTTTCAGCTCAAGGCATGGAGGTCGATGAAGAAAAGGTTAAAGCTGTTCGTGAGTGGATGCATCCACAAAATGTCAGCCAAGTGCGAAGATTTCTTGGACTTGCAGGTTTCTATCGATGTTTTGTGAAAGATCTTAGTACCATTACTGCCCCAATCAATGAGTTGACAAAGAAGGATGTACCTTTTCATTGGGAAGAAATACAAAAAAAGCATTTGAAGAGCTGAAAAAGAAGTTGACAACAACCCCACTACATGCTCTCCCAGATTTTGGTAAGACTTTTAAGATTGAATGTGATGCAAGTGGAGTAGGAGTTGGAGGCATTCTTATGCAAGAAGGTCGACCAATTGTATATTACAGTCAAAAGTTAAGTGGTCCAACTCTCAATTATTCAATTTATGACAAAGAATTATATTCTCTTGTTAGATGTTTAGAAACTTGGCAGCACTATCTTTTGACTAAAGAATTTATCACACATTCAGATCATGAATCTTTGAAACATCTTAAAGGTCAATTAAAACTGAACAAAAGACATGCAAAATGGAGTGAATTTATTGAGACATTTCCTTACATTGTGAAGTACAAGAAAGGGAAGGACAATGTTGTTGAGGATGCTTTATCTAGACGTCACGTTTTGTTGTCTCAACTTGATGCAAAAGTGCTTGGCTTAGAATGTATCAAAGACTTGTATGCCACTGATTCATATTTTTCTGAACCATTTTCTAAGTCTTGTGATGGAAAAGGATGGAAGAAATTTCATATGCATAATGGATTTTTTTTCAAGCTAACAAACTTTGCATTCCAGATTGCTCTCTTCGTCTAATGCTTGTGCAGGAAGCTCACGCTGGAGGCTTGATGGGTCACTTTGGTGCCAAGAACACAGAGCAAGTGCTTGTCGATCACTTCTTTTGGCCCAACATAAGAAGAGACGTGGAGAGACATGTTCTACGTTGTGTCACCTTCAACAAAGCTAAGTCGCGCTTGAACCCTCATGGTCTATATACTCCTCTACCTATTCCTAGTATTCCGTGGGAAGACATTTCTATGGACTTTGTTCTGGGTCTACCTCGAACAAAGAGGGGGAGAGATTCAATTTTTTTGTAGTGGAAAGATTTAGTAAAATGGCTCATTTTATTCCCTGTCAAAAGAGCGATGATGCTTCACATATTGCTGAATTGTTTTTTGGGGAAATTATACGACTTCATGTTGTACTGCGGACTATTGTTTCAGATCGTGACACCAAGTTTTTGAGCTACTTTTGGAAGACCTTGTGGGGAAAACTTGGTACACAACTGCTATTTTCCAAAATATGTCATCCACAAACAGATGGGAAAACCGAAGTGGTGAATCGCACATTATCAACATTATTACGAGCTGTTCTAAAGAACTTAAAACTATGGGAAGAAAGTTTGCCACATGTGGAATTTGCTTACAACAGGGCAGTACACTCAACAACAAATTTTTGTCCATGGTTTCAGACCAACTGCTCCTATCGATCTTCTTTCTTTGCCTTTGCAGGAACATGAGAACTTTGATGCAAGCAAGTGTGCTGAATTTGTCAAGAAACTTCATAATCAAGTGCGTGCAAACATAGAGAAAATGACAAAATTTATATGAGAGGCGTGCCAACAAGGGTTTCAAGAAAGTGGAATTTGCAATAGGAATTTGGTTTGGGTGCACTTACGCAAGGAACAATTTCCTGTGCATCGCAAGTCTAAAATGCAGCCTCGAGCAGATGGCCTTTTCAAAGTATTTCGAAATATCAATGACAATGCTTATGAGATTGACCTTCCAAGTACATATGGCATAAGTACAACATTCAACGTCGCTGACCTGTCTACTTACTTTGGAGAAGAAGAGTCGAGGACAACTCCTTTTCAAGAGGGGGAGGATGATGTGGACATCACAGCAAAGGACACACATAAACAATCCTATGAAGGACCGATTACACGAACTCGTGCTAACAAACTTGAACAACAGGTCAATGCTTTCCTCTTTACATTACATTTTAATATTAATGAGAATAATATGCTACCTAAGTCGTGTGACTACGTGATACTCAGGTTTACACATGAAGGAGCATCATTGGCTGCCACGGAAAAGAACCAAGTTAATTCGCACCATCCGATCCTGAAAATGGGTGCACTGTAGCAGCCTCAACTTCACGTGTAATTATGTACCAATATGTCACGTTCCAGGGGGCATAATACACATGGTGTGAAAGCTTATCAAGTTACTTTCCAAAGCAACAAACGGTGCGTCGTTTGGAGTTCCCAAGCTGGAGTTATGACCAAATTACTAATAAAGACTGCGGAAAAGGCGAGCAAACGTGCGAGGACCAAAGACTACTTCGTGAATTGCTCACTAGCTTGCCCTCCACTTCAAAACGTGGTGACTTCAGTTCACACCTAGCTAGGAGGGTTGTTCCTAGTATAAATAACACCCTTGTGCTCCTGGAAAAATAACCATTGATCATTCGATAAACAATATAATTCTGAGTGCCTTGCACACCTTTGTTCTTCCCGGTTCTTTATGGACTTGTGAAGAGATCGCTCAGGGGTCCCCTAATTCATGCTCTAGGCTTCGGACCTTTGTGTGGATTAGTTTCCGGTTTGTGATTCTGCGGTCGTTCGGAGATCGAGTCGAAACCCTCAAGGTTTTGGTGCCTCTCTCCCCGTCGCATGGTCGCAACCAACCTTGGCTGGTATAAAGCTAGTTATCTCCGATTGTGGTTCTGTGGTCGTTTGGAGATCCAGTCAAAATTCTCAAAGACTTCGGTGCCTCTCTCCCCATCACTTGGTCGCATCGAACCTTGGCAGGTATAAAGTGAGTTACCCCGCTGTTTTCAGCTAGTTACCATTGTTCGTTCCGCTGTCCGATCTTTCCATTTGCCCTTCGTCGTACCTACTGCCGTGAAGATCGGGCCACCCCCTCCCCCGGGTTTCACCTTATCACAAATTGAATTTCTACTTTTGCACAATATTTGGGACCCTCCTGCCCTCTGTAACTTGATCAACCACAAAATTGGGATTTGGTTTTTGGAATGATTCAAATGGTTGAAGTGGTTTGAATGGATTTGCATCAAATATGCAAATCTGAATTTCAAATTCAGTTTGAATTTGCCCCACTAGCTCATGTCAAGATCAATCCCAAATGGGATGAAACTTGGTGGAGTAGTTCATAAAAATGTGTTGAGTGTGAATATGAATTCCTCTTTTTAATTCATGTGATGGAAGTAGTTTGAATTTGAATTTACATTCGAACTAGCCCTTTTAATAATCATATCCAAAAGTACCTCAAACATGTTTGGATTTACATGAACATTGGCATGAGCATTCCTAAGAATGTTTAGAACCTAATTGTGAGTTCATCCTCTCATGCTTACATGTTACAAATCCTACTTTTGGATTTTGTGAGTTCTTCCTTTAATCCTTCTTTTGATGGTGGTTACTTGCTCTTTAAATGTGTTCATGAGATTACCACAATATGAGCTGTGGTGTGTGATGTAATGAACGCGTTTAGCAATCCCAAAATATTGGTCCGTTACTTTCCCCCCCCCCCTTAAAAAGAATCTCGCCCCGAGATTATAAGGTGAAAAATGAGAGAGGGGATGGTGGAGAATTACCGGATGTGCGACGTTAAAAATTCTGGATAATTTGTGCGAAGAAACTCCTCGCTCTCCCATGTCACTTCATCCGTGGAGTGATTACTCCACAATATCTTGTAGAACCACAATGTCTGGTTACGTGTGGTTAGGGTCTTCTTGTCGATGATCTGAAACGGTTCCTCCCGATACGTGAGATCCTGTTTCAGTTCCTCGATGTCTCACAGCTGGACTGTGGTTGAAAACTTGGGGCACTTCCTCAGCTGAGATATGTGGAAGATATCGTGCACACCGGAGAGTGTCGCTGGTAATTCCAGCCGGTATGCAACGGATCCACATTTTTCTAAAACCTTGAATGGACCGATGAATCGGGGTGCCAACTTTCCTCTGACACCGAATCTGTTTACCCCCTTCATCGGAGACACACGTAGGTACACGTGATCACCGACTTCAAATTGTATAGGGCGTCTTCTATGGTCCGCATAATGCTTTTGTTGCGATTGTGCGGATTTCAAGTTTGATTGAATAATCCGAACTTTCTCGTCCGCATTGTTGACAAGATCAATCCTGAAGGTGACCCTCTCGCCGGACTCACACCAATTCAGCGGTGTGCGGCATTTATTCCCGTATAGCGCCTCTTAGGGCACCATCTTGATGTTGGCCTGGTATCCATTATTGTACGAGAACTCGGCTAACGATAAGTGATCATCCGAATTCTTACCATGATTTATAGCACAAGCTCGTGGCATGTCTTCATGGATTTGGTTTAACCGCTCGGTTTGCCCATCCGTCTGCGGGTGGTACGCTGAACTACGGATCAGTTTTGTACCCAACTCTGCATGTAACTGCTCCCAAAAATGAGACACAAATAAAGTGCCTCGGCCCGAGACGATGGTGCGGGGTACGCCGTGTAAACATAAGATCCGTGAGATGTATAGCTCAGCATACTTCTTGGCGTTGTAATTTGTGTTGACCAGGATAAAATGGGCAGACTTCGTGAGCCGATCGACGATTACCCAAACTGAATCATGTTTCTGAAATGTTGTGGGTAAACCGACAATGAAATCCATGCTCACGTCTTCCCACTTCCAGGCAGGAATGCCTAATGGTTGCAACAGTCCCGGTTTTCTCATATGATCTGCCTTCACCCTTCGGCATGTAGAAAACTTTGATAAGTGAGCCTCATCAAAGATTTTCTTCCTCAGTTCCGGGTTACGGGGTACGACTATTTTGTTTTTGAACCACAAAACACTGTCTCTATCTTTCCTGAAGCATTTCAGCTCCCCACTGTCTACTCGTCTCCGCAAATGCGACATACCCTTGTCATTTTTGTGGGCTGCCACTATCTTTTCATGGATGGTGGGGATGAGAGCTAAGTTGTAGAGAGCTCCATGTGGAACAAAATACATGTTTGGTTCACTCTCTTCAACTGGTGTGATGGTTAGATTATGCACGTGTGACTTGTGGCACAGCGCATCGGCCACTATGCTTGCCTTGCCGAGATGATAATGGGTCTCTATTTCGTAATCTTTTATCAACTCTAACCATCTTCTTTGCCTCAGGTTCAACTCCTTCTGAGTGAATATGTATTTGAGGCTCTTGTGGTCGGTATATAGATGTACGAGGTTTCCCAGCAGATAATGCCTCCACATATTGAGTGTGAGTATCACGGCAGCGAATTCTAAGTCATGAGTTGGATAATTTTGCTCATGATTCCGGAACTGCTGTGATCCATACGCGACTACTATTCTGTCTTGCATCAGCACACATCCGAGCACAATGCCGAATGCATCACAATACCCATCGAACGGTTTTATTGTATCCATCTGCGCCAAACCGGTGCTGATGTTAGGTGCTTCACCAAAGCCTTGAATGCCGCTTCACATGCTGGACTCCAGTTATATTTAGAAGTCTTCTTCAGTAGTTCGGTCATTGGCCTTGCAGTCCTCGAGAAGTTCGGAATGAACCTCCGATAATATCCTGGGAGTCTGAGGAAACTCCGCACCTCGTGGACAGACCTCGGGGATTTCCAATTCAGAACTTGTACAATTTTGCTCGGGTCTACAGCAATTCCCTCCTCTGAAATAATATGCCCAAGGAATGGTACTTGCGATATCGAGAATTCACACTTACTGAATTTAGCGTACAGCTTGTGATCTTGCAGCCGTTGCAAGACTATATGCAAGTGATTTGCATGCTGTTCCTCAGACTTGGAATACACCAATATGTAATCAATGAAGACCACGACAAACTTGTCCAGCTCCGGCATGAATACCGAGTTCATCAAGTATAAGAAATGAGCTGGAGCGTTAGTGAGGCCGAAGGACATGACAAGGTACTCATAGAGCCCGTACCTCATCGAGAAAGCCATCTTCGGTATGTTCTCAGCCCAGAAGTTAATCCGGTGGAACCCTGATCTTAAATCCATCTTGGAAAAAATCTTTGCCTCGACAAATTGATCAAATAACATGTTGATGCGGGGCAATGGGTACCTGTTCTTGATCATGACAGTGTGTAGTGGACGATAGTCCATGCAAAGCCGCAAAATTTCATCTTTCTTCTTGACAAATAATACCGAATAGCCCCATGGCCAGGAGCTCGGCCTAATAAAACCCTTGTCCAGCAGGTCCATCAGTTGTGTTTTCAATTCCACCAATTCCTTTGGTGCCATCTTGTACGGCCTTCGGGATATTGGCATTGTTCCTGGTGCAAGTTCAATCTTGAACCACATCTCCCGATCGGGCGGCACACCCGGTAGATCATCAGGGAATACGTCAGGAAACTCACAGACTACTAGAATATCTTCCAGGCTGATGATGGTGTATTGGTATATGTCTGGAAGTTTTATTTCTGGATTGTCTAGAAATAAAGAATGAGACTCATGCACCGATTGGTGCAAATGCACGACTCGAAGGACGACGTCTAGAACAGCACCATGACGGTTTAGCCACGGCATCCCTAGAATGATGTTGACCTTTTGTCCCTCTAAGACTATGAGAGACATAGGGTATACTCTTCCCCCTAGGCATAATGGTGCTTTTGGAACCATCATGCTTTCTGAAATCTTCCCATCCGGTGAACAAATTAGGAATGGACTCTCGGTGGGTAGTATTTGCAAACTATGCTTAGCAACATAGGCTGTGCTAATGAAATTACGAGTGGCACCCGAATCAAATAAAACTATTGCAGGGTATTTGTGGAGTTTGAACATACCCACAAGGATGGGTTCTCCCTCCGGCACGTCCTTAATGGCGAGTTGGTGGACATTGCCGGGTTTAGGGTTTGCACGCTGTGCATTGTTGTTATTTCGGGGCTGATTTCTTCCTGGAAATGGTGGTGCTGCTCTGTTGCCTTGCTTCTCGGGGTAATCCTTCGAAAAGTGCCCCAGACGACCGCACGTGTAACACGCGTATGGTGGTTGGCCGCTGCCTTGGGGATGAAAGCCCGACATGTGCTGCTGAGGTGCAAACATACGCGGCATTGCCCGCTGTTGTTGTTGCTGTTGCTGCGGAGGTGCTAGTAATGCCGGTCGGAACGCCGGCTATGAATAGGGACGATTGCGAAACTGCATCTGTCTCGACGGTGGCTGCCAGCATTGACCCGATGATGTGCGATACACCATCCGATATTTTTGGGGAGTCCTCCTGAAATATCGCAGCATCAATCATTTGATTGAGGCTGCCGCGATTGAACATCGCCAATTTGTCCTTCAGGAGCGGATTCAGCCCCTGGTAAAAGTGGTCCCGCCTCTTTTCGTCCGTATCAGCGTGATACGACGCGTATAAGGCGAGATCGTTGAACACACGAGCATATTTTAGTGTGTTCCGGCTCCCTTGCTGCAGGTGTAAGAACCCGTGTGTTTTCTGCTTCATAAGACCTGGTGGAATATGATAGGCCCTGAAGGCCGTCCTGAACTCCGTCCAGGTCAGAACTCGCTCAGTGGGTTGGGAGGCACAAAAGTTTGCCCACCAAGCGCTTGCGGACCCCATAAGTTGCTGGGCCGTGAATTGGGTCTTCTGCTGCTCACTCACTTGGAGCAGCCCAAACTTTATTTCCATTGTGCGGAGCCAGTTGTCCGCATCAATGGGTTCATCTGCCCACGAGAATACCGGGGGGTGCATCACAAGAAAATCCGAGTAAGTACTCTGTTGGTGTTCTTCTCGGTCTTGACGTCTCTCCGGGCGAGACGTATTCTCGATTAAAGTTCGCAGCAACTCGGTGTGCTGCTGGTGCTAGCCCGCCATGGCCGCAACAGTATCTGCCAACGTGACCGTTGGTGGTGGTTGCTGCTGCTGTCCCGAGGATATCTCGGGAGGCTGTTGGGAGGCATCTCCCCCCTCACTGGAACCCCGAACCTCTGGGTTGGCGCGAGTGCGAGTCATTCTAAAATTCAATACAGTGATGATCAACACATGTCATACTCAAAAATCCTCTAAAAAATACGTATTGTAGTGACGCATTGAGAAAGTTGCACAACATTCACATATATTGATAAAGCAAACACTTTATACAAGATTGGCACGGCCCCACAGCCTCGTCGAGCCAGGATCACGCTGAGGGGTGCTGCATTGCACAGCACCGGATAACACACATAAAAGGTACAAAGCGGAAGCAAAGTTTTATTACATAAAAGAGTTTATGAACATTTTTACAACAAAATATGTTCATTCTACACTCACGGGCATAGACTATGCACCGAGTTCACGTTCAGCCCGTGAACGTGTCCCCGCTAGCACACATGCACACTAACACGGCGGCGTGCACGACTCCCACTTGACGGGGTTTCCGTCTTGGGGTTCCGTCTCCTCCTCGGGAGTCACTTCCTCATAACACCCTGCAAAAGCTTCAAACACAAGCAGTGAGCACGATGGCTCAGCATGTCTGACCCGTCTTTCCTATACATGAAACTTCTACATGCTGGATCATGCGCAATTGGGAATGTAAGTTGCAAAGGACTCGCCTAATTATTTGAACATTACTTTCAAGTTTTAGCAGCAAATTGTGGAGAACCTCAAGCTAAGGCACATGAGAGAGCCGCAATCAAACAAGAAACGCATTTCTCTCATGTACTTTGCCCAAGGTTAAAAAGAACTGTAATTAGCTCTAAACTATAGCACTTCATTAACAATCAAGGTCTATCCTTCAAATCAGCAAACTTTTAACATGTATCTAGCCTGTTCTTTCTACGTCAAGGTACAGTGAACAAGTGGTACTCATTGATCGCGAGGGACGGCGATTATAATCCATTTACACCTGCAGGGTTACCCGAATAACCCGTCACGTACGCCCGTACTCGATGTTGCCTACAGCAACCATCAAGGACATCGTACGCAACCACCTTTCATCCGTCAGCCAAATGTTGAACCGCTCCTATCGTACCGAGCAAGAGGTCTCTGCGCGCCCATTCACAGTGCCGCCAGCCAATTTACACCTCAACCTCTCAACCTACCCTCTGGACGACAAGCAATGCCTCAACACCCAGCTACCCAAATTACATCGGTTTCCCGGTTCCCATATATCCGGTAGGTCTTCGGTACTGTTCTAGCTTGTTCAACAGGCCCGCACACGGCTCGGTCCTCAACCGACACAAGTGGAGCTATGGCACCCAGGCCCCAACGTCCTGCTGCCCTTACTCTCCGCTTAGTCTCATTTATATTGCCATGTGTTCCATTTGCTATCTTTATCCGAGTCGTGTGTCTCTAGCCTATTCTCGCGAGCAGTTCCAACTACTCGACTTGTACCGAATCCCACACTATCTTAGCATTGCAGTAGCTAATCGAGGTTTAAAAACCTAAGCCTAAACCAGGATTTTCTTGGCTATGCATTTGGGTTTTCAAACAAGACTCCAATGCAAAATTGAAGTGGGTGCTCAAAGTAAGTTCTCAAAATAGTAAAATTGTTAAAAAGGCTAATGCGAACCGGAGCTTGCCTTGCTGCTGTTGGTCGTAGGCTAGCTGTTCCTCCGGAGTTATGAAGTCTAGACTTCAGTCTCCTCCTCAACCTTAGCGACTACATGAGATAAATACATATATGTATCAACTTGAATGCATTTGAATTTGAAGTTGAATTTGCTATGACTATAAGTATTGCTAGACAGGCCCAATGACTCGGAAATTTTTACTGTAGTTTGGATACAACCTAAACAGAGACTTGGCCTAGTTTCATTTGCAGCAAAACTCATTTTAGCCCTCCACAAATAATTGTGTACTTGGCCTAAATTGGAGCTCTTAGGGTGGTCTAGGGATTTTCATGGAGCAAGCCATGACTTTCTGAAAACTAGATTTTCATAGGGTTCTAATGGAGTTGGTTTCACTTAATTTGAAGACCCCTAGCCAAAGATATGAGCTAATCAATTTCAGGGAAAATCTGAAAATGTTTCTGGACATTTTCCATTTTCTCTGGAACAGTTTTATTAATCACACCATTAGGTGGATCAAATGAGCTTAAATGGATCTGAAATTTTTATGGTAGCTCAGGGACATTAAGGTGAACACCTGGCCAAATTTCAGAATTTTCCTCCAAAGGGTTCTCCAGTTAAAATTCCAAACAGTTCAGACTTTGAAGAATTAATTCTGGAGAAATAAAGACTTTCATAAAGTGAGACTTGATTTGTTGGAAAGTACTCAGATAGCTGAATCCAAAAAAAATTTGGTTCGCTCGATTTGGAGTTCCTAGCCAAAGTATGTGGGTTTGAAGTTTGAACTAAATCTGAAAATCAGGGAAAAGTTTAAATTGTTGCGCGTGGGACCGGGTTTACGTGTCGACTCCTCAGCGGCTGACACACTGGGCTACGGAGTTTTTCACGCGCAGCCACAGACGATCTGGTGCCATAGCAGATCCCCGGTTTAAATATCCGCTTGCTGACACATGGGACCGGAGGCTTCTTCAACCTCCCAACATCCCGTGCTCGGCTGCCACCCCCCTCGCCGGAGTGCTCACCGGAGGGTCTGTGCCGTGGGCCAAACTCCAAGATTTTCGCCGCCTCTGCCTAATCCCACACGGGGAACACGGTGCTGGACTTAACTCGACATGACAACCACCGGAACATGGCCGGCGACGAGTGGCGGCTTCGGAAGAACTTCGGCCGTGTCAGCCGGGCTTCCTAGCACCTCAAAAGGTCGAGCTAACGGTCGTAGAGCATCAGTGCACCCTAGGGAAGATCGTCATGAACTCAAAGAAGCTCGGAAAAGGCCATAACTAGGATGTTACCATGCAACCGAAGTCAGAAATCTGAAATCCTAGCAAAACTCGAAGAACAGTGGCTACACCCGACGGATCTCCGAAGTTTTGGATCCTATAGACTCGCACGGACGTCTAGAAGTAGTTCTCTCAGTCAGGTGATGAGTGGTGCAGTGTGTAGCACGAATTTTGTGAAATGGTCTGGCGGTCTCTTTTTGTATACCGGCACAAAATCATGAAATTCCGGCGACGGCAGCTCATGTCACGCCGCCGGAGCTTGCGGTAATGAAAGAGGGATCGATGACGAACCTCTTTGCTGTTCACAGCTCGGAGAAAGGTAGGCTGTGGTTGCCGGATGAGTTGTTCCCGTGGCGGCGGCTCGGGTTGAACCGAGGAAGAAAGAATGGCGCGGTGGAGCTCGAGGAGGGTCTGTCACGGTCTGTAACCGGTGCGAGAACGTCGAGCAAGGGTCGGCGAACTTGGTTGCGGTCTCAGCTCGCCGTGACAACCACAGGTTTGGCCAGGCGATGGTGGAACCGAGAGCTTGGGTGAGCGGAAATATGTAGCGGGGTTTCTGTGCGGGAGGACGTCGGAACAGTGGTGAGATGAGGCTGGGACGGCTCAGGCGCGCGGATAAGAGGGCAGAGAGGTGGTTCGGTGGCCAGAGGCGGCAAGCAGCTTCTGTCCTCGCCGTTTCCTCGCCGTGGCGCACGCTCTGCCGAGCGCAAGAAACCGAGCTCGGTTGATGCAATCGGTTTGATCACTGGTGAGGCTGACAGGAGGGCCCCACTCCAATTTTAACCTCTGAAATTTAATTTCTCCCACTGCTCTAAACAGTAGTACCCCTAATACCCATTGAAATTTGAATTATCCACCAAATGCCCATTTGAATTTGGTAGAATTCAACTTGTGAAGTGTTTGAATATATTCATAGCACAAATGCAGTTTGAAATTCAAATTGGCTCATGTCAAGATCAACTCCAAATGGAGTGAAAGTTGGTGTGTTAGCTCACAAAAATGTGCTGAGTGTGAATTGAATCCCGCTTTTGAATTCATGGGATGAAAGGAGTTTGAATTTGAATTTGAGTTCAAACTAGCCTCTTTCTAATTATACCCAAAAATACCTCAAGGAGGTTTTGGATTTGGGTGAAATTTGGCATTAGCATTCCTAGCAAGGTGTAGGAGTTTTTCATATGCTCAGCCCCTATACGATGCATGTGGGAAATATCACTTTTGCATTTTGTGAGTTTATCCTCTACTGACCATGTTGATGGTGTTTACTTGCTCTTCAAATTGTTCATAAGTTTTCCTCAAATGAGGGGTGTGTGTGTGGTGTGATGAAAACTTTGATTGTGAGTAAAAACTTAGGCCCTTACATTCCCCCCCCCCTTAAAAGAATCTCGTCCCGAGATTATAAGGTGAAAAATGAGAAAGAGGACGGTGAAAAATTACCGTATGTTCGACGTGAAAAAGTTGGGGTAGTTAGCACGAAGAAATCCTTCGCTTTCACATGTCGTTTCATCTATGGAGTGATTACTCCATAGAACTTTGTAGAACCACAACGTACGGTTGAGTGTGGTTCGGGCCTTTTCATCAATTATCTGAACCGGTTCCTCCCGATAAGTGAGATCGGGTTTCAGTTCTTCAATATCCCCCAGCTGAACGGTAGTTGATAGCTTAAGACACTTCCTCAGCTGAGATATGTGAAAGATGTTGTGCACACCAGAGAGTGTCGCTGGTAATTCCAGCCGGTATGCAACTGATCCACATCTTTCTGTAATCTGGAATGGACCGATGAATCGGGGTGCCAACTTTCCTCTCACCCCGAATTTGTTCACGTCCTTCATTGGAGACACACGTAAACATACGTGATCCCTGACTTCGAATTGTAATGGGCATATTCTCCGGTCCGCATACTGTTTTTGTCGGGATTGGGTGGCTTTTAGGTTTGCTTGAATCAGTCGAACCTTTTTCTCCGCATTGTTGACAAGATCAATCCCGAAGGTGACCCTTTCGCTAGACTCACACCAATTCAGCGGTGTGCGGCATTTTCTCCCGTATAGCACCTCGTAAGGCGCCACCTTGGTACCCATTGTTGTACGAGAACTCAGCTAACGGTAAGTGATCATCCCAATTCTTACCGTGGTTGATAGCACAAGCTTGTAAGATATCCTCTAAAATCTGATTTACCCGCTCGGTTTGCCCATCCGTCTGCGGGTGGGGTGCTGAACTACGGATCAGTTCCGTCCCCAAAGAAGCATGTAGCTGCTCCCAAAAACAAGACACAAATAAAGTGCCCCGATCCGATATGATGGTGTGGGGTATGCCATACAAGCATAGGATCCGTGAGATGTACAATTCAGCATACTTCTTGGCGTTGTAGTCGGTGTTAACCGGGATAAAATGGGCAACTTTGGTGAACCGGTCGATGATCACCCACACGGAATCATGTTTCTAAAATGTGGTGGGTAAACCGACGATAAAGTCTACGCTCACATCTTCCCACTTCGAGGCAGGAACGCCCAATGGTTGTAGTCCCGGTTTTCTCATGTGGTCTGCCTTCACCCTTCGACATGTATCACACTCAGACACGTACTTTGCGATCTCCCGCTTCATCCATGTCCACCAAAACTTGCTTCTTAGTTGTTGATACATCTTGTTGCTGCTGGGGTGAATAGAAAACTTCGATAAGTGAGCCTCATCAAAGATTTTCTTCCGCAACTCCAGGTTATGGGGTACGACGATCCGGTCCTACAACCACACGACGCCGTCTCTGTCTTTCCGGAAACATTTCAGCTCCCCACTGTCTACACGTCTCTGGAAATGCGACATGCCCTTGTCATGTTTCTGAGCTGCCGCTATCTCTTCACAGATGGTGGGGATCAAAGCTAAGTTGTAGAGAGCTCCATGTGGAATCACATGCAATGGTGGCTCGCTCTCTTCCAACTGTGTGATGGTCAGATTGTTGACGTGTGACTTGCGACTCAGTGCATCCGCCACTACGTTTACTTTGCCGGGGTGATAATGGATCTCTATTTCGTTATCCTTTATCAACTGCAACCATCTTCGCTGCCTCATGTTCAGCTCCTTCTGAGTGAATATGTACTTGAGGCTCTTGTGGTCGGTATATAAATGCACGACGTTACCGAGTAGGTAGTGCCTCCACATTTTTAGTGCGAGTACCACGACAGCGAGCTCCAAGTCATGACTTGGATAATTTTCCTTATGGTTCCTGAGCTGCCATGATCCATACGCGACCACCCTTTGGTCTTGCATCAGCACACATCCGAGCGAAATGCCGGATGCATCGCAGTACACATCAAACGGTTTTGTTGTGTGCGGCTGCGCCAAAACTGATGCTGATGTTAGGTGCTTCGCTAATGCCTTGAATGTTGCTTCACATGCTGGACTCTAAACATATTTGGTAGTCTTCTTCAGCAGCTCTGTCATAGGCTTTGCAATCTTTGAGATGTTCAGAATGAACCTCCGATAATATCCCGCGAGTCCGAGGAAACTCCGTACCTCATGAACAGTTCTTGGGGACTTCCAATATAGCACTTGTGTGATCTTACTCGGGTCTAAAGTGATGCCCTCCACTGAGATAATATACCCAAGAAAAGGCATTTGCGATATCCAGAATTTGCACTTGCTGAATTTCGCGTATAGATGTGATCCCGCAGCCTTTGCAAGACTATACGCAGATGCTTCGCGTGTTCTTCCTCTGACTTGGAATATACCAATATATCATTGATGAAGACCACGACAAACTTGTCCAGCTCCGGCATGAATACTGGGTTCATCAAGTACATGAAGCGAGCTGGAGCGTTGGTGAGGCCGAAGGACATGACCAGGTACTCATAAAGCCCGTACCTCGTCGAGAATGCCGTCTTTGGTATGTCCTCAGCCCGTATCTTAATCTGATGGTACCCGGATCTTAAGTCCACTTTGGGAAAGATCTTGGCTTCGACCAACTGATCAAACAACATGTCGATCCGTGGCAATGGGTACTTGTTCTTGATGGTTACGGCGTTTAGTGGACGACAGTCCATGCAAAGCCGCAACGTCTCGTCTTTCTTCTTTACAAATAATGCCGAACAGCCCCATGGCAAGGAGCTCGGCCTAATAAAACCCTTCTCCAGCAGGTCCTTTAACTGCGTCTTCAGTTCTGCCAATTCCTTTGGTGCCATCTTGTACGGCCTTCGGGATATTGGCATCGTTCCCGGTGCAAGTTCAATTTTGAACTCCACCTCTCGGTCAGGCGGCATCCCCGGTAAATCATCGGGGAACAAGTCAGGGAACCCATGGACTACTGGAATGTCTTCCAATCTGACGGTGGTGGATTGGTATACACTTGGAAGTTTTATTTCTGGATTGTCCAGAAATAATGAGTGAGACTCGTGCACTTCTGAATGCAAATGCACGACTCGGAGGACGGTGTCTAAAACAGCACCGTGGTGGGTTAACCACGACATCCCTAAGATGACATCGACCTTTTGTCCCTCTAAAGCTAAGAGAGACGTGGGGTATACTCTACCTGCTAAGCATAATGGTGCTTTGGAAACTATCATGGTTGCTGAAATTTTCCCACCCGGTGAACAAATCAAATATGGACTTTCGGTGGGTAATATTTGCAAGCTGTGTTTAGCAATAAAAGTTTGGCTAATAAAATTATGTGTGGCGCCTGAATCAAAAAACACTATGGCGGGATGCTGGTGGAGTTGGAACATACCCGCAAGGATTGACTCCCCCTCCGACACGTCCTCTATGGTGAGTTGGTGGACAGTGCCGGGCTTAGGATTTGCCCGCCGTGCATTAATGGGGTTCAGGGGCTGATTCCTCCCCGGAAAATGTGGTGCCACTTCGCCGCCTTGCCTCTCAGGACAGTTGTTGGCGATGTGTCCTGGGCGACCGCATTTGAAGCATGCGGCTGATGACTGGCCCGTGCTTGGGGGACGAAAGTCCGGCATGCGCTGCTGAGGTGCAAATGCACGCGGCATCGCCTGCTGCTGCTGTTGTTGCTGTGGACGTGGTGCTGGTAGTGCCGGCCTAAACGCCGGTGGAGAATATGGCCTACTGTGAAATCGCATCGGCCTCTGTGGTGGCTGCCAGCGTTGACCCGATGGTGAGCGATACACCATCCGGTATTTTTGAGAAGGACCACCTCCCTCTCCGCTGCTCTGCAGCGCGCTTCGCTCCTTCTCTGCCGCCGCTAACTCCTTGCCGGAGTCCTACTCAACAATCGCAGCATCAATAATATCGTTGATCCTGCCATGATTGAACATTGCTAGCTTGTCCTTCAAGAGCGGATTAAGCCTCTGGTAAAAATGATATCGCCGCTTCTCGTCGGTATCGGCGTGGTAGGAGGCGTACAATGCGAGATCATTGAGCGCCCTGGAATACTCCAGCGCATTCCTGCTGCCTTGCAGCAGGCGAAGGAACTCTTGCGTCTTCCTTTTCATAAGACCCCACGGTATGTGATAGGCCCTGAAGGCCGTCCGGAACTCCGCCCAGGTCATAACTCGCTCGGTGGGTTGCGAGGCACAGAAGTTTGCCCACCAAGCACTCGTGGACCCTTGAAGCTTATGGACTGCGAACTGAGTCTTGCGCTGCTCACTCACTTGGAGCAGCCCGAACTTCATCTCCATCGTGCGGAGCCAGTTGTCCGCATCGAGGGGTTCATCCACCCTTGAGAATACCGGGGGATGAGTAGCCAGAAAGTCGGAGTAGGAGCTTTGTTGGCGCTCCTCGCGATCTTGACGCCTCTCTGGTCGAGACGTATTTGCAATAAGAGTCTGCAGCAACTCCGTGTGCTGCTGATGAGAACCCGCCATAGCCGCAACGATGTCGGCCAATGTAACCGTTGGCGGTGGCGGTTGTTGCTGTTTCTGCTGTTGCTGTCGCGAGGAATCCCCGGGAGGCTGTTGGGAGGCCTCTCCCCCCTGACTAGAATCACCAACGTCTGGGTTGGCACGACTGCAAGTCATTCTAAAATTTAAAACAGCAGCGATCAGCACATGTCATTCTTAAAATTCCATATGAAACAGTAGGTATTGCAGTGACACATGAATAAACTTGCACAAAATTCACATATGTTGATAAAGCATAACTTTATACAAGATACATTATTCGCGAGTCTCCGAGAAGTCGTGCTCATGCCGTCACTACCTATACATATACTACTGTCTACACAACATGTCACCGATTACAAAAGTTTTCATACACCACCCTTGCTGCCCTACTTGGCAACGGTAACCCACTACTTGGAGTAGAACTCGACCTCCTGCGGGTCGTCCTCCTCCGCTACCTCTACTGGTGGCTCCGGGTCCATGACCTCCTCTTCCGGTTCAGGTTCCTCCATTGCTGGGATACCCCAAACCATGGGTACGGCACCTACCATCGGTAGGCCCACTACCAGAGGTACGAGGTCTTGCAACGCATGCACCTCGTCCATGGCTTGGTTGTAGTCCTCTTCCAAGCCTTGCCCCTCCTCAATAGCGTCATCACGCTCTTGAGTGAGGACCTCATTCTGCTGGGTCAAGTCCTGCACTTTCTGTTGTAAAGCCGTGATATCGACGCGGCTTTTCTTTTTCGCCTTCTTCAGACGATGCAACTGATTATGTTGTTTGTTCAGTCGCTTTATCGTCGGAAGGAGAACATTGCGGAGTGCGCTGTGAGAACTCTTGAAATGGTCTCCATGGCTGGTGCTCTCCTTGAGCTTCACGGCAAGACAATACGTATGGACAGCTTGGCTGTCCATCACGGTCTTCCCTGCCCTCAACTGGAGGCTGAGGTTCGCCTCCGCGGGGTTGTACCTTGGGCAACCCAGATCTGTTGCCTCCAAGTACCTCTCCCTCCACACGTGATTAGCACCCCCCCTCCACTGGGACAAGCACGTATGGAGTGCCCTCCATAGCTCTCACTTGTAGTTGGCAGAAACGCGACATGGTGTCACGGGCTGCCACTTGCCACATTTCCTTCGGCTGTCTACCTCTCACCGTGATGGTGAACGATGCCAACCGGGTGGCGTAGGTCCTGCAGGAACTTCGACATGGATTGTCCACGTCTTGTTCCCCTCCTCGCCTTCTTCCTTGGTGAGGTACTGCAGCGTCTCCACGTACCCAAAATATTGAAGCATTTGCTTCAACACTTCCGTATAACCGCCTTGTCGAGAACAGTGGGATACCACCCACCCGTTCTCCAATTGTCTATCTGCTGTCATCTGTAGAAACATATTTGAAAAAGATCAAATATTCATTTCAACAGTAAATCATTGAGTTATAACATTAAAACATATCATTGAACTCATAAAACTTGGAAACACAACTCAAACTTAGAACAAATTTGATTGCTGGTCTGCTGCCCAAACTGACAACCCTGACCAGTTTCCATTTCAACCCGATTTAGACCATGCTAAAGCAAAACCAATTCTGGAGCTCAAAATCAAAGTTAAAGCTAACTTCAATAGCTTTCTATAAAGTATTTTCTTGGCCTCAAATATTTCCTGGTTCAAAAGTTATGAGATGCCAAATTGACAGAGTTTCTGGAGGAAATTGGACAGCACCTCCCTGCTTGAGGTACTGATTTGATCCAATAATTCCAGTTAATTATACACCAAATTTGACAAAACTTTCTGTTACAAAGTTGTAACCGTCTCATTGAACTTTTCAAAACTACCTCATTTTCTATTTTTAGATTTTTGTGCAGGAAGTTATGCTCAATTTACAGAGAGTTACAGAGAGTGTTTGCTCTGCCCTATTTTCTGGACAGTTTCAACTCTACTGCATTTTTCGACTGGTTAAGGGATGAAACACCTCTGGACATCAACAGAAAAGTTGTAAAGCTCTTCCAAAGATTTCCAGAAATGTATCATATGACCCCAACCTCGAAATAACTCAACCTTTAACCTCTGTTTAACTTCAGCCTTATTTCAGCTGAAACCAGAGGACTCTATCCTTAGTGTCCTATAAGTTGAAAACTTGTTAACTTTGAACATCCTGGTTAAGGGAAGAAGTTACATCAAAGTTTTAGTGCTCTGTGTAAAACCTTCAAGTTTTACAATGAGGTAGAACATTTAGTGGGGTGTGACGTCGAAGCATCACCAGTTCATATCGGTACTACGTTCCTCACAAAGAAAAACCTATACCGAACTTAGCCGGCTTCTTTAGTTCAGTGGCACTAAACGTCTCTCGCACACGGATGCTACTCGTGTACTGATTCGTGGTCAGACTACCTGCAAATAAACCACTCAATCGTCAGGCTCGGCTGCACACCGAGCCTGGTCCCAATACAGTTCATACAACCGTCCGTCATCACTCGCACGGTTGTTCTCAAGCCAAACACACCTTGAGCTACGTGTTCACGTTACTAACCACGTAACGGGGTCTCCAAATCTTGCCTGTAGCACACTAGGGAAGGGCATTGCTCGAATACCCCAAACGACATGAAGAGTCGTAGAGGATATTAAAGCGGGCCGGGTTACCTGTCACCTGTGAGGCTCCACCCTTCAGCTTGTGCGCATTGGTGGACAGCGCTTACATGCACCCCTCAAGACATATGACGTCTCGAGATGCATGATTTTCCAACATAATCACATAGGTTAGTATTGCCACTTTCTATATACTAATAACATCTTTATATGGGCCACTAACTCGTTCCTCACCGAGTTTTTGAAAAAGATAACCTTTTTAGTGCGTTAAACCTCAAGCGAGCTCTAATACCACGCTGACGCGGCCCCACGGCCACGTCGAGCCAGGATCACGCTGAGGGGTGCTGCGTTGCACAACACCGGATAATACACATAAAAGGTACAAAGCGGAAGCAAAGTTTTATTACATAAACGAGTTTATGAACATTTTTACAAAAAAATATGTTCAGTCTACACTCACGGGCATAGACTACGCACTGAGTTCACGTTCAGCCCGTGAATGTGTCCCCGCTAGCACACACGCACACTAACACGGCGGCGTGTACGACTCCCACTCGACGGGGTTTCCCTCTTGGGGTTCCGTCTCCTCCTCGGGAGTCCCTTCCTCATAACACCCTGCAATAGCTTCAAACACAAGCAGTGAGCACGATGGCTAAGCATGTCTGACCCGTCTTTCCTATACGTGAAACTTCTACATGCTGGATCATGCGTAATTGGGAATGTAAGTTGCAAAGGACTCGCCTTATTATTTGAACCTTACTTTAAATTTTTAGCAGGAAATTGTGGAGAACCTCACGCTAAGACAGATGAGAGGAGCCGCAAATCAAACAAGAAACACATTTCTCTCATGTACTTTGCCCAAGGTTAAAAAGAACTGTAATTAGCTCTAAACTACAGCACTTCATTAACAATCAAGGTCCATCCTTCAAATCAGCAAACTTTTAACATGTATCTAGCCTGTTCTTTCTACGTCATGGTATAGTGAACAAGTGGTATTCACTGACCGTGAGGGATGGCGATTATAATCGATTTACAGCTGTAGGGTTACCCGAATAACCCGTCACGTACGCCCGTACTCGATGTTGCCTACAGAAACTATCACGGACGTCGTACGCAACCACCTTTCATCCGTCAGCCAAATGTTGAACCGGTCCTATCGTCCCGAGCAAGAGGTCTCTGCGTGCGCATCCGCAGTGCCGCCATCTGATTTACACCTAAAGCTCTCAACCTACCCTCTGGACGACAAGCAATGCCTCAACACCCAGCTACCCGAATTACATCGGTTTCCCGGTTCCCATATATCTGGTAGGTCTTCGGTACTATTCTAGCTTGTTCAACAGGCCCGCACATGGCTCGGTCCTCAACCGACACAAGCGGAGCCATGGCACCCTGGCCCCAACGTCCTGCTGCCCTTACTCTCCGCTCGGTCTCATTTTTATTGCCATGTATTCTATTTGCTATCTTAACCCGAGTAGTGTGTCTCTAGCCTATTCTCGCGAGCAGTTCCAACTACTCGACTTGTACCGAATCCTACACTATCTTAGCATTGCAGTAGCTAATTGAGGTTTAAAAACCTAAGCCCAAACCAGGGTTTTCTTGGCTATGCATTTGGGTTTTCAAACAAGACTCATGCAAAATTGAAGTGGGTGCTCAAAGTAAGTTCTCAAAACAGTAAAATTGATAAAAAGGCTAATGCAAACCTGAACTTGCCTTGCTGCTGTTGGTCGTAGGCTAGCTGTTCCTCCGGAGTGATGACGTCTAAGACTTCAGGCTCCTCCTCAACCTTAGCGATTACATGAGATAAATACCTCTATGTATCAATTTGAATGCATTTGAATTTGAAGTTGAATTGGCTAACACTATAAGTATTGCTAGACAGGCCCAATGACTCTGAAATTTTTACTGTGGCTAGGATACAACCTAAACAGAGAGTTGGCCAAGTTTCATTTGCAGCAAAACTCATTTGAGCCCTCCGCAAATAATTGTGCACTTGGCTTTAATTGGAGCTCTTAGGGTGTTCTAGGGATTTTCATGGAGCAATCCATGACTTTCTGCAAACTAGATTTTCAGAGGGTTCTAGTGGAGTTAAACAATTTCAGGGAAAATCTGAAAATGTTTTTGGACATTTTCCATTTTCTCTGGAACGGTTTTATTAATCACACCATTAGCTGGATCAAATGAGCTCAAATGGATCTGAACTTTCTATGGTAGCTCCGGGACATTAAGATGAACACCCTGGCCAAATTTCAGAATTTTCCTCCAAAGGGTTCTCCAGTTAAAATTCTAAACAGTTTAGATGTTAAAGAATTAATTCTGGAGAAATAAAGACTTTCATAAAGTGAGACTTGATTTGTTGAAAAGTACTCAGAGAGCTGAAGCCAACAAAATCTGGTTCACTCGATTTGGAGTTTCCTAGCCAAAGTTATGTGGGTTTGATGTGTTGAAATAAATCTGAAAATAGGGGAAAAGTTTAAATTGTTGCGCGTGGGACCGGGGCTACGTGTCGACTCCTTAGCATCTGACACATGGGGCTACGGAGTTTTTCGCGCGCAGCCACAGATGATCCGTGCCGCAGCAGATCCCCAGTTTAAATATCCGCTCGCTGACACGTGGTGGACCGGGGGCTTCTTCAACCTCCCGACATCCCGCGCTGGGCCACCGCCCCCCTCGCCGGAGTGCTCGCCGGAGAGGCTCTGCCGGGTGCCAAACTCCAAGATTTTCGCTGCCTCTGCCTAATCCCACACGGGGAACACGGTGCTGGACTTAGCTCGACATGGCAACCACCGGAACATGGCCGGCGACGAGTGGCGGCTTCAGAAGGACTTCGGCCGTGTTGGCCGGGCTTCCTAGCACCTCAAAAGATCGAGCTAACGGCTATAGAACATCAGTGCACCCTAGGGAAGATCGTCATGAACTCAAAGAAGCTCGGAAACAGCCGCAACTAGGATGTCACCGTGCGACCGAAGTCGGAAATCTGAAATCCTAGCAAAACTCGAAGAACAGTGGCTACACTCGACGGTTCTCTGAAGTTTCGGATCCCATAGACTCGCACGGACGTCTAGAAGTAGTTCTCTCAGTCAGGTGATGATTGGTGCTGTGTGTAGCACAAATTTTGCAAAATGGTCCGGCGGTCTCTTTTGTACACCGGCGCAAAATCATGAAATTCCGGTTCGGACAGCTCATGTCACGCCGCCGGAGCTTGCGGTAATGAAAGAGGGATCGATGACGAACCTCTTTGCTGTTCACAGATCGGAGAAAGGTGGGCTGTGGTCGCCGGACGAGTTGTTCCCGTGGCGGCGGCTAGGGTTGAACCGAGGAAGAAACAATGGCGCGGTGGAGCTCGAGGAGGGTCGGTCACGGTCTGGAACCGGTGCAAGAACGTCGAGCAAGGGTCGGCGAACTCGGTTGCGGTCTCAGCTCGCCGTGAAAACCACAGGTTCGGCTTGGCGACGGTGGAACCGAGAGCTCGGGTGAGCGGCGATGTGTAGCGGGGTTTCTGTGTGGGAGGACGTCGGAACAGTGGTGAGATGAGGCTGGGATGGCTCGGGCGCGCGGATAAGAGGGCAGAGAGGCGGTTCGGTGGCCAGAGGCGGCAAGAAGCTGCTGTGCTCGCCGTTTCCTCGCCGTGGCGCACGCTCTGCCGAGCGCAAGAAACCGAGCTCAGTTGATGCAATCGGTTTGATCACTGGTGAGGCTGACAGGAGGGCCCCACTCCCATTTTGACCTCTGAAATTTAATTTCTCCCACTGCTCTAAACTGTAGTACCCCTAATACCCTTTGCAATTTGAATTATCCACCAAATGCCCATTTTAATTTGGTAGAATTCAACTTGTGAAGTGTTTGAATATATTCATAGCACAAATGCAGTTTGAAATTCAAATTGGATTTGAATTTGCTCAAATTGGCTCATGTCAAGATCAACTCCAAATGGAGTGAAAATTGGTGTGTGAGCTCACAAAAATGTTCTGAGTGTGAATATGAATCCCACATTTGAATTTATGGGATGAAAGGAGTTTGAATTTGAATTTGAGTTCAAACTATCCTCTTTATAATTATACCCAAAAATACCTCAAGGAGGTTTTGGATTTGGGTGAAATTTGTCATTAGCATTCCTAGCAAGGTGTAGGAGTTTTTCATATGCTCAGCCCCTATATGATGCATGTGGGAAATACCACTTTTGCATTTTGTGAGTTTATCCTCTAATGACTATGTTGATGGTGTTTACTTGCTCTTCAAATGTGTTTATAAGTTTTCCTGAAATGAGGTGTGTGTTTGGTGTGATGAACACTTTGATTGTGTGTAAAAACTTAGGCGCTTACAAAGATACATTATTCTTGATTGAAAATTACAGCAATTTTTAACATACGAGAAGTCGTGCTCATGTCATCACTACATATCGACACGCTACTGTTTTATAACGACATGTGTAACACCCCAAAACCTGCTAAAGAGGGGAATTTAAAACTTTTTGGACGTATTGCATGTGGTGTAGAAATTCAAATTCAAACTGGAATTAAATTCAAATCAAAACAGAAAATAAAAGGAAAAAGAAAAACCCCAACCGGCCAGTGGGCTGAAACCCGCCAGCCGGCCCAATCCCCCGCGCCAGCCCGAACCCGCGCCCCCTCTCTCCCTCTCACTGACACGCAGGCCCACGTGTCATCCCTCACCTCCCGCGTGCCCCAACCCCTCCGGTTCCTTCGCGCCGATCACACCCGACGCTCCCGGATTCCTCGCGCTCGACCCAACCCTGAATCCCTCGCGCCGGCCTGCTCGATCGCAACAAACCCCCGCGCCCCCGGCCCTGATAAAAACAGATGAACCCGCCGCCCTCCCCTTGCACGAGCAGTTCCTCTCCCGGTGAGCGCCGCCGCCGTTGAGCTTGGAATTCCCCAAGAGCGTCGCCGTCTCCCTCTGTCAAACCGATCTTGTGACACCGGAGCACTGCACACAAGCTGTAGACGCCGACCCCAGAGGGAAACGCCACCGGAAACGACCATCCTGATGCTCGCCGGTGAGTACCGCCGCCGCTCGCCGGTGAAACTTCCGAATTACACGGTTCCGATCCATCCTAATCATCGGTGTGCCATCTCTAGACCCCAGTGAAGCGCCACGACCCAAGAACTCGAAGGGATCACCACCCCAACTGCCACTTCGATGAGCACAGCAAGCCGCCGCCGCCTGTCCTCGTTGCCGACCGGGTTCCGAGTCCTTCAGGCCTAAGAAATTAGCCTAGGTGAGCTCCCCTACCTCCCCTCTGCCGTTTGTTACTAAAAAGGGCGGGTGTTAGCATCTGTAGATGAAGATCCGCGACCTCGCCGGCGAGATCGCGCCTCTGCCGCCGTGCGCCGCCACGCACGGGCGAACTCCGGCCGGGAGCGACGTGGCCTCTTGTGCGCCGTCTATTTTAAATCGCACGGTAGAAATAAAACCGACGCGTACCGGTTCGGCGATCTAATCTAAGGCGTATGTTTTAAATCGTACGGTCCACATCAGCCCCGCGTTATAAAGGCCGGGATTCTTACGCGCTACCCCCTGGGGATCTCGGAAAAAATGAGCTAGCCCCGGGAACTTCTGATCTAGCCCCTGGAATTTCAGAAATTCGTGTAAATTCATTTAAAAATCAGTTTTAGCCCCTGGACTTAATAAAAATTAGGAAAATCCCTCTGTTATGTGTAGTTAGACCCCTGGAAATTTATGAAATAGTAAATTAGACCCTGCAGTAGGGTGGATTTACCTTTTTGACCCTATATGATATTAAATTCAGAAATTTGAATATGTGACTAGGATTTAAATTTAAAAAGAAAGGCAAACACATGTGCAAATTCAAATTTAAACTCTCCTAGAACTTGGATAACATTAGAATGAATTAAAAATAGATTTTAGGCTGAAATGAAACCTGCCTAAGTGTTGTTCATATTTATTAGTTCTAGAAACACATTTTTAGGCTAGGAAATAATTCTGAAAACTGATAAAATAAATTTAAATTAGTTCACATCAGAGGAGAAGTTCAAAAATATATTATTTAATATTTTAGATCAGAACCTATTCTGTTTAGATGATATGTCCTACTATTAATATTAAAACTCACTTTTAGGCATAGAAAATAAATCTGAAAAATATAGGAAAATAGGTAACCATAATTAGAAAATGATAAATGAAGTCTCCAAATCCAAAAACTTCAATTTAGGATTTGGTAGAAGATTTGAAAACCTATTTGGAGTAGGAAATTACCTTCCATGCAAACTTGGTAGTTAAGAAGTATATTAATTAAATATAAAGAATTAGTTCAAATTGAAAATTCATATATAGTGTGCAAACAGAAATCTGAAATACAAAAGTTAGAAATCATATACATATGTTTAAAAGTGCATGAAGGCTAAAAATCAACACATCTAGAGTAACCACAACACTTAGAAATGTGAATGACTATCATATGTATGTATGTGTGGAGTGAAAGTGTGAACTGTGTCTTAGGGATTGTTGTTTTCTTTTGCTATGTGTGTTGGCATGAGTAGAACCTGCCCCAGAGCAAGTTCTTCCCTTCCAAGATCAGGACTATCCATTCCCAGAGCAGCAGGAAGAAGGCAAGTGTCCTTGACCACTTTGATCCTATGCTAGGATGTGTAGATAGAATTATTTGCATTGTCAATTGAAATATGAAACCCATGCTAGGAAGTTTATCTAGAATTGCATTACCTTGCTTCCTTGTAGCTTGGATTGGGATTTGCTTCATTATGTCATTGATTCATATTACTTATGCTTAGCCATGCTTAGAATGGGATAAGTGGGATATGATATCATCAACTTGTTTACCTTATTCTTGAATGAGATATTATGAGTTACGTAGAGGTAGGGATCGAGGCAAGTTGGATGATTTGGTTGGTGTTGGGTGCACGAGACTCGGGTTTGTGTTTAGTACTTGCCTGGATCCTAAGGACTGGTTCATGGAGCATGTAACCTGGCTTTACCGTGCCAACCACATGCTGAGATGGGGCAGCTTAGCCAATTAATTAGGTGTGTCCCCGGCGTAGTATGGGTGTGTTGGATGGTGCGGGAAATAGGTGCCAGCTGGACTACCATATGAACCGCAAGGCTCAAGAGGGGGCCACTGCAGCGGGGTTGGAGCCTCTTGTATGCTGTTAGGGGTGAAACCTCAGGGGGCCCACGCTCGTCGGGAATCCCTTTGTAAAGGCTTCGTAGTGATCTCCTGGCTACACACCTGGGAAGTGTGAATGTGGTTCATGGCCACTGGCATAATGGAGGTTCTTTTAGTCCACCCGGCAACGGTAGATGAAGTCACTACATGTGGGTACAGTGGTGCAAACTCTGCAGAGTCAAAAACTGTCATGACTGTCGTGCTCACGGTCAAGAGCGGCTTGGACTTATTCATGATTAGAGGATGATGGATTGGGAAGTTGTGGATGTTAAGAGGGAAGCCTAATATTTGAGATGAGACTATGTTTACTTGATATTGATGATGGGTTGGGAGACTGGGACCATTTCACCTGTGTAGTACTGTAGGTGCTTAATAAGCTAAGGTGATAGGTATTAATTGCGTAGTGCTTAAACCATGAGTTCAACCTCTCCTTGCTCTAGCCATGCATGACATAATTCTCCCACACATGCTGAGTACCAACGGTACTCAAACTTGCTTTTCTGTTGGTTTATATTGCTGCTCAGGTCAAGAGAATGATGTGGTGTTCAATGACCAAGACTTTGGTCCTGAAGAAGGATTCTAGGTTCACGGAGTCCCCCGGACAACACCTGTGACGGAGCCCACAAGAATAATATTCCGCTGCTAGTTTATTTACATGTTATGAACTTATCGTCCATTGAGACGTATGCTTTGTAAGACGTATTTATATTCGACACCTGGCTTGTAATAAATGATGCTTCACTATTTGTCATCACATGTATGAGAAAATGATCCTGGCATACATGTGATATTCACTCGGTTTTTGTTCGGAAAAACCGGGTGTGACAGAAGTGGTATCAGAGCCAAGGTTGCCCGTAGGAATGTGGACCTAGGTAGAAATGGACGTATTTAAGGACCCTATTTTCTTAAAAACTATTTTACAAAGGTGTGGGTTGAAGGTGTTATTTAATGGGGTCACTTTATTCATCTTACCCCAACTTTTATTCAAAATACAATTTTTGTTTAACTCTTATCTAACTTAATTTTAAATGCTTTATGTTTTAGATGGTTCGCATGATCTGCACCGCCCGCAAGTCCAGCGGAGGGAGAGTTCCTGTAGTTGCCCTTACCCTGAGAGAGGAGAACCGTCCGGTGACGTACCACTCCTACGGATTGGCAGTAGGGGCTTGTTGCACCGTCTTCGGCGTATGCTCCACGCCGCCGGCAATATGGGCAAGCTAATCATACACTACAGCTCCACCCGGGCAAGCTAATCATACACTACAGCTCCACCCGGACCATCCGTGAGAAGCGGGAAGAATTTTGTTCAGAAATGAGGATTATCCATGAAAATCAGCTGCTCAAGATCCACCGCTCTCCAGCTTGTCGGGCGACTCAGGTCAATGCTGAGAAGGATGTCACCTAGGAGGCCATCACCTGCCAGAGTTACATCAACCGTCCCCACCTGGATAGGACTGAGTACATGTATGTCCTCCAGCGTGAGAGTGGCACCGCGGAGTACAAGTACCCGCCAGTGCAGCAGGGGACTTCCCATGAGCACATGGACCTGTGCTTGGAGGATGCTGCTATGCTCAGCACTCGACTGCAGGAGTGTCAGCAGGAGCTTCAGGATGTTCGTGACACCGTGAAGGAGACTGAGGCGTTGCTTCGCGCCAGCCTGAGGGCGAGAGAAAAATGAGATGGGAATGAACTGTGTGTCACCATAAATGACACGTGGACTCCTGACTCCCCAGACCACTGGGCGAGCAGGCATCGCCGCACTTCTGCACCAGCAGCTTCCCCACCCAAAGCAGAATCAGAGGGCAGCCGCAATAATGAGGAAGACCCCGAGGAGCCAACTCAGTGATACGAGTCGTGTAGAGTCCTTTCCCTTATTTCAACAGGTCATCGAGTAGTCGAGTCAATACCCTAGTTATTTGTGTGTGAATGTTTGGTGTGTGACGTGAGTTGTGGAATCCATGGGCATTTGTCCACGATCTCGTCTTTAGGTTGCTTTGCTTTGATGTGTGAACCCCTATGAATGAAGAGTGCAATTATTTTCGTGTGACACGTGACTCCCAAAAATCTACGTAAACCCCCAGAAAATGTTAATATATATATTAAGGCCTCAAAAGTTTAAGTTTAAACAAGCAATTTGGGAAGTTAATACGTAATGCTTTAAGTTAACATTTGGATTGATCATGATAGATGGCTGGAAGAGGAAAGGGTCGTGGTGCCAACATCGCCAACAACAATGATGAGGCCGGCAACCCTCATCTTTCTGGAGGACAAGACAGGGGTGGTCGCCGTGAAGGAGCTGATCCTATCCACCAAATGCTTGAAAATCAGAATCAGCTCATCCAGAGCCTAACTCAAGTGGTGGCCAACTTGCACCCAGCTCCACCGCCACCAGCTGCACCACGCCAACCAAGGTTGAGTGAGTTTCTGGGGACTCAACCTCCAAAGTTTGCAAGTGCTGCTGAACCTCTGGAGGCAGATGACTGGCTAAAGACCATTGAGAGCAAGATGAGGATCATACAATGCCAAGGGTATGAGAGGTTGCTGTTTGCCTCTCACCAATTGCATGGACCTGCTGCTGATTGGTGGACCGCTTACGTGGCAGCCCATCATGACCCCGAGAACATCACTTGGGAAGAGTTCAAGCGCAGTTTCCGCGACCATTACATTCCAAGGGGTGAACTCAAAAACAAGAGAAAGGAGTTCTTGGGACTGCAGCAGGGAAACATGACGGTGAGGGAATACCTCACTAGGTTCACCCAACTATCCCGTTATGCACCACGGGACATCGAAACTGATGAGCAAAAACAGGACTGTTTTGTGGAAGGACTTACTATGGAAATGCAATGTGAAATGTCATCCAACGAGTATGAAAGATTCCAAAAGATGGTAGACAGAGTATTTGTTGTGGAAAGGAAGCTGAAGGCCTTCGAAAATGAAAACAAGAGGAAGGCGGGATGGTCACACCAAGCCTCAGGTAGCAACACAAGCCCACGTCTGATGCAGCAACCCGCAGGGCAGACGAGCCGTGCTGTGGTGCCCTACTCAGCACCCAGAGGGTACAACCCGAATTTCAGGCCTTCGTCAGCATCAGCACAGCCGCAGCATCAGTTTGTACAGCAGCCTCGCCCCACATATCAGCCTCGACCAGAAGGACAAGGACCACCGAACCAACCCCAAGACAGCAAAGGCCAGGCACCTAAAGTTGGGGTACAATGCTTCAACTGTGGTGAAGTGGGGCACCACGCCCATAAGTGCCCAAAGAAGAAGCTCATGCAGCCACAACAGCAGAATGTGATGCGAGGACGGGTGAACCACGTAACCATGGAGGAAGCGCAAGAGGCACCGAACGTGGTAATTGGTAAGTTTCCTGTCAATTTACACATTGCAACCCTGTTGTTTGATTCTGGTGCTACCCACTCGTTCATTGCTCAAGGGTTTGTTAAGAAGCATGATTTAGCAACAACACAAATGAACCATATGCTAGCCGTAAACTCTCCAGGGGGAGAAATAAGGACAAGACAAGTGTGTCCCAAGGTGAATCTAGACATTAATGGGGTAGTATTTACTGCCAACCTCATAGTGATAGATTCACAAGGGATAGATATTATTTTGGGCATGGATTGGTTGACCAACATAAAGGAATCATCCATTGTTCGACCAGAATGGTGGAACTAACTCACCCTAGTGGCACAAGAGTAAAGTTTATAACAATACAAGAGCCTAGGAGGGACATTAAATTAAATCAAGTTGAGGTGAAAGTGGAGGAGATTAGGATTATCAGGGAATATCCAGACGTTTTTCCGGAGGAGTTGGCAGGTATGCCTCCTGATTGTGAAGTGGAATTCGCGATTGAGCTAGTGCCTGGAACAGCTCCAATATACAAGAGGCCTTATCGGATGGACTCCAAACAGCTGGAAGAGCTCAAGGAGCATATAAGAGAATTGACAGAGAAGGGGTATATTCGTCCTAGTTCCTCACCATGGGGAGCTCCAGTGATATTTGTGCCCAAGAAGGACGGAACCCAAAGGTTGTGCGTAGACTACCGTGCTTTGAATGAAGTAACCATCAAGAACAAGTACCCATTACCCCGCATTGAAGACTTATTTGATCAGTTTAGGGGAGCTTGTGTGTTCTCAAAAATTGATCTCAGCTCAGGATACCACCAACTTAAGGTAAGACAAACCGATATTCCAAAGACAGCTTTCGTATCTCGGTACGGGCTGTATGAATACACCGCCATGCCGTTCGGGCTAACTAATGCCCCGGCATACTTCATGTATCTCATGAACAAGGTATTCATGGAATATCTGGACAAGTTTGTGGTGGTTTTCATTGATGACATTCTCGTCTTTTCCAAAGATGAAGAACATGAGAGACATTTAAGGTTGGTGTTGCAAAAACTGAGAGAACACCAACTATATGCCAAGCTGAGCAAGTGTGAATTTTTGTTAAAGAGAGTTCCCTTCTTAGGACATATAATCTCGGAGGGAGGAATCTCGATAGATCCCGCCAAGATCGAGGATGTGCAGAAGTGGAGGACCCCCGAAAATGTCGGGGAAGTTCGAAGCTTCTTAGGATTGGCTGGGTATTATCGACGGTTTATCGATGGTTTCTCCAAGATTTCGAGACCCCTCACCAAATTGTTGGAGAAGGGAATCACATTCACATGGACACCGCAGTGTGTGACGAGTTTTCAAGAACTAAAGAAAAGATTGACAACAGCCCCAGTGCTTGTTATGCCGGATATGCAGAAGAACTTTTCGGTTTAATGCGATGCCTCTGGACACGGGTTGGGATGTGTTCTCATGCAAGAGGGGCATGTCGTCGCGTATGCGTCCTGGCAGCTCCGGCAACACGAGAAGAACTATCCCACACATGACCTAGAGCTGGCCGCAGTGGTACACGCATTGAAGATCTGGCGGCATTATTTGATGGGGAAAAGGACAGAGATATATACGGACCATAAGAGCTTAAAGTACATTTTCACACAGCCGGATCTGAACCTCAGACAAAGGAGGTGGTTAGAGCTAATCAACGACTTTGATGTGGGCATCAACTATCATCCTGGGAAAGCGAACGTCGTGGAAGATGCTTTAAGCCGGAAGGTGCAGGTCAATAGGTTGAGCTTAAAGGACATGCCTACAGAATTGAAGGAAGAGGTTGTAAAACTCAATCTATGTCTGGTGAATAGTGGTGAGGCCATCGCCATGGAAGTGAACTCCACATTAGAGCAAGACATACGCAACGGTTAGAAGAATGACGAGAAGATATAAGAGATTAGAGAACTCATCAAAGAAAATAAAGCCCCTGGGTTCCGAGAGGATGAACAAGGTACGGTGTGGCATGGGAAAAGAATCTGTGTGCCTAAGGTGAAGGAGATCCTTAAATTGATTTTAAAGGAGGCTCATGATTCCGACTATTCCATTCATCCTGGAAGTACAAAGATGTATCATGACCTCAAGAGCAGATATTGGTGGTATGGCATGAAGCGAGATGTCGCGGAACATGTTGCCCTATGTGACACATGTCAGTTGGTGAAAGCAGAACATCAACGACCCGCGGGACTATTGCAACCACTCAAAGTACCTGAATGGAAATGGGAAGAAATAGGTATGGACTTCATAGTGGGACTACCTAGGACCCAATCGGGATATGATTCGATATGGGTCATCATAGACAGGCTAACCAAGGTAGCTCATTTCATCCCCGTGAAAGAAAGCTACAGCGGATCCAAATTGGCGGAATTGTACATGTCAAGGATCGTGTGTTTCCATGGAGTGCCAAAGAAGATAGTGTCAGATCGAGGGACGCAGTTCACCTCGAGGTTCTGGCAGAAGTTACATGAAACCATGGGAACTCATCTAAATTTTAGTTCTGCCTATCACCCCCAGACTGACGGGCAGACGGAAAGAACCAATCAGATCCTTTAGGATATGCTGAGAGCGTGTGCGCTCAAGAACAATAGGAGTTGGGATAAGAACTTATCGTATGCGGAGTTCTCATATAACAACAACTATCAGGCTAGTATGAAGATGTCACTGTTTGAGGCGTTGTATGGAAGGAAGTGCAGGACTCCACTATTTGGGAACCAAACAGGGAAAAGTAAAGTGTTTGGGCCCGAAGTACTACAAGAAGCCGAGGCAAAAGTGAGGGAAATTCGCAACAACTTGAGGATAGCATAAACCCGACAAAAGAGCTATGCCGATGTACGGAGAAGAGAGCTCGTTTTCAACGTGGGAGACTATGTCTATCTCAAGGTGTCCCCTATCCGAGGACTTCGTCAGTTCAAGGTGAAAGGAAAGTTATCACCTCGATACATCGGACCCTTTCAGATCCTGGAGAGGAAAGGCGAAGTGGCATATCAACTAGAACTACCGGCTCATCTATCGGATGTGCACGATGTATTCCATGTGTCACAGCTCAAGAAATGTCTAAGGACGCCTGAAGAGATGTTTTGGAGACAACGGAACGCCACACAAGAAATAAAAGAATCCGTATGTGCAAGGTGCAGTGGAAGCATCACTCGGAAGAGGAAGCCACATGGGAGCGAGAAGACGAGCTTAAGGCATAGTTTCCGGAATTGTTTTCCTAGAACCACCAATCTCGAGGACGAGATTTCTTTTAAGGGGGGTAGAGCTGTAACACCCCAAAACCTTCTATAGAGGGGAATTTAAAAAATTTTGGACGTATTGCATGTGGTGCAGAAATTCAAATTCAAACTGGAATTCAAATTCAAATAAAAACAGAAAAGAAAATGAAAAAGAAAAAGAAAAACCCCAACCGGCCAGTGGGCCGAAACCCGCCAGCCGGCCCAATCCCCCGCGCCAACTGAACCCACGCCCCCTCTCTCCCTCTCACTGACACGCGGGGCCTGCGTGTCATCCCTCACCTCCCGCGTGCCCCAACCGCTCCGGTTCCTTCGCGCCGATCACACCCGACGCTCCCGGATTCCTCGCGCTTGACCCAACCCCGAATCCCTCGCGCCGGCCTGCTCGATCGCAACAAACCCCCGCGCCCCCGGCCCTGAGAAAAACAGATGAACCCGCTGTCCTCCCCTCGCACGAGCAGTTCCTCTCGCGGTGAGCGCCGCCGCCGTTGAGCTTGGAATTCCCCAAGAGCGTCGCCGTCTCCCTCTGTCAAACCGATCTCGTGACACCGCAGCACCGCGCACAAGCTGTAGACACCGACCCCGGAGGGAAACGCCACCGGAAACGACCATCCCGACGCTCGCCGGTGAGTACCGCCGCCGCTCGCAGGTGAAACTTCCGAATTACACGGTTCCGATCCATCCTAATCATCGGTGTGCCATCTCTAGACCCAAGTGAAGCGCCACGACCTGAGAACTCGAAGGGATCACCACCCCAACTGCCACTTCGATGAGCACAGCAAGCTGCCGCCGCCTGTCCTCATCGCCGACCGGGTTCCGATTCCTTCAGGCCTAAGAAATTAGCCTAGGTGAGCTCCCCTACCTCCCCTCTGCCGTTTGCTACCAAAAGGGCGGGTGTTAGCGTCTGTAGATGAAGATCCGCGACCTCGCCGGCGAGATTGCACCTCTGCCGCGGTGCGCCGCCGCGCATGGGCGAACTCTGGCCGGGAGCAACGTGGCCTCTTGTGCGCCGTCTATTTTAAATCGCACGGTAGAAATAAAACCGACGCGTACCGGTTCGGCGATCTAATCTGAGCCGTCTATTTTAAATCGTACGGTCCATGTCAGCCCCGCGTTATAAAGGCCGGGATTCTTACGCGCTACCCCCTGGGCATCTCAGAAAATATGAGCTAGCCCCGGAAACTTCTGATCTAGCCCCTTGAACTTCAGAAATTCGTGTAAATTCATTTAAAAATCAGTTTTAGCCCCTGGACTTAATAAAAATTAGGAAAATCCCTCTGTTATGTGTAGTTAGACCCCTGGAAATTTATGAAATAGTAAATTAGACCCTGCAGTAGGGTGGATTTACCTTTTTGATCCTATATGATATTAAATTCAGAAATTTGAATATGTGACTAGGATTTAAATTTAAAAGGAAAGGCAAACACATGTGCAAATTCAAATTTAAACTCTCCTAGAACTTGGAAAACTTTAGAATGAGTTAAAAATAGATTTTAGGCTGAAATGAAACCTGCCTAAGTGTTGTTCATATTTATTAGTTCTAGAAACACATTTTTAGGCTAGGAAATAATTCTGAAAACTGATAAAATAAATTTAAATTATTCACATAAGAGGAGTAGATCAAAAATATATTATTTAATATTTAAGATCAGAACCTATTCTATTTAGATGATATGTCCTACTATTTAATATTAAAACTCAATTTTAGGCATAGAAAATAAATCTGAAAATATAGGAAAATAGGTAAGCATAATTAGAAAATAATAAATGAAGTCTCCAAATCCAAAAACTTCAATTTAGGATTTGGTAGAAGATCTGAAAACCTATTTGGAGTAGGAAATTACCTTCCATGCAAACTTGGTAGTTAAGAAGTATATTAATGAAATATAAAGAATTTGTTCAAATTGAAAATTCATATATAGTGTGCAAACAGAAATCTGAAATACAAAAGTTAGAAATCATATACATATGTTTAAAAGTGCATGAAGGCTAAAATCAACACATCTATAGTAACCACAACACTTAGAAATTTGAATGACTATCATATGTATGTATGTGTGGAGTGAAATTGTGAACTATGTCTTATGGATTGTTGTTTTCTTTTGCTATGTGTGTTGGCATGAGTAGAACCTGCCCCAGAGCAAGTTCATCCCTTCCAAGATCAGGACTATCCATTCCCAGAGCAGTAGGAAGAAGGCAAGTGTCCTTGACCACTTTGATCCTATGCTAGGATGTGTAGATAGAATTATTTGCATTGTCAATTGAAATATGAAACCCATGCTAGGAAGTTTCCCTAGAATTGCATTACCTTGTTTCCTTGTAGCTTGGGTTGGGATTTGCTTCATTATGTCATTCATTCATATTACTTATGCTTAGCCATGCTTAGAATGGGAGAAGTGGGATATGATATCATCAACTTGTTTACCTTACTCTTGAATGAGATATTATGAGTTATGTAGAGGTAGGGATCGAGGCAAGTTGGATGATTTGGCTGGTGCTGGGTGCACGAGACTCGGGTTTGTGTTTAGTACTTGCCTGGATCCTAAGGACCGGTTCATGGAGCATGTAACCTGGCTTTACCGTGCCAACCACATGCTGAGATGGGGCAGCTTGGCCAATTAATTAGGTTTATCCCCGGCGTAGTATGGGTGTGTTGGATGGTGCGGGAAATAGGTGTCAGCTGGACTACCATATGAACCGCAAGGCTCAAGAGGGGGCCACTGCAGCGGGGTTGGAGCCTCTTGTATGCTGTTAGGGGTGAAACCTCAGTGGGCCCATGCTCGTCGGGAATCCCTTTGTAAAGGCTTCGTAGTGATCTCCTGGCTACACACCTGGGAAGTGTGAATGTGGTTCGTGGCCACTGGCATAATGGATGTTCTTTTAGTCCACCCGGCAACGGGGGATGAAATCACTACATGTGGGTACAGTGGTGCAAACTCTGCAGAGTCAAAAACTGTCATGACAGCCGTGCTCACGGTCAAGAGCGGCTTGGACTTATTCATGATTAGAGGATGATGGATTGGGAAGTTGTGGATGTTAATAGGGAAGCTTAATATTTGAGATGAGACTATGTCTACTTGATATTGATGATGGGTTGGGAGATTGGGACCATTTCACTAGTGTAGTACTGTAGGTGCTTAATAAGCTAAGGTGATAGGTATTAATTGTGTAGTGCTTAAACCATGAGTTCAACCTCTCCTTGCTCTAGCCATGCATGACATAATTCTCCCACACTTGCTGAGTACCAACGGTACTCAAACTTGCTTTTCTGTTGGTTTATATTGCTGCTCAGGTCAAGAGAATGATGTGGTGTTCAATGACCAAGACTTTGGTCCTGAAGAAGGATTCTAGGTTCACGGAGTCCCCCGGGCAACACCTGTGACGGAGCCCACAAGAATAATATTCCACTGCTAGTTTATTTACATGTTATGAACTTATCGTCCATCGAGACGTATGCTTTGTAAGACGTATTTATATTCAACACCTGGCTTGTAATAAATGATGCTTCACTATTTGTCATCACATGTATGAGAAAATGATCCTGGCATACATGTGATATTCACTCGGTTGTTCTCCAGAAAAACCGGGTGTGACAACATGTCACTGTTACCAAAAGATGTTATATACCACCACCCTCGCAGCCCTATTTGGCAACGGAAAACTCTCTAATCAGAGTAGAAATCGACCTCCTGTGGGCCTACCTCCTCCGCTGGTCCTTCTGGTGGCTCAGGATCCATGACCTCATCTTCGGATTCAGGCTCCGGTATGACCGGAATGCCGAGAACCACAGGTACTGCACCTACCAATGGTAGGCCTACTACTTGAGGTACAAGGTCCTGCAAAGCATTCACCTCGTCCATGGCCTGATTGTAGTCCATCTCCCAGTTCTGTCCCACCTCTATTGCTTCATCGCGCTCGTGAGTGAGGACTTTGTTTTGCTGGGTCAGAGCCTGGACTTGCTGCTGCAAATCCATGATGTCGACACGACTTTTCTTGCCTGCCTTCCTCAATCGACGCAAGTGATTATGTTGTTGATTCAGGCGCTGTATCATCGGTAGAAGTACATTATGAAGCGCATTATGGGCACTCTCGTAATGGTCGTGGCGGTTGGTGCTCTCCTTGAGCTCCATGGCAAGACGAGCCATATGGACAGCTTGATTGGCCATCACGTTCCTTCCCTCCATTAGATTGAGGCTAAGATTCGCCTCCTCCGGATTGTACCTTTGGCAGTTTGGATGGGTTGCCGCAAAGTACCGATCCCACCACACGTGATTAGCTCGACCCTCCACTGAAACAAGAGCATATGGAGTCCCCTCCATATCTCGCACGTGTAGCTGGCAAAAGCATGACATTGCATCGCGAGCTGCCAATTGCCACACGTCCTCCGGGTGTCCCCGTTTAACCGTGACGGTGAACGGTGCCCAACCCAGTGCAATCGGTCCTGCCGGAACACCGACATGTATGCCCCATGTCGTGTTGTCCTTCTTGCCTTTTTCCATAGCAAGAAAGCGCGGCATCTCCGTATATCCGAAATATTGAAGCATAAGCTTCAACAGATCCGGATACCCGCGGCATTGAGAACAGTGGGACACCACCCATCCGTTCTCCAGTTGTTATCGGCTTTCATCTGTAGAAACATATTTGAAAAGCTCAAATATTCATTTCAACAGTAAAACAGCGAGTTATAACATAAAACATGTCATTGAACTCAGAAAATTTGGAAAAATGAATCAAACTTATTAACAAGTTGATTGCTACTGCACTGCCTAAAATTGATAGTGCTGACCAATTTCCCTTCTATCAAGATTTAGACCAAGTTAAGGGCAGAATCAGTTCTGAGTTCAACATCAAATTAAAATTAACTTCAATAGATTTCTATGTATTTGTAAGCCCTCAGATATGCTATGGTTCAAAAGTTACGAGATGTCAAAGTTAACAGAATTTCTGGAGAGAATTGGGCAGCACCTCCCTGCTTGAGGTACTGACTTGATCCTACAATTCCAGTTGATTCTATACCAAATTTGACAAAACTTTCTGTCACAAACGTCTAACATACCTCATGAAGTTTTCAGAAATGTCCCGTTTATTATTTTTGGATTTTTATGCAGGATGTTATGGTCGTTTTACAGAGAATTCCAGAGAGTTTTTACTCTGCCCTATTTTCTGGACAGTTTCAACTCTACTGAAGATTTCGACAAGTTAATTGATGAAACACCTCTGGATATCAAAAGAAAAGTTGTAAAACTCTTCCAAATCTTTCCATAAATGTATCATACCACCCAATGTCGAAACAACTCAGACTCTACACTCTTGTATAACTTCAGCATTATTTTAGCTGAAAACAGAGGACTCTATTCCTAATATTACATAAGTTCAAAGCTTAATTTGAAATCCAGATCAAGAGAAGAAGTTCTAATCATATTTTTATTTCTCTGGATCAAAATTTTCAACTTTTACAATGATGTTCATCATTTAGTGGGGTGTGACTTCGAAGCGTCACCTAAGTCATGCCGGTTCTATGTTACCTCACAAATAAAACCCTATACTGGATTTAGCCGGCTTCGTTAATTCAGTGCCACTAAGCGACTATCGCACACGTGTTCTACTCGGCTACGGATTCGTGGTTAGAATACCTGCATAAAACCACACAATCATCGGGTTCAGCTGCACACTAAACCCGGCTCCATAACAATTTCATACGCCCGTCTGTCGTCAGTCAAACGGGCGTTCTCAAGCCAAACATGACTTGAGCTACGTGTTCACGTTACCAACCACGTGACGGGGTCTCCTCCTACTTGCCGTAGCATGCCGAGGACTGGCGTTTCTCACATAGCCCAAACGACATGAAGAGTCGTAGAGGATACATAAGCTGGCCGGGTTACCTACCACCTGTGAGGCTCCACCCTTTAGCTTGTGCGCACTGGTGGACAGCACATACATGTACCCCCAAGACATAGAAAGTATCGAGATGCATGATTTTCTGACATAACAAATAGTTAGAGTTGCCACTTGTATACACTAATAACATCCTTATGTGGGCTAATACTCCTTCCTCACCGAGTTTTTAATAGTTGAGTCTTCTTCAGTGCGTTAAACCTCAACGGAGCTCTGATACCATGATGTGAGGACCTGGTGTCCTGACATCCCAGGATCTTGCTGAGGGGTGTTGCGATAGACAACACTGAATAACACACATTTGAAGACATACAACGGAAGCTATGTTTTATTATATAAACTTGTTTTGGAACATATTTACATCAAAATACCATTATAGCCTACACTCAGTAGCGTAGACAATGCAAAAGAGTTCACGTTTCAGCCCGTGAACGTGTCCTCGCTAGCACACACACAACCCACTATCCACATGGCGGCGTGCACGGCTCCCACTTAATGGTGGTTCCCTCTGAGGTACCCGTATCCTCCTCGGGAGCCTCCTCCTCTTAATAACCCCTGCACACGCTTCAACAACAAGCAGTGATCATGAAAGCTCAGCAAGACTAACCCGACACAGCTAAACATGAAACTCTACATGCTGGAAAGTTTAGGTACGCAATAGAAAAGCTTTGCATAAAGACTCGCCTAATTACTTGAATCCTACTTTCAAGTTTTAGCCTCAAGTGAAGTGGAAACCTTATGCTAAGGAATCATAGGAAGTCCACAATCAAACAATCCGCAATCAAACAAGAAACACATTCCTCCGATATTTCCTGCCTAAGGCTGAAAAGAAACTTTAATTTGATCTAATCTAAAGCACATCATTAACATTCTAAGTATTACTTCAAAACAGCAACTTACTTTATGAAAACTATCTTGTTTTCTCTACGTCACGGTAGTGAACAAGTGGTACTCACTGATCGCGAGGGACGGTGATTATAATCGATTTACACCTGCAGGGTTACCCGAATAACACGTCATGTATGCCCGTACTCGATGTTACCTACAGAAACCATCCCGGACGTCGTACGCAACCACCTTTCACTCGTTAGCCAAGTGTTGAACCTGTCCTATCGTCCCGAGCAGGAGGTCTCTACGCAGAGCAACCTACGTGCCCACTAGCGGATTTACACTTTCCTTCTTTCAACCAACACCTTTGGACGACAAGCAATGCCTCAACATCCAGCTACCCGAATTACATCGGTTTCCCGGTTCCCATATAGCCGGTATGTCTTCGGTACAGTTCTAGCTTGTTCAACAGGACCGCACATGGCTCGGTCCTCAATAGACACAAGCAGAGCTACAGCAACAGAGGCCCCCAAAGTCCTGCTGCTCCTACCCTCTGCTCGATCTCATTTTCACGTCATGTGTCTCATGATCTATATCACTAACTGAGTGTGTACCCCTAAGTCTATTCTCGCGAGTAGTTCCGACTACTTGACTTGTACTGAATCTTATACCATTTGGAGCATTGCTATGGCTACTCGAGGTTAATCACTTAGACTCAAACCCCTTGGTTCTCTTGGCTTTGTAACTGGGTTTTCAATAAAGACTCTAATGCACAATCATTTAACTCATAAAGTAAGTGAGAAAAATAAAACTTTGTAAATACGGTTAATGCAAACCGGAGCTTGCCTTGCTGCTGGTCATCGACTAAAGTTTCCTCCGGAGAGATGCAATCTAATATCTCCAGGGCTTGTTCGATTTAAGCAACTACACAAATTGGAAGTAACAATGCATGTCAAATTCAATGCAAATGTGTTGACTTGAGAATGTGAAGACTATAACTCTAGCTACACATCACTTACGACTCTGTAATTTTTACTGTGGCTTGGTGACAACCTAAGCAGAGACTTGGCCAAATTTCATTTGATGTTACGCTCATTTTAGCCCTACACAAATAAATGTATTAATAGCCATTATTAGAGCTTCTAAGGATTTCTAGGGATTTTCATGGAGCAATACATTACTTTCTGAAAACTAGAGTTTATAATAGTTCTAATGGAATTGGTTTCATGTAATTTGAAGAATCCTGGAGAACGTTATGAGCTAATCAAGTTTGAGAAAATTCTGAAAAATGTTTCTGTACATTTTTCTATTTTCTCAGTGCAGTTCACTTAATCACAGAATTAAGTGGACTTAATCAACTCGTACGGATCTGAAATTTTGCATGAGATTCTAGGATATTAAAATTAACATCCTAGACAAATTTGAGAATTTTCCACAAGGTAGCCGGAAACCCTGTGCCAAGGTGTCGAGGACGTCGAGGGAAGCCAGGCGATCCCGTTTGCGGCCTTAGCTTGCCATGAAACCTTCGGAGCTGGCCGGTCGATGGTGGAGGAGCGAGCTCGAGTGAGCGGCGATTGTGGCGCGTGTTTTCGGTGCGATAGAGCGACGAAACAATGGAGAAATGATCTTTTGCCGTCAGTTACTCGGGGATAAGAAGCTGGGGACATCGCCCGGCGGCCAGAGACCGGAAGCAGCTGCTGGCAGTGCTCCTCACCGTGGCACCCGCGCATGCGCGCGCAGGTAACCGGGTGGCTCGGCTGTGGAGTCGGTTCAGTGACTTGTGTGACTGACAGTGGGTCCCACTCCTTCAAATTTGTCGTCACAAATTGAATTTCTACTTTTGCAAAATATTTGGGACCCTCCTGCCCTCTGTAATTTGATCAACCACAAAATTGGGATTTGATTTTTGGAATGATTCAAATGGTAGAAGTGGTTTGAATGGATTTGCGTCAAATATGCAAATCTGAATTTCAAATTCAGTTTGAATTTGCCACACTAGCTCATGTAAAGATTAATCCCAAACGGGATGAAACTTGGTGTAGTAGTTCATAATAATGTGCTGAGTGTGAATATGAATCCCTCTTTTGAATTCATGTGATGGAAGTAGTTTGAATTTGAATTTACATTCAAACTAGCCCTTTTAATAATTGTATCCAATAGTACCCCAAACATGTTTGGATTTGCATGAAAATTGGCATGAGCATTCCTAGGAATTTTTAGGACCTAATTGTGAGCTCAGCCTCTCATGCTTACATGTTAGAAATCCTACTTTTGGATTTTGCGAGTTGTTCCTTTAATCCTTCTATTGATGTTGGTTACTTGCTCTTCAAATTTGTTCATGATATTACCACAATATGAGTTGTGGTGTGTGGTGTAGTGAAAAAGTTTAGCAAGACCAAAATCTTGGTCGTTTACAATGATCTTGTTCAAGGACACACTCTAAAACAAGGACCCTATGGCTCTTTATTGTTTTTCTTCCCCGGCTATGTAAATGAAATCCCGTTACCTAACGTGGATCTTCATTTATATAAGTGCTGGGAGCTAACCATTGCTCTTTGACCTCTCGAAGAAGCCCGCAGGAGTAATTTTTCAGGCAGAACCACAAGAAATAAATCAAGAAATGCAACCATGGCAATGCCACCACGATACACTCCTGCCCATGAGTACTAAGAGGAAGTGGATCCATCAGGGGATACACCTGGATGGACCCCACCTCAACCGTATGAGGCGGTAGGATCATCGTGGCAATCCACATCCGGTGATCAATGGGTCACCGGAGGAGGATGTGAACCATACGGTTCTCACTCAAGTTCAAGTAGCTTGCCTCCTATACCAATGAGTATCTGACGTTCCTTTTTGGCTAGAGTCTATCGTGACCTTATGACACGACCCCATTGGTCCTGTCGAGCCAGGATCACGCTGAGGGGTGCCGCGTTGCACAGCACCGTATAACACACGTCAAAGGTACAAAGTGGAAGCGGAAGTTTTATTACATGAACAAGTTTATGACCATGTTTACATCAAAATACGTTCAGTCTACACTCGCGGCGTAGCCTAAGCATCAAGTGCACGTTCAGCCCTCGAACGTGTCCTTGCTAGCACACACACACACTAACTCTGCGGCGTGCACGACTCCCACTCGACGGGGTTCCCCTCCTGGGGTTCCGTCTCCTCTTCGGGAGTCCCTTCCTCATAGAACCCTGCAAAAGCTTCAAACACAAGCAGTGAGCACGACGGCTCAGCAAGTCTGACCCGTCTCACCTAAACATGGAACTTCTACATGAGGGTAATGGGTTGCATGAGGTAAGAATCATTTGCAAGGACTCGCCTAATTAGTAAAACCTTACTTTCAAATTTTAGCAGCAGGTTGTGGAGAACCTTACGCTAAGGCACATGAGAGAGCCGCAATCAAACAAGAAACTCATTTCTCTCATGTACTTTGCCCAAAGTTGAAAAGAACTTTAATTAGCTCTAAGCTACAGCATATCATTAACAATCAATGTCCAGCTTTCAATCAGCAACATTTTAACATGTGACTAGCCTGTTCTTTCTACGTCACGGTACAGTGAACAAGTGGTACTCACTGACCGCGAGGGACGGCGATTATAATCGATTTACACCTGCAGGGTTACCCGAACAACCCGTCACGTACGCCCGTACTCGATGTTGCCTACAACAACCATCACGGACGCCGTACGCGACTACCTTTCACCCGTTAGCCAAATATTGAACCGGTCCCATCATCCCGAGCAAGAGGTCTCTGCACGCGCATCTCCGTGCCGCCAGCCGATTTACACCTCAAGCTCTCAACCTACCCTCTGAACGACGGGCAATGCCTCAATACCCAGCCACCCGAGTTACATCAGTTTCCCGGTTCCCATATAGCCGGTAGGTCTTCGGTACTGTTCTAGCTTGTTCAACAGGCCCGCACACGGCTCGGTCGTCAATCGACACAAGCGGAGCTACATCACACAGGCCCCAAAGTCCTGCTGCCCTTACTCTCCGCTCGGTCTCATTTTCTTGCCATGTGTATCATGTGCTATCTCTACCCGAGCAATGTGCCTCTAGCCTATTCTCACGAGTAGTTCCAACTACTCAACTTGTACCGAATTCTACTCTATCCTAGCAATGCAGTGGCTAACGGGGTTTGCAATCCTGAACCCAACCCGTGGTTTTCTTGGCTATGCAGTTGGATTTCCAAACAAGACTCTAATGCACAGAACAAAGGAAACAAGTATGTGCTCAAAACAATAAAAATTTGTAAAAAGGTTAATGCAAACCGGAGCTTGCCTTGCTGCTCTTGGTCGTAGGCTAGCTGTTCCTCCGGAGTAACGAAGTCTAGGACTTCGGGTTCCTCCTCGACCTTAGCGACTACATGATATAAGAAACATATGTATCAATTTAAATGCATTTGTATTAACTTTGAAGTTGTGAAGTCTATAACCCTTGCTAGACAGACCTAATGACTGTGAAACTTTTACTGTGGCTTGGTTACAACCTAAACAGGGACTTGGTCAAGTTTTAGTTGCAGCAAAGCTCAATTGAGCCCTCCACAATTAATTATGTCCTTGACCTTAATTAAAGGCTTTTAGGGTGTTCTAAGGATTTTCATGAAACAAACTATGACTTTCTGAAAACTAGATTTTCAGAGGGTTCTAATGGATTTGGTCTCACTTAATTTGGAAGTCTCTAACTAAAGATATGAGCTAAACAATTTCAGAGAAAATTCTGAAAATGTTTTCTGAACATTTTCTATTTTCTCTGGAACAGTTTCACTAATCACACCATTAGGTGGATTAAATGAGCTCAAATGGATCTGAAATTTTTATGGTAGTTCTAGGATATTTTGGTGAACATCTCAGAAAAATTTCAGGATTTTCCTCCAAAGGATTCTCCAGTTAAAATTCCTAACAGTTTAAACTTTGAGGAATTAATTCTGGGGAAATAAGGAATTTCCTGAAGTGAAACTTGATTTTCTGGAAAGTACTCAGAGAGCTGAATCCAGCAAAATTTGGTTCATTCAATTTGGAGCTTTCTATCCAAAGTTATAAGGATTTGAAGTTTGAAGGAAATCTGAAAATCGGGGAAAAGTTTAAACTCGCGCGTGGGCCCAGGGGACACGCGTCGCACGCCGAGGCGACAGCACACCGCGGCCCACAATGATTTTACGTGCCAGCACACCCGATCCCGGCCGCAGCCGGATCCCGATTCAAAATATCTCCCACTGACAGCTGGGGTCCACCCCCTTCTTCAACCTCGCGACACCCGCGCCCCGCCGCCGAGGGATCTCGCCGGAGAGCTCGCCGCCGGCTGCTGTACAGCTCCAAACTTCTCGATCCTGGCCGCCCCTGCCTACTTTTACTCGGGGAACAGGATCCGAGGGTCAGCTGCTCATGACAACGGCCGGAGCATGGTCGGCGACGAGCCGCCACCTCGGAATGACTTCGGCCATGTCAGCTGACTTCTCTAGCACCTCAGCTACTTGGGAAACCGGTCGGGGAGCATCAGTGGACCTCAGAGAAGGTCGACATGAGCTCGAGGCAGCTCGGGGAAGGCCCGAAATAGGTCCTCACCGTGCGCCCGATGCCGCCCGTTCGTTTCACCATTAGTAGATCTCAAATTACGCCGGGCACAGAGGTTCTCCGGCCCAGAGTTGTGAAGGCAACTTGTGCGTTACCGTGTCTAGCTCGTGTGAGAGCGGCCTGAGGCCCTCTAATCCTTTCTAGAGCACGAATTAAACAGAATCGTACCCGAAGGTCGTTCTGCACACAGAAAGGGGAAAAGTGGAAATTCGCCGCCGGTGAGCAACCACTCGAGCTGTGGCTCGGGGATGAGCAGCACCAGTGACCCGCGCGTCCAAGGGTGCCTTGGCTAGGGCGTGACAACGCCCTGGTTGGGCTGTCCACGAGAGCCCGAGGTGCGGCGGTTCCAAGTTCCGATTTTGATCTTTCGGCACAGCCGATATCACTCGGTTTCAACCGAATTCTATCAACGGGGAGGATGGAGGAAGGTCTCTAGTACCTTGCTGGGGCTCTGGAGTGGAAGGAGGGAGCTGCGATCGGCGTTCTCCGATCAAGTCCGAGCTGCGGAAGTTTTCGGCCGGCGCTGAGTTCTTGCGGGGAAGAACGACGGTGCCTCGGCCGAGGAGGGGGCAGGCGCCTTAAGAAGGCTCTGCACCGCCTCATGCCCGCGCGTGGGCAAGCAGCTGGTGGCGCGGCGACTGGCCTCGGTGGCGATCACCGCTGCGGCTCGGCGACCCGAGTGAAAAAGTCTCAGTCGGTTTGATCTGAGCTGTGGCTGACATGTGGGTCCCACCTCCAGTTTTAACCTCTGAAATTTACTCCTAATCACTGTTGTAAACAGTGAACCCCATACTACCCTTGGCAATTCAAATTATTCACCCATGGGCCATTTGAATTGATCAAAGTTCAAATGAGGTTTGGTTTCAACGAATTTCAGCACAAGTTCAGTTTGAAATTCAAATAAAGTTTGAATTTCTCCCCCTTAGCTCATGTCAAGATCAACTCCAAATGGAGTAAAAATTGGTGTGTGAGCTCACAAAAATGTGCTGAGTAAGAATATGCCCCCCACTTTTAAATTCATTGGATAAAAACAGTTTGAATTTGAATATGGTTTCAAACTGCCCTCTTCCTAACTATACCCAAACTGACCTCAAAAAGGTTTTGAATTTGGGTGAAACTTGGCATGGACATCCTTAGCAAAGTGTAGGAGTTTTCATATGTCCAGCCCATCTATATCACATGTGGGAAATACCACTTTTGCAATGTGTGAGTTTGTTCTCTAATGAGCATGTTGATAATTGTTACTTGCTCTTCATTTGTGTTCATCATTCTTCCTCAAATGAGGTGTGTGGTGTGGTGATGAACACTGCAAATGGGTGTCCAAAAACTGAGGCCCTTACATTCCTCCCCCCTTAAAAGAATCTCGTCCCGAGATTATAAGGTGAAAATGAGAGAGAGGACGGTGGAAAATTACCGGATATGCGACGTGAAAAAGTTGGGGTAGTTAGCGCGAAGGAATTCTTCGCTCTCCCATGTCGCTTCGTCCATGGAGTGATTACTCCATAGAACCTTGTAGAACCACAACGTACGGTTGCGTGTGGTTCAGGCCTTTTCATCAATAATCTTCACCGGTTCCTCCCGATAGGTGAGATCCGGTTGCAGTTCTTCAATGTCTTCCAGCTGAACGGTAGTTGATAGCTTGAGACACTTCCTCAGCTGGGAAACATGAAAGACGTCGTGCACACCGGAAAGTGCTTCTGGTAATTTCAGCCGGTATGCCACCGATCCACATCTTTCGGTAATCTGGAATGTACCGATGAAGCGGGGTGCTAACTTTCCCCTCACCCCAAATCTATTTACACCCTTCATTGGAGACACCCGTAGATATACGTGATCCCCAACTTTGAATTGTAATGGGCGCCTTCTCCGGTCCGCATACTGTTTCTGACGGGATTGAGCGGCTTTTAGGTTCGCTTGAATTAGTCGAACCTTTTCTTCCGCGTTGTTGACAAGGTCAATCCCGAAGGTAACCCTTTCGCCAGACTCACACCAGTTCAATGGTGTGCGGCATTTTCTCCCGTATAGCGCCTCGTAGGGCGCCATCTTGATGCTGGCTTGGTACCCATTGTTGTACGAGAACTCGGCTAACGGCAAGTGATCATCCCAATTCTTGCCGTGGTCGATAGCGCAAGCTCGTAGCATGTCTTCTAGAATCTGATTTACCCGCTCCGTTTGCCCATCCGTCTGCGGGTGGTAGGCTGAACTACGGATCAGCTTCGTCCCCAAGGCAGCGTGTAGCTGCTCCCAAAAACGGGACACAAATAAAGTGCCCCGGTCTGATATGATGGTACGGGGTACGCCGTATAAGCATAGGATCCGTGAGATGTACAGTTCAGCGTACTTCTTGGCGTTGTAGTTGGTGTTGACCGGGATGAAATGGGCAACTTTGGTGAGCCGATCGACGATCACCCACACCGAATCATGTTTCTGTAAGGTGGTGGGTAAACCGACGACGAAATCCATGCTCACGTCCTCCCACTTCCAGGCAGGAATGCCCAGTGGTTGCAGCAGTCCCGGTTTCCGCATGTGATCTGCCTTCACCCTTCGACATGTATCACACTTGGACACGTATTTTGCAGTCTCTCGCTTCATCCGTGTCCACCAAAACTTTCTTCTGAGTTCTTGATACATTTTGTTGCTGCCGGGGTGAATAGAAAATTTTGATAAGTGAGCCTCATCAAAGATTTTCTTCCGTAACTCCGGGTTTCGGGGTATGACAATCCGGTCCTTGAACCATAGGACGCCGTCTCCGTCCTTCCGGAAACATTTCAACTCCCCACTGTCTATACGTCTCCGCAAATGTGACATGCCCTTGTTATTCTTCTGGGCTGCCACTATCTCTTCACGGATGATGAGAATCAAAGCTAGGTTGTAGAGATCTCCGTGTGGAATCACATAGAGTGGTGGTTCGCTCTCTTCCAATGGTGTGATGGTCAGATTATTGACGTGTGACTTGCGGCTCAGCGCATCTGCCACAATGTTTGCCTTGCCCGGATGATAATGGATCTCTATCTGGTAATCCTTTATCAGTTCTAACCATCTTCGTTGCCTCATGTTCAGCTCTTTCTGAGTGAATATGTACTTGAGGCTTTTGTGGTCGGTATACAAATGTACGAGGTTACCGAGTAGGTAGTGCCTCCACATTTTTAGTGCAAGTACCACGGCAGCAAGCTCCAAGTCGTGAGTTGGATAATTTTGCTCATGGTTCCTAAGCTGCCGTGATCCATACGTGACCACTCTTCGGTCTTGCATCAGCACACATCCGAGCCCAATGCCGGATGCATCGCAGTACACATCGAACGGTTTTGTTGTGTCTGGCTGCGCCAAAACCGGTGCTGATGTCAGGTGCTTGACTAAAGCCTTGAATGCTGCTTCACATGCTGGACTCCAAACATATTTGGTAGCCTTCTTCAGCAGCTCTGTCATTGGCTTGGCAATCTTCGAGAAGTTCGGAATGAACCTCCGATAATATCCCGCGAGTCCGAGGAAACTCCGTACCTCATGAACAGTTCTCGGGGATTTCGAATTCAGCACTTGCGTGATCTTGCTCGGGTCCACAGCGATACCCTCCGCTGAGATGATATGCCCGAGGAAAGGCACTTGCGATATCCAAAACTCGCATTTGCTGAATTTTGCGTATAACTTGTGATCCCGCAGCCGTTGCAAGACTATACGCAGATGTTTCTTGTGATCTTCCTCCGACTTGGAATATACCAGGATGTCGTCGATGAAGACCACGACAAACTTGTCCAGCTCCGGCATGAACACCGAGTTCATTAAATACATAAAGTGAGCTGGAGCATTGGTGAGGCCGAAGGACATGACCAGGTACTCATAAAGTCCGTACCTTGTCGAGAAAGCTGTCTTTGGAATGTCCTCTGCCCTTATCTTAATCTGATGGTACCCGGATCTTAAATCCATCTTGGAAAAGATCTTTGCTTCGACCAACTGATCAAACAACATGTCGATCCGTGGCAACGGGTACTTGTTCTTGATGGTTACGGCATTTAATGGACGGTAGTCCATGCAAAGCCGCAGCGCCTCATCCTTCTTCTTGACAAATAATGCCGAACAGCCCCATGGCGAGGAGCTCGGCCTAATAAAACCCTTCTCCAGAAGGTCCGTGAGCTGAGTCTTCAGTTCAGCCAACTCCTTGGGCGCCATCTTGTACGGCCTTCGAGATATTGGCATGGTTCCTGGTGTAAGTTCAATCTTGAACTCCACCTCTCTATCGGGTGGCATCCCCGGCAAATCGTCCGGGAATACATCAGGGAACTCTCGGACCACTGGAATGTCTTCCAATCTGATGGTTGTGGCTTGATAGACACTTGGAAGTTTTATTTCTGGACTGTCCAGAAATAATGAGTGAGAACCGTGCACCTCTGAGTTTAAGTGCACGACTCGAAGGACGGTGTCTAAAACAGCGCCGTGGCGGGTTAACCACGACATCCCTAGGATGACATCGACCTTCTGTCCCTTTAAGATAATGAGAGACGTGGGGTACACTCTACCCGCTAAGCATAATGGTGCTTTGGAGAACATTACGCTGGATGAAATCTTCCCACCCGGTGAACAAATTAAATATGGACTATCGGTGGGTAGTATTGGCAAACTGTGTTTAGCAATGAAAGCTTGGCTAATAAAATTATGCGTGGTGCCTGAATCAAACAGTACTATAGCGGGATGCTGGCGGAGTTGGAACATACCCGCAAGGATTGGCTCGCCCTCCGGCACGTCCTCAATGGCAAGTTGGTGGACAGTGCCGGGACTAGGGTTTGCCCGCCGCGCATTAGTAGGGTTCCGGGTTTGATTCCTCCCCGGAAACTGTGGTGCCACTCCGCCGCCTTGCCTCTCCGGGCAACTGCTCGCGAAGTGTCCTGGACGACCACACTTGTAACATGTGGCCGCTGCTGGTGGAGTACTCGGTGGACGAAAGCCCGGCATGCGTTGCGGAGGTGCAAACGCACGCGGCATCGCCCGCTGCTGCTGTTGTTGTTGCGGTGGTACTGGCAGTGCCGGCCGGAATGCCGGTGAAGAGTACGGCCGACTGCGGAATGGCATCGACCGCTGTGGTGGCTGCCAGCGTGGGCCTGATGGTGGGCGATTCACCATTCGAAACTTCTGAGAAGGACCGCCTCCTTCTCCGCTGCTCTGCGGCGCGCTTCGCTTTCGCTCTGCCGCCGCCAACTCCTTGCCGGAGTCCTCCTGAACAATCGCAGCATCAATGATGTCGTTGAGGCTGCCGCGATTGAACATCGCCAACTTGTCCTTCAGGAGCGGGTTAAGCCCCTGGTAAAAGTGGTCCCGCCGCTTCTCGTCCGTATCTGCGTGATACGATGCGTAGAGCGCGAGATCGTTGAACGCTCTGGAGTATTCCAGCGCGTTCCGGCTCCCTTGTTGCAGGTGTAGGAACTCCTGCGTCTTCCTCTTCATCAGACCTGGCGGTATATGATAGGCCCTGAAGGCCGTCCGGAACTCCGCCCAGGTCATCACTCGATCGGTGGGCTGTGAAGCACAAAAGTTGGCCCACCACGCGCTCGCGGATCCTTGGAGCTGCTGGACCGCGAACTGAGTCTTGCGCTGCTCGCTAATTTGGAGCAGCCCGAACTTCATTTCTATGGCGCGGAGCCAGTTGTCCGCGTCAAGTGGTTCATCCGCCCTTGAGAATACAGGGGGATGAGTCGCCAGGAAGTCGGAGTAGGGGCTCTGTTGGCGCTCCTCACGATCTTGACGTCTCTCTGGGAGAGACGTATTGGCGATGAGAGTCTGCAGCAACTCTGTGTGCTGCTGATGCGAGCCCGCCATTGCCGCGACAATGTCGGCCAATGTAACCGTTGGCAGTGGCGGTGGCGGTGTTTGCTGTTGCTGTTGCTGCTGCTGTCCCGAGGAGTCCTCGGGAGGTGGTTGGGAGGTCTCTCCCCCTTGACTGGTACCTCCAACGTCAGGGTTGGCACGAGTACGCGTCATTCTGAAATTCAAAACAGCAGCAATTAGCACATGTCTTACTTAAAATTCCATACGCAACAGTAGGTATTGAAGTGACACATGTTTAATTTGCACAACATTCACATATATTGATAAAGCATAAACTTTATACAAGATACATTATTCTCGGATTTCCGAGAAGTCGTGCTCATGTCGTCACTACCTATACATACGCTACTGTCTACACGACATGTCACCGATTACAAAAGTTGGGTTACGCTACCCTAGCTGCCCTACTTGGCAACCGTAACCCCCTACTCGGAGTAGAACTCGACCTCCTGTGGGTCGTCCTCCTCCGGTACCTCTGCTGGTGGCTCGGGGTCTACCACCTCTTCTCCCATTCCAGGTTCTCCCATGGCTGGAAGACCCAAGACTACCGGTACGCCCAATACCGGGGGCACGAGGTCCTGCAAGGCATGCACCTCGTCCATAGCTTGGTTGTAGTCCTCTTCCCAGCCTTGGCCTTCCTTGATAGCGTCGTCCCGCTCCTGAGTAAGGTCCTCATTCTGCTGGGTTAGGGTCTGCACCAGCTCTTGCAACGCCGCGATGTCAACACGGCTCTTCTTCTTTGCCTTCTTCAGACGACGCAACTGATTGTGTTGTTCATTCAGTCGCTTGATCGTCGGAAGGAGCACATTGCGGAGTGCGCTGTGAGCACTCTCGAAATGATCTCCACGGCTTGTGCTCTCCTTGAGCTTGGTGGCGAGATGCTCCGTATGAACAGCTTGGCTGTCCATCACAGCGTTTCCCGCCCTCATTTGGAGGCTGAGATTTGCCTCCGCGGGGTTGTACCTTGGGCAACTCGGGTCTGTTGCCTCCAGGTACCTCTCTTCCCACACATGCTGAGCTCGTCCCTCCACCGGAATGAGTGCGTATGGTGTGACCTCCACAGCCTGCACGCGCAGTTGGCAGAAACGTGACATAGTGTCACGGGCTGCCACTTGCCACATCCCTTCCGGTTGTCTTCCTCTCACCGTGACGGTGAATGGCACCCAACCGGGTGGCGTAGGTCCTGCGGGAACCTCGACATAGATCGTCCACGTTTTGTTCCCCTCTTCGCCTTCTTCCTTGGCGAAGTATTGCGGCATCTGGTTGTACCCGAAATATTGGAGCATTTGCCACAATGCTTCCGGGTAGCCGCTACGGTCAGAACAGTGGGAAACTACCCACCCGTTCTCCAACTGTTTATCTGCTGCCATCTGTAAAAATATATTTGAGAAATGTCAAATATTTATTTAAACAGTAAACCATTGAGTTATAACATAAGATATGTCATTGAACCCATAACACTTGGAAACATAGTTCAAATTTTTAAACAAATTTGACTGCTGATCTGCTGTTCCCATGACAGCCTTGACCAGTTTCCATATCAACCTGATTTAGGCCATGTTAAAGGCAAAACCAATTCTGGAGCTCAACATAAAAGTTGAAGTTGACTTCAATAGCTTTCCAGCCAGTATTTGCTTGGCCTAAGATCTGTCCTGGTTCAAAGGTTATGAGATGTCAAAGTTAACAGAATTTCTGGAAACAATTAGACAGCACCTCCCTGCCTTAGGTACTGATTTGATCCAAGAATCCCAGTTAATTCTGTTCCTAATCTGACAAAACTTTCTGTTACAAAGTTGTAACCCATCTCATAAGCTTTCCAGAACTTCCTCATTTCCTATTTTTGGATTTTTAAGCAGGAAGTTATGCTTAATTTACAGAGAGTTTACAGAGAGTCTTTGCTCTGTCCTGTTTTCTGGACAGTTTCAACTCTACTGCATTTTTCGAGTGGTTAAGGGATGAAAACACCTCTGGACCTCAACAGAAGAGTTGTAAAGCTCTTCCAACGCTTTCCAGAAATGTATCATACAACCCCAACCTCGAAAGAACTCAACCTCTAACCTCTGATTAACTTCAGCCTTGATTCAGCTGAAAATAGAGTGCTCTGTCCTTAACATCCTATAAGTTGAAAACTTGTTAACTTTGAATATCCTGTACAAGGGAAGGAGTTACATCAAGTTTTACTACTTTGGATCAAAACCTTCATGTTTTTAAATGAAGTTGTTCATTTAGTTGGATGTGACATCGATGCGTCACCAGATTATGTCGGTACTACGTCCTCACAAAGGAAAAACCTATACCGGACTTAGCCGGCTTCGTTAGTTCAGTGGCACTACTCGTCACTCGCACACGGATGCTACACGTCTACCGTTTCGTGGTCAGGCTACCTGCAGAAACTCAAACAATCATCAGACCCGGCCGTCATCACTCGCCCGGATGTTCTCAAGCCAAACACGCCTTGAGTTACGTGTTCACGTTTCAGACCACGTGACGGGGTCTCCCATGTTGCACCACGCACGCCAGGGACAGACGTTGCTCGAATACCCCAAACGACATGTAGAGTCGTAGAGGATACTAAAGCGGGTCGGGTTACCTGCCACCCGTGGGGCTCCACCCTTCAGCTTGTGCGCACTGGTGGACAGCGCTTACGTGCACCCCCCAAGACATGAACGTCCCGAGATGCACGATTTTCCGACATAACAAATAGGTTAATAAGCCACTTTCTATATACTAATAACATCCTTATACGGGCTACTAACTCGTTCCTCACTGGATTTTTGAAAAAAAGAAGACCTTTGTACTGTGTTAAACCTCAAGCGAGCTCTGATACCACGCTGACGACCCCATTGGTCCTGTCGAGCCAGGATCACGCTGAGGGGTGCTGCGTTGCACAGCACCGTATAACACACGTCAAAGGTACAAAGTGGAAGCGGAAGTTTTATTACATGAACAAGTTTATGACCATGTTTACATCAAAATACGTTCAGTCTACACTCGCGGCGTAGACTAAGCGTCAAGTGCACGTTCGGCACTCGAACGTGTCCTTGCTAGCACACACACACTAACTCTGCGGCGTGCACGACTCCCACTCGATGGGGTTCCCCTCCTGGGGTTCCGTCTCCTCTTCGGGAGTCCCTTCCTCATAGAACCCTGCAAAAGCTTCAAACACAAGCAGTGAGCACGACGGCTCAGCAAGTCTGACCCGTCTCACCTAAACATGGAACTTCTACATGAGGGTAATGGGTTGCATGAGGTAAAAATCATTTGCAAGGACTCGCCTAATTAGTAGAACCTTACTTTCATGTTTTAGCAGCAGGTTGTGGAGAACCTTACGTTAAGGCACATGAGAGAGCCGCAATCAAACAAGAAACGCATTTCTCTCATGTACTTTGCCCAAAGTTGAAAAGAACTTTAATTAGCTCTAAGCTACAGCATATCATTAACAATCAATGTCCAGCTTTCAATCAGCAACATTTTAACATGTGACTAGCCTGTTCTTTCTACGTCACGGTACAGTGAACCAGTGGTACTCACTGACCGCGAGGGAAGGCGATTATAATCGATTTACACCTGCAGGGTTACCCGAACAACCCGTCACGTACGCCCGTACTCGATGTTGCCTACAACAACCATCACGGACGCCGTACGCGACTACCTTTCACCCGTTAGCCAAATATTGAACCGGTCCCATCGTCCCGAGCAAGAGGTCTCTGCACGCGCATCTCCGTGCCGCCAGCCGATTTACACCTCAAGCTCTCAACCTACCCTCTGAACGACGGGCAATGCCTCAATACCCAGCTACCCGAGTTACATCAGTTTCCCGGCTCCCATATAGCCGGTACGTCTTCGGTACTGTTCTAGCTTGTTCAACAGGCCCGCACACGGCTCGGTCCTCAATCGACACAAGCGGAGCTACAGCACACAGGCCCCAAAGTCCTGCTGCCCTTACTCTCCGCTCGGTCTCATTTTCTTGCCATGTGTATCATGTGCTATCTCTACCCGAGCAATGTGCCTCTAGCCTATTCTCGCGAGTAGTTCCAACTACTCGACTTGTACCGAATCCTACTCTATCCTAGCAATGCAGTGGCTAACGGGGTTTGCAATCCTGAACCCAACCCGTGGTTTTCTTGGCTATGCAGTTGGATTTCCAAACAAGACTCTAATGCACAGAACAAAGGAAACAAGTATGTGCTCAAAACAATAAAAATTTGTAAAAAGGTTAATGCAAACCGGAGCTTGCCTTGCTGCTCTTGGTCGTAGGCTAGCTGTTCCTCCGGAGAAACGAAGTCTAGGACTTCGGGTTCCTCCTCGACCTTAGCGACTACATGATATAAGAAACATATGTATCAATTTAAATGCATTTGTATTAACTTTGAAGTTGTGAAGTCTATAACCCTTGCTAGACAGACCTAATGACTGTGAAACTTTTACTGTGGCTTGGTTACAACCTAAACAGGGACTTGGTCAAGTTTTAGTTGCAGCAAAGCTCAATTGAGCCCTCCACAATTAATTATGTCCTTGACCTTAATTAAAGGCTTTTAGGGTGTTCTAAGGATTTTCATGAAACAAACTATGACTTTCTGAAAACTATATTTTCAGAGGGTTCTAATGGATTTGGTCTCACTTAATTTGGAAGTCTCTAACTAAAGATATGAGCTAAACAATTTCAGAGAAAATTCTGAAAATGTTTTCTGAACATTTTCTATTTTCTCTGGAACAGTTTCACTAATCACACCATTAGGTGGATTAAATGAGCTCAAATGGATCTGAAATTTTTATGGTCGTTCAAGGATATTTTGGTGAACATCTCAGCAAAATTTCAGGATTTTCCTCCAAAGGATTCTCCAGTTAAAATTCCTAACAGTTTAAATTTTGAGGAATTAATTCTGGGGAAATAAGGAATTTCCTGAAGTGAAACTTGATTTTCTGGAAAGTACTCAGAGAGCTGAATCCAGCAAAATTTGGTTCACTCAATTTGGAGCTTTCTATCCAAAGTTATAAGGATTTGAAGTTTGAAGGAAATCTGAAAATCGGGGAAAAGTTTAAACTCGCGCGTGGGCCCAGGGAACACGCGTCGCACGCCGAGGCGACAGCACACCGCGGCCCACAATGATTTTACGCGCCAGCACACCTGATCCCGGCCGCAGCCGGATCCCGATTCAAAATATCTCCCGCTGACAGCTGGGGTCCACCCCCATCTTCAACCTCGCGACACCCGCGCCCCGCCGCCGAGGGATCTCGCCGGAGAGCTCGCCGCCGGCTGCTGTACAGCTCCAAACTTCTTGATCCTGGCTGCCCCTGCCTACTTTTACTCGGGGAACAGGATCCGAGGGTCAGCTGCTCATGACAATGGCCGGAGCATGGTCGGCGACGAGCCGCCACCTCGGAATGACTTCGGCCATGTCGGCTGACTTCTCTAGCACCTCAGCTACTTGGGAAACCGGTCGGGGAGCATCAGTGGACCTCAGAGAAGGTCGACATGAGCTCGAGGCAGATCGGGGAAGGCCTGAAATAGGTCCTCACCGTGCGCCCGATGCCGCCCGTTCGTTCCGCCATTAGTAGACCTCAAATTACGCCGGGCACAGAGGTTCTCCGGCCTAGAGTTGTGAAGGCAACTTGTGCGTTACCGTGTCTAGCTCGTGTGAGAGCGGCCTGAGGCCCTCTAATCCTTTCTAGAGCATGAATTAAACAGAATCGCACCCGAAGGTCGTTCTGCACACAGAAAGGGGAAAAGTGGAAATTCGCCGCCGGTGAGCAACCACTCGAGCTGTGGCTCGGGGATGAGCAGCACCAGTCACCCGCGCGTCCAAGGGTGCCTTGGCTCGGGCGTGACAACGCCCTGGTTGGGCTGTCCACGAGAGCCCGAGGTGCGGCGGTTCCATGTTCCGATTTTGATCTTTCGGCACAGCCGATATCACTCGGTTTCAACCGAATTCTAGCAACGGGGAGGATGGAGGAAGGTCTCTAGTACCTTGCTGGGGCTCTGGAGTGGAAGGAGGGAGCTGCGATCGGCGTTCTCCGATCAAGTCCGAGCTGCGGAAGTTTTCGGCCGGCGCTGAGTTCTTGCGGGGAAGAACGACGGTGCCTCGGCCGAGGAGGGGGCAGGCGCCTTAAGAAGGCTCTGCACCGCCTCATGCCCGCGCGTAGGCAAGCAGCTGGTGGCGCGGCAACTGGCCTCGGTGGCGATCACCGCTGCGGCTCGGCGACCCGAGTGAAAAAGTCTCAGTCGGTTTGATCTGAGCTGTGGCTGACATGTGGGTCCCACCTCCAGTTTTAACCTCTGAAATTTACTCCTAATCACTGCTGTAAACAGTGAACCCCATACTACCCTTGGCAATTCAAATTATTCACCCATGGGCCATTTGAATTGATCAAAGTTCAAATGAGGTTTGGTTTGAATGAATTTCAGCATAAGTTCAGTTTGAAATTCAAATAAAGTTTGAATTTCTCCCCCTTAGCTCATGTCAAGATCAACTCCAAATGGAGTGAAAATTGGTGTGTGAGCTCACAAAAATGTGCTGAGTAAGAATATGCCCCCCACTTTTAAATTCATTGGATAAAAACAGTTTGAATTTGAATATGGTTTCAAACTGCCCTCTTCCTAACTATACCCAAACTGACCTCAAAAAGGTTTTGAATTTGGGTGAAACTTGGCATGGACATCCTTAGCAAAGTGTAGGAGTTTTCATATGTCCAGCCCATCTATATCACATGTGGGAAATACCACTTTTGCAATGTGTAAGTTTGTTCTCTAATGAGCATGTTGATAATTGTTACTTGCTCTTCATTTGTGTTCATCATTCTTCCTCAAATGAGGTGTGTGGTGTGGTGATGAACACTGCAAATGGGTGTCCAAAAACTGAGGCCCTTACACCTTAGCCAAGAAATAATGGATCTCATTCAGCGGATGGGGGATCTTGAAGTGTGGGACTACATTCTCAACACACGTCAATATCACAGTCAAGGAACTCATGATTGGAAGCAACAAATCGACACCCAGTTCAACAACGTCAACGCCACGCTGCAACAACAACAGACCGACCTCCTAGCCTATTTCTATCATAAAGGGTTCAACCCTTATCACGGAAATTGATGAAGAACAAACTTGGGTATAGACCAATGTGAGATTCTTTTCATACTTCTGTGATCAAGATATCACATGCACATGCTGAACTTTTACATTAGAAGTTAGCAATTTATCCATCATACCATTCCACCACAAAAAGATACTCCGTATTTTCCATATCAAACACTCTCTTAGAATTTATTAAAAAAAGGAGTAGAAGACATGGCTACAAGAAAAATAAAAAGAAAATGCATTCTCACAATACATGAGCATGAAAAACAGAGGAGAAAATAATGTAGCCATGTTTTATCTTCCAATAAAGAGAGTCCACAAAAAGGAGTTATCTTCCATCCCCTCATATCATCCATCACACATGCGCATCTTGATATAGAGTATGATTTATTTTCTCCTAATGCTTACTCTTTAACTTAGCAAAATATGTAATGCAAATATGCCTACTCTTATTCCCCACCAAGCTCCACAAAGGCCATATTTAGAGGTAGGATCAAAAGAGATATTGTCTTGGTGAGGAAAATTTCACTTATAAATATTAGTGATTGAGAGTATCATTCGAGGAAACTTGAAAATTGAAAACCATTTGAAACTCCCCGGACTTTAAGTGGAATTTAAAATTTAGGTGATGCATGCTGATTTGTTGTTCTATCTTTCAACCACCCAAGAAGAGAAGAAGGCATACACCTCATATTGACTAATGTAAAGAGTGAGTGCCATTACAAATCTATTCATACAAGGTAGAATATTTTGTTGTGCACTTGGTACTATTAAAAAATAGAACATTGAAGCAACCCCTCATCAAAAACCTAAGTCTTGACCTTTGCATCGGGACGAGCAAAGGATAAGTTTGGGGGAGTTTGTTGATGCTCGTTAAGTACCAATTTTGATCGTCAATATTACTCAATTATGTGAAGTACTGAACATGTCTTGCACGCATTACCCTTGCAAATAACGTGGTCCCACTTGTACCTTGAAAGAGATGTGCATGCAGGGAATATATGCATAATTGAGGAGGATTTACGTGAGCAGTCCTAAAATATACACTTCTATCCAAACAGAGGATGACACGTGGCAGTCCATGGATACACTGTTCCACTTAAAGGAGTATCCGAGGGATTCCAATGGCGTACCACCAGGTAAACACCTAAGGCACACCTGGAAGCCACCCGGAGGAAGGACACCGATTGTGGGGCCACCCTAGGGGTTCGGCCGACCTGGTCCTGCCCCCAAACTCAGTCATCCTTCACGTGTCGACTCCCTGTGGCTCAGTAAAGTCGGTTCTGGTTGATTCGCGTGCATATTCTGGCGGGAACAGACCTCAACTCTTGTATAAATAGGACCCCATACCCCTCACTTCTGACACACACCACTTGAGTAATACTCTCTTGTATACACACTCTATCCAAGTCCTTAGTGGAGTATAGGCTGTAGGAAGGAGCCTCTAGTTCCCAAGTATACTTTAGGAAAGGTATGAGTCATGTATATTTTCCTTTGTTCATGACTTTATTCTTATTTATAATATTAGTCTTTTTTATTAATATGCTTGGATGAAGCGTTTCTTGTTTGATTGTGGAATCCATGTATGTGGTAGGTTTAGTTTTTATTATGATAGTATAGTAACCTTGTTATTTCGTTATCATGAACACCATAAGCCTCCACTATAGTCCAATTAGATATTATATGAATATGTTAGTATGAATAGTATAGTGCTTGGTCCCAGCATTGGTTCAATGATGTTTAGGTTAGTCATTGTCTTACGATGGTAATTGTACTGCAGATCCTAAGGTATTTACTTAGCATCCAAGTGTGGTGCTTCGATAGTTAAGTAGTGTTGGATGTCTCGTAGACCCACATATTGAAGGGGTAGGCGGCAGGTGGTGACAGTGTGAGACCTGTGCTGAATACATTGGCAATTATTTTAAAAGCAAGTGTTTACATGCAAAGTTTTGAATATATCTCAGAAGCTCACTTTGGATTGTCCGAACTTACAGGAACATGTTTCGGAATGTCCGAACTTGTTGCACACATGAGCTGCACGTGTTTTTACTTTAGACAGTCCGAACTTTCTACGTGCTGAAAAATCGTGCAGCTATTATGTTTTTAACTTGCAATATTTCAAACTTGTTTTTCGGCTTATGGGAAGTTTTCTTAGTATTCAATTGCTATTTTTTTGATGTGTTTTGGCTTGTCATGGTGGATATTATCTTGCAATGTTTGCAACATGTTTATGTGAGGTGCTCATATAAGGTTTTGCAGTTTTCGGACTAATGTGAGTCAAGTCGAGGACTTGTGCTTGTAAGATTTGCTTTCTTATTCATTTGCAGGTGCTGCTTGAGGGCAAGACATGGCTGGTGACGGTGATCCATTGAACTCGTCTTAGGGAGGAGATGAGGTTCAATAACCAAGTTCGGGAGGAATCCTGGTTGAGTTGATCGGGAGGTTACGCAGCATGTTTGGATCAAGAACAATGCATATGAAGGTATCATCGTCAAAGTGTTGCAACGACACTTCCCCCGGTCTGAGCAGCCCACAGATGTTCTTTTATTGGAGGGGCCTGACATCCCTACGCGATCGAGCTTGAGGAAGAAGATGAACATGGAGATTTACGTGGTTCGGGTCGCCGGAGCGTAAAACCCTACGTCCACGGGGATGATTGTCGTATTGCTTGCACGTATGTGTGTGTGTGCGAGTTGGCAGGGTCGCGAACCCTTTGTTGGGTGGACACCCCAGTCCTTTTATAGTCCAAGGCCGGGGTGGTTACAATGTTGCTCGGGGCCCGTCAGGTGGCCTCGAGGCTGTCTGATCACTATACATGAGCTAGGGTATTTGCATCTATGAGTAGAGTGGTTGGCGGATGAGTTAAGTCCCGCCGCCTGGCCTCACCTCAGCGGGGAGGCTTGGTACGATGCCAAGGGCACGTGTCGGCTTCGGAGCCCTGGCACACGTGACAGCCCTGGGGCCGACCGTGGGGCCAAGGACACGTGGCCGTGCCAGCACGCGCCTCAGCAGGAAGGCGTGGTTTGGGCTGTCTTCCACCCTCCACACCGGGGTAGCCGGTCTGCAGGGTAACGACAATCACGGACGTTTTGGAAAGTTTTTACACGTGTGCAAGGGGTGCATGGATGTGGCAATATTGTTCCAAGGTGTGGTGAAGAGATATTGACGTGAAGATATGGCCGGAGAGGTCCAACCGGCTGGATTATGCCTAAGGCTGAGGCTGAGGTGGTTATTGTGTGTTTATGGAAGGTTTCAAGTTTGGTTTGGTTACATTTTGTGGTAGGCACAAATGTGAGTTGATTTAGGAATGTTTAGAACATTCCTAAGGTGTTTGGAAGTCTTAAGACTGCTTCTATCTGCATATGGAAGAGTCTTGAGCAGTTATGGAAAGTTTCGGTTGAAACAGAGTAGAAGTAGGAGTAGGAGTAGGAGTAGGAGTAGGAGTAGGATTAGGAGTCCTAGTTTGGATTGGGTTGGTCTAAGGGCTGGTTATATAAGTAAGGGAGGCCAGAGCTCGTGGTGCACGACTTGGGGCTGTTCCTCTTGTATTTTGTGACGGACCGAAATCCGTACATCCCAGGATCTCAGAGGGTGGTGCTACACGATGCGATACCCGACAGCACACCTCATAAGGAAGGCATAGTATTACATTGAAAACATTCTGAATATGTACAAAAGTAGTACACTCTTCAGTTACAACTCCTGTACAGAGTCTACTACAGCGGAAGGTTTTTATACAACTCACGCCAACATCTAACTAGCAAAAGTTGGTTGTCCGGCCCTACGAACAACCCACACTAGCTGCACTCAGCCTCAGTGCGGCGTGTACGGCTCCCACTCAGCCGTAGTCCCCGACGGAGGGTAGCCCTCGCCGGTGGACTCGTACTCCGAGTCCATGTGGTATTCGTCACCTGCAAACACTTATAGCAGCAACCGTGAGCATGATGGCTCAGCAAGTCTTAACCGACTCTCCTACACATGAAACTCTACATGCAGGTCATACTCGAATATAGGATGATAATTTGCAGCAAACAGACATGCCTACAAGTTCATCTTTAGTACATATTTTAGCCACAAGTTAACGGTTCATGAATCGGAAATTTAGTAAGCAATATTTGGTGGCACACATGTAACAATACAAGTTATTCATATCAGCAATATTGAATCATAACATTCCATATGTTAACCTATGTCACGACTCAGTGACCAAGTGGTACTCATTACCGTGAGGGACGGCGAATTGACTCGATATACACCTGCAGGGATACCCGAAGAGCACGTCACGTACGCCCACACGTGGAGCTGCACAGCACGTTCACTCGATGTCGTACGGGACAACATTTCACCCAACAGCCCAAACGTCGAATCGGTCGCACCCAAACGGACAGGAGGTTCCCTACACAGAGCATCTCTCTATGCCCGTTAGCGGATTTCCACCTTGCTGCCCTCAACCTACACCTATAAATCTGTGCGTTATGCCTCAACGCCCGGAGGTATAGGTTACATCAGTTTATATGACCCCATATATCCGATATGCCTTCGGTACATTTAAACTTGATGAGCATGTGCCGCACACGGATTGGTCCTCAATCGACACGGACAGGGCTATGCACACAAGACTTCCACTTGCTGCATCCTAGCCCCTGCCTAGTCTCATTTTTCTTACCAAAGTTGTCTCACATCTCGAGCCAATCCTGTGTGTCCCGAACCCTGTACTCACGAGTAGATTCCAACTACTCGACTTGTACCGAAGTCTATAAACATTTATCACAGCATGAACTACTCGAGGACTTAGACACTACCCTCAATCTGTTTGGAATAATCTAGTCATGCATTTGGGGCTTCATCCATCACACACCTAATGCACACACATACTTCACGCTAAGTGTATATAAAGCAAAACTTTATAAAACTTGTTAAATGCAAACCGGGGCTTGACTTGTTTCGGCGGGTCAGGTGTTAGTGTCTCCACCAGAAGTATGAAGTCCAAAATCTCTGGGGTCTCCTCGCGTTCAGTGACTACACGTAAGCAATTTAACGACATGTCAATTTAAATGCAATGTGTTGAATTTAGTATATAAAGACCATAACTCTAGCTAGATATCCCCTTTGGCTCTGAAATTTTTACGGTAGCTTGGTAATAACCTCACCAGAGACTTGACCAAATTTTATTTCGAACAAAGCTCATTTGAGCCCTGTACAAATAAAAGTCTAAATGGTCATTACTAGAGCTTCTAAGGATTTCCAGGGATTTTCATGGATCAAACCATTACATTCTGGAAATTAGAGTTTGAGATGGTTCTGATGGAGTTGGTTTCATGTAATTTAAAGAATCCTAGAGATTGTTATGCCCTAACCAAGATTTGAGAAAATTCTGAAAAAAATGTTTCTGTACATTTTTCTATTTTCTCAGGGCAGTTCACTTAATCACACCATTAGGGGGACTAAATGAACTCGGATGGATCTGAAATGTTTCCTGTGGCTCAAGGATTTTCCAATAAACATCCTAGACGAATTTCAGAATTTTCCATACAGGAATTCTCCAGATAAAATTCCCCACAATTTAAAGTTTAGGAAATTAATTCTGGGAAAATAATAAGTTTCCTGAACTGAAACTTGTTTTGCTGGATAGTACTCGAAGAGATGAATCCAACGAATTTTGGTTTACTAATTTTGGGTATTTCTATCCAAAGTTATGGCCTTCCAAAGTTTGGGGAAATTCCGGAAAATCCAATCTAAATTCAAAAGTTTAAACCGGGCTGGTGGGTCCCAGGGCTACGTGTCAGCCTGACCACAAAGCCACACGTGGGTCCGCTTAATTTCCCACGTAGCCGCACGAAATCCTGGCAGCACAGCGGATCCCGGTCCCCGTTTCCTCTCACTGCCACGCGGGGCCGCACCCTTTCGTGTACCTTGCGCCACACGCGACAACCGCGGCGATGCCTCGCCGGAGAGCTCGCCGCCGGTCGTTCTACTGCATGACCTTTGACGAAACTCGCCGCCTGTTCACAACTTCGCCCGAGTAACACGTTGGTGCACTCACCGGAGCTCGGCGATGGCCGGAACAGTGCTCGCGACGGTGACAGCGGCCGGGAGCTCATCGGCGACGTCGAACTCGGGGTACTCTACACATTTTTTGATGCAGTTTCTTCGGAGAGCTCCGCTGAGACTTGCTGATCACGAATATGAGCACTGATCCTCGTGAAAACGGACGCAACTAGGACCTCACCGGTGAGGTGCCCTGTTTTCGGCCGCCGGCATGAAACTGGTTGCTATTTGATCGAGGAAGTGCGCTAGGTGTTCTAGATCATGTCTAGTGTGCAGATCGAGCGGTGGTTGCCTCTGGGCAACGAATTTTGCCTTCGACCGAGTTCTAACCCTAACATACTACAAGGAAAGAAACTACAAATTCTTGCTCTACACCGCATGAAATGGAGCACGGATTTCTCCTACAGCTTCGGCACAAGCAAGCACACCTTTTCTTCTCTGGTGGCGGTGTGTGAATCAGACAGGATTGGCTGGTCGCTAGTGAGCAGAAGGAGCAGCGAAAAGTGGGCGAGCGGAACACGACAAACAGCTCGGGAGAGGCTCGGTTTAGCTCAGAAACGGTGAGAACATCACGAGCTGGGCGTCGTGTGGGACTTTGCAGCGACGAATTCACCGTGAGGTGGAGGGTTGGGGCGGAGGCCAGCAGTACGTGGCCGAGCTGTGGTCGCTTGCGAGGAGATGGCTCGGTTGAGTCGGTTCTCTCTGTTCTCAGTCACTGACAAGTGGGCCTACTTCTCCCTCCTAGTTCTTTTCCATTTTTGCTGCAAATATCTCAGCTACTCAAAATTGAAGTGTAGACTTCATCACCAAGTCATGAGTTGAATTTGATTTCCTCAAATTATAGTTGGTTTGGCTAAATTTGATTTACATTTGAATTTGAAAATTCAAATTCAGTTTGAATTAATCCAAATATAGCTCCCGACAAGATGAACTCCAATGAGGATGAAAATTGGTTGACTAACTCAGAAAATGTGCTGAGTTTGAATATGAAGTCAACTTTTGAATCCAAGTGATGAAAGTATCTGTAATTTGAATTTGCATTCAAATAGCCCTTTTTGCAATTGCATCCAAAAGTGCCTCAAAAGAGTTTGAACTTGCATGAAACTTGGCATGATCCCTCCAGAGAATATTTAGGGCCTAATGGTGAGCTCAGTCTCTCATGTCTACATTTATGAGACCCTACTTTTGTATTTGTGAGTTCTCCCTCTAATCCACCTCTTGATGGTGTTTACTTGCTCTTCACATGTGTTCATGAGCTATCCACACAATGATCTGGTTTGTGGTGATGTGATGATCACTCTAACAAGTAAATTCTTGGGCTTTTACATCGCTCCCCCCCTTAAAAGAATCTCATCCCGAGATTATAAAAGAAGAGACGAAGATGTACGAGGAATTACCCGTGATGAGCGCCATGAAATCCGGGTAGTTGAGCGAAGGAAATCTTCGCTCTCTGACGTCGCTTCCTCAGCGGAGTGGTTGCTCCACAATATCTTTTAGAACTACAGCGTTTGGTTACGCGTGGTCCGAGCCTTCTCATCAATAATCTCCACCGGATACTCAGCATATGTCAAATCCTGTTGCAACTCGTGAATGTCTTCGGTGGGAACAGAAGCCGTATACTTCAGACATTTCCGGAGTTGTGAAATATGGAAAACGTTGTGAACACCAGCGAGAGATGCCAGTAATTCCAGTAGATACGCCACGGGTCCGCACTTCTCGGTGATGGCATAGGGTCCAATAAATCGGGGAGCGAGTTTCCCCTTCACGCCGAATCAGTGCACGCCTTTCATCAGAGATGCACGGAGGTATACATGTTCCCCGACGTCGAAATGCAGCGGCCTACGCCTCTTATCAGCATAACGTTTCTGTCGGGATTGGGTGGCTTTCAAATTTGCTTGAATCATCCAAACGCTCTCTTCAGCGTTGTTCAATAAATCAATCCCGAACGTGACCCTCTCACCGGAATTGCACCAGTTCAATGGGGTGCGGCATTTGTGACCGTAGAGAGCCTCATATGGCACCATCTTGATACTCGATATGACACCCGGTTCCGAAAATGAACCAAGTGAATGGATATGTGTGCCCAGGATGTTCATCACACATACACATGTATTCCACAAACTGAAATTAAGAATATAACCACATATGAATAGTGTTTAAGTACTTTATTACAATGACTTAATGTCTCACTCATGAATATCCAACTTATTTAGCAGCGGAAGACTCTAAACGACAGCGGAAAATGGCTAAGACAGCAGGCTCCAACTTCAACTCCACAGGCATGTTGACGGTAACTCCACATGTTCCTCGAAATATTCTTCTCCTGTAGCTGATGTATATGTGGGAATACAAGGGTGAGTACATGTCGTACTCAGAAAGTGCGGGAAAAGTATGACATGTAGCTTATAACAAGGTAGGCAATAAAAAGGCTCATTGCAGCAAGCAGATTTTATTTCACAAACATGGTAAAAACAGCAAGTATTTCTAGGTTAGTTTAATCCCATCATAACCAAGTATTTCATCAACATTCCTTCATCATAATTTACCATTTATCAAGTCTTAACCAGCCATTAATCTTTCTCAAGTTCATCTCATACTCAGAAATATTCATAACCATCTCATTTTCATAGAACCGAAACCAAACTCATTGTCATGACTCAAGACAGTTCCAAAAACAATCTAAATGACCATACTGAATAAACATCCCAAGATTTGCCTCTAATCATGGAAGTTGGCCAGGTGCTTGTGACCGGAAGCACGGCTACCATGATAGCTTTACACTCTGCAGAGGTGGCACCACTTTACCCACAAGTTCATGATTTCGTCACCCGTCGGCGACTAGAAAGAACCTCCATTATACCAGTACACAACCGTCGGTGTATGGCCAAGAGATCACAAAAGAACCTTTACAATGGGGCCACTAGGATGTACGGACCCACTGAGATTTCACCGGCAGGCTCGAATCTCCATTTTCCCACCCACAGGCCCCCTATTGTGCCATGCAGTTCTCAGGGCAGTCCTTCTCGACTCCCATTCCCCGCACCATCCAACGGTCCATAACAAGTTAGCAACACACTTAATTAGTCAGCTAAGCCGCATCCATATTTGTCCTTGTGGTGGCACTGTTTTCCTGGCATGTGCTCGCATGAACCGGTCCTTAGATCTACGGCAAGTAAACCACCATCTCATTGAGCAACATCCACAAACCAAGGTTGCCTAGATCTCCCCGATTCCATGCTCATTAACATCATCAAGCTATCATCATCTTTAATATCATGAGTGCAGTAGCTAACAAGTATTTCAGTTTCCCGTATCCCGTAAATTAAGCGATGCAAAAAGGAAAACAACCATACTCAACTTATCAACTTTCCTGGTGACAAGGATGGTTAACAAAACTAGTAAACTCGTATAAAAGGGTGTCCCATCAAGTTGACACAAGCATACGAGTTTTCGCAAGCAAAACAGTTTTGAAAACATGGGATCAATATGGTCAAGGCGCACTTGCCTTGCTCCCGTGGTTCATGTTGCTCAAGCGTCTCGAAGTCTTGGTGTTGTATCTCCTCGTAGACGGCCTCTTGAGGTTGTCCTTCTACTCACGACCACACACATACAAAATTTACAGCAATCAATTATCATGCACAAACTTTACTCAAGATGCAATGAGGTGAATGAATGCAATTCCTATGATGCAGTTTTATAAAACCAGTTTGTACGTGTTCTTGCATGTTTTAATGGGCTTCCATGGGGTTTTATGATGATCAAGGTTGCTGAGATAAAGTGTGGACGTGGTGATGATCTTGACCCACTTCGTAGATAGATCCCACCGTCAAAAATTGACCAAAACGTGGTCTGTCCACACGCAGAAGTTTCTGCTTGAAGGGGGCGAAGAAAACGGATGCGTAGAAACAGCGGCGACATCATAGAGGGGTAATGAAGACCTACCTCACTTCTTCCTTGCGGCAGGGCCTCCCTCCTAGCAATGGCAGCACTGGTGGATTTTTCCGTGGAAAATTTGACACGACCCCACGGTCTTGTCGAGCCAGGATCACGCTGAGGGGTGCTACGTTGCACATCACCGGATAACACACATCAAAAGTACAAAGCCGAAGAAATATTTTATTACATAAAAAGGTCTATGAACATTTGTACAACAAAATATGTTCAGTCTACACTCACGGGCGTAGACTACGCATCGAGTTCACGTTCAGCCCGTGAACGTGTCCCCGCTAGCACGCACACACACTAGCACGGCGGCGTGCACGACTCCCACTTGACGGGGTTGCCCTCCTGGGGTTCCGTCTCCTCCTCGGGAGTCCCTTCCTCATAGAACCCTGCAAAAGCTTCAAACACCAGCAGTGAGCACGAAGGCTCAGCAAGACTGACCCGTCTCTCCTAAACATGAGACTTCTACATGGAGGGTGATAGGTTACATTAGTCAAAATAAGTTGCAAGGACTCGCCTAATTAGTGGGACCTTACTTTCAAGTTTTAGCAGCAGGTAGTGAAGAACCTTACACTAAGGCACATGAGAGAGCCGCAATCAAACAAGAAACGCATTTCTCTCATGTACTTTGCCCAAAGTTGAAAAGAACTTTAGTTAGCTCTAGGCTACAGCAAATCATTAACAATCAAAGTCCATCTTTCAATCAGCAACATTTTAACATGTATGTAGCCTGTTCTTTCTACGTCACGGTACAGTGAACAAGTGGTACTCACTGACCGCGAGGGACGGCGATTATAATCGATTTGCACCTGCAGGGTTACCCGAATAACCCGTCAAGTACGCCCGTACTCGATGTTGCCTACAGCAACCATCACGGACGCCGTACGCAACCACCTTTCACCCGTCAGCCAAATATTGAACCGGTCCTATCATCCTGAGCAAGAGGTCTCTGCACACGCATCTCAGTGCCGCTAGCCGATTTACACCTCGAGCTCTCAACCTACCCTCTGAACGACAGGCAATGCCTCAATACCCAGCTACCCGAGTTACATCGGTTTCCCCGTTCTCATATAGCCGGTAGGTCTTTAGTACTGTTCTAGCTTGTTCAACAGGCCCGCACACAGCTTGGTCCTCAATCGACACAAGCGGAGCTATAGCACCCACGCCCCAACGTCCTGCTGCCCTTACTCTCCACTCGGTCTCATTTTTCTTGCCATGTGTTTCATTTGCTATTTTTACCTGAGCGATGTGCCTCTAGCCTATTCTCGCGAGTAGTTCCAACTACTCGACTTGTACCGAATCCTACTCTATCTTAGCATTGCAGTGGCTAACGAGGTTTTCAATCTTAATCCCAACTCATGGTTTTCTTGGCTATGCATTTGGGTTTCAAACAAGACTCTAATGCAAGAAATAAATGGTACTCAAAGGAAGTTCTCAAAACAATAAAAATTTGTAAAGAGGTTAATGCAAACCAGAGTTTGCCTTGCTGTTCTTGGCCGTAGGCTAGCTGCTCTTACAGAGTAACGAAGTCTAAGACTTCGGGTTCCTCCTTGACCTTAGCGACTACATGATATAACAAGTATATGTATTAATTTAAATGCATTTGAATTGAATTTAAACTTGTGAAGACTATAAGTCCTACTAGACAGACCCAATGACTCTGAGATTTTTATTTTGGTTTAGTTACAACCTAAGCAGAGACTTGGCCAAGTTTTATTTGCAGCAAATCTCATTTGGGCTCTCCACAAATAATTATGTACCTGACCTTAATTGGAGCTCTTAGGGTGTTCTAGGGATTTTCATGGAGAAAGCCATGACTTTCTGAAAACTAGATTTTCAAAGGGTTCTAATGGGGTTGGTTTCACTTAATTGAAGGTTCCTAACTAAAGATATGAGCTAAACAATTTCAGAGAAATTCTGAAAATGTATCTGGACATTTTCTATTTTCTCTGGAACAGTTTTATTAATCACACCATTAGGTGGATCAAATGAGCTCAAATGGATCTGAAATTTTTATGGTAGCTCAGAGATATTTTGGTGAACATCTCAGCAAAACTTCAGAATTTTCCTCCAAAGGGTTCTCCAGTTAAAATTCTAAACAGTTTAAACTTTGAAGAATTAATTCTGGAGAAATAAGGATTTTCATGAAGTGAAACTTGATTTTCTGGAAAGTACTGAGAGCTGAATCCAACCCATTGGAATCACTCAATTTGGAGGTCTCTACAGAGACCTATGAATTTCCAAAGTTTGAGCAGCAACTGGAATTGTTTTCCTACTGAAAACTCTACTGGGCCCGCTTATTTAAATGGCAGCCAATCAGAAATGGGCCACACCCGGGCCACAGCTTTCCAGCACACCAGCACACTGGATCCCAGCCACACCCGATCAGGGATTTAAATTTTTGAGCTGCTGACAGCCGGGGCCCACCCCTTCGTCTTCCTCCCGCCGGTTCCCAGCGCGCGCCCGTGCTTTCCGCTCGCCGGAGCAAGCTGTAGCTCACCGGCCGGCCGTTCCCGGCCACTGTCCGAGCTAAAACTCGCCGCCAATGCGTTTAGGACCCTGGGGAACACGATAGTGAGGTGCTTTGGGACTGCCTATGACAGGAAGGTGGCCGGCGACGTGCAGCGGCCTCTGTTGAGGTTCGGCAGCGTCGGCCGGGAGTCCTAACCCACCAAAACCTGTACCGACTAGCTCTGCAGCACCAGTGCACCTCTAGGAATCTCGACAGGCCTCAAAGGTGTTCAGAAATGGCTGCAAGGTTGTCGGCACCGTGTGACCGACCGTGTCCGCCATGAACGCCCTTGATCGAGCTCGAAATCCGTCGCTCCTAGCCGGTTTCATGCAACAGATGCTAAAAGGAAGATGATCGCCGGCTAGTCCAGCATCTATGTACCAAGTTTGATGACCGAAGGAGGATCAGAGAGCAGGAATTCGAAGAAACCGTACCGGAAGCTCGGGTTGAGGCCGCCGGAGCAAAATCTGGAAATTCCCGGTCGATGCTTCACGGTTTGCTCCAATAATTGGAGGAGAGCAGCACCAACCTAGCGCGCTCCCGTGGCCTGGATCGCTTGACCATGAGAACCCCTGTGGAGGACTGTCCATGATCACCCGATTGTAGGCTGAAGTTCAGTCGCCGCTGTGGCGGTCATTTTCGGAAACGAAGGCCGGAACTTGCTTGTTTCCGGGCCGAGGAGGTGTGTGCGGAGCTCAGGGCAGTGTTTAGCAGCTCGGGGAGGAGAGGGCATGGGTGTTTCGCCATTCTCTCGATCAGTCCGAGCAGCGGAGGGAAGAGCTTCGGCTCAGTGTTCGCGCGAGAGAAAAGCAGATGAGGGTGGCTTCGGCAGATGCGAGGAGTGCCTTAAGAAGCGATCAGAACCGCCGACCTGCGTCCGCGCGTGGGCAAGCAGCTGGTGGCGCGGCGGCTCCCCCTCGGTGGCGCCCTCGGAGGAAGCCCGAAGACCCGAGTGCTGAATTTTCAGTCAGTTGAGTTTGATTCAGTGGCTGACATGTGGGTCCCATCTCCCTTTTAACCTCTGAACTTAACTCCCTCTTACTGTTATAAACAGTAATCCCCCTTATACCCATGGTGATTTGAATTATCTACCCCTGAGCCATTTGAATGGGATAGAATTCAAATTGGTTTGTGTTTGACTAAATTTCAGCACATATGCAGTTTGAAATTCAAATAAAGTTTGAATTTGCTAAACTTAGCTCATGTCAAGATCAACTCCAAATGGAGTGAAAATTGGTGTGTGAGCTCACAAAAATGTTTTGAGTAAGAATATGCCTCCCACTTTTGAATTCATGGGATGAAAACCATTTGAATTTGAATTTGAGTTCAAACAAACCTCTTTCTAGCTATACCCAAAAGGACTTCAAAAAGGTTTTGAATTTGGGTGAAACTTGGCAGGGACATTCCTAACAAGGTGTAGGAGTTTTACATATGCCCAGCCCCTATATGATACATATGGGAAATGCCACTTTTGCATTGTGTGAGTTTGTTCTCTAATGATCATGTTGATGGTGGTTACTTGCTCTTCAAATGTGTTCATCAACTTTCTTCAAATGAAGTATGTGTGTGGTGTGATTAACACTTTGAGTATGTGCCAAAAACTTAGGCCCTTACATTCCTCCCCCCTTAAAAAGAATCTCATCCCGAGATTATAAGGTGAAAATGAGAGAGGACGGTGGAAAATTACCGGATATGCGACGTGAAAATGTCGGGGTAGTTAGTGCGAAGAAATCCTTCGCTCTCCTATCTCGCTTCGTCCCCGGAGTGATTACTCCACAGAACTTTGTAGAACCACAACGTACGGTTGCGTGTGGTTCGGGCCTTTTCATCAATAACCTGAACCGGTTCCTCCCGATACGTGAGATCCGGTTTTAGTTCTTCAATATCCTCCAGCTGAATGGTAGTTGATAGCTTGAGACACTTCCTCAACTGGGAGATGTGAAAGACGTCGTGCACACCGGAAAGTGCTTCTGGTAATTTGAGCCGGTATGCTACTAATCCACATCTTTCTGTAATCTGAAATGGACCGATGAATCGGGGTGCCAACTTTCCTCTCACCCCTTATCTATTTACGCCCTTCATTGGAGACACACGTAGGCATACGTGATCCCCGACTTCGAACTGTAGTGGGCGTCTTCTCTGATCCACATATTGTTTCTGTTGGGATTGTGTGGCATTTAGGTTCGCTTGAATCAGTCGAACCTTTTCTTCCGCGTTGTTGACAAGGTCAATCCCGAAGGTAACCCTTTCCCCAGACTCACACCAATTTAATGGTGTGCGGCATTTTCTCCCGTATAGCGCCTCGTAAGGCGCCATCTTGATGCTGGCTTGGTACCCATTGTTGTAGGAGAACTCGGCCAACAGCAAGTGATCATCCCAATTCTTGCCGTGGTTGATAGCGCAAGCTCGTAGCATATCTTCTACACTTTGATTTACCCGCTCGGTTTGCCCATCCGTCTGCGGGTGGTATGCTGAACTACGAATCAGCTTCGTCCCCAACGCAGCGTGTAGCTGCTCCCAAAAACGGGACACAAATAAAGTGCCCCGATCCGATATGATGGTACGGGGTATGCCGTACAAGCATAGGATCCGTGAGATGTACAGTTCAGCATACTTCTTGGCGTTGTAGTTGGTGTTGACCGGGATGAAATGGGCGACTTTGGTGAGCCGGTGGACCATCACCTACACAGAATCATGTTTCTGAAAGGTGGTGGGTAAACCGACGATGAAGTACATGCTCACATCCTCCCATTTCCAGGCAGGAACGCCTAGTGGTTGCAGCAGTCCAGGTTTCTGCATATGATCTGCCTTCACCCTTCGACATGTATCACACTCGGACACGTACTTTGTGACTTCCTGCTTAATCCATGTCCACCAAAACTTGGTTCTGAGTTCTTGATACATTTTGTTTCTGCTGGGGTGAATGGAAAACTTTGACAAGTGAGCCTCATCAAAGATTTTCTTCCGTAATTCCGGGTTATGGGGTACGACGATCCGGTCCTTGAACCATAGGGCGCCGTCTCCGTCTTTCCGGAAACATTTCAGCTCCCCACTATCTATGCGTCTCCGCAAATGTGACATGCCCTTGTCATTTTTCTGGGCTGCCGCTATCTCTTCACGGATGGTGGGGATCAAAGCTAAGTTGTAGAGAGCTCCATGTGGAATCACATGCAGTGGTGGTTCGCTCTCTTCCAAAGGTGTGATGGTCAGATTGTTGACGTGTGACTTGCGGCTCAGCGCATCAGCCACTACGTTTGCCTTGCCGGGGTGATAATGGATCTCTATTTCGTAATCCTTTATCAACTCTAACCATCTTCGCTGCCTCATGTTCAGCTCCTTCTGAGTGAATATGTACTTGAGGCTCTTGTGGTTGGTATATAAATGTACGAGGTTACCGAGTAGGTAGTGCCTCCACATTTTGAGTGCGAGTACCATGGAAGCGAGCTCCAAGTCGTGAGTTGGATAATTCTGCTCATGGTTTCTAAGCTGCCGTGACCCATACGCGGCCACTCTTCGGTCTTGCGTCAGTACACATCCGAGCCCAATGCCGGATGCATTGCAGTACACATCGAGCGGTTTTGTTGTGTCTGGCTGTGCCAAAACCGGTGCTGATGTTAGGTGCTTCACTAATGCCTTGAACGCTGCTTCACATGCTGGACTCCAAACATATTTGGTAGCCTCTTTAGCAGCTCTGTCATAGGCTTGGCAATCTTCGAGAAGTTCGGGATGAACCTCCGATAGTATCCCGCGAGTCCGAGGAAACTCTGTACCTCATGAACAGTTCTCGGGGACTTCCAATTCAGCACTTGTGTGATCTTACTCGGGTCTACAGCGATACCCTCCGCTGAGATGATATGCTCAAGAAAAGGCACTTGCGATATCCAAAACTCGCACTTGCTGAATTTCGCGTATAGTTTGTGATCCCGCAGTCGTTGCAAGACTATACGCAGATACTTCTTGTGTTCTTCCTCCGACTTGGAATATACCAATATATCGTCGATGAAGACCACGACAAACTTGTCCAGCTCCGGCATGAATACCGAGTTCATCAAATACATGAAGTGAGCTGGAGCGTTGGTGAGGCCGAAGGACATGACCAGGTACTCATAAAGCCCGTACCACGTCAAGAAAGCCGTTTTCAGAATGTCCTCAGCCCGTATCTTAATCTGGTGGTACCCGGATCTTAAGTCCATCTTGGAAAAGATCTTTGCTTCGACCAACTGATCAAACAACATGTCGATCCGTGGCAACGGGTACTTGTTCTTGATGGTTACGGCATTTAGTGGACGATAGTCCATGCAAAGTCGCAACGTCTCGTCTTTCTTCTTCACGAACAGTGCCGAACAGCCCCATGGTGAGGAGCTCGGCCTAATAAAACCCTTCTCCAGCAGGTCCGTTAGCTGGGTCTTCAGTTCAGCCAACTACTTGGGCGCCATCTTGTACGGCATTCAGGATATTGGCATGGTTCCCGGTGCAAGTTCAATTTTGAACTCCACCTCTCTGTCGGGCGGCATCCCCAGTAAATCATCCGGGAACACGTCAGGGAACTCTCGGACCACTAGAATATCTTCCAATCTGATGTTTGTGGATTGATAGACACTTGGAAGTTTTATTTCTGGACTGTCCACAAATAAGGAGTGAGATCCGTGCACTTCTGAGTTCAAGTGCATGATTCGAAGGACGGTGTCTAAAACAGCGCCGTGGCGGTTTAACCACGACATCACTAAGATGGCATCGACCTTTTGTCCCTCTAAGACTATGAGAGACGTAGGGTATACTCTACCCTCTAAGCATAATGGTGCTTTTGGGACCATCATGCTTGCTGAAATTTTCCCACCCGGTGAACAAATCAGATATGGACTATCGGTGGGTAATGTTTGCAAGCTATATCTAGCAATGAAAGCTTGGCTAATAAAAGTGTGCGTGGCTCCTGATTCAAATAATACTATGGCGGGATGCTGGTGGATTTGGAACATACCCGCAAGGATTGGCTCACCCTCTGGCACGTCCTCTATGGCAAGTTGGTGGATGGTGCCGGGCCTAGGGTTTGCCCGCCGCGCATTAGTAGGGTTCCGGGGCTGATTCCTCCCCGGATGTTGCGGTGCCACTCCGCCGCCTTGCCTCTCCGGACAACTGCTGGCGAAGTGCCCTGGATGACCACATTTGTAGCATGTGTCCGCTGCTTGTCCGGTGCTTGGGGGATGAAAGCCTGGCATGCGCTGCTGAGGTGCATACGCACGCGGCATCGCCCGCTGCAGCTGTTGTTGTTGCGGAGGTGGTGCTGGCAGTGCCGGCCTGAACGCCGGTGGGGAATTGGGCCAACTGCGGAATGGCATTGACCTCTGTGGTGGCTGCCAGCGTGGACCCGATGGTGGGCGATTCACCATTCGATATTTCTGAGAAGGACCACTTCCTTCTCCGCTGCTTTGCGGCGCGCTTCGCTTCCTCTCCGCCGCCACTACCTTCTTGCCGGAGTCCTCCTGAACAATCGCAGCATCAATTATGTCGTCGAGGCTGCCGCGATTGAACATCGCCAACTTGTCTTTCAGGAGCGGGTTAAGCCCCTGGTAGAAGTGATCCCTCCACTTCTCGTCGGTATCGGCGTGATATGACGCGTGGAGCGCAAGATCATTGAACGCCCTGGAGTATTCCAGCGCGTTCTGGCTCCCTTGTTGCAGGCGTAAGAACTCCTGTATCTTCCTCTTCATGAGACCTGGCGGTATGTGATAGGCCCTGAAGGCCATCGGAACTCCGCCCAGGTCATAACTCGGTCGGTGGGCTGTGAAGCACAGTAGTTCACCCACCATGCGCTCGCGGATCCCTGGAGCTGTTGGACCGCGAACTGAGTCTTGCGCTGCTCACTCACTTGGAGCAGCCCAAACTTCATCTCCATCGTGCGGAGCCAGTTGTCCGCATCGAGGGGTTCATCCGCCCTTGAAAATACCGGGGGATGAGACACTAGAAAGTCAGAGTAGGAGCTCTGTTGACGCTCCTCACGATCTTGACGCCTCTCTGGTCAAGACGTATTTGTGATGAGAGTTTGCAGCAACTCCGTGTGCTGCTGATGAGAACCCGCCATTATCGCAACGATGTCGGCCAATGTAACTGTTGGCGGTGGCGGTGTTTGTTGTTGCTGTTGCTGCTGTTGCTGTTGCTGTCCCGAGGAGTCCTCGGGAGGCTGTTGGGAGGTTTCTCCCCCTTGACTAGAACCCCCAACGTCCGGGTTGGCACGAGTATGAGTCATTCTGAAATTCAAAACAGCAGCGATCAGCACATGTCATACTTAAAAATTTCATACGAATCAGTAGGTATTTGAAGTGACGCATGAATAATTTGCACAACATTCACATATATTGATAAAGCATAAACTTTATACAGGATACATTATTCTGGGGTCTCTGAGAAGTCGTGGTCATGTCGTCATTACCTATACATACGCTACTGCCTACACGACATGTCACTGGTTAAAAAAAGTTTGGGTTACGCCACTCTGGTTGCCCTACTTGGCAACGGTAACCCCCTACTCGGAGTAGAATTCAACCTCCTGTGGGTCGTCCTCCTCCGGTACCTTTGCTGGTGGCTCTGGATCTACAACCTCCTCTCCCATCTCGGGTTCTCCCATTGCCGGAAGACCCAAGACCACGGGTACGGCACCTACCACTGGTATGCCCATCACCGGAGGTACGAGGTCCTGCAACGCGTGCACCTCATCCATGGCCTGGTTGTAGTCCTCTTCCCAGCCTTGCCCTTCCTCAATAGCGTCGTCCCGCTCTTGAGTAAGGACCTCATTCTGCTGGGTCAGAGCCTGCACCTGTTCTTGCAACGCCGCAATATCGACACGGTTTTTTTTCTTCGCCTTCTTCAGACGATGCAACTGATTATGCTGTTCGTTCAGTCGCTTAATCGTCGGAAGGAGCACATTGCGGAGTGCACTGTGAGCACTCTCAAAATGGTCTCCACGGCTTGTGCTCTCCTTGAGCTTTGTGGCGAGACACTCTGTATGAACAGCTTGGCTGTCCATCACGGCTTTTCCTGCCCTCAATCGGAGACTGAGGTTTGCCTCCGCGGGGTTGTACCTTGGGCAACCCGGATCGGTTGCCTCCCTGTACCTCCCTTCCCACACATGATTAGCCCGTCCCTCCACCGGAACGAGCGCATATGGACTGCCCTCCATAGCTCTCACGTGTAGCCGGCAGAAACGCGACATGGTGTCGCGGGCTGCCACTTGCCACATTCCCTCCGGTTGTCTACCTCTCACCGTAACGGTGAACGGCGCCCAACCGGGTGGCGTAGGCCCTGCAGGAACTTCGACATGGATCATCCATGTTTTGTTCCCCTCCTCGCCTTCTTCTTTGGCGAAGTACTGCGGCATCTTTCTGTACCCGAAATATTGAAGCATTTGCCTCAATGCTTCCGGATAGCCGCTGCGGTGAGAACAGAGGGACACCACCCACCCGTTCTCCAACTGTTTATCCGCTGTCATCTGTAAAAACATATTTGAGAAATATGAAATATTTATTTGAACAGTAAACTATTGAATTCTAACATAAAACATGTCACTGAACTCATAAAACATGGAAACATAGTTCAAATTTAAACAAATTTGCCTACTGATCTACTGTCCAAGATGACAGTCCTGACCAGTTTCCATTTCAACCTGATTTAGACCATGCTAAAGGCAAAACCAATTCTGAAGCTCAATATAAAAGTTAAATCTCACTTCAGTAGCTTTCTATAAAGTATTTGCTTGGCCTAAGATCTGTCTTGGTTCAAAAGTTATGAGATGTCAAATTTAACAGAATTTCTGGAGAAAATTAGACAGCACCTCCCTGCTTGAGGTACTGATTTGATCCAATAATTCCAGTAAATTCTACTCCAAATCTGACAAAACTTTCTGTTACAAAGTTGTAACCCATCTCATAAGATTTCCCAAACTACCTCATGCAGGAAGTTATGCTCAATTTACAGAGAGTTACAGAGAGTATTTGCTCTGCCCTGTTTTCTGGACAGTTTCAACTTTACTGCATTTTTCGATTGGTTAAGTGATGAAACATCTCTGTACCTCAACAGAAAAGTTGTAAAGCCCTCCCAAAGATTTCCATAAATGTATCATATGACCCCAACCTCGAAAGAACTCAACCTCTAACCTCTGCTTAACTTCAGCCTTATCTCAGCTGAAAACAGGGGACTCTGTCCTTAGTATCCTATAAGTTGAAAACTTATTACCTTTGAATATCCTGATTAGGGGAAGGAGTTACATCAAAGTTTTAGTGTTCCGGATTAAAACTTTCAAGTTTTACAATGAAGTTGTTCATTTAGTGGAGTGTGACGTCGATGCGTCACCAAAGCATGTTGGTACTACGTTCTCACAAAGAAAAACCTATACCGGACTTAGCCGGCTTCGTTAACTCAGTGGCACTAAGAGTCACTCACACACGGATGCTACCCGTCTACCGTTTCGTGGTTAGACTACCTGCAGATAACTCACACAATCGTCAGACTCGGCTGCACACCGAGCTCGGTATCCATACAGTTCGTACACCCGGCCGTCATCACTCGCCCGGATGTTCTCAAGCCAAACATGCCTTGAGTTATGTGTTCACGTTACTGACCACCTGACGGGGTCTCTCAAATTGCCCGAAGCACGCCAGGGACAGACGTTGCTCGAATACCCCAAACGACATGAAGATTCGTAGAGGATATTAAAGCCGGTCGGGTTACCTTCCACCCGTGGGGCTCCACCCTTCAGCTTGTGCGCACTGGTGGACAGCGCTTACGTGCACCCCCCAAGACATAAAGCATCCCGAGATGCACAATTTTCCAACATAATCAAATAGGTTAGTATGCCACTTTCTATACACTAATAACATCCTTATATGGGCTACTAACTCGTTCCTCACTGGATTTTTGAAAAAGATGACCTTTATAGTGCGTTAAACCTCAAGCGTGCTCTGATACCACGCTGACACGACCCCACGGTCTTGTCGAGCCAGGATCACGCTGAGGGGTGCTGCGTTGCACAGAACCAGATAACACACATCAAAGGTACAAAGCGAAAGCAAAGTTTTATTACATAAAAAGGTCTATGAACATTTGTACAACAAAATATGTTCAGTCTACACTCACGGGTGTAGACTACGCATCGAGTTCACGTTCAGCCTGTGAACGTGTCCCCGCTAGCACGCACACACACTAACACGGCGGCGTGCACGACTCCCACTCGACGGGGTTCCCCTCCTGGGTTCCATCTCCTCCTCGGGAGTCCCTTCCTCATAGAACCCTGCAAAAGCTTCAAACACCAGCAGTGAGAACGAAGGCTCAGCAAGACTGACCCGTCTCTCCTAAACATGAGACTTCTACATGGAGGGTGATAGGTTACATGAGGCAAAATAAGTTGCAAGTACTCGCCTAATTAGTGGGACCTTACTTTCAAGTTTTAGCAGCAGGTAGTGAAGAACCTTGCGCTAAGGCACATGAGAGAGCCGCAATCAAACAAGAAACGCATTTCCCTCATGTACTTTGCCCAAAGTTGAAAAGAACTTTAGTTAGCTCTAGGCTACTGCAAATCCTTAACAATAAAAGTCCATCTTTCAATCAGCAACATTTTAACATGTATCTAGCCTGTTCTTTCTACGTCACGGTACAGTGAACAAGTGGTACTCACTGACCGTGAGGGACGGCGATTATAATCGACTTACACCTGCAGGGTTACCCGAATAACCCATCACGTACGCCCGTACTCGATGTTGCCTACAGCAACCATCACGGACGCCGTACGCAACCACCTTTCACCCGTCAGCCAAATATTGAACCGGTCCTATCGTCCCGAGCAAGAGGTCTCTGCACGCGCATCTCAATGCCACCAGCCGATTTACACCTCGAGCTCTCAACCTACCCTCTCAACGATAGGCAATGCCTCAATACCCAGCTACCCGAGTTACATCGGTTTCCCAGTTCCCATATAGCCGGTAGGTCTTCGGTACTGTTCTAGCTTGTTCAATAGGCCCACACACGGCTCGATCCTCAATCGACACAAGCGGATCTATAGCACCCAGGCCCCAACGTCCTGCTGCCCTTACTCTTCGCTCGGTCTCATTTTTTTTGCCATGTGTTTCGTTTGCTATTTTTACTCAAGCAATGTGCCTCTAGCCTATTCTCGCGAGTAGTTCCAACTACTCGACTTGTACCGAATCCTACTCTATCTTAGCATTGCAGTGGCTAACGAGGTTTTCAATCTTAATCCCAACCCATGGTTTTCTTGGCTATGCATTTGGGTTTCAAACAAGACTCTAATGCAAGAAATAAATGGTACTCAAAGGAAGTTCTCAAAACAATAAAAATTTGTAAAGAGGTTAATGCAAACCGGAGCTTGCCTTGCTGTTCTTGGTCGTAGGCTACCTGCTATTCCGGAGTAACGAAGTCTAAGACTTCGGGTTCCTCCTCGACCTTAGCGACTACATGATATAACAAGTATATGTATTAATTTAAATGTATTTGAATTGAATATAAACTTGTGAAGACTATAAGTCCCACTAGACAGCCCAAATGACTCTGAAATTTTTATTGTTGTTTGGTTACAACCGAAGCAGAGACTTGGCCAAGTTTTATTTGCAGCAAAGCTCATTTGGGCTCTCCACAAATAATTATGTACCTGACCTTAATTGGAGCTCTTAGGGTGTTCTAGGGATTTTCATGGAGCAAGCCATGACTTTCTGAAAACTATATTTTCAGAGGGTTCTAATGGGGTTGGTTTCACTTAATTTGAAGGTTCCTAACTAAAGATATGAGCTAAACAATTTCAGAGAAATTCTGAAAATGTTTCTGGACATTTTCTATTTTCTCTGGAACAATTTTATTAATCACACCATTAGGTGGATCAAATATGCTCAAATGGATCTGAAATTTTTATGGTAGCTCAGGTATATTTTGGTGAACATCCCAGCAAAATTTCAGAATTCCTCCAAAGGGTTCTCCAGTTAAAATTCTAAACATTTTAAATTTGAAGAATTAATTCTGGAGAAATAAGGATTTTCATGAAGTGAAACTTGATTTGCTGGAAAGTACTCAGAGAGCTGAATCCAACCCAATTGGAATCACTCAATTTGGAGGTTTGTACAGAGAGCTATGAATTTCCAAAGTTTGAGCAGCAACTGGAATTGTTTTCCTACTGAAAACTCTACTGGGCCCGCTTATTTAAATAGCAGCCAGTCAGAAATGGGCCACACCCGGGCCACAGCTTTCCAGCGCGCCAACACACTGGATCCCAGCCACACCCGATCAGGGATTTAAATTTTTGAGCTGCTGACAGCCGGGGCCCACCCCTTCGTCTTCCTCCCGCCGGTTCCCAGCGCGCGCCGGCGCTCTCCGCTCGCGGGAGCAAGCTGTAGCTCGCCGGCCGGCCGTTCCCGGCCATCGTCCGAGCTAAAAATCGCCGCCAGTGCGTTTAGGACCCCGGGGAACACGATGGTGAGGTGCTTTGGGACTGCCGATGACTGGAAGGTGGCCGGCGACGTGCAGCGGCCTCTATTGAGGTTCGGCAGCGTCGACCGGGAGTTCTAACCCGCCAAAACCTGTACCGACGAGCTCTGCAGCACCAGTGCACCTCTAGGAATCTCGACAAGGCCTCAAAGGTGTTCAGAAATGGCTGCAAGGTTGTCGGCACCGTGTGACCGACCGTGTCCGCAATGAACGCCCTTGATCGAGCTCGAAATCCGTCGCTCCTAGCCGGTTTCATGCAACGGATGCTAAAAGGAAGATGATCGCCGGCTAGTCCAGCGTGTATGTGCCAAGTTTGATGACCGAAGGAGGATCATAGAACGGGAATTCGAAGAAACCGTACAGGAAGCTCAGATTGCGGCCGCCGGAGCAAAATCTGGAAATTTCCAGTCGATGCTTCACGGTTTGCTCCAAGAATTGGAGGAGAGCAGCACCAACCTAGCGTGCTCCCGTGGACTGGATCGCTTGACCATGAGAACCCCTGTGGAGGACTGTCCATGATCACCCGATCGTCGGCTGAAGTTTGGTCGCCGCTGTGGCAGTCGTTTGCGGCAAGGAAGGCCGGAACTTGCTTGTTTCCGGGTGAGGGAGGTGTGTGCGGAGCTCAGGGCAGTGTTTAGAAGCTCAGGGAGGAGAGGGCATGGGTGTTTCACCGTTCTCTCGATCAGTCCAAGCAGCGGAGGGAAGAGCTTCGGCTCAGTGTTCGCGCGAGAGAAAAGCAGATGAGGGTGGCTTCGGCAGAGGCGAGGAGCGCCTTAAGAAGCGATCAGAACAGCCGACCTGCGTCCGCGCGTGGGCAAGAAGCTGGTGGCACGGCGGCTCCCCCTCGGTGGCACCATCGGAGGAAGCCCGAAGACCCGAGTGCTGAATTTTCAGGCGGTTGAGTTTGACTCAGTGGCTGACATGTGGGTCCCATCTCCCTTTTAACCTCTGAACTTAACTCCCTCTTACTGTTATAAACAGTAATCCCCCTTATACCCATGGTGATTTGAATTATCTACCCCTGAGCCATTTGAATGGGATAGAATTCAAATTGGTTTGTGTTTGACTAAATTTCAGCACATATGCAGTTTGAAATTCAAATAAAGTTTGAATTTGCTAAACTTAGCTCATGTCAAGATCAACTCCAAATGGAGTGAAAATTGGTGTGTGAGCTCACAAAAATGTGCTGAGTAAGAATATGCCTCCCACTTTTGAATTCATGGGATGAAAACAGTTTGAATTTGAATTTGAGTTCAAACCACTTTCTTTCTAGCTATACCCAAAAGGACTTCAAAAAGGTTTTTAATTCGGGTGAAACTTGGCATAGACATTCCTAACAAGGTGTAGGAGTTTTACATATGCCCAGCCCCTATATGATGCATGTGGGAAATGCCACTTTTGCATTGTGTGAGTTTGGTCTCTAATGATCATGTTGATGGTGGTTACTTGCTCTTCAAATGTGTTCATCAACTTTCTTCAAATGAAGTGTGTGGGTGGTGTGATGAACACTTTGAGTATGTGCCAAAAACTTAGGCCCTTACAAAATTATGGCTAGGGCAGAACGTCGGGCTTCTTCTCCGACGACGGCGAGGCGTGACAGGGCTCAACGGCGGCCAAACTTTGGCAGGGGGGGGGGGCTTGGCGACTTGGCAGCAAGGGGAACTCGGCGACTTGGGGCAACAGAGGGGTGGCCAAAAAAAATATATGGTGCTGCTAGGGGGTGGGGGTTATATTTATAAGGGGAAAAAAGAGTCCTAGGGATGGAAACAAAGAGTCCTAGAAGTATGGGACCGAACCAAAGAGTCCTACGGGTGGAAACAAAGAGTCTTAGAGGTAGGGGACTCAACCAAAGAGTCCTAGGGGTGGGGGACAAAGAGTCCTAGCGGTGGGGGACTTAACCAAAGAGTCCTGAAGGTGGGGGACTTAACCAAACAGTCCTAGAGGTGGGGGATTTCACTAAAGAGTCCTAGAGGTGGGGGACTAGGGTTACCCCCTCAAAGGCCTCGGCCAAGGGGTCTCCCCCCTAATTTGGTGCGGCCAATTTGGGGGAAAATTCCGCCCTAATGTTGGGGAAATTCTCTCTAGGGGAATTTTGGGGAATTTGGGGGGAAAATCAGGAAAAATTAGGAAGAATTTTGGATTTTTTGGGAAGGGGGACATTTGGGGAAAATTTTGGGTGGCTCAATTTGGCTATTTTATCTTCATTACTTTTCATTTCTATATTCCTTTCTCAGTTTCTTCTTTTTTTTAAATGCTCCTCTAAATGAAAATGTATGCATTGCTTGGTAGTGAAATTGAGGGTGTTACAAACCTACCCCCCTTAAAATGAATCTCGCCCTCGAGATTCGATAGAGTGGAGAAGAGATTGGGGAATTCTGCCTTGAGATCTTCCTCACGTTCCCATGTAGTTTTGGCTTCCGTGTGATGGCTCCATTGTACCATGCACCAACGGATCACTTTGTTTCTCGTGACCCTTTCCTTCACGTCCAATATTTTAATGGGGTGTTCTGCGTAGGTCAGATCCTCTTGAAGCTCTAGCTCATCCATCGGTACTTGTTCTTCCGGTACTCTTAGGCATCTCTTGAGCCGAGATATGTGAAACACGTCATGCACATCGGAGAGGTGCGTGGGCAGCTCTAGTTGATAGGCTACCTCTCCTCACTTGCCCAAAATCTGGAATGGCCCGATGTAGCGAGGTGCTAACTTGCCCTTGACGTTGAACCATCGTTGGCCTCGGATAGGCGACACCTTAAGATACACGAAGTCTCCCACTTCGAAGGTCAATGTTCATCGCCTATTGTCCGCATAACCCTTTTGTTGTGACTGAGCGGCCTTCAAGTTTTCACGTATCATTTGGACTTGCTTTTCAGCGTCTTGCAGCACTTCGGGTCCGACTACATGGCTTTCTCCAATCTCATTCTAGAATGGCGGTGTGCTACACCGTCTACCATACAATGCTTCGAAAGGTGACATCTTAAAGCTGGCTTGGTAGCTGTTGTTGTACGAGAATTCAGCATATGGCAAGCTCTTATGCCAACTACGCCCATGTTTCAAAGCGCAAGCTCTCAACATGTCTTCCAAAATTTGATTTGTCCTCTCAGTTTCCCCGTAGGTTTGCGGGTGATAAGCGGAGCTGAAATTCGATCGTGTACCCATGGCTTCATGCAGCTTCTTCCAGAACCTTGGGGTAAATTGAGAATCTTGATTTGAAACTATCCTCTTCGGAACTCCATGACGACACGCGATTTGCTCCATATACAGCTCGGCTAATTGTGTGACAGTGTACTTGGTTCTAACAGGAAGAAAGTGGGCTGTTTTCGTCAATCAGTCCATGATAACCCAAATGGAGTCGTAGCCGGACTGAGTACGCGGCAATCCGACTATGAAATCCATGCCGATGTCTTCCCACTTCCACTCGGGTACTTTCAATGGCTGCAACAATCCAGCGGGTCTTTGATGTTCGGCCTTCACTCGTTGGCATGTGTCGCATAGGGCAACATATTCAGCGATGTCCATTTTCATGCCATCCCACCAATAGCATGTTTTCAGGTCCTTGTACATCTTTGTACAGCCAGGGTGTATGGAATAAAGTGTAACACCCCAAAAATATTGTTAAGAACCTAAATCATGTTAAGAGGGGAATTTAAAAATTTTTGGACGTGTTGCATGTTTTGCAAAAATTCAAATTCAAACTGGAATTCAAATTAAACTCAAATCAGAAAAGAAATAGAAAAAAGAAAAAGAGAAAACAGAAAAAACTGGCCAGTGGGCCGAAACCCACCAGCCGGCCCACCCAGCAACCGCGCCAGCCTGCAGCCGCGCGCGCTGTTTCCTTTTGCTGACAGGTGGGACCCACCAGATCGTCGTCTACCTCACGCCCGCGCCGGACTCCCTCTCACCCGAATCAAAACCGATCGGGATTTCTGCGTATCCCCGCTGAATTCTGTTCGTAGGTGACGCGGACTTGATCTAAACCGCCCCGCCGCCTTTCCCCGTCTATAAAAACCCCGGCCTCGTTCTGTTTTTCCCACGCGATCCGCCGATTTTCCTACGGTGAGAACCGAGACTTCTCCGGCGAATTCTGGCCGATCTAAGCTCAGAAATTCCGGTCTAACTCGCTGGTTTTGATCCACCGCCTCCGGGGAACCTTGCAGGTGCAGAAAACTCGGTGACTTGCGGTGTAAACACAGCGCCGACGAGCTTCGCCGTGGTTTCGCCTCGGACCTCGTCGCCGATCACCTTCCAGGACCTCCGAGCTCAAGAAAACCCCCGAGGTGAGATCCCCGACCTCCCCTCCACCGATCTATGCCATAAAATCACAGTTCTAGGAAGAATTCTCGAAGATCCGAAAGTCTCCGGTGAGATCGCCGCTTTCCGCCGCCGTGCACCGCCGGCAGCGCCGCCCGCGCTCGATCAGAGCGACGTGGCCGCCTGTGCGCCGTTTATTTTAAATCGCACGGTAGAGTTTAAAACCCCGCGTACCGGTTCGACGTTATAATCTCAGCCGTCGGTTTTAAATCGGACGGTCCACGTCAGCCCCGTGTTATAATGACTGGAAATCTTACGTGCTACCCCCTGGGGTTCTCGGGAAATAAGAGCTAGCCCCGGAAACTTCTGATCTAGCCCCTGGAACTCCAGAAAATCATGTAAATTCATTTAAAAATCAGTTTTAGCCCCTGGATTTAATAAAAATTAGGAAAAACACCTCTGATAAGTGTAGCTAGACCCCTGAAAATTCTGAAAATAATATTATAGACCCTGTAATGGGGTGAGTTTACCTTTTTAGCCCTGTTTAGTATTTAAATTAGGAAATTGAATATGTGGCTAGTGTTTAAAAATTAAAAAGTGGGACCAACATATTGTCATAATTAAATTAAAAACTTTCTCAGTATTTAGAAAACTTTGGAGTGAGATAAAAACATATTTTGGACTGAATTGAATCTGTCTAATTTATTATTCACATTTAGGGACACATTTTTAAGTAATGAATAGTTTTAGAAAATAGGGAAAATAATTGTGAAATAGTTTACATCAGAGGCAAAGGTCAAAATATGTTATTAAATTATTTAGGACCAGAACCTATTCTGTTTAGATGATGTATATTACTAATTTCATAATAAAGAACACATTTATGTATAGGAAAATAAATCTGAAAATATAACAACTAGTAAATGATAAATGGAGTTTCTAAAATCCAAAGAATTCAGTTTAAGGTTGGTAGAAATTCTAAAGGCACATATGGAGAAGAAAAATATTTTTCATACATACTTGGTAGTGAAAAGGTGTAGTAGTTGAATATAAGGAATTTATTTAAATTGGAAACTCATATATATATAGTAGGTAAGTATAAATGTGAACACAAAAGTAGGAATCATATACACATGATTAAAAGTGTATGCAAGCCACAAATCAACACACATAAAGTAAACACAACACATATAATGGTGAAGGACTTTCATAAATGTGAATGTGTGGTTTGTATGAAGTAGAAGTGTGAACTATGTCTTATGGATTGTTGTTTTTCTTTTGCTATGTGTGATGGTATGATGTAGAACCTGCTCAAGAGCAAGTTATTCCTTTCCAAGATCAGGACTACCCATTTCAAGAGCAGCAGGAAGAAGGCAAGTGTCCTTGACCACTTTGATCCTATGCTAGGATGTGTAGCTAGAGTTATTTGCATTGTCAATTTAATATGAAACCCATGATAGGAAGTTTCCCTAGAATTGCATTACCTTGTTTCCTTGTAGCTTGGGTTGGGATTTATTTTATCATGTCATTTATTATTATGCATATGCTTAGCCATGCTTAGAATGGGATATTTGGGATATGAGGTCATCAGTTTATTTTACCATACTCTTGAATGAGATATTGTGAGTTATGTAGAGGTAGGGATCAAGGCAAGTTGGATGTTTTGGTTGTGTGCTGGGTGCACGAGACTCGGGTTTGTGTTTAGTACTTGCCTGGATCCTAAGGACCGGTTCATGGAGCAATTAACCTGGCTTTACAGTGCCAACCACATGCTGAGATGGGGCAGCTTGGCCAATTAATTAGGTGTATCCCCGGCGTAGTATGGGTGTGTTGGATGGTGCGGGGAGTAGGTGTCAGCTGGACTACCATATGAACCGCAAGGCTCAAGAGGGGGCCACTGCAGCGGGGTTGGAGCCTCTTGTATGCTGTTAGGGGTGAAACCTCAGTGGGCCCACGCTCGTCGGGAATCCCTTTGTAAAGGCTTTGTAGTGATCTCCTGGTGACACACCTGGGAAGTGTGAATGTGGTTCGTAGCCACTGGCATAATGGAGGTTCTTTTAGTCCACTCGGCAACGGGGGATGAAATCATTACATGTGGGTACAGTGGCACAAACTCTGCAGAGTCAAAACTGTCATGACAGCCGTGCTCACGGTCAAGAGCGGCTTGGACTTATTCATGATTAGAGGATTGTTGGTTTTGGAAGTTGTGGATGTTAAGCGGGGAGCTTAACATTGGAAATGATGTTATGGTTATTTGATTATGGTGGTGGGATGGGAGATTGGGACCATTTCACCTGTGTAGTAATGTAGGTGCTTAATAAGCTAAGGTGATAGGTATTAATTGCGTAGTGCTATAACCATGGGTTCAACCTCCCCTTGTTATAGCCATGCATGACATAACTTTCCCACACTTGCTGAGTACCATCGGTACTCAACCTTGCATATTTTGTTGGTTTATATTGCTGCTCAGGTCAAGATAATGAGGTGGTGTATAATGACCAAGACTTTGGACCCGAAGAAGGTTTCTAGGTTCATGGAGACCCCCGGGCAACGCCTGCAATGGAGCCCACAAGAATAATATTCCGCTGCTAGTTTATTTACTTGTGATGAACTTATTATTGTCCATCGAGACATTTGCGATGTAAGACTTATTTATATTCGACACCTGGCTTGTAATAAATGATGCTTCACTATTTGTCATCACATGTATGAGAAAATGATCCTGGCATACATGTGATATTCACTTGGTTGTTCTTCGGAAAAACCGGGTGTGACAGAAGTGGTATCAGAGCCAAGGTTGCCCGTAGGAATGTGGACCTAGGAAGAAATGGACGTATTTAAGGACCTTATTTTCTTAAAAACTATTTTTACAAGGTGTGTGTTGAAAAGTGTTATTTAATGAGTCACTTTCTTCATCTTACCCCAATTTTCATTCAAAATAGGATTTTTGTTTAGGAGTTTATCTAACCTAAGTTTAAATTCTTTTTGTTTTAGATAGTTCGCATGATTCGTACCGCTCGCAAGTCCACAGGAGGGAGAGTTCCCGTAGTTGCCCTTGCCGAGAGAGAGGAGAGCCGTCCGGTGACGTACCTTTCCTACGGATTGGCAGTAGGAGGCCTATTGCGCCGTCTTCGGCGTATGCTCGAAGCCGCCGGCAATACGGGCAAGCTAATCATCCACTATAACTCCACCAGGACCATCCGTGAGAAGAGGGAAGAATGGAGTTCAGAGATGAGGATAATACACGAAAATCAGCTGCTTAAGATTCACCACTCTCCAGCTTGTAGAGCGACACAGGTCGATGCGGAGAAAGATGTCACCTGGGAGGCCATCACCTGCCAGAGTCACATCTATTGTCGCCACTTGGACAAAACTGAGTACATGTATGTCCTCCAGCGTGAGAGTGGTACCACGGAGTACAAGTACCCGCCGGTGCAGCAAGGGACTTCCCATGAGCACATGGACTTGTGCTTGGAAGATGCTTCTATGCTCAGCACTCGACTGGAGGAGTGTCAACAAGAGCTTCAGGATGTCCGAGACACCCTGAAGGAAATGGAGGCGTTGCTGCGAGCCTGCTTTAGGGCGAGAGAAAGAGGAGATGGGAATGAACTGTGTGTCACCGTGGATGATACATGGACTCCTGACTCCCCAGATCGCCGGGCGATCAGGCGTCGTCGCACTTCTCCACCAGCAGCCTCCCCACCCAAAGCAGAGTCAGAAGGCAGCCGAAATGATGAGGAAGATCCCGAGGAGCCAGCTCAAGAAAACGAGTAGTGTAGAGTCCTTCCCTTAGTTAGCAAGATGTCGAATAGTCGAGTCGTTACGTTAAGTAATGGTGTGTTAATGCTTGGTGTGTGACGTGAGTTGTGAAAGCCATGAGCAATTGTCCACAGCCTCGTCTTCAGATTTGTTTTGCTTTGGTGTGTGAACCCACATGAAATAATAGTGCATTTATTTGGTGTGAGATATGAACCCTCGTAAAAGTATAACAAAGCCTCAACACTTCAAAGTACAAACAAATGAAAGTAGTAAGATGATACTAAATGCTTTCAAATTAACATTGGTTGATTCTGCCAGATGGCCGGAAGAGGAAAAGGATGTGCTGCCAACCCCGCCAACAACAACGATGAGGCATGCAACCCTCATCTTTCTGGAGGCCAGGACCGGGGTGGTCGCCGTGAAGGAGTTGATCCCCTCCACCAAATGCTGGAGAATCAGAATCAGCTCATCCAGAACATGACTCAAGTGGTGGCCAACTTGCATCAAGTTCCACCTCCACAAGCTGCACCACGCCAACCAAGGTTGAGTGAGTTTCTAGGAACTCAACCTCCGAAGTTTGCAAGTGCTGCTGAACCTCTGGACGCAGATGATTGGCTTAAGACCATTGAGAGCAAGATGAGGATCATACAGTGCCAAGGGTACGAGAGGGTGCTGTTTGCCTCTCATCAATTGCATGGACCTGCTGCTGATTGGTGGACCACCTACGTGGCCGCCCATCATGACCCTGAGAACATCACTTGGGAAGAGTTCAAGCGTAGCTTCCGCAACCATTACATACCAAGAGGTGAACTCAAAAACAAGAGGAAGGAGTTTTTGGGACTGCAGCAGGGAAACATGACGGTGAGGAAATACCTCACTAAATTTACTCAACTATCCCGTTATGCCCCACGGGACATAGAGACTGATGAGCAGAAACAAGATTGTTTCGTGGAGGGATATACTGCAGAGATGCAGTGTGCAATGTCCTCAAATGAGTATGAAAGCTTCCAAAAGATGGTGGACAGAGCGTTTGTGGTAGAAAGTAAGCTGAAGGCCTTGGAAAATGAGAACAAGAGGAAGGCCGGGTGGTCACATCAAGCCTCAGAGAGCAACACTCGCCCACGTCTGATGCAGCCACCTGCAGGGCAGACGAACCGTGCTGCGGTACCCTACTCAGCACCAAGAGGGTACAACACGAACTACAGGCCTCCCGTAGCACCAGCGCAGCCACAACGTCAGTTTGTACAGCAGCCTCGCCCCGCATATCCACCTCGACCAGCAGTACAGGGGCCCCCAAACCAACCCCAAGACAACAAAGGCCAGGCACCTAAGGTTGGGGTGCAATGTTTTAGCTACGGTGAAGTGGGGCACTACGCCCATAAATGCCCAAAGAAGAAGCCTGCGCAGCCACAACAGCAGAATGTAATGAGAGGACGGGTGAACCACGTCACTATGGAGGAAGCACAAGAGGCACCCGACGTGGTAGTTGGTAAGTTTCCTACCAATTTACACCTTGCAACCCTGCTGTTTGATTCTGGTGCTACCCACTCGTTCATTGCTCAAGGGGTTGTTAAGAAGCATGACCTAGCAATCACAGAAATGAACCATATGCTAGCTGTAAACTCTCTAGGTGGAGAAATAAGGACAAGACAAGTGTGTCCCAAAGTGAACCTAGACATTAATGGGGTGGTATTTACTGCTAACCTCATAGTGATAGATTCACAAGGGATAAATATTATCTTGGGTATGGATTGGTTGACAAAACATAACGGAATCATCCATTGTTCGACCAGAACGGTGGAACTAACGCACCCTAGTGGCACAAGAGTAAAGTTTATAACAATACAAGAGCCTAGGAGGGATGTTCAATTAAATCAAGTTGAGGTGAAAGTGGAGGAGATCCGAATTATCAGGGAATATCCAGATGTTTTTCCGGAGGAGTTGCCAGGTATGCCTCCCGATCGTGAAGTGGAATTTGCAATTGAGCTAGTACCTAGAACAGCCCCGATTTACAAAAGACCTTATCGGATGGACTCCAAGCAGCTGGAAGAACTCAATGATCATTTGAGAGAATTGTCGGAGAAGGGGTATATTCATCCTAGTTCCTCACCATGGGGAGCTCCGGTGATATTTGTGCCCAAGAAGGACGGAACCCAAAGGTTATGCGTGGATTACCGTGCTTTGAATGAGGTAACCATCAAGAACAAGTACCCATTACCCTGCATTGAAGACTTGTTTGATCAGTTGAGAGGCGCTTGTGTGTTCTCGAAAATTGATCTCAGGTCGGGATACCACCAACTCAAGATAAGGCAATCTGATATTCCCAAGACAGCTTTCGTATCTCGGTACGGACTGTATGAATACACAGTAATGCCTTTCGGGCTAACTAATGCCCCGGCATACTTCATGTACCTCATGAACAAGGTATTCATGGAATATCTGGACAAATTTGTGGTGGTTTTCATAGATGACATTCTCATCTTCTCCAAAGATGAAGAAGAACATGAGAAACATCTAAGGTTGGTGTTGCAGAGGCTAAGAGAACACCAACTATATGCCAAGTTGAGCAAGTGTGAGTTTTGGCTGAAGAGAGTTCCCTTCTTGGGACATATAATCTCGGAGGGAGTAATCTCCGTGGATCCTGCCAAAATCGAGGATATACAGGAATGGAAGACCCCTGAAAATGTCGGGGAAGTTCGAAGCTTCTTGGGATTGGCTGGATACTATCGATGGTTTATTGAGGGATTCTCAAAGATCTCGAGACCTCTCACCAAACTGTTGGAGAAGGGAATCACACTCACCTGGACGCCACAGTGCGAGATGAGCTTTCAGGAGCTAAAGAAAAGATTGACAACAGCCCCAGTGCTCGTTATGCCAGATATGCAAAAGAACTTTACGGTGTACTGCAATGCCTCTGGAAACGGGTTGGGATGTGTTCTCATGCAAGAAGGGCATGTCGTGGCTTATGCATCCCGGCAGCTTCGGAAGCATGAGAAGAACTATCCAACTCATGACCTAGAACTAGCCGCAGTGGTACACGCGTTGAAAATTTGGCGGCACTATTTGATGGGGAAGAGGACCGAGAGATATACGGACCATAAGAGTTTGAAGTACATATTCACACAGCCAGACCTTAACCTCAGAGAAAGGAGATGGTTAGAGCTAATCAATGACTTTGATGTAGGCATCAACTATCATCCTGGGAAAGCAAACGTCGTGGCCGATGCCTTAAGTCGGAAAGTGCAAGTCAATAAGTTGAGCTTAAAAGACCTGCCTGTAGAATTGAAGGACGAGGTTATAAGGCTCAATCTATGCCTTGTGAATAGTGGTGAAGCCATCGCCATGGAAGTGGACTCCACACTAGAGCAAGACATACGCGATGGTCAAAAGAAAGACGAGAAGATACAAGAAATCAGGCAGCTCATCAAGGAAAATAAAGCTCCTGGTTTTAGAGAGGATGAACAAGGAACGGTGTGGCACGGGAAAAGAATCTGTGTGCCTGAAATAAAGAAGATCCGTGAATTGATTTTGAGGGAAGCTCACGATTCTGACTATTCCATTCATCCTGGGAGTACGAAGATGTACCAGGACCTCAAAAGCAGGTATTGGTGGTATGGCATGAAGCGAGATGTCGCGGAACATGTTGCTCTATGTGACACATGTCAGTTGGTGAAAGCAGAAAACATCAACGACCCACGGGATTATTGCAACCACTCAAAGTGCCTGAATGGAAATGGGAAGAAATCAGCATGGATTTCATCGTGGGATTGCCTAGGACCCAATCAGGATATGATTCGATATGGGTCATCATTGACAGGCTAACCAAGGTAGCTCATTTCATCCCCGTGAAATAAAGCTACAGCGGATCCAAATTGGCAGAGTTGTACATGTCAAGGATCGTGTGTTACCATGGAGTGCCAAAGAAGATTGTGTCGGATCGAGGGACACAGTTCACCTCAAGATTCTGGCAAAAGTTGCACAAAACCATGGGAACCCATCTGAACTTTAGTTCTGCCTATCATCCCCAAACTGATGGGCAGACGGAAAGAACCAATCAGATCCTTGAAGATATGTTGAGGGCATGTGCACTCAAAAACAATCGGAGTTGGGATAAAAACTTACCGTATGCGGAGTTTTCCTATAACAACAGCTATCAAGCTAGTATGAAGATGTCACCGTTTGAAGCTTTGTTTGGGAGGAAGTGCAGAACTCCCCTATTTTGGAACCAAACGGGGGAAAGTAAAGTGTTTGGTCCAGAATTACTACAAGAAGCCGAGGCGAAGGTGAGGGAAATTCGCAACAACTTGAGGATAGCACAAACACGCCAAAAGAGCTATGCCGATGTACGAAGAAGAGAGCTCGTTTTCAACGTGGGAGACTATGTTTATCTCAAGGTGTCCCCTATCAGAGGACTTCGTCGGTTCAAGGTGAAAGGGAAGTTGTCACCTCGATACATCGGACCCTTTCAAGTTTTGGAGAGGAAAGGAGAAGTGGCGTATCAACTAGAATTACCGGCTCGTCTATCAGATGTGCACGATGTATTCCATGTGTCACAACTCAAGAAATGCCTGAGGACGCCTAAAGAGGTGTTACCCATGAATGAAGTGAACGTAGCTGAGGATTTGTCTTATGCCGAGCAACCATACAAGATTTTGGAGACAATGGAACGCCTCACCAGAAATAAAAGAATCCGGATGTGCAAGGTGCAGTGGAAGCATCACTCAGAAGAGGAAGCCACCTGGGAGCGGGAAGATGAGCTCAAGGCACAATTTTCGGAATTGTTTTCTTAGAACCACCAATCTCGAGGACGAGATTTTTTTAAGGGGGGTAGAGCTGTAACACCCCAAAAATATTGTTAAGACCCTAAATCATGTTAAGAGGGGAATTTAAAAATTTTTGGACGTGTTGCATGTTTTGCAAAAATTCAAATTCAAACTGGAATTCAAATTAAACTCAAATCAGAAAAGAAATAGAAAAAAGGAAAAGAGAAAACAGAAAAAACCGGCCAGTGGGCCGAAACCCACCAGCTGGCCCACCCAGCAACCGCGCCAGCCCGCAGCTGCGTGCGCTGTTTCCTTTCGCTGACAGGTGGGACCCACCAGATCGTCGTCTACCTCGCGCCTGCGCCGGACTCCCTCTCACCCGAATCAAAACCGATCGGGATTTCTGCGTATCCCCGCTGAATTCTGTTCATAGGCGACGCGGACTTGATCTAAACCGCCCTGCCGCCTTTCCCCGTCTATAAAAACCCCGGCCTCGTTCTGTTTTTCCCACGCGATCCGCTGATTTTCCTCCGGTGAGAACCGAGACTTCTCCGGCGATTTCTGGCCGATCTAAGCTCGGAAATTCCGGTCTAACTCGCTGGTTTTGATCCACCGCCTCCGGGGAACCTTGCAGGTGCAGAAAACTCGGTGACTTGCGGTGTAAACACAGCGTCGACGAGCTTCGCCGTGGTTTCGCCTCGGACCTCGTCGCCGATCACCTTCCAGGACCTCCGAGCTCAAGAAAACCCCCGAGGTGAGATCCCCGACCTCCCCTCCACCGATCTATGCCATAAAATCACAGTTCTAGGAAGAATTCTCGAAGATCCGAAAGTCTCCGGCGAGATCGCCGCTTTCCGCCGCCGTGCGCCACCGGCAGCGCCGCCCGCGCTCGATCAGAGCGACGTGGCCGCCTGTGCGCCGTTTATTTTAAATCGCACGGTAGAGTTTAAAACCCCGCGTACCGGTTCGACGTTATAATCTCAGCCGTCGGTTTTAAATCGGACGGTCCACGTCAGCCCCGCGTTATAAAGACTGGAAATCTTACGTGCTACCCCCTGGGGTTCTCAGGAAATAAGAGCTAGCCCCAGAAACTTCTGATCTAGCCCCTGGAACTCCAGAAAATCATGTAAATTCATTTAAAAACCAGTTTTAGCCCCTGGATTTAATAAAAATTAGGAAAAACACCTCTGATAAGTGTAGCTAGACCCCTGGAAATTCTGAAAATAATATTATAGACCCTATAATGGGGTGTGTTTACCTTTTTAGCCCTGTTTAGTATTTAAATTAGGAAATTGAATATGTGGCTAGTGTTTAAAAATTAAAAAGTGGGACCAACATATTGTCATAATTAAATTAAAAACTTTCTCAGTATTTAGAAAACTTTGGAGTGAGATAAAAACATATTTTGGACTGAATTGAATATGTCTAATTTATTATTCACATTTAGGGACACATTTTTAAGTAATGAATAGTTTTAGAAAATAGGGAAAATAATTGTGAAATAGTTTACATCAGAGGCAAAGGTCAAAATATGTTATTAAATTATTTAGGACCAGAACCTATTCTGTTTAGATGATGTATATTACTAATTTCATAATAAAGAACACATTTATGTATAGGAAAATAAATCTGAAAATATAGCAACTAGTAAATGATAAATGGAGTTTCTAAAATCCAAAGAATTCAGTTTAAGGTTGGTAGAAATTCTAAAGGCACATATGGAGAAGAAAAATACTTTTCATACATACTTGGTAGTGAAAAGGTGTAGTAGTTGAATATAAGGAATTTATTTAAATTGGAAACTCACATATATATATAGTAGGTAAGTATAAATGTGAACACAAAAGTAGGAATCATATACACATGATTAAAAGTGTATGCAAGCCACAAATCAACACACATAAAGTAAACACAACACATATAATGGTGAAGGACTTTCATAAATGTGAATGTGTGGTTTGTATGAAGTAGAAGTGTGAACTATGTCTTATGGATTGTTGTTTTTCTTTTGCTATGTGTGATGGTATGATGTAGAACCTGCTCAAGAGCAAGTTATTCCTTTCCAAGATCAGGACTACCCATTTCAAGAGCAGCAGGAAGGAGGCAAGTGTCCTTGACCACTTTGATCCTATGCTAGGATGTGTAGCTAGAGTTATTTGCATTGTCAATTTAATATGAAACCCATGATAGGAAGTTTCCCTAGAATTGCATTACCTTGTTTCCTTGTAGCTTGGGTTGGGATTTATTTTATCATGTCATTTATTATTATGCATATGCTTAGCCATGCTTAGAATGGGATATTTGGGATATGAGATCATCAGTTTATTTTACCATACTCTTGAATGAGATATTGTGAGTTATGTAGAGGTAGGGATCAAGGCAAGTTGGATGTTTTGGTTGTGTGCTGGGTGCACGAGACTCAGGTTTGTGTTTAGTACTTGCCTGGATCCTAAGGACTGGTTCATGGAGCATGTAACCTGGCTTTACAGTGCCAACCACATGCTGAGATGGGGCAGCTTGGCCAATTAATTAGGTGTATCCCCGGCGTAGTATGGGTGTGTTGGATGGTGCGGGGAATAGGTGTCAGCTGGACTACCATATGAACCGCAAGGCTCAAGAGGGGGCCACTGCAGCGGGGTTGGAGCCTCTTGTATGTTGTTAGGGGTGAAACCTCAGTGGGCCCACGCTCGTCGGGAATCCCTTTGTAAAGGCTTCGTAGTGATCTCCTGGCGACACACCTGGGAAGTGTGAATGTGGTTCGTAGCCACTGGCATAATGGAGGTTCTTTTAGTCCACCTGGCAACGGGGGATGAAATCACTACATGTGGGTACGGTGGTGCAAACTCTGCAGAGTCAAAACTGTCATGACAGCCGTGCTCACGGTCAAGAGCGGCTTGGACTTATTCATGATTAGAGGATTGTTGGTTTTGGAAGTTGTGGATGTTAAGCGGGGAGCTTAACATTGGAAATGATGTTATGGTTATTTGATTATGGTGGTGGGATGGGAGATTGGGATCATTTCACCTGTGTAGTAATGTAGGTGCTTAATAAGCTAAGGTGATAGGTATTAATTGCGTAGTGCTATAACCATGAGTTCAACCTCCCATTGTTATAGCCATGCATGACATAACTTTCCCACACTTGCTGAGTACCATCGGTACTCAACCTTGCATATTTTGTTGGTTTATATTGCTGCTCAGGTCAAGATAATGAGGTGGTGTATAATGACCAAGACTTTGGACCCGAAGAAGGTTTCTAGGTTCATGGAGACCCCCGGGCAACGCCTGCAATGGAGCCCACAAGAATAATATTCCGCTGCTAGTTTATTTACTTGTGATGAACTTATTATTGTCCATCGAGACATTTGCGATGTAAGACTTATTTATATTCGACACCTAGCTTGTAATAAATGATGCTTCACTATTTGTCATCACATGTATGAGAAAATGATCCTGGCATACATGTGATATTCACTTGGTTGTTCTTCAGAAAAACCGGGTGTGACATAAAGTGAGTCATGTGCCTCCTTTAATACCGTGTCATGGATATGCTTCATGTTAGGCACACAAATCCTTTTCCCTAACCAAAGCGTGCCTTTCTTGTCTTCCTTGAAATCCTTTTCTATGCCTTGTCGGATTCTTTCCTTGATTTCCTTTATTTCCTCATCCGTTGCTTGGCCATCTCGTATCTCTTGTTCCACCGTTGAGTTCAGTTCGATGACCTCCATCTCGTTCAAGAATCCGAGATGCAACCGTTCAAACTCCTTACGCAGCTCGGGTGGCAACTCCCGAACCGTGAGTTGATGACATGCTCCTTTTTCGCTCAATGCATCAGCTACTGCATTGGCCTTTCCGGGGTGATAGTTGATTCCAACATCATAATCCTTGATGACTTCCAACCATGGACGTTGCCTAAAATTCAGATCCGTTTGCGTGAATATATACTTGAGGCTTTTGTGATCCGTATAGATCTCATATCGGTGGCCAAGGATATAATGCCTCGAAATCTTCAAGGCATGTACCACAGCTGCAAGTTCCAGGTCGTGTGTGGGGTAATTCAGCTCATGTTTTTTTAGTTGTCTTGATGCATAGGCAACCACTTGACCTCCTTGCATAAGCACACATCCAAGTCCTTGTCTTGATGCGTCACAATATATATCGAAACTCTTGCTCACGTTCGGCAATACCAAAACCTGCGCTGTTGTTAATCTCTTCTTTAGCTCCTCAAAGCTGTCTTGACACGCTTGTGTCCACTGAAATGCTGTCCCTTTCATGAGCAATTCAGTCATAGGCTTTGCTATTTTGGATAAATCCTTGATGAACCGGCGGTAGTATCCAGCCATCCCAAGGAAACTTCGAATATCCCTCACATTCTGCGGTTGGTTCCACATCAAAACATCTCTCACTTTCCCGCGATCAACTGATACTCCTCCCTCGGAGATGATGTGGCCTATGAACGATATCTCCTTTAGCCAAAACTGACACTTGCTGAACTTAGCATACAATTGATGCTCTCACAGTTTCTGCAATGTCAATCTCAAGTGTTCTTCATGTTCTTCATCACTTTTCAAATACACCATGATATCGCCGATCAAAACCACGACGAACTTGTCCAAGTACTCCATGAAGACCTTATTCATGAGGTACATAAAGTATGCCGGTGCATTTGTCAAACCAAAAGACATAACATACGAACCATACCATGTTCAAAATGCAGTTTTGGGTATATCGGAGGGCTTATTCTTCAGCTGGAAGTATCCCGGCCGAAGATCAATCTTGGAGAAAATTTGGGCACCTTTCATTTGATCGAACAAGTCCTCTATGCGGGGCAGCGGGTATTTATTCTTGATCGTCACTTCGTCGAGAGACCTATAGTCCACACACATCCTTTGGGTCCCATCTTTCTTGTCTACGAAGAGCACGGGGGCTCCCCACGATGACGAGCTTGGGCGTATAAAACCCTTTTCTAGCTGCTCCTGAATTTTCTTTTTGAGCTCCACTAATTTATTAGTAGGCATCCTATACGGCCTCTTCGCTATAGGTGCAATTCCGGTTACTAAATCAATGGCAAATTCAATCTCCCGGTCAGGTGGCATACCTGGAAGTTCTTCCGGGAACACATTTGAATATTCTCGAACCACCTGAATTCTTTCCAATGTCGCTTCTTCGATGTGGTTCAGCACTGCCTTCTCAGTTGCCGGTTGAGTTACCTCAAACTCAATATGGGTACCGTGCTCACTCGTCAACTGCACGATCCTTTGAGATATTGTATTACTCCGTTGTACTTGCTTAACCAGTCCATTCCGAGTATTATGTCAATCTTTTGGGAATCCAAGACGATAAGGCTGGCGAGAAAGTATACCCCCTTATTTTAATGCTTACTCTCGGAATAGAATTCAGAATTGAAAGAAGTGATTTCCCAACTATATGCATCAAGGTGTATGAACTAAGCAACTTCTTTTATTAATTTCAGCCTATTGAGGATGTGAACACGTGCCGAAGCATCTCACATCTCTCCACTATGTGTGGATGTGGGCATTTGCTGAAACGTCCCACAGCTCATACCAGCACACAAACACAAGCAATCATCATTAAATTCTGCACACCACTCTTATTTGACTTACTGCGATCTAAACGTTCTTATTACAGCTTATTCAATGGAAACCTAAACTTAGTCGTGAGAACCGGTGCTGTTCTCGCCGTGTGATGGGGGTGGTCCATACATGGGCGCACGCCATGGTGAGTCGGCAGTCCATGTAGGGATAGATGACGCTGGTGCTCCATTTGCTCCCGCGTTGGCACGAGTCTCCTCCAGTTTTTCCAGCAAGTACAGCTTCTTGTGGAGGTAACGGATCTCTTCTGGTGCGCTTGCATAGCGGTTTCCTAACTCCACGAGCAACCTCTGAGACTTGTCAGCAGCTTGTGGGTTGGAAAGAGCTCGTCCATGGGGTCCAATGATCTCCCTTGTACCACTCTTCCGATACGGGTGGAGCCCAAAAGTAGTGTTCTCAAGCTGCTCACGGAAGGCGTAGCACAGTCCGGTGAGTGCATCCCATGCGGCATCATCGATAGCTTCTGCCCTTGTAGCTCTCCATGTGGATGCGAAGTGCCGAGTGACAACCCTACCGTTAGAGAGGATGGTTACTTCAGCTTTCCACTCTTCATGTCTGAGACGACGGACTTTCTTGAGGAGATACTCCGGGTATAAGCTGCAGCAATCTAGAAACTCTTTAAGCTCCTTGGATATGTGTCCTCCTTCCATTCCGTCGGACCGGAATTCTTGAACTGAACGGTTAGCCTGTTCATCACCTTCATTCTAAGCCTCAGCAAGGGGTGGCTCCTCTTCAGATCCATCTCCTTCCGACATAGCTTCATGAGGCTCCGCTGGTTGTAAGCCCGCAAGAAACTCCTCCTGAGGTGCGTACCAATGCAGCTCTTGTGGATCATCTTCCATGTCTTCTTCGATTGGTTCCACCTCTTCTGGATCCTATTCCTCATGCATGGAGCTACTTACTTCATCTTTATCATGAGGTTCCATCTTCACTTCCTCCCAATATGGTCCATCGGACACCTAAATGGGGTTAAGTGCACTCCCAAGTGATGGTGGACGAGTCCTTATGCGTGCTGTGCACCTAGTCACCGGCATCTAAGACATGAGAAACTTTAGATAAGAAGTAAATAACTCCAAAATTTCAGAATCTATGAAGCAAGAAAACAGAAAGTGTAGCTGTCCACAAAAAAGAAGAAAAGAGGGGCTGAAAAAAGCACTTTGCGGTGGCTAAATTGACAAGTAAAGTGCAGCAGCAAGAAATTTTTGAAAATAATAGTTTAGATGTGTGTTCCTATGTGTTTTAGAGTGTCCATTCTACCTAGGCCTGCATCCTACGGTCAACGTGACTTTGGTACCAATTTGTGACACCCAGTTCCGAAAATGAACCATGTGAATGCATATGTGTGCTCAGGATGTTCATCACACATACACATGTATTCCACAAATTGAAATTCAGAATATAACCACGTACGAATAGTGTTTAAGTACCTTATTGCAATTACTCAATGTCTCACTCATGAATATCCAACTTATTTAGCAGCGGAAGAATCTAAACGACAGCGGAAAATGGCTAAGACAGCAGGCTCCAACTCCACATGCATGTTGACGGTAACTCCACATGTTCCTCAAAATATTCTTCTCCTGTAGCTGATGTATATGTGGGAATGCAAGGGTAAGTACATGTCGTACTCAGCAAGTGCAGGAAAAGTATGACATGTAGCTTACAACAAGGTAGGCAATAAAAAGGCTCATTGCAGCAAGCAGATTTTATTTCACAGACATGGTAAAAACAACAACTATTTCTAGGTGAGTTTAATCCCATCATAACCAAGTATTTCATCAACATTCCTTCATCACAATTTACCATTTATCAAGTCTCAACCAGCCATTAATCTTTCTCAAGTTCATCTCATACTCATATATATTCATAACCATCTCATTTTCATATAACCGAAACAAAACTCATTGTCATGACTCAAAACAGTTCTAAAATCAATCCCTATGACCATACCGAATAAACATCCCAAGCTTTGCCTCTAATCATGGAAGTTGGCCAGGTGCTTGTGACCGGAAGCACGGCTATCATGATAGTTTTACACTCTGCAGAGGTGGCACCACTTTACCCACAAGTTTGTGATTTCATCACCCGTTGGCGACTGCAGAACCTCCATTATACCAGTACACAACCATCGGTGCATGGCCAAGAGATCACAAAATAGCCTTTACAAAGGGGCTACTAGGATATACGGACCCACTGAGGTTTCACCGGCAGGCTCGAATCTCCACTCTCCCACCCACTGGCCCCCTCTTGGGCCATGCAGTTCTCAGGGCAGTCCCTCTCGACTCCCATTCCCCACACCATCCAACGGTCCATAACAAGCTAGCAACACACCTAATTAGTCAGCTAAGCCGCACCCATATTTGGCCTTGTGGTGGCACTGTTTTCCTGGCATGTGCTCGCATGAACTGGTCCTTAGATCTATGGCAAGTAAACCACCATCTCATTCAGCAACATCCACGAACCAAGCTTGCCCAGATCTCCCCGATTCCATGCTCATTAACATCATCAAGTTCTCATCATATTTATTATCATGAGTGTAGTAGCTAACAAGTTTTATTTCAGCTTCCCTTTATCCGTAAATTAAGCGAAGCAAAAAGGAGAAACGACAATACCCGACTCATCAACTTTCCTGGAAATAAGGATGGTTAACAAAACTAGTAAACTCCTATAAAAGGGTGTCCCATCAAGTTAACACAAGCATACGAGTTTTGGCAAGCAAAACAGTTTCGAAAACATGGGATCAATATGGTCAAGGGGCACTTGCCTTGCTCTCGTGGTTCGTGTTGCTCAAGTGTCTCGAAGTCTTGGTGATGTAGCTCCTCGTAGACGGCCTCTTGAGGTTGTCCTTCTACTCACGACCATGCACATACAATATTTACAGCAATCAATTATCATGCACAAACTTTACTTAAGATGCAATGAGGTGAATGAATGCCATTCCTATGGTGCAGTTTTATAAAACCAGTTTGTACGTGTTCTTGCATGTTTTAATGGGCTTCCATGGGGTTTTATGATGATCAAGGTTGCTGAGATCAAGTGTGGACGTGGTGATGATCTTGACCCACTTTGTAGATCAATCCCACAGTCAAAAATTGACCTAAACATGGTATGTCCACACACAGAAGTTTCTGCTTGAAGGGGGTGAAGAAAACGGATGCGTAGAAACAGCGGCGACGTCGTAAGAGAGGTAATGAAGACCTACCTCACTTCTTCCTTGCGGCAGGGCCTCCCTCCTAGCAATGGCAGCAGCGGTGGATTTTCCGTGGAGAATTATGGCTAGGGCAGAACGTCAGGCTTCTTCTCCGGCGACGGCGAGGCGTGACGGGGCTCGACGGCGGTCAAATTCTAGCAAGGGGGGGTGAACTCGGCGACTTGGCAGCAAGGGGAACTCGGCGACTTGGGGCAGCAAGGGGGGCGGCCAAAAAACATATGGTGCGGCTATGGGGGTGGGGGTTATATTTATAAGGGGGAAAAAGAGTCCTAGGGGTGAAACAAAGAGTCCTAGAAGTATGGGACTCAATCAAAGAGTCCTAGGGGTGGAAACAAAGAGTCCTAAAGGTAGGGGACTCAACCAAAGAGTCCTAGGGGTGGGGGACAAAGAGTCCTAGAGGTTGGGGACAAGAGTCCTAAAGGTGGGGGACTGAATCAAAGAGTCCTAGAGGTGGGGGACTAGGGTTCCCCCCTCAAGGGCTGCGGTCAAGGGGTCTCCCCCCTAATTTGGTGTGGCCAATTCGGGGGAAATTCCCCATAGGGGAATTTGGGGAAAATCAGGAAAAAATTGGGAAGAATTTGGGAATTTTTGGGAAGGGGGAAATTTTGGGAAAAATTGGGGTGGCTCAATTTGGCTATTTTATCTTCATTACTTCCCATTTCTATATTCCTTTCTCCATTTCTTCTTCTTTTTAAGTGCTCCTCTAAATGAAAAATGTATGCAATGCATGGTAGTGAAATTGAGGGCATTACACTCGCTTGATAGCCATTGTTGTACGAGAATTCCACCAACGGTAGATGATCATCCCAATTTCTACCGTGGTGGATGGCACACACTCTCAGTATGTCTTCTAACACTTGATTCACCCTATCAGTTTGCCCATCGGTCTGAGGGTGATAGGCGGAGCTTCTAATCAGTCTGGTATCCAAAGCAGCGTGCAACTGCTCCCAGAAACGAGCCATGAATAGTGCCCCTCGATCTGAAATTATGGTCTTAGGTACCGTAATTCTTGCAATGTACAACTCCGCATACCTGCTGGCATGGAGATGTGTATGCAAGGGAATGAAGTGAGCCGACATGGTTAACCGGTCAACGATTACCCAAATGGAATCATGCTTGCTAAAAGTCATGGGTAATCCCACAATGAAATCTATGCTCACATCTTCCCACTTCCATGCTGGGATTTTCAGGGGTTGCAGCAGCCCTGATTTCCTCATGTGATCCGCCTTCACTTGTCTACACGTATCACATTCGGATACGTACTTTTCAATTTCCCACTTCATCCGTGTCCACCAAAATTTACTCTTCAAATCTTGGTACATTTTGTTTCTGCCCGGATGAATGGAGAACTTAGATAAGTGATCCCCATCAAGGATCTTCCTCCTCAGCTCCATATTCGGGGGTACGACTATGCGGTCATTGAACCATAGTGTCCCCTCATCATCCTTCCGAAAACATTTGATATCACCACTGTCTATCCATTTCCGGAGATATGTCATGCCTTTGTCACCCTTCTGGGCTGCAATAATATCCTCCCTAATGGTAGGGATGAGAGCAAGGTTGTAGAGTGATCCATATGGAATCAAGTATAAACTCGGTTCTTCCTCTTCCATCGGTGTAATGGTAAGGTTATGGACATGTGATTTCTGACTCAGCGCGTCAGCAACCACATTTGCCTTGCCAGGGTGGTAATGAATCTCAATCTCATAGTCTTTGATTAATTCTAACGACCTCCTTTGCCTCATATTCAGCTCTTTTCTGGATGAAGATATATTTTAAGCTCTTGTGGTCAGTGTAGAGATGCACCAAATTTCCCAGAACATAGTGCCTCCACATCTTCAGCGCCAAGACCACAGCAGCAAGCTCCAGATCATGAGTCGGATAGTGCTGGTCCTGGTTTCCAAGTTGGCGTGAGCCATACGCGACCACACGTCCCTCTTTCATCAACACGCAGCCAAGCCCGATGCCGGATTCATCACAATACACGTCGAAAGGCTTGGTCGTATCTGGTTGAGCTAAGACCGGGGCTGTTGTGAGATGCTTCACCAATGCTTGGAACACTCCTTCACATGCTGAGTTCCAAACATATTTCATCCCCTTCTTCAATAATTCAGTCATCGGCTTAGCAAGCTTGGAGAAGCTCAGGATGAACCTCCAGTAATATCCCGCTAAACCGAGGAAGCTTCTGACTTCATGGACATAATTGGGGGCTTTCCATTTCAGCACTTGTTCAATTTTGCTTGGGTCAACCGCAATGCCTTCTGTTGAGATGATATGCCCAAAAAATGGCACTTGGCTGATCCAAAACTCGCATTTGCTGAACTTGGCATAGAGTTTATGGTCCTGCAATCGTTGAAGGACGATTTGCAAGTGTTCAGCGTGTTCTTCTTCTGACTTGGAGTAAACCAAGATATCATCAATGAACACCACCACGAACTTGTCCGACTCTGGCATGAACACAGAGTTCATGAGGTACATAAAATGTGCCGGAGCGTTGGTGAGACCAAAAGACATGACGAGATATTCATATAGTCCATATCTCATCGAGAATGCTGTCTTCGGGATATCCTCCGCCCGGATCTTTATTTGATGATACCCAGAGCGAAGGTCCATCTTTGAAAACACACTCACACCAACAAGTTGATTGAACAAAATGTCAATGCGGGACAGTGGATATTTATTCTTGATGGTGACGGCATTGGGCGGTCGGTAATACACACACAACCTCAAGGTTTCATCTTTCTTCTTGATGAACAGTGCCGAGCATCCCCAAGGCGAGGAACTCGGTCTAATGAAACCCTTGCTCAACAAGTCACTGAGCTGTTCTTTCAACTCAGCCAGCTCATTCAGAGCTATCTTATACGGTCTCTGTGATAATTGTGTAGTCCCGGGTGCAAGTTCAATCTTGAACTGCACGTCCCGTTCAGGTGGCATACCCGGAAGATCATCCGGGAACACATCGGGGTATTCTCGGACTATGGGGATGTCCTCTAACTTGGGAGCTTCAGTATGATAGGCGGCTGAAACTTCCGGGACTGGATTGTTTAATATGAGGGAATGTGTACGGTGGAGTGGAGAGTTGAGGTGAACCGTCCGTGATAAAGTTCCCAGGACAGCGCCATGGTAACTTAGCCATAACATTCCTAAGATTGCATCAATCTTCTGCTCCCCGAGAATAATCATAGTAGTGGGATATATTCTCCTACCTAAGCACAGTGGTGCTTTTGGAATCATCACATTTGCTGAAATCTTCCCTCCCGGTGAGCAGATCAAATATGAACACTCGGTTGGAAAGACTTCCAGTTGATGCTTAACCACATATGATGCACTTATGAAGTTGTGGGTTGCACCAGAATCAAATAAAATGATGATTGCACGGTCATTGAGAGTGAACGTACCCGCCAGCACGTTTTCTCCTTCCATGGCATCCTCGTTGTCAAGGTAACGAACGTCTCCGGGTCGCTGACCTCCCTTCTTCACCGGTGGTCGGCCTCGAGGACCGCCCTGATATTGGGCTTGCCCACTGCTTTGTTGCCCCTTTTGACAGTCCTTCGAGAAATGATCCACCTGGCCACACGTATAACATGTGTAGCGACGCGGTCCTCCCCTGAACGGCGGACAGAATCTTGAGGCGTGTTGTGGCGGTGGAAACACCCGGGGTACCATCTGCTGCTGTTGCGGTCGTGGTGGTGGCATCGGCGGTCAGAATGGGGGTGGCTGAAAAGAACGACCCTCAAACTGTTGCCGTCATGCCGGTGGGTGCCACTGCTGACTGGATGGTGTCCGATACACCATGCGGTATTTTTGAGGAGCTCCACCCCCGCTGCTTGGTGGAGCGCTGCGCTTCTGCTGCTCAGCCGCAAATTCCCTCTGAGCATCCTCTTGCATAATCACGGCATTGACGAGGTCGTTGAAGGTGCCGCAATTGCATTGCGCGAGGTGACTCTTCATCTCGTGGTTTAACCCCCGATAGAACTGCTCGAGCTTATTATCCTCGGTGGAGATGTAATCCGATGCATACTGCGCCGGATGGTTGAACACACGGGAGTAGTCGTGGGCACTCCTCCTGCGTTGCTTCAGTTCCAAGAACTCTTGGAACTTCCTCTTCATTATCCCGTGAGGTATATGATAGGTGCGGAACGCCTCCCGGAACTCCTGCCATTCGACGGCATGGCCAGCAGGTAGTGAGGCGACATAGTTCGCCCACCACGCACCGGCGGCATGTAACACCCAAAAATCCTGTTAAGAGGGGAATTTAAAAATTTTTGGACGTATTGCATGTGTTGCAAAAATTCAAATTCAAACTGGAATTCAAATTAAACTCAAAACAGAAATGAAAAAGAAAAAGAAAAGGAAAAAATAAACCTCCCCGTCCAGTGGGCCAAAACCCACCAGACGGCCCACTAACCCCCGCGCCACCCGCAGCCGCGCGCCCCCCCTCTTTCCCACTGACACGCGGGGCCCGCCAACCCTTTCTTCCTCCTCGCGCTCGCGCCCGCGCTCGGCCGGACTCTTCTCACCCCCGAATCGAAACCGCCCCGGATCCTCGCGTATCTCAGCCGAATTTTGTTCGTGGATGACGCAAACTCGATCACAACCGAACGCCGCCCTTCCCCATCTATAAAAACCCCGACATCGTCCCGTTTTTTCCCACGATTCACCGACTTTCCTCCCGTTGAGAAACCGAGCTTCTCCGGCGAATTCGGCTCGATCTACGCTCGGGAATTCTGATCTAACTCGCTGGTCTTGATCCACCGCCTCCGGGGAACCTTGCAGGTGCAGAAAACTCGGTGATTTGCGGTTCAAACACAGCGCCGACGAGCCTCGCCGTGAATTCACCTCGGACCTCGTCGCCGATCGCTTTTCATGACCTCCGAGCTCAAGAAAACCCCCGAGGTGAGATCCCCGACCTCCCTTCTACCGATCTATGCCATAAAATCACAGTTCTAGGAAGAATTGACAAAGATCCGAAACTCTCCGGCGAGATCGCCGCCTCCCGCCGCCGTGCGCCGCCGGGCAGCGCCGCCCGCGCTCGATCAGAGCGACGTGGCCGCTTGTGCGCCGTCTATTTTAAATTGCACGGTAGAGTTTAAATCCCCGCGTACCTGTTCGATGTTATAATCTCAGCCGTCTGTTTTAAATCGGACGGTCCACGTCAGCCCCATGTTATAAAGGCCGGAATTCTTACGCGCTACCCCCTGGGGTTCTCGGAAAATACGAGCTAGCCCCGGAAACTTCTGATCTAGCCCCTGGAACTTCAGAAAATCATGTAAAATTCATTTAAAAATCAGTTTTAGCCCCTGGACTTAATAAAAATTAGGAAAACCCCTCTGTTATGTGTAGTTAGACCCCTGGAAATTCTTAAAATAATATAATAGACCCTGTAGTGGGGTGAGTTTACCTTTTTAACCCTATGTGATATTAAATTTAGGAATTTGACTATGTGTTTAGTATTTAAAATTTAAAAGATTGGACAAATACATTGCAAATTCAAATTAAAAACTTTCCTAGTACTTGGAAAACTTTGGAGTGAGATAAAAATAGATTTTTGGCTGAAATGAATCTGTTTAATTGATTATTCACATTTATTAGATATAGGGACATATTTTTAAGTATAGAATAATTCTGAAAATTAGTAAAATAAATATAAAATAGTTCACATCAGAGGAGAAGTTCAAAAATATATTATTTAATATTTTAGACCCAAAACCTATTCTGTTTAGATGAGGTGTCTTACTATTTTCATAATAAAGTGCACATTTAGGCATAGGAAATAAATCTGAAAATATGGCAAGCTAGGTATAAATAACTATAAAATGATAAATGAAGTTTCCAAAATCCAAAGGATTCAGTTTAGTGTTGGTAGAAGGTTTGAAGACACATATGAAGTTGGAAAATACCTTTCATGCATACCTAGTAGCTGGAAGGTGTATCAATTGAATATAAGGAATTTATTTAAATTGGAAACTCATATATTGTAGACAGACATAAATATGAATACAAAATTAGAAATCATATGCACATGTTTAAAAGTGCATGTAAGCCAAAATCAACACACATAGAGTAACCACAACACAAAGAAATGAGAATGGCTTTCATAAATGTGAGTGTGTGGTTTGTATGAAGTGGAAGTGTGAACTATGTCTTATGAATTGTTGTTTTCTTTTGCTATGTGTGATGGTATGAGTAGAACCTGCTCCAGAACAAGTTCTTTCTTTCCAAGATCAGGACTATCCATTCCAAGAGCAGCAGGAAGAAGGCAAGTGTCCTTGACCACTTTGATCGTATACTAGGATGTGTAGATAGAATTATTTGCATTGTCAATTGAAATATGAAACCCATGCTAGGAAGTTTCCCTAGAATTGCATTACCTTGTTTCCTTGTAGCTTGGGTTGGGATTTATTTTATCATGTCATTTATTGTTATGCTTAGCCATGCTTAGAATGGGATAATTGGGATATAAGATCATCAATTTATTTACCTTACTCTTTAATGAGATGTTATGAGTTATGTAGAGGTAGAGATCAAGGCAAGTTGGATGATTTGGTTGGTGCTGGGTGCACGAGACTCGGGTTTGTGTTTAGTACTTGCCTGGATCCTAAGGACCGGTTCATGGAGCATGTAACCTGGCTTTACCGTGCCAACCACATGCTGAGATGGGGCAGCTTGGCCAATTAATTAGGTGTATCCCCGGCGTAGTATGGGTGTGTTGGATGGTGCGGGGAATAGGTGTCAGCTGGACTACCATATGAACCGCAAGGCTCAAGAGGGGGCCACTGCAGCGGGGTTGGAGCCTCTTGTATGCTGTTAGGGGTGAAACCTCAGTGGGCCCACGCTCGTCGGGAATCCCTTTGTAAAGGCTTCGTAGTGATCTCCTGGCTACACACCTGGGAAGTGTGAATGTGGTTCGTGGCCACTGGCATAATGGAGGTTCTTTTAGTCCACCCGGCAACGGGGGATGAAATCACTACATGTGGGTACAGTGGTGCAAACTCTGCAGAGTCAAAACTGTCATGACAGCCGTGCTCACGGTCAAGAGCGGCTTGGACTTATTCATGATTAGAGGAGTGATGGTTTTTGGAAGTTAAGAATGTTAAGCGGGGAGCTTAACATTGGAAATGATGTTATGGTTATTTGGTTATGATGATGGGATGGGAGTTTGGGACCATTTCACCTGTGTAGTAATGTAGGTGCTTAATAAGCTAAGGTGATAGGTATTAATTGCGTAGTGCTTTAACCATGAGTTCAACCTCTCCTTGCTCTAGCCATGCATGACATAACTTTCCCACACTTGCTGAGTACCATCGGTACTCAACCTTGCATATTTGTCGGTTTATATTGCTGCTCAGGTCAAGATAATGAGGTGGTGTATAATGATCAAGACTTTGGACCCGAAGAAGGTTTCTAGGTTCATGGAGTCCCCCGGGCAATGCCTGTGACGGAGCCCACAAGAATAAATTTTCCGCTGCTAGTTTATTTACTTGTGATAAACTTATTATTGTCCATCGAGACATTTGCTATGTAAGACTTATTTTATATTCGACACCTGGCTTGTAACAAATGATGCTTCACTATTTGTCATCACATGTATGAGAAATGATCCTGGCATACATGTGATATTCACTCGGTTGTTCTTCGGAAAAACCGGGTGTGACATGGCATTGTGAAGCTGCTGCACCGCAAAGAGAGTCTTCTGCAGCTCCGTGCATTGGAGCAGGCCGAACTTGGACTCAATCGTCCACAGCCAGTTGTCGTCCTCCAGTGGTTCCTCTGCTTCGGTGAACACCGGAGGATGCATACTCATGAAATCCGAGTACGTGGTTATGTGGGGCTCATGAGGCCCCCTCTATTGATGCGTCTCCACCTGGGACGTATTCTTGACAATCGTGCGTGGTCCACGTACGAACAATCTGCAACCATACGACATTAAAATCAGTCCCACAGCATACTCCATGCAGTCCATAACACAAGAGTAAAACATAATGAGGGTAAACATGCGATAAATCCCGTACATGGATAATGTAATAACTTTGCAAAAGCTAGACCATTACCAGAGAAAATACAAATTAGTGAAATCCAAATTGACAGACTTCCACTTTGGAAGTTCATCTCAATTAGATTTGGTCACTACGAGACGTTAATATCTCTTTGTCATCATGTATATTACCCTTTGTCTTCAATACGACATGAGTAAGTAATGTACTCAAATCTTTCACTAGTTGAATATAACTCCTCATGAGTATGTTCTACCCCATTGGAAGTACTAAAACCCCACTAGGTACAACAATCTCTCAATTTAGTTCAATTGTTCATTCCTCTGCCCAGAATGACCAGTTTCTACATATCGCAGATTTTGACCTGGTACTTGGCATTTTCATGACTCAAGTTGAATACCAAAGTTAAAGTTAACTTCAGTATCTTTCCAACGAGTACTTACTTGCCCCCAGATCAGCTTTTGTTGAAAAGGTCTGCAAATTCAAATTCAACAGAAGTTCTGGAAGAATTTCAACAGCACCTCCTTTGAAAGTTGCTGTTTTCAACTCCAAATTCTCCTGAATTCCATGCTGCAACTGCAAAACTTTGAATTACAAAGATGTAACACATCTCCTAACCTTTCCAAAAATGTATAATATGATTATTTTTTATTTCTCTACAGAGAGTTATACTTGAAAAACAGAACAGTCCAGAGAGTGTTTTTAAATCTGTCCTGGTTGTGGACAGTTCACAATGCTCTGGAATTTCGACCAGTTTGGTGTGTGATTCTGTTCTGGAAGTCTACAACAAGGGTGTAGAGCACTTCAACCCCTTTCCAGAACTATATCTCACACCTCGATTGGCTAAGTAACTTGTGGGTTATGCTATGTTAAGTTCAGCGAACTTGCTGCCACAAAAGAGCACTCTGTTTTTCAATTCCTTTGAACTGAACTAATGACTTTTGATTTTTTCTACAAAACCAGAGTCCTACAGATAAAAACTTGGTTATCTTAGTTCCTTTTAAAATTGTTTTTAATGCAATCATGATTAGTGCATGTCGGTACTACGTTCCTCACAAAATGGAAAATCCTAACCGGATTATACCGGCATATACATCTCAATTGTGGCACTAAACGGTCTCTCGCAAACATATACTACACGGGATACGTACGTGGTTAGTACCTGCAGAAGAACACTCAATAATGATGCACTCGAAGGTTTGTTGTCATTATATGCAGGTCCATATCATAATAAAAACATACGCCCGTATCATTGTCATACGGCCGTCCTTGAGTCAAGTCACGTCTCAAGGTACATGGTCGTGTTTTAACACCACAGGACGGGTAACCCGAGTAGAGCGCGAACGGGTCATCACGGTTGGGAATTTTATCAACCCAATGGATACCACCTACTGCCCTGCAGGGCACGCCGATGGCAAGAGCTGCGTATGTCCTCCTAGGCTATTTCCAGAAGAACACACTATCGCGTCACCGACCACACGATGGGGTTTCCACTTTCTTGCCTAATGCACGCCAGGGACCAGCATTTCATATGAACTCAGGAACATGAAGAGTTCAAGAGTTTTATATCGACGTCTCACACCAAGCTGTGAGACCTATCCTTGAACCACTTTCCTCGTCAGGGGAGCTAATCAAAATTGATCCTCTTTCGACGGCGTCCCTTACCTCTTACCTGGTCGGCGGTGCATCGTTACAAAATCAAAATTCAGAATTATAACAAGTCGGTTAGTCATGCCACTTTAAGTAGCTATACTAATATAGTCCTTATTTGGGCATACTAGCGATTCCTCACCGTAATCCTAAGATTTCCCGTAATACTGTCCTTATTTAGTGTGGTATCCCCTAAGTTTTCCCGAAATCCATACATTCCAGGATCACAGAGGGTGGTGTCGCACGATGCAACATCCGATGGCACACACGATAAGGCTTGGTCCAGGGCCAAGGGAACGTGTCGGCTTCGGAGCGCTGGCATACGTGACAGCCCTGGGGCCGACCGCAGGGCCAAGGACACGTGGCCGTGCCAGCACCCGCCTCAGCAGGGGGGCGGGGTCTGGCTGTCTTCCACCCTCCACGCTGGGGTAGCCGGTCTGCAGGGTACCCACAATCATGGAGGTTTTGGAAAGTGTTTGCACATGTGCAAGGGGTGCATGGACGTGGCAACATTGTTCCAAGGTGTGGTGAAGAGATATTGACGTGAAGATATGGCCGGAGAGGTCCAACTGGCTGGATTATGCCTCAGGCTGAGGCTGAGGTGGTTATCGTGTGTTTATGGAAGGTTTGTTGGTTTGGTTATATTTTGTGGAAGGCACAAATTTGAGTTGATTTAGGAATGTTTAGAACGTTCCTAAGGTGTTTGGAAGTCTTAAGATTGCTTCTATCTGCGTATGGAAGAGTCTTGAGCAGTTATGGAAAGTTTCGATTGAAACTGAGTAAGAGTAGGAGTCCTAGTTTGGATTGGGTTGGTCTAAGGGCTGGTTATATAAGCAAGGGAGGCCAGAGCTCGTGGTGCATGACTTGGGGCTGTTCCTCTTGTATTTTGTGATGGACCGAAATCCGTACATCCTAGGATCTCAGAGGGTGGTGCCGCACGATACGACACCCGACAGCACACCTCATAAGGAAACCATAGTATTACATTGAAAACATTCTGAATATGTACAAAAGTAGTACACTCTTCAGTTACAACTCCTGTACAGAGTCTACTACATCGAAAGGGTTTTATACAACTCATGCCAACACCTAACTAGCAAAAGTTGGTTGTCCGGCTCTAGGGACAACCCACACTAGCTGCACTCAGCATCAGTGCGGCGTGTACGGCTCCCACTCAGCCGTAGTCCCCGACAGAGGGTAGCCCTCGGCGGTGGACTCATACTCCGAGTCCGTGGGGTAGTCCTCACCTGCAAACACTTATAGCAGCAACTGTGAGCATGATGGCTCAGCAAGTTATTCATATCAGCAATATAGAATCATAACATTCCATATGTTAACCTACGTCGTGACTCAGTGACCAAGTGGTACTCATTACCGCGAGGGACGGTGAATAGACTAGATATACGCCTGCAGGGATACCCGAAGAGCATGTCACATATGCCCACCCGTGGAGTTGCACAGCACGTTCACTCGATGTCGTACGGGGCAACCTTTCACCAAACAGCCCAAACGTCGAACCGGTCGCACCCAAACGGACAGGAGGTTCCCTACACGGAGCATCTCTCCATGCCCGTTAGCAGATTTCTACCTTGCTGCCCTCAGCCTACACCTATAAATCAGTGTGTTATGCCTCGACGCCCGGAGGTTCAGGTTACATCAATTTATCGGACCCCATATGACACGACCCCATTGGTCCTGTCGAGCCAGGATCACACTGAGGGGTGCTGCGTTGCACAGCACCGTATAACACACGTCAAAGGTGCAAAGCGGAAGCGGAAGTTTTATTACATAAACAAGTTTATGAACATGTTTACATCAAAATAAGTTCAGTCTACACTCGCGGGCGTAGACTAAGCATCAAGTGCACGTTCACCCCTCGAACGTGTCCTTGCTAGCACACACGCACACTAACTCTGCGGCGTGCACGACTCCCACTCGACGGGGTTCCCCTCCTGGGGTTCCGTCTCCTCTTCGGGAGTCCCTTCCTCATAGAACCCTGCAAAAGCTTCAAACACAAGCAGTGAGCACGAAGGCTCAGCAAGTCTGACCCGTCTCACCTAAACATGGAACTTCTACATGAGGGTAATGGGTTGCATGAGGTAAAAATCATTTGCAAGGACTCGCCTAATTAGTAGAACCTTACTTTCAAGTTTTAGCAGCAGGTTGTGGAGAACCTTACGCTAAGGCACATGAGAGAGCCGCAATCAAACAAGAAACGCATTTCTCTCATGTTCTTTGCCCAAAGTTGAAAAGAACTTTAATTAGCTCTAAGCTACAGCATATTATTAACAATCAATGTCCAGCTTTCAATCAGCAACATTTTAACATGTAACTAGCCTGTTCTTTCTACGTCACGGTACAGTGAACAAGTGGTACTCACTGACCGCGAGGGACGGCGATTATAATCGATTTACACCTGCAGGGTTACCCGAACAACCCGTCACGTACGCCCGTACTCGATGTTGCCTACAACAACCATCACGGACGCCGTACGCAACTACCTTTCACTCGTCAGCCAAATATTGAACCGGTCCCATCGTCCCGAGCAAGAGGTCCCTGCACGCGCATCTCCGTGCCGCCAGCCGATTTACACCTCGAGCTCTCAACCTACCCTCTGAACGACGGGCAATGCCTCAATACCCAGCTACCCGAATTACATCAGTTTCCCGGTTCCCATATAGCCGGTAGGTCTTCGGTACTGTTCTAGCTTGTTCAACAGGCCCGCACACGGCTCGGTCCTCAATCGACACAAGCGGAGCTACAGCACACAGGCCCCAAAGTCCTGCTGCCCTTACTCTCCGCTCGGTCTCATTTTCTTGCCATGTGTATCATGTGCTATCTCTACCCGAGCAATGTGCCTCTAGCCTATTCTCGTGAGTAGTTCCAACTACTCGACTTGTACCGAATCCTACTCTATCCTAGCAACGCAGTGGCTAACGGGGTTTGCAATCCTAAACCCCACCCATGGTTTTCTTGGCTGTGCAGTTGGGTTTCCAATCAAGACTCTAATGCAAAGAACAATATTCAAAGATGTGCTCAAAACAATAAACATTTGTAAAAAGGTTAATGCAAACCGGGGCTTGCCTTGCTGCTCTTGGTCGTAGGCTAGCTGTTCCTCCGGAGTAACGAAGTCTAGGACTTCGGGTTCCTCCTCGACCTTAGCGACTACATGATATAAGAAACATATGTATCAATTTAAATGCATTTGTACTAACTTTGAAGTTGTGAAGTCTATAACCCTTGCTAGACAGACCTAATGACTGTGAAACTTTTACTGTGGCTTGGTTACAACCTAAACAGGGACTTGGTCAAGTTTTAGTTGCAGCAAAGCTCAATTGAGCCCTCCACAATTAATTATGTCCTTGACCTTAATTAAAGGCTTTTAGGGTGTTCTAAGGATTTTCATGAAACAAACTATGACTTTCTGAAAACTAGATTTTCAGAGGGTTCTAATGGAGTTGGTCTCCCTTAATTTGGAAGTCTCTAACTAAAGATATGAGCTAAACAATTTCAGAGAAAATTCTGAAAATGTTTCTGAACATTTTCTATTTTCTCTGGAACAGTTTCACTAATCACACCATTAGGTGGATTAAATGAGCTCAAATGGATCTGAAATTTTTATGGTAGTTCAAGGATATTATGGTGAACATCTCAGCAAAATTTCAGGATTTTCCTCCAAAAATTCTCCAGTTAAAATTCCTAACAGTTTAAACTTTGAGGAATTAATTCTGGAGAAATAAGGAATTTCATGAAGTGAAACTTGATTTTCTGGAAAGTACTCAGAGAGCTGAATCCAGCAAAATTTGGTTCACTCAATTTGGAGCTTTCTAGCCAAAGTTATAAGGATTTGAAGTTTGAAGGAAATCTGAAAATCGGGGAAAAGTTTAAACTCGCGCGTGGGCCCAGGGGACACGCGTCGCACGCCTAGGCGATGGCACATCGTGGCCCACAAGGATTTTGCGCGCCAGCACACCCGATCCCGGCCGCAGCCGGATCCCGATTCAAAATATCGGCCGCTGACAGCTGGGGTCCACCCCCTTCTTCAACCTCGCGACACCCGCGCCCCGCCGCCGAGGGATCTCGCCGGAGAGCTCGCCGCCGGCTGCTGTACAACTCCAAACTTCTCGATTCTGGCCGCCCCTGCCTACTTTTACTCGGGGAACAGGATTCTAGGGTCAGCTGCTCATGACAATGGCCGGAGCATGGTCGGCGACGAGCCGCCACCTCGGAACAACTTCGATCATGTCGGCTGACCCCTCTAGCACCTCAGCTACTTGGGAAATCGGTCGGGGAGCATCAGTGGACCTCAGAGAAGGTCGACATGAGCTCGAGGCAGCTCGGGGAAGGCCCGAAATAGGTCTTCACCGTGCGCCCGATGCCGCCCGTGCGTTCCGCCAGTAGTAGACCTCAAATTACGCCGGGCACAAAGGTTCCCCGGCCCAGAGTTATGAAGGCAACTTGTGCGTTACCGTGTCTAGCTCGTGTGAGAGCGTCTTGAGGCCCTCTAATCCTTTCTAGAGCACGAATTAAACAGAATCGTACCCGAAGGTCGTTCTGCACACAAAAAGGGGAAAAGTGGAAATTCGCCGCCGGTGAGCAACCACTCGAGCTGTGGCTCGGGGATGAGCAGCACCGGTCACCAGCGCGTCCAAGGGTGCCTTGGCTCGGGCGTGACAACGCCCTGGTTGGGATGTCCACGAGAGCCCGAGGTGCGGCGGTTCCAAGTCTTCATCTTTCGGCACAGCCGATATCAATCGGTTTCAACCGAATTCTAGCAACGGGGAGGATGGAGGAAGGTCTCTAGTACCTTGCTGGGGCTCTGGAGTGGAAGGAGGGAGCTGCGATCGGCGTTCTCCGATCAAGTCCGAGCTGCGGAAGTTTTTGGCCGGCGCTGAGTTCTTGCGGGGAAGAACGACGGTGCCTCGGCCGAGGAGGGGGGCAGGCGCCTTAAGAAGGCTCTGCACCGCCTCATGCCCGGGCGTGGGCAAGCAGCTGGTGGCGCGACGGCTGGCCTCGGTGGCGATCACCGCTGCGGCTCGGCGACCCGAGTGAAAAAGTCTCAGTCGGTTTGATCTGAGCAGTGGCTGACATGTGGGTCCCATCTCCAGTTTTAACCTCTGAAATTTACTCCTAATCACTGTTGTAAACAGTGAACCCCATACTACCCTTGGCAATTCAAATTATTCACCCATGAGCCATTTGAATTGATCAAAGTTCAAATGAGGTTTGGTTTGAATGAATTTCAGCACAAGTTCAGTTTGAAATTCAAATAAAGTTTGAATTTCTCCCACTTAGCTCATGTCAAGATCAACTCCAAATGGAGTGAAAATTGGTGTGCGAGCTCACAAAAATGTGCTGAGTAAGAATATGCCCCCCACTTTTAAATTCATTGGATAAAAACAGTTTGAATTTGAATATGGTTTCAAACTGCCCTCTTCCTAACTATACCCAAACTGACCTCAAAAAGGTTTTGAATTTGGGGTGAAACTTGGCATGGACATCCTTAGCAAAGTGTAGGAGTTTTCATATGTCCAGCCCACCTATATCACATGTGGGAAATACCACTTTTGCAATGTGTAAGTTTGTTCTCTAATGAGCATGTTGATAATTGTTACTTGCTCTTCATTTGTGTTCATCATTCTTCCTCAAATGAGGTGTGTGGTGTGGTGATGAACACTGAAAATGTGTGTCAAAAACTGAGGCCCTTACATTCCTTCCCCTTAAAAGAATCTCGTCCCGAGATTATAAGGTGAAAATGAGAGAGAGGACGGTGGAAAATTACCGGATATGCGACGTGAAAAAGTCAGGGTAGTTAGTGCGAAGGAATTCTTCGCTCTCCCATGTCGCTTCGTCCATGGAGTGATTATTCCATAGAACCTTGTAGAACCACAACGTACGGTTGCGTGTGGTTCGGGCCTTTTCATCAATAATCTGCACCGGTTCCTCCCGATAGGTGAGATCCGGTTGCAGTTCTTCAATGTCTTCCAGCTGAACGGTAGTTGATAGCTTGAGACACTTCCTCAGCTGGGAAATATGAAAGACGTCGTGCACACCGGAAAGTGCTTCTGGTAATTTCAGCCGGTATGCCACCGATCCACATCTTTCGGTAATCTGGAATGGACCGATGAAGCGGGGTGCTAACTCTCCCCTCACCCCAAATCTGTTTACACCCTTCATTGGAGACACCCGTAGATATACGTGATCCCCAACTTCGAATTGTAATGGGCGCCTTCTCCGGTCCGCATACTGTTTCTGACGGGATTGAGCGGCTTTTAGGTTCGCTTGAATTAGTCGAACCTTTTCTTCCGCGTTGTTGACAAGGTCAATCCCGAAGGTAACCCTTTCACCAGACTCACACCAGTTCAATGGTGTGCGGCATTTTCTCCCGTATAGCGCCTCGTAGGGCGCCATCTTGATGCTGGCTTGGTACCCATTGTTGTACGAGAACTCGGCTAACGGCAAGTGATCATCCCAATTCTTGCCGTGGTCGATAGCGCAAGCTCGTAGCATGTCTTCTAGAATCTGATTTACCCGCTCGGTTTGTCCATCCGTCTGCGGGTGGTAGGCTGAACTACGGATCAGCTTCGTCCCCAAGGCAGCGTGTAGCTGCTCCCAAAAACGGGACACAAAAATAAAGTGCCCCGGTCCGATATGATGGTACGGGGTACGCCGTATAAGCATAGGATCCGTGAGATGTACAGTTCAGCGTACTTCTTGGCGTTGTAGTTGGTGTTGACCAGGATGAAATGGGCAACTTTGGTGAGCCGATCAACGATCACCCACACCGAATCATGTTTCTGTAAGGTGGTGGGTAAACCGACGACGAAATCCATGCTCACGTCCTCCCACTTCCAGGCAGGAATGCCCAGTGGTTGCAGCAGTCCCGGTTTCCGCATGTAGTCTGCCTTCACCCTTCAACATGTATCACACTCGGACACGTATTTTGCAGTCTCTCGCTTCATCCGTGTCCACCAAAACTTTCTTCTGAGTTCTTGATACATTTTGTTGCTGCCGGGGTGAATAGAAAATTTTGATAAGTGAGCCTCATCAAAGATTTTCTTCCGTAACTCCGGATTTCGGGGTACGACGATCCGGTCTTTGAACCATAGGACGCCGTCTCCGTCCTTCCGGAAACATTTCAACTCCCCACTGTCTATACGTCTCCGCAAATGTGACATGCCCTTGTCATTCTTCTGGGCTGCCGCTATCTCTTCACGGATGGTGGGGATCAAAGCTAGGTTGTAGAGAGCTCCGTGTGGAATCACATGGAGTGGTGGTTCGGTCTCTTCCAACGGTGTGATGGTCAGATTATTGATGTGTGACTTGCGGCTCAGCGCATCTGCCACAACGTTTGCCTTGCCCGGATGATAATGGATCTCTATCTCGTAATCCTTTATCAGTTCTAACCATCTTCGTTGCCTCATGTTCAGCTCCTTCTGAGTGAATATGTACTTGAGGCTTTTGTGGTCGGTATATAAATGTACGAGGTTACCGAGTAGGTAGTGCCTCCACATGTTCAGTGCAAGTACCACGGCAGCGAGCTCCAAATCGTGAGTTGGATAATTCTGCTCATGGTTCCTAAGCTGCCGTGATCCATACATGACCACTCTTCGGTCTTGCATCAGCACACATCCGAGCCCAATGCCGGATGCATCGCAGTACACATCGAACGGTTTTGTTGTGTCTGGTTGCACCACAACCGGTGCTGACGTCAAGTGCTTGACTAAAGCCTTGAATGCTGCTTCACATGCTGGACTCCAAACATATTTGGTAGCCTTCTTCAGCAGCTCTGTCATTGGCTTGGCAATCTTCGAGAAGTTCGGAATGAACCTCCGGTAATATCCCGCGAGTCCGAGGAAACTCCGTACCTCATGAACAGTTCTCGGGGATTTCCAATTCAGCACTTGCGTGATCTTGCTCGGGTCCACAGCGATACCCTCCGCTGAGATGATATGCCCGAGGAAAGGCACTTGCGATATCCAAAATTCGCATTTGCTGAACTTTGCGTATAACTTATGGTCCCGCAGCCGTTGCAAGACTATACGCAAATGTTTCTTGTGATCTTCCTCCGACTTGGAATATACCAGGATGTCGTCGATGAAGACCACGACAAACTTGTCCAGCTCCGGCATGAACACCGAGTTCATTAAGTACATGAAGTGAGCTGGAGCATTGGTGAGGCCAAAGGACATGACCAGGTACTCATAAAGTCCGTACCTTGTCGAGAAAGCTGTCTTTGGAATGTCCTCCGCCCTTATCTTAATCTGATGGTACCCGGATCTTAAATCCATCTTGGAAAAGATCTTTGCTTCGACCAACTGATCAAACAACATGTCGATCCGTGGCAACGGGTACTTGTTCTTGATGGTTACGGCATTTAATGGACTGTAGTCCACGCAAAGCCGCAACGTTTCATCCTTCTTTTTGACAAATAATGCCGAACAGCCCCATGGCGAGGAGCTCGGCCTAATAAAACCCTTCTCCAGAAGGTCCGTGAGCTGAGTCTTCAGTTCAGCCAACTCCTTGGGAGCCATCTTGTACGGCCTTCGGGATATTGGCATGGTTCCCGGTGCAAGTTCAATCTTGAACTCCACCTCTCTATCGGGTGGCATCCCCGGCAAATCATCCGGGAACTCTCGGACCACCGGAATATCTTCCAATCTGATGGTCGTGGCTTGATAGACACTTGGAAGTTTTATTTCTGGACTGTCCAGAAATAATGAGTGAGAACCGTGCACCTCTGAGTTTAAATGCACGACTCGAAGGACGGTGTCTAAAACAGCGCCGTGGCGGGTTAACCACGACATCCCTAGGATGACATCGACTTTCTGTCCCTCTAAGATAATGAGAGACGTGGGGTACACTCTACCCGCTAAGCATAATGGTGCTTTGGAGACCATTACGCTTGCTGAAATCTTCCCACCCGGTGAGCAAATTAAATATGGACTATCGGTGGGTAGTATTGGCAAACTGTGTTTAGCAATGAAAGCTTGGCTAATAAAATTATGCGTGGCGCCTGAATCAAACAGTACTATAGCGGGATGCTGGTGCAGTTGGAACATACCCGCAAGGATTGGCTCGCCCTCCGGCACGTCCTCAATGGCAAGCTGGTGGACAGTACCGGGCCTAGGGTTTGCCCGCCGCGCATTAGTAGGGTTCCGGGGTTGATTCCTCCCCGGAAACTGTGGTGCCACTCCGCCGCCTTGCCTCTCCGGGCAACTGCTCGCAAAGTGTCCTGGACGACCACACTTGTAACATGTGGCCGCTGCTGGTGGAGTACTCGGTGGACGAAAGCCCGGCATGCGTTGCGGAGGTGCAAACGCACGCGGCATCGCCCGCTGCTGCTGTTGTTGTTGCGGTGGTACTGGTAGTGCCGGCCGGAATGCCGGTGAAGAGTACGGCCGACTGCGGAACGGCATCGACCGCTGTGGTGGTTGCCAGCGTTGGCCTGATGGTGGGCGATTCACCATCCGAAACTTCTGAGAAGGACCGCCTCCTTCTCCGCTGCTCTGCGGCGCGCTTCGCTTTCGCTCTGCCGCCGCCAACTCCTTGCCGGAGTCCTCCTGAACAATCGCAGCATCAATGATGTCGTTGAGGCTGCCGCGATTGAACATCACCAACTTGTCTTTCAGGAGCGGGTTAAGCCCCTGGTAAAAATGGTCTCGCCGCTTCTCGTCTGTATCCGCGTGATACGACGCGTAGAGCGCGAGATCGTTGAACGCTCTGGAGTATTCCAGCGCGTTCCGGCTCCCTTGTTGCAGGTGTAGGAACTCCTGCGTCTTCCTCTTCATCAAACCGGGCGGTATATGATAGGCCCTGAAGGCCGTCCGGAACTCCGCCCAGGTCATCACTCGGTCGGTGGGCTGGGAAGCACAGAAGTTGGCCCACCACGCGCTCGCGGATCCTTGGAGCTGCTGGACCGCGAACTGAGTCTTGCGCTGCTCGCTGATTTGGAGCAGCCCGAACTTCATCTCTATGGCGCGGAGCCAGTTGTCCGCGTCAAGTGGTTCATCCGCCCTTGAGAATACAGGGGGATGAGTCGCCAGGAAGTCGGAGTAGGAGCTCTGTTGGCGCTCCTCACGCTCTTGACGTCTCTCTGGGCGAGACGTATTGGCGATGAGAGTCTGCAGCAACTCTGTGTGCTGCTGATGCGAGCCCACCATTGCCACGACAATGTCGGCCAATGTAACCGTTGGCAGTGGCGGTGGCGGTGTTTGCTGTTGCTGTTGCTGCTGCTGTCCCGAGGAGTCCTCGGGAGGTGGTTGGGAGGTCTCTCCCCCGTGGCTAGTACCTCCAACATCAGGGTTGGCACGAGTACGCGTCATTCTGAAATTCAACACAGCAGCAATTAGCACATGTCTTACTCAAAATTCCATAAACAGCAGTAGGTATTGAAGCGACGCATGATTAACTTGCACAACATTCACATATATTGATAAAGCATAAACTTTATACAAGATACATTATTCTCGGATCTCCGAGAAGTCGTGCTTATGTCGTCACTACCTATACATACGCTACTGTATACACGACATGTCATCGATTACCAAAAGTTGGGTTACGCTACCCTAGCTGCCCTACTTGGCAACCGTAACCCCCTACTTGGAGTAGAACTCGACCTCCTGTGGGTCGTCCTCCTCCGGTACCTCTGCTGGTGGCTCGGGGTCTACCACCTCTTCTCCCATTCCGGGTTCTCCCATGGCTGGAAGACCCAAGACTACCGGTACGCCCAGTACCGGGGGCACGAGGTCCTGCAATGCATGCACCTCATCCATAGCCTGGTTGTAGTCCTCTTCCCAGCCTTGTCCTTCCTCAATAGCGTCGTCCCGCTCTTGAGCAAGGTCCTCATTCTGCTGGTTTAGGGTCTGCACCAGCTCTTGCAACGCCGCGATGTCAACACGGCTCTTCTTCTTTGCCTTCTTCAAACGACGCAACTGATTGTGTTGTTCATTCAGTCGCTTGATCGTCGGAAGAAGCACATTGCGAAGTGCGCTGTGAGCACTCTCGAAATGATCTCCACGGCTTGTGCTCTCCTTGAGCTTGGTGGCGAGATGCTCCGTATGAACAGTTTGGCTGTCCATCACAGCGTTTCCCGCCCTCATTTGGAAGCTGAGTTTCGCCTCCGCGGGGTTGTACCTTGGGCAACTCGGGTCTGTTGCCTCCAGGTACCTCTCTTCCCACACATGCTGAGCTCGTCCCTCCACCGGAACGAGTGCGTATGGAGCACCCTCCATAGCCTGCACATGTAGTTGGCAGACATAGTGTCACGGGCTGCCACTTGCCACATCCCTTCCGGTTGTCTCCCTCTCACCGTGACGGTGAATGGCACCCAACCGGGTGGCGTAGGTCCTGCGGGAACCTCGACATGGATCGTCCACGTCTTGTTCCCCTCTTCGCCTTCTTCCTTGGCGAAGTATTGCGGCATCTGGTTGTACCCGAAATATTGGCGCATTTGCCACAATGCTTCCGGGTAGCCGCTACGGTCAGAACAGTGGGAAACCACCCACCCGTTCTCCAACTGTTTATCTGCTGTCATCTGTAAAAATATATTTGAGAAATGTCAAATATTTATTTAAACAGTAAACCCCTGAGTTATAACATAAGATATGTCATTGAACCCATAACACTTGGAAACATAGTTCAAATTTTTAAACAAATTTGACTGCTGATCTTCTGTTCCCATGACAGCCTTGACCAGTTTCCATTTCAACCTGATTTAGGCCAGGTTAAAAGCAAAACAAGTCCTGGAGCTCAACATCAAAGTTGAAGCTAACTTCAATAGCTTTCCAGCCAGTATTTGCTTGGCCTAAGATCAGTCCTGGTTTAAAGGTTATGAGATGTCAAAGTTAACAGAATTTCTGGAAACAATTGGACAGCACGTCCCTGCCTTTGGTACTGATTTGATCCAAGAATCCCAGTTAATTCTGTTCCTAATCTGACAAAACTTTCTGTTACAAAGTTGTTACCCATCTCATAAGATTTCCAGAACTACCTCATTTCCTATTTTTGGATTTTTAAGCAGGAAGTTATGCTTAATTTTACAGAGAGTCTTTACTCTGTCCTGTTTTCTGGACAGTTTCAACTCTACTGCATTTTGCCAGTGGTTAAGGGATGAAACACCTCTGGAACTCAACAGAAAAGTTGTAAAGCTCTTCCAAAGCTTTCCAGAAATGTATCATACGACCTCAACCTCGAAAGAACTCAACCTCTAACCTCTGATTAACTCCAGCCTTGATTCAGCTGAAAACAGAGTGCTCTGTCCTTAACATCCTATAAGTTGAAAACTTGTTAACTTTGAATATCCTGTACAAGGGAAGGAGTTACATCAAGTTTTACTACTTTGGATCAAAACCTTCAAGTTTTTAAATGAAGTTGTTCATTTAATGGGGTGTGACGTCGATGCGTCACCAGATTATGTCGGTACTACGTCCTCACAAAGGAAAAACCTATACCGGACTTAGCCGGCTTCGTTATTTCAGTGGCACTAAACGTCACTCGCACGCGGATGCTACACGTCTACCGTTTCGTGGTCAGGCTACCTGCAGAAACTCAAACAATCATCAGACTCGGCTGCACACCGAGCCCGGAATCCATACAGTTCGTACACCCGGCCGTCATCACTCGCCCGGATGTTCTCAAGCCAAACACGCCTTGAGTTACGTGTTCACGTTTCAGACCACGTGACGGGGTCTCCCATGTTGCACCACGCACGCCAGGGACAGACGTTGCTCGAATACCCCAAACGACATGAAGAGTCGTAGAGGATACTAAAGCGGGTCGGGTTACCTGCCACCCGTGGGGCTCCACCCTTCAGCTTGTGCGCACTGGTGGACAGCGCTTACGTGCACCCCCCAAGACATGAACGTCCCGAGATGCACGATTTTCCGACTTAACAAATAGGTTAATAAGCCACTTTCTATATACTAATAACATCCTTATACGGGCTACTAACTCGTTCCTCACTGGATTTTTGAAAAAGAAGACCTTTGTACTGTGTTAAACCTCAAGCGAGCTCTGATACCACGCTGACACGACCCCATTGGTCCTGTCGAGCCAGGATCACGCTGAGGGGTGCTGCGTTGCACAGCACCGTATAACACACGTCAAAGGTGCAAAGCGGAAGCGGAAGTTTTATTACATAAACAAGTTTATGAACATGTTTACATCAAAATAAGTTCAGTCTACACTCGCGGGCGTAGACTAAGCATCAAGTGCACGTTCAGCCCTCGAACGTGTCCTTGCTAGCACACACGCACACTAACTCTGCGGCGTGCACGACTCCCACTCGACGGGGTTCCCCTCCTGGGGTTCCGTCTCCTCTTCGGGAGTCCCTTCCTCATAGAACCCTGCAAAAGCTTCAAACATAAGCAGTGAGCACGAAGGCTCAGCAAGTCTGACCCGTCTCACCTAAACATGGAACTTCTACATGAGGGTAATGGGTTGCATGAGGTAAAAATCATTTGCAAGGACTCGCCTAATTAGTAGAACCTTACTTTCAAGTTTTAGCAGCAGGTTGTGGAGAACCTTACGCTAAGGCACATGAGAGAGCCACAATCAAACAAGAAACGCATTTCTCTCATGTTCTTTGCCCAAAGTTGAAAAGAACTTTAATTAGCTCTAAGCTACAGAATATTATTAACAATCAATGTCCAGCTTTCAATCAGCAACATTTTAACATGTAACTAGCCTGTTCTTTCTACGTCACGGTACAGTGAACAAGTGGTACTCACTGACCGCGAGGGACGGCGATTATAATCGATTTACACCTGCAGGGTTACCCGAACAACCCGTCACGTACGCCCGTACTCGATGTTGCCTACAACAACCATCACGGACGCCGTACGCAACTACCTTTCACTCGTCAGCCAAATATTGAACTGGTCCCATCGTCCCGAGCAAGAGGTCCCTGCACGCGCATCTCCGTGCCGCCAGCCGATTTACACCTCGAGCTCTCAACCTACCCTCTGAACGACGGGCAATGCCTCAATACCCAGCTACCTGAATTACATCAGTTTCCCGGTTCCCATATAGCCGGTAGGTCTTCGGTACTGTTCTAGCTTGTTCAACAGGCCCGCACATGGCTCGGTCCTCAATCGACACAAGCGGAGCTACAGTACACAGGCCCCAAAGTCCTGCTGCCCTTACTCTCCGCTCGGTCTCATTTTCTTGCCATGTGTATCATGTGCTATCTCTACCCGAGCAATGTGCCTCTAGCCTATTCTCGCGAGTAGTTCCAACTACTCGACTTGTACCGAATCCTACTCTATCCTAGCAATGCAGTGGCTAACGGGGTTTGCAATCCTAAACCCCACCCATGGTTTTCTTGGCTGTGCAGTTGGGTTTCCAATCAAGACTCTAATGCAAAGAACAATATTCAAAGATGTGCTCAAAACAATAAACATTTGTAAAAAGGTTAATGCAAACCGGGGCTTGCCTTGCTGCTCTTGGTCGTAGGCTAGCTGTTCCTCCGGAGTAACGAAGTCTAGGACTTCGGGTTCCTCCTCGACCTTAGCGACTACATGATATAAGAAACATATGTATCAATTTAAATGCATTTGTACTAACTTTGAAGTTGTGAAGTCTATAACCCTTGCTAGACAGACCTAATGACTGTGAAACTTTTACTGTGGCTTGGTTACAACCTAAACAGGGACTTGGTCAAGTTTTAGTTGCAGCAAAGCTCAATTGAGCCCTCCACAATTAATTATGTCCTTGACCTTAATTAAAGGCTTTTAGGGTGTTCTAAGGATTTTCATGAAACAAACTATGACTTTCTGAAAACTAGATTTTCAGAGGATTCTAATGGAGTTGGTCTCCCTTAATTTGGAAGTCTCTAACTAAAGATATGAGCTAAACAATTTCAGAGAAAATTCTGAAAATGTTTCTGAACATTTTCTATTTTCTCTGGAACAGTTTCACTAATCACACCATTAGGTGGATTAAATGAGCTCAAATGGATCTGAAATTTTTATGGTAGTTCAAGGATATTATGGTGAACATCTCAGCAAAATTTCAGGATTTTCCTCCAAAAATTCTCCAGTTAAAATTCCTAACAGTTTAAACTTTGAGGAATTAATTCTGGAGAAATAAGGAATTTCATGAAGTGAAACTTGATTTTCTGGAAAGTACTCAGAGATCTGAATCCAGCAAAATTTGGTTCACTCAATTTGGAGCTTTCTAGCCAAAGTTATAAGGATTTGAAGTTTGAAGGAAATCTGAAAATCGGGGAAAAGTTTAAACTCGCGCGTGGGCCCAGGGGACACGCGTCGCACGCCTAGGCGATGGCACATCGCGGCCCACAAGGATTTTGCGCGCCAGCACACCCGATCCCGGCCGCAGCCGGATCCCGATTCAAAATATCGGCCGCTGACAGCTGGGGTCCACCCCCTTCTTCAACCTCGCGACACCCGCGCCCCGCCGCCGAGGGATCTCGCCGGAGAGCTCACCGCCGGCTGCTGTACAGCTCCAAACTTCTCGATTCTGGCCGCCCCTGCCTACGTTTACTCGGGGAACAGGATTCTAGGGTCAGCTGCTCATGACAATGGCCGGAGCATGGTCGGCGACGAGCCGCCACCTCGGAACAACTTCAATCATGTCGGCTGACCCCTCTAGCACCTCAGCTACTTGGGAAATCGGTCGGGGAGCATCAGTGGACCTCAGAGAAGGTCGACATGAGCTCGAGGCAGCTCGGGGAAGGCCCGAAATAGGTCTTCACCGTGCGCCCGATGCCGCCCGTGCGTTCCGCCAGTAGTAGACCTCAAATTACGCCGGGCACAAAGGTTCCCCGGCCCAGAGTTATGAAGGCAACTTGTGCGTTACCGTGTCTAGCTCGTGTGAGAGCGGCCTGAGGCCCTCTAATCCTTTCTAGAGCACGAATTAAACAGAATCGTACCCGAAGGTCGTTCTGCACACAAAAAGGGGAAAAGTGGAAATTCGCCGCCGGTGAGCAACCACTCGAGCTGTGGCTCGGGGATGAGCAGCACCGGTCACCCGCGCGTCCAAGGGTGCCTTGGCTCGGGCGTGACAACGCCCTGGTTGGGCTGTCCACGAGAGCCCGAGGTGCGGCGGTTCCAAGTCCCGAATTTGATCTTTCGGCACAGCCGATATCAATCGGTTTCAACCGAATTCTAGCAACGGGGAGGATGGAGGAAGGTCTCTAGTACCTTGCTGGGGCTCTGGAGTGGAAGGAGGGAGCTGCGATCGGCGTTCTCCGATCAAGTCCGAGCTGCGGAAGTTTTCGGCCGGCGCTGAGTTCTTGCGGGGAAAAACGATGGTGCCTCGGCCGAGGAGGGGGGCAGGCGCCTTAAGAAGGCTCTGCACCGCCTCATGCCCGCGCGTGGGCAAGCAGCTGGTGGCGCGGCGGCTGGCCTCGTTTGCGATCACCGCTGCGGCTCGGCGACCCGAGTGAAAAAGTCTCAGTCGGTTTGATCTGAGCAGTGGCTGACATGTGGGTCCCACCTCCAGTTTTAACCTCTGAAATTTACTCCTAATCACTGTCGTAAACAGTGAACCCCATACTACCCTTGGCAATTCAAATTATTCACCCATGAGCCATTTGAATTGATCAAAGTTCAAATGAGGTTTGGTTTGAATGAATTTCAGCACAAGTTCAGTTTGAAATTCAAATAAAGTTTGAATTTCTCCCACTTAGCTCATGTCAAGATCAACTCCAAATGGAGTGAAAATTGGTGTGCGAGCTCACAAAAATGTGCTGAGTAAGAATATGCCCCCCACTTTTAAATTCATTGGATAAAAACAGTTTGAATTTGAATATGGTTTCAAACTGCCCTCTTCCTAACTATACCCAAACTGACCTCAAAAAGGTTTTGAATTTGGGGTGAAACTTGGCATGGACATCCTTAGCAAAGTGTAGGAGTTTTCATATGTCCAGCCCACCTATATCACATGTGGGAAATACCACTTTTGCAATGTGTAAGTTTGTACTCTAATGAGCATGTTGATAATTGTTACTTGCTCTTCATTTGTGTTCATCATTCTTCCTCAAATGAGGTGTGTGGTGTGGTGATGAACACTGCAAATGTGTGTCAAAAACTGAGGCCCTTACACCATATATCCGATATGCCTTCGGTACATTAAAACTTGATCAGTGTGGGCCGCACCCAGATCGGTCCTCAATCAATACGGACAGGGCTACGCACACAAGACTTCCTCTTTCTGTGTCCATGCCCCTGCCTAGTATCATTTTTTTTACTAAAGTTGTCTCACATCTCAAACCAATCCCGTGTGTTCCGAACCCTATACTCGTGAGTAGATTCCAACTACTCGACTTGTACCGAAGTCTATAAACATTTAGCACAGCATGAACTACTCGAGGACTTAGAAACTACCCTCAATCCTTTTGGAATAATCTGGTCATGCATTTGGGGTTTCATCCATCCTACACCTAATGCACACACATACTTCACGCTAAGTGTATATAAAGCAAAACTTTATAAAACTTGTTAAATGCAAACCGGGGATTGACTTGTTGCTGCGGGTCAGGTGTTAGTGTCTCCTCCAGAAGTATGAAGTCCAAACCCTCCGGGGCCTCCTCGCGTTCAGCGACTACACATAAGCAATTTAAGGACATGTCAATTTAAATGCAATGTGTTGAATTTAGTATATAAAGACCATAACTCTAGCTAGAAATCCCCTTTGGCTCTGAAATTTTTACTGTGGCTTGGTAACAACCTAACCAGAGACTTGACCTAATTTCATTTGGAACAAAGCTCATTTGAGCCTGTACAAATAAAAGTCTAAATTGTCATTACTAGAGCTTCTAAGGATTTTCAGGGATTTTCATGGATCAAACCATTACTTTCTGGAAACTAGAGTTTGAGATGGTTCTAATGGAGTTGGTTTCATGTAACTTGAAGAATCATAGAGAAAGTAATGCCCTAACCAAGATTTGAGAAAACTCTGAAAAATGTTTCTGTATATTTTTCTATTTTCTCAGGGCAGTTCAGTTAATCATACCATTACGGGGACTAAATGAACTCGGATGGATCTGAAATTTTTCCTATGACTCAAGGATTTTCCAATGAACATCCTAGACAAAATTAAGAATTTTCCAAAAATAAATTCTTCAGATAAAATTCCCCACAGTTTATAGTTTAGGCAATTAATTCTGGAAAAATAATTATTTCCTGAACTGAAACTTGTATTACTGGATAGTACTCGAAGAGATGAATCAAACAAAATTTGGTTTACTAATTTTGGGTACTTCTACACAAACTTATGGCCTTCAAAAGTTTGGGGAATTCTGGAAAATCCAATCTAAATTCAAAAGGTTTAAACCGAGCTGGTGGGCCCCAGGGCTACGTGTCAGCCCGACAACGAAGCCACACGTGGTTCCGCTTAATTTCCTGCGTAGCCGCATGAAATCCCGGCGCCACAGCAGATCCCGGCCCCAGTTTCCTCTCACTGCCACGCGGGGCCCGCACCCTTTCATCTACCTCGCGCCACCCGCGACAACCGCGGTGGTGCCTCGCCGGAGAGCTCGCCGCCGGTCGTTCTACTGCATGACCTTTGATGAAACTCGCCGCCTGTGCACAACTTCTCCCGAGGAACACGTTGGTGTACTCACCAGAGCTTGGTGATGGCCGGAATAGTGCTCACGACGGTGACAGCGGCCAGGAGCTCATCGGCGACGTCAAACTTGGCGTACTCTACACCTCTTTCGACATAGTTTCTTCGGAGAGCTACGCTGAGACTTGCTGATCATGAATATGAGCACTGATCCTCGTGAAAACGGCCGCATCTAGGACCTCACCGGTGAGGTGTCCTCTTTTTGGCCGTGGGCATGAAAATCTAGCGGAACTAGGGTCCCGGTGCATGGAACTGGTTGCTACTTGATCGAGGAAGTGCGCTAGGTGTTCTAGATCATGTCTAGTGTGCAGCTCGAGCGGCGGTTGCCTCTGGGCAACAAATTTTGCCTTCGACCGAGTTCTAACCCTAACACACTCCAAAGAAAGAATCTACAAATTCTCGCTCTACACCGCATGAAATGGAGCACGGCTTTCTCCTACAGCTTCAGCACAAGCAAGCGCACCTTTTCTTCTCTGGTGGTGGTGCGTGAATCAGCTGGGATCGGCCGGTCACCGGTTAGCAGAGGGAGCGGCGAAAAGTGGGCGAGCGGAACACGACGAACAGCTCGGGAGAGGCTCGGTTTAGCTCGGAAATGGTGAGAACATCACGAGCTGGGCGTCGTGTGGGACTTTGCAGTGATGAATTCACCGTGAGGTGGAGGGTTGGGGCAGGTGCAGGAAGTACATGGCCGAGCTGCGGTCGCTTGCGAGGAGATGGCTCGGTTGAGTCGGTTCTCTCTGTTCTCAGTCACTGACCAGTGGGCCTACTTCTCCCCCCTAATTCTTTTCCATTCTTTGCTGCAAATATCTCAGCTACTCAAAATTAAAGTGTATACTTCATCACCAAGTCATGAGTTGAATTCGATTTCCTCAAATTGAAGTTGGTTTGGCTAAATTTGATTTACATTTGAATTTGAAAATTCAAATTCAGTTTGAATTAATCCAAATATAGCTCCCAACAAGATGAACTCCAATGAGGATGAAAATTGGTGGCCTGACTCAGAAAAATGTGCTGAGTTTGAATATGAAGTCAACATTTGAATCCAAGTGATGAATGTAGCTGAAATTTGAATTTGCATTCAAATAGCCCTTTTTGCAATTGTATCCAAAAGTGCCTCAAAAAGTTTGAACTTGCTTGAAACTTGGCATGAGCCCTCCTAAGAATATTTAGGGCCTAATGGTGAGCGCAGCCTCTCATGTTTACATTTATGAGACCCTACTTTTGTATTTGTGAGTTCTCCCTCTAATCCACCTTTTGAAAGAAATAATGTTTAGAAACTAGTTCCTCCACCTAATGGTCACACACTGATAGGAACTAAATGGGTGTTTAAAAATAAACAAAATGAGGATGGTGTTATGGTTAGGAATTAAGCTAGGTTGATTGCTCAAGGTTTCACACAAGTTGAACGTCTAGATTTTGATGAAACTTTTACTCCTGTTGCTAGATTAGAAGCCATAAGAATTTTATTAGCATTTGCTGCATCTAAAGGTTTCAAATTATATCAAATGGATGTGAAACGTGCTTTTCTTAATGGCTACATAGATGAGGAGGTTTATGTTAAGCAACCACCAGGTTTTGAAAATCCAGATTTTCATAATCATGTTTATGAACTGTTCAAAAGCTTGTATGGTCTTAAACAAGCCCCTAGAGGTAGTATGATAGGTTAAAAACATTCTTACTTGAAAAGGGTTTACCATGAGCAAAGTAGTTAAAACTCTTTTTGTGCTTATACATGGCAATGACTCACTATTCGTTTCAAGTGTATGTGGATGATATTATCTTTGGTTGTGCTTCTCATGATCTTATGTCCAAGTTTTCAGCTATGATGAGTTCAGAATTTGAGATGAGTATGATGGGAGAACTCACATACTTTTTGGGGCTGCAAACCAAACAAACTAAGGAGGGAACATTTGTGCATCAAATGAAGTATACGAAAGATCTTCTTAGACGTTTCAACATGAAAAACAGCAAGCCTCTTTGGACACCAATGGGAACAACGACAACACTTGAACTTGATGAAGATGGTGACCTGGTTCATCAAAAAGAACATAGAAGTATGATCGGATCACTTTTGTACCTCACGGCATCATGACCGGACATACAATTTAGCATATGTCTTTGTGCAAGATTTCAAACTTTCCCATACGCTTCACATCGTAAAGCCGTCAAAAGGATTCTCAGGTATTTACATGGTACTCAAGAATTTGACATTTTTCTTCCTTCTTCCTCAACCGTTACTTTGAAAGCTTTTTCAGATTCTGATTTCAGGGGTTGTAGGATTGATAGGAAAAGTATTTCGGGTGCTTGTCATTTTCTTGATAATTCACTTGATGCTTGGTCATCTAGAAAACAAAATTCAGTTGCGTAATCCACGGACAAATCTAAATATGTAGTTGCTGCTAGTGCTTGTTCACAAGTTTTATGGATTGTTCAAACACTTAAGGACTATGGGGTTGATGTAGATAGTGTTCCGCTGTTTTTTTGACAACATTTGTGCCATTTACATTGCTAAAAATCCCGTGCAATATTCTAGAACAAAACACATTGTGCTTCACCATGTAGACACCGAACATCAATTGGCTGACATTTTTACAGAACCTTTGGATTTCACTCGTTTTTCATTCATTCATAGTGAAATAGGGGTTATGCATCCTCATGGATTAAATTGAGGGGGAGTTTTGCAACTTGGGAAGTCTATGTGTGAATCTGAAATTAAAATATAATATGTTTCATACGTATACGACTTTGTGATTCCTTTTACATGTTGAAAGTTCTTACTACAATACTCATGATATACATGTTGTAGTTTCTGCCATGACTAGTAATTTAAATAATTACTTACACTAAATCTGGTCATGATCGAACTTTATTGTTGTTTTGAACTTTTTGCATGCTCACAAGTGCTTTTAATCATGAAAAATTAATCAATCAATAGCCCACATGTTGAGCTTTTATGATCAAATAAAAAATCTGAAAAGATCAAGAGAATATGCATGCATCACACTTCTTCTTTTGAGATTGCTTATCATTGCACTGTGATATGAACTTGGAAGGAGATGTGTATGACTAAAACCATGTCCTTAAGCTTCTGATTGTCAAATGACATAGGCTTGGCTTGGTTGGTTAGAATAAGGTTGATGCGGCAAATAATCTCTTGCAAATGTCATATGATCAAAATTTGTGCTTTAAAATAATAATGAAAATAAAAAATGTAGGAACATGTGTCATGCTTTAAGGTTTTTGAAATAATTGAGACAGGGAGATCATGACTTGCTTAAACTGAAATTACACTTGATCTCTAGCATGACTTACACTACTTTATGTATCTCATTGATGCGTAGTGTAAGTTACTTGATAGTATGGCTTGGATGAGCTTTATATTATATGTATATGTCATAATATGCTCATAACAAATTGAAATTTCTGTTTTGAACCTTGCTGAATACATTGTCAAAGGGGGAGAAATATGTCACACATTGCACATTTACAAGTTTTTTTTGCATTGCACATTCACAAGTGATTTTGCACGATTCTTCTCAGGGGGAGTGAACATCCTTAGGGGGAGAATATTTTGGGGTTTCTTCTCATTTGATTTTTGATTTTCAAAATAGGGGAGAAAATTTCGTTTTGTCAAAACTTTTCATGAAATGTGAATGAGCCAATATTCGGTTTCATAGTGGTGTTGCCAATGCATTCATCAAGGGGGAGATTGTGATACCTGTGCTGAATACATTGGCAATTATGTTAAAAGTGAGTGTTTACATTGCAAAGTTTTTAATATATCTGAGAAGCTCACTTTGGATTGTCCAAACTTACGGGAACTCATTTCAGAACGTCCGAAATTGTCGCACACATGAGCTGCACGTGTTTTTCACTTTGGACTGTCCGAACTTTCTGCGTGCTGAAAAAATTATGCGGCTGTTATGTTTTTCACTGGCAATATTTCAAACTTGCTTTTTGGCTTATGGGAAGTTTGCTTAGTATTCATTTACTAAGTTTTTGATGTGTTTTGGCTGATCATGGTAGATATTATCCTGCTATGTTTGCAACATTCTTATATGAGGTGCTCATATAAGGTGTTGTGGTTTTCGGACTAATATGAGTCAAGTCAAGGACTTATGCTCAGAAGATTTGCTTGCTGATTCATGTGCAGGTGTTGCTTGAGGACAAGACATGGCTGGTGATGATGATCCGTTGAACTAGTCGTAGGGATGAGATGAGGTTCAATAACCAAGTTTGGGAGGAATTGTGGTTGAGTTGATCGGGAGGTCACGCAACATGTTTGGGTCAAGAACAATGAATATGAAGGTATCGTGGACGTTTTAGAAAGTGTTTGCACGTTTGCAAGGGGTGCATGAACGTGGCAACATTGTTCCAAGGCATAGTGAAGAGATATTGATGTGAAGAAATGGCCGGAGAGGTCCAACTAACTGGATTATGCCTCCACTACAAAAAACCTAACACATCACGACGACCTTGTTATTTACGACGGCTAGCCGTCGTAAGAAATTTAACTTACGACGGTCGTTGTGGGCCGTCGTAAGTAAACTACCTTAAGACGGCCTTGGGCCCATGGCTGTCGTAAGTTATGGGCTCGTTGTAAGTTACGTGTAACTTACAACAGCCGTAACCCTAAGCCGTCATAAGTTAAAGCGCGGTCATAAACTAAGAGTAACTTACGACAGCCGTAACCTAAGCCGTCGTAAGTTAAGCAGCCGTCGTAAGTTGCTGGTTTTAACCGCTGCCCCGGCCTGGGCTCAGGCTCATTCAGCCCCAGCCTGCACAGCCACCACCGAAATCCGAGGCCGCCGCCGCGACGCGCCTCCACGTGCCACCTAGCTGCCCCAAGCTTCCCCGGCCATGCCGCCTCCCCGCGCCGCCCCAGCGTCGCCGCCGCGCGCCTCCCCACGCCGCCCCGCCACCCGAGCCACCTGGCGCCGCATCCCCACGCTCCCCGGGCCACCGCAGCGCCCCGCACCGCCCTTGCGCGCCTCCCCATGCCGCCCCACCGCCCCTGCGCGCCTCCTCACGCTGCCCCGCTGCAGCCAGCCTGCCCCCCGGCCGCGCGCCACCCTGGCGCCACCGCCGCGCGCCGCCCCACCACCCCTGCGCGCCTCCCCACGCTGTTCTGCCACCACCGCCCCTTGCTCCCTCGCTCGCACCGCCCCGCGCCTCCTTGCACCATGGCCGGCCCCGCCGCCGCCGCTCGGCCCCAAGCCTGCCCCGCTTCGCCGCCACTTCGAGGTATGTTTTATTTTGTAATTAAGTTAATTTTGTTCATTTAGTAATTAATTTAGTTTATTTAGTTCATTTTGTAATTAATTTAGTTTATTTAGTTCATTTAATAATTAATTTAGTTCATTTAGTAAGTAATTTAGTTCATGTATTTCATTTAGTAATTAATTTAGTTCATTTAGTAATTAACTTAATTCATTTAGTTCATTTAGTTCTTTATTTTTTTTATTAATTAGTTTAGTTAATGGTTTAATTTATTACTTAATTATATTACTTAATTTTGGTTTAGTTGACTATTAAGTTAGTTTAATATTTCTTTTATAGGCAGCTCTATTCTAAAGAAATCACGATAGAGATGATGAGTAAGTTGGAGAAGGAGATACTGATATTATTATGTAAGATGAAATGTTTTTTCTCCAGACTTCTTCAATCCAATGGCGAAGGCTACGATTGGGAAAACACGGCAATCGAGCCTAGAGCTGTGTACGGAAGCGGCGGCGGGAAGGCCCATGGACGGTGAGTTGGTCAACTGTTTCATTTTTTAAAACTTCCTTCTTATAGTTATTATTTTTCTATCTTTTGTAGGTTTACCATTTCCGATGGAGTTGTCGACTCGAGGGCCGCGCGACCTTCAAGAGGCACTCATTCGACGGAGGCTTCGTACGTTGGGCCGTCGAGTGACTGTCTCTCGCAGAGGGACTTAGAGTTCCATGCCATGGAGGATAGGCTTGCGCGGACCAAAGAGGAGCTCGACAGGACGAGGGCCATCCAGGAGTACTAGGCCAACCTCATGGCCTAGATGCAGGCAGTGGTGGAGGTAAGTAATTTAAATTACTATATTTTAAATTTTTAGCATTTGAAGAATAAACATGTGTTCTAATATGTTGCAATGACAGGCCTTAGCTTGACGGAGTGGCCAGGAGCTCGCGTTTCCTGCGTGGCCGTAGCCGTCACAGCCGCCCCCATCACAGGTACCCCGGCACTGTGTAAATCTTTAATAGTATTTAATATATGGAGGGAGATAAAGAGATAGAGAGAGAGAGGGGTGAAGAGATAGTGAAACAGATAGAGGGATGGGGAGAGGGAGAGAGAGAGCGAGGGGAAGGGAGAGAGAGAGACGGAGAGAGAGAGAGAAAGATAGAGAGTGAAAGGGGGGAGAGGGGGGGGAGAGATAGTGAGAGAGCGAGAGGGGTGGGGAGAGAGTGAAAGTGGAGTAGAGAGAGTGAAATAGAATGAGAGAGAGAGAAGGGAGAGGGGTATGGGGAGAGGGACAACGAGAGCGAGAGATAGAATGAGGGAGAGAGAGAGAAGGGAGAGGTAGATGGGGCGAGGGACAACGAGAGCGAGAGAGAGAGAGAGTGAAAGAGGAGTACTGAGAGTGAAAGAGAGAGAGGGAATGAGGGAGAGAGAGTGAAGGGAGAGGAGGATGGGGTGAGGGACAACGAGAGCGTGAGAAAGGGGGTGGTAAGAGGGAGAGAGAGAGGGAAAGAGAGGAATAGGAAGGGAGAGAGACATGTCTATCTTTTATTTACTTTGCGGGGTTCACTAACGGAGGCGCAGAGTCCATCTTCGCAGCTACCGGCACCGGGAGGGATGCGCAAAGACGACGTTCACGGCTCTGGAGGTAGTTGTGAGGGGAGTGTGTAGCCGTTAGGTGTTTTTAGATTTCATTGGACTTTATGAATGAACCGTCAATTGTTTATTATGTTGTTTATCTGTGTTATATAACTGTGTGATTTGTCTCAGCTGGCAACTATGCCAGGACAGCTAGTTTCTGTTTTAAAGAAAATTAAAACCATACAGGTCGTCGTAAGTAAGCTCAAGTAACTTACGACGGCTGTTGTGGCCATCGTAAGTACGCATAATTAACTTACGACGGCCTGGGTCGTGGCCGTCATAAGTAACATGATAACTTACGATGGCTGGGTTCAAGCCGTCCTAAATGATAAGGCCCAGCCCACCACGTGGATCAGGCGCTTACATACGACAGCTACGGGCCGCCATCGTAAGTTGCGTAACTTACGACGGTGGCTGTCGTAAGTAACATAACTTACAACCAAATACTGATGATGGCTACAAACAATTGTAATTAGGCATAAACCATCATAATTAAGTTAATCATGACGGTTTAGGCCTTACTTACAACGGCTTTGGCCGTCGTAAGTGAGTCGTATTGCTGTAGTGCTTAGGCTGTGGCTTATGTGGTTATCGTGTGTTTATGGAAGGTTTCGAGTTTGCTTTGGTTAGATTTCAGGATAGGCACGAAGTTGAGTCGATTTAGGAATGTTTGGGACGTTTCTAAGATGTTTGGAAGTCTTAAGATTGCTTCTTTCTGTGTATGGAAGAGTCTTGAGCAGTTATGGAAAGTTTCGGTTGAAACTGAGTAGGAGTAGGAGTCCTAGTTTGGATTGGGTTGGGCTAAGTGCTGGTTATATACACAAGGAGGCTAGAGCTCGTGGTGCACGACTTGGGGCTGTTCCTCTTATGTTTTTTATCAATAAAATTCGTAGTTTAGAGGATCTTTTGTGCCTTGTTCGTCCGACTTTTTTTGGTAAGTTTTCTCATCGAGTTTCTGGACTGCCAGATGTTGCTTTGGTGTTTCAATCATAACTCGCGTTTTATTGATCCAATTGCTGTGATTCTTTTTGCGTTGTCTTCAAAACTTGATGCTCCATCATATGTTAAAATTTCATGGTCATTGGATTTGGGGTTTTTGAGTTACACAAGTTTCTTTGAAGCGGTGCAGATCTGTTTTTTACTCGGGTAGAACAGATTGGCCCTTGTTCGATCTTTTGATCATAACTTGAGTTTTACTTGACGAATTTTCGTGATTCTTATTGTGGTGTATTTGTGACTCGATTCTCTATAATATCTACTATTTTGTCATGGTTGAACACGTTTAGGTCGATCGCACACACTTGTTTCATTAACAGATTGGTTTCTGTCGAGGGGTTTTGTACACTACAGGAAAAACGTGCATTGACGACGGCCAAATTTATTGACGACGGGGCCGTCGTCTTTAATATTATTGACGATGTCTTGATCTAGCTGTCATCAATAACGTAGTTATTGACAACGGCTAGTCGATAACCGTCATCAATAAATTATTGACGATGGGGGCCGTCGTCTTTAACTTAATCCGGGCCCACCCGAGTAGTTATTGACGACGGTGACCTAGCACCGTCGTCAACAAGTTCCTTATAGACGACGGTCACCTAGCACCGTCGTCAATAACGGCACATATAACCCGTACGCGACCCGGGAGGCGGCAGTCCATCGCCACCTCCCGACTCGTGCCTCTGTCCATCGCCGCTGCCCGTCCCCTCCTCCGCCGGCAGTCCATCGCCGCCGCCCGTCCCCTCCGCCGCCGCCGCCCATCCCCGGCCCGAGGTAAGTCCCCCTCCCCTCCCCCTCCGCCCTCTCCCCCGCTACCCTCAACGGTTCCTCGCCCCCCGGCTGCGCCGCCGGCCACCGGCCGGCCGGCGTCGCCCTCCACCCCCCCCTCCCGTCCGGCCTCTCCGGCCCCTCACCCGTCCCTCTCCAGCCCGGACCCTCCCCCTCCGGCCCCTCCCCAAACCGGTTTTAACAGTTTGGTTCCTGCTTTGGGTTTGATTTGGGTGGTTTAAAATGGGCTGCCATATAAAATGGATTGGACTGATTTGGTTACAACACTAAATGGTTTGGGTTCAGTTTGGTTTAGACTGTAACAATTTGGTTGTGAATGGATTGAGACCATGGGCTTTGCACTGGTTGCAGTTAGAAGTTTGGTCATTACTAGCAAATATCAATTAGCAAAACCTAGTGACAGAGAAACAACGAAGCTGCCGCCGTCGCCGGCTCGCCGCTCATATGGCAGCGCGCGCCGTGCCACCGTCGTCGTGTCCTCACGCTCCAACCTGGCAGGAACTCCAGCCACCGTCGCGTCCCCGCGTCCCTCCAGGCAGGAACCCACGCGCTCCATTGCGTCTCCGCTCCCCTGCCCGGCAAGAACTCGGGTTAACGCCGCGCCCTCTATCGTCGCGGCTCCATTCGTGGGTAAAGAGGATCTGTCAAGATTTCTACAGGCGAGCAAGTTGCGGCTCATTATCCTGCCAAGACCTACCATTTTATTTTTTTTCACATTTTGTCTCTTACCAGTTTGTTTTTTCAACAACTTTTCATTCAAGTACCTACCTATAATGGTGCTAAGGAATGAGCCTGCATGTTTCTTCAGTCACTAAGTAGAGCCCATTTAGTTAAAATTATCTATCCTTACATTGCCCAACAATCACAAAATGTTTTACGATTTTTTAAGCAAAGTTTAAGTTTTCAATTTTTTTTAAAAAAAAAAGAAAGAAAAGTCGAATATTTAAAGCAAACCAACCACCAGTTCAGTACCTGCTCATTGTCAACCATGCCGAGCGTCTTAACTCCTAATGCGTGCATAAAACGGAGCAACCGTGAGAATCCACCATGCTGAACGCAGAGCGATTTGCTTGTGGGACTGGAACCATTTTTTACAAATGGGTTTAAACCAGTTTTAAACTGTGGTGTGGGCTATGGACTGGTTTGGTTTGGGTTGTTTTCTTATACAGTTTGGTTCGGTTTGGTTTGAACTCATAAATTAGTGGGCCGGATTGGGTTAGATTGAATTTATACATGTTATGGTTTTGTGTGGATTGGGAGTTGGTTTTCACCCCATTGACAGGTTTACCCCGTCCCCCTCCGGCCCGGACCCTCCCCCTCCGGCCCCTCCTTCCCTTTTGCTCTCTCGAAATTAACTTAGTATTACTCTGAGTTTTATCCAGCCGGCTAGAAATGCCATCCTCCTACCGGATTATGAAATCAGGAAATAAACGGCTGGCAATCTGAATGGAAAGAACAGTTTGTGAGCTGTAAATCAGAACAGATGGTATTAAGCGATTGAACGCTTAAGCGCTCGATAGCAAGTTTTTTACCGCTTTTCTGCTTTTTTGCCGTTTTACCCTCCTATCTCACTGATTGAAGTATTCATCATTGTCAAGTTTAAAAATTTACAGTAGCCCGACCCGCTCTAGTTTTTTTACACGTAGTCTTTCCCTACATTTCTGCAAGATATTGTTTCCAGGATTCGAACCCGGGGGGATGCCGGGGCGGCTCGCCTCGCCTGGCCGAGCGTCACCGATGCCGGCGCCATCTCCGCCCGACGCCGTCGCTGCAAGGCGCCGCTGGCCCCTCGCGCTACCACCGTCGATGCCTCACGCTGGCGATTCCTCGCGCCGCCACACCCCGCCCTGCCACCGCGCACCACCATCCCGTGCCCCACCCCACTGCGCACCGCCATCCCGCGCCCCACCCCGCCGCCACCGCTGCCGTGCCGCCCCAAGCCCCGCCCGGCCGCCCCTGCTCGCACCGAGCCCTGGCCGCGCCTCGGCCGCCCCGAGCCCCGACCATAGTTAATTAATTGTTTAATTAGTATTGTTATTGATTATTGTTTAAATAATACTTTGATTGATTGCGTGATTAGTTACTATATGTAAATAAATGGGTTTCTGCCCAGTCTGGCCTGACACGACCCATTTAGGGTCTGTCACGGCCCATTTATTGGTAATGTATTAGTCGAGACAGGCACCGAGGACGGCAAGCTCCCGCGCGTGGATGGCGGGCCCCAACGGTGCGGTTTCATCTTTGACCCACTTACGACGGGGCATAACGTACGACGGCTAACCCTAAAGGCGTCGTAAGGTAATGGCTGGCCCCAACGGGGCATAATTTAGGACGACTAACCCACTTCTTTGTCTCTCGTTCTTTCCTTCTCTCTCGTTCTTTCCTCTCTCTCTTTTAAATGACTCAAAAACGAAAGATTGACGAAAACCTATACAACATGCGTCACCCGTTTCGAACGGGCCCGTCTCACATGTGTTACGCATGTGAGGCGTGTACGTTCGGAATTGTCCCTTTTTGGACAGCCTGGGAGTGACCGAGGGGGTGTGGCATGTGATGAAACGCGGGTTTAGGTCTAGACGAGATTTCGACGGCATAACCCTGTTGTTCTCTGCTGCACCATTTTCGGGCGTGCAGTGGAGAACAGCGGGGTTATGCTGCCGAAATTTCGTTCGGATCCATACCACGCGTCTCGTCATCAGCATGCTCCGCTCGATCACTCTTGGGTGGGTTTAGGACCTATCCTTTCCAATAGATGTAGGCCCGTGACATAAATAAATTATAAAGTAACTATAATTTCCTTGACATTAAACTGCAGATTCAAACATGGGTGAGGATCGTAGTTGGATGTATACCGGTTGGAAGAACAGTTCTGGTGGTCACTCGGATGAGTGGTTCGCAAAGACAGATGCTTTTGTAGATCGAGCTTTTTCATTGTCAAAGATCGATAAGGTGCGGTGCCCATGTATGAAATGTCAAGGTGCAAAGTGTTGGGACAAAGTGAATTTGGCATTTCACTTATGTCGATACGGTTTCATGCAAGATTATGAGGTGTGGATCTTTCACGGTGAGACATCTTCTCAACCCTTACAAGTTTCAGATGAGGATGACAACACGGGGGTCGATAGGATGGATGAGATGCTTGATGCCATAAATCCTGAATTGATGGAGGATCCTCCTCCAACGGAGGTTGCAGCGTTTTTCACGCTTCTCAAAGCTTTAGAAGAGCCTTTGCATGAACACACCGTAGTGACGCTCCTTACTTTCATGACTAGATTTATGGTCATTAAGTCTAAGTATTTCTTCTCCAATAACTGCTACAACGATCTTATCAAATTGATCAGCGATATCCTTCCACAACCACATAAAGTGCCTAAAGATATGTGTCAGTCTAAGAAGTTGATTTCTGGTCTAGGTATGAAATATGAGAAGATTGATATGTGTCTAGACAATTGCATGCTTTTTTGGAGAGAGCATGCCAACGAGAACAAGTGCTTAAAATGTGGTAAAGCGAGATTTGTTGAAGTTGTTAATGACGACGGTTCAAAAGTAATGAATCAAGTCGCACAGAAGCAGCTTCGCTACTTGCCTGTCACACCTAGGTTCAAGCGTTTGTTTCTATCTAAAAAGACAGCTAGACACATGAGGTGGCATAAAGAAGGTGTACGTGAGAACAACAGCATGATGGTGCACCCGTCAGACGGTGAGGCATGGAAGGCGCTTGACCACTTCGATCTAGATTTTGCCAATGACGCGAGAAATATTCGCTTTGGGTTGGCGACAGATGGCTTCTCACCGTTTAGTACAGACGCCACACCATACTCTTGTTGGCCCGTGTTCGCTATTCCGTACAACTTACCACCATCGCTTTGTATGAAGTATGAGTACATGTTCCTATGCCTTATTGTACCTGGACCGGATCATCCTGGTTCACGACTGAACGTGATGATGCAGCCATTGACTGAAGAGTTCAAAATGTTATGGACAGGAGTCGAAGCGTATGACTGTTATAGAAAACAGAAATTCAACCTTCGAGCTGCGTACTTGTGGTCTATTCATGATTTTCCAGCTTACGGCATGTTTTCTGGCTAGAGCACTCATGGTCGATTGGCATGTCCAATATGTGCTTCGGACATGGATTGTTTTCGTCTAAGTCATGGTGGCAAGATATGCTACTTTGATTGTCATAGACGTTGGTTACCGCCAAATCACGTGTTTAGGCAACAGAGAAATGCCTTCAGGAAGGGTACCATTGTAAAAAAGGGACCACCACAACGTCTGAACGGGTCGGAAATTGTTAAACAGCTCAACAATCTAGTGCCAGATGAAGGTCGTCCTGGATATTTTGTTGGTTACGGAGAGGATCACAATTGGACTCATATATGTGCACTATGGGAGTTACCGTATATGAAGTCTTTAATTCTAATGCATAACATTGATGTCATGCACCAGGAACGTAACATGGGCGAATGCATCATAAGCACGTGCTTGGATATGACGGGGAAAACAAAAGACAATATAAAAGCTCGGAAGGATTTGGCAGAGGTTTGTAACCGACCAAGTCTTGAGCTCTCCGAAGCTGGTGGCAAACCACGAGCTTCTTTCTGCCTTCGACCAAAAGAAAAGAAAGAAGTCTTCAAGTGGTTGAAACAGTTGAAGTTCCCAGACGGTTATGCTGCTAGCCTGAGAAGAGCCGTTAATGTTAAGAGTGGAAATCTTACTGGTTTGAAGAGCCATGATTATCACATAATCATGGAAAGACTTCTGCCGGTTATGTTTCGAGGCTATATTGACGATGAGGTATGGAAGGTGTTAGCCGAGCTTAGCTATTTTTATAGACAGCTTTGTGCTAAAGAAATCAAAAGGGAGATGATGGAGAAGTTGGAAAAAGAGATACCCGTGCTTTTATGTAAGATGGAAAAAGTATTTCCTCCAGGGTTCTTCAATCCAATGCAACACCTTCTAATCCATCTTCCATATGAAGCTAAAGTAGGTGGCCCTGTTCAATATAGGTGGATGTACCACATTGAAAGAGCACTCAGATGTCTAAAACCGATGGTTCGTAATAGGGCAAGGGTTGAAGGATGCATCGCCGAAGCATTTACACTTCAGGAGATAGGATACTTTTCAAGTGTCTACTTTACAGAAGAACACGATGTTAATGCATCGGTGTTACGGTACAATATGGCTGAAGCAACCTCTTGTAGCGAACTCTCACTTTTTCAAACGAGAGGCACCACTGTTGGTAGTGGCACGAGCTATGATGCTTCAGCAGATGAAAAGACAGCTGCTTTGTTATACATGTACGCTAACATAGATGGGATGGACAATTTTTTTCAGTAAGTGGTTGTTCAACATCTATACTAATTTGCGTGGTGTGTTATACATCTACACCAATAATTCTGTTTTGTCCTGATTTAGTGAGTTCGATCGACAAAATTGGAAGTCTAAGCAGCAACCTACTAGCAAGCAAATACAAACAATGCGACACTATGGAGTAAATGGAGGACCTAACTTCCAAACGTGGTTTCAAAATCATGTAACGTTTTCCTTGTCTTGTTGCTCTTAGTAATTATGTTCATAGCATAAAATAGTCTTCTTACTTCATATGTTGGACAGTGTAAAACCAAGCCGGTGTTCATGAAGATTTGCGACAACTGTCCAACGGATCCATTAAAGTTAAACTCTTTGGTCGATATGATGTCAATGGGTTCCGATTCCGTTCAACTCAATTTGAAGCTCAACGTCCTCTAAGGGCAACATCAAACACCGGAGTTGTGACGAGGGCCGCCGATGCCGAAGGACGTGAAACTAATTTCTATGGGATCATAAACAAAATCCTAGAATTTAGTTTTGCCAGGAGTAAAGATCTTAAAGTAGTCTTCTTTGACTGCGATTGGTTTGATAATAACAATGGAACTCGACAAAACCAATTTGGCATGGTAGAAGTCAAACACAAGGACCGACTACGAGGCTACCACACCTTTGTCCTTGCACAACAAGTCGAACAAGTGTACTATCTACAATATACATGCGAAAAACTTAGTGCATGGTGGGTTGTACAAAAGGTGAATCCTCGTGAGCGGTTATATACACCGGGCAATACTGGTTACATTGATGAGGCAGATGTTGTTTACCAAGAAGAAGAGTTGCCGGATTCTTTTGTCGTTGAGCCTGGTCTACGACTCGATGAATTAGTTGGAGATGCACAAGATGTACAGACTCATAATGTGAAAAAACAAAAACGGCGAACAACCATGACAAAGGATCGATGGTCCAGTTTACAAAGTAGAGTACATGATCGTGATACTGATGAATTTTGAAATTGAGTACAAGTATCGTTTCTTTCATCTCTTCTTTCGTCTTCTATATTTTCCTTTAAATTCATTATCAAATTTCCTTTCATCAGGATGTCATCGAGCAGTAGACGACGGGGGACGCGGGGCTTTCTGCCCTCGAGAGCAGACTCCGTTTTCCAGGGCTGTCAGTCTAGCAATGGTAGACTGTCTCAGCTGTTGGGCCTCGACAGAGGCCAGGGGTCACGAGAGCGGTCACGACAGGTAAAGAATATTAAATTACATAAATTATATAAATAACTTTCTTAAATCTATATTACCAATCTTCAAATTTTTAGGACGACTCTATGTCTGAGGAGACAGAGGCCATGGGTCCTCTTCAGACACCACAGGTTTTGGAGCCTCTTACAGATCCTGCTTCGGATGCTCTTCAGGTTCCGGCACCGCAGGATTCAGACCCTGCTTCAGAGCCTCCCACAGAGCCTGATGTGGAGCCGGCTCCACAGTTGCGTTACAGGAGGAGCCACTACGTGGCTCCTCCTCCGGTTCCTGCACGACCAGAAGATCGGGTCGTTATTCGTCCGGTTGGCGATAGGTAAGTAAATCTATAACAAATCAATTTAGATATTTTAACACTTATATATGTACTAATTGAGAATCGTGTATTAGGTATTGGGCCGATGACTCGTTCACGGGTCAAGGACGCCACCGCCAGGTCAACGCTGTCCTGGGCCAGCTCATCCGTTGTCACTACCCCGGTCTAGTGAACGGACGGGCTGCTACGTCTTGGGACGATTACGCTACGGCCCAGGACATTACCTACGGCAACCACCAGGAGCATGTGTGGCATGAATTCATGGTAAGTAAATCGTCTATTCGTTAAATGCGAACCTATTATATGTTAAATACATTAACTTGTATATTTCTACTTGTAGAAATATTACCGTTTGGAGGACGAGGCCCAGCTGGATCACGCTCGCCTGGTCTTCAATAACAACGCTAGGAAGCTCCTGACGCAGTCGATTTCAACGGCTTGCATTCAGGCTACGAAGGTGTACTATAAGTTGCATCCGGACGAGGGTGAGCCGGGGCAGTTTAGGGATGTGGCGGACAAGTACTTGACGGAGGCACAGTACGCAGAGGTAAATTATTTATTTTACTTTGCTTCATTATCCAATTTTCATCAATGTTTTCATCCAACAACAAATGTGTGCAGGTCAGCGTACCGTGGCTTGAGTCCTGTCCGGACGCCTACAGTTCCCTGGGTGCTCGTTGGGCGAGCCAGGGCTTCCAAGGCGTGTCGATGACCCGCCGACAGAGTCGAGGGACGGACGGGAAACACCATCTTGACGGGGACAGCTACGTACGCCTTGCTAAACGGATGGTAAGTGATACTCGAAATATATTCTAGTTAATTTCTATCGCTATCATTGTGCTAACACGTATCGATAGGAGCGCGAGATCGGTCAGGAGCCGACCGCTATCCAGGTGTGGAGGAGGAGTCACATGGAAAGTGACCCCTCGCAGCCTGATCAGCTGTCTTCTCAGACAGCGACAGAGACGTTGGTGAGTTCTTTAGTTGACTTAATTGTATTCTCTTTAAAACTTCTGATGACTTTAATTTTCTGTATTTTCAGTAAAAGTATGGGGAGGAGGTGCGGAGGCTTTGAGGCGACGATTACGATTGGCAGAACTCGCCGATCGTACCTGAAGCCGCCTATGCAAGCGGTGGCGGTAAACCTCACGGCCGGTGAGTTCTGATGTTTTTCATTTACTTTCATTAACTTCGAGACACGAAACTTTAATACTCTTACTACGTTGTGTAGGTTGGCCATCTTCGATGGAGTAGTAGACTCGAGGGAGGCGCGGTCTTACTCGAGGGCCTCTTCATCGCAGGGTGGATCCAGCAGGCGTGGCAGCCGTGATCTGGAGCTCCAGAGTGTCCAGGAGGAGCTTCAGAGGACGCAGGAAGCGCTGAGGCTCGCGAACGAGAGGCAAGCAGCCGAGCTCCGGGCTAGGGACGAGTATCAACACTCGTACATGCTACAGCTGCAAGCTGCCATGCAGGTAAGTTTAGATCATTGTACTCAACGTTTCTAATATATAAATGACATGTATAATAATTTACTTCATATTTGCAGGCTATGGCCACAGGACAGCCCGTTGTCTTTCCTCAGTGGGCGCCGCCACCGATACAGCTACCACAGGGGCCGACGTCAGGAGCACAGGTACAAAATTTCTCATAATAGCTGCAACTAGTTAAATTTGCTCAAATTTAGTTGAATTTGATCAAACTTACTTAAACTTAGAGAAAACTAGTTAAACATCCTCAAACTGAGTAAAATATGGTACAACTTACTCAACTATAGTCAAATATGACCAAACTTACTCAAACATAGCCAAAACTATTTGAACTAGCTCAAACACAAACACTACTAGTCCATACTTCTCAAACTTAGTAAAATATGAGCAAACTTACTCAAACATAGCCAAATCTAGCTAACTTGCTCAATTTTAACTTGTAATGAGTTTATTTAATCATATACACATTTGTGAACTTCTAATTTGTCTAACTATACATGTGCATCATAGGGATCGGCGACGCGGGCTCAGGAAACTCCATCCCCTCAGCAACCAGCGTTTGGACGAGCGCACGACGACTTCCTGGACTCCGGTGGCAGCGGTCGGGGTAGCATAGGGTAGTGTGGCGTGCGTATAGTGTTTTTATGCAATTCTGTGATGTATATTTTGATTGCCTGTGATCTGGCCATCGAGCCAGGGCTGGCCTCGAAGCCAGGGCAGGATTTTCTGTTTTTTTTAAAAAAAATTGGAAAGCTTATTGACGACGGTTTCTGGTACTTGGCCGTCGTCAATAAGCCATTAGTATTGACGACGGCCAGGTACCAGAAACCGTCGTCAATAAGCAATTGTTATTGACGACGGCCTAGTGGAAACCGTCGTCAATAAGCCATGGTTACTGACGACGGTTGAAATCCTGGCCGTCGTCAATAAGCTTATTGATGACAGCCTGATTTAGCTGTCGTCAATAAGCCATTGTTATTAACGACGGCCAGGTACCAGAAACCGTCTTCAATAAGCCATCGTAACTGACGACGGCCAGGTACCAGCCTGATTTATTGATGACTAATAATTGACGACAGCCGAAAACCGTCGTCTATAAAGTTTTACCATCGTCAATAACTTATTGACGACGGTAGTGTCCTTATTGACGACGGTTTCCGGTCGTCGCCTATTGTCCGGATTCCTGTAGTGGTAGCTTCCGCTGAAAAAGATTTAATCTACCATGCACCCCCCCTTCTGGTAGCTTTTACGTGCTCTTTGACCCTACATAAAGCCCTATCCATCCATTGTCATCCCTTGCATTCAGCTATGCCACATGCTCTTGGCGAGAGTAACTCTGGTATTACCAGGGGTAAGCCTGTGCCCGATATGTTGAACCACTTAGCACTAATATTCACTACTAGCATATCTATATGTACACTATTAGGATATGCATATGTATACTAGAAGAACATTAGGAACAACCCCTTACCTTAGCCTAACTCTCACTAGAACTATCTTGTCTTTAGAGATGATTGCTTAAGTGTGTGTCACACTACACCATTACTATCCTTTTATCCATCCTACTTGGTTCCCTATCCTATCCTTCATCTTGCCATACTTCACCTTTCTTTGGGATTATACGATACCCTAGGGAATACTCTTGGGTGAAATGCTACAACGGTATATTTCGTGCGCTTTCATAAATCATCTTGCTTGGGCCATAGGTTAGCCTATTTGTCATAAGCCTTGCTTGCATTCATTGCCAGTATGACCTGTAAAAGTAAGAAATACCAACACCGATTGTTGCCTTCGCCTCGAGTCGATGGCCGACATGCTAGGCGACTTAGGCGAGGCCGTCCTAGACCGCAGCCACGTCCTCACGATGCTTCACGGTCTGAACCAGCGGTTTTTCCACATGGCATTTCTCCTCAAGTGGCAGCCTCCCTCGCCAACCTTCGCTGTGGTCCTCAACGACCTCTCGCTTGAGGAGATTGAGATGAAGTCCAAGCCTGGGAACGGCAGTGCACTGGCTACCACTTCATCAAGTGCATGTCGCAACCCGCCACCAGCATCACCCGACGGACCTCCTCCACACGTGTCTGCTCCAGGTGCCCTAGCTTCCTGTGCCCCGGCTTCAACCGCTCCATACTCTAACTGGGGCTGAAACCGGCTCAGCGACAAGCGGAATGACGGCGTATTTCTCACTCCGGGAAATCCATGGAAGTGGTCCTACAGCGTGTTCTGGATGTCTGGTTGTCTGACCGCTCCCTACGGCGGTTCGACTGCTCCCTATGGTACTCTGACCGTGCCTGGCACTGTTCACATCGCCTCCTACACCAGCGGTCAGACTGCACCCTATGGCTGTCTTATCGCCATCTCTCTATATGGGGGAGTCTTCTACCACATGGTATCTGAATGAGCTGGCCAACTCGTTCAACACCACGTCGTTGGCACCGCTACTGTCCACTGAATGGTACACGAACTCTAGCGTCGATATCCACATGAGCTCCTCCTCCGGTAACCTCTCGTCCTCCCAACCTCCCTCTTTTTTGACCCCTTCATCTATCATTGTAGGTAATGGGTCATTGCTGCCAGCCATGAGTAACACTTCTTTTTCTACCCATGCTCGCCCTTTACAATTGCACCATGTCTTGTGTCTTCTCACATCATCAAAAATCTGGTTTCCACTAGTCAGTTTACCACTAACAATAACATTTCTATTGGATTTGATCCTTTTGGTCTTTCTGTGAAGGATTTGGATACCAAGAACATAATCGTTAGGTGCAACAACTCCAGGCCGCCACTTTCACCTTCACGTGCCCTAGCTACAGTCACCACACCTTTCACGCTTTGGCATCATCGTCTTGGTCATCTAAGTTTTGAGGTGTTGTCTAGATTATTTCCACAATGTAATAACAGGAACTTGACAACCGTTGTCATGCCTATCAGCCTGGTTGTTGTTGACGGTCATTAAATACCACTTTTGACCGTCAATATTACTTAATTATGTGATGGAATAAACATTTCTTGCATGCATTACCCTTACAAATAACGTAGTTCCACTTGTACCTGTAAAGAAATGTGCATGCAGGGAATATATGCAGAATTGAGGAGGATTTAGGTGAGCAATCCTAAAATATACACTTCCAGCCAAATAGAGGATGACATGTGGCAGTCCATGGATCCAATGGCCCACTTACAGGAGTATCCGAGGAATTTCAACGGCGTATCACTCGGTAAACACCTGAGGGCCCACCTGGAAGCCAGCCAGAGGAAGCACACTGAGTCTGGGGCCACCCCAAGATCGGCCGAACCAGGGGTTCATCCGACCTGGTCCTGCCCTCAAACTCGGTCATCCTCCACGTGTCGAGCCCCTATGGCTCCCTGAAGTCGGTTCTGGTTGATTCGCACGCATATTCTGGCGGGAACCGACCACAAATCATGTGTAAATAGGACTCCATACTTCTCACTTCTCACACACACCACTTGAGTAATACTCTCTTGTGTACACAGTCTATCCAAGTCCTTAGTGGACTTTAGGCTGTAGGAAGGAGCCTCTAGTTCCCAAGTGTACTTTGGGAAAAGGTATGGCTCATGTGTCTTTTCTATTATTACTGACTTTATTCTTAATTATAATATTAGTTTTCTCTTACTCATATGCTTGGGTAAAGTGTTTCTTGTTTGATTGTAGAATCCATGCATGTGATAGGTTTAGTTGTTCTTATGATAGTATAGTAATTACGTTGTTCTGTTATCATAAACACCATAGGCCTCCACAGTAGTCTAATTAGGTATGCTATGAATATGTTAGTATGAAAACACACTGCTCGGTCCTAATATTTATTCAACGATGTTTAGGTTAGTCATTGCCTTAGGATGGTACTTGTATCTATAAAATCCCCAAAAGTGATAGCAAGAAATTCAGCACGTTTACACTTAGGAAAAATGAGGGAAATTAAAACTTTGAATTATAACGGTGTGAGTTCAAAGTAAGGATTCAAACTTCCCAAAAACTTCCAAACATGGAGATCTGAATTAATAACTTGGATCTTCATATGTCAAATATTCAACCTCCCAAATTTCAGCTCCTTTGGAGGGGTTCTACTATTTCTTTGGTACTAAGAGAGGAAGCCCTCAAACTTGAATTCGAATTTCAATTTCAAATTCAAAATCCTCCAAAGTGGCAAATTGGGTTCACAAATGTGTTTCCCATATTTGAATTAGCATCCATGCCAAAATTCAGAATTATTTGAGTTGGTTTGCTATGCTTTTGGAACAATGCAAAAGGGAAGATTCAAATTCCAATTCAAATTCAAATAACCAAAGTCAGTTCAAATTCCACATTAGAATTCAAATCATTTGAATTAAAATATTTGAATCCATGACATTGGGAGGAAGCAAAATACTTAATTTGGAGGAAAATATCAGAGCTATTAGGTTGGGTGGGACCCACATGGCAGTGACACATGGATTAACAGTGGCAATTTGCTTCTGTGCAAGTGCTCCCTCGAGCTGCCACCGAGCTGCTTGCAGCAACTTGCTTCCGAAGGCAGCCCTCGTGCGTGGGTGATCAAGAGCTAAAGCAGCTGCAAAACTCCACTTCTCTCTGTCTGACCGTGCAACCGAAGCCTCTGCCTTGCTCGAGCTCTCACCGAGAAAAACCACTGCACCACGCTGTGATCGTCGTTCAGCAGCCTCCGGCCCTCCCTAGCGCCGGTTGATCCCTCTAGGAGCTGCGCCGGTGACTCCTCGACGATTTTCACTGCTCCTCAGATCGTCCCCGACCTTCCCTTGCCGTGCCCGAGCCGTTCCTCGCCGGAAGAAAACAGAGCACGCCACTTCTCTCGGTTCCAAGTCGCCCGACCACTCCAGTGCCTCTCCGGCGCCATAAACTTCGCCCTAAGGTGCGCCAAGAGGTGTAGCTGTTTCTCCCGAACCCCTCTTGCTCTTTACTACTGCCGGCTAGCAAGAATTTTTGAAGTACCGCCGGTACACGTGAAGAACCGATCAAAGCCAAATCAGGAAATTCTCTCCACACACTTGATCATCGGTTCTCCGGTCCTAGACACAGCAACTAGCTACCCTAGCGCCCTCCCACGCTGAATACCGAAGCCAACCGGCCTTCCTCCACCCCCGGCGACGGGAAATCGCCGCCGCCGGCAAAAATGGGACGGTTCACCGGTGACAGCCATGTTGCCGCCGTTGTTAGCTCGGGTTAGGGGTGAGTCACGTTCTACTAGATCTAGTGATTCTGCAGGGCAACTTTGCTAGTCAATTAAGGCTCGGGAAGGCTGTGTTACTCTCTGGCGCCGAAACTCTGAGCCGCCCCACCGATGCCGAGTGGGTTCCGGTCGCTTTCATGCGATGAAAGGTTGCCCGACGGTTGCGCCAAGGTCCGAGGAACATTTTAGGGCAAAACTTCGTCGAAAATGGTTGAGAAACGAGCGAGAATGGCGCGCGCCATGATCGGGAGCTGTGTGCGCGAGGTCTCTGACTCGAGGTTGAAGAAAGAACCGACGAGGGGGTCCCACATTTGAGTGCTCTGCGTAAAATTCAAACGGAAAGGGGTTCAAACTTAAAAAACCCATAACTTTGTGTAGACAACTCCAAAAAGGGTGAGACAAAATTTGTTCAAATTCCTCATAAGAAGTACTTTGCAGAGAAACAAAGTGGTTACTATGAAAATGCAAAGGAATTTTGTAGAATTGTTTTAATAAATCCTTTAGAGATTTATTCCAGGAGCAATTTTTTTTGAAACATTCCCAAATTTGGGCAGCAAATCCTTTTCCTAGTTCCTGAGCTCCAGTAAAAATTTGAGCTTTATTGGAGTTCATTTGCTAGGCTAAATTGTTTTCAAAGTTCAGCCTTTATTTGGAAATTCAAATTCTAAGCAGAAACTTTTCAGCACTCCTGTCCAACTTCAAAAAATTCATATCTACCTGTAGGTAGCAACAAAAATGGTGAAACAAATGCTATAATTAGATCTTCCACTGTTAGACATGTAAAAACCTCAGATCTGGGATCAAAATTCAGAGAAGCCTTGTACTTGTGGGAATTTCGGAGACCACAAGGTTCAATGAATTTTCTCCAAATTTTACTCAGATCATCCTTAGAGAGTCTAGTATCCACTGGAAAATTTCCAAAGCCAATTAAGGAACCTAAATAGCAGTAGCTATGAATAGAAGTTACTTCTTTTAAATCACTAGCACTTATACATATATTTTTCTACATTGCATATAGTGACCGAAGTTGAGGACACACCGGAGCCGTTGGACGTTCACCCACCCGACGCTAACTTTCCTTTTGACTCGCAACCAGGCAAGCCCCGGTTTGCATTTAATTACCTTTTGCAATGTTTTCATTTGTATCACTTATGTCTAGATTGAATTGCTTGCTTTAGAGTTAGGGTGATTGAAACCCCACTTGCATGACTCAAAATCCTATGAAGGGTTGGGTAGTTTATAACCTCGACGAGTAGATAATACCATGCTAATTGTTCTTAGAATCTCGGTAGAAGTCGAGTAGTTGGAATCTACTCGCGAGATAGGGATTTATTCACATGGGATGGAAAGAGGTGGAGAATGGCTTAAGAAAGTGAAACTGAGACCCAACAGGGGGGGATAGGATGCAGTGAGCGGAGGTCTCACGTGCGTAGCCCTGTTGGTGTCGATTGAGGACTGAGCCGTGTGCGGACCTGCTGGACAAGTTTTAACAGTACCGGATGCATACTGGCATATGAGAACTAGGAAACCGATGTAATTGGTTAATCTGGGTGCCGAGGCTTACCCAACCGTTTTATAGAAGTGGGTTGAGGGTAGCAAGGTGTAAAATCTGCCGGAGGGCACAGACATGCTCCACGTGGGGACCTCCTGCCCGTTACGGATGGACCGGTTCGGCATTTTGGTTGCCTTTGAAAGGTTGCTGCGTAAAACAGAGTAGGAAGGTGTGGAGCACCACACTTCTGAAAGTGGGTGTCTGTGACGTGTTATTCGGGTGTATCCTGATTGCAATTACTGTCCCTCATGGTTATTTGAGTACCGCTTGTTCACTGTGCTGTGACGTAGTAAAGAAGTGAATGAAGCCAAATGAATATTATGCTGTATTGAACTATGAATGTATTGAAACCATGTCTGCTGTAGATGTAGAGCTCATTAAATTTATCTTCCACTTTGGGCATCACCACATCGGAGGAAGCGTTTCTTATTTGATTGTGGACTTCCGATGTGAGGGCTGCCTAAGGCTCATTAACCTGCTGCTATAAAACTGAAAGTAAGGATTAACATGTAGATGTATCTTTATTGCAAAGTCTTTTCCTATATTACACATCCCTGCATGTAGAGTTCCATGACTAGGGTTGTCGGTTGAGCCTTGCTAAGCCATCGTGCTCAAGGTTGCAATATTTGAGCTGTGTGCAGATGAGAGTTATGAGGAAGGGTCCGAGGACGAGGCGATGCCTCCGTCGGGGTACATGGCCGAGCTGGAGCCCTGCACGCCACCGTGATCGTGGTGTGAGTGTTGGTAGTGTGTAGCGTCCCCGGGCTGGATGGCTGCACTTTTGCTTAGTTAGTATGAGAGACTAGTTATGTATAATACTTCCGCTGTATAATTAAGTTTGTAAAAGACTTCCGCTGTTTTATGTAAAATAAAAGTTTGTATGTTGTTCGCATTCTTTTCTTGTGTGTTGTTGGGTGTCCAATCGCACGGCACCACCCTCTGCAATCCCGGAGTTGGTGAACCATGGGGTGGTCCCCACAGTCATGGTATCAGAGCCGCATTGGGAATAGCACGCTCGAAAAGAGCCTATTTTAAAAACTTAGAAGTAGTCGAGTTAGGATTAGTCATTATGCCTACATAAGGTCTATTTTAGTAGTAGCTACTTATGGTGGAAAAGCTAACTTATGTGTTATATATTCTGTAACGATGCTCCGATGTCAGGTAAGAGGTAAGATACGCCACCGCAGGCGGATCAATTGTGGTAAGCTCGCCATACGAGCAATAGTATAGAATGGTTTACCGTGGCTTGGCACGGTAGTGAATATGAGTCTCTGAACCTTCTCATGGTTCTGAGAGGATATGAAAACGCTGATCTCCAGCGTGCTTTAGGCAAAAGTTAGAATACCCCATCGTGTGATAAGCAACATGATAGTATGCAACTCTTGAACGTTCAATGTTCAAAGGTCCATACGCAGCGCTCACCATCGGCGTGCCTCAACGGTCATGAGGCAGTAGGTAGTATCCGTTGGGTTGATAAAATTCCCAACCGTGACAACCCGTTCGCGCTCTACTCGGGTTACCCGCCGTGTGGTGTGAAAACACGACCATGTACCTTGAAACGTAGCTTGACTCAAGGACAATCCGTATGGCAATGATACGGACCGTATATTTTTACTATAATATGGAGCTTCCTGAAATGTCAAAACCTTTGTGTGCACCATTATTGTGTGGTCTTCTGCAGGTACCTTAACCACGTTAGAGCATGATGCTTAGAAATCATTTGTGAGTGACGTTCTTAGTTCCACCATTTGACACGTATATGTCGGAATACCGGCTTAGGATTTTTCTTTGGTGAGGAAATGTAGTACTGAGATGAGTTTTAGTTGCATAAAAAGGATATTTTCAGTGAAAAGAGTCAAAATGAAGTTTAGGATTCCATTTAGGGGTTATTGAACTCCCATATTAAACTCAGAGTCAATTGGGAGTATAGATTCAATTTCAAAGACTTAGGAACAACCTCCCCTGTTTTCGGCAGAAATTTTTCTGAACTTAAACAGGGTATAACTTATGATTGGTTGAACCAATTGAGGTGTGTGATACTATTATGTAAAGGTTTTGAAGTATTCTACAACTTTTCTGTAGAACTCCAGAACAAAATCTCCCTCCGGATGGATGAAAATCTCAGATGAGTACGCACTGTCCAGAAACAGGACAGACCAAAAATGCTCTCTGGAATTTTCTGTATTTCGACCACAACTTCTTATAGAAAGATTTCAAAGAGTCAAGTAAGATACTGTTGGAAAGTGTAGGAAATGTTCTACAACTTTTTAGTTCAGGATTTTTCTAGATTGAGGGCAGAAATAGTTGGAATTTCGTGAACAAAACAGCCACTTGCAAAGGAGGTGCTGTCGAAATTCCTGAGAAAATTCTGTCAACTTGTAGAAATAATAACTCATACACTAGAAAGGCTATGGAGGAAAATAAATACAGTATGGATTCCTTTTGAGTCTACTACAACTTTGTTGTTGAACTCTAGTCCATATTTTGCCTCCGATGTGGCCAAAACAGTCAAATTCTTCCAACTGGTCTGCTGGACCAGAAGCTGGACAGAGAACACCATGATGAAGTTTTTCAACCAAAACATTTAGTTTCACAGTTCGATATCCAGCGGCTGTTGTAAAACAGTGAATGGAGTCGAAAAATTTTATGCATTCAAAATATCATTTTGAGTGAGGACATGTTTGGGTCCAGTACAATAGCGAGGATTTACTCAGGCTAACACACTTAACATCCCGTGGTGACCCACGATGGTCGAAATGAACTTTTAATCCATAAAGTTCATTACCTTGGAACTCGATTATGGTGACATGGTTCAGGGATGTGTATGTTGTATAAAGTTTATACTTTATCCATATGTGTGAATGTTATGCGTATTATTTGTTCCATTCTCGCACTACTATTGTATACACTGGATGAAGTAAACAAACATGTGCTGATCGTTTGAAATGTATGAATGCAGAATGGTGCGTACACGTTCAACGCAAGAGGAGGGAGGTCCAAGTCAGGTTCGTGGTGATGAGTCTCCACCTCTAGAGCAAACCACGACGCAGCAGCAACCACCTCCTCCACCGCCAGAACTTCCAAGAAATCTTGCAGAGGTCCTCGCCGCAGTACTCGGCTCGCGCGACGAGCAAACCGAGTTGCTGCAGATGCTGGTGCAGCTAAATGCGTCCCATCCAGGAGGACACCCAGACAATGGGCAATGCCAGCCACAACGGAGTTCATATTCGGACTTTCTGGTGACCCATCGACCGGTCTTTACGGAGGCCGAAGAGCCTTTGGAGGAGGAAAGCTTCATCCACACTCTTGAGGCGAAGTTCGGTTTACTACGGTCCACCGAACACCAGAAGGCTCTGTATGCAGCGCAACAGCTTCAAGGGGAAGCCGGTACATGGTGGGCGAACTACATCGCCTCATTACCGGCTGGCCATGCCATCACTTGGGCGGAGTTCCGGGAGGCGTTCTGCGCCTATCATATACCTCCCGGGGTTATGGAGAGGAAGCTCCAGGAGTTTCTGGAGCTGAAACAAGGCGAGATGAGTGCTTATGAGTACTCCAGAGCATTCAACCAGCTTGTGCAATATGCGCCAGAATTTGCGGGAACGGAGGAACAGAAGCGAAACTCATTCTTCCGGGGCCTGAATTCCAAAATGAAGGTCCATCTCGCTCAAAGCAACCGTGGCACATTCAACAACCTTGTTAATGCCGCGATTTTACAAGAAAATGCTCAGCGCAAGCGTGGTTCTGATAAGATGAAACGCAGCGTGCTGACGAGCAGCAGCGCTGGGGTTCCACAAAAATAATGCATGGTGTATCGCTCACCATCCGGTCAAAGATGGCAGCCACCGGCGCGACCGCCTCAGTTTCGCGGTCGACAATTTAATGCGCCAAGTTTCCGACCATCGTATCCACCACAGCAACAGCAGCAGCAAAGGATGGTCCCGCGTGCGCCTCTGTTTCAACCGCGTGCACCGGGATTCCGTCCTCAATTCGGAGGGACCCTGACAGCTTACATGTGCTTCACGTGTGGCCATGTTGGGCATATTGCGAAGGACTGCCCCGAGCAGCGACAGGGCAGGGGTGCAGCACCGTATCAGGGTGCAAATCAGCCCCGCAACCAGCCCAAGAAACCAGCACAAAAACCCAGCAACGTCCACCACTTAGCCATCGAAGACGTGCCGGAAGGAGAACCCGTCCTCGCAGGTACATTTTCTTATTTAGATCATCCTGTAGTTCTACTTTTTGACTTTAGTGCCACCCATAATTTCATAAGTCAATCTTATGTTATTAAATATCAATTGCCTATCATTCCCACAAATAGTTCATACTTGATATGCTCTCCGGGTGGGAAAATAACAGCTGATAGGATGGTCTATAGAGCACCATTACAATTGGGTGGGAATCTATACCCGACTTCTCCAATTATGTTAGAGAGTCAAAAACTCGATGTCATTTTAGGAATGTCATGGCTACATCATCATGGTGCTGTTCTTGACATCATTCCACGTGTGGTTTGTTTAAACTCTCCACTTCATGAACCACATGTTCTCATTCTTGACCGTTTGGTTCAAGAAGTTCCAGCCACATATAACACGGAAGCCACAAAGCTTGAGGATATTCGTGTGGTCCGTCAATACCCGGACATATTCCGGATGATCTCCCAGGCATGCCACCCAAAAGGAATGTCGAGTTCAAGATCGAACTTGTACCCGGGACGACACCGATATCACGGAGACCGTACAAGATGGCTCCAAATGAGCTAGCTGAATTGAAGGAGCAGCTCAATGATCTGATGGATAAGGGTTTCATTCGACCGAGTTCCTTGCCATGGGGATGCTCGGCGCTGTTTTGAAGAAGAAGGATGAAACCTTGAGGTTGTGTGTGGATTACCGACCTCTCAACGCTGTCACCATCAAGAATAAATATCCACTGCCCCGCATCGATATTCTCTTCGATCAACTTATGGGTGCGAGTGTATTTTCGAAGATGGATCTTCGCTCAGGATATTATCAAATAAAGATCCGAGCTGAGGATATTCCGAAGATGGCCTTCTCGACGAGATATGGGCTGTATGAATACCTCGTCATGTCTTTTGGTCTCACCAACGCCCCAGCGCATTTCATGTATCTCATGAACTCAGTGTTCATGCTGGAGTTGGACAAGTTCATGGTGGTGTTCATAGACGACATCGTAGTTTATTCCAAGTCTGAAGAAGAACACGCCGAACACCTGCATATCGTGCTTCAACGATTGCGAGACCATAAGCTTTATGCCAAGTTCAGAAAGTGCGAGTTTTGGATCAGCCAAGTGCCATTTCTTGGTCATATTATTTCTGCGGAAGGCATTGCAGTTGATCCAAGCAAAATCGAACAAGTGCTGAAATGGAAGTCCCCCACATCTGTCCATGAAGTCAGGAGTTTTCTCGGTTTAGCGGGATATTATCGGAGATTCATACCGAACTTCTCCAAACTTGCTAAGCCGATGACGGAATTGTTGAAGAAGGGGATGAATTATGGTTGGAGCTCAGCTTGTGAAGGAACTTTCCAAGCATTGGTGAAGCATCTTACAACAGCCCCGGTGTTAGCTCAACCGGATACGACCAAGCCCTTTGGCGTATATTGTGATGCGTCCGGCATCGGGCTTGGCTGTGTATTGATGCAAGGAGCAAGAGTGGTCGCCTATGGCTCACGTCAACTTTGTAACCACGAGCAGCACTATCCGACTCATGATCTTGAACTCGCTGCTGTGGTGTTGGCATTAAAAATATGGAGGCACTTACTTGGGAACTTAGTGCATCTCTACACCGACCACAAGAGTTTGAAATATATATTCACTCAAAAGGAGTTGAATATGCAATAAAGGAGATAGATAGAGCTGATCAAAGGCTATGAGATTGAGATTCACTGCCATCCCGGTAAGGCAAATGTGGTTGCTGACGCTTTAAGCCGCAAATTGTCAACCATCTGTCCATCAGCCCACTTTAAGCGGAGGAGCCGAGTCTATACTTGGTTCCATATGGGGCATTATACAATCTTGCTCTCGTCCCTACCATACGAGAGGAGATTATGGAAGCTCAGGAGAAAGACATGGAAATGTCACACATTCGGAGAAGATTAAAGAATGGCGAAATGAAATGCTTCCGAAAGGATGAACACGAGAGTCTATGGTTAAAGACCGTATAGTGGTACCCCGTGACATGAAGCTTCGGAAGAAAATCTTGGACGAAGCTCACTTGTCCAAGTATTCTATTCATCTGGGCAGCAACAAGATGTACCGGGATCTGAAAACTAGGTTTTGGTGGACGCGGATGAAAAGAGAAATCGCAAAGTACATATCCGAATACGATACGTGTCGGCGTGTGAAAGCCGACCATATGCGTAAAGCCAGACAGCTGCAACCATTGGACATTCTGGCGTGGAAGTGGGAGGATATCAGTATGGACTTCATAGTCGGGTTACCTCTCACCTCCCACAAGCATGACTCGATTTGGGTGATAGTCGATCGACTAACCAAGTCAGCTCATTTTATTCGTACATATAAATTACGTGGCCAAGCAATATGCGGAGCTGTATATTACAAGGATCTTGTGCTTGCACGGTGTTACCCACACAATTATTTCAGATCGCGGTGCGCTATTCGTTGCTCAGTTTTGGGAACAGCTGCACATGTCATTGGGTAGCAAACTAATCCGAAGCTCCGCGTATCACCTGCAGACAGATGGTCGAACTGAACGGGTGAATCAAGTGCTTGAAGACATGCTACGCGCTTGTGCCATCCACCATGGTAAAAACTGGGACGATCATTTGCCGTTGGTGGAGTTTTCATATAACAATGGCTATCAAGCTAGCATCAAGATGGCACCGTATGAAGCTCTCTACGTCCCGAAATGCCGTACACCACTCAACTGGTGCGAGTCCGGCGAGCGAGTTATCTACAGCTTTGAACTTGTGAATCAGGCTGAAGAGCGAGTGCGAGTAATACAAGCCAATCTTAAGGCTGCTCAATCTCGTCAAAAGAGCTATGCGTATAAAAGACGCCGTTCTCTCCACTTCGACATCAGGGACCATGTTTATGTCTATGTGTCTCCGATGAAGGGATTTCATTGTTTCGGAGTGAAGGGCAAACTTGCGCCGCGGTTCATTGGTCCGTTCGCCGTCATTGAAAAATGTGGACCCGTGGCCTATCACTTGGAGTTACCGACGTCGCTAGCAGAAATTCATAACGTCTTCCACATCTCTCAGCTGAGGAAATGCCTCAAACCCTCGGCTGAAATCCGCACTGAAGACATAGAAGTTCTTCAACCGTACCTCACATATGCAGAATATCCAATCTGGATTATGGATGAAAAGGTTCACGCCACAAGAAACCGGACCTTATGGTTTTACAAGGTCTTGTGGAGTAACCATACCACTGATGAGGCGACATGGGAAAGCGAGGACTATCTACAAGCAAATTATCCGGACTTGCTATCATCGTATACCTAGTAAAGTTTCCCCACTTTGCTTTTCTTTTGGAATCTCAGGACGAGATTTCTTTTAAGGGGGGAGGGATGTAAAATCCACAAAAGTGGTAGCAAGAAATTCAGCACGTTTACACTCAGGAAAAATGAGGGGAATTAAAACTTTGAATTATAACGGTGTGAGGTCAAAGTAAGGATTCAAACTTCCCAAAAACTTCCAAACATGGAGATCTGAATTCATAACTTGGTTCTTCATATGTCAAATATTCAACCTCCCAAATTTCAGCTCCTTTGGAGGGGTTCTACTATTTGTTTGGGATAAAGAGAGGAAGCCCTCAAACTTGAATTCGAATTTCAGTTTCAAATTCAAATCCTCCAAAGTAGCAAATTGGGTTCACAAATGTGTTTCCCACATTTGAATTAGCATCCATGCCAAATCTCAGAATTTTTTGAGTTGGTTTGCTATGCTTTTGGAACAACGCAAAAGGGAAGATTCAAATTCCAACTCAAATTCAAATAACCAATGTCAGTTCAAATTCCACACTAGAATTCAAATCATTTGAATTCAAAGATTTCAAACCATGTGTAACACCCCAAAACATGCTAAAGAGGGGAATTTAAAATTTTTTGGACGTATTGCATGTGGTGCAGAAATTCAAATTCAAACTGGAATTTAGATTTGAATCAAACCAGAAAAAGGAAAAGGAAAAAGAAAAAGGAAAAAAACCGGCCTGTGGGCCGAAACCCGCCAGCCGGCCCAGATCCCGCGCGCGCCCCTCTCCCTCTCTCCCTCCCTCTGATGCGCGGGGCCCGCCCGTCATCTTCTTCCCCCGCGCGCCCCAACCGACCCCGGCCCTCTCTCGCGCCCGATCACAACCACCCTCCCGAACCCCGCGCTCGCAGCCCCGATCTTTGGCCCCGGGCGCTGCTACTTATCCAAACCGACCCGCCGCCGCCTCTCCTCGTGCAATCCATGCAAGGAAACTCGCCGAGTTCCCCAGCGCCGCTCCATCTTTCTCTCCGGTGAGAACCGATCATCCCCCACAGAAAAACCTTCGGGTCTCTTCGTTTTTCGCTGGACTAACGAGCTTGCCGTGCTCCAACGCCTCCAGGGAGCCCTGCAGGTGAAGGAAGCGACAAGTTTCGCGCCCTAGCATCGGTTCCGACGAGCACCGAGGAGCAGCTTCAATCCTCGTCGTCGCAGAGCCGAATTCTGACCTCCCCAAGCCCGAGAAACCCCTAGGTGAGCATCCCCTACCCCTCCGCAGCCGATCCGTGCAAAAAAGATGCGAGTTCTAGCATGTAGCGGCAAAAACCGAGGCTGCGCCGGCGAGATCGCCGCCCCCGCCGCCGCGCGCGCGGGCTGGCTCCGGCCAGGGCGACGTGGCCCCCTGAGGCCCTTCCATTTTAAATCATGCGGTTCCTATTAGATCTACTCGTACAGCTTCGGCAATCTAATCTGATCCGTCTGTTTTAAATCCAACGGCCCACGTCAGCCCCGCATTATAAAGGCAGGGAATTTTACGTGCTACCCCCTAGGGATCTCGAAAAACACGAGCTAGCCCTGGAAACTTCTGATCTAGCCCCTGGACCTTCAGAAATTCATGTAAATTCATTTAAAAATCAGTTTTAGCCCCTGGACTTAATAAAAATTAGGAAACCCCTCTGTTATGAGTAATTAGGCCCCTGAAAATTTAGGAAATAGTAAATTAAACCCTGCAGTAGGGTAGATTTGCCTTTTAGACCCTATAGGATATTAAATTCAGAAATTTGAACATGTGACTAGGATTTAAATTTAAATGGTGATTCAAACACATGTGCAAATATAAGTTTAAACTCTCCTAGCACTTGGAAAACTTTAGAATGAGTTAAAAATAGATTTTAGGCTGAAATGAAATCTGCCTAAGTGTTGCTCATTTTTATTATCTCTAGAGACACATTTTAGGCTAGGAAATAATTCTAAAAACTGGTAAAATAAATTTAAATTGTTTCACATCAGAGAGGAAGTTCAAAAATATTTTATTGGACATTTTAGATCAGAACCTATTCTGTTTAGGTGATATGTCTAACTACTTTAATAGTAAAGTTCACTTTTAGGCATAGAAAATAAATCTGAAAATATAGGAAAATAGGTATGCATAATTAGAAAATGATAAATGAGGTCTCCAAATCCAAAAACTTCAATTTAGGATTTTGTAGAAGATCTGAAAACCTATTTGGAGTAGGAAATTATCTTTCATGCAAACTTTGTGGCTAAGAAGTGTATTAATTAAATATAAAGAATTTGTTCAAATTGGAAATTCATATATAGTGTGCAAGTAGAAATCTGAATACAAAAGTTAGAAATAATATATGTATGTTTAAAAGTGCATGTAGGCCAGAAATCAACACATCTAGGGTAACCACAACACTTAGAAATGTGAATGACTTTCATATGTATGTATGTGTGGTTTGCATGAAGTGAAAGTGTGGACTATGGCTTATGGATTGTTGTTTTCTTTTGCTATGTGTATTGGCATGAGTAGAACCTGCCCCAGAGCAAGTTCTCCCCTTCCAAGACCAAGACTTTCCATTCCCAGAGCAGCAGGAAAAAGGCAAGTGTCCTTGACCACTTTGATCCAATACTAGGATGTGTAGTTAGAATTAATTTTCATTGTCAATTTGGAATATGATACCCATGCTAGGAAGTTTCCCTAGAATTGCATTATCTTGTTTCCTGGTAGCTTGGGTTGGGACTTATTTTATTATGCCATTCATTCTTATTACTTATGCTTAGCCATGCTTAGAATGGGATAAGTGGGATATGAGATCATCAACTTATTTACCGAACTCTTGAATGAGATATTATGAGTTATGTAGAGGTAGGGATCGAGGCAAGTTGGATGATTTGGTTGGTGCTGTGTGCACGAGACTCGGGTTTGTGTTTAGTGCTTGCCTGGATCCTAAGGACCGGTTCATGGAGCATGTAACCTGGCTTTACCGTGCCAACCACATGCTGAGATGGGGCAGCTTGGCCAATTAATTAGGTGTATCCCCGGCGTAGTATGGGTGTTTTGGATGGAGCGGGGAATTGGTGTCAGCTGGACTACCATATGAACCGCAAGGCTCAAGAGGGGGCCACTGTAGCGGGGTTGGAGCCTCTTGTATGCTGTTAGGGGTGAAACCTCAGTGGACCCATGCTCGTTGGGAATCCCTTTGTAAAGGCCTCATAGTGATCTCCTTGCTACACACCTGGGAAGTGTGAACGTTGTTCGCGGCCACTGGCATAATGGAGGTTCTTTTAGTCCACCCGGCAACGGGGGATGAAATCACTACATGTGGGTACAGTGGTGCAAACTCTGCAGAGTCAAAACTGTCATGAGAGTCGTGCTCACAGTCAAGAGCGGCTTGGACTTATTCATGATTAGAGGATGATGAATTGGGAAGTTGAGGATGTTAAGCGGGAAGCATAACATTGAAGATGAGACTATGTTTACTTGATATTGATGATGGGTTGAGGGATTGGGACCATTTCACCTATGTAGTAATGTAGGTGCTTAATAAGCTAAGGTGATAGGTAAAAATTGCGTAGTGCGTTAACCATGAGTTCAACCTCTCCTTGCTCTAGCCATGCATGACATTACTTTCCCACACTTGCTGAGTACCAACGGTACTCAAACTTGCATTTCCGTTGGTTTAAATTGCTGCTCAGGTCAAAGGGATGATGTGGTGTTCAATGACCAAGACTTTGGACCCGATGAAGATTTCTAGGTTCACGGAGTCCCCCGGGCAACGCCTGTGACGAAGCCCACAAGATTTATGTTCCGCTGTTGTTTTATTTACATGTTATGAACTTATTATCGTCCATCGAGACGTAGGCTATGTAAGACTTATTTATATTCGAACACCTGGCTTGTAATATGATGATGCTTCACTATTTGTCGTCACATGTATGAGAAAATGATCCTGGCATACATGTGATATTAGAGCCAAGGTTGCCAGTAGGAACGTGGACCTAGATAGAAATGGACGTACTTAAGGACCCTATTTTCTTAAAAAACTATTTTACAAAGAAGTGGGTTGAAAGTGTTATTTCATGGGGTCACTTTATTCACCTTGTCCCAACTTTTATTCAAAATACAATCTTTATTTAATTATTATCTAACTTAATTTTAAATGCTTAATGTTTTAGATGGATCGCATGATCCGCACCGCCCGCATGTCCACCGGAGGGAGAGTTCCTGTAGTTGCCCTTGCCTTGAGAGAGGAGAACCGTCCGGTGACGTACCACTCCTACGGGTTGGCAGTAGGAGGCTTGTTGCACCGTCTTCGGCGTATGCTCCACGCCGCCGGCAATGTGGGCAAGCTGATCATACACTACAGCTCCACCAGGACCATCCGTGAGAAGCGGGAAGAATGGAGCTCAGAGATGAGGATTATCCATGAAAATCAGCTGCTCAAGATCCACCGCTCTCCATCTTGTCGGGCGACTCAGGCCAATGCTGAGAAGGATGTCACTTGAGAGGCCATCACCTGCCAGAGTTACATCAACCGTCGCCACCTGGACAGGACTGAGTACATATATGTCCTCCAGCGTGAGAGTGGCACCGCGGAGTACAAGTACCCGCCAGTGCAGCAGGGGACTTCCCATGAGCACATGGACCTGTGCTTGGAGGATGCTGCTATGCTCAGCACTCGACTGCAGGAGTGCCAGCAGGAGCTTCAGGATGTTCATGACACCCTGAAGGAGACTGAGGCGTTGCTTCGCGCCAGCTTGAGGGTGAGAGAAAGAGGAGATGGGAATGAACTGTGTGTCACCGTGAATGACACGTGGACTCCTGACTCCCCAGACCGCCGGGCGAGCAAGCGTCGCCGCACTTCTCCACCAGCAGCTTCCCCACCTAAAACAGAATCAGAGGGCAGCCACAATAATGAGGAAGATCTAGACGAACCAGCTCAGTGATACGAGTTGTTTAGAGTCATTTCCCTTATTTCAACAGGTTATCGAGTAGTCGAGTTAATACCTTATTTATTTGAGTGTTAATGTTTGGTGTGTGACGTGAGTTGTGGAAGCCATGGGCATTTGTCCACAACCTCGTCTTTAGGTTGCTTTGCTTTGATGTGTGAACCCCTATGAATCAAGAGTGCATTTATTTTCGTGTGAGACGTGACTCCCAAAGATCTACGTGAAACCTTCAGAAAATGTTTAAATATTAAGGCCTCAAAAGTTTAAGTTTAAACAAGCAAATTGGGAAGTTAATACATAATACTTTAAGTTAACATTTGGTTAATCATGATAGATGGCTGGAAGAGGAAAGGGTCGTGGTGCCAACGCCAACAACAACAACGATGAGGCCAGCAACCCTGGTGGAGCTGTAGTGTATGATCATCTTTCTGGAGGACAAGACAGGGGTGGTCGCCGTGAAGGAGCTGATCCTATCCAACAAATGCTCAAAAATCAGAATCAGCTCATCCAGAGCTTAACTCAAGTGGTGGCCAACTTGCACCAAGCTGCACCTCCACAAGCTGCACCCCGTCAACCAAGGTTGAGTGAGTTTCTGGGAACTCAACCCCCAAAGATTGCAAGTGCTGCTGAACCCCTGGAGGCAGATGATTGGCTAAAGACCATTGAGAGCAAGATGAGGATCATACAATGCCAAGGGTATGAGAGGGTGCTGTTTGCCTCTCACCAATTGGATGGACCTGCTGCTGATTGGTGGACCGCTTACGTAGCAGCCCATCATGACCCCGAGAACATCACTTGGGAAGAGTTCAAGCGCAGTTTCCGCAACCACTACATACCAAGGGGTGAACTCAAAAACAAGAGAAAGGAGTTCTTGGGACTGCAGCAAGGCAACATGACTGTGAGGGAATACCTCACCAAGTTCACCCAACTATCCCGTTATGCACCACGGGACATCGAAACTGATGAGCAAAAACAGGACTGTTTTGTGGAAGGACTTACTATGGAAATGTAATGTGCAATGTCCTCCAACGAGTATGAAGGCTTCCAAAAGATGGTAGACAGAGCATTTGTCATGGAGAGGAAGCTGAAGGCCTTGGAGAATGAAAACAAGAGGAAGGCGGGATGGTCACACCAAGCCTCAGGCCTTGGAGAATGAAAACAAGAGGAAGTGCCCAAAGAAGAAGCCCATGCAGCCACAACAGCAGAATGTGATGCGAGGACGGGTGAACCACGTGACCATGGAGGAAGCGCAAGAGGCACCTGACGTGGTAATTGGTAAGTTTCCTGCCAATTTACACATTGCAACCCTATTGTTCGATTCTGGTGCTACCCACTCGTTCATTGCTCAAGGGTTTGTTAAGAAGCACGGTCTAGCAACAACACAAATGAACCATATGTTAGCAGTGAACTCTCCAGGGGGAGAAATAAGGACGAGACAAGTATGTCCCAAGGTGAATCTAGACATTAATGGGGTATTATTTACTGCAAACCTCATAGTGATAGACTCACAAGGGATAGATATTATTTTGGGTATGGATTGGTTGACCAAACATAAATGAATCATCCATTGTTCGACAAGAACGGTGGAACTAACTCACCCTAGTGGCACAAAAGTGAAGTTCATAACCGTACAAGAACCTAGGAGGGACCTTAAACTCAATCAAGTTGAGGTGGAAGTGGAAGAGACCAGGATTATCAAGGAATATCCAGACGTTTTTCCGGAGGAGTTGCCAGGTATGCCCCCCGATCGTGAAGTAGAATTCGCGATTGAACTAGTGCCTGGAACAGCCCTGATATACAAGAGGCCTTATCGGATGGACTCCAAACAGTTGGAAGAGCTCAAGGAGCATATAAGAGAATTGACAGAGAAGGGGTATAATCGTCCTAGTTCCTCACCATGGGGAGCTCCAGTGATATTTGTGACCAAGAAGGACGGAACCCAAAGGTTATGCGTAGACTACCGTGCGTTGAACGAAGTAACCATCAAGAACAAGTACCTATTGCCCCGCATTGAAGACTTATTTGATCAGTTGAGGGGAGCTTGTGTGTTCTCAAAAATTGATCCCAGGTCGGGATACCACCAACTTAAGATAAGGCAAACCGACATTCCAAAGACAGCTTTCGTATCTCGGTACGGGCTGTATGAATGCACGGTGATGCCTTTCCGGCTAACTAATGCCCCGGCATACTTCATGTATCTCATGAACAAGGTATTCATGGAATATCTGGACAAATTTGTGGTGGTTTTCATTGATGACATTCTCGTCTTCTCCAAAGATGAAGAAGAACATGAGGGACATTTAAGGTTGGTATTGCAAAAGCTGAGAGAACACCAACTATATGCCAAGTTGAGCAAGTGTGAGTTTTGGCTGAAGAGAGTTCCCTTCTTAGGACATATAATCTCGGAGGGAGGAATCTCCGTAGATCCCGCCAAGATCGAGGATGTGCAGAAGTGGAAGACCCCTGAAAATGCCGGGGAAGTTCACAGCTTCTTAGGATTGGCTGGGTATTATCGACGGTTTATCGAGGGTTTCTCCAAGATTTTGAGACCCCTTACCAAATTGTTAGAGAAGGGAATCACATTCACATGGACACCATAGTGTGAGACGAGTTTTCAAGAGCTGAAGAAAAGATTGACAACAACCCCAGTGCTAGTTATGCCAGATATGCAGAAGAATTTTTTGGTGTTCTGCGATGCCTCTAGACATGGGTTGGGATGTGTTCTCATGCAATAGGGGCATGTCGTGGCATATGCGTCCCGGCAGCTCCGAAAACACGAGAAGAACTATCCTACACATGACCTAGAGCTAGCTGCAGTGGTACACGCGTTGAAGATTTGGCGGCATTACTTGACGGGGAAGAGGACAGAGATATATACGGATCATAAGAGCTTAAAGTATATTTTTACACAGCCAGATCTCAACCTCGGACAAAGGAGATGGTTAGAGCTAATCAACGACTTTGATGTGGGCATCAACTATCATCCGGGGAAAGCGAACATCGTAGCGGATGCTTTAAGCCGGAAAGTGCAGGTCAACATGTTGAGTTCGAAGGACATGCCTACAGAATTGAAGGAAGAGATTGCAAAACTCAATCTATGTCTAGTGAATAGTGGTGAGGCCATCGCCATGGAAGTGGACTCCACATTAGAGCAAGACATACGCAACGGTCAGAAGAATACAAGAGATTAGAGAACTCATCAAGGAAAATAAAGCCCCTGGGTTCAGAGAGGATGAACAAGGTACGGTGTGGCATGGGAAAAGAATCTGTGTGCCTGAGGTGAAGGAGATCTGTGGATTGATTTTGAAGGAGGCTCATGATTCCGACTATTCCATTCATCCTGGGAGTACGAAGATGTATCAGGACCTCAAGAGCAGATATTGGTGGTATGGCATGAAGAGAGATGTCGCGGAACATGTTGCCCTATGTGACACATGTCAGTTGGTGAAAGCAGAACACCAACGACCCGCGGGACTATTGCAACCACTCAAAGTGCCGGAATGGAAATGGGAAGAAATAGGTATGGACTTCATAGTGGGACTACCCAGGACCCAATCGGGATATGATTCGATATGGGTCATCATTGACAGGCTAACCAAGGTAGCCATTTCATCCCCGTGAAAGAAAACTACAGCGGATCCAAATTGGCGGAATTGTACATGTCAAGGATCGTGTGTTTCCATGGAGTGCCAAAGAAGATAGTGTCAGATCGAGGGACACAGTTCACCTCAAGGTTCTGGCAGAAGTTACATGAAACCATGGGAACTCATCTGAATTTTAGTTCTGCCTATCACCCCAAGACTGACGGGCAGACGGAAAGAACCAATCAAATCCTTGAGGATATGCTGAGAGCATGTGCGCTCAAGAACAATAGGAGTTGGGATAAGAACTTACCGTATGCGGAGTTCTCCTATAACAACATCTATCAGGCTAGTATGCAGATGTCACCATTTGAGGCTTTGTATGGGAGGAAGTGCAGAACTCCACTATTTTGGAACCAAACAGGGGAAAGTAAATTGTTTGGGCCCGAGGTACTACAAGAAGCCGAGGTGAAAGTGAGGGAAATCCGCAACAACTTGAGGATAGCACAGACACGACAAAAGAGCTATGCCGATGTACGGAGAAGAGAGCTCGTTTTCAACGTGGGGGACTATGTTTATCTCAAGGTGTTCCCTATCCGAGGACTTCGTCGGTTCAAGGTGAAAGGGAAGTTATCACCTCGATACATCAGACCCTTTCAGATTCTGGAGAGGAAAGGCGAAGTGGCATATCAACTAGAACTACCGGCTCGCCTATCGGATGTGCACGATGTATTCCATGTGTCACAGCTCAAGAAATGTCTAAGGACGCCCGAAGAGATGTTACCCATGAATGAGGTTGATGTACGAGAGGATCTGTCTTATGCCGAGCAACCGGTCAAGGTTTTGGAGACAATGGAATGCCTCACAAGAAATAAAAGAATCCGGATGTGCAAGGTGCAGTGGAAGCATCACTCGGAAGAGGAAGCCACATGGGAGCGAGAAGACGAGCTTAAGGCACAGTTTCCGGAATTGTTTTCCTAGAACCACCAATCTCGAGGACGAGATTTCTTTTAAGGGGGTAGAGCTGTAACACCCCAAAACCGCTAAAGAGGGGAATTTAAAAAAAAATTTGGACGTATTGCATGTGGTGCAGAAATTCAAATTCAAACTGGAATTCAAATTCAAATCAAAACAGAAAAAGAAAAGGAAAAAGAAAAAGAAAATCGAAACCGGCCAGTGGGCCGAAACCCGCCAGCCGGCCCAAGACCCCCCCCCCCCCCGCACCAGCCCAAACCCGCGCCCTCTCTCTCTCCCTCTCACTGACACGCGGGGCCCGTGTGTCATCCCTCTCCTCCCGCGCGCCCGAACCGACCCCGGCCCTCTCTCGCACCCGAATCAAAACCGACCTCCGGAAACCCGCGCCCCCAGCCCGATCTTCGGCCCTAGACGCTGCTACTTATCCAAACCGATCCTCCGCCGCCTCTCCTCGTGCAATTCACGCAAGGAAACTCGCCGAATTCCCCAGCGCCGCTCCACCTTTCTCTCCGGTGAGAACCGAAGCTTCTATCACCGTTTTCCTTCGATCCTTGCTCGGACTTCCTGATCTAACGCGCTGATCATGTTCCACCGCCTCTGGGGAGTCACGCAGGTGAAGAAAACCCAGTGTTTTGCGCTCTAGACGCAGCTCCGGCGAGCACCGCCGCGTTTTCATCTCGGACCTCGCCGCCGACCACCTTCCAGGGCCTCCGAGCTCAAGAAAAACCCCGGATGTGAGATCCCCGACCTCCCCTCTACTGTTCTATGCCAAGAAATCCAAGTTTTAGGTAGTATAGACAAAAACCCGAAGATCTCCGGTGAGATCGCCGCCCCCCGCCGCCGCGCGCCGCCGGGCAGCGCCGCCCGCGCACGGCAAGGGCGACGTGGCCCCCTGAGCCCCGTCCATTTTAAATCGTGCAGTTCCTATTAGATCTAACCCGTACCGCTTCGCGTTATAATCTCAGCCGTCTGTTTCAAATCGGACGGTCCACGTTGGCCCCGCATTATAAAGGCTAGGATTCTTACACGCTACCCCCTGGGGATTTCGGAAAACACGAACTAGCCCTGGAAACTTCTGATCTAGCCCCAGGACCTTTAGAAATTCGTGTAAATTCATTTAAAAATCAGTTTTAGCCCCTGGACTTAATAAAAATTAGGAAACCCCCTCTGTTATGTGTAGTTAGACCCCTGGAAATTTAGGAAATAGTAAATTAGACCCTGCAGTAGGGTGGATTTACTTTTTTGACCCTATATGATATTAAATTCAGAAATTTGAATATGTGACTAGGATTTAAATTTAAAAGGTAAGGCAAACACATGTGCAAATTCAAATTTAAACTCTCCTAGCACTTGGAAAACTTTAGAATGAGTTAAAAATAGATTTTAGGCTGAAATGAAATCTGCTTAAGTGTTTCTCATTTTTATTTTCCCTAGAGACACATTTTAGGTTAGGAATAATTCTAAAAACTAGTAAAATAAATTTAATTTGTTCCACATCAAAGAGGAAGATCAAAAATATATTATTGAACATTTTAGATCAGAACCTATTCTGTTTAGATGATGTGTCTTACTATTTTTCATAATAAAGTTCACTTTTAGGCATAGAAAATAAATCTGAAAATATAGGAAAATAAGTATGCATAATTAGAAATTGATAAATGAGTTCTCCAAATCCAAAAGCTTCAATTTAGGATTTTGTAAAAGATCTGAAAACCTATTTGGAGTAGGGAATTGCCTTTCATGCAAACTTTGGGGCTAAGAAGTATATTAATCAAATATAAAGGATTTGTTCAAATTGGAAATTCATATATAGAGTGCAAATAGAAATCTGAATACAAAAGTTAGAAATAATATATATATGTTTAAAAGTGCATGTAGGCCTAAAATCAACACATCTAGGGTAACCACAACACTTAGAAATGTGAATGACTTTCATATGTATGTATGTATGGTTTGCATGAGTGAAAGTGTGAACTATGGCTTATGGATTGTTGCTTTCTTTTGCTATGTGTATTGGCATGAGTAGAACCTGCCCCAGAGCAAGTTCTCCCCTTCCAAGACCAAGACTTTCCATTCTCAGAGTAGCAGGAAGAAGGCAAGTGTCCTTGACCACTTTGATCCTATGCTAGGATGTGTAGTTAGAATTATTTGCATTGTCAATTGAAATATGAAACCCATGCTAGGAAGTTTCCCTAGAATTGCATCATCTTGTTTCCTTGTAGCTTGGGTTGGGATTTGTTTTATTATGTCATTCATTCATAATACTTATGCTTAGCCATGCTTAAAATGGGATAAGTGGAATATGAGATCATCAACTTGTTTACCTTACTCTTGAATGAGACAATTGAGTTATGTAGAGGTAGGGATCAAGGCAAGTTGGATGATTTGGTTGGTGCTGGGTGCACGAGATCCGGGTTTGTGTTTAGTACTTGCCTGGATTCTAAGGACCGGTTCATGGAGCATGTAACCTGGCTTTACAGTGCCAACCACATGCTGAGATGGGGCAGGTTGGCCAATTAATTAGGTGTATCCCCGGCGTAGTATGGGTGTTTTGGATGGTGCGGGGAATAGGTGTCAGCTGGACTACCATATGAACCGCAAGGCTCAAGAAGGGGCCACTGCAGCGGGGTTGGAGCCTCTTGTATGCTGTTAGGGGGTGAAACCTCAGTGGGCCCATGCTCGTCAGGAATCCCTTTGTAAAGGCTTCGTAGTGATCTCCTGGCTACACACCTAGGAAGTGTGAACGTGGTTTGCGGCCACTGGCATAATGGAGGTTTTTTTAGTCCACCCGGCAACGGGGGATGAAATCACTACATGTGGGTACAGTGGTGCAAACTCTGTAGAGTCAAAAACTGTCATGACAGCCGTCCTCATGGTCAAGAGCGGCTTGGACTTATTCATGATTAGAGGATGATGAATTGGGAAGTTATGGATGTTAAGCGGGAAGCTTAACATTGGAGATGAGACTATGTTTACTTGATATTGATGATGGGTTGAGGGATTGGGACCATTTCACCTGTGTAGTAATGTAGGTGCTTAATAAGCTAAGGTGATAAGTATTAATTGCGTAGTGCTTTAACCATGAGTTCAACCTCTCCTTGCTTTAGCCATGCATAACTTTCCCACACTTGCTGAGTACCCACGGTACTCAAACTTGCATATTTGTTGGTTTAAATTGCTGCTCAGGTCAAGGGGATGATGTGGTGTTCAATGACCAAGACTTCGGACCCGAAGAAGGATTCTAGGTTCACGGAATCCCCCGGGCAACGCCTGTGACGGAGCCCACAAGATTTATATTCCGCTGCTGTTTTATTTACATATTATGAACTTATTATCGTCCATCGAGACATATGCTATGTAAGACTTATTTAATTTGAACACCTGGCTTGTAATATGATGATGCTTCACTATTTGTCATCACATGTATGAGAAAATGATCCTGGCATACATGTGATATTCACTCGGTTGTTCTTCGGAGAAACCGGGTGTGACAACCTGTGACGAAGCCCACAAGATTTATGTTCCGCTGCTGTTTTATTTACATGTTATGAACTTATTATCGTCCATCGAGACGTAGGCTATGTAAGACTTATTTATATTCGAACACCTGGCTTGTAATATGATGATGCTTCACTATTTGTCGTCACATGTATGAGAAAATGATCCTGGGATACATGTGATATTCACTCGGTTGTTCTTCGGAGAAACCGGGTGTGACACCATGACTTTGGAAGGAAGCAAAAGATTTAATTCGGAGCAAAATATCAGAGCTATTAGGTTGGGTGGGACCCACATGGCAGTGACACATGAATTAACAGTGGCAATTTGCTTCTGTGCAAGTGCTACCTCGAGCTGCCACCGAGCTGTGCTTTTCCCTCCACCGAGCTGCTTGCAGCAACTTGCTTCCGAAGGCAGCCCTCGTGCGTGGGTGATCAAGAGCTAAAGCAGCTGCAAAACTCCACTTCTTCTCTCTGTCTAACCACCGCGCCACGCTGTGATCGTCGTTCAGCAGCCTCCGGCCCTCCCTAGCGCTGGTTGATCCCTCTAGGAGCTGCGCTGGTGACTCCTTGACGATTTTCACTACTCCTCAGATCGTCCCCAACCTTCCCTCGCCGTGCCCGAGCCGTTCCTCGCCGGGAGAAAACAGAGCATGCCGCTTCTCTCTGTTCCAAGTCGCCCGGCCACTCCAGTGCCTCTCCGGCACCATAAACTTCGCCCTAAGGTGCGCCAAGAGGTGTAGCTGTTTCTCCCGAAACCCTCTTGCTCATTACTACCGCCGGCTAGCCGGAATTTTTGAATTACCGCCGGTACACGTGAAGAACCGATCAAAGCCAAATCAGGAAATTCTCTCCACACGCTTGATCATCGGTTCACCGGTCCTAGACACAGCAACTAGCTACCCTAGCGCCCTCCCACGCTGAGTACTGAAGCTAACCGGCCTTCCTCCACCCCGGGCGATGGGAAATCACCACCGCCGGCAAAAATGGGGCGGTTCACCGGTGACAGCCATGTTGCCGCCGTTGTTAGCTCGGGTTAGGGGTGGAGTCATGTTCTACTGGCTCTAGTGATGCTGTAGGGCAACTTTGCTAGTCAATTTAGGCTGAGGAAGGCTGTGTTTCTTGCCGACGCTGCAACTCCGAGCCGTCCCACCGTTGCCAAGTGGGTTCCGGTCGCTTTCATGTGATGAAAAGTTGGCCGGCGGTTGCGCCGGGGTCGGAGGAACGTTTAGGGCGAAACTTCGTCGAAACTGGTTGAGAAACGAGCGATAACGGTGTGCGCCATGAACGGGAGCTGTGTGCGCGGGGTCTCTGACTCGAGGTTGAAGAAAGAACTGACGAGGGGGCCCCATATTTGAGTGCTCTGTGTCAAATTCAAAAAGAAAGTGGTTCAAACTTGGAAAACCCATAACTTTGTGTAGAAAACTCCAAAAAGGGTGAGACAAATTTTGTTGGATTCCTCATAAGATGTACTTTGCGGTAGAAACAAAGTGCTTGCTATGAAGATGTCCAGGAATTTCTGTAGAATTGTTCTTAATAAATCATTTAGAGATTTATTCCAGGAGCAATTCTTTATGAAACATTCCCAAATTGGGAAGCAAATCCTTTTCCTAGTTCCTAAGCTCCAGTAAAAATTTGAGCTTCATTGGAGTTCATTTGCTAGGCTAAATTGTCTTCCAAAGTTCAGCCTTTATTTGGAAATTCAGATTCTAAACAGAAACTTTTCAGCACTCCTGTCCAACTTCAAAAAATTCATATCTCCCTGTAGGTAGCTCCAAAAATGGTGAAACAAATTTTGTTAGAACCATAGAGACCTGCTCTAATTAGATCTTCCACTGTTAGACATTTCAAAAACTCAGATCTGGGATCAAAATTCAGAGAAGCCTTGTAATTGTGGGAATTTTGGAGACCATAAGGTTCAATGAAATTTCTCCAAAATTTGCTCAGATCATCCTTAGAGAGTCTAGTATCCACTAGAAAATTTCGAAAGCCAATTAAGGAACCTAAATAGCAGTAGCTATGAATAGAAGTTATTTCTTTTAAATCACTAGCACTTATACATATATTTTGCTACATTGCATATAGTGACCGAAGTTGAGGACACACCGGAGCTGTTGGACGTCCTCCCACCCAACGCTAACTTTCCTTTTGACTCGCAACCAGGCAAGCCCTGGTTTGCATTTAATTACCTTTTGCAAAGTTTTCATTTGTATCACTTATGTCTAGATTGAATTGCTTGCATTAGAGTTAGGGTGATTGAAACCCCACTTGCATGACTCAAAATCCTATGAAGGGTTGAGTAGTTTATAACCTCGACGAGTAGAGAATTCCATGCTAATTGTTCTTAGGATCTCGGTAGAAGTCGAGTAGTTGGAATCTACTCGCGAGATAGGGATTTATTCACACGGGATGGAAAGAGGTAGAGAATGGCTTCAGAAAGTGAAATTGAGACCCAGTAGGGGGGATAGGATCCAGTGAGCGAAGGTCTCACGAGCGTAGCCCTGTTGGTGTCGATTGAGGACCAAGCTATGTGCGGACCTGCTGGACAAGTTTGAACAGTACCGGATTTATACTGGCATATGGGAACCAGGAAACCGATGTAATTGGTTAATCTGGGTGCCGAGGCTTACCCAACCGTTTTATAGGAGTGGGTTGAGGGTAGCAAGGTGTAAATCTACCGGTGGGCACAGACATGCTCCACCCGGGGACCTTGTGCCCATTATGGATGGACCGGTTCAGCATTTGGGTTGCCTTTGAAAGGTTAGTGCATACAACAGAGTAGGAAGGTGTGAAGCACCACACTTCTGAAAGTGGGTGTATGTGACGTGTTATCCGGGTGTATCCTGATTGCAATCACTGTCCCTCACGGTTATTTGAGTACCGCTTGTTTACTGTGTTGTGACGTAGTAAAGAAGTGAATGAAGCCAGATGAATATTATGCTGTATTGAACTATGAATGTACTGAAACCATGTCTGCTGTAGATGTAGAGCTCATTAAGTTTATCTTCCACTTTGGGCATCACCACATCCGAGGAAAGTGTTTCTTTCTTGATTGTTGACTTCCGATGTGAGGGCTGCCTAAGGCTCATTAACCTGCTGCTATAAAACTGAAAGTAAGAATTAACATGTAGGCGTGTCTTTATTGCAAAGTCTTTTTCCTATATTACACATCCCTGCATGTAGAGTTCCATGACTAGGGTTTTTGGTTAAGCCTTGCTGAGCCATCGTGCTCACAGTTGCAATATTTGAGCTGTGTGCAGGTGATAGTTATGAGGAAGGGTCCGAGGACGAGGCGATGCCCCTGTCGGGGTACACGGCCAAGCTGGAGCCCTGCACGCTGCCGTGATAGTGGTGTGAGTGTTGCTAGTGTGTAGCGTCCCCGCGCTGGACGGCTGCACTTTTGCTTAGTTTGTATGAGAAACCAGTTATGTATATTACTTCCGCTGTATAATTATGTTTGTAAAAGACTTCCGCTGTTTTATGTAAAATGAAAGTTTGTATGTTGTTCGTATTCTTTTCTTCTGTGCTGTTGGGTGCCACATCGCACGGCACCACCCTCTGCGATCCCAGAGTGGGTGAACCACGGGGTGGTCCCCACAGTATCGCGACTCTTAAGCTATTTACTTAGCATACACACATGGTGCTTGGATAGTTAAGTAGCGTTGGATGTCTCACAGACTCACGGATTGAAGAGGTAGGCGGCATGTGGTGACTGCCCTGCCGTGCATTGTAATCCCCCACGTTCAGGTATGCCGCAAGCCCTTGGCGGGAGTTGCTATTGTGTTACCAGAGGTAAGCCCGTGTCCGATATGTTGGACCACTAAGCCCTAGTATTCACTACTAGCGTACCTATATGTACACTATTAGGCTATGCATATGTATAATAGGAGCACATTAGGAACAACCCCTTATCTTAGTCTAACTCTCACTAGGACCATATTACATTTTGAGTAGATTGCTCAATGTGTGTCACACTACCCCTTGATATATCTTTATCCATCCTACTTGGCTTCCTACTAGAACACCCTATCCTATCCATCATCTTGCCACACTTCACATTCCTTCAGAAAATATGATACCCTAGGAAATACTCTTGGATGAAATGCTCCAGCGGTATCTTCGTGCGCTTGCGGAACTCATCTTGCTTTGGTCCAAGGTTAACCTAGTTGTCCCAAGCATTGCTGGCATCCTTTGTTAGTGACCTGTAGATGTAAGAAACATCAACAAACATTTCCGGCGCTGTTGTCGGTGAAGGCACAGAAGTACTGCAAGAATGCTTATGATAGATTAGGATTCTAGTAGAGATCTAGTTGGAAAACCCCACTTGTTTTCGCATCCCCTTTGATGCGAAAATAGGATAGAGTATGTCCGGTTTCCACTTGCCGACAAACTTCGTTGAAAATTTGGAATCACTCCTGAAAAGAGTTCGACCTCGTGGCATTCTCTATCAAGTGATCCTTTCGGCAAGACAACAAGTCATGTCTGCACCATCAATATGCATGCCAATGGCTCAGAAGACCCATCGTGAGTTTTCGGCTCCCTCTGCTGACAATGTTCCTGTTGGGCCCACTGTCAACATGGGCGATGCAAACTTCGAAATAAAAATGGACCATAACACTATGGTGCAGGCTAATCCCTTCTGTGGGAATACAAATGAGGACGCAGGTGCTCAACTACAAAAGTGAGTCAAGGCGTTCCTCGACAAATTCTTTCCGCTGGGTAACACCATTGCCTTTTTGTGGAAGAATTCCAGCTTCCAGCAGGGGCCAAATACATATACCCCAAAAGCTTGAGGGAGGCTCCAATATTGTATCTTGGTTGCCTTCACCATCGGGTGGATAGCTGGCTCATCGTCCAACACTCCTACAACGGGTTGACTTCATCGACTCGTGATCACATTCATGCTGAAGCTTTAGGATATTTCTTCTCATAGACCATGAGCAAGTTAGAAATTTGGTGTGAGAAGATGGTCACCAATCATGGGGTGGATCTATGAATGACTCTAGTTCTGTCAGTTTTGCATGCACACCATCAATAAGGTGGACAGCTAACTATGAAACTAGACCTCCTTATGAAGTATCAAGAGGATCAAGCCAATGGAGAAGTGTTGGGAAGATCCAAGTCATGGATATTCAAGTGTGTGAATGTCCATGTCAAAACGGGACACTTAGGGAATCATCTCCCTAAGACCCTTGAAGATCCTTTGTTCCTAAACAACAACTCCAATGGCTACCTTCCCCAAGGAGGTCAAGGGTGAAATCAACACCACCCTTACATCAAGGAGGCTATGGGAATTTAAAAAATTCCAAAAGATTCCACTTGAGCCATCCTACCTTGAAGTATCTTGTCCAAAGCCAAGCAAAGATCAATGACAACAAACCCAAGAAGCTATTGGCCAATGGAAAGGCACGTGAAAGCATTCAAGATCCAAGGTGTCCCACAATCACCTGTCGGGACCCTACACTTTAACCAAGCATGTGCAACCTTGGGCAAGCGACATTGTGGATGAAGCGTTTCTTGTTTGATTGTGAATTTCACATCATGCCCAAGGAATTCTTTGATATAAGGTCAAGTATAGGCTGACTCAAAAGAACATCAAGAAGGTCAAAGTGACACCCCAAAGAAGGACAAGCCTCACCTAGCTCATGAAAGAGTATCATCAATGTCGTCGCAACACCATCAAGTCTACATCAAGGTGATGGAGAGGCTGGGGCCATACGTGCCCCACTGTCCAGTGCACCTCAAGAGAAGTTGTATAAACCTTTATCTCCGGGTATGGATGGCACATCATCACGCTAAACAGGACGGAGGTAAGTCCCGCTAATCGGACATAAAAAATTTGGTGAGTCCTTTCCAATAGGTTAATTGGTAGTTATCTTGTATTTATTTTTCCAATTCCATATTTAAATTTTCCACCAAATCTTGCATTTGCATTTAGCATGTTGGAAACTAAAATTTTCCAAGCAAAAAAAAAAGATTTCCCTTATTCCTCATTGCATTTGTGAGATGTTCCAAGTTGGGCAACACAATTTGACAAGGGGTTCAATTTTCTTTTTGCAAATGTAACCCATTTTCGAGTTTTCTTGTTTGTTCTTGATTGAGTTGCAGCCAGAATGAAAATTATGAAGAGGTTGTTTAGCAAGAACAAGGGGAGCCTCATCAAGCCCAACCCACCATCAGGAGGATTCAATCGCATATCCCTCCACTAAGTTTATCTCAAGTTTGAGGTGAAGGAATGCTTAAGATAGCGACCCAATGGAGCAGCAAGATGAAGTTTCACCCGCATTCATCGCCGACTCGAACCTCGACTTGGCAAGTGACACCGAACACCAAGACTACACTCCAAGGCCTTGTGTTTCTCACACAAGGGCCTTCAAACCCGAACTGCGCTTCAGAAGAGGTACGGATTTAGAATTTTCATCGTATGATTTACATTAGGGTTGAATGACTTGCTTGCATTAATGAGGAAGGATTCCGCCTCATCCTCATTCAATTCCTATGCATCCTCACGAATGTAATTGGTGATATAACCTTTTGACTTTCATAAGGAATATCACCTTACTTGGAAGAAACTAAAATAAGTACCAAGAATCCCATAAACATTGTTTAATAGACTTAGTCAATTTTTTGTCTAGATTTAGTAAAAAAGCTTTTGGCATAACTTAATGGGTCAACTGGCATGTAGCAACCTAGGAATAAGTGATGTCCATGAATTTAATTTGAATCTCATGCACATATGAAATCAATGAATTCCATATTCCTAGGAAGGGCATTAGCTATGTTTGGGAAGGATAACAATGAGAATCTTATTTTGTCATGATTGAAAAGATAAATTTTCCCTTATAAAAGCTATGATGGTTAGAAAATTTCAAGATGAAGGGACTCATAGGGTGTACATCAATTACTGCAAGGACCCGATGGTCCCGACAATCCAGGATCTCGCTGAGGGGTTCTGCGATAGACCACACCGGATAACACACATAAAAGGCGATAAGCGGAAGCTAAATTTTATTACATAAACTGTTTAGAAACATAATTTACATCAAGTATCGTTTATAGTCTACACTCGCGGGCATAGACTAAGCAAATAGAGTTCATGTTCAGCCCATGAACGTGTTCTCACTAGCACACACACCACACTAACACGACGGCATGCATGACTCCCACTCAACGGTGTTTCCCTCTTGGGGGTCCGTCTCCTTGGGAGTCTCCTCCTCAAAAGACCCTGCAAACGCTTCAAACACAAGCAGTGAGCATGATGGCTCAGCAAGACTGACCCGTCTCACCTAAACATGAAACTCTACATTCTGGGTTTACAGTGTATAATAGGAAAGTATGATGCAAAAGACACGCCTAATCAGTTGACTCTTACTTTCAAGTTTTAGCCTCAAGTTGGTGGGGAACCTTGTGCCAAGACACATAAGAAATCCGCAATCAAACAAGAAATGCATTTCTCTTATGTGCTTTGCCTAAGGTTGAAAAGAACTTTGATTTGCTCTAAACTAAAGCATTTCATTAGCAAACAACATAAAGTTTTCAAACAACAACTTTTATCATGTCAACTAGCCTGTTCTTTCTACGTCACGGTACAATGAACAAGTCGTACTCACTGACTGCGAGGGACGGCGATTATATTCGATTCACACATGCAGGGTTACCAGAACAAACCGTCATGTATGCCCGTACTCGACGTTGCCTTCAGAAACCATCACGGACGCCGTATGCAACCACCTCTCATCCGTTAGCCAAGTGTTGAACCGGTCTATTGTCCTGAGCAGGAGGTCTCTACGTGGAGCATCCTCGGTGCCCGCTAGCTGATTTACACCTCGCTGCTCTCAACCTATCCTCTGGACGACAAGCAATGCCTCAACATATCGCTACTTGAATTACATTGGTTTCCTGGTTCCCATATAGCCAGTAGGTCTTCGGTACTGTTCTAGCTTGTTCAACAGGCCCGCACAGGGCTCTGTCCTCAGCCGATACAAGCAGAGCTATGGCACCCAGGCCGCAAAGTCCTGCTGCCCTTAGTCTCCGCTCGGTCTCATTTTCTTGCCATCTGATTCATTGTCTATCTTTCTAACGGAGTGTGCCTCTAGCCTATTCTCGTGAGTAGTTCCAACTACTTGACTTGTACAGAATCCTATACCATTTTAGCATTGCAGTGGCTACTCAAGGTTTAAATCCTAAGCCCCAAACCCCTGGTTCTCTTGGCTATGCAATTGGATTTCCAATCAAGACTCTAATGCACCATTGTAGGAAATACATAAAGTAATAAGTGATCAAAACATAAGATTTTAGAACAGGTTAATGCAAACCGAAGCTTGCCTTGCTGCTGGTCGTTGGCTAAATGTTATTCTAGAGTAATAAAGTCCAAAACCTATGGGTCTTCTTCAATTTTAGCGACTACACGAAATGAAAATAAAATGGGTGTCAAATTTGAATGCAATTGAGTTAGTTTGATAATGTACAGACTATAAGTAAAACTAGAGAGTCCTTTTGCCTCTGAAATTTTTACTGAGGTTTGGCGACAACGTAAACAGAGACTTGGCCAAATTTCATTTGAAGCAAAGCTCATTTGAGCCCTGCACAAATAAATGTGTATTTGGCCATATTTAGATCTCTTATGGCTTTCTATGGATTTGCATGGAGCAAGCCATGACTTTTTGGAAACTATAACTTAAGATGGTTCTAATGGAATTGGTTTCATCTAAGTTGGAGAATCCTAGCAAAGATATGAGCTAAACAAGTTCAGAGAAACTCTGGAAAATGTTTCTGGGCAATTTTCTTTTTCTCTGGGCCAGTTTCTTTAATCACACCATTAGGTGGACTAAATAAGCTCGTATGGATCTGAAATTTTTATGGTGAATCTGGGATATTAAAAAGAACATCCTGACAAAATTTCAGAATTTTCAAACAAAGGAATCTCCAGTTAAAATTCCCCACATTTTAAAAATTGGAGATTTAATTCTGGAGAAATAAAAGGTTTCATGGAATGAAACTTGTTTTTCTGGAAAGTACTCAGAGAGAGGAATCCAACAAAATTTAGTTTACTTGATTTGGACATTCCTAGCAAACGTTATATCCGTTTAAAGATTGAACTGCAAACTGAAAAATTCGGGGAAATGTTTAAAACACTGCACGTGGGTCCCATGCACAGTGCCTTCCCTTCCTCGCACCAACCGAACCGAGCGGCGGCGCCCTCCGGTGAGGTCCGCGGGACTAGCCTTCCCGGCCACCTCCCAGGCTAATTCTCGCCGCCGCCCCCCCCCCCCTTTATTTTGGCCTGCTAAACCCGTTGAAAGGGTTGCCGGCCGCCGGCGATGGCCGGAAGTAGGCGTGCGGCGGTGACAGCGGAACCTAGGGTTCTGGCGAGCTCAGAAGACTTCAATTCTACGTAAACCGTCGGTTCTTCGGCCCTAGAGCATCAGTGGATTGTGAGGAGACTAGAAATGGCAGCCAACACTGAAGAAATGGCCGATAACCCCGAGCTCCACGGTGACCCGAAGCCGGTTTTAAAGGCGGCACAAAAAACAGGTAGTACTTAGCCATTCCTAGATGATTTTCCTTGGTTCTTCTTTGAGGAGAGGCGCTAGAGCGTCTAGAAACTATTTACAAACCAGCTCGAGCTTTGGGTGTACATGTAAACCGAATTTGGGTTTCAATCGAGCTCTGGTAAGTTGCACTAGGGTTCCAGAAAATGTAAAATTTGAGCTACACGATGGATCATTTGCTAAAAGACTTGTGGCTACACAATCTCCGGATGATAATGCACCTTTCTTGTGCAGGGCGTTGGAGGTGAGGATGGGTGTGGTGTGCTGTCCATGTGAGCCCGAGGTGCGGTAATTTTCCGGTCGCCGCGAAAACTCTCGGTTGTGGTCAAGGGAAGCCGAACTTGGCTTGTTTTCGTGATGGGGAGGTAGGAGGAGAGTCTAGGTTGCCATTTTGCAGCTCAGAACGGATTCAACCACGAGCTAGCATGGTCTCGCGATCGAGCAACCGAGGCGGCACTGGGCGGGGGCTTTGTTCTTGCGCGAGTGAGAGCAGCGACGAGCGAAAGTGATTTTGCCGGCTAGAGTGCGTGGATAAGAAGCTAGACGTCGGTCTGGGCACGAGGAAACACCGAGCAGGAGCTGGCCCAGAGTTCAGCGCCGTGGCGCGCTCGGGTTCAGCCCGGAGAACGGAGCAGCTCGGCTGTGAGTCGGTTGTTCTCCTGTGTGACTGACAGTGGTCCACAATTCAAATTTGTCCCACAAAATTGAATTTTCTTACTTCTCTAAATATTGTGACCACACAGTCCTTGGTAATTGATCAAACCACATTTTTGGCCCTCTGAATTTGAATGATTCAAAGTGTCTAGTGATTTGATTACAACTGCAGCAAATGTGAAGTTTGAAATTCAAATTAAATTTGAATTTGCTACAATTAGCTCATATCAATATCAACTCCAAATGGAGTGAAAATTGGTGTGTGAGATTGTAAAAATGTGCCGAGTGTGAATATGAATCCCACTTTTGAATTTATGGGATGAAAGGAGTTTGAATATGAATTGAAGTTCAAACTAGCCTTTTAATGATTGTAACCAAAAGTACCTCAAAGAGGTTTGGATTTGGGTGAAATTTGGAATGAGCATTCCTAATAAAATTTAGGAATTAATCATGTGCTCAGCCCCTATATGATGCATGTGAAAAATACCACTTTTGCATTTTGGAGTTCATCTCCTAATAAATCTATTTACGGTGGTTACTTGCTCTTCAAATGTGTTCATATTTTTACCACAATTGAGCTGAGGTGTGGGTGTGATTAACACCTTTAGCAAGTGAAGAACTTGGGCCCTTACATTCCTCCCCCCTCAAAAGAATCTCGTCCCGAGATTATAAGGTAAAAGTGAGAGATAGGACAGTGGAAAATTACCGGATGTGCGACGTCAAAAAGTCCGGGTAGTTGGCACAAAGAAATCCTTTGCTCTCCCATGTTGCTTCATCCTCGGAGTGATTACTCCATAAAACTTTATAGAACCACAATGTACGGTTGCGTGTGGTTCCGCCGTTCTTATCAATGATCTGAACCGGTTCCTCCCGATATGTGGGATCTGGTTTCAGTTCCTCGATATCTCCCAGCTGAACGGTGGTTGAAAACTTGAGGAACTTCCTCAGCTGAGAAATGTGAAAAATGTCGTGCAAACTGGAGAGTGTCGCTGGTAATTCCAGCCAGTATTTAATGGATCCACAACTTTCCAGAACCTGGAATGGACCGATGAATCGAGGTGCCAACTTTCCTCTGACCCCGAATCTGTTCACGCCCTTCATCGGAGACACACGTAGATACACGTGATCCCCGACCTCAAATTGCAGGGCATCTTCTCTGGTCCACATATTGCTTTTGTCGGGATTGAGCGGCTTTTAAGTTCTTCTGAATAAGCCAAATTTTTTCTTCCGCATTGTTGACAAGATCAATCCTGAAGGTGACCCTCTCGCCGGACTCACACCAATTCAGTGGTGTGCGGCATTTTCTTCCGTATAGCGCCTTATAAGGCGCCATCTTAATGCTAGCCTGGTACCCATTATTGTACGAGAACTCAGCTAATGGTAAGTGATCATCCCAATTCTTACCGTGGTTGATAGCACAACCTCGTAGCATATCTTTCAGGATTTGATTTACCCGCTCGGTTTGCCCATCCGTCTGCGAGTGGTATGCTGAACTACGAATCAGCTTCGTACCCAAGGCAGGATGTAATTGCTCCCAAAAACGAGACACAATAAAGTGCTCCGATCCGAGATGATAGCGTGGGGTACGCCGTGTAAACACAAGACCCATGAGATGTACAGTTCAGCATACTTCTTGGCGTTGTAGTTGGTATTGACCAGTGTAGGATCGAAGAGCACGTGAAAAGCTACCAGAGGGGGGTGAATGGTAGATTAAAACTTTTCGCAGCTGAAATAACAAAAACCCCTCAGCAAAAAATCAATCGGTTAAAGAAACCGTGTGTGCAAGTGTTTTCAAACGTGTTCAACCGTGACAAATCAAGTATAGAGGTAGAGAATCAAGTCACGGATCTAATGCAACAAGAATCACTTGAAAACATGAAGTAAAACTTGAGATACGATCAAAACATTAAACGAAGATCAATCTGTTCTACCCGATATAAAACAGATCTGCAATGCTGCAAAGAAACTCGTGTATCTCAAAAAATACATATCTGAAGCTCGTGAAAATTACATAGATGATAGATAATTGAGTTGTGAAGACAACCCAAAAAGAATCACGTCAATCGGATCTGTAAAACTCGAGTTATGAACGAAACACCGAAGCAACGTTGGTCTGTCCAGAAACTCGGCGAGAATGACTTGACGAAAAACAAGTCGGACGAACAAGGCACAAAAGCTCCTCGAAACTATGAACTTTATATTTTTCAATAGAAACACAAGAGGAACAGCCCAAAGTTCTCTACTCACGAGAGCTCTGGCCTCCCTTGCTTTTATAGCCAGCCCTCAGGCTAAACAATCCAATATAGGACTCCTACTCCTAATTGGACTCGTATCCTAACTTACCATAACTGCTCAGGACTCTCCTATTCGCAGATAGAAGCAATTGTGAGACTTCCAAACACCTTAGTAACGTACTAAATATTCCTAAAACAACTCAACTTCGTGCCTAGCACGAAATCCTATCATAACCAACTCAAATCTTCCATATTTGAGCCATATCCGACTCAGCCTCAGCCTGAGTACGCAATCCAGCCGGTTGGACCTCTCCGACCAATTCTTTACGTCCACTTCTCTTTATCACGCCTTGGAACAATGTTGCCACGTCCATGCACTCCTTGCACACGTGCAAACACCTTCCAACAACGTACACGCAACCTTCATATGCACTGCCCTTGATCCAAACATGCTGCGTGACCTCCCGATCAACTCAACCACAGCTCCTCCCGAACTTGGTTGTTGGAACCTCATCTCCTCCCTGAGACTAGTCCAAGGATCCCGTAACCAGCCATGTCTTGAACTCAAGCAACACCTGCACATGAATAAACAACCAATTCTTCCGAGCACAAGTCCTCGACTTGACTCACGTTAGTTCGAAAACCACAACACCTTACATGAGCACGTCACATAAGCATGTTGCAAACCATATCAAATGATAACAGCCATAACCACCAAAACACACCAAAAACTTAGCAAATTAATACTAAGCAAACCTTCCCATAAAGCAAGTTTGAAACATTGCGAGTTAAAAGCAAAAACAAGACGCTGCAGTTCTACGAGTTGAACTTCACGGGAGCTCCCTAAAAACAAGCTCCGGACCTCACAGAATCTCTCCGGACCTTGCAGGAGCTCTCCGGACCTTGCGTCGGACCTTGCCAACACTTGGCGGACCTAACAAAGAACTTGTCGGACCTTGCCACAGAAGAATGTTTTGGCAATATTCAAAACTTTGAATGTTAATGCTAACTTTTATCCTAATTGCCAATGTATTCAGCACACATAGGTCTCACAAACCCCAAGGTGAAGAACTTGGTCGTATGAAACCCTTGCTCATGAGTTCATTTAGTTGCTCCTTCAACGCCGCTAGCTCGTTAGGTGTCATCTTGTAAGGCCTTCATGAGATAGGTGTTGTTCCCGGCACCAGTTCAATCTTGAACTCGACGCCCCGTTCGGGCGGCATGCCCGGTAAATCATCGGGAAACACGTCGGGATAATCACGTACCACCGGAATATCTTCAAGCTTAGGCGCTTCCGTGTGGTAGGCCTCTACCATATCTTTATCATCGCTGTCTAAAAACAGCATGTGCTGTCCATGAATCGGCGAGTCAATCTAGACAGTCCGGTTACCGATATTGAGAAGGGCACCGTGACCATTCAACCAAGACATCCCCAATATTATATCTATCTTCTGCCTATCCAACATAATTAGCGATGTTGGGTATATTTTTCCGCCCAAACACAAAGCTGCTCGGGACACAATCTGATTAGCAGAGATATTTCCTCCCGGTAAACGGATAAGATAACTCGTTGTGGGAGTATTGGTGGATAATTGGTGCTGATCCACACATGTTTTGCTTATAAAATTGTGGGTTGCACCGGAATCAAAAAGTACAAGCACGGGCACGTCTTTGAGAGTGAACATGCCCGCTAACACCGGTGTTCCCTCCGGGACATCCTCAATAGCAAGATGTTGCACGCTCCCGGATTGCAATGCTGTTATATTGACTTGAGCAGGTGGCGGCATACCACCTGATGATGATGGCTGTCGGGTGTTCAACAACTTCTCCCGGCATTCTTACCTAAAATGCCCAGAATGGTGGCAATAAGAACATGGATGTTTCTCCGGTTCTTCGTTGACTGGTGGTTGAGAAGTTGATGTACTTGGCTGCAGCAATGATGCACCAGAATTCAATCGTTGCTGCGGCAATGGTGTTGCTTCAAGACATGATTCTTGAGCAGGAAATCTGTACTGAGTTGATCTTACTGGCGCTTGCCATAGTTCATCGGATGGTGTGTGATACACTACACGGTATTTACGAGGAACAACTGGTGTGTCTTCTTGCACATCATCCTGGTCCCTCTTCTCTGCTTGACACTCAAGTGTCGCTTGTTCTTGCAGCAGGGCAGCACTGATTAACTCGGTGTAATTGCCTTGATTGAACAAAGCAAGCCTCTCTTTTAATATGGCACTCAGGCCATGGAAGAAGTAGTCATATCTTGCAGCTTCGCTCGTCGCATAAGCAGGAGCATATTGTGCCAAAAGGTTGAACCATTTGACATAATCGAGAAAACTCATGTCCCCCTGCTTCAAGTTCCTAAATTCTTGCTGGTGGGCCTTGATAAAACCCATAGGAATGTGAGGAGCACGGAATGCTTCACGAAATTCCGTCCATTCCACTTGATGGCCTTCCGGAACGGTGGCGAGATAAGCGAACCACCAATTTCCGGCGGCTCCATGGAGTTGTTGAGCTGCAAACAAAGTCTTCTGATACTCATCGCACTCAAACACTCCAAACTTGGACTCCATAACTCGAAGCCACTGATCCGCTTCCACTGGTTCGTTGACTTCCGTGAAAATTGGTGGTTGTGTCTTCAAGAAGTCCAAATAGGCGTTTCGAGGTGGAACGACCTGTTGTGTACGTTGGAGTAAGCCCTGTTGTACCAAGGCTTGGAGTAGTCTTGTGTTCTCTTGACTTGACTCAACCATCTGAGCCATGACATCCGCCCATACCGTTGATGGTGGTGCCCGTGGTGGAGTCGAGTCATCACCATCTCGACGAGAACCTTCAGCCCTACTCGGAGAATGAGTATGCACCATACTGCAAAAGAATAATTTTGAGGGGAGTCAAAACTTGATCTCAGCAGTATGTGAAAACATGTAAAACATGAACATGCTAAAACTTTATGAAAGCATAACAAAATTTCATGTTTATACATCTTCCTAAAGCCAACATATTCAGTCCCCTATTCTGTACTCAACAGACCTTTCTGTTCTTAACCCAGATTTTGATCCGGTTATCAGCATTTTCATAACTCAAGTTCAATAACAAAGTTAAAGTTAACTTAAGTATCTTTTCAAAGAGTACTCATATGCCCCTAGATAATCTCTGGTTCAAAAGTTATGATTGTTCAAAGGGGACAGAATTTCTGGACAAAATTTCCCAGCATCTCCTTTGTTTGTGGCTGTTTTCATCACAGTTGTACATACAATTGGAGTACAATCCTGAACAATATATGAACTACAAAATCGTTGAAAATTTCATAACCTTTCCAACAGTGTATCATATGACCCTTAGGAATTTTTCTACAGAGAATTATGGCCAATTTACAAAATATCCAGAGAGGTTTGTAGCTGTCCTGTTTTCTAGACAGTTTGCATTTATCTGGACATTTTGCTCTGAAGGTCTACATGAAAGTTGTAGAGCACTTAAAAACCTTTCAGAAATGTATCATATACCTCTATTGAGTCAAGCTACTCAGAGTTATGCTCTGTCAAAGTCTAGCAAAAATTTCTGCCAGAACAGAGCACTCTGTTTTTGGATCAATAGAAACCTAGCAAGTCTCTTCTTTGAAGCTTAGTTCAAATGAAGAGCTCAGTAACTAATATGTGCTTTCCAACATCAATTTTTAGTTTGAAAGTTAGTCATGACTGATTTCTTCATAGGAAAGAAAACTATTAAGTGTAGTACGGTGGTGATGCACTGTAAGACATATGATGGTACTACGTTGCCTCACAAAAGAAAAACCTAACCGGATTACACCGGCATATACGTATTCTTAGGTGGCACTAAGATGGTCACTCGTAAACGTGTTCTACTCGTACTATGGTTTTCGTGGTTAGTACCTACATAAAACACACTCAATCATCAGGTTCGGGTGCACACTGAACCCGGTCCCAATACAGTTCATACACCCGTCCGTCATCACTCGCACAGGTGTTCTCAAGCCAAACACGCCTTGAGCTATGTGTTCACGTTACTGACCACGTGACGGGGTCTCCCATACTTGCCCGAAGCACGCCAGGGAAGGGCGTTGCTCGAATACCCCAAACGACATGAAGAGTCGGAGAGGATACTAAAGCGGGTCGGGTTACCTGCCACCCGTGGGGCTCCACCCTTCAGCTTGTGCACACTGGTGGACAGCGCTTACATGCACCCCCCAAGATATAGAACGTCCCGAGATGCACGATTTTCCGACATAACAAATAGGTTAGATTGCCACCTTCATAATATGCTAATATAGTAGTCCTTATGTGGGCCTATTACCGTTATCTCACTGTATCCTATATTTTTATCGTAATATGATGCTCAATCCATGCGCTATTCCCAACGCAGCTTTGATACCATGATACCGGGGGACCGCCGCCGAGCGACGCCCCACCAGGACCTCGTCGGGTGGTGCCGTGATTTGCGGCACCCAACAGCACACGGGTCAAGGAAACACATCACATTACATAAATCATTTGCGGAAGTGTACAAGAGTATTTTACAATTACTTATATCAAAATAAGCTACAGCGGAAGACTATAACTCTCATGACTCATTTCTAACTTAGCAACAAAGAAACAGTCCAGCCCGCAGACGTTTCTTACTAGCAACACGAAGACAAACCGCAGCGGTGAGGATGCTCTTGAGTAACCACTCGGAGATTCCTGAGTGTCATTGGCATCCCTTCTCATAAGCATGAAATCAATACCTGCAAAACCACTTGGATAGCATCCGTGAGCATAACGCTCAGCAAGACTTAACCGTCACCCTAGGCATGAAACTATATATGAGGGTATGAACATAAAGTAGGATGGTATAATGCATAATTAAACTCGCCTAAAAGTGAATCCTTACTTTCAGGTATTATTTGCAGCAATTTAAGTAACCTTGGGCACGCCACATCGGGAGTCCACAATCAAACAAGAAACGCTTTCCCCCGATGTAATTTGCTCACGGCATAAAAAGAATCGAGTTTGCACTAGCCTATTCATACCACATATCATCACAATGCTAGTATTAAATTCAAATCAATATGATTAGTTCCTTTCTCATGCAAGTTCTTACTACGTCACAACTGTGAGAACAAGTATGCTCGGTCCATTCCGCAAGCGACGGTGATTCAAATCAATAACACCCGGACTACATGACACGTACGACCGTACTCGACGTTGCCTACAGCAACCATCACTGACGTCGTACGTGGCAGCCTTTCTCCCATTTCACCCCCGTCGATTCGATCAAGTCGCCCCGTACAGTAGCCACTCTCATGGTGCACCTACCAACATGAGATGTCATGAGAATGTTACCCACATACTGCACACCGGCCGTCTTGCCTGAGGCGACCTGAAAAGGCTCAACGTAAGCTTCCCGAGGTACATCAGTTTACTGGGTCCCATATATCCAGCATGAGTATGGTACACAACTCAAACTTGTTCAACAGGGCCACATACGGATCGGTCCTGGACCAACACGGACAGGTCTATAGCACCCAGGCCCCTATGTCCTACTGCCCCTACAACCTTCGGGTCTCAACTTTAACTTGCTAATTCATTTTTAAACCAATCTCGTATGCCCCTGTTGTCCTGATCATGCGAGTAGCATCTCACCACTCGACTTCTACCGAACCTTACTTAACCATGGCAGTTCTACACGGTGAAAGACACCTACCCAATACCACATGGGTTCATTTGGTCATGCAAGAGGAGTATCAAAAAACTAGACCTAATGCACATTTCATATCTTAACCTAAAGTGAATACAAAGTAAAATCTTAAAGCTGTTAAATGCAAACCGGAGCTTGCCTGTTTTGCAGGGTAGTCGTATATACTTAGTTAGTGATCCTTGCTGATGAACCCTTGATTCTCCGGAGTATAATCCACTTCAATGAATCGCTCCTTTGAATCCCCTTCGTCGTGATTCCTATTGAAATGTATATGCACAAGTTTTATGAATGCAATGGAAAGAAGTTAAGACTTGATTTCTTAGGTTGTGTGGAAAATGCCAATAATGGCTTGGTTTGCCTCTGTTGTGCAAAGAAAAGTGAATGATCTAAATTAGTCTTAGTGTTTTAGCTATACATTAACTAATTTTCCCTAATGAACATAAGAGATTAGCTGAAAAGATTTGAATGCAACTGAAGAACAAGAACTCAAATGGTTTCAAAACTTTTAGAGAAGGTTGTATACTACCTAGAGATTTAGCTTGCCAAATTGCAGCTAATGTGGATTCAAATGGTGTCCTCCATAATTCTTACAATGTCTTATGTAATTTTTCCCACATACATAAGTATGGAGAACAAGAACATGGAGTTATACTGCTCCAATTTAGCTGATAATTTACATGTGTGTTCCTGGTCACATAAAAGTTATTTGGTCCAAAAATTAGACCTCTTATTTGAGTAGTTCCTCTAGAACAATTCTTCAAGCATTTCTACTCAAAAGAATTAATTCTGAAGTAATGTGCATTTTCATGCCCAATTAAGTGAACTACAATTTCAAGTATGTTTCAGAGAGCTTGCCTAAATTTTCCTATGATTTGTGGAGCTATGAATTGCCTAGAATAGATTTTATAAGTGAGAAACATTTTGTGAAAATGTTTCTGGACTCTTATGAACACAGCAGATTGTATTTAGCAAATTCCTAGTCAAATGAGCTTAAGATTTGCTAGAAGGTCCACAATATGCTAAAGAATATTCTGGGAAAATTTGAGGATTTTTGGATAAACCAAACTCCCTCAACAACTCTTTTTCAGAAAAGCTTCAAAGAATTTTCCAGAATTATATATTGACTTTCATACAAATCTGAGTTCATATTTGGATAGAACTCTGAAAAATGAATCCAAATCAATTGGAATCACTCAATTTGGAGGTTTTTACAAAGAGCTATGATTTTCCAAAGTTGGAAGCCACTCTGGAATTGTTTTCCTTACTGAATTCCAGCAAATAGGAAATGGGCCACACCGTGATCACAGGGTTTCAGCGCGCCAGCACACCGGATCTGGGCCACAACAGATCCCCCATTTAAATTCCACAGCCGCTGACAACCGGGTCCCACGCCTCCTTCTTCTACCTCCGGCTGTTTTCCCGCGCCCGCGCGCTCAGCTCGCCGGAGTAATCTGCAGCTCGCCGGATCGGCGCTGCCGGACACCGCTCGAGCTGAGGTTCGCCGCCAGGGGGTTTGAGACGTCGAGGAAAACGATGGGGGTACCAATTCGAGCTGCCGGTGACCGGAAACACCCCGGCGACGTGCAGCGGCCTCGGTTAGAGTTCGGTGCCATCGTCCGTGGGTTCTAGCCCTCCCAACAAGCAACAAAAACGTGATACAGCACCAGTGGGTGATCACAAAGCTCGGCAAGGCCTTGAACTGGCTCGGAAATGGTGGCAAATAGGTCGGCACCGTGTGCCAGATCGATCCCGCCTAAAAAGTGTTCGGTAGACCTCAAAATCCATCGTTCCCAGAGGGTTTCATGCCACGGATGCTAAAGGGAATATGATCGCCGGCTAGTCCAGCTCCTATGTGCCATGTTTGACACGCTAAGAAGGATTGGAGAGCGCGAATTTGTATAACTCGTACCGGACGTCCGGTTTGCACCCGCCGGAGCAAAATCCCGAAATTCACCGTTGATAGCTCACGGTGTGGCTTAAGCTTTGAGTGAGGGCAGCACGGTGGCCGTGTGCTCCCGTTGCCGTGCTCATTTGGGCGTGGAACACGCTGTGGCGAGCTGTCCACGAGCGCCCGATCACCGGTTTGAGTTAGGTCGCCACGGAATGGTTGTTTGAAGGCTCGGGAACGCCGGGACTCGGTGGTTTTTGGGTCGGGGGAGTGAGCAACGATTGCGCCGTGGTGTTTTGCAGCTCGGAGGCAGTGGGCGCGGGTGTTTCTGCCGGTTTCCCGGTTGCTTCCGAGGCACGGCGGTGAGGCAAGGTCTCTGTTTGTGAGCGAGGAGGTAACAAAGGAGGCTTTGCTCGGTCTGAGAGGGAGTGATCACGCCGAGGCACGAGGGGGGGCCTTTACTCGGTCTCCAGTGCATGGGAGAAGGAGCAGTTGGTGGCGCCGCTGCCCCTCGGTGGCACACAGTGCCTCTCAGTCGGTTGGAGAACAGAACAGAGACAGTGAATTGTTTCTTCATGTGCAAGTCTAAATCCTCAGCCCAACGACATGTGGGTCCTCCACTACTCTCCTCTCCAAAAGATATTCTCAAGTTAATCCTCCTAAATTCCAAAACTCTGAGTTTGAAAGGTGGGCTAGAATTTGAATTCGCCAAATTGAGTTTGAATCTGCATGGCAAATTTGAATTGGTTGGAGTTTTAAAATGCTTCCATAATTCCTTTTTGGATCCCACCCTAAAAATGAAAAAAAAATTCATCAAACTTTTTCCCCAATTTCCAACTATATGGCTGCATATATTTATTCAAAGTTTTTGGCCACCAGTTTTGTGAACTTTGAATTTAAAATCTGATTTTTAAACTTACATGCAAAGAGGTATTTAAATCCTTATTGGTTCAACAACTTCAAATAAAGATGTGAACCTCATTTTGGATGATCATCCATGTATCACTTTGCAAGAAGAAAAGCTTTAGCAAGTCCCTTTTTTCATGCCTTTGCCACACATATGAATTTAAACCTCGTTTTTTTCATATGCATTTTTGGGACTTTTACAAAACGGTTGGTGGCATCAGTAGGCATGTGGTTTCAGAAGAAGAATGGAATTCATGTATGTTATACATGTACACAAACATCGAAGAGATGGCTCAAGATTTTGTGTAAGTATTTTTTTCTAATTACCGCGAAGCAACACCTCATATTTTTCTCATTTTTTACATGACGGCTCTTTGGTTCCTCAAGCAAGAGTGGGAGCAGGTATGCTAGCTCTTCTCGTAGCCATGACTCCCTTTTCCACAGTACTACCTCAAATAATAGTAGAAGAGAAGCATTCAGAAGATGCATGGAAGAAGCTTACGAACTGGTTTATTTCTTTGTATTTTCATTATACTTACCATTATATCATCATGTGAAAGCTAATTTATCTAATTTCAGGTGGAGCAAGAGATCTAGGAGGAGGGTCAGGAGGAGTGTCGAGAAGATCAAGGGGGAGGAATTTCTGCGGGGCAGGAACAACAGTCAGGGGTAAGAGCCTATATTGATGAGGAAGCCAAGGAGAAGCCGAGGAGGACGAGGGGGGTGACATAGATATGGGAGACTTGCCACAAACATTCAGGTATGTGTCTTCACTACAGGAATCGCAACAATATACGATGGCCAAAATTATTGATGATAGTGCCGTCGTCAATAAATATATTGACGACGGCTAGAATCCACCATCGTCAATTAGTCATTAATTGACGGCGGTTAACCTAGTACCATCGTCTATAAGATCTCAGGCCTTATAGACGATGGCTCGCCATTGACAATAAAGGCCCTCGTCAACATGGACCAAAATCTGGGCATGCCCAACACTTTATAGATGACGGTTAAACAACACCGTCATCAATAAGATGTTGTAGACGATGGTTCAAGTACACCATTATTTATAAGGCCCGATATACTCGGGCAGCGGCCGCCACTCGGCTCTCTTCCTCACTCGCACCACCACCGCTTCGTCGGACGCCGAGCGCTGGCGCCGCCGACCGCCATCATCCCAATGAGATACGCCGCCTCCCTCCCTCCCCCCTCCTCTTCTCCTCGGACCTCCCGCGACCGCCCCTTCTCGCAGGCCCACCACGCATGAGCGGCCGACGCCGGTCGGCCTTGCCTCGCCCCGCCGTGCCGCGGCGCTCCAACCCCCGCTGGGCCTCGCCCTGATACGGCGCGCCCCAGCCCTATGTCCGGCACTCCCCGCCCTGCCTCTGCTCTACGTGACCGCCGCCGGCCGGCCGGCAGCTTGCCACCCGCTGCGCTGCGCCGCGCCCAGCCCCCATCCGCCCCTGCCCCGCGCGGTGGCCGCCAGCCATTCCGCAGCCTGCCCCCACCCCGCTGCGCCGCTCCCCACCCTACCCACCCCTGCCCCGCGCGATCGCCGGTGACCCCCTCCCCCCACCGGCGACCACCCTGCCCCACCCTCGATTTAATTGTTCAGTTATAGGTTAATTGTTATTTTATTGTGAATTGTGCATTGTTGTTGTTTAATTGTTGATTTATTTGTTCTCGTTCTTGTTCAATTGTTGATTATATGTTAATCGTGTATTGTTCATTTCAATATTGAATTATTGATTAATTGTTGATTCATTATTAAATTTGTAGTTTTGTTAGTTTAATTTGTCGATTTAAATCATTTAAATAGTTTTTTAATTAGTTTCAGCAATGGAGTAATTAGTTGTTTAAATTGTTTAATTAGTTGATTTCTTGTTTAATTTGTAGTTTTATTTATTAATTATTAGATTAGTAGCGTAATTGTTTAAATATTACTTGGATTGATGAAGTGCTAAATTATTATATAAATAGTCAGGCCGGCCCAGCTTGGCATGAGCTATTTACGGTCCGGCCCGATATGATCGTTACATATGTGTCAAGACGGGCACAAAAGCGAACGACGATGGTGAGGACATCAATCACCTGCGCTTGAGTGGCCGGTGGATACGGACGTGAAATTGTCATCTAAGATCAACTTTCCTCTATCTTGCTCTCGTTCATTCCTCTCTCGTAAATGATTTAAAAATGAAAATGAGCAACGTAACCTAAAGCAATGTGTCACCCATTTCGGATCGGCACGTCTCACATACCATTGGCATGTGAGACGTGCAGGTTCGGAACTATCCCTTTTTGGACAGCCTGGGAGTGACCGAGGAGGCGTGGCTTGTGACGAGACGCCGGTCCAGATCTAGACGAGATTTGGACGGCATAACTCTGTTGTTCTCTGCTGCACCATTTTTGGGCGTGCAGTGGAGAACAGCAGGGTTATGCTACCAAAATTTCATTCTGATCCGGACCACGCGTCTCGTCATGAGCACGCTCCGCTCGGTCACTCTTGGGTGGGTTTAGGACCTATCTGCCTAGTTGTAGGGCCGTGACATAACATAACAATGAAACTAATAATGGTTTGTCTGCTTTAAAGGTATACCCTCAAACATGGCTGAAGACCGCACTTGGATGTATATGTGGCGGACCGGAATCCGCCCATCCAGGATCGCAGAGGGTGGTGCCGCACGATGCGACACCTGACAGCACACGTCATAAGGACACAATATATTACATGGGAAAACAAACTGAACTGTACAAACAGGTACAACCTTCAGTTACAAACTAGTATTTATTTTACACAGCGGAAGTCTACTCTGTACAACTCACGCCCGCCTATCTAGCAAAAGTTGGCTGCCCAGCCCTAGGGCAACCCACACTAGCGGCACGTCTCAGCTCAGCGCGGTGTGTACGGCTTCCACTCAGCCGTGGTCCCCGACGGAGGGTAACCCTCGCCGGTGGACTCGTACTCCGAGTCCGTGGGTGGCTCCTCACCTGAAAAACACTTAAGCAGCATCCGTGAGCACGAAGGCTCAGCAAGGCTTAACCGACTCACCTAAGCATGAAACTCTACATGAGGTGTACAATGACATAGGATAGCAACGTTGCAGCAAATGGACACGCCTACAAGTTCATCCTTAGTTCATCTTTTAGCAACAAGTTGACAGTTCAGGAAGCTGAAATTTAGTAAGCAATATTTGGTGGCAAACATGTAGCAATACAATATTATAGCATATCAGCAATATTGAATCATCACATTTCATACATTAGTCTACGTCACGACTCAGTGACCAAGTGGTACTCTTCACCACGAGGGACGGCGAATCGACTCGATATACACCTGCAGGGAAACCCAAAGAGCACGTCACGTACGCCCACCCGTGGAGCTGCACAGCACGCTCACTCGATGTCGTACGGGACAACCTTTCACCCAACAGCCCAAACGTCGAACCGGTCGCACCGAAACGAGCAGGAGGTTCCCCACACGGAGCATCTCTCTATGCCCGTTGGCAGATTTCCACCTTGCTGCCCTCAGCCTACACCTATAAATCGGTGCGTTATGCCTCGACGCCCGGAGGTTTAGGCTACATCGGTTTATCGGGGCCCATATATTCGATATGCCTTCAGTACGTTCAAACTTGATCAGCGTAGGCCGCACACGGATCGGTCCTGTAAAATCCCCAAAAGTGGTAGCAAGAAAATTCAGTTCATGTACACTTAGGAAAAATGAGGGGAATTAAAACTTTGAATTATAATAAGTGTGAGTTCAAAGCGAGGGTTTAGACTTCCCAAAACTTCCAAACATGGAGATCTAAATGCACAACTTGGATCTTCATGGTCCAAATATTCAACCTTCCAAATTTCAGCTCATTTGGAGGAGTTTTAATATTTGTTTGGGATTAAAAGGAAAAGCCCTCTAATCTGAATTTCAAATTCAGTTTCAAATTCCATTTCCCTCAATTTCAAAATTTGGGTTCACAAATATGTTCTCCACCTTTGAATGAGCAGCCATGCAAAAAGTTGGAAATTTTGGAGCTTGTTTGCTATATTTTTTAGGCAATACAAAGTGGAGAATTCAAACCCTTTTTCAAATTCAAATGATCAATCCACATCCAATTTTCACACCCGAATTCAAACTATTTGAATTCAGCAAATTCAAACTATGACTTGGGGTTGAAGTCAAGTCTTAAATGTTGAGTTGCTGGTGGGAAAATATCAGAAAAAGTTGATTAAACAAAGAGGGGAGGTGGGACCCATTTGTCAGCCACCCACTGGGGTTGCCGCCTCAGCCGACGGCGGTCGAACAGCGGGAGCGCGCCAGCTCCCGGTTGAACCCGCGCCTGAGGGAGAGTCCGCGCCACCTCCTGCTGCGTCGGTGGCTCGGTTGGATCACGGCAAAGGGTGCGCCGGAGCTGTTTTATTTATTCCCCTGCTATAACTCGCGCCTCCGCCGTTTCTTCCGTCCAGAACACCGCCGCTGTTCCTTCCGATCACACCACAGCCCTCCGAGCTCGGCTGCTCGAGCGCTCCACAGCAAAGAGCATCGCCAGGCAGTGCTCTAGCTCTCCAGCACTTCTCCTTCCCTGCCCCGAACGTGATTGCTCCGGATATTGACAGAATAGCCACGATCCTCGGGTGAACGCGGACGAACCGAAGGTGGTCGCCGTGGACAGCGCGCTACGGCCGGTGTCACCGCCCCTTCCCTACACAAGAAAGGTGCGTTCACATGTCCTGATCGTGTAGCCGGAAACCGTTTAGTGATTGCTAGAACCGGTGGCGAGAATTTCAACGTTTCCCCAAACTGTACACCGACGGATAGAGCCGGGTCTAACCAAAAATTCGTTGTGCTCGGGGTAGCTCCACTCTAGATAAGCTTACAGTAGCTCCAGCACAGGCTTGCGCATCTCCCCGAAGTTCTAGCAGCTCAAATGAGCAAGTAGAGATGCCGGGTATCGAGTTTTTGTCGCCGCCGGAGTTTTGCGGGCTCAGGTCGCCCGTGAGGTCCCCTCTCCGGTGGTTTCCATGGAGAGAGAGCTATGGGTCGGTGTTGTCCATGGGACACTGTTGCTTTTGGAGCCAACCCTAGCCCGAAAGACCCACTGCTGAGGGAGAGCGAGGTCGCCGAAGTAAGGTTCGACATGGTCGCCGGTGCAAGCACCGTTCTGGCTGTTGTCATCGGCTCCCGACCCCACCATCGTGTTCAGCACAGTGTAGAACTCACAGGCAGCGAGTTTGACAAAGTTTGGACCACAGGAACCCCGTCCCGGCGAGCCTCGCTGGCGTGCGCCGCCGCGGGAGGCGCGGGCAGCGCGAGGAAGACGAAGGAGGGCCGGTCCCACCGGTCAGCCTTCGGGTTCGCGCGAGGATCGGTTTGTGGTGCCGGATCTGGTGCGGCTGCGCGGGAATAACCCCGTAGCCCCCGGTGTTGCTAAAATCTGACTGGTCCAAATTAAACCAGTGGGCCCAGCCCAATTATTTGAAGTTTCTATTAGGGAAATAATTCCAGAAATTAGCTGATCTTTGCAAGCACATAACTTTGTGTATAAAACTCCAAAAAGAATGAGACCAATTTTGTTGGATTCCTCATGAGAAGTACTTCACAGAGAAACCAATTTTAGGCTATGAACATGCCCAGGAAGTTCTGTAGAATTGTTTTTAGTAAATAATTTAGGGATTTATTACAGGAACAATTCTTTATGAAATAGTCCCAAATTTGGGCAGAAAATCCTTTCCATAGTTACTGATCTTCAGTAAAATTTTGGGCTTCATTGGAGATCATTTGCTAGGCTAAACTGCCTTCCCAAGTTTAGCCTTTATTTGGAAATTCAAATTTAAACAGAAGCTTTTTCAGAACTCCTGTTTAAGTTCAAAAATTCATATATCTCTGATGGTAGCTCCAAAAATGGTGAAACAAATTTTGTTAGAACCATGGAGACTTACTCTAATCAGATCTTCCACCATTAGCTATGTCAAAGCTCCTGAATTGGGCTCAAAATTCAGGGAAGCATTGTACTTGTAGGAATTTTAAATACTACATTGTGCAATGACATATCTCCAAATTTGGCTCAAATCATCCTTAGAGAGTCTAGTATCCACTGTAAAAATCCCAAAGCCAATTAAGGATCCTAAATAGCAGTAGCTATGAGTAGAAGTCCAATTCTTATAAGTCCTTAATACTTATACATGTATTTTATTACATTTCATAATAGTGACCGAAGTTGAGGACGCACCGGAGCCCTTGGACGTCCTCCCACCTGAAGCTAACTTCCCGTTTGACTCGCAACCAGGCAAGCCCCGGTTTGCACTTAAGTACCTTTTATAAAGTTTTTTTCATTTGTATCACTTATGTCTAGGTTGAAATGTATGCATTAGAGTTAGGGTGATTGAAACCCCACTTGCATAGCCTTTTTAAATCCTATAAAGGGTTGGTTAGTTTACAAACCCAACGAGTAGAGAAATGCCATGCTAATGTTTAGGTTTTCGGTAGAAGTCGAGTGGTTGGAAGCTACTCCCGAGATAGTACTTATCGCATGGGATAAAAAGAGGTAGAAAATGGCTTGAGTTATGAAAATGAGACCCAGCAGGGGGGATAGGAAGCAGTGAGCAGAGGTCTCACGTGTGTAGCCCTGTTGGTGTCGGTTGAGGACCGTCCGTGTGCGGCCCTGCTGGACAAGTATCGAACAGTACCGGATGCATACTGGCATATGGGAACCAGGAAACCGATGTAATTGGTTAACCTGGGTGCCGAGGCTTACCCAACCGTAAATAGGAGTGGGTTGAGGGTAGCAAGGTGTAAATCTGCCGGTGGGCACAGTCACGCTCCACGCGGGGACCTCCTACCCGTTACGGATGGACCGGTTCGGCATTTGGGTTGCCTTTGAAAGGTTGTCGCATACAACAGAGTAGGAAGGGGTGTGGAATCACGCTTCTGAAAGTGGGTGTATGTGACGTGTTATCCGGGTGTGTCTTGATTGCAATCACCATCCCTCGCGGTTATTTGAGTACCCGCTTGTTCACTGCGCTGTGACGTAGTAAGAAGTGAAATAAGCCAACTGAAATTGCTGTATTGATCTATTAATGTCTTGAATACCTTGATTGCTATAGTTATAGAGCTAATTAAGTTTATATTCCACTTTGGGCATCATCACATCGGAGGAAAGTGTTTCTTGTTTGATTGCGGACTTCCGATGTGAGGGCTGCCTAAGGCTCATTAAACTGCTTCTATAAAACTGAAAGTAAGGATCAACTTATAGGCGTGTCTTTATTGCAAAGTCCTTTCCTACTTTACACATCCTTGCACGTAGAGTTCCATGCCTAGGGATGACGGTTAAGACTTGCTGAGCCTTCGTGCTCACAGTTGCAATATTTGAGCTGTGTGCAGGTGAGAGTTATGAGGAAGGTTCCGAGGACGAGGCGATGCCCCCGTCGGGGTACACGGCCGAGCTGGAGCCCTGCACGCCGCCGTGATCTCCGGTTCCATGCTGCTAGTGTGTAGCGTCCCCGGGCTGGACGGCTGCACTTTTGCATAGCTAGGATGAGAGGCTGTATATGTATATTACTTTCGCTATATAGTTATATTTTGTGAAAGACTTCCGCTGTTTTATATCAAATAAAAGTTTGTATGTTATCCTTTATTCTTTTCGTGTGTGTTGTTGGGTGCCACATCGCACGGCACCACCCTATGCGATCCTGGAGTGGGTGAACCACGGGGCGGTCCCCACAGTCGTGGTATCAGAGCCGCATTGGGAATAGCACGCTCAAAAAGAGCTTATTTTGAAAACTTAGAAGTAGTCAAGTGAGGATTAGTCATTAAGCCCACATAAGGTCTATGATAGTACTAGTTATGATGGTGGAAAAGCTAACATATGTGTTATACATTCTGTAACGACGCTCCGACGTCAGGTAAGATGTAAGGTACGCCACCGTAGGCGGATCAATTACGGTAACTCGCCATACGAGTAATAGTATGGAAGGCTATACCGTGGCTTGGCACGGTAGTGAATATGAGTCTCTGAACCTCTTAATGGTTCTGAGAGCATATGAAAACGCTGATCTCAAGCGTGCTTTAGGCAAAAGTGAGAATACCCCATCGTGTGGTAAGCAACACGATAGTATGCAACTCTTGAACGTTCAATGTTCAAAGGGCCATACGCAGCGCTCGCCATCGGCGTGCCTCAACGGTCATGAGGCAGTAGGTGGTATCCGTTGGGTTGATAAAATTCCCAACCGTGACGACCCGTTCGCGCTCTACTCGGGTCCCCCGTCGTGTGGTGTGAAAACACGACCATGTACCTTGAGACGTGGCTTGACTCAAGGACGATCCGTATGGCAATGATACGGACCGTATGTTTTTACTATGATATGGAACTGCCTGCAATGTTAAAACCTTTGTGTGCATCATTATTGTGTGTTTTTCTGCAGGTACACTAACCACGTTAGTGCATGACGTTTAGAAACCGTTTGTGAGTGACGTTATTAGTTCCACCATTGGACACGTATATGCCGGAATACCGGGTTAGGATTTTTTCTTTGGTGAGGAAACGTAGTACCAACTGCATAAGAGTTTATTTTCAAAGAAAAGAGTCCAAATGAAGTTTAGGAATCCATTTAGGGGTTAGTAAACTCCTATATTGAACTAAGAGTCAATTGGGAGTATAGGTTCAATCTCAAAAGCTTAGGAACAACCTCCCCTGTTTTTGGCAGAAATTTTTCTGAACTTGAACAGGGCATAACTTAAGATTGGTTGAACCAATGGAGGTGTGGGATACCATTCTGGAAAGGTTTAGAAGTCCTCTACAACTTTTCTGTAGAGTTCCAGAACAAAATCTCCCTCCAAAGGGATGAAAATCTCAGATGAATAGGTACTGTCCAAAAACAGGGCAGACCAAATGTTCTCTGGAATTTTCTGTATTTCAACCAAAACACTTAGTTTCACCGTTCGACGTCCAGTAGCTGTTGTAAAACAGCGAGTTGGAGTCGAAGGGTTTATGCATTTGACATATCACTTCGAGTTAGTACATGTTTGGGTCCAATACAATAGCGAGGAAGTACGCATGCTAACACACTTAACATCCCGTGGTGACCCCGATGGTCGAAATGAACTTTTAACCAATAAAGTTCAATACTTTGGAACTCGATCGTATGACACGGTCCAGGGATGTATATGGTGCATAAAGTTTATACTTTATCCATATGTGTGATTGTTATGCGCATTGTTTATCTCATTCTCGCATTACTATTGTATAGACCGGATGAGCTAAACCCACATGTGCTGATCATTTGAGTGGTATGAATGCAGAATGGTGCGGACACGTTCAACGCAAGAGGAGGGAGGTCCGAGTCAAGTTCGTGGTGATGAGTCTCCACCTCCGGAGCAGACCACGACGCAGAAGCAACCACCTCCTCCACCGCCAGAACTTCCAAGGAATCTTGCGGAGGTTCTCGCCACAGTGCTCGGCTCGCGCGACGAGCAAACCGAGTTACTGCAGATGTTGGTGCAGCAGAATGTGTCCCATCAGGGAGGACGCCAAGACAATGGGCGCCAGCCCCAACAAAGTTCATATTCAGAATTCATGGCGACCCATCCACCGGTCTTCACGGAGGCCGAAGAACCTTTGGAGGCAGACAGCTTTATCCGCACTCTGGAGGCGAAGTTCGGGCTGCTACGATGCACCGAACACCAGAAGGCGCTGTACGCAGCGCAACAGCTTCAAGGAGAAGCCGGTACTTGGTGGGCGAACTACACCGCCTCCTTACCGGCTGGCCATGCCGTCACATGGACGGAGTTCTGGGAGGCGTTTCGCGCCTATCACATCCCTCCCGGTGTGATGGAAATGAAGCTCCAGGAGTTCCTGGCGTTACGGCAAGGCGAGAGGAGTGCTCATGAGTACTCCAGGTTATTCAACCGGCTGGCACAGTATGTGCCAGGGTTTGTGGGGACGGAAGACAACAAGCGCAACGCGTTCTTCCGGGGCCTGAATTCCAAGATGAAGGTCCATCTCGCCCAGAGCAATCGCGGCACATTCAACGATCTAGTTAATGCCGCGATTCTACAAGAAAATGCTCAGCGCGAGCGCGGTTCTGACAAGAGGAAACGCAGCGCGCTGACGAGCAGCAGTGGTGGGACGCCACAGAAATACCGCGTGGTGTATCGTTCACCATCCGGTCAGAGATGGCAGCCTCCGGCGCGACCGCCTCAGTTTCGCGGTTGGCAATATAATGCGCCGGGCTTTCGACCGACGTATCCACCACAGCAACAGCAGCAGCAAAGGATGGTCCCGCGTGAGCCCCAGTTTCAACAGCGTGCACCGGGATTCTGTCCACAAGTTGGCGGGACCCCGACACCTTACACGTGCTATACGTGTGGCCTTGTCGGGCACATTTCAAGAGACTGCCCCGAGCCGCGACAGGGCAGGGGTGCAGCACCATATCAGGGTGCTAATCAGCCCCGCAACCAGCCCAAGAAACCAGCACCAAAACCCGGCAACGTCCACCACTTAGCCATCGAAGACGTGCCGGAAGGCGAACCCATCCTCGCGGGTACGTTCTCTTACCTAGATCATCCCGTAGTCATACTTTTTGACTCCGGTGCCACCCATAATTTCATAAGTCAGTCTTATGTTATTAAGTATCAACTGCCTATCATTCCCACAAATAATTCATACTTGATATGTTCTCCGGGTGGGAAAATAACAGCTGATAGAATGGTCTATAGAGCACCATTACAGTTGGGTGGGAATCTTTATCCGACTTCTCTAATCATGTTAGAGAGTCAAAAACTTGATGTCATTTTAGGAATGTCATGGCTACATCGCCATGGTGCTGTTCTTGACATCATTCCACGTGTGGTTCGTTTAAATTCTCCACTTCATGAACCACATGTTCTTATTCTTGACCGTTTGGTTCAAGAAACCCCAGCCACATATAACACGGAAGCCACGAAACTTGAGGATATTCGAGTGGTCCGTGAATACCCGGATGTCTTTCCGGATGATCTTCCGGGCATGCCACCCGAAAGAGATGTCGAGTTCAAGATTGAACTCGTACCTGGGACGACACCAATCTCACGGAGACCATATAAGATGGCTCCGAATGAGCTGGCTGAACTAAAGGAGCAGCTCAACGATTTGATGAAGAAGGGTTTCATTCGACCGAGTTCCTCGCCATGGGGATGCTCGGCGCTATTTGTGAAGAAGAAGGATGAAACCTTGAGGTTGTGCGTGGACTACCGACCTCTCAACGCCGTCACCATCAAGAATAAATATCCACTGCCCCGCATCGATATATTATTCGATCAACTTGTGGGTGCAAGTGTGTTTTCAAAGATGGATCTTCGCACAGCGTATAATCAAATCAAGATCCGAGCGGAAGATATTCCAAAGACGGCCTTCTCGACGAGATATGGGTTGTATGAATACCTTGTCATGTCCTTTGGTCTCACCAACGCCCCGGCACACTTCATGTATCTCATGAACTCAGTGTTCATGCCGGAGTTGGACAAGTTTGTGGTGGTGTTCATAGACGACATCTTGGTTTACTCCAAGACTGAAGAAGAAAGACATGGGAATGTCGCACATTCGGAGAAGGATGGAGAATGGCGAAATGAAATGCTTCCGTAGAGATGAACACGACACTCTATGGTTTAAAGACCGTATAGTGGTACCCCGTGACATGAAGCTTCGGAAGAAAATCTTGGGCGAGGCTCATTTGTCCAAGTATTCTATTCATCCGGGCAGCAACAAGATGTACCAGGATCTGAAAACCAGATTTTGGTGGACACGGATGAAAATAGTAATCGCGAAATACGTATCCGAATGTGATACGTGTCGGCGTGTGAAGGCCGACCATATGCGTAAAGCCGGACAGCTGCAACCATTGAACATTCCGGCATGGAAGTGGGAGGATATCAGCATGGACTTCATAGTCGGGTTACCTCTCATGTCTCACAAGCATGACTCGATTTGGGTGATAGTCGATCGACTAACCAAGTCGGCTCATTTTATCCCCGTACATACAAAGTACGTGGCCAAGCAATATGCGGAGCTGTACATTGCAAAGATCTTGTGTTTGCACGGTGTTCCCTGCTCCATCATTTCAGATCGTGGTGCGCTGTTCGTCTCTCGGTTTTGGGAACAGCTGCACACATCATTGGGGACCAAACTGATCCGAAGCTCCGCGTATCACCCGCAGACAGATGGTCAAACGGAACGGGTGAATCAAGTGCTTGAGGACATGCTACGCGCTTGTGCCATCCACCACGGCAAGAATTGGGACGATCATTTGCCGTTGGCGGAGTTTTCCTACAACAATGGCTATCAAGCTAGCATTAAGATGGCACCGTATGAAGCTCTCTACGGCCGGAAATGTCGCACACCTCTCAACTGGTGTGAGTCCGGCGAGCGAGTCATCTACGGCATTGAACTGGTGAATGAAGCTGAAGAACGAGTGCGAGTAATACAAGCCAATCTTAAGGCTGCTCAATCTCGTCAGGAGAGCTATGCGGATAAGAGACGCCGCCCTCTCCACTTCGACATCGGGGACCATGTTTATGTCCGTGTGTCTCCGATGAAGGGAGTTCATCGTTTCGGGGTGAAGGGTAAACTTGCGCCGCGGTTCATTGGTCCGTTCGCCGTCATTGAAAGATGCGGACCCGTGGCCTATCGCCTAGAGTTACCAGCGTCGCTCGCAGGCATTCACAACGTCTTCCACATCTCTCAGCTGCGGAAGTGCCTCAAGCCCTCTGCTGAAATCCGCACTGAAGACATAGAATTTCTTCAACCAGACCTCACGTACACGGAGTATCCAATCCGGATTATCGATGAAAAGACTCGTGCCACAGGAAACCGGACCTTATGGTTCTACAAGGTCTTGTGGAGCAACCATACCGCTGATGAGGTGACATGGGAAAGCGAGGATTATCTACGCACATATTATCCGGACTTGCTATCATCATATACCCGGTAAAGTTTTCCCCACTTTGCTTTTCCTTTGGAATCTCGGGACGAGATTCTTTTTAAGGGGGGAGGGATGTAAAATCCCCAAAAGTGGTAGCAAGAAAATTCAGTTCATGTACACTTAGGAAAAATGAGGGGGAATTAAAACTTTGAATTATAATAAGTGTGAGTTCAAAGCGAGGGTTTAGACTTCCCAAAACTTCCAAACATGGAGATCTAAATGCACAACTTGGATCTTCATGGTCCAAATATTCAACCTTCCAAATTTCAGCACATTTGGAGGAGTTTTAATATTTGTTTGGGATTAAAAGGAAAAGCCCTCTAATCTGAATTTCAAATTCAGTTTCAAATTCCATTTCCATCAATTTCAAAATTTGGGTTCACAAATGTGTTCTCCACCTTTGAATGAGCAGCCATGCTAAAAGTTGGAAATTTTGGAGCTGGTTTGCTATATTTTTGAGGCAATACAAAGTGGAGAATTCAAACTCTTTTTCAAATTCAAATGATCAATCCACATCCAATTTTCACACCCGAATTCAAACTATTTGAATTCAGCAAATTCAAACTATGACTTGGGGTTGAAGTCAAGTCTTAAATGTTGAGTTGCTGGTGGGAAAATATCAGAAAAAGTTGATTAAACAAAGAGGGGAGGTGGGACCCATTTGTCAGCCACCCACTGGGGTTGCCGCCTCAGCCGACGACGGTCGAACAGCGGGAGCGCGCCAGCTCCCGGTTGAACCCGCGCCCGAGGGAGAGTCCGTGCCACCTCCTGCTGCCTCGGTGGCTCGGTTGGATCACGGCAAAGGGTGTGCCAGAGCTGTTTTCCTTCTTCCCCTGCTATAACTCGCGCCTCCGCCGTTTCTTCCGTCCAGAACACCGCCGCCGTTTCTTCCGATCACACCACAGCCCTCCGAGCTCGGCTGCTCGAGCGCTCCAAAGCAAAGAGCATCGCCAGGCAGTGCTCTAGCTCTCCAGCACTTCTCCTTCCCTGCCCCGAACGTGATTGCTCCGGATATTGACAGAATAGCCACGATCCTCGGTTGAACGCGGACGAACCGAAGGTGGTCGCCGTTGACAGCGCGCTACGGCCGGTGTCACCACCCCTTCCCTACACAAGAAAGGTGCGTTCACATGTCCTGATCGTGTAGCCGGGAACCGTTTAGTGATTGCTAGAACCAGTGGCGAGAATTTCACCGTTTCCCCAAACTGTACACCGACGGATAGAGCCGGGTCTAACCAAAAATTTGTTGTGCTCGGGGTAGCTCCGCTCTAGATAAGCTTACAGTAGCTCCAGCACAGGCTTGCGCATCTCCCCGAAGTTCTAGCTGCTCAAATGAGCATGTAGAGATGCCGGGTATCGAGTTTTTGTCGCCGCCGGAGTTTTGCGGGCTCAGGTCGCCGGTGAGGTCCCCTCTCCGGTGGTTTTCATGGAGAGCGAGCTATGGGTCGGTGTTGTCCATGGGACACTGTTGCTTTTGGAGCCAACCCTAGCCCGAAAGACGCACTGCTGAGGGAGAGTGAGGTCGCCGAAGTAAGGTTCGACATGGTCGCCGGTGCAAGCACCTTTCCGGCTGTTGTCATCGGCTCCCGACCCCACCATCGTGTTCAGCACGGTGTAGAACTCACAGGCGGCAAATTTGATGAAGTTTGGACCACAGGAACCCCGTCCCGGCGAGCCTCGCTGGCGTGCGCCGCCGCGGGAGGCGCGGGCAGCGCGAGGAAGACGAAGGAGGGCCGGTCCCACCGGTCAGTCTCCGGGTTCGCGCGAGGATCGGTTTGTGGCGCCGGATCTGGTGCGGCTGCGCGGGAATAACCCCGTAGCCCCCGGTGTTGCTAAAATCTGACTGGTCCAAATTAAACCAGTTGGCCCAGCCCAATTATTTGAAGTTTCTATTAGGGAAATAATTCCAGAAATTAGCTGATCTTTGCAAGCCCATAACTTTGTGTAGAAAACTCCAAAAAGAATGAGACCAATTTTGTTGGATTCCTCATGAGGAGTACTTCACAGAGAAACCAATTTTAGGCTATGAACATGCCCAGGAATTTCTGTAGAATTGTTTTTAGTAAATTATTTAGGGATTTATTACAGGAACAATTCTTTATGAAATAGTCCCAAATTTGGGCAGAAAATCCTTTCCATAGTTACTGATCTTCAGAAAAATTTTGGGCTTCATTGGAGATCATTTGCTAGGCTAAAATGCCTTCCCAAGTTCAGCCTTTATTTGGAAATTCAAATTTAAACAGAAGCTTTTTCAGAACTCCTGTTTAAGTTCAAAAATTCATATCTCTCTGATGGTAGCTCCAAAAATGGTGAAACAAATTTTGTTAGAACCATGGACACTTACTCTAATCAGATCTTCCACCATTAGCTATGTCAAAGCTCCTGAGTTGGGCTCAAAATTCAGGGAAGCATTGTACTTGTAGGAATTTTAAATACTACATTGTGCAATGACATATCTCCAAATTTGGCTCAAATCATCCTTAGAGAGTCTAGTATCCACTGTAAAAATCCCAAAGCCAATTAAGGATCCTAAATAGCAGTAGCTATGAGTAGAAGTCCAATTCTTATAAATCCTTAATACTTATACATGTATTTTATTACATTTCATAATAGTGACCGAAGTTGAGGACGCACCGGAGCCCTTGGACGTCCTCCCACCTGAAGCTAACTTCCCATTTGACTCGCAACCAGGCAAGCCCCGGTTTGCACTTAAGTACCTTTTATAAAGTTTTTTCATTTGTATCACTTATGTCTAGGTTGAAATGTATGCATTAGAGTTAGGGTGATTGAAACCCCACTTGCATAGCCTTTTTAAATCCTATAAAGGGTTGGTTAGTTTACAAACCCAACGAGTAGAGAAATGCCATGCTAATGTTTATGTTTTCGGTAGAAGTCGAGTGGTTGGAAGCTACTTGCGAGATAGTACTTATCACATGGGATAAAAAGAGGTAGAAAATGGCTTGAGTTATGAAAATGAGACCCAGCAGGGGGGATAGGAAGCAGTGAGCAGAGGTCTCACGTGCGTAGCCCTGTTGGTGTCGGTTGAGGACCGTCCGTGTGCGGCCCTGCTGGACAAGTATCGAACAGTACCGGATGCATACTGGCATATGGGAACCAGGAAACCGATGTAATTGGTTAACCTGGGTGCCGAGGCTTACCCAACCGTAAATAGGAGTGGGTTGAGGGTAGCAAGGTGTAAATCTGCCGGTGGGCACAGTCACGCTCCACGCGGGGACCTCCTACCCGTTACGGATGGACCGGTTCGGCATTTGGGTTGCCTTTGAAAGGTTGTCGCATACAACAGAGTAGGAAGGGGTGTGGAATCACGCTTCTGAAAGTGGGTGTATGTGACGTGTTATCCGGGTGTGTCTTGATTGCAATCACCGTCCCTCGCGGTTATTTGAGTACCCGCTTGTTCACTGCGCTGTGACGTAGTAAGAAGTGAAATAAGCCAACTGAAATTGCTGTATTGATCTGTTAATGTCTTGAATACCTTGATTGCTGTAGTTATAGAGCTAATTAAGTTTATATTCCACTTTGGGCATCATCACATCGGAGGAAAGCGTTTCTTGTTTGATTGCGGACTTCCGATGTGAGGGCTGCCTAAGGCTCATTAAACTGCTGCTATAAAACTGAAAGTAAGGATCAACTTATAGACGTGTCTTTATTGCAAAGTCCTTTCCTACTTTACACATCCTTGCACGTAGAGTTCCATGCCTAGGGATGACGGTTAAGACTTGCTGAGCCTTCGTGCTCACAGTTGCAATATTTGAGCTGTGTGCAGGTGAGAGTTATGAGGAAGGTTCCGAGGATGAGGCGATGCCCCCGTCGGGGTACACGGCCGAGCTGGAGCCCTGCACGCCGCCGTGATCTCCGGTTCCATGCTGCTAGTGTGTAGCGTCCCCGGGCTGGACGGCTGCACTTTTGCATAGCTAGGATGAGAGGCTGTATATGTATATTACTTTCGCTGTATAGTTATATTTTGTAAAAGACTTCCGCTGTTTTATATCAAATAAAAGTTTGTATGTTATCCTTTATTCTTGTCGTGTGTGCTGTTGGGTGCCGCATCGCACGGCACCACCCTATGCGATTCTGGAGTGGGTGAACCACGGGGCGGTCCCCACAGGTCCTCAATCGACACGGACAGGGCCGCGCACACAAGACTCCCTCTTGCTGCGCCCTAGCCCCTGCCTAGTCTCATTTTCATTACTAAAGTGATCTCACATCACTCAACCGAACCCGTGTGTCCCAAGCCTAAACTCGCGAGTAGATTCCAACTACTCGACTTGTACCGAAGTCCTATGAAACATTAAGCATAGCCTGTCTACTCGAGGTCTTAGACACTACCCTCACTCTTATGGAAAATTTCTGGTCATGCAAGTGGGGTTTCATTCATCCTATACCTAATGCACATTCATACATCACCCTACGTATGTAAACAAAGTAAAAACTTTATAAAAGAGTTAATGCAAACCGGGGCTTGCCTTGTTGCTGCTGGTCAGGGGTTAAGTCTTCGTCCGGAAGCAGGAAGTCCAACACTTCCGGAGTCTCTTCTTCAGCGACTACACGTTTAATGAAATACGACATGTAAATTTAAATGCAATGTGTAAACTTGAATATTTAACTACTAATAACTCTAGTTAGCCCTCCCCTTTGGTTCTGAAATTTTTATGGTGGCTTGGTAGGGTCCTAACCAGAGTCTTGACCAAGTTTCATTTGAAACAAAGTTCATTTGAACCTTGTACAAATAAAAGCCCATTTGGTCAATATTTGAGCCTCTAAGTAATTTCAGGGGTTTTCATGGCTCCAACCATTACTTTCTGGACACTATAATTTAAGTTGGTTCTAATGGAATTGGTTTCATGTCATTTGAAGAATTCTACTGAAAGTTATGTCCTAATTAAGATTTGAGAAAATCTGAAAAATGTTTCTGTACATTTTTCTATTTCCTCAGGGCAGTTCTCTTAATCACCCAATTAGGGTAACTAAATGAACTTGGATGAGTCTGAAAATTTTACTGGGATTCAGAGATTTTCCAATGAACCTCTCAGCCAAATTTCAGAATTTTTCATAAAGTAATCCTCCAGATAAAATTCCCAACAGTTTAAATTTTAGGGATTTAATTCTGGAAAACTAATCACTTTCATGAGCTGAATTTGGTATTGCTGGAAAGTACTCCGAATTCTGAGTCCAGCGAGATTTGGTTCATCGAATTTGGAGTTTCCTAGCCAAAGTTCTATTCATTTGAAGTTTGAACTGAAACTGGAAATTCCAAAAATGTTTAAATCCTGCGGGTGGGTCCCCCGGCTATGTGTCAGCCTCCCAGCTAACCCACACCGGAGCCCGCAGAATCACCCGTGCAGGCGCATGGGATCCTGGTACCGCAGCAAATCCCGAGTGCTCTCAGCAGAGTTTGACACGCAGAACCCGCAAGGCTTCTTCAACCTCGCGCTCCCGCGGCTCCCCGCCGCCCACCTCGCCGGAATACTCGCCGCCGGGCGTTCTGCTGCCCGACCTCCGACGAAACTCGCCTCCTGTGCCTATCTCAGCCTGGGGAACACGGTGGTGCCCTCACCAGAGCGTGACAACGGTCGGAACAATGCTCCCGCCGGCAACAGCGGCCGGGAGCTCACCGGCGACGTCAAACTCGGCATCTCCTGCACCTTTTTCGATGTGGTTTGCTCGGGGAGCTCCGCTGACACCCGCTGATCACGGATATGGGCACCGTTCTCCGTGAAAACAGCTGCAACTATGACCTCACCGGTGACCTAGACCAGAAATCGGCGCCGATGCAAAAAGCTCGAAGAACGTCGCCCATACTCGATGAAACTCGATGGTTTCTGATCTCTGAGACGCGTGGGCGAGTCTAGATCACGTCTTTAGCTCGGTCTAAGGAGTGGTGGCTTACTTGCTACGAATTTCCAGATTTCGCATGGTTCGGTTCTAAACACTCCGACGCGCTAATCCCCCAAATTCTTTGCCGACCGTGCGAGAGAGAGGGCGAGGTCAGTACGGTTGTGATCAGTACCTCGAGGCGGTTCTTTCTTGTGTTGCTCATCGGGCCCAAGAGTGCCTGTGCTAGCCGGGCGCCGGTGATCAGTGAGGTCGGCCGGGCGGAAGGCTTCGATCGTGCGAGGAGGAAAAGGGAAATGTGAGGACTGCACGTGGTCGCGGTGTACTCGATCCCGGCGTCTCCTCTGCGCCCTTAGCCTCTCCCCGAGCAGGAGGTGGCACCGGTTGAGGCGGTTGTCCACCGGGATATCGCGCTGGCGCGCGCGCAAGGCTTCGGCCGAGGGGAAAAAAAATGCACCCGAGGAAACTTCAGTCTGAAGTCTGCTGACATGTGGGCCTCCCCTCTTATTTCCTTTTTTCCAATTTTCTCAATTCTGTTGTACCAAAATATCCTCAGCTACTCACAATTTAATGTGAGACTTAGTCACCAAGTCTTAGTTTGAATTTGAACTTTCAAATTTGAACTGTGTTTGGCTAAATTTGCTGCAGGTTTAAACTGGAATTCAAATTCAGTTTTGAATTCTTGCAAATTTAGCTCTTGACAAGATGACCTCCAATGAGGATGAAAATTGGTGGGCTTACTCAGAAAAATGTGCTGAGTTTGAATATGAAGCTAACTTTTGAATTTGAGTGATGAAAGTTTCTGCAATTTGAATTTACCTTCAAATTGGCCTCTTTTTCAAATACTTCCAAAAGTGCCTCAAAAAGTGTTTGATTTACATGAAACTTGGACTGAACCTTCCCAAGACTGTTTAGGTTTTTGGGGTGAGCTCAACCTCTCATGTTAATGTGTAGAAATCCTACTTTGTGAAAGTGTAGGCTTTCCCCTCTAATCATTCTTTTGATGGAGGTTACTTGCTCTTCACAATATTTCCTAAGATATCCACAACAAAAGCTGTGGTGTTGTGAGGTGAAGAAATTTTTTTGCAAGTCCCTTTTATTGGGCTTTTACAGTATACTGATTGGAAAAAGGACGGGAGTCACTCAGAGGAGTGGTTCGTCAAGACGGATGCTTTCATACAACGAGCTTTTTCTTTGTCAAACAACAGTAATATGCAGTGCCCATGTACCAGATGTCAGAATGCAAAGTGTTTTGAGAAATTGACTTTGACGTTTCACTTGTGTCGAAACGGTTTCATGCAACATTATGGGGTGTGGACCTTTCACAGTGAGTTTTGATATTTTTTGTTTACTATCACGAACTTTGAGATATGAAAATTTGATAATATTACTCTGTTGTTTGGGTTAGCCATCTTCGATGGAGTGGTCGACTCGAGGCAGGCGCGGTCTTCCTCGGGAGCCTTTTCATTGCAGCAAGGTGGGTCCAGCATGTGACGCCCGGTCCCGTGAAAACGGATCCGAACTAATGCATATGTGTGCCCAGGATGTTCATCACACATACACATGTAATCCACAAACTGAATTCAGAATATAACCATGAATAATAGGGTTTAAGTACTTTATTACATCAATCTATAACTTATTCTTGCAGCGGAAGTCTCTAACTTATTCTAGCAGCGGAAGTCTTCTACACGATAGCGGAAGCAAACTAAGCACGGCAGCGGCTCCATCTTCAACTCCATCCCCATAGGCAAGTTGATGGTAGATCACACACCTAGTACTCCATATGGTCTTCAAAGTACTCCTCTCCTGTTGCTGATGTTTGTATGATAATGCAAGGGTGAGTACATGTCGTACTCAGCAAGTGCGGGAAAAGTATGAGATATATCTTACAGCAAGGTAGGAACAAAAATTCTCATTGCAGAAAGCAAAGTTTATTTCTCAAACATGATAAAAACAGCAACTAATCTTTAAGTGAATGTAATCCCAACATATATCCAATTAAAATTTTAACATACCTCCTTTATGATTCACCACCTTTCATGTCTCAACCAACCATAGATCTTTCTCAACTTTCATCTCATGCTCATGATATCCATAACCATCTCATATTCATGATATCCATAACCATCTCATATTCTTACCACCATCTCATATTCATATCTTCCGAAACCAAACTCATTGTTACGACTCAACAGTCCCGAAAACCAATCCCAAAGACCATACCATAACCAAACCAATAAACATCGATCCCAAACCTTCCCTCTAATCATGGAAGTTGGCCAGGTGCTTGTGACCGTAAGCACGGCTATCATGATAGTTTTACACTCTGCAGAGGTGGCACCACTTTACCCACAAGTTTGTGATTTCGTCACCCGTCGGCGACTGCAGAACCTCCATTATACCAGTACACAACCGTCGGTGTATGGCCAAGAGATCACAAAATAGCCTTTACAAAGGGGCTACTAGATGTATGGACTCACTAAGATTTCACCAGCAGGCTCGAATCACCATTCTCCCACCTACGGGCCCCCTCTTGTGCCATGCAAGTCCTAGGGCAGTCCTCTCTCGACTCCCATTCCCCGCGCCTTCCACGGTCCATAACAATCTAGCAACTTACCTAATTAGTCAGCTAAGCCACACCCATATTTGGCCTTGTGGTGGCACTGTTTTCCTGGCATATGCTGGCATGAACCGGTCCTTAGATCTACGGCAAGTAAACCACCATCTCATTCTACCACATCCACGAACCAAGCTTTCCTAGATCTCCCCCGATTCATGTTCATTATCAACATCAAGTTCTCATTATCATTGTTCATATGAGTGCAGTAGCTAGACACATTCTATCTCGCTTCCCATATCCCGTGGATTAGCGAAGCAAAAAGGAAAAACGACCATACCCGACTCATCAACTTTCACGGCGACAAGGGTGGTTAACAAAACTAGTAAACTCCTATAAAAAGGGTCTCTCATCAAGTTGACTCAAGCACACATGTTTTCGCAAACAAAACAGTTTCCAAAAGATGGGATCAATATGATCAAGGGGCACTTGTCTTGTTCCTGTGGCTTTTGTTACTCAGGCGCTTCGAAGTCTTGGTGCTGTAGTCCTTCGTAGATAGCTCCCTGAGCTTGTCCTTCTACTAACGATCACGCACATACAAGATTCACATCAATCAATCATCATGCACAATCTTTACTCAAGATGCAATGGTGTAGATACATGCTGATCCTATGGTGCAGTTTAGTTTGTACGTGTTCTTGAATGTTTTAATAGGCTTGCATGGATTTTATGATGAACAAGGGTGTAAAGATCAAGTGTGGACGTGGTAATGATCTTGACTCAAGATCTAGATCAATTCCACCGTCAAACACCGATCAACACATGATCTGTCCACACGAAAAGGCTTCTGTTCGAAGAAAAACAGATGTGAAGAAAACCGCGATGATGTCGTAAGGTGGTAACGAAGACCTACCTCTCGTCTCCTCGGTGACGGGGCCTTCCTCCTAGCGATGGCAGCAGTGGGGAGCTCGTCGGCGGCTCTCCGGTGACTGAACTCCGGCGAAGGGGTTAACTCGGCGAGTTGGGAGCTAGGGCCTCTACGTTGTCGGCTTGGGAAGGTGTTACGACCAAAAGGTGTGTTCGGGTTCTATTTATAACCGGAAAAAGAAGAGTCCTACTCTGATTGGATTTCAAAATAAGAGTCATATTCAATTTGGTTTGGATCTTAACAACTTATCTCCAATTGATTTGGATGCGGTGTCAATGTGGAAATCGTGTCGGTCTCCTCCGTACCAGGTATTATCACGCGTACAGGAGAAAATCGCTTAGGGATCTCGTCCTTCCGCAGGGATAAGCTCTGGAGATGCCACGTGTCCAGCGGGGTCCTGGCCTCCCTTTCCCGTAGAGACAAGCTCCGGGTGTGCCATGTGTCTGGCGGGCGGGACCTCCCTCTCCCTCAGAGGCGAGCTCTAGGGGCGCCATGTGTCAGTGCCGGACCTCCCCTCTCCTCGGAGGTGGGCTCCGAGAATGCCATGTGTCCAGTAGCGTCGGACCTCGTTTTTCCTCAGAGACGAGCTCCGAGGTCGACACGTGTCCAGCGGCGTCGGACCTCCCGGAGGCGAGCTCTGAGGGTGACACGTGTCCCGCAGTGTCTTCTCCTCGGAGGTGAGCTCCGAGGACGACACGTGTCCAGTAGGACCGGACCTCAGTCCCTCCGCAGGGGTGAGCTCTGAGAGCGACACGTGTCCCGCGGGTCGGACCTCTCGGAGGCGAGCTCCGAAGGCTCCACGTGTCCCGCGCGACGGGGCCTCGCGTCTCCGTAGAGTCTAGCTCCGAAGGTGACACGTGTCCCGTAGGGTCGGGCCTCGCTTCCCTACAGAGGCAAGCTCCGCAGGCGACATGTGTCCAGTGGGACCAGACCTCGCCCCTTCCGCAGAGGCGAGCTCCAAGCCTGCCACATGGCCATTCAGTGGCGGACCTCACCCCTTCTGCAGGGATGAGCTCCGAAGGCACCACGTGGTCAGCGGGCCGCGAGAAGTGTCTAAAGCGCTCCTCGGCGAACTGGAATTGGCTCTTTTTCAGCTATCTTACTCCCATACCCCACCATTTTTATGATTCTTTCTCCCGTTCTACTTCTTTTAAAATGTTTCAATATATGAAATATGTATGCATGCATGAATATGAAATTGAGGGTGTCACACAGCAGCAGCCGTATGACCCAAGAGCTGGAGCTACAGAATGTCCGGGAGGAGCTCCAGAGGACGCAAGAAGCACTGAGGGCTCGGGACGAGATGCAGGCAGCGTCTCTCAGGGCTAGGGACGAGATGCAGGCAGCGGTGCTCAGGGCTAGGGATGAGTATCAAACCTCGTACATGCTCGAGTTGCAAGCTGCCATGCAGATAAATTATGACTGTTGTACTTAATATTTATAATATAAAATGCTATGTGAAATGATTTGGTTCGTATTTGCAGGCTATGGACACAGGACAGAAGGTTGTCTTTTCGCAGTGGGCGCTGCGACCATTGGTGCTGCCGCAGGTGCAGGTGCCGACGACAGATGCAGAGATATGAATAACTCAAAATAGCCAATAATAGTTAAACCTGTTCAAATTTTATAAAATTTGATCAAACTTACTCAAATATAGCCAAAACTAGTTACACTTGCTCAAACTTAGTAAAATATGATGAGTAATATAGCCAAAACTAGTTAAACTTGCTCAAACTTACTCAAATATAGCCAAAACTAGTTAAACATGCTCAAACTTAGTCGATCTTGCTCAAACTTACTAAAATATGAGCAGTCTTATTCAAACATAGCAAAATCTAGTTAACTTGCTCAATTCTGCATTTTAATAAGCAAATTTAGTTAAATATGCATGGTTATACTTGTAACTTATCTAACCACACTTGCAAATCACAGTGATCAGAGACGGAGTGTCGCACACCATCGCCCCAGCTTGCGCCGCTTGGAGGACGACTTTTCGAACTCCGGTAGTGGACGGGGTAGCGTGTAATGTTGCGTGTGTCGCATGCATTGTTTCCGAACTGTTTTACAATGTTTCTTGTGATATATATGCTTGTGCTTGTGTATATTGTTTTCTGCCTGTGTGAGCTCGCCATCGAGCCAGGGCTGGCCTCGAAGCCAGGGCAACATTTTCTAAATTTTTTAATATGAGCCTTATAGACAACGATTTATGTTGCTTAGCCATCGTCTATAAGCCATATTTATAGACAACGGTAAAGATGTAGCTGTCGTCCATAAGCCATAATTATAGACCACGGCCATCGTACCACCGTCGTCTATAAGCTCCATGTCACACCCGGTTTCTCCGAAGAACAACCGAGTGAATATCACATGTATGCCAGGATCATTTTCTCATACATGTGATGCAAATAGTGAAGCATCATTTATTACCAGCCAGGTGTCGAATATAAATAAGTCTTACATAGCATATGTCTCGATGGACGATAATAAGTTCATGACAAGTAAATAAACTAGCAGCGGAATATTATTCTTGTGGGCTCCATCACAGGCGTTACCCGGAGGACTCCATGAACCTAGAAACCTTCTTCGGGTCCAAAGTCTTAATCATTAAACCCCACATCATTCTCTTGACCTGAGCAGCAATATGAACCAACAAATATGCAAGGTTGAGTACCGATGGTACTCAGCAAGTGTGGGAAAGTTATGTCATGCATGGCTAGAACAAGAAGAGGTTGAACTCATGGTTAAAGCACTATGCAATTATTCCTACCACCTTAGCTTATTAAGCACCTACATTACTACACAGGTGAAATGGTCCCAATCTCCCATCCCATCATCATAATCAAATAACCATAACATCATTTCCAATGTTAAGCTCCCCGCTTAACATCCACAACCTCCAAGGTCATCATCTTCTAATCATGAATAAGTCCAAGCCGCTCTTGATCGTGAGCAGGGCTGTCATGACAGTTTTGACTCTGCAGAGTTTGCACCACTGTACCCACATGTAGTGATTTCATCCCCCGTTGCCGGGTGGACTAAAAGAACCTCCATTATGCCAGTGGCTATGAACCACATTCACACTTCCCAGGTGTGTAGCCAGAAGATCACTACGAAGCCTTTACAAAGGGATTCCCGACGAGCGTGGGCCCACTGAGGTTTCACCCCTAACAGCATACAAGAGGCTCCAACCCCGCTGCAGTGGCCCCATCTTGAGCCTTGCGGTTCATATGGTAGTCCAGCTGACACCTATTTTCCCGCACCATCCAACACACCCATACTACGCCGGGGATACACCTAATTAATTGGCCAAGCTGCCCCATCTCAGCATGTGGTTGGCACGGTAAAGCCAGGTTACATGCTCCATGAACCGGTCCTTAGGATCCATGCAAGTACTAAACACAAACCCGAGTCTCGTGCAGCCAGCACCAACCAGATCATCCAACTTGCCTCGATCCCTACCTCTACATAACTCATAATATCTCAATTCAAGAGTAAGTTAAATAAATTGATGATCTCATATCCCTATCATCTCATTCTAAGCATGGCTAAGCATAAGTAATATGAATGACATAATGAAACAAATCCCAACCCAAGCTACAAGGAAAACAAGGTAATGCAATTCTAGGGAAACTTCCTAGCATGGGTTTCTTATTTCAATTGACAATGCAAATAATTCTATCTACACATCCTAGTATAGGAGCAAAGTGGTCAAGGACACTTGCCTTCTTCTTGCTGCTCTGAGAATTGAAAGTCTTGGTCTTGGAAGGGGAGAGCTTGCTCTGGGGCAGGTTCTACTCATGCCAATACACATAGCAAAAGAAAACACAATCCATAAGACATAGTTCACACTTCCACTTCATACAAACCACACATTCACATTTATGAAAGTCATTCACATTTCTATGTGTTGTGGTTATTCTATGTGTGTTGATTTTTGGCTTAAATGCACTTTTAAACATGTTCATATGTTTTCTAACTTTTGTATTCAGATTTATGTTTGCACACTATATATGAGTTTCCCATTTGAACAAATTCTTTATATTCAATTGATACACATCTTAGCTACCAAGTATGCATGGAAGGTATTTTCCTACTGCAAATGGGTTTTCAGACCTTCTACCAAACCCTAAACTGAAATCTTTGGATTTGGAGACTTCATTTATCCTTTTATAGTTATGCATACCTACTTTCCTATATTTTAAGATTTATTTTCTATACCTAATTGTGAAGTTTATTATGAAAATAATAAGACACATCATCTAAACAGAATAGGTTCTGACCTAAAATATTAAATAACATATTTTTGAACTTCTCCTCTAATGTGAACTAATTTACATTTATTTAACAAATTTTCAGAATTATTTTCTAACCTAAAAATGTGTCCCTATAACTAATAAATGTGAATAATCAATTAGACAGATTCATTTCAACTTAAATTTTTTTTAACTCACTCCAAAGTTTTCCATGTGCTAGGAGAATTCAAATTTGAATTTACAATGTGTTTGTCCTATCTTTTGAATTTTAAATACTAATCACATATTCAAGTTCCTAAATTTAATATCATATAGGGTTAAAAAGGTAAACTCACCCCACTACAGGGTCTATTATATTATTTTAAGAATTTCCAGGGGCCTAACTATGCATAACAGAGGGGTTTTGCTAATTTTTATTAAGTCCAGGGGCTAAAACTGATTTTTAATTGAATTTACATGAATTTCTGGAGCTCCAGGGGATAGATCAGAAGTTTCCGGGGCTAGCTCGTATTTTCCGAGATCCCCAGGGTGTAGTGCGTAAGAATCCTGACCTTTATAACGCGGGGCTGACGTGGACCGTCCGATTTAAAATAGACGGCTGAGATTATAACGCCGAACCGGTACGCGGGGATTTAAATTCTACCGTGCGATTTAAAATAAACGGCGCACAAGCGCCACGTCGCTCTGATCAAACGGGGGCGGCGCTGCCCGGCGGGGCGCGGCGGCGGGAGGCGGTGATCTCGCCGGAGAGCTTCGAATCTTTGTAAATTCTTCCTAAAACTGGATTTTATGGCATAAATCAGTAGAGCGGAGGTCGGGGATCTCACCTCGGGGGTTTTCTTGAGCTCGGAGGTCCTGGAAGGCGGTCGGCGACGAGGTCCGAGGTGAATTCACGGTGAGGCTCGTCGGCGCTGTGTTTGAAGCGCAAACCAACGAGTTTTCTGCACCTGCGTGGTTCCCCGGAGGCGGTGGATCAAGATCAGCGCGTTAGATCAGAAATCCCGAGCGAAGATCGAGCGAAATTGGCCGGAGAAACTCGGGTTCTCACCGGAAGGAAAAGCGGCTGATCGTGGGTGAGAATCGGGAAGATGCCGGTGTTTATATAGCCGGGGAGAGGCGACGTTCGGTTGTGATCGAGTTTGCGTCGTCCAGAACCGAAATTCGGCTGGGATATGCGAGTATCCGGGACGGTTTTGATTCGGAGGTGAGAAGAGTCCCGGCCGGCCGAGCGCGGGCGCGAGGAGGAAGAAGGATGGCGGGCCCCGCGTGTCAGTGGGAAAGAGGGGGGCGTGCGGCTGCGGGCTGGCCCGGGGGTGAGTGGGCCGGCTGGTGGGTTTCGGCCCACTGGCCGGGGAGGTTTATTTTTTTTCTTTTTCTTTTTCATTTCTGTTTTGAGTTTAATTTGAATTCCAGTTTGAATTTGAATTTTTGCACCACATGCAATACGTCCAAAAAATTTTAAATTCACCTCTTAACAGGTTTTGGGGTGTTACAGCTCTACCCCCCTTAAAAGAAATCTCGTCCTCGAGATTGGTGGTTCTAAGAAAACAATTCCGGAAATTGTGCCTTAAGCTCGTCTTCTCACTCCCAGGTGGCTTCCTCTTCCGAGTGATGCTTCCACTGCACCTTGCACATCCGGATTATTTTATTTCTTGTGAGGTGTTCCATTGTCTCCAAAATCTTGGATGGTTGCTCGGCATAAGACAAATCCTCAGCTACCTCAACCTCGTTCATGGGTAACACCTCTTCAGGTGTTCTCAGACATTTCTTGAGCTGGGACACATGGAATACGTCATGCACATCCGATAGGCGAGCCGGTAATTCTAGTTGATACGCCACTTCGCCTTTCCTCTCCAGAACTTGAAAGTGTCTGATGTATCGAGGTGATAATTTCCCTTTCACCTTGAACCGACGAAGTCCTCGGATAGGGGACACCTTGAGATAGACATAGTCTCTCACGTTGAAAACGAGCTTTCTTCTCCGAACATCGGCATAGCTCTTTTGTCGTGTCTGTGCTATCCTCAAGTTGTTGTGAATTTCCCTCACTTTCGCCTCGGCTTCTTGTAGTACTTCGGGACCAAACACTTTACTTTCCCCCGTTTGGTTCCAAAATAGGGGAGTTCTGCACTTCCTTCCATACAAAGCTTCAAACGGCGACATCTTCATACTAGCCTGATAGCTGTTGTTATAGGAGAACTCCGCATACGGTAAGTTCTTATCCCAACTCCGATTGTTTTTGGGTGCACACGCTCTCAGCATATCCTCAAGAATCTGATTGGTTCTTTCCGTCTGCCCGTCAGTTTGGGGATGATAGGCAGAGCTAAAATTAAGATGGGTTCCCATGGTTTCATGCAACTTTTGCCAGAACCTTGAGGTGAACTGTGTCCCTCGATCCGACACTATCTTCTTGGGCACTCCATGGTAACACACGATCCTTGACATGTACAACTCCACCAATTTGGATCCGCTGTAGCTTTCTTTCACGGGGATGAAATGAGCTACCTTGGTTAGCCTGTCGACGATGACCCATATCGAATCATATCCTGATTGGGTCCTAGGCAGTCCCACTATGAAAACCATACCGATCTCTTCCCATTTCCATTCAGGCACTTTGAGGGGTTGCAATAATCCCGCGGGTCGCTGATGTTCCGCTTTCACCAACCGACATGTGTCACATAGGGCAACATGTTCCGCGACATCTCACTTCATTCCATACCACCAATACCTGCTCTTGAGGTCCTGGTACATCTTTGTACTCCCAGGATGAATGGAATAGTCGGAATCGTGAGCCTCCTTCAAAATCAATTCACGGATCTCCTTCACTTCAGACACACAGATTCTTCTCCCGTGCCACATCGTACCTTGTTCATCCTCTCTGAAACCAGGAGCTTTATTTTCCTTGATGAGTTGTCTGATTTCTTGTATCTTCTCGTCATTCTTTTGACCATCGCGTATGTCTTGTTCTGGTGTGGAGTCCACTTCCATGGCGATGGCTTCACCACTATTCACCAGGCATAGATTGAGTCTTATAACATCATCCTTCAATTCTGCAGGCATGTCCTTCAAGCTCAACCTGTTGACCTGCACTTTCCGACTTAAAGCATCTCCCACGACGTTGGCTTTCCCAGGATGATAGTTGATGCCCATATCAAAGTCATGGATTAGCTCTAACCATCTCCTTTGTCTGAGGTTGAGATCTGGCTGTGTGAAAATGTACTTTAAAATCTTATGATCCGTATATATCTCTGTCCTCTTCCCCATCAAGTAATGCCGCCAAATTTTCAACGAGTGTACCACTGCGGCGAGTTCTAGGTCATGTGTAGGATAGTTCTTCTCGTGTTTCCGGAGCTGCCGGGATGCATAAGCCACGACATGCCCTTCTTGCATGAGAACACATCCCAACCCGTTTCCAGAGGCATCGCAGTACACCGAAAAGTTCTTCTGCATATCTGGCATAACTAGCACTGGAGCTGTTGTCAATCTTTTCTTTAGCTCCTGAAAACTCGTCTCGCACTGTGGCGTCCATGTGAATGTGATTCCCTTCTCCAACAGTTTGGTGAGGGGTCTCGAGATCTTGGAGAATCCCTCAATAAATTGTCGATAGTATCCAGCCAATCCCAAGAAGCTTCGAACGTCCCCGACATTCTCAGGGGTCTTCCACTTCTGTATATCCTCGATCTTGGCGGGATCTACGGAGATTCCCCCCTCCGAGATTATATGTCCTAAGAAGGGAACTCTCTTTAGCCAAAACTCACACTTGCTCAACTTGGCATATAGTTGGTGTTCCCTCAGCTTCTGCAACACCAACCTTAGATGTTTCTCATGTTCCTCTTCATCTTTGGAGAAGACGAGAATGTTATCTATGAAAACCACCACAAATTTGTCCAGATATTCCATGAATACCTTGTTCATGAGATACATGAAGTATGTCGGGGCATTAGTTAGCCCGAAAGGCATGACGGTGTATTCATACAGTCCGTACCGAGATACAAAAGCTGTCTTGGGAATATCAGTTTGCCTTATCTTAAGTTGGTGGTATCCCGACCTGAGATCAATTTTTGAGAACACACAAGCTCCCCTCAACTGATCGAACAAGTCTTCAATGCGGGGTAATGGGTACTTCTTCTTGATGGTTACCTCATTCAACGCACGGTAGTCCGCATAACCTTTGGGTTCCGTCCTTCTTGGGCACAAATATCACTGGAGCTCCCCATGGTGAGGAACTAGGACGAATGTACCCCTTCCCTGTCAATTCTCTTAAATGATCCTTGAGTTCTCCCAGTTGCTTGGAGTCCATCCGATAAGGTCTCTTGTATATCGGAGCTGTTCCAGGTACTAGCTCAATCGCGAATTCCACTTCACGATCGGGAGGCATACCTGGTAACTCCTCGGGAAAAGCATCTGGATATTCCCTGATGATCCTGATCTCTTCCACCTTCACCTCAACTTGATTTAATTTAATGTCCCTCCTAGGCTCTTGTATTGTTATGAACTTTACTCTTGTGCCACTAGGGTGAGTTAGTTCCACCGTTCTGGTCGAATAATGGATGATTCCTTTATGTTTGGTCAACCAATCCATACCCAAGATAATATCTATCCCTTGTGAATCTATCACTATGAGGTTAGCAGTAATACTACCCCATTAATGTCTAGGTTCACCTTGGGACACACTTGTCTTGTCCTTATTTCTCCACCTGGAGAGTTTACTGCTAGCATATGGTTCATTTGTATTGTTGCTAGATCATGCTTCTTAACAAACCCTTGGGCAATGAACGAGTGGGTAGCACCAGAATCGAACAACAGGGTTGCAATGTGTAAATTGGCAGGAAACTTACCAACTACCACGTCGGGTGCCTCTTGCGCCTCCTCCATGGTGACGTGGTTCACCCGTCCTCGCATTACATTCTGCTGTTGCGGCTTCGCGGGCTTCTTCTTTGGGCGCTTATGGGCGTAGTGCCCCACTTCACCACAGTTAAAGCATTGCACCCCAACCTTAGGTGCCTGGCCTTTGTTGTCTTGGGGTTGGTTTGGAGGTCCTTGTACTGCTGGTCGAGGTTGATATGTAGGGCGAGGCTGCTGTCCAAACTGACGCTGTGGTGGTGCTGGTGCTGCCGGAGGCCTGAAGTTCGGGTTGTACCCTCTCGGTGCTGAGTAGGGTACCGCAGCACGACTCGTCTGCCTTGTGGGTTGCTGCATCAGACGTGGGCGGGTGTTGCTACCCGAGGCTTGGTGTGACCACCCGGCCTTCCTCTTGTTTTCATTTTCCAAGGCCTTCAGCTTCCTTTCTACAACAAATGCTCTGTCCACCATCTTTTGGAAGCTTTCATACTCGTTGAAGGACATTGCACACTGCATTTCTACGGTAAGTCCTTCCACGAAACAATCCGGTTTCTGCTCATCAGTCTCTATGTCCCGTAGGGCATAACGGGAGAGTTGAGTGAATTTAGTGAGGTATTCCCTCACAGTCATGTTTCCTTGCTGCAATCCCAAGAACTCCTTCCTCTTGTTTTTGAGTTCACCCCTAGGTATGTAATGGTTGCAGAAGCTACGCTTGAACTCTTCCCAAGTGATATTCTTAGGGTCATGATGGGCGGCCACGTAAGCGGTCCACCAATTAGCAGCAGGTCCATGCAATTGGTGAGAGGCAAACAGCACCCTCTCGTATCCTTGGCATTGTATGATCCTCATCTTGCTCTCAATGGTCTTTAGCCAATCATCTGCCTCCAGAGGTTCAGCTGCACTTGCAAACTTTGGAGGTTGAGTTCCTAGAAACTCACTCAACCTTGGTTGGCGTGGTGCAGCTTGTGGAGGTGGAACTTGATGCAAGTTGGCCACCACTTGAGTCAGATTCTGGATGAGCTGATTTTTATTCTCAAGCATTTGGTGGATGGGATCAACTCCCTCACAGCGTCCACTCCTGTCTTGGCTCCCAGAAAGATGAGGGTTGCAGGCCTCATCGTTGTGGTTGGCGGGGTTGGCAGCACGACCCTTTCCTCTTCCGGCCATCTAGCATGATCAATCAAATGTCAATTTAAAGCATTATGTATTATCTTACTACTTCCACTTGTTTTACTTTGAAGGGTTGAGGCTTTGTTGTATTTATACTTTCTAAGGGTTCATGTCTCACACAAAAATAAATGCACTATTATTTCATGTGGGTTCACACACCAAAGGAAAACAACCTGAAGACGAGGCTGTGGACAATTGCTCATGGCCTCCACAACTCACGTCACACACCATTATCTAAGGTACTGACTCGCCTACTCGATAACCTACTGAACTATGGGAAAGTACTCTACACGACTCGTATCACTGAGCTGGCTCCTCGGGATCTTCCTCATTATTGCGGCTGCCTTCCGACTCCGCTTTGGGTGGGGAGGCTGCTGGTGGAGAAGTGCGACGACGCCTGATCGCCCGACGATCTGGGGAGTTAGGAGTCCATGTGTCATTCACGGTGACACACAGTTCATTCCCATCTCCTCTTTCTCTTGCCCTCAAGTTGGCTCGAAGCAATGCCTCAGTCTCCTTCAGGGTGTCACGAACATCCTGAAGCTCCTGCTGGCACTCCTGCAGTCGAGTGCTGAGCATAGCAGCATCCTCCAAGCACAGGTCCATGTGCTCATGGGAAGTCCCCTGCTGCACTGGAGGGTACTTGTACTCCGTAGTACCACTCTCACGCTGGAGGACATACATGTACTCAGTCCTGTCCAGGTGGCGACGGTAGATGTGACTCTGGCAGGTGATGGCCTCCCAGGTGACATCCTTCTCCGCATCGACCTGTGTTGCTCGACAAGCTGGAGAGCGGTGGATCTTGAGCAGCTGATTTTGGTGGATAATCCTCATCTCTGAACTCCATTATTCCCGCTTCTCCCGAATGGTCCGGGTGGAGCTATAGTGTATGATTAGCTTGCCCGTATTGCCGGCGGCTTGGAGCATACGTCGAAGACGGCGCAACAAGCCTCCTACTGCCAATCCGTAGGAAAGGTACGTCACCGGACGACTCTCCTCTCTTTGGGCGGTGCGAATCATGCGAACCATCTAAAACATAAAGCATTTAAACTTAAGTTAGATAATAATTTTAAACAAAAATCCTAATTTGAATAAAAGTTGGGGTAAGATGAAGAAAGTGACCCCATTAAATAACACTTTTCAACCCACACCTTGTAAAATAGTTTTTAAGAAAATAGGGTCCTTAAATACGTCCATTTCTACCTAGGTCCACGTTCCTACGGGCAACCTTGGCTCTGATACCACTTCTGTCACACCCGGTTTCTCCGAAGAACAACCGAGTGAATATCACATGTATGCCAGGATCATTTTCTCATACATGTGATGACAAATAGTGAAGCATCATTTATTACAAGCCAGGTGTCGAATATAAATAAGTCTTACATCATTTCTCGATGGACGATAATAAGTTCATGACAAGTAAATAAACTAGCAGCGGAATATTATTCTTGTGGGCTCCGTCACAGGCGTTGCTCGGGGGACTCCATGAACCTAGAAACCTTCTTCGGGTCCAAAGTCTTGAACATTAAACCCCACATCATTCTCTTGACCTGAGCAGCAATATAAACCAACAAATATGCAAGGTTGAGTATCGATGGTACTCAGCAAGTGTGGGAAAGTTATGTCATGCATGGCTAGAACAAGAAGAGGTTGAACTCATGGTTAAAGCACTACGCAATTATTCCTACCACCTTAGCTTATTAAGCACCTACATTACTACACAGGTGAAATGGTCCCAATCTCCCATCCAATCATCATAATCAAATAACCATAACATCATTTCCAATGTTAAGCTCCCCGCTTAACATCCACAACCTCCAAGGTCATCATCTTCTAATCATGAATAAGTCCAAGCCGCTCTTGACCGTGAGCACGGCTGTCATGACAGTTTTGACTCTGCAGATTTTGCACCAATGTACCCACACGTAGTGATTTCATCCCCCGTTGCCGGGTGGACTAAAAGAACCTCCATTATGCCAGTGGCTATGAACCACATTCACACTTCCCAGGTGTGTAGCCAGGAGATCACTACGAAGCCTTTACAAAGGGATTCCCGACGAGCATGGGCCCACTGAGGTTTCACCCCTAACAGCATACAAGAGACTCCAACCCCGCTGCAGTGGCCCCCTCTTGTTCCTTGCGGTTCATATGGTAGTCTAGCTGACACCTATTTCCCCGCACCATCCAACACACCCATACTACGCCGGGGATACACCTAATTAATTGGCCAAGATGCCCCATCTCAGCATGTGGTTGGCACGGTAAAGCCAGGTTACATGCTCCATGAACCGGTCCTTAGGATCCAGACAAGTACTAAACACAAACCCGAGTCTCGTGCACCCAGCACCAACCAGATCATCCAACTTGCCTCGATCCCTACCTCTACATAACTCATAATATCTCAATTCAAGAGTAAGGTAAATAAATTGATGATCTCATATCCCTATCATCCCATTCTAAGCATGGCTAAGCATAAGTAATATGAATGACATAATGAAACAAATCCCAACCCAAGCTACAAGGAAAACAAGGTAATGCAATTCTAGGGAAACTTCCTAGCATGGGTTTCATATTTCAATTGACAATGCAAATAATTCTATCTACACATCCTAGTATAGGAGCAAAGTGGTCAAGGACACTTGCCTTCTTCTTGCTGCTCTGAGAATTGAAAGTCTTGGTCTTGGAAGGCGAGAACTTGCTCTGGGGCAGGTTCTACTCATGCCAATACACATAGCAAAAGAAAACACAATCCATAAGACATAGTTCACACTTCCACTTCATACAAACCACACATTCACATTTATGAAAGTCATTCACATTTCTATGTGTTGTGGTTATTCTATGTGTGTTGATTTTTGGCTTAAATGCACTTTTAAACATGTTCATATGTTTTCTAACTTTTGTATTCAGATTTATGTTTGCACACTATATATGAGTTTCCCATTTGAACAAATTCTTTATATTCAATTGATACACATCTTAGCTACCAAGTATGCATGGAAGGTATTTTCCTACTGCAAATGGGTTTTCAGACCTTCTACCAAACCCTAAACTGAAATCTTTAGATTTGGAGACTTCATTTATCCTTTTATAGTTATGCATACCTACTTTCTTATATTTTAAGATTTATTTTCTATACCTAATTGTGAAGTTTATTATGAAAATAATAAGACACATCATCTAAACAGATAGGTTCTGACCTAAAATATTAAATAACATATTTTTGAACTTCTCCTCTGATGTGAACTAATTTACATTTATTTTACAAATTTTCAGAATTATTTTGTAACCTAAAAAGGTGTCCCTATAACTAATAAATGTGAATAATCAATTAGACAGATTCATTTCAACTTAAAATTTATTTTTAACTCACTCCAAAGTTTTCCAAGTGCTAGGAGAGTTCAAATTTGAATTTACAATGTGTTTGTCCTATCTTTTGAATTTTAAATACTAATCACATATTCAAGTTCCTAAATTTAATATCATATAGGGTTAAAAAGGTAAACTCACCCCACTACAGGGTCTATTATATTATTTTAAGAATTTTCAGGGGCCTAACTTTGCATAACAGAGGGGTTTTTTATTAAGTCCAGGGGCTAAAACTGATTTTTAATTGAATTTACATGAATTTATGAAGCTCCAGGGGCTAGATCAGAAGTTTCCGGGGCTAGCTCGTATTTTCCGAGATCCCCAGGGGGTAGCGCGTAAGAATCCCGGCCTTTATAACGCGGGGCTGACGTGGACCGTCCGATTTAAAACAGACGGCTGAGATTATAACGCCGAACCGGTACGCGGGGATTTAAATTCTACCGTGCGATTTAAAATAAACGGCGCACAAGCGGCCACGTCGCTCTGATCAAACGCGGGCGGCGCTGCCCGGCGGCGCACGGCGGCGCGAGGCGGCGATCTCGCCGGAGAGCTTCGGATCTTCGTAAATTCTTCCTAAAACTGGGATTTCATGGCATAGATCGGTAGAGGGGAGGTCGGGGATCTCACCTCGAGGGTTTTCTTGAGCTCGGAGGTCCTGGAAGGCGGTCGACGACGAGGTCCGAGGTGAATTCACGGTGAGGCTCGTCGGTGCTGTGTTTGAAGCGCAAACCAACGAGTTTTCTGCACCTGCGTGGTTCCCCGGAGGCGGTGGATCAAGATCAGCGCGTTAGATCAGAAATCCCGAGCGAAGATCGAGCAAAATTGGCCGGAGAAACTCGGGTTCTCACCGGAAGGAAAAGCGGCTGATCGTGGGTGAGAATCGGGAAGATGCTGGTGTTTATATAGCCGGGGAGGGGCAGCGTTCGGTTGTGATCGAGTTTGCGTCGTCCAGAACCGAAATTCGGCTGGGATACGCGAGTATCCGGGGCGGTTTTGATTCGGAGGTGAGAAGAGTCCCGGCCGGCCGAGCACGGGCGCGAGGAGGAAGAAGGATGGCGGGCCCCGCGTGTCAGTGGGAAAGAGGGGGGGCGTGCGGCTGCGGGCTAGCGCGGGGGTGAGTGGGCCGGCTGGTGGGTTTCGGCCCACTGGCCGGGGAGGTTTATTTTTTTCTTTTTCTTTTTCTTTTTCATTTCTGTTTTGAGTTTAATTTGAATTCCTGTTTGAATTTGAATTTTTGCACCACATGCAATACGTCCAAAAATTTTTAAATTCCCCTCTTAACAGGTTTTGGGGTGTTACACTCCACTAGGTGCCATGTGGCAGGAGTACCTAATTGACGACGGACAGGAGTGGCCGTCTTCAATTGTCTTATAAACGACAGTTACCGTCGTCTATAACCTTATAGATGACTAATAATCATAGATGACCGAAAACCGTCATCAATAAGGATTTACCGTCGTCTATAAGCTATAGACAAAGGTTTTAGCCTTATAGATGACGGTTTCTAGCTGTCGTCTATTCTCGCGATTTCTGTAGTGCTTCAAGCACTCTACCGCTGGTTGTGCCTCCACAACAGAGATTACGAATCGCTCTTGCGGTGGCTGGTTAGTAAATATATAACTCAGTATTGAATTGAGGATACAAACTTTTCGATAAATACCATATTTTGTTTCATTGAATTGCGGGCAATGGGATGACTTGGATTGGGATGACCGACAACACCGTAGGCAGCCTATTGCGGTGTTGGGTGCTATATATCATCACCATTATCCAAGTCTTGTGACAATGAAAGGTGAAGAGAAACCTACAACAAGTTGGGAGCACTACAAGGTTGCTCCTCATGCTGTGCATGAAAATGTAGCAGGAGCTGTCTGGCATAATTTGTGGGTACGTTTTTTTCTAGATTGCATCATGTTTATCTCAATTATATTTTACTACTACATGTAATGTTGTATTTGTAGGAATGATACCACTTTCCCGACGATCATGACACTTCTATCGAGTCTAGAGCACACAAAGTCTTCCACAAAGCTACGTAGAAAGTTGTGAATGACATGATGTCCAATGCTCGAATCCCGTTTGTGTGCTTATAATATAAGGAGAAGCTTGGACAAATGATGAACAAGAGAATGAGAGCTTCAAAAATTTATCTAGATGACGATCAATACCGTCAGGTAATGATTCCTTGGATGGTGAAGTGTTCTAATCCTTATTATGCTTTATGTACTTATTGGACATCGAGTGTGTATCGAGAGAAATCTAACTCCAAGAAAATCAACCGTGAGTCTGGTGGTCAAGTTCTCCATCGTTATGGTGGATATAATCATATTCGTCTTTCGAAAAGAATGATGAGTTTAGTACGTTTACAATTTATGGCACTATGTTTATAATATGTCTTTGTAGGCTGCTGAAAGTGGCGAGGAGCCCTCTTTTATCGATGCTTATATAAAAAGACATAGGGGCTCCGATGGCAGCCAATTATGCACCCCGACAGCAACTCAGAACTTGATATGTTATATTAGTCAAATTAATTATTAAACAGTATAGATAGTTTCTTTACATTTTTTTGTGTAGAACAAATAGGCTACAGAGATGGTTTGACGTCACGGAGATGACTATGATTGAAGAAAGGAAGATGCCGCTGTCGTGGCTTTGTACCAATATGGTGGAGGAAAGCTTCACGGGAGGTGAACTCACTCCTCTCATATTTCTTTATTCACATGCTAAACTTTTTTAAGTGTCACCTTATAATTATGTCATATTCCTTTATATAAGTACTCAATGTTCAATGGTGAGATAAACACTGATGTGGTTCTCTCGAAGTCACGATCGACACAGAGCGGGGCAAGTTCTTCTTGACATACGCATACTAGAGATGAGTCCAGGTTCAAACAAATGGAGGAGGAGCAGGCTGCATTGAGAGAACACATGAGACTCCAGTAAGATCGTATGAGACGATAGGATGAGTGCATATAACCACAAAATGACTACTTTACAAACTTGACAACATGACAACAATCGATGCAAGTATATTGGTATAAGAGTTAATAATTTATTTTAACATTTAGAGAAGAATTATTAAACATTTCAAAATGAATTTAGGGATACTTTTCTCAGCTTGGACTGCCTACCGCCATGCCACCGCTACCGACGCCTCCACAACTACCAATGTCTCCACCGATACTGGTGCTTTTACAACTTCTTCCTGCTGGAACACAGGTAATATATACTCGTAATGTTCTTTTCACTTTTACATGCTATTAATATACTTATAGCATGTATCGTTGTTTATCGTTAGGGATCATCTTCGAGACCACAAAACCTTCAGAGTCCTCATGTTACAAATTTGCACACACCGTCTACAGGAGAACGGTGTGGAGGAGAAGACTTCGTCGATCAGTTCTTCGTTCCAGGTGGTAGCAACTAGGTAAGTTGTGAAAACCAACTAAGATCCATCTAGAGTCCTCGTCTTACAAATCCATTCCGCTTCTGGTTTTCAAAATGAATTCATTTTTAAGAAGCCATACCAAGAATAGATATCATGTTACTTTTTATTTACATCTTATCAAATTGGTTGTAATATTTTATCAAATTAGTTGATATAGGAAGAATGGCGAGCGGCAAGAGATGATGAGTTGTAATTTGTTATCAAATTAATTGCGAGTTGCAATTACTATGAACCATGTAATGGATGTTTCAATTTGAATTGAACTCATTGTGAGTTGCAATGTGTTATGGATTATGTAGTGAATGTTTTGATGTGAATTGAAATTGGTTGTGAGTTGAAATGAATAATATTTGTCATAAAAAGTATTAATATGTTATTTATGTTTTGATGTAAACTATTATGTTTATTTATGTCCTGGAAAGTAAATAAGTAGGTTGTATTTTAAATTGTAATACATATTTTTGTGGGTTTTTCTAGCCCATAAAAATAATTTGGTGTTATATTTCATGGGTTTTGGTGGCCCACGAAATAATAACCACTTATTTTCGTGGGTTTTTTCTGGCCCACGAAAATATCTGCACCTTATTTTCGTGGGTTTTTCCTGGCCCACAAAAATATCTCCACCTTATTTTCGTGGGTTTTTCTGGCCCACAAAAATACTTAGGTATTATTTTCGTGCGCCGGATTTTGGCCCACGAAAATATGTGTTTTCGTGAGCCATAAATAGCCGACGAAAATACATTTATTTTCATGGCCACCAACGAAAATAAATTTATTTTTGTTGATTTATTTTTGTGGGTTTTTGGCCCATAAAAATAAGTCCTAAACCCACGAAAATGAGTATTTTGTTGGTTTTTTATATATTTTCGTGAGTTTTTAGCCCATGAAAATAAATTGTATTCTTGTAGTATTTGAGCCGGTGATTGGTGGAAATTATCTAGATTAGGTTTTGCTAAGAGAGAAATTTTGATGAGGATGAAAATTAGTATTATTGAGATTTAATTTTATATGTTGTGGGGTAGTGTGGGTAAAATTTTGGTTAAATCTAATTTTGTTAATACCACGCGAAAACCGGATAGAATACAATTGACCAAATTTATCTAAAAAAGTCGATTAACCATATATTTCAATTCAATTTAGTACGATTTGATTTGGTTTTATGATTTACCATTAACCGTGCCCACACCTTATTTGACATCAGCGCGGAAAGCAACACCGATCACCAGTGCTGCCTCAGGTGACTAGGCCACGAAGTCGAGTACAACCCGACATGGCTGACTAGGCAGTCTGCACGAAGCCCGATGTCACAATGGCAGATTTCGACCAGTTGGCAAAGCCAAAGCATCGTACGAAACCGGAGAATTTTGGCCGGAGCGGGTTGGTGGGCTTATGCCACAAAAGGGCTTTTGGGGTGAAAAATCAAACTGGGAGTGACATATGGGTGTGACTTGCAATTAAGCCCGAGATAAAAAAAAAGCATTGACAATACACATGCGCCAATTGTTGGATTCTATGTCAAATCAAAATCAAAGCCACGCAGGTTACCACATAGTGGCATAGAAGAAAAAGAATCCCACGACTAACGGACCACCTGGTTGCGCAAAGTTCGCACCCATCACGCGGGTAACCAATCCGAGGCATTTCCCCTTCCATTTTCCTGGGCGCATGGCTAATCGCTTTACAATTCTTGCAACTATTTCCGCTGATCTCTCGCAACTGCATGTGTTAGTTCGTTGAGGACTCCATGGCAGGACTCGGCACCAATCCCATTCCTGGCGAATCGCTCCTGTGCGTCCGCTTCTCCACTCTCGTTTATAAGGAGCAGGGGCCTCGCTCGGGTCCTTCATGTTTCCAGCGTGCGACGTGCGTGGCGGTAGGCGAAATAGACAGACGCATGGAGGGACACATCGATCCATTCAGAGGGTTTCCTGGTGCCCAGTCGTTGTGCAGCGCCGGCGAACGGCAATGGAATTCCCAGAGTTAGCGAAGCTAGCATTCTCGAGGGTCGAAAAGGTGGAGCCCGAGAACGTCGGCAAGATCCTCGGCTGCATCCTTCTCTGCGAGCCGGGGGAGGAGGATTGATGGTGCAGTTCGCCTACAGCACCGACGCCGATCTGCTTGCCAAGATCGCTGACGCGAAGGCCACTCTCGCCGCCATCTACGCACGTTGCTACGCGCAGCAGCACCACCAGATTGGTGCTCACAGGGGCGCCGCCGCCGCTGGGTACCACCCGGTCGGCAGTGTGCGCCACTTCCGCCCTGCTGCCGCTGCCTACGGCTTTCACCCCCAGTCCCAGTGCTGGCTGCCGTCGGAGGCCATTACGCGTTGCAGAACCAGAACGGGCTGGATGATCACCACTACGACGCTGTCGGCTGCTGCATGCTACTACTACTCCACGGTGGAAGGCGCGTTTCACAATGGCAGCGCTGGCGCGGGGCCGCCAACGAGAGCTTTGTCACAGCCCCAACAGAGGTAACAGACCGCCAGGAGAAAGGTTCAGTGGCAAGAGGGGCGCGCCGGGTTTGAATCGGTGGACCAGGTCGGTGGATCATTGGCCGCGAGAAGATAAATAGCGGGATCGAATGGAATCAGACAGGCTTTCCAGGCTGGTCATTTGTACTGCCGCCTTTTCTTCCCCAAATTCCCTAATACTTCGAGGAGATTGCAATAAAGAGAGGAGATCGGTGGCCGTACCTCGAGAGATCATACTCGCCTTCATGATTCCTTCGGGCGACTTGTATCCGTTACACTGGTATCAGAGATACTCCGCTTCGCGCTTGATTCGATTGATCAGTAAAATCCCCTGCTAGAGTTGGATCATCCGAGAGAGGAGCAGCACGGCGAAATCCGGCAACCCCGGCCCGCAAGCGCGGCTTCTTATCGCAAGGATGGATGCTACAGAGGCAAATTTGCCGGAGGCAGTCAGCAAACTCACTGCGACCTTGGAGGCAGTCGATAAGAAAGTGGCATCAATGGGCTCTGATATATCCAAGGTGCAGTCACAGATGGATCTCTCCATGAAGTCCATAGCAATCCTGCAGCAAGAGCAAGTCCAGATTGTCAATGCAATTTCTCCCACGGGGTCTGGAATTCTGGGCGCTTCTCCGGCTTCCTCCCACAGCACCATATTTCTCCAATGGGCAATCATCAGGTATCTCGTGATCCATCTCGATCTAATTCTGCACCTGCTGTAGAGAATGATCACCATGTTAGAAAAGAGTGGTTACCTAAGATGGACTTTCCCAAATTTGATGGAACTGATGTGAAAATCTGGATAGATAAGTGTTCATCTTATTTTGCATTGTATGATATACCTGATGAGTTCCAAGTAACAGCGGCTTCGTTACATTTGATTGATAAAGCATCACATTGGTACCAAGCATACAAACACTCCATTAATCACATGGATTGGACTGAGTTTACTGCTGCTATAATCTCTGAGTTTGATCTGAATACTCATTGAGAGAAAGCTATGGAACTGTTAAACCTAAGACAGACGTGTATCATATACGCCTGTATGATTCATCTCTTAGTAAGACTATGTTAGTCTCTCAATTCCTTTTGGGCCTGAAGGAAGATCTGAGGATGTCTGTGGAAATGCATTTGCCCAATACTGTTGCTCAGGCAGCCACGCTAGCCTCGGTACAGAAGCACATTAATGAAAAGTTCAAAGGGAGAATTTACAAACCTGCTGTATCTAAGCCTTCTGGACTTCATAGATCAGATATAAAGGGTTCATTTAGCTCTAATGAATTGTGGAAGGCTAGACAGTTGAAGGAATACAGACGTGCTAATAATTTGTGTTTCAAATGTGGAGAAAAATTCTCTCCTGCCCACAAATGTACTCCCACAATGGAAGGCCAGCTGAATGCTATGTGGCAGAAAACTGATGATAATGGGGGTTTTGTCTGAAGACATTTTGGATGCAATTGAGGTCACACAAGAGTGGAAACAGACTAGTGAAAATCACATATCTATGTATGCTTTATCAGGGCAACCACAGTACAGAGCTATTCAATTAAAAGCCTTAGTGCAAAATAAAACTATGTTGATATTGGTGGATTCTGGGAGTACCAACTCTTTTATCATCTCTGCTATTGTTCAGTCTTTGCAGTGTCAGTGCACCGCCATTCCTCCAGTGTTGATCAAAGTTGCAAATGGAAATTCCATCAGATGCACTACTGAGGTTTCAGATGTCCAGTGGTGGGTGCAAGGTTACACTTTCTGTCACACCATGAAAGTGATTGACATAGGTGCTTATGATATGGTACTTGGGATGGATTGGCTAGAGACTTTTAGTCCTATGCAGTGTAATTGGGCTGACAAGTGGATAAAATCTTATTATCAGGGTTCTATGATCAAGCTGCAGGTCTCCTTTCTGACACTGATTTCTCAATTCAAGAGGTTTCTACAGAAAAAAGTGTACAAATGGCACAAGAATAATGAAATGTGGGCTATGGTCCTGTTGGAACCTGTAAAACTGTCTGCAGGAGCCGATCATAGTGCATAACAAGATTTACCTGAAGAGATTCAGAAACTTATTACTCAGTTTCAGTCTATATTCAAGCAGCCACAGTCTCTTCCCCCTACAAGAGCGTATGATCATTCTATCTCTTTACTTCCTAATGCTGTACCTGTGAATTGCCGACCTTATAGATATTCACCTAAACAGAAAAATGAAATAGAAAATCAGGTATCAGTTATGCTACAGTCGGGGATGATTATACCTAGTATGAGCCCATATGCGTCCCCTATTCTGTTAGTCAAAAAGAAGGATGGGTCTTGGGGATTTTGTGTGGACTATATGAATTGAATGCTATCACTATTAAGAACAAATTTCCTATGCCAATAATTGATGAATTTTTGGATGAGATAGCTGGTGCAGTATATTTTTCTACAATTGATTTGGCTCAAATTTTCACCAGATCAGAATGAGGCCAACTGATGAAGATAAAACTGCTTTTAAGACCCACCATGGCCACTTTCAGTTTAGGGTCATGACATTTCACTTGACTAACGCACCAACAACATTCCAGTGTATTATGAACATGGTTTTTGAAAAATATATGAGGAAATTTGTGCTCATTTTCATGGTTGACATTTTGATATATAGTAAATCGCTGGAAGATCATATTTTGCACATAAAGACTGTCTTTCAAACTCTTCAAGACAATCAGTTCTTTATCAAATATAAGAAGTGTTCATTTGCTAAACAGCAGATCACTTAGTTGGGACACATTACTTCTCACAAAGGAGTGTGTCGAAGCGTCTGCGGTTGACACTTCCCCCGGCCCTGCTCTGGTCAACCCACGAAGGTTCTTTTTCGGAGGGGCTAGTCCTCTCACGAGGGTCGCGCGTGTTGGACGAAGGAAGGAGATGAAGGTGAATTAACACCGGGATTTTACGTGGTTCGGGCCGCCGGAGCGTAAAACCCTACGTCCAAGGGAGTGCTTGGAGCACTTGTTTCCTTGAGTATGAGGATGGGTGGCGAACTGTCGAACCCTAAGCACTAGAGGGAGCTGAACTCACGGGAGTTCGAACCCCTTGTAACGTTGCCTACCCGGGCCTTTTATAATCCAAGGCTCGGGCGGCTTACAAGGTGGGCCTCGGGGCCCGACAGGTGACCCCGGGATGATTTCCTACCAGCTACTACGTCTTGGCGCTGGCTTCGAGGTCGTCGTCCTGCCGCCTTGTCCATGCTGCGGGCTAGGCGTAGCGGTTGATGATGGCAGGAGCGGCAGGACATGTTTTGTCGCTGTCTTCGGCTTCTAACACTGTGCGCCTGTCTTGACTGTGACTGGTCACAGTGCCTCCTGACAGGCGTGCGCCGTGCCTCTTCGTCTTGGGAAGGTGCGGGTCTTGAATGCTTTGTACGGTGAAGGCATGGCGCGCCTTTACTTCCGCTGCCTACCACGCCAGGGCGGACAGCGCTGCACGTGGCTACGTGGCAGGCCCGGAGCTGTACTCTGTGGAGAGGGGAGCTCCGGCCCTACTGGACACGTGGCGCCTTCGGAGCTCGCCCCTGCGGAGGGGGCGAGGTCTGGCCTTCTGGGCCACGTCGCAGGTCCGGAGCTGTCCTCTGAGAAGAGGGGAGCTTCGGCCCTACTGGACACGTGGCGCCTTTGGAGCTCGCCTCTGCGGAGAGGGCGAGGTCCGGCCTTCTGGGCCACGTGGCAGACCCGGAGCTGTCCTCTGAGGAGAGGGGAGCTTCGGCCCTACTGGACACGTGGTGCCTTCGGAGCTCAACCCTGCGGAGGGGGCGAGGTCCGGCCTTCTGGGCCACGTGGCAGGCCCGGAGCTGTCCTCTGAGGAGAGGGGAGCTCCGGCCCTACTGGACACGTGGCGCCTTCGGAGCTCGCCCCTACGGAGGGAGCGAGGTCCGGCCTTCTGGGCCACGTGGCAGCCCCGGAGCTATCCTGTGAGGAGAGGGGAGCTTCGGCCCTACTGGACACGTGGCGCCTTCGGAGCTCACCTCTGCGGAGGGGCAATGCCCGGCCTTCTGGGCCACGCGGCAGGCCCGGAGCTGTCCTCTGAGGAGAGGGGAGCTCCGGCCCTACTGGACACGTGGCGCTTTGGGAGCTCGCCTCTGCGGTGGGGCGAGGTCCTTAGGCGGTACCGACAATGGCCCCCGGGCCCACCTCGGGGGAGGTAACGATCCCGGGGTGGGGCATTCTCCTTCCCGCGCACTTTCTTGTCTTGTGTGTTCCCTGTGCTGGTAGGGTCTCGACGGCTTCGGAGCTCAGCCTCTGAGGAGAGGGTGAGGCCTGGCATCGGAGCTCAACCCTGTGAAAGGGAGAGGTCCGGCTTCGGAGCCCGCCTCTGAGGAGAGGTAGAGGTCCGGCTTTGGAGCTCGCCTCTGAGGAGAGGTAGAGGTCCGGCTTCGGTGTTCACCCCTGTGGAGGGGGTGAAGACCGGCATCAGAGGTCACCCCTGTTGAGGGGGTGAGGTATGGCATCGGAGCTCAGCCCTGTGGAAGGGGGAGGTCCGGAACCCATCGGGGCTCGCCTCTGAGGAGAGGGCGAGGGCCGGCATCAGAGGTCACCCCCTGCTGAGAGGGTGAGGTCTGGCATTGGAGCTCAGGCCAGCGGAGGGCGTGAGGTCCGGAGGTCATCGGAGCTCAGGCGAGCGGAGGGCGTGAGGACCGGAGGTCATCAGAGCTCAAGCCAGCGGAGGGGCGTGAGGTCAGGAGGTCATCGGAGCTCAGGTCAGCGGAGGGCGTGAGGTCCGGAGGTCATCGGAGCTCAGGCCAGCGGTGGGCGTGAGGTCCGGCATCAGGGTTCGCCTCTGAGAAGAGGGCGAGAACTGGCATCGGAGCTCGGCCCTGCTGTGGGGGCGAAGGTCCGGAAGGCATCGGAGCTCAGGCCAGCGGAGGGCGTGAGGTCCAGAGGTCATCGGAGCTCAAGCCAGCAGAGGGCGTGAGGTGATGAGGAAATCACAACAGTGGATATTCACATTGATATACAAGGACCAATCACAAGAGGACGAGCACGGTTACTAAATCAGCAGTTGAACTCGTTCCTAACTTCCTACCCATGTGATTTTGAGAATGGATTACTATTGAATGATTTAATTATTATTAGTAACCATGGACATGATCAACAAATAAAGGGAGGAGGATTTAGGGACGTGGAGAATCAGATGGGACGTCCACAAGTTGATGAAAACAGTCACCAACTCGGACTCGAGTTCAACTCGGATTCCAGGAGCAGTACATCTTAAAACGGACGCCCAGAATGCATACGGACTCTGTTTTTGACGTTCTACATATGCATGGAAAGATGAGAAGATAAACTTTCCAATAGTTCTGGTCCCACATTAAAATTTGCCAGGATTCGTTGGGAGTTGTCGAAACAAGTTGAATTCGGAGTTCTGTCCGGTGTTGCACCACAGTATTGGGCTTTTGGGCCTTGTATCCCGTATGAGTCCATTAGGGACGCGTCTAAGGGTCTTATGGTCGAACCCTAGCCTTTATATACTGCAGCCGCCGGCCATATTTGGTGGGTTTTTCTTAGATTAAACACTTTCGCCGTTCTACGGTTTGTGAGACCCCAATTTCGTAATTTCAGATTGCATCTTCGTTGTTCTTGCTTGTGTTCTCGGTTGCACCTGCAGAGATAGCCTTCTTGGCGAGGTCAAGCGTGTGAAGCACGGTGGATAACCAACGGAGCAGTAGTGTAGTGATTGCAAGGGTGTTCGGGTCTGCTCGAGTTCCTCGGATTATCAACGTCGAGATCTCCACTTCAATCGACCTACCTTTCGGAAGATCGGGCCTAAACAATTTATCATTTGGTATCAGATTTTAGGTTGCACGTGAGGTATTTGATTTCCCACTAGATTAGTTTTTGTTTTTCATACCTAGAGTCCACAGAAAAAGCCACACAAAAATATATCGTGTTACAGATTCCTAGACAATAGTGCCTGCAAGTTTTTGTTTTTCAGTTTGTATTGTTGAGTTTGCATTCGTGTGGTCGAGTCTTGTTGCTGGTTTAGATTTGTGTTTTTGGGTCGTAGTTATCGTTTTTTTCCTTATTTTTCTTGCTGCTCACCTATTCCACAATCCCTAAACAACAAACCGAGTCACCAAGATCATCGATTTGCCCTAGCTAGCCGCCTTGCGTGAACTCCCGCATCGCCAGCCCTAGAACAGGTGACAAACCATTGTGCCAGTCCTCCTTGATTCTTCACACAATATCCCATCAGCCGTCGTTGCTAAATTCCGATTGTTTTTCACATCCTATTGCGAGATCTTTTTCAAAACTGAGTTTGAATCAACATAAAAAACAGTAACTCGGGTAGCCTATCTTAAAACGGTCATAACTTTTGCATAGGAACTTGAAATCGGGCGATTTTTTTTCAAATTGATCTACTCGAAATTTCACAACTGATTTTCTACTGCTTCGCCGTGTTCGGTGAAATTTGTTTGGCCAAATTCCCCTCGGAAGATAGACTATCCGGCATCCGAAGTTTCAGCACAAATTTTAAAGAATCTTCCTTATTTTCTATAGGCCACATCTTACATCCAATTAAGCTGCAAAGTTGTGTGCTTCCTATTTTTGTGCTCTCAAGTAAACAAAAAATATCAGAAAAATATTAAAAAAATAGTGAAGAGAGCACAGATATTAAAGCATTGACAGCACACACTTGAAACTGTTGGCCTATACACTTGTGTTGTACTTGTTGCTTATATCTCCCTTATCTTCTATTTGCCTCTCTACCGCCTTGTGTTGTGCTAGGCCTAGAACACATGTTAACCAGCAACAGTTCCTACATTGAATACTTATTCAACTTTATTTTGTTGTTAACGATTTTCTTTGCTTATTAGCCACTATATTGTGCCATCCAATCTCCACTTTTCCTCTTGAGCAGAACAGATACCTTTGCAATCACTCCACGCTTCATTGGTTCTCACCGTCCACCGTTTACCACCTGCTGTGTCGGTAAGAACAATTGTAAGAACGTGGTAAGACGCTTGAGAGAGAGAGAGAGAGATTATTTCCTTCCTTCCACTTTTCACATTGCCACTATCCTTTGTAGTTGATAGGGATAACATCTTTTTGCTGTCTTTTGTTTACTACTAACAATGGCAGAAGATAAAAGGGATGATGAATGTGTTCAACATGCTGAGTTGCGTGACATGATGAGGGAAACGACAGATATGTTCACCAAAACCCAAGCATCGACAGAGGCGTCATTGACGACCTTGAATCGCCAACTTTCTGATCTTGTTGTTCGGATGGATACTCTTGAGGCGCGGCTGCCTCTCGCTGAAGATCGTGAAGACGATGCTTATAATATGGAAGATCATAACAATCAACCATGACTTCCACGTTATCTACGATGTATGGGAGGTAATAATCGTTATAATTATAATGATTGTCATAACAATTTTAATCACCCTCTTGATGATCCTTTTGCTAAAGTCAAATTTATTGTACCCTCTTTTTTCTGGTGCTTATGATGCTGAGGCATATCTTGATTGGGAGATGACAGTAGAGCAGAAATTTAATGCCCACCTTGTTCCTGAACAACATAGAGTTCGTCAAGCCACTAGTGAGTTTAAGGATTTTGCTATCATATGGTGGAATGAACTTATTAAAACTAGAACTGATCCTCCAACATGGGATAGATTAAAGGAAGCTATGCGCGTTCGTTTTGTTCCTCCTTCTTTTCAGCGGGACCTTCGCAAAAATTGCAGCGCTTAGACCAAGATAACATGTCCGTAGAGGAGTATTATCAAGAGTTACAAAAGGGTATGTTGCGTTGTGGGGTAGTAGAGGACATGAATGAAAAAATAGCTCGTTTTTATGGGGGGTTGAGGCGTGAAATTCAGGACATTGTTGATTATAAGAAATATGATACTGTTAACAGATTATTTCAGCTACCTATGTTGACAGAAAAAGAATTGCAGGGCCGCCAACAGCAGCAGCACCAACGCATGAGGAGCACATTTACACCGCGTTCGACATCTACACCATCCAAAACAGCACCATCTTCAAGTTTTCCTACTGCCACTACACCATCCAATGGTGGCCAACGAACTTCATCTACTGCTCCATTTCCTCACGCGCCGGAGGGCAGCAAGACGACACCATTCAAGCCTACGTCTTCCACTCCTTCCACGAGTCGAACTTCCAACATTAAGTGTCACTGCTGCCAGCGAGTTGGTCATGTGATGAAAGATTGTCCTAGCAAACGAGCATACATAGCACGAGATGATGGAGGGTACGATAGTACTTCGGATGTTGAAGATGAATATTCTCTTGCTACTAACGTTGCAGGACCAAAAGATGACCACTATAGCACAGATAAAGAGGTACTTGGTACTGCAGCAACAGAAAATTATAGAAGCATAATTATGCAGCGTGCTTTGAGCTCCAAAGTTGAGCCGGATGACAAGCTACAATGACACAATCTTTTTCACATGTTTCTCATCATCAAGGACTGCCGCGTGCACACTATAATTGATGGAGGCAGTTGCAACAACTTGGTGAACACGGATGTGGTCAAGAAACTTGGGTTGACAACAAGAGCACACCCTCATCCATACCACATTCAGTGGTTCAACAACAGCGGTAAGGTTAGGGTAACACAAACAGCGAGGGTACATTTTTCGATTGGTTATTACCATAATTTTACTGATTTTGATGTCGTACCTATGGATGCTTGTTCTCTTTTGTTGGGACGTCCTTGGAAATTTGATACGGATGCTATTCATCATGGTAGAACTAATAAATATACTCTGATGCATAAAAGAAAGAAAATCACTTTGCTTCCTATGACTCCTGCTGAAATTGTACATTTTGAGAAAAGTAAAACACGTGATGATAAGTCAACAAAATCACTAGACTCTGAAAAATAGCATGTAATTAAGTTAAAATCACATTCGTTTATTTTAAATCGCACGGTAGACTTTAAAACCCCGCGTACCGGTTCGATGTTATAATCTCAGCCGTCGGTTTAAAATCGGACGGTCCACGTCAGCCCCGCGTTATAAAGACTGGAATTCTTACGTGCTACCCCCTGGGGTTCTCGGGAAATAAGAGCTAGCCCCGGAAACTTCAGATCTAGCCCATGGAACTCCAGAAAATCATGTAAATTCATTTAAAAATCAGTTTTAGCCCCTGGACTTAATAAAAATTAGGTAAAACACCTCTGATAAGTGTAGCTAGACCCCCGGAAATTATGAAAATAATATTATAGACCCTGTAATGGGGTGAGTTCATTATTTTAGCCCTGTTTAGTATTTAATTTAGAAAATTGAATATGTAACTAGTGTTTAAAAATTAAAAAGTGGGACAAACATAATTGTCAAAATTAATTAAAAACTTTCTCAGTACTTAGGAAACTTTGGAGTGAGATAAAAATATATTTTGGGCTGAAATGAATCTGTTTCATTTAATTATTCACATTATTTAGTATAGGGACACATTTTTAAGTAAAGAATAGCTATAGAAAAAAATAGGGAAAATAATTATGAAATAGTTTACATCAGAGACCAAGGTCAAAATATGTTATTAAATTATTTAGGACCAAAACCTATACTGTTTAGATGATGTGCATTACTAGTTTCATAATAAAATACACAATTATGCATAGGAATATAAATCTGAAAATATAGCAACTAGTAAATGATAAATGGAGTTTTTAAAATCCAAAGAGTTCAGTTTAGGGTTGATAGAAATTGTGAAGGCACATATGGAGAAGAAAAATACTTTTCATACATACTTGGTAGTTTAATGTAAGGAATTTATTTAAAACTGAAACACACACACATATATATATATAGTATGTAAGTATAATTATGAACACCAAAGTAGGAATCATACACATATAAATAAAAGTGTATGCAAGCCACAGATCAACACACAAAGTAACCACAACACATATAATGGTAAAGAACTTTTATAAATGTGAATGTGTGGTTTGTATGAAGAAGTGTGGACTATGTCTTATGATTGTTGTTTTTCTTTTGCTATGTATGATGGTATGAAGTAGAACCTGTTCAAGAGCAAGTTATCCCTTTCCAAGATCAGGACTACCCATTTCAAGAGCAGCAAGAAGGAGGCAAGTGTCCTTGACCACTTTGATCCTATGCTAGGATGTGTAGATAGAATTATTTGCATTGTCAAATGAAATATGAAACCTATGATAGGAAGTTTCCCTAGAATTGCATTACCTTGTTTCCTTGTAGCTTGGGTTGGGATTTATTTTGTCATGTCATTTATATCCATGCATATGCTTAGCCATGCTTAGAATGGGATATTTGGGACATGAAATCATCAGTTTATATTACCATACTCTTGAATGAGATATTGTGAGTTATGTAGAGGTAGGGATCAAGGCAAGTTGGATGTTTTGGTTGTGTGCTGGGTGCACGAGACTTGGGTTTGTGTTTAGTACTTGCCTGGATCCTAAGGACCGGTTCATGGAGCATGTAACCCGGCTTTACAGTGCCAACCACATGCTGAGATGGGGCAGCTTGGCCAATTAATTAGGTGTATCCCCGGCGTAGTATGGGTGTGTTGGATGGTGCGGGGAGTAGGTGTCAGCTGGACTACCATATGAACCGCAAGGCTCAAGAGGGGGCCACTGCAGCGGGGTTGGAGCCTCTTGTATGCTGTTAGGGGTGAAACCTCAGTGGGCCCACGCTCGTCGGGAATCCCTTTGTAAAGGCTTCGTAGTGATCTCCTGGCTACACACCTGGGAAGTGTGAATGTGGATCGTAGCCACTGGCATAATGGAGGTTCTTTTAGTCCACCCGGCAACGGGGGATGAAATCACTACATGTGGGTACAGTGGTACAAACTCTGCAGAGTCAAAACTGTCTTGACAGCCGTGCTCACGGTCAAGAGCGGCCTGGACTTATTCATGATTAGAGGATTGATGGTTTTGGAAGTTAAGCGGGGAGCTTAACATTGGTAATGATGTTATGGTTATTGGATTACAATGATGGGATGGGAAATTGGGACCATTTCACCTGTGTAATAATGTAGGTGCTTAATAAGCTAAGGTGATAGGCATTAATCGCGTAGTGCTTTAACCATGAGTTCAACCTCTCCTTGTTCTAGCCATGCATGATATAATTTTCCCACACTTGCTGAGTACCATTGGTACTCAACCTTGCATATTTGTTGGTTTATATTGCTGCTCAGGTCAAGATAATGAGGTGGTGTATAATGACCAAGATTTTGGACCCGAGGAAGGATTTTAGGTTCATGAAGACCCCCGGGCAACGCCTGTGATGGAGCCCTAATGAATAATATTCCGCTGCTAGTTTATTTACTTGTGATGAACTTATTATTGGCATCGAGACATTTACTTTGTAAGACTTACTTATATTCGACACCTGGCTTGTAATAAATGATGCTTCACTATTTGTCATCACATGTATGAGAAAAAGATCCTGGCATACATGTGATATTCAATTGGTTGTTCTTCGGAAAAACCGGGTGTGACAGAGGTGGTATCAGAGCCAAGGTTGCCCGTAGGAACGTGGACCTAGGTAGAAATGGACGTATTTAAGGGCCCTATTTTCTTAAAAACTATTTTCCAAGGTGTGGGTGGAAAAGTGTTTTAAAGGAGTCATTTTCTTCATCTTACCCCAACTTTCATTCAAAGTAGGATTTTTGTTTGAGAATTTATCTAACCTAATTTTAAATTCTTTTGTTTTAGATGGTTCGCATGATTCGCACCGCTCGTAAGTCCACAGGAGGGAGAGTTCCCGTAGTTGCCCTTGCCGAAAGAGAGGAGAGTCGTCCAGTGACGTACCTTTCCTATGGATTGGCAGTAGGAGATTTGTTGCGCCGTCTTCGGCGTATGCTCGAAGCCGCCGGCAATACGGGCAAGCTAATCATCCACCAGGACCATCCGTGAGAAGAGGAAAGAATGGAGTTCGGAGATGAGGATTATACACGAGAATCAGCTGCTTAAGATTCACCACTCCCCAGCTTGTCGAGCAACACAAGTTGATGCGGAGAAAGATGTCACCTGGGAGGCCATCACCTGCCAGAGTCACATCTATCGTCGCCACTTGGACAAAACTGAGTACATGTATGTCCTCCAACGTGAGAGTGGTACCACGGAGTACAAGTACCCACCGGTGCAGCAAGGGACTTCCCATGAGCACATGGACTTGTGCTTGGAGGATGCTGCTATGCTCAGCACTCGACTGCAGGAGTGTCAACAAGAGCTTCAGGATGTCCGAGACACCCTGAAGGAAACGGAGGCGTTGCTGCGAGCTTGCTTAAAGGCGAGAGAAAGAGGAGATGGGAATGAACTGTGTGTCACTGTGAGTGATCCATGGACTCCTGACTCCCCGGATCGCCGAGCAATCAGGCGTCGTCGCACTTCTCCACCAGCAGCCTCCCCACCCAAAGCAGAGTCAGAAGGTAGCCGAAATGAGGAGGAAGATCCCGAGGAGCCAGCTCAAGAGGACGAGTAGTGTAGAGTCTTTCCCCTAGCTAGCAAGAGGTCGAATAGTCGAGTCGTTGCGTAGTTAATGGTGTGATAATGCTTGGTGTGTGACGTGAGTTGTGGAAGCCATGAGCAATTGTCCACAGCCTCGTCTTCAGATTGTTTTGCTTTGGTGTGTGAACCCACAGGAAATAATAATGCATTTATTTGGTGTGAGATATAAACCCTCGTAAAATTTTAACAAAGCCTCAACACCTTAAAGTACCAACAAATGAAAGTAGTAAGATGATACTAAATGGTATCAAATTAACATTTGTTGATTCTGCCAGATGGCCGGAAGAGGAAAAGGACGTGCTGCCAACCCCGCCAACAACAATGATGAGGCATGCAACCCTCATCTTTCTGGAGGCCAGGACCGGGGTGGTCGCCGTGAAGAAGTTGATCCTCTCCACCAAATGCTGGAGAATCAAAATCAGCTTATCCAGAACTTGACGCAAGTGGTGGCCAACTTGCATCAAGTTCCACCTACACAAGCTGCACCACGCCAACCAAGGTTGAGTGAGTTTCTAGGAACTCAACCTCCAAAGTTTGCAAGTGCTGCTGAACCTCTGGAGGCAGATGATTGCTGAAGACCATTGAAAGTAAGATGAGGATCATACAGTGCCAAGGATATGAAAGGGTGCTGTTTGCCTCTCATCAATTGCAAGGACCTGCTGCTGATTGGTGGACCACCTACGTGGCCGCCCATCATGACCCTGAGAACATCACTTGGGAAGAGTTCAAGCGTAGCTTCCGCAACCACTACATCCCAAGAGGTGAACTCAAAAACAAGAGGAAGGAGTTTCTGGGACTGCAGCAGGGAAACATGACGGTGAGGGAATACCTCACTAAATTTACTCAACTATCCCGTTATGCTCCACGAGACATAGAGACTGATGAGCAGAAACAAGATTGTTTCGTGGAAGGACTTACCGCAGAGATGCAGTGTGCAATGTCCTCCAATGAGTATGAAAGCTTTCAAAAGATGGTGGACAGAGCATTTGTGGTGGAAAGGAAGCTAAAGGCCCTGGAAAATGAGAATAAGAGGAAGGCGGGGTGGTCACATCAGGCCTCAGGGAGCAACACCCGCCCACGTATGATGCAGCAACCTACGGGGCAGACGAGCCGTGCTGGGGTACCCTATTCAGCACCAAGAGGGTACAACCCAAACTACAGGCCTCCCGCAGCACCTGCACAGCCGCCACGTCAGTTTGTGCAGCAGCCTCGCCCCGCATATCCACCTCGACCAGCAGTGCAAGGACCCCCAAACCAACCCCAAGACAACAAGGGCCAGGCATCTAAGATTGGGGTGCAATGTTTCAGCTGTGGTGAAGTGGGGCACTACGCCCATAAGTGTCCAAAGAAGAAGCCCACGCCGCCACAACAGCAGAATGTATTGAGAGGACGGGTGAACCACGTCACTATGGAGGAAGCAAAGAGGCACCCGACGTGGTAGTTGGTAAGTTTCCTGCCAATTTACACCTTGCAACTCTGCTGGTTGATTCTGGTGCTACCCACTCGTTCATTGCTCAAGGGTTTGTTAAGAAGCATGACCTAGCAACCACACAAATGAACCATATGCTAGCGGTAAACTCTCCAGGTGGAGAAATAAGGACAATACAAGTGTGTCCCAAAGTGAGCCTAGACATTAATGGGGTAGTATTTACTGCTAACCTCATAGTGATAGATTCACAAGGGATAGATATTATTTTGGGTATGGATTGGTTGACCAAACATAAAGGAATCATCCATTGTTCGACCAGAACGGTGGAACTAACTCACCCCAATGGCACAAGAGTAAAGTTCATAACGATACACGAGCCTAGGAGGGACATCAAATTAAATCAAGTGGAAGTGAAAGTTGAGGAAATCAGGACTATCAGGGAATATCCAGATGTTTTTCCGGAGGAGTTGCCAGGTATGCCTCCCGACCGTGACGTGGAATTCGCAATTGAGCTAGTACCGGGAACAGCCCCGATATACGAGAGACCTTATCGAATGGACTCCAAGCAGCTAGAAGAGCTCAAGGATCATTTGAGAGAATTGACGGAGAAGGGGTATATTCGCCCTAGTTCCTCACCATGGGGAGCTCCGGTGATATTTGTGCCCAAGAAAGACGGAACCCAAAGGTTATGCGTGGATTACCGTGCCTTGAATGAGGTAACCATCAAAAACAAGTACCCATTACCCCGCATTGAAGACTTGTTTGATCAGTTGAGGGGAGCTTGTGTGTTCTCGAAAATTGATCTCAGGTCGGGGTACCACCAACTCAAGATAAGGCAATCAGATATTCCCAAGACAGCTTTCGTATCTCGGTACGGACTGTATGAATACACTGTCATGCCTTTTGGGCTAACCAATGCCCCGGCATATTTCATGTACCTCATGAACAAGGTATTCATGGAATATCTGGACAAATTTGTGGTGGTTTTCATAGATGATATTCTCGTCTTCTCCAAAGATGAAGAAGAACATGAGAAACATCTAAGGTTGGTGTTACAGAGGCTGAGAGAACACCAACTATATGCCAAGTTGAGCAAGTGTGAGTTTTGGCCGAAGAGAGTTCCCTTTTTAGGACATATAATCTCGGAGGGAGGAATCTCCGTAGATCCCGCCAAAATCGAAGATATCCAGAAGTGGAAAACCCCTGAAAATGTCGGGGAAGTTCGAAGCTTTTTGGGATTGGCTGGATACTATCGACGGTTTATTGAGGGATTCTCCAAGATCTCGAGACCTCTCACCAAACTGTTGGAGAAGGGAATCACATTCACCTGGACGCCACAGTGCGAGACGAGCTTTCAGGAGTTAAAGAAGAGATTGACAACAGCCCCAGTGTTGGTTATGCCAGATATGCAGAAGAATTTCACAGTGTACTGCGATGCCTCTGGAAATGGGTTGGGATGTGTTCTCATGCAAGAAGGACATGTCGTGGCTTATGCATCCCGGCAGCTTCGGAAGCACGAGAAGAACTATCCTACACATGACCTAGAACTAGCTGCAGTGGTACACGCGTTGAAAATTTGGCGGCACTATTTGATGGGGAAGAGGACAGAGATATATACGGATCATAAGAGTTTGAAGTACATATTCACACAGCCAGATCTCAACCTCAGACAAAGGAGATGGCTGGAGCTAATCAATGACTTTGATGTGGGCATCAACTATCATCCCGGGAAAGCAAACATCGTGGCCGATGCTTTGAGTCGGAAAGTGCAGGTCAATAAGTTGAGCTTGAAGGACATGCCCGCAGAATTGAAGGACGAGGTTATAAGGCTCAATCTATGTCTAGTAAATAGTGGTGAAGCCATCGCCATGGAAGTGGACTCCACACTCGAGCGAGACATACGCGAGGGCCAAAAGAATGATGAGAAGATACAAGAGATCAGACAACTCATCAAGGAAAATAAAGCTCCTGGTTTTAGAGAGGATGAACAAGGAACGGTGTGGCACGGGAAAAGAATCTGTGTGCCAGAAGTAAAGGAGATCCGTGAATTGATTTTGAAGGAGGCTCATGATTCCGACTATTCCATTCATCCTGGGAGTACGAAGATGTACCAGGACCTCAAGAGCAGATATTGGTGGTATGGCATGAAGCGAGATGTCGCGGAACATGTTGCCCTATGTGACACATGTCAGTTGGTGAAAGCTGAACATCAACGACCCGCGGGATTACTGCAACCACTCAAAGTGCCTGAATGGAAGTGGGAAGAAATCAGCATGGATTTTGTCGTGGGATTGCCTAGGACCCAATCCGGGTATGATTCAATATGGGTCATTATTGATAGGCTAACCAAGGTAGCTCATTTCATTCCTATGAAAGAAAGCTACAGCGGATCCAAATTGGCAGAATTGTACATGTCAAGGATTGTGTGTTACCATGGAGTGCCAAAGAAGATAGTGTCGGACCGAGGGACACAGTTCACCTCGAGGTTTTGGCAAAAGTTGCATGAAACCATGGGAACCCACCTGAACTTCAGCTCTGCCTATCATCCCCAAACTGACGGGCAGACGGAGAGAACCAATCAGATCCTTGAAGATATGTTAAGGGCATGTGCACTCAAAAACAATAGGAGTTGGGACAAGAACTTACCGTATGCGGAGTTTTCCTATAACAACAGCTATCAAGCTAGTATGAAAATGTCACCGTTTGAAGCTTTGTATGGAAGGAAGTGCAGAACTCCCCTATTTTGGAACCAAACAGGAGAAAGTAAAGTGTTTGGTCCAGAAGTGCTACAAGAACCGAGGCAAAGGTGAGGGAGATCCGCAACAATTTGAGGATAGCACAAACACGCCAAAAGAGCTATGCCGATGTACGAAGAAGAGAGCTCGTTTTCAACGTGGGAGACTATGTTTATCTCAAGGTGTCCCCTATCAGAGGACTTCGTCGGTTCAAGGTGAAAGGGAAGTTGTCACCTCGATACATTGGACCCTTTCAAGTTTTGGAAAGAAAAGGCGAGGTGGCGTACCAACTAGAGTTACCGGTTCATCTATCGGATGTACACGATGTATTCCATGTGTCACAACTCAAGAAATGTCTGAGGACGCCTGAAGAGGTGTTACCCATGAATGAAGTGGATGTAGCTGAGGATTTGTCTTATGCCGAACAACCATACAAGATTTTGGAGACAATGGAACGCCTCACCAGAAATAAAAGAAACCGGATGTGCAAGGTGCAGTGGAAGCATCACTCGGAAGAGGAAGCCACCTGGGAACGGGAAGATGAGCTCAAGGCACAATTTCCGGAATTGTTTTCTTAGAAACACCAATCTCGAGGACGAGATTTCTTTTAAGAGAGGTAGAGCTGTAACACCCCAAATTTTGATTCAAAACCCTAAACCATGTTCAGAGGGGAATTTAAAATTTTTTGGACGTGTTGCATGTTTTGCAAAAATTCAAATTCAAACTGGAATTCAAATTATACTCAAAACAGAAAAGAAATGGAAAAAGAAAAAGAGAAACGGGAAAAAACCGGCCAGTGGGCCGAAACCCGCCAGCCGGCCCAGTTTTCCCCGCGCCAGCCCGCCCCCGCGCGCCTGCGCTCTCTCACACAGACAGGTGGGACCCACCTGTCATCCCCAACCTCGCTCGCGCCGACCCCGGACTTTTCCCCCCGAGCGCGCGCGATCTTAACCGATCGAAAAACCGCGTCCCTCAGCCGAATTTCGGTCCCAGAAGAATCCAACTCGATCACAACTGACCCACCGCCCTCCCCCGACTATAAAAACCCCAGCCCCGATCGGTTTTTCTCACGCGATCGCCGATTTTTACTCGGGCGAGCACCGAGACTTCGCCGGTGAATTCTGGCCGATCTAAGCTCGGAAATTCTGATCTAACTCGCTGGTCTTGATCCACCGCCTCCGGGGAGCTTTGCAGGTGCAGAAAACTCGGAGAGTTACGGTGTAAACCCAGCGCCGACGAGCTTCGCCGTGGTTTTGCCTCGGACCTCGCCGCCGAGCACTTTCTAGGACCCCCGAGCTCGAGAAAACCCCCGAGGTGAGATCCCTGACCTCCCCTCTACCGATCTATGCCATAAGATCACAGTTTTAGGTAGAATTCTCGAGGATCCGAAACTTTCCGGCGAGATCGCCGCTTCCCGCCGCCGTGCGCCGCCGGCAGCGCCGCCCGCGCTCGATCAGAGCGACGTGGCCGCTTGTGCGCCGTTTATTTTAAATCGCACGGTAGACTTTAAAACCCCGCGTACCGGCGTCGGTTTAAAATCGGACGGTCCACGTCAGCCCCGCGTTATAAAGACTGGAATTCTTACGTGCTACCCCCTGGGGTTCTCGGGAAATAAGAGCTAGCCCCAGAAACTTCAGATCTAGCCCCTGGAACTCCAGAAAATCATGTAAATTCATTTAAAAATAAGTTTTAGCCCCTGGACTTAATAAAAATTAGGTAAAACACCTCTGATAAGTGTAGCTAGACCCCTGGAAATTATGAAAATAATATTATAGACCCTGTAATGGGGTGAGTTCATTATTTTAGCCCTGTTTAGTATTTAATTTAGAAAATTGAACATGTAACTAGTGTTTAAAAATTAAAAAGTGGGACAAACATAATTGTCAAAATTAATTAAAAACTTTCTCAGTACTTAGGAAACTTTGGAGTGAGATAAAAATATATTTTGGGCTGAAATGAATCTGTTTCATTTAATTATTCACATTATTTAGTATAGGGACACATTTTTAAGTAAAGAATAGCTATAGAAAAAAATAGGGAAAATAATTATGAAATAGTTTACATCAGAGACCAAGGTCAAAATATGTTATTAAATTATTTAGGACCAAAACCTATACTGTTTAGATGATGTGCATTACTAGTTTCATAATAAAATACACAATTATGCATAGGAATATAAATCTGAAAATATAGCAACTAGTAAATGATAAATGGAGTTTTTAAAATCCAAAGAGTTCAGTTTAGTGTTGATAGAAATTGTGAAGGCACATATGGAGAAGAAAAATACTTTTCATACATACTTGGTAGTTTAATGTAAGGAATTTATTTAAAACTGAAACACACACACATATATATATAGTATGTAAGTATAATTATGAACACCAAAGTAGGAATCATACACATATAAATAAAAGTGTATGCAAGCCACAGATCAACACACAAAGTAACCACAACACATATAATGGTAAAGAACTTTTATAAATGTGAATGTGTGGTTTGTATGAAGAAGTGTGGACTATGTCTTATGATTGTTGTTTTTCTTTTGCTATGTGTGATGGTATGAAGTAGAACCTGTTCAAGAGCAAGTTATCCCTTTCCAAGATCAGGACTACCCATTTCAAGAGCAGCAAGAAGGAGGCAAGTGTCCTTGACCACTTTGATCCTATGCTAGGATGTGTAGATAGAATTATTTGCATTGTCAAATGAAATATGAAACCCATGATAGGAAGTTTCCCTAGAATTGCATTACCTTGTTTCCTTGTAGCTTGGGTTGGGATTTATTTTGTCATGTCATTTATATCCATGCATATGCTTAGCCATGCTTAGAATGGGATATTTGGGACATGAAATCATCAGTTTATATTACCATACTCTTGAATGAGATATTGTGAGTTATGTAGAGGTAGGGATCAAGGCAAGTTGGATGTTTTGGTTGTGTGCTGGGTGCACGAGACTTGGGTTTGTGTTTAGTACTTGCCTAGATCCTAAGGACCGGTTCATGGAGCATGTAACCCGGCTTTACAGTGCCAACCACATGCTGAGATGGGGCAGCTTGGCCAATTAATTAGGTGTATCCCCGGCGTAGTATGGGTGTGTTGGATGGTGCGGGGAGTAGGTGTCAGCTGGACTACCATATGAACTGCAAGGCTCAAGAGGGGGCCACTGCAGCGGGGTTGGAGCCTCTTGTATGCTGTTAGGGGTGAAACCTCAGTGGGCCCATGCTCGTCGGGAATCCCTTTGTAAAGGCTTCGTAGTGATCTCCTGGCTACACACCTGGGAAGTGTGAATGTGGATCGTAGCCACTGGCATAATGGAGGTTCTTTTAGTCCACCCGGCAACGGGGGATGAAATCACTACATGTGGGTACAGTGGTACAAACTCTGCAGAGTCAAAACTGTCTTGACAGCCGTGCTCACGGTCAAGAGCGGCCTGGACTTATTCATGATTAGAGGATTGATGGTTTTGGAAGTTAAGCGGGGAGCTTAACATTGGTAATGATGTTATGGTTATTGGATTACAATGATGGGATGGGAAATTGGGACCATTTCACCTGTGTAATAATGTAGGTGCTTAATAAGCTAAGGTGATAGGCATTAATCGCGTAGTGCTTTAACCATGAGTTCAACCTCTCCTTGTTCTAGCCATGCATGATATAATTTTCCCACACTTGCTGAGTACCATTGGTACTCAACCTTGCATATTTGTTGGTTTATATTGCTGCTCAGGTCAAGATAATGAGGTGGTGTATAATGACCAAGATTTTGGACCCGAGGAAGGATTTTAGGTTCATGAAGACCCCCGGGCAACGCCTGTGATGGAGCCCTAATGAATAATATTCCGCTGCTAGTTTATTTACTTGTGATAAACTTATTATTGTCCATCGAGACATTTACTTTGTAAGACTTATTTATATTCGACACCTGGCTTGTAATAAATGATGCTTCACTATTTGTCATCACATGTATGAGAAAAAGATCCTGGCATACATGTGATATTCACTTGGTTGTTCTTCGGAAAAACCGGGTGTGACAGTATTGGAGGTGTTCTCATATAAGGAGGTAAACCCGTTGCATTCTTTAGTGAAAAATTGCATGGTCCTTCTCTAAATTATTCTACTTATGATAAGGAATTGTATGACTTAGTGCGAGTTCTACAAACTTGGCAACATTACCTATGGTCTAAGGAGTTCGTCATACATTCTGATCATGAATCTTTAAAGTATCTTAAGTGTCAAACCAATCTGAATAAACGACATGCTAAATGGATTGAGTTCATAGAATCGTTTCCGTACATCATTAAGCATAAGAAAGGGAAGGAGAATGTTATTGCAGATGCGTTATCTAGATGTTACACCATGTTGTCCCAACTTTATCATAAAATATTTGGTTTGGAAACAATAAAAGGATTATATTCTACTGATTTGGACTTCAAAGATGCCTTTAAAAATTGTAAAGAAGGAAGAACTTGGAATAACTATGTACTACGGGAGGACCTCCTCTATCGTGCTAACAAGCTATATGTTCCTGCTAGTTCTGTTCGCCTATTACTTTTGCAGGAAGCACATGGAGGAGCTTTGATGGGACATTTTGGAGTAAAGAAAACTGAGGACGTGCTGGCCACACACTTCTTTTGCCCAAAGATGAGACGCGATGTCGAGCGCTACATGTCACGATGCACTACTTGCAATAAAGCTAAGTCTCGACTTAACCCACATGGTCTTTATATGCCTCTTCCTGTTTCTAGTGTACCTTGGCAGGATATTTCCATGGATTTTGTTTTGGGATTGCCTAGGACTAAGAGGGGGAGGGATAGTATTTTTTTGGTTGTTGATCGTTTCTCCAAAATGGCACATTTCATACCTTGTCATAAGAATGATAATGCCTCACACATTGCTGATTTGTTTATGACGGAAATTATTCGTTTACATGATGTGCCAAATACCACTGTTTCTGATCGTGATGCAAAATTTTTAAGTCATTTTTGGAGAACTTTGTGGTATAAATTGGGAACCAAGCTGCTGTTTTCAACCACATGTCACCCACAAACCGATGGATAAACAGAGGTAGTAAATCGTACTCTATCCACTATGTTGCGGGCTGTTTTAAAAACAAATTTAAAGGGTTGCGAGGATTGTTTACCACATATAGAATTTGCTTACAACAGGTCAGTTCACTCTACTACAAAGGTAAGCCCATTCCAGATAGTGTATGGTTTCAATCCCCGTGCTCCTATTGATTTATTATCTTTGCCTCCTTCTGAAACTATAAATTTGGATGCTACACAACGATCTGAATTCATTTTTAAGATGCATGAAACTATAAAAAAATATTGAAAGGATGAATGAGAAGTATAGAATTTCTGGTAGTAAAGGTAGAAAAGAAGTAAAACTTGAACCAGGGGACTTGGTATGATTACATTTGAGAAAAGAACGATTCCCTCACTTGAGAAAATCTAAACTTATGCCACGAGCTGCTGGTCCTTTTAAGATTGTTGAAAAGATCAGTGACAATGCATATAAGCTTGAGTTGCCTCCCGATTTTGGGGTTAGTCCCACATTTAACATTTCAGATTTACGACCATACATGGGGGAAGAAGATGATCTTGAGTCAAGGACGACTCCGATTCAAGAGGAGGAGGATGATGAGGACATCACAACAGTGGATACTCACATTGATATACAAGGACCAATCACAAGAGGACGAGCATGGTTACTAAATCGGCAGGTGAACTCGTTCCGAACTTCCTACCCATGTGATTTTGAGAATGGATTGGTATTGAATGATTTAATTGTTATTAGGAACCATGGACATGATTAACAAGTAAAGAGAGGAGGATTTGGGGACGTGGAGAATCAGATGGGACGTCCACAAGTTGATGGAAACAATCACCAACTCGGACTCGAGTTCAACTCGGAGTCCAGGAGCAGTACATCTTAAAACGGACGCCCAGGATGCATACGGACTCCGTTTTTGACGTTCTACATATGCATGGAAAGATGAGAAGATAAACTTTCCAATGGTTCTGGTCCTACATTAAAATTCGCCGGGAGTCGTTGCGAGTTGTCGAAACAAGTTGAATTCAGAGTTCTGTCCGGTGTTGCACCACCGTATTGGTCTTTTGGGCCTTGTATCCCGTATGATTCCATTAGGGACGCGTCTAAGGGTCTTATGGTCAAACTCTAGCCTTTAAATACTGCAGCCGACAGCCATATTTGGTGGGTTTTGCTTAGATTAAACACTTTCGCCGTTCTACGGTTTGTGAGACCCCAATTTTGCAATTTCAGATTGCATCTTCGTCATTCTTGCTTGTGTTCTCGGTTGCACCTGCAGGGATAGCCTTCTTGGCGAGGTCAAGCGTGTGAAGCACGGTTGATAACCAACGGAGCAGTGGTGTAGTGATTGCAGGGGTGTTTGGGTCCGCTCGAGTTCCTCGGATCATCAACGTCGAGATCTCCACTTCAATCGACCTACCTTTCGGAAGATCGGGCCTAAACAACTCATCATGAGGTCCGTTGGTCATCAGAGCTCAGGCCAGCGGAGGGCGTGAGGTCCGGAGGTCATTAGAGCTCGGCCTCTGAGGAGAGGGCGAGGTCTGGCATCGGGGCTCGCCTCTGAGGAGAGGGCGACGGCCGGTATCGAAGCTCAGGCCTAAGGGGCGCGTGAGGTCCGGCATCGGAGCTCGCTTCTGAGGAGGGGGAGACGAGGTCCGGCTTCAGAGCCCACCCCTGCTAAGGGGTGAGGTCCGGCCTTGCTCAGAGGTCCTCCTTTCCCTGCCTCTTAGTCTTATTTGGCTTACAGTCCTGGGCCGATATACGGGGCTTGTGCAATCCAGTGCACTTGGTCCCCGAGGTCCGGCTCCCGCCGTAGCCAGGGTGTAACCGTCCGGCCCCTAATACTCAGACCGTAGCGCTGGGGAGGCAGAGTGCACATGCTTTGGGTGCAGGACCCGGCAAAGCAAGGCTCCTGAACCTCCTGCTCTGGTGTAGGTCTTTTCCTAGAGGATACCAACTGGCGTCACAGTGCCCTAACTGGGGGAGGTCTGATAGGCCCCCGGGACTTTAGCAGGTACCTCAAGCACGACCGCACTCAGCAGGATAGCAAATGCCGACTAGCTGAGAGTGAGAAAGGAGGGCCGAGTGTACGACGGGCGTACACTATCTAGAGCGCGGGGAGGTGATCATATAAATTAACGCGTAATTTAAATGAACACCTAAGTAAGTGTGGTAGGACTTACAGAGGTAGGGCCGGAGCGCCTTCCTTGTGCTCCCATGCACGGATCCGCGGTGGTAGCGCCGAAGCTCCCGTCGACACCGTGCGATCCGGAGCATTGCTTGCCATCTTGCCTCGTCGACGAGGTAGATGGCCTCACGCAGGAGCTGGTCCTGTGTGACTTCGTCGTACGCTCGGACACGGGGGGACCCCCATGGTGATCTACGAGGGAAGCATGACTTCGGCCCCGCATACCATGTAGAAGGGTGATTCCCGTGACCCGACCCTGGGATGTCCAGCTGGCCTCCGACGTAGAGGAGCCTATATGCCCCGACGGTTTCGGGTGCAGCGTCTGCACCGATTGTGTGGGTCTGCTCGGCAAGGACCTGGCACGCCTTGCATCTCATAACCGGCTTGACGACATCCAGGAGGCTGTCGGTCTGTACGAGCCATGCTGGATGGTTCTACTGACCAGCGTGTGGGATGATGAGTGTTCCCAGCACTCGCCTCCGTGGATTGCCGCGAGCGGGTCGCAACATTCCTCCTGGGCTATGCACTGCAATAGGATGTCGTGGCGCCACACCAGTAAAGATACCAGCGCGTTGCACTTAGCCATCTGCATAATTCGTTCAGTAGATGCACGTTCTTCAGGAAGGATGTATTTCAAGAAGTCTCGGACCTCCGTGGTCCATGCATCGGGGCTACTTGAGCTTCTGGATCTTGGGCGCTGGGTAATACGGAGTCCCTAGTGGCGCATACGATCCTTTGGCGGGCACCATTGCTGCAGGGCCGCCGGGACCGCTAGCTTCGAGGTGCTGGTCTCGCCCCCTTCGCCCGGTTCGGCAGTCCGGGTTGTGAGTCGCGGCAACGTCCCTTCGAAGGCTCCTTGGGGCTTCGGGGCTACGATGGAGGCCTTCGTTGACAGGTTGTTGGCGACGGTGTCGTCGGCGCGCGGTACATGGCACAGGTTCAAGGTACCCAAACCGCTCTCCCGTCGGCATGAGGAGCAGCACGCCATCGGAGTAGAACGTCCAGTGAGGCTCGGTGAAGGCCGGTGCTCGGGGCTCCGGTTCTCCACCTTCGGGGCCCCTTGGGATGCTTGGGGGTGGCGTCCACCTAACCACGAAATCAGTCGGTGCTTGGCTCTTGACTGTCTGACGTGGTTGGGGGTTCAGCTTGAACTTCACCATCTTCGGGCTGTTCTCCTGCTTCGGAGGCTGGCCGTGAATGCCAGCTACGCCCTTCTGCTGCTCTGGCGCACTTGTCCGCCAGGCTGAAGAGCTCCAAGACGACGCGCACCTCCCTGGTGGCCAACTTCTCGAGCATCTTCTCGTCCCGCACACCCTGTCGGAATGCAACCACCACTGATGCATTCTGTATGTGTGGGATGGTGTTGCGTACTTGGGAAAACCGCTGAGTGAAGGAGCGCAGTGATTCTCCCGGTTGTTGTCATATGGCGTGGAGGTCCAGCTCCGTGCCGGGACGCGTGTAGGAGCTGCTGAAGTTCGTCGTGAACTGTCGGCACAACTCCGCCCAGGAAGTTATGGAATCCTGGGGCAGGTTCATGAACCACGATCTCGCCGGGCCGGTTAAGGTGACGAGGAAGTAGTTGGCCATGACGGCTTCATCCCCTCTTGCCGCTAGGATGGCAGTAGAGTAGACCTGTAGGAACTCCGCCGGGTTGATGCTTCCGTCGTACTTCTCCGGCAGGTGTAGCCGGAACTTGTGCGGCCACACTGTGAAGCGGAGGTGTGGCGCCATGGATGCACACCCCGTTCCTGCTGCTGCAGATCCTGGTGCCGCGAACCTTTGGATGGCCGCTGGCACGGTGTACCCCGGCATGGGCATTGGTGCTCCATGTACCGGGGACGCCGACTGCAGGACATATGATCGCTGCATATGCTGCATGGTGTACGCTTGGGGCAGAGGTCGCATGGCGAACGTCTGAGGCCCAGGCTGAGTCGAGACGGTCGGCGTGCTGTAGCCGGCCTCTTGGATGTGACGCCTTTGCCGCTGTCGCTCTATGGTGACGCGAGTGACTTCTCCCGAGCGGCGTCGCTCCAGCTCCATCCTCAGGTTCGCCGTTGGGAGCCTGGTAGAGCAGGAGTCTGCCGTCTGCCCGTCAACCGTTGGTGTGCGCGACAACGACACAGCTGGTTGACCGGGGCGTCCTCCTCGCCGCAGCGGAGGGTTGACGGCAGTAGCGACGAGGTAGTTGACGTCGCGGATCCACTGCTGGGCGGCCCCCTAGGGAGCATCTTCTGCAGGTGGATTGTCCAGGAGCGCTTCTGCGGCGGCTAGTGCACTTGCTTGAGTGGCACTCTGCGCCGCTGCAGATCTTGAGGTTGATGGAGTTCGCCGGGAACGTTGGCGCGAAGAGCTTGCCTCTAAAGGGAGCTTGGACATCTACGGTCGACACTTCCCCGGGCCTGCTCTGGGCAGCCCGCGGAGGTTCTTTTTCGGAGGGGCTAGTCCTCTCACGAGGATCGTGCATGTTGGACGAAGGAAGGAGATGAAGGTGGATTGACACCAAGATTTTACGTGGTTCGGGCCGCCTAAGCGTAAAACCCTACGTCCACGGGAGTGCTTGGAGCACTTGTTTCCTTGAGTATGAGGATGGGTGGCGAACTGCCGAACCCTAAGCACTAGAGGGAGCTGAACACATGGGAGTTCAAACCCCTTGTAACGTTGCCTTCCCGGGCCTTTTATAATCCAAGGCTCGGGCGGCTTACAAGGTGGGCCCCGGGGCCCGACAGGTGGCCCCGGGGTGATTTCCTAAAAGCTACTATGTCTTGGCGCTGGCTTCGAGGTCGTCGTCCTGCCGCCCTGTCCATGCTGCGGGCTAGGCGTAGCAGTTGATGATGGCAGGAGCGGCAGGGCATGTCCTGTCACTGTCCTCAGCTTCTAACACTGTGCGCCTGTCTTGACTGTGACTGGTCACAGTGCCTCCTGACAGGCGTGCGCCGCGCCTCTTCGTATTGGGAAGGTGCAGGTCCTGAATGCTTTGTACGGTAAAGGCATGGCACGCCTTTACTCCCGCTGCCTACCGCGCCAGGGCGGACAGCGCTGCACGTGGCCACGTGGCAGGCCCGGAGCTGTTCTCTGTGGAGAGGGGAGCTCCGGCCCTACTGGACATGTGGCACCTTCGGAGCTCGCCCCTGCGGAGGGGGCGAGGTCCGGCCTTCTAGGCCACGTGGCAGGCTCGGAGCTGTTCTCTGAGGAGAGGGGAGCTCCGGCCCTACTGGACACGTGGCGCCTTCGGAGCTCGCCCCTGCGGAGGGGGCGAGGTCCGACCTTCTAGGCCACGTGGCAGGCCCGGAGCTGTCCTCTGAGGAGAGGGGAGCTCCGGCCCTACTGGACACGTGACGCCTTCGGAGCTCGCCCCTGCGGAGGGGGCGAGGTCCGACCTTCTAGGCCACGTGGCAGGCCCGGAGCTGTCCTCTGAGGAGAGGAGAGCTCCGGCCCTACTGGACACGTGGCGTCTTCGGAGCTCGCCATTGCGGAGGGGGCGAGGTCCGGCCTTCTGGGCCACGTGGCAGGCCTGGATCTATCCTCTGAGGAGAGGGGAGCTCCGGCCCTACTAGACACGTGGCATCTTCGGAGCTCGCCCCTGCGGAGGGGGCGAGGCCCGACCTTCTGGGCCACGCAGCAGGCCCGGAGCTGTCCTCTGAGGAGAGGGGAGCTCCGGCCCTACTGGACACGTGGCGCTTTCGGAGCTCGCCCCTGCGGAGGGGCGAGGTCCTTAGTCGGTTTCACCCTGTGCGCAGGGGTACCCGGTATTGAGGGTACCGACAGAGTGGCTACTGATCCTCCCAAAATTGATGCAGTGTCAAGGTGGCCAATACCACAAAACTTTACTGAACTAAGGGGCTTTCTTGGTCTTACAGGTTATTATAGAAAGTTTGTACATGGTTATGGTATTATTGCCAAACCACTGACAAACCTACTGCATCATAAAATATTTTCCTGGTCTGACTCAGCTCAAGAGGCATTTGAAGTTCTTAAGAAAGCAATGATCACCACTCCTGTTCTTGCATTCCTAGATTTTTCAAAACAGTTTACTGTGGAAAATGACACATGTGATACTGGAATTGGTGCAGTCCTTTCTCAAGAGGGGCACCCAGTGGCATTTTTCAGTAAAGGGATCAGTGTCCAAAATCAGAAATTTTCTACATATGAGAGAATTTCTGGCTGTGTTAATGGCAGTGGATAAATAGAGAACTTATCTTCAAAGAATGCCTTTTGTTATAAGGACATATCATCAAAGCCTTTGTCATCTGCAAGACCAAACACTCTCCACTGATCTGCAGAGGAAGGCAATGAGAAAGATGGCTTGTTTGCAGTTCAAGTTTGCTTACAAGAAAGGTTCAGAGAACAAGGTGGCCGATGCTCTTTCCAGAGTTGGCCATCTCCTGAACATTCAGTCGGTTTCCACTACTGTCCCAGTTTGGATTCAAGAGGTGGTAAACTCTTATAAGCATGACTCTGCAGCTCAACAATTGTTAGTCCAACTGGCCTTGGACAGTCCAAATGCTGAGGGGTATTCTCTTACAGATGGAGTGATCAGGTATAAGGGCAAAATCTGGGTGGGCAATAATTCTGCAGTCCAGACGAAACTGATATATTCCCTACATTCCTCTGCATTAGGGGGTCATTCCAGAATACAAGCCACATATCAGAGGATAAAGATGCTTTTTCACTGGCAAAACCTCAAGCAGTCAGTGGAATCATTTGTCAAGCAGTGTGAAACTTGTCAAAAGGCCAAACATGAGCTTTGCAAATACCCAGTTAAACATCCATTTCATGCTACCACTATTGCTCAACTATTCATGGATAATATAGCTAAGCCGCATGGGGTTCCAAAAACCACTGTATCAGACCGAGACAAAAATTTTACTAGCGCATTCTGGACTGCTCTTTTCAAACTGTTGGATACTGGCCTCCAATTGAGTTTGGCTTACCATCCCCAAACTGACAGCTAGACGGAAAGATTGAATCAATGGCTTGAGATGTTCTTGCGATGTTCAGTTCATACTTCACCCAAGAAATAGTCTCAATGGTTCTCTTTGGTCGAACTTTGGTATAATACCTCCTATCATACAGCTTTACAATGCTCACCATTGAATGCCCTTTATGGGGTAGAACCTCATTCTGGGATTTTTCCAGCACTGGCTCAATCAGACAACACTGAGGTGTCCAAGTTTATGAAGGAAAGGCAGTTCTTCTCTACCTTACTAAAAGATTAGCTGAGCAGGGCGCAGAACAAAATGATGCATCATGCTGATAAGCATCGTTTTGATCGAGAAATCTTAGTGGGTGAGCAAGTCTTATTAAAATTACAGCCTTATGTTCAGCAATCAGTGGTCAGCAGGTCTTTTTCTAAATTAGCTCTGAAATTCTATGGTCCATTCACTATCTTGGCAAAGATCGGATCAGTGGCATATAAATTGAATTTATCGGAGAACAGTTTGATCCACCCAGTCTTTCATGTGTAGCAACTCAAGCCGTATACTCCCAATTATACATCAGTTTTCTCTACTCTGCCTGTCATACCTCAGATGGATACCTCTGATATCTACCTGAGAGGATTTTGGACAGACGTTTGGTGAAAAAGTGAAATTCGGCTGTGACACAGATTCTAGTTACTTGGTATGGACTACCTGAGTCATCAGCTACTTGGGAAGACTATCATGTCTTGAAGACGCGGTTTCCACAGTCTTCAGCTTGGGGACAAGCTGCTTCCGGAGGGGGGCGGTGTCACAGCCCCAACAGAGGTAACAGACCGCCAGGAGAAAGGTTCGGCGCGAGTGGCACGAGGGGCGTGCGGGGTTTGAGTCGGTGGACCAGGTCGGTGGAGCATTGGCCGTGAGAAGATAAATAGCGGGATCGAATGCAATTAGACAGACTGGTCATTTGTAAACGGCATTTCCCTCCCTGTATCTCTCTCTACTCCTGCCTCTTCTTCCCCAAATTCCCCGAATTCCCCACTGTAATCTGATACTTCGAGGAGATTGCAATAAAGAGAGAGAGGAGATCGGTGGCCGTATCTCGAGAGATCGCACTCGTCTTCATGATTCCTTCGGGCGACCTGTATCCAGTACAAGCTTCTAGTCGGTGGCCCAACGGCTTCTCGATGAGGCGCCCTTACAATTACTTCTTCAAGGTTGACTGCAAGAACGGCCAGAACTGCCACTACTCAGGGTCCACATATCCTCTGCATTGGCTCAGTCCATGCAGAGGTGGCATTAGATGTAACCTTAGTCGGGCTGCTAAAATTTCTGAGTAAAAAATCTCTCAAGGCATCCAGCCACATGTCTCTCACCTCGAATCTTCCTCTCTCTATCTCTGTGATGAATGCTCATGACCAGACCGACGAACGCTGGTAGCCCACCGCAGCCATCTCTAGATGAGAATGGGGTGCCGCTGATCGGGATCTTCCTCTGCCGCTCATCTCGCACCCATCTCAGCGAAAATCCAGCCGCTGCACCAGTCTCACCCAGAATCCAACTGCCTCGTCGCCGTCCGGCTGGATCCACTTCAGGCTGCATCGATGCATCGGCAGCGCCCGTCTCACCTAGAACTCATGCTCCTCGCCGCCGTTCAGCTGGATCCGGGCTGCATCCATGCATCGGAAGAAGTGGCAGCAGCTTCGACAAGAATAGAGGTTACTGTGCTGCTGCATCATTTTCAGTAATCCTCTTTGTCCCTTGAATTTTTATGTTGAATGATGCTGCTAGTAGCATTATAATGAATAGACAACAAGTGTACCCAAATTAAAATACTTCAACATACGTTATATTAATACGCTAACTTGGTTGGTTCAACATAATGCAGATTGAAGTTACATTGTAATATTTAACAAAAGAGCATTAATTTGGCTAGCTTCCTAATATGTCAACAATTTTCATGAAAGTAACTTGTTCTTGCTCCACTAGGGCCACTAGATTGTGCTCCACCCTGCAATATGAACAAATACAAAGATGAGAAAAAAACTTAATCTTGCTTAATAATATAGAGTACTTGTTTACCATAAGTAGCTGACTGAAGCTAGTAAAAGATCCAAATTCTGCCATCACATGATCATTGTTCTTAAAAATACATTGCCCTAGTTATTGCTTGCCCTTGTCTTCTTTTTCTTATGAAACTTATCAGCCCATGTTAGTGCTCGCCTTGAAGTATTCTTATGAACCACCCTTTTCTTTATGCCTTTGGCACAAGCAAAATTTCCAGATAGTTTAAACTGTCCTTGTTCCTCAGGCTGATCTGTAGTCATATTCGAAGAGTCCTTAATCTTGTTGTCAACGTCTATTTGCAAAGTGTTAAGTACATCATCAAAGAATGAATAGATGTCTCCATACTCAGATGCTCGAGAAGCAATTGTAAGGAACTTTCGGGACAAAGACTGATATCGTCTTGTTGCATCTATTTTTGGATTTTCCAAAACAATCTTTCCATTAGTGTCTTGTACAGTCCCACTTCTTGCTTCTTGAGTCCATCTCTTTAAAACATAATGCTCAGGCAAGAGCTTTATATTTACCATGTCAAGAATTTTCAAAGCATGACTACGTAATATTCCAATCCTTCCAAATTGTCTGCAGTCACAAAAGACTACTTGGTTGGAGGGATCAGCTACAACCATGTACTCCTTTTCAATGGTAGATTTTCCATTGTAGATCCCTACAATGTACTCATTAATGTGTTTCAGTTGGTCTAGCATATGCCGCTGTGGATCTTTCATACTCAGCTTGAAATGCTTCAAAAATAAATTTAGTGTACAAGGTAGTTGCTTGCATCAACAATGGATTAAAAAGGGCGTACTGTTATGATGGGAATTCAATATCAGAGGAGGACTGCTCCTGCCTAGCAGGCGCATGCAGGGAAGGCCAAACGGGCCCAGGACATTTCCTATTATTTGAGAGCTATTATTAGAAACTTAAGCGTTATATAATTGTAAAGACAATTGAATCAGGGGTAAGCAGAAACAGATTGTTCTGTCTTCCTGCAGGGAGCCGGGAATTTCCAAACCCTAGCCGCCACCCCTGTGTTTTCTCATCTTGCCATCGCTGGCGTCTCGCCGCCGGTCAACCCTCAACCCGTTCCCACCGATCCTCCACACGTACAACCTCCGATCGGTGAGGGGCAGAGAGCAGCAGCATACCAACCTGGTATCAGGGACCTCCGATCCGATGTCGCTGCCGCTGCCCGCTTCAACCGCCGATCCGGGCCGCACCGCGTCACCGCCGGATGCCGACGGGTCCGTGCCGATCCCGGCCGCACCGATCCCGCCTACATCGCTGGCCGCGGGATCGCTGCCGCTGGCCGCCGGGGCTTCATCCTCCACCGTGGGGGTGATGTCCAACGAGCAGCTCACCAAGGCCGTCCTCGACCTCGGCAGGATGATGACCGGCGTCCACGCTTTCCTCTTAGGACCGCAGCCAGGCGTGGCACCGTCTCACCCGCAGCCGCAGTTACCGCCGGCGCCCAACCCGCAGCAGCAACTGCCTTCTTCCGCCTCGGGCACCTTCATCCCCGTACAGGAGATCCAGTTCCCCCACTCGCCGTCCCCGCTTCCGTCTTGGCTCACCGACGTCGCGCTGCCAGCCTACTCCTCCGCGCCGGCGCGCCCGTCGGTCCATTCGACCCCTCACATCACAGCGGGCTTCGGCCATGGGGGCGTTCCAGCATCGGGAACGCTCTATGGCGGCGTTGACGACCCAATCCTCCACGGCTCCACCTTCGGGTCCGCGCCGGCTGCAGCTCCAACGATCGGCGGGGCGCCCCCGGCTGCCGCCCCCGCGACGTTCGGCGCGGCGCCTTTCCAGCCTCGGACCTACAAGATCGACTTCCCGACATACGACGGCTCGGTCGACCCGCTGAATTGGCTCACACACTGTGAACAATTCTTCTGGGGCCAGCGCACTCCGGTGGAGCAGCGGACGTGGATGGCCTCCTACCACCTCATCGGCGCCGCTCAGACCTGGTACTACGCCCTCCTATCGGACGAAGGCATGCCGTCCTGGGAGCGCTTCAAGGAGCTTTGCCGCTTTCGTTTCGGACCGCCTATATACGGCTTGCGGCTAGCCGAGTTGGGGCGCCTTCCTTTCCACTCCACGGTCCAGGAGTTTGCGGACCGCTTCCAGACGGTGCTAGCGCATTCCAGGGACATCTCCACGCGCCAAAAAGCGGAGCTTTTCGTCGGCGGCCTTCCGGAACACATTCGGGTCGACGTCGCGATGCCCCCCCCCCCCCGACCTCCAGACGGCCATGTTTCTTGCCCGCGCCTTCGAGACACGGGCTCTGGCCGCGGCAGCGCCGCCTCAGCAGCGCGGCGCCCGCCCTCCCCCGCGGCCAGCCCTTCCCCCACGCCAACCGGGGGCGACCGCGGCTCCGACTGGCGCACCAGCGCTGCCTGCGCCGCCCGTAGCCGGCGCTGCGGCACCGGGCGCAGCAGCCCCGACGGCACCGAGATGCAGGAATGCCGTCGTCAAGGCCTCTGCTACAACTGCGACGAGCAATACGTGCGTGGGCACGTGTGCCCCCGCCTGTTCTTTCTGGAGGTGGACGATTTCCTCGACGCCGATGAGGAGGCGGCAGCCGATGCTGCGGCCACGGCCTTGCCCGCAGACACCACCGCCGCAGGGGACGCTCACGCTCACGCTCTGGTGGTTTCTGTACACGCTCTTGCAGGCATCAGGACGTACCACACTATGCTCCTGCCCGTGACGATCCAGGGCGAGCGTCTCCTCGCCCTCCTGGACACTGGCTCCACCCCCACACTTTCCTCCAGGGCACGGCCATGCAGCGCCTTGGTCTCGCTCCTCAGGGGGGCGACCAGCTTCGCGTTACGGTGGCCAACGGTGAGCGCGTGCCGTGTGAAGGTATCGCACGCCATGTGCCCGTCGACATCCACGGGGCGCCTTTCTCCATCACCTGCGTGGGCCTCGCGCTCGGCTGCTTCGACTTCATCCTCGGCGTCGACTTCCTTGGCACGCTGGGCCCCATCACCTGGGATTTTGAAGGGCTCGCCGTATCCTTCCTGCACGAGGGCCGCCGCGTCACGTGGCAGTGTGTGGGCGCCCCGGGCGCGCCCTTCCAGCAGCGGTCCCTGGTAGCGGTAGCCCCGGACCCGCACCACCCGCTGCTGGACGAGCTCCTGTGTCAGCACGACGCCGTCTTCGACACACCACGCGGACTTCCACCAGCCCGCCCCTACTACCACCGCATACACCTGCTGCCCGGGACCGCACCAGTGGCAGTGCGACCGTACCGGTACCCTCAGTTGCAGAAGGACGAGCTCGAGCGGCAGTGCGCCGCCATGCTGGAACAGGGCATCATCCGCCCCAGTACTTCTCCGTTCTCGGCACCCGTGCTCCTCGTCAAGAAGGCGGATGGGTCGTGGCGCTTCTGCATCGACTATCGCGCGCTCAACGACCGTACATCCAAGGACAAGTTCCCGATCCCGGTGGTTGACGAGCTCCTCGACGAGCTCCACGGGGCCAAGTACTTCACCAAGCTCGACCTCCGCTCGGGGTACCACCAGGTGCGCATGCACCCGGCCGACATTGAGAAGACGGCGTTCCGCACCCACCATGGCCACTTTGAGTTCCTGGTGATGCCGTTCGGGCTCTCCAACGCCCCTGCGACATTTCAGGCGTTGATGAATGATGTGCTCCGCCCCTTCCTCCGCAGGTTCGTGCTGGTTTTCTTTGACGACATTCTGATCTACAGCACGTCGTGGGCTGAGCACCTGCAGCATGTCGGCCTCGCCCTCACCGCCCTACGAGCCCACGGCCTCTTTCTGAAGAGGTCGAAGTGCTCCTTCGGGGCCCCCTCCGTCGCCTACCTCGGCCACGTCATCTCCGCCGATGGCGTCGCCATGGACAGCGACAAAGTAGCCGCGGTCGCCTCGTGGCCGCTACCACGCTCTCCACGCGGGGTGCGTGGCTTCCTGGGCCTTGCCGGCTACTACAGGAAGTTCATCCGCGACTTCGGCTCCATCGCGGCACCACTCACACGTCTCCTGCGGAAGGAGGCGTTCGCCTGGACGGCGGAGGAGGACGAGGCTTTCGCTGCCCTGAAGCGGGCGCTTTCGTCGGCGCCGGTTCTACAGATGCCCGACTTCGCGCGCCAGTTCGTAGTTGACTGCGACGCGTCCGGCACCGGCTTTGGCGCCGTCCTACACCAGGGGGGCGGACCTCTGGCTTTCTTCAGTCGACCCTTCGCTGCCCGCCATGTCAAGCTGGCGGCCTACGAGCGCGAGCTTATCGGGCTGGTGCAAGCAGTCTGGCACTGGCGTCCGTACCTGTGGGGGCGCCGGTTCCTTGTCCGCACCGACCACTACAGCCTGAAGTTTCTCCTAGACCAGCGGCTGTCCACCATGCCTCAGCACCAGTGGCTCAGCAAGCTATTCGGGTTTGACTTCACCGTCGAGTACCGTCCCGGGCGGCTCAACTCGGCGGCCGACGCGCTGTCCCGCCGCGACGAGGAGACTGCGGCGCTCTGTGCCCTCTCTGGGCCCTCCTTCGACCTCTACGCCGACATTCGCCGCGCCACCGCGACCGACCCGGTCGCGCGTGACCTGCTGCAGCAGCTGGAGGCCGCGTCTCTGGGCGAGCCGTGGGCTGCCGACGACGGTTTCCTCCTCCACGGCAAGCGCATCTACGTTCCGGCCACCGACGACTTGCGCCACCAGGTGGTGACCCTGGCTCACTCGGCGGGACACGAGGGGGTCCAGAAGACCCTTGTGCGCCTCCGCGCGGACTTCTACATCCCCGGCGACCGCCAGCTGGTGCACGACTTCGTCCGCTCCTGTGATGTGTGCCAGCGGAACAAGACGCCGACCACACCGCCGGCCGGCCTACTTCAGCCCTTGGACGTTCCGTCGCAGGTGTGGGCAGATATCTCCATGGACTTCATCGAGGGGCTGCCGAAGGTGCACGGCAAGTCCGTGGTCCTGACGGTGGTGGACCGCTTCTCGAAGTACGCCCACTTCATCGCGCTCAGCCACCCCTACACCGCCGCCTCCGTCGCCCGTGCTTTCTTCGACGGGATCGTGCGCCTACACGGTTTCCCCAGCTCCATCGTCAGCGATCGCGATCCAGTCTTCACCAGCAATCTTTGGAGCGATCTCTTTAAATGTGCAGGTGTCAAGCAGCGGCTCAGTACGGCCTTTCACCCCCAGACGGACGGCCAGTCTGAGGTCGTCAACAAGATCATCGCGATGTATTTGCGCTGTGCGACAGGTGATCGGCCTCGCTCGTGGGTCGACTGGCTACCCTGGGCGGAGTACTGCTACAACACCTCTTACCACACGGCACTCCGAGCGTCGCCGTTCGAGGTTGTGTACGGCCGACCCCCGCCACCACTCCTGCCACACCACGCCGGGGCGGCCCAGACCGAGGCGGTGGACACCATGCTGCGGGACCGCGACGCTTTCCTAGAGGAGGTTCGCGAGCGTCTTCTTCAGGCTCAGCAGTACGCCAAGCGCCACTACGATGCGCACCATCGCGAGGTGGAGTTCGACGTGGGCGCATGGGTGCTGCTCCGACTTCTCCACCGCCCCACCCATGCGCTCGCCTCGCCGTCCAAGGGCAAGCTCCGCCCACGCTACGCGGGGCCGTTCCAGATCGTCGAGCGCATCGGGCAGGTGGCTTATCGTCTCCGACTCCCCGCGGACGCGCGCCTGCATGACGTCTTCCATGTGGGGCTGTTAAAGCCTTACAACTACGCCGGCTCGCCACCATCAACGCCGGCCGTGCTGCCACCGGTTCAGGACGGGCGACTGCTGCCAGCCCCTGCACGGGTCCTGCGCGCCCAGCTCCGTCGCGGCGCGTGGCACATCCTCGTCAGGTGGCAAGGCCTTTTGGAGGACGACGCCACCTGGGAGCCCCTGGACGACTTCAAGACTCTCTACCCGGATGTACAGCTCGAGGACGAGCTGTTTGTCGAGGCAGGGAGAGATGTTATGACGGGAATTCAATATCAGAGGAGGACTGCTCCTGCCTAGCAGGCGCATGCAGGGAAGGCCAAACGGGCCCAGGACATTTCCTATTATTTGAGAGCTATTATTAGAAACTTAAGCGTTATATAATTGTAAAGACAATTGAATCAGGGGTAAGCAGAAACAGATTGTTCCGGCTTCCTGCAGGGAGCCGGGAATTTCCAAACCCTAGCCGCCACCCCTGTGTTTTCTCATCTTGCCATCGCTGGCGTCTCGCCGCCGGTCAACCCTCAACCCGTGCCCACCGATCCTCCACATGTACAACCTCCGATCGGTGAGGGGCAGAGAGCAGCAGCATACCACGTACCCAGTGCCGAAGGCTCCCACACATGTGGGGTCTGGGGAAGGGTTATTTCTAGACAGCCTTACCCATGCTTTTGCAGAGAGGCTGGTTCGAACCCAAGACCTCAGGACACAAGTGGAGACACACTACCACCGCGCCAGGTCCGCTCCTTGAGTTATACTATGAATCCAGCTCCTTGGCTCGTTTGATTGCAATAACCCTTTCAAAATGTGTGAAAAATCTAGCAATATCCAAATCACATTTTAGAAAGTTCTTTATATCTTTGTTGAAGCTTTCACTTAATTGTGTACTTCGCATTCCTAGTGTGTGTACATTCTTCATGTAGCATTCAGCCCATTTCTCCTTTTGTTGATAGATACCACACAACCAAGTATCGTTTTGGACATTACTTCTCAAGACACAAGCACTTGATCCATCACAATCTTGGTGAGCTAGGTGTTTGATAGCATTTTGCATGATGTGAAAAGTACATAATCCATGGCAAGTGTGAGGAAATACTATAGATATTGCATTTTTCATGGCCATATCCTGATCTGTATAGATGGTTTTTGGATGCTTTTGCCCATGTGCTCTTAGAAAGGTTTCAAAAAGCCACTGGAAAGATTCACATGTCTCATTATACATCAAAGCAGCTCCGAATACCACAGTTTCTCTAAAATGGTTAAATCCAACAAACACAACTAGTGGTTTAATTTCTTTGTTTGTTCCAAATGTCGTATCAAATGAAATGACATCACCAAATTGGGAATAGTCAATAAGCATCTTAGCATCTGACCAAAACATGTTGGTTATTTTCTCCTCACAATCCAGCTGTATGGCAGAGTAGAACGAAGGATTTTCAGCACATATATCTTCAAAATACTTCAAGATACTTCCTGCTTCTCCATACATGAGATTTTTTTTGTCGCTTTGACCTCAAGTAATTATTGTGATCAATAGGTGTGTAACTTAGGTTACTATAACCACCAGCATGCCTGCTTGCTAATTCATGGGCATCATTGGGCCTAATACCAGAGGCATCTGCCATTTCAATTTGAGTACCTTGTACAATGGAAATATTTCGTTGTGAAGCCATTAGATGAAAAGTTTCAGGTAGCTGGAGGACATGATTATGTTCAAGTACTAGATCATATAACTCATAATTTCCATATACTCGATTAATTATAATTCCCATTCTAACTTTGCAACCGGTTCAGCTCGAGGATTCTTTGTTAGGTGGTCACTTTTATCTTTTCCTCTGAAACCATATTTTGCACATACAAATCTGCTCAATGTATACACTCCATCTACTTGACTTTTGTTGTTGTATTGCTTCCTTACAACAAAACCTACCATACCACCATAACTGATCCAGAAATTCCAAGCATCATCCACTGTATTAAATTTCATACCTATTGTTGCCATCCAACTCTGGTGGCTTCTCCATCCTACAAGAATAAAGAAAATAAATTTCATGAATATTTACTTTTTAACCTAATTGTGTTGAATAGATGTTGAATCATGTTTCCATAAGTCAAAAGTAGATGGATAATGCAGATACAATGATCTGACTTACTTGTGTGACTCACAATCCATTGCAATTTGTTGCTTTGTTTAGCTGAATCTCTTCACGTGATAGAACACAGGAAAGGAAAGAGGAACAAGAAAGAGAGAACATTGCACCAAAAGAGCAGTGCTTGGCGCCTTTTTTCAGTCTTGCTGTGTCATTTTACACTTTATAGCTGTTGCATTTATTGCTTATGAAATCTAAGAGCGTTGGATGTCTAAGGTGGTTGAAATTGTGTATTGAATGGCTGAGATATCATCTAATGCCACCTCTGCATGGACTGAGCCAATGCAGAGGATATGAACCATGGGGTTCCAAAAATTATTGTATCAGACCGAGATAAAATTTTTACTAGCGCATTCTGGACTGCTCTTTTCAAACTGTTGGATACTGGCCTCCAATTGAGTTCGGCTTACCATCCCCAAACTGACAGCTAGACGGAAAGATTGAATCAATGCCTTGAGATGTTCTTGCGATGTTCAGTTCATGCTTCACCCAAGAAATAGTCTCAATGGTTCTCTTTGGCCGAACTTTGGTATAATACCTCCTATCATACAGTTTTACAATGCTCACCATTAAATGCCCTTTATGGGGTAGAACCTCATTCTGGGATTTTTCCAGCACTGGCTCACTCAGACAACACTGAGGTGTCCAAATTTATGAAGGAAATGCAGTCCTTCTCTACCTTACTAAAAGATTAGCTGAGCAGGGCGCAGAACAAAATGATGCATCATGCTGATAAGCATCGTTTTGATCGAGAAATCTTAGTGGGTGAGCAAGTCTTATTAAAGTTACAGCCTTATGTTCAGCAATCACTGGTCAGCAGGTCTTTTCCTAAATTAGCTCTGAAATTCTATGATCCATTCACTATCTTGGAAAAGATCAGATCAGTGGCATATAAATTGAATTTACCGGAGAACAGTTTGATCCACCCAGTCTTTCATGTGTCGCAACTCAAGCCGTATACTCCCAATTATACACCAGTTTTCTCTACTCTGCCTGTCATACCTCAGATGGATATCTCGGATATCTACCTGAGAGGATTTTGGACAGACGTTTGGTGAAAAAGGGAAATTCGGCTGTGACACAGATTCTAGTTACTTAGTCTGGACTACCTGAGTCATCAGCTACTTGGGAAGAGTATCATGTCTTGAAGACGCGGTTTCCACAGTCTTCAGCTTGGGGACAAGCTGCTTCCGGAGGGGGGCGGTGTCACAGCCCCAACAGAGGTAACAAACCGCCAGGAGAAAGGTTCGGCGCGAGTGGCGAGAGGGACGTGCGGGGTTTGAGTCGGTGGACCAGGTCGGTGGAGCATTGGCCGCGAGAAGATAAATAGCGGGATCGAATGGAATTAGACAGACTGATCATTTGTAAACGGTATTTCCCTCCCTGTATCTCTCTCTACTCCCGCTTCTTCTTCCCGAAATTCACCGAAATCCCCACTGTAATCTGATACTTTGAGGAGATTGCAATAAAGATAGAGAGGAGATCGGTGGCCATATCTCGAGAGATCGTACTCGTCTTCATGATTCTTCGGGCGACCTGTATCCGCTTCTAGTCGGCGGCCCAACGGCTTCTCAATGAGGCGCCCTTACAGTTACCTCTTCAAGGTTGACTGCAAGAACGGCCAGAACTGCCACTACTCACACCACCACCAGGTCTACTAGCTACGATGGGCTCACAGAGTAACATCATCCCCACGACGACAACGTTACAACACCTGGGGCGCTGGAGGAATTAGAGTAGAAAATCACGGAGCTCCTCAACTCGCGGCTCGGCCAGCGGGTGTCCATCGCCTCGCTGCCGACGCTCTACGGAGAGAAGTACGGCAAGGGCCTCCAGGCCAGGCAAAGGCTACATGACCGAGAGCCAGCGCCATGGCAAGGGTTGTTACAGCCTCACCAAACTTCTCTTCCGTCTCAACAAAATCAAGGTCATCGAGCGGTGAGACATGGATGCAAAGCGCGCATGATCGTATTTTTTATTTTAATTCACAGTTTATATGTTGCTTCATCGCACGGCGATGCACGCAGGCCTCATGGGCAGCATTCTGTTGTTCTTGCCGAGGACACGGCTAGGTACACGGATTCCAGGTCAGATAGGGCAGGAGATATGGGCTCAGTCCCAGGCAGCTCACACCAGATATACCTCACGTTTCCTGCTGAGAGCATATTCAGCGAGGAAGATGTCGCCCATTACTTCGGGTAAGTAGTAGTGTTGATCGGCATGGAGAATTAGGAATTTTACGGTTTTGTTTAATCATATTAAATAATAAAACATAATTTGCAAATAAATCATAAATATGATTGTCGGTACCCTCAATATCGGGTATCCCGCGCACAGGACAAAACCGCCTAAGGAACTCACCCCTTCCGCAGGGGCGAGCTCCGAGGGCGTCACGTGTCCAGCCGGGCCGGAGCTCCCCCTCTCCTCAGAGGAGAGCTTCGGGCCAGCCACGTGGCCAGGCGGAGCCGGACCTCCCCCCTCCGCGGGGGTGAGCTCCGAAGGCTCCACGTGTCCAGCGGGCCCGGAGCTCCCCCTCTCCTCAGAGGAGAGCTCCGGACCCGCCACATAGCAAGCAGAGCCGGACCTTCCCCCTCCGCGGGGGTGAGCTCCGAAGGCTCCACGTGTCCAGCGGGGCCGGAGCTCCCCCTCTCCTAAGAGGAAAGCTCCGGGCCCGCCACGTGGCAAGCACAGCCGGACCTCCCCCCTCCGCGGGGGTGAGCTCCGAAGGCTCCACGTGTCCAGCGGGGCCGGAGCTCCCCCTCTCCTCCGAGGAGAGCTCCGGGTCCGCCACGTGGCAAGCAGAGCCGGACCTCCCCCCTCCGCGGGGGTGAGCTCCGAAGGCTCCACGTGTCCAGCGGGGCCGGGACCTCTCCTATCCTCAGAGAAGAGCTCCGGGCCTGCCACGTGGCTAGCAGAGCCGCGCTACCTGCCCCGACCCGGTAGGCAGCGGAAGTAAAGACCCACGCCTTCCCAAGACACGGAGACGCGGAGCACGCCGCTGACAGGAGGCGTTGCGCCCAGTCACATCACAGTAAAGACGAGCGCAGAATGACAGAGGCTGTGGACCAATAAACACAGCGACAAGACAACCCCTGCTGCCTCTGCCATCATCAACCGCTACGCCTAGCTTGCGGCGTGGGCAGGGCGACAGGACGGAGGCTGAGAAGCTACCACCAGAGACAGCTACCGACATTACTGCGAGATACGGTAGATGGCAAGAAATCACCCCGGGACCACCTGTCGGGTCCCGGGGCCCACTTTGTAAGCCACCCGAGCCTTGGACTATAAAAGGCTCGGGTAGGCAACGTTGCAAAGGGTTCGGCCCATTTTGACGCTGACTCCCTAGCCAGTTCATCCCCAAGCTTAGAACCCCGGTTCTAAGCGCCAAGTAATACACAGAGCAACTCTGCTCACCGTGGACGCAGGGTTTTACTCCGGTGGCTCGAACCACATAAAAATCCCCGTGTCAATCCACTTTCATCTCCTTCCTTCATCCATTCCGACGAGACCCTCGCGAGAGGACTAGCCCCTCCGAAAAAGAACCTCCGTGGGCTGCCCAGAGCAGGCCCGGGGGAAGTGTCGACCGCAGACGCTTCAACAATGATGATTATGATCGATCTTATGCTCTCAGTTTTAGCAATAGTAATACACAAAAATAGCTAAATCTAAAATAAGAGTTTTATAAAAATATCCATAGGCGGGACCAGTGCCGAAGGCACCGGCAGCGCCATTCCCAACAGTCGACATGTTGGGCTGCTTGAAGTAGTTGATTTCGTTTGGTGTAGGGAGATCGTCGAAGCAGTGCAGTCATGTTGCAGTGCAGATCACGTGCACAAACACCCAAAGTAGTCGTACACGAGCATAAGGACACGAACGGAAGATTGAGCAGTCACGCAAGTGCGTTTCCCAAAAATCATATTCGCTCTCTATCCCGCGGCAGGATCTTGAGAGAGCGTCGATTTCGGAGGCCTGCTCACTCTATTTTCTGTGCGCGCAGAAAGCAAAATTGGGAATGCTTGAAGATAACGCAACAGAGGACGTGTGGAGAAGCAAGAAAGAAGATTTGCTTCTTGTGTCTATAACATGAAGGAATGTCCTCCTTATTAGGAGTCAAGAAATGAGAGAATGAATACCATCAATCCAAGTTATAATGTTTATTAATTCACCGATTATGATTCAACCATTAACACGTCCGTTACTAGTCATTATTTGATCCGTCATGACTCAATCATTAACGCATCCGTTACTAGTCATTATTCGGTCCGTTATAACTCAACAATTAACGCGCCTGTTACTAGTCATTATTCAGTCCGTTATGACAACCATTAACGTGTCTGTTACTAGTCATTAGTTTGGTTGAATTGATCTTCGAAAAATGTTGAGACATGGCGTCACACCACCAGCGCGACACTGTGTGATATGGTTTGACATGACAAGGCACGTGTATAAAATAACATTTACTCTCTCACACCTTCACAAACTAGATAGATAATATTTCAATGTATAAATTGGTTTAATCCTCTCTTTATAAAATATACTTCTAATATTTCACATATACCTTGAAATTAACTTGACTGGATTTTTAAATAAATGGATCTTTGACCCAAATACTGCCTCCGTTTCGATTTATTTGACACTGGTTAGTTCATTTTTAAACTAACCAGCGTCAAATAAATCGAAACGGAGGAAGTATCTAACACATTGCTAGGTTCAGATCTTAGTCGTCATGGTTCATACACATATGTCAGTCGCATCTGTGAACATGCCTTTTGCAGGCAGTACGGTCTGGTCCGTGACGTGAGGCTCCCATGCCAGCAGGAGCGGCGCATGTTCGGGTTTGTGAGCTTCCAGAATCCAGTGACGGTGGGCACCATTCTCATGAGGCGTAACGCACATTTCATATGTGGATCCCGGGTCCTCGTGAAACCCTACAGGGAGAAATCCAAATGCATAGAAAGGTAATGCCAATTCACGTGTAAAGAACTTGGCTAGTACGTTTGTGCAATATTTGTGACAAGTGTTTAGGTGCTCCAGTTATCCCAGGACGTATGTGGACAAGATCAAACCGATGAAGCACTACAGACATACCGGATTCTTTGATGTCGGTCCATAGTTTTATCCGGATATAATTGATGATCGCAAAATATACACACATAGGTTCTCATTTAATTGTCAACATTCCTTACATCAATTTAGCTTACTCCAGGAGAATACGATATTACGAGTAGGCTTATGAGAAAACAATTAAGTGAGAAGCGTAAAAAGCTGATCTCTGGAGAGGAAGCGCCTTGCAGAGATAAGGCTTGAAGCGCTGCAACAGCGGCAGTTTGCCTACTTCGACTGCGGCATTGAGGACGTACATGCCCTGAACTCCTCCCCCTCCCCCCCCCCCCCCCCCCCCCCCCCCCCCCAGCAGGTTGGCAATATGGCAACGGCGTCGTCATCTCATTCTTGAATTCTTTTTCAGATTTTAATTTTTCTTTTCTGGATGTACATTATTTTTCTAATTAGATTCCAAAGATATTAATCTAATGGACAACCCCATCCTTGTCCCGGATTCCATGGATATTGTCTCAAAAACGAGTCAAGCTCCTCAAATGCAGCGAAGCAACAACTACCATGATCAATATGTTAAGTTACTATGCATCGACCGGTTGACCCCAAAAGCTTAAGCTGATAGGGAAAGGTGGGCAATTCACTTATATTTCAATACTCACCCTCACGTGCAGGCTCTCTTAGGCCGCAAACGTGGAATAGGAGTCGGCTACAATTTATTTAATAAATTGCGCCCGCCAGGATTCGAACTCGAGACCTCTGTCTCTGATACCATGTTAAGTTACTATGCACCGACCGGTTGACCCTAAAAGCTTAAGCTGATAGGGAAAGGTGGGCAATTCACTTATATTTCAACACTGCCCCTCACGTGCAGGCTCTCTTGGGCCGCAAACGTGGAATAGGAGTCGGCTACAATTTATTTAATAAATTGCGCCCGCCAGGATTCGAACTCGAGACCTCTGGCTCTGATACCATGTTAAGTTACTATGCACCGATCGGTTGACCCTAAAAGCTTAAGCTGATAGGGAAAGGTGCGCAATTCACTTATATTTCAACACTCCCCCTCACGTGCAGGCTCTCTTGGGCCGTAAACGTGGAATAGGAGTCGGCTACAATTTATTTAATAAATTGCGCTCGCCAGGATTCGAACTCGAGACCTCTGGCTCTGATACCATGTTAAGTTTCTATGCACCGACCGGTTGACCCGAAAAGCTTAAGCCAATAGGGAAAGGTGGGCAATTCACTTATATTTCAACACTCCCCCTCACGTGCAGACTCATTTGGGCCGCAAAGTGGAATAGGAGTCGGCTGTAATTTATTTTAATAAATCACGCCCGCCAGGATTTGAACTCGAGACCTCTGGCTCTAATACCATGTTAAGTTATTATGCACCGACCACTTGACCCCAAAAGCTTAAACTTTTTGGGGTCAACCGGTCGGTGCATATTAACTTAACACAAGAAAGGTACTACTAGCTAAGCATATTTGCATATGCCATTTTTCTTGCGTTCTGTAGTGGATGTCTTCAAATAAATATTCAATGTATTTCTCCATTTATTGCAGCAACCAGATTGATCTCCTCGCCGAGAGTCCGTTTGGATCAGGAGCTCCTGCTGGAAACAGTATTTCTGGAGTCATATAATAGGACGAAAATAAAAGAAACAAATTAAGCATCCCGGACCCTTGGTATAATTCCTTTCACATTCTGTTCAGGCCCAAGTGCTGACAGCAATGTACACAGGAGATAGCAACGCAACAATTTTTGTTGTCGTAGGTAGGATGCCAAAGAAATAGAGGGAAAACCATCTTAGTTGTCTTAATTAGGTGACAATAGGCACACACACCACTGTTCTTGCGTTATACTTCAGATGATGACAGAGAGACAGCAAATCAGCTGGCAATAGCATCAAGCAGCAGGGTAGGAACAGGCACAGAAAAATGCCACAATGCTATACCATACGGATGTTTTCTCTGACAGTTACAAATACAAAATAATGTGTCATGGTAATTGTTCTTCAATAAGAATATAAGATATTACTGGTAAGATTAGTAGTGTGCGCTGTCTTTCGTCAAATGGAATGAACAGAATATAGGAAGAATAAGGGAAATATCATGTGAAAAGTATCATCGAGGACACTCATTTTGTAATTTGAGGTAGTAATAAAGGCATTGTGAAAAGTATCATCGAGGGCATTCATTTTGTAATTTTAGATAGCAATAAAGGTATACTTTTTTGTTTCAAGTTCTATTGCTTCTTATAAAATGTCATATTTATTGTACTATCGTTCTCTCTATGTATAGTTCAATCAAAAAGATACTTTCCAATGCATCAGTTTTGCTCTCACGCCACTACCATTATACCCTCCATCTGCAATGTTGCTCATGTGCCCCAGCTGCTCGAAACACTTGTAAAAAGGTAACCTCTCGTGGTACCTTCTATTAGTTCAGACTGGAGTCAAGGGCTAGCGCCATTCGTAATTTTAATATGAAACTTAAAGTGAACCTTGTTCTACCCTCACATTTATGAAAAACAAAAAAAATAGCATTAAATACAATGGAAACCAATACCTCAGGTTGTTTTGATGTAACTACCACTACATGGAAAAGCCACATTTATGACGGCTAAGATAATTTACGATGGCCTTAAGGTTAGCCTCGTAAACAACAGTATTTACGACGGCCAAATCTGACCGTCGTAAGTTAGTCTCAACTTATGAAGGTCAGGGCACACTACGGCCGTCGTAATTAATAAGGCCGTCGTAAGTAACCCATTATTTACGATGGCTAGGCCTATACCGTCGTAAATGACGGGTATATACCCGCCCAGGCTAGGGTCGGCGCGGGCATTCACGCCCGCGCTGACCCCGACCTGCCACACCCATCGCCGCCGCCCGATAGTCGCCTCCAGCCACACACCCGCGCCGACCCCCACCGCCGCCCCAACCAGCCGCCCCGGCACCTCCACTCCCTCGGCCGCCGCCGCCCCCGACCCCGGGGGGTTCCAGCACCCTCCCCGACATCGGCAGCCCCCGGCGCTCCTTCCCGACCCGGCGTTCCGCTGCCCCGCCCCCGGCCCCGAGCTCCCGCGCCATCGAGCACATCGCAACCGTCGAGAAGTTAGTTTTTTTAATTTAGTTGATAATTGGATTTAGTTTAGATAATTTAGTTATTAATTGTTGTTGTTTAATTTATGCAAATTGTTTATTAGTTTTAGATCGAATTTAGTTTAGTTGTTAATTGTTTAGTTTATGAATTTTGTTAAATATAGTTGTCAATTCTTTATATTAGTTTTAGATTTAATTTAGTTTAGCTGTAAATTGTTTAGTTTATGAATTTTGTTTAATTTAGCCGTAATTTGTTTGTACTAGTTGTAGATTTAATTTTGTTTAGTTGTAAATTGTCTAGTTTACGAATTTTGTTTAATTTAGTTGTAATTTATTTATTTTTAATATAGTGTACGTGATAAACCGATCAATCATACCAGAACCATAATTTTGCAATCACTTTAATTTGTTTCCGAATGGTCCACATGAATCATTATCCGGTTTCATTCACTACAACAAAAGTAGTCATTCATACCGCCCTATCAGAACCGGTTGAACTATAACCGCTATAGAAATATTACCAGTACCAGTTGTTAACCTTTATGACCGTATCAATCATTGAGACATGAAGTACCGATGAAAAAAACAGTTATTAGTACTGGTTCTTCACTGGAACCGGTACTGATACCTACGCAAACTTTCTGTACCTGTTCCATATACGAACTGAAACATATACTCATTATAAGTACTGGGTCCAATTGTGAACCAGTACAGATATGTCTTGCAGTATATATAAACGTCTTCTTGTTTCCCAACACCAGACAACATCTTGTTCTTCCCCACCACCATGGACAACAGTTTGCGTGTGCTCAGGAGATGCCATTTCGACTCATTGTTGTGACTAGAGTTCAAAATCCAAAGGTATGTACATTACTAAAGCCCTTCATATTTAAATTAGTTAATCTGTCTTTGCATTTAACTTAGATTTACATGGTTCATAGGTATGGCTCTCATATTGCCCCTTCTGCTCCTTTTTGTTAGAAATAATCCATTTTTTCAGTTAAATGTAACCCCAATTTTTCAAAATTTGTAAACCAAAACAAATAATATAGATGCACCATTTGAGTTTGTATGAGAGTGTAGGTGTTTGAATTTAAACAAAATTTAAATGAAGAAAATAGAAACAAATTGGATAAAAGAAAAGAAAAAGAGAAAACCTGTTTTTGGGCCAAAACTCCATCACAGCCTGCCCAGCCCTTAACCCCTTTCCTATCTCTTCATCTCACTTACACGTGGGACTTACCTGTCATCTCCATCTTTCTCAAACAGCCGATCTCTCACTTCTCTCTCTTCTCATTATCGCATGTGAGCAAAATCAATCGGCCATGTGTCAATTTCTTCGCACCCTTTGAAATTGGTCGCGTCCTAACTGCCGCCACTTCGCCACCTACTTGAGCAACCCGAAAGCCCCTGTTTCCCCTTCCCAATTCGCCCCAAATCTTCTCGGTAAGATTTTTGCCACTAATCGCCGATTCCCTAGAATTTCAACGTTTCGTTCCTCTCTGATATATCCTACATCCACACAAGGGCACAGAGAAGTTTATCCGTCGAAAAACATCGAAGATCCAAGGCCAAAACGCTTCTCCGACGAGCACGAACTCCACAGCCGCCATTCGTCGTCGCTGACGACAGTTTGGGCATATCGGGTCCAAAGGAACAAGCTAGGTAAGTTCCCCAAGGTCTTCTCTTTGTTTTGGTGTAGAGGGATTATAGAATGGTGAAGAAATTCGCAAAATCCGATGAATTCCGGCGAGATTGCCGCCGGATTCTGGCGAGTGCCCCGCACTCGGGAAAAAGAAATAGGGTGACGTGGCCGCATCTAGGCGTTAATTTTCCACGAACGGCTAAGATTAGAACCTAGCGTACCCTGTCGGTATTTTAAATCCTGGCCGATCATCTCGAATCTGATGGCCCACAATGAATTCGGTTATAAACGTTGGAAATTTCACAGATAACCCCCTGTAGTTTTTAAAGGATTCAATATAGGTCCTGTAATTTATAAAATGAACCCTGTACTTTAAAGAAAATAGGAAATACACCTTAAATTAGTCTACAAGCCCATGCATTTCTAGTATTTAGAAAAACATTACTGTAAAGTTCATTTAAATCCCTAAGAAAGTTATAAACATTATAATTTGACCGTAGGCAGTTTATAATTTTATTTTTAATTCTGAAAACAACCAAAATAGTGTAAATAATTTCTGGAAAAATCATAGGAAACACATAAATTAAACTGTTATCACAATTTAACACATATATATGTTTTAAATTAAAAATGAATAACCTATTAGGCTGAAAATATATTCTAAGTAATAAAATAATGCTGAAATCAAAATAAAAATGATATATATTTCAGAACATTAATAGAAAATATCTAAGATGCATAATTAAATTCTAAAAATGCAATAGTAGCAATATATACTTTAGAAATCATTATAAAGTAATTTTAAAAGGTATATTTAGATTTTAAATAATATTAAAAGTAGTATATACACATATATACTTTTCAGAAGTTATTATAAATTATTATAAAGTTAGAAATAAATGTTTTATCATGATAAAAACTAAATATAAAAACATATATCATGTTATTACCATTTCCTACCCAATAATAAATGAAATAATGTATAGTAATATATGTAACTAAAATACATAGAAAAATCATGAATGATAGATAAATATAACCCTATAGTTGTAAATTTGCAATGTTTCTTACTATGTGTTTTTGCATTGTTTTGTATACATCTTCATGGATAGAACCATCACAACAACTAACTCCTAATCTTCAAGAGCAAGAGTTTGACATCTCTGAGCAGCAAACTGAAGGCAAGTGTTCCTTGAACACTTTGGTCCTAATCTAGGAATATTAGTTAGATTATTTGCATGTTGTATTTAATATGAAACCCAGATTAGGATGTTTCACTAGTTTTGTTTCATATTATTCCTTGAAACCAAGGTGGGATTTATTTAGAATCGGTACTTGCCATTTTATGTGCTTAGCCATGCTTAGAACATAGAAAAATATTGAGACATAGATGTTACTTGAAATATGGAATATATATGAGACACATTGGTGTGTCGTAGACATAGAAATCTAGACAGGCTGTTGGTTTGGTATGGTACTTCATGCACGAGACTCAGGAAAGTGTTAGTGTCTGTCTTCGATTCTAAGGACCGGTTCATGGAACAGTTAACCTGACTTTACAGTGCCACCACAAGACTGAGATGGAGCAGCTTGGCCAATTAATTTGGTGTTTTCCGGTATATTTTGATTGCCTGTGATCTAGCCATCGAGCCAGGGCTGGCCTCGAAGCCAGGGCAGGATTTTCTGTTTTTTTAAAAAAAATTGGAAAGCTTATTGACGACGGTTTCTGGTACTTGGCCGTCGTCAATAAGCCATTAGTATTGACGACGGCTAGGTACCAGAATCCGTCGTCAATAAGCAATTGTTATTGATGATGGCCTAGTGGAAACCGTCGTCAATAAGCCATGGTTACTGACGACGGTTGAAATTCTGGCCGTCGTCAATAAGCTTATTGACGACAGTCTGATTTAGCTGTCGTCAATAAGCCATTGTTATTGACGACGGCCAGGTACCAGAAACCGTCTTCAATAAGCCATCGTAACTGACGACGGTTCATATCCTAGCTGTCGTCAATAAGTTTATTGACGACAGCTAGATTTAGCTGTCGTCAATAAGATTATTGACGAAGGTTATCGTCGTCAATAAATTTATTGACGACTAATAATTGACGACAGCCGGAAACCGTCGTATATAAAGTTTTACCGTCGTCAATAACTTATTGACGACGGTAGTGTCCTTATTGACGACGGTTTCCTGCCATCGTCTATTGTCCGGATTCCTGTAGTGTAGTATGAGTGGTTGGATGGTGCGGGGAATGGGAGCCAGTTGGACTGCCCTGGGAACTGTAAGGCTCAAGAGGGGGCTTCTGCAGGGGAGGGTGTACTCTTGGGAACTGCAGCGGTGAAACCTCAGTGGGCTTGTACTTGCCGGTAGATCCTTTGTAAAGACCTCGTAGTGATCTCCTGATTGCACACCAAAGGAAGTGTGTAATGTAACTTGCAACCACGGATATCAGGGATGTTTTAGTCCACCTGGCAACAGGGACGAAATCATGACTTGTGGGTAGAGTGGTACAATCACTGCAGAGAAGCAAACTGTCATGACAGCCGTGCTCACGATCAAGAGCGGCTTGGACATGTCTATTATTAGATAAACATGGAAAAGAATTGGAAAAGAATTTTAGATGGTGTACTCTAACATTAATGGTCTAATTATGAAGATGGTGGGATTCAATAACTTAGTAATATATGTGATAATTAAAGCTAATAAACTAGGATTAATGCTTAGTGCTTAACTTGAGTTAGTCTTCCTTGATATTAGCCTACATATCATTACTTTCCTTCACTTGCTGAGTATGTTTGCTACTTAAACTTTCTGTTGTTGGTGTTTAAATGTTGCTCGGGGTATGAGGATGACATAGAGTACAATGAGGAGGATTTTGATCCAGATGAGTTGTTCTAGGCTGGCGGAACCCACGGGCAACGCCTGTGATGGAGTGCCACAAATTTTATTCTGCTGCTATGTTATTGTATTGTATACAAACATGTACATATTTATGTTAAATGTTGAACTTGGCTTGTATTTATCATCGTATCTCACTCTTGTCATCACATGTATAAAAGAATAGATCCTGACATACATGTGATAAGTGCTCGGTTGTTCTTTATGAAAACCGGGTGTGACATTAAATAATATAGCTCCTGATTTCCTATGAGTTCTTGTGTTGTTGTGTGTTATTTTATGCCGATGTCGTCAATAATGAGGCATGGAGAATTAGGATTTTGGGGTTCACGATGAGCATCGATTTGAGGATGTACATGAGCTTGCTCAGATGTATGGACAGATTTTTTGTTGGTGCCAATGGACACTTCCTATCCTTCCTGGTTGCTCCTGTACCATGTAATATGCATTACCCTTGCAATGGTAAACATTTAACTTGTTATAAGTACTGCAATATAAAGATTAAGTATAACTAATTATGTAAGTGTGAGCTCTATATATGGAAATACCTTGTTTGGACATATGTTGTATATGAGACTATGTTATATGTAAAACCATGTGATGTTGGATTTGACCTATGTGAGACCGTGTTTTGTTGGACATGTGTCATATGTTTATATATTATGAATTTTCTATGTAAAGTTACTAATTCATAACTTATTCTGTTAAGTTCGACTTTTGGTGATGTGGACATCCCAACAACAGACGTACATAAATGATCCTATGAATGACCGATTACGCGCACTCGTGCTATGAAACTTGAACAACAGGTGAATACTTTCCCCTCTACATTACATTTTAATATCGATGACAATATTATACTATAAGTCGTGTAATCTAATATTATTTAGGTTTACACAAGATACGACACCATTGGCTAGCACAAAAAACACTAAATCAGTTCGCACTGTCAGAACTATGCGGCTTATGTAGTGGCGCGATAGCTCGGGCTGTCCGAACTGAAAAGGGTACGCAGCAGGAACACCAGACTTCACGCTCAATAATGTATCAACCTTTCACATTTCATGGTTCATAATACACATGCTGAAAGCGTATCAGGTCTACTTCCCAAAGCAACAAACGGTACATCATTTTGAGTTCCGAAACAGGATTTATTATCATTTTACTACTGACTGCGTGGCAGACCAAGAGACACGCGAGGACTAAAGACCACCTCGTGAATTCTTATACAACTTTCATTCAAACATAAAAGGTGGTGACTTCAGTTCACACCTAGATAGGAGGATTGTTCCTAGTATAAATATCAACTTTGTGCTCCTGCAAAACAACCATTGATGATTTGATTAACAAGATTGTTTTACAGCTGAGTGCCTTGCACACCTTTGTTCTTTCTTGTTCTTTATGGACTTATGAAGTGATCCCTCTGGGGTCCCCTAATTCGTGCTCTAGGCTTTTGTGTCTTTTGTGTGTGTTAGTCCCAGTTTGTGATTCTTCGGTCGTTCAGAGATCGAGTTGAAGTCTTTCAGGTTTCGGTGCCTCTCTTCCCGTGGCTTGGTCACAACCAAACTTGGCAGGTATAAAGCTTTTTATCACGGATTGTGGTTCTGTGGTCGATCAGAGATCAAGTCGAAGTTCTTAAGACTTTGGTGTCTCTCTCCCCGTCACTTGGTCACATCCAACCTTGGCAGGTGTAAAGCTAGTTATCTCTTGTCGTACCTACTGCCGTGAAGATCAGACCACCACTGGGTTTCATCCTATCATTTGGTATCAGATTTCAGGTTTCCATGGTCGGTACCATTCTCATATCACCCATTAGTTTATCATTGTTTTGATATTATTCATATCGTGTCTTTTTGCCATACCTATAGTCCATTAAACCACCACAAGAAGTAACCAAACCTTTGTGTAGTACTACTAGTCTTGTGTCATTTACACTATTTGTTGTTCATCATATCTGTCTGCCTACATTTTCTTCAGTCAGTACACATCCTAGTGTTTGTTCGTCAAAAAAATAGAGAGAAGTGCTGCAAAAAGAAATAACAAGGAATGCAATCATTGTTGAAAAACTTTCAGATTGCGCAAAAAAGTTTACTCATCTTTTGACTTGGTTTATGACACTCGATTTCTGGTGCTACAAGCCTTCCTTGTCCAGTCATCCTAGCTCCACAAAATATCGTAACCGGATATCTCAATTTGTAATTCTTTCAACCGCTTAATCAAAGCAGTAATACTACCACACTTTGCACAATCACAGTCCTTGAGAATGATTAAGAACTTTGGTATGCAAGAGGTGAGATTGTGTGATTCCACAAAAAATTCCTATACCATTTTCCCTTCATAGTTCTAACATGGCAGGACCTGATTCAAGTGTTCATGGGGGTAATACTGGAAGAGAAGAACCTCCAGCTGCATGAGCTGAACTACGCCAACTTGGAGACTCGCTATTGGAGGCCATGGAGAGGATGTTCAATGAACGTCTCCCTCCAGTGCAACCATTTCAGAAATGACCATGGTGGCCTTGATGGTGGTAGGCATGCTAATCATAATGATCAGCGGCGAGGAAGCGTTCAAAGACATGGTTGTGGCAACCATGTGCACTATGATGATGAGAAGGAGTTACATGACGATTATTATGATGGTTATGATGCAGATGGCAACCCTTTTGTAGATCATGGGCACTTTGAACATTACCATGATCAACATCGAGGTGCTGGTCATGATGGAGGAAGTCGTCGTCATCATAGTATGGATGATCCAGAGAACATTGCTCGTGTCAAACTAAGTGTACCAAAATTTCAGGAAAGGTAGATGCAGGTGCATATCTCGAGTGGGAGGAGCAATGTGATCAAATTTTTAGATTGCATAATCTCTCTGATCAGAGGCATGTAAATCTCGCTTCTGTCTAATTTTCTAGTCATGCTATCACTTGATGGAATCAAATACAAGAAAATCAACTTGTGTTGGGACGTGATCACATCAACACATGGAATGAAATGAAGCGGGTGATGAAAAGACGCTCTGTACCATCATGTTATCAAGGCGACCTTCAAAATAGGTTTCATCTATTGAGACAAGGCTCCAAATTAGTTGATGGTTATTACAAGGAAATGGAGCTGCTATTGATTCAATCAGGAATTAGAGAAGATGAAGAGTAAAAAACGACAATATTTTTGCATGGTCTTAATGCTGAAATTTCTGATTTTGTTGAGATGTTTCCATATCATAATTTGCAGAGTCTTGTGGATCAAGCTATGCACATCGAGAGAAAAATGTAGCACGCTAGATGCAGTCGATCCTATGGTGGTCGGTCTATTTCACTTCCATGGAACCGGCAGCAACCCGGTACATCTTTTTTTGAGGGGAATTTTCAAGCCGGTGCAGCTAAGTCTTCTCCCTCTGTTGGTGCTGCTAAGATATCTGTTTCATCTACTACTTCACCTACAGTTCAGCAAGAGCAATGACGTCGCACTACAGGTGCAGCATCCAACTTCAATTGCATCAGAGGCTACATCCTCTTCAAATAGGCAAAGCATTGTATGTCACAAGTGCCAAGGGCTTGGACATGTTGCTGCTGAATGTCCTAGTCGAAGGACCATGATTATAAATGAACAAGGAGAATGGGAATCTGAAAGTGAACCAGAAGATGCACCATGCTATGATGAAGAAATTAAAAATGATGAAAATGAGATCCAACCTGATGAAGGTGATGATAATTGCTTCATTTCTTGTCGAGTGCTTAGTGTTATTGCTGTAAAAGAAGATAATGGACAAGGACATAATCTTTTCCACACCAGAGGTATGATCAAAGACAAAGTATGCAGACTTGTTGTTTATAATGACAGCTGCAATTATATTGCAAGTCAAGAATTGGTGGAGAAAATGGGGTTGAAACTGAAGCGTTGTCCTAACCTATACAAGATGCAATGGCTTAATGATTGTGGGACACTACGTGTCACCAACACTGTGACTGTTCTTTTCTCTATTAGAAAATATAAAGACCAACTGGAATGTGATGTCGTTTGTATGCACGCATGTCAGCTATTGTTAAGAAGACCATTTCTATTTGATCGTGATGTTCAGATTTGTGGTCATGCTAACAAGTTTATCTTCATGTATAATAGAGAGTGTCTCACTTTATATCCATTGACACCGGAGTAAATTGTGAAGGATGATCTAAAAAGAAAACAACGAGAGAGTGAGAACCACTTGAGAGTGATCCATAATGTAGTGAGAGAGTGTCTCTACAGCCAAATAAAACTCTACAGCCGCAAAGAACCGAGCCAAAGAGAAAAGAGGGCTTAGTGATGATAGCTGCAAAAAGGGATTTAAAAGAATTGAGTGAACCCAATGCCACGTTCTTTGTACTCCTGTACAAGGAAAATTTTCTTACCACTAATGACTTATCCTCTATATTGCTAAGTGTTGTTTTTGATGTATTAGAGGAATATGAAGATGTGTTTCCTGAAGAAGTATCACCAGGGCTGCCACAAGGGAATGGACCATCAAATTGACCTTGTTTCTAGTGCTTCAATTCCTAAACGTGCACCATACCGCACCAACCTAGAGGAAACAAAAGAAGTTAAATGCCATGTACAAGAGCTCATCGACAAAGGGTATATAAGAGAAAGTATCTCAACTTGTGCATTTCCTGTTCTTTTAGTTCTAAAGAAGGATGGTTCATCGAGAATGTGTGTTAATTGTCAAGCCATAAATAACATCACAATAAGGTATAGGCATCCCATTCCACGGCTTGATGACATGCTTGATGAGCTTAGTGGTGCTGTCATATTTAAAAAAATTGATTTAAGAAGTGGTTATCGCCAAATCTGAATGAAAGAAGGCAATGAGTGGAAAACAGCTTTCAAACTAAAGTTTAGTTTACATGAATGGTTGGTGATGCCTTTTGGATTGACAAATGCTCCTAGTACTTCTATAAGAATGATGAATCATTTTCTTAGAGCCTTTATTGGAAAGTTTGTTGTCGTTTACTTTGATGATATATTGATTTACTGCAAGTCTCTTGACGAACAGGTTGAAGATGTAAAATGTGTGCTTGATGTTTTGAGAAAGGAATACTTGTATGCTAATCTTGCCACGTGCACCTTTTGCACTGACAATATAGTCTTTCTTGGCTTTGTTGTTTCTGCCCAGGGTGTGGAGGTCGATGAAGAAAAGGTTAAAGTTGTTCGTGAGTGGATGCCTCCAAAATTGTCAGCCAAGTGCGAAGCTTTCTTGGACTTGCAGGCTTTTATCGATGTTTTATGCAAGATTTCAGTACCATTTCTGTCCCAATTAACGAGTTGACAAAGAAGAATGTACCTTTCCATCGGGAGAAACACAAACTAAAGATTTGAAGAGCTGAAAAAGAAGTTGACAACATCCCCACTACTTGCTGTCTCAGACTTTGGTAAGACATTTGAGATTAAATGTGATGCATGTGGAGTGGGAGTTGGAAGCGTTCTTATGCAATAAGGTTGACCAATTGCATACTACAGTGAAAAGCTAAATGGTCCGATGAGGCGGACCCGTCAACCGAGACAGGCCACTCGCCCGGGAATCGCATTGGGTGGTGCCGTGTTGTGCGGCACCCAACAACACACATATGAGGAACAATGTATTACATAAAACAATAGCGGAAGCTTACAAGTTTTTCTTTGTAAGTACTTTACATCAAGTAACTACAGCGGAAGTCTATATCAACTCACGTCGAATAACTAAGAGCACTCGAGATGAAGTCCAGCCCGCGGACTCATCTCGCTAGCAACAAGAAGACAAGCAGCAGCGTCTGGGTTCTCCATGTGTTACCTGACTCGGGAGTCCTCGAGTCTCACCGGACAACCTTCTTTTCAGCATCGTTGTTAACCTGCAAAACCACTTATATAGCAAGCGTGAGCACATAGGCTTAGCAAGTCTGACCCGTCTCTCCTAAACAAGAAACTCTACATGCACGACGGTTGCAATTGGGTCGGCTAGATTTGCATAAAGGACTCGCCTAAAGTTGATCCTTAACTTTCAGATTTTTAAGCCTCATTGTGCGGACCTTGAGCCGAAAAGCATCGCAACTCCACAATCAAACAAGAAACGCTTTGTTGCGATGCCCCTTGCACAAAGTGAAAGTAAAGTTTAATGAGCCTATCTCTAATTCAATCATGGTTGCAAAACAAGTTATAGCACAGCCTTATCAAGTTCAACAGAATAACCAGTTCAGTTCTTACTACGTCAAGACGCAGTGGGCAAGTATGCTCATATGACCGCGAGCGACGGTGATTCGAATCAGTACATGCCCGGACTGCACGACACGTACACCCGTACTCTGAGTTGCCGGCAGCAACCTCGACTGACGTTGTACGCGACCACCTTTCCCAAGATCTTCCACATTGGACGCAGTCCAACTGCCCCGAGTACGCAAGCTCCCTCAAGGTACATACCCGCTGTGGTATGTTCTTAAGCGAGGTACCTCCTGCTACCCTGACGCCGAAAGCCTAAGGCAGTTGGAAAAGTTCCACTATGGATCTCCCAAGGTACATCGGTTTTCTGGGTCCCATATAGCCAGTATGTGCCCGGTACACAACTCAAACTTGTCCAACAGGGCCAAGCACGGACGGGCCTTAACCGACACAGGCAAAGCTATGCACGCACGGCCTGCAACCTGCTGCATCTAAACCTCCCTGCCCGGTCTCCATTTCTTATGTGTGAACTTTCCTCATCCTTTCTAATTCGAACCCGTTCCGAGTAAACCAGCCCTAAACTCGCGAGTAGCTTCCAACTACTCGACTTCTACTGGATCTTTCCTACTAACATTTAGCGTAGCCGAATCCACTCGAGGGGGTGCTATTCTACCCTTTCTCTCTTAGGTATTTCTGGTCATGCAAGTGGGGTTTTCAATATCATCTAGATTTACTGCAATCAACGATGCAAAGCTATGATCTCTACAAATAAAAATGATTTATAAAACTGTTCAAATGCAAACCGGGGCTTGCCTGTTTTGCAGGTGACTAAGGTTACAATCAGTTAGTGACGATCACTTGGAGCTTGATCACTTGTTTTCCTCCCTCCTTGATCTTCACCTCAAGTTCTTCTCACCTTCTTCACGTATATGCTACACGATATGATCATGCATATGTATTTAATTGAAAAGCTTTTGCTTATAAGATCTAATGACAGTTTTAAAACTGAAACTCTGTTTAAGAATTTAAAATGACACTGGTGCTAGTGGTTTGGGTTGGGCTTAAACACTAAGACCAATTATTAAGTGCTTTTCCCACTTAAGTGTTGATCACCTTAAGAGGTTACCTATGACAGTGGTGATCCAGAGCTCCAATGGAGCTGGGAATTTTCATGTGAGTTCCTGGTCACAAGAAAGTCCTCTGGACCAAAATTTATCACTTTTCATGGAGTGGTTTATTCAGAATAATTCTCTAAGTGTTTAGTCAAAGATGAATTCATTCTGAGGTAACACTCATGTTCATGTCAAGCTCAGCGAACCACAATTTCAATTATAGTTCATAGAGTCTACATGAATTTTCCTAGGATTTTTGAAGCTAAGAATTTCCCAGAACTGAATTTACAAGTTTTGGAAATTCTCTGAAAATGTTTTCTGTATTCATTTGAATACAGGAACTTACAATCTGAATTACCCTAATTAATTCAACTCCAAATGAGCTGAAACTTTTACAGGAGTCTAATAACACCCTAAAGACTATTCTGGCAAAATTTGAGGATTTTTGGATAAACCAAACTCCCTCTAAAATTCTTTTGCTGAAAGGTTTTAAAGAATTTTCCAGAATTAAATAAAGACTTTCATACAAATTAGGTTGCATATTTGGATAGAGTTTGTCAATCTGAATCTAACCCAATTTGAATCACTAAATTTGGAGGTTCCTAGCAAAAGTTATGCTCTTCTAAAGTTTGGGGAAAAATCAGGAATTTGAATAAATCCGAGAAATGTTTAAACTGACGGTGGGACCAAGGGGCACGTGTCAGCTGCTGAGAGAGTGCCACACGGGCTACAGAATCGTTTCCCGCGCTGTCACAGTTGATCCCGTGTTATAGAGAATCCGGCCCCTCTCTCCCGAGTCGCTGACAGGTGGGACCGGCGAGGTAGTCTTCAACCTCCCGCTCCCGCGCGATACCGCCGCCGGGCTCGCCGGAGAAGCTCCGGGATCAGTCGTCTGTCCACCTCTGTCGATGAAACTCGCCGCCAGCCCCTAATTCAACGCGAGGAACACGCTGATGGGGTTTTCTTGGGCTGGCAGGGCCCCCAAACTAGCCCGCGACGGCGCAATGGTTCGGACGAAGTCCGGCGACGTCGCCCCGACGCCCTAAGCCTTCTAGGCTTCGGTTTCCAAGCTCTAGAGCACCAGCGGATGCTAGGGATCATCGATGTGGAAAGGAAATGGCTCGGAGATGGCTCTAACTTAGGGTTCACCGTGCACCCGCACCTTCTCGCCATAGCCGCCGTCGTAAAAAGTGAAATTGCACCGTGCACAGTGTGTTTCATGCGAGGCTTTGTGAAGAAGAAAGGTTGCTACACCAGTCTAGGTTTTATGTGCGAAATTTGCAGAGCTCTAAATGAATATAACTCGAGAATTTCATGGATTCATACCCGCGGGTCAGTTTTCACCGGCCGGAGGAGATTTCCAAAATTCGTCGACCAGAGGCGAAGACAGGCTTGGTGCTTCGGGTGGAAGCTGCATGGAGATCCTGCGCGTCCCAGGGTGGCCTTGCTTGGTCGTGACAAGCTCTGGAGGAGGCTGTCCACGGAAGCACGTCACAGCCGGGGTGTTCGGCCGGCGCGGGAGCTCGAAGTTCTCGGCGTAGGCTGCACGAACACACTGGGTGATGGCTCGAGGAGGTCGTGGAGACGTTGGTGGTGTTCTTTTGCTGCTCAGAGGCGCTGCTCACTTGCTCTGCTAGAGCACCCGAGCGATCGAAGAAGAGCGGCCGTATTTCTGTCTCTCGGTGCGAGGAAGAGAGGAAACAGCGCCGTGTCTTCGGTTAAGAGGCGGGAGAGGGCGCGAGGCGGTGGCTGCTGACGTCCAGCAGCTCTCCAGCGTGAAGTGGAGCCAGCAGGAGGTGGCTGCGGCCGAGCTCGGTGTCGAGCGGAGGAAAGGCGGCTTCGGCCGTTGCTTCGCGTGGGAGGAGAGCAAATGAAGACTGAGGACTGAAGATCTTTTGCAATTTCAGTACTCCAAATGACATGTGGGTCCTACATGTCAGTCCTCCTTATCTCTTCTAAATTATCTCCCCAATTTGAATATTGAGTGAATTCAATTGTGGGAATTCAAATCTGGTATGCATTTGGATAATTGGGCAAGTTTCATCCAAATTCGAATGAGTGTTTGAATTCTTTGTCATTTAAAGTCCAATTTGGAAAATGGGTTGCAATTTATTTCCATAAATCATGAAACTTTGCACACCCCCTAATTTGGACCCAAGGAATTCAATTATGAAACCTGATTTTTAATTTGGCTGTTGCAAATGAGATTTGTAGCACAACAGTTTGGAAATTCCTAGTGTTGCTCTCATTTGAATTTTTATTTTGAACACATTGTTCCAAATCTGATTTTTGTTTTCTCACACATATGGGAACTTCCCATCCTTGTTTTAGACCCCTCTAAGGTTCCAAGTTCTCAAATAAACATTTGACTTGTGTGAAGAAAAACCCTCATGTGTGTCATCACATGTGGAAAAGTTTTAACAAGTCCCAAATTCCACTCATATGAAACAAAACTTTTGCAAACAAGAGTTTCTTTGTATTCACATTTTTGGGACCTTTACATTCCTCCCCCCTTAAAAGGAATCTCGTCCCGAGATTCAAAAGAAGAACGAGACGGGAGGTAATTACATAGTTTATGACAAAAGCTCCGGATAGTTCTTGTGGATGTAATCTTCGGTTTCCCACGTTGCCTCTTCCGGGGTATGATTACTCCATAGGACTTTGTAAAATTTCAAAGTCCGGTTCCTGGTGGTCCGGGTCTTTTCGTCGATAATCTGTACAGGTTGCTCGACGTAGGTGAGATCCGCTTCAACTCATTGATGTCTTCGGTGCGGATGGCAGCGGTAAACTTGAGACACTTCCTCAGCTGGGACACGTGAAATGTGTTATGAATACCGGCAAGGCTTGCCGGTAGTTCCAGCCGGTAGGCTATGTTTCCGCACTTCTCCGTTATAGTAAATGGACCGATGAATCGGGGAGCAAGTTTCCCCTTGATACCGAACCGATGAATCCCCTTCATCGGAGACATACGAAGATACACGTGCTCTCCGACTTCGAAATGCAGCGGTCGACGCCTCTGGTCCGCGTAGCTCTTTTGACGAGATTGGCAGCTTTGAGGTTCTCTTGTATTATCCGAACTTTCTCTTCGGCTTCATTGACAAGATCAACCCTGAATGTTACTCGTTCACCAGATTCGCACCAGTTCAATGGTGTACGGCACTTCCGGCCGTATAGAGCTTCATATGGTGCCATTTTGATGCTCGTCTGATATCCGTTGTTGTACGAGAACTCCGCCAGCGGTAAGTGATCATCCCAGCTCTTACCGTGGTGGATGGCACATGCCCTTAGCATATCTTCCAGTATTTGATTCACCCTCTCAGTTTGCCCATTGGTTTGAGGGTGATATGCAGAGCTTCTAATCAACTTTGTCCCCAAGGAGGCGTGTAGTTGTTCCCAGAAACGGGCTACGAACAGCGATCCTCTATCTGACACAATGGTACGGGGAACTCCATGTAAGCACAAGATCTGTGCTATGTACAGCTCTGCGTACTGCCTTGCGTTATACCTAGTATGCACCGGGATGAAGTGTGCTGATTTGGTTAACCGGTCCATGATTACCCAAATCGAATCATGGTTGTGGGAGGTCACCGGCAACCCGACGATGAAGTCCATACTCAAGTCTTCCCACTTCCATGCCGGTATTTGCAGTGGCTGCAACAGGCCTGACTTCTTCATATGGTCGGCCTTGACTCTTCGACACGTATCACATTCCGAAACGTACTTTGCAACTTCACGTTTCATACGCGTCCACCAAAACTTCTTCCGGAGATCTTGGTACATTTTGTTGCTGCCCGGATGAATGGAAAACTTGGACAAATGAGCTTCATCCAAAATTTTCTTCCGTAGTCCCATATCCCAGGGTACTACAATCCGGTCGTTGAACCACAAAGTACCTTCGTCGTCCTTCCGGAAGCACTTCATTTCTCCATTGTCTATCCTTCTCCGTATGTGAGACATACCCTTGTCTTTTCATTGAGCTTCCATGATCTCCTTTCGGATAGTAGGAATGAGAGCGAGATTATAGAGAGCTCCATACGGGATGACACAGAGTCTTGGTTCTTCATCATCCATTTCAGCAATAGTTAGGTGATGGATCTGCACCTTACGACTGAGCGCATCAGCGACCACATTCGCCTTTCCTGGATGATAATGAATCTCAAGTTCATAATCTTTAATGAGCTCTAGCCATCTTCGTTGCCTCATGTTCAATTCTTTCTGAGTGAAGATATACTTCAAACTCTTGTGGTCGATGTAGAGGTGTACAAGATTTCCGAGCAAGTAATGCCTCCACATCTTCAAAGCAAGGACCACGGCAGCTAACTAAAGATCATGAGTTGGATAATGCTGCTCGTGAGTTCTGAGTTGACGAGATCCATAAGCGACCACTCGTCTTTCTTGCATCAGCACACAGCCAAGACCGATGCCAGATGCATCGCAATAAACGTCGAATGGCTTTGTCGTATCCGGCTGAGCAAGAACTGGGGCTGTTGTGAGATGCTTCACTAAAGTCTTGAAAGCTTGTTCACACGCAGTACCCCATATAAATCTGGTATTCTTCTTTAATAATTCCGTCATCGGTTTAGCAATCTTGGAGAAACCCGGAATGAACCTCCGGTAATAACCCGCTAAACCGAGGAAGCTTCGGATTTCATGTACTGACTTTGGTGACTCCCATTTCTGCACTTGGATAATCTTACTCGGATCTACAACGATGCCCTCCGCTGAAATGATGTGTCCGAGAAAAGGTACTTGATTAATCCAGAATTCACACTTGCTGAATTTTGCATAGAGCTGATGATCTCGCAATCTTTGTAGCACGATATGCAGATGTTCAGCATGTTCTTCCTCTGACTTGGAGTACACCAAGATATCGTCGATGAAGACAACAACGAATTTATCCAACTCCGGCATGAACACTGAATTCATCAGGTACATAAAGTGTGTCGGGGCGTTGGTCAAACCAAAAGACATAATGAGATACTCATACAACCCGTATCTCGTTGAGAATGCCGTCTTCGGAATATCTTCTGCCCGGATTTTAATCTGGTGATATCCGGACCGAAGATCCATCTTCCAAAATACCTTCGCACCCACTAATTGATCGAAGAGCATATCAATGCGAGGTAGTGGATACTTGTTCTTGATGGTAACGGCGTTCAAAGGACGATAATCAACACAAAGCCGTAGTGTTTCGTCCTTCTTTTTGACAAACAACGCTGAACAACCCCAAGGTGACGAACTTGGTCGTATAAATCCCTTGCCCATTAGGTCATTCAGCTGTGTCTTCAATTCTGCCAGTTCATTGGGTGCCATTTTGTACAGCCTTCGTGATATCGGTGTTGTTCCCGGTATGAGTTCGATCTTGAACTCAATGTCTCGTTCGGGCGGCATGCCCGGTAAATCTTCGGGAAACACATCCGGATACTCACGTACCACCGGAATGTCCTCTATCTTAACAGCTTCCGTGTGGTTCACTGTTGCAATCTGCTGCCGTCTGGCGCCCAGAATTAATATATGAAGACCGTGCTGTGAGGAGTTGAGCTCCACGGTCCTAGAGCTGATGTTAAGAACCGCTCTGTGGTAATTCAACCACGACATCCCCAAAATGATGTCGATCTTCAGACCTTCAAGAATAATGAGGGTCGTAGGTTATATTCTACCCCCCAAACAAAGAGGTGCTCGGGAGACAACCTCACTTGCGGTACTGCTGCCCCCGGGCGAAGATATGTGGTATTGCCTCTTTGTATAAACAGTTTGGAGCTGATGTTGAGCCACAGAGGATTGGCTAATGAAGTTGTGTGTGGCACCGGAATCAAAGAGAACTAAAACCGATAGCTGATTCAGAGAAAACATCCCTGCTAAAGCGGCTTATCCTTCCGGAACATCATCAATCACAGTATAGTGAATGTTGCCCCTTATCTGCCCTCCTATTTGCAGATTGAGGTACGGATCGTATTGTTGTAAATATGATGACCCGTAGTCTCGAGTTCCCTCCGGAGATTGCCTAGCATAATGGCCCATGCGCCCACAAGTAAAACACGGATGTCTTTCCGGTTCTTCGTTGACTTGCGGTGGACTGCTAGGTACACATGGCTGCAGCGATGGAGCACAAACCATCGTCTGATGCTGCGGCTGTGGAGGTGGTGCAAGCTGTAAAACATGACCAGTAATCAATCTCTGAGGAGTTGATCGTACAGGTGGCCTCCATCTTTCACCGGGTGGCGTTTGATACACCAAATGGTACTTCTGAGGCACATAACTTGTGCTAGCCTGCTCGATATCACTCATCTTTCTCTTCTCCGCTTGCCACTCAAGTGTCGGCTTCTCTTGAATGACAGCCGCATCGACCATGTCGGTGTAACTGCCGTTATTGTGTACGGCAAGCTTTTCCCGTAATATGGCGCCCAGGCCATGGAAGAATAGGTCACACCGTGCTTCTTCTTTCGCCACATATTCGGGAGCATATTGGGCCAAAAGATTAAATCTTCTGACATACTCGAGGACACTCATGTCCCCTTGCTTTAAGCCCAAAAATTCCTCCCGCTTTGCCTTGACAATACCAAGTGGTATGTAACGTGTACGAAAGGCTTCACAAAACTCCCTCCATGTCACTTGATGGCCCTTCGGAATGGTGGCAATATGATCCACCCACCAGTTTCCGGCGGCTCCATGGAGTTGCTGAGCGGCAAACTTTGTCTTCTGGTATTTATCACACTTGAATACTCCAAATTTTGACTCCATGACACGAAGCCATTGATCTGCTTCCACAGGTTCGGTGGCTTCAGTAAAAATTGGCGGTTGAGTCGCCAAGAAATCCAGATAAGCGTCCCAAGACGGAACGACTTGTTGCGTGTTCTGGAGTACGCCTTGCTGTACCAAGGCTTGGAGTAAGCGTGTGTGTTCTTGTGTTGCTTCTTGGAGTAGCCTAGCGTTCTCTTGATTAGACTCAACGACCCGAGTCATAAGATCCATCCATCCCGTGGATGGTGGTTCCGATGGTGGAATAGAAGCATCCCCACCTCGACGAGAACTTCCGGCCCTACTCCTAGAGCGAGTACGAATCATACTGCAAAATGTAGTTGAGATGAGTTAAACAAGAACTCAGCAGTATGGGAGACTAATGGAAACATGATTATGTCAAAACTTTATGAAAGCAGTAACAAAATTCATGTTTACAAAACTCCTTAGTAGGCATAACTATCCAGCCTATCTGCACAGGACAGACCTTTATGCACTATCTCCAGATTTTGATCTAGTTAAGAGCATTTTCATAACTCAAGTTGAATACCAAAGTTAAAGTTAGCTTCAGTATCTTTCCAACGAGTACTCATATGCCCCCAGATCGTCTCCGGATTAAAAGTTATGATTTTCCAAAGTTGACAGAATTCCTGGATAAAATTTGCCAGCATCTCCTTTGTATGTGGCTGATTCTATCACAGTTGTATATGTAAATACAATAATAATCCGAGAAACTTTGAACTACAACAATGTTGCACCATCAATAACCTTTCCAATGGGGTATCATAGGCTTCTTAAGGGTTTATCTACAGAAAGTTATGGCTTAAAAACAGAAAGGTCCAGAGAGGTTTTGTTGTTGTCCTGGTTCTGGACAGTTTACCTTCCTCTGAACTTTCTACCCATTTAGCATGTGATTTAGCTCTGGAGGTCTACAAAGAAGTTGTAGATCACTTGAAAATCGTTCCAGAACTGTATCATACACCTTAATTGGGTCAAGCTACCCAGAGTTATGCTCTGTTAAAGTCCAGCACAAATTTCTGCTGAAAACAGAACACTCTGTTTTTGAAATCTTTGAAGTCTAATCTTCCTCTCATTTGAATCTTAGCTCAAAATAAGAGTTCAGTAACTAATATTTGTTTCAAACTTCCATTTTTATTTGAAAGTTAGTTCATGAGTCATTTCTTCAAGGAAAGGGGTTATTAAGTTTAGTACGGCGTCGATGCACCGTAAGAAGCATGTCGGTACTACGTAGCCTCGCCAAAAGAAAATCCTATCCGGATTATACCGGCATAAACATATCTTAGGTGGCACTAAAACGGTCACTCGCAAACGTGTACTATACGTACTACGGTTTCGTGGTTAATCCTGCACAAGTCACACTCAATCGTCAGGTCCGGCTGCACACCGAACCCGGTATCCATACAGTTCTTACACCCGTCCGTCATCACTCGCACAGGTGTTCTCAAGCCAAACACGCCTTGAGCTAAATGTTCACGTTACTAACTACGTGATGGGCTTTCCCCAATTGCACCACGCACGCCTGGGACAGACGTTGCTTGAGTACCCCCAAACGACATGAAGAGTCGTAGAGGATATTACAGCGGGTCGGGTTACCTGCCACCCGTGGGGCTCCACCCTTCAGCTTGTGCGCACTGGTGGACAGCGCTTACGTGCACCCCCCAAGACATAACTCGTCCCAAGATGCACGATTTTACGACATAACAAATAAGTTAGGTTGCCACCTTCATATTAAGCTAATAGTAATCCTTATGTGGGCCTAGTACCGTATCCTCACCGTAACCTAAATTTTTGCCGTAATACCTTCCTTATTCCGTGTGTTGTGACCAATGCGGCTCTGATACCAGCTGAGGTGGACCCGTCAACCGAGACAGGCCACTCGCCCGGGAATCGCATTGGGTGGTGCCGTGTTGTGCGGCACCCAACAGCACACATATGAGGAACAATGTATTACATAAAACAATAGCGGAAGCTTACAAGTTTTTCTTTGTAAGTACTTTACATCAAGTAACTACAGCGGAAGTCTATATCAACTCACGACGAATAACTAAGAGCACTCGAGATGAAGTCCAGCCCGCGGACTCCTCTCGCTAGCAACACGAAGACAAGCAGCAGCGGCTGGGTTCTCCATGTGTTACCTGACTCGGGAGTCCCCGAGTCTCACCGAACAACCTTCTTTTCAGCATCGTGTTAACCTGCAAAACCACTTATATAGCAAGCGTGAGCACATAGGCTCAGCAAGTCTGACCCGTCTCTCCTAAACAAGAAACTCTACATGCACGACGGTTGCAATTGGGTCGGCTAGATTTGCATAAAGGACTCGCCTAAAGTTGATCCTTAACTTTTAGATTTTTAAGCCTCATTGTGCGGACCTTGAGCCGAAAAGCATCGCAACTCCACAATCAAACAAGAAACGCTTTGTTGCGATGCCCCTTGCACAAAGTGAAAGTAAAGTTTAATGAGCCTATCTCTAATTCAATCATGGTTGCAAAACAAGTTATAGAACAGCCTTATCAAGTTCAACAGAATAACCAGTTCAGTTCTTACTACGTCAAGACGCAGTGGGCATGTATGCTCATATGACCGCGAGCGACGGTGATTCGAATCAGTACACGCCCGGACTGCACGACACGTACATCCGTACTCCGAGTTGCCGGCAGCAACCTCGACTGACATTGTACACGGCCACCTTTCCCAAGATCTTCCACATTGGACGCAGTCCAACTGCCCCGAGTACGCAAGGTCCCTCAAGGTACATACCCGCTGTGGTATGTTCTTAAGCGAGGTACCTCCTGCTACCCTGACGCCGAAAGCCTAAGGCAGTTGGAAAAGTTCCACTATGGATCTCCCAAGGTACATCGGTTTCCTGGGTCCCATATAGCCAGTATGTGCCCGGTACACAACTCAAACTTGTCCAACAGGGCCAAGCACGGACGGGCCTTAACCGACACAGGCAGGGCAATGCACGCACGGCCTGCAACCTGCTGCATCTAAACCTTCCTGCCCGGTCTCCATTTCTTATGTGTGAACTTTCCTCATCCTTTCTAATTCGAACCCGTTCCGAGTAAACCAGCCCTAAACTCGCGAGTAGCTTCCAACTACTTGACTTCTACCGGACCTTTCCTACTAACATTTAGCGTAGCCGAATCCACTCGAGGGGGTGCTATTCTACCCTTTCTCTCTTAGGTATTTCTGGTCATGCAAGTGGGGTTTTCAATATCATCTAGACTTACTGCAATCAACGATGCAAAGCTATGATCTCTACAAATGAAAATGATTTATAAACTGTTCAAATGCAAACCGGGGCTTGCCTGTTTTGCAGGTGACTAAGGTTACAATCAGTTAGTGACGATCACTTGGATCTTGATCACTTGTTTTCCTCCCTCCTTGATCTTCACCTCAAGTTCTTCTCACCTTCTTCACGTATATGCTACACGATATGATCATGCATATGTATTTAATTGAAAAGCTTTTGCTCATAAGATCTAATGACAGTTTTAAAACTGGAACTCTATTTAAGAATTTAAAATGACACTGGTGCTAGTGGTTTGGGTTGGGCTTAAACACTAAGATCAATTATTAAGTGCTTTTCCCACTTAAGTGTTGATCACCTTAAGAGGTTACCTATGACAGTGGTGATCCAAAGCTCCAATGGAGCTGGGAATTTTCATGTGAGTTCCTGGTCACAATAAAGTCCTCTGGACCAAAATTTAGCACTTTTCATGGAGTGGTTTATTCAGAATAATTCTCTAAGTGTTTAGTCAAAGATGAATTAATTCTGAGGTAACACTCATGTTCATGTCAAACTCAGTGAACCACAATTTCAATTATAGTTCATAGGGTCTACATGAATTTTCCTAGGATTTTTGGAGCTAAGAATTTCCCAGAACTGAATTTACAAGTTTTGGAAATTCTCTGAAAATGTTTTCTGTATTCATTTGAATACAGGAACTTACAATCTGAGTTACCCTGATTAATTCAACTCCAAATGAGCTTAAAATTTTACAGGAGTCTAATAACACCCTAAAGACTATTATGGCAAAATTTGAGGATTTTTGGATAAACCAAACTCCCTCTAAAATTCTTTTGCTGAAAAGTTTAAAGAATTTTGCAGAATTAAATAAAGACTTCCATACAAATTGGGTTGCATATTTGGATAGAGTTTGTCAATCTGAATCTAACCCAATTTGAATCACTAAATTTGGAGGTTCCTAGCAAAAGTTATGCTCTTCTAAAGTTTGGGGAAAAATCAGGAATTTGAATAAATCCGAGAAATGTTTAAACTGACGGTGGGACCAAGGGGCACATGTCAGCTGCTGAGAGAGTGCCACACGGGCTACAGAATCGTTTCCCGCGCTGTCACAGTTGATCCCGTGTTACAGAGAATCCGGCCCCTCTCTCCCGAGTCGCTGACAGGCGGGACCGGTGAGGTCGTCTTCAACCTCCCGCTCCCGCGCGATCCCGCCGCCGGGCTCACCGGAGAAGCTCCGGGATCAGTCGTCCGGCCACCTCTGTCGATGAAACTCGCCGCCAGCCCCTAATTCAACGCGAGGAACACGCTGATGGGGTTTTCTTGAGCTTGCAGGGCCCCCAAACTAGCCCGCGACGGCGCAACGGTTCGGACGAAGTCCGGCGACATCGCCCCGACGCCCTAAGCCTTCTAGGCTTCGGTTTCCAAGCTCTAGAGCACCAGCGGATGCTAGGGATCATCGACGTGGAAAGGAAATGGCTCGGAGATGGCTCTAACTTAGGGTTCACCGTGCACCCACACCTTCCCGCCATAGCCGCCGTCGTAAAAAGTGAAATTGCACCGTGCACAGTGTGTTTCATGCGAGGCTTTGTGAAGAAGAAAGGTTGCTACACCAGTCTAGGTTTTATGTGCGAAATTTGCAGACCTGTAAATGAATATAACTCGAGAATTTCATGGATTCATACCCGCGGGTCAGTTTTCACCGGCCGGAGGATATTTCCGAAATTCGTCGACCAGAGGCGAAGACAGGCTTGGTGCTTCGGGTGGAAGCTACACGGAGCTCCTGCGCGTCCCAGGGTGGCCTTGCTTGGTCGTGACAAGCTCTGGAGGAGGCTGTCCATGGAAGCACGTCACCGCCGGGGTGTTCGGCCACCGCGGGAGCTCGAAGTTCTCGGTGTAGGCTGCACGAACACACTGGGTGATGGCTCGAGGAGGTCGTGGAGACGTTGGTGGTGTTCTTTTGCTGCTCAGAGGCGCTGCTCACTTGCTCTGCTCGAGCACCCGAGCGATCGAAGAAGAGCGGTCGTGTTTCTGTCTCTCGGTGCGAGGAAGAGAGGAAACAGCGCCGTGTCTTCGGTTAAGAGGCGGGAGAGGGCGCGAGGCGGTGGCTGCCGACGTCCAGCAGCTCTCCAGCGCGAAGTGGAGCCAGCAGGAGGTGGCTGCGGCCGAGCTCGGTGTCGAGCGGAGGAAAGGCGGCTTCGGCCGTTGCTTCGCGTGGGAGGAGAGCAAATGAAGACTGAGGACTGAAGATCTTTTGCAATTTCAGTACTCCAAATGACATGTGGGTCCTACATGTCAGTCCTCCTTATCTCTTCTAAATTATCTCCCCAATTTGAATATTGAGTGAATTCAATTGTGGGAATTCAAATCTGGTATGCATTTGGATAATTGGGCAAGTTTCATCCAAATTCAAATGAGTGTTTGAATTCTTTGTCATTTAAAGTCCAATTTGGAAAATGGGTTGCAATTTATTTCCATAAATCATGAAACTTTGCACACCCCCTAATTTGGACTCAAGGAATTCAATTATGAAACCTGATTTTTAATTTGGCTGTTGCAAATGAGATTTGAAGCACAACAGTTTGGAAATTCCTAGTGTTGCTCTCATTTGAATTTTTATTTTGAACACATTGTTCCAAATCTGATTTTTGTTTTCTCACACATATGGGAACTTCCCATCCTTGTTTTAGACCCCTCTAAGGTTCCAAGTTCTCAAATAAACATTTGACTTGTGTGAAGAAAAACCCTCATGTGTGTCATCACATGTGGAAAAGGTTTAACAAGTCCCAAATTCCACTCATATGAAACAAAACTTTTGCAAACAAGAGTTTCTTTGTATTCACATTTTTGGGACCTTTACATCCGACTCTCAAATATTTAATTTATGACAAAGAATTATATGCTCTTTGTGAGATGTTTAGAAACTTGGCAACACTACTTTTGACTAAAGAATTTATCATACATTCAGACCACGAATATTTGAAGCATCTTAAGGACCAATTAAAACTGAACAAAAGACATGCAAAATGGCGTGAATTTATTGGGACATTTTCTTACATTGTAAAGTACAGGAAAAGAAAAAAAATGTTGTTGCAGATTCTTTATCTAGACGCTATGTTTTGTTATCTCAACATTGATGCAAAAGTTCTTGGTTTAGAAAGTACCAAAGATTTATATGCCATTGATTCATATTTTTCTAAACTATTTTCTCAATGATGTGATGGAAAAGGATGAAAAAAATTTCATATGCATAATGGATTTTTGTAACCATCTAACAAGATTTGCATTCCAGATTGCTATCTTTGTCTAATGCTTGTGCAGGAAACTCATGCTGGAGGATTGATGGGTCACTTTGGTGCCAAGAAAACAGAGCTAGTGTTGGTTGATCACTTCTTTTGGCCCAAGATAAGAAGAGACGTGGAGAGGCATGTTCTGCATTGTGTCACTTGCAACAAATCTAAGTCGCACTTGAACACTCATGGTCTATATACTCCTCTATCTATTCCTAGTGTTCCATGGGAAGACATTTCTATGGACGTTGTTCTAGGTCTACCTCGAAAAAAGAGGGGGAGAGATTACATTTTCTTGTTGTAGTGGATTGCTTTAGTAAAATGGCTCATTTTATTCACTTTCAAAGGAGCTATGACGCGTCCCATATTGCTGAATCATTTTTCGGGGGGAAGGGTAGGACTTCATGGTGTACTACGGACTATTGTTTCGGATCGTGACACCAAGTTTTTGATCTAATTTTGGAAGACGTTGTGGGGAAAAGTTGGGACATGGCTGCTATTTTCCACAACATGTCATCTACAAACAGATGGGCAAAGCGAAGTAGTGAATCACACTTTATCAATATACTACGAGCTAATCTAAAAAAGAACTTGAAACTATGGGAAGAAAGTTTGTCACATGTGGAATTTGCTTACAACAGGGCAGTGCACTAAACAACAAATTTTTGTCCATTTGAGATAGTGTATGATTTAAAACCCACTGCTCCCATCAACCTTCTACCTTTGTCTTTGCACGAACATGAGAACTTTGATGCAAGCACACTGAATATGTCAAGAAAATTCATCATCAAGTGCGGACAAACATAGACAAAATGACAAAGATCTATGAGAGACGTGCCAACAAGGGTCGCAAGAAAGTGGAATTTGCAATAGGAGATTTGATTTGGGTGCATTTATGCAAGGAACGATTTCCCACGCACCGCAAGTTCAAATTGCAGCCTCGAGCTGATGGACCTTTCAAAGTAATTCAAAAGATCAATGACAATGCTTATGAGATTGATCTTCCAAGTACATATGGAGTAAGCACAACATTCAACATCACCGACTTGTCTCCCTGCTTTGGAGAATAAGACTCGAGGAGGACCACTTTTTTGGAGGGGAAGGATGATGTGGACATCCCAGCAACGGACACACATAAATGATCTTATAAAAGACCTATTACACACACTCGTGCTAAGAAACATGAATAACAGATGAATGCTTTCCTCTCTACATTACATTTTAATACTGATGAGAATAATATATTACCTAAGTCGTGTAATCTACTATTACTCAGGTTTACATAAGATGTGACACCATTGGCTAGCGCAGAAATCACTAAATCAGTTTGCACTGTCCGAACTATGTGGCTTATGTAGTGGCGCGATAGCTCGGGCTGTCTGAGCTGAGAAGGGTACGCAGCAGGAACATCAAAATTCACATCCAATCCTGTACCAACCTTTCACATTTCATTGTGCATAATACACATGGTGTGAAAGCTTATCGAGTCTTCTTTCCAACACAATAAATGGTGCATCATTTGGTGTTCCCAAACAAGATTTATGATCATTTTACTACTGAATGCACAGCATAAAAAGAGACGCGCGAGGACTAAAGACCACCTCAGGAATTCTTCAACAGCTTTCATTCAAACTTAACACGTGGTGACTTCTGTTCACGCCTAGCTAGGAGGATTGTTCATAGTATAAATATCACCTTTGTGCTCCTGAAAAAACAACCATTGATGATTTGATAAACAAGATTGCTTCTACAACTAAGTATTGAGTGCCTTTCCCACTTTTGTTCTTCCTTGTTCTTCATGGACTTGTGAAGTGATCCCTCTGGGGTCCCCCACTTCGTGCTCTAGGCTTTCAGGTCTTTTATGTGTCTTAGTCCCTGTTTGTGGTTCTGCAGACATTTGGAGGTCGGGTCAAAGTCTTTTAGGTTTTGGTGCCTCTCTCTCCATCGCTTGGTCACAACCAATCTTGGCAGGTATAAAGCTAGTGATCATGAACTGTGGTTCCGTGGTTGATCGGAGATCAAGTTGAAGTTATCAAGACTTCGATGTCTCTCTTCCCGTCACTTGGTTGCATCCAAACTTGGCAGCTATAAAGCTAGTTATCCTGACTGATTTTTCAGCTAGTTATCCCTTGTCGTACCTACTGTCGTGAAGATCGGGCCACCCCGGGGTTTCACCCTATCATTTGGGAAAAATTTTAGCCTACAATACATATTTGTGCCCGTCCATAACATGAACCTCTACAGAAAATATGACTATTAGAACCGGCTGGGAACTAGAACTAGTTCTGATAATAGATTTATCAGTCCTGATTCATAACTGAAACTGGTTATGATAACTCTTATCTGTATCGGTTTCAGCTGCTTATATCCTTTTTTATTAGCACCGAGTTTTTAGCACCGGTTCTAAAACTGATACAGATTATAGTTTTCAACTGGTACAAATTATTGTTTCTGTTGTAGTGATTATTGAGGAGCTTCTGATGGTGCGAAATCCAAAATGTATAGTGCTGCTTGGTTGAGCAATGTAAACACAAACGCAATGGGAATGAAAAATCAGTGCTAATGTATACGGTTTGAGCTAATTATATCTAGGCATGTGGGCCTTGTCAATTGGTCTGTCATGAGGCCCGGTCAGTTTGAACCGCCCCAACTCCCAAGCATGGCATTGTCTGATCATCATCATGCTCACGCCGGTACAGACTATGCGTCGGGCCATTCTTGGGCCAGAGATCGAGCATGACAGACTGACTCAACACAATCCATTTGTAACTCATGTCAAACAGAAATATGTTTTGTTTAAAAACAACCAGCTAGTTTGGTCTACTGGTTGGTCACCTGCTGTCTCATTTAAACACGTTTGACATAACTGTCAATGACTTCAGCCGTTAGCTACACAAGTGCCCTGATATGGCACGGTTGACGGTCTGACCCTCTTATTGTGTGGTACCGGGCCCCATAAACTGGCCCGAGCACAAGTGGTCTATGCCGTTCCAGGCAGCCGAATGTGCAGGTATAGAGCTAATAGTTTTGTTGGTTGATCTCCGTAGCAGTAACAGACTGTGATGTGGACATCACTGCTGTAGATATACACAACACTTACATGGTAGACATGCAAGGTCCAATTACTAGAGCTCGAGCACGAAAATTGAATTTAGAGGTGAGCTCGTTCTTGAACAATTCTTTATATGTGAATTTTGAGAGTAAGTTGCTACCTAATGGATTAATTATGATTAGGAACCATGGAGAGGACATGGAGATACATGGAGAGGGGTTTGGAGGCGTGGAGGACTAGAAAATACGCAACCAAGAAGTTAGAGACCGAGCCCAACTCAAACTCGAGTCCAACTCGGGCCCAGGAGCAGTCCACCTTAAAATGGATGCACAGGAGGCATACGGACTCCGTTTTTGACGTTCTACATATGCACGGAAAGCTGAGAGGATAAACCTTCCAATGGAACTGGCCCCACGTCAAAATTCCCTAGGAGTCGACAGGAAACATCGAAAAAATATAAAGTTTAGAGTCTGTCAGGGTGTTGCATCACCTAGTTGGGCCATTGGGCCTTGTATCAAGTCCAAGTCTATTATGTACGTGTATTAGGGTTAGATCACGACCCCAGCGCCCCCCTGGTCGTCCTCCATCTCCTTTATACCCCCTAGCCGCCATCACAAACAGCTGGGTTTTGTTTAGTTACAATCTGTCATTGAACAGTTCGCCGATCATCGGTTGTGAGACCCCAAATTCGTGATCAATTCAGTTTTGATTGCAACTTTTCTGTTCTTGCTTGTGTTCTTGATTGCGCTTGCAGGGATAAGCCTTCGTGGCGAGGTCATTCGTGTGACACGGGTGATAACCAACGAAGCAGTGGTGTAGTGATTACGGGGTTTCGTTCGTTCGGAGCCTTAGATCATCAACGTCGAGATCTCCACCCAATCAAGTTTACTCTACTTCTCGGAAGATCAGAACTCATCCTCCTATCAATTGGTATCAGATTTCCAGGTTCACCGTGAGGTATACTTGTGTGCCCTTTAGATTTATTTTGTTTCAGTCCTATCGTCCACAAAAAGCCACAAAAAAAATTTAGTTTCCCTAACCTACAACCCCCGCTCAACCTTTTGCACAATTTAGTTTCGGAGTCCGTAGTTCTGAGTTCGTATACTAGGTTGAGTCTGGTTGCTGGTTTAGATTTGTTTTGGTTCAATTTTGTTTCTTCCATCCACTGCCATCTACAAAAAACCAATCTACAAAAGAATTCCATCCACCGATTCGTTCCTGTTGCAGTTTCCACCACCACCAAAACCTGATTCAGGGTATCCTCCTTAAAACGGGCATAACTTTTCGCTCGTAACTCCGATTGAGGCGCATTTTTTCCCTAGAAAGGTCTTGAAAAAGTCCACATACGGCATTTTCAAAAAAAATTAAAAAAATTAAGAAGGCCCTCGTTTCAAACTCTGAAGTTCCAGCACCAGTTTTTTCAATCGCTCCTGAATTTGTGCCGATCTCATTTTTCATCGGTTTGAGCTAATACTTGGTGATGTTTCTATTCTTGTGCCCCTGGTTGAGAAAAAAATATCAAAAAAGAGAAAAAAATATTTTGATTTCTACTAGTGCTTCAAGACAAAAACAGGAGGGTAAGGGGTGTGCTATTTCTGTGCGAGTGCTGGATACTTGTTGATATTATCCTTGTTGTTCATCATCATTCATCCTTGTCCTTGCTTGTTGCCACAACTGTTGTAATACATTCTTAGGCCAGCAACTAGGTGAAATTCTTTGGACACTTATTCAGAATTGCTATCTGTTACTAACTTGTGTGCCACATACATATACTGCATTTGAGCCTTCCAAGCTCCACCTTCTCTCGAGCAGAACAGGTAACCTTTGCAATCACACCCACTCTCTACTTCCTTCACACCGGTCACCGTTGGCCACCTGCAGTGCCGGTAAGAAACTTGTAAGAGCGGGGTAAGACGCATCTTACTGATCGATTTTCCACCCACTTCGGAGAGCGTAGTAATAGGGTTCTTCACGATCTTTTTGTCTTCGTTTCTGTTTTGTACTAACAATGACAGGAAAGAAGCCTATGGATAAGACCTTTGGTTCTACACCTCTGGATGATGATGAGTGCGTGTCCTATATGGAACTAAAGGACGTGATGCGGGCAATGACAGAAGCTTTCAACAATTACCAGACCACTACAACAGCCACCTTTCAGAGGCTCCATACAAGTGTTGCTGGTCTGACCACACGGTTGGACGAGATGGAGACTCGTCTTCCCCAACAAGCTACACCCTCTATCATCCTTGATGGTGATGCACATGCTCACTACGAGACAGAGGATGACTTCAATAACGATGAGGTTGATGCACAGCAGCGCCATCGCCCTCGACGAAATCGTCAAGGTATGGGAGGTAGACCTCGTCCTCATGCTCTTGAACAAGATAATGATCCTTATGCTAAGATTAAGTTTTCTATTCCAACATTTTATGGATCTTATGATGCTGAGACTTACTTGGATTGGGAGACGACGGTAGAACAAAAATTTAGCTCTCATCTTGTTCCTGAGCGACATAGAGTTAGACAAGCCACTAGTGAGTTTAAAGATTTTGCTATAATTTGGTAGAATGAACTTGTCAATACACGTAATGCACCATAGACATGGGCTGCGTTAAAAGAAGAGATGCGCGCTAGGTTTGTTCCTCCTTCATATAGACGTGATCTTCTTAAGAAATTGCAACGCTTTGATCAGGGTAACATGACTGTCCAAGAGTACTACCAAGAGTTGCAGAAAGGTATGCTTCGTTGTGGGGTAGTTGAGGATCAAGAAGACCAAATTGTTAGGTTTTATGGGGGCTTGCGGCATGAGATCCAGGACATAGTTGACTACAAGGAATATCATTCTATTCAACGTTTATTTCAACTTGCCATGTTAGCAGAAAAAGAAGTGCAGGGTCGCCAACAGCAGCGGCGGAACAACACCTTCACGCCACGACAATTTCCGGTGCCATCCAAAGCAGCGCCCTCCTCGAGCGTACGTGATTCTACACCACCCTCCACGGGTGTTGTACGCAGCAGCATCACACCTTCTACATCACGGGGACAAGATAAAAACAAGTCCCAGATGCCTCCAGGTGTTGCAGCAAAGGCGGTTGCACCCAACACTTCGACAAGTCGCAGCTCCGACATCAAGTGCCACCGCTGCCAGGGACGTGTCCATATGCAACGAGATTGCCCCAGCAAACGGGCGATCATTGCCACTGCTGATGGTGGGTATGTTAGTGCTTCTGATATTGAAGATGAAAATATTATTGCAACTAACATTTCAGGTTCGGATGATGGTGCCGAGGAGGTTCTTGGTACATCTGCGACAAACAACTATAGGACTTTGATTGTGCAGCGAGCTTTGAGTGCCACGGTTCGAGAGGATGACAACCGCCAACGTCACAACCTTTTCAACATGTTTCTCGTCGTCAAGGACTGCCGTGTACATACCATCATTGATGGTGGTAGCTGCAACAATTTGGTGAATGTTGAGGTGGTCAAGAAGCTTGGCTTGACCACACGGGAGCATCCCTACCCTTATCACATTCAATGGTTTAACAACAATGGTAAGGTTAAGGTAACACAAACAGCAAGGATACATTTTTCTATTGGTTCTTATCATGATTTTGCTGATTTTGATGTGGTACCTATGGATGCTTGCTCTCTTTTGTTGGGACGTCGTTGGGAGTTTGATACTGATGCTATTCACCATGGTCGATCTAATAAGTATACTCTCATGCATAAGGGCAAGAAAATTGTGTTGCTTCCTATGAGTCCCACTGAAATTGTACAATTTGAGCAGGAGAAAAAGAATAATGCTAAGCAAAAGGGTGTTTTCAATTCTGAAATTCAGCAACCTATTAAGTTGAACAATCCTATTTTGCTTGCAACTAAATTGGATCTTGATGATTTATATGCCTCTAATGGAACTTGCTATGCTTTAGTGTGCAAACATGCTTTATATTCCATTGAGGATACATCCATTGTCTTGCCACCTGCAGTTGCTAACCTTCTGCAGGAATATATGGATGTTTTTCCATCAGAGATACCCCCTGGATTACCACCTGTGCGAGGCATTGAGCACAAGATTGATTTGGTTCCAGGGGCGAGCTTGCCAAACTGTGCTGCCTACAGGACCAACCCTGACGAGACTAAGGAAATTCAGCGACAAGTCCAAGATCTTCTGGACCGCGGGTACATTCGTGAGAGTCTTAGTCCTTGTTCTGTTCCTGTTCTTTTGGTTCCAAAAAAAGATGGCACTTGGCGCATGTGTGTTGATTGTAGAGCCATCAATAACATTACCATTCGTTATCGCTATCCTATTCCTAGATTGGATGACATGCTTGATGAGTTGAGTGGTTCTGTTATTTTCTCCAAGATTGATTTGCGTAGTGGATATCATCAGATTCGTATGGCTTTAGGTGATGAATGGAAAACTGCTTTTAAAACTAAATTTGGACTTTATGAATGGTTAGTCATGCCATTTGGTTTAACTAATGCGCCCAACACTTTCATGAGGTTGATGAATGAGGTTTTACGTGCTTTCATTGGTAAATTTGTGGTGGTTTACTTTGATGATATCCTTATTTACAGCAAGTCATATGATGAGCATCTTGAATATTTGCGTGCTGTTTTTAATGTCTTGCGCGATGCATGTTTATATGGTAACCTTGAGAAGTGCACCTTTTGCACCGATCGTGTGTATTTTTCTTCGGTATGTTGTTACTTCGCAGGGCATTGAGGTGGACGAGGCAAAGATTGTTGCCATCACGAGCTGGCCACTTCCAACTACGGTCACACATGTTCGGAGTTTTTTTGGTCTCACAGGTTTCTACCGGTGTTTCGTGCGGGATTTCAGCACCATTGCGGCACCTCTCCACGAGTTGACAAAGCATGGAGTGCCGTTTCGATGGGGACCAGCACAACAACAAGCTTTTGATGTTCTCAAGTCGAAGCTCACACAAGCACCATTGCTGCAACTTCCTGATTTTGAGAAGACCTTCGAGCTTGAATGTGACGCGAGCAGCATTGGCATTGGAGGAGTGCTAATTCAAGGAGGTAAACCTGTTGCCTTCTTTAGTGAAAAATTGCATGGGCCTTCGCTGAATTATTCTACATATGACAAAGAACTTTATGCTTTAGTGCGTGTCTTGCAAACTTGGCAACATTACCTATGGTCTAAAGAATTTGTCATACATTCAGATCATGGGTCTTTGAAGTATCTTAAAGGACAAGCTAATCTGAACAAATGTCATGCTAAATGGATTGAGTTCATAGAATCATTTCCTTACATCATTAAACATAAGAAAGGGAAAGACAATGTGATTTCCGATGCTTTATCTAGACGTTATACCATACTATCCTAACTTTCTCATAAAATTTTTGGTTTGGAAACCATAAAGAGGTTATATGCTACTGATTTGGACTTCAAAGATGCCTTTGAAAATTGTAGAGAGGGAAGAACGTGGCAAAAATTCCTGCTGCGTGAAGGCCTTCTCTACCGTGCTAACAAGCTGTGTGTTCCAGCTAGCTCCGTTCGTCTTTTGTTGTTGCAGGAAGCGCATGGAGGTGGTTTGATGGGACATTTTGGTGTTAAAAAGACAGAGGATGTGCTGGCCGCTCACTTCTTTTGGCCACGAATGAGGCGTGATGTGGAGCGCTATGTTTTACGTTGCACGACATGCAACAAAGCTAAGTCTCGACTTAACCCACATGGTCTTTATATGCCTCTTCCGGTTCCTAGTGCACCTTGGGAGGATATTTCAATTGACTTTGTTTTAGGATTGCCTAGAACAAAGAGGGGGAGGGATAGTGTCTTTGTGGTTGTTGATCGTTTCTCTAAAATGGCTCATTTTATACCCTGCCACAAGACCGATAATGCTTCACATGTTGCTGATTTGTTCTTTAATGAGGTTGTGCGTTTGCATGGTGTTCCCAATACTATTGTTTCTGATAGGGATGCTAAGTTTTTGAGTCACTTTTGGAGAACTTTATGGTATAAATTGGGAACAAAGTTGTTGTTTTCTACTACTTGTCATCCACAAACTGATGGGCAAACGGAGGTAGTTAATCATACCTTATCTACGATGTTGCGGGCTGTTTTGAAAGACAATTTGAGGTTGTGGGAGGAGTGTTTGCCACATATTGAGTTTGCTTATAACAGGTCTATTCACTCTACAAACAAGTTAAGTCCGTTTATGGTAGTCTATGGTTTCAATCCTCGTGCTCCAATTGATTTGCTACCTTTACCACATACTGAAATTGTGAACTTAGATGCTACACAATGTTCTGAATTTATTCTTAAGTTGCATGAAACTACTAAGTTACAAATTGAAAAAATGAATGAAAAGTATCGCATTGCTGCTAGTAAAGGTAGGAAGGAGGTAAAATTGGAACCCGGTGATTTGGTGTGGGTTCATTTGAGAAAAGATAGGTTCCCGCATTTGAGAAAGTCCAAACTCATGCCACGTGCTGCTGGACCTTTTAAGGTTCTTGAGAAGATAAATGACAATGCATATAAACTTGAGTTGCCTCCCGAGTTTGGGATTAGTCCCACATTTAACATTTCAGATTTGAAGCCATACTTGGGAGAAGAAGATGAGCTTGAGTCGAGGACGACTCCAAATCAAGAGGGGGAGGATGATGTGGACATCACTCTTGCAGATATACACAACACTCACATGGTAGACATGCAAGGTCCAATTACTAGAGCTCGAGCACGAAAATTGAATTTAGAGGTGAGCTCGTTCTTGAACAATTCTTTATATGTGAATTTTGAGAGTATGTTGCTACCTAATGGATTAATTATGATTAGGAACCATGGAGATGACATGGAGATACATGGAGAGGGGTTTGGAGGCGTGGAGGACCAGACAATACACCAACAAGAAGTTAGAGACCGAGCCCAACTCAAACTCGAGTCCAACTCGAGCCCTGGAACAGTCCACCTTAAAATGGATGCACAGGAGGCATACGGACTCCGTTTTTTATGTTCTACATATGCGCGGAAAGCTGAGAGGATAAACTTTCCAATGGAACTGGCCCCACGTCAAAATTCCCTAGGAGTGGACGGGAAACTTCGAAACAATATAAAGTTTAGAGTCTGTCAGGGTGTTGCATCACCTAGTTGGGCCATTGGGCCTTGTATCGAGTCCAAGTCCATTATGTACGTGTATTAGGGTTAGGTCACGACCCCAGCACCCCCTGGTCGTCCTCCACCTCCTTTATACCCCCTAGCCGCCGTCACAAACAGCTGGGTTTTGCTTAGTTACAATCTGTCATTGAACAGTTCGCCGATCATCGGTTGTGAGATCCCAAATTCGTGATCAATTTTGTTTTGATTGCAACTTCTCTGTTCTTGCTTGTGTTCTTGATTGCGCTTGCAGGGATAAGCTTTCGTGGCGAGGTCATTCGTGTGACACGGGTGATAACCAACGGAGCAGTGGTGTAGTGATTGCGGGGTTTCGTTCGTTCGGAGCCTTGGATCATCAACGTCGAGATCTCCACTCAATCAAGTTTACCCTACCTCTCGGAAGATCGGGACTCATCCTCCTATCAGGCTGAGCTAATACTTGTAATCCATCAGTGCAAAGAAACAAGAGATATTTAATACCTCATTCTCTTTTGTTTAATAAGCATTCTTTTGTACATTGTCCAGCAAAAAGTTAGGCATAGGAGGTATAACAAGAAATTGCTCCTCAAATTGATGCACTTTATCTTTAGAACTAGATACATGAGATGAATAAGTAAAAGTTTTACGCATAAATTTTTTCATATCATTCGATGTTTGAGATTTATCTAAAGCACTTAGGTTCTCCCACCAAGCTAATGAAGAATTAACTAATTTACTAGCAACATTCCTAATCTTTCTTCTTTCACGCATACGCCATTGACCAAAATTTTGGTCCATCTCTATTCCCTAAGCAATATGTTCATCATAACAAAAACTATTATAAGAAGGAAGAGATGGAAGAATATATTTACTTATGGAAATAAATGTTATAGTGGTGGTATGGATTTCATGCAACGTAATCGACTGATAAGCTTGAGTGGTGTAACCTGTCATTATTAGTAGAACACAAAAGACAAACGGTAGCTGATCTTAAGAACCAATTAAGTGTGGGTGATTGTAAAGGTACATGTTATGCTCAAGAGAAAAGTGTAGCTTGGCCGTATTGTTGTGCATGAACTCCAGTGCATGAAACTTGTATCTTCAACAGAGGATTATTGTGTGTGTTCGAAGAAGTGATGTCCTCATCACGCACCCACCAGGAGGCCATGCTGGAGAAGTAGGTCACCGAGCTGGAGGCACGACAAGATAACTGCGCGGCCATGAAGAGGAGACTCCTTGAGCAGATCAAAGAGCTAGAGGCGCGACTTTCCAACGAGGCGACACCAAAAAAGCGGATCGCGGAGCTGGAGAAGTTGCTTGCAAATTTTATGACCAGGTACAACAGGCTGGCATAGGTGATCACACTGAGGAGAAAAGTTTTGCTGAGAGCAATCGGGCAACATCCCTGGAGATGTCCAAGGACATCTTCACCTAAACTTAGATCACAATGGATTGTGTGGGGCTCGGGAAGACGTCCACTGAAAACCAGGGAATTACTGACTCTTTCAATCACACATTTTTTGCTCGGCACCGTGGACGAGCGCCTAGAGACTGCCCAGCGGATGGACTAAGAAATTGAGGTCAAAGGTCGCTGATTGGCCACCACTATAACCAAGGAAGTCCTCGTCATCTTCACGAGCCGTGACCCAAAATTCTTAGTGGAGATGACCTTGGACGACATCATTGTAGGCAAGGCCAAAACCTGCTAGAATGTTCGAGGTACGGCCAAGCAAGTGGCCATGCAGTTCTCCCGAGAGTAGAGCCAGTAGGATTCCTGCTCCTGCTTGCACATGTCTGGGCATGCCCCTGTAAAGCCTTTCAAGACTTTTTGTAAGTCAGCTTAGCATTTTGGAATTAATAATAAAGGCTCCTTATTGACAAATGCAACATTTGGTGTTTTACAATGTGAAGTTTATTAAGTCAGTAACAAGGTTGGGTTCTGTGACGGTCATAAACTTAGGTTGAAACCAGTAGACCAAGCATGGCATGGTCTGATCTCATCATGCTCACGCCGGTACAGACCATGCGTCGGGCCATTCTTGGGCCAGAGATCGAGCATGACAGACTGACTCAACACAATCCATTTGTAACTCATGGCAAATAGAAATATGTTTTGTTTAAAAACAAACCAGCTAGTTTGGTCTACTGGTTGGCCACCTGCTGTCTCATTTAAACACGTTTGACATAACTTTCAACGACTTCGGCCGTTAGCTACACAAGCGGCCTGATATGGCACGGACCGCATGGTTGACGGTCTGGCCCTCTTATTGTGTGGTACCGGGCCCCATAAAACTGGCCTCAGCACAAGTGGTTTATGCCGTTCCAGGCGGCCGAATGTGCAGGTATAGAGCTAATAGTTTTGTTGGTTGATCTCCGTAACAGTAACAGACTGAGCTAATACTAGTAATCCATCAGTGTAAAGAAACAAGAGACATTGAATACCTCATTCTCTTTTGTGTAATAAGCATTCTTTTGTACATTGTCCAGCAAAAAGTTAGGCATAGGAGGTATAACAAGAAATTGCTCAAATTGATGCACTTTATCTTTAGAACAGGATACATGAGATGAATTAGTAAAAGTTTTACGCATAAATTTTTTCATATCATTCGATGTTCGTGGTTTATCTAAAGCACTTAGGTTCTCCCACCAAGCTAATGAATAATTAACTAATTTACTAGCAGCATTCCTAATCTTTCTTCTTTCACGCATACGACATTGACCAAAAATTTCGTCCATCTCTATTCCCTGAGCAATATGTTCATGATAACAAAAAACCATTATAAGAAGGAAGAGATGGAAGAATATATTTATTTATGGAAGGAAATGTTGTAGTGGTGGTATGGATTTCATGCAGCGTAATCGACTGATAAGCTTGAGTGGTGTAACCTGCCATTATTAGTAGAACATAAAAGACAAACGGTAGCTGATCTTAAGAACCAATCAAGTGTGGGTGATTGCAAAGGTACATGTTACTCAATAGAAAAGTATATCTTGGCCGTATTGTTGTGCATGAACTCCAGTGCATGAAACTTGTATCTTCAACAGAGGAGTATTGTGTGTGTGTTCAAAGAAGTGATGTCCTCATCACGCACCCACCAGGAGGCCATGCTGGAGAAGCAAGTCACTGAGCTGGAGGCACGACAAGATGACTGGGCGGCCATGAAGAGGAGACTCCTTGAGCGGATCAAAGAGCTAGAGGAGCGACATTCCGACGAGGCGACACCAAAAAAGCGGGTCGCGGAGCTGGAGAAGTTGCTTGCAAATTCTATGGCCAGGTACAATAGCCTGGCATAGGTGATCACACTGAGGAGAAAAGTTTTGCTGAGACCAATCGGGCAACATCCCTGGAGATGTCCAAGGACGTCTTCACCTAAACTTCGACCACAATGGATTGCGTGGGGCTCGGGAAGACGTCCACTGAAAACCAGGGAATTACTGATTCTTTCAATCACTACATTTTTTGCTCGGCACCGTGGACGAGCGCCTAGAGACGGCCTAGTGGATGGACTAAGGGATTGAGGTCAAAGGTGTGACACCCTCAATTTCATATTCATACATTGCATATAGAAAAACATTATAAAAGAAATAGAAATGAGAAAGAATCATAAAAATGGGAGAAAGATAGCTGAAAAGAGCCAATTCCAATTCGCCGAGGAGCGCTGTCAACACTTCCCGCAGCCCGCTGGCCACGTGGCAGGCTCGGAGCTCGCCTTAGAAGAAGGGGCGAGGTCCGGCCCCGCTGGACACGTGTCACCTTCGGAGCTAGTCTCTGCGGAGAAGCAAGGCTCAGCCCCGCAGGACACGTGTTGACTTCGGAGCTAGTCTCTGCAGAGAAGTGAGGCCCAACCCGCGGGACACGTGTCACTCTCGGAGCTCACCCCTGCGGAAGGGATCAGGTTCGGCCCCGCGGGACACGTGTCACCCTCGGAGCTCGCCTCCGAGAGGTCCGACACCGCTGGACATGTGTCACTTTCGGAGCTCGCCTCCGAGAGGCCCGACATCGCTGGACACGTGTCACCCTCGGAGCTCACCTCCGAGAGGTCCGACACTGCTGGACACGTGTCGTCCTCGGAGCTCACCTCTTAGGAGAAAGGAGGTCCGGCGCTGCTGGACACGTGGCACTCCCGGAGCCCACCTCCGAGGAGAGGGGAGGTCCGGCACTGACACATGGCGCACGCGGAGCTCGCCTCTGAAGAGAGGGGAGGTCCCACCCACCAGACACGTGGCGCACGCGGAGCTCGCCTCTGAGGGAGAGGTAGGTCCTGCCTGCCAAACACGTGGCGCACGCGGAGCTCGCCTCTGAGGGAGAGGGAGATCCCGCCCACTAGACACGCGGCACACTCGGAGCTCGCCTCTGCGGAAAAGGGAGGCCCGGCCCCCGCTGGACATGTGGCGCCTCCGGAGCTCACCCGGCGGAGGTGACGAGATCCTTAAGCGGTTTTTCTCCTGTGCGCACGGGAATACCCGGTACTGAGGAAACCGACACGATTTCCACATTGATACCACACCAAATCAATTGGAGATAAGTTGTTAAGATCCAAAACAAAATTGAATAGGACTCTTATTTGAATTCCAATCGGAGTAGGACTCTTCTTTCACCTCTTATAAATAGAACCCAAAACCCCTGGCCGCAACCACGTACCTATTTTCCACCTCCCGAGTCGACGACTTGGAGGCCCTAGCTTCCAACTCGCCGAGTTACCCCCTTCGCCGGAGTTCAGTCGCTGGTGAGCCGCCGACGAGCCCCGTCACAGCTCGCCGTCGCCGGAAGAGAGCCGACAAAACCGTCCTGCTGCCATTGCTAGGAGGAAGGCCAAGGTAGGTCTTTGTTTCCACCTTACGACATCATCGTGGTTTTCTTTGCATATGTTTTTCTTCGAACAGAAGCTTTTTCGTGTGGACAGATCACGTCTTGATCGTTTATTGACGGTGGTATTGATCTAGATCTTGAGTCAAGATCATCACCACAACCACACTTGGTCCCTACACCCTTGTTCATCGTAAAACCCCATGCAAAGCCATTAAATCATGCAAGAACACAACAAACTAAATTAATGAAACTGCACCATGGGATTAGCATGCACCTACACCATTGCATCTTAAGTAAAGTTTGTGCATGATGATTGATTGCTGTGAATCTTGGATGTGCGTGATCGTGAGTAGAAGGACAAGCTCAGGGAGCTACCTACGAAGGACTACAACACCAAGAATTTGAGACACGTGAGCAACAAAAGCCACAGTAACAAGGCAAGTGCCCCTTGACCATATTGATCCCATGTTTTGGAAACTGTTTTGTTTGTGAAAATGTGTATGCTTGAGTCAACTTGATGGGAAACCCTTTTATAGGAGTTTTCTAGCTTTGTTAACCACCCTTGTCGCCGGGGATGTTGATGAGTCGGGTATGGTCGTTTATGCTTTTCGCTTCGCTTAGCTTACGGGTAATGTGGAGCCGAGATAGAACATGTCTAGCTACTGCACTCATATGAATAATGTTAATGAGAACTTGATGATTATAATGAACATGAATCGGGGGAGATCTAGGAAAGCTTGGTTCGTGGATGTGGTAGAATGAGATGGTGGTTTACTTGCCGTAGATCTAAGGACCGGTTCATGCCAGCATATGCCAGGAAAACAGTGCCACCACAAGGCCAAATATGGGTGCGGCTTAGCTGACTAATTAGGTAAGTTGCTAGATTGTTATGGACCGTGGAAGGCGCGGGGAATGGGAGTCGAGAGAGGGCTGCCCTAGGACTTGCATGGCACAAGAGAGGGCCCGTAGGTGGGAGAATGGTGATTCGAGCCTGCTGGTGAAACCTTAGTGAGTCCATACATCTAGTAGCCCCTTTGTAATGGCTATTTTGTGATCTCTTAACCATACACCGACGGTTGTGTACTGGTATAATGGAGGTTCTGCAGTTGCCGACGGGTGACGAAATCACAAACTTGTGGGTAAAGTGGTGCCACCTCTTAAGAGTGTAAAACTATCATGATAGCCGTGCTTATGGTCACAAGCGCCTGGCCAACTCACATGATTAGATGGGATGGTTATCGGGATGGTCTTTGGTTATTTGGTTATGGTATGGTCTTTGGACATTGGTTTCGGGACTGTTGAGTCATAATGAGATTTGGTTTTGGTTATGAGATGGATATAAATATGAGATGGTTCTTATGAGCATGAGATGATGTTGAGAAAGATTAATGGCTGGATGAGACGTGATAAGTGGTAAATTATGATGGAGGTATGTTACTGTTTTAATTGGATATATGTTGGGATCAAATTCACTTAAAGATAGTTGCTGTTTTTATTGTGTTTGTGAAATAAACTTTACTTTCTGCAATGAGCCTTTTTATTCCTTCCTTGCTGTAAGCTACATGTCATACTTTTCCCGCACTTGCTGAGTACGACATGTACGCACCCTTGCATTATCATACAAACATCAGCAACAGGAGAAGAGTACTTCGAAGATCATGTGGAGTACTAGGCGTGCGAACTACCGTCAACTTGCCTGTGGAGTTGAAGATGGAGCCGCTGCTGTTTAGTTGCTTCCGCTACCGTTTAGAGACTTCCACTGCTAGAATAAGTTTGAGACTTCCGCTGCAAGAAAAAGTTATAGATTGATGTAATAAAGTACCTAACCCTATTATTCATGGTTATATTCTGAATTCAGTTTGTGGGTTACATGTGTATGTGTGATGAACATCCTTGGCACACATATGCATTAGCTGGGTTCCGTGTTTTACAGGACCGAGCGTCACAGATTGATATCAGAGCCACGTTGACTGTAGGATGCAAGCCTAGGTAGAATGCACAGATTGGTATCAGAGCCACGTTGACCGTAGGATGCAAGCCTAGATAGATCGCATAGATTGTTATCAGAACCACGTTGGCCATAGGACGCAAGCCTAGGTAGAATGCATAGATTGGCATCAGAACCACATTGACCATAGGATGCAAGCCTAGGTAGAATGGACACTCTAAAACACATAGGAACACCCCTCTAAGCTTCTAATTTTGAAAACTTCATGCTGCTGCACTTTTCTTGTCAATTCAGCCACCGCAAAGTGCCATTTCAACCCCTCCTTGTCTCTTCTTTTGGACAACAACACCCTTGCTTTCTTGCTACATAACTTCTGAAATTTTGGAGTTATTTCTTCCTTCTCAAAGTTTTCTCATGCCCCATTTATAGATGGCGCTGGTGTTCCCGATCAACGCCATTTAACCATACATGGACTGCCAACTCACCATGGCGTGCGCCCATGCATGGACCACCCCCGTCACATGGCGGGAACAACACCAATTCACATGATTAAGTTTAGGACTCCCATTGAATAAGCTTGAATAGGAGTGGCGTGTTGAACTTTTGTGATGATTGCCTGTGTTTGTGTGCTTGAGTATGAGTTGTGGGACACTTCTACGAATATTCACATCCACATATAGTAGAGAGATGTGAGATGTTTCGTCATGTGTTCACAACCTCGTATAGGCTGATATTAATAGAAGGAGATATATAGTTCCTACACCTTGATGCATATAGCTGGGGTATCAACCTAAAATTCTCTTTTCTATTCTACCCAACTCTCTCTCACAGATGGTGAGGGAAAACGCCAACCGTCAAAGGAGGAATGTTCGTGGCAACCATGAACCACAAGAGGATGACCATGTTGAAGTTTCTGAGAATGCTAACCCCAGGGCTGGTGCAAACAACGTTGAAAGGTTGATGGCTATGCAGAACCAGCTTATGCAAACTATGTTCCAAACTTTGGGTCAGCTGCAAGCCAACAACAATAACAATCCTAACCCTGTTCCTGGACCACCACCACCACCACCACCACCGCCGCCAGCTCACAACCGACTGGGAGAGTTCATGAGGACTCGACCGCCTACTTTTGCACAAGCTAATGATCCCATGGAGGCTGACCATTGGTTGAAATCCATGGAAAAGAAGCTTGCTATTGTTCAGTGCAATGATCGGGAGAAAGTTCTCTTCGCATCTTACCAACTTATGGGAGCAGCCGCTGACTGGTGGGACACTCTTTGCAATTCTCTTGTCGACCAGGAGACTATCACTTGTGCTGAGTTCAAGGGGAGTTGCCACTCTCATTACGTCTCTGTCAGGGTCATGATGCTAAAAAGGAAAGAGTTCGAAAGTCTCCGCCAAGAAAAGAAAAGCGTGAATGAGTACCTCAACAAGTTCATGCAGCTTTCAAGGTATGCTCCAGAAGATGTCAACTCGGATCAAAGGAAGCAATACTTGTTCAAGAGAGGGTTGAATAATGAGATCCAAGTTCAACTGCTCAACAATGACTATGCAAACTTCCAGAAGCTAGTTGACAAAGCTATAGTGGTTGAGAGCAAGATCCGTGAGATCGAGCAAGAGGGCAAGAGAAAGATGTCATACCAGCCACAAGGGAGCAATGTACGTCCCCGTTTCATGCCTCCATCTGCACCGCAATATCGCTCGTACGCTTCTACTTTTTGCCCTAATCAACCACCACAGCAACGTCCTGTTATGCAAACACCTCGTGTGCCTTTGCCTTCTGCACCCCGTCCCAACATGGGTGCTTATGCTCAAAACAACGTTCCTGCTGTCTTGGGCAACAATTCATGCTTTGCATGCGGAGAGGCGGGACACTTTGCAAGTCAGTGCCCGAGGAAAGGCCTTGGACAGCCGACCAACGCACCCAAGCAGAACCCATGGCCGAACGGAGGAGCTAATTAAGGTAACCGTGGGCAGAAGAACTTCGCTCGTGGTAACGTGAATCATGTCTCCGCTGAGGAGGCACAACAGGCTGTGGACGTCGTGATTGGTATGTTCCTTGCCAACTCCAACCCAGCTACTGTTTTATTTGATTTCGGAGCATCGCATTCATTCATATCATCCAAGTATGTTGCCAAGTATATTCTGCCCATATCACCCATGAAATATACTATGTTGTTCTCCCGTGGAGAGATGAGGACTAATATAGTATGTCCAAAAGTAAACCTTAAAATAAGGGGGTAGACATCCTTGCCAACCTTATTATCTTGGATTCTCAAGGGCTTGATATAATACTTGGAATGAATTAGTTAAGCAAGCAAAACGGAGTGATACAATGTGCTGAGAGGAGCGTGCAGTTGACAAATGAGCACGGTACTCGTATTGAGTTTGAGTCAGCCAACGGACAACCGAGAAGGCAACATTGAACCACGTCGAAGAAGCAACATTGGAAAGCATTCCAGTGGTTCAAGAATATTCGGACGTGTTCCCGGAAGAACTTCCAGGTATGCCACCTGACCGGGACATTGAGTTTGCCATTGATTTAGTACCTGGAACTGCACCTATAGCAAAGAGGCCATATAGGATGCCCGTTAATGAACTAGTGGAACTTAAGAGGCAAATTCAGGAGCAGCTAGAAAATGGTTTTATTCCCCCAAGCTCGTCACCTTGGGGAGCCCCCGTGCTCTTCGTAGACAAGAAGGATGGGACCCAGAGGATGTGTGTGGATTATAGGTCTCTCAATGAGGTGACAATCAAGAATAAATACCCGCTGCCCCGTATAGAGGACCTGTTCGACCAAATGAAAGGTGCTCGAATTTTCTCCAAGATTGATCTTCGGTCAGGATACTTCCAGCTGAAGATTAATCCCTCCGACATACTAAAGACTGCCTTTCAAACACGGTATGGTTCGTATGAATATACCGTTATGTCTTTTGGGTTAACGAATGCACCCGCATACTTCATGTACCTCATGAACAAGGTCTTCATGGAGTACTTGGACAAGTTCGTCATGGTTTTCATCAACGATATCATGGTGTATTCGAAAAGCGAGGAAGAACATGAAGAACATTTGAGATTGACATTGCAGAAGCTGCGAGAGCATCAATTGTATGCCAAGCTCAGCAAGTGTCAATTTTGGCTAAAGGAGATATCGTTCCTAGGCCATATCATCTCTGACAGAGGAGTATCGGTTGATCCCGGAAAAGTGGGAGATGTTCTAAAGTGGAACCAACCGCAGAATGTGAGGGATATTCAGAGTTTCCTTGGGATGACCGGATACTACCAACGGTTCATCAAGCATTTCTCCAAGATAGCGAAGCCTATGACTGAATTGCTAATGAAGGGAAAATCATTTCAGTGGACACCCATGTGTCAAGAAATCTTTGAGGATCTCAAGAAAAGGCTAAACACAGCGCCGGTTTTGGTATTGCTGGACGTGAGCAAGAGTCTTGACATATATTGTGATGCATCAAGATAAGGGCTTGGATGTGTGCTCATGCAAGAAGGACAAGTGGTAGCCTATGCATCGAGCCAACTAAAGAAACACGAGCTGAATTACCCCACACATGATTTGGAACTCGCAGCCGTGGTACATGCCTTGAATATTTGGAGACATTATATCCTTGGCCACCGATGTGAGATCTATACGGATCACAAAAGCCTCAAGTACATATTCACCCAAACGGATTTGAATTTGAGGCAACGTCGATGGTTGGAACTCCATCAAGGATTATGATGTTGGAATCAATTATCACCCTGGAAAGGCCAATGTAGTAGCAGATGCGTTGACACGTGGGCCAGCCCTGGCTTCGTCTACCTCCCGCCACCCGCGCTCCCGTGCCGCCGAGCTCGCCGGAGCTCTCGCCGGGAGAGGGTACCCGTGCTCGGAACTCGCTGATTCTCGCCGCCCCCACGTATTCTCATGCGAGGAACACGTTGCCGGTCTTATCTCAGATCGAAGATGGCCGGAACCCTAGGCGCGACAGCGACAGTGGCTGCGGCATCTCCGGCGACGTCGCTAGGGCGCTATGCTGCACCAAACACGTCACCGTTTGCTCGTACAGCACCACTGCACCGAGGAGAGCACGGATCCAACCGCCGATCTTGCTGAAACTCGCCGGAAGTATGACCTCCCCGTCGGGCTAGGTCAAAAATCCGGCGACAATCGAAAAACTCGATGAACAGCGGCTTTGCTCGACGTTTCTCGGTGGTTCTTGATCCTATGAACTCGCACGGGGGTATAGAAGGTGTATTCCACGTTGTGTGTGGTTTTGGTTGATCGTGCAGCGCAAATTTTCGATTGAAGCTACTTCGGTGTCCATCGCACCCCGATGGAAAAACAGGGAAATTTCGGCAGGATATGCCATGGCATGCTGCCGGAGTTGGGGGAATGGTAGAGGGTTTCTAGACGGACCTTTTTGCTTTTGAAGATCGGTGGGAGAAGCTCTGTGGCGGCCGGGCGACGTGATCTTGTCGTGGCGACTTCCCTAGGTGCTGTGGAGGAAAACTGAGCTCGACGCCGAGGTTCCTGTGGAGCTAGTGCCCGGTTTTTGCTTCGGGCACGCTGAGGGAGGTCCGGCGGTGCTGTAGAGAGGCTCAGCTAGGTGTGCAACTCGTCGGGCTGGCCGGACACCGGTGGACCGAGCATTTTCTTCCGTGCGGCAGCAGCTCGGCGAGGAGGGCGTGTGAAATCGACGGCAGCCATGGTGAGGCGGTTGTGTGAGACGGTGTGCGCCTGGTTGGAGCCGATAAGGGCAAGGAAACGTTCCTCTGGCTGCTCGGGAGCTGGAGGCCACCGGTGCCTCGGTGGCGCTCTCGGCTGTTCAGCGGCCCATTTCTTGGATTTAAACTCAACTTTATTCATCACTAAAGTTTTCCATTTACATGTTTTGGGACTTTTACATGAAACACCTCTGGTCCTTAACAGAAGGGTTGTAAATCTCTTCCAAAGCTTTCCAGAAATATATCATATGATCCCAACCTCGAAAGAACTCAACCTCTAACCTCTGATTAACTTCAGCCTTAATTCAGCTGAAAACAGGGGACTATGTCCTTAGTATCCTATAAGTTGAAAACTTGTTAACTTTGAATATCTTGATTAAGGGAAGGAGTTACATCAAGTTTTAGTGCTCTGGATTAAAACTTTCAAGTCTTACAATGCAGTTGTTCATTTAGTGGGGTGTGACGTCGATGTCACCAGATCATGTCGGTACTACGTCCTCACAAAGAAAACCTATACCGGACTTAGCCGGCTTCGTTAGTTCAGCGGCACTAAATGTCTCTCGCACACGGATGCTACACGTCTACCGGTTCACGGTTAGACTACCTGCAGATAACTCAAGCAATCGTCAGACTCGACTGCACACCGAGCCCGGTATCCATACAGTTCGTACACCCGGCCGGCATCACTCGCCCGGATGTTCTCAAGCCAAGCATGCCTTGAGCTACGTGTTCACGTTACTGACCACGTGACGGGGTCTCCCCAACTTGCCCAAAGCACGTCAGGGACAGACGTTGCTCGAATACCCCAAACGACATGAAGAGTCATAGAGGATATTAAAGTGGATCGGGTTACCTGCCACCCGTGGGGCTCCACCCTTCAGATTGTGCGCACTGGTGGACAGCGCTTACGTGCACCCCCCAAGACATAAACGTTGCGAGATGCACGATTTTCTGACATAAACAAATAGGTTAGTATGCCACTTTCTATACACTAATAACATCCTTATATGGGCTACTAACTCGTTCCTCACCGAATTTTTGAAAAAGATGATCTTTGTAGTGCGTTAAACCTCAAGCGAGCTCTGATACCATGCTGACACGACCCCATCGGCCTTGTCGAGCCAGGATCACGCTGAGGGGTGCTGCATTGCACAACACCGGATAACGCACGTTAAAGATACAAAGCGGAAGCAAAGTTTTATTATATAAATCAGTTTATGAACATTTTTACAATAAAATAGTCCAGTCCACACTCACGGGCGTAGACTATGCATCGAGTTCATGTTCAGCCCATGAACGTGTCCCCGCTAGCATGCACACACACTAACACGGCGGCGTGCACGACTCCCACTCGACGAGGTTCCCCTCCTGGGGTTCCGTCTCCTCCTTGGGAGTCCCTTCCTCATAGACCCCTGCAAAAGCTTCAAACACAAGAAGTGAGCACGATGGCTCAGCAAGACTGACCCGTCTCTCTTATACCTGAAACTTCTACATGGATGGTTTTAGGGTACATGAGGTAAGATAAGTTGCAAATGACTTGCCTAATTATTTGAACCTTACTTTCAAGTTTTAGCAGCAGGTTGTGGAGAAACTTACGCTAAGGCACATGAGAGAGCTGCAATCAAACAAGAACACATTTCTTTCATGTACTTTGCCCAAAGTTGAAAAGAACTTTAATTAGCTCTAAACTACAACAAGACATTAACAAGCAAAGTATGTCTTTCAAATCAGTAAACTTTTAACATGTATCTAGCCTGTTCTTGCCACGTCACGGTACAGTGAACAAGTGGTACTCACTGACCGCGAGGGACGGCGATTATAATCGATTTACACCTGCAGGGTTACCCGAATAACCCGTCACGTACGCCCGTACTCGACGTTGCCTACAGCGACCATCACAGACGTCGTACGCAACCACCTTTCACCCGTCAGCCAAACATTGAACCGGTCCAATCGTCCCGAGCAAGAGGTCTCTGCGCGTGCATCCATAGTGCCGCCAGCTGATTTACACCTCGAGCTCTCAACCTACCCTCTGAACGACCAGCTATTCCTAAATACCCAGCTACCTGAGTTACATCGGTTTCCCGGTTCCCATATAGCCGGTAGGTCCTCGGTACTGTTCTAGCTTGTTCAACAGGCCCACACACGGCTCAGACCTCAATCGACATGAGCAGAGCTATAGCACCCAGGCCTCAAAGTCCTGCTGCCCTTACTCTCCGCTCGGTGTCATTTTTCTTGCCATGTGTTTCATTTGCTATCTTTACCCGAGTGATGTGCCTCTAGCCTATTTTCGTGAGTAGCTCCAACTACTCGACTTGTACCGAATCCTACACTATCTTAGCATTGCAGTAGCTAAACGGGGTTTACAATCCTAATCCCAACCCCATGGTTTCATTGGCTATGCATTTGGGTTTTAACCAAGACTCTAAAGCAAGAAGTAAGTGGGTGCTCAAAGTAAGTTCTCAAAACAGTAAAAATTTGTAAAATGGGTTAATGCAAACCGGAGCTTGCCTTGCTTCTCTTGGTCGTAGGCTAGCTGCTCTTCTAGAGTGACGAAGTCTAAGACTTCGGGTTCCTCCTCAACCTTAGCGACTACATGAGATAATATGTATATGTATCAATTTACATGCATTTGAATTGAATTTAAAATTGTGAAGACTGTAAGTCTTATTATATAGACCCAATGACTCTGAAATTTTTACTGTGGTTTGGTTACAACCTAAACAGAGACTTGGCCAAGTTTTATTTGCAGCAAAGCTCATTTGAGCTCTCCACAAATAATTATGTACTTGACCTTAATTGGAGCTCCTAGGTCGTTCTAGGGATTTTCATGGAGCAAGTCATGATTTTCTGAAAACTAGATTCTCAGAGGGTTCTAATGGAGTTGGTCTCACTTAATTTGAAGGTTCCTAGCTGAAGATATGAGCTAAACAATTTCAGAGAAATTCTGAAAATTTTTCTGGACATTTCCTACTTTCTCTGGAACAGTTTCATTAATCACACCATTAGGTGGATCAAATGAGCTCAGATGCATCTGAAATATTTATAGTAGCTCAGGGATATTTTGGTGAACATCCTAGCAAAATTTCAGAAATTTCCTCCAAAGGTTCTCCAGTCAAAATTCTAAAAAATTTAAATTTTGAAGAATTAATTCTGGAGAAATAAGGATTTTCATGGGGTGAAACCTGATTTGCTGGAAAGTACATAGAGAGCTGAATCCAACAAAATTTGGTTCACTCGATTTGAAGCTTCCTAGCCAAAGTTGTGTGGGTTTGAAGTTTGAACTAAAACTGAAAATCGGGAAATGTTTAAAACACTGCACGTGGGTCCCACACACAGTGCCTTCGTCTACCTCCCGCCAGCCCGAGCGTGCGGCATCCAGCGACGGTGGCGCGGTTCATTCTCGGCTGCTACTGCCTAATTTTTTATGTGGTTTCTTCCTACTTGATCCTTGGAGCACGGCGCACATGCCGGGCACCTTCTCGGACCTCGACATCGCCGGAAACCAGTCGGCGACGGTGGAGGCGGAGGAGGAGCTCAGGTCCGACGGTGCTAGCTCTTCTTGGCAGTGAACATGATCAGACAATGGGTCGCAAAGCACCACTGGGGTACGAGGAAGCTAACCCTACCCTCCTCTTGGCCGGGGATCGCCGGGAATGTGGACCTCACCGGCGACCTGAGCCGTTTTCACCGGCGATGGCCAAATTCCGGTGCTCTGCTCACTGGGTCGATCATCATCACTAGGATTTGGCTGAAGTGACCGTGAGGTGCTACTCTAGCTTCAGCTCGACCCGGATTATCAGTGATCAAGTGATCACGATGAATTTTGAGTTTTGGTCCTCGGTGCTCTATATGGTGATCATCGGAAAAAATAGAAATTCAGGCTAGCCGGCGCTAAGAGGGACCTAGGGAGTTCGGGAAGAGCTACTAGACCTCGATGCTAACCTCAGAGACACGTTTGTCGCGCTGGAGAAGCTTTGCGCTGCTCGGGCGACGGCGTCGAGTCGGAGGAGCTCTCGGGTTGACAGAGCGATGGAAGATCGGCTCGGGCAAGCTTCACCGAAGCTGATCATGAGCAGCTGAGGGCTGTAACACGTCGAGCAAGGACCGGCAGTTCCGTTTGTTGCCTCAGCTTGCGGTGGAAGGAACTGTGCTGGCCGGTCGATGGCGAGGTGATGCGGTGGGGCTGTGCGGCGATCAGCTTGGTGTTCTCGGCGCTGGAAACGTCGAGGCAGTGGGAAAATGGGCTGCTGCCGGTGGCAGCTCGCAGCTAAATAGCTTGGGATGTTGGTTTGGGGCGCTGATCGGCGACCAGGAGGAGGCAGCGGTGGGAAAACGCCGTGGCGCTCGCGCGGTCACACGCAAGACCCGAGCTGCGGCGCCTTCCGTCGGTTAAAACGCTGGTGAGGCTGACATGTGGGTCCCACCCTGGTTTTAACCTCTGAAATTGAATTTTCCCCACTGCTCTAAACAGTAGAGACCCAATTAACCTTGGTCATTTGAATTATCTACCCTTTGGCCATTTGAATTGGATAGAATTCAATTTGGGGTTTGTTTTAATATATTTTCAGCACATATGCAGTTTGAAATTGAAATAAAGTTTGAATTTGCTAAACTTAGCTCATGTCAAGATCAACTCCAAATGGAGTGAAAATTGAGGTGTGAGATCAAAATGTGCTGAGTAAGAATATGCCTCACACTTTTGAATTCATGGGATGGAAATAGTTTGAATTTGAATTTGAGTTCAAACCACCCTCTTTCTAGTTATACCCAAAAAGACTTCAAAAAGGTTAGAATTTGGGTGAAATTTGGCATGAGCATTCCTAGCAAGGTGTTGGAGTTTTTCACAAGCTCAGCCCCTAGATGATGCATGTGGGAAATGCCACCTTTGCATTTTGTGAATTTATTCTCTAATGAGCATGTTGATGGTGTTTACTTGCTCTTCAAATGTATTCATCAAGTTTCTTCAAATGAAGTGTGTGTGTGGTGATGAACACTTTGAATATGTGCCAAAAAATTAGTCCCTTACATTCCTCCCCCCCTAAAAGAATCTCGTCCCGAGATTATAAGGTGAAAATGAGAGAGAGGACAGTGGAAAAATTACCGTATATGCGACGTGAAAAAGTCGGGGTAGTTCGCGCGAAGAAATCCTTCGCTCTCCAATGTCGCTTCATCCACGGAGTGATTACTCCATAGAACTTTGTAGAACCACAACGTACGGTTGCGTGTGGTTCGGGCCTTTTCATCAATAATCTGAACCGATTCCTCCCGATACGTGAGATCCGGTTTCAATTCTTCTATATCTTCTAACTGAATGGTAGTTGATAGCTTGAGACACTTCCTCAGCTGGGATATGTGAAAGACGTCGTGCACACCGGAAAGTGCTTCTGGTAATTTCAGCCGGTATGCTACTGATCCACATCTTTCGGTAATCTGAAATGGACCGATGAATCGGGGTGCTAACTTTCCCCTCACCCGAATCTGTTCACGCCCTTCATTGGAGACACACGTAGATATACGTGATCCCCGACTTCAAACTGTAATGGGCATCTTCTCCGGTCCGCATATTGTTTCTGTCGGGATTGAGCGGCTTTTAGGTTCGCTTGAATCAGCCGAACCTTTTCCTCCGTGTTGTTGACAATATCAATCCCGAAGGTAACCCTTTCGCCAGACTCACACCAATTCAGTGGTGTGCGGCATTTTCTCCCATATAGCGCCTCATAAGGTGCCATCTTGATACTGGCTTGGTACCCATTTTCATACGAGAACTCAGCCAACGGTAAGTGATCATCCCAATTCTTACCGTGGTTGATAGCGCACGCTTGTAGCATATCAAATCTGATTTACCTGCTCGGTTTGTCCATCCGTCTGTGGGTGGTACACTGAACTACGGATCAGCTTTGTCCCCAACGCAGCGTGGAGCTGCTCCCAAAAACGGGACACAAATAAAGTGCCCCGATCCGATATGATGGTACGGGTTACGCCATACAAGCATAGGATCCATGAGATGTACAATTCAACGTACTTCTTGGCGTTGTAGTTGGTATTAACCGGGATAAAATGGACAACTTTGGTGAGCCGGTCGACGATCACCCACACAGAATCATGCTTCTGAAAAGTGGTGGGTAAACCGACGATGAAGTCCATGCTCACGTCTTCCCACTTCCAGGCAGGAACGCCCAGTGGTTGTAGCAGTCCCGGTTTCCGCATATGATCTACCTTCACCCTTCGACATGTATCACACTCGGACACGTACTTTGCGATCTCCCGCTTCATCCGTGTCCACCAAAACTTGCTTCTGAGTTCTTGATACATTTTGTTGCTGCCGGGGTGAATAGAAAACTTTGACAAGTGAGCCTCATCAAAGATTTTCTTCCATAACTCCAGGTTACGGGGTACGGCAATCCGGTCCTTGAACCATAGGACGCCGCCTCCGTCTTTCCGGAAACATTTCAGCTCCCCACTGTCTACACGTCTCCGCAAATGTGACATGCCCTTGTCATTTTTCTGAGGTGCCGCTATCTCTTCACGGATGGTGGGGATCAAAGCTAAGTTGTAGACAGCTCCATGTGGAATCACATGCAATGGTGGCTCGCTCTCTCCCAACGGTGTGATGGTCAGATTGTTGACGTGTGACTTGCGACTCAGCGCATCCGCCACTATGTTTGCCTTGCCGGGGTGATAATGGATCTCTATTTCGTAATCCTTTATCAATTCTAACCATCTTCGTTGCCTCATGTTCAGCTCCTTCTGAGTGAATATCTACTTGAGGATTTTGTGGTCGGTATATAGATGTATGAGGTTACCGAGTAGGTAGTGCCTCCACATTTTAAGTGTGAGCACCACGGCAGTGAGCTCCAAGTCGTGAGTCGGATAATTCTCCTCATGGTTTCATAGCTGCCATGATCCATACGCGACCACTCTTCGGTTTTGCATCAGCACACATCCGAGCCCAATGCCGGATGCATCGCAGTACACATCGAACGGGTTTGTTGTGTATGGCTGCGCCAAAACCGGTGCTGATGTTAGGTTTCTCACTAATGCCTTGAACGCTGCTTCACATGCTGGACTCCAAACATATTTGGTAGCCTTCTTAAGCAGCTCCGTCATAGGCTTGGCAATCATTGAGAAGTTAGGAATGAACCTCCGATAATATCCCACGAGTCCGAGGAAACTCTGTACCTCATGAACAGTTCTCGGGGACTTCCAATTCAGAACTTTTGTGATCTTACTTGGGTCTACAGCGATTCCCTCCGCTGAGATAATATGCCCGAGAAAAGGCACTTGCAATATCCAGAATTCGCACTTGCTGAATTTCGCATATAGTTGTGATCCTGCAGTTGTTGCAAGACTATACGCAGATGCTTCGCGTGTTCTTCCTCCGACTTGGAATATACCAATATGTCGTCGATGAAGACCACGCCAAACTTGTCCACCTCCGGCATGAATACCGAGTTCATCAAGTACATGAAATGAGCTGGGGCGTTGGTGAGGCCGAAAGACATGATCATGTACTCATAAAGCCCGTACCTCGTCGAGAAAGCCGTCTTCAGAATATCATCTGCCCGTATCTTAATCTGGTGGTACCCGGATCTTAAGTCCATCTTGGAAAAGATCTTTGCTTCGACCAAATGATCAAACAACATGTTGATTCGTGGCAACGGGTACTTGTTCTTGATGGTTACAGCATTTAGTGGACGATAGTCCACGCAAAGCCGCAACGTCTCGTTTTTCTTCTTCACAAATAATGCCGAACAGCCCCATGGCGAGGAGCTCGGCCTAATAAAACCCTTTTCCAGCAGGTCCGTTAACTGCGTCTTCAGTTCAGCCAATTCCTTGGGCGCCATCTTGTACGGTATTCGGGATATTGGCATGGTTCCTGGTGCAAGTTCAATCTTGAACTCCACCTCTCTGTCGGGCGGCATCCCCGGTAAATCATCCGGGAATACGTCAGGAAACTTACAGACTACTGGAATGTCTTCCAATCTGATGGTTGTGGATTGATACACACTTGGAAATTTTATTTCTGGACTGTCCAGAAATAAGGAATGAGATTCGTGCACCTCTGAGTTCAAGTGCACAATTCGGAGGACGGTGTCCAAAACAGCGCCATGGTGGGTTAACCACGACATCCCTAAGATGACATCGACCTTTTGTCCCTCTAGAACTATAAGAGACGTAGGGTATACTCTACCCTCTAAGCATAATGGCGCTTTTGGAACCATCATGCTTGCTGAAATTTTCCCACCCGGTGAACAAATCAAGTATGGACTCTCGGTGGGTAGTATTTGCAAGCTGTATTTAGCAGTAAAAGCTTGTCTAATGAAGCTATGCGTGGTGCCTGAATCGAGTAATACTATAGCGGGATGCTGGTGGAGTTGGAACATACCCGTAAGGATTGGTTCACCCTCCAGCACGTCCTCTATGGCAAGTTGGTGGACAGTGCCGGGCCTAGGGTTTGCCCGCCGCACATTAGTTGGGTTCCGGGGCTGATTTCTCCCCGGAAGCTGTGGTGCAACTCCCCCGCCTTGCCTCTCCTCAATAGCGTCGTCCTGCTCTTGAGTAAGGACCTCGTTCTGCTGGGTCAGAGCCTGCACCTGTTGTTGCAAAACCGTGATGTCGACATGGCTTTTCTTCTTCACCTTCTTCAGACGATGCAACTGATTATATTGTTTGTTCAGTCGCTTAATCGTCGGAAGGAGAACATTGCGGAGTGCGCTGTGAGCACTCTCGAAATGATCTCCATGGCTGTTTCTCTCCTTGAGCTTTGCGGCAAGACAATCCGTATGAACAGCTTGGCTGTCCATCACGGCTTTTCCTGCCCTCAACTGGAGGCTGAGGTTCGTCTCCGCGGGGTTGTACCTTGGGCAACCCGGATCTGTTGCCTCCATGTACCTCCCCCCCCCACATGATTAGCTCGCCCCTCCACCGGAACGAGCGCGTATGGAGTGCCCTCCATATCTCTCACGTGTAGTTGGCAGAAACGCAACATGGTGTCACGGGCTGCCACTTGCCACATCCCCTCCGGCTGTCTACCTCTCACCGTGACGGTGAACGACGCCCAACCTGTTGGCGTAGGTCCTGCAGGAATTTCGACATGGATCGTCCACGTCTTGTTCCCCTCCTCGCCTTATTCCATGGCGAAGTACTGCAGCATCTTGCTGTACCCGAAATATTGAAGCATTTGCCTCACTGCTTCCGGATAGCCGCTGCGGTGAGAACAGTGGGACACCACCCACCCGTTATCCAACTGTCTATCCGCTGTCATCTGTAAAAACATAGTTGAGAAATGTCAAATATTTATTTGAACAGTAAACCATTTAGTTATAACATAAAACATGTCATTGAACTCATACAACTTGGAAACACAAATCAAACTTAGAACAAATTTGATCGCTGGTCTGCTTTCCAATAGGACAACTATGACCAGTTTCCATTTCAACCTGATTTAGACCATACTAAAGCAAAACCACTTCTGGTGTTCAACATCCAAGTTAAAGCTAACTTCAATAGCTTTCCAGAAAGTATTTGCTTGGCCTATGATCTGTCCTGGTTCAAAAGTTATAAGATGTCAAAGTTAACAGAATTTCTGGAGAAAATTGGACAGCACCTCCCTGCTTGAGGTACTGGTTTGATCAAAGAATTCCAGTTAATTCCACACCAAATCTGACAAAACTTTCTGTTACAAAGTTGTCACCTATCTCATAAACTTTCCAGAACTACCTCATTTTCTATATTTGGATTTTTATGCAGTAAGTTATGCTCAATTAACAGAGAGTTACAGAGAGTGTTTGCGCTGCCCTGTTCTCTGGACAGTTTCAACTCTACTGTATTTTTCGATTGGTTAAGGGATAAAATGTGGGGACCCCATGCCACCCGTTCAGTCACAGGGACGGGGCACCTCGCCCGGGAATCACATTTGGTGGTGCCGTGTTATGCGGCATCCAACAGCACACATATAAGGAACACTGTATTACATAAATCAAAAGTGAAGCTTACAAATGTTCTTTGTAAATACTTTACATAAAATAGCTACAGCGGAAGTCTATAAACAGCTCACGTCGAATAACTAGTGAGCAACCAAGAAGAGGTCCAGCCCGCGGACTCCCCTCGCTAGCAACACGAAGACATCGCAGCGGCTAGGTCCTCCATGTGTTACCCGACTCGGAAGTCTCCAAGTCTCACCGGACAACCTTCTTTATATGCGTCGATATTAACCTGCAAAACCACTCATATAGAAAGAGTGAGCACAAAGGCTCAGCAAGACTTAACCGTCTCTCCAGAGGCATGCAACTCTACATGGAAGTAACTTAAGACCTAAACATGTAATTTGCAAAAAGACTCGCTTACAAGTTCATCCTTAACTTTCAGATTTTAGCCATCACAGTAGTGACCTTGCGCCCAGCAACATTGGAACTCCACAATAAAACAAGAAACGCTTCATTCCAATGTTACTTGTCCCAAGGTGGAAAAATAACTTTAGTTTGCTCTATCACTACTTCAAACAAGGTTCTCATGCAATTCCAATTAATCATACCAGCAATTAAGACTTAGCAAACTGTTCTCACCCAACTTGATTACTACATCACAACACAGTGAGCAAGCGGTACTCAATAACCGCGAGGGATGGTGATTCGAATCAAACACTACCCGGATAACTCGACACATACGCCCGCCTCTGAAGACCCAAATCTGGCATCCTTCATTACGTCGTATGTGGCTACCTTTCGTAGGACACTTGACTGTAGAACCAGTCGTGCCGTCTCGGGCTCATAGGTCTAACGAGACGATGTGATATGCCTCTACAATCAAGTTAACCTGGTACATCGGTTTCCTGGTTCCCATATAGCAGTAAGCATCCGGTACACAACACAATACTTGCTCATGGGTGCCGCACACGTATCGGTCCTTAATCGACACAGGCAGAGCTACTCGACCAAGACCTCGTCTTGTCGCTGCCTACCCTCCTGCCCGGTCTCATCTTTAGAAATATAAACTTTAGTTTGCCTCTTTTCAACTACACACATGAAATCCCGACTATAACTCGTGAGTAGATTCCAACTACTCGACTTCTACCGGATGTCCTAAGCAATTTCGCACGGCCTTATTCTACAGCGGTGACACTTTTTTACCCTTGACTTCAGGGTTCATTTTGGTTATGCAAGTGGAGTATAAAACATACTTGACCTAATGCACATACAAACTCTAACCATAATTGTGAACAAAGTAAAACTTTTATACAACAACATAAATGCAAAGCGGAGCTTGCCTTGGTTTTGCAGGCGACTAAAGTCAGATAATAAGGAAGTTAGTTGCTGATGACTTGAAGCTTAATCACTGCCCTTCTCGCTCCTTGGTCCAAGCTTAACTTCTCCTTCACTTTTCCACGTTTAAACACTACACGTTATGAATATGCATATAAGTTTAATTGTAAAACTTTTGCTAATAAGTTCTAAAGAGAAGTTTAAAACTGGAACTCTGTTTAAGAATTTAAAATGACACTGGGGCTAGTGGTTTAGGTTTGGGTTGAAGTACTATGATCAAGTGATAAGTGGGGTTCCTCACTTGGTGGTGATCACCTAAGGAAGTTGAACAGAACATTACTGATCCAGGGATCCAATGGAGCTGAAACTTTTTATGTGAGTTCCTTGTCACAAGAAAGTCATCTGGACCAAAAATTGGAAGATTTTCAATGAGTAGATAACTCAGAACAATTCCCTAAGCATTTAGACAAAAAGGACTTTTGGAGCATGCATGAATTTTCCTAGGATTTTTGGAGCTAAGAACTTCCTAGAACTGAATTTCCAAGTTTTGGAAATTCTCTGAAATTGTTTCTGTATTCATTTGAACACAGAAACTTGAAATCAGAATTATCCTAACTAAATCAACTCCAAATGAGCTGAATGTTTTATAGGAGTGTCCTAACATCCTAAAGAATATTCTGGCAAAATTTGAGGATTTTTGGATGAACCAAACTCCCTCTAAAATTCTTTTGCTGAAAAGTTTTAAGAATTTTCCAGAATTAAATAATGATTTTCATACAAATTGGGTTGCATATTTGGATAAAGTTTTTCAATCTGAATCCAACCCAATTTGAATCACTAAATTTGGAGCTTCCTAGCACAAGTTATGCCTTCCCAAAGTTTGAATCCCATCTGGTATTTGAAATAAACCGGGGAAAAGTTTAAAAGTCTGACAGCGGTTCCGGGGTGACGTGGCGCCTCCTGATGCGCCGGCACACGGGGCTATAGAGTTCTCCCCGCACAGTCACAAACTGATCCGGTGCAACAGAAGATCCCACTCCCCCGCTACCGACGCTGACACGTGGGCCAGCCCCGGCTTCGTCTACCTCCCGCCACCCGCGCTCCCGTGCCGCTGAGCTCGCCGGAGCTCTCACCGGGAGGGGGTTCCCGTGCTCGGAACTCGCTGATTCTCGCCGCCCCCACGTATTCTGGTGTGAGGAACACGTTGCCGGTCTTATCTTGGATCGAAGATGGCCGGAACCCTAGGCGCGACGGCGACAGTGGCTGCGGCATCTCCGGCGATGTCGCTAGGGCGCTATGCTGCACCAAACATATCGCCGTTTGCTCGTACAGCACCACTGCACCGAGGAGAGCATGGATCCAACTGCCGATCTTGCTGAAACTCACCGGAAGTATGACCTCACCGTCGGGCTAGGTCAAAAATCTGGCGACAATCGAAAAACTCGATGAACAGCGGCTTTGCTCGACAGTTCTCGGTGGTTCTTGATCCTATGAACTCGCACGGAGGTATAGAAGGTGTATTCCACGTTATGTGTGGTTTGGTTGATCATGCGGCGTGAATTTTTGATCGAAGCTACTTCGGTGTCCATCGCACCCCGGCGGAAAAACAGGGAAATTCCGGCAGGACATGCCATGGCATGCTGCCGGAGTTGGGGGAATCATAGAGGGTTTCCAGACGGACCTTTTTGCTTTTGCAGCTCAGTGGGAGAAGCTCTGTGGCGGCCGGGCAACGTGATCTTGTCGGGGCAACTTCCCTCGGTGCTGTGGAGGAAAACTGATCTCGATGCCGAGGTTCCCGTGGAGCTAGCGCCCGGTTTTCGCTTCAGGCACGCTGAGGGAGGTCCGGTGGTGCTGTAAGGAGGCTCAGCTCTGTGTGCAACTCGTCGGGCTGGCCAGGCACCGGTGGACCGAGCGTTTTCTTCCGTGCGGCAGCAGCTCGGCGAGGAGGGCGTGTGAAATCGACGGCAGCCGTGGTGAGGCGGTCGTGTGAGGCGTTGTGCGCCTGGTTGGAGCCGATAAGGGCAAGGAAACGTGCCTCTGTCTGCTCGGGAGCTGGCGGCCACCGCTGCCTTGGTGGCGCTCTCGGCTGTTCAGCGGCCGAGTGGAACAGAGAGCAGGGCAAACAAGACTTTGTGTGTAAGTTTCCCCTCCAATGACATGTGGGTCCCACAGCTCCTCTCTCCAAAAGATCTCCAATTTTTGGCACAGTGCAAACTTTAGCCCTGAAGAGCTCAAATTCAAAAGCTGTTTGGAATTTTGACATGGTGTACTTCAATTCAAATTTTGAATTCAAATTTCAAGGAAATTCATAAGTATCTTTGATCTACATATCAAAGCACCTCCAAATTTTCTCAAAATTTGCCTTCCTCATAATTTGGACCTGGAGAATTCAAATATGGATTCAAACTTTTAATTTGGTGGATGCAAAGGGGAGGTTTACAACCTCAGTTTGCATCCTTCATTTAAAAATGACCCCTTTGCATTTAAATGATCATTTGAATCAAAGGGGGCTTGAATGCATGTGCCTGCTCATGACCATGTTCACACGTTTAGAAAGGTTTTTGCAAGTCCCATTTCTTGGATTTAAACTCAACTTTATTCATCACTAAAGTTTCCCATTTACAAGTTTTGGGACTTTTACATTCCTCCCCCCTTAACAAGAATCTTGTCCCGAAATTCATGATGAAGAACAATGTGGGGATGATTTCTATTGTACATAAGCCTCTAATAACTCCGTATGATTACGTTGTAAATACTCTTCACTTTCCATGTAGCTTCGTCGGACGTGTTCCCATAGCACCTTGAAAAATCGCAGCGTCCGGTTCCTGGTCTCGCGAGTCTTTTCATCAATTATCCGGGTTGGATGCTCAACATAAGTAAGGTCCGGCTTCAAATCTGCTATGCCCTCTATGAGAATCTCCATTGGAACTTTCAAACACTTCCGCAACTGAGATATGTGGAAGACGTTATGCACTCCGGCTAAGGCTGCCGGTAGCTCCAAACGGTATGCCACGGGTACACATCTTTCAATGATGACGAAGGGACCGATAAAACACGGAGCTAATTTTCCTTTTACTCCGAATCGGTGAATTCCCTTCATGGGCATACGCGGAGATATACGTGGTCCCCCACTTGAAATTCCAGAGGATGACGTCTCTTATCCACATAGCTCTTTTGTATGGACTGAGCAGCTTTAAGATTTGCTTGAATAAGCCTTACGCGCTCTTCTACTTCATTTACGAGATCAATCCCATAAATAACTCTCTCGCCGGATTCACACCAGTTCAAGGGTGTGCGGCACTTACGGCCGTAGAGAGCTTCATAAGGTGCCATTTTATGCTCGTTTGATAACCGTTGTTATACGAGTACTCCGCCAACGGTAAGTGATCATCCCAGCTCTTACCGTGGCGGATTGCACATGCTCTCAGCATATCTTCAAGTATTTGATTCACCCTCTCAGTTTGCCCATCGGTTTGAGGCTGATATGCGGAGCTTCGAATCAATTTGTTTCCCAAGGATGCGTGTAGCTGCTCACAGAAACGAGCAACGAACAACACGCCTCAATCGGTGATGATCGTCCGGGGAACTCCATGTAGGCATAAGATCCGTGCTATGTATAACTCCGCATACTGCTTGGCGGTGTATCTGGTATGCACGGGGATGAAGCGTGCTGATTTGGTTAACCGATCCATGACTACCCAAATCGAATCATGGTGGTGGGAGGTCATCGGCAACCCGACGATGAAATCCATACTCAAGTCTTCCCACTTCCATGCAGGTATTTGTAGTGGTTGCAGCAGGCCCGACTTCTTCACATGGTCGGCCTTAACTCTTCAACACATATCACATTCTGAAACGTATTTTGCAACTTCACATTTCATACGTGTCCACCAAAACTTCTTCCGGAGGTCTTGGTACATTTTATTGCTGCCCGGATGAATAGAAAATTTGGATAAGTGAGCCTCATCCAAAATTTTCTTCCGCAGCCTAATATCACGGGGTACGACTATCCGGTCCTTGAACCATAAGGTATCTTCATCATCTAACCGGAAACATTTCATCTCCCCGTTCTTCAACCTCCTTTTGATATGAGCCATGCCCTTGTCTTTCTTTCGAGCTTTCATAACCTCCTCTCTTATTGTGGGTATGAGAGCTAGATTATTTAGAGCTCCATATGGAACCAAGTAGAGACTTGGTTCTTCCTCTTCTATCAGCGTAATGGTCGGGTTATGAACATGAGACTTCCGGCTGAGTGCATCGGCAACCACATTTGCCTTGCCCGGATGATAATGAATTTCAATCTCATAGTCTTTGATCAGCTCCAACCATCGCTGTTGTTGCATATTCAACTCTTTTTGAGTGAATATTTACTTCAAGCTTTTGTGGTCGGTGTAGAAATGAACCAGATTTCCCGATATGTAATGTCTCCACATCTTCAAAGCTAACACCACGGCAGCAAGCTCGAGATCATGAGTTGGATAATGTTGCTCATGATTCCGTAATTGCCGTGATCCATATGCGACCACGCGTCCTCCTTGCATGAGTACACAACCAAGTCCGATGCCGGACGCATCACAATAAACATCAAATGGCTTGGTCATATCCGGTTGAGCTAAAACTGGGGCTGTTGTGAGGTGTTTCACCAACGCTTGAAAAGCTTCCTCACATGGCTTGCTCCAATCATATTTGATGCCCTTTTTCAGTAGCTTCATCATAGGTTTGGAGATTTTTGAGAAGCCCGGGATGAACCTCCGATAATATCCCACCAAACCCAAGAAGCTACGAACTTCATGGACTGATGTTGGAGACTTCCATTGCAGCACTTGTTCAATCTTGCTTGGATCAACAGCAATGCCTTCCGCTGAAATAATATGTCCAAGAAACGGCACTTGGTTGATCCAGAATTCACATTGAGTTTGTGATCCCTCAAGCGTTGGAGCACAATATGCAAATGTTTAGTGTGTTCCTCTTATGATTTGGAATAGACCAAGATGTCATCGAATGAATACCAGAACGAACTGATCCAGCTCCGGCATGAACACCGAGTTCATAAGATACATAAAGTGAGCCGGAGCAATGGTCAACCCAAATGACATGACAAGATACTCATAGAGTCCATATCTTGTCGAGAATTCTGTTTTCGGGATATCCTCCGCTCGAATCTTGATTTGATGATATCCCGACCTTAAGTCCATCTTGGAGAATACTTTAGCACCCACTAGCTGATCGAAGAGAATATCAATTCTTGGTAGTGGATACTTATTCTTTATTGTCATAGCATTTAAATGACGATAATCAACGCATAGCCTCAGCGTCTCATCCGTCTTCGTCACAAATAAAGCCGAGCAACCCCATGGTGATGAACTTGGACGAATGAACCCCTTTTCCATCAGATCTTTGAGTTGCTCCTTCAGGTCCGCTAATTCATTCGGAGCCATTTTGTATGGTCTCTGAGAGATCGGTGTGGTTCCCGGTATCAACTCTATTTTGAATTCCACCTCGCGCTCAGGTGGTAAGCCTAGAAGATCTTCGGGAAACACGTCCGGATATTCACGGACTACCGGAATGTCTTCTAGCTTGCAAGCTTTGGCATTACATACTTCCGGGTCTTCTGAAACCGCTTTGCCGAGATACAATGTTTGACGCCCGTGAAGTGGAGAGTCCGAATGAACACTCCTTTTCTCGATGTCCAGAACAGCCTTATGGAAGGTCAACCATGATATTCCCAATATGGCACTGATTCCTTGATCTTTGAGAATAATGAGGGTGGTAGGATAAATTTTTCCACCCAAACACAGTGGTGCTCGAGAAACGACTTCAGTAGTCGATATGTCTCCACCTGGCGAATGAATAAGGTAAGAACCTTTTGTGATAGTTGTGGAGATCTGATCCCGGATCACCGTCGCCGTGCTAATGAAGTTATGTGTTGCACCAGAGTCGAATAAAATGACAACCGGCTTGTCATTTAAGGTGAACCTGCCGGCAAGAACAGGTCCTCCCTTTGGCAGATCATCGACTGACACATAATTAACTGTCCCCACTTTGGACATGGCTTTTCTTCGCTGTCCAAGATCACTCTTTGGAACTGAACCCACAGACATAATGTTGCTGCTTGGTCCAGTTGCTTCATTGACATTGAGTTCATTGTCAATATGAAGTGGGACACTACTCGGTTCAGCTGAGAAATCACCTTGATCATCTTCAACCTCTTGAGGAAAATAACATTCTGGTGCACCTGGGTGATACTGAGGTGCACGAGAGATAGTTTGTTGCTTCGGTGGAGGTAAATAAAACCTCTGTGGAGTCTACGAGTCGTCATACTCCAAGAAGGACTGCACCTCTTTTGGAACCTCTCGACCGGAAGATGAACGGATTACCCACCGATACTTCTGAGGCAGATGATTGCATTCATCCTGTGATGAGTCTCTCTCCCTCTTATATTTATGGTAGAGATTGGAATAATATTTCTGAGTGATAGCACAGCTAACAAACTCATCAAAATTCTCTTGGCTAACTTGAGCCAACTCACATCGCAGCCTAGCAGTCAGCCCTCGGTAAAAATGATAACCCCTCATGGATGGTGATTTCACATAATCAGGGACATATTGAGCTAAGCGATTGAATTCCTTCGCATACTCAATAACACTCATTTCCCCTTGCTTTAGATTCCAGAATTCATCCAGACTTGTTTGCATTATGCCCGCAGGAATGAAACGAGCACGAAATGCATCCTGGAACTCTGCCAATGTGACACGATGCCCTGCTGGTTGGATAGCAAGGTATTCTGCCCACCATGCTTCAGCAAAGCCGTGAAGCTGCTGAGAAGCAAATAGAGTCTTCTGGAATTCATCACATTGGATCAACCAAAACTTGGACTCAATGACACGTAACCAATGATTTTCTTCACAATGGTCAGCCACTTTAGAGAATACCGGCGGTTGTGTCGCCAAGAAATCCAGATAAGTGCTCGGGGTTGGCATGTGATGTTGAGCTTCTCTATTTATTCCTTGCTGAACTAGAGTTCGGAGAGTTTCATTCATTCTTGCCATAATTTCCGCCAATCTGGTTGGCGATGGCTTTTGTGATGAAGTCGAGTCATTCCCACCTCGACTCGAACCTCCAATCTCCATTTGAGAATGTGTGCATACCATACTGCACGAAACAAAATTTTAAGTCAATCAAATTCTATCTCAGTAGTAAGTAAAGATAAGTAAAACATGAACATGTCATGAACTTTATGAAAGCATAACCACATTCATGTTTAAACAAATCTTAAGTACGCTAAACTAATCAGCTGGACTACCCTGACCAGTTCACATAAACTCCAAAATTTACTCAAGTTAACTATAGATTTTTTACTTGAGTTCAATACCAAAGTTTTAGTAAACTTTAGTATATATCCAAAGAGTACTCATAGGCCACTATATCATCTCTGGATCAAAAAATATGATTGCTCAAAGGTGACGGAATTCCTGGATAAAATTTGCCAGCATCTCCTTTGTATGTGGCTATCTTTATCACAGTTTTATATGCACATACAATAAGAATCTGATCAAACTTTGAACTACAACAATGTTGCATATTTCATAACCTTTCCAACGGTGTATCATAGGCTCCTTAAGGATTTTTCTACAGGAATTTATAGCATAAAAACAGAAAGGTCCAGAGAGGTTTTTGCTGCTGTCCTGGTTCTGAACAGTTTGCCTTCAAGTGGACTTTTCACCAACTTAACGTGTGATTTTGCTCTGGAGGTCTACAAAGAAGTTGTAGAGCACATGGAAATATTTCCATAACTGTATCATACAACTTAATTGGTTAACTCAACTCGGAGTTATGCTCCGTTAAAGTCCAGGAAGAATTCATGCCAGAAACAGAGCACTCTATTTTTGAAAACTTTGACGCCTAGTCATGCTCTCATTTGAATCTTAGCTCAAAATAAGAGTTCAGTAACTAATATTTGTTTCAAACTTCCATTTTTAGTTGAAATTTAGCTCATGAATAATTTATTCATAGGGAAGAGGTTATTAAGTGTAGTACGGTGTCGATGCACCGTAAGAAACATGTCGGTACTACGTTGCCTCTCCAAAAGAAAATCCTAACCGGATTGTAAGGGCCTCAGTTTTGACACACCTTTGCAGTGTTCATCACCACACCACACACCTCATTTGAGGAAGGATGATGAACACAAATGAAGAGCAAGTAACAATTATCAACATGCTCATTAGAGAACAAACTCACACATTGCAAAAGTGGTATTTCCCACATGTGATATAGATGGGCTGGACATATGGAAACTCCTACACTTTGCTAAGGATGTCCATGCCAAGTTTCACCCAAATTCCAAACCTTTTTGAGGTCATTTTGGGTATAGTTAGAAAGAGGGCAGTTTGGAGCCATATTCAAATTCAAACTGTTTTTATCCCATGAAATTAAAAGTAGGAGGCATATTCTTACTCAGCACATTTTTGTGAGCCCACACACCGAGTTTCACTCCAATTGGGGTTGATCCTGACGTGAACTAAGTGGGGCAGGTTCAAACTTCATTTGAATTCAAAACTGCATTTGTGCTGAAATTCACTCAAACCAAGCCCGATTCGAATCCTATGCAATTCGAATGGCTCAGGGGTGAATAATCTGAACCACCAGGGGTATTATGGGGTTCACTGTTCACTACAGTGATTAGGAGTAAATTTCAGAGGTTAAAACCCCGGGTGGGGCCCACATGTCATAGAGGGAAGAAGGAGAAACTTGCAACCAAAGTCAGAGTCTCGGTGGGAAATTCCACCGAGCAGCTGTCGGCTGTGCCACCGAACAGCTGCCGGCGCCACCAGCTGCTTCCCCCTCCGCGTGCTGGTGCCCAGGGCGGCTTGCTCGCGCCCCCACGCGACCGGCACCGCCTCAGCCGAGCAGGAGTCGGCCGGCTTTATCTTCTCGCGGGCAAACCCGAGCAGCGGCATTGTCTCTCGCCGCAGCTCTCTGCTCAATCGGGAAAATCAGCAAAACCATCTCCTCCTTCGTCCTTGAGCTGCTAGACAGCCACCTGAGGTCGCACTTCACCTCCCCAACACAAGAAACCCCGAGTTCCGACCTCCCTTGCCCAAGAGCGATCGCCACCGCGGCGACCTAGCCTCAGCCGAGAGTCAGGCGCCCGTGGACAGCGTTCCCCAGGCGTTTACACGGTCCAACAAGAGAGGCAATAGGAGCGCGTGACCACCGTGCTGCTCTCCTCCAAGTTTGGAAGCCAACCGTGAAGAATCCGTGGAGAATTTCTAGTTTTTTCTCCAGCGACCGCAACCCGAACTTCCGGTACGGTTTCTTTAAATTCTCGCTCTATGATCTTTCGGAGGTCATCAAATCTTGCACATAGGCGCTGGACTAGCCGGCGCCCAAGTTCTTTTCTGCATCCGTAGCATGAAACTGTCTAGGAGTGACGAATTTCGAGCTCGATCGAGGGCAGTCATGGCGGGCACGATCGGTCACACCGTGCCGACCGACTTGCCGCCATCCCTGAACCTTTTCGGCAGCTTGTCAAGCTTCCTAGAGGTACACTGATGCTGTAGGACCGTTTATTCGATATGTTGGCGGGTTAGGACCCACGGTCGACAGTGCCAAACCTCAACCAAGGCCGCGGCACGTCGCCGAGCTATTTCCGGTCACCTCCAGCCCGACCTGACACTACCGACGTGTTCCTCGACGTCGACAACCCCCTACCGGCAAGTTTCAGACCATGGGAGGTCCGGCAGTGGCGAGCCGGCGAGCCCTGGGTCTGCTCCGGCAAGGTCGGCGGCACGGGCGCGAGAGAACGGCGGGAGGAAGAAGCCGGCTGACCCACGTGTCAGCGGCTGAAGAATTTAAATCGGGATCGAGTGTGGCCGGGGATCCGCTGTGCCGGCGCGCAGATACCCTGTGAGCTCCGGTGTGCCGGACACCTCCGCGCTCGACACGTGTGGTATCTCCGGGGTGCCGGACACCTCCGCGCTCGACACGTGTGGTATCTCCGGGGTACCGGACACCTCCGCGCTCAACACGTGTCCCCGCGGGCCCCCGCGAGATTTCAACTTTCCCCCGATTTTCAGAATTCTTCCAAACTTCAAATCCTCACAACTTTAGCTAGGAACCTTCAAATTAAGTGAGACCAACTCCATTAGAACCCTCTGAAAATCTAGTTTTCAGAAAGTCATAGTTTGTTTCATGAAAATCCCTAGAACACCCTAGGAGTTCCAATTAAGGTCAAGGACATAATTAATTGTGGAGGGCTCAAATGAGCTTTGCTGCAACTAAAACTTGACCAAGTCTCTGTTTAGGTTGTAACCAAGCCACAGTAAAAGTTTCACAGTCATTAGGTCTGTCTAGCAAGGGTTATAGACTTATCAACTTCAAACTTAATACAAATGCATTAAATTAATACATGTATTGTTTCTATCATGTAGTCGCTAAGGTCGAGGAGGAACCCGAAGTCCTAGACTTCGTTACTCCGGAGGAACAACTAGCCTACGACCAAGAGCAGCAAGGCAAGCTCCGGTTTGCATTAACCTTTTTACAAATGTTTATTGCTTTGAGCACATCTTTGAATATTGTTCTTTGCATTAGAGTCTTGATTGGAAACCCAACTGCATAGCCAAGAAAACCATGGGTTGGGTTTAGTATTGAAAACCTTGTTAGCCACTGCATTGCTAAGATAGAGTAGGATTCGGTACAAGTCGAGTAGTTGGAACTACTCGCGAGCATAGGCTAGAGGCACTCGACTCGGGTAGTGTTAGCACATGAAACACATGGCAAGAAAATGAGACCAAGCGGAGAGTAAGAGCAGCAGGACTTTGGGGCCTGTGTGCTGTAGCCCCGCTTGTGTCGATTGAGGACCGAGCCGTGTGCGGGCCTGTTGAACAAGCTAGAACAGTACCGAAGACCTACCGGCTATATGGGAACCGGGAAACTGATGTAACTCGGGTAGCTGGGTGTTGAGGCATAGCTGGTCGTTCAGAGGGTAGGTTGAGAGCTCGAGGTGTAAATCGGCTGGCGGCACTGAGATGCGCGTGCAGAGACCTCTTGCTTGGGACGATTGGACCGGTTCAACATTTGGCTAACGGGTGAAAGGTAGTCGCGTACGGCGTCCGTGATGGTTGTTGTAGGCAACATCGAGTACGGGCGTACGTGACGGGTTGTTCGGGTAACCCTGCAGGTGTAAATCGATTATAATCGCCGTCCCTCGCGGTCAGTGAGTACCACTTGTTCACTGTACCGTGACGTAGAAAGAACAGGCTAGTCACATGTTAAAATGTTGCTGATTGAAAGCTGGACATTGATTGTTAATGATATGCTGTAGCTTAGAGCTAACTAAAGTTCTTTTCAACTTTGGGCAAAGTACATGAGAGAAATGCGTTTCTTGTTTGATTGCGGCTCTCTCATGTGCCTTAGCGTAAGGTTCTCCACAACCTGCTGCTAAAACTTGAGGGTAAGGTTCTACTAATTAGGCGAGTCCTTGCAACTGATTTTTACCTCATGTAACCCATTACCCTCATATAGAAGTTCCATGTTTAGGTGAGACGGGTCAGACTTGCTGAGCCTTCGTGCTCACTGCTTGTGTTTAAAGCTTTTGCAGGGTTCTATGAGGAAGGGACTCCCGAGGAGGAGACGGAACCCCAGGAGGGGAACCCCGTCGAGTGGGAGTCGTGCACGCCGCAGAGTTAGTGTGCGTGTGTGCTAGCAAGGACACGTTCGAGGGCTGAACGTGCACTTGATGCTTAGTCTACGCCGCGAGTGTAGACTGAACTTATTTTGATGTAAACATGTTCATAAACCTGTTTATGTAATAAAATTTCCGCTTCCGCTTTGTACCTTTGACGTGTGTTATACGGTGCTGTGCAACGCAGCACCCCTCAGCGTGATCCTGGCTCGACAGGACCATTGGGGTCGTGTCAGCGTGGTATCAGAGCTCGCTTGAGGTTTAACACAGTACAAAGGTCTTCTTTTTCAAAAATCCAGTGAGGAACGAGTTAGTAGCCCGTATAAGGATGTTATTAGTATATAGAAAGTGGCTTATTAACCTATTTGTTATGTCGGAAAATCGTGCATCTCGGGACGTTCATGTCTTGGGGGGTGCACGGACGTTCATGTCTTGGGGGGTGCACGCAAGCGCTGTCCACCAGTGCGCACAAGCTGAAGGGTGGAGCCCCACGGGTGGCAGGTAACCCGACCCGCTTTAGTATCCTCTACGACTCTTCATGTCGTTTGGGGTATTCGAGCAACGTCTATCCCTGGCGTGCGTGGTGCAACTTGGGAGACCCCGTCACGTGGTCTGAAACGTGAACACGTAACTCAAGGCGTGTTTGGCTTGAGAACATCCGGGCGAGTGATGACGGCCGGGTGTATGAACTGTATGGATTCCGGGCTCGGTGTGCAGCCGAGTCTGATGATTGTTTGAGTTTCTGCAGGTAGCCTGACCACGAAACGGTAGACGTGTAGCATCCGTGTGCGAGTGACGTTTAGTGCCACTGAAATAACGAAGCCGGCTAAGTCCGGTATAGGTTTTTCTTTGTGAGGACGTAGTACCGACATAATCTGGTGACGCATCGACGTCACACCCAACTAAATGAACAAATTCATTTAAAACTTGAAAGTTTTGCTCCAAAGTAGTAAAACTTGATGTAACTCCTTCCCTTGAACAGGATATTCAAAGTTAACAAGTTTTCAACTTATAGGTTGTTAAGGACAGAGCACTCTGTTTTCAGCTGAATCAAGGCTGAAGTTAATCAGAGGTTAGAGGTTGAGTTCTTTCGAGGTTTGGGTTGTATGATACATTTCCGGAAGGCTTTGGAAGAGCTTTACAACTTTTCTGTTGAGGTCCAGAGGTGTTTCATCCCTTAATCACTCGAAAAATGCAGTAGAGTTGAAACTGTCCAGAAAACAGGACAGAGTAAAGACTCTCTGTAAATTAAGCATAACTTCCTGCATAAAAATCCAAAAATAGAAAATGAGGTAGTTCTGGAAAGCTTATGAGGTGGGTTACAACTTTGTAACAGAAAGTTTTGTCAGATTAAGAACAGAATTAACTGGGATTCTTGGATCAATTCAGTACCTAAAGCAGGGAGGTGCTGTCCAATTGATTCCAGAAATTCTGTTAACTTTGACATCTCATAACTTTTGAACCAGGACAGATCTTAGGCCAAGCAAACACTTTCTGGAAAGCTATTGAAGTTAGATTTAACTTTGATGTTGAGCTCCAGAATTGGTTTTGCTTTTAATTGGCCTAAATCAGGTTGAAATGGAAACTGGTCAGGGCTGTCATGGGAACAGTAGATCAGCAGTCAAATTTGTTTAAAAATTTGAACTATGTTTCCAAGTTTTATGAGTTCAATGACATGTTTTATGTTATAACTCAGGGGTTTACTGTTTAAATAAATATTTGACAATTCTCAAATATATTTTTACAGATGGCAGCAGATAAACAGTTGGAGAACGGGTGGGTGGTTTCCCACTGCTCTGACCGTAGCGGCTACCCGGAAGCATTGTGGCAAATGCTCCAATATTTCGGGTACAACCAGATGCCGCAATACTTTGCCAAGGAAGAAGGCGAAGAGGGGAACAAGACGTGGACGATCCATGTCGAGGTTCCTGCAGGACCTACGCCACCCGGTTGGGTGCCATTCACCGTCACGGTGAGGGGAAGACAACCGGAAGGGATGTGGCAGGTGGCAGCCCGTGACACTATGTCACGTTTCTGCCAACTACACGTGCAGGCTATGGAGGGTACTCCATACGCCCTCGTTCCGGTGGAGGGGCGAGCTCAGCATGTGTGGGAAGAGAGGTACCTGGAAGCAACGGACCCAAGTTGCCCAAGGTACAACCCCGCGGAGGCAAATCTCAGCCTCCAGATGAGGGCGGGAAACGCCGTGATGGACAGCCAAGCTGTTCATACGGAGCATCTCGCCACAAAGCTCAAAGAGAGCACGAGCCGTGGAGATCATTTCGAGAGTGCTCACAGCGCACTCCGCAATGTGCTCCTTCCGACGATCAAGCGACTGAATGAACAACACAATCAGTTGCGTCGTCTGAAGAAGGCAAGGAAGAAGAGCCGTGTGGACGTCGTGGCGTTGCAAGAGCTGGTGCAGACCCTAACCCAGCAGAATGAGGACCTTGCTCAAGAGAGGGACGACGCTATTGAGGAAGGACAAGGCTGGGAAGAGGACTACAACCAAGCTATGGACGAGGTGCATGCTTTGCAGGACCTCGTGCCCCCGGTGTTAGGGGTACCGGTAGTCTTGGGTCTTCCAGCAATGGGAGAACCTGGGATAGGAGAAGAGGTGGTAGACCCAGAGCCACCAGCAGAGGTACCGGAGGAGGACGACCCCCAGGAGGTCGAGTTCTACTCCGAGTAGGGGGTTACGGTTGCCAAGTAGGGCAGCCAGGGTAGCATAACCCAACTTTTGTAATCGGTGACATGTCGTGTAGACAGTAGCGTATGTATTGGTAGTGACGACATGAGCACGACTTCTCGGAGATCCGAGAATAATGTATCTTGTATAAAGTTTATGCTTTATCAATATATGTGAATGTTGTGCAAATTAATCGTGTGTCACTTCAATACCTACTGTTGCGTATGGAATTTTAAGTAGGACATGTGCTAATTGCTGCTGTTTTGAATTTCAGAATGACGCGTACTCGTGCCAACCCTGACGTTGGGGGTACCAGTCAAGGGGGAGAGACCTCCCAACCACCTCCCGAGGACTCCTCGGGACAACAACAGCAACAGCAGCAACAGCAACAGCAAACACCGCCACCGCCACTGCCAACGGTTACATTGGCCGACATTGCCGCGGCGATGGCGGGCTCGCATCAGCAGCACACCGAGTTGCTGCAGACTCTCATCGCCAATACGTCTCGCCCAGAGAGACGTCAAGATCGTGAGGAGCGCCAACAGAGATCCTACTCCGACTTATTGGCGACTCATCCCCCTATATTCTCAAGGGCGGATGAACCACTTGACGCGGACAACTGGCTCCGCGCCATAGAGATGAAGTTCGGGCTGCTCCAAATCAGCGAGCAGCGCAAGACTCAGTTCGCGGTCCAGCAGCTCCAAGGATCCGCGAGCGCGTGGTGGGCTAACTTCTGTGCTTCACAGCCCACCGACCAAGTGATGACCTGGGCGGAGTTCCGGACGGCCTTCAGGGCCTATCATATACCGCCAGGTCTGATGAAGAGGAAGACGCAGGAGTTCCTACACCTGCAACAAGGGAGCCGGAACACGCTGGAATACTCCAGGGCGTTTAACGATCTCGCCCTATATGCGTCGTATCATGCTGATACCGACGAGAAGCGGCGGGACCATTTTTACCAGGGGCTTAACCCGCTCCTGAAGGACAAGTTGGCGATGTTCAATCGCGGCAGCCTCAACGACATCATTGATGCTGCGATTGTTCAGGAGGACTCCGGCAAGGAGTTGGCGGTGGCGGAGCGAAAGCGAAGCGCGCCACAGAGCAGCGGAGAAGGAGGCGGTCCTTCTCCGAAGTTTAGGATGGTGAATCGCCCACCATCAGGTCCACGCTGGCAGCCACCACAGCGGTCGATGCCATTCCGCAGTCGGCCGTACTCTTCACCGGCATTCCGGCCGGCACTGCCAGCACCACCGCAACAACAACAACAGCAGCGGGCGATGCCGCGTGCGTTTGCACCTCAGCAACGCATGCCGGGCTTTCATCCACCGAGCACTCCACCAGCAGCGGCCACATGTTACAAGTGTGGTCGTCCAGGACACTTCGCGAGCAGTTGCCCGGAGAGGCAAGGCGGCGGAGTGGCACCACAGTTTCCGGGGAGGAATCAACCCTGGAACCCTACTAATGCGCGGCGGGCAAACCCTAGGCCCGGCACCGTCCACCAGCTTGCCATTGAGGACGTGCCGGAGGGCGAGCCAATCCTTGCGGGTATGTTCCAACTCCACCAGCATCCCGCTATAGTACTATTTGATTCAGGCGCCACACATAGCTTCATTAGCCAAGCTTTCATTGATAAGTATAGCTTGCAAATACTACCCACCGATAGTCCTTATGTGATCTGTTCACCGGGTGGGAAAATTCCAGCAAGCATGATGGTCCCAAAAGCGCCATTGTGCTTAGAGGGTAGAGTTTACCCTACGTCTCTCATAATTTTAGAGGGACAAAAGGTCGATGTCATCTTAGGGATGTCGTGGTCAACCCGCCACGGCGCTGTTTTAGACACCGTCCTCCGAGTCGTGCACTTGAACTCCGAAGTGCACGAGTCTCACGCATTATTTCTTGACAGTCCAGAAATAAAACTTCCAAGTGTCTATCAAGCCACAGCCATCAGATTGGAAGATATTCCAGTGGTCCGAGAGTTCCCTGACGTATTCCCGGATGATTTGCCGGGGATGCCACCCGATAGAGAGGTGGAGTTCAAGATTGAACTTGCACCGGGAACCATGCCAATATCCCGAAGGCCGTACAAGATGGCGCCCGAGGAGTTGGCTGAACTGAAGACCCAGCTCACGGACCTTCTGGAGAAGGGTTTTATTAGGCCGAGCTCCTTGCCATGGGGCTGTTCGGCATTATTTGTCAAGAAGAAGGATGAGACGTTGCGGCTTTGCGTGGACTATCGTCAATTAAATGCCGTAACCATCAAGAACAAGTACCCGTTGCCACGGATCGACATGTTGTTTGATCAGTTGGTCGAAGCAAAGATCTTTTCCAAGATGGATTTAAGATCCGGGTACCATCAGATTAAGATAAGGGCGGGGGACATTCCAAAGACAGCTTTCTCGACAAGGTACGGACTTTATGAGTACCTGGTCATGTCTTTCGGCCTCACCAATGCTCCAGCTCACTTCATGTACTTAATGAACTCGGTGTTCATGCCGGAGCTGGACAAGTTTGTCGTGGTCTTCCTCGACGACATCCTGGTATATTCCAAGTCGTAGGAAGATCACAAGAAACATCTGCGTATAGTCTTGCAACGGCTGCGGGATCACAAGTTATACGCAAAATTCAGCAAATGCGAGTTTTGGATATCGCAAGTGCCTTTCCTCGGGCATATCATCTCAGCGGAAGGTATCGCTGTGGACCCGAGCAAGATCACTCAAGTGCTGAATTGGAAATCCCCGAGAACTGTTCACGAGGTACGGAGTTTCCTCGGACTCGCGGGATATTATCGGAGGTTTATCCCGAACTTCTCGAAGATTGCCAAGCCAATGACAGAGCTGCTGAAGAAGGCTACCAAATATGTTTGGAGTCCAACATGTGAAGCATCATTCAAGGCTTTAGTAAAGCACCTGACATCAGCACCGGTTTTGGCGCAGCCAGACACAACAAAACCGTTCGATGTGTACTGCGATGCATCCGGCGTTGGGCTCGGATGTGTGCTGATGCAAGACCGAAGAGTGGTCGCGTATGGATCACGGCAGCTTAGAAACCATGAGAAGAATTATCCAACCCACGATTTGGTGCTCGCTGCCGTGGTACTTGCACTAAAAATGTGGAGGCACTACCTACTCGGTAACCTCGTACATTTATATACCGACCACAAAAGCCTCAAGTACATATTCACTCAGAAGGAGCTGAACATGAGGCAAAGAAGATGGTTAGAACTGATAAAGGATTACGAGATAGAGATCCATTATCATCCAGGCAAGGCAAACATAGTGGCAGATGCGCTGAGCCGCAAGTCACACGTCCATAATCTGACCATCACACCATTGGAAGAGAGCGAACCACCACTCCATGTGATTCCACACGGAGCTCTCTACAACTTAGCTTTGATCCCCACCATTCGTGAAGAGATAGCGGCAGCCCAGAAGAATGACAAGGGCATGTCACATTTGCAGAGACATGTAGACAGTGGGGAGTTGAAATGTTTCCGGAAGGACGGAGACGGCGTTCTGTGGTTCAAGGACCGGATCGTCGTACCCCGTAAACCGGAATTACGGAAGAAAATCTTTGATGAGGCTCACTTATCAAAGTTTTCTATTCACCCCGGCAGCAACAAAATGTATCAAGAACTCAGAAGAAAGTTTTGGTGGACACGGATGAAGCGCGAGGTTGCAAAATACGTGTCCGAGTGTGATACATGTCGAAGGGTGAAGGCAGACCACATGCGGAAACCGGGACTGCTACAACCACTGGGCATTCCTGCCTGGAAGTGGGAGGACGTGAGCATGGATTTCGTCATCGGTTTACCCACCACCTTACATAAACATGATTCGGTGTGGGCGATCGTCGATCGGCTCACCAAAGTTGCCCATTTTATCCCGGTCAACACCAACTACAACGCCAAGAAGTACGCTGAACTGTACATCTCACGGATCCTATGCTTGTACGGCGTACCCCGTACTATCATTTCAGATCGGGGCACTTTATTTGTGTCCCGTTTTTGGGAGCAGCTACACGCTGCCTTGGGGACGAAGCTAATCCGTAGTTCAGCCTACCACCCGCAGACGGATGGACAAACCTAGCGGGTAAATCAGATTCTAAAAGACATGCTACGAGCTTGCGCTATCAACCACGGCATGAATTGGGATGATCACTTGCCGTTAGCCGAGTTCTCGTACAACAATGGGTACCAAGCCAGCATCAAGATGGCGCCCTACGAGGCGCTATACGGAAGAAAATGCCGCACACCGTTGAACTGGTGTGAGTCTGGCGAAAGGGTTACCTTCGGGATTGACCTTGTCAACAACGCAGAAGAAAAGGTTCGACTAATTCAAGCGAACCTAAAAGCCGCTCAATCCCGTCAGAAACAGTATGCGAACCGGAGAAGGCGCCCATTACAATTCGAAGTTGGAGATCACGTATATCTACGGGTGTCTCCAATGAAGGGCGTAAACAGATTTGGGGTGAGAGGAAAGTTGGCACCCCGATTCATTGGTCCATTTCAAATTACCGAAAGATGTGGATCAGTGGCATACCGGCTGAAATTACCAGAAGCACTTTCCGGTGTGCACGACGTCTTTCACATTTCCCAGCTGAGGAAGTGTCTCAAGCTATCAACTACCGTTCAGCTGGAAGACATTGAAGAACTGCAACCGGATCTCACCTATCGGGAGGAACCGGTGCAGATTATTGATGAAAAGGCCCGAACCACACGCAACCATACGTTGTGGTTCTACAAGGTTCTATGGAGTAATCACTCCATGGACGAAGCGACATGGGAGAGCGAAGAATTTCTTCGCACTAACTACCTCGAATTTTTCACGTCGCATATCCGGTAATTTTCCACCGTCCTCTCTCTCATTTTCACCTTATAATCTCGGGACGAGATTCTTTTAAGGGGGGAGGAATGTAAGGGCCTCAGTTTTGACACACCTTTGCAGTGTTCATCACCACACCACACACCTCATTTGAGGAAGGATGATGAACACAAATGAAGAGCAAGTAACAATTATCAACATGCTCATTAGAGAACAAACTCACACATTGCAAAAGTGGTATTTCCCACATGTGATATAGATGGGCTGGACATATGGAAACTCCTACACTTTGCTAAGGATGTCTATGCCAAGTTTCACCCAAATTCCAAACCTTTTTGAGGTCATTTTGGGTATAGTTAGAAAGAGGGCAGTTTGGAGCCATATTCAAATTCAAACTGTTTTTATCCCATGAAATTAAAAGTGGGAGGCATATTGTTACTCAGCACATTTTTGTGAGCCCACACACCGAGTTTCACTACAATTGGGGTTGATCCTGACATGAACTAAGTGGGGCAGGTTCAAACTTCATTTGAATTCAAAACTGCATTTGTGCTGAAATTCACTCAAACCAAGCCCAATTCGAATCCTATGCAATTCGAATGGCTCAGGGGTGAATAATCTGAACCACCAGGGGTATTATGGGTTTCAATGTTCACTACAGGTATTAGGAGTAAATTTCAGAGGTTAAAACCCTGGGTGGGGCCCACATGTCATAGAGGGAAGAAGGAGAAACTTGCAACCAAAGTCAGAGTCTCGGTGGGAAATTCCACCGAGCAGCTGTCGGGCTGTGCCACCGAGCAGCTGCCGGCGCCACCAGCTGCTTCCCCCTCCGCGCGCTGGTGCCCAGGGCGGCTTGCTCGCGCCCCCACGCGACCGGCACCGCCTCAGCCAAGCAGGAGTCGGCCGGCTTTATCTTCTCGCGGGCAAACCCGAGCAGCGGCATTGTCTCTCGCCGCAGCTCTCTGCTCAATCGGGAAAATCAGCAAAACCATTTCCTCCTTCGTCCTTGAGCTGCTATACAGCCACCTGAGGTCGCACTTCACCTACCCAACACCAGAAACCCCGAGTTCCGACCTCCCTTGCCCAAGAGCGATCGCCACCTCGGCGACCAAGCCTCAGCCGAGAGTCAGGCACCCGTGGACAGCGTTCCCCAGGCGTTTACACGGTCCAGCAAGAGAGGCAATAGGAGCGCGCGACCACCGTGCTGCTCTCCTCCAAGTTTGGAAGCCAACCGTGAAGAATCCGCGGAGAATTTCTAGTTTTTGCTCCGGCGACCGTAACCCGAACTTCCGGTACGGTTTCTTTAAATTCTCGCTCTATGATCTTTTGGAGGTCATCAAATCTTCCACATAGACGCTGGACTAGCCGACGCCCAAGTTCTTTTCTGCATCCGTAGCATGAAACTGTCTAGGAGTGATGAATTTCGAGCTCGATCGAGGGCAGCCATGGCGGGCACGATCGGTCACACCGTGCCGACCGACTTGCCGCCATCCCTGAACCTTTTCGGCAGCTTGTCAAGCTTCCTAGAGGTACACTGATGCTGTAGGACCGTTTGTTCGAGATGTTGGCGGGTTAGGACCCACGGTCGACAGTGCCGAACCTTAACCAAGGCCGCGGCACGTCGCCGAGCTATTTCCGGTCACCTCCAGCCCGACCTGACACCACCGACGTGTTCCTCAACGTCGACAACCCCCTGGCGGCGAGTTTCAGACCATGGGAGGTCCGGCAGCGGCGAGCCGGCGAGCCCCGGGTCTGCTCCGGCAAGGTCGGCGGCGCGGGCGCGAGAGAACGGCGGGAGGAAGAAGCCGGCTGACCCACGTGTCAGCGGCTGAAGAATTTAAATCGGGATCGAGTGTGGCCGGGGATCCGCTGTGCCGGTGCGCAGATACCCTGTGAGCTCCGGTGTGCCGGACACCTCCGCGCTCGACACGTGTGGTATCTCCGGGGTGCCGGACACCTCCGCGCTCGACACGTGTGGTATCTCCGGGGTACCAGACACCTCCGCGCTCAACACGTGTCCCCGCGGGCCCCGCGAGATTTCAACTTTCCCCCAATTTTCAGAATTCTTCCAAACTTCAAATCCTCACAACTTTAGCTAGGAACCTTCAAATTAAGTGAGACCAACTCCATTAGAACCCTCTGAAAATCTAGTTTTCAGAAAGTCATAGTTTGTTTCATGAAAATCCCTAGAACACCCTAAGAGTTCCAATTAAGGTCAAAGACATAATTAATTGTGGAGGGCTCAAATGAGCTTTGCTGCAACTAAAACTTGACCAAGTCTCTGTTTAGGTTGTAACCAAGCCACAGTAAAAGTTTCACAGTCATTAGGTCTGTCTAGCAAGGGTTATAGACTTAACAACTTCAAACTTAATACAAATGCATTAAATTAATACATGTATTGTTTCTATCATGTAGTCGCTAAGGTCGAGGAGGAACCCAAAGTCCTAGACTTCGTTACTCCGGAGGAACAACTAGCCTACGACCAAGAGCAGCAAGGCAAGCTCTGGTTTGCATTAACCTTTTTACAAATGTTTATTGCTTTGAGCACATCTTTGAATATTGTTCTTTGCATTAGAGTCTTGATTGGAAACCCAACTGCATAGCCAAGAAAACCATGGGTTGGGTTTAGGATTGAAAACCTCGTTAGCCACTGCATTGCTAAGATAGAGTAGGATTCGGTACAAGTCGAGTAGTTGGAACTACTCGCGAGCATAGGCTAGAGGCACTCGACTCGAGTAGTGTTAGCACATGAAACACATGGCAAGAAAATGAGACCAAGCGGAGAGTAAGGGCAGCAGGACTTTGGGGCCTGTGTGCTGTAGCCCCGCTTGTGTCGATTGAGGACCGAGCCGTGTGCGGGCCTGTTGAACAAGCTAGAACAGTACCGAAGACCTACCGGCTATATGGGAACCGGGAAACTGATGTAACTCGGGTAGCTGGGTGTTGAGGCATAGCTGGTCGTTCAGAGGGTAGGTTGAGAGCTCGAGGTGTAAATCGGCTGGCGGCACTGAGATGCGCGTGCAGAGACCTCTTGCTCGGGACGATTGGACCGATTCAACATTTGGCTAACGGGTGAAAGGTAGTCGCGTACGGCGTCCGTGATGGTTGTTGTAGGCAACATCGAGTACGGGCGTACGTGACGGGTTGTTCGGGTGACCCTGCAGGTGTAAATCGATTATAATCGCCGTCCCTCGCGGTTAGTGAGTACCACTTGTTCACTGTACCATGACGTAGAAAGAACAGGCTAGTCACATGTTAAAATGTTGCTGATTGAAAGCTGGACATTGATTGTTAATGATATGCTGTAGCTTAGAGCTAACTAAAGTTCTTTTCAACTTTGGGCAAAGTACATGAGAGAAATGCGTTTCTTGTTTGATTGCGGCTCTCTCATGTGCCTTAGCGTAAGGTTCTCCACAACCTGCTGCTAAAACTTGAGAGTAAGGTTCTACTAATTAGGCGAGTCCTTGCAACTGATTTTTACCTCATGTAACCCATTACCCTCATATAGAAGTTCCATGTTTAGGTGAGACGGGTCAGACTTGCTGAGCCTTCGTGCTCACTGCTTGTGTTTGAAGCTTTTGCAGGGTTCTATGAGGAAGGGACTCCCGAGGAGGAGACGGAACCCCAGGAGGGGAACCCCGTCGAGTGGGAGTCGTGCACGCCGCATAGTTAGTGTGCGTGTGTGCTAGCAAGGACACGTTCGAGGGCTGAACGTGCACTTGATGCTTAGTCTACGCCGCGAGTGTAGACTGAACTTATTTTGATGTAAACATGTTCATAAACTTGTTTATGTAATAAAATTTCCGCTTCCGCTTTGTACCTTTGACGTGTGTTATACGGTGCTGTGCAACGCAGCACCCCTCAGCGTGATCCTGGCTCGACAGGACCATTGGGGTCATGTCACGGATTATACCGGCATATACGTCTCAATCATGGCACTAAACGGTCTCTCGCAGACGTGTACTACACGGGATACGTACGTGGTTAGTACCTGCAGAAGAACACTCAGTAGTGGTGCACTCAAAGGTTGTTTTCATTTCAGGCAGTCCCATATTTGAAAGTGAATACAAACGCCCGTATCATTGCCATACGGCTGTCCTTGAGTTAAGCCACGTCTCAAGGTAAGTGATCGTGTTTTAACACCACACGACGGGGAACCTGAGTATATCATGAACGGGTCATCACGGTTGGGAATGTTATCAACCCAACGGATACCACCTACTGCCCTGCAGGGCACGCCGATGGCAAGTGCTACGTATGTCCTCCTAGGCTATTTCTAGAAGAACACACTATCACGTTACTGACCACATGATGGGGTCTCCACTTGCTTGCCTAATGCAGGATAGGGATCAGCGTTTCATATGAACTCAGGAACATGAAGAGTTCAAGAGTTTCATATTAATGTCCCACACCAAGATGTGAGACCTAGCCCTGAACCACTTTCCTCGTCAGGAGAGCTAACCGAAATTGAACCTCTTTCGGTGGCGTTCCTTGCCATTCTTACCTGAACGTAGGCGCGTCGTTACATAATAAAAGTTCAGAATTATAACAAGTATGTTAGTCATGCCACTTTAAATAACTATACTACTATAGTCCTGATGTGGGCCTAATACCGTTTCCTCACCGTATCCTAAGTTTTTGTTGTAATATGATCCTTACTCCATGCGCTATTACCAATGCGACTCTGATACCATGCTGTGGGGACCCCATGCCACTCGTTCATTCACGGGGACGGGGTACCTCGCCCGGGAATCGCATTGGGTGGTGCCATGTTATGCGGCACCCAACAGCACACATATAAGGAACACATATGTTCCTTATATATAGGAACACTGTATTACATAAATCAAAAGCGGAGGCTTACAAATGTTCTTTGTAAATACTTTACATAAAATAGCTACAGTGGAAGTCTATAAACAGCTCATGTCGAATAACTAGTGAGCAACTGAGAAGAGGTCCAGCCTGCGGATTCCCCTCGCTAGCAACATGAAGACATGGCAGCGGCTAGGTCCTCCATGTGTTACCCGACTCGGAAGTCTCCGAATCTCACCAGACAACCTTCTTTATATGCGTCGATATTAACCTGCAAAACCACTAATATAGAAAGAGTGAGCTCAAAGGCTCAGCAAGACTTAATCGTCTCTCCTGAGGCATGCAACTCTACATGGAAGTAACTTAAGACCTAAACATGTAATTTGCAAAAAGACTCGCTTACAAGTTCATCCTTAACATTCAGATTTTAGCCATCACAGTAGTGACCTTGCGCCCAGCAACATTGGAACTCCACAATCAAACAAGAAATGCTTCAGTTCAATGTTACTTGTCTCAAGGTGGAAAAATAACTTTAGTTTGCTCTATCACTACTTCAAACAAGGTTCTCATGCAATTCCAATTAATCATACCAGCAATTAAGACTTAGCAAACTGTTCTCACCCAACTTGATTACTACGTCACAACACAGTGAGCAAGCGATACTCAATAACCGCGAGGGACAGTGATTCAAATCAAACACTACCCGGATAACTCGACACATATGCCCGCCTCTGAAGACCCAAATCTGGCGTCCTTCATTACGTCGTATGTGGCAACCTTTCGCAGGACACTTGACTGTAGAACCGGTCGCGCCGTCTCGGGCTCATAGGTCTAACGAGACGATGTAGTATGCCTCTACAATCAAGTTAACCTGGTACATCGGTTTCCTGGTTCCCATATAGCAGTAGGCATACGGTACACAACTCAATACTTGCTCATGGGTGCCGCACACGTATCGGTCCTTAACCGACACAGGCAGAGCTACTCGACCAAGACCTCATCTTGTCGCTGCCTACCCTCCTGCCCGGTCTCATCTTTAGTAATATAAACTTTAGTTTGCCTCTTTTCAACTACACCCATGAAATCCCGACTATAACTCGCGAGTAGATTCCAACTACTCGACTTCTACCGGATGTCCTAAGCTATTTAGCACGGCCTTATTCTACATCGGTGACACTTTTCTACCCTTGACTTCAGGGTTCATTTTGGTTATGCAAGTGGAGTATAAAACATACTTGACCTAATGCACATACAAACTCTAACCATAATTGTGAACAAAGTAAAACTTTTATACAATAACTTAAATGCAAACCGGAGCTTGCCTTGGTTTTGCAGGTGACTAAAGTCAGATAATAGGGAAGTTAGTTGCTGATGACTTGAAGCTTAATCACTGCCCTTCTCGCTCCTTGGTCCAAGCTTAACTTCTCCTTCACTTTTCCACGTTTAAACACTACACGTTATGAATATGCATATAAGTTTAATTGTAAAACTTTTGCTAATAAGTTCTAAAGACAAGTTTAAAACTGGAACTCTGTTTAAGAATTTAAAATGACACTGGGGCTAGTGGTTTAGGTTTGGGTTGAAGTACTATGATCAAGTGATAAGTGGGGTTCCTCACTTGGTGGTGATCACCTAAGTAAGTTGAACAGAACATTACTGATCCAGGGCTCCAATGGAGCTGAAACTTTTTATGTGAGTTCTTGTCACAAGAAAGTCATCGGGACCAAAATTTGGAAGATTTCAATGAGTAGATCACTCAGAACAATTCCCTAAGCATTTAGACAAAAAGGAATTAATTCTGAATAAATTTGCATGGTCATGCAAATTAAAGTGAACTACAACTTCATACATAGCGCAGGGAGCATGCATGAATTTTCCTAGGATTTTTGGAGCTAAGAACTGCCTAGAACTGAATTTCCAAGTTTTGGAAATTCTCTGAAATTGTTTCTGTATTCATTTGAACACAGAAACATGAAATCCAAATTATCCTAACTAAATCAAAACCAAATGAGCTTGAACTTTTACAGGAGTGTCCTAACATCCTAAAGAATATTCTGGCAAAATTTTAGGATTTTTGGATGAACCAAACTCCCTCTAAAATTCTTTTCCTGAAAAGATTTAAAGAATTTTCTAGAATTAAATAATGATTTTCATACAAATTTGGTTGCATATTTGGATAGAGTTTTTCAATCTGAATGCAACCCAATTTGAATCACTAAATTTGGAGCTTCCTAGCACAAGTTACGCCTTCCCAAAGTTTGAATCAAATCTGGTATTTGAAATAAACAGGGGAAAAGTTTAAAAGTCTGATAGTGGTTCCGGGGTGACGTGGCGCCTCCTGATGCGCCGGCACACGGGGCTATAGAGTTCTCCCCGCACAGTCACAAACTGATCCGGTGCAACGGAAGATCCCACTCCCCCGCTACCGACGCTGACACGTGGGCCAGCCCCGGCTTCGTCTACCTCCCGCCACCCGCGCTCCCGCGCCGCCGAGCTCGCCGGAGCTCTCGCCGGAAGGGGGTTCCCATGCTCGGAACTCGCTGACTCTCGCCGCCCCAATGTATTCTCGTGCGAGGAACACGTTGCCGGTCTTATGTCGGATCAAAAATGGCCGGAATCCTAGGCTCGACGGCGACAGTGGCTGCGGCATCTCCGGCGACGTCGCTAGGGCGCTATGCTGCACCAAACACGTCGCCGTTTGCTCGTACAGCACCACTGCACCGAGAAGAGCACGGATCCAACCGCCGATCTTGCTGAAACTCGCCGGAAGTATGACCTCACCGTCGGGCTAGATCAAAAATCCGGCGACAATAAAAAAACTCGATGAACAGCGGCTTTGCTCGACGGTTCTCGGTGGTTCTTGATCCTATGAACTCGCACGGAGGTATAGAAGGTGTATAACCACGTTGTGTGTGGTTTGGTTGATCGTGCAGCGTGAATTTTTGATCGAAGCTACTTCGGTGTCCATCGCACCCTGACGGAAAAACAGGGAAATTCCGGCAGGACATGCCATGGCATGTTGCCGGAGTTGGGGGAATGGTAGAGGGTTTCTAGATGGACCTTTCTGCTTTTGCAGCTCGGTGGGAGAAGCTCTGTGGTGGCCGGGCGACGTGATCTTGTCGCAGTGACTTCCCTTGGTGCTGTGGAGGAAAACCGAGCTCGACGCCGAGGTTCCCGTGGAGCTAGCGCCTGGTTTTCGCTTCGGGCACGCTGAGGGAGGTCCGGCGGTGCTGTAGGGAGGCTCAGCTCGGTGTGCAACTCGTCGGGCTGGCCGGGCACCGGTGGATCAAGCGTTTTCTTCCGTGCGGCAGCAGCTCGGTGAGGAGGGCGCATGAAATCGACGGCAGCCGTGGTGTGGCGGCTGTGTGAGGCGGTGTGCGCCTGGTTGGAGCCGATAAGGGCAAGGAAACGTGCCTCTGGCTGCTCGGGAGCTGGCGGCCACCGCTGCCTCGGTGGCGCTCTCGGCTGTTCAGCGGCCGAGTGGAACAGAGAGCAGGGCAAACAAGACTTTGTGTGGAAGTTTCCCCTCCAAATGACAAGTGGGTCCCGCAGCTCCTCTCTCCAAAAGATCTCCAATTTTTGGCACAGTGCAAACTTTAGCCCTGAAGAGCTCAAATTCAAAAGATGTTTGGAATTTTGACATGGTGTACTTCAATTCAAATTTTGAATTTAAATTTCAAGGAAATTCACAAGTATCTTTGATCTACATATCAAAGCACCTCTAAATTTTCTCAAAATTTGCCTTCCTCATAATTTGGACCTGGAGAATTCAAATATGGATTCAAACTTTTAATTTTGGTGGCTGCAAAGGGGAGGTTTACAACCACAGTTTGCATCCTTCATTTAAAAATGACCCCTTTGCATTTAAATGATCATTTGAATTCAAAGGGGACTTGAATGCATGTGCCTGCTCATGACCATCTTCACATGTTTAGAAAAAGTTTTTGCAAGTCCCATTTCTTGGATTTAAACTCAACTTTATTCATCACTAAAGTTTTCCATTTACAAGTTTTGGGACTTTACATGAAACACCTCTAGACTTTAACAGAAGGGTTGTAAAGCTCTTCCAAAGCTTTCCAGAAATGTATCATATGACCCAACCTCGAAAGAACTCAACCTCTAACCTCTGATTAACTTCAGCCTTAATTCAGCTGAAAACAGGGGACTCTGTCCTTAGTATCCTATAAGTTGAAAACTTGTTAACTTTGAATATACTGATTAAGGGAAGGAGTTACATCAAGTTTTAGTGCTCTAGATTAAAACTTTCAAGTTTTACAATGGAGTTGTCCATTTAGTGGGGTTTGATGTCGAAGCGTCACCAGATCATGTCGGTACTACGTCCTCACAAAGAAAAACCTATACCGGACTTAGCCGGCTTCGTTAGTTCAGCGGCACTAAACGTCTCTCGCACACGGATGCTACACGTCTACCATTTCACGGTTAGACTACCTGCAGATAACTCAAACAATCGTCAGACTTGGTTGCACACCGAGACCGGTATCCATACAGTTCGTACACCGGCCGGCATCACTCGCCCGGATGTTCTCAAGCCAAGCACGCCTTGAGCTACGTGTTCACGTTACTGACCACGTGATGGGGTCTCCCCAAATTGCCCAAAGCACGTCAGGGACAGACGTTGCTCGAATACCCCAAACGACATGAAGAGTCGTAGAGGATATTAAAGCGGGTCGGGTTACCTGCCACCCGTGGTGCTCCACCCTTCAGCTTGTGCGCACTGGTGGACAGCGCTTACGTGCACCCCCCAAGACATAAATGTCCCGAGATGCACAATTTTCTGACATAAACAAATAGGTTAGTATGCCACTTTCTATACACTAATAACATCCTTATATGGGCTACTAACTCGTTCCTCACCAATTTTTTGAAAAAGATGACCTTTGTAGTGCGTTAAAACTCAAGCGAGCTCTGATACCATGCTGACACGACCCCATCAGCCTTGTCGAGCCAGGATCACGCTGAGGGGTGCTGCGTTGCACAACACCGGATAACACACGTCAAAGATACAAAGCAGAAGTAATGTTTTATTACATAAACCAGTTTATGAACATTTTTACAACAAAATAGTCCAGTCCACACTCACGGGCGCAGACTATGCATCGAGTTCACGTTCAGCCCCTGAATGTGTCCCCGCTAGCACGCACACACATTAACACGGTGGCGTGCACGACTCCCACTCGATGGGGTTCCCCTCCTGGGGTTCCGTCTCCTACTTGGGAGTCCCTTCCTCATAGACCCCTGCAAAAGCTTCAAACACAAGCAGTGAGCATGATGGCTCAGCAAGACTGACCCGTCTCTCCTATACCTGAAACTTCTACATGGATGGTTTTAGGGTATATGAGGTAAGATAAGTTGCAAAGGACTCGCCTAATTATTTGAACCTTACTTTCAAGTTTTAGCAGCAGGTTGTGGAGAACCTTACGCTAAGGCACATGAGAGAGCTGCAATCAAACAAGAACACATTTCTTTCATGTACTTTGCCCAAAGTTGAAAAGAACTTTAATTAGCTCTAAACTACAACAAGAAATTAACAAGCAAAGTATCTTTCAAATCAGCAAACTTTTAACATGTATCTAGCCTGTTATTTCTATGTCACGGTACAGTGAACAAGTGGTACTCAATGACCGCGAGGGACGGCAATTATAATCAATTTACACCTGCAGGGTTATCCGAATAACCCATCACGTACGACCGTACTCGATGTTGCCTACAGCAACCATCACGGACGTCGTACGCAACCACCTTTCACCCGCCAGCCAAATCTTGAACCGGTCCAATCGTCCCAAGCAAGAGGTCTCTGCGCGCGCATCCACAGTGCCGCCTGCCGATTTACACCTCGAGCTCTCAACCTGACCTCTGAACGACCAGCTATGCCTCAACACCTAGCTACCCGAGTTACATCGGTTTCCTGGTTCCCATATAGCCGGTAGGTCTTCGGTACTGTTCTAGCTTGTTCAACAGGCCCACACACGGCTCGGTCCTCAATCGACACGAGCGGAGCTATAGCACCCAGGCCCCAAAGTCCTGCTGCCCTTACTCTCCGCTCGGTCTCATTTTTCTTGCCATGTGTTTCATTTGCTATCTTTACCCGAGCGATGTGTCTCTAGCCTATTCTCGTGAGTAGTTCCAACTACTCGACTTGTACCGAATCCTACACTATCTTAGCATTGCAGTAGCTAAACGGGGTTTACAATCCTTATCCTAACCCATGGTTTCCTTGGCTATGCATTTAGGTTTCAACCAAGACTCTAAAGCAAGAAGTAAGTGGGTGCTCAAAGTAAGTTCTCAAAACAGTAAAAATTTGTAAAACGGGTTAATGCAAACCGGAGCTTGCCTTGCTGCTCTTGATCGTAGGCTAGCTGCTCTTCCGGAGTGACAAAGTCTAAGACTTCGGGTTCCTCCTCGACCTTAGCGACTACATGAGATAACATGTATATGTATCAATTTACATGCATTTGAATTGAATTTAAACTTGTGAAGACTGTAAATCTTATTAGATAGACTCAATGACTCTGAAATACTGTGGTTTGGTTACAACCTAAACAGAGACTTGGACAAGTATTATTGACAGCAAAGCTCATTTGAGCTCTCCACAAATAATTATGTACTTGACCTTAATTGGAGCTCCTAGGGTGTTCTAGGGATTTTCATGGAGCAAGACATGATTTTCTCAAAACTAGATTCTCAGAGGGTTCTAATGGAGTTGGTCTCACTTAATTTGAAGGTTCCTAGCTGAAGATATGAGCTAAACAATTTCAGAGAAATTCTGAAGATGTTTCTGAATATTTTCTATTTTCTCTGGAACAGTTTCATTAATCACACCATTAGGTGGATCAAATGAGCTCAGATGAATCTGAAATTTTTATGGTAGCTCAGGGATATTTTGTTGAACATCCCAGCGAAATTTCAGAAATTTCCTCCAAAGGGTTCTCCAGTTAAAATTCTAAACATTTTAAACTTTGAAGAATTAATTATGGAGAAATAAGGATTTTCATAGGGTTAAACTTGATTTTCTGGAAAGTACTTAGAGAGCTGAATCCAACAAAATTTGGTTCACTAGATTTGGAGCTTCCTAGCCAAAGTTGTGTCGGTTTGAAGTTCTAACTAAAACTCAAAATCGGGAAATGTTTAAAAAACTGCACGTGGGTCCCATGCACAGTGCCTTCGTCTACCTCCTGTAAGGGACTAAGTTTTTGGCACATACTCAAAGTGTTCATCACACCCCACACACACTTCATTTGAAGAAAGTTGATGAACACATTTGAAGAGCAAGTGACCACCATCAACATGATTATTAGAGAACAAACTCACACAATACAAAAGTGGCATCTCCCACATGCATCATCTAGGGGCTGGACAAAGGAAAAACTCCTACACCTTGCTAGGAATGTCCATGCCAAGTTTCACCCGAATTCAAAACCTTTTTGAATTCCTTTTAGGTATAGCTAGAAAGAGGGTGGTTTGAACTCAAATTCAAATTCAAACTGTTTTCATCCCATGAATTTAAAAGTGGGAGGCATATTCTTGCTCAGCACATTTTTGTGAGCTCACACACCAATTTTCACTCTATTTGGAGTTGATCTTGACATGAGCTAAGTTTAGCAAATTCAAACTTTATTTGAATTTCAAACTGCATATGTGCTGAAATTTAGTCAAACACAAACCAATTTGAATTCTATCCCATTCAATTAGCCCAGGGGTAGATAATTCAAATGACTGAGGTTAATTTGGTCCCTACTGTTTAGAGCAGTGGGGAAAAGTTAATTTCAGATGTTAAAACCCAGGTGGGACCCACTTGTCAGCCTCAGTAGCAAAAACAACCGACTGAAGCCCGAGCTCGGTTACTCGCGCGCAAGCCAGCAGCCGCCACGGCGAGGGATCGATCGAGACAGCAGCTGCTTGCTGCCCCGACCCGCTGAACTGCCTCGCGGGCTTCTTATCCCTGCAGCCGACCTGATCGGAGGCAGAACAGCTCGCTTCTCTGCTCCCTCGTGCAAGAAAAACAGCTCTTGCCGCCGCCCTCTCGGTTGATCGGAAAAGCCCGTGATCACAGCCGCTCCACTCCCTCCAAGCTGCAAAACGGTACGAGAGGATCCCCTTCTCCTTCCCCGTTGCTGGAAACTGGCTGAACTCGGTTGATCTCGCCCCTACCGAGGGTTCTTTTTGTGACCTAAGTCCGCCGCACTTCGGGCTCCCGTGGACAGCCCAAACAGGAGGGTGTTACGCCCAAGCTAAGGAGTCCCTGGACGCGTTAGGGACCGGTGGTGCTCACCCCCGAGCCACAGCCCAAGTGCTTGATCGCTGGCGACGAATTTCCATTTTCCCTTTCACTCGGTGCAGACCGACCTTCGGGTGTGGCTCCGCCGAATTCACACCCCAAAAAGGTTTAGAGAGTCTCAATCCGTTCCTACACCAACTAGACTTAGTGGCGCACAAGTTTCTTTCACAATATCTAGCATGAGGACCCCTGTACACGGCGTATTTCAAAGCTTGCCAACGGCGGGTCATGTGGGAAGCATCGGACGCACAGTGAGAGTCTACTTCGGACCTCTCCTGAGCTGCGCTGAGCCCATGCCGAGCTTCCTTAGAGACAACTGATGCTTTCCGGCCTTTTTCTCGGTCGGTATGGGTGCTAGGAAGGTCGGCCGACACGGCCGAAGTCCTTCCGCAGCCGCCGCTCATCGCCGACTATGTGCCGGTGATTTTCATGACGAGCTGAGCCCAGCATCATGTTCCCCGGGTGGATTTAGGCAGAGGCGGCCAGAATCATGGAGTTTGGCGCACCACAGAGGCCACCGGCGAGCTCTCCGGCGAGGTGTCGTGGCGGCCGAGCGCGGGAGGCGGGAGGTAGACGAAGCCCCCGGCCCCACGCATCAGCAGCAGATATTTTAAAACCGGGATCTGCTGTGGCACGGATCGGGTGCGGCTGCGCGCGAAGGAATCCGTAGCCCCATGTGTCGACCGAATCCAAACTACCCCCGGAAACCCGCGTCCCCCAGCCGAATTCTCGTCCCGGACGACTTTAGCTCGATCCCAATAGACCGCCGCCCTCCCTCGTCTATATAAACGCCGGCATTGCCCTGTTTTTCCACCCCCAATCGGCTGTTTTTCCTCCCGGTGAGAACCGAAGCTCCGATCACCGTTTTCTCTCGATCCTTGCTCGGATTTTTTGATCTAACGCGCCGATCATGTTCCATCGCCTCCGGGGAGCCTTGCAGGTGAAGGAAATCCGGTGTTTTGCGCTCTAGACACAGCTCCGACGAGCACCGCCGTGTTTTCACCTCGGACCTTGTCGCCGACCGTCGTCCAGGACCTCTGAGCTCAAGAAAAACCCCGAGGTGAGATCCCCGACCTCCCCTCTACCGATCTATGCCATGAAATCCCTGTTTTAGGAGGTATAGACGAAGATCCGAAGTCCTCCGGCGAGATCGCCGCCTCTCGCCGCTGCGCGCCGCCGGGCAGCGCCGCCCGCGCACGGCACGGGCGACGTGGCCCCCTGAGGCCCGTCCATTTTAAATCGTGCGGTTCCTATTAGATCTAACCCGTACCGCTTCGCGTTATAATCTCAGCCGTCTATTTTAAATCGGACGGTCCACGTCGGCTCCGCATTATAAAGGCCGGGATTCTTACGCGCTACCCCCTGGGGATCTCGGAAAACACGAGCTAGCCCCGGAAACTTCTGATCTAGCCCCTGGAATTTCAGAAATTCGTGTAAATTCATTTAAAAATCAGTTTTAGCCCCTGGACTTAATAAAAATTAGGAGAACCCCTCTGTTATGTGTAGTTAGACCCCTGGAAATTTATGAAATAATAAATTAGACCCTGTAGTAGGGTGGATTTACCTTTTTGACCCTATATGATATTAAATTCAGAAATTTGAATATGTGATTAGGATTTAAATTAAAAGGTGAGGCAAACACATTGTAAATTCAAATTTAAACTCTCCTAGCACTTGGGAAACTTTAGAATGAGTTAAAAATATACTTTTAGCTGAAATGAATCTGTCTAATTGATTGTTCACATTTATTAGTTATAGGGACACATTTTTAGGTTAGGAAATAATTCTGAAAATTGGTAAAATAAATTTAAATTAGTTCACATCAGAGGAGAAGTTCAAAAGTATATTATTTAATATTTTAGATCAGAACCTATTCTGTTTAGATGATAAGTCCTACTATTTAAAATTTAAAATTCACTTTTAGGCATAGAAAATAAATCTGAAAATATAGGAAAATAGGTATGCATAATTAGAAAATGATAAATGAGGTCTCCAGACCCAAAAATATCAATTTAGGATTTGGTAGAAGATCTGAAAATCTACTTGGAGTAGGAAATTACCTTCCATGCAAACTTGGTAGCTAAAGAGTGTATTAATTGAATATAAAGAATTTGTTTAAATTGGAAATTCATATATAGTGTGCAAATAAAAATCTGAATACAAAAGTTAGAAATCATATACATATGTTTAAAAGTGCATGTAGGCCAAAAATCAACACATGTAGAGTAACCCCAACACTAAGAAATGTGAATGACTTTCATAGGAATGTATGTGTGGTTTGTATGAAGTGCAAGTGTGAACTATGTCTTATGGATTGTGTTTTCTTTTGCTATGTGTATTGGCATGAGTAGAACCTGCCCCAGAGCAAGTTCTCCCCTTCCAAGACCAAGACTTTCCATTCCCAGAGCGGCAGGAAGAAGGCAAGTGTCCTTGATCACTTTGATCCTATGCTAGGATATGTACATAGAATTATTTGCATTGTCAATTGAAATATGAAACCCATGCTAGGAAGTTTTCCTAGAATTGCATTACCTTGTTTCCTTGTAGCTTGGGTTGGGATTTATTTTATCATGTCATTTATTATTATGCTTAGTCATGCTTAGAATGGGATAATGGGGATACGAGATCATCAATTTATTTACCTTACTCTTGAATGAGATGTTATGAGTTATGTAGAGGTAGGATCAAGGCAAGTTGGATGATTTGGTTGGTACTAGGTGCACGAGACTCGAGTTTATGTTTAGTACTTGCCTGGATCCTAAGGATCGGTTCATGGAGCATGTAACCTGGCTTTACCGTGCCAACCACATGCTGAGATGGGGCAGCTTGGCCAATTAATTAGGTGTATCCCCGTTGTAGTATGGGTGTGTTGGATGGTGCGGGGAGATAGGTGTCAGCTGGACTACCGTATGAACCGCAAGGCTCAAGAGGGGGCCACTGCAGCGGGGTTGGAGCCTCTTGTATGCTGTTAGGGGTGAAACCTCAGTGGGCCTACGCTCGTCGGGAATCCCTTTGTAAAGGCTTCATAGTGATCTCCTGGCTACACACCTGGGAAGCGTGAATGTGGTTCGTGGCCACTGGCATAATGGAGGTTCCTTTAGTCCACCCGGCAACGGGGGATGAAATCACTACATGTGGGTACAGTGGTGCAAACTCTGCAGAGTCAAAACTGTCATGACAGCCGTGCTCACGGTCAAGAGCGGCTTGGACTTATTCATGATTAGAGGATGATGACTTTGGAAGTTGTGGATGTTAAGCGGGGAGCTTAACATTGGAAATGATGTTATGATTATTTGATTATGATGATGGGTTGGGAGATTGGGACCATTTCACCTATGTAGTAATGTAGGTGCTAAATAAGCTAAGGTGATAGGTATTAATTGCGTAGTGCTTTAACCATGAGTTCAATCTCTCCTTGCTCTAGCCATGCATGACATAATTTTCCCACACTTGCTGAGTACCAACGGTACTCAAACTTGCATATTTGTTGGTTTAAATTGCTGCTCAGGTCAAGGGGATATGTGGTGTTCAATGACCAAGACTTCGGACCCGAAGAAGGATTCTAGGTTCATGGAGTCCCCCGGGCAACTCCTGTGACGGAGCCCACAAGATTTCTATTCCGCTGCTGTTTTATTTACATATTATGAAATTATTATCGTCCATCGAGACGTATGCTATGTAAGACTTATTTATATTCGACACCTGGCTTGTAATAAGTGATGCTTCACTATTTGTCATCACATGTATGAGAAAATGATCCTGGCATACATGTGATATTCACTCGGTTGTTCTTCGGAGAAACCGGGTGTGACAGAAGTGGTATCAGAGCCAAGGTTGCCCGTAGGAACGTGGACCTAGGTAGAAATGGACGTATTTAAGGACCCTATTTTCTTAAAAACTATTTTACAAAAATGTGGGTTGAAAAGTGTTATTTAATGGGGTCACTTTAGTCATCTTACCCCAACTTTTATTCAAAATAGGATTTTTGTTTAAAATCTTATCTAACTTAATTTTAAATGCTTTATGTTTTAGATAGTTCGCATGATCCGCACCGCCCGCAAGTCCATCGGAGGGAGAGTTCCCGTAGTTGCCCTTGCCCTGAGGGAGGAGAACCGTCCGGTGACGTACCTCTCCTACGGATTGGCAGTAGGAGGCTTGTTGCGCCGTCTTCGACGTATGCTCCACGCCGCCGGCAATACGGGCAAGCTAATCATACACTACAGCTCCACCCGAACCATCTGTGAGAAGCGGGAAGAATGGAGTTCAGAAATGAGGATTTCCCATGAAAATCAGCTGCTCAAGATCCACCGCTCTCCAGCTTGTCGAGCGACACAGGTCGATGCCGAGAAGGATGTCACCTGGGAGGCCATCACCTGCCAGAGTTACATCAACCGTTGCCACCTGGACAGGACAGAGTACATGTATGTCCTCCAGCGTGAGAGTGGCACCGCGGAGTACAAGTACCTGCCAGTGCAGCAGGGGACTTCCGATGAGCACATGGACCTGTGCTTGGAGGATGCTGCTATGCTCAGCACTCGACTGCAGGAGTGCCAGCAGGAGCTTCAGGATGTTCGTGACACCCTGAAGGAGACTGAGGCGTTGCTTCTAGCCAGCTTGAGGGCGAGAGAAAGAGGAGATGGGAATGAACTGTGTGTCACCGTGAATGGCACATGGACTCCTGACTCCCCAGACCGTCGGGCGAGCAGGCGTCACCGCACTTCCCCACCCAAAGCGGAGTCAGAGGGCAGCCGCAATAAACGTGAGTTGTGGAAGCCATGGGCATTTGTCCACAATCTCGTCTTTAGGTTGCTTTGCTTTGATGTGTGAAACCCTATGAATTAAGAGTGCATTTATTTTTCACGTGAGACGTGACTCCCAAAAATCTACGTGAAACCCTTAGAAAATGTTAATATATTAAGACCTCAAAAGTTTAAGTTTAAAACAAGCAAATTGAGAAGTTAATACTTAATGCTATAAGTCAACATTTGGTTGATCATGATAGATGGCCGGAAGAGGAAAGGGTCGTGCTGCCAACCCCGCCAACAACAACGATGAGGCCGGCAACCCTCATCTTTCTAGAGGACAAGACAGGGGTGGCCGCCGTGAAGGAGTTGTTCCCATCCACCAAATGCTTGAAAATCAAAATCAGCTCATCTAGAGCCTAACTCAAGTGGTGGCCAACTTGCACCAAGTTCCACCTCCACAAGCTGCACCACGCCAACCAAGGTTGAGTGAGTTTCTAGGGACTCAACCTCCAAAGTTTGCAAGTGCTGCTGAACCTCTGGAGGCAGATGATTGGCTAAAGACCATTGAGAGCAAGATGAGGATCATACAATGCCAAGGGTATGAGAGGGTGCTGTTTGCCTCTCACCAATTGCATGGACCTGCTGCTGATTGGTGGACCGCTTACGTGGCAGCCCATCATGACCCCGAGAACATCACTTTGGAAGAGTTCAAGCGCAATTTCCGCAACCATTACATACCAAGGGGTGAACTCAAAAACAAGAGAAAGGAGTTCTTGGGGCTGCAGCAAGGAAACATGATGTGAGGGAATACCTCACTAAATTCACCCAACTATCCCGTTATGCACCACGGGACATCGAGACTGATGAGCAGAAACAGGACTGCTTTTTGTAAGGACTTACAGCGGAAATGCAGTGTGCAATGTCCTCCAACGAGTATGAAAGCTTCCAAAAGATGGTGGACAGAGCATTTGTTATGGAGAGGAAGCTGAAGGCCTTGGAAAATGAAAACAAGAGGAAGGCGGGATGATCACACCAAGCCTCGGGTAGCAACACACGCCCACGTCTGATGCAGCAACCCGCAGGGCAGACGAGCCGTGCTGCGGTACCCTACTTAGAACCGCGAGGGTACAACCCGATCTTCAGGCCTCCGTCAGCACCAGCACAGCCACAACGTCAGTTTGTACAGCAGCCTCGCCCCACATATCAACCTCGACCAGCCGTACAAGGACCCCCAAACCAACCCCAAGACAACAAAGGCCAGACACCTAAGGTTGGGGTGCAATGCTTTAACTGTGGTGAAGTGGGGCACTATGCCAATAAGTGCCCAAAGAAGAAGCCCGTGCAGTAGCAACAGCAGAACGTGATGCGAGGACGGGTGAACCACGTGACCATGGAGGAGGCGCAAGAGGCACCCGACGTGGTAGTTGGTAAGTTTCCTGCCAATTTACACATTGCAACCCTGTTGTTTGATTCTGGTGCTACCCACTCGTTCATTGCTCAAGGGTTTGTTAAGAAGCATGATCTAGCAACCACACAAATGAACCATATGCTAGCAGTGACTCTCCAGATAGAGAAATAAGGACAAGACAAGTGTGTCCCAAGGTGAATCTAGACATTAATGGGGTAGTATTTACTGCCAACCTCATAGTGATAGACTCACAAGGGATAGATATTATTTTGGGTATGGATTGGTTGACCAAACATAAAGGAATCATCCATTGTTCAACAAGAACGGTGGAACTAACTCACCCTAGTGGCACCAGAGTAGAGTTCATAACCATACAAGAGCCTAGGAGGGACATTAAACTCAATCAAGTTGAGGTGGAAGTGGAGGAGATCAGGATCATCAAGGAATATCCAGACGTTTTTCCGGAGGAGTTGCCAGGTATGCCCCCCGATCGTGAGATGGAATTCACGATTGAGCTAGTGCGTGGAACAGCTCCAATATACAAGAGACCTTATCGGATGGACTCCAAACAGCTGGAAGAACTCAAGGAACATTTAACAGAATTGACAGAGAAGGGGTATATTCGCCCTAGTTCCTCACCATGGGGAGCTCCAGTGATATTTGTGCCCAAGAAGGACGGGACCCAAAGGCTATGCGTAGACTACCGTGCGTTGAATGAAGTAACCATCAAGAACAAGTACCCATTACCCCGCATTGAAGACTTGTTTGATCAGTTGAGGGGAGCTTGTGTGTTCTTGAAAATTGATCTCAGGTCGGGATACCACCAACTTAAGATAAGGCAAACTGATATTCCAAAGACAACTTTTGTATCTCGGTACGGACTGTATGAATACACCGTCATGCCTTTCGGGCTAACTAATGCCCCGGCATACTTCATGTATCTCATGAACAAGGTATTCATGGAATATCTGGACAAATTTGTGGTGATTTTCATAGATGACATTCTCTTCTTCTCCAAAGATGAAGAAGAACATGAGAAACATCTAAGGTTGGTGTTGCAGAAGCTGAAAGAACACCAACTATATGCCAAGTTGAGCAAGTGTGAGTTTTGGCTGAAGAGAGTTCCCTTCTTAGGGCATATAATCTCGGAGGGAGGAATCTCCATAGATCCCGCCAGGATCGAGGATGTACAGAAGTGGAAGACCCCTGAGAATGTCGGGGAAGTTCGAAGTTTCTTAGGATTGGCTGTGTATTATCGACGGTTTATCGAGGGTTTCTCCAAGATCTCGAGACCCCTCACCAAACTGTTGGAGAAGGGAATCACATTCACATGGACATCGCAGTGCGAGACGATTTTTCAGGAACTGAAGAAAAGATTGACAACAACCCCAGTGCTAGTTATGCCATATATGCAGAAGAACTTTTCGGTGTACTGTGATGCCTCTGGAAACGGGTTGGGATGTGTTCTCATGCAAGAGGGGCATGTCGTGGCTTATGCGTCCTGACAGCTCCGGAAACACGAGAAGAACTATCCTACACATGACCTAGAGCTAGCCGCAGTCGTACACACGTTGAAGATTTGGCGACATTACTTGATGGGGAAGAGGACAGAGATATATACGGATCATAAGAGCTTAAAGTATATTTTTACACAGCCAGATCTCAACCTCAGACAAAGGAGATGGTTAGAGCTAATCAACGACTTTGATTTGGGCATCAACTATCATCCTGGGAAAGCGAATGTCGTGGAAGATGCTTTAAGCCGGAAGGTGCAGGTCAATAGGTTGAGCTTGAAGGACATGCCTGCAGAATTGAAGGAAGAGGTTATAAAACTAAATCTATGTCTGGTGAATAGTGGTGAAGCCATCGCCATGGAAGTAGACTCCACATTAGAGAAAGACATCCGCAATGGTCAGAAGAATGACAAGAAGATACAAGAGATTAGAGAACTCATCAAGGAAAATAAAGCCCCTGGTATCAGAGAGGATGAACAAGGTACTGTGTGGCACGGGAAAAGAATCTGTGTGCCTGAAGTGAAGGAGATCCGTGAATTGATTTTGAAGGAGGCTCATGATTCCGACTATTCCATTCATCCTGGAAGTACGAAGATGTATCATGACCTCAAGAGCATATATTGGTGGTATGGAATGAAGCGAGATGTCGCGGAACATGTTGCCCTGTGTGACACATGTCAGTTGGTGAAAGCAGAACATCAACGACCCGCAGGATTATTGCAACCACTCAAAGTGCCTGAATGGAAATGGGAAGAAATTGGTATGGATTTCATAGTGGGACTACCTAGGACCCAATCAGGATATGATTCGATATGGGTCATCATCGACAGGCTAACCAAGGTAGCTCATTTCATCCCCGTGAAAGAAAGCTACAGCGGATCCAAATTGGCAGAATTGTACATGTCAAGGATCGTGTGTTTCCATGAAGTGCCAAAGAAGATAGTGTCAGATCGAGGGAGCAGTTCACCTCAAGGTTCTGGCAGAAGTTACATGAAACCATGGGAACTCATCTGAATTTTAGTTCTTCCTATCATCCCCAGACTGATGGACAGACGGAAAGAACCAATCAGATCCTTGAGGATATGCTAAGAGCGTGTGCGCTCAAAAACAATAGGAGTTGGGATAAGAACTTACCGTATGCGGAGTTCTCCTATAACAACAGCTATCAGGCTAGTATGAAGATGTCACCATTTGAGGCTTTGTATGGGAGGAAGTGCAGAACTCCCCTATTTTGGAACCAAACGCAGGGAAAGTAAAGTGTTTGGACCCGAGGTACTACAAGAAGCCGAGGCGAAAGTGAGGGAAATTCGGAACAACCTGAGGATAGCACAGACCCGACAAAAGAGTTATGCCGATGTGCGGAGAAGAGAGCTTATTTTCAATGTGGGAGACTATGTTTATCTCAAGGTGTCCCCTATCCGAGGACTTCGTCGGTTCAAGGTGAAAGGGAAGTTATCACCTCGATACATCGGACCCTTTCAGGTTCTGGAGAGGAAAGGCGAAGTGGCATATCAACTAGAACTACCGGCTCGCCTATCGGATGTGCATGATGTATTCCATGTGTCACAGCTCAAGAAATGTCTAAGGACGCCTGAAGAGATGTTACTCATGAATGAGGTTGATGTACAAGAGGATCTGTCTTATGCCGAGCAACCGGTCAAGATTTTGGAGACAATGGAACGCCTCACAAGAAAGAAAAGAATCCGGATGTGCAAGGTGCAGTGGAAGCATCACTCGGAAGAGGAAGCCACATGGGAGCGAGAAGACGAGCTTAAGGCACAGTTTCCGGAATTATTTTCCTAGAACCACCAATCTCGAGGACGAGATTTCTTTTAAGAGGGGTAGAGCTGTAACACCCCAAAATCTGTTAAGAGGGGAATTTAAAATTTTTTGGATGTATTGCATGTGGTGCAGAAATTCAAATTCAAATTGGAATTCAAATTCAAATCAAATCAGAAAAGAAAAGGAAAAAGAACCCCCCCGGCCACTGGGCCGAAAGCACCAGCCGGCCCACCATTTCCCGCGCCAGCCCACAGCTGCACGCCCCTCTCTCCCTCTCACTGACACGCGGGGCCCGCGTGTCATCTCTCACCTCCCGCTCGCGCCAACCTACCGGACTCCTCCGTGCGCCCGAATCCAAAATACCCCCGGAAAGCCGCGTCCCCCAACCGAATTCTGGTCCCGGACGACTCCAGCTCGATCCCAACAGACTGCCGCCCTCCCTCGTCTATATAAACGCCGGCACTGCCCTGTTTTTCCACCCCCGATCGGCTGTTTTTCCTCCCAGTGAAAACCGAAGCTCCGATCACCGTTTTCTCTCGATCCTTGCTTGGGTTTTCTGATCTAACGCGCCGATCATGTTCCACCTCCTCCGGGGAGCCTCGCAGGTGAAGGAAATCCGGTGTTTTGCGCTCTAGACACAGCTCTGACGAGCACCGCCGCGTTTTCACCTCGGACCTCGTCGCCGACCGTCTTCCAGGACCTCCGAGCTCAAGAAAAACCCTGAGGTAAGATCCCCGACCTCCCCTCTACCGATCTATGCCATGAAATCCCAGTTTTAGGAGGTATAGACGAAGATCCGAAGTTCTCCGGCGAGATCGCCGCCTCCCGCCGCCGCGCGCCGCCGGGCAGCGCCGCCCGCGCACGGCTAGGGCGACGTGGCCCCCTGAGGCCCGTCCATTTTAAATCGTGCGGTTCCTATTAGATCTAACCCGTACCGCTTCACGTTATAATCTTAGCCGTCTGTTTTAAATTGGACGGTCCACGTCGGGTCCGCATTATAAAGGCCGGGATTCTTACGCGCTACCCCCTGGGGATCTCGGAAAACACGAGCTAGCCCCGGAAACTTCTGATCTAGCCCCTGGAATTTCAGAAATTCGTGTAAATTCATTTAAAAATCAGTTTTAGCCCCTGGACTTAATAAAAATTAGGAAAACCCCTCTGTTATGTGTAGTTAGACCCCTGGAAATTTATGAAATAATAAATTAGACCCTGTAGTAGGGTGGATTTACCTTTTTGACCCTATATGATATTAAATTCAGAAATTTGAATATGTGATTAGGATTTAAATTTAAAAGGTGAGGCAAACACATTGTAAATTCAAATTTAAACTCTCCTAGCACTTGGGAAACTTTAGAATGAGTTAAAAATAGATTTTTAGCTGAAATGAATCTGTCTAATTGATTGTTCACATTTATTAGTTATAGGGACACATTTTTAGGTTAGGAAATAATTCTGAAAATTGGTAAAATAAATTTAAATTAGTTCACATCAGAGGAGAAGTTCAAAAGTATATTATTTAATATTTTAGATCAGAACCTATTCTGTTTAGATGATAAGTCCTACTATTTAAAATTTAAAATTCACTTTTAGGCATAGAAAATAAATCTGAAAATATAGGAAAATAGGTATGCATAATTAGAAAATGATAAATGAGGTCTCCAAACCCAAAAACTTCAATTTAGGATTTGGTAGAAGATCTGAAAATCTACTTGGAGTAGGAAATTACCTTCTATGCAAACTTGGTAGCTAAAGAGTGTATTAATTGAATATAAAGAATTTGTTTAAATTGGAAATTCATATATAGTGTGCAAATAAAAATCTGAATACAAAAGTTAGAAATCATATACATATGTTTAAAAGTGCATGTAGGACAAAAATCAACACATGTAGAGTAACCCCAACACTTAGAAATGTGAATGACTTTCATAGGAATGTATGTGTGGTTTGTATGAAGTGAAAGTGTGAACTATGTCTTATGGATTGTGTTTTCTTTTGCTATGTGTATTGGCATGAGTAGAACCTGCCCCAGAGCAAGTTCTCCCCTTCCAAGACCAAGACTTTCCATTCCCAGAGCGGCAGGAAGAAGGCAAGTGTCCTTGACCACTTTGATCCTATGCTAGGATACGTAGATAGAATTATTTGCATTGTCAATTGAAATATGAAACCCATGCTAGGAAGTTTCCCTAGAATTGCATTACCTTGTTTCCTTGTAGCTTGGGTTGGGATTTATTTTATCATGTCATTTATTATTATGCTTAGCCATGCTTAGAATGGGATAATGGGGATATGAGATCATCAATTTATCTACCTTACTCTTGAATGAGATGTTATGAGTTATGTAGAGGTAGGGATCAAGGAAAGTTGGATGATTTGTTTGGTGCTGGGTGCACGAGACTCGGGTTTTTGTTTAGTACTTGCCTGGATCCTAAGGACCGGTTCATGGAGCATGTAACCTGGCTTTACTGTGCCAACCACATGCTGAGATGGGGCAGCTTGGCCAATTAATTAGGTTTATCCCCGGCGTAGTATGGGTGTGTTGGATGGTGCGGGGAGATAGGTGTTAGCTGGACTACCGTATGATCCGCAAGGCTCAAGAGGGGGCCACTGCAGCGGGGTTGGAGCCTCTTGTATGCTGTTAGGGGTGAAACCTCAGTGGGCCCACGCTCGTCGGGAATCCCTTTGTAAAGGCTTCGTAGTGATCTCCTGGCTACACACCTGGGAAGTGTGAATGCGGTTCGTGGCCACTGGCATAATGGAGGTTCCTTTAGTCCACCCGGCAACAGGGGATGAAATCACTACATATGGGTACAGTGGTGCAAAGTCTGCAGAGTCAAAACTGTCATGACAGCCGTTCTCACGGTCAAGAGCGGCTTGGACTTATTCATGATTAGAGGATGATGACATTGGAAGTTGTGGATGTTAAGCGGGGAGCTTAACATTGGAAATGATGTTATGGTTATTTGATTATGATGATGGGTTGGGAGATTGGGACCATTTCACCTATTTAGTAATGTAGGTGCTAAATAAGCTAAGGTGATAGGTATTAATTGCGTAGTGCTTTAACCATGAGTTCAACCTCTCCTTGCTCTAGCCATGCATGACATAACTTTCCCACACTTGCTGAGTACCAACGGTACTCAAACTTGCATATTTGTTGGTTTAAATTGCTGCTCAGGTCAAGGGGATGATGTGGTGTTCAATGACCAAGACTTCGGACCCGAAGAAGGATTCTTGGTTCATGGAGTCTCCCGGGCAACGCCTGTGACGGAGCCCACAAGATTTCTATTCCGCTGCTGTTTTATTGACATATTATGAAATTATTATCGTCCATCGAGACGTATGCTATGTAAGACTTATTTATATTCGACACCTGGCTTGTAATAAATGATGCTTCACTATTTGTCATCACATGTATGAGAAAATGATCCTGGCATACATGTGATATTCACTCGGTTGTTCTCGGAGAAACCGGGTGTGACAGAGGAAAATTCTGAATTTTTGCTGGGATGTTCACCAAAATATCCCTGAGCTAACATAAAAGTTTCATATCCATTTGAGCTCATTTGATCCATCTAATTGGGTGATTAATGAAACAGTTCCAGAGAAAATGGAAAATGTTCAGAAACATTTTCAGAATTTCTCTGAAATTGTTAAGCTCATATCTTTAGCTTGGAACCTTCAAATTAAGTGAGACCAACTCTATTAGAACACTCTAAAAATCTAGTTTTCATAAAGTCATGGCTTGCTCCATGAAAACCCCTAGAACATCCTAGGAGCTCCAATTAAGGTCAAGTGCATAATTATTTGTGGAGAACTCAAATGAGCTTTGCTGGAAATGGAACTTGGCCAAGTCTCTGTTTAGTTTGTAACCAAACCACAATAAAAATTTCAGAGTCATTGGGTCTGTCTAGTGAGACTTATAATCTTCACAAGTTTAAATTCAATTCAAATGCATTTAAATTAATACATATACTTGTTATCTCATTGTAGTCGCTAAGGTTGAGGAGGAATCCGAAGTCTTAGACTTCGTTACTCCAGAAGAGCAGCTAGCCTATGACAAAGAGCAGAAAGGCAAGCCCCGGTTTGCATTAACCTTTTTACAAATTTTTACTGTTTTGAGAACTTTCTTTGAGTACAATTACTTCTTGCATTAGAGTCTTGTTTGAAACCCAAATGCATAGCCAAGAAAACCATGGGTTCGGATTAGGATTGAAAATCCCATTAGCTACTGCAATGCCAAGATATGGTAGGATTTGGTACAAGTCGAGTAGTTGGAACTACTCACGAGGATAGGCTAGAGGCACTCGACTCGGGTAGAGATAGCAAATGAAACACATGGCAAGAAAAATGAGACCAAGCGGAGAGTAAGGGCAGCAGGACTTTCGGGCCTGGATGCTATAGCTCCGCTTATGTCGATTGAGGACCGAGCCGTGTGCGGGCCTGTTGAACAAGCTAGAACAGAACCGAAGACCTACCGGCTATATGGGAACCGGGAAACCGATGTAACTCGGGTAGCTGGGTGTTGAGGCATAGCTGGTCGTTCAGAGGGTAGGTTGAGAGCTCGAGGTGTAAATCGGCTGGCGGCACTGTGGATGCACGCGCAGAGACCTCTTGCTTGGGACAATTGGACCGGTTCAACATTTGGCTGACGGGTGGAAGGTGGTTGCGTACGGCGTCCGTGATGGTTGCTGTAGGCAACATCGAGTACGAGCGTACATGACGAGTTATTCGGGTAACCCTGCAGGTGTAAATCGATTATAATCACCGTCCCTCGTGGTCAGTGAGTACCACTTGTTCACTGTACCGTGACATAGAAAGAACAGGCTAGATACATGTTAAAATGTTGCTGATTGAAAGATGGACTTTGATTGTTAATGATTTGCCGTAGTCCAGATCTAACTAAAGTTTTCTTCAACTTTGGGCAAAGTACATGAGAGAAATGCGTTTTTTGTTTGATTGTGGCTGTCTCATGTGCCTTAGCGTAAGGTTCTCCACAACCTGCTGCTAAAATTTGAAAGTAAGGTTCCACTAACTAGGCGAGTCCGTGCAACTTGTTTTACCTCATATAACCTATAACCCTCCATGTAGAAGTTTTATGTTTAGGAGAGACGGGTCAGTCTTGCTGAGACATCATGCTCACTGCTTGTGTTTGAAGCTTTTGCAGGGTTCTATGAGGAAGGGACTCCCGAGGAGGAGACGGAATCCCAGGAGGGGAACCCCGTTGAGTGGGAGTTGTGCAAGCCGCCGTGTTAGTGTGTGTGCGTGCTAGCGGGGACACGTTCACGGGCTGAACATGAACTCGATGCGTAGTCTATGCCCGTGAGTGTAGACTGAACATATTTTGTTGTAAAAATGTTCATAAACCTTTTTATGTGATAAAACTTTGCTTCCGCTTTGTACCTTTGACGTGTGTTATGCGGTGCTGTGCAACGCAACACCCCTCAGCGTGATCCTGGCTCGAAAAGACCGTGGGGTCGTGTCAGCGTGGTATCAGAGATCGCTTGAGGCTTAACGCACTACAAAGGTCATTTTTTTTCAAAAATCCAGTGAGCAACGAGTTAGTAGCCCATATAAGGATGTTATTAGTGTATAGAAAGTGGCATACTAACCTATTTGATTATGTCGGAAAATTGTACATCTCGGGACGTTTATGTCTTGGGGGTGCACGTAAGCGCTGTCCACCAGTGCGCACAAGCTGAAGGGTGGAGCGCCACGGGTGGCAGGTAACCCGACCTGCTTTAATATCCTCTACGACTCTTCATGTCGTTTGGGGTATTTGAGCAACGTCTGTCCCTAGCATGCTTTGGGCAATTTGGGAGACCCCTTCACGTGGTCAGTAACGTGAACACGTAGCTCATGGCGTGTTTGGCTTGAGAACATCTGGGCGAGTGATGACGGCTGGGTGTACGAACTGTATGGATACCGGGCTCGGTGTGCAGCCGAGTCTGACGATTGTTTGAGTTATCTGCAGGTAGTCTAACCACGAAATGGTAGACGTGTAGTATCCATGTGCGAGTGATGCTTAGTGCCACTGAATTAATGAAGCCGGCTAAGTCCGGTATAGGTTTTTCTTTGTGAGGACGTAGTACCGTCATGATCTGGTGACGCATCGATGTCACACCCCACTGAATGAGCAACTGCATTGTAAAACTTGAAAGTTTTAATCCAGAGCACTAAAACTTGATGTAACTCCTTTCCTTAATCAGGATATTCAAAGTTAACAAGTTTTCAACTCATAGGATACTAAGGACAGAGTCCCCTGTTTTCAGCTGGATTAAGGCTGAAGTTAATCAGAGGTTAGAGGTTGAGTCCTTTCGAGGTTGGGGTCATATGACACATTTATGGAAAGCCTTGGAAGAGCTTTACAACTTTTCTGTTAAGGTCCAGAGGTGTTTCATCCTCTAACTGATTGAAAAATGCAGTAGAGTTGAAACTGTCCAGAAAACAGGGCAGAGCAAACACTCTATGTAACTCTCTGTAAATTGAGCATCACTTCCTGCATAAAAATCCAAAATAAAAATAGAGGTAGTTCTGGAAAGATTATTAGATGGGTTACAACTTTGTAACAGAAAGTTTTGTCATATTGGGAGTAGAATTAACTGGAATTCTTGGATTAAATCAGTACCTCAAGCAGGGAGGTGCTGTCCAATTTTCTCCAGAAATTCTGTAACTTTGACATCTCATAACTTTTGAACCAAGACAGATATTAGGCCAAGATAATACTTTCTGGAAAGCTATTGAGGTTAGCTTTAACTTTGATGCTGAGCTCCAGAATTGGTTTGCCTTTAGCATGGCCTAAATCAGGTTGAAATGGAAACTGGTCAGGGCTGTCATGTTGGACAGCAGATCAGCAGTCAAATTGTTTATATTTGAACTATGTTTCCAAGTTTCATGAGTTCAATGACATGTCTTATGTTATAACTCAATGGTTTAATATTAAAATAAATATTTGACATTTCTCAAATATGTTTACAGATGACAGCGGATAGACAGTTGAAGAACGGGTGGATGGTGTCCCACTGTTCCCACCGCAGCGTCTATCCGGAAACGTTGAGGCAAATGCTTCGACATTTCGGGTATGACAAGATGCCGCAGTACTTCGCGAAGGAAGAAGGCGAGGAGGGGAATAAGACATGGACGATCCATGTCGAAGTTCCTGCAGGACCTACGCCAACCGGTTGGGTGCCGTTCACTGTCACGGTGAGAGGTAGACAACCGGAGGGAATGTGGCAAGTGGCAGCCCGTGACACCATGTCGCGTTTCTGCCAACTACACGTGAGAGCTATGGAGGGAACTCCATACACGCTCGTTCTGGTGGAGGAACGGGCTAATCATGTGTGGGAAGGGAGGTACAGGGAGGCAACCGATCCGGGTTGCCTAAGGTACAACCCCACAGAGGTGAACCTTAGGCTCCAGATAAGGGCGGGAAAGGCCGTGATGGACAGCCAAGCTGTTCATACGGAGTGTCTCGCCGCAAAGCTCAAGGAGAGCACAAGCCGTGGAGACCATTTTGAGTGCTCACAGCACACTCTGCAATGTGCTCCTTCCGACGATTAAGTGACTCAATGAACAGCATAATCAGTTGCATCGTCTGAAGAAGGCGAAGAAGAAAGGCCGTGTCAACATCGCGGCTTTGCAACAACAGGTGCAGGCTCTGACCCAGCAGAATGAGGTCCTTACTCAAGAGCGGGACGACGCTATCGAGGAGGGGCAAGGCTGGGAAGAGGACTACAACCAAGCCATCGACGAGGTGCACGCGTTGCAGGACCTCGTACCTTCGGTAATGGGCATACCGGTGGTAGGTGCTGTACCTGTGGTTTTGGGTCTTCCAGCAATGGGAGAACCCGAGCCGGAAGATAGGGTTGTAGACCCAGAGTCACCAGCAGAGGTACCGGAGGAGGACAACCCACAGGAGGTCGAGTTCTACTCCGAGTAGGAGGTTACCATTGCCGAGTAGGGCAACCAGAGTGGTGTAACCCAAACTTTTGTAACCAGTGACATGTCGTGTAGGCAGCAGCGTATGTATAGGTAGTGATGACATGAGCACGACTTCTCGGAGACCCGATAATAATGTATCTTATGCTTTATAAATATATGTGAATGTTGTGCAAATTATTCATTCGTCACTTCAAATACCTACTGTTTCATATGGAAGTTTAAGTATGACATGTGCTGATTGCTGCTGTTTTGAATTTCAGAATGACTCGTACTCGTGCCAACCCGGACGTTGGGGGTTCTAGTCAAGGGGGAGACCCCTCCCAACAGCCTCCTGAGGACTCCTCAGGACAACAACAGCAACAGCAACAACAAACACCGCCACCACCAACAGTTACATTGGCCGACATCGTTTCGGCAATGGCGGGTTCTCATCAGCAGAACACGGAGTTGCTGCAGACCCTTATTGCAAATACGTCCCGACCAGAGAGGCGTCATGATCGTGATGAGCGTCAACAGAGCTCCTACTCCAACTTTCTAGCAACTCATCCCCCAGTATTCTCAAGGGCGGATGGACCCCTCGATGCGGACAACTGGCTCCGCACGATGGAGATGAAGTTCGGGCTGCTCCAAGTAAGTGAGCAGCGCAAGACTCAGTTTGCGGTCCAACAGATCCAAGGATCCGCGAGCGTGTGGTGGGCGAACTACTGTACTTCACAGCCCACCAATCGAGTTATGACCTGGACGGAATTCAGGACGGCCTTCAGGGCCTATCACATACCGCCGGATCTCATGAAGAAGAAGACGCAGGAGTTCTTATGCCTGCAACAAGGGAGCCGGAACACGCTGGAATACTCCAGGGCGTTCAATGATCGTGCGCTCTATGCGTCGTATCACGCCGGTACCGACGAGAAGCGGCGGGATCACTTCTACCAGAGGCTTAACCCGCTCTTGAAAGACAAGCTGGCGATGTTCAATCGCGGCAGCCTCAATGATATAATTGATTGCTGCGATTGTTCAGGAGGACTCCGGCAAGGAGTTAGCGGTGGCGGAAAGAAAGCGAAGCGCGTCGCAGAGCAGCGGAGAAGGAGGCGGTCCTTCTCAGAAATCCCGGATGGTGAATCGCCCACCATCGGGTCCACGCTGGCAGCCACCACAGAGGTCGTGCCATTCCGCAGTCGGCCCTATTCTCCATCGGCGTTCAGGCCAGCACTGCCAGCACCACATCCGCAACAACAACAGCAGCAACGGGCGATGCCGCGTGCGTATGCACCTCAGCAGCGCATGCCGGGCTTCCGTGCCCCAAGCAGCGTCCACATGCTACAAATGTGGTCGTCCAGGACATTTTGCCAGCAGTTGTCCGGAGAGACAAGGCGGCGGAGTGGCACCGCAACTTCCGGGGAGGAATTGACATGACCCCAAGGTCCTGTCGAGCCAGGATCACGCTGAGGGGTGCTGCGTTGCACAGCACCGTATAACACACGTCAAAGGTACAAAGCGGAAGCGGAAAATTTTATTACATAAACAAGTTTATGAACATGTTTACAGCAAAATATGTCCAGTCTACACTCACGGGCGTAGACTACGCATCAAGTTCACGTTCAGCCCTTGAACATGTCCTTGCTAGCACACACACACACTAACTCTGCGGTGTGCACGACTCCCACTCGACGGGGTTCCCCTCCTGGGGTTCTGTCTCCTCTTCGGGAGTCCCTTCCTCATAGAACCCTGCAAAAGCTTCAAACACAAGCAGTGAGCACGAAGGCTCAGCAAGTCTGACCTGTCTCACCTAAACATGGAACTTCTACATGAGGGGCGATAGGTACATGGGGAAAAATCATTTGCAAGGGACTCGCCTAATTAGTGGAACCTTACTTTCAAGTTTTAGCAGCAGGTTGTGGAGAACCTTACGCTAAGGCACATGAGAGAGCCGCAATCAAACAAGAAACGCATTTCTCTCATGTACTTTGCCCAAAGTTGAAATGAACTTTAATTAGCTCTAAACTACAACAAACCATTAACAAGCAAAGTCCATCTTTCAATCAGCAGCATTTTAACATGTAACTAGCCTGTTCTTTCTACGTCACGATACAGTGAACAAGTGGTACTCACTGACCACGAGGGACGGCGATTATAATCGATTTACACCTGCAGGGTTACCCGAACAACCCGTCACGTACGCCCGTACTCGATGTTGCCTACAACAACCATCACAGACGCCGTACACAACTACCTTTCACCTGTCAGCCAAATATTGAACCGGTCCCATCGTCCCGAGCAAGAGGTCTCTGCATGCGCATCTCTGTGCCGCCAGCCGATTTACACCTCGAGCTCTCAACCTACCCTCTGAACGACGGGCAATGTCTCAATACCCAGCTACCCGAGTTACATCAGTTTCCCGGTTCCCATATAGCCGGTAGGTCTTCGGTACTGCTCTAGCTTGTTCAACAGGCCCGCACACGGCTCGGTCCTCAATCGACACAAGCGGAGCTACAGCACACAGGCCCCAAAGTCCTGCTGCCCTTACCCTCCGCTTGGTCTCATTTTCTTGCCATGTGTTTCATGTGCTATCACTACCCGAGTCGAGTGCCTATAGCCTATGCTCGCGAGTAGTTCCAACTACTCGACTTGTACCGAATCCTACTCTATCCTAGCAATGCAGTAGCTAATGGGGTTTGCAATCCTAAACCCAACCCATGGTTCTCTTGGCTATGCAGTGGGGCTTCCAAACAAGACTCTAATGCACAGAATAAAGGGAACAAGTATGTGCTCAAAACAATAAAAATTTGTAAAAAGGTTAATGCAAACCGGAGCTTGCCTTGCTGCTCTTGGTCGTAGGCTAGCTGTTCCTCCGGAGTAACGAAGTCTAGGACTTCGGGTTCCTCCTCGACCTTAGCGACTACATGATAGAAATAATACATGTATTAATTTAATGCATTTGTATTAGGTTTGAAGTTGTGAAGTCTATAACTTTTGCTAGACAGACCTAATGACTGTGAAACTTTTATTGTGGCTTGGTTACAACCTAAACAAAGAATTGGTCAAGTTTTAGTTGCAGCAAAGCTCATTTGAGCCCTCCACAATTAATTATGTCCTTGTCCTTAATTGGAACTCTTAGGGTGTTCTAGGAATTGTCATGAAACAAACTATGACTTTCTGAAAACTAGATTTTCAGAGGGTTCTAATGGAGTTGGTCTCACTTAATTCGAAGGTTCCTAGCTAAAGTTATGAGCTAAACAATTTCAGAGAAAATTCTGAAAATGTTTCTGAACATTTTCTATTTTCTGTGGAACAGTTTCACTAATCACACCATTAGGTGGATCAGATGAGCTCAAATGGATCTGAAATTTTTATGGTAGTTCAGGACATTTTGGTGAACATCCCAGCAAAATTTCAGGATTTTCCTCCAAAGGATTCTCCAGTTAAAATTCCTAACAGTTTAAACTTTGAGGAATTAATTCTGGAGAATTAAGGGTTTTCATGAAGTGAAACTTGATTTGCTGGAAAGTACTCGGAGAGCTGAATCCAGCAAAATTTGGTTCACTCAATTTGAAGCTTTCTAGCCAAAGTTATGAGGATTTGAAGTTTGAAGGAAATCTGAAAATAGGGGAAAAGTTTAAACTCGCGCGTGGGCCAAGGGGACACGCGTCGCACGCCGAGGTGACAGCACACCGCGGCCCACAATGATTTTGCGCGCCAGCACACCCGATCCCGGCCGCCGCCGGATCCTGATTCAAAATATCTCCCGCTGACAGCTGGGGTCCACCCCCTTCTTCAACCTCGCGACGCCCTCGCTCCGCCGCCGAGGGACCTCGCCGGAGAGCTCGCCGCCGGCTTCTGTACAGCTCCAAACTTCTCGATTCTGGCTGCCCCTGCCTACTTTTACTCAGGGAACAGGATTCTAGGGTCAGCTGCTCATGACAATGGCCGGAGCATGGTCGGCGATGAGCCGCCACCTCGGAACGACTTCGGCCATGTCGGCTGACTTCTCTAGCACCTCAGCTACTTGGGAAACCGGTCGGGGAGCATCAGTGGACCTCAGAGAAAGTCGACATGAGCTCGAGGCAGCTCGGGGAAGGCCCGAAATAGGTCCTCACCGTGCTTCCGATGCCTCCCGTTCATTCCGCCATTGGTAGACCTCAAATTACGCCGGGTACAGGGGTTCTCCGGCCCAGAGTTATGAAGGCAACTTGTGCGTTACCGTATCTAGCTCGTGTGAGAGCGGTTTGAAGCCCTCTAATCCTTTCTAGAGCACCAATTAAACCGAATCGTACCCGAAGGTCGTTCTGCACACAGAAAGGGGAAAAGTGGAAATTCGCCGCCGGTGAGCAACCACTCGAGCTGTGGCTCGGGGATGAGCAGCACCGGTCACCAGCGCGTCCAAGGGTGCCTTGGCTCGGGCGTGACAACGCCCTGGTTGGGCTTTCCACGAGAGCCCGGGGTGCGGCGGTTCCAACTCCCGAATTTGATCTTTCGGCACAGCCGATATCAATCGGTTTCAACTGAATTCTTGCAACGGGGAGGACGGAGGAAGGTCTCAAGTACCTTGCTGGGGCTCTGGAGTGGACGGAGGGAGCTGCGATCGGCGTTCTCCGATCGATTCCGAGCTGCGGAAAACTTCGGCCGGCGCTGAGTTCTTGCGGGGAAGAACGGTGATGCCTCGGCCGAGGAGGGGGGCAGGCGCCTTAAGAAGGCTCTGCACCGCCTCGCGCACGCGCGTGGGCAACAGCTGCTGGCGCGGCGGCTGCCCTCGGTGGCGATCACAGCTGCGGCTCGGTGACCCGAGTGAGAAAAGTCTCAGTCGGTTTGATCTGAGCAGTGGCTGACATGTGGGTCCCACTCCCCATTTTAACCTCTGAAATTTACTCCTAATCACTGTTGTAAACAGTGAACCCCATACTACCCCTGGCAATTCAAATTATTCACCCATGAGCCATTTGAATTGATCAAAGTTCAAATGAGGTTTGGTTTGAATGAATTTCAGCACAAGTTCAGTTTGAAATTCAAATAAAGTTTGAATTTCTCCCACTTAGCCCATGTCAAGATCAACTCCAAATGGAGTGAAAATTGGTGTGTGAGCTCACAAAAATGTGCTGAGTAAGAATATGCCTCCCACTTTTAAATTCATGGGGTAAAAACAGTTTGAATTTGAATATGGTTTCAAACTGCCCTATTCCTAACTATACCCAAAATGACCTCAAAAGGGTTTTGAATTTGGGTGAAACTTGGCATGGACATCCTTAATAAAGTGTAGGAGTTTTCATATGTCCAGCCCCCCTTATATCACATGTGTGAAATACCACTTTGGCAATGTGTGAGTTTGTTCTCTAATGAGCATGTTGATAATTGTTACTTGCTCTTCATTTGTGTTCATCCTCCTTCCTCAAATGAGGTGTGTGGTGTGGTGATGAACACTGCAAATGTGTGTCAAAAACTGAGGCCCTTACATTCCTCCCCCTTAAAAGAATCTTGTTCCGAGATTATAAGGTGAAAATAAGAGAGAGGACGGTGGGAAATTACCGGATATGCGACGCGAAAAATTCGGGGTAGTTAGTGCGAAGGAATTCTTCGCTCTCCCATGTCGCTTCGTCCATGGAGTGATTACTCCATAGAACCTTGTAGAACCACAACATATGGTTGCGTGCGGTTCGGGCCTTTTCATCAATAATCTGCACCGGTTCCTCCCGATAGGTGAGATCCGGTTGCAGTTCTTCAATGTCTTCCAGCTGAACGGTAGTTGATAGCTTGAGACACTTCCTCAGCTGGGCAACGTGAAAGACGTCATGCACACCGGAAAGTGCTTCTGGTAATTCCAGCCGGTATGCCACTGATCCACATCTTTCGGTAATCTGAAATGGACCGATGAATCGGGGTGCCAACTTTCCTCTTACCCCAAACCTGTTTACGCCCTTCATTGGAGACACCCGTAGGTATACGTGATCCCCAACTTCGAATTGTAATGGGCACCTTCTCCGGTCCACATACTGTTTCTGTCGGGATTAAGCGGCTTTTAGGTTCGCTTGAATCAGTCGAACCTTTTCTTCCGCGTTGTTGACGAGGTCAATCCCGAAGGTAACCCTTTCGCCAGACTCACACCAGTTCAACAGTGTGCGGCATTTCCGCCCGTATAGCGCCTCGTAAGGTGCCATCTTGATGCTGGCTTGGTACCCATTGTTGTACGAGAACTCAGCTAACGGCAAGTGATCATCCCAATTCTTGCCGTGGTTGATAGCGCAAGCTCGTAGCATGTCTTCTAAAATCTGATTTACCCGCTCGGTTTGTCCATCCGTCTACGGGTGGTATGCTGAACTACGGATCAGCTTCGTCCCCAAGGCAGCGTGTAGCTGCTCCCAAAAACGGGACACAAATAAAGTGCCCCGATCCGATATGATAGTACGGGGTACGCCGTACAAGCATAGGATCCGTGAGATGTACAGTTCAGCGTACTTCTTGGCGTTGTAGTTGGTGTTGACCGGGATGAAATGGGCAACTTTGGTGAGCCGATCGATGATCACCCACACAGAATCATGTTTCTGCAAGGTGGTGGGTAAACCGACGATGAAGTCCATGCTCACGTCCTCCCACTTCCAGGCAGGAACGCCCAGTGGTTGTAGCAGTCCCGGTTTCCGCATATGGTCTGCCTTCACCCTTCGACATGTATCGCACTCGGACACGTATTTGGCAGTCTAACGCTTCATCCGTGTCCACCAAAACTTGCTGCTGAGTTCTTGATACATCTTGTTGCTGCCGGGGTGAATAGAAAACTTTGACAAGTGAGCCTCATCAAAGATTTTCTTCCGTAATTCCGGGTTACGGGGTACGACGATCCGGTCCTTGAACCATAGGACGCCGTCTCCGTCCTTCCGGAAACATTTCAGCTCCCCACTGTCTACACGTCTCCGCAAATGTGACATACCCTTGTCATTCTTCTGGGCTGCCGCTATCTCTTCACGGATGGTGGGGATCAAAGCTAGGTTGTAGAGAGCTCCGTGTGGAATCACATGTAGTGGTGGTTCTCTCTCTTCCAACGGTGTGATGGTCAGATTGTTGACGTGTGACTTGCGGCTCAGCGCATCTGCCACTACGTTTGCCTTGCCCGGATGATAATGGATCTCTATCTCGTAATCCTTTATCAGTTCTAACCATCTTCGTTGCCTCATGTTCAGCTCCTTCTGAGTGAATATGTACTTGAGGCTTTTGTGGTCGGTATATAAATATACGAGGTTACCGAGTAGGTAGTGCCTCCACATTTTTAGTGCAAGTACCACGGCAGCGAGCTCCAAGTCGTGAGTTGGATAATTTTGCTCATGGTTTCTAAGCTGCCGTGATCCATTCGCGACCACTCTTCGGTCTTGCATCAGCACACATCCGAGCCCAATGCCGGATGCATCACAATACACATCGAACGGTTTTGTTGTGTCTGGCTGCGCCAAAACCGGTGCTGATGTCAGGTGCTTGACTAAAGCCTTGAATGCTGCTTCACATGCTGGACTCCAAACATATTTGGTAGCCTTCTTCAGCAGCTCTGTCATTGGCTTGGCAATCTTCGAGAAGTTCGGAATGAACCTCCGATAATATCCCGCGAGTCCGAGGAAACTCTGTACCTCGTGAACTGTTCTCGGGGATTTCCAATTCAGCACTTGAGTGATCTTGCTCGGGTCCACAGCGATACCCTCCGCTGAGATGATATGCCCGAGGAAAGGCACTTGCGATATCCAAAACTCGCATTTGCTGAATTTTGCGTATAACTTGTGATCCCGCAGCCGTTGCAAGACTATACGCAAATGTTTCTTGTGATCTTCCTCTGACTTGGAATATACCCGGATGTCGTCGATGAAGACCACGACAAACTTGTCCAGCTCCGGCATGAATACCGAGTTCATTAAGTACATGAAGTGAGCTGGAGCATTGGTGAGGCCGAAGGACATGACCAGGTACTCATAAAGTCCGTACCTCGTCGAGAAAGCCGTCTTCGGAATGTCCTCAGCCCTTATCTTAATCTGATGGTACCCGGATCTTAAATCCATCATGGAAAAGATCTTTGCTTCGACCAACTGATCAAACAACATGTCGATCCGTGGCAACGGGTACTTGTTCTTGATGGTTACGGCATTCAATGGACGATAGTCCACGCAAAGCCACAACGTCTCATCCTTCTTCTTGACAAATAATGCTGAACAGCCCCATGGCGAGGAGCTCGGCCTAATAAAACCCTTCTCCAGGAGCTCCGTGAGCTGAGTCTTCAGTTCAGCCAACTCATTGGGCGCCATCTTGTACGGCCTTCAGGATATTGGCATGGTTCCCGGTGCAAGTTCCATCTTGAACTCCACCTCTCTATCAGGTGGCATCCCCGGCAAATCATCCGGGAATACATCAGGGAACTCTCGGACTACTGGAATATCTTCCAATCTGATAGTTGTGGCTTGATAAACACTTGAAAGTTTTATTTCTAGACTGTCCAGAAATAATGAGTGAGAACAGTGCACCTCTGAGTTTAAGTGCACGACTCGAAGGACGGTGTCTAAAACAGCGCCATGGAGGGTTAACCACGACATCCCTAGGATGACATCGACCTTCTGTCCCTCTAAGATAATGAGAGACGTGGGGTACACTCTACCCGCTAAGCATAATGGTGCTTTGGAGACCATTACGCTTGCTTAAATCTTCCCACCCGGTGATCAAATTAAATATGGGCTATCGGTGGGTAGTATTGGCAAACTGTGTTTAGCAATGAAAGCTTGGCTAATAAAATTATGCGTGGCGCCTGAATCAAATAGTACTATAGCGGGATGCTGGTGGAGTTGGAACATACCCGCAAGGATTGGCTCGCCCTCCGGCACGTCCTCAATGGCAAGCTGGTGGACGGTGCTGGGCCTAGGGTTTGCCCACCGCGCATTAGTAGGGTTCCGGGGTTGATTCCTCCCCGGAAACTGTGGTGCCACTCCGCCGCCTTGCCTCTCCGGGCAACTGCTCGCGAAGTGTCCTGGACGACCACACTTGTAACATGTGGCCGCTGCTGGTGGAGTGCTCGGTGGACGAAAGCCCGGCATGCGTTGCTGAGGTGCAAACGCACGCGGCATCGTCCGCTGCTGCTGTTGTTGTTGCGGTGGTACTGGCAGTGCCGGCCTGAATGCCGGTGAAGAATACGGCCGACTGCGGAACGGCATCGACCGCTGTGGTGGCTGCCAGCGTGGACCTGATGGTGGGCGATTCACCATCCAAAACTTCTGAGAAGGACCACCTCCTTCTCCGCTGCTCTGTGGCGCGCTTCGCTTTCGCTCTACCGCCACCAACTCCTTGCCGGAGTCCTCCTGAACAATCGCGGCATCAATGATGTCATTGAGGCTGCCGCGATTGAACACCGCCAACTTGTCCTTCAGGAGCGGGTTAAGCCCCTGGTAAAAATGGTCTCGCCGCTTCTCGTCTGTATCTGCGTGATACGACGCGTAGAGCGCGAGATCATTGAATGCTCTGGAGTATTCCAGTGCGTTCCGGCTCCCTTGCTGCAGGTGTAAGAACTCCTGCATCTTCCTCTTCCTTAAACCTGGCGGTATATGATAGGCCCTGAAGGCCGTCCGGAACTCCGTCCAGGTCATCATTCGGTCGGTGGGCTGTGAAGCACAGAAGTTGGCCCACCACGCGCTCGCGGATCCTTGGAGCTGCTGGACCGCGAACTGAGTCTTGCGCTGCTCGCTGAGCTGGAGCAGCCCGAACTTCATCTCTATGGCGTGGAGCCAGTTGTCCGCGTCAAGTGGTTCATCCGCCCTTGAGAATACCGGGGGATGAGTTGCCAGGAAGTCGGAGTAGGAGCTCTGTTGACGCTCCTCACGGTCTTGACGTCTCTCTGGGCGAGACGTATTCGCAATAAGAGTCTGCAGCAACTCTGTGTGTTGCTGATGCGAGCCCGCCATTGCCGCGACGATGTCGGCCAATGTAACCGTTGGCAGTGGCGGTGGCGGTGTTTGTTGTTGCTGTTGCTGTTGTTGTCCCGAGGAGTCCTCGGGAGGTGGTTGGGAGGTCTCTCCCCCTTGACTGGTACCCCCAACGTCAGGGTTGGCACGAGTACGCGTCATTCTGAAATTCAAAACAGCAGCAATTAGCACATGTCTTACTTAAAATTCCATAAGCAACAGTAGGTATTGAAGTGACACATGATTAATTTGCACAACATTCACATATATTGATAAAGCATAAACTTTATACAAGATACATTATTCTTGGGTCTCCGAGAAGTCGTGCTCATGTCGTCACTACCTATACATACGCTACTGTCTACACGACATGTCACCGATTACAAAATTTGGGCTACACTGCCCTGGCTGCCCTACATGGCAACTGTAACCCCCTAATCGGAGTAGAACTCGACCTCCTGTGGGTCGTCCTCCTCCGGTACCTCTGCTGGTGGCTCTGGATCTACCACCTCTTCTCCCATCCCGGGTTCTCCCATTGCTGGAAGACCCAAGACCACTGGTACGCCTAACACCGGAGGTACGAGGTCCTGCAATGCATGCACCTCGTCCATGGCTTGGTTGTAATCTTCTTCCCAGCCTTGCCCTTCCTCAATCGCGTCGTCTCGCTCTTAAGCAAGGTCCTCGTTCTGCTGGGTCAGATTCTGTACCAGTTCTTGCAATGCGGCGATGTCAACACGGCTCTTTTTCCTTGCCTTCTTCAGACGACGCAACTGATTGTGTTGTCCATTCAGTCGCTTGATCGTCGGAAGGAGCACATTGCGGAGTGCGCTGTGAGCACTCTCGAAATGGTCCCCACGGCTTGTGCTCTCCTTGAGCTTTGTGGTGAGATGCTCCGTATGAACAGCTTGGCTGTCCATCACGGTGTTTCCCGCCCTCATCTGGAGGCTGAGATTTGCCTCCGCGGGGTTGTACCTTGGGCAACTCGGGTCCGTTGCTCCCAGGTACCTCTATTCCCACACATGTTGAGCCCGTCCCTTCACCGGAACGAGCGCGTATGGAGTACCCTCCATAGCCTGCATGTGTAGTTGGCAGAAACGTGACATGGTGTCACGGGCTGCCACTTGCCACATCCCTTCCGGTTGTCTTCCTCTCACCGTGACAGTGAACGGCACCCAACCGGGTGGCGTAGGTCCTGCAGGAACCTCGACATGGATTGTCCACGTCTTGTTCCCCTCTTCGCCTTCTTCCTTGGCGAAGTATTGCGGCATCTGGTTGTACCCGAAATATTGGAGCATCTGCCACAATGCTTCCGGGTAGCCGCTACGGTGAGAACAGTGGGACATCACTCACCCGTTCTCCAGTTGCTTATCTGCTGTCATCTGTAAAAATATATTTGAGAAATGTCAAATATTTATTTAAACAGTAAACCGCTGAGTTATAACATAAAACATGTCATTGAACCCATAAAATTTGGAAACATAGTTCAAATTTTAAACAAATTTGACTGCTGTTCTGCTGTTCCCATGACAGCCCTGACCAGTTTCCATTTCAACCTGATTTAGGCCATGTTAAAGGCAAAACCAGTTCTGGAGCTCAACATCAAAGTTAAAGCTAACTTCAATAGCTTTGAAGAAAGTGTTTGTTTGGCCTAAGATCTGTCCTGGTTCAAAAGTTATGAGATGTCAAAGTTAACAGAATTTCTGGAAACAATTGGACAGCACCTCCCTGCCTTAGGTACTGATTTGATCCAAGAATCCCAGTTACTTCTGTTCCTAATCTGACAAAACTTTCTGTTACAAAGTTGTAACCCATCTCATATGCTTTCCAGAACTACCTCATTTTCTATTTTTGGATTTTTAAGCAGGAAGTTATGCTTAATTTACAGAGAGTTTACAGAGAGTCTTTACTCTGCCCTGTTTTCTGGACAGTTTCAACTCTACTGCATTTTTCGATTGGTTAAGGGATGAAACACCTCTGGACCTCAACAGAAGAGTTGTAAAGCTCTTCCAACTCTTTCCAGAAATGTATCATACGACCCCAACCTCGAAAGAACTCAACATCTAACCTCTGATTAACTTCAGCCTTGATTCAACTGAAAACAGAGTGCTCTGTCCTTAACAGCCTATAAGTTGAAAACTTGTTAACTTTGAATATCCTGTTCAAGGGAAGGAGTTACATCAAGTTTTACCACTTTGGATCAAAACCTTCAAGTTTTTAAATGAAGTTGTTCATTTAGTTGGGTGTGACGTCGATGTGTCACCAGATTATGTTGGTACTGCGTCCTCACAAAGGAAAAACCTATACCGGACTTAGCCGGCTTCGTTAGTTTAGTGGCACTACTCGTCACTCGCACACGGATGCTACACGTCTACCGTTTCGTGGTCAGGCTACCTGCAGAAACTCAAACAATCATCAGACTCGGTTGCACACCGAGCCCGGAATCCATACAGTTCGTACACCCGGCCGTCATCACTCGCCCGGATGTTCTCAAGCCAAACACGCCTTGAGTTACGTGTTCACGTTTCAGACCACGTGACGGGGTCTCCCAAGTTGCACCATGCACGCCAGGGACAGACGTTGCTTGAATACCCCAAACGACATGAAGAGTCGTAGAGGATACTAAAGCAGGTCGGGTTACCTGCCACCAGTGGGGCTCCACCCTTCAGCTTGTGCGGACTGGTGGACAGCGCTTACGTGCACCCCCCAAGACATGAACGTCCCGAGATGCACGATTTTCCGACATAACAAATAGGTTAATATGCCACTTTCTATATGCTAATAACATCCTTATACGGGCTACTAACTCGTTCCTCACTGGATTTTTGAAAAAGAAGACCTTTGTGCTGTGTTAAACCTCAAGCGAGCTCTGATACCACGCTGACACGACCCCAAGGTCCTGTCGAGCCAGGATCACGCTGAGGGGTGCTGCGTTGCACAGCACCGTATAGCACACGTCAAAGGTACAAAGCGGAAGCGGAAAATTTTATTACATAAACAAGTTTATGAACATGTTTACAGCAAAATATGTCCAGTCTACACTCACGGGCGTAGACTACGCATCAAGTTCATGTTCAGCCCTTGAACGTGTCCTTGCTAGCACACACACACACTAACTCTGCGGCATGCACGACTCCCACTCGACGGGGTTCCCCTGCTGGGGTTCCGTCTCCTCTTCGGGAGTCCCTTCCTCATAGAACCCTGCAAAAGCTTCAAACACAAGCAGTGAGCACAAAGGCTTAGCAAGTCTGACCCGTCTCACCTAAACATGGAGGTACATGGGGAAAAATCATTTGCAAGGGACTCGCCTAATTAGAGGAACCTTACTTTCAAGTTTTAGCAGCAGGTTGTGGAGAACCTTACGCTAAGGCACATGGGAGAGCCGCAATCAAACAAGAAACGCATTTCTCTCATGTACTTTACCCAAAGTTGAAATGAACTTTAATTAGCTCTAAACTACAACAAACCATTAACAAGCAAAGTCCATCTTTCAATCAGCAGCATTTTAACATGTAACTAGCCTGTTCTTTCTACGTCACGGTACAGTGAACAAGTGGTACTCACTGACCGCGAGGGACGGCGATTATAATCGATTTACACCTGCAGGGTTACCCGAACAACCCGTCACGTACGCCTGTACCCGATGTTGCCTACAACAACCATCACGGACGCCGTACGCAACTACCTTTCACCCGTCAGCCAAATATTGAACCGGTCCCATCGTCCCGAGCAAGAGGTCTCTGCACGCGCATCTCTGTGCCGCCAGCCGATTTACACCTCGAGCTCTCAACCTACCCTCTGAACGACGGGCAATGCCTCAATACCCAGCTACCCGAGTTACATCAGTTTCCCGGTTCCCATATAGCCGGTAGGTCTTCGGTACTGTTCTAGCTTGTTCAACAGGCCCGCACACTGCTCGGTCCTCAATCGACACAAGCGGAGCTACAGCACACAGGCCCCAAAGTCCTGCTGCCCTTACCCTCCGCTTGGTCTCATTTTCTTGCCATGTGTTTCATGTGCTATCACTACCCGAGTCGAGTGCCTTTAGCCTATGCTCGCCAGTAGTTCCAACTACTCGACTTGTACCAAATCCTACTCTATCCTAGCAATGCAGTAGCTAACGGGGTATGCAATCCTAAACCCAACCCATGGTTCTCTTGGCTCTGCAGTGGGGCTTCCAAACAAGACTCTAATGCACAGAATAAAGGGAACAAGTATGTGCTCAAAACAATAAAAATTTGTAAAAAGGTTAATGCAAACCGGAGCTTGCCTTGCTGCTCTTGGTCGTAGGCTAGCTGTTCCTCCGGAGTAACAAAGTCTAGGACTTCGGGTTCCTCCTCGGCCTTAGCGACTACATGATAGAAACAATACATGTATTAATTTAATGCATTTGTATTAGGTTTAAAGTTGTGAAGTCTATAACTTTTGCTAGACAGACCTAATGACTGTGAAACTTTTATTGTGGCTTGGTTACAACCTAAACAAAGAATTGGTCAAGTTTTAGTTGCAGCAAATTTCATTTGAGCCCTCCACAATTAATTATGTCCTTGACCTTAATTGGAACTCTTAGGGTGTTCTAGGAATTTTCATGAAACAAACTATGACTTTATGAAAACTAGATTTTCAGAGGGTTCTAATGGAGTTGGTCTCACTTAATTCTAAGGTTCCTAGCTAAAGTTATGAGCTAAACAATTTCAGAGAAAATTCTGAAAATGTTTCTGAACATTTTCTATTTTCTCTGGAACAGTTACACTAATGACACCATTAGGAGGATCAGATGAGCTCAAATGGATCTGAAATTTTTATGGTAGTTCAGGGACATTTTGGTGAACATCCCAGCAAAATTTCAGGATTTTCCTCCAAAGGATTCTCCAGTTAAAATTCCTAACAGTTTAAATTTTGAGGAATTAATTCTGGAGAATTAAGGGTTTTCATGAAATGAAACTTGATTTGCTGGAAAGTACTCGGAGAGCTGAATCCAGCGAAATTTGGTTCACTCAATTTGGAGCTTTCTAGCCAAAGTTATGAGGATTTGAAGTTTGAAGGAAATCTGAAAATCGGGGAAAAGTTTAAACTCGCGCGTGGGCCCAGGGGACACGCGTCGCACGCCGAGGCGACAGCACACCGCGGCCCACAATGATTTTGCGCCCCAGCACACCCGATCCCGGCCACCGCCGGATCCTGATTCAAAATATCTCCCGCTGACAGCTGGGGTCCACCCCCTTCTTCAACCTCGCGACGCCCTCGCTCCGCCGCCGAGGGACCTCGCCGGAGAGCTCGCCGCCGGCTTCTGTACAGCTCCAAACTTCTCGATTCTGGCCGCCCCTGCCTACTTTTACTCAGGGAACAGGATTCTAGGGTCAGCTGCTCATGACAATGGCCGGAGTATGGTCGGCGACGAGCCGCCACCTCGGAACGACTTCGGCCATGTCGGCTGACTTCTCTAGCACCTCAGCTACTTGGGAAACCGGTCGGGGAGCATCAGTGGACCTCAGAGAAGATCGACATGAGCTCGAGGCAGCTCGGGGAAGGCCCGAAATTGGTCCTCACCGTGCGTCCGATGCCTCCCGTTCATTCCGCTATTGGTAGACCTCAAATTACGCCGGGTACAGGGGTTCTCCGGCCCAGAGTTGTGAAGGAAACTTGTGCGTTACCGTGTCTAGCTCGTGTGAGAGCGGTTTGAGGCCCTCTAATCCTTTCTAGAGCACCAATTAAACCGAATCGTACCCGAAGGTCGTTCTGCACACAGAAAGGGGAAAAGTGGAAATTCGCCGCCGGTGAGCAACCACTCGAGCTGTGGCTCGGGGATGAGCAGCACCGGTCACCAGCGCGTCCAAGGGTGCCTTGGCTTGGGCGTGACAACGCCCTGGTTGGGCTGTCCACGAGAGCCCAGGGTGCGGCGGTTCCAACTCCCGAATTTGATCTTTCGGCACGGCGATATCAATCGGTTTCAACTGAATTCTAGCAACGGGGAGGACGGAGGAAGGTCTCAAGTACCTTGCTGGGGCTCTGGAGTGGATGGAGGGAGCTGCGATCGGCGTTCTCCGATCGATTCCGAGCTGCGGAAAACTTCGGCCGGCGCTGAGTTCTTGCGGGGAAGAACGGTGATGCCTCGGCCGAGGAGGGGGGCAGGCGCCTTAAGAAGGCTCTGCACCGCCTCGCGCACGCGCGTGGGCAACAGCTGCTGGCGCGGCGGCTGCCCTCGGTGGCGATCACAGCTGCGGCTCGGTGACCCGAGTGAGAAAAGTCTCAGTCGGTTTGATCTGAGCAGTGGCTGACATGTGGGTCCCACTCCCCATTTTAACCTCTGAAATTTACTCCTAATCACTGTTGTAAACAGTGAACCCCACACTACCCCTGGCAATTCAAATTATTCACCCATGAGCCATTTGAATTGATCAAAGTTCAAATGAGGTTTGGTTTGAATGAATTTCAGCACAAGTTCAGTTTGAAATTCAAATAAAGTTTGAATTTCTCCCACTTAGCCCATGTCAAGATCAACTCCAAATGGAGTGAAAATTGGTGTGTGAGCTCACAAAAATGTGCTGAGTAAGAATATGCCTCCCACTTTTAAATTCATGGGGTAAAAACAGTTTGAATTTGAATATGGTTTCAAACTGCCCTATTCCTAACTATACCCAAAATGACCTCAAAAGGGTTTTGAATTTGGGTGAAACTTGGCATGGACATCCTTAATAAAGTGTAGGAGTTTTCATATGTCCAGCCCCCCTTATATCACATGTGTGAAATACCACTTTGGCAATGTGTGAGTTTGTTCTCTAATGAGCATGTTGATAATTGTTACTTGCTCTTCATTTGTGTTCATCCTCCTTCCTCAAATGAGGTGTGTGGTGTGGTGATGAACACTGCAAATGTGTGTCAAAAACTGAGGCCCTTACAGGAATCAACCCCGGAACCCCACTAATGCGCGGCGGGCAAACCCTAGGCCCGGCACTGTCCACCAACTTGCCATAGATGACGTGCCGGAGGGAGAGCAAATCCTTGCGGGTATGTTTCAACTCCACCAGCATCCCGCCATAGTATTATTTGATTCAGGTGCCATGCATAGCTTTATTAGCCAAGCTTTCATTGCTAAATACAGCTTTCCAATACTAACCACCAATAGTCCATATTTGATTTATTCACCGGGTGGGAAAATTTCAGCAAGCATGATGGTTCCAAAAGCGCCATTATGCTTAGAAGGTACAATATACCCTACGTCTCTCATAATTTTAGAGGGACAAAAGGTCGATGTCATCTTAGGGATGTCGTGGTTAACCCACCACGGCGCTGTTTTAGACACCGTCCTCTGAGTTGTGCACTTGAACTCAGAAGTGCACGAATCTCATTCCTTATTTCTGGACAGTCCAGAAATAAAACTTCCAAGTGTCTATCAATCCACAACCATCAGATTGGAAGACATTCCAGTGGTCCGAGAGTTCCAGCTTACTTCATGTATTTGATGAACTCGGTATTCATGCCGGAGCTGGACAAGATTGTCGTGGTCTTCATCGACGATATATTGGTATATTCAAAGTCGGAGAAAGAGCACAAGAAGCATCTGCGTATAGTCTTGCAACGGCTGCAGGATCACAAGCTATACGTGAAATTCAGCAAGTGCGAGTTTTGGATATAGCAAGTGCCTTTTCTCGGGCATATCATCTCAGCGGAGGGTATCGCTGTAGACCCGAGTAAAATCACACAAGTGCTGAATTGGAAGTCCCTGAGAACTGTTCACGAGGTACGGAGTTTCCTCGGACTCGCGGGATATTATCGGAGGTTCATTCCGAACTTCTCAAAGATTGCCAAGCCTATGACGGAGCTGCTGAAGAAGGCTACCAAATATGTTTGGAGTCCAGCATGTGAAGCAGCATTCAAGGCATTAGTGAAGCACCTAACATCAGCACCGGTTTTGGTGCAGCCTGACACAACAAAACCGTTCGATGTGTACTACGATGCATTCGGCATTGGGCTCGGATGTGTGCTGAAGCAAGACCGAAGAGTGGTCGCGTATGCGTCACGACAGCTCAGAAACCATGAGCAGAATTATCCAACTCACGACTTGGAACTTGCTGCCTTGGTACTTGCACTTAAAAGGTGGAGGCACTACCTACTCGGTAACCTCGTACATTTATATACCGACCACAAAAGCCTCAAGTACATATTCACTCAGAAGGAGCTGAACATGAGGCAGCAAAGATGGTTAGAGTTGATAAAGGATTAGGAAATAGAGATCCATTATCACCCCGACTAGGCAAACGTAGTGGCGGATGCGCTAAGCCGCAAGTCACACGTCAACAATCTGACCATCACACCGTTGGAAGAGAGCGAACCACCACTGCATGTGATCCCACATGGGGCTCTCTACAACTTAGCTTTGATCCCCACCATCTGTGGAGAGATAGCGGCTGCTCAGAAACATGACAAGGGCATGTCGCATTTGCGGAGACGTATTGACAGTTGGGAGATGAAATGTTTCCGGAAGGACGGAGACGGCGTCCTATGGTTCAAGGACCGGATTGTCATACCCCGTAACCCGGAATTACGGAAGAAAATCTTTGATGAGGCTCACTTGTCAAAGTTTTCTATTCACCCCGTCAGTAACAAAATGTATCAAGAACTCAGAAGTAAGTTTTGGTGGACACGGATGAAGCGGGAGATCGCAAAGTACGTGTCCGAGTGTGATACATGTCGACGGGTGAAAGCAGATCATATGTAGAAACCGGGACTGCTACAACCACTGGGCGTTCCTGCCTGGAAGTGGGAAGATGTGAGCATGGACTTCATCATCGGTTTACCCACCACCTTTCAGAAACATGATTCTGTGTGGGTGATCGTCGACCGGCTCACCAAAGTTGCCCATTTCATCCCGGTCAACACCAACTACAACGCCAAGAAGTATGCTGAACTGTACATCTCACGGATTCTATGTTTGTACGGCGTACCCCGTACCATCATATCGGATCGGGGCACTTTATTTGTGTCCCATTTTTGGGAGCAGTTACACGCTGGTTTGGGGACGAAGCTGATCCGTAGTTCAGCATACCACCCGCAGACGGATGGGCAAACCGAGCGGGTAAATCAAATTTTGGAAGATATGTTACGAGCTTGCGCCATCAACCACGGCAAGAACTGGGATGATCACTTGCCGTTGGCCGAGTTCTCGTACAACATGGGTACCAGGCCAGCATCAAGATGGCGCCTTACGAGGCGCTATATGGGAGAAAATGCCGCACACCAATGAATTGGTGTGAGTCTGGCAAAAGGGTTACCTTCGGGATTGATCTTGTCAACAACGCGGAGGAAAAGGTTCGACTGATTCAAGCGAACCTAAAAGCCGCCCAATCCTGACAGAAGCAATATGCGGACCAGAGAAGGCGCCCACTACAATTCGAAGTCGGGGATCACGTATACTTACGTGTGTCTCCAATGAAGGGCGTAAATAGATTCGGGGTGAGAGGAAAGTTGGCACCCCGATTCATCGGTCCATTTCAGTTTACAGAAGAATGTGGATCAGTAGCATACCGGCTGAAATTACCAGAAGCACTTTCCGGTGTGCGTGACGTCTTTCACATCTCCCAGCTGAGGAAGTGTCTCAAGCTATCAACTACCGTTCAGCTGGAGGATATTGAAGAACTGAAACCAGATCTCACTTATCGGGAGGAACCGGTTCAGCTTTTTGATGAATAGTCCCGAACCACACGCAACCGTACGTTGTGGTTCTACAAAGTTCTGTGGAGTAATCATTCTGTGGACAAAGCGACCTGGGAAAGCGAAGAATTTCTTCGCGCTAACTACCGCGATTTTTTCACGTCGCATATCCGGTAATTTTCCACCGTCCTCTCTCTCATTTCACCTTATAATCTCAGGACGAGATTCTTTTAAGGGGGGAGGAATGTAAGGGCCTAAGTTTTTGGCACATATTCAAAGTGTTCATCACACCCCACACACACTTCATTTGAAGAAAGTTGATGAACACATTTGAAGAGCAAGTAACCACCATCAACATGATCATTAGAGAACAAACTCACACAATGCAAAAGTGGCATCTCCCACATGCATCATCTAGGGGCTGGACATAGGAAAAACTCCTACACCTTGCTAGGAATGTCCATGCCAAGTTTCACCCAAATTCAAAACCTTTTTGAAGTCCTTTTGGGTATAGCTAGAGAGAGGGTGGTTTGAACTAAAATTCAAATTCAAACTGTTTTCATCCTATGAATTTAAAAGTGGGAGGCATATTCCTACTCAGAACATTTTTATGAGCTCACACACCAATTTTCACTCCATTTGACACGACCCCATCGGCCTTGTCGAGCCAGGATCACGCTGAGGGGTGCTGCGTTGCACAGCACCGGATAACACACATCAAAGGTACAAAGCGGAAGCAAAGTTTTATTACATAAACAGGTTTATGAACATTTTTACAACAAAATATGTTCCGCCTACACTCATGGGCGTAGACTACGCATCGAGTTCACGTTCAGCACGTGAACGTGTCCCCGCTAGCATGCACACACACTAACATGGCGGCGTGCACGACTCCCACTCGACGGGGTTCCCCTCATGGGGTTCCGTCTCCTCCTCGGGAGTCCCTTCCTCATAGAACCCTGCAAAAGCTTCAAACACAAGCAGTGAGCACGAAGGCTCAGCAAGACTGACCTGTCTCTCCTAAACATGAAACTTCTACATGGCGGGTGATAGGTTACATGAGGCAAAATAAGTTGCAAGGACTCGCCTAATTAGTGGGACTTTACTTTCAAGTTTTAGCAGCAGGTAGTGAAGAACCTTACGCTAAGGCACATGAGAGAGCCGCAATCAAACTAGAAGCGTATTTCTCTCATGTACTTTGCCCAAAGTTGAAAGGAACTTTAATTAGCTCTAAACTATAGCAATTCATTAACAATCAAAGTCCATCTTTCAATCAGCAATATTTTAACATGTAACTAGCCTGTTCTTTCTACGTCATGGTACAGTGAACAAGTGGTACTCACTGACCACGAGGGACGGTGATTATAATCGATTTACACCTGCAGGGTTACCCGAATAACCCATCACATATGCCCGTACTCGATGTTGCCTACAGCAACCATCACGGACATCATATGCAACCACCTTTCACCCGTCAGCCAAATGTTGAACCGGTCCAATCGTCCCGAGCAAGAGGTCTCTGCACTCGCATCTCAGTGCCGCCAGCCGATTTACACCTCGAGCTCTCAACCTACCCTCTGAACGACCACCTATGCCTCAACACCCAGCTACCTGAGTTACATCGGTTTCCCAGTTCCCATATAGCCGGTAGGTCTTTGGTACTGTTCTAGCTTGTTCAACAGGCCCGCACACGGCTCGGTCCTCAATCGACACAAGCGGAGTTATAGCACCCAGGCCCCAAAGTCGTGCTGTCCTACTCTCCGCTCGGTCTCATTTTTCTTGCCATGTGGATCATGTGCTATCTCTACCCGAGTCGAGTGCCTTTAGCCTATTCTCGCGAGTAGTTCCAACTACTCGACTTGTACCGAATCCTACACTATCTTAGCATTGCAGTAGCTGAACGGGGTTTCAATCCTAATCCCAACCCATGGTTTTCTGGGCTATGTATTTGGGTTTTCAAACAAGACTCTAATGCAAGCAGTAATGGAACTCAAAGTAAGTTCTCAAAACAGTAAAAAATTGTAAAAGGGTTAATGCAAACCAGAGCTTGCCTTGCTGCTCTTGGTCGTAGGCTAGCTGCTCTTCCGGAGTAACGAAGTCTAAGACTTCGGGTTCTTCCTTGACCTTAGCGACTACATGAGAAATATGAATATATATCAATTCATATGCATTTCAATAGAATTTAAACTTGTGAAGTTTATGAGTCTCACTAGACAGACCCAATGACTCTGAAATTTTTACTGTGGTTTGGTTACAACCTAAACAGAGACTTGGCCAAGTTTTAGTTGCAGCAAAGCTCATTTGAGCTCTCCACAAATAATTATGTACTTGACCTTAATTGGAGCTCTTAGGGTGTTCTAGGGAGTTTCATGGAGCAAGCCATGCCTTTCTGAAAACTAAATTTTCAGAGGGTTCTAATGGAGTTGGTCTCACTTTATTTGAAGGTTCCTAGCTAAAGATATGAGCTAAACAATTTCAGAGAGATTCTGAAAATGTTTCTGAACATTTTCCATTTTCTCTGGAAAAGTTTCATTAATCACCACATTAGGTGGACCAAATGATCTCCAATGGATCCGAAATGTTTATGGCAGCTCAGGGATCTTATGGTGAACATCCCAACAAAATTTCAGAATTTTCCTCCAAAGGGTTCTCCAGTTAAAATTCTAAACAGTTTAAATTTTGAAGAATTAATTCTGGAGAAATAAGGATTTTCATGAAGTGAAACTTGATTTTCTGGAAAGTACTCAAAGTGCTGAATCCAACAAAATTTGGTTCACTCGATTTGGATGTCCCTAGCGAAAGTTATGAGGATTTGAAGTTCGAATGAAATCTGAAAATCAGGAAAAGTTCAAATCACTGCGCGTGGGACCCGGTGCTACGTGTCGGCTCCTCATCGGCTGACACACGCGGCTACATATTCCTTCGCGCGCAGCCGCACCCGCTCCGTGCCACAGCAGATCCTGGTTTTAAAATATCTGCCGCCGACAGCCGGGACCCACCCCCTTCGTCTTCCTCTCGCCTCCGCGCTCTGCCGCCGCGACACCTCGCCGGAGAGCTCGCCGGCGGCCTCTGTGGTGCTCCAAACTTCATGATTCTGGCTTCCCCTGCCTAAATCCACTCGGGGAACATGATTCTGGGCTCAGCTTGTCATGAAAATGGCCGGCACATGGTCGGCGACGAGCGGTAGCTTCGGAAGAACTTCTGCCATGTCGGCCGGCCTTCCTAGCACCTCATCCGATCGAACAAAAGGTCGTCGAGCACCAGTGGACCCTAGGAAAGGTCGACGTGAGCTCCACGGAGCTTGAAAAGGACTGTGTTGGGCTGTCACCGTGCGACCTAGGCCGGAAATCGGAAATTCCTCTAAAACTCAAAGAACAGCGGTTTCCCTCAACGGTTCTTCGTTGTTCCTGCTCCTATGGGCTCGTACGGGCACCTAGAAGTGATCCCCTTTTAAACACCATTGCGAAATCATGAAATTCCGGCGTGAGCAGTCTATGTCATGCCGCCGGAGCTTGCGGTAATGAAAGAGGGTCCGAAGGCGAATCTTTTTGCTGTTCACGGTTCGGTGAACGGCAGGCCGTGGTGGCCGGACGGATCCTTCCCGCGATGGCGGCTTGAGCTGAACCGGCAGAGGAAAGATCATCGTGGTGGAGCTCGGGAAGGACTGCTCCGGGCCTGGAACCGGCGCGAGGGTGTCAATAATGGCTTGGCGCACCTGATGCTGGTCTCTGATCGCCGTGGAAGCCTCAGGGTTGGCCGGGCGACGAGGGACCGAGGGTTCAACCGGGCGGCGAGGAGTTTCAGTTTTCTGGGTGGGAATGCGTCGGGGCAGCGGTGAGAAGCACCGGCGACCGCTCGGGCGCGTAGATAAAGGCCCAGAGAGTCGGTTCAGCGGCCGAGGGCGGCAAGCAGCTGGTGGCGCGGCGGCCCCCCCCCCCTCGGTGGCGCCCTCGGAAGCAGCTCGGGGACCCGAGCACCGAAAGTTCAATCGGTTGAATTTTCTGTGGCTGACATGTGGGTCCCATCTCCCTTTTGACCTCTGAACTTAACTCCCTCTTACTGTTGTAAACAGTAATCCCCTCATACCCATGGTGATTTGTATTATCTACCCCTGACCCATTTGAATTGGTTAGAATTCAAATTGGGTTTGGTTTGACCAAATTTCAGCATATATTCAGTTTGAAATTCAAATAAAGTTTGAATTTGCTAAACTTAGCTCATGACAAGACCAACTCCGAATGGAGTGAAAATTGGTGTGTGAGCTCACAAAAATGTGCTGAGTAAGAATGTGCCCCCCACTTTTGAATTCATGGGATAAAACAGTTTGAATTTGAATTGGAGTTCAAACCACCCTCTTTCTAGCTATACCCAAAAGGACCTCAAAAAGGTTTTGAATTTGTGTGAAACTTGGCATGGACATTACTATCAAAGTGTAGGAGTTTTTCGTATGCCCAGCCCCTAGATGATGCATGTGGGAAATGCCACTTTTGCATTGTGTGAGTTTGTTCTGTAATGATCATGTTGATGATAGTTACATGCTCTTCCAATGTGTTCATCAACTTTCTTCAAATGAGGTGTGTGTGTGTGTGGTGATGAACACTTTGAATGTGTCAAAAACTGAGGCCTTTACATTCCTCCCCCCTTAAAAGAATCTCGTCCCGAGATTATAAGGTGAAAATGAGAGAGAGGACGGTGGAAAATTACCGGATATGCGACGTGAAAAAGTCGGGGTAGTTAGCGCAAAGAAATCCTTCGCTTTCCCATGTCGCTTCGTCCACGGAGTGATTCCTCCATCGGACTTTGTAGAACCACAACGTACGGTTGCATGTGGTTCGGGCCTTTTCATCAATAACCTGAACCGGTTCCTCCCGATAGGTGAGATCCGGTTTCAGTTCTTCAATATCCTCGAGCAGAATGGTAGTTGATAGCTTGAGACACTTTCTCAGCTGGGAAATGTGAAAGACGTCGTGCACACCGGAAAGTGCTTCCGGTAATTCCAGCCGGTATGCTACTTATCTACATCTTTCTATAATCTGAAATGGACCGATGAATCGGGGTGCCAATTTTCCTCTCACCCCGAATCTGTTCACGCCCTTCATTGGAGACACACGTAGGTATACGTGATCCCCGACTTCGAATTGTAATGGGCGCCTTCTCCGGTCCGCATACTGTTTCTGCAGGGATTGGGCGGCTTTTAGGTTCGCTTGAATCAACCGAACCTTTTCCTTCGCGTTGCTGACAAGATCAATCCCGAAGGTAACCCTTCGCCAGACTCACGCCAATTCAAGGGTGTGCGGCATTTTCTTCTGTATAGTGCCTCGTAAGGCACCATCTGGATGCTGGCTTGGTACCCATTGTTGTACGAGAACTCGGCTAACGGCAAGTGATCATCCCAATTCTTGCCCTAGTTGATAGCACAAGCTCATAGCATATCTTCTAGAATCTGATTTACCCGCTCGGTTTGCCCATCCGTCTGCGGGTGGTATGCTGAACTACGGATCAGCTTCGTCCCCAACGCAGCGTGCAGCTGCTCCCAAAACTGGGACACAAATAAAGTGCCCCGATCCGATATGATGGTACGGGGTATGCCGTACAAGCATAGAATCCATGAGATATACAGTTCAGCGTACTTCTTGGCGTTGTAGTTGGTGTTGACCGGGATGAAATAGGCAACTTTGGTTAGCCGGTCGATGATTACCCACACAGAATCATGTTTCTGAAAAGTGGTGGGCAAACCGACGATGAAGTCCATGCTCACATCCTCCCATTTCCAGGCAGGAACGCCTAGTGGTTGCAGCAGTCCCGGTTTCCGCATATGATCTGCCTTCACCCTTTGACATGTATCACACTCGGACACGTACTTTGCGATCTCCCGCTTCATCTGTGTCCACCAAAACTTGCTTCTGAGTTCTTGATACATTTTGTTGCTTCCGGGGTGAATAGAAAACTTCGACAAGTGAGCCTCATCAAAGATTTTCTTCCGCAATTCCAGATTACGGGGCACGACAATCCGGTCCTTGAACCATAGGACGCCGTCTCCGTCTTTCCGGAAACATTTAAGCTCCCCACTGTCTATACGTCTCCACAAATGCCACATGCCCTTGTCATGTTTCTGAGCAGCCGCAATCTCTTCACGGATGGTGGGGATCAAAGCTAAGTTGTAGAGAGCTCCATGTGGAATCACATGCAGTGGTGGTTCGCTCTCTTCCAACAGTGTGATGGTCAGATTGTTGACGTGTGACTTGCGACTCAGCGCATCCGCCACTACATTTGCTTTGCCGGGGTGATAATGGATCTCTATTTCGTAATCCTTTATCAACTCTAACCATCTTCGCTGCCTCATGTTCAGCTCCTTCTGAGTGAATATGTACTTGAGGCTTTTGTGGTCGGTATATAAATGTACGAGGTTACCGAGTCGGTAGTGCCTCCACATTTTAAGTGCAAGTACCACGACTGCGAGCTCCAAGTCGTGAGTTGGATAATTCTGCTCATGGTTTCTGAGCTGCCGTGATCCATACGCGACCACTCTTCGGTCTTGCATCAGCACACATCCGAGCCCAATGCCGGATGCATCGCAGTACACATCGAACGGTTTGGTTGTGTCTGGCTGCGCCAAAACCGGTGCTGATGTCAGGTGCTTGACTAAAGCCTTGAATGCTGCTTCACATGCTGGACTCCAAACATATTTGGTAGCCTTCTTCAGCAGCTCCGTCATAGGCTTGGCAATCTTCGAGAAGTTCGGAATGAACCTCCGATAATATCCCGCGAGTGTGAGGAAACTCCGTACCTCATGAACAGTTCTCGGGGATTTCCAATTCAGCACTTGTGTGATTTTACTCGGGTCTACAGCGATACCCTCCGCTGAGATGATATGCCCGAGAAAAGGCACTTGCGATATCTAGAACTCGCATTTGCTGAATTTCGCGTATAGCTTGTGATCCCGCAGCCGTTGCAAGACTATACGCAGATGCTTCTTGTGATCTTCCTCTGACTTGGAATATACCAGTATGTCGTCGATGAAAACCATGATAAACTTGTCCAGCTCCGGCATGAATACCGAGGTCATCAAGTACATGAAGTGAGCTGGAGCGTTGGTGAGGCTGAAGGACATGACCAGGTACTCATAAAGTCTGTACCTCGTCGAGAAAGCCATCTTCGGAATATCCTCAGCCCGTATCTCAATCTGATGGTACCCGGATCTTAAGTCCATCTTGGAAAAGATCTTTGCTTCGACCAACTGATCAAACAACATGTCGATCCGTGGTAACGGGTACTTGTTCTTGATGGTTATGGCGTTTAATGGACGATAGTCCACGCAAAGTCGCAACGTCTCATCTTTCTTCTTCACAAATAATGCCGAACAGCCCCATGGCGAGGAGCTCGGCCTAATAAAACCCTGCTCCAGCGAGTCCGTTAGCTGAGTCTTCATTTCAGCCAATTCCTTGGGCACCATCTTGTACGGCCTTCGGGATATTAGCATGGTTCCCGGTGCAAGTTCAATCTTGAACTCCACCTCTCTATCGGGCGGCATCTCCGGTAAATCGTCTGGGAACACGTCAGGGAACTCTCGGACCACTGGAATGTCTTCCAATCTGATGGTTGTGGATTGATAGACGCTTGGAAGTTTTATTTCTTGACTGTCCAGAAATAATGAATGAGATTCATGCACTTCTGAGTTCAAGTGCACAATTCGGAGGACGGTGTCTAAAACAGTGCCATGGCGGGTTAACCACGACATCTCTAAGATGACATCGACCTTTTGTCCCTCTAAAATAATGAGAGACGTTGGGTATACTCTACCCTCTAAGCATAATGGCGCTTTTTGGACCATCATTCTTGCTGAAATTTTCCCACCCGGTGAACAAATCAGATATGGACTATCGGTGGGTAGTATTTGCAAGCTGTATTTAGTAATGAAAGCTTGGCTAATAAAATTGTGTGTGGCGCCTGAATCAAACAATACTATGGCGGGATGCTGGTGGAGTTGAAACATACCCGCAAGGATTGGCTCACCCTCCGCACGTCTTCTATGGCAAGTTGGTGGACGGTGCCAGGCCTAGGGTTTGCCCGCCGCGCATTAGTAGGGTTCCGGAGCTGATTCCTCCCCGGAAGTTGCGGTGCAACTCCGCCGCCTTGTCTCTCCGGACAACTGCTGGCGAAGTGTCCTGGACGACCACATTTGTAGCATGTGGCCGCTGCTTGTCTGGTGCTTGGGGGACAAAAGCCCGGCATGCGCTGCTGAGGTGCATACGCACGCGGCATCGCCCGCTGCTGCTGTTGTTGTTGCGGAGGTGGTGCTGGCAGTGCCAGCCTGAACGCCAGTGGAGAATAGGGCCGACTGCGGAATGGCATCGACCTCTGTGGTGGCTGCCAGCGTGGACGTGATTCACCATCCGAAATTTCTGAGAAGGACCACCTCCTTCTCCGCTGCTTTGCGGCGCGCTACGCTTTCTTTCCGCCGCCGCTAACTCCTTGCCGGAGTCCTCATGAACAATCGCAGCATCAATTATGTCGTTGAGGCTGCCGCGATTGAACATCGCCAACTTGTCTTTCAGGAGCAGGTTAAGCCCCTGGTAGAAGTGATCTCGCCGCTTCTCGTCGGTATCGGCGTGATATGAAGAGTAAAGCGCAAGATCATTGAACGCCCTGGAGTATTCCAGCGCGTTCCGGCTCCCTTGTTGCAGGCGTAAAAACTCATGCGTCTTCCTCTTCATGAGACCTGGCGGTATATGATAGGCCCTGAAGGCCGTCCGGAACTCCGCCCAGATCATAACTCGGTCGGTGGGCTGTGGGAAGCACAGTAGTTTGCCCACCACGCGCTCGTGGATCCCTGGAGCTGTTGGACCGTGAACTGAGTCTTGCGCTGCTCACTCATTTGGAGCAGCCCGAACATCATCTCCATCGTGCAGAGCCAGTTGTCCGCATCGAGGGGTTCATCCGCCCTTGAGAATACCGGGGGATGAGTTGCTAGAAAGTCGGAGTAGGAACTCTGTTGACGCTCCTCACGATCTTGACGCCTCTCTGGTCGAGACATATTTGTGATGAGAGTTTGCAGCAACTCCGTGTGCTGCTGATGAGAACCCGCCATTGCCGCAACGATGTCGGCCAATGTAACCGTCGGCGGTGGCGGTGTTTGCTGTTGCTGTTGCTGCTGTTGCTGCTGCTGTCCCGAGGAGTCCTCGGGAGGCTGTTGGGAGGTTTCTCCCCCTTGACTAAAACCCCCAACGTCCGGGTTGGCACGAGTACGAGTCATTCTGAAATTCAAAACAGCAGCGAACAGCACACGTCATACTTAAAAATTCCATATGAGACAGTAGGTATTTGAAGTGACGCATGAATAATTTGCACAACATTCACATATATTGATAAAGCATAAACTTTATACAAGATACATTATTCTCGGGTCTCCGAGAAGTCATTCTCATGTCGTCACTACCTATACATACGCTACTGTCTACACGACTTGTCACTGGTTACAAAAGTTTGGGTTACACCACTCTGGTTGCCCTACTTGGCAACGGTAACCCCCTACTCGGAGTAGAACTCGACCTCCTGCGGCTCGTCCTCCTCCAGTACCTCTGCTGGTGGCTCCGGATCTACAACCTCCTCTCCCATCTCGGGTTCTCCCATTGCCGGAAGATCCAAGACCACCGGTATGCCCAATACCGGGGGCACAAGGTCCTGCAACGCGTGCACCTCGTCCATTGCCTGGTTGTAGTCTTCTTCCCAGCCTTGCCCTTCCTCAATAGTGTCGTCTCGCTCTTGAGTAAGGACCTCATTCTGCTGGGTTAGAGCCTGCACCCGTTCTTGCAACGCCGCTATGTAAACACGGCTGTTGGTACCGTCAATAAGGGGTACCCCCGTGCACAGGGGAAACTGCCTAAGGACCTCGCCCTTCTCCGCAGGGAGAGCTCCGAAGGCGCCATGTGTCCAGCGGGGCCGGACCTCCCTCTCCTCAGAGGAGAGCTCCGGGCCCGCCACGTGGCCAACTGAGCCGGACCTCCCCCCCTCCGTGGGGAGAGCTCCGAAGGCTCCACGTGTCCAGCGGGGCCGGACCTCCCTCTCCTCAGAGGAGAGCTCCGGGCCCGCCACGTGGACAGCAGAGGCGGACCTCCCCCTCTGTGGGGAGAGCTCCGAAGGCTCCACGTGTCCAGCGGGGCCGGACCTCCCTCTCCACAGAGGAGAGCTCCAGACCAGCCACGTGGACAGAAGAGCCGGACCTCCCCCCTCCGCGGGGAGTGCTCCGAAGGCTCCACGTGTCCCGCGAGGCCGGACCTCCCTCTTCTCAGAGGAGAGCTCCAGACCCGCCACATGGCCAGCAGAGCAGCGCTGCCTGCCCCCGTTCTGTAAAAAGCAGGAGTAAAGATGCGCCATACCTTGCTCGTACAAGGTATTCAAGACCCGCGCCTTCCCAAGGCGCGGAGACACGGAGCACGCCTCTGTCAGGTGCCATTGCGCCCAGTCACATCACAGACTGGCGCACCACGTCAGAGCCTGCCCACCAATAAACATAGCGACAAGACATCCCCTGCCGCCCCTGCCAACCACTACGACTAGCTTGCGGCATGGGCAGGGCGGCAGAACGAAGACTTGGAAGCCCTCGCCAGAGACAACTACCGGTGTAACTACAGATACGGTAGCTGGCAGGCAATCTCCCCGGGACCACCTGTCGGGTCCCGGGCCCACCTTGTAAGCCGCCCGAGCCTTGGACTATAAAAGGCTCGGGTAGGCAATGTTAGCAAGGGTTCGCACTCCAGCCATTCGCATCCTTAGGTTCAACTCATCCTCAAGTTCAGGACTCCGGTTCTGAGCAACAAGCAATACAACGAGCACCTCTGCTCACCGTGGATGTAGGGTATTACGCTCCGGCAGCCTGAACCACGTAAAAATCCCCGTGTCAAGCTTCTCCCTCAATCGTCCCTAACGCGTAAGCTCCCCGTGAGTGACTAGCCCCTCCGAAAAAGAACCTCCGCGGGCTGCCCAGAGCAGGCCCGGGGGAAGTGTCGACCGAACACTTCGACATTTGGCGCGCCAGGCAGGGGGCTTTTCCCCTTGTGCGACGAGTTTTCACCGATGAAGATGACCAGGCTTCCCTCAGCGGCAAACTTTCCCCCTCCGCGTTCACGGCGAACCGCGACCAAGGGGGAGTACATGTCGACACGCTCAGGACGGAGTGTGTCGAAACAAGCTGGGAGCCAGCAACCGGCTCTGGCAGCGCCGACCACGGCAATGCAGGCTCCAACCAGCATCAGGTCTTCAGTAGCGCTAGGCGTACCCAGTGGGGGTGCGCTAGCCGCAGCAAGAGCGCTACTGCACAATCCGCCTGCTGGGGACGCGCCTCAGGCAGCGACCCAGCAGTGGATTCGCGAGGTAGACCGTCTCGTCGTCGCCGCCGCAAACCCTCGACTTCGGCGTGGACGACGCTCCAGTCAACCGGCAGTGTCGCTGACGCGCACGCCCACGGTTGACGGGCAAACGGCGGATTCCAGCTCCTCCATGCTCCCGTCGACGGACCTGAGAAGGGAGCTGGAACGGTGCCACTTGGGCCATGATGCCCGAGTGTTCCTCGAGCGACGTCGAGAAAGGCGTCGCACTCAAGAGGCTGGCGACAACATGACATCGGCCTCGACCCAGCCTGGAGGGCAGACCTTCGCTACGCGAGCTCTGCCCCAGGCGTACGCCGCACAGCATAAGCCACAACCATGTGCTCTGCAAGCGGCGTCCCCGGCCTATGGTGCAACCTTGCCCATACCGGGGTACACTGTGCCAGGCGCAACCAAGCGTTGGCGGCACCAGTACCTGCACTGGGAGCCAGCAACCGGCTCTGGCAGCGCCGACCCCGGCAATGCAGGCTCCAACCAGCGTCAGGTCTTCAGTAGCGCTGGGCGTACCCGGCGGGGGTGCGCTAGCCGCAACAAGAGCGCTACTGCACAATCCGCCTGCTGGGGACACGCCTCAGGCAGCGACCCAGCAGTGGATTCGCGAGGTAGACCGTCTTGTCGTCGCCGCCGAAAACCCTTGACTTTGGCGGGGACGACACTCCGGCCAACCGGCTGTGTCGCTGACGCTCACGCCAACGGTTGACGGACAGACGGCGGATTCCAGCTCCACCAGGCTTCCATCGACGGACCTGAGGACTGAGCTGGAACGATGCCACCTGGGCCAAGACGCCCGAATGTTCCTCGAGCGGCGACGAGAAAGGCGTCGCAGCCAAGAGGCCGGCGTCAGCATGACGACTGCCTCAACCCTGCCTGAGGCACAGACTTTCGCCACGCGAACTCTGCCCCAGACATACGCCACGCAGCATATGCCACAGCCATATGTCCTGCAAACGGCGCCCCCGGTCTATGGCACAGCCTTGCCCATACCGAGGTACACTGTGCCAGCGGCGAACCAAGCGTTCGCGGCACCAACACCTGCAGCAACAGGGGCAGGATGTACGGCCCTGGAGCGGCGACGAGAAAGGCGTTGCAGCCAAGAGGCCGGCGTCAGCATGACGACTGCCTCAACCTGCCTGAGGCACAGACTTTCGCCACGCGAACTCTGCCCCAGACATACGCCACGCAGCATATGCCACAGCCATATGTCCTGCAAACGGCGCCCCCGGTCTATGGCACAGCCTTGCCCATACCGAGGTACACTGTGCCAGCGGCGAACCAAGCGTTCGCGGCACCAACACCTGCAGAAACAGGGGCAGGATGTACGGCCCTGGAGCCCCACCTCCGCTTCACGAGGTGGCCGCGCAAGTTTCGGCCGCACCTGCCCGAAAAGTACGACGGCAGCGTCAACCCGGCGGGGTTCCTCCAGATCTACTCCACCGCCGTACTTGCCGTAGGAGGGGATGAGGCCGTCATGGCCAAACTACTTCCCCGTCGCCTTGACCGGCCCAGCCCGGTCTTGGCTAATGAACCTCCCTCAGGGTTCCATAACTTCCTGGGGAGAGCTCTGCCGGCAGTTCATCTCCAACTTCGGCAGCTCCTACACTCGTCCCGGCACGGAGCTTGACCTCCAAGCCATCAAGCAACAACCTGGGGAGTCGCTGCGCTCCTTCATCCAGCGGTTCTCCCAGGTATGCAACACCATTCCGCATATTCAAAGTGCTTCTGTGGTGGCGGCACTTCGACAGTGTCCAGGACAAGAAGATGCTTGGGAGGCTTGCAACCAGAGAGGTCTGCGATGCCTCCGAGCCCTTCAGCCTGGCGGACAAGTGCGCCAGAGCAGCCGGAGGGCGGAGCTGGCACTCACTGCCAGCTTCCGAAGCCGGAAGACAGCCCGAAGATGGCGGAGTTCAAGCTGAGCTTCCGACCACGTCAGACAGCCAAGAGCCAAGCACTGGCTGACTTCGTGGCTGAGTGGACGCCAACGAAGGCTGACCCAGGGGGCCGCGAAGACGGTGAACCAAAGTACCGAGCTCCGGTCTTCACCGGGCCTCACTGGACGCTCTTCTTCGATGGCTCCTCGCGAAAGCAGGGGGCCGGTGCCGGCGTACTGCCTCTCATGCCATCGGGGGAGCAGTCTGGGTACATGGTGCGTCTCAATTCCAAGGCAACCAACAACTTGGCAGAGTATGAAGCACTCATCTTTGGCCTAAAAGACAGTCCTGTCTCTGGGCGCTCGCCAGTTGTTGGCGCAGGGCGACTCCCAGCTAGTTATCAAGCAAGTTAAGGGTGAATGCCCGGCAATGACCCACAGCTAGCTGCTTATCTGCTTCACGTGCGGATGTTGGAGAAAGAATTCCTCGCCTTGGACCTGCGCCATGTACCGCGCGCTTGCACGGCCGCAGCTGACGACCTCTCAACGAAAGCCTCCATCGGAGCCCCTGCGCATGAAGGAGTCTTCGAGAGGACGTTGCTGCGGTCCACAGCCCGGCCCGCCGAGCCGGGCGAAGGGGGCTGAACCAGTGCCTCGAAGCTAGGCAGTCCCGGCGGCCCTGGATGCCGCCAAAGGATCGTAAGAGTCACTGGGGACTCCGTGCAACCCAGCGCTCAAGATCCAGAAGCTCAAGTAGTCCCGATGCATGGACAACGGAGGTCCGGGACTCCTTGAAGGACATCCTTCCTGATGAACGTGCATCCGCTGAACGGGTGGTGCGGATGGCTAAGTGCTACGCGCTGGTATCTTTACTGGCGTGGCGCCACGACATCCTATTGCGGTGCATAACCCAGGAGGAAGGCTGCGATTAGCTCGCAGTAGTCAAGGAGGCGAGTGCTGGGAACGCTCATCGTCCCACACGTTTGTCGGTTAAGCCACTCGGCATGGCTCCTACTGACCGAGAGCCACCTGGACGCCGTCAAACCGGTTAGGGATGCAATGCGTGCCAGGTCCACGCCAAGCAGACCCACACAACCGGTGCAGACGCGCACCCAGAGCCGTCGGGGGATACCGGCTCCTCCATGTCGAGGGCCAGCCGGACTTCCCAGGGCCGGGTCACGGGAACTACCCTTCCACATGGTATGCGGGGCCGAAGCCATGCTTCCCCCTGATATAGCCATGGGGGTCCCCCCGTGTCTGGTGTACGACGAAGCCACGCATGACCCGCTCTGCGTGAAGACAGGCGCTCCGACGCTACCCAGTAAGTTCACCATGCTTACTTAGGTGTTTATTTAAATTATGCATTAATTTATATGAACACCTCCCCACGCTCTAGACAGTGTGCGTCCGTTGTACACTCGGCTCCTCTTTCCGGCTCTCATGCATAGTCGATATTTGCCGTCCTGCCGAAGGCGGTAGTGCTTGGGGTACCTGCCAGAGGCCCGGTGGCCTTTTGGATCACCCCCTATAAGGGTACTGCACCGCCAGTTGGTCTCCTCCGAGAAAAGACCTACGCTAGAACGGGGGGTCAGGAGCCTTGCTTTGCCCGGTCTTGCACCCAAAGCATGCGCACTCTGCCTCCCGGCGCTACGGTCTAAGTACCAGGGGGCCGGGCGGTTACACCCTGACTGGGGCTGGGGCCAGACCTCTGGGACCAAGTGCACTGGATTACCCAAGCCCCGTATTCCGGCCTGGGACAGTAAGACAAATGAGACTAAGGGATAGGAAAGGGGGACCACTGAGCAGTTCCGGACCTCCGCCCCCACAGCTGGGCCGAGCTCCGAGGCCAGCCCTCGCCCTCCTTTCAGAGGCGAGCGCTGATGCCGGACCTCACGCCCTTCGCTGGCCTGAGCTTCGATGACTTCCGGACTCCGCCTCCACAGCCAGGCCGAGCTCCAAGGCCAGCCCTCACCCTCCTTTGAGAGGCGAGCGCTGATGCCGGACCTCACGCCCTTCGCTGGCCTGAGCTCCTATGACTTCCGGACTCCGCCTCCACAGCCAGGCCGAGCTCCGAGGCCAGCCCTCGCCCTCCTTTCAGAGGCGAGCGCTGATGCCGGACCTCACGCCCTTCGCTGGCCTGAGCTCCGATGACCTCCGGACCTCACGCCCTTCGCTGGCCTGAGCCCCGATGACTTCCGGACTCCGCCCCCATAGCTGGGCCGAGCTCTGAGGCCAGCCCTCGCCCTCCTTTCAGAGGCGAGCGCTGACGCCGGACCTCACGCCCTTCGCTGGCCTGAACTCCGATGACTTCCGGACTCCGCCTCCACAGCCAGACCGAGCTCCGAGGCCAGCCCTCGCCCTCCTTTCAGAAGCGAGCGCTGATGCCGGACCTCACGCCCTTCGCTGGCCTGAGCTCCGATGACTTCCGGACCTCCGCCCCCACACCTGGGCCGAGCTCCGATGCCAGGCTTCACCCTCTCCTAAAGAGGCTGAACACCGAAGCCGTCAAGACCCTGCCAGCACAGGGAGTACTCAAGACAAGAAAGTGCGCGGATCAGAAGAGACGAAGGTCCCACCTCGGGCTCGCTATCTCCCCCGAGATGGGCCCGGGGGCCACTGTCAGTACCCTCGATATGGAGTACCCCCGCGCACAGGGGAAAATGCCTAAGGATCTCGCCCTTCTCCGCAGGGAGAGCTCCGAAGGCGCCATCGTCCAGCGGAGCCGGACCTCCCTCTCCTCAGAGGAGAGCTCCAGGCCCACCACGTGGCATACAGAATCCGGACCTCCCCCTCCGCGGGAGAGAGGCCCGAAGGTGCCGCGTGTCCGGAGAGGCTGGACCTCCCTCTCCTCAGAGAGGAGCTCCGGGCTCGCCATGTGGCCAACAGAAGCCGAACCTCCCCCTCCGCGGGGAGAGGTCCGAAGGCTCCACGTGTCCTGCGGGGCCGGACCCCCCTCTCTCCTGAGGAGGGCTCCGGGCCCGCCACGTGGCCAGAAGAACAGCGCTGCCTGCCCCCGAGCGATAGGCAGCGGGCGTAAAGACGCCCCATACCTTGCCCGTACAAGGTATTCAAGGCCCGCGCCTTCCCAAGACGCGGAGACGCGGAGCACGCCTCTGTCAGGTGCCGTTGCGCCCAGTCGCATCACAGACTGGCGCATAGTGTCAGAGGCTGCCAGACAATAAACGCAGCGACAAGACATCCCATGCCGCCCCCGCCGTCATCATCCACTACGACTAGCATGTGGCATGGGCAGGGCTGCAAGATGAAGACTCAGAAGCCTTCGCCAGAGGCAACTACTGGCATAACTGCAGATACGGTAGATCGCAGTCAATCTCCCTGGGACCACCTGTCGGGTCCCGGGCCCCCCTTGTAAGCTACCCGAGTCTTGGACTATAAAATACTCGGGTAGGCAACGATAGCAAGGGTTCGGACTCTAGCCATTCGCACCCTGGGTTCGCACTTTGCAACTCATACGCTAGCCATACACTCCCAAGCTGTAACTCACCCCCAAGCTCAGGACCCCGGCCCTGAGCAGCAAGCAATACAGCGAGTTCCATAGCTCGCCGTGGACGTAGGGTTTTACGCTCCGGCGGCCTGAACCACGTAAAACTCACCGCATCAAGCTCTTACTAACTCGTCCATCCACGCAAGCTCTCCGCAAGGGACTAGCCCCACCGAAAAAATAACCTCCGCGGGCTGCCCAGTGCAGGCCCGGGGGAAGTGTCGACCGAACACTTCGATAGACACGTTCACGTGCTGATCATGAACTTGATGCGTAGTCTACGCCCGTGAGTGTAGACTGGACCTATTTTGATGTAAAAATGTTCATACACCACTTTATGTAATAAAAGTTTTGCTTCCGCTTTGTACTTTTGATGTGTGTTATTCGGTGCTGTGCAACGCAGCACCCCTCAGCGTGATCCTGGCTCGACAAGACCGTGGGGTCGTGTCAGCGCTGGTATCAGAGCTCGCTTGAGGTTTAACGCACTACAAAGGTCATCTTTTTCAAAAATCCCGTGAGGAACAAGTTAGTAGTCCATATAAGGATGTTATTACTGTATAGAAAGTGGCATACTAACCTATTTGCTTATGTCAGAAAATCGTGCATCTCGGAACATTTTATGTCTTGGGGGGTGCACGTAAGCGCTGTCCACCAGTGCGCACAAGCTGAAGGATGGCGCCCCACGGGTGGCAGGTAACCCGGCCCGCTTTGATATCCTCTATGACTCTTCATGTCGTTTGGGGTATTCGAGCAACGTCTGTCCCTGGCGTGCGTGGTGCAATTTGGGAGACCCCGTCACGTGGTCTGAAACGTGAACACGTAACTCAAGGCGTGTTTGGCTTGAGAACATCCGGGCGAGTGATGACGGCCGGGTGTACAAACTGTATGGATACCGGGCTCGGTGTGCAGCCGAGTCTGACGATTGTTTGAGTTTTCTGCAGGTAGTCTAACCACGAAACAGTAGATGTGTAGCATCCGTGTGCGAGTGACATTTAGTGCCACTGAACTAACGAAGCCGGCTAAGTCCGGTATAGGATTTTCTTTTGTGAGGCAACATAGTACCGTCATATGTCTTACGGTGCATCGCCACCGTACTACACTTTGTAACTTCTTTCCAATGAAGAAATTATTCATGACTAACTTTAAACTAAAAATGGAAGTTGGAAAACACATATTAGTTACTGAACTCTTCATTTGAACTAAGTTTCAAAGGGGGAATTCATAGGTTTCTATGTTTCTCAAAAACAGAGTGCTCTGTTCTGGCGGAAATTTTTGCTTGACTTTGATGGAGCATAACTCTGAAAAGATTGACCCAATGGAGGTGTATGATACAGTTCTGGAAAGTTTTTTAATTGCTCTACAACTTCTTTGTAGAACTTCGGAACAACATCACACGCCAAATTGGTTGAATGTCCAGTTGAATGCAAACTGTTCAGACAACAGGACAGATGCAAATCTTCCTGGATGTTTCTGTAAAACACTTATAACATTCTGTAGAAAAATCCTTAAGGGTCATATGATACACCGTTGGAAAGGTTATGAGATGAGAAACATTGTTGTAATTCAGAGTTTTTTCAGATTCCTATTGTATTTGCATATACAACTGTGATAAAACCAGCCACATACAAAGGAGATGCTGGCAAATTTTATCCAGGAATTCTGTCAAATTTGAAAAATCATAACTCTTAATAAAGAAGTGATATAGAATCATGTGAATACTCGTTGGAAAGATATTGGAGTTAACTTTAACTTCGGTATACAACTTGAGTGATGAAAATGCTTCTAACTGGATCAAAGTGTAGATTTAGTGCATCAGGGTCTGTTCTGTACAAACGAGGAAAATGAGTGATATCGTGCAGGCTAGTACAAGTTATGTGCCCCAAAAGCACCTGTTGGTGTCCCGAACACCATTCGGTGATACGTAGGCCCCTGTACGATTAACTCCTTAGAGATTGATTGCTGGTCAAGTACAACAACTTGCACCACCTCCAGAGCAGCAGCATCAGACGGTGGTTTGTACTCCATCGCTGCAGCTATATGTATCTAGCTCCAACCACAAGTTAGAGAAGAGCCGGAGAGACATCCGTGCTCTACTTGTGGTCGGATGGGCCATTATGCTAGGTATTCTATGGAGGAAATTCAAGGTTGCGGATCATCATACTTTCAATGATCAGATCCGTAACAATATCTGCAGAAAAGAGGGCAGACAAGGGGCAACATTCACTACACAGTGAGTGATGATGTCCCAGAAGGAGAAGCCGTGTTAGCAGAGATGTTTCTCTGAATCGGCTACCGGTATTAATTCTCTTGGACTTCGGTGCCACACCTAGCTTTGTTAGTCCATCTTTTGTGGCTCAACATTAGCTCCAAACCACTTTTACAAAGAGGTAATACCTCATATCTTCGCTGGGGCAGCATTACAAGAAGTGATGTTGTTTTCCGAGCACCTCTTTGTTTGCGGGTTAGACTATAACCCACGACCCTCCTTATTCTTGGGGTCTGAAGATCAACATTATTTTGGGGAGGCCGTGGTTGAATTACCACAAAGCGGTTCACAACATCAGTTTCGAACCGTTAAGCTCAAACTCCTCACGGCACGGTCTTCATACATTAGTTCTGGGCGTCAGTCGGCAACAGATTGCAATATTGAACCACACAGAAACTGTTAGATAGAGGGCAGTCTGGTGGTACGTAAATTTCAGGAGGTGTTTCCCAATTGTTTACCGGGCATACCGCCCAAACAGGACATAGAGATCAAGATTGAACTTGCACCAGGAACGCCACTGAGTTCACGAAGGCCGTACAAAATGGCACCCAATGAATGAGCAGAGTGGAAGACACCGCTGAATAACCCGGTGAGCAAAGGTTTTATACGACTGAGTCGTTACCTTGGGGTATGCAGCATTGTTTGCAAAAGAGAAGCACGAAACACTACGACATTGTGTAGTGCTCGTCTGCTTAACACTGTGACAATCAAGAACCAGTACCCGTTACCACAGATCGACATATTGTTTGATCAGTTGGTCGAAGCAATGATCTTTTCCAATATGGATTTAAGATCCGGGTACCACCAGATTAGAATACGGGTTGAGGACATTCCGAAGACGGCTTTCTCGACGAGGTACGGGCTTTATGGGTACCTGGTCATGTCCTTCGGCCTCACCAATGCTCCAGCTCACTTCATGTACTTGATGAACTCGGTATTCATACCGGAGCTGGACATGTTTGTCGCGGTCTTCATCGACGACATACTGGTATATTCTAAGTCGGAGGAAGATCACAAGAAATATCTGCGTATAGTCTTGCAACGGCGGCGGGATCACAAGCTATACGCGAAATTCAGCAAGTGTGAATTCTGGATATCGCAAGTGCCTTTTCTCGGGCATATCATCTCAGCGGAGGGTATCGCTGTAGACCCGAGTAAGATCACTCAAGTGCTGAATGGGAAGTCCCCGAGGACTGTTCATGAGGTACGGTGAGTTTCCTCGGACTCGCGGGATATTATCGGAGGTTCATTCTGAACTTCTCGAAGATTGCCAAGCCGATGATGGAGCTGTTGAAGAAGGTTACCAAATATGTTTGGAGTCCGGCATGTGAAGCAGCATTCAAGGCTTTAGTCAAGCACCTAACATCAGCATCGGTTTTGGCGCAGCCAGACAAAACAAAACCGTTCGATGTGTACTGCGATGCATCCGGCATTGGGCTCGGATGTGTGCTGATGCAACACCGAAGAGTGGTCGCGTATGGGTCACGGCAGCTTAGAAACCATGAGCAGAGTTATCCAACTCACGACTTGGAGCTCGCTGCTGTGGTACTTGCACTGAAAATGTGGAGGCACTACCTACTCGGTAACCTCGTGCATTTATATACCGACCACAAGAGCCTCAAGTACATATTCACTCAGAAGGAGCTGAACATGAGGCAGCGAAGATGGTTAGAATTTATAAAGGATTACAAAATAGAGTTCCATTATCATTCGGGCAAGGCAAACGTAGTGGCAGATGCGCTGAGCCGCAAGTCACACGTCAACAATCTAACCATCACTCCGTTGGAAGAGAGCGAGCCACCAGTACGTGTGGTTCCCCGTAGAGCTCTCTACAATTTAGCTTTTGCCCCCACCATCCGTGAATGAAGGGTGGCAGCCCAGGAATAGGACAAGGGCATGTCACAATTGCGGAGGCATATAAACAGTGGGGAGCTGCAATATTTCCGGAAATACGGAGATGACATCCTGTGGTTTAAGGACAGAATCGTCGTACCCCGTAACCCAGAATTTAGGAAGGAAATTTTTGGACGGGGTCACTTGTCAAAGTTTCTATTCGCCCCGATTCATCGGTTCATTCCAGGTTTTGGAAAGATGTGGCTCCGTTGCATACCGGCTGGAATTACCAACAATATTCCCCGGTGTGTATGACATCCTCCATAATTCTCAGCTGAGGAAGTGTCTCAAGTGTTTAATCACCACTCAGCTAGAGAACATCGAGGAACTGAAACTAGATCTCACGCATCAGGAGGGACTAGTTCAGATCATCGACATAAAGGACCGAACCACACGTGATTATACGTTGTGGTTCTATAAAGTTTTATGGAGTGGTTACTTTAAGGTTGGAGCGATATGGGAGAGCGGAGGATTTCTTCACGTCAATTATCCCGACTTTCGACGTCACACATCCTATGATTTTTCCACCGTCCTCCCTCTCATTTTTACCTTATAATCTCGGGACGAGATTCTTTTAAGGGGGGAGGAATGTGAAGGTCCCAAAGTATCAATACAAAGAAACTCTTGTTTGTACCAAGTTGGTTTCCTATGTATGAAAAATGGGACTTGTTTAAACTTTTTCACATGTGATAATACACATGAAAGCTCCCTCCACACAAGTTCAATGGTTATTTGAAAACATGGAACAAAAAGGAATTTGAAACCAAGTAGGGAAGTACCCATATGTGTGAGAGAGCTAAATTCAGATTTTGGAGCAAGTTGGTTCCACTAAAATATTCAAATGAGATTAACACAATGGTTTTCAAAACTGTTGTATTAAAAAAATCTCATTTGCAGTAGCCAAATCAAAGAGCAGGTTTCATATTTGAATTCTTTAGGTCCAAATTAGGGGGTAGGCAAAGTCTCATGAACTTTTGAAGATATTTTCTACCCATTTTCCAATTAGACCTAAATGTACAATGAATTCAGATACCTATTTGAATTTGAATGACTTGTGCCCAATTATCCAGGTGCAGTTTAGTTTTCAACTCCACACAGTTGAATTTCATCATTTGCAAATTTTTGGGATATTTTGGGGAGATAAGGGGGAGATGGGCTCACTTGTCATAAGTATCAAAGTATCTCTGCAGAGGAATTGGGTCTCTGTTTTGCTGCCTTCGGGAGATCGACAGCAGCTGCTCGCGACAGCACACCGGCAGCTGGTCGACCGCCCCGCAACCGACTGCAACGCCGATTCTGGCCCCCTCAGCGATCTCATCCATACATAATGTGTTCTCCCTCTGCTCACGGACAGAGCACCGAGGCTCTCCCTCCCTCACACCGAGCCGAGTAAACTCGCCTCCGCCACACCACCGCTCGCTCGGTGACCTCCAAATTCCCACGAACTGAGGCTAGTGAGTAGCAAGATGGCACCAGGGCGTCACCCTCGTCCTCCTTGACGTACTCCCGACCAGTGCTCGGCTCTCCAACCCAGGGAGCAACGCGACCGCGTGAAGGCCGAACCGAACCCGATGAGGAGGCGCCCCTGGACGCGCCAAGGCACCGTGCTGCTCTCCTCTCAAGCTCAGACCATGCCATGCACCACCGGGAGAAAATTTGGAGAAGTTGCTCCGGCGTACTCAATTCGACCGCTGGCACGGTAATCCCAAATTCCCTCTCAATTCTCATTCTGAGGTCGTCAAAGTTTTCACAAAGGGCCCAAAGCGGTAGGCAATCCTTTGCTCTTCACGGTTCTAGCCTGAAACTGCACCTAGAGCGAGTATTTCGTGGTTTTCTACTGGTAACCGAACCGGGGGACCACGGTCGCATGGTGAAAGCATATTTGCCATCGTTCCCGAACATTTTTGAGGCTAGGTCGAGCTCCCACATCGTTCACTGGTGCTGTAGCACTGTTTTCCGAGCTTTTAGCGCACTAGGATGGCCGGCCGACGTCGCCGATGATGTGCCGAGCTGCCGCATCGCCGCTAGCTACCGTAGAGGCTTCGCCGGCTCGGGGAAACCTCACCATCGTGCTCAGCGTGGCAGGTTAGGCCCTGGCGGCGAGCAAAGGCTCGGGCAGAGGCCGGGAGATCGGTTTCCGGCGATCTCCGGCGAGGGCGGCGGCGCGGGCACCCGGGCGCGGGAACTGACCCGAGGTTGAAGAAGGGGTCGGCGGGCCCAGTCGTCAGTGAGAGAAAGTTTAAAACCCTGATCTTATGTGGCGGTTGGATCCAGTGCGACTGCGCGTATGGAAACGTGTGGCCCCGTGTGTCTTTGTGCCAGTGAGTGACACGTAGCTCGGACCCACTGTCAGCGTTTTAAACATTTTAGGGTTTTCAGTTTCCAGTTCAACCTCTGAAGAGCCACAACTTTGTGTAGGAATGTCCAAAAATTATTAAACAAATTTTGTTGGATTCCTCTCAAAGAGTACTATCCAGGGATGCAGACCAATATTTATGAAAATCCCTGGATTTGGCTCATTAATTCATGTAAAGAGAATCTTGTGGGAATTATTCCAGGAGTTCTATGGGTTGGAAAATTCCCAAATTTGGGCAGAAGGTTCTTCCAAAAATACTTGAACTCCAGTCAAAATTTCAGAGGCATTGGACCTCATTTGCTTGGTCAAATGTGGTGTTAATTCCTTATGTCTCTGAAAATTGGAAAAATAGAACAGAGCTCATTTTCAGATTTTACCCAATTCATGTAAAGCTCATATCTTTGTATAGAAACCTCCAAATTTAGTGATTCAAATTGGGTTAGATCCAGGTTGACAAACTATATCCAGATATGTAACCCAAAGTGTATGAAAATCCTTAATTCTCCAGAATTAATTCCTCAAATTTTAAACTGTTTGGAATTTTAACTGGAGAATCCCTTGTAGGAAAATTTTGAAATTTTGCTGGGATGTTCACCAAAATATCCCTGAACTACCATAAAAATTTCAGGTCCATTTGAGCTCATTTGATCCACCTAATGGTGTGATTAGTGAAACTGTTCCAGAGAAAATAGAAAATGTTCAGAAACATTTTCAGAATTTTCTCTGAAATTGTTTACCTCATATCTCTAGCTAGGAACCTTCAAATTAAATGAGACCAACTCCATTAGAACCCTCTGAAAATCTAGTTTTCAGAAAGTCATGGCTTGTTCCATGAAAATCCATAGAACATCCTAAGAGTTCCAAGTAAGGTCAAGGACATGATTAATTGTGAAGGGCTCAAATGAGCTTTGCTGCTACTAAAACTTTACCAAGTCTGTGTTTAGGTTGTAACCAAGCCACAGTAAAAGTTTCACAGTCTTTGGGTCCGTCTAGTGAGACTTAGAAGATTCACAAGTTTAAAACTCAATTCAATTGCATTAAATTAATACATGTATTTCTTATATCATGTAGTCGCTATGGTCAAGGAGGAACCCGAAGTCCTAGACTTCGTTACTCCGGAGGAGCAGCTAGCCTACGACCAAGAGCAGCAAGGAAAGCTCCGGTTTGCATTAACATTTTACAAATTTTTATTGTTTTGAGCACTTCCTTGAGTATCACTTATTTCCTTGCATTAGAGTCTTGTTTGGAAACCCAATTCCATAGCCAACAAAACCATGGGTTGGGTTTAGGACTGCAAACCCCGTTAGCTACTGCAAAGCTAAGTTAGGGTAGGATTCGGTACAAGTCGAGTAGTTGGAACTACTCGCGAGTATAGGCTAGAGGCATTCGACTCGGGTAGAGATAGCACATGATACACATGGCAAGAAGAATGAGACCGAGCGGAGAGTAAGGGCAGCAGGACTTTGGGGCCTGTGTGCTATAGCTCCGCTTATGTCAATTGAGGACCGAGCCGTGTGCGGGCCTGTTGAACAAGCTAGAACAGTACCGAAGACCTACCGGCTATATGGGTACCGGGAAACCGATGTAACTCGGGTAGCTGGGTGTTGAGGCATAGCTGGTCGTTCAGAGGGTAGGTTGAGAGCTCGAGGTGTAAATCGGCTGGCGGCACTGAGATGCGCGTGCAGAGACCTCTTGCTCGGGACGATTGGACCGGTTCAACATTTGGCTAACGGGTGAAAGGTAGTTGCGTACGGCGTCCGTGATGGTTGCTGTAGGCAACATCGAGTACGGGCGTACGTGACGGGTTGTTCGGGTAACCCTGCAGGTGTAAATCGATTATAATCGCCGTCCCTCGCGGTCAGTGAGTACCACTTGTTCACTGTACCGTGACGTAGAAAGAACAGGCTAGTTACATGTAAAAGTGTTGTGTAAAAGCCCAAGAAAAGGGACTTGTAAAAAACTTTTCTTCATCTCACAACACCACAATTTTCATTGTGGACACCTTAGGAAATGTTGTGAAAAGCATGTAACCTCCATCAAAAGAGGGACTAGAGGGGAGAGTCTTCACTCTCACAAAGTAGGGTTTATACACATATGATCACACAATGAGGAAATTCAAAACTGTTGTGTCCAAACTATTGTTGCAGCAGCTAACACAAGGATCAAGTGGCATATTTGGATTCCTTAGGTCCAAATTAGTGGGGAGGCAGAGTTTCATTAATTTTTGAAAAGTCTTGCTGCCCATTTTTCCAAAGGAAGTCAAATGTGCAAAGAATTCAAATGAATATTTGAATTTGCATGGAATTTGCCCAAACTTGTCAAATGAGCTCAGTTTCCAATTTTCAAACAATTGGGTTGGATAATTGTCAAACTTTGGAGATATTTTGAGGAAAAGAGGTACTGAGTTGTGGGGCCCACATGTCATAGGAATGAGTATACTTAACACTTAAGTTTCTCTCTGGTCTTCACTCCACTGAGGTGTAACCCCGGGGCGACACCGAGCGGCCGCCCCCGTCGACCGAGGCTCCACCTCCTGCTCCCATTTCGCGCTGGCCTGCTCCTTACCCCGGAAACCGGCTGCAGCACGTTGCCATCTTCGCTTTGATCGCGCGCTAGCTGTTCTTCCCACGCGCAAACAGCAATCGGCGCTCACCGCCGCACTCCTTTCTCCCCGATCGCCGGCCTCAACAAACCTCGGTTGTGCGCACCGGCAGTACAGAAAAGCAGCGCCTGTGCCTGCTCTACCACACAAGCCCCGCAACCCCAAAGACCCTAGCCTGTGACGCGCACAATTCGGCAAACGGCACCGAGAAAACAGAGCTGTCCGGCGGAGAACCGGAGCTGGTCTCACGTGGACAGACCCACCCAGAGCTTCTCAGGCCCGAGCTAGAGCACCCTCGGATGCGCTGGGAGCCCCTGATGCTCGTCCCCGAGGCTCAAGCCATGAGATGATCTACCAGGCTCGAATTTGGGAAAAGATCGCCGTCGGGCACCATCCGACCTTCTTTTACGGTAATACCAAATTCGATCGTCCCTCTCGTTCTTAGGCCGTGAAACCTTGCACACAGGACCGCCACTAACCGGCGATCAGTAGTCCTTCACAACCCTAGTTGGAAATATGCACGTAGACCGTATGAAATCCAGAATTTCCGACCTCAAACGCGGAGGAGGTTTCGTGTGCACGGTGAGACACCATTAGCCGCCGGTCCCGAGCAGTTTTGAGGCTAGGTCGAGCACCCCTTTGGTCCACTGGTGCTGTAGCGCCGTTCCACCGAGGTCTGGGCAGGCTAGGGTGACCGGGCGACGTTGCCGAACCGGTCCAGAGCCGCCGCACCGTGGCCAGCTAGGTTAGAGCCATCGCTGACCGGGGAAGAGTGTTCCATCGTGTTCAGCACGGGAAACTAGGCACTAGCAGCGAGGGAGAGCTCGGGGGATGGCCGGGAGGCCGGAATCCGTCGAACTCCGGCGAGCCCGGCGGCGCGCAGGCGCGGGTGGCCGGAGGTAGAAGACGACCCGGTGGGTCCCGCCCGTCAGCGACGGTTTTCCAAATATTTGATCAGCTGTGGCGCAGGGATCTGGTGTGGAGGCGCGGGAAATAACCTGTAGCCTCGTGGGGCTTGCCCCGACGCATGACACCTGTCCCCGGACCCACAGCCAGTATTTGAACATTTTGCGGAATTTCAGTCTTTAGTTCAAACTTTGAATAGCTACAACTTTGGGTAGGAGAATCCAAAAATTGTGAAACAAATTTCGTTGGATTCCTCTGATAGAGTACTATCCAAATGTAGAACCCAATTTGTATGAAACCCTTTAATTAATTCTGGAAAATTCTTTAAAGCTTTTGAGCAAAAGAATTTTAGAGGGAGTTTGGTTCATCCAAAAATCCCCAAATTTTGCCAGAATGTTCTTTAGGGCATTAGTAAACCCCTGTAAAAGTTTCAGACCATTTGGAGTCGATTTGGTCAGAGCAATTCAAATTGGAAGGTGCTGTGTTCATTTGAATGCAGAAACATTTTCAGAGAATTTCCAAAACTTGGAAATTCAATTCTGGGCAAACCTTGACTCCAAAAATGCTAGGAAAATTCATGCAAACTCTATGAGCTATAATTGAAATTGTAGATCATTAAGTTGAGCATGAACAGGGGTATTACCTCAGAATAAATTCTTCCTTGCTGATTTGCCAAGAGAATTATTCTGAGCAAACCACTCCATGAAAAGTGCTAATGTTTGGTCCAGAGAGTTTTCTTGTGACAAGGAATTCACACAAAAATTCTCAGCTCCATTGGAGCTCTAGATCACCCCTGTCCTGTTTAACCAATTAAAGGATTAATCTGGAAAAAGGGGGAAACCACTTAGCATTTCACCATGTGACTAAGTCCAAGCCAAACCACCAACCCCAATTCATATTTAAATTCTTAAACAAAGTTCCAGGGATTACAGGCTGGTTATTATAACTAATAGTAGAGGTCTTACTCTAAGACTCACATTTGCATCTAAATTAACATGTAGTATTTCATTAACGTGTAGCCGTTGAAGAAGAGACTCTGGAAGTGCTGGACTTCCTTCTTCCGGACGAAGAACTAACTCCTGACCAGCAGCAACAAGGCAAGCCCCGGTTTGCATTAACCCTTTTTAAAAGCTTTACTTTGTTTACATGTGTCATATGAAGTATGTATGTGCATTAGGTATAGAATGATTGAAACCCCACTTGCATAACCAAAGTTTCCTAAAAGAGTGAGGGTAGTGTCAAGGACCTTGAGTAGACAGGCTATGCTTAATGAGTCATAGGACTTCGGTACAAGTCGAGTAGTTGGAATCTACTCGCGAGATAGGCAGTGGGACACACGGGTTCGGTTGAGCGACGCGAGATCACTTTAGTGATGAAAATGAGACTAGGCAGTGGCTAGGGCGCAGCAAGAGGGAGTCTTGTGTGCGCATCCCTGCCCGTGTCGATTGAGGACCGATCCGTGTGCGGCCCTGCTGAACAAGTATTGAACGTACCGAAGGCATATCGGATATATGGGCCCCGATAAACCGATGTAGCCTAAACCTCCGGGCGTCGAGGCATAGCACACCGATTTATAGGTGTAGGTTGAGGGCAGCAAGGTGGAAATCTGCCAACGGGCATAGAGAGATGCTCCGTGTGGGGAACCTCCTGCTCGTTTCGGTGCGACCGGTTCGACGTTTGGGCTGTTGGGTGAAAGGTTGTCCCGTACGGCATCGAGTGAGCGTGCTGTGCAGCTCCACGGGTGGGCGTACGTGACGTGCTCCTTGGGTTTTCCCTGCAGGTGTATATCGAGTCGATTCGCCGTCCCTCGCGGTGACGAGTACTGCTTGTTCACTGCGTCGTAACGTAGACTAATGGATGAGATATATTGATTCAATGATGCTGATTGACATAATTGTATTGCGACATGTGTGCCACCAAATACTGCTTACTAAATTTCTGATTTCATGAACTGTTAACTTGTTGCTAAAAGATGAATTAAGGATGAACTTGTAGGCGTGTCGTTTTGCTGAAATGTTACTAACCTATGTCTGGGTATACCTCATGTAGAGTTTCATGCTTAGGTGAGTCGGTTAAGCCTTGCTGAGCCTTCGTGCTCACGGTTGCTGCTTAAGTGTTTTTCAGGTGAGGAGCCACCCACAGACTCGGAGTACGAGTCCACCGGCGAGGGTTACCCTCCATCGGGGACCACGGCTGAGTGGGAGCCGTACACGCCGCGCTGAGCTGAGACGCGCAGCTAGTGTGGGTTGCCCTAGGGCTGGGCAACCGACTTTTGCTAAATAGGCGGGCGTGAGTTGTATAGTGTAGTCTTCCGCTGTGTAATAGAACAATAGTTGTAACTGAAGTTTGTACCTGTTTGTACAGTTTCAGTTGTTTCCCATGTAATATATTATGTTCTTATGACGTGTGCTGTCGGATGTCGCATCGCGCGGCACCACCCACTGCGATCCTGGATGAGCGGATTCCGGTCCGCCACAGCCTGGTATCAGAGCTGCAGTGGGGATAGCACAGTACTAAAGGACTGCATTATGGGAAAAACTTAGGTATACGGTGAGGATTCGGTAGTTGCCCAAGTAAGGACTATATTAGCATAGTTACTTAAATTGGCAAAGACTAACTTATGTGTTATAATTCTGAATTTCAATTATGTAACGACGCACCAACGCTCTGGTAAGTATGGTAAGGAACGCCACCGAAAGCGGTTCAATTTCGGTTAGCTCTCCCTGACGAGGAACGTGGCTCAGGGATAGAGTCTCACAGCTTGGTGTGAGATGTCAATATGAATATCTTGAACTCTTCATGTTCCTGAGTTCATATGAAACGCTGATCCCTAGCGTGCATTAGGCAAGTAAGTGGAGACCCCATCGCGTGGTCAGTAACGCGAGAGTGTGTTCGTCTGGAAATAGCCCAGGAGGACATACGCAGCGCTTGCCATCGGCGTGCCCTGCAGGGCAGTAGGTGGTATCTGTTGGGTTGATAACATTCCCAACCGTGACGACCCGTTCATGACATACTCGGGTTCCCCGTCGTGTGGTGTTGAAACACGATCACGTGCCTTGAGACGTGACTTAGCTCAAGGACGGCCGTATGACAATGATACGGGCGTTTGTATTTACTTTTAAATATGGAGCTGCCTGAAATGAACAAACTTTGAGTGCACCATCATTGTGTGGTCTTCTGCAGGTACTAACCACGTATTGTATCCGTGTAGAAAACGTGTGCGAGAGACCGTTTAGTGCCACACTCGAGACGTATATACCGGTATGATCCAGTTAGGACTTTCTTTTATGAGGAACGTAGTACCGAGATATTGTAGGCATATGCATGAGTATAATGATAACAAAGAATTAAAATCTATAGGTTCAACAGTTAGGACCCTGGTGGGGTATAAGAATGGGATAGTGATGAGTGTAGTTCCAAAAAGACTGAAAAACAGAGTGCTCTGTTTTGGGCAGCATGTTTGCTGATCTTCAACCGGGCATAACTCACAGGTCTTTTAGCCCAGGGAGGTGTGCTATATAGTTCTGGAAAGGTATTCAAGTACTCTACAACTTTGTTGTAGACTTCCATAGCTGAAACTCGCCTTGAGATGGCTGAAATCCCAGAGGAATGTAAACTGTCCAGAACCAGGGCAGAATAAAACATCCTCTGAACTGATCTGTTTTTCAAACATAACCCCCAGTTGAAAAATCTAAAATTGTCATACAATACATCCTTAGAAAGAGTAGAAGATGTGCGACACCTTTGCAATTCAATGTTCCTGAAATTTCAGCACAGAATTTAGTGGGAATCAAGGTTGGAAACGGCCACTTCCAAGGGAGGTGCTGTTAAAATCCTTCCAGAAATTCTGCTAACTTTGAATTAACATAACTTTTTAATCAAAGCTGATATGGGGGCAAATGAGTACTCGTTGGAAAGATACTGAAGTTAACTTGAACTTTGGTATTCAACTTGAGTCATGAAAATGCACAGAACCAGATCAAAACTTGGAATAGGTAGAAACTGGTCATTCTGACAGAAGAATGACAATTGAGCTCATTGGAGAAGGTGTTGTACCCTAAGGGTGTGATACGTGATGACAACGCGATAGTAATGTCTCGTAGTGACCAAACCTAGATATGTTGAGCTTCCAAAGTGGAGGTTCATCAAGTTGGATTAAACTAGCTGGTGTTTGGTCTGGTAATGGTGTAGCTTGTGCAAAGTTATTACATTATCTACTTACGAGATATTTCGCATGTTTGGTTGTCGTAATGTTTTTACGCCCAGTTCTATTGGACTGCATGCAAAATGTTGCGGGACTGATGTTTAATGTCGTATGGTTGCAGATGGTTCGTACTAGGACCACGCACGAGGTTGGTGGCTCTAGCCAAGGTGGAGGCGATGACTCCCAGCCACCGGCCTACGACAGCACCCCGCAGCAGCAGCCACCACCGCCGCCTCCGCTTACTCTAGCGGATGTGATAGCGGCATTGGTGGGAGGTCGTGAGGAGCAGACCGACCTGCTCCGCACGATCGTGCAGAATACGTCCCAGGCGGAAGGACGTCAAGAGCGAGGGCCTCGTGAACCCCGCGAAGTGTCGTACTCGGATTTCATGAGTACGCACCGTCCAGTGTTTACCGAAGCTGAAGAACCACTGGAGGCGGACAACTGGCTGCGGACTATCGAGTCCAAGTTCGGGCTGCTCCAGTGTACGGAGCGGCAGAAGACGCTGTTCGCAGCACAGCAGCTCCACGGTGCCGCTGGTGCGTGGTGGGCGAATTATGTCGCCTCACGTCCGGCTGGCCATGCCGTGGAATGGCAAGAGTTCCGGGAGGCGTTCCGCGCCTATCACATCCCTCCCGGAATAATGAAGAGAAAGTTCCAAGAATTTTTGGAACTGAAGCAGGGCGGGAGGAGTGCCCACGACTACTCCCGTGCCTTCAACCATCTGGCACAGTATGCGTCAGACTACATCTCCACGGAGGAGAGGAAGAGGGAGCACTTCTATCGGGGGTTGCACCCCGAAATGAAGACCCACCTCGTACAATGGAACCGCGGCACATTCAACGACCTAGTCAATGCCGCCATCATGCAAGAGGACGCTCAGCGGGAGTTAGCAGCTGAGCAGAGGAAGCGCAGCGCTCCACCTAGCAGCGGTGGGAGTGGCGCTCCCCAGAAATACCGTATGGTGTATCGGACACCATCCGGGCAGCAGTGGCGTCCACCGGCACGACCTCAGCAGTTCGGGGGACGTTCATTCCAAGCACCCCCGTTCCGTTCGCCGATGCCACCACCAAGACAGCAGCAGCAGCAGACGTACCCCGGGCGTTTCCACCGCCACAACGCGCCCCGGGTTTCCGCCCACCGATTAGCGGGGGACCGCCCCGTTTCACCTGCTTCACGTGTGGCCAGGCGGGCCACTTTGCGAAGGACTGTCCCCAGGGGCAGCAGAGCAGCGGGCAAGCCCAGTTCCAGGGCGGTGCTCGAGGCCGACCTCCGGTGAAGAAGGTTGGTCAGCGGACTGGAGGCGTCCGCAACCTCGACAAGGAGGACGCCCCAGAGGGAGACAACGTGCTGGCGGGTACGTTTACTCTCAACCATCAAGCCATCGTCATATTATTTGATTCTGGTGCAACCCACAGCTTTATAAGCGCATCCTATGTGGCTAAACATCAATTGCAAGTCTTCCCAACCGACTGCACTTATATGATATGCTCACCGGGAGGGAAGATTTCAGCTAATATGATGATTCCAAAGGCACCTCTGTGCTTAGGTGGGAAGCTATATCCCACCACCTTGATAATCCTTATGGGACAAAAGATTGATGCAATCTTAGGGATGTCATGGCTGCAATACCATGGCGCTGTCCTAGAGACTCGGACACGGACGATTCACTTAAATTCTCCATTTCACCGTCCGCATTCCATGGTGTTAGACACACCAGTCCGGGAAGTTTTAGCAATTAATAATACTGAAGTTCTCAAGTTAGAAGACATCCCCGTAGTCCGGGAGTATCCTGACGTGTTCCCGGACGATCTTCCGGGCATGCCACCTGAGCGGGATGTCGAGTTCAAGATTGAGCTCGCACCAGGGACTACGCCCATATCACGGAGACCATACAAGATGGCTCCAAATGAGCTGGCGGAACTGAAAGAACAGCTCAATGATCTGTTGAGCAAGGGTTTCATTAGGCCGAGTTCCTCGCCTTGGGGATGCTCGGCGCTATTCGTGAAGAAAAAGGATGAGACCCTGAGGCTGTGTGTGGATTACCGGCCGCTCAACGCCGTCACCATCAAGAATAAATACCCACTGCCCCGTATTGACATCTTGTTTGATCAACTGGTGGGGGCAAGTGTATTCTCAAAGATGGACCTTTGCTCTGGATATCACCAGATCAAGATCCGGGCGGAGGATATCCCGAAGACGGCGTTCTCGACGAGATACGGCTTATACGAATATCTCGTCATGTCCTTTGGTCTCACAAATGCTCCAGCCCATTTCATGTATCTCATGAACTCGGTGTTCATGCCGGAGCTGGACAAGTTCGTGGTAGTGTTCATCGACGACATCTTGGTTTACTCCAAGACCGAAGCTGAACATGCCGAACACTTGCGGATCGTTCTTCAACGATTGCGAGACCACAAACTCTATGCCAAGTTCAGCAAATGCGAATTTTGGATCAGCCAAGTGCCATTCTTGGGACATATCATCTCAGCTGAAGGCATCGCGGTTGACCCAAGCAAAATAGAGCAAGTGTTGAAATGGAAAGCTCCCACCTCAGTCCATGAAGTCAGAAGCTTCCTCGGGTTAGCGGGGTACTATCGGAGATTCATTCCAAGTTTCTCCAAGCTCGCTAAGCCGATGACAGAGTTGCTGAAGAAAGGGACAAAATATGTTTGGAACACGGCGTGTGAAGGAGCGTTCCGAACACTGGTGAAGCATCTCACAACAGCCCCGGTATTAGCTCAGCCGGATACAACAAAGCCCTTCGACGTGTATTGTGACGCGTCCGGTATTGGGCTCGGCTGCGTGTTGATGCAGGAAGGACGTGTGGTCGCTTATGGCTCACGCCAACTTCGGAACCATGAGCAGCACTACCCGACTCACGATCTTGAACTTGCTGCCGTGGTGTTGGCGCTGAAAATGTGGAGGCACTATCTCCTGGGGAACTTGGTGCATCTCTACACCGACCACAAGAGCTTGAAATACATTTTCACCCAGAAGGAGCTGAACATGAGGCAGAGGAGGTGGTTAGAACTGATCAAAGATTATGAGATTGAGATCCATTACCACCCCGGCAAGGCGAATGTGGTTGCCGACGCGCTGAGTCGGAAATCGCATGTCCATCACCTGACCATTACACCGGTGGAGGAGGAAGAGCCAAGTTTATACTTGGTTCCTTATGGATCGCTGTACAACCTTGCCCTCGTCCCTACTATTAGGGAGGACATCATTGCAGCTCAGAAAAATGATAAAGGCATGGCACATCTCCGGAGACGAATTGACAATGGGGAGATCAAATGTTTCCGGAAAGATGGTGGGGGGACGCTGTGGTTCAATGACCGCATAGTCGTACCCCGAGATATGGAGTTGAGGAAAAAGATCCTCGATGAAGCTCACTTGTCCAAATACTCCATTCATCCGGGTAGCAACAAAATGTACCAAGATTTGAAAAAGAAATTTTGGTGGACACGGATGAAGCGGGAGGTAGCTAAGTACGTATCCGAGTGCGATACGTGTAGACGAGTGAAAGCTGATCACATGAAGAAATCAGGGCTGTTGCAACCCCTGAAGATCCCGGCATGGAAATGGGAAGATGTGAGCATGGATTTCATTGTGGGATTACCCCTAACAGCCAACAAGCATGATTCCATATGGGTAATCGTTGATCGGTTAACCAAGACGGCTCACTTCATTCCGGTGAATACACGTTACAATGCCGGCAAATATGCGGAGCTATACATAGCAAAGATTCTATGCCTATACGGGATACCCAAGACCATTGTCTCAGATCGAGGTGCATTATTTGTATCTCGCTTTTGGGAGCAGCTACACGCTGCATTGGGTACTAAGTTGATCAGGAGCTCCGCCTATCACCCTCAGACAGATGGTCAGACAGAAAGGGTGAATGAAGTCCTGGAAGACATGTTGAGAGCATGTGCCATCCACCATGGTAGGAACTGGGATGATCACCTACCATTGGCGGAATTCTCGTACAACAACGGTTATCAGGCGAGTATCAAAATGGCACCCTATGAAGCTCTCTACGGTCGTAAATGCCGCACCCCATTAAATTGGTGCGAGTCCGGTGAAAGGGTCACATTCGGGGTTGATGTGGTGAACGACGCCGAGGAGCGCGTTCGGACAATTCAAGCCAATTTGAAGGCCGCTCAATCCCGACAGAAGAGCTACACTGATAAGAGGCGTAGGCCGTTGCACTTTGACGTTGGGGAACACGTATACCTCCGCGTGTCTCCAATGAAGGGCGTGCACCGATTCGGTGTGAAGGGGAAGCTCGCTCCCCGTTTCATTGGACCCTACGCTATCACCGAGAAGTGTGGACCGGCAGCGTATCGATTGGAGCTACCGGCATCTCTGGCTGGCGTCCATGATATTTTCCATGTTTCGCAACTGTGAAAATGCTTGAAGCATACAACTGCTGTTCCTACCGAAGACATCGGCGAGCTGAAGCCGGATTTAACATATGATGAATATCCGGTGGGAATTCTTGATGAGAAAGCCAGGACCACGCGTAGCAGAACGTTGTGGTTCTACAAAATACTCTGGAGTAACCACACCGCCGAGGAAGCGACGTGGGAGAGCGAGGAGTTCCTTCGCTCAAATTACCAGGAGTTCTTGGCTTCTCAACACGGGTAAGTCCCTATTACATCGCTATCTCTTCTTTTATAATCTCGGGACGAGATTCTTTTAAGGGGGGAGGGATGTAAAAGCCCAAGAAAAGGGACTTGTAAAAAACTTTTCTTCATCTCACAACACCACAATTTTCATTGTGGACACCTTAGGAAATGTTGTGAAAAGCATGTAACCTCCATCAAAAGAGTGACTAGAGGGGAGAGTCTTCACTCTCACAAAGTAGGGTTTATACACATATGATCACACAATGAGGAAATTCAAAACTGTTGTGTCCAAACTATTGTTGCAGCAGCTAACACAAGGATCAAGTGGCATATTTGGATTCCTTAGGTCCAAATTAGTGGGGAGGCAGAGTTTCATTAATTTTTGAAAAGTATTGCTGCCCATTTTTCCAAAGGAAGTCAAATGTGCAAAGAATTCAAATGAATATTTGAATTTGCATGGAATTTGCCCAAACTTGTCAAATGAGCTCAGTTTCCAATTTTCAAACAATTGGGTTGGATAATTGTCAAACTTTGGAGATATTTTGAGGAAAAGAGGTACTGAGTTGTGGGGCCCACATGTCATAGGAATGAGTATACTTAACACTTAAGTTTCTCTCTGGTCTTCACTCCACCGAGGTGTAACCCCGGGGCGACACCGAGCGGCCGCCCCGTCGACCAAGGCTCCACCTCCTGCTCCCATTTCGCGCTGGCCTGCTCCTTACCCCGGAAACCGGCTGCAGCACGTTGCCATCTTCGCTTTGATCGCGCGCTAGCTGTTCTTCCCACGCGCAAACAGCAATCGGCGCTCACCGCCGCACTCCTTTCTCCCCGATCGCCGGCCTCAACAAACCTCGGTTGTGCGCACCGGCAGTACAGAAAAGCAGCGCCTGTGCCTGCTCTACCACACCAGCCCCGCAACCCCAAAGACCCTAGCCTGTGACGCGCACAATTCGGCAAACGGCACCGAGAAAACAGAGCTGTCCGGCGGAGAACCGGAGCTGGTCTCACGTGGACAGACCCACCCAGAGCTTCTCAGGCCCGAGCTAGAGCACCCTCGGATGCGCTGGGAGCCCCTGATGCTCGTCCCCGAGGCTCAAGCCATGAGATGATCTACCAGGCTCGAATTTGGGAAAAGATCGCCGTCGGGCACCATCCGACCTTCTGATACGGTAATACCAAATTCGATCGTCCCTCTCGTTCTTAGGCCGTGAAACCTTGCACACAGGACCGCCACTAACCGGCGATCAGTAGTCCTTCACAACCCTAGTTGGAAATATGCACGTAGACCGTATGAAATCCAGAATTTCCGACCTCAAACGCGGAGGAGGTTTCGGGTGCACGGTGAGACACCATTAGCCGCCGGTCCCGAGCAGTTTTGAGGCTTGGTCGAGCACCCCTTTGGTCCACTGGTGCTGTAGCGCCGTTCCACCGAGGTCTGGGCAGGCTAGGGTGACCGGGCGACGTTGCCGAACCGGTCCAGAGCCGCCGCACCGTGGCCAGCTAGGTTAGAGCCATCGCCGACAGGGGAAGAGTGTTCCATCGTGTTCAGCACGGGAAACTAGGCACTAGCGGCGAGGGAGAGCTCGGGGGATGGCCGGGAGGCCGGAATCCGTCGAACTCCGGCGAGCCCGGCGGCGCGCAGGCGCGGGTGGCCGGAGGTAGAAGACGACCCGGTGGGTCCCGCCCGTCAGCGACGGTTTTCCAAATATTTGATCAGCTGTGGCGCAGGGATCTGGTGTGGAGGCGCGGGAAATAACCTGTAGCCTCGTGGGGCTTGCCCCGACGCGTGACACCTGTCCCCGGACCCACAGCCAGTATTTGAACATTTTGGGGAATTTCAGTCTTTAGTTCAAACTTTGAATAGCTACAACTTTGGGTAGGAGAATCCAAAAATTGTGAAACAAATTTCGTTGGATTCCTCTGATAGAGTACTATCCAAATGTAGAACCCAATTTGTATGAAACCCTTTAATTAATTCTGGAAAATTCTTTAAAGCTTTTCAGCAAAAGAATTTTAGAGGGAGTTTGGTTCATCCAAAAATCCCCAGATTTTGCCAGAATGTTCTTTAGGGTATTAGTAAACCCCTGTAAAAGTTTCAGACCATTTGGAGTCGATTTTGTCAGAGCAATTCAAATTGGAAGGTGATGTGTTCATTTGAATGCAGAAACATTTTCAGAGAATTTCCAAAACTTGGAAATTCAATTCTGGGCAAACCTTGACTCCAAAAATGCTAGGAAAATTCATGCAAACTCTATGAGCTATAATTGAAATTGTAGATCATTAAGTTGAGCATGAACAGGGGTATTACCTCAGAATAAATTCTTCCTTGCTGATTTGCCAAGAGAATTATTCTGACCAAACCACTCCATGAAAAGTGCTAATGTTTGGTCCAGAGAGTTTTCTTGTGACAAGGATTCACACAAAAATTCTCAGCTCCATTGGAGCTCTAGATCACCCCTGTCCTGTTTAACCAATTAAAGGATTAATCTGGAAAAAGGGGGGAAACCACTTAGCATTTCACCATGTGACTAAGTCCAAGCCAAACCACCAACCCCAATTCATATTTAAATTCTTAAACAAAGTTCCAGGGGTTACAGGCTGGTTATTATAACTAATAGTAGAGGTCTTACTCTAAGACTCACATTTGCATCTAAATTAACATGTAGTATTTCATTAACGTGTAGCCGTTGAAGAAGAGACTCCGGAAGTGCTGGACTTCCTTCTTCCGGACAAAGAACTAACTCCTGACCAGCAGCAACAAGGCAAGCCCCGGTTTTCATTAACCCTTTTTAAAAGCTTTACTTTGTTTACATGTGTCATATGAAGTATGTATGTGCATTAGGTATAGAATGATTGAAACCCCACTTGCATAACCAAAGTTTCCTAAAAGAGTGAGGGTAGTGTCAAGGACCTCGAGTAGACAGGCTATGCTTAATGAGTCATAGGACTTCGGTACAAGTCGAGTAGTTGGAATCTACTCGCGAGATAGGCAGTGGGACACACGGGTTCGGTTGAGCGACGCGAGATCACTTTAGTGATGAAAATGAGACTAGGCAGTGGCTAGGGCGCAGCAAGAGGGAGTCTTGTGTGCGCATCCCTGCCTGTGTCGATTGAGGACCGATCCGTGTGCGGCCCTGCTGAACAAGTATTGAACGTACCGAAGGCATATCGGATATATGGGCCCCGATAAACCGATGTAGCCTAAATCTCCGGGCGTCGAGGCATAGCACACCGATTTATAGGTGTAGGTTGAGGGCAGCAAGGTGGAAATCTGCCAACGGGCATAGAGAGATGCTCCGTGTGGGGAACCTCCTGCTCGTTTCGGTGCGACCGGTTCGACGTTTGGGCTGTTGGGTGAAAGGTTGTCCCGTACGGCATCGAGTGAGCGTGCTGTGCAGCTCCACGGGTGGGCGTACGTGACGTGCTCCTTGGGTTTTCCCTGCAGGTGTATATCGAGTCGATTCGCCGTCCCTCGCGGTGACGAGTACTGCTTGTTCACTGCGTCGTAACGTAGACTAATGGATGAGATATATTGATTCAATGATGCTGATTGACATAATTGTATTGCGACATGTGTGCCACCAAATACTGCTTACTAAATTTCTGATTTCATGAACTGTTAACTTGTTGCTAAAAGATGAATTAAGGATGAACTTGTAGGCGTGTCGTTTTGCTGAAATGTTACTAACCTATGTCTGGGTATACCTCATGTAGAGTTTCATGCTTAGGTGAGTCGGTTAAGCCTTGCTGAGCCTTCGTGCTCACGGTTGCTGCTTAAGTGTTTTTCAGGTGAGGAGCCACCCACGGACTCGGAGTACGAGTCCACCGGCGAGGGTTACCCTCCGTCGGGGACCACGGCTGAGTGGGAGCCGTACACGCCGCGCTGAGCTGAGACGCGCAGCTAGTGTGGGTTGCCCTAGGGCTGGGCAACCGACTTTTGCTAAATAGGCGGGCGTGAGTTGTATAGTGTAGTCTTCCGCTGTGTAATAGAACAATAGTTGTAACTGAAGTTTGTACCTGTTTGTACAGTTTCAGTTGTTTCCCATGTAATATATTATGTTCTTATGACGTGTACTGTCGGATGTTGCATCGCGCGGCACCACCCACTGCGATCCTGGATGAGCGGATTCCGGTCCGCCACATGTTGCTGATTGAAAGATGGACTTGATTGTTAATGATTGCTGTTGTTTAGAGCTAACTAAAGTTCTTTTCAACTTTGGGCAAAGTACATGAGAGAAATGTGTTTCTCGTTTGATTGCGGCTCTCTCATGTGCCTTAGCGTATGGTTCTCCACAACTTGCTGCTAAAACTTGAAAGTAAGGTTCCAATAATTAGGCGAGTCCTTGCAAATGATTTTTATCTCCTGTACCCATCACCCCTCATGTAGAAGTTCCATGTTTAGGAGAGACGGGTCAGTCTTGCTGAGCCTTCGTGCTCACTGCTTGTGTTTGAATCTTTTGCAGGGTTCTATGAAGAAGGGACTCCCGAAGAGGAGGCGGAACCCCAGGAGGGGAACCCCGTCGAGTGGGAGTCGTGCACGCCGCCGTGTTAGTGTGCGTGTGTGCTAGCAAGGACACGTTCACGTGTTGAACGTGAACTTGATGCGTAGTCTACGCCCGTGAGTGTAGACTGGACCTATTTTGATGTAAAAACGTTCATACACCACTTTATGTAATAAAAGTTTTGCTTCCGCTTTGTACCTTTGATGTGTGTTATTCGGTGCTGTGCAACGCAGCACCCCTCAGCGTGATCCTGGCTTGACAAGACCGTGGGGTCGTGTCAGCGCTGGTATCAGAGCTCGCTTGAGGTTTAACGCACTACAAAGGTCATCTTTTTCAAAAATCCCGTGAGGAACGAGTTAGTAGCCCATATAAGGATGTTATTACTGTATAGAAAGTGGCATACTAACCTATTTGCTTATGTCGGAAAATCGTGCATCTCGGGACGTTTTATGTCTTGGGGGGTGCACGTAAGCGCTGTCCACCAGTGCGCACAAGCTGAAGGGTGGAGCCCCACGGGTGGCAGGTAACCCGACCCGCTTTGATATCCTCTACGACTCTTCATGTCGTTTGGGGTATTCGAGCAACGTCTGTCCCTGGCGTTCATGGTGCAATTTGGGAGACCCTGTCACGTGGTCTGAAACATGAACACGTAACTCAAGGCGTGTTTGGCTTGAGAACATCCGGGCGAGTGATGACGGCCGGGTGTACGAACTGTATGGATACCGGGCTCGGTGTGCAGCCGAGTCTGACGATTGTTTGAGTTTTCTGCAGGTAGTCTAACCACGAAACAGTAGATGTGTAGCATCCGTGTGCGAGTGACGTTTAGTGCCACTGAACTAACGAAGCCGGCTAAGTCCGGTATAGGATTTTCTTTTGTGAGGCAACATAGTACCGTCATATGTCTTACGGTGCATCGCCACCGTACTACACTTTGTAACTTCTTTCCTATGAAGAAATTATTCATGACTAACTTTAAACTAAAAATGGAAGTTGGAAAACACGTATTAGTTACTGAACTCTTCATTTGAACTAAGTTTCAAAAGGGAGAATTCATAGGTTTCTATGTTTCTCAAAAACAGAGTGCTCTGTTCTGGCGGAAATTTTTGCTTGACTTTGATGGAGCATAACTCTGAAAAGATTGACCCAATGGAGGTGTATGATACAGTTCTGGAAAGTTTTTTAATTGCTCTACAACTTCTTTGTAGAACTTCAGAACAACATCACACGCCAAATTGGTTGAATGTCCAGTTGAATGCAAACTGTTCAGACAACAGGACAGATGCAAATCTTCCTGGATGTTTCTGTAAAACACTTATAACATTCTGTAGAAAAATCCTTAAGGGTCATATGATACACCGTTGGAAAGGTTATGAGATGAGAAACATTGTTGTAATTCAGAGTTTTTTCAGATTCCTATTGTATTTGCATATACAACTGTGATAAAATCAGCCACATACAAAGGAGATGCTGGCAAATTTTATCCAGGAATTCTGTCAACTTTGAAAAATCATAACTCTTAATCCAGAAGTGATATAGAATCATGTGAATACTCGTTGGAAAGATATTGGAGTTAACTTTAACTTCGGTATACAACTTGAGTGATGAAAATGCTTCTAACTGGATCAAAGTGTAGATTTAGTGCATCAGGGTCTGTTCTGTACAAACGAGGAAAATGAGTGATATCGTGCAGGCTAGTACAAGTTATGTGCCCCAAAAGCACCTGTTGGTGTCCCGAACACCATTCGGTGATACGTAGGCCCCTGTACGATTAACTCCTTAGAGATTGATTGCTGGTCAAGTACAACAACTTGCACCACCTCCAGAGCAGCAGCATCAGGCGGTGGTTTGTACTCCATCGCTGCAGCTATATGTATCTAGCTCCAACCACAAGTTAGAGAAGAGCCGAAGAGACATCCGTGCTCTACTTGTGGTCGGATGGGCCATTATGCTAGGTATTGTATGGAGGAAATTAAAGGTTGCGGATCATCATACTTTCAATGATCAGATCTGTAACTATATCTGCAAAAAAGAGGGCAGACAAGGGGCAACATTCACTACACAGTGACTGATGATGTCCCAGAAGGAGAAGCCGTATTAGCAGAGATGTTTCTCTGAATCGGCTACCGGTATTAATTCTCTTGGACTTCGGTGCCACACCTAGCTTTGTTAGTCCATCTTTTGTGGCTCAACATTAGCTCCAAACCACTTTTACAAAGAGGTAATACCTCATATCTTCGCTGGGGCAGCATTACAAGAAGTGATGTTGTTTTCCGAGCACCTCTTTGTTTGCGGGTTAGACTATAACCCACGACCCTCCTTATTCTTGGGGTCTGAAGATCAACATTATTTTGGGGAGGCCGTGGTTGAATTACCACAAAGCTGTTCACAACATCAGTTTTGAACCGTTAAGCTCAAACTCCTCACGGCACGGTCTTCATACATTAGTTCTGGGCGTCAGTCGGCAACAGATTGCAATATTGAACCACACAGAAACTGTTAGATAGAGGGCAGTCTGGTGGTACGTAAATTTCAGGAGGTGTTTCCCAATTGTTTACCGGGCATACCGCCCGAACAGGACATAGAGATCAAGATTGAACTTGCACCAGGAACGCCACTGAGTTCACGAAGGCTGTACAAAATGGTACCCAATGAATGAGCAGAGTGGAAGACACCGCTGAATAACCCGGTGAGCAAAGGTTTTATACGACTGAGTCGTTACCTTGGGGTATTCAGCATTGTTTACAAAAGAGAAGCACGAAACACTACGACTTTGTGTAGTGCTCGTCTGCTTAACACTGTGACAATCAAGAACCAGCACCCGTTACCACAGATCGACATATTGTTTGATCAGTTGGTCGAAGCAAAGATCTTTTCCAAGATGGATTTAAGATCCGGGTACCACCCGATTAAAATACGGGTTGAGGACATTCCGAAGACGGCTTTCTCGACGAGGTACGGGCTTTATGGGTACCTGGTCATGTCCTTCGGCCTCACCAGTGCTCCAGCTCACTTCATGTACTTGATGAACTCGGTATTCATACCGGAGCTGGACATGTTTGTCGCGGTCTTCATCGACGACATACTGGTATATTCCAAGTCGGAGGAAGATCACAAGAAACATCTGCGTATTGTCTTGCAACGGCGGCGGGATCACAAGCTATACGCGAGATTCAGCAAGTGTGAATTCTGGATATCGCAAGTGCCTTTTCTCGGGCATATCATCTCAGAGGAGGGTATCGCTGTAGACCCGAGTAAGATCACTCAAGTGCTGAATGGGAAGTCCCCGAGGACTGTTCACGAGGTACGGTGAGTTTCCTCGGACTCGCGGGATATTATCGGAGGTTCATTCCGAACTTCTCGAAGATTGCCAAGCCGATGATGGAGCTGCTGAAGAAGGTTACCAAATATGTTTGGAGTCCGACATGTGAAGCAGCATTCAAGGCTTTAGTCAAGCACCTAACATCAGCACCAGTTTTGGCGCAGCCAGACACAACAAAACCGTTCGATGTGTACTGCGATGCATCCGGCATTGGGCTCGGATGTGTGCTGATGCAACACCGAAGAGTGGTCGCGTATGGGTCACGGCAGCTTAGAAACCATGAGCAGAACTATCCAACTCACGACTTGGAGCTCGCTGCCGTGATACTTGCACTGAAAATGTGGAGGCACTACCTACTCGGTAACCTCGTGCATTTATATACCGACCACAAGAGCCTCAAGTACATATTCACTGAGAAGGAGCTGAACATGAGGCAGCGAAGATGGTTAGAATTTATAAAGGATTACGAAATAGAGATCCATTATCATTCGGGCAAGGCAAACGTAGTGGCAGATGCGCTGAGCCGCAAGTCACACATCAACAATCTAACCATCACTCCGTTGGAAGAGAGCGAGCCACCAGTACGTGTGGTTCCCCGTAGAGCTCTCTACAATTTAGCTTTTGTCCCCACCATCCGTGAATGAAGGGTGGCAGCCCAGGAATAGGACAAGGGCATGTCACAATTGCGGAGGCATATAAACAGTGGGGAGCTGCAATATTTCCGGAATGACGGAGACGACATCCTGTGGTTTAAGGACAGAATCGTCGTACCCCGTAACCCAGAATTTAGGAAGGAAATTTTTGGATGGGGTCACTTGTCAAAGTTTCTATTCGCCCCGATTCATTGGTTCATTCCAGGTTTTAGAAAGATGTGGCTCCGTTGCATACCGGCTGGAATTACCAACAATATTCCCCGGTGTGTATGACATCCTCCATAATTCTCAGCTGAGGAAGTGTCTCAAGTGTTTAATCACCACTCAGCTAGAGAACATCGAGGAACTGAAACCAGATCTCACGCATCAGGAGGGACTAGTTCAGATCATCGACATAAAGGACCGAACCACACGCGATTATACGTTGTGGTTCTATAAAGTTTTATGGAGTGGTTACTCCAAGGTTGGAGCGACATGGGAGAGCGAAGGATTTCTTCGCGTCAATTATCCCGACTTTCGACGTCGCACATCCTATGATTTTTCCACCGTCCTCCCTCTCATTTTTACCTTATAATCTCGGGACGAGATTCTTTTAAGGGGGGAGGAATGTGAAGGTCCCAAAATATGAATACAAAGAAACTCTTGTTTGTACCAAGTTGGTTTCCTATGTATGAAAGATGGGACTTGTTTAAACTTTTTCACATGTGATAATACACATGAAAGCTCCCTCCACACAAGTTCAATGGTTATTTGAAAACATGGAACAAAAAGGAATTTGAAACCAAGTAGGGAAGTACCCATATGTGTGAGAGAGCTAAATTCAGATTTAGGAGCAAGTTGGTTCCACTCAAAAATTCAAATGAGATTAACACAATGGTTTTCAAAAATGTTGTATTAAAAAAATCTCATTTGCAGTAGCCAAATCAAAGAGCAGGTTTCATATTTGAATTCTTTAGGTCCAAATTAGGGGGTAGGCAAAGTCTCATGAACTTTTGAAGATATTTGCTACCCATTTTTCCAATTAGACCTAAATGTACAATGAATTCAAATACCTATTTGAATTTGAATGACTTGTGCCCAATTATCCAGATGCAATTTAGTTTTCAACTCCACACAGTTGAATTTCATCATTCGCAAATTTTTGGGATATTTTGGGGAGATAAAGGGGAGATGGGGCCCACTTGTCATATGTATCAAAGTATCTCTGCAGAGGAATTGGGTCTCTGTTTTGCTGCCTTCGGGAGATCGACAGCAGCTGCTCGCGACAGCACACCGGCAGCTGGTCGACCGCCCCGCAATCGACTCCAACGCCGATTCAAGCCCCCTCAGCGATCTCATCCATCCATAACGTGTTCTCCCTCTGCTCACAGACAGAGCACCGAGGCTCTCCCTCCCTCACACCGAGCCGAGTAAACTCGCCTCCGCCACACCACTGCTCGCTCGGTGACCTCCAAATTCCCACGAACTGAGGCTAGTGAGTAGCAAGATGGCACCAGGGCATCACCCTCGTCCTCCTTGACGTACTCGCGACCGGTGCTCGGCTCTCCAACCCCGGGAGCAACGCGACCACGCGAAGGCCGAACCGAACCCGATGGGGAGGCTCCCGCGGACAGCACAACCTGGCGCTTGCCACGACCAAATACCGGTGCCTCTGGACGCGCCAAGGCACCGTGCTGCTCTCCTCTCAAGCTCAGACCATGCCATGCACCACCGGGAGAAAATTTGGAGAAGTTGCTCCGGCGTACTCAATTCGACCGCCGGCACAGTAATCCCAAATTCCCCCTCAATTCTCATTCTGAGGTCGTCAAAGTTTGCACAAAGGGCCTAAAGTGGTAGGCGATCCTTTGCTCTTCACGGTTCTAGCCTGAAACTGCACCTAGAGCGAGTATTTCGTGGTTTTCTACCGGCAACCGAACCGGGGGACCACGGTCGCATGGTGAAAGCATATTTGCCATCGTTCCCGGACATTTTTGAGGCTAGGTCGAGATCCCACATCGTTCACTGGTGCTGTAGCTCCTTTTTGCCGAGCTTTTAGCGCACTAGGATGGCCGGCCGACGTCGCTGATGATGTGTCGAGCTGCCGCATCGCCGCTAGCTACCGTAGAGGCTTTGCCGGCTCGGGGAAACCTCACCATTGTGCTCAGCGTGGCAGGTTAGGCCCTGGCGGCGAGCAAAGGCTCGGGCAGAGGCCGGGAGATCGGTTTCCGGCGATCTCCGGCGAGGGCCGCGGCGTGGGCACCCGGGCGGGGGAACTGCCCGAGGTTGAAGAAGGGGTCGGCGGACCCAGTTGTCAGTGAGAGAAAGTTTAAAACCCTGATCTTATGTGGCGGTTGGATCCGGTGCGACTGCGCGTATGGAAACGTGTGGCCCCGTGTGTCTGTAAAAGTCCCAAAAACGTGAATGCAAAGGAACGATGATTGAACGTCATTGTGTTTCTGTTCATGAAAAATGGGACTTACAAAAACTTTCTTACATGGGATGGTACACATGAGGTGCAACCACATGGGTTCAAGCATGCCTTTGAAAGTGTTGGACCAAGGTGGAGTTAAACTCATGTGTAAGCATACACGAACATGAGAAAGAACAAAAATAAGGTCTTTAGTCTCAAAGTCACAGCTCAAATTGCCGCCAAACTTTTGTATACACATGGAGCCTCATACATTTAAATTGAGGAGAATTTGGTGGCAACTTTCTGATTTGAGGGTGAGCCAAAAGGGAATGGACTATGATCATGTTGAGTTCATGCTGAATTCAAACATGTTAGGACAAGGGAATGACTTGAGTTATGTCACATAAAATGATAAACTCAAACATGGACATGTGGTAAGAGCTAAAATCTTCTTTAACTCTTGTTGAACACATGTTAACCCGGGGAAGAAATTCACTCCCAGACACCTAACTCATATGCACATTCCCTATGAGTAGAGGGGAGGGATGTTTAAATTCCATTTTTGAACCCTTACAAAGCATTCATGTTCAGATGGTCCAAAAGCATATATGTGAGATGACCATTGCAGTCCTCAGGTATTAAAGAGCTTAAATTCCAAAATTTGAGAGATTTTAAGCTCATATACCGCTTGTTCAAAGCATTGTTTGAGATCACCTTCAAATTCAAAATGGAGGGGCATGGTCAAACTGAACTTGTGAGGCTCAGCTTTGGACCAAGGTTGATCAAGCATGGGCTAGGAGCAAACCAAAGTGTTTCACCCAAATTCAGATGGGTCATCACAAAATAGGACTTAAAAATTCAGTTTGAAACAAAGGATTTACTTCAAAGAGAAGAAGACCATTTCCAAATAGGAAATTCAAACTGTTGTTTGAAAATTTGTATTTGCAGTGGCCAACTCAAAGATAAGAGGGCATATTCAAACTCTCCAGGTTCAAATTATGAAGAAGGCAGAATTTGAGAAAATTTTGAGGTGCTTTGATATGTGTATCAAAAATACTTGTGAATTGTCATTGAAATTTGAATTTGAAACTGAAGTAAAAAATTCCAAATTTCTAATTGGCCTTTGAATTTGAGCTCTTCATAGCTGAATTTGCAATGTTCCAAGATTTGGAGATATTTGTGAAAGTTTTGGGGATAAGAAAGGGGGTGGACCCCACATGTCATAGTAATCTTTAAACTTACCCTCGAAGAAATCTTCCTGTTTCACTCAAGCTGCCGAGACTTTCCCCGGACGACACCGAGGCTACCCCGAAGCCACCGCCTCACCCCCACTCTCGCGCTGGCGACCAGCTTACCAGCCCCCCCCCCCCCCCTTACCCTCAGCGTGATCTTTTCCCTCTGAACCGAGCAAACGGTGTTTCTCCTCTCCTCCTCGCGCCCGATAAACCCCGAGCTCGCCGCCGCTTCGGTTCTGACCGGAGATGCATGCAAAACCAGCGCGCAGCACCGTCTGAACCGCAAAACTGCAAGGCCTGATCGCCCTCCACTCCCTCAGCACAAAAGCAGCCCAAATTACGGGTCTCCTAGCCGGAAAAACAGCTCCTCCGCGGCGACCTAACCTGACAGTGGGTTGGGGAGCTCGTGGACAGCCTACATCAGGCCTTTTCACACCCAAGCGAGGACATCCCCGGACGCGCCAGCGAGCCCTGCTGCTTCCACCCAAACCACAAGGCAAGCCGTCAACCACCGAGCGAGAATTCGGAGAAACTTCGCCGGCGGCCACAGAACGACGTTCCGGTATGAATTCTCCAAATTTCCACTCCCTTCTCGTCTTTAGGTCACTAAACTGTGCTCAAAGGACCTAGACTCGAGGACGACCCGATCCCCTCCCCAATCCTGGCTTGAAACCCCATATTAGCAGACCATTTTGAAGTTTCCGAGCGGCGATCATGGCGGGAACCGACAGGCACACCGTGAACCCCCATTTGCCGCTGTTTCTGAGCCAGTTTGAGGCCGTGCCGAGTTAGCCTGACCTCCACTGCTGCTTTAGAGCGAGTCCGCTGAACTTTTGGCGGGCTAGGGTGCTCGTGCCACGGCGCCTAAGTCTCACCGAGGTGTGCGCACGTCGCCGACCGGTGTCCGGTCGCCGGCTGCCCGAAAGCACCGCACCATTGAATTCCTCGTGGCTGAAAACCCCCAGGCGGCAAGTACCGAGCCGGGAGACGGTCGGGAAGCCGACGCTGGCGAGCTCCGACGAGTCTCCGGCGAGGGGGGGCGCGGGAAAAAGGAAACGGGCCGAGGTTGAAGACGACCGGCCGGCCCCGCATGTCAGTGACAATATTTTAAATCATGGATCCGCTGCGGCCCCGGGATCCAGTGTGGTGGCACGGGAAAGGTCCTGTGGCCCCGTGTGGCATGATTCCAGCGGCTGACACGTGTTGGATGGACCCACAGTCAGAGTTTGAATATTTCCCGAATTAATTTGAATTCCAGATTTAGTTCAAACCTTAGAACCTCATAACTATTGCTAAGAAACTCCAAATTGGGTGATTCAAATTCAGTTAGATTCATCTTTACAAGATCTATCAAAATATGTAACCCAATTTGCATGAAAACCAATAGAAAATTCTGGAAAATTCTTTAAAGCTGTTCAGAAAAAGAATTTTTGAGGGAGTTTGGTTCATCCAAAAATCCCCAAATTTTGCCAGAATATTCTTTAGGATATTAGGAGACTCCTGTAAAAGTTTCAGATCATTTGGAGTTCATTAGTTAGGGTAATTCTGATTTCAAATTTCTGTATTCAAATGAATACAGAAACATTTTCAGAGAATTTCCAAAACTTGGAAATTCAGTTCTAGCCATTCCTTAGCTCCAAAAATCCTAGGAAAATTCAGGCATACTCTCTGAGATATGTATGGAATTGTAGTTCACTTGAATTTGCATGAAAGTGCAAATTTATTCAGAATTAATTCCTCTTTGCCTAAATGCTTAGGGGATTGTTCTGGGTGATCCACTTAGTGAAATATTCTGAATTTTGGTCCAAAGGACTTTCTTGTGACAAGGAACTCACAAGAAAATTTCCAGCTCCATTGGAGCCTTGGATCAGTAGTGTTCTGTTCAACCAATTAGGTGATCACCACCCAAGTGATGAACCTCACTTCTCACTTGATGATAGTGCTTAAACACACACCCAAACCACCACCCCAGTGTCATTTTAAATTCTTGAACAGAGTTCCAGTTTTAAACTTGGCTTTAGCACTGATTAGCAAAAGTTTTATAATTAAACATGTATACATATTCATAAGTGTAGCGATTAAACGTGGAAAGTGAAGAAGGAGAAGTTGAGCTTGGATCAAGGAGCAAGAAGGCAGGGAGTTGAACTTCAAGACATCAGCAACTAACCTCATATTGTCTGACTTTAGTCACCTGCAAAACCAAGGCAAGCCCCGGTTTGCATTTAAGTTGTTTTAAAGTTTTCCTTTTGTTCACAACTATTGGTCAAAGTTTGTATGTGCATTAGGTCAAGGATGTTTTATACTCCACTTGCATAACCAAACATGAACCCTGAGATCAAGGGTAGAATTTTGTCATCGCTGTAGAATAAGGCCATGCTAAATAGACTAGGGCATCTGGTAGAAGACGAGTAGTTGGAATCTACTCGCGAGCTATAGTTCAGAATATCATATGTGTGATTGGGAAGGGGAGCAAACTAAAGTTTACATTTCTAAATATGAGACCGGGCAGAGGGGTTAGACAGTGACAAGACGAGGTCTTGGTCGAGTAGCTCTGCCCGTGTCGGTCAAGGACCGAAGCGTATGCGGCCCTGGGAGCAAGTATTGAGTTGTGTACCGGATGCTTACTGATATATGGGAACCAGGAAACCGATGTACCGGGTTCACTGGATTGTAGAGGCATACCACATCGTCTCGTTAGACTTATGAGCCCGAGACGGCGCGACCGGTTCTACAGTTTAGTGGCCTGAGAAAGGTTGCCACATACGACGTAATGAAGGACGCCAGAGTTGGGTCTTCAGAGGCGGGCGTATGTGTTGAGTTATCCGGGTAGTGTTTGATTCAAATCACTGTCCCTCGCGGTTATGAGTACCGCTTGCTCACTGCGCTGTGACTTAGTAATCAAGTTGTGTGGGAACAGTTTGCAAAGTTTTAAATGCTGTTATGATATTTGGAAATTGCATGAAAACCCTGTTTGAAGTAGAGATAGAGCAAACTAAATTTATTTTCCACCTTGGGACAAGTAACATTGGAATGAAGCGTTTCTTGTTTGATTGTGGAGTTCTAATGTTGCTGGGCGCAAGGTCACTACTATTCTGGCTAAATCTGAAAGTTAAGAATGAACTTATAGGCGAGTCTTTTCGCAAATTACAGGATTAGGTCTTAAGTTACCCTCATGTAGAGTTGCATGCTTTAGGAGAGACGGTTAAGTCTTGCTGAGCCTTTGTGCTCATTCTTGCTATATAAGTGGTTTTGCAGGTAAACTTCGACGCTATAAAGAAGGTTGTCCGGTGAGACTCGGAAACATCCAAGTCATGTTACACAGGGAGGACCTAGCCGCTGCCCTGTCTGCGTGTTGCTAGCGAGAGGAGTCCGCGGGCTGGACCTCTTCTCGAGTGCTTCTTAGTTATTCGACGTGAGCTGTTTATAGACTTCCGCTGTAGCTATTTTATGTAAATTATTTACAAAGAACAATTGTAAACTTCCGCTTCTGATTTATGTAATACAGTGTTCCTTATATGTGTGCTGTTGGGTGCCGCATAACACGGAACCACCCAATGCGATCCCCGGGCGAGGCGGCACGACCTCGTGTTGGAGGTCGGGCCCTGTCAGCGTGGTATCAGAGCCGCATTGGTAATAGCGCACGGAATAAGGATGGTATTACGACAAAAACTTAGGATACGGTGAGGAAACGATATTAGGCCCACATAAGGACTATAGTAGTGTAGTTACTTAAAGTGGCAAGACTAACATATGTGTTTTAATTCTGAATTTTCATTATGTAATGACGCACCTACGCTCAGGTAAACATGATAAGGAACGCCACCGAAAGTGGTTCAATTTCGGTTAGCTCCCCTGACGAGGAAAGTGGTTGAGGGATAGGTCTCACAGCTTGGTGTGAGATGTTAATATGAAACTCTTGGACTCTTCATATTCCTTAGTTCATATGAAACACTGATCCCTAGCGTGCATTAGGCAAGTAAGTGGACACCCCATTGTGTGGTCAGTAACACGATAGTGTGTTCGTCTGGAAATAGCCCAGGAGGACATACGCAACGCTTGCCATCGGCGTGCCCTGCAGGGCAGTAGGTGGTATCCGTTGGGTTGATAATATTCCCAACCGTGACGACCCGTTCATGACATACTCGGGTTCCCTGTCGTGTGGTGTTGAAACACGATCACGTACCTTGAGACGTGGCTTAACTCAAGGACGGCCGTATGGCAATGATACGGTCGTTTGTATTTACTTTCAAATATGGAACTGCCTGAGATGAAACAAACCTTTGAGTGCACCACTATTGAGTGTTTTTCTGCAGGTACTAACCATGTACGTGACACGACCCCATGGTCTTGTCGAGCCAGGATCACGCTGAGGGGTGCTGCGTTGCACAGCACCGGATAACACACATCAAAGGCACAAAGCGGAAGCGAAATTTTATTACATAAACGAGTTTATGAACATGTATACATCAAAATAATTTCAGTCTACACTCACTGACGTAGACTATGCATCAAGTCCACGTTCAGCCCTTGAATGTGTCCTTGCTAGCACACACGCACACTAACTCTGCGGCGTGCACGACTCCCACTCGACGGGGTTCCCCTCCTGGGGTTCCGTCTCCTCTTCGGGAGTTCCTTCCTCATAAAACCCTGCAAAAGCTTCAAACACAAGCAGTGAGCACGAAGGCTCAGCAAGTCTGACCCGTCTCACCTAAACATGGAACTTCTACATGAGGGGTGATGGGTACATGAGGTAAAATCATTTGCAAAGGACTCGCCTAATTAGTGGAACCTTACTTTCAAGTTTTAGCAGCAGGTTGTGGAGAACCTTACGCTAAGGCACATGAGAGAGCCGCAATCAAACAAGAAACGCATTTCTCTCATGTACTCTGCCCAAAGTTGAAAGGAACTTTAGTTAGCGATAAACTACAACCAACCATTAACAAGCAAAGTCCATCTTTCAATCAGCAACATTTTAACATGTAACTAGCCTGTTCTTTCTACGTCACGGTACAGTGAACAAGTGGTACTCACTGACCGCGAGGGACGATGATTATAATCGATTTACACCTGCAGGGTTACCCGAATAACCCGTCACGTACGCCCGTACTCGATGTTGCCTACAGCAACCATCACGGACGCCGTACGCAACTACCTTTCACCCGTTAGCCAAATGTCGAACCGGTCCAATCGTGCTGAGCAAGAGGTCTCTGCACGCGCATCTCAGTGCTGCCAGCCGATTTACACCTCGAGCTCTCAACCTACCCTCTGAACGACCAGCTATGCCTCAACACCCAGCTAACCGAGTTACATCGATTTCCCGGTTCCCATATAGCCGGTAGGTCTTCGGTACTGTTCTAGCTTGTTCAACAGGCCCGCACATGGCTCGGTCCTCAATCGACGCAAGCGGAGCTACAGCACACAGGCCCCAAAGTCCTGCTGCCCTTACTCTCCGCTCGGTCTCATCTTTCTTGCCATGTGTATCATGTGCTATCTCTACCCGAGCGATGTGCCTCTAGCCTATTCTCGCGAGTAGTTTCAACTACTCGACTTGTACCGAATCCTACTCTATCTTAGCATTGCAATAGCTAACGGGGTTGGTAAACCCTAAACCCAATCCATGGTTTTCTTGGCTATGCAGCTGGGTTTCCACACAAGACTTTAATGCAAAGAATCATAATACTCAAGTAAGTGCTCAAAACAATAAAAATTTGTAAAAACGGTTAATGCAAAGTGGGGCTTGCCTTGCTGCTCTTGGTCGTAGGCTAGCTGCTCCTCCGGAGTAACGAAGTCTAGGACTTCGGGTTCCTCCTCGACCTTAGCGACTACATGATATACAAGTATATGTATTAATTTAAATGCATTTGATTGAATTTAAATTGGTGAAGTCTATAACTCTTACTAGACAGACCCAATGACTGTGAAACTTTTACTGGGGCTTTGTTACAACCTAACCAGAGACTTCGTCAAGTTTTAGTTGCAGCAAAGCTCATTTGAGCCCTCCACAATTAATTATGTACTTGACCTTAATTGAGGCTTTTAGGGTGTTCTAAGGATTTTCATGAAACAAACTATGTCTTTATGAAAACTAGATATTTATAGTGTTCTAATGGAATTGGTCTCACTTACTTTGAAGGTTCCTAGCTAAAGATATGAGCTAAACCATTTCAGAGAAAATTCTGAAAATGTTTCTGTACATTTTCTATTTTCTCTGGAACAGTTTAACTAATCACACCATTAGGTGGATCAAATGAGCTCAAATGGATCTGAAATTTTTATGGTAGTTCAGGGATATTTTGGTGAACATCCCAGCAAAATTTAAGGATTTTCCTCCAAAGGATTCTCCAGTTAAAATTCCAAACAATTTAAATTTTGAGGAATTAATTCTGGAGAAATAAGGTTTTTCATGAAGTGAAACTTGATTTGCTGGAAAGTGCTCAGAGAGCTGAATCCAACAAAATTTTGTTCACTCGATTTGGAGCTTTCTAGCTAAAGTTATGAGGATTTGAAGTTTGAACTAAAACTGAAATTTGTGGAAAAGTTTAAACTCCTGCTCGTGGGCCCCGCACACAGTGCGTCGTCTCCCTCCTCGCGCCAACTGCTCGGCAGCGGCGGTCTCCGGCGACCTTCACCAGAATTGAGTTCCCGGCCACCCCCGGCCCGAAACTCATCGCGTGCCCCTTTACTGACCCCCTGGACTCGATGGTGGGATCGCCGGCCGCCGGCGATGAACGGAAACCCGTGCGCACCGGTGACAGCACCTGCTAGGGTTCCGGTGAGGTCGGTTCCGCTCTCCCGTGCACCAAATCGATTGGGAATCGGGCGGAGAGCATCAGTAGAGCATGGGGAACACGAACCAGGGCTGGGTGGAAGCTAGAATTGCCGGCAACTATGCTCTCGACGGTGAGCCGAGGTGCTCAGCCACGGCGACGGGGAAAACGGCCATATCATGGCCGATTCTTGATGGTTTTCTCTGATTCCAGTTCGAGCGTGGGCGTTAACGTGCGTAGAAGCTACTGGGTAACGGGCTTGCCCAACCCTCGCGTATAGAGCACGAATTTCACCCGAAGGTGAGCTCGGTCCTTATGAACTGATCGAGAGTAAATTTGGAAATTCTTGGCCGAGGGTTGATCAATCGCCAAACGGCTTTCGGCTACTCCATCTACATACAATCACGCACCTTTCTTGTGTAGAGAAGAGGACGTGACAACGGCTGTGTTGTGCTGTCCACGACAGCCCGATCGGCGGCGATGCTTGGTTCGCCGGAGAAACGGTTCGGTATAGCTCGAGGACGCTTGCTCACTGGCCAACACGGGGTCTAGGAGGTTGCTCACGATCTCCCGGTGCCGCTTTGCTGTGGAGGAGGCTGTGCTCGCGAGTGATCGGACTTGATCAAGCGCGAGCTCGAGCGGCGGCAGGTTGCAGTGGACTCGGATGGAAGAACAGGCCGAGGGCGTCGGTAGCTCGGGGAATAAGTGATGGGAGCACGCCGGGGAGGGGATAAGAAGCCCGGTGACTGGTCTCTGGCTTGGGGCACGCAGCAGGAGCTGGCGCCGGCTGCCCCACGGTGGCGCGCACGCACTGCACCCGGGAACCGAGTGAGCTGAGTTTCAGTCGGTTTGTTTTGAACCAGTGACTGACATGTGGGTGCCACTTCCAATTTTAACCTCTGAAATTTACTCCTAATCACTTTGTAAATAGTGAGCCCCAAAATACCCATGGTGATTCAAATTATTCACCCATGATCCATTTGAATTGGTTAGAATTCAAATTGGGTTTGGTTTGAATGAATTTCAGCACATGTTCAGTTTGAAATTCAAATAAAGTTTGAATTTGCCCCACTTAGCTCATGTCAAGATCAACTCCAAATTGAGTGAAAATTGGTGTGTGAGCTCACAAAATTATGCTGAATGAGAATGTGCCTCCCACTTTTGAATTCATGGGATAAAAACAGTTTGAATTTGAATATGGTTTCAAACTGCCCTCTTTCTAACTATACCCAAAATGACCTCAAAAAGGTTTTGAATTTGGATGAAACTTGGCATGGACATCATTAGCAATGTGTAGGAGTTTTCATATGTCCAGCCCACCTATATCACATGTGGGAAATACCACTTTTGCAATATGTGAGTTTGTTCTCTAATGAGCATGTTGATGGTGGTTACTTGCTCTCCATTTGTGTTCATCATCTTTCCTCAAATGAGGTGGGTGTGTATGGTGATGAACACTTCAATTATGTGTCAAAAACTGAGGCCCTTACATTCCTCCCCCCCCCCTTAAAAGAATTTCGTCCCGAGATTATAAGGTGAAACTGAGAGAGAGGACGGTGGAAAATTACCGGGTATGCGACGTGAAAAAGTTGGGGTAGTTAGCGCGAAGAAATCCTTCGCTCTCCCATGTCGCTTCGTCCATGGAGTGATTACTCCATAGAACCTTGTAGAACCACAACGTACGGTTGCGTGTGGTTCGGGCCTTCTCGTCAATGATCTGAACCGGTTCCTCCCGATAGGTGAGATCCGGTTGCAGTTCTTCAATGTATTCCAGCTGAATGGTAGTTGATAGCTTGAGACACTTCCTCAGCTGGGAAATGTGAAAGACGTCGTGCACACCGGAAAGTGCTTCTGGTAATTTCAGCCGGTATGCCACTGATCCACATCTTTCGGTAATCTGGAATGGAACGATGAATCGGGGTGCCAACTTTCCTCTCACCCCAAATCTGTTTACGCCCTTCATTGGAGACACACGTAGGTATACGTGATCCCTGACTTCAAATTGTAATGGGCGTCTTCTCCGGTCCGCATATTGTTTCTGACGGGATTGGGCGGCTTTCAGGTTCGCTTTAATCTATCAAACCTTTTCTTCCGCGTTGTTGACAAGGTCAACCCCGAAGGTAACCCTTTCACCAGACTCACACCAGTTCAATGGTGTGCGGCATTTCCTTCCGTATAGCGCCTTGTAGGGCGCCATCTTTATGCTGGCTTGGTACCCATTGTTGTACGAGAACTCAGCTAACGGCAAGTGATCATCTCAATTCTTGCCGTAGTTGATAGCGCAAGCTCGTAGCATGTATTCTAAGATCTGATTTACCTGCTCCGTTTGCCCATCCGTCTGCGGGTGGTATGCTGAACTACGGATCAGCTTCATCCCCAAGGCAGCGTGCAGCTGCTCCCAAAAAGGGACACAAATAAAGTGCCCCGATCCGATATGATGGTACGGGGTACGCCGTACAAGCATAGGATCCGTGAGATGTACAGTTCAGCGTACTTCTTTGCGTTGTAGTTTGTGTTGACCGGGATGAAATGGGCAACTTTGGTGAGCCGATCGACGATCACCCACACAGAATCATGTTTCTGCCAGGTGGTGGGTAAACCGACGATGAAGTCCATGCTCACGTCCTCCCACTTCCAGGCAGGAATGCCCAGTAGTTTCAGCAGTCCTGGTTTCCGCATATGGTCCGCCTTCACCCTTCGGCATGTATCACACTCGGACACGTACTTGGCGATCTCCCGCTTTATCCGTGTCCACCAAAACTTGCCTCTGAGTTCTTGATACATTTTGTTGCTGCCGGGGTGAATAGAAAACTTTGACAAGTGGGCCTCATCAAAGATTTTCTTCCTTAATTCCGGGTTACGGGGTACGACGAGCCGGTCCTTGAACCATAGGACGCCGTCTCCGTCCTTCCGGAAACATTTACGCTCCCCACTGTCTACACGTCTCTGCAAATGCGACATGCCCTTGTCATTCTTCTGGGCTGCTGCTATCTCTTCACGGATGGTGGGGATCAAAGCTAAGTTGTAGAGAGCCCCATGTGGAATCACATGTAGCGGTGGTTCGCTCTCTTCCAACGGTGTGATGGTCAGATTGTTGACGTGTGACTTGCGGCTCAGCGCATCTGCCACTATGTTTGTCTTGCCCGGATGATAATGGATCTCTATTTCGTCATCCTTTATCAGTTCTAACCATCTTCGTTGCCTCATGTTCAGCTCCTTCTGAGTGAATATGTACTTGAGGCTTTTGTGGTCGGTATACAAATGTACGAGGTTACCGAGTAGGTAGTGCCTCCACATTTTTAGTGCAAGAACCACGGCAGCGAGCTCCAAGTCATGGGTTGGATAATGCTGCTCATGGTTTCTAAGCTGCCATGATCCATACGCGACCACTCTTCGGTCTTGCATCAGCACACATCCGAGCCCAATGCCGGATGCATCGCAGTACACATCGAATGGTTTTGTTGTGTCTGGCTGCGCCAAAACCGGTGCTGATGTCAGGTGCTTGACTAAAGCCTCGAATGCTGCTTCACATGCTGGAATCCAAACATATTTGGTAGCCTTCTTCAGCAGCTCTGTCATTGGCTTGGCAATCTTCGAGAAGTTCGGAATGAACCTCCGATAATATCCCACGAGTCCGAGGAAACTCCGTACCTCGTGAACAGTCCTCGGGGATTTCCAATTCAGCACTTGAGTGATCTTGCTCGGTTCTACAACGATACCCTCCGCTGAGATGATATGCCCGAGGAAAGGCACTTGCGATATCCAAAACTCGCATTTGCTGAATTTCGCGTATAACTTGTGATCCCGCAGCCGTTGCAAGACTATACGCAGATGGTTTTTGTGATCTTCTTCCGACTTGGAATATACCAGGATGTCGTCGATGAAGACCACGACAAACTTGTCCAGCTCCGGCATGAATACCGAGTTCATCAAGTACATGAAGTGAGCTGGAGCATTGGTGAGGCCGAAGGACATGACCAGGTACTCATAAAGTCCGTACCTCGTTGAGAAAGCTGTCTTCGGAATGTCCTCAGCCCTTATCTTAATCTGATGGTACCCGGATCTTAAGTCCATCTTGGGAAAGATCTTTGCTTTGACCAACTGATCAAACAACATGTCGATCCGTGGCAACGGGTACTTGTTCTTGATGGTTACGGCATTTAATGGACGATAGTCCACGCAAAGCCGCAACGTCTCATCCTTCTTCTTCACAAATAATGCCGAACAGCCCCATGGTGAGGAGCTCGGCCTAATAAAACCCTTCTCCAGAAGGTCCGTGAGCTGAGTCTTCAGTTCAGCCAACTCCTTGGGTGCCATCTTGTACGGCCTTCGGGATATTGGCATGGTTCCCGGTGCAAGTTCAATCTTGAACTCCACCTCTCTATCGGGCGGCATCCCCGGCAAATCATCCGGGAATACGTCAGGGAACTCTCGGACCACTGGAATATCTTCCAATCTGAGGGTTGTGGCTTGATAGACACTTGGAAGTTTTATTTCAGGACTGTCCAGAAATAAGGAGCGAGACTCGTGCACTTCTGAGTTCAAGTGTACAACTCAGAGGACGGTGTCTAAAACAGCGCCGTGGCGGGTTAACCACGACATCCCTAGGATGACATCGACCTTTTGTCCCTCTAAAATTATGAGAGACGTAGGGTATACTCTACCCTCCAAGCACAATAGCGCTTTTGGGACCATCATGCTTGCTGAGATTTTCCCACCCGGTGAACAGACCACATTAGGACTATCGGTGGGTAGTATTTGCAAGCTATATTATCAATGAAAGCTTGGCTAATGAAGCTATGCGTGGCGCCTGAATCAAACAGTACTATAGCGGGATGCTGGTGGAGTTGAAACATACCCGCAAGGATTGGCTTGCCCTCCGGCACGTCCTCTATGGCAAGCTGGTGGACGGTGCCGGGCCTAGGGTTTGCCCGCCGCGCATTAGTAGGGTTCCGGGGTTGATTCCTCCTCAGAAACTGCGGTGCCACTCCGCCGCCTTGCGTCTCCGAGCAACTGCTCGCGAAGTGTCCTGGACGACCACACTTGTAACATGTGGCCGCTGCTGGTGTAGTTCTCGGGGGACGAAAGCCCGGCATGCGCTGCTGAGGTGCATACGCACGCGGCATCGCCCGCTGCTGCTGTTGTTGCGGAGGTGGTACTGGCAGTGCCGGCCTGAATGCCGGTGAAGAGTACGGCCGACTGCGGAACGGCATCGACCGCTGTGGTGGCTGCCAGCGTGGACCTGATGGTGGGCGATTCACCATCCGAAACTTCTGAGAAGGACCGCTTCCTTCTCCGCTGCTTTGCGGCGCGCTTTGCTTTCTCTCCGCCGCCGCTAACTCCTTGCCGGAGTCCTCCTGAACAATCGCAGCATCAATGATGTCGTTGAGACTGCCGCAATTGAACATCGCCAACTTGTCCTTCAGGAGCGGGTTAAGCCCCTGGTAAAAATAGTCCCGCCGCTTCTCGTCGGTATCTGCGTGATACGACGTGTAGAGCGCGAGATCGTTGATCGCCCTGGAGTATTCCAGCATGTTCTGGCTCCCTTGCTGCAGGTGTAAGAACTCCTGCGTCTTTCTCTTCACCAAACCTGGCGGTATATGATAGGCCCTGAAGGCCGTCCGGAACTCCGTCCAGGTCATCACTCGGTCAGTGGGCTGTGAAGCACAGAAGTTGACCCACCACGCGCTCGCGGATCCTTGGAGCTGCTGGACCGCGAACTGAGTCTTGTGCTGCTCGCTTATCTGGAGCAGCCCGAACTTCATCTCTATTGCGCGGAGCTAGTTGTCCGCGTCAAGAGGTTCATCCGCCCTTGAGAATACTGGGGGATGAGTCGCCAGGAAGTCGGAGTAGGAGCTCTGTTGACGCTCCTCACGGTCTTGACGTCTCTCTGGGCGAGACGTATTGGCGATAAGCGTTTGCAGCAACTCCGTGTGCTGCTGATGTGAACCCGCCATTGCCGCGACGATGTCGGCCAATGTAACTGTTGGCAGTGGCAGTGGCGGTGTTTGCTGTTGCTGTTGCTGCTGCTGTCCCGAGGAGTCCTCGGGAGGCTGTTGGGAGGTCTCTCCCCCTTAGCTAGTACCCCCAAGGTCAGGGTTGGCACGAGTATGCGTCATTCTGAAATTCAAAACAGCAGTGATTAGCACATGTCTTACTTAAAATTCCATATGTAACAGTAGGTATTGAAGTAACACATGATTAATTTGCACAACATTCATATATATTGATAAAGCATAAACTTTATACAAGATACATTATTCTCGGGTCTCCGAGAAGTCGTGCTCATGTCGTCACTACCTATACATACGCTACTGTCTACACGACATGTCACCGATTACAAAATTTGGGCTACTCTACCCTAGCTGCCCTACATGGCAACTGTAACCCCCTACTCGGAGTAGAACTCGACCTCCTGTGGGTCGTCCTCCTCCGGTACCTCTGCTGGTGGCTCCGGATCTACCACCTCTTCTCCCATCTCGGGTTCTCCCATTGCTGGAAGGCCCAAGACCACCGGTACGCCTAACACCGGAGGTACGAGGTCCTGCAGTGCATGAACCTCGTCCATGGCTTGGTTGTAATCTTCTTCCCAGCCTTGCCCTTCCTCAATATCGTCGTCCCGCTCTTGAGTAAGTTCCTCGTTCTGCTGGGTCAGATTCTGTACCAGTTCTTGCAACGCCACGATGTCGACACAGCTTTTCCTCTTCGCCTTCTTGAGACGATGCAACTGATTGTGCTGTTCATTCAGTCTCTTGATCGTTGGAAGGAGCACATTACGGAGTGCGCTGTGAGCACTCTCGAAATGGTCTCCACGGCTCATGCTCTCCTTGAGCTTCGTGGCGAGATGCTCCGTATGAACAGCTTGGCTGTCCATCACGGCGTTCCCCGCCCTCATCTGGAGACTGAGATTTGCCTCCGCGGGGTTGTACCTCGGGCAACTCGGATCTGTTGCCTCCCGGTACCTCTCTTCCCACACATGCTGAGCCCGTCCCTCCACCGGAACGAGCGCGTATGGAGTGCCCTCCATAGCCTGCACGTGTAGTTGGCAGAAACGTGACATGGTGTCACGGGCTGCCACTTGCCACATCCCTTCCGGTTGCCTATCTCTCTCCGTAACGGTGAACGGCACCCAACCGGGTGGCGTAGGTCCTGCAGGGACTTCGACATGGATTGTCCACGCCTTGTTCCCCTCCTCGCCTTCTTCCTTGGCGAAGTACTGCGGCATCTGGTTGTATCCAAAATATTGAAGCATCTGCCTCAATGTTTCTGGATAGCCGCTGTGGTGAGAACAGTGGGACACCACCCACCTGTTCTCCAACTGTTTGTCTGCTGTCATCTGTAAAAATATATTTGAGAAATGTCAAATATTTATTTAAACAGTAAACCATTGAGTTATAACATAAGACATGTCATTGAACTCATAAAACTTGGAAACATAGTTCAAATTTTAAGCAAATTTGACTACTGATCTGCTGTTCAACATGACAGCCCTGACCAGTTTCCATTTCAACCTGATTTAGGCCATGTTCAAGGCAAAACCAATTCCGGAGCTAAACATCAAAGTTAAAGCTAACTTCAATAGATTTCCAGAAAGTATTTGATTGGCCTATGATCTGTCCTGGTTCAAAAGTTATGAGATGTCAAAGTTAACAGAATTTCTGGAGAAATTTGGACAGCACCTCCTGCTTTAGGTACTGATTTGATCCAAGAATTCCAGTTAATTCCGCTCCCAATCTGACAAAACTTTCTGTTACAAAGTTGTAACCCATCGCATAAGATTTCCATAACTACCTCATTTTCTATTTTTGGATTTTTCTGCAGGAAGTTATACTCAATTTACAGAGAGTTTACAGAGAGTGTTTGCTCTGCCCTGCTTTTTGGACAGTTTCAACTCTACTGCATTTTTCGAGTTGTTAAGGGATGGAACACCCCTGGACCACAACAGAAGAGTTGTCAAGCTCTTCTAGGGCTTTCCAGAAATGTATCATATGACCCTAACCTCGAAAGAACTCAACCTCTAACCTCTGATCAACTTCAGCCCTAATTCAGCTGAAACCAGAGGACTCTGCCCTTAATAACCTATAAGTTGAAAACTTGTTTACTTTGAATATCCTGATTAAGGGAAGAGGTTACAGCAAAGTTTTACTGCTTTGGATCCAAACCTTCAAGTTTTTACAATGAAGTTGTTCATTTAGTTGGGTGTGACGTCGATGCGTCACCAGATCATGTCGGTACTACGTCCTCACAAAGAAAAACCTATACCAGACTTAGCCGGCTTCGTTAATTCAGTGGCACTAAACGTCACTCGCACACGGATGCTACACGTCTACCGCTTCATGGTCAGGCTACCTGCAGGAAACTCAAGCAATCGTCAGACTCGGCTGCACACCGAGCCCGGAATCCATACAGTTCGTACACCCGGCCGTCATCACTCGCCCGGATGTTCTCAAGCCAAATACGCCTTGAGTTACGTGTTCACGTTTCAGACCACGTGACGGGGTCTCCCAAGTTGCACCACGCACACCAGGGACAGACGTTGCTTGAATACCCCAAACGACATGAGGAGTCGTAGAGGATATCAAAGCGGGTCGGGCTACCTGCCACCCGTGTGGCTCCACCCTTCAGCTTGTGTGCACTGGTGGACAGCGCTTACGTGTACCCCCCAAGACATAAACGTCCTGAGATACACGATTTTCCGACATAGACAGATAGGTTAGTATGCCACTTTCTATATGCTAATAACATCCTTATACGGGCTACTAACTCGTTCCTCACTGGATTTTTGAAAAAACATGACCTTTGTAGTGCGTTAAACCTCAAGCGAGCTCTGATACCAGTGCTGACACGACCCCACGGTCTTGTCGAGCCAGGATCACGCTGAGGGGTGCTGCGTTGCACAGCACCGGATAACACACATCAAAGGTACAAAGCGGAAGCGAAATTTTATTACATAAACGAGTTTATGAACATGTATACATCAAAATAAGTTCAGTCTACACTCACGGGCGTAGACTATGCATCAAGTCCACGTTCAGCCCTTGAACGTGTCCTTGCTAGCACACACGCACACTAACTCTGCGGCGTGCACGACTCCCACTCGACGGGGTTCCCCTCCTGGGGTTCCGTCTCCTCTTCGGGAGTTCCTTCCTCATACAACCCTGCAAAAGCTTCAAACACAAGCAGTGAGCACGAAGGCTCAGCAAGTCTGACCCGTCTCACCTAAACATTGAACTTCTACATGAGGGGTGATGGGTACATGAGGTAAAATCATTTGCAAAGGACTCGCCTTATTAGTGGAACCTTACTTTCAAGTTTTAGCAGCAGGTTGTGGAGAACCTTACGCTAAGGCACATGGGAGAGCCGCAATCAAACAAGGAACGCATTTCTCTCATTTACTTTGCCCAAAGTTGAAAGCAACTTTAGTTAGCTCTAAACTACAACCAACCATTAACAAGCAAATTCCATCATTCAATCAGCAACATTTTAACATGTAACTAGCCTGTTCTTTCTACGTCACGGTACGGTGAACAAGTGGTAATCACTGACCGTGAGGGATGGCGATTATAATCGATTTACAACTGCAGGGTTACCCGAATAACCCGTCACGTACGCCCGTACTCGATGTTGCCTACAGCAACCATCACGGACGCCGTACTCAACTACCTTTCACCCGTTAGCCAAATGTTGAACCGGTCCAATCGTCCCGAGCAAGAGGTCTCTGCACGCGCATCTCAGTGCCGCCAGCCAATTTACACCTCGAGCTATCAACCTACCCTCTGAACGACCAGCTATGCCTCAACACCCAGCTACCCGAGTTACATCGGTTTCCCGGTTCCCATATAGCCGGTAGGTCTTCGGTACTGTTCTAGCGTGTTCAACAGGCCCGCACACGGCTCGGTCCTCAATCAACGCAAGCGGAGCTACAGCACACAGGCCCCAAAGTCCTGCTGCCCTTACTCTCCGCTCGGTCTCATCTTTCTTGCCATGTGTATCATGTGCTATCTCTACCCGAGCGATGTGCCTCTAGCCTATTCTCGCGAGTAGTTTCAACTACTCGACTTGTACTGAATCCTACCCTATCTTAGCATTGCAATAGCTAACGGGGTTGGTAAACCCTAAACCCAATCCATGGTTTTCTTGGCTATGCAGTTGGGTTTTCACACAAGACTCTAATGCAAAGAATCATAATACTCAAGTAAGTGCTCAAAACAATAAAAATTTGTAAAAATGGTTAATGCAAACCGGAGCTTGCCTTGCTGCTCTTGGTCGTAGGCTAGCTGCTCCTCCGTGGTAACGAAGTCTAGGACTTCGGGTTCCTCCTCGACCTTAGCGACTACATGATGTACAAGTATATGTATTAATTTAAATGCATTTGATTGAATTTAAATTGGTGAAGTCTATATCCCTTACTAGACAGACCCAATGACTGTGAAACTTTTACTGGGGCTTGGTTACAACCTAACCAGAGACTTGGTCAAGTTTTAGTTGCAGCAAAGCTCATTTGAGCCCTCCACGATTAATTATGTACTTGACCTTAATTGAGGCTTTTAGGGTGTTCTAAGGATTTTCATTAAACAAACTATGTCTTTCTGAAAACTAGATTTTCCGAGGGTTATAATGGAATTGGTCTCACTTACTTTGAAGGTTACTAGCTAAAGATATGAGCTAAACCATTTCAGAGAAAATTCTGAAAATGTTTCTGGACATTTTCTATTTTCTCTGGAACAGTTTCACTAATCACACCATTAGGTGGATCAAATGAGCTCAAATGGATCTGAAATTTTTATGGTAGTTCAGGGATACTTTGGTTAACATTCCAGCAAAATTTAAGGATTTTCCTCCAAAGGATTCTCCAGTTAAAATTCCAAACAGTTTAAATTTGAGTAATTAATTCTGGAGAAATAAGGGTTTTCATGAAGTGAAACTAGATTTGCTGGAAACTGCTCAGAGAGCTGAATCCAACAAAATTTGGTTCACTTGATTTGGAGCTTTCTACCTAAAGTTATGAGGATTTGAAGTTTGAACTAAAACTGAAATTTGGGGAAAAGTTTAAACTCCTGCTCGTGGGCCCCGCACACAGTGCGTCGTCTCCCTCCTCGCGCCAACTGCTCGGCGGCGGCGGTCTCCAGTGACCTTCGCCGGAATTGAGTTCCCGGCCACCCCCCGGCCCGAAACTCGCTGCCTGCCCCTTTACTGACCCCCTGGACTCGATGGTGAACGGAAACCCGTGCGCACCAGTGACAGCACCTGCTAGGGTTCCGGTGAGGTTGGTTTCGCTCTCCCGTGCACCAAATCGATTGGGAATCGGGCGGAGAGCATCATTAGAGCATGGGGAATACGAACCAGGGCTGGGTGGAAGCTAGAATCGCCGGCAACTATGCTCTCGACGGTGAGCCGAGGTGCTCAGCCACGGCGGTGGGGAAAACGGCCATATCATGGCCGATTCTTGATGGTTTTCTCTGATTCCAGTTCGAGCGTGGGCGTTAACGTGCGTAGAAGCTACTGGCTAACGGGCTTGCCCAACCCTCGCGTATAGAGCACGAATTTCACCCGAAGGTGAGCTCGGTCCTTATGAACTGATCGAGAGTAAATTTGGAAATTCTCGGCCAAGGGTTGATCAATCGCCAAACGGCTTTCGGCTACTCCATCTACATACAATCATGCACCTTTCTTGTGTAGAGAAGAGGACGTGACAACGGCTGTGTTGTGCTGTCCACGAGAGCCCGGTCGGCGGCGATGCTTGGTTCGCCGGAGAAACGGTTCGGTATAGCTCGAGGACGCTTGCTCACTGGCCAACACGGGGTCTAGGAGGTTGCTCATGATCTCCCGGTGCCTCTTTGCTGTGGAGGAGGCTGTGCTCGCGAGTGATCGGACTTAATCAAGCGCGAGCTCGAGCGGCGGCAGGTTGCAGTGGACTTGGATGGAAGAACAGGCCGAGGGCGTCGGTAGCTCGGGGAATAAGTGATGGGAGCATGCCGGGGAGGGGATAAGAAGCCCGTCCACTGGTCTCTGGCTTGGGGCACGCATCAGGAGCTGGCGCCGGCTGCCCCCCGGTGGCGCGCGCGCACTGCACCCGGGAACCGAGTGAGCTGAGTTTCAGTCGGTTTGTTTTGAACCAGTGACTGACATGTGGGTCCCACTTCCAATTTTAACCTCTAAAATTTACTCCTAATCACTGTTGTAAACAGTGAGCCCCAAAATACCCATGGTGATTCAAATTATTCACCCATGAGCCATTTGAATTGGTTAGAATTCAAATTGAGTTTGGTTTGAATGAATTTCAGCACATGTTCAGTTTGAAATTCAAATAAAGTTTGAATTTGCCCCACTTAGCTCATGTCAAGATCAACTCCAAATGGAGTGAAAATTGGTGTGTGAGCTCACAAAATTATGCTAAATTAGAATATGCCTCCCACTTTTGAATTCATGGGATAAAAACAGATTGAATTTGAATATGGTTTCAAACTGCCCTCTTTCTAACTATAACCAAAATGACCTCAAAAAGGTTTTGAATTTGGGTGAAACTTGGCATGGACATCCTTAGCAATGTGTAGGAGTTTTCATATGTCCAGCCCACCTATATCACATGTGGGAAATACCACTTTTGCAATATGTGAGTTTGTTCTCTAATGAGCTTGTTGATGGTGGTTACTTGCTCTTCATTTGTGTTCATCATCTTTCCTCAAATGAGGAGGGTGTGTATGGTGATGAACACTTCAATTATGTGTCAAAAACTGAGGCTCTTACAGTACGTATCCCATGTAGTACACGTGTGTGAGAGACCGTTTTAGTGCCACTGCTAATACGTATATGCCGGTATAATCCGGGTAGGATTTTCTTTGGTGAGGTAACGTAGTACCGACATGTTTCTTACGGTGCATCGACACCGTACTACACGTAATAACCCCTTCTCTATGAAGAAATGATTAATGAACTAACTTTCAACTAAAAATGGAAGTTTAAAATAAGTATTAGTTACTGAACTCTTATTTTGAGCTAAGATTTAAATTGGAGCATGACTAGGCGTCAAAATTTTTAAAAACAGAGTGCTCTGTTTCTGGCAGGAATTCTTGCTGGACTTTAACAGGGCATAACTCTGAGTAGATTTAACCAATTAAGGTGTATGATACAGTTCTGGAAATATTTTCAAGTGCTCTACAAGCTCTTTGTAGACCTCCAGAGCAAAATCACACGTTAAGTTGGTGAAAAGTCCAGTTAAAGGCAAACTGTTCAGAACCAGGACAGTAGCAAAAACCTATCTGGACCTTTCTGTTTTTAAGCCATAACTTCCTATAGAAAAATCCTTAAGGAGCCTATGACACACCATTGGAAAGGTTATGAAATTGCAACATTGTTGTAGTCAAAGTTTGCTCAGATTCTTATTGTATTTTCATATACAACAGGATAAAAATAGCCACATACAAAGGGGATGCTGGCAAATTTTATCCAAGAATTCTGTCAACTTTGAACAATCATAACTTTGGATCCAGAGATGATCTGAAGGCATATGAATAATTTTTTGAAAAGATACTGAAGTTAACTCTAACTTTTGTATTCAACTTGAGTTATGAAAATGCTGATTAAATGGATCAAAATCTGGATGAGGACAGAAGAGTCCGTTCGGTACAGCAAATAGAACGGGCTAGGCCTATCCCACGAGAGTGATTAAACTCGAGGATTTTCTGGTGGGACGTGAATATACAATGTGTTTCCGATGAGTTACCGGGCAATGCCGGCTAACGGGACGTCATGTTCAAGATTGAACTGACGCAGTAAACAACACCGATTTCACGAAGGCCGTGTAAGATGGCACCCAATGAACTAGCGGAGTTGAAGGAGCAACTAAGTGCACTTATGAGCAACGGTTTTACACAACCAAGCTCATCACCATGGGGTTTCTCTGCGCTGTTCGTTAAGAAGAACGATGAGACACTAAGATTAAGTGTTGATTTTCGTTCACTCAATGCCGTCACTATAAAGGGCAATGAGGGTACTCTATGGTTTAAAGACCATGTAGTTATACCTCGTAAGATGAAGCTCTACAGTCGGAAATGTCGCACACCGTGGAAGTGGTGTGAGTACGGTGAAAGAGTACTGTTCGGGGTGGATTTGTCAACGAAGCCGATGACTGAGTTCGGGCGGTAGAAGCGGACTTGGAGGCTGTGCAATCCCGACAGAAAAGTCACTATGGTCAAAGGCATAGACTGTTGCATTTCGACGGAGGGGAACACGTTATCTTTGCGTGTCTCCAATGAAAGGAATTCACCGGTCCGATGTAAAGGGGGGATTTTTCTCCCCGAGCCTTAGATCCACTTGCTATCACGGAGGTGTTTGGAACCGTAACTTACCGGCTGGAACTACCGGCAAGCCTTGCTGCCGTTCAGGACATATTTCAGATGTCACAGCTACTGAAGTACTTTACAGCTACCATCGCTGTCCACACCGAAGAAATTGACTAGTTGAAGCCGGATCGTACCTACACCAAGCGACCGGTTCAGACTATTGATTAAAAGAATCCGGAACACCTGGAATCAGATATTAAGATTTTACCAGGTGCTGTGGGGTAATCATACCATGGAAGAAACAACGTGGAGAGCAAAGATTAACTCCGCATGAACTATCTGGAGTTTTTATCGTCATACCACTTGGCATTACCTCTCCCGTCTCGTTCTCCTATTGGAATCTTGGGATGAGATTCTTTTTAAGGGGGGAGGAATGTAAAAGTACCAAAAACGTGAATGCAAAGGAACGGATGATTGAACGTCATTGTGTTTCTGTTCATGAAAAATGGGACTTACAAAAACTTTCTTACATGGGATGGTACACATGAGGTGCAACCACATGGGTTCAAGCATGCCTTTGAAAGTGTTGGACCAAGGTGGAGTTAAACTCATGTGTAAGCATACACGAACATGAGAAAGAACAAAAATAAGGTCTTTAGTCTCAAAGGCTCAGCTCAAATTGCCGCCAAACTTTTGTATACACATGGAGCCTCATACATTTAAATTGAGGAGAATGTGGTGGCAACTTTCTGATTTGAGGGTGAGCCAAAAGGGAATGGACTATGATCATGTTGAGTTCATGCTGAATTCAAACATGTTAGGACAAGAGAATGACTTGAGTTATGTCACATAAAATGATAAACTCAAACATGGACATGTGGGAAGAGCTAAAATCTTCTTTAACCCTTGTTGAACACATGTTAATCCGGGAAAGAATTTCACTCCCAGACACCTAACTCATATGCACATTCCCTATGAGTAGAGGGGAGGGAAGTTTAAACCCCATTTTTGAACCCCATGCAAAGCATTCATGTTCAGATGGTCCAAAAGCATATATGTGAGATGACCATTGCAGTCCTCAGGTATTAAAGAGCTTAAATTCCAAAATTTGAGAGATTTTAAGCTCATATACCGCTTGTTCAAAGCATTGTTTGAGATCACCTTCAAATTCAAATTGGGGGGGGGGGGGCATGGTCAAACTGAACTTGTGAGGTTCAGCTTGGGACCAAGGTTGATCAAGCATGGGCTAGGAGCAAACCAAAGTGTTTCACCCAAATTCAGATGGGTCATCACAAAATAGGACTTAAAAATTCAGTTTGAAACAAAGGATTTACTTCAAAGAGAAGAAGACCATTTCCAAATAGGAATTTCAAACTGTTGTTTGAAAATTTGTATTTGCAGTGGCCAACTCAAAGATCAGAGGGCATATTCAAACTCTCCAGGTTCAAATTATGAAGAAGGCAAATTTTGAGAAAATTTGGAGGTGCTTTGATATGTGCATCAAAAATACTTGTGAATTGTCATTGAAATTTGAATTTGAATTTGAAACTGAAGTAAAAAATTCCAAATTTCCAATTGGCCTTTGAATTTGAGCTCTTCATAGATGAATTTGCAATGTGCCAAGATTTAGAGATATTTGTGAAAGTTTTGGGGATAAGAAAGGGGGTGGACCCCACATGTCATAGTAATCTTTAAACTTACCCTCGAAGAAATCTTCCTGTTTCACTCGAGCTGCCGAGACTTTCCCCGGACGACACCGTGGCTACCCCGAAGCCACCGCCTCACCCCCGCTCTCGCGCTGGCAACCAGCTTACCAGCCCCCTTACCCTCGGCGTGATCTTTTCCCTCTGAACAGAGCAAACGGTGTTTCTCCTCTCCTCCTCGCGCCCGATAAACCCCGAGCTCGCCGCCGCTTCGGTTCTGACCGGAGATGCATGCAAAACAAGCGCGCAGCACCATCTGAACCGCAAAACGGCAAGGCCTGATTGCCCTCCACTCCCTCAGCACAAAAGCAGCCCAAATTACGGGTCTCCTAGCCGGAAAAACAGCTCCTCCGCGGCGACCTAACCTCACAGCGGGTTGGGGAGCTCGTGTACGGTCGCCGGCAGCCCGAAAGCACCGCACCATTGAATTCCTCGTGGCTGAAAACCCCCAGCCGGCAAGTACCGAGCCGGGAGATGGCCGGGAAGCCGACTCCGGCGAGCTCCGACGAGTCTCCGGCGAGGGGGCGGCGCGGGAAAAAGGAAACGGGCCGAGGTTGAAGACGACCGGCCGGCCCCGCATGTCAGTGACGATATTTTAAATCGTGGATCCACTGCAGCCCTGGGATCCAGTGTGGTGGCGCGGGAAAGGTCCTGTGGCCCCGTGTGGCGTGATTCCAGCGGCTGACACGTGTTGGATGGACCCACAGTCAGAGTTTGAACATTTCCCGAATTAATTTGAATTCCAGATTTAGTTCAAACTTTAGAACCTCATAACTATTGCTAGGAAACTCCAAATTGGGTGATTCAAATTCGGTTAGATTCATCTTGACAAGATCTATCCAAATATGCAACCAAATTTGCATGAAAACCAATAGAAAATTCTGGAAAATTCTTTAAAGCTTTTCAGAAAAAAAGAATTTTTGAGGGAGTTTGGTTCATCCAAAAATCCCCAAATTTTTCCACAATATTCTTTAGGATATTGGGAGATTCCTGTAAAAGTTTCAGGTCATTTGGAGTTTATTTAGTTTGGGTAATTCTGATTTCAAGTTTCTGTATTCAAATGAATACAGAAACATTTTCAGAGAATTTCCAAAACTTGGAAATTCAGTTCTAGCCATTCCTTAGCTCCAAACATCCTAGGAAAATTAAGGCATACTCTATGAGCTATGTATGGAATTGTAGTTCACTTGATTTTGCATGAAAGTGCAAATTTATTCAGAATTAATTCCTCTTTGCCTAAATGCTTAGGGAATTGTTCCGGGTGATCCACTTACTGAAATATTCTGAATTTTGGTCCAAAGGACTTTCTTGTGACAAGGAACTCACAAGAAAATTTCCAGCTCCATTGGAGCCCTGGATCAGTAGTGTTCTGTTCAACCAATTAGGTGATCACCACCCAAGTGATGAACCTCACTTCTCACTTGATGATAGTGCTTAAACACACACCCAAACCACCACCCCAGTGTCATTTTAAATTCTTGAACAGAGTTCCAGTTTTAAACTTGGCTTTAGCACTGGTTAGCAAAAGTTCTATAATTAAACATGTATACATATTCATAACGTGTAGCGATTAAACGTGGAAAGTGAAGAAGGAGAAGTTGAGCTTGGATCAAGGAGCAAGAAGGCAGGGAGTTGAACTTCAGGACATCAGCAACTAACCTCATATTGTCTGACTTTAGTCACCTGCAAAACCAAGGCAAGCCCCAGTTTGCATTTAAGTTGTTTTAAAGTTTTCCTTTTGTTCACTACTATTGGTCAAAGTTTGTATGTGGATTAGGTCAAGGATGTTTTATACTCCACTTGCATAACCAAACATGAACCCTGAGGTCAAGGGTAGAATTGTGTCATCGCTGTAGAATAAGGCCATGCTAAATAGACTAGGGCATCCGGTAGAAGACGAGTAGTTGGAATCTACTCGCGAGCTATAGTTCAGAATATCATAAGTGTGATTGGGAAGGGGAGCAAACTAAAGTTTACATTTCTAAAGATGAGACCGGGCAGAGGGGTTAGACAGTGACAAGACGAGGTCTTGGTCGAGTAGCTCTGCCCGTGTCGGTCAAGGACCGAAGCGTATGCGGCCCTGGGAGCAAGTATTGAGTTGTGTACCGGATGCTTACTGATATATGGAAACCAGAAAACCGATGTACCGGGTTCACTGGATTGTAGAGGCATACCACATCGTCTTCTTAGACCTATGAGCCCGAGACGGCGCGACCAGTTCTACAGTTTAGTGGTCTGAGAAAGGTTGCCACATACGACGTAATGAAGGACGCCAGAGTTGGGTCTTCAGAGGCGGGTGTATGTCTTGAGTTATCCGGGTAGTGTTTGATTCGAATCACCGTCCCTCGCGGTTATGAGTACCGCTTGCTCACTGCGCTGTGACGTAGTAATCAAGTTGTGTGGGAACAGTTTGCAAAGTTTTAAATGCTGTTATGATAATTGGAAATTGCATGAAAACCCTGTTTGAAATAGAGATAGAGTAAACTAAATTTATTTTCCACCTTGGGACAAGTAACATTGGAATGAAGCGTTTCTTGTTTGATTGTGGAGTTCCAATGTTTCTGGGCGCAAGGTCACTACTATTCTGGCTAAAATCTGAAAGTTAAGAATGAACTTATAGGCGAGTCTTTTTGCAAATCACAGGATTAGGTCTTAAGTTACCCTCATGTAGAGTTGCATGCTTTAGGAGAGACGGTTAAGTCTTGCTGAGCCTTTGTGCTCACTCTTGCTATATAAGTGGTTTTGCAGGTAAACTTCGACGCTATAAAGAAGGTTGTCTGGTGAGACTCGGAAACATCCGAGTCATGTTACACAGGGAGGACCTAGCCGCTGCCCTGTCTGTGTGTTGCTAGCGAGAGGAGTCCACGGGCTGGACCTCTTCTCGAGTGCTTAGTTATTCGACGTGAGCTGTTTATAGACTTCCGCTGTAGCTATTTTATGTAAATTATTTACAAAGAACAATTGTAAGTTCCACTTTTGATTTATGTAATACAGTGTTCCTTATATGTGTGCTGTTGGGTGCGACATAACACGGCACCACCCAATGCGATCCCCGGGCGAGGCGGCACGACCTCGTGATGGAGGTCGGGCCCTGTCAGCGTGGTATCAGAGCCGCATTGGTAATAGCGCACGGAATAAGGATGGTATTACGACAAAAACTTAGGATACGGTGAGGAAACGATATTAGGCCCACATAAGGACTATAGTAGTGTAGTTACTTAAAGTGGCAAGACTAACATGTGTTTTAATTCTGAATTTTCATTATGTAATGACGCACCTACGCTCAGGTAAACATGGTAAGGAATGCCACCAAAAGCGGTTCAATTTCGGTTAGCTCCCCTGACGAGGAAAGTGGTTCAGCGATAGGTCTCACAGTGAGTGACACGTAGCTCGGACCCACTGTCAGCGTTTCAAACATTTTAGGGTTTTCAGTTTCCAGTTCAACCTTTGAAGAGCCACAACGTTGTGTAGGAATGTCCAAGAATTATGAAACAAATTTTGTTGGATTCCTCTCAAAGAGTACTATCCAGGGATGCAGACCAATATTTATGAAAATCCCTGGATTTGGCTCATTAATTCGTGTAAGGAGAATCTTGTGGGAAGTATTCCAGGAGTTCTATGGGTTGGAAAATTCCCAAATTTGGGCAGAAGGTTCTTCCAAAAATACTTGAACTCCAGTAAAAATTTCAGAGGCATTGGACCTCATTTGCTTGGTCGAATGTGGTGTTAATTCCTTATGTCTCTGAAAATTGGAAAAATAGAACAGAGCTCATTTTCAGATTTTACCCCAATTCATGTAAAGCTCATATCTTTGTGTAGAAACCTCCAAATTTAGTGATTCAAATTGGGTTAGATCCAGGTTGACAAACTCTATACATATATGTAACCCAATTCGTATGAAAAACCTTAATTCTCCAGAATTAATTCCTCAAAGTTTAAACTGTTTAGAATTTTAACTGGAGAATACCTTGGAGGAAAATTCTGAAATTTTGCTGGGATGTTCACCAAAATATCCCTGAACTACCATAAAAATTTCAGGTCCATTTGAGCTCATTTGATCCACCTAATGGTGTGATTAGTGAAACTGTTCCAGAGAAAATAGAAAATGTTCGGAAACATTTTCAGAATTTTCTCTGAAATTGTTTAGCTCATATCTCTAGCTAGGAACCTTCAAATTAAGTGAGACCAACTCCATTAGAACCCTCTGAAAATCTAGTTTTCAGAAAGTCATGGCTTGTTCCATGAAAATCCCTAGAACATCCTAAGAGTTCCAAGTAAGGTCAAGGACATGATTAATTGTGAAGGGCTCAAAAGAGCTTTGCTGCAACTAAAACTTGACCAAGTCTGTGTTTAGGTTGTAACCAAGCCACAGTAAAAGTTTCACAGTCTTTGGGTCCGTCTAGTGAGACTTAGAAGATTCACAAGTTTAAAACTCAATTCAATTGCATTAAATTAATACATGTATTTCTTATATCATGTAGTCGCTAAGGTCGAGGAGGAACCCGAAGTCCTAGACTTCATTACTCCGGAGAAGCAGCTATCCTACGACCAAGAGCAGCAAGGCAAGCTCCGGTTTGCATTAACCTTTTACAAATTTTAATTGTTTTGAGCACTTCCTTGAGTATCACTTATTTCCTTGCATTAGAGTCTTGTTTGGAAACCCAATTGCATAGCCAAGAAAACCATGGTTTGGGTTTAGGACTGCAAACCCCGTTAGCTACTGCAAAGCTAAGTTAGGGTAGGATTCGGTACAAGTCGAGTAGTTGGAACTACTCGCGAGTATAGGCTAGAGGCTCTCGACTCGGGTTGAGATAGCACATGATACACATGGCAAGAAGAATGAGACCGAGTGGAGAGTAAGGGCAGCAGGACTTTGGGGCCTGTGTGCTATAGCTCCGATTATGTCGATTGAGGACCGAGCCGTGTGCGGGCCTATTGAACAAGCTAGAACAGTACCGAAGACCTACCGGCTATATGGGAACCTAGAAACCGATGTAACTCGGGTAGCTAGGTGTTGAGGCATAGCTGGTCGTTCAGAGGGTAGGTTGAGAGCTCGAGGTGTAAATCGGCTGGCGGCACTGAGATGCGCATGCAGAGACCTCTTGCTCGGGACAATTGGACCGGTTCAACATTTGGCTAACGGGTGAAAGGTAGTTGCGTACGGCGTCCGTGATGGTTGCTGTAGGCAACATCGAGTACGGGCGTACGTGACGGGTTGTTCGGGTAACCCTGCAGGTATAAATCGATTATAATCACCGTCCCTCGCGGTCAGTGAGTACCACTTGTTCACTATACCGTGACGTAGAAAGAACAGGCTAGTTACATGTAAAAATGTTGCTGATTGAAAGATGGACTTGATTGTTAATGTTTGCTGTAGTTTAGAGCTAACTAAAGTTCTTTTCAACTTTGGGCAAAGTACATGAGAGAAATGTGTTTCTTGTTTGATTGCGGCTCTCTCATGTGCCTTAGCGTAAGGTTCTCCACAACTTGCTGCTAAAACTTGAAAGTAAGGTTCCACTAATTAGGCGAGTCCTTGCAAATAATTTTTATCTCCTATACCCATCACCCCTCATGTAGAAGTTCCATGTTTAGGAGAGACGGGTCAGTCTTGCTGAGCCTTCATGCTCACTGCTTGTGTTTGAAGCTTTTGCAGGGTTCTATGAGGAAGGGATTCCCGAAGAGGAGGCGGAACCCCAGGAGGGGAACCCCGTCGAGTGGGAGTCGTGCACGCCGCCGTGTTAGTGTGCGTGTGTGCTAGCAAGGACACGTTCACGGGCCGAACGTGAACTTGATGCGTAGCCTACGCCAGTGAGTGTAGACTGGACCTATTTTGATGTAAAAATGTTCATACACCACTTTATGTAATAAAAGTTTTGCTTTCGCTTTGTATCTTTGATGTGTGATATTCGGTGCTGTGCAACGCAGCACCCCTCAGCGTGATCCTGGCTGGACAAGACCATGGGGTCGTGTCACGAACAGAATCATCACCGACAACGGGACCCAGTTCACCAGCGCAGCATTCCAAGATTACTGCGAAGACCTCGGTATCCAGGTGTGCTATGCCTCCGTTGCTCACCCAAAGAGCAATGGGAAAGTCGAGAGGGCCAATGCCGAGATTCTTCCAGGCCTCAAGACTCGCACCTATACCGGCTTGAAGAAGCATAGCGCCAAGTGGGTGGACGAGCTTCCGAGCACACTGTGGGCTAACCGGACATCCCAGAGCCGGGCCACTGGAGAGACACCTTTCTTCATGGTATACGGGGCCGAAGCTGTGCTTCCCCCAGAGATCACCATGGGGTCTCTCCGTGTCCGAGCTTACTACGAAGTCGCGCAGGACAACCTCCGGCATGAAGACATCGACCTCGTCGACGAGGCTCGATTACACGCAGCGCTCCACAACGCACGGTACCGGCAAACGCTCCGGCGCTACCACCAAAGGTCCGTGCGTGTCCGGGAGTTGCAAGAAGGCGACCTGGTACTACGGCGCATACTTTCTCGCGAAGGGACCGACAAACTCTCCCCCAGCTGGGAAGGTCCCTTCCGAGTCACGAAAGTTTGCCTCCCCGGATGCGTACGCCTTTCCACCGAGGATGGGGACCCGCTCCTGAACCCTTGGAACATAGAACACCTCCGTAAGTTCTATCCCTAGAGCAATAGTAGGACAGTGCTTTTTCTTTATGTAATAGATTCCATAGAGTCCAGGAACAGCGCTCGGAGCAGCTAAGCCTCAGGGGACGGTCCAGGACTACGTACAGCTTGGCCTGGTTCCGACCATAAGCGCGTAGAGTCTTGCTTCCCTTCTTAATGGGGTGGGTCGTTGCCTCCATGTTTAGCCTACCTTCCTCCTATGGATATTTATATGAAAAGAAACCTGTCCTGCTTTGCTCTTGCCCTTGTGCTCATTTAAATTACGCATTAATTTTTATGACCGCACTTTCTGTGTATGCTCACCATACACTCAGCTCTCTTTTCCCATTCTCATCCCTAGTCGGCATTTGCTATCCTACCAAAGACGGTCGTGCTTGAGGTACCTGCCATTGGCCAGGGGGCCTCTCGGGTCTCCCCCAGTCAGGTGTTGCGATGCCAGTTGGTCCAATACTGAGGGCCGGACGATCGTACCCTGACCTCGGAGGGAGCCGGGCCACCAGCGTCGGGCGCACTGAATTGCCCAAGCCCCGTATACCGGACCAGGATTGTAAGCCAAATAAGGCTATGAGATAGGGAAGGGAGAGCCCCAAGGAGAATTACACTTCCCATACTTGTGTGTAGGACCTCCCAGCCTTTGCTCCCCTACAGAAGTATGGTAGGCATGGCCAATCCATTGGCCACACCACCAGGGGGCCACTACGGGGACCGCGCAAGGAAGGACAGGAGCTCCAACACAAGACCACAGGATCCGGACCTCGCCCCCCCCCCCCCCCCCCCCCGCAGGGGCGGGTTCTGAAGGCCCCACGTGTCCGGTGGAGCCGGAGCTCCCGTCTCCTCAGAGGGTAGCTCCGGGCCCGCCACGTGGCTGGCAGAGCCGGGCCTCGCCCCTTCTACAAGGGTGAGCTCCGAAGGCTCCACGTGTCCCGCGGGGTCGGGCCTTCATCTTCTCAAAGGAGAGCTACGGGCTCGCCACGTGGCCGACAGATCTGGACCTCCCCGCTCTCACGGAGCGAGCTCCGGAGACCCCTTGGGCCCTTAACACAAGGACCCGAGGAAGGTGTCTGTGCAAGACTTCAAGATTGGTGAAGACCTCTGAGTACCTTGCGGAGCTAAGGACTCGGCCAGGCCAAGCCTCGAAGAAGATAAAAGCACACAGACACAGAAAACAACAAGAGTCTATTCATTCAAGGCTCAACGAGTTGGGCTATAGACTCAACAAAAGAAAAAGAAAAGATACAAGCCCTAGGATTCCCCTGGCTCGCGCCGCAACCTAGAGGCTACAAGGGTAGACACGTCCCCGACTTCAGCCCTGGCGGCTTCCTCCCGTTCCGCGGTGGGGCCCTGTCTCGCTGGCTCTAGAGAGAAAGAGGGATCCCGACTCCGGAAGCACACCAACACATGCGTAGCAACCTCCATTGCCAGGCCCCGTCCCTCTGACTCGAGCTCGCCGGCGACCACCGCTTCAAGCCTGTTCAGCTTGGCGCCGATAGACCCGAGTGCGGGGATCACCTCGGCCACCTTATGCGCCGGGGCCGCTGCCTTCACTGGGCTAAAGCCAAGAGGGTTCAGGGCAGACCCCGCCTGGTTGACGAAGCTCGAGACCGCTCGGGCCTCGAAGGACCGCGAGGCCAGGAGCTCCTCTACCTCATGGCGGGCTGCCAGCAAGGCGTCAAGGCTCCCCTCGGAGAATTTCTTCTCCTTGGCCAGCAGAGAGTCTTCCCGGAGCAGGAGACTCTGGGCAAGTCGCTCCAACTCCAAAGCCCGGAAGTCAGCAGCCAGCTCCCGATCCAGGACCACCTGGCAATCCCGGGAGACTTGCTCCTCCCTTGCGACCAGACCGGCCTTACGGGCCTCCAACTCTTTTGCTTGGTCCCTTAGGTCGCCCTCGTCAGCCGCTAGCCGCGCGGCGACCTTCTCTGCCTCAGCCGCAGCAGTGCGCTCCTGGTCTGCGATGGCGCGCTCCCGGCCCTCCAGCTTCAGACGCAGCCCCTCCAAAGCGGAAGACGCTCATCGGCCTGAGCGTGAGACTCGCGGGCCTCCCGGTGGAGCCGTCGAGTCTCGGAGTCCAGGCGGTTGACGGCCCTCCTCTGACGGTCAAGGAGCGCCTCTATGACATCGAGCGACGCCTGCCTCGAGTCAAGCTCCTCCCTGACCTTCTCGGTTCGCTCCTTCAAGAGGCGCCCCCAAGTGAGGAGGCGATCCCTCTCTACCGCCTTCCCCTCCCGCTCTCGACCGAGCGCGGCCAGAACCTGCCGGACGCTCGTCTGGGCGAGCTCAAGAGCGTCTGCCAGGGGCAGCGGGGCGGCAGAGGCTGAAGCCGCGCCCCCAACCTCCTCCATCACGTCGTCTTCAGGAGGAGTCGACGCTCCAGTAACCGGGATAAGGCTCTGATTAGGAGATGCCGGCACTGGGGCAGGCTCGCTCCCGGTGCGCCCCGGTTCGCTGTCCACCGTAGGGCCCGTGGCAGCTTCTCCCGCTTTGGCAACAGGAGGCGGGACACCGCCAGTCGGTCCCGCCGAACCTTCAGCGACAGCCGGCTCCCGAGCCGGTGAAGGGGGATGAACGGGAGGTGTCGCCATCGCCGCCGAGGGTTGCCCCGCAGTCGCCCGGACTGGCGGAGCAGGGGATGCTTCTGAAGCCCCCCTAGATGCCGATCCGGCTCCTGAGGCCCGAGGCACCTGAGTTCTTGGCTCGCCCCTGGGCGTCGCCGCACCAGCACTCCCCCTCGAAGCTCCACCTTCTGAGGACCTTCAGTCCGTCGCTGGTCAAGAGGAGTCCCATCAGGATGATGAGCCCGAGGCCTCTTGGAGTCACCACCGGACGGGGCGCCATCTCCAGAAGCAGGGCGCGCAGGCGCCCTGGATCCCTGACTCGGCGTGAACGCCGCCGCCGGAGGAGACCGGGCGCGTTTCTTCTCCGGAGGCAGGTTGGAAGCCATGGCAGGAGAAAGCTCAAGAGCAGGGAAGACAAGGGGTCAAGAGCTCAAGGAAGATGCAAGCGCTGGGAAGTGCAAAGGGAAGCCACGATGCGGGTGAGATCCCCTTTTAAACTTTCCAGGCACGATTCAAAGCGATTCGAAACTCTTTGAATACACCGCTTGGACAACCGCTTCGGCTCCAAGACCAAGCGTCGATGACAAGTGGACCCAATGTAAAAGTCCCAAAAATGTGTATGAATAAAAACCAAGGTTTGAGTTCATATGTGTGGCAAAGACATGAAAAATGGGACTTGCAAAAACTTTTCTTCATGCAAAGTGATACATGGATGACCGTCCAAAATGAGGCTCACATTTTTATTTAAAAGTGTTGAACCAATAGGGAGTTAAATGCCTCTTTGCATGTAAGTTTAAAAATCAGATTTGAAATTCAAAGTTCACACATGTGGTGACCCAAAAACTTTGAATAAACATGCAGCCATATAGTTGGATTGATAGGGAAAGGTTTTATCACCAACTTTGCATTTGTAGGGTGGGCTCAAAAAGGGAGTTAAAGAGAAGCATTTGCAAATTCTAGCCAAATTCAAAATTTGTCACCAATTCAATCTGAATTTGGAGAATTCAAATTCTAGCCACCCTTTAAACTCAGAATTTTGGGAATTGAGAGGATCACTTTGAAAAGATATTTGGGGGGTAGAATGTGGGGTGGGACCCACATGGCAGTGAGCTAGAGACCTAAACTTAACCATGAAGCAAATGAACTTTTGCTTCTGTTCTGCTCGGGTGCCACCGAAGGGGTTCCACCACGACCCCGGGGAACTGAACCCGCCACCTCCTGCTGCCCCCCCCCACGCGCGGCCACCCGAAGGCGATTCCTTCGATGTTATCGTGTCCTCAGCCTTGCGAAGACCCAGTTGTTTTCCTCTCCTCGCGAGCGCACGCACAGGACCGAGCCGTTTTTCCCCTCCGCCTCTCGGCCCGATCAAAGAAATGGCAAAACGCTCGCGTCCTTCCCTCCCCGAGCTGCTAGGCAGCGTCCTGAGCTTGGACTCCACGTCCCCGACCCAGAAACTCGCAAGCTCCTGCCTCCTTCCACGTGAACGACCTCAACCGCAGCAACCCAACGAGAATCGGTGATCGGCTTCACGTGGACAGATCTCCACAGGAGCTTTCACGGCCAAGCAAGGGCAGCAACGAGAGCGCACGGCCACTGTGCTGCTCTCACCCAATGCTCAAGCCGTGCCTTGAGCTATTGACGGCGAATTTTGGAATTTAGCTCCGGCGGCTTCAACCCGAGCATCTGGTACGGGAATCCAAAATTCTCCACTTCTATTCGTTCTTAACTCGTCAAACGTTGCACGTAGGTGCTGGACTAGCCGGCGATCATATTCTCTTTAGCATCCGTCGCATGAAAACCCTTTGGAGCGACGTATTTTGAGGTCTACCAAGCACTTCTCCGGCGAACCAAATCGGGGCCATTTAGGGGCCATGCCGAGCCTTGTGATCATCCACTGATGCTGTAGAGCTCGTTGGTTGAGTGTTTGGTGGGCTAGAACCCACTGCCGACAGCGCCGAAGGGCAACCGAGGCCGCCACACGTCGCGAGCTATCTTCCGGTCGCCGGCAGCCCTAGAACGCCCCACCATCGTGTTCCTTGACGTCAATAACCCCCTGGCAGCGAGTTTTGGCTCAGGCGGTGGCCGGAAACGGCAAGCCGGTGAGCTCCGACGTCGGGCCGGCGAGCTGGGCGACGGGCGCGCGAAGGGGAGCCGGAGGAAGAAGACGAAGCGTGGGCCCTGGCTGTCAGCAGCTCAGAATTCAAATCCGGGATCGGGTGTGGCCAGGATCCCGTGTGCTGGTGCGCAAAACCCCGTGACCCCGGTGTGGCTTCGTTTCTATTGGCTGGGATTCAAAACAGTGGGTCCAGCCGGATTTTCTGTAGGAAAACAATTCCAGAGTTGGCTAAATCTTTGGAAATTCATAGTTCCTGGTAGAAACCTCCAATTTGAGTGATTCCACTTGGGTTGGATTCATCTCTCCGAGCTCTATCCAAATATGAACATATATTTGTATGAAAGTCAATAGTATATTCTGGAAAATTCTTTGAAGGTATTCTGAAAAAGAATTATTGAGGGAGTTTGGTTTATCCAAAAATCCCCAAATTTTACCAGAATATTCTTTAGCATATTGTTGACCTTCTAGAAAATTTTCAGCTCATTTTAAGATCATTTGAGTAGGGATTTGCTAAATGCAAACTACTGTGTTCAAAAGAGTCCAGAAACATTTTCAGAAAATGTTTCCCACTTCAAAAATCTATTCTGGGCAATCCATAGCTCCAAAAATCAATGGAAAATTTAGGCAAGCTCTCTGAGACGTACTTGGAATTGTAGTTCACTTAGTTGGGCATGAAAATGCACATTACTTCAGAATTAATTCTTTTGAGTACAAATGCTTAAAGAATTGTTCTGGGAGAACTACTCAAGTAAAAGGTCTGAATTTTGGACTAGACTACTTTCATGTGATCAAGAACTCACATGTAAGTTATCAGCCCAAGTTGAGTCCTTGAACTCCCTGTTCTTATTCTCCCTACTTATGTATAGGGAAAAATACATAAGAGATATTGTGAGAATTATGGAGGGCACAATATGACTCCACATTAGCTGCAATTTGGCAAGCTAAATCCTTAGGTAGTATAGAACCTGCTGTAAAAGTTTTGAGGACATTGGAGTTCTTGTTCTTCTTGCACTCAAATCTTTTCAGTTTATCTATTATGTTCATTAGGGGAAATGATTAGTGTATAGCTAAGGCCTTAAGGTCAATTTAGTTTAAGTCTGTTTCTTTGCACAACAGAGGCAACCAAGCCATTCTTGGCTTTTCCACACAACCTCTGTACCTAAGAAATGAATTCTATAACTTCTTTCCATTACATTCCATAAAACATGTGCATATGCATTTCAATAGGAACCACAACGAAGGGGATTCAAAGGAGTGATTCATTGAAGTGGATCAAGCTCCGGAGAATCAAGGGTGGATCAGCAAGGACACTAACTATTTATATACGACTAGCCTGCAAAACAGGCAAGCTCCGGTTTGCATTTAACAGCTGTTAAGTTTTTGTTTTGTATTCACTTTCGGTCAGGATATGAATTATGCATTAGGTCTAGTGTTTCATACTCCTCTTGCATAGCAAAATGACCCATGGAGTATTGGGTAGGTGTCTATCACCGTGTAGAACTGCCATGCTTAAATATGGTTCGGTAGAAGTCGAGTGGTGAGATGCTACTCGCAGTTTCAGGAACAACAAGGGCATACGGGATTGGTTCATAATTGAATTAGCAAGTTAAAGTTGAGACCGGAAGGTTGTAGGGGCAGCAGGACATAGGGGCCTGGGTGCTGTAGACCTGTCCGTGTCGGTCAAGGACCGATCCGTATGCGGCCCTGTTGAACAAGTTTGAGTTATGTACCGGACTCATGCTGGCTATATGGGACCCAGTAAACCGATGTACCTCGGGAAGCTGTCGTTGGGACTTTTCGGGTCGCCTCAGGCGGACGGCCGGTGTGCAGTATGTGGGGAATATTCTCATGACATCTCATGTCGGTAGGTGCACCATGAGAGTAGCTACTGTACGGGGCGACTTGATCGATTCAGCGGGGGTGAAACGGGGGAAAGGCTGCCACGTACGACTGACATGTCAGTGATGGTTGTTGTAGGCAACTGAGAGGGCCCGACCTCCATCATGGGGTTGTGCCGCCTCGCCCGGGGATCGCATTGGGTGGTGCCGTGTTATGCGGCACCGAACAGCACACATACAAGGAACACTGTATTACATAAATCAAAAGTGGAAGCTTACAACTGTTCTTTGTAAACACTTTACATAAAATAGCTACAGCGGAAGTCTATGACATCTCACGTGGAATATCTGAGAAGCACTCGAGAAGAGGTCCAGCCCGCGGACTCCTCTCGCTAGCAACACGAAGACATGGCAGCGGCTAGGTTCTCCACGTGTGACATGACCCGGAAGTTCCCGAGTCTCACCGGACAACTTTTTTTTATAGCATCGAGGTTTACCTGCAAAACCACTTATATAGCAAGAGTGAGCACAAAGGCTCAGCAAGACTTAACCGTCTCTCCTAAGACATGAAACTCTACATGAAAGTAACCTAAGACTTAACCGGTCATTTGCGAAAAGACTCGCCTACGTGTTCATCCTTAACTTTCAGATTTTAGCCATAATAGTAGTGACCTTGCGCCTAGCAACATTGGAACTCCACAATCAAACAATAAACGCTTCATTCCAATGTTACTTGTCCCAAGGTAGAAAATAACTTTAGTTATCTCTATCTCTACTTCAAACATGGTTTTCATGCAACTTAACATAATCATAACAGCAATTATACTTTTTGCAAACTGTTTCCACACAAGTTGATTACTACGTCACAACATGGGAGCAAGCGGTACTCAATAACCGCGAGGGACGGTGATTCGAATCAAACACTACCCGGATAACTCGACAAATACGCCCGCCTCTGAAGACCCAACTCTGGCGTCCTTCATTACATCGTATGTGGCAACCTTTCTAAGGACACTAAATTGTAGAACCGGTCACGCCGTCTCGGGCTCATAGGTCTAACGAGACGATGTGGTATGCCTCTACAATCCAGTGAACCTGGTACATCGGTTTCCTGGTTCCCATATATCAGTAAGCATCCAGTACACAACTCAATACTTGCTCCTGGACGCAGCATACGCATCGGTCCTTAACCGACACAGGCAGAGCTATTCGACCAAGACCTCGTCTTGTCGCTGCCTAACCCCTCTGCCCGGTCTCATCTTTAGAAATGTAAACTTTAGTTTGCCTCTCTCGTCCAACCATACTTATGAATTCCTGAAACAAAGCTCGCGAGTAGATTCCAACTACTCGTCTTCTACCGGATACCCTAGCCTAATTAGCACGGCCTTATTCTACAGCGATGAAACCATTCTACCCTTGATCCCAGGGTTCTTTTTGGTCATGCAAGTGGAGTATAAAACATCCTTGACCTAATGCACATACAAACTTGGACCCATAGTAGTGAACAAATGAAAAACTTTATAAAATAGCTTAAATGCAAACTGGGGCTTGCCTTGGTTTTGCAGGTGACTAAAGTCAGATGTTTACGCAGTTAGTTTCTGCTGACTTGCAGCTCCATGTCTGCCCTTCTTGCTCTGTGATCCACTCTTCACGTATCCACGTTTAACCACTACACGTTATGAATATGCATACATGTTTAATTATAAAACCCTTGCTAACAAGTGCTAAAGACAAGTTTTAAAACTGGAACTCTGTTTAAGAATTTAAAATGAAACTGGTGCTAGTGGTTTGGGTGTGTGTCTAGGCACTATCATCTAGTGAGATGTGAGGTTCATCACTTGGGTGGTGATCACCTAATGAGGTTGAACAGGACATAATGATCCAGGGCTCCAATGGAGCTGGAAATTTTCTTGTGAGTTCCTTGTCACAAGAAAGTCCTCTGGATCAAAATTCAGAATGTTTCACTGATTAGGTTACCAAGAACAATTCCCTAAGCATTTAGGAATAAAGGAATTAATTCTGATTAAAGTTGCACTTTCAAGCAAATCCAAGTGAACTACTCTTTCATACCTAGCTCAGGGAGTATGCCTGAATTTTCCTAGGATTTTTGGAGCTAAGGACTGGTCAGAACTGAATTTCCAAGTTTTGGAAATTTCCTGAAAATGTTTCTGTATTTCTTTGAATGCAGAAACTTGGAATTCGAATTACCCTAACTAAATCAACTCCAAATGAGCTGAAATTTTACAGGAGTCTCCTAATCTCCTAAGGAATACCCTGGCAAAATTTGGGGAATTTTGGATGAACCAAACTCCCTCTAAAATTCTTTTGCTGAAAAGCTTTAAAGAATTCTCCAGAATTTTCTATTGGTTTTCATGAAAATTGGGTTGCATATTTGGATAGAGATTTTCATCCTGAATCCAACCCAATTTGAATCACTAAATTTGGAGCTCCCTAGCAAAAGTTGTGCAGTTCCAAAGTTTGAACTGAATTTGTACTTCAAATGAATCACAGAATTGTTTAAACTCTGACTGCGGGCCACTCGTACACGTGTCAACCGCGGGAACTATGCCACACGTGGTCACAGACTTTTTTCTGCATTGTCACAAAGGATCCCGGCCACAGCTGATCGGGGATTTGATTTTTTCCGCCACTGACACATGGGACCCGCCGGTCCTTCTTCCTCCTCGGCCCGTCCCCTTTCCCGCGCCGCCCCCTCGCCGGCAACTCATCGGGGCTCGCCGGAGTCGGCTTCCCGGCCTTCTCCCGGCTCGGTACTCGCCGCCTGGGGGTTTTCAGCTACGAGGAATTCAATGGTGCGGTGCACTCGGGCTGCCGGCGACCGGAAACCAGTCGGCGACGTGCGCACACCTCGGTGAGGCTTCGGCACCGTGGCCCGAGCACCCTAGCCCGCCAAAAGCTCGGGAAATTTGCTCTAAAGCACCAGTGAAGGTCAGGCAAGCTTGGCATGGCCTCAAACTGGCTAGGAAGTGGCCGCAACTCGGTTGTCACCGTGCACCCGCGCGTTCCCGCCATAGCTGCCGATCGGAAAGCTTGGAATTCGTCGCTAACACGGGGTTTCTAGCTAGGGTTGTGAAGGGGGTCGTACCGCTAGCCAGTCTAGTTTATTCGTGCAAGATTTGATGAACTACAAACACGAGTTGCAATCGAATTTAATCACCTCGTACTGGAAGGTTGAATTGCGTCCTCCGAGTGAAAATTCCCGAATGGCTCTAGGTGATTCACAGCTCGACTTGAGGCTTGGGGGTGAGTAGAAGGGTTCACCAGCGCGTCCGGAGGGTGGCCTTGCTTGGGCGTGGAAGTGCCTGGGTTAGGCTGTCCACGAGCGCCCCAACCCTCGGTGAAGTGAAGTCGCTGCGGCGACGAGCTAATTTCGGGTCGGGGAGGCAGCAACTCGTGGGATGCTGTACTTAGGAGGTGGAGGAAGAGCTCACCGTGTGGTTTCTTGGCTTGGCTGGCCTCTGCACGCTCAGTTTCCCTCAGTTCCCGGTCGATCGCCCGAGGCGGCAGCGTCCTCGGTTCTTTTGTTGTGCGAGGGAGGAAAGGCGGCCGAGGCATCGGTGATGAAGAAAAAGATCGCACGGGAGCAAGGGTAGGCGTCCAGGCAGCTCTCCAGCATGCTGCTTCGGTGAGGAGGTGGCAACAGCGTGCGCTCGGTGGCGCCGGGAGCGACTTCGGTGGCTCGGGTGGAAACCAACACACAGAGGCAGACTTAAGCAGTAAGTCATAACCCCCCTCTCTATGACAAGTGGGGCCCACAGCCCCCCTCAGCACCAAAAGATCTCCAACTTTTGACACCTTGTAAATTCGGCCGTGAGGGGTCCAAATTCAAAAGCCAATTTGCCGTTTGACAATTTGTGCCACAGTTTCAAGTTTAAATTCAAATTTGGAATAAATTTACAAGTTTCCTTTGATATTCATATCAAAGCACCTCCAAATTTGCTCAAAACTTGGCTCCCTCATAATTTGGATCTGAGGAATTCAAATATATTCTCTGATTCTTGAGTTGGCTATTGCAAATACCCTTTTTCAAACAACAGTTTTGAATTTCTTTCTCTTTTGAAAATGCCCTTCTTCTTTTTGAAGTGCAGCTCTTAGTTCAAACTGAAATTCAAGTTGTATTGCACATGCCAACACTTTCATGAGTATACAAAAGTTTTTGTAAGTCCCATTTCTTGCATATGAACTCAACCTTATTCATAGCTCCAGTTTTCTATTTACAAGTTTTGGGACTTTTACATTCCTCCCCCCTTAAAAAGAATCTCGTCCCGAGATTCATGATTAAGGACAAGGTGGAGAGGACAACTACTACATATAAGTCTCTAACAACTCCGGATGATTGCGCTGCAAAAATTCTTGGTTTCCCATGTAGCTTCGTCGGACGTGTGATTTTCCCATAGCACTTTGAAAAATCGCAGCGTCCGGTTTCTGGTCTCGCGAGTCTTTTCATCAACTATCCGGGTTGGACGCTCAACATACGTAAGGTCCGGCTTCAAATCTGCTATGCCCTCCGTGAGAATCTCCGTTGGAACTTTCAAACACTTCCGCAACTGAGATATGTGGAAGACGTTATGAACCCCGGCTAAGGCTGCCGGTAGCTCCAAACGGTATGCCACGGGTCCACACCTTTCAATAATGGCGAAGGGACCGATAAAACGTGGAGCTAATTTCCCTTTCACTCCGAATCGGTGGATGCCCTTCATAGGAGATATGCGGAGATATACGTGGTCTCTAACTTGAAAGTTCAGAGGACGACGTCTCTTATCCGCATAGCTCTTTTGCCAGGATTGAGCGGCTTTAAGATTTGCTTGAATAAGCCTTACCCGCTCTTTGGCTTCATTTACGAGATCAATCCCGTAAATAACTCTCTCGCCGGATTCACGCCAGTTCAAGGGTGTGCGGCATTTCCGGCCGTAGAGAGCTTCATAAGGCGCCATTTTGATACTTGATTGATACCCGTTGTTATATGAGAACTCCGCCAACGGTAAGTGATCATCCCAGCTCTTACCGTGATGGATGACACATGCTCTCAGCATATCTTCAAGTATTTGATTCACCCTCTCAGTTTGTCCATCGGTTTGAGGGTGATCCGCGGAGCTTCGAATTAATTTAGTTCCCAAGGATGTGTGTAGCTGTTCCCAGAAGTGGGACACGAACAGCGATCCTCTGTCAGAGACAATGGTTCAGGGAACTCCATGCAAGCATAAGATTCGTGCTATGTACAACTCCGCATACTGCTTGGCACTGTAGTTGGTATGCACCGGAATGAAACGTGCCGATTTGGTTAATCGATCAACGATTACCCAAATCGAGTCATGGTGGTGGGAGGTCATCGGCAACCTAACGATGAAATCCATACTCAAGTCTTCCCACTTCCATGCCGGTATTTGTAGCGGTTGCAGCAGGCCCGACTTCTTCACGTGGTCGGCCTTAATTCTTCGACACGTATCACATTCTGAAACGTATTTTGCAACTTCACGTTTCATACGTGTCCACCAAAACTTCTTCCGGAGGTCTTGGTACATTTTGTTGCTGTCTGGATGAATAGAAAATTTGGATAAGTGAGCCTCATCCAAAATTTTCTTCCACAGCCTCATATCACGGGGTACGACTATCCGGTCCTTGAACCACAAGGTATCTTCATCATCTAACCAGAAACATTTCATCTCCCCGTTCTTCAACCTCCTTTTGATATGAGCCATGCCCTTGTCTTTCTTTTGAGCTTCCATAACCTCCTCTCTTATTGTGAGTATGAGAGCTAGATTATGCAGAGCCCCATATGGAACCAAGTAAAGACTTGGTTCTTCCTCTTCTATCGGCGTAATGGTCAGGTTATGAATATGAGACTTCCGGCTGAGTGCATCGGCAACCACATTTGCCTTGCCCGGATGATAATGAATTTCAATCTCATAGTCCTTAATCAGCTCCAACCATCGCCGTTGTCGCATATTCAACTCTTTCTGAGTGAATATGTACTTCAAACTTTTGTGGTCGGTGTAGAGATGAACCAGATTTCCCAATAGGTAATGTCTCCACATCTTCAAAGCTAATACCACGGCAGCAAGCTCGAGATCATGAGTTGGATAATGTTGCTCATGATTCCATAATTGCCGTGAGCCATATGCGACCACACGTCCTCCTTGCATGAGTACACAACCAAGCCCGATGCCCGACGCATCACAATATACATCAAAAGGCTTGGTTGTATCCGGTTGAGCTAGAACTGGGGCTGTTGTGAGGTGTTTCACCAACGCTTGAAAAGCTTCCTCACATGGCTTGCTCCAATCATATTTGATGCCCTTCTTCAGTAGCTCTGTCATAGGTTTGGAGATTTTTGAGAAGCCCGGGATGAACCTCCGATAATATCCCGCCAAACCCAAGAAGCTACGAACTTGATGGACTGATGTTGGAGACTTCCACTTCAGTACTTGTTCAATCTTGCTTGGATCAACAGCAATGCCTTCTGCTGAAATAATGTGCCCAAGAAATGGCACTTGGTTGATCCAAAATTCACATTTACTAAACTTTGCATAGAGCTTGTGATCTCTCAAGCGTTGAAGCACAATATGCAAATGTTTAGCGTGTTCCTCTTCAGATTTGGAATAGACCAAGATGTCGTCGATGAATACCACGACGAACTGATCCAGCTCCGGCATAAACACCGAGTTCATAAGATACATAAAGTGGGCTGGAGCATTGGTCAACCCAAATGACATGACAAGATATTCGTAGAGCCCATATCTTGTCGAGAATGCTGTTTTCGGGATATCTTCCGCTCGAATTTTGATTTGATGATATCCCGACCTTAAGTCCATCTTGGAGAAGACCTTAGCACCCACTATCTGATCGAAAAGAATATCAATGCGTGGTAGTGGATACTTGTTCTTTATTGTCACAGCATTCAAAGGACGATAATCGATGCATAGCCTCAGCGTCTCATCCTTCTTCACAAATAAAGCTGAGCAACCCCATGGTGATGAACTTGGACGAATAAACCCCTTGTCCATCAGATCTTTGAGTTGCTACTTCAACTCGGCTAATTCATTCAGAGCCATTTTGTATGGTCTCCGAGAGATCGGCGTGGTTCCCGGTATCAACTCTATTTTGAACTCCACCTCGCGCTCAGGTGGTAAGCCTGGAAGATCTTCGGGAAACACGTACGGATATTTCATGGACTACCGGAATGTCTTCTAACTTGCAAGCCTCAGCATTACATACTTCCGGGCGTTTGGAAACCGCTTCGCCGAGGTACAACGTTTGACACCCGTGAAGTGGAGAGTCCAAGTGAACACTCCTGTTCTCGATGTCCAGAACAGCCTTATGGAAGGTCAACCATGATATTCCCAATATGGCATTGATTCCTTGGTCTTCGAGAATGATGAGGGTGGTAGGATAAATTTTTCCACCCAAACAAAGTGGTGCTCGAGAGACGACTTCATTAGTGGATATGTCTCCACCTGGTGAATGAATAAGGTATGAACCTTTTGTGACAGTGGTGGAGATCTGATCCTGGATTACCGTTGCCCGGCTAATGAAGTTATGTGTCGCACCAGAGTCGAATAAAATGACAACCGGCTTGTCATTTAAGGTGAACCTGCCGGCAAGAACAGGTCCTCCCTTCGGCAGATCATCGACTGACACATAATTAACCGTCCCCACTTTGGACATAGCTCTTCTTGGATGTCCAAGATTACACCTGGGAACTGGACCCACAGCCATAAGGTTGCTGCTCGGTTCAGTTGCTTCATTGACGTTGAGTTCATTGTCAATACGAAGTGGGACAGCACTCGGTTCAGCTGGGAAATCACCTTGATCATCTTCAATCCCTTGAGGAAAAAAGTATTCTGGTGCACCTTGTTGATACTGAGGTGCATAAGAAATAAGTTTCCGCTGCGGTGAAGGTGAATAAGACCTCTGTAGAGTAGAAGAGTCGTCACACTCCCAGAATGATTGCACCTCTTGTGGAATCTCTCGACCGGAAGGTGAACGGATTACCAACCGATACTTCTGAGGTAGACGATTGTATTCATCTTGTGATGAGTCCCTCTCCCTCTTTTCTTTGATGTAGAGGTTGGAATAATATTCTTGAGCGATAGCACAGCTCACAAACTCATCAAAATTCTCTTGGCTAACTTGAGCCAATTCACATCGCAGCCTAGCAGTCAGTCCTCGATAAAAATGATAACTTCTCACGGATGGTGATTTCACATAGTCAGGGACATATTGAGCTAAGCAATTAAATTCCTTCGCATACTCAATAACACTCATGTCCCCTTGCTTCAGACTCCAGAACTCATCCAGACTGGTTTGCCTTATGCCCGCAGGGATGGAACGAGCACGAAATGCAGCCTGGAACTCCGCCCATGTGACACGATGCCCTGCTGGTTGGACAGCAAGGTAGTCTGCCCACCATGCTCCAGCAAAGCCGTGAAGCTGCTGAGCGGCATATAGAGTCTTCGAGAAGTAATCACATCGGATCAACCCAAACTTGGACTCGATGACACGTAACCAGTGATTTGCTTCACAATGGTCAGCCGCCTCAGAGAATACCGGCGGTTGTGTCACCAAGAAATCCAGGTACGTGCTCTGGGTTGGCATGTGACGTTGAACTTCTCGATATAAGCCTTGCTGAACTAGGGTTTGGAGAGTTTCATTCATTTTGGCCATAATTTCCGCCAATCCGGTTGGCGATGGCTCTTGTGATGAAGTCGAGTCATTCCCACCTCGACTTGAACCTCCAATCTCCATTTGAGGATGTGTGCGTACCATACTGCATGAAACAAAAATTTGAGTCAATCAAAATTCTATCTCAGTAGTAAATAAAGATAAGCAAAACATGAACATGTCATGAACTTTATGAAAGCATAACCACATTCATGTTTAAACAAATCTTAAGTACGCTAAACTAATCAGCGGGACTACCCTGACCAGTTCACACAAACTTCAAATTTTACTCAAGTTACCAACAGATTCTTGACTTGAGTTCATTACCAAAGTTTTAGTAAGCTTCAGTAGCTTTCCAACAAGTACTTATGTGCTCCTTAAGGATTTTTCTACAGGAAGTTATGGCTTAAAAACAGAAAGGTCCAGAGAGGTTTTTGGTACTGTCCTGGTTCTGAACAGTTTGCCTTCAATGGACTTTTCACCAACTTAACATGTGATTTTGCTCTGGAGGTCTACAAAGAAATTGTAGAGCACTTGAAAATCTTTCCAGAACTGTATCATACATCTTATTTGGGTCAAGTTACTCAGAGTTATGCTCTGTTAAAGTCCAGCAAGAATTCCTGCCAGAAATAGAGCACTCTGTTTTTGAAAACTTTGACGCCTAGTCATACTCTCATTTGAATCTTAGCTCAAAATAAGAGTTCAGTAGCTACTATTTGTTTCAAACTTCCATTTTTAGTTGAAAGTTAGTTCATGAATCATTTCTTCATAGGGAATAGGTTATTAAGTGTAGTATGATGTCGATGCACCGTAAGACCCATGTCGGTACTACGTTACCTCACCAAAGGAAAATCCTAACCGGATTACACCGGCATATACGTATGATCAGTGGAACTAAGACGATCTCTCGCACACGTGTACTACACGGGATACGTACGGGTTAGTACCTGCAGAAAAACACTCAATAGTGGTGCACTCAAAGGTTTGTTTCATTTCAGGCAGTTCCATATTTGAAAGTAAATACAAACGCCCATATCATTGTCATACGGCCGTCCTTGAGTTAAGCCACGTCTCAAGGCATGTGATCGTGTTTCAACACCACACGACGGGGAACCCGAGTATGTCATGAATGGGTCGTCACGGTTGGGAATGTTATCAACCCAACGGATACCACCTACTGCCCTGCAGGGCACGCCGATGGCAAGCGCTGCGTATGTCCTCCTGGGCTATTTCCAGAAGAACACACTATCGCGTTACTAACCACACGATGGGGTCTCCACTTACATGCCTAATGCACGCTAGGGATCAGCGTTTCATATGAACTCAGGAACATGAAGAGTCCAAGAGTTTCATATTGACGTATCACACAATGCTGTGAGACCTATCCCTGAACCACTTTCCTCGTCAGGGGAGCTAACCGAAATTGAACCGCTTTCGGTGGCGTTCCTTACCATTCTTACCTGAGAGTAGGTGCGTCGTTACATAATAAAAACTCAGAATTAAAACACATATGTTAGTCTTGCCACTTTGAGTAACTACACTACTATAGTCCTTATGTGGGCCTAATATCATTTCCTCACCGTATCCTAAGTTTTTGTCGTAATACTATCCTTATTCCGTGCGCTATTACCAATGCGGCTCTGATACCACGCTGAGAGGGCCCGACCTCCATCATGCGGTCGTGCCGCCTCGCCCGGGGATCGCATTGGGTGGTGCCGTGTTATGCGGCACCGAACAGCACACATACAAGGAACACTGTATTACATAAATCAAAAGCGGAAGCTTACAACTGTTCTTTGTAAATACTTTACATAAAATAGCTACAGCGGAAGTCTATGACATCTCACGTCGAATATCTGAGAAGCACTCGAGAAGAGGTCCAGCCCGCGGACTCCTCTCGCTAGCAACACGAAGACATGGCAGCGGCTAGGTTCTCCACGTGTGACATGACCCGGAAGTTCCTGAGTCTCACCGGACAACTTTTTTTATAGCATCGAGGTTTACCTGCAAAACCACTTATATAGCAAGAGTGAGCACAAAGGCTCAGCAAGTCTCAACCGTCTCTCCTAAGACATGAAACTCTACATGAAAGTAACCTAAGACTTAACCGGTCATTTGCGAAAAGACTCGCCTACGAGTTCATCCTTAACTTTCAGATTTTAGCCATAATAGTAGTGACCTTGCGCCTAGCAACATTGGAACTCCACAATCAAACAAGAAACGCTTCATTCCAATGTTACTTGTCCCAAGGTAGAAAATAACTTTAGTTAGCTCTATCTCTACTTCAAACATGGTTTTCATGCAACTTAACATAATCATAACAGCAATTATACTTTTTGCAAACTGTTTCCACACAAGTTGATTACTACGTCACAACATGGGAGCAAGCGGCACTCAATAAACACGAGGAACGGTGATTCGAATCAAACACTACCCGGATAACTCGACACATACGCCTGCCTCTGAAGACCCAACTCTGGCGTCCTTCATTACATCGTATGTGGCAACCTTTCTCAGGACACTAAATTGTAGAACCGGTCGCGCCGTCTCGGGCTCATAGGTCTAACGAGACGATGTGGTATGCCTCTACAATCCAGTGAACCTGGTACATCGGTTTCCTGGTTCCCATATATCAGTAAGCATCCGGTACACAACTCAATACTTGCTCCTGGACGCGGCATACGCATCGGTCCTTAACCGACACAGGCAGAGCTATTCGACCAAGACCTCGTCTTGTCGCTGCCTAACCCCTCTGCCCGGTCTCATCTTTAGAAATGTAAACTTTAGTTTGCCTCTCTCGTCCAACCATACTTATGAATTCCTGAACCAAAGCTCGCGAGTAGATTCCAACTACTCGTCTTCTACCGGATACCTAGCCTAATTAGCACGGCCTTATTCTACAGCGATGAAACCATTCTACCTTTGATCCCAGGGTTCTTTTTGGTCATGCAAGTGGAGTATAAAACATCCTTGACCTAATGCACATACAAACTTGGACCCATAGTAGTGAACAAATGAAAAACTTTATAAAATAGCTTAAATGCAAACCGTGGCTTGCCTTGGTTTTTCAGGTGACTAAAGTCAGATGTTTATGGAGTTAGTTTATGCTGACTTGCAGCTCAATGTCTACCCTTCTTGCTCCGTGATCCACTCTTCACGTATCCACGTTTAACCACTACACGTTATGAATATGCATACATGTTTAATTATAAAACCCTTGCTAACAAGTGCTAAAGACAAGTTTTAAAACAGGAACTCTGTTTAAAAATTTAAAATGAAACTGGTGCTAGTGGTTTGGGTGTGTGTCTAAGCACTATCATCAAGTGAGAAGTGAGGTTCATCACTTGGGTGGTGATCACCTAATGAGGTTGAACAGGACATAATGATCCAGGGCTCCAATGGAGCTGGAAATTTTCTTGTGAGTTCCTTGTCACAAGAAAGTCCTCTGGATAAAAATTCAGAATGTTTCACTGATTAGGTTACCCAGAACAATTCCCTAAGCATTTAGGCATAAAGGAATTAATTCTTATTAAACTTGCACTTTCATGCAAATACAAGTGAACTACACTTTCATACCTAGCTCAGGGAGTATGCCTGAATTTTCCTAGGATTTTTGGAGCTAAGGACTGCTCAGAACTGAATTTCCAAGTTTTGGAAATTTCCTGAAAATGTTTCTGTATTTCTTTGAATGCAGAAACTTGGAATTCGAATTACCCTAACTAAATCAACTCCAAATGAGCTGAAACTTTTACAGGGGTCTCCTAATCTCCTAAGGAATTTCCTGGCAAAATTTGGGGAATTTTAGATGAACCAAACTCCCTCTAAAATTCTTTTGCTGAAAAGTTTTAAAGAATTCTCCAGAATTTTCTATTGGTTTTCATGCAAATTGGGTTGCATATTTGGATAGACATTTTCATCCTGAATCCAACCCAATTTGAATCACTAAATTTGGAGCTCCCTAGCAAAAGTTGTGCAGTTCCAAAGTTTGAACTGAATTTGGACTTCAAATTAATCACAGAATTGTTTAAACTCTGACTGCGGGCCCCTCGTACACGTGTCAACCGCGGGAACTATGCCACACGGGGTCACAGACTTTTTCCCGCGTTGTCACAAAGGATCCCGGCCACAGCTGATCGGGGATTTAATTTTTTCCACCACTGACACGTGGGACCCGCCGGTCCTTCTTCCTCCTCGGCCCCTCCCCTTTCCCGCGCCGCCCCCTCGCCGGCAACTCATCGGGGCTCGCCGGAATCGGCTTCCCGGCCATCTCCCGGCTCGGTACTCGCCGCCTGGGGGTTTTCAGCCACGAGGAATTCAACGGTGCGGTGCATTCGGGCTGCCGGCGACGGGAAACCGGTCGGCGACGTGCGCACACCTCGGTGAGGCTTCGGCACCGTGGCCCGAGCACCCTAGCCCACCAAAAGCTCGGGGAATTTGCTCTAAAGCACCAGTGAAGGTCAGGCAAGCTCGGCATGGCCTCAAAATGCTAGGAAATGACGGCAACTCGGTTGTCACCGTGCGCCCGTGCGTTCCCGCCATAGCCGCCAATCGGAAAGCTTGGAATTCGTCGCTAACACGGGGTTTCTAGCTAGGGTTGTGAAGGGGGTCGGACCGCTAGCCAGTCTAGTTTATTCGTGCAAGATTTGATGAACTACAAACACGAGTTGCAATCAAATTTAATCACCTCGTACTAGAAGGTCGAATTGCGTCCTCCGAGTGAAAATTCCCGAATTGGCTCTCGGTGATTCACAGCTCGACTTGAGGCTTGGGGGTGAGTAGAAGGGTTCACCATCGCGTCCGGAGGTGGCCTTGCATGGGCGTGGAAGTGCCTGGGTTAGGCTGTCCACGAGCGCCCCAACCCTCGGTGAAGTGAAGTCGCTGTGGCGACGAGCCAATTTCGGGTCGGGGAGGCAGCAACTCGTGGGATGCTGTACTTAGGAGGTGGAGGACGAGCTCACCGCGTGGTTTCTTGGTTTGTCTGGCCTCTGCACGCTCGGTTTCCCTCAGTTCCCGGGCGATCGCCCGAGGCGGCAGCGTCCTCGGTTCTTTTGTTGTGCGAGGGAGGAAAGGCGGCCGAGGCGTCGGTGATGAAAATAAAAGATCGTACAGGAGGAAGGGTAGGCGTCCAGGCAGCTCTCCAGCGTGCTGCTTCGGTGAGGAGGTGGCAACAGCGTGCGCTCGGTGGCACCGGGAGCGACTTCGGTGGCTCGGGTGGAAACCAACACACAGAGGCAGACTTAAGCAGTAAGTCATAACCCCCCCTCTCTATGACAAGTGGGGCCCACAGCCCCCCTCAGCACCAAAAGATCTCCAACTTTTGACACCTTGCAAATTCAGCTGTGAGGGGTCCAAATTCAAAAGCCAATTTGCCATTTGACAATTTGTGCCACAGTTTCAAGTTTAAATTCAAATTTGGAATAAATTTACAAGTTTCCTTTGATATTCATATCAAAGCACCTCCAAATTTGCTCAAAACTTGGCTCCCTCATAATTTGGATCTGAGGAATTCAAATATGTTCTCTGATTCTTGAGTTGGCTATTGCAAATACCCTTTTTCAAACAACAGTTCTGAATTTCTTTCTCTTTTGAAAATGCCCTTCTTCTTATTGAAGTGCAGCTCTTAGTTCAAACTGAAATTCAAGTTGTATTGCACATGCCAACACTTTCATGAGTATACAAAAGTTTTTGTAAGTCCCATTTCTTGCATATGAACTCAACTTTATTCATATCTCAAGTTTTCTATTTACAAGTTTTGGGACTTTTACAGCAACGTAGAGTACGGACGTACGTGTCGTGTAGTCCGGGTGTTATTGATTCGAATCACCGTCGCTCACGGAATGGACCGAGCATACTTGTTCTCACAGTCGTGATGTAGTAAGAACTTGCATGAGAAAGGAACTAATCATTTTGATGTGAAGTATCATACTAGCTTTGTCTTGGATCTTGATGAATAGGCTAGTGCAAACTTGATTCTTTTATGCCATGAGCAATCTACATCAGGGGAAAGCGTTTCTTGTTTGATTGTGGACTCCCGATGTGGCGTCCCCAGGGTTACTTAAAATGCTGCAATTAATACCTGAAAGTAAGGATTCACTTTTAGGCGAGTTTAATTATTCTTATGCCCTCCTATGTTAGGTTCATAACCTCACTTAGAGTTTCATGTTTAGGGTGACTGTTAAGTCTTGCTGAGCGTTATGCTCACGGATGTTATACGAGTTGTTTTGCAGGTATTTTACTTCATGCTTAAGAGAAGGGATGCCGATGAGACTCGGGAACCTCCGAGTTTTTACTCAAAGAGCATCCTCGCCGCTGCAGATTGTTCTTCGTATTTCTAGTAAGAGACAGTCCGCGGGCTGGACTGTTTCTTTGTTGCTAAGATAGAGATGAGTCGTGAGAGTTATAGTCTTCCGCTGTAGCTTACACAGATACAAGTATTTGTAAAACTTTCTTGTACGCTTCCGCAAACTATTTATGTAATATGATGTGTTTCTGCAACCCGTGTGCTGTTGGGTGCCGCATATCACGACACAACCTAACGAGGTCCTGTGGTCCCCCACAGAGTGGTATCAGAGCTGCGTTGGGAATAGCACATGGATTGAGCATCATATTACGTTAAAAACTTAGGATACGGTGAGATAACGGTACTAAACCCACATAAGGACTACTATTAGCATAATATGAAGGTGGCAAGCTAACTTATTTGTTATGTCAGAAAATCGTGCATCTCGGGATGTCTATGTCTTGGGGGGTGCACGTAAGCGCTGTCCACCAGTGCGCACAAGCTGAAGGGTGGAGCCTCACAGGTGGCAGGTAACCCGACCCGCTTTGGTATCCTCTACGACTCTTCATGTCGTTTGGGGTATTTGAGCAGCGTCTGTCCCTGGCGTGTATGGTGCAATTTGGGAGACCCCATCACGTGGTCAGTAACGTGAACACGTAGCTCAAGGCGTGTTTGGCTTGAGAACACCTGGGCGAGTGATGACGGCCGGGTGTACAAACTGTATGGATACCGGGTTCGGTGTGCAGCCGAACCTGATGATTGAGTGTGTTTTATGCAGAAACTAACCACGAAAATATTAGTACGCATAGAACACGTTTGCGAGTGACCGTTTTAGTGCCACCTAATGATACGTATATGCCGGTGTAATCCGGTTATATTTTTCTTTGGTGAGGCAATGTAGTACCGTCATATGTCTTACGGTGCATCGTCACCGTATTACACTGCATAGTATTCTTACCTATGAAGAAATCATTCATGACTAACTTCCGAACTAAAAATGGATGTGATAAAGCACATATTAGTTACTGAGCTCTTCATTTGAACTAAGTTTCAAAGAAGAGACTTGTTAGGCTTCTTTTGATCTCAAGGACAGAGTGCTCTGTTCAGACAGAAATTTTCTGGGCTTTAACAGAGCGTAACTCTGATTAGCTTGACCCAATGGAGGTATTTGATACAGTTCTGGAAAGTTTATTAAGTGCTCTACAACTTTTCTGTAGAACTCCAGAGCCAAAGCCGACACCAACTTGGTTGAATGTCCAGATGAATGCAAACTGTTCAGAAAATAGAGCAGCTGCAAACTTCTCTGGATGTTGCTGTAAATTAGCCGTCACAGTCTGCAGAAAAATTTCTAAGGGTCATATGATACATCGTTGGAAAGGTTAGGAAATTTGAAACAATTTTGTAGTTCATAGTATGTTCAGAATTGTACTTCATTTGTATGTAAAACTGTGATGAAAACAGCCACATACAAAGGAGATGCTGGCAAATTTTGTCCAGAAAATTCTGTCAACTTTGAACAGTCATAGCTATTGATCCAGAGATGATCTAGGGGCATAAGCATACTCGTTGGAAAGATACTGAAGTGAACTTTAACTTTGGTATTCAACCGGAGTTATGAAAATGTTTCTAACCGGATCAAAATATGGGTTAAGTACAGAAAGGTCGATTCTGTACAGAATAGAGGGATTGTTCTATTTTTGGCTTCAGAAAGATGTGTAAACATGAAGTATTGTTATGCTTTCATAAAGTTTTAGCATGTTCATGTTTTGCATACTTTCACATACTGCTGAGATCAAGTTTTGACTCCCCTCAAAAATTATCTTTTTGCAGTATGGTGCGTACTCATTCTCCGAGTAGGGCTGAAAGTTCTCGCCAAGACGGTGATGACTCGACTCCACCACGGGCACTGCCATCAACGGTATGGGCGGATGTCATGGCTCATATGGTCGAGTCAAGTCAAGAGAATACAAGACTACTCCAAGCCTTGGTACAACAGGGCTTACTCCAGTGTGCACAACCGGAAGTTCCACCTCGGAACGCATACTTGGATTTCTTGGCGACACAACCGCCAATCTTCACGGAAGCCAATGAACCAGTGGAAGCTGATCAGTGGCTTCGATATATGGAGTCCAAGTTTGGAGTGTTTGAGTGCGACGAATATCAGAAGACATTATTTGCAGCTCAACAGCTCCATGGAGCCGCTGGTAATTGGTGGGGACATCGAGGCATCGATCGGGACACCACCTGCTTGCCGCCCCGACTTGCTGAACCGCCTCGCAGCCCCCTTATCTACGCCGTTGCCTGATCGGAGTAGCACCGCACACTCTGCTGCTTCCTCGCACCAGAAACACGCCATCGCTGCCGATCACTCGGAGCTGATCAAGGAAGCGTGATCACCGCCTCCCCTTCCCCTCCAGAGCTACGGCAAGGTACTAGGAACCTTCCTCCGTCTTCCCCGTTGCTAGAATTCAGCTGAAACCGGTCGATCTCGGCTATACCGAGAGTTCAATCCGGTGACCGAACGCCGCCGCACTTCGGGCTCCCATGGACAGCCCAACCAGGGAGTTGGCACGCCCGAGCCAAGGCACCCTTGGACGCGCTGGTGACCGGTGCTGCTCACCCTCGAGCCACAGCCCGAGTGCTTGCTACCGGCGGCGAATTTCCAGTTTTCCCCTTTCTGGGTGCAGAACGACCTTCGGGTGCGGTTCTGTCAAATTCTTACTCTAGGAAGGATTAGAGGGCCTCAATCCGCTCTCACATACACTAGACACGGTAACGCACAAGTTGCCTTCACAACCTTTGGCCGGAGAACCTCTGTACCCGGCGTAATTCGAAGTTTACCGACGGCGGAGCAAGCGGGAGACATCGGGCGCACGGTGAGGTCCTACTTTGGGCTTCCCCCAAGCTGCTTCAAGCTCATGTCAACCTTCCCTGAGGTCCACTGATGCTCCCCGACCGATTGCTCACGTAGTTGAGGTGCTAAGGAAGTCAGCCGACACGGCCGAAGTCTTTCCGAGGCGCGGCTCGTCGCCGACCATGCACCGGCCATTGTCATGATGAGCTGACCCCAGAATCCTATTCCCCGAGTGAAAGTAGGCAGGGGCGGCCAAGATCGTGAAGTTTGGAACTCCACAGAAGCTGCCGGCGAGCTCTCCGGCGAGGTCCCCCGGCGGCAGAGCGCGGGCGGCTGGAGGTAGACGAAGGGGTGGACCCCAGCTGTCAGTGGGAGATATTTTAAATCGGGATCGGGCTGCAGCCAGGATCTGGTGTGCTGGCGCGCAAAAACCTTGTGGGCCTCAGTGTGCTGTCGCCTCCGCGCCTGACACGTGTCCCCGCGGGCCCCGACAGATTTAAACTTTTCCCCGAATTTTCAGATTTCATTCAAACTTCAAATCCTCATAACTTTGTCTACAAAGCTCCAAATCGAGTGAACCAAATTTTGTTGGATTCAGCTCTCTGATTACTTTCCAGCAAATCAAGTTTCACTTCATGAAAATCCTTATTTCTCCAGAATTAATTCCTCAAAATTTAAATTGTTTGGAATTTTAACTGGAGAATCCTTTGGAGGAAACTCCTGAAATTTTGCTGGAATGTTGACCAAAATATCCCCGAACTACCATAAAAATTTCAGATCCATTTGAGCTCATTTGATCCACCTAATTGTGTGATTAGTGAAACAGTTCCAGAGAAAATAGAAAATGTTCAGAAACATTTTCAGAATTTTCTCTGAAGTTGTTTAGCTCATATCTTTAGCTAGGAACCTTCAAATTAAGTGAGACCAACTCCATTAGAACCCTCTGAAAATCTAGTTTTCATAAAGTCATAGTTTGTTTCAAGAAAATCCCTAGAACACCCCAAGAGTGCCAATTAAAGTCAAGTACATAATTAATTGTGGAGGGCTCAAATGAGCTTTGCTGCATCTAAAACTTGACCAAGTCTGTACTTAGGTTGTAACCAAGCCACAGTAAAAGTTTCACATTCATTGAGTCTGTCTAGTGGGACTTATAAGCTTCACAAGTTCAAACTTAATATAAATGCATTCAAATTAATACATGTATGTCTTATATTATGTAGTCGCTAAGGTCGAGGAGGAATCCGAAGTCCTAGACTTCGTTACTCCGGAGGAGCAGCTAGCCTACGACCAAGAGCAGCAAGGCAAGCCCCAGTTTGCATTAACCTTTTTACAAAGTTTTATTGTTTTGAGCACTTACTTAAGTATCATTATTTCTTGCTCTAGAGTCTTGTTTGAAAATCCAAATGCATAGCCAAGAAAGCCATGGGTTGGGATTAGGATTGAAAACCCCGTTAGCTACTGCAATGCTAAGATAGAGTAGGATTCGGTACAAGTTGAGTAGTTGGAACTACTCGCGAGCATAGGCTAGAGGCACTCGACTCGGGTAGAGATAGCACATGACACACATGGCAAGAAAAATGAGACCGAGCGGAGAGTAAGGGCAGCAGGACTTTGGGGCCTGTGTGCTATAGCTTCGCTTGTGTCGATTGAGGACCGAGCCGTGTGCGGGCCTGTTGAACAAGCTAGAACAGTACCGAAGACCTACCGGCTATATAGGAACCGGGAAACTGATGTATCTCTGGTAGCTGGGTATTGAGGCATTGCCCGTCGTTCAGAGGGTAGGTTGAGAGCTTGAGGTGTAAATCGGCTGGCGGCACTGAGATGCGCGTGCAGAGACCTCTTGCTCGGGACGATGGGACCGGTTCAATATTTGGCTGACGGGTGAAAGGTGGTTGCGTACGGCGTCCGTGATGGTTGTTGTAGGCAACATCGAATACGGGCGTACGTGACGGGTTGTTTGGGTAACCCTGCAGGTGTAAATCGATTATAATCGCCGTCCCTCACGGTCAGTGAGTACCACTTGTTCACTGTACCGTGACGTAGAAAGAACAGGCTAGTTACATGCTAAAATGTTGCTGATTGAAAGATGGACTTTGCTTGTTAATGATTTGTTGTAGCTTAGAGCTAATTAAAGTTCCTCTCAACTTTGGGCAAAGTACATGAGAGAAATGCATTTCTTGTTTGATCGCGGCTCTCTCATGTGCCTTAGCGTAAGGTTCTCCACAACCTGCTGCTAAAATTTGAAAGTAAGGTCCCAATAATTAGGCGAGTCCTTTGCAAATGATTTTACCTCATGTACCCATCACCCCTCATGTAGAAGTTCCATGTTTAGGTGAGACGGGTCAGACTTGCTGAGCCTTCATGCTCACTGCTTGTGTTTGAAGCTTTTGCAGGGTTCTATGAGGAAGGGACTCCCGAAGAGGAGACGGAACCCCAGGAGGGGAACCCCGTCGAGTGGGAGCTGTGCACGCCGCAGAGTTAGTGTGTGTGTGTGCTAGCAAGGACACGTTCAAGGGCTGAACGTGCACTTGATGCGTAGTCTATGCCCGTGAGTGTAGACTGCACTTATTTTGATGTACAAATGTTCATAAACCCCTTTATGTAATAAAAGTTTTGCTTCCGCTTTGTACCTTTCAGGTGTGTTATTCGGTGCTGTGCAACGCAGTACCCCTCAGCGTGATCCTGGCTCGACAAGACCGTGGGGTCGTGTCAGCGTTGGTATCAGAGCTCGCTTGAGGTTAACGCACTACAAAGGTCATCTTTTTCAAAAATCCAGTGAGGAACGAGTTAGTAGCCAGTATAAGGGTGTTATTATTATATAGAAGTGGCATACTAACCTATTTGTCTATGTCGGAAAATAGTGCATCTCCGGACGTTTATGTCTTGGGGGGTGCACGTAAGCGCTCTCCACCAGTGCGCACAAGCTGAAGGATGGAGCCCCACGGGTGGCAGGTAACCCGACCCGCTTTGATATCCTCCACGATCTTCATGTCGTTTGGGGTATTCGAGCAATGTCTGTCCCTGGCATGCGTGGTGCAATTTGGGAGACCCCGTCACGTGGTCAGTAACGTGAACACGTAGCTCAAGGCGTGTTTGGCTTGAGAACATCCGGGCGAGTGATCACGGCCGGGTGTATGAACTGTATGGATACCGGGCTCGGTGTGCAGCCGAGTCTGACGATTGTTTGAGTTATTTGCAGGTAGTATTACTACGAAACGGTAGACGTGTAGCATCCGTGTGCGAGAGACGCTTAGTGCCACTGAATTAACGAAGCCGGCTAAGTCCGGTATAGGTTTTTCTTTGTGAGGACGTAGTACCGACATGATCGGGTGACGCATCGACGTCCCACCCCACTAAATGAACAACTTCATTGTAAAACTTGAAGGTTTTTAATCCAAAGCAGTAAAACTTTATGTAACTCCTTCCCTTAATCAGGATATTGAAAGTTAACAAGTTTTCAACTTATAGGTTGATAAGGAATGAACACTCTGTTTTCAGCTGCATTAAGGCTGAAGTTAATCAGAGATTAGAGGTTGAGTTCTTTCTAGGTTGGGGTCATATGATACATTTCTGGAACGCTTTGGAAGAGCTTTACAACTTTTCTGTTGAGGTCCAGAGGTGTTTCATCATTTAACCAATCGAAAAATGCAGTAGAGTTGAAACTGTCCAGAAAACAGGGCAGGGCAAGGACTCTCTGTAAACTCTCTGTAAATTGAGTATAATTTCCTGTACAAAAATCCAAAAATAGAAAATGAGGTAGTTATGGAAATCTTATGAGATGGGTTACAACTTTGTAACAGAGAGTTTAGTCAGATTGGGAGCAGAATTAACTGGAATTCTTGGACCAAATCAGTACATAAAGCAGGGAGGTGCTGTCCAAATTTCTCCAGAAATTCTGTTCATTTTGACATCTCATAACTTTTGAACCAGGACAGATCTTAGGCCAAGAAAATACTTTCTGGAACGCTATTGAAGTTAGATTTAACTTTGATGTGGAGCTCCAGAATTGGTTTTGCCTTTAACATGGCCTAAATCAGGTTGAGATGGAAACTGATCAGGGCTGTCATGTTGAACAGCAGATCAGTAGTCAAATTTGTTTAAATTTGAACTATATTTCCAAGTTTTATGAGTTCTATGACATATCTTATGTTATAACTCAATGGTTTACTGTTTAAATAAATATTTGACATTTCTCAAATATATTTTTACAGATGACAGCAGACAAACAGTTGGAGAACGGGTGGGTGGCGTCCCACTGTTCTCACCGCAGCAGCTATCCGGAGGCATTGAGGCAAATGCTTCAATATTTTGGATACAACCAGATGCTGCAGTACTTCGCCAAGGAAGAAGGCGAAGAGGGGAACAAGACGTGGAAAATCCATGTCGAAGTCCCTGCAGGACCTACGCCACCCGGTTGGGTGCCGTTCACCGTCACGGTGAGAGGTAGACAACCGGAAGGGATGTGGCAAGTGGCAGCCCGTGACACTATGTCACGTTTCTGCCAACTACACGTGCAGGCTATGGAGGACACTCCATACACGCTCGTTCCGGTGGAGGGACGGGCTCAGCATGTGTGGGAAGGGAGGTACCAGGAGGCAGCCGATCCGGGTTGCCCAAGGTACAACCCCGCGGAGGCAAACCTCAGCCTCCAGATGAGGGCGGGAAACGCCATGATGGACAGCCAAGCTGTTCATACAGAGCATCTCGCCACAAAGCTCAAGGAGAGAACAAGCCGTGGAGACCATTTCGAGAGTGCTCACAGCGCACTCCGCAATGTGCTCCTTCCGACGATCAAGGGACTGAATGAACAGCACAATCAGTTGCATCGTCTGAAGAAGGCGAAGAGGAAAAGCCGTGTCGACATCGCGGCGTTGCAAGAGCTGGTACAGACTTCAACCCAGAAGAATGAGGACCTTGCTCAAGAGCGGGACAACACTATTGAGGAAAGTCAAGGCTGGGAAGAAGACTACAACCAAGCCATGGACGAGGTGCACGCGTTGCAGGACCTCGTACCTCCGGTATTGGCCATACCGGTAGTCTTGGTCCTTCCAGCAATGGAGGAACCCGAGATGGGAGAGGAGGTGGTGGATCCAGAGCCACCAGCAGAGTTACCGGAGGAGGACGACCCGCAGGAGGTCGAGTTCTACTCCGAGTAGGGGGTTACAGTTGCCAAGTAGGGCAGCTAGGGTAGTGTAACCCAACTTTTGTAATCAGTGACATGTCGTGTAGGCAGTAGCGTATGTATAGGTAGTGACGACATGAGCACGACTTCTCAGAGATCCGAGGATAATGTATCTTGTATAAAGTTTATGCTTTATCAATATATGTGAATGTTGTGCAAATTAATCATGTGTCACTTCAATACCTACTGTTGCATATGGAATTTTAAGTAAGACATGTGCTAATCGCTGCTGTTTTGAATTTCAGAATGACGAGTACTCGTGCCAACCCGGACGTTGGGGGTACTAGTCAAGGGGGAGAGACCTCCCAACAGCCTCCCGAGGACTCCTCGGGACAGCAGCAGCAACAGCAGCAACAACAACAGCAAACACCGCCACTGCCAACGGTTACATTGGCTGACATCGTCGCGGCAATGGCGGGTTCACATCAGCAGCACACGGAGTTGCTGCAGACTCTCATCGCTAATACGTCTCGCCCAGAGAGACGTCAAGACCGTGAGGAGCGTCAACAGAGCTCCTACTCCGACTTCCTAGCGACTCATCCCCCGGTATTCTCAAGGGCGGATGAACCTGTTGACGCGGACAACTGGCTCCGCGCAATAGAGATGAAGTTCGGGCTGCTCCAAATAAGCGAGCAGCGCAAGACTCAGTTCGTGGTTCATCAGCTCCAAGGATCCGCGAGCGCGTGGTGGGCAAACTTTTGTGCTTCACAGCCCACCGACCGAGTTATGACCTGTGCGGAGTTCCGGACGGCCTTCAGGGCCTATCACATACCGCCGGGTCTGATGAAGAGGAAGACACAGGAGTTTCTACACCTGCAGCAAGGGAGCCGAAATGCGCTGGAATACTCTAGGGCGTTCAACGATCTCGCGCTCTACGCACCATATCACGCAGATACCGACTAGAAGCGGCGGGACCACTTTTACCAGGGGCTTAACCCACTCCTGAAGGACAAATTGGCTATGTTCAATCGCGGCGATTGTTCAGGAGGACTCCGGCAAGGAGTTGGCGGCGGCAGAGAGAAAGCAAAGCGCGCCGCAAAGCAGCGGAGAAGGAGGAGGTCCTTCTCAGAAGTTTCAGATGGTGAATCGCCCACCATCAGGTCCATGCTGGCAGCCACCCCAGAGGTCGATGCCTTTCCGCAGTCGGCCGTACTCTTCACCGGCATTCAGGCCGGCACTGCCAGTACCACCTCCCTCCGCAACAACAACAGCAGCAGCGGACAATGCCGCGTGCGTATGCACCTCAGCAACGCATGCCGGGCTTTCGTCCCCCGAGCACTACACCAGCAGCGGCCACATGTTACAAGTGTGGTCGTCCAGGACACTTCGCTAGCAGTTGCCCGGAGAGGCAAGGCGGCGGAGTGGCACCGCAGTTTCCGGGGAGGAATCAACCCCGGAACCCTACTAATGCGCGGCGGGCAAACCCTAGGCCCGGCACCGTCCACCAGCTTGCCATAGAGGACGTGGCGGAGGGTGAGCCAATCCTTGCGGGTATGTTCCAACTCCACCAGCATCCCACCATAGTATTGTTTGATTCAGGCGCCACACATAATTTTATTAGCCAAACTTTCATTGCTAAACACAGCTTGCAAATACTACCCACCAATAGTCCATATTTAATTTGTTCACCGGGTGGGAAGATTTCAGCAAGCGTAATAGTTTCTAAAGCACCATTATGCTTAGAGGGTAGAGTGTACCCCACGTCTCTCATCATCTTAGAGGGACAGAAGGTCGTTGTCATCCTAGGGATGTCGTGGTTAACCTGCCACGGCGCTGTTTTAGACACCGTCCTTCGAGTCGTGCACTTGAACTCAGAAGTGCACGGAGTTCACTCCTTATTTCTGGACAGTCCAGAAACAAAACTTCCAAGTGTCTATCAGTTCACAACTATCAGATTGGAAGATATTCCAGTGGTCCGGGAGTTCCCTGACATATTCCTGGACGATTTACCGGGAATGCCGCCCGATAGAGAATTCGAGTTCAAGATTGAACTTGCACCGGGAACCATGCCAATATCCCGAAGGCCGTACAAGATGGCGGCCAAGGAATTGGCTGAATTGAAGACCCAGCTAACGGACCTGCTGGAAAAGGGTTTTATTAGGCCGAGCTCCTTGCCATGGGGCTGTTCGGCATTATTTGTGAAGAAGAAGGATGAGACATTGCGGCTTTGCGTGGACTATCGTCCATTAAATGCCGTAACCATCAAAAACAAGTACCCGTTGCCACGGATCGACATGTTGTTTGATCAGTTGGTCGAAGCAAAGATCTTTTCCAAGATGGACTTAAGATCCGGGTACCATCAGATTAAGATAAGAGCGGAGGACATTCCAAAGACAGCTTTCTCGACGAGGTACGGACTTTATGAGTACCTGGTCATGTCCTTCGGCCTCACCAATGCTCCAGCTCACTTCATGTACTTAATGAGCTTGGTATTCATGCCAGAGCTGGACAAGTTTGTCTTGGTCTTCATCGACGACATCCTGGTATATTCCAAGTCGGAGGAAGATCACAAGAAGCATCTGCGTATAGTCTTGCAACAGCTGCGGGATCACAAGCTATACGCGAAATTCAGCAAATGCGAGTTCTGGATATCGCAAGTGCCTTTTCTCGAGCATATCTTCTCAGCGGAGGGTATCGCTGTAGACCCGAGCAAGATCACTCAAGTGCTGAATTGGAAATCCCAGAGGACTGTTCATGAGGTACGGAGTTTCCTCGGACTCGCGGGATATTATCGGAGGTTCATTCTGAACTTCTCGAAGATTGCCAAGCCTATGATGGAGCTGCTGAAGAAGGCTACCAAATATGTTTGGAGTCCAGCATGTGAAGCAGTATTCAAGGCTTTAGTCAAGCACCTGACATCAGCACCGGTTTTGGCGCAGCCAGACACACACAAAACCGTTCGATGTGTACTGCGATGCATCCGGCATTGGGCTCGGATGTGTGCTGATGCAAGACCGAAGAGTGGTCGCGTATGGATCACGGCAGCTTAGAAACCATGAACAGAATTATCCAACCCACGACTTGGAGCTAGCTGCCGTGGTACTTGCACTGAAAATGTGGAGGCACTACCTACTCGGTAACCTCGTACATCTATATACCGACCACAAGAGCCTCAAGTACATATTCACTCAGAAGGATCTGAACATGAGGCAGCGAAGATGGTTAGAACTTATAAAGGATTACGAAATAGAGATCCATTATCATCCGGGCAAGGCAAACATAGTGGCAGATGCGCTGAGCCGCAAGTCACACGTCAACAATCTGACCATCACACCGTTGGAAGAGAGCGAACCACCACTACATGTGATCCCACATGGGGGTCTCTACAACTTAGCTTTGATCCCCACCATCCGTGAAGAGATTGCGGCAGCCCAGAAGAATGACAAGGGCATGTCGCATTTGCGAAGACGTGTAGACAGTGGGGAGCTTAAATGTTTTCGGAAGGACGGAGACAGCGTCCTATGGTTCAAGGACCGGCTCGTCGTACCCCGTAACCTGGAATTACGGAAGAAAATATTTGATGAGGCCCACTTGTCAAAGTTTTCTATTCACCCCGGCAGCAACAAAATGTATCAAGAACTCAGAAGCAAGTTTTGGTGGACACGGATGATGCGGGAGATCGTGAAGTACGTGTCTGAGTGTGATACATGTCGAAGGGTGAAGGCAGACCATATGCGGAAACCGGGACTGCTACAACCACTGGGCGTTCCTGCCTGGAAGTGGGAGGATGTGAGCATGGACTTCATCGTCGGTTCACCCACCACCTTTCAAAAACATGATTCCGTGTGGGTGATCATCGACCGGCTCACCAAGCTTGCCCATTTCATCCCAGTCAACACCAATTACAACGCCAAGAAGTACGCTGAACTGTACATCTCACGGATCCTATGCTTGTACGGCGTACCCCGTACATCATATCGGATCGGGGCACTTTATTTGTGTCCCGTTTTTGGGAGCAGCTGCACGCTGCCTTGGGGATGAAGCTGATCCGTAGTTCAGCATACCACCCCCAGAAGGATGGGCAAACCGAGCGGGTGAATCAGATCTTAGAAGACATGCTATGGGCTTGCGCTATCAACCATGGCAGGAATTGGGATGATCACTTGCCATTAGCCGAGTTCTCGTACAACAATGGGTACCAAGCCAGCATAAATATGGCGCCCTACGAGGCGCTATACAGAAGGAAATGCCGCACACCATTGAACTGGTGCGAGTCTGGCGAAAGGGTTACCTTCGGGATTGACCTTGTCAACAACGCGGAAGAAAAGGTTCGACTGATTCAAGCGAACCTAAAAGCCGCCCAATCCCGTCAGAAACAGTGTGCGGACCGGAGAAGACGCCCATTGCAGTTTGAAGTCAGGGATCACGTATATCTGCGTGTGTCTCCAATGAAGGGCGTAAACAGATTTGGAGTGAGAGGAAAGTTGGCACCCCGATTCATCGGTCCATTCCAGATTACCGAAAGATGTGGATCAGTAGCATACCGGCTGAGATTACCAGAAGCAATTTCCGGTGTGCACGACGTCTTTCACATTTCCCAGCTGAGGAAGTGTCTTAAGCTATCAACTACCGTTCAGCTGGAAGACATTGAAGAACTGCAACCGGATCTCACCTATCAGGAGGAACCGGTTCAGAGTTATTGACGAAAAGGCCCGAACCACACGCAACCGTACGTTGTGGTTCTATAAGGTTCTATGGAGTAATCACTCCGTGCATGAAGCGACATGGGAGAGCGAAGGATTTCTTCACGCTAACTACCCCGACTTTTTCACGTCGCATATCCGGTAATTTTCCACCGTCCTCTCTCTCAATTTCACCTTATAATCTCGGGACGAGATTCTTTTAAGGGGGAGGAATGTAAGGGCCTCAGTTTATGACACATGTTTAAAGTGTTAATCACCACACCACACACCTCATTTGAAGCAAGTTGATGAACACAATTGAAGAGAAATTAACCACCATCAACATGCTCATTAGAGAACAAACTCACATATTGCAAAAGTGGTATTTCCCACATGTGATATAGAGGGGCTGGGCATATGAAAACTCCTACACATTGCTAGGGATGTCCATGCCAAGTTTCAGCCCAATTCAAAACCTTTTTGAGGTCATTTTGGGTATAGCTAGAGAGAGGGCAGTTTGAAACCATATTCAAATTCAAACTGTTTTTATCCCATGAATTCAAAAGTGGGAGGCATATTCTTATTCAGCACATTTTTGTGAGCTCACACACAATTTTCACTCCATTTGGAGTTGATCTTGACATGAGCTAAGTGGGGAAAATTCAAACTTTATTTGAATTTCAAACTGAACATGTGCTGAAATTCATTCAAACCAAACCCAATTTGAATCCTAACCAATTCAAATGGTTCAAAGGTTGATAATTCAAATCACCAGGGGCTTTGTGGGGATTACTGTTTACAACAGTGAATTGGAGTTAATTTCAGAGGTTAAAATTGGAAGTGGGACCCACATGCCAGCCACTAATCCAAATCAAACCGAATGAAAACCCAGCTCGGGTTCTTGTGCCGGACTGAACAGCCGCCACGGCGAGGCATTGATCGGGACACCACCTGCTTGCTGCCCCGACTTGCTGAACCGCCTTGCAGCCCCCTTATCTACGCCATCGCCCTGATCGGAGTGAGCACCGCATACTCTGCTGCTTCCTCACACCAGAAACGTGCCATTGCTGCCGATCACTCGGAGCTGATCAAGGAAGCGTGATCACCGCCTCCCCGTCTCCTACAGAGCTACGGCAAGGTACTAGGAACCTTCCTCCGTCTTCCCCGTTGCTAGAGTTCAGCTGAAACCGGTCGATTTCGGCTATACCGAGAGTTCAATCCGGTGACCAAACGCCGCCGCACTTCGGGCTCCCGTGGACAGCCCAACCAGGGAGTTGGCACGCCCGAGCCAAGGCACCCTTGGATGCGCTGGTGACCGGAGCTGCTCACCCCCGAGCCACAGCCCGAGTGCTTGCTCACCGGCGGCGAATTTCCAGTTTTCCCCTTTCTGGGTGCAGAACGACCTTCCGGTGCGGTTCTGTCAAATTCTTACTCTAGGAAGGATTAGAGGGCCTCAATACGCTCTCACATACACTAGACACGGTAACACACAAGTTGCCTTCACAATCTTTGGCCGGAGAACCTCTATACCCAGTGTAATTCGGAGTTTACCGACGGCGGAGCAAGCGGGAGACATCGGGTGCATGGTGAGGTCCTACTTTGGGCTTCCCCCGAGCTGCTTCAAGCTCATGTCGACCTTCCCTGAGGTTTACTGATGCTCCCCCGACCGATTGCTCGCGTAGTTGAGGTGCTAAGGAAGTCAGCCGACACGGCCAAAGTCTTTCCGAGGCGGCGGCTCGTCGCCGACCATGCACCGTCCATTGTCATGACGAGCTGACCCCAGAATCCTGTTCCCCGAGTGAAAGTAGGCAGGGGCGGCCAAGATCGTGAAGTTTGGAGCTCCACAGAAGCTGCCGGCGAGCTCTCCGGCAAGGTCCCCCGGCGGCAGAGCGCGGGCGTCGGGAGGTAGACGAAGGGGGTGGACCCCAGCTGTCAGCGGGAGATATTTTAAATCGGGATCGGGCTGCTACCGGGATCTGGTGTGCTGTCACGCAAAAACCCTGTGGGCCTCAGTGTGCTGTCGCCTCCGCGCCTGACACGTGTCCCCGCGGGCCCCAGCAGATTTAAACTTTTCCCTGAATTTTCAGATTTCATTCAAACTTCAAATCCTCATAACTTTGTCTAGAAAGCTCCAAATCGAGTGAACCAAATTTTTTTGGATTAAGCTCTCTGAGTACTTTCCAGAAAATCAATTTTCACTTCATGAAAATCCTTATTTCTCCAGAATTAATTCCTCAAAGTTTAAACTGTTTGGAATTTTAACTGGAGAATCCTTTGGAGGAAACTCCTGAAATTTTGCTGGAATGTTCACCAATATATCCCCGAACTACCATAGAAATTTCAGATCCATTTGAGCTCATTTGATCCACCTAATGGTGTGATTAGTGAAACTGTTCCAGAGAAAATAGAAAATGTTCAGAAACATTTTCAGAATTTTCTCTGAAGTTGTTTAGCTCATATCTTTAGCTAGGAACCTTCAAATTTAGTGAGACCAACTCCATTAGAACCCTCTGAAAATCTAGTTTTCATAAAATCATAGTTTGTTTCAAGAAAATCCCTAGAACACCCTAAGAGTGCCAATTAATGTCAAGTACAATTAATTGTGGAGGGTTCAAATGAGATTTGCTGCAACTAAAACCTGACCAAGTCTGTACTTAGGTTGTAACCAAGCCACAGTAAAAGTTTCACAATCATTGAGTCTGTCTAGTGGGACTTATAAGCTTCACAAGTTCAAACTTAATATAAATGCATTCAAATTAATACATGTATGTCTTATATTATGTAGTCGCTAAGGTCGAGGAGGAACCCGAAGTCCTAGACTTCGTTACTCGTAGGAGCAGCTAGCCTACGACCAAAAGCAGCAAGGCAAGCCCCGGTTTGCATTAACCTTTTTACAAAGTTTTATTGTTTTGAGCACTTACTTAAGTATCATTATTTCTTGCTCTAGAGTCTTGTTTGAAAATCCAAATGCATAGCCAAGAAAGCCATGGGTTGGGATTAGGATTGAAAACCCCGTTAGCTACTGCAATGCTAAGATAGAGTAGGATTCGGTACAAGTCGAGTAGTTGGAACTACTCGCGAGCATAGGCTAGAGGCACTCGACTCGAGTAGAGATAGCACATGACACACATGGCAAGAAAAATGAGACCGAGCGGAGAGTAAGGGCAGCAGGACTTTGGGGCCTGTGCGCTATAGCTCCGCTTGTGTCGATTGAGGACCGAGCCGTGTGCGGGCCTGTTGAACAAGCTAGAACAGTACCGAAGACCTACCGGCTATATGGGAACCGGGAAACTGATGTAACTCGGGTAGCTGGGTATTGAGGCATTGCCCGTCGTTCAGAGGGTAGGTTGAGAGCTTGAGGTGTAAATTGGCTGGCGGCACTGAGATGCGCGTGCAGAGACCTCTTGCTCGGGACGATGGGACCGGTTCAATATTTAGCTGACGGGTGAAAGGTGGTTGCGTACGGCGTCCGTGATGGTTGTTGTAGGCAACATCGAGTACGGGCGTACGTGACGGGTTGTTCGGGTAACCCTGCAGGTGTAAATCGATTATAATCGCCGTCCCTCGCGGTCAGTGAGTACCACTTGTTCACTGTACCATGACGTAGAAAGAACAGGCTAGTTACATGCTAAAATGTTGCTGATTGAAAGATGGACTTTGCTTGTTAATGATTTGTTGTAGCTTAGAGCTAATTAAAGTTCCTTTCAACTTTGGGCAAAGTACATGAGAGAAATGCGTTTCTTGTTTGATTGCGGCTCTCTCATGTGCCTTAGCGTAAGGTTCTCCACAACCTGCTGCTAAAATTTGAATGTAAGGTCCCAATAATTAGGCGAGTCCTTTGCAAATGATTTTACCTCATGTACCCATCACCCCTCATGTAGAAGTTCCATGTGTAGGTGAGACGGGTCAGACTTGCTGAGCCTTCGTGCTCACTGCTTGTGTTTGAAGCTTTTGCATGGTTCTATGAGGAAGGGACTCCCGAAGAGGAGACGGAACCGCAGGAGAGGAACCCCATCGAGTGGGAGCCGTGCACGCCGCAGAGTTAGTGTGTGTGTGTGCTAGCAAGGACACGTTCAGGGGCTGAACGTGCACTTGATGCGTAGTCTACGCCCATGAGTGTAGACTGGACTTATTTTGATGTACAAATGTTCATAAACCCCTTTATGTAATAAAAGTTTTGCTTCTGCTTTGTACCTTTGATGTGTGTTATTCGGTGCTGTGCAACACAGTACCCCTCAGCGTGATCCTGGCTCGACAAGATCGTGGGGTCGTGTCACCATCCGATGAGGTATGGCAAGCACCAATAAGATCAACTCCGTACAGATTTACTGCTCAAGAATCTTGTCTTGAATCAACACCTTTGCCGCGGCAACGAATGACACCTGAGGCATCATTGCTGCAGCCGAGTACATCAACTTATCCACCACAAGTCAACGAAGAACCGGGGAAACCTCCGTGTTCTTATTGCCACCGTTCTGGGCATTTTAGGCAGGAATGCCCGGAGAAGCTGTTGAACACCAGACAGCCATCATTGTCAGGTGGTATGCCGCCACCTGCTCAAGTCAACATAACAGCATTTCAATCCGGGAGTGTGCAACATCTTGCTATTGAGGATGTCCCGGAGGGAGCACCGGTGTTAGCAGGCATGTTCACTCTCAAAGGCGTGCCCGTGCTAGTACTTTTTGATTCCAGTGCAACCCACAATTTCATCAGCAAATCATGCGTGGATCAGCACCAATTATCCACCAATACTCCCACAACGAGTTTTATTATACATTCACCGGGAAGAAATATCTCTGCCAATCAGATTGTGTCCCGAGCAGCTTTGTGTTTGGGCGGAAAAATATACCCAACATCGCTGATTATGTTGGATAGGCAGAAGATAGACATTATATTGGGGATGTCTTGGTTAAATCGTCACGGTGCCGTTCTCAATATCGGTAACCGGACTGTCCAGATTGACTCGCCGATTCACGGACAGCACACACTGTTTTTAGACAGCGAAGACCCAGATATGGTAGAGGCCTACCACACGGAAGCGCTGAAGCTTGAAGATATTCCGGTGGTACGTGATTATCCCGACGTATTTCCCAGTGACTTACCGGGCATGCCACCCGAACGGGACGTCGAGTTCAAGATTGAACTGGCACCAGGAACGACGCCTATCTCACGAAGGCCTTACAAGATGGTACCTAATGAGCTAGCGGAGTTGAAAGAGCAACTGAATGAGCTCATGAGCAAGGGTTTCATACGACCAAGTTCTTCACCTTGGGGTTGCTCAGCGCTGTTCATTAAGAAGAAGGACGAAACACTACGGCTATGTGTTGATTACCGTCCTCTAAATGCTGTCATGATCAAGAACAAGTATCCTTTGCCCCGCATCGACATCCTGTTCGATCAACTTGTGGGTGCAAAGGTATTTTCGAAGATGGATCTTCGGTCGGGATATCATCAAATCAAAATCCGACCGGAGGACATACCAAAGACAGCTTTCTCGATGAGATACGGACTCTATGAGTACCTCGTCATGTCATTTGGATTAACCAATGCTCCGGCACACTTCATGTACTTGATGAATTCAGTGTTCATGCCAGAGTTAGACAAGTTCGTCATGGTATTCATCGACGACATATTGGTTCACTCCAAATCTGAAGAAGAGCACGCTGAACATCTGCGTATCGTGCTACAACGGTTGCGGGAGCACCAATTATATGCCAAGTTCAGCAAGTGCGAATATTGGATTGATCAAGTGCCTTTCCTAGGCCATATTATTTCAGCAGAAGGTATTGCCGTGGACCCCAGCAAGATTGAACAAGTGCTGAAGTGGGCATCTCCCAAACCAGTCCACGAGGTCCGAAGTTTCCTAGGTTTAGCAGGATATTATCGGAGGTTCATTCCGAGCTTCTCAAAAATTGCTAAACCAATGACGGAGCTGCTGAAGAAGGGCACTAAATACATATGGAATGCAGCATGTGAAGCCGCATTCAAAACTTTGGTGAAACATCTCACAACAGCTCCAGTTCTTGCTCAGCCGGACACGACGAAGCCATTCGATGTATACTGTGATGCATCTGGCATCGGTCTCGGCTGTGTTCTGATGCAAGAAGGGCGTGTAGTCGCCTATGGGTTTCGTCAACTGCGAAACCACGAGCAGCATTACCCAACTCACGATCTTGAGCTTGCTGCAGTGGTGTTGGCGTTAAAGATGTGGAGGCATTATCTGCTTGGTAATCTTGTTCACCTCTACACCGACCATAAAAGCCTGAAGTATATCTTCACGCAGAAGGAGCTGAATATGAGACAACGGAGATGGTTGGAACTCATCAAATATTATGAAATTGAGATCCACTATCATCCAGGTAAAGCCAACGTGGTTGCCGACGTGCTTAGTCGGAAAGCCCACGTTCACAACTTGGCGGTTGCTGAGTTGGAAGAAGAAGAACCAAGTCTCCTGTCATTCCATGTGGCGCGCTTTATAATCTCGTGCTCATTCCAACGATCCGTGGAGAGATTGTTGAGGCTCAAAGAAGAGATAGAGGTATGTCTCACATACGGAGAAGACTAGACAACGGAGAGGTGAAATGTTTCCGGAAGGATGAGAACGGTACAATATGGTTTAACGACCGTATAGTGGTACCGCGTAATATGAAACTCCGGAAGAAGATCTTGGATGAAGCCCACCTGTCTAAGTTTTCCATTCATCCCGGAAGTAACAAGATGTACCAAGATTTGAAACAGAAATTTTGGTGGACGAGGATGAAGAGGGAGATTGCTAAATACGAAACCAAATGCGATACGTGTAGACGGGTCAAGGCTGATCATATGCGGAAAGCCGGACCGCTACAACCGTTGAAGATAACGGCATGGAAATGGGAGGATGTGAGTATGGACATCATCGTCGGATTACCGCTCACATCCAGGAAGCATGACTCGATATGGGTGATCATCGACCTGTTGACAAAATCAGCTCATTTCATACCGGTGAACACTCATTATCGAGCAAGGCAATATGCAGAGTTATTCATCTCCAGAATTATATGCTCACATGGTGTCCCAAAGACCATCATTTCAGATCGAGGTGCGCTGTTTGTTGCTCGTTTTTGGGAGCAGCTGCATGCCTCATTGGGCACCAAGCTAATTAGAAGCTCCACATATTACCCTCAAACCGATGGACAAACTGAGAGGGTGAATCAAGTGCTCGAGGACATGTTGAGAGCGTGTGCCATCCACCACTGTAGGAATTGGGACGATCACCTACCGCTGGCGGAGTTTTCATACAACAACGGTTATCAAGCGAGTATTAAAATGGCACTGTATGAAGCTCTCTACGGCCGGAAATGTCGCACACCACTGAATTGGTGTGAGTCCAGTGAAAGAGTTCTGTTTGGGATTGATCTTGTGAACGAAGCCGAAGACCGAGTTCGGTTGATACAAGAGAACTTGAAGGCTGCACAATCCCGATAGAAGAGCTACGCTGATCAACGGCGTAGGCCTTTGCATTTTGACATCGGAGAGCACGTGTATCTTCGTGTATCTCCGATGAAGGGAATTCACCGGTTCGGTGTAAAGGGGAAACTCGCTCCCCGTTTTATTGGTCCTTTTGCTATCACGGAGAAGTGCGGACCCGTAGCCTACCGGCTGGAATTTCCGGCAAGTCTAGCGGGTGTTCATGATGTATTTCATGTTTCACAGCTGCGGAAGTGCCTCAAATTCACCGCTGCTGTTCGCGCTGAGGAAATCGATGAATTGAAACCGGACCTGACCTACACCGAGCGACCGGTTCAGATTTTTGATGAAAAGACCCGGGTAACCCAGAACCGGACGATCAAATTTTACAAGGTTCTGTGGAGTAATCATACCGCAGAAGAGGCGACGTGGGAAAGTGAAGATTATCTCTGCACCAACTATCCGGAATTTTTAGCTTTGTACAGTTTGTAATTACCTCTCCCGTCTCGTTCCTCTTTTGTAATCTCGGGACGAGATTCTTTTAAGGGGGAGGAATGCAAAAGTCCCAAAAATGTGTATGAATAAAAACCAAGGTTTGAGTTCATATGTGTGGCAAAGACATGAAAATGGGACTTGCAAAAACTTTTCTTCATGCAAAGTGATACATGGATGACCGTCCAAAATGAGGCTCACATTTTTATTCAAAAGTGTTGAACCAATAGGGAGTTAAATGCCTCTTTGCATGTAAGTTTAAAAATCAGATTTAAAATTCAAAGTTCACACATGTGGTGACCCAAAAACTTTGAATAAACATGCAGCCATATAGTTGGATTGATAGGGAAAGGTTTTATCACCAACTTTGCATTTGTAGGGTGGGCTCGAAAAGGGAGTTAAAGAGAAGCATTTGCAAATTCTAGCCAAATTCAAAATTTGTCACCAATTCAAACTGAATTTGGAGAATTCAAATTCTAGCCACCCTTTAAACTCAGAATTTTGGGGATTGAGAGGATACTTTGAAAAGATATTTGGGGGGTAGAATGTGGGGTGGGACCCACATGGCAGTGAGCTAGAGACATAAACTTAACCATGAAGCAAATGAACTTTTGCTTCTGTTCTGCTCGGGTGCCACCGAAGGGGTTCCACCGCGCCCCCGGGGAACTGAACCCGCCACCTCCTGCTGCCCTCCCCCCCCCCACGCGCGGCCACCCGAAGGCGGTTCCTTCGACGTTATCGTGCCCTCAGCCGAGCGAAGACCCAGTTGTTTTCCTCTCCTCGCGAGCGCACACACAGGACCGAGCCGTTTTTCCCCTCCGCCTCTCGGCCCGATCAAAGAAACGGCAAAACGCTCGTGTCCTTCCCTCCCCGAGCTGCTAGGCAGCGTCCTGAGCTCGGACTCCACCTCCCCGACCCAGAAACTCGCAAGCTCCTGCCTCCTTCCACGTGAACAACCTCAACCGCGACAACCCAACGAGAATCGGTGATCGGATTCACGTGGACAGCTCTCCACAGGAGCTTTCACGGCCAAGCGAGGGCGGCAACGAGAGCGCACGGCCACTGTGCTGCTCTCACCCAAAGCTCAAGCCGTGCCGTGAGCTATTGACGGCGAATTTCAGAATTTAGCTCCGGCGGCTTCAACCCGAGCATCTGGTACGGGAATCCAAAAATCTCCACTTCTATTCGTTGTTAGCTCGTCAAACGTTCCACGTAGGAGCTGGACTAGCCGGCGATCATATTCTCTTTAGCATCCGTCGCATGAAAACCCTTTGGAGCGACGTATTTTGAGGTCTACCGAGCACTTCTCTGGCGGACCAAATCGGGCGCACGGTGACGACCGGCTTGCGGCTGTTCCGGAGCCATTTAGGGCCCATGCCAAGCCTTGCGATCATCCACTGATGCTGTAGAGCTCATTGGTTGAGTGTTTGGTGGGCTAGAACCCACGGCCGACAGCGCCGAAGGGCAACCGAGGCCGCCACACGTCGTGAGCTATCTTCCGGTCGCCGGCAGCCCTAGAACGCCCCACCATCGTGTTCCTTGACGTCAGTAACCCCCTGCCGGCGAGTTTTGGCTCAGGCGGTATCCGGAAACGGCAAGCCGGTGAGCTCCGACGTCGGGCCTGCGAGCTGGGCGGCGGGCGCGCGAAGGGGAGCCGGAGGAAGAAGACGAAGCGTGGGCCCCGGCTGTCAGCAGCTAAGAATTCAAATCCGGGATCGGGTGTGGCCAGGATCCCGTGTGCTGGCGCACAAAACCCCGTGGCCCCGGTGTGGCTTCGTTTCTGTTGGCTGGGATTCAAAACAGTGGGTCCAGCCGGATTTTCTGTAGGAAAACAATTCTAGAGTTGGCTAAATCTTTGGAAATTCATAGCTCCTGGTAGAAACCTCCCATTTGAGTGATTCCACTTGGGTTGGATTCATCTCTCCGAGATCTATCCAAATATGAACTTATATTTGTATGAAAGTCAATAGTATATTCTGGAAAATTCTTTGAAGGTATTCTGAAAAAGAATTATTGAGGGAGTTTGGTTTATCCAAAAATCCCCAAATTTTACCAGAATATTCTTTATCATATTGTTAACCTTCTAGAAAATTTTCAGCTCATTTGAATATCATTTTAGTAGGTATTTTCTAAATGCAAACTACTGTGTTCAAAAGAGTCCAGAAACATTTTCAGAAAATGTTTCCCACTTCAAAAATCTATTATGGGCAATCCATAGCTCCAAAAATCATAGGAAAATTTAGGCAAGCTCTCTGAGACATACTTGGAATTGTATTTCACTTAATTGGGCATGAAAATGCACATTACTTCAGAATTAATTCTTTTGAATACAAATGCTTAAAGAATTGTTCTGGGAGAACTACTCAAGTAAAAGGGCTGAATTTTGGACCAGACTACTTTCATGTGATCAAGAACTCACATGTAAATTATCAGCCCAAGTTGAGTCCTTGAACTCCCTGTTCTTATTCTCCCTACTTATGTATAGGGAAAAATACATAAGAGATATTGTGAGAATTATGGAGGACACAATATGACTCCACATTAGCTGCAATTTGGCAAGCTAAATCCCTAGGTAGTATAGAACCTGCTGTAAAAGTTTTGAGGCCATTGGAGTTCTTGTTCTTCAGTTGCACTCAAATATTTTCAGTTTATCTATTATGTTCATTAGGGGAAATGATTAGTGTATAGCTAAGGCCTTAAGGTCAATTTAGTTTAAGTCTGTTTCTTTGCACAACAGAGGCAACCAAGCCATTATTGGCTTTTCCACACAACCTATGTACCTAAGAAATGAATTCTATAACTGCCATGCTTAAGTACGGTTCGGTAGAAGTCGAGTGGTGAGATGCTACTCGCAGTTTCAGGAACAACAGGGGCATACGGGATTGGTTCATAATTGAATTAGCAAGTTAAAGTTGAGACCGGAAGGTTGTAGGGGCAGCAGGACATAGGGGCCTGGGTGCTGTAGACCTGTCCGTGTCGGTCAAGGACCGATCCGTATGCGGCCCTGTTGAACAAGTTTGAGTTGTGTACCGGACTCATGCTGGCTATATGGGACCCAGTAAACCGATGTACCTCGGGAAGCTGTCGTTGGGACTTTTCGGGTCGCCTCAGGCGGACGGCCAGTGTGCAGTATGTGGGGAATATTCTCATGACATCTCATGTCGGTAGGTGCACCATGAGAGTAGCTACTGTACGGGGCGACTTGATCGATTCAGCGGGGGTGAAACGGGGGAAATGCTGCCACGTACGACGTCAGTGATGGTTGTTGTAGGCAACGTCGAGTACGGGCGTACGTGTCGTGTAGTCCGGGTGTTATTGATGTGAATCACCGTCGCTCGCAGAATGGACCGAGCATACTTGTTCTCACAGTCGTGACGTAGTAAGAACTTGCATGAGAAAGGAACTAATCATTTTGATGTGAAGTATCATACTAGCTTTGTCTTGGATCTTGATGAATAGGCTAGTGCAAACTCGATTCTTTTATGCCATGAGCAATCTACATCAGAGGAAAGCGTTTCTTGTTTGATTGTGGACTCCTGATGTGACGTGCCCAGGGTTACTTAAAATGCTGCAATTAATACCTGAAACTAAGGATTCACTTTTAGGCGAGTTTAATTATGCTTATGCCATCCTATGTTAGGTTCATAACCTCACTTAGAGTTTCATGTTTAGGGTGACGGTTAAGTCTTGCTGAGCGTTATGCTCACGGATGCTATCCGAGTTGTTTTGCAGGTATTTGACTTCATGCTTAAGAGAAGGGATGCCGATGAGACTCGGGAACCTCCGAGTGTTTACTCAAAGAGCATCCTCGCCGCTGCAGATTGTTCTTCGTGTTGCTAGTAAGAGACAGTCCGCGGGCTGGACTGTTTCTTTGTTGCTAAGATAGAGATGAGTCGTGAGAGTTATAGTCTTCTGCTGTAGGTTACTCGGATACAAGTATTTGTAAAATTTTCTTGTACGCTTCCGCAAACTATTTATGTAATATGATGTGTTTCTGCAACCCGTGTGCTGTTGGGTGCCGCATATCACCACACCACCTAACGAGGTCCTGTCGTCCTCCACACCCAAGCCGTCCGGCTGAAGAGGTGGGCCAAGAAGTCAGTCTCCCAAGGAGACAAGCCGGCGAGACACTTCGGCGGTTCCCGAAAAGGCGCGGCGACGTGCCGAAGTGGCAGCCTTGGGAACCGCCGCAGTAAAAGCAGCCATCAAGTGGGGCACACGCTCCCACGATCCTGCGACTGTTCGTGCTCCGGCAACGGTCAATGCTGGTCTTCGAGAAGGTGCCCAGAGTGGAAGAGACGGAGGCCCCACCTCGGGCTCGCTATCTCCCTCGAGATGGGCCCGGGGGCCACTGTCGGTACCCTCAATAAGGGGTACCCCCGCGTACAGGGGAAACTGCCTAAGGACCTCGCCCTTCTCTGCAGGGAGAGCTCCGAAGGCGCCATGTGTCCAGCGGGGCCGGACATCCCTCTCCTCAGACGAGAGCTCCGAGCCCGCCATGTGGCCAACTGAGCCGGACCTCCCCCCTCCGCGGGGAGAGCTCCGAAGGCTCCACGTGTCCAGCGGGGCCGGACCTCCCTCTCCTCAGAGGAGAGCTCCGGGCCTGCCACGTGGACAGCAGAGCCGGACCTCCCACCTCCGTGGGGAGAGCTCCGAAGGGTCCACGTGTCCAGCGGGGCCGGACCTCCCTCTCCTCAGAGGAGAGCTCCGGGCCCGCCATGTGGACAGAAGAGCCGGACCTACCCCCTCCGCGGGGAGAGCTCCGAAGGCTCCACGTGTCCCGTGAGGCCGGACCTCCCTCTCCTCAGATAAGAGCTCCGGACCCGCCACGTGGCCAGCAGAGCTGCGCTGCCTGCCCCCGCGCGGTAGGAAGCAGGAGTAAAGACGCGCCATACCTTGCCCGTACAAGGTATTCAAGATCCGCGCCTTCCCAAGGTGCGGAGACGCGGAGCACGCCTCTGTCAGGTGCCGTTGCGCCCAGTCACATCACAGACTAGCGCGCCGCGTCAGAGCCTGCCCGCCAATAAACACAGCAACAAGACATCCTCTGCCGCCCCTGCCAACCACTACGACTAGCTTGCGGCATGGGCAGGGCGGCAGAACGAAGACTCGGAAGCCCTCGCCAGAGACAACTACCGGCATAACTGCAGATACCGTAGCTGGCAGGCAATCTCCCCGGGACTACCTGTCGGGTCCCTGGCCCACCTTGTAAGCCGCCCGAGCCTTGGACTATAAAAGGCTCGGGTAGGCAATGTTAGCAAGGGTTCTCACTCCAGCCATTCACATCCTTAGGTTCAACTCATCCTCAAGCTCAGGACTCCGGTTCTGAGCAACAAGCAATACAATGAGAACCTCTGCTCACCGTGGACATAGGGTATTACGCTCCGGCGGCCTGAACCACGTAAAAATCTCTGTGTCAAGCTTCTCCCTCAATCGTCCCTAACGCGTAAGCTCTCCGTGAGTGACTAGCCCCTCCGAAAAAGAACCTCCGCGGGCTGCCCAGAGAAGGCCTGGGGAAGTGTCGGCTACACACTTCGACAAGGCCTTTTCTTCTTTGCCCTCTTCAGACAATGCAACTGATTATGTTGTTTGTTCAGTCGCTTAATCGTCGAAAGGAGCACATTGCAGAGTGCGCTGTGAGCAATCTCGAAATGGTCTCCACGGCTTGTGCTCTCCTCGAGCTTTGCAGCAAGACAATCCGTATGAACAGCTTGGCTGTCCATTACGGCTTTTCCGGCCCTCAATTGGAGACTAAGGTTTGCCTCCGGGGGATTGTACCTTGGACAACCCGGATCGGTTGCCTCCATATACCTCCCTTCCCACACGTGATTAGCCCGTCCCTCCACCGGAACGAGCGCTTATGGAGTGCCCTCCATATCTCTCACGTGTAGTTGGAAGAAACGCGACATGGTGTCGCGGGCTGCCACTTGCCACATTCCCTCCGGTTGTCTACCTCTCACCGTGACGGTGAACGGCGCCCAACCGGGTGGCGTAGGTGCTGCAGGAATTTCAACATGGATCGTCCATATCTTGTTCCCCTCCTCGCCTTATTCCTTGGCGAAGTACTGCAGCATCTGGTTGTACCCGAAATATTGAAGCATCTGCCTCAATGCTTCCGGATAGCCGCTGCGGTGAGAACAGTGGGACACCACCCACCCGTTCTCCAACTGTCTATCCGCTGTCATCTGTACAAATATATTTGAGAAATGTCAAATATTTTTTTGAACAGTAAATCATTGAGTTATAACACAAAACATGTCATTGAACTCATAAAACTTGGAAACGTAGTTCATACTTAAACAAGTTTGACTGTTGATCTGCCGTCCAATATGACAGCCCGGACCAGTTTCCATTTGAACCTGATTTAGACCATGCTAAAGCAAAACCAATTCTGGAACTCAACATCAAAGTTGAAGTTAACTTTAATAGCTTTCCAGAAAGTATTTACTTGGCCTAAGATCTGTCACGGTTCAAAAGTTATGAGATGTCAAAGTTAACAGAATTTCTGGAGAAAATTGGACAGCACCTCCCTGCTCGAGGAACTGATTTGATCCAAGAATTCCAGTAAATTCTACTCCCAATCTGACATAACTTTCTATTACAAAGTTGTAACCCATCTTATAAACTTTTCAGAACTACCTCATTTTCTATTTTTTGATTTTTTATGCAAGAAGTTATGCTCAATTTACAGAGAGTTACAGACAGTGTTTGCTTTGCCCTGTTTTCTGGACAGTTTCAACTCTACTGCATTTTTCGATAGGTTAGAGGATGAAACACCTCTGGACCTCAACAGAAAAGTTGTAAAGCTCTTCCAATGCTTTGCAGAAATGTATCCTATGACCCCAACCTCGAAATAACTCAACCTCTAGCCTCTGATAAACTTCAGCCTTCTTTCAGCTAAAAACAGGGGACTCTGTCCTTAGTATCCTATAAGCTGAAAACTCATTAACTTTGAATATGCTGATTAAGGAAATAGGTTACAACAAAGTTTTAGTGCTCCAGATTAAAACTTTCAAGTTTTACAATGCAGTTGTTCATTTAGTGGGGTGTGACGTCGATGTCACCAGATCATGTCGGTACTACGTCCTCACAATGAAAAACCTATACCGGACTTAGCCGGCTTCGTTAGTTCAGCGGCACTAAACGTCTCTCGCACACAGATGCTACACATCTACCGTTTCATGGTTAGACCACCTGCAGATAACTCAAACAATCGTCAGACTCGGCTGCACACCGAGCCCGGTATCCATACAGTTCATACACCCCGGCCGTCATCACTTGCCCGATGTTCTCAAGCCAAACACTCCTTGAGCTACGTGTTCACGTTACTGACCACGTGACGGGGTCTCCCAAATTGCCCGAAGCACGCCAGGGACAGACGTTGCTCGAATACCCCAAACGACATGAAGAGTCGTAGAGGATATTAAAGCAGGTCGGGTTACCTGCCACCCGTGGGGCTCCACCCTTCAGCTTGTGCGCACTGGTGGACAGAGCTTACGTATATCCCCCAAAACATGAACGTCCCGAGATGCACGATTTTTCCGACATAAGCAAATAGTTTAGTATGCCACTTCCTATACACTAATAACATCCTTATATGGGCTACTAACTCATTCCTCACTGGATTTTTCAAAAAGATGACCTTTGTAGTGTGTTAAACCTCAAGCGAGCTCTTATACCAACACTGACACGACCCCATCGGCCTTGTCGAGCCAGGATCACGCTGAGGGGTGCTGCGTTGCACAGCACTGGATAACACACATCAAAGGTACAAAGCGGAAGCAAAGTTTTATTACATAAACAGGTTTATGAACATTTTTACAACAAAATATGTTCCGTCTACACTCACGGGCGTAGACTACGCATCGAGTTCACGTTCAGCCCGTGAACGTGTCCCCGCTAGCACGCACACACACTAACACGGCGGCGTGCATGACTCCCACTCGACGGGGTTCCCCTCCTGGGGTTCCGTCTCCTCCTCGGGAGTCCCTTCCTCATAGAACCCTGCAAAAGCTTCAAACACAAGCAGTGAGCACGAAGGCTCAGCAAGACTGACCCGTCTCTCCTAAACATGAAACTTCTACATGGAGGGTGATAGGTTACATGAGGCAAAATAAGTTGCAAGGACTCGCCTAATTAGTGGGACCTTACTTTCATGTTTTAGCAGCAGGTAGTGAAGAACCTTACGCTAAGGCACATGAGAGAGCCGCAATCAAACAAGAAACTCATTTCTCTCATGTACTTTGCCCAAAGTTGAAAGGAACTTTAATTAGCTCTAAACTATAGGAATTCATTAACAATCAAAGTCCATCTTTCAATCAGCAATATTTTAACATGTAACTAGCCTGTTCTTTCTATGTCACGGTACAGTGAACAAGTGGTACTCACTGACCGTGAGGGGCGGCGATTTTAACCGATTTACACCTGCAGGGTTACCCGAATAACCCGTCACGTATGCCCGTACTCGATGTTGCCTACAGCAACCATCACGGACGTCGTACGCAACCACCTTTCACCCGTCAGCCAAATGTTGAACCGGTCCAATCGTCCTGAGCAAGAGGTCTCTGCACGCACATCTCAGTGTCGCCAGCCGATTTACATCTCGAGCTCTCAACCTACCCTCTGAACGACCAGCTATGCCTCAACACCCAGCTACATGAGTTACATCGGTTTCCCGGTTCCCATATAGCCGGTAGGTATTCGGTACTGTTCTAGCTTGTTCAACAGGCCCACACACGGCTCAGTCCTCAATCGACACAAGCGGAGCTATAGCACCCAGGCCCCAAAGTCCTGCTGCCCTACTCTCCGCTCGGTCTCATTTTTCTTGCCATGTGGATCATGTGCTATCTCTACCCGAGTCGAGTGCCTTTAGCCTATTCTCGCGAGTAGTTCCAACTACTCGACTTGTACCGAATCCTACACTATCTTAGCATTGCAGTAGCTGAACGGGGTTTCAATCCTAATCCCAACCCATGGTTTTCTGGGCTATGTGTCTGGGTTTTCAAACAAGACTCTAATGCAAGCAGTAATGGTACTCAATGTAAGTTCTCAAAACAGTAAAAATTTGTAAAAGGGTTAATGCAAACCGGAGCTTGCCTTGCTGCTCTTGGTCGTAGGATAGCTTGCACTTCCGGAGTAACGAAGTCTAGGACTTCGGGTTCCTCCTCGACCTTAGCGACTACATGAGAAATATGAATATATATCAATTCATATACATTTCAATAGAATTTAAACTTGTGAAGTTTATGAGTCTCACTAGACAGACCCAATGACTCTGAAATTTTTACTTTGGTTTGGTTACAAACTAAACAGAGACTTGTCCATGTTTTAGTTGCAGCAAAGCTCACTTGAGCTCTCCACAAATAATTATGTACTTGACCTTAATTGGAGCTCTTAGGGTGTTCTAGGGAGTTTCATGGAGCAATCCATTGCTTTCTGAAAACTAGATTTTCAGAGGGTTCTAATGGAGTTGGTCGCACTTAATTTGAAGGTTCCTAGCTAAAGATATGAGCTAAACAATTTCAGATAGATTCTGAAAATGTTTCTGAACATTTTCCATTTTCTCTGGAACAGTTTCATTAATCACCCCATTAGGTGGACCAAATGAGCTCAAATGGATCCGAAATTTTTATGGCAGCTCAGGGATATTTTGGTGAACACCCCAGCAAAATTTCAGAATTTTCCTCCAAAGGGTTCTCCAGTTAAAATTCTAAACAGTTTAAATTTGAAGAATTAATTCTGGAGAAATAAAGATTTTCATGAAGTGAAACTTGATTTTCTCGAAAGTACTCAAAGATCTGAATCCAAAAAAATTTGGTTCACTCGATTTGGATGTCCCTAGCCAAAGTTATGAGGATTTGAAGTTTAAATGAAATCTGAAAATTGGGAAAAGTTCAAATCACTGCGCGTGGGACCCGGGGCTACGTGTCGGCTCCTCATCGGCTGACACATACGGGTACAGATTCCTTCACACGCAGCTGCACCCTATCCGTGCCACAGCAGATCCTGGTTTTAAAATATCTGCCGCTGACAGCCGGGACCCACCCCCTTCGTCTTCGTCTCGCCTCCGCGCTCTGCCGCTGCGACACCTCACCGGAGAGCTCGCCGGCGGCCTCTGTGATGCTCCAAACTTCATGATTCTGGCCGCCCCTGCCTAAATCCACTCGGGGAACATGATTCTGTGCTCAGTTTGTCATGAAAATGGCCGGCACATGGTCGGCGACGAGCGGTAGCTTCGGAAGAACTTCGGCCGTGTTGGCCGGCCTTCCTAGCACCTCATCCGATCGAACAAAAGGTCGTTGAGCACCAGTGGACCCTAGGAAAGGTAGACGTGAGCTCCACGGAGCTTGGAAAGGACTGTGTTGGGCTGTCACCGTGTGACCTAGGCCGGAAATCGGAAATTCCTCTAAAACTCGAAGAACAGTGGTTTCCCTCAACGGTTCTTCGTTGTTCCTGCTCCTATGGGCTCGTAAGGGCACCTAGAAGTGATCCCTTCCATGAGAGGATGAGTGGTGCAGTGTGGACTACGAATTTCACGGATCGGTTTGGGCTCCCCTTTTACACACCGTCGCAAAATCATGAAATTCCGGCATGAGCAGTCTATGTCATGCCGCCGGAGCTTGTGGTAATGAAAGAGGGTCCGAAGGCGAACCTTTTTGCTGTTCACGGTTTGGTGAATGGCAGGCCGTGCTAGCCGGACGGATCGTTCCGCGATGGCAGCTTGAGCTGAACCGGCATAGGAAAGATCGTCACGGTGGAGCTCGGGAAGGACTGCTCCGAGCCTGGAACCGGCGCGAGGGCATCAAGGATGGCTTGGCGCACCTGATGCTGGTGTCTGATCGCCGTGGAAGCCTCAGGGTTGGCCGGGCGATGAGGGACCGAGGGTTCAACCGGGCGGCGAGGAGTTTCAGTTTTCTGGGTGGGAATGCGTCGGGGCAGTGGTGAGAAGCACCGGCGACCGCTCGGGCACGTAGATAAAGGACACGAGAGTCGGTTCAGCGGCCGAAGGACAGCAAGCAACGTGTGGCGCGGCGGCCTCCCCTCGGTGGCACCCTAGGAAGCAGATCGGGGACCCGAGCACAGAAAGTTCAATCGGTTAAATTTTCTCAGTACCTAACATGTGGGTCCCATCTCCCTTTTAACCTCTGAACTTAACTCCCTCTTACTGTTGTAAACAGTAATCCCCCTTATACCCATGGTAATTTGAATTATCTACCCCTGAGCCATTTGAATTGGTTAGAATTCAAATTGGGTTTGGTTTGACTAAATTTCAACATATATTCTGTTTGAAATTCAAATAAAGTTTGAATTTGCTAAACATAGCTCATGACAAGACCAACTCCAAATGGAGTGAAAATTGGTGTGTGAGCTCACAAAAATGTGCTGAGTAAGAATGTGCCCCCCACTTTTGAATTCATGGGATAAAAAAGTTTGAATTTGAATTTGAGTTCAAACCACCCTCTTTCTAGCTATACCCAAAAGGACCTCAAAAAGGTTTTGAATTTGGGTGAAACTTGGCATGGACATTACTAGCAAAGTGTAGGAGTTTTTCATATGCCCAGCCCCTAGATGATGCATGTGGGAAATGCCACTTTTGCATTGTGTGAGTTTGTTCTCTAATGATTATGTTGATGATGGTTACTTGCTCTTCCAATGTGTTCATCAACTTTCTTCAAATGATGTGTGTGTGTGTGTGGTGATGAACACTTTGAATGTGTCAAGAACTGAGGCCTTTACATTGGAGTTGATCTTGACATGAGCTAAGTTTAGCAAATTCAAACTTTATTTGAATTTCAAACTGCATATGTGCTGAAATTTAGTCAAACACAAACCAATTTGAATTCTATCCCATTCAAATGGCCCAGGGGTAGATAATTCAAATGACTGAGGTTAATTTGGTCCCTACAGTTTAGAGCAGTGGGGAAAAGTTAATTTCAGAGGTTAAATCCTGGGTGGGATCCACTTGTCAGCCTCAGTAGGAAAAACAACCGACTGAAGCCCGAGCTCGGTTACTCGAGTGCAAGGCAGCAGCCGCCACGGCGAGGGATCGATCGGGACAGCAGCTGCTTGCCGCCCCGACCCGCTGAGCCGCCTCGCGGGCTTCTTATCCCCGCAGCCGACCTGATCGGAGGCAGAACAGCTCGCTTCTCTGCTCCGTCGCGCAAGAAAAACAGCTCTTGCCGCCGCCCTCACGATTGATCGGAAAAGCCCGTGATCATAGCCGCTCCACTCCCTCCAAGCTGCAAAACGGCACGAGAGGATCCCCTTCTCCTTCCCTGTTGCTGGAAACTGGCTGAACTCGGTTGATCTCGCCCCTACCGAGGGTTCTTTTCGGTGACCTAAGTCCGCCGCACTTCGGGCTCCCATGGACAGCCCAAACGGGAGGGTGTTACGCCCAAGCTAAGGCGTCCCTGGACGTGTTAGGGACCGGTGCTGCTCACCCCCGAGCCACAGCCCAAGTGCTTGATCACCAGCGATGAATTTCCATTTTCCCTTACACTCGGTGCAGACCGACCTTCGAGTGTGGCTCCACCGAATTCACACCCAAGAAAGGTTAGAGAGTCTCAATCCGTTCCTACACCAACTAGACTTAGTGGCGCACAAGTTGCTTTCACAACCTCTAGCATGAGGACCCCTGTACATGGCGTATTTCAAAGCTTGCCAATGGCGGCTCATGCGGGAAGCATCGGACGCACGGTGAGAGCCTACTTCGGACCTCTCCCAAGCTGCGCCGAGCTCATGCTGAGCTTCCTTAGGGACCACTGATGCTTTCCGGCCTTTTTCTCGGTCGGTTAGGGTGCTAGGAAGGTCGGCCGACACGGCCGAAGTCCTTCCGCAGCCGCAGCTCGTCGCCGACTATGTGCCGGTGATTTTCATGACGAGCTGAGCCTAGCATCATGTTCCCCGGGTGGATTTAGGCAGAGGCGGTCAGAATCATGGAGTTTGGCGCACCACAGAGGCCACCGGCGAGCTCTCCGGCGAGGTGTCGCGGCGGCCGAGCGCAGGAGGCGGGAGGTAGACGAAGCCCCCGGGCCCACGCATCAGCGGCAGATATTTTAAAACCAGGATCTTCTGTGGCACGGATCGGGTGCTTCTGCGCGCGAAGGAATCCGTAGCCCTGTGTGTCGACCGATGAGGAGCTGACATGTAGCCCCGGTCCCACGCGCAGCGGTTTAAACTTTTTCCCGATTTTCAGATTTTGTTCAAACTTCAAACCCACATAACTTTGGCTAGGAAACTCCAAATTGAGTGAACCAAATTATGTTGGATTCAGCTCTCTGAGTACTTTCCAGCAAATCAAGTCTCACTTCATGAAAATCCCTATTTCTCCAGAATTAAATCTTCAAAATTTAAAATGTTTAGAATTTTAACTGGAGAACCCTTTGGAGGAAAATTTTGAAATTTTGCTGGGATGTTCACCAATCTATCCCTGAGCTACCATAAAAATTTCAAATCCATTTGAGCTCATTTGATCCACCTAATGGGGTGATAAATTAAACTGTTCCAGAGAAAATGGAACATGTTCAGAAACATTTTCAGAATTTCTCTGAAATTGTTTAGCTCATATCTTTGGCTAGGAACCTTCAAATTAAGTGCGACCAACTCCATTAGAACACTCCAAAAATCTAGTTTTCAGAAAGTGATGGCTTGCTCCATGAAAACCCCTAGAACACCCTAGGAGATCCAATTAAGGTCAAGTGCATAATTATTTGTGGAGAGCTCCAACGAGCTTTGCTGCAAATGAAACTTGGCCAAGTCTCTGTTTAGGTTGTAAACAAACCACAATAAAAATTTCAGAGTCATTGGGTCTGTCTAGTGAGACTTATAATCTTCACAAGTTTAAATTCAATTCAAATGCATTTAAATTAATACATATACTTGTTATCTCATTGTAGTCGCTAAGGTTGAGGAGGAATCCGAAGTCTTAGATTTTGTTACTCCGGAAGAGCAGCTAGCCTACGACCAAGAGTAGCAAGGCAAGCTCCGGTTTGCATTAACCTTTTTACAAATTTTTACTGTTGTGAGAACTTTCTTTGAGTACCAATTACTTCTTGCATTAGTCTTGTTTGAAACCCAAATGCATAGCCAAGAAAACCATGGGTTGGGATTAGGTACTGCAATGCTAAGATAGGGTAGGATTCGGTACAATGCTACTGCAATGCTAAGATAGGGTAGGAATCGGTACAAGTCGAGTAGTTGGAACTACTCGCGAGGATAGGTGTAAATGTCCCAAAACTTGTAAATGGAAAACTTGAGCTATGAATAAATTGAGTTTAAATATAAGAAATGGGACTTGCAAAAACTTTTGTTTACTCATTAAAGTGTGGGCATGTGCAATAAAACTTTGAATTCAGTTTTAACTAAGAGGGTCACTTCATAAGAGAGAAGGCCATTTCCAAAAAGGAAAAAATTCAAACTGTTGTTTAAGAAGTTGTATTTGCAGTGGCCAACTTGAATATAAGATGGAATATTTTGGATTTATCAGGTCCAAATTATGAGGAAGGCAAATTTTGAGGGAATTTGGAGGTACTTTGATATGTATATCAAAAGGGACTTGTAAATTTCATCTAAATTTGAATTCAAATTTGAAACTGAGCCCCAACCTGTAAAATTGCCAAATGACTTTTGAATTTGAGTACCTCATGGCTAAATTTGTACTAGGACAAAAATTTGAGATATTTGGGAGAGGGACTGTGGGGCCCACATGTCAGTGGGAGGAAACTTACCACTGAAGCAAACCAGTTCTTCTGTTCAGACCGAGCTCGAAGCAACCGACGGCAGGCCGACACCGAGACCGCACGGGGAGGCCACCTCCTGGTTTCCATCTCGTGCTGGAGACCAGCTCAACGTCTCACCGCGCCCTTATCTCCCCCACGCAGCGTTCTGTCGACCACAAAACCGCCACACCGAGCCCCTGTCTGCTTCCTCCCGAGAAAACGAGCCGCCGGCGCCGCGTCTGTGCTCCTCGATCCTAAGCCGGCGTCGCTCCACGGCTGCTCAAGCTATCAACACGAAAAAGGAGCGCCAGCGTGTGCACAAGAGTTTTCCCAGCTCAGCTCCGGCGTTCGGGGCTGCTGTTGGCCGTATTTTGAGGATCAGCGCCGAAGCCGAGGTGCAAACGGTGGAAACCGACGTCGGGCTCTCGTGGGCAGCTCACACCGGGCAGTTTCACGACCGAACGAGCGCACCCAAGGCACACCAACTCTCTGCGCTGGTCCTCTCCAAATTTCAGGGCAATCCGTGCACCATAGCTCGAGAATTTTGAGTTCTTCTTTCGGCGGGAAAAACTTCCCCGCGGGTAAGAATTGTTCAAATTGATACTCAATTTTTGGTTGGAGCTGCTAATTTTGCGCAACCAGTAGCTAGAGTGGATAGGGAACCTTTTTCCTTCGCAACACTAGCTTAGAAGCGAGTGATTGCACCTAATTTCGAGTTCTTTCTTCGGCGGCCATGGCGGGAACGATTGGGTGCTCGGTGAAGTCCTAGTAACCATCATTCCTGAGCTACTTTGTGGCCATGTCGAGCTTCTTTAGGCGTCACTGATGCTGTAGAGCCAATCCCTTGGGATTTTTGTGGGCTGAAGCGATCGGTCATCAGCGCCGAAGCTTCACCGAGGCCGTTGCAAGCCGCCGACCTGGCTTCGGGCTTCTAGAGCGTGCGCTAACCACCTAGATGAGTTCCTTGTCCCTGAAAACCCCCGGGCGGCGAGTAGAAGGCCGAGGGGCGGCCATGAAGTCAGGTTCCGATGCTCTCCGGCGAGCTCCGGCGGCGGGGTCGCGCGGGCGTCCAGAGGTGGAAGACGATGGCGTCAGGCCCACTGTCAGTGAGGGGAGGACCCACCGGGATTGTCTGTGGATTCAGATCCTTTGCGACAGCGCGGGAAATGATACTGTGGCCCCATGTGGTCTGTCCCAGCACATGACACGTGATCCCCTAGACCCACCCGCAGAATTTAAACATTTCCCCAGTTTATTTGGATTTCCAGATTTAGTTCAAACTTTAGAACCTCATAACTTTTGCTAGGAAGCTCCAAATTTAGTGATTCAAATTGGGTTGGATTCAGGATGAAAAACTCTATCCAAATATGCAACCCAATTTGCATGAAAACCAATAGAAAAGTCTGGAAAATTCTTTAAAGCTTTTCAGAAAAAGAATTTTAGAGGGAATTTGGTTCATCCAAAAATCCTCAAATTTTGCCAGAATATTCTTTAGGATTTTAGGATACCCCTGTAGAAGTTTTAGTTCATTTCTAGTTAATCTAGTTAGGGTAATTCTGATTTCAAGTTCTGTATTCAAATGAATACAGAAACATTTTCAGAGAATTTCCAAAACTTGGAAATTCAGTTCTGGGCATTCCTTAGCTCCAAAAATCCTAGGAAAATTCATGCATGCTCCCTAAGCTATGTATGAAATTGTAGTTCACTTTAATTTGCATGAAAGTTCAAATTTATTCAGAATTAATTCCTTTTTGCCTAAATGATTAGGGAATTGTTCTGGGTGATCTACTTAGTGAAATATTCTGAATTTTGGTCCAGAGGACTTTCTTGTGACAAGAAACTCACATGAAAATTTTCAGCTCCATTGGAGCTCTGGATCACCACTATCCTGTTCAACCTATTTAGATGAGTAGCACACAAGTGGTGAAATGTAACTATCACTTGATCATGTTGCTTCACCCAAACCAAACCACTAGCCCCAGTGTCATTTTAAATTCTTAAACAGAGTTCCAGTTTTAAACTTGTCTTTAGCACTTGTTAGCAAAAGTTTTACAATTAAACAGGTATGCATATTCATAACGTGTAGTGATTAAACGTGGAAAGTGAAGATGGAGAAGTTGAGCTTGGATCAAGGAACAAGAAGGGCAGGGATTAACTTCAAGTCATCAGAAACTAACTTCATATTATCTGAAAGGCAAGCCCCGGTTTGCATTTAAGTTGTTTTCTAAAGTTTTTACTCTGTTCACTACTATGGGTCAAAGTTTGTATGTGCATTAGGTCAAGGGTGTTTTATACTCCACTTGCATGACCAAAAAGAACCCTGGGATCAAGGGTAGAACGGTTTCATCGCTGTATAATAAGGCCGTGCTAAATAGGCTAGAACATCTGGTAGAAGACGAGTAGTTGGAATCTACTCGCGAGTTATAGTTCAGGGTTTTATAAGTGTGGTTGGAAGGGTGAGGCAAACTAAAGTTTACATTTCTAAAGATGAGACCGTGCAGAGGGGTTAGGCAGCGACAAGACGAGGTCTTGGTCGAGTAGCTCTGCTTGTGTCGGTTAAGGACCGATGCGTGTGCCGCGTCCAGGAGCAAGTATTGAGTTGTGTACCGGATGCTTACTGATATATGGGAACCAGGAAACCGATGTACCAGGTTCACTAGGTTGTTGAGGCATACCACATCGTCTCGTTAGATCTATGAGCCCGAGACGGTGCGAACGGTTATACAGTCCATTGTCCTGAGAAAGGTTGCCACATACGACGTAATGAAGGACGCAAGATTTGGGTCTTCAGAGGCGGGCATATGTGTCGAGTTATCCGGGTAGTGTTTGATTCGAATCACCGTCCCTCGCAGTTATTGAGTACCGCTTGCTCCCATGTTGTGACGTAGTAATCAACTTGTGTGGAAACAGTTTGCAAAGTTTAATTGCTGCTATGATTACTGTAAATTGCATGAAAACCTTGTTTGAAGTCGAGATAGAGCAAACTAAAGTTATTTTCCACCTTGGGACAAGTAACATTGGAATAAAGCGTTTCTTTTTTTATTGTGGAGTTCCAATGTTGCTGGGCGCAAGGTCACTACTATTATGGCTAAAATCTGAAAGTTAAGGATGAACTCGTAGGCGAGTCTTTTCGCAAATTACAGGATTAGGTCTTAAGTTACCCTCATGTAGAGTTGCATGCTTTAGGAGAGACGGTTAAGTCTTGCTGAGCCTTTGTGCTCACTCTTGCTATATGAGTGGTTTTGCAGGTTAAAACCGACGTTATAAAGAAGGTTGTCTGGTGAGACTCGAGAACTTCTGAGTCATGTATCACATGGAGAACCTAGCCGCCGCCAAGTCTTCGTGTTGCTAGCGAGAGGAGTCCGCGGGCTGGACCTCTTCTCGGGTGCTTCGTAGTTATTAGACGTGAGCTGTTTATAGACTTCCGCTGTAGCTATTTTATGTAAATTATTTACAAAGAGCAGTTATAAGCTTCTGCTTTGATTTATGTAATACATTGTTCCTTATATGTGTGCTGTTGGGTGCCGCATAACACGGCACCACCCAATGCGATTTCCGGGCAAGGTGCCCCGTCCCTGTGACTGAGCGGAACGGCGGGGTCCCGTCAATAGGCTAGAGGCACTCGACTCGGGTAGAGATAGCAAATGAAACACATGGCAAAAAAATGAGACCAAGCGGAGAGTAAGGGCAGCAGGACTTTGGGGCCTGGATGCTATAGCTCCGCTTGTGTTGATTGAGGACCGAGCCGTGTGCGGGCCTGTTGAAAAGCTAGAACAGTACCGAAGACCTACCGGCTATATGGGAACCGGGAAACCTATGTAATTCGGGTAGCTGGGTGTTGAGGCATAGCTGGTCGCTCAGAGGGTAGGTTGAGAGCTCGAGGTGTAAATCGGCTGGCGGCACTGTGGATGCACGCGCAGAGACCTCTTGCTCAGGACGATTGGACCGGTTCAACATTTGGCTGACGGGTGAAAGGTGGTTGCGTACGGCGTCCGTGATGGTTGCTGTAGGCAACATCGAGTACGGGCGTACGTGACGGGTTATTCGGGTAACCCTGCAGGTGTAAATTGATTATAATCTCCGTCCCTCGCGGTCAGTGGTTACCACTTGTTCGCTGTACCGTGACATAGAAAGAACAGGCTAGATACATGTTAAAATGTTGCTGATTGAAAGATGGACTTTGATTGTTAATGATTTGCCGTAGTCTAGAGCTAACTAAAGTTCTTTTCAACTTTGGGCAAAGTACATGAGAGAAATGCGTTTCTTGTTTGATTGCGGCTCTCTCATGTGCCTTAGCGTAAGGTTCTCCACATCCTGCTGCTAAAATTTGAATGTAAGGTTCCACTAATTAGGCGAGTCCGTGCAACTTGTTTTACCATATGTAACCTATAACCCTCCATGTATAAGTTTCATGTTTAGGAGAGACGGGTCAGTCTTGCTGAGCCATCATGCTCACTGCTTGTGTTCGAAGCTTTTGCAGGGTTCTATAAGGAAGGGACTCCCGAGGAGGAGACGGAACCCCAGGAGGGGAACCCCGTTGAGTGGGAGTCGTGCACACCTCCGTGTTAGTGTGTGTGCGTGCTAGCGGGGACACGTTCACGGGCTGAACGTGAACCCGATGCGTAGTCTACGCCCGTGAGTGTAGACTGAACATATTTTGTTGTACAAATGTTCATAAACCTTTTTATGTAATAAAACTTTGCTTCCGCTTTGTACCTTTGACGTGTGTTATCCGGTGCTGTGCAACGCAGCACCCCTCAGCGTGATCCTGGCTCGACAAGACCGTGGGGTCGTGTCACCTCCCACCAGCGCCCGAGCGAGCGATGTCCAGCGATGGTGGCGTGGTTCGTTCTTGGCTGCTACTGCCTAATTTTCGATGCGGTTTCTTCCTATGTGATCCTTGGAGCACGGCGCACACGGCGGGCACCTTCTCAGACCTCGACATCGACAGAAACCTAGTTGGTGACGGTGGAGGCGGAGGAGGAGCTCAGGTCCGATGGTGCTAGCTCGTCTCGGCAGTGAACATGATCAGCCAATGGGTCGCAAAGCACCACTGGGGTACGAGGTAGCTAACCCTGCCCTCCTCTTGGCCGGGGATCGCCGGGAAAGTGGACCTCACCGGCGACCCGAGCCGTTTTCATCGGCGATTGCCAAATTCCGGTGCTCTGCTCACTGGGTCGATCATCACCACTAGGATTTGGCTGAAGTGACCGTGAGGTGCTACTCTAGCTTCAGCTCGACCCGGATTGTCAGTGATCAAGTGATCATGATGAATTTTGAGTTTTAGTCCTCGGTGCTATATACGGTGATCATCGGAAAAAATAGAAATTTCGGCTAGCTGGCGCTAAGAGCGACCTAGGGAGTTCGGGAAGAGCTACTAGACCTCGATGCTAACCTCAGAGACACGTTTGTCGCGCTGGAGAAGCTTTGCGCTGCTCGGGCGACGGTGTCGAGTCGGAGGAGCTCTCGGGATAATAGAGCGATGGAAGATCGGCTCGGGCAAGCTTTACCGAAGCTGATCACGAGCAGCTGAGGGCTGTAACTCGTCGAGCAAGGACCGGCAGTGCCGTTTGTGGCCTCAGCTTGCGGTGGAAGGAACTGTGCTGGCTGGTCGACAGCGAGGTGATGCGGCGATCAGCTTGGTGTTCTCGGCACTGGAAATGTCGAGGCAGTGGGAAAATGGGCTGCTGCCGGCGGCAGCTCGCAGCTAAATAGCTGGGGATGTCGGTTTGGGGCGCTGATCGGCGACCAGGAGGTGGCAGCGGTGGTAAAACACCGTGGCGCTCGCGTGGTCACGTGCAAGACCCGAGCTGCGGCGCCTTCAGTCGGTTAAAATGCTGGTGAGGCTGACATGTGGGTCCCACCCTGGTTTTAACCTCTGAAATTGAATTTTCCCCACTGCTCTAAACAGTAGAGACCCAATTAACCTTGGTCATTTGAATTATCTACCCTTTGTCCATTTGAATTGGATAGAATTCAAATTGGGGTTTGTTTGAATATATTTTCAGCACATATGCTGTTTGAAATTCAAATAAAGTTTGAACTTGCTAAACTTAGCTCATATCAAGATCAACTCCAAATGGAGTGAAAATTGGGGCGTGAGGTCACAAAAATGTGCTGAGTAAGAATATGCCTCCCACTTATGAATTTATGGAATGGAAATAGTTTGAATTTGAATTTGAGTTCAAACCACCCTCTTTCTAGTTATACCCAAAAAGACTTCAAAAAGGTTTGAATTTGGGTGAAATTTGGCATGAGCATTCCTAGCAAGGTGTTGGAGTTTTTCACAAGCTCAGCCTCTAGATGATGCATGTGGGAAATGCCACCTTTGCATTTTGTGAATTTATTCTCTAATGAGCATGTTGATGGTATTTACTTGCTCTTCAAATGTATTCATCAAGTTTCTTCAAATGAAGTGTGTGTGTGGTGATGAACACTTTGAATATTCGCCAAAAACTTAGGCCCTTACTGATCAGATCAGAGACTTAACCTAGTGATCTTGCTCCTGCTGGTATTATTGTGGACCGATTGATGAAAACAGCCCATTTTCTTCCTGTTAGAACCACGTACCACGTCGTAGAACTAGCCGAGCTGTACATGGAGCAAATCGTGTGTCGTCTTGGAGTTCCGAAGAGGATAGTTTCAGATCAGGGTACCCAATTTACCTCTAGGTTCTGGAGGAAGCTGCATGAAGCTATGGGTACACGACTGGATTTCAGCTCCGCTTATCACCCGCAAACCGACGGGCAAACTGAGAGGACAAATCAAATTTTGGAAGACATGTTGAGAGCCTGCGCCTTGAAACATGGGCGTAGTTGGGATAGGAGCTTGCCGTATGCTGATTTCTCATACAATAACAGCTATCAAGCCAGCTTGAAGATGTCACCTTTCGAAGCATTGTATGGTAGACGGTTTAGAACGCCGCTGTTTTGGAATGAGACCGGAGAGAACCAAGTGTTTGGTCCCGAAGTGCTGCAAAACGCCGAGAAGCAAGTCCAAACAATACGGGAGAACTTGAAGGCTGCTCAGTCACGACAAAACGGTTATGCGGACAATAGGCGAAGAAAGTTGACTTTCGAAGTAGGAGACTTCGTGTACCTTAAGGTATCGCCTATCCGTGGCCAACGACGTTTCAACGTCAAAGGCAAGTTAGCACCTCGCTACATCGGGCCATTCAAGATTTTTGGCAAGCGAGGAGAGGTAGCCTACCAACTGGAGCTCCCAACGCACCTCTCCGACGTGCATGACGTGTTTCACGTATCCCAACTCAAGAAGTGCTTGAGAGTGCCAGAAGAACAAGTACCAATGGATGAGCTCGAGCTTCAAGAGGATCTGACCTATGTGGAGCACCCAGTGCAAATTTTGGACATGAAGGAAAGGGTCACGAGGAACAAAGTGATCCGTTGGTGCAAGGTACAGTGGAGCCATCATACGGAAGCCGAAGCTACATGGGAGCGTGAGGAAGACCTCAAGGCAGAATTCCCTCACCTATTCTCTACTCTAACGAATCTCGAGGGCAAGATTCAGTTTAAGGGGTGTAGGTTTGTAACACCATCAATTTCATATTCATGCATTGCATATAGAAAAACATTATAAAAGAAATTGAAATGAGAAAGAATCTTAAAAATGGGAGAAAGATAGCTGAAAAGAGCCAATTCCAATTCGCCGAGGAGCGCTGTCAACACTTCCCGCGGCCCGCTGGCCACATGGCAGGCTCGGAGCTCGCCTCAGGAGAAGGAGCGAGGTCTGGCCCCGCTGGACCCGTGTCGCCTTCGGAGCTAGTCTCTGTGGAGAAGCGAGGCTCAGCCCCGCGGGACACGTGTTGACTTCGGAGCTAGTGTCTGCAGAGAAGCGAGGCCCAGCCCGCGGGACACATGTCGCTCTCGGAGCCCACCCCTGCGAAAGGGATGAGGTTCGGTCCCGCGGGACACGTGTCACCCTTGGAGCTCGCCTCCGAGAGGTCCAACGCCGCTGGACACGTGTCACTTTCGGAGCTTGCCTCCGAGAGGTCTGACACTGCTGGACACGTGTCACCCTCAGAGCTCGCCTCCGAGAGGTCCGACACTGCTGGACACGTGTCGTCCTCGGAGCTCACCTCTTAGGAGAAAGGAGGTCCGGCGGTGCTGGACACTTGGCACTCCCGAAGCCCACCTCCAAGGAGAGGGGAGGTCCGACACTGACACATGGCGCACGCGGAGCTCGCCTCTCAAGAGAGGGGAGGTCCCGCCCGCAAGACACGTGGCACACGCGGAGCTCGCCTCTGAGGGAGAGGGAGGTCCCGCCCGCCAGACACATGGCGCACGTGGAGCTCGCCTCTGAGGGAGAGAGAGGTCCTGCCCGCCAGACACACGGCGCACCCGGAGCTCGCCTCTGCAGAAAAGGGAGGCCCGGCCCCCGCTGGACACGTGTCGCCTCCGGAGCTCACCCTGCGGAGGTGACGAGATCATTAAGCAGTTTTTCTCCTTTGCACACGGGAATACCCGGTACTGAGGAAAACGGCACGATTTCCACGTTTATACCACACCAAATCAATTGGAGATAAGTTGTTAAGATCCAAAACAAAATTGTATAGGACTCTTATTTGAATTCTAATTGGAGTAGGACTCTTCTTTCACCCCTTATAAATAGAACCCAAAACCCCTGGCCGCAACCACGTACCTATTTTCCACCTCCCGAGCCGACGACTTGGAGGCCCTAGCTTCCAACTCGCCGAGTTACCCCCTTCGCCGGAGTTCAGTCGACGGTGAGCCGCCGACGAGCCCCGTCACACCTCGCCGTCACCGGAAAAGAGCCGACAAAACCATCCTGCTGCCATTGCTAGGAGGAAGGCCGAGGTAGGTCTTTGTTTCCATCTTACGACATCATCGCAGTTTTCTTCGCATCTGTTTTTCTTCGAACAGAAGCTTTTTCGTGTGGACAGATCACGTCTTGATCGGTTTTTGACGGTGGTATTGATCTAGATCTTGAGTCAAGATCATCACCACGACCACACTTGATCCCTACACCCTTGTTCATTGTAAAACCCCATGCAAAGCCATTAAAACATGCAAGAACACGTACAAACTAAATTAATGAAACTGCACCATAGGATTATCATGCACCTACACCATTGCATCTTAAGTAAAGTTTGTGCATGATAATTGATTGCTGTGAATCTTGTATGTGCGTGATCATGAGTAGAAGGACAAGCTCAGGGAGCTACCTACGAAGGACTACAGAACCAAGACTTCGAGACATGTGAGCAACAAAAGCCACAGGAACAAGGCAAGTGCCCCTTGACCATATTGATCCCGTGTTTTGGAAACTGTTTTGTTTGCCAAAATGTGTATGATTGAGTCAACTTGATGGGAAACCCTTTTATAGGAGTTTACTAGCTTTGTTAACCACCCTTGTCGCCGGGGATGTTGATGAGTTGGGTAAGGTCGTTTATGCTTTTTGCTTCACTTAGCTTACGGGTTATGGGAAGCCGAGATAGAACATGATGATGATAATGAACATGAATCGGGGAGATCTAGGCAAGCTTGGTTCGTGGATGTGGTAGAATGAGATGGTGGTTTACTTGCCGTAGATCTAAGGACCGGTTCATGCCAGCACATGCCAGGAAAACAGTGCCACCACAAGGCCAAATATGGGTGTGGCTTAGCTGACTAATTAGGTAAGTTGCTAGATTGTTATGGACCGTGGAAGGCGCGGGGAATGGGAGTCCAGAGAGGACTGCCCTGGGAACTGCATGGCACAAGAGGGGGCCCGTAGGTGGTAGAATGGTGATTCGAGCCTGCTGGTGAAACCTTAGTGAGTCCATACATCTAGTAGCCCCTTTGTAAAGGCTATTTTGTGATCTCTTGGCCATACACCGACGGTTGTGTACTGGTATAATGGAGGTTCTGCAGTCTCCGACGGCTGACGAAATCATAAACTTGTGGGTAAAGTGGTGCCACCTCTTAAGAGTGTAAAACTCTAATGATAGCCGTGCTTACGGTCACGGTCACAAGCGCCTGGCCAACTCACATGATTAGATGGGATGGTTATCGGGATGGTCATTAGTTATTTGGTTATGGTATGGTCTTTGGAGATTGGTTTCGGGACTGTTGAGTCATAATGAGATTTGGTTTCGGTTATGAGATGGATATGAATATGAGATGGTTATTATGAGCATGAGATGATGTTGAGAAAGATTAATGGCTGGATGAGACGTGATAAGTGGTAAATTATGATGGAGGTATGTTACTGTTTTAAGATATATGTTGAGATCAAATTCACTTAAACATAGTTGCTGTTTTTATCGTGTTTCTGAAATAAACTTTGCTTTCTGCAATGAGCCTTTTTATTCCTACCTTGCTGTAAGCTACATGTCATACTTTTCCCGCACTTGCTAAGTACGACATGTACTCACCCTTGCATTATCATACAAACATCAGCAACAGGAGAAGAGTACTTCGAAGATCATGTGGAGTACTAGGTGTGCGAACTACCGTCAACTTGCCTGTGGAGTTGAAGATGGAGCCGCTGCTGTTTAGTTGCTTCTGCTATCGTTTAGAGACTTCCGCTGCTAGAATAAGTTAGAGACTTCCGCTGCAAGAAAAGTTAGAGATTGATGTAAGAAAGTACTTAACCCTATTATTCGTGGTTATATTCTGAATTCAGTTTGTGGATTACATGTGTATGTGTGATGAACATCCTGGGCACACATATGCATTAGCTGGGTTCGTGTTTTACGGGACCGGGCATCACAAAAGGTCGCTGATTGGCCACCACTATCACCAAGGAAGTCCTCGTCGTCTTCACGAGTCGTGACCTGAAATTCTTAGTGGAGATGACCTTGGACGACATCATTGGAGACAAGGCCAAAGCCTGCTAGAATGTTTGAGGTACGGCCAAGCAAGTGGCCGTGCAGTTCTCTCGAGAGTAGAGCCAGTAGGATTCCTTCTCCTGCGTGCACATGTCTGGAGCGTGCCCCTGTAAAGCCTTTCAAGACTTTTTGTTAGTCAGCTTAACATTTTGGAATTAAAAATAAAGGCTCCTTATTGAAAAATGCAATATTTGGTGTTTTGCATTGTAAAGTTTATTAAGTCAGTAACAAGGTTGGGTGCTGTGACGGTCATAAACTAAGGTTGAATCCCTAGTTTAGGAACTAACCCGACATGACTTAGCCTTTACCTAGATATTTCACTGTAGCTAAGTTAGGGTTGCATAGGAAGGATCTTACTCTACTCCCCTGTGCGGGCCCATGAATCCATGTGCTTACAGCTCATTGGCCAGAAAATTTATTTCTTTATTTAATCCCTACAATTTCCTTTAATTCTGGACAAAATCACATGCATACAAATATTCACCAACACTTATAGAAATCGTTAATAATAAACTCCTACTGCTATGTTGGTTGCTCATTTTTATGACTTTTATGCAGGGATTTGATGGTCAAATTTTGTACTTAAGGACAGTCAACAAGCTCCCACACACTCAGTACTTTACTCGTCCTCGAATGAAGGCAAAGGACTAAGTATTATCATGACTCTACTTCAAGTATGATGTTAGCATGCAAGTTATTCCATGTCATACCTGTGCTCACGAACTTTGACATGTCTAAGACATCACTTATTGCATTTGAGATATGGAACAGCCTTGGTGTAGTTCATCTTCACTTCTTGTGCCAAGTCACATGGAGTTTGATAAATTTTCAAAACAAATCATAGCTACACTCCTTCAATGATTCTCTTGTGTCACTCATAGTGTTTCTTTCCACACCTTGGCATCGATTTTGCATCTTTTCCAACTTCTACATATGGCTTATGTGGAACTCGGGTAGGATAAAAGAAGGCATACTTGCATTTCATCTCTTACTAAGTGAAAAACCGGATCCAAGGAGAAAACAATTCAAAAAAAGTTGATCAATATTTGTGAACCCCTATGATTGGTGATGACATGGATGAATTATGGAACTCCCTTTTTTATTTGGATACTCTTTCTTTTCCGGTCTTTTTGAAAGCACGGGCTACTTTTCTTTTCTCTTCTTTCTACTAGCCCATGTCAGCATTTTATTAAATAGATGGATGATGAATTGTAACTTCAAGTATAGCAGTTTAGCAAAATGGGGTGCACATTATTCTTGATCAAAATTCATGCAAAGTCACTTACAAGTGTCACAATGATTTGACAAGGTTCAATGAGATGAAAAGCAGCATATGCATGGGGTTTTCAATGAGATCATTGTGAGACCTATGTGTGCTGAATACATTGGCTTTGACGATAGAAGTTTTGAATACTACCAAAACACCTTTTTAACAAGGTCCGACTCTAGGTCCGAGCTCCTGCAAGGTCGGACGATAGGTCCGACTTGTTTTGGGTAGCTCCGGCAAGGTCCGACGTAAGGTCCGACTTGCTTTGTCTAGGTCCGACTTATTTTGGCTAGGTCCGACTTATTTTTGCTAGCTCTGGTGTTAGGTCTGATTAGCTTTGGTAAGTTCCGTGCTAGGTCCGACTAAGCTTTAGTAAGCTCCGGCGCTGGGTCCGACTAGCTTTGGTAAGCTCTGGTTCAAGGTCCGGTTAGCTTTGGTAAGGTTCGGAGCTTAATTGCAATGGTTCTGCTTTTAACTTGCAATGTTTCGAACTTGCTTTACTCTTATGGAAGGTTTGCTTAGTATTTACTAAGTTTTTGGTGTGTTTTGGTAGTTATGGTTGATATCATTTTGCTATGGTTTACAACATGCTTATGTGAGGTGCTCACGTAAGATGTTGTAGTTTCGGAACTAACGAGAGTCAAGTCGAGGACTTGTGCTCGGAAGTATTGGTTGTTTATTCATGTGTAGGTATTGCTTGAGTTCATGACATGGCTGGTGACAGGATCCATTGAACTAGTCTTAGGGAGAAGATGAGGTTCAACAACCAAGTTCGGGAGGAATTGTGGTTGAGTTGATCGGGAGGTTGCGCAGTATGTTTGAATCAAGAACAATGCATATGAAGGTATCTTGGACGTCGTTGGAAGATGTTTGCACGTGTGCAAGGAGTGCATGGACATGGCTGCATGGTTCCAAGGCGTGATGAAGAGATGTGGACGTAAAGAATTGGTCGGAAAGGTCCAACCGACTAGGTTATGGACTCGGGCTGCGGCTGAGTCGTGTTTGACTCAAATATGGAAAGTTTTGAGTTGGTTATGATAGGATTTCATGTGGGTCATGAAGTTGAGTTGTTTTAGGAATGTTTGGGACGTTCCTAAGGTGTTTGGAAGTCTTAAGATTGCTTCTATCTGCGTATAGAAGAGTCTTGAGCAGTATTGGAATGTTACAGTTTGAACCCAAGTAGGAGTAGGAGTCCTAGTTTGAGTTGAGTTGACTTTTGGGCTGGTTATATAAGCAAGGGAGGCCAGAGCTCGTGGTACACGACTTTGGGGCTGTTCCTCTTGTGTTTTGATACATAAAATTCGTATTCTAAAGGAACTTTTGTGCCTTGTTCGTCCGACTTGTTTCAGACAAGTTATTCTCGTCGAGTTTCTGTTCAGCACTACCTTGCTTCGGTGGTTTTATCATAACTCGAGTTTTACAGATCCAATTGATGTGATTCTTTTTAGATTGTTTTCACAACTTGATTATCTATCATCTATGAAAATTTCAAGGTCATTGAATTTGTGGTTTCTGATCTACACGAGTTTCTTTGCAGTATTCCAGAACTGTTTTTCTCGCGTAGGACAGATTGACCTTTGTTCGATCTTTCGATCGTAACTTGAGTTTCTCTCAATGGATTTTCATGATTCTTGTTGTGACTTCTTCGTGACTTGATTCTATACAATCTATAATAGTTTCATCACAGTTGAACATGTTTAGATTAGTCGCACACACGGTTTCTTTAACAGATCGGTTTTCTGCTGAAGGGTGTTTTGTTGCTTCCGCTGAAAAGTTTTTATCTACCATTCACCCCCCATCTGGTAGCTTTACACGTGTACTTTGATCCTACAATTGGTATCAGAGCCAGGTTGCTCTAATCTTTGTGTTTTGACTAATCATCATGGAGAAATACTCTGCCAAACCTTGTGTGTTTAGTGGTATTGATTTTCAGGTTTGGAAGGCACGCATGGAAGCTTTCATCCAGGCGCAAGGCTTTGCAATATGGGAAAAGGTGTACAAGCCTTACAATGTGCCTTCAAACGATCAAGTCACGGCTACAAACATGAGAGATGTCGACAACAACAACAAGGCTCGGAACTTGATCATACAAGGACTAAGTCAGAGCAACTTCGACCGTGTTGCACACCTCCGATCGGCGTACGATGTGTGGAGAGCACTTTGTGACTACCACGAAGGATCCAACACGATCAAAGAGGTAAGACGGGATATGTTCAAGAAAGAATACATGCGCTTTGAGATGCAACCCGGTGAGTCCATTGATGACCTCTTTGCTCGCTTTAATAAAATTCTCAGCAACTTGCGTAGCTTCAATGTTAATTTTTCAGATGCTGAAAATGCTAGGCAATTACTAAGTGCATTAGACATGTCAATTTGGGAGATGAAAGTAACATCCATATGTGAATCCACTATCATAAGTACTCATACATTAGATGTGCTTTATTCTAAGCTAAAAACTCATGAAATTGACATTATATCACGTAAGAACCCAAATAAGACTATTGCATTTGTCTCACAACGTGATATGCCTAGCTCCGTCCAATCATCTAGCAATACACTTGCTTTGCTGTTTTCACTAACCCTGGAACAGATTGAGGAGTTTCCAGAGGAGGAGCTAGTACTTCTTTCTGCTAGGTTCTCAAAAGCATTGCAAAATGTGAGAACTAGAAGGAGAGGAAGCTCTGGACCTCAACGATGCTTTGAATGTGGTAAGACAGGTCACTTTCGTACAGATTGCCCTAACCTTTCAGGTCCTTCTAACCGTGATGAAAAGCAGAATAAAGTCAAGTCCTCTTTTGTCAACACCAACAAGAAAAAGAAGGGTTTTACAGGACGCAAACTGATAATCAGTTTCATCACCGCTGTTCAAGAACTTGGCTCGAGTGATGTAGACATTGGAAGTGATGAAGATGAAGATGATCTGGCAAACTTGTGCTTCATGGCGGGCAAATCAAAATCAAGTATGGAGGATGCAGAACACAACAGTAACAACGAAGAGGTATGTCCTACTTGCGAAGAAATGTGTGATGCTATTTCTCGTGCCACTATTATTTTTAAGAAAGAGGACAAAAAGCTTAGGGACAATACTGTTAAAATTGAGTCACTAGAATCTAAAATTAATCGTTTAAATCCTTGTTCCTCATGGGATTTAATATATGAACAATTGTCCTCTCTAAGAAGTGCACACACCTCCACACTTGATAAACTTGAACTTGAAATCGAAAAAAACAAAAAGCTTGCTGCACTTAATGATAAAAACTTGGAAGATGCTTGTTGTTCTACAATTGATTTGCATTGTTCTACTTGCGATGATCTTGATAAGAAACTACAAGATGCAATGAATTTCTATATTGAACAATGCTTTACGTTCTCATGAAGTTAAATATTGTTCCAATTGCAAATTAAAAGGAAAAACTTTATGTGAAAATTGCCTTGATCTATCAAATAAACTTGCTAACTGTGACACCCTCATTTTTGGTTTTTGCATGTATTCATGTTTCATGTAGAGAAAACATTTTAAAAGAAGTGGGAACAGAGAAATAATTAGAAAAAAGATAGCCAAAAAGAGCAAAATCCAGTTCACCAAGAGCGCCAAAGACAACTCCCGCGGCCCGCTGGCCACGTGGCGCCTTCGGAGCTCATCTCCGCAAATGGGGAGAGGTCCACCGCTAAACTGGCTACGTGGCAGGCTCGGGGCTCATTCCCGCAAGGGGGGGGAGAGGTCCGACCCCGTGGGACACGTGTTGCCCCCGGAGCTAGCCTCTACGGAGAAGCGAGGCCAGCCCGCAGGACACGAGTCACCTTCGGAGCTAGTCACCGCGGAAATCAGAGGACCAGTCGTGCGGGATAGGTGTCGATCTCGGAGCTCACCTCCAAGAGGTCCGGTTCTATTAGACACGTGTCGCCACCGGAGCTTACCTATGGGAGGTCCTTCACTGTTGGACACGTGTCAAACTCGGAGCTTGTCTCTGAGAAGAAAGGAAGTCTGGCGCTGTTAGGACACGTGGCACACCCGGAGCCACCTCCGAAGAGAGGGAAGGTCCGTCACTGACACGTGGCGTGCGCGGAGCCACCTCCGAATAGAGAAGAGGTCCCGACCGCCAGGATACGTGGCGCACGCGGAGCTCACTTCCGAAGAAGAGGGAGGTCTCGCCCGCATGACACGCGGCACAACCGGAGCTCGTCTCTACGGAAAGGGGGAGACCAGGCCCCGATGGACACGTGGAGCTTCCAGAGCTCATCACCGCGGAGGTAACGAATTCTGGAGCGGTTTTTGCTTCTGTACGCGTGGGAATACCGGTACGGGAGGAAACCGACACGAATTCCACAATTTTACCGCACCAAATCAACTAAAAATAAGTTGTTAAGATTTAACGACAAGTTGAATAGGACTCTTATTCGAAGTCCATTTAGATTAGAACTCTTTCTTCCCTATTATAAATAGAACCCAGAACCTTTGGCCAAAAACCACGAACTTCTTTTCCAACTCCTGAGCCGACGACCTAAAGCCCTAGCCCCAGCTCGCCGAGTAAACCCTTCATCGGAGTATGGTCGAGAGAGAGATCGCCGGAAGAGAGCCCCTACGATCTGTCTAATAGGAGAAGGACCTCGAGACTAAGAAGAACATAAGGTAGATCTCCAATACCACCTTATGACATCGTCACGTTTTCTTTGCATCTGTTCTTTGATTCCTTTCAAACAGAAGCTTTTCATGGACAGATCACATGTTGATCGGTCTGATCTAGAGTCAAGATCATCGCCACGTCCACATTTGATCTGAACCCCCTGTTCATCATAAAACCGATGCAAACCATGCAAGAACACGTACAAACTGATCTAATAAAAAACTGATCATAGGATAGCATGCATATGCATCATCGCATCTAGTTAAAGTTTGTGCATGATATTGATTGTTGTGAATCTTGTATGTGCGTGATCGCGTATAGAAGGACAAGCTCAGTGAGCCGTTTACGATGAGCTGCCACAACAAGGTTTCAAGATCCAAGAGCAACCGGAACCACAAGAACAAGGCAAGTGCCCCTTGACCATATTGATCCTATGTTTTGGGAAACTATTTTGTTTTGCAAAAAAGTGTGTCTGCTGAGTCAAACATGATGGGGAACCCTTTTATAGGAGTCTACTAGTTTTGGTTAAACCACCCTTGTCGCCAGGGAAGTTTATGAGTCGGGTATGGTTTTTACTTTTATGCTTCGCTGAGTCCATGGGATATGGGAAGCGAGATAGATGTGTCTAGCTAACTGCACTCGTAAGATTTATGAGAAACTGATGTTAATGAACATGGATCGGAGGGAGATCTAGGCAAACCTGAGTTTGTGAATGAGGTAGAAAGAGATGGTGGTTTACTTGTCGTAGATCTAAGGACCGGTTCATGCTAGCACATGCCAGGATAACAGTGCCACCACAAGGCCAAGTATGGGTGCGGCTTAGCTGAGTAATTAGGTAAGTTGCTTGATTGTTATGGACTGTGGAAGGCGCGGGGAATGGGAGTCGAGTGAGGACTGCCCTAGGAACTGCATGGCACAAGAGGGGGCCCGTGGGTGTGAGGATTAGAGATTCTAGCCTGCCGGTGAAACCATAGTGAGTCCATACATCTAGTAGCCCCTTTGTAAAGGCTATTTTGTGATCTCTTGGCCATACACCGACGGTTGTGTACTGGTATAATGGAGGTTTTGTAGTCGCCGATGGGTAACAAAATCACAAACTTGTGGGTAAAGTGGTACAAACTCTGCAGAGTCTAAAACTATCATGATAGCCGAGCTTACGGTCACGAGCGCCTGGCCAACTTCCATGATTAGTTGGGATGGTTATTGGATATGGTTATCGGTTATGGTTTTTGATGGTTTGGTTTTGGTTTTGTTTTCAGAACTGTTGAGTCCGGGTGATAAGATGGGTTGCATGACTGTTGAGTCATGGCAACGAGGTTGGTCTCGGTGTGAGACGCAATTGTTTATGAGATGAAATGGTAGCGAATACGAGATGGTATTCGTGAGATGGTAGCGAATACGAGAAGGTATTCGTGAGCAAGAATGAGGTTGATTAATGTCTGGTTGGGACATGGAAGGTAATGAACATAACGGAGGTATGATTGGTATTTTAGTACATGTTGGGATTACATTAGCTTAAAGATAAGTTGCTGTTTTATCATAGTTTTGATAAATAACTTTGCTTCCTGCAATGAGCCCTTTTATACCTACCTTGTTGTGAGCTACATATCATATTTTCCCGCACTTGCTAAGTACATCTTTGCACTCAAACTTGCATTATTATTTTATCATCAGCAACAGGAGGAGATTACTATGAAGATCAGGTGGAGCATTAGGCGTGTAATCTGTCCTCAACCTTGCCTGTGGGAGAATGGAGTAGAAGATGGAGCCACTGCTGTTGCTTAGATTGCTTCCGCATTAGTTAGAAAACTTCCGCTGCTAGAATAAAAGACTTCCGCTGTGAGCATGAGTCCAAGACTCATGAGAAATTGTAATAAACTCTGTTATTCGTGGTCATATATATTCTGAAATTCAGTTTGTGTCTGATGTGTATATGTGTGATGAACATCCTGGGCACACATATGCATCAGTCCTCGGTTTCCATGGTTTTTTCCATAGAATTGAGGGCGTCACAGATTGGTATCAGAGCCACGGGTTGACGGTAGGTTACACTCTTAGATAGATCACAAATTGGTATCAGACACAGATTGGTAGCTAAGCCACGCTGACCGTAGGATGCAAGCCTAGGATGCATATATTGGCCTTGAAACTACCTTGACATAGGATACAAGCCTAGGAAAGGCCATAGTTGGATCACAGATTGGCAACAACCTAAGCCATATAGGACCCCCATTGAACAAACCTTGACTAGGAGTTGTATGAGCCCTTGTGATGATTGTTTGTGATTATGTGCTTAGTGTGAGTTGTGGGACGTCTCAAAGCGTTGTCCATATCCACACATAAGTAGAAAGAGGTGTGAGATGTCTCGGCACTTGTTCACATCCTCATATGGGCTGATATATATAGTCCAATCCACCTTGATGCATATAGTTAGGGGGATCCATCTAACCTTCTAACCTTCTATTCTATTTCGTTCTCTCTCACAGATGGTGAGAGGAAACGCCGGCCGGAGGAACGTCTGTGACAACCAAGAGGATGGCCACGATGAAGTTCCTGTTAACCCCGGAGCTGGTGAGAATAACCTGGAACGGTTGATGGCCATGCAGAATCAACTTATACAAACCATAATCCAAACTTTGGGTCAGTTGCAGGCCAACAACAACAACCCCGTTCTGGCACCACCGCCACCACCACCCCCGGCTCATAACAGACTGGGAGAGTTCATGAGGACTCGACCACCCACCTTTGCTCAAGCTAACAACCCCATGGAGGCCGACGACTGGTTGAAATTCATGGAGAAGAAGCTTGACATAGTGCAGTGCAATGATCGAGAGAAGATTCTTTTTGCGTCGCACCAACTCATAGGAGCTGCCGCTGACTGGTGGGATGCCCTATGCAACGCTCATGTCGACCCGGAGACAATCACTTGGACTGAGTTCAAGGAGAGTTCCCGCTCTCATTACATCCCTGCTGGTGTAATGATGCTCAAAAGACAGGAGTTCGAAGATCTCCGCCAAGGACAGAGAAGCGTGAATGAGTATCTCAACAAGTTCACACAACTATCCCGGTATACCCCCGAAGATGCCAACTCAGATCAGAAGAAGCAATACCTGTTCATGAGAGGGTTGAACAATGAGATCCAGGTTCAGCTCCTCAACAATGACTACGCGAGCTTCCAGAAGCTGGTTGACAAGGCTATAGTGGTTGAAAGCAATATCCGAGAGATCGAGCGAGAGTGCAAAAGGAAGATGCCATGCCAGCCCCAAGGGAGCAACATACGACCTCGGTACATGCCCCCAGCCGCACCACAGTATGGATCGACCACTCCCGCATACCCCCTAGTCAGCCACCGCAGCAACGACCCGTTGCACAAGCACCTCGTGCACCTTTGCCTCCTGTGCCTCGACCCAACCTGGGCGCTCCTGTTCAAAACCCCCGCCCCAACGTACCTGCTGCCGTGGGCAACAGTGCATGCTTTGCATGCGGGGAAATGGGACACTTCGCGAGCCAGTGCCCGAGGAGAGGTCCTGGACAGCAAGGCAACGTGCCCAAGCAGAATCCACGGCCGAACGGACGGGACAATCAAGGGAACCGTGGACAGCAGAACTATGCTTGCGGCAACGTGAACCATGTCTCTGTTGAGGAAGCACAACAGGCTGAGGACGTCGTAATTGGTATGTTCCTTGCCAATTCGAATCCAGCCACCATTTTATTTGATTCTGGAGCATCACATTCCTTCATATCTGTAAGGGCCTCAGTTTTTGACACCTATTTGAAGTGTTCATCACCACACCACACACTTCATTTGAAGTAAGTTGATGAACACAAATGAAGAGCAAATAACCACCATCAACATGCTCATTAGAGAACAAACTCACATATTGCAAAAGTGGTATTTCCCACATGTGATATAGGTGGGCTGGACATATGAAAACTCCTACACATTGCTAAGGATGTCCATGCCAAGTTTCACCCAAATTCAAAACCTTTTTGAGGTCATTTTGGGTATAGCTAGAAAGAGGGCAGCTTGAAACTATATTCAAATTCAAACTGTTTTATCCCATGAATTTAAAAGTGGGAGGCATATTCTTACTCACCACATTTTTGTGAGCTCACACACCAATTTTCACTCCATTTGGAGTTGATCCTGACATGAGCTAAATGGGGCAAATTCAAACTTTATTTGAATTTCAAACTGAACTTGTGCTGAAATTCATTCAAACCAAACCCAATTTGAATTCCACTGAATTCAATTGGCTCATGGGTGAATAATTTGAATCACCAGGGGTATTATGGGGCTCACTGTTTACAACAGTCATTAGGAGTAAATTTCAGAGGTTAAAACCCCGGGTGGGATCCACATGTCATAGAGAGAATGAGGCAAAACTTGCACACAAAGTCACAGCCTCGGTGGGAAATGTAAGGGCCTCAGTTTTGGCACACATTTGACGTGTTCATCACCACACCACACACCTCATTTGAGGAAAGATGATGAACACAAATGAAGAGCATGTAACCACCATCAACATGCTCATTAGAGAACAAACTCACATATTGCAAAAGTGGTATTTCCCACATGTGATATAGGTGGGCTGGACTTAAGAAAACTCCTACACTTTGCTAAGGATGTCCATGCCAAGTTTCACCCAAATTCAAAACCTTTTTGAGGTCATTTTGGGTATAAATAGAAAGAGGACCGTTTGAAACCACATTCAAATTCAAACTGTTTTTATCCCATGAATTTAAAAATGGGAGGCATATTCTTATTCAGCACATTTTTGTGAGCTCACACACCGATTTTCACTCCATTTGGAGTTGATCTTGACATGAGCTAAGTGGGACGAATTCATACTTTATTTGAATTCAAAACTGAACTTGTGCTGAAATTCACTCAAACCAAACCCAATTTGAATTCTATTCAATTCAAATGGCTCAGGGGTGAATAATTCGAATCACCAGGGGTATTATGGGGCTCACTGTTTACAACAGTGATTAGGAGTAAATTTCAGAGGTTAAAACCCCCGGTGGGACCCACATGTCATAGAGGGAAGAAGGAGAAACTTGCACCCAAAGTCAGAGTCTTGGTGGGAAATTCCGCAGAGCAGCTGTCGGCTGTGCCACCGAGCAGCTACCGGCGCCACCAGCTGCTTCCCTCTCCGCGCGCTGGCGCCCAGGGCGGCTGGCTCGCGCCCCCACGCGACTGGCACCGCCTCAGCCGAGCAGGAGTCGGCCGGCTTTATCTTCTCGCGGGCAAAGCTGAGCAGCGGCATTGTTTCTCGCCGCAGCTCTCTGCTCACTCGGGAAAACCAGCAAAACCATCTCCTCCTTCATCCCTGAGCTGCTAGACGGCCACCTGAGCTCGCACTCCGCCTCTCCAACGCCAGAAACCTCGAGCTCCGACCTCCTTTGCCCAAAGACGATCGCCACCGCGGCGACCTAGCCTCAGCCGAGAGTCAGGCGCCCGTGGGCAGCGTTCCACAGGTGTTTTCACGGTCCAGCGAGAGAGGCAACAGGAGCGTGCGACCACCGTGCTGCTCTCCTCCAAGTTGGAAGCCAACCGTGAAGAATCCGCAGAGAATTTCCAGTTTTTGCTCCGGCAACCGTAAACCGAGCTTCCGGTACGGTTTCTTTAAATTCTCGCTCTATGATCTTTTGGAGGTCATCAAATCTTGCACATAGACGCTGGACTAGCCGGCGATCAAGTTCTTTTCTGCATCCGTAGCATGAAACTGTCTAGGAGTGACGAATTTTGAGCTCGATCGAGGGCGGTCATGGCGGGCACGATCGGTCACACAGTGCCGACCGACTTGCCGCCATCCCTGAACCCTTTTGACACCTTGTCGAGCTTCCTAGAGGTACACTGATGCTGTAGGGCCGTTTGTTCGAGGTGTTGGCGGGTTTAGAAACCACGGTTGATGGTGTCGAACCTCAACCGAGGCCGCAGCACGTCGCCGAGCTATTTCCGGTCACCCCCAGCCCGACCTGTCACCCCCGACGTGTTCCTCGACGTCGACAACCCCCTGGCGGCGAGTTTCAGACCATGGGAGGTCCGGCAGCGGCGACCCGGCGAGCCCCGAGTCTGCTCCGGCGAGGTCGGCGGCGCGGGCGCGAGAGAACGGCGGGAGGAAGACGAAGCCGGCTGACCCACGTGTCAGCGGCTGAAGAATTTAAATCGGGATCGGGTGTGGCCAGGGATCGGCTGTGATGGCGCGCAAATACCCTGTGAGCTCCGGTGTGCCGGACACCTCTGCGCTCGACACGTGTGGTATCCCCGGTGTGCCGGACACCTACGCGCTCGACACGTGTCCCCGTGGGCCCCGAGAGTTTAAACTCTTCCCCCGATTTTCAGAATTCTTCCAAACTTCAAATCCTCATAACTTTGGCTAGAGAGCTCCAAATCGAGTGAACCAAATTTTGTTGGATTTAACTCTCTGAGCACTTACCAGCAATACCAAATTCAGCTCGTGAAAGTGAATAGTTTTCCAGAATTAAATCCCTAAACTTTAAACTGTTGGGAATTTTATCTGGGGAACTACTTTATGAAAAATTCTGAAATTTGGCTAAGAGGTTCATTGGAAAATTCCTGAATCCCAGTAAAATTTTCAGACTCATCAAAGTTCATTTAGTTACCCTAATGCGGTGATTAAGAGAACTGCCCTGAGAAAATAGAAAAATATACAGAAACATTTTTCACATTTTCTCAAATCTTATTTAGGGCATAACTTTCTATAGGATTCTTCAAATGACATGAAACCAATCCCATTAGAACCATCTTAAAGTCTAGTTTCCAGGAAGTAATGGTTGGAGTCATGAAAACCCCTGGGATTATTCAGAGGCTCAAATATTAACCAAATGGGCTTTTATTTGTACAAGGTTCAAATGAACTTTGTTTCAAATAAAACTTGGTCCAGACTCTGGTTAGGACCCTACCAAGCCACAATAAAAATTTCAGAACCAAAGGGAAGGGCTAGCTAGAGTTATTAGCAATTATGTATTCAAGTTCACACATTGCATTTAAATTTAACATGTAGTATTTCATAAACGTGTAGTCACTGAAGAAGAGACTCCGGAAGTGCTGGACTTCCTTCTCCCGGACGAAGAACTAACTACTGACCAGCAGCAACAAGGCAAGCCCCGGTTTGCATTAACCCTTTTATAAGTTTTTCCTTTGTTTACATGTGTCATATGAAGTATGTATGTGCATTAGGTATAGGATGAATGAAACCCCACTTGCATAACCAAAGGTTCCTTAAAGAGTGAGGGTAGTGTCTAAGACCTCGAGTAGATAGGCTATGCTTAAAGATTCATAGGGCTTCGGTACAAGTCGAGTAGTTGGAATCTACTCGCGAGATAGGCTTGGGACGCACGGGTTCGGTTGAGTGATGAGAGATCACTTTAGTAATGAAAATGAGACTAGGCGGGGGCTAGGGCACAGCAAGAGGGAGTCTTGTGTGCGCAGCCCTGTCCGTGTCGATTGAGGACCGAGCCATGTGCGGCCCACACTGATCAAGTTTGAACGTACCGAAGGCATATCGGATATATGAGCCCCGATAAACCGATGTAGCCTAAACCTCCGGGCATCGAGGCATAACGCACCGATTTATAGGTGTAGGCTGAGGGCAGCAAGGTGGAAATCTGCCAACGGGCATAGAGAGATGCTCCGTGTGGGGAATCTCCTTCTCGTTTCGGTGCGACCGGTTCGACGTTTGGGCTGTTGGGTGAAAGGTTGTCCCGTACGACATCGAGTGATTGTGCTGTGAAGCTCCACGGGTGGGCGTACGTGACGTGCTCTTTGGGTTTTCCCTGCAGGTGTATATCGAGTCGATTCGCCGTCCCTCGCGGTGAAGAGTACCACTTGGTCACTGAGTCGTGACGTAGATTAAGGGATGAAACATGTTGATTCAATATTGCTGGTTGATATAATTGTATTGCTACATGTGTGCCACCAAATACTGCTTACTAAATTTCAGATTTCATGAACTGTTAACTTGTTGCTAAAAGATGAACTAAGGATGAACTCGTAGGCGTGTCCTTTTGCTGAAATGTTACTATCCTATGTCCATTGTACCCCTCATGTAGAGTTTCATGCTTAGGTGAGTCGGTTAAGCCTTGCTGAGCCTTCGTGCTCACGGTTGCTGCTTAAGTGTTTTTCAGGTGAGGAGCCACCCACGGACTCGGAGTACGAGTCCACCGGCGAGGGTTACCCTCCGTCGGGGACCACGGCTGTGTGGGAGCCATACACGCCGCGCTGAGCTGAGGAGTGCAGCTAGTGTGGGTTGCCCTAGGGCTGGGCAACCAACTTTTGCTAGATAGGCGGGCGTGAGTTGTATAGTGTAGACTTCCGCTGTGTAATATAGACAATAGTTGTAACTGAAGTTTGTACCTATTTGTACAGTTTCAGTTGTTTTTCCCATGTAATATATGATGTTCTTATGACGTGTGCTGTTGGGTGTCGCATCGCGCGGCACCACCCTCTGCGACCCTGGATGAGCGGATTCCGGTCCGCCACAGGAAATTCCACCAGGCAGCTGTCAGCTGTGCCACCGAGCAGCTACCGGCGCCACCAGCTGCTTCCCCTCTCCGCGCGCTGGCGCCCAGGGCGGCTTGCTCGCGCCCCCATGCGACCGGCACCGCCTCCACTGAGCAGGAGTCGGCCGGCTTTATCTTCTCGCAGGCAAACCTGAGCAGCGGCATTGTTTCTCGCCGCAGCTCTCTGCTCAATCGGGAAAACCAGCAAAACCATCTCCTCCTTCGTCCCTGAGCTGCTAGACAGCCACCTGAGGTCGCACTTCACCTCCCCAATGCCAGAAACCCCGAGCTCCGACCTCCTTTGCCCGAAAACGATCGCCACTGCGGCGACCTAGCCTCAGCCGAGAGTCAGGCGCCCGTGGACAGCATTCCACAGGCGTTTTCACGGTCCAGCCAGAGAGGCAACAGGAGCGCGCGACCACCGTGCTGCTTTCCTCCAAGTTTGGAAGCAAACCGTGAAGAATCCACAGAGAATTTCCAGTTTTTGCTCCGGCGACCGTAAACCGAGCTTCCGGTACGGTTTCTGTAAATTCTCGCTCTATGATCTTTCGGAGGTTATCAAATCTTGCACATAGACGCTGTACTAGCCGGCGATCAAGTTCTTTTCTGCATCCGTGGCGTGAAACTGTCTAGGAGTGATGAATTTCGAGCTCGATCGAGGGCGGTCATGGCGGGCACGAACGGTCACACGGTGCCGACCGACTTGCCGCCATCCCTAAACCCTTTTGACACATTGTCGAGCTTCCTAGAGGTACACTGATGCTGTAGGACCATTAGTTCGAGGTGTTGGCAGGTTAGAACCCACGGTCGACGGTGCCGAACCTCAACCGAGGCCGCAGCACGTCGCCGAGCTATTTCCGGTCACCCCCAGCCTGACCTGACACCACCGACGTGTTCCTCGACGTCGACAACCCCCTGGAGGCGAGTTTCAGACCATGGGAGGTCCGGCAGCGGCGAGCCGGCGAGCTCCGAGTCTGCTCCGGAGAGGTCGGCGGCGCGGGCGCGACAGAACGGCGGGAGGAAAACGAAGCCGGCTGGCCCACGTGTCAGCGGCTGAAGAATTTAAATCGGGATCGGGTGTGGCCAGGGATCGGCTGTGCTGGCGCGCAAATACCCTGTGAGCTCCGGTGTGCCGGACACCTCCGCGCTCGACACGTGTCCCCGCGGGCCCGCGAGTTTAAACTTTTCCCCCGATTTTCAGAATTCTTCCAAACTTCAAATCCTCATAACTTTGGCTAAAAAGCTCCAAATCGAGTGAACCAAATTTTGTTGGATTCAGCTCTCTGAGCAATTTCCAGCAAATCAAGTTTCACTTCATGAAAACCTTTGTTTCTCCAGAATTAATTCCTCAAAGTTTAAACTGTTAGGAATTTTAACTGGAAAATCCTGTGGAGGAAAATCCTGAAATTTTGCTGGGATATTCACCAAAATATCCCTGAACTACCATAAAAATTTCAGACCCATTTGACCTCATTTGATCCACCTAATGGTGTGATTAGTGAAACTGTTCCAGAGAAAATAGAAAATGTTCAGAAACATTTTCAGAATTTTCTCTGAAATTGTTTAGCTCGTAACTTTAGCTAAGAACATTCAAATTAAGTGAGACCAACTCCATTAGAACCCTATGAAAATCTAGTTTTCAGAAAGTCATAGTTTGTTTCATGAAAATCCTTAGAACACCCTAAAAGCCTTTATTTATGGTCAAGTACATGATTAATTGTGGAGGGCTCAAATGAGCTTTACTGCAACTAAAACATGACCAAGTCTGTACCTAGGTTGTAACCAAGCCACAGTAAAAGTTTCACAGTCATTGGGTCTGTCTAGTGAGAGTTATAGACTTCACAAGTTTAAAAGTTAATACAATTGCATTTAAATTAATACATGTATTGCTTCTACCATGTAGTCGCTAAGGTTGAGGAGGAACCCGAAGTCCTAGACTTCGTTACTCCGGAGGAACAGCTAGCCTATGACCAAGAGCAGCAAGGCAAGCTCCGGTTTGCATTAACCGTTTTACAAATTTTATTGTTTTGAGCACTTACTTGAGTATTATAATTCTTTGCATTAAAGTCTTTTTTGGAAACCCAATTGCATAGCCAAGAAAACCATGGGTTGGGTTTAGGATTGCAAACCCCGTTAGCTACTGCAATGCTAAGATAGTGTAGGATTCGGTACAAGTCGAGTAGTTGGAACTACTCGCGAGCATAGGCTAGAGGCACTCGACTCGGGTAGTGATAGCACATGATACACATGGCAAGAAAGATGAGACCGAGCGGAGAGTAAGGGCAGCAGGACTTTGGGGCCTGTGTGCTGTAGCTCCGCTTGTGTTGATTGAGGACCGAGCGGTGTGCGGGCCTGTTGAACAAGCTACAACAGTACTGAAAACCTACCGGTTATATGGGAACCGGGAAACCGATGTAACTGGGGTAGCTGGGTATTAAGGCATTGCCCGTCGTTCAGAGGGTAGGTTGAGAGCTTGAGGTGTAAATTGGCTGGCGGCACAGAGATGCGCGTGCAGTGACCTCTTGCTCGGGACGATGGGACCGGTTCAACATTTGGCTGACGGGTGAAAGGTAGTTGCGTACGGCGTCCGTGATGGTTGTTGTAGGCAACATCGAGTACGGGCGTACGTGACGGGTTGTTCGGGTAACCCTGCAGGTGTAAATCGATTATAATCGCCGTCCCTCGCGGTCAGTGAGTACCACTTGTTCACTGTACCGTGACGTAGAAAGAACAGGCTAGTTACATGTTAAAATGTTGCTGATTGAAAGATGGACTCTGATTGCTAATGATTTGCTGTAGTTTAGAGCTAACTAAAGTTCATTTCAACTTTGGGCAAAGTACATGAGAGAAATGTGTTTCTTGTTTGATTGCGGCTCTCTCATGTGCCTTAACGTGAGGTTCTCCACAAACTGCAGCAAAAACCTGAAAGTAAGGTTCCACTAATTAGGCGAGTCCTTTGCAAATGATTTTTACCTCATGTAACCCATCACCCCTCATGTAGAAGTTCCATGTTTAGGAGAGACGGGTCAGACTTGCTGAGCCTTCGTGCTCACTGCTTGTGTTTGAAGCTTTTGCAGGGTTCTATGAGGAAGGGACTCCCGAAGAGGAGACGGAACCCCAGGACGGGAATCCCGTCGAGTGGGAGTTGTGCACGCCGCAGAGTTAGTGTGCGTGTGTGCTAGCAAGGACACGTTCAAGGGCTGAACGTGGACTTGATGCGTAGTCTACGCCCGTGAGTGTAGACTGGACTTATTTTGATGTAAACATGTTCATAAACTTGTTTATGTAATAAAAATTTCGCTTCCGCTTTGTACCTTTGACGTGTGTTATCCGGTGCTGTGCAACGCAGCACCCCTCAGCTTGATCCTGGCTCGACAAGACCGTTGGGGTCGTGTCAGCATTGGTATCAGAGCTCGCTTGAGGTTTAACGCACTACAAAGGTCATCTTTTTCAAAAATCCTATGAGGAACGAGTTAGTAGCCCATATAAGAATGTTATTAGCATATAGAAAGTGGCATATTAACTTATTTGATTATGTCGGAAAATCGTGCATCTCGGGACGTGTATGTCTTGAGGGGTGCACGTAAGCTCTGTCCACCAGTGCGCACAAGCTGAAGGGTGGAGCCCCAAGGGTGGCAGGTAACCTGACCCGCTTTGATATCCTCTACGACTCTTCATGTCGTTTGGGGTATTCGAGCAACGTCTGTCCCTGGCTTGCGTGGTACAACTTGGGAGACCCCGTCACGTGGTTTGAAACGTGAACACGTAACTCAAGGCGTGTTTGGCTTGAGAACATCCGGGCGAGTGATGACGGCCGGTTGTACGAACTGTATGGATTCCGGGCTCGGTGTGCAGCCGAGTCTGATGATTGCGTGAGTTTCTGCAGGTAGCCTGACCACGAAACGTTAGACGTGTAGCATCCGTGTGCGAGCGACGTTTAGTGCCACTGGAATAACGAACCCGGCTAAGTCCGGTATAGGTTTTCTTTGTGAGGACGTAGTACCGACATAATCTGGTGACGCATCGACGTCACACCCCCAACTAAATGAACAACTTCATTGTAAAAACTTGAAGGTTTTAGTCCAAAGTAGCAAAACTTGATGTAACTCCTTCCCTTGAACAGGATATTCAAAGTTAACAAGTCTTCAACTTATAGGTTGTTAAGGGCAGAGTACTCTGGTTTCAGCTGAAGTAGGGCTGAAGTTAATCAGAGGTTAGAGGTTGAGTTATTTCGAGGTTGGGGTCATATGATATATTTCTGGAAAGTTTTGGAAGAGCTTTACAACTTTTCTGTTGAGGTCCAGAGGTGTTTCATCCCTTAACCAATCGAAAAATGCAGTAGGGTTGAAACTGTCCAGAAAACAGGGCAGAGCAAAGACTCTCTGTAAACTCTCTGTAAATTGAGCATAACTTCCTGCATAAAAATCCAAAAATAGAAAGTGAGGTAGTTCTGGAAAGCTTATGAGATGGGTTACAACTTTGTAAAAGAAAGTTTTGTCAGATTAGGAACAGAATTAACTGGAATTCTTGGATGAAATCAGTACCTAAAGCAGGGAGGTGCTGTCCAATTTTCTCCAGAAATTCTGTTAACATTGACATCTCATAACTTTTGAACCAGGACAGATCTTAAGCCAAGAAAATACTTTCTGGAAAGCTATTGAAGTTAGATTTAACTTTGATGTTGAGCTCCGGAATTGGTTTTGCCTTTAGCATGGCCTAAATCAGGTTGATATGGAAACTGGTCAGGGCTGTCATGGGAACAGCAGATCAGCAGTCAAATTTGTTTAAAATTTGAACTATGTTTCCAAGTTTTATGAGTTCAATGACATGTCTTATGTTATAACTCAATGGTTTACTGTTTAAATAAATATTTGACATTTCTCAAATATATTTTTACAGATGACAGCAGATAAGCATTTGGAGAACGGGTGGGTGGTGTCCCACTGTTCTCACCGTAGCGGCTACCCGGAAGCATTGTGGCAAATGCTCCAATATTTCGGGTACGACCAGATGCCGCAGTACTTCACCAAGGAAGAAGGCGAAGAGGGGAACAAGACGTGGATGATCCATGTCGATGTCCCTGCAGGACCTACGCCACCCGGTTGGGTGCCGTTCACCGTCACGGTGAGAGGAAGACAACCGGAAGGGATGTGGCAAGTGGCAGCCCGTGACACCATGTCACGTTTCTGCCAACTACACGTGCAGGCTATGGAGGGCACTCCATACGCGCTCGTTCCGGTGGAGGGACGGGGTCAGCATGTGTGGGAAGAGAGGTACCTGGAGGCAACGGACCCGATTTGCCCAAGGTACAACCCCGCGGAGGCAAATCTCAGCCTCCAGATGAGGGCAGGAAACGCCGTGATGGACAGCCAAGCTGTTCATACGGAGAATCTTGCCACAAAGCACAAGGAGAGCACGAGCCGTGGAGACCATTTCGAGAGTTCCACAGCGCACTCCGCAATGTGCTCCTTCTGACGATCAAGCGACTGAATGAACAGCACAATCAGTTGCATCGTCTGAAGAAGGCGAAGAGAAAAAGCCGTGTCGACATCGCGGCTATACAAGAACTGGTACAGAATCTGACCCAGCAGAATGAGGAACTTACTCAAGAGCGAGACGACGCTATTGAGGAAGGGCAAGGCTGGGAAGAAGATTACAACCAAGCCATGGACGAGGTGCATGCATTGCAGGATCTTGTACCTCCGGTATTGGGCATACCGGTGGTCTTGGGTCTTCCAGCAATGGGAGAACCCGGAATGGGAGAAGAGGTGGTAGATCCAGAGCCACCAGCAGAGGTACCGGAGGAGGACGACCCACAGGAGGTCGATTTCTACTCCGAGTAGGGGGTTACAGTTGCCATGTAGGGCAGCCAGGGTAGTGTAGCCCAAATTTTATAATCGGTGACATGTCGTGTAGACAGTAGCATATATATGGGTAGTGACGACATGAGCACGACTTCTCGGAGACCCGAGAATAATGTATCTGGTATAAAGTTTATGCTTTATCAATATATGTGAATGTTGTGTAAATTAATCATGTGCCACTTCATACCTACCGTTACATATGGAATTTTAAGTAAGACATGTGCTAATCGCTGCTGTTTTGAATTTCAGAATGACGCGTACTCGTGCCAACCCTGAAGTTGGGGGTACCAGTCAAGGGGGAAAGACCTCCCAACAGCCTCCCGAGGACTCCTCGGGACAGCAGCAGCAACAGCAACAGCAAACACCGCCACCGCCACTACCAACGGTTACATTGGCCGACATCGTCGCGGCAATGGCGGGTTCACATCAGCAGCACATGGAGTTGCTGCAGACTCTCATCGCCAATACGTCTCACCCAGAGAGACGTCAAGACCGTGAGGGGCGTCAACAGAGCTCCTACTCCGACTTCCTGGTGACTCATTCCCCAGTATTCTGAAGGGCGGATGAACCTCTTGACGCGGACAACTGGCTCCGCGCCATAGAGATGAAGTTCGGGCTGCTCCAGATAAGTGAGCAGCGCAAGACTCAGTTCGCGGTCCAGCAACTCCAAGGATCCGCGAGCGCGTGGTGGGCCAACTTCTGTGCTTCACAGCCCACCGACCGAGTGATGACCTGGACGGAGTTTCGGACGGCCTTCAGGGCCTATCATATACCGCCAGGTCTGATGAAAAGAAAGACGCAGGAGTTCTTACACCTGCAACAAGGGAGCCAGAACGCGCTGGAATACTCCAGGGCGTTCAACGATCTCGCGCTCTACGCGTCATATCATGCAGATACGGACGAGAAGCGGCGGGACCACTTTTACCAGGGGCTTAACCCACTCTTGAAGGACAAGTTGGCAATGTTCAATCACGGCAGCCTCAACGACATCATTGATGCTGCGATTGTTCAGGAGGACTCCGGCAAGGAGTTGGCGGCGGCAGAGCCAAAGCGAAGCGCGCCGCAAAGCATCGGAGAAGGAGGTGGTCCTTCTCAGAAGTTTCGGATGGTGAATCAACCACCATCAGGTCCACGCTGGCAGCCACCACAGCGGTCGATGCCGTTCCGCAGTCGGCCGTATTCTTCACCGGCATTCAGGACGGCACTGCCAGTACCACCACCGCAACAACAACAGCAGCAGCGGGTGATGCCGCGTGCGTATGTACCTCAGCAACGCATGCCGGGCTTTCGTCCCCCAAGCACTCCACCAGAAACGGCCACATGTTACAAGTGTGGTCGTCCAGGACACTTCGCGAGCAGTTGCCCGGAGAGGCAAGGCGGCGGAGTGGCACCACAGTTTCCGGGGAGGAATCAAACCCGGAACCCCACACTAATGCGCGGCGGGCAAACCCTAGGCCCGACACCGTCCACCAGCTTGCCATTGAGGACGTGCCGGAGGGCGAGCCAATCCTTGCGGGTATGTTCCAACTCCACCAGCATCCTGCTATAGTACTGTTTGATTCAGGCGCCACGCATAATTTTATTAGCCAAGCTTTCATTGCTAAACACAGCTTGCCAATACTACCCACCGATAGTCCATATTTAATTTGTTCACCGGGTGGGAAGATTTCAGCAAGCGTAATGGTCTCCAAAGCACCATTATGCTTAGCGGGTAGAGTGTACCCCACGTCTCTCATTATCTTAGAGGGCCAGAAGGACGATGTCATCCTAGGGATGTCGTGGTTAACCCGCCACGGCGCTGTTTTAGACACCGTCCTTCGAGTCATGCACTTAAACTCAGAAGTGCACGGGTCTCACTCATTATTTCTGGACAGTCCAGAAATAAAACTTCCAAGTGTCTATCGAGCCACAACTATCAGATTGGAAGATATTCCAGTAGTCCGAGAGTTCTCTGATGTGTTCCCGGATGATTTACCGGGAATGCCACCTGATAGAAGGTGGAGTTCAAGATTGAACTTGCACCGGGAACCATGCCAATATCCCGAAGGCCGTACAAGATGGCGCCCAAGGAGTTGGCTGAACTGAAGACTCAGCTCACGGACCTTCTGGAGAAGGGTTTTATTAGGCCGAGCTCCTCACCATGGGGCTGTTCGGCATTATTTGTCAAGAAGAAGGATGAGACGTTGCGGCTTTGCGTGGACTATCGTCCATTAAATGCCGTAACCATCAAGAACAAGTACCTGTTGCCACGGATCGACATGTTGTTTGATCAGTTGGTCGAAGCAAAGATCTTTTCCAAGATGGACTTAATATCCACGTACCATCAGATTAAGATAAGGGCTGAGGACATTCCAGAGACGGCTTTCTCGATGAGGTACGGACTTTATGAGTACCTGGTCATGTCCTTCGACCTCACCAATGCTCCAGCTCACTTCATGTACTTGATGAACTCGGTATTCATGCCGGAGCTGGACAAGTTTGTCGTGGTCTTCATCGACGACATCCTGGTATATTCCAAGTTGGAAGAAGATCACAAGAAACACCTGCGTATAGTCTTGCAACGGCTGCGGGATCACAAGTTATACGCGAAATTCAGCAAATGCGAGTTTTGGATATCGCAAGTGCCTTTTCTCGGACATATCATCTCAGCAGAGGGTATCGCTGTGGATCCCAGCAAGATCACTCAAGTGCTGAATTGGAAATCCCCGAGAACTGTTCACGAGGTACGGAGTTTCCTCGGACTCGCGGGATATTATCGGAGGTTCATTCCGAACTTCTCGAAGATTGCCAAGCCAATGACAGAGCTGCTGAAGAAGGCTACCAAATATGTTTGGAGTCCAGCATGTGAAGCAGCATTCAAGGCTTTAGTCAAGCACCTGACATCAGCACCGGTTTTGGCGCAGCCAGACACAACAAAACCGTTTGATGTGTACTGCGATGCATCCGGCATTGGGCTCAGATGTATGCTGATGCAAGGCCGAAGAGTGGTCGCGTATGGATCACGGCAGCTTAGAAACCATGAGCAGAATTATCCAACCCACGACTTGGAGCTCGCTGCCGTGGTACTTGCACTGAAGATGTGGAGGCACTACCTACTCGGTAACCTCATACATCTATATACCGACCACAAAATCCTCAAGTACATATTCACTCAGAAGGAGCTAAACATGAGGCAACGAAGATGGTTAGAATTGATAAAGGATTACGAAATAGAGATCCAATATCATCCGGGCAAGGCAAACGTAGTGGCCGATGCGCTGAGCCGCAAGTCACACGTCAACAATCTGACCATCACACCGTTGGAAGAGAGCGGACCACCACTACATGTGATTCCACACGGAGCTCTCTACAACCTAGCTTTGATCCCCACCATCCGTGAAGAGATAGCGGCTGCTCAGAAACATGACAAGGGCATGTCGCATTTGCGGAGACGTGTAGACAGTGGGGAGCTGAAATGTTTCCGGAAGGACGGAGACGGCGTCCTATGGTTCAAGGACCGGATCATCGTACCCCGTAACCCGGAATTACGGAAGAAAATCTTGGATGAGGCTCACTTTTCAAAGTTTTCTATTCACCCCAGCAGCAACAAAATGTATCAAGAACTCAGAAGCAAGTTTTGGTGGACACGGATGAAGCGTGAGACTGCAAAATACGTGTCCGAGTGTGATACATGTCGAAGGGTAAAGGCAGACCATATGCGGAAACCGGGACTGCTGCAACCACTGGGCATTCCTGACTGGAAGTGGGAGGATGTGAGCATGGACTTCATCATCGGTTTACCCACAACTCTTCAAAAGCATGATTCTGTGTGGGTGATCGTCGATCGGCTCACCAAAGTTGCCCATTTCATCCCGGTGAACACCAACTACAACGCCAAGAAGTACGCTGAACTGTACATCTCACGGATCCTATGCTTGTACGGCGTACCCCGTACTATTATATCGGATCGGGGCACTTTATTTGTGTCCCGTTTTTGGGAGAAGCTGCACGCTGCCTTGGGGATGAAGCTGATCCGTAGTTCAGCCTACCACCCGCAGACGGATGGGCAAACTGAGCGGGTAAATCAGATCTTAGAAGACATGCTACGAGCTTGCGCTATCAACCACGGCAAGAATTGGGATGATCACTTGCCGTTAGCCGAGTTCTCGTACAACAATGGGTACCAAGCCAGCATTAAGATGGCACCTTACGAGGCGCTATATGGGCGGAAATGCCGCACACCACTGAATTGGTGTGAATCTGGCGAAAGGGTTACCTTCGGGATTGACCTCTTCAACAACGCGGAAGAAAAGGTTCGACTGATTCAAGCGAACCTAAAAGCCGCTCTATCCCGTCAGAAACAGTATGCGGACCGGAGAAAGCGCCCATTACAATTCGAAGTGGGAGATCACGTATATCTACGTGTATCTCCAATGAAGGGCGTAAACAGATTTGGGGTGAGAGGAAAGTTGGCACCCCGATTCATCGGTCAATTCCAGATTACCGAAAGATGTGGATCAGTGGCATACCGGCTGAAATTACCAGAAGCACTTTACGGTGTGCACGACATCTTTCACATTGCCCAGCTGAGGAAGTGTCTTAAGCTATCAACTACCGTTCATCTGGAGAATATTGAAGAACTGCAACCGGATCTCACCTATCGGGAGGAACCGGTGCAGATTATCGATGAAAAGGCCCGAACCACACGCAACCGCACATTGTGGTTCTACAAGGTTCTATGGAGTAATCACTCCGTAGACGAAGCGACATGGGAGAGCGAAGGATTTCTTCGCACCAACTACCCCAACTTTTTCACGTCGCATATCCGGTAATTTTCCACCGTCCTCTCTCTCATTTTCACCTTATAATCTCGGGACGAGATTCTTTTAAGGGGGGAGGAATGTAAGGGCCTCAGTTTTTGACACCTATTTGAAGTGTTCATCACCACACCACACACTTCATTTGAAGTAAGTTGATGAACACAAATGAAGAGCAAGTAACCACCATCAACATGCTGATTAGAGAACAAAGTCACATATTGCAAAAGTGGTATTTCCCACATGTGATATAGGTGGGCTGGACATATGAAAACTCCTACACATTGCTAAGGATGTCCATGCCAAGTTTCACCCAAATTCAAAACCTTTTTGAGGTCATTTTGGGTATAGCTAGAAAGAGGGCAGTTTGAAACTATATTCAAATTCAAACTGTTTTATCCCATGAATTTAAAAGTGGGAGGCATATTCTTATTCACCACATTTTTGTGAGCTCACACACCAATTTTCACTCCATTTGGAGTTGATCCTGACATGAGCTAAGTGGGGCAAATTCAAACTTTATTTGAATTTCAAACTGAACTTGTGCTGAAATTCATTCAAATAAAACCCAATTTGAATTCCACTGAATTCAATTGGCTCATGGGTGAAAAATTTGAATCACCAGGGGTATTATGGGGCTCACTGTTTACAACAGTGATTAGGAGTAATTTCAGAGGTTAAAACCCCGGGTGGGACCCACATGTCATAGAGAGAAGGAGGCAAAACTTGCACACAAAGTCACAGCCTCGGTGGGAAATTCCACCGAGCAGCTGTCGGCTGTGCCACCGAGCAGCTACCGGCGCCACCAGCTGCTTCCCCTCTCCGCGCGCTGGTGCCCAGGGCGGCTTGCTCGCGCCCCCATGCGACCGGCACCGCCTCCACTGAGCAGGAGTCGGCCGGCTTTATCTTCTTGCAGGCAAACCCGAGCAGCGGCATTGTTTCTCGCCGCAGTTCTCTGCTCAATCGGGAAAACCAGCAAAACCATCTCCTCCTTCATCCCTGAGCTGCTAGACAGCCACCTGAGGTCGCACTTCACCTCCCCAACGCCAGAAACCCCGAGCTCCGACTTCCTTTGCCCGAAAACGATCGCCACCGCGGCGACCTAGCCTCAGCCGAGAGTCAGGCGCCCGTGGACAGCGTTCCACAGGCGTTTTCACAGTCCAGCCAGAGAGGCAACAGGAGCGCGCGACCACCGTGCTGCTCTCCTCCAAGTTTGGAAGCAAACCGTGAAGAATCCACAGAGAATTTCCAGTTTTAGCTCCGGCGACCGTAAACCGAGCTTCCAGTACGGTTTCTGTAAATTCCCGCTCTTTGATCTTTCGGAGGTTATCAAATCTTGCACATAGACGCTGGACTAGGCAGCGATCAAGTTCTTTTCTGCATCCGTGGCGTGAAACTGTCTAGGAGTGACGAATTTCGAGATCGATCGAGGGCGGTCATGGCGGGCACGATCGGTCACACGGTGCCGACCGACTTGCCGCCATCCCTAAACCCTTTTGACACCTTGTCGAGCTTCCTAGAGGTACACTGATGCTGTAGGACCGTTTGTTCGAGGTGTTGGCAGGTTAGAACCCACGGTCGACGGCGCCGAACCTCAACCGAGGCCGCGGCACGTCGCCGAGCCATTTTCGGTCACCCCCAGCCCGACCTGACACCACCGACGTGTTCCTCGACGTCGAAAACCCCCTGGCGGCGAGTTTCAGACCATGGGAGGTCCGGCAGTGGCGAGCCGGCGAGCTCCGAGTCTGCTCCGGCGAGGTCGGCGGCGCGGGCGCGACAGAACGGCGGGAGGAAGACGAAGCCGGCTGGCCCACGTGTCAGCGGCTGAAGAATTTAAAACGGGATCGGGTGTGGCCGGGGATCAGCTGTGCTGGCGCGCAAATACCCTTTGAGCTCCGGTGTGCCGGACACCTCCGCGCTTGACACGTGTCCCCGCGGGCCCCGCGAGTTTAAACTTTTCCCCCGATTTTCAGAATTCTTCCAAACTTCAAATCCTCATAACTTTGGCTAAAAAGCTCCAAATGGAGTGAACCAAATTTTGTTGGATTCAGCTCTCTGAGCAATTTCCAGCAAATCAAGTTTCACTTCATGAAAACCCTTGTTTCTCCATAATTAATTCCTCAAAATTTAAACTGTTAGGAATTTTAACTGGAGAATCCTGTGGAGGAAAATCCTGAAATTTTGCTGGGAAATTCACCAAAATATCCCTGAACTACCATAAAAATTTCAGACCCATTTGAGCTCATTTGATCCACCTAATGGTGTGATTAGTTAAACTGTTCCAGAGAAAATAGAAAATGTTCAGAAACATTTTCAGAATTTTCTCTGAAATTGTTTAGCTCGTAACTTTAGCTAAGAACATTCAAATTAAGTGAGACCAACTCCATTAGAACCCTATGAAAATCTTGTTTTCAGAAAGTCATAGTTTGTTTCATGAAAATCCTTAGAACACCCTAAAAGCCTTTATTTAAGGTCAAGTACATGATTAATTGTGGAGGGCTCAAATGAGCTTTACTGCAACTAAAACTTGACCAAGTCTGTACCTAGGTTGTAACTAAGCCACAGTAAAAGTTTCACAGTCATTGGGTCTGTCTAGTGAGAGTTATAGACTTCACAAGTTTAAAAGTTAATACAACTGCATTTAAATTAATACATGTATTGCTTCTACCATGTAGTCCCTAAGGTCGAGGAGGAACCCAAAGTCCTAGACTTCGTTACTCCGGAGGAACAGCTAGCCTACGACCAAGAGCAGCAAGGCAAGCTCCGGTTTGCATTGACCGTTTTACAAATTTTATTATTTTGAGCACTTACTTGAGTATTATGATTCTTTGCATTAAAGCCTTGTTTGGAAACCCAATTGCATAGCCAAGAAAACCATGGGTTGGGTTTAGGATTGCAAACCCCGTTAGCTACTGCAATGCTAAGATAGTGTAGGATTCGGTACAAGTCGAGTAGTTGGAACTACTCGCGAGCATAGGCTAGAGGCACTCGACTCGGGTAGTGATAGCACATGATACACATGGCAAGAAAGATGAGACCGAGCGGAGAGTAAGGGCAGCAGGACTTTGGGGCCTATGTGCTGTAGCTCCGCTTGTGTCGATTGAGGACTGAGCCGTGTGCGGGCCTGTTGAACAAGCTAGAACAGTACCGAAGACCTACCGGCTATATGGGAACCGGGAAACCGATGTAACTCGGGTAGCTGGGTATTGAGGCATTGCCCGTCGTTCAGAGGGTAGGTTGAGAGCTTGAGGTGTAAATCGGCTGGCGGCAAAGAGATGCGCGTGCAGAGACCTCTTGCTCGGGACGATGGGACCGGTTCAATATTTGACTGATGGTTGAAAGGTAGTTGTGCACGGCGTCCGTGATGGTTGTTGTAGGCAACATCGAGTACGGGCGTACGTGACGGGTTGTTCGGGTAACCCTGCAGGTGTAAATCGATTATAATCGCCGTCCCTCGCGGTCAGTGAGTACCACATGTTCACTGTACCATGACGTAGAAAGAACAGGCTGGTTACATGTTAAAATGTTGCTGATTGAAAGATGGACTCTGATTGCTAATGATTTGCTGTAGTTTAGAGCTAACTAAAGTTCATTTCAACTTTGGGCAAAGTACATGAGAGAAATGTGTTTCTTGTTTGATTGCGGCTCTCTCATGTGCCTTAGCGTGAGGTTCTCCACAAACTGCTGCAAAAACCTGAAAGTAAGGTTCCACTAATTAGGCGAGTCCTTTGCAAATGATTTTTACCTCATGTAACCCATCACCCCTCATGTAGAAGTTTCATGTTTAGGAGAGACGGGTCAGACTTGCTGAGCCTTCGTGCTCACTGCTTGTGTTTGAAGCTTTTGCAGGGTTCTATAAGGAAGGGACTCCCGAAGAGGAGACGGAACCCCAGGAGGGGAATCCCGTCGAGTGGGAGTCGTGCACGCCGCAGAGTTAGTGTGCTTGTGTGCTAGCAAGGACATGTTCAAGGGCTGAACGTGGACTCGATGCGTAGTCTACCCCCGTGAGTGTAGACTGAACATATTTTGTTGTACAAATGTTCATAGACCTTTGTATGTAATAAAACTTTGCTTCCGCTTTGTACCTTTGACGTGTGTTATCCGGTGCTGTGCAACGCAGCACCCCTCAGCGTGATCCTGGCTCGACAAGACCGTTAGGGTCGTGTCAATATCATCCAAGTATGTTGCCAAGCATAATATACCCATATCACACTTAAAATGTGCTATGTTAGTTAATTCTAACGGTGGAGAGATGAGGACTAATATAGTATGTCCGAAGGTAAGCCTTAAAATAAGGGGGGTAGACTTTCTTGCCGACCTCATTGTCTTGGATTCCCAAGGGCTTGACATAATACTCGGGATGGATTGGTTAAGCAAGCACAAAGGAGTAATCCAATGTGCTGAAAGGAGCGTGCAGTTGACAAACGAGCACGGTATTCGTATCGAGTTTGAGTCATCCCAACAAACAACCAAGAAAGCAATTTTGAACCATGTCGAAGGAGCAACATTGGACAGCATTCCAGTGGTTCAAGAATTCTCGGACGTGTTCCCGGAAGAGCTTCCAGGTATGCCACCTGACTGGGACATTGAATTTGCCATTGATTTAGTACCCGGAACTGCACCCCTAGCAAAGAGACCCTATAGGATGCCCACCAATGAAGTAGTGGAACTCAAGAAGCAAATTCAGGAGCAGTTGGAGAAGGGTTTTATATGTCCAAGCTCGTCACCATGGGGAGCTCCCGTGCTCTTCGTAGACAAGAAGGATGGGACCCAAAGGATGTGCGTGGACTATAAGTCTATCAATGAGGTGACAATTAAGAACAAATACCCTCTGCCCCGTATAGGGGACCTATTCGACAAAATGAAAGGAGCACGAGTGTTCTCCAAGATTTATCATCGGTTGGGATACTTCCAGCTGAAGATTAAGCCCTCCGATATACCCAAGACTGCTTTTCGAACACGGTATGGTTCGTATGAATATACCATCATGTCTTTTGGGTTAACAAATGCACCCGCATACTTCATGTACCTTATGAACATGGTTTTCATGGAGTACTTGGATAAGTTTGTCGTGGTTTTTATCGACGACATTATGGTGTATTCAAAAAGTGAGGAGGAGCATGAAGAACATTTGAGATTGACCTTGCAGAAAATGCGTGAGCATCAATTGTATGCCAAGCTTAACAAGTGTCAATTTTGGCTAAAGGATATATCATTCCTAGGCCACATTATCTCCAAGGAAGGAGTATCGGCGGATCCCGGGAAAGTGGGAGATGTTCTGAAGTGGAACCAACCGCAAAACGTGAAGGACATTCGGAGTTTTCTTGGGATGGCTGGATACTACCGACGCTTCATTAAGGACTTCTCTAAGATAGCAAAGCCTATGACGGAGTTGCTAACAAAGGGAAAAGCCTTCCAATGGACATCAGCATGCCAAGAAAGTTTTGAGGAATTCAAGAAAAGGCTAACCACAGCGCCGGTTTTGGTATTGCCGGACGTGTGCAAGAGATTTGACATATATTGTGACGCATCCATACAAGGGCTCGTATTTGTGCTCATGCAAGAAGGACAAGTGGTAGCCTATGCCTCACAACAATTAAAGAAGCACGAGCTTAATTATCCTACACATGACTTGGAGCTAGCAGCAGTAGTGCATGCATTGAAGATTTGGAGACATTATATCCTTGGTCATCGATGTGAGATCTATACGGATCATAAAAGCCTCAAGTACATATTTACACAAACGGACTTGAATTTAAGGCAATGTCGATGGTTCGAACTCATCAAGGATCACGATATTGGAATCAACTACCACTCTGGAAGGGCCAATGTAGTAGCTGATGCATTGAGCGGGAAGGGAGCATGTCACCAACTCACGGTTCGGGAGCTACCACCCGAACTATGCAAGGAGTTCGAACGATTACACCTCGGATTCTTGAACAAGATGGAAGTGATGGATATCCGCTCTTCACTGGAGCAAGAGATAAGAGATGGCCAAGCAACGGATGAGGAGATCAAGGAAAGGATCCGACAAGGAATAGAGAAGGATTTCAAAGAAGATGAGAAGGGTACGCTTTGGCTAGGAAAAAGGATTTGTGTGCCTAACGTGAAGCACATCCGCGGCATGATATTAAAAGAGGCACATGATTCACCTTATTCTATACATCCCGGAAGTACCAAAATGTACAAGGACTTGAAGACTTGTTATTGGTGGGATGGTATGAAAAGGGACATAGCCGAATGTGTTGCCCTATGCGACACATGCCAACGGGTGAAGGCCGAACATCAAAGACCCGCTGGATTGTTGCAACCCTCGAAGGTACCCGAGTGGAAGTGGGAGGACATCAGTATGGATTTCATCGTCGGATTGCCACGTACTCAGTCGGGTTATGACTCCATCTGGGTTATCGTGGACCGATTGACAAAAACAGCCCATTTTCTTCCTGTAAGGGCCAAGTACAACGTTGCACAATTAGCCGAGTTGTACACGGAGCAGATCGTGTGCCGTCATGGAGGCCCGAAGAGGATAGTCTCAGATCGGTGTTCTCAGTTTACCTCTAGATTTTGGAGAAAGCTGCAGAAAGCTATGGGTACACAACTGGATTTTAGCTCCGCCTATCACCCACAAACCGATGGACAAACCGGAAGGACAAACCAAATTTTGGAGGACATGTTGAGAGTTTGCGCCTTGAAACGTGGGCATAGTTGGGATAGGAGTTTACCGTACACTGAATTCTCCTATAACAACAGCTATCAAGCTAGCTTGAAGATGTCGCCTTTCGAAGCATTGTACGGTAGACGGTGTAGAATGCTGCTGTTCTCGAACGAGACCGGATAGAACCAGGTGTTTGGACCCGAAGTGCTACAAGAAGCTGAAAAGCAAGTCCAAACGATACGGGAGAACTTAAAGGCTGCTCAGTCACGACAGAAAGGCTATGCAGACAATAGGCGAAGGAAGTTGACTTTCGAAGTAGGAGACTTCGTATACCTTAAGGTATCACCTATCCGTGGCCAACGACATTTCAACGTCAAAGGCAAGCTAGCACCTCGCTACATCGGACCATTTAAGATTTTGGACAAGCGAGGAGAAGTAGCCTATCAACTAGAACTCCCAACATATCTCTCCGACGTACATGATGTGTTTCATGTATCTTAGCTCAAGAAGTGCTTGAGAGTACCAGAGGAGCAAGTACCAATGGAAGAGCTTGAACTTCAAGAGGACCTGACTTATGTGGAGCACCCTGTCTGAATTTTGGACGTAAAGGAAAGGGTCACAAGGAACAAAGTGATCCGATGGTGCAAGGTACAATGGAGCCATCACACCAAAGCTGAAGCCACATGGGAGCGTGAAGAAGACATCAAGGCAGAATTCCCTCATCTATTCTCTACTAACGAATCTCGAGGGCGAGATTCAATTTAAGGGGGGTAGATTTGTGACACCCTAATTTTTGGTTTCTGCCTGTATTCATGTTTCATGTAGAGAAAACATTTTAAAAGAAGTGGGAAAAGAGAAAGAATAAAAAAAGATAGCCAAAAAGAGCAAAATCCAGTTCACCAAGAGCGCCGAAGACAACTCCCGCGGCCCACTGGCCACGTGGCACCTTCGGAGCTCATCTCCGCAAATGGGGAGAGGTCCACCACTAAACTGGCTACGTGGCAGGCTCGAGGCTCATTCCCGCAAGGGGGGGGAGAGGTCCGACCCCGTGGGACACGTGTTGCCCCCGGAGTTAGCCTTTGTGTAGAAGCGAGGCCAGCCCGAAGGACACGAGTGACCTTCGGAGCTAGTCACCACGGAAATCAGAGGACCAGTCGCGCGAGATACGTGTCGATCTCGGAGCTCACCTCCGAGAGGTCCAGCTCTATTGGACACGTGTCGCCATCGGAGCTTACCTCCGGGAGGTCCATCACTGTTGGACACGTGTCAACCTCGGAGCTTGTCTCTGAGAAGAAAGGAAGTCTAGCGCTGTTAGGACACGTGGCACACCCGGAGCCACCTCCGAAGAGAGGGAAGGTCCGTCACTGACACGTGGCATGCACGGAGCCACCTCCGAATAGAGAAGAGGTCCCGACCGCCAGGATACGTGGCGCACGCTGAGCTCACTTCCAAAGAAGAGGGAGGTCTCGCCCGCTTCACACGCGACACAACCGGAGCTCGTCTCTGTGGAAAGGGGGAGACCAGGCCCCGATGGACACGTGGAGCTTCCGGAGCTCATCACCGCGGAGGTAAAGAATTCTGGAGCGGTTTTTGCTTCTGTACGCGTGGGAATACCGGTATGGGAGGAAACCGACACGAATTCCACAATGTTACCGCACCAAATCAACTAAAAATAAGTTGTTAAGATTTAACGACAAGTTGAATAGGACTCTTATTCGAAGTCCAATCAGATTAGAACTCTTTCTTCCCGATTATAAATAGAACCCAGAACCTTTGGCCAAAAAACCATGAACTTCTTTTCCAACTCCTGAGCCGACGACTTAAAGCCCTAGCCCCAGCTCGCCGAGTAAACCCTTCACCGAAGTACTGTCGAGAGAGAGATCGCCGGAAGAGAGCCCCTACGATCTGTCTGATAGGAGAAGGACCTTGAGACTAAGAAGAACATAAGGTAGGTCTCCAAGACCACATTACGACATCGTCGTGTTTTCTTTGCATCTGTTCTTTGATTCCTTTCAAACAGAAGCTTTTCGTGGACAGATCTCGTGTTGATCGGTTTGATCTAGAGTCAAGATCATCGCCACGTCCACATTTGATCCGATCACCCCTGTTCATCATAAAACCCATGCAAACCATGCAAGAACACGTACAAACTGATCTAATGAAAAACTGATCATAGGATAGCATGCATATGCATCATCGCATCTAGTTAACGTTTGTGCATGATATTGATTGTTGTGAATCTTGTATGTGCGTGATCGCGTATAGAAGGACAAGCTCAGGGAGCCATTTACGACGAGCTGCCACAACAAGGTTTCGAGATCCAAGAGCAACGGGAACCGCAAGAACAAAGCAAGTGCCCCTTGACCATATTGATCCTATGTTTTGGGAAACTATTTTGTTTTGCAAAAAAATGTGTGTGCTGAGTCAAACATGATGGGGAACCCTTTTATAGGAGTTTACTAGTTTTGATTAAACCACCCTTGTCGTCGGGGAAGTTTATGAGTCCGGTATGGTTTTTACTTTTATGCTTCGCTGAGTCCATGGGATATGGGAAGCGAGATAGATGTGTCTAGCTAACTGCACTCGTAAGATTTATGAGAAACTGATGTTGTTAATGAACATGGATCGGAGGGAGATCTAGGCAAGCCAGGGTTTGTGAATGAGGTAGAAAGAGATGGTGGTTTACTTGCCGTAGATCTAAGGACCGGTTCATGCGAGCACATGCCAGGATAACAGTGCCACCACAAGGCCAAGTATGGGTGCGGCTTAGCTGAGTAATTAGGTAAGTTGCTTGATTGTTATGGACGGTAGAAGGCGCGGGGAATGGGAGTCGAGTGAGGACTGCCCTGAGAACTGCATGGCACAAGAGGGGGCCCGTGGGTGGGAGAATTGGAGATTCTAGCCTGCCGGTGAAACCATAGTGAGTCCATACATCTAGTAGTCCCTTTGTAAAGGCTATTTTGTGATCTATTGGCCATACACCGACGGTTGTGTACTAGTATAATGGAGGTTTTGTAGTCGTCGACGGGTAACAAAATCACAAACTTGTGGGTAAAGTGGTACAAACTCTGCAGAGTCTAAAACTATCATGATAGCCGAGCTTACGGTCACGAGTGCCTGGCCAACTTCCATGATTAGTTGGGATGGTTATTGGATATGGTTATCGGTTATGGTTTTTGATGGTTTGGTTTTGGTTTTGTTTTCGGGACTGTTCAGTCCAGGTGATAAGATAGGTTGCATGACTGTTGAGTCATTGCAACGAGGTTGGTCTCGGTGTGAGACGAAATTGTTTATGAGATGAAATGGTAGCGAATATGAGATGGTATTCGTGAGATGGTAGCGAATACGAGAAGGTATTCGTGAGCAAGAATGAGGTTGACTAATGTCTGGTTGGGATATGGAAGGTAATGAACATAACGGAGGTATGATCGGTATTTTAGTACATGTTGGGATTACATTAGCTTAAAGATAAGTTGCTGTTTTATCATGGTTTTGATAAATAACTTTGCTTTCTGCAATGAGCCTTTTTATACCTACCTTGTTGTGAGCTACATATCATATTTTCCCGCACTTGCTGAGTACATCTTTGTACTCAAACTTGCATTATTATTTCTTCATCAGCAACAGGAGGAGATTACTATGAAGACCAGGTGGAGCATTAAGCGTGTAATCTGTCCTCAACCTTGCCTGTGGGAGAATGGAGTAGAAGATGGAGCCGCTGCTGTTTCTTAGATTGCTTCCGCATTAGTTAGAAAACTTCCGCTGCTAGAATAAAAGACGTCCGCTGTGACCATGAGTCCAAGAGTCATGAGACATTGTAATAAACTCTGTTATTCGTGGTCATATATATTCTGAAATTCAGTTTGTGGATGACGTGTATAAATGTGATGAACATCCTGGGCACACGTATGCATCAGTCCTCGGTTTCCGTGGTTTTTCCACAGAATTGAGGGCGTCACAATAACATGCATAGGACATTAGATCGGTTTTTTAATGGGAATAAGAACCTAAACTTGCTGCTGAATTCTTTCAAGTCTTGCAATGATAAAAACTGGTTTAGGTTGTGATTCACGTGCTCATGCCAAGGAACATCCACCTGAAATTGTAAAATCATTAGGAAGTGGTTTGATTCAAACAGTTCCTAAACAAAAAGAAGTGGTTTTTAAATCTGCAGGAGTGTTGTCACATTCAGGTTCAAATAAGCATACTGCATGCTCATCTAGACATGAACACAAAGATAAATTTTATTGCACCTATTGTGGTAGAGATGGTCATGTCATAGATTTTTGTTATAGACTAGCTAAACAACATAAAAAGGAAAGAATGCAAGCTAGATCTTATAACTCTCATGCAAAATTTGCTGCACATACTAAACCGAATGTCAGGAACATGCAACTTATGAGTCAGAAATATTCAAAGTTTACCTCCGCAGTTTCAGTTTTTGCCTCCGGAGCTTCAGTTTTTGCCTCCGGGCCTTCTGTTTTTGCCTCCGGAGCTACTGATTTTCGTGCTACACAAGTAACACCTCATAGGTCAGTAGTTAAGAACAAAAAATCTCAAACTTTGACTCATAAACCTGCTGTTTTATCTCAGCCTTCGCATGTTATTCCTGCTGGACATCGTGTGACTCAATAGTGGATTCCTAAATGCCTTTTAACTAACCCCAGTATTGAGTCATCGATGTATTGTGCTTCTATGTAGGTTACACACTTGAGGAAGGAGGACATTTGGATTGTGGATTCAAGTTGCTCACACCACATGACCGGTAACAAAGAATGGTTCTCCTCTCTCTCTCTTTTGTGTCACGTGTAGAGAATGTTACTTTTGCCGATAATTCTTCAACTCCTATAATTGCTAAGGGTTCGATTAGAGTAAATGATCACTACACTTTGAAGGATGTGGCACTTGTCAAAAATTTGAAATACAACTTGCTTTCTGTTTCACAATTGCTAGATGAAAATCTGGAAATTATTTTCAATAAAAACTGCTGCAAAGTTGTAAGTTCAAATAGTGAGCTTATTTTTAACATGTCTTGGTTTGGAAGAGTTTTTAAAGCTGATTTTGATATGTCTTTCTCTAAGCATAGATGTCTAGTTGCAAATGATTCCAAAGATTTATATTCTTGGCATCGTAGACTTGGTCACGTAGGATTTGTTCATCTCACACGTGTTAGTGCTCTTGATCGCATACGTGGGCTGCCTAAGCTTAAAGGGGACAAAGAAATTGTGTGCTCTTCTTGTAGACATGCTAAGATGGTTGCAGGTTCACATGCTCCTCTCACAATGATCATGACAACAGAATCGGGTCAACTTTTACACCTTGACACCGTAGGACCTTCACGTGTTCAATACTTCGGAGGTAAATGGTATGTTCTTGTGATTGTTGATGACTATTCTAGATACTCTTGGGTTTACTTTATGGCATCTAAGAATGAATCTTTTAGTCACTTTAGAACTTTATTTCTTAGATTATCAATTGATCACCCGGGATCTTTAAGAGCAATTAGAAGTGATAATGGAACTGAATTTAAAAATCAATCGTTTGATCACTTTTGTGCTGAAAATGCAATATATCATCAATTTTATTCACCATATGTACCTCAACAAAATGGTGTTGTAGAGAGAAAGAATAGAACTTTAGTTGAGATGGCTAGGACTATGCTTGATGAATATCAAACTCCTAGGAAATTTTAGGCTGATGCAATTGCAACCGCTTGTTATGTCTCAAATCGTGTTTTCTTGCGTTCTAAGCTAGGTAAAATACCATATGAGTGAGACAGCCAGGACCTCGTCGGGTGGTGTCGTGATATGCGGCACCCAACAGCACACGGGTTGCAGAAACACATCATATTACATAAATAGTTTAGCGGAAGCGTACAAGATTGTTTTACCAATAAGTATATCAGAGTAAACTACAGCGGAAGACTATCACTCTCACGACTCATATCTAAACTAGCAACAAAGAAATGGTCCAGCCCGCGGACGTTTCTTACTAGCAACACGAAGATATTCTGCAGCGGTGAGGATGCTCTTTGAGTAAGCACTCGGAGGTTCCCGAGTCTCATCGGCACCCCTTCTCATAAGCATCAAGTCGATTATCTGCAAAACAACTCGGATAGCATCCGTGAGCATAACGCTCAGCAAGACTTAACCGTCACCCTAAACATGAAACTCTAAGTGAGGTTATGAACCTAACATAGGATGGCATAAGCATAATTAAACTCGCCTAAAAGTGAATCCTTACTTTCAGGTATTAATTGCAGCATTTTAAGTAACCTTGGGCACGCCACATCGGGAGTCCACAATCAAACAAGAAACACTTTTACCCAATGTAAATTGCTCATGGCATAAAAGAATCGAGTTTGCACTAGCCTATTCATCAAGATCCAATACAAAACTAGTATAATACTTCACATCGATATGATTAGTTTCTTACTCATGCAAGTTCTTACTACGTCACGACTGTGAGAACAAGTATGCTCGGTCCATTCCGCGAGCGACGGTGATTCGAATCAATAACACCCGGACTACACGACACGTACGCCCGTACTCGACGTTGCCTACAACAACCATCACTGACATCGTACGTGGCAGCCTTTCCCCCGTTTCACCCCCGCTGAATCGATCAAGTCGCCCCGTACAGTAACTACTCTCATGGTGCACCTTCCGACGTGAGATGTCATGAGAATATTCCCCACATACTGCACACCGGCCGTCCGCCTGAGGTGACCCGAAAAGTCCCAACGACAGCTTCCCGAGGTACATCGGTTTACTAGGTCCCATAAAGCCAGCATGAGTCCAGTACATAACTCAAACTTGTTCAACAGGGCCGCATACGGATCGGTCCTTGACCGACACGGACAGGTCTACAGCACCCAGGCCCCTATGTCCTGCTGCTCCTACAACCTTCCGGTCTCAACTTTAACTTGCTAATTAATTTCTGAACGAATCCCGTATGCCCCTGTTGTTCCTGAAACTGCGAGTAGCATCTCACCACTCGACTTCTACCGAACCGTACTTAAGCATGGCAGTTCTACACGGTGAAAGACACCTACCCAATACTCCATGGGTCATTTGGTTATGCAGGAGGAGTATCAAACACTAGACCTCATGCACCATTCATATCATGACCGAAAGTGAATACAAAACGAAAACTTAACAGTTGTTAAATGCAAACCGGAGCTTGCCTGTTTTGCAGGGTAGTCGTATATAAACAGTTAGTGTCCTTGCAGATTGACCCTTGACTCTCCGGAGCTTGATCCACTTCGATGAATCACTCCTTTGAGTCCCCTTCGTTGTGGTTCCTATTGAAATGCATATGCATATATTTATAGACTGTAATGGAAAGAAGTTATATAATTAATTTCTTAGGAACAGAGGTTGTGTGGAAAAGCCAAGCATGGCTTGGTTTGCCTCTGTTGTGCAAAGAACAGAAATAAACTAATTTGACCTTAAGGCCTTAGCTATACACTAATCATTTTCCCTAATGAACATAATAGATAAGCTGAAATGATTTTAGTGCAACTGAAGAACAAGAACTCCAATGGCTTCAAAACTTTCACAGCAGGTTCTATACTACCTAAGGATTTATCTTGCCAAATTGCAGCTAATGTGAAGTCATATTGTGTCCTCCATAATTCTCACAATATCTCTTATGTATTTTTCCCTTATACATAAGTATGGAGAATAAGAACAGGGAGTTCAAGGAGTCATCTTGGGCTGATAATTTACATGTGCGTTCTTGATCACATGAGAGCAATCTGGTCCAAAATTCAGCCCTTTTACTTGAGTAGTTCTCCCAGAACAATTCTTTAAGCATTCCTACTCAAAAGAATTAATTCTGAGGTAATGTGCATTTTCATGCACAATTAAATGTTCTACAATTTCAAATATGTCCCAGAGAGCTTTCCTAAATTTTCCTATGATTTTTGGAGCTATGGATTGCTCAGAATAGATTTTTGAGGTGAGAAACATTTTCTGAAAATGTTTCTGGACTCCTTTGAGCACAGTAGTTTTCATTTAGCAAATTCCTCCTCAAATAATCTCCAAATGAGCTGAAAATTTGCTATAAGGTCAACAATATGCTAAAGAATATTCTGGCAAAATTTGGGGATTTTTGGATAAACCAAATTCCCTCAATAATTCTTTTTCAGAAAACCTTCCAAGAATTACCCAGAATAAACTATTGGCTTTCATACAATTCTAAGTTCATATTTGCATAGAGCTATGAAATATGAATCCAAACCAAGTGGAATCACTCAAATTGGAGTTTTCTACAGGGAGATATGAATTTCCAAAGATTGAGCTAAGTCTGGAATTATTTTCCTACAGCAAATTCGGCTGGACCCACAGTTTTGAATTCCAGCCAATAGAAATGAAGCCACACCGGTTCACAGGATTGTACCGCATAGCCACAACGGATCCTAGCCACAACAGATCCTCTTTTTAAACTCTTCAGGCACTGACGGCTGGGACCCGCCCGGTCTTCTTCTTCCTCCCGTTATTTTCCTGCGCCCTCGCTGCGCCTCGCCGGCCCGACGCCGGAGCTCGCCGGCTCGCCGTTTCCGGCCACCGCCTGAGATGAAACTCGCTGCCAGGGAGTTTGTGACACCGAGGAACACGGCTGTGGGGTTTGCTAGGACTGCCAACGACTGGAACATGGCCGGCGACGTGCGACAGCTACTGTGGGGGTTCGACGGCGTTGCCTGCGGTATCCAGCCCGCCAAAACCTGTGCCAACGAGCCCTACAGCACCAGTGGATGATCGCAAGGCTCGGCATGGCCCCTAAATGGCTCGGGAACAGCCGCAAGTCGGTCGTCACCGTGCGCCCGATTCGGTCCGCCGGAGAAGTGATCGGTAGACCTCAAAATACGTCGCCCCAAAGGGTATTCATGCGACGGATGCTAAAGAGAACATGATCGCCAGCTAGTCCAGCTCCTACGTGCAAAGTTTGATGAGCTAAGAACGAATAGAAGTGGAGAATTTTGGATTCCCGTACCGGATGCTCGGGTTGAAGCCGCCGGAGCAAAACTTCAAAATTCGCCGGCGATGCTTCACGGTATGGCCTGAGCTTGGGCTGAGAGCAGCACCGCACCTGTGCGCGTCTGTAGCTGAGATCGCTCGGCCATGAAACCCTCTGTGGAGGGCCGTCCACGTGCGCCCGATCACGTTTTTGAGTTAGGTCGCCGCGGCGGCGTTTGTTCTCGGGCAACAGAGGTCGCAGCTCGCTTGCCTTCAGGTCGGGGAGGTGGGGGCTGAACTCACGGCAAGGTTTAGCAGCTCGGGGGAGGATGAGGCGCGGTGGTTTTGCCGTTCTTCCGATCGGACCGAGAGGCGGAGGGGAGGAGCTCGGGTTGCTCGGTGTTCTCGCGAGAGAGGAGGGCAACTGCGCTTTGCTTCGGCCAGGGGCACGTGATCACGATGAGGATGCGGTCAGGACCGACCCCGGGTCGCCAACGCGTGGAGACCGGTAGCAGGAGCTGGCGCGGCAAGCTCCTCTATGGCGCTCGTGAGCTGCTCAGGAAAATTTCCCACCGAGAGCAAAACTTAGTGAGTAAGGCAGCCTCTTCATCTCTATGACATGTGGGTCCCACTCCACATTTCCTCCCCAATTATCTTCTCAAGCTGACCCTGTCAATCCCCAGAATGCTGAGTTTAAAAAGGGTGGCTAGAATTTGAATTCCTCAAATTCAGTTTGAATTTGCAATACTAAATCTGAATTTGGTTTAGAATTTGCAATTTCTTCTCTTTAACTCTCTTTTGAGCCCGCCCTACAAATAGAAAGTTGGTGATCAAACTCCTCCCTATAAATCCATCTATATGGCTGCACTTTTAATCAAAGTCCTTGACCACCCCATGTGTGAACTTTGAATTTCAAATCTGAATTTTAAAATTACATGCAAAGAGGTATTTAACTCCTTATTGGTTCAACACCTTTAAATAAAAAGGTGAACCTCATGTTGTATGTTCATCCATGTATTACCTTGCATGGAGGAAAGTTTTAGTAAGTCCCATTTTTCATGTCTTTGCCACACATATGAATTCAAACCTTGGTTTTTATTCATACACATTTTTGGGACTTTTACAATGAGCTCAGGTTTGGACATAGGCCTAGTGTCACACACTTTAGGATCTTTGGTTGCAAATGCTTTGTTAAGAAACATGGTAATCTTGATAAATTTGAAGCTAGATCTGTTGATTGCATGTTTCTTGGTTATCCATCTCATACTAGAGGCTACCGTGTGCTTTTACTTGATACTAACAAAATTGTGGAGACTTGTGAGGTTTCTTTTGATGAAGCTAGCCCAGGTACTAGTTCAAAATATAGTATTTTCGTTGAAGAAGAGGAAGAAGTGGTACTGCTGCCCGAAAATTCAGCAGCTAATGACATTGTTCCAGCTCCTGATCTTGATTCACAGCCAGCACCGACGACCACCATTGCTGGTACAGATCCTCCTCACGTCACAAGCTCATCTATTTGTGATGAACATGAATAAGAAGAAGCTTGTGAAGTGTCCACTCCCCTCCGGATTCTCAAAAGTCATCCTTCACAACAAATTATTGGAAGCTTGCATGAACGAGTTACAAGATCCAGGTTTTTTGACCCCAATTCTCATGCTCATTCTGCTTTTGTTGCTTCTTTTGAACCCAAAGATATATCACACGCACTCACTAATGAATCTTGGATTATTGCCATGCAAGAAGAGTTAGAAAATTTTGAAAGAAATAATGTTTGGGAACTTGTACCTCCACCTCAAGGTCACACTTTAATTGGAACTAAATGGATGTTTAAAAATAAACAAAGTGAGGATGGGGTTGTGGTTAGAAATGAGGCTAGGTTGGTTGCTCAAGGTTTCACACAAGTTGAAGGTCAAGATTTTGGTGAAACTTTTGCTCCTGTTGCTAGATTAGAAGCCATAAGAATTTTGTTAGCTTTTGCTGCATCTAAAGGTTTTAAGCTATATCAAATGGATGTTAAAAGTGCTTTTCTTAATGGCTACATAGATGAGGAGGTTTATGTCAAAAACCCACCTGGTTTTGAAAATCCAAATTTTCCTAATCATGTCTACAAACTGTCCAAAGCCTTGTACGGTCTCAAACAAGCCCGTAGAGCATTGTATGATAGGTTAAAAACATTCTTACTTGAAAAGGGGTTTACCATGGGCAAGGTTGATAAAACTCTTTTTGTGCTTAAGCATGGCAATGACTCATTATTCTTTCAAGTGTATGTGGATGATATTATCTTTGGTTGTGCTTCTCATGATCTTGTGTCCAAGTTTTCAGCTATGATGAGTTCTGAATTTGAGATGAGTATGATGGGAGAACTCACGTACTTTTTGGGGCTGCAAATCAAGCAAACCAAGGAGGGTACCTTTGTGCATCAAACAAAGTATACAAAAGATCTCCTAAGGCGCTTCAACATGGACCCAAGCAAGCCTATTCGGACACCAATGGGAACACCAACAACACTTGAACTTGATGAAGATTGTGATCCCGTTAATCAAAAAGAATATAGAAGCATGATCGGATCACTTTTGTATCTCACGGCATCAAGACCGGACATACAATTCAGCGTATGTCTTTGTGCACGGTTTGAAGCCTCCCCACATGCTTCACATCGTCAAGCCGTCAAAAGGATTCTCAGGTACTTACATGGAACTCAAGAATTTGGCTTTTTCTTCCTTCTTCCTCACTTACTTTGAAAGCTTTTTTCGATGCTGATTTTGGGGGTTGTAAGACTGATGGGAAAAGTACTTCTGGTGCTTGTCATTTTCTTGGTAATTCACTTGTTGCCTGGTCCTCTAGAAAACAAAGTTCAGTTGCACAATCCACAGCCGAATCTGAATATGTAGCTGCTGCTAGTGCTTGCTCACAAATTCTTTGGATTGTTCAAACACTTAAGGACTATGGGGTTGATCTAGATAGTGTTCCACTGTTTTGTGATAATACTAGTGCCGTTTGATTGCTAAAAACCCCGTGCAACATTCGAGAACTAAGCACATGGACATTAGGTATCACTTTCTTTGTGATAATGTCGAAAAAGGGAACATTGTACTTCACCATGTAGATACCGAACAACAATTGGCAGACATTTTTACAAAACCTTTGGATTTCACTCGTTTTTGTTACATTCGTAGTGAAATAGGGGTTATGCATCCTCATGGCTTAAATTGAGGGAGAATTTTGAAACTTCGGAAGTCTATGTGTGAATCTGAAATTAAAATAAAATGAGCATAGTATTTCATGCATATATGACTTTGTGATTCCTTTTTCATGCTGAAAGTTCTTACTACATTACTCGTGTTATACATTTTGTAGTTTTTACCATGTCTAGTAATTAGAATAATTACTTACACTAAATCTGGTCATGGTCGAACTTTCTTGCTGTTTTGAACTTGTTGCATGCTCACAAGTGCTTTTAATCATAAAGAATTAATCAAGTAATCAACTCACATGTTGAGTTTTTATGTTCAAATAAAAAAATGAGAAAAGATCAAGAGAATATGCATGCATCGCACTTCTTCTTTTGAGATGGCTTATCATTGCAATTAGATATGAACTTGAAAGGAGTTATGTATGACTAAAACCATGTCCTTAAGCTTCTGACTATCAAATGACATAGGCTTGGCTTGGTTGGTTAGAATAAGGTTGATGCTGCATATAATCTCTTGCAAATGTCATAAGATCAAAATTTGTGCTTTAAATGATAAATAAAATGCAGCAACAAGTGTCATGCTTTCAGGTCTTGAAATAGTTAAGTTTGTGAGATCATGACTTGCTGAAATTGAAAATTACACTTGATCTCTAGCATGGCTTACACTACTTTATGTATCTCATTGATGTGATAGTGTAAGTTACTTGATAGTATGATTTGGATGAGCTTTATTTTATATGTATATGTTATATTGTGCTCATAACAAATTAAAATTTTTCTTTTGTACCTTGCTGAATACATTGTCAAAAGGGGAGAAATCGATCACACATTGCACACATTCACAAGTGTTTTGGCACGATTCTTCTCAGGGGGGAATTTTTGGTATTTTTGTTTTTCTTCTCATTTTATTTCTGATTTACAAAGGGGGAGAAATTGTTTTCAAAACTTTTCATATGAATAAGCAAATGTTCGGATTTTAAGTGGTGTTGCCAATGCATTCATCAAGGGGGAGATTTTGAGACCTATGTGTGCTGAATACACTGGCTTTGACAATAAAAGTTTTGAATACTACCAAAACACCTTTTTAACAAGGTCCGACTCTAGGTCCGAGATCCTGCAAGGTCCGACGATAGGTCCGACGTGTTTTGGGTAGCTCCGGCAAGGTCCGATGTAAGGTCCGACTTGCTTTGTCTAGGTCTGACTTATTTTGGCTAGGTCCGACTTGTTTTTGCTAGCTCCGGTGCTAGGTCCGACTAGCTTTGGTAAATTCCGTGCTAGGTCCGACTAAGCTTTAGTAAGCTCCGGCGCTGGGTCCGACTAGCTTTGGTAAGCTCCGGTTCAAGGTCCGGTTAGCTTTGGTAAGGTTCGGAGCTTGATTGCAATGGTTCTGCTTTTAACTTGCAATGTTTTGAACTTGGTTTACTCTTATGGAAAGTTTGCTTAGTATTATTTTACTAAGTTTTTGGTGTGTTTTGGTGGTTATGGCTGATATCATTTTGCTAAGGTTTACAACATGCTTATGTGAGGTCCTCACGTAAGATGTTGTAGTTTCGGAACTAACGAGAGTCAAGTCGAGGACTTGTGCTCGGAAGTATTGGTTGTTTATTCATGTGCAGGTGTTGCTCGAGTTCAAGACATGGCTGGTGACGGGATCCATTAAACTAGTCTGAGGGAGAAGATGAGGTTCAACAACCAAGTTCGGGAGGATTTGTGGTTGAGTTGATCGGGAGGTTGCGCAGTATGTTTGAATCAAGAACAATGCATATGAGGTATCTTGAACGTCGTCGGAAGATGTTTGCACGTGTGCAAGGAGTGCATGGATGTATCTGCATGGTTCCAAGGCATGATGAAGAGATGTGGACGTAAAGAATTGGTCGGAAAGGTTCAACCGACTAGGTTATGGACTCAGGCTGCGGCTGAGTCGTGTTTGACTCAAATATGGAAAGTTTTGAGTTGGTTATGATAGGATTTCGTGTGGGACATGAAGTTGAGTTGTTTTAGGAATGTTTGGGACGTTCCTAAGGTGTTTGAAAGTCTTAAGATTGCTTCTATCTGCGTATAGAAGAGTGTTGAGCAGTTTTGGAAAGTTACAGTTTGGAATCCAAGTAGGAGTAGGAGTCCTAGTTTGAGTTGAGTTGGCTTTTGGGCTGGTTATATAAGCAAGGGAGGCCAGAGCTCGTGGTACACAACTTTGGGACTGTTCCTCTTGTGTTTTGATACATAAAATTCGTATTCTAAAGGAACTTTTATGCCTTGTTCGTCCGACTTGTTTCAGACAAGTTTTTCTCATCGAGTTTCTGTTCAGCACTACCTTGCTTCGGTGGTTTTATCATTACTCGAGTTTTACAGATCCAATTGATGTGATTATTTTTGGGTTGTTTTCACAACTTGATTATATATCATATGTGAAAATTTCACGGTCATTGAATTTGTGGTTTCTGATCTACACGAGTTTCTTTGCAGTATTTCAGAACTGTTTTTCTCGCGTAGGACAGATTGACCTTTGTTCGATCTTTCGATCGTAATTTGAGTTTCACTCAACGGATTTTCATGATTATTGTTGTGACGTCTTCGTGACTTGATTCTCTACAATCTATACTAGTTTTGTCACAGTTGAACACGTTTAGATTAGTCTCACACACGGTTTCTTTAACAGATCAGCTTTCTGCTGAGGGGTGTTTTGTTGCTTCCGCTGAAAAGTTTTTATCGACCATTCACCCCCCTCTGGTAGCTTTACACGTGTACTTCGATCCTACAATCATCATATGGATTTGGTGGGAATTTGAAATCACTGAGGAGTGATCTATTGATTTTAATTTTTGTAAAAGAAATTCTCAACCAACTCAAACCGTAAGAAGCAAAAATTTGCTTTATCAAACTATATCTCATCGATCAAATACCTAGGTGGCATGCATTCCTATAAATATGGATCAAGAGCAACATAATGATCTAAGAATAAAGAGCATGCAAACCAATAATAATAGATCATGATGATTAATGGAATTTATCAAAATTTTATTTTCTGTTGAGTTGATTTTAATGATTCTACCATAGATGCATAATTTCAACTCAAAAATCAGTAAATCAGGGAGATTCATTATAAGGGTGCACAAACCATCGCCATGATGAAAGAAGCAGCAAAAACGGGCCAGGCCTAGTTCAGTCGACTTAGGAGGTTGAAACAAGGTTCTATCCTAGCTCGGTTCGTCCTCCTCGTGTAAATTAATGTGTTGCCACGTTTTTTCAGTTATGTTGCGCATCAAAAGACCATGAAGCCTCCCTTCCACATTTTATTGGACACAACACATTGAAAGCAAAAAAACTCTACCAGTTGTTATGTGAACCAGTGAGCCAACACTTAATTGAATTTATAAAATCTGAGGCGCTTGTTACATGATTAAATTAAATAAGTAAAATGAAATAAAAAAGAAATAAGTGCCTTAGACATAAGTGTGTAGGGAAGCATCTATGGTGCTCTGTATATTTATGGTTTCCCTACTTCGCATACATGCCTGGTTTTCGCACATATGCCACGATGAAGGGAGGTGAACTCCTCCCTAAGGGCATCAAGATTGTCCTTAAGTTCAGTCCTCTCAAGTCCCCCTTCCACCAAAAGATTTGCTGGCCTTTTGTTCATCAAACAAAGATCTTCTACTGATTTGGCGAGCTAGGCAGCGGTCGATCTTTTGGGAGACTTTTCGTCACTGCTTTAATCTTGTCCCACCGGCTTTGTGATGGGAGGCGGCAAAATGCGATGCCTCACATGCTTCTCTGAAGGAGATGATCCAACAAATTCATTCAGCTCTTTTCTTCCTCCGAAGTTAGTAGCCTAAATAGGACCTTCCCATAACCCATGAGTGTACTCACTCCATGGATTTGGAATTGACCTAGCAGGCTCTCTGATGAAGTCAGGGATGATGTTATGTAGCGGTAGCTACTCACATCCCCATACATGGTCGACACCATTCCAGTGTGCTTTTAATTAGGTCTCGAAGTGGAGATGTCAATCTCTTTCCCATGGAAAAGACGAGCCTTGATGTGCTTCAGCGTGTCCATCTTTGTCGTTTGACGAGGCATAGGTGATTGTGCCTTCGTCGAGGTCCTCCTTGGGGAGAGGGACCTTACGGCCAAACGGGGAGGCAAAGGACTACGCCTGTGGGTCAAGCAACTCCCTGGTTTGGACAAACCAGGGGCAGCCTTCCTCGACCCCCTGTTGCTCCCTCCAAGTGGAAAAATGGCAAGGGGTTTGACGTCAAGTGCCATGACTTCCTCTATGGCTAGGGTGTTTGTGTTGAACTCTTGGATTCAGACATGGTTTCCCCTTTGAGATCAAATATTGATCTTGAGGAAACATGAGGAACGATGCCTTTCCCCGCCATAGTTTTTGGAGTGGCAAGGTTGGAAGTTTCAGATGATCTAGGTGCAAAAGAAGTGAAAGTTTTTTTTTCTAATACGCTCTAAGGACACTTCTGTAAGGGCCTGAGTTTTTGGCACACATCCAAAGTGTTCATCACACCACACACACCTCATTGGAGGAAAACTTATGAACACATTTGAAGAGCAAGTAAACACAATCAACATGGTCATTAGAGGATAAACTCACAAAATGCAGAAGTGGTACTTCCCACATGCATCATATAGGGGATGAGCATATGAAAACTTCTACACTTTGCTAGGGATGCTCATGCCAAATTTCACCCAAATCCAAAACTTTTTGAGGTATTTTTGGGTATATTTAGAAAGAGGCTAGTTTGAACTCTAATTCAAATTCAAACTCCTTTCATCCCATGAATTCAAAAGTGGGATTCATATTCACACTCCGCATATTTTTCTGAGCTCACACACCAATTTTCACTCCATTTGGAGTTAATCTTGACATGAGATATTAGGCTAAATTCAAATCAAATTTGAATGTCAACTAAACCTTTGCTGCAAATTTGATCAAATCAAATTCCACTTTTAATTATTCAAAGTCCAGTGGCCATTTGGAAATTTGATCAACTCACCAAGGTTTTAGTGTCTCTACTGTTTAGAGCAGTGGGTAAAATTAAATTTCAGGGGTTAAACTAGGGGGTGGGGCCCCCTTGTCAGCCCCTCATTGAGCCAACCAACTGAAGAACAGAACACTTGGGTTCTCGGGCTGCAGCCGCGGTCGCCACCGCGCCAAGGCCTCGGCACCAGCAGCTGTTTCGCCCACGCCCCGGTGGAGCTGCCGTTCGGCGTCTATATCCTTCCCCGAGCAGCTCAAAGCCGGGTTCTCCTCTGTTCTCACGCGCCCACTCGTCTTCAGTGCTGCTCTCACGATACGTCACCACCACCTCGCTCTCGGTGTTGCCGATCACACACTGCCACCACACTGCGGTTGAGCGAGCCCTCCACAGCAAAAACAATCGCCATCTCGTGCTCTACCGTGCTGTCACCTCACACCAAGGGTCCCCTGTGGTTTTTTTGTGGCAAATTGAGGATTTTCACCGAGCTCTCACGAGTACCGGCGGAACTCCACTTCGGGTCGTCATCAACAAAGCGCCACAGCCTTCGTCGTCATCCGCTTGCTACACAAGAAAGATGTGCTATACTTCCTCGATTGTGTAGCTGCAAGCCTTGTAGCAAATGATCAACCATGTGTAGAGAATTTCCAAGAATCCTGAAACCTAGAGAAAACTAGCCGAGCTTGGTCTAAACCCAAATTCGGGTTACACGGTTCTGACACGACCCCAAAGGTCTTTTCGAGCCAGGTTCACGCTGAGGGGTGCTGGGTTGCACAGCACCGTATAACACACATCAAAGGTACAAAGCGGAAGCGAAATTTTAATACATAAACAAGTTTATGAACATGTTTACAGCAAAATATGTCCAGTGTACACTCACGGGCGTAGACTACGCATCAAGTCCACGTTCAGCCCTTGAACGTGTCCTTGCTAGCACACACGCACAATAACTCTGCGGCGTGCACGACTCCCACTCGACGGGGTTCCCCTCATGGGGTTCCGTCTCCTCTTCGGGAGTCCCTTCCTCGTAGAACCCTGCAAAAGCTTCAAACACAAGCAGTGAGCACGAAGGCGCAGCATGTCTGACCCGTCTCACCTAAACACAGAACTTCTACATGAGGGGTGATGGGTTACATGAGGTAAAAATCATTTGCAAGAACTCGCCTAATTAGTAGAACTTTACTTTCAAGTTTTAGCAGCAGGTTGTGGAGAACCTTACGCTAAGGCACATGAGAGAGCCGCAATCAAATAAGAAACGCATTTCTCTCATGTACTTTGCCCAAAGTTGAAATGAACTTTAGTTAGCTCTAAACTACAGCGAATCATTAGCAATCAAGTCCATCTTTCAATCAGCAGCATTTTAACATGTACTAGCCTGTTCTTTCTACGTCACGGTACAGTGAATAAGTGGTACTCACTGACCGCGAGGGACGGCAATTATAATCGATTTACACCTGCAGGGTTACCCGAACAACCCGTCACGTACGCCCGTACTCGATGTTGCCTACAACAACAATCACGGACGCCGTACGCAACTACCTTTCACCCGTCAGCCAAATATTGAACCGGTCCCATCGTCTCGAGCAAGAGGTCTCTGCACGCGCATCTCAGTGCCGCCAGCCGATTTACACCTCGAGCTCTCAACCTACCCTCTGAACGACGGGCAATGCCTCAATACCCAGCTACCCGAGTTACATCGGTTTCCCGGTTCCCATATAGCCGGTAGGTCTTCGGTACTGTTCTACCTTGTTCAACAGGCCCGCACCGGCTCGGTCCTCAATCGACACAAGCGGAGCTACAGCACACAGGCCCCAACGTCCTGTTGCCCTTACCCTACGCTCGGTCTCATTTTTCATGCCATGTGTATCATGTGCTATCTCTACCCGAGTCGAGTGCCTCTAGCCTATGCTCGTGAGTAGTTCCAACTACTCGACTTGTACCGAATCCTACTCTATCTTAGCATTGCATTAGCTAACGGGGTTTGCAATCCTAAACCCAACCCATGGTTTTCTTGGCTATGCAGTGGGGTTTCCAAACAAGACTCTTATGCAAAGAATATAGTAATCAAGTATGTGCTCAAAACAATAAAAACTTGTAAAAAGGTTAATGCAAACCGGAGCTTGCCTTGCTGCTCTTGGTCATAGGCTAGCTGCTCCTCCGGAGTCACGAAGTCTAGGACTTCGGGTTCCTCCTCAACCTTAGCGACTACATGATGTAAAAGTATATGTATTAATTTAAATGCATTTGGATTGAATTTAAATTTGTGAAGCCTATAACCCTTACTAGACAGACAAAATGACTGTGAAACTTTTACTGGGGCTTGGTTACAACCTGAACAGAGATTTGGTCAAGTTTTAGTTGCAGCCAAGCTCATTTGAGCCCTCCATAATTAATTATGTACTTGACCTTAATTGAAGGCTTTTACGGTGTTCTAAGGATTTTCATGAAACAAACTATGACTTTCCGAAAACTAGATTTTCAGAGGGTTCTAATGGAGTTGGTCTCACTTAATTTGAAGGTTCCTAGCTAAAGATATGAGCTAAACAATTTCAGAGAAAATTCTGAAAATGTTTCTGAACATTTTCTATTTTCTCTGGAACAGCTTCACTAATCACACCATTAGGTGGATCAAATGAGCTCAAATGGATCCGAAATTTTTATGGTAGTTCAAGGATATTTTGGTGAACATCCTAGCTAAATTTCAGAATTTTCCTCCAAAGTATTCTCCATTTAAAATTCCAAACATTTTAAAATTTTGAGGAATTAAATCTGGAGAAATAAGGGTTTTCATGAAGTGAAACTTGATTTTCTGGAAAGTGCTCAGAGAGATGAATCCAACAAAATTTGGTTCACTCGATTTGGAGCTTTCTAGCCAAAGTTATGAGGATTTGAAGTTTGAATAAAATATGAAAATCGGGGAAAAAGTTTAAATCTGCCGGGGCCCACAGGGACACGTATTGAGCGTCGAGGCGACAGCACACGGCGGCCCACAAGGTTTTTTCGCGCCAGCACACCTGATCCCGGCCGCAGCCCGATCCCGATTTAAAATATCGGTCGCTGACAGCTGGGGTCCACCCCCTTCTTCAACCTCCAGCCGCCCGCGCTCTGCCGCCGGGGAACCTCGCCGGAGAGCTCGCCGGCAGCTTCTGTGGAGCTTCAAACTTCACGATCTTGACCGCCCCTGCCTACTTTCACACGGGGAACATGATTCTGGGGTCAGCTCGTCATGACAACGGCCGGTACATGGTCGGCGACGAGCCGCCACCTCGGAAAGACTTCGGCCATGTCGGCTGACTTCCCTAGCACCTCAACTACACGAGCAATTGGTCGGGAAGCATCAGTGGACCTTAGGGGAGGTCGACATGAGCTTGAGGCAGCTCGGGAAAGGCCCGTAGTAGGTCCTCACCGTGCGCACGATGCCTCCCGTTTATTCCCCCGTCGGTAAACTTTGAATTTCGCCGGGTACAGAGGTCCTCCGGCCAAAGGTTGTGAAGGCCACTTGCGCGTTACCGTGTCTAGTTTGTGTGAGAGCGGATTGAGGCCCTCTAATCCTTTCTAGAGTACGAATTCAACGGAACCGCACCCGAAGGTCGGTCTGCACACAGAAAGGGGAAAACTGGAAATTCGCCGCCGGTGAGCAAACACTCGGGCTGTGGCTCGGGGGTGAGCAGCACCGGTCACCAGCGCGTCCAAGGGTGCCTTGGCTTGGGCGTGGCAACGCCCCGGTTGGGCTGTCCACAGGAGCCCGAGGTGCGGCGATTTTAAGTCACCGAGTTGATCTGTCGGTATAGCCGAGATCAATCGGTTTCAGCTGAGTTTTAGCAACGGGGAGGAAGGAGAAGAGTTCCTAGTACCTTGCCGTAGCTCGAGAGGGGACGGAAGGCTGTGATCGGCGCTCTCCGATCGATTCTGAGCTGCGGAAGGAGTTTGCCGGCGCTGAGTTCTTGCGGGGGAAGAAACTGGCGAGGCTTCGGCCGAGGAGGGGGGAAAACGCCTTAAGAAGGCCCTGAAACGCCTCACGCCCGCGCGTGGCCAAGCAGCTGTTGGCGCGGCGGCTCCCCTCGGTGGCGATCACAGCGGAGGCTCGGCGACCCGAGTGAGAAAAGTCTCAGTCGGTTGATTCTTCTCTGTGGCTGACATGTGGGACCCACCTGGGGTTTTAACCTCTGAAATTCACTCCTAATCACTGTTGTAAACAGTGAGCCCCAAAATACCCCTGGGTATTCAAATTATTCACCCATGATCCATTTGAATTGAGTAGAATTAAAATTGGGTTTGGTTTGAATGAATTTCAGCACAAGTTCAGTTTTGAATTCAAATAGAGTTTGAATTTGTCCCACTTAGCTCATGTCAAGATCAACTCCAAATGGAGTGAAAATTGGTGTGTGAGCTCACATAAATGTGCTGAGTAAGAATATGCCTCCCACTTTTAAATTCATGGGATAAAAACAGTTTGAATTTGAATATGGTTTCAAACTGCCCTCTTTCTAGCTATACCCAAAATGACCTCAAAAAGGTTTTGAATTTGGGTGAAACTTGGCATGGACATCCTTAGCAATGTGTAGGAGTTTTCATATGTCCAGCCCTTCTATATCACATGTGGGAAATACCACTTTTGCAATATGTGAGTTTGTTCTCTAATGAGCATGTTGATGGTGGTTACTTGCTCTTCATTTGTGTTCATCAACTTACTTCAAATGAGGTGTGTGGTGTGGTGATGAACACTTCAAATAGGTGTCAAAAACTGAGGCCCTTACATTCCTCCCCCCTTAAAAGAATCTCGTCCCGAGATTATAAGGTGAGAATGAGAGAGAGGACTGTGGAAAATTACCGGATATGCGACGTGAAAAAGTCAGGGTAGTTAGTGCGAAGAAATTCTTCATTTTCGCATGTCGCTTCGTCCACGGAGTGATTACTCCATAGAACTTTGTAGAACCACAACGTACGGTTGCGTGTGGTTCGGGCCTTTTTGTCAATAATCTGAACCGGTTCCTCCCGATAGGTGAGATCTGGTTGCAGTTCTTCAATGTCTTCCAGCTGAACGGTAGTTAATACCTTAAGACACTTCCTCAGCTGGGAAATGTGAAAGACGTCGTGCACACCGGAAAGTGCTTCTGGTAATTTCAGCCGGTATGCCACTGATCCACATTATTCGGTAATCTGGAATGGACCGATGAATCGGGGTGCCAACTTTCCTCTCACCCCAAATCTGTTTACGCCCTTCATTGGAGATACACGTAGATATACATGATCTCCCACTTTGAATTGTAATGGGCGCCTTCTCCGGTCCGCATACTGTTTCTGACGGGATTGAGCGGCTTTTAGGTTCGCTTGAATCAGTCGAACCTTTTCTTCCGCGTTGTTGACGAGGTCAATCCCGAAGGTAACCCTTTCGCCAGATTCACACCAATTCAGTGGTGTGCGGCATTTCCGCCGGTATAGTGCCTCGTAGGGCGCCATCTTGATGCTGGCTTGGTACCCATTGTTGTACGAGAACTCGGCTAACAGCAAGTGATCATCCCAATTCTTGCCGTGGTTCATAGCGCAAGCTCGTAGCATGTCTTCTAAGATCTGATTTACCCGCTCGGTTTGTCCATCCGTCTGCGGGTGGTATGCTGAACTACGGATCAGCTTCGTCCCCAAGGCAGCGTGCAGCTGCTCCTGAAAACGGGACACAAATAAAGTGCCCCGATCGGATATGATAGTACGGGTACGCCGTACAAGCATAGGATCCGTGAGATGTACAGTTCAGCGCACTTCTTGGCATTGTAGTTGGTGTTGACCGGGATGAAATGGGCAACTTTGGTGAGCCGATCGATGATCACCCACACAGAATCATGTTTCTGCAAGGTGGTGGGTAAACCGACGATGAAGTCCATGCTCACATCCTCCCATTTCCCGGCAGGAATACCCAGTGGTTGCAGCAGTCCTGGTTTCCGCATATGGTCTGCCTTCACCCTTCGACATGTATCACACTCGGACACGTATTTTGCAGTCTCACGCTTCATCTGTGTCCACCAAAACTTGCTTCTGAGTTCTTGATACATCTTGTTGCTGCCGGGGTGAATAGAGAACTTTGACAAGTGAGCCTCATCAAAGATCTTTTTTCGTAATTCCGGGTTACGGGGTACGATGATCCGGTCCTTGAACCATAGGATGTCGTCTCCGTCCTTCCAGAAACATTTCAGCTCCCCACTGTCTACACGTCTCCGCAAATGCGACATGCCCTTGTCATGTTTCTGAGCAGCCGCTATCTCTTCACGGATGGTGGGGATCAAAGCTAGGTTGTAGAGAGCTCCATGTGGAATCACATGCAGTGGTATTTCGCTCTCTTCCAATGGTGTGATGGTCAGATTGTTGACGTGTGACTTGCGGCTCACCGCATCTGCCACTATGTTTGCCTTGCCCGGATGATAATGGATCTCTATTTCGTAATTATTTATCAGTTCTAACCATCTTCGTTGCCTCATGTTCAGCTCCTTCTGAGTGAATATGTACTTGAGGCTTTTGTGGTCGGTATACAAATGTACGAGGTTACCGAGTAGGTAGTGCCTCCACATTTTTAGTGCAAGTACCACGGCAGCGAGCTCCAAATCGTGAGTTGGATAATTTTGCTCATGGTTTCTAAGCTTCCGTGACCCATACGCGACCACCCTTCGGTCTTGCATCAGCACACATCCGAGCCCAATGCCGGATGCATCGCAGTACACATCGAACGGTTTTGTTGTGTCTGGCTGCGCCAAAACCGGTGCTGATGTCAGGTGCTTGACTAAAGCCTTGAATGCTGCTTCACATGTTGGACTCCAAACATATTTGGTAGCCTTCTTCAACAGCTCTGTCATTGGCTTGGCAATCTTCGAGAAGTTCAGAATGAACCTCCGATAATATCCCGCGAGTCCGAGGAAACTCCGTACCTCGTGAACAGTCCTCGGGGATTTCCAATTCAGCACTTGAGTGATCTTGCTCGGGTCTACAGCGATACCCTCCGCTGAGATGATATGCCTGAGAAATGGCACTTGCGATATCCAGAACTCGCACTTGCTGAATTTCGCGTATAACTTGGATCCGTATAACTTGTGATCCCGCAGCCGTTGCAAGACTATACGCAGATGCTTCTTGTGATCTTCCTACGACTTGGAATATACCAGGATGTCGTCGATGAAGACCACGACAAACTTGTCCAGCTCCGGCATGAATACCGAGTTCATCAAGTACATGAAATGAGCTGGAGCATTGGTGAGGCCGAAGGACATGACCAGGTACTCATAAAGTCCGTACCTCGTCGAGAAAGCTGTCTTTGGAATGTCCTCCGCCCTTATCTTAATCTGATGGTACCCGGATCTTAAGTCCATCTTGGAAAAGATCTTTGCTTCGACCAACGGATCAAACAACATGTCGATCCGTGGCAATGGGTACTTGTTCTTGATGGTTACGGCATTTAATGGACGATAGTCCACGCAAAGCCATAACGTCTCATCCTTCTTCTTCACAAATAATGCCGAACAGCCCCATGGCGATGAGCTCGGCCTAATAAAACCCTTCTCCAGAAGGTCTGTGAGCTGAGTCTTCAGTTCAGCCAATTCCTTGGGCGCCATCTTGTACAGCCTTCGGGATATTGGCATGGTTCCCGGTGCAAGTTCAATCTTGAACTCCACCTCTCTATCGGGTGGCATCCCCGGTAAATCATCCGGGAACACATCAGGGAACTCTCGGACCACTGGAATGTATTACAATCTGATGGTTGTGGCTTGATAGACACTTGGAAGTTTTATTTCTGGACTGTCCAGAAATAATGAGTGAGACCCGTGCACCTCTGAGTTTAAGTGCACGACTCGAAGGACGGTGTCTAAAACAGCGCCGTGGCGGGTTAACCACGACATCCCTAGGATGACATCGACCTTCTGTCCCTCTAAGATAATGAGAGACGTGGGGTACACTCTACCCGCTAAGCATAGTGGTGCTTTGGAAACCATTACGCTTGCTGAAATCTTCCCACCCGGTGAACAAATTAAATATGGACTATCAGTGGGTAGTATTGGCAAGCTGTGTTTAGCAATGAAAGCTTGGCTAATAAAATTATGCGTGGCGCCTGAATCAAACAGTACTATAGCGGGATGCTGGTGGAGTTGGAACATACCCGCAAGGATTGGCTCGCCCTCCGGCACGTCCTCTATGGCAAGCTGGTGGATGGTGCCGGGCCTAGGGTTTGCCCGCCGCGCATTAGTAGGGTTCCGGAGTTGATTCCTCCCCGGAAACTGCGGTGCCACTCCACCGCCTTGCCTCTCTGGGCAACTGCTCGCGAAGTGTCCTGGACGACTACACTTGTAACATGTGGCCGCTGCTGGTGTAGTGCTCGGGGGACGAAAGCCCGGCATGCGCTGCTGAGGTGCATACGCACGCGGCATCGCCCGCTGTTGCTGTTGTTGCGGAGGTGTTACTGGCAGTGCCGGCCTGAATGCTGGTGAAGAGTACGGCCGACTGCGGAACGGCATCGACCGCTGTGGTGGCTGCCAGCGTGGACCTGATGGTGGGCGATTCACCATCCGAAACTTCTGAGAAGGACCGCCTCCTTCTCCGCTGCTCTGCGGTGCGCTTCGCTTTCTCTCCGCCGCCGCTAACTCCTTGCCGGAGTCCTCCTGAACAATCGCAGCATCAATGATGTCGTTGAGGCTGCCGCGATTGAACATTGCCAACTTGTCCCTTCAGGAGCGGGTTAAGCCCCTGGTAAAAGTGGTCCCGCCGCTTCTCGTCAGTAACTGCGTGATACGACGCGTAGAGCGCGAGATCGTTGAACGCTCTGGAGTATTCCAGCGCGTTCCGGCTCCCTTGTTGCAGGTGTAAGAACTCCTGCGTCTTCCTCTTCATCAAGCCTGGCGGTATATGATAGGCCCTGAAGGCCGTCCGGAATTCCGTCCAGGTCATCACTCGGTCGGTGGGCTGTGAAGCACAGAAGTTGGCCCACCACGCGCTCGCGGATCCTTGGAGCTGCTGGACCGTGAACTAAGTCTTGCGCTGCTCGCTTATCTGGAGCAGCCCGAACTTCATTTCTATTGCGCGGAGCCAGTTGTCCGCGTCAAGAGGTTCATCCACCCTTGAGAATACAGGGGGGTGAGTCGCCAGGAAGTCGGAGTAGGAGCTCTGTTGACGCTCCTCACGGTCTTGACGTCTCTCTGGGCGAGACGTATTTGCGATTAGAGTCTGCAGCAACTCCGTGTGCTGCTGATGTGAACCCGCCATTGCCGCGACGATGTCGGCCAATGTAACCGTTGGCAGTGGCGGTGGCGGTGTTTGCTGTTGCTGTTGCTGCTGTTGTTGTCCCGAGGAGTCCTCGGGAGGCTGTTGGGAGGTCTCTCCCACTTGGCTAGTACCCCCAACATCAGGGTTGGCACGAGTACGCGTCATTCTGAAATTCAAAACAGCAGCGATTAGCACATGTCTTACTTAAAATTCCATATGTAACAGTAGGTATTGAAGTGACACATGATTAATTTGCACAACATTCACATATATTGATAAAGCATAAACTTTATACAAGATACATCATTCTCGGGTCTCCGAGAAGTCGTGCTCATGTCGTCACTACCTATACATACGCTACTGTCTACACGACATGTCACCGATTACAAAATTTGGGCTACACTACCCTAGCTGCCCTTCATGGCAACTGTAACCCCCTACTCGGAGTAGAACTCGACCTCCTGCGGGTCGTCCTCCTCCAGTACCTCTGCTGGTGGCTCTGGATCTACCACCTCTTCTCCCATCCCGGGTTCTCCCATTGATGGAAGACCCAAGACCACCGGTATGCCCAATACCGGAGGTACAAGGTCCTGCAAAGCATGCACCTCGTCCATAGCCTGGTTGTAATCTTCTTCCCAGCCTTTCCCTTCCTCAATAGCATCGTCCCACTCTTGTGCAAGGTCCTCATTCTGCTGGGTCAAATTTTGTACCAGTTCTTGCAACGCCGCGATGTCGACACGGCTCTTCTTCTTTGCCTTTTTCGGATGATGCAACTGATTGTGTTGTTCATTCAGTCGCTTGATCGTCGGAAGGAGCACATTGCGGAGTGCGCTGTGAGCACTCTCGAAATGGTCTCCACGGCTCGTGCTTTCCTTCAACTTCGTGGCGAGATGCTCCATATGAACAGCTTGGCTGTCCATCACGGCATTTCCCGCCCTCATCTGGAGGCTGAGATTTGCCTCCGCGGGGTTGTACCTTGGGCAACTCGGGTCCGTTGCCTCCAGGTACCTCTCTTTCCACACATGCTGAGCCCATCCCTTCACCGGAACGAGCATGTATGGAGTGCCCTCCATAGCCTGCACGTGTAGTTGGCAGAAACGTGACATGGTGTCACGGGCTGCCACTTGCCACATCCCTTCCGGTTGTCTTCCTCTCACCGTGACGGTGAACGGCACCCAACCGGGTGGCGTAGGTCCTGCAGGGACTTCGACATGGATTGTCCACGTCTTGTTCCCCTCTTTGCCTTCTTCCTTGGTGAAGTACTGCGGCACCTGATTGTATCCGAAATATTGAAGCATCTGCCTCATTGTTTCCGGATAACCGCTGCGGTGAGAACAGTGGGACACCACCCATCCGTTCTCCAACTGTTTATCTGCTGTCATCTGTAAAAATATATTTGAGAAATGTCAAATATTTATTTAAACAGTAAACCACTGAGTTATAACATAAGACATGTCATTGAACCCATAAAACTTGGAAACATAGTTCAAATTTTAAACAAATTTGCCTGCTGATCTGCTGTTCCCATGACAGCCCTGACCAGTTTCCATTTCAACCTGATTTAGGCCATGTTAAAGCAAAACTAGTTCTGGAGCTCAACATCAAATTAAATATAACTTCAATAGCTTTCCATAAAGTATTTGCTTGGCCTAAGATCTGTCCTGGTTCAAAAGTTATGAGATGTCAAAGTTAACAGAATATCTGGAGAAAATTGGACAGCACCTCCCTGCTTTAGGTACTGATTTGATCCAAGAATCCCAGTTAATTCTGTTCCTAATCTGACAAAACTTTCTGTTACAAAGTTGTAACCCATCTTATAATCTTTCCAGAACTACCTCATTTTCTATTTTTGGATTTTTATGCAGGAAGTTATACTCAATTTACATAGAGTTTACAGAGAGTCTTGGCTCTGCCCTGTTCTCTGGACAGTTTCGACTCCACTGCATTTTTCGACTGGTTAAGGGATGAAACACCTCGGGACCTCCACAGAAAAGTCGTAAAACTCTTCCAAATCTTTCCAGAAATGTATCATATGACCCCAACCTCGAAAGAACTCAACCTCTAACCTCTGATTAATTTCAGCTTTGATTCAGCTGAAAACAGAGTGCTCTGTCCTTAACAACCTATAAGTTAAAAACTTGTTAACTTTGAATATCTGGTTCAAGGGAAGGAGTTACATCAAGTTTTACTACTTTAGATCAAAACCTTCAAGTTTTAAATGAAGTTGTTCATTTAATGGGGTATGACGTCGATGCGTCACCAGATTATGTCGGTACTACGTCCTCACAGAGAAAAAACCTATACCGGACTTAGCCGGCCTCGTTAATTCAGTGGCACTAAACGTCACTCGCACACGGATGCTACACGTCTACCGTTTCGTGGTCAGGCTACCTGCAGGAAACTCAAGCAATCGTCAGACTCGGCTGCACACCGAGCCCGGAATCCATACAGTTCGTACACCCGGCCGTCATCACTCGCCCGGATGTCCTCAAGTCAAACACGCCTTGAGTTACGTGTTCACGTTTCAGACCACGTGACGGGGTCTCCCAAGTTGCACCACGCACGCCAGGGATAGACGTTGCTCGAATACCCCAAACGACATGAAGAGTCGTACAGGATATTAAAGCGAGTCGGGTTACCTGCCACCCGTGGGGCTCCACCCTTCAGCTTGTGCACACTGGTGGACAGCGCTTACGTGCACCCCCCAAGACATAAACGTCCCGAGATGCATGATTTTCCAACATAGACAAATAGGTCAGTATGCCACTTTCTATATGCTAATAACATCCTTATACGGGCTACTAACTCGTTCCTCACTGGATTTTTGAAAAAGATGACCTTTGTAGTGCGTTAAACCTCAAGCGAGCTCTGATACCACGCTGACACGACCCCAAAGGTTCTGTCGAGCCAGGATCACGCTGAGGGGTGCTGCGTTGCACAGCACCATATAACACACGTCAAAGGTTGTCACACCCGGTTTATCCGAAGAACAACCGAGTGAATATCACATGTATGCCAGGATCATTTTCTCATACATGTGATGACAAATAGTGAAGCATCATTTATTACAAGCCAGGTGTCGAATATAAATAAGTCTTACATAGCAAATGTCTCGATGGACAATAAAAAGTTCATCACAAGTAAATAAACTAGCAGCGGAAAATTATTCTTGTGGGCTCCGTTACAGGCGTTGCCCGGGGTCTCCATGAACCTAGAAACCTTCTTCAGGTCCAAAGTCTTGGTCATTATACACCACCTCATTATCTTGACCTGAGCAGCAATATAAACCAACAAATATGCAAGGTTGAGTACAGATGGTACTCAGCAAGTGTGGGAAAGTTATGTCATGCATGGCTAGAACAAGGGAAGGTTGAACTCATGGTTAAAGCACTATGCAATTAATACCTATCACCTTAGCTTATTAAGCACCTACATTACTACACAGGTGAAACAGTCCCAATCTCCTATACCATCATCATAATCAAATAACCATAACATCATTTCCAATGTTAAGCTCCCCGCTTAACATCCACAACTTCCAAAACCATCAATCCTCTAATCATGAATAAGTCCAAGCCGCTCTTGACTGTGAACACGGCTGTCATGACAGTTTTGACTCTGCAGAGTTTGTACCACTGTACCCACATGTAGTGATTTCATCCCCCGTTGCCGGGTGGACTAAAAGAACCTCCATTATGCCAGTGGCTACGAACCACATTCACACTTCCCAGGTGTGTAGCCAGGAGATCACTACGAAGCCTTTACAAAGGGATTCCCGACGAGCGTGGGCCCACTGAGGTTTCACCCCTAACAGCATACAAGAGGCTCCAACCACGCTGCAGTGGCCCCTCTTGAGCCTTGCGGTTCATATGGTAGTCCAGCTGACACCTATTCCCCGCACCATCCAACACACCCATACTACGCCGGGGATACACCTAATTAATTGGCCAAGCTGCCCCATCTCAGCATGTGGTTGGCACTGTAAAGCCAGGTTACATGCTCCATGAACCGGTCCTTACGATCCAGGCATGTACTAAACACAAACCCGAGTCTCGTGCACCCAGCACACAACCAAAAACATCCAACTTGCCTTGATCCCTACCTCTACATAACTCCCAATATCTCATTCAAGAGTATGGTAAAATAAACTGATGATCTCATGTCCCAAATATCCCATTCTAAGCATGGCTAAGCATATGCATAATAATAAATGACATGATAAAATAAATCCCAACCCAAGCTTCAAGGAAACAAGTTACTGCAATTCTAGGGAAACTTCCTAGCATGGGTTTCATATTTTCAATTGACAATGCAAATAATTCTACCTACACATCCTAGTATAGGATCAAAGTGGTCAAGGACACTTGCCTCCTTCCTGCTGCTCTTGAAATGGGTAGTCCTGATCTTGGAAAGGAATAACTTGCTCTTGAGCAGGTTCTACATCATACCATCACACATAGCAAAAGAAAAACAACAATCCATAAGACATAGTTCACACTTCCACTTCATACAAACCACACATTCATATTTATGAAAGTCATTCACCATTATATGTGTTGTGGTTACTCTATGTGTGTTGATTTGTGGCTTGCATGCACTTTTAATCATGTGTATATGATTCCTACTTTTGTGTTCACATTTATACTTACATACTATATATATGAGTTTCCAATTTAAATAAATTCCTTATATTCAACTACTACACCTTTTTGCTACCAAGTATGCATGAAAGGTATTTTCCTTCTTCATAAGTGTCTTCAGAATTTCTACCAACCCTAAACTGAATTCTTTGGATTTTAGAACTCCATTTATCATTTACTAGTTGCTATATTTTCAGATTTATTTCCTATGCCTAAATGTGAACTTTATTATGAAAATAACAAGACACATCATCTAAACAGAATAGTTTCTGATCTAAAATATTTACTAATATATTTTTGACCTTTTCCTCTGATGTAAACTATTTTACAATTATTTTCCCTACTTTCCAGAACTATTCTTTACTTAAAAATGTGTCCCTAAAGGTGAATAATAAATTAAACAGATTCACTTCAGCCCAAAATATGTTTTTATCTCACTCCAAAGTTTCCTAAATACTGAGAAAGTCTTTAATTTAATTTTGACAATATGTTTGTCCCACTTTTTAAGTTTTAAACACTTGCCACATATTCAATTTCCCAAATTAAATATTAAACAGGGCTAAAAAGGTAAACTCATCCCACTACAGGGTCTATAATATTATTTTCAGAATTTCCAGGGGTCTAGCTACACTTATCAGAGGAGTTTTTCCTAATTTTTATTAAGTCCAGGGGCTAAAACTGATTTTTAAATGAATTTACATGATTTTCTGAAGTTCCAGGGGCTAGATCAGAAGTTTCTGGGGCTAGCTCTTATTTCCCGAGAACCCCAGGGGGTAGCACGTAAGATTTCCAGTCTTTATAACGCGGGGCTGACGTGGACCGTCCGATTTTAAACCGACGGCTGAGATTATAACGTCGAACCGGTACGCGGGGATTTAAACCCTACCGTGCGATTTAAAATAAACGGCGCACAAGCGGCCACGTCGCTCTGATCGAACACGGGCGGCGCTGCCGGCGGCGCACGGCGGCGGAAAGCGGCGATCTCGCCGGAGACTTTCGGATTTTCGAGAATTCTTCCTAGAACTGTGATTTTATGGCATAGATCGGTGGAGGGGAGGTCGGGGATCTCACCTCTGGGGTTTTCTTGAGCTCGGAGGTCCTGGAAGGTGATCGGCGATGAGGTCCGAGGTGAATTCACGGCGAGGCTCGTCGGCGCTGTGTTTACACCGCAAGTCACCGGGTTTTCTGCACCTGCAAGGTTCCCCGGTGGCGGTGAATCAAGACCAGCGAGTTAGATCGGAATTTCCGAGCGTAGATCGGCCAGAATTCGCCGGAGAAGTCTCGGTTCTCACCGGAGGAAAATCGGCGGATCGCGTGGGAAAAACAGAACGAGGTTGGGGTTTTTATAGACGGGGGAGGGCGGCGGGGTGGTTTAGATCGAGTTTGTGTCGCCCCCCGAACGGAATTCGGCTGGAATACGCGAGAATTCCCGATCGGTTTCGATTCGGGTGAGAGAGTCCGGCGCTGGCGCGAGGTAGACGATGAACTGGCGGGCCCCGCCTGTCAGTGGAAGGAAGCGGCGCGAGCGGCTGTCGGCTGGCGCGGGCGCTGGTTGGGTCGGCTGGTGGGTGGCGGCCCACTGGCCGGTTTTTTTCTGTTTTCTCTTTTTCTTTTTCTATTTCTTTTCTGATTTGAGTTTAATTTGAATTCCAGTTTGAATTTGAATTTTTGCAAAACATGCAACACGTCCAAAAAATTTTAAATTCCCCTCTTAACATGATTTAGGGTCTTAACAAAATTTTGGGGTGTTACAAAGGTACAAAGCGGAAGCGAAATTTTAATACATAAACAAGTTTATGAACATGTTTACAGCAAAATATGTCCAGTCTACACTCACGGGCGTAGACTACGCATCAAGTCCACGTTCAGCCCTTGAACGTGTCCTTGCTAGCACACACGCACGCTAACTCTGCGGCGTGCATGACTCCCACACGACGGGGTTCCCCTCATGGGGTTCCGTCTCCTCTTCGGGAGTCCGTTGTAGAACCCTGCAAAAGATTCAAACACAAGCAGTGAGCACGAAGGCTCAGCAAGTCTGACCCGTCTCACCTAAACATGGAACTTGTACATGAGAGGTGATGGGTTACATGAGGTAAAAATCATTTGCAAGAACTCGCCTAATTAGTAGAACCTTACTTTCAAGTTTTAGCAGCAGGTTGTGGAGAACCTTATGCTAAGGCACATGAGAGAGCCGCAATCAAACAAGAAACACATTTCTCTCATGTACTTTGCCCAAAGTTGAAATGAACTTTAGTTAGCTCTAAACTACTGCAAATCATTAGCAATCAAGTCCATCTTTCAATCAGCAGCATTTTAACATGTACTAGCCTGTTCTTTCTACGTCATGGTACAGTGAACAAGTGGTACTCACTGACCGCGAGGGACGGCGATTATAATCGATTTACACCTGCAGGGTTACCCGAACAACCCGTCACGTACGCCCGTACTCGATGTTGCCTACAACAACCATCACGGACGCCGTACACAACTACCTTTCACCCCTCAGCCAAATTTTGAACCGGTCCCATCGTCCCGAGCAAGAGGTCTCTGCACGCGCATCTCAGTGCCGCCAGCCGATTTACACCTCGAGCTCTCAACCTACCCTCTGAACGACGGGCAATGCCTCAATACCCAGCTACCCGAGTTACATCGGTTTCCCGGTTCCCATATAGCCGGTAGGTCTTCGGTACTGTTCTAGCTTGTTCAACAGGCCCGCACACGGCTCGGTCCTCAATCGACACAAGGAGCTACAGCACACAGGCCCCAACGTCCTGTTGCCCTTACCCTCCGCTCGGTCTCATTTTTCTTGCCATGTGTATCATGTGCTATCTCTACCCGAGTCGAGTGCCTCTAGCCTATGCTCGCGAGTAGTTCCAACTACTCGACTTGTACCGAATCCTACTCTATCTTAGCATTGCAATAGCTAACGGGGTTTGCAATACTAAACCCAACCCATGGTTTTCTTGGCTCTGCAGTGGGGTTTCCAAACAAGACTCTTATGCAAAGAATATAGTAATCAAGTATGTGCTCAAAACAATAAAAACTTGTAAAAAGGTTAATGCAAACCGGAGCTTGCCTTGCTGCTCTTGGTCGTAGGCTAGCTGCTCCTCCGGAGTCACGAAGTCTAGGACTTCGGGTTCCTCCTCAACCTTAGCGACTACATGATGTAAAAATATATGTATTAATTTAAATGCATTGGATTGAATTTAAATTTGTGAAGCCTATAACCCTTACTTGACAGACCAAATGACTGTGAAACTTTTACTGGGGCTTGGTTACATCCTAAACAGATATTTGTTCAAGTTTTAGTTGCAGCCAAGCTCATTTGAGCCCTCCATAATTAATTATGTACTTGACCTTCATTGAAGGCTTTTAGGGTGTTCTAAGGATTTTCATGAAACAAACTATGACTTTCCAAAAACTAGATTTTCAGAGGGTTCTAATGGAGTTGGTCTCACTTAATTTGAAGGTTCCTAGCTAATAATATGAGCTAAACAATTTCAGAGAAAATTCTGAAAATGTTTCTGAATATTTTCTATTTTCTCTGGAACAGCTTCACTAATCACACCATTTGGTGGATCAAATGAGCTCAAATGGATCTGAAATTTTCATGGTAGTTCAAGGATATTTTGTTGAACATCCTAGAAAAATTTTAGAATTTTCCCCCAAAGGATTCTCCATTTAAAATTCCAAACAATTTAAAATTTGAGGAATTAATTCTGGAGAAATAAGGGTTTTCATGAAGTGAAACTTGATTTGCTGGAAAGTTCTCAGAGAGCTGAATCCAACAAAATTTGGTTCACTCGATTTGGAGCTTTCTAGCCTAAGTTATGAGGATTTGAAGTTTGAATAAAACCTGAAAATCGGGGAAAAAGTTTAAATCTGCCGGGGCCCGCAGGGTCACGTGTTGAGCGCCGAGGCGAAAGCACACGACGGCCCACAAGGTTTTTGCACGCCAGCACACCTGATCCCGGCCGCAGCCCGATCCCGATTTAAAATATCAGTCGCTGACAGCTGGGGTCCACCCCCTTCCTCAACCTCCCGCCGCTCGCGCTCTGCCGCCGGGGAACCTCGCCGGAGAGCTCGCCGGCAGCTTCTGTGGAGCTTCAAACTTCACAATCTTGGCCGGCCCTGCCTACTTTCACACGGGGAACAGGATTATGGGGTCAGCACGTCATGACAACGGCCGGTACATGGTCGGCGACGAGCCGCCACCTCAGAAAGACTTCGGCCATGTTGGCTGACTTCCCTAGCACCTCAACTACACGAGCAATTGGTCGGGAAGCATCAGTGGACCTCAGGGAAGGTCGACATGAGCTTGAGGCAGCTCGGGAAAGGCCCGGAGTAGGTCCTCACCGTGCGCCCGATGCCTCCCGTTTGTTCCGCCGTCGGTAAACTTTGAATTTCACCGGGTACAGAGGTCCTCCGGCCAAAGGTTGGGAAGGCCACTTCCGTGTTACCGTGTCTAGTTTGTGTGAGAGCGGATTGAGGCCCTCTAATCCTTTCTAGAGTACGAATTCGACGGAACCGCACCCGAATGTCGGTCTGCACACAGAAAGGGGAAAACTGGAAATTCGCCGCCGGTGAGCAAACACTCAGGCTGTGGCTCGGGGGTGAGCAGCACCGGTCACCAGCGCGTCCAAGGGTGCCTTGGCTCGGGCGTGGCAACGCCCCGGTTGGGCTGTCCACAGGAGCCCGAGGTGCGGCGGTTTTAAGTCACCGAGTTGATCTTTCGGTATAGCCGAGATCAATCGGTTTCAGCTGAGTTTTAGCAACGGGGAGGAAGGAGAAGAGTTCCTAGTACCTTGCCGTAGCTCGAGAGGGGACGGGAAGGCTGTGATCAGCGCTCTCCGATCGATTCCGAGCTGCGGAAGGAGTTTGCCGGCGCTGAGTTCTTGCGGGGGAAGAAACTGGCGAGGCTTCGGCCGAGGAGGGGGGAAAACGCCTTAAGAAGGCCCTGAACCGCCTCACGCCCGCGCGTGGCCAAGCAGCTGCTGGCGCGGCGGCTCCCTCGATGGCGATCGCAGCGGCGGCTCGGCGACCCGAGTGAGAAAAGTCTCAGTCGGTTGATTCTTCTCTGTGGCTGACATGTGGGACCCACCTGGGGTTTTAACCTCTGAAATTCACTCCTAATCACTGTTGTAAACAGTGAGCCCCAAAATACCCCTGGGTATTCAAATTATTCACCCATGAGCCATTTGAATTGAGTAGAATTTAAATTGGGTCTGGTTTGAATGAATTTCAGCACAAGTTCAGTTTTGAATTCAAATAGAGTTTGAATTTGTCCCACTTAGCTCATGTCAAGATCAACTCCAAATGGAGTGAAAATTGGTGTGTGAGCTCACATAAATGTGCTGAGTAAGAATATGCCTCCCACTTTTAAATTCATGGGATAAAAACAGTTTGAATTTGAATATGGTTTCAAACTGCCCTCTTTCTAGCTATACCCAAAATGACCTCAAAAAGGTTTTGAATTTGGGTGAAACTTGGCATGGACATCCTTAGCAATGTGTAGGAGTTTTCATATGTCCAGCCCTTCTATATCACATGTGGAAAATACCACTTTTGCAATATGTGAGTTTGTTCTCTAATGAGCATGTTGATTGTGGTTACTTGCTCTTCATTTGTGTTCATCAACTTACTTCAAATGAGGTGTGTGGTGTGGTGATGAACACTTCAAATAGGTGTCAAAAACTGAGGCCCTTACAGGTTCCCCAACACTCGAGCCAGTTTGCACATAGTTGGTACACGTCCTAGAGCGCCTCCTCGAAGAAGAAGCGAATGAAACCATCCCTAATCGACCGAGTTCTAGCCGTTTTTCATGCCGCCATGAGAAAAGCGCCTCGGGTCATCGGTGAGGTCGATGTTGCAGCCATTTTGACCATCGGCTAAGGTCATATCCTTGATTCCTGAGGGCTCCCGGTGCTGTCGAAGAAGATGGTTGAGCATTTGGGGTTTTCCCGAGCTCTCTACACGTTGCCAGAGTTGCTCTGCCTCGGTGTACCGTCGGGGGCTATTTTCCAGTAACCGGCGGTCACCGCCGACCTCACCAGTGTGTTCCTCATGTCGGACTAGGCCCTAGCGGCAAGTTCCGTGAAGTTTGGCGCAAGAAATCGGCCGGCGGCGAGCTTTGTCGGAGTGCGCCGCCATGGGACAGCCGGGGGGTCGGGAGGAAGACGAAGCCGGTGGGTCCCAGCGATCAGCCGCTGTACAGAGCGCGCGCGCGCCGCATTTAAATTAAACAAAGTGGCGGCCCCACTGTCGGCTACCCAGGCAACGCGGGAAGGAATTTCCGTTGGAAAATAATTCCGGATTTAGCTCCAATTTCATAAATTCATAACTTTGGCTAGGAAGCTCCAATTTGAGTGAACCAAATTTTGTTGGATTCAGCTCTCTGAGTACTTTCCAAATCAAGTTTCACTTCATGAAAACTTTTATTTCTCCAGAATTAATTCTTCAAAGTTTAAACTGTTTAGAATTATAACTGGAGAACCCTTTATTTAAAAATTCTGAAATTTGGCCTGTATGTTCCTCATAATATCCCTGAGCTACCATAAAAATTTCAGATCCATTTGAGCTCATTTGGTCCAGCTAATGGTGTGATTAATAAAACTGTTCCAGAGAAAATGGAAAATGTCCAGAAACATTTTCAGATTTTCGCTGAAATTGTTTAGCTCATACCTTTGGCTAGGAACCTTCAAATTAAGTGAAACCAACTCCATTAGAACCCTATGAAAATCTAGTTTTTGGAAAGTCATGGCTTGCTCCATGACAATCCCTAGAACACCCTAAGAGCTCCAATTGAGGCCAAATACATAATTATTTGTTGAGGGGTCAAATAAGCATTGCTGCAAATGAAATTTGGCCAAGTCTCTGTGTAGGTTATATCCAAACCACAGTAAAAATTTCAGAGGCATTGGGCCTGTTTAGCAATACTTATAGTCTTAACAAATTCAACTTTAAATTCAAATGCATTCAAATTGATACATAAATGTATTTATCTCATGTAGTCGCTAAGGTTGAGGAGGAGCCCGAAGTCTTAGACTTCATCACTCGAGAGGAACAGCTAGCCTATGACCAACAGCAGCAAGGAAAGCTCCGGTTTGCATTAGCCTTTTTATAAATTTTACTGTTTTGAGAACTTACTTTGAGTACCCACTTTATTTATGCATTAGAGTCTTGTTTGAAAACCCAAATGCATAGCCAAGAAAACCCTGGTTTGGGCTTAGATTTTTAAACCTTGATTAGCTACTGCAATTATAAGATAGTGTAGGATTCAGTACAAGTTGAGTAGTTGGAACTGCTCGCGAGAATAGGCTAGAGGCACTCTACTCAGGGAAAGATAGCAAATGGAACACATGGCAATAAAAATAATACAGAGCGGAGAGTAAGGGCAGCAGGACGTTGGGGCCTAGGTGCCATAGCTCCGCTTGTGTCAATTGAGGGCCGAGCCATGTGCGGGCCAGCTGAACAAGCTACAACAGTACCGAAGACCTACCGGATATATGGGAACCGGGAAACCGATGTAATTCGGGTAGCTGGGTGTTGAGGCATAGCTGGTCGTTCAGAGGGTAGGTTGAGAGCTTGAGGTGTAAATTGGCTGGCAGCACTGCAGATGTGTGCACAGAGACCTCTTGCTCGGGACGATTGTACCGGCTCAACATTTGGCTGACGGATGAAAGGAGGTTGCGTACGACGTTCGTGATGGTTGCTGTAGGCAACATCGAGTACGGGCGTACATGACGGGTTATTCGGGTAACCCTGCAGGTATAAATCGATTATAATCGCCGTCCCTCGGGGTCAGTGAGTACCACTTGTTCACTGTAACGTGACGTAGAAAGAACAGGCTAGAGTCATGTAAATGTTGCTGATTGAAAGCTATACCTTGATTGTTAATGACATGTTGTAGTTTAGAGCAAATTAAAGTTCCTTTTAACCTTGGGCAAAGCACATGAGAGAAATGTGTTTCTTGTTTGATTGCGGCTCTCTTATGTGCCTTAGCGTGAGGTTCTCCACAACTTGCTGCTAAAACTTGAAAAATAAGGTCCAACTACTTAGGCGAGTTCTTTGCAACTTATTTTCCCATTTACCCTGTAAGCCATCATATAGAAGTTTCATGCATAGGAAAGACAGGTCAGACATGCTGATCCATTGTGCTCACTGCTTGTGTTTGAAGCTTTTGCAGGGTATTATGAGGAAGAGACTCCCGAGGAGGAGACGGAACCCCAAGAGAGAAACCCCGTCGAGTGGGAGTCGTGAATGCCGCCCTGTTAGTGTGTGTGTGTGCTAGCGGGGACACGTTCACGGGCTGAACGTGAACTCGGTGCATAGTCTACGCCCGTGAGTGTAGACTGAACATATTTTATTGTAAAAAATTCATAAACTTGTTTATGTAATAAAACTTTGCTTCCGCTTTGTACCTTTTATGTGTGTTATCCGGTGCTGTGCAACGCAGCACCCCTCAGCGTGATCCTGGCTCAACGAGACCGTGAGGCTCTATCGGCGTGGTATTAGAGCTCGCTTGAAGTTTAACGCACTAAAAAGGTCATCTTTTTCAAAAACACGGTGAGGAACGAGTTAGTAGCCCATATAAGGATGTTATTAGTGTATAGAAAGTGGCAAATCTAAACTATGTGCTTATGTCAGAAAATCATGCATCTCGGGACGTCATATGTCTTGGGTGGTGCATGTAAGCGTTGTCCACCAGTGCGCACAAGCTGAAGGGTGGAGCCTCACGGGTGGCAGGTAACCCGGCCCGCTTTGGTATCCTCTATGACTCTTCATGTCGTTTGGGGTATTCGAGCAACTCCCTTCCCTGGCCTGCTACGGGCAAGTTTGGGAGACCCCGTCACGTGGTTAGTAATGTGAACACGTAGCTCAAGGCGTGTTTGGCTTGAGAACAACCGTGCAAGTGATGTCGAACAGTTGTATGAACTGTATTGGGACCGGGTTCGGTGTGCAGCCGAGCCCGACGATTGTGTGAGTTATTTGCAGGTATCCTAACCACGAATCGGTAGACAAGTAGCATCAGTGTGCGAGAGACGTTTAGTGCCACTGAACTAACGAAGCTGGCTAAATCCGGTATAGGTTTTTCTTTGTGAGGAACGTAGTACCGACATGAACTGGTGATGCTTCGACGTCACACTCCACTAAATGATCAACATCATTGTAAAACTTGAAGGTTTTGATCCAGAGTATTAAAACTTTGATATAAACTCTTCCCTAGTCAGGATGTTCAAAGTTAACAAGTTTTCAAATTATAGGGTATTAAGGACAGAGTCCCCTGTTTTCAGCAGAAATAAGGCTGAAGTTAATCAGAGGTTACAGGTTGAGTTTTTTCGAGGTTTGGATCATATGATACATTTCTGAAAAGATTTGGAAGAGATTTACAACTTTTATGTTGTTGTCCAGAGGTGTTTCATCCCTTAACCAGTCGAAAAATGCAGTAGAGTTGAAACTGTCCGGAAAACAGGGCAGAGCAAATACTCTCTGTAACTCTCTGTAAATTGTGCATAACTTCCTGCATAAAAATCCAAAACTAGAAAATGAGTTAGTTCTGAAAATTTCATTATATGGGTTACAACTTTGAAACAGAAAGTCTTGTCCAATTCGAAGTAGAATTAACTGGAATTCTTGGATCAAATCAGTACCTCAAGCAGGGAGGTGCTGTCCAATTTTTTCCAGAAATTCTGTCAACTTTGACATCTCATAACTTTTGAACCTGGACATATCTGAGGCCAAGCAAATACTTTCTGGAAATATATTGACGTTAAATTTAACTTTGATGTTGAGCTCCAGAATTGGTTTTGCATTTAGCATGGTCTAAATCAGGTTGAAATTGAAACTTATCAGGGCTGTCAGTTTGGGCAGCAGACCAGCAATCAAATTTGTTCTAAGTTTGAGTTGTGTTTCCAAGTTTTATGAGTTCAATGACATGTTTTATGTTATAACTCAATGATTTACTGTTGAAATGAATATTTGACCTTTTTCAAATATGTTTCTACAGATGACAGCGGACAAACTACTGGAGAACGGGTGGGTGGTCTCCCACTGTTCTCAACGCAGCGGTTATCCGGAAGTGTTGAGGCAAATGCTTCAATATTTTGGGTACATCGAGATGCCGCAGTATCTCGCCAAGGAAGAAGGCAAAGAGGGGAACAAGACGTGGACCATCCATGTTGAAGTTCCTGCAGGACCTATGCCACCCGGTTGGGCACCGTTCACCGTCACGGTGAGAGGTAGACAGCCGGAGGAAATGTGGCAAGTGGCGCGGGTTTCTGCCAACTGCACGTGAGAGCTATGGAGGGCACTCCATACGCGCTCGTTCCGGTGGAGGGACGAGCTAATCACGTGTGGAGGGAAAGTTACTGACACGACCCCATTGGTCCTGTCGAGCCAGGATCACGCTGAGGGGTGCTGCGTTGCACAGCACCGTATAACACACGTCAAAGGTGCAAAGCGGAAGCGGAAGTTTTATTACATAAACAAGTTAATGAACATGTTTACATCGAAATAAGTTTAGTCTACACTCGCGGGCGTAGACTAAGCATCAAGTGCACGTTCAGCCCTCGAACGTGTCCTTGCTAGCACACACGCACACTAACTCTGCGGCGTGCACGACTCCCACTCGACGGGGTTCCCCTCCTGGGGTTCCGTCTCCTCTTCGGGAGTCCCTTCCTCATAGAACCCTGCAAAAGCTTCAAACACAAGCAGTGAGCACGAAGGCTCAGCAAGTCTGACCCGTCTCATCTAAACATGGAACTTCTACATGAGGGTAATGGGTTGCATGAGGTAAAAAACATTTGCAAGGACTCGCCTAATTAGTAGAACCTTACTTTCAAGTTTTAGCAGCAGGTTGTGGAGAACCTTACGCTAAGGCACATGAGAGAGCCGCAATCAAACAAGAAACGCATTTCTCTCATGTACTTTGCCCAAAGTTGAAAAGAACTTTAATTAGCTCTAAGCTACAGCATATCATTAACAATCAATGTCCAGCTTTCAATCAGCAACATTTTAACATGTAACTAGCCTGTTCTTTCTACGTCACGGTACAGTGAACAAGTGGTACTCACTGACCGCGAGGGACGGCGATTATAATCGATTTACACCTGCAGGGTTACCCGAACAACCCGTCACGTACGCCCGTACTCGATGTTGCCTACAACAACCATCACGGACGCCGTACGCGACTACCTTTCACCCGTTAGCCAAATATTGAACCGGTCCCATCGTCCCGAGCAAGAGGTCTCTGCACGCGCATCTCCGTGCCGCCAGCCGATTTACACCTCGAGCTCTCAACCTACCCTCTGAACGACGGGCAATGCCTCAATACCCAGCTACCCGAGTTACATCAGTTTCCCGGTTCCCATATAGCCGGTAGGTCTTCAGTATTGTTCTAGCTTGTTCAACAGGCCCGCACACGGCTCGGTCCTCAATCGACACAAGCGGAGCTACAGCACACAGGCCCCAAAGTCCTGCTGCCCTTACTCTCCGCTCGGTCTCATTTTCTTGCCATGTGTATCATGTGCTATCTCTACCCGAGCAATGTGCCTCTAGCCTATTCTCGCGAGTAGTTCCAACTACTCGACTTGTACCGAATCCTACGCAATCCTAGCAATGCAGTAGCTAATGAGGTTTTCAATCCTAACCCCAACCCATGGTTTTCTTGGCTATGCAGTTGGGTTTCCAATCAAGACTTTAATGCAACGAACACTATTCAAAGATGTGCTCAAAACAATAAACATTTGTAAAAGGGTTAATGCAAACCGGAGCTTGCCTTGCTGCTCTTGGTCGTAGGCTAGCTGTTCCTCCGGAGTAACGAAGTCTAGGACTTCGGGTTCCTCCTCGACCTTAGCGACTACATGATAGAAACAATACATGTATTAATTTAATGCATTTGTATTAAGTTTGAAGTTGTGAAGTCTATAACCTTTGCTAGATAGACCTAATGACTGTGAAACTTTTACTGTGGCTTGGTTACAACCTAAACAGAGACCTGGTCAAGTTTTAGTTGCAGCAAAGCTCATTTGAGCCCTCCACAAATAATTATGTCCTTGACCTTAATTGGAACTCTTAGGGTGTTCTAGGAATTTTCATGAGACAAACTATGACTTTCTGAAAACTAGATTTTCAGAGGGTTCTAATGGAGTTGGTCTCACTTAATTTGGAAGTCTCTAACTAAAGATATGAGCTAAACAATTTCAGAGAAAATTCTGAAAATGTTTCTGAACATTTTCTATTTTCTCTGGAACAGTTTCACTAATCACACCATTAGGTGGATTAAATGAGCTTAAATGGATCTGAAATTTTTATGGTAGTTCAAGGATATTTTGGTGAACATCTCAGCAAAATTTCAGGATTTCCTCCAAAGGATTCTCCAGTTAAAATTCCTAACAGTTTAAATTTTGTGGAATTAATTCTGGAGAAATAAGGAATTTCATGAAGTGAAACTTGATTTTCTGGACAGTACTCAGAGAGCTGAATCCAGCAAAATTTGGTTCACTCAATTTGGAGCTTTCTAGCCAAAGTTATAAGGATTTGAAGTTTGAAGGAAATCTGAAAATCGGGGAAAAGTTTAAACTCGCGCGTGGGCCCAGGGGACACGCGTCGCACGCCTAGGCGATGGCACATCGCGGCCCACAAGGATTTTTGCGTGCCAGCACACCCGATCCTGGCCGCAGCCGGATCCCGCTTCAAAATATCGGCCGCTGACAGCTGGGGTCCACCCCCTTCTTCAACCTCGCGACACCCGCGCTCCGCCGCCGAGGGATCTCGCCGGAGAGCTCGCCGCTGGCTGCTGTACAGCTCCAAACTTCTCGATTCTGGCCGCCCCTGCCTACTTTTACTCGGGGAACAGGATTCTAGGGTCAGCTGCTTATGACAACGGCCGGAGCATTGTCGGCGACGAGCCGCCACCTCGGAATGACTTCGGCCATGTCGGCTGACTTCTCTAACACCTCAGCTACTTGGGAAATCGGTCGGGGAGCATCAGTGGACCTCAGAGAAGGTCGACATGAGCTCGAGGCAGCTCGTGGAAGGCCCGAAATAGGTCCTCACCGTGCGCCCGATACCCCCCGTTCGTTCCGCCATTAGTAGACCTCAAATTACGCCGGGCACAGAGGTTCTCCGGCCCAGAGTTGTGAAGACAACTTGTGCGTTACCGTGTCTAGCTCGTGTGAGAGCGGCCTGAGGCCCTCTAATCCTTTCTAGAGCACGAATTAAACAGAATCGTACCCGAAGGTCGTTCTGCACACAAAAAGGGGAAAAGTGGAAATTCGCCGCCGGTGAGCAACCACTCGAGCTGTGGCTCGGGGATGAGCAGCACCGGTCACCCGCGCGTCCAAGGGTGCCTTGGCTCGGGCGTGACAACGCCCTGGTTGGGCTGTCCACGAGAGCCCGAGGTGCGGCGGTTCCAAGTCCCGAATTTGATCTTTCGGCACAGCCGATATCAATCGGTTTCAACCGAATTCTAGCAACGGGGAGGATGGAGGAAGGTCTCTAGTACCTTGCTGGGGCTCTGGAGTGGAAGGAGGGAGCTGCGATCGGTGTTCTCCGATCAAGTCCGAGCTGCGGAAGTTTTCGGCTGGCGCTGAGTTCTTGCGGTGAAGAACGACGGTGCCTCGGCCGAGGAGGGGGGCAGGCGCCTTAAGAAGGCTCTGCACCGCCTCATGCCCGCGCGTGGGCAAGCAGCTGGTGGCGCGGCGGCTGGCCTCGGTGGCGATCACCGCTGCGGCTCGGCGACCCGAGTGAAAAAGTCTCAGTCGGTTTGATCTGAGCAGTGGCTGACATGTGGGTCTCACCTCCAGTTTTAACCTCTGAAATTTACTCCTAATCACTGTTGTAAACAGTGAACCCCATACTACCCTTGGCAATTCAAATTATTCACCCATGAGCCATTTGAATTGATCAAAGTTCAAATGAGGTTTGGTTTGAATGAATTTCAGCACAAGTTCAGTTTGAAATTCAAATAAAGTTTGAATTTCTCCCACTTAGCTCATGTCAAGATCAACTCCAAATGGAGTGAAAATTGGTGTGTGAGCTCACAAAAATGTGCTGAGTAAGAATATGCCCCCCACTTTTAAATTCATTGGATAAAAACAGTTTGAATTTGAATATGATCTCAAACTGCCCTCTTCCTAACTATACCCAAAATGACCTCAAAAAGGTTTTGAATTTGGGTGAAACTTGGCATGGACATCCTTAGTAAAGTGTAGGAGTTTTCATATGTCCAGCCCATCTATATCACATGTTGGAAATACCACTTTTGCAATGTGTAAGTTTGTTCTCTAATGAGCATGTTGATAATTGTTACTTGCTCTTCATTTGTGTTCATCACTCTTCCTCAAATGAGGTGTGTGGTGTGGTGATGAACACTGCAAATGTGTGTCAAAAACTGAGGCCCTTACAGGTACTTGGAGGCAACAGATCCGGGTTTCCCAAGGTACAACCCCGTGGAGGCGAACCTCAGCCTCCAGTTGAGAGCAGGGAAGACCGTGATGGACAGCCAAGCGGTCCATATGGATTGTCTTTCCGTGAAGCTCAAGGAGAGCACCAGCTGTGGAGACCATTTTGAGAGTGCTCACAGCGCACTCCACAATGTTCTCCTTCTGATGATAAAGCGACTGAACGAACAACATAGTCAGTTGCATCGTCTGAAGAAGGCAAAAAAGAAAAGCTGCGTCGACATCACGGCTTTACAACAGCAAGTGCAGGCCTTGACCCAGCAAAATGAGGTCCTCACTCAAGAGCATGATGACGCCATTGAGGAGAGTCAGGGCTGGGAGGAGGACTACAACCAGGCCATGGATGCGGTGCACGTGTTGCAAGACCTCGTACCTCCGGTAGTGGGCCTACCAATGGTAGGTGCTGTACCCGAGGTTTTGGGTATCCCGGCGATGGGGGAACCTGGACCGGAAGAGGAAGTCATGGACCCGGAGTCACCAGTATAGGTAGCGGAGTAGGACAACCCATAGGAGGTCGAGTTCTACTCCGAGTAGTGGGTTACCGTTGCCAAGTAGGGCTGCGAGGGTGATGTATAAAACTTTTGTAATCAGTGACATGTCGTGTCGACAGTAGGATATGCATAGGTAGTGACGACATGAGCACGACTTCTCGGAGACCTGAGAATAATGTATCTTGTATAAAGTTTATGATTTATCAATATATGTGAATGTTTTGCAAGTTTATTCATGTGTCACTTCAATACCTACTGTTTTATATGGAATTTTAAGAATGACATGTGCTGATCGCTGCTGTTTTGAATTTCAGAATGACTCGCACTCGTGCCAACCCAGACGTTGGGGGTTCTAGTCAGGGGGGAGATGCCTCCCAACAGCCTCCAGAGGATTCCACGGGTCAGCAATAGCAGCAACAGCAACAACCGCCACTGCCAACGGTTACATTTTCCGACATCGTAGCGGCTATGGTGGGTTCTCATCAGCAGCACACGGAGTTGCTGCAGACCTTAATTGCAAATACGTCTCGACCGGAGAGACGTCAAGATCGCGAGGAGCGCCAACAAAGCTCCTACTCTGACTTTCTAGCTACTCATCCTCCGGTATTCTCAAGGGCGGATGAACCCCTCGATGCGGATAACTGGCTCCGCACGATGGAGATGATGTCCGGGCTGCTCCAAGTGAGTGCGCAGCGCAAGACTTAGTTCACGGCCCAGCAGCTTCAAGGGTCCATGAGCGCTTGGTGGGCGAACTTCTGTGCCTCGCAACCCACCGAGCGAGTTCTGACCTGGGTGGAGTTTCGGACGGCCTTCAGGGCCTATCACATACCTTCGGGTCTTATGAAAAGGAAGACGCAGGAGTTCCTTCGCCTGCAGCAAGGAAGCAGGAACGTGCTGGAATACTCCAGGGCGTTCAATGATCTCGTGCTCTACGCGTCATATCACGCCGATACCGACAAGAAGCGGTGGGATCATTTTTACCAGAGGCTTAACCCGCTCCTGAAGGACAAGCTGGCAATGTTCAATCGCGGCAACCTCAACGACATTATTGATGCTGCGATTGTTTAGGAGGACCCTGGCAAGGAGTTAGCGGTGGTGGAGAAGAAGCGAAGCATGCCGCAGAGCAGCGGAGAGGGAGGTAGTCCTTCTCAAAAATACCGAATGGTGTATCGCTCACCATCGGGTCAATGCTGGCAGCCACCACAGAGGCCGATGTCATTCCACAGTCGGCCATATTCTCCACCGGCGTTCAGGCCGGCACTACCAGCACCACCTCCGCAGCAACAACAGCAGCAGTGGGCGATGCCGCGTGCTTTTGCACCACAGCAGCGCATGCTGGGATTTCGTCCCCCAAGCAAGGGCCAGTCGTCAGATGCATGCTTCAAATGCAGTCGCCCAGGACACTTCGCCAACAATTGTCCTGAGAGGCAAGGCGGCAGAGTGGCACCGCAGTTTTCAGGGAGGAATCAGCCCCGGAACCCCATTAATGCGTGGCGGGAAAATCCTAAGCCTAGTACCGTCCACCAACTCGCCATAGAGGACGTGCCGAAGGGAGAGCCAATCCTTGCGGGTATGTTCCAACTCCACCAGCATACCGCCATAGTGTTATTTGATTCAGGCGCCACACATAGTTTCATTAGCCAAGCTTTTATTGCTAAATACAGCTTGCAAATACTGCCCACCGAAAGTCCTTACATCATTTGTTCACCGAGTGGGAAATTTCAACAAGCATGATGGTTCCAAAAGCGCCATTATGCTTAGAGGGTAGAGTATACCCTACGTCTCTCATAGTTTTAGAGGGACTGAAGGTCGTTGTCATCCTAGGGATGCCGTGGTTAATCCGCCACGGCGCTATTTTAGACACCATCCTCCGAGTCATGCATTTGCACTCAGAAGTGCACGAGTCTCACTCATTATTTCTGGACAGTCCAGAAATAAAACTTCCAAGTATATACCAATCCACCACCATCAGATTGGAAGACATTCCAGTAGTCTGTGAGTTCCCTGACGTGTTCCCGAATGATTGAGCGGGGATGCCGCCCGACAGAGAGGTGGAGTTCAAGATTGAACTTGCACCGGGAACTATGCTAATATCCCGAAGGCCGTACAAGATGGCGCCCAAGGAATTGGCTGAACTGAAGACGCAGTTAACGTACCTGCTGGAGAAGGGTTTTATTAGGCCGAGCTCCTCGCCATGGGGCTGTTCGGCATTATTTGTGAAGAAGAAGGACGAGACGTTGCGGCTTTGCGTGGACTATCGTCCAGTAAATGCCGTAACCATCAAGAACAAGTACCTGTTGCTATGGATCGACATGTTGTTTGATCAGTTGGTCGAAGCAAAGATCTTTTTTTAAGATGGACATAAGATCTGGGTACCATCAGATTAAGATACGGGCTCAGGATATTCCAAAGACGGCCTTCTCGACGAGGTACGGACTTTATGAGTACCTGGTCATGTCCTTCATCCTCACCAACGCTCCAGCTCACTTAATGTACTTGATGAACTCGGTATTCATGCCGGAGCTGGACAAGTTTGTCGTGGTCTTCATTGACGACATATTGGTATATTCCAAGTCAGAGGAAGAACACGCGAAGCATCTGCGTGTAGTCTTGCAAAGGCTGCGGGATCACAAGCTATACGCGAAATTCAGCAAGTGCGAATTCTGGATATCGCAAGTGCCTTTTCTCAGGCATATTATCTCAGCGGAGGGCATCGCTGTAGACCCGAGTAAGATCACACGAGTGCTGAATTGGATGTCCCTGAGGACTGTTCACGAGGTATGGAGTTTCCTCGGACTCGCGTGATATTATCGGAGGTTCATTCCGAACTTCTCGAAGATTGCCAAGCCTATGACAGAGCTGCTGAAGAAGGCTACCAAATATGTTTGGAGTCCAGAATGTGAAGCAGCGTTCAAGGCATTAGTGAAACACTTAACATCAGCACCGGTTTTGGTGCAGCCAGACACAACCAAACCGTTCGAAGTGTACTGCGATGCATCCGACATTGGGCTCGTATGTGTGCTGATGCAAGACCGAAGGGTGGTCACGTATGAATCACGGTAGCTCAGGAACCATGAGAAAATTATCCAACTCATGACTTAGAGCTCGCTGCAGTGGTAATCGCACTCAAAATGTGGAGGCACTACCTACTCAGTAACCTCGTGCATTATATACCGACCACAAAAGCCTCAAGTACATATTCACTCAGAACGAGTTAAACATGAGGCAGCGAAGATGGTTGGAATTGATAAAGGATTACGAAATAGAGATCCATTATCATCCAGGCAAGGCAAACGTAGTGGCGGATGCGCTGAGTCACAAGTCACATGTCAAAAAATATGACCATCACACCGTCGGAAGAGAGCGAGCCACCATTGCATGTGATTCCACATGGAGCTCTCTACAACTTAGCTTTGATCCCCACCATCCGTGAAGAAATAGCATCAGCTCAGAAACATGACAAGGGCATGTCGCATTTGCGGAGACATGTAGACAGTGGGGAGCTGAAATGTTTCCGGGAAGATGGACACGGCGTCCTATGGTTAAAGGACCAGATCGTCATACCCGGTAACCCGGAGTTACGGAAGCAAATCTTTGATGAGGCTCACTTGTCAAAGTTTTGTATTCACCCCGGCAGCAACAAGATGTATCAAGAACTAAGAAACAAGTTTTGGTGGACACGGATGAAGTGGGAGATCGCAATGTACGTGTCCGAGTGTGATACATGTCGAAGGGTGAAGGTAGACCACATGAGAAAACAGGGACTGCTACAACCACTGGGAATTCCTGCCTGGAAGTGGGAAGATGTGAGCATGGACTTCAGCGTCGGTTTAGCCACCACATTTCAGAAACATGATTCCGTGTGGGTAATCATCAACCGGCTCACCAAAGTTATCCATTTTATCCCGGTCAACACCAACTACAATGCCAAGAAGTATGCTGAACTGTACATCTCACGGATCCTATGCTTGTACGGCGTACCCCGCACCATCATATCGGATCGGGGCACTTTATTTGTGTCTCGTTTTTGGGAGCAGCTACATGATGCGTTGGGGACGAAGCTGATCCGTAGTTCAGCGTACCACCCGCAGATGGATGGGCAAACCGAGCGGGTAAATCAGATTCTAGAAGATATGCTACGAGCTTGTACTATCAACCACGGTAAGAATTGTGATGATCACTTACCGTTGGCCGAGTTCTCGTACAACAATGGGTACCAAGCCAGCATTAAGATGGCGCCCTATGAGGCGCTATACGGGAGAAAATGTCGCACACCGCTGAATTACTGTGAGTCTGATGAAAGGGTCACCTTTGGGATTGATCTTGTCAACAATGCAGAAGAAAAGGTTCGGATAATTCAAGCGAACCTAAGGGCTGCCCAATCCCGACAAAAACAGTATGCGGACTGGAGAAGATGCCCGTTACAATTTGAAGTCGGGGATCACGTGTACCTACGTGTGTCTCCCATGAAGGGCGTGAACAGATTCAGGGTGAGAGGAAAGTTGGCACCCCGATTCATCGGTCCATTTCAGATTGTGGAAAGATGTGGATCAATTACATACCGGCTGGAATTACCAGCGACACTCTCCAGTGTGCACGATGTCATTCACATTTCTCAGCTGAGGAAGTGTCTTAAGCTATCAACTACCGTTTAGTTGGGGGATATTGAAGAACTGGAACCGGATCTCACTTATCGGGAAGAACCGGTTCAGATAATTGATGAAAAGGCCCGAACCACACGCAACCATATGTTGTGGTTCTACAAAGTTCTATGGAGTAATCACTCAATAGATGAAGTGGCATGGGAGAGCAAAGGTTTTCTTCGCGCTAATTACCCCGACTTTTTAACGTCGCACCTACGGTATTTTTCCACCGTCTTCTCTCTCATTTTCACCTTATAATCTCGGGATGAGATTCTTTTAAGGGGGGAGGAATGTAAGGGCCTGAGTGTTTGGCACACATCCAAAGTGTTCATCACACCACACACACCTCATTTGAGGAAAACTTATGAACACATTTGAGGAGCAAGTAAACACAATCAACATGGTCATTAGAGGATAAACACACAAAATGCAAAAGTGCTACTTCCCACATGCATCATATAGGGGATGAGCGTATTAAAAAATTTATACACTTTGCTAGGGACGCTCATGACAAATTTCACCCAAATCCAAAACCTTTTTGAGGTATTTTTGGGTATATTGAGAAAGAGGCTAGTTTGAACTCAAATTCAAATTCAAACTCCTTTCATCCCATGAATTCAAAAGTGGGATTCATATTCACACTCAGCACATTTTTGTGACCTCACACAACAATTTTCACTCCTTTTGGAGTTAATCTTGACAAGAGATATTTGGCTAAATTCAAATCAAATTTGAATTTCAACTAAACCTTTAATGCAAATTTGATCAAATCAAATTCCACTTTCAACTATTCAAAGTCCAGTGGCCATTTGGAAATTTGATCAACTCACCAAGGTTTTGGTTTCTCTACTGTTTAGAGCAGTGGGGAAAATTAAATTTCAGGGGTTAAACTAGGGGGTGGGGCCTCCTTGTCAGCCCCTCATTGAGCCAACCGACTGAAGAACAGAACACTTGGGTTCTCAGGCTGCAGCCGCGGTTGCCACCGCGCTAAGGCCTCGGCGCCAGCAGCTGTTTCGCCCACGCCCCGGTGGAGCCGCCATTCGGCGTCTATATCCTTCCCCTAGCAGCTCAAAGCCGAGTTCTCCTCTGTTCTCACGCGCCCACTCGTCTTCAGTGCTGCTCTCACGATAAACGTCACCGCCACCTCGCTCTCGGTGTTGCTGATCGCACACCACCACCACACTCTGGTTGAGCGAGCCCTCCACAGCAAAAACGATCGCCATCTCGTGCTCTACCATGCTGTCACCTCACACCAAGGGTCCCCTGTGGTTTTTTGCGGCAAATTGAGGATTTTCACCGAGCTCTCACGCGTACCGGTGGAACTCCATTTCGGGTCGCCATCGACAGAGCGCCACAGCCGTCGTCGTCATCCGCTTGCTACACAAGAAAGGTGCGCTATACTTCCTCGATTGTGTAGCTGCAAGCCTTGTAGCAAATGATCAACCATGTGTAGAGAATTTCCAAGAATCCTGAAACCTAGAGGAAACTAGCCGAGCTTGGTCTAAACCCAAATTTGGGTTACACGGTTCCCCAACACTCGAGCCAGTTTGCACATAGTTGGTACACGTCCTAGCGCGCCTCCTCGAAGAAGAACCGAATGAAACCATCCCTAATTGGCCGAATTCTAGCCGTTTTTCATGCCGCCATGAGAAAAGCGCCTCGGGTCATCGGTGAGGTCGATGTTGCGGCCATTTCCACCGTTGGCTAAGCTCGAATCCTTGATTCCTGAGGGCTACCGGTGCTGTCGGAGAAGACGGTTGAGCATTTGGGGTTTTCCCGAGCTCTCTACACGTTGCCGGAGTTGCTCCACCTTGGTGTACCGTCGGGGGCTATTTTCCGGACACTGGCGATCTCCGCCGACCTCACTAGTGTGTTCCTCATGTAGGACTAGGCCCTAGCGGCAAGTTCCGTGAAGTTTGGCGCAAGAAATCGGCTGGCGGCGAGCTTTGCCGGAGTGCGCCGCCGCAGGACAGCCAGGGGGTCGGGAGGAAGACGAAGCCGGCGAGTCCCAGCGGTCAGCAGCTGTACAGAGCGCGCGCATGATACATTTAAATTAAACAAAGCGGTGGCCCCACTGTCAGCGACCCAGGCAACGCGGGAAGGAATTTCCGTTGGAAAATAATTCCGGATTTACCTCCAACTTCATAAATTCCGGTCAACCAAAATTCATAAATTCCTAGCCGGATTTAGCTAGGAAGCTCCAATTTGAGTGAACCAAATTTTGTTTGATTCAGCTCTCTGACTACTTTGCAACCAATCAAGTTTCACTTCATGAAAACTTTTATTTATCCAGAATTAATTCTTCAAAGTTTAAACTGTTTAGAATTTTAACTGGAGAACCCTTTATTGAAAAATTCTGAAATTTTGTCAGGATGTTCCACATAATATACCTGAGCTACCATAAAAATTTCAGATACATTTGAGCTAATTTTATCCACCTAATGGTGTGATTAATAAAACTGTTCCAGAGAAAATGGAAAATGCCCAGAAACATTTTCAGATTTTCTCTGAAATTGTTTAGCTCATATCTTTGGCTAGGAACCTTCCAATTAAGTGAAACCAACTCCATTAGAACCCTATGAAAATCTAATTTTCAGAAAGTCATGGCTTGCTCCATGAAAATCCCTAGAACACCCTAAGAGCTCCAATTGAGGCCAAATAAATAATTATTTGTGGAGGGCTCAAATTAGCTTTGCTGCAAATGAAATTTGGCCAAGTCTCTGTGCAGGTTATATACAAACCAAGTAAAAATTTCAGAGGCATTGGGCCTGTATAGCAATACTTATAGTCTTAACAAATTCAACTTTAAATTCAAATGCATTCAAATTGATACATGTATGTATTTATCTCATGTAGTCGCTAAGGTTGAGGAGGAGCCCGAAGTCTTATACTTCATCACTCCAGAGGAACATCTAGCCTACGACCAACAGCAGCAAGGTAAGCTCCGGTTTGCATTAGCCTTTTTATAAATTTTACTGTTTTGAGAACTTACTTTGAGTACCCACTTTATTTATGCATTAGAGTCTTGTTTGAAAACCCAAATGCATAGCCAAGAAAACCCTGGTTTGGGCTTAGGTTTTTAAATCTCGATTAGATACTGCAATGCTAAGATAGTGTAAGATTCGGTACAAGTTGAGTAGTTTTAACTGCTCGCGAGAATAGGCTAGAGGCACACTACTCGGGGAAAGATAGCAAATGGAACACATGGCAATAAAAATGAGACCGAGCGGAGAGTAAGGGCAGCAGGACGGTGGGGCCCAGGTGACATAGCTCCGCTTGTGTCAGTTGAGGACCGAACCATGTGCAGGCCTGTTGAACAAGCTAGAACAGTACCGAAGACCTACCGGATATATGGGAACCAGGAGACTGATGTAATTCGGGTAGCTGGGTGTTGAGGCATAGCTAGTCGTTCAGAGGGTAGGTTGAAAGCTTGAGGTGTAAATCAGCTGGCGGCACTGTGGATGCGCGCGTAGAGACCTCTTGCTCGGGACGATTGGACCGGCTCAACATTTGGCTGACGGATGAAAGGTGGTTGTGTACGACGTCCGTGATGGTTGCTGTAGGCAACATCGAGTACGGGCGTACGTGACGGGTTATTCGGGTAACCCTGCAGGTGTAAATCGATTATAATCGCCGTCCCTCATGGTCAGTGAGTACCACTTGTTCACTATACCGTGACGTAGAAAGAACAGGCTAGAGTCATGTAAAAGTTGCTGAATGAAAGCTATACCTTGATTGTTAATGACATGTTGTAGGTTAGAGCAAATTAAAGTTCCTTTTAACCTTGGGCAAAGCATATGAGAGAAATGCGTTTCTTGTTTGATTGCGGCTCTCTTATGTGCCTTAGCGTGAGGTTCTCCACAACTTGCTGCTAAAACTTGAAAAATAAGGTCCAACTAGTTAGGCGAGTCCTTTGCAACTTATTTTTTCATTTACCCTGTAATCCATCATGTAGAAGTTTCATGCATAGGAAAGACAGGTCAGACATGCTGAGCCATCGTGCTCACTGCTTGTGTTTGAAGCTTTTGCAGGGTTTTATGAGGAAGAGACTCCCGAGGAGGAGACAGAACCCCAAGAGGGAAACCCCATCGAGTGGGAGTCATGCACGCCGCCCTGTTAGTGTGCGTGTGTGCTATCGGGGACACGTTCACGGGCTGAACGTGAACTCGGTGCGTAGTCTATGCCTGTGAGTGTAGACTGAACATATTTTGTTGTAAAAATGTTCATAAACTCGTTTATGTAATAAAACTTTGCTTCTGCTTTGTACCTTTTATGTGTGTTATCCGGTGCTGTGCAACGCAGCACCACTCAGCGTGATCCTGGCTCGACGAGGCCGTGAGGCCCTGTCACCTTCTCACCCCCTTATGGTTGGTTTTCTGACGCTTTTGATCCATGAATTTACCAAGGATATAGTTGAGAAATGTCGAAGGAGCGTGTATATGAAATTTGAAGGGCAGAAGAACTTGTACAGGGTCGGGGGACCATGGAGCTCAACTGAACCCTAATTGGCCCCTATAGGCATGTTTCTTTTTGTTCACACTGCCATGTGTTAAGAGTTTTCAAGGGGACTATCTTATTTTTGATGTAGTAATTTTGGATGGAGTGTAAGGAAAGGCGTTAAAGTCGATGAAATTGACCATGTCTTCCTTTTTATCAAATTTCTTTTGGATTCTAAGAAGATTTTTAGGCAGTGCCCTTCACCTTGAAAAGATAGCCTTCATCACCCTGGAGTGTGATTGCTCCATGTGATGAAGTATCTATCATGATGTATGGTCTTTCCCATTTAGTTCTTACCTTCCCATGTACAAAAATCTTGACCCTAGTGTTTAAAAGCGACAACTTATCCCTAGGCTTAGACTACTTAGGCGTAATATGTTTGTCATGCCATGTTTTGGGGCGACCCTTGTAGATTTTGGCACTATGGTACGCCTTGTATCTCTATTCCTCCAACTCGAAAATTTGCATCGCCCATTGTTGCCCGACCTTGTGGAAATCCATGTTCCACTTCCTAATGGACCAATATACTCTATGTTCCAACTCTGCGGGTAAATGGCAAGTTTCTCCATAAACAAGTTGGAACTGAGACATGTCTATGGGTGTCCTTCAAGTTGTATAGTATGCCCAAAGTGCCTTAGATAGTTTGTACTTGCATCCATTTCTTGTTTCAAGGGTGTTCTTTTACATAATATTCTTGACCTGTTTATTTAAGGTTTCTGCCTGACCGCTTATTTGAGGATGGTATGGAGTAGCAATGTTATGCATAACCCTAAGCTCCCTCATAATGTTTCGGAAGGTCTTATCAATGAAATGAGACCCTCCATGACTTATAACCATCCCGGGAATTCCGAACAGCATAAAGATGATTTCATGAAACATTTTTTGGGCTTGCATTGAATCGGCATGTCAGCTTCATAAATCTTTTACCATTTGGACACATAGCCTATGACTGAAAGAATTTACTCACACTCATAGGACTTTGGAAAAGGTCCCATAAAGTCAATACTTCAAACAACAACTAATTCTGCTTAAAGATTATATGAGAGGCATGGCATTCCTAGAAGTAATTCCATCATGTTATGGGGAATTTCCAGCATCTTCGAATGAATTCTTTTGTATCTTCACACATTGAAGGTTGTAGGATTGAAAAGCACGTGATCAGCTACCAGAGGAGGTGAATTGTAGATGATACGAAAAATTTCGTGGAATCCTCAATTGCTCAAATAAAAACCATATGTGCAACCATGATAAATGTGAGAAAACATGACCAAACTACTAGAGATTGTAGAGAAACAAGTTACAAAGAACCACAACAAGAATAACATGACTATGTTAAGTAGAACTCATGTTATGAAACAAAACATGAGAAAAGGTCAGTCTGATCTATCCGAGCAAATATCCAATCTGTAATTCTGAAAACTCTCGTGTGACATGTGAACCCGGACTCCAATTACCTTGAAATCTTCACAGATTATAGAAAATTTAGATGTGAAGCTAGCATAAAAAGAATCACATCAATTAGATGGTAGCTCGAGTGCTATGGTTAAAAAGATGAATCAACGTTAATTTTAGTGAAACCGACATGCAAAACTTGAAAAAAAACGTATTATCACAACACAAAATATCGGTATAAACCATGACTTCTACTAAGAAAAACATATGAAAGCCGGCTGCCAGAGTTCTTCCCACATAGCCATGTCCTCCCTAATTATATTCACAGCTCTCAGGCATCCGTGACCAACTACAACACGTGCAAAGGAGTCTTGTTCAACTAGGACACCTCCTAACCTACTTGGACTCTATCTATTAGCACATAGATCAAAATCCTAACCTTTCAAAACTCATTGGGCATAGCCACAAGAGTTAATAATACAAATAACTCAAAATCCAACCCTAACTTGGACTCTCCAACCCAAACTGTTTTCTGGCTGAAACAGCCTGATTTCCAACCAAAATTCACATCCGAATCCATCCAATTTAGATGCCAAACCAGACTCAACTTTGAACCTACCTAGAATCAACATTTTCACGTCTGAATGTGCTATAATCACACAAAAAATTGTGCCAACCTCCACACACATTCATAGACCTTCACCATGCCTTGGAACCATGTTTCCACGTCCATGCACTCCTTGCACACGTGCACACCATCCAAACACGCTCAACGTTCACTTTTCATCGTTCGAATATATTGGAATCACATCACAACCTCGTGCAATCCCTAAACTTGTGAACATGACTTCCACACACATTTGTAACACCACATGACACGTCTCAAGTAACTTCATATGCACCGTTGTTAATACAAACATGTTGCATGACACCTTTGATCGCTTCAACCACAATTCCTCATGAATTTGGTTGTTGAACCTCATATTCTCCATCAGTTTAGTACAATAATCACCATCACCAGCTATGTCTTGACCTCAAGCAACACCTGCACATGAGCAAACAACCATTCCATGCAAGCACAAGTACGATACTTGACTCTTCTTAGTCCAAACCATAACACTTTGCAAGAAAGGCTCGCACAAACGTGTTTCTCACATTCAAACCACCTTAAAACATCAAAAACTAACTCCATAAGCACCAAAAACACTCTCCTACATGTAAAAAACAAGCTTAAAACATCCCATGTCACACTACATGTTATGCTTAAAGTATATGATCAAAACTTTACATGAAAACTTCACTTTGAATATCATTTGTAATTGTATTCAGCACACAAAGGTATCACAATATCCCCCCCTTGAGTTCCATCTAAGCAATTTAGCACCCTTTTGATGGCATGAAGATGTGATGCAAGCGAAGAAGCTTGGAATCGTGCACATAGACAAATGATGAATTGTATGCACAGTCTTGACGCCGTGAGGTACAAAAGCAACAATCACAATGCTTAATTGCTATTAAGTTCTATAACAGTTGTTGATCAACTATCATGCTTCTATATTCTTTATGATCCGCGGGTTCACCATCTTCATCAAGTTCAAGTGTTGTTGTTGCTCCCATTGGTGTCTGAATAGGCTTGTTGTTTTCCATGTTGAAGAACCTAAGAAGGTCTTTTGTATACTTTATTTGATGCACAACGGTATCCTCCTTGGTTTGCTTGATTTGTATCCCAAAAAGTACGTGAGCTCTCCCATCATACTCATCTAAAATTATGAACACATCATAGCTAAAAACTTGGATACAAGATTATGAGATGCGAACCCAAAGATAATATCATGCACATACACTTGAATTCATAATGAGTTATTGCCATGCTTAAGTACAAAAAGATTTTTATCTACCTTACCGACGATAAAACCCTTGTCAAGTAAGAATGTTTTAAGGCTATCATACCATGCTTTACGGGCTTGTTTGAGACCATACAAGGCCTTGGACAGTTTGTAAACATGATTAGGAAAATCTAAATTTCTAAAACTAGGTTTTTGCTTGTTGTAAACCTTCTCATCTATGTATCCATTAAGAAATGCACATTTAACGTTCATTTGATACAACTTAAATCTTCAGATGGAGAAAATGCTAACAAAATTCTTATACCTTCTAATCTAGCAATATAAGAAAAAATCTCATCAAAGTCTAAACCCTCTATTTGTGTAAAACCTTGAGCAACAAACCTAGCTTTGTTCCTAACCACAACCCCATCCTAAGCACATCCGTGTCACGATATTAAGAGAGGCATACTATTCATCCAGGATGCACCAAAATGTATAAAGACTTGAAGACCCAATATTGGTGGCATGACATGAAGAGAGATATAGCAGAATATGTTGCCTTGTGCGACACATGTTAGCAAGTCAAAGCTAAACATCAGTGACCTACTGGATTATTGCAACCATTAAATATCCCACAATATAAATAGGAAGAAATTGGCATTGATTTTATAGTCAGACTACCCCGCATTCAGTCGGCTGGGATATGACTAGATATGGGTCATAGTAGACCATTTGACCAAGGTTGCGCTTTTATTCTGGTCAAGACCACTTATAGCAAAGCCAAGCTATTCGAACTTTACATGTCAAGGATAGTATGCTTACATGGCATTCCTAAAAATAACTTCTCCGATAGAGGGTTCCAATTTACCTCTGGATTCTCGAAGAAGCTACACAAATCCATGGACACAAAATTGAATTTTAGCTTCACATATCACCATCAGACCGATTGACTATCCGAGAGGACAAATCAGATACTAGAAGACATGTTGACAGCTTGTGCTTTAAATTAGGGGCACGATTGGGACAAGAGCTTGTCATACGTAGATTCTCATATAATAACAGTTATCAAGCAAGTCCAAAAATGTCCCCGTTTGAGGCTTTATATGAAAGGAGATGCAGAACACCCTTGTTCAAGAACAAGACTGGAGAAGGCTAAGTCTTTTGACCTGAGATTTTACAGGAGGCGGAAAATCAAGTACAGGTCATACGAGAGAATTTAAAGGTTGCACAGTCACACCAGAAAGGATACGCAGATAATCTACGGAGAGATCTAACTTTTGAAGTCGGAGATTTCGTGTAGCTCTTGGTTCACCCATTAGAGGTCACTGATGATTCAACGTCAAAGGAAAGTTAGCACCTTGCTTTATCGACCCATTTCAAGTGCTAGCTATAAGAGGAGAAGTAACTTATAAGCTAGAGCTACCACCGCATCTTTCAGACGTGCATGACATGTTCCATATGTATCAACTAAAGAAGTGTCTAAGTGTATCGAAAGAGCAAGTACTGGTAGATGATGTGGAACTCACCTATACATAGCAGCCCATCAAGATCTTGAATTTGATTGAAAATGTTAGGAGTAACAAGGTGATTCGCATGTGCAAAGTACAATAGAAGCACCATACGGAAGGCGAAGCAACATGGAAAGTGTAAAGGTCCCAAAACTTGTAAATGGAAAACTTGTGCTGTGAATAAAGCTGAGTTTAAATTCAAGAAATGGTACTTGTTTAAAGTTTTCCACAAATGATAATACACATGAGAGTTCTTCTTAAACAAGCTTATGGTTATTATAGGCTTGGACACTAGGTGGTCTAAAACCACATATGTGAAGTCCCATGTGCAATGGAAAGTTTAAAAATCGGATTATAAACTAACTGTTCAACTTGAGGTTCGAATGAGGAAACTACAATAGGAATTTCAAACTGTAGTGTTCAAAAGCTCAAGTGCAGCAGCCAAATTTCAAATCAGATTCCATATTTGAATTCCTTAGGTCCAAATAAGTGGGTATGTAAAGTTTCATGAACTTTTGAATTGTTTTGTTACTCATTTTTCCAAAAGGAATCTAAATTGTAATGAATTCAAATATACATTTGAATTTGGATGAAAATTGGCCCAATTCTACAAATGCACTTCAGTTCTGAACTCCCCACAATTAAACCTCAACAGTTGCCAAATTTGGGAGATATTTAAGAGAGGAAATTAGTGGGGCCCAATTGTCATGGAGGGGGGGAAGACTTAACACCCAAGTTTCTGTTTTCCTGTTCAGACTCCCTCAATCGACTGAAAGCAAACCGGCTTCTATGTTTTCGCTCGAAGGCGCCGAACGCAGCACGCGCCACTCAGGCAACGTTGCCGCCAGCTCCTGAGCTGCTTAGGAATCGGTTTTCCCTTGCCCTTATCGACTCCACCAAGAGCACGTCGCCTCACACAGCTGCCGTCGTTATCCCGCACTCTGCTCGATGAGCTTTTGCCGCACGGAAGAAAACTCTCGGTCCACCGGTACCCCGGCCATCCTGATGAGTTGCATGCCGAGCTGAGCCTCCCTACAGCACCGCCGGACCTCCCTCAGCGTGCCCGAAGCGAGAACCAGGCGCTATCCCCGCGGAAACCCCGGCGTCGAGTTCATCTACCTCCACAGCGCCAAGGAAAGTCGCCCGACGGCCACAGTTCCTCTACGGGCGAGTTCTAAGCGCCTAAAGGTCCATCTAGAAACCCTCTACCATTCCCCCAACTCCAGCAGCATGCCATGGCGTGTACTGCCGGAATTTCCCTGTTCTTCCGTCGGTGTGCGATGCACACCGAAATCGCATCGATCAAAAATTCATGCCGCATGATCAACTAAACCACACACAACGTAGAATACACCTTCTATACCTCTGTGCGAGTTCATAGGATCAAGAAACACCGAAAACCGTCAAGCAAAGCCGCTGTTCATCGAGTTTTTTTGATTATCGGCGGATTTTTGACCTAGCCCGATGGTGAGGTTGTACTTCCGGTGAGGTTCAGCGAGATCGGCGGTTGGATCCGTGTTCTCCTCAGTACAGTGGTTGGGTTACGAGCAAACAGTGACGTGTTTGGTGCAGCACAGCGCCCTAGCGACGTCGCCAGACATGCTGCAGCCACTGTCGCCGTCGCACCTAGGGTTCTGGCCATCTTCGATCCGAGGTAAGGCCGGCAACGTGTTCCTCGCACGGGAATATGTAGTGGCGGCGAAAATCAGCAAGTTCCGAGCACGGGAACCCCCTCCCGGCGAGAGCTCCGGCGAGCCCGGCGGCGCGGGAGCGCGAGTGGCGGGAGGTAGACGAAGCCGGGGCTGGCCCACATGTTAGTGTCGGTAGCGGGGAAATGGGATCTTCTGTTGCACCGGATCAGTTAGCGACTGTGCGGAGAGAACTCTATAGCCTCGTGTGCCGGCGCATCAGAAGGCGCCACATCACCCCCAGACCCGCTGTCAGACTTTTAAACTTCCCCCCGGTTTATTTCAAGATACCAGATTTGATTCAAACTTTGGGGGGCATAACTTGTGCTAGCAAGCTCCAAATTTATTGATTCAAATTGGGTTGGATTCAGATTGAAAAACTATATCCAAACATGCAACCCAATTTGTATGAAAATCATTATTAAATTCTGGAAAATTCTTTAAATATTTCAGCAAAAGAATTTTAGAGGGAGTTTGGTTCATACAAAAATCCTCAAATTTTGCCAGAGTATTCTTTAGGATGTTAGGGAACTCCTGTAAAATTTTCAGCTCATTTGGAGTTGATTTAGTTAGGAGAATTCTGTTTGCAAGTTTCTGTGTTCAAATAAATACAGAAACAATTTCAGAGAATTTTGAAAACTTGGAAATTCAGTAGTGGGCAATTCCTAGTTCCAAAAATCCTAGGAAAATTCATGCATGCTCGCTGAGATATGTTTGAAATCGTGGTTTACTTGAATTTGCATGAAAGTCCAAATTTATTCAGAATTAATTCCTTTGTTCCTAAATGCTTAGGAAATTGTTCTCAGTGATCTACTCATTGAAAAATTCTAAATTTTGGTCCAGATTACTTTCTTGTGACAATAAACGCACAAGAAAATTTTCAGCTCCATTGGAGCTCTGGATCACCACTATCCTGTTCAACCTATTTTAATGAGTAGCACACAAGTGATGAAATGCAATTATCACTTGATCATGTTGCTTCACCCAAAATCAAACCACTAGCACCAGTGTCATTTTAAATTCTTAAACAGAGTTCTAGTTTTAAACTTGTCTTTAGAACTTGTTACCAAAAGTTATACAATTAAACATATATGCATATTCATAACGTGTAGTGTTAAACGTGGAAAAGTGGAGGAAAAGAGAAGCTTGGATCAAGGAGCAACAAGGGCAGTTATTAAGCTTCAAGTCACCAGCATCTAATTTCATAATTATCTGACTTTAGTCACCTGCAAAACCAAGACAAGCTCCGGTTTGTATTTAAGTTGTTTATAAAGTTTTTACTTTGTTCACCATTATGGTTTAAAGTTTGTATGTGCATTATGTCAAGGATGCTTTATACTCCAAATGCATGACCAAATAAACCCGAGAGTCAAGGGTAGAATATAGTTTTCCGCTCTAGAAGGTTGCCGTGCTAAATAGGTGATGACATTCGGTAGAAGACGAGTAGTTGGAATCTACTCGCGAGCTATAGTTTAGGATTACATAAGTGTGGTTGGAAAAGAGGCAAACTAAAGTTTACACTTCTAAAGATGAGACCGGGCAGGAGGGTAGGCAGCGACAAGACGAGGTCTTGGTCGAGTAGCTCTGCCTGTGTCGGTTAAGGACCGAAGCGTGTGCAGCCCCGCTGAGCAAGTATTGAGTTGTGTACCGGATGCTTACTGCTATATGGGAACCAGGAAACCGATGTACCAGGTTAACTGGATTGTAGAGGCATACCACATCGTCTCGTTAGACCTATGAGCCTGAGACGGCGTGACCGGTTCTACAGTTGAGTGTCCTGCAAAAGGTTGCCACATACGACGTAATGAAGGACGCAAGATTTGGGTCTTCAGAGACGGGCGTATGTGTCGAGTTATCCGGGTAGTGTTTGATCGAATCACCATCCCTCGCGGTTATGAGTACCGCTTGCTCACTGTGTTGTGACGTAGTAAGCAAGTTGTGTGGGAACAGTTTGCAAAGTTTTAATTGCTGCTATGATTATCGTAAATTGCATAAAAACCATGTTTGAAGTAGAGATAGAGCAAACTAATGTTAATTTCCACCTTGGGACAAGTAACATTGGAATGAAGCGTTTCTTGTTTGATTGTGGAGTTCCAATGTTGCTGGGCGCAAGGTCACTACTGTGAAGGCTAAAATCAGAAATTTAAAGATGAACTCGTAGGCGAGGCCTTTTTGCAAATTACATGTTTAAGTCTTAAGTTACTTTCATGTAGAGTTGCATGCTTAGGAGAAACGGTTAAGTCTTGCTGATCCTTTATGCTCACTCTTGCTATATGAGTGGTTTTGCAGGTCAACATCAACGCTATAAAGAAGGTTGTCCGGTGAGACTCGAAAACTTCCGAGTCGGGTAACACATGGAGAACCTAGCCGCTGCCATGTTTTCGTGTTGCTAGCGAGAGGAGTCTGCGGGATGGACTGATGTGGACATCACTCCTGCATATATACACAACACTCACATGGTAGACATGCAAGGTCCAATTACTAGAGCTCGAGCACGACAATTGAATTTAGAGGTGAGCTCGTTTCTGAACAATTCTTTATATGTGAATTTTGAGAGTATGTTGCTGCCTAATGGACTAATTATGATTAGGAACCATGGAGAGGACATGGAGATACATGGAGAGGGGTTTGGAGGCGTGGAGGACCAGAAAATACGCCAACAAGAAGTTAAAGACCGAGCACAACTCAAACTCGAGTCCAACTCGGGCCCAGGAGTAGTCCACCTTAAAATGGATGCACAGGAGGCATACGGACTCTGTTTTTGACGTTCTACATATGCACGGAAAGCTGAGAGGATAAACTTTCCAATAGAACTGGCCCCATGTCAAAATTGCCTCGGAGTCGAAGGGAAACTTCGAAACAATATAAAGTTTAGAGTCTGTCAGGGTGTTGCATCACCTAGTTGGGCCATTGGGCCTTGTCTCGAGTCCAAGTCCATTATGTACGTGTCTTACGGTTAGGTCACGACCCCAGCATCCCACTGGTCGTACTCCACCTCCTTTATACCCCCTAGCCACCGTCACAAACAGCTGGGTTTTGCTTAGATTATTCTGTCAAGAACAGTTTCGCCGTTCATCGGTTTGTGAGACCCCAACTTGAGTGCTTCATATCTTTCAGCAATTTGGTTGCATTCTTTCTTGTTCTTGCTTGTGTTCTTCGATTCGCAGGCAAGGATTAGCCTTCTTGGCGAGGTCAACCGTGCAATATCGGTTGATAAGCTGAGGATACGTGGTGCTGCGATTGCAGGGTTCAGAACATGTTGTTCGGAAGCCGGATCGATTTGTGTCAAGTCTCCACCAAATCGAGAGTTATCAGAACCTTTTGGAAGATCTGGACCCCTGGACACATCAAGTGGTATCAGAGCATTAGGTGCACCGTCAGGTTCGCCTTCCCCTAGTTTTGTTTATCTTGAACTCGTCCTATCATCCACGAAAAAGCCGAAAAAATTATAGTCATAGGTTTCCCCATCCCAGACCAGGTTTAGCCTTTTACACAATTCTGTTTTGGAGTCCGTAGTGTTGAATTTGTGTCCTAGTTCGTGTTTTGTTGCTGGTTTAATCGTGTTTTGTTCCTACTTTGTTATTCCATCCGCTGCATTCCATCGAAACCCTAGCTGCCACAATCGTTATCAAATCGATCACCATAACTATTCATTGTGCTAGGGTTATCCTTGTTCTTCAGTTTTCATCACATATTACGTGAGTTTATCCTCCTTGATATACGCACACCATCCCACACGTTGTCACCATCATATCCAATTTTTTTCTCACCACCGTTTCCAATTCAGCTCCACCAAAAACATAATCTTGTGGTGCTGTCTTAAAACAGCCATAACCTTGGCATTGGGTTAAATTACATTGCCCAGATTCACTTTGGAAGATTGATTATTTGGCATCTAAGGCTCAACAATAATCATAAAAAAACATATTGAATTTCTATTGTCCACATCTTCTTTTTTCAAGTGAGCTGAAAATTTGTGCGACGTGTATATTAGTGCTCCTGATTTCACGGCAGATATAAAAAAATCAAAGAAAAAATATAGAAAAGAAAATTTGTGAAGAGGAGCACAAATATCAAAACTTGGGTGTGTTTTTTTCCTTGTGGTGCAATTGTTCCTGCTCAATTATTGTCCTTATCATTCATACTTCTTGATGTCTTGCTCATAACATCCGGGATAAGACACGAGTAGGCCAGCAACTAGGACAAGTGTTTAGACATCTATTCAGAATTACTATCTGTTATTGAATTGTGTGCTACTCACATATATTTGTCCATCCAAACTCCACATTCATCCTTTCGAACAACACAAGTTTTTGACCATTGCAATCGCTGAATCACGTCGTCCAGGTATCCTTTGCCTTGTTGTGGTAAGAAACTTGTATGTCACACCTGGTTTCTCCAAAGAACAACCGAGTGAATACAACATGTATGCCAGGATCATTCTCTCATACATGTGATGACAAATAGTGAAGCATCATTTATTACAAGCCAGGTGTTGCATATAAATAAGTCCTACATAGCATACGTCTCGATGGACGATAATAAGTTCATGACAAGTAAATAAAACAGCAGCGGAATATAAATCTTGTGGGCTCCGTCACAGGCGTTGCCCGGGGGACTCCGTGAACCTAGAATCCTTCCTCGGGACCAAAGTCTTGGTCATTAAACACCATATCATTCTCTTGACCTGAGCAGCAATATAAACCAACAGAAAAGCAAGTTTGAGTACCGTGGGTACTCAGCAAGTGCGGGAAAGTTATGTCATGCATGGCTAGAGCAAGGAGAGGTTGAACTCATGGTTAAAGCACTACGCCTTTAATACCTATCACCTTAGCTTATTAAGCACCTACATTACTACACAGGTGAAATGGATCCCAATCCCTCAACCCATCATCATTATCAAGTAAACATAGTCTCATCTCCAATGAGTAAGCTTCCCGCTTAACATCCACAACTTCCCAATTCATCATCCTCTAATCATGAATAAGTCCAAGCCGCTCTTGACCGTGAGCACGGCTGTCATGACAGTTTTGGCTCTGCAGAGTTTGCACCACTGTACCCACATGTAGTGATTTCATCCCCCGTTGCCGGGTGGACTAAAAGAACCTCCATTATGCCAGCGGCCACGAACCACATTCACACTTCCCAGGTGTGTAGCCAGGAGATCACTACGAAGCCTTTACAAAGGGATTCCCGACGAGTGTGGGCCCACTGAGGTTTCACCCCTAACAGCATCCAAGAGGCTCCAACCCCGCTGCAGTGGCCCCCTCTTGAGCCTTGCGGTTCATATGGTTGTCCAGCTGACACCTATTCCCCGCACCATCCAACACACCCATACTACACCGGGGATACACCTAATTAATTGGCCAAGCTGCCCCATCTCAGCATGTGGTTGGCACGGTAAAGCCAGGTTACATGCTCCATGAACCGGTCTTTAGGATCTAGGCAAGTACTAAACACAAACCCGAGTCTCGTGCACCCAGCACCAACCAAATCATCCAACTTGCCTCGATCCCAACCTCTACCTAACCCATAATATCTCATTCAAGAGTAAGGTAAATAAATTGATGATCTCATATCCCAATTATCCCATTCTAAGCATGGCTAAGCATAAGCATATAAATAAATGACATGATAAAATAAATCCCAACCCAAGCTACAAGGAAACAAGGTAATGCAATCCTAGGGAAACTTCCTAGCATGGGTTTCATATTTCAATTGACAATGCAAATAATTCTATCTACACATCCTAGTGTAGGATCAAAATGGTCAAGGACACTTGCCTTCTTCCTGCTGCTCTGGGAATGGAAAGTCTTGGTCTTGGAAAGGGAGAACTTGCTCTGGGGAAGGTTCTACTCATGCCAATACACAGAGCAAAAGAAAACAACAATCCATAAGACATAGTTCACACTTTCACTTCATACAAGCCACACATACATACCTATGAAAGTCATTCACATTTCTAAGTGTTGTGGTTACTCTACATGTGTTGATTTTTGGCCTACATGCACTTTTAAACATATGTATATGATTTCTAACTTTTGTATTCAGATTTCTGTTTAACACTATATATGAATTTCCAATTTGAACAAATTCTTTATATTTAATTAATACACTTCTTAGTTACCAAGTTTGCATGAAAGGTAATTTCCTACTCCAAATAGGTTTTCAGATCTTCTACCAAATCCTAAACTGAAGTTTTTGGATTTGGAGACTTCATTTATAATTTTCTAATTATGCATACCTATTTTCCTATATTTTTCAGATTTATTTTCTATGCCTATAAGTGAGTTTTAATATTAAATAGTAGGACATATCATCTAAACAGAATAGGTTCTGATCTAAAATGTTCAATAATATATTCTGATGTGAAACAAATTAAATTTATTTTATTAGTTTTTTAGAATTATTTCCTAGCCTAAAATGTGTCTCTATAGAAGATAAAAATGAGCAACACTTAGGCAGATTTCATTTCAGCCTAAAATCTACTTTTAACTCATTCTAAAGTTTTCCAAGTGCTAGGAGAGTTTAAATTTGAATTTGCACATGTGTTTGCCTTATCCTTTAAATTTAAATCCTAGTCACATATTCAAATTTCTGAATTTAATATCATATAGGGTCAAAAAGGTAAATCCACCCTACTGCAGGGCCTAATTTACTATTTACTAAATTTCCAGGGGTCTAACTACACATAACAGAGGGGTTTTCCTAATTTTTATTAAGTCCAGGGGCTAAAACTGATTTTTAAATGAATTTACACGAATTTCTGAAGTTCCAGGGGCTAGATCAGAAGTTTCCGAGGCTAGCTCATGTTTTCTGAGATCCCCAGGGGGTAGCGCGTAAGAATCCCGGCCTTTATAACGTGGGGCTGACGTGGTCCGTCCGATTTAAAATAGACGACTCAGATTAGATCGCCGAACCGGTACGCATCGGTTTTATTTCTACCGTGCGATTTAAAATAGACGGCCCTCAAGGGGCCACGTCGCCCTGGCCGGAGCCAGCCCGCGCGCGCGGCGGCGGGGGTGGCGATCTCGCTGGCGCAGCCTCGTTTTTGCCGCTACACGCTAGAGCTCGCATCTTTTTGCATGGATCGGCTGCTGAGGGTTAGGGGATGCTCACCGAGGGGTTTTCCTGCACTCGGAGGCTCTGGAAGTCTGTCGGGGGCGAGCTTCAATGGTGAGGGTCTTCGGTGCACGTCGGAGTGGCAGTTGGGGCGCAAGACACGTCGTTTCCTTCACCTGCAGGGCTCCCCGGCGGCGGTGGAACGTGATCAGCACGTTAGATCAGGGAATTTGAGCAAGGATCGAAAGAAATCGGTGGTAGAGGCTTCGGTTCTCACCGGGAAGAAAAACGGCGGATCAGGGGGGGAACAGGGCGATTGTCGGCGTTTAAATAGGCGAGGGAGGGCGGCGGTCTGTTGAGATCATGTTGGGGGCGTCCGGGACCGGAAATCGGGGCTGGGAGCGTGGGTTCCGGGGGTTGTTTTGATCGGGCGCGAGAGAAAAGTCCAGGGTCGGGTGGGCACGCGGGAGGAGAGGGATGACACGCGGGCCCCACGTGTCAGTGAGAGGAAGAGAGGGGACGCGCGGGTTTGGGCTGGCGCGGGGGATTGGGCCGGCTGGCGGGTTTCGGCCCACTGGTCAGTTGGGTTTTTTCTTTTTCCTTTTCTTTTTTTGTTTTGATTTGAATTTGAATTCCAGTTTGAATTTGAATTTCTGCACCACATGCAATACGTCCAAAAAATTTTCAATTCCCCTCTTTAGCAGGTTTTGGGGTATTACATTGTAAGAGCTTGGTAAGACTCGACCCATTGCTTTGTGAGTTCCACCATCATTGCGTAGTAGTTGATAGGGATAATCTTGTTGTTTTCCATATTATTCTTGCTAACAATGTCAGATCATGTTGATCCTACGGAGTGTGTTTTGAAAAGTGAGATGAAGGGTTACATAGAACAAATGATGAAGTCTGTCAAGGAAGCAATCGCACAAGGGGTAAAAGATTATCTTGCTGAACAGAGAATACCCCACACACTTGAGAGGTTGGACAAACGCTTAAGCTCGCTAGTTGGAAGGATTGATGATATGGAGACCCACCTACCATTCAGCCATGATGCTACCCACCACAACAACTTTGAAGAAGAAGAAGACGTGTTGTGTGATGTCAATGGAGAGGTGGATACATGTGCTGCGCAGAATGTACTTCTACGTCAACGCCTTCGTCAAAACACTCATGGTATGGTAGGAAACAACATGCGTGGTAACAATAACCGCCCTCTTGATGACCCTTTTTCTAAAGTTAAATTTTCCATACCTTCATTTTCTGGTGCTTATGATGCTGAGGCATATCTTGATTGGGAAATGACGGTTGAGCAGAAATTTAATTCCCACCTTGTTCCTGAACAACATAGAGTTCGACAAGCCACTAATGAGTTTAAGGATTTTGCTATAATATGGTGGAATGAACTAGGTACCACACGCTTACAACCTGATACATGGGAACGTTTAAAAGAAGCTATGCGTAATCGTTTTGTTCCTCCATCCTACCAATGTGATTTACGAAAGAAATTGCAGCGCTTAGAGCAGGGAAATAATTCTGTCCAAGATTATTATGCGGAGCTTCAAAAGGGTATGATACGATGTGGGGTAGTAGAGGACACTGAAGATAAAATTTGTCGTTTCTATGGGGGGTTGAGACGTGAGATACAGGATATTGTTGATTATAAGGAATTTAATACTGTCAACCAGTTGTTCCAGCTTGCTATGCTTGCAGAAAAGGAGTTACAGGGTCGTCAATAAAAGAACAAGAGCAGCAGCGGTGCCTCCTACACTCCACGCACGACAACATCTTCGGGGGCGTCCAAGTCATTCCGTTTTGATGCCCTTTCACCAAAACCAGCAGCCAAGCTTCCTTCTGGCAGCAACAACGTTTCAGCAGCACCGAAACCACCACCTGCACGACCTGCGGATTCGGGTAAAAATTCCATGCAGGTACCCGCCAAAAGTGCTTCATCCGTTGCTTCAAGAGGACGCACTTCCGGCATTCAGTGCCACCGCTGCCATGGTCTTGGTCATGTGCAAAAAGATTATCCTAGTCAGCGGGCATACGTGGCTACAGAAGAGGGAGGATACATCAGCACCTCCGATGTCGAAGACAACAATGATGATGAAGCTACCACGGACAATGATGAGGGACATGTTTTTGGGAGTGAAGACACATCAGCCTACATGAACATCATTGTGCAGCGGGTGCTGAACACACAGGTACAACAACTTGATAGATTACAACGCCATAATTTGTTCAGATTTTCTTTGTCATCAAGAACCGGCGAGTACGTGTCATCATTGATGGAGGAAGCTGCAACAACTTGGTGAGTTCTGAATTGGTCAAGAAGCTTAGCTTGAATACACAACCACACCCACATCCATACTATATTCAATGGTTGAATGATTCTGGAAGAGCTAAGGTAACACAAACTTGCAGAATTCCGTTTTCCATTGGCACATATGTTGATTCCGTTGATTGTGATGTGGTACCCATGCAAGCGTGTTCACTTTTATTGGGTCGACCTTGGGAACATGATAAGGATGCTTTGCACCATAGTAGAAGTAATAAATATACTTTTATGCATAAAGGAAAGAAAATTACTTTGCTACCTTTGACTCCTGCTGAAATTGTACAAGCTGATAGGGAGAGAGCTGGAATTTCTAGTAGTTCTAAATCAGAAAATCAACAAGTCATTAATTCTGTGTTACCCCCAAATAATGAGAGATCTACACCTAGTTCTAAGACTGAGGGAATTAAATTGAAGGCTCGTGTAATGCTTGCTACAAAATCAGACCTTGCTGAAATTTCTGATCATGATATTTGCTGATCATTGGTGTGCAAACAAGTTTTGTTCTCCATTGATGATATTTCTAGGTCTTTGCCTCCAGCAGTTACTAACTTGTTGCAAGAGCATGAGGATATTTTTCCAGCTGAGATACCCCCAGGACTTCCACCTTTGAGAGGGATTGAACATCAAATTGATTTGATTCCAGGTGCAATTTTGCCAAACCGTGCTGCATATAGGACCAACCCTGAGGAGACTAAGGAAATTCAGCGGCAAGTCCAAGACCTTTTGCACCGTGGGTATGTACGTGAAAGCCTTAGTCCTTGTGCTGTTCCTGTACTTTTGGTTCCTAGAAAAGATGGTACTTGGCGTATGTGTGTTGATTGTAGAGTCATTAACAATATTACTATAAGGTATCGTCATCCTATTCCTATGCTAGACGACATGCTTGATGAGTTGTGTGGTTCTATAATTTTCACTAAGATTGATTTGCGTAGTGGTTACACCAAATAAGAATGAAATTGGGATATGAATGGAAAACAGCTTTCAAAACCAAATTTGAGTTGTATGAGTGGTTAGTAATGCCTTTTGGTTTAACTAATGCACCAAGTACATTCATGTGTTTGATGAATGAGGTCTTGAGAGCTTTTATTGGAAATTTTGTGGTTGTTTACTTTGATGATATCTTGATTTATAGCAAGTCATTGGATGAACATATGGATCATTTACGTGCTGTTTTTAATGCTTTGAGAGATCCACGTTTATTTGGTAACCTTGAGAAGTGCATCTTTTGTACGAATCGAGTTTCCTTTCTTGGCTATGTTGTGACTCCACAAGGAATTGAGGTGGATGAGATGAAAATTCAAGCGATCAAGAGCTGGCCAATACCTCAAGCCATCACACAGGTAAGGAGTTTTCTTGGTCTTGCAGGTTTCTACCGACGTTTCGTCAAGGATTTTAGCACTATTGCTGCCCCATTGCATAAGTTGACTAAGAAAGGTGCGGTGTTCCGTTGGGGGAAAGCACAAGAGGAGTCCTTTGACACCTTGAAGGACAAGCTTACACACGCACCATTGCTGCAACTTCTTGATTTTAGTAAGACTTTTGAACTTGAATGTGATGCTAGTGGAGTTGGCATTGGTGGTATCTTTTTGCAAGGTGGTAAACCGGTTGCATACTTTAGTGAAAAACTTAATGGTCCTGTCATGAATTACTCCACATATGATGTCACACCCGGTTTTTCCGAAGAAACAACCAAGTGAATATCACATGTATGCCAGGATCATTTTCTCATACATGTGATGACAAATAGTGAAGCATCATTTATTACAAGCCAGGTGTCGAATATAAATAAGTCTTACATCGCAAATGTCTCAATGGACACTAATGCTTCATCACAAGTAAATAAACTAGCAGCGGAATATTATTCTTTAGGGCTCCATCACAGGCGTTGCCCGGGGGTCTTCATGAACCTAAAAACCTTCTTCGGGTCCAAAGTCTTGGTCATTATACACCACCTCATTATCTTGACCTGAGCAGCAATATAAACCAACAAATATGCAAGGTTGAGTACCAATGGTACTCAGCAAGTGTGGGAAAAATTATATCATGCATGGCTAGAACAAGGAGAGGTTGAACTCATGGTTAAAGCACTACGCAATTAATACCTATCACCTTAGCTTATTAAGCACCTACATTACTACACAGGTGAAATGGTTCCAATCTCCCATCCCATCATCATAATCCAATAACCATAACATCATTTCCAATGTTAAGCTCCCCGCTTAACATTCACAACCATCAATCCTCTAATCATGAATAAGTCCAGGCCGCTCTTAACCGTGAGCACGGCTGTCAAGACAGTTTTGACTCTGCAGAGTTTGTACCACTGTACCCACAAGTAGTGATTTCATCCCCCGTTGCCGGGTGGACTAAAAGAACCTCCATTATGCCAGTGGCTACGAACCACATTCACACTTCCCAGGTGTGTGGCCAAGAGATCACTACGAAGCCTTTACAAAGGGATTCCCGACGAGCGTGGGCCCACTGAGGTTTCACCCCTAACAGCATACAAGAGGCTCCAACCCCGCTGCAGTGGCCCCCTCTTGAGCCTTGCGGTTCATATGGCAGTCCAGCTGACTCCTATTCCCCGCACCATCCATCACACCCATACTACGCCAGGGATACACCTAATTAATTGGCTAAGCTGCCCCATCTCAGCATGTGGTTGGCACTGTAAAGCCGGGTTACATGCTCCATGAACCGGTCCTTAGGATCCAGGCAAGTACTAAACACAAACCCAAGTCTCGTGCACCCAGCACACAACCAAAACATCCAACTTGCCTTGATCCCTACCTCTACATAACTCACAATATCTCATTCAAGAGTATGGTAAAATAAACTGATGATCTCATATCCCAAATATCCCATTCTAAGCATGGCTAAGCATATGCATGCAAATAAATGACATGACAAAATAAATCTCAACCCAAGCTACAAGGAAACAAGGTAATGCAATTCTAGGGAAACTTCCTAGCATGGGTTTCATATTTCATTTGACAATGCAAATAATACTATCTACACATCCTAGCATAGGATCAAAGTGGTCAAGGACACTTGCCTCCTTCTTGCTGCTCTTGAAATGGGTATTCCTGGTCTTGGAAATGAATAACTTGTTCTTGAACAGGTTCTACTTCATACCATCACACATAGCAAAAGAAAAACAACAATCATAAGACATAGTTCACACTTCTACTTCATACAAACCACACATTCACATTTATGAAAGTTTCTTTACCATTTTATGTGTTGTGGATACTCTATGTGTGTTGATTTGGGGCTTGCATACACTTTTATTTACATGTGTATGATTCCTACTTTGGTGTTCATATTTATACTCACATATTATATATATATATATATATATATGTATATATGTGTGTTTCAGTTTTAAATAAATTCCTTATATATTAAACTACCAAGTATGTATGAAAAGTATTTTGCTTCTCCATATGTGCCTTCATAATTTCTATCAACCCTAAACTGAATTCTTTGTGTTTTAGAAACTCCATTTATCATTTACTAGTTTCTATATTTTCAGATTTATATTCTTATGCATAATTGTGCATTTTATTATTAAATTAGTAATACATACTACCTAAACAGATTAGGTTCTGGTCCTAAATAATTTAAGATCATATTTTGACCTTGTCTTCTGATGTATACTATTTCATAATTATTTTCCCTATTTTTCTTTAACTATTCTTTACTTAAAAATGTGTCCCTATACTATAAAATGTGAATAATAGATGAAACAGATTTATTTCAGCCCAAAAATATATTTTTATCTCACTCCAAAGTTTTCTAAGTACTGAGAAAGTTTTTAATAATTTTGACAATTATGTGTGTCCCCCTTTTTAATATTTAAACACTAGTTACATATTCAATTTTCTAAATTAAATACTAAACAGGGCTAAAATAATGAATTCACCCCATTACAGGGTCTATAATATTATTTTCATAATTTCCAGGGGTCTAGCTACACTTATCAGAGGTGTTTTTCCTAATTTTTATTAAGTCCAGGGGCTAAAACTGATTTTTAAATGAATTTACATGATTTTCTGGAGTTCCAGGGGCTAGATCTGAAGTTTCCGGGGCTAGCTCTCAATTCCAGAGAACCCCAGGGGGTAGCACGTAAGAATTCCAGTCTTTATAACGCGGGGCTGACGTGGACCGTCCGATTTTAAACCGACGGCTGAGATTATAACATCGAACCGGTACGCGGGGTTTTAAAGTCTACCGTGCGATTTAAAATAAACGGCGCACAAGCGGCCACGTCGCTCTGATCGAGCGCGGGCGGCGCTGCCGGCGGCGCACGGCGGCGGGAAGCGGCGATCTCGCCGGAAACTTTCGGATCCTCGAGAATTCTGCCTAGAACTGTGATCTTATGGCCTAGATCGGTAGAGGGGAGGTCAGGGATCTCACCTCGGGGGTTTTCTCGAGCTCGGGGGTCCTGGAAAGTGCTCGGCGGCGAGGTCCGAGGCAAAACCACGGCGAAGCTCGTCGGAGCTGGATTTGCACCGTAAGTCTTCGGGTTTTCTGCACCTGCAAAGTTCCCCGGAGGCGGTGGATCAAGATCAACGAGTTAGATCAGAGTTTCCGAGCTTAGATCGGCCAGAATTCACCGGCGAAGTCTCGGTGCTCACCGGAGTGAAAATCGGCGATCGCGTGAGAAAAACTGATCGGATCGGTTGTTTTTATAGCCGGGGAAGGGCGGTGGTTCTGTTGTGATCGAGTTAGAGTCCTCAGGGTCCAGAATTCGGCTGCGGGACGCGGTTTCCCGATCGGTTGCGATCGCGCGCGCGGGGAAGAAGTCCGGGGTCGCGGGGTTAGGGATGACAGGCGGGTCCCACCCGTCAGCGAGGGGCAGCGCGGCGCGCGCGGGGGCGGGCTGCGCGGGGGTTTGCTGGGCCGGCTGGGGTTTCGGCCCACTGGCCAGTTTTTTTCCGGTTTTCTTTTTTCTTTTTCCATTTCTTTTCTGTTTTGAGTCTAATTTGAATTCCAGTTTGAATTTGAATTTTTGCAAAACATGCAACACGTCCAAAAATTTCTAAATTCCCCTCTGAACATGGTTTATGGTTCTAAATCAAAATTTGAGTTTTGACTAAAAATTTGGGGTGTTACATATGAAAAAGAATTTTATGCTTTCGTACGATGCTTAGAGACATGGCGTCATTATTTATGGCCTAAAGAATTTGTTGTTCATTCTGACCATGAATCGCTAAAGCATATTCGTTCTCCAAATAATCTGAATCATAGACATGCAAAATGGATTGAATTTGTTGAGTCTTTTCCTTATGTCATTAAACATAAGAAAGGGAAGGATAATTTGATCGCTGATGCATTGTCTAGACGATATAATATGCTGTCCCAACTTGATTGTCGAATTTTTGGACTTGAATCAATTAAAGAACAATATGCTCTTGATGCTGATTTTAAAGATGTGTTGCTGCATTGTAGAAAAGGTCATACCTGGAATAAATTTGTATTGGATGATGGATTCTTGTTTAGAGCTAACCGCCTATGCATTCCAGTTGGTTCCATTCGTCTTTTGTTATTACAGGAGGCACATGGTGGAGGTTTGATGGGCCATTTTGGCGCAAAGAAGACGGAGGATGTCCTGGCCATACATTTCTTTTGGCCAAAGATGAGGAGAGATGTAGAGCGGTTTGTGGCTCGCTGCACCACATGTCAGAAAGCTAAGTCCCGTTTGAATCCACATGGTTTATACATGCCTCTTCCCACTCCTTTCATTCCTTGGGCGGATATCTCTATGGACTTTGTTTTGGGATTGCCTACGACTAAGAGGGGGAGGGACAACATTTTTGTTGTGGTGGATCGTTTTTCTAAGATGGCACATTTTATACCGTGTCAGAAAAGTGATGATGTTGTACATATTGCCGACCTTTTTTTCAAAGAGATTGTTCGCTTGCATGGATTCAATCCTCGTGCTTCTATTGATATCTTGCCTTTACCTACTAGTGAGAGAACTCATAATGATGCAAAGGAACGTGCTGATTTTATTTTGAAAATTCATGAGACCACTAAACACAATATTGAAAATATAAATGAAAAATATAGAATTGCTGGTAGTAAAGGTAGGCAGGAAGTTGGACTTGAACCGGGTGATTTAGTTTGGTTACACTTGAGAAAGGATAGATTTCCAGAACTGAGAAAGTCTAAATTGATGCCTAGAGCTGATGTTCCTTTTAAAATACTTGAGAAGATTAATGATAATGCATATAAACTTGAGTTGCCGCCCGAGTTTGGGGTTAGTCCCACCTTTAACATTTCAGATTTGAGACCATATTTGGGAGAAGAAGATGAGCTTGAGTCGAGGACGACTCCAATGCAAGAGGGGGAGGATGATCTGGACATCACTCCTGCAGATATATACAACACTCACATGGTAGACATGCAAGGTCCAATTACTAGAGCTCGAGCACGACAATTGAATTTAAAGGTGAGCTCGTTCCTGAACAATTCTTTATATGTGAATTTTGAGAGTATGTTGCTACCTAATGGATTAATTATGATTTGGAACCATGGAGAGGACATGGAGATACATGGAGAGAGGTTTGGAGGCGTGGAGGACCAGAAAATACGCCAACAAGAAGTTAAAGACCGAGCCCAACTCAAACTCGAGTCCAACTCGGGCCCAGGAGCAGTCCACCTTAAAATGGATGCACAGGAGGCATACGGACTCCGTTTTTGACGTTCTACATATGCATGGAAATCTGAGAGGATAAACTTTCCAATGGAACTGGCCTCATGTCAAAATTCTCTCGGAGTCGACAGGAAACTTCGAAACAATATAAAGTTTAGAGTCTGTCAGGGTGTTGCATCACCTAGTTGGGCCATTGGGCCTTGTATCGAGTCCAAGTCCATTATGTACGTGTCTTAGGGTTAGGTCATGACCCCAGCACCCCCCTGGTCGTCCTCCACCTCATTTATACCCCCTAGCGGCCGTCACAAACAGCTGGGTTTTGCTTAGATTATTCTGTCAAGAACAGTTTCGCCGTTCATCGGTTTGTGAGACCCCAACTTGAGTGCTTCATATCTTTCAGCAATTTGGTTGCATTCTTTCTTGTTCTTGCTTATGTTCTTCAATTCCCAGGCAAGGATTAGCCTTCTTGGTGAGGTCAACCGTGCAATATCGGTTGATAACCTGAGGAGACGTGGTGCTACGATTGCAGGGTTTAGAACGTGTTGTTCGGAAGCCGGATCGATTTGTGTCAAGTCTCCACCAAATCGAGAGTTATCAGAACCTTTTGGAAGATCGGGACCCCTGGACACATCATGGACCTCCTCTTAAGTGCTCATTAGTTATTCGACGTGAGTTGTTTGTAGTATTCCGCTGTAGCTATTTGATGTAAATTATTTACAAAGAACATTTGTAACCTTCCGCAATTGATTTATGTAATACAGTTTTCCTTATAGGTGTGCTCTTGGGTGCCGCATAACACGGCACCACCCAATGCGATTCCCGGGCGAGGTGCCCCGTCCTCGTGACTGAACGGGTGGCGTCGGGGTCCTGTCAGCGTGGTATCAGAGCCGCATTGGTAATAGCACACGGAATAAGGATCGTATTACGACAAAAACATAGGATACGGTGAGGAAACGATATTAGTCCCACATAAGGACTATAGTAGTATAGTTACTTAAAGTGGCATGACTAACATATGTGTTATAATTCTGAATTTTGATTATGTAACGACGCACCTACGCTCAGGTAAGAATGGTAAGGAACGCCACCGAAAGCGGTTCAATTTCAGTTAGCTCCCCTAACGAGGAATGTGGTTCAGGGATAGGTCTTACAGCTTTGTGTGAGACGTCAATATGAAACTCTTGGACTCTTCGTGTTCCTGAGTTCATATGAAACGCTGGTCCCTAGCATGCATTAGGCAAGCAAGTGGAGACCCCATCGTGTGGTCAGTAACGAGATAGTGTGTTCTTCTGGAAATAGCCTAGGAGGACGTAGGCAGCGCTTGCCATCGGCGTGCCCTGCAGGGCAGTAAGTGGTATCTGTTAGGGTGATAAAATTCCAAACTGTGATGACCCATTCGCACTCTACTCAGGTTCCCCGCCGTGTGGTGTAAAAACACGATCACATACCTTGATACGTGGATTAACTCAAGGATGGCCGTATGGAAATGATACGGGCGTATGTATTTACTTTCAAATATGGACCTGCCTGAAATGAAAATAACCTTTGAGTGCACCACTATTGAGTGTTCTTCTGCAGGTGCTAACCATGTACATATCCCGTGTAGTACACGTGTGCGAGAGACCGTCTTAGTGCCACTGATAAAATGGATATGCCGGTATAATCCGATTTAGGATTTTCTTTGGTGAGGCTACGTAGGACCGACATGTTTCTTACGGTGCATTGACACCGTACTACACTTAATAACCTCGTCCCTGTGAAGAAATGATTCATGAACTAACTTTCAACTAAAAATGGAAGTTTGAAACAAATATTAGTTACTGAACTCTTATTTTGAGCTAAGATTCAAGAGAGCGTGACTAGGCATCAAAGTTTTCAAAAACAGAGTGCTCTGTTTCAGGCAGGAATTCTTGCTGGACTTTAACAGGGCATAACTCTGAGTAGATTTGACCAGTTAATGTGTATTATACATTCTGGAAAGATTTTAAAATGCTCTACAACTTCATTTTATACCTCCAGAGCAAAATCACATGTTAAGTTGGTGAAAAGTCCAGTTGAAGGCAAACTGTTCCGAAGCAGGACAGTAGCAAAAACCTCTCTGGACCTTTCTGTTTTTGAGCCATAACTTCCTGTAGAAAATCCTTAAGGAACCTATGATACACCGTTGGAAAGGTTATGAGATGTGCAACATTTTTGTAGTTCAGAGTTTGCTCAGATTCTTATGTATTTGCATATACAACTGTGATAAATGTAGCCACATACAAAGGAGATGCTGGCAAATTTTATCCAGGAATTCTGTCAATTTTAAGCAAATCATAACTTTTGATCCAGAACTGATCTGAAGGCATATGAATACTCGTTGGAAATATACTGAAGTTTACTAAAACTTTGGTATTGAACTCAAGTCAAGAATATGTAGTTAACTTGAGTAAATTTTGGAGTTTGAGTGAACTGGTCATGGTGGTCCAGCTGATTAGTTTGGCGTACTTAAGATTTGTTTAAACATGAATGTGGTTATGCTTTCATCAAGTTCATGACATGTTCATGTTTTACTTATCTTTACTTACTACTGAGATAGAATTTTTATTGACTCAAAATTTTGTTTCATGCAGTATGGTACGCTCACATTCTCAAACGGAGATTGGAGGTTCGAGTCGAGGTGGGAATGACTCGACTTCATCACAAGAGCCATCGCCAACCGGATTGGCGGAGATTATGGCGAAGATGAATGAAACTCTACAAACTCTAGTTCATCAAGGAATAAATAGAGAATCTCAACATCACATGCCAACCCCGAGCACTTATCTGGATTTTTTGGCACAACCGCCGGTATTCTCCGAAGCGGCTGACCATTGTGAAGCAAATCACTGGTTAAGTGTCATTGAGTCCAAGTTTGGGTTGATTCGATGTGATGACTTCTCAAAGACTCTATATGCCGCTCAGCAGCTTCACGGCTTTGCTGGAGCATGGTGGGCAGAATACCTTGCTATCCAACCAGCAGGGCATCGTGTCACATGGGCGGAGTTCCTGGATGCATTTCGTGCTCGTTTCGTTCCTGCGGGCATAATGCAAACAAGTCTGGATGAATTCTGGACTCTAAAACAAGGAGAAATGAGTGTTATTGAGTATGCGAATGAATTCAATCGCTTAGCTCAATATGTACCAGATTATGTGAAATCACCATCCTTGAAGGGATATCATTTTTACCGAGGGCTGACTGCTAGGCTTCGATGTGAGTTGGCTCAAGTTAGCCAAGAAAATTTTGATGAGTTTGTTAGCTGTGCTATCACTCAGGAATATTATTCCAATCCCTACCTTAAAAAAAGAGGGAGAGGGACTCATCACAGGATGAATGCAATCATCTGCCTCAGAAGTATCGGTGGATAATCCGTTCACCTTCCGGTCGAGATGTTCCACAAGACGTGCAGTCATTCTTGGAGTATGACGACTCGTATACTCCACAGAGGTTTTATTCACCTCCACCGCAGCAGCAACTTATTTCTCATGCCCCTCAGTATCAACCAGGTGCACCATAATGTTATTTCCCTCAAGAGGTTGAAGATGATCAAGGTGATTTCTCAGCTAAACCGAGTGGTGTCCCACTACATATTGACAATGAACTCAACGTCAATGAAGCAACTGAACCGAGCAGCAACATTATGTCTGCGGGTCCAGTTCCAAAGAGTGATCTTGGACAGAAAAGAAAAGCCATGTCCAAAGTGCGAACTGTTAATTATGTGTCAGTCGATGATCTGCCAAAGGGAGGACCTGTTCTTGCAGGCAGGTTCACCTTAAATGACAAGCCGGTTGTCATTCTATTCGACTCTGGTGCAACACATAACTTCATTGGCAAGGCGACGGTGATCCGGGATCAGATCTCCACAGTTAGCACAAAAGGTTCTTAACCTTATTCATTCGCCAGGTGGAGACATATCGACTAATGAAGTTGTTTCTACAGCACCACTTTGTTTGGGTGGAAAAATTTATCCTACCACCCTCATTATTCTCGAAGATCAAAGAATCAATGCCATATTGGGAATATCATGGTTGACCTTCCATAAGGCTGTTCTGGACATCGAGAACAGGAGTGTTCATGTGGACTCTCCACTTCACGGGCGTCAAACATTGTATCTCGGCAAAGCGGTTTCCAAAGACCCGGAAGTATGTAATGCCGAAGCTTGCAAGTTAGAAGAAATTCCGGTAGTCTGTGAATATCTGGAAGTGTTTCCCGAAGATCTTCCAAGTCTACCACCTGAACGCGAGGTGGAATTTAAAATAGAGTTGATACCGGGAACCATGCCGATCTCTCGGAGACCATACAAAATGGCTCCAAATGAATTAGCAGAACTGAAGGAGCAACTCAAAGATCTGATGGACAACGGGTTCTTTCGTCCAAGTTCATCACCATGGGGTTGCTCGGCGTTATTTGTGAAGAAGAAGGATGAGACGCTGAGGCTATGCGTCGATTATCGTCTGTTAAATGCTGTGATGATAAAGAACAACTATCCACTACCAAGAATTGATATTCTCTTCGATCAGCTAGTGGGTGCTAAAGTCTTCTCCAAGATGGACTTAAGGTCGGGATATCATCAAATCAAGATTCGAGCGGAAGATATCCCGAAAACAGCATTGTCGACAAGATATGGACTCTATGAGTATCTTGTCATGTCAATTGGGTTGACCAATGCTCCGGCTCACTTTATGTATCTTATGAACTCAGTGTTCATGCCGGAGTTGGATCAGTTCGTCGTGGTATTCATCGATGACATCTTGGTCTATTCCAAATCAGAAGAGGAACACACTAAACATTTGCATATTGTGCTCCAACGCTTGAGAGATCACAAGCTCTATGCAAAGTTTAGTAAATGTGAATTTTGGATCAACCAAGTGCCGTTTCTTAGACATATTATTTCAGCGGAAGGCATCGCTGTTGATCCAAGCAAGATTGAATAAGTGCTGAAATGGAAGTCTCCAACATCAGTCCATGAAGTTCGTAGCTTCTTCGGTTTGGGGGGATATTATCAGAGGTTCATCCCGGGCTTCTCAAAAATCTGCAAACCTATGACGGAGCTACTGAAAAAGGGCATCAAATATGATTGGAGCAAGCCATGTGAGGAAGCTTTTCAAGCTTTGGTGAAACACCTCACAACAGCCCCGGTTTTAGCTCAACCGGATACAACCAAGCCCTTTGATGTTTATTGTGATGCATCCGGCATCGGACTTGGTTGTGTAGTTATGCAAGGAGGACGCGTGATCGCATATGGATCACGGCAATTACGGAATCATGAACAACATTATCCAACTCATGATCTCGAGCTTGCAGCCGTGGTGTTAGCTTTGAAGATGTGGAGACATTACCTATTGGGAAATCTGGTTCATCTCTACACCGACCACAAAAGTTTGAAGTACATATTCAATCAAAAAGAGTTGAATATGCGACAACGGCGATGGTTGGATCTGATCAAGGACTATGAGATTAAAATTCATTATCATCCGGGCAAGGCAAATGTGGTTACCGATGCACTCATCCGGAAGTCTCATGTTCATAATCTGACCATTACACCGATAGAAGAGGAAGAACCGAGTCTCTACTTGGTTCCATATGGAGCTCTACATAATCTAGCTCTCATAACCACATTGAAAGAGGAGGTTATGGAAGCTCAAAAGCGAGACAAGGGCATGGCTCATATCAAAACGAGGTTGAAGAACGGGGAGATGAAATGTTTCCGATTAGATGCTGAAGATACCTTATGGTTCAAGGACCGGATAGTCGTACCCCGGGATATGAGGCTGCGGAAGAAAATTTTGGATGAGGCTCACTTATCCAAATTTTCTATTCATCCGGGCAGCAATAAAATGTACCAAGACCTCCGGAAGAAGTTTTGGTCGACACGTATGAAACGTGAAGTTGCAAAATACGTTTCAGAATGTGATACGTGTCAAAGAGTTAAGGCCGACCATGTGAAGAAGTCGGGCCTGTTGCAACCGCTACAAATACCGGCATGGAAGTGGGAAGACTTGAGTATGGATTTCATCGTCAGGTTGCCGATGACCTCCCACCACCATTATTCGATTTGGGTAATCGTTGACCGATTAACCAAATCAGCACGTTTCATTCCGGTGCATACCAAATATAGCGCCAAGCAGTATGCGGAGTTATACATAGCACGAATCGTATGCTTACACGGAGTTCCCTGTACCATTGTGTCCGACAGAGGACCGCTGTTTGTAGCCCGTTTCTGGGAGCAGCTGCATGCATCCTTGGGAACCAAATTGATTCGAAGCTCCGCGTATCACCCTCAAACCGATGGGCAAACTGAGAGGGTGAATCAATTCCTTGAAGATATGCTAAGGGTGTGTGCCATCCACCACGGTAAGAGCTGGGATGATCACTAACCATTGGCGGAGTTCTCGTATAACAACGGTTATCAAACAAGCATAAAAATGGCACCTTATGAAGCTCTCTACGGCCGGAAGTGCCGCACATCTTTGAACTGGTGTGAATCCGGCGAGAGAGTTATTTACGGGAATGATCTCGTAAAAGTAGCAGAAGAGAGGGTAAGGCTTATTTAAGCAAATCTTAAAGCCGCTCAGTCTAGACAAAAGAGCTATGCGGATAAGAGACGTCGTCCTCTGAACTTTCAAATTGGAGACCACGTATATCTCTGCGTATCTCCTATGAAGGGCATTCACCGATTCGGATTGAAAGGAAAATTAGCTCCGTGTTTTATCGGTCCCATCGTCATCATTGAAAGATGTGGACCCGTGGCATACCGTTTGGACTTACCGGCAGCCTTAGCCGGAGTTCATAACATCTTCCACATATCTCAGTTGCGGAAGTGTTTGAAAGTTCCAACGGAGATTCTCACAGGAGACATCGCGGATTTGAAGCCGGACCTCACTTATGTTGAGCATCCAACCCGGATAATTGATGAAAAGACTTGCGAGACCAGAAACCGGACGCTGCGATTTTTCAAGGTGCTATGGGAAAATCACACGTCTGACGAAGCTACATGGGAGACCGAGGAGTATTTACAACGTAATCATCCGGAGTTATTAAAGGCTTATGTTTGATAGTCGTCCTCACCACATTGTTCTTAATTATGAATCTCGGGACCAGATTCTTTTTAATGGGGGGAATGTAAAAGTCCCAAAACTTGTAAATGGAAAACTTGTGCTGTGAATAAAGCTGTGTTTAAATTCAAGAAATGGGACTTGTTTAAACTTTTCCACAAATGATAATACACATGAGAGTTCTTCTTAAACAAGCTTATGGTCAGTATAGGCTTGGACACTAAGTGGTCTAAAACCACATATGTGAAGTCCCATGTGCAATGGAAAGTTAAAAAATCGGATTATAAACTAATTGTTCAACTTGAGGTTCAAATGAGGAAACTACAATAGAAATTTCAAACTGTAGTGTTCAAAAGCTCAAGTGCAGCAGCCAAATTTTAAATCAGATTCCATATTTGAATTCTTTAGGTCCAAATAAGTGGGTATGCAAAGTTTCATGAATTTTTGAATTGTTTTGCTACTCATTAAATTGTAATGAATTCAAATATACATTTAAATTTGGATGAAAATTGGCCCAATTCTACAAATGCACTTCAGTTCTGAACCCCCCACAATTAAACCTCAACAGTTGCCAAATTTGGGAGATATTCAATAGAGGAAATTAGTGGGGCCCAATTGTCATGGAGAGGGGGAAGACTTAACACCCAAGTTTCTGTTTTCCTGTTCAGACTCCCTCAATCGACTGAAAACAAACCGGCTTCTCTGTTTTCGCTCGAAGGCGCCGAACGCAGCACGCGCCACTGAGGCAACGTTGCCGCCAGCTCCCGAGCTGCTCAGGAATTGGTTTTCCCTTGCCCTTATCGACTCCACCGAGAGTGCGTCGCCTCACACAACCGCCTCACACAGCTGCCGTCATTATCTCGCACTCTCCTTGCCGAGCTTTTGCGGCACGGAAGAAAACTCTCGGTCCACCGGTGCCCAGCCAGCCCGACGAGTTGCACGCCGAGCTGAGCCTCCCTACAGCACCACCGGACCTCCCTCAGCATGCCCGAAGCGAGAACCAGGCACTATCCCCGCGGAAACCCCGGCGTAAAGTTCATCTACCTCCACAGCGCCGAGGAAAGTCGCCACGACAAGAACTTGTCGCCCTGCGGCCACAGTTCCTCTCCAGGCGAGTTCTAAGCGCCTAAAGATCCGTCTAGAAACCCTCTACCATTCCCCCAACTCCAGCAGCATGCCATGGCGTGTACTGCCGGAATTTCCCTGTTCTTTCGTCGGTGTGCGATGGACACCGAAGTAGCCTCGATCAAAAATTCGTGCCGCACGATCAACCAAACCACACACAACGTAGAATACACCTTGTCTACCTCTGTGCGAGTTCATAGGATCAAGAACCACCGAAAACCGTCGAGCAAAGCTGCTGTTCATCGAGTTTTTCGATTATCGCCAGATTTTTGACCTAGCCCGATGGTGAGGTCATACTTCCGGCGAGGTTCAGCGAGATCGGCGGTTGGATCCGTGTTCTCCTCAGTGCAGTGGTGCTGTACGAGCAAATGGAGACGTGTTTGGTGCAGCACAGCGCCCTAGCGACGTCGCCGGACATGCCGCAGCCACTGTCGCCGTCGCACCTAGGGTTCCAGCCATCTTCGATCCGAGGTAAGGACGGCAACGTGTTCCTCGCACGGGAATATGTAGTGGCAGAGAAAATCAGCAAGTTACGAGCACGGGAACCCCCTCCCGGCGAGAACTCCGGCGAGCTCGGCAGCACGGGAGCGCGGGTGGTGGGAGGTAGACGAAGCCGGGGCTGGCCCACGTGTCAGTGTCGGTAGCGGGGGAATGGGATCTTCTGTTGCACCGGATCAGTTTGCGACTGTGCGGGGAGAACTCTATAGCCTCATGTGCCAGCGCATCAGAAGGCGCCACGTCACCCCCGGACCCGCTGTCAGACTTTTAAACTTTTCCCCGGTTTATTTCAAATACCAGATTTGATTCATACTTTGGGAGGGCATAACTTGTGCTAGGAATCGCCAAATTTAGTGATTCAAATTGGGTTGGATTCAGATTGAAAAACTATATCCAAACATGCAACCCAATTTGTATTAAAATCATTATTAAATTCTGGAAAATTCTTTAAATATTTTCAGCAAAAGAATTTTAAGGGAGTTTGGTTCATCCAAAAATCCTCAAATATTGCCAGAATATTCTTTAGGATGTTAGGGAACTTATGTAAAAGTTACAGCTCATTTGGAGTTGATTTAGTTAGGAGAATTCTGATTGCAAGTTTCTGTGTTCAAATGAATACAGAAACAATTTCAGAGAATTTCCAAAACTTGGAAATTCAGTTCTTGGCAATTCCTAGTTCAAAAAATCCTAGGAAAATTCATGCATGCTCCCTGAGCTATGTTTGAAATTGTGGTTCACTTGAATTTGCATGAAAGTGCAAATTTATTCAGAATTAATTCCTTTGTGCCTAAATGCTTAGGAAATTGTTCTGAGTGATCTACTCATTGAAAAATTCTAAATTTTGGTACAGATTACTTTCTTGTGACAATGAACTCACAAGAAAATTTTAAGCTCCATTGGAGCTCTGGATCACCACTATCATGTTCAACCTATTTAGATGAGTAGCACACAAGTGATGAAATGCAATTATCACTTGATCATGTTGCTTCACCCAAAATCAAACCACTAGCACCAGTGTCATTTTAAATTCTTAAACAGAGTTCCAGTTTTAAACTTGTCTTTAGAACTTGTTAGCAAAAGTTTTGCAATTAAACATATATGCATATTCATAACGTGTAGTGATTAAACGTGGAAAGGTGGAGGAAAAGAGAAGCTTGGATCAAGGAGCAAGAAGGGCAGTGATTAAGCTTCAAGTCACCAGCATCTAACTTCATAATTATCTGAATTTAGTCACCTGCAAAACCAAGGCAAGCTTCATGCATTTAAGTTATTTATAAAGTTTTTACTTTGTTCACCACTATGGCTTAAAGTTTGTATGTGCATTAGGTCAAGGATGCTTTATACTCCAAATGCATGACCAAATAAACCCGAGAGTCAAGGGTAGAATATAGTTTTCCGCTGTAGAAAGTTGCCGTGCTAAATAGGTGATGACATTCGGTAGAAGACGAGTGAACTACTCGCGAGCTATAGTTTAGGATTACATAAGTGTGGTTGGAAAAGAGGCAAACTAAAGTTTACATTTCTAAATATGATACCAGGCAGGAGGGTAGGCAGCGACAAGACAAGATCTTGGTCGAGTAGCTCTGCCTGTGTCGGTTAAGGACCGAAGTGTGTGCAGCCCTGCTGAGCAAGTATTGAGTTGTGTACCGGATGCTTACTGCTATATGGGAACCAGGAAACCGATGTACCAAGTTAACTGGATTGTAGAGGCATACCACATCGTCTCGTTAGACCTATGAGCCCGAGACGGTGCGACTGGTTTTACAGTCGAGTGTCCTGCGAAAGGTTGCCACATACGGCGTAATGAAGGACACCAGATTTGGGTCTTCAGAGGCGGGCGTATGTGTCGAGTTATCCGGGTAGTGTTTGATTCGAATCACCGTCCCTCGCTGTTATGAGTACCGCTTGCTCACTGTGTTGTGACGTAGTAAGCAAGTTGTGTGGGAACAGTTTGCAAAGTTTTAATTGCTGCTATGATTATCGTAAATTGCATGAAAACCCTGTTTGAAGTAGAGATAGAGCAAACTAAAGTTAATTTCCACCTTGGGACAAGTAACATTGGAATTAAGCATTTCTTGTTTGATTGTGGAGTCCCAATGTTGCTGGGCACAAGGTCACTACTGTGAAGGCTAAAATCGGAAAGTTAAGGATGAACTCGTAGGCGAGTCCTTTTTGCAAATTACATGTTTAAGTCTTAAGTTACTTTCATGTAGAGTTGCATGCTTAGGAGAGACGGTTCAGTCTTGCTGAGCCTTTGTGCTCACTCTTGCTATATGAGTGGTTTTGCAGGTCAATATCGATGCTATAAAGAAGGTTGTCCGGTGAGACTCGGAAACTTCCGAGTCAGGTAACACATGGAGAACCTAGCCGCTGTCATGTTTTCGTGTTGCTAGCGAGAGGAGTCCGTGGGCTGGACCTCCTCTTGAGTGCACATTAGTTATTCGACGTGAGTTGTTTGTAGTCTTCCGCTGTAGCTATTTGATATAAATTATTTACAAAGAACATTTGTAAGCTTCTGCATTTGATTTATGTAATACAGTTTTCCTTATAGGTGTGTTGTTGGGTGCCGCATAACACGGCACAACCCAATGCGATTCCCGGGCGAGGTGCCCCGTCCCCGTGACTGAACGGATGGCGTCGGGATCCTGTCAGAAAGTGAAGACGATCTTAAGGCGGAGTGTGGGGGCCGGTCACCCCGACACTCCAGGAATCGCATTGGGTGGTGCCGTGTTAGGCGACACCGACTAGCACACACAGAAATGAATCCAAGACATACACAAGTGTGTATTAAACAAGAGATTTGTTTTACAAATAATAATGTACATTCTAATGTACAGCAACAGAATATAAAATTAGAGTTGCAGCGGAACTACAACTGTGATCACTCTCACGAACCTAGCTAAGCAGCAAAGGAGATATCCTGCCCGAGGATACCACTTTCTAGCAGCAGGGAAGGTATTCGGCGGCGAGCAGAGTTTCTTGTGACCATGCGCCAAGAATGGCGCTGTCATGCTTAACCCTTCACGGTATACGGCGGATTACCTGCAAAACAACAGCTCCGCAAGAGTGAGCACGAAGGCTCAACAAGACTTAACCGTCTCTCCTAAGGCATGCAACTCTACATGAAGGTAACTTAAAACATAAACATGTAACTTGCATAAAGACTCGCCTACAAGTTCATCCTTAATTTTCATATTTTAGCCATCATAGTAATGACCTTGCGCCGAGCAACACTTGAACTCCACAATCAAACAAGAAACGCTTCATTCCAATGTTACTTGTCCCAAGGTGGAAAAATAACTTTAGTTTGCTCTATCTCTACTTCATACATGGATTTCATGCAATTCAAATTATCATAACAGCATATAAAACTTGGAAACTGTTATCACACAACTTGATTACTACGTCACAACACAGTGAGCAAGCGGTACTCATATCCGCGAGGGACGGTGATTCGAATCAAACACTGCCCGGATTACTCGACACATACGCCCACCTCTGAAGACCCAAATCTGGTGTCCTTCATTACGTCGTATGTGGCAACCTTTTGCAGGACACCAGACTGTAGAACAGGTCACGCCATCTCGGGCTCATAGGTCTAACGAGATGATGTGGTATGCCTCTACAATCCAGTTAACCTAGTACATCGGTTTCCTGGTTCCCATATACCAGTAAGCATCCGGTACACAACTCAATACTTGCTCAGTGGGGCCGCACACGAGAACGGTCCTTAACAGACACAGGCAGAGCTACTCGACCAAGACCCCATCTTGTCGCTGCCCACACTCTCTGCCCAGTCTCATCTTTGGAAACATAAACTTTAGTTTGCTTATTAACCATACCCGTGTGACCCCGAACTATAGCTCGCGAGTAGATTCCAACTACTCGACTTCTACCGGATGTCATAATCTATTTAGCATGGCAATATTCTACAGAGGGGATACTTCTTCTACCCATGACTCCAGGATTCATTTGGTCATGCATTTGGAGTATAAATCATTCCTGACCTAATGCACATACAAACTCTAAACTATAGTAGTGAACAAAGTTAAAACTTTATAAAACAACTTAAATGCAAACCGTAGCTTGCCTTTGTTTTGCAGGGGACTAAAGTCAAATATATTATGCAGTTAGTTGCTGATGACTTGAAGCTTAATCACGGCTTCTTCGTGCTCCTTGATCCAAGCTTCACTTCTTTTCCACGTCTTCACGTTTAATCACTACACGTTATGAACATGCACATATATTTAATTGTATATGCTTTGATCAATATTTATTACAAAGTGGAGAATAGAATTCTGATTAGGAGCTAGACTTGAGAGAATCCTAGTTTATGAAGCTGGATTTAGTTAAGTGGGTTAAACACTAAGTGTTTTCATTAGTGGTTGTATTTTTCACCTAGGAATGTTGTATCAAAAAATACTGATCCAGAGCTCAAATTTATATGAGAATTTTCATGGGAGTTCCTTGTCACAGTAAGACATTCTGGACCCAAATTTAGAACTTTTCAATGAGTAGTTCATCCAGAACAATTCCCTAAGGCTTTAGTCAAAAATGAATTAATTCTGAATAAATTTGTACTTTAATGAAAACTCAAGTGAACTACAATTTAAAACATAGCTCAGGGAGCATGCATGAATTTTCCTAGGGATTTTGGAGCTAGCATTTGCCCAGCACTGATTATCTCTGAAAAAGTTTCTGGACTTTTTGAACACAGCAACTTGTACTCTGAATTTTCATACTCAAATCAATTCCAAATGAGCTGAAACTTTATCAGGAGTTCAATAATATCCTAAGCAATACTCTGGCAAAATTTGGGTATTTTTGGATGAACCAAACTCCTTCCAAAATTCTTTTACTGAAAAGCTTCAAAGACTTTTCCCGAATTTATTATTAACTTTATTACAAATTGGGTTACACATTTGGATAGATCTTTCCAAGCTGAATGTAACCCAATTTGAATCACCCAATTTGGAGTTTCCTTTCAAAAGTTATGAGGTTCTAAAGTTTGAACTGAATTTGTGAATTCAAATAACCCAGAAAAATTTAAAAGTCTGACAACCGGATCCGGGTGACAAGGCGATCTCTCAGCGCAGCCACACCGCGGTACACACCCATTTCAGCTGTAGCCACACACGATTGGGTATCCACAGCAGATCCCGGTTTACCTCTAATTGTCACTGACCGGTGGGACCCATGGGTTCTTCTTCCTCACAAGCTCATTTCCCTCGCTCGCGCCATCCCCCTCGCCGGCAGCGGCGGCGCTCCTCGGAATCCCGTTCTCCAGCAAACTCAGGGGCTGAAACATGCCGCTAGACCCACTCTCAACGTGAGTAACTCGTCCCCACACTCACCGTAGGCCGGCGACGGCTCGGTTCCCACTCCAGCAACGTCGAGCTCCATCGAGACCCCCAAACCTAAGAGGCTTTGCTCCTAAAGCATCAGTGAGTCGTGGCCATGCTCGACATGGATTTAAATTTGATCGAAACCGGCTCTAGGTAGGCTCTCACCGTGCGCCCGGTGGTTCCCGTCATGGCCGCCAATCAAAGAGCTCAAATTTTTGCTAAAACTATTCGGTTCTAAGCTAGGTTTTGAACAAAAAATGTTCCCCAACCACTCTAGCTCATGTGTGCGCAAAATGATTAACCCTAACTGAAATTTGAGCTTCAACTTCAGAGATCCTTACCCGCGGTTAGATTTTCCCCGTCCGAGAGAAAAACTCGAAAATCTCGAGCTATGGTGCACGGCTTGAGCTGAAATTTGGGGAGGGGCAACTTGGAGTTCCATCGCGTCTCGGAATGTGCTCGCTTGGCCGTGAAAAGCTTCGGTGCGAGCTGTCCACGGGATCCCTGGTTCCGGTTGCATTAGGTCGCCGCACGAAGAGGCCGTTCTAGGGTGGGGAACGCTGGGAGCTGCTGGTTTTTGCGCTGAGAGGGTGAAGGACGACAACACCGTGCCGTTTTGCAACTCGGGGAGGTGTTGCACACACGGTTTCGTGGATTCCCGGTTGCAACCGAGGCGGCGGCGGTGAGCTGCTTTGTTTCTGCGCGAGGGAGAGAGCAAAGCCCGAGTTGCTTCCGTGTGTGAGCTAAAGGATCACGCTGAATGCCAAGCACACGCACAAACTGGTTGCCAACGTGACTGCAATAGCGAGGAGGTGGCTCGGTGCCCAGTTCGCGGTGGCGCCCGATGAAACTTCGGCGTTTGAGTGGAAAACAGAGGACCCAAGACTTCGAGTGTATGTTTGCTCCTCTCCATGACAAATGGGTCCCACTGTTTTTCCCTATCAAAATATCTCAAATTTGGCAGGTTTCATAATTCAATTATGTGGAGCTCAACTTCGACATCCATTTGGAGAATCAACAGTGTTTACATCAGTTTCAAATTTGAATTCAAATTCCGATGAAATTCAAAAGCCTCTTTGACATGAATATCAAAGTACTTCCAAACTTCATCAAATTTTTCATTCCTCTTAATTTGGACCTGAAGAATTCAAATATGGATTCAAACTTTGAATTTGGATGCTGCAAATGGGATGTTTGCAACCACAGTTTGTATCCTCTATTTGAGATGGCCACATTTGAATTTAAGTGAACATTAGGATTCAAAAGTGGACTTTGAAATATGTCCTTGCACATGTAAACTTTACACATGGGGTTTAATCCAACCTTGGTTTAACACATCTCAAATGAGTATTAGAGCTCGGTTGGGTAGACATCCATATGTATCATCATGTGTTAGAAAGTTTTAGTAAGTCCCATTTTCTTGAATTTGAAACCCAACTTTATTCATAACTCAATTTTTGCATTTACAAGTTTTGGGACTTTTACATTCCTCCCCCTTTAAAAAGAATCTCGTCCCGAGATTCACAATTAAGAACAATGTGGGGAGGACGGCTGTCGGACATAGGCCTCCAATAGTTCCAGATGATTGGACTATAAATACTCCTCACTTTCCCATGTAGCTTCGTCGGACGTGTGATTATCCCATAGCACTTTGAAGAATCGCAATGTCCGGTTTCTTGTCTCGCGAGTCTTTTCATCAATTATCCGGGTTGGATGCTCAACATAAGTGAGGTCCGGCTTTAAATCTGCTATGCCTCCCATGAGAATTCCTGTTCGAACTTTCACGCACTTCCGCAACTGAGATATGTGGAAGACATTATGAACTCCGGCTAAGGCTGCTAGTAACTCCGAACAGTATGCCACAGGTCCACATCTTTCGATGATGGCAAAGGGACCGATTAAACATGGAGCTAATTTTTCCTTTCACTCCGAATCGGTAAATTCCTTTCATAGGAGATACACGTAGATATACGTGGTCTCCAACTTGAAAGTTCAGAGGACGACGTCCCTTATCCGCATAGCTCTTTTTCCTGGACCGAGCGGCTTTCAGGTTTGCTTGAATAAGCCTTACCCGCTCTTCAGCTTCATTTACGAGATCAATCCCGTAAATAACTCTCTCGCCAGATTCACACCAGTTCAAGGGTGTGCGGCACTTCTAGCCGTAGAGATCTTCATAAGGTGCCATCTTGATGCTCGCTTGATATCCATTGTTATAAGCGAATTCCGCCAACGGTAGATGATCGTCCCATCCTTTACCGTGGTGTATGGCACATGCTCGAAGCATATCATCAAGAACTTGGTTCACCCTCTCCGTTTGCCCATTTGTTTGAGGGTGATATGTGGAGCTCCTAATCATTTTGGTTCCCAGCGAGGCATGTAGCTGCTCCCAGAAACGAGCAACGAACAACGCATCTCGATCGGAGATGATCGTACGGGGAACTCCATGTAAGCACAATATTCTTGCAATATATAGCTCCGCATACTTCTTGCCATGGAATCCCATATGTACCAGGATGAAATGTGCTGATTTGGTTAACTGATCAACGATCACCCAAATCGAGTCATGCTTATGAGCCGTGAGAGGTAATCCAACAATGAAATCCATACTAATATCCTCCCACTTCCATGCCGGAATGCTTAGCGGTTGCAATGTTCCCGCTTTCTTCATGTGATCGGCTTTAACTCGCTGACACGTATCACATTTTGATACGTATTTAGCAATCTCCCATTTCATCCGAGTCCACCAAAATTTAGTTTTGAATTCTTGATACATCTTGTTGCTCCCGGATGAATAGAAAATTTTGATAAGTGAGCCTCATCCAAAATTTTCTTCCGCAGCCTCATATCACGGGGTACAACTATCCGGTCCTTGAACCATATGGTACCTTCATCATCTAACCAGAAACATTTTATTTCCCCGTTCTTCAACCTCCTCTTAATATGAGACATGCCCTTATCTTGCTTTTGAGCTTTCATAACCTCCTCTTTTAATGTGGGTATGAGAGCTAGATTATGTAGAGCTCCATATGGAACCAACTAGAGACTCGGTTCTTCCTCTTCTATCGGCGTAATGGTCGGATTGTGAATATGAGATTTCCGGCTGAGTGCATCGGCAACCACATTCTCATAGTCCCTGATCAGCTCTAACCATCGCCGTTATCGCATATTCAACTTTTTTTGAGTGAATATGTACTTCAAGATTTTGTGGTCGGTGTAGAGATGAACTAGATTTCTCAATAGGTAGTGTCTCCACATCTTCAAAGCTAGTACCACGGCAGCAAGCTCGAGATCATGAGTTGTATAATGTGGTTCATGATTCTGTAATTGCCGTGATCCATATGCGACCATGTGTCCCCCTTGCATGAGTACGCAACCAAGTCCGATGCCGGACGCATCACAATAAACATCAAAGGGCTTGGTTGTATCCGGCTGAGCTAAAACCGGGGTTGTTGTGAGGTGTTTCACCAACACTTGAAAAGCTTCCTCACATGGCTTGCTCCAATCATATTTGATGCCCTTTTTCAGTAGCTCCGTCATAGGTTTGCAGATTTTTGAGAAGCCCGGGATGAACCTCTGATAATATCCCCCCAAACCGAAGAAGCTACGAACTTCATGGACTGATGTTGGAGACTTCCATTTTGGCACTTGTTCAATCTTGCTTGGATCAACAGCGATGCCTTCCGCTGAAATAATATGTCCAAGAAAAGGCACGTGGTTGATCAAAAATTCACATTTACTAGACTTTGTATAGAGCTTAAGATCTCTCAATCATTGGAGCATAATATGCAAATGTTTAGCGTGTTCCTCCTCTGATTTGGAATAGACCAAGATATCGTTGATGAATACCACGACGAACTTATCAAATTTAAAAAATTTCTCAAGTTAACTATAAATTCTTGACTTGAGTTCAATACCAAAGTTTTAGTAAACTTCAGTATCTTTCCAATTCTTATTTGTGGTCCCTCATAGCTGTTCTGGTTCGACGGATATGAAGTTTTCAAATCAACAGAAATCCTGGAAATTTTCTGCAGCGCCTCCTTTAAAAGTGTCTGATTTGAACCCACAATAAAATTTATTTCCAAGCAGAATATGGAAAAACACTTAACAATAAAGTTGTAGGATATTTCCCGTATTTTCTAACGGTATATGGAATGACCCTAGGAAAATTTTCTGTAAAAACTTATGGCTAGATTACAGGAAAATACAGAGAGCATTTCTGCCTTGTCCTGGTTCTGACCAGTTCTGTAAATCTGAAAATTTCACTAAGTTGCAATCTGATTCTGCCTTGGGTTTGTAAATAACATATCTACATGAATTCCTAACCTTTCCATCCATGTCAAGAACACTTCATTTGTTTACTCGGAACTAAAGTTATGCCCTGGCAAAGTCCAGCGACACTACTGCCCAAAAACAGAGGATGCTCTGTTTTGGTAGCTCGGTTCCGGTTAACGCTTCATCACTTCAACATGGGCATGAATGCTAAAATTTGACGTTTGTTTCAACGTAAGTTCAAAATTTTTTATTTCAACTCAAGGTTGGGCTTTATATTCAGTCCTACATCCTTCCTTATCATATATGCATTTTTTTCATCCAATGTCGATACTACATATCTTCACCAAAGAAAAATCTATTCCGGAGTAACCAGTAATCGATTTAGCAGTGGCGTTACTCGATCACTCACAAACGTACTCTACATGGGATACGTAAACGTGGTTAGTACCTGCAGAAGAACACCCAATAGTGACGCACACACGGTTTTGTCATTTCAGGCAGGTCCATATCATAGTAAAAACATACGCCCCGTATCATTGCCATACGGGTCGTCCTTGAGTTAAGCCACGTCTCAAGGTACATGATCGGGTTATTCACCACCCGAAGGGGGGCTCCACACCTTTGCAATTAAGCACACCAATGGAACAGCGCTTTCGTATGCCTCATAGGACTTGAAGAGTCCTATAGGACATACTTCGTGTTACAAACCACACGATGGGGTCTCCTCCTATTGCCCCTGGATTTGCGCACTGGAGGCTAGTGCCATTCATATGTCTCTAAGACATGAAGAGTCTTAGAAAACATATTCACTTTCCATTCATTGCCGAATGGAACATCGCATGCTACTTTCCTCGCATGAGGGAGCTAACCGAAATTGAACCGCTTTCGGTGGCGTTCCTTACCGTTCTTACCTCCACGTAGGTGCGTCGTTACAGGATTGAAATACTGAAATAGTAACAATAAGTTAGCATTGCCACCTTACTTAGCTATGCTAATAATACTCCTTATGTGAACATTAACCGATTCCTCACTCGTAAACCCTAGTTTTCGAAAACTTGTTCATTTTCGAGTGTGCTATTCCCAATGCGGCTCTGATACCACGTCTTTGGGGGCCGGTTGCCCCGACACTCCAGAAATCGCATTGGGTGGTGCCGTATTAGGTGACACCGACTAGCACACACAGAAATGAATCCAAGACATACACAAGTGTGTATTAAACAAGAGATTTGTTTTACAAATAATACTTTACATTCTAATGTACAGCAGCGGAATATAAAATCAGAGTTGCAGCAGAATTACATCTGTGATCACTCTCACGAACCTAGCTAAGCAGCAAAGGAGATATCCTGCCCAAGGATACCACTTTCTAGCAGAAGGGAAGGTATTCGGCGGCTAGCAGGGTTTCTTGTGATCATGTAGCCAAGAATGGCGTTGTCATGCTTAACCCTTCACGGTATACGGCGGATTACCTGCAAAACAACAACTCTGCAAGAGTGAGCACGAAGGCTCAACAAGACTTAACCGTCTCTCCTAAGGCATGCAACTCTACATGAAGGTAACTTAAAACATAAACATGTAAGTTGCATAAAGACTCGCTTACAAGTTCATCCTTAATTTTCATATTTTAGCCATCACAGTAATGACCTTGCACCGAGCAACATTGGAACTCCACAATCAAACAAGAAACGCTTCATTTTAATGTTACTTGTCCCAAGGTGGAAAAATAATTTTAATTTGCTCTATATCTACTTCATACATGGTTTTCATGCAATTCAAATTATCATAACAGCATATAAAACTTGCAAACTGTTGTCACATAACTTTGATTACTACGTCACAACACAGTGAGCAAGAGGTACTCATATCCACGAGGGACGGTGATTCGAATCAAACACTACCCAGCTTACTCGACACGTACGCCCGCCTCTAAAGACCCAAATCTGGCCTCCTACATTACGTCGTATGTGGCAACCTTTCGCAGGACACACGACTGTAGAACCGGTCACGCCGTCTTGGGCTCATAGGTCTAGCGAGATGATGTGGTATGTCTCTACAATCCAGTTAACCTGGTACATCAGTTTCCTTGGTCCCATATACCAGTAAGCATCCGGTACACAACTCAATACTTGCTCAGCAGGGCCGCACACGAGAACGGTCCTTAACCGACACAGGCAGAGCTACTCGACTAAGACCTCGTCTTGTTGCCGCCTACACTCTCTGCCCAGTCTCATCTTTGGAAACATAAACTTTAGTTTGCTTATTAACCATACCCGTGTGTTCCCAAACTATAGTTTGTGAGTAGATTCTAACTACTCGACTTCTACCGGATGTCATAACCTATTTAGCATGGCAATATTCTACAGTGTGGACACTTCTTCTACCCATGACTCCAGGGTTCATTTGGTCATGCATTTGGAGTATAAATCATTCCTGACCTAATGCACATACAAACTCTAAACCATCTTAGTGAACAAAGTAAAAACTTTATAAAACAACTTAAATGCAAACGGGAGCTTGCCTTTGTTTTGCAGGGGACTAAAGTCAAATATATTATGCAGTTAGTTGCTGATGACTTGAACCTTAATCACGACTTCTTCGTGCTCCTTAATCCAAGCTTCACTTCTTTTCCACTTCTTCACATTTAATCACTACACGTTATGAACATGCGCATATATTTAATTGTAAATGCTTTGATCAATATTTGTTACAAAGTGGAGAATAGAATTCTGATTAGGAGCTAGACTTGAGACAGTCCTAGTTGATGAAGCTGGATTTAGTTAAGTGGGTTAAACACTAAGTGTTTTCATTAGTGGTTGTATTTTTCACCTAGGAATGTTGTATCAAAAAGTACTGATCCAAAGCTCTAATTTCTCTGAGAATTTTCCTATGAGTTCCTTGTCACAAGAAGACATCCTGGACCAAAATTTAGAACATTTCAATTAGTAGTTCATCCCGAACAATTCCATAAGTGTTTAGGCAAAAAGGAATTAGCTATGAATAAATTTGTACTTTCATGCAGACTCAAGTGAACTACAATTTTAAACATAGCTCAGGGAGCATGCATGAATTTTCCTAGGAATTTTGGACCTAGGATTTGCCCAGCACTGATTTTTCGAAGTATGAATTATCTCTGAAAAAGTTTCTGGACTTTTTGAACACAGCAACTTGTACTCTGAATTTTCACACTCAAATCAATTCCAAATGAGCTGAACGTTTATAAGGAGTTCAATAATATCCAAAGGAATACTCTGGCAAAATTTGGGGATTTTCGGATGAACCAAACTCCCTCCAAAATTCTTTTACTGAAAAGCTTCAAAGAATTTTCCAGAATTTAATTTTCACTTTAGTACAAATTGGATTGCTCATTTGGATAGATCTTTCCAAGCTGAATCTAATACAATTTGAATCACCCAATTTGGAGTTTTCTAGCAAAAGTTATGAGGTTCTAAAGTTTGAACTGAATTTGTGAATTCAAATAACCCGGGAAAAATTTAAATGTCTGACAACCGGGTCTGGGGTGACGTGGCGATCTCTCAGCGCAGCCACACCGCAGTACACACCCATTTCAGCTGTATCCACACACGATCGGGTAGACACAGCGAATCTGGGTTTACCTCTAAATTTCACTGACCAGTGGAACCCATGGGTCTCCCGAGCTCATTTCCCACGCTCGCGCCTTCCCCCTCGCCGGCAGCGGCGGCGCTCCTCAGAATCCCGTCCTCCGGTTGGACTCAGGGGCTGAAACTCGCCGCTAGCCCCACTCTCGACGTCAGGAACTCGTCCCCACACTCACCGGAGGCCGGCAACGGCTCCAAACCCTTGTGCGACGTGCAGTGGCTCGTTTCCCACTCCGGCAACGACGAGCTCCATCGAGAGACCCTGAAACCCGAGAGGCTTTGCTCCTAAAGCATCAGTGAGTCATGGGCATGCTCGACATAGATATAAATTTGATCGAAACCGGCTCTAGGTAGGCTCACACCGTGTGCCCGGTGGTTCCCACCATGGCCGCCGATCAAATAGCTCGAACTTTTGCTAAAACTATTCGGTTCTAAGCTAGGTTTCTGAATGAAAAATGTTCCCTAACCACTCTAGCTCATGTGTGCGCAAAATGATCAACCCTAACCAAAATTTGAGATTCAATTTCAGAGATCCTCACCCACGGTTAGGTTTTCCCTGTCCGAGAGAAAAACTCAAAATTCTCGAGCTATGGTGCACGGCTTGAGCTGAAATTTGGGGAGGAGCAACTTGGAGTTCCGGCGCGTCTCGGAGTGTGCTCGCTCGGCCGTGAAAAGCTTCGGTGCGAGCTGTCCACAGGAGCCCGGCTTTCGGTTTCTTTAGGCCACCGCACGAAGAGGCCGTTCTAGGGTGGAGAACACCGGGAGCTGCTGGTTTTTGCGCTGAGAAGGTGAACGACGACCACGCCGTGCCGTTTTGCAGCTCGGGGAGACGTTGCACGCACGGTTTCATGGTTTCCCGGTTGCAACCGAGGCGGGGGTGGTGAGCTGCTTTGTTTCTGCGTGAGGGAGAGAGCAAAGCCCGAGTTGCTTCCGTGTGTGAGCTAAAGGATCACGCCGAACGCCAAGCACACACACAAACTGGTCGCCAACGTGACAGCAATAGTGAGGAGGTGGCTCGGTGCCCAGTTCGCGGTGGCGCCCGATGAACCTTCAGCGTTTGAGTGGAAGACAGAGGACCCAAGACTTCGGGTGTAAGTTTGCTCCTCTCCATGACAAATGGGTCCCACTGTTTTTCCCTCCCAAAATATCTCAAAATGGCAGGCTTCATAATTCAATTATGTGGAGCTCAACTTCGACATCCATTTGGAGAATCAACAGTGTTTACATCAGTTTCAAATTTGAATTCAAATTCCGATGAAATTCAAAAGCCTATTTGACATGAATATCAATGTACTTCCAAACTTCATCAAATTTTGCATTCCTCTTAATTTGGACCTGAAGAATTTGAATATGGATTCAAACTTTGAATTTGGATGATGCAAATGGGATGTTTGCAACCAAAGTTTGTATCCTCTATTTGAGATGGCCACATTTGAATTTAAGTGAACATTTGGATTCAAAAGTGGGCATTGAAATATGTCCTTGGACATGTAAACTTTGCACATGGGGTTTAATCCAACCTTGGTTTAACAGATCTCAAACGAGTATTAGAGCTCGGTTGGGTAGACATCCATGTGTATCATCATGTGTTAGAAAGTTTTAGTAAGTCCCATTTTCTAGAATTTGAAACCCAACTTTATTCGTAACTCAGGTTTTGCATTTACAAGTTTTGGGACTTTTACACGGAGTTTCCTCACCTCTTCTTCGATCCGTCGGAATCTCGATGGCGAGATACATTTTAAGAGGGTAGGTTTGTCACACCATATTTTTTAAACTTGAGCAATTTAGAAATTCAAACATGAATTTAGGATATATATATATATGTTAGTGAGGAGTTATTTTCATAAAATAAAAGTACTAAATGGTGCACTCTCATGCATTGCATGCATATACACACAATATATATACATATACATATACAAATGTTATGAAGGATGAATTATATTTTATTCAAATCATAAAGTAAATGCAGTAGGGAATAATAGGAAAGAAAGGAAATAGGAAAAAGAAAAGAAAAAAGAGAAAAACTGGACGCATGTGCCTTCTTCCCTCTCCCTTCCCGGCCCATTACCCTTTCTCTCCCCCTCCCTTCATTCCCTTTTCCTTGTGTACTGGCTTCCTCCCCAGCAGCCCACCTGGAATCCCACGCGCATCCGCATCCACACCAGCACCCGAACCCAGCTCGACCCGTGCCGCGCAAACCCTAGCCGCCACCGACATCGCCGGTCGAATCCGAATGAAATCAGAATGGCCTCGGCATTCGTGCTCTGGACTCTAGGAAGACGCCCCTAAAAAAGCAGCCCCTCTTCCGTTTTCCCAACACACCTGAGCCCCTCTTCTCGGCTACTTCCTTGTGGGCGCCCGCTTGAATCCGGCTATTTCCACACGCAGGACTTCCTGAGGTTTTCACGATAGAAAAATATTTTCTTTATAGAAGTTTTCTCGATGGAAGCTTAGTAGATCTGGAAACAGAGATATAAAAAATATCTAGATCAATTATTCTATTAATTAAATCTTGGAAGGAGTGCTTTCAATCAACCATAAATTTTGAGAGCCATAGGTTTAGTCGTCAGGATCGTGATAGACTTTGGTGCTAGATGGAGAGGGCTTTGTAGTGGACCCCTACCTCACGAGAATCATCTTGTCTCTCCTACCGTTATATATCGAGAGGCTAGCACCATGGTGCTCAGTCCTCAGCCTGCAATTTCTATTCTTTGAATATTATACGTAATATAATTACATGGTAGGGACTTTTCTTACTATTTCCCTCTAGAAAATTCCAGTTCAAATCCAAATTGGATTCTTCAGCCTGTGGCTGAAAAATATCTATCTATAAATTAAATATCTTTTAGAGACAAAAACTGACTTGAATTCTATCTAAAACTGACTAGGACTCTACAACCAGGAGCACATGCTATGCTGACTGTACCAACTCAGTTCAGGCATAGCACGTTTGGTTGGGCGGAAGGAGAGATCACTCAACACTCAGTGCCCATCTGCATCTGAAAAGGAAGAGTTCGATGGGATCGCTCACGAGGGCGGCGGAGGATGGGAGAGCGGCCGTGGAAGGTGAGGATGAGTGGTCTGATGAGGCTGTCATTTACATAAACGGCATCCGCCACGAGCTCCCCGACGGCCTCGCACACCTCACCCTACTCCAGTACCTCAGAGGTCACGCTCGCTTTCGCTATCCTATGCTTTTTGTTTGATTTTATTGAAAATTGCGGTGGATCTTATTGTGCGGTGTGTTTTTCTCGGTAGAAGGATTGCACAGATGCTGCGTGCAGTCATTAGTGCACCTCTTCTTTCCTTTTTACCAGAAAGAATTTCTTTGATGCGCTTTTGGATGGTCCTGCACTGGGATCGAGTATCCATAGAATGTATCGACTTGTTTTGTTCCCTCTCTCTCTCTCTCTCTCTCTCTCTCTCTCTCTCTCTATATATATATATATATATATATATATATATGTATATATATATGCTGAAAAAGTGCTACACATAGGAATCAGAATTGGAATGTCCGAGATGTGAGACCTGAAATGGCTAATGGCCTGCAGCCGGCAAATAATTCAGGAAAGAAAATAAGTTGACTGTTTGAGTTCGGTTCTTTCATGCCCTAAACTCATACTGAAAGGTATTTCAAACCTGGTTACTAGGAGACGCGTGAACTTGATTCTAATGAAAGTTGCGCACTCTCATGGCATCTCTGTTCGCTCAAGCCATAGGTCGATTTAGCATCAAGTGTGCTCTTCTTGCTCTGTTCCAACCAAGGCTTTTTTCTCTCTTCCAACCAAGGCGTTATGGATCTATGCTATATTCCACGGATCGGATTCATTGGAATGTTGGGTCCCTCTATCCACGTTTATGAGGAATTTGATGTGATTAAGTTATGTATACATAAGACAAACCTAAATTGGTATTGCTTAATCGATTATCACATTGTTCTTATTTTTTCGTGTACATGTGTGAGGGGGTAACAAGGGGGGGGGGGGCATCCTAAGAGCCTTTAGTTCAGCTTTATAGAACATATTTACTGTCAAAAATCTAAAATTTCAACCAAAAGGGTTTCCTTGTAAAGCGGATTCTTGAATATCTATAGATTTTCCAGTACAAATTAGAATCTCCTCCCGCCCCGGATTTCTCATCCAACCATTGGAAAAAAATTATCCACCTGCCATTGGTTACACACTGAATCCATTTCCCAGCTCACAATAGTTTTTCCATGGCTCACGGCTAAAATCAGATTTTCAGGAGTACAGAGCTGAACCAAACACATCCTAACTCGTTGGATCCTAGGGAGCTGCGCAAACTGTAAATTGTTACACGAACCATTGAAATATGACATACTTTTTCTTCTAAGGGTAAATATGAAGTTTTGTGGGGCATCATTTTGCTCCAATGCATATTCGAGATGAATTTATGCCCCTTAATATTTTGTGTCCCTCTTTTTCACATCATAGTTTTGCTGACATACCAATATTTGCATACCACTGATAGATAGCATATGAAGTTATCAGTAATTTAGCAGTGTTCTGAATATACCTTCTTTCTTTCTTGTGTATAAGTAAGAAGACTCCTTGTTTAATTAAGAGGAACTTCTTATGAAAGCTAATACACGTGTAAAGGTCGCCCTTACTAACTCAAAAGTGGTGACCTTTTTCTATCACATTTTTTAATGTTGAATAATGTTTGTTCATGCTTCATTGCTCACTGCATAGAGAAATTAACAGTGGCAAGAATAATCACAAATTCACTTCTGGTTTATAGAAGACGTAATAGTCCATTTCTCTTATTCATGTGATAAATTCTATTATTTCCATTGATGAATTCTGGAGTGTTCTCTGATATGATTAATCCTTGCTCCTATTTTGGTTTATATTTGTTTATTAGAATAAGTGTAACTTCATTGTTGTTATAACATTGTTAATAAGTGCATGAAGTGGTGTGCAGGATTTCAATTCCTATAGGGTATGGTGGATATAGAAGAACCATTTGCTAGATAACTTATAACTCTAGTTCTGCAAAGCCATCTTAAATGGCCACTTGCAAGCTGAGCATAGTTTTACTATAGCTACCTATGCAATGAAGCAAAGCTAGATAGAGATTCAGTTTGCAAAATCTTACCTGTGTGAGCTCCTCTCCGTTTCTCCTTTCCTTCCTGTTATTGCTGTTGTGCTGCTAAAGGAGAAAGTCAACATTCCGTATCCAGAGCCAGGTTAGAGTGTTAAGCTATGGCTTTTGCTCCACCAACTAAGTAAGAGCAGTGGGCGGTGCTGTACCATTGACACTCCCCATCCCTGTCACACCTCAGAGATGGACTCAATATCGAGTTAGGGTCCATCTCTAACTTGTTGTGGACATCCTTGCTAGCCCTCCGTGCCCCAAGCCTCCCTCCAAAATACTTTTTGATCCTCTCCATAGTTTCTAATCATAATTAAATCAATAGGTAGCAATATATTCTCAAATCATATAAATAAACATATAGGAACAAGCTCACATTTAAAGTCGATTGTCACACATGGGCTCGATCGAGTGATTGCACCTTTTATGTTCAGTAGAGGTGTTATGTGTATCTAAAGGAGTGATGTCCCCCTCCTCCTCCTCTGGATTTAGAGTTGTTCTCGACCCAATCTCATCTTCTTCTCTCAAGTATGGTTCCAAATATGCATGCAATGTCACTAAATCACCTAGTGTGCATTAAAGGAGGGGGCCAGTGTGGCATTGGAATGTTGGCACCCTTGGCACAAACATCAAACGTTAGAGGTGCGTCTTGGAAATTTTTCTAGAATTTTAAGCAATCTTGTTGATATACATGAAGCGTATCTCGATACAGGCAAGATGTCTATGTAGTCGTTCACGACAATTAAGTCATGTTGCTACTATATTGTCCCTTGTGTGCAATGTGTATGGTCTCATCAGAGGCAGGCGCAGAAATTCTTCAAGGTAGTAGTCCAGGGCGTGGTGAAGGAGGTTGGTGGAGCACCATACCTACAGCTCATGCGGAGCAACTACAAGGATTGAAGCCTTTTGATGAAGGTAAAGCTAGAGACAAGACCTTTGGGCTGCGGTCGAGTCTGGCGATTTAAGCTCCTAAGACGATCACATCCCCATGGAGGCCATCCTCTCAGCTATGCCACCAGGGATGATCTGCACTCTGGTGATAAAAGAAATAGCCAAGGACGCATGGGATGCCATCTTCTCCATGTGCATCGGCCTCGATCGCATCAGGAAGTTGGCATTGCAGGGACTCTTTGGCAAGCCTTACTTCACTGAGGAATAATGATTAGCTCGAGGGATGAAGCAGCAAGAGGGAGAAGGTGAGCCAAGGAGCCTGTGGTCCGGCGATAGTGCGTGACGTCGCCCACATGGACCATGGGAGAAACAAAGGACTTGGACGCTAAATAGAGAAGGGACCAACACTGATCACCAGGATAAGTGCCATACTGTGGTTGTTTTAGGCACTAAACAAGGGACTGTCAGAAGCCTAAAAAGGTAGTCACACACTTCACTCAAGCAGGTGAGAAAGAAAGACATGTTCAATTTCTTGTATGCAGGTGTGTGCACTCGATGGCACCGGCGGATAGGCACCGGATGGTATGCGCCTTGATGAGCCACACATGCAAGCCTTCCTTGCAGCAACAAACAATGATACCAGCCATCTTGAAGTCTGTTATCTCGACACCAGAGCCGTCAACCATATTACAGGCTAGGAGGGCGTCTTCCCCAGCCTCGAAAAATCAGCCATCGACACTGCCAAGTTTGGAGATGGCTTGGTGGTGGGTATCAAGGATCATGGGTCTCTTACCTTCAACAGAAGTTATGGTGCACACAAGGTCATCACATTGACATTGTTAGCCTCGGCCAGCTTGATGAGAATGGGGCTAAGATCCATATGGAAGAAGGAGAAGTTCAGATTTTGGATCAGCAGTAGCGGCTCCTTACCAAGGTCTGACGAAGCACCATTCAATCTATGTGCTACACCTCAACATCACGTGACCAGTCTGTCTCACGGTAAGGCATGACATCGATGCTTGGAGGTGGTATGACAGGTTCGGACGTATCTCTTTTGACATGCTATGACAAATGCCTAGGCGTGAAATGGTGCGAGGGATGGCAGAGGTGGATCATGTCGACCGGCTGTGTGATGCTTGTATCACCACGAAGCAGTGGTGGCTTCCCTTCCCCAAGAAACCAAGCTACCATGCTGAATTTCTACTAGACCTCATCCATGGTGATGTTTGCGGACCTATGTCACCCGAGTCCCCTAGTGAATGGTGTGTCTTCCTTCTACTCGTCAACTATACCACTTGGTATATGTGGATTGTTTTGATTATCGGAAAAGGAGACACCGCCACATCAGTTCAGAAGATTCTGGCTGCGGTAGAAGCAGAAAGTGGGAGAAAGTTGTGCATGATTAGGATAGATAATGGGCGTGAATTCACTTCAACTGAGTTCCAATGCCACCGATGATCACTGAGTCTAGCGGCTATTTACCATCCCCCTACAGCATGCAACAGAATAGAGTTGTCGATCGGAGAAATTAAACCGTTGTTAGGATGACATGGGTTCTGTTGAAACATATGAAGCTTCTGACGAGGTTTTGTGGAGAAACAGCCACTGCGGCAGTGTAAGTGCTCAATCGCTCTCCCACCAAGAGTTTGGATGGCAAGACACCATTCAAGGCATGGCATCGACAGAAACCAGCTGCAAAGCACCTATGCATGTTCGGCTGCATAGTCTTTGTCAAGGATACACGACCACAACTAAAGAAGCTCGACTATTGCAGCACACCATTGATATTCTTCGGCTACCACGAGCGAGTCCGAGGCTACCGCGCCTTTGACTTGACATAGGATCGTTTGTTCATCTTGCTCGATGTTGTCTTTGACAAAGCATGGTGCTGGAAGTGAGTGGTTGATGACTCGAGCTTGTCGGTGGCGACTTCATCGTGGAGTACTTCACCATAGTACTACCAATTTTGACAGTCAAGGGAGCCAAGACCCCTGCAATGCCTTTGACTCTGACTCACTCGACTCAGAGGTTGCCCTCGACCCTGTCCACTCAATATACGACTCCAACTCACTCAACTCAGAGGTCAGTCCTGACTCTATCCTCTGAGGCCGACTCCGACTCACTCGACTCAGAGGTTGACTCCAACTCTCTCCACTGGGTGGTCGACTCTAACACTGCACATTTGGTGATGGACACCAATTCAAACCACGTGACAGTCGACTTCTAGCCCCATCCCAATACCAATGTCGCTAGAGTTTGTGTGCCCATTGGTCACCAATGAAGAACAAGTGGACACGTACCACACGGTACTGCAACGTTGACGGAATGAGACCTCAACTCTAGCTCTCTCCTCCTTGTGAGTGAAGGTGAGCAGGTCTCGTTTGCTAAGGCAGGGGAGATGAGGCATGGGAGGCTTCCATATGGGAGGAAATGGACTCCATCGAGCGAAACAAGACGTGGATGCTCTTGGACTTACCTAGAGGGTATCGGTCAATCTGTCAGTGTTGGGTGTTCAAATTGAACAAAAATGAAGCCGATATAGTGATCAATCATAAAGAAGGACTAGTCATGAATGGCTACATGCAGAAACAAGGGACCAGTTTCAATGAAGTGTTCACTCCTGTTGCCTCCTTGGAGTCAGTCCGACCACTTCTTGCTCTAGTCACGGATCAAGGCTGAACCACCCATCACATGGATGTGAAGTATGCATTTTTCAATGGTGTACTTGAAGAGGAAGTTTATGCCATGCAGCTGCCAGGATTCACTATTGCAGGGATGAACAGAAGGTCCTACAGTTGGACAAGGCTTTCTATGGCCTACGCCAAGCCCCATGGGCATGGAATTCACGGTTCGACACCACGCTACAGGAGCTTGACTTCAAGCAAAGCGAGCACGAGCACGCGTCTACAAATGTGGCCGTGGTGGAGAGTGACTGCTAGTCGGTGTTCACGTCAAACTCGGGAGAATTCAATCACTTAAAGTTTGAGATGAAGACTCATTTCATCATGAGCAATCTCGGGCATCTCTCTTTCTACTTGAGGATTGAGGTGCGGAAACACTGAAGAAAGATTTGCTCAGCCAAAGTATCTATGCCAAGCGAATTCTCGAGACAGTCGGTTGAAACTCGGCTTAAACTGGGCCGGGATAGAAAGGAAGACGAGGTGCATGACATAGCGTATCGATGATTGCTCAGGAGCCTATGCTACCTTGTAAATGCTCATCTGGATATTTTCTTCATTGTTGGCTACTTCAGTCGCTTCTTGGATTGCCCAATGGCTGAGCACTTGGGAGCGGTGAAGCGACTGTTGTGCTACATCACTAGCAAAAATGACTATGGTCTCTCCTCCATGCATGGAACAGAGGAGGCTAAATTGATTATCTGCAGGCTAAATTGATTATCTGCACGGAGAGCAATCACGTCAGAGATATCGACACACAAGAGCACCTTGGATGCCTCCTCCTCCTCCTCCTCCTCCTCCTCCTCCTCCTCCTCCTCCTCCTCCTCCTCCTCCTCCTCCTCCTCCTCCTCCTCCTCCTCCTCTCCTCCTCCTCCTCCTCCTCCTCCTCCTCCTCCTCCTCCTCCTCCTCCTCCTTCTGCTTCTTCTTCTTCTTCTTCTTCTTCTTCTTCTTCTTCTTCTTCTTCTTCTTCTTCTTCTTCTTCTTCTTCTTCTTCTTCTTCTTCTTCTTCTTCTTCTTCTTCTTCTTCTTCTTCTTCTTCTTCTTCTTCTTCTTCTTCTTCTTCTTCTTCTTTTCTTCATTTCTAGCCTAATAAGCTGGCAATCGATGAAGTAATGCATCATAGCTTTATGTTCTTGAGAAGTAGAATATGTTGCTTCCACCACTGCCATAACAAAGGCCATTTGGCGCACATTTTCTTGGTGACCTAAGGGGAGTCAAAGTTGGAAGCATGGAGCTCAGGATCGATGAACAGTATGTCTGCTTTGGTGCTGATCAAAAACCCTGTCTTACTTGAGAGAAGAAAGTACATCTACCTGTAGTATCACTTCATACGCGGAAGTATGAAAATTGGAATACTGCAACAGAGTTCTTCACCATTAATGACCAACTCGCTGACATCCTAACGAAAACATTAGGGTCAGTTCGATTCCATGAGCTAATCGGCAAGATTGGACTGGTCAAGGTGTAGGACAAGGACTAGGGAGAGATTGATGGAATTAATCCTTGCTGCTATATTGGTTTATATTTGTTTATTAGAACAAGTGCCTTTTTAGTGCTGTGTCGCAACATTGTCAAGTGGATTAAGTGGTGTGCAGTACTTCAATTCCTGCAGGGTAAGGTAGAAATAGCAGAACTATTTTATAGATAAATTGTAGCTTTTGTTTTATAGAGCCGTCTTAAATGGCCACTTACAACCTGAGTATAGTTTGTAATATAAATATTTATGCAATGTGTGAAGCTAGACAGAGCTTCAGTTAGCAAAATCTTATGTGTGACCTCCTCTCTGTTTTTCACTTCCTCCCAGTTCTTGCTGCTACTCTGCTAAAGGAGCAAGCCAAGATTCTCCTAATAGAAATTGGAAAAGAAATCTAGACTGTTAGACTATGTAATTAGGGGGATAACCAAGGGCAGTTTAGTCATTTGGATGGGATTAGGGTTAGGGGCTTAATAGTCTTTTCCCCCACCTAATCCCTCTATATATTGTACCCTTGACCCCTCAGATTAATACACACAAATCATTCTCCCTCTAATATGGTATCAGAGCTAGGTAATTAGGATTAGCTAACCCTAACCCTAATGGCTGCACCGCAGCCACAGCCCTGGACTGCCGCCGCCGTCGGCTCAGCCGCCCCCGCCGTGCTCCCAGCCGCCGCCGGCTCACCCAACACCGCCGCCCCTCGGGCCACCGCCCCTTGGGCCGCCGCCACTGGTGGAGCTGCCTCTACAGCGCCCCACGATGGCGCCCCCTGGTCCGCCACCGCCCCTTGGGCCGTTGCCACCCCTCGGTCCGCCGCCGACTCTACACCCGCCGCCTCTGCACCAGCCGCCTTCTGGGCCGCTGCCGCCTCTGATCCTGCCACCCCCTAGGCCGCCGCTGCCTCTAATCCAGTCGCCCCCTGGGCAGCCGCCGCCTCTGCACCAGCCTCTGCAGTCAGGGCGCGCGGGGGGTCGTCCGCCTCTCTAGGAGGTGTTTCCCCGAGGGAGCCACGGCTACTGCTGGATCGGCTGCCTACCTCCCTCGGCCGGCCGTCGCTTCTATTCCGGGAGGTGCTGCCGCCTGTAAGTGCATCTAGGTATCCCCGTGGGTTTTGGATGATTGATGACGACAAATTAAGAGACTAATGAGCTGAGATGATCATAAGCACAAGACATTTCCAAGGCGGACAAGTAAACTCTCAAAAAGGAAAAATATGAAGAATGGCGTCGAGGACTCGAAGAGTAGAAATTAGGGTTTCACTTGAGTCTTTAGTAGGCTAGCCGTGTAAAAGTGAGAGTATGTGTGTCAAGTGCATTGAGATCACAGAAGAGAGCTCAAAGCGTTAGAAGTTTCAAATCCTTAGTGGAGAGTGGTAGAAAGGTAAAGTTGGGCAGGCCAGACTTGTCCGGGCCAGAGGTCGGACTAGTCCGGAAGTCTCACGGCTTAGTCCGTTTTGGGGCGGACTAAGAGTTCCTCACTGAGTTCGGACTTGTCCGTTTTGGGACGGATTAGTCCGTTTCTCTGTTCAAAAGAGTGTTTTGAGACTAAGTCCTGGTAGACCGGACTTGTCCTCCTTAGGGGCCGGACTAGTCCGGGCTAGCCAAACTTGTCCGGTTTCACCCGGACAAAGAGTCCCTGAGTGAGTTCGGGCTAGTCCGTTCTGAGGCGGACTAGTCTGAATGGTTGTGAGATGAGAGCTCCCACGGCTAAGTCTTGGTGGACTGGACTTGTCCCCCTCAGTGGCCGGACTAGTCCGGGTCCTCCATACTTGTCCGTTCTCACCCGGACAAAGAGTTCCTGTGTGATATCGGACTAGTCCGGTGTAAGTCAGACTAGTCCGGACTTTTGGTAGGTGGCAACGGTTGTCTTCGGGACTTCTATAAAAGGAGATGCCCCGACTTCATTTAAAATCCCGTGGAACCCTAGCGCCGCCACAGCCTTCCTAGAGCCTCTCCAAGCCTTCTCCATTGCCTACTCACCCTCTTGAATCAAATCTTGAGTGAATTTGTGTGTGTGAGAAGAGGAGAAGGAAGAACTTCACGTTTAGGCTCTTGGAGTGATCTCATGCACTTGGTGTGATCTATGGCTTGTGAGATCTATGAAGTTTGTGGAAGTGATCAAGTGGGAGCCTTGGATTGTGAGCAGCCCCAAAACTTTGTAAGTTCACCCCTAAGACAGTGAAGAACCGGGTTGGCCTTAGTGGCGACTTGGTGAGGAAAGGGTTGTTAGACCCGGTCCTTTGTGGACTCCTCAACAGGGACGTAGATTCTTGAGTGGAATCGAACCTCGGGAAAAAAATCTTGGCGTCTCTCTTGCATTTACATTTCTTTGAACGTCAAGATTGCTTAGGGTTTACTTTGATTATTTTGCTATTAGAGTATACATCATTACAATCTTGCAATCTATTTCAATATTCTATCACACTTGTCATATAGGATTGCTAGTTGGTTTATCCACACTTAGTTAAACTAAAATATGAAGAAAAACCCATAAAAATCAAGTTTTAGGTCTTTCCAACAGTTTGACCAGACTAGTCTGCCCCTAAGCTAGCCTAGTCTGACCCCTTTTAGTTTTTTCAACAAGCTGACCAGACTAGTCCACCCCTAAGCCACACTAGTCCTACCCTTGTGGTCTAATATTGTTTAATTAAGTCATTTCAGGTATTTTTGCCTATTCACCCCCCCTCTAGGCAATTTCAATTGGTATCGGAGCAGGTCTCTCCATCAAGAGTCTAACCACTCAGAGAGAAGATGGTCGGAGCTGAGGGATACGTGTTTCCGCCAATGTCGCAAGGAGAAAACACATATGACAAGAAAAAGGACGCTGATGTGCTGAAAGACCACTCAAGTGAGATGAAGAAGTTTGCCAGCTCAAGGCACGACTTCGCGAGAAGCTAGGTCACTCAAGTAAAGAGAAGATGAAGCCGAAGGATCAAGAAAGGAGTGGTCAACCGGACTACTCCCAATATCCTTTCAACTATGAACGATTAACTTCTAACAATCATTACTTATCTATTCCTCTTGGCAAACCTCCTCAATTCGATGGAAATGATTACTCAATGTGGAAGCATAATATGAAGATGCATCTAATATCCTTAAACCTTATCTTGTGGCAAATTGTCTTAACAGGTGTCCATCTTCCAAGAAATGAAGAAGACGTTACCTCGGAGCAAGCCATCCTACTTCATCGCAATGCTCAAGCAGTAGAGGTCATCACCTCATCCTTGACTCGAGAAGAGTTCAACCAAGTCGATGGATTGGAGGTGGCCAAATACATATGGGACACACTCAAGACGATGCATGAAGGCAACCGAGTCATTAGGGAAGCCAAGATCGAGATAATTGAAGGAGAGCTTGGGAGGTTCACCATCATGGATGGTGAGTTCCCTCAAGACATGTACAACCGCCTCAAGGTCCTCGTCAACAAGATTCGATATTATGGATGCACCCGGTAGACGGATCATGAGGTAGTGAATAGGATGCTTTGGGCATTCATGCCTCGAAACATTGCTCTTTGCTCCTTGATCCGTGAGAGCCCGGGATATGCTCAAATGACCTCGGAGGAAGTGCTTGGAAGAATCATCAACAATGAGATGATGGAGAAGGAAGCCATGTTCTACAGTGACCTCCAAAGGCCCGCTTCCTCAAAGAAGAAAGATGTTGCTTTCAAAGCAACATCCTCATCACAAGACTTCAAAGCAAGTGATGATGCGGGTCTCGACACCGATGAAGAAGAGGCGCTCTTAATCAACAAATTTGAGAGGATGATGAGAAGAAGGAAGGGGAGCAACCATTATGAGAACAAGAACAAGGAAGATCCAAGCCCAAGAAAAAAAGAGCATGCTGAAACTGTGGTGAATATGGACACTTCATTGTGGATTGCCCATATGAAGAGAGTAAGAAGAAGAGAGATGGCAAGTCCCAAGAGAAGAAATTCTTCAAGAACAAGAAGCCATCAGGACATGCTCACTTTGGGAAGGAATGGGACTCAAACAAAGACTCATCCTTCGAGGATGAAGAGAAAGTGGCAACACTTGCCATTGGAAGGAGCAAGCTCTTCCCAAACCTTGAAGACTTCAAGTCTACATGTCTCATGGCTAAGGGGGGAAGAAGAAAGGCATACTCCTCCGGTGGATCAAAATGTGTGCTCGACAGTGAATGCACAAACCATATGACCGGAGAGAGAAGGACGTTTGTGGAATATGAGGAAAACAAAGATCCAAGTGAAGGAATATACTTTGGGGACAATAGCCAAGGGAAAATCCTTGGCACCGGTAAAATTGCTATCTTTCCCCCATCATACTCTTTCAAACGTTTTGCATGTTGACTCCCTTGATTATAACCTTTATCCATATCCCAACTATGTGATAAAGGTTATAATTGTATTTTTACTAACGAGGGTGTGACTGTCTTGAGAAGAAGCAATGACTCAATTGCCTTTAGGGGTGTGCTCAAGGGAAAGCTTTATCTTGTGGATTTCACCACGGATAAAGCTCAACTTGACACGTGCTTAATGGCAAAGACCAACATGGGATGGCTTTGGCACAGACGGCTAGCCCATGTTGGGATGAGAAACTTGCAAAAACTTCTCAAGGGAGAACACATTCGAGGCTTGAAAAATGTTGTTTTTGATAAGGACAATCCATGTAGTGCTTGTCAAGCCGGAAAGCAAGTTGGAGCTCAACATCCATCCAAAAATGTCATGATGACTACAAGACCTTTGGAGCTACTTCACATGGACCTCTTCGGTCCAATCGCCTACATAAGCATCGGCGGTAACAAATATGGTCCTGTTGTTGTAGATGATTATTCTCGTTTCACTTGGGTGTTCTTTTTGCATGACAAAGGCGAAACTCAAAGTGTGCTTAAGAAATTCTTGAGAAGAGCTCAAAACGAGTTCTCCTTAAGAATCAAGAACATAAGGAGCGATAATGGCACCGAGTTCAAGAACACTCAAGTGGAAGAATACCTAGATGAAGAAGGCATCAAGCATGAGTTTTCAGCCCCCTACTCCCCTCAACAAAACGGGGTGGTTGAAAGGAAGAATAGAACACTTATTGAGATGGCAAGAACCATGCTTGATGAGTATAAGACGTCGGACCGGTTTTGGGCGGAAGCGGTTAACACCGCTTGCCATGCCATAAACCGGTTGTATCTTCATAGACTTTTGAAGAAGACGTCTTATGAACTTCTAACCGGTAACAAACCCAACATCTCTTATTTTCGTGTCTTTGGGAGCAAGTATTATATTCTAAACAAGAAGCCTAGGACTTTAAAGTTTGCTTCAAAGTCCGATGAAGGTTTCTTGCTTGGTTATGACTCAAACAACTACGCCTATCGTGTCTTCAGCAAATCCTCCGGAATTGTTGAAATAGCGAGAAATGGCTCTCAAATGTAGCAGGTTGATCAAAGTGTGCTAGATAGAGAAGAGGTTCAACAAGAAGCACTTAAAAGGATTGTACTTGGAGACATTTTTCCTCAAGAACATCCTCAAGACTCAAATGATCATTTCTCAAACGAAGACACGTCTCCCTTCCATGATCAAGCTCAAGATGAGCAAGGCCAACCACAACAAGGTCAAAACGATCAAAGTCAAGAAGGAGGATTGGATCAGGGGGGAGACGAAGAAAAGAGCGACAATGAAGATGAAGATCAAAGAGTTCAACCACCTCATCCAAGAGTGCACCAAAATGTTCAACGGGATCATCCCGTCGACAACATACTAGGACATATCTCCAAAGGGGTGACCACTCGCTCTCGAATGGCTAACTTTTGTGAACATTACTCTTTTGTTTCCTCTTTGGAGTCCCGCAAGGTAGAAGACGCACTACAAGATCCGGATTGGGTGGTAGCCATGCAAGAGGAACTCAATAATTTTGAAAGAAATCAAGTGTGGGAACTCGTGAAGCGACCCAACGTAAATGTTGTGGGAACCAAGTGGGTATTCCGTAACAAGCAAGACAAGTATGGGGTTGTAACAAGAAACAAGGAAAGACTTGTTGCAAATGGATATGCACAAGTATAAGATTTGGATTATGATGAAACTTTTGCTCCCGTAGCTAGGCATGAATCAATTTGTATCTTGCTTGCTTTTGCTACTCACCATGATTTCAAGCTATACCAGATGGATGTGAAAAGCGCTTTCCTCAACGGTCCAATCAAGGGGGAAGTGTACGTGGAGCAACCACCCGGATTTGAGGACGATAAGTATCCTAACCATGTCTTTAAACTTCGGAAAGCCCTCTATGGCCTCAAACAAGCTCCTAGAGCTTGGTATGAATGTCTTAGAGATTTTCTTATTAAAAATGGTTTTTGGATAGGAAAAGCCGACTATACACTCTTCAATAAGCATTTTAACGATGATTTATTCATGTGCCAAATATATGTCGATGACATAATATTTGGTTCTACTAGCAAAGCTTTTTGTGATGAGTTTTCAAAGATAATGACCGAAAGGTTTGAGATGTCAATGATGGGAGAATTGAAGTTCTTCCTAAGATTCCAAGTCAAACAACTCAAGGAAGGAACGTTCATAAGTCAAACCATGTATACTCAAGACATACTTAAGAGGTTCGACATGGACAAAGCCAAACCCATCAAGACTCCCATGGGAACCAACGGACATCTTGACCTTAATGAAGATGGTCCAAGTGTGGACCAAAAGGTATTTCATTCCATGATAGGCTCTTTGCTTTACCTTTGTGCATCTAGGCCCGACATAATGCTTAGTGTGTGTATGTGTGCACGGTTCCAAGCCGCTCCTAAGGAATGTCACTTGACGGCCATTAAGCGGATTCTTAGATATTTCGTTCACACTCCTAACCTAGGACTTTGGTACCCAAAGGGATCCAAGTTCAATCTCATTGGATACTCCGATGTCGATTATGCTGGTTGTAAGGTAGATAGGAAGAGCACGTCAGAGACTTGCCAATTCCTTGGTAGGTCCTTGGTTTCGTGGTCTTCAAAGAAACAAAACTCCATTGCCTTATCCATAGCCAAAGCGGAGTACGTCGCAGCGGGGAGTTGTTGTGCACAACTCCTATGGATGCGACAAACTATTAGGGACTATGGTTACATTTGGAGCTATATTCCACTCCTGTGTGACAATGAGAGTGCCATCAAGATTGCTCACAATCCCGTGGAGCATTATAGAACCAAAAACATTGATATCCGTCACCATTTCCTGCGAGATCACTCTATCAAGGGAGATATGGTCATCTCTCGTGTTAGGAGTGAGAAGCAATTGGTGGACATCTTCACGAAACCCCTTGATGAGAAACACTTTTGTGACCTAAGGAGTGAACTGAATATCCTAGATTCTCGAAACGTTGCTTGAGGCGTGCACATCTGTTTGTTGCTTGGTTATAAACTTCAAAAATCCGCATGTTTTCAACATACTACCCTAATTCCCTTTACTCCATGAAAACTATGTTCAAAAGGATTCTTTGTAAATATGGTCATTGTTTGTTTGATGTATACTTACTGACCATGTTTGCCAAAGATATTTGCAAAAACTTGTACAAAAAGGGATCATATTCTTGAGCTAAAATTCAAATTATATGAATTTCAGTATATAGACGGACTAGTCCGCCCATGGGACGGACAAGTTCGGGCTGTCAATGTCGGACTTCTCAGTGGACAAGTCCAAACCGGACTAGTCCGCCTGGTAGGCCGGACAAATCCGGCCCTAGAGAAGTCCGGCTCTGGTCCGCCAACCGAACTTGTCCGGGCACCAGACCGGACTAGTCCAGCCCTTGGGGACTACGTCCCAGGGGTGGCCAGACCCCTCTCTCACCCTTCACACTCTCACTTTCAACTCTCTCAAGCAGAAAACGCCCCCAATTGGCGATTTTCGCTTTCCTCCACCAAAAATCTCGTAAAATCCACGGATTGGAGCCCTAAGGAGTGCGGAAATCCTTCTCCGTGCTTTGTTGCTCAAGCTTTGACCTCGATTTTATCACATTTGAAGTTTTGAAGAGGTATTCTTTACCTAACCAAAAATCCTTTCTTTTCTTCATTATTAGGTCTTTTGCTAGAAACCTCTGCACAAATGTTGTTCCTCGTGTCAATGCGATCGTAGCCTAGGAGCATTGCAACTTAATTCAAAGTTTTTGCGAAAAATTGTTAGGGTTAGGGTTCCTCCTGTATAACCCGGACTAGTCCGGGTTTGGGCGGACAAGTCCATTCTCGAGCGGACTAGTACGGCCCTTTAACGTACAAGTCCGATTTACACAGGACAAACCCCAACTTTAGCCATTTTTAGTGAATTCCTTCGCAATATTCTACTTCCTTGACCTCTTATCTCTTGTTTCTCAAGCAATATGTCAGACTCCGAACAAAGCTCTCCTCTTCCAAGTCCCACGACCGAGAAGGCTCGACAACCCTTCATCGGTGCATTCTCGAAGAGAGGGTGGCAAAGGAGGCCCAAGCGGCTAAAGAAGCCGTCTGTCGAGAGGCAAGAACAAAGAAGAAACATGATCTCGACGAGGAGGCACAAATTGCCCAAGCCGTTGAAGAATCCTTGAAGGATCAACGGAGAAAGAAAAGGGCCGAACGTGAAGCCCAAAGCTCCCAAGCTGCTAGTGCCTTAGAGCCTGTCGAAGTGTTCTGTCGACACTTTCTCCAGACCTGCACTGAGCAGCCCGCGGAGGTTCTTTTTTCGGTGGGGCTAGTTCCTAGCGAGAGCTTGCGCAGATGGACGAGTTAGTAAGAGCTTGACACGGCGAGTTTTACGTGGTTCAGGCCGCCGGAGCGTAAAACCCTACGTCCACGGCGAGCTATGGAGCTCGCTGTATTGCTTGCTGCTCAGGGCCGGAGTCCTGAGCCTGGGGGTGAGTTACAGCTTGAGAGTGTAAGGCTAGCGTATGAGTTGCAGAGTGCGAACCCAGGGTGCGAATGGCTAGAGTGCGAACCCCTGCTAACGTCGCCTACCCGGGCCTTTTATAGTCCAAGACTCGGGTGGCTTACAAGGGGGGTCGGGACCCGACAGGTGGTCCCAGGGAGATTGACTGATATCTACTGTATCTGCAGTTATGCCGGTAGTTGTCTCTGTCGAAGGCTTCTGAGTCTTCGTCTTGTAGCTCTGCCCATGCCACATGCTAGTCGTAGTGGATGATGACGGCGGGGGCGGCATGGGATGTCTTGTCGCTGCGTTTATTGGCTGGCAGGCTCTGACACTGCGCGCCAGTCTGTGATGCGACTGGGCGCAACGGCACCTGACAGAGGCGTGCTCCGCGTCTCCGCGTCTCGGGAAGGCGCGGGCCTTGAATACCTTGTACGGGCAAGGTATGGGGCGTCTTTACGCCCGCTGCCTATCGCTCGGGGGCAGGCAGCGCCGTTCTGCTAGCCACGTGGCGGGCCCGAAGCCCTCCTCAGAAGAGAGGGGGGTCGGCCCCGCAGGACACGTGGAGCCTTCGGACCTCTCCCCTCGGAGGGGGAGGTTCGGCTTCTGTTGGCCACGTGGCGAGCCCGGAGCTCCTCTCTAAGGAGGGGGAGGTTCGGCCTCTCTGTACACGCGGCACCTTCGGACCTCTCTCCCGTGGAGGGGGAGGTCCGGCTTCTGTATGCCACGTGGTGGGCCCGGAGCTCTCCTCTGAGGAGAGGGAGGTCCGGCCCCTCTAGACGCGTGGCGCCTTCGGAGCTCTCCCTGCGGAGAAGGGCGAGATCCTTAGGCATTTTCCCCTGTGCGCGGGGGTACCCCATATCGAGGGTACCGACAGTGGCCCCCGGGCCCATCTCGGGGGAGATAGCGAGCCCGAGGTGGGACCTTCGTCTCTTCTGATCTGCGCACTTTCTTGTCTTGAGTACTCCCTGTGCTGGCAGGGTCTTGACGGCTTCGGTGTTCAGCCTCTTAGGAGAGGGTGAAGCCTGGCATCAGAGCTCGGCCCGGCTGTGGGGGCGGAGGTCCGGAAGTCATCGGAGCTCAGGCCAGCGAAGGGCGTGAGGTCCGGCATCAGTGCTCACCTCTGAAAGGAGGGTGAGGGCTGGCCTCGGAGCTCGGTCCGGCTGTGGAGGCGGAGTCCGGAAGTCATCGGAGCTCAGGCCAACGAAGGTCATGAGGTCCGGCATCAGCGCTCGCCTCTGAAAGGAGGGCGAGGGCTGGCCTCGGAGCTCGGCCCAGCTGTGGGGGCGGAGTCCGGCACTGCTCAGTGGTCCCCCCTTTCCTATCCCTTAGTCTCATTTGGCTTATTGTCCCAGGACAGAATACGGGGCTTGGGTAATCCAGTGCACTTAGTTCCGGAGGTCTGGCCCCAGCCCCAGTCAGGGTGTAACCGCCCGGCCCCCTAGTACTCAGACCGTAGTGCCGGGAGGCAGAGTGCGCATGCTTTGGGTGCAAGACCAGGCAAAGCAAGGCTCCTGACCCCCCCCCCCCCCCCCCCGTCCTAGCGTAGGTCTTTTCTCGGAGGAGACCAACTGGCGGTGCAGTACCCTTATAGGGGGAGATCCAAAAGGCCACCTGGCCTCTGGCAGGTACCCCAAGCACTACCGCCTTCGGCAGGACGGCAAATATCGACTATGCATGGGAGCCGGAAAGAGGAGCCAAGTGTACAATGGACACACACTGTCTAGAGCGTGGGGAGGTGTTCATATAAATTAATGCGTAATTTAAATAAACACCTAAGTAAGCATGGTGAACTTACTGGGTAGCGTCAGAGCGCCTGTCTTCACGCAGAGCGGGTCATGCGTGGCTTCGTCGTACGCCGGACACGGGGGGACCCCCATGGCTATATCTGGGGGAAGCATGGCTTCGGCCCCGCATACCATGTGGAAGGGTAGTTCCCGTGACCCGGCCCTGGGAAGTCCGGCTGGCCCTCGACATGGAGGAGCCGGTATCCCCCGACGGCTCTGGGTGCGCGTCTGCACCGGTTGTGTGGGTCTGCTTGGCGTGGACCTGGCACGCATTGCATCCCTAACTGGTTTGACGGCGTCCAAGTGGCTCTCGGTCAGTAGGAGCCATGCCGGGTGGCTTAACCGACCAACGTGCGGGACGATGAGCGTTCCCAGCACTCGCCTCCTTGGACTACTGTGAGCTAATCGCAGCCTTCCTCCTGGGTTATGCACCGCAATAGGATGTTGTGGCGCCACGCCAGTAAAGATACCAGCACGTAGCACTTAGCCATCCGCACCACCCGTTCAGCGGATGCACGTTCATCAGGAAGGATGTCCTTCAAGGAGTCCCGGACCTCCGTGGTCCATGCATCGGGACTACTTGAGCTTCTGGATCTTGAGCGCTGGGTTGCACGGAGTCCCCAGTGACTCTTACGATCCTTTGGCGGCATCCAGGGCCGCCGGGACTGCCTAGCTTCGAGGCACTGGTTCAGCCCCCTTCGCCCGGCTCGGCGGGCCGGGCTGTGGACCGCAGCAATGTCCTCTCGAAGACTCCTTCGTGCTCAGGGGCTCCAATGGAGGCTTTCGTTGAGAGGTCGTCAGCTGCGGCCGTGCAAGCGCGCGGTGCATGGCGCAGGTCCACGGCGAGGAATTCTTTCTCCAACATCCGCACGTGAAGCAGATAAGAAGCTAGCTGTGGGTCATTGCAGGGGCATTCACCCTTAACTTGCTTGATAACTAGCTGGGAGTCGCCCTGCGCCAACAACTGGCGAGCGCCCAGAGACAGGACTGTCTTTTAGGCCAAAGATGAGTGCTTCATACTCTGCCAAGTTGTTGGTTGCCTTGGAATTGAGACGCACCATGTACCCAGACTGCTCCCCCGATGGCATGAGAAGCAGTACGCCGGCACCGGCCCCCTGCTTTCGCGAGGAGTCGTCGAAGAAGAGCGTCCAGTGAGGCCCGGTGAAGACCGGAGCTCGGTACTTTGTTTCACCGTCTTTGCGGCCCCCTGGGTCAGCCTTCGTTGGCGTCCACTCAGCCACGAAGTCAGCCAGTGCTTGGCTCTTGGCTGTCTGACGTGGTCGGGAGCTCAGCTTGAACTCCGCCGTCTTCGGGCTGTCTTCCGGCTTCGGAAGCTGGCAGTGAGTGCCAGCTCCGCCCTTCGGCTGCTCTGGCGCACTTGTCCGCCAGGCTGAAGAGCTCAGCGACGTCGCGGACCTCTCTGGTCGCGAGCTTCTCAAGCATTTTCTCGTCCCGGACACCCTGTCGGAACGCCACCACCAAAGAAGCACTTTGAATATGCGGGATGGTGTTGCGTACCTGGGAGAACCGCTGGATGAAAGAGCGCAGCGACTCCCCAGGTTGCTGCTTGACGGCGTGGAAGTCAAGCTCCGTGCCGGGACGGGTGTAGGAGCTGCCGAAGTTGAAGACGAACTGCCGGCAGAGCTCTCCCCAGGAGGTTATGGACCCCTGAGGGAGATTCATGAGCCAAGACCGAGCTGGGCCGGTCAAGGCGACGGGGAAGTAGTTGGCCATGACAGCCTCATCCCCTCCTGCGGTAAGTACGGCGGCGGAGTCCCCCGCCGGGTTGACGCTGCCGTCGTACTTCCCGGGCAGGTGCGGCCGAAACTTGCACGGCCACCTCGTGAAGCGGAGGTGGGGCTCCAGGGCCGTACATCCTGCCCCTGTTGCTGCAGGTGTTGGTGCCACGAACACTTGGTTCGCCGCTGGCACAGTGTACCCCAGTATGGGCAAGGCTGCGCCATAGATCGGGGGCGCCGTTTGCAGGACATATGGCTGTGGCATATGCTGCGTGGCGTATGTCTGGGGCAGAGTTCGCGTGGCGAAAGTCTGCGCCTCAGGCAGGGTTGAGGCAGTCGTCATGCTGACGCCGGCCTCTTGGCTGCGACGCCTTTCTCGTCGCCGCTCGAGGAACACTCGGGCGTCTTGGCCCAGGTGGCATCGTTCCAGCTCAGTCCTCAGGTCCGTCGACGGAAGCCTGGTGGAGCTGGAATCCGCCGTCTGTCCGTCAACCGTTGGCGTGCGCGTCAGCGACACAGCCGGTTGGCTGGAGCGTCGTCCCCGCCGAAGTCAAGGGTTTGCGGCGGCGACGACAAGACGGTCTACCTCACAAATCCACTGCTGGGTCGCTGCCTGAGGCGCGTCCCCAGCAGGCGGATTGTGCAGTAGCGCTCTTGTTGCGGCTAGCGCACCCCCGCCGGGTACGCCCAGCGCTACTGAAGACCTGACGCTGGTTGGAGCCTGCATTGCCGGGGTCGGCGCTGCCAGAGCCGGTTGCTGGCTCCCACTGCAGGTACTGGTGCCGCGAACGCTTGGTTGCGCCTGGCACAGTGTACTCCGGTATGGGCAAGGTTGCGCCATAGGCCGGGGACGCCGCTTGCAGAGCACATGGTTGTGGCTTATGTTGTGCGGCGTACGCCTGGGGCAGAGCTCGCGTAGCGAAGGTCTGCCCTCTAGGCTGGGTCGAGGCCGACGTCATGTTGTCGCCAGCCTCTTGAGTGCGACGCCTTTCTCGACGTCGCTCGAGGAACACTCGGGCATCTTGGCCCAAGTGGCACCGTTCCAGCTCTGTCCTCAGGTCCGTCGACAGAAGCCTGGTGGAGCTGGAGTCCGCCGTCTGCTCGCCAACCATTGGCGTGCGCATCAGCGACACAGCCGGTTGGCCGGAGCGTCGTCCCCGCCGAAGTCGAGGGTTTGCGGCGGCGACGACGAGACGGTCTATCTCGTGAATCCACTGCTGGTCGCCGCCTGAGGCGCGTCCCCAGCAGGCGGATTGTGCAGTAGCGCTCTTGCTGCGGCTGGCGCACCCCCGCCGGGTACGCCCAGCGCTACTGAAGACTGACGCTGGTTGGAGCCTGCATTGCCAGGGTCGGCGCTGCCAGAGCCGGTTGCTGGCTCTTAGTGCAGGTACTGGTGCCGCGAACGCTTGGTTGTGCCTGACACAGTGTATCCCGGTATGGGCAAGGTTGTGCCAGAGGCTGGGGACGCCGCTTGCAGAGCACATAGTTGTGGCTTATGCTGCACGGCGTACGCCTGTGGCAGAGCTCGCGTGGCGAAGGTCTGCCCTTCAGGCTGGGTCGAGGCCGACGTCATGTTGTCGCCAGACTCTTGAGTGCGACGCCTTTCTCAACGTCGCTCGAGGAACACTCGGGCATCTTGGCCCAAGTGGCATCGCTCCAGCTCTGCCCTCAGGTCCGTCGGCGGAAACCTGGTAGAGCTGGGGTCCGCCGTCTGCCCGTCAACCGTTGGCGTGCGCGTTAGCGACGCAGCCGGTTGACCGGAGCGTCGTCCCTGCCGAAGTCGAGGGTTCGCGGCGGCGACGATGAGGCGGTCCACCTCGCGGACCCACTGCTGGGTCACTGAATGGGGCGCATCCCCAGCAGGTGGGTTGCGCAGTAGTGCTCTTGCTGCAGCAATCGCACCCCCATGGTGCACGCCCAGCGCTGCAGAAGATCTCACACTGGTCGGAGCCTGCATTGCCGGATTCGGCATTGCCGAAGTCGGCTGCTGGCTACCAGCTTGTGCCGACACACTCCGTCCTGAGTGCGTCGACATGTACTCCCCACTGGTCACGGTTCGCCGTGAACGCGGAGGGGGAGAGTTTGCCGCTGAGGTAAGCTTGGTCATCTTCGTCGGCGGAAACTCGTCGCGCAAAGGGAAAAGCCCCCTTCCTGGCGCGCCAAATGTCGAAGTGTTCTGTCGACACTTCCCCCGGACCTGCACTGAGCAGCCTGTGGAGGTTCTTTTTTCGGTGGGGCTAGTTCCTAGCGGAGAGCTTGCGCAGATGGACGAGTTAGTAAGAGCTTGACAAGGCGAGTTTTACGTGGTTCAGGCCGCCGGAGCGTAAAACCCTACGTCCACGGCGAGCTATGGAGCTCGCTGTATTGCTTGCTGCTCAGGGCCGGAGTCCTGAGCCTGGGGTGAGTTACAGCTTGAGAGTGTAAAGCTAGCGTATGAGTTGCAGAGTGCGAACCCAGGGTGCGAATGGCTAGAGTGCGAACCCCTGCTAACGTCGCCTACCCGGGCCTTTTATAGTCCAAGACTCGGGTGGCTTACAAGGGGGGCCGGGACCCAACAGGTGGTCCCGGGGAGATTGACTGATATCTACCATATCTGCAGTTATGCCAGTAGTTTTCTCTGCCGAAGGCTTCTGAGTCTTCGTCTTGTAGCTCTGCCCATGCCGCATGCTAGTCGTAGTGGATGATGACGGCGGGTGCGGCATGGGATGTCTTGTCGCTGCGTTTATTGGCTGGCAGGCTCTGACACTGCGCGCCAGTCTGTGATGCGACTGGGCGCAACGGCACCTGACAGAGGCGTGCTCCGCGTCTCGGGAAGGCGCGGGCCTTGAATACCTTGTACGGGCAATGTATGGGGCGTCTTTACGCCCGCTGCCTATCGCTCGGGGGCAGGCAGCGCCGTTCTGCTGGCCACGTGGCGGGCCCGGAGCCCTCCTCAGAAGAGAGGGGGGGCTGGCCCCGCAGGACACGTGGAGCCTTCGGACCTCTCCCCATGGAGGGGGAGGTTCGGCTTCTGTTGGACACGTGGCGAGCCCGGAGCTCCTCTCTGAGGAGGGGGAGGTTCGGCCTCTCTGGACACACGGCACCTTCGGACCTCTCTCCCGTGGAGGGGGAGGTCCGGCTTCTGTATGCCACGTGGTGGGCCCGGAGCTCTCCTCTAAGGAGAGGGAGGTCCGGCCCCGCTGGACGTGTGGCGCCTTCGGAGCTCTCCCTGCGGAGAAGGGCGAGATCCTTAGGCATTTTCCCCTGTGCGCGGGGGTACCCCATATCGAGGGTACCGACAGAGCCCAAGAGGAAGAGGTTGGTCACTTTGGGAGATAAAGAGCAGGAAAAGGAGAAGGAGAAGGAATCCGAGGGTAGGGTTCCTCGTGATCCGAAGAAGGGAAAGGCTCCACTTCCTGAGGAGCCCAAGAACAAAAAGGAAACTGCCAAAGCACCGACAAACAGGGCAGGAGGGATAGTAATCAGGGAGAAAGGGCAATCGAAGCCCATCGCCTGCTTGAAGATGGCTGCCCCTGCTAGAGATCCAAACCGGCAGCCCAACAATCCAACATTTGTATTCAAAGGAAAGGGGGCTTAGAAGGCGAGAAGGCTGAGGATGGATAACATCTATGACTATGAGAAGCACACAGCCGACCCTAGGTTTTGGTGTGACTTCCACTGTGATTACTACCGCTTAGTGTACCTAAATATAAAGACCTCAGTCGCTCAAGCTCAATGGGTAGATTGGGACTACATGGCCAAAAGGAGGCACAAAGCCTTTGATGCCGTGATTGAAGCCGCAGAGCACCATGGAATCAAGAAAATCATGGGCTTAAAGTATGACTGGAACATTGAGGTGATCGTGCAGTTTTACACCATTGTGTTCTTCTCCACCTGCGGTGACCGGAAAATCATTTGGATTACTCATGGAGAGAAATACTCAGTCACCTATGAGAGGTTTGCCCAGATACTTGGCCTTGAGGAGCACTTGGACCATGAGATTATTATTTCTAACCTCAAGGCAGTGGACAGGGATCAGCTTAACTATATGTATCCTAGTCATGTTCCCTATGAGGACGAGCTTCCTAGGAACATCACGCCATTCTATAGCATCCTCAACGGATTTTGAGGAGAACTATAGCCCCTAAGGATGGAGATGATGGGTGATTCAAGAAAACTTAAGGCATCTCCTCCTCTTGATAGATGGTGAAGAGAAGTTCAACCTTGTTGAGCACATTTATGATGATATCTTTAACATCTCTCACACTCCCAACCGCTCATGTGGGTATGCACCGTATATCATGTGCTTAATTGAGAAGGTGTCGGGGATAGTCTTTGTCAAGGATGTCACTCATCGACCTCTCCGTCCTCAGCTACTCCCCATTGTACCAGAACCTTTAAGGTGGAAAAATGTTCAACCTCCTTACAGCTCAGCGGCCCCTTCTAGCTCAGCGGCTTCCCCAACATCTCCTCCTCCGCAGTCCATGAGCGGATCCTTCAAGTGCTTCAACGCACTTTTCGCCTCTTGTCGGCGTGTGGAGGTCCGGACTCGACGCATGGAGAGGCGTCAAGAGAAGTAGCTCAAGGCTGTGTGTGACAAGATTGAGGTACCCATGTCTCCTCCTCAGGAGAGTGATGGGGAACTCACTCCATATCCAGAGTTCACCGCTAATGAGCTCGCCCAGTTCAGGGAAGATGGAAGCTCCTCCAAGGCCGTGCCTCCATCCACCACCGTTGACGACGAGGAAGAGGATACGGAGTCTATGGAGAGCGATGAAAATGGTGATGAATAAGAAGACGAAGAAGACGACGAGTAGACTTAGGTGCCCCACGATGGCGCCCCTGGTCCGCCACCGCCCCTTGGGCCGCCGCCTCCACCGCCGCCACCCCTCGGTCTGCCGTTGACTCTACACCCGCTGCCTCTGCACCAGCCACCTCCTGGGCCGCCGCCGCCTCTGATCCAGCCACCCCCTGCGCTGCCGCTGCCTCTAATCCAGTCGCCCCCTGGGCAGCCGCCGCCTCTGCACCAGCCTCTGCGGTCAGAGCGCGCGGGGGGCCGTCCGCCGCTCTAGGAGGTGTTTCCCCGAGGGGACCACGGCTGCTGCTAGATCGGCTGCCTACCTCCCTCGGCCAGCTGTCGCTTCAATTCTGGGAGGTGCTGCCGCCTGTAAGTGCATCTAGGTATCCCCGTGGGTTTTGGATGATTGGTGACGACAAATTAAGAGACTAATGAGCTGAGATGATCATAAGCACAGGACATTTCCAAGGCGGACACGTAAACTCTCAAAAAGGAAAAAGATGAAGAACGGCGTCGAAGACTCGAAGAGTAGAAATTAGGGTTTCACTTGAGTCTTTAGTAGGCTAGCCGTGTAAAAGTGAGAGTGTGTGTGTCAAGTGCATTGAGATCATTGAAGAGAGCTCAAAGCGTTAGAAGTGTCAAATCCTTAGTGGAGAGTTGTAGAGAGGTAAAGGTGGGCAGGCCGGACTTGTCCGGACCAGATGCCGGACTAGTCCGGAAGTCCCACGGCTTAGTCTATTTTGGGGCGAACTAAGAGTTCCTGACTGAGTTTGGACTTGTCCGTTTTGTGACGGATTAGTCTGTTTCTCTGTTGAAAAGAGTGTTTTGGGACTAAGTCCTGGTAGACCGGACTTGTCTGCCTTAGGGGCCGAACTAGTCTGAGCTAGCCAGACTTGTCCGGTTTCACCTAGACAAAGAGTCCCTAAGTGAGTTCGGGCTAGTCCGTTCTGAGGCGGACTAGTCCGCATGGTTGTGAGATGAGAGCTCCCACGGCTAAGTCTTGGTGGACGGGACTTGTCCGCCTCAGTGGCCCGACTAGTCTAGGTCCTCCAGACTTGTCCATTCTCACTTGGACAAAGAGTTCTTGTGTGATATCTGGCTAGTCCGGTGTAAGGCGGACTAGTCCGGACTTTTGGTAGGTGGCAACGGTTGGCTTTGGGACTTCTATAAAAGGAGATGCCCCGACTTCATTTAAAATCCCCTGGAACCCTAGCGCCGCCACAGCCTTCCTAGAGCCTCTCCAAGCCTTCTTCATTGCCTACTCACCCTCTTGAATCAAGTCTTGAGTGAATTTGGGTGTGTGAGAAGAGGAGAAGGAAGAACTTCGCGTTTAGGATCTTGGAGTGATCTCGTGCACTTGGTGTGATCTGTGGCTTGTGAGATCTGTGAAGTTTGTGGAAGTGATCAAGTGGGAGCCTCGGATTGTGAGCAGCCCGAAAACTTTGTAAGTTCACCTCTGAGATAGTGAATAACCGGGTTGGCCTTAGTGGTGACTTGGTGAGGAAAGGGTTTTTAGACTCAGTCCTTTGTGGACTCCTCAACGGGGACATAGATTCTTGAGTGGAATCGAACCTCGGGAAAAATTTCTTGGCGTCTCTCTTGTATTTACATTTCTTTGAACATCAAGATTGCTTAGGGTTTACTTTGATTATTTTGCTATTAGAGTATACATCATTACAATCTTGCAATCTATTCCAATATTCTATCACACTTGTCGTATAGGATTGCTAGTTGGTTTATCCACACTTAGGTAAACTAAAATCTGAAGAAAAACCCATAAAAATCAAGTTTTAGGTCTTTCCAACAGTTTGACCAGACTAGTCCGCCCCTGAGCCAGACTAGTCCGGCCCCTTTTAGGTTTTTCAACGAGCTGACCGGACTAGTCCGCCCCTGAGCTGGACTAGTCCGGCCCTTCTGGTCTAATGTTGTTTAATTAAGTCATTTCAGGTATTTTAGCCTATTCACCCCCCCTCTAGGCAATTTCACCGCCCCTCCTATGTCTCCAAAGATCGGTCCGGCCTCCGGCGGACCTCTTGTAGGTACCACCGGCAAACCCGCCACCGTTGTTGTTTTCATGGCAGGTACCTCTGGGCCATGTGATTCTACAGCCACCGGCCTCAACATCGACGGGAGCACCACGACCACCGTCCCGCCAATCCCGTTTCCAGTCGCTGGTACCACTGCTGAGAGCGCAACTACTTCTTCCTATGGCACCGACACGACGGACACCTCCGACATCGCCGCAGCTCTGGCTGCCTCTCGCGAGCGAGAGCGGGCACTCACTCTTGCCTTGGAATAGAAGCGTGCCTCTGTGGCCGCTCTATCTCACCAATTGGAGGAGAGTGTTCACCGAACGACGAGTGCTGCCCACGAGACTCACTCGGACGATGGTACATACTCAGCTTCACTTGTGGCTGCTCATTATGCGCAGGCCGCCGGGATTCAGAACATCCGGACGCTCGTGCCGGTTGTCCTCACCTCCAAGTCTACCTCATATGCCCGGTGGCGTGACCTAGTGCTGCTCACACTGAGGCTCTTCCGCCTCGACGACCACGTCCTCCAGGACGACTCTTTAGTGGATGTCTCCTGGATCAGCATGGACAGCCTGGTCCTATCCTAGATCCTTGGCTCCCTGTCGGAGGAGCTATAGGACATCGTCAGGCAGCGCGGTGGTGGCACCGCTTGACGGGCCTGGCTGATCCTTGAGCAGCGGTTTCTGGGGAACCGAGTGACTCGAGCCCTCCACATCAGCGCTCGGTTCCAGAACACCGTTCAGGGTGACCGTTCTATGTCCACCTACTGCCGGGAGATGAAGGGTATGGCGGATGCTCTACGTGACCTTGGCGAGCTGGTCACCGATAGCGTTCTTGTTTTTCGGGTCCTTCAGGGCCTGAATGAGCATTATTGTCACCTACGGACGTGGCTACTTCATCTGGAGCCACCCCCTACCTTCGAGAAGGTATGGTCTGACCTTGAGCTTGAGGAGATCACCGCGGGAGGTTCTACTGGCTCCGGGTCTACCATAGCTTTTTATGGCTTTGGGCAATCCCCTCGTTCACCCTCAACAGCTGCCAGTGGACCACCGTCACGTCCACCTTCCACCCCAGGCACTCCTGCTAGTACTGGAGGTGAAAATCGTCACCGCCGAGGCAAACACGTCGGTCGTGGTGGAGGTAGCAGTTGAGGCGGCACTCCTACACCCACTACTTGTGGTAGTGGTGGTACAGGCCGAGGAGGTGCACACTGGCCCACACCCTACAACCCGTGGACTGGCCAGATCTACATGTGGCATGGGCCGTCTCCCGGTTCTTATCCTCCACGACCACCACGCCCCTAGCTGGCATTCGTAGCCACCCCGAGCTACAGTGCACCAGCCTACAGTGCTGGTAGGCTGCCGACTCGGACTATGGTGGGCCTGGTTACCCTTCTGGCGGATAGTCAGCCTCAACCTACGGAGGAACCGACTATCCTGTTGGGAACTTAGAGTCGTCGGCACCTCTTCAGGAGCCACCCTCGACGTGGGATCGACGGTCGCTGGCCTCTTCCTTCAGCACCATGCACCTTACTCCACCAGGTGCTGATTGGATAGTTGACTCCGGAGCGTCATACCATACTACTCCAAATGCTTGTATACTCTCTTCCACCCACCCTTCCAATCCCTCTTTTCCTTCATCTATCGTTGTTGGGAATGGGTCTGTTCTTCCGGTCACCTCAGTAGGTGATTCCGGTCTCCCGGGTTCTTTCCAGCTTAAAAACATTCTTGTCGCTCCGGATATCATTCAAAACTTGCTTTCTGTCAGTCGTTTTACCACTGACAACAATGTTTCCATTGAGTTTGATCCATTTGGTTTGTCCGTGAAGGATCTTTCTACCCGGTGACCTCTTTTTCGATGTGATAGCTCGGGGCCCTTGTACACACTTCGACTTCCTACTTCCGCTGCATCAGCGGCTTTTGCTTTGACTACGATAGCTTCATCTACCACTTGGCATCGCTGGCTTGGCCACCCTGGCGCAGATGCTAGGTCGAAGTGGTCCAGTAGTTCTGTTATCTCGTTTTCTAGGGGCATACATGACTCCTTATGTCATTCTTGTTAGCTCGGCTGCCATGTTCGGCTTCCTTTTCCCACTTCTGTGACTCATGTTGAGCATGTTTTTGATCTTATACATTGTGATTTGTGGACATCACCCATCACCAGTGTATCGGGCTTTAATTATTACTTGGTGATCATTGATGATTTTTCTCACTTTTCGTGGACTTTTCCATTACGATTGAAGTCTGAGACTTTCGTTACTCGTTCTCACTTCTTTGTTTGGATTTCCACTCAGTTTGGGTGCACCATCAGAGCTGTCCAGTATGATAATGGACGCGAGTTCGATAACTCTGCGTTTAGTAACTTTCTCTCCGCACATGTCTTGTCCGTATACCTCTCCTCAAAACGGCAAGGCAGAGCGCAATTTGCACCACCAATGATGTCATACGCTCCCTGATGTTACAAGTATCAGTTCCATCCCGATACTGGGTGGAGGCTCTCCATACTGCCACACTTCTGATTAATCGCCTCCTACTAAGGTCATTCGTGCCTCCACCCCTTACTTCGCTTTATATGACACCGATCCTCTTTACGATTACCTTCGAGTTTTTGGGTGCGCTTGCTACCCTAACTTTCCGCCACTGCTCCGCATAAGCTTGTGCCCCGCTCAACACGGTGTGTTTTTCTTGGGTATTCCCTTGATCATAAGGGGTACCGGTGCTTAGATTTCACTACTCACCGCCTTTTGATCTCTCGGCACGTTGTCTTCGATGAGTCCTCCTTTCCCTTCTCCACCACTTCTTCCGGTTCCACCAAAGAGCTGGATTTTCTTTTTCCCACTGACCCCGAGGCTGCTTCCCAGCTGCCTTGGCCTCTTTCTTCTGCAGGTTCGACACGCGCTATGCCTCAGGTGCCCCCGGCATCACCTGCTGCACCACGTGTGGCATCAACGCCTCCAGCGTCACCTGCTGTACCTCGGGTGGCCCCGACATCACCAGTTGCGCCACGCGCGGCATCGATGTCTCCGGCGTCGCCTGCTGCTTCTGGGGTGACCCCTACGTCACCAGTTGTGCCACGCACTGCCTCAGCTTCCCCGATGTCACCTGCAGCGAGCCCGACATCCTCGACGTCACCTGTCGCACCAGGCGCAGCACCGACGACGAATTCTCGCTTCGCTGACCCCGCACTTGTCTGCCAGTGACGAGTGCAGGATGGGGCCCCAGCTCCAGCTACGCCACGCGTGGCATCGGGGCCCTCTACAGCAGTCGTCACGCCACAAGCGGCCTCAAGACCCACTCTCGTCTACCCACGATGAGAGAAGGTTGTTGTACCGAAGCGCCCGGTGTACAACCCTCCTCTTCTGCACAGGGATCCTAGTCACGTCCACCCGATGGTGACTCTCGACGTGCGTCCGACAGTCTCCGGCCGGTTGAGCGCTTCTCTAGAGTTGCCCTCTTGTCGACAACGTCTCCACTGACCGACTCTTCTTTGATCTCATCCATACCGACTTCCGTCCGTAGCACCCTCGCCGACCCTCACTGGCACCGCGATATGGAGGAAGAGTATGAGGCTCTGCTTGCCAACCAGACCTGGGATATGGTTTCCTGCCCCGGTTGTGGCAACATTGTCACGGGTAAGTGGGTATTCACACATAAGAAGAAGGCGGACGGTACCTTGGAGAGGTACAAGGCTCGGTGGGTACTTCGGGGCTTCACTCAGCGCCCTGGAGTCGACTACGACGAGACCTTCAGCCCGGTAGTGAAGCCGGTGACGGTTCGTACCGTTTTGTCGCTGGCTCTCTCACGTTCTTAGCCCTTCCACTAGTTGGACGTAAAGAATGCCTTCCACCACGGTACACTGTCCGAGACGGTGTACTACAGTCAGCCGACAGGATTTGTTGACTCAGCTCATCTAGACATGGTATGTAAGCTGAACAAATCCCTGTACGGTCTGAAGCAGGCACCTTGAGCCTGGTATAGCGGTTCGCCTCCTTCTTGGTCTCACAGGGCTTTGTCGAAGCTAAGTCGGACACTTCGCTGTTTGTCTATCGATGTGGCAGTGACACTGCATACCTTCTAATGTACGTCGATGACATTGTACTGACAGCGTCCAGTCCAGCTCTTCTTCGGCGCACTATTTCTGCTTTACAGCAGGAGTTCGCTATGAAGGACCTAGGCCTCCTCCACCACTTCCTAGGTATTGCGGTCGAGGACCGACCAGGCGGCTTGTTCCTTCACCAGCGACAGTACTGCCTGGATATCCTACAGTGAGCGGGCATGTATGAGTGCAAGTCGTGCTCCACTCCAATGGATACTCAGGTGAAGCTCTTCGCTACCGACAGGACACCCGTCACTGACCCTATTGCTTACAGGAGTCTTGCAGGTTCCCTTCAGTACCTCACCTTCACCAGGCCGGACATCTCCTATGCGGTTTAGCGAGTGTGCCACCACATGCACCACACGAGGGAGCCGCACCTCACCGCTGTGAAGCAGATTATTTGGTACCTACGTGGTACCCTCGACTACGGCCTCCTCCTTCGATGTGGTGTGGCCTTCAAGCTGGTCGTGTACACCGACATCGACTAGGCAGGCTGCCAGGACACTCACCGGTCTACCTCTGGGTACGCCATCTTCCTGGGCGGTAATCTCGTCTCCTGGTCCTCGAAGCGACAGCCCGTGGTGTCGGTTCGAGTGCTGAGACGGAGTATCGCGTCGTGGCTAACGGTGTGGTTGAGGCTTTCTGGCTTCAGCAGCTGCCTCAGGAGCTCCACACTTCAGTCGACAGGAGCACTCTCATCTACTGCGACAATGTCAGTGCCGTGTACCTCTCCACCAACCCTGTCCAGAACAGTGCACAAAGCATATGATCTCCACTTCGTTCGTGAGATAGTGGCACGAGGCAAGGTTCGGGTACACCATGTCCTGACGACGACGCAGTTTGCTGACATCTTCACGAAGGGTCTCCCGTCGTCGCTGTTTTCGGAGTTTCGGTCCAATCTCAACATCTGCAGTGGCTAGATGTTGTGACTGTGGGGGGGGGTGTTAGGCTATGTAATTAGGGTGATAACCAGGGGTAATTTAGTCCTTTTGGTGGGATTAGGGTTAAGGGCTTAATAGTATTTTCCTCCACCTAATCACTCTATATATTGTACCCTTGACCCCTCAGATTAATATACACAAATCATTCTCCCTCTAATATAGACGACAAACAGTAACAAACATGATTTGTTATTATCATGCAACTTTTCTTGCTGGTAATACGTGCTATACTGCAATAATCTCATACCAGCTGATGACTTGGTAGTCATATCATGAAACCATGTGTTTTCCATTTAGGACAGACGAAAAATATATTTAGGATAAAAGATGTCCTCGAGATAGTAGAAAAATGGAACCGAGCGTCTCTGTCATCCTGAATTCCTGATGTTTCGACACCAGGACACCAGCCTACTAACCATTGTAGAGGCCGGAAACCTTTTTCCATTATCTAAAAAAAGTCCACTAACCATTGAAGTTGGTTTTCTCTAATGGTGACACTAAATAGAGAGTTGTACAAAATGGTAATTCAAACCTGTATGCATGTATGAGATCTCACTTGAGTGACATGTACTTTTGTGCACTACTGGATATGCACATATTAACTGAACAATATAAAGTCATAATTTTCTAATGTTAATATTTATGATTAATTAATCCTATATAAGTAAGGTGATGGATTAGCTTTAAATCCTTATTTTAAAGAAAAATAACCTTTGTGATATCATATATATTCCATTCCCCAGGTACTCCTTCACAAAATTTATGGAGTGCAAAGTATTGTACTCTACTTTTTTTTCAATCTGATCTAGAAGGAGCATCGTAACAACTTTTCAGAATAAGAGGATGTGTTGCCAGCTATAACTTATCACACTATCAGGTTGTTTATCTGTCCAAACTTTTCTAACTATGCATTTTAGATATTGGCCTTCGAGGAACAAAGCTTGGATGTGGTGAAGGTGGTTGCGGAGCATGTACTGTCATGGTCTCATGTTATGACAGGACTATGAAGAAGTCAAAGTGAGAATTATATTCCTCAGTCATGTTATGCATTTCCTTGAAAAAAGTTTATTTTACCACCCTCAAGTTATCTCCATTGTACACTTAACCCACTAAATCAAATTTTGGTCCAATTTACTACTTCGAATTATTTAGATTTATTCAATTTACCTCCTCATAAGATTTTTCCTTTTTTTGTTTCCCTTTCTATGGGTTATATTTATAGTTCCAATTTTGTAGGATGGTATATGTCATCATATAAAATGCTAAAATAATTCTTCTAATTTTTTTATAAATGCTATGTTGTATTATTTCATCTCCTATGTTGAAGTTGTCTTACATGCTTCCAACATAAAAAAATTATAAAAAATCTTAAACTATTTTTCTGACATATGGTATGTTGTAACTTGTAATCTCATAGAATTTTTCTCTCAAAAATTACATTTACATAGCGAAACAAAAAATAAAATCACACATGGTGGTGAATCGAACCAATCTAAATAGTTTAAGGGAGTAAATTAGACTAAAATTTTGTTTAGGGGGTTTAAGTGAACAATGAAGATACTTGAGAGTAGTAATATGAACTTTTTCCTTCTTTATATATATACATATATATACATATATATATATATGTATATATATAAGTAGGTGGTAGGCCATAGAAATTGTTGGTAGCTTATATTTCTGTTTTCTAAAATAGATTGTACATTCTTTTGTTTCCAGTTTCCTGTATGGCTGTAACTGGTCTTATGCAACTATTTCCATACACAGAAATGTTGAGATCCTGTATTAAACATGCCATGTTTGTATTATTTGTTCCATATGGATTCAATCATTCCAAGATTTGAGCTTCAGTTGTAATAAATAATTGGCTAACTTGTGTGATTGCCCCAAATTTGATCTTTAATGTATGCCAAGTTGAAAAAACGAGGGCAAAAATAGAGATAGAGATCAAAACAGGGGCACAGAAGTAGTTATCTCTAAATAATTTAATTCATCCAGGCATTTTGCAATCAACGCATGTTTGGCTCCACTTTATTCCATTGAAGGAATGCACATAATCACAGTTGAGGGAATCGGAGATCGCCAGAGAGGTCTGCACCCAGTTCAGGTGATGCACTCTTCTTGCTGGCCTGTCGATATATCCATGTGGCATCTGCTCGTATTACCTGTCTGGACATGATTGAGCTAGACATTTTATTTTATTTCTTTTTCCACCAATGATTTATGAAATGGTTTATAAAGAATAAAGAGCACACCAGTGACCAATGTACAGAATAATGATATATTGTATTTTAATGGTTTAGCACATCATGCTCACACGACTAAAGCTCTGACATCATAGGCAACCTACTAGATGATATAGGGAGGTGGGCCACTTCTTGCAGTACAGCAATCTGCTATAGTAGATAGGTACAGGTGAGGCGCCATTGCTTGGGTCCAGGGCCATAAATGGGTTCATAACAACCCAATTTATTTCTTAACAATATTTACTGAAGAAGATTATTTTTACAGACCATATTTTTATTTTCCAATATTTCATTTTTCTTAACCATTAAAAACGTCATGAATGTTTTGTCTCTCGTTTGTTAACTCTTATGATTGGAGATTGAAGAACAATGCTGGTATTGGTTCCAGCAGATCCTTTCCTACGCATAACATTTCCTTTTCCAGGGTATACCTACGTGTCCTCTTCTCTCATGATGCTTTACATCCTTTGTAGGAATCTTTAGCCAATGCACATGGTTCTCAGTGTGGTTTCTGCACCCCTGGTTTCGTGATGTCTATGTATGCACTGTTGAGATCAAGTAAACAGCCTCCTACTGAAAACCAGATCGAAGACAGCCTTGCAGGCAACTTATGTCGCTGTACTGGATACAGACCAATAATTGATGCCTTCCGCGTATTTGCAAAAACAGATAGTTCAGTATACACCAACACATCTCCAGAAAGTACAAATAGCCTAACTATTTGCCCTTCAACTGGGAAGCCTTGTTCCTGCAGAAATGAGGCAGATGTCGATGTTAATGAGTGTTCGTTATCACTGCCATTGAAAAGGTATTCATCTTGGTCCTATGAAATTGATGGAAATGCATATTATGAGAGAGAACTCATCTTCCCCCCAGAGCTTCAGCTGAGAAAAATTACACCACTTAAATTGAATGGGTTTAATGGGATCAGGTGGTATAGACCTCTGAAACTAAAACAGGTACTACATTTGAAATCTTGCTACCCAAATGCAAAGCTCATCATTGGTAACTCCGAAGTGGGTGTTGAGACAAAGTTCAAGAATGCTCAATATAAGGTTGTCATCTCAGTTACTCATGTTCTAGAACTTAATATTCTTGAAGTGAAAGAAGATGGAATACAAATTGGTTCTTCTGTAAGAATCGCACAGCTTCAAAGTTTTTTTGAAAAGATTATGGTGCAACGTGAATCACACGAAACTTCATCTTGCCAGGCAATGCTACGGCAGCTAAAATGGTTTGCAGGAACACAAATAAGGAATGTTGCTTCTGTTGGTGGTAACATTTGCACAGCTAGTCCAATATCAGATCTGAATCCACTTTGGATGGCTACATGTGCTAGATTCCAGATAATTGATGTGAGAGGAAATGTTAGAAGTACCCTGGCAAAAGATTTCTTTCTTGGTTATCGTAAAGTTGATTTAAATCCTGATGAAATATTTCTTTCTGTTATACTACCGTGGACAAGGCCTTTGGAATATGTCAAAGAATTTAAACAGGCACACAGAAGGGAGGATGACATTGCTTTAGTGAATGCTGGAATGCGTGTATATTTAAGAGAGGCTGAAGGGAATCAGATAATATCTGATGTTTCCATTGTGTATGGAGGGGTTGCTGCAGTTCCACTTAGGGCTTCAAAAACTGAAAGGTTTCTTACTGGAAAGAAATGGGATTCTGGATTGTTGGATGACGCCTTCGATTTGTTGAAAGAAGACATCCCTCTATCAGAGAATGCGCCTGGTGGAATGATTGAATTTCGCAGATCACTTACTTTGAGTTTCTTTTTCAAATTTTTCCTTTCTGTTACTCATGAAATGAACAGGAAAGGATTGTTAAAGAACGAGTTGCATGGAACTCATCTATCAGCTGTACAGTCTCACAGTAGGCCAGCTACTTTTGGGACTCAATGTTATGAATTGGTCAGACAAGGAACTTCCGTGGGCCAGCCAATGGTTCATATGTCAGCCATGCTTCAGGTACTCTTAATGTACCATCATTGTACACTATCAAAATTTTGACGCCATTCCGTTTTGGTTCACATTAACAGTTCAAGCAATGATTCTTGTGAATTCGCTTTCCTAAGAAGTACAACTATGCACACGCTGTAGTATAAACAATGGAGGTTCATTGGCCCTATCCTTTTAGACATCTCGATATAATTCAATGTGTGCCAGTACATTTATGAATTTTATGTCAATTGATTCCTACGGTGGAGAATCTGAAATGGCTAACAATGAAACAATACTATGCCAATACGTAGTCATTTTGTTCTCCACGCTGTAGATGTATTTGGAGAAGTGTAGCACTAGGACCTTCTATCTGATCAGGTGCTCTGTTTAATCATTTCCTTTAAATGACAAATAATATGTTGTTTCCTTCATTGGCCTATGCAACTCCTACAGTGAAAAAGCCTGAACAGTCCCGGTCTTTCTTCATTTTATTTATCTGGTGCTTGAATAGCCAAATAGGTTCTAACCTCCTTCTATCCATAAGGCTAAGGGTATGTTTACTTTCCTTTTATTTTTATAGCCTAGCTAGCTGTGCTAGTAGGCAAGAACTCCATGCTAGTGGAGAGCTAATAAAAATCACTTCCTCCTCGCAACCCAGCAATTTTCAGGCCCGGTACGCAAGAGAAGCAAACATGTTTATAATTGTTGGGCCCTGCAGCAATATTCTTATGGCATCGCTATAACGTTCTGTTAATAATGTTCTACACACATATATGATGTGTATGTTGTGTCCTCCCTTTTGATTTTTCATAGTTTGAAATATCGTCCATCATGCCAGGTCACTGGTGAGGCTGAATACACCGATGATACACCGATACCCCCCAATACTTTGCATGCTGCTCTGGTGCTTAGTAAAAAGGCACATGCTCGAATGATATCAGTTGATGATTCCCTTGCCAAATCGTCCCCTGGGTTTGCTGGTCTGTTCCTTTCAAAAGACGTGCCTGGTGCCAACCATATTGGACCAGTTATACGTGATGAGGAGGTTTTTGCATCAGACGTCGTTACTTGTGTTGGTCAGGTACCATCTTGATTTTATTTCTTTATGTATCTTCACACTGATTTTGATGTTCCGTAGGATTTGGTTACATCTCTTTCTTCTCGTTGACAGATCATCGGAATTGTTGTAGCTGACACCCATGATAATGCCAAAAATGCGGCCAACAAAGTACACATTGAGTACTCAGAGCTACCAGCAATTTTGTCTATAGACGAAGCTTTGAGAACTGGCAGCTTTCATCCAAATACCAAGAAATGTCTAATAAAAGGCGATGTTGAAAAATGCTTTCTTTCTGGTGCATGCCACAGAATTATATCAGGAGAAGTTCGAGTGGGAGGTCAAGAGCATTTCTATATGGAACCTCAAGGCACTCTTGTCTGGCCAGTTGATTCTGGATATGAAATTCATATGGTCTCATCCACTCAAGTATGTTCTGCACATTAAAGATTTATGTTCACATGTGAGACAGATGAAAATGTGGTCGCCTTTCAAATAATGAGCTTTTATAAAATTAACCTAGATAGAAAGGAATATCAAAATCAGATGACATTGTGGTTGAATGCACTAAATAATGATCCATTATTAAAAGTAACCTAGATAGAAACGAATAACAAATTCAATCTCCTACCTTCTTGAGATGTTAGGAAAGTAACTTCATACAGGACTGCGGATGTCTGGACAGGTTGTTGCACCTACCCATGTCACGTGTTACTGTATGAATAGCTACTGGCTAAGAGGCAGGGATTTTGGGTTCTATACCGTACGTCAACTATGACAATTATTTTGTTTTTCCAACCTAAACATTTTAAAGTGATATTAGTAAATTTTTCTCAATAAATAGTTCCACAATATTATAGCTTTGTTAAGCATGTGTATTCAAATACAAGTGAGTGGTCAATGTTGCATTTTATTGGTGAAAGATGCAATTTCAAAATAGCACTTAATTTTGTGGCTGTGAAGTACCAAGGGAGTAATTACTTTTTCATGTCATCCCTTTTGCTCGGTTGGATCATGAAAATTTCAGGGTTAGCAAAAAGAATACGAGATGCAGCATAGGTTTATGTGTGAAGGACAAAACCAAATTATGTAAGACAAGTGTTACATTAACATGGTGGAGAACTACAGAACTTTTTCATACAATAAATGCATAGTAGGGTCAACATAAAATGTTGTGATTTAAGTTCGTTCTTTATTTCGGTAATAAACTAAGTTGTCTGCCCTAAACCCTATATTTGTGGGCCTATTTGTTCTACTTCACTACAAGAAACACGAACATTTACAACGGCAAAACCGTCGTAATTAAGCCATTAACCGTCATAATTAAGCTATTTACGATAGTTATGGCTTATTTACGACGGTATTCGGCCGTCACAAGTGCGTGGTCATAAATAACGTTATTTACGATGGCCGTCATAAATAACTTGGGCTTGTCTGGATGAAGGGAGATTGTGAATGTTGGTTCTTTTATGCTGGTACCAGTTTCTTCTGGCGTGATGATTGTCTGCAGGTTTAACTTACAATCAGCTTATTTTGACAACTTCTTATTTGTGTCAGGCTCCCCACAATCATCAAAAGTACGTTGCCAATGTTCTTGGTCTTCCATTGTCAAAAGTTGTTTGCAAGACTAAGCGTATTGGTGGTGGATTTGGTGGAAAAGAATCCAGATCAGCAATATATGCTGCGGCAGTAGCTGTGCCCTCTTATTGTTTGAGAAGGCCAGTAAAGCTTATTTTGGACAGAGATGTTGACATGGTAACATCTGGACAGAGACACAGTTTCCTGGGTAAATATAAGGTATCAAACTTAAGCAACATATGCATTCAGAGGGAGTCATCTCAATAACTTGGTTTTGATGGGCCAAATGGTTTCATATATATGACATACCTTGTGAATGTTGTTGTAGAGCAAATTTTCTATTCTAGTGTCAAGTCATGTAATTTCTAGCTATTACTCAATAAAATTCACATTCATAACATGGTGTCAGAGCAAGGTTTATGGTTAGGATTAGTCTAAACCCTTTCCACGATCCACCCCATCATCAGGTTGCCATTGTCGTCCTTTTTTTGGTCAACTTTTGCCACTGCCATCTAACTCCCCATGACCGTTGCAGTCGCTTGTTGTCTTCCACTAGCTGGCCATGTCGTGGCCGAATATCCCGAGCATGTATTGGCCCTGTCCAAGCTGCCACCGTCTTAACATCACGGTCCTTCATCAAGCCCCGTTTGAAACATATCATGATCAATGGTCATTTTTGTTTTCATCTTGGTGTCATTTCATTCCTTATGATTTATAGTAGTATTTTATCAAATACCTCTTCAAAGAGTTAAATATTAGATGTATTATAAATGTAATAATTCTAAGATTAATGTTTAGTGTAAACTCTTTCGAATGCAACACTATTGCATATGCCTTGCATTTGAGATGAGGTGTTAAGGGTATAGTAGTCATATAGAACTCTTATTCTACAGTTTTTTCTTTTTTCATATTCTAGTATCAAGTCATGTAATCACTATGCATTGCCCTCATGGGGCTATTATTCAATATCATATTCATAACAAATGTTAAGCATTAACTGGTGAATACTAAGCACAACTGTCATGTAACCAGTAAATGCCCATGTATCGATAATACTTTCTAACCCTCATTTTACTTTGGGGTTACTTAACTATCATTTTATCTTTTAGGTTGGATTTACCAACTATGGAAAGATACTGGCTGTAGACCTTGAAATTTATAACAACGGTGGTAATTCCCTTGATCTGTCCCTGGGAGTTCTAGAACACGCTATGTTTCATTCAGAAAATGCATACGATATACCAAACATCAGAGTCAGTGGCCAAGTATGCTTTACAAACTTCCCAAGTAACACTGCCTTTCGAGGTTTTGGTGGTCCACAAGGAATGTTGATTGCAGAAAATTGGATCCACCACATAGCAACAGAACTCCAACGATGTCCCGAGGAAATAAAAGTAAGTATATACATTTGCTGGTAATGCTAATAGCCTTTTCATATTATTAGTGTATTAACTTAGTTTTTACAGGAAATTAACTTTCTCAATGATGGAGTTGTACTGCATTATGGACAGTTGCTCCAGAACTGTAGAATCAGCTCAGTGTGGGATGAACTAAAGGGATCTAGTAATTTCGTGGAAGCTCGCAAAGCCACAGATACTTATAACACTAATAGTCGTTGGAGGAAACGAGGAATTTCTATGGTTCCTACTAAATTTGGTATATCCTTTACTGTGAAGTTCTTGAATCAGGTGAACAATTTTCCATCCTGAACTATGAAGTTCTGTTACTTTCCTATCACTGAGTTAAGTAAAATCTATTTAATTATTTGTAGTTTTGAATATTAGATGTTTAGGAATCTTAAAATGTGGGTTTAAGTGAGACCTGCTATTGACCCTTTAACTTAGGGTACATTACACATTCCATGTTTATATTCCAGCTGCATCTGCCATTACCGTGGTGACTATTTTTGCCCTAAAAGTTATTTTCTTGTTTTATGTTCACATGCTCATCATTGGTCTGGTTATGGCTTGATCATTGATGTCAATGAATGCTTGAATATAATATATTACGTTACAAACCGCCTGTGATAAAGATTCTTCACAGGCGGCTAGTACTAGGTATTGAACCGCCTGCGATAATAGAGTTATCATAGTCGGATACTCTTTCGTTACAAACCGCCTCTAATAAAGAGTCTTCACACGTGGCTAGTCGTAGGTATAGAACCGCCTGTAAAAATTGTTGATTATCACAGGCTCTTCGTTTCAAACGGTTTTGAAAACCGCGTGTGATAATACGTTTAGAGCCGCCTGAGATGAAGCTTATTATAGTAGTGATACCAGAAGACCTAGAACGCTGTTTTAGTAGGAATTCTATTTGATCCAGTGGCCCCTAAGCCGGGACCCTCTTCGTATGCCCTTTGTAGATGATGCGACACAAGGCGACCGCGTGAGCGTCGCACGAGGTATCTTTGGGCATAAAAGCCAAACTGGAGACTGAATGTAACCAATAAAACCCAAATATATGAAATTAAAAACCTGAATCCCAAAAATTGAAATTGTTTTTTTTTGAAAGGAAAAGTGTAAACCCGAACACATTTCTGGACTATTCGGGTTACAACCCATAGTGTCCAAACCCCCAATTAGTCGACAAGCGATGTTTAAAATCAGGTGCTTTGCTGCTGTTGTGATGTGGCAAATCAGGTGTTTTTTATGCTGACTGCTGTACTGCTATTGTAATGCAGTTGGAATACTGTTTTTGCTGCTGGAATGTTGATTTTGCAGTTTTTCTGGTTATTTTCTGCTATAGTATAGGATGTGTGTTCTGTTTTCTGGTAATATGGATAACTCAAAACTTGAACCCGAATTTTCGATATTCAAAATGTCAGGTTTTACTATTTTGGGGTATAACTTCAGGTAGCGATCCTGGAAACCAAAATTTGAAAAAAAAAAAAGACAACCCAAATTACTCAACCGACAATTTTGGTAAATCCGAACACCCACTGCTAGCACAAGGCTTTCACGTGGCTTGTGAGGTGAGTATTGGGATTAGGTAGCCGTTACCAACTAAGTGGAGTTGGAAATCATAATGATGATCAAGCTCAAGGCGCGTACGTTATCAAAGGCCATCGAGAAAGGCGGTATGTACGAGAAGGAGGTCATGATGCCGCTAAATGTCCTAGTCAGTGCCTTTCCGATGGAGATGGTGATCACGATCAGCAAGAAGAAATAAAAAAAAGAGGCTTGGGGGCGATCAGGCTGATGTGGGTCAGTGTTGACCGTGTGAAGAAGTTGACGATGCAGTAGCTACACCGAGAGTTCAAGCTGCTACCTTCAAGGATGGTGATAGTGTGAGGACTTCTGCCTCTGCATAAGCAGGATGATGTTGCACCTCATGATGCTAGGGGCGGTGGTAGAAGAGTCCAAGGCCGTGAAGAAGATGTTGTGAAGCGTTCTGCAACGCTTCAAGCATATCGGTGTTTCCATCCAGAACCTCTTGTATGTGTGGATGCTCACGCTTGCATTAGTGATCGATCGCTTGAGGGTAGTAGAGATCATGTTTAAAGAGTCACCAGTTGAGGGACACCACAATGACAAGATGATGCTGTAGGATAGGAGATCAGCTATCAAAAGGGTAGTGAATGAAGATGATATAATTTTTGTAGTGGAAGACTCAACCCCTAAACTAAAAGCTAATCTATCTGAAAAATACATGTGTGCGAGTAAGTTCTTTGACATAAAACATCATAAAACCTCCATATATAATAGAGAAACGAGTTAGCCAATGCAACAAGAATCATGTCAATAGGTTGAGTAAAACTCAAGTTATGATAAAAAATGTGATCGAAGGTCAGATAAAAATAAACCGACGCAAGAAAAAGAATACGTATGAAGAAAAACAACATTTGAATGACTAATAATGAAGTTTTTTATCACGATACAAAAGCTTGGCACAAACGACGACTTTTACTCTAAAATACATGGAAGCCATACAAAAGGGATGCATACCACGCCTCCAAGTCCTCTCTATTTATATCCACAACCCTGAGGCAACCGTAACCAAGGACACATCCAAAAAAGTTCAGTTCAACTAGACACCTCCGAATCCTACGTGGACTCTATCTATAGATACATAGATCAGAATCCTAACATTTCAAAACTTTTTAGATGCAGTCACAAGAGTTATGAATACAAACAACTCAAAACCCGACCCTAACTTGGACACTCTATCCGGAAGTCAGAACCAACTCGAAATAAGCTACTTTTTTAGCCAAAACAATCTGATTTCCTAACAAAACTCACGTACAAAATCCATCTGATTTAGACACCAACTCGGACTCAAACAAGAATCTTTTCATGTACGAACATGCTATAATCACACCGCAGACCTCGGCCAACCTTCACACACATTCAAAAGCCTTCATCACACCTTGGAACAATGTTGGACGTCCATGCACTCCTTGCACACATGCACACACCTTTCATACATGTTCAAAATTCACCTTTTATCATCCAAACATGTTGCAATCATATCAAAACCTCATCAAATCACTACACTTGTGCTCATGGCCCCCAGACACATTTGCAACACCACTTGACATATCTCAAGCACCTTCATATGCACTATTACTGATCTAAACATGTTGCTTGACACCTTTAATCGTTTCACTCATAACTCTTGCTGAATTTGGCTGTTCAACCTCAGATTCTCCCTAAGTTTAGTTTAATGATAACCATCACCAGCCACATCTTGACCTCAAGCAACACCTACACATGAGCAAACAACCATTCTTTGAGAGCACAAGTCTATGACTTGACTCTTGTTAGTTCACACAACACCTCGCATGGGCACCTTATGTGGGCATGTTGCACACCACCATACAACACCTCACCGAGCACCTAACATAAACATGTTGTACACAAACCAAATACCTTATGCCAACACCTCACTTGAGCATGTTGCACACAAGAATGTTCACCAAAAAGCATAACAGTTACGATATCAAGCAAATATCAATTTAGTTTATGATTTGTCAATGGATTCATCACTTGATTTTAGAGCCTTATTGTCGATTACAAAGGGTTCTAATGAGCAATCAACACCTTATTCTAGCAATATACATGAGTAAGGAGGAGAGGTAGATTCTCATATGCCTACGTCACGGAGTATAAACTAAGGATTGACCGTGAGGACTTCTAACTAGTCCTCCGATTTTAGAGTTCCATCTGTGAACGTTGATGTTTTACCAAAGGGGGTCCTTGGGGATTCTTCAAGGAGCACATCACCTCAAATGAGCACCTCATGTGAGCATATTTCCCACAACCATACAACACCTTACCGAGCACCTCGCATGAGCATGTTGTACACAAAGCAAACACCATATGTGAACACCACACATGAGCATGTTGCACATAAGTATGCTCACTAAAGCATTTCAGTTATAATATCAAGCCAATTAACATTTTATCTCATGAGTTACCAATGAGTTTCATTACACATAGTTTCACATATGCTCACTCCGGAGAAGTGGGAGGTACAACTAAAGCAGGAGCAAGCTGACGCAAAGCCCGTTGGTTCATCCAGGACATGCGTACGGTGGAGGCACCCAGATCGCAGCTCACCAATCGGCAACTGCGAGCACCCGAGGTTTGGTTCAGATTGGGAGATTGCTCGAGGCTAGTGTCAGAGGTTAAAAAACTGACGATATTGGGCTCATATGTGTTGCTCCAAACCCAACAGAGGAGATTCTCGAGGTGAGGACTGTGAGGAAGAGGAGACCTTGATAATGGCAAGGTTGTTCTCTATTGAGACACGCTCGATGGAGGAGTACTGGATGTGGCCACCACCAATAAAGTTAGTGGAGCTGTGTGTATTCACGCATTTTAGCAGCAATGGTACCTCAAAAATGCACTATGGCACCTCGACAGAGGCGTGAGCAATCATTGAGTGGGCCGCATGTTGTATTATCTGAGTGCAATGACAAGATGGTTGACATAGTGAGGCTTGATGATAACTCGGTCGTCAAGATCAAGTGGTGAGGCGTGGTATCGTACGGCTGCAAGACATGGGGTTTCGGAAGCTAATAGGTGTGTACTTCGTTCCTCATCTTGGCGAAGACATCATCAGCATTGGACAACTAAATAAGGGAGGCCACGATGTCAACGTCAACAAGTGGTTAATGAAGATACATGATGATTATAGTTGATTTATCGGTTGGGTTTAGCGCACCTCTAACGTCTTCTACTCGGTACGCCTCACTTCGTCACTGTGTGTCAACGCGGTAGTGCCGGCCAGCGAGCAGTCTGTGGGCATTCTTTGGAGTCATATCGGATTAGAACTCCTTGTTTAAGAAAGATTAGAAGTCCTAGATATAGATTAGATCTATTGCAATTATATAAGGATTAGATAGTGCTAGTTGAAGTCTAGTTCAGTGTAACCTGACTGTATAATGATATCAGGAATAAATTGCTGTTCCTATAAAAGTATATCTCTATTCCATGCACAATAGAACCCCCTTTTCTCTCCACGCAGCACACAGCACCAAATCCTTGCCAGATTTCCAACAGCCCATGCGCTTCAGTGATGTCAGCTTGCCTAGAGGGTTGCTGCAAGCCGTTCGTCTGAAGCCCATGTTCACCAGCTCAATGAAATGACTCTAGGACGGCTGCCCGATGTCTTTTTCAATCCTGTAGTACCACATCTGAGCAGGACCTGACGTAATGTATTTGTATGTGGTCATCCATACCCTTTCCCTCTCCATCATCTACTGGCTGCAGAAGTAAAGTATTCGCAATGGTGGAGCAAATGCTGCGAACCTTCTACCGGTACCCTGCAGACCGGGTATCCCCGCGTAGTGGGTAAAAGACAATCAGGGCCCTGCCTCCCTGCTGAGGCGGGCCCCATCATAAGCCACATGCCCTTGCCCCCATGGTCAGCCCTGGGGCTGCCACGCGCGCTTGAGCTCCGAAGCTGACACGTGCCCTAGGCCCCGGTCCGAGCCTCCCCACTGAAGTAAGGTCCAGAGCTGCCACGTGTCCCTTAGCTCCGAGCTCACCTCCCCAAAGAGAATAGCACCGGGGCTGACACGTGCCCTGGACTCCGGTCCGAGCCTCCCCGTTGAGTTGAGGTCCAGAGCTGCCAAATGTCCCTTGGCTCCGAGCCGCCTCCTCGCTGAGGACAGCTCCGGTGTAGACACGTGCCCTGGGCTCCGGCCCGAGCCTCCCTGCTAAGGTGAGGTCCGGAGCTGCCACGTGACCCTGGCACCAAGCCCGTCGATAAGAGTTCTAGAGCCGCCACGTGCCCACGATCCGTCGTGGGCCGTGGGTCGACGAAGTCAAGAAGGAAGTGCGCGGTCAGGCTTAGCATTCAAGGCTCGCGTCTTCCCCAGAAGCATGGCGCTCTGCACACGCCTCCGTACTTTGGCCGTTCACCATTACGGTGACAAGACAAGATAGTAAGGCGTGACAGCAGTACAGTGCCACCCAACGGCAAGAAGCCGCCGAAGCAGGGCGAGAAGACGCGGTGATAAGACGGCGTCTTCATCATCACCTAACACGCGGGCAGGGGCGCTCAGCGCGCCGGACGGCAGGACTTAACTCTCCCTTCGGCCACTCTACTCAGAGGACGAAGCCCTAGATCGTGTATAGGGTTCACATAGCTCTAGGGCCACCTCTCAGGCCCCAAGCCTCATTGTAACCACCCCGGCCTTGAACTATAAAAGGACTGGGGTGACCACCCTGTAGAGGGTTCCCGGTTCGCATTCCAGATCCCACAATGCACAAGCACTCACGCTCAAGCAATAGAACAAGCACTCCTGTGGACGTAGGGTATTACGCTCCGGCGGCCAGAACCACGTAAATCTTGATGTTCATCCGCTCTCTCGAGCTCAGGTCACGTAGGGCGCCAAGCCCCCTCCGGAAAAAAAGAACCTGACGGGCTGCTTCCGATCAGGCCGGGAGGAGTGTCGCAGCTTACACTCTGACACCTTTCTTGCTGTCAAAGTGATGAAAATTTATCTTGTGGAATTTGGGGATGCCGCTGTGGTGGGTGTGCTGCTGGACGATGAGTCACTGGAGCCGAGGACACGCTTTTCTCTTTTCGTGTTCCATCTCCGGACAAGCTCTTGTCGTTGCCATGCTCCACGTGGCTGATGGCGATGCTGTGTGCCTATTGTTGCTGTAACTGGTCCTAGGAGGCGGCGAGGCTGTTGACCTCCTTCTTCTGGTCCCTTTTTTTATTGTCGATCACAACCTGCTAGAGATCATGGAGGCTGGTAGTGGAAACGGAGAGGGCAGTGGTGACTCAATGGGGGGATGCGGCCCTGGACGTCGCTGGCGCTGAGGAGCTGATCATCACAACATCGAGTCAGGAACAGATTATACAGAAAGATTTGTCTAACTTCGTGCTTGATTTATTCCAATTCGCCTGACCCTTTTATTACTAAGGGTGGGCTCAATTCACTAATAGAACCTCAACAACTCATCTTATCTAATCTAATTGAAGAAAGCCAACTGAACTACAAATAGTTGCTTCTATGACGCATAAGTCGGAATCTGCTTTGCTCTTGGACATCTGGTCAAAGAAAATCAGGAATATGAGGTGGTTCCTTTATTCTAATAATATGTTGGCTTTATATCGCCGGTTATACCTTGATTTTGTTTTCATCTATCATTCTTATTTATTAAACTATTAGGAGTCTAGGATCTACTTTCATAATTTAAATGACATGGATCTTTTCAACTATATGACATGCCTAATCTATGGATTTTTCCCCTATTTATAGACTCCTATCCTAATACGACACACGGTATTCTAAAGACAAATACAATTCAAACAATCACCCTCTTATCTTGTTTTCTTCATGAACTCTAATCTCGACACACCATAATCAGGACGATGAACCATATTTTCATCGTCCCACACACACTTGCATTAATTTTAGGATGGCACCACAACTATTTCATCCTAGGATGATAATGCACCTAGTTCATCCTTCACTCAATTTTGGGATGGCCATATCATTGTCTCTAGGATGGTGACACAACTCTTCCATCCTGCACTCATTTTAGGATGGGCACATCTTTATTCCTAGAATGACGATATAAATTTTTCATCCAGCCCTCAAACTCAACATAGACACATCTGTAGGGAAATCGGAGGTACACTACTCTAGCAATTCTACCGCATCACCCAGAAAACATGGGAGGGCAGAGGTCATAGATCGTTACAACTAGACGCGCAGCGCAGCAAAAGATCTAGTTGTAGATGCACGTCGGTGTAAGGGAAGTAGACGACCACGTTTGTCTCCTCCTCGTCCTCATCACAGCAGCGAGTTGACGTTGCCGTAGCCGATCAGCGCAGCAGTAGCAGCAGCGCCTCCACAGAGCCCACATGTACAGGAAGGAATGTCGTGCGCTGGTGTGCTAGCACCGTGCATGCGGCAAGGGTTTCGGCTTGAGGCCTGCGAGGGGTGGCAGCTAGGGCTATCATGTGATGGAGTAATTTGTCCCTAACCCTATCCTTTATATTTATAGGCTTTTAGGTCACACCCCATTAGTACCCTAATTGCTTATGGATCAAATATCCAACTAATCCGAATTGTTATGATTGCCTCTTGGGCATATCACCAACAACCACCTACTTGCACTAGAGACAATCATATAGGCAATATTTTCAATATTCCAACCCCTTAAGTGTGTGACCTATTAAGTTCATATGCAGCTGGATGCGAATGAAAATCGCTGCCAAACTACAAGTCAGCAGAGGTATCTAGTATGACATACTGACTCTCGAATATACATAAAGATTATATCGGCTGAACCTAGATGCATTCGCATGTTAATCCCTTTGCCACACGATATCAGTCAAGCTCAAGGGCCATCCTTGTGATAGCTCAACCATTCACTCCATCAAATAGTGGATTCAATCCATGACTAACCTTTAGTCATTGTGATTAACTCCTTAATCACCTTGGCATGGCCATGTACTTTCAAAATCCAACTATCTCGAGGGGCCCAGAGATATCTATCCTATTATTTAGGAGGGGCAAATCCTATCTTGATACGCACACATCCAATTTCATGTTTCATTATGTATGCGAACACTACTTTTATGACTACCCAGTTACGGAGTAGCGTTTGATAGTCTCAAAGTACACAACTACACATAGTGAGAAATAATGACGATCTCAGGTCTAAGGATCTAGCAGGTGTATCACTCAAGACCAGCTGATGGCAGATATGAAAATAACTATCCCAATAGTGTCCCAGAATGGGCAATCCAGCACCATGTTCACTAACGTGTTCACATTATTAATTTGATATCTCCATATCTATGATCCATAAAATGTGATCAACAATTAATACATGTGCTAGTTTGCGTATCATCATTATCTCATATAACGATGTAGGCTAGGGATCATTTCGAGTAACATTATAATTAACAAAGAGTTTCATGAACAAATCACATACTTGATGATCAATGTAAATAATGGTTACTCAGATAACAATTTATTTAACAGTACATAAACATAGTTATGACACAAGTCTTCCATGCACACACTAGGATCACTGATGTAAGTATCTAATACCCATAGATCTTGTGCATGCCTCATGCTTTGATTGCGGAAGAAGCTTTGTCAACGGATCTGTGACATTTGAATTCGTATGCACCTTGCAAATCTTCAAATCACCTCGGTCGATCATCTCTCGGATGAGGTGATAGTGCCGAGTATATGTTTAGATCTTTTGTGTGATCTAGGCTCCTTTGCCTGTGCAATGGCTCCACTATTGTCACAATAAAGATCCACAGGACCGGATGCACTAGGAACAACGCCCAACTCAGAAACAAATTTTCTGATCCAAACAACTTCCTTTGCAGTTTTAGAAGCTGCAATATACTCCGCCTCCATTGTCGAATATGCTACTTTATCTTGCTTGGAACTTTTCCAGCTCACTGTCCCTCCATTGAGGCAGAACATAAAATCGGATTGCGATTTGGAATCATCCTTGTCTGTTTGGAAGCTAGCATTAGTGTAACCTCTTACAACAAGCTCTTCTTCACCTTCAAACACTAGGAATACATCCTTAGTTCTTCTGAAGTACTTAAGAATGTGTTGAACAATTGTCCAATGTGCCTCACCATAATCTAATAGACGTGTGCATAGCATCGCATACATGATGGATCCAATAGCCGAAGCATAATGAATCGCTCTCATCCTCCATTGCTCATCAAGTGTCGAAGGACACTGACTCTTGCTTAGAGTAATGTCATGTGACATTGACAACAAACCTTTCTTGCAATCTTGCATATTGAACCGATTCGATATCTTGTCAATACATGTATCTTGGTTTAATCCAATTAGCCTTTTAGATCTATCCCTATAGATCTTTATGCCCAAAATGTACGTTGCTTCTCCTAAATCCTTCATTGAGAAACTCTTTCTTAATGAGGATTTAACAGCATCAAGCATTGGAATGTCATTTCTAATCAACAATGTCATCTACATATAGGACCAGAGATACAAGTGCGCTCCCACTAAACTTATTATAAATACAAGGTTCTTCTACGTTCTTGATGAAATCAAACCCTTTGACAACTTCATCAAAACGTAGATTCCAACTCCCAGATGCTTGCTTCAATCTATAGATGGACTTTTGAAGTTTGCATATTTTACTAGCATTTTTAGAATTGACAAAAACCTCCGGTTATGTCATGTACACATGCTAAGTCAGACTTCAATTAAGAATAATTGTTTTGACATCCATATGCCATATTTCATAATCAAAATATGCAACAATTACTAGGAGAATCCGAATAGACTTGAGCATTGCGACGGGCAAGAAAGTTTCATAACAATCAACACCTTGAATTTATTTGAAACCTTTCACCATCAATCGCGCTTTATAGATGTGAACATTTTCATCCATGTCAGTCTTTTTCTTGTAAATCCATTTACAATCGATAGGTATCACACCTTCGATTAGATCAACCAAGTCCCAAACTTGATTCTCATGCATGGATTCATTCGCATTCCATGGCTCCAAGCCATTTCTCAGAGTCGTGTCCCTTTATTGCTCCGCTATAGGTCATCGGTTCATTATTGTCCAACAATACCATGTCATGATGCTCCATGTTAGAAGTGTTAACTTTTCAATCGCACGATGCACCCTAGTAGATCTTTGTGGGGTGGTGTTTCATCAACTAGTTGCACAATATCTTGTACATCCTGTATAGGATCAGTGAGTGCCGAAATATTTTCAGGTATTTCTTGAATTTCTTTAAGATGCTCCTTGCTCCCACTAACTCTTCTTGAGAGAAACTCTTTTTCCAAGAAGACACCATTGCGAGCGGTAAACATTTTATCCCCGCCTTATTATAAAAATAATATCATTTGGTTTCCCTAGGATATCCACAAAGAAGCATTTGTCTGACTTGGGAGTGAGTTTGTTTGATGTCAAACGTTTGACATAAGCATCACATTCCTAAACTTTGAGGAAAGACAATCCGGGACATTTCTCGGTCCACATCTCATATGATGTCTTCTCAACAGATTTAGTTGGGACTCTGTTTTGTGTAAACGCGATAGTTTCAAGAGCATAACCCCAAAAGAATAGTGCGAGATCAGTTTGGCTTACCATCGACCTAACCATGTCTAATAAGGATCGGTTCCTTCGCTCAGACACCTCATTCCATTGTGGTGTTCCAGGTGTAGTCAATTGTGGAACAATTCCATATTGCTTTAAATGAACATAAAATTTATGGCGTAAATAATCACCCCCACGATTAGATCGTAGAAGTTCAATTGTCTTGCCCAATTGATTTTATACTTCATTATGAAATTCTTTGAACTTTTCAAACAATTTAGCCTTTTCCCTCATTAGATAGACATCCATATCTAAAAGTCATTGGTAAAAGTAATGAAATACTGAAAACCATCTTCGGCTATTGAACTCATTGGTCCACATATATCAGTATGTATAAGTCCCAATAAGTCACTTGCCCTCTCGCTTTGACCAGTGAAGGGTGTTTTGGTCATCTTCCCAAGCAAACAAGACTCGCATATGTCAATCAAAATCAAATTAGCTTAGTAAACCATCTCTATGCAGTTTCTCATTTATATGACCTAAGCGACAATGCCAAATAAAAAGTGAGATTTAGACCATTTCGTCGAGCCCTTTTGGTATTAATGTTACAGATTATTTTATTCTCAAATCAAGAACATATAATCCATTCACCAATAGACACTGAGCATAGAAGTATTATTATAATAAATACGACAACATTTGTTCTTTATTACAATCTCATAAACATCAACTTCTTCTAAACATGAAGAAGAGATAATGTTCTTGTTCAAAATAGTAATGCAATGATAATTATTCAATTTCGAAATTAATCCTGAGGGTAATGACAAGTGGGTAGGTCCCAACAGCTATGACCGCAAACTTTGCTCCATTGCCGCACGAACATCCAACTCGCCTTTTGCAAATCTTCTGGTCTCACTTAGACCGTGCAACGATTTGCAAGTGTGAATCATTGATCCAGTATCAAATACCCATGATTCACTAGAAGATGTAGCAATATTAATTTCTAAAACATTCATAACTGAAGTGGAAGCCTCACTTCCCTTCTTCTTCATTAGATCCCCCAAGTACTTCTTGTAGTTTCTAGACCAATGCCCCTTAGCATGACAGTGAAAACATTTATCCTCAGGAGAAGGGCCAGATTTTCCCTTTGGCTTAGGCTTTGCACTTGAGGACTCACTGCGAACCTTTTCCTTGCCTTTTCCTTTAGGATGCATCACACGCTTCCTTTTTTATTCTCCTTTTGAACCATCACCACATGAGTGGCATTTTTCTTAATGCTTTCGTCGGTTGTTTTAATCATCCCATGTAATTCAGCCAATGTTTTCTTCATGACATTCATTTGAAAATTTAATATAAACGGCTCGTAGCTCGCTAGGAGTGACTGGAGAATAACGTAAATAGCCAGATCATCCTTGAGTTCAGAACCAAGTTTTCTCAAAGTCTCAATGTAACCAATCATTTTGATTACATGAGGGCTGACCGGGCTACCCTCCGCCAGCTTGCATGAGAACAAGGGTTTTGAGATGTTGTATCTCTCAGCCCTAGATTAGTCCTCAAACATTCCACGTAGTCCCACAATCATAGAATAAGAACTTGTATGCTCATACTGTTTTTACAGATTAGGGTACATAGTGACAAGCATGAGATAGCTTACATTAAGCGCATCATCGCAGTGCTTCTGATAAGTTCTGCGTGTCGTAGCATTTGCATCAGCTGGGGTCATCGTGGTATGGCTGTTGAAGAACGCACATGGTTTTCTTATTTAAGAACGATTCTCTGGTTGCGGTACCAATCGATAAATTTAGCTCCGTTGAGCTTTTACTTTTCAAGCACAGATCACAAAATTAAAGTGAAAGTGTTACTATCTAACGACATATAGTGGTCCAAGATCCATATTCACTAATATCTATTGAGCTTTGTCTTCACTGCTAGAAAATTAGCGACATAGGTAAAAAAAATACTAATCATATCTCTATATGACTCTTGTTTGTTTAGTGACGTCCAATGCCTCGGCTCCCAACTCTATGACATAAAGCCCAAAACCGTTTTGATAGGTTTATTGAGTAAACCAGTACTATGCTTGTGAATATCCAACGTTCACCCTATTCATTATAATAGATGATGGTATACTTTACTTTGGTAAACCTATCACACAACGATCAAAACAACATAGGTGCTGCTATTGGTAAATGACATCAAATACTCAATTTTTACAAGTGAGGCTATTATATCATGATAAAACATCCACCATATGAAAAGCATGAAAAAATAGTAATACGAGAAAGTAAACATCACAGGCATATGATCATAACACATTGTGAATAGTATGATATTTTAGAATCATAGTGGTCTGCATCATCATGGTTCCATCATGATCTAAGCTGCCATGCCTTACTTCTTATTATGATCACTATCACCGCCATGCTTGATTACATCTCCATGAACATAAAAGAAATTAATGCAACTAATAGCTACAAAATAAATTACATGAGAGATCAATCATCATAGGTCGACATGCAGGTCATTATACAATCATGTGACGACCTCAACCAGATGTGTTAAATTTGCAACACGTAGGCTGCACAAGTGTTACACATAGATCATCACATCACATTATTCCCTACAAAAATATGTTAAGCATAGAACGGTTTTTATCGCGAAACGACTCTGTGATATCACTATAGCAGACACTAAACGGAATTACATAGACCACATCTATGAAATCACTATGAAAATCTCATCAGATTGATCAAATCAACCAGAATTCGAGTCATTTAGAATGCCTCTATTTTTAATGTGACTGGTTATTCAGGAGAAGATCGCGACACATGATCATGGTCTGTTGGCTCAATTTGTTAGCTATGTACACGATTAGTCTCGATGGTGATTCCAGCCGGTAGGGACAAGTTTCGCATACAGCAGAGAAGGAGCACGAACTAACCCTTTAGTCATACGATGCAATCTACTCTAACCAATTTAAACCCCAAAAACCCCGCAATAAAAATTTATCATATGAACATGTCTGCAGTAGATCACATCTACTAACAAGATCCATACTAAAAACTACACAAGTCGGCTCTGATGCCGCTGTAGGGATATCGATGGTACGCTACTCTAGCAATTCTACTGCACCACCCAGAAAATATACGAGTACAAAGGTCATAGATCTTTACCACCAAATGCGTAGCGCAACATAAGATCTAGTCGTAGATGCGCGTCGGTGTAGGAGAAGTAGGCGACCATGTTTGTCTTCTCCTCGTCCTCGTCACAACAGCGAGTTGATGATGAAGTTGCTGTAGCCGATCATCGCAGCAGTAGCAGCAGTGCCTCCACAGAGTCCACACGTACGGGGAGGAACGCTGTGCGCCGGTGTGCTAGCGCCGCGCGCGGCAAGGGTTTCGGCTTGAGGCCTATGAGGGGTGGCGGCTAGGGCTGTCACGTGATACTACCCCTAACCCTACCCTTTATATTTATAGACACGCTGATGGGATTTTAGGTGACAGATCCATTAGTACCCGAATTGCTTATGAATTAAATATACAACAGATCTTAAACCGAATTATTATGATTAGCTTTTGGGTATATTACCAACAACATCTTCATCCCGAGCACATCTTAATATGATATGCTCACGACCATCCTTCTTGTCATAAAAAAGAGTGAATTTGTGGCCCAATTCACCACTGCCACAATTCTTTGCAAACATATCAGCATCTGCCCGAAGCAGCTGAGCAGTACCGGATCCTAGCGTGACCGTGACTGCACCCCAACATCTCTGCCTCGCAGTCGCCCAGCCCCAGGATCCACCCTTGATTTGCCATAGCCCAATGGCCTCGCACAGGTTCCATCTCGATCCCCACCTAATCCTGCAAGCCATGCCTCGATCCACCGTCCTCAAGCCTCGATCCAACGCGCCAAGCTCTGCCCCGCCGCTGGCCTTCCGCACTACAAACGAGAGACGTCCGGCGCACGCCTCCTTACTCGCATCGTCATCTCTAAGAGCTCGTCGCCCACACCGATGGGGTATGCCAAGAGGTGGTCAGGGAGGTCACCACGGAAGGAGTCGCCTGCGAACATGTCCCGGTGCTTCTGTGCGACTTGTTCATCCTGTGCACGCATTCTAGGCTCAATTGTTCGAGAAGGTACTCACGGTGTCCGCAAACCGCCTCATATAGCCCAGGTACTCCTACCACAGTGTGCCACAAAAACTCGTGCACGAGGCCCCCTGACCCGCAGTTCCTAGTGGCCAGGTAGGCCGGCTGATACGCGCATCCATCGTGATCTCTGAGTCACGACCATAAACAATGGAGCGTTGGTTGGTGTTTGACAATCCTACGATTATATAATTGTTGTCGACTGAATCGCGTGGCCTGCTGGATTGGCCACCCTCGGGAGCATGTCCTCTCAGAGCCAGTGAGATTTTATCTTAATTCTAAAATTGTGATATCAAATGTTGGAAATCCAAGCAAAAGAAATCATGAGTATTGAGGTGATTCATTTATTCTAATAATATGTTGGACTTATATGGTGAGTCTGATTCCATCTAGGACGATTCTTCTTTCCGATCTACTAGGAGTTTACTTTCCTAATCTAAGTGACAATAACGTTTCCATCTATATGACATGCCTAATCTGTAGATTTTTGCCTTATTTATGAACCCCTATCCTAATCCGACTAACTTTTCTGAAAATAAAATTAATTCCAACATTGGCGCACCGTTTGTAGGTCATGCCCACCTTCACATATTATACTCCAAAACTCCAGTATTATTCCAATCTGGAAACTCATATTTGGATCATAGATTCTCCTGAAAAGAAACATCAAAGATGTAAACATATGCATGATTCCTATTCAAATTCTTCGTTTGCTAGTCATATTTAATGTACCGAGGTTTTGGTGGATGAACAATGCAGGCTGGCGCTCTTGTGCAAGTTTACACTGATGGAACTGTACTGTTAACACATGGTGGTGTTGAGATGGGACAGGGTTTGCACACTAAGGTAGCCCAAGTTGCTGCATCGTTATTCAACATCCCACTTAGCTCTGTATTTATCTCGGAAACAAGTACTGATAAGGTAAGGTTTGCCACATGGTCATGCTCTAAATGTACTGGTGTTTTTTAGTTTTAATTTACGATCTGAGATTTTTCAACAGTAACCGGGTGATAAAACATAAACACTTTGTATTCTTAGGTTCCAAATGCATCACCGACATCAGCCTCTGCCAGTTCAGATTTGTATGGAGCTGCAGTTTTGGATGCCTGTCAACAGATCAAGGCTCGGATGGAACCTGTTGCTAGCAGAGGAGTCCACAACTCGTTTGCTGAGGTAATGCCATCAATAATTTAGCCTCTGAGTGAGTTTCATGTAAGTGATATCATCTTGATATAACTGACATCAAAATTAATAAAATTCCCTTCTCAAAAAGAAATTTTAGCCTCTGTTACACGTACAAGAGTTGATTTTAATGTGAGTTACCTTTGATATGTGAGAATTCTCACTTTCAAGTTTTGAACAATACCTAATTCATGCAATCACAGAACATGCATTTGTATGCTATGGTATTTAGAGGTATTGTAAATTTTGATCTCCCTCGTGTTTCCATATGTTGGTACTTGGTAGCCTGGGTCAACAATTCTCACTGTACTGGCGTTTTGATAGTTTCCAGCATTTGCTCCACGACAATGGTGTGGTCCTGGTATCAATCAGATTTGGTGTCTGGGCAAAAAATAAAACCATCTATCATCTCTGACTACCAGCATCACTACAAAACAGTAGCAATCAAAGGTGTAATCTAACTACAAAGAACTGTGACGATTAGTCACGGGTGTATATAGCCTGTCATATTTTTTTTTAAAGCTCAGTAGAAGGAGCTCCCGTGATATATCGTATAAGAAGAAAGATTGACCCAGTTTATATGGCAAACCAGGTCTGAAAACTATAGAACACAGAGGATATAGCCTATCATATAAGCAACATGTCATAATAAGCTTCAGAGTAAAAAGGAGAGTGAAGGCCATACCTTTCATTTGCCATCGGATTCGAGATACAAAATATTTCCAATTCGAATTGTAGAAACAAGACGGAAACTGCCTAGATGCACAACGATCCATAGGTACTCACCACTGCCGACAACACCAGATATCTGAAGACTGATGGGCGTGTGGCCATGTGCTTGAGGGCAGACAATGTTTGTCAGTGATTCTTATTCCCCCATGATGTCTGTGCATGGGCCTGAAGGAGGATGGCGTGACATTGTTGATGCTCAGGGCTGAAGGAGGGTGGTGTGGGCCGCCTGAGGGAGCGTCGTGAGGCGTCCCTTTGGGTCTGAAGACAGAAGAACACGAACCAAAGGGGAGGACTGCTGTGGGGTGGCGGCGGGTCCGGCTTTGTTACCTAGGTAGCGAAGATCGCTATGAATGGCTAGCAGAATCCAGTCTAGGTGGAGAGGAGTGTGGCTCGATCAAGAGGGAGGGCCGCCCTGCTGTTAGCCAGGTGTTAGTTCAGGCGCCACGATCGGTTCGTTGTCGAATAGCTGAGGTTGAGTTGGAGGTTCTCCTGCTCTGTGAGGAAGGGAAGCACAGTGTAGCATTTGTTCGGTGGCCGGGTGAGCTGTGATCTGTTGCTCATATTGCTTTTTGTACGGGTCCCACCTGTTAGCAATGAGGGGATATATGTGGGGGGGGGGGGGGGTGGGCAGCGAGGTAGGCGGTCGAATAGGGAAGGTATACAATATTTTACGAGTTTTTTAAGTAGTGTAGATTAATGCTAAATGGCAAGCCTAGCGTAGAGTCTCTCTATTTGTGTTATAGAGGATCTGACTCCGAATCAGCCTATTTAGCTTACAAAATAAGAAAGAGGAAGGTTACATAGAAATTTTCTTCTCTATATCTCATAATGTGTGGAAGCGTTTAGTATTGGATGCCCTCTTTTAGTGTAAATTGGTGTCTTCATGGTCACATGCATCCAAAATATCTTGCTCATGACAAGCCTTAAAGATTTCCGTCCCCCAACCACATTTAGTGGACATTGTAGGGAAAAGTCTATCGAAGTTTTGTAGTAGAGAGTGACAGGGGTAACACTGTTGGAACCATTGGGAGGGAATGATGATTTATTAGATGTGAAAAGATGGATGAAGGGACATTGGGAGTAGATGGCTATGAGGCTGCCAGTGTGTGGTTCAGGGTGGTGGCTTGTGGGGGCGGCGAAGGGGAAGAGGGCAGTCCATCACAATGCTCCAAAACACATCTTTTCAACACAGTATATTTGGTATAGAAACTATCACTTCCCTGTGAAAAAAATAAAACCACTGACAACTACAGCGCAAGTTCCCCTAGGCATCACATCCTTTTTTTTCTAATATTACCTTGCTTGTCGTACCAATTCATATTGCAAAGGTATTAACAAATCAAAATTTTCAATTAAGTTAAGTCACAAGCTATCCACAAAAGCGTGGTGAGAATGGAGCAAAAAGTTTTTTGGAGGAGCAAGACTGTTACTATTAATGGCTTACTTAGACTTGATAAGGCACAGGAAGATCGGCCTCTGTCCGAAGCTGGGATCAGACTACAACGTGATTTAAAGCAGAGAATTCTGGGCTTGGCGGCAGTTGAAAGGGCTAGGCGAAGGCAGGTGTCAAGGATGGTATGGCTCTGGAAGGTGACGCTTGCACATGATTCTTCCATATCAGGCTAATGCAAGACGGCATAAGCTTTACATAATACCAAGACTAAGAGTGGATGCTGGTCACCTTGTCTGGGAACATTGAGGAAAAGGAAACCCAACTGCATCGGTACTTCCAGCAGCTGATGGGAACCAAGGTACAGCATGGTGCGACTCTAAATTGGGAAATGCTGGAACTAAGCAGACTTCCTGAAAATTATCTTGACGCTCCATTTACTGAATCTAAAATTTGGCAAGCAATACAAGAGCTTCCAGCTGAAAAGGTCCCAGGCCCAGAGATGGGTTCAACGGCGAATTCTACCGGGTGTGTTGGCAGATTATTAAATCAGATATTTTGGCAGCTTTCCAGAGTTTCTACTATCAGACTGAGGGTCAGTGTACCAAGTTGAATGATGCGCTAATTACCTTAGTTCCCAAACAGATGGCAGCAGAGACAGCATCGGATTTTCACTCATTTGTGAAACTGGTATCCAAAGTACTGGCAATAAGGCTCTGCACACATATTGATGGTCTTATATTCCAGTGCACAGAGTGCATCATCAAAAAAGGTGTATACAAAACAATTTCTTGTATGTACGAAATTTGGCTAGGGCACATCAAAAAAGGAAGCTGGTACTGTTTCTTAAGCTTGACATAACAAAAGCTTTTGATGTGGTCTCGTCGGAGTTTATGTTTGAGCTTCTGGAAGCTAGAGGATTCCTTGTGCGAAGGAGGAATTGGATTGCTCAATCTTTGTCATCATTCTTACGTGTTCAGCTAAATGGCACAGAGGCCAGGAATTCTCCACATACAGGGGTTGCGACAAGGGGATCCATTATCCCCATACCTCTTCACCCTTGTTTTCTATAGAGTACAGAAAGTTTTTGAGCTGGCAACGACGGAAGGATTCCTGTCACCCTTGTCAGAGCGGATAGCCCCTCTTCGGATATCACTATACACAGATGATGCTATACTCTTCCTCCAACCACTCAAATCAGAAGTTGATCTGGCCATGGAGATTATGCCCAGATTTGGAGACGCCACGAAGCTAAAATCAATATAGCCAAGACCTGGGTTGCCCGGATTCGGTGTTCAGATGATGACCTTGTTGCAGCCTTGCAAAGCTTCAGAGGCAAAAGGATGATTTCACAATGTGGTATTTGGGGCTCCCCTTAACTCTTGGATGGCTGCGAATGACAGATTTGCAATATATCAAGGACAAAGCCCTTCACCGGCTGACAAGGCAAGCTGTTAAGCCTGGGTGGGCACCGTGAAATTGTCGGGTCAGTCCTCAGCTCCCTGCTGACTTACACCCTCACCGCCCTGAAGACAACAAATAAGTTCTTAAGCAAAATTGACATGATATGACAGAGATTTCTCTGGGCTGGCAGCCAAGACTTGCAGGGCGGAAAATGCAAAATAAGTAAGGCTAGGGTGTGCAGGCCCCTAGACATGTGGGTGGGTGGGTGGGGGGGAGGGGGTTGGGGTGATTGACCTCTCTAGATTCAGCCGATCACTCAGATTGAGGTGGAGACGGTACCATTGGCTTGCCCCTGGAAGACCTTGGATAGGCTCCGAGCTGCCATTGTACGACACCAATGAGGCTCTATTCGCTGCAGCTACAAGTGTGGTAGTACACAACTGAGTCATGGCCAGATTCTGGACTTTGAGCTGGTTCAATGGCATTTCCCCAGCATCTCTATTTGGTAACAGAGTCCGGATTTGTGTCGACACAGCCGAAGGGAAAACGGTCTGTTGTTGAGGCTTTGGTCGACAATGCTTGAATCAGATGTTTCTCATGATATCACAGTGTGGATCCTCCATGCATATGTCTCCCTATGGGCTTAGCTGCAGAGTTTTGATTTTGATCCTACTGATGTGCACTCAGACACTATAACTTGACACATATTGGCAATCGGTGAATACTCCATGAAGTCGGCTTATAGAATCCAGTTCACTGGCATTCTGTCTTCTTGGTTACTGGGAAAAATCTGGCATGTATGGGCTCCATTACGCTGCAAGGTCTTCCTTTGGCTGTTGTTATAGGATCGCATATGGATGGCTGAGCAGCTGAAGGTGCGAGGATGGACAAACCGATATTTTTGTCAAATGTGTCACGGGAATCTTGAGACCACTATGCACCTCTCCGTGGAGTGTTCTGTACTCCTGTGACTCATGATATCTGGACCAAAGTGGCGGAGTGGTTGGCTCTTCCCAGTTTGAACCCAATATCTTGGCGACAACATGACATAGCACATTGGTTCTATGACCTCACGGGGAATAATAGCACGTTGAGGGGTAAAGGTATTCAGTCCTTGTAGATCCTTGTCGTTTCGGCTGTTTGAAAGGAGCGGAATGCGCGGGTCTTTGAAGATGCAGAGAAAACTATGCAGCGGTTGCTTGATGAGGTATAGGGTGAAGCGTTTCTTTGGGCGCATGCATGAGCAGCTCATTTAGCGGCGCTGATAAGTTTCCAGAGAATGGAGAGTATTAGGGCGACTGATTGATGTAGCTAGTGTGGCTAAGCCACTGAAGCTTGTAAAATTTTGACTCTGTATCTTCTTCTTCTTTAATATAATTCCTATACAGTTTGAAAAAATAAATTAATTGTATCTGATACTATACTTTTTCAGTTGGCTCAAGCATGCTACCTGGAGCGGGTGGATCTCTCCGCTCATGGTTTTTATGCCACGCCCGACATTGGGTTTGATTGGACGACTGGCAAGGGGTCTCCATTCCGTTACTTCACTTATGGGGCTGCATTTGCAGAAGTTGAGATTGACACTCTAACAGGGGATTTTCATACCAGAGCAGCTGATATTGTAATGGATCTCGGTTTTTCAATTAATCCAGCAATTGATATTGGCCAGGTATGTTCCCAACAACGAGAATCTTGATTTCTTTATCACAATATCATTTATATCTTTTTTGCCACCTTCATTATATAATGTACCATATTTCAGATTGAAGGAGCTTTCATCCAAGGTTTGGGTTGGGTAGCCTTGGAAGAGCTGAAACGTGGGGATGATAACCACAAATGGATCCGACCGGGCCATCTTTTCACTTGCGGTCCAGGCTCTTACAAAATACCCTCTATAAATGATATACCTCTAAACTTCAAAGTTTCACTATTGAAGGTAAAAATATCATTTGTTTTTATGCAAATTACTGAGATCCACAATCCTTTTTTCTATAGGGAAGAGTTTTAGAACTTGATGAAATTTATTATGAACGTTGCAATATAAACATGTATATACAGTGACATCGTAAGCTACACAAACATTACAAGGTAGCTAAACAACATTCTTGTTGCCGCTTGTTATTTTCAAAAACCGTACATATCAAATTGCCATCAAATCAGGGGCTGGCCTAGCTAGCTGGAAGCATCGCTATGCAGCACTACTATACTTTTGTCTCGTTTTTTATGTGTGTGTGTGTGACAAATTTATAATATTATCATGTTTAGGACATGGATGCGTTCTATCACGACTATGCCATTGTCCCATCGGCTAGTTCCACATGCCCCCACTCACTGGTCCAGTGCACTTTTTCATTGATCTGCCCAAGCAAACGAGAGAAACTGAAGGACCGGGCTATCAACTAGCACTGCTGGACCCGTGAATCATTTTCCGTGATGAATATACCATTTAAAAACAAATCGCACATCCACCCTTGTCCATCTGTTAACCAGTTGTCTGCTGATTCCATTTTCTTCTATGTTTGTTAGTCATGTCACGATTAGTTCAGGTGAATGCCTTGTAGTATGGTTAGTTGCGTTGTTTATCTTGGTTCTATCAGTCGTGCCCTTCTAAATAAGTATGATTTATATATGTATAAATGATGTTGTCTCTCCCATGATACTAGAGTTGATATGGCTGTCATGAAATCTCCATGTTGGATCGATATATAAGTTGCTGCAGAATTATACTAAAGCTCTTGTAAAATAATGTGCTTTTATCTCCTTACATTTGTTTCTATTGATTCTGCGTTATTTGATGGCAGGGTGTTCCTAATCCTAAGGTCATTCATTCTTCCAAAGCCGTAGGTGAGCCACCATTTTTTCTCGGCTCAGCTGTTCTGTTCGCCATAAGAGATGCAATATTTGCTGCAAGGGCTGAGGAGGGCTATTCCGACTGGTTCCCCCTTGACAACCCGGTGACACCTGAAAGAATAAGGATGGCCTGTGTTGATTCCATTACAAAGAAATTTGCTGATGTATATTTCCGGCCCAAGCTTAGTATATAGTGGTTGATAGATGCCGATGTGGATCATAGTTGTGTGGACAGTTGTATCCAGAGAATAAATCCTCGTTATAAGGTTCATGAATGTTTACTGCGGAGAGAAAAGGAAAACAACATATTTGGCCATTATATGTCATATGTTTGGGGTAGTAAATGGATTATTTTCTTAGTTACCTTTTTGCAAAACACACTACAGTCACACACACACGATATGGTAGTTTGTTGAAGATACTATTGAAATTCCATCTATTTAGTCATAACATAGTATAGTAGGTCCCAAGCATAGGTAAAGGAGTAAGGGTTGTGATAGACTTGAGGGATCAATCCATCACTATTAGAAGATAAGATCGAGTCCTTGTTGTAAAAGTAGGAGCAACAGACTTCGATTCCTGTACTTATACGAGGTCTTAGACCTATAAATAAAGATCATCGCTGGTGCCTATGTGTATCCAAGCGCTTCAACTGTTTTTACATGGTATCAGAGCCAGCTTCTTCTAAACATCCAGCAAACAATGTCGGCGAGTTCATCATCGTTTTCGACGGTTCTACCAGCGCTAGGACCACCGGTAGCAGAGAGGCTTACGAGGGAAAACTTTCTTCTATGGAAGGCATAATTCCTCCCGGTGCTAAGGGGCGCACGATTGATGCGCTAACTTATTCGGATGAAAAAACCATCAGAGAAGATCTCCATCACCCGAGAGGACAAGAAGGTGGAGACAGTGGTAAATCCTAAGTATGAGGTATGGATTGCTCAAGACCAACAAGTTCTGGCATATTTACTAAATTCTCTCTCAAAAGAAGTGCTAGCACACGTCATGACGAAAGAAACGTCGGCTGATGCATGGAAAGCACTCCAAGAATCCTTTGCCACACAATCTCGTGCTAAGGTGACAAACCTGAGGTTTTCCCTGACTAACAGGAAGAAGGGAGACATGTCGATGTCTCAATATTTTGCCAAAATGAAAAGGATGGCAGACGAGCTTGCGTCAACAGGAAAAATCCTAGATGATGATGAAATAGTCTCCTACATATTGAACGGGTTGGACTCGAACTATACACCATTTGTCTCTTCCATAATGACGAGAAGTGATCAGATCTCGATCAACGAGTTATACTCCCAAGCCCTCGGCTATGAGCATAGACAGAACATGCTCCAACAGGAGGAACAAGATGATCCACCAGCAGCTAACGCAGCCATGAGGGGTTGTGGCCGAGGAAGAGGCAATGCAAGAGGAGGCAGAATTCACTACGGTCGTGGTCAAAACAGTCGTGGTGGCCGAAGAGGTGGAGCTCAAACAAAACAAAATCTAGGCAATGTCAGTCAAGGACAGAAAGTATACTGCCAGATCTGCGGCAAGCCTAACCACCAAGCTACTAAATGTTGGTACCGCTATGATCAAGATTATAAGAAAGATGAAAGATTTGCTGGCGCTGCGATACAATCTTATGGAGTAGATTCTAACTGGTATACGAACACGGGGGCTACTGACCATATTACAAATGAATTAGACAAGCTCACCACACATGAGAAGTATCAAGGGCATGATCAAATTCATACGGTAAATGGCAAAGGTATGTATCTTAGTCGTATTGGCAATACCATGATTTATTCCCCTAAAAATCATTGCATCTTGATAAAGTCCTTCATGTTCCTAACTCCAAAATAAATCCTTATTCCGTTCACAAGTTTGCAAGAGATAATAACGTATTCTTTGAATATCATCCTTGGTATTCCTTTGTTAAGGATCGGGTCACGAAGAACACACTTCTTAAAGGCAAGTGTGAAGGAGGCCTTTATCCAATCAAGTCTACCATCAAGCCGAATCACAAGTACTCTCTAGCCACGATCAAGCCTTCATTGGAATCGTGGCATAGTCGTTTCGGACATTCATCTTTTGTTATTGTGAATCATGTCTTAAAAAATAATGAGTTGTCCTTTTCCGAAACAAATAATGTCAATTCGGTTTGTGATTCTTGTCAAAAGGCCAAAAAGACATCAACTTCCTTATCCAAATCCGATAGTATATCAAAATATCCTCTTGAGCTTATTCATTCCGATGTGTGCGGGCCATCACCAAAATCTGTCAATGGAAATAAATACTATGTAGTTTCATTGATGATCACAGTAAGTACACATGGATATATCTTCTCAAAAACAAATTTGAAATATTTCATGTGTTTCACAATTTTCAAAATCTGGTTAAGCGACAGTTTAATCGGAAAATCCTTGCTATTCAAACTGATTGGGGTGGTGAGTATGAAAAACTCAATTCCTTTTTCAAAAAAAAGGAATTAGTCACCATGTCTCTTGTCCTCATGCACACCAACAAAATAGAGTTGCAGAAAGGAAACATCATCATATTGTAGAAGTAGGGCTAGCATTGCTAGCCAATGCTTCTATGCCTTTAAAATTTTGGGATGAGGCCTTCACCACCGCTGTCTATTTGATCAATATTCTTCCATCCCGAGAGATTAAAATGAAAACTCCCACTGATCTCCTACTTGGTTATAAACCGAATTATTCCAATCTAAAGATATTTGGGTGTGCTTGTTGGCCCAATTTGAGACCTTATAATACTAGAAAACTTGCTTTCATATCCATTCAATGTGTGTTCATCGGTTACAGTCCACTACACAAAGGGTTCAAATGCTTGGAACCCAACACTGGCCGTGTATATGTATCAAGAGACGTAATTTTCGATGAACAAGTATTCCCATTCTCTGAGTTGCATGAAAATGCAGGTGCCAATCTCAGGAAAGAAATCCTTCTCCTTCCTTCAAATCTTTGGTCAGGTGCTTATAATTTAAGGGGAACATCAGGTAGTGTCACATTGACTAATATTACTGAGCCTAGACATGAGTCGGTTTAATTGCAGGATTCAGAAGAGGAATAATATAGAAGTGATGATCACCTGTCTGAAAATTCTGGTGCAAATCAAGAAGACAGCAGAGGGATATCTGGAAATAATCATATGAGACAGAGAGGGGGAGGTGCTGAAACACGGTGCTGATTCGGCACTTGATCCAAGAGGCCGGCACGGCTCTGGTCCGTCTGAGCAGCAGAAAGAGAGAGGGGCACGTGCTCCCATGCAGCAGGTGGATCTCCTAATTAATGCGTCTCCCACGCTACAGTGTGCATCCCCCGCGCGACACGGTGAAAGCATCCCACCTGCGATGACATCTGACCAGGGACACGTGGTGCATAATGAAAGGAGGAGAGTGAAAATCGAGGAAGATCCTGCTGGGTCGGTGTTGTTGTCTCAATCATCCGCAGCAGGAGGATCTGGTGAGGCTGAAGAGCCATAGCTCAGCCTGTTCAAAGGATGCGTACAAGACTACAAGAAGGAATTTTTAAACCAAAAGTCTATACAAATGGCACTATAAGGTACTCATATTTTACCTCTACAGGAGAACCTTGACCTAGTCCCCAAAGTCCTGCTGCCCTTACTCTCCGCTCGGTCTCATTTTTCTTGCCACGTGTTTCATTTGCTATCTTTACCCGAGCAATGTGTCTCTAGCCTATTCTTGCGAGTAGTTCCAACTACTCGACTTGTACCGACTGCTACACTATCTAGCATTACAGTAGCTAACGAGGTTTTCAAACCTAATCCCAACCCAGGGTTTTCTTGGCTATGCATTTGGGTTTCAAACGAGACTTAAATGCAAGACTTAAGTGAGTGCTCAAAGTAAGTTCTCAAAACAGTAAAAATTTGTAAAAAAAGTTAATGCAAACCGGAGCTTGCCTTGCTGCTCTTGGTCATAGGCTAGCTGTTCCTCTGGAGTGACGAAGTCTAAGATTTTGGGTCCTCCTCAACCTTACGACTACATATGATAAATACAAATATGTGTCAATTTAAATGCATTCGAATTGAAGTTAAACTTGTGAGAGCTATAAGTCTTGCTAGACAGACCCAATCACTCTGATATGTGGTTTGGATACAACCTAAACAGAGACTTGGCCAAGTTTCATTTGCAGCAAAGCTCATTTGAGCCCTCCACAAATAATTATGTACTTGGCCTTAATTGGAGCTCCTAGGGTGTCCTAGGGATTTTCATGGAGCAAGCCATGACTTTCTAAAAACTAGATTTCCAGAGGGTTCTAATAAATTTGGTCTCACTTAATTTGAAGGTTCCTAGCTAAAGATATGAGCTAAACAATTTCAGAGAAATTCTGAAAATGTTTCTGAACATTTGCTATTTTCTCTGGAACAGTTTTATTAATCACACCATTAAGTGGATCAAATGAGCTCAAATGGATCTGAAATTTTTATGGTAGCTCAGGGATATTTGGTGAACATCCAAGCCAAATTTGAGAATTTCCCCCAAAGGGTTCTCCAGTTAAAATTCTGAACATTTTAAACTTTGAAGAATTAATTCTGGAGAAATAAGGATTTTCATAGAGTGAAACTTGATTTGTTGGAAAGTACTCAGAGATCTGAATGCAACAAAATTCAGTTCACTTGATTTGGAGTTTCCTAGCCAAAGTTATGTGGGTTTGAAATTTCAAATAAATCTGAAAATCGGAGAAATGTTTAAATCGCTGCGCGTGGGACCGGGTCTACGTGTCAACTCCTCAGCGACTGACACACGGGGCTACGGAGTATTTCCCGCGCAGCCACATCTGATCCGGTGCCACAGCTGATCCCCAGTTTAAATTATCGGCCGCTGACACGTGGGATGGGAGCTTCGTCTACCTCCGGCCTCCCGAGCTCGACCGCCGACCCCCTCGCCGGATTGCTCGCCTGAGGGCTTTTGCTGTGTGCCAAACTCCACGATCTTTGCCTCCTCTGCCTAATCCCACACGGGGAACACGGTGCTGGGCTCAGCTCGACGTGACAATCACCGGAAAATGGCCGGCGACGAGTGGCGGCTTCGAAAGAACTTTGGCCGTGTCGGCCGGACTTCCTAGCACCCCAAAAGATCGAGCTATCGGTCGTAGAGCATCAGTACACCCTATGGAAGCTTGGCATGGGCTCAAGGCAGCTCGGGAGAGGTCCTAGGTAAGCTCTCACCGTGCGTCCGACGCCTCCCGCCATTAGCGCCGATAGAAAAACTAGGAATGGCCGGTCTACCAAGGTTTTTTTGCTAGGACTGCGTGATGTGAACATCACTCCTGCAGATATACACAACACTCACATGGTAGACATGCAAGGTCCAATTACTAGAGCTCGAGCACGAAAATTGAATTTAGAGGTGAGCTCGTTCCTGAACAATTCTTTATATGTGAATTTTGAGAGTATGTTGCTACCTAATGGATTAATTATGATTAGGAACCATGGAGAGGACATGGAGATACATGGAGAGGGGTTTGGAGGCGTGGAGGGCCAGAAAATACACCAACAAGAAGTTAGAGACCGCGCCCAACTCAAACTCGAGTCCAACTCGGGCCCAGGAGCAGTCCACCTTAAAATGGATGCACAGGAGGCATACGGACTCCGTTTTTGACGTTCTACATATGCACGGAAAGCTGAGAGGATAAAAGTTCTAATGGAACTGACCCCACGTCAAAATTCACTCGGAGTCGACGGGAAACTTCGAAACAATATAAAGTTTAGAGTCTATCAGGGTGTTGCATCACCTAGTTGGGCCACTGGGCCTTGTATCGAGTGCAAGTCTATTATGTACGTGTCTTAGGGTTAGGTCACGACCCCAGCACCCCCCTGGTCGTCCTACACCTCCTTTATACCCCCTAGCCGCCATCACAAACAGCTGGGTTTTGCTTAGTTACAATCTGTCATTGAACAGTTCGCCGATCATCGTTTGTGAAACCCCAAATTCGTGATCAATTCAGATTTGATTGCAACTTCTCTGTTCTTTCTTGTGTTCTTGATTGCGCTTGCAGGGATAAGCCTTCGTGGCGAGGTCATTTGTGTGATACGGGTGATAACCAATGGAGCAGTGGTGTAGTGATTGTGGGGTTTCGTTCGTTCGGAGCCTTGGATCATCAACGTCGAGATCTCCACCCAATCAAGTTTACCCTACCTCTCGGAAGATCGGGACTCATCCTCCTATCACTGCGAAGGAAAGTTGATTGCTACCAAGCCTAGCTCATGTAGGTGCAGTTGGATGATCTCTAAACAACTATGGAATGAGAATTTGGCAGATCCGCACCCGAAGGTTGGTCTGCGCCGAATGAAAGGGAAAACTGAAATTTGTCGCCGGTGATCAAACACTCGGGCTGTGGTTCGGGGGTGAGCAATACCAGACCCTAACACGTCCGGGGGATGCCTTAGCTTGGGCGTGACACCTTCCTGTTTGGGCTGTCCACGGGAGCCCGAGGTGCGGAAAACTTTAGGTCACCGGAAAAGCTTTCGGTGTGGGGCAAGATCAATCGAACTCGGCTAGTTCCTACGACGGGGAAGGAAGAGAAGAGTCTCTCGTACCATTTTGCAGCTTGGAGAGAGTGGGGAGGCTGTGCTCGCTGACTCTCCGATCAAATCCGAGAGAGTGGCGGCAAGGCGACGTTTTCTTGCGCGAGAGGCGAAGACTGGTCGGCTCGGCTGCGGGGATAAGAGGGGCAGCGAGGCGGTTCAGTGGCCAGGGGCGGCAACCAGCTGCTGTCCCTGCCGCTCCTCGCCATGGCGGCAGCTCGATCAGGCGCAAGAAACTGGGCTGAGCTCTTCAGTCGGTTAAAATTTCCAGTGAGGCTGACATGTGGGTCCCACTCTAGTTTTAACCTCTGAAATTAACTTCCCTCTACTGCTCCAAACAGTAATCCCACTAATACCCTCTAGAATTTGAATTATCTACCAAATGCCCATTTGAAGTTGATAGAATTCAAATTGTGAGGTGTTTGAATATATTTTCAGCACATATGCAGTTTGAAATTCAAATTGAGTTTGAATTTGTTAATCTTAGCTCATGTCAAGATCAACTCCAAATGGAGTGAAAATTGGTGTGTGGGCTCACAAAAATGTGCTGAGTATGAATATGCCTCCCACTTTGGAAGTCATGGGATAAAAGTAGTTTCAATTTGAATTTGAGTTCAAACTACTGTAAGGGCCTAAGTTTTTGGCACATATTCAAAGTGTTCATCACCACACACACCCTTCATTTGAAGAAACTTGATGAACACATTTGAAGAGCAAGTAACCACCATCAACATGCTCATTAGAGAACAAACTCACAAAATGCAAAAGTGGCATTTCCCACATGCATCATATAGGGGTCGGGCGTATGAAAAAGTCCTACACCTTGCTAGGAATGTCCATGCCAAATTTCACCCAAATCCAAAACCTTTTTGAGGTCTTTTGGGTACAACTAAAAAGAGGGTGGTTAGAACTCAAATTCAAATTCAAACTGTTTCCATCCCATGAATTCAAAAGTGGGAGGCATATTCTTGCTCAGCACATTTTTGTGAGCTCACACACCAATTTTCACTCCATTTGGAGTTGATCTTGACATGAGCTAGGTTTAACAAATTCAAACTCCATTTGAAATTCAAACTGCATATGTGCTGAAAATATGTCCAAACAAAAACCAATTTGAATTCTATCCAATTCAAATGGTCCAGGGGTAGATAATTCAAATGACCAATGTTAAGATGGTCTCTACTGTTTGGAGCAGTGGGGACCCACATGTCAGCCTCTATAGCAATTCAACTGACTGAAGTCACCGCAGCTCGGTTCTTGCGCGCGCCCGCGAGGTCCCCACGGCGATTGCCGACCGCTGCCACCTCCTGGTCTCCGATTACCGCCTCAACCGACGTCCCCAGCTATTTAACTGCGAGCTGCCGCCGGCAGCAGCTCACCTTTCAACTGCCTCGACATTTCCAGTGCTGAAAACACTGAGCTGGTCGCCGCACCGCTCACCGCATCACCTCGCCGTCGACCGGCCAAAGCAGTGCCTTCCACCGCGAGCTGAGGCTACAAATGGCACCGCCGACCCTTGCTCGACGTGTTACAGCCCTCAGCTGCTCGTGATCATCTTCGGTGAAGCTTGTCCGAGCCGATCTTTCATCGCTCTGTTAACCGAGAGCTCCTCCGACTCGACGCCGTCGCCCAAGCAGCGCAAAGCTTCTCCGGCGCGACCAACGTGTCTCTGAGGTTCGCATCCAAGTCTAGTAGCTCTTCCCGAACTCCCTAGGTCCCTCTTAGCGCCGGTTAGCCGGAATTTCAATTTTTCCGATGATCACCGTATAGAACACCGAGAACCAAAACTCGAAATTTGCCTCGATCACTTGATCACCAGGGATCCTGGTCGAGCTGAAGCTAGAGTAGCACCTCGCGGTCACCTCAGCCAAATTCTAGCGGGGATGATCAACCCAATGAGCATAGCACCGGAATTTGGCCATCACTGGTGAAAATGGCTCGGGTCGCCGGTGAAGTCTACTTTCCCGGCGATCTCCGGCCAAGAGGAGGGCAGGGTTAGCTTCCTCGTGCCTCAGTGGTGCTTTGCGACCCATTGGTTGATCGTGTTCACTGCCTAGACGAGCTAGCACCGTCGGACCTGAGCTCCTCTCCCGCCTCCACCGTCGCCGACTAGGTTTCCGACGATGTCAAGGTCCGAGAAGGTGCCCGGCGTGTGCGTCGTGTTCCAAGGATCATGTAGGAAGAAACCACGTAGCAAATTAGGAAGTAGCGGCCGAGAACGACCCGCGCCACCGACGCTGGAAGTCGCGCGCTCGGGCGCTGGCGGGAGATAGACGATGACACTGTGCGTGGGACCCATGTGCAGTGTTTTAAACATTTCCCGATTTTTAGTTTTACTTCAAACTTCAAACCCACATAACTTTGGCTAGGAAACTCCAAATCGAGTGAACCAAATTTTGTTGGATTCAGCTCTCTGAGTACTTTCCAGCAAATCAAATTTCACTTCATGAAAGTCCTTATTTCTCCTGAATTAATTCTGCAAATTCAAACTGGTTAGAATTTTAACTGGAGAACCCTTTGGAGGAAATTTCTGAAATTTTGCTGAGATGTTCACCAAAATATCCCTGAGATACCATAAAAATATCAGATCCATTTGAGCTCATTTGATCCACCTAATGGTGTGATTAATAAAACTGTTCCAGAGAAAATAGGAGTCCAGAAACATTTTTAGAATTTCTCTGAAATTGTTTAGCTCATATCTTTAGATAGGAACCTTCAAACTAAGTGAGACCAATTCCATTATAACCCTCTAAGAATCTAGTTTTCAGAAAGTCATGGCTTGCTCCATGAAATGTAAAAGTCCCAAAACTTGTAAATAGAAAACTTGAGCTATGAATAAAAGTGGAGTTTATATACAAGAAATGGGACTTACAAAAACTTTTGTTAATCATCTAAGTGTTGGCAGGTGCAATAGAACCCAAAAAACAGTATGAACCAAAAGGTTCACTTCAAGGAGGAGAGAGCCATTTTCAAAAAGAAAAATTGAAACTGTTGTTTAAGAAGTGGTGTTTGCAATGCCAACTCAAAGATCAGAGAGCATATTCAAACTCTCCAGGTTCAAATTATGAAGGAGGCAAATTTGGAGGTGCCTTGATATGATTATCAAAGGGACTTGTAAATTTCATCTAAATTTGAATTTAAATTTGAAACTGTGGCACAACTTGTCAAATGGAAAATTGTCTTTTGAATTTGGATCCCTCATAGCTGAATTTACAATGTGTCAAAATTTGGAGATCTTTTGGGGCTGAGAGGAGGCTGTGGGCCCCAATTGTCATTGAGAAGGGGGTGTAAACCTTACTGCCTAAGTCAGCTCTGTTCTCGGTTCACACACGAGCTCACACCGAGCCACCGCGAGGTGCCACGCACTGCCGACCGAGGACCCGGAAGCACCTCCCGAGCTGCTTGGGATTGATCGTTCGTTGCTCTTATCGCCTCCACCGAGAGCGCAGCGCCTCACCCGATCGCCTCACGCCACTGCCGTCCTTACCACGCGCCTCTCATCGAGCTCTTGCCGCACGGAGAGAAATCCTCAGAGCACCGGCGCCTGGACGCCTCAGCAGCTTCCGCGCCAAGCTAAGCCGCCCTACAGCCCCGCCAGACCTCCCTCGATGTGGCCGAAGTGATAACCAGGCTCTAGCTCCGCAGAAACTCCGGCGTCGAGCTCGGTTCTCCACCACAGCACCGAAGGGAGCCGCCGCGACGAGAACTCGTCGCCCGGCCGCCACAGGGCTTCTCCCACCCAGCTGCAAAAGCAAAAAGGTGCACCTGTAAACATTCTCGCTTCACAACAACGCCGGCAGCGTGTCATGGACCGTGCTCGCCGGAATTTCAGTTTTGCCGACGACATATGATAAAGACCGAGGGGAGAAACTCGGCGAATTCGTCTCACACGTCAAACCCCTACCCACACAACGTAGCATACACCTTCTATACCCCCGTGTGCATTCATAGGATCAAGAACCACCGAGAACCATCGAGCAGAGCCGCTGTTCATCGAGTTTTTCGATTTTCGCCGGATTTTGACCTAGCCCGACGGTGAGGTCATATTTCCGGCGAGTTCCAGCGAGATCGGCAGTTGGGTCCGGGTTCTCCTCGGTGCAGTGGTGCTGTACGAGCAAACGGCGACGTGTTTGGTGCGGTATAACGCCCTAGCGACATCACCGGAGTTGCCACAGACGCTGTCGCCGTCGCACCTAGGTTTCCGGCATTGTCAATCTGAGATACGCCCGGCAAAGTGTTCCTCGCACGAAAATACGTGGGGGCGGCGAGAACCAGCAAGTTCCGAGCACCGGAACCCACTCCCGGCGAGAGCTCCGGCGAGCTCGGCGGCGCGGGAGCGCGGGCGGCTGGAGGAAGACAAAGACGGGGGCTGGCCCACGCGTCAGTCTCTGTTGCGAGGGAGTGGGATTTTCTGTGGCCTCAGATCAGTCTGTGACAACGCGGGGACGGGTCTGTGGTTCCGTGTGGCTCAGTTCCAGTGGCTGACACGTGTAGGGTGGACACACAGTCAGAGTTTGAATATTTCCCGAATTAATTTGAATTCCAGATTTAGTTCAAACTTTAGAACCTCACAACTATTGCTAGGAAGCTCCAAATTTAGTGATTCAAATTGGGTTGGATTCAGGATGAAAAACTATATCCAAATATTCAACCTAATTTGCATGAAAACCAATAGAAAATTCTGGAAAATTCTTTAAAGCGTTTCAGCAAAAGAATTTTAAAGGGAGTTTGGTTCATCCAAAAATTCCCAAATTTGGCCAAGATATTCTTTAGGATGTTAGGAGACTCATGTAAAAGTTTCAGCTCATTTGGAGTTGATCTGGTTTGGGTAATTCTAATTTTAAGTTTCTGTATTCAAATGAATACAGAAACATTTTCAGAGAATTTCTAAAACTTGGAAATTCAGTTCTGGACATTCCCTAGCTCCAAAAATCCTAAGAAAATTCATGCATACTCCCTGAGCTATGTCTGAAATTGTAGTTCACTTGAATTTGCATGAAAGTGCAAATTTAGTCAGAATTAATTCCTGTTTGGCTAAATGCTTAGGGAATTGTTCAGGGTGATCTACTTCGTGAATTATTCTGAATGTTGGTCCAGAGGGCCTTCTTGTGACAAGGAACTCACAAGAAAATTTCCAGCTCCATTGGAGCCCTCGATCATTATGTCCTATTCAACCTCATTAGTTGATCCCCACCCAAGTGATGAAACCCCACTCATCACTTGATGATAGTGCTTAAACACAAACCCAAACCACTAGCCCCAGTGTCGTTTTAAATTCTTAAACAGAGTTCCAGTTTTAAACTTGTCTTTAGAACTTGTTAGCAAAAGTTTTATAATTAAAGATATATGCATGTTCATAACGTGTAGTGATTAAACGTGGATAAGTGAAGATTTGATCAAGGAGCAAGAAGGCAGGGATTAAGCTTCAAGTCATCATCAGCAACTAACTTCATCTTATCTGACTTTAGTCACCTGCAAAACTAAGGCAAGCCCCGGTTTGCATTTAAGCTATTTTATGAAGTTTTTCATTTGTTCACTACTATGGGTCAAAGTTTGTATGTGCATTAGGTCAAGGATGTTTTATACTCCACTTGCATAACCAAACATGAACCCTGAGGTCAAGGGTAGAATTGTGTCTTCGCTGTAGAATAAGGCCGTGTTAAATAGACTAGGGCATCCGGTAGAAGACGAGTAGTTGGAATCTACTTGCGAGCTATAGTTCAGGATCACATAAGTATGGTTGGGAAAGGGAGAGACAAACTAAAGTTTACATTTCTAAAGATGAGACCGGGCAGAGGGGTTAGGCAGCGACAAGACGAGGTCTTGGTCGAGTAGCTCTGCCTGTGTCGGTTAAGGACCGATGTGTGTGCCGTGTCCAGGAGCAAGTATTGAGTTGTGTACCGGATGCTTACTGATATATGGGAACCAGGAAACCGATGTACCAGGTTCACTGGATTGTAGAGGCATACGACATCGTCTCGTTAGACCTATGAGCCCGAAACGGCGCGACCGGTTCTACAGTTTAGTGTCCTGAGAAAGGTTGCCACATACGACGTCATGAAGGACGCCAAAGTTGGGTCTTCAGAGGCGGGCGTATGTGTCGAGTTATCCGGGTAGTGTTTGATTCGAATCACCGTCCCTCGCGGTTATTGAGTACTGCTTGCTCCCATGTTGTGACATAGTAATCAACTTGTGTGGAAACTGTTTGCAAAAGTATAATTGCTGCTATGATTATGTTAAGTTGCATGAAAACCCTGTTTGAAGTAGAGATAGAGCAAACTAAAATTATTTTCCACCTTGGGACAAGTAACATTAGAATGAAGCGTTTCTTGTTTGATTGTGGAGTTCCAATGTTGCTGGGCGCAAGGTCACTACTATTATGGCTAAAATCTGAAAGTTAAGGATGAACTCGTAGGTGAGTCTTTTCGCAAAGGACAGACTTAAATCTTAGGTTACGTTCATGTAGAGTTTCATGCTTTAGGAGAGACGGATAAGTCTTGCTGAGCCTTTGTGCTCACTCTTGCCATATAAGTGGTTTTGCAGGTAACCCTCGACGCTATAAAGAAGGTTGTCTGGTGATACTCGGGAACTTCCGAGTCATGTCACACTCGGAGAACCTAGCCGCTGCCATGTCTTCGTGTTGCTAGCGAGAGGAGCCCGCGGGCTGGACCTCTTCTCAAGTGCTTCTTAGATATTCGATGTGAGATGTTATAGACTTCCGCTGTAGCTACTTTATGTAAACTATTTACAAAGAAACAGTTTTAAGCTTCCGCTTTGATTTATGTAATACATTGTTCCTCATATGTGTGCTGTTGGGTGCCGCATAACACGGCACCACCCAATGCGATCCCCGGGCGAGGCGGCACGGCCCCGTGATGGAGGTCGGGCCCTGTCATGAAAATCCATAGAACACCCTAGAAGATCCAATTAAGGTCAAGTACATAATTATTTGTGGAGAGCTCAAATGAGCTTTGCTGCAAATGAAACTTGGCCAAGTCTCTGTTTAGGTTGTAACCAAACCACAGTAAAAAATTCAGAGTCATTGGTTCTGTCTAGTAAGACTTATAGTCTTTACAAGTTAAATTTATTCAAATGCATTTAAATTGATACATATACTTGTTACCTCATGTAGTCCCTAAGGTTGAGGAGGAACCCGAAGTCTTAGACTTCGTCACTCCGGAAGAGCAGCTAGCCTATGACCAAGAGCAGCAAGGCAAGCTCCAGTTTGCATTAACCTCTTTACAAATTTTATTGTTTTGAGCACTTCCTTTGAGCACCACTTACTTCTTGCATTAGAGTCTTGTTTGAAACCCAATTGCATAGCCAAGAAAACCATGGGTTGGGATTAGGATTGAAAACCCCGTTTAGCTACTGCCATGCTAAGATAGAATAGGATTCGGTACAAGTCGAGTAGTTGGAATTACTCGCGAGAATAGGCTAGAGGCACATCGCTCAGGTAAAAATAGCAAATGAAAGAGATGGCAAGAAAAATGAGACCGAGCGGAGAGTAAGGGCAGCAGGACTTTGGGGCCTGAGTGCTATAGCTCCGCTTGTGTCGATTGAGGACCGAGCCGTGTGCGGGCCTGTTGAACAAGCTTGAACAGTACCAAAGATCTACCGGCTATACGGGAACCGGGAAACCGATGTAACTCAGGTAGCTGGGTATTGAGGCACTGCCTGTCGTTCAGAGGTTAGGTTAAGAGCTCGAGGTGTAAATCGGCTGGCGGCACTGTGAATGCGCGCACAGAGACCTCTTGCTCGGGACGATAGGACCGGTTCAATATTTGGCTGACGGGTGAAAGGTGGTTGCGTACGACGTCCGTAATGGTTGCTGTAGGCAACATCGAGTACGGGCGTACGTGACGGGTTATTCGGGTTACCCTGCAGGTGTAAATCGATTATAATCGCCGTCCCTCGCGGTCAGTGAGTACCACTTGTTCACTATACCATGACATAGAAAGAACAGGCTAGATTCATGTTAAAAGTTTGCTGATTTGAAAAATATACCTTGCTTGTTAATGTCTTGTTGTAGTTTAGAGCTAATTAAAGTTCTTTTCAACTTTGGGAAAAGTATATGAGAGAAATGCGTTTCTTGTTTGATTGCGGCTCTCTCATGTGCCTTAGCGTAAGGTTCTCCACAACCTGCTGCTAAAATATTGAAAGTAAGGTTCATTAGGCGAGTCCTCTGCAAATTATTTACCTTATGTACCCTGTACCCATCATGTAGAAGTTCCAAGTATAGGAGAGACGGGTCAGTCTTGCTGAGCCATCGTGCTCACTGCTTGTGTTTTAAGCTTTTGCAGGGGTCTATGAGGAAGGGACTCCCGAGGAGGAGACGGAACCCCAGGAGGGGAACCCCGTCGAGTGGGAGTCATGCACGCCGCCGTGTTAGTGTGTGTGCGTGCTAGCGGGGACACGTTCACGGGCTGATCGTGAACTCGATGCGTAGTCTACGCCCGTGAGTGTAGACTGAACATATTTTGTTGTAAAACTGTTCATACACTGGTTTATGTAATAAAACTTTGCTTCCACTTTGTACCTTTGATGTGTGTTATCCGGTGCTGTGCAATGCAGCACCCCTCAGCGTGATCCTGGCTCGACAAGGCCGATGGGGTCATGTCAACTACCCTCTTTCTAGTTATACCCAGAAAGACCTCAAAACGGTTTTGGATTTGGGTGAAATTTGACATGAGCATTCCTAGCAAGGTGTAGGAGTTTTTCATATGCTCAGTCCCTATATGATGCATGCGAGAAATACTATTTTTGCATTTTGTGAGTTTATTCTCTAATGACCATGTTGATGGTGTTTACTTGCTCTTCAAATGTGTTCATAAAGATTCCTCAAATGAGGTGCGTGTGATGTGATGAACACTTTGTATGTGTGCCAAAACTTAGGCCCTTACATTCCTCCCCCCTTAAAAGAATCTCGTCCTGAGAATATAAGCTTAAAATGAGAGAGAGGACGGTGGAAAATTACCGCACACGAGACGTGAAAATGTCAGGGTAGTTTGCGCGAAGAAATCCTTTGCTCTCCCTTGTCACTTCATCTACAGAGTGATTACTCCATAGAACTTTGTAGAACCACAACGTACGGTTGCGTGTGGTTCAGGCCTTTTCATCAATTATTTGAACCGGCTCCTCCCGATACTTGAGATCCGGTTTCAATTCTTCTATATCCTCCAGCTGAATGGTAGTTGATAGCTTAAGACACTTCCTCAGCTGGGAAATGTGAAATACGTCGTGCACACCGGAAAGTACTTCTGATAATCCCAACCGGTATGCTACTGATCCACATCTTTCTGTAATCTGAAATGGACCGATAAATGGGGGTGCCAACTTTCCTCTCACCCCGAATCTGTTCCCGCCCTTCATTGGAGACACACGCAGATATACGTGATCCCCGACTTTGAACTGTAATGGGCGTCTTCTCCGGTCCGCATACTGTTTTTGTCGGGATTGGGCAGCTTTTAGGTTCGCTTGAATCAGCCGAACCTTTTCCCCCGCGTTGTTGACAAGATCAATCCCGAAGGTGACCCTCTCGCCAGACACACCAATTTAATGGTGTGCGGCATTTTCTCCCGTATAGCGCCTCGTAAGGTGCCATCTTAATGCTGGCTTGGTACCCATTGTTGTACGAGAACTCGGCCAACGGTAAGTGATCATCCCAATTCTTATCGTGGTTGATAGCACAAGCTCGTAGCATATCTTCTAAAATCTGATTTACCGGCTCGGTTTGCCCATCCGTCTGCGGGTTGTACACTGAACTACGGATCAGCTTCGTCCCCAACGAAGCATGTAGCTGCTCCCAAAAACGGGACACAAATAAAGTGCCCCGATCTGATATGATGGTGCGGGGTACGCCATACAAGCATAGGATCCGTGAGATGTACAGTTCAGCGTACTTCTTGACATCGTAGTTGGTGTTGACCGGGATGAAATGGGCAACTTTGGTGAGCCGGTCGACGATCACCCACACAGAATCATGTTTCTGAAAGGTGGTGGGTAAACCGACGATAAAGTCCATGCTCACATCCTCCCACTTCCAGGCAGGAACGCCCAGTGGTTGTAGCATTCCCGGTTTCTGCATGTGGTCTGCCTTCACCCTTCGACATGTATCACACTCGGACACATACTTTGCGATGTCCCGCTTCATCTATGTCCACCAAAACTTGCTTCGAGTTCTTGATACATTTTGTGGCTTCCGGGGTGAAAAGAAAATTTTGATAAGTGAGCCTCATCAAAAATTTTCTTCCATAGCTCCGGTTTACGGGGTACGACAATCCGGTTCTTGAACCATAGGATGCCGTCTCCGTCTTTTCGGAAACATTTCAATTCCCCTCTATCTACACGTCTTCGCAAATGCGACATGCCCTTTTCCTGTTTCTGAGCTGCCGCTATCTCTTCACGGGTGGTGGGGATCAAAGCTAGGTTGTAGAGAGCTCCATGTGAAATCACATGTAATGGTGGCTCGCTCTCTTCCAACGGGGTGATGGTCAGATTATTGACGTGTGACTTGCGGCTCAGCGCATCCGCCACTATGTTTGCCTTGCCGGGGTGATAATGGATCTCTATTTCGTAATCCTATATCAACTCGAACCATTTTTGCTGCCTCATGTTCAGCTCTTTCTGAGTGAATATGTACTTGAGGCTTTTGTGGTCGGTATATAAATGCACGAGGTTACTGAGTAGGTAGTGCCTCCATATTTTAAGTGCGAGCACCACGGCAGCGAGCTCCAAGTCATGAGTTGGATAATTCTGCTCATGGTTTCTGAGCTGCCGTGATCCATACGTGACCACCCTTTGGTCTTGCATCAGCACACATCCGAGACCAATGCAGGATGCATCGCAGTACACATCGAACGGTTTTGTTGTGTCTGGCTGTGCCAAAACCGGTGCTGATGTTAGGTGCTTCACTAATGCCTTGAACGCTGCTTCACATGCTGGACTCCAAACATATTTGGTAGCCTTCTTCAGCAGCTCTGTCATAGGCTTGGCAGTCTTCGAGAAGTTCAGAATGAACCTCCGATAATATCCCGTGAGTCCGAGGAAACTCCGTACCTTGTGAACAGTTCTTGGGGACTTCCAATTCAGCACTTGTGTGATCTTACTCGGGTCTACAGCGATGCCCTCCACTGAGATAATATGCCCGAGAAAAGGCACTTGCGAAATCCAGAATTCGCACTTGCTGAATTTCTCGTGTAGCTTGTGATCCCGCAGCCGTTGCAAGACTATACGCAGATGCTTCGTGTGTTCTTCCTCCGACTTGGAATATACGATGAAGACCACGACAAACTTATCCAGCTCCGGCATGAATACCGAGGTCATCAAGTACATGAAATGAGCTGGAGCGTTGGTGAGGCCGAAGGACATGACCAGGTACTCATAAAGTCCGTACCTCGTCGAGAAAGCCGTCTTCGGAATATCCTCAGCCCGTATCTTAATCTGATGGTACCCAGATCTTAAGTCCATCTTGGAAAAGATCTTTGCTTCAACCAACTGATCAAACAACATGTCGATCCGTGGCAACAGGTACTTGTTCTTGATGGTTACGGCGTTTAGTGGACGATAGTCCATGCAAAGCCGCAATGTATCATCTTTCTTTCTTCATGAATAATGCCGAACAGCCCCATGGCGAGGAGCTCAGCCTAATAAAACCCTTCTCTAGCAGGTCCGTTAACTGCGTCTTCAGTTCAGCCAATTCCTTGGGCGCCATTTTGTACGGCCTCCGAGATATTGGAATAGTTCCTGGTGCAAGTTCAATCTTGAACTCTACTTCTCGGTCGGGCGGCATCCCCGGTAAATCATCCGGGAACACGTCAGGGAACTCACGGACTACTGGAATGTCTTTCAATCTGATGGTTGTGGACTGATATACACTTGGAAGTTTTATTTCTGGACTGTCCAGAAATAAAGAGTGTGACTCGTGCATTTCTGGGTGTAGATGCATGACTCGGAGGATGGTGTCTAAAACAGTGCCATGGCGGGTTAACCACGACATCCCTAAGACGACATCGACCTTCTGTCCCTCTAAAACTATGAGAGACGTAGGGTACACTCTACCTGCTAAGCATAATGGTACTTTAGAAACCATCATGCTTGCTGAAATCTTCCCACCCGGTGAACAAATCAAATATGGGCTTTCGGTGGGTTGTATTTGTAAGCTGTGTTTAGCAATAAAAGCTTGGCTAATAAAATTATGCGTGGCGCCGGAATCAAATAATACTATGGCGGGATGCTGGTGGAGTTGGAACATACCCGCAAGGATTGACTCTCCCTCCGGCACGTCCTCTATGGCAAGTTGGTGGACGGTGCCGGGCCTAGGGTTTGCCCGCCGCGCATTAGTGGGGCTCCGGGGCTGATTCCTCCCCAAAAACTGCAGTGCAACTCTGCCGCCTTGCCTCTCAGGACAATTGTTGGCAAAGTGTCCTCGGCGACCACATTTGTAGCATGTGGATGCTGCCTGGCCGGTGCTTGGGGGACGAAAGCCCGGCATGCGCTGCTGAGGTGCATACGCACGCGGCATTGCTCGCTGCTGCTGCTGTTGCTGCGGAGGTGGTACTGGCAGTGCCGGCCTGAATGCCGGTGGAGAATATGGCCGACTGCGGAATGGCATCGGCCTCTGTGGTGGCTGCTAGCGTGGACCCGATGGTGAACGATTCACCATCCGGTATTTTTGAGAAGGACCACCTTCTTCTCCGCTGCTTTGCGGCGTGGTCCACTTCCTCTCCGCCGCCGCTAACTCCTTGCCGGAGTCCTCCTGAACAATCGCAGCATCAATAATATCATTGAGGCTGCCGCGATTGAACATCGCCAGCTTGTCCTTCAGGAGCGGGTTAAGCCCCTGGTAAAAATGATCCCGCCGCTTCTCGTCGGTATCGGCGTGATAAGAAGCGTAGAGTGCAAGATCATTGAACGCCCTAGAGCATTCCAGCGCGTTCCGGCTTCCTTGCTGCAGGCGAAGGAACTCCTGCGTCTTCCTCTTCATAAGACCCGGCGGTATATGATAGGCCCTGAAGGCTGTCCGGAATTCCGCCCAGGTCATAACTTGCTCGGTGGGTTGCGAGGCGCAGTAGTTCACCCATCAAGCGCTCGCGGATCCTTGAAGTTGTTGGACCGCGAACTAAGTCTTGTGCTGCTCACTCACTTTGAGCAGCCCGAACTTCATCTGCATCGTGCGGAGCCAGTTGTCCGCATCGAGGGGTTCATCCGCACTTGAGAATAGCAGGGGATGAGTATCCAAAAAGTCGTAGTAGGAGCTTTGTTGGCGCTCCTCACGATATTGATGCCTCTGTGGTCGAGACGTATTAACAATAAGGGTCTGCAGCAACTCCGTGTGCTGCTGATGAGAACCCGCCATCGCTGCAACGATGTCATCCAATGTAACCATTGTCGGTGGGGGTGGCCGTTGTTGCTGTCCCGAGGAATCCTCGGGAGGCTGTTGGGAGGTCTCTCACCCCTGACTGGAACCCCCAACATCTGGGTTGGCACGAGTGCGAGTCATTCTGAAACTAAAAACAGCAGCGATCAGCACATGTCATACTTAAAATTCCATATGAAACAGTAGGTATTGAAGTGACACATGAATAACTTGCACAACATTCACATATATTGATAAAGCATAAACTTTATACAAGATACATTATTCTCGGGTCTCCGAGAAGTGGTGCTCATGTCGTCACTACCTATACATATACTACTGTCTACCCGACATGTCACTGATTTCAAAAATTTTCTCTTACACCACCCTCGCTGCCCTACTTGGCAACGGTAACCCACTACTCGGAGTAGAACTTGACCTCCTGTGGGTCGTCCTCTTCCGCTACCTCTGCTGGTGGCTCTGGGTACGTAACCTCCTCTTTCGGTTCAGGTTCTCCCATTGCCGGAAGACCCAAAAGCACGGGTACGACACCTACCATTGGTATGCCCATTACCGGAGGTACGAGGTCCTGCAATGCGTGCACCTCGTCCATGGCTTGGTTGTAGTCCTCTTCCCAGCCTTGACCCTCCTCAATAGCATCATCCCGCTCTTGAGTGAGGACCTCATTCTGCTGGGTCAGGGCCTGTACCTGTTGTTGCAAAGCCGTGATGTCGACACGGCTTTTCTTCTTCACCTTCTTCAGACGATGCAACTGACTATGTTGTTCGTTCAGTCGCTTTATCGTCGGAAGGAGAACATTGCAGAGTGTGCTGTGAGCACTCTCGGAATGGTCTCCACGGCTGGTGCTCTCCTTGAGCTTGCAGCAAGACAATCCGTATGAACAGCTTGGCTGTCCATCACGGCTTTTCCTGCCCTCAACTGGAGGCTGAGGTTCGCCTCCGCGGGGTTGTACCTTGGGCAACCCGGATCTGTTGCCTCCATGTACATTTCCCCCCACATGATTAGCTCGTCCCTCCACCGGAACGAGTGCGTATGGAGTTCCCTCCATAGCTCTCACGTGTAGTTGGCAGAAATGCGACATGGTGTCGTGGGCTGCCACTTGCCACATTTCCTCCGGCTGTCTACCTCTCACCGTGACGGTGAACAGCGCCCAACCGGGTGGCATGGGTCCTGCAGGAACTTCGACATGGATCATCCACGTCTTGTTCCCCTCCCCGCCTTCTTCCTTGGCGAGGTACTGTGGCATCTCGACGTACCCGAAATATTGAAGCATTTGCTTCAACACTTCCGGATAACCGCTGCAGTGAGAACAGTGGGATACCATCCACCCGTTCTCCAATTATCTATCCGCTGTCATTTGTAGAAACATATTTGAGAAATGTCAAATATTTATTTGAACAGTAAACCATTGAGTTATAACATAAAACATGTCATTGAACTCATAAAACTTGGAAACATAGTTCAAACTTTAAACAAATTTGACTGCTGATCTGCTGTCCAAGATGACAACCCTGACCAGTTTCAGTTTCAACCTGATTGATACCATTCTAATGGCAAAACCAATTCTTGAGCTCAACATTAAAGGTAAATATAACTTCCATAGCTTTCAAGAAAGTATTTGTTTGGCCTAAGATCTGTCCTGGTTAAAAAGTTATGAGATGTTAAAGTTGACAGAATTTCTGGAGACAATTGGACAGCACCTTCCTGCTTGAGGTACTAATTTGATCCAATAATTCCAGTTAATTCTACACCAAATTTGACAAAACTTTCTGTTACAAAGTTGTAACCCATCTCATGAAATTTTCATAACTACCTTTTTTTTCTATTTTTAGATTTTTGTGCAGGAAGTTATGCTCAATTTACAGAGAGTTACAGAGAGTGTTTGCTCTGCCCTGTTTTCTGGACAGTTTTAACTCTACTGCATTTTTCGACTGGTTAAGGGATGAAACTTTCACCGTCCGCATTCCATGGTGTTAGACAGTACAGTTCAGGAGGTTTCAGCGATCAACAATACTGAAGCTCTCAAGTTAGAAGACATCCCCGTAGTCCAGGAGTACCCCGACGTGTTCCCGGATGATCTTCCGGGCATGCCACCTGAGCGGGATGTCGAGTTCAAGATTGAACTTGCACCCAGGACTACACCCATATCACCGAGACCATACAAAATGGCTCCAAACGAGCTGGCTGAATTAAAAGAATAGCTCAACGATCTGTTGAGCAAGGGTTTCATTAGGCCGAGTTCCTCGCTGTGGGGATGCTCGGCGCTGTTTGTAAAGAAGAAGGATGAAACCCTGAGGCTGTGTGTGGACTACCGGCCGCTCAACGCCGTCACCATCAAGAATAAGTACCCACTGCCCTGCATCAACATATTGTTTGATCAACTTGTGGGTGCAAGTGTGTTCTCCATGATGGACCTTCGCTCTGGATATCATAAGATAAAGATCCGGGCGGAGGATATCCCAAAGACGGCTTTCTCGACGAGATACGGATTATATGAATATCTCGTCATGTACTTTGCTCTCACAAATGCTCCATCCCCTTTCATGTATCTCATGAACTCGGTATTCATGCCGGGGCTGGACAAGTTCGTGGTAGTGTTCATCGATGATATCTTGGTTTACTCCAAGACAGAAGCCAAACATGCCGAACACTTGTGGATCGTTCTTCAACGATTGCAAGACCACAAGCTCTATGCCAAGTTCAGCAAATGCGAGTTTTGGATCAGCCAAGTGCCATTCTTAGGACATATCATCTCAGCTGAAGGCATCGCGGTTGACCCAAGCAAGATAGAGCAAGTGCTGAAATGGAAAGCTCCCACTTCAGTTCATGAAGTCAGAAGCTTCCTCGGGTTAGCGGGATACTATCGGAGATTCATTCCAAGCTTCTCCAAGCTCGCTAAACCGATGACAGGATTGCTGAAGAAGGGAACGAAATATGTTTGGAACACGGCGTGTCAAGGAGCGTTCCAAGCATTGGTGAAGCATCTCACCACAGCCCTGGTTTTAGCTCAGCCGGATACAACAAAGCCCTTCGACGTGTATTGTGACGCGTCTGGTATTGGGCTCCGCTGCGTGTTGATGCAGGAAGGACGTGTGGTCACATATGGCTCGCGCCAACTTCGGAACCATGAGCAGCACTATCCGACTCATGATCTTGAGCTTGCTGCAGTGGTTTTGGCGCTAAAAATGTGGAGGCACTATCTCTTGGGGAATCTGGTGCATCTCTACACCGACCACAAGAGCTTGAAATACATTTTCACCCAGAAGGAGCTGAACATGAGGCAAAGGAGGTGGTTAGAATTGATCAAAGATTATGAAATTGAGATTCATTACCACCCCGGCAAGGCGAATGTGGTTGCCGACGCGCTGAGTCGGAAATCACAAGTCCATCACCTCACCATTACACCGGTGGAGGAGGAAGAGCCGAGTTTATACTTGGTTCCTTATGGATCGCTGTACAACCTTGCCCTCATCCCTACTATTAGGGAGGATATCATTGCAGCTCAGAAAGATGATAAAGGCATGGCACATCTCCGGAGACGGATAGACAATGGAGAGATCAAATGTTTCCGGAAAGATGATGAGGGGACGCTGTGGTTCAATGACCGCATAGTCGTACCCCGGGATTTGGAGCTGAGGAAGAAAATCCTCAATGAAGCTCACTTGTCTAAGTACCCCATTCATCCGGGCAGCAACAAGATGTACCAAGATTTGAAAAAGAAATTTTGGTGGATACGGATGAAGCGGGAGGTAGCGAAGTATGTATCCGAGTGCGATACGTGCCGACGAGTGAAAGCTGATCACATGAAGAAATCAGGGCTGTTGCAACCCCTGAAGATCCCAGCATGGAAATGGAAAGATGTGAGCGTGGATTTCATTGTGGGATTGCCCCTAACTCCCAACAAACATGATTCCATTTGGGTAATCGTTGATCGGTTGACCAAGACGGCTCACTTCATTCCGTTGAATACACGATACAATGCCGGCAAATATGCGGAGCTATACATAGCAAAGATTCTGTGTTTGTACGGGGTACCTAAGACCATCATCTCAGATCGAGGTGCATTATTTGTATCTCGCTTTTGGGAGCAGCTACACGCTGCATTGGGTACTAAGTTGATCAGGAGCTCCGCCTATCACCCTCAGACAGATGGGCAAACAGAGTGGGTGAACCAAGTATTAGAAGACATGTTGAGAGCATGTGCCATCCACCACGGTAGGAACTGGGATAATCACCTACCATTGGCGGAATTCTCGTACAATAATGGCTATCAAGCGAGTATCAATATGGCACCCTACGAAGCTCTCTACGGTCGTAAATGCCGCACCCCATTAAACTGGTGCGAGACCGGTGAAAGGGTCACATTCGGGGTTGATGTGGTGAACGACGCCGAAGAGCGCGTTCGGACGATCCAAGCTAATTTGAAGGCCGCTCAATCCCGGCAGAAGAGCTACGCTGATAAAAGGCGTAGACCGTTGCACTTTGACGTCGGTGAACACGTGTACCTCCGCGTGTCTCCGATGAAAGGCGTGCACCGGTTCGGCGTCAAGGGGAAGCTCGCTCCCCGTTTCATTGGACCCTATGCTATCACCGAGAAGTGTGGACCAGCGGCGTATAGATTGGAGCTACCGGCATCTCTTGCTGGTGTCCATGACATTTTCCATGTCTCCCAGCTGAGAAAATGTCTGATACATACCGCTGCTGTTGCTACCTAAGAAGTCGGTGAGTTGCAACCGGACTTGACATATGCGGAATATCCGGTGGCAATTCTTGATGAGAAAGCCAGAACCACGCATAGCAGAACTTTGTGGTTCTACAAAATACTCTGGAGCAACCACACCGCCGAAGAAGTGACGTGGGAGAGCGAGGAATTCCTTCGCTCCAATTATCCGGAGTTCATGGCGTCTCAACATGGGTAAGTCCCTATTACATCGCTATCTCTTCTTTTGTAACCTCGGGACGAGATTCTTTTAACGGGGGAGGGATGTAAAAGCCCAAGAAAAGGGATTTGCAAAAACTTTCCTTCACCTCACAACACCACAGTTTTTATTGTGGATATCTTAGGAAATATTGTGAAGAGCAAGTAACCTCCATCAAAAGAGTGATTAGAGGGGAAAGCCTTCACTTTTACAAAGTGGGATTTGTACACATGAACATGAGAGGTTGAGCTCACCCCTAGGACTTGAAAAGCCTTGGGAAGGTTCAGTCCAAGTTTCATGTAAATCCAACAATTTTTGTGGCACTTTTGGAGGTAATTGAAAAAGAGGCCAATTTGAATGTAAATTCAAATTGCAGCAACTTCCATCACTCAATGTCAAAAGTAAGCTTCATATTCAAACTCAGCACATTTTTCTGAGCTAGCCCACCAATTTTCATCCCCATTGGAATTCATCTTGTCGGGAGCTAAATTTGCAATAATTCAAAGCTGAATTTGAATTTCAGTTTAAACATGAAGCAAATTTAACCCAACAAAGTTTGAATTTGATAACTCAAATTCAAACCAATACTTGGGGGCTAAGTCTCTTATTCAATGTTCAGTAGCTGGGATATTTACAAAAGAAATGGGGAAGAGGGGATTAGGGGGGAAGGTTGGGCCCACAGATCAGTGGGGGAGCTGTTCCAGCCGAACGGGCTCAGTTTCTCACCGAAGCAATCGCTACCGGTGTGCCACCGAGACAATCCGCCGGACGCCCCCGCGTGAGCCTACGCAGCCAGCTCCTGCTTCCTCCCTCGCGCTGGCCAGCTGCTTCCGCCCGATCATCACGCACCTACACCGCCAAACCGAGGCGCCGTGTTCTGTTGCCCGAGAAACGACCGAGTACACGCCGTCGCTTGCGCTCGATCAAGAATCCGGCAAACCACCACGAGCAGCGCCTTCCCTAGCCACAAAACCACATCAGCTACTCATCCTCTACCTCCTCAGCACGAGAGCAGTCGAGTTCGGCCCTCCCCCAACCCTAGCTCCACGGTTTCGAGCAACAACCGAGAAACCGCCACCCCTCGGCTCACGGTGACAGCCCAACAGAGGGCCTTTCACGGCTGAGCAAGAACGCTTTCGAGCGCGTCAGGGACCGGTGGTGCTCGTATCCGAAGCTCAGACCGTGACCTGGACCATAGAGCTCGAATTTGGAGAAAGTTCTCCGACGGGCACGAACGGACCTTCCGGCACGGTAACGTCGAATTCACTCGCCACCTTTGTTCTTAGGTCATGAAAACTGGCACACAGGACCGTCACTCATCAACGCTCGTTAGCCCCTCACGGCCCTGGCTTGAAACCGCACGTAAGCTGGGTATTTCCAGGTTTTGTTACGGTAATTGAGGCACGGAGGCTCGGGCTCACGATGAGACCTAGGATAGAGCCATCTCCGGGCGGTTTCACCACTATGACGAGCTTCCCTAGCACCCACTGGTGCTATAGCGCCGATCCACCGATGATTTGGCGGGCTAAGCTCTCCGGGCGACGTGACCGAAGGGTTGCCGAGCCGCTGCACCATCGCCAGCTAGGGTAGAGCCACCGCCGGTCGGGGGAGAGGGTGCCAGCATGTTCAGCAGGTGGAACTAGGCCCTGGCGGCGAGGGAGAGTGCAAGATTCGGCCGGGCGGCAAGTATCAGCGTGTCTCCGGCGAGCCCGAGAACGCGGGGAAGAAGACGACCCGTGGGGCCCACGTGTCAGCCTCGGGGAGTTTAAAACCCAGATCTACTGCGGCCCCGGGATCAAGTGTGACTGCACGGGAAGGGGTCTGTAGCCCCGTGTGGCTCAGCTCCAGCGGTGCCACGTGTGGGCCGGGCCCACGGTCAGAGTTTAAATTTTGCCCGGTTTATTTAGGATTTCAGATTTAGTTCAAACTTTAGAATCCCATAACTTTTGCTAGGAGGCTCCAAATTTAGTTATTCAAATTGGGTTGGATTCATATTGAATAGCTCTATCCAAATATGCCACCCAATTTATATGAAACCTAATAGTTAATTCTGGAAAATTCTCTAAAAGTTTTCAGCAAAAGAATTTTAGAGGGAGTTTGGTTCATCCAAAAATCCCCAGATTTTGCCAGAGTGTTCTCTAGGATGGTAGTGAACCCCTGTAAAAGTTTCAGACCATTTGGAGTTGATTTGGTCAGAGCAATTCAAATTTGAAGGTGCTGTGTTCATTTGAATACAGAAACATTTTCAGAGAATTTCCAAAACTTGGAAATTCAGTTCTGGGAAAATCTTAACTCCAAAAATGCTAGGAAAATTCATGCAAACTCTATGAGCTATGATTGGAATTGTAGTTCACTAAGTTGGGCATGAACAGGGGTGTTACCTCAGAATTAATTCTTCTTTGCTTATTTGCTAAGAGAATTATTCTGAGCAAACCACTCAATGAAAAGTGCTAATGTTTGGTCCAGTGGGTTTTCTTGTGACAAGGAATTCACACAAAAATTCTCAGCTCCGTTGGAGCTATGGATCACCCCTGTCCTGTTTAACCACTTGAGGGATTAATATGGAAAAAGGGGAAAAACCACTTAGAACTTAACCATGTGCTTAGGTCTAAGCCCAAACCACCACACCCAGTTCTTCTTTAAATTCTTAAACAGAGTTCCAGTTGTTAGAGATTGGTTATTAGAACTAATAGCAGAAGCATTACTATAAACTCATGTGCATATTTATTAACATGTAGTATATTATTAACGTGTAGTCGCTGAAGGCGAAGAGACTCCGGAAGTGCTGGACTTCCTTCTTCCGGACGAAGAATTAACTACTGACCAGCAGCAACAAGGCAAGCCCCAGTTTGCATTAAACTATTTTTCAAGTTTTACTTTATGAACACTTAGTGTGAAGTATGATTATGCATTAGGTGTAGGATGGATGAAACCCCACTTGCATGACCAGAAATTTTCCATAAGAGTGAGGGTAGTGTCTAAGACCTCGAGTAGACAGGCTATGCTTAATGATTCATAGGACTTCGGTACAAGTGGAGTAGTTGGAATCTACTCGCGAGTTAGGCTTGGGACACACGGGATTGATTCGAGTGATGTGAGATCACTTTAATAATGAAAATGAGACTAGGCAGGGGCTAGGGCGCAGCAAGAGGAAGTCTTGTGTGCGCAGCCCTGTCCGTGTCGATTGAGGACCGATCCGTGTGCGGCCCTGCTGAGCAAGTATTGAACGTACCGAAGGCATATCGGATATATGGGCCCCGATAAACCGATGTAGCATAAACCTCCGGGTGTCGAGGCATAGCACACCGATTTATAGGTGTAGGTTTAGGGCAGCAAGGTGGAAATCTGCCAACGGGCATAGAGAGATGCTCCGTGTGGGGAACCTCCTGCTCGTTTCGGTGCGACCGGTTCGACGTTTGGCCTGTTGGGTGAAAGGTTGTCCCGTACGACATCGAGTGAGCGTGCTGTGCAGCTCCACGGGTGGGCGTACGTGACGTGCTCTTTGGGTTTCCCTGCAGGTGTATATCGAGTCGATTCGCCGTCCCTCGCAGTGACGAGTACCGCTTGTTCACTGCATCGTAACATAGATAAAATTATTGAATGTTATGATTCAATACTGCTGTTATGATATAATTGCATTGCTACATGTGTGCCAACAAATATTGCTTACTAAATTTCAGATTTCCGAACTGTTAACTTGTGGCTAAAAGATGAACTAAGGATGAACTTGTAGGCGTGTCCATTGATGCATTGTTACTCTCCTATGTTCACTGTACCCCTCATGTAGAGTTTCATGCCTAGGTGAGTCGGTTAAGTCTTGTTGAGCCCTCGTGCTCACGGTTGCTGCTCAAGTGTTGAGCCCTCGTGCTCACGGTTGCTGGGCAACCCACACTAGCTGCACGTTGCAGCTCAACGCGGCGTGTACGGCTCCCACTCAGCCGTAGTCCCCGACGGAGGGTAACCCTCACCGGTGGACTCGTAACCCGAGTCCGTGGGTGGCTCCTCACCTGAAAAACACTTGAGCAGCAACCGTGAGCACGAGGGCTCAACAAGACTTAACCGACTCACCTAGGAATGAAACTCTACATGAGGGGTACAGAGAACATAGGAGAGTAACAATGCATCAATGGACACGCCTACAAGTTCATCCTTAGTTCATCTTTTAGCCACAAGTTAACAGTTCAGAAATCTGAAATTTAGTAAGTAATATTTGTTGGCACACATGTAGCAATGCAATTATATAATAACAGCAGTATTGAATCATAACATTCCATAATTTTATCTACGTTACGAAGCAGTGAACAAGCGGTACTCGTCACCGCGAGGGATGGCGAATCGACTCGATATACAACTGCAGGGAAACCCAAAGAGCACGTCACGTACGCCCACCCGTGAAGCTGCACAGCACGCTCACTCGATGTCGTACGGGACAACCTTTCACCCAACAGACCAAACGTCGAACCGGTCGCACCGAAACGAGCAGGAGGTTCCCCACACGGAGCATCTCTCTATGCCCGTTGGCAGATTTCCACCTTGCTGCCCTCAACCTACACCTATAAATCGGTGTGCTATGCCTCGACGCCCAGAGGTTTAGGCTACATCAGTTTATTGAGGCCCATATATCCGATATGCCTTCGGTACGTTCAATACTTGCTCAGCAGGGCTGCACACGTATCGGTCCTCAATCGACACGGACAGGGCTGCGCACATAAGACTTCCTCTTGCTGCGCCCTAGCCCCTGCCTAGTCTCATTTTCATTACTAAAGTGATCTCACATCACTCGAACCAATCCTGTGTGTCCCAAGCCTAACTCGCGAGTAGATTCCAACTACTCGACTTGTACTGAAGTCCTACGAATCATTAAGCATAGCCTGTCTACTCGAGGTCTTAGACACTACCCTCACTCTTATGGAAAATTTCTGGTCATGCAAGTGGGGTTTCATCCATCCTACACCTAATGCATAATCATACTTCACACTAAGTGTTCATAAAGTAAAACTTGAAAAATAGTTTAATGCAAACTGGGGCTTGCCTTGTTGCTGCTGGTCAGTAGTTAAGTCTTCGTCCAGAAGAAGGAAGTCCAGCACTTCCGGAGTCTCTTCGCCTTAAGCGACTACACGTTAATAATATACTACATGTTAATGAATATGCACATGAGTTTATAGTAATGCTTCTGCTATTAGTTCTAATAACCAGTCTCTAACAACTGTAACTCTGTTTAAGAATTTAAAGATGAACTGGGTGTGGTGGTTTGGGCTTAGACCTAAGCACATGGTTAAGTGCTAAGTGGTTTTTTCCCCTTTTTCCATATTAATCCCTCAAGTGGTTAAACAGGACAGGGGTGATCCAGGGCTCCAATGGAGCTGAGAATTTTTGTGTGAATTCCTTGTCACAAGAAAACCCTCTGGACCAAACATTAGCACTTTTCATTGAGTGGTTTGCTCAGAATAATTCTCTTAGCAAATAAGCAAAGAAGAATTAATTCTGAGGTAACACCCCTGTTCATGCCTAAATTAGTGAACTACAATTCCAATCATAGCTCATAGAGTTTGCATGAATTTTCCTAGCATTTTTTGAGTTAAGATTTTCCCAGAACTGAATTTCCAAGTTTTGGAAATTCTCTGAAAATGTTTCTGTATTCAAATGAACACAGCACCTTCAAATTTGAATTGCTCTGTTCAAATCAACTCCAAATGGTCTGAAACATTTACAGGGGTTCACTACCATCCTACAGAACACTCTGGCAAAATTTGGGGATTTTTGGATGAACCAAACTCCCTCTAAAATTCTTTTGCTGAAAAGCTTTAAAGAATTTTCCAGAATTAACTATTATATTTCGTACACATTGGGTTGCATATTTGGATAGAGCTATTCAATATGAATCTAACCCAATTTGAATCACTAAATTTGGAGCCTCCTAGCAAAAGTTATGGGGTTCTAAAGTTTGAACTAAATCTGATATCCTAAATAAACCGGGGAAAAATTTAAACTCTGACCGTGGGCTCGGCCCACACGTGGCACCGCTGGAGCTGAGCCACACGGGGCTACAGACCCCTTCCCGTGCAGTCACACTTGATCCCGGGGCCGCAGTAGATCTGGGTTTTAAACTCCCCGACGCTGACACGTGGGCCCCGCGGGTCATCTTCTTCCCCGCGTTCCCGCGCCCGCGCGCCGCCGGGCTCGCCGGAGACATGCTGATACTTGCCGCCCGGCCGACTCTCGCACTCTCTCTCGCCGCCAGGGCCTATTTCCACCTGCTGAACATGCTGGCACCCTCTCCCCAGACCGGCGGGGGCTCTACCCTAGCCGGCGACGGTGCAGCGGCTCGGCAACCCTTCGGTCACGTCGCCCGGACAGCTTAGCCCGCCAAAACATCGGTGGATCGGCGCTATAGCACCAGTGGGTGCTAGGGAAGCTCGTCATAGTGGTGAAACTGCCCGGAGATGGCTCTGTCCTAGGTCTCATCGTGAGCCCGAGCCTCCGTGCCTCAATTACCATAACAAAACCTGGAAATACCCGGCTTACGTGCGGTTTCAAGCTAGGGCCATGAGGGGCTAACGAGCGTTGATGAGTGACGGTCCTGTGTGCCAGTTTTCATGAACTAAGAACAAAGGTGGCGAGTGGATTCGACGTTACCGTGCCGGAAGGTCCGTTCGTGCCCGTCGGAGAACTTTCTCCAAATTTGAGCTCTATGGTCCAAGTCACGGTCTGAGCTTCGGATACGAGCACAACCGGTCCCTGACGCGCTCGAAAGCGTTCTTGCTCAGCCATGAAAGGCCCTCTGTTGGGATGTCACCGTGAGCCGAGGGGTGGCGGTTTCTCGGTTGTTGCTCGGAACCGTGGAGCTAGGGTTGGGGGAGGGCCGAACTCGACTACTCTCGTGCCGAGGAGGTAGAGGACGAGTAGCTGGTGGGGTTTTGTGGCTAGGAAAGGCGCTGCTCGTGGTGGTTTGCCGGATTCTTGATCAAGCGCAAGCGACGGCGTGTACTCGGTCGTTTCTCGGGCAACAGAACACGGCGCTTCGGTTTGGCGGTGTAGGTGCGTGATGATCGGGCGGAAGCAGCTGGTGTAACGCCCCATTTTTCGTAAAGCTAATAAATCAGGGTTATAGAATAAACCACCAGACAAATTACACACATTACTGGCCGATTTCAGATATGTCTTTCATCGAAACTGGTGCAGCCACCCCCTACTTTTGCCTAAAGGCAAACTCTTTTCCTCTTCCTTCCCCATCCTCATCCATTCTACGAGAAGCTTCTAGAACCACACATCACCCACCTCTTCCCCCCTATCCTTATCCATTGCACGAGAAGCTTCCGGAACCCTCACATATATCTCCCCCCATCCTTATCCACTCCACGAGAAGCTTCCGGAACCACCCCTCATATACATATCTCCCCCCATCCTTATCCACTCCACGAGAAGCTTCCGGAACCACCCCTCACATATGTCTCCCCCCATCCTTATCCACTCCACGAGAAACTTCCGGAACCACCCCTCACATATATCTCCCCCCATCCTTATCCACTCCACGAGAAGCTTCCGGAACCACCCCTCATATACATATCTCCCCCCATCCTTATCCACTCCACGAGAAGCTCCCGGAACATGCATTAATTACACCTCACCTACCTCTCCTCCCTCCATCCCTATCCCTTTCCCCCTTCATCTATAAAAGGGGCTCGGGGGCTCACTTTCTCCCCCGCCCCATTGAGCACCGGCGCTCGCGTCTGCTCCCCCCTCCAACATCGATCTCCGATGAGGAACCCTCCCCGCCGAGCCCCGCCAATCCACGGCCAAGGTGAGCACCCCAACCTCCACTCTCCTCCCCGAGTCATCCCCCCTTCCCCTTCTCCTCGGGTTTGGACGCGACCACCCCGTGGCATGGCCGCCCTTCCATGAAGTTGCTCTACTTCCTACCCAAAATCGACAGCTTAATCGAGTGATTCATAGCCTTGGCGTTCAATTTCTTACTCTCTGGCCATCCCCCCCGTTTACTCTTGCTGATTTGAGCCCAACCCTAAGCAACCCCTTGATTGGCCTTAGAGCAGATCTCACCCACACACAAAAGGATCACTTAATCTGATCCTTCTTATAAAAATCATCTAATATCATAATATAGTTAGTGTAAGCAAGTCTATATGATGTATATTTGCTTTGTTTGTATGTTTGCTTGTGCGCGTTGTAGAACCAGTGCCGGAAGAGAACCCAGGGGAGCCAAGTGACCAAGAGCACGACGCTGCAGACGGTAGCGAAGGCAAGTTCCATCACCCCCATTTTTTATCATATTGCTCCTATGTGAGGTTCTTCCATTGTGGCTAGTAGATTAGGCCTCTGCATTGTTGAGCATGAGTTATTCGAGTGATAGAGTGTAAACATACAGGTTTCTTTTTTTGCAGCATATTGATAGGATGAGATTATGCATGATGATGCTGCGTTGCTTATGTTGCACGGTTGGGGAGAGCATGAGTTGAGACCGGGGCAGTAGGGTTAGTGTTGGTGTAAGCGCTACCATGGTGGTAGACTTACAGTGAGTACTATCAAGATGATAGGCTCGTGGTTTGAGTATGGAGGCTGCCCTGGTGAGCCTTAAGGACCGAGTTTGTTTTGACATCTCACCTAACTTTCTTTAGTACGACCACATGACCCTGTATGGGCGGGGCTTAGCCTAACCCCGGTGGCTAGCCCGACAGTCGTCCACGTTGGAGAGAGAGAGAGAGATGCATTTATGAAAATTGAGATGATATTGAGATAAGTCATGACACTTGGTTGGGGACGACTGGTTTGGGTGATGTTTCGACTGGGTGTTGGTTATGACGGGCTGTCGTGGATGGTCCGTGCGTGTGGGTAAAGCGTACAACCTCTACAGAGTGTAGAACCCGTTCGGACGGCCATGTCCTCGGTATAGGACAGGTTATGGTGTGGTCCTAACAACTAGGAAGCCACCTGTTGTGAGGAATGAGGTGAGGAATGTCTCTGGATGAGTTATTTGGTTGCATTTAGTTGCATTAGGTTGCATCACTCTTATTGTTGTGCATTGCATCTATGTTTGTTTCATTCCCCTCCCGAAGGGCGAGGTGGAGCTTGCTGAGTACTTTTGTACTCAACCCTTGTTGATATCTTCAGAGGATCCTGACTTTGACCCGGAGGACTTCGAGTAGGGTCGCATCCACACCCAAGGTGTTACCGTGGAACCATGTACGAGGAGGAGCTAGTTGTCCATGTTTTTATGTCGTTAATCATCCTTATGTTAGTCCTTATTATTGTTGTACTAAAGTGTATGCCGTTGTAATAAAGCTCTGTATGGTTGTGGTTCCACTTGTGTTGTAATATTATGTTCCGAACACTGTTTCTGGCATAATATTACATGTTTAGTTCCGATCTTATGGGTCGGGACGCTTCAAGTGGTATCAGAGCCATACTTGGCTGTAGGATGCTACCCTAGTACTTAGGTGACCAGAGGAGACCGTAAAATAGTTGGCCTATAGGAAACCTGGACCGTAGAGCCTTGGTGATAGGTTTTGCTCTCATCTAATCCTTGTGCCCTGTTCTAAGCCAGATGGCGGACGACCGCATCACCACCTTCTGCATCAACGAAGATGGCTTCCCCAAGGTGCTCTAAGCCGCCACGACACGACTCGGTATTCCAGACTGTCCGGAGTAGGTGGGTCATGAGTTCGTGGAGCATGGCACCGAAAGCTGCGAGGTCACTGTGCACATCGGCGCCAGTGAGAGGTTCCTGGACATGAAGCAATGGATTGTCTCCGCCACTGGATGCCGCATGAAAGATACGTGCCAATTGGTGGCCCGCAAAGCTTTGAAGTACCTCTGCCACATGTTTGACTGGCATTTGGGTTCCACACCCATGAAGTACTTCCCACCACTGGACCGTAGTCGTCCCGCATGGATGGCGAGGATTCGCAACTTGGAAGGCTTCGGGTCGACCGATGATGACCCCACCATTGTCGCCATGTCCGGTTATTTATTGAGCCTGGACGACTTGTGCGACCAGCTGAACCAGCGCGTGAAGACCCTCGTCCAGCGTGCTGAAACATTGGAGACCCGCTGGCGAAAGGCTAAGCTAGCACTAGCGCAGGCTGAAGCCCGGGTTGCTAGCGCCGAAAGTCGAGTCGCCTTGGCCGAGGAGAACCTTAGGGAGCAGGCCGACCGTCACAGCCAGCTGCTTAGGGGTGTCTACCTTGTAGACCGGGCCAAGCGGAAGGACCGTCAAGATGGTGCAACGACGGAGCCACTTATCCTAGAAGGAACCCCAGTGTATCACCTATCCAACCCCCGAAGGAGGATTTGTGAGCCTGTGCCACCTACTCCTCAGACCTCACCTCGCGGAACCAACGAAGACCCTGAAGATCAGGATGTAGGACCCAGTAGCCAGGCAGAGGTCCCGGCTGACCCTTAAGGGAATAGACCCAGCGACGACATGCGCTATGTATCTTGTACCCGCTTGCCCGAATGAATGAATGCTTGGTGTGTTGCTTGCAATGTTTGATGTTTGTGTGAATTGTGTGGTATAAAACTATATATATGTGTTTAGATACACATAGTAAAATAGAAAAAATATAGAAAAAATAATAATAACAATAACAAAAGACGGTAAGCATAACTAATTATGATGCACCATAGTAATAATAATAGGAAGAAAATCTAAACCCATCGATTGCCTTGTCGCAGATGCCTCGCCGCTCGAGCCGAGTCACTAATGGACACGAGGCGGACCAAGGACTACGAGAGATTCCGCCTGCACCTCACGAGCATGAGACAACGGAGAGTGCACCTGTCCGGCCACATCCACAAGCACCTAACTATGACCTGACCGCCAGACTCGACTCCTTGAGCTACTGACGAACACCCTGGCTGCCCGGAACAATGATGGTCTCAACAACCATCAGCCCGCGCTGCAAAACAATCACCAGATCGCAGACTTCAACAGGATGAACCCGCCCAAGTTTTCTGGATCTGAGGACCCTATTGAGGCAGATGACTGGCTAAGAGAGATTGAGATGAAACTCGATGTTGTGCATGCAAACGAGCAGGATAAGGTTCTGCTTGCAGTCCAACAACTGAGGGGATCTGCCTTAGCCTGGTGGCACAACTACAGAGAGATGCATCCACATGCCAGGACCATGATATGGGACGAGTTTGTGAAGTTGTTTAGAGAGCAACACATCCCAAGTAGCATTATGAAGCTAAAGAGGGAAGAGTTTATGAACCTTAAACAGAAGGGTCTAACTGTGACAGAGTATCTACACAAGTTTACCTGGTTATCCCGCTATGACCCCCACGCTGTGGATACAGAAGAGAAGAAGCAAGAAGCCTTTTTGCGTGGGTTAAACACTGAAATCAGGAAATTTCTTGAAGCATCTGTTTATCCATATTTCAGTACCCTGGTTAACAAGGCCATCACTATAGAAAATAACATAGAGGATGAGCTACCGGAGAAGAAAAGAAAATTCGAGGACAAGAAGGGGTTCCAGCAGGTGAAACTTCAAAGGACTAATCAACCTGTCTATTCATTACAGAGGACCCAACAACCAACCTACTTTGTGCAGAAGACCCAACAACCTATTTACTCTAGGCAGATGGCTCATAGTGGTGTATCCTATAAAGCACCAACCACCACTTTCAAGCAACTGGTACAACCTGCTAAATCACATGGCACATTCCATCCGAAGCAGTCTGGGGTCAATCAAACTGTTGGCCAGAGGATCTGTTTCAGCTGCCGTGAGGATGGGCATATCGCTGTTAACTGCCCTTACAAGGTTAAGCCAGCACCATCAGTCGTCTCCAACTCAGTTAACGGACCAAGGCAACCAGCTGGAGGCAGCCGCGGAGCACCGTCAAGGACTCAACACTCCTTTGAAAAGGCCATAGTAAACCACGCCTATGCCGAAGAGGCAGATGCAGCACCAGGAGTTCTACTTGGTGAGTTCTTGGTTCAGTCAGTTTTGGCTTCAGTACTATTTGATTCTGGTGCATCACATTCTTTTATATCATCACACTTCGTAGAGACACATGATATATCTACGGTAGCCCTTAAGAGGCCCTTAATGACTCGATCACCGGGAGGTTATATACCTTGCACCTAGGAGTTAACAACATCCCTTTAAACTTAAGTGGGGTAGAGTTCTTGGTTAATCTAGTAGTGCTTGACTCCCATGGGATAGATGTGATCCTCAGTATGGATTGGTTAGCCAAGTGCAATGGGAGTATAGCTTGTGCACAGAGGACTGTGACAGTGACAAACCATGAAGGGAAGACTGTCACATGTCATGTCAACTCCGGCCTGTCTGAGCCAGTAGTAAATCACTTGAAGGCGGAAACACCTCAGGAAGTACCAGTGATTAAAGAGTATGTTGATGTGTTCCCTGAGGAGTTGCCAGGCATGCCGCCAGAAAGAGAAGTGGAGTTCTCCATTGATCTAGTTCCCGGAACTGCCCCAATAGCCAAGAGACCTTATAGAATGGCGGCGCCAGAACTAGCCGAGTTAAAGAAATAGTTAGATGAGTTGCAAGAGAAAGGGTACATAAGGCCTAGTGCATCACCATGGGGCGCACCCGTCCTATTCGTAGAGAAAAAGGATGGAAGCAAGAGACTCTGTGTAGATTACCGAGCTCTTAACGCGGTGACCATTAAGAACAAATACCTCTGCCCCGGATAGATGATCTATTCGATCAGCTAAAGGGGGCCAAGTTTTTCTCAAAGATTGACTTGAGGTCTGGGTATCATCAAGTGAGGATTAAGCCCGAAGATATACCTAAGAGGACATTTGTGACTCGCTACGGTCAGTTCGAGTTAACAGTGATGTATTTTGGATTAACCAATGCCCCTGCCTACTTCATGAACCTAATGAACCGGGTGTTCATGCAAGAGTTGGACAAGTTTGTCGTTGTCTTCATCGACGACATTCTAGTCTATTCCCGAAGTGAAGTAGAGCACGCGCAACATCTACGTGTTGTTTTGGACCGGCTCAGGAGCCATCAACTTTATGCCAAGTTCAGCAAATGTGAGTTTTGGTTACAGAAAGTTAGTTTCCTAGGGCATGTGCTAACAGCCAAGGGGGTTGCAGTTGATCCAGAGAAGGTCAAAGCCGTATCATCTTGGAAGCAACCAACTTCGGTCTCGGAGATTCGTAGTTTTCTGGGTATGGCTGGTTATTATCGGAGGTTCATCGAAGGATTTTCCAAGCTAGCCCGACCAATGACGGAACTACTAAAGAAGGATAAGAAGTTTGTGTGGACTGAACCATGTGAGCGGAGTTTTCGTGAGTTGAAGGGAAGACTAACCACGGCCCCGGTCTTAGTGTTACCGGATATTCACAAGAACTTTGTTATTTATTGTGATGCTTCTAGATACGGCCTAGGATGTGTGCTAATGCAAGAAGGACGAGTGGTATCATATGCCTCTCGTCAGTTAAGGCCGCTTGAGCAGAACTACCCAACCCATGACTTGGAATTGGCTGCGGTAGTGCATGCTCTTAAGATTTGGAGACACTATCTGATCGGTAACAAGTGTGAAATATACACAGATCAAAAGAGCCTCAAGTATATCTTTACCCAGCCTGATCTGAACCTAAGACAACGAAGATGGTTGGAACTAATTAAGGATTATGATGTGGAGATCCACTACCACCTGGGCAAAGCAAATGTTGTGGCAGACGCTCTTAGCAGGAAAGCATACTGTCATCACTTGGTGACTCAAGTACCACAACTGTGCGAGGAGATGATGAAGTTGAACCTAAGTATTGTACCTCACTCCTACAACTACAACCTTAGTGTTCACCCTATGCTGGATGACCAGATTAAGAAGGATCAGCAGGAGGATGAAAAGTTAATGAAGATCAAGGAACAAACCGGTGAAGGCAAGGCACCAGACTTTAGAGTTGATAGAGATTGAATATTGTGGTTCAAGAAACGGTTGTGTGTGCCTTCACAAGGTCACTATCGGAATACGATCATGGAAGAAGCTCATAACTCTGCCTACTCCATCCACCCTGGAGCCACAAAGATGTACGTGGATATTAAGCAAAAATATTGGTGGGTTGGCATGAAGGGTGACACGATCCCAACGGTCTTGTTGAGCCAGGATCACGCTGAGGGGTGCTGCGTTGCACAACACCGGATAACACACGTCAAAGGTACAAAGCGGAAGCGAAATTTTATTACATAAATGCGTTTATGAACATGTTTACATCAAAATATGTCCAGTCTACACTCACGGGCGTAGACTACGCATCAAGACCACGTTCAGCCCTTGAACGTGTCCTTGCTAGCACACACGCACACTAACTCTGCGGCGTGCACGACTCCCACTCGACGGGGTTCCCCTCCTGGGGTTCCGTCTCCTCTTCGGGAGTCCCTTCCTCACAAATCCCTGCAAAAGCATCAAACACAAGCAGTGAGCACGAAGGCTCAGCAAGTCTGACCCGTCTCACCTAAACATGGAACTTCTACATGAGGGGTGATGGGTAAACGAGGTAAAACCATTTGCAAAGGACTCGCCTAATTATTGGGACCTTACTTTCAAATATTAGCAGCAGATTGTGGGGAACCTTACGCTAAAGTACCTGAGAGAGCCGCAATCAAACGAGAAACACATTTCTCTCATGTACTTTGCCCAAAGTTGAAAAGAACTTTAGTTAGCTCTAAACTACAACAAATCATTAGCAATCAAGTCCATCTTTCAATCAGCAACATTTTAACATGCAACTAGACTGTTCTTTCTACGTCACGGTACAGTGAACAAGTGGTACTCACTGACCGCGAGGGACAGCGATTATAATCGATTTACACCTGCAGGGTTACCCGAACAACCCGTCACGTACGCCCGTACTCGATGTTGCCTACAACAACCATCACGGACGCCATACGCGACTACCTTTCACCCGTTAGCCAAATGTTGAACCGGTCCAATCGTCCCGAGCAAGAGGTCTCTACACGCGCATCTCAGTGCCGCCAGCCGATTTACACCTCGAGCTCTCAACCTACCCTCTGAACGACCAGCTATGCCTCAACACCCAGCTACCCGAGTTACATCAGTTTCCCGGTTCCCATATAGCCGGTAGGTCTTCGGTACTATTCGAGCTTGTTCAACAGGCCCGCACACGGCTCGGTCCTCAATCGACAGAAGCGGAGCTACAGCACACAGGCCCCAAAGTCCTGTTGCCCTTACCCTCCGCTTGGTCTCATTTTCTTGCCATGTGTTTCATGTGCTATCACTACCCGAGTCGAGTGCCTCTAGCCTATGCTCGCGAGTAGTCCCAACTACTCGACTTGTACCGAATCCTACTCTATTTTAGCAATGCAGTGGCTAACGAGGTTTTCAATCCTAATCCCAACCCATGGTTTTCTTGGCTATGCATTTGGGTTTCCAAACAAGACTCTAATGCAAAGAATAATAGTATTCAAAGATGTGCTCAAAACAATAAACATTTATAAGAGGTTAATGCAAACCGGAGCTTGTCCTGCTGTTCTTGGTCGTAGGCTAGCTGCTCCTCCGGAGTAACGAAGTCTAGGACTTCGGGTTCCTCCTCGACCTTAGCGACTACATGATAGAAGCAATACATGTATTAATTTAAATGCAGTTGTATTAACTTTTAACTTGTGAAGTCTATAACTCTTACTAGACAAGCCCAATGACTGAAATTTTTACTATGGCTTGGTTACAACCTAAACAGAGACTTGGTCAAGTTTTAGTTGCAGCAAATCTTATTTGGGCCCTCCACAATTAATCATGTACTTGACCTTAATTGAAAGCTTTTAGGGTGTTCTAAGGATTTTCATGAAACAAACTATGACTTTCTGAAAACTAGATTTTCAGAGGGTTCTAATGGAGTTGGTCTCACTTAATTTGAAGGTTCCTAACTAAAGATATGAGCTAAACAATTTCAGAGAAAATTCTGAAAATGTTTCTGAACATTTTCTATTTTCTCTGGAACAGTTTCATTAATCACACCATTAGGTGGACCCAATGAGCTCAAATGGGTCTGAAATTTTTATGGTAGTTCAGGGATATTTTGGTGAACATCCCAGCAAAATTTCAGGATTTTCCCCCAAAGGATTCGCCAGTTAAAATTCCAAACAATTTAAACTTTGAGGAATTAATTCTGAAGAAATAATGCTTTTCATGAGGTGAAACTTGATTTTCTGGAAAGTGCTCAGAGAGCTGAATCCAACAAAATTTGGTTCACTTGATTTGGAGCTTTCTAGCCAAAGTTATGAGGATTTGAAGTTTGAATGAAATCTGAAGATCGGGAGAAAAGTTTAAACTTGCGGGGGCCCGCGGGGACACGTGTCGAGCGCGGAGGTGTCCGGCACACTGAGGCCCACAGGGTATTTGCGCGCCAGCACACCAGATCCCGGCCACAGCCCGATCCCGATTTAAAATATCTCCTGCTGACAGCTGGGGTCCACCCCTTCGTAAACCTCCCGCTGCCCGCGTTCTGCCGCCGAGGAACCTCGTCGGAGAGCTCGCCGCCGGCTTCTGTAAAGCTCCAAACTTCACGATTCTGGCTGCCCCTGCCTACTTCCACTCAGGGAACATGATTCCGGGGTCAGCTCGTGATGACAACGGCCGCCACCTGGTCGGCGACGAGCCGCAGCCTCGGGAGAACTTCGGTCGCGTTGTCCACCCTCCCTAGCACCTCCCGCGATCAAGCTAAGGGTTGTCGAGCATCAGTGGACCATAGGAAAGGTCGACATGAGCTCTACGGAGCTCAGGAAGGGCTGTGTTGGGCTGTCACCGTGCGACCTAGGCCGGAAATCGGGATTTCTACTAAAACTCGAAGAACAGCGGTCTCCCTCCACGGTTCTTCGTGGTTCCTGCTCCTATGGACCCGCACGGGCTACTAGAGGTGATCCCCTCCATGAGAGGATGAGTGATGTAGTGTGGCTTACGAATTTCTCAGATCGGTACCGACCTCACTTTTGCACACCGTCGCGAAAATATGAAATTCCGGCCGGAGCAGTGCTTGTAACGCTGCCGGAGCTTGTGGAAATGAAAAGGGGTTGGAGGTGAACCTCTTTGCTGTTCACAGCTCCGTGAACGGTGGGCTGTGGTAGCCGGAAGGATGGTTCCTGCAGCGGCGGCTCGAGCTGAACCGGCAGAGACAAGATCGCCGCGGTGGAGCTCGGGGAAGACCGGCGCAGGGTCTGGAACCGATGCGAAGGTGTCGAAGATGGCTTGGCGCACCCGGTGCTGGTCTCAGATCGCCGAGAGGGTCACTGGATCGGCCGGGCGATGAGGAACCGAACGTTCACTCGGGCGGCGAGGTGCTTCGGATTTTTGGGTGGAAGTGCGACGAGGCAGCGGTGGAAGGCGCCGGTGACCACTCGGGCGGGTAGATAATGACCCAGAGAGTCGGTTCCGCGGCTGAGATCGGCAAGCAGCTGGTGGCTTCGCCGTTTCTTCGCCTTGGCGGCAGCTGCAGCGCGCGCGGTTACCCGAGCTGAGCTCTCAGTCGGTTTCTTTTGCTTCAGTGGCTGACATGTGGGTCCCACCCGGGGTTTTAACCTCTGAAATTCACTCCTAATCACTGTTGTAAACTGTGAGCCCCAAAATACCCATGGTGATTCAAATTATTCACCCATGAGCCATTTGAATTGAGTAGGATTCAAATTGGGTTTGGTTTGAATGAATTTCAGCACATGTTCAGTTTGAAATTCAAATAAAGTTTGAATTTGCCCCACTTAGCTCATGTCAAGATCAACTCCAAATGGAGTGAAAATTGGTGTGTGAGCTCACAACAATGTGCTGACTAAGAATGTGCCTCCCACTTTTGAATTCATGGGATAAAAACAGTTTGAATTTGAATATGGTTTCAAACTGCCCTCTTCCTAACTATACCCAAAATGACCTCAAAAAGGTTTTGAATTTGGGTGAAACTTGGCATGGACATCCTTAGCAATGTGTAGGAGTTTTTCATGTCCAGCCCCTCTATATCACATGTGGGAAATACCCCTTTTGCAATATGTGAGTTTGTTCCCTAAGGAGCATGTTGATGGTGGTTACTTGCTCTTCATTTGTGTTGATCAACTTTCCTCAAATGAGGTGTGTGGTGTGGTGATGAACACTTCAAATATGTGTTAAAAACTGAGGCCCTTACATTCCTCCCCCCTTAAAAGAATCTCGTCCCGAGATTATAAGGTGAAAATGAGAGAGAGGACGGTGGAAAATTACCGGATATGCGACGTGAAAAAGTCGGGGTAGTTAGCGCGATGGAATCCTTCGCTCTCCCATGTCGCTTCGTCCATGGAGTGATTACTCCATAGAATCTTGTAGAACCACAACGTACGGTTGCGTGTGGTTCGGGCTATTTCATCAATAATCTGCACCGGTTCCTCCCGATAGGTGAGATCCGGTTGCAGTTCTTCAATATCTTCCAGCTGAACGGTAGTTGATAGCTTGAGACACTTCCTCAGCTGGGAAATGTGAAAGACGTCGTGAACACTGGAAAGTGCTTCTGGTAATTTCAGCCGGTATGCCACTGATCCACATCTTTCAGTAATCTGGAATGGACCGATGAATCGGGGTGCCAACTTTCCTCTCACCCCAAATCTGTATACGCCCTTCATTGGAGACACGCGTAGATATACGTGATCTCCAACTTCAAATTGTAATGGGCGCCTTCTCCGGTCCGCATACTGTTTCTGTCGGGATTGAGCGGCTTTTAGGTTCGCTTGAATCAGTCGAACCTTTTCTTCCGCGTTGTTGACAAGGTCAATCCCGAAGGTAACCCTTTCGCCAGACTCACACCAATTCAATGGTGTGCGGCATTTTCTCCCGTATAGCGCCTCGTAGGGTGTCATCTAGATGCTGGCTTGGTACCCATTGTTGTACGAGAACTCGGCTAACGGCAAGTGATCATCCCAACTCTCGCCGTGGTTGATAGTGCAAGCTCGTAGCATGTCTTCTAAGATCTGATTTACCCACTCGGTTTGCCCATCCGTCTGCGGGTGGTATGCTGAACTACGGATCAACTTCGTCCCCAAGGCAGCATGTAGCTGATCCCAAAAACGGGACACAAATAAAGTGCCTCGATCCGATATGATGGTACGGGGTACGCCGTACAAGCATAGGATCCGTGAGATGTACAGTTCAGCGTACTTCTTGGCGTTGTAGTTGGTGTTGACCGGGATGAAATGGGCAACTTTGGTGAGCCGATCGACGATCACCCACACAGAATCATGTTTTTGCAAGGTGGTGGGTAAACGGACGATGAAGTCCATGCTCACATCCTCCCATTTCCAGGCAGGAATGCCCAGTGGTTGCAGCAGTCCCGGTTTCCGCATATGGTCTACCTTCACCCATCGACATGTATCACATTCGGACACGTATTTTGCAGTCTCCCGTTTCATCCGTGTCCACCAAAACTTGCTTCTGAGTTCAAGATACATTTTGTTGCTGCCGGGGTGAATAGAAAACTTTGACAAGTGAGCCTCATCAAAGATTTTCTTCCGTAACTTTGGGTTACGGGGTACGACGATCCGGTCCTTGAACCATAGAACGCCGTCTCCGTCCTTCCGGAAACATTTCAGCTCCCCACTGTCTACACGTCTCCGCAAATGTGACATGCCCTTCTCATTCTTCTGGGCTGCCGCTATCTCTTCACGGATGGTGGGGATCAAAGCTAAGTTGTAGAGAGCTCCGTGTGGAATCACATGTAGCGGTGGTTTGCTCTCTTCCAACGGTGTGATGGTCAGATTATTGACGTGTGACTTGCGGCTCAGTGCATCTGCCACTACGTTTGCCTTGCCCGGATGATAATGGATCTCTATTTCGTAATCCTTTATCAGTTCTAACCATCTTCGTTGCCTCATGTTCAGCTCCTTCTGAGTGAATATGTACTTGAGGCTTTTGTGGTCGGTATATAAATGTACGAGGTTACCGAGTAGGTAGTGCCTCCACATTTTTAGTGCAAGTACCACGGCAGCGAGCTCCAAGTCATGGGTTGGATAATTCTGCTCATGGTTTCTAAGCTGCCGTGATCCATACGCGACCACTCTTCGGTCTTGCATCAGCACACATCCGAGGCCAATGCCGGATGCATCGCAGTACACATCGAACGGTTTTGTTGTGTCTGGCTGCGCCAAAACCGGTGCTGATGTCAGGTGCTTGACTAAAGCCTTGAATGCTGCTTCACATGCTGGACTCCAAACATATTTGGTAGCCTTCTTCAGCAGCTCTGTCATTGGCTTGGCAATCTTCGAGAAGTTCGGAATGAACCTCCGATAATATCCCGCGAGTCCGAGGAAACTCCGTACCTCGTGAACAGTTCTCGGGGACTTCCAATTCAGCACTTGAGTGATCTTACTCGGGTCTACAGCGATACCCTCCGCTGAGATGGTATGCCCGAGGAAAGGCACTTGCGATATCCAGAACTCGCATTTGCTGAATTTTCGCGTATAGCTTGTGATCCCGCAGCCGTTGCAAGACTATACGCAGATGCTTCTTGTGATCTTCCTCCGACTTGGAATATACCAGGATGTCGTCGATGAAGACCAAGACAAACTTGTTCAGCTCCGGCATGAATACCGAATTCATTAAGTACATGAAGTGAGCTGGAGCATTGGTGAGGCCGAAGGACATGACCAGGTACTCATAAAGTCCGTACCTTGTTGAGAAAGCTGTCTTTGGAATGTCCTCAGCCCTTATCTTTATCTGATGGTACCCGGATCTTAAATCCATCTTGGAAAAGATCTTTGCTTCGACCAACTGATCAAACAACATGTCTATCCGTGGCAACGGGTACTTGTTCTTGATGGTTACGGCATTTAATGGACGATAGTCCACGCAAAGCCGTAACGTCTCATCCTTCTTCTTGACAAATAATGCCGAACAGCCCCATGGCGAGGAGCTTGGCCTAATAAAACCCTTCTCCAGAAGGTCCGTGAGCTGAGTCTTCAGTTCAGCCAACTCCTTGGGCGCCATCTTGTATGGCCTTCGGGATATTGGCATGGTTCCCGGTGCAAGTTCAATCTTGAACTCCACCTCTCTATCGGGCGGCATCCCCGGCAAATCCTCCAGGAATACGTCAGGGAACTCTCGGACCACTGGAATATCTTCCAATCTGATGGTTGTGGCTTGATAGACACTTGGAAGTTTTATTTCTGGACTGTCCAGAAATAATGAGTGAGACTCGTGCACTTCTGAGTTCAAGTGCACAACTCGAAGGACGGTGTCTAAAACAGCGCCGTGGCGGGTTAACCACGACATCCCTAAGATGACATCGAACTTTTGTCCCTCTAAGATTATGAGAGACGTAGGGTAAACTCTACCCTCTAAGCACAATGGCGCTTTTGGGACCATCATGCTTGCTGAAATTTGCCCACCCGGTGAACATATCACATAAGGACTATCGGTGGGTAGTATTTGCAAGCTATATTTATCAATGAAAGCTTGGCTAATGAAGCTATGCGTGGCGCCTGAATCAAATAGTACTATAGCAGGATGCTGGTGGAGTTGGAACATACCCGCAAGGATTGGCTCGCCCTCCGGCACGTCCTCAATGGCAAGCTGGTGGACGGTGCCGGGCGTAGGGTTTGCCCGCCGCACATTAGTAGGGTTCCGTGGTTGATTCCTCCCCGGAAACTGTGGTGCCACTCCGCCGCCTTGCCTCTCCGGGCAACTGCTCGCGAAGTGTCCTGGACGACAACACTTGTAACATGTGGCCGCTGTTGGTGTAGTGCTCGGGGGACGAAAGCCCGGCATGCGCTGCTGAGGTGCATACGCATGTGGCATCGCCCGCTGCTGCTGTTGTTGCGGAGGTGGTACTGGCAGTGCCGGCCTGAATGCCAGTGAAGAGTACGGCCGACTGCGGAACGGCATCGACCGCTGTGGTGGCTGCCAGCGTGGACCTGATGGTGGGCGATTCACCATCCGAAACTTCTGAGAAGGACCGCCTCCTTCTCCGCTGCTCTGCGGCGCGCTTCGCTTTCGCTCTGCCGCCGCCAACTCCTTGCCGGAGTCCTCCTGAACAATCGCAGCATCAATGATGTCGTTGAGGCTGCCACGATTGAACATCGCCAACTTGTCCTTCAGGAGCGGGTTAAGCCCCTGGTAAAAATGGTCCCGCCGCTTCTCGTCGGTATCGGCATGATACGACGCATAAAGCGCGAGATCGTTGAACGCCCTGGAGTATTCCAGCGCGTTCCGGCTCCCTTGCTGCAGGTGCAGGAACTCCCGCATCTTACTGTTCATCAGACCTGGCGGTATGTGATAGGCCCTGAAGGCCGTCCGGAACTCCGTCCAGGTCATCACTCAGTCGGTGGGCTGTGAAGCACAGAAGTTGGCCCACCACGCGCTCGCGGATCCTTGGAGCTGCTGGACCGCGAACTGAGTCTTGCACTGCTCGCTTATCTGGAGCAGCCCGAACTTCATCTCTATGGCGTGGAGCCAGTTGTCCGCGTCTAGTGGTTCATCCGCCCTTGAGAATACCGGGGGATGAGTCGCCCGGAAGTCGGAGTAGGAGCTCTGTTGACGCTCCTCACGATCTTGACGTCTCTCTGGGCGAGACGTATTGGCGATAAGCGTTTGCAGCAACTCCATGTGCTGCTGATGTGAACCCGCCATTGCCGCGACGATGTCGGCCAATGTAACCGTTGGCAGTGGCGGTGGTGGTGTTTGCTGTTGCTGTTGCTGCTGTTGCTGCTGCTGTCCCGAGGAGTCCTCGGGAGGCTGTTGGGAGGTCTCTCCCCCTTGGATAGTACCCCCAACATCAGGGTTGGCACGAGTACGCGTCATTCTGAAATTCAAAACAGCAGCGATTAGCACATGTCTTACTTAAAATTCCATATGTAATAGTAGGTATTGAAGTGACACATGAATAATTTGCACAACATTCACATATATTTATAAAGCATAAACTTTATACAAGATACATTATTCTCGGGTCTCCGAGAAGTCGTGCTCATGTCGTCACTACCTATACATACGCTACTGTCTACACGACATGTCACCGATTACAAAAGTTGGGTTACATTACTCTAGCTGCCCTACATGGCAACTGTAAACCCCTACTCGGAGTAGAACTCGACCTCCTGCGGGTCGTCCTCCTCCGGTACCTCTGCTGGTGGCTCTGGATCTACCACCTCTTCTCCCATCCCGGGTTCTCCCATTGCTGGAAGACCCAAGACCACCGGTATGCCCAATACCGGAGGCACGAGGTCCTGCAAAGCATGCACCTCGTCCATAGCCTGGTTGTAGTCCTCTTCCCAGCCTTGGCCTTTCTCAATAGCGTCGTCTCGCTCTTGAGCAAGGTCCTCGTTCTGCTGGGTCAGATTCTGTACCAGTTCTTGCAACGCCGCGATGTCAACACGGCTCTTCTTCTTTGCCTTCTTCAGACGATGCAACTGATTGTGTTGTTCATTCAGTCGCTTGATCGTCGGAAGGAGCACTTTGTGGAGTGCCCTGTGAGCACTCTCGAAATGATCTCCACAGCTTGTGCTCTCCTTGAGCCTTGCGGCGAGATGCTCCGTATGAACAGCTTGGCTGTCCATCACTGCGTTTCCCGCCCTCATCTGGAGGCTAAGGTTTGCCTCCGCGGGGTTGTACCATGGGCAACCCGGATCTGTTGCCTCCCGGTACCTCTCTTCCCACACATGCTGAGCCCATCCCTCCACCAGAACGAGCGAGTATGGAGTGCCCTCCATAGCCTGCACGTGTAGTTGGCAGAAACGTGACATGGTGTCACGGGCTGCCACTTGCCACATCCCTTCCGGTTGTCTTCCTCTCACCGTGACGGTGAACGGCACCCAACCGGGTGGCGTAGGTCCTGCAGGGACCTCGACATGGATTATCCATGTCTTGTTCCCCTCTTCGCTTTCTTCCTTGGCGAAGTACTGCAGCATCTGGTTGTACCCAAAATATTGGAGCATTTGCCACAATGCTTCTGGGTAGCCGCTACGGTGAGAACAGTGGGACACCACCCACCCGTTCTCCAACTGCTTATCTGCTGTCATATGTAAAAATATATTTGAGAAATGTCAAATATTTTTTTAAACAGTAAACCACTATGTTATAACATAAGACATGTCATTGAACCCATAAAACTTGGAAACACAGTTCAAATTTTAAACAAATTTGACTGCTGATCTGCTGTTCCCATGACAGCCCTGACCAGTTTCCATATCAACCTGATTTAGGCCATGCTAAAGGCAAAACCAGTTCTCGGGCTTAACATCAAAGTTAAAGCTAACTTCAATAGCTTTCCAGAAAGTATTTGCTTGGCCTAAGATATGTCCTGGTTCAAAAGTTATGAGATGTCAAAGTTAACAGAATTTCTGGAGAAAATTGGACAGCACCTCCCTGCTTTAGGTACTGAGTAGATCCAAGAATTCCAGTTAATTCTATTCCTAATCTGACAAAACTTTCTGTTACAAAGTTGTAACCCATCTCATAAGATTTCCAGAACTACTTCATTTTCTATTTTTTGATTTTTATGCAGGAAGTTATACTCAATTTACAGAGAGTTTACAGAGAGTCTTACTCTGTCCTGTTTTCTGGACAGTTTCAACTCTACTGCATTTTTCGATTGGTTAAGGGATGAAACACCTCTGGACCTCCACAGAAAAGTTGTAAAGCATTTACAAAGCTTTCCAGAAATGTATCATATGACCCCAACCTCGAAAGAATTCAACTTCTAACATCTGATTAACTTCAGCCTTGATTCAGCTGAACACAGAGTGCTCTGTCCTTAACAACCTATAAGTTGAAAACTTGTTAACTTTGAATATCCTGTTCAAGGGAAGGAGTTACATCAGGTTTTACTACTTTGGATCAAAACCTTCAAGTTTTAAATGAAGTTGTTCATTTAATGGGCTGTGACTTCGATGCGTCACCAGATTATGTCGGTACTACATCCTCACAAAGAAAAACCTATACCGGTCTTAGCCGGCTTCATTAATTCAGTGGCACTAAACGTCACTCGCACACGGATGCTACCCATCTACCGTTTCGTGGTTACACTTCCTGCAGAAACTCAAACAATCGTCAGACTCGGCTGCACACCGAGCCCGGAATCCATACAGTTCGTACACCCGGCCGTCATCACTCGTCCAGATGTTCTCAAGCCAAACACACCTTGAGTTACGTGTTCATGTTTCAGACCACGTGACGGGATCTCCCAAGTTGCACCACGCACGCCAGGGATAGACGTTGGTCGAATACCCCAAACGACATGAAGAGTCGTAGAGGATATCAAAGCGGGTCGGGTTACCTGCCACCCGTGGGGCTCCACCCTTCAGCTTGTGCGCACTGGTGGACAGCGCTTACGTGCACCCCCCAAGACATAAACGTCCCGAGATGCGCGATTTTCTGACATAGACAGATAGGTTAGTATGCCACTTTCTATATGCTAATAACATCCTTATACGGGCTACTAACTCGTTCCTCACTGGATTTTTGAAAAAGATGACCTTTGTAGTACGTTAAACCTCAAGCGAGCTCTGATACCACGCTGACACGACCCCAACGGTCTTGTCGAGCCAGGATCACGCTGAGGGGTGCTGCGTTGCACAGCACCGGATAACACACGTCAAAGGTACAAAGCGGAAGCGAAATTTTATTACATAAATGAGTTTATGAACATGTTTACATCAAAATAGGTCCAGTCTACACTCATGGGCATAGACTACGCATCAAGTCCACGTTCAGCCCTTGAACGTGTCCTTGCTAGCACACACGCACACTAACTCTGCGGCGTGCACGACTCCCACTCGACGAGGTTCACCTCCTGAGGTTCCGTCTCCTCTTCGGGAGTCCCTTCCTCACAAATCCCTGCAAAAGCTTCAAACACAAGCAGTGAGCATGAAGGCTCAGCAAGTCTGACCCGTCTCACCTAAACATGGAACTTCTACATGAGGGGTGATGGGTATAGGAGGTAAAACCATTTGCAAAGGACTCGCCTAATTATTGGGACCTTACTTTCAAATTTTAGCAGCAGATTGTGGGGAATCTTACGCTAAAGTACCTGAGAGAGCCGCAATCAAACAAGAAACACATTTCTCTCATGTACTTTGCCCAAAGTTGAAAAGAACTTTAGTTAGCTCTAAACTACAACAAATCATTAGCAATCAAGTCCATCTTTCAATCAGCAACATTTTAACATGCAACTAGCCTGTTCTTTCTACGTCACGGTACAGTGAACAAGTGGTACTCACTGACAGCGAGGGACGGTGATTATAATCGATTTACACCTGCAGGGTTACCCGAACAACCCATCACGTACTCCCGTACTCGATGTTGCCTACAACAACCATCACGGACGCCGTACGCGACTACCTTTCACCCGTTAGCCAAATGTTGAACCGGTCCAATCGTCCCGAGCAAGAGGTCTCTGCACGCGCATCTCAGTGCCGCCAGCCGATTTACACCTCGAGCTCTCAACCTACCCTCTGAACGACCAGCTATGCCTCAACACCCAGCTACCCGAGTTACATCAGTTTCCCGGTTCCCATATAGCCGGTAGGTCTTCGGTACTGTTCGAGCTTGTTCAACAGGCCCGCACACGGCTCGGTCCTCAATCGACACAAGTGGAGCTACAGCACACAGGCCCCAAAGTCCTGTTGCCCTTGCCCTCCGCTTGGTCTCATTTTCTTGCCATGTGTTTCATGTGCTATCACTACCCGAGTCGAGTGCCTCTAGCCTATGCTCGCGAGTAGTCCCAACTACTCGACTTGTACCGAATCCTACTCTATTTTAGCAATGCAGTGGCTAACGAGGTTTTCAATCCTAATCCCAACCCATGGTTTTCTTGGCTATGCATTTGGGTTTCCAAACAAGACTCTAATGCAAAGAATAATAGTATTCAAAGATGTGCTCAAAACAATAAACATTTATAAAAAGGTTAATGCAAACCGGAGCTTGTCTTGCTGCTCTTGGTCGTAGGCTAGCAGCTCCTCCGGAGTAACAAAGTCTAGGACTTCGGGTTCCTTCTCGACCTTAGCGACTACATGATAGAAGCAATACATGTATTAAATTAAATGCAGTTGTATTAACTTTTAACTTGTGAAGTCTATAACTCTTACTAGACAAGCCCAATGACTGTGAAATTTTTACTGTGGCTTGGTTACAACCTAAACAGAGACTTGGTCAAGTTTTAGTTGCAGCAAAGCTCATTTGAGCCCTCCACAATTAATCATGTACTTGACCTTAATTGAAGGCTTTTAGGGTGTTCTAAGGATTTTCATGAAACAAACTATGATTTTCTGAAAACTAGATTTTCAGAGGGTTCTAATGGAGTTGGTCTCACTTAATTTGAAGGTTCCTAACTAAAGATATGAGCTAAACAATTTCAGAGAAAATTCTGAAAATGTTTCTGAACATTTTCTATTTTCTCTGGAACAGTTTCACTAATCACACCATTAGGTGGACCAAATTAGCTCAAATGGGTCTGAACTTTTTATGGTAGTTCAGGGATATTTTGGTGAATATCCCAGCAAAATTTCAGGATTTTCCTCCAAAGGACTCCAGTTAAAATTCTAAACAGTTTAAATTTTTGAGGAATTAATTCTGGAGAAATAAGGATTTTCATGAGGTGAAACTTGATTTTCTGGAAAGTTCTCAGAGAGCTGAATCCAACAAAATTTTGTTCACTTGATTTGGAGCTTTCTAGCCAAAGTTATGAGGATTTGAAGTTTGAATGGAATCTGAAAATCGGTAGAAAAGTTTAAACTTGCGGGGGCCCGCGGGGACACGTCTCGAGCGCGGAGGTGTCCGGCACACTGAGGCCCACAGGGTATTTGCATGCCAGCACACCAGATCCCGGCCGCAGCCCGATCCCGATTTAAAATATCTCCCGCTGACAGCTGGGGTCCACCCCTTCGTCAACCACCCGCTGCCCGCGTTCTGCCGCCGAGGAACCTCGCCGGAGAGCTCGCCGCCGGCTTCTGTAAAGCTCCAAACTTCACGATTCTGGCCGCCCCTGCCTACTTCCACTCAGGGAACAGGATTCCGGGGTCAGCTCGTCATGACAACAGCCGCCACCTGGTCGGCGACGAGTCGCAGCTTCGGGAGAACTTCGGTCGCGTTGTCCACCCTCCCTAGCACCTCCCCCGATCAAGCTAAGGGTCGTCGAGCATCAGTGGACCATAGGAAAGGTCGACATGATCTCTACGGAGCTCAGGAAGGGCTGTGTTGGGCTGTCACTGCGCGACCTAGGCCGGAAATCGGGATTTCTACTAAAACTCGAAGAACAGCGGTCTCCCTCCACAGTTCTTCATGGTTCCTGCTCCTATGGACCCGCACGGGCTACTAGAAGTGATCCCCTCCATGAGAGGATGAGTGATGTAGTGTGGCTTACGAATTTCTTGGATCGGTACCGACCTCACTTTTGCACACCGTCGCGAAAATATGAAATTCCGGCCGGAGCAGTGCTTGTCACACCGCCGGAGCTTGCGGAAATGAAAGAGGCGTTGGAGGCGAACCTCTTTGCTGTTCACAGCTCCGTGAACGGTGGGCTGTGGTAGCCGGAAGGATGGTTCCTGCAGCGGCGGCTCGAGCTGAACCGGCAGAGACAAGATCGCCGCGGTGGAGCTCGGGGAAGACCGGCGCAGGGTCTGGAACCGATGCGAAGGTGTCGAAGATGGCTTGGCGCACCCGGTGCTGGTCTCAGATCGCCGAGAGGGTCAGTGGATCGGCCGGGCGATGAGGAACCGAACGTTCACTCGGGCGGCGAGGTGCTTCGGCTTTTTGGGTGGAAGTGCGAAAAGGCAGCGGTGGAAGGCGCCGGTGACCACTCGGGCGGGTAGATAAAGACCCAGAGAGTCGGTTCCGCGGCTGAGATCGGCAAGCAGCTGGTGGCTTCGCCGTTTCTTCACCGTGGTGGCAGCTGCAGTGCGCGCGGTTACCCGAGCTGAGCTCTCAGTCGGTTTCTTTTGCTTCAGTGTCTGACATGTGGGTCCCACCCAGGGTTTTAACCTCTGAAATTCACTCCTAATCACTGTTATAAACAGTGAGCCCCAAAATACCCATGGTGATTCAAATTATTCACCCATGAGCCATTTGAATTGAGTAGGATTCAAATTGGGTTTGGTTTGAATGAATTTCAGCACATGTTCAGTTTGAAATTCAATAAAGTTTGAATTTGCCCCACTTAGCTCATGTCAAGGTCTACTCCAAATGGAGTGAAAATTGGTGTGTGAGCTCACAACAATGTGCTGACTAAGAATGTGCCTCCCACTTTTGAATTCATGGGATAAAACAGTTTGAATTTGAATATGGTTTCAAACTGCCCTCTTTGTAACTATACCCAAAATGACCTCAAAAAGGTTTTGAATTTGGGTGAAACTTGGCATGGACATCCTTAGCAATGTGTAGGAGTTTTCTCATGTCCAGCCCCTCTATATCACATGAGAAATACCCCTTTTGCAATATGTGTGTTTGTTCTCTACGGAGCATGTTGATGGTGGTTACTTGCTCTTCATTTGTGTTCATCAACTTTCCTCAAATGAGGTGTGTGGTGTGGTGATGAACACTTCAAATATGTGTCAAAAACTGAGGCCCTTACAAAGGGTGACATAGCCAAATTCGTGGCTTATTGTGATGTGTGTAGAAGGGTCAATGTTGAGCATCAAAAGCCGAGTGGCCTATTACAGCCCTTACCGATTCCCGTTTGGAAATGGGATGAGGTAGGAATGGATTTCATCACTGGCCTACCAAGGACCAAGAATGGTAATGACTCCGTATGGGTAGTGGTCGACCGTCTGACTAAAGTTGCACACTTTATTCCTGTGCGCACTACCTACAATGGGAGTAAGCTGGCCATGTTGTACATAGACCGTATTGTGAAACTACATGGAGTACCCTCGAGGATAGTCTCAGATCGAGGTACTCAGTTTACGTCAAGATTTTGGAGGAGTCTTCAAAAGGCACTTGGTACCAAGTTAGACTTTAGTTCAGCATATCACCCTCAGACAGATGTCAGATGGTCAGACAGAGAGGATCAACCAAATCTTGGAAGACATGTTGAGGGCCGCTGTTCTAACCTACGGCAAGGATTGGGAAGACAGTTTACCGTATGCCGAGTTCTCATACAACAACAGTTATCAGGCCAGCATCAAGATGTCACCGTATGAAGCCCTCTATGGAAGGAAGTGTCGAACCCCACTCATGTGGTCAGAAGTTGGGGACCGCATTGTGGAGCAACCAGACTTCATCTTGGCAGCAGAGGACAAGGTAGCGGAGATTCGAGCGAATCTCAAGGCAACCCAATCATGTCAGAAAAGCTACGCAGACAAGAGGAGGCGTGAACTCAGTTTCCAAGCTGGAGATCATGCGTACCTTAAAGTATCTCCTATCCGTGGCACGCGCAGATTCCAAGTACGTGGAAAGTTGGCACCACGGTACATTGGCCCTTTCTTAGTCCTAAAAAGGGTAGGATCAGTAGCGTATGAGATTCAGCTACCCGAAGAAATGTCAGGCGTGGACAACGTCTTCCACGTGTCACAGCTAACAAAATGCCTACGGGTTCCCGAGGCACAGGTGGCACAAGAAACCCTAGACCTGCAAGATGATCTGCGCTACCAGGAGGTGCCAGTAAAGATCTTGGAAACAGTCACCCGAAGGACACGGAGAAACACCATCACACTTTGTCGGGTTCAGTGGATCAGACACTCGGAGGCCGAAGCTACTTGGGAAAGAGAATATGCATTGTGGATAGAGTTCCCCCATCTCTTTGCAGACCACTCGAATCTCGAGGACGAGATTCATCCTAAGTGGGGTAGGTCTGTAACACCCCATTTTTCGTAAAGCTAATAAATCATGGTTATAGAATTAACCACCAGACAAATTACGCACATTACTGGCCGATTTCAGATATGTCTTTCATCGAAACTGGTGCAGCCACCCCCTACTTTTGCCTAAAGGCAAACTCTTTTCCTCTTCCTCCCCCATCCTCATCCATTCTACGAGAAGCTTCTAGAACCACACATCACCCACCTCTTCCCCCCTATCCTTATCCACTGCATGAGAAGCTTCCGGAACCACCCCTCACATATATCTCCCCCATCCTTATCCACTCCACGAGAAGCTTCCGGAACCACTCTTCATATACATATCTCCCCCATCCTTATCCACTCCACGAGAAGCTTCTGGAACCACCCCACACATATATCTCCCCCATCCTTATCCACTCCACGAGAAGCTTCCGGAACCACCCCTCATATACATATCTCCCCCATCCTTATCCACTCCACGAGAAGCTCTCGGAACATGCCTTAATTACACCTCACCTACCTCTCCTCCCTCCATCCCTATCCCTTCCTCCCTTCATCTATAAAAGGGGCTCGGGGGCTCACTTTCTCCCCCACCCTATTGAGCACCAGCGCTCGCGTCTCCTCCCCCCCCTCCAACATCGATCTCCGATGAGGAACCCTCCCCGCCGAGCCCCGCCAAGCCACGGCCAAGGTGAGCACCCCAACCTCCACTCTCCTCCCCGAGTCATCCCCCCTTCCCCCTCTCCTCGGGTTTGGCCGCGATCACCCCGTGGCATGGCCGCCCTTCCATGAAGTTGCTCTACTTCCTACCCAAAATCGGCAGCTTAATCGAGTGATTCATAGCCTCGTCATTCGATTTCTTACTCTCTGGCCATCCTCCCCCGTTTACTCTTGCTGATTTGAGCCCAACCCTAAGCAACCCCTTGATTGGACTTAGAGAAGAACTCACCCACACACAAAAGGATCACTTAATCCGATTCTTCTTATAAAAATCATCTAATATCATAATATAGTTAGTGTAAGCAAGTCTGAATGATGTATATTTGCTTTGTTTGTATGTTTGCTTGTGCGCGGTGTAGAACCAGTGCCGGAAGAGAACCCAGGGAGCCAAGTGACCAAGAGCATGACGCTGCAGACGGTAGCGAAGGCAAGTTCCATCACCCCCCCTTTTTGATCATATTGCTCCTATGTGAGGTTCATCCATTGTGGCCAGTAGATTAGGCCTCTACATTGTTGAGCATGAGTTATTCGAGTGATAGAGTGTAAACATACATTTTTCTCTTTTTGCAGCATATTGATAGGATGAGATTATGCATGATGATGTTGCCTTGTTTATGTTGCACGGTTGGGGAGAGCATGAGTTGAGACCGGGGCAGAAGGGTTAGTGTTGGTGTAAGCGCTACCGTGGTGGTAGACTTATAGTGAGTACTATCAAGATGATAGACTCGTGGTTTGAGTATGGAGGCTGCCCTGGTGAGCCTTAAGGACCGAGTTGTTTTGACATCTCACCTAACTTTCTTCAGTATGACCACATGACCCTGTATGGGCGGGGCTTAGCCTAACCCCGGTGGCTAGCCCGACAGTCGTCCACGGTGGAGAGAGAGAGAGATGCATTTATGAAAATTGAGATGATATTGAGATAAATCATGACACTGGGTTGGGGACGACTGGTTTGGGTGATGTTTCGACTGGGTGTCGGTTATGACAGGCTGTCGTGGATGGTCCGTGCGTGTGGGTAAAGCGTACAACCTCTGCAGAGTGGATGGTCCGTGCGTGTGGGTAAAGCGTACAACCAGTTCGGACGGCCGTGTCCTCGGTATAGGACAGGTTATGGTGTGGTCCTAACAACTAGGAAGCCACCTGTTGTGAGAATGAGGTGAGGAATGTCTCTGGATGGGTTATTTGGTTGCATTTAGTTGCATTAGGTTACATCACTCTTATTGTTGTGCATTGCATCTATGTTTGTTTCATTCCCCTCCCGAAGGGCGAGGTGGAGCTTGCTGAGTACTTTTGTACTCAACCATTGTTGATATCTTCAGAGGATCCTGACTTCGACCCGGAGGACTTCGAGTAGGGTCGCATCCACACCCAAGGTGTTACCGTGGAACCATGTACGAGGAGCAGCTAGTTGTCCATGTTTTTATGTCGTTAATCATCCTTATGTTAGTCCTTATTATTGTTGTACTAAAGTGTATGCCGTTGTAATAAATCTCTGTATGGTTGTGGTTCCACTTGTGTTGTCATATTATGTTCCGAACACTGTTTCTGGCATAATATTACATGTTTAGTTCCGATCTTATGGGTCGGGATGCTTCAGCTGGCCAGCGTGAGGGAGGAAGCAGGAGCTGGCTGCGTAGCCTCACGCGGGGGCGTCCGGCGGATTGTCTCGGTGGCATGCCGGGAGCGATTGCTTCGGTGAGAAACTGAGCCCGTTCGGCTGGAACAGCTCCCCACTGATCTGTGGGCCCAACCTCCCCCCCTAATCCTCTCTTCCCCATTTCTTTTGTAAATATCCCAGCTACTGAACATTGAATAAGAGACTTAGCCCCCAAGTATTGGTTTGAATTTGAGTTATCAAATTCAAACTTTGTTGGGTTAAATTTGCTTCATGTTTAAATTGAAATTCAAATTCAGCTTTGAATTATTGCAAATTTAGCTCCCGACAAGATGAATCCCAATGGGGATGAAAATTGGTGGGCTAGCTCAGAAAAATGTGCTGAGTTTGAATATGAAGCTAACTTTTGACATTGAGTGATGAAAGTTGCTGCAATTTGAATTTACATTCAAATTGGCCTCTTTTTCAATTACCTCCAAAAGTGCCTCAAAAATTGTTGGATTTACATGAAACTTGGACTGAACCTTCCCAAGGCTTTTCAAGTCCTAGGGGTGAGCTCAACCTCTCATGTTCATGTGTACAAATCCCACTTTGTAAAAGTGAAGGCTTTCCCCTCTAATCACTCTTTTGATGGAGGTTACTTGCTCTTCACAATATTTCCTAAGATATCCACAATAAAAACTGTGGTGTTGTGAGCTGAAGGAAAGTTTTTGCAAATCCCTTTTCTTGGGCTTTTACACACCTCTGGACATCAACAGAAAAGTTGTAAAGCTCTTCCAAAGGTTTCCAGAAATGTAGCATATGCTTTTAACCCCGAAATAAATCAACCTCTAGCCTCTGATTAACTTCATCCTTATTTCAGCTGAAAACATGGAACTCTGTCCTTAGTATCCTATAAGTTGAAAACCTGTTAACTTTGAATATCATGATTTTAAGGAAAGGAGTTACATCAAAGTTTTAGTGCTCTGGATTAAATCTTTCAAGTTTTACAATGAAGTTGCTCATTTAGTGGGGTGTGACTTCGAAGCGTCACCAGTTCATGTTGGTACTATGTTCCTCACAAAGAAAAAACTATACCGGACTTAGCCGGCCTTGTTAGTTCAGTGGAACTAAACGTCTCTCGCACACGGATGCTACACGTCTACCGTTTTGTGGTCAGACTACCTGCAATTTAACTCACACAATCGTCAGACTAGGCTGCACACCGAGCCAGGTATCCATACAGTTCATACACACGTCCGTCATCACTCGCACATGTGTTCTCAAGCCAAACACGCCTTGAGCTATGTGTTCACATTACTGACCATGTGACGGGCCTCCCAAACTTGCCCGAAGCACGCTAGGGAAAGGCGTTGCTCGAATACCCCAAACGACCTGAAGAGTCGTAGAGAATATTAAAGCGGGTTAGGTTACCTGCCACCCGTGGGGCTCCACACTTCAGCATGTGCGCACTGATGGACAGCGCTTACATGCACCCCCAAGACATAAAACGTACCGAGATACACGATTTTCTGACATAAACAAATAGGTTAGTATGCCACTTTCTATACCCTAATAACATCCTTATATGGGCTACTAACTCGTTCCTCACCAAATTTTTGAAAAAAGATGACCTTTGTAGTGCGTTAAACCTCAAGCGAGCTCTGATACCACGCTGACACGACCCCATCGGCCTTGTCGAGCCAGGATCACGCTGAGGGGTGCTGCGTTGCACAGCACCGGATAACGCACGTCAAAGATACAAAGCGGAAGCAAAGTTTTATTACATAAACCAGTTTATGAACATTTTTACAACAAAATAGTCCAGTCCACACTCACGGGCGTAGACTATGCATCGAGTTCACGTTCAGCCCGTGAACGTGTCCCTTCTAGCACGAACACACACTAACATGGCGACGTGCACGACTCCCATTCGACGGGGTTTCCCTCTGGGGGTTCCGTCTCCTCCTCGGGAGTCCCTTCCTCATAAACCCCTGCAAAAGCTTCAAACACAAGCAGTGAGCACGATGGCTCAGTAAATCTGACCCGTCTCTCCTATACATGAAACTTCTACATGAATGGTTTTAGGGTACATGAGGGAAAATAAGTTGCAAAGGACTCGCCTAATTATTGGGACCTTACTTTCAAGTTTAGCAGCAGGTTGTGGAGAACCATACGCTAAGGCACATGAGAGAGCCGCAATCAAACAAGAAACGCATTTCTCTCATGTACTTTGCCCAAAGTTGAAAAGAACTTTAATTAGCTCTAAACTACAACAAGACATTAACAAGCAAAGTATATCTTTCAAATCAGCAAACTTTTAACATGTATCTAGCCTATTCTTTCTACGTCACGGTATAGTGAACAAGTGGTACTCACTGACCACGAGGGACGGCGATTATAATCGATTTAAACCTGCAGGGTTACCCGAATAACCCGTCATGTATGCCCGTACTCAATGTTGCCTACAGCAACCATCACGGACATCGTACGCAACCACCTTTCACCCATCAGACAAATGTTGAACCGGTCCAATCATCCCGAGCAAGAGGTCTCTGTGCGTGCATCCACAGTGCCACCAGCGCATTTACACCTCGAGCTCTCAACCTACCCTCTGAATGACCAGCTATGCCTCAACAACCAGCTACCCGAGTTACATCGGTTTCCCGGTTCCCATATAGCCGGTAGGTCTTCGGTACTGTTCTAGCTTGTTCAACAGGCCTGCACATGGCTCGGTCCTCAATCGACACAAGCGGAACTATGGCACCCAGGCCCCAAAGTCCTGCTGCCCTTACTCTCCGCTCGGTCTCATTTTTCTTGCCATGTGTTTCATTTGCTATCTTTACCCGAGCAATGTGCCTCTAGCCTATTCTCGCGAGTAGTTCCAACTACCTGACTTGTACCGACTCCTACACTATCTTAGCATTGCAGTAGCTAACGAGGTATTCAAACCTAATCCCAACCAAGGGTTTTCTTGGCTATGCATTTGGTTTCAAACAATACTCTAATGCAGGAATTAAGTGAGTGCTCAAAGTAAGTTCCCAAAACAGTAAAAATTTGTAAAAAAAGTTAATGCAAACCGGAGCTTGCCTTGCTGCTCTTGGTCATAGGCTAGCTGTTCCTCTGGAGCGACGAAGTCTAAGACTTTGGGTTCCTCCTCAACCTTAGCGACTACATATGATAAATACAAATATGTGATAATTTAAATGCATTTGAGTTGAAGTTAAACTTGTGAGAGCTATATAAGTCTTGCTAGACAGACCCAATGACTCTGATATTTTTACTGTGGTTTGGATACAACCTAAATAGATACTTGGCCAAGTTTCATTTGCAGCTAAGCTCATTTGAGCCCTCCACAAATAATTATGTACTTGGCCTTAATTGGAGCTCCTAGGGTGTCCTAGGGATTTTCATGGAGCAAGCCATGACTTTCTGAAAACTAGATTTCCGGAGGGTTATAATAGAGTTGGTCTCACTTAATTTGAAGGTTCCTAGCTAAAGATATGAGCTAAACAATTTCACAGAAATTCTGAAAATGTTTATGAACATTTTCTATTTTCTCCGGAACAGTTTTATTAATCATACCATTAGGTGGATCAAATGAGCTCAAATGGATCTGAAATTTTTATGTTAGCTCAGGGATAATTTGGTGAACGTCCTAGCCAAATTTCATAATTTTCCTCCAAACGGTTCTCCAGTTAAAATTCTGAACATTTTAAATTTTGAAGAATTAATTCTTGAGAAATAATTATTTTAATAGAGCGAAACTTGATTTGTTGGAAAGTAATCAGAGAGCTGAATCCAACAAAATTTTGTTCACTAGATTTGGAGTTTCCAAGCCAAAGTTATGTGGGTTTGAAGTTTGAACTAAATCTAAAAATCGGGGAAATGTTTAAATCGCTGCGCGTGGGACCGGGGCTACGTGTCAACACCTCAGCGGCTGAACACGGGGCTACGTAGTATTTCGCATGCAGCCACATCTGATCCGGTTCCACAGCTGATCCCCGGTTTAAATTATCGGCCGCTGACATGTGGGACCGGGAGCTTCGTCTACCTCCGGCCTCCCGCGCTCGACCGCCGCCCCCCCTCGCCGGAGTGCTCACGGAGGGCTTTTGCCGTGTGCCAAACTCCCTGATCTTTGCCGCCTCTGCCTAATCCCACATGGGGAACACGGTGCTGGGCTCAGCTCGACGTGACAATCACTGGAACATGTCCGGCGACGAGCGGTGGCTGCTGAAGAACTTTGGCCGTGTCAGCCGGACTTCCTAGCACCCCCAAAAGATCGAGCTATCGGTCGTAGAGCATCAGTGCACCCTAGGGAAGCTTGGCATGGGCTCAAGGCAGCTCGGGAGAGGTCCTAGGTAAGCTCTCACCGTGCGCCCGACGGCTCCCGCCATTAGCGCCGGTAGAAAAACTAGGAATGGCCGGTCTACCAAGGTTTTCTTGCTAGGACTGTGAAGGAAAGTTGATCGCTACCAAGCCAAGCTCGTGTAGGTGCAGTTTGAGGATCTCTAAACAACTATGGAACGAGAATTTGGCGGATCCGCACCCGAAGGTCGGCCTGCGCCGAATGAAAGGGAAAACTGAAATTCGTCGCCGGTGATCAAACACTCGGGCTGTGGTTCGGGGGTGAGCAATACCAGACCCTAACACATCTGGGGATGCCTTAGCTTGGGCGTGACACCTTCCCGTTTGGGCTGTTCACGGGAGCCCGAGGTGAGGAAAACTTTAGGTCACCTGAAAAGCTTTCGGTGTGGGGCAAGATCAATCGAACTCGGCTTGTTCCTACAACGGGGAAGGAAGAGAAGAGTCTCTCGTACCGTTTTGCAGCTTGGAGAGAGTGGGGAGGCTGTGCTCGCTGACTCTCCGATTAAATCCGAGAGAGCGGCGGCGAGGTGACGTTTTCTTGCGCGAGAGGCGAAGACTGATCGGTGCTGCCTCTGGTCGGCTCGGCTGCAGGGATAAGAGGGGCAGCGAGGCGGTTCAGTGGCCAGGGGCGGCAACCAGCTGCTGTCCCTGCCGCTCCTCGCCGTGGCGGCAGCTCGATCAGGCGCAAGAAACCGGGCTGAGCTCTTCAGTCGGTTAAAATTTCCAGTGAGGCTGACATGTGGATCCCACTCTAGTTTTAACCTCTGAAATTAACTTCCCTCTACTGCTCCAAACAGTAATCCCACTAATACCCTCTAGAATTTGAATTATCTACCAAATGCCCATTTGAAGTTGATAGAATTCAAATTGTGAGGTGTTTGAATATATTTTCAGCGCATATGCAGTTTGAAATTCAAATTGAGTTTGAATTTGCTAAACTTAGCTCATGTCAAGATCAACTCCAAATGGAGTGAAAATTGGTGTGTGAGCTCACAAAAATGTGCTGAGTATGAATATGTCTCCCACTTTGGAAGTCATGGGATAAAAGTAGTTTGAATTTGAATTTGAGTTCAAACTACCCTCTTTCTAGTTTTACCCAAAAAGACCTCAAAAAGGTTTTGGATTTGGGTGAAATTTGGCATGAGCATTCCTAGCAAGGTGTAGGAGTTTTTCATATGCTCAGTCCCTATACGATGCATGTGGGAAATACCACTTTTGCATTTTGTGAGTTTATTCTCTAATGACCATGTTGATGATGTTTACTTGCTCTTCAAATGTGTTTATAAAGTTTCCTCAAATGAGGTGTGTGTGATGTTATGAACACTTTGGATGTGTGCCAAAAACTTAGGCCCTTACAAGCCTAAACATTTGAGATAAGCTCTTGCAGATGATAATTGGAGACATGCAATGGATATTGAGTACAAGGCACTAAAGGACAATAAAACGTGGCATCTAGTACCTCCAAATCAAGGTAACAATATAATTGATTGCAAATGGGTTTATAAAGTTAAAAGAAAAGATGATAGCTCCATAGATCGATATAAAACTCGATTGGTAGCAAAGGATTTAAGCAAAGGTATGGGATAGATTATGAGTATACTTTTAGTCTGGTGGTTAAAGTTGCTACTATTCGGTTGGTATTATCAATAGCTATTTCGAATAACTGGCATTTGAGGCAGCTGGATGTGCAGAATGCGTTTCTTCATGGCATTCTAGAAGAAGAGGTGTACATGAGACAACCTCCTGGGTATGAAGATAAAAACTTTCCTTCTCACATTTGCAAGTCAGACAAAGCAATATATGGGTTAAAACAAGCACCCAGGGCTTGGTATGCAAGATTAAGCTCAAAGTTGTATCAACTTGGGTTTGTCTCTTAAAAATCATATCACTCATTATTTATCTACAAAAGGGAGATGCAACGGTGTTTATGCTAATTTATGTAGATGATATTATTGTTGCAAGTTCATCAGAGAAAGTGGTGGTAGACTTACTCTATGAATTGATAAGTAGTTTTGCCTTAAAAGACTTGGGTGATTTACATTACTTCTTGGGAATTGAAGTCAAGAAGATTCAAGATGGTATAATGCTGTCAAAAGAGAAGTATGCCTATGATATACTGAAACGAATTAATATGAGAGAATGTAAATCTGTTTCTACCCCCTTGACGGTCACAGAGAAGCTGTCGGCATATGCAGGAAAGCCTCTCAACAATCAAGATAGTACAAGCTATAGATGTGTAGTGGGAGCACTCCAATCAAGATAGTGTTGTGTTAGATTATCACCCGAATGTGGTGATAAGTGACCAACGGTATTTGTATCTCACTCGACAGATGTAAAGGATAAAAAAAACTAGCTGGGGAAAATAGATTTCCGGTTGATAGTTGGAATGGTAAGATCCTTGACAAGAAAGCTACGAGAGTTAGTGGATGTTGCAATTAGGAGACATGTGAGCATCCTCTGTATATAAGAGACTAGGTGGACGGGTTGAAATATGAGTGATGTTAAGAATATCAGATTCAAGTTTTGATATTTTGTCTTGAGTAGTACTAGGAGATAGCATCGTCCTAGTTAATATAGTTATTGAGGACCTTGTACAATTCTAGGAGAACATGAAGGATACGGTAATAGTGTGTCGATAATCGAGAATCTTCTCATAGGAGGAGATCTCAATGGCATTGTGGCTATAACTAACATAAGATTGAGGGGGTACATAAAGGTTTTGGGTGTGGCGACAAAAGCCAAGAGGGTAAGCACGTTCTAAACTTTACCTTAGCCTATGATGTATTGGTAGCTAACACCTTCTTCAATAAGAGATGATCTCACCTAGTAACCTCTAGTATTATCCAACACTCTAGACTGACTTTGTTCTCATTAGGAGAAGAGATTGGAGGGTTTATTTAGATTGTAATGTCATCATGGGGAGTGTGTTGTGATAAAACATAATTTTGTGAGTCAACTTTTAATTTCACCCACAACGTTTGAAGACAAAGGTGTCAAAATAAGAACAAAGTATTGGAAGCTAAAAATATAAACACAACAATCCTTTAAAAAGATGATGATTGTTGAATGACCTTGCGGTGAAGAGGAGGTGCGGATAGTGATGAGAATATCACCAACGCATACATGACCATATTAATGGCTTTTTGGCACAAGGTGAACCAATTTTATATTTATATTACTTTTGATACATACAATAAATTGATGTTGCACCATAAAGTGTATTCCTTTTCATTTTCAAACTTCTTATATGAATCAAGGAATGCATTGAATACACATGGAAGGCATTGAGGACCAATGAGGTCGACAAGGATCAGGTGCAAGAGTCCCAACGTCCCTCACTAGGTCAACACATCACTTTTAGCCCACGAAAATAAATAAGTCAAATCTAATATGTTTTCAAAATTGGATTTGGACTGCAGGACACCATTAACTTGTCATGCCTGCCACAACCTCATATGAACTCCAATTTGGGTGTTCGAGTACTTGATGGAAAGATTATGAAGTATTTTCAACGGATTTAACTACATATCCAGATCTGTTCTGAGTTAGCCACAATCATCAATTTACTATAGTCACCTATTTGTATCTACGGTGTTGTGTCACCCTATTTTGATCTGATGGGCCATGTATTAAGCTGAGTCCACTAAAAATGCGTCATAGGGTTGGAGCACAACCCAATACACTTCGTGGTTTTCCTTCCACCTATTTATAGATATTGTCCACTGTTAGAAACACTGTTTTTTGTTTATATGCAAGTTTAGCTTCTACTACTTTCTTGTAGACGTGTCCGTTGTCTAGACCATCCATCCTACTTGATTCAGAACCCCACATTGGGGTTTCAGATTGATTCCAAATACCAAATTCACGATTAAGATTCCTCTTGGTCTTATTTTTTACTAGTTTCTCGATTAGTTGTGAGAATTACGTAGTGGTCTGGCTGATCGTCCTCCACAAGATTGTGAACAACAGTTGGAGTGGGTATAGCAGTCGTGAAGGCGCAACGTCCAGTTCTAGTCAAGTTGCAGACGTCTCTCCAGCTCAAATTAAAGTTATTCCTCTCACGGAAAGATCAGACCACCCCAATGCATATTATGTGATAATTATACCAAGGTTGATCGGTGAGAGACTTCTTGTTCTTTGCTGTTATTTTTCCCGTAGTCCAAAAAAAGCAAAGAAATAGTAGATTGGTTTTCCATAATCCCATAGACTTTCTGATCCTTTTTTACTAGTACTGCTAAGTTGGAGCTTGTTAAATTCATGGTTGCATCGTCGTATCATGTTACTGTTCTTAGTTTAGTACTTTAGATTTTTGAGTTTTTTTTCATGTTGCAAGCACCAAAGAGACATCCATTTCCTAGTTTGCATCTACAAAATAAGAAAGATTTCAATTATGGTTAAATATCCACTTCCCAGTTTGCATCTAGAAAAGAAGAAACAAATCAATTCTGACCAGAGATCCATTTCCTAGTTCGAATGTAAAAAAGAATAAAATTCTCCTTAGATTTGATTCCGAGTACAATCTTATCTTGGGAAGCAAAAATTTCATATTTCCTTCTTTCTAAGTCTGTTTGATACAGTTAAGCATAATCTAGAAAGCTTGTGGTATTATCTTTTCATCGGATCTGACCTTACCTTAAATTCCATTTGAGTGCTATGCAATCACCAAAAAGATTCTAACATTGTTGTGTAGTTTTTATTTAAAAATCACAAACTGCAAGAAAAGGTTATCTATGCTATGCGCGTTGAGGATGTCACTAAGATCCTCACACTCTTCTAAAACTGCTGCTGATCCTAGTGTGCAAGCTGAAAATATATCTACTGCATACAAAGGATCACTAACACGAGCACATGCACGAGAACTTCAAAACAAGGTGAATATGTACCTAAGCACTTCTATATGAAATAAATGAGCATATTTTACTACCTAACAGTTGTACTTTACTTGTGCTTAGATATAAAGGTTTAGCATCATGAGAGGATGTGGAACGAGACAACAATGTTGCTGTTATGAATATGTGTTTAACCGCACAGGCACATGATAATAGAAACATAAAGAAGGAAAAGGAAGACGTGCCAACTGATTAATGACATTCCAAGTGTGTGTGTGTGTCAGGAAATCAGGACTTTTCAATGGTGGGGGACATACTTATCAGCAGATCAAGGATCCTTATTTTGGTTTGCTGATCACTATCCATTCATGTGTATTCTGTGCGGTCCATACTATATTTCTGTCAGGTGTTCTTGTGGGAGTTTATCAAGTAGTATCCATTAAAAAAATTTGAAGTCACAATTCTATCCTTTGCAAATACTTTGATATGATTTTATACTAGCAATAGCTCTGTTCAGAGCATTAGTATCACCAAAAGCGTATAATTGTGTGTCAATTACAGCAAAAATGTTGTAAAAAAAAAGAGAACAGCAAAGATTAGAAAAACATTTTTATACTGCTACGGTGTTTAATCCTGTTATATATCAAGCTTGTGTTTCGGTTCGTGCAATCAGTAGCCCGTTGAATATTTAACACTTGCTATTGTCTCTGCATAACTTGGGTGACATTGAACTATTTGCATCAGTAGAAACACATTAAGAGTTCAAGTCCTCGGTTGCATCAAGTTCCATTATCATTGCGTGTGCGTTCTATATACTTTACACATCTTTTTATCAGCAACTATCACTACTACAAAAAGTATTTCCACAGGCGCCTCGATTTTTCAAACACAGGCGGTCCGCAAAGAAATGCGACCGTGGTGAAGAATGAAACAACAACCGCCTGTGATGACAAATCCTCACAGGCGGTTTTTAACAAACAACCGCCTAGTTAAATACAATATTTTCTCAGGCGGCTATTAATAAAGAACTGCCTGTACTGTGACAAAGTTCACAGACGGTTCTTAATAAACGACCACCTGGGTAAATACATGATTTTCATGGGCGGCCATTAATAAAGAACCGCCCGTACTGGTTCAAACATCACAAGTGGTTTTTAGTGAAGAGCCGCCTAGGCAAAGTCATTGTTTTCACGGACGGCCATTAATAAAGAACTGCCTGTGATGCTGATAAGCTCCTGTCAAGCTAATCCCTTTACAGCAAGCTCTTGTAGATGCAAGTAACACCGGGACTCATCATTTGGATTGTTAAAATCTTCAATTGAAGCCTGACGATATGTTGGAAGGATTTTCCTATCCATTTGAAGGATTTCTTTCCCTTCTCAACATTTAAAAAACTTACGAAGATGCTACTTTATCAGTTCTAATGGCTAAATATATTGACTAAAAATTAGTACCATCTCTCTTAGAGTTCACACAAGCGATGAAGCGAACAACTTCAATCACAAATCTTGTTTTTGTTTCTTCATAGGGATTTGACCTTAATCATTCAAGGATAGATTTATCAATAAGTGAAGCTTCCTCATCAGACATGTTAAGCTATGAGTGGCAATGTCCAGGTTACAAATCTCAATAGGGCTGAAGACAAAGAGATACTGCATATGAGTGGCAATGTCCAGGTTAGACAGCGTGAAGCTATGATGACAGCCTTCAACAACATGAAAAGTGATGCCAAGGTTATGCTTGCATCAACCAAGGCATGTTGTGAGGGCATAACATGTAAAAGCCCAGGAAAAGGGACTTGCAAAAACTTTTCATCACCTCACAACACCACAGCTCTTGTTGTGGATATCTTGTGAAGATTGGTGAAGAGCAAGTAACCTCCATCAAAAGGGTGATTAGAGGGGAAAGCCCTAACCTTCACAAAGTAGGGTTTCTACACATGAACATGAGAGGTTGAGCTCACCCCTAGAACTTAAATAGTCTTGGAAAGGTTCAAGCCAAGTTTCATGCAAATCCAACACTTTTTGAGACACTTTTGGAGGCATTTGAAAAAGAGGCCAATTTTAATGTAAATTCAAATTGCAGCAACTTTCATCACTTAAATTCAAAAGTTAGCTTCATATTAAAACTCAGCACATTTTTCTGAGTAAGTCCACAAATTTTCATCCCCATTGGACTTCATCTTGTCGGGAGCTAAATTTGCAATAATTCAAAACTAAATTTGAATTTCAGTTCAAACATGAAGCAAATTTAGCCAAACAAAGTTTAAATTTGAGAATTCAAATTCAAACCAAGACTTGGGGGCTAAGTCTCTCATTCAATGGAGAGTAGCTGGGATATTTACAGGAGAATTTGGAAAAAAGGGATTAGGGGGAGAGTTGGGCCCACAGGTCAGTGGGAGGGTTGTGCAACAACCGAGCAATGCTCTGTCTCACGCTGAGGCGATCGCCGCAGCCCGACAGCGAGCTGGTTCCCGGACGCCACCTCCCGAGCGGACAGGCCATGGCGTGCATCGACGAGGCGGTCGCCCAGGGATATTTCCCCCTCCATAACCCACTCACCCCGCTGCCTTGACCGTTCCCGAGTCCCTCGACGCAGAAACACCGCCGCGCACACAAGAACTCTCAGTTCTCTGGCGTCCGCTCGTCTCCGCAGCTAGCACGCGAGTCTGAGCTCACCCAGAGCGTCGCCGAGGCTTCCTCGACGTGATCGACACGATACCTCGGTGCCCCCATCCATGGTAAACTGCCCCCGAGCTCTCTGTTTCCATTCTGCACCGGGTAGAGCCGCCGCGACCAAAAACTCCTAGCCCGGCCGCTAGGTTTGATCCCACGTCGAGTTGAGCGGGCTAGGAGGTTCGCCTGGGAGTGTACTTCCTGTCCGACAACCCCGACCGCATGCCATGGGGTGTGCTGGCCGGAATTCCAGTTCTTGCCGAGAGCATGCGATATAGCCCGGTTCGGTTAAATCGGAAAATTCGAGATGACCAGTCGAGCAATCGTTCCCCAGCTGCGAAGACAAGCTAGAAACGTCCGTGCGCAACCCTACGGTCAAGAACCACGAGAAACCAGCAAGAAACCACCGAGTTCCACGGGTTTTCCATTCATCGCCGGGTTTAGACCTGGGTCGCACGGTGAAGTCCAGTTTGCCACAACTTTGAGCAAGATCAGAAGCTGGGTCGTTGCTCCGTAGGTTGTGGCGATGCTGTAGGAGCCAACGGAGGGGACCGTGAGGCATGACGGCACCATACCGACGTCGCCGAACCCCTCCCGTAGACTGTCGCCGTCGCGCAACGGATTCCGGTGATCACTGGCTGGCGACAAGGGCAGCAACGGGTTCCCCGAGGAATTTCAGGCGGGGGCGGCCAATTTGGTCGAGCTCCGGTCACGGGAACAGCCTCCCGGCGAGTACTCCAGCGAGGTGGGCGGCGGGGAGACGCGGGAACGCGAGGTTGAAGAAGCCCCGTGGGCCCCATGTGTCGGTCTCTGCTGAAAACGCCCGGATCTGCTGTGGCAGCGAGATCCCGTGTGACTACGCGAAAAACTATGCGGACCCCCGTGCGGGAGGGCTGAGGTGCTGACACGTAACCCGGGGACCCCACCCGACAGGTTAAACTTTATTGGAATTTTCAGATTTGGTTCAAACTTCAAATGCATAGAACTTTTGCTAGGAAGCTCCAAATTCAGTGAACCAAACTTTGCTGAACTCAGAATTTTGAGTACTTTCCAGCAATACCAATTTCAGTTCATGAAACTTAATAGTTTTCCAGATTTAAATCCCTAAAGTTTAAATTGTTAGTAATTTTATCTGGAGAATTACTTTATGAAAAATGCTGAAATTTAGCTGAGAGGTTCATTGGAAAATCCTTGAGTCACAGTGAAATTTTCAGACTCATCCAAGTTCATTTAGTCCCCCTAATGGGGTGATTAATTGAACTGCCCTGAGAAAATAGAAAAAGGTACAGAAACATTTTTCAGATTTTCTCAAATCTTGTTTAGGGCATAACTCCCGCTAGGATTCTTCAAATAACATGAAACCAATTCCATTAGAACCATCTCAAATTCTAGTTTCCAGAAAGTAATGGTGGGAACCATGAAAACCCCTGGAATTACTTAGAGGCTCAAATATTGATCAAATAGGTTTTTATTTGTACAAGGCTCAAATGAACTTTGTTTCAAATGAAACTTGGTAAGACTCTGGTTAGGACCCTACCAAGCCACCATAAAAATTTCAGAACCAAAAAGGAGGGCTAGCTAGAGTTATTGGAATTACTTATTCAAGTTTACACATTGCATTTGAAATGACACGTAGTATCTCATTAACATGTAGTCGCTGAAGGCGAGGAGACTCCGGAAGTGTTTGTCTTCCTTCTTCCGGACGAAGACCTAACCACTGACCAGCAGCAACAAGGCAAGCCCCGGTTTGCATTAATCCCTTTTAAAAAGTTTTGCTTTGTTACATGTTTAGTGTGAGGTATGGAGGTGCATTAGGTATAGGATGGATGAAACCCAATTGCATAACCAAAATTTTCCTATAAGAGTGAGGGTAGTGTCTAAGGCCTCGAGTAGACAGGCTATGCTTAATGATTTATAGGACATCGGTACAAGTCGAGTAGTTGGAATCTACTCGCGAGTTAGGATTTGGACACACGGTTTTGGTTCGAGTGATGTGAGATCACTTTAGTAATGAAAATGAGACTAGACAGGGGCTAGGGAGCAGCAAGAGGAAGTCTTGTGTGCGCAGCCCTGTCCGTGTCGATTGAGGACCGATCCGTGTACGGCCCTGCTGAACAAGTATTGAACATACCGAAGGCATATCGGATATATGGGCCCCGATAAACCGATGTAACCTAAACCTCCGGGCGTCGAGGCATAGCACACCGATTTATAGGTGTAGGTTGAGGGCAGCAAGGTGGAAATCTGCTAACGGGCATAGAGAGATGCTCCGTGTAGGGAACCTCCTGTCCATTTCGGTGCGACCGGTTCGACGTTTGGGCTGTTGGGTGAAAGGTTGTCCCGTACGACATCGAGTGAGCGTGTTGTGCAGCTGCAGCTCCACGGGTGGGCGTACGTGATGTGCTCTTCGGGTATCCCTGAAGGTGTATATCGAGTCGATTCGCCGTCCCTCGCGGTGACGAGTACCGCTTGTTAACTGCATCGTAACGTAGATAATTTATGCAATGTTATGATTCAATTCGGCTGATATGTATAATTGTATTGCTACATGTGTGCCACCAAATATTGCTTACTAAATTTTTTATTCATGAACTGTTAACTTGTGGCTAAAAGATGAACTAAGGATGAACTTGTAGGCGTGTCCCTTTGCTGAAAATGTACCACCCCATGGTTGTTGTACACTACATATAGAGTTTCATGCCTAGGTGAGTCGGTTAAGTCTTGTTGAGCCATCGTGCTCATGGTTGCTGCTTAAGTGTTTTTCAGGTGAGGAGCCACCCACGGACTCGGGTTACGAGTCCACCGACGAGGGTTACCCTCCGTCGGGGATCACGGTTGAGTGGGAACCGTACATGCCGCGCTGAGCTGAGGAGTGCAGCTAGTGTGGGTTGCCCTAGGGCTGGGCAACCGACTTTTTCTAGATAGGCAGGCATGAGTTGTACAAATTAAAACTTCCACTGTGTAATGTATACCTTAGTTTGTAACTGAACAAGTGTACTACTTTGTACATCTCAGTTTGTTTTCTATGTATTACAATGTATCCTTATGATGTCTGCTGTCAGGTGTCGCATCGTGCGGCACCACCCTCTGCGATCCTGGATGAGCGGATTCCGGTCCGCCACATCCTGGTATCAGAGCCACATTGGGGATAGCACAGTACTTAAGGACTGTATTACGGGAAGACTTAGGTTTACGGTGAGGATTCAGTAGTTGCCCAAGTAAGGACTGTATTACGGCCGTCCTTGAGTCAAGTCACGTCTCAACGTACATGATCGCGTTTTCAACCACACGACGGGGAACCCGAGTAGAGCCCAAGCGGGTCATCACGGTTGGAAATTTTATCAACCCAATGGATACCACCTACTTCCCTGCAGGGCATGCCGATGGAAAGCGCTGCGTATGTCCTCCTAGGCTATTTCCAGAAGAACACACTATCGCGTTACCGACCACACGATGGGGTTTCCACTTTCTTGCCTAATGCATGCCAGGGATCAGCGTTTCATATGAACTCAAGAACATGAAGAGTTCAAGAGTTTCATATTGACGTCTGATACCAAGCTGTGAGATCTATACCCTGAACCACTTTCCTCGTCAGTGGAGCTAACCGAAATTGATCCGCTTTCGATGGCGTCCCTTACCTCTTACCTGGTCGGTGGTGCATCATTACAAAATCAAAATTCAGAAATATAAAAAATAGGTTAGTCATGCCACTTTAAGTAACTATACTAATATAGTCCTTATTTGAGCATACTAGTGATTCCTCACCGTAATTCTAAGTTTTCTCGTAATACTGTCCTTATTTAGTGTGCTATCCCCTAAGTAGCTCCGATACCAGCTTGTGACGGACCAAAATCCGTACATTCCAGGATCACAGAGAGTGGTGCCGCACGATGCGACATCCGACAGCACAGATGATAAGGAAACATAGTATTACATTGAAAACAAGCTGAATTTGTACAGAAGTAGTACAATCTTCAGTTACAACTCCTGTACAGAGTTTACTACAGCGGAAGGTATTTATACAACTCACGCCAACACCTAACTAGCAAAAGTTGGTTGTCCGGCCCTATGGACAACCCACACTAGGTCCACTCCGATGTGGACATCACTCCTGCAGATATACACAACACTCACATGGTAGACATGCAAGGTCCAATTACTAGAGCTTGAGCACGACAATTGAATTTAGAGGTGAGCTCGTTCCTGAACAATTCTTTATATGTGAATTTTGAGAGTATGTTGCTACCTAATGGATTAATTATGATTAGGAACCATGGAGAGGACATGGAGATACATGGAGAGGGGTTTGGAGGCGTGGAGGACCAGAAAATACGCCAACAAGAAGTTAGAGACCGAGCCCAACTCAAACTTGAGTCCAACTCGGGCCCAGGAGCAGTCCACCTTAAAATGGATGCACAGGAGGCATACAGACTCCGTTTTTGACGTTCTACATATGCACGGAAAGATGAGAGGATAAACTTTCCAATGGAACTGGCACCACGTCAAAAGTCCGTCGGAGTCGACAGGAAACCTTGAAACAATATAAAGTTTAGAGTCTGTCAGGGTGTTGCATCACCTAGTTGGGCCATTGGGCCTTGTATCGTGTCCAAGTCCATTATGTACGTGTCTTAGGGTTAGGTCACGACCCCAGAACCCCCTGGTCGTCCTCCACCTCCTTTATACCCCCTAGCCGCCGTCACAAACAGCTTAGATTATTCTGTCAAGAACAGTTTCGCCGTTCATCGGTTTGTGAGACCCCAACTTGAGTGCTTCATATCTTTCAGCAATTTGGTTGCATTCTTTATTGTTCTTTCTTGTGTTCTTCGATTCGCAGGCAAGGATTAGCCTTCTTGGCGAGGTCAATCGCGCTATATCAGTTGATAACTTGAGGAGACATGGTGCTGCGATTGCAGGGTTCAGAACGTGTTGTTCGGAAGCAGGATCGATTTGTGTCAAGTCTCCACCAAATTGAGAGTTATCAGAACCTTTCGGAAGATCGGGACCCCTATACACATCAAGTGGTAATCAGAGCTTTAGGTGCACCGTCAGGTTCGCCTTCCCCTAGTTTTGTTTATCTTGAACTCGTCCTATCATCCACGAAAAAGCCAAAAAAAAATTAGTCATAGGTTTCCCCATCCCAGACCAGGTTTAGCCTTTTGCACAATTCTGTTTTGGAGTCCGTAGTGTTGAATTTGTATCCTAGTTCGTGTTTTGTTGCTGGTTTAATCGTGTTTTGTTCCTACTTTGTTATTCCATCCGCTGCATTCCATCGAAACCCTAGCTGCCACAATCGTTATCAAATTGATCACCATAACTATTCATTGTGCTAGGGTTATCCTTGTTCTTCAGTTTTCATCACATATTATGTGAGTTTACCCTCCTTGATATACACACGCCATCCCACACGTTGTCACCATCATATCCAATTTTTTTTCTCACCACCGTTTCCAATTCAGCTCCATCAAAAACATAATCTTGTGGTGCTGTCTTAAAACAGCCATAACCTTAGCATTGGGTTAAATTACATTGCCCAGATTCACTTTGGAAGATTGATTATTTGGCATCTAAAGGCTCAACAATAATCATAAAGAAACATATTGAATTTCTGTTGTCCACATCTTTTTTTTTCAAGTGAGCTGAAAATTTGTGCGACGTGTATATTAGTGCTCCTGATTTCACGGCAGATATAAAAAAATTGAAGAAAAAATATAGAAAAGAAAATTTGTGAAGAGAAGCACAAATATCAAAACTTGGGTGTATTATTTTGCCTTGTGGTGCAATTGTTCCTGCTCAATTATTGTCCTTATTATTCATACTTCTTGCTGTCTTGTTCATAACTATCTGTTCATAATTATTGGCCAGCAACTAGGACAAGTGTTTGGACATCTATTCAGCATTACTATCTGTTATTGAATTGTGTGCTACTGACATATATTTGGCCATCCAAACTCCACATTCATCCTTTCAAACAGCACAAGTTTTTGACCATTGCAATCGCTGAATCATGTCGTCCAAGTATCCTTTGCCTTGTTGCGGTAAGAAAATTGTATGAGCTTGGTAAGACTCGACCCATTGCTTTGTGAGTTCCACCATCATTGCGTAGTAGTTGATAGGGATAATTTTGTTGTTTTCCATATTATTCTTGCTAACAATGTCAGATCATGTTGATCCTACGGAGTGTGTTTTGAAAAGTGAGATGAAGGGTTACATAGAACAAATGATGAAGTCTGTCAAGGAAGCAATCGCACAAGGGGTAAAAGATTATCTTGCTGAACAGAGAATACCCCACACCCTTGAAAGGTTGGACAAACGCTTAAGCTCGCTAGTTGGAAGGATTGATGATATGGAGACCCACCTACCATTCAGCCATGATGCTACCCACCACAACAACTTTGAAGAAGAAGAAGACGTGTTGTGTGATGTCAATGGAGAGGTGGATACACGTGCTGCGCAGAATGTACATCTACGTCAACGCCTTTGTCAAAACACTCATGGTATGGTAGGAAACAACATGCGTGGTAACAATAACCGCCCTCTTGATGACCCTTTTTCTGAAGTTAAATTTTCCATACCTTCATTTTCTGGTGCTTATGATGCTGAGGCATATCTTGATTGGGAAATGACGGTTGAGCAGAAATTTAATTCACACCTTGTTCCTGAACAACATAGAGTTCGACAAGCCACTAGTGAGTTTAAGGATTTTGCTATAATATGGTGGAATGAACTAGGTACCACATGCTTACAACCTGATACATGGGAACGTTTAAAAGAAGCTATGCGTAATTGTTTTGTTCCTCCATCCTATCAACGTGATTTATGAAAGAAATTGCAGCGCTTAGAGCAGGGAAATAATTCTGTCCAAGATTATTATGCGGAGCTTCAAAAGGGTATGATACGATGTGGGGTAGTAGAGGACACTGAAGATAAAATTTGTCGTTTCTATGGGGGGTTGAGACGTGAGATACAGGATATTGTTGATTATAAGGAATTTAATACTGTCAACCAGTTGTTCCATCTTGCTATTCTTGCAGAAAAGGAGTCACAGGGTCGTCAACAAAAGAACAAGAGCAGCAGTGGTGCCTCCTACACTCCACGCACGACAACATCTTCGGGGGCATCCAAGTCATTCCGTTTTGATGCCCTTTCACCAAAACCAGCAGCCAAGCTTCCTTCTGGCAGCAACAACGTTTCAGCGGCACCGAAACCACCACCTGCACGACCTGCGGATTCGGTAAAAATTTGGGTTGTATGAGTAGTTAGTAATGCCTTTTGGTTTAACTAACGCAACAAGTACATTCATGCGTTTGATGAATAAGGTCTTGAGAGCTTTTATTGGAAAATTTGTGGTGGTTTACTTTGATGATATCTTGATTTATAGAAACTCATTGGATGAACATATGGATCATTTACGTGTTGTTTTTAATGCTTTGAGAGATGCACGTTTATTTGGTAACCTTGAGAAGTGCATCTTTTGTACGAATCGAGTTTCCTTTCTTGGCTATGTTGTGACTCCACAGGGAATTGAGGTGGATGAGATGAAAATTCAAGCGATCAAGAGCTGGCCAATACCTCAAGCCATCACACAGGTAAGGAGTTTTCTTGGTCTTGCAGGTTTCTACCGACGTTTCGTCAAGGATTTTAGCACTATTGCTGCCCCATTGCATGAGTTGACTAAGAAAGGTGTGGTGTTCCATTGGGGGAAAGCACAAGAGGAGTCCTTTGACACCTTGAAGGACAAGCTTACACACGCACCATTGCTGCAACTTCCTGATTTTAGTAAGACTTTTGAACTTGAATGTGATGCTAGTGGAGTTGGCATTGGTGGTGTCTTACTGCAAGGTGGTAAACCGGTTGCATACTTTAGTGAAAAACTTAATGGTCCTGTCCTGAATTACTCCACATATGATAAAGAATTTTATACTCTCGTACGATGATTAGAGACATGGCGTCATTATTTATGGCCTAAAGAATTTGTTATTCATTCTGATCATGAATCGCTAAAGCATATTCGTTCTCCACATAATCTGAATCGTAGACATGCAAAATAGATTGAATTTATTGAGTCTTTTCTTTATGTCATTAAACATAAGAAAGGGAAGGATAACTTGATCGCTGATGCATTGTCTAGATGATATAATATGCTGTCCCAACTTGATTGTCGAATTTTTGGACTTGAATCAATTAAAGAACAATATGCTCTTGATGCTGATTTTAAAGATGTATTGCTGCATTGTAGAAAAGGTCATACCTGGAATAAATTTGTACTGGATGATAGATTCTTGTTTAGAGCTAACCGCCTATGCATTCCAGTTGGTTCCATTCGTCTTTTGTTATTACAGGAGGCACATGGTGGAGGTTTGATGGGCCATTTTGGCGCAAAGAAGACGGAGGATGTTCTGGCCACACATTTCTTTTGGCTAAAGATGAGGAGAGATGTAGAGCGGTTTGTGGCTCGCTGCAAAACATGTCAGAAAGCTAAGTCCCATTTGAATCCACATGATTTATACATGCCTCTTCCCACTCCTTCCATTCCTTGGGAGGATATCTCTATGGACTTTGTTTTGGGATTGCCTAGGACTAAGAGGGGGAGGGACACCATTTTTGTTGTGGTGGATCGTTTTTCTAAGATGACACATTTTATACCGTGTCAGAAAAGTGATGATGCTGTAGATATTACCGACCTTTTTTTCAAAGAGATTGTTCGCTTGCATGGTATGCCTTCTACTATTGTTTCAGATCGTGATGCTAAATTTTTGAGTCACTTTTGGCGCACCCTATGGAACAAGTTGGGTACAAAACTGTTGTTCTCTACAACATGTCACCCACAAACTGATGGGCAAACAGAAGTAGTGAACCGCACTTTGGGCACCATGTTGAGAGCTGTTTTGAAGAAAAATTTAAAGATGTGGGAAGAATGTTTGCCACATGTGGAGTTTTCATATAATCAGGCAACACATTCCACCACCAAGGTAAGTCTTTTTCGGGTAGTGTATGGATTCAATCCTCGTGCTCCCATTGATATGTTGCCTTTACCTACTAGTGAGAGAACTCATAATGATGCAAAGGAACGTGCTGATTTTATTTTGAAAATTCATGAGACCACTAAACATAATATTGAAAAGATGAATGAAAAATATAGAATTGCTGGTAGTAAAGGTAGGCAGGAAGTTAGACTTGAACCGGGTGATTTAGTTTGGTTACACTTGAGAAAGGATAGATTTCCAGAACTAAGAAAGTCTAAATTGATGCCTAGAGCTGATGGTCCTTTTAAAATACTTGAGAAGATTAATGATAATGCATATAAACTTGAGTTGCCTCCCGAGTTTGGGGTTAGTCCCACCTTTAACATTTCAGATTTGAGACCATATTTGGGAGAAGAAGATGAGCTTGAGTCAAGGACGACTCCAATGCAAGAGGGGGAGGATGATGTGGACATCACTCCTGCAGATATACACAACACTCACATGGTAGACATGGAAGGTCCAATTACTAGAGCTCGAGCACGACAATTGAATTTAGAGGTGAGCTCGTTCCTGAACAATTCTTTATATGTGAATTTTGAGAGTATGTTGCTACCTAATGGATTAATTATGATTAGGAACCATGGAGAGTTCATGGAGATACATGGAGAGGGGTTTGGAGGCGTGGAGGACCAGAAAATAGGCCAACAAGAAGTTAGAGACCGAGCCCAACTCAAACTTGAGTCCAACTCGGGCCCAGTAGCAGTCCACCTTAAAATGGATGCACAGGAGGCATACGGACTCTGTTTTTGACGTTCTACATATGCACGGAAAGCTGAGAGGATAAACTTTCCTGTGGAACTGGCCCCACGTCAAATTCCCTCGGAATCGATGGGAAACCTCGAAACAATATAAAGTTTAGAGTCTGTCAGGGTGTTGCATCACCTAGTTGGGCCATTGGGCCTTGTATCGAGTCCAAGTCCATTATGTACGTGTCTTAGGGTTAGGTCACGACCCCAGCACCCCCCTGGTCGTCCTTCACCTCCTTTATACCCCCTAGCCGCCGTCACAAACAGCTGGGTTTTGCTTAGATTATTCTGTCAAGAACAGTTTCGCCGTTCATCGGTTTGTGAGACCCCAACTTGAGTGCTTCATATCTTTCAGCAATTACGTTGCATTCTTTCTTGTTCTTGCTTGTGTTCTTCGATTCGCAGGCAAGGATTAGCCTTCTTGGCGAGGTCAACCGTGCAATATCGGTTGATAACCTGAGGAGACGTGGTGCTGCGGTTGCAGGGTTCAGAACGTGTTGTTCGGAAGCCGGATCGATTTGTGTCAAGTCTCCACCAAATCGAGAGTTATCAGAACCTTTCAGAAGATCAGAACACCTGTACACATCAAGTTGTAATCAGAGCTTTAGGTGCACCGTCAGGTTCACCTTCCCCTAGTTTTGTTTATCTTGAACTCGTCCTATCATCCACGAAAAAGCCAAAAAAATTATAGTCATAGGTTTTCCCATCCCAGACCAGGTTTAGCCTTTTGCACAATTCTGTTTTGGAGTACGTAGTGTTGAATTTTTGTCCTAGTTCGTGTTTTGTTGCTGGTTTAATCGTGTTTTGTTCCTACTTTGTTATTCCATCCGCTGCATTCCATCGAAACCCTAGCTATCACAATAGTTATCAAAGTTTGGGAGATATTTTAGAGGATAAGGAGGCACTGAACTGTGGGACCCACATGTCAATGAGACAATTCAATTTGCAAAAAGATCTCAGAGAGAGTGGTCTCTGTTTTTGCTCTTCAGGCGGTTCACTCGGGCAGACCGCCTCCTCACCGTGCGACAACGAGCCACAGAGAGAACCTACGTCCCTCTGCCGTACGTGTGCTAGCGAGCTGCCCCTCCCCGTCCTCATCTCCCCTGTCGTGCTTTCTTTCGCTTTATCACCGAGGCAGCGCAGCACCGCTCCTCCTTGCGCGAGAAACCCACCTTAAGCTGCCGCCGTTCGTTCGACCGCTCGGCCACACCGTAGCCCGCGTGAAGACTTCGTCTGAGCAGCCAAACAACACCACAGACCCTTCCACGACATCCTCGAGCCATCACCGAGTGAGTACGTGCTCTCTGCACCGAGATACTCCGGTTTCCGCGGTGGCCACCATAGCACTGAGAGAAGGTGCTCTCGTGGGCAGCCCTACAGAGAGGCTGTCACAACCAAGCAAGAGGACCGTTGGACGCGCACGACATCCACGCAGCTCACCTCCGAGGCTTGAGCCAAAAGGTGGATCGTCGGCGACAAATTTCGCAAAGTTCTTCCGGCTGGTGTAAATGAACCCGCGGGTATGAATCAGACAAATTCTCATGCTATAATTGTTTAGAGCACTGCAAGTTGCGCTTATATGACCTAGTCTTGCTTAGCAACGATTCCCCTTTTGAAACCTAGCATGAAATCCACGGTGCACTGCGTATTTCTGATCTTCCCGACGGCGGGTATAGCGGGGAGATGCAGGCGCACGATGAACCCTAGTTCAGACCCATTTTCGAGCCATTTCACTCCTATGTCTGACCTTCCTGAGTATCCACCGGTGCTTTAGAGCTTGCAAACCGAAGCTTGGAGGGCTTAGGGCGTCGGGGTAACGCCGCCAAACTCTTTCCGAGCCGCCGCACCGTCGGGTGCTAGGTTGGAGGCTCTGCCGGCTCGGGAGGACCCCACCAGCGTGCTCCTCGAGTTGAATTAGGCACTGGCGGCGAGTGGCAGCTTGAGAGAATGCCAGGAAGCTGGAAACCGAGGTGCTCCAGTGAGCCCCGGTGGCGCGGGCGCGCGGGGGCGAGAGGTAGAAGAAGGTGAAACCGGGCCCGCGTGTCAGTGACGATTGAGCCGGATCTTCTGTGGCGCCGGATTAACTGTGGTAACGCGGGAAACAGCTCTGTAGCCCCGTGTGGCGTGTTCCAGTGCATGACACGTGTGCTCCCCGGACCCACGGTCAGTTTTAAACTTTTCCACAATTTATTCAAATCCTAGCTTTCAGACAAACTTTAGAAGAGCATAACTTTTTCTAGGAACCTCCAAGTTTAGTGATTCAAATTGGGTTAGATTCATATTGACAAACTCTATCCAAATATACAATCTAATTTGTATGAAAGTCTTTATTTAGTTCTGGAAAATTCATTAAAGCTTTTCAGGAAAAGAATTTTAGAGGGAGTTTGGTACATACAAAAGTCCTCAAATTTTGCCAGAATATTCTTTAGGGTGTTATTAGACTCCTGTAAATGTTTCAGCTCATTTCGAGTTGATTTGATCAGGAAAATGCAGATTTTAAGTTGCTGTTTTCAAATGAATACAGAAACATTTTCAGAGAATTTCCAAAACATGGAAATTCACTTATAGGCAATTCTTAGCTCCAAAAATCCTAGGAAAATTCATGCAAGCTATATTAACTATAATTGAAATTGTTGTTCACTAAGTTTGACATGAACATAGGTGTTACCTCAGAATTAATTCCTCTTTGATTAAATACTTAGAGAATTGTTCTGAATAAACCGCTCAATGAAAAGTGCTAATTTTTGGTCCAGATGACTTTCTTGTGACAAGGAACTCACCTGAAAATTTTCAGCTCCATTGGGGCTCTGGATAACCACTGTCATGTGTAACCTCTTAAGGTGATCAACATTCAAGTGGAGATAGCACTCAACATTTTATCATAGTGTTTAAACCCAACCCAAACCACTAGCACCAGTGTCGTTTTAAATTCTTAAACAGAGTTCCAGTTTTTAAACTGTCCTTAGATCTTATGAGCAAAAGCTTTTCAATTAAATACATATGCATGATCATATCGTGTAGCATATACGTAAAGAACGTGAGAAGGACATGAAGTAAAGATCAAGGAGGGAGGAAAGCGAGTGATCAAGCTCCAAGTGATCGTCACTAACTGATTGTAATATTAGTCACCTGCAAAACAGGCAAGCCCCGGTTTGCATTTGTACAGTTTTATAAAGCATTTCCATTTTTAGAGATCATAGCTCGAATTGTTTGTTTGCATTAAGTCTAGTTGATATTGAAAACCCCAGTTGCATGACCAGAAATACCTAAGAGAGAAAGGGTAGAATAGCACCTCCTCGAGTGGATTTGGCTACGCTAAATGTTAGTAGGAAAGGTCCGGTAGAAGTCGAGTAGTTGGAAGCTACTCGCGAGTTTAGGGCTGGTTTACTCGGAACGGGTTAAAATTTGAAATGATGAGGAAAGTTCACACATAAGAAATGGAGACCAGGCAGGAAAGTTTAGATGCAGCAGGCTGCGGACCTTGCATGCATAGCCCTGCCTGTGTCGGTTATGACCCGTCCGTGCTTGGCCCTGTTGGACAAGTTTGAGTTGTGTACCGGGCACATACTGGCTATATGACACCCCAGGAAACCGATGTACCTTGGGAGATCCATAGTGGAACTTTTCTAACTGCCTTAGGCTTTCGGCGTCAGGGTAGCAGGAGGTAACTTGCTCAAGAACATACCACTGCGGGTATGTACCTTGAGGGAGCTTGCGGACTCGAGGCAGTTAGACTGCATCCAATGTGGAAGATCTTGGGAAAGGTGGCCGTGTACAATGTCAGTCGAGGTTGCTGCCGGCAACTCGAAGTACAGGTGTACGTGTCGTGTATTCCGGGTGTGTACTGATTCGAATCACCATCGCTCGCGGTCATATGAGCATACTTGCCCACTGCGTCTTGACGTAGTAACAACTGAAACAGTTTTCTTTTGAACCTGATAAGGCAGTGATGTAACTTGTATTGCAACCATGATTGGATTAGAGATAGGCTCATTAAACTTTACTTTCACCTTGTGCAAGGAGCATCGCAACAAATCATTTCTTGTTTGATTGTGGAGTTGTGATGATGTTCAGCTCAAGGTCTTCAAAATGAGGCTTAAAATCTGATAGTTAAGGATCAACTTTAGGCGAGTCCTTTATGCAAATCTAGCTAACCCAATTGCAACCGTCATGCATGTAGAGTTTCTTGTTTAGGAGAGACGGATCAGTCTTGCTGAGCCTATGTGCTCACGCTTGCTATATGAGTGGTTTTGCAGGTTAACATCGATGCTAAGAAGAAGGTTGTCCGGTGAGACTCGGAGACTTCTGAGTCGTGTAACACATGGATAACCCAGCCGCTGCTGTTGTCTTCGTGTTGCTAGCGAGAGAAGTCCGCGGGCTGGACTTCATCTAGAGTGCTCTTTAGTTATTCGACGTGAGTTGTTTATAGACTTCCGCTGTAGTTACTTGATGTAAACTATTTACAAAGAAAAACTTGTAAGCTTCCGCTATTGTTTTATGTAATACTTTGTTACTTATATGTGTGCTGTTGGGTGCCGCACAACACGGCACTGCCCAATGCGATTCTGAGGCGAGTGCCATGTCCACGTGACTGAACGAGCGGCGTCGGGCCGTCTCAGCGTGGTATCAGAGCCGCATTTATTATTGTGCACGGAATAAGGATCGTATTACGACAAAAACTTAGGATACGGTATTAGGCCCACAAAAGGACTATAGTAGTATAGTTACTTAAAGTGGCATGACTAACATACTTGTTATAATTCTGAATTTTGATTATGTAACGACACACCTACGCTCAGGTAAGTATGGTAAGGAACGCCACCGAAAGCGGATCAATTTCGGTTACCTCCCCTGACGAGGAATGTGTGTCAGGCATAGATCTCACAGCTTGGTGTGAGACGTTAATATGAAACTCTTGAACTCTTCATGTTCCTGAGTTCATATGAAACGCTGATCCCTAGCGTGCATTAGGCAAGAAAGTGGAGACCCCATCGTGTGGTCAGTAAAGCGATAGTGTGTTCTTCTGGAAATAGCCTAGAAGGACATACGCATGCAGCGCTTGCCATCGGTGTGCCCTGCAGGGCAGTAGGTGGTATCTGTTGGGTTGATAAAATTCCCAACCGTGACGACCCGTTCACGCTCTACTCGGGTTCCTTGTCGTGTGGTGTGAAAACGCGACCATGTACCTTGAGACATGGCTTGACTCAAGGACGGCCCGGATGGAAATGATACGGGGCGTATGTTTTTAGTATGATATGGAACTGCCTGAAATGAGAAATACTTTGAGTGCACCACTATTGAGTATTCTTCTGCAGCTACTAACCACGTACATATCCCGAGTAGTATACGTGTGCGAGAGACCGTTTTAGTGCCACTGGAAAAACAAATATGCCGGTAAAGTCCGGTTAGGATTTTCTTTTGGTGAGGCTACGTAGTACCGACATTGTCACACCCAGTTTTTCCGAAGAACAACCGAGTGAATATCACATGTATGCCAGGATCATTTTCTCATACATGTGATGACAAATAGTGAAGCATCATTTATTACAAGCCAGGTGTCGAATATAAATAAGTCTTACATAGCAAATGTCTCGATGGACAATAATAAGTTCATCACAAGTAAATAAACTAGCAGCGGAATATTATTCTTGAGGGCTCCGTCACAGGCATTGCCCGGGGGTCTCCATGAACCTAGAAACCTTCTTCGGGTCCAAAGTCTTGGTCATTATACACCACCTCATTATCTTGACCTGAGCAGCAATATAAACCAACAAATATGCAAGGTTGAGTACCAATGGTACTCAACAAGTGTGGGAAAATTATATCATGCATGGCTAGAACAAGGAGAGGTTGAACTCATGGTTAAAGCACTACGCAATTAAATACCTATCACCTTAGCTTATTAAGCACCTACATTACGACACAGGTGAAATGGTCCCAATCTCCCATCCCATCACCATAATCCAATAACCATAACATCATTTCCAATGTTAAGCTCCCCGCTTAACATTCACAACTTCCAAAACCATCAATCCTCTAATCATGAATAAGTCCAAGCCGCTCTTGACCGTGAGCACGGCTGTCATGACAGTTCTGACTCTGCAGAGTTTGTACCACTGTACCCACATGTAGTGATTTCATCCCCCGTTACCGGGTGGACTAAAAGAACCTCCATTATGCCAGTGGCTACGAACCACATTCACACTTCCCAGGTGTGTAGCCAGGAGATCACTACGAAGCCTTTACAAAGGGATTCCCAACGAGCGTGGACCCACTGAGGTTTCACCCCTAACAGCATACAAGAGGCTCCAACCCCGCTGCAGTGGCCCCCCTCTTGAGCCTTGCGGTTCATATGGTAGTCCAGCTGACACCTACTCCCCGCACCATCCAACACACCCATACTACGCCGGGGATACACCTAATTAATTGTCCAAGCTGCCCCATCTCAGCATGTGGTTGGCACTGTAAAGCCAGGTTACATGCTCCATGAACCGGTCCTTAGGATCCAGGCAAGTACTAAACACAAACCCAAGTCTCGTGCACCCAGCACACAACCAAACATCCAACTTGCCTTGATCCCTACCTCTACATAACTCACAATATCTCATTCAAGAGTATGGTAAAATAAACTGATGATCTCATATCCCAATTATCCCATTCTAAGCATGGCTAAGCATATGCATAATAATAAATGACATGATAAAATAAATCCCAACCCAAGCTACAAGGAAACAAGGTAATGCAATTCTAGGGAAACTTCCTAGCATGGGTTTCATATTAATCTTAACAATGCAAATAATTCTAGCTACACATCCTAGCATAGGATCAAAGTGGTCAAGGACACTTGCCTCCTTCTTGCTGCTCTTGAAATGGGTAGTCCTGGTCTTGGAAAGGAATAACTTGCTCTTGAGCAGGTTCTACATCATACCATTCACACATAGCAAAAGAAAAACAACAATCATAAGACATAGTTCACACTTTTACTTCATACAAACCACACATTCACATTTATGAAAGTCATTCACCATTATATGTGTTGTGGTTACTCTAGGTGTGTTGATTTGTGGCTTGCATGCACTTTTAATCATGTGTATATGATTCCTACTTTTGTGTTCATATTTATACTTACATTCTATATATATGAGTTTCCAATTTAAATAAGTTCCTTATATTCAATTACTCCACCTTGTAGCTACCAAGTATGCATGAAAGTTATTTTCTTCTCCATATGTGTCTTCAAAATTTCTACCAACCCTAAACGGAATTCTTTGGATTTTAGAACTCCATTTATCATTTACTAGTTGCTATATTTTCAGATTTATTTCCTATGCCAAATTGTGAACTTTATTGTGAAAATAACAAGACACATCATCTAAACAGAATAGGTTCTGATCTAAAATATTTACTAATATATTTTAGACCTTTTCCTCTGATGTAAACTATTTTACAATTATTTTCCCTATTTTCCAGAACTATTCTTTACTTAAAAATGTGTCCCTAAATGTGAATAATAAATTAAACAGATTCAATTCAGCCCAAAACATGTTTTTATCTTACTCCAAAGTTTTCTAAATACTGAGAAAGTTTTTAATTTAATTATGACAATATGTTTGTCCCACTTTTTAATTTTTAAACACTAGCCACATATTCAATTTCCTAATTTAAATACTAAACAGGATTAAAAAGATAAACTCACCCCATTACAGGGTCTATAATATTATTTTCAGAATTTCCAGGGGTCTATCTACACTTATCAGAGGTGTTTTTCCTAATTTTTATTAAATCCAGGGGCTAAATCTGATTTTTAAATGAATTTACATGATTTTCTAGAGTTCCAGGGGCTAGATCAGAAGTTTCCGGGGCTAGCTCTTATTTCCCGAGAACCCCAGGGGGTAGCGCGTAAGAATTCCAGTCTTTATAACGTGGGGCTGACGTGGACCGTCCGATTTTAAACTGACGGCTGAGATTATAACGTCGAACCGGTACGCGGGTATTTAAACACTACCGTGCGATTTAAAATAAACGGCGCACAAGCGGCCACGTCGCTCTGATCGAGCGCGGGCGGCGCTGCCAGCGGCGCACGGCGGCGGGAAGCGGCGATCTCGCCGGAAACTTTCGGATCTTCGGGAATTCTTCCTAGAACTGTGATTTTATGGCATAGATCGGTAGAGGGGAGGTCGGGGATCTCACCTCGGGGGTTTTCTTGAGCTCGGAGGTCCCGGAAGGTGATCGTCGACGAGGTCCGAGGCGAAACCATGGCGAAGCTCGTCGGCGCTGCGTTTACACCGCAAATCACCGAGTTTTCTGCACCTGCAAGGTTCCCCAGAGGCGGTGGATCAAGACCAGCGAGTTAGATCGGAATTTCCGAGCTTAGATCGGCCAGAATTCGCCGGAGAAGTCTCGGTTCTCACCGGAGGAAAAATCGGCGATCGCGTGGGAAAAACAGAACGAGGCCGGGGTTTTTATAGACGGGGGAGGGCGGTGTGTCGGTTGTGATCGAGTTTTAGTCATCCGGGACCAAAATTCGGCTGGGGGACGCGGTTTCCAGGGGGTAGTTTTGATTCGGGAGAGAGAGATGTCCCGGGGTCGGCCGATCGCGCGTGAGGAAGAAGATGACGGCGGGCCCCGCATGTCAGTGAGAGGGAGAGGCGCGCGGCTGTGGGCTGGTGGGGGGAAAATGGTGGGCCGGCTGGTGGGTTCGGCCCACTGGCCGGTTAGGTTTTAGTTTTCTTTTTCTTTTTTCTATTTCTTTTCTGATTTGAGTTTAATTTGAATTCCAGTTTGAATTTGAATTTTTCAAAACATGCAACACGTCCATAAATTTTTAAATTCCCCTCTTAACATGATTTAAGGTTTTGAATCAAAATTTTGGGGTGTTGCAGACATGCTTCTTACGGTGCATCGACGCTGTACTAAACTTAATAACTTCTTCCCTTTGAAGAAATAACGCATGAACTAACTTTCAACTAAAAATGGAAGTTTGAAACAAATATTAGTTATTTAAACTCTTATTTTGAGCTAAGATTCAAATGAGAGGAAGATTAGGCTTCAAAGATTTCAAAAACAGAGTGCTCTGTTTTCGGCAGGAATTCTTGCTGGACTTTAACAGAGCATAACTCTGAGTAGCTTTAACCAATTAAGGTGTATGATACAGTTCTGGAAAGATTTTCAAGTGCCCTACAACTTATTTGTAGACCCCCAGAGCAAAATTGACACGACCCCACTGACGCGACCCGCTCAGCCGAGACAGGCCACTCGCCCGGGAATCGCATTGGGTGGTGCCGTGTTATGCGGCACCCAACAACACACATATGAGGAACAATGTATTACATAAAACAATAGCGGAAGCTTACAAGTTTTTCTTTGTAAATACTTTACATCAAGTAACTACAGCGGAAGTCTTTATCAACTCTCGTCGAATAACTAAGAGCACCCGAGATGAAGTCCAGCCCGCGGACTCCTCTCGCTAGCAACACGAAGACAAGTAGCAGCGGCTGGGTTCTCCATGTGTTACCTGACTAGGGAGTCCCCGAGTCTCACCGGACAACCTTCTTTTCAGCATCGTTGTTAACCTGCAAAACCACTTATATAGCAAGCGTGAGCACATAGGCTCAGCAAGTCTGACCCGTCTCTCCTAAGCAAGAAACTCTATATGCACGACGGTTGCAATTGGGTTGGCTAGATTTGCATAAAGGACTCGCCTAGAGTCGATCCTTAACTTTCAGATTTTAAGCCTCATTGTGCAAACCTTGAGCCGAAAAGCATCGCAACTCCACAATCAAACAAGAAACGCTTTGTTGCGATGCTCCTTGCACAAAGTGAAAGTAAACTTTAATGAGCCTATCTCTAATTCAATCATGGTTGCAATACAAGTTATAGCACATCCTCATCAAGTTCGAAGACAAACAATTCCAGTTGTTACTACGTCAAGACGCAGTGGGCAAGTATGCTCATATGACCGCGAGCGACGGTGATTCGAATCAGTACACGCCCGGACTACACGACACGTACACCCGTACTCCGAGTTGCCGGCAGCAACCTCGACTGACGTTGTACGCGGCCACCTTTCCCAAGATCTTCCACATTGGACGCAGTCCAACTGCCCCGAGTACGCAAGTTCCCTCAAGGTGCATACCCGCTGTGGTATGTTCTTGAGCGAGTTACCTCCTGCTACCCTGACGCCGAAAGCCTAAGGCAGTTGGAAAAGTTCCACTATGGATCTCCCAAGGTACATCGGTTTCCTGGGTCCCATATAGCCAGTATGTGCCCGGTACACAACTCAAACTTGTCCAACAGGGCCAAGCACGGACGGGCCTTAACCGACACAGGCAGGGCTATGCACGCACGGCCTGCAACCTGCTGCATCTAAACCTCCCTGCCCGGTCTCCATTTCTTAAGTGTGAACTTTCATCATTCTTTCTAATTCGGACCCGTTCCGAGTAAACCAGCCCTAAACTCGCGAGTAGATTCCAACTACTCGTCTTCTACCGGACCTTTCCTACTAACATTAGCGTAGCCAAATTCCCTCGAGGAGTTGCTATTCTACCTTGTCTCTCATAGGTGTTTCTGGTCATGCAAGTGGAGTTTTCAATATCATCTAGACGTAATGCAATCGACGATGCAAGGCTATGATCTCTACAAATGAAAATGTTTTATAAAATGGTTCAAGTGCAAACCGGGGCTTGCCTGTTTTGCAGGTGACTACTGTTACAATCAGTTAGTGACGATCACTTGGAGCTTGATCACTTGTTCTCCTCCCTCCTTGATCCTCACTTCAAGTCCTCCTCACCTTCTTCACGTATATACTACACGTTATGATCATGCATATGTATTTAATTGAAAAGATTTTGCTCATAAGATCTAATGACCCTTTAAAACTGGAACTTTGTTTAAGAATTTAAAATGACACTGGTGCTAGTGGTTTGGGTTGGACTTAAACACTAAGATCAAGTGTCGAGTGCTTCTTCCCACTTAAGTGTTGATCACCTTAAGAGGTCACACATGACAGTGGTGATCCAGAGCTCTAATGGAGCTGAGAATTTTCATGTGAGTTCCTTGTCACAAGAAAGTTCTCTGGACCAAAATTTAGCACATTTCATGGAATGGTTTATTCAGAATAATTCTCTAAGTGTTTAGTCAAAGATGAATTAATTCTGAGGTAACATCCATGTCCATGTCAAAGTAAGTGAAGCAAAATTTCAATTATAGTTCATAGAGTCTACATAAATTTTTCCTAGGATTTTTGGAGCTATGAATTTCCCAGAACTGAATTTACAAGCTTTGGAAATTCTCTGAAAATGTTTCTGTATTCATTTGAATACAGGAACTTACAATCTGAATTACTCTGATCAATTCAACCCCAAATGAGCTGAAACTTTATCAGGAGTCTAATAACACCCTAGAGAATACTCTGGCAAAATTTGAGGATTTTTGGATAAACCAAACTCCCTCTAAAATTCTTTTGCTGAAAAGCTTTAAAGAATTTTCCAGAATTAAATAAAGACTTTCATACAAATTGGGTTGCATATTTGGATAGAGTTTGTCAATCTGAATCTAACCCAATTTGAATCACTAATTTTGGAGGTTCCTAGCAAAAGTTATGCTCTTCTAAAGTCTGGGGAAAAATCTGGGATTTGAATAAATCTGGGGAAAAGTTTAAACCTGACTGTGGGACCAGGGACACGTGTCTGCTGCCGGGAGCGCGCCACACGGGCTACAGAATTGTTTCCCGCGCTGTCACAGCCGATCCCGCGCCACAGAGTATCCGGTCCACTGTTTCCGTGCGACTGACGCGTGGGGCCGGTAGCACCTTCGTCTACCTCCCGCCCCCGCGCTTCTGCGCCGCCGGGCTCGCCGGAGTTCGCTGGTTTTCGTCGCTCCGACCAACTCCCGAGCTGTCACTCGCCGCCAGGCCCTATTTTAACCCGAGGAACACGATGGTGGGACTTCGCCAGACCGGCGAGGTTCCTAAACCACCCCGCACCGGTGCAGCGGCTCTGAGGGAGTCCGGCAACGTTGCCCCGATGCTCTAGCCCGCCAGCAGTCCCCTGGAAAGGATCTACAGCACTAGTGGAGGTTTGCCCTGCTCGGCATGGCCGCATATGGGCTCGGAAACGGCTCCAACCTAGGTTTCATCGTGCACCCGATGCCCCTTATTGTGGTAGCCGATGGAAAAGCTTGAAACAAGCCGTCTACCATCGGTTTCATGCGACGTTTTGTGAAGAAGAAAAGTTGCTACACCAGTCTAGGTTCTATGTGTGAAATTTGCAGAGCTCTAAATGAATATAACCTGAGAATTTCATCGATTCATACCCGCGGGTCAGTTTTCACCGGCTGGAGAGAATCTTCGAAATTCGTTGTCGAGAGGCCGAGGCAGGCTCTGTGCTTCGGGTAGAAGCTGCATGGAGCTCCTGCGTGTCCCAGGGTGGCCTCGCTTGGTCGTGACAAGCTCTGGAGGAGGCTGTCCACGGGAGCCGTGGATGGCGGTTTCTTCCGGCCGCTGCTGAAACCGAGTTATCTCAGTATGGAGAGCACGAACGCCCTTGGTGAGTGCACGAGGGGGTCGTGGGGACGATGGTGGTGTTGTTTGTCTGCTCAACCGAGGCTTCACACTCACGTTATGGCGGTGGCCAATCGAGCGGACGGCGTCGGCAGCTGCGGCTGTTTCTCGCGCGAGGAAAGAAGCAGAGCGGTGCTGGTCTCCGGGAATGAGCGAAGAGGAGCACGGCAGAGGGTATAAGACGGTCGGGCGGCTCCTCCAGCGCGACGAAATCCAGCAGGAGGTGGAGGCGTCGGCTGATCGCGGTGTCGCGCGGAGCTGCACCCTCGGTCTCGGGTGCCGACTGAAGGAGGCAAACAGAGACCCAACACTTAGATCTTTTGCAAGTTTTCAGTTCACACAATGACATGTGGGACCCACTGATCAGTCCTCCTTATCCCCTCTCCAAATATCTCCCAAGTTTGAATGTTGAGTGAATTCAATTGTGGGAATTCAAATCTGGTATGCATTTGGATAATTGGGCAAGTTTCATCCAAATTCAAACATGCATTTGAATTCTTTGTCTTTTAAAGTCCATTTTGCAAAATGGGTTGCAAACTATTTCCATAAATCATGAAACTTTGCACACCCTCTAATTTGGACTCAAGGAATTCAAATATGAAATCTGATCTTTATTTTGGCTGCTGCAAATGAGATTTTTAGCACAACAGTTTTGAATTCCATTGTGTTTTTCTCATTTAAATTTTTGTTTGAACAAATTGTTCCAAATCTGATTTTTGTTTTCTCACACATATGGGAACTTCCCATCCTTGTTTTTGACCCCTCTAGGGTTCCAAGTTCTCAAATAAACATTTGACTTGTGAGAAGCAAAATCCTCATGTGTGTTATCACATGTGGAGAAAAGTTTTAACAAGTCCCAATTTTCATACATATGAAACCAACTTTTGCAAATAAGTGTTTCTTTGTATTCATAATTTTGGGACCTTTACACCCACGGTCTTGTCGAGCCAGAATCACGCTGAGGGGTTCTGCGTTGCACAGCACCGGATAACACACATCAAAGGTACAAAGCGGAAGCGAAACTTTATTACATAAACGAGTTTATGAACATTTGTACATCAAAATAAGTCCAGTCTACACTCACGGGCGTAGACTACGCATCAAGTGCACGTTCAGCCCTTGAACGTGTCCTTGCTAGCACACACGCACACTAACTCTGCGGCGTGCATGGCTCCCACTCGACGGGGTTCCCCTCCTGGGGTTCCGTCTCCTCTTCGAGAACCCCTTCCTCATAGAACCCTGCAAAAGCTTCAAACACAAGCAGTGAGCATGAAGGCTTAGCAAGACTGACCCGTCTCTCCTAAACATGGAACTTCTATATGAGGGATTGATAGGTTACATGTGGAAAAATCATTTGCAGGACTCGCCTAATTAGTAAAACCTTACTTTCAATTTTTAGCAGCAGGTTGTGGAGAACCTTACGCTAAGGCACATGAGAGAGCCGCAATCAAACAAGAAACGCATTTCTCTCATGTACTTTGCCCAAAGTTGAAAGGAACTTTAGTGAGCTCTAAATTACAGCAAATCATTAGTAATCAGAGTCCATCTTTCAATCAGCAACATTTTAACATGTAACTAGCCTGTTCTTTCTACGTCACGGTACAGTGAACAACTGGTACTCACTGACCGCGAGGGACGGCGATTATAATTGATTTACACCTGCAGGGTTACCCGAACAACCCATCACGTACGCCCGTACTCGATGTTGCCTACAATAACCATCACGGATGCCGTACGCAACTACCTTTCACCCGTTAGCCAAATGTTGAACCGGTCCAATCATCCCGAGCAAGAGGTCTCTGCACGCGCATCTCAGTGCCGCCAGCCGATTTACACCTCGAGCTCTCAACCTACCCTCTGAACGACCAGCTATGCCTCAACACCCAGCTATCCGAGTTACATCAATTTCCCGGTTCCCATATAGCCGGTAGGTCTTCGGTACTGTTCTAGCTTGTTCAACAGGCCCGCACACGGCTCGGTCCTCAATCGACACAAACGGAGCTATAGCACACAGGCCCCAAAGTCCTGCTGCCCTTACTCTCCGTTCAGTCTCATCTTTTTTGCCCTGTGTATCATGTGCTATTTCTACCCGAGTCGAGTGCCTCTTTGACAAGACCCCACGGTCTTGTCGAGCCAGGATCACGCTGAGGGGTGCTGCGTTGCACAGCACCGGATAACACACATCAAAAGTACAAAGCGGAAGCAAAACTTTCATTACATAAAGTGGTTTATGAACATTTGTACATCAAAATAAGTCCAGTCTACACTCACGGGCGTAGACTACGCATCAAGTCCACGTCCAGCCCTTGAACGGGTCCTTGCTAGCACACACGCACACTAACTCTGCGGCGTGCATGACTCCCACTCGACGGGGTTCCCCTCCTGGGGTTCCGTCTCCTCTTCGGGAGTCCCTTCCTCATAGAACCCTGCAAAAGCTTCAAACACAAGCAGTGAGCACGAAGGCTCAGCAAGTCTGACCCGTCTCACCTAAACATGGAACTTCTACATGAGGGGTGATGGGTTACATGAGGTAAAAATCATTTGCAAGGACTCGCCTAATTAGTAGAACCTTACTTTCAAGTTTTAGCAGCAGGTGGTGGAGAACCTTACGTTAAGGCACATGAGAGAGCCGCAATCAAATGAGAAACGCATTTCTCTCATGTACTTTGCCCAAAGTTGAAAGGAAATTTAATTAGCTCTAAACTACAGCAATCATTAACAATCAAGTCCATCTCTCAATCAGCAACATTTTAACATGTAACTAGCCTGTTCTTTCTACGTCACGGTATAGTGAACAAGTGGTACTCACTGACCGCGAGGGACGGCGATTATAATCGATTTACACCTGCAGGGTTACCCGAATAACCCGTCACGTACGCCCGTACTCGACGTTGCCCACAACAACCATCATGGACGTCGTACGCAACCACCTTTCACCCGTTAGCCAAATGTTGAACCGGTCCAATCGTCCCGAGCAAGAGGTCTCTGCATGCGCATCTCAGTGCCGCTAGCCGATTTACACCTCGAGCTCTCAACCTACCCTCTGAACGACCAGCTATGCCTCAACACCCAGCTACCCGAGTTACATCGGTTTCCCGGTTCCCATATAGCCGGTAGGTCTTCGGTACTGTTCTAGCTTGTTCAACACGCCCGCACACGGCTCGGTCCTCAATCGACACAAGCAGAGCTACAGCACCCAGGCCCCCAAAGTCCTGCTGCCCTTACCCTCCGCTCGGTCTCATCTTTCTTGCCATGTGTATCATGTGTTATTTCTACCCGAGTCGAGTGCCTCTAGCCTATGCTCGCGAGTAGTTCCAACTACTCGACTTGTACCGAATCCTACCCTAACTTAGCTTTGCAGTAGCTAACGGGGTTTGCAATCCTAAACCCAACCCATGGTTTTATGGGCTATGCATTTGGGTTTCCAAACAAGACTCTAATGCAAGGAATCATAATACTCAAGTAAGTGCTCAAGATAATAAAAATTTGTAAGAAGGTTAATGCAAACCGGAGCTTGCCTTGCTGCTCTTGGTCGTAGGCTAGCTGCTCCTCCGGAGTAACAAAGTCTAGGACTTCGGGTTCCTCCTCGACCTTAGCAACTACATGATATACAAGTATATGTATTAATTTAAATGCATTTGATTAAATTTGAACTTGTGGAATCTATAACTCTTACTAGACAGACTCAATGCCTGTGAAACTTTTACTGTGGCTTGGCTACAACCTAAGTACAGACTTGGTCAAGTTTTAGTTGCAGCAAAGCTCATTTGAGCCCTCCACAATTAATTATGTACTTGACCTTAATTGGCACTCTTAGGGTGTTCTAGGGATTTTCATGGAACAAACTATGACTTTCTGAAAACTATATTTTTAGAGGGTTATAATGGAATTGGTCTCACTTAATTTGAAGGTTCCTAACTAAAGATATGAGCTAAACAATTCCATGGGAAATTCTGAAAATGTTTCTGAACATTTTCTATTTTCTCTGGAACAGTTTCACTAATCACACCATTAGGTGGATCAAATGAGCTCAAATGGATCTGAAATTGTTATGGTAGTTCAGGGATATTTTGGTAAACATCCCAGCAAAATTTCAGAATTTTCCTACAAAGGATTCTCCAGTTAAAATTCCAAACAGTTTAAATTTTGAGGAATTAATTCTGGAGCAATAAGGGTTTTCATGAAGTGAAACTTGGTTTGCTGGAAAGTGCTCAGAGAGCTGAATCCAACAACATTTGGTTCACTCGATTTGGAGCTTCCTAGACAAAGTTATGAGGATTTGGAGTTTGGACTAAAACTGAAATTCGGGGAAAAAGTTTAAATCTGCCGGGGCCCGTGGGGACACGTGTTAGGCGCGGAGGCGACAGCACACTGAGGCCCACAGGGTTTTTGCGCGCCAGCACACCAGATCCCGGCCACAGCCCGATCCCGATTTAAAATATCTGCCGCTGACAGCTGGGGTCCACCCCCTTCGTCTACCTCTCGCCGCCCGCGCTCTGCGGCCGGGGTACCTCGCCGGAGAGCTCGCCGGAAGCTTCTGTGGAGCTCCAAACTTCACGATTTTGGCCGCCTCTGCCTATTTTCACTCGGGAAACAAGATTCTTGGTTCAGCTCGTCATGACAATGGCCGGTGCATGGTCGGCGACGAGCCGCCGCCTCGGGAAGACTTCGGCCGTGTCGGCCGACCTCCTTAGCACCTCGATCACTCGAGCAACCGGTCGGGGAGCATCAGGGAACCTTAGGGAAGGTCGACATGGGCTTGAAGCAGCTCGGGGTAGGCCCGAAGTAGGCTCTCACCGTGCGCCCGATGCCTCCCGCAAGCTCCGCCGTCGGTAATCATCGAAATACGCCGGGTACAGAGGTTCTCCGGCCAAAGGTTGTGAAGGCAACTTGTGCGTTACCGTGTCTAGTGTATGTGAGAGCGGATTGAGGCCCTCTAATCCTTCCTAGAGTAAGAATTTGACAGAACCGCACCCGAAGGTCGTTCTGCACCCAGAAAGGGGAAAACTGGAAATTCGCCGCCGGTGAGCAAGCACTCGGGCTGTGGCTCGGGGGTGAGCAGCACCTGTCACCAGCGCGTCCAAGGGTGCCTTGGCTCGGGCGTGACAACTCCCCGGTTGGGCTGTCCACGGGAGCCCAAAGTGCGGCGGTTTTAGGTCACCGAATTGAACTTTTGGTATAGCCCAGATCAATCGGTTTCAGCTGAGTTTTAGCAATGGGGAAGAAGGAGGAGGGTTCTTAGTACCTTGCCGTAGCTCTGGAAGGGACGGGGAGGCTGTGATCAGAGCTCTCCGATTGGTTCTGAGCGGCGGAAGGAGTTTCCGGCGCTGTGTTCTTGCGGGGGAAAGAAATGGCGATAGCTTCGGTTTAGGAGGGGGAAGAACGCCTTAAGAAGTCTCTGAACAGCCTCGTGCCGCCGCGTGGCCAAGCAGCTGCTGGCGCGGCGGCCTCCCTCAGTGGCGATCGCAGCCGCAGCTCGGCGACCCGAGTGGAAAAAGTCTCAGTCGGTTGAATCCTCCCTGTGGCTGACATGTGGGTCCCATTTTCATTTTTAACCTCTGAAATTCACTCCTAATCACTGTTGTAAACAGTGAGTCCCAAAATACCCATGGTGGTTCAAATTATTCACCCATGAGCCATTTGAATTGATTAGAATTCAAATTGGGTTTGGTTTGAATGAATTTCAGCACATGTGCAGTTTGAAATTCAAATAAAGTTTGAATTTGCCCCACTTAGCTCATGTCAAGATCAACCCCAAATGGAGTGAAAATTGGTGTGTGAGCTCACAAAAATGTGCTGAGTAAGAATATGCCTCCCACTTTTGAATTCATGGGATAAAACAGTTTGAATTTGCATTTGAGTTCAAACTGCCCTCTTTCTAGTTATACCCAAAATGACCTCAAATGGGCTTTGAATTTGGGTGAAACTTGGCATGGACATCCCTATCAATGTGTAGGAGTTTTCATATGTCCAGCCCCTCTATATCACATGTGGGAAATACCACTTTTGCAATATGTGAGTTTGTTCTCTAATGAGCTTGTTGATGGTGGTTACTTGCTCTTCATTTGTGTTCATCATCTTGCTTCAAATGAGGTGTGTGGTGTGGTGATGAACACTTTAAACATGTGTAAAAAACTGAGGCCCTTACACTTAGCCTATGCTCGCGAGTAGTTCCAACTACTCGACTTGTACCGAATCCTACCCTAACTTAGCTTTGCAGTAGCTAACGGGGTTTGCAATCCTAAACCCAACCCATGGTTTTCTTGGCTATGCAGTTGGGTTTCCAAACAAGACTCTAATGCAAGGAATCATAATACTCAAATAAGTGTTCAAAACAATAAAAATTTGTAAAAAGGTTAATGCAAACTGGAGCTTGCCTTGCTGCTCTTGGTCGTAGGCTAGCTGCTCCTCTGGAGTAACGAAGTCTAGGACTTCGGGTTCCTCCTCGACCTTAGCGACTACATGATATAAGAAGTACATGAATTAATTAAATGCATTTGAATTGAGTTTTAAACTTGTGAAGTCTATAACTCTTACTAGACAGACCCAATAACTGTGAAACTTTTACGGTGGCTTAGTTACAACCTAAACAGGGACTTGGTCAAGTTTTAGTTGCAGCAAAGCTCATTTGAGCCCTCCACAATTAATTATGTACTTGACCTTAATTGAAGGCTTTTAGGGTATTCTAAGGGACTTTCATGGAACAAACTATGCCTTTCTGAAAACTAGATTTTCAGAGGGTTCTAATAGAGTTGGTATCACTTAATTTGAAGGTTCCTAGCTAAAGATATGAGCTAAACAATTTCAGAGAAAATTCTGAAAAATGTTTCTGAACATTTTCTATTTTCTCTGGAACAGTTTCACTAATCACACCATTAGGTGGATCAAATGGATCTGAAATTTTTATGGTAGTTCAAGAATATTTTGATGAACATTCCAGCAAAATTTCAGAATTTTCCCCCACAGGATTCTCCAGTTAAAATTCCAAACAGTTTAAATTTTGAGGAATTAATTCTGGAGAAATAAGGATTTTCATGAAGTTAAACTTGATTTGCTGGAAAGTACTCAGAGAGCTGAATCCAAAAAAAATTGGTTCACTCGATTTGGAGCTTCGTAGCCAAAGTAATGAGGATTTGAAGTTTGGACTAAAACAGAAATTCGGGGGAAAAGTTTAAACTCCTGCCCGGGGGCCCCGCACACAGTGCGTCGTCTCCCTCCTCGCGCCAACTGCTCGGCGGCGGCGGTCTCCGGTGACCTTCGCCGGAATTGAGTTCCCGGCCAACCCCCGGCCCGAAACTCGCCGCCTGCCCCTTTTTTGACCCCCTGGACTCGATGGTGGGCTCGCCGGCCGCCGGCGATGACCGGAAACCCGTGCGCACCGGTGACAGCACCTGCTAGGGTTTCCGGTGAGGTCGGTTTCGCTCTCCCGTGCAACAAATCGATCAGGAATCGGGCGGAGAGCATCTGTAGAGCACGGGGAACATGAACCAGGGCTGGGTGGAAGCTAGAAATGCCGGCAACTATGCTCTCGACGGTGGGCCGAGGTGCTCAGCCATGGCGGCGGGGAAAACGGCCATATCATAGCCGATTCTTGATGGTTTTCTCTGATTCCAGTTCGAGCGTGGGTGCTAACATTCGTAGAAGCTGCTAGGTAACGGGCTTGCAACCCTCGCGTGTAGAGCACGAATTTCACTCGAAGGTGAGGTCAGTTCCTATGAACTGACCGAGAGTAAATTTGGAAATTCTCGGCCGAGGGTTGATCAATCGCCAAACGGCTTTCGGCTACTCCATCTGCATACAATCACGCACCTTTCTTGTGTAGAGAAGTGGACGTGACAACGGCTGTGTTGTGCTGTCCACGAGAGTCCGATCGGCGGCGATGCTTGGTTCGCCGGAGAAACTGTTCGGTATAGCTCGAGGACGCTTGCTCACTGGCCAACACGGGGTCTAGGAGGTTGCTCACGATCTCCCGGTGCCATTTTGCTGTGGAGGAGGCTGTGCTCGCGAGTGATCGGACTTCATCAAGTGCAAGCTCGAGCGGGGCGGGTTGCAGTGGAACTCGGATGGAAGAACAGGCCGAGTGCGTCGGTAGCTCGGGGGATAAGTGATGGGAGCACGCCGGGGAGGGGATAAGAAGCCCGGAGACTGGTCTCCGGCTTGGGGCACGCAGCAGGAGCTGGCGCCGGCTGCCCCCCAGTGGCGCGCGCGCACTGCGCCCAGGAACCGAGTGAGCCGAGTTTCAGTCGGTTTGCTTTGAACCAGTGACTGACATGTGGGTCCCACCCAGGGTTTTAACCTCTGAAATTAACTTTGCTCTACTGCTCTAAACAGTAGAGACCAAACTAACCCCAAGTATTTGAATTATCTGCCTCTTGAGCCATTTGAATTGATTAGAATTCAAATTGGGTTTGGTTTGAATGAATTTCAGCAAATGTTCAGTTTGAAATTCAAATAAAGTTTGAATTTGCTCCACTTAGCTCATGTCAAGATCAACTCCAAATGGAGTGAAAATTGGAGGGTGAGCTCACAAAAATGTGCTGAATAAGAATATGCCTCCCACTTTTGAATTCATGGGACAAAAACAGTTTGAATTTGAATATGGTTTCAAACTGCCCTCTTTCTAGCTATACCCAAAATGACCTCAAAAAGGTTTTGAATTTGAGTGAAACTTGGCATGGACATCCCTAGCAATGTGTAGGAGTTTTCATATGCCCTGCCCCTCTATATCAGATGTGGGAAATACCACTTTTGCAATATGTGGTTTTGTTCTCTAATGAGCATGTTGATGGTGGTTACTTGCTCTTCATTTGTGTTTATCAACTTGCTTCAAATGAGGTGTGTGTGTGTGGTGATGAACACTTCAAGCATGTGTCAAAACTGAGGCCCTTACAAAAATCACGCGGTAAATGGGTAGAAAGTTCAGAGGAAGGTAAACTGCCCAGAACCAGGAGAGCAGCAAAACCTCTCTGGACCTTTCTGTTTTTAAGCCATAACCTTTTGTAGAAAAATCCTTAAGGAGAATATGATACATTGTTGGAAAGGTTATTAATTGTGCAACATTTTTGTAGTTCAAAGTTTGTTCAGATTCTTATTGTATCTGCATATACAACTGTGATAAAATCAGCCACATGCAAAGGAGATGCTCGCAAATTTTATCCAGGAATTCTGTCAACTTTGGAAAATCATAACTTTTAATCCAAAGATGATCTGAAGGCATATGAGTACTTGTTGGAAATATACTGAAGTTAACTTAAACTTTGGTATTAAACTTGAGTTAAGAAAATGCTTTTAACTATATCAAAATCTGGAGATAGTGCATAAAGGTCTGTTCTGTACAGATAGGCTGGATAGCTATGCCTACTAAGGAGTGGTGTAAACATGGATTTTGTTACTGCTTTCATAAAGTTTTGACATATTCATGTTTTCATTAGTCTCACATACTGCTGAGTTCTTGTTTAACTCATCTCAACTACATTTTTGCAGTATGGTTCGTACTCGCTTTAGGAGTAGGGCCGGGAGTTCTCGCCGAGGCAGTGATGCTTCTATTCCACCGTCGGAACCACCATCCACGGGATGGATGGATCTTATGACTCGAGTCGTCGAGTCTAACCAAGAGAACACTAGGTTACTCCAAGAAGCAATGAAAGAACACACACGCTTACTCCAAGCTTTGGTACAGCAAGGTGTACTCCAGAACACGCAACAATTCATTCCACCTCGGAACGCTTATATGGACTTCTTGGCGACTCAACCGCCTATCTTTACTGAAGCCACCGAACGTATGGAAGCAGATCAATGGCTTCGTGTCATGGAGTCCAAATTCGGAGTACTCGAGTGTGATGAATACCAGAAGACCAAGTTTGCCGCTCAACAACTCCATGGAGCTGCCGGAAATTGGTGGGTTGACCATCTTGCCACCATTCCGGATGACCATCAAGTGCCATGGAGTGAGTTTTGTGAAGCCTTTCGTACTCGTCACTTACCACTAGGTATTGTCAAGGCAAAGCGGGAGGAATTTTTGGGTTTGAAGCAAGGGGACATGAGTGTCTTCGAGTATGTCCGAAGGTTTAGCCTTTTGGCCCAATATGCTCCCGAATATGTGGCGAAAGAAGAGGCGCGGTGTGACTTATTCTTCCATGGCCTGAGTGCCATACTACAGGAGAAGTTGGCCGTGCACAATAACAGAAGTTACACCGACATGGTCGATGCGGCTCTCATCCAAGAGAAGCCGACACTTGAGTGGCAAGCTGAGAAGAGAAAGATAAGTGAGATCGAGCAGGCCAGCACAAGTTATGTGCCTCAGAAGTACCGTTTGGTGTATCAAACGCCACCTGGTGAAAGATGGAGGCCACCTGTACGATCAACTCCTCAGAGATTGATTGCTGGTCAAGTTCTACAACTTGCACCACCTCCTCAGCCGCAGCATCAGACGGTGGTTTGTGCTCCACCGCTGCAGCCATGTGTACCTAGCATCTAACTGCAAGTCAACGAAGAACCGGAGAGACATCCGTGTTTCACTTGTAGGCGTATGGGCCATTATGCTAGGCATTGTCCGGAGGGAACTCAAAGCTGTGGGTCATCATATTTACAACAATACGACTTGTACCTTAATCTGCAGACAGGAGGGCAGATAAGGGGCAATATTCACTATACTGTGATTGAGGATGTTCCGGAAGGAGAAGCCACTTTAGCAGGGATGTTTTATCTGAATCAACTACCGTTTTTAATTCTCTTTGATTCCGGTGCCACACACAATTTCATTAGCCAGTCTTTTTTGGCTCAACATCAGCTCCAAACAGTTTATACAAAGAGGCAATACCTCATATCTTCGCCCGGGGCAGCAGTACCGCAAGCGAGGTTGTCTCCCGAGCACCTCTTTGTTTGGTGGTAGAATATACCCCACGACTCTCATTATTCTTGAGGGTCTGAAGATCGGCATCATTTTGGGGATGTCATGGTTGAATTACCACAAGGTGGTTCTTAACATCAGCTCCAGGATCGTTGGGCTCAACTCCCCACAACACGGTCTTCATATATTAATTCTGGGCGCCAAACGGCAACAGATTGCAACAGTGAACCACATGGAAGCTGTAAAGATAGAGGACATTCCAGTGGTACGTGAGTATCCGGATGTGTTTCCTGATGATTTAACTTATACCGGGAACAACACCGATATCACAAAGGCCGTACAAGATGACACCCAATGAACTGGCAGAATTGAAGACACAACTGAATGACCTAATGAGCAAGGGCTTTATACGACCGAGTTCGTCACCATGGGGTTGTTCAGAATTGTTTGACAAAGAAGAAGGACGAAACACTACGGCTTTGTGTTGATTATCGTCCTTTGAACGCCGTTACCATCAAGAACAAGTATCCACTACCTTGCATTGATATGCTCTTCGATCAATTAGTGCGTGCGAAGGTATTTTCGAAGATGGATCTTTGGTCCGGATATCACCAAATTAAAATCCGGGCATAAGATATTCCGAGGACGGAATTCTCGACGAGATACGGGATGTATGAGTATCTCGTTATGTCTTTTGGTTTGACCAACGCCCCGGCACATTTTATGTACCTGATGAATTCAGTATTTATGCCGGAGTTGGATAAATTCGTCGTGGTCTTTATTGACGATATCTTGGTGTACTCCAAGTCAGAGGAAGAACATGTTGAGCATCTGCATATTATGCTGCAAAGATTGCGAGATCATCAGCTCTATGCAAAATTCAGCAAGTGTGAATTCTGGATTAATCAAGTACCATTTCTCGGACACATTATTTTAGCGGAGGGCATCGCTGTAGATCCGAGTAAGATTATCCAAGTACAGAAATGGGAGTCACCAAAGTCAGTACATGAAATCCGTAGCTTCCTCGGTTTAGCGGGTTATTACCGGAGGTTCATTCCAGGTTTCTCCAAGATCGCTAAACCGATGACGGAATTATTAAAGAAGAATACCAGATTTATGTGGGGTGCTGCATGTGAACAAGCTTTCAAGACTTTAGTGAAGCATCTCACAACAGCCCCAGTTCTTGCTCAGCTGGATACGACGAAGCCATTCGACGTTTATTGCGATGCCTCTGGCATCGGTCTTGGCTGCGTGCTGATGAAAGAAAGACGAGTGGTCGCTTATGGATCTCGTCAACTCAGAAATCACGAGCAGCATTATCCAACTCATGATCTTGAGTTAGCTGCCGTGGTCCTTGCTTTGAAGATGTGGAGGCATTACTTGCTCGGAAATCTTGTACACCTCTACACCGACCACAAGAGCTTGAAGTACATCTTCACTCAGAAGGAATTGAACATGAGGCAACGAAGATGGCTAGAGCTCATAAAAGACTATGAACTTGAGATTCATTATCATCCAGGAAAGACGAATGTGGTCGCCGATGCGCTCAGTCGTAAGGCGCATATCCATCATCTAACTATTGCTGAAATGGATGATGAAGAACTAAGCCTCCGTGTCCTCCCGTATGGAGCTCTCCATAATCTCGCTCTCATTACTAATATCCGAGAGGAGATCATGGAAGCTCAACAAAAAGACAAGGGTATGTCTCACATACGGCGGAGATTAGACAACGGAGAAATGAAGTGCTTCAGGAAGGACGATGAAGGTACTTTGTGGTTCAACGACAGGATTGTAGTACCCCGGGATATGGGACTACAGAAGAAAATTTTGGATGAAGCTCATTTGTCCAAATTTTCCATTCATCCGGGTAGTAATAAAATGTACCAAGATCTACGGAAGAAGTTTTGGTGGACACGTATGAAACGTGAAGTTGCAAAGCACGTTTCAGAATATGATACGTGTTGAAGAGTCAAGGCCGACCATGTGAAGAAGTCGGGCCTGTTACATCCATTGCAAGTACCGGCATGGAAGTGGGAAGACTTGAGTATGAACTTCATCATCGAGTTGCCGATGACGTCCCACAACCATGATTCGATTTGGGTAATCGTTGACAGGTTAACCAAATCAGCACACTTCATCCCTGTGCATACAAGATATAACGCAAAGCAGTATGCGGAGCTGTACATAGCACGGATCTTGTGCTTACTTGGAGTTCCCCGCACCATTGTGTCAGATAGAGGATCGCTGTTCGTAGCCCGTTTCTGGGAGCAGCTACACACATCCTTGGGGACCAAACTGATTAGAAGCTCCGCGTATCACCCTCAAACCGATGGGCAAACTGAAAGGGTGAATCAGATACTGGAAGATATGCTAAGAGCATGTGCCATCCACCACGGTAAGAGCTGGGATGATCACTTACCGTTGGCAGGGTTCTCGTACAACAACGGATATCAGACGAGCATCAAAATGGCACCATATGAAGCTCTGTACGGCCGGAAGTGCCGTACACCATTGAACTGGTGTGAGTCCGGTGAACGAGTAACGTTCGGGGTTGATCTTGTCAATGAAGCCGAAGAAAGAGTTTGGATAATACAAGAGAACCTCAAAGCTTCCCAATCTCATCAGAAAATCTACGCGGATCAGAGGCGCCGACTGCTGCATTTTGACGTCGGAGAGCACGTGTATCTTCGTGTGTCTCCGATGAGAGGGATTCATCAGTTCGGTGTCAAGGGGAAACTTGCTCCCTGATTCATCGGTCCGTTTGCCATCACGGAGAAGTGCGGGTCTGTAGCCTACCGGCTGGAACTACCGGCAAGCCTTGCCGGTATTCACGACATATTTCACGTGTCTCAGCTGCGTAAGTGTCTCAAGTTTACCGCTGCTGTCCGCACCGAAGACATCGACGAGTTGAAGTCGGATCTCACCTATGTCGAGCAACCTATTCAGATTATCGATGAAAAGACCCGGATCACCCGAAACCGGACTTTGAGATTTTACAAAATCCTGTGGAGTAATCATACCCCGGAAGAGGCGACGTGGGAAACCGAAGATTACATCCACAAGAACTATCCAGAACTTTTGTCGTAAACTTTGTAATTACCTCCCGTCTCGTTCTTCTTTTGTAATCTCGGGACAAAGAGGTTACTTTTAAGGGGGGGGGGAGGAATGTAAAGGTCCCAAAAATGTGAATACAAAGAAACTCTTGTTTGCAAAAGTTGATTTCATATGTATGAACTTTGGGACGTGTTAAAACTTTTCCACATGTGATAGCCCACATGAGGGCTTTCTTCGCACAAGTTCAAATGTTTGTTTGAAAACTTGGAACCCAAGAGGGGTCTAAAACCAAGATGGGAAGTTCCCATATGGGTGAGAAAGCTAAAGTCAGATTTGGAACAAATTTGTTCAACTCAAAATTCAAATGAGAGTAACACAATGAATTTCAAAACTGTTGTGCTAAAAATCTCATTTGCAGCAGCCAAATTAAAAATCAGATTTCATATTTGAATTCCTTAGGTCCAAATTAGTGGGTATGCAAAGTTTCATGATTTGTCAAAATGTTTTGCAACTCATTTTCCAAAATGGACTTTAAATTACAAAGAATTCAAATGCCTATTTGAATTTGGATGAAGCTTGCCCAATTGTCCAAATGCACATCAGATTTGAACTCCCACAATTGAATTCCATTAGATTCAAAATTTGGGAGATATTTTAGAGGATAAGGAGGCACTGAACTGTGGGACCCACATGTCAATGAGACAATTCAATTTGCAAAAAGATCTCAGAGAGAGTGGTCTCTGTTTTGGCTCTTCAGGCGGTTCACTCGGGGAGACCGACTCATCACCGTGCGACAACGAGCCACGGAGAGAACCGACGTCCCTCTGCCGTACGTGCGCTGGCGAGCTGCCCCTCCCTATCCTCATCTCCCTGCCATGCTTTCTTTCGCCTTATCACCGAGGCAGCGCAGCACCGCTCCTCCTTGCGCGAGAAACTGACCTTAAGCTGCCGACGTTTGTTCGACCGCTCGGCCACACCATAGCCCGTGTGAAGACTTCGTCTGAGCAGCCAAACAAGACCACATACCCTTCCACGACATCCTCGAGCCATCACCGAGTGAGTACGTGCTCTCTGCACCGAGATACCCCGGTTTCCGCGGCGGCCGCCATAGCACCGAGAGAAGGTGCTCTCGTGGGCAGCCCTACAGAGAGGCTGTCACGACCAAGCAAGAGGACCATTGTACGCGCACGACATCCACGCAGCTCACCTCCGAGGCTTGAGGTAAAAGGTGGATCATCGGCGACGAATTTCGCAAAGTTCTTCCGGCCGGTGTAAACGAACCTGCAGGTAAGAATCAGTCAAATTCTCATGCTATAATTGTTTAGAGCACTGCAATTTGTGCTCACATGACCTAGTCTTGCTTAGCAACAATTCCCCTTTTGAAACCTAGCATGAAATCCACGGTGCACTGTGTATTTCCGATCTTCCCGATGGCGGGTATAGCATGGAGATGCAAGCGCACGATGAACCCTAGTTCAGACCCATTTTCGAGCCGCTTCACTCCTATGTCGACCTTCTCGAGTATCCACCGGTGCTTTAGAGCTTGGAAACCGAAGCTTGGAGGGCTTAGGGCGTCGGGGTAACGCCGCCGAACTCCTTCCGAGCAGCCGCACCGTCGGGTGCTAGGTTGGAGGCTCTGCCGGCTTGGGAGGACCCCACCAGCATGCTCCTCGAGTTGAATTAGGCACTGGCGGCGAGTGGCAGCTCGAGAGAATGCCGGGAAGTCGGAAACCGAGGTGCTCCGGCGAGCCTCGGCGGCGCGGGCGCGAGGTGGCGAGAGGTAGAAGAAGGTGAAGCCGGGCCCGTATGTCAGTGACGATTGAAAGAGGGGCCGGATCTTCTGTGGTGCCGGACTAATTTTGGCAACGCGGGAAACAGCTCTGTAGCCCTGTGTGGGGTGTTCCAGTGCATGACACGTGTGCTCCCCGGACCCACAGTCAGTTTTAAACTTTTCCACGATTTATTCAAATCCCAGATCTTTCCCAAACTTTAGAAGAGCATAACTTTTGCTAGGAACCTCCAAATTTAGTGATTCAAATTGGGTTAGATTCAGATTGACAAACTATATCGAAATATACAACCCAATTTAATTCTGGAGAATTCTTTAAAGCTTTTTAGCAAAAGAATTTTAGAGGGAGTTTGGTACATCCAAAAGTCCTCAAATTTTGCCAGAATATTCGTTAGGGTGTTATTAGACTCCTGTAAAAGTTTCAGCTCGTTTGGGTTGATTTGATCAGGAAAATTCAGATTTTAAGTTGCCGTGTTCAAATGAATACAGAAACATTTTCAGAGAATTTCCAAAACTTGGAAATTCAGTTCTGGGCAATTCTTAGCTCCAAAAATCCTAGGAAAATTCATGCAAGCCCTATGAACTATAATTGAAATTGTAGTTCACTAAGTTTGACACGAACATAGGTGTTACCTCAGAATTAATTCCTCTTTGATTAAATACTTAGAGAATTGTTCTGAATAAACCCCTCAATAAAAAGTGCTAATTTTTGGTCCAGATGACTTTATTGTGACAAGGAACTCACCTGAAAAGTTTCAGCTCCATTGGGGCTCTGGATCACCACTGTCATGTGTAACCTCTTAAGGTGATCAACATTCAAGTGGAGATAGCATTCAACATTTTATCATAGTGTTTAAACCCAACCCAAACGACTAGCACCAGTGTCATTTTAAATTCTTAAACAGAGTTCCAGTTTTTAAACTGTCATTAGATCTTATGAGCAAAAGCTTTTCAATTAAATACATATGCATGATCATATCGTGTAGCATATACGTGAAGAACGTGAGAAGGACTTGAAGTAAAGATCAAGGAGGGAGGAAAGCGAGTGATCAAGCTCCAAGTGATCGTCACTAACTGATTGTAATCTTAGTCATCTACAAAACAGGCAAGCCCCGGTTTGCATTTCAACAGTTTTATAAAGCATTTCCATTTTTAGAGATCATAGCTTGAATTGTTTGTTTGCATTAAGTCTAGTTGATATTGAAAACGCCAGTTGCATGACCAGAAATACCTAAGAGAGAAAGGGTAGAATAGCACCTCCTCGAGTGGATTTGGCTACGCTAAATGTTAGTATGAAAGGTCCGGTAGAAGTCGAGTAGTTGGAAGCTACTCGCCAGTTTTGGGCTGGTTTACTCGGAACGGGTTAAAATTTGAAATGATGAGGAAAGTTCACACATAAGAAATGGAGACCATAAATGGAGGTTTATATGCAGCAGGCTGCGGACCGTGCGTGCATAGACCTGCCTGTGTCGGTTAAGGCCCGTCCGTGCTTGGCCCTGTTGGACAAGTTTGAGTTGTGTACCAGGCACATACTGGCTATATGGGACCCCAAGAAACCGATGTACCTTGGGAGATCCATAGTGGAACTTTTCTAACTGCCTTAGGCTTTCGGCGTCAGGGTAGCAGGAGGTAACTCGCTCAAGAACATACCACTGCGGGTATGCACCTTGAGGGAGCTTGCGGACTCGGGGCAGTTAGACTGCGTCCAATGTGGCAGATCTTGGGAAAGGTGGCCACGTACAACGTCAGTCGAGGTTGCTGCCGGCAACTCGAAGTACGGGTGTACATGTCATGTAGTCCGGGTGTGTACTGATTCGAATCACCATCGCTCGCGGTCATATGAGCATACTTGCCCACTGCGTATTGACGTAGTAACAACTGAAACAGTTTTCTTTTGAACCTGATAAGGCAGTGATGTAACTTGTATTCCAACCATGATTGGATTAGAGATAGGCTCATTAAACTTTACTTTCACCTTGTGCAAGGAGCATCGCAACAAAGCATTTCTTGTTTGATTGTGGAGTTGGGATGCTGTTCGGCTCAAGGTCTGCACAATGAGGCTTAGAATCTGATAGTTAAGGATCAACTTTAGGCGAGTCCTTTATGCAAATCTAGCGAAACCAATTGCAACTGTCGTGCATATAGAGTTTCTTGTTTAGGAGAGACGGATCAGTCTTGCTAAGCCTATGTGCTCATGCTTGCTATATGAGTGGTTTTGCAGGTTAACATCGATGCTAAGAAGAAGGTTGTCCGGTCAGACTTAGAGACTTCCGAGTCGTGTAACACATGGAGAACCCAGCCGCTGCTGTTGTCTTCGTGTTGCTAGCGAGGGAAGTCCGCGGGCTGGACTTCATCTCGAGTACTCTTTAGTTATTCGACGTGAGTTGTTTATAGACTTCCGCTGTAGTTACTTGATGTAAACTATCTACAAAGAAAAACTTGTAAGCTTCCGCTATTGTTTTATGTAATACTTTGTTCCTTATATGTGTGCTGTTGGGTGCCGCACAACACGGCACCATCCAATGCGATTCCGGGTGAGTGCCACGTCCCCGTGACTGAACGGGCGGCGTCGGGCCATCTCAACGATGGCTCAACAGGTCTTAACCGACTCTCCTACACATGAAACTCTACATGCAAGTCATACTCGAATATAGGATGAAAATTTGCAGCAAAAGGACACTCCTACAAGTTCATCCTTAATTCATCTTTTAGCCACAAGTTAACGGTTCATGAATTTGAAATTTTGTGCGCAATATTTGGTGGCACACATGTAACAACACAGGTTATTCATATCAGCATTATTGTATCACAACATTCCATATTTTAACCTACATCATGACTCAGTGACCAAGTGGTACCCATTACCGCGAGGGATGGCGAATCGACTCAATATACACCTGCAGGGATACCCATAGCACGTCACGTACGCCCATCCTCGGAGCTGCAACGGCACACTCAACCGATGTCATACAGGACAACCTTTCACCCAACAGCCCAAACGTCGAACCGGTTGTACCGAAACGAGCAGGAGGTTCCCTACACGGAGCATCTATCTATGATCGTTAGCAGATTTCCACCTTGATTCCCTCAACCTACACCAATAAATTGGTGTGCTATGCCTCGACGCCCGGAGGTTTAGGTTACATCAGTTTATCGGACCCCATATATCCGATATGCCTTCGGTACATTCAAACTTGATCAGCATGGGCCACACACAGATCAGTCCTCAATCGACACGGACAGGGCTACGCACCACAAGAATTCCTCTTGCTGCGTCCTAGCCCCTGCCTAGTCCCCTTTTTCTTACTAATGTTATCTCACATCTCTAACCAATCCCGTGTGTAACAAACCCTATACTCGCGAGTAGATTATAACTACTTGACTTGTACCGAAGTCTATAAACATTAGGCAAAGCATGTTCTACTCGAGGACTTAGACACTACCCTCACTCCCTTTGGAATAATCTGGTCATGCATTTGGAGTTTCAATCATCCTACACCTAATTCACATACATACTTCAAGCTAAGTTAATATGAAGCAAAATCTTGATAAAAATTTGTTAAGTGCAAACCGGGGCTTGCCTTGTTGCTGATGATCAGGGGGTTAGTGTCTCCTCCCGAGGTATGAAGTCCAGTATCTCCAGGTCTCCTCGCGTTCAGAGACTACACGTAATCGAGTTAACAATATGTCAATTTGAATGCAAATGTGTTGATTTTAGCATATAAAGACTATAGCTCTAGCTAGACATCCCATTTAGCTCTGAAATTTTATTTTGGCTTGGTAAGAACCTAATCGGGGACTTGACCAAATTTCATTTGAAGCAAAGCTCATTTGAGCTCTGCACAAATAAAAGTCCAAATGGTCATTACTAGAGCTTCTAAGGATTTCCAGGGATTTTCATGGATCAAACCATTACTTTCTGTAAACTAGAGTTTGAGATGGTTCTAATGGAATTTATTTCATGTAATTTGAAGAATCCTAGAGGAAGTTATGCCCTAATCAAGATTTGAGAAAATTCTGAAAAATGTTTCTGAACATTTTTCTACTTTCTGGCAGTTCACTTAATCACACTGTTAGGGGGAATAAATGAACTTGGATGGATCTGAAATTTTTCCTCAGTCAAGGATTTTCAAATGAACATCCTAGCCAAATTTCAGAATTTTCCATAAAGGGAATCTCCAGATAAAATTCCCTACATTTTAAATTTTAGGGAATTAATTCTGCAGAAATAATAAGTTTCATGAATTGGAACTTGTTTTGCTAGATAGTACTCGGAGAGCTGAATCCGAAAAAATTTGGTTCACTCAATTTGGACCATCCTAGCAAAAGTTATGGGCATTTGAGGTTGAACTAAAACTGAAAAATGAGGAAAATGTTTAAAACCCTGAGCGTGGGCCCCACCACGCGGCTTTCTTCTTCCTCGCGCGCGGGCAGAGCTTGGGTGGCGGCGCTCTCCAGTGAGGTCCGCCGGAAGTGACTTCCCGGCCTCCTCTAGGGCTAAATCTCGCCGCCTCTCACTTTAGGAACACGGGGAACCCATCCATTGGGTCGGCCGAGGCCACCGGCCACCGGAAACCCGTCGGCGACGGGCGGTGGCGAGGGAACCACTTCGGCAACGTTGTACTCACTCCCCAAATGCTCAAAAGCTTCGGTTCTTCTTCCTAAAGCACCATGGTGGAACGCTAATCAGTGTCATGCGCTCAAATCAGCTCCAAATGGGCTGCACACATGAGGTCATCAGCGACCTAGGGCAAAAACTGGCGGTGGCTCGGAATTCTCGAAGAACAGCGCCAAAACTCGACGGTTTTCGATGATTTTTGATCCTAGGTGGGCGTGGGGAAGTGTAGAACGTGTGTGTAGCTCGGCATACGCTGTCGTGAACTAATCACCACGAATTTTTGAAACTTATGGGGCTCGGTTCATTGGACGTTTCCCGACGGTGGATGAAACGAGGAGAGGTTTTCACCGTGAGTTTGAGCGGCGTAGGGCGTTCCTCTTTGCTGTAGAAAGTTTTCCAAGAGACGTCTCAGAGCATCCGGACGCTGGCAAGCCGAAGGTTTTCGTGCGTGCGGCGTGTTTTCGTCGAGGAGCACGGAAGACTGGGTTAGCAACAGCGGAGAGCCGGTTGGTGAGGCGAAAAGAACGTCGTTTGAGCCGATAACAGTGAAGCAACGCGACCTGGGCTGCTCGGGAGGTGGCAGCGGTGTTAGCCTCGGTGGCACCTGCGGGAGAAGCTCGCAGAACAGAGCACCGTGTGTTGTGGCGGTTCGCTCAGCCTGTGGGACTGACATGTGGCCCTCTTTCCCTCTTATCTCTTTTCTTTTGTTTTCACTGCAAACATCTCAGCTACTCACAATTAAAGTGTATACTTCATCACCAAGTCATTAGTTGAATTTGATTTCCTCAAATTGAAGTTGGTTTTTCTAAATTTGATTGACATTTGAATTTGAATTTCAAATTCAGTTTTGAATTAATTCAAATTTAGCTCCCGACAAGATGAACTCCGATGAGGATGAAAATTGGTGGAGTAACTCAGAAAAATGTGATGAGTTTGAATATGAACTCAACTTTTGAATCCAAGTGATGAAAGTAACTGAATTTTTAATTTGCATTCAAATTAGCCCTTTTTACAAATGTATCCAAAAGTGCCTCAAAATGGTTTGGATTTGCATGAAACTTGGCCCGAGCACTCCTAAGAATGTTTAGGGCCTTATGGTAAGCTCAGCCTCTCATGTTTATATGTGTGACATCCTACTTTTTGGAGTTATGAGTTTTTCCTCTAGTTATCCTCTTGATGGTGATTACTTGCTCATCACAAATGTTCATGAGACTTCCACAAGATGAGCTATGGTGTGGTGATGTGATGAACACTCTAGCAAGTAAAATCTTGGGCTTTTACACCGTCCCGGCTCGTGGTGAAACCATGAGGGTCAGTGGTCAGATCACGCAGAGTGGCAGTTGGACCGCAGGGGGAACAGAGGCCCGCCTTGCCTCTATTAGGTGTGGCGGTCGGACTGCCACGAGCCTCGGTCGAACCGCGAGGGGAACAGAGGCCTGCCTGACCTCTGTTAGGTCTGGCGTTCGGACCGTGAGTGGAACGAGGCCTGCCTGGCCTCTATGGGATGTGGCTGTCGAACCACCATGGGCCGCGGTCAGACCGCGAGGGGTGGACAGGGGATGAGGAGGCCTCTGTACGTGGGATAAAGGAGGGTTGTATATTTCCACAAAGGGAAAGGAGGACTCGTCAAAGGTGACAAGACCAAAGATGAGGAGACAATTTCTAGCTAAGTCTCAGCATCGATATCCTTTGTGATTGGATGGGTAGCTGTGAAAAATACAAACGGTGGAGCGAGGAGCTAGCTCGGGTTCAGCGGTGGCGGAGAGGTTTGCGTAGCATTTGCAACAAAAAAAATGCGAAGATAGGAAATATCGGGATGGGTGCCAAAGAGAGCAAAACGCGGGAGGCAAATGAAAGCGTTTTGAATGGTTGCAAGTTTATTAAGTGTGTGGTGGTGTGAAGAGCTTCTACCAAAAAGCCAGCTGGAACACTAGCTTGGAACATAATCGAGTGCATTGTGTCGTTAGTGGTGTGAATAATATGCTCAACATGTCCAATTTTAGGAGATGTGTGTGGGCAAAAAAGGCGCAAAAAACACCAAGAGGAATAAAGGTTAGGGGTAGCATCTTGTTCTACGTGCTCTAGGGATGTTGTACGGCACCTTAGCTCGCCGGGAGAAGCTTGGGACGTGCTGTTCCTCGCCGGTGCCGCGCCGCTGAGTGCCGCCGCCGCTGCCGATGGTCTTCCTGGCGTTTTCATGCCGTAAGACCATGCCCGGCTGCTAGGTCATGATGTGTGGATGGTGTAGGGTGAAACCGGAGCTGATTTGGTTGAGAAACGAGGGAGAATGGCACGTGCCATGATCCGTCTCTGTGCGCGCGCGAGTTTCCTGTCGGGAGGTTGAAGAAGAGCCCGACAGGAGGGGCCCACGTTTGAATTTTCTGTGGACAAATTAAATCCAGAAAATGGCCAACCTTTGCAAGCCCATTACTTTGTGTAGAAAACTCCAAAAGGGGTGAGACAAATTTTGTTGGAATCCTCATAATGAGTACTTCATAGAGGAACTAAGTGCTGGCTATGAAAATGTCCAGTAATTTCCGTGGAATTCATTTTAGTAAATCTTTTAGGGATTAATTCCAGGAAGGATTCTCTATGAAAAATTCCCAATTTGGGGCAGCAAATCCTTTTCCTAGTTCCTGATATCTAGTAAAAATCTTAGATTTTTGGAGCATATTAAGAGGGCTTAATCAGTAGGTTATCTCAGGGTTAAATAAATTAGCTAAAAATCATAGAGTTAATTTTCAAAAAAATGGTTCCAACTTCAAATGGCCATAGCTGTCAGTAGGAATGCCCAAAATTTGTGAAACAAATTTTGCTGACTTCCTCTCAGTCAGTACTTTGCAGAAATTCAGAGAATTTCATCTGAAGATCTTTGGAATGTCCTCCAAAATTCATCAAAGTTAAAATTTTGGGAATTAATTCGAGAAGATCCCTTTTATGGAATTTCATCAAATTTGGCTAGAAAATTCTTCATAATATTAGTGATCTCCTATAAAAATTTTAGCTTCATTGGAGTATATTTGCTAGGCTAAATTGTCTTCCCAAGCTCAGCTTTCATTTGAAAATTTCAAACCAAACAGAAACTTTTCCAGAAACGTTCACCAACTTCAATAATTCATTTCTCCCTGTAGGTAGCTCCAAAAAACTGTGAAACAAATTTTATTAGAACCAGGGAGACTTGCTTTTTAGATCTTCCACTGTAAGCCATGTCAAAACTTCAGATTTGGGATCAAAGTTCAGAGAAGCCTCGTACTTGTGGGAATTTTGGAGACCACAAGCTTTCATGAAACTTCTCCAAATTTTGCTCAGATCATCCTGATAGAGTCTAGTATCCACTGTAAAAATCCCAAAGCCAATTAAGGAACCTAAATAGCAGTAGCTATGAATAGAAGTTTACTTCTTATAAATCACTAGCACTTATACATATATTTTGCTACATTTCATATAGTGACCGAAGTTGAGCACACTCCGGAGCCATTGGAAGTCCTCCCACCAGACGCTAACTTCCCCTTTGACTCGCAACTAGGCAAGCCCCAGATTGCATTTAATTACCTTTTGCAAAGTTTTCATTTGTATCACTTATGTCTAGGTTGAAATGGTTGCATTAGAGTTCGGGTGATTGAAACCCCACTTGCATGACCTTTAAATCCTATGTAGGGTTGGGTAGTTCACAATTCGACGAGTAGAGAATGCCATGCTAATGTTCTTAGGATCTTGGTAGAAGTCGAGTAGTTGAAATCTACTCGTGAGGTAAGATTGTATCACACGTGATGGAAGAGAGTAAAGAATAGCTTAAGAATGTGAAACTGAACCCAGCAGGGGGAATAGGATGCAGTGAGCAGAGGTCTCGTGTGCATATCCCTGTTGGTGTCGATTGAGGACCGAGTCGTGTGCAGACCTGCTGGACAAGTTTTGAACAGTTTCGGATGACATACTGACATAAGCAGGAAACCGATGTAATTGGTCAACCTGGGTGCCGAGGCTTACCCAACCGTTTTATAGGAGTGGGTTGAGAGTAGCAAGGTGTAAATCTGCTGGTGGGCACAGACACGCTCCACGCGGGGACCTCTTGCCCGTTACGGATGGACCAGTTCGGCATTTGGGTTTCCATTGAAAGGTTGTTGTATACAATAGAGTAGGAAGGTGTGAATGAATGTGGCCTAGAGGGGGGGGGGGTGAATAGGTCTTATAGAGTTTCCTGCACACTTAAAGTAGTTGTCAAAAACTTGATTGACCGGACTAGTCCGGTTGTCTGAGCGGACTAGTCCGGTGTGGCTGAAGTGTGTAGATTGTATAAGTGTTGTGCAGGAGAATTAACTTGTTTAGCAGCGGAAATAAGAACAACAATTATTCTATTTTGATTTTATAATGTGAGGTGTGATTATGCCTGTGAATGAGACTTAGCAACTCAAATTATGAAGTTTAGCAACTAGATGTTATAATCAACAAAAAACAAGGAGGCATGCGAGACACAAATTTTACCGAGGTTCGATCTCACCAAGAGATCTACGTCCTCGTTGAGGAAGCTCACACAGAGCCGGGTCTCTAACCCTTTCCCTCTTCAAGTCACCACACAAGGCCGACTTGACTCCACTAGCACGGGTAATCACCGAGTTTGTGGGGCAACCTCAAACGTTGAGGGCTCCCACAAGAATTACAATGGGAAAGCGATCAAATACACTAAAAAAGATTACAATGCAGAATATGAGTGTAGAGAGATCAAACCCCAAGAGCTCACAAAGAAGGAGCGATGATCTCCCAATCCCAAATCCAAGTGTTTGATTGATTTTCACCTTTTTGCACCTTAGATGTGTGGGGAGATGTGTTTTTTGGGCTCTTGGGACAGGTGGCAGCGCTAGGGTTTGAGTTTTTAGCAGTATGAGTCATGTGTCACTGTTGGAAGGCCGTGGATCACCCATTTATATGGTTTCCAAAAAGGTTATCGTTGTAAAACCTAATACCGAACTAGTCCGGTATATGATCGGACTTGTCTGGTCTACTTCCAGTGGGTTAACCGGACTAGTCCGGTCTAAAAATGGACTTGTCCGGTGCTATGTGAAGTGGGGTTCCAGAAAGTTTAGCGGACTAGTCCTGTCGCATGGATGGACTAGTCCGCAGTCCTCTAAAGAGGACAACAGAGATATGAGCGGACTAGTCCGGTCTAAAACCGGACTTGTCCGGTTGCATTCCAGTAAGCTGACCGGACTAGTCCGGTCCATGAACGGACTAGTCCGGTGTCCAGTGGATTTTAGTTGATTATTAACCCCTTACCCTTACGAAAAGTCATGAGCTCTTGGGATGTGTCTCTCACACACACCCTATACATTTACATCTAATTTGCTCTTCTAAATTCCACTAAAGTCTTCCTTTTCGGGCAGCACTTTATTTTTCACCTTTTTGTGTGCACCGAGCTAGTTCACTTTGTTTGTCCTGCAATCATTTCATTAGGATCTCATATGCTTGCCATCAATTCTCCAAAACCCACAAGGGATACCCTAGATGCACTTTCAATCTCCCCCTTTTTGGTGATTGATGACAACCATTTGAGATATCACAATTAAGAGAAAAAATTGATTTTTCATAACGTGTGCATATATGAGAATAATGAATAACTTACAAGAAAAACTTCTCTCATATACACACACCTTATGGTGGGGTGCCTAACAAATGTGTGATCAACAAAAATGTGATGAACGAGGATAAAAGATAACAACAACCATAGATGTAAGCATCACACATAAGGTAAATAGTCAAATTACAATAGTTTCAAAAATAAGTACAAGTCCTCGATCACAAGTCCTTAATAACTTATCCTAGACAATCTCTCCCCCTTTGGCATCAAAGCACCAAAAAGGGAAAAATCGAGTGGAATCACTCATCGCCGTTCCCACTTTCACTCTCAGTCCTATCTTCATCTTCATCTTCCTCTCCACCTTGATCTTCATCATCTTGACCATGTAGAGGGTTAGCAGCTGAACCACCACCAAACCCAAGGGAGCTCAACTCTTGGTCGGTGAAGGTTGGCATTTCAGTGAAGTCTTCAGCTGAGTCCCCAGAAACCTCAAGTGACCCTTGTGGCTCAATTTCCAGTTTGGCACAGATGGCTTGGATGTTAGCTTTTACATATCTTTGATGCTTCTTCCTGGCCAATGTCTCTTCATGTTGCTTAACTTCAATTTTGCGGCAAGAGGCAAAGATAGAAGATAGCATCTTGAAGATGCCACTTGAGGATTCCGAGTAGAGGAGGTTGCATGAGTGGTAGCTGCAGCCTCAGATCTTGGCTCCTCTTGAGCTCTCTTGGATCTTCTTTCTTCTCCGGGTGAGGCAGGAGCAGAAGGAGCATAATATATAGTGGGCTTTTGGGGCCTAAGTCTAGTGTGAGCCACATCCTTTACTAACTCCAGTCCTGTCACTTTCTCAATCATGAACATTATGTAGGGTGCATAGCCGCAAGACCGGATGGGATTGATAGAGATATTGACAATGTCATTGTAGATGTACTCAAACACATTGAATTTTCTCTTCTTGCTTATGACCTTCATCAAGGTTCTGAGGGTGCCCTGAACAGTCCCTGCATCTCCCTCTTTGGGAGCTATAGTCTTCCTCAATATCCGATTGACGACTACAAAGAAGGGCTTCATGTATTTGGTGGTGGGAGGCTTGAATGGCATCCGTGTATCATAGAGAAAGTCCAGCTGATCTTTCTCTAGTGGTTTCAGGTTGTGAATCACAAGTTCATTGTCTAAGGTGTCCTCAAGATGAAGGATCCTTGCAAATTCTTCATATGTGACACTGTACTGAGACCCATGTGTCATCCAAACCATCCCGTCGTTGTCATCAAGAGCGAAGTAGAGAGTGGAGTAGAATTGCGTGATGACTTCGTCATTCCAGTCACTGGAAGGAGAATAGTTCTTTTAGTCCATGAAGCTCGAGGGCTATCACAACCTCCTGATAAGCTTGACATCTCTTGGACTGTAGATAATCAATATCAACCCACTGACTTTCGACAACGGGATGCTTCATCTTCCGATACACATGTTCATAGTAATCAGAATAAAAATTACTCCAAAATCTAGGGTCAGCTGACTCTCTGGGCTGATTATACACTTCTGCTTTTCTGAACTTGTCAGCTAGTTCACCCCCTTTTCCAGTGTAATCATTATCTGAAGGTTGCCTGTTGCGATGAACGGGATTTTTCATTTTTAGAGGCCCAATGGGGCCACTAGCAAGCCCCTTCCCTTTATTGAGAGTCCTCTTAGGTCCTGAGGAGCTCTCGGCCATAGCCTTCCCTCGAGGCTTCTTCACAATTACTTTCCTCTTCTTAGGCAAATTTTCGTCGGAAGGTGAAGAGTGGACATTGACATCATGTCTTTTCTTCATCACTCCCTCCTTAGATCTCGTCACTCTTTCACGTTGAACTTCTTCGTCAAGGTGAAAATAGCCGTCATCTGAGCCTGAAGACATGGTGCCTGATAAGGAGTTCAAGGATTAGATGCGAATGGACTCATTATTGACTTCAAATGGGAATGTAGGGGTTCAACTGTCAGAGACCGGACTTCACCGGTTTCAGAGTGCGGACTTGTCCGGTGGACCGGACTTGTCCGCATCTGTGCGCCGGACTAGTCCGGCCTGGCATAAGAACCCTAATGTTTCATTTGAATCAAATCTTCTATCTAAGGACACAAAGGCAGGAAAGTGGTAGGAATGCATCTATTGAGGCAATGTACATCCTTTTGAAATCAAAGGAAACTAGCTAGAACTAGATTTGAAGATTCGCGTTGAAGGAGCAAGAGTCTATCTGGATGAGTCCAGAGAGTAGAATCCACTCGTCGAGGAGAGGCTTTTTACCGGAGAAAACTCCAATTTTGAGGGCTCAACTCGAAAATCACTTTGGGAGCTAGGGTTTAGGAGATGGGGTGAGACAAAGTGCTTATGAGTGGAGAGGGAGGGGTTTGGTCCGGCCAACTGCTTCTATATGCGACTGACCGGACTCGTCCGGTCATGGTAGCGGACTAGTCCGGTGCCCCTGAATTAACCTAATTGGGTCGTCTGTCCAGACTAGTCTGGTCGACAACCGGACAAGTCCGGTTCCAACAGACTTGATGCAGATAGTAGAGTTTAGAGGTGATCCAAGGACACTAATTTTTGCAAATAATCTTGGTAGTTACGACCAGTAGGCAAGCAACAATCAAACAATGGTCATATTTCGCAAGATTTCTTCATTAAAATAGTTTTTTTAGAAGAAAAAGAGATGAGGAGCGGTTTTTACAATAAAATGTAACATTTGAGGTTGCAATCAGGTATGCAACGTTTCAAGCCACATTTCGAGAGTTAAGAATATTAAGTTTATTTCTTAGCTCACAAAACCTTTTCTCATCTAATGGTTTGGTAAAAATATCTGCTAGTTGTTTTTCAGTTCTAACATGTGAAATTTCAATGTCACCTTTTAATGAGTGATCTCTAAGAAAGTGATGACGAATATCTATGTGCTTAGTTCTTGAGTGCTCTACTGGGTTGTGTGCAATTTTTATCGCGCTTTCATTATCACATAGAAGCGGGATATGATTTAGATTGTAGCCGTAGTCTCTAAGAGTCTGTCGCATCCAAAGTAGTTGTGCACAACAACTTCCTGCTGCAACATACTCTGCTTCTGCTGTTGAAAGAGCAATAGAGTTTTGCTTTTTAGATGACCAAGAAACTAGGGATCTACCAAGAAATTGGCAGGTCCCTGAAGTGCTCTTTCTATCGACTTTGCATCCTGCATAGTCGGCATCGGAATAACCTATCAAGTTAAACTTGGATCCTTTGGGATACCAAAGGCCCAAGTTTGGTGTGTGCACAAGATACCTTAGGATTCTTTTTACAGCAATTAAGTGATACTCTTTAGGTGTGGCTTGAAACCTTGCACACATGCATACGCTAAGCATAATATCTAGCCTAGATGCACATAAGTAAAGTAAGGAGCCGATCATTGACCTATATACCTTTTGGTCCACATTTGGACCTTCTTAATTGAGATCGAGATGTCCGTTGATTGCCACGGGTGTCTTGATGGGCTTGGCTTTGTCCATATTGAATTTCTTGAGGATGTCCTGTGTGCATTTGGTTTGGCTTATAAATGCGCCTTCTCTCAGTTGCTTCACTTGGAATCCCAAGAAGAACTTCAATTCGCCCATCATCGACATCTCGAACCTATCTGTCATAATTTTGCTAAATTCCTCACAGAAAGACTTGTTAGTGGATCCAAAGATAATATCATCAACGTAAATTTGACATACAAATAGATGATCATCAAAATGTTTAGTGAAGAGTGTATAGTCAGCTTTACCAATTTTGAATCCATTTGAGTTAGAAAATCTCTAAGGCACTCGTACCAAGCTCGAGGAGCTTGTTTGAGGCCATAGAGAGCCTTACGCAGTTTATAGACGTGGTTAGGATACTCTTGGTCTTCGAATCCTGGTGTCTGCTCCACATAAACTTCCTCCTTTATCGGACCGTTGAGGAAGGCACTTTTGACGTCCATTTGATACAACTTGAAATTATGGTGAGTAGCATATGCCAATAAAATACGAATGGATTCAAGTCTAGCTACGGGAGCGAAAGTTTCGTCGAAGTCCAAACCTTCGACCTGAGAATAACTCTTGGCCACCAGCCTCGCTTTATTTCTTGTTACTACTCCATGTTCATCTTACTTGTTCTGAAAGACCCATTTGGTTCCAACGATGTTCGCCCTTGGTCTTTCCACCAGCTCCCACACTTCATTTCTTTTGAAGTTGTTCAATTCTTCTTGCATTGCCATCACCCAGTCTGGATCCCTTAAGGCTTTGTCTACCTTGTATGGTTCCAGAAAAGAGATAAAAGAATAGTATTCACAAAAATTTGCAACGCGAGATCTAGTAGTTACTCCCTTAGCAATATCACCAATGATATTGTTGATAGGTTGGTCTCTTTGTACACTCTGATGTACTCTTGGGTGAGGAACTTGTGTAGCTGCTTGTTCTTCATCATCTTCATATTCATTGTCTCCCCCTAGATCATTGCTTCCATGATTATCTTGATCTTCTTGATCTTCCTCCACTTGATCTTGTGTGAAAGCTCCCCCTTGATCATTGCTTCCTCGTTGAGGTTCACCTTGTGCATTTGAGTCTTGCGTTTGCTCTTGTGGTAGAATATCACCAAGTGCCATTTTCTTCAGCGCTTCACATGGAGGTTCCTCTTTATCTAGCATACGCTTATCGACTTGCTCCACTTGTGAGCCGTTAGTTTCAACGAACACTACGTCACGTGCTACTTCAACAAGGCCGGACACCTTGTTGAAGACACGATAGGCGTAGGCATTCGATTCATAGCCGAGCAAGAACCCTTCATCGGACTTCGAAGCAAACTTTGAAGACCTTGGTTTCTTGTTCAGAATAAAACATTTACAACCAAAAACTTTGAAATAATAAACATTAGGCTTTTTACCGGTAAGGAGCTCATATGGAGTTTTCTTCAGTAGTCGGTGAAGGTACAGCCGATTTGTGGCATGACAAGGAGTGTTCACCGCTTCTGCCCAAAATCGATCTGATGTCTTGTATTCGTCCAACATAGTTCTTGCCATTTCAATCAATGTTCTGTTCTTCCTTTCGGCCACCCCGTTTTGTTGAGGAGAGTAGGGTGCCGAGAACTCATGCTTTATCCCTTCTTCGTCGAGATACTCTTCAACTTGTGTATTCTTGAATCTGTCCCGTTGTCACTTCTGATGTTCTTCACGGTTGATGAGAATTCGCTCTGGGCTCTTTTCAGGAACTTCTTGAGGATTCCTGCCGATACTTATGTAAGCAATTGGACCAAATAGATCCATATGAAGAAGTTCTAGTGGTCTTGTAGTGGTCATTATGTTCTTGGCGGGGTGTGGTGCTCCGACTTGTTTTCCCGCCTGGCAAGCACTGCACGGCCTGTCTTTCTCAAAAACCACATCCTTTAGACCTCGGATGTGACCACCTTTTAGAAGTTTCTGCAGATTTCTCATCCCAACATGGGCTAGCCGTCTATGCCACAGCCATCCCATGTTGGTTTTAGCAACCAAGCAAGTGTTGAGTTCGGCTTTATCTTTGTTGAAATCAACAAGATAAAGCTTTCCCTTCAACATTCCCTTGAATGCAATCGAGCCATCGCTTCTTCTAAAAACGGTCACACCCTCATTAGTGAATAAACAGTTATAACCTTTGTCGCATAGTTGAGATATTGACAAAAGGTTATAATCTAGGGAGTCTACATGTAAAACATTAGATAAAGTGTGTTGAGGAGATATTTCAATGTTACTGCTACCAAGGACCTTTCCTTGGCTGTTGTCTCCAAAGTATATGCCTTCACTTGGATCCTCGTTGTACTCGTACTCCACAAACATATCTCTCTCTCCGGTCATGTGATTTGTGCATTCGCTATCTAGCACCCACTTAGATCCACCGGAGGAGTAAGCCTGCAAAACAGAATTATTCCTTGGTTTTAGGTACCCAAGCTTGCTTGGGTCCTCTCAGGTTAGTCACAAGAGTCTTGGGCACCCACACACAAGTTTTTGAGTTCCTGTGGCGTGGCCCTGTGTATTTAGCAATAACTTTTCCATATTTGTTTTTCATAAGAACATATGAAACATCAAATGTATGGAACAATATTTGTAAATTAGATTCATGTGATTTTTCTTTAACAAAGGTGATTCTTTTCTTTGCATGATTAAGAGTGGATATGTGTTTGTTCCTGTCAAACCCAAGACCATCTTTGACGTTGGGAGGTCTAGTGACCATATATGCGCTACGTGCATATTTGATCTTCTCCTTATCAAAGATGCTGATTTGGGAAGGATGCACATCATGAGAAGTTGAAGTATTAGAAATGATATTTTTCTTACTAGAGCATGTGCAGGTTCCAATTGTTGTCGAACTCATATCTTTGGAGGAAGAGCTCTTGGAGGAAGATGAGTCACTTTGCTTTAGCGACTCAACTTGCACCTCTAGGATCTTGTTAACTCTTGACAAGTTAGCAAGCTCATCCTTGATTGCAATATGTGAGTCCTATAGCTTTGAGTAAGTCTCCTTACTCAAGGCTAGCTCAACCTCAAGTGACTTGTTCTTCTCTCTTTCAAGCTCAAGAATTTTTTCAACCTCTTGATATCTCTTCCTATCACGGATGAGCATATCTTCTTGTCAATTGACAAGTTCCTCCTTTTCAAAGATTTTGTTCAACAACATTTCCGTTTTCTTTAAAGCAATTTTACTTAATCCTCTAAACATTTCTTCATTATCACTAGAGCTATCAAAGTCATCAATAGAGGTATTTAACGCAGGAGAAGTAAGTCGAACCTTTTTCTTGCATTCTTTAGCCATAAGGCAAGTATGGTTGTTAATATCCCTTCCTCCCATGTTTGGGAAGAGTGTAGCTCTCATGGTGGGTTTCTTAACGGCAATGGTGGCCATCTCCTCTTCTTCATCGGAGGAGGACTCATCGTTTGAGTCCCACTCCTTGCCAATGTGAGCCTGATGAGCTTGTCTCCTTTTTCTGAAATTTTTCTTCTCATGTGTTTTTGTTTCCTTCTTCTTCTTGTTTTCTTCATAAGTACAGTCCACCATGAAGTGACCGTACTCTCCACAATTATAGCAAGTACGTCGAGCCTTGGATTTTCCTTTATCCTTGCTTTTTCCCTTCATTTGAGTTGTTGCCATGTCTTCTCCTCATCATGCGCTTGAACTTTTTGATAAAGAGTACCATTTCCTCATCAACTAGGTCGGTACTCACGTCGCTTGTATCTCCGTCATCTTGGTCTTCACGGGTTTCTTTGAGTTTGGGTCTGCACGTTGCTTTGAGAGCAACTTCTTTCTTTTTGGAAGAGGTGAGCTCGGCTAAGTCTTTGACGTATTGAGCCTCCTTCTCCATCATTTCATGATTTATGATCTTCCCCAATAACTCATCAGGAGTCATTTTGTGAAACCCGGGGCTTTCTCTAATCATTGAGCAAAGTGTGACGTTTCTTGGCATGAAGGCTCTTATCATCCTTTTGACCACCTCGTGATCAGTCCATTTCTTACTTCCATAGGCACGGATTTTGTTGATGAGTGCCTTCATCCGGTTGTACATGTCTTGAGGTAATTCGCCTTCTTCAATAGCAAATCTCCCCAACTCTCCTTCAAGCATCTCAATTTTGGCTTCACGTACAGACCTATTTCCTTCATGAGCTGTTTTGAGTGTATCCCATATTTCTTTTGCACTCTCCAGTCCATCGATCTTGGTGAATTCTTCTCTGCTCAGTGACGATGTGATTACTGCAACGGCTTGTGCATTTCTGTGAATCTCTTGTTCTTGTTCCGGAGTGAGTTCTTCATCCGTGTCTGGGATATCTATTCCTATGCAGACAATATGCCAAAGGCTGGGATTCAAGGATATTAGATGCATTTTCATGTTGTACTTCCACATGGTATAGTCACTTCCGTCAAACTGCGGGGGCCTTCCCATAGGAATGGAGAGATAATGATTATTTGAATTGAGACGGTTGTAGTTGTAAGGATATCGGGAGTAGTCGTGATGACCATTCCCCATCGTCTTTTCTTCCTCTTTTCCCTTTTGTGCCATTAATTTCTTTCTCAGTAGTGCCTTTAGCTGTCTCACATCTTCATCGTCATGTGGACTTTCTTTCAGCACATCGAAGGCTTTGGCTTCTTGCTCCTCATCGTGGTTGTTCGTCTTCGGGATATCATTGTTCTTCTCAGAGGCCATTGATCTCTCCGAGATGTGAGTCTCGTTGATGGAGAACTTGGCTCTGATACCAATTCAATGTGGCCTAGAGGGGGGCTGAATAGGCCTTATAGAGTTTCCTGCACACTTAAAGTAGTTGTCAAAAACTTGATTGACCGGACTAGTCCGGTTGTCTGAGCGGACTAGTCCGGTGTGGCTGAAGTGTGTAGATTGTATAAGTGTTGTGCAGGAGAATTAACTTGTTTAGCAGCGGAAATAAGACCAACAATTATTCTATTTTGATTTTATAATGTGAGGTGTGATTATGCCCGTGAATGAGACTTAGCAACTCAAATTATGAAGTTTAGCAACTAGATGTTATAATCAACAAAAAAACAAGGAGGCATGCGAGACACAAATTTTACCGAGGTTCGATCTCACCAAGAGATCTACGTCCTCGTTGAGGAAGCTCACACAGAGCCGGGTCTCTAACCCTTTCCCTCTTCAAGTCACCACACAAGGCCGACTTGACTCCACTAGCACGGGTAATAACCGAGTTTGTGGGGCAACCTCACACGTTGAGGGCTCCCACAAGAATTACAATGGGAAAGTGATCAAATACACTCAAAAAGATTACAATGCAGAATATGAGTGTAGAGAGATCAAACCCCAAGACCTCACAATGAAGGAACGATGATCTCCCAATCCCAAATCCAAGTGTTTGATTGATTTTCACCTTTTTGCACCTTAGATGTGTGGGGAGATGTGTTTTTTGGGCTCTTGGGATAGGTGGCGGCGCTAGGATTTGAGTTTTTAGCAGTATGAGTCGTGTGTCACTGTTGAAAGGCCGTGGATCACCCATTTATATGGTTTCCAAAAAGGTTATCGTTGTAAAACCTAATACCGGACTAGTCCGGTATATGATCGGACTTGTCCGGTCTACTTCCAGTGGGTTAACCGGACTAGTCCGGTCTAAAACCGGACTTGTCCGGTGCTATGTGAAGTGGGGTTCCAGAAAGTTTAGCGTACTAGTCCTGTCGCATGGATTGACTAGTCCGCAGTCCTCTAAAGAGGACAACAGAGACATGAGCGGACTAGTCCGGTCTAAAACCGGACTTGTCTGGTTGCATTCCAGTAAGCTGACCGGACTAGTCCGGTCCATGAACGGACTAGTCCGGTGTCCAGTGGATTTTAGTTGATTATTAACCCCTTACCCTTATGAAAAGTCATGAGCTCTTGGGATGTGTCTCTTACACACACCCTATACATTTACATCTAATTTGCTCTTCTAAATTCTACTAAAGTCTTCCTTTTCGGGCAGCACTTTATTTTTCACCTTTTTGTGTGCACCGAGCTAGTTCACTTTGTTTGTCCTGCAATCATTTCATTAGGATCTCATATGCTTGTCATCAATTCTCCAAAACCCACAAGGGATACCCTAGATGCACTTTCAGTGAAGCACCACACTTTTGAAAGTGGGTGTATGTGACATGTTATCCGGGTGTCTACTGATTGCAATCACCGTCCCTCGCGGTTATTTCAGTACCGCTTGTTCATTGTGCTGTGGCGTAGTAATATCTAATAGAAGCCAGCAGAATATGATGCATTGAGCTAATATTGTCCTGATACCATGTATGCTCTAGATGTAGAGCTCATTAAGTTTATTTTCAACTTTGGGCATAACCACATCCGAGGAAAGCGTTTCTTGTTTGATTGTGGACTTCCAATGTGAGGGCTGCCTAAGGCACATTAAACTGCTGCTATAAAACTGAAAGTAAGGATTAAAATGTAGGTGTGTCTTTATTGCAATATCCTTTTCCTATATTACAAATCTCTGCATGTAGAGTTTCATGTTTAGGAGTTTCGGTTAAGTCTTGCTGAGCCATCGTGCTCACGGGCAATATTTGAGCTGTTGCAGGTGAGAGTTATGAAGAAGGGTCCGAGGACGAGGCGATGCCCCCGATGGGGTACACGACCGAGCTGGAGCCCTGCATGCTGCCGTGATCGTGGTGTGAGTGTTTCTAGTGTGTAGCGTCCCCGGGCTGGACGGCTGCACTTTTGCTTAGTTAGGATGAGAGACTAGTTATGAATAATACTTACACTGTATAATTAAGTTTGTAAAAGACTTCTGCTGTGTTTCTATGTAAAATAAAATTTTGTATGTTGTTCGTATTCTTTTCTTGTGTGCTGTTGGGTGCCGCATCGCATGGCACCACCCTCTGCAATCCCGGAGTGGGAGAACCATGGGGTGGTCCCCACAGCTACCGTCAAGTTCAACTCTAAATGAGATGAAATTTGGTGTGGCAGCTCACAAAAATGTGCTGAGTTTGAATATGAATACATCTTTTGATTACTTGCTCTTCCAATGTGTTCAGGAAATCTCCACCAAATGAATTGTGTGTGGTTGTGATGTGATGAACACTTTAGCATGTGAACTCTTGGGCCATTACATCAATATGCACATTTTCTAAAGCTCATACTCATAGCAATACAAGTGATTGTAAGGGCCCAAGTTTTTCACTTGCTAAAAGTGTTCATCACACCCACACCTCAGCTCAATTTTGGTAAAAATATGAACACATTTGAAGAGCATGTAACCACCGTAAAAAGATTTAATAGGAGATGAACTCACAAAATACAAAAGTGGTATTTCTCACATGAATGATATAGGGGCTGAGCATATGATTATCTCCTAAATTTTGTTAGGAATGCTCATGCCACATTTCACCCAAATCCAAACCTCTTTGAGGTACTTTTGGATACAATCATTAAAAGGCTAGTCTGAACTTAAATTCAAATTCAAACTCCTTTCATCCCATAAACTCAAAAGTGGGATTCATATTCACACTCAGCACATTTTTATGAGCTCACACACCAATTTTCACTCCATTTGGAGTTGATCTTGACATGAGCTAATTGTAGCAAATTCAAATTTAATTTGAGTTTCAAACATCACATTTGCTGCAATTGTAATCAAATCACTAGACACTTTGAATCATTCAAATTTAGAGGGCTAAAATGTGGTTTGATCAAATTACCAAGGCCAGTGTGGTCACAATATTAGAGCAGCAGGAAAATTCAATTTTGTGGGACAAATTTGAATTGTGGACCCACTGTCAGTCACAAAGGAGAACAACCGACTCACAGCCGAACTGCTCGGTTCTCCGGGATGAACCCGAGCCCTCCACGGTGCTGAACCCCGGTGCCAGCTCCTGCTCGGAGTTTCCTCCCGCCCAGACCGACGTCTAGCTTCTTATCCCCGCACTCGAGCCGGCAAAATCACTTTCGCTCGTCGCTGCTCTTCCTTGCGTAAGAACAGGGCCCCCGCTCACTGCCGCCTCGGTTGCTCGATTGCGAGACCACGCTAGCTTGTGGTTGAATCCATTCTGAGCTGCAAAACGGCAACCTAGACTCTCCTCTTACCCCCCCCCCCTTCAGGAAAACAAGCCGAGTTCGGCTTCCATCGACCACAACCGAGAGTTTTCGCGGCGACCGGAAAATTACCGCACCTCGGGCTCACGTGGACAGCACACAACAGCCATCTCACCTCCAATGCCCTGCACAAGAAAGGTGCGTTAGAATCCGGAGATCGTGTAGCCACAAGTATTTTAGCAAATGATCCATCGTGTAGCTCGAATCTTACATTTTCCCGAACCCTAGTGCAAGTTACCCGAGCTCGATTGAAACCCAAATTCGATTTACATGTACACCAAAAGCTCGAGCTGGTTTGAAAATAGTTTCTACACGCCCTAGTGCCTCTCCTCGAAGAAGAACCAAGGAAAATAGTCCAGAAATTGCTAAGTACTAGCTGTTTTTCGTGCCGCCTTTAAAACCGGCTTCGGGTCACCGTGGAGCTCGGGGTTGCTGGCCATTTCATCGGTGTTGGCTGCCATTTCTAGTCTCCTCACAATACAATGATGCTCTAGGGCTGAAGAACCAACAGTTTAGCATAGAATTGAATTGTTCTGAGCTCTTCGGAACCCTAGGTTCTGCTGTCACCACCGCGCGCCTACTTCCGGCCATCGCCGCCGGCCGGCGACCCTTTCGACGGGTTCAGCGGGCCAAAATAAGGGGGGGGGGGCAGCGAGAATTAACCCGGGAGGGCGCCGGGAAGGCTAGTATGGTGGACCTCGCTGGAGGGCGTCGCCGTTCATTTTGGTTGGCGCGAGGAAGGGGAAGGCACTGTGGGTGGGACTGACATGTAGTGTTTTAAACATTTCCCCGAATTTCAGTTTGTAGTTCAATCTTTAAACGGACATAACTTTTGCTAGGAATGTCCAAATCGAGTGAAATAAATTTTGTTGGATTCAGCTCTCTGAGTAATTTCCATCAAAAGAAGTCTAATACCAGGAAACCCTTTATTTCTCCAGAATTAAATATCCGATTTTTAAATTGTGGTAAATTTTAACTGGAGATTACTTTGTTGGAAAATTCTGAAATTTTGCCAGGATGTTCCTTGTAATATACCTGAGTCACCATAAAAATTTCAGATCCATCCGAGCCCATTAGTCCACCTAATGGTGTGATTAAGGAAACTGGTCCAGAGAAAAAGAAAAATGTCCAGAAACATTTTTCGGAGTTTCTCTGAACTTGTTTAGCTCATATATTTTGCTAGGATTCTCCAAATTCAATGAAACCAATTCCATTAGAACCATATTAAATTCTAGTTTCTAAACATTCATGGCTTGCTCCATGAAAATCCCTAGAAAGCTATAAGAGATCTAAATATGGCCAAATACACATTTATTTGTGCAGGGCTCAAATGAGCTTTGCTTCAAATGAAATTTGGCCAAGTCCCTATTTAGGTTGTCACCAAACCTCAGTAAAAATTTCAGAGGCAAAAGGACTGTCTAGTTTTACTTATAGTCTTTACATTATCAAACTAACTCAATTGCATTCAAAGTTGACACGCACTTTTTATTTTCATTTCGTGTAGTCGCTAAAATCAAAGAAGACCCGGAGGTTCTGGACTTTATTACTCCAGAACAACATTTAGCTAACGACCAGTAGCAAGGCAAGCTCCGATTTGCATTAACCAGTTTTAAAGTCTTATGTTTTGATCACTTACTTTATGTATTTTCTACAATGGTGCATTCGCGTCTTGATTGGAAACCCAATTGCATAGTCAAGAGAACCAGGGGATTTGGGCTTAGGATTTAAACCTCAAGTATCCACTGCAATTCTAAAATGGTATAGGATTCGTACAAGTAGAGTAGTTGGAACTACTCGCGAGAATATGCTAGATGCACATCACTCGGTTAGAAAGATAGACAATGAATCACATGGCAAGAAAATGAGACAGAGCGGAGAGTAAGGGCAGCAGGACTTTAGGGCCTGGATGCCATAGATCTGCTTGTGTCGATTGAGGACCGAGCCATGTGTGGGCCTGTTGAACAAGCTAGAACAGTACCGAAGACCTACCGGCTATATGGGAACCGGGAAACCGATATAATTCAGGTAGCGATATGTTGAGGCATTGCTTGTCATCCAGAGGGTAGGTTGAGAGCAGCGAGGTGTAAATCAGCTAGTGGGCACCGAGGATGCTCCGCGTAGAGACCTCCTGCCTGGGACGACAGGACTGGTTCAACACTTGGCTAACGGATGAAAGGTGGCTGCGTACAACGTCTGTGATGGTTGCTGAAGGCAACATCAAGTACGGGCCTATGTGACGGGTCATTCGGGTAACCCTGCAGGTGTAAATCGATTATAATCACCGTCCCTCGTGGTCAGTGAGTACCACTTGTTCACTGTACCGTGACGTAGAAAGAACAGGCTAGTTGACATGATAAAAGTTGCTGTTTGAAAGCTTTACGTTGTTTGCTAATGAAATGCTTTAGTTTAGAGCAAATGAAAATTCTTTTCAACCTTAGGCAAAGCACATAAGAGAAATGCGTTTCTTGTTTGATTGTGTATTTCTTATGTGTATTGGCACAAGGTTCCCCACCAACTTGAGGCTAAAACTCGAAAGTAAGAGTCAACTAATTAGGCGTGTCTTTTGCAACATACTTTCCTATTATACACTGTAAACCCAGCATGTAGATTTTCATGTTTTGGTGAGACCCTTGCTGAGCCATCGTGCTCACTGCTTGTGTTTGAAGTGTTTGCAGGGTTTTATGAGGAGGAGGCTCTCGAGGAGGAGATGGACCCCCAAGAGGGAAACACTATCGAGTGGGAGTTGTGCATGCCGCCGTGTTAGTGTGGTGTGTGTGCTAGTGAGAACATGTTCACGGGCTGAACGTGAACTCTTTTTGCTTATTCTACGCCCGCAAGTGTAGACTATAAACAATACTTGATGTATATTACGTTTCTAAACAGTTTATGTAATAAAATTTAGCTTCTGCTTATTGCCTTTTATGTGTGTTATCCGGTGCTGTCTATCGCAGCACCCCTCAACAAGATCTTGGATTGTCGGGACCGTCAGGTCCTTGCAGCGTGGCATCAGAGCTTCGTTGAGGTTTAACACGCTCAAAAAGGCTAAATTTTCAAAAACTCGGTGAGAAATGAGTTATAGCCCATATAAGGATGTTATTAGTGTATAGAAAGTGGCAATACTAACCTATTTTCTATGTCGGAAAATCTTGCATCTCAGGACTATTTATGTCTTGGGGGGTGCATGTGAGCGCTGTCCACCAGTGCGCAGAAGCTTAAGGGTGGAGCCTCACGATTGGCAGGTAACCCGGTCAGCTTTAGTATCCTCTACGGCTCTTCATGTCATTTGGGTATTCGAGCAACGCCAGTCCCCAGCGTGCTACAGGCAAGTAGGTGGAGACCCCGTCATGTGGTTGGTAACGTGAACACGTAGCTCAAGGCGTGTTTGGCTTGAGAACACCCGTGCGAGTGACGACGGACCGGTGTATGGAACTGTATTGGGCACTGGTTCAGTGTGCAGCTGAGCCCGATGATTGTGTGGTTTATTGCAGGTAGTCTAACCACAAATCGGTAGACGAGTAGAACACGTGTGCAGGAGTCGTTTAGTGCCACTGAATTAACGAAGCCGGCTAAGTCCGGTATAAGGTTTTCTTTGTGAGGAACGCAGTACTGGCATGATTGTGGTGACGCTTCGACGTCACACTCCACTAAATGAACAACTTCATTGTAAACTTGAAAATTTTGATCCAGGGCACTAAAACTTTGATTTAACTCCTTCCCATAATCAGGATTTCCGAAGTAAGCAAGTTTTCAACTTATATGATATTAGGAACAGAGTCCTCTGTTTTCAGCTGAAATAACGCTGAAGTTATACAGAGGTTAGAGGTCGAGTTCTATCGACGTTGGGGTCGTATGATACATTTTTGGAAAGCTTTGGAAGATCTTCAAATATTTTCTATTGATGTCCAGAGGTGTTTTGATGAGAAGATTAGGCCCGATCTTCCGAAAGGTAGGTCGATTGAGGTGGAAAACTCGACGTTGATGATCCGCGGCACTCGAGCAGTTCGAACACCCCTGCAATCACTACACCACTGCTCCGTTGGTTATCAACCATGAAAAATCCCTACAAGTGTAACTGAGAACACGAGCAAGAACGTAGAAGACGCGATCTGAAAATCACGAAGTTGGGTCTCATAAAAACCGTAGAACGGCGGCTGTTTATCTAAGCAAAACCCAGCTGTTTGTGTTGGTGGCTAGGGTTTATAAAAGAGGTGTAGGACGACCAGGGGTTGCTGGGATCGTGACCTAACACTAAGACATGTACGTAATGGACTAGACTCGATACAAGGCCCAATGGCCCAACTAGGTGGTGCAACACCTTGACAGACTCTAAACTTGATATTGTTTCGAAGATTTCCTTCGACTATAAAGGAATTTTGACGTGGGGCCAGTGCCATTGGAAAGTTTATCCTTTCATCTTTCCGTGCATTTGTAGAACATAAAAAACGAAGTCCATATGCCTCCTGGGCATCCATTTTAAAGTTGACTGCTCTTGGGCCACGAGTTGGACTCGAATTTGTGTTGGGCTCGGTCTCTAGCTTCTTGTTAGCGTATTTTCTGGTCCTCCATGCCTCCAAACCCCTCTCCATGTATCTCCATGTCCTCTCCATGGTTCCTAATAATAGTTAATACATTAGGTAGCAACATACTCTCAAAATTTACATATAAAGAATTGTTCAGGAATGAGCTCACCTCTAAAATCAATTGTCATGCTCGAGCTCTCGTAATTGGACCTTGCATGTCTACCATGGGAGTGTTGTTTATATCCGTAGGAGTGATGTCCACATCATCCTGCCCCTCTTGAATCGGAGTCGTCCTCGACTCAAGTTCATCTTCTTCTCCCAAAAATGGCTGCAAATCTGAAATGTTAAATGTGGGACTAACCGCGAAATCGAGAGGCAAATCAAACTTATATGCATTATCATTAATATTTTCAACAATATTAAAAGGACCAGCAGCACGTGACATAAGTTTAGATTTTCTCAAGTCAGGAAATCACTCTTTTCTCAAATGTAACCACACCAAATCCCCCGGTTCAAGTTTTACTTCCTTTCTACCTCTACTACCTGCAATCCTATACTTCTCATTCATCCTTTCTATATTTTTCTTTGTATTTTCATGCATCTTAAGAATGAAGTAAGATCATTGTGTAGCATCCAAATTTATAGTTTCAGAAGGCGGCAAAGGTAGTAAATCAATAGGAGCACGAGGATTGAAACCATACACTACCTGGAATGGACTTACCTTCATTGTGGAGTGAACGGATCTGTTGTAAGCAAATTGTATATGGTAAACACTCCTCCCACAACTTTAAATTTGTTTTCATGACAGCCCGCAACATAGTGGATAAAGTACGATTAACAACCTCGGTTTGTCCATCCGTTTGTGGGTGACATGTAGTTAAAAACATCAACTTGGTGCCTAATTTATACCACAAGGTTCTCCAAAAATGACTTAGAAATTTTGCATCATGATGAGAAACAATGGTATTTGGCACACCATGCAAACGAACAATTTCAGTCATAAACAGATCAGCAATGTGTGAAGCATTATCGTTCTTATGACATGGTATAAAGTGCGCCATTTTAGAGAAACGATCAACAACCACAAAAATACTATCCCTCCCCCTCTTAGTCCTAGGCAATTCCAAAACAAAGTCCATAGAAATATCCTCCCAAGGTGCACTAGGAACAGGAAGAGGCATATAAAGACCATGTGGGTTAAGGCAAGACTTAGCTTTATTGCAAGTAGTGCATCATGACACGTAGCGCTCGACATCACGCCTCATCTTCAGCCAAAAGAAGTGTGGAGACAGCACGTCCTCAGTTTTCTTCACTCCAAAATGTCTCATCAAACCTCCTCCATGTGCTTCCTGCAAAAGCAATAGACGAACGGAGCTAGCTGGAACACATAGCTTGTTAGCACGATAGAGGAGACCATCTCGCGGCACATATTTATTCCATGTTCTTCCTTCTCTACAATTATCAAAAGCATCTTTTAAGTCCACATCAGTAGGGTATAATGCTTTTATTGTTTCCAAACCAAAGATTCTGTGATCCAGTTGAGACAGCATGGAATATCGTCAAGATAATGCATCAGCAATGACATTTTCCTTCCGGTTCTTACGCTTAATGATGTATGGAAACGACTCTATAAACTCAACCCATTTAGCACGTCGTTTATTCAGATTGGTTTGACACTTAAGGTAATTACAAGATTTATGAACGGAATGTATGACAAACTCCTTAAACCAAAGATAATGTTGCCAAGTTTGTAAAACTCGCACTAATGCATACAATTCCTTATCATAAGTAGAATAATTTAGAGAAGGACCATGCAGTTTTTCATTAAATAAAGCAACGGGTTTACCTCCTTGTATGAGAACGTCTCCAATACCAATTCCGCTTGCATCGCATTTTTGAGCTCAAAGGTCTTGTCAAAATCAGGATGTTGCAGCAATGGTGCTTGTGTAAGCTTTGATTTGAGAGTATCAAAAGCTTGTTGCTGCTGTTCGCCCCATTGAAACGGCACTCCTTTCTTTGTTAGCTCGTGGAGAGGTGCTGCAATGGTGCTGAAATCCCTCACAAAGCGACGATAAAAACCTGCAAAACCAAAAAAAACTACGCACCTGTGTGACGGTTGTTGGAGTTGGCCAGCTAGTGATTGCAAATTTTTTTGCCTCATCCATCTCAATTCCCTGCAAGGAAACGACATAGCCAAGAAACGATACTCGATTTGTGCAAAAGACGCACTTTTTGAGGTTACCAAACAAGTGTACATCTCTCAAAACAAAAAAAAAACAGCATGTAAATGTGGGATATGTTCATCATATGATTTGATATAAATGAGGATATCATCGAAGTAAACCGCCACAAATTTTCCAATAAAAGAACGTAAAACCTCGCTCATTAATCGCATGAAAGTTCTAGATGCATTAGTTAAACCAAAAGGCATGACTAACCACTCATAAAGGCCAAACTTGGTTTTAAATGCAGTTCTCCATTCATCTCCTAATGCCATTCTTATTTTTTGGCAACCACTGCACAAGTCAATTTTTGTAAAAATGATAGCATGACTCAGTTCATCAAGCATGTCATCTAAACGAGGAATAGGATAACGATATCGAATGGTGATGTTATTAATCCCTCGACAATCAACACACATGCGCCAACTACCATCTTTCTTAGGAACCAAAAGGACAGGAATGGAACAAGGGCTAAGGCTTTCACGAATGTACCCGCGGTCCAAGAGATCTTGAACTTGTCGCTTAATTTCCTTAGTCTCCTCCAGATTCGCCCTGTACGCCGCATGATTTGGCAAACTTGCTCCTGGAATCAAGTCGATCTTGTGTTCAATTCCCCTCACAGGTGGAAACACATCCTCAAACTCCTGCAAAAGGTTAGCAACAGCAGGGGGCAATGCAATAGACAATTCATAAAGTGAAAACATGACTTCTTTGCATAATAAAGCGTAGCACATCCCCTTAGCATCAAATAAATCAGCAAGATCAGATTTAGTTGTGAGCAATGAAGGTGGTTTTAACTTAATGACTTGCTGCTTTTCAGATTTTATTTTGTTGCTTTATCACCGTTAATTTTACTCTTCTCAAAACGCACAATTTAAGCAGAGGTCCTTGGAAGCAAAGTGATTTTCTTTCCTTTATGCATGAGAGTATATTTATTGGTTCTACCATGATGAATAGCATCCGTATCAAATTCCCAAGGATGACCCAATAAAATAGAACAAGCTTCCATAGGCACGACATCAAAATCAGAAAAATCATTGTAAGAACCAATCAAAAAATACACTCTTGCTGTTTTAGTTACCCGAACCTTACTGCTGTTGTTGAACCATTGGATGTGGTATGGATGAGGGTGTGCTCTTGTTGTCAATCCTAGTTTGTTGATGACATCCATATTCACCAAGTTATTGCAGCTGCCCCCATCAATTATAGTGTGTACGCGACAATCCTTGACGATGAGGAACATGTGAAAGAGATTGTGTCGTTGTAGCTTGTCGTCGGCCTCCACTTTGGAGCTCAAAGCACGCTGCACAATGATGCTCCTATACTTCTCCGTCACTTTTTTACCAAGTACCTCTTCATCGGAGCTATATTGGTCATCATTTGTGCCGCAATGTTAGTAGCAAGAGAATATTTATCTTCAACATCCAAATTACTATCATACCCTCCATCGTTGCGTGATATGTATGCTCGCTTGCTTGGGCAATCATTGATCATGTGACCAAGTCCCTTACAGTGATGACACTTGATGTCGGAAGTGCGACTCGTAAAGGTGTTGAAGATGTAGGCTTGAATGGTGTCGTCTTGCCACCGTCCTGCACCCGAGGAGGCGCAGCAGCAGGTGTTGATCGTTGGCCGCCATTGGATGGCGTAGCGGCTGCATGAAAACTCAAAGATGGTGCTGTTTTGGGTGGTGTAGACGTTGAACACGGCGTGAAGGTGCTCCTTGTGTGATGTTGTTGTTGTTGGCATCCCTGCGATTCTTTTTCTGCCAACATAGCAAGCTGAAACAATCTGTTACCAATATCATATTCTTTGTAATCAACAATGTCCTGAATTTCACGTCTCAACCCCCCATAAAAATGAGCTATTTTATCATCCATGTCCTCTACTACCCCACAGCGCAACATACCTTTCTGTAACTCTTGATAATACTCCTCTACGGACATGTTACCTTGGTCCAAGCGTTGCAATTTCTTTCGAAGGTCGCGCTGAAAAGAAGGAGGAACAAATCAAACACGCATAGCATCTTTTAATCTTTCCCATGTTGTAGGATCAGTCCTAGTTTTAACAAGTTCATTCCACCATATGATAGCAAAATCCTTAAACTCACTAGTGGCTTGACGAACCCTATATTGTTTAGGAAAAAGATGGGCATTAAAGTTTTGCTCTACTATCATCTCCCAATCAAGATAAGCCTCAGCATCATAAGCACCATAAAAAGAGGGTACAGTAAATTTTACTTTAGCAAAAGGATCATCAGGAGGGCGATTATAATTGTTATAATGATCATTGTAATTATAATTATTACCTCTCATACCTCGACGCTTAAATGGACGTCGTGGATAGTCAATAAAGTCTTCCACGTCGAAAGCATCATCGTCACGTGCTTCAATAGGAGGCAAACGTGCCTCCATATTAACAATCCGAACAGCAAGGTCATCAACTTGGCGAGTCAATTTCGCTAGTGTATTCTCTGTTGTCCGCATCATGTCATGAAGCTCTGCGTGTGACACACAATCACTCTCCTTGTTGTTGTTCTCCTCGTCGTTGTTCCCTGACATGGTTAGTGGTGAAACAAAAAAAACAACAACAAAAAGTGTTATCCCTACCAACTAGAAAGGGTAGTGGCAATGTGGAAAGGTGATCTCTATCTCAAGCGTCTTACCACGCTCTTACAAGTGTTCTTATCAACACAGCAGGTGGTGTGGACAGTGAGATAAACCAATGAAGCGTGGTGTAAATGCAAAGGTACCTGTTCTGCTCAAGAGAAAAGTTGGAGCTTGGATGCAAAGTATGGTGGTTAATGAGCAGAAATCGTTAATAGCTAAACAAAGTTGAATAATATTCAATATAGAAAACTTTTTCTGACTAACCAAGTATTCTAGGCCTAGCACAACACAAGGAAGTAGTAAGGCAAAAGAAGAATGATACGAACAACAATCACAGCACCACAAGTATATAGACTAGGGCAATTGCTTTAATATGTGTGCTCTTCACAATCTTTTTTTGTTGTAATATTTTTCTGATATTTTTTCTTTGCTCAAGAATACAAATATAGGAAGCACACAAATTTTCAGCTCAATTGGACGTATCATGTGGCCTATAGAAAATCAAAAAGATTCTGTAAAATTCTTGCTGGAACTTCGGATGCCGAAAAGGCTATCTTCCGAGGGGATTTTGGCCAATCTAATTTCGCCGAACCCGCCAAATCTTGGGACAATAGAATGTGAAATTTCACGTTGATCAATTTAAAAAAACTCGTCCGATTTCGAGTTCGTACGCAGAAGTTACGGCCATTTTAAGGTAGTCTGTCCGAATTACAGTTTTTGGATGTTGATTTCCAACTCACTTTTAGAACAGATCTTGCAAACGAATACAAAAATGGTCAGAAATTTGCACAGGGACTTATAGGGTGGTGTGTGATGAATCAAGGATGATTGGACAAAGGTTTGTCACCTAATCTAGGGCTGGCGATGCGGGAGTTCATGCAAGGCGGCTAGCTAGGGCAAACCGATGAACGTGGCGGATCGGCTTGTTGTTTAGGGATTGTGGAATAGGTGCCGAAGAGCAAGAAAATAAGGGTGAAACATGAAAACTAGGACCCAAAACACAAAGCTAAACCAGCAATAATACTCGACCACACGAATGCAAACTCAACAATGCAAACCGAAAAATGAAAACTGCAGGCACTATAGCCTAGGAAGCGGTAATTTTTTTTGGTGGCTTTGTGGACTCTTGGTATGAAAAACAAAACTAATCTAATGGGAAACAAAGATACCTCATGGGCAACCTGGAATTTTGATACCAACTGATGAGAAGGTTAGGCCCAATCTTCCGAAAGGTAGGTCGTTTGAGGTGGAGAACTCGACGTTGATGATCCGCGGCACTCGAGCAGTTCGAACACCCCTGCAATCACAACACCACTGCTCCGTTGGTTATCAAATGTGCAGCACACGCTTGACCTCGCCCAGAAGGCTAATCCCTACAAGTGCAACTGAGAACACGAGCAAGAACGTAGAAGACGCGATCTGAAAATCACAAAGTTGTGGCCTCACAAAAACCGTAGAACGGCGGCTGTTTATATAAGCAAAACCCATATGTTTGTGACGGTGGCTAGGGGTTATAAAGGAGATGGAGGATGACCAGGCGGGTGCTGGGGTCGTGACCTAACCCTAAGACACATACATAATGGACTTGGACTCGATACAAGGCCCAATGGGCCAACTAGGTGATGCAACACCTTGACAGACTCTAAACTTGATATTGTTTCGAAGATTCCCTTCGAGTCTGAAGGAATTTTAACGTGGGGCCAGTGCCATTGGAAAGTTTATCCTCTCAGCTTCCGTGCATATGTAGAACGTAAAAGACGAAGTCCGTATGCCTCCTGGGCATCCATTTTAAAGTGGACTGCTCCTGGGCCACGAGTTGGACTCATGTTTGAATTGGGCTCGGTCTCTAGCTTCTTTTTGTTGTATTTCTTCGTCCTCCACACCTCCAAACCCATCTCCATGTATCCCCATGTCCTCTCCATGGTTCCTAATCATAATTAATCCATTAGGTAGCAAAATACTCTCAAAATTCACATATAAAGAATTGTTCAGGAACGAGCTCACCTCTAAATTCAATTGTCATGCTCGAGCGCTAGTAATTGGACCTTGCATGTATACCATGGCAGTGTTGTGTATATCCTTAGGAGTGATGTCCACATCATGTTTCATCCCTCAACTGGTCGAAAAGTGCAGTAGATTTGGAACTGTCCAGAAAATAGGACAGAGCAAATACTCTCTGTAACTCTCTGTAAAATGAGCATAACATGCTGCATAAAAATCCAAAAATAGAAAATGAGGTTGTTCTGAAAATTTCATGATATAGGTTACAACTTTGTAACAGAAAATTTTATCAAATTCGGTATTGAATTAACTGGAATTCTTGGATCAAATCAGTATCTTAAGCAGGGAGGTGCTGTCCAATTTTCTCTAGAAATTCTGTTGACTTTGACATCTTATAACTTTTGAATCAGGACAGATCTGAAGGCATACAAATACATTCTGGAAATATATTGAAGTTATATTTAACATTGATGTTGAGCTCCAGAATTGGTTTTGCATTTAGAACGGTCTAAATGTTGTTAGAATGGAAACTGGTCAGTGCTGTCAGTTTGGGCAGCAGACCAAAAATCAAATTTGTTATATGTTTGATTTGTGTTTCCAGGTTTTATGAGTTCAATGACATGTTTTATGTTATAACTCACTGATTTACTTCTGAAATAAATATTTGACCTTTTCAAATATGTTTCTACAGATGGCAGGAAATAAACAATTGGAGAACGGATGGGTGGTATCCCATGGTTCTCAATGCAGCGGGTATCCGGATTTATTGAAGCTAATGCCTCAATATTTTAGGTATGTGGAGACGCCGCAATTCCTTGCCAAGGAAGAAGGCGAGGAGGGGAACAAGACAAGGACTGTTCATGTCGATGTTCCAACAGGACCTACGCCACCGGGTTGGGCACCGTTCACCCGTCACGGTGAAAGGGAGACAACCGGAAAACATGTGGCAAGTGGCAGCCCGCGACACCATGTCGCTCTTCTGCCAACTACATGTGAGAGCTATGGAGGGCACTCCATATGTGCTTGTCCCAGTGGAGGGACGAGCTAACCACGTGTGTTGGGAGAGGTACTTTAATTTGCGGCGACTGATCCGAGTTGCCCAAGATACAATCCAGCGGAGGCGAACCTCAGCCTCCATTTGATGGCATGTAAGAACGTGATGGACAGCCAAGCTGTCCATACGGCTCGACTGCCGTGGAGCTCAAGGAGAGCAGCAGCCGCCGTGATCATTTCAAGAGTGCCCACAACACACTCCGTAAAGTGCTTCTTCTGACGATCAAGCGACTGAATGTGCAGCATAATCAGTTGTGTCGTCTTAAGAAGACGGGAAAGAAAAGCCGTGTCGACATCACAGCTTTGCAGCAGCAGGTCCAGGCTTTGACCCAGCAGAATGAGGTCCTCACTCAAAAGCGTGATGGTGCAATTGAGGAAGGCCAGAACCGGGAGATGGACTACTGTCATGCCCGAAATTTTGAAACCAAATAAAAATCCGTACAAATTATAAAATTTGGGAAATCGAGTACAAACCGTCTCAAATGGTGAATTTCCAAAACAATATCAACACATACATGCAACCCAAGAATGTAATAGCAATACAATAAAGGTGAAACGACATGTCCGTATGTATATTTAAGTATGTATGTATGTAGGTACAGGAATACACACATATCCATGTATGCAATTGAGTGTGTGTATAACCAACTAATGAATTAATTAAATGAGTTCAAACAGGGCCGAGTGGCATTTGTGCACATATACACGAATAGATGTGACAACCTTTAATTTAAATCAGTATGCAAATCGTGTATGAGAAATGATGACTCAAATTACAGGTAGACTACCCAATGCAGTCCAAATCCAAATACAAATTTGAATTCAAAAGCAAATCCTATAAAAAAAAAAGAAACAAAACTTCTCTCCTGGGCTGAGCCCATCTCTTTTCTCTCTAATTCCTGGCGCAGCCTAGCTGTGGCGGACCGGAATCCGCTCATCCAGGATCGCAGAGGGTGGTGCCGCACGATGTGACACCCGACAGCACACGTCATAAGAACACAATATATTACATGGGGAAAACAACTGAAACTGTACAAACAGGTACAAACTTCAGTTACATCTATTGTTTATATTACACAGCGGAAGTCTACACTATACAACTCACGCCCGCCTATCTAGCAAAAGTGGTTGCCTAGCCCTAGGCAACCCACACTAGCTGCACTCCTCAGCTCAGCGCGGCGTGTACGGCTCCCACTCAGCCGTGGTCCCCGACGGAGGGTAACCCTCGCCGGTGGACTCGTACTCCGAGTCCGTGGGTGGCTCCTCACCTGAAAAACACTTAAGCAGCAACCCTGAGCACGAAGGCTCAGCAAGGCTTAACCGACTCACCTAAGCATGAAACTCTACATGAGGGGTACAATGACATAGGATAGCAATGTTGCAGCAAATGGACACGCCTACGAGTTCATCCTTAGTTCATCTTTTAGCAACAAGTTAACAGTTCATGAAGCTGAAATTTAGTGAGCAATATTTGGTGGCACACATGTAGCAATACAATTATATCATAGCAGCAATATGGAATCATAACATTTCATTCATTAGTCCACGTTACGACGCAGTAAACAAGCGGTACTCGTCACCGCGAGGGACAGCGAATCGACTCGATATACACCTGCAGCGAAACGCAAAGAGCACGTCACGTATGCCCACCCGTGGAGCTGCACAGCACGCTCACTCAATGTCGTACGGGACAACCTTTCACCCAACAGCCCAAACGTCGAACCGGTCGCACCGAAATGAGCAGGAGGTTCCCCACACGGAGCATCTCTCTATGCCCGTTGGCAGATTTCCACCTTGCTGCCCTCAACCTACACCTATAAATCGGTGTGCTATGCCTCTACGCCCGGAGGTTTAGGCTACATCAGTTTATCGGGGCCCATATATCCGATATGCCTTCGGTACGTTCAATACTTGTTCAGCAGGGCCACACACAGATCGGTCCTCAATCGACACGGGCAGGGCCGCGCACACAAGACTCTCTCTTGCTGTGCCCTAGCCCCTGCCTAGTCTCATTTTCATTACTAAAGTGATCTCACATCACTCAACCGAACCCGTGTGTCCCAAGCCTATCTCGCGAGTAGATTCCAACTACTCGACTTGTACCGAAGCTCTATGAATATTTAAGCATAGCCTTTCTACTCGAGGTCCTAAACATTACCCTCACTCTTAGGGAAAAATTCTGGTTATGCAAGTGGGGTTCCATCCATCCTATACCTAATGCACATACATACTTCATATGACACATGTAAACAAAATAAAACTTATAAAAAGGTTAATGTAAACCGAGGCTTGCCTTGTTGCTGCTGGTCAGGAGTTAGTTCTTCATCCGGAAGAAGGAAATCCAGCACTTCCGGGGTCTCTTCTTCAATGGCTACACGTTGAATACAATACTACATGTAAATTTAAATGCAACGTGTAAACTTGAATACTTAACTGCTAATAACTCTAGCTAGCCCTCCCCTTCGGTTCTGAAATTTTTATGGTGGATTGGTAGGGTCCTAATCAGCGTTGTGACCAAGTTTTATTTGAAACACAGTTCAATTGAACCTTGTAGAAATAAAAGCCTATTTGGTCAATATTTGAGCCTCTAAGTAATTCCAGGGTTTTTCATGGCTCCCACCATTACTTTCTGGAAACTAGAATTTAGGATGGTTCTAGTAGAGTTGGTTTCATGTCATTTGAATAATTCTACAGAAAGTTATGCCCTAATTAAGATTTTGAGAAAATCTGAAAAATGTTTCTGTACATTTTTCTATTTTCTCAGGGCAGTTCTCTTAATCACCCCATTAGGGTAACTAAATTAACTTGGATGAGTCTGAAAATTTTACTGGGAATCAGGGATTTTCTAATGAACCTCTCAGCCAAATTTCAGAATTTTTCATAAGGTAGTTCTCCAGATAAAATTCCCAACAGTTTAAATTTTAGGGATTTAATTCTGGAAAACTATCCATTTTCATGAGCTGAAATTGGTATTGCTGGAAAGTACTCAGAATTCTAAGTTCAGCAAAATTTGGTTCATCGAATTTGGAGTTTCCTAGCCAAAGTTCTATTCATTTGAAGTTTGAACTAAAACTGGAAATCCCAAAAATGTTTAAATCCTGCGGGTGGGTCCACGCACACGTGTCGACCGCTGGAGCCGAGCCACACGGGGCCACAGACTCCGTCCCGCGCGGCTGCACTGGATCCTGGACCACAGAGAATCCCGCTCGCTATCTCCAGCCGCTGACGCGTGGGGCCTCCCCCCCTTCTTTTTCCTCCGGCCACCCGCGCAATCCCGCCACCGAGCTCGCCGGAGCTCTCGCCGGAGATGGGTTCCGGCCTTCGGAGCTTGCTGATTCTCGCCGCCTGTGCCTATCCCGGCCTGGGGAACACGGTGGTGCCCTCCCCGGAGCTTGACAACGGCCAGAACAGGGCTCCGACGGCAACAGCGGCCGGGAGCTTACCGGCGACGTCGAACTCAGCATCCCCTGCACCTTTTTCGATGCGGTTTGCTCGGGGAGCTCCGCTGACACCAGCTGATCATGGATATGGGCACCGATCCCCGTGAAAACGGCTGGAACTATGACCTCATCGGCGACCTAGGCCGGATATCGGCTGTTGCTCGAAAAACTTGGGTAACCGCAACCCTAGCCCATGATTCTTGCTGGTTTTCGATCCTAGGTGGTCGTGGCAGGGTGTAGATCGTGTGTTTAGCTTGGTACGCCCGGTGATAAGCCAATACTCGTGAATTTTGGGATTTGGGGGAGCTCGGCCTTAAGAACACCGAAGCGTTCCCGGAAGAAATTCTCCCCCGACGGTGCATGAAATGCCGAACGGTAAGGACAGGCAGAACCAGCACTTTGTGGCGATCGTTTCTTGTGTTGAGCGTTGGGCACGAGGAAGTCTGTGCTGTCCGGCCGCCGGCGATCAGAGGGCGGCGACTCCGGGTGAGCTGCTTCGGATGTAGGCGAGTGGAACCGAGAGGATGGGGAGCGAATTCACGCCGACCAGGGTGCGATCACGTGTTTTGTAGCCGGCGCCCTCACTCCCCCGAGCAGGAGGTAGCGCGGTGGCCATGTTGGGACGGGGTCGACCCCATGCGCTGTCGGCCGCAGGGTGTTCGACTGCATTCCCGAGTCGGTTTGGTTCTCAGGGTGGCTGACCAGTGGGCCCTCTTCTCCCCTCTAATTCCTTCTCCCCCTTTCTTTTGTAATTATCCCAGCTACTGAACATTGAATGGGAGACTTAGCACCCAAGTCTTGGTTTGAATTTGAGTTTTCAAATTCAAACTTTGTTTGGTTAAATTTGCTTCATGTTTAAACTGAATTCAAATTCAGTTGTGAATTATTGCAAATTTAGCTCCCGACAAGATAAACTCCAATAGGGATGAAAATTGGTGGGCTAACTCAGAAAAATGTGCTGAGTTTGAATATGAAGCTAACTTTTGAATTTGGGTGATGAAAGTTGCTGCAATTTGTATTTAGATTCAAATTGGCCTCTTTTTCAAATAACCCAAAAAGTGCCTCAAAAAGTGTTGGATTTCTATGAAACTTGGACTGAACCTTCCCAAGACTTTTCAAGTCCTAGGGTTGAGCTCAACCTCTCAAGTTCATGTGTAGAAACCCTACTTTGTGAAAGTGAAGGTTTCCCCTTCTAATTACCCTTTTGATGGAGGTTACTTGCTCTTCACCCTTTTTCCTAAGATATCCACAATAAAAACTGTGGTGTAGTGAGGTGAAGCAAAATTTTTGCAAGTCCCTTTTTCTTTGGGCTTTTACATCCCTCCCCCCTTAAAAGAATCTCATCCCGAGATTACAAAAGAAGAGATAGCGATGTAATAGGGACTTACCCGTGTTGAGAAGCCATGAACTCCGGGTAATTTGAGCGAAGGAACCCTTCGCTCTCCCACGTCGCTTCCTCAGCGGTGTGGTTGCTCCAGAGGATCTTGTAGAACCACAACGTTCTACTACGCGTGGTTCGGGCTTTCTCATCAAGGATTTCCACCGGATACTCATCATATGTTAAATCCGGTTTCAGCTCGCTGATATCTTCGGTAGGAACAGCAGCTGTATGCTTCAAACATTTTCGCAGTTGCGACACATGGAAAACATCATGGACACCAGCCAGGGATGCCGGTAGCTCCAATCGATACGCTGCTGGTCCACACTTCTCGGTGATAGCATAGGGTCCAATGAAACGGGGAGCGAGCTTCCCCTTCACACCGAACCGGTGCACGCCCTTCATTGGAGACACGCGGAGGTACACGTGTTCCCCGACGTCAAAGTGCAACGGTCTACGCCTCTTGTCAGCGTAGCTCTTCTGTTGGGATTGAGCGGCCTTCAAATTGGCTTGAATTGTCCGAACGCGCTCTTCGGCGTCGTTCACCACATCAACCCCGAATGTGACCCTTTCACCGGACTCGCACCAATTTAGTGGGGTGCGGCATTTACGACCATAGAGAGCTTCGTAGGGTGCCATCTTGATGCTCGCCTGATAGCCATTGTTGTACGAGAATTCCGCCAATGGTAGGTGATCATCCCAGTTCCTACTATGGTGGATGGCACATGCTCTCAACATGTCTTCCAGAACTTGGTTCACCCTCTCTGTCTGGCCATCTGTCTGAGGGTGATAGGCGGAGCTCCTGATCAACTTAGTACCCAATGCAGCGTGTAGCTGCTCCCAAAAGCGAGATACAAATAATGCACCTCAATCTGAGACGATGGTCTTGGGTACCCCGTATAGGCATAGAATCTTTGCTATGTACAGCTCCGCATATTTGCCGGCATTGTAACGTGTATTCACCGGGATGAAGTGAGCCGTCTTGGTTAACCGATCAACGATTACCCATATGGAATCATGCTTGTTGGATGTTAGGGGTAATCCCACAATGAAATCCATGCTCACATCTTCCCATTTCCATGCCGGGATCTTCAGGGGTTGCAACAGCCCTGATTTCTTCATGTGATCAGCTTTCACTCGTCTACACGTATCGCACTCGGATACATACTTAGCTACCTCCCGCTTCATCCGTGTCCACCAAAATTTCTTTTTCAAATCTTGGTACATCTTGTTGCTGCCCGGATGGATGGAGTATTTAGACAAGTGAGCTTCATCGAGGATCTTTTTCCTCAACTCCGTATCTCGGGGTACGACTATGCGGTCATTGAACCATAGGGTCCCCTCATCATCTTTCCGGAAACATTTGATCTCCCCGTTATCAATCCGTCTCCGGAGATGTGCCATGCCTTTATCATCTTTCTGAGCTGCAATGATGTCCTACCTGATGGTAGGGATGAGGGCAAGGTTGTACAGCAATCCATAAGGAACCAAGTATAAACTTGGCTCTTCCTCCTCCACCGGTGTAATGGTGAGCTGATGGACATGTGATTTCCGACTAAGCGCGTCGGCAACCACATTCGCCTTGCCGGGGTGGTAATGAATCTCAATTTCATAATCTTTGATCAATTCTAACCACCTCCTTTGCCTCATATTCAGCTCCTTCTGGGTGAAAATGTATTTCAAGCTCTTGTGGTCGGTGTAGAGATGCACCAGATTTCCCAGGAGATAGTGCCTCCACATTTTTAGCGCCTACACCACTGCAGCAAGCTCAAGATCATGAGTCGGATAGTGCTGCTCATGGTTCTGAAGTTGGCGTGAGCCATATGTGACCACACGTCCTTCCTGCATCAAAATGCAGCCAAGCCCAATACCGGACGCGTCACAATACACGTCGAAGGGCTTTGTTGTATCCGGCTGAGCTAACACCGGGCCTGTGGTGAGATGCTTCACCAATGCTTGGAACGCTCCTTCACACGCCGTGTTCCAAACATACTTCGTCCCTTTCTTCAGCAATTCTGTCATCGGCTTAGCGAGCTTGGAGAAACTTGGAATGAATCTCCGGTAGTATCCCGCTAATCCGAGGAAGCTTCTGACTTCATGAACTGAAGTGGGAGCTTTCCATTTCAACACTTGCTCTATTTTACATGGGTCAACCGCAATGCCTTCAGCTGAGATGATATGTCCCAAGAATGGCACTTGGCTGATCCAAAATTCGCATTTGCTGAACTTGGCATAAAGCTTGTGGTCTCGCAATCGTTGAAGAACGATCCGCAAGTGTTCGGCATGTTCGGCTTCTGTCTTAGAGTAAACCAAGATATCGTCGATGAACACTACCACAAACTTGTCCAGCTCCGGCATGAACACTGAGTTCATGAGATACATGAAATGGGCTGGAGCATTCGTGAGACCAAAGGACATGACGAGATATTCATATAGTCCATATCTCGTTGAGAAGGCCGTCTTCGGGATATCCTCCGCCCGGATCTTGATCTGGTGATATCCAGAGCGAAGGTCCATCTTTGAGAACACACTTGCACCCACAAGTTGATCAAACAATATGTCGATGCGGGGCAGTGGGTACTTATTCTTGATGGTGACGGCGTTCAGCGGCCGGTAATCCACACACAGCCTCAGGGTTTCATCCTTCTTCTTTACAAACAGCGCCGAGCATCCCCAAGGCGAGGAACTCGGCCTAATGAAACCCTTGCTCAATAGATCATTGAGCTGTTCTTTCAGTTCAGCCAGCTCATTTGGAGCCATTTTGTATGGTCTCCGTGATATGGGCGTAGTCCCGGGTGCAAGTTCAATCTTGAACTCGACATCCCGCTCAGGTGGCATGTCCGGAAGATCATCCGGGAACACGTCAGGATACTCCCGGACTACGGGGATGTCCTCTAACTTGAGAGCTTCAGCGTTATTAATCGCTAAAATTTCCCGGACTGGCGTGTCTAACACCATGGATTGCGGACGGTGGAATGGAGAATTTAAGTGAACCGTCCGTGTCCGAGTCTCTAGGACAGCGCCATGGTATTGTAGCCATGACATCCCTAAGATTGCATCAATCTTTTGTCCCATAAGGATTATCAAGGTGGTGGGATATAGTTTCCCACCTAAGCACAGAGGTGCCTTTGGAATCATCATATTAGCTGAAATCTTCCCTCCCGGTGAGCAGATCATATAAGTGCAGTCGGTTGGGAAGACTTGCAATTGATGTTTAGCCACATAGGATGCACTTATAAAACTGTGGGTTGCACCAGAATCAAATAATATGACGATGGCTTGATTATTGAGGGTAAACGTACCCGCCAACACGTTGTCTCCCTCTGGGGCGTCCTCACTGTCGAGGTTGCGGATGCCTCCAGTCCGCTGACCAACCTTCTTCACCGGAGGTCAGCCTCGAGCACCGCCCTGGAACTGGGCTTGCCCGCTGCTCTGCTGCCCCTGGGGACAGTCCTTCGCGAAGTGGCCCGCCTGGCTACACGTGAAGCAGGTGAAACGGGGCGGTCCCCCGCTGATCGGTGGACGGAAACCCGGGGCGCGTTGTGGCGGTTGAAATGCCCGGGGTACCGTCTGCTGCTGCTGCTGTCTTGGTGGTGGCATCGGCGGACGGAACGGGGGTGACTGGAAAGGACGTCCCCCGAACCGTTGAGGTCGCGCCGGTGGATGCCACTGCTGCCCGGATGGTGTCCGATACACCATACAGTACTTCTGGGGCGCGCCACCACCGCTGCTAGGTGGAGCGCTGCGCTTCCTCTGCTCAGCTGCTAACTCCCGCTGAGCGTCCTCTTGCATGATTGCGACATTGACTAGGTCGTTGAATGTGCCGCGGTTCAACTGTACGAGATGGGTCTTCATTTCGGGGTGTAACCCCCGATAGAAGTGCTCCCTCTTCTTCTCCTCCGTGGAGATGTAGCCTGACGCATACTGCGCCAGATGGTTGAAGGCACGGGAGTAGTCGTGGGCACTCCTCCCGCCCTGCTTCAGTTCCAAGAATTCTTGGAACTTCCTCTTCATGATCCCGGGAGGAATATGATAGGCGCGGAACGGCTCCCGGAACTCTTGCCATTCCACGGCATGGCCAGCCGGACGTGAGGCGACATAATTCGCCCACCACGCACCAGGGGCACCGTGGATCTGCTGTGCTGTGAACAGGGTCTTCTGCCGCTCCGTACATTGGAGCAGCCCGAACTTGGACTCGATAGTCCGCAGCCAGTTGTCCGCCTCCAGTGGTTCCTCAGCTTCGGTGAACACTGGAGGGTGCGTACTCATGAAATCCGAGTACGACACTTCACGGGGCTCCCGAGGCCCTCTATCTTGACGTCCCCCCGCCTGGGACGTATTCTGCACGATCGTGCGGAGCAGGTCGGTCTGCTCCTCACGACCTCCCACCAATGCCGCTATCACATCCGCTAGAGTAAGCGGAGGCGGCGGTGGTGGCTGCTGCTGCGGGGTGCTGTCGTAGGCCGGTGGCTGGGAGTCGTCACCTCCCTGTTGGCTAGAGCCACCAACCTCGTGTGTGGTCCTAGTACGAACCATCTGCAACCACACGACAATAATCATCAGTCCCGCAACATTTCGCATGCAGTCCAAAGAAAATAGGCATAAAACATAATGACAATAATTCATGCGATACATCTCGTATGTAGATAATGTAATAACTTTGCACAAGCTACACCATTACCAGACCAAACACAAGCTAGTTTAATCCAACTTGATGAACCTCCTCTTTGGAAGCTCACCATAACTAGGTTTGTTCACTACGAGATATTACTATCGCTTTGTCATCACGTACACCACCCTTAGGGTACCACACCCTCTCCAATGAGTTCAACTGTCATTATTTTGTCAGAATCACCAGTTTCTACCTAATCCAAATTTTGATCTGGTTCTGGGCATTTTCGTGACTCAAGATGAATACCAAAGTTAAAGTTAACTTCAGTATCTTTTCAACGAGTACTCATTTGCCCTCAGATAAGCTCAGGTTAAAAAGTTATGCTAATTCAAAGTCAGCAGAATTTCTGGAAGAATTTTAACAGCACCTCCCTTGGAAGTGGCTGTTTTCATCCCTGGTTTCCACTGAAATCTGTGCTGAAACTTCAGAAACTTTGAATTGCAAAGATGTCACCCATCTTCTACTCTTTCTAAGGATGTATTATATGACAATTTTAGATTTTTCTACTGAGAGTTATGTTTGAAAAACAGAACAGTCCAGAGAGTGTTTAACTCTGTCCTGGTTCTGGACAGTTTACATTCCTCTGGGATTTAAGCCATCTTAAGGTGTGTTTCAGATCTGGAAGTCTATAACAAAGTTGTAGAGTACTCAAGTACCTTCCCAGAACTATATGCCACACCTCCCTCGGCTAAAAGACCTGTGAGTTGTGCTCTGTTGAAGTTCAGCAACCTTGCTGTCCAAAACAGAGCACTCTGTTTTTCATCCCTTTGGCTATCCTGCTCCACTATCTCATTCTTATACCCAACCAGTGTCCTAAATGTTGAACCTATAGATTTTTAATTCCTTGTTATCATTATTTTCATGCATATGCCTACAGTATCTCGGTACTACGTTCCTCACAAAAGAAAATCCTAACCGGATCATACCGGCATATACGTCTCAAGTGTGGCACTAAACGGTCTCTCGCACACGTTTTCTACACGGATACATACGTGGTTAGTACCTGCAGAAGACCACACAATAATGATGCACTCAATGGTTTTGTTTCCATTTCAGGCAGTACCATATTTAAAAGTAAATACAAACGCCCGTATCATTGTAATACGTCTGTCCTTGAGCTAAGTCACGTCTCAAGGCACGTGATCATATTTCAACACAACACGACGGGGAACCCGAGTAGGTCATGAACGGGTCGTCACGGTTGGGAATGTTATCAACCCAACAGATACCACCTACTGCCCGGCAGGGCACGCCGATGGCAAGCGCTGCGTATGTCCTCCTGGGCTATTTCTAGACGAACACACTCTCGCGTTACTGACCACGCGATGGGGTCTCCACTTACTTGCCTATTGCACGCTAGGGATCAGCGTTTCATATGAACTCAGGAACATGAAGAGTTCAAGATGTTCATATTGACGTTTCACACCAAGCTGCGAGACTCTATCCCTGAACCACGTTCCTCATCAGGGGAGCTAACCGAAATTGAACCGCTTTCGGTGGCGTTCCTTACCATACTTACCAGAGCGTAGGTGCGTCGTTACATAATTGAAATTCAGAATTATAACATGTAGGTTAGTATTTGCCACTTTAAGTAACTATGCTAATATAGTCCTTACATGGGCAACTACCGATTCCTCACCGTAACCTAAGTTTTCCCATAATGTAGTCCTTAAGTACTGTGCTATCCCCAATGCGTCTCTGATACCAGGCTGTGGCGGACCGGAATCCGCTCATCCAGGATCGCAGAGGGTGGTGCCGCACGATGTGACACCCGACAGCACACGTCATAAGAACACAATATATTACATGGGGAAAACAACTGAAACTGTACAAACAGGTACAAACTTCAGTTACATCTATTGTTTATATTACACAGCGGAAGTCTACACTATACAACTCACGCCCGCCTATCTAGCAAAAGTGGTTGCCCAGCCCTAGGCAACCCACACTAGCTGCACTCCTCAGCTCAGCGCGGCGTGTACGGCTCCCACTCAGCCGTGGTCCCCGACGGAGGGTAACCCTCGCCGGTGGACTCGTACTCCGAGTCCGTGGGTGGCTCCTCACTTGAAAAACACTTAAGCAGCAACCATGAGCACGAAGGCTCAGCAAGGCTTAACCGACTCACCTAAGCATGAAACTCTACATGAGGGGTACAATGACATAGGATAGCAATGTTGCAGCAAATGGACACGCCTACGAGTTCATCCTTAGTTCATCTTTTAGCAACAAGTTAACAGTTCATGAAGCAGAAATTTAGTGAGCAATATTTGGTGGCACACATGTAGCAATACAATTATATCATAGCAGCAATATGGAATCATAACATTTCATTCATTAGTCTACGTTACGACGTAGTGAACAAGCGGTACTCGTCACCGCGAGGGACGGCGAATCGACTCGATATACACCTGCAGGGAAACCCAAAGAGCACGTCACGTACGCCCACCCGTGGAGCTGCACAGCACGCCCACTCGATGTCGTACGGGACAACCTTTCACCCAACAGCCCAAACGTCGAACCGGTCGCACCGAAACGAGCAGGAGATTCCCCACATGGAGCATCTCTCTATGCCCGTTGGCAGATTTCCACCTTGCTGCCCTCAACCTACACCTATAAATCGGTGTGCTATGCCTCGACGCCCGGAGGTTTAGGCTACATCAGTTTATCGGGGCCCATATATCCGATATGCCTTCGGTACGTTCAATACTTGTTCAGCAGGGCCGCACACGGATCGGTCCTCAATCGACACGGGCAGGGCCGCGCACACAAGACTCTCTCTTGCTGCGCCCTAGCCCCAGCCTAGTCTCATTTTCATTACTAAAGTGATCTCACATCACTCAACCTAACCCGTGTGTCCCAAGCCTATCTCGCGAGTAGATTCCAACTACTCGACTTGTACCGAAGCCCTATGGATCTTTAAGCATAGCCTTTCTACTCGAGGTCCTAAACACTACCCTCACTCTTAGGGAAAAATTCTGGTTATGCAAGTGGGGTTCCATCCATCCTATACCTAATGCACATACATACTTCATATGACACATGTAAACAAAATAAAACTTATAAAAATGTTAATGTAAACCGGGGCTTGCCTTGTTGCTGCTGGTCAGGAGTTAGTTCTTCGTCCGGAAGAAGGAAATCCAGCACTTCCGGGGTCTCTTCTTCAATGGCTACACGTTGAATACAATACTACATGTAAATTTAAATGCAACGTGTAAACTTGAATACTTAACTGCTAATAACTCTAGCTAGCCCTCCGCTTCGGTTCTGAAATTGTTATGGTGGATTGGTAGGGTCCTAATCAGCGTTGTGACCAAGTTTTATTTGAAACACAGTTCAATTGAACCTTGTACAAATAAAAGCCTATTTGGTCAATATTTGAGCCTCTAAGTAATTCCAGGGTTTTTCATGGCTCCCACCATTACTTTCTGGAAACTAGAATTTAGGATGGTTCTAATGGAGTTGGTTTCATGTCATTTGAAGAATTCTACAGAAAGTTATGCCCTAATTAAGATTTTGAGAAAATCTGAAAAATGTTTCTGTACATTTTTCTATTTTCTCAGGGCAGTTCTCTTAATCACCCCATTATGGTAACTAAATGAACTTGGATGAGTCTGAAAATTTTACTGGAAATCAGGGATTTTCTAATGAACCTCTCAGCCAAATTTCAGAATTTTTCATAAGGTAGTTCTCCAGATAAAATTCCCAACAGTTTAAATTTAGGGATTTAATTCTGGAAAACTATCCACTTTCATGAGCTGAAATTGGTATTTCTGGAAAGTACTCAGAATTCTGAGTTCAGCAAAATTTTGTTCATCGAATTTGGAGTTTCCTAGCCAAAGTTCTATTCATTTGAAGTTTGCACTAAAACTGGAAATTCCAAAAATGTTTAAATCCTGCGGGTGGGTCCACGCACACGTGTCGACCGCTGGAGCCGAGCCACACGGGGCCACAGACTCCTTCCCGCGCGGACGCACTGGATCCTGGACCACAGAGAATCCCGCTCGCTACCTCCAGCCGCTGACGCGTGGGGCCTCCCCCCTTCTTCTTCCTCCGGCCACCCGCGCAATCCCGCCGCCGAGCTCGCCGGAGCTCTGGCCGGAGAGGGGTTCCGGCCTTCGGAGCTTGCTGATTCTCGCCGCCTGTGCCTATCCCGGCCTAAGGAACACGGTGGTGCCCTCCCCGGAGCTTGACAACGGCCAGAACAGGGCTCCGACGGCAACAGCGGTCGGGAGCTCACCGGCGACATCGAACTCAGCATCCCCTGCACCTTTTTCGATGTGGTTTGCTCGGGGAGCTCCGCTGACACCTGCTGATCATGGATATGGGCACCGATCCCCGTGAAAACGGCTGCAACTATGACCTCATCGGCGACCTAGGCCGGATATCGGCTGTTGCTCGAAAAACTTGGGTAACCGCAACCCTAGCCTATGATTCTTGCTGGTTTTCGATCCTAGGTGGTCGTGGCAGGGTGTAGATCGTGTGTTTAGCTCGGTACGCCGACCAGGGTGCGATCACGTGTTTTGTAGCCAGCATCCTCATCCCCCCCGAGCAGGAGGTGGCGCGGTGGCCGCGTTGGGACGGGGTCGACCCCGTGCGCTGTCGGCCGCAGGGTGTTCGACCGCGTGCCCGAGTCGGTTTGGTTCTCAGGGTGGCTGACCAGTGGGCCCTCTTCTCCCCTCTAATTCCTTCTCCCCCTTTCTGTTGTAATTATCCCAGCTACTGAACATTGAATGGGACACTTAGCCCCCAAGTCTTGGTTTGAATTTGAGTTTTCAAATTCAAACTTTGTTTGGTTAAATTTGCTTCATGTTTAAACTGAAGTTCAAATTCAGTTGTGAATTATTGCAAATTTAGCTCCCGACAAGATATACTCCAATAGGGATGAAAATTGGTGGGCTAACTCAGAAAAATGTGCTGAGTTTGAATATGAAGCTAACTTTTGAATTTGGGTGATGAAAGTTGCTGCAATTTGAATTTACATTCAAATTGGTCTCTTTTTCAAATAACCCAAAAAGTGCCTCAAAAAGTGTTGGATTTCTATGAAACTTGGACTGAACCTTCCCAAGACTTTTCAAGTCCTAGGGTTGAGCTCAACCTCTCAATTTCATGTGTAGAAACCCTACTTTGTGAAAGTGAAGGTTTCCCCCTCTAATTACCCTTTTGATGGAGGTTACTTGCTCTTCACCCTTTTTCCTAAGATATCCACAATAAAAACTGTGGTGTAGTGAGGTGAAGCAAAATTTTTGCAAGTCCCTTTTTTTTGGGCTTTTACACTAGCCAGGCCCTCCTTCATTTTCTGGCGCGGCCCAGCCCTCCTTTCCTTTCCCCTCTTTCTTCCAGCGAAGCCCACCTCCTCCTCCCTTCACATGCGCGCAGCCCATTTCTCCTCTCCCCCAAGCGGCCCAGCTCTTTCTCTTTTCCCCCTTTTCCTGGCGTGGCCCAGCCTTTTCTCTCCTCTTCCTGGGAGCAGCCCACTTCCTCCCCTTGCTCGCGTGACCTAGCCCAGCCCGGCCTGGCTCTGCCCCCTTCTTCCCCACCGCCTCCCCTTTCCTCCCGACAGAGCCACCGCCTCCTTACCGATATCGCACCGACCCCGGGTTGCATCGCCCGTCGCTGCCCGGCCGTCCCATCGCCATGCGCGAGCACACCGCCCGTCTCGTCGCTGGTCACTCGCCGCGTCTCCTCCCAGAAATCCGCCCGTCCGCAGCCCATGCCGCGCCCCCAACTCCTTGAATTCCGGCTGCTGTCAAACGTCGGGTGCCAGCCTTCGGCCAACCACCCACACCTGCGAAATGTTCCCGCCACCGACCATTTACACCACCACACCCCAAAAATCTGGCCGCCCATCGCATCACCGAAATCCCGGCCGCCTCCGCGCGAGATTTCGTTCGGCCACCGCTGCCTCACCCGAGAACCGTTATGGGCGGGCTATTTAAGGGCCGCCACCTCCCCCAAACTCCCTCAAACCATCACCACCGAGCCGGAAAGCACCCGCTTGAGGAGGGAAAGAGGTCGCCCGATCACCAATTCTGCAAGACGGCAGCTTCTTCCCCATGTCCGGCGACTCCAAATCATCCGCCGGTGAGCACTCCATCCACCTCCTCTCCCTTTCTGTAGCACCACCGGAACATGCACAACGTTTCCCCCATACCCGCATTGGAGGTTGAAGCCCATAGGCCTGCACGCAACGGAGCACCGCCGCCACACCCGATGTGTGTCGCCGCCGGCTGCTCTGGAGCCTCCCCCCCCCCCCCCCCCCCGGCCTTGCCGAGCACCGATACAGCTTCTGTGTATGCCCATGAGCGCATAGGAGTGACCAAACCCGAGAAATAGAGAGTGTACTTGCGTTACCATGGAGAACAGCCGTTGTTGCCACTTCCGGTGAGCCACCGCCGCCGCCTCGGTGAGTACACCGTCGCTAACCGCTCCCATTAGGCTCCCCACGTCACGTAGATCACCGGCCCACAGTTGCTTAGGACACACGAAGAAAAGGGCATAACTCCGGCTAGCTGCCGGCGAGCTACTCCGGCCAGCCGCCACCTCATAACAGCCGGCGGATGTGGCACCCATGTGGCACACATGGGGCATGCCACATCATCAAACCTGCACGTGTGGCTGCACAGTCACACCCCCTCAGCCCCCTCAAGGCCTATTGCTTGTGTGGCAGATGAGGTGGCAGCCAACTCAATACTTTTGCCCACATGGCAGCCCAATCAGCATCCACCTCATTGCCACATCAGCCAATCCACCCAGTGTTGGTTTAGAACCCTCTTCTGGACCTGCTTCACATGAACCAAAGGCACATAAGTCACTGTCAGCCATGGCCCACCTGCCAGCCCCTAGAGTTATGCAGAAATGCTACAACCACCCCTTAGTGTACACAATGCTTCGTAAAATATATTTTTAAGTGCAGAAAAATTCCAGAGAAATCACTAAAAATATGAATAGGCAATTAGAGTGCAGTAGCATGCAGGGATGACCCAAATAAATTCTAGAAAATTTGTCAATTACTAACAATTTTCCCAAAATCACTTAATCAACTAAGGAAATTAGTAAAGGCTAATAAGTGCTCTCCAAAATGGTCATACCACCCCGATAACAATAATATAAGCCAGTTAGAATATTTCTTGGCCACAAGGACACAAAACAAGTAACAAATTTCCCGAAATGGATCTTTATAATAATTCAAACAACTGAAGAAATCACTACTCCGGCTAGCCTCACTGTCCGGCAGCCCCGTCCCCACAAGTATCCTACGTGACGCCTGTTTGGCACCCACGTGGCATGCCACATCACCAAAAGTACACACTTGGCTAAACAGCCATCACCATCACAGCAAAGGCACACACATGGCAGCCACCCGTTCTAGGTGGCGCCCATGTGGCGCATACGTATTGAACACGTGTCATGACGCATAAGCAGTTTAGAACACATGGCATCCAAGCTACAACCCTGTCAGCAAGGACACACGTGGAAGCCACCTTAGCATCTATCTTAGGTGGCAGACCAGCGTAACTGAGGTAGCAGCCACCTCGGCAGCCTAACCCCTGTGGCAGCCCAGTCAACGACCACATCACTGCCACCTCGCCCCAGCCCACAGGGACCAGTATAAATCGGTTATGTGGACTTGATCCATGTGCACTAGAGACACAAGTACTACGCAGGGCCTTGGATGCACCTGTCAGCCTCTGTACACGAAAGGAATAGGTACGGACACCCCTAGTTTACATAGAAACTTATAAAATACATTTAGGGGATCTAGGGTAAACGTGTGTTTAACTACCCAAGAGACGAAATACACCCCTCAAGCCGCAAATACAATATACCTTGTACCAAAGCTTCTAAAAGACACTCTACAACCACACTACTAAGGTTTTGTTTCAATTTCTTGGATTTTACTTGGATTTAGCACTTATCCGCGCAATTCGTACTATAGCAACCGGGGAGTTTGATGAGGAACCAGAAGGCCGAGATCACGAGGAACTTCTAGAAGTCTGTGAAGGCAAGATCTAACTCCCTTGATCATGATTGTTCCCATTATTTTGCGAAATTACCCTGTTAGCCTGTTTTTCAATATGCATGATTTCCATAATTACTTTTAAATGTTGTAGTAGCTAAAACCTATTTGCTATTGGTCACGTAATCACGTGGTTGACATGTGACGTGCCATGAACCGTCCTTGACCTTGTCAACTCCTCCTTGACGCCCTGAGGCCCCGTCATCACAATATAACGTGATGACGTGCGTAATTCCTTGAAAGCAGAATGCTTAGTGACCCTCGCGATGTTCGCATCGCGTCTTACTACAATTAATAATCGGTTTGCGAAAAGTGTGAAAGGTGTCTTGGTGGTGTGAGTTAGGAAATGGGTTGGGAATGGTGCTATACAACCTGCATGGAGTGAAGTGGGGAAAGTGGCGTGGTTGAGGCGGGATTTGGTGAATGAGTAGTGTGTGCTTTGATGTAGTCCACCTGTCATGGACCTTAATGGAGCCGCCCCACTAACTCAAGGACCGGTTCATATGACCTCGTCATAGTGATTTCGTACATCCACAGAACCTGTATGGGCAGGATTCCCTCTACCTTCCTGGTGACTTCCACATGAGCCATCTAGCGGCCAGTAGGGCATGGGGGACCAGGAAAAGACACGGGGGAATCATTACCCGTGGTCCGGCTGGGAGAGTAATTTCCCAAATAACTCCTGGGTGCGTCTCGAGGTGTGATTGTGGGGTTACTCGGGGAAGATGGGGCGAACGTTATGCTACTCCCTTGCTAGGAGAGCTTGACCTGTGGGTAAAGTGTACAACCTCTGCAGAGTGTAAATACGGATAACCGTTGTCACGGTATTGGCACACTATGTTCCGAGCTCTTGTTAATTAGCCTTAACATGTTTCCTTGGTGTAGTTGAGTGGCAGTGTTTGCCATGTTTTGGATATGACGACTGTGTGCCGGAACTAGTAAAGCCATGGGGCTTGAAAGTTTGAATAAAACTTAGGGAACTGGCGGGATGGAGTTCAATTCCCCCAGGTCCCACCAACTAAAATCAGGATACGGTTACCTCATTTTGCTTTACAAAACCTTCTTTCAAAAGAAGATCCTGCATGAATGCTTTTTGGCAACTCTAAGCCTCATAGCCCTGCCTTGCTACGACCTCCATGCATGTAACACATTCCCTTGAGTAGTGTTAGGGCTTCCTGAGTACCTTCCGTACTCACTCTTGCCTTCTTCACAACCCTGAGATGTAGAAGTAGAAAGCGAAGAAGAAGATGAAGCGCGATTCCATGACGAGTAGGTCTAGTCCTGCGCCCAAGGTTGCCTGAGGGCTGGGTGTCACCCATTCCGCTGTAGTTAGACTTGTCTTTCAATTTTCAGTGACCCAGCGAGTCCCATGGATTGTAACCTAAGACCTGCTTGTAAGACCATGAAGGCCTTTCGAGAATAATTTAAGGTATGGAACTCGATATGTTCTGTTGTGCGTACCAACTACTGATTCTGGGATTGGTACGGGATGCACAAGTACCCAAGGAAAGGTGGGTCCTGACAGAGTGGTATCAGAGCCGTACTTGGCCGTAGGACGAAACCTTAGAGTTATCCCACACCCTTAGATGCCTAATTTGCAAAATACAAGACCATTTGCCAAAAGTCTCTCTTCCCTTTATGCTTATGCACTCTTATCTCGTTAAAAATTCTAGTTGCCCACAAGGATCACTAGTACCCTCTGAACCTATCCTAGGATATGGATGGCCCACACTAATGGTTGTCGATAGTCTCCCCGCGACTTGACTTCCATGACACCTACACGAATCCATTCCGAAGGACTTAATAACATCGAACTATGGTCGGACCAACGGAAAAGAGTACGGCTCCAACTGTTAGAAGCTACTCAGTAACATTATCAACCCCTACTAGGAGTAGCGTCGAAATCATAGCCCAAAAAAAAACTGCACCTATCCTTCCTTACTTCAACCATAACCGTAGAACACTAGTATGATTGTAGGTCCCTACGCAGAGTGGCTTACGTCATAAGCTAGAGAGAGTCACGAGTAGTGCGCTAAAGTAATATAGTATATAGGAGTTGTAATCTAGCAATGATTGGTGTGATTTGTTGATTTTATTTGGCTTTTAAATTGGGTGGCGACTTGTGTGCTCCAACTAAAATACAGACAAAAAAACCCAAATGGAAGAAATAAGTTGTGTGCTTAATAAAATAAATACATGTCAGGTACGTGTATGTATATACACACGTGTACCTATATGTATATCAAATAAAACTCACCTAAAATAGAGGGTGTATATATACGACATAAAATTTGAATCATATACACCCATGCACATGGGTAATACTAATAATAATAAGAATAATAAGAAATATACGTATATAAGCATAAAAAATAACTAAAATATCTCGCAATCCATAATATGGTTCTTAAGAGATCCATCGGCATTCGAGCTCGTCGTGCGCGTGCCGCACCAGAAGGAGAGGACCACATCCAGTATAAATGTGCTCCTAGGAGCAGGACAGTCCCTAGAGGTAGAGTCGTAGGTCGTCGTAGTAGGACTCCACGAGCAACAGTAGCAGAGGTCAACAACCTAGACGCAGGTAGTGACCCCCAAGAAGGAGCTGGAAAAGTAGACCAGGAGGATTATATGGACCCTGAAGGAGAGATGATGCCGCCACCTCTACCCGCAACATTGGTCGACGTAATGGCCTTGCAAGGCACAGTTAATGCAAACCATATCTCAAGGGTTGCAAAGACCACAAGGCCAAGACATATCACCTCCACCCAAGATGTCCGGATTCATGAGACTCGGGTTGCTAGTCTTCGATGGTACCAATGAGAACTCGTTAGCAGCCGATGACGGACATGAGACATAAATAAAAAGCTCAACATAACCACTGCAATAGATCAAGAGCTAGTTCTGTTGATTACCCACCAGCTAACGGTAGCACCTGGAGAATGACGGGATAATTACCAGGAAGCAGCCTCGAAGCCGGATGCCATCAGCTGGGTAGAGTTCCAGCAGGCATTCCACGACTAACACATACCGAAGGAGTGATGAAAATGAAAGCGGACGAATTCAGATCCATGAGGAAAGGTGCCATGACGGTCAATTAGTATATTAGGAAAATTCACACAGTTGGCTCGTTATGCACCAAACGAGGTCAGTACAGATAAGATGAAACAAGATCGTTTTAGAAAGGGGCCTAAACAAGGCAATGAGAACGCACCTAGTCACTCACACTTACACGGATCTTGATACCCTCATGAACCAAGCCCTATCATTACAGAATGCTTGCTCCCACATAGATGAGGAACAAAAGAGAAGGTTCTACATCAAGGAGATTAAGATGCAAAATAGATTGAGGTCTCGCTTCAATCACCCACAGAAACCTAGGTACCACCCTATCATGCAATACCGCCCCACCGAGACCAAACCACCGACACAATCATTCCATCAGTAGAGCACCAATTAATCCCAGCGTGGCAGCCATAGTGTGACACAAGCACCAAACACCGTCAGGACACGCTTCAAATATTAGGAACCAGGACCTCTAATAGCAGATTGCCCATACAACAAGAGGTCAAATGATGCACCCGCTCGCCAGGGAACAAGGATCGTTGGATCTGGAGTTAAAACCCTATTTAAGTGGGGTAGAGCTTTTAGTAGATGTAGCAGTCCAGTCGGATGGCATACCCCTAGCCGACTGGTTGGCGCCTCAGCATGTAAAGCACGTCACGTGCAAATTGCAGGACCACCACAGCGGATCAGGGAGCGATAACGGTCATCTGCCAACCACCTAGGAGAAAAAAACAAAATCTATGGTGTGTAGTTTGGGGACCTATACCCCTAGACGGAAAGTACCAGTGAAACATGAATGACCACACCCATTTTTGAAAAATTGTTAGAGATGCCGCAGACAATGACACTAGTCTTTTCCCTAGCCAGTAAAAGGGACTGTCGGAATCTCGAGGACGAGATTCTGTTTAAGTGGGGTAGATCTGTCACGCCCAAATTTTGAAACCAAATAAAAATCCATACAAATTATAAAATTTGGGAAATCGAGTACAAACCATCTCAAATGGTGAATTTTCAAAACAATATCAACACATACATGCAACCCAAGAATCTAATAGCAATACAATAAAGGTGAAACGACATGTCCGTATGTATATTTAAGTATGTATGTATGTAGGTATAGGAATACACACATATCCATGTATGCAATTGAGTGTGTGTATAACCAACTAATGAATTAATTAAATGAGTTCAAACAGGGCCGAGTGGCATTTGTGCGCATATACACGAATAGATATGACAACCTTTAATTAAAATCGGTATGCAAATCGTGTATGAGAAATGATGAGCCCAAATTCAGTCCAAATTCAAATACAAATTTGAATTCAAAAGCAAATCCTGTAAAAAAAAGAAACTAAACTTCTCTCCTGGGCTGAGCCCATCTTTTTTCTCTCTAATTCCTGGCGCAGCCTAGCCTGGCCCTCCTTCATTTTCTGGCGCGGCCCAGCCCTCCTTTGTAACACCCCAAAATCTGCTAAGAGGGGAATTTAAAAATTTTTGGACGTATTGCATGTGGTGCACAAATTCAAATTCAAATTGGAATTCAAATTCAAATCAAAACAGAAAAGAAAAGGAAAAAGAAAACCCAACCGGCAAGTGGGCCGAAACCCACCAGCCGGCCCACCATTTCCCCATGCCAGCCCACAGCCGTGCGCCCCCTCTCCCTCTCACTGACACGTGGGGCCCACGTGTCACCCCTCACCTTCCTCTCGCGCCAACCACCCGGACTCCTCCGCGCACCCGATCGCAACTAACCCCGGAAACCCGCGTCCCCCAGCCGAATTCTGGTCCCGGACGACTCCAGCTCAATCCCAACAGACGACCGCCCTCCCTCGTCTATATAAACGCCGGCATCGCCCTGTTTTCCCTCCCGATCGGCTGTTTTTCCTCTCGGTGAGAACCAGAGCTTCTCCAGCCGTTTTCCTTCGATCCTAGCTCGGATTTCCTGATCTAAAGCTCTGATCATGTTCCACCGCCTCCGGGGAATCTCGCATGTGAAGGAAATCCGGTGTTTTGTGCTCTAGACACAGCTCCGACGAGTACCGCCGCGTTTTCACCTCGGACCTCGCCGCCGACCGCCTTCCAGGGCCTCCGAGCTCAAGAAAAACCCCGAGGTGAGATCTCCGACCTCCCCTCTACCGATCTATGCCATGAAATCCCAGTCTTAGGAGGTATAGACGAAGATCCGAAGTTCTCCGGCGAGATCGCCGCCTCCAGCCGCCGCGTGCCGCCGGGCAGCGCCGCCCGAGCACGGCCAGGGCGACGTGGCCCCTTGAGGCCCGTCCATTTTAAATCGTGCGGTTCCTATAAGATCTAACCCGTACCGCTTCGCGTTATAATCTCAGCCGTCTGTTTTAAATCGGATGGTCCACGTCGGCCCCGCATTATAAAGGCCGGGATTATTACGCGCTACCCCTGGGGATCTCGGAAAACACGAGCTAGCCCCGGAAACTTCTGATCTAGCCCCTGGAACTTCAGAAATTCATGTAAATTCATTTAAAAATCAGTTTTAGCCCCTGGACTTAATAAAAATTAGGAAAACCCCTCTGTTATGTGTAGTTAGACCCTTGGAAATTTATGAAATAATAAATTAAACCCTGTAGTAGGGTGGATTTACCTTTTTGACCCTATATGATATTAAATTCAGAAATTTGAATATGTGATTAGGATTTAAATTTAAAAGGTGAGGCAAACACATTGTAAATCCAAATTTAAACTCTCCTAGCACTTGGAAAACTTTAGAATGAGTTAAAAATAGATTTTAAGCTGAAATGAATCTGTCTAATTGATTGTTCACATTTATTAGTTATAGGGACACATTTTTAGGTTAGGAAATAATTCTGAAAATTGGTAAAATAAATTTAAATTAGTTCACATCAGAGGAGAAGTTCAAAAATATATTATTTAATATTTTATATCAGAACCTATTCTGTTTAGATGATAGGCCCTACTATTTAATATTAAAACTCACTTTTAGGCATAGAAAGTAAATCTGAAAAATATAGGAAAATGGGTATGCATAATTAGAAAATGATAGATGAAGTCTCTAACTCCAAAAAACTTCATTTTAGGATTTGGTAGAAGATCTGAAAACCTATTTGGAGTAGGAAATTACCTTTCATGCAAACTTGGTTGCTAAGAAGTGTATTAATTGAATATAAACAATTTGTTCAAATTGGAAATTTATATATAGTGTGCAAACAGAAATCTGAATACAAAAGTTAGAAATCATATACATATGTTTAAAAGTGCATGTAGGCTAAAAATCAACACATCTAGAGTAACCACAAAATGTGAATGACTATCATATGTATGTATATGTGGGCTGTGTGAAGTGAAAGTGTGAACTATGTCTTATGTATTGTTGTTTTCTTTTGCTATGTGTATTGGCATGAGTAGAACCTACCCCAGAGCAAGTTCTCCCCTTCCAAGACCAAGACTTTCCATTCCCGGAGCAACAGGAAGAAGACAAGTGTCCTTGACCACTTTGATCCTATACTAGGATGTGTAGATAGAATTATTTGCTTTGTCAATTGAAATATGAAACCCATGCTAGGAAGTTTCCCTAGAATTGTATTATCTTGTTTTCTTGTAGCTTGGGTTGGGATTTATTTTATCATGTCATTTATTATCATGCTTATACTTAGCCATGCTTAGAATGGGAAAATTGGGATATGAGATCATCAATTTATTTACCTTACTCTTGAATGAGATATTATGAGTTATGTAGAGATAGGGATCGAGGCAAGTTGGATGATTTGGTTGGTGCTGGGTGCACGAGACTCGGGTTTGTGTTTAGTACTTGCCTGGATCCTAAGTACCGGTTCATGGAGCATGTAACCTGGCTTTACCGTGCCAACCACATGCTGAGATGGGGCAGCTTGGCCAATTAATTAGGTGTATCACCGGCGTATTATGGGTGTGTTGGATGGTGCGGGGAATAGGTGTCAGCTGTACTACCATATGAACCGCAAGGCTCAAGAGGGGGCCACTGCAGCGGGGTTGGAGCCTCTTGTATGCTGTTAGGAGGGAAACCTCAGTGGGCCCACGCTCATCGGGAATCCCTTTGTAAAGTCTTCGTAGTGATCTCCTGGCTACACACCTCGGAAGTGTGAATGTGGTTCGTGGCCACTGGCATAATGGAGGCTCTTTTAGTCCACCTGGCAACGGGGGATGAAATCACTACATGTGGGTACAGTGGTACAAACTCTGCAGAGTCAAAACTGTCATGACAGCCGTGCTCACGGTCAGGAGCGGCTTGGACTTATTCATGATTAGAAGATGATGACTTTGGAAGTTGTGGATGTTAAGCGGGGAGCTTAACATTGGAAATGATGTTATGGTTATTTGATTATGATGATGGGTTGGGAGATTGGGACCATTTCACCTGTGTAGTAATGTAGGTGCTTAATAAGCTAAGGTGGTAGGTAATAATTGCGTAGTGCATTAACCATGAGTTCAACCTCTCCTTGCTCTAGCCATGCATGACATAACTTTCCCACACTTGCTGAGTACCCACGGTACTCAAACTTGCATATTTGTTGGTTTAAATTGCTGCTCAGGTCAAGGGGATGATGTGGTGTTTAATGATCAATACTTCGGACCCAAAGAAGGATTCTAGGTTCATGGAGTCCCCCGGGCAACGCCTGTGACGGAGCCCACAAGAATAATATTCCGCTGCTATTTTATTTACATGTAATGAACATATTATCGTCCATCGAGACGTATGCTTTGTAAGACATATTTATATCCGACACCTGGCTTGTAATAAATGATGCTTCACTATTTGTCATCACATGTATGAGAAAATGATTCTAGCATACATGTGATATTCACTCGGTTATTCTTCGAAGAAACCGGGTGTGACAGAAGTGGTATCAGAGCCAAGGTTGCCCGTAGGAACGTGGACCTAGGTAGAAATGGACGTATTTAAGGACCCTATTTTCTTAAAAACTATTTTACAAAGGTGTGGATTGAAAATTGTTATTTAACGGGGTCACTTTATTCACCTTGTCCCAACTTTTGTTCAAAATACAATTTTTGTTTAACTCTTATCTAAATTAATTTTAAATGCTTTATGTTTTAGATGATTCGCATGATCCGTACCGCCCGCAAGTCCACCGGAGGGAGAGTTCCTGTAGTTGCCCTTGCCCTGAGAGAGGAGAATCATCCGGTGACGTACCTCTCCTACGGATTGGCAGTAGGAGGCTTGTTGCGCTGTCTTTGACGTGTGCTCCACGCCGCCTGCAATACGGGCGAGCTAATCATACACTACAGCTCCACCCGGACCATCCGTGAGAAGCGAGAAGAATGGAGTTCAGAAATGAGGATTATCCATGAAAATCAGCTTCTTAAGATCCACCGCTCTCCAGCTTGTCGAGCGACACAGGTCGATGCGGAGAAGGATGTCACCTGGGAGGCTATCACCTGCCAGAGTCACATCTACCGTCGCCACCTGGACAGGACTGAGTACATGTATGTCCTCCAGCGCGAGAGTGGTACAACGGAGTACAAGTACCCGACAGTGCAGCAGGGGACTTCCCATGAGCACATGGACCTGTGCTTGGAGGATGCTGCTATGCTCAGCACTCGACTGCAGGAGTGCCAGCAGGAGCTTCAGGATGTTCGTGACACCCTGAAGGAGACTGAGGCGTTGCTTCGAGCCAGCTTGAGGGTAAGAGAAAGAGGAGATGGGAATGAACTGTGTGTCACCGTGAATAACACATGGACTCCTGACTCCCCAGATCGCCAGGCGAGCAGGCGTCGCCGCACTTCCCCCCCAGCAGCTTCCCCACCCAAAGCGGAGTCAGAGGGCAGCCGCAATAATGAGGAAGATCCCGAGGAGCCAGCTCAGTGATACGAGTCGTGTAGCGTCCTTTCCCATAGTTCGACAAGTTATCGAGTAGGCGAGTCAATACCTTAGTTAATGATGTGTTAATATTTGGAGTGTGACGTGAGTTGTGGAAGCCATGGGCATTTGTCCACAACCTCGTCTTCAGGTTGTTTTGCTTTGATGTGTGAACCCATATGAATTAAGAGTGCATTTATTTTTGCGTGAGACGTGAAACCCTCAGAAAATATAAATATAATAAGGCCTCAAAATTTTAAGTTTAAACAAGCAAATTGGGAAGTTAACATGTAATGCTTTAACATTTGGTTGATCATGATAGATGGCCGGAAGAGGAAAGGGTCGTGGTGCCAACCCCGCCAACAACGACGATGAGGTCGGCAACCCTCATCTTTCTGGAGGACAAGACAGGGGTGGTCGCCGTGAAGGACTTGATCCCATCCACCAAATGCTTGAAAATCAGAATCAGCTCATCCAGAGCCTAACTCAAGTGGTGGCCAACTTGCACTAAGCTCCGCCTCCACAAGCTGCACCACGCCAACCAAGGTTGAGTGAGTTTCTAGGGACTCAACCTCCAAAGTTTGCTAGTGCTGCTAAACCTCTGGATGCAGATGACTGGCTAAAGACCATTGAGAGCAAAATGAGGATCATACAATGCCAAGGGTATGAGAGGGTGCTGTTTGCCTCTCACCAACTGCATGGACCTGCTGCTGATTGGTGGACCGCTTACGTGGCCGCCCATCATGACCCTGAGAACATCACTTGGGAAGAGTTCAAGCACAGTTTCCACAACCATTACATACCAAGGGGTGAACTCAAAAACAAGAGAAAGGAGTTCTTGGGGCTGCAGCAAGGAAACATTACTGTGAGGGAATACCTCACTAAATTCACCCAACCATCCCGTTATGCACCACAGGACATCGAGACTGATGAGCAGAAACAGGACTGCTTTGTGGAAGGACTTACAGCGGAAATGCAGTTTGCAATGTCCTCCAACGAGTATGAAAGTTTTCAAAAGATGGTGGATAGAGCATTTGTTGTGGAAAGGAAGCTGAAGGCCTTGGAAAATGAAAACAAGAGGAAGGCGGGATGGTCACACCAAGCCTCGGGTAGCAACACACGCCCACGTCTGATGCAGCAACCCGCAGGGCAGATGAGCCGTGCTGCGGTACCCTACTCAGCACCCAGAGGGTACAACCCGAACTTCAGGCCTCCGTCAGCACCAGCACAGCCACAACGTCAGTTTGTACAGCAGCCTCGCCCCACATATTAACCTCGACCAGCAGTACAAGGACCCCCAAACCAACCCCAAGACAACAAAGGCCAGGCACCTAAGGTAGTGGTGTAATGCTTTAACTGTGGTGAAGTGGGGCACTACGCCCATAAGTGCCCAAAGAAGAAGCCCGTGCCGCCGCAACAGCAGAATGTGATGCGAGGACGGGTGAACCACGTGACCATGGAGGAGGCGCAAGAGGCACCCGACGCTGTAGTTGGTAAGTTTTCTGCCAATTTACACATTGCAACCCTGTTGTTCGATTCTGGTGCTACCCACTCGTTCATTGCCCAAGGGTTTGTTAAGAAGCATGATCTAGCAACAACACAAATGAACCATATGCTAGCAGTAAACTCTCTAGGGGGGAAATAAGGACAAGACAAGTGTGTCCCAAGGTGAATCTAGACATTAATGGGGTGGTATTTACTGCAAACCTCATAGTGATAGATTCACCAGGGATAGATATTATTTTGGGTATGGATTGGTTGACCAAACATAAAGGAATCATCCATTATTCGACAAGAATGGTGGAACCAACTCACCCTAGTGGCACAAGAGTAAAGTTCATAACTATACAAGAGCCTAGGAGGGACATTAAACTCAATCAAGTTGAGGTGGAAGTGGAGGAGATCAGGATCAGCAGGGAATATCCAGATGTTTTTCCTAAGGAGTTGTCAGGTATGCCCCCCGAACGTGAAGTGGAATTCACAATTGAGCTAGTGCCTGGAACAGCTCCGATATACAAGAGACCTTATCAGATGGACTCCAAACAGCTGGAAGAACTCAAGGAACATTTAAGAGAATTGACAGAAAAGTGGTACATTCGTCCTAGTTCCTCACCATGGGAGCTCCAGTGATATTTGTGCCCAAGAAGGACGGGACCCAAAGGCTATGCGTGGACTACCGTGCGTTGAATGAGGTAACCATCAAGAACAAGTACCCATTACCCCGCATTGAAGACTTGTTTGATCAGTTGAGGGGAGCTTGTGTGTTCTCAAAAATTGATCTCAGGTCGGGATACCACCAACTTAAGATAAGGCAAACTGATATTCCAAAGACAACTTTCGTATCTTGGTACGGACTGTTTGAATACACAGTCATGCCTTTCGGGCTAACTAATGCCCCGACATACTTCATGTATCTCATGAACAAGGTATTCATGGAATATCTGGACAAATTTGTGGTGGTTTTCATAGATGACATTCTCGTCTTCTCCGAAGATGATGAAGAACATGAGAAACATCTAAGGTTCATGTTGCAAAAGCTGAGAGAACACCAACTATATGCCAAGTTGAGCAAGTGCGAGTTTTGGCTAAAGAGAGTTCCCTTCTTAGGACATATAATCTCAGAGGGAGGAATCTTTGTAGATACCGCTAAGATCGAGGATGTACAGAAGTGGAAGACCCCTGAGAATGTCGGGGAAGTTTGAAGCTTCCTAGGATTGGCTGGATACTATCGACGGTTTATCGAGGGTTTCTCCAAGATTTCGAGACCCCTCACCAAATTGTTGGAGAAGGGAATCACATTCACATGGACATCGCAGTGCGAGACGAGTTTTCAGGAACTGAAGAAAAGATTGACAACAGCCCCAGTGCTAGTTATGCCAGATATGCAGAAGAACTTTTCGGTGTACTGCGATGCCTCTGGAAACGGGTTGGGATGTGTTCTCATGCAAGAAGGGCATGTCCTGTCTTATGCATCCCGGCAGCTCCGGAAAAACGAGAAGAACTATCCTACACATGACCTAGAACTAGCCGCAGTGGTACACGCGTTGAAGATTTGGCGGCACTACTTGATGGGGAAGAGGACAGAGATATATACGGATCATAAGAGCTTAAAGTATATTTTCACACAGCCAGACCTCAACCTCAAACAAAGGAGATGGTTAGAGCTAATCAACGACTTTGATGTGGCATCAACTATCATCCTGGGAAAGCGAACGTCGTGGCAGATGCTCTAAGCCGGAAAGTGGATGTCAATAGGTTGAGCCTGAAGGACATGCCTACAGAATTGAAGGAAGAGGTTATAAAACTCAATCTATGTCTGGTGAGTAGTGGTGAGGCCATCGCCATGGAAGTGGACTCCACACTAGAGGAAGACATCCGCAATGGCTAGAAGAATGACGAGAAGATACAAGAGATTAGAGAACTCATCAAGGAAAATAAAGCCCCTGGGTTCAGAGAGGATGAACAAGGTACGGTGTGGCACGGGAAAAGAATCTGTGTGCCTGAAGTGAAGGAGATCCTTGAATTGATTTTGAAGGAAGCTCATGATTCCGACTATTCCATTCATCCTGGGAGTACGAAGATGTATCATGACCTCAAGAGCAGATATTGGTGGTATGGCATGAAGCAAGATGTCGCGGAACATGTTGCCCTATGTGACACATGTCAGTTGGTGAAAGCAGAACATCAACGACCCACGGGATTATTGCAACCACTCAAAATGCCTGAATGGAAATGGGAAGAAATCGATATGGATTTCATAGTGGGACTACCTAGGACCCAATCAGGATATGGTTCGATATGGGTCATCATCGACAGGCTAACCAAGGTAGCTCATTTCATGCCTGTGAAAGAAAGCTACAGCGGGTCCAAATTGGCATAATTGTACATGTCAAGGATCGTGTGTTTCCATGGAGTGCCAAAGAAGATAGTGTCAGATCGAGGGACACAGTTCACCTCAAGGTTCTGGCAGAAATTGCATGAAACCATGGGAACTCATCTGAATTTAGTTCTGCCTATCATCCCCAGACTGACGGACAGACGGCAAGAACCAATCAGATCCTTAAGGATATGCTGAGAGCGTGTGCGCTCAAGAACAATAGGAGTTGGGATAAGAACTTACCGTATGCGGAGTTCTCCTATAACAACAGCTATCAGGCTAGTATGAAGATGTCACCATTTGAGGCTTTGTATGGGAGAAAGTGCAGAACTCCACTATTTTGGAACCAAACCGGGGAAAGTAAAGTGTTTGGACCCGAGGTACTACAAGAAGCCAAGGCGAAAGTGAGGGAAATTCGCAACAACCTGAGGATAGCACAGACCCGACAAAAGAGTTATGCCGATGTACGGAGAAGAGAGCTTATTTTCAATGTGGGAGACTATGTTTATCTCAAGGTGTCCCCTATCCGAGGACTTCGTCGGTTCAAGGTGAAAGGGAAGTTATCACCTCGATACATCGGACCCTTTCAGGTTTTGGAGAGGAAAGGCGAAGTGGCATATCAACTAGAACTACCGGCTCGCCTATCGGATGTGCATGATGTATTCCATGTGTCACAGCTCAAGAAATGTCTAAGGACGACTGAAGAGATGTTACCCATGAACGAGGTTGACGTACGAGAGGATCTGTCTTATGCCGAGCAACCGGTCAAGATTTTGGAGACAATGGAACGCCTCACAAGAAAGAAAAGAATCTGGATGTGCAAGGTGCAGTGGAAGCATCACTCGGAAGAGGAAGCCACATGGGAGCGAGAAGACGAGCTTAAGGCACAGTTTCCGGAATTGTTTTCCTAGAACCATCAATCTCAACGACGCGATTTCTTTTAAGGGGGGTAGAGCTGTAACACCCCAAATTCTGTTAAGAGGGGAATTTAAAAAATTTGGACGTATTGCACATGGTGCAGAAATTCAAATTCAAATTGGAATTCAAATTCAAATCAAAACAGAAAAGAAAAGGAAAAAGAAAAAGAAAACCCAACCGGCCAGTGGGCCGAAACCCACCAGCCGGCCCACCATTTCCCCGCGCCATCCCACAGCCGCGCGCCCCTTTCTCCCTCTCACTGACACGCGGGGCCCGCGTGTCATCCCTCACCTTCTGCTCGCGCCAACCACCCGGACTCCTCCGCGCGCCCGATCGTAACTAACCCCGGAAACCCGCGTCCCCCAGCCGAATTCTGGTCCCGGATGACTCCAACTCGATCCCAACAGAACACCACCCTCCCTCGTCTATATAAACGCCGGCATCGCCCTGTTTTCCCCCCGATCGGCTGTTTTTCCTCCCGGTGAGAACCAGAGCTTCTCCAGCCGTTTTCCTTCGATCCTAGCTCGGATTTCCTGATCTAACGCGCTGATCATGTTACACCGCCTCTGGGGAATCTCGCAGGTGAAGGAAATCCAGTGTTTTGCGCTCTAGACACAGCTCCGATGAGCACCGCCGCGTTTTCACCTCGGACCTCGCCGCCGACCGCCTTCCAGGGCCTCCGAGATCAAGAAAAACCCTGAGGTGAGATCCCCGACCTCCCCTCTACCGATCTATGCCATGAAATCCCAGTCTTAGGAGGTATAGACGAAGATCCGAAGTTCTCCGGCGAGATCGCCGCCTCCCGCCTCCAGGCAGCGCCGCACGCGCATGGCCAGGGCGACGTGGCCCCCAGAGGCCCGTCCATTTTAAATCGTGCGGTTCCTATTAGATCTAACCCGTACCCCTTCGCGTTATAATCTCAGCCGTCTGTTTTAAATCGGACGGTCCACGTCGGCCCCGCATTATAAAGGCCAGGATTCTTACACGCTACCCCCTGGGGATCTCGGAAAACACGAGCTAGCCCCGGAAACTTCTGATCTAGCCCCTGGAACTTCAGAAATTCATGTAAATTCATTTAAAAATCAGTTTTAGCCACTGGACTTAATAAAAATTAGGAAAACCCCTCTGTTATGTGTAGTTAGACCCCTGGAAATTTATGAAATAATAAATTAAACCCTGTAGTAGGGTGGATTTACCTTTTTGACCCTATATGGTATTAAATTCAGAAATTTGAATATGTGATTAGGATTTAAATTTAAAAGGTGAGGCAAACACATTGTAAATCCAAATTTAAACTCTCCTAGCACTTGGAAAACTTTAGAATGAGTTAAAAATAGATTTTAAGCTGAAATGAATCCGTCTAATTGATTGTTCACATTTATTAGTTATAGGGACACATTTTTAGGTTAGGAAATAATTCTAAAAATTGGTAAAATAAATTTAAATTAGTTCACATCAGAGGAGAAGTTCAAAAATATATTATTTAATATTTTATATCAGAACCTATTCTGTTTAGATGATATGCCCTACTATTTAATATTAAAACTCACTTTTAGGCATAAAAAGTAAATCTGAAAATATAGGAAAATGGGTATGCATAATTAGAAAATGATAGATGAAGTCTCTAACTCCAAAAAACTTCATTTTAGGATTTGGTAGAAGATCTGAAAACCTATTTGAAGTAGGAAATTACCTTTCATGCAAACTTGGTAGCTAAGAAGTGTATTAATTGAATATAAGGAATTTGTTCAAATTGGAAATTCATATATAGTGTGCAAACAGAAATCTGAATACAAAAGTTAGAAATCATATACATATGTTTAAAAGTGCATGTAGGCTAAAAATCAACACATCTAGAGTAACCACAAAATGTGAATGACTATCATATGTATGTGTGGGCTGTGTGAAGTGAAAGTGTGAACTAAGTCTTATGTATTGTTGTTTTCTTTTGCTATGTGTATTGGCATGAGTAGAACCTGCCCCAGAGCAAGTTCTCCCCTTCCAAGACCAAGACTTTCCATTCCCAGAGCAGCAGGAAGAAGGCAAGTGTCCTTGACCACTTTGATCCTATACTAGGATGTGTAGATAGAATTATTTGCATTGTCAATTGTAATATGAAACCCATGCTAGGAAGTTTCCCTAGAATTGCATTATCTTGTTTTCTTGTAGCTTGGGTTGGGATTTAGTTTATCATGTCATTTATTATCATGCTTATGCTTAGCCATGCTTAGAATGGGAAAATTGGGATATGAGATCATCAATTTATTTACCTTACTCTTGAATGAGATATTATGAGTTATGTAGAGGTAGGGACCGAGGCAAGTTGGATGATTTGGTTGGTGCTGGGTGCACGAGACTCAGGTTTGTGTTTAGTACTTGCCTGGATCCTAAGGACCGGTTCATGGAGCATGTAACCTGGCTTTACCGTGCCAACCACATCTGAGATGGGGCAGCTTGGCCAATTAATTAGGTGCATCCCCGGCGTAGTATGGGTGTGTTGGATGGTGCGGGGAATAGGTGTCAGCTGGACTACCATATGAACCGCAAGGCTCAAGAGGGGGCCACTGCAGCGGGGTTGGAGCCTCTTGTATGCTGTTAGGGGTGAAACCTCAGTGGGCCGACGCTCGTCGGGAATTTCTTTGTAAAGGCTTCGTAGTGATCTCCTGGCTACACACCTGGGAAGTGTGAATGTGGTTCGTGACCACTGGCATAATGGAGGTTCTTTTAGTCCACCCGGCAACGGGGGATGAAATCACTACATGTGGGTACAGTGGTACAAACTCCGCAGAGTCAAAACTGTCATGACAGTCGTGCTCACGGTCAAGAGTGGCTTGGACTTATTCATGATTAGAAGATGATGACTTTGGAAGTTGTGGATGTTAAGCGGGGAGCTTAACATTGGAAATGATGTTATTGTTATTTGATTATTATGATGGGTTGGGAAATTGGGACTATTTCACCTGTGTAGTAATGTAGGTGCTTAATAAGCTAAGGTGGTAGGTAATAATTGCGTAGTGCATTAACCATGAGTTCAACCTCTTCTTGCTCTAGCCATGTATGACATAACTTTCCCACACTTGCTGAGTACCCACGGTACTCAAACTTGCATATTTGTTGGTTTAAATTGCTGCTCAGGTCAAAGGGATGATGTGGTGTTTAATGATCAAGACTTCAGACCCGAAGAAGGATTCTAGGTTCATGGAGTCCCTCGGGCAACGCCTGTGACGGAGCCCACAAGAATAATATTCCACTGCTATTTTATTTACATGTTATGAACTTATTATCGTCCATCGAAACGTATGTTTTGTAAGACATATTTATATTCGACACCTGACTTGTAATAAATGATGCTTCACTATTTGTCATCACATGTATGAGAAAATGATCCTGGCATAAATGTGATATTCACTCGGTTGTTCTTCGGAGAAACCAGGTGTGACATCCTTTCCTTTCCCCTCTTTCTTCCAGCGCAGCCCACCTCCTCCTCCCTTCACTTGCGCGCAGCCCATTTCTCCTCTCCCCCAAGCGGCCCAGCTCTTTCTCTTTTCCCCCTTTTCCTGGCGCGGCCCAGCCTTTTCTCTCCTCCTCTTCCTGGGTGCAGCCCGCTTCCTCCCCTTGCGCGCGCGACCTAGCCCAGCCCGGCCTGGCTCTGCCCCCTTCTTCCCCACCACCTCCCCTTTCCTCCAGACAGAGCCGCTGCCTCCTTCCCTATATCGCTCCAACCCCGGGTTGCATCGCCCGTCGCTGCCCCGCCGTCCCATCGCCATGCACGCGCGCGCCGCCCGTCTCGTCGCCGGTCACTCGCCACGCCTCCTCCCAGAAATCCGCCCGTCCGCAACCCACGCCGCGCCCCCAACTCTTTGAATCCCGGCTGCTGTCAAACATCAGGCGCCAGCCTTCGGCCGACCACCCTCACCTGTGAAACGTGTCGGCCGCCCGCCATTTACACCGCCACGCCCCGAAAATCCGGCCGCCCGTTGCATCACCGAAATCCCGGCCAGCTCCGCGCGAGATTTCGTTCGGCCGCCGCTGCCGCTAACCCGAGAACCGCTATGGGCGGGCTATTTAAGGGCCGCGACCTCCCCCAAACTCCCTTACACCATCACTACCGAGCCGGAAAGCACCCGCTTGAGGAGGGAAAGAGGTCGCCCGATCACCAATTCTGCAAGACGGCAGCTCCTTCCCCAAGTCCGGTGACTCCAAATCCGCCGCCGGTGAGCACTCCCCCACCTCCTCTCCCTTTTTGTAGCACCACCGGAACATGCACAACGTTTCCCCCATACCCGTATTCGAGGTTGAAGCCCCTAGGCCTGCGTGCAATGGAGCACCGCCGCCACACCTGCTGTGCGTCACCACCGGCTGCTCTGGAGCCTCCCCCACCCCTCGGCCTTGCCGAGCACCGATACAGCTTCTGTGTATGCCCATGAGTGCATAGGACTGACCAAACCCGAGAAATAGAGAGTGTACTTGCGTTACCATGGAGAACAGCCGTCGTTGCCACCTCCGGCGAGCCACCGCAGCCGCCTCGTTGAGTACACCATCGCTAACCGCTCCCATTAGGCTCCCCATGTCACGTAGAATACCGGCCCACAGTTGCTTAGGACACGTGAAGAAAAGGGCGTAGCTCCGGCTAGCCGCCGGCGAGCTACTCCGGCCAGCCGCCACCTCACCACAGCCGTCGGATGTGGCGCCCATTTGGCACACAGGCATGCCACATCATCAAACCTGCATGTGTGGCTGCACAGTCACACCCCCTCAGCCCCCTTAAGGCCTATTGCTTGCGTGGCAGATGAGGTGGCAGCCAACTCAACACTTTTGCCCATATGGCAGCCCAATCAGCATCCACCTCATTGCCACATCAGCCTAGTCCACCCAGTGTTGGTTTAGAACCCTCTTGTGGACCTGGTTCGAATGAACCAAAGGCACATAAGTCACTGTCAGCCATGGCCCACCTGTCAGCCCCTAGAGTTATGCAGAAATGCTACAACCACACCCCTTAGTGTACACAATGCTTCGTAAAATATATTTTTAAGTGCAGAAAAATTCCAGAAAAATCACTAAAAATAGGAATAGGCAATTAGAGTGCAGTAGCATGCAGGGACGACCCAAATAAATTCTAGAAAATTTGTCAATTACTAACAATTGTTCCAAAATCACTTAATCAACTAAGGAAATTAGGAAAGGCTAATAAGTGCTCTCCAAAATGGTCATACCACCCCGATAACAATAATATAAGTCAGTTAGAATATTTCTTGGCCACTAGGACACAAAACAAGTAACAAATTTCCCAAAATGGATTTTTATAATCATTCAAACAACTGAAGAAGTCACCACTCCGGCTAGCCTCACCGGCCGGCAGCCCCTTCCCCACAAGTATCCTACGCGACGCCTGTTTGGCACCCACGTGGCATGCCACATCACCAAAAGTAGACACTTGGCTAAACAGCCATCACCATCACAGCAAAGGCACACGCGTGGCAGCCACCCCGGTCTAGCTGGCACCCAAGTGGCGCATACGTAGTGAACACGTGTCATGACGCATAAGGAGTTTAGAACACATGGCATCCAAGCTACCACCCTGTCAGCAAGGACACATGTGGCAGCCACCATAGCATCTATCTTAGGTGGCAGACCAGCGTAACTGAGGTAGCAGCCACCTCGGCAGCCTAAACCCTGTGGCAGCCCAGTCAACGACCACATCACTGCCACCTCACCCCAGCCCACAGGGACCAGTATAAATCGGTTATGTGGACTTGATCCATGTGCACTAGAGACACAAGTACTACACAGAGCCTTGGATCCACCTGTCAGCCTCTGTACACGAAAGGAATAGGTACGGATACCACTAGTTTACATAGAAACTTATAAAATACATTTAGGGGATCTAGGTTAAACGTGTGTTTAACTACCCAAGCGACGAAATACACCCCTCAAGCCGCAAATACAATATAGCTTGTACCAAAGCTTCTAAAAGACACTCTACAACCACACTACTAAGGTTTTGTTTCAATTTCTTGGAGTTTACTTGGATTTAGCACTTATCCGCGCAATTACGTACTATAGCAACCAGGGAATTTGACGAGGAACCAGAAGGTCAAGATCACGAGGAACTTCTAGAAGTCTGTGAAGGCAAGCTCTAACTCCCTTGATCATGATTGTTCCCATTAATTTGCGAAATTACCTTGTTAGCCTGTTTTTCAATATGCATGATTTCCATGATTACTTTTAAATGTTGTAGTAGCTAAAACCTATTTGCTAGTGGTCGCGTAGTCACGTGGTTGACATGTGACGTGCCACGAACCCTCCTTGACCTTGTCAACTCCTCCTTGACGCCCTAAGGCCCGTCATCACAATATAACGTGATGACGTGCGTAATTCCTTGAAAGTAGATGCTTAGTGACCCTCGCGATGTTCGCATCGCGTCTCACTACAGATAATCATCGGTTTGCGAAAAGTGTGAAAGGTGTCTTGGTGGTGTGAGTTAGGAAATGGGTTGAGAATGGTGCTATACAACCTGCGTGGAGTGAAGTGGGGAAAGTGGCGTGGTTGAGGAGGGATTTGGTGAATGAGTAGTGTGTGCTTCGATGTAGTCCACCTGTCGTGGACCTTGATGGAGGTGCCTCACCACCTCAAGGACCGGTTCATATGACCTCGTCATAGTGATTTCGTACAACCATAGAACCTGTATGGGCAGGATTCCCTCTACCTTCCTGGTGACTTCCACATGAGCCATCTGGCGGCCAGTAAGGCACGGGGGACCAGGAAACGACATGGGGGAGTCATTACCCGTGGTACGGCTGGGAGAGTAATTGCCCAAATAGCCCCTGGGTGCGTCCCGAGGTGTGGTTGTTGGGTTACTCGGGGAAGATGAGGCGAACGTTATGCTACTCCCATGCTAGGAGAGCTTGACCTGTGGGTAAAGTGTACAACCTCTGCAGAGTGTAAATCCGGATAACTGTTGTCACGGTATTGGCACACTATGTTCTGAGCTCTTGTTGATTAGCCTTAACATGTTTCCTTGGTGTATTTGAGTGGTAGTGTTTGCCGTGTTTTGGATATGACGGCTGTGTGCCGGAACTAGTAAAGCCATGGGGCTCGAACGTTTGAATAAAACATAGGGAACTGGCGGGATGGAGTTCAACTCCCCCAGGTCCCACCAAATAAAATCAGGATAAGGTTACCTCATTTTGCTTTACAAAACCTACTTTCAAAAGAAGACCCTGCATGAATGCTTTTAGGCAACTCTAAGCCGTATAGCCCTGCCTTGCTACGACCTCCTTGCATGAAACACATTCCCTTGAGTAGTGTTAGGGCTTGCTGAGTACCTTCCGTACTCACTCTTGCCTTCTTCACAACCCTCAGATGCAGAAGTAGAAAGCGAAGAAGAAGACGAAGTGCGATTCCATGACGAGTAGGTCTAGCCCTGCGCCCAAGGCTGCCTGAGGGCTGGGTGTCGCCCACTCCGCTGTAGTTAGACTTGTCTTTCAATTTTCAGTGGCCCTGCGAGGCCCATGGATTGTAACCTAAGACCTGCTTGTAAGACCATGAAGTCCTTTCGAGAATAATTTAAGGTATGGAACTCGATACGTCCTATTGTGCGTACCAACTAGTGATCTAGGGATTGGTACGGGATGCACAAGTGGACCCAAGGAAAGGTGGGTCCCGACAACTCCAAACAGGCCATGAACGAGATGCATGCTTTGCAGAACCTCGTAACTGCGGTAGTGGGCCTACAAATGGTAGGTGCAGTACCCGTGGTTTTGTGTATCCCGGCAATACCGGAACCTGAACTCGAAGAGGAGGTCATGGACCCGGAGCCACCAGCAGAACCAGCGGAGGAGGAAGACCAGCAGGAGATCGAGTTCTACTCTGAGTAGTGATTTTACCGTTGCCATGTAGGGCAGCGAGGGTGGTGTGTAATAACTTTTGTAACAGCGATATGTCGTGTAGACAGTAGTGTGTATTAGTGACAACATGAGCATGTCTTCTCGGAGTCCCGAGAATAATGTATCTTGTATAAAGTTTTTGCTTTATCAATATATGTGAATGTTGTGCAATTTTCTTCACGTGTCACTGCAGTACCTACTGTTTTCTATGGAATTTTGAGTATGACATGTGCTTACCGTTGCTGTTTTGAATTTCATAATGACTCATACACGTGCCAACCCTGAAGTTGGGGGTTCAAGTCAGGGGGGAGAGGCCTCCCAACAGCCTCCCGAGACTTCCTCGGGACAACAGAAGCAGCAACCACAGCCACCACCACTGCCAACGGTCACGTTGGCAGCTATAGTTGCAGCCATGGCGGGCTCGCACCAGCAGCACACTGAGTTGCTGCAAAAGTTGATTGCCAATACGTCTCGACCCGAGACGCATCAAGACCGACAGGAACGACAGCAAAGTTCCTACTCGGATTTTCTGGCGAAACATCCCCCGGTATTATCGCGGGCGGATGAGCCCATCAATGCAGACAACTGGCTCCGCATGATGGAAATGAAGTTTGGGCTGCTCCAAGTTAGTGAGCATCAGAATATACAGTTCGCGGCCCAACAACTTATGGGGTCCGCGAGTGCTTGGTGGGCGAACTTATGCGCTTCACAACCCACCGAGCGAGTGCTGACCTGGGCGGAGTTCCGGACGGCCTTCAGGGCCTATCACATACTGCCTGGTCTTATGAAGAGGAAGACGCAAGAATTCCTCCACTCGCAACAAGGGAACCGGAACGCACTGGAGTATGCCAGGGCGTTCAATGATCTCGTGCTCTATGCTTCCCTTCACGCCGATACGGATGAGAAGATGCGGGATTTATTTCACCAGGGGCTAAATCCGCTCCTGAAGGACAAGCTTGCGATGTTCAATCACGGCAGCCTCAACGAAATGATTGATGCTGTGATTGTACAGGAGGACTCCGGCAAGGAGTTGGCTGCGGCGGAGAAGAAGTGCAGCGCACCGTAGAGCAGTGGAGAGGGAGGTGGTCCTCCCCAGAAATATCGGATGGTGTATTGCTCACCATCAGAGGAACGCTGGCAGCCACCACAACGACCGATGCAGTACCACAATCAGCCATATCCACAGCTGGCGTTCCGACCAGCTTTACCAGCACCTCCACAGCAACAACAGCAGCAGCGGACGATGCCGCGTGCGTTTGCACCTCAGAAGCGCATGCCAGGCTTTGGTTCCTGAAGCACCGGCCAGCCATCGGTCACATGTTACAAGTGCAGTGGCCAGGGGCACTTCGCCAATAACTGCTCCGAGAAGCAAGCAGCGGAGTGGCACCACAGTTTCTGGGGAGGAATCAGCCCTGGAATCCAATGAGTGCACGTCGGGCAAACCCTAAGCCCGGCACCATCCACCAACTCGCCATAGAGGACGTGCCGGAGGGAGAACCCATTCTCGCGGGTATGTTCCAGCTCCACAAATATCCCGCTATAGTTTTATTTGCTTCGAGTGACACACATAATTTCATTAGCCAAGCTTATATTGCTAAGCACAGTTTGCAAATACTACCCACTGAGAGTCCCTATTTGATTTGTTCACCTGGTGGTAAAATTTCAGCAAGCATGATGGTTCAGAAAGCACCATTGTCCTTAGGGGGTAGAGTATACCCTACGTCTCTCATAGCTTTATGAGAGGGCCCGCCGTCCCGCTCAGTCACGGGGACGGGGCACCTTGCCCGGGAATCGCATTGAGTGGTGCCGTGTTATGCGGCACCAATAGCACACATATAAGGAACATTGTATTACATAAATCAAAAGCAGAAGCTTACAATTGTTCTTTGTAAATAAGTTACATAAAATAGCTACAGCGGAAGTCTATAAACAGCTCACGTCGAATAACTAAGAAGCACTCGAGAAGAGGTCCAGCCTGCGGACTCCTCTCGCTAGCAACACGAAGACATGGCAGCGGATAGGTCCTCCATGTGTAACATGACTCGGACGTTTCCGAGTCTCACCGGACAAACTTCTTTATAGCGTCGTATTAAACTGCAAAACCACTCATATAGCAAGAGTGAGCACAAAGGCTCAGCAAGACTTAACCGTCTCTTCTATAGCATGCAACTCTACATGAGGATAACTTAAGACCTAATCCTGTAATTTGTGAAAAGACTCGCCTACGAGTTCATCCTTAACTTTCAGATTTTAGCCATAATAGTAGTGACCTTGCGTCCAGCAACATTGGAACTCCACAATCAAACAAGAAACGCTTCATTCCAGTGTTACTTGTCCCAAGGTGGAAAATAACTTTAGTTTGCTCTATCTCTACTTCAAACAGGGTTTTCATGCAATTTAAAATAATCATAGCAGCAATTAAAACTTTGCAAACTGTTTCCACACAAGTTGATTACTACGTCACAACATGGGAGGAAGCGGTACTCAATAAACGCGAGGGACGGTGATTCGAATGAAACACTGGCCGGATAGCTCGACACATACGCCCGCCTATGAAGACCCAAATCTGGCGTCCTTCATTACGTCGTGTGTGGCAACCTTTCGCAGGACACTCGACTGTAGAACCGGTCGCGCCGTCTCGGGCTCATAGGTCTAACGAGACGATGTGGTATGCCTCTACAATCCAGTTAACCTGGTACATCAGTTTCCTGGGTCCCATATAGCAGTAAGCATCCTGTACACAACTCAATACTTGCTCCTGGATGCGGCACACGCATCGGTCCATAAGCAACACAGGCAGAGCTACTCGACCAAGACCTCGTATTGTCGTTGCCTAACCCTCCTGCCCGGTCTCATCTTTAGAAATGTAAACTTTAGTTTGTCTCTTTTCTAACCACACTTATGTCATCCTAAACCATAGCTCGCGAGTAGATTCCAACTACTCGTATTCTACCGGATGTCCTAGCCTATTTAGCACAGCCTTATTATACAGCGATGAAACCATTCTACCCTTGACCCCAAGGTTCTTTTTGGTCATGCAAGTGGAGTACAAAACATCCTTGACCTAATGCACATACATACTAGACCCATAGTAGTGAACAAAGTAAAAACTTTATAAACCAACTTAAATGCAAACCGGAGCTTGCCTTGGTTTTGCAGGTGACTAAAGTCAGAAAATTGTGAATTTAGTAGCTGATGACTTGAAGCTCAATCCCTGCCCTTCTTGCTCGTTGATTCAAGCTGGACTCCTCCTTCACTTCTCCACGTTTAATCACTACATGTTATGAATAAGCATACATGTTTAATTATAAAACTTTTGCTAACAAGTTCAAAAGACAAGTTTAAAACTGGAACTCTGTTTAAGAATTTAAAATGACACTGGGACTAGTGGTTTGGGTTTGGTTTAAAGTACTATGATCAAGTGATAAGTATTTTTCATCACTTGTGTGTGTTGATCATCTATAGGTTAAACAGAACAGTATTGATCCAGGACTCCAATGGAGCCGACATTTTGCATGTGACTTCCTTGTCACAAGAAAGTCATCTGGACCAAAGTTTAGAATTTTTCACTGAGTAGATTACTCAGAACAATTCCCTAAGCATTTAGGCACAAAGGAATTAATTCTGAATAAATTTGCACTTTCATGCAACTTCAAGTGAACTACAATTTCAAACATAGATCAGAGAGTATGCCTGAATTGTCCTAGGATTTTTGGAGCTAAGAACTAACCATAACTGAATTTCCAAGTTTTGGAAATTCCCTAAAAATGTTTCTGTATTCATTTGAATACAGAAACTTTAAATCAGAATTACCTGGCTAAATCAACTCCAAATGAGCTGAAACTTTTACAGGAGTTCACTAATAGCCTATAGAATATTCTTTTTCTGAAAAGCTTTAAAGAATTTTCCAGAATTGTCTATTTGTTTTCTTGCAAATTGGGTTGCATATTTGGATAGAGATTTTTATCCTGAATCCAACCCAATTTGAATCACTAAATTTGGAGCTTCCTAGCAAATGTTATGATTTTGCAAAGTTATAGCCAGTTCTGGATTTGTTTTCCTACTAAAATTCGGTTGGGCCCCTGTTTTGAATTCCAGCGAATCGAATTTGGGGACACACGGGTTTACACAGTTATCCGCCCATAGCCACAAAAGATCAGCAGCCACAGGGGATCCCATTTAAACTCTCGGCGGCTGACAGGAGGGACGACCACCTTCTTCAACCTCCGGCTTCCCTCTTTCCCGCGCCCGCGTCTCCTCGCCGGCAGAGATTCTCCCCACTCGGCCCCCCGTTCTCCGGTCGTCTCCCAGCCCGAATTCCGCCGCCTGGGGGTTTTTGAGGGCGGGAAAGCCATTTCCGGGGTCGGTGTGGGCTGTAGAGGACCGCAAGGGGTCGGGCGACATGTGGCGGCATCGGTTCATGTCCGGCGACGTCGGCCGGCTTCCCTACCACCCCAAACTCGCAGTTTTCTCGCCCTAGAGCATCAGTGACTCATGGCAAAGGCCGTCCTGCAAGCCACAGGGCTCGGAAACGCCCCCAACTACCAAGTCACCATGCGCCATAGCTCGGACACTTTCGGCCGAAGCTAAAACTCGAATAACACCGTCTAGGCTCTATGATTCTTCTGGGTTTTTAATCTCAGCGACTCACAAGGATGTCTCTAGCCTATTCCGTGATCAGAATGAGCAAAGAAGTGCTATTGATCACGAATTTTGGGAAATTCCGCACCCACGGCTTACGGAGACTTCATCGGTTTTTTAGAAATTCTCGTGGCTACCGTAGAGGAATGACCTAGGGTTTTCGGCAGCGTGAAGAGAATGGTTTGGCACACCTTTTTGCTGTTCAATCCTCGATGTGAAACATCCTGTATCGCCAGGGCTTTGAGGAGGCACGGCAGCGTCTTGAACCGAAGCTCCACGGCTAATTCTTGCTGTGAACCACACACAAAAGCGGGTGACTCGGTTTGGGTAGCTCAAGGAGGATCAGTGGGTTCTTGCGCATGTTTCCACGAGCTCAGATGGCCATGCGAAGGACGAGCGGCGCCCAGCGAGGATCGGTGCCGAGGCTCGGTCGAGCGGCAGGTCTCTGTGTTCGTGCGAGGGGATGAATAGAGCCCGGGTGGGTGTTGGTTGGGGCAAAAGATCACGCTTGCGACGCGAGGACAGACGCTAGGAGGTCGCCAGCGCGAATACGGGAGCTGGAGGTGGTGTCGGCCGCGGCCCTCGGTGGCGCCTTGCGATGGTTTGCTTCGAGCTCGGGTCTGAACAGAGGAACAGGCTTCCTTCGGGTGTAAGTATTCTCCCAATGACATGTGGGGTCCACCCCTCTTCTTATCCCCCAAAATTTTCACAAATGTCTCCAAATTTTGGCACATTGTAAATTCAGCCATGAAGAGCTCAAATTCAAATGCCAATTGGCAATTTGACAAGTTGTGCCTAAGTTTCAAATTTGAATTCAAATTTCTATGAACTTTACAAGTCTCTTTGATATACATATCAAAGCACCTCCAAATTTTCTCAAAATTTACCTTCCTCATAATTTGGACTTGGAGAGTTTGAATATGCCCTCTGATCTTTGAGTTGGCCATTGCAAATACAAATTTTTAAACAACAGTTTGAAGTCCCTTTTTTTTGGAAATGGCCTTCTTTTACTTGAAGCAAACCATTTAATTCAAACTGAATATTTAAGTCCTCTTTTGTGATGACCCATTTGAATTTGGGTGAAAAACGTTGGTTTGCTCCTATCCCATGCTTGATCAACCTTGGTCCTAATCTGAACTTCATAAGTTCAGTTTGAATATGCCCCTCAAATTTGAGTTCGAAGGTGATCTCAAATAATGCTTTGAACTCAGGGTATATGAGCTCCAAATTTCTCCAAATTTAGAACTTAAGCTCTTTTATAACTGAGGACTGCAATGGTCATCGCACATATAGGCCTTTGGACTGAGACGGACCACAGGACCTCATCGGGTGGTGCCGTGTTATGCGGCACCCAACAGCACACGGGTTGCAGAAACACACATCATATTACATAAATAGTTTGCGGAAGCCTACAAGAATGTTTTACAAATAGTTATATCAGAGTAAACTACAGCGGAAGACTATCACTCTCACGATTCATATCTAAACTAGCAACAAAGAAACAGTCCAGCCCACGGACGTTTCTTACTAGCAACACAAAGATCAACCTGCAGCGGCGAGGATGCTCTTTGAGTAAACACTCGGAGGTTCCCGAGTCTCATCGGCATCCCTTCTCATAAGCATCGAGTCAATTACCTGCAAAACAACTCGGATAGCATCCGTGAGCATAACGCTCAGCAAGACTTAACCGTCACCCTAAACATGAAACTCTAAGTGAGGTTATGAACCTAACATAGGATGGTATAAGCATAATTAAACTCGCCTAAAAGTGAATCCTTACTTTCAGGTATTAATTGCAGCATTTTAAGTAACCCTGGGCACGCGACATCGGGAGTCCACAATCAAACAAGAAACGCTTTCCCCCGATGTAAATTGCTCATGGCATAAAAGAATCGAGTTTGTGCTAGCCTATTCATCAAGATCCAATACAAGGTAGTATAATACTTCACATCAAGATGATTAGTTCCTTTCTCATGCAAGTTCTTACTACGTCACGACTGTGAGAACAAGTATGCTCGGTCCATTCCGTGAGCGACGGTGATTTGAATCAATAACACCCGGACTACACGACACGTACGCCCGTACTCGACGTTGCCTACAACAACCATCACTGACGTCGTACGTGGCAGCCTTTCCCCGTTTCACCCCCGCTGAATCGATCAAGTCACCCCGTACAGTAGCTACTCTCATGGTGCACCTTCCGACTTGAGATGTCATGAGAATATTCCCCACATACTGCACACCGGCCGTCCGCCTGAGGCGACCCGAAAAGTCCCAACGACAGCTTCCCGAGGTACATTGGTTTACTGGGTCCCATATAGCCAGCATGAGTCCGGTACACAACTCAAACTTGTTCAACAGGGCCGCATACGGATCGGTCCTTGACCGACACGGACAGTTCTACAGCACCCAGGCCCCTATGTCCTGCTGCTCCTACAACCTTCCGGTCTCAACTTTAACTTGCTAATTCAATTACGAACCAATCCCGTATGCCCCAGTTGTTCCTAAATCTGCGAGTAGCATCTCACCACTCGACTTCTACCGAACCATACTTAAGCATGGCAGTTCTACACGGTGGAAGACACCTACCCAACACTCCAGGGGTCATTTGGCTATGCAAGAGGGGTATCAAACACTAGACCTAATGCACAGTTCAAATCTTAACCAAAGTGAATACAAAACAAAAACTTAAAGCTGTTAAATGCAAACTGGAGCTTGCCTGTTTTGCAGGGTAGTCGTATATAAACAGTTAGTGTCCTTGCAGATCCACCCTTGATTCTCCGGAGCTTGATCCACTTCAATGAATCACTCCTTTGAACCCCCTTCGTTGTGGTCCCTATTGAAATGCATATGCACATATTTCATAGAATGTAATGGAAAGAAGTTATGGAATTAATCTCTTAGGAACAGAGGTTGTGTCGAAAAGCCAAGCATGGCTTGGTTTGCCCCTGTTGTGCAAAGAACAGAAATAAACTAACTTGACCATAAGGCCTTAGCTATACACTAATCATTTTCCCTAATGAACCTAATAGAGAAGCTGAAACGGTTTGTGTGCAACTGAAGAACCAGAACTCCAATGGCCTCAAAACTTTTACAACAGGTTCTATACTACCTAAGGATTTAGCTTGCCAAATTGCAGCTAATGTGGAATCATATTGTGCCCTCCCTAATTGTCACAATATCTCTTATGTATTCCCACATATACACAAGTATGGAGAATAAGAAGAGGGAGTTCAAGAACTCATCTTGGGCTGATAATTTACATATGAGTTCTTGATCACATGAGAGTAACCTGGTCCAAAATCGGGCCCTTTTACTTGAGTAGTTCTTCCAGAACAATTCTTTAAGCATTTGTGCTCAAAAGAATTAATTCTGGAGTAATGTGCATTTTCATGCTCAATTAAGTGAACTACAATTCCAAGTATGTCTCAGAGAGCTTGCCTAAATTTTTCTATGATTTTTGGGGCTATGGATTGCTCAGAACAGATTTTTAGAAGTGGGAAACATTTTTTTGAAAATGTTTCTGGACTCTTTTGAACACAGTAGTTTGCATTTAGCAAATTCCTGCACAAACGATCTTAAAATGAGCTGAAAATTTGCTAGTAGGTCAACAATACGCTAAAGGATATTCTGGCAAAATTTGGGGATTTTTGGATAACCCAAACTCCCTCAATAATTCTTTTCCAGAAAACTTTCAAAGAATTTTCCAGAATATAATATTGACTTTCATACAAATCCGAGTTCACATTTGGATAGAACTCAGAGAGATGAATCCAACCCAATTGGAATAACTCAAATTGGAGTTTTCTACAGGGAGATATGAATTTCTAAAGATTGAGCTAAGTCTGGAATTATTTTCCTATTGAAAATCCGGCTGGACCCACAGTTTTGAAATCCAGCCAATAGAAACGAAGCCACACCGGGCCACAGCGTCTCTGCGCGCCAACACACGGGATCCCGGCCACACCCGATCCCGGGTTTAAAATTTGAGCTGCTGACAGGCGGGGCCCACGTGTCTTCTTCTTCCTCCGGCTTCCTCTCTCGCGCCCGCGCTGCCCCTCGCCGGCCCGACGCCGGAGCTCGCTGGCTCGCCGTTTCCGGCCACCGCCTGAGCTGAAACTCGCCGCCAGGGAGTTTGTGACACCGAGGAACACGACTGTGGGGTCTGCTTGGGCTGCCGGCGGCCGGAAACAGGCCGGCGACGTGCGGCAGCCACTGTGGAGGTTTGGTAGCGTTGCCTAGGGTTTCCAGCCCGCCAAAATCTGCGCCGACGCGCCCTACAGCACCAGCGTAATCTAGGAAGATCGGCACGACCTCAAAATGGCTCGGGAGTGGCTGTAAATAGGTCGTCGCGGTGCGACCGAATGGGTCCACCATGAACACCTCTAGTCGAGCTCGAATTCCGTCGTGCTGAGGCGTTTTCATGCGCTGGATCCTAAAGTAGAAATGACCGCCGGCTAATCCAGCGTCTATGTGCCAAATTTGATGACTTAAGGAGGATCCGAGGGCAAGAATTTGAAAGAATCACACTGGAAGCTCGGAATGAGGTCGCCGGAGCAAAACCTCAAAATTCGCCGCCAATAGCTTGCGGCACGGCCTGAGCTTGGGCTGAGAGCAGCACCGCACCCGTGCGCGTCCGTAGGTGTGATCGCTCGGCCGTGAAACCCGCTGTGGAGGGCTGTCCACGAGCGCCCGATCACTTTCTCAGATTAGGTCGCCGCGGCGGCGGTCGTTCTCGGGCACCGGAGGCCGCAGCTCACTTGCTCGTGGGTCAGGGAGGTGGAGGTTGATCTCGTGGGAGTGTTTAGCCGCTCGGGGAAGGGAAGACACGATTGCTTTGCCATTTCTTTGATCGGACCGAGAGAGCGGCGGGGAGAAACAGCCGATGTTCGTGCGCTCGCGAGGGGAGGAGAACAACTGGGTCTTCGCTCGGCTGAGGCACGATAACGTCGAAGGAACCGCCTTCGGTGGCCGCGCGTGGGGGAAAGAAGCAGCTGGTGGCTCTGCCGGGCGTCCCCATGGCTCCACGGTCGGAGCTGCTCGGGGCTCACGTGTTGTTCGGTGAATTTCCCCACTGGGCTGAGACTTAGGGTGCAAGGTTTCTTCCTTTAGCTCTATGACATGTGGGTCCCACCCTCCACATGTACCTCCCAAATATCTGTTCAAGCTGATCCTCTTAATTCCCACAATTCTGAGTTTTAAAATGTGGGTTAGAATTTGAATCTTTCCAATTCAGTTTGAATTTGCTTGCCAAATTTGAATTTGGGTGAAGTTTGCAAATTCTTCTCTTTAACTCCTTTTTGAGCCCACCCTACAAATAGAAAGTTGGGGATCAAACTCCTCCCTATAATTCCAACTATGTGGCTGCAGTTTTAATCAAAGTCCTTGGTCACTACATGTGTTCAAATATGATTTTTAAACTTACATGCAAAGAGGTATTTAACTCCTTATTGGTTCAACACTTTTAAATAAAAAGGTGAACCTTATGTTGGATGTTCATCCATGTATTACCTTGCATGAAGAAAGTTTTAGCAAGTCCCATTTTTCATGTCTTTGCCACACATATGAATTCAAACTTTAGTTTTTATTCATACACATTTTTGGGACTTTTACATTCCTCCCCCTTAAAAGAATCTCGTCCCAGATTACAAAAGAGGAACGAGACGGGAAAGGTAATTACAAACTGTACAAAGCTAAAGTTCCGGGTAGTTGGTGCGGAGATAATCTTCACTTTCCCACGTCGCCTCTTCCATGGTGTGATTACTCCACAGCACCTTGAAGAATCTGATCGTCCGGTTCCGGGTTACCCGGGTCTTTTCATCCAAAATCTGGACCGGTCGCTCGGTGTAGGTCAGGTCCGGTTTCAATTCGTCGATGTCCTCGGTGCGAACAGCAGCGGTCAATTTGAGTCACTTACGCAGCTGCGAAACATGAAATACATCATGAACACCCGCTAGACTTGCCGGTAATTCCAGCCGGTAGGCTACGGATCTGCACTTCTCCGTGATAGCAAAAGGACCAATAAAACGGGGAGCGAGTTTTCCCTTTACACCGAACCGGTGAATTCCCTTCGTCGGAGATACACGAAGATAAACGTGTTCTCCGACGTCAAAATGTAATGGCCTACGCCTTTGATCAGCGTAGCTCTTCTGTCAGGATTGTGCAGCCTTTAAGTTCTCTTGTATCATCCGAACTCGGTCTTCGGCTTCGTTGATAAGATCAATCCCAAACAGAACTCTTTCGCCGGACTCACACCAATTCAATGGTGTGCGACATTTCCGGCCGTAGAGGGCTTCATACGGTGCCATTTTAATATTCGCTTGATAACCGTTGTTATATGAAAACTCTGCCAGCGGTAGGTGATCGTCCCAATTCCTACCGTGGTGGATGGCACACGCTCTCAACATGTCTTCGAGCACTTGATTCACCCTCTCAGTTTGTCCATCGGTTTGAGGGTGATATGCGGAGCTTCTAATCAGCTTGGTGCCCAACGAGGCATGCAGCTGCTCCCAAAAACGAGCAACAAACAGCGCACCTCGATCTGAAATGATGGTCTTCGGGACACCATGTGAGCAAATAATTCTGGAGATGAATATCTCCGCATATTGCCTTGCTCGATAATGAGTGTTCACCGGTATGAAATGAGCTGACTTTGTCAACCGGTCGACGATCACCCATATCGAGTCATGCTTCTTGGATGTGAGTGGTAATCCGACAATGAAATCCATACTCACATCCTCCCACTTCCATGCTGGTATCTTCAAAGGTTGTAGCGGTCCGGCTTTCCGCATATGATCAGCCTTGACCCGTCTACATGTATCGCATTCGGATACGTATTTGGCAATCTCCCTCTTCATCCTTGTCCACCAAAATTTCTGTTTCAAATCTTGGTACATCTTGTTACTTCCGGGATGAATGGAAAACTTAGACAGGTGGGCTTAATCCAAGATCTTCTTCCGGAGTTTCATATTACGCGGTACCACTATACGGTCATTAAACCATATCGTACCGTTCTCATCCTTCCGAAAACATTTCACCTCTCCGTTGTCTAGTCTTCTCCGTATGTGAGACATACCTCTGTCTCTTCTTTGAGCCTCAACAATCTCTTCACGGATTGTTGGAATGAGCACGAGATTATAAAGCGCGCAATACGAAATGACACAAAGACTTGGTTCTTCTTCTTCCAACTCAGCACCCGCTAAGTTGTGAACGTGGGCTTTCCGACTAATCGCGTCGGCAAACACGTTTGCTTTTCCTGGATGGTAGTGGATCTCAATTTCATAATCTTTTATGAGCTCCAACCATCTCCGTTGTCTCATATTCAGCTCCTTCTGCGTGAAGATATACTTCAGGCTTTTATGGTCGGTGTAGAGGTGAACAAGATTACCCAGTAGGTAATGCCTCCACATATTTAACGCCAACACCACAGCAGCAAGCTCGAGATCGTGAGTTGGATAATGCTGCTCGTGGTTTCGCAGTTGACGAGACCCATAGGTGACTACACGCCCTTCTTGCATCAGAACACAGCCGAGACCGATGCCGGATGCATCACAGTATACATCAAATGGCTTCGTCGTGTCTGGCTGAGCAAGAACTGGAGATGTGGTGAGATGTTTCACCAAAGTTTTGAATGCGGCTTCACATGTTGCATTCCATATGTATTTAGTGCCCTTCTTCAGCAGCTCCGTCATTGGTTTAGCAATCTTTGAGAAGCTCGGAATAAACCTCCGATAATACCCCGCTAAACCTAGGAAACTTCGGACCTCGTGGACTGACTTGGGAGATTCCCATTTCAGCACTTGTTCAATTTTACTGGGGTCCACGGCAATGCCCTCTGCTGAAATAATATGGCCTAAGAAAGGCACTTGATCGATCCAGAACTCGCACTTGCTGAACTTGGCATATAACTGGTGCTCCCGCAACCGTTGTAGCACAATACGCATATGTTCAGCGTGCTCTTCTTTAGATTTGGAGTAAACCAATATGTCGTCGATGAATACCATGACGAACTTGTCTAACTCCGGCATGAACACTGAATTCATCAAGTACATGAAGTGTGCCGGAGCGTTCGTTAACCCAAATGACATTATGAGGTACTCGTAGAGTCCGTATCTCGTCGAGAAAGCTGTCTTCGGTATGTCCTCCGGTCGGATCTTGATTTGATGATATCCCGACCGAAGATCCATCTTCGAAAATACCTTTGCACCCACAAGTTGATCGAACAGGATGTCGAAGCGGGGCAAAGGATACTTGTTCTTGATTGTGACAGCATTGAGAGGACGGTAATCAACACATAGTCGTAGTGTTTCGTCCTTCTTCTTAACGAACAGCGCTGAGCAACCCCAAGGTGAAGAACTTGGTCGTATGAAACCTTTGCTCATGAGTTCATTCAGTTGCTCTTTCAACTCCGCTAGCTCGTTAGGTGCCATCTTGTAAGGCCTTCGTGAGATAGGCGTCGTTCCCGGCACCAGTTCGATCTTGAACTCGACGTCCCGTTCGGGCAACATGCCCGGTAAGTCATCGGGAAATACGTCGGGATAATGACGTACCACCGGAATATCTTCAAGCTTTAGCGCTTCTGTGTGGTAGGCCTCTACCATATCTGGGTCTTCGCTGTCTAAAAACAGCGTGTGCTGTCCGTGAATCGGTGAGTCAATCTGGACAGTCCGGTTACCGATATTGACAACGGCACCGTGACGACTTAACCAAGACATCCCCAATATAATATCTATCTTCTGCCTCTCCAACATAATCAGTGATGTTGGGTATACTTTCCCGCCCAAACACAAAGCTTCTCGGGACACAATCTGATTGGCAGAGATATTTCCTCCCGGTGATCGTATGAGAAAACTCGTTGTGGGAGTATTGGTGGATAATTGGTGCTGATCCACGCATGATTTGCTGATGAAATTGTGGGTTGCACCGGAATCAAAAAGTACCAGCACGGGCATGTTTTTGAGAGCAAATATGCCTGCTAACACAGGTGCCCCCTCCGGGACATCCTCAATAGCAAGATGTTGCACACTCCCGGATTGCAATGCTGTTATGTTGACTTGAGCAGGTGGCGGCATACCACCTGACGATGATGGCTGTCTGGTGTTCACCAACTTCTCCCGGCATTCCTGCCTAAAATGCCAAGAACGGTGGCAATAAGAACACGGAGGTTTCCCCGGTTCTTCATTGACTTGCGGTTGAGAAGTTGATGTACTTGGCTGCAGCAATGATGCAACAGGTATCATTCGTTGATGCGGCAATGGCGCTGCTTCAAGACATGATTCTTGAGCAGGAAATCTGTACGGAGTTGATCTCACTGGTGCTTGCCATCTTTCATCGGATGGTGTGTGATACACCACACGGTATTTGCGAGGAACAACTGGTGTGTCTTCTAGCACATCCTCCCGGTCCCTCTTCTCTGCTTGACACTCAAGTGTCGCTTGTTCTTGTAGCAGAGCAGCACTGATCAACTCGGTGTAACTGCCTTGATTGAACAAAGCTAACTTCTCTTTTAGTATGGCACTCGAGCCATAGAAAAAGTAGTCACACATTGCAGCTTCGCTCGTCGCATAAGCAGGAGCATATTGTGCCAGAAGATTGAATCGTCTGACATAATCGAGGACACTCATGTCCCCCTGCTTCAAGTTCCTAAATTCTTGCTGTTGGGCCTTGATAAAACCCATAGGAATGTGACGAGCACGGAATGCTTCACGAAATTCCATCCACTCCACTTGATGGCCTTCCGGAACGGTGGCGAGATAAGCAAACCACCAATTTCCGGCGGCTCCATGGAGATGTTGAGCTGCAAATAATGTATTCTGATACTCATTGCACTCAAACACTCCAAACTTGGAGTCCATAACTCGAAGCCACTGATCAGCTTCCACTGGTTCATTGGCTTCCGTGAAGATTGGCGGTTGTGTCGCCAAAAAAATCCAAGTAGGCGTTCCGAGGTGGAACGTCCTGTTGTGCACGCTGGAGTAAGCCCTGTTGTACCAAGGCTTGGAGTAGTCTTGTGTTCTCTTGACTTGGCTCGACCATCTGAGCCATGACATCCGCCCATACCGTTGATGGCGGTGCCCGTGGTTGAGTTGAGTCATCGTCATCTCGGCGAGAACCTTCAGCCCTACTCGGAGAATGAGTACGCACCATACTGCAAAATAATCATTGTTGAAGAGAGTCAAAACTTGATCTCAGCAGTATGTGAAAGTATGTAAAACATGAACATGCTAAAACTTTATAAAAGCATAACAATACTTCATGTTTACACATCTTTCTAAAGCCAACATATTCAGTCCCTTATTCTGTACAGAACAGACCTTTCTGTACTTAACTCAGAATTTGATCCAGTTACTAGCATTTTCATAACTCAAGTCGAACACCAAAGTTAAAGTTAACTTTAGTATATTTCCATCGAGTACTCACATGCCTCTGGATCATCTGTGGAACAAAAGTTAGGATTGTTCAAAGTTGACAGAATTTTCTGGCTAAATTTTGCCAGCACCTCCTTTGTATGTGGCTGTTTTCATCACAGTTTTACATACAAATGAAGTACAATTCTGAACACACTATGAACTACAAAATTATTGCAAATTTCCTAACCTTTCTAACGGTGTATCATATGACCCTTAGAAAATTTCCTACAGACGGTGACGGTTAATTTACAGCAACATCCAGAGGAGTTTGCAGCTGCTCTGTTATCTGAATAGTTTGCATTCATCTGGACATTCAACCAAGTTGGTGTCGGATTTGGCTCTGGAGTTCTACAGAAAAGTCGTAGAGCACTTAATGACCTTTCCAGTACTGTATCAAACACGTCCATTGGGTCAATCTACTCAGAGTTACGCTCTGTTAAAGACCAGAAAAATTTCTATCTGAACAGAGCACTCTGTCTTTGAGATCAAAAGAAGCCTAACAAGTCTCTTCTTTGAAACTTAGTTCAAATGAAGAGCTCAGTAACTAATATGTGCTTTATCACATCCATTTTTAATTTGGAAGTTAGTCATGAATGATTTCTTCATAGGTAAGAATACTATCCAGTGTAGTACGGTGACGATGCACCGTAAGACATATGACGGTACTACGTTGCCTCACCAAAGAAAAACCTAAACGGATTACACCGGCATACACGTATCATTAGGTGGCACTAAAACGGTCATTCGCAAACGTGTTCTACACGCACTAAGGTTTTCGTGGTTAGCACTTACATAAGCCACACTCAATCATCAGGTTCGGCTGCACACCGAACCCGGTATCCATAACAGTTTGTACACCAGGCCGTCATCACTTGCCCAGGTGTTCTCAAGCCAAACACGCCTTGAGCTACGTGTTCACGTTACTGACCACGTGACGGGGTCTCCCAAATTGCACCACGCACGTCAGGGAAGACGTTGCTCGAATACCCCAAACGACATGAAGAGTCGTAGAGGATACTAAAGCGGGTCGGGTTACCTGCCACCCGTGGGGCTCCACCCTTCAGCTTGTGCGCACTGGTGGACAGCGCATACGTGCACCCCCAAGACATAGAACGTCCTGAGATGCACGGTTTTCCGACATAACAAATAAGTTAGGTTGCCACCTTCATATTATGCTAATAATAGTCCTTATGTGGGCCTAGTACCGTTAACTCACCGTATCCTAAGGTTTTGACATAATATGATGCTCATTCCGTGCTCTGTTCCCAACGCAGCTCTGATACCAGCTGAGACGGACCACAGGACCTCATCGGGTGGTGCCGTGTTATGCGGCACCCAACAGCACACGGGTTGCAGAAACACACATCATATTACATAAATAGTTTGCGGAAGCCTACAAGAATGTTTTACAAATAGTTATATCAGAGTAAACTACAGCGGAAGACTATCACTCTCACGATTCATATCTAAACTAGCAACAAAGAAACAGTCCAGCCCGCGGACGTTTCTTACTAGCAACACGAAGATCAATCTGCAGCGGCGAGGATGCTCTTTGAGTAAACACTCAGAGGTTCCCGAGTCTCATCGGCATCCCTTCTCATAAGCATCGAGTCAATTACCTGCAAAACAACTCGGATAGCATCCATGAGCATAACGCTCAGCAAGACTTAACCGTCACCCTAAACATGAAACTCTAAGTGAGGTTATGAACCTAACATAGGATGGCATACGCATAATTAAACTTGCCTAAAAGTGAATCCTTACTTTCAGGTATTAATTGCAGCATTTTAAGTAACCTGGGCACGCCACATCGGGAGTCCACAATCAAACAAGAAACGCTTTCCCCCGATGTAAATTGCTCATGGCATAAAAGAATCGAGTTTGCGCTAGCCTATTCATCAAGATCCAATACAAGGTAGGATAATACTTCACATCAAGATGATTAGTTCCTTTCTCATGCAAGTTCTTACTATGTCACGACTGTGAGAACAAGTATGCTCGGTCCATTCCGCGAGCGACGGTGATTCGAATCAATAACACCCGAACTACACGACACGTACGCCCGTACTCGACGTTGCCTACAACAACCATCACTGACGTCGTACGTGGCAGCCTTTCCCCCGTTTCACCCCCGCTGAATCGATCAAGTCGCCCCGTACAGTAGCTACTCTCATGGTGCACCTTCTGATGTGAGATGTCATGAGAATATTCCCCACATACTGCACACTGGCCGTCCGCCTGAGGCGACCCGAAAAGTCCCAACGACAGCTTCTCGAGGTACATCGGTTTACTGGGTCCCATATAGCCAGCATGAGTCCGGTACACAACTCAAACTTGTTCAACAGGGCCGCATATGGATCGGTCCTTGACCGACACGGAGAGGTCTACAGCACCCAGGCCCCTATGTCCTGCTGCTCCTACAACCTTCCGGTCTCAACTTTAACTTGCTAATTCAATTACGAACCAATCCCGGATGCCCCTGTTGTTCCTAAATCTGCGAGTAGTATCTCACCACTCGACTTCTACCGAACCGTACTTAAGCATGGCAGTTCTACACGGTGGAAGACAGCTACCCAACACTCCAGGGGTCATTTGGCTATGCAAGAGGGGTAACAAACACTAGACCTAATGCACAGTTCAAATCTTAACCAAAGTAAATACAAAACAAAAACTTAAAGCTGTTAAATGCAAACCGGAGCTTGCCTGTTTTGCAGGGTAGTCGTATATAAACAGTTAGTGTCCTTGCAGATCCACCCTTGATTCTCCGGAGCTTGATCCACTTCAATGAATCACTCCTTTGAATCCCCTTCGTTGTGGTTCCTATTGAAATGCATATGCACATATTTTATAGAATGTAATGGAAAAAAGTTATGGAATTAATCTCTTAGCAACAGAGGTTGTGTGGAAAAGCTAAGCATGGCTTGGTTTACCCCTGTTGTGCAAAGAACAGAAATAAACTAACTTGACCACAAGGCCTTAGCTATACACTAATCATTTTCCCTAATGAACCTAATAGAGAAGCTGAAACGGTTTGAGTGCAACCGAAGAACCAGAACTCCAATGACCTCAAAACTTTTTCAGCAGGTTCTATACTACCTAAGGATTTAGCTTGCCAAATTGCAGCTAATGTGGAGTCATATTGTGCCCTCCCTAATTCTCACAATATCTCTTATGTATTCCCACATATACACAAGTATGGAGAATAAGAACAGGGAGTTCAAGAACTCATCTTGGGCTGATAATTTACATATGAGTTCTTGATCACATGAGAGTAACCTGGTCCAAAATCGAGCCCTTTTACTTGAGTAGTTCTTCCAGAACAATTCTTTAAGCATTTGTGCTCAAAAGAATTAATTCTGGAGTAATGTGCATTTTCATGCTCAATTAAGTGAACTACAATTCCAAGTATGTCTCATAGAGCTTGCCTAAATTTTTCTATGGTTTTTGGGGCTATGGATTGCTCAGAACAAATTTTAGAAGTGGGAAACATTTTTTTAAAAATGTTTCTGGACTCTTTTGAACACAGTAGTTTGCATTTAGAAAATTCCTACTCAAATGATCTTATAATGAGCTGAAAATTTGCTAGTAGGTCAACAATATGCTAAAGGATATTCTGGAAAAATTTGAGGATTTTTGGATGACCCAAACTCCCTCAATAATTCTTTTTCAGAAAACCTTCAATGAATTTTCCAGAATATAATATTGACTTCATACAAATCTGAGTTCATATTTGGATAGAAATCATAGAGATGAATCCAACCCAATTGGAATCACTCAAATTGGAGTTTTCTACAGGGAGATATGAATTTCTAAAGATTGAGCTAAGTCTGGAATTATTTTCCTATTGAAAATCCGGCTGGACCCACAGTTTTGAATTCCAGCCAATAGAAACGAAGCCACACCGGGCCACAGCGTCTCTGCGCGCCAACACACAGGATCCCGGCCACACCCGATCCCGGGTTTAAAATTTGAGCTGATGACAGGCGGGGCCCACGCGTCTTCTTCTTCCTCCGGCTTCCTCTCTCGCGCCCGCGCTGCCCCTCGCCGGCCCGACGCCGGAGCTCGCCGGCTCGCCGTTTCCGGCCACCGCCTGAGCTGAAACTCACCGCCAGGGAGTTTGTGACACCGAGGAACATGACTGTGGGGTCTGCTTGGGCTGCCGGCGGCCGGAAACTGGCCGGCGACGTGCGGCAGCCACTGTGGAGGTTCGGTAGCATTGCCTAGGGTTTCCAGCCCGCCAAAACCTGCGCCGACGCGCCCTACAGCACCAGCACAGCTCTAGGAAGATCGGCACGACCTCAAAATGGCTCGGGAGTGGCTGTAAATAGGTTGTCACCGTGCGACCGAATGGGTCCGCCATGAACACCTCTAGTCGAGTTCGCATTCCGTCGTGCTGAGGCGTTTTCATGCGCTGGATCCTAAAGGAGAAATGACCGCCGGCTAATCCAGCGTCTATGTGCCAAATTTGATGACTTAAGGAGGATCAGAGGGCAAGAATTTGAAAGAATCATACCGGAAGCTCGGAATGAGGTTGCCGGAGCAAAACCTCAAAATTCGCCGCCGATAGCTTGCGGCACGGCCTGAGCTTGGGCTGAGAGCAGCACCGCACCCGTGCGCATCCGTAGGTGTGATCGCTCGGCCGTGAAACCCGCTGTGGAGGGCTGTCCATGAGCACCCGATCACTTTCTCGGATTAGGTCGCCGCGGCGGCGGTCGTTCTCGGGCACCGGAGGCCGCAGCTCACTTGCTCGTGGGTCAGGGAGGTGGAGGTTGATCTCGTGGGAGTGTTTAGCCGCTCGGGAAAGGGAAGACACGATTGCTTCGCCGTTTCTTTGATCGGACAGAGAGTGCGGCGGGGAGAAACAGCCGATGTTCATGCGCTCGCGAGGGGAGGAGAACAACAGGGTCTTCGCTCGGCTGAGGCACGATAACATCGAAGGAACCACCTTCGGTGGCCGCGCGTGGGGGAAAGAAGCAGCTGGTGGCGCTGCCGGGCGTCCCCGTGGCTCCACGGTGGGAGCAGCTCGGGGCTCACGTGTTGTTCAGTGAATTTCCGCACTGGGCTGAGATTTAGGGTGCAAGGTTTCTTCCTTTAGCTCTATGACATGTGGGTCCCACTCCACATGTACCTCCCAAATATCTGTTCAAGCTGATCCTCTTAATTCCCACATTTCTGAGTTTTAAAATGTGGGTTAGAATTTGAATCTTTCCAATTCAGTTTGAATTTGCTTGCCAAATTTGAATTTGGGTGAAGTTTGCAAATTCTTCTCTTTAACTCCTTTTTGAGCCCACCCTACAAATAGAAAGTTGGGGATCAAACTCCTCCCTATAATTCCAACTATGTGGCTGCAGTTTTAATCAAAGTTCTTGGTCACTACATGTGTGAACTTTGAATTTCAAATCTGATTTTTAAACTTACGTGCAAAGAGGTATTTAACTCCTTATTGGTTCAACACTTTTAAATAAAAAGGTGAACCTTATGTTGGATGTTCATCCATGTATTACCTTGCATGAAGAAAGTTTTAGCAAGTCCCATTTTTCATGTCTTTGCCACACATATGAATTCAAACTTTAGTTTTTATTCATACACATTTTTGGGACTTTTACATGGACCATTTGAACATGAATCCTTTGCAAGGGTTTGAAAATAGGATTTAAACTTCCCTCCCCTCTACTCATAGAGAATATGCATATGAGTTAGATTTTTGGGAGTGAAATTCTTTCCCGGGTTAACATGTGTTCAGCAGGAGCTAAAGAACATTTTTGCTCTCCCCACATGTCCATGTTCGAGTTTATCATTTCATGTGACACAACTCAAGTCATTCCCATGCCTTAATCATGTTTGAATTCGGCATGAACCCAACATGATCGTAATCCATTCCTTTTTAGCTCACCCTCAAATCAGAAAGTTGCCACCATAATCTCCTCAATTTCAAATGTATGAGGCTCCATGTGTATACAAAAGTTTGGCGGCAATTTGAGCTGAGCCTTTGGGTCTAAAGACCTTATTTTTTATTCTTTTTCATCCACATGTATGATTACACATGAGTTCAACTTCACCTTGGTCCAACACATTCAAAGGCATGCTTGAACCCACATGGTTGCACCTCATGTATACCATCCCGTGTAAGAAAGTTTTTTGCAAGTCCCATTTTTCATGAACCAGAAACACAATGGCGTTCAATCATCTGTTTCTTTGCATTCATGTTTTTGGGACTTTTACATTCCTCCCCCCTTAAAAAGAATCTCGTCCCGAGATTCCAAAAGAAGAACGAGACGGGAGAGGTAATTTCAAGCTGGTTGACGATAAATTCTCCGGATTGTTCTGGCGGAGGTAATCTTTGCTTTCCACGTGGTTTCTTTCGTGGTATGATTACTCCATAGCACCTTGTAAAACCTTAATGTACGATTCCAGGTGTTCTGGATCTCTCCATCGATAGTCTGAACCGGTCGCTAGGTGTAGGCACGATCCGGCTTCAACTAGTCAATTTCTTCGATGTGGACAGCGATGGTAGCTTTAAAGTACTCCCGTAGCTGTGACATATGAATTATGTCGTGAACATCAGCAAGGCTTGCCGGTAGTTCCAGCCGGTAAGCTACGGTTCCACACATCTCCGTGATAGCAAGTGGATCTAAGGCTCGGGGAGCAAAATTCCCCCTTTACATTGGACCGGTGAATTCCTTTCATCGGAGACACGCAAAGATAATGTGTTTTCCGCCGTTGAAATGCAACAGTCTATGCCTTTGACCATCATGACTTTCCTGTCAGGATTGTATAGCCTTCAAGTTCGCTTCTATCGTCGAACCTGGTCATCGGCGTTGTTGACAAATCAACCCCTAACAGTACTCTTTCACCGTACTCACACACCTTCCGCGGTGTGCGACATTTCCGGCTGTAGAGCTTCATCTTACGAGGTATAACTGCATGGTCTTAAACCATAGAGTACCCTCATTGTCCTTCCTGAACCACCTCATCTCCCCGTTGTCTATTCTCATCTGTAGGTGAGACATACCCTTGTCTCTCCTTTGCACTTCAGCAATCTCACATCACATTGCTGGAATGGGAGCAGTGTTATAAGGTACTCCATACGGAATGACACGAAGACTGGGTTTTTCTTCTTCTAACTCAGCATTCGCCAAGTTGTGAACGTGGCCTTTCTGACTAAACGTATCGGTAACCGCGTTCCCTTTTTGCCGGATGATAGTGGATATTGATGTCATACTGTTTTATGAGCTCCCACCATCTTCGAGAATACCCTTGCACCAACTAGTTGATCAAATGAACTATCGACGCGGGGCAGGGTACTTGTTCCTTATAATGACGGCATTGAGCGAATGATAATCAACACTTAATCTTAGTGTCTCGTCGTTCTTCTTAACGAACAGCGCAGAGCAACCCCAAGGTGAGGAGCTAGGCCGGATAAAACCTTTGCTCAAAAGTTCACTTAGTTGCTCCTTCAACTCCGCTAGTTCATTTGGTGCCATCTTATACAGCCTTTGTGAAATCGGGTTTGTTTCCGGCGTCAGTTCAATCTGGAACTTGACGTCACGTTAGCCGGCTTTGTCCGGTAACTCATCGGAACCACATTGAATATTCACGTCCCACTGGACTATCCTCGAGTTTAATTACTTCCTTAGGATAGGCCTAACCAGTCCTCTTTTCTGTACAGAATGGACTATTCTGTCCTCATCCAGATTCTTGATCCGTTGAACAGCATATTCATAATTCACGTTGAATACCAAAGTTAAAGTAACTTCAGTATCTTCCCAACGAGTATTCATACGCCTTCAGATCATCTCTGGATCAAAAGTTATGATTTCTCAAAGTTGACAGAATTCCTAGATAAAATTTGCCAGCATCTCCTTTGTATGTGGCTATCTTTATCACAGTTGTATATGAAAATACAATAAGAATCTGATCAAACTTTGAACTACAACAATGTTGCAAACTTCATAACCTTTCCAACGGTGTATCATAGGCTCCTTAAGGATTTTTCTACAGGAAGTTATGGCTTAAAAAACAGAAAGGTCCAGAGAGGTTTTTGGTACTGTCCTGGTTCTGAACAGTTTACTTTCAACTGGATTTTTCACCAACTTAACGTGTAATTTTGCTCTTGAGGTCTACACAAAAGTTGTAGAGCACATGAAAATATTTCCAGAACTGTATCATACACATTAATTGGGTCAATCTACTCATAGTTATGCTCTGTTAAAGTCCAGCAAGAATTCCTGCCAGAAACAGAGCACTCTGTTTTTGAAATCCTTGAAGCCTAGTAATTCTGTCATTTGAATCTTAGCTCAAAATAAGAGTTCATTAAGTAATATTTGTTTCAAACATCCATTTTTAGTTGAAAGTTAGTTCATGAATCATTTCTTAATAGGGAAGAGGTTATTAAGTGTAGTACGGTGTCGATGCACCGTAAGAAACATGTCGGTACTACGTTGCCTCACCAAAGAAAATCCTAAACCAGATTATACCGGCATATCCGTTTTATCAGTGGCACTAATACAGTCTCTCACACACATGTTCTACACGGGATACGTACGTGGTTAGTACCTGCAGAAGAACACTCACTCAAAGGTTGTTTTCATTTCAGGCAGTTCCATATTTGAAAGTAGATACAAACGCCTGTATCATTGCCATACGGCCATCCTTGAGTTAAGCCACGTCTCAAGGTACGTGATTGTGTTTCAACACCACACGACCGGGAACCTGAGTATATCATGAACGGGTCGTCACGGTTGGAAATGTTATCAACCCAACAGATACCACCTACTGCCCTGCAGGGCACGCCGATGGCAAGCGCTGCGTATGTCCCCCTGGGCTATTTCCATACGAACACACTATCGCGTTACTGACCACACGATGGGGTCTCCACTTACTTGTCTAAAGCACGCTAGGGATCAGCATTTCATATGAACTCAGGAACATGAAGAGTTCAAGAGTTTCATATCAACGTCTCACACAAAGCTGTGAGACCTATCCCTGAACCACTTTCCTCGTCAGGGGAGCTAACCCAAATTGAACCGCTTTTGGTGGCGTTCCTTACAATTCTTACCTGAACATAGGTGCGTCGTTACATAATCAAAATTTCAGAATTATAACAAGTAAGTTAGCAATGCCACTTTAAGTAACTATACTACTATAGTCCTTATGTGGGCCTAATACCGTTTCCTCACCGTATCCTAAGTTTTTGTCGTAATACGATCCTTATTCCGTGCGCTATTACCAATGTGGCTCTGATACCACGCTGAGAGGGCCCGCCTCCCGCTCAGTTACGGGGACGGGGCACCTCGCCCGGGAATCGCATTGGGTGGTTCCGTGTTATGCGGCACCCAACAGCACACATATAAGGAACATTGTATTATATAAATCAAAAGCGGAAGCTTACAATTGTTCTTTGTAAATAAGTTACATAAAATAGCTACAGCAGAAGTCTATAAACAGCTCACGTCGAATAACTAAGAAGCACTCGAGAAGAGGTCCAGCCCGCGGACTCCTCTCACTAGCAACACGAAGACATGGCAGCGGCTAGGTCCTCCATGTGTAACATGACCAGGACGTTTCCGAGTCTCACCGGACAACCTTCTTTATAGCGTCGTATTAACCTGCAAAACCACTCATATAGCAAGAGTGAGCATAAAGGCTCAGCAAGACTTAACCGTCTCTTCTATAGCATGCAACTCTACATGAGGATAACTTAAGACCTAATCCTGTAATTTGCGAAAAGACTCACCTACGAGTTCATCCTTAACTTTCAGATTTTAGCCATAATAGTAGTGACCTTGCGCCCAGCAACATTGGAACTCCACAATCAAACAAGAAACGCTTCATTCCAATGTTACTTGTCCCAAGGTGGAAAATAACTTTAGTTTTCTCTATCTCTACTTCAAACAGGGTTTTCATGCAATTTACAATAATCATAGCAGCAATTAAAACTTTGCAAACTGTTTCCACACAAGTTGATTACTACGTCACAACATGGGAGCAAGCGGTACTCAATAACCGCGAGGGACGGTGATTCGAATCAAACACTGCCCGGATAGCTCGACACATACGCCCGCCTATGAAGACCCAAATCTGGCGTCCTTCATTACGTCGTATGTGGCAACCTTGCGCAGGACACTCGACTGTAGAACGGGTCGCGCCGTCTCGGGCTCATAGGTCTAACGAGACGATGTGGTATGCCTCTACAATCCAGTTAACCTGGTACATCGTTTTCCTGGGTCCCATATAGCAGTAAGCATCCGGTACACAACTCAATACTTGCACCTGGATGCGGCACATGCATCGGTCCTTAACCGACACAGGCAGATCTACTCGACCAAGACCTCGTCTTGTTGTTTCCTAACACTCCTGCCCGGTCTCATCTTTAGAAATGTAAATTTTAGTTTGTCTCTTTTCTAACCACACTTATGTCATCCTAAACCATAGCTCACGAGTAGATTCCAACTACTCGTCTTCTACCGGATATCCTAGCCTATTTAGCACGGCCTTATTCTACAGCGATGAAACCATACTACCCTTGACCCCAAGGTTCTTTTTGGTCATGCAAGTGGAGTACAAAACATCCTTGACCTAATGCACATACATACTAGACCCATAGTATTGAACAAAGTAAAAACTTTATAAAACAACTTAAATGCAAACCGGAGCTTGCCTTGGTTTTGCAGGTGACTAAAGTCAGAAAATTATGAAGTTAGTAGCTGATGACTTGAAGCTCAATCCCTGCCCTTCTTGCTCCTTGATTCAAGCTGGACTCCTCCTTCACTTCTCCACGTTTAATCACTACACGTTATGAAGAAGCATACATGTTTAATTATAAAACTTTTGCTAACAACTTCTTAAGACAAGTTTAAAACTGGAACTCTGTTTAAGAATTTAAAATGACGCTGGGGCTAGTGGTTTGGGTTTGGTTTAAAGTACTATGATCAAGTGATAAGTATTTTTCATCACTTGTGTGTGTTGATCATCTATAGGTTAAACAGGACAGTATTGATCCAGGACTCCAATGGAGCTGAAATTTTTCATGTGAGTTCCTTGTCACAATAAAGTCATCTGGACCAAAATTTATAATTTTTCACTGAGTAGATTACTCAGAACAATTCCCTAAGCATTTAGGCGTAAAGGAATTAATTCTGAATAAATTTGCACTTTCATGCCACTTGAAGTGAACTACAATTTCAATCATAGCTCAGGAAGTATGCCTGAATTTTCCTAGGTTGTTGGAGCTAAGAACTAACCAGAACTGAATTTCCAAGTTTTGGAAATTCCCTGAAATGTTTCTGTATTCATTTAAATACAGAAACTTGAAATCAAAATTACCCTGGCTAAATAAACTCCAAATGAGCTGAAACTTTTACAGGAGTTCACTAATAGCATATAGATCATTCTGGCCAAATTTGGGGATTTTTGGATGAACCAAACTCCCTCTAAAATCCTTTTGCTGAAAAGCTTTAAAAAAAATTCCAGAATTTTCTATTGGTTTTCATGCAAATTGGGTTGCATATTTGGATAGAGCTTTTTATCCTGAATCCAACTCAATTTGAATCACTAAATTTGGAGATTCCTAGCAAGAGTTATGATTTTGCAAAGTTATAGCCAGTTCTGGATTTGTTTTCCTACTAAAATTCGGTTGGGCCCATGTTTTGAATTCCATTCAATCGAATTTGGGGACAAACGGGTTTACACAGTTATCCGCCCATAGCCACAAAAGATCAGCAGCCACAGGGGATCCCATTTAAACTCTCAGCGGCTGACAGGTGGAACCACCACCTTCTTCAACCTCCGGCTTCCCTCTTTCCCGCGCCCGCGTCTCCTCGCCGGCAGTGATTCTCCCCACTCGGCCCCCGTTCCCCGGTCGTCTCCCGGCCCAAATTCTGCCGCCTGGGGGTTTTTCAGGGCGGGAAAGCCATTTCAGGGGTCGGTGTGGGCTGTAGAGGACAGCAAGGGGTCGGGCGATGTGCGGCAGCGTCGGTTCATGTCCGGCGACATCGGCCGGCTTCCCTACCACCTAAACTCGCAGTTTTCTCGCCCTAGAGCATCAGTTACTCATGGCAAAGGCCGTCCTGCAAGCCACAGGGCTCGGAAACGGCCCCAACTACCAAGTCACCGTGCGCCCTAGCTCGGACACTGGCGGCCGAAGCTAAAACTCGAATAACACCATCTAGGCTCTATGATTCTTCTGGGTTTTTTATCTCAGCGACTCACAAGGATGTCTCTAGCCTATTCCGTGATCAGAATGAGCAAAGAAGTGCTATTGATCACGAATTTTGGGAAATTCTGCACCCACGGCTTACGGAGACTTCGTCGGTTTTTTAGAAATTCTCGTGGCTACCTCAGAGGAATGACCTAGGGTTTTCGGCAGCGTGAAGAGAATGGTTTGGCACACCTTTTTGCTGTTCAATCCTCGATGTGAAACACCCTGTATCGCCAGGGCGTTGAGGAGGCACGGCAGCGGCTTGAACCGAAGCTCCACAGCAAATTCTTGCTGTGAACCACGCACAAAGGCGGGTGGCTCGGTTTGGGTAGCTCGAGGAGGATCAGTGGGTTCTTGCGCACGTTTCCACGAGCTCAGATGGCCATGCGAAGGACGAGCAGCGCCCAGCAAGGATCGGTGCCGAGGCTCGGTCAAGCGGCGGGTCTTTGTGTTCGTGCGAGTGGATGAATAGAGCCCGGGTGAGGGTCGGTTGGGGCAAAAGATCATGCTTGCGACGCGAGGACAGACACTAGGAGGTCGCCGGCGCGCCGGGAGCTGGAGGTGGCGTCGGCCGCAGCCCTCGGTGGCGCGTTACGATGGTTTTCTTAGAGCTCGGGTCTGAACAGAGAAACAGGCTTCTTCGGGGGTAAGTCTTCTCCCAATGACATGTGGGGTCCACCCCTCTTCTTATCCCCCAAAATTCTAACAAATATCTCCAAATTTTGGCACATTGTAAATTCAGCCATGAAGAGCTCAAATTCAAAGGCCAATTGGCAATTTGACAAGTTGTGCCTCAGTTTCAAATTTGAATTCAAATTTCTATGAAATTTACAAGTCTCTTTGATATACATATCAAAGCACCTCCAAATTTTCTCAAAGTTTGCCTTCCTCATAATTTGGACTTGGAGAGTTTGAATATGCTCTCTGATCTTTGAGTTGGCCATTGCAAATACAAATTTTTAAACAACAGTTTGAAGTCCTTTTTTTTGGAAATGGCCTTCTTTTACTTCAAGTAAACCATTTAATTCAAACTGAATATTTAAGTCTTCTTTTGTGATGACCCATTTGAATTTGGGTGAAAAACGTTGGTTTGCTCCTATCCCATGCTTGATGAACCTTGGTCCTAATCTTAACTTCATAAGTTCAGTTTGAATATACCATTCAAATTTGAGTTCGAAGGTGATCTCAAATAAAGCTTTGAACACAGGGTATATGAGCTCCAAATTTCTCCAAATTTAGAACTTAAGATCTTTTATAACTGAGGACTGCAATGGTCATCGCACCTATAGGCCTTTGGACCATTTGAACATGAATCCTTTGCAAGGGTTTGAAAATAGGGTTTAAACTTCCCTCCCCTCTACTCATAGAAAATGTGCATATGAGTTAGATTTTTGGGAGTGAAATTCTTTCCCGAGTTAACATGTGTTCAGCAGGATCTAAAGAACATTTTTGCTCTCCCCACATGTCCATGTTCGAGTTTATCATTTCATGTGACACAACTCAAATCATTCCCTTGCCTTAATCATGTTTGAATTCAGCATGAACCCAACATGATCATAATCCATTACTTTTTAGCTCACCCTCAAATCATAAAGTTGCCACCATAATCTCCTCAATTTTAAATATATGAGGCTCCATGTGTATACAAAAGTTTGGCGGCAATTTGAGCTGAGCCTTTGGGTCTAAAGACCTTATTTTTTATTCTTTCTCATCCACATGTATGATTACACATGAGTTTAACTTCACCTTGGTCCAACACATTCAAAGGCATGCTTGAACCCATGTGGTTGCACCTCATGTATACCATCCCATGTAAGAAAGTTTTTTGTAAGTCCCATTTTTTATGAACCAGAAACACAATGACATTCAATCATCCGTTTCTTTGCATTCACGTTTTTGGGACTTTTACACTTTAGAGGGACAAAAGGTTGATGTCATCTTAGGGATGTCGTGGTTAACCCGCCACAGCGCTGTTTTAGACACCGTCCTACGAGTCGTGCATTTGCACCCAGAAATGCACGAGTCTCATTCATTATTTGTGGACAGTCCAAAAGTAAAACTTCCAGCCGTATACCAATCCACCACTATCAAATTGGAAAATATTCCAGTAGTCCCTGAGTTTCCTGACGTATTCCCGGATTATTTGCCGGGTATGCCGCCCGACTGGGAGGTGGAGTTCAAGATCGAACTTGCACTGGGAACTATGCCAATATCCAGAAGGCCGTACAAGATGGCGCCAAAGGAGTTGCCGGAATTGAAAACACAGTTGATGGACCTGCTGGAAAAGGGGTTTATTAGGCCGAGCTCCTTGCCGTGGGGCTGTTCGGCATTATTTGTGAAGAAGAAAGATAAAATGTTGCGGCTTTATGTGGACTCGCGTCCACTAAACGCTATGACAATCAAGAACAAGCTTTCTCGAGATGGATTTAAGATAAAATGTTGCGGCTTTGTGACGGTTTTGTGTTGTTTGATGTGTTGGTCAAAGCAAAGATCTTTTCCAAGATGGATTTAAGATCCAGGTACCACCAGATTAAGATACGGGCTGAGGACATCCCGAAGAAAGCTTTCTCGATGAGGTACGGGCTCTATGAGTACCTTGTCATGTGCTTCGACCTCACCAATGCACCAGCTCATTTCATGTACTTGATGAACTCGGTATTTATGCCAGAGCTGGACAAGCTTGTTGTGGTCTTCATCGACGACATCTTGGTTTATTCCATGTCGGAGGAAGAACACGTGAAGCACCTGCGTATAGTCTTGCAACGGCTGCGAGATCACAAGCTATACGCGAAATTCAGCAAGTGAGAATTCTGGATATCACAAGTACCTTTCCTTGAGCATATCATCTCAGCAGAGAGCATCGCTGTAGACCCGAGCAAGATTACACAAGTGCTGAATTGGATGTCCCCGAGGTCTGTCCACGAGGTACAAAGTTTCCTCGGACTCACGGGATATTATCAGAGGTTTATTCCGAACTTCTCAAAGATTGCCAAGCCTATGACTGAATTGGTGAAGAAGGCTATCAAATATGTTTGGAGTCCATCATGTGAAGCGACATTCAAGGCTTTAGTTAAGCACCAAACATCAGCACCGGTTTTGGCGCAGCCAGACACAACAAAACCATTCGATGTGTACTGTGATGCATCCAGCATTGGGCTCGGATGTGTGCTGATGCAAGACCGAAGGGTGGTCGCGTATGGATCATGGCAGCTCTGGAATCATGAGCAAAATTATCCAACTCATGACTTAGAACTCGCTGCCGTGGTACTAGCTCTCAAGATGTGGAGGCACTACCTACTCGGTAACCTCGTACATTTATATACCGACCACAAGAGCCTCAAGTACATATTCACTCAGAAGGAGTTGAACATGATGCAAAGAAGATGGTTAGAGCTGATAAAAGATTATGAAATAGAAATCCCATTTCACCCCAGCAAGGCAAACGTGGTGGCGGATGCGCTGAGTCGCAAGTCACACGTACATAATCTGACCATCACCCCGTTGGAAGAGAGCAAGCAAACATTGCATGTGGTTCCCCATGGAGCTCTCTACAACTTAGCTCTTATCCCCACCATCAGTGAAGAGATAGAGGCAGACCAGAAACATGACAAGGGTATGTCACAATTGTGGAGATGTGTACACAGTGGGGAGTTGAAGTGTTTCCAGAAGGACGGAGACGGTGTCCTGTGGTTCAAGAACAGGATAGTCGTACCCCGTAACCCGGAGTTACAGAAGAAAATCTTTGATGAGACTCACTTGTCAAAGTTTTCTATTCACCCTGGCAGCAACAAGATGTATCAGGAACTCAGGGGCAAATTTTGGTGGACGCGGATGAAGCGAGAGATCGCTAAATATGTGTCCGAGTGTGATACATGCCGGAGGGTTAAGGCTGACCACATGAAGAAACCTGGATTGTTACAACCGCTAGGCACTCCTGTCTGGAAGTGGAAGGATGTGAGCATGGATTTCATCGTCGGTTTACCCACTACATTTCAGAAACATGATTCAGTGTCAGTGATCGTCGACCGGCTCATGAAGGTTGCCCATTTTATCCCGGTTGTGAGACCTATGTGTGCTGAATACATTGGCAATTAGGATAAAAGTTAGCATTAACATTCAAAGTTTTGAATATTGCCAAAATATTCTTCTGTGGCAAGGTCCGACAAGTTCTTTGTTAGGTCCGCCAAGTGTTGGCAAGGTCCGACGCAAGGTCCCGAGAGCTCCTGCAAGGTCCGGAGAGCTTCTGTGAGGTCCGGAGCTTGTTTTTAGGGAGCTCCCGTGAAGTTCAACTCGTAGAACTGCAGCGTCTTGTTTTTGCTTTTAACTCGCAATATTTCAAACTTGCTTTATGGGAAGGTTTGCTTAGCATTAATTTGCTAAGTTTTTGGTGTGTTTTGGTGGTTATGGCTGTTATCATTTGATATGGTTTGCAACATGCTTATGTGACGTGCTCATGTAAGGTGTTGTGGTTTTCGAACTAACGTGAGTCAAGTCGAGGACTTGTGCTCGGAAGAATTGGTTGTTTATTCATGTGCAGGTGTTGCTTGAGTTCAAGACATGGCTGGTGACGGGATCCTTGGACTAGTCTCAGGGAGGAGATGAGGTTCCAACAACCAATTTCGGGAGGAGCTGTGGTTGAGTTGATCGGGAGGTCGCGCAACATGTTTGGATCAAGGGCAGTGCATATGAAGGTTGAGTGTACGTCGTTGGAAGGTGTTTGCACGTGTGCAAGGAGTGCATGGACGTGGCAACATTGTTCCAAGGCGTGATGAAGAGAAGTGGACGTAAAGAATTGGTCGGAAAGGTCCAACCGGCTGGATTGCGTACTCAGGCTGAGGCTGAGTCGGATATGGCTCAAATATGGAAGATTTGAGTTGGTTATGATAGGATTTTGTGCTAGGCACGAAGTTGAGTTGTTTTAGGAATATTTAGGACATTCCTAAGGTGTTTGGAAGTCTCACGATTGCTTCTATCTGCGAATAGGAGAGTCCTGAGCAGTTATGGTAAGATAGGATACGAGTCCAATTAGGAGTAGGAGTCCTAGATTGGATTGTTTATCCTGAGGGCTGGCTATAAAAGCAAGGGAGGCCAGAGCTCTCGTGGGTAGAGAACTTTGGTCTGTTCCTCTTGTGTTTCTATTGAATATAAAGTTCATAGTTTCGAGGAGCTTTTGTGCCTTGTTCGTCCGACTTGTTTTTCGTCAAGTCTTTCTCGCCGAGTTTCTGCACGACTCAAAACGTTGCTTCGGTGTTTCGTTCATAACTCGAGTTTTACAGATCCGATTGACGTGATTCATTTTGAGTTGTCTTCACAACTCAATTATCTATCATCACGAGCTTCGGATCTGTAGTTTTTGAGATACACGAGTTTCTTGGCAGCGTTGCAGATCTGTTTTATATCGGGTAGAACAGATTGATCTTCGTTTAATGTTTTGATCGTATCTCAAGTTTTACTTCGTGTTTTCAAGTGATTCTTGTTGCATTAGATCCGTGACTTGATTCTCTACCTCTCTACTTGATTTTTCACAGTTGAACACGTTTGAAAACACTTTCACACACGGTTTCTTTAACCTATTGATTTTTTGCTGAGGGGTTTTTGTTGTTTCCACTGCGAAAAGTTTTAATCTACCGTTCACCCCCCCCTCTGGTAGCTTTTAACATGCTCTTCGATCCTACAATTGGTATCAGAGCCAAGGTGCTCTAATCTTTGTGATTTGCACGTGTTTTGACTAACCATCATGGAGAAGTACTCCGCAAAACCTTGTGTGCTCAATGGCATCGATTTTCAGGTTTGGAAGGCGCGGATGGAGGCCTACATACAGGCGCAAGGCTTCGCTATATGGGAAAAGGTCTACCGGAACTTCGATGTACCACCCAACGATCAAGTTACGGCTGCGAACATGAGAGATGTTGACAACAACAACAAGGCTCGCAACTTGATCATCCAAGGATTGACTCAAAGCGACTTCGACCGTGTTGCACACCTCCGATCTGCATATGATGTTTGGAAAGCTCTTTGTGACTACCATGAAGGATCCAATACGATCAAGGAGGTAAGGCAAGATATGTTCAAGAAAGAATACATGCTTTTTGACATGCAACCCGGTGAGTCAATTGACGACCTTTTTGCTCGCTTTAATAAAATTCTCAGCAACTTGCGTAGTGTCAATGTTAACTTTTCAGATGCTGAAAATGCTAGACAAATGTTAGGAGCATTAGATATGTCAATTTGGGAGATGAAAGTTTCATCTATTCGTGAATCTACTGTCATGAGTTCTCTTACTTTAGACGTGCTTTATTATAAATTGAAAACTCATGAAATTGACATCATCTCACGTAAAAACCCCAACAAGTCTATTGCATTTGTTTCGCAACGTGACATGTCTAGTTCTAGTCAATCATCATCTAGTGGTGCACTCTCTTTGCTGTCCTCTCTAACCCTTGAACAGATTGAAGAGTTTCCAGAGGAGGAGCTTGCACTCATCTCTACTCGGTTCTCAAAAGCATTGCAAAATGTGAGAACTAGAAGGAGAGGAAGCTCCGGACCTCAACGATGTTTTGAATGTGGTAAGACAGGACATTTTTGTATGGAGTGCCCTAACCTTTCAGGTCCGACTTCACGTGAAGAAAAGCAAACAAGGACGAAGAAATCGTTTGCAAAGAATAAGAAGAAGAAAGATTTATCAATGCGCAACATAGTGCATAGTATGATCTCTGCACTTCAAGATTTCGGCTCAAGTGATGTGGACACCGGTAGTGATGAAGATGAAGAAGCTATGGCAAATATGTGCTGCATGGCGAGCAAGTCAAGTTCAAGCTCTGAGGAGGCAGAACACAACAGCGACGATGAAGAGGTATGTCCCACTTGCGAAGAAATGTGTGATGCTATTTCTCGTGCCACTGTTATATTAAAGAAAAAGGATAAAAAACTTAGGAACAATGCTGTTAAAATTGAATCACTAGAATCTGAAATTAATCGTTTAAAAACTTTGATTCCTCATGATGATTCTTGTTCCTCATGTGATTTGATTTATGAACAATTATCCTCTTTAAGAAGTGCACACGCATCTACACTTGATAACCTGAACTTGAAATTGAAAAGAACAAAGAGCTTGCTGCTCTTAATGATAAAATTTTGAAAGATGCTTGTTGTTCTACAATTGATTTACATTGTTCTTCATGTGATGATCTGAATAAGAAACTAAATGATGCTATGAATGAGATTTCTATTTTGAACAATGCTTTACGTGTGCATGAAGTTAAATATTGTTCAAATTGCAAACTAAAAGGAAAAACTTCATGTGAAAACTGCTTTGATCTGTCCAATAAACTTGATGACATGCATAGGATACTAGATCGGTTTTCTAATGCAAATAAGAACCTAAACTTGCTGCTGAATTCTTCCAAGTCTTGTAATGATAAAACTGGTTTAGGTTTTAATTCTCATGCTCATGCTACGGCACACCCACCTAAAGTTGTAAAGTCATTAGGAAGCGGTTTGATTCAAACAGCTCCTAGATAAAAAGAGGTGATTTTCAAATCTGCAGGAGTACTGTCCTATTCGGGTTCTAATAAATGTGTTGCTTGCTCATATGGACATGATAACAAGGTTATTTTTCATTGTACCTACTGTGGTAGAGATGGCCATGTCATGGATTTTTGTTATAGACTAGCTAAACACGATAAGAAACAAAGAATACTTGCTAGATCACATAACAACCAAGCAAAATCTGCTAGACCGAATGTTCGGAGCTTGCAACCTGCTGTAATGAGTCAAAAACTTGCTCCCGGACCTACTGTTTTTTTGTGCTACATATAACACATCTTCTAAATCAGTAGTTGGGAACAAAAATTTTCGATGTTTGGCTCATAAACCTGCTGTACCTTCTCAGCTTTCGCGTGTTATTCCTGCTGGACGTCGGGTGACTCAGTACTGGATTCCTAAAAGTCTTTTAACTAACCCCAGTATTGAGTCATCGACGTATTGTGCTGCTGTGTAGGTTTCATGTTTGAGGAAGGAGAACATTTGGATTGTGGATTCAGGTTGCTCACGCCACATGACCGGAAACAAAGAATGGTTCTCCTCTCTCTCTTTTGTGTCACGTGTAGAAAATGTTACTTTCGCCGATAACACTTCTACTCCCATAATTGGTAAAGGTTCGGTTAGAGTAAACAATCTCTACACTTTTAAAGATGTGGCACTTGTTAAAAATTTGAAATACAACTTGCTTTCGGTTTCACAATTGCTAGATGAAAATCTAGAGGTTAGCTTTGCTAAAAATTGCTGCAAGGTTGTAAATTCAAAAGGTGAGCTTTTGTTTAACATGTCTAGGTTTGGAAGAGTTTTTAAAGCTGATTTTGATTTGTCAACTTCTAAGCATCGGTGTCTAGTTGCTAATGATACAAATGATCTATATTTTTGGCATCGTAGACTTGGTCACATAGGCTTTGATCATCTCACTCGTGTTAGTGCTCTCGATCGCATACGTGGGCTGCCGAAGCTTAAAAAGGACAATGATATTGTATGCTCTTCTTGTAGACATGCTAAGTTTGTTGCAGGTTCACATGCTCCTCTCACAATGACCATGACAGCTGAACCGGGACAACTTTTACATCTTGACACAGTAGGTCTGGCACGTGTTCAATCCTTCGGAGGTAAATGGTATGTGCTTGTGATTGTTGATGATTATTCTAGATATTCTTAGGTTTATTTTATGGCATCTAAGAATGAAGCTTTTAGTCATTTTAGAACTTTATTTCCTAGATTATCTATTGATCACCCAGGATCATAAAAAGCAATTAGAAGTGATAACGGAACTGAATTTAAAAACCAATCCTTTGATCACTTTTGTGCTGAAAATGGAATAGATCATCAATACTCTTCACCCTATGTACCACAACAAGATGGTGTCGTAGAAAGAAAGAAAGGACCTTAGTTGAGATGGCTAGGACTATGCTTGAGGAATATCAAACTCCTAGGAAATTTTGGGCTGATGCAATTGCAACCGCTTGTTATGTCTCAAATCGTGTTTTCTTGCGTGCTAAGATTGGAAAAACCTCATATGAGCTCCGGTTTGGACATAGGCCTAGTGTTACACACTTTAGGGTTTTTGGTTGCAAATGCTTTGTTAAGAAACATGGTAATCTTGATAAATTTAAAGCTAGATCTGTTGATGGCATGTTTCTTTGTTATCCATCTCATACTAGAGGCTACCGTGTGCTTTTACTTGATACTAACAAAATTGTGGAGACTTGCAAGGTTTCTTTTGATGAAGCTAGCCCAAGTACTAGCTCCGATATTGCAGGTCCGGATCCATATCCGCAGGGGGAGAGTATTTTTATTGAAGAAGATGAAGAAGTGGTGCTGCTGCCCGAAAACTCGGAAGTAAATAACGATCAAGCAGCTGATTTTGCACCACAACCAGCACCAACAGTCAATACTGCTGGTTCGGACCTTCCTCAATCAACAAACTCTCCTAATAAAAGGTCCGAACATGAAGAAGAAGGTGCTTGTGAAGTGTCTACTCCCCTCCGAGTACTCAAAAGTAATCCTCCACAACAAATCATTGGAAGCTTGCATGAACGAGTCACTCGGTCCAGGTTTTGCGATCCAAACTCTCATGCTCATTCTGCTTTTGTTGCTTCTTTTGAAACCAAGGATATATCACACGCACTCACTAATGAATCTTGGATTAATGCCATGCAAGAAGAGTTAGAAAATTTTGAAAGATATAATGTTTGGAAACTTGTACCTCCACCTCAAGGTCACACATTAATTGGAACTAATTGGGTATTTAAAAATAAGCAAAGTGAGGATGGGGTTGTGGTTAGGAATAAAGCTAGGTTGGTTGCTCAAGGTTTCACTCAAATTGAAGGTCTAGATTTTGATGAAACATTTGCTCCTGTTGCTAGATTAGAAGCTATAAGAATTTTATTAGCATTTGCTGCATCTAAAGGTTTCAAGTTATATCAAATGGATGTTAAAAGTGCTTTTCTTAATGGCTACATAGAGGAGGAGGTTTATGTTAAGCAGCCACCGGGTTTTGAAAATCCAAATTTTCCTAATCATGTTTACAAACTGTCCAAAGCCTTGTACGGTCTAAAACAAGCCCCTAGAGCATGGTATGATAGGTTAAAACATTCTTACTTGAAAAGGGGTTTACCATGGGCAAGGTTGATAAAACTCTTTTTGTACTTAAGCATGGCAATGACTCATTATTCGTTCAAGTGTATGTGGAATGATATTATCTTTGGTTGTGCTTCTCATGATCTCGTGTCCAAGTTTTCAGCTATGATGAGTTCAGAATTTGAGATGAGTATGATGGGAGAACTCACATACTTTTTGGGGCTGCAAATCAAGCAAACAAAAGAAGGAACTTTTGTGCATCAAACTAAGTATACAAAGGACCTTCTTAAGCGCTTCAACATGGACAAATGCAAGCCTCTTCGGACACCAATGGGAACAGCAACAACACTTGAACTTGACGAAGATGGTGACCCGGTCGATAAAAAAGAATACAGAAGTATGATTGGATCACTTTTGTATCTCACGGCGTCAAGACCGGACATACAATTCAGCGTATGTCTTTGTGCACGTTTTCAAGCTTCTCCACGTGCTTCACATCGCCAAGCCATCAAAAGAATTCTCAGGTACCTACATGGAACTTAAGAATTTGGCATTTTTCTTCCTTCTTCCTCAACCGTTTCTTTGAAAGCTTTTTCAGATGCTGATTTTGGGGGTTGTAGGATTGATAGGAAAAGTACTTCGGGTGCTTGTCATTTTCTTGGTAATTCACTTGTTGCTTGGTCCTCTAGAAAACAAAGTTTAGTTGCACAATCCACGGCCGAATCTGAATATGTAGCTGCGGCTAGCGCTTGCTCACAAATTCTTTGGATTGTTCAAACACTTAAGGACTATGGGGTTGATTTAGATAGTGTTCCACTGTTTTGTGATAACACTAGTGCAATTTGTATTGCTAAAAACCCCGTGAAACACTCTAGAACTATGCACATTGACATTAGGTATCACTTTCTCCGTGATAATGTTGAAAAAGGAAACATTGTGCTTCACCATGTCGATACCGAACAACAATTGGCTGATATTTTTACAAAACCTTTGGATTTCACTCGTTTTTGTTTCATTCGTAGTGAAATAGGGGTTATGCATCCTCATGGCTTAAATTGAGGGGGAGTTTTTGAAACTTTGAAAGTCTATGTGTGAATCTGAAACTAAAATAATATGAGCATAGTATTTCATACATATATGACTTTGTGATTCCTTTTACAGGCTGAAAGTTCTTACTACATTACTCATGTTATACATTTTGTAGTTTTTGCCATGACTAGTAATTGGAATAATTACTTACACTAAATCTGGTCATGATCGAACTTTCTTGCTGTTTTGAACTTGTTGCGTGCTCACAAGTGCTTTTAATCATAAAAAAATAATCAAGTGATCAGCTCACATGTTGAGTTTTCAAATAAAAAATTGAGAAAAGATCAAGAGAATATGCATGCATCACACTTATTCTTTTGATATTGCTTATCATTGCACTAAGATATGAACTTGGAAGGAATTGTGTACGACTAAAACCATGTCCTTAAGCTTCTGATTGTCAAATGACATAGGCTTGGCTTGGTTGGTTAGAATAAGGATGATGCGGCATATAATCTCTTGCAAATATCATATGATCAACTTTGTGCCTTAAATGATTATGAATAATAAAAATGCAGCAACAAGTGTCATGTTTTCAGGTTTTGAAATAGTTGAGTAAGGGAGATCATGACTTGCTTAAACTGAAAAATACATTTGATCTCTAGCATGGCTTACACTACTTTATGTATCTCATTGATGTGATAGTGTAAGTTACCTGATAGTATGACTTGGATGAGCTTTGTTTTGTATGTATATGTTATAATATGCTCATAACATTTAAAAATTTCTCTTTTGAACCTTGCTGAATACATTGTCAAAGGGGGAGAAATATGTATAAGGAGAGATTTTTTTTACACTTTGCATATGTTATACATTTTCTTCCTTCTCTGATTTTAAAAAATAGGGAGAAATTAATAAAGGGGGAGAAATGAGTTTTCAAAGCTTTTCAAAACTTTTCATAAGCCAATGTTCGGATTTTAATTGGTGTTGCCAATGCATTCATCAAAGGGGAGATTGTGAGACCTATGTGTGCTGAATACATTGGCAATTAGGATAAAAGTTAGCATTAACATTCAAAGTTTTGAATATTGCCAAAACATTCTTCTGTGGCAAGGTCCGACAAGTTCTTTGTTAGGTCCGCCAAGTGTTGGCAAGGTCCGACGCAAGGTCCGGAGAGCTTCTGTGAGGTCCGGAGCTTGTTTTTAGGGAGCTCCCGTGAAGTTCAACTCGTAGAACTGCAGCGTCTTGTTTTTGCTTTTAACTCGCAATATTTCAAACTTGCTTTATGGGGAGATTTGCTTAGTATTAATTTGCTGAGTTTTTTGTGTGTTTTGGTAGTTATGGCTGTTATCATTTGATATGGTTTGCAACATGCTTATGTGACGTGCTCATGTAAGGTGTTGTGGTTTTCGAACTAATGTGAGTCAAGTCGAGGACTTGTGCTCGGAAGAATTGGTTGTTTATTCATGTGCAGGTGTTGCTTGAGTTCAAGACATGGCTGGTGACAGGATCCTTGGACTAGTCTCAGGGAGGAGATGAGGTTCCAACAACCAAGTTCGGGAGGAGCTGTGGTTGAGTTGATCGGGAGGTCGCGCAACATGTTTGGATCAAGGGCAGTGCATATGAAGGTTGCGTGTACGTCATTGGAAGGTGTTTGCACGTGTGCAAGGAGTGCATGGACGTGGCAACATTGTTCCAAGGCGTGATGAAGAGAAGTGGACGTAAAGAATTGGTCGGAAAGGTCCAACCGGCTGGATTGCGTACTCAGGCTGAGGCTGAGTCGGATATGGCTCAAATATGGAAGATTTGAGTTGGTTATGATAGGATTTCATGCTAGGCACGAAGTTGAGTTGTTTTAGGAATGTTTAGGACGTTCCTAAGGTGTTTGGAAATCTCACGATTGCTTCTATCTGCGAATAGGAGAGTCCTCAGCATAATCGTAAGTTAGGATACGAGTCCAATTAGGAGTAGGAGTCCTAGATTGGATTGTTTAGCCTGAGGGCTGGCTATAAAAGCAAGGGAGGCCAGAGCTCTCATGGGTAGAGAACTTTGGGCTGTTTCTCTTGTGTTTCTATTGAATATAAAGTTCATAGTTTCGAGGAGCTTTTGTGCCTTGTTCGTCCGACTTGTTTTTCGTCAAGTCTTTCTCGCGGAGTTTCTCGACAGACCGACGTTGCTTTGGTGTTTCGTTCATAACTCGAGTTTTACAGATCCGATTGACGTGATTCTTTTTGGGTTGTCTTCACAACTCAATTATCTATCATCTGTGAAATTTTCACGAGCTTCGGATGCGTAGTTTTTGATATACACGAGTTTCTTTTGCAGCGTTGCAGATCTGTTTTATATCGGGTAGAATAGATTGATCTTCGTTTAATGTTTTGATCGTATCTCAAGTTTTACTTCGTGTTTTCAAGTGATTCTTGTTGCATTAGATCCGTGACTTGATTCTATACCACTCTACTTGATTTGTCACGGTCGAACACGTTTGAAAACACTTGCACACACGGTTTCTTTAACCGATTGATTTTTGGCTGAGGGGTTTTTGTTGTTTCCGCTGCGAAAAGTTTTAATCACCATTCACCCCCTCTGGTAGCTTTTCACGTGCTCTTCGATCCTACAATTGGTATCAGAGCCAAGGTGCTCTAATCTTTGTGATTTGCATGTGTTTTGACTAACCATCATGGAGAAGTACTTCGCAAAACCTTGTGTGTTCAATGGCATCGATTTTCAGGTTTGGAAGGCGCGGATGGAGGCCTACATACAGGCGCAAGGCTTCGCCATATGGGAAAAGGTCTACCGGAACTTCGATGTACCACCCAACGATCAAGTTACGGCTGCGAACATGAGAGATGTTGACAACAACAACAAGGCTCGCAACTTGATAATCCAAGGATTGACTCAAAGCGACTTCGACCGTGTTGCACACCTCCGATCTGCATATGATGTTTGGAAAGCTCTTTGTGACTACCATGAAGGATCCAATACGATCAAGGAGGTAAGGCAAGATATGTTCAAGAAAGAATACATGCGTTTTGAGATGCAACCCGGTGAGTCAATTGATGACCTTTTTGCTCGCTTTAATAAAATTCTCAGCAACTTGCATAGTGTCAATGCTAACTTTTCAGATGCTGAAAATGCTAGACAATTGTTAGGAGCATTAGATATGTCAATTTGGGAGATGAAAGTTACATTTATTCGTGAATCTACTGTCATGAGTTCTCTTACTTTAGACGTGCTTTATTCTAAATTGAAAACTCATGAAATTGACATCATCTCACATAAAAACCCCAACAAGTCTATTGCATTTGTTTCGCAACGTGACATGTCTAGTTCTAGTCAATCATCATATAATGGTGCACTCTCTTTGCTGTCCTCTCTAACCCTTGAACAGATTGAAGAGTTTCTAGAGGAGGAGCTTGCACTCATCTCTACTCGGTTCTCAAAAGCATTGCAAAATGTGAGAACTAGAAGGAGAGGAAGCTCTGGACCTCAACGATGTTTTGAATGTGGTAAGATAGGACATTTTCGTACGGAGTGCACTAACCTTTCAGGTCCGACTTCATGTGAAGAAAAGCAAACAAGGCCGAAGAAATCGTTTGCAAAGAATAAGAAGAAGAAAGATTTATCAATGCGCAACATAGTGCATAGTATGATCTCTGCACTTCAAGATTTCGGCTCAAGTGATGTGGACACCGGTAGTGATGAAGATGAAGAAGCTATGGCAAATATGTGCTGCATGGCGAGCAAGTCAAGTTCAAGCTCCGAGGAGGCAGAACACAACAGCGACGATGAAGAGGTATGTCCCACTTGCGAAGAAATGTGTGATGCTATTTATCGTGCCACTGTTATATTAAAGAAAAAGGATAAAAAACTTAGGAACAATGCTGTTAAAATTGAATCACTAGAATCTGAAATTAATCGTTTAAAAACTTTGATTCCTAGTGATGATTCTTGTTCCTCATGTGATTTGATTTATGAACAATTATCCTCTTTAAGAAGTGCACACGCATCTACACTTGATAAACTTGAACTTGAAAAAAAGAACAAAGAGCTTGCTGCACTTAATGATAAAAATTTGAAAGATGCTTGTTGTTCTACAATTGATTTGCATTGTTCTTCATGTGATGATCTGAATAAGAAACTAAATGATGCTATGAATGAGATTTCTATTTGAACAATGCTTTACGTGTGCATGAAGTTAAATATTGTTCAAATTGCAAACTAAAAGGAAAACTTCATGTGAAAACTGTTTTGATCTGTCCAATAAACTTGATGACATGCATAGGACACTAGATCGGTTTTCTAATGCAAACAAGAACCTAAACTTGCTGCTGAATTCTTCCAAGTCTTGTAATGATAAAACTGGTTTAGGTTTTAATTCTCATGCTCATGCTAAGGCACACCCACCTAAAGTTGTAAAGTCATTAGGAAGCGGTTTGATTCAAACAGCTCATAGACAAAAAGAGGTGATTTTCAAATCTGCAGGAGTACTGTCCCATTCATGTTCTAATAAACGTGTTGCTTGCTCATCTAGACATGCTAATAAGGTTATTTTTCATTGTACCTACTGTGGTAGAGATGGTCATGTCATGGATTTTTGTTATAGACTAGCTAAACACGATAAGAAACAAAGAATACTTGCTAGATCACATAACAACCAAGCAAAATCTGCTAGACCAAATGTTCGGAGCTTGCAACCTGCTGTAATAAGTCAAAAACTCGCTCCCGGACCTGCTGTTTTTTGTGCTACATATAACATATCTTCTATGTCAGTAGTTGGGAACAAAAATTTCGATGTTTGGCTCATAAACCTGCTGTACCTTCTCAGCTTTCGCGTGTTATTCCTGCTGGACGTCGTTTGACTCAGTACTGGATTCCTAAAAGTCTTTTAACTAACCCTAGTATTGAGTCATCGATGTATTGTGCTTCTGTGTAGGTTTCACGTTTGAGGAAGGAGAACATTTGGATTGTGGATTCAGGTTGCTCACGCCACATGACCGGTAACAAAGAATGGTTGTCCTCTCTCTCTTTTGTGTCACGTGTAGAAAATGTTACTTTCGCCGATAACTCTTCTACTCCCATAATTGCTAAAGGTTCGGTTAGAGTAAACAATCTCTACACTTTGAAATGTGGCACTTGTTAAAAATTTGAAATACAACTTGCTTTCGGTTTCACAATTGCTAGATAAAAATCTAGAGGTTAGCTTTGCTAAAAATTGCTGCAAGGTTGTAGATTCAAAATGTGAGCTTTTGTTTAACATGTCTAGGTTTGGAAGAGTTTTAAAGCTGATTTTGATTTGTCAACTTCTAAGCATTGGCGTCTAGTTGCTAATGATACAAAGGATCTATATTTTTGGCATCGTAGACTTGGTCACATAGGCTTTGATCATCTCACTCGTGTTAGTGCTCTCGATCGCATATGTGGGCTGCCGAAGCTCAAAAAGGACAATGATATTGTGTGCTCTTCTTGTAGACATGCTAAGTTTGTTGCAGGTTCACATGCTTCTCTCAAAATGACCATGACAGCTGAACCGGGACAACTTTTACATCTTGACACAGTAGGTCCGGCACGTGTTCAATCCTTCGGAGGTAAATGGTATGTGCTTGTGATTGTTGATGATTATTCCAGATATTCTTGGGTTTATTTTATGGCATCTAAGAATGAAGCTTTTAGTCATTTTAGAACTTTGTTTCTTAGATTATCTATTGATCACCCAGGATCATTAAAAGCAATTAGAAGTGATAACGGAACTAATTTTAAAAACCAATCCTTTGATCACTTTTGTGCTGAAAATGGAATAGATCATCAATACTCTTCACCCTATGTACCACAACAAAATGGTGACGTAGAAAGAAAGAACAGGACCTTAGTTGAGATGGCTAGGACTATGCTTGATGAATATCAAACTCCTAGGAAATTTTGGTCTGATGCAATTGCAACCGCTTGTTATGTCTCAAATCATGTTTTCTTGCGTGCTAAGCTTGGAAAAACCCCATATGAGCTCCGGTTTGGACATAGGCCTAGTGTTACACACTTTAGGGTTTTTGGTTGCAAATTCTTTGTTAAGAAACATGGTAATCTTGATAAATTTGAAGCTAGATCTGTTGATGGTATATTTCTTGGTTATCCATCTCATACTAGAGGCTACCGTGTGCTTTTACTTGACACTAACAAAATTGTGGAGACTTGCGAGGTTTCTTTTGATGAAGCTAGCCCAAGTACTAGCTCCGATATTGCAGGTCCGGATCCATATCCGCAGGGGGAGAGTATTTTTATTGAAGAAGATGAAGAAGTGGTGCTGCTGCCCAAAAACTCGGAAGTAAATAACGATCAAGCTGCTGATTTTGCAACACAACCAGCACCAACAGTAACTACTGCTGGTTCGGACCTTCCTCAATCGACAAGCTCTCCTAATCAAAGGTCCGAACATGAAGAAGAAGGTGCTTGTGAAGTGTCTACTCCCCTCCGAGTACTCAAAAGTCATCCTCCACAACAAATCATTGGAAGCTTGCATGAACGAGTCACTCGGTCCAGGTTTTGTGATCCAAACTCTCATGCTCATTCTGCTTTTGTTGCTTCTTTTGAACCCAAGGATATATCACACACACTAACTAATGAATCTTGGATTAATGCCATGCAAGAAGAGTTAGAAAATTTTGAAAGAAATAATGTTTGGAAACTTGTACCTCCACCTGAAGGTCACACATTAATTGGAACTAAATGGGTATTTAAAAATAAGCAAAGTGAGGATGGGGTTGTGGTTAGGAATAAAGCTAGGTTGGTTGCTCAAGGTTTCACTCAAATTGAAGGTCTAGATTTTGATGAAACATTTGCTCCTGTTGCTAGATTAGAAGCTATAAGAATTTTATTAGCATTTGCTGCTTCTAAAAGGTTTCAAGTTATGTCAAATTGATGTTAAAAGTGCTTTTCTTAATGGCTACATAGAGGAGGACGTTTATGTTAAGCAGCCACCGGGTTTTGAAAATCCAAATTTTCCTAATCATGTTTACAAACTGTCCAAAGCCTTGTACGGTCTAAAACAAGCCCCTAGAGCATGGTATGATAGGTTAAAACATTCTTACTTGAAAAAGGGTTTACCATGGGCAAGGTTGATAAAACTCTTTTTGTACTTAAGCATGGCAATGACTCATTATTCGTTCAAGTGTATGTGGATGATATTATCTTTGGCTGTGCTTCTCATGATCTCGTGTCCAAGTTTTCAGCTATGATGAGTTCAGAATTTGAGATGGGTATGATGGGAGAACTCACATACTTTTTGGGGCTGCAAATCAAGCAAACAAAAGAAGGAACTTTTGTGCATCAAACTAAGTATACAAAGGACCTTCTTAAGCGCTTCAACATGGACAAATGCAAGCCTCTTCGGACACCAATGGGAACAGCAACAACACTTGAACTTGATGAAGATGGTGACCCGGTTGATAAAAAAGAATACGGAAGTATGATTGGATCACTTTTGTATCTCACGGCGTCAAGACCGGACATACAATTCAGCGTATGTCTTTGTGCACGTTTTCAAGCTTCTCCACGTGCTTCACATCGCCAAGACATCAAAAGGATTCTCAGGAACCTACATGGAACTCAAGAATTTGGAATTTTTCTTCCTTCTTCCTCAAACGTTTCTTTGATAGCTTTTTCGGATGCTGATTTTGGGGGTTGTAGGATTGATAGGAAAAGTACTTCGGGTGCTTGTCATTTTCTTGGTAATTCACTTGTTGCTTGGTCCTCTAGAAAACAAAGTTCAGTTGCACAATCCACGGCCGAATCTGAATATGTAGCTGCGGCTAGCGCTTGCTCACAAATTCTTTGGATTGTTCAAACACATAAGGACTATGGGGTTGATTTAGATAGTGTTCCACTGTTTTGTGATAACACTAGTGCAATTTGTATTGCTAAAAACCCCGTGAAACACTCTAGAACTAAGCACATTGACATTAGGTATCACTTTCTTCGTGATAATGTTGAAAAAGGAAACATTGTGCTTCACCATGTCGATACCGAACAACAATTGGCTGATATTTTTACAAAACCTTTGGATTTCACTCGTTTTTGTCTCATTTGTAGTGAAATAGGGGTTATGCATCCTCATGGCTTAAATTGAGGGGGAGTTTTTGAAACTTTGAAAGTCTATGTGTGAATCTGAAACTAAAATAATATGAGCATACTATTTCATACATATATGACTTTGTGATTCCTTTTACAGGCTGAAAGTTCTTACTACATTACTCATGTTATACATTTTGTAGTTTTTTCCATGACTAGTAATTGGAATAATTACTTACACTAAATCTGGTCATGATCGAACTTTCTTGCTGTTTTGAACTTGTTGCGTGCTCACAAGTGCTTTTAATCATAAAAAAATTAATCAAGTGATCAGCTCACATGTTGAGTTTTCAAATAAAAAATTGAGAAAAGATCAAGAGAATATGCATGCATCGCACTTCTTCTTTTGAGATTGCTTATCATTGCACTAAGATATGAACTTGGAAGGAATTGTGTATGACTAAAACCATGTCCTTAAGCTTCTGATTGTCAAATGACATAGGCTTGGCTTGGTTGGTTAGAATAAGGCTGATGCGGCTTATAATCTCTTGCAAATATCATATGATCAACTTTGTGCCTTAAATGATTATGAATAATAAAAATGCAGCAACAAGTGTCATGTTTTCAGGTTTTGAAATAGTTGAGTAAGGGAGATCATGACTTGCTTAAACTGAAAAATACATTTGATCTCTAGCATGGCTTACACTACTTTATGTATCTCATTGATGTGATAGTGTAAGTAACCTGATAGTATGACTTGGATGAGCTTTGTTTTGTATGTATATGTTATAGTATGCTCATAACATTTAAAAATTTCTCTTTTGAACCTTGCTGAATACATTGTCAAAGGGGGAGAAATATGTATAAGGAGAGATTTTTTTTACACTTTGCATATGTTATACACTTTCTTCCTTCTCTGATTTTAAAAAATGGGGAGAAATTAATAAAAGGGGAGAAATGAGTTTTCAAAGCTTTTCAAAACTTTTTATAAGCAAATGTTCGGATTTTAATTGGTGTTGCCAATGCATTCATCAAGGGGGAGATTGTGAGACCTATGTGTGCTGAATACATTGGCAATTAGGATAAAAGTTAGCATTAACATTCAAAGTTTTGAATATTGCCAAAACATTCTTCTGTGGAAAGGTCCGACAAGTTCTTTGTTAGGTCCGCCAAGTGTTGGCAAGGTCCGACGCAAGGTCCGGAGAGCTCCTGCAAGGTCCGGAGAGCTTCTGTGAGGTCCGGAGCTTGTTTTTAGGGAGCTCCCGTGAAGTTCAACTCGTAGAACTGCAGCATCTTGTTTTTGCTTTTAACTCGTAATGTTTCAAACTTTCTTTATGGAAAGGTTTGATTAGTATTAATTTGCTAAGTTTTTGGTGTGTTTTGGTGGTTATGGCTGTTATCATTTGATATAGTTTGCAACATGCTTATGTGACGTGCTCATGTAAGGTGTTGTGGTTTCCGAACTAACGTGAGTCAAGTCGAGGACTTGTGCTCGGAAGAATTGGTTGTTTATTCATGTGCAGGTGTTGCTTGAGTTCAAGACATGGCTGGTGACGGGATCCTTGGACTAGTCTCAGGGAGGAGATGAGGTTCCAACAACCAAGTTCGGGAGGAGCTGTGGTTGAGTTGATCGGGAGGTCGCGCAGCATGTTTGGATCAAGGGCAGTGCATATGAAGGTGCATGTACGTTGTTGGAAGGTGTTTGCACGTGTGCAAGGAGTGCATGTACGTGGCAACATTGTTCCAAGGCGTGATGAAGAGAAGTTGACGTAAAGAATTGGTCGGAGAGGTCCAACCGGCTGGATTGCGTACTCAGGCTGAGGCTGAGTCGGATATGGCTCAAATATGGAAGATTTGAGTTGGTTATGATAGGATTTCATGCTAGGCACGAAGTTGAGTTGTTTTAGGAATGTTTAGTACGTTCCTAAGGTGTTTGGAAGTCTCACGATTGCTTCTATCTGCGAATAGGAGAGTCCTGAGCAGTTATGGTAAGTTAGGATACGAGTCCAATTAGGAGTAGGAGTCCAAGATTGGATTGTTTAGCCTGAGGGCTGGCTATAAAAGCAAGGGAGGCCAGAGCTCTCGTGGGTAGAGAACTTTGGGCTGTTCCTCTTGTGTTTCTATTGAATAAAGTTCATAGTTTCGAGGAGCTTTTGTCCCTTGTTCGTCCGACTTGTTTTTCGTCAAGTCTTTCTCGCCGAGTTTCTGGACAGACCGACGTTTCTTCGGTGTTTCGTTCATAACTCGAGTTTTACAGATCCGATTGACGTGATTCTTTTTGGGTTGTCTTCACAACTCAATTATCTATCATCTGTGAAACTTTCACAAGCTTCGGATCTGTAGTTTTTGAGATACACGAGTTTCTTTGCAGCATTGCAGATCTGTTTTATATCGGGTAGAACAGATTGATCTTCGTTTAATGTTTTGATCGTATCTCAAGTTTTACTTCGTGTTTTCAAGTGATTCTTGTTGCATTAGATCCGTGACTTGATTATCTACCTCTCTACTTGATTTGTCACGGTTGAACACGTTTGAAAACACTTGCACACACGGTTTATTTAACCGATTGATTTTTTGCTGAGGGGTTTTTGTTGTTTCCGCTGCAAAAAGTTTTAATCTACCATTCACCCCCCTTTGGTAGCTTTTCACGTGCTCTTCGATCCTACAGTGTTGCTCCGCGCTATTCGTTAAGAAGAAGGACGAAACACTGCGGCTATGTGTTGATTATCGTCCTCTAAATGCTGTCACGATAAAGAACAAGTATTATTTGCCCTGCATCGACATATTGTTTGATCAACTTGTGGGTGCAAAGGTATTCTCAAAGATGGATCTTTGGTCGGGATATCATCAAATCAAAATCCGACCGGAGGACATACCGAAGACAGCTTTCTCGATGAGATACGGACTCTATGAGTACCTCGTCATGTAATTTGGGTTAACCAACGCTCCGGCACCCTTCATGTACTTGATGAATTCGGTGTTCATGCCGGAGTTAGACAAATTCGTCGTGGTATTCATCGATGACATTCTGGTTTACTCCAAATCTGAAGAAGAGCACGCTGATCATCTACGTATCATGCTACAACGGTTGAGGGAGCACAAAATATATGCCAAGTTCAGAAAGTGCGAGTTCTGGATTGATCAAGTGCCTTTCCTAGGCCATATTATTTCAGCAGAGGGCATTACCGTGGACCCCAGCAAAATTGAACAAGTGCTGAAATGGGAATCTCCCAAATCAGTCCACGAGGTCCGAAGCTTCCTAGGTTTAGCAGGGTATTATCGGAGGTTCATTCCGAGCTTCTCAAAAATTGCTAAACCAATGACGGAGCTGCTGAAGAAGGGCACTAAATACATGTGGAATGAAGCATGTGAAGCCGTATTCAAAACTTTGGTGAAACATCTCACAACAGCTCCAGTTATTGCTCAGCCGGACACAACGAAGCCATTCGATGTATACTGTGATGCATCCGGCATCAGTCTCGGCTGTGTTCTTATGCAAGAAGGGAGTGTAGTCGCCTATAGGTCTCGTCAACTGCGAAATCACGAGCAGCATTATCCAAAATCTCGAGCTTGCTGCTGTGGTGTTGGCGTTAAAGATGTGGAGGCATTATCTACTTGGTAATCTTGTTCACCTCTACACGGAGCATAAAAGCTTGAAGTATATCTTCATGCAGAAGGAGCTGAATATGAGACAACGGAGATGGTTGGAGCTCATCAAAGATTATGAAATTGAGATCCACTACCATCCGGGCAAAGCAAACATGGTTGCCGACGCGCTTAGTCGGAAAGCCCACGTTCACAACTTGGCGGCTGTTGAGTTGGAAGATGAAGAACCAAGTCTCCGTGTCATTCTGTATGGCGCGCTTTATAATCTCGCGCTCATTCCAACTATCAGTGAAGAGATTGTTGAGGCGCAAAGAAGAGACAGGGGTATGTCTCACATACGGAGAAGACTAGACAACGGAGAGGTGAAATGTTTCCGGAAGGATGAGAATGGTACGATATGGTTTAACGACCGTATAGTGGTACCGCGTAATATGAAACTCCGGAAGAAGATCTTGATGATGGTGGACGCGGATGAAGAGGGAAATCGCTAAATACGTATCCGAATGTGATACATGTAGACGGGTCAAGGCTGATTACATGCGGAAAGCCGGACCGCTACAAACTCTGAAGATACCGGTATGGAAATGGGAGGATGTGAGTATGTATTTCATCGTCGGATTACCGCTCACATCCCAGAAGCATGACTCGATATGGGTGATTGTCGACCAGTTGAAAAAGTCAGCTCATTTCATACCGGTGAACACTCATTATCGAGCAAGGCAATATGCGGAACTATATATCTCGAGAATTATATGCTCACATGGTGTCCTGAAGACCATCATTTTAGATCGGGGTGCGCTGTTTGTTGCTCATTTTTGGGAGCAGCTGCACGCCTCGTTGGGCACCAAGCCGTTTAGAAGCTCTGCATATCACCCTCAAACTGATGGATAAACTGAGAGGGTGAACCAAGTGCTGGAAGATATGTTGAGAGCGTGTGCCATCCACCACGGTAAGAATTGGGATGATCACTTACCGTTGGTGGAGTTTTCATACAACAACGGTTATCAAGCGAGTATTAAAATGGCACCGTATGAAGCTCTCTACGGCCGGAAGTGTTACATACTGCTGAATTGGTGTGAGTCCGGCGAAAGAGTTCTGTTCAGGGTTGATCTTGTCAACGAAGCCGAAGACCGAGTTCGGTTGATATAAGAAAACTTGAAGGCTGCACAATCCCGACAGAAGAGCTACACTGATCAAAGGCGTAGGCCATTGCATTTTGATGTCGGAGAGCACGTGTATCTTCTCGTGTCTCGGATGAAGGGAATTTACCGGTTCGGTGTGAAGGGGAAACTCGCTCCCCGCTTTATAGGTCCTTTTGCTATCACAGAGAAGTGCGGACCCGTAGCCTACCGGCTAGAACTACCGGCAAGTCTTGCGGGTGTTCATGATGTATTTCATGTGTCACAGCTTCTGAAGTGCCTCAAATTCACCGCTGCTGTCCGCACCGAGGAAATCGACGAGTTGAAACCGGACCTTACCTATACCGAGCAACCGTTTCAGATTATAGATGAAAAGACCCGGGTAACCCGGAACCGGACGATCAAATTTTACAAGGTGCTGTGGAGTAATCATACCACGGAAGAGGCGACGTGGGAAAGTGAGGATTATCTCTGCACCAACTATCCGAAACTTTTAGCTTTGTACAGTTTGTAATTACCTCTCCCGTCTCGTTCTTCTTTTGTAATCTTGGGACGAGATTCTTTAAGGGGGGAGGAATGTAAAAGTCCCAAAAATGTATATGAGAAAAACAAGGTTTAAATTCATATGTGTGGCAAGGTATGAAAAATGGGACTTGCTAAAACTTTTCTTCTTGCAAAGTGATACATGGATGATCATCCAAAATGAGGTTCACATCTTTATTTGAAGGTGTTGAACCAATAAGGATTTAAATACCATTTTGCATGTAAGTTTAAAAACCAGATTTTAAATTCAAAATTCACACAACTGGTGGCCAAAAAACTTTGAATAAATATGCAGCCATATAGTTGGAAATTGGGGAAAAAGTTTGATGACAAAATTTTCATTTTCAGGGTGGGCTCCAAAAAGGAATTATGGAAGCATTTTAAAAACTCCAACCAAATTCAAATTTGCTATGCAAATTCAAACTGAATTTGGTGAATTCAAATTCTAGCCCGCCTTTCAAACTCAGAGTTTTGGAATTTGGGAGAATTAACTTGAGAAGATCTTTTGGAGAGGAGAGTAGTGGGGGACCCACATGTCATTGGGCTGAGGATTTAGACTTGCACATGAAGCAAACAATTCACTGTCTCTGTTCTGTTCTCCAACCGACTGAGAGGCACCGTGTGCCACCGAGGGGCAGCGGCGCCACCTCCTGCTCCCTCTCCCACGCACTGGAGACTGAGTAAAGGCCCCCCTCATGCCTTGGCTCCTTTGTTACCTCCTCGCTCACGAACAGAGACCTTGCCTCTCAGACCGAGCCTCGGAAGCAACCCGGAAAACGGCAGAAACACCCGCGCCCACTGCCTCCGAGATGCAAAACACCACGGCGCAACTGTTGCTCACTCCCCGACCCAAAAACCACCGAGTCCCGGCGTTCCCGAGCCTTCAAACAACCATTCCGCGGTGACCTAACTGAAACCGGTGATCGGGCGCTCGTGGACAGCTTGCCACTGCGTGTTTCATGCCCAAGCGAGCATGGCAACGGGAGCGCACGGCCACCGTGCTGCCCTCACCCAAAGCTCAAGCCACGCCATGAGCTATCGACGGCAAATTTTGGGATTTTGCTCCGGCGTGTGCAAACCAGACGTCCGGTACGAGTTCTACAAATTTCCGCTCTCCAATCCTTCTTAGCGCGTCAAACTTGGCACATAGAAGCTGGACTATCCGGCGATCATATTCCCTTTAGCATCCGTGGCTTGAAACTGTAAGGGCCTCAGTTTTTGACACCTATTGGAAGTGTTCATCACCACACCACACACCTCATTTGAAGTAAGTTGACGAACAGAAATGAAGAGCAAGTAACCACCATCAACATGCTCACTAGAGAACAAACTCACATATTGCAAAAGTGGTATTTTCCCACATGTGATATAGAAGGGCTGGACATATGAAAACTCCTACACATTGCTAAGGATGTCCATGCCAAGTTTCACCCAAATTCAAAACCTTTTTGAGGTCATTTTGGGTATAGCTAGAAAGAGGGCAGTTTGAAACCATATTCAAATTCAAACTGTTTTTACCCCATGAATTTAAAAGTGGGAGGCATATTCTTATTCAGCACATTTTTGTGAGCTCACACACCAATTTTCACTCCATTTGGAGTTGACCTTGACATGAGCTAAGTGGGACAAATTCATACTTTATTTGAATTCAAAACTGAACTTGTGCTGAAATTCATTCAAACCAAACCCAATTTGAAGTCTACTCAATTCAAATGGCTCATGGGTGGATAATTTGAATCACCAGGGGTATTATGGGGATCACTGTGTACAACAGTGATTAGGAGTAAATTTCAGAGGTTAAAACCCCGGGTGGGACCCACATGGCATAGAGAGAAGGAGGCAAAACTTGCACACAAAGTCACAGCCTCGGTGGGAAATTCCACCGAGCAGCTGTCGGCTGTGCCACCGAGCAGCCATCGGTGCCACCAGCTGCTTCCCCTCTCCGCACGCTGGCGCCCAAGGCGGCTTGCTCGCGCCCCCACGCGATCGGCACCGCCTCAGCCGAGCAGGAGTCGGCCGGCTTTATCTTCTCGCGGGCAAACCCGAGCAGCGGCATTGTTTCTCGCTGCAGCTCTCTGCTCAATCGGGAAAACCAGCAAAACTATCTCCTCCTTCGTTCCTGAGCTGCTAGACAGCAACCTGAGGTCGCACTCCATCTCCCCAACGCCAGAAACCCTGAGCTCCGACCTCCTTTGCCCGAAAACGATCGCCACCGCGGCGACCTAGCCTCAGCCGAGAGTCAGGCGCCCGTGGACACCATTCCACAGGCGTTTTCACGGTCCAGCAAGAGAGGCAACAGGAGTGTGCGACCACTGTCCTGCTCTCCTCCAAGTTTGAAAGCAAACTGTGAAGAATCCACAGAGAATTTCCAGTTTTTGCAACTGCGACCGTAAACCGAGCTTCCGGTACGGATTCTTCAAATTCTCGCTCTATGATCTTTCGGTGGTTATCAAATCTTGCACATAGACGCTGGACTAGCCGGCGGTCAAGTTCTTTTCTGCATCCATGGCTTGAAACTGTCTAGGAGTGATGAATTTCGAGCTCGATCAAGGGCGGTCATGGCGGGCACGATCGGTCACACGGTGCCGACCGACTTGACGCCATCCCTAAACCCTTTGACACCTTGTCGAGCTTCCTAGAGGTACACTGATGCTGTAGGACCGTTTGTTCGAGGTGTTAGCAGGTTAGAACCCACGGTCGACGGCGCCGAACCTCAACCGAGGCCGCGGCACGTCGCCGGGCTATTTCCGGTCACCCCAAGCCCGACCTGACACCACCGACGTGTTCCTCGACGTCGACAACCACCTGGCGGCGAGTTTCAGTCCATGGGAGGTCCAGCAGCGGCGAGCCGGCGAGCTCCAGGTCTGCTCCGGCGAGGTCAGCGGCGCGGGCGCGAGAGAGCGGCGGGAGGAAGACGAAGCCGGCTGGCCCATGTGTCAGCGGCTGAAGAATTTAAATCGGGATCGGGTGTGGCCGGGATCGGCTGTGTTGGCGCGCAAATACCCTGTGGGCCTCAGTGTGCTGGACACCTCCGCGCTTAACACGTGTCCCCGCGGGCCCCCGAGAGTTTAAACTTTTCCCCCGATTTTCAGAATTCTTCCAAACTTCAAATCCTCATAACTTTGGCTAGAAAGCTCCAAATCAAGTGAATCAAGTTTTGTTGGATTCAGCTATCTGAGCACTTTCCAGCAAATCAAGTTTCACTTCTTGAAAATCCTTATTTCTCCAGAATTAATTCCTCAAAGTTTAAATTGTTAGGAATTTTAACTGGAGAATCCCTTGGAGGAAAATCCTGAAATTTTGCTGGGATGTTCACCAAAATATCCCTGAACTATCGTAAAAATTTCAGATTCATTTGAGCTCATTTGATCCACCTAATGGTGTGATTAGTGAAACTGTTCCAGAGAAAATAGAAAATGTTCAGAAATATTTTCAGAATTTTCTCTGAAATTGTTTAGCTCATATCTTTAATTAGGAACCATCAAATTAAGTGAGACCAACTCCATTAGAACCCTCTTAAAATCTAGTTTTCAGAAAGTCATAGTTGGTTTCATGAAAATCCTTAGGACACCCTAAAAGCCTTCAATTAAGGTCAAGTACATAATTAATTGTGGAGGGCTCAAATGAGCTTTGCTGCAACTGAAACTTGACCAAGTCTCTGTTTAGGTTGTAACCAAGCCACAGTAAAAGTTTCACAGTCATTGGGCTTGTCTAGTAAGAGTTATAGACTTCACAAGATTAAAAGTAAATACAACTGCATTTAAATTAATACATGTATTGCTTCTATCATGTAGTCGCTAAGGTCAAGGAGGAACCCGAAGTCCTAGACTTCGTTACTCCGGAGGAACAGCTAGCCTACGACCAAGAGCAGCAAGGCAAGCTCTGGTTTGCATTAACCTTTTTACAAGTTTTTATTGTTTTGAGCACATACTTGATTACTTTATTCTTTGCATTAGAGTCTTGTTTGGAAACCCAACTGCATAGCCATGAAAACCATGGGTTGGGTTCAGGATTGCACACCCCGTTAGCTACTGCAATGCTAAGTTAGTGTAGGATTCGGTACAAGTCGAGTAGTTGGAACTACTCGCGAGCATAGGCTAGAGGCACTCGACTCGGGTAGTGATATCACATGATACACATGGCAAGAAAAATGAGACCAAGCGGAGGGTAAGGGCAGCAGGACTGAGGGGCCTGGGTGCTATATCTCCGCTTGTGTCGATTGAGGACCGAGCCGTGTGCGGGCCTGTTGAACAAGCTAGCACAGTACCGAAGACCTACCGGCTATATGGCAACCGGGAAACCGATGTAACTCGGTTAGATGGGTGTTGAGGCATAGCTGGTCGTTCAGAGGGTAGGTTGAGAGCTCGAGGTGTAAATCGGCTGGCGGCACTGAGATGCGTTTGCAGATAACTCTTGCTCGGGACGATTGGACCGGTTCAACATTTGGCTAACGGATGAAAGGTAGTTGCGTACGGCGTCCGTGATGGTTGTTGTAGGCAACATCGAGTACGGGCGTACGTGACGGGTTGTTCGGTAACCCTGCAGGTGGAAATCGATTATAATCGCCGTCCCTCGCAGTCAGTGAGTACCACTTGTTCACTGTACCGTGACGTAGAATGAACAGGCTAGTTACATGTTAAAATGCTGCTGATTGAAAGATGAACTTTGCTTTTTAATGGTTTGTTGTAGTTTAGAGCTAACTAAAGTTCTTTTCAACTTTGGGCAATGTACATGAGAGAAATGCGTTTCTTGTTTGATTGCGGCTCTCTCAAGTGCCTTAGCGTAAGGTTCTCCACAACCTGCTGCTGAAACCTGAAAATAAGGTTCTACTAATTAGGCGAGTCCTTGCAAATGATTTTTACCTCATGTAACCCATCACCCCTCATGTAGAAGTTCCATGTTTAGGAGAGACGGGTCAGACTTGCTGAGCCTTCGTGCTCACTGCTTATGTTTGAAGCTTTTGCAGGGTTCTATGAGGAAGGGACTCCCGAAGAAGAGACGGAACCTCAGGAGGGGAACCCCGTCGAGTGGGAGTCGTGCACGCCGCAGAGTTAGTGTGCGTGTGTGCTTGCAAAGACACGTTCAAGAGCTGAACGTGGACTTGATGCGTAGTCTACGCCCGTGAGTGTAGACTGGACTTATTTTGATGTAAACATGTTCATAAACTTGTTTATGTAATAAAATTTCGCTTCCGCTTTGTATGTTATCCGGTGTTGTGCAACGCAGCACCCCTCAGCGTGATCCTGGCTCGACAAGACCGTGGGGTTATGTCAGCGTTGGTATCAGAGCTCGCTTGAGGTTTAACGCACTACAAAGGTCATCTTTTTCAAAAATCCAGTGAGGAACGAGTTAGTAGCCCGTATAAGGATTTTATTAGCATATAGAAAGTGGCATACTAACCTATCTGTCTATGTCGGAAAATCGTGCATCTCGGGACGTTTATGTCTTGGGGGGTGCACGTAAGCGCTGTCCACCAGTGCGCACAAGCTGAAGGGTGGAGCCCCACGGGTGGCAGGTAACCCGACCCGCTTTGATATCCTCTGCGACTCTTCATGTCGTTTGGGGTATTCAAGCAACGTCTATCCCTGGCGTGCGTGGTGCAACTTGGGAGACCCCGTCACGTGGTCTGAAATGTGAACACGTAACTCAAGGCGTGTTTGGCTTGAGAACATCCGGGCGAGTGATGACGGCCGGGTGTACGAACTGTATGGATTCCGGGCTCGGTGTGCAGCCGAGTCTGACGATTGTTTGAGTTTCTGCAGGTAGCCTGACCACGAAACGGTAGACGTGTAGCATCCGTGTGTGAGCGACGTTTAGTGCCACGGAATTAACGAAGCCGGCTAAGTCCGGTATAGGTTTTTCTTTGTGAGGACGTAGTACCGACATAATCTGGTGACGCATCGACGTCACACCCCATTAAATGAACAACTTCATTTAAAACTTGAAGGTTTTGATCTAAAGTAGTAAAACTTGATGTAACTCCTTCCCTTGAACAGGATATTCAAAGTTAACAAGTTTTCAACTTATAGGTGGTTAAGGACAGAGCACTCTGTGTTCAGCTGAATCAAGGCTGAAGTTAATCAGATGTTAGAAGTTGAGTTCCTTCGAGGTTGGGGTCATATGATACATTTCTGGAAATCTTTGGAAAAGCTTTACAACTTTTCTGTTGAGGTCCCGAGGTGTTTCATCCCTTAACCAATCGAAAAATGCAGTAGAGTTGAAACTGTCCAGAAAACAGGACAGAGTAAGACTCTCTGTAAACTCTCTGTAAATTGAGTATAACTTCCTGCAAAAAAATCCAAAAATAGAAAATAAAGTAGTTCTGGAAATCTTATGAGATGGGTTACAACTTTTAACAGAAAGTTTTGTAAGATTAGGAACAGAATTAACTGGGATTCTTGGATCGAATCAGTACCTAAAGCAGGGAGATCCTGTCCAATTTTCTCCAGAAATTCTGTTAATTTTGACATCTCATAACTTTTGAACCAGGACAGATCTTAGGCCAAGCAAATACTTTCTGGAAAGCTATTGAAGTTAGCTTTAACTTTGATGTTAAGCCCCAGAACTGGTTTTGCCTTTAGCATGGCCTAAATCAGGTTGATATGGAAACTGGTCAGGGCTGTCTTGGGAACAGCAGATCAGCAGTCAAATTTGCTTAAAAATTTGAACTGATTCCAAATTTTATGGGTTCAATGACATGTCTTATATTATAACTTAGTGGTTTACTGTTTAAATAAATATTTGAAATTTCTCAAATATATTTTTACAGATGAGAGCAGATAAACAGTTGGAGAACGGGTGGGTGGTGTCCCACTGTTCTCACCGTAGCGGCTACCCGGAAGCATTGTGGCAAATGCTCCAATATTTCGGGTACAACCAGATGCCGCAGTACTACGCCAAGGAAGAAGGAGAAGAGGGGAACAAGACATGGACAATCCATGTCGAGGTCCCTGCAGGACCTACGTCACCCGGTTGGGTGCCGTTCACCATCACGGTGAGAGGAAGACAACCGGAAGGGATGTGGCAAGTGGCAGCCCGTGACACCATGTCATGTTTCTGCCAACTACACGTGCAGGCTATGGAGGGCACTCCATACACGCTCGTTCAGGTGGAGGGACGGGCTCAGCATGTGTGGGAAGAGAGGTACCTGGAGGCAACGGACCCGAGTTGCCCAAGGTACAACCCCGCGGAGGCAAACCTTAGCCTCCAGATGAGGGCGGGAAACACTGTGATGGACAGCCAAGCTGTTCATACGGAGCATCTCGTCACCAAGCTCAAGGAGAGCACAAGCCGTGGAGATCATTTCGAGAGTGCTCACAGCGCACTCCGTAATGTGCTCCTTCCGATGATCAAGCGACTGAATGAACAACACAATCAGTTGCATCGTCTGAAGAAGGCGAAGAGGAAAAGCCGTGTCGACATCGCGGCATTGCAAGAACTGGTACAGAATCTGACCCAGCAGAATGAGGAACTTACTCAAGAGCGGGACGACGCTATTGAGGAAGGGCAAGGCTGGGAAGAGGACTACAACCAAGACATTGACGAGGTGCATGCATTGCAGGACCTCGTGCCTCCGGTGTTAGGCATACCGGTGGTCTTGGGTCTTCCAGTAATGGGAGAACCCGGGATGGGAGAAGAGGTGGTAGATCCAGAGCCACCAGCAGAGGTACCAGAGGAGGACGACCCACAGGAGGTCGAGTTCTACTCTGAGTAGAGGGTTACAGTTGCCATGAAGGGCAGCTAGGGTAGTGTAGCCCAAATTTTGTAATCGGTGACATGTCGTGTCGACAGTAGCGTATGTGTAGGTAGTGACGACATGAGCACGACTTCTCGGAGACCCGAGAATAATGTATCTTGTATAAAGTTTATGCTTTATCAATATATGTGAATGTTGTGCAAATTAATCATGTGTCACTTGAATACCTACTGTTGCATAAGGAATTTTGAGTATGACATGTGCTAATCGTTGCTGTTTTGAATTTTGGAATGACGCGTACTCGTGCCAACCCGGATGTTGGGGGTACTAGTCAAGGGGGAGAGACCTCCCAACAGCCTCCCGAGGACTCCTTGGGACAGCAGCAACAGCAACAGTAAACACCGCCACCGCCACTGCCAACGGTTACATTGGCCGACATCGTCGCGGCAATGGCGGGTTCACATCAGCAGCACACGGAGTTGCTGCAAATGCTTATCGCCAATACGTCTCGCCCAGAGAGACGTCAAGATCGTGAGGAGCATCAACAGAGCTCCTACTCCGACTTCCTGGCGACTCATCCCCCAGTATTCTCAAGGGCGGATGAACCACTTGACGCGGACAACTGGCTCCGCGCCATAGAGATGATGTTCGGGCTGCTCCAGATAAGTGAGCAGCGCAAGACTCAGTTCGCGGTCCAGAAGCTCCAAGGATCCGCGAGCGCGTGGTGGGCCAACTTGTGTGCTTCACAGCCCACCGACCGAGTAATGACCTGGGCGGAGTTCCGGACGGCCTTCAGGGCCTATCACATACCGCCAGGTCTGATGAAGAGGAAGACGCAGGAGTTCCTTCACCTGCAGCAAGGGAGCCGGAACACGCTGGAATATTCCAGGGCGTTCAACGATCTCGCGCTCTACGAGTCGTATCATGCAGATACTGACGAGAAGCGGCCGGACCATTTTTACCAGGGGCTTAACCCGCTCCTGAAGGACAAGTTGGCGGTGTTCAATCGCGGCAGCCTCAACGACATCATTGATGCTGCGATTGTTCAGGAGGACTCCGGCAAGGAGTTAGCGGCGGCGGAGAGAAAGAGAAGCGCGCCGCGGAGCAGCGGAGAAGGAGGCGGTCCTTCTCAGAAGTTTCGGATGGTGAATTGCCCACCATCAGGTCCACGCTGGCAGCCATCACAGCGGTCGATGCCGTTCCGCAGTCGGCCGTACTCTTCACTGGCATTCAGGCCGGCACTGCCAGTACCACCTCCGCAGCAACAGCAGCAGTGGGCTATGCCGCGTGCGTATGCACCTCAGCAGCACATGCCGGGCTTTCATCCCCCGAGCACTAAACCAGCAGCGGCCACATGTTACAAGTGTGGTCGTCCAGGACACTTCGCGAGCAGTTGCCCGGAGAGGCAAGGCGGCGGAGTGGCACCGCAGTTTCTGGGGAGGAATCAACCCCGGAACCCTACTAATGCGCGGCGGGCAAACCCTAGGCCTGGCACCGTCCACCAGCTTGCCATTGAGGATGTGCCGGAGGGCGAGCCAATCCTTGCGGGTATGTTCCAACTCCACCAGCATCCCGCTATAGTATTATTTGATTCAGGCGCCACACATAGGTTCATTAGCAAAGCTTTCATTGATAAGTATAGCTTGCAAATACTACCCACTGATAGTCCTTATGTGATCTGTTCACCGGGTGGGAAAATTTCAGCAAGCATGATGGTCCCAAAAGCGCCATTGTGCTTAGAGGGTAGAGTTTACCCTACGCCTCTCATAATCTTAGAGGGACAAACGGTCGATGTCATCTTAGGGATGTCGTGGTTAACCCGCCACGGCGCTGTTTTAGACACCGTCCTCCGAGTTGTGCACTTGAACTCAGAAGTGCACGAGTCTCACTCATTATTTCTGGACAGTCCAGAAATAAAACTTCCAAGTGTCTATCAAGCCACAACCATCAGATTGGAAGATATTCCAGTGGTCCGAGAGTTCCCTGACGTATTCCCGAAGGATTTGCCAGGGATGCCGCCCGATAGAGAGGTGGAGTTCAATATTGAACTTGCACCGGGAACCATGCCGATATCCCGAAGGACGTACAAGATGGCGCCCAAGGAGTTGGCTGAACTGAAGACTCAGCTTACGGATCTCCTGGAAAAGGGTTTTATTAGGCCGAGCTCCTCGCCATGGGGCTGCTCGGCATTATTTGTCAAGAAGAAGGATGAGACGTTACGACTTTGCATGGACTATTGTCCATTAAATGCCGTAACCATCAAGAACAAGTACCCTTTGCCACGGATCGACATGTTGTTTGATCAGTTGGTCGAAGCAAAGATCTTTTCCAAGATGGATTTAAGATCCGGGTATCATCAGATTAAGATAAGGGCTGAGGACATTCCAAAGACAGCTTTCTCAACAAGGTACGGACTTTATGAGTACCTGGTCATGTCCTTCAGCCTCACCAATGCTCCAGCTCACTTCATGTACTTAATGAACTCGGTATTCATGCCGGAGCTGGACAAGTTTGTCGTGGTCTTCATTGACGACATCCTGGTATATTCCGAGTCGGAGGAAGGTCACAAGAAGCATCTGCGTATAGTCTTGCAATGGCTGCGGGATCACAAGCTAAACGCAAATTCAGCAAATGCGAGTTCTAGATATCGCAAGTGCCTTTCCTCGGGCATATCATCTCAGCGGAGGGTATCGCTGTAGACCCGAGCAAGATCACTCAAGTGCTGAATTGGAAATCCCCGAGAACTGTTCACGAGGTACGGAGTTTCCTCGGACTCGCGGGATATTATCGGAGGTTCATTCCGAACTTCTCGAAGATTGCCAAGCCAATGACAGAGCTGCTGAAGAAGGCTACTAAATATGTTTGGAGTGCAGCGTGTGAAGCAGCATTCAAGGCTTTAGTCAAGCACCTGACATCAGCACCGGTTTTGGCGCAGCCAGACACAACAAAACCGTTCGATGTGTACTGCAATGCATCCGGCATTGGGCTCGGATGTGTGCTGATGCAAGACCGAAGAGTGGTCGCGTATGGATCATGGCAGCTTAGAAACCATGAGAAAAATTATCCAACCCACGACTTGGAGCTCGCTGCCGTGGTACTTGCACTGAAGATGTGGAGGCACTACCTACTCGGTAACCTCGTACATTTATATACCGACCACAAAAACCTCAAGTACATATTCACTCAGAAGGAGCTGAACATGAGGCAAAGAAGATGGTTAGAATTGATAAAGGATTACGAAATAGAGATCCATTATCATCCGGGCAAGGCAAACGTAGTGGCAGATGCGCTGAGCCGCAAGTCACACGTCAACAATCTGACCATCACACCGTTGGAAGAGAGCGAACCACCACTGCATGTGATTCCACATGGAGCTCTCTACAACTTAGCTTTGATCCCCACCATCCGTTAAGAGATAGCGGCAGCCCAGAAGAATGACAAGGGCATGTCACATTTGCGGAGACGTGTAGACAGTGGGGAGCTGAAATGTTTCCGGAAGGACGGAGACGGTGTCCTATGGTTCAAGGACCGGATCGTCGTACCCCGTAACCCGGAATTACGGAAGAAAATCTTTGATGAGGCTCACTTGTCAAAGTTTTCTATTCACCCCGGCAGCAACAAGATGTATCAAGAACTCAGAAGCAAGTTTTGGTGGAGACAGATGAAGCGTGAGATTGCAAAATACGTGTCTGAGTGTGATACATGTCGAAGGGTGAAGGCAGACCATATGCGGAAACCGGGACTGCTGCAACCACTGGGCATTTCTGCCTGGAAATGGGAGGATGTGAGCATGGACTTCATCGTCAGTTTACCCACCACCTTGCAGAAACATGATTCTGTGTGGGTGATCGTCGATCGGCTCACCAAAGTTGCCCATTTCATCCCGGTCAACACCAACTACAACGCCAAGAAGTACGCTGAACTGTACATGTCACGGATCCTATGCTTGTATGGCGTACCCCGTACCATCATATCGGATCGGGGCACTTTATTTGTGTCCCGTTTTTGGGAGCAGATACACGCTGCCTTGGGGACGAAGCTGATCCGTAGTTCGGCATACCACCCGCAGACGGATGGACAAAACCGAACGGGTAAATCAGATTCTAGAAGACATGCTACGAGCTTGCGCTATCAACCACGGCAAGAATTGGGATGATCACTTGCCGTTAGGAAGTGCCGCACACCATTGAACTGGTGTGAGTCTGGCGAAAGGGTTACCTTCGGGATTGACCTTGTCAACAACGCAGAAGAAAAGGTTCGACTAATTCAAGCGAACCTAAAAGCCGCTCAATCCCGTCAGAAACAGTATGCGAACCGGAGAAGGCGCCCATTACAATTCGAAGTTGGAGATCACGTATATCTACGCGTGTCTCCAATGAAGGGAGTAAACAGATTTGGGGTGAGGGGAAAATTGGCACCCCGATCCATCGGTCCATTCCAGATTACCGAAAGATGTGGATCAGTGGCATACCGGCTGGAATTACCAGAAGCACTTTCCGGTGTGCACGACGTCTTTCACATTTCCCAGCTGAGGAAGTGTCTTAAGCTATCAACTACCGTTCAGCTGGAAGATATTGAAGAACTGCAACCGGATCTCACCTATCGGGAGGAACCGATGCAGATTATTGATGAAAAGGCCCGAACCAGACGCAATCGTACGTTGTGGTTCTACAAGATTCTATGGAGTAATCACTCCATGGACGAAGCGACATGGGAGAGCGAGGGATTCCTTCGCGCTAACTACCCCGACTTTTTCACGTCGCATATCCGCTAATTTTCCACCGTCCTCTCTCTCATTTTCACCTTATAATCTCGGGACGAGATTCTTTTAAGAGGGGAGGAATATAAGGGCCTCAGTTTTTGACACCTATTGGAAGTGTTCATCACCACACCACACACCTCATTTGAAGTAAGTTGATGAACACAAATGAAGAGCAAGTAACCACCATCAACATGCTCATTAGAGAACAAGCTCACATATTGCAAAAGTTGTATTTTCCCATATGTGATATAGAAGGGCTGGACATATGAAAACTCCTACACATTGCTAAGGATGTCCATGCCAAGTTTGACCCAAATTCAAAACCTTTTTGAGGTCATTTTGGGTATAGCTAGAAAGAGGGCAGTTTGAAACCATATTCAAATTCAAACTGTTTTACCCCATGAATTTAAAAGTGGGAGGCATATTCTTATTCAGCACATTTTTGTGAGCTCACACACCAATTTTCACTCCATTTGGACTTGATCTTGACATGAGCTAAGTGGGACAAATTCAAACTTTATTTGAATTCAAAACTGAACTTGTGCTGAAATTCATTCAAACCAAACCCAATTTGAAGTCTACTCAATTCAAATGGCTCATGGGTGGATAATTTGAATCACCAGGGGTATTATGGGGCTCACTGTTTACAACAGTGATTAGGAGTAAATTTCAGAGGTTAAAACCCTGGGTGGGACCCACATGGCATAGAGAGAAAGAGGCAAAACTTGCACACAAAGTCACAGCCTCGGTGGGAAATTGCACCGAGCAGCTGTCGGCTGTGCCACCGAGCAGCCACCGGCGCCACAAGCTGCTTCCCCTCTCCGCGCGCTGGCGCCCAGGGCGGCTTGCTCGCGCCCCCACGCGACAGGCACCGCCTCAGCCGAGCAGGAGTCGGCCGGCTTTATCTTCTCGCGGGCAAACCCGAGCAGCGGCATTGTTTCTCGCCGCAGCTCTCTGCTCAATCGGGAAAACAAGCAAAACAATCTCCTCCTTCGTTCCTGAGCTGCTAGACAGCAACCTGAGGTCGCACTCCACCTCCCCAACGCCAGAAACCCCGAGCTCCAACCTCCTTTGCCCGAAAACGATCGCCACCGCGGCGACCTAGCCTCAGCCGAGAGTCAGGCGCCCGTGGACAGCATTCCACAGGCGTTTTCACGGTCCAGCAAGAGAGGAAACAGGAGCGCGCGACCACCGTGCTGCTCTCCTCCATGTTTGGAAGCAAACCGTGAAGAATCCAGAGAGAATTTCCAGTTTTTGCTCCGGCGACCGTAAACCGAGCTTCCGGTACAGATTCTTCAAATTCTCGCTCTATGATCTTTCGGTGGTTATCAAATCTTGCACATAGACGCTTGACTAGCCGGCGGTCAAGTTTTTTTCTGCATCCGTGGCGTGAAACTGTCTAGGAGTGATGAATTTCGAGCTCGATCAAGGGCGGTCATGGCGGGCACGATCGGTCACACGGTGCCGACCGACTTGCTTCCATCCCTGAACCCTTTTGACACCTTGTCGAGCTTGCTAGAGGTACACTGATGCTGTAGGACTGTTTGTTCGAGGTGTTGGCGGGTTAGAACCCACGGTCGACGGCGCCGAACCTCAACCGAGGCCGCGGCACGTCGCCAGGCTATTTCCGGTCACCCCCAGCCCGACCTGACACCAACGACGTGTTCCTCGACGTCGACAACCCCCTGGCAGCGAGTTTCAGACCATGGGAGGTCCGGCAGCGGCGAGCCGGCGAGCTCCGGGTCTGCTCCGGTGAGGTCGGCGGCGCGGGCGTGAGAGAGCGGCGGGAGGAAGACGAAGCCGGCTGGCCCACATTCAGCCGCTGAAGAATTTAAATCGGGATCGGGTGTGGCCGGGATCGGCTGTGCTGGCGCGCAAATACCCTGTGGGCCTCAGTGTGCCGGACACCTCCGCGCTCAACACGTGTCCCCTCGGGCCCCCGAGAGTTTAAACTTTTCCAAAAAATTTCAGAATTCTTCCAAACTTCAAATCCTCATACTTTTGGCTAGAAAGCTCCAAATCGAGTGAACCAAGTTTTTTTGGATTCACCTCTCTGAGCACTTTCCAGCAAATCAAGTTTCACTTCATGAAAATCCTTATTTCTCCTGAATGAATTCCTCAAAGTTTAAACTGTTAGGAATTTTAACTCGAGAATCCCTTGGAGGAAAATCCTGAAATTTTGCTTGGATGTTCACCAAAATATCCCTGAACTACCATAAAAATTTCAGATCCATTTGAGCTTATTTGATCCACCTAATGTTGTGATTAGTGAAACTGTTCCAGAGAAAATAGAAAATGTTCAGAAACATTTTCAGAATTTTCTCTGAAATTGTTTAGCTCATATCTTTAATTAGGAACCTTCAAATTAAGTGAGACCAACTCCATTAGAACCCTCTGAAAATCTAGTTTTCAGAAAGTCATAGTTGGTTTCATGAAAATCCTTAGGACACCCTAAAAGCCTTCAATTGAGGTCAAGTACATAATTAATTGTGGAGGGCTCAAATGAGCTTTGCTGAAACTGAAACTTGACCAAGTCTCTGTTTCGGTTGTTACCAAGCCACAGTAAAAGTTTCATAGTCATTGGGCTTGTCTAGTAAGAGTTATAGACTTCACAAGATTAAAAGTAAATACAACTGCATTTAAATTAATACATGTATTGCTTCTATCATGTAGTCGCTAAGGTCGAGGAGGAACCCGAAGTCCTAGACTTTGTTACTCCGGAGAAACAGCTAGCCTACGACCAAGAGCAGCAAGGCAAGCTCCGGTTTGCATTAACCTTTTTACAAGTTTTTATTGTTTTGAGCACATACTTGATTACTTTATTCTTTGCATTAGAGTCTTGTTTGGAAACCCAACTGCATAGCCAAGAAAACCATGGGTTTGGTTTAGGATTGCACACCCCGTTAGCTACTGGAATGCTAAGATAGTGTAGGATTCAGTACAAGTCGAGTAGTTATAACTACTCGCGAGCATAGGCTAAAGGCACTCGACTCGGATAGTGATAGCACATGATACACATGGCAAGAAAAATGAGACCAAGTGGAGTGTAAGGGCAGCAGGACTTTGGGTCCTGGGTGCTATAGCTCCGCTTGTGTCGATTGAGGACCGAGCCGTGTGCGGGCCTGTTGAACAAGCTAGAACAGTACCGAAGACCTACCGGCTACATGGGAACCGGGAAACCGATGTAACTCGGTTAGCTGGGTGTTGAGGCATAGCTGGTCGTTCAGAGGGTAGGTTGAGAGCTCGAGGTGTAAATCGGCTGGCGGCACTGAAATGCGCGTCCAGAGACCTCTTGCTCGGGACGATTGGACCGGTTCAACATTTGGCTAACGGGTTAAAGGTAGTTGCGTACGGCGTCCGTGATGGTTGTTGTAGGCAACATCGAGTACGGGCGTATGTGACGGGTTGTTCGGGTAACCCTGCAGGTGTAAATCGATTATAATCGCCGTCCCTCGCGGTCAGTGAGTACCACTTGTTCATTGTACCGTGACGTAGAAAGAACAGGCTAGTTACATGTTAAAATGCTGCTGATTGAAAGATGAACTTTGCTTGTTAATGGTTTGTTGTAGTTTAGAGCTAACTAAAGTTCTTTTCAACTTTGGGCAAAGTACATGAGAGAAATGCGTTTCTTGTTTGATTGCGGCTCTCTCATGTGCCTTAGCGTAAGGTTCTCCACAACCTGCTGCTTAAACCTGAAAATAACGTTCTACTTATTAGGCGAGTCCTTGCAAATGATTTTTACCTCATGTAACCCATCAACCCTCATATAGAAGTTCCATGTTTAGGAGAGACGGGTCAGACTTGCTGAGCCTTCATGCTCACTGCTTGTGTTTGAAGCTTTTGCAGGGTTATATGAGGAAGGGACTCCCGAATAAGAGACGGAACCCCAGGAGGGGAACCCCATCGAGTTGGAGTCGTGCACGCCGCAGAGTTAGTGTGCATGTGTGCTAGCAAAGACACGTTCTAGGGCTGAACGTGGACTTGATGCGTAGTCTACGCCCGTGAGTGTAGACTGGACTTATTTTGATGTAAACATGTTCATAAACTTGTTTATGTAATAAAATTTCGCTTCCGCTTTGTACCTTTGACGTGTGTTATCCGGTGCTGTGCAACACAGCACCCCTTAGCGTGATCCTAGCTCGACAAGACCGTGGGGTCGTGTCAGAAACTCTCTCGGAACGACGGATTTTGAGGTCTACCGAACACTTTTTCGGTGGGACCGATCGGGCACATGGTGCCAACCTATTTGCCACCATTTCCGAGCCAGTTCAAGGCCTTGCCGAGCTTTGTGATCACCCATTGGTGCTATAGCACGTTTTTGTTGCTTGTTGGGAGGGCTAGAACCCATGGACGACGGCGCCGAACACTAACCGAGGCCGCCGCACGTCGCCGGGGTGTTTCCGGTCACCGGCAGCTCGAACGGGTACCCCCATCGTGTTTCTCGACGTCTCAAACCCCCTGGCGGCGAGCCTCAGCTTGAGTGGTGGCTGGCAGGGCCGATCCGGCGAGCTGCAGATTACTCCGGCGAGCTGAGCGAGCGGGCACGGGAAAACAGCCGGAGGTAGAAGAAGGAGGCGTGGGACCCGGTTGTCAGCGGCTGTGGAATTTAAATGGGGGATCTGTTGGCCCGGATCCAGTGTGCTGGCACGCTGAAACCCTGTGATCACAGTGTGGCCCATTTCCTATTGGCTGGAATTCAAATAGTGGGGCCAGTTGAATTTCAGTAAGGAAAACAATTCCATAGTGGCTTCCAACATTGGAAAATCATAGCTCTTTGTAGAAACCTCCAAATTGAGTGATTCCAACTGGGGTGGATTCATTTTCCAGAGGTCTATCCAAATATGAACTCAGATTTGTATGAAAGTCAATATATAGTTCTGGAAAATTCTTTGAATGTTTTCTGAAAAAAAATTATTGAGGGAGTTTGGTTTATCCAAAAATCCTCAAATTTTGCCAGAATATTGTTTAGCATATTTTAGACATTCTAGCAAATATTATGCTCATTTGAAGATCATTTGGGTAGGAAATTTCTAAATACAATCTGCTGTGTTCATAAGAGTCCAGAAACATTTTCAGAAAATGTTTCCCACTTATAAAATTATTCTAGGAAATTCATAGCTCCAAAAATCATAGTAAAATTTAAGAAAGCTCTCTGAAGCATAATTGAAATTGTAGTTCACATAATTGGGCATTAAAATGCACATTACTTCAGAACTAATTCTTTTGAGTAGAAATGCTTGAAGAATTGTTCTGAAGGAACTACTCAAGTAAAAGGTCTAAGTTTTGGACCAAATAACTTTCATGTGACCAGGAACTCACATGTAAATTATCAGCTCAATTGGAGCAGTAGAACTCCATGTTCTTGTTCTCCATACTTATGTATGTGGGAAAAATTACATAAGACATTGTAAGAATTATGGAGGATACCATTTGTGCAATTTGGCGAGCTAAATCCCTAGGTCGTATAGAACCTGCTGTAAAAGTTTTGAAAACATTGGAGTTCTTGTTCTTCAGTTGCATTCAAATCTTTTCAGCTAATCTCTTATGTTCATTAGGGAAAATTAGTTAGTGTATAGCTAAAACACTAAGACCAATCTAGATCATTCACTTTTCTTTGCACAACAGAGGCAAACCAAGCCATTCTTGGCCTTTTCCACACAACCTCTATTCCTAAGAAATCAAGTCTTAACTTCTTTTTATTGCATTCTATAAAACTTGTGCATATACATTTCAATAGGAATCACGACGAAGGGGATTCAAAGGAGCGATTCATTGAAGTGGATCATACTCTGGAGAATCAAGGGTTGATCAGCAAGGATCACTAACTGATTATATACGACTACCCTGCAAACCAGGCAAGCTCCGGTTTGCATTTAACATCTTTACGTTTTTACTTTGTATTCACTTTCGGTTAAGATATGAAATGTGCATTAGGTGTAGTTGTTTGACACTCCTCTTGCATGACCAAATGAACCCATGGGGTATTGGGTAGGTGTCTTTCACCGTGTAGAACTGCCATGCTTAAGTAAGGTTCGGTAGAAGTCGAGTGTTGAGATGCTACTCGCATGATAAGGACAACAGGGGCATACGGGATTGGTTCAAAAATGAATTAGCAAGTTAAAGTTGAGACAGGAAGGTTGTAGGGGCAGCAGGACATAGGGGCCGGTGCAATAGACCTGTCCATGTCGGTCAAGGACAGATCCATATGCGGCCCTGTTGAACAAGTTTGAGTTCTGAACCGGACTCATGCTGAATATATGGGACCCAGTAAACCGATGTACCTCGGGAAGCTTGCGTTGAGCCTTTTCGGGTCGCCTCAGGCGAGACGGCCGGTGTGCAGTATGTGCGTAACATTCTCATGACATCTCATGTCAGTAGGTGAACCATGACAGTGGCTACTGTACAGAGTGACTTGATCGATTCAACGGGGGTGAAACGGGAGAAAGGCTGCCACGTACGATGCTAGTGATGGTTGCTGTAGGCAACGTTGAGTACGGGCGTATGTGTCATGTAGTCCGGGTGTTATTGATTGGAATCACCGTCGCTCGCAGAATGGACCACGTCGTGAAGTAGTAATAACTTGCATGAGAAAGAAACTAATCATATTGATTTAAAGTTAATACTAGCATTGTGATGATATGTGGTATGAATAGGCTAGTGAAAACTCGAATCTTTTTATGCCGTGAGCAAATTACATCGGGGGAAAGCGTTTCTTGTTTGATTGTGGACCCCCGATGTGGTATGCCCAAGGTTACTTAAATTGCTGCAAATAATACCTGAAAGTAAGGATTCACTTTTAGGCAAGTTTAATTATGCATTATACCATCCTACTTTATGTTCATAACCTCATATAGAGTTTCATGCCTAGGGTGACGGTTAAGTCTTGCTGAGCGTTATGCTCACGGATGCTATCCGAGTAGTTTTGCAGGTATTGACTTCATGCTTATGAGAAGGAATGCCAATGATACTCGGGAACCTCCGAGTGGTTACTCAAGAACATCCTCGCCGCTGCGGTTTGTCTTCGTGTTGCTAGTAAAAAACGTCCGTGGGTGTATGGGCCTCAGTTTTTGACACATGTTTGAAGTGTCATCACCACACACACACCTCATTTGAAGCAAGTTGATAAACACATTTGAAGAGCAAGTAACCACCATCAACGTGCTCATTAGGGAACAAACTCACATATTGCAAAAGTGGTATTTCCCACATGTGATATACAGGGGCTGGGCATATGAAAACTCCTACTCAGTGCTAGGAATGTCCATGCCAAGTTTCACCCAAATTCAAAACCTTTTTGAGGTCATTTTGGGTATAGCTAGAAAGAGGGCAGTTTGAACTCAAATTCAAATTCAAACTGTTTTAATTCCATGAATTCAAAAGTGGGAGGCATATTCTTACTCAGCACATTTTTGTGAGCTCACACACCAATTTTCACTTCATTTGGAGTTGATCTTGACATGAGCTAAGTTGGCCAAATTCAAACTTTATTTGAATTTCAAACTGAACATGTGCTGAAATTTATCCAAACCAAACCCAATTTGAATTTTAACCAATTCAAATGGCTCAAGGGTAGATAATTCAAATCACCATGGGCTTTGTGGGAACTAATGTTTACCACAGTGAATTGGAGTTAAGTTCAGAGGTTAAAATTGAAAGTGGGACCCACATGTCAGCCACTGGTTCAAAGCAAACCGACTGAAACTCAGCACACTCGGTTCCCGGGTGCAGTGCACGCGCGCCACCGAGGGGCAGCCGGCGCCAGCTCCTGCTGCGTGCCCCGAGCCGGATACCAGTCGCCGGGCTTCTTATCCCCTCCCGGCGTGCTCCCGTCGCTTATCTCCCGAGTTCCCGACACGCTCGGCCTGTTTTTCCACCCGAGCTCCACTGCAGACCGCCGCCTCCCGATCTTGCGCTTGATCGGTCCGATCACTCGCGAGCACAGCTTCCTCCACAGCAAAACGGCACCGGGAGATCGTGAGCAACCTCCTAGACCCTGTGTTGGCCAGTGAGCAGGCGTCCTCGAGCTATACCGGACCTCTTCTCCGGCAGACCAAGCATCGCCGCCGATCGGGCTCTCGTGGACAGCACAACACAGCCGTTGTCACGTCCACTTCTCTACACAAGAAAGGTGCGTGATTGTATGCAGATGGAGTATCCGAAAGCCATTTGGCGATTGATCAACCCTCGGCCGAGAATTTCCAAATTTACTCTCGTCCAGTTCATAGGAACCGAGCTCACCTTCGAGTCAAATTCGTGCTCTACATGCGAGGGTTGGGCAAGCCCGTTACCTAGTAGCTTCTACGCATGTTAGCGCCCACGCTCGAACTGGAATCAGAGAAAACCATCAAGAATCGGACATGATATGGCCGTTTTCCCCGCCGCCGTGGCTGAACACCTCGGCTCACCGTCGAGAGCATAGTTGCCGGCATTTCTAGCTTGCACCCAGCCCTGGTTCATGTTCCCCGTGCTCCACTGATGCTCTCCGCCCGATTCCCGATCGATTTGGTGCACGGGAGAGCGAAACCGTCCTCACCGGAACCCTAGCAGGTGCTGTCACCGGTGCGCATGGGTTTCCGGTCATCGCCGGCGGCCGGCGAGCCCACCATCGAGTCCAGGGGGTCAGAAAAGGGGCAGGCGGACGAGTTTCGGGCCGGGGGGTGGCCAGGAACTCAATTCCTGTGAAGGTCGCCGGAGACCGCCGCCGCCGAGCAGTTGGCGCGAGGAGGGAGACGACGCACTGTATGCGGGGCCCACTGGCAGGAATTTAAACTTTGCCCCGAATTTCAGTTTTAGTTCAGACTTCAAATCCTCATAACTTTGGCTAGGAAGCTCCAAATTGAGTGAACCAAATTTTGTAGGATTCAGATCTCTGAGTACTTTCCAGAAAATCAAGTTTCACTTCATGAAAATCCTTATTTCTCCAGAATTAATTCCTTAAAATTTAAACTGTTGTGGAATTTTAACTGGAGAATCCCTTGGAGTAAAAATTCTGAAATTTTGCTGGGATGTTCACCAAAATAGCCCTGAACTACCATAAATATTTCAGGTCCATTTGAGCTCATTTGATCCACCTAATGGTGTGATTAGTGAAACTGTTCCAGAAAAAATAGAAAATGTTCAGAAACATTTTCAGAATTTCCTCTGAAATTGTTTAGCTCATATCTTTAGCTAGGAACCTTCTAATTAAGTGTCACCAACTCCATTAGAACCCTCTGAAAATCTAGTTTTCAGAAAGTCATAGCTTGTTTTATGAAAATCCTTAGAATACCCTAAAAGCCTTCAATTAAGGTCAAGGACATAATTAATTGTGGAGGGCTCAAATGAGCTTTGCTGCAATTAAAACTTGACCAAGTCTCTGTTTAGTTTGTTACCAAGCCACAGTAAAAGTTTCACAGTCTTTGGGTATGTCTAGTGAGACTTAGAAGGTTCACAAGTTTAAAACTCAATTCAAATGCATTTAATTAATACACGTACTTCTTATATCATGTAGTCGCTAAGGTCGAGGAGGAACCCGAAGTCCTAGACTTCGTTACTCCGGAGGAGCAGCTAGCCTACGACCAAGAGCAGCAAGGCAAGCTCCGGTTTGCATTAACCTATTTACAAATTTTTATTATTTTGAGCACTTTCTTTGAGCATCACTTATTTCCTTGCATTAGAGTCTTGTTTGGAAACCCAATTGCATAGCCAAGAAAACCATGGATTGGGTTTAGGATTGCAAACCCTGTTAGCTACTGCAAAGCTAAGTTAGGGTAGGATTCGGTACAAGTCGAGTAGTTGGAACTACTCGCGAGCATAGGCTAGAGGCACTCGACTTGGGTAGAGATAGCACATGAGACACATGGCAAGAAAGATGAGACCGAGCGGAGAGTAAGGGCAGCAGGACTTTGGGGCCTGTGTGCTGTAGCTCCGCTTGTGTCGATTGAGGACCGAGCCGTGTGCGGGCCTGTTGAACATGCTAGAACAGTACCGAAGACCTACCGGCTATATGGGAACCGGGAAACCGATGTAACTCGGGTAGCTGGGTGTTGAGGCATAGCTGGTCGTTCAGAGGGTAGGTTGAGAGCTTGAGGTGTAAATCGGCTGGCGGCACTGAGATGCGCGTGCAGAGACCTCTTGCTCGGGACGATTGGACCGGTTCAACATTTGGCTGACGGGTGAAAGGTGGTTGCGTACGACGTCCGTGATGGTTGTTGTAGGCAACATCCAGTACGGGCGTACGTGACGGGTTATTCGGGTAACCCTGCAGATGTAAATCGATTATGTAAAGGTCCCAAAATATGCATACAAAGAAACTCTTGTTTGCACAAAGTTGGTTTCACATGTATGAAAAATGGGACTTGTTAAAACTTTTCTTTTCACATGTGATAATACACATGAGAGCTTTCTTCACCCAAGTTCAAATATTTATTTGAAGACTTGGAACCCAAGTGGGATCTAAAATCAAGTTGGGAAGTTCCCATATGTGGAAGGAAGCTAAATTCAGATATTGAGAACAAATTATTCCACTCAAAAATTCAAATGAGAGTAATGCAAGGGTTTCCAAAGTGTCGTATTAAAAACCTCATTTGCAGCAGCCAAATCAATGATCAGAGTTCACATTTGGATTCCTTAGGTCCAAAATAGGGGGTAGGCAAAGTTTCATCAATTTTTGAAAAGATTTGCTATCCATTTCTCCCAAAAGGACTTAAATTGGCCAAGAATTCAAATACACATTTAAATTTGGATGAAATTTGCCCAACTCTCAAAATGCAACTCAATTTGCAACTTCAAACAGTTGGATGGATCATTTGTAAACTGTGGAGATATTTCTGAGAAGAATGAGAGGGGATAAGAGGGAGCTGTGGTGGGGCCCACATGTCATTGAGCTGAAAGGTGTGCCTTAACCCCTAAGCAATTCTCTGTTCTTCTCATCCACAGGGGTTCTGTACCCATGCGCCACCGAGATCGATCGGCCATCTCCTGCTCCCCTCCTCCGGTTACTGGCGTCCTGTGAATGGCTCTTGTGTTTTCAACGTGATCCACTCCCTCAGTACGAGCAAATCCACAGAAGACGAAGCCTTCTCGCGCTCTCAGCCGAAAACAGAAACAGGCGTCGTCTCTTCTCTGCCTGTAAGGGCCTCAGTTTTTGACACCCATTTGCAGTGTTCATCCCCACACCACACACCTCATTTGAGGAAAAATGATGAACACAAATAAAGAGCAAGTAACAATTATCAACATGCTCATTAGGGAACAAACTCACACATTGCAAAAGTGGTACTTCCCACATGTGATATAGATGGGCTGGACATATGAAAACTCCTACACTTTGCCAAGGATGTCCATGCCAAGTTTCACCCAAATTCAAAACATTTTTGAGGTCATCTTGGGTGTAGATAGGAAAGGGGCAGTTTGAAAACATATTCAAATTCAAACTGTTTTCACCCACTGAATTTAAAAGTGGAAGGCATATTCTTGCTCAGCACATTTTTGTGAGCTCACACACCAATTTTCACTCCATTTGGAGTTGATCTTGACATGAGCTAAGGGGGAGAAATTCAAACTTTATTTGAATTTCAAACTGCACTTGTGCTGAAATTCATTCAAACCAAACCTCATTTGAACTTTGATCAATTCAAATGGCTCTTGGGTGAATAATTTGAGTTGCCAAGGGTAGAATAGGGTTCACTGTTTACCACAGCTGTTAGGAATAAATTTCAGAGGTTAAAAGAGGAGTGGGACCCACATGTCAGCCTCAGCCTCAAGGCAAACCGACTGAACCACAGTTCAGTCGGTTCCCGGCTGTTGTGCGCGCGCGCCACCGAAGGGGGCAGCCGGCGCCAGCTCCTGCTGCGTGCCCCAAGCCGGAGACCGGCCGACCGGCCTATTTATTCCCTCCCCGGCGTGCTTCAGTCGCCATTCCCCGAGCTGCCGACGTGCACGATCCATTTCTCCACTGCCATCACCGGCGCTCGAGTTCCTGCTGGATCGAGCTGATCGCAGCTTCCTCTTTCCACTCCAGGGTCCCAGCCAGGTACTAGCGACCATCCTCCATCCTTCCCATTGATAGAAATCGATTGAAACCGAGTGATATCGGCTGTGCCGAAAGATCAAACTCGGAACTGGAAACCGCCGCACCTCGGGCTCTCGTGGACAGCCCAACCTGGGCGTTGTCACGCCCGAGCCAAGGCACCCTTGGACGCGCAAGTGATCGGTGCTGCTCATCCCCGAGCCACAGCTCGAGTGGTTGCTCACCGGCGGCGAATTTCCACTTTTCCCCTTTCTGTGTGCAGAACGACCCTCGGGTACGATTCTGTTTAATTCGTGCTCTAGAAAGGATTAGAGGGCCTCAGGCCACTCCCACACGAACTAGACACGGTGACGCACAAGTTGCCTTCACAACTCTGGGCCGGAGAACTTCTGTGCCCGGCGTAATTCAAGGTCTACTAATGGCGGAACGCACGGGGGGTATCGGGCGCACGGTGAGGACCTATTTCGGGCCTTCCCCGAGCTACCCCGAGTTCATGTCGACCTTCTCTGAGGTCCACTGATGCTCCCCGACCGATTTCCCAAGTAGCTGAGGCACTAGGAGCGTCAGCCGACATGGCCGAAGTCGTTCCGATATGGCGGCTCGTCGCCGACCATGCTCCGGCCGTTGTCATGAGCAGCTGACCCTCGGATCATGTTCCCCAAGTAAAAGTAGGCAGGGGCGGCCAGAATCAAGAAGTTTGAAGCGGTACAGCAGCCAGCGGCGAGCTCTCCGGCGAGGTCCCTCGGCGGCGGAGCGCGGGTGTCGCGAGGTTGAAGAAGGGGGTGGACCCCAGCTGTCAGCGGCCGATATTTTGAATCAGGATCCGGCTGCGGCCGGGATCGGGTGTGCTGGCGCGCAAAAGCCTTGTGGGCCGCGGTGTGCTGTCGCTTCGGCGTGCGACGCGTGTCCCCTGGGCCCACGCGCGAGTTTAAACTTTTCCCCGATTTTCAGATTTCCTTCAAACTTCAAATCCTTATAACTTTGGCTAGAAAGCTCCAAATTGAGTGAACCAAATTTTGCTGGATTCAGCTCTTTGAGTACTTTCCAGAAAATCAAGTGTCACTTCATGAAATTCCTTAATTCTCCAGAATTAATTCCTTAAAGTTTAAACTGTTAGGAATTTTAACTGGAGAATCATTTGGAGGAAAATCCTGAAATTTTGCTGAGATGTTCACCAAAATATCCTTGAACTACCATAAAAATTTCAGATCCATTTGAGCTCATTTAGTCCACCTAATGGTGTGATTAGTAAAACTGTTCCAGAGAAAATAGAAAATGTTCAGAAACATTTTCAGAATTTTCTCTGAAATTGTTTAGCTCATATCTTTAGTTAGAGACTTCCAAATTAAGTGAGACCAATTCCATTAGAACCCTCTGAAAATCTAGTTTTCAGAAAGTCATAGTTTGTTTCATGAAAATACTTAGAACACCCTAAAAGCCTTTAATTAAGGTCAAGGACATAATTATTTGTGGAGGGCTCAAATGAGCTTTGCTGCAACTAAAACTTGACCAAGTCTCTGTTTAGGTTGTAACCAAGCCACAGTAAAAGTTTCACAGTCATTAGGTCTATCTAGTAAAGGTTATAGACTTCACAACTTCAAAGTTAATACAAAAGCATTTAATTAATACATACATTGTTCTTATCATGTAGTCGCTAAGGTCGAGGAGGAACCCGAAGTCCTAGACTTCGTTACTCCGGAGGAACAGCTAGCCTACGACCAAGAGCAGCAAGGCAAGCCCCGGTTTGCATTAACCATTTTATAAATTTTTATTGTTTTGAGCACATACTTGTTTTCTTTATGTTGTGCATCAGAGTCTTGTTTGGAAACCCCACTGCATAGCCAAGAAAACCATGGGTTGGGGTTTAGGATTGCAAACCCCGTTAGCCACTGCATTGCTAGGATAGAGTAGGATTCGGTACAAGTCGAGTAGTTGGAACTACTCGCGAGAATAGGCTAGAGGCACATTGCTCGGGTAGAGATAGCACATGATACACATGGCAAGAAAATGAGACCGAGCGGAGAGTAAGGGCAGCAGGACTTTGGGGCCTGTGTGCTGTAGCTCCGCTTGTGTCGATTGAGGACCGAGCCGTGTGCGGGCCTGTTGAACAAGCTAGAACAGTACCGAAGACCTACCGGCTATATGGGAACCGGGAAACTGATGTAACTCGGGTAGCTGGGTATTGAGGCATTGCCCGTCGTTCAGAGGGTAGGTTGAGAGCTCGAGGTGTAAATCAGCTGGCGGCACAGAGATGCGCGTGCAGGGACCTCTTGCTCGGGACGATGGGACCGGTTCAATATTTGGCTAACGGGTGAAAGGTAGTCGCGTACGGCGTCCGTGATGGTTGTTGTAGGCAACATCGAGTACGGGCGTACGTGACGGGTTGTTCGGGTAACCCTGCAGGTGTAAATCGATTATAATCGCCGTCCCTCGCGGTCAGTGAGTACCACTTGTTCACTGTACCGTGACGTAGAAAGAACAGGCTAGTTACATGTTAAAATGTTGCTGATTGAAAGTTGGATATTGATTGTTAATGATATGTTGTAGCTTAGTGCTAACTAAAGTTCTTTTCAACTTTGGGCAAAGTACATGAGAGAAATGCGTTTCTTGTTTGATTGCGGCTCTCTCATGTGCCTTAGCGTAAAGTTCTCCACAACCTGCTGCTAAAACTTGAAAGTAAGGTTCTACTAATTAGGCGAGTCCTTGCAAATGATTTTTACCTCATGCAACCCATCACCCTCATGTAGAAGTTTCATGTTTAGGTGAGACGGGTCAGACTTGCTGAGCCTTCGTGCTCACTGCTTGTGTTTGAAGCTTTTGCAGGGTTCTATGAGGAAGGGACTCCCGAAGAGGAGACGGAACCCCAGGAGGGGAACCCCGTCGAGTGGGAGTCGTGCACGCCGCAGAGTTAGTGTGCGAGTGTGCTAGCAAGGACACGTTCGAGGGCTGAACGTGCACTTGATGCTTAGTCTACGCCCGCGAGTGTGGACTAAACTTATTTTGATGTAAACATGTTAATAAACTTGTTTATGTAATAAAGCTTCCGCTTCCGCTTTGTACCTTTGACGTGTGTTATACGGTGTTGTGCAACGCAGCACCCCTCAGCGTGATCCTGGCTCGACAGGACCAGTGGGGTCGTGTCAGCGTGGTATCAGAGCTCGCTTGAGGTTTAACACAGTACAAAGGTCTTCTTTTTCAAAAATCCAGTGAGGAACGAGTTAGTAGCCCGTATAAGGATGTTATTAGTATATAGAAAGTGGCTTATTAACTTATTTGTTATGTCGGAAAATCGTGCATCTCGGGACGTTCATGTCTTGGGGGGTGCACGTAAGCGCTGTCCACCAGTGCGCACAAGCTGAAGGGTGGAGCCCCACGGGTGGCAGGTAACCCGACCCGCTTTGATATCCTCTACGACTCTTCATGTCGTTTGGGGTATTCGAGCAACGTCTGTCCCTGGCGTGCGTGGTGCAACATGGGAGACCCCGTCACGTGGTCTGAAACGTGAACACGTAACTCAAGGCGTGTTTGGCTTGAGAACATCCGGGCGAGTGATGACGGCCGGGTGTACAAACTGTATGGATTCCGGGCTCGGTGTGCAGCCGAGTCTGATGATTGTTTGAGTTTCTGCAGGTAGCCTTACCACGAAACGGTAGACGTGTAGCATCCGTGTGCGAGTGACGAGTAGTGCCACTGAACTAACGAAGCCGGCTAAATCCGGTATAGGTTTTTCCTTTGTGAGGACGTAGTACCGACATAATCTGGTGACGCCTCGACGTCACACCCAACTAAATGAACAACTTCATTTAAAAACTTGAAGGTTTTGATCCAAAGTAGTAAAACTTGATGTAACTCCTTCCCTTGAACAGGATATTCAAAGTTAATAAATTTTCAACTTATAGGATGTTAAGGACAGAGCACTCTGTTTTCAGCTAAATCAAGGCTGAAGTTAATCAGAGGTTAGAGGTTGAGTTCTTTCGAGGTTGGGGTCGTATGATACATTTCTGGAAAGCTTTGGAGGAGCTTTACAACTTTTCTGTTGAGTTCCAGAGGTGTTTCATCCCTTAACCACTCGAAAAATGCAGTAGAGTTGAAACTGTCCAGAAAACAGGACGGAGCAAAGACTCTCTGTAGACTCTCTGTAAATTAAGCATAACTTCCTGCATAAAAATCCAAAAATAGAAAATGAGGTGGTTCTGGGAAGCTTATGAGATGGGTTACAACTTTGTAACAGAAAGTTTTGTCAGATTAGGAACAGAATTAACTGGAATTCTTGGATCAAATCAGTACCTAAGGCAGGGAGGTGCTGTCCAATTGTTCCCAGAAATTCTGTTAACTTTGACATCTCATAACTTTTGAACCAGAGCAGATCTTAGGCCAACCAAATACTTTCTGGAAAGCTATTGAAGTTAACTTTAACTTTGATGTTGAGCTCCAGGACTGGTTTTGCTTTTAACCTGGCCTAAATCAGATTGATATGGAAACTGGTCAGGGCTGTCATGGGAACAGCAGATCAGCAGTCAAATTTGTTTAAAAATTTGAACTATGTTTCCAAGTGTTAAGGGTTCAATGACATATCTTATGTTATAACTCAATGGTTTACTGTTTAAATAAATATTTGACATTTCTCAAATATATTTTTACAGATGGCAGCAGATAAACGGTTGGAGAACGGGTGGGTAGTTTCCCACTGCTCTGACCGTAGCGGCTACCCGGGAGCATTGTGGCTAATGCTCCAATATTTCGGGTACAACCAGATGCCGCAATACTTCGCCAAGGAAGAAGGCGAAGAGGGGAACAAGACGTGGACGATCCATGTCGAGGTTCCTGCAGGGCCTACGCCACCCGGTTGGGTGCCATTCACCGTCACGGTGAGAGGAAGACAACCGGAAGGGATGTGGCAAGTGGCAGCCCGTGACACTATGTCACGTTTCTGCCAACTGCACGTACAGGCTATGGAGGGAACTCCATACGCACTCGTTCCGGTGGAGGGACGAGCTCAGCATGTGTGGGAAGAGAGGTACCTAGAGGCAACAAACCCGAGTTGCCCAAGGTACAACCCCGCGGAGGCAAATCTCAGCCTCCAAATGAGGGCGGGAAACGCTGTGATGGACAGCCAAGCTGTTCATACGGAGCATCTCGCCACCAAGCTCAAGGAGAGCACAAGCCGTGGAGATCATTTTGAGAGTGCTCACAGTGCACTCCGCAATGTACTCCTTCCGACGATCAAGCGACTGAATGAACAACACAATCAGTTGCGTCGTCTGAAGAAGGCAAAGAAGAAGAGCCGTGTTGACATTGCGGCGTTGCAAGAGCTGGTGCAGACCCTAACCCAGCAGAATGAGGACCTTGCTCAAGAGCGGGACGACGCTATTGAGGAAGGACAAGGCTGGGAAGAGGACTACAACCAGGCTATGGACGAGGTGCATGCATTGCAGGACCTCGTGCCCCCGGTATTGGGCGTACCGGTAGTCTTGGGTCTTCCAGCCATGGGAGAACCTGGAATGGGAGAAGAGGTGGTAGACCCCGAGCCACCAGCAGAGGTACCGGAGGAGGACGACCCACAGGAGGTCGAGTTCTACTCCGAGTAGGGGGTTACGGTTGCCAAGTAGGGCAGCTAGGGTAGCGTAACCCAACTTTTGTAATCGGTGACATGTCGTGTAGACAGTAGCGTATGTATAGGTAGTGACGACATGAGCACGACTTCTCGGAGATCCGAGAATAATGTATCTTGTATAAAGTTTATGCTTTATCAATATATGTGAATGTTGTGCAAGTTAATCATGCGTCGCTTCAATACTTACTCCTGTTTATGGAATTTTGAGTAAGACATGTGCTAATTGCTGCTGTGTTGAATTTCAGAATGACGCGTACTCGTGCCAACCCCGATGTTGGAGGTACTAGCCAAGGGGGAGAGACCTCCCAACCACCTCCCGAGGACTCCTCGGGACAGCAGCAGCAACAGCAACAGCAAACACCGCCACCGCCACTGCCAACGGTTACATTGGCCGACATTGTCGCGGCAATGGCGGGTTCACATCAGCAGCATACAGAGCTGCTGCAAACGTTAATTGCGAATACGTCTCGCCCAGAGAGACGTCAAGATCGTGAGGAGCGCCAACAGAGCTCCTACTCTGACTTCCTGGCGACTCATCCCCCTGTATTCTCAAGGGCGGATGAACCACTTGACGCGGACAACTGGCTCCGCGCCATAGAGATGAAGTTCGGGCTGCTCCAAATCAGCGAGCAGCGCAAGACTCAGTTCGCGGTCCAGCAGCTCCAAGGATCCGCGAGCGCGTGGTGGGCCAACTTTTGTGCTTCACAACCCACCGACCGAGTGATGACCTGGGCGGAGTTCCGGACGGCCTTCCGGGCCTATCATATACCGCCCGGTTTGATGAAGAGGAAGACGCAGGAATTCCTACACCTGCAACAAGGGAGCCGGAACGCGCTGGAGTACTCCAGAGCGTTCAACGATCTCGCACTCTACGCGTCGTATCATGCAGATACGGACGAGAAGCGGCGGGACCACTTTTACCAGGGGCTTAACCCGCTCCTGAAGGACAAGCTGGCGATGTTCAATCGCGGCAGCCTCAACGACATAATTGATGCTGCGATTGTTCAGGAAGACTCCGGCAAGGAGTTGGCGGCGGCAGAGCGAAAGCGAAGCGCGCCGCAGAGCAGCGGAGAAGGAGGCGGTCCTTCTCAGAAGTTTCGGATGGTGAATCGCCCACCATCAGGTCCGCGCTGGCAGCCACCACAGCGGTCGATGCCGTTCCGCGGTCGGCCGTATTCTTCACCGGCATTCCGGCCGGCACTGCCAGCACCACCGCAACAACAACAGCAGCAGCGGGCGATGCCGCGTGCGTTTGCACCTCCGCAACGCATGCCGGGCTTTCGTCCACCAAGTACTCCACCAGCAGCGGCCACATGTTACAAGTGTGGTCGTCCAGGACACTTCGCGAGCAGTTGCCCGGAGAGGCAAGGCGGCGGAGTGGTACCACAGTTTCCGGGGAGGAATCAACCCCGGAACCCTACTAATGCGCGGCGGGCAAACCCTAGGCCCGGCACTGTCCACCAGCTTGCCATTGAGGACGTGCCGGAGGGCGAGCCAATCCTTGCGGGTATGTTCCAACTCCACCAGCATCCCGCTATAGTACTATTTGATTCAGGCGCCACGCATAATTTTATTAGCCAAGCTTTCATTGCTAAACACAGCTTGCCAATACTACCCACCGATAGTCCATATTTAATTTGTTCACCGGGTGGGAAGATTTCAGCAAGCGTAATGGTCTCCAAAGCACCATTATGCTTAGCGGGTAGAGTGTACCCCACGTCTCTCATTATCTTAGAGGGACAGAAGGTCGATGTCATCCTAGGGATGTCGTGGTTAAACCGCCACGGCGCTGTTTTAGACACCGTCCTCCGAGTCGTGCACTTAAACTCAGGAGTGCACGGTTCTCACTCATTATTTCTGGACAGTCCAGAAATAAAACTTCCAAGTGTCTATCAAGCCACAACCATCAGATTGGAAGACATTCCAGTGGTCCGAGAATTCCCTGATGTATTCCCGGATGATTTGCCGGGGATGCCACCCGATAGAGAGGTGGAGTTCAAGATTGAACTTGCACCGGGAACCATGCCAATATCCCGAAGGCCGTACAAGATGGCGCCCAAGGAGTTGGCTGAACTGAAGACTCAGCTCACGGACCTTCTGGAGAAGGGTTTTATTAGGCCGAGCTCCTCGCCATGGGGCTGTTCGGCATTATTTGTCAAAAAGAAGGATGAAACGTTGCGGCTTTGCGTGGACTACCGTCCATTAAATGCCGTAACCATCAAGAACAAGTACCCGTTGCCACGGATCGACATGTTGTTTGATCAGTTGGTCGAAGCAAAGGTCTTTTCCAAGATGGATTTAAGATCCGGGTACCATCAGATTAAGATCAGGGCTGAGGACATTCCAAAGACAGCTTTTTCGACAAGGTACGGACTTTATGAGTACCTGGTCATGTCCTTTGGCCTCACCAATGCTCCAGCTCACTTCATGTACTTAATGAACTCGGTGTTCATGCCGGAGCTGGACAAGTTTGTCGTGGTCTTCATCGACGACATCCTGGTATATTCCAAGTCGGAGGAAGATCACAAGAAACATCTGCGTATAGTCTTGCAACGGCTGCGGGATCACAAGTTATACGCAAAGTTCAGCAAATGCGAGTTTTGGATATCGCAAGTGCCTTTCCTCGGGCATATCATCTCAGCGGAGGGTATCGCTGTGGACCCGAGCAAAATCACGCAAGTGCTGAATTGGAAATCCCCGAGAACTGTTCATGAGGTACGGAGTTTCCTCGGACTCGCGGGATATTATCGGAGGTTCATTCCGAACTTCTCGAAGATTGCCAAGCCAATGACAGAGCTGCTGAAGAAGGCTACCAAATATGTTTGGAGTCCAGCATGTGAAGCAGCATTCAAGGCTTTAGTCAAGCACCTGACATCAGCACCGGTTTTGGCGCAGCCAGACACAACAAAACCGTTCGATGTGTACTGCGATGCATCCGGCATTGGGCTCGGATGTGTGTTGATGCAAGACCGAAGGGTGGTCGCGTATGGGTCACGGCAGCTTAGGAATCATGAGCAAAATTATCCAACTCACGACTTGGAGCTCGCTGCCGTGGTACTTGCACTGAAAATGTGGAGGCACTACCTACTCGGTAACCTCGTACATTTATATACCGACCACAAAAGCCTCAAGTACATATTCACTCAGAAGGAGCTGAACATGAGGCAACGAAGATGGTTAGAACTGATAAAGGATTACGAGATAGAGATCCATTATCATCCGGGCAAGGCAAACGTTGTGGCAGACGCGCTAAGCCGCAAGTCACACGTCAATAATCTGACCATCACACCGTTGGGAGAGAGCGAACCACCACTCCATGTGATTCCACACGGAGCTCTCTACAACCTAGCTTTGATCCCCACCATCCGTGAAGAGATAGCGGCAGCCCAGAAGAATGACAAGGGCATGTCACATTTACGGAGACGTGTAGACAGTGGGGAGTTGAAATGTTTCCGGAAGGACGGAGACGGCGTCCTATGGTTCAAGGACCGGATCGTCGTACCCCGAAACCCGGAGTTACGGAAGAAAATCTTTGATGAGGCTCACTTATCAAAGTTTTCTATTCACCCCGGCAGCAACAAGATGTATCAAGAACTCAGAAGCAAGTTTTGGTGGACACGGATGAAGCGAGAGACTGCAAAATACGTGTCCGAGTGTGATACATGTCGACGGGTGAAGGCAGACCACATGCGGAAACCGGGACTGCTGCAACCACTGGGCATTCCTGCCTGGAAGTGGGAGGACGTGAGCATGGATTTCGTCGTCGGTTTACCCACCACCTTACAGAAACATGATTCTGTGTGGGTGATCGTCGATCGGCTCACCAAAGTTGCCCATTTCATCCCGGTCAACACCAGCTACAACGCCAAGAAGTACGCTGAACTGTACATCTCACGGATCCTATGCTTATACGGCGTACCCCGTACTATCGTATCGGACCGGGGCACTTTATTTGTGTCCCGTTTTTGGGAGCAGCTCCACGCTGCCTTGGGGACGAAGCTGATCCGTAGTTCAGCCTACCACCCGCAGACGGATGGGCAAACGGAGCGGGTAAATCAAATCTTAGAAGACATGCTACGAGCTTGCGCTATCGACCACGGCAAGAATTGGGATGATCACTTGCCGTTAGCCGAGTTCTCGTACAACAATGGGTACCAAGCCAGCATCAAGATGGCGCCCTACGAGGCGCTATACGGGAGAAAATGCCGCACACCATTGAATTGGTGTGAGTCTGGCGAGAGGGTTACCTTCGGGATTGATCTTGTCAACAACGCGGAAGAAAAGGTTCGAGTAATTCAAGCGAACCTAAAAGCCGCTCAATCCCGACAGAAACAGTATGCGGACCGGAGAAGGCGTCCGTTACAATTCGAAGCTGGAGACCACGTATATCTACGAGTGTCTCCAATGAAGGGCGTAAACAGATTTGGGGTGAGAGGAAAGTTAGCACCCCGATTCATCGGTCCATTCCAGATTACCGAAAGATGTGGATCGGTGGCATACCGGCTAAGATTACCAGAAGCACTTTCCGGTGTGCACGACGTCTTTCACATTTCCCAGCTGAGGAAGTGTCTCAAGCTATCAACTACCGTTCAGCTGGAAGACATTGAAGAACTGCAACCGGATCTCACCTATCGGGAGGAACCGGTGCAGATTATTGATGAAAAGGCCCGAACCACACGCAACCGTACGTTGTGGTTCTACAAGGTTCTGTGGAGTAATCACTCCATGGATGAAGCGACATGGGAGAGCGAAGAATTCCTTCGCACTAATTACCCCGACTTTCTCACGTCGCATATCCGGTAATTTTTCCACCGTCCTCTCTCTCATTTTCACCTTATAATCTCGGGACGAGATTCTTTTAAGGGGGGAGGAATGTAAGGGCCTCAGTTTTTGACACCCATTTGCAGTGTTCATCCCCACACCACACACCTCATTTGAGGAAAAATGATGAACACAAATAAAGAGCAAGTAACAATTATCAACATGCTCATTAGGGAACAAACTCACACATTGCAAAAGTGGTACTTCCCACATGTGATATAGATGGGCTGGACATATGAAAACTCCTACACTTTGCCAAGGATGTCCATGCCAAGTTTCACCCAAATTCAAAACATTTTTGAGGTCATCTTGGGTGTAGATAGGAAAGGGGCAGTTTGAAAACATATTCAAATTCAAACTGTTTTCACCCACTGAATTTAAAAGTGGAAGGCATATTCTTGCTCAGCACATTTTTGTGAGCTCACACACCAATTTTCACTCCATTTGGAGTTGATCTTGACATGAGCTAAGGGGGAGAAATTCAAACTTTATTTGAATTTCAAACTGCACTTGTGCTGAAATTCATTCAAACCAAACCTCATTTGAACTTTGATCAATTCAAATGGCTCTTGGGTGAATAATTTGAGTTGCCAAGGGTAGAATAGGGTTCACTGTTTACCACAGCTGTTAGGAATAAATTTCAGAGGTTAAAAGAGGAGTGGGACCCACATGTCAGCCTCAGCCTCAAGGCAAACCGACTGAACCACAGTTCAGTCGGTTCCCGGCTGTTGTGCGCGCGCGCCACCGAAGGGGGCAGCCGGCGCCAGCTCCTGCTGCGTGCCCCAAGCCGGAGACCGGCCGACCGGCCTATTTATTCCCTCCCCGGCGTGCTTCAGTCGCCATTCCCCGAGCTGCCGACGTGCACGATCCATTTCTCCACTGCCATCACCGGCGCTCGAGTTCCTGCTGGATCGAGCTGATCGCAGCTTCCTCTTTCCACTCCAGGGTCCCAGCCAGGTACTAGCGACCATCCTCCATCCTTCCCATTGATAGAAATCGATTGAAACCGAGTGATATCGGCTGTGCCGAAAGATCAAACTCGGAACTGGAAACCGCCGCACCTCGGGCTCTCGTGGACAGCCCAACCTGGGCGTTGTCACGCCCGAGCCAAGGCACCCTTGGACGCGCAAGTGATCGGTGCTGCTCATCCCCGAGCCACAGCTCGAGTGGTTGCTCACCGGCGGCGAATTTCCACTTTTCCCCTTTCTGTGTGCAGAACGACCCTCGGGTACGATTCTGTTTAATTCGTGCTCTAGAAAGGATTAGAGGGCCTCAGGCCACTCCCACACGAACTAGACACGGTGACGCACAAGTTGCCTTCACAACTCTGGGCCGGAGAACTTCTGTGCCCGGCGTAATTCAAGGTCTACTAATGGCGGAACGCACGGGGGGTATCGGGCGCACGGTGAGGACCTATTTCGGGCCTTCCCCGAGCTACCCCGAGTTCATGTCGACCTTCTCTGAGGTCCACTGATGCTCCCCGACCGATTTCCCAAGTAGCTGAGGCACTAGGAGCGTCAGCCGACATGGCCGAAGTCGTTCCGATATGGCGGCTCGTCGCCGACCATGCTCCGGCCGTTGTCATGAGCAGCTGACCCTCGGATCATGTTCCCCAAGTAAAAGTAGGCAGGGGCGGCCAGAATCAAGAAGTTTGAAGCGGTACAGCAGCCAGCGGCGAGCTCTCCGGCGAGGTCCCTCGGCGGCGGAGCGCGGGTGTCGCGAGGTTGAAGAAGGGGGTGGACCCCAGCTGTCAGCGGCCGATATTTTGAATCGGGATCCGGCTGCGGCCGGGATCGGGTGTGCTGGCGCGCAAAAGCCTTGTGGGCCGCGGTGTGCTGTCGCTTCGGCGTGCGACGCGTGTCCCCTGGGCCCACGCGCGAGTTTAAACTTTTCCCCGATTTTCAGATTTCCTTCAAACTTCAAATCCTTATAACTTTGGCTAGAAAGCTCCAAATTGAGTGAACCAAATTTTGCTGGATTCAGCTCTTTGAGTACTTTCCAGAAAATCAAGTGTCACTTCATGAAATTCCTTAATTCTCCAGAATTAATTCCTTAAAGTTTAAACTGTTAGGAATTTTAACTGGAGAATCATTTTCAGGAAAATCCTGAAATTTTGCTGAGATGTTCACCAAAATATCCTTGAACTACCATAAAAATTTCAGATCCATTTGAGCTCATTTAGTCCACCTAATGGTGTGATTAGTAAAACTGTTCCAGAGAAAATAGAAAATGTTCAGAAACATTTTCAGAATTTTCTCTGAAATTGTTTAGCTCATATCTTTAGTTAGAGACTTCCAAATTAAGTGAGACCAATTCCATTAGAACCCTCTGAAAATCTAGTTTTCAGAAAGTCATAGTTTGTTTCATGAAAATACTTAGAACACCCTAAAAGCCTTTAATTAAGGTCAAGGACATAATTATTTGTGGAGGGCTCAAATGAGCTTTGCTGCAACTAAAACTTGACCAAGTCTCTGTTTAGGTTGTAACCAAGCCACAGTAAAAGTTTCACAGTCATTAGGTCTATCTAGTAAAGGTTATAGACTTCACAACTTCAAAGTTAATACAAAAGCATTTAATTAATACATACATTGTTCTTATCATGTAGTCGCTAAGGTCGAGGAGGAACCCGAAGTCCTAGACTTCGTTACTCCGGAGGAACAGCTAGCCTACGACCAAGAGCAGCAAGGCAAGCCCCGGTTTGCATTAACCATTTTATAAATTTTTATTGTTTTGAGCACATACTTGTTTTCTTTATGTTGTGCATCAGAGTCTTGTTTGGAAACCCCACTGCATAGCCAAGAAAACCATGGGTTGGGGTTTAGGATTGCAAACCCCGTTAGCCACTGCATTGCTAGGATAGAGTAGGATTCGGTACAAGTCGAGTAGTTGGAACTACTCGCGAGAATAGGCTAGAGGCACATTGCTCGGGTAGAGATAGCACATGATACACATGGCAAGAAAATGAGACCGAGCGGAGAGTAAGGGCAGCAGGACTTTGGGGCCTGTGTGCTGTAGCTCCGCTTGTGTCGATTGAGGACCGAGCCGTGTGCGGGCCTGTTGAACAAGCTAGAACAGTACCGAAGACCTACCGGCTATATGGGAACCGGGAAACTGATGTAACTCGGGTAGCTGGGTATTGAGGCATTGCCCGTCGTTCAGAGGGTAGGTTGAGAGCTCGAGGTGTAAATCAGCTGGCGGCACAGAGATGCGCGTGCAGGGACCTCTTGCTCGGGACGATGGGACCGGTTCAATATTTGGCTAACGGGTGAAAGGTAGTCGCGTACGGCGTCCGTGATGGTTGTTGTAGGCAACATCGAGTACGGGCGTACGTGACGGGTTGTTCGGGTAACCCTGCAGGTGTAAATCGATTATAATCGCCGTCCCTCGCGGTCAGTGAGTACCACTTGTTCACTGTACCGTGACGTAGAAAGAACAGGCTAGTTACATGTTAAAATGTTGCTGATTGAAAGTTGGATATTGATTGTTAATGATATGTTGTAGCTTAGTGCTAACTAAAGTTCTTTTCAACTTTGGGCAAAGTACATGAGAGAAATGCGTTTCTTGTTTGATTGCGGCTCTCTCATGTGCCTTAGCGTAAAGTTCTCCACAACCTGCTGCTAAAACTTGAAAGTAAGGTTCTACTAATTAGGCGAGTCCTTGCAAATGATTTTTACCTCATGCAACCCATCACCCTCATGTAGAAGTTTCATGTTTAGGTGAGACGGGTCAGACTTGCTGAGCCTTCGTGCTCACTGCTTGTGTTTGAAGCTTTTGCAGGGTTCTATGAGGAAGGGACTCCCGAAGAGGAGACGGAACCCCAGGAGGGGAACCCCGTCGAGTGGGAGTCGTGCACGCCGCAGAGTTAGTGTGCGAGTGTGCTAGCAAGGACACGTTCGAGGGCTGAACGTGCACTTGATGCTTAGTCTACGCCCGCGAGTGTGGACTAAACTTATTTTGATGTAAACATGTTAATAAACTTGTTTATGTAATAAAGCTTCCGCTTCCGCTTTGTACCTTTGACGTGTGTTATACGGTGTTGTGCAACGCAGCACCCCTCAGCGTGATCCTGGCTCGACAGGACCAGTGGGGTCGTGTCACTGCCCTGCAGCGCCGATCAACCTACAGCCACGTTGGTGCCAGGGGGAACCGCCCAGGAGCTGCACCGTTCTCTCCTCAACGCGTTACACCGATCCCCAGCTCACCTCCGGCCTTCCTCTGCTGTGACTGAGCCGGTTTTTCTTCCGGCCAAACCAGAGCCACGACGCCTCCATTGCTGATCGTCTCCCGTCCAGTCCAGCGCTTCTCCAGCGTGCTCAAGAGGCCACAGAGGTACGCCAGGAGGTACTGATCCTCATCCCGTCGTCCCCCTGCTCTCCCCTGACGCCGGCTCGCCGGAATTTGATTTTTGGCACCGGCGCACGTATAGAACAGACCGTGTTTAATTCGTGAAATTCTCTCAAACCGATTGATCATACCTCCTACAATTCAAACCACAGCAAGTAGATGCCCTAGCGCCCTCCCCCGCCGAAAACCAAAGAAAACCGACCCTCCTATGCCCCGGGCGACGAGAAATCGTCACCGGCGGCCAAAACTGCCACGGTCCACGGTGACGACTAGTTTGCAGCTATATTCTGCAATATTTGATCTCCGTTGCATGTTCCTAGACCCATAGGGATGCTGTAGGATATCGTAGCTCGCCGAGAGATGCCTTGGACACGCTGGAATGCGTCCATGTCGAGCTCCCGAGCCGCCCCGCCGGTGCCGACCCACATACAGCCGTTTTCACGCGGGGAAACCTTGCCCGACAGCCGTGCCACGTTCCCAGGATCATGTAGGGCGAAACCAGAGCTCATTTGGTGGAGAAATAAGGGAGAACAGCCATGCCAAGTTTTCTGCCGGTGTGCACCCGCGGGCTCTGGCGGGAGGTTGAAGAAGCACCTGACCCGTGGGCCCCACGTGTGACTGTTCTGTTTAAAATCAAACAGAGAGCTGTTCAAACTTGGAAAATGCATAACTCCGTGTAGAAAGCTCCAAAAATAGTGAGATAAATTTTGTTGGATTCCTCTCAAATTGTACTATCCAGGGGTACAGCCCAATATTTATGAAAATCCCTGGTTTTGGCTCATTAATTCATATAAGGAAAATCTTGTAGGAATTTTTCCAGGAGTTATGTGTATTGGAAAATCCCCAAATTTGGGCAGAAGATTCTTCCAAAAATACTTGAACTCCAGTAAAATTTTCAGAATCATTGGACCTCATTTGCTTGGCCAAATGTGGTGTTAATTTCTTATGTCTCTGAAAATTAGAAAATAGAACAGAATTCAAATTCAGATTTCCCCCAAACTTTAGAACCTCATAACTTTTGCTAGGAAGCTCCAAATTTAGTGATTCAAATTGGGTTGGATTAATATTGAATAGCTATGTCCAAGTATACAACCCAATTTGTATGGAACTCACTAAATAATTCTGGAAAATTCTTTAAAGCTTTTCAGCAAAAGAATTTTAGAGGGAGTTTGGTTAATCCAAAAATCCTCAAATTTCGCCAGAATAGTCCTTAGGGTGTTAGTGAACCCCTGTAACTGTTTCAGCTCAATTGGAGTTGATTTGTTCAGGGCAATTCAGATTTGAAGATGCTGTGTTCAATTGAATACAGAAACATTTTCAGAGAATTCCCAAAACTTGGAAATTCAGTTCTGGGCAAATCTTAGCTCCAAAAATGCTAGGAAAATTCATGCAAACTCTATGAGCTATAATTGAAATTGTAGTTCACTAAGTTTGGCATGAACATGGGTGTGATCTCAGAATTTATTTTTCTTTGCTCAACTGCTCAGAAAATTATTATGAACAAACCACTCAATAAAAAGTGCTAATTTTTGGTCCAGAGTGTTTTCTTGTGACAAGGAACTCACATGAAAATTCTCAGCCCCATTGGAGCTCTGGATAACCCCTGTTCTGTTTAACCTCTTAAGGTGATCAATATAGAAGAGGGGGAAACCACTTAGCACTAATCATATGCTTAGATCCAAACCCAAAACCTTAGCACCAGTGTCATTTTAAATTCTTGAACAGAGTTCCAGTTTTGAAACTTGTTGTTAGAACTTGTAGCAAAGTTTTACAATTAAACATATATGCATATTCATCACGTGTAGTATCTACGTGGAGGAGTTGGAGTCATCGGGGTAGAAATCAAGGAAGGAGGAAAGCAGTTGATCAAGCCTCAAGTGATCTTCACTAACTGAGTTATATATATTAGCCCCTGCAAAACAAAGGCAAGCCCCGGTTTGCATCAAATTTACAAGTTTTTATTTGTATTCACTTCATACGTCTAGCATTATATTTATTGCATTACGTCTAGATGGTATGGAACTCCAAATGCATGACCCAGAAAACCCTGGAGTTTTAATGTAGGATATGTTATCAATTAATTATAACTGCTGATCTCAACAAAAGTGGATTAAAAGAAGCAAACCTCGAGTGGGCAGATTCCTACTCGTGAACAGGGATTTAGGGGGATCAATTGGAAGAGTTGGGAATTGATCCTCATAGTTGGGAATGGAGACCGGGCAGTGGATGGAAGGTCAAGGACGTGGTCCTGTGAGCCTAGTCTATGTCTGAGTCGATTAAGGCCCGTTCTCGTGTGCGGCCCGTTGGGCAAGTTTGAGTTGTGTACCGGATGCATACTGGCTATATGGGACCCAGGAAACCGATGTAACATGTTAACCTCGGTGTCGAGGCATACCTCACCGTCTGATGCCGATGCTGAAAGGATAGAGAAGTCTGCTCTACGAGGGTTTGCCGTAGAGAGACTTAATCCCAGTCGGTGGGACCGGTTCGACATTTGGGTGTCGTGTGAAAGGTTGCCACGTACGACGTCAGTGACGGTTGCTGTGTGCAACGTTGAGTACGGGCGTATGTGTCGTGTCAGCCGGGTGTTTTTGATTGCAATCACTGTCGCTCGTGGTAGTGAGCATACTTGTTCTCTGCGTCGTGACGTAGTAATAAACTGGGAAACATTTAATATGGTTCGTGAGTAATCCTCATAATGGAGATGAGGAAAGATCAATACTTCACTAAATTTACATTCCACCTTGGGCTAGTAGCGTCGAGGCAAAGCGTTTCTTGTTTGATTGTGGAGTCTCATCGGTAATGGCGCAAGGTCTGTATGAGTCTAGGGTAGCTCACTAAAGTTACTTTCACCTCGGGCAAGTGACATCGAGATGAAGCGTTTCTTGTTTGATTGTGGAGTCTCGATGTAAGTTGCGCGAGGTCTATAAAAGTTGATTAAAACTTGAGGTAAGGACTCTCCTTTAGCTCAAGTTGATCGTTTGTGCAAACTGCTATAATTAGCGCTCTATTTTCATCATGTAGAGTTTCATGACTAGGGTGACGGGTCAGTCTTGCTGAGCTTCGTGCTCACAGATACTGCACAAGTTGTTTTGCAGGTAATAACTGTACGCTGAGATGTACGGGTGCCCGATGAGACTCGGAACTCCCCGAGTGGTGAACTCATGGTAACCCCTGCCGCTGCTATTATGACAGTGTTGCTAGTGAGAAGGGTCTGCGGGCTGGACACCTTCTCTGTTGCTTAGCATAGGTATGAGACGTGAGTTGTAATAGTCTTCCGCTGTAGTTTATTTTGAGAAGTATTTGTAAAATCAACACTTTGTAAGCTTCCACTTGTTTTATGTAATATGATGCTTTATTATGTGTGCTGTTGGGTGCCACATCGCACGGCACCACCCAATGCGATTCCCGGCCGAGGTGTCCCATCCCCGTGAGTGATCGGGATGGCGGGGTCCTCACAGATTATAATCGCCGTCCCTCGCGGTCAGTGAGAACCACTTGTTCACTGTACCGTGACGTAGAAAGAACAGGCTAGATACATGTTAAAATGTTGCTGATTGAAAGATGGACTTTGATTGTTAATGATTTGTTGTAGTTTAGAGCTAACTAAAATTCTTTTCAACTTTGGGCAAAGTACATGAGAGAAATGCGTTTCTTGTTTGATTGCGGCTCTCTCATGTGCCTTAGCGTAAGGTTCTCCATAACCTGCTGCTAAAACTTGAAAGTAAGGTTGCACTAATTAGGCGAGTCCTTTGCAACTTGTTTTTGTCTCATGTACCCATCACCCCTCATGTAGAAGTCCCATGTTTAGGAGAGACGGGTCAGTCTTGCTGAGCCTTCATGCTCACTGCTTGTGTTTGAAGCTTTTGCAGGGTTCTATGAGGAAGGGACTACCGAAGAGGAGGCGGAACCCCAGGAGGGGAACCCCGTCGAGTGGGAGTCGTGCACGCCGCCGTGTTAGTGTTCGTGTGTGCTAGCAAGGACACGTTCACGGGCTGAACGTGAACTTGACGCGTAGTCTATGCCCGTGAGTGTAGACTGGACATATTTTGATCTACAAATGTTCATAAACCACTTTATGTAATAAAAGTTTTGCTTCCACTTTGTACCTTTGATGTGTGTTATCCGGTGCTGTGCAACGCAGCACCCCTCAGCGTGATCCTGGCTCGACAAGACCGTGGGGTCGTGTCAGCGTTGGTACCAGAGCTCGCTTGAGATTTAACACACTAAAAAGGTAATCTTTTTCAAAAAAATCCAGTAAGGAACGAGTTAGTAGACCATATAAGGATGTTATTAGTGTATAGAAAGTGGCATACTAACCTATTTGATTATGTCGGGAAATCGTGCATCTCGGGACGTTTATGTCTTGGGGGTGCACGTAAGCGCTGTCCTCCAGTGCGCACAAGCTGAAGGGTGGAGCCCCACGGGTGGCAGGTAACCCGACCCGCTTTAATATCCTCTACGACTCTACATGTCGTTTGGGGTATTCGAGCAACGTCTGTCCCTGGCGGCGTGGTGCAATTTGGGAGACCCCGTCACGTGGTCAGTAACGTGAACACGTAGCTCAATGCGTGTTTGGCTTGAGAACATCCGGGCGAGTGATGACGGCCGGGTGTACGAACTGTATGGATACCGGACTCGGTGTGCAGCCGAGTCTGACGATTGCTTGAGTTATTTGCAGGTAGTCTAACTACGAAACGGTAGACGTGTAGCATCCGTGTGCGAGAGACGCTTAGTGCCACTGAATTAACGAAGCCGGCTAAGTCCGGTATAGGTTTTTCTTTGTGAGGACGTAGTACCGACATGAGCTGGTGACGCATCGACGTCACACCCCACTAAATGGACAACTTCATTGTAAAACTTGAAGGTTTTGATCCAAAGCACTAAAACTTGATGTAACTCTTTCCCTTAATCAGGATATTCAAAGTTAACAAGTTTTCAACTTATAGGTTGCTAAGGACAGAGCAATCTGTTTTCAGCTGAATTAAGGCTGAAGTTAATCAGAGGTTAGAGGTTGAGTTCTTTCGAGGTTGGGGTCATATGATACATTTATGGAAATCATTGGAAGAGCTTCACAACTTTTCTGTTGAGGTCCAGAGGTGTTTCAACCCTTAACCAATCGAAAAATGCAGTAGAGTTGAAACTATCCAGAAAACAGGGCAGAGCAACGACTCTTTGTAACTCTCTGTAAATTGAGCATAACTTCCTGCATAAAAATCCAAAATAGAAAATGAGGTAGTTCCGAAAAGCTTATGAGATGGGTTAAAACTTTGTAACATAAAGTTTTGTCAGATTGGGGGTATAATTAACTGGAATTCTTGGATCAAATCAGTGCCTAAAGCAGGGAGGTGCTGTCTAATTTTCTCCAGAAATTCTGTTAACTTTGACATATCATAACTTTTGAACCAGGACAGATCTTAGACCAAGTGAACACTTTCTGGAAATCTATTGAAGTTAGCTTTAACTTTGATTTTGAGCTCCAGAATTAGTTTTGCATTTAGTATGGCCTAAATCAGGTTGAAATGGAAACTGGTCAGGGCTGTCAGGTTGGACAGCAGATCAGTAGTCAAATTTGTTTAAATTTGAACTATATTTCCAAGTTTCATGGGTTCAATGACATGTCTTATGTTGTAACTCAATGGTTTACTGTTTAAATAGATATTTAACATTTCTCAAATATATTTTTACAGATGTCAGCAGACAAACAGTTGTAGAACGGGTGGGTGGAATCTCACTGTTCTCACCACAGCGGCTACCCGGAGGCATTGAGGCAGATTCTTCAATATTTCGGATACAACCAAATGACTCAGTACTTCACCAAAGAAGAAGGCGAGGAGGGGAACAATACGTGGACAATCCATGTCGATGTCCCTTCAGGACCTGCGCCACCCGGTTGGGTGCCGTTCACCGTCACGGTGAGAGGTAGAAACCGGAAGGGATGTGGCAAGTGGCAGCCCGTGACACCATGTCACGTTTATGCCAGCTACACATGAGAGCGATGGAGGGAACTCCATATGCGCTCGTTCTGGTGGAGGGATGGGCTCATCATGTGTGGGAAGGGAGGTACCGGGAGGCATCAGACCCGAGTTGCCCAAGGTACAACCCCGCGGAGGCAAACCTCAGCCTCCAGATGAGGGCGGGAAACGCCGTGATGGACAGCCAAGCTGTTTATACGGAGCATCTCGCCGCAAGGCTCAAGGAGAGCACAAGCCATGGAGACCAGTTTGAGAGTGCCCACAGCGCACTCCGTAATGTGCTCCTTCCGACGATCAAGCGACTGAACGAACAACATAATCAGTTGCATCGTATGAAGAAGGCGAAGAAGAAAAGCCGTGTCGACATCGAGGCGTTGCAAGAGCTGGTGCAGACCCTAACCCAGCAGAACGAGGACCTTGCTCAAGAGCGGGACAACGCTATTGAGGAAGGGCAATGCTGGGAAGAAGACTACAACCAAGGCATGGACAAGGTGCATGCATTGCAGGACCTCGTACCACCGGTATTGGGCATACCGGTGGTCTTGGGTCTTCCGACAATGGGAGAACCCGAGATGGGAGGAGAGGTGGTAGATCCGGAGCCACCAGCAGAGGTACCGGAGGAGGACGACCCGCAGGAGGTCAAGTTCTACTCCGAGTAGGGGGTTACAGTTGCCAAGTAGGGCAGCTAGAGTAGTGTAACCCAATTTTTGTAACCGGTAACATGTCGTGTAGGCAGTAGCGTATGTATAGGTAGTGACGACATGAGCACAGCTTCTCGGAGACCCGGGAATAATGTATCTTGTATAAAGTTTACGCTTTATCAATATATGTGAATGTTGTGCAAATTATTCATGTGTCACTTCAATACCTACTGTTGCATATGGAATTTTAAGTATGACATGTGCTAATCGCTGCTGTTTTGAATTTCAGAATGACTCGTACTCGTGCCAACCGGGACGTTGGAGGTACCGGCCAAGGGGGAGAGACCTCCCTACAGCCTCCCAAGGACTCCTCGGGACAGCAGCAGCAACAGCAACAGCAAACACCGCCACCGCCACTGCCAACGGTTACATTGGCCGACATCGTTGCGGCAATGGCGGGTTCTCATTAGCAGCACACGGAGTTGCTGCAAACTCTCATCGCTAATACGTCTCGCCCAGAGAGACGTCAAGACCGCGAGGAGCGTCAACAGAGCTCCTACTCCGACTTCCTAGCGACTCATCCCCCGGTATTCTCAAGGGCGGATGAACCTCTCAACGCGGACAACTGGCTCCGCGCGATAGAGATGAAGTTCGGGCTGCTCCAAATAAGTGAGCAGCGCAAGACTCAGTTCGCGGTCCAGCAGCTCCAAGGATCCGCGAGCGCGTGGTGGGCAAACTTCTGTGCTTCACAGCCCACCGACCGAGTTATGATCTGGGCGGAGTTCCGGACGGCCTTCAGGGCCTATCACATACCGCCAGGTCTGATGAAGAGGAAGACGCAGGAATTCCTACACCGGAGCAAGGGAGCCGGAACGTGCTGGAATACTCCAGGGCATTCAACGATATCGCGCTTTATGCGTCATATCACGCCGATACTGACGAGAAGCGGCGGGACCATTTTTACCAGGGGCTTAACCCGCTCCTGAAGGACAAGCTGGCGATGTTCAATCGTGGCAGCCTCAACGACATCATTGATGCTGCGATTATTCAGGAGGACTCCGGCAAGGAGTTAGCGGCGGCAGAGAGAAAGCAAAGCACGACGCAAAGCAGCGGAGAAGGAGGCGGTCCTTCTCAAAAATTTCGGATGGTGAATCGCCCACCATCAGGTCCCAGCTGGCAACCACCCCAGAGGTCGATGTTGTTCCGCAGTCGGCCGTATTCTTCACCGGCATTAAGGCCGGCACTGCCAGCACCACCTCCACATCAACAACAGCAGCAGCGGACGATGCCGCGTGCGTATGCACCTCAGCAACGCATGCCGGGCTTTCGTCCACCGAGCACCGCTCAAGCAGCGGCCACATGTTACAAGTGTGGTCGTCCAGGACACTTCACCAGCAGTTGCCCGGAGAGGCAAGGCGGCGGAGTTGCACCGCAGTTTCCGTGGAGGAATCAACCCCGAAACCCTACTAATGCGCGTCGGGCAAACCCTAGGCCCGGCACCGTCCACCAGCTTGCCATAGAGGACGTGCCGGAGGGTGAGCCAATCCTTGCGGGTATGTTCCAACTCCATCAGCATCCCGCCATAGTATTGTTTGATTCAGGCGCCACACATAGCTTCATTAGCCAAGCTTTCATTGATAAATATAGCTTGCAAATATTACCGACCGATAGTCCTTATGTGATCTGTTCACCGGGTGGGAAAATTTCAGCAAGCATGATGGTTCCAAAGGTGCCATTATGCTTAGAGGGTAGAGTATACCCTACGTCTCTCATAATTTTAGAGGGACAAAAGGTCGATGTCATCTTAGGGATGTCGTGGTTAACCCGCCACGGCGCTGTTTTAGACACCGTCCTCCGAGTTGTGCACTTGAACTCAGAAGTGCACTAGTCTCATTCCTTATTTCTGGACAGTCCAGAAATAAAACTTCCAAGTGTCTATCAATCCACAACCATCAGATTGGAAGATATTCCAGTAGTCCGAGAGTTCCCTGACGTATTCCCGGACGAATTGCCGGGGATGCCGCCTGATAGAGAGGTGGAGTTCAAGATTGAACTTGCAGCGGGAACCATGCCAATATCCCGAAGGCCGTACAAGATGGCGCCCAAGGAATTGGCTGAATTGAAGACCCAGCTAACGGACCTGCTGGAAAAGGGTTTTATTAGGCCGAGCTCCTCGCCATGGGGCTGTTCGGCATTATTTGTAAAGAAGAAGGATGAGACATTGCGACTTTGCATGGACTATCGTCCATTAAATGCCGTAACCATCAAGAACAAGTACCCGTTGCCACGGATCGACATGTTGTTTGACCAGTTGGTCGAAGCAAAGATCTTTTCCAAGATGGACTTAAGATCTGGGTACCATCAGATTAAGATACGGGCTGAGGATATTCTGAAGACGGCTTTCTCGACGAGGTACGGACTTTATGAGTAACTGGTCATGTCCTTCGGCCTCACCAATGCTCCAGCTCACTTCATGTACTTGAAGAACTCGGTATTCATGCCCAAGCTGGACAAGTTTGTCGTGGTCTTTATCGACGACATATTAGTATATTCCAAGTCGGAGGAAGATCACAAGAAGCATCTGCGTATAGTCTTGCAACGGATGCGGGATCACAAACTATACGCGAAATTCAGCAAGTGTGAATTCTGGATATCACAAGTCCCTTTTCTCGCGCATATCATATCAGCGGAGGGCAACGCTGTAGACCCGACCAAAATCACTCAAGTGCTGAATTGGAAATCCCCGAGAACTGTTCATGAGGTACGGAGTTTCCTCGGACTCGCGGGATATTATCGGAGGTTCATTCCGAACTTCTCGAAGATTGCGAAGCATATGAAGGAGCTGCTGAAGAAGGCTACCAAATATATTTGGATTCCAGCATGTGAAGCAGCATTCAAGGCTTTAGTCAAGCACCTAACATCAGCACCGGTTTTGGCGCAACCAGACACGACAAAACCGTTCGATGTGTACTGTGATGCATCCGACATTGGGCTTGGATGTGTGCTGATGCAAGACCGAAGATTGGTCGCGTATGGGTCACGACAGCTTAGAAACCATGAGCAGAATTATCCAACTCACGACTTGGAGCTCACTGCCGTGGTACTTGCACTGAAGATGTGGAGGCACTACCTACCCGGTAACCTCGTGCATTTATATACCGACCACAAGAGCCTCAAGTACATATTCACTCAGACGGAGCTGAACCTGAGGCAGCGAAGATGGTTAGAATCGATAAAGGATTATGAAATAGAGATCCATTATCATCCGGGCAAGGCAAACGTAGTGGCAGATGCGCTGAGTCGCAAGTCACACGTCAACAACCTGACCATCACACCGTTGGAAGAGAGCGAACTACCACTACATGTGATTCCACACGGGGCTCTCTACAACCTAGCTTTGATCCCCACCATCCGTGAAGAAATAGCAGCAGCTCAGAAACATGACAAGGGCATGTCGCATTTGCGGAGACGTGTAGATAGTGGGGAGCTTAAATGTTTCCAGAAGGACGGAGACGGCGTCCTATGGTTCAAGGACCGGATCGTCGTACCCCGTAACCCGGAGTTACGGAAGAAATTTTTTGATGAGGCTCACTTATCAAAATTTTCTATTCACCCAGTCAGCAAAAAAATGTATCAAGAACTCAGAAGCAAGTTTTGGTGGACACAGATGAAGCGGAAGATCGCGAAGTACGTGTCCGAGTGTGATACATGTCGAAGGGTGAAGGCAGACCATATGCGGAAACCGGGACTGCTGCAACCACTGGGCATTCCTGCCTGGAAGTGGGAAGATGTGAGCATGGACTTCATCGTCGGTTTACCCACCACCTTTCAGAAACATGATTCTGTGTGGGTGATCGTCGACCGGCTCACCAAAGTTTCCCATTTCATCCCGGTCAACACCAACTACAACGCCAAGAAGTACGCTGAACTGTACATCTCACGGATCCTATGCTTGTACGGCGTACCCCGTACCATCATATCGGATCGGGGCACTTTATTTGTGTCCCTTTTTTGGGAGCAGCTGCACGCTGCATTGGGGACGAAGCTGATCCGTAGTTCAGCATACCACCCGCAGACAGATGGGCAAACCGAGCGGGTAAATCAGATCCTGGAAGTCATGCTACGAGCTTGCGCTATCGACCACGGCAAGAAGTGGGATGATCACTTGCCGTTAGCCGAGTTCTCGTACAACAATGGGTACCAAGCCAGCATTAAGATGGCGCCTTATGAGGCGCTATACGGGAGGAAATGCCGCACACCACTGAATTGGTGCGAGTCTGGCGAAAGGGTCACCTTCGGGATTGACCTTGTCAACAACGCGGAAGAAAAGGTTCGACTGATTCAAGCGAACCTAAAAGCCGCCCAATCCCGTCAGAAACAGTATGCGGACCGGAGAAGACGCCCATTACAATTCGAAGTTGGGGATCACGTATATCTACGTGTGTCTCCAATGAAGGGCGTAAACAGATTCGGGGTGAGAGGAAAGTTGGCACCCCGATTCATTGGTCCATTCCAGATTACCGAAAGATGTGGATCGGTAGCATACCGGCATAAATTACCGGAAGCACTTTCCGGTGTGCACGACGTCTTTCATATTTCCCAGCTGAGGAAGTGTCTCAAGTTATCAACTACCGTTCAGCTGGTGGACATTGAAGAACTGCAACCGGATCTCACCTATCGGGAAGAGCCGGTTCAGATCATTGAGGAAAAGGCCCGAACCACACGCAACCACACGTTGTGGTTCTACAAAGTTCTATGGAGTAATCACTCCATGGACGAAGCGACATGGGAGAGCAAAGGATTTCTTCGCGCTAACTACCCCGACTTTTTTAACGTCGCATCTCCGGTAATTCTCCACCGTCCTCAAACTCATTTTCACCTTATAATCTCGGGACAAGATTCTTTTAAGGGGGGAGGAATGTAAGGGCCTCATTTTTTGACACATGTTTGAAGTGTCATCACCACACACACACCTCATTTGAAGCAAGTTGATAAACACATTTGAAGGGCAAGTAACCACCATCAACGTGCTCATTAGGGAACAAACTCACATATTGCAAAAGTGGTATTTCCCACATGTGATATACAGGGGCTGGGCATATGAAAACTCCTACTCAGTGCTAGGAATGTCCATGCCAAGTTTCACCCAAATTCAAAACCTTTTTGAGGTCATTTTGGGTATAGCTAGAAAGAGGGCAGTTTGAACTCAAATTCAAATTCAAACTGTTTTAATTCCATGAATTCAAAAGTGGGAGGCATATTCTTACTCAGCACATTTTTGTGAGATCACACACCAATTTTCACTCCATTTGGAGTTGATCTTGACATGAGCTAAGTGGGGCAAATTCAAACTTTATTTGAATTTCAAACTGAACATGTGCTGAAATTTATACAAACCAAATCCAATTTGAATTTCAACCAATTCAAAAGTCTCAAGGGTAGATAATTCAAATCACCATGGGCTTTGTGGGAACTACTGTTTACCACAGTGAATTGGAGTTAAGTTCAGAGGTTAAAATTGAAAGTGGGACCCACATGTCAGCCACTGGTTCAAAGCAAACCGACTGAAACTCAGCACACTCGGTTCCCGGGTGCAGTGCGCACGCGCCACCGATGGGCAGCCGGCGCCAGCTCCTGCTGCGTGTCCTGAGCCGGAGACCAGTCGCCGAGCTTCTTATCCCCTCCCCGGCATGCTCCCGTCGCTTATCTCCTGAGTTCCCGACGCGCTCGGCCTGTTTTTCCACCCGAGCTCCACTGCAGACCGCCGCCTCCCGATCTTGCGCTTGATCAGTCCGATCACTCGCGAGCACAGCCTCCTCCGCAGCAAAACGGCACCGGGAGATCGTGAGCAACCTCCTAGATCCCGTGTTGGCCAGTGAGCAGGCGTCCTCGAGCTATACCGGACCTCTTCTCCGGCGGACCAAGCATCGCCGCCGATCGGGCTCTCGTGGACAGCACAACACAGCCGTTGTCACGTCCACTTCTCTACACAAGAAAGGTGCGTGATTGTATGCAGATGTAGTAGCCAAAATCCGTTTGGTGAATGATCAACCCTCGGCCGAGAATTTCCAAATTTACTCTCGGCCAGTTCATAGGAACCGAGCTCACCTTCGAGTGAAATTCATGCTCACACGCGGGGGTTGGGCAAGCCCGTTACCTAGTAGCTTCTACGCATATTAGCGCCCATGCTCGAACTGGAATCAGAGAAAACCATCAAGAATGGGCCATAATATGGCCATTTTCCCCGCCGCCGTGGCTGAACACCTCGGCTCACCGTCGAGAGCATAGTTGCCGGCATTTCTAGCTTTCACCCAGCCGTAGTTCATGTTCCCCGTGCTCCACTGATGCTCTCCGCCCGATTCCCGATCGATTTTGTGCACGGGAGAGCGAAACCGACCTCACCGGAACCCTAGCAGGTGCTGTCACCGGTGCGCACGGGTTTCCGGTCATCGCCGGCGGCCGGCGAGCCCACCATCGAGTCCAGGGGGTCAGAAAAGGGGCAGGCGGCGAGTTTCGGGCCGGGGGGTGGCCAAGAACTCAATTCCGGTGAAGGTCGCCGGAGACCGCCGCTGCCGAGCAGTTGGCGCGAGGAGGGAGACGACGCACTGTATGCGGGGCCCACTGGCAGGAATTTAAACTTTGTCCCGAATTTCAGTTTTAGTTCAGACTTCAAATCCTCGTAACTTTGGTTAGGAAGCTCCAAATCGAGTGAACCAAATTTTGTTGGATTCATATCTCTGAGTACTTTCCAGCAAATCAAGTTCCACTTCATGAAAATCCTTATTTCTCCAGAATTAATTCCTCAAAGTTTAAACTGTTGTGGAATTTTAACTGGAGAATTTCTTGGAGGAAAATTCTGAAATTTTGCTCGGATGTTCACCAAAATAGCCCTGAACAAACATAAAAATTTCAGGTCCATTTGAGCTCATTTGATCCACCTAATGGTGTGATTAGTGAAACTGTTCCAGAGAAAATAGAAAATGTTCAGAAACATTTTCAGAATTTCCTCTGAAATTGTTTAGCTCATATCTTTAGCTAGGAACCTACAAATTTAATGAAACCAACTCCATTAGAACCCTCTGAAAATCTAGTTTTCAGAAAGTCATAGCTTGTTTTTATGAAAATCCTTAGAACACCCTAAAAGCCTTCAATTAAGGCCAAGTACATAATTAATTGTGGAGGGCTCAAATGAGCTTTGCTGTAATTAAAACTTGACCAAGTCTCTGTTTAGTTTGTAACCAAGCCACAGTAAAAGTTTCACAGTCTTTGGGTCTGTCTAGTGAGACTTAGAAGGTTCACAAGTTTAAAACTCAATTCAAATGCATTTAATTAATACATGTACTTCTTATATCATGTAGTCGCTAAGGTCGAGGAGGAACCCAAAGTCCTAGACTTCGTTACTCCGGAGGAGCAGCTAGCCTACGACCAAGAGCAGCAAGGCAAGCTCCGGTTTGCATTAACCTATTTACAAATTTTTATTGTTTTGAGCACTTTCTTTGAGCATCACTTATTTCCTTGCATTAGAGTCTTGTTTGGAAACCCAATTGCATAGCCAAGAAAACCATGGGTTGGGTTTAGGATTGCAAACCCCGTTAGCTACTGCAAAGCTAAGTTAGGGTAGGATTTGGTACAAGTCGAGTAGTTGGAACTACTCGCGAGCATAGGCTAGAGGCACTCGACTCTGGTAGAGATAGCACATGATACACATGGCAAGAAAGATGAGACCGAGCGGAGAGTAAGGGCAGCAGGACTTTGGGGCCTGTGTGCTGTAGCTCCGCTTGTGTCGATTGAGGACCGAGCCGTGTGCGGGCCTGTTGAACAAGCTAGAACAGTACCGAAGACCTACCGGCTATATGGGAACCGGGAAACCGATGTAACTCGGGTAGCTGGGTGTTGACGCATAGCTGGTCGTTCAGAGGGTAGGTTGAGAGCTTGAGGTGTAAATCGGCTGGCGGCACAGAGATGCGCGTGCAGAGACCTCTTGGCGGTTCAACATTTGGCGGACGGATGAAAGGTGGTTGCGTACGACGTCCGTGATGGTTGTTGTAGGCAACATCGAGTACGGGCATACGTGACTGGTTATTCGGGTAACGCTGCAGGTGTAAATCGATTATAATCGCCGTCCCTCGCAGTCAGTGAGTACCACTTGTTCACTGTACCGTGACGTAGAAAGAACAGGCTAGATACATGTTAAAATGTTGCTGATTGAAAGATGGACTTTGATTGTTAATGATTTGTTGTAGTTTAGAGCTAACTAAAGTTCTTTTCAACTTTGGGCAAAGTACATGAGAGAAATGCATTTCTTGTTTGATTGCGGCTCTCTCATGTGCCTTAGCGTAAGGTTCTCCACAACCTGCTGCTAAAACTTGAAAGTAAGGTTCCACTAATTAGGCGAGTCCTTTGCAACTTGTTTTTATCTCATGTACCCATCACCCCTCATGTAGAAGTCCCATGTTTAGGAGAGACGGGTCAGTCTTGCTGAGCCTTCGTGTCACTGCTTGTGTTTGAAGCTTTTGCAGGGTTCTATGAGGAAGGGACTTCCGAAGAGGAGGCGGAACCCCAGGAGGGGAACCCCGTCGAGTGGGAGTCGTGCACGCCGCCGCGTTAGTGTTCGTGTGTGCTAGCAAGGACACGTTCATGGGCTGAACGTGAACTTGACGCGTAGTCTATGCCCGTGAGTGTAGACTGGACCTACTTTGATGTACAAATGTTCATAAACCACTTTATGTAATAAAAGTTTTGCTTCCGCTTTGTACCTTTGATGTGTGTTATCCGGTGCTGTGCAACGCAGCACCCCTCAGCGTGATCCTTGCGGGCTGGACTATTTCTTTGTTGCTAAGTTAGAAATGAGTCGTGAGAGTTATAGTCTTCCGCTGTAGCTTATTTTGATATAAGTAATTGTAAAATACTCTTGTACGCTTCCGCAAATGATTTATGTAATGTGATGTGTTTCCTCGATCCGTGTGCTGTTGGGTGCCGCATATCACGGCACCACCCGATGAGGTCCTGGTGGGGCGTCGCTCGGCGGCGGTCCCCTTCCACGTTTTTCCCTTCCACAAAAAAAATACTTAGATTTTCTGCAGGAGTTTCTTCATCTATGTGGTACCGTGTTGTGGTAGCATGCACAATATGATCCTCTGTAAAGAATGTACTTGAGAAGTATGCTACCTCTTTCAGAGCAAATGCTTCTGCAATACAACCTTCTACTCTTGCTTTGCTCAAAACCATTGCTCTAAGTTTCTTAAGTGTCCTTTCAATGTGGTACATCCTTCAATGTTGCACGGGACCACAAACTTTAGCTTCATAAGGCAAATGCACAAGTAGATGTTGCATTACATTCATAAATCCTGGCGGGAATACCTTCTCCATTTTGCATATGAGTGAAAGTATTTGTTTCTCTAATTTTTCCATCATTTGAACTGTAATTTATTAGCATATAATTGTCTATAAAAGCCTAAGTTCTGCAAGTACTCTTCACACACCATGATGCACATATCCACGGAACATTACTGGAAGAAGTCTTTCCATCATTATATAATCATCGTGGCTTTTAGGATTATTTAGTACCCAATTTTTAAGATTTGTCGTGCGTCTCAAACCAGCACAATAAATGTCAGGAAACTTCAGTTGTTGCAACCGCTTTAGAACTTTTTTCTTTTCACTAACTTTAAGGCAAAATGAAGCATGTGGCAATCTCTGTTTTCACTACCATCTTGTCTGACTTCTACAGTAGAACGATTACAAATCTCTGCTAAGTCTTTTTGAGCCATCAAATTATCTTTTGTCTTTTTAAAATTGAAACATGTGCTAATGATGCTTTCTGCTACATTGCGTTCCTGGCGCATCACATCTATGTCGTGTAGCAGTAACAATGACTTAGCATAAGGAATACCCCATAAGCCACATAATGAGTCCAATTTCTTCAGATGTACTTGCACCACAATCACAATCTAGTGCTTCAACCATGTCTTCCATTCTGTCCTCGTTATCACCATCTCTGTCATCAACATCAACATTACTATGGTATAACTCGCCATGCTCATACCTTGTTTCATAACCTGGCATAAAACCAAATAGGTATCGTTCCATGTCAAACTTCTCCTTGTGTAAAATGTTGCAACACTTGTTGCACAGACATTTCACAAAACGGTTGGTCGATAAAGAGAAAGCCCAACTGTTAAATGACTTAGTATTGATGGCCCATTCTTTCGAAGGCACAATGTTCTTCCGCCAACCATCATACATCCATCGTCTATCATCACCCATGTTCCATACTGTACAATGCAAGGACATAGAACTAAGAAATCTAGATGGTAATACATCATCAAAAGGTTAAATAAGCTCATGGAAACTAGGTTTTAATGAAACCATCATTTTACTACAGCATGCTTAAAACCAATTGCTAAACTCAAATAGTATTGCTAAACCAAGTACTAATACATAAAAACCTAATCCTTGCCACTTACATAATAAAAGAAACTGTGAAAAGGGCAATGTATGGTTACCAGCATGGTTCGGAGGAGGCGGTCGGGGCATTCGAAGAGGTGGTGCCAGAGGCGAGCGTCGCCAGACTGGAGGTCGTGTGGTCGGGGAGGAAACCTAGCCCAAGCCACACAATTATTTCAAAACTTATAGATCCAATAAGGTTAACACATAGTGTTATAGAATTGATTCCTAAAATTTTGGCATCGCTACTACATTGGCATCACGACTAGATTTTATGATTGCTACAAACCAAAGTGAGTTCATCCATGAAAGATGCATACAAGCTAACTTCATATTGGTGCTACAGACAATTAAACTACTACAAACTAATTGCATTACTCAAAAATAAAATAAACTTCTACGAGCTCACACACAACAGAAGCTAGAGACAAGTGCGCGTTTACATGACAAATACTATGAGCTCACACTTGAAATGTCATCCAGGAAAAAACTAGTGGGCTGTTTGGTTTTTGCCCATGTCTAGTGGTTAAGGACTAGGTTGGAATGAAAATCTCAACACATGGATTCATAGCTCAACAGATGGGCTCAACACATGGCCAAATCATGACTTCATATCAAAATGCACACTCTTTTTATGCCAAATGACTAAAATGTGATTTGGCGGTCATTGGCTGCACTATAAACAGATCCTATATAGGTTCCATTGTAAATAATGTAAATCGATACACGATTCAAGAGAGCTCCCCTCGGGTCGGGTAGGGGCGGGGTAGACGCGCGCCAGCACCGGGTGGTGCGTGGCCGGGCGGGCCGGGGCAGGGCGGCCGCGCCGTCACCGGGAAGGGCAGCGCTGCGGCGGAGCGGCAGCGCCATGCAATGGCAGCACCGGGGAGGGGAGGCGCTGGGGGCTGTTGCGCGCCAGGGAGGGGTGGGGCCGGGGGCATCGTGCGCTGGGGAGGTGCGGTGCCAGGGGCTGGTGCATGGCGGCGCAGCAGCAGACAAGGTTGTGGTGGGCAGCGGGAGATCTTGGACTTTCACGTACGATTGTGTCTCGGTCGGTCGGGTATAGCACGTTATTTTCGTGAGCTATGTCGTGACCGACGAAAGTATTGACGTTATTTTCGTGAGCTCCACCGTGGCCGATGAAAGTAGCTGCTATTTTCGTGCGCCAGCACATTGACCGATGAAATTGCGTAGGTTATTTTTTTGGGTACATGCCTGCCGATGAAAATAAGTATAATTTAGTGAGCTGTTAACGTGGCCCACGGGAATATAGACCTCAATTTCGCTACATGCACGGCCGACGAAAATAAGTTTAATTTCGTGAGCTGGTGACATGGCCCATAAAAATATAGACCTCAATTTCGCGAGCTGCTCTAAAACCCATGAAAAATACACTTCGATTTATGTGCTGCACCAAAACCCTGACCTAATTTCGTGAGCCAGCACTAGAACCCACGAAGATATGTCCTAATTTCGTAAGCCTTCATGGAAACCCACAAAAATACCTTTGATTTATGCGCCAAAACCGAAACCCTGCTATATTTTTGTGAGCCTACACGGAAACCCACAAAAATATTGTCCATTGTCGTGAGCCTGCTTGGAAACCCATGAAAGTTGTGTCCATTTTCGTGAGCCTGCACGGAAACCCACAAAAACTGTGTCAATTGTCGTGAACCTTCACAGAAACTCACGAAAATACTCTATATTGTCGTGAGCTAGCGTTTGGCTCATAAAAATATAGATATTTTCATGGGGGCCGGCAAAAATAATTTTAACCCACGAAAATATATCATTTTCCTGTAGTAAAACATGTTATTTCTATATGTTTTTGCGTGTTTATTATTATTTTTGCCTAATAAATTATATTATACACTAAAATACGGTTAGCCGTAAAACCAAACTGAATTAACCGTAATTGAATTGTGCGGTTATGATTTTTTAGATCACATTCAGTTATCAATTATTTAGAACCAAAATTTCAATTAAATGAATTAACCTAAGACGCACCCATAGAAATATGAACTATGTGCATGCTGCGGACGCACCACGACGTAGGGTGGGGGTGGACTTTTGCTACAAATGGGCTTCTGGAGTGAAAAATCTAACGAACAGTGAGATGCGTGGTGGGGATTGCAATTCAGCCTTTATTTCGTGAAAGAATCATTGCACAAAATAAATCAATTTACATGTGTGCAAGTCACGGAGGACAGTAACATTTTATCTTTATGGCCTAAAATATGGATAGTTTGAGAATTTATCCATGATTTTAGCAACCATGAATTCAAAAGGTGTTCTACGATACATTTGTTTCATTAATCAATTTGTCACCCATGGTTTTGGGCATACAGATGCCACCCAACCACTATCAACCAGTTTGTCCATTTGTACATCAAATACTTCTTGTGCACGTGACATTTTTCCTTTTATCTCAGTTTATTTGGTTCAATGATGACTTAGAACCACGGGTTGAGATAAACAGATTAGGAACCGCATTGATCTAAGCAAAGGAATAGAGAACATGATTAACTATACCATGTGAAATCGTGGAATGTCTCCAACAATGAAGCTGGATCACTTCTTTGGGAAAAAAATCAGTGCAAACTACACCTATTCGGTGGAATCATGAAATCCTCGAAAAACATATCCACGAATTTTCGATAACTCCGGAAATCTTCTCATATGTGCATGATATGTTGAGAAATATGCACACCAAATTTGAATTTCAATCTCAACTTAGATTAAAAGAGAAAAAATAAAGCATGCACTATTTTTTCCTTCCTCTTTCTTCATAATTTATTATTTTGTATCTTTTAATTAAAATTTAGTGGGAACTTGATATCTTGTTCGCATGTTTCTCAACATATATCATCTACATGTGCTCAACACACACACACACACACGCACACACGCACACGCGCGCGCGCGCGCACACACACACACACACACACACACACAAACAGAGGGTTTCAATGATTCCAATTAATATTCCCCCACTTCTCAAATAAAAAATAATTTTCTCCCTAATATAAAAATGGTGTACACAGGACTGTTGTCAATGTATCTATTGATTGCCGCCATTGCTTCTTCAAAAAACTAAAGATATCAAACATCAGTGATGACACATGTGACACCCAGTTCCGAAAATGAACCAAGTGAATGCGTATGTGTGCCTATGATGGTCATCGCACATACAAACATACTTCACAAACAAAATTTCAGAATATAACCACGTACAAATAGTGTTTAAGTACTTTCACTACAAGAAATGATGAATAAGGTGTCGGTTAAAATAAAGGTGTCAGGGCCGTCGCTTTTATTTCAATTATAAACGTCGTTTATACAAAACCGACCCTTATAAAGTATATGTGTCGGCCAAAATGAGGTAACCGACCCACTTAATAAATGTGTCGGCCAGGCCGACACCCATAATTTAATGGGTCAGCCCAACCGACGTTTATAGGAGCGTGCCCGGCGCGGAAGCCCACATGGGACTTTAAAAGCGTCGGTCAGAGTACGCGAATTGATGCACTTAATAAAGGGGTCGGCCTCACCAATGGAACCGACACATCTACTTAAGTGGGTCGGCCGTAGCCGACGCTTGTAGAAGTGGGCCCGGCTCGGGTGGCGCGTGGCCGGCGCCGGGACTTTAACAGCGTCGGTCAGAGCATGGGAATCGATGCCCTTAATAAAGGGGTCGGTCTGACCAATAGTACCAACGCTCTAATTATCTAGGTCGGCTACGGCCGACGCTCATAGGCCTGCAAACCCTGCTTCCTTCACACGGACGCCGCCCGCAGGCCTCATCCTCTCGCTCCCAAACTTCTGCTCGTGTGACAGCCGCCGCCGCACCTCGCTCCAGCGCCACCTCTTCCGCTCGCCGCCGCCGATGATACATCGACGCCGCCAACCATCCGAACGCGCTGCCGCCGCCCGGACTGCTCCATCGTCTCCCGCGCGCCGGCGTGACGCCGCCGACTGGCAGAGCGCGTCGCCAACGCTCGGCTTGCGCACGACCGAAGCCGGTCTCCTTCCCAAGATGTGCGGCGGCCGGAGGTCGTGCACTCGCGCCGCCTCGTGCGCCAGCCCTATCTTGCCGCACGGCGCCATCCGTCGCCGCCCCCCTCCCCGTGCCACCCCGTGCGCCGGCCCGATCTTTCCGCACGGCGGCATCCGTCGCCGCCCTCCTCCCCGTGGTGCCATCCGTTCGTCGTCATCCCTTGTAAGCAAGGTATGTTTGCTTAAAGACTTGTAGGCATATAATGCAAATACAATGCTAGTGTGTTTGTTAAATGACTTGTATGCATACTTAAGTGATGGTGATGTCTAACATTACTTGCAAATTAGTTTAGTATTTAGTAGAAATGCAAATTTCAAAGTTTAGTTATGTTAAAGTTTAGTTATTAAATTATTTCTATGTGTTGCTAAATCGTTGTATGTCATAGAAAGTTTATTTAGTTTATCATGTATATGTTGCTTAATTGTTGTAGGAATGTTTAGTTTCAATGTTGCTAAATTACGATTACTTCTATGCCGCAACACTTCAGGTAACACTGGTTCTCAATTCAATACGCCGCAACAACCCCAGTTTGACATGACGTCGCAGGTAATCTTCTCTGTTTTTTCAAGTTACAATACTCATTAACATATGCGTGTAATTAGTTAGCTTAATATTACTACTTCATGCAGTTATTAGCTCAAGGTGGGATAGGATCGCAGTTATTACTACTTCATGCAGTTATTAGCTCAAAGTATATAGAGAGAGGGAGAGATATAGAGAGAGGGAGAGATGGGAAAATGGAGAAGGAAAAGAGGGTATGGGAGAGCGAGTGAGAGCGACGATGAAATATAGAGAGGGAGATGATGTGAGAAAGAGAGAACAAGTGAGAGGAAAGATGATGTGAGAAAGAGAGAACAAGTTAGAGAGAGAGATATGGAGACATGAAAGGATACATAGAAAAGGAGAGAGGGAGAGATATGGAGAGGGAGAGAGGGGAAAAGGGAGAAGGAAAAGAGGGTACGGGAGAGCGAGTGAGAGCGACGATGAGAGATAGAGACGGAGATGAAGTGAGAAAGAGAGAACAAGTGAGAGGAGAGATGAAGTGAGAAAGAGAGAACAAGTGAGAGAGAGAGAGAAATATGGAGACATGAAGGGATACATAGAAAAGGAGAGAGGGAGAGATATGGTGAGGGAGAGAGGGAGAGATATTGTAAGGGCCTCAGTTTTTGACACCTATTTGAAGTGTTCATCACCACACCACACACCTCATTTGAAGTAAGTTGATGAACACAAATGAAGAGCATGTAACCACCATCAACATGCTCATTAGAGAACAAACTCACATATTGCAAAAGTGGTATTTCCCACATGTGATATAGAAGGGCTGGACATATGAAAACTCCTACACATTGCTAAGGATGTCCATGCCAAGTTTCACCCAAATTCAAAACCTTTTTGAGGTCATTTTGGGTATAGCTAGAAAGAGGGCAGTTTGAAACCATATTCAAATTCAAACTGTTTTTATCCCATGAATTTAAAAGTGGGAGGCATATTCTTACTCAGCACATTTTTGTGAGCTCACACACCAATTTTCACTCCATTTGGAGTTGATCTTGACATGAGCTAAGTGGGACAAATTCAAACTATATTTGAATTCAAAACTGAACTTGTGCTGAAATTCATTGAAACCAAACCCAATTTGAATTCTACTCAATTCAAATGGCTCATGGGTGAATAATTTGAATACCCAGGGGTATTTTGGGGCTCACTGTTTACAACAGTGATTAGGAGTGAATTTCAGAGGTTAAAACCCCAGGTGGGTCCCACATGTCAGCCACAGAGAAGAATCAACCGACTGAGACTTTTCTCACTCGGGTCGCCGAGCCGCCGCTGCGATCGCCACCGAGGGGAGCCTCCGCGCCAGCAGCTGCTTGGCCACGCGCGGGCGTGAGGCGGTTCAGGGCCTTCTTAAGGCGTTTTCCCCCCTCCTCGGCCGAAGCCTCGCCAGTTTCTTCCCCCGCAAGAACTCAGCGCCGGCAAACTCCTTCCGCAGCTCGGAATCGATCGGAGAGCGCCGATCACAGCCTTCCCGCCCCCTCTCGAGCTACGGCAAGGTACTAGGAACTCTTCTCCTTCCTCCCCGGTTCTAAAACTCAGCTGGAACCGATTGATCTCGACTATACAAAAAGATCAACTCGGTGACTTAAAACCGCCGCACCTCGGGCTCCCGTGGACAGCTCAACCGGGGCGTTGCCACGCCCAAGCCAGGGCACCCTTGGACGCGCTGGTGACCGGTGCTGCTCACCCCCGAGCCACAGCCCGAGTGTTTGCTCACCGGCGGCGAATTTCCAGTTTTCCCCTTTCTGTGTGCAGACCGACCTTCGGGTGCGGTTCCGTCGAATTCGTACTCTAGAAAGGATTAGAGGGCCTCAATCCGCTCTCACACAAACTAGACACGGTAATGCGCAAGTGGCCTTCACAACCTTTGGCCGGAGGACCTCTGTACCCGGCGAAATTCAAAGTTTACCGACGGCAGAACAAACGGGAGGCATCGGGCGCACGGTGAGGACCTACTCCGGGCCTTTCTGGAGCTGCCTCAAGCTCATGTCGACCTACCCTGAGGTCCACTGATGCTTCCTGACCAATTGCTCGTGTAGTTGAGGTGCTAGGGAAGTCAGCCAACATGGCCGAAGTCTTTCCGAGGTGGCGGCTCATCGCCGACCATGTACCGGCCATTGTCATGACGAGCTGACCCCAGAATCCTGTTCCCCGTGTGAAAGTAGGCAGGGGCAGCCAAGATCGTGAAGTTTGAAGCTCCACAGAAGCTGCCGGCGAGCTCTCCGGCGAGGTTCCCCGGCGGCAGAGCGCGGGCGGCGGGAGGTTGAAGAAGGGAGTGGACCCCAGCTGTCAGCGACCGATATTTTAAATCGGGATCGGGCTGCGGCCGGGATCGGGTGTGCTGGCACGCAAAAACCTTGTGGGCCGCCGTGTGCTGTCGCCTCGGCGCTCAACACGTGTCCCTGCGGGCCCCGGCAGATTTAAACTTTTTCCCCGATTTTCAGATTTTATTCAAACTTCAAATCCTCATAACATTGGCTAGAAAGCTCCAAATCAAGAGAACCAAATTTTTTTGGATTCAGCTCTCTTAGCACTTTCCAGAAAATCAAGTTTCACTTCATGAAAACCCGTATTTCTCCAGAATTAATTTCTCAAAGTTTAAACTGTTTGGAATTTTAAATGGAGAATACTTTGGAGGAAAATTCTGAACTTTTGCTAGGATGTTCACCATAATATCCTTGAACTACCATAAAAATTTCAGATCCATTTGATCTAATTTGATCCACCTAATGGTGTGATTAGTGAAGCTGTTCCAGAGAAAATAGAAAATGTTCAGAAACATTTTTAGAATTTTCTCTGAAATTGTTTAGCTCATATCTTTAGCTAGGAACCTTCAAATTAAGTGAGACCAACTCCATTAGAACCCTCTGAAAATCTAGTTTTCGGAAAGCCATAGTTTGTTTCATGAAAATCCTTAGAACACCCTAAAAGCCTTCAATTAAGGTCAAGTACATAATTAATTATGGAGGTCTCAAATGAGCTTGGCTGCAACTAAAACTTGACCAAATCTCTGTTTAGTTTGTAACCAAGCCCCAGGAAAAGTTTCACAGTCATTTGGTCTGTCTTGTAAGGGTTATAGGCTTCACAAATTTAAATTCAATCCAATGCATTTAAATTAATACATATACTTTTACATCATGTAGTCGCTAAGGTTGAGGAGGAACCCGAAGTCCTAGACTTCGTGACTCCGGAGGAGCAGCTAGCCTACGACCAAGAGCAGCAAGGCAAGCTCCGGTTTGCATTAACCTTTTTACAAGTTTTTATTATTTTGAGCACATACTTGATTACTATATTCTTTGCATAAGAGTCTTGTTTGGAAACCCCACTGCATAGCCAAGAAAACCATGGGCTGGGTTTAGGATTGCAAACCCCGTTAGCTACTGCAATGCTAAGATAGAGTAGGATTCGGTACAAGTCGAGTAGTTGGAACTACTCGCGAGCATAGGCTAGAGGCACTCAACTCGGGTAGAGATAGCACATGATACACATGGCAAGAAAAATGAGACCGAGCGGAGGGTAAGGGAAACAGGACGTTGGGGCCTGTGTGCTGTAGCTCCGCTTGTGTTGATTGAGGACTGAGCCATGTGCGGGCCTGTTGAACAAGCTAGAACAGTACCGAAGACCTACCGGCTATATGGGAACCGGGAAACCGATGTAACTCGGGTAGCTGGGTATTGAGGCATTGCCCGTCGTTCAGAGGGTAGGTTGAGAGCTCGAGGTGTAAATCGGCTGGCGGCACTGAGATGCGCGTGCAGAGACCTGTGCTCAGGACGATGGGACCGGTTCAATATTTGGCTGACGGGTGAAAGGTAGTTGCGTACGGCGTCCGTGATGGTTGTTGTAGGCAACATCGAGTACGGGCGTACGTGACGGGTTGTTCGGGTAACCCTGCAGGTGTAAATCGATTATAATCACCGTCACTCACAGTCAGTGAGTACCACTTGTTCACTGTACCGTGACGTAGAAAGAACAGGCTAGTACATGTTAAAATGCTGCTGATTGAAAGATGGACTTGATTGCTAATGATTTAATCTAGTTTAGAGCTAACTAATGTTCATTTCAACTTTGGGCAAAGTACATGAGAGAAATGCGTTTCTTGTTTGATTGCGGCTATCTCATGTGCCTTAGCGTAAAGTTCTCCACAACCTGCTGCTAAAACTTGAATGTAAGGTTCTACTAATTAGGCGAGTTCCTGCAAATGATTTTTACCTCATGTAACCCATCACCCCTCATGTAGAAGTTCCATGTTTAGGTGAGACGGGTCAGACTTGCTGAGCCTTTGTGCTCACTGCTTGTGTTTGAAGCTTTTGCAGGGTTCTACGAGGAAGGGACTCCCGAAGAGGAGACGGAACCCCATGAGGGGAACCCCGTTGAGTGGGAGTCGTGCACGCCGCAGAGTTAGTGTGCGTATGTGCTAGCAAGGACATGTTGAAGGGCTGAACGTGGACTTGATGCATAGTCTACGCCCATGTGTGTAGACTGGACGTATTTTATGTATTAAAATTTCGCTTCCGCTTTGTACCTTTGACGTGTGTTATATGGTGCTGTGCAACGCAGCACCCCTCAGCGTGATCCTGGCTCGACAAGACCTTTGGGGTCGTGTCAGATATGGAGAGCGAGAGAGGGGAAAAGGGAGAAGGAAAAGAGGGTATGGGAGAGCGGGTGGGAGCGACGATGAGAGATAGAGACGGAGATATATAGAGAGAGTGAGAGGCCAAGAGGGAGAGAGTTAGTGACTTCTTGTCCATTTCGTATTTGTAAATACTTGTGAGCGAAAACTTTATGATGTTTTTTTATTTGTTTGTCGTAGGGATCCCGCCATGGAACGCCCGAAGGTTGTGATGTTGTTTCTCAATCTTAACGATGGAGGTGCGAGTGGAGGAGGCTCCCACAACGACATGAGAACTTGTTAACTTGTTTTCATTTTGTTTCATGAACTTGAGACCTTGAGAACTTGTATCAAACTTGTTATTGTGCTTGTATCGAACTTGAATCTCGGATTTGTGCTTGTATTGAACTTGAAATGTGCTGTGAACTTGAATCTGTTGCATTTGTGATGTGCTGACTGTTCTGTGGATCGTCTGTGTCGATCGGAGGCTCCTTGCCGGGAGGCAGAAGAAACAGCTACGGTTTTTTTTAAAAAAAGTTATAAGCGTTGGTTTAGGGATAACCGACCCATATAAGTGCATTAAGTGTGTTGGTTTTCATTAACCGACGCTCATATACGTATAAGTGTGTCGGTTTCCTAGGACTAGCCGATGCACATACATGAATTAAGGGTTTCGGTTATACTAGAACCGACCCTCATATTTGCGTTAAATGGGTCGGGGCACCTAGCCGACGCACATAGGGGCATTAAATGGGTTGGTTCCCCTGGCCGACGCACATAGGGGCATTAAATGCGTCAGTGCAGCTGGCCGACCCATATATTGCATACATGGGTCGGTTTTAGGAAACTAACGCTTCTACACTTTAAGTGCGACGGCCCCGGCCCATTTATTAATTAAATGCGTCCGCAGAACTTCGTCCGATAAGAGGGTCGGTGCACCGACTTTTTTAGTTTATGAGTGTCGGTTTCTTCTGCTAACCGACACTCATATGGCCGACACCTTTTTGCCCATTTCTTGTAGTGTTTATTACAATAACTCAATGTCTCACTCATGGAATCTAATTTATTCTGCAGTGGAAGACTCTAAACGACAGCGGAAAATAACTAAATATGATGGACTCCAACTTCAACGCCACAGGCATGTTGACGGTAGTGCGCATGCCTAGTACTCCACCTGCTACTCGAAGTACTTTTCTCCTGTAGCTAAATTATATGTGGGAATGCAAGGGTGAGTACATGTCGTACTCAGCAAGTACGGGAAAAGTATGACATTAGCTTAAAACAAGGTAGAAAATAAATGATTTCATTGTAGAAAGCAAGTTTTATTTCACAATCATGATAAAAACAGCAACTATCACTAGGTGAGTTAAATCCCAACATAACCAAGTAAATAATTATCATCCCTCCATCATAATTCATCATTAATGAAGTCTCAACTAGCCAATACTCTTTCTCATGTCATCTCATATTCATAAATACTCATGATCAACACATATTCATATAACCTAATCAAATCTCATATTCATGACCGAAACCAGTCCCAAAGACCATACCACAACCATACCCGAATAACCATCCCAAGTTTTGCCTCTAATCATGGAAGTTGGCCAGGTGCTTGTAACCAGAAGCACGGCTATCATGATAGTTTTACACTCTACAGAGTTGGCACCACTTAACCCACAAGTTTAGGTGATTTCGTCACCCATCGGTGACTATAGAGAACCTCCATTCTGCCACTACACAACCGTTTGTATGGTCAAGAGATCACAAAATAGCCTTTATACTAGAATGTATGGACCCACTGAATCTCCATTCTCCCACCCACGGGCCCCTCGTGTGCCATGCACTTCCTAGGGCAGTCCACCTCGACTCCCATTTCCCGCGCCATCCAATGGTCCATAACAAGCTAGAAACACCTAATTAGTCAGCTAAGCCGAACCCATATTTGGCGTTGTAGTGGCACTGTGTTTCCTGGCATGTTCTCGCATGAACCGGTCCTTAGATCTACGGCAAGCAAACCACCATCTCATTCAGCAAGATCCACGAACCAAGCTCTCCTAGATCTCCCCAATTCCATGCTCATTAACATCATCATGTTCTCATCATCTTAATCTTTATGAGTGCAGTAGCAAACATGTTTATTTCAGTTTTCCTGAATCCCGTAAGTTATGCGATGCAAAAGAAAAATGACCATGCCCGACTCATCAAGTTTCCCGGTGACAAGGGTGGCTAACAAAGCTAGTAAACTCCTACTGAAGGGTTTCCATCAAGTTGACACGAGCATTCAATTTTCACAAACAAAACAGTTCAAAAACTGAGGTTCAATATGGTCAAGGGGTACTTGCCTTGCTCCCGCGGTTCGTGTTGCTCAAACATCTCGAAGTCTTGGTGCTGTAGTTCCTCGTAGACGGCCTCTTAAGCGTGTGCTCCTACTCACGACCATGTACATACAAATAATACAGCAATCAAACATCATGCACAAACTTTACTCAAGATGCAATAAGGTAGATGAATACAAATCCTATAGTGCAGCTTATAGTAATCAGTTTGCACGTGTTCTTGCAAATTCTAGTGAGATTTCATGGGGTTTTACGATGAATGAGGCTGCTGGAATTAAGTATGGACGTGATTATGATCATAACTAAAGTTGTAGATCAATTCCACCGTCAAAACATAACCGGAACGTGGTCTACCCACGTGCAGAAATTCCTGCTCGCAAGAGGTGGAGAAAAACGGGTGCGTACCAACAGCGGCGACGTGGTAAGAGGGGTGACGGGGACCTACCTCTCTTCTTCCTCCTCTCCTCCTTGCGGCTAGACCTTTTCCCTTGCGATGGCAGTAGCTGGGGTTTTCTTTGGAGAATTTTAGAGCTGCGGCTAGGGCAGGATGTCGGGGCCTTCTTCTCCAGCTACGGCGAGGCAGGGCAGAGCTTCGACGGCGGCCAAACTTCATCAGGGGTGTGACACCCGGTCCCGAAAAATGAACCAAGTGAATACATATGTGTGCCCAGGATGTTCATCATACATACACAGCTTTATCACAAACTGAATTTAGAATATAACCACGTACAAATAATGTTTAAGTACTTTATTACACTGACTGATTGTCTCAGTCATGAATATCTAACATATTCCTGCAGCGGAAGACTCTAAACGACAGCGGAAAATGACTATGATGATGGACTCCAACTTCAACTCCACAGGGATGTTGATGGTAGTGAGCATGCCTAGTACTCCACCCGCTCTCCAAAGTACTCTTCTCCTGTAGCTTAATTATATGTGGGAATTCAAGGGTGAGTACATGTCGTACTCAATAGGTGTGAGAAAGTATGACATGTGGCTTACAACAAGGCAGAAAATAAAGGGTTTCATTGCAGCAAGCAAATTTTGTTTCACAAACATGATAAAAATAGCAACTATCTCTAGGTGAGTTAAATCCCATCATAACCAAGTAATTCATCATCCCTTCATCATAATTCATCATGAATCAAGCTTCAACCAGACAATACTCTTTCTCAAGTTCAGCTCATACTCATAAATGCTGATGATTATAACAAATTCATATAACCAAATCCAAACTCCTTTTCATGAACAAAATAGTCCCAAAACCATTCCCAAAAACCATACACGAATAACCATCCCAAGTTTTGCCTCTAATTATCGAAGTTGGCCAGGTGCTTGTAACCGGAAGCACGGCTATGATAATAGTTTTATGCTTTGCAGAGGTGGCACCACATTACCCACAAGTTTGTGATTTCGTCACCTGTCGGCGACTAGAGAGAGAACCTCCATTCTGGCACTACACATCCATCGGTGTATGGCCAAGAGATTACAAAATAGCCTTTACAAAGGGGCCACTAGAATGTATGGACCCACTGAGATTTCGCCAGCAGGCTCGAACCTCCATTCTCCTACCCATGGGCCCCATCGTGTGCCATGCAGTTCCCAGGGAAGTTCTCCTTGACTCCCATTCCCCGCGCCATCCAATGGTCCATATCAAGCTAGCAACACACCTAATTAGTCAGCTAAGCCGCACCCATATTTGGCCTTGTGGTGGCACTGTTTTCCTGGCATGTCCTCACATGAACCGGTCCTTAGATCTAAGGCAAGCAAACCACCATCTCATTCAGAAACATCCACAAACCAAGCTCGCCTAGATCTCCCCGATTCCATGCTCATAAACATCATCAAGTTCTCATCATCTTTAATCTCATGAGTGCAGTAGATAAACATGTTTTATTTCAGCTTTTCCGTATTCCGTAAGTTAAGCGAAGCAAAAAGACAAACGACCATACCCGGTGACAAGGATGGCTAACAAAACTAGTAAACTCCTATAAAAGGGATTCCCATAAAGTTGACATAAGCATGCAAGTTTTAAAATCAAAACAGTTTCAAAACTTTGGTTCAACATGGTCAAGGGGCACTTGCCTTGCTCCCGTGGTTCGTGTTGCTCAAGCGTCTCGAAGTCTTGGTGCTGTAGTTCCTCGTAGATGGCCTCTTGAGCGTATCCGTCTAATCACGACCATGCACATACAAAGATTACAGAAATAAATTATCATGCACAAACTTTACTCGAGATGCAATGAGGTAGATATATGCAATTCCTATGGTGCAGTTTGTAAAAATCAGTTTGCACATGTTCTTGCAAGTTTATTAGGCTTCCACAGGGTTTTATGATAAACAAGGCTGCTGGAATCAAGTGTGGACGTGGTTATGATCTTGACTCAATTTGTAGATCAATTCCACTATGAGAACTTGACCAAAACGAGGTCTGCCCATATGCAGAAATTTCTGCTCGCAGGGGGTGGAGAAAACGGGTGCGTAGAAACAGCGGCGACGTGGTAAGAGGGGTAACAGGGACCTACCTCTCTTCTTCCTCCTCTCCTCCTTGCGGCAGGGCCTTTTTCCTTGCAATGGCAGCAGCTGGGGCTTTCCTTTGGAGAATGGTCAAGCTGCGGCTAGGGCAGAATGTCGGGGGCTTCTTCTCCGACGATGGCGAGGCATGGCGGAGCTTCGACGGCGGCCAAACCTCGGCAGGGGCGGCGACCAATGCTTAGCAGCAGAGAGAGGGGGCGGCGGCCAGAAAAATATGGCTAGGGGTGGCGGCTAGGGGGGTGTATTTATAAAGGGGAGAAAATAGCTAAGGGGCTAGGATTTTAGCAACTCATTTATCCAAGGGCTGATTTAATTTAAGAAGAGGTGGAAGCTAGGGGCTGTGATTTAATTATTTATTTTCCACCAAGGCTGAGGTTATTTGGGGGAAAAAGAAAATAAAAAAAGGGGGCGGCGGCTAGGGTTCCCCCCTTAGTTGGTGCGGCCAAAGGGGAGGTGAAAAATTCCCCGCAAATGTGGGGGAAATTCCCTAGGGGAAATTAGGGAAAATTAGGGGGGAAATTTGGGGGGGAGGGGGGGTTGGGGAATTTAGGGAAAAATTTGGGGGCGGCCAAGTTTAGCTATTTTTATTTAATTTTTTTCTTTTTCTTTCTTTTTGTTTTCTATTTCTTTTTATTATTTCCCCCTTTTTATTTCCTTTTATTAATTTACTTGTTTCTATATTCCTTCATTTATTTTCCTCTTCTTTTTAAATGCTTCTCTACATGAAAAATATATGCAATGCATGGTAGTAAATTTGAGGGTGTTACAAGGGGGCGGCAGCCAAGGCTTGGCAGCAGAGGAGAGGGGCGGTGGCCAGAAAATATGGGGTGGGGGTGGCGGCTAGGGGGGAGGGTTTTATTTATAAGCAGGAAAAATAGCCAAGGGGGCTAGTATTTTAGCAACTCATTTATCCAAGGGCTGAGATTTAATTTGAGAAGAGGTGGGATCTAGGGGCTGAGATTTAATCAATTATTTTCCAGCAAGGGCTAAGAGTATTTGGGGGAAAAGAAAATCCCAAAAAAAAGAAAAAGGGGGGCGGCTAGGGTTTTCCCCCTTAGGGTGATGCGGCCAAGGGGAGGGGGAAAATAAAATCCAATTTGTGGGAAAATCCCTAGGGATTTGGTGCGGCCAAAATTGGGGAGGAATTCTCCCAAATGTGGGGAAAAGTTTTCTTGGGGGGGGATTTTAGGAGGAAATTAGGGGAAAATTAGGGGGGAATTTGGGAGAAATTGGAGGGGATTTGGGGCGGCCAGTATTTTTTTTATATTTTTTCTTTTTCTTTTCATTTCTTTTTATTTTATATTTATTTTCATTATTCCCTATTTTTATTTCTTTTTATTTATTTATCTATATGTTTCTATATTCCTTCCTTCATTTTTTTCTTCTTTTTAAATTCTCCTCTACATGAAAATGGATGCAATGCATGGTAATGAATATGAGGGTGTTACAACGCAACCTAAACCTTTCATAGAAGCAAAAGCAAAGGTTTTCATGAGTTGTTCAGCTTCCCTTGTATGTTGCGAGCGTCACATGGGCAGGTGTAACCGAATCTTGGATTGTTTTGGAGAAAATGCGTAATATACCACATGACACCGAATTGTTGTCATGTGACACGATTTTGAATTCCACAATGCACTTGCATTGATGCGTCGTACATGTGATCTCTTTGTCTAGTTCTTGTGTCCGAGAAAAATGGTTTTAAAAATCTGCGCAATGGAACCGAGTCCTCAAGTTCTACATTTAAAGGATCTAGATGGTTTGCTGGGTTTAATTTCTTTAGGTAGACAGCTCCCAAAACCTGCATTGGGATAGCTTCTACATATTTTTCCTTACTACTAAGTTGGTTGGGATAAAGGCTTGGTTGTTGTTGTTGTTGTACTAAGTTGGTTCCACATGTTGTGTCGCATTCATTGTTTTATAGTGTTTCAATGCATAATAGTGTGTTCATAATAAAGAGTTTGCATAACCCTTGCATGTCAAGTCATCAACACCTAGTGAAGAGCCCCAAAGTGGTGGTCGAGCCACGGGTGTCGTAACCCATTTGGGTCACCCAGTTATGAAAGAAGTCATATGACCATGGACATAAAATTGAATGTGCACACCCAAGTGCTTTTGGATGGAGAATAACACCAACTGCTTTCAATTTCCGTGATGGACGTAGTTTCTAGCTGTCAGCCCAAAAATTTAAGGGGGGCGTTTGGCTAGAATAATCGATTATGATTCTGTATAGGATCATTAGAAACAGTTCCAAACAGTCTATTTTTGGATAGTTTCAGGGGAGAAACAGTCCTCAAACAATTGACCTGCGAGCGTGAAACTGGTCCAGGGGTGCTTCAGGGCCCGGATCAATTCCTTCAACATACATCCCCTCATTGTTGGAATCAAATTATGGCAATTGCCACCACCTATTCTCCCAAACCCTTGCGCTCGCGCTAGTCCGAACAGAAGCTCGAGCCGCAGCAGCCGTCTTCGTGCCGCCGCCTTCTGCCCGACTTCGTGCCGCCGCCGCAGCGCTTCCGCGTTGGCTCCCTTGTTTTCCCCTTCGCTGCCCAGGTGCGGTCGAGTCCTTCGTTCGGAAGACACCGCGTCGCCACCCATCGTAAGTCGTCGCCACCGATCTCCGCCCGTCACTCAGGTGCACACCACCCCTCACCATCCGGCCGCTTCCGCCGCTTCACTGCCGCCGCTTCCCACCTGCCCACTGCCGCCGCCCAAAACAATCTGAAGGTACCTTCCTCACGGTTTCTTCCTTCTTTTGCTCCACCAATGGTAGTAGATTAGTAAGTATGTTTGTGTATGTTTGAATGAAATCAACAATCCATATGGGGTAATGAAATTTGGAAGACCATTGCAGCTGCAAACTGTTGTTAGGATGTAAATCATACTGTGTTGAGGAATCCTTTTACATATATTGTATACTTCACACTATAGTAATCATCTCTTTGAGTTGAAAAATAGAGATGGGCCGAGGTATGCACAGCAACAAAAGCACCTCAAGTCTTTCTGTGTTTACATTGAATAGATTGTGTTTACTTTGAATAGATTATATATTTTAAATTTGCAAAATAGATAGTATACTTTGAATGATTGTTCTGCAAATAATGTTAATAGTATTTACATTATTTTAACATGAATATGTATAGATGGCTTACTCGGCTGCCTGGTCAAATGACAAGCATGTTAGGATTGTTTGTGAGTTGTTTGCTGGACAAGTGAAATGTGGAAATCGATCAAACACCCACCTGAACAACATAGGGTTTAAAAATGTAATTGAAAAGTTTAAATAGAAGACCGGTATTCAATACACAAGAATGCAATTTAAGAACAAGTGGGCTAAGCTAAAGTCTGAGTATACTTGTTGGAAGTCATTGCTCAAATAAACAGACCTAGGATGGAATGAGAGGATGCATAATATTGAAATGCCAGAGAGCTGGTGGAAGAAGGCTAGAAAGGTAACGTTCTTGTTTCCAATGACAGAACTTATTTATCTGCTTTTACTTACCAAAAGATGTCTAAAAGTTTTGCTGCACTTGATCACAGGACATTCCAGGATATGGATGTTTAAAGCCTAGAAACTTCAAAATGAAGACAACTTGAGGATTATGTTTGAAGATCGTATAAACACTGGTAAAGACCATTTTTGGGCTTCATCGGGTCCCATTCCTGAAGATAGTCCTGTGAATATAGATGGTGGTGATGACGGCAGCGACTATGATGGTTCTAAAGAAGAAGAGGAAGTGACCCCTGAACCCAAAGGTAAGGGAAAGAGGGGTGTTGTTGCTGCGGCTGAAAACAGTAAAGTAAAGATATCTAAGACAAGTGGAGGATCATGGTTGCAAGATCAAGTCAGTAAAATTGTGTCATTCCATGAGAGGTGTGCAACTTCAGTCGAGTCAATGGTGGCAAGACATAAGGAGAACAAGGGTCCATCCATCAAAGAAATTAGCCAAACGGTTTGAAAGTAATTATGTTTCATGTGAGAAACGTTTCTAGCTTGAAACTGAAACTGACGGGGTAACTGTGACATCCGGTTCCGAAAATAGAACCAAGTGAATGCATATGTGTGCCCAGGATGTTCATCACACATACACATGTATTCCACAAACTGAATTCAGAATATAACCACGAATAAATAGTGTTTAAGTACTTTATTACAATGACTCAATGTCCCACTCATGAATCTCTAACTTATTCTTGCAGTGGAAGACTTTAAACAACAGAGGAAAATGACTAAGACAGCAGGCTCCAACTTCAACTCCATAGGCATGTTGACGGTAGTTTGCACACCTAGTACTCCACATGGTCCCCGAAGTGCTCATCTCCTGTAGCTGATGTTTATGTGGTAATGCAAGGGTGAGTACATGTCATACTCAGCAAGTGCGGGAAAAATATGACATGTAGCTTTCAACAAGGTATGGAATAAAAAGGCTCATTGCAGCAAGCAAATTTTATTTCACAAACTTGGTAAATACAGCAACTAAGTCTAGGTGAATTAAATCCCAGTATAACCAAGTAATCAGCAACATTCTTTCATCATAATTCACAATTTATCAAGTCTCAACGAGCCAATAATCTTTCTCAAGTTCATCTCATACTCATAAATGTTCATAACCATCTCATATTCATATAATTGAAGCCAAACTCATTTTCATGACACAAAACAGTTCCAAAACCAATCCCAATGACCATACCATAACCATACGGAATATCCATCCCAAGTTTTCCCTCTAATCATGTGAGTTGGCCAGGTGCTTGTGACCGGAAGCACGGCTATCATGATAGTCTTACACTCTGCAGAGGTGGCACCACTTTACCCACAAGTTCATGATTTCGTCACCAGTCGACGACTGCAGAACCTCCATGGCACCAGTACACAACCGTCGGTGTATGGCCAAGAGATCACAAAATAGCCTTCACAAAGGGGCTACTAGATGTATGGACTCACTGAGATTTCACCGGCAGGCTCGAATCACCTTTCTCCCACCCATGGCCCCCTCTTGTGCCATGCAGTTCCCTGGGCATTCCTCCTCGACTCCCATTCCCCGCACCATCCACGGTCCGTAACAAGCTAACAACACACCTAATTTATCAGCTAAGACGCACCCATACTTGGCCTTGTGGTGGCACTGTTTTCCTGGCATATTCTGGCATGAACCGGTCCTTAGATCTACGGCAAGTAAACCACCATCTCATTCAGCAACATCCACGAACCAAGCTTGCCTAGATCTCCCTGATTCGATGCTCATTAACATCATCAAGTTCTCATCATCATTATTCATATGAGTGCAGTAGCTAAACATGTTTTAATTCGGCTTCCCGTGTACCGTAGATTAAGAGAAGCAAAAAGGAAAAACGGCCATACCCGACTAATCAACTATCCTGGCGACAAGGATGGTTAAAAAAACTAGTAAACTCCTATAAAAGGGTGTCCCATCAAGTTGACTCAAGCATACGAGTTTTTGCAAACAAAACAGTTTCAAAACATGGGATCAATATGGTCAAGGGGCACTTGCCTTGCTCTCGTGGCTCTTGTTGCTCAAGCGTCTCGAAGTCTTGGTGCTGTAGTTCTTCGTAGATGGCCTCTTGAGCTTGTCTTTCTACTCACGATCATGCACATACAAAATTTACAGCAATCAATCATCATGCACAAACTTTGTTCAAGATGCGATGGGGTAGATGAATGCAAATCCTATGGTGCTGTCTTATTCATCCAGTTTGTACGTGTTATTGCATGTTTTAATGGGCTTTCATGGGGTTTTATGATGGACAAGGGTGTAGGGATCAATTGTGGATGTGGTGATGATCTTGACTCAAGATCTAGATCAATTCCACCGTCAAAAATTGATCAAAACACGATCTGTCCACACGTAAAAGTTTCTGATCAAAGGGGGCGAAGACGACGGATGCGTAGAAACAGCGGTGACGTCGTAAGATGGGTAATGGGAACCTACCTCACTTCCTTTTGGTGGCAGAGCCTTCCTCCTAGCAATGGCAGGAGCGGGGAATTTTTCTATGGAAAATTTTGGTAGGACAGATCGTCGGGCTTCTTCTCCGGCGACGGCGGGGCTCGACGGCGGCCAAATTCCGGCAGGGGGGGAACTTGGCGACCTGGCAGCAAGGAAGGGGGCTTGGCAGCAGGGGGGGAACGTCCAAAATAGAGAGTATTTTGGCCAGGGGTGGGGGTTATATTTATAAGGGGGAAAAAGGGAGAGTCCTACTCCAATTGGAGCTCAAATAAGAGTCCTATTCAATTTTTTGGATCTTAACAAACTTATCTCTTGTGGTGCGGCAGCCTTGGGGATTTTATCCCCAAAATGTGCGGAAAATTCCCCTTTTTGGGAATTGGGGAATTTAGAAATTTTGGGGGAAATTTGGGAATGGCTCATTTCAGCTATCTTTTCCCATTCCTCACCATTTCTATGTCACTTGCTCCATTTCTACATTCCTCTCTCCATTTCTATGTCCCATTCTCTATTTCTACATTCCCCTCTCCATTTCTATGTCCCATTCTCCATTTCTACATTCCCCTATCTATTTCTATGTCCCATTCTCCATTTCTACATTGTCCTCCATTTCTATGCCCCATTCTCCATTTCTATATTCCCTTCTCCATTTCTGTTGTTTTTTCTCCATTTCAATGGTTCCTTCCTCCATTTCTATGGTTCTTTATCCATTTCTATGGTTTTTTCTCCATTTCTATGGTTCTTTTCTCCATTTCTATGGTTCTTTCTCCATTTCTATAGTTCTTTCTCCATTTCAATAGTTCTTTTTCCATTTCACTTCTTTTATAATGTTTCTCTACATGAAAAATGTATGCAATTCATGGAAACGAATTTGAGGGTGTTACGAACCTACGCCCTTAAACTGAATCTCGCCCTCGAGATTCGATAGAGTGGAGAATAGATGAGGGAATTCTGCCTTGAGATCTTCCTCACGCTCCCATGTAGTTTCGGCTTCCGTGTGATGGCTCCACTGTACCTTGTACCAACGGATCACTTTGTTCCTCGTGACCATTTCCTTCACATCCAAGATTTTGACGGGGTGTTCCGCGTAGGTCAGATCCTCTTGAAACTCGAGCTCATCCATCGGTACTTATTCTTCTAGTACTCTTAAGCACTTCTTGAGTTGCGATACATGAAATACGTCGTGCACGTCGGAGAGGTGCGTTGGCAGCTCTAGTTGATAGGCTACTTCTCCTCGCTTGCCCAAAATCTTGAATGGCCCGATGTAGCGAGGTGCTAACTTGCCTTTGACGTTGAACCGTCGTTGGCCTCAGATAGGCGATACCTTAAGATACACGAAGTCTCCTACTTCGAAGGTCAATTTTCTTCGCCTATTGTCTGCATAACCTTTTTGTCGTGACTGACAAGCCTTCAAATTTTCTCGTATCGTTTGGACTTGCTTCTTGGTGTCTTGCAGCATTTCGGGTCCAAACACTTGGCTATCTCCGGTCTCATTCTAGAACAGTGGTGTTCTACACCTTCTACCATACAATGCCTCGAAAGGTGACATCTTCAAGCTGGCTTGGTAGCTGTTGTTGTATGAGAATTCAGCATACGGCAAGCTCATATCCCAACTACGCCCATGTTTCAAGGCGCAAGCTCTCAACATGTCTTCTAAAATTTGGTTTTCCTCTCAGTTTGCCTGTCGTTTTGCGGGTGATAAGCGGAGCTGAAATTCAGTTGTGTACCCATGGCTTCATGCAGCTTCTTCCAGAACCTAGAGGTAAATTGACAACCCCGATCTGAAACTATCCTCTTCGGAACTCCATGGCGACACACAATTTGCTCTATATACAGCTTGGTTAGTTGTGCAACGCTGTACATGGTTTTAACAGGAAGGAAACGGGCCGTTTTCATCAATTGGTACATGATAACCTAAATAGAGTCGTAACCCGATTGAGTACGTGGCAATCCGACGATGAAATCCATGCTGATGTCCTCCCACTTCCACTCGGGTACTTTCAATGGCTGCAACAGTCCAGCGGGTCTTTGATGTTCGGCCTTCACCTGTTTGCACGTATCGCATAAGGCAACATATTCAGCTATGTCCCTTTTCATACCATCCCACCAATAGCAAGTTTTCAGGTCCTTGTACATCTTTATACAGCCGGGTGTATGGAATAAGGTGAGTCATGTGCCTCCTTTAATATCGTGTCGCGGATGTGCTTCACGTTAGGCACACAAATCCTTTTCCCTAACCAAAGCGTGCCTTTCTCGTCTTCCTTGAAATCCTTTTCTTTGCCTTGTCAGATTCTTTCTTTGATTTCCTCGTCCGTTGCTTGGCCATCCCGTATCTCTTGTTCCAGCGAGGAGTTCAGTTCTATCACCTCCACCTCGTTCAAGAACCCGAGATGTAACTGTTCGAACTCCTTGCGCAGCTCGGGTTGCAGCTCCGAACCGTGAGTTGGTGACATGCTCCATTTTGGCTCAACGCATCAGCTACTACATTGGCCTTTCCGGGGTGATAGTTGATTCCAACATCATAATCCTTGATGAGTTCCAACCATCGACGTTGCCTCAAATTCAGATCCGTTTGTGTGAATATATACTTGAGGCTTTTGTGATGATCTCACATCGGTAGCCAAGGATATAATGCCTCCAAATCTTCAAGGCATGTACCATGGCTGCAAGTTCCAAGTCATGTGTGGGGTAATTCAGCTGATGTTTCTTTAGTTGTCTCAACGCATAGGATAACACTTGTCCTTCTTGCATGAGCACACATCCAAGCCTCACGTCCGGCAATACCAAAACCGGCGCTGTGGTAAATCTCTTCTTTAGCTCCTCAAAGCTTTCTTGACACGCTGGTGTCCACTGAAATGCTTTCCCTTTCGTTAGCAATTCAGTCATAGGCTTCGCTATTTTGGAGAAATACCTGATGAACCGGCGGTAGTATCCAGCCATCCCAAGGAAACTCCGAATATCTCTTACATTCTGCGGTCGATTCCACTTCAAAACATCTCCCACTTTTCTGGGATCAACCGATACTCCTCCTTCGGATATGATGTGGCCTAGGAACGATATCTCCTTTAGCCAAAATTGACACTTGCTGAACTTGGCATAAAATTGATGCTCTCGCAGTTTCTGCAATGTCAATCTCAAGTGTTCTTCATGTTCTTCCTCGCTTTTTGAATACACCATGATGTCGTCAATGAAAACCACGACAAACTTGTCCAAGTACTCCATGAAGATCTTATTCATGAGATACATAAAGTATGCGGGTGCATTCGTTAACCCAAAAGACATAACAGTATACTCATATGAACCATGCCGTGTTCGAAATGCAGTCTTGGGTATATCGGAGGGCTTAATCTTCAGCTGGAAATATCCCGACCGAAGATCAATCTTGGCGAAAATTCGGGCACCTTTCATTTGGTCGAACAGGTCCTCTATACGGGGCAGTGGGTATTTATTCTTGATCGTCACCTCATTGAGGGACCTATAATCCACACACATCCTTTGGGTCCCATCCTTCTTGTCTATGAAGAGCACGGGGGCTCCCCATGGTGACGAGCTTGGGCATATAAAATCCTTTTCTAGCTGCTCCTGAATTTGCTTTTTGAGCTCCACTAGTTCATTGGCGGGCATCCTATACGGCCTCTTTGCTATAGGTGCAGTTCCGGGTACTAAATCAAGGGCAAATTCAATGTCCCTGTCAGGTGGCATACCTGGAAGTTTCTCAGGGAACACATCTGGATATTCTTGAACCACCGGAATGCTTTCCAATGTCGCTTCTTCGACGTGGTTCAGTGCTGCCTTCTCAGTTGCCGGTTGGGCTGCTCGAACTCAATACGAGTACCGTGCTCACTTGTCAACTGCACGATCCACTCAGCACATTAAATCACTCCGTTGTGCTTACTTAGCCAATCCATTCCAAGTATTATGTCAATCCCTTGGAAATCTAAGAAAATAAGGTTGGTGATAAAGTCTACCCCCTTATTTTAATGCTTACTCTCGGAATAGAATTCAGAATTGAAAGAAGTGATTTCCCAACTATATGCATCAAGGTGTATGAATTAAGTATCTTCTTTTATTAATATAAGCCTATATGAGGATGTGGACACGTGCCGAAGCATCTCACATCTGTCTACTATGTGTGGATATGGATATTCACCGAAGCATTCCACAACTCACACCAAGCACACAAACACAGGCAATCATCACAAAAATTTAGCACACCACTCTTATTCAAGCTAATACGATCTTAACATTCCTATTACAGCTTTAATCAATGGAAACCTAAACTTAATCGTGAGAACCGGTGCTGTTCTTGCCGTGTGACGGGGGTGGTCCATACACGGGTGCACTCCATGGTGAGTCGGCAGTCCATGTAGGGTTAGATGACGCTGGTGCTCCATTTGCTCCCGGGTTGGCACGAGTCTCCCCCTGTTTCTCCAGCAAATACAGTTCTTGCAGAGGTAACGGATCACTTCTTTTATGCTTGCGTAGCGGTTTCCTAACTCCACGAGCAACCTCTGAGACTTGTCAGCAGCTTGTGGGTTGGAAAGAGCTCCTACATGGGGTCCAATGATCTCCCTTGTACCACTCTTACGATAAGGGTGCAGCTCAGAAGTGGTGTCCTCAAGCTGCTCACGGAAGGCGTAGCACAGTCCGGTGAGTGCATCTTATGCAGTATCATTGATAGCTTCTGCCCTTGTGTCACACCCGGTTTTTCCGAAGAACAACCAAGTGAATATCACATGTATGCCAGGATCATTTTCTCATACATGTGATGACAAATAGTGAAGCATCATTTATTACAAGCCAGGTGTCGAATATAAATAAGTCTTACATCGCAAATGTCTCGATGGACAATAATAAGTTCATCACAAGTAAATAAACTAGCAGCGGAATATTATTCTTGTGGGATCCATTGCAGGCGTTGCCCGGGGGTCTCCATGAACCTAGAAACCTTCTTCGGGTCCAAAGTCTTGGTCATTATACACCACCTCATTATCTTGACCTGAGCAGCAATATAAACCAACAAAATATGCAAGGTTGAGTACCGATGGTACTCAGCAAGTGTGAGAAAGTTATGTCATGCATGGCTATAACAAGGGGAGGTTGAACTCATGGTTATAGCACTACGCAATTAATACCTATCACCTTAGCTTATTAAGCACCTACATTACTACACAGGTGAAATGGTCCCAATCTCCCATCCCACCACCATAATCAAATAACCATAACATCATTTCCAATGTTAAGCTCCCCGCTTAACATCCACAACTTCCAAAACCAACAATCCTCTAATCATGAATAAGTCCAAGCCGCTCTTGACCGTGAGCACGGCTGTCATGACAGTTTTGACTCTGCAGAGTTTGTACCACTGTACCCACATGTAGTGATTTCATCCCCCGTTGCCGGGTGGACTAAAAGAACCTCCATTATGCCAGTGGCTACGAACCACATTCACACTTCCCAGTGTGTCGCCATGAGATCACAACGAAGCCTTTACAAAGGGATTCCCAACGAGCGTGGGCCCACTGAGGTTTCACCCCTAACAGCATACAAGAGGCTCCAACCCCGCTGCAGTGGCCCCCTCCTGAGCCTTGCGGTTCATATGGTAGTCCAGCTGACACCTACTCCCCGCACCATCCAACGCACCCATACTACGCCGGGGATACACCTAATTAATTGGCCAAGCTGCCCCATCTCAGCATGTGGTTGGCACTGTAAAAAGCCAGGTTACATGCTCCATGAACCGGTCCTTAGGATCCAGGCAAGTACTAAACACAAACCCGAGTCTCGTGCACCCAGCACACAACCAAAACATCCAACTTGCCTTGATCCCTACCTCTACATAACTCACAATATCTCATTCAAGAGTATGGTAAAATAAACTGATGATCTCATATCCCAAATATCCCATTCTAAGCATGGCTAAGCTTATGCATAATAATAAATGACATGATAAAATAAATCCCAACCCAAGCTACAAGAAAACAAGGTAATGCAATTCTAGGGAAACTTCCTATCAAGGGTTTCATATTAAATTGACAATGCAAATAACTCTAGCTACACATCCTAGCATAGGATCAAAGTGGTCAAGGACACTTGCCTCCTTCCTGCTGCTCTTGAAATGGGTAGTCCTGATCTTGGAAAGGAATAACTTGCTCTTGAGCAGGTTCTACACCATACCATCACACATAGCACAAGAAAAACAACAATCCATAAGACATAGTTCACACTTCTACTTCATACAAACCACACATTCACATTTATGAAAGTCCTTCACCATTATATGTGTTGTGTTTACTTTATGTGTGTTGATTTGTGGCTTTCATACACTTTTAATCATGTGTATATGATTCCTACTTTTGTGTTCACATTTATACTTACCTACTATATATATGAGTTTCCAATTTAAATAAATTCCTTATATTCAACTACTACACCTTTTCACTACCAAGTATGTATGAAAAGTATTTTTCTTCTCCATATGTGCCTTTAGAATTTCTACCAACCTTAAACTGAATTCTTTGGATTTTAGAAACTCCATTTATCATTTACTAGTTGCTATATTTTCAGATTTATTTTCCTATACATAAATGTGTTCTTTATTATGAAATTAGTAATATACATCATCTAAACAGAATAGGTTCTGGTCCTAAATAATTTAATAACGTATTTTGACCTTTGCCTCTGATGTAAACTATTTCACAATTATTTTCCCTATTTTCTAAAACTATTCATTACTTAAAAATGTGTCCCTAAATGTGAATAATAAATTAGACAGATTCAATTCAGTCCAAAATTTGTTTTTATCTCACTCCAAAGTTTTCTAAATACTGAGAAAGTTTTTAATTTAATTATGACAATATTTTGGTCCCACTTTTTAATTTTTAAACACTAGCGACATATTCAATTTCCTAATTTAAATACTAAACAGGGCTAAAAAGGTAAACTCACCCCATTACAAGGTCTATAATATTATTTTCAGAATTTCCAGGGGTCTAGCTACACTTATCAGAGGTGTTTTTCCTAATTTTTATTAAATCCAGGGGCTAAAACTGATTTTTAAATGAATTTGCATGATTTTCTGGAGTTCCAGGGGCTAGATCAGAAGTTTCCGGGGCTAGCTCTTATTTCCCGAGAACCCCAGGGGGTAGCACGTAAGATTTCCAGTCTTTATAACGTGGGGCTGACGTGGACCGTCCGATTTAAAACCAACGGCTGAGATTATAACGTCGAACCGGTACGCGGGGTTTCAAACTCTACCGTGCGATTTAAAATAAACGACGCACAGGCGGCCACGTCGCTCTGATCGAGCGCGGGCGGCGCTGCCGGCGGCGCACGGCGGCGGAAAGCGGCGATCTCGCCGGAGACTTTCGGATCTTCGAGAATTCTTCCTAGAACTGTGATTTTATGGCATAGATCGGTGGAGGGGAGGTCGGGGATCTCACCTCGGGGTTTTCTTGAGCTCGGAGGTCCTGGAAGGTGATCGGTGACGAGGTCCGAGGCGAAACCACGGCGAAGCTCGTCGGCACTGTGTTTACACCGCAAGTCACCGAGTTTTCTGCACCTGCAAGGTTCCCCGGAGGTGGTGGATCAAAACCAGCGAGTTAGACCGGAATTTCCGAGCTTAGATCGGCCAGAATTCTCCGGAGAAGTCTCGGTTCTCACCGGAGGAAAATCGGCGGATCGCGTGGGAAAAACAGAACGAGGCCGGGGTTTTTATAGACGGGGGAGGGGGGCGGGGTGGTTTAGATCAAGTCCGCGTCGCCTACGAACAGAATTCAGCGGGGATACGCTGAAATCCCGATCGGTTTTGATTCGGGTGAGAGGGAGTCCGGCGCGGGCGCGAGGTAGACGACGATCTAGTGGGTCCCACCTGTCAGCGAAAGGAAACAGCGCGCACGGCTGCGGGCTGGCGCGGTTGCTGGGTGGGCCGGCTGGTGGGTTTCGGCCCACTGGCCGGTTTTTTCTGTTTTCTGTTTTTCTTTTTCTATTTCTTTTCTGATTTGAGTTTAATTTGAATTCCAGATTGAATTTGAATTTTTGCAAAACATGCAACACGTCCAAAAAATTTTAAATTCCCCTCTTAACATGATTTAGGGTCTTAACAATATTTTTGGGGTGTTACAGCTCTACCCCCCTTAAAAAATTCTCGTCCTCGAGATTGGTGGTTCTAAGAAAACAATTCCGGAAATTGTGCCTTGAGCTCATCTTCCCGCTCCCAGGTGGCTTCCTCTTCCGAGTGATGCTTCGACTGCACCTTGCACATCTGGATTCTTTTATTTCTGGTGAGGCGTTCCATTGTCTCCAAAATCTTGTATGGTTGCTCGGCATAAGACAAATCCTCAGCTACGTTCACTTCATTCATGGGTAACACCTCTTCAGGCGTCCTCAGGCATTTCTTGAGTTGTGACACATGGAATACATCGTGCACATCTGATAGACGAGCCGGTAATTCTATTTGATACGCCACTTCTCCTTTCCTCTCCAAAACTTGAAAGGGTCAGATGTATCGAGGTGACAACTTCCCTTTCACCTTGAACCGACGAAGTCCTCTGATAGGGGACACCTTGAGATAAACATAGTCTCCCACGTTGAAAACGAGCTTTTTTCTTCGTACATCGGCATAGCTCTTTTGGCGTGTTCGTGCTATCCTCAAGTTGTTGCGAATTTCCCTCACCTTCGCCTCGGCTTCTTGTAGTACTTCTGGACCAAACACTTTACTTTCCCCCGTTTGGTTCCAAAATAGGGGAGTTCTGCACTTCCTCCCGTACAAAGCTTCAAACGGTGACATCTTCATACTAGCTTGATAGCTGTTGTTATAGGAAAACTCCGCATACGGTAAGTTTTTATCCCAACTCCGATTGTTTTTGAGTGCACATGCCCTCAACATATCTTCAAGGATCTGATTGGTTCTTTCCGTCTGCCCATCAGTTTGGGGATGATAGGCAGAACTAAAGTTCAGATGGGTTCCCATGGTTTCGCGCAACTTTTGCCAGAATCTTGAGGTGAACTGTGTCCCTCGATCCGACACAATCTTCTTTGGCACTCCATGGTAACACACGATCCTTGACATGTACAACTCTGCCAATTTGGATCCGCCGTAGCTTTCTTTCACGGGGATGAAATGAGCTACCTTGGTTAGCCTGTCAATGATGACCCATATCGAATCATATCCTGATTGGGTCCTAGGTAATCCCACGATGAAATCCATGCTGATTTCTTCCGATTTCCATTCAGGCACTTTGAGTGGTTGCAATAATCCTGCGGGTCGTTGATGTTCTGCTTTCACCAACTAACATGTGTCACATAGAGCAACATGTTCCGCGACATCTCGCTTCATGCCATACCACCAATATCTGCTTTTGAGGTCCTGGTACATCTTCGTACTCCCAGGATGAATGGAATAGTCAGAATCGTGAGCTTCCCTCAAAATAAATTCACGGATCTTCTTTATTTCAGGCACACAGATTCTTTTCCGGTGCCACACCGTTCCTTGTTCATCCTCTCTAAAACCAAGAGCTTTATTTTCCTTGATGAGCTGCCTGATTTCTTGTATCTTCTCGTCTTTCTTTTGACCATCGCGTATGTCTTGCTCTAGTGTGTAGTCCACTTCCATGGTGATGGCTTCACCACTATTCACAAGGCATAGATTGAGCCTTATAACCTCGTCCTTCAATTCTGCAGGCAGGTCTTTTAAGCTCAACTTATTGACTTGCACTTTCCGACTTAAGGCATCGGCCACGACGTTTGCTTTCCCAGGATGATAGTTGATGCCTACATCAAAGTCATTGATTAGCTCTAACCATCTCCTTTGTCTGAGGTTAAGGTCTGGCTGTGTGAATATGTACTTCAAACTCTTATGGTCCGTATATATCTCGGTCCTCTTCCCCATCAAATAGTGCCGCCAAATTTTCAACGCGTGTACCACTGCGGCTAGTTCTAGGTCATGAGTAGGATAGTTCTTCTCGTGCTTCCGAAGCTGCCGGGATGCATAAGCCACGACATGCCCTTTTTGCATGAGAACACATCCCAACCCGTTTCCAGAGGCATTGCAGTACACCGTAAAGTTCTTTTGCATATCTGGCATAACGAGCACTGGGGCTGTTGTCAATCTTTTCTTTAGCTCCTAAAAGCTCGTCTCGCACTGTGGCGTCCAGGTGAATGTGATTCCCTTCTCCAACAGTTTGGTGAGAGGTCTCGAGATCTTTGAGAATCCCTCAATAAACCGTCGATAGTATCCAGCCAATCCCAAGAAGCTTCGAACTTCCCCGACATTTTCAGGGGTCTTCCATTCCTGTATATCCTCGATTTTGGCAGGATCCACGGAGATTCCTCCCTCCGAGATTATATGTCCTAAGAAGGGAACTCTCTTCAGCCAAAACTCACACTTGCTCAACTTGGCATATAGTTGGTGTTCTCTTAGCCTCTGCAACACCAACCTTAGATGTTTCTCATGTTCTTCTTCATCTTTGGAGAAGGCGAGAATGTCATCTATGAAAACCACCACAAATTTGTCCAGATATTACATGAATACCTTGTTCATGAGGTACATGAAGTATTCCGGGGCATTAGTTAGCCCGAAAGGCATGACGGTGTATTCATACAGTCCGTACCGAGATACGAAAGCTGTCTTGGGAATATCAGATTGCCTTATCTTGAGTTGGTGGTATCCCGACCTGAGATCAATTTTCGAGAACACACAAGCGCCTCTCAACTGATCAAACAAGTCTTCAATGCGGGGTAATGGGTACATGTTCTTGATGGTTACCTCATTCAAAGCACGGTAATTCACGCATAACCTTTGGGTTCCGTCCTTCTTGGGCACAAATATCACCGGAGCTCCCCATGGTGAGGAACTAGGACGAATATACCCCTTCTCCGACAATTCTCTCAAATGATCCTTGAGTTCTTCCAGCTGCTTGGAGTCCATCCGATAAGGTCTTTTGTAAATCGGGGCTGTTCCAGGTACTAGCTCAATTGCAAATTCCACTTCACGATCGGGAGGCATACCTGGCAACTCCTCCGGAAAAACATCTGGATATTTCCTGATAATTTGGATCTCCTCCACTTTCACCTCAACTTGATTTAATTGAACATCCCTCCTAGGCTCTTGTATTGTTATAAACTTTACTCTTGTGCCACTAGGGTGCGTTAGTTCCACCGTTCTGGTCGAACAATGGATGATTCCGTTATGTTTTGTCAACCAATCCATACCCAAGATAATATCTATCCCTTGTGAATCTATCACTATGAGGTTAGCAGTAAATACCACCCCATTAATGTCTAGGTTCACTTTGGGACACACTTGTCTTGTCCTTATTTCTCCACCTTGAGAGTTTACAGCTAGCATATGGTTCATTTGTGTGATTGCTAGGTCATGCTTCTTAACAAACCCTTGAGCAATGAACGAGTGGGTAGCACCAGAATCAAACAGCAGGGTTGCAAGGTGTAAATTGGCAGGAAACTTACCATCTACCACGTCGGGTGCCTCTTGTGCTTCCTCCATAGTGATGTGGTTCACCCGTCCTCTCATTACATTCTGCTGTTGTGGCTGCGCAGGCTTCTTTTTTGGGCATTTATGGGCGTAGTGCCCCACTTCACCGCAGCTAAAACATTGCACCCCAACCTTAGGTGCCTGGCCTTTGTTGTCTTGGGGCTGGTTTGGGGGCCCCTGTACTTCTGGTCCAGGTGGATATGCGGCGCGAGGCTGCTGTACAAACTGACGTTGTGGCTGCGCTGGTGCTACGGGAGGTCTGTAGTTCGGGTTGTACCCTCTTGGTGCTGAGTAGGGTACCGCAGCACGGTTCGTCTGCCCTGCAGGTGGCTGCATCAGACGTGGGCAAGTGTTGCTCCCTGAGGCTTGATGTGACCACCCGGCCTTCCTCTTGTTCTCATTTTCCAAGGCCTTCAGCTTCCTTTCTACCACAAACGCTCTGTCCACCATCTTTTGGAAGCTTTCATACTCATTTGAGGACATTTCACACTGCATCTCTGCAGTAAGTCCCTCCACGAAACAATCTTGTTTCTGCTCATCAGTCTCTATGTCCCGTGGGGCATAACGGGATAGTTGAGTAAATTTAGTGAGGTATTCCCTCACCATCATGTTTCCCTGCTGCAGTCCCAAAAACTCCTTCCTCTTGTTTTTGAGTTCACCTCTTGGTATGTAATGGTTGCGGAAGCTACGCTTGAACTCTTCCCAAGTGATGTTCTCAGGGTCATGATGGGCGGCCACGTAGGCGGTCCACCAATCAGCAGCAGGTCCATGCAATTGATGAGAGGCAAACAGCACGCTCTCGTACCATTGGCACTGTATGATCCTCATCTTGCTCTCAATGGTCTTAAGCCAATCATCTGCCTCCAGAGGTTCAGCAGCACTTGCAAACTTCAGAGGTTGAGTTCCTAGAAACTCAGTCAACCTTGGTTGGCGTGGTGCAGCTTGTGGAGGTGGAACTTGATGCAAGTTGGCCACCACTTGAGTCAAGTTCTGGATGAGCTGATTCTGATTCTCCAGCATTTGGTGGAGGGGATCAACTCCTTCACGGCGACCACCAAGGTCCTGGCCTCCAGAAAGATGAGGGTTGCATGCCTCATCGTTGTTGTTGGCGGGGTTGGCAGCACGTCCTTTTCCTCTTCCGTCCATCTGGCAGAATCAACCAATGTTAATTTGAAAGCATTTAGTATCATCTCACTATTTTCATTTGTTTGTACTTTGAAGTGTTGAGGCTTTGTTACACTTTTACGAGGGTTCATATCTCACACCAAATAAATGCACTATTATTTCATGTGGGTTCACACACCAAAGCAAAACAAATCTGAAGACGAGGCTGTGGACAATTGCTCATGGCTTCCACAACTCACGTCACACACCAAGCATTAACACACCATTACTTAACGTAACGACTCGACTATTCGACATCTTGCTAACTAAGGGAAGGACTCTACACTACTCGTTTTCTTGAGCTGGCTCCTCGGGATCTTCCTCATCATTTCGGCTGCCTTCTGACTCTGCTTTGGGTGGGGAGGCTGCTGGTGGAGAAGTGCGACGACGCCTGATCGCCTGGCGATCTGGGGAGTCATGAGTCCATGTATCATCCACGGTGACACACAGTTCATTCCCATCTCCTCTTTCTCTCGCCCTTAAGCGGGCTCGCAGCAACGCCTCCGTTTCCTTCAGGGTGTCTCGGACATCCTGAAGCTCTTGTTGACACTCCTCCAGTCGAGTGTTGAGCATAGAAGCATCTTCCAAGCACAAGTCCATGTGCTCATGGGAAGTCCCTTGCTGCATCGGCGGGTACTTGTACTCCGTGGTACCACTCTAACGCTGGAGGACATACATGTACTCAGTTTTGTCCAAGTGGCGACGATAGATGTGACTCTGGCACGTGATGGCCTCCCAGGTGACATCTTTCTCCGCATCGACCTGTGTCGCTCTACAAGCTGGAGAGTGCTAAATCTTAAGCAGCTGATTTTCGTGTATTATCCTCATCTCTGAACTCCATTCTTCCCTCTTCTCACGGATGGTCCGGGTGGAGTTATAGTGGATGATTAGCTTGCCCGTATTGCCGGCGGCTTCGAGCATACGCCGAAGACGGCGCAATAAGCCTCCTACTGCCAATCCGTAGGAAAGGTACGTCACCGGACGGCTCTCCTCTCTCTCGGCAAGGGCAACTACGGGAACTCTCCCTCCTGTGGACTTGCGAGCGGTACGAATCATGCGAACCATCTAAAACAAAAAGAATTTAAACTTAGGTTAGATAAACTCTTAAACAAAAATCCTATTTTGAATGAAAATTGGGGTAAGATGAAAAAAGTGACTCATTAAATAACACTTTTCAACACCACACCTTGTAAAAATAGTTTTTAAGAAAATAAGGTCCTTAAATACGTCCATTTCTACCTAGGTCCACGTTCCTACGGGCAACCTTGGCTCTGATACCACTTCTATCACACCCGGTTTTTCCGAAGAACAACCAAGTGAATATCACATGTATGCCAGGATCATTTTCTCATACATGTGATGATAAATAGTGAAGCATCATTTATTACAAGCCAGGTGTCGAATATAAATAAGTCTTACATCGCAAATGTCTCGATGGACAATAATAAGTTCATCACAAGTAAATAAACTAGCAGTGGAATATTATTCTTGTGGGCTCCATTGCAGGCGTTGCCCGGGGGTCTCCATGAACCTAGAAACCTTCTTCGTGTCCAAAGTCTTGGTCATTATACACCACCTCATTATCTTGACCTGAGCAGCAATATAAACCAACAAAATATGCAAGGTTGAGTACCGATGGTACTCAGCAAGTGTGGGAAAGTTATGTCATGCATGGCTATAACAAGGGGAGGTTGAACTCATGGTTATAGCACTACGCAATTAATACCTATCACCTTAGCTTATTAAGCACCTACATTACTACACAGGTGAAATGGTCCCAATCTCCCATCCCACCACCATAATCAAATAACCATAACATCATCTCCAATGTTAAGCTCCCCGCTTAACATCCACAACTTCCAAAACCAACAATCCTCTAATCATGAATAAGTCCAAGCCGCTCTTCACCGTGAGCACGGCTGTCATGACAGTTTTTACTCTGTAGAGTTTGTACCACTGTACCCACATGTAGTGATTTCATCCCCCGTTGCCGGGTGGACTAAAAGAACCTCCATTATGCCAGTGGCTACGAACCACATTCACACTTCCCAGGTGTGTCGCCATGATATCACAACGAAGCCTTTACAAAGGGATTCCCGACGAGCGTGGGCCCACTGAGGTTTCACCCCTAACAGCATGCAAGAGGCTCCAACCCCTCTGCAGTGGCCCCCTCTTGAGCCTTGCGGTTCATATGGTAGTCCAGCTGACACCTACTCCCCGCACCATCCAACACACCCATACTACGCCGGGGATACACCTAATTAATTGGCCAAGCTGCCCCATCTCAGCATGTGGTTGGCACTGTAAAGCCAGGTTACATGCACCATGAACCGGTCCTTAGGATCCAGGCAAGTACTAAACACAAACCCGAGTCTCGTTCACCCAGCACACAACCAAAACATCCAAATTGCCTTGATCCCTACCTCTACATAACTCACAATATCTCATTCAAGAGTATGGTAAAATAAACTGATGATCTCATATCCCAAATATCCCATTCTAAGCATGGCTAAGCATATGCATAATAATAAATGACATGATAAAATAAATCCCAACCCAAGCTACAAGGAAACAAGGTAATGCAATTCTAGGGAAACTTCCTATCATGGGTTTCATATTAAATTGACAATGCAAATAACTCTAGCTACACATCCTAGCATAGGATCAAAGTGGTCAAGGACACTTGCCTCCTTCCTGCTGCTCTTGAAATGGGTAGTCCTGATCTTGGAAAGGAATAACTTGCTCTTGAGCAGGTTGTACATCATCCCATCACACATAGCAAAAGAAAAACAACAATCCATAAGACATAGTTCACACTTCTACTTCATACAAACCACACATTCACATTTATGAAAGTCCTTCACCATTATATGTGTTGTGTTTACTTTATGTGTGTTGATTTGTGGCTTGAATACACTTTTAATCATGTGTATATGATTCCTACTTTTGTGTTCACATTTATACTTACCTACTATATATATATGAGTTTCCAATTTAAATAAATTCCTTATATTCAACTACTACACCTTTTCACTACCAAGTATGTATGAAAAGTATTTTTCTTCTCCATATGTGCCTTTAGAATTTCTACCAACCTTAAACTGAATTCTTTGGATTTTAGAAACTCCATTTATCATTTACTAGTTGCTATATTTTCAGATTTATTTTCCTATACATAAATGTGTTCTTTATTATGAAATTAGTAATATACATCATCTAAACAGAATAGGTTCTGGTCCTAAATAATTTAATAACATATTTTGACCGTTGCCTCTGATGTAAACTATTTCACAATTATTTTCCCTATTTTCTAAAACTATTCATTACTTAAAAATGTGTCCCTAAATGTGAATAATAAATTAGACAGATCCAATTCAGTCCAAAATATGTTTTTATCTCACTCCAAAGTTTTATAAATACTGAGAAAGTTTTTAATTTAATTATGACAATATGTTGGTCCCACTTTTTAATTTTTAAACACTAGCCACATATTCAATTTCCTAATTTAAATACTAAACAGGGCTAAAAAGGTAAACTCACCCCATTACAGGGTCTATAATATTATTTTCAGAATTTCCAGGGGTCTAGCTACACTTATCAGAGGTGTTTTTCCTAATTTTTATTAAATCCAGGGGCTAAAACTGATTTTTAAATGAATTTGCATGATTTTCTGCAGTTCCAGGGGCTAGATCAGAAGTTTCCGGGGCTAGCTCTTATTTCCCGAGAACCCCAGGGGGTAGCACGTAAGATTTCCAGTCTATATAACGCGGGGCTGACATGGACCGTCCGATTTAAAACCAACGGCTGAGATTATAACGTCGAACCGGTACGCGGGGTTTTAAACTCTACCGTGCGATTTAAAATAAACGGCGCACAGGCGGCCACGTCGCTCTGATCGAGCGCGGGCGGCGCTGCCGGCGGCGCACGGCGGCGGAAAGCGGCGATCTCGCCGGAGACTTTCGGATCTTCGAGAATTCTTCCTAGAACTGTGATTTTATGGCATAGATCGGTGGAGGGGAGGTCGGGGATCTCACCTCGGGGGTTTTCTTGAGCTCGGAGGTCCTGGAAGGTGATCGGCGACGAGGTCCGAGGCGAAACCACGGCGAAGCTCGTCGGCGCTGTGTTTACACCGCAAGTCACCGAGTTTTCTGCACCTGCAAGGTTCCCCGGAGGCGGTGGATCAAAACCAGCGAGTTAGACCGGAATTTCCGAGCTTAGATCGGCCAGAATTCGCCGGAGAAGTCTCGGTTCTCACCGGAGGAAAATCGGCGGATCGCGTGGGAAAAACAGAATGAGGCCGGGGTTTTTATAGACGGGGGAGGGCGGCGGGGTGGTTTAGATCAAGTCCGCGTCGCCTACGAACAGAATTCAGCGGGGATACGCCGAAATCCCGATCAGTTTTGATTCGGGTGAGAGGGAGTCCGGCGCGGGCGCGAGGTAGACGACGATCTGGTGGGTCCCACCTGTCAGCGAAAGGAAACAGCGCGCGCGGCTGCGGGCTGGCGCGGTTGCTGGGTGGGCCGGCTGGTGGGTTTCGGCCCACTGGCCGGTTTTTTCTGTTTTCTCTTTTTCTTTTTCTATTTCTTTTCTGATTTGAGTTTAATTTGAATTCCAGTTTGAATTTGAATTTTTGCAAAACATGCAACACGTCCAAATATTTTTAAATTCCCCTCTTAACATGATTTAGGGTCTTAACAATATTTTTGGGGTGTTACACCTTGTAGCTCTCCATGTGGGTGCGAAGTGCCAAGTGACAACCCTACCGTTAGATAGGATGGTTACTTCAGCCTTCCACTCCTCATGTTCGAGACGAGGGACTTTCTTGAGAAGATACTCCGGGTATAAGCTGCAGCAATCCAGAAACTCTTTGCGCTCCTTGGATATGTGTCCTCCTTCCATTCCGTCGGACCGAAATTCTTGAACTGAATGGTTGGCCCATTCATCACCTTCATTATTGGTCTCAGCAAGGGGTGGCTCCTCCTCGGGTTCATCTCCTCCCGTCATAGCTTCATGAGGCTCCACGGGGTGTAAGCCCGCGTGAAACTCCTCCTGAGGTGCATACCAATGCCGTTATTGTGGATCAACCTCCATATCATCTTCAAAGGGTTCCGCCTCTTCCGGGTCCTCTTCCTGATGCATAGAGCTATTGACATCATCTTTATCATGAGGTTCTATCTTCACCTCCTCCCAATATGGTCCATCGGACACCTCAATGTGGTTAAGTGCACTCCCACGTGGTGGTGGACAAGTACTTATGCGTGCCGTGCTCCTGATCACTGGCATCTATAAATAAGACATGAGAAACTTTAGAGAAGGAAGGAATAACTCAAAAACTTCAGAAGCTATGGAGCAAGAAAGCAAAAGTGTTGTTGTCCAAAACAAGAGAAAAGAGGGGCTGAAAATAGCACTTTGCGGTGGCTGAATTGACAAGTAATATGCAGCAGCAAGCAATTTTCAAAAATATCAGTTTAGAGGGGTGTTCCTATGTGTTTTAGAGTGTCCATTCTACCTACGCTTGCGTCCTACGGTCTACGTGGCTCTGATGCCAATCTGTGACACCCGGTTCCGAAAATAGAACCAAGTGAATGCATATGTGTGCCGAGGATGTTCATCACACATACACATGTATTCCACAAACTGAATTCAGAATATAACCACGAATAAATAGTGTTTAAGTACTTTATTACAATGAGTCAATATCTCACTCATGAATCTCTAACTTATTCTTGCAGCGGAAGACTCTAAACGACAGCGGAAAATGACTAAGACAGCAGGCTCCAACTTCAACTCCACAGGCATGTTGACGGTAGTTCGCACACCTAGTACTCCACATGGTCCTCGAAGTACTCGTCTCCTGTAGCTGATGTTTATGTGGTAATGCAAGGGTGAGTACATGTCGTACTCAGCAAGTGCGGGAAAAGTATGACATGTAGCTTTCAACAAGGTATGGAATAAAAAGGCTCATTGCAGCAAACAAATTTTATTTCACAAACATGGTAAAAACAGCAACTAAGTCTAGGTGAATTAAATCCCAATATAACCAAGTAATCAGCAACATTCTTTCATCATAATTCACAATTTATCAAGTCTCAACCAGCCAATAATCTTTCTCAAGTTCATCTCATACTCATAAATGTTCATAACCATCTCATATTCATATAACTGAAGCCAAACTCATTTTCATGACTCAAAACAGTTCTAAAACTAATCCCAATGACCATACAATAACCATACCGAATATCCATCCCATGTTTTCCCTCTAATCATGTGAGTGGGCCAGGTGCTTGTGACCGAAAGCACGGCTATCATGATAGTTTTACACTCTGCAGAGGTGGCACCACTTCACCCACAAGTTCATGATTTCGTCACCCGTCGGCGACTGTAGAACCTCCATCATACAAGTACACAACTTTCAGTGTATGTCCAGAGATAACAAAATAGCCTTTACAAAGGGGCTACTAGATGTATGGACTCACTGAGGTTTCACCGGCAGGCTCGAATCACCATTCTCCCACCCACGGGCCCCCTCTTGTGCCATGCAGTTCCCAGGGCAGTCCTCCTCGACTCCCATTCCCCGCGCCATCCACGGACCATATCAAGCTAGCAACACACCTAATTAATCAGCTAAGCTGCACCCATACTTGGCCTTGTGGTGGCACCGTTTTCCTGGCATATTCTGGCATGAACCGGTCCTTAGATCTACGGCAAGTAAACCACCATCTCATTCAGCAACATCCACGAACCAAGCTTGCCTAGACCTCCCCGATTCGATGCTCATTAACATCATCAAGTTCTCATCATCATTATTCATATGGGTGCAGTAGCTAAACATGTTTTAGTTCAGCTTCCCGTATCCCGTAGATTAAGCGAAGCAAAAAGGAAAAATGACCATACCCGACTCATCAACTTTCCCAGCGACAAGGATGATTATCAAAACTAGTAAACTCCTATAAAAGGGTGTCCCATCAAGTTGACTCAAGCATACGAGTTTTTGCAAACAAAACAGTTTCAAAACATGGGATCAATATGGTCAAGGGGCACTTGCATTGCTCCCGTGGCTCTTGTTGCTCAAGCGTCTCGAAGCCTTGGTGCTGTAGTTCTTAGTAGATGGCCTCTTGAGCTTGTCCTTCTACTCACGACTACGCATATACAAAATTTACAGCAATCAATCATCATGCACAAACTTTACTCAAGATGCGATGGGGTAGATGAATGCAAATCTTATGGTGCTGTTTTATTCATCCAGTTTGTACGTGTTCTTGCATGTTTTAATGGGCTTTTATGGGGTTTTATGATGGACAAGGGTGTAGGGATCAAGTGTGGACGTGGTGATGATCTTGACTTAAGATCTAGATCAATTCCACCGTCAAAAATTGATCAAAACACGATCTGTCCATACGTAAAAGTTTCTGCTTGAAGGGGGCGAAGAAAATGGATGCGTAGAAACAGCGGCAACGTTGTAAGATGGGTAATGGGGACCTACCTCACTTCCTATTGGTGGCAGGGCCTTTCTCCTAGCAATGGCAGCAGCGGGGAATTTTTCCATGGAAAATTTTGGTAGGACAGATCGTCGGGCTTGTTCTCCAGCACCGGAGGGCCTCGACGGGGCTCGACGGCAGCCAAATTCCGGCAAGGGGGGGGGGGAACTTGGCGACTTGGCATCAAGGAAGGGAGCATGGCAGCAGGGGGGGTTATATTTATAAGGGGAAAAAAGGGAGAGTCCTACTCCAATTGGAGCTCAAATAATAGTCCTATTCATTTTTTGTGGATCGTAACAAACTTATCTCTTGTGGTGCGGCAGCCTTGGGGACTTTATCCCCAAAATGTAGGCAAAATTACCCTTTTGGGAATCGGGGAATTTAGAAATTTTTGGGGAAATTTGGGAATGGCTCATTTCAGCTATCTTTTTTCCATTCCTCACCATTTCTATGTCACTTGCTCCATTTCTACATTCCCCTCTCCATTTCTATGTACCATTCTCCATTTCTACATTCCCCTGTCCATTTGTATGTCCCATTCTCCATTTCTACATTCCCCTCTACATTTTTATGTCCCATTCTCCATTTCTACATTGCCCTTCTCGATTTCTATGCCCCATTCTCTATTTCTATATTCCCTTCTCTATTTCTGTGGTTTTTCCTCCATTTCTATGGTTCTTTCCTCCATTTCTATGGTTCTTTCTCCATTTCTATGGTTCCTTCCTCCATTTCTATGGTTCTTTCTCCATTTCTATGGTTCTTTTCTCAATTTCTATGGTTCTTTCTCCATTTCTATAGTTCTTTTTCGATTTCTACTTATTTTATAATGTTTCTCTACATGAAAAATGTATGCAATGCATGGAAATGAATTTGAGGGTGTTACAGTAACGTATCCCGGGTTCCTAAGGAACGACCGATCAGCCCTTTAAACAGAGCCAGTGGCCCTGTGGGCCCAAGTAGAGCTATGCGAAGAGCGCAAGAACGGGATCCCAACTTAGGATCCTGACTCAAGGAGACGAGACTACGAGTTTCGGCCTCAAGGTCGGGACTCAGACGACCGACCCAAACTACTTGAGGAAGGGCGTAGTGGCCGACCCCTGAGGTCGAAAAGCGACATCCGACCCCTAAGGGCAGAAAGCAATCTCCGACCTTCAACTCCAGCCATAAAGGCCGGAAGAAGGAGCGACCCGGGCTGGGGCACGGGCCAAAGGAAGATAGAAGACTTCAATGCTGACATCAAGGAATGGCAGAGGGACTTCAAGACGTGGTAGGAGGCCACACGCGACAAGACAAGCACATTGCCAGCCATCATCACCATCCGTCCCGTCCGAGTCGGCGTTGGTGTACAAGGATGGAAAGTAGATGTAGACCATAGACGAGACGGGAGTAGGTCTAGTCATTGCTCATGTACATCATCGGGCTTCCTTAGGTGCTGTCACATCATGTAAACCCCCGTTCCATTTATGAGGAGTCGGCGGGTAGGTGGAAGCGTCCGGGCTATAAAAGGGGAGGCTCGGAACCTCCCCTCGGACGACTTCACACCCATGCTTTGCACACGACACTTAGGCATTCTCGCGCCTGCGCGCACGAGGAAGCTTCGCCTATAACCCGGTTCCACGAACCACTGAGCTAATACAAGACCAACAAACACGCCAAACAGGATGTAGGACATTCGGTCTGAACCAGTATAAATCTGTCTTTGTTAGCTAGCCATACAGACATAAAATGTGAGACATTCGATTACTAGCACTACTACAAAAACAATTATTACAGGCGCCTCATTTTTCAGACCCAGTCGATCCATAAAAAAATGTGCCTTTGATGTTGGATGAATTAATAGCCGCCTGTGATGAATAACACGTCATAGACGGCTCGTAATGCCAAATCGACTATGTAAACATATCAATTTTCAAAGGCAGACTGTGGAGTAGGAGTCGCATGCAATATTAGCCATTAATACAGGAGGCTGAAGCGATCGGGAGTAGGAGCCGACTGCAATATTGGCAATTAATACCGAGGGGAAAGTGCCTTTGAATTCAATTTCGAAGCCGCATTAATACAAGCTGCTGAAACGATCGGGAGTAGGGAGCCGCCTGCAATATTGGCCATTAATACCGAGGGGATCGGAACCCATCTTTGACACCAATTTGAAGCCACCAAATGTCGCGGCCCGGTATACATCAACCACATTGAGCACCAAACAAAAAGACGACAGACAATTCGATAATCGACAACAAACATTCATCATCAAACACACATTCATTAAATATTAAATTTTTACAAACAACAAAAGAAAACAACAGATGATCGCCTATTCCCCCGGTGGCGGAGGAACCCTACACTTCGGCGATCGCCTCCACCAACTTCCTTCTGCCTTCAACCCCAAGCACTTCACTGGCCGTCTCCCGCATCGCGTCAAGACGACTGGCCACTACGCTTAACCCGAAGAGGTAGTGGTCTATGGTGCCCATTCCAGTACATTCTGGAAGGCAACCAAGACCCAGAAGAACCATGGCATCAGATGTTCTGTTAAATACATCCTTTGCCATCTCCCGGCGCAATATTGATAGGTTGTCGGCCGCCTGTGCCCTGAGGGCATACAAACTCTGCTCTAGGAAAGCGACTTTCCTAAGCAGGTGCACTCTTTCTTCTGCCCAGGATGGCGGCAGAGGTGCGGTTGGAGTCGGGGACGGAGGCACGGATGGAGCTGGGGATGGAGGCACTGTTGGAGCCGTGGATGGAGGTGCTGTTGGATCCGGGGACGGAGGCGCAATGAGTGGAGAGCATGATCGGGAGGGCTTCGTTGGTGGTGTCATTGAGACTTGGGCTACGGTGCGGCGAGGAAAACAAAGACTAGAGGCAAGAGGAAGACTATGATGGTGGTGCAGACTGCAGATAAGGGGAAGGTGCAAGTTATAACGGTGCGGAGAAGGAGAGGTCGGATCACATTGAATTCTGCACGCGAATGGAAACAACCGCACGATACAGGCGGACCGTGGAGTAGGAGCCGCTGAAGCGACCGGGCATGCATGCCTTACCTTTTTGAATACCACGTGCGCGAGGGGAATGCGCGCGGTACATGCGTCCTTAGAATTACACGGGCAGATAATATTACGTTACAAACCGCCTGTGATAAATATTCTTCACAGGCGGACAGCCGTAGATAAAGAACCACCTGCAATAATGGAGTTATCACAGGCGAATACTCTTTACGTTACAAACCGCCTGTGATAAAGATTCTTCACAGGCGGCTAGTTGTAGGTATAGAACCGTCTGCAAAAATTGTAGCATGCACCAGTCCACGAAAGTTCTAGCAACAAAATATGTCTCACATGGTAGAATGCATTACAGGGCCCCAAAATGTCAAGTTGCACAAATGCAGCATCTTCTGCACAACTTGTCTTCTCTCCAAAAGCTCTAGTATCCATCAGTCGGTTTCATGGATCGGCTCCGAGCCACTGCTCACACCAGCATCTCTTTCTGGCTGGTTGATGTACGTGGAGTTTGATGGAGGAAGTGAGACACCCCTGGCTTGAGCCTCTGGAGCCCCTCCAACCGTCAGCTCGGTGATGAAAGGTCTTGGAAGTGGTGATGATCTCGTGCCAGGGATTGTCACGCCGGCCAGGGGATGCCCTTTGTGCATGTTGTTCAAAATTTTTTCACAGGCGGTCTTTACTTGAAGGAAAAACAGAGGAAAATTATATACGCACACGAACAAAGGAAAAATAGAGCTCACACGTACACATGGAGATGAAGTAGCACTCAGCCAGCCATGACTTCAAGCGCAGTGTATTTCAGTGTTGAAGTCTACGGCCAACTCAAAGCCAATATTTCACTGTATAAATTTTGTTAATTTTTAAAGCATTCCAACATGTCAAAATTCATATATTAAAAGAGAAAATTTGTCAAATTAAAATATTAAAGCTTCATTACAATATTACAAATATATAAAATATATGTCATACATTTTTTTCCAGTATTGACATCTTCTTGCATATAGGGTTTCAAATCCTTTTTAATGCTTCTTTCTACGCGCTTGATGTTGTCTGGATCGGTGAAAAGATACATATCTTCATATTGATCATATTCCTCTTCATTATCTCCCACATTCTGAACTCCAACAATATTTTACTTTCCAGAAACAACTACGTGCATCTTCCTAGTTCCTGGATCCTGTACATAAAAAACTTGTGCAACACGATCGACGAGAACCCACGGGTCATCTTTATAACCCACTTTGTTCAAGTCTACTAGTGTCAGCCCGTAGTTGTCCACTTTCACACCATCATGATGTTTAACCCATTGGCACTTAAACATGGGCATTTGCATTCTTTCGCCATAATTGAGTTCCCATATTTCCTCTATGAACCCGAAGTATGTGGTCTTCTGCCCTTGTGGATCATAAGCCTCTATACGAACACCACTATTTTGTGCAACACTTTACCTTCTTTTTCCTTAGTGTAAAATGTGTACCCATTGATGTCATATGCTTGCCATGATGTCACCAAAGCAGATGGGCTAGAAGCTAACTTCTTCATTGTTGCCTCTTCATCAGAGTCTCCGTATGGTATATTTTTGTCCATCAACTATTCAGTGAAACGTCTTATGTGCTCTTTCATGATCCAGTCCTCTATGCGGCCTTGGTTTTTTCTGAAGCGCAATTTTGCGTTCCTCGATGTACGACTCAGCTATTGCGAGCTGTTGTAGTACACCAAAATGTGCACAGTGTACTAATTTGTAATCCTGAACGATAAAAGTTTTCTTACCGACTTTGCCTCTCCCACATAGTCTACCCTCATGTAATTAGCGCAACCCTCAATCACTTCTTCAGTAGTGTATCCTTCCATAATTGAACCCTCTGGGTGAGCACGGTTCCACACATAACCCTTTAATACTCCTAAATATCTCTACAACGGAAATATAGGATGTAAATATAGTGGTCCCAATGCTTTTATCTGATCAACAAGATGTATGATTAGGTGTACTTTCATATCAAAAAAGGATGGTGGGAAACACATCTCAAGCTTGCACATAGTCTCGAAGATGTACGTTTTCAAATAGTCTATTCTTCCCAGGCTATCACCTTTTGCAATACTGCATTGAAGAAGTAACACAAACGTGTGATGACAACTTTTACATGCTCAGGTTTGATGAACCTTATTGCAATGGCAAGGAACACTATCATCATCATGTGACAGTCATGAGAATTATAGCCGAATAAAGACAAGTCTTTCATTGAGACTAGTTTGCGGATATTGGATGAGAAACTCGTGGGCACTCTGATCCCACGCAAGCATTCGCAAATTGCCTTTTTGTCCTGTAGTGTCGAGTTGTAGCTGGCTAGGCGAAGGTAATGCTTCCCGTTGGCCTTTTCTACCAGGTGAAGCTCTGGCATCATATCAAGATTTAATAGGTCCATACGTGATTTTAATCCGTCCTTTATTTTCCTTGGCATATCCAGCAAGGTTTTAATGATGCTGTCAAATACATTCTTTGTAACATGCATCAAATCAATACTATGGCAAATTTTGAGGTTCTTCTAGTACGGAAGATACTTCAAAAAAATCAATTGTTTCTTGAAAGTCGTGTCAGTTGTATCACCCGAAGATGTTGTTTTCTTTCTCTTTGTTCCTTTACATTTTTTCCCTTACAGAAAGCAATCTGAATGTTCTTGACCATTTTGAATACAAGTTTTCCACTGTAAGGTTTTGGTGCAATATCTTTATTGATTGTGTTATTAAATTATTGTTTCATCTTCCTATACTTCTGTGTATCTGTCAAGAACCATTGGTGTCTCATGTACACCGTCCTTTTGGATGAAGTGAGGCACAAAAATCATGTTCCGTCCACACACCTTACACAACCTTTCTTCCCTTTCAATTGTCCCGATAATGTAAACAGTCCGGGATAATCATGCACGGTAATGAATATCATTGCTCTTAGCGTGAAATATTCCCGCTTGTACTCATCCCATGTACGTACCCCTTCATTCCACAGTTTCACCATATCTTTATTAGAGGTTCCAGGAACACATCAATTTCGATGCCGGGTTGTTTCGGACCTTGTATAAGAATAGATAACAAAATATATTTCCTTTTGTGACAAAACCACGTCGGTAGGTTGTACATCGTTAATACCACGGTCCACGTGTTGTGTATCCTCCTTTTTTCACCAAACGGATTCATTCCGTCTGTGCCCAAGGCAAACCTTACATTTCTGATTTCCTTTGCAAACTCTGCATAATGAATATTAACATTTTTCCACTGGGTTGCATCACCAGGGTGTCAAATATATTTTTCATTCTTCCTGCACTGCTCAGAATGCCAACGCATAAGTTTAGCTTCCCTAGAGTTTGAGAACAAACGCTTCAAGAGATCAATTACTGGAAGGTACCATATCACCAAGGCAGAAACTTTTCTCTTATTCTTCCCACCTGCATCGTCAGAAGTATCGTGATCGTCACCTTCAGGGCCAATAATATTCTTCTTATTCTTCAGGGTCTTATTCATGTTGGTAACATACTGGTGATTGTAGTCTTTCTTATATCCACTGATACCGCATATGGGGCATCTAGTTGCGAGCTCATGCTCTTTGCGATACATAATACAATGGTTCACACAAGCGTGTATTTTTGTCACACCTAGTGACGTCGAGCAAATAAGTTTCTTCGCTTTATAAGTGCTTCGGGCAGTTTATTAGGATTTGGAAGAATTCCTGCCAGAAGATTTAAAAGATCAGAGAAACTACAGTCGGACCATCCGTGTGTGGCTTTCAACTTTAGTAGTTCTAGGACTGCACGCAATGTAGTAAACTCTTTATCACAACTCTTTGATTCATCATATAAGAGCTCCGTCGCCGCATTCTGCAATGTTCTCCATTTTACTTAAACCTTTACTTGCTTCCATAGAAATCAATAGATGTGGTTCGATGTGACGCAACATCTTCTCACAATCAAACTTATCATCATCATCATCCTGATTGTCAATACCATAATTGATATGAGCATTATCTTCATCAGATCCTCTCTCATCATCTTTATCCACCTCATGTGTATCTAACTCACAATGCTCTATCCATATTGTGTGGTTTTCTTTGAAACCCCTTTTCCCCAATGACATTGGATTACTATAGTATCTATCCAAGCAATCTTATTTTCACAGTCGATAGACATAATATGTCATCTATATTTTGCATCTTCGCATGTCTCTTGGACGCTTCAATAAAGTTTGCAACATTTTGAATGTACATAGGATCAGGTCTTGGCGTGTTTTACATCCACGCTCGGCGGTCCATATTCTATCTCAAACTGTAAAAATAAAAATATGATAGTAACCATTTCTTGAATACAAATGAAAGCTGAAAGTTGAACACAAGTTTCATAAAGCTAGCGTACAGTGATGGCACTTTGAAGTGAGGACGACGACGTGAGCGCACTTGGAGGCGAGGGCAAGGACGGTGATGTGGGCTCGGCAGCGAGGGAGAAGACAGTGGCGGCGGCGGCGACGACGGCCAGGATGGCGGCAGCCGCGGCGAGGGGCAAATGTATTTTTTGGCAGCCTGATGGCGTCGATGTGAAATCTCCCGAGTTAGGTTTTTGCGGTGCCCGAGCGGTGCTCTATATAGTCATCCATTATCACAAGCGGGTTTTAAGGCGGCTCTATATTAAAAATCGCCTGCATTAATTGCCTCTTCATAGGTCTGCTCTTCAGTTTCTTCTTTCATTGCTTCATTCTCTATTTAGATTCCAATGTAAATACTCAAACATGTATAGATTCTGCAAAATAAGTCCAAACTCGATGATTCTTTTTTCTCTATTCTTCAAAAATTAATATATATCAGATGGAACAAAAAGTTTAAAACTCATATAGGTAACCTCGTTATGTTTTGGTAAATATAGCATTAATTTATATGCACATATTATTCAGATTGTCATATCTCTAAAAAATGGATCTTCCACTAAAAGTTGGTTTGTCTGAACATATTGTCTTATCTATAAATGTATGAATTTTGTTAATTTTTTAAAAACAATCTTTCATGTAAAAATTTAAATTATTCCTCATTCTAATGAAATGCTCATAAACATATGAGGCATTCTGCAAATTTTGAATACACATGGATTCAAATTTTTTTTGTAAAAATCTGAAAAAAAAATCATAGAGGTTGTGATGACTAAAAAGTCCCATAGAAAAATGCTCTCACAAAAATCAATGTATTATGCATGATACAAAAATGACAAATATCATATTTATTTGTTTTTCATGTTCTGACCAATTACAAAGGTTTTTCCAAGTAAATTTAATGGGCACCTGTAATACTAAATCATATTACAAGAACTTGGAATTTGGGCCTTTAAAAGCCCTCTTATTTTGATTAATAATATTAATTAATCCTAAACTTAGTAAACTTTTTTCACATGCGATTCTATATTAAAAACCGCCTACGATAATTGCTTCTTCATAGGTCCGCTCTTGAGTTTATTCTTCCTTTGCTTCATTTTTTATTTAGATTCCAATGTAAATACTCAAACATGTATAGATTCTGCAAATTAAGTTCAAACTCGATGATTCTTTTTTCTATATTCTTCAAAAATTAATATATACAGATGGAATAAAAAGTGTAAAACTTATATAGGTAACATTGTTATGTTTTAGTACATATAGCATTAATTTATATTCGCATATTATTCAGATTGTCATATTTCCTAAAAAAATGGATCTTCCACTGAATGTTGGTTTGTATGAACATATTGTCTTATCTATAAATGTATAAATTTTGTTAATTTTTTAAAGCAATCCTACATGTCAAAATTCAAATTATCCCTCATTCTAATGAAATGCTCACATACATATGAGGCATTTTTCAAAATTTGAACACACATTATTCAAACAACTTTGTAAATATCTGAAAAATTCATAGAGGTTGGTATGATGATTAAAAAGTCACATAGAAAAATGTACTCACAAAATCAATGTATTACACAAGATACGAAAATGACAAATATTCTATTTATTTGTTTTCATGTTCTAACAAATTTCAAAGGTTTTTCCAAGTGAAATTTAATGGACACTTGTAATACTGAATCATATTACAAGAACTTGGAATTTGGGCTTTTACAAGCCTCCTTATTTTGATCAAAAATATTAATTAATCCTAAACTTAGTGAACTTTTTTCATAGCGGTTCTATATTGAAAATCGCCTTCGATAATTGTCTCTCCATAAGTCTGCCCTTGAGTTTCTTCTTTCTTTGCTTCATTTTTTATCTAGATTCCAATGTAAATACTCAAACATGTATAGATTTTGCAAATTAAGTCCAAACTCGATGATTCTTCTTTCTACATTCTTCAAAAATTAATATATACCAGATGGAACAAAAAGTTTAAGACTTGTATAGGTAACATTGTTATGTTTTTGTAAATATAGAAGTAATTTATATGCACATATTATTTAGATTATCATATCGCCTAAAAAATATATCTTCCACTGAAAGTTGGTTTGTATAAACATATTGTCTTATTTATACATGTATGAATTTTGTTAATTTTTTAAAGCAACCCTACATGTCAAAATTCAAATTATCCCTCATTCTAGTGAAATGCTCACATACATATGAGGCATTTTTCAAAATTTAAAAACACATTATTCAAACAATTTTGTAAAAATCTGAAAAATTCATAGAGGTTGGTATGATGACTAAAAAGTCCCATAGAAAAATGTACTCACAAAATCAATGTATTACGCAAGATACGAAAATGATAAATATCCTATTTATTTGTTTTTCATGTTCTAACTAATTTCAAAGGTTTTTCCAAGTGAAATTTAATGGACACCTGTAATACTAATTCATATTACAAGAACTTGGAATTTGGGCTTTTACAAGCCCCTTTATTTTGATAAAAAATATTAATTAATCCTAAACTTAGTGAACTTTTTTCACAGCGGTTCTATATTGAAAATCGCCTTCGATAATTGTCTCTCCATAAGTCTGCCCTTGAGTTTCTTCTTCCTTTGCTTCATTTTTTATCTAGATTCCAATGTAAATACTCAAACATGTATGGATTTTGCAAATTAAGTCCAAACTCGATGATTCTTCTTTCTACATTCTTCAAAAATTAATATATACCAGATGGAACAAAAAGTCTAAGACTTATATAGGTAGCATTGTTATGTTTTGGTAAATATAGCATTAATTTATATGCACATATTATTTAGATTATCATATCGCCTAAAAAATATATCTTCCACTGAAAGTTGGATTGTATAAACAAATTGTCTTATTTATACATGTATGAATTTTGTTATTTTTTTAAAACAATCCTACATGTTAAAATTCAAATTATCCCTCATTCTAATGAAATGCTCACATACATATGAGGCATTTTTCAAAATTTGAACACACATTATTCAAACAATTTTGTAAAAATCTGAAAAATTCATAGAGGTTGGTATGATGACTGAAAAGTCCCATAGAAAAATGTACTCACAAAATCAATGTATTACGCAAGATACGAAAATGACAAATATCCTATTTATTTGTTTTTCATGTTCTAACCAATTTCAAAGGTTTTTCCAAGTGAAATTTAATGGACACCTGTAATACTAAATCATATTTCAAGAACTTGGAATTTGGGCTTTTACAAGCCCCCTTATTTTGATCAAAAATTTTAATTAATCCTAAACATAGTGAACTTTTTTCACCGAGGTTCTATATTGAAAATCGCCTTCGATAATTGTCTCTCCATAAGTCTGCCCTTGAGTTTCTTCTTCCTTTGCTTCATTTTTTATCTAGATTCCAATGTAAATACTCAAACATGTATAGATTTTGCAAATTAAGTCCAAACTCGATGATTCTTCTTTCTATATTCTTTAAAAATTAAAATATACCAGATGGAACAAAAAGTTTAAGACTTATATAGGTAACATTGTTATGTTTTGGTAAATATAGCATTAATTTATATGCACATATTATTTAGATTATCATATCGTCTAAAAAATAGATCTTCCACTGAAAGTTGGTTTGTATAAACATATTGTCTTATTTATACATGTATGAATTTTGTTAATTTTTTAAAGCAATCCTACATGTCAAAATTCAAATTATCCCTCATTCTAATGAAATGCTCACATACATATGAGGCATTTTTCAAAATTTGAACACACATTATTCAAACAATTTTGTAAAAATCTGAAAAATTCATAGAGGTTGGTATGATGACTAAAAAGTCCCATAGAAAAATGTACTCACAAAATCAATATATTACGCAATATACGAAAATGACAAATATCCTTTTTCTTTGTTTTTCATGTTCTAACCAATTTCAAAGGTTTTTCCAAGTGAAATTTAATGGACACCTGTAATACTAAATCATATTACAAGAACTTGGAATTTGGGCTTTTACAAGCCCCCTTATTTTGATCAAAAATATTAATTAATCCTAAACTTAGTGAACTTTTTTCACAGCGGTTCTATATTAAAAATCACCTTCGATAATTGTCTCTCCATAAGTCTGCCCTTGAGTTTCTCCTTCTTTTGCTTCATTTTTTTATCTAGATTCCAATATAAATGATCAAACATGTATAGATTTTGCAAATTAAGTCCAAACTCGATGATTCTTCTTTCTACATTCTTCAAAAATTAATATATACCAGATGGAACAAAAAGTTTAAGACTTATATAGGTAACATTGTTATGTTTTGGTAAATATAGCATTAATTTATATGCACATATTATTTAGATTATCATATCGCCAAAAAAATAGATCTTCCACTGAAAGTTGGTTTGTATAAACATATTGTCTTATTTATACATGTATGAATTTTGTTAATTTTTAAAGCAATCCTACAGGTCAAAATTCAAATTATCCAGCCTCGTTGACGGTGCTGCAACCGATAGAATCTGAAACACCTTTATAATAAACAGTTGCCACGCCCTTCCTCATCTTCCTCGCAACGCCCTTCCTCATCTTCCTCGCAGCACCCTTCCATCTTCCCCGTTCTTCACAACCATGGCGTCTGCTGGATCCTCGTCTTACCTCCCCGCTGGTCATCATCAAGGCGGAAAATGCAAAGAGCTGTCGTTGGCGCTCCCGGAGTCAAGCGCTGGAGGCAAGCGGCAACCTTCTGGTGGCCCGCCGGTGAACAACCAGGGAGCGAAGCTGCAACATTCTGGTGGCCCACCAGTGAACAATTCCCGATGGTCGTCTCTGGTCCTGGCGGCTCTGCCAACACAGTTGGCGACCTATACCACCGAGGTCATGTTGAACGGCACTGTGATCGAGACCACAATCACGTCATCCGACACTGATGTCGAGCGCTTCCTTTTGCAGGTTCGCGGGAACAAGCTGGGGCCCCTCATCGTCAGCCTAGACACGGAGTAGTACAACTTTAAGAACCCGGACGGGTGCAAGTCGTACAAGACGGCCGTTCTGCAGCTCTGCGTGGGCTGCCACTGCCCCATCTTCCAGATCATTCACGCGGACTATGTCCGGGAGAGTGCCCTGAAAAACTTCTTTGCCTATCCGCACAACAGATTATCCGACATCAGTATCAGTAGCAACGTAAAGCGGCTGCGCGAGGACTACGGCTTCGAGGTAGCAAATGTGGTTGAGCTCCGGGACCTCGCCGTGAAGGTGCTGCACCGGTCGGAACTCATGTCGTCATCGCTCAAGACCCTAGCGCTCGAGGTGATGAATTTGCACATCGACAAGGCGAAGGACATCAATTGTGATAAGTGGGATAAGGTGATCCTGTCGCCACAACAGGTGGAGTATGCCTGCATCGATGCATTTACCTCTTACGAGATTTGCATGCTGCTGCTCTCCCGTGAGGCTTCCTCGCCATCTCCGGTCCGGGAGCAGTGCCCCTCACCAGGGTACGTCAGCACGAACTCCGATGATGACAGGTATCATGGCTACAAATTTCCAGTCCCACGCGGCGACGATCTGCACATCACCGAGCACTCCAGCGGCTACCTGATATGCCTAGTCTGTCCCAACTTGAAGCGCAAATGGAAATGGGAAGACATCAACTTCATCCATTGTCATGTTGTGGAAGCTGGACTCTCCAATTCCAAAATATATAGTGATAAGAAGAACCGACAATACTGTCGAATGGCGAGGAACCATGACTGGATGTAATAACTCCTCAATGTGCTTTCATATTAGTTATTCTGTTCTGAACTCGAAGTTACATTCTTCAATTTTTGTGGACAATGTATGTTATCCTTAATGTGTCCTGTGTTACTCTTGTCACAATGTTACAGTATGTTTGTTCCTTGTTACTCTTCTAACCATATGTTACCGTGGGTTTGTCCCCTATTACTTCTCATTAATTCTAAACTAGTAAACTTATTAAACTTTTCTCACAGGCGGTTCTATATTAAAAACCGCCTGAGATAATACATCTTTGCAGACCATGTTTAATTCATCTTCGAGGAGGGAGAAGGGTCTCGCACGCCGGTCGTACTTCTCTTCACCACCGTACCGGCCAAAATTAAGTTCTCCGCAGCTCTTTCTCCTCGGGCCGCTCGTCTGCCTGTGTCAACAATGCAAGTCGCGCTTTTATCTTGCCTGTCTCTTCACCACCGGCTGCAATTAAGTTTTCCGCACCTCCTCCTCCTCGGGCCGTGTGTTTCCCTTTCGTACAACTCCAGCCGCTCTCTCTTTTTTCACAAGCGGTTCTATATTAAAAACCGCTTGTGATAATACATCTTCGCATGCGGTGTTTAATTCATCTTCTTTGAGGAAGGAGGGTCTCGCACGCCGGTCGAATTTCTCTCTGCACCACTGTGCCGGCTGAAATTATGTTCTCCGCAGCTCTTCCTCCTCGGGCCCCTCGTCTCCCTGTGTCAACAATGGAAGACACGCTTTTATCTCGCCTGTCTCTTCACCACCGGACGCAATTAAGTTCTCCGCACCTCCTCCTCCTCGGGCCGCGTGTTTCCCTTCTGTCTAACTCCAACCGCTGTCTCTTCAAACCCTTTACCGATCGACCAACTCCAGTGCGACCGCCGCCTGCCGTCCACTGTTCACCATCGCCGTCATCCTCGTTGCTGTCACTACTCCCTCCTATTCTACGTCAACGTTGTCGTTCATGGCTGGTAACTTTGTTAACGACTTGGCGCGTAGCCGACTCAAGGAGGAGCGCTTGGCGTGGCGCAAGAACCACCCCCATATGCACACCGGTAGCTCTGTAGTTTTGCTTTTCCGTCTTGTTTGTTTTTGGTATTTTCAATTTCATGGCTCGCCATTTGCGTCACTTGTTGTCCAATTTCTCTGCGTAGGGTTTCTCTGCGAAGCCTGAGTCGGGAGACTTAATGATGTGGCAATGCATCGTCCTTGGTAAAGAAGGGGTAAGTCATGAAGAATAAGCACAATCCAGTATAACCATCGTCCCCTTATTAATGAATTTCCATTGTAGACTGACTGGGAAGGTGGTTACTACCCACTGACAATCTCCTTATCAGATTACTATCCCTTGGTACCTCTGAGATGTGCCTTTCCACCTGGTTTCTTCCACCCGAATGTCCATCGCTCAGGATTTCTCTACCTTGGGGGTTCTTTATCAAGAGATTGTAAGATAGACTATTTTGCTCAAGTAATTAGTAATTGTTGCCAAACTTATTTGAAGTGGTTTGTTATGTTGCTTAAATTGATATTTTGTAGGGGTGGTGTCCTAGTATTAATGTCAGAATTTTACTACTTGAAGTTCAGCGTTTGCTTCATCAGCCAAATGCACCCGATGTTTAAAATGATTGCTATAATCTACTTATCAAGGTTGGTAACTTTGTGTTAGTGAGCAACCTAGGTTATATATCATTCCTACATTTGTCAATTTTAAAGTATGTCAATGTTATTTTCAGGATCCAATGGAATATAAGAGACGTGTTTGGGAGCAAGCTCGACAGTAAAGTTTAGATCGATCGATGGGAGCTTCATAGGAATATAAGTATGAAATGTATAATTTAGATGACATGCAATGTCTATAAACTATGAAATGTTAATGTTTATCCCTAAACTGTAATGTGATTGCGGTTCTATATGTTCATTGTGGCAATGATGCACATTTATTGTCACTGTGCGCGAAGTGGCAACGGACAAATATACTAGGATGGACATAATTTAAACATTTTTCACAAGTGGTGTTTAACTAAGAGCCGCCTGTGAAATCTGCGCCTATATAAGGCCGCCTAGACATAAAATAATTTAAACATTTTTCATAGGCGGTATTAAACTAAGAGCCGCCTGTGAAAGAGCGCCTATATTAGGCTGCTCAGGCGTTTCTAAATTACAATTTATAAACCACATGCACTAATACATCTTCATAGGCGGTGTTTAACTAAGAGCCGCCTGTGAAAATTTGTGCCTATATAAGGCCGCTCGATTTCCTCGAAAAAACCCAACCCTAAAGATTTCACTTAGACGCTGTCAGGTTGCCGAAATTTTCCTTTACCGCCAAAACCCTCGCTGCCAAAACCCTCGCCGCCGAGCTTCGTCCCCGCCATCCTCACCGCCGACCATCGTCCTCGCCGTCCTTGCCGCTGAGCTTCGTCCTCGCCGTCCTCGCCGCCGAGCTACGTCGCCGTCGCTGTCGCCGTTGCCATCTATGTACGTCCGCCTCTTTCCTCCCTTCTACCCCTCTTCCCGTCTCTGTCCCCCATGCCGCCTCCTTCCCTCCCCCTCCCCGTGCCGCCTCCTCCTTGCCCTCGCCACCGGCCAAGTGTCATCCTCACCCTCACCGCCACCTCCGTCCCCCCTTTTTTATCCCCCACCGGCACCATCGCTGCCGCACCCCCGCGCCTTAATCCTCCCCGTGCTGCCTCCTCCTTCCCGGCATCTACCCCCACCGTGTGCTGCCCCCTCCCCATCGTCCCCCACCGCTGGCGCTCTCCCACTACGCCGAGCCCCCCTTTTAGATTGTTCAGATTACTTGTTTATAGATCTTGAATATTGCTTAGATTAATTCTTTAGATTTTGTTTGAAGGTGGACCAGAGAGCAAATAGTTAAGAGAGCAAATTAATTGTTTACATCAGAAAGCAAAGCAAATTTAGCTCAATTTTTCCTTGTACATTTTCTGTGTGTCTTCATACCTGCACCAATTAGTTGTTTACAATAGTTGGGTTAAAGGAGATAGTCTTGTTGTGCTAACTGGTAGTCCATATTGTCTTTGTAATAAGTGAGTACTATAACAGTGATACATGTTGTCTTTGTAAATCCACCATGTTCACTCTATTTTATATATTAGGATGTGATGTTACATATTAGGATGTCTTTGTAATCACTGAGTACTATAACAAGAAACCCCTTCTGTTGGTTTTCAAGTTCTAACATGGAAAGCCCTAAGAAAATTGGTGCTGGTAATAACAATGAAGCCGATGATGTTTAGTGACTCCAACAGTTTAGACTAGTATCACAGTGCACTGGATCCTTTTCCAAATATAAAAATTAAAAAGACATCAAAGGACCTCGACCCGAAATATGATCCTGCCGGTGAGGTATGGATCACGAATCTTAACTCCAGCAGTTTAAGTTAATGTTGGTTGTCAAGTATATGAAGCCTTATAATTCTTTTCTACCTAGCTTAATTGCCAAGACAACGACGAGGTGACTTCGGCTCCTAAAACGGCAGAAGGTTCTCCAATGGTTGAATCCTCAAATTCAGTCAAGCGGAAACGAGGGCAACGAGGTCCCAATAAGGGTCCATTGAACCACATCATATACATAACAAGTGTCGGTCCAGGTGGGCTTCCCCAAGAACCACTGGATTCAGTTACAAAATACCGAAATGCATGTGATTGTCTTGTTAGAGAGCTCATGCCGATCACAACCGAGAATTGGAGAAAATTCCATGAGGCACACAAGAATGAGTTGTGGGAGAAGTTAAAGAAAAAATTCAAGTTCCCAAAAGGCACGGAAGAAGCTGTAAAGAAAACAACTTTGGTCTCTTGTGACAGGAAGTTTCATGGCTGGAAGAGTGAAATGAATGCTTATGTTAAGGACAATAGGGTCCCTAGTCCAAAGAAAATTGGAAAAATCACACAAGCTCAGTGGCAAGAATTTGTTCGTCAAAAGACCACACCTAAGGCTAAAGCCCTAAGTGAATCTAGGTCAGAGCATGCCAAAAAGAACCAATACCATCATCGCTTGGGGTCTGCCAGATATGCCCTCAAAGTTGAGAAATGGAATAAAATATTAGAGAAAACTATCAGTAAGGGCAATCCTGACCCTCTAAAAGACTGTGATGGGAGAACAAAGTGGTGGGTCTTAGCTCCGTCAGGTTTGACCAGCGAGGGCAAACTTGAAAAGCCCGACTCTGTTAACCAAGTAGAGCAAAAAATGAAACAAGTAATTGAAAGCAACAGAAGCGTCTCTTCAAGCCGAAGAGGGAGAATGACCAACTTACAGCTATCCTAGGCAACCCTGAACATGGTGGACGGATTCGATCAATCTATTATTCGATGTCTTTGGGAGATGGTTTCCCAAACGATAAAGAGTTTTATAGAAGACATGACTAGTTCAAGAAGACAATTGAAGATACGATTGATCAAAAGGTCAAGGCATTTGTGAAAGAAAGAATATATGAACTTATAAAATCGGGACATTAACGCCACAAAATAGAGTGATGGTTCCCGTGGCAATGGAGCATTTGATATCTCCAACTTCCTACCCTAGCAGCGTAGGTTCTGTGCCAGGCTCAGGGTCAACCCATAAGTTCCCTGTTGATGATATTGTTAAGGACACATCTTGTCATCTTCATGTCCTGATCGGAAGAGCAGGGAACTGTGAGGACCCGACGGTCTCGACTAGCGCGGATCATGCTGAGGGGTGCGGCGTTGCACAACACCGGATAACACACATAAAAGGTACAAAGCGGAAGCAAACATTTTATTACAACAAACTGTTTTTGATCATGTTTACAACAAAATACGTCAAGTCTACACTCACGGGTGTAGACTAGGCAAAAGAGTTCAGGTTCAGCCTGTGAACGTGTCCCCACTAGCACGCACACACACTAACACGGCGGCGTGCACGACTCCCACTCGACGGGGTTGCCCTCTTGGGGGTCCGTCTCCTCCTCGGGAGCCTCCTCCTCATAGCACCCTGCAAACGCTTCAAACACAAGCAGTGAGCATCATGGCTCAGCAAGACTAACCCGTCTTACCTACACATGAAACTCTACATGCTGTGTTTGCAGTGTAAATTGGAATGGAACTTGAAAGGACACGCCTAATTATTTGAACCTTACTTTCAAGTTTTAGCACAAGTTGTGGAGAACCTCACGCTAATACACATAAGAGAGCCGCAATAAAACAAGAAACACATTTCTCTCATGTGCTTTGCCCAAGGTTGAAAAGAACTTTAATTAGCAATAAACTACAGAACTTCATTAGCAACAAAAGTACGGCCTTCAATCAGCAATGTTTTGCCATGGAACTAGCCTGTTCTTTCTACGTCACGGTACAGTGAACAAGTGGTACTCACTGACCGCGAGGGATGGCGATTATAATCAATTTACACCTGCAGGGTTACTGGAATAACCCGTCACGTACGCCCATACTCGATGTTGCCTACAGAAACCGTCACGGACGTCGTACGCAACCTCCTTCCATCCATCAGCCAAATGTTGAACCGGTCCTATCGTCCCGAGCAAGAGGTCTCTGCGCACGCATCTGCAGTGCTGCCAGCCGATTTACACCTCAAGCTCTCAGCCTACTCTCTGGATGACAAGAGATGCCTCAACACATAGCTACCTGAATTACATCGGTTTCCCGGTTCCCATATAGCCGGTATGTCTTCGGTCCTGTTCTAGCTTGTTCGACAGGCCCGGACATGGCTCGGTCCTCAATCGACACAAGCGGAGCTATGTCACCCAGGCCCCAAAGTCCTTCTGCCCATACCCTCGGCTCGGTCTCATTTTTCTTGCCATGTGTTCCATTTGCTACCTCTAACCGAGTGGTGTGCCTCTATTGTATTCTCGCGAGCAGTTCCAACTACTCGACTTGTACTGAATCCTACACTAGTTTAGCAATTGCAGTGGCTACTCGAGGTTCAAAACCTATGCCCAAAACCCTGGTTCTCATGGCTATGCAATTGGGTTTTCAAACAAGACTCTAATGCACAATTGAAGTGGATACTCAATGTAAGTTTTCAAAACAATGAAGTTTATAAAAGGCTAATGGAAAACGGAGCTTGCCTTTCTGCTGGTCGTATGCTAGCAGTTCCTCCAGGGTGATGAAATCCAACACCTCCTGCTCCTCCTCAACCTTAGCGACTACACAATATAATGCGTGTCAATTTAAATGCATTTGAATTTGAAGTTGATATAGTTAAGACTGTAAGTACTGCTAGACAGGCCAAATGACTCTAAAATTTTTACTGTGGTTTGGATATAACCTAAACAGAAACTTGGCCAAATTTCATTTGCAGCACAGCTCATTTGAGCCCTCCATAAATAAATGTGTATTTGAGCTTAATTGGAGCTCTTAGGGTGTTCTAAGGATTCTCATGAAGAAAGCCATGACTTTATGGAAACTATATTTTTAGAGGGTCCTAATGGAATTGATTTCACCTAATTTGAAGATTCCCAGCAAAATATATGAGCTAAACAATTTGAGAGAAAATCTGAAAAATGTTTCTTGACATTTTTCATTTTCTCTGGAACAGTTTCATTAATCTCACCATTAGGTGGATCAAATGAGCTCAAATGGATCTGAAACTTTTATGGTAGATCAGACATATTATGATGAACATCCTGGCTAAATTTCAGAATCTTCCACTAAAGGGTTCTCCAGTTGAAATTCTAAACAGTTTAAACTTTGAAGAATTAATTATGGAGAAATAAAAGTTTTCATGAAGTGAAACTTAATTTTTTGAAAATTACTCAGAGAGCTGAATCAAAAAAAAATTTGGTTCACTCAATTTGGAGTTTCCTAGCCAAAGTTATATGTGTTTGAAGTTTGAACTAGAAACTGAAAATCGGGAAATGTTTAAATCACTGCCGGTGGTCCGGGGCTACGTGTCACGCTCTGGTGCATTGGCACACGGGGTCACACGATTAATTGCGCATAGCCGCACTCAATCCCAAGCCACAGAGAATCTGACGCCCGGTTAACTGAGGCTGACACACGGGGCCCGTGGGTTGTCTTCAACCTCGCGCTCCCGCGCTCGCCGCCGGCCCCCTCGCCAGAGTGCTCGCCGGAGGGGCTCTGCCGTGCTCCAAGATTTGAGATTTTCGCCGCCTCTGTCTAATCCAGCACGGGGAACACATTCCTGGCCTTAGCTCGACATGAAAACAACCGGAACATGGACGGCAAAGAGCGGCGACTTCGGAAGCACTTCGGCCATGTTGGCCGGGCTCCCTAGCACCCCAAATGCTCGAGAAAAAGGTCGTACAGCATCAGTGCACCCTAGGGAAGGTCTTCATGAACTCAAATGAGCTCAGGAACGGCTCCAACTGGTATGTCACCGTGAGACCTAGGTCGAAAATCGGGAAAACTAGCAAAACTCAGAGAACGGTGGCTATACTCGATGGTTCTCTGAAGTTTCTGATCCTATGGACTGGCACGGGCGTATAGAAGTAGTTTACTAAGTTAGGTGATGAGTGGTGCGGTGTGTGACACAAATTTTGTGAAGTCGTCTGGCGGTCTCTTTTGTACACCAGCGCAAAACCGTGAAATTCCAAAGACGGCAGCCCATGGCATGCAGCCGGAGCTTGCGGTGATGGAAGAGGAGACTTTGACGAACCTCTTTGCTGTTCACATCTCAGGGAAAAGCGGGCTGTGGTGGCCGGACAAGGAGTTCCCGTGGCGGTGGCTCTGTTTTAACCGAGGAAGAAGAAACGGTGTGATGAAGCTCGAGGAGGATTGGTCATGGACTCGAACCGGTACGAGGGCGTCGAGGAAGGGTCGGCGACCTCGGTTGCGGCCTCAGCTCAGCGTGACAGCCACTGACTCGACCAGGCGATGGTGGAGCAGAGAACTTCGGTGAGCGGCGCGTTTGTTTCATGGGAGAGGGAAGCAACGGAACTGTGATAGGTGAAACAGCGAAGAGGGGGGTTCAGGCGCACGGTATTGATGCCGAATGGTGGCTTCCAGCGCGCGCGAGCGAAGCAGGAGCTGGCGCTGGGATTTGGCACGGTTCAGTCGGTTTGATCCAGTGAGAGGCTGACAGTGGGTCCCACTATTTGAATTTTGTCCTCGCAAATTCAATTTCTACACTGTTGCAAATTTGTGAGACCATCTTGCCCTCTAAAATTTGATCAATCACAAGTCTGGGATTTGGTTTGTGAAGTGATCAAATTGTGGAATTGGTTTGATTGAATTTGTAGCAAATGTGAACTGAAATCCAAATTTGATTTGAATTTAGCCAAAATAGCTCATGTCAGGATCAACTCCAAATGGAGTGAAATTTGGTGTGTGAGCTCAAAAAAATATGCTGAGTGTGAATATGAATCCCACTTTTGGACATGTGATGAAGGGAGTTTTAATTTAAATTTAAGTTCAAACTAGCCTTTTGTACTTATACCCAAAAATATATCAAAAGGTTATGGATTTGGGTGAAATTTGGCATGAGAATTCCTAGGAAGGTTTAGGAGTTTTTCATATGCTCAGCCCCTATATGATGGATGTGGGAAATACCACTTTTGCATTTGGTGAGTTTATCTTCTAATTACTATCTTGATGATGTTTACATGCTCTTCAAATGTGTTCATAAGATCTCCTCAAATGAGATGAGTGTGGTGTGATGAAAACCTTTTGTATATGCAAAACTTGGGCCCTTACATTCCCCCCCCTTAAAAGAATCTCGTCCCAAGATTATAAGGTGAAAATGAGAGAGAGGACGGTGGAAAAATTACCGGATGTGCGACGTTAAAAAATCGGGGTAGTTAGCGCGAAAAAAGCCTTCGCTCTCCCATGTCGCTTCATATACGGAGTGATTTCTCCATAGAACTTTGTAGAACCATAACGTACGGTTGCATGTGGTTCGGGTCTTTTCATCAATAGTCTGAACCGGTTCCTCCCGATAAGTGAGATCCGGTTTCTGTTCTTCAATATCTCCCAGCTGAACGGTGGTTGAAAGCTTGAGGCACTTTCTTAGATGAGAAATGTGAAAGACGTCATGCACACCGGAGAGTGTCGCTGGTAATTCCAGCCGGTATGCAACTGATCCACATCTTTCCACAATCTGGAATGGACCGATGAATCGGGGTGCCAACTTTCTTCTCACGCCGAATCTGGTCACGCCCTTCATTGGAGACACAGGTTGATACACGTGATCCCCGACTTCGAATTGCAAAGGACGTCTTCTCCATTCTGCATACTGTTTTTGTCAGGATTGGGCAGCTTTTATGTTTGCTTGAATCAGCCAACCTTTTCTTCCGCGTTATTGACAAGATCAACCCCGAAGGTGACCCTTTCGATAGACTCACACAAATTCAGCGGTGTGCGGCATTTTCTCCCGTATAGCGCCTCGTAAGGCGCCATCTTGATGCTGGCTTGGTACCCATTGTTGTATGAAAACTTGGCTAATGGTAAGTGATCGTCCCAATTCTTACCGTGGTTGATAGCACAAGCTCGTAACCTGTCTTCTAATATTTGATTTACCCGCTCGGTTTGCCCATCCGTACGTCCGCGGGTGGTACGCTGAACTATGGATCAGCTTCGTCCCCAATGCAGCATGTAACTTCTCCAAAAAATGAGACACAAATAAAGTGCCCCGATCCGAGATGATAGTACGGGGTACGCCGTATAAGCACAAGATCCGTGAGATGTACAATTTCAGCATACTTCTTAGCTTTGTAATTGGTGTTGACCGCGATAAAATGGGCAACTTTGGTGAGCCGGTCGATGATCACCCACACTGAATCATGTTTCTGGAATGTGGTGGGTAAACCGACAATGAAGTCCATGCTCACATCCTCCCACTTCCAGGCAGGACTGCCAAGCGGTTGTAATAATCCAGATTTTCTCATGTGGTCTGCCTTCACCCTTCGGCATGTATCACACTCGGACATGTACTTTGTGACCTCCCGCTTCATCCGTGTCCACCAAAACTTGCTTCTGAGTTCTTGATACATCTTGTTGCTGCCGGGGTGAATAGAAAACTTTGAAAAGTGAGCTTCATCAAAGATTTTCTTCAGTAACTCCGTGTTACAGGGTACGACGATCCTGTCCTTGAACCACAGCATGCCGTCTCCGTCTTTACGGAAACACTAGAACTCCCCACTGTCTACACGTCTCCGAAAATGCGACATGCCCTTGTCATGTTTCTGAGCTGCCGCTATCTCTTCACGGATGGTGGAGATAAGAGCTAAGTTGTAGAGAGCTCAATGTGGAATCACATGTAATGGTGGCTCGCTCTCCTCCAACGGTGTGATGGTCAGATTGTGGGCGTGTGACTTGCGACTCAGCGCATCCGCCACCATGTTTGCTTTTCCGGGGTGATAATGGATCTCTATTTCGTAATCCTTTATCAACTCCAACCATCTTCGTTGCCTCATCTTCAGCTCCTTCTGAGTGAATATGTACTTGAGGCTCTTGTGGTCGGTATATAAATGTACGAGGTTACCGAGTAGGTAGTGCCTCCACATTTTTAGTTCGAGTACCACGGCAGCGATGACAAGACCCCAAGATCTTGTCGTGCCAGGATCACGCCGAGGGGTGCTGCGTTGCACAGCACCGAATAACACACGTCAAAGGTACAAAGCGGAAGCAAATCTTTTATTACATAAAGTAGTTTATGAAAATTTTTACATCAAAATAGGTCCAGTCTACACTCACGGGCGTAGACTACGCATCAAGTTCACATTCAGCCCGTGAACGTGTCCTTGGTAGCACGCACGCACACTAACACGGCAGCGTGCACAACTCCCACTCGACGGGATTCCCCTCCTGGGGTTCCGCCTCCTCTTCGGGAGTCCCTTCCTCATAGAACCCTGTAAAAGCTTCAAACACATGCAGTGAGCACGAAGGCTCAGCAAGACTGACCCGTCTCTCCTAAACATGGACCTTCTACATAAGGGGTGATGGGTACATGAGATAAAAACAAGTTGCAAAGGACTCGCCTAATTAGTGGAACCTTACTTTCAAGTTTTAGCAGCAGGTGGTAGAGAACCTTATGCTAAGGCACATGAGAGAGCCGCAATCAAACAAGAAACGCATTTCTCTCATGTACTTTGCCCAAAGTTGAAAGGAACTTTAATTAGATCTAAACTACAGCAAATCATTAACAATCAAGTCCATCTTTCAATCAGCAACATTTCAACATGTAACTAGCCTGTTCTTTCTACGTCATGGTACAGTGAACAAGTGGTACTCACTGACCGTGAGGGACGGCGATTATAATCGATTTCACCTGCAGGGTTACCCGAACAACCCGTCATGTACGCCCGTACTCGATGTTGCCTATAACAACCATCACGGACGCCGTACGCAACTACCTTTCACCCGTTATCCAAATGTTGAACCGGTCCAATCGTCCCGAGCAAGAGGTCTCTGCACGCGCATCTCAGTGCCGCCAGCCAATTTACACCTCGAGCTCTCAACCTACCCTCTGAACGACCAGCTATGCCTCAACACCTAGCTACCCGAGTTACATAGGTTTCCAGGTTCCCATATAGCTGGTAGGTCTTCGGTACTGTTCTAGCTTGTTCAACAGGCCCGCACACGGCTCGGTCCTCAATCGACACAAGCGGAGCTATAGCACACAGGCCCCAAAGTCCTGCTGCCCTTACCCTCCGCTCGGTCTCATCTTCCTTGCAATGTGTATCATGTGCTATCTCTACCCGAGTCGAGTGCCTCTAGCCTATGCACGCGAGTAGTTCCAACTACTCGACTTGTACCGAATCCTACACTATCTTAGCATTGCAGTAGCTAACGGGGTTTGCAATCCTAAACACAACCCATCGTTTTCTATGCTATGCAGTTGGGTTTCCAAACAAGACTCTAATGCAAGGAATAAGATATTCAAGTATGTACTCAAAACAATAAAAACATGTAAAAAGATTAATGCAAACCGGAGCTTGCCTTGCTGCTCTTGGTCGTAGGCTAGCTGCTCCTCCGGTGTAACGAAGTCTAGGACTTCGGGTTCCTCCTCGACCTTAGCGACTACATGATATAAGAAGTACATGTATTAATTAAATGCATTTGAATTAAGTGTTAAACTTGTGACCCTTCTAAGTCTTACTAGACAGACTCAATGACTCCGAAATTTTTATTGTGGCTTGGTTACGACCTAAACACAGACTTGGTCAAGTTTTATTTGCAGCAAAGCTCATTTCAGCCCTCCACAATTAATCATGTCCTTGACCTTACATGGAACTCTTACGGTGTTCTAGGGATTTCCATGGAACAAGCCATGACTTTCTGAAAACTAGATTTTCAGAGGGTTCTAATGGAGTTGGTCTCACTTAATTTGAAGGTTCCTAGCTAAAGATATGAGCTAAACAATTTCAGAGAAAATTCTGAAAATGTTTCTGAACATTTTCTATTTTCTCGGGAACAGTTTCACTAATCACACCATTAGGTAGATCAAATGAGCTCAAATGGACCTGAAATTTTTATGGTAGTTCAGGGATATTTCGGTGAACATCCCAGCAAAATTTCAGAATTTTTTCCAAAGGATTTTGCAGTTAAAATTCCACAACAGTTTAAACTTTGAGGAATTAGTTATGGAGAATTAAGGATTTTCACGAAGTGAAACTTATTTTGTTGGAAAGTACTCAGATAGCTGAATCCAACCAAATTTGGTTCACTCGATTTGGAGATTTCTAGCCAAAGTTATGGAGATTTGAAGTTTGAATGAAATCTAAAAATCGGGGAAAAGTTTAAACTTGCGGGTGGGCCACGGCGACACGTGTTGCGCGCTGAGGCGTCGGCACACCGTGGTCTGCGGGGTTCCTGTGCACCAGCACAGTGGATCCCAGCCGCACCCGATCCCAATTTGAATTTTTAAGTCACTGACGCGTGGGCCAGCCGGCTTCGTCTTCCTCCCGACGCGCCCTCGCGCCCGCGCTGCCTCCCCTCGCCGGAGCAGACCCGGAGCTCGCCGGACCGGCGTTCCCGGCTGCCGCCCAGCCAGAGACTCGCCGCCAGAGGGTTTAGGGCATCGAGGAACACGTTGGTCGGCTCTGTTTGGGACGTCGGTGGCCGGAACCAGCTCCGTGACGTGCGGCGGCTACTGCTGTGGTTTGGCACCGTTGTCCGAGGTCTCTAGCCCGCCATCGCTTGCGCCGATGGGCTCTACATCACCAGTGCAGCTCTAGGAAGCTCGACATGACCTCAGAGTAGTTCGGAAGTTACCGTAAATATGGTTTCACCGTGCGACCGAATGGTTCCGCGGCGGACACTCCGAATAGAGCTTAAATCCCGCCGCTCCGAGGTGTTATCATGCGATGGATGCTAAAGGAGATTTGATCGCCGGCTAATCCAGCATATGTGTGCAAAATTTGATGACTCAAGGAGGGACAGAGAAGGAGAATTTTAAAGAACTGTACCGGAAGCTCGGGCCGAGGTCACCGGAGCAAATTCTCGGAATTCGCCGGCGAGAGTGCACGGCGTGGCTTGAGCTTCAGGTGGAAGCAGCGTGGATTCCGTGCGCTCCTTTTTCTTCCCTTGCTCGGCTGTGAAAGTGGCTGTGGTGTGCTGCCCACGTGAGACCGATCGCCGTCCTTCAGCTAAGTCGCGGCGGTCGTCGTTGATCACGGAAACGGGGGCCGAAACCCGGTGGTTCAGGCGTTGGGAGGGTGGTGCTTGAGCCCAGCGTGTTGCCTAGCAACTCGGGGAGGTGAGGATGCGATTGTTTTCTGTGTTTTCCCGATCGACCGCAAGCTTGGGGAAAAGAAGAATGGCGCCGCCCGGTGTCGCCCGCGATGATAACAAGGCATCGGGTGTTCACTCGGCTGAGGCAGTGACGGTCGCGTGGGGGCGCGAGCAGACCGCCCTGGGCACCAGCGCGCGAAGGGAGAAGCAGCTGGTGGCGCCGGTTGCTTCTTGGTGGCACAGCCGGCAGCTGCTCGATGGAATTTCCCACCGAGGCTATGACTTTGTGTGCAAGTCTTCACTCTTATCTCTATGACATGTGGGTCCCACCCTCAATTTTAACCTCTGAAATTAACTCCTTGTCACTGTTGTAAACAGTAATCCCCACAAAGCCCCTGGTGATTTGAACTATCAATCTTTGAGCCATTTGAATTGACTAGAATTCAAATTGGGTTTGGTTTGGATAAATTTCAGCACATATTCAGTTTGAAATTCAAATAAAGTTTGAAATTGCCCCACTTAGCTCATGTCAAGATCAACTCCAAATGGAGTGAAAATTGGTGTGTGGGCTCACAATAATGTGCTGAGTAAGAATATGCCTCCCACTTTTGAATTTATGGGATCAAAACAGTTTGAATTTGCATTTGAGTTCCAACTGTCCTCTTTCTAGCTATACCCAAAATGACCTCAAAAAGGTTTTGAATTTGGGTGAAATTCGGCATGGACCTTCCTAGCAATGTGTAGGAGTTTTCACATGCCCAGCCCCTAGATGATGCATGTGGGAAATGCCACTTTTGCATTGTGTGAATTTGTTCTCTAATGATCATGTTGATGGTGGTTACTTGCTCTTAAAATGTGTTCATCAACTTTTTTCAAATGAAGTGTGTGTGTGGTGTGATGAACACTTTGAGAATGTGCCAAAAACTTAGGCCCTTACATTCTTCTCCCTTAAAAGAATCGTGTCCCGAGATTATAAGGTGAAAATGAGAGAGAGGTCGGTGGAAAAATTACCGTATATGTGACGTGAAAAAGTCGGGGTGGTTAGCGCGAAGATATCCTTCGCTCTCCCATGTCGCTTCGTCCATGGAGTGATTATTCCATAGAACCTTGTAGAACCATAACGTACGGTTGCGTGTGGTTCGGGCCTTTTTATCGATAATCTGAACAGGTTCCTCCCGATATGTGAGATCCGGTTTCAGTTGTTCTATGTCCTCCAGCTGAATGGTAGTTGATAGCTTAAGACACTTCCTCAGCTGGGAAATGTGAAAGACGTCGTGCACACCGGAAAGTGCTTCTGGTAATTTCAGCCAGTATGCTACGGATCCACATCTTTCGATAATCTGAAATGGACCGATAAATCGGGGTGCCAACTTTCCCCTTACCCCGAATCTGTTCACGCCCTTCATTGGAGACACACATAGGTATAAGTGATCCCCGACTTCGAACTGTAATGGGCGTCTTCTCTGGTCCGCATATTGTTTCTGTCGGGATTGGGCGGCTTTTAGGTTCGCTTGAATCAGTCGAACCTTTTCCTCCGCATTGTTGACAAGATCAATCCCGAAGGTAACCCTTTCGCCAGACTCACACCAATTTAGTGGTGTGCAGCATTTTCTCCCGTATAGCGCCTCGTAAGGCACCATCTTGATGCTGGCTTGGTACCCATTGTTGTACGAGAACTCGGCCAACGGCAAGTGATCATCCCAGTTCTTGCCGTGGTTGATGGCGCAAGCTCGTAACATATCTTCCAAAATTTGTTTTACCCGCTCGGTTTGCCCATCCGTCTCCGGGTGGTATGCTGAACTATGGATCAAGTTCGTCCCCAACGCAGCGTGTAGCTGCTCCCAAAAACGGGACACAAATAAGTGCCCCGATCCGATATGATGGTACGGGGTACGCCGTACAAGCATAGGATCCATGAGATGTACAGTTCAGCATACTTCTTGGCGTTGTAGTTGGTGTTGACCGGGATGAAATGGGCAACTTTGGTGAGCCGGTCGACGATCACCTACACAGAATCATGTTTCTGAAAGGTGGTGGGTAAACCGACGATGAAGTCCATGCTCACATCTTCCCACTTCCAGGCAGGAACGCGCAGTGGTTGTAGCATTCCCGGTTTCCGCATATGATCTGCCTTCACCGTTCGACATGTATCACACTCGTACACGTACTTTGCGATGTCCCGCTTCATCCGTGTCCACTAAAACTTGCTTTGGAGTTCTTGATACATTTTGTTGCTGCCGGGGTGAATAGAAAACTTTGACAAGTGAGCCTCATCAAAGATTTTCTTCCAGAACTCCGGGTTACGGGGTATGATGATCCGGTCTTTGAACCATAGGATGCAATCTCCGTCTTGTCAGAAACATTTCAACTCCCCACTATCTATACGTCTCCGCAAATGTGACATGCCCTTGTCATGTTTCTGAGCCGCCGCTATCTCTTCACGGATGGTGGGGATCAAAGCTAAGTTGTAGAGAGCTCCATGTGGAATCACATGCAGTGGTGGTTCGCTCTCTTCCAATGGTGTGATGGTCAGGTTGTTGACGTGTGACTTGCGGCTTAGCGCATCTGCCACTACGTTTGCCTTACCAGGGTGATAATGGATCACTATTTTGTAATCCTTTATCAACTCTAACCATCTTCGCTGCCTCATGTTCAGCTCCTTCTGAGTGAATATGTACTTGAGGCTTTTGTGGTCGGTATATAAGTGTACGAGGTTAGCGAGTAGGTAGTGCCTCCACATTTTAAGTGCAAGTACCACGGCAGCGATCTCCAAGTCATGAGTTGGATAATTCTGCTCATGGTTCCTGAGCTGCCGTGATCCATACGCGACCACCCTTCGGTCTTGCATCAGCACATATCCGAGCCCAATGCCGGATGCATCGCAGTACACATCGAACGGTTTTGTTGTGTCTGGCTGCGCCAAAACCGGTGCTGATGTTAGGTGCTTCACTAATGCTTTGAATGCTGCTTCACATGCTGGACTCCAAACATATTTGGTAGCCTTCTTCAGCAGCTCTGTCATAGGCTTGGCATTCTTCGAGAAGTTCGGAATGAACCTCCGATAATATCCTGTGAGTCCGAGGAAACTCCATACCTCTTGAACAGTTCTCGGGAATTTCCAATTCAGCACTTGTGTGATCTTACTCGGGTCTACAGCGATACTCTCCGCTGAGATGATATGCCCGAGAAAAGGCACTTGCGATATCCAGAATTCGCATTTGCTGAATTTCACGTATAGCTTGTGACCCCGCAGCCGTTGCAAGACTATAGGCAGATGCTTCTTGTGCTCTTCTTCTGACTTGGAATATACCAATATGTCGTAGATGAAGACCATGACAAACTTGTCCAGCTCCGGCATGAATACCGAGTTCATTAAATACATGAAGTGAGCTGGAGCGTTGGTGAGGACAAAGGACATGACATGGTACTCAAAAAGTCCGTACCTCGTCGAGAATTCTGTCTTCGGAATATCCTCAGACCGTATTTTAATCTGATGGTACCCGGATCTTAAGTCCATCTTGGAGAAGATCTTTGCTTCGACCAACTGATCAAACAGCATGTCGATCCGTGGCAATGGATACTTGTTCTTGATGGTCACGGCGTTTAATGGACGATAGTCCATGCAAAGCCGCAACGTCTCATCCTTCTTCTTCACAAATAATGTCGAACAGCCCCATGGCGAGGAGCTCGGCCTAATGACACCCTTCAGCAGATCCGTTAGCTGAGTCTTCAGTTCCGCCAATTCCTTGGGCGCCATCTTGTACGGCCTTCGGGATATTGGCATGGTTCCCGGTGCAAGTTCAATCTTGAACTCCACCTCTCTGTCGGGCGGCATCCCCGGTAAATCATCCGGGAACACGTCAGGGAACTCTCGGACTACTGGAATATCTTCCAATCTGATGGTTGTGGATTGATAGATACTTGGAAGTTTTATTTCTGGACTGTCCAGAAATAAGGAATGAGATTCGTGCACTTTTGAGTTCAAGTGCACAATTCGGAGGACGGTGTCTAAAACGGCGCCGTGGCGGTTTAACCACGACATCCCTAAGATGACATCTGTGGGGAACCCCTTCCGGGAACCACACTCCAGGATACACATTGCGTGGTGCCGTACGATGCGGCACCCAACAGCATACACGAAAAGAACCATAAAGTAGAAAGTATTTTATTTCTCAAGGTAATGCCATTTACAAAATATTGTACCACAAGGGTACACGCAGCGAAATATACATACACACTTACTCTCGGTCCTAACTATGCAACAGAGAAGACGTCGAGCCCTCAGACGCTTCTTACTAGCTTCCACAAAGACAAGTGCAGTGGCAGGGTTTCCGGTGGGTCTCTGATGGCTCACCGAACAACCATATTCATAGCAAATTTTATAACCTGCAGAACACTAATAATGCAACCGTGAGCACGATGGCTCAGCAAGAATTAACCGACACTCCTAACCATGAAACTCTACATGCAGGGATTACTAACATAGGAAAAATATGATGCAACAACGACGCGCCTAAATGTTGGTCCTTACTTTCAGGTTTATAGCAGCAGATTATTATGCCTTAGGCAGCCCTCACATCGGAAGTCCACAATCAAACAAGAAACGCTTTCTTCGATGTGGTGATGCCCAAAGTGGAAGATAAACTTAGTGAGCTCTACACTATAACATACATGGTTTGCAATACAATGAACTTAAGAACTTCACGACAGTAATGATTCATTTCACTTCATATAGAAGTTGTTACTATGTCACAATGCAGTGAACAAGTGGTACTCATATAACCGCGAGGGACGGTGATTGCAATCAGGACACACCCGGAATACAAGACACATACACCCGCCTCAAAAGACTCACGCGAGATCTTTCTTACGTTGTATGCGGCAACCTTTCACCCGTCACTCCAATGCCGAACCAGTTCCGCCGACCCATCAGAAGGGCCACTACCCGGAACACGTCGAAGTTGCTACACTAGCGGTTTTACACCTCTGACACCAACCCCCAAAGGACGGCCGTATAAGTTTTGACACGAGAGTACCCGAGTTACATCGGTTTATCGGGTCCCATATATCCGATATGCATCCGGTACTGTTCAAACTTGCTCAGCACGGCGGCATACGCATCGGTCCTTAACTGACACAAACAGAGCTACAGCCGCACAGGCCCAACGTCCTGCTGCTCCTACTCTCTGCTCAGTCTCATTTTCCATTCCAGAACTTTCATTCTCTAGAATCATACCCCGCTGAACCAAACATCCTAAACTCGCGAGTAGCTTCCAACTACCCGACTTGTAACGGATCCTATACAACTTAAGCCTAGCCGAAGTTACACGAAGGTAACCTATTCTACCCTTTAACTCCAAGGGTTTGTGGGTCATGCATTTGGAGTATCAATCACCTTGACCTAATGCACAATACATACTAGACTAATAAAAGTGATACAAAGTAAAATATAACTAAAAGCTGTTAAATGCAAACCGGGGCTTGCCTTATGTTGCTGCACGTTTATTTCTACTTTTAAGTCAGTATCTTTGCGACGAGTAAGGCTTCAACTTTTTGCTCCGAGTTGAGTTCTTCGTCGAACTCCTTCGTCGTATTTCCTACCGACATGAATATGCACAGTTTTATGCTGCGAGTATATGAATTATAAAACAAATCTGTGTTATGACTTAAGAATGATTTAAACCAACTAAGACTCAAGATTTGGGTTCTGGTTATGTGTTAGACAGAGAAAGAATCATTTTGGATCAATGGAGGTCTTTGGAATAAAGTTCAAGGAAATAGCTATTGGACATAAATATGATGCTGGACATAATTGGCAGAAAACTGGAGAAGACTATCTCAAATTGCTCTGAAATTTTTACAGTGGTCCATAGATCATACATAGGTATGGCTTGCAAAATTTCAGACAAAGTTGATGGAAGATGTGGCCTCGGGAATTTTCTTACTATTTGGCTTCTCTGATATCCTATGGCAATTATAGTGTCTTGTCATGTTCCAAATTTGGTTTTTAAGAAACGTGAGAGTTTCATGAGTCCATAGGATATGGTTTCACCATTTTTTGAGCTTCCTACACAGAGATATGAATTATCCAAACTTTGTTAAAAGTCTGAAAATGTCTCTGTTCATTTTCCCATTTTTCAGAGACATAGAGGATTCAAACAACATTTGGCCAAGCAAATGGAGTCCAATGCCTCTGAAAATTTTACTTGAGTTCAACGATTTTTGTAAGAATGTCCTGCCCAAATTTGGGAATTTTTCAATTAACAGAACTCCTGTGAAAATTCATAAAATATTTTATTTAAATGAATTAATGAGACAAATTAAGGGATTTTCATAAATATTGGACTGCACCTCTGGATAGTACTCGTTCAGACGAATCCAAAAAAAATTATTTCACAATTTTTGGACACTCCTGCACAAAGTTATGGCTCTCCAAACTTTGTACTGAATTGAGAAAATCTGGAAATGGTTTAAATGCCGACAGTGGGTCCCACTCGTCATCCCTAACCTCCAGCCTCGCGCCAAACAGAGCAGTGGCGGCTCCCTCCGGTGAGGTCGCCGGAAAAGCACTTCCCAGCCACCTCCAGACTCCCTGCTGGCCGCCCCCCCCCCCATTTTCCCCCACGCTAAACACGTTGGTGAGGTCGCCGGCGGCTGAAACTCGCCGGAAAACAGGGCGCACCGGCAACAGCAAACCCTAGGGCTCCGGCGAGGTCTTGCACGGTGATTTCTCCACCAAATGGTTAGTTCTTGGGCTCTATAGCACCGTGGGGGATCCCTCATCACCGTCATGAGCTCAAATCAGCTTAAGAATGGCTGCAAATAGGGACACATCGGCGACCTAGGGCGAAAATCGGTGCCGGCCAAAAATTCTCGAAGAACAGCGCCAAATCTTGATGATTTTCGATGACTTTTGATCCTAGAGGGGCGTGGGAGTGTCTAGATCATGTTTATAGGTCGGAACACGTGATAGTGGACTGAACACGATGAATTTTGAAGATTGGTGAGGCTCGGTTCTAGGCATACCGAAGCAAAGAATTGCAAAATTCATCCACGGTGATGCATGAGAAGAGAAACGGTTTGCACGGTCGGTTTGCACACCTGAGGACGCTCCTTTTTCGCGTAGAACGTCGGGCACGAAGAAGCCTCTAGCGAACAGTCATCGGGGAACAGAGAGGTCGGCTGTGGTGGCTGGTTTTCCTTCGGTGTGCAAGGTAGAGGGTGGAGAGCAAGGAAGGAGAAGCGGTCCACGGCAGCTGTGCGCTTATCCTTTGGCTTCTGGGGTAAACAAGCAAGAGGTGGAGCTCAGGACGTCGGTTGGCGCCCTCCCGTGAAGGACAAACAGAGCACAGCGAGTGGAGTTTCTGTCCAGTGGGGTCCACCCAGCCACAATTCTCCCTCTTATCCCCCATTTCGATTTAAAATAACAAATGACCTCCAAATTTGATCAAACTTGGAGGATAGGCCAAAAGAAATGTGATAAACATAATGGTGCACTCAAATTTGAATTTCGGTGAAGTCAGAATTTGAAACTGATATTTAAATTCAAATTAAATTTTTTCCCGTTTAAATTCCAACAAATAGGAAATCCTTTTCAACTGCTCTGAAAATTTGTCGGGCTATTATTGGATGTGTGGAGAACCAAATGATAGCTTTAGATCTCTGTGTTCGGGAATTTTAGCAAGTTCAAGTTTAGATTTGGAGCTCACACCGTTAAATTCAAAAGTTTAAATTCCCTCTCGTTTTCTCGGTGTGACTTGTAGCTCCACTTGCTTGAGTTTTGGGATTTCACATCCCTCCCCCCTTAAAAAGAATCTCGTCCCGAGATTCATAAATAAGAGACGAAGCGGTAGAGAAGGAATTACCTTATATGAGTGGACAACAAGTTCGGATAGTTTGAACGGAGGTATTCTTCACTCTCCCATGTTGCTTCCTCCGTGGTATGATTGATCCATAATACCTTATAGAATTGGAGCGTCCGATTCCTTGTGGACCGAGACTTTTCCTCGATAATCCAGATTGGATGCTCGGTATAGGAGAGATCCGGTTGCAATGTCTCGAGATCTTCATTGTGGACAGCAGTGGTATTCTTGAGACATTTTTGAAGCTGAGAGACGTGAAATATATCATGCACCCCAGCGAGATTCGTCGGTAGCTCAAGCCGGTAAGATACGGGTCCACATTTCTCCATGATAGCAAATGGACCGATAAACCGGGGAGTGAGCTTTCCTTTTACACCAAATCGGTGAATTCCCTTCATTGGAGATACGCGGAGATATACGTACTCTCCGACGTTGAAGTTCAGCGGTGGACGTCACTGGTCTGCATAACTCTTCTTCGAGATTGAGCAGCCTTTAAATCTTCTTGTATGACCCGAACTCGTTCTTCGGCGTCATTGACAAGGTCAATCCTGAATGTCACTCTTTCACCGGATTCGCACCAATTCAGCGGTGTGCGACATCTCCGGCCGTAGAGAGCCTCATACGGTGCCATCTTGATACTCGTTTGATAGTTGTTGTTGTACGAGAATCCCGCCAACGGTAGATAAGCATCCCAATTCTTACCGTGGTGGATGGCACACGCTCTCAACATATCTTCTAAGACTTGATTCACCCTCTCAGTTTGCCCATCGGTTTGAGGGTGATATGCGGAGCTTCTAAGCAATTTGGTTCCCAAAGATGCGTGCAGCTGTTCCCAGAAACGAGAAACAAACAGAGCACCACAATCTGAAACTATTGTTCTTGGAACTCCATGCTGACATAAAATCCGTTCAATGTATAACTCCGCATATTTCTTGGCGTTGAATCCCACATTCACCGGTATGAAGTGTTCTGACTTGGTTAATTGGTCAAAGATTCCCAAACTGAATCATGCTTCCGAGATGTGAGCGGCAGTCCGACAATAAAATCCATACTCACATCCTCCCACTTCCATGCCGGAATATGAAGGGGCTGCAGCAAACCAGGTTTCTTCATGTGATCTGCTTTCACCCTTCGACACGTATCGCACTCGGATACGTATTTAGCTATTTCCCGCTTTATCCGTGTCCATCAAAACTTGTTTCTCAAATCTTGGTACATCTTGTTGCTGCCCGGATGAATGGAAAATTTTGATAAATGAGACTATACGGTTCTTGAACCATAGCGTACCATTCTCATCTTTACGGAAGCACTTAGCTTCTCCTTTGTCTATTCTCTTCCGGATATGGGCCATGCCCTTATCTTTCTTTTGAGCCTCTACAATTTCATCACGAATTGTAGGCATGAGGGCAAGGTTAAATAATGACCCATAGGGAACCAAGCGCAGGCTCGGTTCTTTTTCTTCTATTGCAGCCATGGTTAGATTATGCACATGTGATTCCCGACTAAGTGCGTCGGCAACCACATTCGCTTTTCCAGGATGGTAATGAATCTCCAGTTCATAATCCTTGATTAACTCTAACCATCTTCGCTGCCTCATATTTAGTTCCTTTTGTGTGAACATGTACTTTAAACTCTTGTGGTCGGTGTAGAGGTGAACTAAATTTCCAAGCAAATAGTGCCTCCACATCTTTAGAGCAAGAACCACAGCAGATAGCTCGAGATCATGTGTCGGATAATTCTGCTCATGATTCCGTAGCTGCCTGGATCCATATGCGACCACTCGCCCTTCTTACATAAGCACGCAGCCAAGGCCGATGCCGGATGCATCGCAATAAACATCAAAAGCCTTAGTTGTATCGGGCTGCACCAACACTAGGGCTGTTGTGAGGTGCTTTACCAATGCTTTGAACGCCTCCTCACATGCTTCACTCCACACATATTTGTTGCCTTTCTTCAAAAGTTCCGTCATCGGTTTAGAGACTTTGGAGAAATTCAGAATGAATCTCCGGTAGTAACCCGCTAAACTGAGAAAACTACGGACTTCATGAACTGATTTCAGTGAACTCCAATTCAGCACTTGGACAATTTTGCTCGGATCAACCGCAATGCCTTCCGAAGAAATAATGTGTCCAAGAAATGGCACTTGGTTGATCCAGAACTCACACTTGCTGAATTTTGCATATAGTTTGTGATCCCGTAGGCGTTGGAGCACAATATGAAGATGTTCGGCGTGTTCTTCTTCCGACTTAGAATATACCAAGATATCGTCGATGAAGACCACGATGAACTTGTCCAACTCCGGCATGAAGACTGAATTCATCAAGTACATAAAATGAGCCGGAGCATTAGTGAGTCCAAATGACATGATGAGATACTCATATAACCCGTATCTCGTCGAGAATGCCGTCTTGGTATGTCTTCCGCCCCGATTTTTATCTGATGATATCTGGACCGAAGATCCATCTTCGAGAATACCTTAGCACCCACTAGTTGATTGAAAAGCATATCGATACGTGGTAGTGGATACTTGTTCTTGATAGTTACGGCATTAAGCGGACGATAGTCCACACAGAGCCTCAGAGTCTCATCCTTTTTCTTGACGAACAGCACGGAGCATCCCCATGGTGATGAACTGGGGCGAATGAAGCCTTTTCTTAACAAATCATTCAGCTGCTCCTTCAGCTCCACGAGTTCCTTCGGTTCCATTTTATACGGCCTCCGAGAGATGGGTGCGGTTCCCGGTGCTAGTTCAATTTTGAACTCCACTTCACGTTCGGGCGGCATGCCCGGTAGATCATCGGAAAACACGTCCAGATATTCCCGGACCACTGGAATGTCCTCCAGTTTCTTAGCTTCAACAGTGTGGACAGCAGTGACTTCCAGTGCAATGTTTCTCAGAACCAACGTGTGTTGCCCGTGCTTCTTTGAATTCAGCTGCACCGTTCATGAAATAATATCAAAGATAGCTTGGTGATGTGTCAACCAAGCCCATTCCCAAGATGATGTCAACCCGCAAGCCTTCTAGGATGATAAGAGTAGTAGGATATATCCGCCCATCCAAACATATAGTCGCTCGAGCAACAATTCTGCCCGCTGTCCTGCTACCTCCCGGTGAATTAATATGATATGATGTGGCCAAGGTCGTTGATGGTACTTGGTGCTTAACCACATAATCTTTGCTGATAAAATCATGTGTAGCACCCGAGTCGAACAACACGAGCGTGGGCTGATCACGTAGGCTGAACATGCCCGCCAACACGGGTTCTCCTACGGGAACGTCTTCAACTGCCATATTGTTTACGTTTTCCACTTTCAGTGATGTTCTCCGACCGACCATAGAATTTCTTTGCAGCTTGAGATGACATGTGACTGCTTCTTTGCTGGGTCACTTGACCCTCCTGAGGAATATGCTTTACATCGCTACAAGTGTTATCCGATGCGAGCTCAGGATCTTCACCATATGGAAGTGGTTGATATTCTTGTGCACTTTGCTGAGGTGGGGGTGCACGAATACTCATTTGCTGCTGTTGCAGCAGTGGCTGAACCTCCATGGGTGAATATGGACAGTATTGGATCTGAGGTGATCTATCAAAGGACTGAATTTCCACCCCAGATGGTAAGCAATATATCACCGGTTGTTCTTGATGATAATCATCCGTACTTGCCAGTGATAATTTTCTCTTCCTCTTACTTTCCTTGTGCTCGAGTTCAGCTATTTCTGGAATCATAGCGGCATTGACTAACTCTCTATAATTCCCTTTATTGCATTGTGCCACTTTTGTCCGAAGCTTCACATCGAGGCCTCGGAAGAAGTAATGACACTTCATCGTCTCGTTATGCACATAAACGGATGCATATTGTACTAAACGGTTAAATTCCGTAAAGTACTTCATGACACTCATGCCTTCTTGTTTGAGTTCATAGAACTCTTCAATTCTGGTTTTGACAATGCCCTCACAAATATGACGTGCACGGAAAGCCTCACGAAACTCCGTCCACGTCACACGATGACCTTCAGCGATCTTAGCAAGATATTCAGACCACCAAGCCCCAGAAGATCCATGAAGTTGCTGAGCGGCAAATAAAGCCTTCTCATATTCATCACACTGGAGCATTCCCAATTTAGATTCAATCACTCGGAGCCAATGATCTGCCTCCAAGGCTTCTTTAGCTTCAGAGAATACCGGTGGTTGTCTTGCTAGAAAATCCAGATAAGTATTCAGTGTGGGGTTTTTCTGTGAGGTCTCTTGTCGTATGCCTTGCTGCACCAACAACTCAAGAGACTCAGCCATTCTTCGCAACACCTCCGCCAGTCCGGTTGATGATGGCGGTGATCGTCGCAGCGACAAATCATTTCCATCCCGACTGGAACCACCAACTTCATACCCGGAATGAGTATGATCCATACTGCAAGAGTGAGGAATTTACGGTTAATATCCAAGAGTGTACCCAGCTTTAACTCGAAATTATTAACCGCAAAAGCATCACACCAACTGTGCAGCATATATAAAGGAAACAAGGTTTTTGACAATCCCGAAATATAACCAATGATTGTTGAAGTTTGTCAAACTCTTAAACCAACAACAAAGAATGATGAAAGATAACTAATGACTATGTCATGGAACTTAGAGAATTATAAAAACCTTCATGTCCACAACAAGTCTCAAGTTACATGGGCAATGAACAATGCTCTGTTCAGATTGACCATTTGGCCTTAATCACATAATTTGATTATGAAAATGGCAGTTTCATACTCAAGTTGAATATCAAAGTTTTTGATAACTTCAATATCTTTCCAACGAGTATTTGTTTGCCTTCATATCAATTCTGAACCAGGAATTATGATATTTCAAAGTTGACAGAAATCTGGAACAATTTTGACAGCACCTCCTCTGAAAGTGTCTGTTTTGTCCGCAAGATTTAATACAATTAGACTCCAAATCAGGAGAAACTTTGAACTACAAAGTCGTAGCAAATTTCACAAAATTTCCAACGGTGTCTTACATGACCCTTAGAGATTTTTTTTACAAGAAGTTATGGTTGAATTACAGAAAATTCCAGAGAGCATTTTTGGTCTGCCCCGTTTCTAGACAGTTACCACTCATCTGAGATTTTCAGCCATTTGGAGGGACATTCTGTTCTGGAGTTCTACAGAAAAGTTGTAGAAGACTTCAAAGCCTTTCCAGAAATGTATCCCTCACCTCCATTGGTTCAACCAGTCAAAAGTTATGCCATGTTCAAATTCAGCAAACATTCTGCCAAAACAGGGGAGATGGTTTCTAAATAGTTGAGATGGAAACTATACTCCCAATTGACTCTTAGTTTAATATAGGAGTTCAGTAACCCCTATTGGAATCTTAGACTCCTAAATTAATCTTTTTTTAAAACATTCGTTTTCATGCAGTTAAGAACATTTCACGGTACTACGTTTCCTCACCAAATCAAAATCCTAACCGGCGTCATACCAGCATATACGTCTCAAGTGGTGGCACTAAAACGATCACTCACAAACGTTTTCTAAACGACATGTTCTACTCGTGGTTAAGGTACCTGCAGAAAAACAATCAATAGTGATGCACACAGCGGTTTTCCATTACAGGCAGGTCCATATCATAGTAAAAACATACGCCCCGTATCATTGCCATACGCCGTCCTTGAGTCAAGTCACGTCTCAAGGTACATGGTCACGTTTTCACACCACACGACGGGGAACCCGAGTAGAGCACGAATGGGTCGTCACGGTTGGGAATTTTATCAACCCAACGGATACCACCTACTGCCTCATGATCTTTGAGGCACGCCGATGTCGAGAGCTGCGTATGTCCCTTTGAACATTGAACGTTCAAGAGTTGCATACTATCGTGTTGCTTACCACATGATGGGGTATCACTTTAGCCTAAAGCACGCTGGAGATCAGCATTTTCATATGCTCTCAGAACCATAGAGAAGTTCAGAGACTCATATTAACTACCATGCCAAGCCACGGTATACCATTCCATACTATTACTCGTATGGTGAGTTACCGCAATTGATCCGCCTGCGGTGGCGTACCTTACCTCTTACCTGACGTAGGTGCGTCATTACAGAATTGAAATACTGAATGTAACACACTTTTAGCTTGCCACCTTAAGTAACTATGCTAACAATAGACCTTATGCGGGCATACTACACGTTCCTCATTCGTATACTTCGAAGTTTTTGAAAGTAAGCTCTTTTCATGCATGCTATTCCCAATGCGGCTCTGATACCACGCCTGTAGGGAACCCCTTCAGGGATCCACACTCCAGGATACACATTGTGTGGTGCCGTACGATGAGGCACCCAACAACACACACGAAAAGAACCATAAAGTACAAAGTATTTTATTTGTCAAGGTAATGTCATTTACAAAATATTGTACCACAAGGGTACATGCAGCGGAATATACATACACACTTACTCTCGGTCCTAACTATGCAACAGAGAAGACGTCCAGCCCGCGGACGCTTCTTACTAGCTTCCACAAAGACAAGTGCAGCGGCAGGGTTTCCGGTGGGTCTCTGATGGCTCACCGAACAACCATCTTCATAGCAAATTTTATAACCTGCAAAACAATAATAATGCAACCGTGAGCACAATGGCTAAGCAAGACTTAACCGACACTCATAACCATGAAACTCTACATGCAGGGATTACTAACATAGGAAAAATATGATGCAACAACGACACGCCTAAATGTTGATCCTTATTTTAAGGTTTATAGCAGCATAATATTATGCCTTAGGCAGCCCTCACATCGGAAGTCCACAATCAAACAAGAAACGCTTTCTTCCGATGTGGTGATGCCCAAAGTGGAAGATAAACTTAGTGAGCTCTACACTATATCATACATGGTTTGCAATGCAATGAACTTAAGAACTTCACGACAGCAATGATTCATTTCACATCATCTGGAAGTTGTTACTACGTCACAACACAGTGAACAAGTGGTACTCGTATGACCACGAGGGACGGTGATTGCAATCCGGACACACCCGGAATACACGACAAATACACCCGCCTCGAAAGACTCACGCGAGCTCTTTCTTATGTTGTATGCGGCAACCTTTCACCCGTCACTCCAATGCCGAACCAGTTCCGCCGACCCATCAGAAGGGCCACTACCCGGAACACGTCGAAGTTGCTTCGCTAGCGGTTTTACACCTCTGACACCAACCCCCAAAGGACGGCCATATAAGTTTCGACACCAGAGTACCCGAGTTACATCGGTTTATTGGGTCCCATATATCCGATATGCATCTGGTACTGTTCATACTTGCTCAGCAGGGCGGCATACGCATCGGTCCTTAACCAACACAAACAGAGCTACAGCCACACAGGCCCAACGTCCTGCTGCTCATACTCTCTGCTCGGTCTCATTTTCCATTCCAGAACTTTCATTCTCTAGAATCATACCCCTCTGAACCAAACATCCTAAACTCGCGAGTAGCTTCCAACTACCCGACTTGTACCGGATCCTATACAACTTAAGCCTAGCCGAAGCTACACGAAGGTAACCTATTCTACCCTTTAACTCCAAGGGTTTTCGGGTCATGCATTTGGAGTATCAATCACCTTGACCTAATGCACAATACATACTAGACCAATAAAAGTGATACAAACTAAAATATAACTAAAAGCTGTTAAATGCAAACCGGGGCTTGCCTTATGTTGCTGCAGGTTTATTTCTACTTTAAAGTCAGTAGCTTTGCGACGAGTAAGGCTTCAACTTGTTGCTCCGAGTTGAGTTCTTCATCGAACTCCTTCGTCGTATTTCCTACCGACATGAATATGCACAGTTTTATGTTGCGAGTATATGAATTATAAAACAAATGTGTGTTATGACTTAAGAATGATTTAAACCAACTAAGACTCGAGATTTGGGTTCTGGTTATGTGTTGGACAGAGAAAGAATCATTTTGGATCAATGGAGGTCTTTGGAATAAAGTTCAAGGAAATAGCTATTGGAAATAAATATGAAGCTGGACATAGTTGGCAGAAAACTGGAGAAGATGATCCCAACTTGCTCTGAAATGTTTACAGTGGTCCATAGATCATACATAGGTATGGCTTGCAAAATTTCAGACAAAGTTGATGGAAGATGTGGCCTAGGGAATTTTCTTACTATTTGGCTTCTCTGAAATCCTATGGCAATTATAGTGTCTTGTCATGCTCCAAATTTGTTTTTTCAGAAACATGAGAGTCTCATGAGTCCATAGGACTTGGTTTCACCATTTTTGGAGCTTCCTACACAGAGATATGAATATTCCAAACTTTGTTAAAAGTCTGAAAATGTCTCTGTTCATTTTCCCATTTTTCAGAGACATAGAGGATTCAAACAACATTTGGCCAAGCAAATAGAGTCCAATGTCTCTGAAAATTTTACAGGAGTTCAAGGATTATTGTAACAATGTCCTGCTCAAATTTGAGAATTTACCAATTAACAGAACTCCTGTAAAAATTCATACAACATTTTCTTTAAATGAATTAATGAGCCAAACCCAGGGATTTTCATAAATATTGGACTGCACCTCTGGATAGTACTATTTGAGAGGAATCCAACAAAATTTAATTCACAATTTTTGGACACTCCTGCACAAAGTTATGGCTCTCCAAAGTTTGTACTGAATTGGGAAAATCTGGAAAATGTTTAAATGCCGACAATGGGTCCCACTAGTCATCCCTAACCTCCAGCCTCGCGCCAAACAGAGCAGCGGAGGCTCCCTCCGGTGAGGTCACTGGAAAGGCACTTCCCAGCCACCTCCAGACCCCCTGCTGGCCGCCCCCCCCCCCCCCCCCCCCCGCCCATTTTCCCCCACGCTGAACACGTTGGTGAGGTCACCGGCGGCTGAAACTCGCCGGAAAACAGGGCGCACCGGCAACAGCAAACCCTAGGGCTCTGGCAAGGTCTTGCACGGTTATTTCTCCACCAAATGGTCGGTTCTTGGGCTCTATAGCACCGTGGGGGATCCCTCATCACCGGCATGAGCTCAAATCGGCTCAAGAATGGCTGCAAATAGGGACTCATCGGCGACCTAGGGCGAAAATCTGTGCTGCCCCAAAATTCTCGAAGAACAGCGCCAAATCTTGATGATTTTCGATGATTTTTTATCCTAGAGGGGCGTGGGAGTGTCTAGATCATGTTTATAGCTCACACACGTGATAGTGGACTGAACATGCCGAATTTTGAAGATTGATGAGGCTCGGTTCTAGGCATACCAAAGCAAAGAATTGCAAAATTCATCCACGGTGATGCATGAGAAGAGAAACGGTTTGCACGGTCGGTTTGCACACCAGAGGGCGCTCCTTTTTGTGTAGAACGTCGGGCATGAAGAAGCCTCTAGCGGACCGTCATCGGGGAACATAGAGGTCGGCTGTGGTGGCTGGTTTTCCTTCGGTATGCGAGGTAGAGGGTGGAGAGCAAGGAAGGAGAAGCGGTCCACGGCAGCTGTGCGCTTATCCTTTGGCTTCCGGGGTAAACAAGCAGGAGGTGGAGCTCAGGACGTCGGTTGACGCCGGTGGCAGGAGGTGGCGCCCTCCCGTGAAGGACAAACAGAGCACAGCGTGTGGAGTCTCTGTCCAGTGGGGTCCACCCAGCCACAATTCTCCCTCTTATCCCCCATTTCGATTTAAAATAACAAATGAACTCCAAATTTGATCAAACTTGGAGGATAGGCCAAAATAAATGTGAGCAACACAACGGTGCACTCAAATTTGAATTTCGGTGAAGTCGGAATTCGAAACTGATATTTAAATTCAAATTCGAATTTTTTCCCGTTTAAATTCCAACAAATAGGAACTCCTTTTCAACTGCTCTGAAAATTTGTCAGGATATTATTGGATGTGTGGAGAACCAAATGATAGCTTTAGATCTCTGTGTTCAGGAATTTTTGCAAGTTCAAGTTTAGACTTGGAGCTCACACCGTTAAATTCAAAAGTTTAAATTCCCTCTCGTTTTCTCGGTGTGACTTGTAGCTCCACTTGCTTGAGTTTTGGGATTTCACAACATCGACCTTCTGTCCCTCTAAAATTATGAGAGACGTAGGGCATACTCTACCCTCTAAGCATAATGGTGCTTTTGGAACCATCATGCTTGCTGAAATTTTCCCACCCGGTGAACAAATCAAATATGGACTATCGGTGGGCAGTATTGGAAAGCTGTATTTAGCAATGAAAGCTTGGCTAATAAACCTATGCGTGGCTCCTGCATCAAATAATACTATGGCGGGATGCTGGTGGAGTTGGAATATACCCGCAAGGATCGGCTCTCCCTCCGGCACGTCCTCTATGGCAAGTTGGTGGACAGTGCCGAGCTTAGGGTTTGCCCGCCGCGCATTAGTGGGGTTCCGGGGTTGATTCCTCCCCGGAAGTTGCGGTGCCACTCCGCTGCCTTGTCTCTCCGGACAACTGCTGGTGAAGTGTCCTGGACGACCACATTTGTAGCATGTGGCCGCTGCTTGTCCGGTGCTTGGGGGATGAAAGCCCGGCATGCGCTGCTGAGGTGCATACGCACGCGGCATCGCCCGCTGCTGCTGTTGTTGTTGCGGAGGTGGTGCTGGAAGTGCTGGCCGGAATGCCAGTGGAGAATAGGGCCAACTGCGGAATGACATATACCTCTGTGGTGGCTGCCAGCATGAACCCGATGGTGGGCGATTCATCATCCGGTATTTCTGAGAAGGATCGCCTCCTTCTCCGCTGCTTTGTGGCGCGCTTCGCTTTGTTTCCACCGCCGCTAACTCCTTGCCGGAGTCTTCCTGAACAATCGCAGCATCAATTATGTCATTGAGGCTGCCGCGATTGAACATCGCCAGCATGTCTTTCAGGAGCGGGTTAAGCCCCTGGTAGGAGTGATCCCGCCGCTTCTCGTCGGTATCGGCGTGATACAACGCGTAGAGCGCAAGATCATTGAACGCCCTGGAGTATTCCAGCACGTTCCGGCTCCCTTGTTGCAGGCGTAAAAACTCCTGTGTCTTCCTCTTCATGAGACCCGGCGGTATGTGATAGGCCCTGAAGGCCGTCCGGAATTCCGTCCAGGTCATAACTCGGTCGGTGGGCTGCGAAGCACTGTAGTTCGCCCACCACGCGCTCGCGGATCCTTGGAGCTGTTGGTCCGCGAACTGCGTCTTGCGCTGCTCACTCACTTGGAGCAGCCCGAACTTCATCTCCATCATGCAGAGCCAGTTGTCCGCATCGAGGGGTTCATCGGCCCTTGAGAATACCGGGGAATGAGTCGCTAGAAAGTCAGAGTAGGAGCTCTGTTGGCGCTCCTCACGATCTTGACGCCTCTCTGGTCGAGACGTATTTGAAATGAGAGTTTGCAGCAACTCCGTGTGCTGCTGATGAGAACCTGCCATTGTTGCCACAATATCCACCAAAGTAACTGTTGGCGGTGGTGGTGGCGGTGGTTGTTGTTGCGGTTGCTGCTGTTGCTGTCCCGAGGAGTCCTCGGGAGGCTGTTGGGTGGTCTCTCCCCCCTGACTGGAACCCCCAACGTCCTGGTTGGCACGAGTACGAGTCATTCTGAAATTCAAAACAGCAGGATCAGCACAGGTCATACTTAAAAATTCCATATGCAACAGTAGGTATTGAAGTGACGCATGAATAATTTGCACAATATTCACATATATTGATAAAGCATAAACTTTATACAAGATAAATTAGTCTCGGGTCCCCAAGAAGTCGTGATCATATCGTCACCACGTATACATACACTACTGTCTACACGACATGTCACTGATTACAAAAGTCTGGGTTACATCACTTTAGCTGCCCTACTTGGCAACGGTAACGCCCTACTCGGAGTAGAACTCAACCTCCTGCGGGTGGTCCTCCTCCGGTACCTCTACTTGTGGCTCTGGGTCTACAACCTCCTCTTCTGGCTCGGGTTCTCCCATTGCCGGAAGACCCAAAACCACAGGTACAGCAGCTACCACCGGTATGCCCATTACCGGAGGTACGAGGTCCAGCAACGCGTGCACCTCGTCCATGGCTTGGTTGTAGTCTTCTTCCCAGCCTTGCCCCTCCTCAATAGCATCGTCCCGCTCTTGAGTAAGGACCTCATTCTGCTGGGTCAGAGCCTGAACCTGCTGTTGCAAAGCCGTGATGTGGACACGGCTTTTCTTCTTTGCCTTCTTCAGACGATGCAACTGATTATGCTGTTCGTTCAGTCGCTTGATCTTCGGAAGGAGCACATTGCGGAGTGCGCTGTTAGCACTCTCGAAATGGTCTCCACGGCTCGTGCTCTCCTTGAGATTTGCGGCGAGACACTCCGTATGAACAGCTTGGCTGTCCATACCGGCATTTCCCGCCCTTATCTGGAGGCTAAGGTTCGCCTCTGCGGGGTTGTACCTTGGGCAACCCGGATCGGTTGCCTCCCTGTACCTCCCTTCCCACACATGATTAGCCCATCCCTCCACCGGAACGAGCGCATATGGAATGCCCTCCATAGCTCTCACGTGTAGTTGGCAGAAACGCGACATGGTGTCGCGGGCTGCCACTTGCCACATTCCCTCCGGTTGTCTACCTCTCACCGTAACGGTGAACGGCGCCCAACCGGGTGGCGTAGGCCCTGCAGGAACTTCGACATGGATCATCCATGTCTTGTTCCCCTCCTCGCCTTCTTCCTTGGCGAAGTACTGCGGCATCTTGTCATACCCGAAATGTCGAAGCATTTGTCTCAACGTTTCCGGATAGCCGCTGCGTTGAGAACAATGGGACGCCACCCACCCGTTCTCCAATTGTTTATCCGCTGTCATATGTAGAAATATATTTGAGAAATATCAAATATTTATTTGAAAAGTAAACCATGGAGTTATAACATAAAACATGTCATTGAACCCATAACACTTGGAAACATAGTTCAGACTCAAAGAAATTTGACTGTTGATCTGCTGTCCCATATGACAGCCCTGACCAGTTTCCCTTTCAACCTGATTTAGACCATGCTAAAGGCAAAACCAATTCTGGAGCTCAACATCAAAGTTGAAGTTAACTTCAAAAGCCTTCCAGAAAGTATTTTCTTGGCCTAAGATCTGTCCTGGTTCATAAGTTATGAGATGTCAAAGTTAACGGAATTTCTGGAGAAAATTGGACAGCACCTCCCTGCTTTAGGTACTAATTTGATCCAAGAATTCTAGTTAATTCTGCTCCCAATATGACAAGACTTTATGTTACAAAGTAGTAACCCATCTCATGAAATTTTCATAACTACCTTATTTTCTATTTTTGGATTTTTATGCAGGAAGTTATGCTCAATTTATAGAGAGTTACAGAGAGTGTTTGCTCTGCCCTTTTTTTCTGGACAGTTTCGACTCTACTGCATTTTTCGATTGGTTAAGGGATGAAACACCTCTGGACCTCAACAGAAAAGTTGTAAAGATCTTCCAAAGCTTTCAAGAAATGTATCATATGACCCTAGCATCGAAAGAATTCAACCTCTAACCTCTGATTAACTTCAGCCTTAATTCAGCTGAAAACAGGGGACTCTGTCCTTAGTATCCTATAAGTTGAAAACTTGATAAATTTGAATATCCTGATTAAGGGAAAGAGTTACATCAAGTTTTAGTACTCTGGATTAATACTTTCAAGTTTTACAATGCAGTTGCTCATTTAGTGGGGTGTGACGTCGATGCGTCACCAGATCATGTCGGTACTACGTCCTCACAAAGAAAAACTTATACCGGACTTAGCCGGCTTCGTTATTTCAGTGGCACTAAGCGTCACTCGCACACGGATGCTACATGTTAAACTCATGTGGGATTTTGTGAGAATTTGTGACAGCATAAGTGGATATTGAGCCGTTGCTTAGCCTTGATGTGGAAATTTGTCGACGTATGTGATTCATGGAGCAAAGGGTCTCGAAAGAGAGCGTATGTGATTACACAGTAGTTATAGTATTTGAATGATTATTTGTAGCCCCTATTTCTTGCCATTATATACATTGATATAGAAAACAACATGTATAGATGATAGTGAAGTATAGGCGTATATAGTTGATAGAACTACATGTATAGCATGTGGTTGTTATTTGTAAGAATAAAGTACTTAATTTATGTCATCATACACCCCGGTGCTAATAAAAAATAAAGTGTGTATTCTGTTTTTTATACGAGTTGCAAAATAATAGGTAAATTGGTCATGATAAGAAGATGAAAACGTGAAGGTCTAACTTGAAGGTCTAACATGCATATATCAGTTTTCAAGGCGGGAAGTCATTAAGTTTTTAAGGTAAATCATATAGAAATAAGAGGACAACATACCTAAGATTCTGAGAGTGGATAACCCACGTAGAAGTCTTAGCAAGTTCTGCTAGCTCACATTAAAACTCACTACATGATGACCCACATGTGAATGTTTTGGTTACCCATGTTTAAGTAAAGGTCAAACACACATCTGTATATATGCTTCTTTTGTAAACATCTATCTGATGTAGAATAATACTATACTGAAACTCTCTTTCACCTGATTATTGAGTATACTAATAAGCATTGTCTATTTTTCAGAATTGTATGCAGTGAAAGGAATGTACATCAATTGTCGCCTTGCCGCCTCAGCACAGTGCAGGTAACGACTGTTGCATGAAAAGTTGCATGAGCACACTAAAGTGTCTGTACTTGCGACCGTGACTCGGCTCATGTCTATAAAATCAAAGTATAATTTGGCGAACAAGTGCTATGATGATCTAAGCGACTTGATATCGGACATTCTTCCGACAAATCATAAGTTGCCGAGAGACATGTACCAATCCAAGATATTGATGGCAGGGCTTGGTATGAAATATGAAAATATTGATTGTTGTCATAACAATTGTATGCTTTTCAGGAAGGAGAATGCAAATGCGACACATTGCTCAGTTTGTAAACAATCACTATACATTGAGATCACAAATGAGGACGGTGAATTAGTACAGACAAAAGTGGCAGCGAAACAACTTTGTTACATGCCTCTTGCACCTAGGCTGAAACGGTTGTTTCTATCTAAATCAACTGCTAAACACATGTCGTGGCATAAGGATGGTTTGCGTGAAACAGAGGGAGTAATGACACACCCATCTGATGCTCAGGCTTGGAAGGCACTGGACTCTTTTGATGCAGATTTTGCAAAAGATCCTAGAAATGTCCGTATTGGCTTGGCTACCGATGGTTTCACACCGTTCAACACTTCTGCAGCCTCATACTCATGCTGGCCAGTGTTTGTTATTCCATACAACCTTCCACCTGCTATGTGTATGAAATATGATTACATGTTCTTGTCTCTTATAATTCCCGGTCGTAAACATCCAGGAAAACGTTTAGGGGTGTTTCTTCAACCATTGATCGAAGAATTAAAAGAATTATGGACCAGAGTAGAAGCATATGATAACTATAAAAACAGAACTTCAACTTACGAGCTGCATACTTGTGGTCCGTTCATGATTTTCCTGCATATGGTGTTTTCTCAAGATGGAGCACACACGGTAAACTCTGTTGTCCAATATGTGGTTCAGATTCTGATTGATTTAGATTTTACTCATGGGGGCAAAGTGTGTTTTTTTGATTGCCACCGACGTTTTCTTCCAGCAAATCACCCATTTAGGAGGCAAGCCAATACATTTTGGAAGGATACTATTGTAACAAAGGGTCCGCCGATACGATTATCTAGTGGTGATATTGTTGAATGGATCAATAAACTTGTCCCTACAGATAATGGTTTGTTGGTTTTGGTCAGGAGCACAACTGGACTCATATATGCGCCTTATGGGATCTTCCTTATGCTAAGTCGTTGTTACTCCTGCACAACATCGATGTCATGCATCAGGAATGCAATGTAGCCGAAAGCATCATCAGCACATGTTTTAATTTGAAAAAGACAAAAGATAATATGAAGGATCGAAAAGATTTAGCAGAAATTTGTAATTGTCCAACCCTAAAAATCAGTCAAGATGGTAGTGGTAAGAAAATAATGGCACGTGCTCCGTTTTGTCTTAAAGTTAAAGAAAAGAGAAAGGTGCTGAACTGGTTGCAACAACTGAAGTTTCTAGACGGTTACTGTGCTGGATTCAGACGCACAATAAATCTCGAAAATTAGGTATTAAATAATCTGAAAAGCCATGATTATCATATAATCATGGAAAGACTTCTTCCTATAATATTTCATGGATATGTGCATCACTATGTATGGAGAGTACTGGCAGAACTTAGGTTTTTTTATAGACAATTATGTGCTAAGGAAATTACAGTTCAAATGATGGAAGAATTGGAAAAAGAAATACCTTCACTCATATGCAAAATGGAGAAGATATTCCCGCCAGGATTCATGAATGTAATGCAACACCTACTTGTGCATTTGCCTTATGAAGCTAAAGATTGTGGGCCTGTGCAATATCGATGGATGTAGCACATTGAAAGGACACTAAAAAACTTAGAGCAATGATTTTGAATAAAGCAAGAGTTGAAGGGTATATTGCAGAAGCATTTGCTCTAAAAGAGGTTGCATACTTCTCAAGTACCTTTTTTTAGACGAACACAATGTGTATGCTCCCACAATGCGGCAACATAGATGAAGAACCTCCTTGCGGTAATCTAAGTATTTTTGGATGGAAAGGAAAAATAGTTGGTCGCAGCAGTATGCATTTGGTCTCAGAAGAAGAATGGAATTCATGTATGTTATACATGTACACAAACATTGAAAAGATGGATCAATATTTTGTGTAAGTCTTTTTTTGAAGTGTCGCAAGGCTACAAATCTCAAACTATAGTAGGTGATGTTCTAATGTACCTGTATTTTTCATTATGCAGCAAGTTCGACAAACAATATTGGAAGTCTACGTGTCAACCAACAAGCAAACAATTAGATAAGTTGCATCGTGATGGTCTTAATGGAGGGCCTAACTTTGTCAATTGGTTTCGAAAGCATGCAATATTCTCTTTTTACATGTTACTTGTGTCCTTCTTAGGTTAATATGATTTATAAAACTAATACTTTGTAAAATTTCAAGTGCATGATCGATGCAAACGTTCATGAAGACATACGACAACTTTCTCAAGGTACAATAACAGCAGAGAGTTTCCGTCATTATGACGTAAATGGGTTCCGATTTTGTTCAGTAAAATTTGAAGCAAAACACCCTCTTGCAGCCACGACAAATAGTGGGGTTGTGACTAGAGCATGTGATGCACAGGGACAAGAAATAAACTACTATGGGATTATTCAAGACATTGTGGAGTTCAAATTTGGGGGTTCAAAAGATCTTAGAGTTACATTCTTCCATTGCGACTGGTTTGATAATAACAGAGGAACACGACAGGATGAATTTGGTATAGTCGAAGTGAAACATGAAGAAAGACTTCGTGGATGTGATAACTATGTTCTTGCTCATCAAGTTGAGTTGGTTTAGTATCTACCGTATCTTTGTCCAAAGTTGAATGCTTGGTGGCTCGTGTACAAAGTTAATCCACGAGAACGTTTATATGCGCCAAGTGACATTGGTTATCGAGACGAACAGGATGAAGTGTATCAAGAAGATGATGTCCCACTATCATTTAATATTGATGATGGTATAGGACTCGATACATTAGTAGGTGATGTTGAAGACAATGAAGTGGCGGATGTTTTAGTGGCTAAAAGAAAGCGACAAAGAACTAAAAAAGTAAAGATTCGACAATAGAAGAAAGTTGGTCAGAGAAACATTACCGAAGAAACTTTGGATCATGATGAATTTTAATCCTGTAAATATTTTATATTCCATTTATAATTGCTTTTATTACTTTATGTCTTATGTATTTTCTTACCAATTTTACTTTTGAACAGGATGCCACGTGGTGTGAAGAGTATCGCTAAGGGGCTTTTTGGCTCCTCAAGCAAGTCCGAGAGCCGGTCCGCAACCTCTTCTCGTAGCCAAGACTCTCTATTTCAGGGTAGTGCCTCAAATAATAGCAAACGAGAAGCATTTAGGAGATGCATGGAAGAAACTCACGATCAGGTTTGTGTCTCTGTATTTTAATTGTATTATCCTAATTTCATTATGTGAAACCTAATGTCTCTAATTACAGGTGGAACCGGAGATTCAGGAGCCGGACGGTCACGAGGAACATCATGAAGATATAGGGGAAAGTGTTTCTGTGCAGGAAAAACAACAAACAGGAGTGAACGACTATATTGATGAGGAAGTTAAGAATGATGACAAGGGGGATGACCGAGATATGGGAGACTTGGTGCCATCATTTAGGTATCGGTCTACAAACTCTCTCCTGCTAGCTGTGCCTCCACAACAGAGAATAAGGATCACTCCTATTGGTGACTGGTTAGTATATATTATTTATTAGTACTTAGTGATATGAATTTTTTGACAAATATAATATCTATTTAAAATAAGGCAATGGGATGACTTGGATTGGGATGGCAAACGACATCGTAGGCAGCCTAATGTGGTGTTGGGTGCCATTTGTCATCACCATTATCCCGGTTTTGTTTCTATAAAAGTTGAAGAAAAACCTGCAATAAACTGGGAGCACTATAAGATTGCTCCACATGCCGTACATGAAAATGTGGAAGGAGCCGTCTGGCACGACTTTTGGGTACGAGTTTCTTATAATTCATCATATTTACTTGATAATATTTTTCTAATAGATTAAATATTGTCCTTAAAGGAATGATATCGCTTGCCTGATGACCATGACGCTGCTCTCGAGTCACAAACACATAAAGTCTTTCACAAAGCAGCACACAAATTCGTAAATGACATGATATTTAATGCACGAATCACAGCTGTGTGCATGTACTACAAGTAGAAGCTTGGACAAATGATGAACAAGCGTCTAGGAGCTTCAAAAATTTATCTAGAAGAGGATCAATACCGTCATGTAATGATTCCTTGGATGGTTAAATATTCTGACGCTTATTATGCTTTCTGTTCTTATTGGGCATCGAAGGAGTATAAAGATAAATCTATGTCGAAAAGAATAGACTGTGAAGCCGTTGGTCAAGTTCTTCATCGTTACGGTGGAGATGGTCATATTTGTCTTTCAAAACGAATGGTGAGTTTAGTGGATTTACAATCTGTTGATAATATATATGTTTTAAAGCATTCATGTTTTTTAATATGTCTGTGTAGGCTGCTGAAAGTGGCGAAGATCCATCTTTCATTGATACTTATATAAAGGAGCATAGAGGCACCGACGAAAATCAACTTTGCACTCCGACAGCTACTCAAAACTTGGTGTGTCATATTACTTAAGTTCATGAATGGACAATAACATTGTTGTAAAGGTTGTTCACAATTATATTTTTTCCTACAGGAGAAATATGCTAAAGAGGTTGTGCGACGTCATGGATATGACTATGATTGGAGAAAGCAAGACGTCGACGTCGTTGCTTTGTACCAATCTTGTGGAGGAAAGCGTCACGGGAGGTGACTTGTACCTCTCGTATTTCTTTATTCTAATACATAAATTGGTTTTCAAGTGTCAATCTTATAATTGTGATTGTTGGTATTCAATGTTTAATGGTATCATTAACTCTGATGTGGTTCTCTCGGAGTCATGGTCAACACAGAGCGGACAGAGTTCTACACATCGATTGCAGTCAGAAGATGATTATCGGTTAAGAATAGTAGAGGAACTCATGAGACAACAGGAAGAGTTTATAAAATCACAAAACGACTACTTCTCAAGTCTTGCAACATGGCAACAATAGATGCAGGTACGTTATTAAGAGTTGAATTATTAATATAATAAATTTATATAAAGATTCTGCTAAACAGTTTAGAAATAATTTAGAGATACTTTTCTCAACTTGGATTGTCTGTCGCCATGCCACCGCCGCCGTCGCCTCCACAGTTTTCGACGTATCCCTCGCAACCGATATCTACACCCCTCTTACTGCTGGAACACAGGTATATATACTCGTTAGGTTCTGCTTTTTATTAAAATGATAGTAATACTGTAACATGTCTTATTTTTAATTGTAAGGGATCATCGTCAATGCCAGTTAGAAATTTGCAAACTCCGTCTCCAGGGGGACAATGTGGAGAATACAACTCTATCGATCAGTACTTTGCTCCTGGTGGTAGCAACTAGGTAAGTTATTTGAATGAGATAAACATCTCGGCTATGATTACTATTATGTGATACTAATTGGCTAGAATTTTCGTCTAATAGCTTATATTCACACTTGTAGGCCGTTTAGAGAAAATACTACTTGTTGCTGAAAGCGAGAGGTTGACGGTCGATCTTTGTGTTCAATGTGTGTTGATGGTCAAACATGAATGTATCATACTTTGTCATAAACCGTTTTATGTATTAAATGTGCTTTGAATATGATTATATATTGATCTTAATGATGTTTTATGTATTGAATTTGTGTTCAATATGTTTATATATGTTTGTGTGTTAAATTGTGATTAAATGTGTCGAAAAATAATTGTTTAGGCAATATTAAATTCTTATTTTCGTAGGTCAGCAAAAATCCCATGACTATATGACCATAATATTTTCATGGGCCTGAAAATGGCACATGACAATATGGTCAAAATATTTTTGTGGGCCTGCTCTGGCCCATGAAAATTGTTTTATAGTCGTGAGCTGGAGCTAGCCGACGAAAATATACATATTTTCGTGGGTGGCTCATGAAAAAAATTCAATTTTCGACAGGTTAATTTCGTCGGCCTCCGGCACACGACAATAATTGGAAAACCCACGAAAACATGAACTACAGGAAAAACGATCATAGACGACGGCCAAATTTATTGACAATGGGGCCGTCGTCTTTAATGTTATTGACGACGGCTAGACGAGAACCGTCGTCAATAAATCATTGAAGACGGTGGCCATCGTCTTTAACTAAATTCGGGCCCACCCGAGGAGTTATTGACGACGGTGACCTAGTACCGTCGTCAACAAGTCCTTATTGATGACAGTTTCCTAGCACCGTCGTCAATAACGGGGTATATAACCCGTGCGCGAGCCGGGAGGCGGCTAGTGGCGCCTCCCGACTCGCACCGGTCGCCGCCGCCGTCCCGGTCGCCGCCGCCCGTCCCCGCCACTGCCGCCGCCCGTCGCCACCGTCTCGGTCGACGCCGCCCATCCACGCCACCGCCGCCGCCCGTGTCTGGCCGAGGTAAGTCCCCTCCACCCCCCCCCCCCCCCCGGCCTCTCCCCGACTTTTGTCGCGGCCGCGCCGCCGGCCACCGGCCGGCCCGGCCCCGGCACCTCCCCCTCCGGCCCGGACCCTGTGCTAAGCTGTTGATGATTGATGGATTACTAGCTACATCATAAGAATTAAACTTCTATTACTAGCTACTGCAAAATTCCTGTGCATCTAGTCGCATATGCCTGTGCTCCCCCTCCGGTCTGGCCCCGGTGCTCGCCAAGTGCTCGAGCAAATGCCTGTGCATCTAGTCGCATATTTTTTAATACCCTTAAGAACATCAGTGGGCTTGTGTGTCGTATATATTTTTTGTTCCACCACAGCGCTGGCCACAGATGCCCCGCCGGCCGTCGCCGCCCCGCCCCTCCCCCTCCGGCCCTCCCCCCGCCCCCCCTGTGGCCGAGCCACGGCCAGCGGCCGCCTCTGTCCCCTCCCCCTAGCTCCGGTGACCTTTTTTCTGTTTGTTATGCTTGCACGTTCATTTAGCACAAACTTGTTATTGCACGTTCTCTTCATATTAATTTGCTTGTAACATCTCCACAGCCTACTTTTGATGAAAATTTTGTTAAAGTATAAAAATGAATAATGAATATACTTAGATATTAATGAAGGATATTAAGAGAGTTTGCAGTACAAATTATCTGCAATTGCAAACTTTTTTATAATATCCCTCATGGAAAAGCAATTACAACAGTTGAATTTTCTTCTGTGAGAGCTGAACACCGTGGCAGACATGGAGCTGTGCCCCTGCTTCTCACGATAGCGGTTCCATCCTCGATGTTTGCTGCTCGATAAAGAGAAGTGGCTGCACAACTCAATTGCCGCCTCACTGCCGCCGACGCTGGGAGTGGAGAGAAGAGGGAGAGAGGGTGAGGAGAAAATTAGGGTAGGGTATATTTATATACCCGAGTGAAAATGAGGACCGTCGGATCTCATCCGATGGTCCACAATAGTTGGGCCGTGAGGCCCACCTGCCCGCCCTGCCGCCACCCGCCCTGCATCCTCCGCCGCCTCCCGCCTCCTCCACCGCCTAGCTGGCCGCCCACCTCCTCTGCTGCCGCTGCCTCCGCCACACCCGCCTCCCCTCCTCGCCTGGCGCTTGCCTAGGCGACCGCCTAAGCGTCCCGGCGGCCGGCGGGCGCCTAGGCGTCCAGGCGTGGTTTCACAACCCTGGTTCAAGGACACAATATTTTTCCATCAGTGCTGATGTTCATGGTGTGTCACAAACACAAACCGTGTGACTGTGAAATTGCGAATGAAAGTATGATAATTGATACGATATTCATTTAATATTTACCAAAGACACGCACCCGTCTAGAGGAATAGCTGGCAAACAGCAAGTCATCAGAAACCATGATGGTTTCAGGCTTCGGCCACTCAAACTTGTAACCACAGCACCAGGATCTCCCACCCATGCCAAACATAGTGAAAGGAAATTGTAGATGACCCAAGCATCATAGCTAAAACATGACGAGATAGGAAAGTTCAAAATGAGCTGGTAGTACAACTATTAGTTCAAGGACTTCTGCAACTCCAGTAAGAAAAGCTGCCATCGTATGGACAACCTCGCAAAAACATGAGGAAGAAAAAAAAAGACTTCTGTCTGGCCGCCATCGCCTGGCCGAGCGTCACCGATGCCAGCGCCGCCTCCGCCCGCCGCCATCGCTGCAAGGCGCTGCTGGCCCCTCGTGATGCCACCTCCGATGCTTCACGCTGGTGATTCCTCGCGCCACCACACCCCGCCCTGCCGCCGCGCACCACCATCCCGTGCCCCGCCCCACTGCGCACCGCCATCCCGCACCCCGCCCCGCCGCCGCCGCTGCCGTCCCGCCCCAAGCCCCGCCTGGCCGCCCCTGCTCGCGCCGAGCCCCGGCCGCACCTTGGCTGCCCCGAGCCCCGACCTTAGTTGATTAATTGTTTAATTAGTATTGTAATTGATTATTGTTTAAATAATACTTTGATTGATTGCGTGATTAGTTATTATATGTAAATAAATGGGTTTTGGACCGGTCCGGCCTGACACGACCCATTTAGGGTCTGTCACGGCCCATTTATTGGTAATGTATTAGTCGAGACAGGCACCGAGGACGGCAAGCTCCCGCGCGTGGACGACTGGCCCCGACGGTGCGGTTTCATATTTGACCCACTTACGACGGGGCATAACGTACGACGGCTAACCCTAAAGGCGTCGTAACATAATGGCAGGCCCCAGCGGGGCATAACATAGGACGGCTGACCCACTTCTTTGTCTCTCGTTCTTTCCTTCTCTCTCATTCTTTCCTCTCTCTCTTTTAAATGACTCAAAAATGAAAGATTGACCTAAACATATACAACATGCGTCACCCGTTTCGAACGGGCCCGTCTCACATGTGTTACGCATGTGAGGCGTGTACGTTCGGAATTGTCCCTTTTTGGACAGCCTGGGAGTGACCGAGGGGGCATGGCTTGTGAAGAGACGCGGGCTTAGATCTAGACGAGATTTCGACGGCATAACCCAGTTGTTCTCTGCTGCACCATTTTCGGGCGTGCAGTGGAGAACAGCTGGGTTATGCTGCCAAAATTTCGTTCGGATCCATACCACGCGTCTCGTCATGAGCACGCTCCGCTCGGTCACTCTTGGGTGGGTTTATGACCTATCCTTTCCAATAGATGTAGGGTCGTGACATAAAAAAATTATAAAGTAACTATAATTTCCTTGACATTAAACTGCAGATTCAAATATGGGTGAGGATCGTAGTTTGATGTATACCGGTTGGAAGAACAGTTCTGGTGGTCACTCGGATGAGTGGTTCGCCAAGACAGATGCTTTTGTAGATCGAGCTTTTTCATTGTCAAAGATCGATAAGGTGTGGTGCCCATGTACGAAATGTCAAGGTGCAAAGTGTTGGGACAAAGTGAATTTGGCGTTTCACTTGTGTCGATATGGTTTCATGCAAGATTATGAGGTGTGGACCTTTCACGGTGAGACATCTTCTCAACCCTTACAAGTTTCAGATGAGGATGATAACACGGAGGTCGATAGGATGGACGAGATGCTTGATGCCATAAATCCTAAATTGATGGAGGATCCTCCTACAACGGAGGTTGAAGCGTTTTTCACGCTTCTCAAAGCTTCAGAAGAGCCGTTGCATGAACATACCGAAGTGACGCTCCTTACTTTCATGACTAGATTTATGGCCATTAAGTCTAAGTATTTCTTCTCCAATAACTGCTACAACGATCTCATCAAATTGATCAGCGATATCCTTCCACAACGACATAAAGTGCCTAAAGATATGTATCAGTCTAAGAAGTTGATTTCTGGTCTGGGTATGAAATATGAGAAGATTTATATGTGTCTAGAAAATTCCATGCTTTTTTGGAGAGAGCATGCCAACGACAACAAGTGCTTAAAATGTGGTAAAGCGAGATTTGTCGAAGTTGTTAATGATGACGGTTCAAAAGTAATGACTCAAGTCGCACAGAAGCAGCTTCGCTACTTGCCTGTCATACCTAGGTTCAAGCGTTTGTTTCTATCTAAAAAAACAGCTAGACACATGAGGTGGCATAAAGAAGGTGTACGTGAGAACAACGGCATGATGGTGCACCCGTCGGACGGTGAGGCATGGAAGGCGCTTGACCGCTTCGATCCAGATTTTGCCAATGACGCGAGAAATATTCGCTTTGGGTTGGCGACAGATGGCTTCTCACCGTTTAGTACAAAAGCCACACCATACTCTTGTTGGCCCGTGTTTGCTATTCCATACAACTTACCACCATCTCCTTGTATGAAGTATGGGTTCATGTTCCTATGCCTTATTGTACCTGGACCGGATCATCCTGGTTCACGACTGAACATGATGATGCAGCCATTGATTGAAGAGTTGAAAATGTTATGGACCGGAGTCGAAGCGTACGACTATTATAGAAAACAAAAATTCAACCTTCGAGCTGCGTACTTGTGGTCTGTTCATGACTTTCCAGCTTACGGCATGTTTTCTAGCTGGAGCACTCATGGTCAATTGACATGTCCAATATGTGCTTCCGACACGGATTGTTTTTGTCTAAATCATGATGGCAAGATATGCTACTTTGATTGTCATAGACGTTGGTTACCGCCAAATCACGTGTTTAGGCAACAGAGAAATGCCTTTAGAAAGGGTACCATTGTAAAAAAGGGACCACCACAACGTCTGAACGGGTCGGAAATTGTTAAACAGCTCAACAATCTAGTGGCAGATGAAGGTCGTCCTGGATATTTTGTTGGTTACGGAGAGGATCACAATTGGACTCATATATGTGCACTATGGGAGTTACCGTATATGAAGTCTTTAATTCCAATGCATAACATTGATGTCATGCACCAGGAACGTAACATGGGCGAATGCATCATAAGCACGTGCTTGGATATGACAGGCAAAACAAAAGACAATATAAAAGCTCGGAAGGATTTGGCAGAGGTTTGTAACCGACCAAGTCTTGAGCTCTCCGAAGCTGGTGGCAAACCACGAGCTTCTTTCTGTCTTCGACCAAAAGAAAAGAAAGAAGTCTTCAAGTGGTTGAAACAGTTGAAGTTCCCAGATGGTTATGCTGCTAGCCTGAGAAGAGCCGTTAATGTTAAGACTGGAAATCTTACTGGTTTGAAGAGTCATGATTATCACATAATCATGGAAAGACTTCTGCAGGTTATGTTTTGCGGCTATCTTGACGATGAGGTGTGGAAGGTGTTAGCCAAGCTTAGCTATTTTTATAGACATCTTTGTGCTAAAGAAATCAAAAGGGAGATGATGGAGAAGTTGGAAAAAGAGATGCCCGTGCTTTTATGTAAGATGGAAAAAGTATTTCCTCCAGGATTCTTCAATCCAATGCAACACCTTCTAATCCATCTTCCATATGAAGCTAAAGTAGGCGACCCTTTTCAATATAGGTGGATGTACCATATTGAAAGAGCACTCAGATGTCTCAAACCGATGGTTCGTAATAGGGCAAGGGTTGAACGATGCATCGCCGAAGCATTTACACTGCAGGAGATAGGATACTTTTCAAGTGTCTACTTTGCAGAAGAACACAATGTTAATGTATCGGTGTTGCGGTACAATATGGCTGAAGCAACCTCTTGTAGCGAACTCTCACTTTTTCAAACAAGAGGCACCACTGTTGGTAGTGGCACGAGCTATGATGCTTCAACAGATGAAAAGACAACTGCTTTGTTATACATGTACGCTAACATAGATGGGATGGACAATTTTTTTCAGTAAGTGGTTGTTCAACATCTATACTAATTTGTGTGGTGTGTTATACATCTATGCTAATAATTCTGTTTTGTCTTTATTTAGTGATTTCGATCAACAAAATTGGAAGTCTAAGCAGCTAACCTACTAGCAAGCAAATACAAACAATGCGACATTATGGAGTAAATGGAGGACCTAACTTCCAAACCTGGTTTCGAAATCATGTAATGTTTTCCTTGTCTTGTTCCTCTTAGTAATTATGTTCATAGCATAAAATAGTCTTCTTACTTCATATGTTGGACAGTGCAAGACACAATCCGGTGTTCATGAAGATTTGCGACAACTGTCAAATGGATCCATTAAAGTTAAAATCTTTGGTGGATATGATGTCAATGGGTTCCGATTTCGTTCAACTCAATTTGAAGCTCAACGTCCTCTAAGGGCAACATCAAGCACCGGAGTTGTGACGAGGGCCGCCGATGCCGAAGGACGTGAAACTAATTTCTATGGGATCATAAACAAAATCCTAGAATTCAGTTTTGCTGGGAGTAAAGACCTTAAAGTAGTCTTCTTTGACTGCGATTGGTTTGATAATAACAATGGAACTCAACAAAACCAATTTGGCATGGTAGAAGTCAAACACAAGGTCCGACTACGAGGCTACGACAATTTGTCCTTGCACACCAAGTCGAACAAGTGTACTATCTACAATATCCATGCGAAAAGCTTAGTGCATGGTGGGTTGTACAAAAGGTGAATCCTCGTGAGCGGTTATATACACCGGACAATACTGGTTACCTTGATGAGGCTGATGTTGTTTACCAAGAAGAAGAGTTGTCGGATTCTTTTGTCGTTGAGACTGGTCTACGAATCGATGAATTAGTTGGAGATGCAGAAGATGTACAGACTCATAATGTGAAAAAACAAAAACAGCGAACAACCACAACAAAAGATCGATGGTCCGGTTTACGAAGTAGAGTATATGATCGTGAAACTGATGAATATTTAAATTGAGTACAAGTAACGTTCCCTTCATCTCTTCTTTCGTCTTCTATATTTTTCTTTAAATTCACTATCAAATTTCCTTTCATTAGGATGTCGTCGAGCAGTAGACGACGGGGGACGCGGGGCTTTCTGTCCCAGAGAGCAGAATCTGTTTTCCAGGGCTGTCAGTCTAGCAATGGTAGACTGTCTCAGCTGTTGGGCCTCGACAGAGGCCAAGGATCACGAGAGCGGTCACAATAGGTAAAGAGTATTAAATTACATAAATTATATAAATAACTTCTTGAATCTATATTACCAATCTTCAAATTTTTAGGACGACTCTACGTCTGAGGAGATAGAGGCCAGGGGTCCTCTTCAGACACCACAGGTTTCGGAGCCTGTTCCAGATCTTGCTTCGGATCCTCTTCAGGTTCCGGCACCGAAGACTTCAGACCCTGCTTCAGAGCCTTCCACAGAGCCTGATGTGGAGCCGGCTCCATAGCAGCGTTACAAGAGGAGCCACTACGTGGCTCCTCCTCCGGTTCCTGCACGGCCAGAAGATCGGGTCGTTATTCGTCCGGTTGGCGATAGGTAAGTAAATCTATAACAAATCAATTTAGATATTTTAACACTTATATATGTACTAATTGAGAATGGTGTATTAGGTCTTAGGCCGATGACTCGTTCACGGGTCAAGGATGCCACCGCCAGGTCAACGCTGTCCTGGGCCAGCTCATCCGTTGTCACTACCCCAGTCTAGTGAACGGACGGGCTGCTACATCTTGGGACGATTACGCTACGGCCCAGGACATTACCTACGGCAACCACCAGGAGCATGTGTGGCATGAATTCATGGTAAGTAAATCTTCTATTCGCTAAATTTGAACCTATTATATGTTAAATACATTAACTTGTATATTTCTTCTTGTAGATATATTACCATTTGGAGGACGAGGCCCAGCTAGATCACGCTCGCCTGGTCTTCAACAACAACGCTAGGAAGCTCCTGGCGCAGTCGATATCAACGGCTCGCATTCAGGCTACAAAGGCGTACTATAAGTTGCATCCGGACGAGGGTGAGCCGGGGCAGTTTAGGGATGTGGCGGACAAGTACTTGACGGAGGCACAGTATGCAGAGGTAAAATCTTTATTTTACTTTGCTTCATTATCCAATTTTCATCAATATTTTCATCCAATAACAAATGTGTGCAGGTCAGCGTACCGTGGCTTGAGTCCTGTCCGGACGCATACAGTTCCCTGTGTGCTCGTTGGGCGAGCCAGGGCTTCCAAGGCGTGTCGATGATCCGCCGACAGAGTCATGGGACTGACGGGAAACACCGTCTTGGCGGGGACGGCTACGTACGCCTTGCTAAACGGATGGTAAGTGATACTCAAATTATATTCTAATTAATTTCTATCATTATCATTATGCTAACATGTACCGATAGGAGCGCGAGATCGGTCAGGAGCCGACCGCTATCCAGGTGTGTAGGAGGGGTCACATGGGAAGTGACCCCTCGCAGCCTGATCAGCTGTCTTCTCAGATAGCGACGGAGACGTTGGTGAGTACTTTAGTTAACTTAATTGTATTCTCTTTAAAACTTCTGATGACTTTAATCTTCTGTATTTTTAGGAAAAGTATGGGGAGGAGGTGCAGAGGCTTAGAGGCGACGATTACGATTGGCAGAACTCGCCGATCGTAGCTGAAGCCGCCTATGCAAGCGGTGGCGGTAAACCTCACGGTTGGTGAGTTCTGTTGTTTTTCATTTACTTTCATGAACTTCGAGACACGAAACTTTAATAATCTTACTTCGTTGTGTAGGTTGGCCATCTTCGATGGAGTAGTCGACTCGAGGGAGGCGCGGTCTTCCTCGAGGGTCTCTTCATCGCAGGGTGGATCCAGCAGGCGTGGAAGTCGAGATCTGGAGCTCCAGAGTGTCCAGGAGGAGCTCCAGAGGACGCAGGAAGCGCTGAGGCTCGCGAACGAGAGGCAAGCAGCCGAGCTCAGAGCTAGGGACGAGAGACAGGCAGCCGAGCTCCGGGCTAGGGACGAGTATCAACACTCGTACATGTTACAGTTGCAAGCTACCATGCAGGTAAATTCAGATCGTTGTACTCAACGTTTCTAATATATGAATGACATGTATAATAATTTACTTCATATTTGCAGCCTATGGCCACAGGACAGCCTGTTGTCTTTCCTCAGTGGGCGCCGCCACCGATACAGCTACCATAGGGGCCGACGTCAGGAGCACAGGTACAAAATTTCTCATAATAGCTGCAACTAGTTAAACTTGCTCAAATTTAGTTGAATTTGATCAAACTTACTCAAACTTATGGAAAACTAGTTAAACATCCTCAAACTGAGTAAAATATAGTAAAACTTACTCAACCATAGTCAAATATGAGCAAACTTACTCAAACATAGTCAAAACTAGTTGAACTAGCTCAAACACAAACACTACTAGTCTATATTTCTCAAACTTAATAAAATATGAGCAAACTTACTCAAACATAGCCAAATCTAGCTAACTTGCTCAATTCTAACTTGTAATGAGTTTATTTAATCATCTACACATTTGTGAACTTCTAATTTATCTAACTATACATGTACATCACAGGGATCGGCGACGCGGGCTCAGGAAACTCCATCCCCTCAGCAACCGGCGTTTGGACGAGCGCGCGACGACTTCCTAGACTCCGGTGGCAGCGGTCGGGGTAGCGTTGGGTAGTGTGGCGTGCGTATAGTGTTTTTTTGCCTGCCTGCGATGTATTTTTGATTGCCTGTGATCTAGCCATCAAGCCAGGGCTGGCCTCGAAGCCAGGGCAGGATTTTCTGTTTTTTTAAAAAATTGCAAAGCTTATTGACGACGGTTTCTGGTACCTGGCCGTCGTCAATAAGCCATTAGTATTGACGACGGCCAGGTACCAGAAATCGTCGTCAATAAGCTATTGTTATTGACGACGGTCAAAAACTTGGTCGTCGTCAATAAGCCATCATTATTGACGACGGTAAAAACCCTGGCCATCGTCAATAAGCTAGCTTATTGACGAGAGCCTGACCTTGGCCATCGTCAACATGCTGCTGTAGCTTATTGACGACAGCCGGATTTAGCTGTCGTCAATAAGCTTATTGACGACGGTAACCGTCGTCAATAAGCTTATTGACGACTAATAATTGACGACAGCAATAAACCGTCGTCTATAACGTTTCACCGTCGTCAATAAGTTATTGACGACGGTATTTGCTTATTGACGACGGTTTTTGGCCGTCGTCTATTGTTCGGATTCCTGTAGTGATGTATTGTCATGAGCATTTTGGTTATTTTCGTGGGCTTCTGGCCCACGAAAATAAGTCGGTTCCTGTAGTGCTAATGCACAATTGAAGTTGATAATCAATGTAAGTTCTCAAAATAATAAAGTTTATAAAAGAGCTAACGCAAACCGGAGCTTGCCTTGCTGTTCCTCCGGGGTGATGAAATCCAACAACTCCTGCTCCTCCTCGACCTTAGCGACTACACAATATAAATAAGTATGTGTGTCAATTTAAATGCATTTGAATTTGAAGTTGATATAGTTAAGACTGTAAGTACTGCTGGACATGCCCAATGACTCTGAAATTTTTACTGTGGTTTGTATACAACCTAAACAGAAACTTGGCCTAATTTCATTTGCAGCACAACTCATTTGAGCCCTCCACAAATAAATGTGTATTTGACCTTAATTGGAGCTCTTAGGGTGTTCTAAGGATTTTCATGGATCAAGCCATGACTTTCTGGAAACTAGATTTTTAGGGGGTTCTAATGGAATTAATTTCACCTAATTTGAAGATTCCTAGCAAAAGATATTAGCTAAACAAGTTCATAGAAAATCTGAAAAATATTTCTGGACATTTTTCATTTTCTCTGGAACAGTTTCATTAATCACACTATTAGGTGGACAAATGAGCTCAAATGGATTTGAAAATTTTATGGTAGCTCAGGGATATTATGATGAACATCCTGGCTAAATTTCAGAATTTTCCACTAAAGTGTTCTCCAGTTAAAATTCTAAACAGTTTAAATTTTGAAGAATTAATTATGGAGAAATAAAAGTTTTCCTGAAGTTAAACTTGATTTGTTGGAAATTACTCAAAGAGCTAAATCCAACAAAATTTGGTTCACTCGAATTAGAGTTTCCTAGCCAAAGTTATGTGGGTTTGAAGTTTGAACTAGAAACTGAAAATCCGAAAATGTTTAAATACCTGCCGATGGGTCCAGGGCTACGTGTCACGCACTGGTGCATTGGCACACGGGGTCACACGATTAATTGCGTGTAGCCGCACTCGATCCCGAGCCACAGAGAATTTGGCGCCCGGTTAACCGAGGCTGACATGTGGGGCCCGCGGGTTTTCTTCAACCTCTCGCTCCCGTGCTCGGCCTCCGCCCCCCTCGCCGGAGGGGCTCTGCCGTGTGCCAAGCTTCGAGATTTTTGCTGCCTCTTCCTAATCCCACACGGGGAACACGGTGCTGGCCTTAGCTCGGCATGAAAACAACAGGAACATGGCCGGCGACGAGTGGCGACTTCGGAAGCACTTCGGCCGTGTCGCCAGGGCTCCCTAGCACCCCAAATGCTTGAGCAAAAGGTCGTACAGCATCAGTGCACCCTAGGGAAGGTCGATGAGCTTGGGAATGGCTCCAACTAGTATGTCACCATGTGACCTAGGTCAAAAATCGGGAAAACTAGCAAAACTCGGAGAACGGTGGCTATACTCGATGATTCTCCGAAGTTTCTGATCCTATGGACTCGCACGGGCATCTAGAAGTATTTTACTAAGTTAGGTGATGAGTGGTGCGGTGTGTAATATGAATTTTGCGAAGTGGTCCGGCGGTCTCTTTTGTACACCGGCACAAAACCGTGAAATTCTGGTGATGGCAGCCCATGGCAAGCAGTCGGAGCTTGCGGTGATGGAAGAGGAGACTTTGACGAACCTCTTTGCTGTTCACAGCTCGGGGAAAAGCGAGCTTTGGTGGTCCGACAAGGTGTTCCCGTGGCGGCGGCTCTGTTAGAACCAAGGAAGAAGAAACGGTGCGGTGAAGCTCCAGGAGGATTGGTCACGGACTGGAACCTGTATGAGGGCGTCGAGGAAGGGTCGGCAACCTCGGTTGTGGCCTCAGCTCGGTGTGACATCCACTGACTCGACCGGGCGACGGTGGAGCAGAGAACTTCAGCAAGCGGCACGTTTCCTTTGTGTGAGAGGGAAGCAACGGAACTGTCATCGGTGAAACAGCGAAGAGGGGGTTCAGGTGCAGGGTATGGACGACGAACGGTGGCTTCCAGCGCACGCGAGTGAAGCAGGAGCTGGCGTTTTGCACGGTGACACTCGCTACTGCATCCCAAGAAACCGAGCGCCGGCTCTTCAGTCGGTTTGATCCAGTGAGAGGCTGACAGTGGGTCCCACTATTTGAATTTTGTCGTCACAAATTAAATTTCTACACTGTTGCAAATTTGTGAGATCATCTTGCCCTCTAAAATTTGATCAATCACAAGTTTGGGATTTGGTTTGTGAAGTGATCAAATTGTGGAATTGGTTTGATTGAATTTGTAGCAAATTGTAACTGAAATTCAAATTTAATTTGAATTTAGCCAAAATAGCTCATGTCAAGATCAACTCCAAATGGAGTGAAATTTGGTGTGTGAGCTCACAAAAATATGCTGAGTGTGAATATGAACCCCACTTCTGAATTCATGTGATGAAAGGAGTTTGAATTTGAATTTAAGTTCAAACTAGCCTTTTGCTACTTATACCCAAAAATATCTCAAAATGTTTTGGATTTGGGTGAAATTTGGCATGAGCATTCCTAGGAAGGTTTAGGAGTTTTCCATATGCAGCCTCTATATGATGTGTAAGGGCCTATATTTTTGGCACATATTCAAGTGTTCATCACCACACACACACTTCATTTGAAAAAAGTTGATGAACACATTTGAAGAGCATGTAACCACCATCAACATGCTCATTAGAGAATAAACTCACAAAATGCAAAAGTGGCATTTCCCACATGCATCATCTAAGGGCTGAGCATATGAAAAACTCCAACACCTTGCTAGGAAGGCTCATGACAAAATTCACCCAAATCCAAACCTTTTTGAGGTCCTTTTGGGTATAGCTAGAAAGAGGGTGGTTTGAACTCAAATTCAAATTCAAACTGTTTTCATCCCATGAATTCAAAAGTGGGAGGCATATTCTTACTCAGCACATTTTTGTGAGCTCACACACCAATTTTCACTCCATTTGGAGTTAATCTTGACATGAGCTAAGTTTAGCAAATTCAAACCTTATTTGAATTTCAAACTGCTTATGTGCTGAAATTTGGTCAAACACTTCACAATTTGAATTCTACCAATTCCAAATGGGCATGTGGTAGATAATTCAAATCCTAGGGGGTATTAGGGGGATTACTGTTTGTAGCAGTGAGAGGAAGTTAATTTCATAGGTTAAAACTCGGGTGGGACCCACATGTCAGCTGCACAGTTCAAAGAACCGACTGAAGACTTGATCTCGGTTTATTGCGCCCGACCGAGCTGCCGCCACGGCAAGAAAATGGCGAGGACAGCAGCTGCTTGTCGCCCCTGGCCGCTGAACCGCCTCCCTGGGTCCTTATCTAGGTGCCCGAGCCGTCTCCGGTGTTTCTCACCGCTACCCCGACGTATTCTCACCCAGCAAACTGAAATCCCTCGCCGCTCGGTTGAGCTCTCGGTCCCTTGTCGCCCGGCTGATCCTGTGGTTTTCACGGTGATCTGAGGCCAGCACCGGGTGCGCCGAGTCTTCCTTGACACCCTCGCGCCGGTTCCAGACCCTGAGCAACCCTTCCTGAGCTCCACCGCAGCGTTCTTTCGTTCCCCGGTTCAGCTGAGCCGCAGTCACGGGGACGACCCGTCCGGCCACCACAGCCCGCCGTTCTCCGAGCTGTGAATAGCAAAAAGGTTCGCCTTCAGTCTCTCTTCCTTTACCGCAAGCCCCGGCGGCGTGACATAAACTAATCACGCCAGAATTTCTCAATTTTGCGACGGTATACAAAAGGGATGCCCGGACCGATCCGCAAAATTCATAGTCCACACCGCACCACTCATCCTCTCAGGGAGGGAAGCACTTCTAGGTGCCCGTACGAGTCCATAGGAGCAGAAACCACGAAGAGCTGTTGGGGAAAGCCACTGTTCTTCGAGTTTTAGGAGAATCCCCGATTTCCGGCCTATGTCACACGGTGACACCTAGTACAGTCATTTTCGAGCTCCGTGGAGCTCTTGTAGACCTTTCCTAGGGTTCACTGGTGCTCGACGACCTCTTGTTCAATCGGTTAGGATGCTAGGAGGGCCGGCCGACACGGCCGAAGTTCTTCCGAAGCTGCCGCTCGTCGCCGACCATGTGCCGGTGATTTTCATGGTGAGCTGAGCCCAGCATCATGTTCCCTGAGTGGATTTAGGTAGAGGCGGCCAGAATCATGGAGTTTGGCGCACACCACAGAGGCCACCGGCGAGCTCTCCGGCGAGGGGTAAGCTGAGTTTTTCCGGCCGCCGACGCACAACCCTAGCTGCACCGTTGAGCTACACCTTGCACGGCTTTTCACCCATCTTTGTATGCAAAAACGTGCTTCTCACATCACCCTGGTGCTTGCGGTGCTCTCCCCAACCAGAATACTCGCCTGTCATGCGAGAACGATGGCGCCAGGGTGGAGGTTGCCGCTGCCGCCATCGGGGAGGTATTCCCGGTCAGTTAGTGCCGCCACTGAGCTTTCCAGCGAGTCCTTCATCGGGTTTTGAGCACAGGAGGCGAGATTTAGGCCGTCTAGGGCACTGAGTAACCGTTCCGGCAAGGTACCCCGTCGCTCCGGCGAGGGGGCCGCCCGGGCGCGAGCAAGAAGACGATGGGGATCGGCCCCACCTGTCAGTAGCACGAGTAAGGCGCGGGATCAGGGTGCGGCTTAGGATCTGTTGTGGCTGCGCCGGTTAATTCAGTAGCCCCCGGTGTTACCGCAATTCCACTGGTCCGGTTTAAAACAGTGGGCCCCCGGTCACAATTGCTATGGGTGAGATGGACCTTCAGTTTTATCCGCACTCTGTAGGCGAAGTTCGGGCTGATACGATGCACCGAACACCATAAGGCGCTGTATGCAGCACAACAGATACAAGGAGAAGCCGGCACATGGTGGGCGAACTACACCGCCTCCTTACCGGCTGGCCATGCCGTCACATGGACGGAGTTCTGGGAGGCGTTCCGCGCCTATCACATACCTCCCGGGGTTATGGAAAGGAAGCTCCAGGAGTTCCTGGCGCTACGACAAGGCGAGAGGAGTGCTCATGAGTACTCCAGGTCATTCAACCGGCTGGTGCACTATGCGCCAGGATTTGTGAGAATGGAAGACGACAAGCGCAACGCGTTCTTCCGGGGCCTGAATTCAAAAATGAAGGTCCATCTCACCCATAGCAATCGCGGCACATTCAACGACCTAGTTAATGCCTCGATTCTACAAGAAAATGCTCAGCGCGAGCGTGGTTCTGATAAGAGGAAACACAGCACGCTGCAAGCAGCAGTGGTGGAACGCCACAAAAATACCATGTGGTGTATCGCTCACCATCCAGTCAGAGATGGCAGCCACCGGCGCGACCGCCTCAGTTCTGCGGTCGACAATATAATGCGCCGGGTTTCCGACCGACGTATCCACCACAGCAACAGCAGCAGCAAAGGATGGTTCCTCGTGCACCTCCGTTTCAACAGCGTGCACCAGGATTCCGTCCTCAAGTAGGCGGGACCCCGACACCTTACACGTGCTTCACATGTGGCCGTGTCGGGCATATTTCGAGGGACTGCCCCGAGCCGCGACAGGGCAGGGGTGCAGCACCATATCAGGGTGCTAATAAGCCCCGTAATCAGCCCAAGAAACCAGCACCAAAACCCGGCAACGTCCACCACTTAGCCATCGAAGATGTGCCGGAAGGCGAACCCGTCCTCGCGGGTAAGTTTTCTTACTTAGGTCATCCCTGTGAGACCTATGTGTGCTGAATACATTGGCAATTAGGATAAAAGTTAGCATTAACATTCAAAGTTTTGAATATTGCCAAAACATTTTTCTGTGGCAAGGTCCGACAAGTTCTTTGTTAGGTCCGCCAAGTGTTGGCAAGGTCCGACGCAAGGTCCGGAGAGCTCCTGCAAGGTCCGGAGAGCTTCTGTGAGATCCGGAGCTTGTTTTTAGGGACCTTTCCGTGAAGTTCAACTCGTAGAACTGCAGCGTCTTGTTTTTGCTTTTAACTCGCAATGTTTCAAACTTGCTTTATGGGAAGGTTTGCTTAGTATTAATTTGCTAAGTTTTTGGTGTGTTTTGGTGGTTATGGCGGTTATCATTTGATATGGTTTGCAACATGCTTATGTGACGTGCTCATGTAAGGTGTTGTGGTTTTCGAACTAACGTGAGTCAAGTCGAGGACTTGTGCTCGGAAGAATTGGTTGTTTATTCATGTGCAGGTGTTGCTTGAGTTCAAGACATGGCTGGTGACGGGATCCTTGGACTAGTCTCAGTGAGGAGATGAGGTTCCAACAACCAACTTCGGGAGGAGCTGTGGTTGAGTTGATCGGGAGGTCGCGCAGCATGTTTGGATCAAGGGCAGTGCATATGAAGGTTGCGTTTACGTCGTTGGAAGGTGTTTCCACGTGTGCAAGGAGTGCATGGACGTGGCAACATTGTTCCAAGGCGTGATGAAGAGAAGTGGATGTAAAGAATTGGTCGGAAAGGTCCAACCGGCTGGATTGCGTACTCAGGCTGAGGCTGAGTCGGATATGGCTCATATATGGAAGATTTGAGTTGGTTATGATAGGATTTCATGCTAGGCACGAAGTTGAGTTGTTTTAGGAATGTTTAGGACGTTCCTAAGGTGTTTGGAGGTCTCACAATTGCTTCTATCTGCGAATAGGAGAGTCCTGAGCAGTTATGGTAAGTTAGGATACGAGTCCAATTAGGAGTAGGAGTCCTAGATTGGATTGTTTAGCCTGAGGGCTGGCTATAAAAGCAAGGGAGGCCAGAGCTCTCGTGTGTAGAGAACTTTGGGCTGTTCCTCTTGTGTTTCTATTGAATAAAGTTCATAGTTTTGAGGAGCTTTTGTGCCTTGTTCGTCCCACTTGTTTTTCGTCAAGTCTTTCTCGCCGAGTTTCTGGACAGACCGATGTTGCTTTGGTGTTTCGTTCATAACTCGAGTTTTACAGATCTGATTGACGTGATTCTTTTTGGGTTGTCTTCACAACTCAATTATCTATCATCTGTGAAATTTTCATGAGCCTCGGATCTGCAGTTTTTGAGATACACGAGTTTCTTTGCAGCATTGCAGATCTGTTCTATATCGGGTAGAACAGATTGATCTTCGTTTAATGTTTTGATCGTATCTCAAGTTTTACTTCGTGTTTTCAAGTGATCCTTGTTGCATTAGATCCGTGACTTGATTATCTACCTCTCTACTCGATTTGTCATGGTTGAACATGTTTGAAAACACTTGCACACACGGTTTCTTTAACCGATTGATTTTTGCTGAGGGGTTTTTGTTGTTTCCGCTGCGAAAAGTTTTAATCTACCATTCACCCCCCCCTCTGGTAGCTTTTCACGTGCTCTTCGATCCTACAATTGGTATCAGAGCCAAGGTGCTCTAATCTTTGTGATTTGCACGTGCTTTGACTAACCATCATGGAGAAGTACTCCGCAAAACCTTGTGTGTTCAATGGCATCGATTTTCAGGTTTGGAAAGCGCGGATGGAGGCCTACATACAGGCGCAAGGCTTCGCCATATGGGAAAAGGTCTACTGGAACTTCGATGTACCACCCAATGATCAAGTTACGGCTGTGAACATGAGAGATGTTGACAACAACAACAAGGCTCGCAACTTGATCATCCAAAGATTGACTCAAAGCGACTTCGACCGTGTTGCACACCTCCGATCTGCATATGATGTTTGGAAAGCTCTTTGTGACTACCATGAAGGATCCAATACGATCAAGGAGGTAAGGCAAGATATGTTCAAGAAAGAATACATGCGTTTTTGAGAAGCAACCCGGTGAGTCAATTGACGACCTTTTTGCTCGCTTTAATAAAATTCTCAGCAACTTGCGTAGTGTCAATGTTAACTTTTCAGATGCTGAAAATGCTAGACAATTTTTAGGAGCATTAGATATGTCAATTTGGGAGATGAAAGTTACATCTATTCGTGAATCTACTGTCATGAGTTCTCTTACTTTAGACGTGCTTTATTCTAAATTAAAAACTCATGAAATTGACATCATCTCACGTAAAAACCCCAACAAGTCTATTGCATTTGTTTCGCAACGTGACATATCTAGTTCTAGTCAATCATCATCTAGTGGTGCACTCTATTTGCTGTCCTCTCTAACCCTTGAACAGATTGAAGAGTTTCCAGAGGAGGATCTTGCACTCATCTCTACTCGGTTCTCAAAAGCATTGCAAAATGTGAGAACTAGAAGAAGAGGAAGCTCCGGACCTCAACGATGTTTTGAATGTGGTAAGACAGGACATTTTCGTACGGAGTGCCCTAACCTTTCAGGTCCGACTTCACGTGAATAAAAGCAAACAAGGACGAAGAAATCGTTTGCAAAGAATAAGAAGAAGAAAGATTTATCAATGCGCAACATAGTGCATATTATGATCTCTACACTTCAAGATTTCGGCTCAAGTGATGTGGACACCGGTAGTGATGAAGATGAAGAAGCTATGACAAATATGTGCTGCATGGCGAGCAAGTCAAGTTCAAGCTCCGAGGAGGCAGAACACAACAGCGACGATGAAGAGGTATGTCCCACTTGCGAAGAAATGTGTGATGCTATTTCTCGTGCCACTGTTATATTAAAGAAAAAGGATAAAAAACTTAGGAACAATGCTGTTAAAATTGAATCACTAGAATCTGAAATTAATCGTTTAAAAACTTTGATTCCTAGTGATGATTCTTGTTTCTCATGTGATTTGATTTATGAACAATCATCCTCTTTAAGAAGTGCACACGCATCTACACTTGATAAACTTGAACTTGAAATTGAAAAGAACAAAGAGCTTGCTGCACTTAATGATAAAAATTTGAAAGATGCTTGTTGTTCTACAATTGATTTGCATTGTTCTTCATATGATGATCTGAATATGAAACTAAATGATGCTATGAATGAGATTTCTATTTTGAACAATGCTTTACGTGTGCATGAAGTTAAATATTGTTCAAATTGCAAACTAAAAGGAAAAACTTCATGTGAAAACTGCTTTGATCTGTCCAATAAACTTGATGACATGCATAGGACACTAGATTGGTTTTCTAATGCAAATAAGAACCTAAACTTGCTGCTGAATTCTTCCAAGTCTTGTAATGATAAAACTGGTTTAGGTTTTAATTCTCATGCTCATGCTAAGGCACACCCACCTAAAGTTGTAAAGTCATTAGGAAGCGGTTTGATTCAAACAGCTCCTAGACAAAAAGAGGTGATTTTCAAATCTGCAGGAGTACTGTCCCATTCGGGTTCTAATAAATGTGTTGCTTGCTCATCTAGACATGATAATAAGGTTATTTTTCATTGTACCTACTGTGGTAGAGATGGTCATGTCATGGATTTTTGTTATAGACTAGCTAAACACGATAAGAAACAAAGAATACTTGCTAGATCACATAACAACCAAGCAAAATCTGCTAGACCGAATGTTCGGAGCTTGAAACCTGCTGTAATGAGTCAAAAACTTGCTCTCGGACCTACTGTTTTTTGTGCTACATATAACACATCTTCTAAGTCAGTAGTTGGGAACAAAAAATTTCGATGTTTGGCTCATAAACCTGCTGTACCTTCTCAGCTTTCGCGTGTTATTCCTGCTGGACGTCGTGTGACTCAGTACTGGATTCCTAAAAGTCTTTTAACTAACCCCAGTATTGAGTCATCGACGTATTGTGCTGCTGTGTAGGTTTCACATTTGAGGAAGGAGAACATTTGGATTGTGGATTCAGGTTGCTCACGCCACATGACCGGTAACAAAGAATGGTTCTCCTCTCTCTCTTTTGTGTCACGTGTAGAAAATGATACTTTCGCCGATAACTCTTCTACTCCCATAATTGCTAAAGGTTCGTTTAGAGTAAACAATCTCTACACTTTGAAAGATGTGGCACTTGTTAAAAATTTGAAATACAACTTGCTTTCGGTTTCACAATTGCTAGATGAAAATCTAGAGGTTAGCTTTGCTAAAAATTGCTGCAAGGTTCTAGATTCAAAAGGTGAGCTTTTGTTTAACATGTCAAGGTTTGGAAGAGTTTTTAAAGCTGATTTTGATTTGTCAACTTCTAAGCATCGGTGTCTAGTTGCTAATGGTACAAAGGATCTATATTTTTGGCATCGTGGACTTGGTCACATAGGCTTTGATCATCTCACTCGTGTTAGTGCTCTGGATCGCATACGTGGGCTGCTGAAGCTTAAAAAGGACAATGATATTGTGTGCTCTTCTTGTAGACATGCTAAGTTTGTTGCAGGTTCACATGCTCCTCTCACAATGACCATGACAGCTGAACCGGGACAACTTTTACATCTTGACACAGTAGGTCCGGCACGTGTTCAATCCTTCGGAGGTAAATGGTATGTTCTTGTGATTGTTGATGATTATTCCAGATATTCTTGGGTTTATTTTATGGCATCTAAGAATGAAGCTTTTAGTCATTTTAGAACTTTATTTCTTAGGTTATCTATTGATCACCCAAGATCATTAAAAGCAATTAGAAGTGATAACGGAACTGAATTTAAAAACCAATCCTTTGATCACTTTTGTGCTGAAAATGGAATAGATCATCAATACTCTTCACCCTATGTACCACAACAAAATGGTGTCGTAGAAAGAAAGAACAGGACCTTAGTTGAGATGGCTAGGACTATGCTTGATGAATATCAAACTCCTAGGAAATTTTGGGCTGATGCAATTGCAACCGCTTGTTATGTCTCAAATTGTGTTTTCTTGCATGCTAAGCTTGGGAAAACCCCATATGAGCTCCGGTTTGGACATAGGCCTAGTGTTACACACTTTAGGGTTTTTGGTTGCAAATTCTTTGTTAAGAAACATGGTAACCTTGATAAATTTGAAGCTAGATCTGTTGATGGCATGTTTCTTGGTTATCCATCTCATACTAGAGGCTACCCTGTGCTTTTACTTAACACTAACAAAATTGTGGAGACTTGCGAGGTTTCTTTTGATGAAGCTAGCCCAAGTACTAGCTCCGATATTGCAGGTCCGGATCCATATCCGCAGGGGGAGAGTATTTTTATTGAAGAAGATGAAGAAGTGGTGCTGCTGCCCGAAAACTCGGAAGTAAATAACGATCAAGCTGCTGATTTTGCACCACAACCAGCACCAACAGTCACTACTGCTGGTTCGGACCTTCCTCAATCAACAAGCTCTCCTAATCAAAGGTACGAACATGAAGAAGAAGGTGCTTGTGAAGTGTCTACTCCCCTCCGAGTACTCAAAAGTCATCCTCCACAACAAATCATTGGAAGCTTGCATGAACGAGTCACTCGGTCCAGGTTTTGCGATCCAAACTCTCATGCTCATTATGTTTTTGTTGCTTCTTTTGAACCCAAGGATATATCACACGCACTCACTAATGAATCTTGGATTAATGCGATGCAAGAAGAGTTAGAAAATTTTGAAAGAAATAATGTTTGGAAACTTGTACCTCCACCTCAAGGTCACACATTAATTGGAACTAAATGGGTATTTAAAAATAAGCAAAGTGAGGATGGGGTTGTGGTTAGGAATAAAGCTAGGTTGGTTGCTCAAGGTTTCACTCAAATTGAAGGTCTAGATTTTGATTAAACATTTGCTCCTGTTGCTAGATTAGAAGCAATAAGAATTTTATTAGCATTTGCTGCATCTAAAAGTTTCAAGTTATATCAAATGGATGTTAAAAGTGCTTTTCTTAATGGCTACATAGAGGAGGAGGTTTATGTTAAGCAGCCACCGGGTTGAAAATCCAAATTTTCCTAATCATGTTTACAAACTGTCCAAAGTCTTGTACGGTCTAAAACAAGCCCCTAGAGCATGGTATGATAGGTTAAAAACATTCTTAATTGAAAAGGGGTTTACCATGGGCAAGGTTGATAAAACTCTTTTTATACTTAAGCATGGCAATGACTCATTATTCTTTCAAGTGTATGTGGATGATATTATCTTTGGTTGTGCTTCTCATGATCTCGTGTCCAAGTTTTCGGCTATGATGAGTTCAGAATTTGAGATGAGTATGATGGGAGAACTCACATATTTTTTGGGGCTGCAAATCAAGCAAACAAAAGAAGGAACTTTTGTGCATCAAACTAAGTATACAAAGGACCTTCTTAAGCGCTTCAACATGGACAAATGCAAGCCTCTTCGGACACCAATGGGAACAGCAACAACACTTGAACTTGACGAAGATGGTGACCCGGTCGATAAAAAAGAATACAGAAGTATGATTGGATCACTTTTGTATCTCACGGCGTCAAGACCGGACATACAATTCAGCGTATGTCTTTGTGCACATTTTCAAGCTTCTCCACGTGCTTCACATCGCCAAGCCATCAAAAGGATTCTCAGGTACCTACATGGAACTCAAGAATTTGGCATTTTCTTTCCTTCTTCCTCAACCGTTTCTTTGAAAGCTTTTTCGGATGCTGATTTTGGGAGTTGTAGGATTTATAGGAAAAGTACTTCGGGTGCTTGTCATTTTCTTGGTAATTCACTTGTTGCTTGGTCCTCTAGAAAACAAAGTTCAGTTGCACAATCCACGGCCGAATCTGAATATGTAGCTGCTGCTAGCGCTTGCTCACAAATTCTATGGATTGTTCAAACACTTAAGGACTATGGGGTTGATTTAGATAGTATTCCACTGTTTTGTGATAACACTAGTGCAATTTGTATTGCTAAAAACCCCGTGAAACACTCTAGAACTAAGCACATTGACATTAGGTATCACTTTCTTCGTGATAATGTTGAAAAAGGAAACATTGTGTTTCACCATGTCGATACCGAACAACAATTGGCTGATATTTTTACAAAACCTTTGGATTTCACTCGTTTTTGTTTCATTCGTAGTGAAATAGGGGTTATGCATCCTCATGGCTTAAAATGAGGGGGAGTTTTTGAAACTTTGAAAGTCTATGTGTGAATGTGAAACTAAAATAATATGAGCATAGTATTTCATACATATATGACTTTGTGATTCCTTTTACAGGCTGAAAGTTCTTACTACATTACTCATGTTATACATTTTGTAGTTTTTGCCATGACTAGTAATTGGAATAATTACTTACACTAAATCTGGTCATGATCGAACTTTCCTGCTGTTTTGAACTTGTTGCGTGCTCACAAGTGCTTTTAATCATAAAAAATTAATCAAGTGATCAGCTCACATGTTGAGTTTTCAAATAAAAAATTGAGAAAAGATCAAGAGAATATGCATGCATCGCACTTCTTCTTTTGAGATTGCTTATCATTGCACTAAGATATGAACTTGGAAGGAATTTTGTATGACTAAAACCATGTCCTTAAGCTTCTGATTGTCAAATGACATAGGCTTGGCTTGGTTGGTGAATGTGGCCTAGAGGGGGGGGTGAATAGGCCTTTAAAAGATTCCTGCACACTTAATAGAGTTATCAGAAACTTGATTGACCGGACTAGTCCGGTTGTGTGGGCGGACTAGTCCGGTGTGCTGAATTATGTGAGTTAATTAAGTGTGTTTCAGAAATTGAATCTTTCAGCAGCGGAATGAGAACAACAGTTTTTATAAATTAAGTTTATTGTATGAATGCACGTGCAAACTTATAAGAAACTCAAATGATGATTAGCAAACTAGTGATCTAATGTATCAAAATGTGAAGTAAATGAGAGACAAAAGACACGAATTTTTACCGAGGTTCGATCTCACCAAGAGATCTACGTCCTCGTTAAGGAAAATCACACAGAGCCGGGTTCCTAACCCTTTCCCTCTTCAAGACACCACAAAGGCCGACTTGACTCCACTATCACGGGCAATCACCGAGTTTGTGGGGCTACCTCACAAGTTGAGGGCTCCCACGAGAATTACAATAAGAACGTGATCAAATACACTCGAAAATAGTACAATGCAGAATATGAGTGTAGAAATATCAAACCCCAAGAGCTCACAACGAAAGAACGACGATCTCCCAATCCCGAATCCAAGTGTTCAATTGATTTTGATCTTTTTGCACTTTAGATATGTGGGGAGATGTGTTTTGGGCTCTTGGGACAAGGTGGCGGTGCTAGGGTTTGTGTTTGCTGCAGTATTAGCCATGTCTTATTTGAGAAAAAAAATGAAGGACCTCTTTTTATAGGGTTTCCAAAAAAAATTACCGTTGTTAAACCTAATACCGGACTAGTCCGGTGCAGGTCCGGACTTGTCCGGTCACAGTGAATCATGATGTCCAGAAAGTGTGGCGGACTAGTCTGGTGTGCACAAGGACTAGTCCGTTTTGGGAACAGAGAGTTTGGCGGACTAGTCCGACCTCCAGTGATAGGAGGTTCCAGAAAGTCTTGCGGACTAGTCCGGTATGCACGAGGACTAGTCCATTTAGCGAACAAAGAGTTTGGCGGACTAGTCCGGTCCATGATCGGACTAGTCCGGTGCACTGTGAAGAGTTTGGATAATTTTAAAACCCTTTCCCATGCGCAAAGTCGTGAGCTCTTGGAGTGTGTCTTTCATACACACCCTAGACACTTAAATTCTAATTAATTCTTCTAAATTTCCATCAAGGTATTCTTCTTTTGGACACCACTTCATTTTTCACCTTTTTGTGTGCACCGAGCTGTTTCACTTTGTTTATCCTGCAATCATCTCAATAGTTTCATTAGGATCTCATATGTTCGTCATCAATTAGCCAAAACTCACAAGGGATATCCTAGATGCACTTACAGTTGGTTAGAATAAGGCTGATGTGGCATATAATCACTTGCAAATATCATATGATCAACTTTGTGCCTTAAATGATTATGAATAATAAAAATGCAGCAACAAGTGTCATGTTTTCAGGTTTTAAAATTGTTGAGTAAGAGAGATCATGACTTGCTTAAACTAAAAAATACATTTGATCTCTAGCATGGCTTACACTACTTTATGTATCTCATTGATGTGATAGTGTAATTAACCTGATAGTATTACTTGGATAAGCTTTGTTTTGTATGTATATGTTATAATATGCTCATAACATTTAAAAATTTCTCTTTTGAACCTTGCTGAATACATTGTCAAAGGGGGAGAAATATGTATAAGGAGAGATTTTCTTTTACACTTTGCATATGTTATACACTTTCTTCCTTCTCTGATTTTAAAAAATGGGGAGAAATTAATAAAGGGGGAGAAATGAGTTTCCAAAGATTTTCAAAACTTTTCATAAGCCAATGTTCGGGTTTTAATTGGTGTTGCCAATGCATTCATCAAGGGGGAGATTGTGAGACCTATGTGTGCTGAATACATTGGCAATTAGGATAAAAGTTAGCATTAACATTCAAAGTTTTGAATATTGCCAAAACATTCTTCTGTGGCAAGGTCCGATAAGTTCTTTGTTAGGTCCGCCAAGTGTTGGCAAGGTCCGACGCAAGGTCTGGTGAGCTCCTGCAAGGTCTGGAGAGCTTCTGTGAGGTCCGGAGCTTGTTTTTAGGGAGCTCCCGTGAAGTTCAACTCGTAGAACTGCATCGTCTTGTTTTTGCTTTTAACTCGCAATGTTTCAAACTTGCTTTATGGGAAGGTTTGCTTAGTATTAATTTGCTAAGTTTTTGGTGTGTTTTGGTGGTTATGGCGGTTATCATTTGATATGGTTTGCAACATGCTTATGTGACGTGCTCATGTAAGGTGTTGTGGTTTTCGAACTAACGTGAGTCAAGTCGAGGACTTGTGCTCGGAAGAATTGGTTGTTTATTCATGTGCAGGTGTTGCTTGAGTTCAAGACATGGCTGGTGACGGGATCCTTGGACTAGTCTCAGGGAGGAGATGAGGTTCCAACAACCAAGTTCGGGAGGAGCTGTGGTTGAGTTGATCGGGAGGTCGTGCAGCATGTTTGGATCAAGGGAAGTGCATATGAAGGTTGCGTGTACGTCGTTGGAAGGTGTTTGCACGTGTGCAAGGAGTGCATGGACGTGGCAACATTGTTCCAAGGCGTGATGAAGAGAAGTGGACGTAAAGAATTGGTCGGAAAGGTCCAACCGGCTGGATTGCGTACTCAGGCTGAGGCTGAGTCGGATATGGCTCAAATATGGAAGATTTGAGTTGGTTATGATAGGATTTCGTGCTAGGCACGAAGTTGAGTTGTTTTAGGAATATTTAGGACGTTCCTAAGGTATTTGGAAGTCTCACGATTGCTTCTATCTGCGAATAGGAGAGTCCTGAGTAGTTATGGTAAGTTAGGATACAAGTCCAATTAGGAGTAGGAGTCCTAGATTGGATTGTTTAGCCTGAGTGCTGGCTATAAAAGCAAGGGAGGCCAGAGCTCTCGTGGGTAGAGAACTTTGGGCTGTTCCTCTTGTGTTTCTATTGAATAAAGTTCATAGTTTCGAGGAGCTTTTGTGCCTTGTTCGTCCGACTTGTTTTTCGTCAAGTCTTTCTCGCCGAGTTTCTGGACAGACCGATGTTGCTTCGGTGTTTCGTTCATAACTCGAGTTTTACAGATCCAATTTACGTGATTCTTTTTGGGTTGTCTTCACAACTCAATTATCTATCATCTGTAAAATTTTCACGAGCTTCGGATCTGTAGTTTTTGAGATACACGAGTTTCTTTGCAGCGTTGCAGATCTGTTTTATATCGGGTAGAAAAGATTGATCTTCGTTTAATGTTTTGATCGTATCTCAAGTTTTACTTCGTGTTTTCAAGTGATTCTTGTTGCATTAGATCTGTGACTTGATTCTCTACCTCTCTACTTGATTTGACACGGTTGAACACGTTTGAAAACACTTGCACACACGGTTTCTTTAACCGATTAATTTTTGTTGAGGGGTTTTTGTTGTTTCCGCTGCGAAAAGTTTTAATCTATCATTCACCCCCCCTCTGGTAGATTTTCACATGCTCTTCGATCCTACAATCCCGTAGTCATACTTTTTGACTCTGGTGCCACACACAATTTCATAAGTCAGTCTTATGTTATTAAATATAAACTGCCTATCATTCCCACAAATAATTCATACTTGATATGTTCTCCGGGTGGGAAAATAACAGCTGATAGAATGGTCTATAGAGCACCATTACAGTTAGGTGGGAATCTATATCCGACTTCTCTAATCATGTTAGAGAGTCAAAAACTTGATGTCATTTTAGGAATGTCATGGCTACATCGCCATGGTGCTGTTCTTGACATCATTCCACGTGTGGTTCGTTTAAACTCTCCACTCCATGAACCACATGTTCTTATTCTTGACCATTCGGTTCAAGAAACCCCAGCCACATATAACACGGAAGCCACAAAACTTGAGGATATTCGAGTGGTCCATGAATACCCGGATGTATTTCCGGATGATCTTCCGGGCATGCCACCCGAAAGAGATGTCGAGTTCAAGATTGAACTTGTACCTGGGACGACACCGATCTCACGGAGACCATACAAGATGGCTCTGAATGAGCTAGCTGAATTAAAGGAGCAGCTCAACGATTTGATGAAGAAGGGTTTCATTCGACTGAGTTCCTCGCCATGGTGATGCTCGGCGCTGTTTGTGAAAAGGAAGGATGAAACCTTGAGGTTGTGCGTGGACTACCGACCTCTCAACGCCATCACCATCAAGAATAAATATCCACTGCCCCGCATCGATATATTATTTGATCAACTTGTGGGTGCAAGTGTATTTTCAAAGATGGATCTTCGCTCTGTATATCATCAAATCAAGATCTGAGCGGAGGATATTCCGAAGACGGCCTTCTCGACGAGATATGGGTTGTATGAATACCTCGTCATGTCCTTTGGCCTCACCAACGCCCCAGCACACTTCACGTATCTCATGAACTCAGTGTTCATGCCGGAGTTGGACAAGTTTGTAGTGGTGTTCATAGACGACATCTTGGTTTACTCCAAGTCTGAAGAAGAACACGCCAAACACTTACATATCGTACTTCAACGATTAAGAGACCATAAGCTTTATGCCAAGTTCACCAAGTGCAAGTTTTGGATCAACCAAGTGCCATTCCTTGGTCACATTATTTCAGCAGAAGGCATTTTAGTTGATCCAAGAAAAATCGAACAAGTGCTGAAATGGAAGTCCCCCACATCAGTCCATGAAGTCAGGAGTTTCCTCGGGTTAGCAGGATATTATCGGAGATTCATAACGAACTTCTCCAAGCTTGCTAAGCCGATGACTGAACTGTTGAAGAAGGGGATCAAATATGTTTGGAACTCAGCTTGTGAAGAAGCTTTCCAAGCATTAGTGAAGTCCGGTGTTAACTCAACCGGATACAACCAAGCCCTTTGACGTATACTGTGATGCGCACGGTATCGGGCTTGACTGTGTAGATGCAAGGAGGAAGAGTGGTCGCCTATGGCTCACGTCAACTCCGTAACAACGAGCAGCACTATCCGACTCATGATCTTGAGCTCGCTGCTGTGGTGTTGGCCTTGAAAATGTGGAGGCACTACTTACTCGGGAACTTAGTGCATCTCTACACCGACCACAAGAGTTTGAAATATATATTCACTCAAAAGGAGTTGAATATGCGGCAACGGAGATGGCTAGAACTGATCAAGGACTATGAAATCGAGATTCACTACCATCCCAGAAAGGCAAACGTGGTTGCCGATGCCTTGAGCCACAAACCCCATGTCAACAGTCTGTCCATCACCCCACTTGAAGAAGAGGAGCCGAGTCTGAACTTAGTTCCACATGGGGCATTATATAATCTTGCTCTCGTCCCTACAATACGAGAGGAGATTATGGAAGCGCAGAAGAAAGACGTGGGAATGTCGCACATTCGGAGAAGGATGAAGAATGGCGAAATGAAATGCTTCCGAAGAGATGATAAAGGTACACTATGGTTTAAAGACCGTATAGTGGTACCGCGTGACATGAATCTTCGGAGGAAAATCTTGGACGGAGCTCATTTGTCCAAGTATTCTATTCGTCCGGGCAGCAACAAGATGTACCAAGATCTGAAAACAAGGTTTTGGTGGACACGGATGAAAAGAGAAATCACAAAGTACGTATCCAAATGTGATACGTGTCGGCGGGTGAAAGCCAACCATATGCGTAAAGCCGGACAGCTGCAACCATTGAACATTCCAGCGTAGAAGTGGGAGGATATCAGCATGGACTTCATAGTCGGGTTACCTCTCACGTCTCACAAACATCACTTGATTTGGGTGATAGTCGATCGACTAACCAAGTCGGCTCATTTCATTCCAGTACATACAAACTACGTGGCCAAGAAATATGCAGAGCTGTATATTGCAAGAATCTCGTGCTTGCACGGTGTTCCCCACTCCATTATTTCAGATTGCGGTGCGCTGTTCGTCGCTCGGTTTTGGGAACAGCTGCACGCGTCGTTGGGGACCAAACTGATCTGCAGCTCCGCGTATCACCCGCGGACGGATGGTCAAACTGAACGGGTGAATCACGTGCTTGAAGACATGCTACGCGCTTGTGCCATCCACCACGGCATGAATTGGGACGATCACTTGCCATTGGCGGAATTTTCTTACAACAATGGCTATCAAGCTAGCATCAATATGGCGCCGTATGAAGCTCTCTATGGACGGAAATGTCGCACACCCCTCAACTGGTGCGAGTCCGGTGAGCGAGTTATCTACGGAATTGAACTTGTGAATGAAGCTAAAGAACGAGTGCGAGTAATACAAGCCAACCTCAAGGATGCTCAATCTCGTTAGAAGAGCTATGCGGACAAAAGACGCCGCCCTCTCCACTTCGACATCGGGGACCATGTTTATGTCTGTGTGTCTCCGATGAAGGGAGTCCATCGTTTCGGAGTGAAGGAAAAGCTTGTGCCGCGATTCATTGGTCCGTTCACCGTCATTGAAAGATGCAGAACCCTGGCCTATCGCCTGGATTTACCGGCGTCGCTCGCAGGCATTCACAACGTCTTCCATATCTCTCAGCTGAGGAAGTGCCTCAAACTCTCCGCTGAAATCCGCACTGAAGACAAAGAAGTTCTTCAACCGGACCTCACGTACACGGAGTATCCAATCCGGATTATCGATGAAAAGACTCGCGCCACAAGAAACCGGACCTTATGGTTCTACAAAGTCTTGTGGAGCAACCATACCGCTGATAAGGCGACATCGGAAAGCGAGAACTATCTACGAACATATTATCCGGACTTGCTATCATTGTATACCCGGTAAAGTTTCCCCCACTTTGCATTTCTTTTGGAATCTCGGGACGAGATTCTTTTTAAGGGGGGGGGATGTAAAATCCCCAAAAAGTGGTAGCAAGAATTTTCAGCTCATGTACACTTAGGAAAAATGAGGGGAATTAAAACTTTGAATTATAATGGTGTAAGTTCAAAGTGAGGATTCAAACTTCCCAAAACTTATAAACATGGAGATCTAAATTCATAACTTGGATCTTCAGAGCCCAAATATTCACCCTTCCAAATTTCAGCTCATTTGGAGGAGTTTCAATATTTGTTTGGGATTAAAAGGAGAAACCCTCTAATCTGAATTTCAAATTCAGTTTCAAAAATTCAATTTCCTCAAATTGCAAATTTGGGTCCCCCAAGGTGTTCTCCATATTTGAATTAACAGCCATGCCAAAAATGAGAAATTTTGGAGTAGGTTTGCTATTTAAGTCTAGGGTGACACAAAAAATGTGACACCCTCATCTCGGGTGTCAGCATATGTTCATGTTTTATGAAGAAGGAAAACAGTTTAAGAAAAGAAGGAACAGAGACAAGTATCAAAAAGATAGCCAATAATGCTCTCCGAGAGCACCGAAGGCAACTTCCACGGCCAGCAGACCACGTGGCGTGTTCGGAGCTCATCCCCGAGACATTTGGGAGAGGTCCTCCATTAAACTAGCTACGTGGCAGGCTTGAGGGTCACCTCCGCAATTGAAAAGACGTCCGACCCTGTGGGACACGTGTTGCCCGTGGAGCTAGCCTATGCGGAAGAAGCAAAGGCATTTTTCATGGGACACATGTCACCTTCGGAGCTAGTCCTCGCGGAAGTCGGGGGACCAGTGGCACGGGATACGTGTTGATCTCGGAACCCATCTCCGAGAAGTCCGGATCTATTGAACACGTGTCGCCACCGGAGTTTATCTCCGGAGTTCCGTCGCTGCTGGACACGTGTCGACCTCGGGGCATGTCCCTGAGGGAAGGAAAGGCGGAAAGACCGGCACCCACACGTGGCGTGCGCGGAGCTCGTCTCCGAAGAAGAGGGTGGTCTCGATCGATTGACACGCGGCACAACCGGAGCTCGTCTCTGCGGATGAGGAGATACCAGGCCCGGAGGACACGTGGAGCTTCCGGAGCTCATCATCACGGAGGTAACGAGTTCTGAAGCAGCTGTTACACGTAAGGACACCGGTACGCAACAGAAACCGATCTAAAATACACAATGGTTACCGAAGACAAGACGTCAGGATCTAACAAAGATCTGAATAAGACTCTTATTCGGGATCCAATCAGATTAGGACTCTTCTCTTCCCGATTATAAATAGAACCCAAAACCTCTGGCCGAAACCACGAACTTCTCTTTCAACTCCTGAGCCGACGACTTAGCGCCCTAGCCCTAACTCGCCGAGCAAAACATCGCCGAAGGGCAACAAGGGAGATCATCGGAAAAGAACCGAGTGGTCTGAGGAGGACCTCAAAGTCAAGAAGAGCATGAGGTAGGACTTCAATACCACCTTACGACATCATGGTGTTCATCTCTTGCATCTGTTCTTCAATTCCTTTCGAACAGAAGCTTTCTCGTGGGCAGATCACTTGATGATCAGTTTGATCTAAAAACAAGATCATCGCCACGACCACCTTTGATCCGAACACCTCTGTCCATGCAAGCCATGCAAGGGCACACCAATCTAATAAAAATCATAGGATAGCATGCATGAGCATCATCGCATCTAGTTTAGGGTTTGTGCATGATATTGATTGCTATGAATTTTGTATGCACGTGAATCCTACATAGCAGAACAAGCTCAGGGAGCTGTCTACGACGGGCTGCAGCAACAAGGTTTTGAGAATCAAGAACAACCGGAACCGCAAGAACAAGGCAACTGCTCCTTGACCATGTTGATCCTATGTTTTGGGTAAAACTATTTTGTTTTGCAAAAAGGTGTGTGTGCTGAGTCAAACATGATGGGAAAACCCTTTTTATAGGAGTTTACTAGTTTTGATTAAACCATCCTTGTCGCCTGGGAAGTTTATGAGTCGGGTATGGTTTTTGCTTTATGCTTCGCTGAGTCCATGGGATTGGGAAGCGAGATAGATGTGTCTAGCTAACTGCATTCGTACTGATAATAAGTAACTGATGAGGTTAATAAACATGGATCGGAGGGAGATCTAGGCAAGCCTGGGTTTGTGAATGAGGTAGCATGAGAGGGTGGTTTTGCTTGCCGCAGATCTAAGGACCGGTTCATGCATGCACATGCCAGGATAACAGTGCCACCACAAGGCCAAGTATGGGTGCGGCTTAGCTGAGTAATTAGGTAAGTTGCTAGAGTGTTATGGACTGTGGAAGGCGCGGGGAATGGGAGTCGAGTGAGGACTGCCCTGGGAACTGCATGGCACAAGAGGGGGCCCGTGGGTGGGAGAATTGGAGATTCTAGCCTGCCGGTGAAACCTTAGTGAGTCCATACATCTAGTAACCCCTTTGTAAAGGCTATTTTGTGATCTCTTGACTATACACCGACGGTTGTGTACTGGTATAATGGAGGTTCTGCAGTCGTCGACGGGTGACGAAATCACAAACTTGTGGGTAAAGAGGTGCAAACTCTGCAGAGTCTAAAACTATCATGATAGCCGAGCTTACGGTCATGAGCACCTAGCTAAACTGCCATGATTAGATGGGATGGTTACTGGAATTGTTATTGGGAAGGTTCTTGGTTATGGTTATTGGTTATGGTTTGGTTTGGGACTGTTGAGTCCGGGAGGTAAGATGGTTGTATGACTGATGAGTCATATGAGATTGGTCTCGGTGCGAGACGAGGTTGTTTTATGAGGTGAGATGGAAGCGAATACGAGGAGGTATTCGTAAGTATGAATAAAATTAGATTGGTTAATGTTCGGATGGTACGCGGGAAGTGATGGAGGTATGTTAGTAATTTAATACATGTTGGGATAAACTTAAGTTGTTGTTTATCATGATTTTACAGAAATGCTTTTCTGCAAATAAACCTTTTATGCCTACCTTGTTTATGAGCTACATATCATGTGTTTTTCCGCACTTGCTGAGTACATCATTGTACTCAAACTTGCATTATTATTTCTTCATCAACAGCAAGATAAGACTACTATGAAGACCGAGTACAGCATTATGGCGTGTGATCTGTTCTCAACCTTGCCTGTGGAGGGAGTAGAGATGGAGCCACTTCTGCTTAGTTTTGCTTCCGCATTAGTTTTTGCTTCCGCATTGAAATAAAGATTTCCGCTGAGTAGAAATAAAGACTTCCGCTGTGAGCATGAGTCCAAGACTCATGAGGTGTTGTAATAAACTCTATTATTCGTGGTAATATATAATCTGAATTCAGTTTGTGGAAAGTATGTGTATGTGTGATGAACATCCTGGGCACACATATGCATTAGTTCTCGGTTCCGTGGCTTTCCACAGAATTGAGGGCGTCACAGATTGGTATCAGAGCCACGGGTTGACAGTAGGTTACATGCCTAGATAGAAACCTTAGATTGATATTAGAATCACGGGTTAACAGCAAGTTATACCCCTAAATAGAAGCTACGCGGACCAAAGGAAGCATCCTAGGATGAATAGCTTAGATTGGCCTTGAAACCACCTGGACATAGGAAACCATCCTTGATTAGGAGTTGAGTGAGCCCTTGTGATGATTATTTGTGAATATGTGCTTAGTGTGAGTGGTGGGACGTCTCAAAAACGTTGTCCATATCCACACATAAGAAGAAGGAGATGTGAGATGTTTCAGCACTTGCTCACATCCTCATAAGGGCTAATATATATAGTCCAACTCACCTTGATGCATTTAGTTGAAAGGACCTACCTAACCTTCTAACCTTCTATTCTATTTCGTTCTCTCTCACAGATGGTGAGAGGAAACGCCAGCCGAAGGAACGTCCAGAAAGATGACCACGAGGATGTTCCTGCCAACCCCGGAGCTGGCGAAAACAACCTAGAAAGGTTGATGGCCATGCAAACCATGATCCAAACTTTGGGTCAGTTACAGGCCAACCAACACCCCGTTCCGGCACCACCGCCACCACCACCGCCGGCTCATAACAGGTTGGGAGAGTTCATGAGGACTCGACCACCCACCTTTGCTCAAGCAAGCGATCCAATGGAGGCCGATGATTGGTTGAAATCCATGGAGAAGAAGCTTGCCATTGTCCAGTGCAACGACCGAGAAAAGGTTCTCTTTGCGTCACACCAACTGATGGGAGCAGCTGCTGACTGGTGGGATGCCTTGAGCAACGCCCATGCCAACCCGGAGACAATCACTTGGACTGAGTTCAAGGAAAGTTTCCGCTCCCACTACATCCCTGTTGGCGTAATGATGCTCAAGAGGCAGGAGTTTGAAGGTCTCCGCCAAGGGCAGAAAAGTGTGAACGAATACCTCAACGAGTTCATACAACTGTCCCGGTATGCCCCCGAAGATGTCAACTCAGATCAGAGGAAGCAGTACCTGTTCATGAGAGGGTTGAACAATGAGATCCAAGTTCAGCTCCTCAAAAATGACTACGTAAGCTTCCAGAAGCTGGTTGATAAGGCTATTGTGGTGGAAAACAAGATCCGAGAGATCGAGCGCGAGTGCAAAAGGAAGATCCCATACCAGCCCCAAGGGAGCAACGTACGACCTAGATACATGCCCCCTGCACCGCAGTATGGATCGACCACTCCTACGTACCACCCTGGTCAGCCACCACAACAACGGCTCGTTGCACCGGCACCTCGTGTGCCCATGCCTCCTGCGCCCCGGCCTAACAATGGCGCTACTGTTCAAAACCCCCGCCCCAACGTACCTGCTGCCGTAGGCAACAGGGCATGCTTTGCATGCGGGGAAGTAGGCCACTTCGCTAACCAGTGCCCGAAGAGAGGCCCTGGACAGCAAGGTAACGTGCCCAAGCAGAATCAGCGACCAAACGGAGGGGACAACCAAGGGAACCGAGGACCGCAGAACTATGCTCGTGGCCACGTTAACCATGTCACTGCTGAGGAAGCACAACAGGCTGAGGACGTCGCAATTGGTATGTTCCTTGCCAACTCCAACCCAGCCACCATTTTATTTGATTCCGGAGCATCGCATTCCTTCATATCATCCAAATATGTTGCCAAACATCATCTACCCGTATCCCACTTAGAATGTGCTATGTTAGTTAATTCTCCCAGAGGAGAAATGAGGACTAGTATAGTATGTCCTAAGGTAAGCCTTAAAATAAGGGGGGTAGACTTCCTTGCCAACCTTATTGTCTTGGACTCCCACGGAATTGACATCATACTCGGAATGGACTGGTTAAGCAAGCACAATGGAGTAATCCAATGCGCTGAGAGAAGCGTGCAATTGACAAACGAACACGGTATCCGTGTCGAGTTTGAGTCAGCCCCTCAAGCGACCGAACGGGCGGATCTGAACCATGTTGAAGGAGTAGCATTGGACAACATTCCAGTGGTTCAGGAATTTTCGGATGTGTTCCCGGAAGAACTTCCAGGTATGCCACCTGACCGGGATATTGAGTTTGCCATAGATTTGGTACCTGGAACTGCACCCATAGCTAAGAGACCATATAGGATGCCCGTCAACGAGTTAGTTGAACTAAAAAAGCAAATTCAAGAACAGTTGGAGAAGGGCTTTATCCGTCCAAGTTCGTCACCATGGGGAGCCCCGGTACTCTTCGTGGACAAGAAGGACGGAACCCAAAGAATGTGCGTGGACTACAGGTCTCTCAACGAGGTAACAATCAAGAATAAATACCCTCTGCCCCGTATAGAGGACCTGTTCGATCAAATGAAAGGAGCCCAAGTGTTCTCCAAGATTGATCTTCGGTCGGGATATTTCCAGCTGAAGATTAAGCCCTCCGATATACCTAAGACAGCCTTTCGGACGCGGTATGGTTCATATGAATATACCGTTATGTCTTTTGGATTGACGAATGCACCCGCATACTTCATGTACCTTATGAATAAGGTTTTCATGGAGTACTTGGACAAGTTCGTCGTGGTTTTCATCAACGACATTATGGTGTATTTAAAAAGTCAGGAGGAGCATGAAGAACATCTGAGATTGACCATGCAGAAGTTGCGAGAGCATCAGTTGTATGCCAAGCTCAACAAATGTCAATTTTGGCTAAAAGAAATATCCTTCCTAGGCCACATCATCTCCAAGGAAGGGGTATCGGTTGATCCTGGAAAGGTGAGAGATGTTCTGAAGTGGGACCAACTGAAGAGCGTGAGGGATATTCGGAGTTTCCTTGGGATGGTAGGATACTATCGGCGCTTCATTAAAGACTTCTCTAAAATAGCAAAACCTATGACGGAGTTGCTAACGAAGGGGAAGCTCTTTCAATGGACACAAGCCTGCCAAGAAAGTTTTGAGGAACTCAAGAAAAGGCTAACCACAGCACCAGTTCTGGTATTGCCAGACGTAAGCAAGAGCTTTGACATATATTGTGACGCATCCAGACAAGGGCTCGGGTGTGTACTCATGCAGGAAGGACAAGTGGTAGCCTATGCCTCACGACAATTAAAGAAGCACGAGCTTAACTATCCTACACATGATTTGGAGTTAGCAGCAGTGGTGCATGCATTGAAGATTTGGAGACATTATATCCTAGGTCATCGATGTGAGATCTATACAGATCATAGAAGCCTCAAGTACATATTTACACAAACGGACTTGAATTTGAGGCAACGTTGATGGTTAGAACTCATCAAGGATTATGATGTGGGAATCAACTACCACCCCGGGAAGGCCAATGTGGTCGCTGACGCATTGAGCAGAAAGGGAGCATGCCACCAACTCACGGTTCGGGAGCTACCACCCGAACTACGTAAGGAGTTCGAACGGTTACACCTCGGATTCTTGTATAACATGGAAATGATGGAGATCCACTCCTCATTGGAGCAAGAAATAAGAAAGGGACAAGCAACGGACGAGGGGATCAAGGAAATCAAGGAAAGGATCCGACAAGGGATAGAGAAGGATTTCAAAGAGGATGAAAAGGGTACGGTTTGGCTAGGAAAAAGGATTTGTGTGCCAAACCTAAGACACCTTCGCGACATGATATTGAAGGAGGCACATGATTCACCCTATTCCATACATCCAGGGAGCACCAAAATGTACAAGGACTTGAAAACTTGCTATTGGTGGGATGGTATGAAGAGGGATATAGCCGAACACGTTGCCCTATGCGACACATGCCAACGGGTAAAAGCCGAACATCAAAAACCCGCTGGGTTGTTGCAACCTTTAAAAAAACCTGAATGGAAATGGGAGGACATCAGTATGGACTTTATTGTCGGATTGCCAAGAACTCAGTCAGGATACGACTCCATCTGGGTCATTGTGGACTGGTTGACGAAAACCGCCCATTTTCTTCCGGTAAAGACCAGTTACAACGTTACACAGTTGGCAGAGTTGTACATGGAGCAGATCGTGTGCCGTCATGGAGTTTCGAAGAGGATAGTCTCAGATCGAGGTTCTCAGTTTACCTCTAGATTCTGGAAGAAGCTGCAGAAAGCCATGGGTACACGACTGGATTTTAGCTCCGCCTATCACCCACAAACAGATGGGCAAACCGAAAGGATGAACCAAATTTTGGAGGACATGCTGAGAGCTTGCGCCTTGAAACGTGGGCGTAGTTGGGATAGGAGTTTACCTTTATGCCGAGTTCTCCTATAACAACAGCTATCAAGATAGCTTGAAGATGTCGCCTTTCGAAGCCTTATATGGTAGACGGTGTAGAACGCCGCTGTTCTGGAACGAGACTGGAGAGAACCAGGTGTTTGGACCCGAAGTACTACAAGAGGCTGAAAAGCAAGTCCAAACGATACGGGAGAACTTAAAGGCTGCTCAGTCACGACAAAAAGGCTATGCGGACAATAGGCGTAGGAAGTTGACCTTTGAAGAAGGAGACTTCGTATACCTTAAGATATCACCTATCCGAGGCCAACGACGTTTTAACATCAAAGGCAAACTAGCGCCTCGCTACATCGGACCATTTAAGATTTTGGACAAGCGAGGAGAAGTAGCCTATCAACTAGAGCTCCCAAACCACCTCTCTGACGTACATGACGTGTTTCATGTATCCCAGCTCAAGAAGTGCTTGAGAGTACCAGAGGAACAAGTGTCAATGGGAGAACTTGAACTTCAAGAGGACCTGACTTACGCAGAACACCCTATCCGAATCTTGGACGTAAAGGAAAGGGTCACCCGAAACAAGGTGATTCGATGGTGCAAAGTACAATGGGGCCATCACACTGAAGCTGAAGCCACATGGGAGCGTGAAGAGGATATTAAGGCTGAATTCCCCTATCTATTTTCTACTAATGAATCTCGAGGGCGAGATTCAATTTAAGGGGGGTAGATTTGTGACACCCTCATCTCGGGTGTCAGCATATGTTCATGTTTTATGAAGAAGAAAAACATTTTAAGAAAAGAAGGAACAGAGACAAGTATCAAAAAGATAGTCAATAATGCTCTCCGAGAGCACCGAAGGCAACTTCCACGGCCAGCAGACCACGTGGCGTGTTCGGAGCTCATCCCCGAGACATTTGGGAGAGGTCCTCCGTTAAACTAGCTACGTGGCAGGCTTGAGGGTCACCTCCACAATTGAAAAGAGGTCCGACCCAGTGGGACACGTGTTGCCCGTGGAGCTAGCCTATGCTGAAGAAGCAAAGGCATTTTTCATGGGACACATGTCACCTTCGGAGCTAGTCCTCGCGGAAGTCGGGGGACCAGTCGCACGGGATACGTGTTGATCTCGGAACCCATCTCCGAGAAGTCCGGATCTATTGAACACGTGTCGCCACCGGAGTTTATCTCCGGAGTTCCGTCGCTGCTGGACACGTGTCGACCTCGGGGCATGTCCCTGAGGGAAGGAAAGGCGGAAAGACCGGCACCCACGCGTGGCGTGCGCGGAGCTCGTCTCCGAAGAAGAGGGAGGTCTCGATCGATTGACACGCGGCACAACCGGAGCTCGTCTCTGCGGATGAGGAGATACCAGGCCCGGAGGACACATGGAGCTTCCGGAGCTCATCATCACGGAGGTAACGAGTTCTGAAGCAGCTGTTACGCGTAAGGACACCGGTACGCAACAGAAACCGATCTAAAATACACAATGGTTACCGAAGATAAGACGTCAGGATCTAACAAAGATCTGAATAAGACTCTTATTCGGGATCCAATCAGATTAGGACTCTTCTCTTCCCGATTATAAATAGAACCCAAAACCTCTGGCCGAAACCACAAACTTCTCTTTCAACTCCTGAGCCGACGACTTAGCGCCCTAGCCCTAACTCGCCGAGCAAAACATCGCCGAAGCGCAACAAGGGAGATCATCGGAGAAGAACCGAGTGGTCTGAGGAGGACCTCGAAGTCAACAAGAGCGTGAGGTAGGACTTCAATACCACCTTACGACATCATGGTGTTCATCTCTTGCATCTGTTCTTCAATTCCTTTCGAACAGAAGCTTTCTCGTGGGCAGATCACTTGATGATCAGTTTGATCTAAAAACAAGATCATCGCCACGACCACCTTTGATCCGAACACCTCTGTCCATGCAAGCCATGCAAGGGCACACCAATCTAATAAAAATCATAGGATAGCATGCATGAGCATCATCGCATCTAGTTTAGGGTTTGTGCATGATATTGATTGCTGTGAATTTTGTATGCACGGGAATCCTACATAGCAGAACAAGCTCAGTGAGCTGTCTACGACGGGCTGCAGCAACAAGGTTTTGAGAATCAAGAACAACCGGAACCGCAAGAACAAGGCAAGTGCTCCTTGACCATGTTGATCCTATGTTTTGGGTAAAACTATTTTGTTTTGCAAAAAGGTGTGTGTGCTGAGTCAAACATGATGGGAAAAGCTTTTTTATAGGAGTTTACTAGTTTTGATTAAACCATCCTTGTCGCCTGGGAAGTTTATGAGTCGGGTATGGTTTTTGCTATATGCTTCGCTGAGTCCATGGGATTGGGAAGCGAGATAGATGTGTCTAGCTAACTGCATTCGTACTGATAATAAGTAACTGATGAGGTTAATAAACATGGATCGGAGGGAGATCTAGGCAAGCCTGGGTTTGTGAATGAGGTAGCATGAGAGGGTGGTTTTGCTTGCCGCAGATCTAAGGACCGGTTCATGCATGCACATGCCAGGATAACAGTGCCAATACAAGGCCAAGTATGGATGCGGCTTAGCTGAGTAATTAGGTAAGTTGCTAGAGTGTTATGGACTGTGGAAGGCGCGGGGAATGGGAGTCGAGTGAGGACTGCCCTGGGAACTGCATGGCACAAGAGGGGGCCCGTGGGTGGGAGAATTGGAGATTCTAGCCTGCTGGTGAAACCTTAGTGAGTCCATACATCTAGTAACCCCTTTGTAAAGGCTATTTTGTGATCTCTTGACCATACACCGACGGTTGTGTACTGGTATAATGGAGGTTCTGCAGTCGCCGACGGGTGACGAAATCACAAACTTGTGGGTAAAGAGGTGCAAACTCTGCAGAGTCTAAAACTATCATGATAGCCAAGCTTACGGTCATGAGCACCTGGCTAAACTGCCATGATTAGATGGGATGGTTACTGGAATGGTTATTGGGAAGGTTCTTGGTTATGGTTATTGGTTATGGTTTGGTTTGGGACTGTTGAGTCCGGGAGGTAAGATGGTTGTATGACTGATGAGTCATATGAGATTGGTCTCGGTGCAAGACGAGGTTGTTTTATGAGGTGATATGGAAGCGAATACGCGGAGGTATTCGTAAGTATGAATAAAATTAGATTGGTTAATGTTCGGATGGTACGCGGGAAGTGATGGAGGTATGTTAGTAATTTAATACATGTTGGGATTACATTTAAACTTAAGTTGTTGTTTATCATGATTTTACAGAACTGCTTTTCTGCAAATAAACCTTTTATGCCTACCTTGTTTATGAGCTACATATCATGTGTTTTTCCGCACTTGCTGAGTACATCATTGTACTCAAACTTGCATTATTATTTCTTCATCACCAGCAAGAGAAGACTACTATGAAGACCGAGTAGAGCATTATGGCGTGTGATCTGTTCTCAACCTTGCCTGTGGAGGGAGTAGAGATGGAGCCACTTCTGCTTAGTTTTGCTTCCGCATTAGTTTTTGCTTCCGCATTTAAATAAAGATTTCCGCTGCGTAGAAATAAAGACTTCCGCTGTGAGCATGAGTCCAATACTCATGAGGTGTTGTAATAAACTCTGTTATTCGTGGTAATATATAATCTGAATTCAGTTTGTGGAAAGTATGTGTATGTGTGATGAACATCCTGGGCACACATATGCATTAGTTCTCGGTTCCGTGGCTTTCCACAGAATTGAGGGCGTCACAAAAAACCCTTCAAAATTCAAATTTGAAATTTGAACTTGAACCAAACTTGATCAAATGCAGCATGAAAGTCAAAATTCGGATTCTCCATATTGAATTTGGCTTCCCTGCAAATATCTAGAATTTTGGACAAAAGTGGGTAGCAGAAATAAAAGAGCAGAAATATTAACAGGGGAGAAGAGAGGATGACATGTGGGGCCATCTGATCAGTGTCCACCGAGCCGAAGTCGGTTGTTCCCGGTTCCCTCCGCAGCCGCCATGGCGATGCTGAGCGCCACGGCGACGCTTTCGCTTGGCGCCGAAGTCACCGAACCGCTGGCGCGGTCGCAACTAAGCCGAGAAGCACAGCTGTTCGTGCGTATCTGCTCCTTCAGAGAAGCAAACGCGCACGCTTCCTCTGTTTCTCCCGAACGCAAACTCGCTGTTTCCTCTGCTCTCGCTGCCCTAGCCCGGGTCTTCTTCGGTGAACGATGTCGCAGGCGGTGCGGGGTGCCACTGTCCGGGATAGGGGCAGCTGCGGTTCCTCTCCAGCAGCGATTGCCGACCTGTTGCTCTGAGCTACCGAAAGAACTGCCGCCCGTCTACTCCGGAATTCATCACCAAGGTGAAACCACAGCCTAACGATGCTTCTACACGACCTAGCGCAGCTCCTCGATGCAGAACCGTCCGAAACCGTAGAAAAATGAAGCTGTAAGCTGAGTTTTTCCGGCCGCCGATGCACAACCCTAGCTGCACCGTCGAGCTACACCTTGCACGGGTTTTCACCCATCTTTGTATGCAAAAACGTGCTCCTCACATCACCCTGGTGCTTGCGGTGCTCTCCCCAACCGGAAAACTCGCCTGTCATGCGAGAACGACGGCGCCGGGGTGGAGGTTGCCGCTGCCGCCATCGGAGAGGTATTCCCGGTCAGTTAGCGCTGCCACTGAGCTTACCAGCGAGTTCCTCGTCGTATTTTGGGCACAGGCAGCAAGATTTAGGCCGTCTAGGGCACTGGGTAACCATTCCGGCGAGGTACCCCGCCGCTCCGCTGAGGGGGCCGCCCGGGCACGAGGAAGAAGATGATGGGGATCGGCCCCACCTGTCAGTAGCACGAGTTAGGCGCGGGAACAGGGTGCGGCTTAGGATCTGTTGTGGCTGCGCGGGTTAATACCATAGCCCCCTGTGTTGCCGCAATTCCATTGGTCCAGTTAAAAACAGTGGGCCCTGTCACAATTATTTGAAGTTTCTGTTAGGGAAATAATTCCAGGAATTAGCTGATCTTTGCAAGCCCATAACTTTGTGTAGAAAACTCCAAAAAGGGTGGGACCAATTTTGTTGGAATCCTCCTGAGGAGTACTTCCAAGAGAAACATATTGCTGGCTATGAAAATGTCCAGCAATTTCTGTAGAATTGTTTTTATTAAATCATTTAGGGATTTATTACAGGAGCAATTCTTTATGAAATATTCCCAAATTTGGGCAGATAGTCCTTTTCATAGTCACTGATCTCCAGCAAATTTGGGCTTCATTGGAGTTCATTTGCTAGGTCAAATTGTCTTCCAAAGTTCAGCATTTATTTGAAAATTCAAATTTAAACAGAAACTTTTAAGAACTCCTGTCCAACTTCAAAAAATTCATATCTCTCTGTTGGTAGCTCCAAAAATGGTGAAACAAAATTTTGTTAGAACCATGGAGACTTACCCTAATCAGTTCTTCTACTTTTAGTTATGTCAAAGCTCCTGATTTGGGATCAAAATTCAGAGAAGTCTTGTTCTTGTGGGAATTTTGGAGACCACAATGTGCAATGACATTTCTCCAAATTTTGCTCAGATCATCCTTAGAGGGTCTAATCTTCACTGTAAAAATCCCAAAGCCAATTAAGGATCCTAAATAGCAGTAGCTATGAATAGAAGTTTACTTCTTATAATTCTTAAATACTTATACATATATTTTGTTATATTTCATAATAGTGACCGAAGTTGAGGATACGCTGGAGCCCTTGGACGTCCTCCCACCAGAAGCTAACTTCTTCTCTGACTCACAACCAGGCAAGCCCCGGTTTGCACTTAAGTACCTTTAATAAATGCTAGGAAAATTCATGCAAACTCTATGAGCTATAATTGAAATTGTAGTTCACTAAGTTTGGCAAGAACATGGGTGTGGTCTCAGAATTATTTCTTCTTTGCTTAATTGCTTAGAAAATTATTCTGAACAAACCACTTAATGAAAAGTGCTAATTTTTGGTCCAGAGGGTTGTCTTGTGACAAGGAACTCACATGAAAATTCTCAGCTCCATTGGAGCTCTAGATCACCCCTGTTCTGTTTAACCTCTTAAGGTGATCAATATAGAAGAGGGGAAAACATTTAGCACTTGATCATGTTACTTAGACCCAAACCCAAACCATTAGCACCAGTGTCATTTTAGATTCTTAAACAGGGTTCCAGTTTTCCAAAATTGTTATTGGAACTTGTAGCAAAGTCTTTACAATTAAACAATTGTGCATATGCATTACGTGTAGCATCTACGTGAAGGACTTCAAGTCATTGAAGTGCACACCAAAGGAGGGAGCCAAGAGATCAAGCCAAGTGATCTTCACTAACTGAGTTATATATATTCGCCCCTGCAAAACAAAGTCAAGCCACGGTTTGTATCTAAATTTACAAGCTTTTATTTGTATTCACTTTACTTGGTCTAGTAATTTGTTTATTGCATTAAGTCTAGATGGTATGAAGCCCCAAATGCATGACCCAGAAAACCATGGAGTTCAAATGTAGAATAGGTTATAATTGATTATAACTGCTGATCTCAAATTAACAAAAGTGGATTAAAAGAAGCAAAACTCGAGTGGGCAGTTTCCTACTCATGAAACGGGGTTAAGGGGGATCAATCGGAAGAGTTGGGAATTGATCCTCATAGTTGGAGATGGAGACCGGGCAGTGGATGGAAGGATCAAGGACGTGGTCATGTGAATCTAGTCTATGTCTGAGTCGATTAAGGCCCATTCTCGTGTGCGGCCCTGTGAGACAAGTTTGAGATGTGTACTGGATGCATACTGGCAATATGGGACCCAGGAAACCGATGTAACATGTTAACCTGGGTGTCGAGGCATACCTCACCGGCTGATGCCGATGCTAAAAGGATATAGAAGTCGGCTCTACGAGGGTTTGCCGTAGAGAGACTTAATCCCAGTCGGTGGACCGGTTCGACATTTGGGTGTCATGTGAAAGGTTGCCACGTACGACGTCAGTGATGGTTACTGTGTGCAACGTCGAGTACGGGCGTACGTGTCGTGTCAGCCGGGTGTTTTTGATTGCAATCACCATCGCTCGCGGTAGTGAGCATACTTGTACACTGAGTCGTGACGTAGTAATAAACTGGGGAAAACCTTAAAATGCTTCGTGAGTAATCCTCATAGTGGAGATGAGGAATGATCAACACTTTCACTAAATTTATTTTCCACCTTGGGCTAGTAGCGTCGAGGCAAAGCGTTTCTTGTTTGATTGTGGAGTCTCGACGGTAATGGCGCCAGGTCTATATGAGTTTAGGGTAGCCCACTAAAGTTACTTTCACCTCGGGCAAGTGACATCGAGATGAAGCGTTTCTTGTTTGATTGTGGAGTCTCGATGTAAATTGCGCGAGGGCTATAAAAGTTACTTAAAACTTGAAGTAAGGACTATCCTTTAGGTCAAGTTCATCGTTTGTGCAAACTTCTGTCCAGCCCTCTATTTTCATCATGTAGAGTTTCATGACTAGGGTGACGGGTCAGTCTTGCTGAGCTTCGTGCTCACGGATACTGCATAAGCTGTTTTGCAGGTAATAATGATATGCTGATAAGTACGGGTGGCCGATGAGACTCGGAGCTCTCCGAGTGGTGAACTCATGGCAACTCCTGCCGCTGCTACTGTGATAGTGTTGCTAGTGAGAAGGGTCTGCGGGCTGGATACCTTCTCTGTTGCTTAGCATAGGTATGAGCCGTGAGTTGTAATAGTCTTCTGCTGTAGAGTATTTTTGAAAGTACTTGTAAGACTTACACTTTGTAAGCCTCCGCATGATTTATGTAATATGATGCTTTATTATGTGTGCTGTTGGGTGCCGCATCGCACGACACCACCCAATGAGATTCCTGGGCGAGGTGCCCCGTTCTCGTGAGTGATCGGGACGGCGGGCCCTCACAGCGTGGTATCAGAGCCGCATTGGTAATAGCACACGGAATAAGGGTCGTATTACGACAAAAACTTAGGATACATTGAGGAAACGATATTAGGCCCACATAAGGACTATAGTAGTATAGTTACTTAAAGTGGCAGCACTAACATATGTGTTATAATTCTGAATTTTGATTATGTAACGACGCACCTACGATCAGGTAAACATGGTAAGGAACGCTACCGAAAGGGGTTCAATTTCGGTTAGCTCCCCTGACGAGGAAAGTGGTTCAGGGCTAGGTCTCACAGCTTGGTGTGAGACGTTAATATGAAAATCTTGGACTCTTCATGTTCCTGAGTTCATATGAAACGCTGATCCCTGGCGTGCATTAGGCAAGAAAGTGGAGACCCCATCGTATGGTCAGTAACACGATAGTGTGGTCTTCTGGAAATAGCCCAGGAGGACATACGCAGCGCTTGCCATCGGCTTGCCCTGCAGGGCAGTAGGTGGTATCCGTTGGGTTGATAACATTCCCAGCCGTGACGACCCATTCATGATATACTCAGGTTCCCCGTCGTGTGGTGTTGAAACACGATCACGTACCTTGAGACGTGACTTAACTCAAGGACGGCCGTATGACAATGATACGGGCATTTGTATTTACTTTCAACTATAGAACTGTCTGAAATGAAACAACCTTTGAGTTAACCACTATTGAGTGTTCTTCTGCAGGTACTAACCACGTACGTATCCCGTGTAGTACACGTGTGCGAGAGACCGTTTAGTGCCACTGATAAAACGGATATGCCGGTATAATCCGGTTTAGGATTTTCATTTGGAGAGGCAACGTTGTACCGACATGGTTCTTACGGTGCATCGACGCCGTACTAAATTTAATAACCTCCTTCCTATGAAGAATAAATTCATGAGATAACTTTCAACTAGAAATGGAAGTTTGAAATAAGTATTAGTTACTGAACTCTTATTTTGAGCTAAGATTCAAATAAGAGAATGTCTAGGTATCAAAGATTTCAAAAACAGAGTGCTCTGTTCCTGGCAGAAATTCTTGCTGGACTTTGACAGAGCATAACTCTGAGTAGATTTAACCAATTAAAGTGTATGATACAGTTCTGGAAAAATTTTCAAGTTCTCTACAACTTTATTGTAGACCTCCAGAGCAAAACCACAAGTTAAGTGGGTGAAAAGTCCAGTTGAAGGCAAACTGTTCAGAACCAGGACAGTAGCAAAAACCTCTCTGGACCTTTCTGTTTTTAAGCCATAACTTCCTGGAGAAAAATCCCTAAGGAGCCTGTGATACACCGTTGGAAAGTTTATGAGATGTGCAACATTGTTGTAGTTCAAAGTTGGTTCAGATTCATATTGTATCTGTGTATACAACTGCGATAAAATCAGCCACATACAAAGGAGATGCTGGCAAATTTTGTCCATGAAGTCTATCAACTTTGAGCAGTCATAACTTCTGATCCAGAAATGATCTAGAGGCACATGAGTACTCGTTGGAAAGATATTGAAGTTAACTTTAACTTTGGTATTCAACCTGAGTTATGAAAATGCTTCTAAACGAATCAGAATCTGAATGAGGACAGAAGAGACCGTCCTGTACAGAAAAGAGGACTGGTTAGGCCTATCCTACGGAAGTGATTAAACTCGAGGATAGTCCGGTGGGGCATGAAGAACTGATGCGTTTCCAATGAGTTACCAGGCATGCCGGGTAACGAGACATCAAGTTCAGAATCGAACTGACGCCGGAAACAACACCGATTTCCCGAAGGCTGTATAAGATGGCACCCAATGAACTAGCGGAGTTAAAGGAGCAACTAAGTGAACTTATGAGCAAAGGTTTTATGTGACCAAGCTCATCACCTTGGGGTTGCTCTGCGCTGTTCGTTAAGAAGAACGATGAGACACTAAGATTAAGTGTTGATTTTCGTTCACTCAATGCCGTCACTATAAAGGGCAAGGAGGGTACTCTATGGTTTAAAGACCATATAGTTATACCTCGTAATATGAAGCTCTATACTGCCGGAAATGTCGCACACCACTGAAGTGGTGTGAGCACAGCAGAAGAGTACTAATCGGGGTTGGTTAGTCAACAAAGACAACGTCCGAGTTTGAACAGTAAAAGCAAACTTAGAGGCTGTTCAAACCCGAAAGAAAAGTCACGATGGTCACAGGCATAGACCGTTGCATTTCGATGGTGGAGAACACGTTGTCTTCACGTGTCTCCGATGAAAGGAATTCACCGGTCCGATGTAAAGGGGGGATTTTGCTCCCCGAGCCTTTGATCCACCTGCTGTCACGGAGGTGTGTGGAACTGTAACTTACCGGCTGGAACTACCGGCAAGCCATGCTGCCGTTCAGGACATATTTCAGATGTCACAGCTACGGAAGTACTTTACAGCTACCATCGCTGTCCACACCGAAGAAATTGACTAGTTGAAGCCGGATCGTACCTACACCAAGCGACCGGTTCAGACTATCAATGAAAAGAATCCGGGACACCTGGAATCGGATATTAAGATTTTACCAGGTGCTGTGGGGAAATCATACCATGGAAGAAACAACGTGAGAGCAAAGATTACCTCCACATGAACTATCCGAAGTTTTTATCGTCTTACCACTTGGCATTACCTCTCCCGTCTCATTCTCCTATTGGAATCTCAGGACGAGATTCTTTTTAAGGGTGGAGGAATGTAAAAGTCCCAAAAACGTAAATGCAAAGGAATGGATGATTGAACGTCATTGTGTTTCTGTTCATTCAAAATGGGACTTACAAAAACTTTCTTACATGGGATAGTACACATGAGGTGCAACCACATGGGTTCAAGCAAGCCTTTGAAAGTGTTGGACCAAGGTGGAGTTAAACTCATGTGTAAGCATACATGAACATGAGAAAGAAAAAAAATAAGGTCTTTAGTCTCAAAGGCTCAGCTCAAATTGCCGCCAAACTTTTGTATACACATGAAACCTCATAAATTTGAATTGAGGAGAATGTGGTGGCAACTTTCTGATTTGAGGGTGAGCCAAAAGGGAATGGACTATGATCATGTTGAGTTCATGCTGAATTGAAACATGTTAGACAAGGGAATGACTTGAGTTATGTCACATAAAATGTTAAACTCAAACATGGACATGTGGGAAGAGCAAAAATCTTCTTTAACTCCTGTTGAACACATGTTAACCCGGGAAAGGATTTCACTCCCAAAAAGCTAACTCATATGCACATTCTCTATGAGTAGAGGGGAGGGAAGTTTAAACCCCATTTTTGAACCCTTCCGAAGCATTCATGTTCAGATGGTCCAAAAGCATATATATTAGATGACCATTGCAGTCCTCTGGTATTGAAGAGCTTAAGTTCCAAAATGGGAGGGATTTTAAGCTCATATACCATTTGTTCAAACCATTGCTTGTGATCACCTTCAAATTCAAATTTGAGGGGCATGGTCCAAAACTGAACTTGTAAGGTTCAGCTTGGGACCAAGGTTGATCAAGCATGGGCTAGGAGCAAACCAAAGTGTTCACCCAAATTCAGATGGGTCATCACCAAAGAGGACTTAAATTTCAGTTTGAATTAAATGGTTTACTTCAAGGCAAAGAAGACCCTTTCCAAAAAGGAAATTCAAACTGTTGTTTGAAAATTTGTATTTGCAATGGCCAACTTAAGGATCAGATGGCATATTTGAATTCCTCAGGTCCAAATTATGAGGGAGCCAAATTTTGAGAAAATTTGGAGGTGCTTTGACATTAGTATCAAAGGGCCTATAAATTTCTTTCAAATTTGAATTTAAATTTGAACTGAGGAACACCATGTCAAAATTCCAAACAACTTTTGAATCTGAGCTCTTCAGGATTTAAGTTTGCATTGTGCCAAATTTGAGATATATTTGTGGGAAGGTTGGAGGGATAAGGAGAGTGGTCCCACTGGTCAGTGAGCCACTGAAGGCTTAAACCCGAAGCAACTCTCTATTTTCGCTCGAAGCGCCGGACGCAGCACGCGCGCGCCACCGGGGCAGCGTTGCCACCAGCTCCCGAGCAGCATCAGAGGCGGTTTCCCTCGCCCTTATCGATCCCACCGAGCGAGCGTCGCCCCACACAGCCGACTCCCACCCCTACCGACGCTACCTCGGGCTTTCCTCGCCGAGTTGCTACCGTGCGGAGGAACTCGCGCCATTCATCGACGCTCGGCCACACCGACGAGGCACACGCCGTGCTGAACCTCTCCACAGCATCGCCAGCCCTCACTGATCATGGCCGACGCAAGAAACCGGTGCTAAACCCACGGGAACCTCGGCGTCGAGCTCAGTTTGTCTACACCGAACAGAGAGAAGCCGCCGCGACAAGATCACGTCGCCTGGCCACCACAGAGCATCTCCCATCTAGTTGCAAAAGCAAAAAGGTGTTGCCTGTAACTCATCTTGCTTCACGGCAACGCCAGCAGCGTGTCGCAGACCGTGCTCGCCGGAATTTCACTTTTGCCGAGGACATACAATATTAACCGAGGGGAGAAACTCGGCGAATTCGCCTCACACGTCGAACCACTCCACACACAACGTAGCATACACCTTCTATACCTTCGTGCGCGTTCATAGGATCAAGAACCACCAAGAATCATCGAGTAAAGCCGCTGTTCATCGAGTTTTTCGATTTTCACTGGATTTTGACCTAGCCCGATGGTGAGGTCATACTTCCGGCGAGTTTCAGCGAGATCGGCGGTTGGATCCAGGTTCTCCTCGGTGCGGTGGTGCTTTACGCGCAAACGGCTACGTGTTTAGTGCAGTATAATGCCCTAGCGACATCGCCGGAGTGGCCACAGCCGCTGTCGCCGTCGCACCTAGGTTTCCGGCCGTTGTCGATCTGAGATAAGCCCGGCAACGTGTTCCTTGCACGAAAATACGTGGGGGCGGCGAGAACCAGCAAGTTCCGAGAACCGGAACCCACTCCCGGCGAGAGCTCCGGCGAGCTCGGCAGCGCGGGAGCGCGGGCGGCTGGAGGAAGACGAAGACGGGGGCTGGCCCATGTGTCAGTCTCTGTTGCAATGGAGTGGGATTTTCTGTGGCTTCGGATCAGTCTGTGACGACGCGGGAAGGGTCCTGTGGCCACGTGTGGCGTAATTCCAGCGGCTGACACGTGTAGGATGGACCCACAGTCAGAGTTTGAATGTTTCTCGATTTAATTTAAATTCCAGATTTGGTTCAAACTTGAGAACTGTATAACTTTTGCTAGGAAGCTCCAAATTTAGTGATTCAAATTAGGTTGGTTTCAGGATGAGAAACTCTATCCAAATATGCATCCCAATTTGCACGAAATCCAATAGAAAATTCTGTAAAATTCTTTAAAGCTTTTCAGCAAAAGAATTTTTGAGGGAGTTTGGTTTATCCAAAAATCCCCAAATTTTGCCAGAATATTCCTTAAGGTATTAGTGAACACCTGTAAAAGTGTCAGATTGATTGGAGTTGATTTGATCTGGGCAATTCAGGATTTAAGTTGCTGGGTTCAATTGAATACAGAAACATTTTCAGGGAATTTCCAGAGTTGGAAATTCATTTCTGGGCAGATCTTAGCTCCAAAAATGCTAGGATAATTCATGCAAACTCTATGAGCTATAATTGAAATTGTAGTTCACTAAGTTTGGCATGAACATGGGTGTGGTCACAGAATTAATTCTTCTTTGCTTAATTGCTTAGAAAATTATTCTGAACAGACCACTCAATGAAAAGTGCTAATTTTTGGTCCAGAGGGTTGTCTTGTGACAAGGAACTCACTGAAAATTCTCAGCTCCATTGGAACTCTGGATCACCCCTGTTCTGTTTAACCTCTTAAGGTGATCAATATAGAAGAGGGGAAAACATTTAGCACTTGATCATGTTACTTAGACCTAAACCCAAACCATTAGCACCAGTGTCATTTTAGATTCTTAAACAGGGTTCCAGTTTTTGAAAACTTGTTATTGGAACTTGTAGCAAAGTCTTTACAATTAAACAACTGTGCATATGCATTACGTGTAGCATCTACGTGAAGGACTTCAAGTCATTGAAGTGCAGATCAAAGGAGGGAGGCAAGAGATCAAGCCAAGTGATCTTCACTAACTGAGTTATATATATTAGCCCCTGCAAAACAAAGGCAAGCCACGGTTTGCATCTAAATTTACAAGCTTTTATTTGTATTCACTTTACTTGGTCTAGTAATTTGTTTATTGCATTAAGTCTAGATGGTATGAAGCCCCAAATGCATGACCCAGAAAACCATGGAGTTTAAATGTAGAATAGGTTATCATTGATTATAACTGCTGATCTCAAATTAACAAAAGTGGATTAAAAGAAGCAAAAGTCGAGTGGGCAGTTTACTACTCGTGAACTGGGGTTAAGGGGGATCAATCGGAAGAGTTGGGAATTGATCCTCATAGTTGGGGATGGAAACCGGGCAGTGGATGGAAGGATCAAGGACGTGGTCCTGTGAATCTAGTCTATGTGTGAGTCGATTAAGGCCCGTTCTCATGTGCGGCCCTGTGAGATTAGTTTGAGATGTGTACCGGATGCATACTGGCAATATGGGACCCAGGGAACCGATGTAACATGTTAACCTGGGTGTCGAGGCATACCTCACCGCCTGATGCCGATGCTGAAAGGATATAGAAGTCGTCTTTACGAGGGTTTGCCGTAGAGAGACTTAATCCCAGTCGGTGGGACCGGTTCGACATTTGGGTGTCATGTGAAAGGTTGCCACGTACGACGTCAGTGATGGTTGCTGTGTGCAACGTCGAGTACGGGCGTACGTGCGTGTCAGCCGGGTGTTTTTTATTGCAATCACCGTTGCTCGCGGTAGTGAGCATACTTGTACACTGAGTCGTGACGTAGTAATAAACTGGGGAAAACCTTAAAATGCTTCGTGAGTAATTCTCATAATGGAGATGAGGAATGATCAACACCTTCACTAAATTTATTTTCCACCTTGGGCTAGTAGCGTCGAGGCAAAGCGTTTCTTGTTTGATTGTGGAGTCTCGACGGTAATGGCGCCAGGTCTGTATGAGTTTAAGGTAGCTCACTAAATTTACTTTCACCTCGGGCAAGTGACATCGAGATGAAGCGTTTCTTGTTTGATTGTGGAGTCTCGATGTAAATTGCGCGAGGGCTATAAAAGTTACTTAAAACTTGAAGTAAGGACTATCCTTTATCTCAAGTTCATCGTTTGTGCAAACTTCTGTTCAGCCCTCTATTTTCATCATGTAGAGTTTCATGACTAGGGTGACAGGGCAGTCTTGCTGAGCTTCGTGCTCACGGATACTGCATAAGCTGTTTTGCAGGTAATAATGATACGCTGATAAGTACGGGTGGCCGATGAGACTCGGTGCTCTCCAAGTGGTGAACTCATGGCAACTCCTGCCGCTGCTACTGTGATAGTGTTGCTAGTGAGAAGGGTCCGCGGGCTGGATACCTTCTCTGTTGCTTAGCGTAGGTATGAGCCGTGAGTTGTAATAGTCTCCCGCTGTAGAGTATTTTGTAAAGTACTTGTAAGACTTACACTTTGTAAGCCTCCGCATGATTTATGTAATATGATGCTTTATTATGTGTGCTGTTGGGTGCCGCATCGCACGGCACCACCCAATGCGATTCCCGGGCGAGGTGCCCCGTTCTCGTGAGTGATCGGGACGGCGGGCCCTCACACATTCTCGACAAGATATGGACTCTATGAGTATCTTGTCATGTCATTTGGGTTGATCAATGCTCCAGCTCACTTTATGTATCTTATGAACTCGGTATTCATGCTGGAGCTGGATCAGTTCGTCATGGTATTCATCGACGACATCTTGGTCTATTCCTAATCAAAAGAGGAACACGCTAAACATTTGCATATTGTGCTCCAACGACTGAGAGATCACAAGCTCTATGAAAAGTTTAGTAAATGTGAATTCTGGATCAATCAAGTGCCATTTCTTGGGCATATTATTTCAGAGGAAGGCATTGGTGTTGATCCAAGCAAGATTGAACAATTGCTGAAATGGAAGTCTCCAACATCAGTCCATGAAGTTCGTAGCTTCTTGGGTTTGGCGGGATATTATCGGAGATTCATCCTGGGCTTCTCAAAAATCTCCAAACCTATGACGGAGCTACTGAAAAAGGGCATCAAATATGATTGGAGCAAGCCATGTGAGGAAGCTTTTCAAGCGTTGGTGAAACACCTCAAAAACAGCCCCGGTTTTAGCTCAACCGGATACAACCAAGACATTTGATGTATATTGTGATGCGTCCGGCATCGGGCTTGGTTGTGTACTCATGCAAGGAGGACGTGTGGTCGCATATGGATCACGGCAATTATGGAATCATGAGCAACATTATCCAACTCATGATCTCGAGCTTGCTGCCGTGGTATTAGCTTTGAAGATGTGGAGACATTACCTATTGTGAAATCTGGTTCATCTCTACACCGACCACAAAAGCTTGAAGTACGTATTCACTCAGAAAGAGTTGAATATGCGGCAACGGCGATGGTTAGAGCTGATCAAAGACTATGAGATTGAATTATTATCATCCGGGCAAGGCAAATGTGGTTGCAGATGCACTCAGCCGGAAGTCTCATATTCATAATCTGACCATTACGCCAATAGAAGAGGACGAACCGTGTCTCTACTTGGTTCCATATGGAGCTCTACATAATCTAGCTCTCATACCCATAATAAGAGAGGAGGTTATGAAAGCTCAAAAGAAAGACAAGGGCATGGCTCATATCAAAAGGAGGTTGAATAACGGGGAGATGGAATGTTTCCGGTTAGATGATGAAGACACCCTATGGTTCGAGGACCGGATAGTCGTACCCCGTGATATGAGGCTACGGAAGAAATTTTTTGATGAGGCTCACTTATCCAAATTTTCTATTTATCTAGGCAGCAATAAAATGTACCAAGACCTCCGGAAGAAGTTTTGGTGGACACGTATGAAACGTGAAGTTGCAAAATACGTTTCAGAATGTGATATGTGTCGAAGGGTTAAGGCCGACCACGTGAAGAAGTCAGGCCTGTTGCAACCGCTACAAATACCGGCATGGAAGTGGGAAGATTTGAGATGGATTTCATCGTTGGGTTGCCGATGACCTCCCACCACCATGTTTCGATTTGGGTAATCGTTGACCGATTAATCAAGTCAGCACGTTTCATTCCGGTGCATACCAACTACAGCACCAAGCAGTATGCGGAGTTGTACATAGCACGAATCATGTGCTTGCATGGAGTTCCCCGTACCATTGTCTCCGACAGAGGATCGCTGTTCGTGTCCCGCTTCTGGGAACAGCTACACGCATCCTTGGGAACTAAATTGATTCGAAGCTCCGCGTATTACCCTCAAACCGATGGGCAAACTGAGAGGGTGAATCAAATCCTTGAAGATATGCTAAGGGCGTGTGCCATTCACCACGGTAAGAGCTGGGATGATCACTTACTGTTGGCGGAGTTCTCATATAACAACGGTTATCAAATGAGCATAAAAATGGCACCTTATGAAGCTCTCTACGGCCGGAAGTGCCGCACACCCTTAAACTGGTGTGAATATGGCGAGAGGGTGATTTACGGGATTGATCTTGTAAATGAAGTAGAAGAGCGGGTAAGGCTTATTCAAGAAAATCTTAAAGCCGCTCAGTCCAAGACAAAAGAGCTATGCGGATAAGAGACGTCGTCCTCTGAACTTCCATGTTGGGGACCACGTATATCTCCGCGTATCTCCTATGAAGGGCATTCACCGATTCGGAGTGAAAGGAAAATTAGTTCCACATTTTATCGGTCCCTTCGCCATCATTGAAAGGTGTGGACCCGTGGCATACCGTTTGGAGCTACCGGTAGCCTTAGCCAGAGTTCATAATGTCTCCCACATATCTCAGTTGCGGAACTGTTTGAAAGTTCCAACGGAGATTCTCACGGAAGACATAGCCGATTTGAAACCGGACCTCACATATGTTGAGCATCCAACACGGATAGTTGATTTAAAGACTCGCGAGACCAGAAACCGGACGCTGCGATTTTTCAAGGTCCTATGGGAAAATCACACGTCCGATGAAGCTACATGGGAAAGCGAGGAATATTTACAATGCAATCATCCGGAGTTATTAGAGGCTTATGTTTGATAGTTGTCCTGCCCGCATTGTTCTTAATCATGAATCTTGGGACGAGATTCTTTTTAAGGGGGGAGGAATGTAAAAGTCCCAAAACATATAAAGGGAAAACTTTAGTGATGAATAAAGTTCAGTTGAAATTCAAGAAATTGGACTTGCTAAAACTTTTATAAAACATGTGAAGATGGTCCTGAGCAAGCCTAGGCCTTCAAGTTTCCTTTTTATTTCAAATGATCATGTGACTCCAAAGGTGGCCATTTCCAAAATGAGGGTTTCCAAACTGTTGGTTCAAAACCTCATTTGCAGGGGCCAACGTGAGGATCAGATGGCATATTTGAATTCATCAGGTCCAAATTATGAGGAAGGCAAATTTTGAGCAAATTTGTAAGTGCTTTGATATGTATATCAAAGAGATTTGTGAATTTCATCGAAATTTGAACTCAAATTTGAAACTGAGGCAAAACTTGTCAAAATTGCCAAGTGGCTTTTGAATTTGAGCTCCTCATAGCTGAATTTGCACTATGCCAAAAATTGGAGATCTTTTGGAGGAGAGGAGCTGTGGGACCCACATGTCATTGGGAGGAAACTTGCAACTGAAGCAAACCCATTGCTCTGTTCAGACTGAGCCCGAAGCAAACAGCCGCAGCGCGCCACCGAGCTGCTCGGCAAACCGACGTCCAGCTGTTCCCACGATCAGGGTGCCGAGTGGAGAAAAGATCGTCGGGTGCACCTCCCCTTAGTTGATAAACACTCCCGGTCCTTTCTCTCTTTACTGCACTGAGTTTTCCCGTGACAGTTTCTGCCGCCCCGAGCTCCGGCGTCCCGCCTTGTCGCCACGGCGCAACCCGAGTTTTGACGCCCGGCCGAGCGCACAGGCAGCGTCGCCGGCGGCCCCTCGAGCTTCCTGGATCATTTCCCCGATGTGCTGTGGTCGATAACAACGTCGCCGAGCGCATTTCTTGCCGGAAAACGGACCTAGACGCCTCGACACCACATCAAGCCCTTGCTGCGTTTCACGAGCAACTAAGCCCCGGCGAAGGTCAGTAATCATCCCCTCGTGCTGTCCCTCCAAATTTGGTGCCATCTCGTGGGCGTAGCCGGCCGGAATTTGGTTTTTCGCACCGGCGGGTTCTTCGGGCCGCCGCGCCAAAAATCCGAAAATTAGTCGCCTATAGTTAGTCGTTTCCAGTTATGATCTACGGGCATGTTCTGTAGACTCCGACAGTTCTCCTCCTCTAACCGGTGCTTGTTTTCATCAACCCTAGTCATTGAACGCCGTGTTTTTCACTGCCATTGGAAAATCTGTAAAGGTCCCAAAAATATGCATACAAAGAAACTCTTGTTTGCACAAAGTTGGATTCACATGTATCAAAACTGGGACTTGTTAAAACTTTTTCCACATGTGATAATACACATGAGGGCCTACTTCACACAAGTTCAAACATTTATTTGAAGACATGGAACCCAAGAGGGATCTAAAACTAAGGTGGGGAGTTCCCATATGTGTGAGGAAGCTAAAGTTAGATTTTGAGAACAAATTGTTCCACTCAAAAGTTCAAATGAGAGTAGCACAATGGTTTTCAAACTGTTGTATTAAAAATCTTATTTGCAGCAGCCAAATGAAAGATCAGAGTTCATATTTGAATTCCTTAGGTCCAAATTAGGAGGTAGGCAAAGTCTCATGAATTTTAGAAGATATTTGCCATCCATTTTCCAATTGGACTTGAATTTGCAATGAATTCAAATATACATTTGAATTTGGATGAAACTTGTCCAAATACCCAAACACAATACAGGTTTGGATTCTCACCATTTGATTTCCAACATTTGCCAAAGTGTGGAGATAATTGTGAGAAAGATGAGAGGGGATAAGAAGGGACAGTGGGGCCCACATGTCATAGTGCTATTTAGACTTACTCACTAAGTTTCCTCTCTGTTCCTCACTCCACCGAGAGAGGCTCGCCGTGTGCCACCGCGGGAGTAGCCCGAAGACACCTCCTGCTGATCTCCTTCGCGCTGGCAGCCGGGCAGTGGTTCACCCTCTACTCAAACTGATCGGATCCCAACACAGCCAAGCCGAACGCTCTTTGCCTCCCCCTCCTTGCGAAAAACGCACCGAGCGGAGGCTCACCGCCGCGCTCTTGGAAAAAATCGTGAGAGAACCAGGAAAACATGTGTGCGCCTCCACCCTGAGGTGCTAAATGGCATAGCGGGTTCGGTGTCCATCTTCTCGACGCACCAGCAAGCCGAGTACCGTCGTTCCCAAGCTCTAGACCAGCCATCCGCAGTAGCTGAACCACAACCGGACGATGGTCGCACATGGACAGCGCTGCAGGGAGATTTTCATGCCCAAGCGAGAGAACTCTCGGACACGCTAGGACCCTCTGGTGCTCACCTCCGAAGCTCAAGCCGTGACATGATCCACCGAGCGTGAATTTGGGAAAACTCCTCCGGCGGGCACAAACCGACCTTCCGGCACGGTAACTTCGAATTCGCCCTCTATCTTTGTTCTTAGCTCATCAATTCTTGCACACAGGACCGCCACTAGTCGGCGATCATTAGCCTTTCACAACCCTAGATGGAAAAGCGCACGTAGACCGCACAAATTCTAGGTTTTCCGAGCTCCAACGTGGAAGAGGTCTCGGGTGCACGTTGATACGCCATTAGCCGCCGGTCCCTAGCTGTTTTAAAGCTATGTCGGGCTTCCTCATGGTTCACTGGTGCTGTAGCGCCATTTCACCGGGCTTTTGGAGGGCTAGGTTAGCTGGCCGACGCCACCGGAGGTGAGCCGAGCCGCTGTGCCGTCGCAACGGAGGTTGGGGACCTTGCCGGCTCGGGGAAGCTCCACCAAGTTGCTCAGCACGTGGAGTTAGGTCCTGGCGGCGAGCAGGGGCTCGGTCAGAGGTCGGGAGAGCTGTTCCCGGCGAGCTCCGGCGACCTGGCAGCGCGCGCGCGAGGGGCGTCGGGAGGTTGAATAAGGGCACCGGGTCCCAACAGTCAGTGAGGGAAAAGATTTGCAGCCCGACCCTCTGTCGCTATTTGATCTGGTGTGACTGCATGGCTGGGACTGTGTAGCCGTGTGGTTTTGTTTCGTAGGGTGACAGGTGGCCCAGGCCCAGCAGCAGACATTTAAACTTTTCTCTGTTTTCAGATTTCAGTTCAAAGTTTAATTAGCCACAACTTTGTGTAGCGATGTCCAAAAATTGTGAAATAAATTTTGTTGGATTCCTCTCAAAGAGTAGTATCCAGGAGTACAGCCCAATGTTTATGAAAATCTCTGGTTTTGGCTCATTAATTCATATAAGGAAAATCTTGTAGGAATTTTTCCAGGAGTTCTGTGTATTCGAAAATTCCCAAATTTGGGCAGGAGATTATTCCAAAGATACTTGAACTTCAGTAAAATGTTCAGAAGCATTGGACCTCATTTGCTTGGCCAAATGTGGAGTTAATTTCTTATACCCCCTGAAAAATTGGAAAATAGAACAGAGTTCAATATTAGATTTTTCCCCAAACTTTAGAACCTCATAACTTTTGTTAGGAAGCTCCAAATTTAGTGATTCAAATTGGGTTAGATTCATATTGAATAGCTCTATCCAGATATGTAACCCAATTTGTACGAAACCCATTATTTAATTCTGGAAAATTCTTTAAAGCTTTTCAGCAAAAGAATTTTTGAGGGAGTTTGGTTTATCTAAAAATCCTCCAATTTTTCCACAATATTCTTTAGGATGTTAGTGAACTCCTTTAAACGTTTAAGCTCATTTGGAGTTGATTTTATTAGGGGAAGTCAGATTTGAAGTTGCTGTATTCCATTGAATACAGAAATTTTTTCAGAGAATTCCCAAAACTTGGGAATTCATTTCTGGGAAATTCTTAGCTCTAAAAATCTTAGGAAAATTCATGCAAGTCCTATGAAAACTATAATTGAAATTGTAGTTCACTAAGTTTGGCATGAACACGCAAGTTTATTCAGAATTAATTCCTTTTTGCCTTAATGCTTAGGGAATTATTCTGAGTGATATATTCATTGGAAAATTCCAAATATTGGTCCAGAGTACTTTCTTGTGATAAGGAACCCACATGAAAATTATCAGCTCCATTGGAGCTCTGGATCAGCCCTGTTATGTTTAAACCTTTTAAGGTGATCAACATAGAAGAAGGGGAAGATACTTAGTACTTGATCATGTTGCTTAGACACAAACCCAAACCACTAGCATCCATGTCAATTTAAGTTCTTAAACAGAGTTCCAGTTTTGAAACTTGTTGTTAAAACTTGTAGCAAAATCTTTACAATTAAATCCATATGCATATTCATTACGTGTAGTATCTACGTGGAGGAGTTGAAGTCATCGGAGTAGAGATCAAGGAAGGAGGAAAGCAGTTGATCAAGCACCATGTGGTCTTCACTAACTGAACTTTATATATATATATATATATATATATATATATATATATATATATATCCCCAGTTTGCATCAAAACTTACAAGTTTTTATTTGTATTCACTTTATATTGTCTAGCATTTAGTTTCTTGCATTAGGTCTAGATGGTATGAAACTCCAAATGCATGACCCAGAAAACCATGGAGTTTAACTGTAGAATAGGTTCTCTATTGATTATAACTGATGATCTCAAATTAACAAAAGTATATTAAAAGAAGCAAAACTCGAGTGGGCAGTTTCCTACTCGTGAAACGGGGTTAAGGAGGATCAATCGGAAGAGTTGGGAATTGATCCTCATAGTTGGGAATGGAGACCGGGCAGTGGATGGAAGAATCAAGGACGTGGTCCTGTGAACCTAGTCTATGTCTGAGTCGATTAAGGCCCGTTCTCGTGTGCGGCCCCGCTGGACAAGTTTGAGATGTGTACCGGATGCATACTGGCTATATGGGACCCAGGAAACCGATGTAACTTGTTAACCTGGGTGTCGAGGCATACCTCACCGTCTGATGTGGATGCTGAAAGGATAGAGAAGTCGGCTCTACGAGGGTTTGCCGTAGAGAGACTTAATCCCAGTCGGTGGGACCAGTTCAACATTTGGGTGTCGTGTGAAAGGTTGCCACGTACGACGTCAGTGATGGTTGCTGTTTGCAACATCGAGTACGGGCGTACATGTCGTGTCAGCCGGGTGTTTTTTATTGTAATCACCGTCGCTCGCGGTAGTGAGCATACTTGTTCTCTACGTTGTGACGTAGTAATAAACTGGGAAAAGTTAAAACGGCTTCATGAGTAATCCTCATAATGGAGATGAGGAATGATCAACACTTTCACTAAATTTATTTTCCACCTTGGGCTAGTAGCGTCGAGGCAAAGCATTTCTTGTTTAATTGTGGAGTCTCGACGGTAATGGCGCAAGGTCTCTATGAGTCTAGGGTAGCTCACTAAAGTTACTTTCAGCCCTCTATTTTCGGCATGTAGAGTTTCATGACTAGGGTGACGGTTAAGTATTGCTGAGCTTCGTGCTCACAGATACTGCATAAGTTGTTTTGCAGCTAATAATTGTACGCTGATATGTATGGGTGTCGGATGAGACTCGGAGCTCTCCGAGTGGTGAACTCATGACAACCCCTGCCGCTGCTATTGTGATTGTGTTGCTAGCGAGAAGGGTCCGTGGGCTGGACACCTTCTCTGTTGCTTAGCATAGGTATGCGACGTGAGTTGTAATAGTCTTCCGCTGTAGATTATTTTTAGAAGTATTTGTAAAATTTACACTTTGTAAGCTTACGCTTGATTTATGTAATATGATGCTTTATTGTGTGTGCTGTTGGGTGCCGCATCGCACGGCACCACCCAATGCGATTCCCAGGCGAGCGGCACGGTCCCGTGATCGGGACCGGGCCCTCACAAAATCCACCTCAGGCGCACGGTGGGGACCTAATTAGGGCCGTTTCCGATCCAAACCAAGTCCATGTAAAGCATGCCCACGATTCACTGATGCTTTAGGAGCAGACGGTGCAGCATTTTGTGCGGCACAGCGCCCTAGCGACGTCGCCGGAGTTACCACAGACACTGTCGTCATCACGCCCAGGTTTCCGGCCATCTTCGATTCGAGGTAAGGCCTGCAACGTGTTCCTCATGCGAAAATGTGCAGTGGCGGCGAAAATCAGCAAGTTCCGAGGACCGGAACCCCTTCCCGGCGAGAGCTCCGGCGAAATCGGCGGCGGGGGACAAGCGGGAGCGGGACGAAGACGAAGGGGGGTCGGCCCCACTCGTCAGCGGCTGGAGTTAAACGTGCGGATCTTCTGTGGCCTCGGATCGGTCTGTGACAACACGGTAACGGTCTGTGGCCCCGTGTGGCTCAGCTCCAGCAGTTGACACGTGTATGATGGACCCACAGTCAGAGTTTGAACATTTCCCGAATTATTTGGATTTCCAGATTCAGTTCAAACTTTAGAACCTCTTAACTTTTGCTAGGAAGCTCCAAATTTAGTGTTTCAAATTGGGTTGGATTCAGGATGAAAAACTCTATCCAAATATGCAACCCAATTTGCATGAAAATGTAACACACCAAAACCTGTTAAAGAGGGGAATTTAAAATTTTTGGACGTAATGCATGTGGTGAAGCAATTCAAACTCAAACTGGAATTCAAATTTGAATCAAAACAGAAAAGAAAAAGAAAAAGAAAAATGGCCAATGGGCCGAAACGCACCTCAGCCGGCCCTAACAGCCCGCGGCTGTTTCCCCCCTCCCCCTCTCTCTAACACGTGGGGCCCACATGTCATCTTCCTCCTCCGTGCACGCCCCAACCGCCACCGATCTTCCCGCGCCGATTGCCGCTGCCTCGCCCGATTTCCATGCCACGAGTCACAATCTTCGGCAAAGCGCTGCTGCACATCTAAACCGACCCCCGCCGCCTCTCCTCATGCCTTTAAACTCCAGAAAACCCCGTCGGTCTCCCCGCATCACCACGTTTTCCGCTCCGGTGAGAACCGATCGTTCCCCGCCGAAAAACCTTCGGATCTTGTCGCTTTTCTCTGATCTAACGGGCTTGTCATGTTCCACCGCTGCTGGGGAGCACTGCAGGTGAAGGAAACGACGTGTCTTGTGTCCTAGCTACGGCTTCGACGAGCACCGAGGAGCTGCACCAACCACCGTTGTCGCAGAGCCGAATTTCGACCTCTCCATGCCCGAGAAACCCCTAGGTGCGCTTCCCCTACCCCTCCGCAGTCGATCCGTGTGAAAAGATGCAAGTTCTAGCGCGTAGCGGCAAGGAACCGAGGCTGTGCTGGCGAGATCGCCGCCCCGACCGTCGCGCGCGCGGGCTGGCTCCGGCCAGGGCAACGTGGCCCCCTGAGGCCCGTCCATTTTAAATCGTGCGGTCCCGAATAGATCTAACCCGTACCACTTCGCGACCTAATCTCAGCCCTCCGTTTTAAATCCAACGGCCCACGTAAGCCCCGCGTTATAAAGGCCGGGAATCTTACGCGCTACCCCCTGGGGATCTCGGAAAACATGAGCTAGCCCCGGAAACTTCTGATCTAGCCCCCGGACCCTCAGAAATTCATGTAAATTCATTTAAAATCAGTTTTAGCTCCTGGACTTAATAAGAATTAGGAATACCTCCCTGTTTTGCACACTTAGACCCCTGAAAATTTGGAAAATGAGAAATGGGGCCCCACTGCAGTGTGAATTTGCACATCAGCCCCTGGGAAGTATTAATTTCAGGAAATTGAATATTTGAATAGGATTTAAATGCAAACATAGGTGTAAGTTCAGTTGAATTATTCTAACCCTGTGAAAATTGGTAGAACAATCTGAGGTCTGAATTTGGAGGGGAAATAAACTTTTAAACTAAATGAGATTGCTGTTTTGTAATTTATCTCTGAAATATACCCTTTAGGCATAAAACAAATTTAAAATGTGGGAAAATAAATCTAAGTAACCAAAAAGGGGTAGGAAAAATTTATGAAGGTTCTGTTTAGGTAGTTGGAACAGTAGAAATTTTTGTATGAATTTAAGTTGCTGTTTTATTGGTGGAAATTCATTTTTAGACTAGAAAATAATTCTGAATATGGGTAAAAATAAATTAAAATTGTTCATCATCAGAGAGGAAGTCAAAAGATATTTTATTGGACATTTTAGATCAGAACACATTCTGTTTAGGAGATACATTGTGCTATTTTAGTGTTAAAGTTCACTTTTAGATATGGAAAATAAATATGAAAATATAGGAAAACAGGTATACCTAATTAGAAAATGTCAAGTGAGCCTCTTGTATGCTGTTAGGGGTGAAACCTCAGTGGGCCCACACTCGTCGAGAATCCCTTTGTAAAGGCCTCGTAGTGATCTCCTGGCTAGACACCTCGGAAGTGTGAACGTGGTTCGCAGCCACTGGCATAATGGAGGTTCTTCTAGTCCACCCGGCGACGGGGGATGAAATCACTACATGTGGGTACAGTGGTGCAAACTCTGCAGAGTCAAAACTGTCATGACAGTCGTGCTCACGGTCAAGAGTGACTTGGACTTATTCATGATTAGAGGATGATGAATGGGAAGGTTGAGGGTGTTAAGTGGGGAGCTTAACATTGGAAATGCTGTTATGGTTAGTTGATATTGATGATGGGTTGGGGGATTGGGACCCTTTCACCTATGTAGTAATGTAGGTGCTTAATAAGCTAAGGTGATAGGTGTTAATTGCGTAGTGCTTTAACCATGAGTTCAACTCTCCTTGTTCTAGCCATGCATGACATAACTTTCCCGCACTTGCTGAGTACCAACGGTACTCAAGCTTGCTTTTCTGTTGGCTTAAATTGCTGCTCAGGCCAAGGGAATGACGTGGTGTTCAATGACCAAGACTTCGGACCCGATGAAGGATTTTAGGTAAACGGAGTCCCCCGGGCAACGCCTGTGATGAAGCTCACAAAGACTTATCTAGCTTCCGCTGCTGTCTTATTTACATGTTATGAACATATTATCGTCCATCGAGACGTTATGCTATGCAAGACTTATTTATATTCGAACGCTTGGCTTGTAATATAATGATGCTTCACTATTTGTCATCACATGTATGAGAAAATGATCCTGTCATACATGTGATATTCACTCGGTTGCTCTTTGGAGAAACCAGGTGTGACAGAAAACCAATAGAAAATTCTGGGAGATTCTTTAGAGCTTTTCAGCAAAAGAATTTTTGAGGGAGTTTGGTTCATCCAAAAATCCCCAAATTTTGCCAGAATATTATGTAGGCTATTAAACTCCTGTAAAAGTTTCAGCTCATTTGGAGTTGATCTAGTTAGGGTAATTCAGATTTCAAGTTTCTGTATTCAAATGAATACAGAAACATTTTCATGGAATTTCCAAAACCTGGAAATTCAGTTCTGGGCATTCCTTAGCTCCAAAAATCTTAGGAAAATTCATGCATGCTCCCTGAGCTATGTTTTAAATTTTGATTCACTTGAATTTGCATGAAAGTGTAAATTTATTCAGAATTAATTCCTTTTTGCCAAAATGCTTAGGGAATTGTTCTGGGTGATCTACTTAGTGAAATGTTCTGAATTTTTGTCCAGATGATTTTCTTGTGACATGGAACCCACATGAAAATTTTCAGCTCCATTGGAGCTCTGGATCACCACTATACTGGTCAACCTATTTAGATGAATAGCACACAAGTGAGGAAATGTAATTATCACTTGATCATGTTGCTTAACCCAAACCAAACCACTGGCCCCAGTGTCATTTTAAATTCTTAACCAGAGTTCCAGTTTTAAACTTGTCTTTAGAACTTGTTAGCAAAAGTTTTACAATTAAATGTGTATGCATATTCATAACGTCTAGTGATTAAACGTGGAAAAGTGAAGCTTGGATCAAGGAGCAAGAAGGGCAGAGATTAAGCTTCAAGTCATCAGCAACTAACTTCAAACTTATCTGACTTTAGTCACCTGCAAAACCAAGGCAAGCCCCGGTTTGCATTTAAGTTGTTTTATAAAGTTTTTCATTTGTTCATTACTATGGGTCAAGGTTTGTATGTGCATTATGTCGGTAGAAGTCGAGTAGTTGGAATCTAGTCGCGAGCTATAGTTCAATATCACATAAGTATGGTTGGAAGAGAGAGGCAAACTAAAGTTTATATTTCTAAATATGAGACCGGGCAGGGGATTAAGCAGCGACAAGACGAGGTCTTGGTCGAGTAGCTCTTCCTGTGTCTGTTAAGAACCGATGCGTGTGCCACATCCAGGAGCAAGTATTGAGTTGTGTACCGGATGCTTACTGATATATGGGAACCAGGAAACCGATGTACCAGGTTCACTGGATTGTAGAGGCATACCACATCGTCTCGTTAGACCTATGAGCCCGAGACGGCGCGACCGGTTCTACAGTCTAGTGTCCTGAGAAAGGTTGCCACATACGACGTAATGAAGGACGCCAGATTTGGGTCTTCAGAGGCGGGCGTATGTGTCGAGTTATCCGGACAGTGTTTGATTCGAATCATCATCCCTCGCAGTTATTGAGTACCGCTTGCTCCCATGTTGTGACGTAGTAATCAACTTGTGTGGAAACAGTTTGTAAAGTTTAACTGCTGCTATGATTATTGTAAGTTGCATGAGAACCTTGTTTGAAGTAGAGATAGAGCAAACTAAAGTAAATTTCCACCTTGGGACAAGTAACATTGGAATGAAGCGTTTCTTGTTTGATTGTGGAGTTCCAATGTTGCTGGGTGCAAGGTCACGACTATTATGGCTAAAATCTAAAAGTTAAGGATGAACTTGTAGGCGAGTCTTTTCGCCAATTTCAGGATTAGGTCTTATGTTACCCTCATGTAGAGTGCATGCTTTAGGAGAGACGGTTATGTCTTGCTGAGACTTTGTGCTCACTCTTGCTATATGAGTGGTTTTGCAGGTAAACTTCGACGGTATAAAGAAGGTTGTCCGGAGAGACTCGGGAACTTCCGAGTCATGTATCACATGGAGGACCTAGCCGCTGCCATGTCTTCGTGTTGCTAGCGAGAGGAGTCCGCGGGCTGGACCACTTTTCGAGTGCTTCTTAGATATTTGACGTGAGCTGCTATAGATTTCCGCTGTAGCTAATTTATATAAAGTATTTGCAAAGAACAATTGTAAGCTTCTGCTTTTGATTTATGTAATGCAGTTTCCTTATATGTGTGCTGTTGGGTGCCGCATAACACGGCACCACCCAATGCGATTCCTAGGCGAGGTGCCCCGTCCCCGTGGTACGGGACTGGCGGGGTCCCATCAGAACCCGCCATTGCCGCAACGATGTCGGCCAATGTAACCGCTGGCTGTGGCGGTGGCGGTGTTTATTGTTGCTGTTGCTGTCCCGAGGGGTCCTCTGGAGGCTGTTGGGAGGTTTCTCCCCCTTTACTAGAACCCCCAACGTCCGGGTTGGCACGAGTACGAGTCATTCTGAAATTCAAAACAGCAGCGATCTGCACATGTCATACTTAAACTTCCATATGAAACAGTAGGTATTAATGTGACACATGAATAATTTGCACAACATTCACATATATTGATAAAGCATAAACTTTATACAAGATACATTAGTCTCGGGTCTCCAAGAAGTCGTGCTCATGTCGTCACTACCTATACATGCCCTACTGTATACACGACATGTCACCGGTTACAAAATTTTTGGTTGCGTCACCCTTGCTGCCCTACTTGGCAACGGTAACCTCCTACTCGGAGTAGAACTCGACCTCCTGCAGGTCGTCCGCCTCCAGTACCTCTGCTGGTCATCGAGTTTCCGCGGCGACCAAAAGAAACCGCCACCGACGGCTCTCGTGGACAGCCTCACCCAGAGCGTCTCACGGCCGAGCAAGGCCACCGTTGGACGTGCAAGAGCTTCCTGCAGCTTCCATCCAAAGCTCAGCTCTTGCCCTTGCTTCTTGCCGACGAATTTCAGAATTTTCCTATGGCCGTCTCAAGCCTAGGTGCGGTTAAGAATCCTTCAAATTATCGAGCTATAATTGTTTAGAGCTCTGCAAATTGCACTCACATGACCTAGATGTGCTCAGCAACAATTCCTCTTTGGAAACCTAGCATGAAACACACTGCACGGCGTATTTTCAGTCGTTCCGACGACAATTATAGCGGGAAGGTTCGGGCGCAAGATGAACCCTAGTTTGAGGACTTTCCCGAGCCCATGTGCGTCAATGCCGAGCTTCTCCAGCCCTCACTGGTGCTGTAGGACCTTTCCAAGGAGACTTTGGCGGGCTAGCTCATCGGACTGATGTCGCCGGACTTATACCGAGCCGCCGCGCCGTCGCGAGCTACTTTGGAGGCTCTGCCGGCTCGGGAAAACCGCACCAGCGTGCTCCTCGAGTTGAATTAGGCACTGGCGGTGAGTGGCAGCTCGAGAGGTGGCTGGAGCATCGAAAACCGACGAGCTCCGGCGAGCCCACTCGTCAGTCACACGGAAAACAGTGATAAGATCTTCTGTGGCGCCGGATTAACTGTGGCAACACGGGAAAATGCTCTGTAACCCCGTGTGGCTTGGTCCAGTGCATGACACGTGCCCCCTGGTCCCACAGACAGGATTTAAACTTTTCCACGATTTATTCAAATCTCAGATTTTTCCCTAAACTTTAGAAGAGCATAACTTTTGCTAGGAAACTCCAAATTTAGTGATTTAAATTGGGTTAGATTCAGATTGACAAACTCTATCCAAATATGTAACCCAATTTGTACGAAAGTCATTATTTAATTCTGGAAAATTCTTTAAATCTTTTCAGAAAAATAATTTTAGAGGGAGTTTAGTTCACCCAAAAATCCTCAAATTTTGCCAGAATATTATTTAGGGTGTTATAAGACTCCTCTAAAAGTTTTAGCTAATTTAAAGTTGATTTGATCAGGAGAATTCAGATTGTAAGTTGCTGTGTTCAAATGAATACAGAAACATTTTCAGAGAATTTCCAAAACTTGGAAATTCAGTTCTGGGCAATTCTTAGATCCAAAAATCATAGGAAAATTAATGTAGACTATATGAACTCTAATGGAAGTTATAGTTCACTAAGATTGACATGAACATGGGTGTTACCTCAGAATTAAATCCTCTTTGATTAATTGCTTAGAGAATTGTTCTGAATAAACCACTCAAGGAAAAGTGCTAATTTTTGGTCCAAATGATTTTCTTGTGACAAGGAACTCACATGAAAATTTTAAGCTCCATTGGAGCCCTGGATCACCACTGTCCTGTGTAACCTCTTAAGGTAATCAACTCAGAAGTGGAGATAGCACTCAACACTTGATCATAGTACTTAAACCCGACCTAAACCACTAGTGTAAAAGCCCAAGAAAAGGGACTTGCAAAAAACTTTTCTTCACCTCACAACACCACAGTTTTTATTGTGGACACCTTAGGAAATGTTGTGAAGAGCATGTAACCTCCATCAAAAGAATGATTAGAGGGGAAAGCCTTCACTTTCACAAAGTAGGGTTTCTACACATGAACATGAGAGGTTGAGCTCACCCCTAGAATTTAAAAAGTCTTGGGAAGGTTCAGTCCAAAGCTCATGCAAATTCAACACTTTTTGAGGCACTTTTGGGTTATTTCAAAAAGAGGCCAATTTGAATGTAAATTCAAATTGCAGCAACTTTCATCACCCAAATTCAAAAGTTAGCTCCATATCTATATTCAGCACATTTTTCTGAGTAAACCCACCAATTTTCATCTCCATTGGAGCTCATCTTGTCAAGAGCTAAATTTGCAAGAATTCAAAACTGAATTTGAATTTCAGTTTAAATATGAAGCAAATTTAACCAAACAAAGTTTGAATTTGAGAATTCAAATTCAAACAAAGACTTGGTGACTAAGTCTCACATTAAATTGTGAGTAGCTGAGGATATTTTGGCACAACAGAATTCAGAAAATTGGAAAAACAAAAGAGTTAGAGGGGAGGCCCACTGGTCAGTAGACTTAGCACAGAAGTCTCCTCAGCCGACTTCCTCGACCGAGCGCGCTCGCCAGCTGCAGCCAGCGTCGGCGCCCGACCACCTCGGCCGGCCAGCTCCTGCTTCAGCAGAGGAGGTGGCACAGCAGGTGTCGCGCTCTCCACTGGCCTCAGGGGCCTATAAAAGGCCCGAGACCGCCGGCGAGTTACTGATTTTCGCTAGTTCCGTAACCAGCAGCCTACTCGCCCGAGCTCCGATCGTATGCCACCCCAGCTGTGATCATCTTCCGGCTTTGACCTCCATAGGAAAGTGAAGCGCTAGCTCGTCCTCAAGACCACCGCGCAAACCGTTCCAAGGTTCGACCTTTGTGCGCGGAGAATTTTCCAGTTTAGGACGAGTAGCTCCTTTCGGGACCCGATTAGGTTTGGGAGAAATTCGGGAAGCTTAGTGGGTGGGAGGTCGAACGGAGCTGTGAGAGAGCATCTAGAGGTTCTGGCGACCCTTCTCGATCGAAAACCGGAAGGAAATCACCGCCGGAACCCTAAGTTCACCCTAGGACAGTATGGCGGAGGAGGGGGTCGCCGGTGAGGTCTGGGTTGCCGGCCGTTTAGGGCCCAACAGAGCTCATGCCGAGTTTCCCGAGGTTTCCCTGAGTGTGGCGACGCGATTAGCGCACGAAGAAGATGGTCAGAAGGGCGGGAACACGTTGCCGAGGTAGCACAGAGGCATAGGGCTCGTCGCCGGCGAGCTATGGCGGTTAGCCGGCGGCGAAATGGTGTCCAGCGGGTTCAGCACCCGAGATTACGTGGGGGCGGCGAGTCTCGTCGGCTCCGGTGAGCTAGATCGCCGGGAACGCTGACCTCGCCGGAGCTCCGGTGGCTCGGGGCGGCGACGTCAGGAGGTAGACGAAGGGCGCGGCCCCACCTGTCGGCCCCTGTGCTAATCGCGCGCGAGCGCGCGGTTAGTTCAATTTAAACGGGCGGGCCCTGCTGTCAGCCTCTGGTTTAGCGCGAGAGGGGATTTTCTGTAGGAAAATAATTCAGGGATTAGCTCAAATTTTAGAAATCCATAACCTTTGCTAGGAAGCTCCAAATTTAGTGATTCAAATTGGGTTGGATTCATCTTGCCTAGCTCTGTCCAGATATTCAACCCAATTTGTATGAAACCCATTAATTAATTCTGGAAAATTCTTTAAAGCTTTTCAGCAAAAGAATTTTAGAGGGAGTTTGGTTCATCCAAAAATCCCCAAATTTTACCAGAATGTTCTTTAGGACTTTAGTAAACCCCTGTAAACGTTTCAGACCATTTGGAGTTGATTTGGTCAGAGCAATTCAAATTGGAAGGTGCTGTGTTCCTTTGAATACAGAAACATTTTCAGAGAATTTCCAAAACTTGGAAATTCAGTTCTGGGCAAATCTTAACCCCAAAAATGTTAGGAAAATTCATGCAAACTCTATGAGCTATAATTGAAATTGTAGTTCATTAAGTTGAGCATGAACAGGGGTATTACCTCAGAATAAATTCTTCCTTGCTGATTTGCCAAGAGAATTATTCTGAGCAAACCACTCCATGAAAAGTGCTAATGTTTGGTCCAGAGAGTTTTCTTGTGACAAGGAACTCACACAAAAATTCTCAGCTCCATTGGAGCTCTAGATCACCCCTGTCCTGTTTAACCACTTAAGGGATTAATGTGGAAAAGGGGGGAAAACCACTTAGCATTTAACCATGTGATTAAGTCCAAGCCAAACCACCAACACCAGTTCATCTTTAAATTCTTAAACAAAGTTCCAGGTGTTAGAGGCTGGTTATTAGAACTAATAGTAGAAGTCTTACTCTAAAACTCACATTTGCATCTAAATTAACATGTAGTATTTCATTAACGTGTAGCCGTTGAAGAAGAGACTCCGGAAGTGCTGGACTTCCTTCTTCCGGACGAGGAACTAACTACTGACCAGCAGCAACAAGGCAAGCCCCGGTTTGCATTAACCTTTTTAAAAGTTTTACTTTGTTTACATGTGTCATATGAAGTATGTATGTGCATTAGGTATAGGATGAATGAAACCCCACTTGCATAACCAAAGGTTCCTAAAAGAGTGAGGGTAGTGTCAAGGACCTCGAGTAGACAGGCTATGCTTAATTAGTCATAGGACTTCGGTACAAGTCGAGTAGTTGGAAACTACTCGCGAGATAGGTTTGGGACACACGGGTTCGGTTGAGTGATATGAGATCACTATAGTAATGAAAATGAGACTAGGCAGGGGCTAGGGCGCAGCAAGAGGAAGTCTTGTGTGCGCAGCCCTGTCCGTGTCGATTGAGGACCGATCCGTGTGCGGCCCTGCTGAACAAGTATTGAACGTACCGAAGGCATATCGGATATATGGGCCCCGATAAACCGATGTAGCCTAAACCTCCGGGCGTCGAGGCATAGCACACCGATTTATAGGTGTAGGTTGAGGGCAGCAAGGTGGAAATCTGCCAACGGGCATAGAGAGATGCTCCGTGTGGGGAACCTCCTGCTCGTTTCGGTGCGACCGGTTCGACGTTTGGGCTGTTGGGTGAAAGGTTGTCCCGTACGGCATCGAGTGAGCGTGCTGTGCAGCTCCACGGGTGGGCGTACGTGACGTGCTCTTTGGGTTTTCCCTGCAGGTGTATATCGAGTCGATTCGCCGTCCCTCTCGGTGACGAGTACCGCTTGTTCACTGCGTCGTGGGAGATGTTTTGGAGTTGAATCAACCGCAGAATGTGAGAGATATTCGGAGTTTCCTTGGGATGGCTGGATACTACCGCCAGTTCATCAAGGATTTCTCCAAAATAGCGAAGACTATGACTGAATTACTCATGAAAGGGAAAGCATTTCAGTGGACACGAGCATGTCAAGACAGCTTTGAGGAGCTAAAGAAGAGATTAAGAACAGCGCCGGTTTTGGTATTGCCGGACATGACCAAGTGTTTCGACATATACTGTGACGCATCAAGACAAGGGCTTGGATGTGTGCTTATGCAAGGAGGCCAAGTGGTTGCCTATGCATCGAGGCAATTAAACAAACATGAGCTGAATTACCTCACTGTAAAAGCCCAAGAATGGACTTGCAAAAGTGTTCATTTCATCACCTCACAACACCACAGCTTATTGGTGGATAGCTCATGATCACTTGTGAAGAGCAAGTAAACACCATCAAGAGGATGATTAGAGGGGAAAGCATAACTTCCAAAAAGTAGGAGTCATACACATAAACATGAGAGGTTGAGCTCACCCCTAGACCTTACATATTCTTGGGAACACTCAGAGCAAGTTTCATGCAAATCCAAGCCTTTTTGAGGCACTTTTAGAGATATTTGAAAAAGGGTCCAATTTGAATGCTAATTCAAATTGCAGCCATCTTCATCACTGAAATTCAAAAGTTGACTCCATATTCAAACTCAGCACATTTTTCTGAGTTAGTCCACCAATTTTCATCCTCATTGGAGTTCATTTTGTCAGGAGCTAATTTGAGCAAATTAAAACCAAATTTGAATTTCAGCCTCACATATGCTCAGATTCCTTCAAACCCAATGTCAATTTGAATCATTCAAATTCAGAGACCCAAACATGTTGTTTGATCAAATTACCAGGGACAAGGGGGTCACACTATTTAAGAGCAGTAGGAATTCAATTTTTGAGGACAATTTTGGACCTTGTTGGGCCCTCCTGTCAGCCACACTGAAGTCCAAACCGACTGAACTCAGTGTACTCGTTTTCCACGCGCTCAGTGAGAGGGGAGTGCTGAGACTTCATGCCGAAGGCTACCGAGCGGCGCCGGCCAGCTCCTGCTTCGGTGTGGGAGGTGGCTCAACAGGTTTTGTGCCCTCCACTGCTTCGGTTGGCTATAAAAGGCACGAGATCGGCCGGCGAGCTTCTCTTTCGAGCACCTCCGTAAACTGCCGCCTAGCTACCCGGGTTCTGATCCCGTGCAAACCAAGCTACAATCGTTCTCTGCCCTCGACATCCATAGCAAAGCGGAGCGCTAGCTTGTCCTCAAGCTCACCGCGCAAACCGTTTCAAGGTTCGACCTTCGTGCGCAAAGAATTTCCCAGTTTAGGATCGGGAGCTCATTTCTGGACCCGATTAGGTTTAGGAGAAATTCGGGAGGATCGTCGTGTGGGAGGGCAAACAGAGCTTAGAAATGGCATCTAGAGGTTCTTGCGCCCCTCCTCAATCGAAAACCAGAAAGAAACCACCGCCAGAACCCTAGGTTCACCAAGGAACAGCTCGGCGGAAGAGGGGGTTGCCAGTGAGGTCCGGTTTGCCGTCCGTTTAGGTCCCAACCAAGATCATGCCGAGCTTCCCGAGGCTTCCCTGGACGTGGTGATGCGATCAGCGAGCGAAGGGGATGGTCAGAAGGACGGGAACGCATTGCCGAAGATGCACAGGGGCATAGCGCTCGTCGCCGGCGAGCTACGGCGGTTAGCCGGTGGCGGCAGGGTGTCCAGCGTATTCAGCATCCAAAGTTACGTAGTGGCGGCGAGTTTCACCGTCGCCGGCGAGCTAGGTCGCCGGGAACGCCGACCTCGCCAGAGCTCCGGCGGCTCGCGGCGGCGGCGTCGCGAGGTTTACGAAGGGCGCGGCTCCCACGTGTCAGCCGCTGAACTAAATGCGTGCGCGGTTAGTTTAATTTAAACAGGCGGGCCCCGCTGTCAGTCACTGGTTAAGCGAGGGAGGCGATTTTCTTTAGGAAAATAATTCAGGGATCAGCCCAAACTTTAGAAATTCATAACTTTGGTTAGAACTGTCCAAATCCAGTGAACCAAATTTTGTTGGATTAATATCTTCGAGTACTATCCTGAAAAACAAGTTTGAGCTTATGAAACTTATTCTTTTTCCAGGATTAATTCCCTAAATTTTAAAATGTTGGGAATTTTAGCTGGAGAATTATTTTATAGAAAATTCTGAAATTTTGCCGGGATGTTTATTTGAAAATCCTTACATCACAGTAAAAATTTCAGATCCATCCAAGTTTATTTGGCCCCCCTTATGGTGTGATTAAGTGAACTGCCCTGAGAAAATGGAAAAATGTGCAGAAACAATTTTCAGATTTTCTGAAATCTTGTTTAGGGCATTACTTCGTCTTGGATGTTTCAAATGACATGAAACCAATTCCATTAGAACCATCTCAAACTCTAGTTACCAGAAAGTAATGGTTGGAGCTATGAAAACTCCTAGAAATCCTTAGAGGCCCTACTAATGACCAAATAGGCTTTTAATTGTACAGAGCTCAAATGAACTTTGTTTCAGATGAAACTTGGTCAAGTCTCTGGTTAGGATCCTACCAAGCCACCATAAAAATTTCAGAGCCAAAGGGGAGGGCTAGCTAGAGTTATGGTCTTTATTTATTCAATTTAACACATTGCATTCAAATAGACATATAGTATATTGCGTACGTGTAGTCGCTGAAGGCGAGGAAACCCTGGAAGTGCTGGACTTTCTCCTTCCGGACGAAGCACTAAGCTCTGACCAGCAGCAACAAGGCAAGCCCCGGTTTGCATTAACAAAATTTACAAAGTTTTGCTTTATGTATACTTAGTATGAGGTATGTATGTGCATTAGATGTAGGGTGGATGAAACCCCAAGTGCATAACCAGATTTTTCCTACAAGAGTGAGGTTAGTGTCTAAGTCCTCGAGTAGTCAGGATATGCTTAATTTTCATAGAACTTCAGTACAAGTCGAGTAGTTGGAATCTACTCGCGAGTATAGGTGTCGGGACACATGGGATTGGTTCGAGTTATGTGAGATCACTTTAGTAAGAAAATGAGACTAGGCAGGGGCTATGGCGCAGCAAGAGGAAGTATTGTGGGCGCAGCCCTGTCCGTGTCGATTGAGGACCGATCCGTGTGTGGCCCCGCTGAACAAGTATTGAACGTACCGAAGGCATATCAGATATATGGCTCTGATAAACCGATGTAACCTATACCTCCGGGCGTTGAGGCATAACGCACCGATTTATAAGGGTAGGTTGAAGGCAGCAAGGTGGAAATACGGTAGCGGGCATAGAGAGATGCTCCGTATAGAGAACCTCCTGTCCGTTTGGGTGCGACCGGTTTGATGTTTGGGCTGTTTAGTGAAAGGTTGTCCCAGTTGACACGGGGTGAGCGTGCTTTGTGCAGCTCCACGTGCGGGCGTACGTGACGTGCTATTCGGGTATCCCTGCAGGTGTATATCGAGTCGATTCGCCATCCCTCACGGTGATGAGTACCGCTTGTTCACTGAGTCGTGACGTAGATTAATATATGGAATGTATGATTCATTATTGCTGTGATGATTAACTTGTATTGTTACATGTGTGCCACCAAATATTGCTCACTAAATTTCAGATTTCATGAACTATTAACTTGTGGCTAAAAGATGAATTAAGGATGAACTTGTAGGCGTGTCTTTTGCTGCAATGTCCCATCCTATAATTGTTATATCCTGCATATAGAGTTTCATCACTACAGGAAAACATTTAATTTTCGTGGGCCGAATGTACTTCCGTGAGCCCCCACGAAAGTAAACGTATTTTCGTGAGCCGCAACTAGCTCACAAAAATAAATGCATAATTTCGTGGGTCCTGAAGGAAACCCACAAAATAGGCATTTTTTCGTCGGCCACGTATGAACCTACGAAAATAAGACCCGAAGTCCAGTTATTTTCATCGGCTTCCCAGTGGGCTCACGAAAATACTATGCTATTTTCGTCGGCCATCAAGTCAGCACATGAAAATAAATTCCGAACCCTAATCAGGTGAAGTATTTTCATCGGCTTCACATATAGCTCACAAAATTAAGGTCTATTTTCGGTGGCTGACACCACGGCACACAAAAATAATCCTATTTTCGTCGGTTTCTCGTACAACCCACAAAACTATTTTACATATAACCGGTCGGTCCTTGGATTTTCATTCTTTGACGCGCCGCCGCCCGACCCGACGCGCCGCCGCGCCCGAGCCGCCGTGCCGCCGCCCGACCCGCCGCGCCGCCACCGGCCCCGTCGCCTCGCCTCCCGACCCTGCCGCGCCGCGTCACCGCCTGTCGGCCGAACTGCCGGTCGCGCCGCCGCCCATCGCCTTGCAGCCACCGCCCGTTGCCGGTGCTCCACCACGCTGCCACTCCCGGCCCCGCCGCCCGCCGCCGGTGCTCCACCTCGCCCAGCCCCTAACCGTGACACACCGCCCCCTGCAGGTCTTCGGTCCCCCCTGCATGCTGCAGCCCCACGCCGTTGCTGCGCGCCACCACCTCTCGCATGGCCTGCTTGCCTGCGCGCAGCACCTCGACGCGTCGCTGGACCGCCCCGCTCCGCTCCACTCCACGGCGAACGTCCGACGTATGTAAGTTTGCTACTCTTTATTTCATTATATTTTGTAAGCAATGTTCGTAGTCGTCAAAAGTGTATGGTGTAAGCCATGTCATGAATGTAAACTTACATAGTTAGCACTAAAACACGATGCAAATGGATTATTTGTTTATAAGTACTAAGAACTTTAGAATAAATGTAAACAAGTGTAAGAATAGCATGGTGATGATTTCTTAATGTGTGCCATGGATGTACTTACATAGTTAGCGCTAAGTATTGTGCATTAATAGTTAGCAATGTTGTGGTGTAAGGAATGTCATGGATGAATATTTTCCTCATGTGTGTACTTACATAGTTAGCACTTTATAGTAAATGTAAAGAAGTGTAAGAATATTACGGTTACGATTTTTTTTATGTGTGCATGAGCTGCCATCTGTTTTCATATATGAGCAAAGTATTGTGAGTAATTTTCACCGTACCTATCGATTATGTATGTATGGTTTGATCATGTATGTATAGTTTATCATGTATTTATAAGAGTATGGTTGAATTAGAGTAATATAAATTGTTTGAATAAATGCATGCACTAAAGTTTACTTGTCAATTTTTATTTTGTAGCTTGTGTTGTATTTGTATCCCCTTCTACGCTACGACAGTGTTGTGTATCCGCGCGTCCCTACTCTTCGCTGCAGGTAATAATCAATAATATTAAGTATAAATTACTTTATCTAAGTTATGTTAATGCTCATGATGTATTTATGGCATATATTAGTGTTACGTAACCTATGCGTCACCCGTTTCGAACCGGCATGTCTCAAATGCGCTACGCATGTGAGTCGTGTAGGTTCGGAATTGTACCTTTTTGGACAGCCTGAGAGTGACCGGAGAGTGTGTGGTTATGATCAGACGCAAGATTCGGATCCGGTTGAAATTTCGGTAGCATAACTCCGTTGTTCTCTGCTGCACTAATTTCGGACGTGCAGTTGGAGAATATCGGGGTTATGCTGCCGAAATTTCAACCAGATCCGAATCTTGCGTCTCATCATAACCACACTCTCTCCGGTCACTCTTGGGTGGGTTTAGGACCTATCCTTCCTAATAGATGTAGGAGTGTAATAAGCATGTATATTTCTTAGTTCTTTGTCTTTTCATTGTATTGTCCGGACAATGGATGATGATAGACGATGATGTAGGGCCATCAATACTAAGGCCTTTATCAGTCGTGCATTCTCTTTATCTACGAGTCGTTTTGTTAAATGTCCATGCAGTAAGTGTCGTAACTTTTATTGCAAAGAGAAGTTTGAGATAGAACGAGACCTTTGTAGATTTGGGTTCATGCCAGGTTATGAAACGTGGTATGAGCATAGTGAGTTATATCACAGTAATGTTTTTGTTGATGAGAGAGATGGTGAAAATGAGGACAGAATGGAAGAAATGGTTGAAGCACTAGATCGTGACTGTGGAGCAGATGAATCTGAGGAAAATCCTGGACCCGAAGTTGAAGAGTTCTATAGAATTCTCTCAGCATCACGTGAAGAGTTGCATGAGCACACTAAAGTGTATGTTCTTGCAACAGTGACTCGGCTTATGTCTATAAAGTCAAAGTATAATTTGTCGAACAAGTGCTATAATGATCTTAGCGACCTGATCTCAGACATTCTTCCGTCAAATCATAAGTTGCCGAAAGACATGTACTAATCCAAGAAATTGTTGGCAGGACTAGGAATGAAGTATGAAAAGATTGATTGTTGTCCTAACAATTGTATGCTTTTCTGGAAGGAGAATGCAAATGTGACACATTGCACGGTTTGCAAACAATTTCGATACATTGAGGTTACAAATGAGGATGGTGAATTAGTGAAGACAAAAGTTGCAGCAAAAGAATTGCATTACATGCCTCTCGCACCTACACTGAAATGGTTGTTTCTTTCTAAATCAACTGCGAGACACATGCGTTGGCATAAGGATGGTGTGCGCGAAACGAAAGGAGTAATGACACATCCATCTGATGCTGAGGCTTTGAAGACACTAGACTCTTTTGATAAAGATTTTGCAAAAGATGCTAGAAATGTCCATATTGGTTTGACTACTGATGGCTTCACACCATTCAATACATCTGCTGTCTCATACTCATGTTGGCCAGTCTTCGCTATTCCATACAACCTTCCACCCGCTATGTGTATGAAATATGAATTTCTTGTCTCTAATTATTCCTGGGTGTAAACATCCGGGAAAACGATTAGGGGTGTTTCTTCAACCATTGATTGAGGAATTAAAAGAATTATGGATTGGAGTGCAAGCGTATGATAGCTACAGAAGACAAAACTTCAACTTGCGAGCAGCGTACTTATGGTCCGTACAAGATTTTCCTGCATACAGGGTATTCACAGGATGGAGCACACACGGCTAACTTTGTTGTCCAATTTGCGGGCCGGACTCCGATTGTTTTAGACTTACTCATGGGGGTAAAGTGTGTTTTTTATTGTCACCGACGTTTTCTTCTAGCAAATCACCCATTTAGGAGACAAATCAATACATTTCAAAAGAATACTATTGTAACAAAGGGACCTCCAAAACGTTTGACTAGTGCTGAGACTGCTACATGGCTCAATCAACTTGTCCCTACAGAAGATGGATTTGTTTGTTTTGGTCAAGACCACAATTGGACTCATATATGCGGCTTTTGGGATCTTCCTTAAGCTAAGTCGTTGTTACTCCTACACAACATCAATGTGATGCACCAAGAACTAATGTAGCCGAAAGCATAATTAGCACATGTTTTAATTTGGAAAAGACAAAAGATAATCTGAAGGCTCGAAAAGATCTTGCAGAGATTTGTAGCCGTTCCACCCTAGAAGTCACACAAGCTGGTAGTGGTAAACAGAGAATGCCACGTGCTCCGTTTTGTCTTAAACTTAAAGAAAAGAAAGAAGTGTTGAACTGGTTGCAACAACTGAAGTTTCCTGATGGTTACTGTGCTGGGTTCAGACGCACAACAAGTATTGAGAATTGGGTATTAAATAATCTTAAAAGTCATGATTATCATATAATCATGGAAAGACTTCTTCCTGTAATGTTTCGTGGCTATGTGCATCAAGATGTGTGGAGAGTACTTGCAGAACTTAGTTTCTTTTATAGACAATTATGTTCTAAGGAAATTACAGTTCAAATGATGGAAAAAATTGGAGAAGGAAATTCCTTCACTCGTATGCAAAATAGAGAAGGTATTTCCGCCAGGATTTATGAATGTAATGCAACATCTCCTTGTGCATTTGTCTTACAAAGCTAAGGTTTATGGTCCCGTGCAATACCGGTGGATGTACCACATTGAAAGGACACTGAAAAAACATAGAGCAATGGTTTTGAATAAAGCAAGAGTGGAAGGGTGTATTGCTGAATCATTTTCTCTGAAAGAGGTAGCATACTTCTCAAGTACATTCTTTGTAGAGGAACACAATGTGTATGTTCCCACAATGTGATACCGCATAGATGAAGAAACTCCTTGTGGTAATCTAATTATTTTTGGGTGGAAGGGAAAAGCAGTTGGTGCCAACAGTAAGCATGTGATTTAAGAAGAAGAATGGAATTAATGTATGTTGTACATGTACACAAACATTGAAGAGATGGATCAATATTTTGTGTAAGTCTTTTTCAAATTACTAGAAGACAACACATTATGTTTTTTCTCATCCTTCATGAGTCGTGTTCTAATGTACTCATTTTTTTATCATGTAGCAAGTTCGACAAACAATATTGGAAGTCCACGCGTCAACCAACAAGCAAACAATTAGATAAAATGTGTCGTGATGGCCTTAATGGGGGTCTTAACTTCGTCAATTGCTTTCGCAAGCATGTAACATTCTATTCTTACATGTTATGTCAATCTTTGCGAAGTTAATTAAGTAATATAACTAATGTTTTGTTAAATTGCTAGTGCATGGTCGATGCTAACGTTCTTGAGGACCTACGATAACTTTCTCAAGGTACCATAACAGCGAAGAGTTTCGGTCTTTATGATGTAAATGGGTATCGATTTCGTTCAGCCAAATTTGAAGCAAAACATCCCCTTGCAGCTACAACAAATAGTGGCGTTGTAACTAGAGCATGTGATGCACACGGCCAAGAAACTAACTACTATGGAATTATTCAAAACATTGTGGAGTTCAAATTTGGTGGTTCCAAAGATCTTAGAGTCACTTTCTTCCATTGTGACTGGTTTGATAATAATGGGGGAACACGACAGGATGTAGTATCGTCGAGGTGAAATATGAAGAAAGACTTCGTGGTTGCGATAATTATGTACTTGCTCATCAAGTTGAGTTGGTTTACTATCTGTCATATCCTTGTCCGAAGTTAAATGCTTGGTGGGTCGTGTATAAAGTTAATCCACGAGAACGGTTGCATGCTCCGAGTGAAGCTGGTTATCGAGAAGAACAGGATGAAGTGTACCAAGAAGAGGATGTCCCACCGTCTTTTAATATTGAAGATGGTGTAGGTCTTGATACATTAGTTGGTGATGTTGAAGACAATGAAGCGGAAGAGTCAGTAAGGGTTAAAAAAAGCGATAAATCACTAAAAAATTTAGACACAAGAAGAAGAAAATGGTCGCCAACACGTTACCGAAGGAACACCAGATCATGATGAATTTTAGTCCTATAAATATTTCATATTGCATTTGTATTTCATTTTATTACTTTCTACTTTATCATTATGTAATTATTTCTAACTAATTCTTCTTTTCAACAGGATGCCACGTGGTTTGAAGAGTATCGCTAAGAGCCTTTTTGGCGCCTCAAGCAAGTCTGCTAGCCAGTCCTCTAGCTCTTCTCGTACTCGGGACTCTCTTTTTCAGGGGTCTGCCTCAAAGAGTAGCAGACGAGAAGCACTTAGAAGATGTATGGAAGAAGCTCATGAACAGGTGTCTCAAATGTTATTTTATTATATTTAACTATATATCATGATGTGAAACACAATTTCTGTAATTTCAGGTGGAGCAGAAGGTCCAGGAGGAGGGGCAGGAACAACATACAAGGGTAAGAGGTGTAAGACACTACATTGATGATGAAGCTGTAGAGGAGGGGGAGGGGGAGGAAGAGGAGGAGGAGAGGGAGGGGGAGGGAGAGGAGGAGAGGGATGGGGAGGGGGAGGAGGAGGAGGAGGAGGAGGGGAGGGGGAGGAGGGAGAGGAGGAGTTGGGGCCATCATTTCGGTATCGGGCTACGAACTCTCTCCCACTAGTTGTGCCTTTAGAACAAAGGCCGAGGATTATCCCCGTCGGTGACTGGTTAGTATATAGATAATTAATAATTGAATTGAATGTACAAATTTAATATGTTGACAAATATAATATGTTATTTAAATGACTTGCAGGCAATGGGATGACTTGGATTGGGATGGTCGACGACACTGTAGACAGCCTAATGCGGTGCTGGGTGCCATTTGTCGTCATCATTATCCAGGTCTTGTGGTTATAAAAGGTGAAGAGAAGCTTGCTATACATGGGAGCACTACAAGATTGCTCCACATCCCTTTCATGCAAATGTGGCAGGAGCTGTCTGGCACGATTTCTGGGTATGATTTATTTAGATTGTAGTTATTTAATAATATTGTTTATACTATTGTTTCTAATATATGTGTTATTACTTTTATAGGAACGATATTTCTTGCCTGAGGACCACGACGCTGCTCTCGACGCGCGAGCAAACAAAGTCTTTCACAGAGCGGCACGCAAAGTTGTGAATGACATGATGTACAATGGACGAATTGCGGCCGTATGTTTGTACTACAAGGAGAGGCTTGGCAGATGATGAAGAAGAATATGGGGGCTTCAAAAATTTACTTAGGGGAGTATCAATACCGTCAGGTAATGATTCCTTGGATGATTAAGTGTTCTGATGCTTATTATGCTTTATGTGGTTATTGGGCATCGAGGGAGTATAGAGATAAATCTAGCAAAAAGAGAGTCAACCCTGAGGCCGGCGGTCCATGCCTCCATCGTTACGGTGGAGACGGTCATATTCGTCTTTCAAAACGAATGGTGAGTTTAGTAAATTTACAATTTGTTTATGAAATTCGTTGTTGTGCATTCATGTTTCTAATATGTCTCTATAGGCTGCTGAAAGTGGAGAGGAGCCATCTTTCATTGATACTTATATAAGAGGGCATAGGGGTGCAGATGATAGCCACCTTTGCACTCCGACAGCCACTCAGAACTTGGTACGTTATACTAGTCAATTTCATGATTAAGCAATTAAATTATTGTATCGTTGCTTCACAATTAACTTTTGATGTAGGAGAGATATGCTGAAGAGATGGTCCGGCGTCATGGAGATGACTATAATTGGAAAAAGCAAGACGTTGATGTCGTGGCTTTGTACAATTCTAGTGGAGGAAAGCCTCACGGGAGGTGAGATTGTACATCTCATTTTAATTTTATTCTCATACTTAAATTGATCAAGTGTCACTTTATAATAAATATCACTTTTGTAGGTACTCGATGTTCAATGGTATCATGAACACAAATGATGTCCTCTCACAGTCACGGTCAACACGGAGTGGAGAGCACGTTTCACGACGTACGCAGGGAAGAGATGACTCAAGGCGGCAAGAAATGGAGGACTGTATAAGACAACAAATGGAAGAACGTATGAGACTAGAAATGGAGGACCGCATGAGACGCCAGACCGAGTCCATGAATGAGTATTTTGTCTCATACATGTCAACATGGCAGCAACAGATGCAGGTACATTTCTAAGTGTTGTAAGTTTTCATAAGAACAATTTAAGTAAGAAGTATGCTAAACACTTTAGAAACAATTTATGGATATTTTTGTCAGCTTGGATTGCCTACTGCCACTATGCCACCACTTCAACCACCTCCACCGCTACAGATGCCTCCACCGCTACAGATGCCCCCACTCCATCCCGTTGGAACACAGGTATGCATATACTATTTCATTTTTGTAAATTGTTAGTATATTTCCTACTCTTGTGAATGACAATTCATATAACATGTATCATCATTAATCGGCAGGGATCGTCGTCAAGGCCACAATATGTGAACACTCCGTCTTCAGGAGGACAAAATGGTGGAGATGACAACATCGATCAGTTTTTCGCTCCAGATGGTAGCACCTAGTACGATGTAAGTATTTCTATAATCTATCTCTATGAGACTCATAGCTTTGTAGGTTGTCTGGAATCACATTGGTTACTAGAACATCTCTATGCAATTTTGGTGTGCCTTGTTTTTGTTTAGACTTATGCTCTTTTTGTTGTCGTTTGCAGGATGTTGCAATGCTTGGGTTGAAGCATGGTCATGTTCATCTTATTGTAGTGTTTCAGTTTATTTTTTGTATGATGCAACAATGATCAACTTCAATAGCTGTGACGTGAACATAGGTGTTATAAATGTGAACATGGTTGTGAATGTGACTATTTTGGATTATTGTCAATATGTGATCATTTTAATGTCAATGTTGTTTCTGTGTGATTGTGAAATGTGATGTGTTCGGAATATTGAAAATATGATTGTTATGTGAGATAGTGATTGTTGTTTCTGTATGTTGAAAATGTAATATTAACAGCTATTTTGTTGCTGTATATGAGAGATATTTTCGTGTGCCAGAGAAAACCTACAAAAATAGTGCCAAAATATTTTCATCGGCCAGGAAATAACCCATGAAAATAAAACAACATATTTTCGTCGGCTGAAAAAAGGCAAACGAAAATAGTGCCAAAATATTTTTGTTGACCACGGGATAGCCCACGAAAATAAAACAACATATTTTCGTCGGCCACGGGATTGCTCACAAAAATAAAACAACTTATTTTCGTCGGCTGAAACAAGGCACACGAAAATATCCACGAACAATTTTTGTCGGCTTGACAGGGAACCCACGAAAATAATTTACTTCGTCGGCCAGACCCAGCCGACGAAAATATATTTATTTTCGTCGGTCACCGACGAAAATACTCTTATTTTCGTCAAAACATGCGCGTCGGCCTCATACCCATGAAAATAAGTCAAGAGCCGACAAAAATAATTACTTTCGTGGGTTATTTACTATTTTCGTGGGTTTCAGGCACATGAAAATACGTCGTGTTCCTGTAGTGCATGTGTAGGTGAGTCGGTTAATTCTTGTTGAGCCATCGTGCTCATGGTTGCTGCTATAAGTGTTTTTCAGGTGAGGATTACCCCACGGACTCGGGGTAAGAGTCCTCCGGCGAGGGCTACCCTCTATCGGGGACCACGGCTGAGTGGGAGCCGTACACGCCGCGCTGAGCTGAGGAGTGCAGCTAGTGTGGGTTGTCCGTAGGGCTGGGCAACCGACTTTTGCTAGATAGACGGGCGTGAGTTGTATAAACTTAGCTTCTGCTGTTGTCATTCCAATACTTAGTTTGTAACTGAAGTCTTGTACTATTTTGTACATATTCAGTTGGTTTTCTATGTAATACAATGTTTCCTTATGATGTGTGCTGTCGGGTGTCGCATCGTGCGGCACCACCCTCTGAGATCCTGGATAGTGGATTCTGGTCCGCCACACCCACACATGACTTGGAACTTGCAGCCGTGGTACATGCCTTGAAGATTTGGAGGCATTATATCCTCGGTCACCGACCTTAGATCTATACGGATCACAAAAATCTCAAGTATATCTTCATGCAAACGGATCTGAATTTAAGGCAATATCGGTGGTTGGAACTCATCAAGGATTATGATGTTGGAATCAACTATCACCCCGGAAATGCCAATGTAGTAGCCGATGCATTGAGCCGAAAGGGAGCATGTCACCAACTCACGGTTCGGGAGCTGCCACCAGAGCTGCGTAAGGAGTTTGAACAGTTACATCTCAGATTCTTGAACGAGATGGAGGTGATAGAACTGAACTCAACGCTGGAACAAGAGATACGAGATGGCCAAGCAACAGATGAGGAAATCAAGGAAAGAATCCGACAAGGCATAGAAAAGGATTTCAATGAAGATGAGAAAGGCACGCTTTGGTTAGGGAAAAGGATTTGTGTGCCTAACGTGAAGCAGATCCGCGACATGATATTAAAGGAGGCACATGACTCGCCTTATTCCGTGCACCCCGGCTGTACGAAGACGTACAAGGACCTGAAAACATGCTATTGGTGGGACGGTATGAAAAGGGATATCGCAGAATATGTTGTCCTATGCGACACGTGGCAACAAGTGAAGGCCGAACATCAAATACCCGCTGGATTGTTGCAGCCATTAAAAGTATCCGAGTGGAAGTGGGAAGACATCAGCATGGAATTCATAGTCGGATTACCGCATACTCAGTCTGGCTACAACTCCATTTGGGTTATCGTAGACAGATTGACGAAAACAGCCCATTTCCTTCCTGTGAGAACCATGTACACCGTCACACAACTAGCCAAGATGTATATGGAGAAAATCGTGTGTCGCCATGGAATTCCGAAGAGGATAGTTTCAGATCGAGGTTCTCAATTTACCTCTAGGTTCTAGAAGAATCTGCATGAAGCCATGGGTACACGGTTGAATTTCAGCTCTGCATATCACCCGCAAACCGACGGGCAAACTGAGAGAACAAATCATACTTTGGAAGACATGTTGAGAGCTTGCGCCTTGAAACATGGCGTAGTTGGGATAAGAGCTTGCCATATGCTGAATTCTCGTACAACAACAGTTACCAAGCCAGCTTGAAGATGTCACCTTTTGAAGCATTGTATGGTAGACGGTGTAGAACACCACTGTCCTGGACTGAGACCGGAGAAAGCCAAGTGTTTGGACCCGAAGTGCTGCAAGACACTAAAAAGAAAGTCAAAACGATACGAGAAAACTTGAAGGCTGCTCAGTCACGACAAAAGGGTTATGCGGACAATAGGCAAAGAAGATTAACCTTCGAAATAGGAGACTTCGTGTATCTTAAAGTATCACCTATCCGAGGCCAACGACGGTTCAACGTCAAAGGCAAATTAGCACCTCGCTACATCGGGCCATTCAAGATTTTGGTAAAGCGAGGAGAAGTAGCCTATCAACTAGAGCTGCCAACGCAACTCTCCGATGTGCACGGCGTATTTCACGTATCCCAACTCAAGAAGTGCTTAAGAAAACCGGAAGAACAAGTTCCGATGGATGAGCTCAAACTTCAAGAGTATCTGACCTACGCGGAACGCCCCATCAAAATTTTGGACGTGAAGGAAAGGGTCACGATGAACAAAGTGATCCCTTGGTGCAAGGTACAATGGAGCCATCACACGGAAGCCGAAACTACATGGGAGCGTGAGGAAGATCTCAAGGCAGAATTCCCTCATCTATTCTCCACTCTATCGAATCTCGAGGGCGATATTCATTTTAAGGGGGGTCGGTTTTTAACACCCTCAAATTCATTACCATGCATTGCATACATTTTTCATGTAGAGAAGCATTTGAAAAGAAGTAGAAATGGAGAACTAACCCTAGAAATGGAGAAAGGATCATAGAAATGGAGAAAGAACCATAGAAATGCAGAAAGAACCATAGAAATGGAAATAAGCTAGCTGAAATGAGCCATTCCCAAATTTCCCCCAAAATTTCCAAATTCCCCAATTCCCCAAAAGGGGAATTTTCCCCACATTTGATGGAAATTTGTCCCCAATGTAGCCGCAGCCTAGGGGGGGGGGGAATCCCCAGGACTCTTTGGTTGAGTTCCAAATTGACTAGGACTCTTTGGTTGAGTTCCATTTGGAGTAGGACTCTTCTTTTCTCCCCCTGATAAATACAACCCCCATCCCCCCCCCCTGGCCGCAGCCCCCTCCCCCTCCCAAGTCACCGAGTTGGAGCCCCCCCTCCAAGTCACCGAGTTGGCCACCCCCCTGTCGGAGTTTGGTCGCCGGTGAGCCCCGCCGAAAAGCCCTGCCATTGAGCCCCGTCGTCAAGCCCCGCCGTCGAGCCCCGTCGTCGAGCCCCACCGTCGAGCCACACCGTCGAGCCCTGCCATCGAGCCCTGCAGTCGAGCCCCACCGTCGAGACCCGCCGACGAGCCCCGTCACGCCTCGCCGTCGCTGGAAAAGAAGCCCGACGATCTGTCCTACCGTAAATTTCCATAGAAAAATCCCCTGCTGCTGCCGTTGCTAGGAGAAAGGCCCTGCCACAAGGAGGAAGTGAGGTAGGTCTTCGTTACCCATCTTACAACGTCGCTGCTGTTTCTACGCATCCGTTTTCTTCGCCCCCTTTGAACAGAAACTTTTGTGTGTGGACAGATCGTGTTTTGATTGATTTTTGATGGTGGAATTGATCTAGATATTGAGTCAAGGTCATCACCACGTCCACACTTGATCCCTACACCCTTGTTCATAATAAAATCCCATGAAGGCCCATTAAACATGCAATAACATGTACAAACTGGTTTAATAAAACTGCACTATAGGATTTGCATTCATCTACCCCATTGCATCTTGAGTAAAGTTTGTGCATGATGATTGACTGCTGTGAATCTTGAGTAAAGCTTGTTATGGACCGTTGGATGGTGCGGGGAATGGGCTTCGAGAGGGACTGCCCTGGGAACTGCATGGCACAAGAGGGGGCCTGTGGGTGGGAGAATGGAGATTCGAGCCTGCCGGTGAAACCTCAGTGGGTCCATACATCCTAGTAGCCCCTTTGTAAAGGCTATTTTGTGATTTCTTGGGTATACATCGACGGTTGTGTACTTGTATAATGGAGGTTCTTTTTAGTCGCCAGTGGGTGACAAAATCACGAATTTGTGGGTAAAGTGGTGCCACCTCTGCAGAGCATAGAACTATCATGATAGCCGTGCTTCCGGTCACAAGCACCTGGCCAACTTCCATGATTAGAGGCAAAAATTTGGTATGGTTGTGGTATGGTCATTGGGATTTGTTTTGGGACTGTTTTGAGTCATGACAAAGAATTTGGTTTCAGTTATATGAATATGAGATGGTTATGAATATTCATGAGCATGAGATGAACTTGAGAAAGATTATCGGCTGATTGAAGCATGATAAATGGTGAATTATGATGAAAGAATGTTGCTGAATTACTTGGTTATGTTGGGATTAAACTCACCTAGAGATAGTTGCTGTTTTTACCATGTTTATGAAATAAAATTTGCTTGCTGCAATGAGCCTTTTTATTCCCTACCTTGATGTAAGCTACATGTCATACTTTTCCCGTACTTGCTGGGTACGACATGTACTCGCCCTTGCATTCCCACATATACATCAGCTACAGGAGAAGAGTACTTCGAGGAACACGTGGAGTACTAGGTGTGCGCACTACCGTCGACATGCCTGTGGAGTTAAAGATTGGAGCCTGCTATTTAGTTATTTTCCTCTGTCGTTTAGAGTCTTCCGTTGCAAGAATAAGTCAGATATTCATGAGTGAGACATTGAGTCATTGTAATAAAGTACTTAAACACTATTTATTTGTGGTTATATTCTGAATTCAGTTTGTGGATTACATGTGTATGTGTGATGAACATCCTGGGCACACATATGCATTCACTTGGTTCTATTTTCGGAACCGGGTGTCACATATAAACTCTGTACTTAGTTGTAAACTGAAGGTTTATACTACTTTGTACATATTCAGTTGTTTTCTATGTAATACAATGTTTGCTTTATGATGTGTGCTGTCGGGTGTCGCATCGAGCGGCACCACCCTCTGAGATCCTAGGCGTATGGATTCTGTGCCACACCAACGGTTACATTGGCAGGCATTGTTGCGGCTATGGCGGGTTCTCATCAGCAGCACATGGAGTTTCTGCAGACCTTAATTGCAAATACGTCTCGACCGGAGAGGCATCAAGATCGCGAGGAGCGCCAACAAAGATCCTACTTCAATTTTCTGGCTACTCATCCACCGGTATTTTCATGGGCGGATTGTGGCGGACCGGAATCCGCTCATCCAGGATCGCAGAGGGCGGTGCCGCGCGATGCGACACCCGACAGCACACGTCATAAGAACGCAATATATTACATGGGAAAACAGGTGAAACTGTACCAACAGGTACAAACTTCAGTTACAACTATTGTTCTATTACACAGCGGAAGACTACACTATACAACTCACGCCCGCCTAATTAGCAAAAGTCGGTTGCCCAGCCCTAGGGCAACCCACACTAGCTGCACTCCTCAGCTCAGCGCGGCGTGTACGGCTCCCACTCAGCCATGGTCCCCGACGGAGGGTAACCCTCGCCGGTGGACTCGTACTCCGAGTCCGGGGGTGGCTCCTCACCTGAAAAACACTTAAGCAGCAACCGTGAGCACAAAGGCTCAGCAAGGCTTAACCGACTCACCTAAGCATGAAACTCTACATGAGGTGTACAATGGACATAGGATAGTAACATTTCAGCAAAACGACACGCCTACAAGTTCATCCTTAGTTCATCTTTTAGCAACAAGTTAACAGTTCATGAAATCTGAAATTTAGTAAGCAGTATTTGGTGGCACACATGTAGCAATACAATTATATCAATCAGCATCATTGAATCAACATATTTCGTCCATTAGTCTATGTTACGACACAGTGAACAAGCGGTACTCGTCACCGCGAGGGACGGCGAATCGACTCGATATACACCTGCAGGGAAAACCCAAAGATCACGTCACGTACGCCCACCCGTGGAGCTGCACAGCACGCTCACTCGATGTCGTACGGGACAACCTTTCACCCAACAGCCCAAACGTCGAACCGGTCGCACCGAAACGAGCAGGAGGTTCCCCACACGGAGCATCTCTCTATGCCCGTTGGCAGATTTCCACCTTGCTGCCCTCAACCTACACCTATAAATCGGTGTGCTATGCCTCGACGTCCGGAGGTTTAGGCTACATCGGTTTATCGGGGCCCATATATCCGATATGCCTTCGGTACGTTCAACACTTGTTCAGCAGGGCCGCACACGGATCGGTCCTCAATCGACACGGGCAGGGCTGCGCCCACAAGACTCTCTCTTGCTGCGCCCTAGCCCCTGCCTAGTCTCATTTTCGTTACTAAAGTGATCTCACATCACTCAACCGAACCCGTGTGTCCCACTGCCTATCTCGCGAGTAGATTCCAACTACTCGACTTGTACCGAAGTCCTATGACTCATTGAGCATAGCCTGTCTACTCGAGGTCCTTAACACTACCCTCACTCTTTTAGGAACCTTTGGTTATGCAAGTGGGGTTTCATTCATCCTATACCTAATGCACATACATACTTCATATGACACATGTAAACAAAGTAAAGCTTTTAAAAAGGGTTAATGCAAACCGGGGCTTGCCTTGTTGCTGCTGGTCAGGAGTTAGTTCTTCGTCCGGAAGGAGGAAGTCCAGCACTTCTGGAGTCTCTTCTTCAACGGCTACACGTTAATGAAATACTACATGTTAATTAAGATGCAAATGTGAGTTTTAGAGTAAGACTTCTACTATTAGTTCTAATAACCAGCCTCTAACACCTGGAACTTTGTTTAATAATTTAAAGATGAACTGGTGTTGGTGGTTTGGCTTGAACTTAATCACATGGTTAAATGCTAAGTGATTTTCCCCCTTTTTCATCTTAATCCCTTAAGTGGGTAAACAGGACAGGGGTGATCTAGAGCTCCAATGGAGCTGAGAATTTTTGTGTGAGTTCCTTGTCACAAGAAAACTCTCTGGACCAAACATTAGCACTTTTCATGGAGTGGTTTGCTCAGAATAATTCTCTTGGCAAATCAGCATGGAAGAATTAATTCTGAGGTAATACCCCTGTTCATACCCAACTTAGTGAACTATAATTTCAATTATAGATCCTAGAGTTTGCATGAATTTTCCTAGCATTTTTGGAGTCAAGGTTTGCCCAGAATTGAATTTCCAAGTTTTGGAAATTCTCTGAAAATGTTTCTGTATTCAAATGAACACAGCACCTTTCAATTTGAACTGCTCTGGCCAAATCAACTCCAAATGGTCTGAAACTTTTACAGGGGTTTACTAATGTCCTAAAGAACATTCTGGCAAAATTTGGGGATTTTTGGATGAACCAAACTCCCTCTAAAATTCTTTTTTCTGAAAAGCTTTAAAGAATTTTCCAGAATTAATTAAAGGGTTTCATACAAATTGGGTTCTACATTTGGATAGTACTCTATAAGAGGAATCCAACGAAATTTGTTTCACAATTTTTCGATTCTCCTACCCGAAGTTGTAGCTATTCAAAGTTTGAACTAAAAACTGACATTCCCCAAAATGTTCAAATACTGGCTGTGGGTCCGGGGACAGGTGTCATGCGTCGGGGCAAGCCACACGAGGCTACAGGTTATTTCCCGCGCCTCCACACCAGATCCCTGTGCCACAGCTGATCAAATATTTGAAAAACCGTCGCTGACGGGCGGGACCCACCGGTCGTCTTCTACCTCCGGCCACCCGCGCCTGCGCGCCGCCGGGCTCGCCGGAGTTCGACGGATTCCGGCCTCCCGGCCATCCCCCGAGCTCTCCCTCGCCGCTAGGGCCTAATTTTCCGTGCTGAACACGATGGAACACTCTTCCCCGGTCGGCGATGGCTCTAACCTAGCTGGCCACGGTGCGGCGTCTCTGGACTGGTTCGGCAACGTCGCCCGGTCACCCTAGCCTGCCCAGACCTCGGCGGAACGGCGCTACAGCACCAGTGGACCAAAGGGATGCTCGACCTAGCCTCAGAACTGCTCGGGACCGGCGGCTAATGGTGCCTCACCGTGCACCCGAAACCTCCTCCGCGTTTGAGGTCGGAAATTCTGGATTTCATGCGGTCTACGTGCATATTTCCAACTAGGGTTGTGAAGGACTACTGATCGCCGGTTAGTGGCGGTCCTGTGTGCAAGGTTTCACGGCCTAAGAACGAGAGGGACGATCGAATTTGGTATTACCGTATCAGGAGGTCGGATGGTGCCCGACGGCGATCTTTTCCCAAATTCGAGCCTAGTAGATCATCTCATGGCTTGAGCCTCGGGGACGAGCATCAGGGGCTACCAGCGCATCCGAGGGTGCTCTAGCTCGGGCCTGAGAAGCTCTGGGTGGGTCTGTCCACGTGAGACCAGCTTCGGTTCTCCGCCAGACAGCTCTGTTTTCTCGGCGCCGTTTGCCGAATTGTGCGCGTCACAGGCTAGGGCCTCTGGGGTTGCGGGGCTGGTGTGGTAGAGCAGGCACAGGCGCTGCTTTTCTGTACTGCCGGTGCGCACAACCGAGGTTTGGTTGAGGCCGGTGATCGGGGAGAAAGGAGTGCGGCGGTGAGCGCCGATTGCTGTTTGCGCGTGGGAAGAACAGCTAGCGCGCGATCAAAGCGAAGATGGCAACGTGCTGCAGCCGGTTTCCGGGATAAGGAGCAGGCCAGCGCGAAATGGGAGCAGGAGGTGGAGCCTCGGTCGACGGGGGCGGCCGCTCGGTGTCGCCCCGGGGTTACACCTCGGTGGAGTGAAGTCCAGAGAGAAACTTAAGTGTTAAGTATACTCATTCCTATGACATGTGGGCCCCACAACTCAGTACCTCTTTTCCTCAAAATATCTCCAAAGTTTGACAATTATCCAACCCAGTTGTTTGAAAATTGGAAACTGAGCTCATTTGACAAGTTTGGACAAATTCCATGCAAATTCAAATATTCATTTGAATTCTTTGCACATTTGATTTCCTTTGGAAAAATGGGCAGCAAGACTTTTCAAAAATTAATGAAACTTTGCCTCCCCACTAATTCGGACCTAAGGAATCCAAATATGCCACTTGATCCTTGTGTTAGCTGCTGCAAACAATAGTTTGGACACAACAGTTTTGAATTCCTCATTGTGTGATCATATGTGTATAAACCCTACTTTGTGAAAGTGAAGACTCTCCCCTCTAATCACTCTTTTGATGGAGGTTACATGCTTTTCACAACATTTCCTAAGGTGTCCACAATGAAAATTGTGGTGTTGTGAGATGAAGAAAAGTTTTTACAAGTCCCTTTTCTTGGGCTTTTACATCCCTCCCCCCTTAAAAGAATCTCGTCCCGAGATTATAAAAGAAGAGATAGCGATGTAATAGGGACTTACCAGTGTTGAGAAGCCAAGAACTCCGGGTAATTTGAGCGAAGGAACTCCTCGCTCTCCCACGTCGCTTCCTCGGCGGTGTGGTTACTCCAGAGTATTTTGTAGAACCACAACGTTCTGCTACGCGTGGTCCTGGCTTTCTCATCAAGAATTCCCACCGGATATTCATCATATGTTAAATCTGGCTTCAGCTCGCCGATGTCTTTGGTAGGAACAGCAGTTGTATGCTTCAAGCATTTTCGCAGTTGCGAAACATGGAAAATATCATGGACACCAGCCAGAGATGCCGGTAGCTCCAATCGATACGCTGCTGGTCCACACTTCTCGGTGATAGCGTAGGGTCCAATGAAACTGGGAGCGAGCTTCCCCTTCACACCGAATCGGTGCACGCCCTTCATTGGAGACACGCGGAGGTACACGTGTTCCCCAACGTCAAAGTGCAACGGCCTACGCCTCTTATCAGCGTAGCTCTTCTGTCGGGATTGAGCGGCCTTCAAATTGGCTTGAATTGCCCGAACGCGCTCTTCGGCGTCGTTCACCACATCAACTCCGAATGTGACCCTTTCACCGGACTCGCACCAATTTACTGGGGTGCGGCATTTACGACCGTAGAGAGCTTCGTAAGGTGCCATCTTGATACTCGCCTGATAACCGTTGTTGTACGAGAATTTCGCCAATGGTAGGTGATCATCCCAGTTCCTACCATGGTGGATGGCACATGCTCTCAACATGTCTTCTAGGACTTGATTCACCCTTTCTGTCTGACCATCGGTCTGAGGGTGATAGGCGGAGCTCCTGATCAACTTAGTACCCAATGCAGCGTGTAGCTGCTCCCAAAAGCGAGATACAAATAATGCACCTCGATCTGAGACAATGGTCTTGGGTACCCCGTATAGGCATAGAATCTTCGCTATGTATAGCTCCGCATATTTGCCGGCATTGTAACGTGTATTCACCGGAATGAAGTGAGCCGTCTTGGTTAACCGGTCAACGATTACCCATATGGAATCATGCTTGTTAGCTGTTAGGGGTAATCCCACAATGAAATCCATGCTCACATCTTCCCATTTCCATGCCGGGATCTTCAGGGGTTGCAACAGCCCTGATTTCCTCATGTGATCAGCTTTCACTCGTCTACACGTATCGCACTCGGATACGTACTTATCTACCTCCCGCTTCATCCGTGTCCACCAAAATTTCTTTTTCAAATCTTGGTACATTTTGTTGCTGCCCGGATGAATGGAGTATTTGGGCAAGTGAGCTTCATCGAGGATCTTTTTCCTCAACTCCATATCTCGGGGTACGACTATGCGGTCATTGAACCACAGCGTCCCCTCATCATCCTTCCGGAAACATTTAATTTCCCCAATGTCTATCCGTCTCCGGAGATGTGCCATGCCTTTATCCGTTTTCTGAGCTGCAATGATGTCCTCCCTAATAGCAGGGATGAGGGCAAGGTTGTACAGCGATCCATAAGGAACCAAGTATAAACTTGGCTCTTCCTCCTCCACCGGTGTAATGGTGAGGTGATGGACATGCGATTTCCGACTCAGCGCGTCGGCAACCACATTCGCCTTGCCGGGGTGGTAATGGATCTCAATCTCATAATCTTTGATCAGTTCTAACCACCTCCTCTGCCTCATGTTCAGCTCCTTCTGGGTGAAAATGTATTTCAAGCTCTTGTGGTCGGTGTAGAGATGCACCAAGTTCCCCAGGAGATAGTGCCTCCACATTTTCAGCGCCAACACCACGGCAGCAAGTTCAAGATCGTGGGTCGGGTAGTGCTGCTCATGGTTCCGAAGTTGGCGTGAGCCATAAGCGACCACACGTCCCTCCTGCATCAACACGCAGCCGAGCCCAATACCGGACGCGTCACAATACACGTCGAAGGGCTTTGTTGTATCCGGTTGAGCTAAGACCGGGGCTGTGGTGAGATGCTTCACCAATGTTCGGAACGCTCCTTCACACGCCGTGTTCCAAACATATTTTGTCCCCTTCTTCAGCAACTCTGTCATCAGCTTAGCGAGCTTGGAGAAACTTGGAATGAATCTCCGGTAGTATCCCGCTAACCCGAGGAAGCTTCTGACTTCATGAACGGAAGTGGGAGCTTTCCATTTCAACACTTGCTCGATTTTACTTGGGTCAACCGCAATGCCTTCAGCTGAGATGATATGTCCCAAGAATGGCACTTGGCTGATCCAAAATTCGCATTTGCTGAACTTGGCATAGAGCTTGTGGTCTCGCAATCGTTGAAGAACGATCCGTAAGTGTTCGGCATGCTCGGCTTCTGTCTTGGAGTAAACCAAGATATCGTCGATGAACACTACCACGAACTTGTCCAGCTCCGGCATGAACACCGAGTTCATGAGATACATGAAATGGGCTGGAGCATTTGTGAGACCAAAGGACATGACGAGATATTCGTATAAGCCGTATCTCGTCGAGAACGCCGTCTTCGGGATATCCTCCGCCCGGATCTTGATCTGGTGATATCCAGAGCGAAGGTCCATCTTTGAGAATACACTTGCCCCCACAAGTTGATCAAACAAGATGTCAATACGGGGCAGTGGGTACTTATTATTGATGGTGACGGCGTTGAGCGGCCGGTAATCCACACACAGCCTCAGGGTCTCATCCTTCTTCTTCACGAATAGCGCCGAGCATCCCCAAGGCGAGGAACTCGGCCTAATGAAACCCTTGCTCAACAGATCATTGAGCTGTTCTTTCAGTTCCGCCAGCTCATTTGGAGCCATCTTGTATGGTCTCCGTGATATGGGCGTAGTCCCGGGTGCGAGCTCAATCTTGAACTCGACATCCCGCTCAGGTGGCATGCCCGGAAGATCATCCGGGAACACATCAGGATAATCCCGGACTACGGGGATGTCTCCTAACTTGAGAACTTCAGCATTATTAATTGCTAAAACTTCCCGGACTGGCGTGTCTAACACCATGGAATGCGGACGGTGGAATGGAGAATGTAAGTGAACCGTCCGTGTCCGAGTCTCTAGGACAGCGCCATGGTATTGCAGCCATGACATCCCTAAGATTGCATCAATCTTCTGTCCCATAAGAATTATCAAGGTGGTGGGATATAGTTTCCCACCTAAGCACAGAGGTGCCTTTGGAATCATCATATTAGCTGAAATCTTCCCTCCCGGTGAGCATATCATATAAGTGCAGTCGGTTGGGAAGACTTGCAATTGATGTTTAGCCACATAGGATGCACTTATAAAGCTGTGGGTTGCACCAGAATCAAATAATATGACGATGGCTTGATGGTTGAGAGTAAACGTACCCGCCAGCACGTTGTCTCCCTCTGGGGCGTCCTCACTGTCGAGGTTGCGGACACCCCCAGTCCGCTGACCAACCTTCTTCACCGGAGGTCGGCCTCGAGCACCGCCCTGGAACTGGGCTTGCCCGCTGCTCTGCTGCCCCTGGGGGCAGTCCTTCGCAAAGTGGCCCGCCTGGCCACACGTGAAGCAGGCAAAACGGGGCGGTCCCCCGCTGATCGGTGGACGGAAACCTGGGGCGCGTTGTGGCGGTGGAAACGCCCGGGGTACCGTCTGCTGCTGCTGCTGTCTTGGTGGTGGCATCGGCGGACGGAACGGAGGTGCCTGAAAGGGACGTCCCCCGAACCGTTGCGGTCGCGCCGGTGGTTGCCACTGCTGCCCGGATGGTGTCCGATACACCATACGGTACTTCTGGGGAGCGCCACTCCCACCGCTGCTAGGTGGAGCGCTACGCTTCCTCTGCTCAGCTGCTAACTCCCGCTGAGCGTCCTCTTGCATGATGGCGGCATTGACTAGGTCGTTGAATGTGCCGCGGTTCCATTGTACGAGGTGGGTCTTCATTTCGGGATGTAACCCCCGATAGAAGTGCTCCCTCTTCTTCTCCTCCGTGGAGATGTAGTCTGACGCATACTGCGCCAGATGGTTGAAGGCACGGGAGTAGTCGTGGGCACTCCTCCCGCCCTGCTTCAGTTCCAAAAATTCTTGGAACTTTCTCTTCATTATTCCGGGAGGAATGCGATATGCGCGGAACGCCTCCCGGAACTCTTGCCATTCCACGGCATGGCCAGCCGGACGTGAGGTGACATAATTCGCCCACCATGCACCAGCGGCACCGTGGAGCTGCTGTGCTGCGAACAGCGTCTTCTGCCGCTCCGTACACTGGAGCAGCCCGAACTTGGACTCGATAGTCCGCAGCCAGTTGTCCGCCTCCAGTGGTTCTTCAGCTTCGGTGAACACTGGAGGGTGCGTACTCATGAAATCCGAGTACGACACTTCGCGGGGCTCACGAGGCCCTCGCTCTTGACGTCCTCCCGCCTGGGACGTATTCTGCACGATCGTGCGGAGCAGGTCGGTCTGCTCCTCACGACCTCCCACCAATGCCGCTATCACATCCGCTAGAGTAAGCGGAGGCGGCGGTGGTGGCTGCTGCTGCGGGGTGCTGTCGTAGGCCGGTGGCTGGGAGTCATCGCCTCCACCTTGGCTAGAGCCACCAACCTCGTGCGTGGTCCTAGTACGAACCATCTACAACCATACGACATTAAACATCAGTCCCGCAACATTTGGCATGCAGTCCAATAGAACTGGGCGTAAAAACATTATGACAACCAAACGTGCGAAATATCTCATAAGTAGATAATGTAATAACTTTGCACAAGCTACACCATTACCAGACCAAACACAAGTTAGTTTAATCCAACTTGATGAACCCCTTCTTTGGAAGCTCACCATAACTGGGTTTGGTCTCTACGAGACATTATTATCGCCCTTAGGGTACAACACCCTCTCCAATGAGTTCAACTGTCATTCTTCCGTCAGAATGACCAGTTTCTACCTATTCCAAGTTTTGATCCGGTTATGGGCATTTTCATGACTCAAGTTGAATACCAAAGTTAAAGTTAACTTTAGTATCTTTCCAACAAGTACTCATTTGCCCCCAGATCAGCTTTGATTAAAAAGTTATGCTAATTCAAACTTAGCAGAATTTCTGGAAGAATTTTTAACAGCACCTCCCTTGGAAGTGGCTGTTTCAAATCCTGATTTCCACTAAATTCTGTACTGAAACTTCAGAAACTTCGAATTGCAAAGACGTCACGCATCTTCTACTCTTTCTAAGCGTGTATTATATGACAATTTTAGATTTTTCTACTGGGAGTTATATTTGAAAAACAGATCAGTTCAGAGGATGTTTTACTCTGTCCTGGTTCTGGACAGTTTACATTCCTCTGGGATTTCAGCCATCTTAAGGCGAGTTTCAGCTCTGGAAGTCTACAACAAAGTTGTAGAGTACTTCAATACCTTTCCAGAACTATATAGCACACCCCTCTGGGCTGAAAGACCTGTGAGTTATGCCCTGTTGAAGATCAGCAAACTTGCTGTCCCAAAACCGAGCACTCTGTTTTTCAGTCTTTTTGGAACTACACTCATCCCTATCTCATTCTTATACCCAACCAGGGTCCTAACTGTTGAACCTATAGATTTTTAATTCTTCGTTATCATTATACTCATGCATATGCCTACAATATCTCGGTACTACGTTCCTCACAAAAGAAAATCCTAACCGGATCATACCGGTATATACGTCTCAAGTGTGGCACTAAACGGTCTCTCGCACACGTTTTCTACACGGATACATACGTGGTTAGTACCTGCAGAAAACCACACAATAATGGTGCACTCAATGGTTATTCATTTCAGGCAGTTCCATATTTGAAAGTAAATACAAACGCCCGTATCATTTCCATACGGCCGTCCTCGAGCTAAGTCACGTCTCAAGGCACGTGATCGTGTCTCAACACCACACGACGGGGAACCCGAGTATGTCATGAACGGGTCGTCACGGTTGGGAATGTTATCAACCCAACAGATACCACCTACTGCCCTGCAGGGCACGCCGATGGCAAGCGCTGCATATGTCCTCCTGGGCTATTTCCAGACGAACACACTCTCGCGTTACTGATCACGCGATGGGGTCTCCACTTGCTTGCCTAATGCACGCCAGGGATCAGCGTTTCATATGAACTCAGGAACATGAAGAGTTCAAGAGGTTCATATTGACATCTCACACCAGGCTGTGAGATCAATCCCTGAACCACGTTCCTCGTCAGGGAGAGCTAACCGAAATTGAACCGCTTTCGGTGGCGTTCCTTACCATACTTACCAGAGCGTAGGTGCGTCGTTACATAATTGAAATTCAGAATTATAACACATAAGTTAGTCTTTGCCACTTTAAGTAACTATGCTAATATAGTCCTTACTTGGGCAACTACCGAATCCTCACCGTATACCTAAGTTTTTCCCATAATGCAGTCCTTTAGTACTGTGCTATCCCCACTGCAGCTCTGATACCAGGCTGTGGCGGACCGGAATCCGCTCATCCAGGATCGCAGAGGGCGGTGCCGCGCGATGCGACACCCGACAGCACACGTCATAAGAACGCAATATATTACATGGGAAAACAGCTGAAACTGTACCAACAGGTACAAACTTCAGTTACAACTATTGTTCTATTACACAGCGGAAGACTACACTATACAACTCACGCTCGCCTAATTAGCAAAAGTCGGTTGCCCAGCCCTAGGGCAACCCACACTAGCTGCACTCCTCAGCTCAGCGCGGCGTGTACGGCTCCCACTCAGCCGTGGTCCCCGACGGAGGGTAACCCTCGCCGGTGGACTCGTACTCCGAGTCCGGGGGTGGCTCCTCACCTGAAAAACACTTAAGCAGCAACCGTGAGCACAAAGGCTCAGCAAGGCTTAACCGACTCACCTAAGCATGAAACTCTACATGAGGTGTACAATGGACATAGGATAGTAACATTTCAGCAAAACGACACGCCTACAAGTTCATCCTTAGTTCACCTTTTAGCAACAAGTTAACAGTTCATGAAATCTGAAATTTAGTAAGCAGTATATGGTGGCACACATGTAGCAATACAATTATATCAATCAGCATCATTGAATCAACATATTTCGTCCATTAGTCTACGTTACGACGCAGTGAACAAGCGGTACTCGTCACCGCGAGGGACGGCGAATCGACTCGATATACACCTGCAGGGAAAACCCAAAGATCACGTCACGTACGCCCACCCGTGGAGCTGCACAGCACGCTCACTCGATGTTGTACGGGACAACCTTTCACCCAACAGCCCAAACGTCGAACCGGTCGCACCAAAACGAGCAGGAGGTTCCCCACACGGAGCATCTCTCTATGCCCGTTGGCAGATTTCCACCTTGCTGCCCTTAACCTACACCTATAAATCGGTGTGCTATGCCTCGACGCCCGGAGGTTTAGGCTACATCGGTTTATCGGGGCCCATATATCCGATATGCCTTCGGTACGTTCAACACTTGTTCAGCAGGGCCGCACACGGATCGGTCCTCAATCGACACGGGCAGGGCTGCGCCCACAAGACTCTCTCTTGCTGCGCCCTAGCCCCTGCCTAGTCTCATTTTCGTTACTAAAGTGATCTCACATCACTCAACCGAACCCGTGTGTCCCACTGCCTATCTCGCGAGTAGATTCCAACTACTCGACTTGTACCGAAGTCCTATGACTCATTGAGCATAGCCTGTCTACTCGAGGTCCTTAACACTACCCTCACTCTTTTAGGAACCTTTGGTTATGCAAGTAGGGTTTCATTCATCCTATACCTAATGCACATACATACTTCATATGACACATGTAAACAAAGTAAAGCTTTTAAAAAGGGTTAATGCAAACCGGGGCTTGCCTTGTTGCTGCTGGTCAGGAGTTAGTTCTTCGTCCGGAAGGAGGAAGTCCAGCACTTCCGGAGTCTCTTCTTCAACGGCTACACATTAATGAAATACTACATGTTAATTAAGATGCAAATGTGAGTTTTAGAGTAAGACTTCTACTATTAGTTCTAATAACCAGCCTCTAACACCTGGAACTTTGTTTAAGAATTTAAAAATGAACTGGTGTTGGTGGTTTGGCTTGAACTTAATCACATGGTTAAATGCTAAGTGATTTTCCCCCTTTTTCATCTTAATCCCTTAAGTGGGTAAACAGGACAGGGGTGATCTAGAGCTCCAATGGAGCTGAGAATTTTTGTGTGAGTTCCTTGTCACAAGAAAACTCTCTGGACCAAACATTAGCACTTTTCATGGAGTGGTTTGCTCAGAATAATTCTCTTGGCAAATCAGCATGGAAGAATTAATTCTGAGGTAATACCCCTGTTCATACCCAACTTAGTGAACTATAATTTCAATTATAGCTCCTAGAGTTTGCATGAATTTTCCTAGCATTTTTGGAGTCAAGGTTTGCCCAGAATTGAATTTCCAAGTTTTGGAAATTCTCTGAAAATGTTTCTGTATTCAAATGAACACAGCACCTTTCAATTTGAACTGCTCTGGACAAATCAACTCCAAATGGTCTGAAACTTTTACAGGGGTTTACTAATGTCCTAAAGAACATTCTGGCAAAATTTGGGGATTTTTGGATGAACCAAACTCCCTCTAAAGTTCTTTTGCTGAAAAGTTTTAAAGAATTTTCCAGAATTAATTAAAGGGTTTCATACAAATTGGGTTCTACATTTGGATAGTACTCTATCGGAAATTCTGGATTTCATGCGGTCTACGTGCATATTTCCAACTAGGGTTGTGAAGGACTACTGATCGCTGGTTAGTGGTGGTCCTGTGTGCAAGGTTTCACGGCCTAAGAACGAGAGGGACGATCGAATTTGGTATTACCGTATCAGGAGGTCGGATGGTGCCCGACGGCGATCTTTTACCAAATTCGAGCCTAGTAGATCATCTCATGGCTTGAGCCTCGGGGACGAGCATCAGGGGCTACCAGCGCATCCGAGGGTGCTCTAGCTCGGGCCTGAGAAGCTCTGGGTGGGTCTGTCCACGTGAGACCAGCTTCGGTTCTCCGCCGGACAGCTCTGTTTTCTCGGCGCCGTTTGCCGAATTGTGCGCGTCACAGGCTAGGGCCTCTGGGGTTGCGGGGCTGGTGTGGTAGAGCAGGCACAGGCGCTGCTTTTCTGTACTGCCGGTGCGCACAACCGAGGTTTGGTTGAGGCCGGCGATCGGGGAGAAAGGAGTGCGGCGGTGAGCGCCGATTGCTGTTTGCGCGTGGGAAGAACAGCTAGCGCGCGATCAAAGCGAAGATGGCAACGTGCTGCAGCCGGTTTCCGGGATAAGCAGCAGGCCAGCGTGAAATGGGAGCAGGAGGTGGAGCCTCGGTCGACGGGGGCGGCCGCTCGGTGTCGCCCCGGGGTTACACCTCGGTGGAGTGAAGTCCAGAGAGAAACTTAAGTGTTAAGTATACTCATTCCTATGACATGTGGGCCCCACAACTCAGTACCTCTTTTCCTCAAAATATCTCCAAAGTTTGACAATTATCCAACCCAGTTGTTTGAAAATTGGAAACTGAGCTCATTTGACAAGTTTGGACAAATTCCATGCAAATTCAAATATTCATTTGAATTCTTTGCACATTTGATTTCCTTTGGAAAAATGGGCAGCATGACTTTTCAAAAATTAATGAAACTTTGCCTCCCCACTAATTCGGACCTAAGGAATCCAAATATGCCACTTGATCCTTGTGTTAGCTGCTGCAAACAATAGTTTGGACACAACAGTTTTGAATTCCTCATTGTGTGATCATATGTGTATAAACCCTACTTTGTGAAAGTGAAGACTCTCCCCTCTAATCACTCTTTTGATGGAGGTTACATGCTTTTCACAACATTTCCTAAGGTGTCCACAATGAAAATTGTGGTGTTGTGAGATGAAGAAAAGTTTTTACAAGTCCCTTTTCTTGGGCTTTTACACGGATGAACCCATCGATGCGGACAACTGGCTCCGCACGATGGAGATAAAGTTCAGGCTGCTCCAAGTGAGTGAGCAGTGCAAGACTCAGTTCGCGACCCAACAGCTTAAGGGGTCCGCGAGCGCTTGGTGGGAAAACTTTTGTGCCTCGCAAACCACCGAGCGAGTTATGACCTGGGCAGAGTTCCGGACGGCTTTCAGGGCCTATCACATAGTGCCGGGTATTATGAAAAGGAAGACGCAGGAGTTCCTTCGCCTGCAGCAAGGAAGCAGGAACACGCTAGAATACTCGAGGGCGTTCAATGATCTTGCACTCTACGCTTCATATCACGCCGATACCGACGAGAAGCGGCGGGATCATTTTTACCAGGGGCTTAATCCGCTCCTGGAGGACAAGTTGGCAATGTTCAATCGCGGCAGCCTCAACGACATTATTGATGCTGCGATTGTTCAGGAGGACTCCAGCAAGGAGTTAGCGGCAGCAGAGAAGAAGCGAAGCGCACCGCAGAGCAGCGCAGAGGGAGGTGGTCCTTCTCAAAAATACCGAATGGTGTATCGCTCACGATCGGGTCGATGCTGGCAGCCACCACAGAGGCTGATGCCATTCCGCAGTCGGCCATATTCTCCACTGGCGTTCAGGCCAGCACAACCAGCACCACCTCCGCAGCAACAAAAGCAGCAGCGGACGATGCCGCGTGCGTTTGCACCTCAGCAGCGCATGCCGGGCTTTCATCCCTCAAGCACGGGCCAGTCGTCAACCGCGTGATTCAAATGCGGTCGCCCAGGACACTTCACCCACAACTGTCCTGAGAGGCAAGGCGGCAGAGTGGCACCAAGGTTTCCGGGGAGGAATGAGCCCCGGAACCCCATTCATGTGTGGCGGGCAAATACTAAGCCCGGCACCATCCACCAACTCGCCATAGAGGACGTGCCGGAGGCAGAGCCAATCCTTTCAGGTATGTACCAACTCCACCAGCATCCCGCCATAGTGTTATTTGATTCAGGCGCCACGCATAATTTTTTTAGCCAAGCTTTTATTGCTAAACACAGCATGCAAATACTACCCACCGAAAGTCCATATTTGATTTGTTCACCAGGTGGGAAAATATCAGCAAGCATGATGGTTTCCAAAGCACCATTACACTTAGCGAGTAGAGTATACCGCACGTTTCTCATAGCTTTAGAGGTACAAAAGGTCGATGTCATCTTAGGAATGTCGTGGTTAACCTGCCACGGCGCTGTTTTAGACACCGTCCTCTGAGTCGTGCATCTACACCCAGAAATGCACGAGTCACATTCATTATTTCTGGACAGTCTAGAAATAAAACATCCAAGTGTATACCAATCCACCACCATGAGATTGGAAGACATTCCAGTAGTCCGTGAGTTCCCTGACGTGTTCCCGAATGATTTACCGGGGATGCCAGCTGACCCAGAGGTGGAGTTCAAGATTGGACTTGCACCAGAAACGATGCCAATATCCCGAAGGCCGTACAAGATGACGCCAAAGGAATTGGCAGAACTGAAGACGCAGTGAACGGACCTGCTGGAGAAGGGTTTTATTAGCCCGAGCTCCTCGCCATGGGGCTGTTCGGCATTATTTGTGAAGTAGAAGGATGAAACGCTACGGCTTTGCGTGGACTATCGTCCACTAAACGCCGTAACCATCAAGAACAAGTACCCGTTGCCACGGATCGAGATGTTATTTGATCAGTTGGTCGAACCAAAGATCTTTTCAACAATGTACTTAAGATCCGGGTACCATCGGATTAAGATACGGGCTGAGGATATACCGAAGACGGCTTTCTCGACGAGGTACGGGTTTATGAGTACCTGGTCATGTCCTTCGGCCTCACCAACGCTCCAGCTCACTTCATGTACTTGATGAACGCGGTATTCATGCCGGAGCTGGACATGTTTGTCATGGTCTTCATCGATGACATATTGGTAATTCCAAGTTGGAGGAAGAACACACGAAGCATCTGTGTATAGTCTTGCAAAGGCTGCAGGATCACAAGCTATATGCGAAATTCATCAAGTGCGAATTCTGTATATCGCAAGTGCCTTTTCTCCGGCATATTATCTCAGCGGAGGGCATCGCTGTAGATCCAAGTAAGATCACACAAGTGCTGAATTGGATGTCCCCAATAACTGTTCACGAGGTACGGAGTTTCCTCAGAGTCGCGGGATATTATCGAAGGTTCATTCCGAACTTCTCAAAGACTGCAAAGCCTATGACAGAGCTGCAGAAAAAGGCTATCAAATATGTTTGGAGTCCAGCATGTGAAGCAGCATTCAAGGCATTAGTGAAGCACTTAACATCAGCACCGGTTTTGGCGCAGCCAGACACAACTTAGCTTTGATCCCCACCATCCGTGAGGAAATAGCGGCAGCTAAGAAACATGACAAGGGCATGGCGCATTTGCGGATACGTGTAGACAGTGGGGAGCTAAAATGTTTCCGGAAAGACAGGGACGGCGTCCTATGGTTCAAGGACCGGATCGTCGTACCCCGTAACCCGGAGTTACGGAAGAAAATCTTTGACGAGGCTCACTTGTCAAAGTTTTCTATTCACTCCGGCAGCACAAAATGTATCAAGAACTCAGAAACAAGTTTTGGTGGAAATGAATGAAGCGGGAGATTGCAAAGTACGTGTCCGAGGGTGATACATGTCGAAGGGTGAAGGCAGATCACATGAGAAAACCGGGACTGCTACAACCACTGCGCGTTCCTGCCTGGAAGTGGGAAGATGTGAGCATGGACTTCATCGTCGGTTTACCCACCAAATTTCAGAAGCATGATTCAGTGTGGGTGGTCATCGATCGGCTCTCTAAAGTTGCCCATTTTATCCCAGTCAACACCATCTACAACGCTAAGAAGTATGCTGAATTGTACATCTCACGGATCCGATGCTTGTATGGCGTACCCCGCACAATCATATCGGATCGGGGCACTTTATTTGTGTCTTGTTTTTTGTTACAACTACATTCTTCTTTGGTGACGAAATTGATCCATAGTTCAGCATACCACCCGCAGACGGATGGGCAAACTGAGTGGGTAAATCAGATTTTAGAAGATATGTTACGAGCTTGTGCTATCAACCATGGTAAGAATTGGGATGATCACTTACCGTTGGCCGAGTTCTCGTACAACCATGGGTACCAAGCCAGCATCAAGATGGCGCCTTACGAGGCGCTATATGGGAGAAAATGCCGCACACTGCTGAATTGGTGTGAGTCTAGCGAAAGGGTCACCTTCGGGATTGATCTTGTCAACAATGCAGAGGAAAAGGTTTGGCTGATTCAAACAAACCTAAAAGCCGCCCAATCCCGACAAAAACAGTATGCGGACCGGAGAAGACATCCTTTAGAATTCGAAGTCGGGGATCACGTGTATCTATGTGTGTCTCCAACTAATGGCATGAACAGATTCGGGATTAGAGGAAAGTTGGCACCCCGATTCATCGGTCCATTCCAGATTGTGGAAGGATGTGAGTCAGTTGCATACGGCTGGAATTACCAGCGACACTATCCGGTGTGCATGACATCTTTCACATATCTCAGCTGAGGAAGTGTCTTAAGCTATCAACTACCGTTCAGCTGGGGCATATTGAAGAACTGAAACCGGAACTAACTTATCAGGAGGAACTGGTAAAGATAATTGATGAAAAGGCCCGAACCACACGCAACCGTACGTTGTGGTTCTACAAAGTTCTATGGAGTAATCACTCCGTAGATGAAGCGACGGGGGAGAGTGAAGATTTTCTTCGTGCTAACTACCCCGACTTTTTAACGTCGTACTACGGTAATTTTCCACCGTCCTCTCTCTCATTTTCACCTTATAATCTCGGGACGAGATTCTTTTAAGGGGGGAGGAATGTAAGGGCCTAAGTTTTTGCACACATTCAAAGTGTTCATCACACCACACACACACACCTCATTTGAGGAAAACTTATGAACACATTTTAAGAGCAAGCAAACACCATCAACATGGTCATTAGAGGATAAACTCACAAAATGCAAAAGTGGTATTTCGCACATGCATCTTATAGGGGCTGAGCATATGAAAAACTCATACACCTTGCTAGGAATGCTCATGAAAAATTTCACCCAAAACCAAAACCTTTTGAGGCATTTTTGGGTATAATTAGAAAGAGGCTAGTTTGAACTTAAATTGAAATTCAAACTCCTTTTATCCCATGAATTTAAAAGTGGGATTCATATTCACACTCAGCACATTTTCGTGAGCTCACATACAAATTTGCACTCCATTTGGAGTTGATCTTGACATGAGCCAATTTGAGCAAATTCAAATCCAATTTGAATTTCAAACTGCATTTGTGCTATGAATATATTCAAACACTTCACAATTTGAATTCGACCAATTTCAAATGGCATTTGTGTCGAGGAGAATGGCCCGGGAATCGCACTGGGCGGTGCCGTGCGATGCGGCACCCAACAGCATGCACGAAAAGAGGCTCAACAACATATGGAACCATTTTTTTACTCAAGATAAGTTCTTTTACAACATATTGTACACATGCAGTGGAAATTAAAACTAACTGGACAATCTAATCACTCTCGACACTAACTACGCTGAAGAGAAGTCGTTCAGCCCGTGAACGCTTCCTACTAGCTTCACCAAAGAAAGGCAGTGGCTTGGTTTCCGATGAGTGGAACGAACCGTGAGGTTCATCGTCTTACCGAACAACCCTCTTCATAGCAGGCATCCTGCTACCTGCAAAAACAACTCGGAAGCAACCATGAGCACTAAGGCTCAGCAAGTCTTGACCGTCAATCCTAAACATGTAACTCTACGTGCAGGGGTAGTAAGACAGTAGGAACAGGAATTTGCAAAATGCAGCTTGACTAAACTTGATCCTTATATTCAGATTCTTATAGAGTTCATTTTAGTGGTCCTCACGCCTCACAACACCGGAAGTCCACAATCAAACAAGAAACGCTTATCCCGACGTTGCTAGCCTAAGGTGGAAATGAACTTTAGTTGGAACTATCTCTAATTCAGTCAAGGTTCCAATACAAAGATTAATCTATAAACAGCATGTTAAGAGACTTAGATCCCCTTCTTACTACGTCACGGTGCAGTGGGCAAGTATGCTCAATCCTCTTCCGCGAGCGATGGTGATTCAAATCAATAACAACCCGGAATACACGACACATACACCCACCTCGAAAGGCTCTCTCAAGAGCTCTTTCTTACGTTGTATGCAGCAACATTTCACATGACACCCCGAAATAGAAAAACGTTTCGCACCGAGCAGGATGGTCCTCTATGCGGACACGTCTAAGTTGCCCGCTAAAGGATTTACACCTCCTGCCTTCTCAATGTCATTCCCACGCGAAGGATGAGTTTCTATATCACGGTCCATCGAGTTACATCGGTTTCATGGGTCCCATACCCCACTATATATCCGGTACAGCTCAATCTTGTCCAGCAGGGCCGCATACATACGGTCCTTAACGGACATGGACGGGGCTACAACCAACCTCCACATTTGTCTTACCATCCCGGTCGAGGCCAAATGTGGTCTCAAGCATTGTCACACCCATCACAGGTCGAGACCAACCTTGAGCGCTCCATCCTACAGGAACATCCCCGTCCCCATCTCATTTTCATGAGGGTGCTCTTATCATCGACCTGTCGCGAGTAACTCCATTACTCGATCTTTCTCGCGAGTAGCTTTTTACTTCTCGACTTCTACCGAGCTAGCTACAACATTATCCTAGCATCTATTACGAGGCAAAGCCTACACTAAACCTTCTAACCAGGAATGTAATAGCCATGCAAGTGGGTTCAATCATCCTAGACATAATGCACAATATCAAGTCTAATAAACATGAGGTGAAGTAAAACAAAATTTAATATAGTAACGATATGCAAACCAGGGCTTGCCTTGCTCAACGGTTTTGTTAGAAGCTAGGAGTCAGTCTTCCTCCGGAGAATCCACCAAACTTGTCACGAGATGGAGATCCTCGCTGCCGAGTTGAGTCCTCGTCGAATGTTGACGTCACGTGCTATTAAGATGATTTATGCACATGTATTCAAAAGCAATTTAGAAAATGATTCAAAGCTGTTGTACAAGTTAACTCACACATAAGAGGGAAAAACAATAGCAAGCTTTCTGTTGTTGGATCTAAACCTTAGATATGATGAAAGCTAGGTGAAAAGGAGATACTAGTAATCATTATGTGATTAAGTCCATTATATGAACACTTAAACGTAAAAGATGGTAGCTCAAGTACCAGAGGTCCAATGAAGCTGAAAATTTAACCACAGCCTCTATGGAAGGTGTTTAGGCAGTTCGCAAAAATTGAGCTCATGAAATGGCTCAAGATGATCACAATAATTCCTTATGTGATTTTCACAAATCTGCCTTTACCCCCTAGGTATTAAGCTTTCGTATGCTGCAAAGTAGACTTTAGTGAAGTACAAAATGTCCTGAGTCCATAGGAATTGGTTTTACCATTTTTGGAGTTTCCTACATGGAGCTATAAATTTTATAAAGATTGGGGAAAAGCCGAAAATGTCTCTGTTCATTTCTCCCATTTTTCAGAGACATAAGGAATGAACACATCATTTGACCAAGCAAATTAGGTCCAATGCCTCTGAAATTTTTACTGGAGTTCAAGGAATTTTGTAAGAATGTCCTGTCCAAATTTGGGAATTTTCCAATAAACAGAACTCCTGCAAAATGCCTACAAATTTCGCTTAAATGAGTTAATAAGCCAAATCCACGGATTTTCATAAATATTGGGATGCACCCCTGGATAGTACTCCCTGAGAGGAATCCAAAAAAATTTGTTTCACAATTTTTGGACATACCTACACAAAGTTATGTCTCTCCAAAGTTTGAACTCAATTGGGAAAATCTAGAAAATGTTTAAATACCGACAGTGGGTCCCACTCGCCAGCCCTCTTCTTCTACCTCGCGCGAAACAGGGCAGTGGCGGCTCCCTCCGGCAAGGGTCACCGGAAAGGCCTTCCCGGCCACCTCCCGACCTCCTGCTGGCCGCCCCCCCCCCCATTTTCCACCATGCTGAACATGTTGGTGAGGTCGCCGGCGGCTGAAACTCGCCAGAAAACAGGGCTCACCGAGGACAGCAAGAACTAGGGTTCCGGTGAGGTTGCGGTGGCTCGTTTCTTCACCAAATGATCGGGTTCTTGGCCTAGAGCACCAGGGGATCATGTCGAAGGTCCACATGGGATTTAAACGAGACGGGGAGCGCTCCAGACCTATCGGCACCGTGTGCCCGACTTGGTCCAGCGGGATTCCCTCAAAAAGAACTCGGATTCCTCGCTCTACACTCAACTTCTTGGTCTAAAAGCGATGGAGGAGGTGTGCTAGGCAGTTAAGATCCTGTGTGGTGAAGTTTTAAACACAACCAACATAAATTGAGGACGAATTTTGCAATTCCTTACCTCAAGGTCAGTTTATGCCGCCCGGGAGAAAATCTTGAAATTCTCCCTCTGTTATCAATGGCTAGGGCTGAGCTTCGGAGGTGAGCAACTAGGGTTGTAGGTGCACCGATGGGGTGGCTTGCTTGGGTTGATCACCCTTGGTTTGGGCTGTCCACGGTGACCAGTTCGGTTTCTTTAGTTTCAACACGAGCGCAGCTGAAAGTGTGCCGTTTCTAGGCGCAAGCGAGCACGGATCAACGGAGTAAAGTTGCTAGCCGGCTAGAGCACTCGTGGGCGAAGCTTTTTCATGTGGAGAGCTCGAGCAAATGGTGTTCGGTTGGCTTGGGTGGTCAGAGGAACAAAGAGCAGTCACTGTTCTTCACTGCATGCGGGAGGAACAGAGGCCGAGTGAGCGAGGGAGAGACAAAGTTTGGTTGTTCTTCATGCGTGGAGGATAAGAGCTGGAGCACGGTCGACCGAGCACACAGGAGGTGGCGCCGAGAGCTCGTCGGGAACAGTTCTAGCCAAGAGCTGTACCGCGCTGAGGAGGTGAGGACGTCGGTTCACTGCATAGAGTATGACATGTGGGTCCACAGTCCCTCACTCTCTCTCATCCTCCGTGCTTTAAATTCCTGCACCACCTTCATCCAAATTCTGCCAAAATTGGACGGTAGATCAAACAAATTATGAGCAACTTGAATCTGAAATCAGATTTCAAAATTGGGCATGTTTGGTTCGGTTTTCAAATTCAAATTTGAATTTGAACTCTCGCTCGAATATTCCCCGGATTAATTTATATACGGGCTCCAAAAATATCCATGTTTGGACCATGAGCTCATTCATACATGGGTAATGCATCGGTGAATTCATTTGTATGAATTTTGGTAATCTGAATATGAATTCTTTCAAAAGAATTCAAATTGCGTTTAAATTCGCTCTACTCCACTCATAGAGAAGGTGCACATGAGTTAGAGTTTTTACAAGTGAAATTCTTTCCCCCTAGGTTAACATGTGTCGAGCATGGCTAGAGATAAGTTTTAACTCCCTCACATGTCCATATTTGTGTTCATCATTTCATGTGACACAACAATAGTCTTTTATCGCCTTAACTTTGTTTCATAGGTTGAAATCAAACTTTACAAAAGTTAGGGTTGTTACATTCCTCCCCCCTTAAAAGAATCTTGTCCCGAGATTACAAAAAGATAGAAGAAGGGAGAATAACTACTGGACATATGGTACAAACAAGTCGGGAAAATTTTAATGGAGAAAATCCTCGCTTTCCCACGTGGCTTCATCAGCGGTGTGGTTGCTGCACAAGACTTTTTAAAATCGCAATGTCCGATTTCTTGTCGCCCGAGTCTTCTCGTCGATAATATGTATCAGAATAAGTGAGATCCAGTTGAAGATCCTCAATGCTCTCCATATGAACTACGGTTGGGTACATAAGACATTTCCGCAGCTGAGAGACGTGGAAAACATTGTGAATACCTGAAAGTGATGTCGGTAACTCCAGACGATAGGCCACGGGTCCGCATATCTCAGTGACAGCAAGCGGCCCGACGAATCGCGAGCGAGCTTTCCCTTTACTCCAAAACGATTAACCACTTTCATCGGAGAGACATGAAGATAAACGTGGTCCTCAAAGTCAAAGTGAAGAGATCGACGTCTTTTGTCTGCATAACTCTTCTGCCGAGATTGAGCAGCCTTTAAGTTGGCTTGAATCACTCGCACTCGTTCCTCGACTTCATTTACCAGATCAATCCCGTAGACCACTCTCTTGCCGGCTTACACCAATTCAGCGGTGTGCGGCACTTCCAGACATAAAGAGCTTCATACGGGGCCATCTTGATGCTTGATTGATAACCGTTATTATATGAGAATTCTGCTAACGGTAGATGATCATCCCAATTCTTCCCATGATTGATGACACATACCCGTAGCATATCCTTCAGAATCTGATTTATCCTCTCCGTTTGACCATCAGTTTGCGGATGATACGCTGAACTCCGAATTAAATTTGTTCCCAAGGAAGCATGCAGTTGCTCCCAAAATTTGGATACGAATAACTCACCTCGATCAGAAACGATGGTGCGGGGAACCCCGTGTAAACACACGATTCTCGAGATGAACAGCTCCACATACTTCTTTGCCTCATATTTGGTATGGACTGGAATAAAATGAGTTGTCTTGGTCAAATGATCGATGATTACCCAGATAGAATCATGCTTGTTGCTAGTCATGGGTAATCCGACGATAAAGTCCATACTTATGTCTTCCCACTTCCATGCTGGACCCTTCAGCGGATGAAGTGGTCCGGCTTTCCTCATATGGTCGGCTTTAACCCGCCGACACGTATCACAATCGGATACGTATTTTGCAATCTCCCTTTTCATCCGTGTCCACCAGAACTTAGATTTCAGGTCCTGGTACATCTTATTGCTTCCTAGATGAATAGAGTACTTGGATAAATGAGTTTCATCCAGTATCTTCCTCCGCAATTTCATATTCCGGGGTACCACTATGCGGTTGTTAAACCATAGAGTACCCTCTTCATCCTTGCGGAACATCTTCAATTCACCGCTGTCCACTCTTCTCCAGATGTGAGACATACCCCTTTCTCTCTTCTGAGCCTCTACAATCTCATCTCGGATTGTAGGAATAAGAGCGAGGTTGAACAGCGATCCATAGGGAACTAAGCGCAGGCTTGGTTCTCCTCCTTCATGTGCAGCCATGGCTAAATGGTGAACGTGGGCTTTCCGACTAAGTGCGTCAGCAACCACATTAGCTTTACCCGGATGGTAATGAGTCTCAAGTTCATAGTCCTTGATCAATTCTAGCCATCTTCGCTGCCTCATATTCAGTTCTTTCTGTGTGAAGATGTACTTCAATCTTTTGTGGTCAGTGTAGAGATTTACTAGATTGCCTAGTAGATAATGTCTCCACATTTTCAATGCTAAGACCACTGCAGCTAGTTCAAGGTCGTGCATCGAGTAATTCTGCTCATGACCCCGGAGTTGTCAGGATCCATACGCGACCACACGTCCTTCTTGTATCAACACACAACCCAAACCAATGCCGGATGCATCACAATAGACATCAAACGGCCTTGTGGTGTCCTGCTGGGCCAAAACTGGAGCTGTAGTGAGATACTTCACTAAAGTTTGAAAAGCTTGTTCACATGAATTGCTCCAATCATACTTGGTGCTTTTCTTCAACAGATCCATTATAGGTTTAGCGACTTTGGAGAAGTTTGGAATGAATCTCCGGTAATAACCCGCTAAACCAAGGAAACTCCTCACTTCATGATTAGATCTTGGAGATTTCCAATTCAGCACTTGCTCGATTTTACTTGGGTCCACAGTAATGCCTTCCGCTGAAATAATATGCCCAAGAAACGGCACTTTGCTGATCCAAAACTCACATTTGCTGAACTTTGCATAAAGCTTGTGATCTCTCAAGCGTTGGAGCATAATACGCAAATGTTCATCATGTTCTTCTTCTGACTTTGAATAGACCAAAATGTCATCGATGAAAACCATGACGAACTTGTCTAACTCTGGCATTAACACAGAGTTCATGATATACATAAAATGAGCCGGAGCTTTGGTCAACCCAAAAGACATGGCAAGATATTCATAAAGACCATATCTTGTCGAGAACGCCATCTTAGGTATGTCTTCTGCCCGGATTTTTATCTGGTGATACCTGGACCGAAGATCCATCTTGGAGAGTACCTTAGCACCTACTAGTTGATCAAATAAAATATTAATGCGCGGTAGTGGATACTCATTTTTGATAGTGACAGCATTCAATGTACGATAATCTACGCGTCTCAAAGTCTCGTCCTTCTTCATGAAGAGTGCGGAACAGCCCCAAGGTGATGAACTTGGGCGTATAAAACCTTTGTCCATGAGGTCATTAAGCTGCTCCTTCAATTCTGCGAGCTCCTTTGGTGCCATTTTGTATGGTCGCCGAGAAATAGGTGTTGCTTCCGGTGCTAGTTCAATCATGAACACAACATCACGTTCGGGCTGCATGCCCAACAAGTCTTCGGGAAACACATCTAGATATTCACATACCACTGGAATATCCTCAAGTTTAGGAGCTTCAATCTGATGCACTGCTGCCACACGTTGTGATGGATCCACAAGATTTAATGTATTGGGGAATTCAGTTGGACAGTCCGAGAGCTGATATCAAAGATAGCTCTATAATGTGTCAACCATGACATCCCCAAGATAATATCAATTCTTTGGCCTTTGCGTATGATAAGGCTCGCAGGATAGATGTTTCCACCAAAACATAAAGGTGCCCGTGAGACCATCTCATCTCTGGATATCTTGCCTAAGGGTGAGCTGATATGAAACGGATGCTTAACTGTGCTAAATGGAAGATTATTTTTCAGCACATAGTCTCTGCTAATAAAATTGTGGGTGGCTCCGGAATCAAACAACACGAAAGAGGGCTGTTCATGTAAAGTGAACATGCCCGCCAAAACTGGTTCGCCTTTAGCAATGTCCTCAATAGCAGTGTAATTAACCCTGCCAGCTTATGAAAGATTCTTCTTTGAATGTTCATGATGCTGATCTGAGCATTGACGAGACAACACACAAGTGTGGCTCTGCTCAGCTCCATGACGGTTTCGTGCTGTAGAAATCCTCAGCTCTCTTCTAACACGAGGTGGACATAATTCGGGCGTAGCTGGTTGCGGTAGGGTTGCACGAATAATTTCTGACTGCTGCTGTTGAGGTGGAGGCTCTATAAGTGATCAACTCCAGCCGTGGTTGTGAGAGTTGCACCACTGGCTGAATTTGTTGCCTAACTGGCGAGTAATATCGCACTCGATAGTTCGGACGAACCTCGATATCACTGTCTGGCCGTATACTTCTTTTCAACTCCGCTTCACAATGGAGATGCATGTCTTGTTTAATGATAGCGGCATTTACCAACTCATTGGAAACACCATTATTGAACAAGGTCACTTGTTCCTTAAGTTCGACATTCAAACCTCGGAAGAAATACTAACACTTCAACGCTTCCGAGTCTACCATATGAGTGGCGTATTGCATCAAGTCTTCAAACTCTTTGAAGTACTCGTACGCACTCCTTCCTCCTTGCTTTAACTCCAGAAAGTCTTGATACTTTGTTCGTAGAATTCTCGAACAAATGTGACGTGCCCGGAAAACATCCCAGAATTCATCCCACGTCACGCGATGACATTCAGCAAGAGTAGCGATGTACTCCACCCATCAAGCTCCAGCGGCTCTGTGGAGTTGTTGAGCGGCAAATAGAGTCTTCTGATATTCATCACACTCAAGAATATCGAACTTGGCTTCAATACATTGGAGCCAATGAGCCGACTCCAACGGTTCTTTCGCTTCCGAGAAAACCGGTGGTTGTCTTGCTAGAAAATCCAGATAGGTGCTTGGCGGGGAATTTTGCTGTAGTGTATCCTGTCATATGCTTTGTCGCACCAACAGATCCAGAGACTCAGCTATCCTTGCCAAGATTTCCGCCAATCTGGTTGATGATGTCGGCACTTCTTGTCATGGCGAATTACTTTCGCCGTGACTCGACTCACCAACCTCAACTCCTGGAATGAGCACGATCCATGCTGCAATATTGAGCAATTTCCAGTTAAAATTCAAAGTTTAAACTCAACTTGAATTAAAAACATGACCGTAAAAGCATCACTGTAAGGGCCTCAGTTTTTGACACACATTTGCAGTGTCCATCACCACACCACACACCTCATTTGAGGAAGGAGGATGAACACAAATGAATAGCAAGTAACAATTATCAACATGCTCATTAGAGAACAAACTCACACATTGCCAAAGTGGTATTTCACACATGTGATATAAGGGAGGCTGGATATATGAAAACTCCTACACTTTACTAAGGATGTCAATGCCAAGTTTCACCCAAATTCAAAACCTTTTTGACATCATTTTGGGTATAGTTAGGAATAGGGCAGTTTGAAACCATATTCAAATTCAAACTGTTTTTACCCCATGAATTTAAAAGTGGGAGGCATATTCTTACTCAGCACATTTTTGTGAGCTCACACACCAATTTTCACTCCATTTGGAGTTGATCTTGACATGGGCTAAGTGGGAGAAATTCAAACTTTATTTGAATTTCAAACTGAACTTGTGCTGAAATTCATTCAAACCAAACCTCATTTGAACTTTGATCAATTCAAATGGCTCATGGGTGAATAATTTGAATTGCCAGGGGTAGTATGGGGTTCACTGTTTACAACAGTGATTAGGAGTAAATTTCAGAGGTTAAAACTGGAAGTGGGACCCACATGTCAGCCACTGCTCAGATCAAACCGACTGAGACTTTTCTCACTCGGGTCGCTGATCCGCAGCTGTGATCGCCACCGAGGGTAGCCGCCACGCCAGCAGCTGCTTGCCCACGCGTGTGCGCGAGGCGGTGCAGAGCCTTCTTAAGGCGCCTGCCCCCCTCCTCGGCCGAGGCATCACCATTCTTCCCCGCAAGAACTCAGCGCCGGCCGAAGTTTTTCCGCAGCTCGGAATCGATCGGAGAACGCCGATCGCAGCTCCCTCCGTCCACTCCAGAGCCCCAGCAAGGTACTAGAGACCTTCCTCCGTCCTCCCCGTTGCTAGAATTCAGTTGAAACCGATTGATATCTGCTGTGCCTGAGCCAAGGCACCCTTGGACGCGCTGGTGACCGGTGCTGCTCATCCCCGAGCCACAGCTCGAGTGGTTGCTCACCGGCGGCGAATTTCCACTTTTCCCCTTTCTGTGTGCAGAACGACCTTCGGGTACAATTCTGTTTAATTCGTGCTCTAAAAAGGATTAGAGTGCCTCAAACCGCTCTCACACGAGCTAGACACGGTAACACACAAGTTGCCTTCACAACTCTGGGCCGGAGAACCTCTATACCCGGCGTAATTTGAGGTCTACCAATGGCGGAATGAACGTGCGGCATCGGGCGCACGGTGAGGACCTATTTTGGGCCTTCCCCGAGCTGCCTCGAGCTCATGTCGACCTTCTCTGAGGTCCACTGGTGCTTCCCGACCGGTTTCACAAGTAGCTGAGGTGCTAGGGTAGTCAGCCGACATGGCCGAAGTCGTTCCGAGGTGGCGGCTCGTCGCCGACCATGCTCCGGCCATTGTCATGAGCAGCTGACCCTAGAATCCTGTTCCCCGAGTAAAAGTAGGCAGGGGCGGCCAGAATCGAGAAGTTTGGAGCTGTACAGAAGCCGGCGGCGAGCTCTCCGGCGAGGTCCCTCGGCGGTGGAGCGCGGGCGTCGCGAGGTTGAAGAAGGGGGTGGACCCCAGCTGTCAGCGGGAGATATTTTGAATCGGGATCCGGCTGCGGCCGGGATCGGATGTGCTGGCGCGCAAAATCATTGTGGGCCACGGGGTGCTGTCGCCTCGGCTTGCGACGCGTGTCCCCTGGGCCCACGCGCGACTTTAAACTTTTCCCCGATTTTCAGATTTCCTTCAAACTTCAAATCCTCATAACTTTGGCTAGAAAGCTCGAAATTGAGTAAACCAAATTTTGCTGGATTCAGCTCTCCGAGTACTTTCCAGCAAATCAAGTTTCACTTCATGAAAACACTTAATTCTCCAGAATTAATTCCTCAAAATTTAAACTGTTAGAAATTTTAACTGGAGAATCCTTTGGAGGAAAATCCTGAAATTTTGCTCGGATGTTCACCAAAATGTCCATGAACTACCATAAAAATTTCAGATCCATTTGAGCTCATCTGATCCACCTAATGGTGTGATTAGTGAAACTGTTCCAGAGAAAACAGAAAATGTTCAGAAACATTTTCAGAATTTTCTCTGAAATTGTTTAGCTCATAACTTTAGCTAGGAACCTTCGAATTAAGTGAGACCAACTCCATTAGAACCCTCTGAAAATCTAGTTTTCAGAAAGTCATAGTTTGTTTCATGAAAATTCCTAGAACACCCTAAGAGTTCCAATTAAGGTCAAGGAAATAATTAATTGTGGAGGGCTCAAATGAGCTTTGCTGCAACTAAAACTTGACCAAGTCTCTGTTTAGGTTGTAACCAAGCCACAGTAAAAGTTTCACAGTCATTAGGTCTGTCTAGCAAGGGTTATAGACTTCACAACTTCAAAGTTAATACAAATGCATTTAAATTGATACATATATTGCTCTTATCATGTAGTCGCTAAGGTCGAGGAGGAACCCGAAGTCCTAGACTTCGTTACTCCGGAGGAACAGCTAGCCTACGACCAAGAGCAGCAAGGCAAGCTCCGGTTTGCATTAACCTTTTTACAAATTTTTATTGTTTTGAGCACATACTTGTTCCCTTTATTCTGTGCATTAGAGTCTTGTTTGGAAGCCCCACTGCATAGCCAAGAGAACCATGGGTTGGGTTTAGGATTGCAAACCCCGTTAGCTACTGCATTGCTAGGATAGAGTAGGATTCGGTACAAGTTGAGTAGTTGGAACTACTCGCGAGCATAGGCTAAAGGCACTCGACTCGGGTAGTGATAGCACATGAAACACATGGCAAGAAAATGAGACCAAGCGGAGGGTAAGGGCAGCAGGACTTTGGGGCCTGTGTCGATTGAGGACCGAGCCGTGTGCGGGCCTGTTGAACAAGCTAGAACAGTACCGAAGACCTACCGGCTATATGGGAACCGGGAAACTGATGTAACTCGGGTAGCTGGGTATTGAGGCATTGCCCTTCGTTCAGAGGGTAGGTTGAGAGCTCGAGGTGTAAATTGGCTGGCGGCACAGAGATGCGCGTGCAGAGACCTCTTGCTCGGGATGATGGGACCGGTTCAATATTTGGCTGACGGGTGAAAGGTAGTTGCGTACGGCGTCCGTGATGGTTGTTGTAGGCAACATCGAGTACGGGCGTACATGACGGGTTGTTCGGGTAACCCTCCAGGTGTAAATCGATTATAATCGCCGTCCCTCGCGGTCAGTGAGTACCACTTGTTCACTGTACCGTGACATAGAAAGAACAGGCTAGTTACATGTTAAAATGCTACTGATTGAAAGATGGACTTTGCTTGTTAATGGTTTGTTGTAGTTTAGAGCTAATTAAAGTTCATTTCAACTTTGGGCAAAGTACATGAGAGAAATGCGTTTCTTGTTTGATTGCGGCTCTCTCATGTGCCTTAGTGTAAGGTTCTCCACAACCTGCTGCTAAAACTTGAAAGTAAGGTTCCACTAATTAGGCGAGTCCCTTGCAAATGATTTTTCCCCATGTACCTATCACCCCTCATGTAGAAGTTCCATGTTTAGGTGAGACGGGTCAGACTTGCTGAGCCTTCGTGCTCACTGCTTGTGTTTGAAGCTTTTGCAGGGTTCTATGAGGAAGGGACTCCCGAAGAGGAGACGGAACCCCAGGAGGAGAACCCCGTCGAGTGGGAGTCGTGCACGCCGCAGAGTTAGTGTGTGTGTGTGTGCTAGCAAGGACACGTTCAAGGGCTGAACGTGAACTTGATGCGTAGTCTGCGCCCGTGAGTGTAGACTAGACATATTTTGCTGTAAACATGTTCATAAACTTGTTTATGTAATAAAATTTTCCGCTTCCGCTTTGTACCTTTGATGTGTGTTATACGGTGCTGTGCAACGCAGCACCCCTCAGCGTGATCCTTGCTCGACAGGACCTTGGGGTCGTGTCAGTGTGGTATCAGAGCTCGCTTGAGGTTTAACACAGTACAAAGGTCTTTCTTTTCAAAAATCCAGTGAGGAACGAGTTAATAGCCCGTATAAGGATGTTATTAGTATATAGAAAGTGGCATATTAACCTATTAGTTATGTAAGAAAACCATGTATCTCAGGACGTTTATGTCTTGGGGGGTACACGTGAGCGCTGTCCACCAGTGCGCACAAGGTGAAGGGTGGAGCCCCACGGGTGGCAGGTAACCCGATCCGCTTTAGTATCCTCTACGACTCTTCATGTCGTTTGGGGTATTCGAGCAACGTCTGTCCCTGGCGTGCGTGGTGCAACTTGGGAGACCCCGTCACGTGGTCTGAAACGTGAACACGTAACTCAAGGCGTGTTTGGCTTGAGAACATCCGGGCGAGTGATGACGGCCAGGGGTACTAACTGTATGGATTCCGGGCTCGGTGTGCAGCCGAGTCTGATGATTGTTTGAGTTTCTGCAGGTAGCCTGACCACGAAACGGTAGACGTGTAGCATCCGTGTGCGAGTGACGAGTAGTGCCACTGAACTAACGAAGCCGGCTAAGTCCGGTATAGGTTTTTCCTTTGTGAGGAGGTAGTACCGACATAATCTGGTGACGCATCGACGTCACACCCAACTAAATGAACAACTTCATTTAAAAACTTGAAGGTTTTGATCCAAAGTGGTAAAACTTGATGTAACTCCTTCCCTTGAACAGGATATTCAAAGTTAACAAGTTTTCAACTTATAGGCTGTTAAGGACAGAGCACTCTGTTTTCAGCGGAATCAAGGCTGAAGTTAATCAGAGGTTAGAGGTTGGGTTCTTTCGAGGTTGGGGTCGTATGATACATTTCTAGAAAGCGTTGGAAGAGCTTTACAACTGTTATGTTGAGGTCCAGAGGTGTTTCATCCCTTAACCAATCGAAAAATGCAGTAGAGTTGAAACTGTCCAGAAAACAGGGCAGAGTAAAGACTCTCTGTAAATTAAGCATAACTTCCTGCTTAAAACTCCAAAAATAGAAAATAAGGTAGTTCTGGAAAGCTTATGAGATGGGTTACAACTTTGTAACAGAAAGTTTTGTCAGATTAGGAACAGAAGTAACTGGGATTCTTGGATCAAATCAGTACCTAAGGCAGGGAGGTGCTGTCCAATTGTTTCCAGAAATTCTGTTAACTTTGACATCTCATAACTTTTGAACCAGGACAGATCTTAGGCGAAGCAAACACTTTCTGGAAAGCTATTGAAGTTAGCTTTAACTTTGATGTTGAGCTCCAGAACTGGTTTTGCCTTTAACATGGCCTAAATCAGGTTGAAATGGAAACTGGTCAGGGCTGTCATGGGAACAGCAGATCAGCAGTCAAATTTGTTTAAAATTTGAACTATGTTTCCAAATTTTATGGGTTCAATGACATGTTTTATGTTATAACTCAGCGGTTTACTGTTTAAATAAATATTTGACATTTCTCAAATATATTTTTACAGATGACAGCAGATAAGCAACTGGAGAACGGGTGGGTGATGTCCCACTGTTCTCACCGTAGCGGCTACCCGGAAGCATTGTGGCAGATGCTCCAATATTTCGGGTACAACCAGATGCCGCAATACATCACCAAGGAAGATAGCGAAGAGGGGAACAAGACGTGGATGATCCATGTCGAGGTTCCTGCAGGACCTACGCCACCCGGTTGGGTGCCGTTCACCGTCACGGTGAGAGGAAGACAACCGGAAGGGATGTGGCAAGTGGCAGCCCGTGACACCATGTCACGTTTCTGCCAACTACACGTGCAGGCTATGGAGGGTACTCCATACGCGCTCGTTCCGGTGGAGGGACGGGCTCAACATGTGTGGGAAGAGAGGTACCTGGGAGCAACGGACCCGAGTTGCCCAAGGTACAACCCCGCGGAGGCAAATCTCAGCCTCCAGATGAAGGCGGGAAACGCCGTGATGGACAGCCAAGCGGAGCATCTCACCACAAAAGCTCAAGGAGAGCACAAGCCTTGGGGACCATTTCGAGAGTGCTCACAGCGCACTCCGCAATGTGCTCCTTCGGACGATCAAGCGACTGAATGAACAACACAATCAGTTGCGTCGTCTGAAGAAGGCAAGGAAAAAGAGCCGTATTGACATCGCGGCATTGCAAGAACTGGTACAGAATCTGACCCAGCAGAACGAGGACCATGCTCAAGAGTGAGACGACCCGATTGAGGAAGGGCAAGGATGGGAAGAAGATTACAACCAAGCCATGGACGAGGTGCATGCATTGCAGGACCTCGTACCTCCGGTGTTAGGCGTACCAGTGGTCTTGGGTCTTCCAGCAATGGGAGAACCCGGGATGGGAGAAGAGGTGGTAGATCCAGAGCCACCAGCAGAGGTACCGGAGGAGGACGACCCACAGGAGGTCGAGTTCTACTCCAAGTAGGGGGTTACAGTTGCCATGTAGGGCAGCCAGGGCAGTGTAGCCCAAATTTTGTAATCGGTGACATGTCGTGTAGACAGTAGAGTATGTATAGGTAGTGACGACATGAGCACAACTTCTCGGAGACCCGAGAATAATGTATCTTGTATAAAGTTTATGCTTTATCAATATATGTGAATGTTGTGCAAATTATTCATGCGTCACTTCAATACCTACTGTTGCTTATGGAATTTTAAGTAAGACATGTGCTAATTGCTGCTGTTTTGAATTTCAGAATGACGCGTACTCGTGCCAACCCTGACGTTGGGGGTACCAGTCAAGGGGGAGAGACCTCCCAACCACCTCCCGAGGACTCCTCGGGACAACAACAGCAACAGCAACAACAAACACCGCCACCGCCACTGCCAACGGTTAAATTGGCCGACATCGTCGCGGCAATGGCGGGCTCGCATCAGCAACACACAGAGTTGCTGCAGACTCTTATTGCAAATACGTCTCGCCCAGAGAGACGTCAAGACCGTGAGGAGCGTCAACAGAGCTCCTACTCCGACTTCCTGGCAACTCATCCCCCGGTATTCTCAAGGGCGGATGAACCACTTGACGCTGACAACTGGCTCCGCGCCATAGAGATGAAGTTCGGGCTACTCCAGCTCAGCGAGCAGCGCAAGACTCAGTTCGCGGTCCAGCAGCTCCAAGGATCCGCGAGCGCGTGGTGGGCCAACTTCTGTGCTTCACAGCCCACCGACCGAGTGATGACCTGGACGGAGTTCCGGACGGCCTTCAGGGCCTATCATATACCGCCAGGTTTAATGAAGAGGAAGATGCAGGAGTTCTTACACCTGCAGCAAGGGAGCCGGAACGCACTGGAATACTCCAGAGCGTTCAACGATCTCGCGTTCTACGCGTCGTATCACGCAGATATAGACGAGAAGCGGCAAGACCATTTTTCCCAGGGGCTTAACCCGCTCCTGAAGGACAAGTTGGCGATTTTAATCACGGCAGCTTCAACGACATCATTGATGCCGCGATTGTTCAGGAGGACTCTGGCAAGGAGTTGGCGGCGGCAGAGCGAAAGCGAAGCGCGCCGCAGAGCAGCGGAGAAGGAGGCGGTCCTTCTCAGAAGTTTCGGATGGTGAATCGCCCACCATCAGGTCCACGCTGGCAGCCACCACAGCGGTCGATGCCGTTCCGCAGTCGGCCGTATTCTTCACCGGCATTCAGGCCGGCACTGCCAGTACCACCGCAACAACAACAGCAGCAGCGGACGATGCCGTGTGCGTTTGCACCTCAGCAACGCATGCCGGGCTTTCGTCCACCGAGCACTCCACCAGCAGCGGCCACATGTTACAAGTATGGTCGTCCAGGACACTTCGCGAGAAGTTGCCCGGAGAGGCAAGACGGCGGAGTGGCACCACAGTTTCTGGGGAGGAATCAACCCCGGAACCCTACTAATGCGCGGCGGGCAAACCCTAGGCCCGGCACCGTCCACCAGCTTGCCATTGAGGACGTGCCGGAGGGCGAGCCAATCCTTGCGGGTATGTTCCAACTCCACCAGCATCCCGCTATAGTACTATTTGATTCAGGCGCCACGCATAATTTTATTAGCCAAGCTTTCATTGCTAAACACAGTTTGCCAATACTACCCACTGATAGCCCATATTTAATTTGTTCACCGGGTGGGAAGATTTCAGCAAGCGTAATGGTCTCCAAAGAACCATTATGCTTAGCGGGTAGAGTGTACCCCACGTCTCTCATTATCTTAGAGGGACAGAAGGTCGATGTCATCCTAGGGATGTCGTGGTTAACCCGCCACTGCGCTGTTAGTTCCCTGATGTATTCCCGGATGTTTTGCCGGGGATGCCACCTGATAGAGAGGTGGAGTTCAAGATTGAACTTGCACCGGGAACCATGCCAATATCCCAAAGGCCGTACAAGATGGCGCCCAAGGAGTTGGCTGAACTGAAGACTCAGCTCACGGACCTCCTGGAGAAGGGTTTTATTAGGCCGAGCTCCTCGCCATGGGGCTGTTCGGCATTATTTGTCAAGAAGAAGGATGAGACGTTGCGGCTTTGCGTGGACTATCGTCCATTGAATACCGTAACCATCAAGAACAAGTATCCGTTGCCACGGATCGACATGTTGTTTGATCAGTTGGTCGAAGCAAAGATCTTTTCCATGATGGATTTAAGATCCGGGTACCATCAGATTAAGATAAGGGCTGAGGACATTCCGAAGACGGCTTTCTCGACGAGGTACGGACTTTATGAGTAACCTGGTCATGTCCTTCGGCCTCACCAATGCTCCAGCTCACTTCATGTACTTAATGAACTCGGTATTCAAGCCGGAGCTGGACAAGTTTGTCGTGGTCTTCATCGACGACATCCTGGTATATTCCAAGTCGGAGGAAGATCACAAGAAACATTTGCGTATAGTCTTGCAACGGCTGTGGGATCACAAGTTATACGCAAAATTCAGCAAATGCGAGTTTTGGATATCGCAAGTGCCTTTCCTCGGGCATATCATCTCAGTGGAGGGTATCGCTGTGGACCCGAGCAAGATCACTCAAGTGCTGAATTGGAAATCCCCGAGAACTGTTCACGAGGTACGGAGTTTCCACGGACTCGCGGGATATTATCGGAGGTTCATTCTGAACTTCTCGAAGATTGCGAAGCCAATGACAGAGCTGCTGAAGAAGGCTACCAAATATGTTTGGAGTCCAGCATGTGAAGCAGCATTCAAGGCTTTAGTCAAGCACCTGACATCAGCACCGGTTTTGGCGCAGCCAGACACAACAAAACCGTTCGATGTGTACTGTGATGCATCTGGCATTGGGCTCAGATGTGTGCTGATGCAAGACCGAAGAGTGGTCGCGTATGGATCACGGCAGCTTAGAAACCATGAGAAAAATTATCCAACTCACGACTTGGAGCTCGCTGCCGTGGTACTTGCACTAAAAATGTGGAGGCACTACCTACTCGGTAACCTCGTACATTTATATACCGACCACAAAAGCCTCAAGTACATATTCACTCAGAAGGAGCTGAACATGAGGCAATGAAGATGGTTAGAACTGATAAAGGATTACGAGATAAAGATCCATTATCATCCGGGCAAGGCAAACGTAGTGGCAGATGCGCTGAGCCGCAAGTCACACGTCAACAATCTGACCATCACACCGTTGGAAGAGAGCGAACCACCACTACATGTGATTCCACACGGTGCTCTCTACAACCTAGCTTTGATCCCCACCATCCGTGAAGAGATAGCGGCAGCCCAGAAGAATGACAAGGGCATGTGACATTTGCGGAGACGTGTAGACAGTGGGGAGCTGAAATATTTCCGGAAGGACGGAGACGGCGTCCTATGGTTCAAGGACCGAATCGTCGTACCCCATAACCCGGAATTACGGAAGAAAATCTTTGATGAGGCTCACTTGTCAAAGTTTTCTATTAACCCCGGCAGCAACAAGATGTATCAAGAACTCAGAAGCAAGTTTTGGTGGACACGGATGAAGCGTGAGACTGCCAAATACGTGTCCGAGTGCGATACATGTCGAAGGGTGAAGGCAGACCATATGCGGAAACCGGGACTGCTACAACCACTGGGCGTTCCTGCCTGGAAGTGGGAGGACGTGAGCATGGACTTCATCGTCGGTTTACCCACCACCTTGCAGAAACATGATTCTGTGTGGGTGATCGTCGATCGGCTCACCAAAGTTGCCCATTTCATACCGGTCAACACCAACTACAACGCCAAGAAGTACGCTGAACTGTACATCTCACGGATCCTATGCTTGTACGGCATACCCGGTACTATGATATCGGATCGGGGCACTTTATTTGTGTCACGTTTTTGGGAGCAGCTACACGCTGCCTTCGGGACGAAGCTGATCCGTAGTTCAGCATACCACCCGCAGACAGATGGACAAACCGAGCGGGTAAATCAGATTTTAGAAGACATGCTACGAGCTTGCGCTATCAACTACGGCAAGAATTGGGATGATCACTTGCCGTTAGCCGAGTTCTCGTACAATAATGGGTACCAAGCCAGTATCAAGATGGCACCTTACGAGGCGCTATACGGGCGGAAATACCGCACACCACTGAATTGGTGTAAATCTGGCGAAAGGGTTACCTTCGGGATTGACCTTGTCAACAACGCGGAAGAAAAGGTTCGACTGATTCAAGCGAACCTAAAAAACCGCTCAATCCGGTCAGAAACAATATGCGGACCGGAGAAGGCGCCCATTACAATTCGAAGTTGGAGATCACGTATATCTACGGGTGTCTCCAATGAAGGGCGTAAACAGGTTTGGGGTGAGGGGAAAGTTGGCACCCCGATTCATCGGTCCATTTCAGATTACCGAAAGATGTGGATCAGTGGCATACCGACTGAAATTACCAGAAGCACTTTCCGGTGTGCACGACGTCTTTCACGTTGCCCAGCTGAGGAAGTGTCTCAAGCTATCAACTACCGTTCAGCTGGAATACATTGAAGAACTGCAACCGTATCTCACCTATCGGGAGGAACCGGTGCAGATTATTGATGAAAAGGCCCGAACCACACGCAACCGTACGTTGTGGTTCTACAAGGTTCTATGGAGTAATCACTCCATGGACGAAGCGACATGGGAGAGCGAAGAATTCCTTCGCACTAACTACCCCGAATTTTTCGTGTCGCATATCCGGTAATTTCCCACCGTCCTCTCTCTCATTTTCACCTTATAATCTCGGGACGAGATTCTTTTAAGGGGGGAAGAATGTAAGGGCCTCAGTTTTTGACACACATTTGCAGTGTTCATCACGACACCACACACCTCATTTGAGGAAGGAGGATGAACACAAATGAAGAGCAAGTAACAATTATCAACATGCTCATTAGAGAACAAACTCACACATTGCCAAAGTGGTATTTCACACATGTGATATAAGGGGGGCTGGACATATGAAAACTCCTACACTTCACTAAGGATGTCCATGCCAAGTTTCACCCAAATTCAAAACCTTTTTGAGGTCATTTTGGGTATAGTTAGGAATAGGGCAGTTTGAAACCATATTCAAATTCAAACTGTTTTTACCCCATGAATTTAAAAGTGGGAGGCATATTCTTACTCAGCACATTTTTGTGAGCTCACACACCAATTTTCACTCCATTTGGAGTTGATCTTGACATGGGCTAAGTGGGAGAAATTCAAACTTTATTTGAATTTCAAACTGAACTTGTGCTGAAATTCATTCAAACCAAACCTCATTTGAACTTTGATCAATTCAAATGGCTCATGGGTGAATAATTTGAATTGCCAGGGGTAGTATGGGGTTCACTGTTTACAACAGTGATTAGGAGTAAATTTCAGAGGTTAAACTGGAAGTGGGACCCACATGTCAGCCACTGCTCAGATCAAACCGACTGAGACTTTTCTCACTCGGGTCGCCGAGCCGCAGCTAAGATCGCCACCGAGGGCAGCCGCCGCGCCAGCAGCTGCTTGCCCACGCGCGTGCGCGAGGCGGTGCAGAGCCTTCTTAAGGCGCCTGCCCCCCTCCTCGGCCCAGGCATCACCGTTCTTCCCCGCAAGAACTCAGCGCCGGCCGAAGTTTTTCCGCAGCTCGGAATCGATCGGAGAACGCCGATCGCAGCTCCCTCCGTCCACTCCAGAGCCCCAGCAAGGTACTAGAGACCTTCCTCCGTCCTCCCCGTTGCTAGAATTCAGTTGAAACCGATTGATATCGGCTGTGCCGAAAGATCAAATTTGGGAGTTGGAACCGCTGCACACCGGGCTCTCGTGGACAGCCCAACCAGGGCGTTGTCACGCCCGAGCCAAGGCACCCTTGGACGCGCTGGTGACCGGTGCTGCTCATCCCCGAGCCACAGCTCGAGTGGTTGCTCACCGGCGGCGAATTTCCAATTTTCCCCTTTCTGTGTGCAGAACGACCTTCGGGTATGATTCTGTTTAATTCGTGCTCTATAAAGGATTAGAGGGCCTCAAACCGCTCTCACACAAGCTAGACACGGTAACGCACAAGTTGCCTTCACAACTCTGGGCCGGAGAACCTCTATACCCGGCGTAATTTGAGGTCTACCAATGGCGGAATGAACGTGCGGCATCGGGCGCACGGTGAGGACCTATTTCGGGCCTTCCCCGAGCTGCCTCGAGCTCATGTCGACCTTCTCTGAGGTCCACTGGTGCTTCCCGACCGGTTTCCCAAGTAGCTGAGGTGCTAGGGTAGTCAGCCGACATGGCCGAAGTTGTTCCGAGGTGGCGGCTCGTCGCCGACCATGCTCCGGCCATTGTCATGAGCAGCTGACCCTAGAATCCTGTTCCCCGAGTAAAAGTAGGCAGGGGCGGCCAGAATCGAGAAGTTTGGAGCTGTACAGAAGCCGGCGGCGAGCTCTCCGGCGAGGTCCCTCGGCGGTGGAGCACGGGCGTCGCGAGGTTGAAGAAGGGGGTGGACCCCAGCTGTCAGCGGGAGATATTTTGAATCGGGATCCGGCTGCGGCCGGGATCGGGTGTGCTGGCGCGCAAAATCATTGTGGGCCGCGGTGTGCTGTCGCCTCGGCGTGCGACGCGTGTCCCCTGGGCCCACGCGCGAGTTTAAACTTTTCCCCGATTTTCAGATTTCCTTCAAACTTCAAATCCTCATAACTTTGGCTAGAAAGCTCCAAATTGAGTGAACCAAATTTTGCTGGATTCAGCTCTCCGAGTACTTTCCAGCAAATCAAGTTTCACTTCATGAAAACCCTTAATTCTCCAGAGTTAATTCCTCAAAATTTAAACTGTTAGGAATTTTAACTGGAGAATCCTTTGGAGGAAAATCCTGAAATTTTGTTGGCATGTTCACCAAAATGTCCCTGAACTACCATAAAAATTTCAGATCCATTTGAGCTCATCTGATCCACCTAATGGTGTGATTAGTGAAACTGTTCCAGAGAAAATAGAAAATGTTCAGAAACATTTTCAGAATTTTCTCTGAAATTGTTTAGCTCATAACTTTAGCTAGGAACCTTCGATTAAGTGAGACCAACTCCATTAGAACCCTCTGAAAATCTAGTTTTCAGAAAGTCATAGTTTGTTTCATGAAAATTCCTAGAACACCCTAAGAGTTCCAATTAAGGTCAAGGACATAATTAATTGTGGAGGCCTCAAATGAGCTTTGCTGCAACTAAAACTTGACCAAGTCTCTGTTTAGGTTGTAACCAAGCCACAGTAAAAGTTTCACAGTCATTAGGTCTGTCTAGAAAGAGTTATAGACTTCGCAACTTCAAAGTTAATACAAATGCATTTAAATTGATACATATATTGCTCTTATCATGTAGTCGCTAAGGTCGAGGAGGAACCCGAAGTCCTAGACTTCGTTACTCCGGAGGAACAGCTAGCCTACGACCAAGAGCAGCAAGGCAAGCTCCGGTTTGCATTAACCTTTTTACAAATTTTTATTGTTTTGAGCACATACTTGTTCCCTTTATTCTGTGCATTAGAGTCTTGTTTAGAAGCCCCACTGCATAGCCAAGAGAACCATGGGTTGGTTTTAGGATTGCAAACCCCGTTAGCTACTGCATTGCTAGGATAGAGTAGGATTCGATACAAGTCGAGTAGTTGGAACTACTCGCGAGCATAGGCTAAAGGCACTCGACTCGGGTAGTAATAGCACATGAAACACATGGCAAGAAAATGAGACCAAGCGGTGGGTAAGGGCAGCAGGACTTTGGGGCCTGTGTGCTGTAGCTCCGCTTGTGTCGATTGAGGACCGAGCCGTGTGCGGGCCTGTTGAACAAGCTAGAACAGTACCGAAGACCTACCGGCTATATGGGAACCGGGAAACTGATGTAACTCGGGTAGCTGGGTATTGAGGCATTGCCCATCGTTCAGAGGGTAGGTTGAGAGCTCGAGGTGTAAATCGGCTGGTGGCACAGAGATGCGCGTGCAGAGACCTCTTGCTCGGGACGATGGGACCGGTTCAATATTTGGCTGACGGGTGAAAGGTAGTTGCGTACGGCGTCCGTGATGGTTGTTGTAGGCAACATCGAGTACGGGCGTACGTGACGGGTTGTTCGGGTAACCCTGCAGGTGTAAATCGATTATAATCGCCGTCCCTCGCATTCAGTGAGTACCACTTGTTCACTGTACTGTGACGTAGAAAGAACAGGCTAGTTACATGTTAAAATGCTTCTGATTGAAAGATGGACTTTGATTGTTAATGGTTTGTTGTAGTTTAGAGCTAATTAAAGTTCATTTCAACTTTGGGCAAAGTACATGAGAGAAATGTGTTTCTTGTTTGATTGCGGCTCTCTCATGTGCCTTAGCGTAAGGTTCTCCACAACCTGCTGCTAAAACTTGAAAGTAAGGTTCCACTAATTAGGCGAGTCCCTTGCAAATGATTTTTCCCCATGTACCTATCACCCCTCATGTAGAAGTTCCATGTTTAGGTGAGACCGGTCAGACTTGCTGAGCCTTCGTGCTCACTGCTTGTGTTTGAAGCTTTTGCAGGGTTCTATGAGGAAGGGACTCCCGAAGAGGAGACGGAACCCCAGGAGGGGAACCCCGTCGAGTGGGAGTCGTGCACGCCGCAGAGTTAGTGTGTGTGTGTGTGCTAGCAAGAACACGTTCAAGGGCTGGACGTGAACTTGATGCGTAGTCTGCGCCCGTGAGTGTAGACTGGACATATTTTGCTGTAAACATGTTCATAAACTTGTTTATGTAATAAAATTTTCCGCTTCCGCTTTGTACCTTTGACGTGTGTTATACGGTGCTGTGCAACGCAGCACCCCTCAGCGTGATCCTGGCTCGACAGGACCTTGGGGTCGTGTCAATCACATAGATATTGCAGCACTACACAATCTAACCAGGGTTTCGACAATTCTGAAATCTATCAAACGTGAGCAAGTTTGTCCAAACCCTTAATTCCAACAGTAGGACAAACTGAAAAGTAACTCAAGAACTTGTTATGGAGCTTAGAGAGGTCTAAAACATCCCTGTCCACAACAAGTCCTAAGTTACATAGGCAATTAGCACTACTATGTTCAGAATGACCAATAGGTATTAATCCCATAATTGGAATATGACAATGGCAATTTCATGTCTCAAGTTGAATATAAAAGTCATAGTTAACTTCAATATATTTCCAACGAGTATTTATTTGACTTCATATCAGTTGTGGATCAAGAGATATGACATTTAAAAGTTAACAGAAATCTGGAACAATTTTGACAGCACCTCCTTTGAATGTGGCTGTTTTGTCCGCAAGATTTCATACAATTAAACTCCAAATCTGGAGAAAATTTGAACTACAAAGTCGTAGCATATATCACATGCTTTCCAACGGTGTATTACATGACACTTAGAAATGTTTCTATAGAAAGTTATTGTCGAAATACAGAAATTTCCCGAGAGCATTTTGTGTCTCCCCTGTTTTTGGACAGTTCACACTCATCTGAGAATTTCATCCATTTGGAGGGTGATTCTGCTCGGGACATCTACAGAAAAGTTGTAGAAGACTTCAAAAAATTTCCAAAAATGTATCACACACATCCATTGGTTCAACTAAACAAAATTTATGCCCTGTTCAAGTTCAGCAAAAATTCTGCCAAAAACAGGGGAGGTTATTCCTAAGTCCTTGTGAATAAATCTATACTCCTAATTGACTCTGAGTTCAATATAGGAGTTCATTACCCCCTAATAGAATCCTAGACTCCAAATTTACTCTTTTTCTTTTCAAACCTTTTTTTCTTTCAGTTCAAAACACATCACGGTACTACGTTGCCTCACCAAATTAAAATCCTAACCGGCTTTATACCGGCATATACGTCTCAAGTGGTGGCACTAAAATGATCACTCACACACTTTTTCTACACGACATGTTCTATCGTGGTTAAGGTACCTGCATAAAACCACACAATAGTGATGCACACGTTGGTTTGTCATTACAGGCAGGTCCATATCATAGTAAAAGAAACATACGCCCCGTATCATTGCCATACTCGCCGTCCTGGAGTCAAGCCACTTCTCAAGGTACATGATCGGGTTATTCACCACCCGACGGGGGATCCACACCTTTGCAATAAAGCACATCGATGGAACAGCGCTTTCGTATGCCTCATAGGACATGAAGAGTCCTAGAGAACACACTTCGTGATACAAACCACACGATGGGGTCTCCTCCTCTTGCCCCTGGGTTTGCGCACTGGAGGCTAGTGCCATTCATATGTCTCTAATACATGAAGAGTCTTAGAAAACATATTCACTTCCTGTCCATTGCTGAACGGAACATCCCAAACTACTTTCCTCGTATGGGTGAGCTAACCGAAATTGATCCGCTTTCGGTGGCGTTCCTTACCATTCTTACCTCCACGTAGGTGCATCGTTACTGAATTGAAATACTGAAAAGTAACACACTGTTAGCTTGCCACCTTAAGTAACGATGCTATTTATAATCCTTATGTGGGCATACTATACGTTCCTCAGTCGTACACTTCTAAGTGTTTGAAAATATGCTCTTTTCATGCATGCTATTCCCAATGCGGTTCTGATACCACGCTGTCGAGGAGCCCGGTCCGGGAATCGCACTGGGCGGTGCCGTGCGATGCGGCACCCAACAGCATGCACGAAAAGAGGCTCAAGAACATATGGAACCATTTTTTTACTCAAGATAAGTTATTTTACAACACATTGCACACACACAGCAGAAATTAAAACTAACCGGACAATCTAATCACTCTCGACCCTAACTACGCCGAAGAGAAGTCGTTCAGCCCGTGAACGCTTCCTACTAGCTTCGCCAAAGAAAGGCAGCGGTTTGGTTACTGGTGAGTGGAACGAACCGTGAGGTTCATCGTCTCACCGAAAAACCCTCTTCATAGCAGGCATCCTGCTACCTGCAGAAACAACTCAGAAGAAACCGTGAGCACTAAGGCTCAGCATGTCTTAACCGTCAATCCTAAACATGTAACTCTACATGCAGGGGTAGTAAGACAGTAGGAACTGGAATTTGAAAAATGCAGCTTGACTAAACTTGATCCTTATATTCAGATTCTTATAGCCTTCATTTTAGTGGTCATCACGCCTCACAACACCGGAAGTCCACAATCAAACAAGAAACGCTTATCCCGATGTTGCTAGCCTAAGGTGGAAATGAACTTTAGTTGGCACTATCTCTAATTCAGTCAAGGTTCCAATACAAAGATTAATCCATAAACAGCATGTTAATAGACTTAGATCCTCTTCTTACTACATCACGGCGCAGTGGGCAAGTATGCTCAATCCTCTTCCGCAAGCGACGGTGATTCGAATCAATAACAACCCGGAATACACGACACATACACCCGCCTCGAAAGACTCTCTCAAGATCTCTTTCTTACGTTGTATGCAGCAACCTCTCACACGACACCCCGACATAGAAAAATGTTTCGTGCCGAGCAGGATGGTGGTCTACGCAGACACGTCGAAGTTGCCCGCTAAAGGATTTACACCTCCCGCCTTCTCAACGCCATTCCCATGCAAAGTATGAGTTTCTATATCACGGTCCATCAAGTTACATCGGTTTCATGGGTCCCATACCCCACTATATATCGAGTACAGCTCAATCTTGTCCAGCAGGGCCACATACATACGGTCCTTAACCGACACGGATGGGGCTACAACCAACCTCCACATTTGGCTTACCATCCCGGTCCAGGCCAAATGTGGTCTCACGCATTGTCACACCTATCGCAGGTCAAGACCAACCTTGAGCGCTCCATCCTACAGGAACATCCCCATCCCCGTCTCATTTTCATGAGGGTGCTCTTATCATCAACCTCTCGCGAGTAACTCCATTACTCGACCTTTCTCGCGAGTAGCTTTTTACTACTCGACTTCTACCGAGCTAGCTACAACATTAGCCTAGCATCTATTATGAGGCAAAGCCTACACTAAATCTTCTACTCAGGAATTTAATAGCCATGCAAGTGGGTTTCAATCATCCTAGACATAATGCACAATATCAAGTCTAATAAACATGAGGTGAAGTAAAGCAAAAATTAAAACGGTAACGATATGCAAACCGGGGCTTGCCTTGCTCAATGGTTTTGTTAGAAGCTAGGTGTTAGTCTTCCTCCGGAGAATCCGCCAAACTTGTCACGAGATGGAGATCCTCGCTGCGGAGTTGAGTCTACGTCGAATGTCGACGTCACATGCTATTAAGATGATTGATGCACATGTATTCAAAAGGAATTTAGAAAAAGATTCAAAGCTGTTGTACAAGTTAACTCACACATAAGAGGGAAAAACAACAGCAAGGTTTCTGTTGTTGGATCTAAACCTTAGAGATGATGAAAGCTAGGTGAAAAGGAGATACTAGTAATCACCATGTGATTAAGTCCATTATATGAACACTTAAACCTAAAAGATGGTAGCTCAAGTACCAGAGGTACAATGAAGCTGAAAATTTAACCACAGCCTCTATGGAAGTTATTTAGGCAATGTGCTTAAATTGAGCTCATGAAATGGCCCAAGATGATCACAATAATTGCTTATGTGATTTTCACCAATCTGCCTTTACCCCCTAGGTATTACGCTTTCCTATGCTGCAAAGTAGACTTTTTGTGACGTACAAAATGTCCTGAGTCCATAGAAATTTGTTTTACAATTTTTGGAGTTTCCTACATGGATATATGAATTTTACAAAGATTGGGGAAAAGCTGAAAATGTCTCTATTCATTTTTCCCATTTTTCAGAGACATAAGGAATGAACACATCATTTGACCAAGCAAATAGGTGCAATGCCTCTGAAATTTTTAGTGGAGTTCAAGGAATTTTGGGAGAATGTCCTGTCCAAATTTGGGAATTTTACAATAAACAGAACTCCTGCAAAAATTCCTACATAATTTCCTTTAAATGAATTAATTAGCCACATCCAGGGATTTTCATAAATATTGGGACGCACCCCTCGATAGTACTCTCTGAGAGGAATCCAACAAAATTAGTTTCACAATTTGTGGACATTCCTACACAATGTTATGACTCTCCAAAGTTTGAACTGAATTGGGAAAATCTGGAAAATGTTTAAATACCGACAGTGGGTCCCACTCGCCAGCCCTCTTCTTCTACCTTGCGCCGAACAGGGCAGTGGCGGCTCCCTCCGGCGAGGGTCACCGGAAAGGCCCTTCCCGGCCACCTCCCGATCCCCTGCTGGCCGCCCCCCCCATTTTCCACCATGCTGAACATGTTGGTGAGGTCACCGGCGGCTGAAACTCACCGGTAAACAGGGCTCACCGAGGACAGCAAGAACTAGGGTTCCGGCGAGGTTGCAGTGGCTCTTTTCTTCACCAAATGATCGGGTTCTTGGCCTAGAGCACCAGGGGATCATGTATAGGGTCGACATGGGATTTAAACGAGCCGGGGAGCGCTCCAAACCTATCGGCACCGTGCGCCCGACTTGGTCCAGTGGGATTCCATCGAAAAGAACTCGGATTCCTCGCTCTACACTCAATTTCTTGGTCTAAAATCGATGGATGAGGTGTGCTAGGCAGTTAAGATCCTGTGTGTGAAGTTTTAAACACAACCAATATAAATTGAGGACGGATTTTGCAATTCCTTACCTCAAGGTCAGTTTATGCCGCCCGGGGGAAAATCTTGAAATTCTCCCTCTGTGATCAATGGCTATGGCTGAGCTTCGGAGGTGAGCAACAAGGGTTGTAGGTGCACCGATTGGTGGCTTGCTTGGGCGTGATCACCCTTGGTTGGGGCTGTCCACGGTAACCAGTTCGGTTTCTTCAGTTTCAACACGAGCACATCTTAAAGTCTGCCGTTTCTAGGCGCAAGCGAGCACGGATCAACAGAGTAAAGTTGCTAGCCGGCTAGAGCACTCATGGGTGAAGCTTTTTCGTGTGGAGAGCTCGAGCAAATGGTGTTCGGTTGGATTGGGTGATTAGAGGAACAGAGAGCAGCCGCTGTTCTTCACTTCGTGCGGGAGGAACAGAGGCCGAGTGAGCGAGGGAGAAACAAAGTTCGGTTGTTCTTTGTGCGTGGAGGATAAGAGCTGGAGCACGGTCGACCGAGCACACAGGAGGTGGCGCCGAGAGCTCGTCGGGAACAGTTCTAACCGAGAGCTGGCGCACGCTGAGGAGGTGAGGACGTCGGTTCGCTGCATAGAGTATGACATGTGGGTCCAAAGTCCCTCACTCTCTCTCATCCTCCGTGCTTTAAAATTCCTGCACCGCCTTCGTCCAAACTCTGCCAAAATTGGATGGTAGATCAAACAAATTATGAGGAACTGCAATCTGAAATCATATTCCAAAATTGAGCATGTTTGGTTTGGTTTTCAAATTCAAATTTGAATTTGAACTCTCTCTCGAATATTCCCCGGATTAATATGTATACGGGCTCCAAAAAAAATCCAAGTTTGGATCATGAGCTCATTCATACATGGGGAATGTATTGGCGAATTCATTTGTATGCATTTGGGTAATCTGAACATGGATTCTTTCAAAAGAATTCAAATTGCGTTTAAATTTCCTCTACTCCACTCATAGAGAAGGTGCACATGAGTTAGAGTTTTTGGAAGTGAAATTCTTTCCCCCTAGGTTAACATGTGTTGAGCATGGCTAGAGAAAAGTTTTAACTCCCTCACATGTCCATATTCGTGTTCATCATTTCATGTGACACAACTATAGTCTTTTATCGCCTTAACTTTGTTTCATAAGTTGAAATCAAACTTTACAAAGTTAGGGTTGTTACAATTTTGTGGATAATTCAAATTGCAAAGGGTATTAGGGGCACTACTGTTTAGAGCAGTGGGCGAAATTAAATTTCAGATGTTAAACTGGGTGTGGGACTCTCCTGTCAGCCTGACAAGTGATCAAAATGATTGAAGCAACCGGGCTCGGTTTCTTGCGCTCAGCAGAGCGTGCGCCACAGCAAGGAAACGGCGAGGACAGCAGCTGCTTGCTGCCTCTGGCCACCGAACCACCTCTCTGCCCTATTATCCTCGTGCCCGAGCCGTCCCAGCTTCATCTCACCGCTGTCCCGACGTCCTCCCGCACAGAAACTTTGCTACACTTCGCCGCTCTCCCAAGCTCTCGGTTCCACCTTCGCCCGGACGAACTAGTGGTTGTCACGGCTAGCTGAGACCGCAACCGAGTTTGCCGACCCTTGCTCGACATTCTCGCACCGGTTCCATACCGTGACCGACCTTCCTCGAGCTCCACCGCGCCAATTCCTTCCTCCTCGGTTCAACTCGAGCCGCCGCCACGGGAACAACTCTTCTGGCCACCACAGCCCACCTTTCCCCGAGCTGTGAACAGCAAAGAGGTTCGTCATCGGTCCCTCTTTCATTACCGCAAGCTCCGGCGGCGTGACATGAGCTGCCGTTGCCGGAATTTCACGATTTTGCACTGGTGTACAAAAGAGGCCACCGGACCACTTCGCAAAATTCATGCTATGCACCGCACCACTCATCACCTAACGTAGAGAAGTACTTCTATACTTTCGTGCGAGTCTATAGGATCCGAAACTTCAAAGAACCATCGGGTGTATCCACTGTTCTTCGAGTTTTGCTAGGATTTAAGGTTTCCGACTTAGGTCGCATGGTGACATTCTAGTTGCGGCCGTTTCCGGGCTCCTTTGAGTACATGACGACCTTCCCTATGGTGCACTGATGCTCTACGACCATTAGCTTGATATTTTGAGGTGCTAGGATGCCCGGCCGACACGGCCGAAGTTCTTCCGAAGCCGTCGCTCGTTGCCGGCCATGTTCCGGTGGTTGCCATGTCGAGCTAAGTCCAGCACCGTGTTCCCCGTGTGGGATTAGGCAGGAGCGGTGAAAATCTTGGAGTTTGACGCAAGGCAGAGCCCCTCCGGCAAGCACTCCGGCGAGGGGGGCGGCGGCCGAGCGCAGGATCTCAGGAGGTTGAAGAAGCCCCCGGTCCCACGTGTCAGCGAGTGGATATTTAAACCGGGGATCAGCTGTCGCACCAGATCGCCTGTGGAAGCATGCGAATTACTCCGTAGCCCCGTGTGTCAGCCGCTGAGAAGCCGACACGTAGCCCCGGTCCCACACGCAGCAATTTAAACTTTTCCCGATTTTCAGTTTCTAGTTCAAACTTCAAACCCACATAACATTGGCTAGGAAACTCCAAATCGAGTGAACCAAATTATTTTAGATTCAGATCTCTGAGTACTTTCCAACAAATGAAGTTTCACTTTATGAAAATCCTTATTTCTCCAGAATTAATTCTTCAAAATTTCAATTCTTTAGAATTTTGACTGGAGGACCCTTTGGAGGAAACTTCTGAAATTTGGCCAGAATGTTCATCATAACATCCCCGAGTTACCATAAAAATTTCAGATCCATTCGAGCTCGTTTGATCCACCTAATGGTGTGATTAATAAAACTGTTCCAGAGAAAATAGGAAATGTCCAGAAACATTTTCAGAATTTCTCTGAATTTTTTTAGCTCATATCTTGGGCTAGGAGTCTTCAAATTAAGTGAAATCAACTCCATTAGAACCCTCTGAAAATATAATTTTCATAAAGTCATGGCTTGATCCATGAAAATCCCTAGAACACCCTAAGATCTCTAATTAAGGCCAAGTACACAATTATTTGTGGAGGGCTCAAATGAGCTTTGCTGCAAATGAAACTTGGCCAAGTATCTGTTTAGGTTGTATCCAAACCACAGTAAAAATTTCAGAGTCATTGGGCCTGACTAACAATACTTATAGTCTTAACAAATTCAACTTCAAATTCAAATGCATTCAAATTGATACATACATGTATTTATCTCATGTCCCCGATCTCGAATTGTATTGGGCATCTTCTCCGGTCCGCATATTGCTTCTGTCGGGATTGAGCGGCTTTTAGGTTCGCTTGAATCAGCCGAACATTTTCCTCCGCGTTGTTGACAAGATCAATCCCGTAGGTAACCCTTTCGCCAGACTCACACCAATTCAGTGGTGTGCGACATTTTCTCACGTATAGCGCCTCGTAAGGCGACATCTTGATGCTGGCTTGGTACCCATTGTTGTACGAGAACTCGGCTAACGGCAAGTGATCATCCCAATTCTTGCTGTGGTTGATAGCGCAAGCTCGTAGCATATCTTCTAAGATTTGGTTTACTTGCTCAGTTTGCCCATCCGTCTGCGGGTGGTATGCTGAACTATGGATCAACTTCGTCCCCAATGCCGCGTGTAGCTGCTCCCAAAAACGGGACACAAATAAAGTGCCCCGATCCAATATGATGGTACGGGGTATGCCGTACAAACATAGGATCCGTGAGATATACAGTTCAGCATACTTCTTGGCGTTGTAGTTGGTGTTGACCGGGATGAAATGGGCAACTTTGGTGAGCCGGTCGGCGATCACCCACACAGAATCATGTTTCTAAAAGGTGGTGGTAAACCTACGATGAAGTCCATGCTCACATCCTCCCATTTCCAGGCAGGAACGCCTAGTGGTTTCAGCAGTCCCGGTTTCCGCATATGATCTGCCTTCACCCTTCGACATGTATCATACTCGGGCATGTACTTTGCGTTCTCCTGCTTCATCCGTGTCCACCAAAACTTGCTTCTGAGTTCTTGATACATTTTGTTGCTTCCGGGGTGAATAGAAAACTTTGACAAGTGAGCCTCATCAAAGATTTTTTTCCGTAATTTTGGGTTATGGGGTACGACGATCTGGTCCTTGAACCATAGGACGCCATCTCCGTCTTTCCAGAAACATTTCAGCTCCCCACTGTCTATGCGTCTCCACAAATGTGACATGCCCTTGTCATGGTTCTGAGCAGCCGCTATCTCTTCACGGATGGTGGGGATCAAAGCTAAGTTGTAGAGAGCTCCGTGTGGAATCACATGCAGTGGTGGTTCACTCTCTTCCAACGGTGTGATGGTCAGATTGTTGACGTGTGACTTGCGGCTCAGCGCATCTGCCACTATGTTTGCCTTGCTGGGGTGATAATGGATCTCTATTTCGTAATCCTTTATCAACTCTAACCATCTTCGCTGCCTCATGTTCAGCTCCTTCTGAGTGAATATGTACTTGAGGCTCTTGTGGTTGGTATATAAATGTACGAGGTTACCGAGTAGGTAGTGCCTCCACATTTTCAGTGCAAGTACCATGGCAGAAAGCTCCAAGTCGTGAGTTGGATAATTCTGCTCATGGTTTCTAAGCTGCCGTGACCCATACGCAACCACTCTTCGGTCTTGCATCAGCACACATCCGAGCCCAATGCCGGATGCATCGCTGTACACATCGAATGGTTTTGTTGTGTCTGGCTGCGCCAAAACTGGTGCTGATGTTAGGTGCTTGACTAAAGCCTTGAATGCTGCTTCACATGCTGGACTCCAAACATATTCGATAGCCTTCTTCAGCAGCTCCGTCATAGGCTTGGCAATCTTCGAGAAGGTCAGAATGAACCTCCGATAATATCCCGCGAGTCCGAGGAAACTCCGTACCTTGTGAACAGTTCTCGGGGACTTCCAATTCAGCACTTGTGTGATTTAACTCGGGTCTACAGCGATGCCCTCCGCTGAGATGATATGCCCGAGAAAAGGCACTTGCGCTATCCAGAAATCGCACTTGCTGAATTTCGCGTATAGCTTGTGATCCCGCAGCCGTTGCAAGACTATACGCAGATGTTTCTTGTGCTCTCCCTCCGACTTGGAATATACCAATATATCGTCGACGAAGACCATGACAAACTTGTCCAGCTCCGGCATGAATACCGAGTTCATCAAATACATTAAGTGAGCTGGAGCATTGGTGAGGCCGAAAGACATGACCAGGTACTCATAAAGCCCGTACCTCGTCGAGAAAGCCGTTTTCGGAATATCCTCAGCCCGTATCTTAATCTGATTGTACCCGGATCTTAAGTCCTCTTGGAAAAGATCTTTGCTTCGACCAACTGATCAAACAACATGTTGATCCGTGGTAACGGGTACTTGTTCTTGATGGTTACGGCATTTAATGGACGATAGTCCACGCAAAGCCGCAATGTCTCATCCTTCGTCTTCACAAATAATGCCGAACAGCCCCATGGTGAGAAGCTCGGCCTAATAAAACCCTTCTCCAGCAGGTCCGTTAGCTGGGTCTTCAGTTCAGCCAACTCCTTGGGCGCCATCTTGTATGGCCTTCGGGATATTGGCATGGTTCCCGGTGCAAGTTCAATCTTGAACTCCACCTCTCTATCAGGCGGCATCCCCAGTAAATCATCCGGGAACACGTCAAGGAACTCTCGGACCACTGGAATATCTTTCAATCTGATAGTTGTGGATTGATAGACACTTGGAAGTTTTATTTCTGGACTGTCCAGAAATAAGGAGTGAGATCTGTGCACTTCTGAGTTCAAGTGCACGATTCGAAGGACGGTGTCTAAAACAGCGCCGTGGCGTGTTAACCACGATATCCCTAGGATGACATCGACCTTCTGTCCCTCTAAGATTATGAGAGACGTAGGGTACACTCTACCCGCTAAGCATAATGGTGCTTTGGAAACCATTACGCTTGCTGAAATCTTCCCACCCGGTGAACAAATCAAATATGGACTATCGGTGGGTAGTATTTGCAAGCTGTGTTTAGCAATTAAAGCATGGCTAATAAAATTGTGCGTGGCGCCTGAATCAAATAATACTATGGTGGGATGCTGGTGGAGTTGGAACGTACCCGCAAGGATTGGCTCACCCTCCGGCACGTCCTCTATGGCAAGCTGGTGGACGGTGCCGGGCCTAGAGTTTGCCCGGCGCGCATTAGTAGGGTTCCAGGGCTGATTCCTCCCCGGAAGTTCCGGTGCAACTCCGCCGCCTTGCCTCTCTGGACAACTGCTGGCGAAGTGTCCTGGACGACCACATTTGTAGCATGTGGCCGCTGCTTGTACGGTGCTTGGAGGACGAAAGCCCGGCATGCGCTGCTGAGGTGCATACGCACGCGGCATCGCCCACAGCTGTTGTTGCTGTGGAGGTGGTGCTGGCAGTGCCAGCCTGAACGCCGGTGGGGAATAGGGCCGACTGTGGAATGGCATCGACCTCTATGGTGGCTGCCAGCGTGGACCCGATGGTGGGCGATTCACCATCCGAAATTTCTGAGAAGGACCGCCTCCTTCTCCGCTACTTTGCCGGAGTCCTCCTGAGCAATCGCAGCATCAATTATGTCGTTGAGGCTGCCGCGATTGAACATCGCCAGTCTGTCCTTCAAGAGCGGATTAAGCCCCTGGTAGAAGTTGTAAAAGCCCAAGAAAAGGGACTTGCAAAAACTTTTCTTCAACCCACAACACCACAGTTTTTGTTGTGGATAGATTGTGAAAAAGTGGGAAGAGCAAGTAACCTCCATCAAAAGAGTAGTTAGAGGGGAAACCTACACTTTCACAAAGTGGGAATTCTACACATATGATCACACATGAGAGGGTGATTCCAAACTGTTGCATTCAAATTCATGATTGCAGCAGCTAAAACAAGGATCAAAGTGCATATTTGGATTCCTCAGGTCCGAATTAGTGGGGAGGCAGAGTTTCAACAATTTTTGAAAATGTTTGCTACCCATTTTTCCAAAAAGAATCCAAATATGCAAAGAATTCAAATATACATTTGAATTTGAGGGAAATTTGCCAAACCATAGCAATGTAGCTCAGTTTGAGATTTCCAACATTTGAATTCATCATTTGTCAAGTTTTGGAGATCTTTTGAGAGGTGGTAGAGAACTGACCAGTGGGGCCCACACATCATTGGGTGAAATAGACTTAGCCCCCATGTCTTCCCTCTGTTTCTCAGTCAACCGAAGACCTTCGGTCGAACAGCCTGCTGCCGCGCGCGCCATCGCCCGGGAAGCCACCTCCTGATTCCCTCTCTCGCGCTGGCGACCGGGCAGCAGCTCGCCCCCCGTCTACGTGAGCCCCTCTCCACGCAGCTGGGCCGAGCGTATTGCCTTCTTCTCCCGATCAGCAAACGCCACACCGAGCTTGGTTCTTCTTCCCCCGACGCCGCTCCCCCGATCCTACCATGCACACCGAGGTCTGCTCGGCCTTTGCCTGAGCTCCCAACACAGAAAGGGAGCGCCTGTGTGTGCTCTAGCTAACCATCCCACCACCTCGCGGTGTTAGCACCGCACTCGACCACAAATCGACGATCGCCACTGAGAACTCAGGCCACGGGCGGAAAGCCAAGGACTGCTCCCCGTGGACAGCACGCCACGGCCAATTTCACCGATGGACTCCTACACGAAAAAGGTGCGCCGTGCTCTCTAGGTCGTCTAGATGCAAGCTGTATAGCGGTTGATCCACCGGATGAAGAGTATTTCCAGTTCTTCCGAAACGTAGTGTGTTCGGGTAGAGGGCGGTCTACCACAAAATTCCTGCTACTCACTTAGCTATTGGCCGCGCCGGCTTGTCAGCACCTTCCTCACTCCCTAGCGGCCCTCCTCGACCAAGAATCAAGGGAAATGACCCAGAAATGGCCGGGTTTGGGTTGTTTTTCGGGCCGCCATAGAAGAACAGCTCGGTTCACCGTGGAGCTCTAGGTCGCCGACCTTTTCATGGGGTTTGGCGGCCAGTTCCATCACCGTTGAGCTCTCGCGGTGCTCTCCGACCCTTTGCCAATCATTTGGATGCGTTGTAACGCATTCCCGACCACGCCGGAACCCTAACCGCCGCTGTCACCGTCGGGAGCCCTGTTCCGGTGAGCTACGGCCGCCGGCGACACCACCGACGAGTTCAGCGTCGTGAGTTACGGCGGGGCGGCAAGTTTGGAGTCGGGAGACGGCCGGGAAAGCGGTTCCGGCGACGCTCGCTGGAGTGCGCCGCCGCGGACCCCTGTTTGGCGCGAGGAAGGAGAAGACTGCCGGGTGGGACCCACTGGCAGACATTTAAACATTTTGAAATGTCCAGTTTGTAGTTCAAACTTTGGAGGACCACAACTTGGGGTAGGAGAATCCAAAAATTATGAAACAAATTTTGTTGGATTCCTCTAACAGAGTACAATCAAAATCTGAAACCCAATTTATATGAAACCCATTAATTAATTCTGGAAAATTCTTTAAAGCTTTTCAGCCAATGAGTTTTAGAGGGAGTTTGGTGCATCCAAAAATCCCCAAATTTTGCCAGAATGTTCTTTAGGACATTAGTGAACCCCTGTAGAAGTTTCAGACCATTTGGAGTTGATTTGGTCAGAGCAATTCAAATTTGAAGGTACTGGGTTCATTTGAATACAGAAACATTTTCAGAGAATTTCCAAAACTTGGAAATTCAGTTCTGGGCAAATCTTAGCTCCAAAAATGCTAGGAAAATTCATGCAAACTCTATGAGCTATAATTGCAATTGTAGTTCACTAAGTTGGGCATGAACTGAGGCGGACCCGTCAACCGAGACAGGCCACTCGCCCGGGAATCGCATTGGGTGGTGCCGTGTTGTGCGGCACCCAACAGCACACATATGAGGAACAATGTATTACATAAAACAATAGCGGAAGCTTACAAGTTTTTTATTTGTAAGTACTTTACATCAAGTAACTACAGCGGAAGTCTATATCAACTCACGTCGAATAACTAAGAGCACTCGAGATGAAGTCCATCCCGCGGACTCCTCTCGCTAGCAACACGAAGACAAGCAGCAGGGGCTGGGTTCTCCATGTGTTACCTTACTCAGGACTCCCCGAGTCTCACCGGACAACCTTCTTTTCAGCATCGTTGTTAACCTGCAAAACCACTTATATAGCAAGCGTGAGCACATAGGCTCAGCAAGTCTGACCCGTCTCTCCTAAACAAGAAACTCTACATGCACGACGGTTGCAATTGGGTCGGCTAGATTTGCATAAAGGACTCGCCTAAAGTTGATCCTTAACTTTCAGATTTTTAAGCCTCATTGTGCGGGCCTTGAGCCGAAAAGCATCGCAACTCCACAATCAAACAAGAAACACTTTGTTGCGATGCCCCTTGCACAAAGTGAATGTAAAGTTTAATGAGCCTATCTCTAATTCAATCATGGTTGCAAAACAAGTTATAGCACAGCCTTATCAAGTTCAACAGAATAACCAGTTCAGTTCTTACTACGTCAAGACGCAGTGGGCAAGTATGCTCATATGACCGCGAGCGACGGTGATTCGAATCAGTACACGCCCGGACTGCACGACACGTACACCCGTACTCCGAGTTACCGGCAGCAACCTTGACTGACGTTGTACGCGGCCACCTTTCCCATGATCTTCCACATTGGACGCAGTCCAACTGCCCTGAATACGCAAGCTCCCTCAAGGTACATACCCGCTGTGGTATGTTCTTAAGCGAGGTACCTCCTGCTACCCTGACGCCGAAAGCCTAAGGCAGTTGGAAAAGTTCCACTATGGATCTCCCAAGGTACATCGGTTTCCTGGGTCCCATATAGCCAGTATGTGCCCGGTACACAACTCAAACTTGTCCAACTCAAACTGGTCATGCAAGTGGGGTTTTCAATATCATCTAGACTTACTGCAATCAACGATGCAAAGCTATGATCTCTACAAATGAAAATGATTTATAAAACTGTTCAAATGCAAACCGGCCTTGCCTGTTTTGCAGGTGACTAAGGTTACAATCAGTTAGTGACGATCACTTGGAGCTTGATCACTTGTTTTCCTCCCTCCTTGATCTTCACCTCAAGTTCTTCTCACCTTCTTCACGTATATGCTACACGATATGATCATGCATATGTATTTAATTGAAAAGCTTTTGCTCATAAGATCTAATGACAGTTTTAAAACTGGAACTCTGTTTAAGAATTTAAAATGACACTGGTGCTAGTGGTTTGGGTTGGGCTTAAACACTAAGATCAATTATTAAGTGCTTTTCCCACTTAAGTGTTGATCACCTTAAGAGGTTACCTATGACAGTGGTTATCCAGAGCTCCAATGGAGCTGGGAATTTTCATGTGAGTTCCTGGTCACAAGAAAGTCCTCTGGACCAAAATTTAGCACTTTTCATGGAGTGGTTTATTCAGAATAATTCTCTAAGTGTTTAGTCAAAGATGAATTAATTCTGATGTAACACTAATGTTCATGTCAAACTCAGTGAACCACAATATCAATTATAGTTCATAGAGTCTACATGAATTTTCCTAGGATTTTTAGAGCTAAGAATGTCCCAGAATTGAATTTAAAAGTTTTGGAAATTCTCTGAAAATGTTTTCTGTATTCATTTGAATACAGGAACTTACAATCTGAATTACCCTGATTAATTCAACTCCAAATGAGCTGAACCTTTTACAGCAGTCTAATAACACCCTAAAGTCTAAACTGGCAAAATTTGAGGATTTTTGGATAAACCAAACTCCCTCTAAAATTCTTTTGCTGAAAAGCATTAAAGAATTTTTCAGAATTAAATAAAGACTTTCATACAAATTGGGTTGCATATTTGGATAGAGTTTGTCAATCTGAATGTAACACAATTTTAATCACTAAATTTGGAGGATCCTAGCAAAATTTATGCTCTTCTAAAGTTTGGGGAAAAATCAGGAATTTGAATAAATCTGAGAAATGTTTAAACTGACGGTGGGACCAAGGGGCACGTGTCAGCTGCTGAGAGAGTGCCACACGGGCTACAGAATCATTTCCCGCGCTGCCACAGTTGATCCCTTGTTACAGAGAATCCGGCCCCTCTCTCCCGAGTCGCTGACAGGCGGGACCGGCGAGGTCGTCTTCAACCACCCGCTCCCGCGCGATCCCGCCGCCGGGCTCACCGGAGAAGCTCCGGGATCAGTCGTCCGGCTACCTCTGTCGATGAAACTCGCCGCCAGCCCCTAATTCAACGCGAGGAACACGCTGATGGGGTTTTCTTGAGCTGGCAGGGCCCCCAAACTAGCCCGCGACGGCGCAACGGTCCGGACGAAGTCCGGCGACGTCGCCCCGACGCCCTAAGCCTTCTAGGCTTCGGTTTCCAAGCTCTAGAGCACCAGCGGATGCTAGGGATCATCGACGTGGAAAGGAAATGGCTCGGAGATGGATCTAACTTAGGGTTCACCGTGCACCCGCACCTTCCCGCCATAGCCGCCGTCGTAAAAAGTGAAATTGCACCGTGCACAGTGTGTTTCATGCGAGGCTTTGTGAAGAAGAAAGGTTGCTACACCAGTCTAGGTTTTATGTGCGAAATTTGCAGAGCTCTAAATGAATATAACTCGAGAATTTCATGGATTCATACCCGCAGGTCAGTTTTCACCGGCCGGAGGAGATTTCCGAAATTCGTCGACCAGAGGCGAAGACAGGCTTGGTGCTTCGGGTGGAAGCTGCACGGAGCTCCTGTGCGTCCCAGGGTGGCCTTGCTTGGTCGTGACAAGCTCTGGAGGAGGCTGTCCATGGAAGCACGTCGCTGCCGGGGTCTTCGGCCGCCGCGGGAGCTCGAAGTTCTCGGTGTAGGCTGCACGAACACACTGGGTGATGGCTCGAGGAGGTCGTGGAGACGTTGGTGGTGTTGTTTTGCTGCTCAGAGGCGCTGCTCACTTGCTCTGCTCGAGCACCCGAGCGATCGAAGAAGAGCGGCCGTGTTTCTGTCTCTCGGTGCGAGGAAGAGAGGAAACAGCGCCGTGTCTTCGGTTAAGAGGCGGGAGAGGGCGCGAGGCGGTGTCTGCCGATGTCCAGCAGCTCTCCAGCGCGAAGTGGAGCCAGCAGGAGGTGGCTGCGGCCGAGCTCGGTGTCGAGCGGAGGAAAGGCGGCTTCGGCCGTTGCTTCGCGTGGGAGGAGAGCAAATGAAGACTGAGGACTGAAGATCTTTTGCAATTTCAGTACTCCCAATGACATGTGGGTCCTACATGTCAGTCCTCCTTATCTCTTCTAAATTATCTCCCCAATTTGAATATTGAGTGAATTCAATTGTGGGAATTCAAATCTGGTATGCATTTGGATAATTGGGCAAGTTTCATCCAAATTCAAATGAGTGTTTGAATTCTTTGTCATTTAAAGTCCAATTTGGAAAATGGGTTGCAATTTATTTCCATAAATCATGAAACTTTGCACACCCCCTAATTTGGACCCAAGGAATTCAATTATGAAACCTGATTTTTAATTTGGCTGTTGCAAATGAGATTTGTAGCACAACAGTTTGGAAATTCCTAGTGTTGCTCTCATTTGAATTTTTATTTTGAACACATTGTTCCAAATCAGATTTTTGTTTTCTCACACATATGGGAACTTCCCATCCTTGTTTAGACCCCTCTAAGGTTCCAAGTTCTCAAATAAACATTTGACTTGTGTGAAGAAAAACCTCATGTGTGTCATCACATGTGGAAAAGTTTTAACAAGTCCCAAATTTCACTCATATGAAACAAAACTTTTGCAAACAAGAGTTTCTTTGTATTCACATTTTTGGGACCTTTACATTCCTCCCCCCTTAAAAGGAATCTCGTCCCGAGATTCAAAAGAAGAACGAGACGGGAGGTAACTACATAGTTTATGACAAAAGCTCCGGATAGTTCTTGTGGATGTAATCTTCGGTTTCCCACGTCGCCAGTTCCGGGGTATGATTACTCCACAGGACATTGTAAAATTTCAAAGTCCGGTTCCTGGTGGTCCGTGTCTTTTCGTCGATAATCTGTACAGGTTGCTCGACGTAGGTGAGATCCGGCTTCAACTCGTCGATGTCTTCGGTGCGGATGGCAGTGGTAAACTTGAGACACTTCCTCAGCTGGGACACGTGAAATATGTCGTGAATACCGGCAAGGCTTGCCGGTAGTTCCAGCCGGTAGGCTACGTTTCCACACTTCTCCGTTATAGTAAACGGACCGATGAATCGGGGAGCAAGTTTCCCCTTGATACCGAACCGATGAATCCCCTTCATCGGAGACACACGAAGATACACGTGCTCTCCGACTTCGAAATGCAGCGGTCGATGCCTCTGGTCCGCGTAGCTCTTTTGACGAGATTGGGCAGCTTTGAGGTTCTCTTGTATTATCCGAACTTTCTCTTCGGCTTCATTGACAAGATCAACCCCGAATGTTACTCGTTCACCGGATTCGCACCAGTTCAATGGTGTACGGCACTTCCGGCCGTATAGAGCTTCATATGGTGCCATTTTGATGCTTGTCTGATATCCGTTGTTGTACGAGAACTCCGCCAGCAGTAAGTGATCATCCCAGCTCTTACCGTGGTGGACGGCACATGCCCTTAGCATATCTTCCAGTATTTGATTCACCCTCTCAGTTTGCCCATCGGTTTGAGGGTGATATGCAGAGCTTCTAATCAACTTTGTCCCCAAGGAGGCGTGTAGTTGTTCCTAGAAACGGGCTACGAACAGTGATCCTCTATCTGACACAATGGTACGGGGAACTCCATGTAAGCACAAGATCCATGCTATGTACAGCTCTGCGTACTGCCTTGCGTTATACCTAGTATGCACCGGGATGAAGTGTGCTGATTTGGTTAACCGGTCCATGATTACCCAAATTGAATCATGGTTGTGAGAGGTCATCAGCAACCCGACGATGAAGTCCATACTCATGTCTTCCCACTTCGATGCCGGTATTTGCAGTGGCTGCAACAGGCCTGACTTCTTCATATAGTCGGCCTTGACTCTTCGACACGTATCACATTCTGAAACGTACTTTGCAAATTCACGTTTCATACGCGTCCACCAAAACTTCTTCCGGAGATCTTGGTACATTTTGTTGCTGCCTGGATGAATGGAAAACTTGGACAAATGAGCTTCATCCAAAATTTTCTTCCGTAGTCCCATATCCCAGGGTACTACAATCCGGTCGTTGAACCACAAAGTACCTTCGTCGTCCTTCCGGAAGCACTTCATTTCTCCATTGTCTATCCTTCTCCGTATGTGAGACATACCCTTGTCTTTTCGTTGAGCTTCCATGATCTCCTCTCGGATAGTAGGAATGAGAGCGAGATTATAGAGAGCTCCATACGGGATGACACAGAGGCTTGGTTCTTCATCATCCATTTGAGCAATAGTTAGGTGATGGATCTGCACCTTACGACTGAGCACATCAGCGACCACATTCACCTTTCCTGGATGATAATGAATCTCAAGTTCATAATCTTTAATAAGCTCTAGCCATCTTCGTTGCCTCATGTTCAATTCTTTCTGAGTGAAGATGTACTTCAAGCTCTTGTGGTCGGTGTAGAGGTGTACAAGATTTCCGAGCAAGTAATGCCTCCACATCTTCAAAGCAAGGACCACGGCAGCTAACTCAAGATCATGAGTTGGATAATGCTGCTCGTGAGTTCTGAGTTGACGAGATCCATAAGCGACCACTCGTCTTTCTTGCATCAGCACGCAGCCAAGACCGATGCCAGATGCATCGCAATAAACGTCGAATGGCTTTGTCGTATCCGGCTGAGCAAAAACTGGGGCTGTTTTGAGATGCTTCACTAAAGTCTTAAAAGCTTGTTCACACGCAGTACCCCATATAAATCTGGTATTCTTCTTTAATAATTCTTTCATCGGTTTAGCAATCTTGGAGAAACCCAGAATGAACCTCCGGTAATGACCCGCTAAACCGAGGAAGCTTCGGATTTCATGTACTGACTTTGGTGACTTCCATTTCTGCAATTGGATAATCTTACTCGGATCTACAGCGATGCCCTCCGCTGAAATGATGTGTCCGAGAAAAGGTACTTGATTAATCCAGAATTCACACTTGCTGAATTTTGTATAGAGCTGATGATCTCGCAATCTTTGTAGCACAATATGCAGATGTTCAGCATGTTCTTCCTCTGACTTGGAGTACACCAAGTTATCGTCGATGAAGACAACGACGAATTTATCCAACTCCGGCATGAACACTGACATCAGGTACATAAAGTGTGTCGGGGCGTTGGTCAGACCAAAAGACATAACGAGATACTCATACAGCCCGTATCTCGTTGAGAATGCCGTCTTCGGAATATCTTCTGCCCGGATGTTAATCTGGTGATATCCGGACCGAAGATCCATCTTCGAAAATACCTTCGCACCCACTAATTGATCGAAGAGCATATCAATGAGAGGTAGTGGATACATGTTCTTGATGGTAACGGCGTTCAAAGGACGATAATCAACACAAAGCCGTAGTGTTTCGTCCTTCTTTTTGACAAACAACGCTGAACAACCCCAAGGTGACGAACATGGTCGTATAAATCCCTTGCCCATTAGTTCATTCAGCTGTGTCTTCAATTCCGCCAGTTCATTGGGTGCCATTTTGTACGGCCTTCGTGATATCGGTGTTGTTCCCGGTATGAGTTCGATCTTGAACTCAACGTCTCGTTCGGGCGGCATGCCCGGTAAATCTTCGGGAAACACATCTGGATACTCACGTACCACCGGAATGTCCTCTATCTTAACAGCTTCCGTGTGGTTCACTGTTGCAATCTGCTGCCGTCTGGCGCCCAGAATTAATATATGAAGACCGTGCTGTGGGGAGTTGAGCTCCACGGTCCTAGAGCTGATGTTAAGAACCGCTCTGTGGTAATTCAACCACGACATCCCCAAAATGATGTCGATCTTCAGACCTTCAAGAATAATGAGGGTCGCAGGGTATATTCTACCCCCCAACAAAGAGGTGCTCAGGAGACAACCTCACTTGCGGTACTGCTGCCCCCGGGCGAAGATATGAGGTATTGCCTCTTTGTATAAACAGTTTGGAGCTGATGTTGAGCCACAGAGGATTGGCTAATGAAGTTGTGTGTGGCACCGGAATCAAAAAGAACTAAAACCGGTAGCTGATTCAGAGAAAACATCCCTGCTAAAGCGGCTTCTCCTTCCGGAACATCATCAATCACAGTATAGTGAATGTTGCCCCTTATCTGCCCTCCTATCTGCAGATTGAGGTACGGATCGTATTGTTGTAAATATGATGACCCGTAGTCTCGAGTTCCCTCCGGACATTGCCTAGCATAATGGCCCATGCGCCCACAAGTAAAACACGGATGTCTTCCCGGTTCTTCGTTGACTTGCGGTGGACTGCTAGGTACACATGGCTGCAGCGATGGAGCACAAACCACCATCTGATGCTGCGGCTGTGGAGGTGGTGCAAGCTGTAAAACTTGACCAGTAATCAATCTCTGAGGAGTTGATCGTACAGGTGGCCTCCATCTTTCACTGGGTGGCGTTTGATACACCAAACGGTACTTCTGAGGCACATAACTTGTGCTAGCCTGCTCGATATCACTGATCTTTCTCTTCTCCGCTTGCCACTCAAGTGTCGGCTTCTCTTGAGTGACAGCCGCATCGACCATGTCGGTGTAACTGCCGTTATTGTGTGCGGCAAGCTTTTCCCGTAATATGGCGCTCAGGCCATGGAAGAATAGGTCACACCGTGCTTCTTCTTTCGCCACATATTCGGGAGCATATTGGGCCAAAAGATTAAATCTTCTTACAGACTCGAGGACACTCATGTCCCCTTGCTTCAAGCCCAAAAATTCCTCCCGCTTTGCCTTGACAATACCAAGTGGTATGTAACGTGTACGAAAGGCTTCACAAAACTCCCTCCATGTCACTTGATGGCCCTTCGGAATGGTGGCAATATGATCCACCCACCAGTTTCCGGCGGCTCCATGGAGTTGCTGAGCGGCAAACTTTGTCTTCTGGTATTCATCACACTTGAATACTCCAAATTTTCACTCCATGACACGAAGCCATTGATCTGCTTCCACAGGTTTGGTGGCTTCAGTAAAAATTGGCGGTTGAGTCGCCAAGAAATCCAGATAAGCATCCCGAGACGGAACGACTTGTTGCGTGTTCTGGAGTACGCCTTGCTGTACCAAGGCTTGGAGTAAGCGTGTGTGTTCTTGTGTTGCTTCTTGGAGTAGCCTAGAGTTATCTTGATTAGACTCGACGACCCGAGTCATAAGATCCATCCATCCCGTGGATGGTGGTTCCGATGGTGGAATAGAAGCATCCCCACCTCGACGAGAACTTCCGGCCCTACTCCTAGAGCGAGTACGAACCATACTGCAAAATGTAGTTGAGATGAGTTAAACAAGAACTCAGCAGTATGGGAGACTAATGGAAACATGATTATGTCAAAACTTTATGAAAGCAGTAACAAAATTCATGTTTACGAAACTCCTTAGTAGGCATAACTATCCAGCCTATCTGCACAGGACAGACCTTTATGCACTATCTCCAGATTTTGCTCTAGTTAAGGGCATTTTCATAACTCAAGTTGAATACCAAAGTTAAAGTTAACTTCAGTATATTTCCAACGAGTACTCATATGCTCCCAGATCATCTCCGGATTAAAAGTCATGATTTTCCAAAGTTGACAGAATTCCTGGATAAAATTTGCCAGCATCTCCTTTGTATGTGGCTGATTCTATCACAGTTGTATATGTAAATACAATAAGAATCCGAGAAACTTTGAACTACAACAATGTTGCACCATCCATAACCTTTCCAATGGGGTATCATAGGCTTCTTAAGGGTTTATCTACAGAAAGTTATGGCTTAAAAACAGAAAGGTCCAGAGAGGTTTTGTTGTTGTCCTGGTTCTGGACAGTTTACCTTCCTCTGAACTTTTTACCCATTTAGCATGTGATTTAGCTCTGGAGGTCTACAAAGAAGTTGTAGATCACTTGAAAATCTTTCCATAACTGTATCATACACCTTAATTGGGTCAAGCTACCCAGAGTTATGCTCTGTTAAAGTCCAGCAAAAATTTCTGCTGAAAACAGAGCACTCTGTTTTTGAAATCTTTGAAGTCTAATCTTCCTCTCATTTGAATCTTAGCTCAAAATAAGAGTTCAGTAACTAGTATTTGTTTCAAACTTCCATTTTTATTTGAAAGTTAGTTCATGAGTCATTTCTTCAAGGAAAGGGGTTATTAAGTTTAGTACGGCGTCGATGCACCGTAAGAAGCATGTCGGTACTACGTAGCCTCGCCAAAAGAAAATCCTATCCGGATTATACCGGCATAAACGTATCTTAGGTGGCACTAAAATGGTCACTCGCAAACGTGTACTATACGTACTACGGTTTCGTGGTTAATCCTGCACAAGTCACACTGAATCGTCAGGTCCGGCTGCACACCGAACCCGGTATCCATACAGTTCTTACACCCGTCCGTCATCACTCGCACAGGTGTTCTCAAGCCAAACACGCCTTGAGCTACGTGTTCACGTTACTAACCACGTGACGGGATTTCCCAAATCGCACCACGCACGCCTGGGACAGACGTTGCTTGAGTACCCCCAAACGACATGAAGAGTCGTAGAGGATATTACAGCGGGTCGGGTTACCTGCCACCCGTGGGGCTCCACCCTTCAGCTTGTGCGCACTGGTGGACAGCGCTTACGTGCACCCCCCAAGACATAACTTGTCCCGAGATGCACGATTTTCCGACATAACAAATAAGATAGGTTGCCACCTTCATATTAAGCTAATAGTAATCCTTATGTGGGCCTAGTACCGTATCCTCACCGTAACCTAAATTTTTGTCGTAATACCTTCCTTATTCCGTGTGTTGTTACCAATGCGGCTCTGACACCAGCTGAGGCGGACCCGTCAACCGAGACAGGCCACTCGCCCGGGAATCGCATTGGGTGGTGCCGTGTTGTGCGGCACCCAACAGCACACATATGAGGAACAATTTATTACATAAAACAATAGCGGAAGCTTACAAGTTTTTCTTTGTAAGTACTTTACGCCAAGTAACTACAGCGGAAGTCTATATCAACTCACGTCGAATAACTAAGAGCACTCAAGATGAAGTCCAGCCCGCGGACTCCTCTCGCTAGCAACACGAAGACAAGCAGCAGCGGCTGGGTTCTCCATGTGCTACCTAACTCGGGAGTCCCCGAATCTCACCGAACAACCTTCTTTTCAGCATCGTTGTTAACCTGCAAAACCACTTATATAGCAAGCGTGAGCACATAGGCTCAGCAAGTCTGACCCGTCTCTCCTAAACAAGAAACTCTACATGCACGACGGTTGCAATTGGGTCGGCTAGATTTGCATAAAGGACTCGCCTAAAGTTGATCCTTAACTTTCAGATTTTTAAGCCTCATTGTGCGGACCTTGAGCCGAAAAGCATCGCAACTCCACAATCAAACAAGAAACGCTTTGTTGCGATGCCCCTTGCACAAAGTGAAAGTAAAGTTTAATGAGCCTATCTCGAATTCAATCATGGTTGCAAAACAAGTTATAGCACAGCCTTATCAAGTTCAACAGAATAACCAGTTCAGTTCTTACTACGTCAAGACGCAGTGGGCAAGTATGCTCATATGACCGCGAGCGACGGTGATTCGAATCAGTACACGCCCGGACTGCACGACACGTACACCCGTACTCCGAGTTGCTGGGCACCTTTCCCAAGATCTTCCACATTGGACGCAGTCCAACTGCCCCGAGTACGCAAGCTCCCTCAAGGTACATACCCGCTGTGGTATGTTCTTAAGCGAGGTACCTCCTGCTACCCTGACGCCGAAAACCTAAGGCAGTTGGAAAAGTTCCACTATGGATCTCCCAAGGTACATCGGTTTCCTGGGTCCCATATAGCCAGTATGTGCCCGGTACACAACTCAAACTTGTCCAACAGGGCCAAGCACGGACGGGCCTTAACCGACACAGGCAGGGCTATGCACGCACGGCCTGCAACCTTCTGCATCTAAACCTCTCTGCCCGGTCTCCATTTCTTAGGTGTGAACTTTCCTCATCCTTTCTAATTCGAACCCGTTCCGAGTAAACCAGCCCTAAACTCGCGAGTAGCTTCCAACTACTTGACTTCTACCGGACCTTTCCTACTAACATTTAGCGTAGCCGAATCCACTCAAGGGGGTACTATTCTACCCTTTCTCTCTTAGGTATTTCTGGTCATGCAAGTGGGGTTTTCAATATCATCTAGACTTACTGCAATCAACGATGCAAAGCTATGATCTCTACAAATGAAAATGATTTATAAAACTGTTCAAATGCAAACCGGGGCTTGCCTGTTTTGCAGGTGACTAAGGTTACAATCAGTTAGTGACGATCACTTGGAGCTTGATCACTTGTTTTCCTCCCTCCTTGATCTTCACCTCAAGTTCTTCTCACCTTCTTCACGTATATGCTACACGATATGATCATGCATATGTATTTAATTGAAAAGCTTTTGCTCATAAGATCTAATGAAAGTTTTAAAACTGGAACTCTGTTTAAGAATTTAAAATGACACTGGTGCTAGTGGTTTGGGTTGGGCTTAAACACTAAGATCAATTATTAAGTGCTTTTCCCACTTAAGTGTTGATCCCCTTAAGAGGTAACCTATGACAGTGGTGATCAAGAGCTCCAATGGAGCTGGGAATTTTCATGTCAGCCTGGTCACAAGAAAGTCCTCTGGACCAAAATTTAGCACTTTTCATGGAGTGGTTTATTCAGAATAATTCTCTAAGTGTTTAGTCAAAGATGAATTAATTCTGAGGTAACACAAATGTTCATTTCAAACTCAGTGAACCACAATTTCAATTATAGTTCATAGAGTCTACATGAATTTTCCTAGGATTTTTGGAGCTAAGAATTTCCCAGAACTGAATTTACAAGTTTTGGAAATTCTCTGAAAATGTTTTCTGTATTCATTTGAATACAGGAACTTACAATCTGCATTACCCTGATTAATTAAACTCCAAATGAGCTGAAACTTTTACAGGAGTCTAATAACACCCTAAAGACTAAACTGGCAAAATTTGAGGAATTTTGGATAAACCAAACTCCCACTAAAATTCTTTTGCTGAAAAGTTTTAAAGAATTTTCCAGAATTAAATAAAGACTTTCATACAAATTGGGTTGCATATTTGGATAGAGTTTGTCAATCTGAACCTAACACAATTTGAATCACTAAATTTGGAGGTTCCTAGCAAAAGTTATGCTCTTCTAAAGTTTGGGGAAAAATCAGGAATTTGAATAAATCCGAGAAATGTTTAAACTGACGGTGGGACCAAGGGGCACGTGTCAGCTGCTGAGAGAGTGCCACACGGGCTACAGAATCGTTTCCCGCGCTGCCACAGTTGATCCCGTGTTACAGAGAATCCGGCCCCTCTCTCCCGAGTCGCTGACAGGCGGGACCGGCGAGGTCGTCTTCAACCTCCCGCTCCCGCGCGATCCCGCCGCCGGGCTCGCCCGAGAAGCTCCAGGATCAGTCGTCCGGCCACCTCTGTCGATGAAACTCGCCGCCAGCCCCTAATTCAACGTGAGGAACATGCTGATGGGGTTTTCTTGAGCTGGCAGGGCCCCCAAACTAGCCCGCGACGGCGCAACGGTTCGGATGAAGTCCGGCGACGTCGCCCCGACGCCCTAAGCCTTCTAGGCTTCGATTTCCAAGCTCTAGAGCACCAGCGGATGCTAGGGATCATCGACGTGGAAAGGAAATGGCTCAGAGATGGCTCTAACTTAGGGTTCACCATGCACCCGCACCTTCCCGTCATAGCCGCCGTCGTAAAAAGTGAAATTGTACCGTGCACAGAGTGTTTCATGCGAGGCTTTGTGAAGAAGAAAGGTTGCTACACCATTCTAGGTTTTATGTGCGAAATTTGCAGAGCTCTAAATGAATATAACTCGAGAATTTCATGGATTCATACCCGCAGGTCAGTTTTCACCGGCCGGAGGAGATGTCCGAAATTCGTCGACCAGAGGCGAAGACAGGCTTGGTGCTTCGGGTGGAAGCTGCACGGAGCTCCTGCGCGTCCCAGGGTGGCCTTGCTTGGTCGTGACAAGCTCTGGAGGAGGCTGTCCATGGAAGCACGTCGCCACCGGGGTGTTCGGCCGCCGCGGGAGCTCGAAGTTCTCGGTGTAGGCTGCACGAACACACTGGGTGATGGATCGAGGAGGTCGTGGAGACGTTGGTGGTGTTGTTTTGCTGCTCAGAGGCGCTGCTCACTTGCTCTGCTCGAGCACCCGAGCGATCAAAGAAGAGCGGCCGTGTTTCTGTCTCTCGGTGCGAGGAAGAGAGGAAACAGCGCCGTGTCTTCGGTTAAGAGGTGGGAGAGGGCGCGAGGCGGTGGCTGCCGACGTCCAGCAGCTCTCCAGCGCCAAGTGGAGCCAGCAGGAGGTGGCTGCGGCCGAGCTCGGTGTCGAGCGGAGGAAAGGCGGCTTCGGCCGTTGCTTCGCGTGGGAGGAGAGCAAATGAAGACTGAGGACTGAAGATCTTTTGCAATTTCAGTACTCCCAATGACATGTGGGTCATACATGTCAGTCCTCCTTATCTCTTCTAAATTATCTCCCCAATTTGAATATTGAGTGAATTCAATTGTGGGAATTCAAATCTGGTATGCATTTGGATAATTGGGCAAGTTTCATCCAAATTCAAATGAGTGTTTGAATTCTTTGTCATTTAAAGTCCAATTTGGAAAATGTGGTTGCAATTTATTTCCATAAATCATGAAACTTTGCACACCCCCTAATTTGGACCCAAGAAATTCAATTATGAAACCTGATTTTTAATTTGGCTGTTGAAAATGAGATTTGTAGCACAACAGTTTGGAAATTCCTAGTGTTGCTCTCATTTGAATTTTTATTTCGAACACATTGTTCCAAATCTGATTTTTGTTTTCTCACACATATGGGAACTTCCCATCCTTGTTTTAGACCCCTCTAAGGTTCCAAGTTCTCAAATAAACATTTGACTTGTGTGAAGAAAAACCCTCATGTGTGTCACCACATGTGGAAAAGTTTTAACAAGTCCCAAATTTCACTCATATGAAACAAAACTTTTGCAAACAAGAGTTTCTTTGTATTCACATTTTTGGGACCTTTACATGAACAGGGGTATTACCTCAGAATTAATTCTTCTTTGCTTATTTGCTAAGAGAATTATTCTGAGCAAACCACTCCATGAAAAGTGCTAGTGTTTGGTCCAGAGAGTTTTCTTGTGACAAGGAACTCACACAAAAATTCTCAGCTCCATTGGAGCTCTGGATCACCCTGTCCTGTTTAACCACTTGAGGAATTAATATGGAAAAGGGGGAAAACCACTTAGCATTTAACCAGGGGGATTAAGTCTAAAGCCAAACCACCAACACCCAGTTCATCTTTAAATTCTTAAACAGAGTTCCAGTTGTTAGAGACTGGTTATTAGAACTAATAGCAGAAGTATTACCCTAGACTCACATTGCATTTAAATTAACATATAGTGTTTCATTAACGTGTAGCCATTGAAGAAGAGACTCCGGAAGTGTTGGACTTCCTCCTTCCGGAAGAAGAGCTAACTACTGACCAGCAGCAACAAGGCAAGCCCCGGTTTGCATTAACCTTTTTATAAATTTTACTTTGTTTACATGTGTCATATGAAGTATGATTGTGCATTAGGTATAGGATGGATGGAACCCCACTTGCATAACCAAAGGTTCCTAAAAGAGTTAGGGTAGTGTCAAGACCTCGGTAGACAGGCTACGCTTAATGAGTCATAGGACTTCGGTACAAGTCGAGTAGTTGGAATCTACTCGCGAGTTTAGGCTTGGGAACACACGGGTTCGGTTGAGTGATGTGAGATCACTTTAGTAATGAAAATGAGACTAGGCAGGGGCTAGCAAGAGGAAGTCTTGTGTGCGCAGCCCTGTCCGTGTCGATTGAGGACCGAGCCGTGTGCGGCCCTGCTGAACAAGTATTGAACGTACCGAAGGCATATCAGATATATGGGGCCCGATAAACCGATGCAGCCTAAACCTCCGGGCGTCGAGGCATAGCACACCGATTTATAGGTGTAGGTTGAGGGCAGCAAGGTGGAAATCTGCCAACAGGCATAGAGAGATGCTCCGTGTAGGGAACCTCCTGCTCGTTTCGGTGCGACCGGTTCGACGTTTGGGCTGTTGGGTAAAAGGTTGTCCCGTACGACATCGAGTGAGCGTGCTGTGCAGCTCCACGGGTGGGTGTACGTGACGTGCTCTTTGGGTTTCCCTGCAGGTGTATATCGAGTCGATTCACCGTCCCTCGCGGTGACGAGTACCGCTTGTTCACTGCGTCGTAACGTAGACTAATGAATCAAATGTTACGATTCCATATTGCTGTTATGATATAATTGTATTGCTACATGTGTGCCACCAAATATTGCTCACTAAATTTCAGCTTCATGAACCATTAACTTGTGGCTAAAAGATGAACTAAGGATGAACTTGTAGGCGTGTCCATTTGCTGCAACATTGCTATCCTATGTCATGGTACACCTCATGTAGAGTTTCATGCTTAGGTGAGTCGGTTAAGCCTTGCTGAGCCTTCGTGCTCACGGTTGCTGCTTAAGTGTTTTTCAGGTGAGGAGCCACCCACGGACTCGGAGTACGAGTCCACCGGCGAGGGTTACCCTCCGTCGGGGACCACGGCTGAGTGGGAGCCATACACGCTGCGCTGAGCTGAGACGTGCAGCTAGTGTGGGTTGCCCTTGGGCTGGGCAACCGACTTTTGCTAGATAGGCGGGCGTGAGTTGTACAAAAGAAACTTCCGCTGTGTAATAAAAGACCTTAGTTTGTAACTGACAAGTGTACCATTTTGTACATTCAGTTTGTTTTCCCATGTAATATAATGTGTTCTTATGACATGTGCTGTCGGGTGTCGCATCGCGCGGCACCACCCTTTGTGATCCTGGATGAGCGGATTCCGGTCCGCCACAGCCTGGTATCAGAGCTGCAGTGGGGATAGCACAGTACTTAAGGACTGCATTATGGGAAAAACTTAGGTATACGGTGAGGATTCGGTAGTTGCCCAAGTAAGGACTATACTAGCATAGTTCCTTAAAGTGGCAAAGACTAACTTATGTGTTATAATTCTGAATTTCAATTATTGTAACGACGCACCTACGCTCTGGTAAGTATGGTAAGGAACGCCACCGAAAGCGGTTCAATTTCGGTTAGCCCCCTGACGAGGAACGTGGTTCAGGGATTGATCTCACAGCTTGGTGTGAGATGTTAATATGAAACTCTTGGACTATTTATGTTCCTGAGTTTATATGAAACGCTGATCTCTAGCGTGCATTAGGCAAGTAAGTGGAGACCCCATCGCGTGGTCAGTAACGCGAGAGTGTGTTCGTCTGGAAGTAGCCCAGGAGGACATACGAGGCGCTTGCCATCAGCGTGCCCTGCCGGGCAGTAGGTGGTATCTGTTGGGCTGATAACATTCCCAACCATGACGACCCGTTCATGACATACTCGGGTTCCCCGTCGTGTGGTGTTGAAACACGATCACGTACCTTGAGACGTGACCTAACTCAAGGACGGCCGTATGGAAATGATACGGGCGTTTGTATTTACTTTCAAATATGGTACTGCCTGAAATGGAAACCAAACCTTTGAGTGCATCACTATTGTGTGGTCTTCTGCAGGTACTAACCACGTTGTATTTGTGTAGTAAACGTGTGCGAGAGACCATTTAGTGCCACATTTGAGACGTATATGCCGGTACGATCCGGTTAGGATTTTATTTTGTGAGGAACGTAGTACCGAGATATTGTAGGAATATGCATGAGATAATGATAACAAAGAATTAAAATCTATAGGTTCAACATTTAGGACCCTGGTTGGGTATAAGAATGGGATAGTGGAGCAGGATAGCCAAAGGGATGAAAAACAGAGTGCTCTGTTTTGGGCAGCAAGGTTGCTGAACTTCAACAGGGCACAACTCACGGGTCCTTTAGCCCAGAGAGGTGTGCTATATAGTTCTGGAAAAGTATTTAGGTACTCTACAACTTTGTTGTGACTTCCGGAGCTGAAACTCACCTTAAGATGGCTTAAATCCCAGAGGAATGTAAACTGTCCAGAACCAGGACAGAGTAAAACATTCTCTGAACTGTTCTGTTTTTCAAACATAACTCCCAGTAGAAAAATATAAAATTATCATATGATACATCCTTAGAAAAAGTAGAAGATGTGTGACATATTTGCAATTCAAAGTTTCTGAAGTTTCAGCACAGATTTCAGTGGAAACTCGGATGGAAAACAGCCACTTCCGAGGGAGGTGCTGTTAAAATTCTTCTAGAAATTCTGCTGACTTTGAATTAGCATAACTTTTTAACCAAAGCTGATCTGGGGGCAAATGAATACTTATTGGAAAGATACTGAAGTTAACATTAACTTTGGTATTCAACTTGAGTCATGAAAATTCCCAGAACCAGATCAAAACTTGGAATAGGTAGAAACCGGTCATTCTGACAGAAGAATGACAGTTGAACTCATTGGAGAGGGTGTTGTACCCTAAGGGTGGTATACGTGATGACAAAGCGATAGTAATATCTCGTAGTGACCAAACCTAGTTATGGCGAGCTTCCAAAGAGGAGGTTTATCAAGTTGGATTAAACTAGCTTGTGTTTGGTCTGGTAATGGTGTAGCTTGTGCAAAGTTATTACATTATCTACTTGAGATGTATCGCATGAATTATTGTCATTATATTTTATGCCTATTTTTATGGGACTGCATACAATCTGTTGCGGGACTGATTTTATTGTCGTATGGTTGCAGATGGTTCACACTAGGACCACGCACGAGGTTGGTGGCTCTAGCTAAGGGGGAGGCGATGACTCCCAGCCACCGGCCTACGACAGCACCCCGCAGCAGCAGCCACCACCGCCGCCTCCGCTTACTCTAGCGGATGTGATTGCGGCACTGGTGGGTGGTCGTGAGGAGCAGACCGACCTGCTCCGCACGATCGTGCAGAATACGTCCCAGGCGGGGGGGGGGGGGGGCGTCAAGACAGAGGGCCTCGTGAGCCCCGTGAAGTGTTGTACTCGGACTTCATGAGTACGCACCCTCCAGTGTTCACTGAAGCTGAAGAACCACTGGAGGCAGACAACTGGCTGCGGACTTTCGAGTCCAAGTTCGGACTGCTCCAATGCACGGAGCGGTAAAAGACCTTGTTCGCAGCGCAGCAACTCCACGGTGCCGCTGGTGCGTGGTGGGCGAATTATGTCGCCTCACGTCCAGCTGGCCATGCCGTGGAATGGCAAGAGTTCCGGGAGGCGTTCCGCGCCTATCACATTCCTCCCGGAATAATGAAGAGGAAGTTCCAAGAATTCTTGGAGCTGAAGCAGGGCGGGAGGAGTGCCCACGACTACTCCCGTGCCTTCAACCATCTGGCGCAGTATGGGTCAGACTATATCTCCACTGAGGAGAAGAAGCGGGAGCACTTCTATCGGGGGTTACACCCCGAAATAAAGACACATCTCGTTCAGTGGAATCGCGGCACATTCAACGACTTAGTCAATGCCGCGATCATGCAAGAGGATGCTCAGCGGGAGTTGGCAACTGAGCAGCGGAAGCGCAGCGCTCCACCCAGCGGTGGGAGTGGCGCTCCCCAGAAGTACCGTATGGTGTATAGGACACCATCCGGGCAGCAGTGGCGACCACCGGCGCGGCCTCAACAGTTGGGGGGACGTTCGTTCCAAGCACCCCCGTTCCGTCCGCCGATGCCGCCAGCAAGACAGCAGCAGCAGCAGCAGACGGTAACCCGGGCGTTTCCACCGCCACAACGCGCCCCGGGATTCCATCCACCAATCAGCGGGGGACCGCCCCGTTTCACCTGCTTCACGTGTGGCCAGGCGGGCCACTTCGCGAAGGACTGTCCCCAGGGGCAGCAGAGCAGCGGGCAAGCCCAGTTTCAGGGCGGTGCTCGAGGCCGACCTCCGGTGAAGAAGGTTGGTCAGCGGACTGGAGGCGTCCGCAACCTCGACAATGAGGACGCCCCAGAGGGAGACAACATGCTGGCGGGTACGTTTACTCTCAACAATCAAGCCATCGTCATATTATTTGATTCTGGTGCAACCCACAGCTTTATAAGTGCATCCTATGTGGCTAAACATCAAATGCAAGTCTTACCAACCGACTGCACTTATATGATCTGCTCACCGGGAGGGAAGATTTCAGCTAATATGATGATTCCAAAGGCACCTCTGTGCTTAGGTGGGAAACTATATCCCACCACCTTGATAATCCTTATGGGACAAAATATTGATGCAATCTTAGGGATGTCATGGCTACAATACCATGGCACTGTCCTAGAGACTTGGACACGGACAGTTCACTTAAATTCTCCATTCCAACGTCCGCATTCCATGGTGTTAGACACGCCAGTCCGGGAAGTTTTAGCAGTTAATAATGCTGAAGCTCTCAAGTTAGAAGACATCCCCGTAGTCCGGGAGTATCCTGATGTGTTCCCGGATGATCTTCCGGGCATGCCACCTGAGCAGGATGTCGAGTTCAAGATCGAGCTCGCACCTGGGACTACGCCCATATCACGGAGACCATACAAGATGGCTCCGAACGAGCTGGCTGAATTAAAAGGACAGCTCAATGATCTTTTGAGCAAGGGTTTCATTAGGCCGAGTTCCTCGCCTTGGGGATGCTCGGCGCTGTTCGTGAAGAAGAAGGATGAAACCGTAAGGCTGTGTGTGGACTACCGGCCGCTCAACGCCGTCACCATCAAGAATAAGTATCCACTGCCCCGTATTGACATTTTGTTTGATCAGCTTGTTGGGGGCAAGTGTGTTCTCAAAGATGTACCTTCGCTCTGGATATCACCAGATCAAGATCCGGGCGGAAGATATCCCGAAGACGGCCTTCTCGACGAGATACGGATTATATGAATATCTCATCATGTCATCTGGTCTCACAAACGCTCCAGCCCATTTCATGTATCTCATGAACTCGGTGTTCATGCCAGAGCTGGACAAGTTTGTGGTAGTGTTCATCGATGATATCTTGGTTTACTCCAAGACAGAAGCCGAACATGCCGAACACTTGCGGATCGTTCTTCAACGATTGCGAGACCACAAGCTCTACGCCAAGTTCAGCAAATGCGAGTTTTGGATCAGCCAAGTGCCATTCTTGGGACATATCATCTCAGCGGAAGGCATTGCAGTTGACCCAAGCAAGATAGAGCAAGTGCTGAAATGGAAAGCTCCCACTTCAGTTCATGAAGTCAGAAGCTTCCTCGGGTTAGCGGGATACTATCGGAGATTTATTCCAAGTTTCTCCAAGCTCGCTAAGCCGATGACAGAATTGCTGAAGAAAGGGACGAAATATGTTTGGAACACGGCGTGTGAAGGAGCATTCCAAACATTGGTGAAGCATCTCACCACAGCCCCGGTCTTAGCTCAGCCGGATACAACAAAGCCCTTCGACGTGTATTGTGACGCGTCCGGTATTGGGCTTGGCTGCGTGTTGATGCAGGAAGGACGTGTGGTCGCTTATGGCTCATGCCAACTTCGGAACCATGAGAAGCATTATCCGACTCATGATCTTGAGCTTGCTGCAGTGGTGTTGGCGCTAAAAATGTGGAGGCACTATCTCCTGGGGAATCTGGTGCACCTCTACACCGACCACAAGAGCTTGAAATACATTTTCACCCAGAAGGAGCTGAACATGAGGCAAAGGAGGTGGTTAGAACTCATCAAGGATTATGAGATCGAGATTCATTACCACCCCGGCAAGGCGAATGTGGTTGCCGACGCGCTGAGTCGGAAATCACATGTCCATCACCTCACCATTACACCGGTGGAGGAGGAAGAGCCAAGTTTATACTTGGTTCCTTATGGATCGCTGTACAACCTTGCCCTCATCCCTACTATTAGGGAGGACATCATTGCAGCTCAGAAGACGGATAAAGGCATGGCACATCTCCGGAGACGGATAGACAACGGAGAGATTAAATGTTTCCGGAAGGATGATGAGGGGACGCTGTGGTTCAATGCCCGCATAGTCATACCCCGGGATATGGAGTTGAGAAAGAAGATCCTCGATGAAGCTCACTTGTCCGAGTACTCCATTCATCCGGGCAGCAACAAAATGTACCAAGATTTGAAAAAGAAATTTTGGTGGACGCGGGTGAAGCATGAGGTAGCTAAGTACGTATCCGAGTGCGATACATGCCGACTGGTGAAAGCTGATCACATGAAGAAATCAGGGCTGCTACAACCCCTGAAGATCCCGGCATGGTAATGGGAAGATGTGAGCATGGATTTCATTGTGGGATTACCCCTAACTGCCAACAAACATGATTCCATTTGGGTAATCATTGATCGGTTAACCAAGACGGCTCACTTCATCCCGGTGAATACACGTTACAATGCCGGCAAATATGCGGAGCTGTACATAGCGAAGATTCTATGCCTATACGGGGTACCCAAGACCATCGTCTCAGATCGAGGTGCATTATTTGTATCTCGCTTTTGGGAGCAGCTACCGCTGCATTGGGTACTAAGTTGATTAGGAGCTCCGCTTATCACCCTCAGACAGATGGGCAAACAGAGAGGGTGAACCAAGTATTAGAAGACATGTTGAGAGCATGTGCCATCCACCATGGTAGGGACTGGGATGATCACCTACCATTGGCGGAATTCTCGTACAACAATGGCTATCAGGCGAGCATCAAGAAGGCACCCTACGAAGCTCTCTACGGTCGTAAATGCCGCACCCCATTAAACTGGTGCGAGTCCGGTGAAAGGGTCACATTCGGGGTTGATGTGGTGAACGACGCCGAAGAGCGCATTCGGACGATTCAAGCTAACTTGAAGGCCGCTCAATCCCGACAGAAGAGCTACGCTGATAAGAGGCGTAGACCGTTGCACTTCGACGTTGGGGAACACGTGTACCTCCGCGTGTCCCTGATGAAGGGTGTGCACCGGTTCGGTGTGAAGGGAAAGCTCGCTCCCCGTTTTATTGGACCCTATGCTATCACCGAGAAGTGTGGACCAGCAGCGTATAGATTGGAGCTACCGGGATCTCTGGCTGGTGTCCATGATGTTTTCCATGTTTCGCAACTGCGAAAACGCTTGAAGCATACAGCTTCTGTTCCTACCGAAGGCATCAGCGAGCTGAAACCGGATTTAACATATGATGAGTATCCGGTGGAAATTCTTGATGAGAAAGCCCGAACCACGCGTAGCAGAACGTTGTGGTTCTACAAAACACTCTGGAGCAACCACACCGCCGAAGAAGCGACGTGGGAGAGCGAGGAATTCCTTCGCTCAAATTACCCGGAGTTCATGGCATCTCAGTACGTGTAAGTCCCTATTACATCGCTATCTCTTCTTTTATAATCTCGGGACAAGATTCTTTTAAGGGGGGAGGGATGTAAAAGCCCAGGAAAAGGGACTTGCAAAAATTTTTCTTCAACCCACAACACCACAGTTTTTGTTGTGGATAGATTGTGAAAAAGTGGGAAGAGCATGTAACCTCCATCGAAAGAGTAGTTAGAGGGGAAACCTACACTTTCACAAAGTGGGAATTCTACACATATGATCACACATGAGAGGGTGATTCCAAACTGTTGCATTCAAATTCATGTTTGTAGCAGCTAAAACAAGGATCAAAGTGCATATTTGGATTCCTCAGGTCCAAATTAGTGGGGAGGCAGAGTTTCAATAATTTTTGAAAAGGTTTCCTACCCATTTTCCAAAAAGGATCCAAATATGCAAAGAATTCAAATATACATTTGAATTTGAGAGAAATTTGCCAAACCATACCAATGTAGCTCAGTTTGAGATTTCCAACATTTGAATTCATCGTTTGTCAAGTTTTGGAGATCTTTTGAGAGGTGGTAGAGCACTGACCAGTGGGGCCCACATGTCATTGGGTGAAATAGACTTAGCCCCCAAGTCTTCCCTCTGTTTCTCAGTCAACCGAAGACCTTCGGTCGAACAGCCAGCTGCCACGCGCGCCATCGCCCGTGAGGCCACCTCCTGATTCCCTCTCTCGCGCTGGCGACCGGGCAGCAACTCGCCCCCCTCTACGTGACCCCCTCTCCACGCAGCTGGGCCGAGCGTATTGCCTTCTTCTCCCGATCAGCAAGCGCCACACCGAGCTCGGTTCTTCTTCCCCCGACGCCGCTCCCCCGATCCTCCCCTGCTCACCGAGGTCTGCTTGGCCTTTGCCCAAGCTCCCAACACAGAAAGGGAGCGCCTTTGTGTGCTCTAGCTAACCATCCCACCACCTCGCGGTCTTAGCACCGCACTCGACCACAAATCGACGATCGCCACTGAGAACTCAGGCCACCGGCGGAAAGCCAAGGACTGCTCCCCGTGGACAGCACGCCACGGCCAATTTCACCGATGGACTCCTACACGAAAAAGGTGCGCCGTGCTCTCTAGGTCGTCTAGATGCAAGCTGTATAGCGGTTGATCCACCGGATGAAGAGTATTTCCAGTTCTTCCGAAACGTAGTGTGTTCGGGTAGAGCGCGGTCTACCACAAAATTCCTGCTACTCACTTAGCTATTGGCCGCGCCGGCTTGTCAGCACCTTCCGCACTCCCTAGCGGCCCTCCTCGACCAAGAATCAAGGGAAATGACCCAGAAATGGCCGGGTTTGGGTTGTTTTTCGGGCCGCCATAGAATAATAGCTCGGTTCACCGTGGAGCTCTAGGTTGCCGACCTTTTCATGGGGTTTGGCGGCCAGTTCCATCACCCTCGAGCTCCCGGGGTGCTCTCCGACCCTTTGCCGATCATTTGGATGCGTTGTAACGCATTCCCGACCACGCCGGAACCCTAACCGCCGCTGTCACCGTCGGGAGCCCTGTTCCGGTGAGCTACGGCCGCCAGCGACACCACCGACGAGTTCAGCGTCGTGAGTTAGGGCGGGGGCGGCAAGTTTGGGGTCGGGAGACGGCCGGGAAAGCGGTTCCGGCGACGCTCGCCGGAGTGCGCCGCCGCGGACCCCTGTTTGGCGCGAGGAAGGAGAAGACTGCCGGGTGGGACCCACTGGCAGACATTTAAACATTTTGAAATGTCCAGTTTGTAGTTCAAACTTTGGAGGACCACAACTTGGGGTAGGAGAATCCAAAAATTATGAAACAAATTTTGTTGGATTCCTCTAACAGAGTACAATCCAAATCTGAAACCCAATTTGTATGAAACCCATTAATTAAATCTGGAAAAATCTTTAAATCTTTTCAGAAAAAGAATTTTAGAGGGAGTTTGGTGCATCCAAAAATCCCCAAATTTTGCCAGAATGTTCTTTAGGACATTAGTGAACCCCTGTAAAAGTTTCAGACCATTTGGAGTTGATTTGGTCAGAGCAATTCAAATTTGAAGGTGCTGGGTTCATTTGAATACAGAAACATTTTCAGAGAATTTCCAAAACTTGGAAATTCAGTTCTGGGCAAATCTTAGCTCCAAAAATGCTAGGAAAATTCATGCAAACTCTATGAGCTATAATTGAAATTGTAGTTCACTAAGTTGGGCATGAACAGGGGTATTACCTCAGAATTAATTCTTGTTTGCTTATTTGCTAAGAGAATTATTCTGAGCAAACCACTCCATGAAAAGTGCTAGTGTTTGGTCCAGAGAGTTTTCTTGTGACAAGGAACTCACACAAAAATTCTCAGCTCCATTGGAGCTCTGGATCACCCTGTCCTTTTTAACCACTTGAGGAATTAATATGGAAAAGGGGGAAACCACTTAGCATTTAACCAGGAGGATTATGTCTAAAGCCAAACCACCAACACCCAGTGCATCTTTAAATTCTTAAACAGAGTTCCAGTTGTTAGAGACTGGTTATTAGAACTAATAGAAGAAGTATTACCCTAGACTCACATTGCATTTAAATTAACATATAGTGTTTCATTAACGTGTAGCCATTGAAGAAGAGACTCCGGAAGTGCTGGACTTCCTCCTTCCGGAAGAAGAGCTAACTACTGACCAGCAGCAACAAGGCAAGCCCCGGTTTGCATTAACCTTTTTATAAATTTTACTTGGTTTACATCTGTCATATGAAGTATGATTGTGCATTAGGTATAGGATGGATGGAACCCCACTTGCATAACCAAAGGTTCCTAAAAGAGTGGGTAGTGTCTAGGACCTCGAGTAGACAGGCTAAGCTTAATGAGTCATAGGACTTCAGTACAAGTCGAGTAGTTGGAATCTACTCGCGAGTTTAGGCTTGGGAACACATGGGTTCAGTTGAGTAATGTGAGATCACTTTAGTAATGAAAATGAGACTAGGCAGGGGCTAGGGCGCAGCAAGAGGAAGTCTTGTGTGCGGAGCCCTGTCCGTGTCGATTGAGGACCGAGCCGTGTGCGGCCCTGCTGAACAAGTATTGAACGTACCTAAGGCATATCTGATATATGGGCCCCGATAAACTGATGTAGCCTAAACCTCCGGGCGTCGAGGCATAGGTGACCGATTTATAGGTGTAGGTTGAGGGCAGCAAGGTGGAAATCTGCCAACGGGCATAGAGAGATGCTCCGTGTGGGGAACCTCCTGCTCGTTTCGGTGCGACCGGTTCGACGTTTGGGCTGTTGGGTCAAAGGTTGTCCCGTACGACATCGAGTGAGCGTGCTGTGCAGCTCCACGGGTGGGCGTACGTGACATGCTCTTTGGGTTTCCCTGCAGGTGTATATCGAGTAGATTCGCCGTCCCTCGCGGTGACGAGTACTGCTTGTTCACTTCGTCATAACGTAGACTAATGAATGAAATGTTACGATTCCATATTGCTGTTATGATATAATTGTATTGCTACATGTGTGCCACCAAATATTGCTCACTAAATTTCAGCTTCATGAACCGTTAACTTGTGGCTAAAAGATGAACTAAGGATGAACTTGTAGGCGTGTCCATTTGCTGCAACATTGCTATCCTATGTCATGGTACACCTCATGTAGAGTTTCATGCTTAGGTGAGTCGGTTAAGCCTTGCTGAGCCTTCGTGCTCACGGTTGCTGCTTAAGTGTTTTTCAGGTGAGGAGCCACCCACGGACTCGGAGTACGAGTCCACCGGCAAGGGTTACCCTCCGTCGGGGACCACGGCTGAGTGGGAGCCGTACACGCCACGCTGAGCTGAGACGTGCAGCTAGTGTGGGTTGCCCTAGGGCTGGGCAACCGACTTTTGCTAGATAGGCGGGCGTGAGTTGTACAAAAGAAACTTCCGCTGTGTAATAAAAGACCCTAGTTTGTAACTGACAAGTGTACTATTTTGTACATTCAGTTTGTTTTCCCATGTAATATAATGTGTTCTTATGACATGTGCTGTCGGGTGTCGCATCGCGCGGCACCACCCTCTGCGATCCTGGATGAGCGGATTCCGGTCCGCCACAGAAGTTATCCCGCCGCTTCTCGTCAGTATCGGCGTGGTACGACGCGTTGAGCGCGAGATCGTTGAACACCCTGGAGTATTCCATCGCGTTCCAGCTCCCTTGTTGCAGGCGTAAGAACTCCTGCGTCTTCCTCTTCATGAGACCCGGCGGTATGTGATAGGCACTGAAGGCCGTCCGGAACTCCGCCCAGGTCATAACTCGGTCGGTGGGCTGCGAAGCACAGTAGTTCGCCCACCATGCACTCGCGGATCCTTGGAGCTGTTGGACCGTGAACTGAGTCTTGCACTGCTCACTCACTTGGAGCAGCCCAAACTTCATCTCCATCGTGAGGAGCCAGTTGTCCGCATCGAGAGGTTCATCCGCCTTTGAGAATACCGGGGGATGAGTCGCTAGAAATGTCACACCCGGTTTCTCTGAAGAACAACCGAGCAAATACCACATGTATGCCAGGATCATTCTATCATAAACCTAATTAATTGGCCGAGCTGCCCCATCTCAGCATGTGGTTGGCACGGTAAAGCCAGGTTACATGCTTCATGAACCGGTCCTTAGGATCCAGGCAAGTACTAAAGACAAATCCGAGTCTCGTGCACCCAACACCAACCAAATCATCCAACTTGCCTCGATCCCTACCTGTACATAACTCATAATGTCTCATTCAAGAGTAAGGTAACTAAATTGATGATTTCATATCCCAATTATCCCATTCTAAGCATGGCTAAACATAAGTAATATGAATGAATGACATAATAAAACAAATCCCATCCCAAGCTACAAGGAAACAAGTTAATGCAATTCTAGGGAGACTTCCTAGCATGGGTTTCATATTTCAATTGACAATGCAAATAATTCTATCTACACATCCTAGCATAGGATCAAAGTGGTCAAGGACACTTGCCTTCTTCCTGCTGCTCTGGGAATGGAAAGTCTTGGTCTTGGAAGGGGAGAACTTGCTCTGGGGCAGGTTCTACTCATGCCAATACACATGGCGAAAGAAAACAACAATCCATAAGACATAGTTCACACTTTCACTTCATGCAAACCACATATACATACCTATGAAAGTCATTCACATTTCTAAGTGTTGTGGTTACTCTACTTGTGTTGATTTTTGGCCTACATGCAATTTTAAACATTTCCTACTCCAAATATGTTTTCAGATCTTCTACAAAATCCTAAATTGAAGCTTTTGAATTTGGAGAACTCATTTATCCTTTTCTAATTATGCATACTTATTTTCCTATATTTTCAGATTTATTTTCTATGCCTAAAAGTGAACTTTATTATGAAAATAATAAGACGCATCATCTAAACAGAATAGGTTCTGATCTAAAATGTTCAATAATATATTTTTTAGCTTCCTCTCTGATGTGGAACAAATTAAATTTATTTTACTAGTTTTTTTAGAATTATTTCCTAACCTAAAATGTGTCTCTAGAGAAAATAAAAATGAGCAACACTTAGGCAGATTTCATTTCAGCCTAAGATCTATTTATAACTCATTCTAAAGTTCTCCAAGTGCTAGGAGAGTTTAAATTTGAATTTGCACATGTGTTTGCCTTACCTTTTAAATTTAAATCCTAGTCACATATTCAAATTTCTGAATTTAATATCATATAGGGTCAAAAAGGTAAATCCACCCTACTGCAGGGTCTAATTTACTTTTTCCTAAATTTCCAGGGGTCTAACTACACATAACAGAGGGGGTTTCCTAATTTTTATTAAGTCCAGGGGCTAAAACTGATTTTTAAATGAATTTACACGAATTTCTGAAGGTCCAGGGGTTAGATCAGAAATTTTCAGGGCTAGCTCGTGTTTTCCGAAATCCCCAGGGGGTAGCGCGTAAGAATCCCGGCCTTTATAACGCAGGGCTGAGGTGGACCGTCCGATTTAAAACAGACGGCTCAGATTAGATCGCCGAACCGGTACGCGTCGGTTTTATTTCTACCGTGCGATTTAAAATAGATGGCCCCCAAGGGGCCATGTTGCCCTGGCCGGAGCCAGCCCGCGTGCGCGGCGGCGCGCGGCGGCGGGGGGTGGCGATCTCGCCGGCGCAGCCTCGGTTTTTGCCGCTACACGCTAGAACTCGCATCATTTTGCACTGATCAGCTGCGGAGGGTTAGGGGATGCTTACCGAGGGGTTTTCCTGCACTCGGAGGCCCTGGAAGTCGGTCGGCGGTGAGCTTCAATGGCGATGGTCTTCGGTGCACGTCGGAGTGGCAGTTGGTGCGCAAGACACGTCGTTTCCTTCACCTGCAGAGCTCCCCGGCGGCGGTGGGACGTGACCAGCATGTTAGATCAGGAAATTTGAGCAAGATCGAAAGAAATTGGCGGTAGAGGCTTCGGTTCTCACCGGAAAGAAAAACGGCCGATCGGGGGGGGGGGGGGGGGAAGGCGATTGTCGGCGTTTAAATAGGCGAGGGAGGGCGGCTGGGGTTTGTTTGGATGTGCCGCAGCGCATGGCTGGAGATCGCGGCATCCGGAGCCAGAAAATCGGCGGGGTGCTGTGATCGGCGCGGAAGTCGCGCGGCAGTTGGGCGCGCGCGAGGAGAGGGATGACACGCGGGCCCCGCGTGTCAGTGAGAGGGAGAGAGGGGCGCGGGGGGGGGGGGGGTCTTGGGCCGGCTGGCGAGTTTCGTCCCACTGGCCGGTTGGGGTTTTCTTTTTCTTTTTCCTTTTTTTCTGTTTTTATTTGAATTTGAATTCCAGTCTGAATTTGAATTTCTGCGCCACATGCAATACGTCCAAAAATTTTTAAATTCCCCTCTTTAGCAGGTTTTGGGGTGTTACAAGAAAGTCGGAGTAGAAGCTCTGTTGACGCTCCTCACGATCATGACGCCTCTCTGGCCGAGACGTATTTGCGACGAGAGTTTGCAGCAACTCCGTGTGCTGCTGATGAGAACCCACCATTGCCGCAATGATATCGGCCAATGTAACCGTTGGCGGTGGCGGTGGCGGTGTTTTCTGTTGCTGTTGCTGCTGTTGCTGTTACTGTCCCGAGGAGTCCTGTTGTTCTTGAGCACACACGCTCTTAGCATATCCTCAAGGATCTGATTGGTTCTTTCCGTCTGCCCGTTAGTCTGGGGGTGATAGGCAGAACTAAAATTTAGATGAGTTCCCATGGTTTCATGTAACTTCTGCCAGAACCTTGGGGTGAACGGTGTCCCTCGATCTGACACTATCTTCTTTGGCATTCCATGAAAACACACGATCCTTGACATGTACAGTTCCGCCAGTTTGGATCCGCCGTAGCTTTCTTTCACGGGGATGAAATGAGCTACCTTGGTTAGCCTGTCGACGATGACCCATATCGAATCATATCCCGATTGGGTCGTGGGTAGTCCCACTATGAAATCCATAACTATTTCTTCCCACTTCTATTCCGGCACTTTGAGTGGTTGCAATAGTCCCGCGGGTCGTTGATGTTCTGCTTTCACCAACTGACATGTGTCACATAGGGCAACATGTTCCGCGACATCTCGCTTCATGCCATACCACCAATATCTGCTCTTGAGGTCATGATACATCTTCGCACTTCCAGGATGAATGGAATAGTCGGAATCATGAGCCTCCTTCAAAATCAATTCACGGATCTCCTTTACCTCAGGCACACAAATTCTTTTCCCATGCCACACCGTACCTTGTTCATCCTCTATGAACCCAGGGGCTTTATTTTCTTTGATGAGTTCTCTAATCTCTTGTATCTTCTCGTCATTCTTCTGACCGTTGTGTATGTCTTGCTCTAATGTGGAGTCCACTTCCATGGCGATGGCCTCACTACTATTTACCAGACATAGATTGAGTTTTACATCCTCTTCCTTCAATTCTGTAGGCATGTCCTTTAAGCTCAGCCTATTGACCTGCACCTTCCGGCTTAAAGCATCTGCCACGTCGTTCGCTTTCCCAGGATGATAGTTGATGCCCACATCAAAGTCGTTGATTAGCTCTAACCATCTCGTTTGTCTGAGGTTGAGATCTGGCTGTGTGAAAATATACTTTAAGCTCTTATGATCCGTATATATCTCTGTCCTCTTCCCCACCAAGTAATGCCGCCAGATCTTCAATGCGTGTACCACTGTGGCTAGCTCTAGGTCATGTGTAGGATAGTTCTTCTCGTGTTTTCGGAGCTGTCGGGACGTGTAAGCCACGACATGCCCCTCTTGCATGAGAACACATCCCAACCCGTGTCCAGATGCATCGCAGTACACCGAAAAATTCTTCTGCATATCCGGCATAACTAGCACTGGGGCTGTTGTCAATCTTTTCTTCAATTCTTGAAAACTCGTCTCGCACTGCGGTGTCCATGTGAATGTGATTCCCTTCTCTAACAATTTGGTGAGGGGTCTCGCACTGCTTATCTGCTGTCATCTGTAAAAATATATTTGAGAAATGTCAAATATTTATTTAAACAGTAGAGTTGTAACATAAGACATGTCATTGAACTCATAAAACATGGAAACATAGTTCAAATTTTAAACAAATTTGACTGCTGATCTGCTGTTCACCTGACAGCCCTGATCAGTTTCCATCTCAACCTGATTTAGGCCATGCTAAAGGCAAAACCAATTCTGGAACTCAACATCAAAGTTAAAGCTAACTTCAATAGCTTTCCAGAAAGTATTTGCTTGGCCTATGATCTGTCCTGGTTCAAAAGTTATGAGAGGTCAAAGTTAACAGAATTTCTGGAGACAATTGGACAGCACCTCCCTGCTTTAGGTACTGATTTGATCCAAGAATTCCAGTTAATTCTGTTCCTAATCTGACAAAACTTTCTGTTACAAAGTTGTAACCCATCTCATAATCTTTCCAGAACTACCTCATTTTCTATATTTGGATTTTTAAGCAGGATGTTATGCTTAATTTACAGAGAGTCTACAGAGAGTCTTTACTCTGTCCGGTTTTCTGGACAGTTTCAACTCTACTGCATTTTTCGAGTAGTTAAGGGATGAAACACCTCTGGACCTCAACAGAAAAGTTGTAAAGCTCTTCCAGAGCTTTCCAGAAATGTATCATATGACCCCAACCTCGAAAGAACTCAACCTCTAACCTCTGATTAACTTCAGCCTTGATTCAGCTGAAAACAGAGTGCTCTGTCCTTGACAACCTATGAGTTGAAAACTGGTTAACTTTGAATATCCTGATTAAGGGAAGGAGTTACATCAAGTTTTACTGCTTTGGATCAAAACTTTCAAGTTTTACAATGAAGTTGTCCATTTAGTGGGGTGTGACGTCGATGCGTCACTAGATCATGTCGGTACTACGTTCTCACAAAGAAAAAACCTATACCGGACTTAGCCGGCTTCGTTAATTCAGTGGCACTAAACGTCACTCGCACACGGATACTACACGTCTACTGTTTAGTGGTCAGGCTACCTGCAGAAAACTCAAGCAATCATCAGACTCGGCTGCACACCGAGCCCGGAATCCATACAGTTCGTACACCCGGCCGTCATCACTCGCCCGGGTGTTCTCAAGCCAAACACGCCTTGAGTTACGTGTTCACGTTTCAGACCACATGACGGGGTCTCCCAAATTATACCACGCACGCCAGGGACAGACGTTGCTCGAATACCCCAAACGACATGAAGAGTCGCAAAGGATATCAAAGCGGGTCGGGTTACCTGCCACCCGTGGGGCTCCACCCTTCAACTTGTGCGCACTGGTGGACAGCGTTTACGTGCACCCCCCAAGACATAAACATCCCGAGATGCACGATTTTCTGACATAGACAAATAGGTTAGTATGCCACTTTCTATATGCTAATAACATCCTTATACGGGCTACTAACTCATTCCTCACTGGATTTTTGAAAAAGATGACCTTTGTAGTGCGTTAAACCTCAAGCGAGCTCTGATACCAACGCTGACACGACCCCACGGTCTTGTCGAGCCAGGATCACGCTGAGGGGAGCTGCGTTGCACAGCACCGGATAACACACATCAAAGGTACAAAACGGAAGCGAAATTTTATTACATAAACTGGTTTCTGACCATGTTTACATCAAAATAGGTCCAGTCTACACTCACGGGCGTAGACTACGCATCAAGTCCACGTTCAGCCCTTGAACGTGTCCTTGCTAGCACACACACACATTAACTCTGCGGCGTGCACGACTCCCATTCGACGGGGTTCCCCTCCTGGGGTTCTGTCTCCTCTTCGGGAGTCCCTTCCTCATAGAACCCTGCAAAAGCTTCAAACACAAGCAGTGAGCACGAAGGCTCAGCAAGTCTGACCCGTCTCACTTAAATATGGAACTTCTACATGAGGGGTGATGGGTTACATGGGGTAAAAATCATTTGCAAGGACTCGCCTAGTTAGTAGAACCTTACTTTCAAATTTTAGCAGCAGGTTGTGGAGAACCTTACGCTAAGGCACATGAGAGAGCCACAATCAAACAAGAAACACATTTCTCTCATGTACTTTGCCCAAAGTTGAAAAGAACTTTGGTTAGCTCTAGACTACAGAAAATCATTAGCAATCAAGTCCATCTTTCAATCAGCAACATTTTAACATGCAACTAACCTGTTCTTTCTACGTCACGGTACAGTGAACAAGTGGTACTCACTGACCGCGAGGGACGGTGATTATAATCGATTTACACCTGCAGGGTTACCCGAACAACCCGTCACGTACGCCCGTACTCGATGTTGCCTATAACAACCATCACGGACGCCGTACGCAACTACCTTTCACCCGTTAGCCAAATATTGAACCGGTCCAATCGTGCCGGGCAAGAGGTCTCTGCACGTGCATCTCAGTGCCGCCAGCCGATTTACACCTCAAGCTCTCAACCTACCCTCTGAACGACCAGCTATGCCTCAACACCCAGCTACCCGAGTTACATCAGTTTCCCGGTTCCCATATAGCCGGTAGGTCTTCGGTACTGTTCTAGCTTGTTCAACAGGCCCGCACACGGCTCGGTCCTCAATCGACACAAGAGGAGCTATAGCACACAGGCCCCAAAGTCCTGCTGCCCTTACCCTCCGCTTGGTCTCATTTTCTTGCCATGTGTTTCATGTGCTATCACTACCCGAGTCAAGTGCCTCTAGCCTATGCTCGCGAGTAGTTCCAACTACTCGACTTGTACCGAATCCTACACTATCTTAGCATTGCAGTAGCTAACGGGGTTTGCAATCCTAAGCCCAACCCATGGTTTTCTTGGCTATGCAATTGGGTTTCCAAACAAGACTCTAATGCAAGGAATCATAATACTCAAGTAAGTGCTCAAAACAATAAAAGTTTGTAAAAGGTTAATGCAAACCAGAGCTTGCCTTGCTGCTCTTGGTCCTAGGCTAGCTGCTCCTCCAGAGTAACAAAGTCTAGGACTTCGGGTTCCTCCTCGACCTTAGCGACTACATGACAGAAGCAGTACATGTATTAATTTAAATGCATTTGTATTAACTTTTAAACTTGTGAAGTCTATAACTCTTACTAGACAAGCCCAATGATGTGAAACTTTTACTGTGGCTTGGTTACAACCTAAACAGTGACTTGGTCATGCTTTGGTTGCAGCAAAGCTCATTTGAGCCCTCCACAATTAATTATGTCCTTGACCTTAATTGAATGCTCTTATGGAGTTCTAAGGATTTTCATGAAACAAACTATGCCTTTCTGAAAACTAGAATTTAAGAGGGTTCTAATGGAGTTGGTCTCACTTCATTTGAAGGTTCCTAGTTAAAGATACGAGCTAAACCATTTCAGAGAAAATTCTGAAAATGTTTCTGAACATTTTTCTATTTTCTTTGGAACAGTCCTACTAATCACACCATTAGGTGGATCAAATGATCTCAAATGGATCTGAAATTTTTATGGTAGTTCAAGGATATTTTATTGAACATTCCAGCAAAATTTCATGATTTTCCTCCAAAAGATTCTCCAGTTAAAATTCCAAACAGTTTAAACTTGGAGAAATTAATTCTGGAGAAATAAGGATTTTCGTGAAGTGAAACTTAATATGCTGGAAAGTACTCAGAGAGCTTAATCCAACAAAATTTGGTTCACTCAATTTGGAGCTTTCTAGCCAAAGTTATGAGGATTTGAAGTTTGAAGGAAATCTGAAAATCGGGGGAAAAGTTTAAACTTGCGGGTGGGCCCCGGGGACACGCGTCGCACGCCGAGGCGACCGCACACTGCGGCCCACAGGGTCTTTGTGCGCCAGCACACCCGATCCTGGCCACACCCCGATCCCGATTTAAATTATCTCCCGCTGACAGCTGGGGTCCACCCCCTTCGTCAACCTCCCGCCGCCCGCGCTCTGCCGCCGGGGGACCTCGCCGGAGAGCTCGCCGGCAGCTTCTGTGGAGCTTCAAACTTCACGATCTTGGCCGCCTCTGCCTATTTCCACTTGGGGAACAGGATTCTTGGGTCAGCTCGCCATGAAAATGGCCGCCACATGGTCGGCAACGAGCAGCAGCCTCGGGAGAACTTCGGCCGCGTTGCCCGTCCTCCCTAGCACCTAACCCGATCGAGCTAAGGGTCGTCGAGCATCAGTGGACCATAGGAAAGGTCGACATGAGGTCTATGGAGATCGGGAAGAGGCTGTCTTGGGCTGTCACCGTGCAACCTAGGCCGGAAATCGGGATTTCTACTAAAACTCGAAGAACAGCGGTTTCCCTCCACGGTTCTTCGTGGTTCCTGCCCCTATGGACCCGCACGGGCTACTAGAAGTGATCCTCTCCATGAGAGGATGCGTGATGCAGTGTGGCTTACGAATTTCTCGGATCGGTACAGACCTCACTTTTGCACATCATCGCGAAAACATGAAATTCCGGCTTGAGCGGTGCTTGTCACGCCGCCGGAGCTTGCCGAAAAGAAAGAGGGGTTGAAGACGAACCTCTTTGCTGTTCACAGCTCAGAGAATGGGGAGCTGTGGTGGCCGGAAGAACGGTTCCTGCAGCGGCGGCTCGAACTGAACCGGCAGAGAAAGGATCGCCGCGGTGGAGCTCGGGGAAGACCGCGCAGGGTCTGGAACCGATGCGAAGGTGTTGAAGGTGGCCTGGCGCACCCGGTGATGGTCTCAGATCGCCGGGAGGGTCACCGGATCGGCCGGGCGACGAGGAACCGAAAGTTCACTCGGGCAGCGAGGTGCTTCGGCTTTTTGGGTGGAAGTGCGACGAGGCTGAGGTGGAAGGCACCGGTGACCGCTCGGGCGGGTAGATAAAGACCCAGAGAGTCGGTTCCGCGGCTGAGATCGGCAAGCAGCTGGTGGCTGCGCCGTTCCTTCGCCGTGGCGGCATCTCGGGTCAGCGCAAGAACCCGAGTGCAGAGTTCAATCGGCTGGGTTCTCTTCAGAGGCTGACCAGTGGGTCCCACCCGAGGTTTTAACCTCTGAAATTCACTCCTAATCACTGTTGTAAACAGTGAGCCCCAAAATACCCATGGTGAATCAAATTATTACCCATGGCCATTTGAATTGATTAGAATTCAAATTGGGTTTGATTTGAATGAATTTCAGCACAAGTTCAGTTTGGAATTCAAATAAAGTTTGAATTTATCCCACTTAGCTCATGTCAAGATTAACTCCAAATGGAGTGAAAATTGGTGTGTGAGCTCACAAAAATGTGCTGAATAAGAATATGCCTCCCACTTTTGAATTCTTGGGATAAAAACAGTTTGAATTTGAATATGCTTTCAAACTGCCCTCTTTCTAGCTATACCCAAAATGACCTCAAAAAGGTTTTGAATTTGGGTGAAACTTGGCATGGACATCCCTAGCAATGTGTAGGAGTTTTCATATGCCCAGCCCATCTATATCACATGTGGGAAATACCACTTTTGCAATATGTGAGTTTGTTCTCTAATGAGCATGTTGATGGTGGTTACATGCTCTTCATTTGTGTTCATCAACTTTCCTCAAATGAGGTGTGTGTGTATGGTGATGAACACTTCAAATATGTGTCAAAAACTGAGTCCCTTACAAATACTACCCCATTAATGTCTAGATTCACCTTGGGACACACTTGTCTTGTCCTTATTTCTCCCCCTGGAGAGTTTACTGCTAGCATATGGTTCATTTGTGTTGTTGCTAGATCATGCTTCTTAACAAACCCTTGAGCAATGAACGAGTGGGTAGCACCAGAATCGAACAACAGGGTTGCAATGTGCAAATTGGCAGGAAACTTACCAACTACCACGTCAGGTGCCTCTTGCGCTTCCTCCATGGTTACGTGGTTCATCCGTCCTCGCGTCACATTCTGCTGTTGTGGCTGCATGGGCTTCTTCTTTGGGCACTTATGGGCGTAGTGCCCCACTTCACCACAGTTGAAGCATTGCACCCCAACCTTAGGTGCCTGGCCTTTGTTGTCTTGGGGTTGGTTCGGTGGTCCTTGTACTACTGGTCGAGGTTGATATGTGGGGTGAGGCTGCTGTACAAACTGACGCCGCGGCTGTGCTGGTGCTGACGAAGGCCTGAAATTCGGGTTGTACCCTCTGGGTGCTGAGTAGGGTACCACAGCACGGCTCGTCTGCCCTGCGGGTTGCTGCATCAGACGTGGGCGTGTGTTGCTACTTGAGGCTTCGTGTGACCATCCCGCCTTCCTCTTGTTCTCATTTTCCAAGGCCTTCAGCTTCCTCTCCACGACAAATGCTCTGTCTACCATCTTTTGGAAGCTTTCATACTCGTTGGAGGATATTGCACACTGCATTTCCATAGTAAGTTCTTCCACAAAACAGTCCTGTTTTTGCTCATCAGTTTCGATGTCCCGTGGTGCATAACAGGATAGTTGGGTGAACTTAGTGAGGTATTCCCACAGTCATGTTACCTTGCTGCAGTCCCAAGAACTCCTTCCTCTTGTTTTTGAGTTCACCCCTTGGTATGTAATGGTTGCGGAGACTGCGCTTGAACTCTTCCCAAGTGATGTTCTCGGGGTCATGATGGGCTGCCACGTAAGCGGTCCACCAATCAGCAGCAGGTCCATGCAATTCGTGAGAGGCAAAAAGCACCCTCTCATACCCTTGGCATTGTATGATCCTCATCTTGCTCTCAATGGTCTTTAGTCAGTCATCTGCCTCCAGAGGTTCAGCAGCACTTGCAAACTTTGGAGGTTGAGTCCCCAGAAACTCACTCAACCTTGGTTGGCGTGGTGCAGCTGGTGGAGGTGGAGCTTGGTGCAAGTTGGCCACCACTTGAGTTAAACTCTGGATGAGATGATTCTGATTTTCGAGCATTTGCTGGATAGGATCAGCTCCTTCACGGCGACCACCCCTGTCTTGTCCTCTAGAAAGATGAGGGTTGCCGGCCTCATCGTTGTTGTTGGTGGGGTTGGCACCACGACCCTTTCCTCTTCCAGCCATCTATCATGATCAACCAAATGTTAACTTAAAGCATTACGTATTAACTTCCCAAATTGCTTGTTTAAACTTAAACTTTTGAGGCCTTAATATATTAAACATTTTCTGAGGGTTTCACATAGATTTTTGGGAGTCACGTCTCACGCGAAAATAAATGCACTCTTAATTCATAGGGGTTCACACATCAAAGCAAAGCAACCTAAAGACGAGATTGTGGACAAATGCCCATGGCTTCCACAACTCACGTCACACACCAAACATTAACACACAAATAACTAAGGTATTGACTCGACTACTCGATCTCCTGCTGATATAAGGGAAAGGACACTAAACGACTCGTATCACTGAGCTGGCTCTTCGGGGTCTTCCTCATCATTGCGGCTGCCCTCTGATTCCGCTTTGGGTGGGGAAGCTGCTGGTGGAGAAGTGCGGCGACGCCTGCTCGCCCGGCAGTCTGGGGAGTCAGGAGACCATGTGTCATTCACGGTGACACGCAGTTCATTCCCATCTCCTCTTTCTATCGCCCTCAAGCTGGCTTGAGGCAATGCCTCAGTCTCCTTCAGGGTGTCACGAACATCCTGAAGCTCCTGCTGACACTCCTGCAGTCGAGTGATGAGCATAACAGCATCCTCCAAGCACAGGTCCCAATCCCTCAACCCATCATCAATATCAAGTAAACATAGTCTCATCTTAAATGTTAAGCTTCCCGCTTAACATCCTCAACATCCCAATTCATCATCCTCTAATCATGAATAAGTCCAAGCCGCTCTTGACCGTGAGCACGGCTGTCATGACAGTTTTGACTCTGCAGAGTTTGCACCACTGTACCCACATGTAGTGATTTCAACCCCCCTTGCCGGGTGGACTAAAAGAACCTCCATTATGCCAGTGGCCGCGAACCACATTCACACTTCCCAGGTGTGTAGCCAGGAGATCACTACGAAGCCTTTACAAAGGGATTCCTGACGAGCGTGGGCTCACTGAGGTTTCACCCCTAACAGCATACAAGAGGCTCCAACCCCGCTGCAGTGGCCCCCTCTTGAGCCTTGGGGTTCATATGGTAGTCCAGCTGACACCTATTCCCCGCACCATCCAAAACACCCATACTACGCCGGGGATACACCTCATTAATTGGCCGAGCTGCCCCATCTCAGCATGTGGTTGGCACGGTAAAGCCAGGTTACATGCTCCATGAACCGGTCCTTAGGATCCGGGCAAGTACTGAACAAAAACCCAAGTCTCGTGCACCCAGCACCAACCAAATCATCCAACTTGCCTCGATCCCTACCTCTAAATAACTCATAATGTCTCATTCAAGAGTAAGGTAACTAAATTGATGATCTCATATCCCAATTATCCCATTCTTAGCATGGCTAAGCATAAGTAATATGAATGAATGACATAATAAAACAAATCCCAACCCAAGCTACAAGGAAACAAGTTAATGCAATTCTAGGGAGACTTCCTAGCATGAGTTTCATATTTCAATTGACAATGCAAATAATTCTATCTACACATCCTAGCATAGGATCAAAGTGGTCAAGGACAATTGCCTTCTTCCTGCTGCTCTGGGAATGGAAAGTCTAGGTCTTGGAAGGGGAGAACTTGCTCTGGGGCAGGTTCTACTCATGCCAATACACATGGCAAAAGAAAACAACAATCCATAAGACATAGTTCACACTTTCACTTCATGCAAACCACACATACAAACCTATGAAAGTCATTCACATTTCTAAGTGTCGTGGTTACTCTGCATGTGTTGATTTTTGGCCTACATGCACTTTTAAACATATGTATATGATTTCTAACTTTTGTATTCAGATTTCTGTTTGCACACTATATATGAATTTCCAATTTGAACAAATTCTTTATATTTAATTAATACACTTCTTAGCTACCATTTTTGCATGAGAGGTAATTTCCTACTCCAAATAGGTTTTCAGATCTTCTACAAAATCCTAAATTGAAGCTTTTGGATTTGGAGAACTCATTTATCCTTTTCTAATTATGCATACTTATTTTCCTATATTTTCAGATTTATTTTCTATGCCTAAAAGTGAACTTTATTATGAAAATAGTAAGACACATCATCTAAACAGAATAGGTTCTGATCTAAAATGTTCAATAATATATTTTTGAACTTCCTCTCTGATGTGGAACAAATTAAATTTATTTTACTAGTTTTTTTAGAATTATTTCCTAACCTAAAATGTGTCTCTAGAGAAAATAAAAATGAGCAACACTTAGGCAGATTTCATTTCAGCCTAAAATCTATTTTTAACTCATTCTAAAGTTTTCCAAGTGCTAGGAGAGTTTAAATTTGAATTTGCACATGTGTTTGCCTTACCTTTTAAATTTAAATCCTAGTCACATATTCAAATTTCTGAATTTAATATCATATATGGTCAAAAACGTAAATCCACCCTACTGCAGGGTCTAATTTACTTTTTCCTAAATTTCCAGGGGTCTAACTACACATAACAGAGGGGGTTTCCTATTTTTTATTAAGTCCAGGGGCTAAAACTGATTTTTAAATGAATTTACACGAATTTCTGAAGGTCCAGGGGTTAGATCAGAAGTTTCCGGGGGTAGCTCGTGTTTTCAGAAATCCCCAGGGGGTAGCGCGTAAGAATGCCGGCCTTTATAACGTGGGGCTGAGGTGGACCGTCCGATTTAAAACAGACGGCTCAGATTAGATCGCCGAACTGGTACGCGTCGGTTTTATTTCTACCGTGCGATTTAAAATAGACGGCCCCCAAGGGGCCACATTGCCCTGGCCGGAGCCAGCCCGCGCGCGCGGCGGCGGGGGGTGGTGATCTCGCCGGCACAGCCTCGGTTTTTGCCGCTACACGCTAGGACTTGCATCTTTTTGCACGGATCGGCTGCGGAGGTTTAGGGCATGCTCACCGAGGGGTTTTCCTGCACTCGGAGGCCCTGGAAGTCGGTCGGCGGCGAGCTTCAACGGCGATGGTCTTCGGTGCACGTCGGAGTGGTAGTTGGGGCGCAAGACACGTCGTTTCCTTCACCTGCAGGGCTCCCCGGCGGCGGTGGGACGTGACCAGCATGTTAGATCAGGAAATTTGAGCAAGGATCGAAAGAAATCGGCGGTAGAGGCTTCGGTTCTCACCGGGAAGAAAAACGGCCGATCGGGGGGGGGGGGGTGGGGAAGGCGATTGTCGGTGTTTAAATAGGCGGGGGAGGGCGGCTGGGGTTTATTTCGATGTGCCGCAGCGCATGGCTGGAGATCGCGGCATCCGGAGCCAGAAAATTGGCGGGGGTGCTGTGATCGGCGCGGAAGTCGCGCGGCAGTTTGGCGCGCGCGCGAGGAGAGGGATGACACGCGGGCCCCGCGTGTCAGTGAGAGGGAGAGAGGGGCGCGGGTTTGGGCTGGCACGGGGGGGTCTTGGGCCGGCTGGCGGGTTTCGGCCCACTGGCCGGTTGGGGTTTTATTTTTCTTTTTCCTTTTTTCTGTTTTTTTTTAATTTGAATTCCAGTTTGAATTTGAATTTCTGCGCCACATGCAATACGTCCAAAAATTTTTAAATTCCCCTCTTTAGCAGGTTTTGGGGTGTTACAAGAAAGTCGGAGTAGGAGCTCTGTTGACGCTCCTCATGATCATGATGCCTCTCTGGTCGAGACGTATTTGCGACGAGAGTTTGCAGCAACTCCGTGTGCTGCTGATGAGAACCCGCCATTGCCGCAATGATATCGGCCAGTGTAACCGTTGGCGGTGGCGGTGGCGGTGTTTTCTGTTGCTGTTGCTGTTACTGTCCCGAGGAGTCCTCGGGAGGCTGTTGGGAGGTTTCTCCCCCTTGACTAGACCTCCCAACGTCTGGGTTGGCACGAGTACGAGTCATTCTCCTGTGGGTCGTCCTCCTCCGGTACCTCTTCTGGTGGCTCCAGATCTACAACCTCCTCTCCCATCTCGGGTTCTCTCATTGCCGGAAGACCCAAGACCACCGGGATGCCCAATACCGGAGGTACGAGGTCCTGCAACGCGTGCACCTCGTCCATGGCTTGGTTGTAGTCCTCTTCCCAGCCTTGCCCTTCCTCAATAGCGTTGTCCCGCTCTTGAGTAAGGACCTCGTTCTGCTGGGTTAGAGCCTGCACCTGTTCTTGCAACGCCGCGATGTCAACACGGCTTTTCTTCCTTGCCTTCTTCAGACGATGCAACTGATTATGCTGTTCGTTCAGTCACTTAATCGTCGGAAGAAGCACATTGTGGAGTTCGCTGTGACCACTCTCGAAATGGTCTCCACGGATCGTGCTCTCCTTGAGCTTTGCGGTGAGACACTCCGTATGAACAACTTGGCTGTCCATCACGGCCTTTTCCGCCCTTATCTTGAGGCTGAGGTTCGCCTCCGCGGGGTTGTACCTTGGGCAACCCGGATCTGTTGCCTCTATGTACCTCCCTTCCCACGTGATTAGCCCGTCCCTCCACCGGAACAAGCGTGTATGGAGTGCCCTCCATAGCTCTCACGTGTAGCTGCAGAAACGCGACATGGTGTCACGGGCTGCCACTTGCCACATTTCCTCCGGTTGTCTACCTCTCACCGTGACGGTGAACGGCACCCAACCGGGTGGCACAGGCCCTGCAGGAACCTCGACATGGATTGTTCACGTCTTGTTCCCCTCCTCTCCTTCTTCTTTGGCGACGTACTGCGGCATCTTGTCATACCCGAAATATTGAAGCATTTCCCTCAACGTTTCCGGATAGCCGCTGCGGTGAGAACAGTGGGACACCACCCACCCGTTCTCCAACTGTCTATCCGCTGTCATCTATAAAAACATATTTGAGAAATGTCAAATAATTATTTGAACAGTAAACCATTGAGTTATAACATAAAACATGTCACTGAACTCATAAGACTTGGAATCATAGTTCAAATTTAAACAAATTTGACTGCTGATCTGCTGTCCAACATGACAGCCCTGACCAGTTTCCGTTTCAACCTGATTTAGGCCATGCTAAAGGCAAAACCAATTCTGGAGCTCAACATCAAAGTTAAATCTAACCTCAATATATTTCCAGAAAGTGTTTGCTTGGACTAAGATCTGTCCGGGTTCAAAAGTTATGAGATATCAAAGTTAACAGAATTTCTTGAGAAAATTGGACAGCACCTCCCTGCTTCAGGTACTGATTTTATCATAGAATTCCAGTTAATTCTACTCCCAATCTGACAAAACTTTCTGTTACAAAGTTGTAACCCATCTCATAAGCTTTCCAGAACTACCTCATATTTTATATTTTTGGATTTTTATGCAGGAAGTTATGCTCAATTTACAGAGAGTTACAGAGAGTGTTTGCTATGCCCTGTTTTCTGAACAGTTTCAACTCTACTGCATTTTTCAATTTGTTAAAGGAAGAAACACCTCTGGACCTCAACAGAAAAGTTGTAAAGCTCTTCCAATGCTTTCCATAAATGCATCATATGACCCCAACCTCAAAATAACTCAACCTCTAACCTCTGATTAACTTTAGCCTTAATTCAGCTGAAAACAGGGGACTCTGTCCTTAGTATCCTATAAGTTGAAAACTAGTTTACATTGAATATCCTGATTAAGGGAAGGAGTTGCATCAAGTTTTAGTGCGCTGGATCAAAACTTTCAAGTTTTACAATGCAGTTTCTCATTTAGTGGCATGTCACGTCGATGCGTCACCAGAGCATGTCGGTACTACGTCCTCACAAAGAAAAACCTATACCGGACTTAGCCGGCTTCAATAGTTCAGTGGCACTAAGCGTCTCTCGCACGCGGATGCTACACGTCTACCATTTCGTGGTTAGACTACCTGTAGATAACTCCAACAATCGCCAGACTCGGCTGCACACCGAGCCCAGTATCCATACAGTTCGTACACCCGGCCGTCATCACTCGCCCGTATGTTCTCAAGCCAAACAAGCCTTGAGCTACGTGTTCACTTTACTGACCACGTGACGGGGTCTCCCAAATTGTACCATGCACACCAGGGACATACGTTGCTCGAATACCCCAAACGACATGAAGAGTCGTAGAGGATATTAAAGCGGGTCGGGTTACCTGCCACCCGTGGGGCTCTACCCTTCAGATTGTGCGCTTTGGTGGACAGCGCTTACGTGCACTCCCCAAGACATAAAACGTCCCGAGATGCACGATTTTCCGACATAATCAAATAGGTTATGATGCCACTTTCTATACACTAATAACATCCTTATATGCGCTATAACTCGTTCGTCACTGGATTTTTGAAAAAGATAACCTTTGTAGTGAGTTAAACCTCAAGCGAGCTCTGATACTAATGCTGACACGACCCCACGGTCTTGTCGAGCCAGGATCACGCTGAGGGGTGCTGTGTTGCACAGCACCGGATAACACACATCAAAGGTACAAAGTGGAAGCAAAGTTTTATTACATAAAAAGATTTATGAACATTTGTACAACAAAATATGTTCAGTCTACAATCATGGGCGTAGACTACGCATCGAGTTCACATTCATCCCAGGAACGTGTCCCCGCTAGCACGCACACACACTAACACGGCGGCGTGCACGACTCCCACTCGATGGGGTTTCCCTCCTGGGGTTCCGTCTCCTCCTCGGGAGTCCCTTTCTCATACAACCCTGCAAAAGCTTGAAACACAAGAAGTGAGCACGAAGACTCAGCAAGACTGACCCGTCTCTCCTAAACATGAAACTTCTACATGGAGGGTGATAGGTTACATGAGGCAAAATAAGTTGCCAGGACTCGCCTAATTAGTGGGACCTTACTTTCAAGTTTTAGCAGCAGGTTGTGGAGAACCTTACGCTAAGGCACATGAGAGGGCCACAATCAAACAAGAAACACATTTCTCTCATGTACTTTGCCCAAAGTTGAAAAGAACTTTAGTTAGCTCTAAACTACAACAAATCATTAACAATCAAAGTTCATCTTTAAATCAGCAACATTTTAACATGTATCTAGCCTGTTCTTTCTACGTCATGGCACAGTGAACAAGTGGTACTCACTGACCGTGAAGGACGGTGATTATAATTGATTTACAACTGCAGGGTTACCGGAATAACCCGTCACGTATGCCCGTACTCGATGTTGTATACAACAACCATCACGGACGTCGTACGCAACTACCTTTCACCCGTTAGCCAAACATTGAACCGGTCCTATCGTCCCGAGCAAGAGGTCTCTGAACGCGCATCTCAGTGCCGCCAGCCGATTTACACCTCAAGCTCTCAACCTACCCTCTGAACGACAGGCAATGCCTCAATACCCAGCTACCCGAGTTACATTGGTTTCCCAGTTCCCATATAGCCGGTAGGTCTTCGGTACAGTTCTATCTTGTTCAACAGGCTCGCACACGGCTCAGTCCTCAATCGACACAACCGGAGCTATAACACACAGGCCCCAAAGTCCTGCTGCCCTTACTCTCCGCTCGGTCTCATTTTTCTTGCCATGTGTTTCATTTGCTACCTCTACCCGAGCAATGTGCCTCTAGCCTATTCTCGTGAGTAGTACCAACTACTCGACTTGTACCGAATCCTACACTATCTTAGCATTGCAGTAGCTAACAGGGTTTTCAATCCTAATCCCAACCCATGGCTTTCTTGGCTATGAATTTGGGTTTCAATCAAGACTGTAATGCAAGAATTCATTGGTACTCAAAGAAAGTTCTCAAAACAGTAAAAATTTGTAAAATGGTTAATGCAAACCAGAGCTTGCCTTTCTGCTCTTGGTCGTAGTCTAGCTGCTCTTCCGGAGTAATGAAGTCTAAGACTTCGGGTTCCTCCTCGACCTTAGCGACTACATGAGATAACAAGCACATGTATTAATTTAAATGCATTTGAATTGAATTTAAACTTGTGAAGTTTATAACTCTTACTAGACAGACCCAATGACTCTGAAATTTTTACTGTGGTTTGGTTATAACATAAACTGAGACTTGGCCAAGTTTTAGTTGCAGCAAAGCTCATTTGAGCCCTCCACAAATAATTATGTACTTGAGCTTACTTGGAGTTCTTAGGGTTTTCTAGGAATTTTCATGGAGCAAACCATGTCTTTCTGAAAACTAGATTTTCAGAGGGTTCTAATGGAGTTCGTCTCACTTAATTTTAAGGTTACTAGCTAAAGATATGAGCTAAACAATTTCAGAGAAATTCTAAAAATGTTTCTGGACATTTTCTATTTTCTCTGGAACAGTTTTATTAATCCCACCGTTAGGTGGATCAAACGAGCTCAAATGGATCTGCCATTTTTATGGTAGCTCAGGGATATTTTGGTGAACATCCCAGCGAAATTTCAGAATTTTCCTCCAAAGGGTTCTCCAGTTAAAATTCTAAACAGTTTAAATTTTGAAGAATTAATTCTGGAGAAATAAGGATTTTCATGAAGTGAAACTTGATTTTCTGGAAAGTACTCAGAGAGCTGAATCCAACAAATTTTGTTTCACTCGATTTGGAGTTTCCTAGCCAAAGTTATGAGGATTTGAAGTTTGAATGAAATCTGAAAATCAGGAAAAGTTCAAATCACTGCACGTGGGACCTGGGCTACGTGTTGGTTCCTCATCGGATGACACATGCGACTACAGATTCCTTCGCGCGCAGCCGCACCCGATCCATGCCACAGAAGATCCCGGTTTTAAAATATCTGCTATTGACAGCTGGGACCCACCCCCTTCGTCTTCCTCCCGCCTCCCACGCTCTGCCGCCGCAATACCTCGCCGGAGAGCTTGCCAGCGGCCTCTGTGGTGCTCCAAACTTCATGATTCTGGCCGCCCCTGCCTAATTCCACTCGGGGAACATGATTCTGTGCTCAGCTTGTCATGAAAATGGCCGGCACATGGTCGGCGACCAGCGGTAGCTTCGGAAGAACTTCGGCCGTGTCGGCCGGTCTTCCTAACACCTCACCCGATCGAACAAAAGGTCGTAGAGCACCAGTGGACCCTTGGAAAGGTCGTCATGAGCTCCACGGAGCTCGGAAAGGGCTGTGTTGGGCTGTCACCGTGCGACCTAGGCCGGAAATCGGGAATTCTTCTAAAACTCGAAGAACAGCGGTTTCCCTCAACGGTTCTTCGTTGTTCCTGCTCCTATGGACTCGTACGGGCACCTAGAAGTGATCCCCTCCACGAGAGGATGAGTGGTGCGGTGTGGACTACAAATTTCACGAATCAGTTCGGGCTCCCCTTTTGCACACCGTCACGAAATCATGAAATTCCGGCGTGAGCAGCCTATGTCATGCCGCCGGAGCTTGCAGTAATGAAAGAGGGACTGAAGGCGAACCTTTTTGCTGTTCACGGCTCAGTGAATGGCTAGCTGTCATGGCCCGAAGTATCGTTCCCGCGATGGTGGCTCGAGCTGAACCGGCAAAGGAAAGATTGTCGCGGTGGAGCTCGGGGAGGATTTCTCAGGGCCTGGAACCGGTGCGAGGGCGTCAAGGATAGCTTGGCGTACCTGGTGCTGGTCTCAGATCGCCGTGGAAGCTTTGGGGTTGGCCAGGCAACGAGGGACAGAGGGTTCAACCGAGCGGCGAGAGCTTTCGGTTTTCTGGGTGGGAACGCGACGGGACAGCGGTGAGAAGCACCGGTGACCGCTCGGGCGCGTAGATAAAGGCCCCGAGAGGCGGTTCAGCAGCCGAGAGCGGCAAGCAGCTGGTGGCGCGGCGGCCTACCCTCGGTGGTGCCTTCGGAGGCAGCTCGGGGACCCGAGCATTGAAGGTTCAGTCAGTTGAATTTCTTCAGTGGCTGACATATGGGTCCCACTTCCTTTTTAACCCCTGAACTTAACTCCCTCTCACTGTTGCAAACAGTAATCCCCTTATACCCATGGTGATTCGAATTATCTACCCCTGAGCCATTTGAATTGGTTAGAATTCAAATTGGGTTTATGTTTGACTAAATTTCAGCACATGTGCAGTTTGAAGTTCAAATAGAGTTTTAATTTGCTAGACTTAGCTCATGTCAAGATCAACTCCAAATGGAGTGAAAATTGGTGTGTGAGCTCAGAAAAATTTGCTGAGTAAGAATATGCCTCCGACTTTTGAATTCGTGGGATGAAAACAGTTTGAATTTGAATTTGAGTTCAAACCACCCTCTTTCTAGCTATACCCAAAAGGACCTAAAAAAGGTTTTGAATTTGGGTGAAACTTGGCATGGACATTCCTAGTAAGGTGTAGGAGTTTTTCATAAGTCCAGCCCCTATATGATGCATGTGGGAAATGCCACTTTTGCATTGAGTGAGTTTGTTCTCTAATGATCATGTTGATGGTGGTTACTTGCTCTTCAAATGTGTTCATCAACTTTCTTCAAATGAAGTGTGTGTGTGATGTGATGAGCACCTTGAGTATGTGCCAAAAACTTAGGCCCTTACATAAACCGAGCCTTGAAGTCTATGTGTGCAAATTCATGAAAATGGGACTTACAAAAACTTTTCTACACGCAAAGTGTACATGGGTGTTCATCAAAAGAGGCTCACATGTTCATTTGAATATGTTGAACCAATATGGACTTAAACACTCATGTGCCTGAAAGTTAAAAATCAGCTTTTCAAATTCAAAGTTCACCGCAAATTGTGGCCACACTTTTGAAAACTCATGCAGCCATATATTTTTGAATTGAGTAATGTTAGGGTGGCAAACTTTTAATTTTAGATTGGGCTAAAAAGGAAGTAAATATGAGCATTTTCAAATTCAAACCGAATTAAATTTGCTATACAAATTCAAACGGAATTCAGCGAATTCAAATGCTAGACCACATTTCAATCTCAGAAATTTGGAATTTGAGAGATTAACATGAGAAGATCTTTTGGGGAGAAGAAGGGGGTGGACCCCGCTGGACAGTGAACCAAATTTACTTGCAACAGAAGTATTGGTCTCTGTTTCAGTTAAACACCCGAGGAGCACTCACCCGAGCGACACCGAGCTGCTGCCGCACCACCTCCCCGTGGTTTTCCCCGTGCTGGCGACCAGTGTGGATGCTTTATTCCCTCTCGACGTGATCTACTCCCTCTCAGACCAAAACAAATAGACTTTGGCCTCCTCCGCACGAGCTAAACACCGAGAGCCGAGCGCCACATGTCGGTTCCAATCAGGAACCCAGTAAACCAAGCGTGCAACTCCACTCCGAGCTGCAAAACAGCACGGAGCACTCGTTCCCCACTTCCTCAGTGCAAAAACAGCCGAGCTCCGGCTTCCCTTCCCCTTGAACGGCCTTCCTCCGTGGCGACCTAAAACAAGACGACAACAGGGCGCACGTGGATGGCTCTCCACAGAGGCTTTCACGCCCGAGCAAGCACGTCCACGGGAGTGCCCTACCTTGGTGCTGCTCTCCTCCAAAACTTGGATCAAGCCGTGGACCATCGCCGGCGAATTCAAGGTTTTTGCTCCGGCATGCACAACCCGAGCGTCCGGTACAGGAACACAAAATTCTCACTCCCTAATTGTTGTTAGATCACCAAATTTTGCACACACGGGCCGGACTAGCCGGCGATCATCTTCTCTTTAGCAACCATAGCTTGAAACCGACTCGCAGCAGCGTATTTTGAGGATTCCCGAGCGTATCCATGGCGGAACCCCGCGGACGGACGGTGACAACCTACTTGTAACCATTTCCGAGACATGTTGAGGCCTTGCCGGTCTTCCTATAAGTTCCCTGGAGCTGTAGAGCAAGTCGGCCGAGCTTGTGGCAGGCTAGAGAGGTCGGCCGACAGCGCCGAAGTCATTCCGTAGCCGTCGCACGTCGCCGACGGTGTTCCGACCACCGGCAGCCCGAGCCAACCCCACCGAAGTGTTCCCTGACCTCCCAAACCCCCTAGCGGCGAGTCTCCACCGGGATATGGCTGGAAACGCCGGGCCGGCGAGCAGTGGCCTCGGTCCGGCGAGGAGGCGGCGCGCGCGCGACAGAGCGGGCGGGAGGAAGGAGAGAGGATCAGGCCCAGCATCAGTGACCGAATTTTAAAAGTTTAATAAGCTGTGGCTCGGGATCCGCTGTGAGTGTGCGCATGGGAACCCTGTGACCCAGTGTGGCCTGAATTCTATTGGCTGTGGTTTAAACACGTGGGCCCAGCCAATTTTTAGTAGTAAAACAATTCCAGATTGTGCCACAAGTTTGGAAAATCATATCTTTGTGTATAATCCTCCAAATTGAGTGATTCAAATTGGGTTGGATTCATTTTGCAAAGATATATCCAAATATGAACCCCAATTTGTATGAAAGTGTAAGGGCCTAAGTTTTTGGCACATATTCAAAGTGTTCATCACCACACACACACTTCATTTGGAGAAACTTGATGAATACATTTGAAGAGCAAGTAAACACCATCAACATGTTCATTAGAGACTGAACTCACAAGATGCAAAAGTGGCATTTCCCACATGCATCATATAGGGGCTGGGCGTATGAAAAACTCCTACACCTTGCTAAAAATGTCCATGCCAAATTTCACCCAAATTCAAAACCTTTTTGAAGTCCTTTTGGGTATAACTAGAAAGAGGGTGGTTTGAACTCAAATTCAAATTCAAACTATTTCCATCCGATGAATTCAAAAGTGGGAGGCATACTCTTACTCAGCATATTTTTGTGAGCTCACACACCAATTTTCACTCCATTTGGAGTTGATCTTGACATGAGCTAAGTTTAGCAAATTCAAGCTTTATTTGAATTTCAAACTGCAGATGTGCTGAAATTTATTCAAACACTTCACAATTTGAATTCTATCAACTTCAAATGGGCTTGTGGTTGATAATTCAAAAATGAGAGGGTATTTGGGTCTCTACTGTTTAGAGCAGTGGGGAAAATTTAATTTCAGAGGTTAAACCTCGGGTGGGACCCACATTTCAGCCTCAGCAGCAAATTTAACCGACTGAAAACCGAGCTCGGTTTCTTGCGCCTGATCCAGCAGCCTCCACGATGAAAGATCGATCGGGACAGCAGCTGGTTGCCGCCCCGACCACTGAGACGCCTCACCCTCCCTCTTATCTCCGCAGCCGACCCGATGTAAGGCAGAACCGATCACTTCGTTGCTCCCTCGCGCAAGAAACGCCGCTCTTGCCGCCGCTCTCTCGGTTGATCGGAAAAGCCCATGATCACAGCCTCTCCACTTCCTCCAAGCTGCAAAACGGTACGGGAGGCTTTCCTTCTTCTTCCCCGTTGTAGGAAATTAGCTGAACTCGACTGATCTCGCCCATACAGAAAGTTCTTTCCGGTGACCTAAGTTCGCCGCACCTCGGGCTTCCATGGACAGCCCAAACGGGAGCATGTCACGCCCAAGCTTAGGCGTCCTCGGACGCGTTAGAGACTGGTGCTGCTCACCCCCAAGCCACAGCCCGAGTGTTTGATCACCGGCGGTGAATTTCAGTTTTCCCTTTCACTCGGCGCATACTGACCTTCGGGTGCGGATCCGCCAAATTCTCACTCCATAGTTGTTTAGAGATCCTCGAACTGTTCCTACACGATCTAGACTTAGTGGCACACAAGTTAGCTTCACAACACCTAGCATGAGAACCCCTGTACATGGCGTATTTCCAAGATTGCCAACGGCGGCTTATGCGGGAAGCATCGGGCGCATGGTGAGAGCCTACTTAGGACTTCTCCCGATCTGCTTCAAGCCCATGCTGAGCTTTCCTAGGATTCCCTGATACTCTCCGGCCTTTTTATCGATCGGTTGGGTTGCTAGGAAGGCCGGCCGACATGGCCGAAGTTGTTCCGAAGCCGCCGCTCGTCGCCGGCTGTGTACTGGTGATTTTCATGATGAGCTGAGCCCAGCATCGTGTTCCCCGGATGGATTTAGGCAGAGGAGGCCAAAATCATAGAGTTTGGCGCACGGCAGAAGCCACCGGCAAGCTCTCCGGCGAGGGGTCGCGGCGGCCGAGCGCGGGAGGCCGGAGGTAGACGAAGCCCCCAGTCCTACGTGTCAGCGGCCGATATTTTAAACCCCGGGATTAGCTGTGGCATCAGATCAGGTGCGGATGCGCGCGAAAGATTCCGTAGCCCCTTGTGTCGACCGCTGAGAAGTTGACACGCGCAGCAATTTAAACATTTCCCCGATTTTCAGATTTAGTTCAAACTTCAAACCCACATCACTTTGGCTAGGAAACTGCAAATTGAGCGAACAAAATTTTGTTGGATTCATCTCTCTGAGTACTTTCTAGCAAATCAAGTTTCACTTCATGAAAATTCTTATTTCTCAAGAATTAATTCTTCAATGTTCAAATTGTTTAGAATTTTAACTGGAGAACCCTTTGGAAGAAAATTCTGAAATTTTGCTGGGATGTTCAACAAAAAATCCCTGAGCTACCATAAGAATTTCAGATCCATTTGAGCTCATTTGATCCACCTAATGGTGTGATTAATAAGACTGTTCCAGAGAAAATAGAAAATGTCCAGAAACATTTTCAGAATTTCTCTAAAATTGTTTAGCTCATACCTTTAGATAGGAACCTTCAAATTATGTTAGACCAACTCTATTAGAACCCTCTGAAAACCTAGTTTTCAGAAAGTCATGGCTTGCTCCATGAAAATCCCTAAAACACCCTAAGAGCTCCTATTTAATGTCAAGTACATAATTATTCGTGGAGAGCTCAAATGAGCTTTGCTGCAAATGAAACTTGGCCAAGTCTCTGTTTAGATTGTAACCAGACCACAGTAAAAATTTCAGAGTCATTGGGTCTGTCTAATAAGACTTTCAGTCTTCACAAGTTTAAATTCAATTCAAATGCATTTAAATTGATACATATACATGTTATCTCATGTAGTCGCTAAGGTTGAGGAGGAACCCTAAGTCTTAGACTTCGTCACTCCAGAAGAGTAGCCAGCCTACGACCAAGAGCAGAAAGGCAAGCTCCAGTTTGCATTAACCTTTTTATAAATTTTTACTGTTTTGAGAACTTACTTTAAGCACCCACTTACTTCTTGCATTAGAGTCTTGTTTGAAACCCAAATGCATAGCCAAGAAAACCATGGGTTGGGATTAGGATTGAAAACCCCGTTTAGATACTGCAATGCTAATATAGTGTAGGATTCGGTACAAGTCGAGTAGTTGGAACTACTCGCGAGGATAGGATAGAGGCACTCGACTCGGGTAAAGATAGCAAATGAAATACATGGCAAGAAAAATGAGACCGAGCGGAGAGTAAGGGCAGCAGGACTTTGGGGCCTGGGTGCTATAGCTCTGCTTGTGTCGATTGAGGACCGATCCGTGTGCCAGCCTGTTGAACAAGCTAGAACAGTACCGAAGACCTACCGGCTATATGGGAACTGGGAAACCGATGTATCTTGGGTAGCTGGGTATTGAGGCATTGCCTGTCGTTCAGAGGGTAGGTTGAGAGCTCGAGGTGTAAATCGGCTGGCGGCACTGCGGATGCGCGCGCAGAGACCTCTTGCTTGGGACGATAGGACCGGTTCAATATTTGGCTGACGGGTGAAAGGTGCTTGCGTACGACGTCCGTGATGGTTGCTGTAGGCAACATCGAGTATGGGCGTACGTGACGGGTTATTCGGGTAACCACGCAGGTGTAAATCGATTATAATCACCGTCCCTCACGGTCAGTGAGTACCACTTGTTCACTGTACCGTGACACAGAAAGAAAAGGCTAGATTCATGTTAAAAGTTTGCTGATTTGAAGGATATACCTTGCTTGTTAAAGTCTTGTTATAGTTTAGAGCTAATTAAAGTTCTTTTCAACTTTGGGCAAAGTACATGAGAGGAATGCGTTTCTTGTTTGATTGCGGCTCTCTCATTTGCCTTAGCGTAAGGTTCTCCACCACCTGCAGCTAAAACCTTGAAAGTAAGGTCCAACTAATTAGGCGAGTCCTTGCAACTTATTTTACCCCATGTACCCAAAAACCATTCATGTAGAAGTTTCATGTATAGGGGAGACGGTTCAGACATGCTGAGCCATCGTGCTCACTGCTTGTGTTTGAAGCTTTTGCAGGAGTTTATGAGGAAGGGAATCCCGAGGAGGAGACGGAACCCCAGAAAGGGAACCCCGTCGAGTGGGAGTCGTGCACGCCGCCGTGTTAGTGTGTGTGCGTGCTAGCGGGGACATGTTTACGGCCTGAACGTCAACTTGATGCGTAGTCTACGTCCGTGAGTGTAGACTGAATATATTTTGTTGTACAAATGTTCATAAACCTGTTTATGTAATAAAACTTTGCTTCCGCTTTGTATCTTTGATGTGCGTTATCCGGTGCTGTGCAAGGCAGCACCCCTCAGCATGATCCTGGCTCGACAAGGCCGTTGGGGCCGCGTCATCGTGGTATCAGAGCTCGCTTGAGATTTAACGCACTACAAAGGTCATCTTTTTCAAAAATTCGGTGAGGAACGAGTTAGTAGCCTATATAAGGATGTTATTAGTGTATAGAAAGTGGCATACTAGACTATTTGCTTATGTCAGAAAATCGTGCATCTCGGGACGTTTATGTCTTGGAGGGTGCATGTAAGCGCTGTCCATCAGTGCGCACAAGCTGAAGGGTGGAGCCCCACAGGTGGCATGTAACCCGATCCACTTTAATATCCTCTATGACTCTTCATGTCGTTTGGGGTATTCGAGCAACGTCTGTCCCTGGCGTGATTTGGGCAATTTGGGAGACCCGGTCACGTGGTCTGTAACGTGAACACGTAGCTCAAGGCGAGTTTGGCTTGAGAACATCCGGGCGAGTGATGACGGCCGGGTGTATGAACTGTATGGATTCCGGGCTTGGTGTGCAACCGAGTCTGATGATTGTGTGAGTTAATTGCAGATAGTCTAACCACGAAACGGTAGACGTGTAGTATCCGTGTGCGAGAGACGCTTAGTGCCACTGAATTAACGAAGCTGGCTAAGTCCGGTATAGGTTTTTCTTTGTGAGGACGTAGTACTGACATGAACTGGTGACGCATCGACGTCACACCCCACTAAATGAGCGACTTCATTGTAAAACTTTAAAGTTTTAATCCAGAGCTCTAAAACTTTGATGTAACTACTTCCCTTAATCAGGATGTTCAAAGTTAATAAGTTTTCAACTTATAGGATACTAAGGACAGAGTCCTCTGTTTTCAGCTGAAATAGGGCTGAAGTTAATCAGAGGTTAGAGGTTGAGTCCTTTCGAGGTTAGGGTCATATGATACATTTATGGAAAGCTTTGTAAGAGCTTTACAACTATTCTGTTGAGGTCCAGAGGTTTTTCATCCCCTAACCAATCGAAAAATGCAGTAGAGTTGAAACTGTCCAGAAAACAGGGCAGAGCAAACACTCTCTGTAACTCTCTGTAAATTGAGCATAACGTCCTGCATAAAAATCCAAAAATAGAAAATGAGGTAGTTCTGGAAAGTCTATGAGATATATGACAACTTTGTAACAGAAAGTTGTGTCAGATTTGGTGTAGAATTAACTGGAATTCTTGGATCGAATCAGTACCTCAAGCATGGAGGTGCTGTCCAATTTTCGCCAGAAATTCTATCAACTTTGACATCTCATAACTTTGGATCCAGGACAGATATTAGGCCAAGCAAATACTTTCTGGAAAGCTTTTGAAGTTAACTTTAACTTTTTTGTTGAGCTCCAGAATTGGTTTTGCCTTTAGGATGATCAGGGCTGTCATATTGGACAGCAGATCAGCAGTCAAATTTGTTTAAGTTTGAACTATGTTTCCAAGTTTTATGAGTTCAATGACATGTTTTATGTTATAACTCAATGGTTTACTGTTCAAACAAATATTTGATATTTCTCAAATATGTTTCTACAGATGACAGCAGATAGACAATTGGAGAACGGGTGGGTGGTATCCCACTGTTCTCACTGCAGCGGTTATCCGGAAACGTTGAGGCAAATGCTTCAATATTTCGGGTACAGCGAGATGCCGCAGTTCTTTGGCAAGGAATATGGCGGGGAGGGGAACAAGACGTGGACAATACATGTCGAAGTTCCTGCAGGACCCACGCCACCCGGTAGGGCACCGTTCACCATCACGGTGAGAGGTAGACAGCCGGAGGAAATGTGGCAAGTGGCAGCCCGCGACACCATGTCGCGTTTCTGCCAACTACATGTAAGAGCTATGGAGGGCACTCCATACACGCTCGTTCCGGTGGAGGGACGAGTAATCATCTGTGGCAGGAAAGGTACATAGAGGAAACAGATCCAGGTTGCCCAAGGTACAACCCCACGGAGGCGAACCTCAGCCTCCAGTTGAGGGCCGGAAAAGCCGTGATGGACAGACAAGTTGTTCATACGGATTGTTTTGCCGCAAAGCTCAAGGAGAGCACAAGCCGTGGAGACCATTTCGAGAGTGCTCACAGCGCACTCCGTAATGTGCTCCTTCCGACGATAAAGCGACTGAATGAGCAACACAATCAGTTGCATCGTCTGAAGAAGGCGAAGAGAAAAAGCCGTGTCGATATCACGGCTTTGCAACAGCAGGTGCAGGCTCTGACCCAGCAGAATGAGGTCCTCACTCAAGAGCAGGATGACGCTATTGAGGAGAGGCAAGGCTGGGAAGAGGACTACAACCAAGCCATGGATGAGGTGCACGCGTTGCAGGACCTCGTACCTCCGGTAATGGGCATACCGGTGGTAGGTGCCGTACCCGTGGTCTTGGGTCTTCCGGCAATGGGAGAACCCGAGCCGGAAGAGGAGGTTATGGCATCCACCAGCAGAGGTACTGGAGGAGGATGAACCGCAGGAGGTCGAGCTCTACTCCGAGTAGGAGGTTACCGTTGCCGAGTAGGGCAGCATGGGTGATGTAACGAAAACTTTTGTAATCAGTGACATGTCGTGCAGACAGTAGTGTATGTATATGTAGTGACGACATGAGCACGACTTCTCGGAGACCCGAGAATAATGTATCTTGTATAAAGTCTATGCTTTATCAATATATGTGAATGCTGTACAAATTATTCATGTGTCACTTCAATACCTACTGTTTCATATGGAGTTTTAAGTATGACATGTGCTGATCGCTGCTGTTTTGAATTTCAGAATGACTCGTACTCGTGCCAACCCGGACGTTGGAGGTTCCAGTGAGGGGGGAGAGACCTCCCAACAACCTCCCGAGGATTCCTCGGGACAGCAACAGCAACAGCAGCAACAGCAACAGCAACAACCGGGCTCTCATCAGCAGCACACGGAGTTGCTGCAAACCCTCATTGCAAATACGTCTCGACCAGAGAGGCGTCAAGATCGTGAGGAGCGCCAACAGAGCTCCTACTCCGACTTTGTGGCTACTCATCCCCTGGTATTCTCAAGGGCGGATGAACCCCTCGATGCGGACAACTGGCTCCGCACGATGGAGATGATGTTCGGGCTGCTTCAAGTGAGTGAGCAGCACAAGACTCAGTTCACGGTCCAACAGCTCCAGGGATCCGCGAGCGTGTGGTGGTCGAACTACTGTGCTTCACAGCCCACCGAGCGAGTTATGACCTGGGCGGAATTCCAGACGGCCTTCAGGGCCTATCACATACGGGCGGGTCTCATGAAGAGGAAGACGCAAGAGTTCTTACACCAGCAACAAGGGAGCCGGAACGTGCTGGAATACTCCAGGGCGTTCAATGATCTTGCGCTCTACACTTCGTACCACGCCGATACTGACACGACCCCATCGGCCTTGTCGAGCCAGGATCACGCTGAGGGGTGCTGCGTTGCACAACACCGGATAACGCACGTCAAAGATACAAAGCGGAAGCAAAGTTTTATTACATAAACCAGTTTATGAACATTTTTACAACAAAATAGTCCAGTCCACACTCACGGGTGTAGACTATGCATCGAGTTCACGTTCAGCCCGTGAACGTGTCCCTGCTAGCACGCACACACACTAACACGGAGGCGTGCACGATTCCCACTGAACAGGGTTCCCCTCCTAGGGTTCCGTCTCCTCCTCGGGAGTCCCTTCCTCATAAACCCCTGCAAAATCTTCAAACACAAGCAGTGAGCACGATGGCTCAGCAAGTCTGACCCGTCTCCCATATACATGAAACTTCTACATTAATGGTTTTTGGGTACATGAGGTAAGATAAGTTGCAAAGGACTCGCCTAATTAGTTGACCCTTACTTTCAATGTTTTAGCAGCAGGTGGTGGAGAACCTTACGCTAAGGCACATGAGAGAGCCGCAATCAAACAAGAAACGCATTTCTCTCATGTACTTTGCCCAAAGTTGAAAAGAACTTTAATTAGCTCTAAACTGCAACAAGACATTAACAAGCAAAGTATATCTCTCAAATTAGCAAACTTTTAACATGTATCTAGCCTGTTCTTTCTACATCACGGTACAGTGAACAAGTGGTACTCACTGACCGCGAGGGACGGCGATTATAATCGATCTACACCTGCAGGGTTACCCGAATAACCCGTCACGTACGCCCGTACTCGATGTTGCCTACAGCAACCATCACGGACGTCGTACGCAACCACCTTTCACCCGTTAGCCAAATATTGAACCGGTCTTATCGTCCCGAGCAAGAGGTCTCTGCACGCGCATCGCAGTGTCGCCAGCCGATTTACACCACGAGCTCTCAACCTACCCTCTGAACGACAGGCAATGCCTCAATACCCAGCTACCCGAGTTACATCGGTTTCCCGGTTCCCATATAGCCGGTAGGTCTTCGGTACTGTTCTAGCTTGTTCAACAGGCCTGCACACGGCTCGGTCCTCAATCAACACAAGCGGAGTTATAGCACCCAGGCCCCAAACTCCTGCTGCCCTTACTCTTCGCTTGGTCTCATTTTTCTTGCCATGTATTTCATTTGCTATCTTTACCCGAGTCGAGTGCCTCTAGCCTATCCTCGCGAGTAGTTCCAACTACTCGACATGTATCGAATCCTATCTTATCTTAGCATTGCAGTAACGGGGTTTTCTATCCTAATCCCAACCCATGGTTTTCTTGGCTATGCATTTGGTTTTCAAACAAGACTCTAATGCAAGAAATAAGTGGGAGCAAAGTAAGTTCTCAAAACTGTAAAAAATTGAAAAAAGGTTAATGCAAACTGGGGCTTGCCTTGCTGCTCTTGGTTGTAGGCTAGCTGCTCTTCCGGAGTGACGAAGTCTAAGCCTTCAGGTTCCTCCTCAACCTTAGCGACTACATGAGATAACATGTACATGTATCAATTTAAATGCATTTGAATTGAATTTAAACTTGTGAAGACTATAAGTTTCACTAGACAGACCCAATGACTCTGAAATTTTTACTTTGGTTTGGATACAACCTAAAAAGAGACTTGGCCAAGTTTTATTTGCAGCAAAGCTCATTTGAGCTCTCCACAAATAATTATGTACTTGACTTTAATTGGAGCTCCTAGGGTGTTCTAGGGATTTTAATGTTGCAAGCCATGACTTTCTGAAAACTAGATTTTCAGAGGGTTCTAATGGAATTGGTTTCACTTAATTTTAAGGTTCCTTACTAAAGATATGAGCTAAACAACTACAGAGAAATTCTGAAAATGTTTCTGGACATTTTCTATTTTCTCTAGAACCGTTTTATTAATCACACCTTTGGGTGGATCAAATGAGCTCAAATGGATCTGAAATTTTTATGGTACCTCAGGGATAGTTTGATGAACATCCTAGCAAAATTTCAGAATTTTCCTCCAAAGGATTCTCCAGTTAAAATTCTAAACAGTTTAAATTTTGCAGAATTAATTATGTAGAAATAAAGATTTTCATAGGGTGAAACTTGAATTGCTGGAAAGTACTCAGAGAGCTGAATCCAACAAAATTTGGTTCACTCTATTTGGAGTTTGCTAGCCAAAGTTATGTGGGCTTGAACTTTGAACTAAATCTGAAAATCGGGGAAATGTTTAAATTGCTGCGCGATGGACCGGGGCTATGTGTCAACTTCTCAGCGGTCGACACACGGGGCTATGAAATCCTTCGCGCGCAGCCGCACCTGATCCGGTGCCACAGCAGATCCTGGGGTTTAAAATATCGGCCGCTGACACGTGGGACCGGAGGTTTCGTCTACCTCCGGCCTCCCGCGCTCGGCCGCCACCCACCTCGCCGGAGTGCTCGCCGGAGTGCTTCTGCCGTGCGCCAAACTCCATGATTTTGGCCGCCTCTGCCTAAATCCATCCGGGGAACACGATGCTGGGCTCAGCTCGTCATGACAATCACCGGAACACGGTCGGCGACGAGCGGTGGCTTCGGAAGAACTTCGGCCGTGTCGGCCGGCCTTCCTAGCACCCCAAATGATTGAGCAAAAGGCCGTCGAGCATCAGTGGACCCTAGGAAAGATCGACATGAGCTCCATGGAGCTCGGAAATGGCTGTACTGGGCTGTCACCGTGTGACCTAGGCCGGAAATCGGGAGCTCTCCTAAAACTCGAAGAACAGTGGTTTCCCCCAATAGTTCTTCGTGGTTTCGGCTCCTATGGACTCGTACGGACACCTAGAAGTGCTCCCCTTCGTGAGAGGATGAGTGGTGTTGTGTGTATTACAAATTTTGCGAATCGGTCCGGGCATCCCTTTTGTATACCGTCGCAAAACCGTGAAATTCTGGTGTGGTTAGTTTATGTCACGCCGCCGGGGCTTGCGGTAATGAAAAGGGAATGAAGGCGAACCTTTTTGCTATTCACAGCTTGGAGAACGATGGGCTGTGGTGGCCGGACAGGTCATCCCCATGACGGCGGCTCGGGTTGACTGAGGAATGGAAGATCGTCGCGGTGGAGCTCGAGGAGGGTTGATCAGGGTCTGGAACCGGTGCGAGGACGTCAAGGAAGACTCGACGCACTTGGTTATGGTCTCAGATCGCCGTGACAACCACAGGGTTGGCCGGGCGACGAGGGACCGAGAGCTCAGTCGAGCGGCGAGGGATTGCGGTTTTCTGGGTGAGACACGTCGGGAGAGCGGCGAGAGGCAACGGGGACGGCTCGGGCACGTAGATAAGGGCCCCGAGAGGCGGTTCAGCGGCTTGGGCGGCAAGCAGCTGCTGGCCTCGATGGCCTGGCGCGGTGGCGACCACGGCGGGAGCCCGAGACCCAAACACTCGGTGCCTCATTCGGTTCTGTGAACTGTTAAGCTGACATGTGGGTCGCACCCAAGTTTTAACCTCTGAAATTAACTTTCCTCTACTGCTCCAAAAAGTAATCCCACTAATACACTCTAGGATTTGAATTATCTACCACATGCCCATTTAGAATTGGTAGAATTCAAATTGTAAAGTGTTTAACTAAATTTCAGCAAATATGCAGTTTGAAATTCAAATAAAGTTTGAATTTGCTAAACTTAGCTCATGTCAAGATCAACTCCAAATGGAGCGAAAATTGGTGTGTGAGCTCACAAAAATGTGCTGAGTAAGAATATGCCTCCCACTTTTGAATTCATGGGATGGAAATAGTTTGAATTAGAATTTGAGTTCAAACCACCCTCTTTCTAGTTATACCCAAAAGGACTTCAAAAAGGTTTTGAATTTGGGTGAAATTTGGCATGGACATTCCTAGCAAGGTGTAGGAGTTTTTCATCTGCTCAGCCCATATATGATGCCTGGGGAAATACCACTTTTGCATTTTGTGAGTTTATTCTTTAATGAGCATGTTGATGGTGTTTACTTGCTCTTCAAATGTATTCATCAAGTTTCTTCAAATGAAGTGTGTGTGTGGTGATGAACACTTTGAATATGTGCAAAAATCTTAGGCCCTTAAATTCCTCCCTCCTTAAAAGAATCTCGTCCCGAGATTATAAGGTGAAAATGAGAGAGAGGACGGTGGAAGATTACCGTATATGCGAAGTGAAAAAGTCGGGGCAGTTAGCGCGAAGAAATCCTTCGCTCTCCCATGTCGCTTCGTCGACGGAGTGATTGCTCCATAAAACTTTGTAGAACCACAATGTACGGTTTCGTGTGGTTCGGGCCTTTTCATCAATAATTTGAGCCGGTTCCTCCCGATACGTGAGATCCGGTTTCAGTTCATCTATATCGTCCAGCTGAATGGTAGTTGATTGCTTGAGACACTTCCTCAGCTGGGAGATGTGAAATACGTCATGCACATCGGAAAGTGCTTCTGGTAATTTCAGCCGGTATGCTACTGATCCACATCTCTCTGTAATCTGAAATGGACCGATGAATATCGGGGTGCCAACTTTTCTCTCACCCGAATCTGTTCACGCCCTTCATTGGAGACACATGTAGGTATACGTGATCCCCAACTTTGAATTGTAATTGGCGTCTTCTCCGGTCCACATATTGTTTTTGTCGGGATTGGGCGGCTTTTAGGTTCGCTTGAATCAGCCGAACCTTTTCCTCCGCGTTGTTGACAAGATCAATCCCGAAGGTAACCCTTTCAGCAGACTCACACCAATTTAGTGGTGTGCACCATTTTCTCCCGTATAGCGCCTCGTAAGGTGCCATCTTGATGCTGGCTTGGTACCCATTGTTGTACCAGAACTCGGCCAACGGCAAGTGATCATCCCAATTCTTGCCGTGGTTGATAGTGCAAGCTCGTAGCATATCTTCTAAAGTCTGATTTACCCGCTCGGTTTGCCCATCCGTCTGCGGGTGGTACGCTGAACTACGGGTCAGCTTCGTCCCCAATGCAGCGTGTAGCTTCTCCCAAAAACGGGACACAAATAACGTCCCCCGATCCGATATGATGGTGTGGGGTACGCCGTACAAGCATAGGATCCGTGAGATGTACAATTCAGCATACTTCTTGGCGTTGTAGTTTGTGTTGACCGGGATGAAATGGGAAACTTTGGTGAGCCGGTCGACGATCACCCACACAGAATCATGTTTCTGTAATGTGGTGGGTAAACCGATGATGAAGTCCATGCTCACATCCTCCCACTTCCAGGCAGGAACGCCCAGTGGTTGTAGCAGTCCCGGTTTCCGCATATGATCTGCCTTCACCCTTCGACATGTATCACACTCGGACACGTACTTTGTGATCTCCTACTTCATCTGTGTCTACCAAAACTTGCTTCTAAGTTCTTGATACATTTTGTTGCTGCCGGGGTGAATAGAAAACTTTGACAAGTGATCCTCATCAAAGATTTTCTTTCGTAACTCTGGGTTACGGGGTACGACGATCCCGGTCCTTGAACCATAGGACGCCATCTCCGTCTATCGGGAAACATTTCAGCTCCCCACTGTCTATACGTCTCTGCAAATGTGACTTGCCCTTGTCATTTTTCTGAGCTGCCACTATCTCTTCACGGATGGTGGGGATCAAATCTAAGTTGTAGAGAGCTCCACGTGGAATCACATGCAATGGTGGCTCGCTCTCTTCCCACGGTGTGATGGTCAGATTGTTGACGTGTGACTTGTGGCTCAGCGCATCCGCCACTACGTTTGCCTTGCCGGGGTGATAATGGATCTCTATTTCGTAATCCTTTATCAACTCTAACCATCTTCACTGCTTCATGTTCAGCTCCTTCTGAGTGAATATGTACTTGAGACTTTTGTGGTCGGTATATAAATGTACGAGGTTACCGAGTAGGTGCCTCCACATTTTAAGTGCAAGTACCATGGCAGCGAGCTCCAAGTCATGAGTTGGATAATTCTGCTCATGGTTTCTGAGCTGCCATGATCCATACACGACCACTCTTCGGTCTTGCATCAGCACACATCCGAGCCCAATGCCGGATGCATCGCAGTACACATCGAACGGTTTTATTGTGTCTCGCTGCGCCAAAACCGGTGCTGATGTTAGGTGCTTCACTAATACCTTGAACTCTGCTTCACATGCTGGACTCCAAACATATTTGGTAGCCTTCTTCCGCAGCTCCGTCACAGGCTTGGCAATCTTTGAGAACTTCGGAATGAACCTCCGATAATATCCCGTGAGTCCGAGGAAACTCCGTACCTCGTGAACAGTTCACGGGGACTTCCAATTCAGCACTTGTGTGATTTTACTCGGGTCTACCGCGATTCCCTCCGCTGACATGATATGCCCGAGAAAAGGCACTTGCGATATCCAGAATTTGCACTTGCTGAAATTTCGCATATAGCTTGTGATCCCGCAGCCGTTGCAAGACTATACGCAAATGTTTCGTGTGTTCTTCCTTCGACTTGGAATATACCAATATGTCGGCGATGAAGACCACGACAAACTTGTCGAGCTCCGGCATGAATACCGAGTTCATGAAGTACATGAAATGAGCTGGAGCGTTGGTGAGGCAGAAGGACATGACCAGGTACTCATAAAGTCCGTACCTCATCGAGAAAGCCGTTTCCGGAATATCCTCAGCCCGTATCTTAATCTGATAGTACCCGGATCTTAAGTCCATCTTGGAAAAGATCTTTGCTTCGACCAACTGATCAAACAACATGTCGATCCGTGGCAACGGGTACTTGTTCTTGATGGTTACAGCGTTTAGTGGATGATAGTCCATGCAAAGTCACAATGTCTCGTCATTCTTCTTCATGAATAATGCCGACCAGCCCCATGATGAGGAGCTCGACCTGATAAAACCCTTCTCCAGCAGGTCCGTTAGCTGAGTCTTCAGTTCAGCCAACTCCTTGGGTGCCATCTTGTATGGTCTTCGGGATATTGGCATGGTTCCCAGTGCAAGTTCAATCTTGAACTCCACCTCTCTGTCGGGCGGCATCCCCGGTAAATCATCCGGGAACACGTCAGGGAACTCACGGACTACTGAAATGTCTTCCGATCTGATGGTTGTGGATTGATATACACTTGGAAGTTTTATTTCCTAACTTTCCAGAAATAAAGAGTGTGACTCGTGCATTTCTGGGTGTAGATGCACGACTCAGGGGACGGTGTCTAAAACAGCACTGTGGCGGGTTAACCACGACATCCCTAAGATGGCATCGACTTTCTGTCCCTCTAGAACTATGAGAGACGTAGGGTACACTCTACCCGCTAAGCATAATGGTACTTTAGAAACCATCATGCTTGCTGAAATCTTCCCACCCGGTGAACAAATCAAATATGGGTTTCGGTAGGTAGTATTTGCAAGCTGTGTTTAGCAATGAATGCTTGGCTAATAAAATTATGTGTGGCGCCTGAATCAAACAATATTATGGCGGGATGCTGGTGGAGTTGGAACATACCCGCAACGGTTGGCTCTCCCTCTGGCACGTCCTCTATGGCAAGTTGGTGGACGGTGCCGGGCCCAGGGTTTGCCCGCCGCGCATTAGTGGGGTTCCAGGGCTGATTCCTCCCCGGAAGTTGTGGTGCAACTCCGCCGCCTTGCCGCTCAGGACAATTGTTGGCGAAGTGTCCTGGACGACCACATTTGTAGCATGTGGCTGCTGCTTGGCCGGTGCTTGGGGGATGAAAGCCCGGCATGCGCTGCTGAGGTGCATACACACGCGGCATCGCCCGCTGCTGCTGTTGTTGCTGCGGAGGTGGTACTGGCAGTGCCGGCCGGAATGCCGGTGGAGAATATGGCCGACTGCGGAATGGCATCGGCCTTTGTGGTGGCTGCCAGCGTGGACCCGATGGTGTGCCATTCACCATCCGGTATTTTAGAGAAGGACCACCTCCCTCTCCGCTGCTTTGCGGCGTGATTCGCTTCCTTTCCGCCGCCGCTAACTCCTTTCTGGAGTCCTCCTGAACAATTGCAGCATCAATTATATCGTTGGGTCTGCCGTGATTGAACATCGCCAGCTTGTCCTTCAGGAGCGGGTTAAGCCCCTGGTAGAAATGATCCCGCCGCTTCTCGTCGGTATCGGCATGATACGAGGCATAAAGCGCAAGATCATTGAACGCCCTGGAGTATTCCAGCGCGTTCTGGCTCCCTTGCTGCAGGCGTAAGAACTCCTGCGTCTTCCTCTTCATTAGACCTGACGGTATGTAATAGGCCCTGAAGGCCGTCCGGAATTCCGCCCATGTCATAACTCGCTCGGTGCGCTGCGAAGCACAGTAGTTCCCCACCAAGCGCTCGCGGATCCTTGGGGCTGTTGGACCGCGAACTGCGTCTTGCGCTGCTCACTTACTTGGAGCAGCCCGAACTTCATCTCCATCGTGCGGAGCCAGTTGTCCGCATCGAGGGGTTCATCCGCCCTTGAGAATACCGGGGGATGAGTAGCCAGAAAGTCGGAGTAGGAGCTCTGTTGGCGGTCCTCACGATCTTGACGTCTGCCTGGTCGAGACGTATTCGCAATGAAGGTTTGCAGCAACTCCGTGTGCTTCTGATGAGAGCCTGCCATCACTGCCACAATGTCAGCCAAAGTAACCGTTGGTGATGGCGGTGGCGGTTGTTCCTGTAGCTGTTGCTGCTGTTGCTGTCCCGAGAAGTCCTCGGGAGGCTGTTGGGAGGTCTCTCCCCCCTGACTGGAACCCCCAACATCCGGGTTGGCACGAGTACGAGTCATTCTGAAATTCAAAACAGCAGCGATCAGCACATGTCATGCTTAAAATTCCATATGAAACAGTAAGTATTTGAAGTGACGCATGAATAATTTGCACAACATTCACATATATTGATAAAGCATAAACTTTATACAAGATACATTATTCTCGGTCTCCGAGAAGTCGTGCTCATGTCGTCACTACCTATACATATGCTACTGTCTACACGACATGTCACCGATTACAAAAGTTTTGGTTACATCACACTTGCTCCCCTACTCGGCAACGGTAATCTCCTACTCGGAGTAGAATTCGACCTCCTGTGGGTCATCTTCCTCCGGTACCTCTGCTCGTGGCTCGGGGTCCACAACTTCCTCTTCCGGCTCGGGTTCTCCCATTGCCGTAAGACCCAAAACCACAGGTACAGCACCTACCACCGGTATGGCCATTACCGGAGGTACGAGGTCCTGCAACGCGTGCACCTCGTCCATGGCTTGGTTGTAGTCCTCTTCCCAGCCTTGCCCATCCTCAATAGCGTCGTCCCGATCTTGAGTAAGGACCTCATTCTGCTGTGTAAGAGCCTGCACCGCTTGTTGCAAAGCCATGATGTCGACACGGCTTTTCTTCTTCGCCTTCTTCAGACGATGCAACTGATTATATTGTTCATTCAGTCGCTTTATTGTCGGAAGGAGCAGATTGCGGAGTGTGCTGTGAGCACTCTCGAAATGGTCTCCACGGCTTGTGCTCTCCTTGAGCTTTGCAGTAAGACAATCCGTATGAACATATTGGCTGTCCATCATGGCTTTTCCTGCCCTCAATTGGAGACTGAGGTTTGCCTCCGCGCGACTCTACCTTGGGCAACCCGGATCTGTTGCCTCCATGTACCTCCCTTCCCACACGTGATTAGCTCGTCTCTCCACCTGAACGAGCGCGTATGGAGTGCCCTCCATAGCTCTCACGTGTAGTTGGCAGAAACGCGACATAGTGTTGCGGGCTGCCACTCGCCACATTTCTTCCGGCTGTCTACCTCTCACCGTAACGGTGAACGGCGCCCAACCGGGTGGCGTAGGCCCTGCAGGAACTTCGACACGGATCGTCCACGTCTTGTTCCCCTCCTTTCCTTCTTCTTTGGCAAAGTACTGCGGCATCTTGCTGTACCCGAAATATTGGAGCATTTGCCTCAACGCTTCCGGATAGCCGCTGCAGTGTGAACAGTGGGACACCACCCACCCGTTCTCCAACTGTTTATCTTCTGTCATCTGTAAAAACATATTTGAGAAATGTCAAATATTTATTTGAACAGTAAACCCTTGAGTTATAACATAAAACATGTCATTAAACTCATAAAACTTGGAAACATAGTTGAAACTTAAACAAATTTGACTGCTGATCTGCTGTCCAATATGACAGCCCTGACCAGTTTCAATTTCAACATGATTCAGACCATGCTAAAAGCAAAACCAATTCTGGAGATCAACATCAAAGTTAAAGCTAACTTCAATAGCTTTCCAGAAAGTATTTTTTTGGCGTAATATCTGTCCTGGTTCCAAAGTTATGAGATGTCGAAGTTGATAGAATTTCTGGAAAAAATTGGACAGCACCTCCCTGCTTTAGGTACTGATTTGATCCAATAATTCCAGTTAATTCTACTCCCAATCTGACACAACTTTCTGTTACAAAGTTGTAACCCATCTCTTAAAATTTTCAGAACTACCTCATTTTCTATTTTTGAACATTTGTGCGGGAAGTTATGCTCAATTTACATAGAGTTACAGAGAGTGTTTGCTCTGCCCTGTTTTCTGGACAGTTTCAACTCTACTGCATTTTTCGGTTGATTAGGGGATGAAACACCTCTGGACCTAAACAGAAAAGTTGTAAGGCTCTTCCAAAGCTTTGCAGAAATTTATCATACGATCCCAACCTCTAAAGAACTCAACCTCTAACCTCTGATTAACTTCAGCCTTAATTCAGATGAAAACAGGGGACTCTGTCCTTAGTATCCTATAAGTTGAAAACTTGTTAACTTCAATATCCTGATTAAGGGAAGGAGTTACATCAAGTTTTATTACTCTGGATTAAAACTTTCAAGTTTTACAATGCAGTTGCTCATTTAGTGGGGTGTGACGTCGATGCGTCACCAGAGCTTGTCGGTACTACGTCCTCACAAAGAAAAACCTAAACCAGACTTAGCCGGCTTCGTTAGTTCAGTGGCACTAAACGTCTCTCGCTCACGGATGCTACACGTATACCGTTTCATGGTCAGACTACCTGCAGATAACTCAAACAATCGTCAGACTTGGCTGCACACCGAGCCCGGTATCCATACAGTTCGTACACCCGTCCGTCATCACTCGCCCGGATGTTCTCAAGCCAAACACGCCTTGAGCTACGTGTTCACGTTACTGACCACGTGACAGGGTCTCCCAAATTTCCCAAAGCATAACAGGGACAGACGTTTCTCGAATACCCCAAACGAAATGAAGAGTCGTAGAGGATATTAAAGCGGATCGAGTTACCTGCCACCCGTGGGGCTCCACCCTTCATCTTGTGCGCAGTGGTGGACAGCACATACGTGCACCCCCCAAGACATAAAGTATCCCGAGATGCATGATTTTCTGACATAAGAAAATAGTTAAGTATGCCACTTTCTTTACACTAATAACATCCTTATATGGGCTACTAACTCGTTCCTCACCGATTTTTTTAAAAAGATGACCTTTGTAGTGCGTTAAACCTCAAGCGAGCTCTGATACCACACTGACACGACCCCATCGGCCTTGTTGAGCCAGGATCACCTGAGGAGTGCTGCGTTGCACAGCACCGGATAACGCACGTCAAAGATACAAAGCGGAAGCAATGTTTTATTACATAAACCAGTTTATGAACATTTTTACAACAAAATAGTCCAGTCCACACGCACGGGCGTAGACTATGCATCGAGTTCAAGCCCGTGAACGTGTCCCCGCTAGCACGCACAAACACTAACACGGCGGCGTGCACGACTCCCACTCGACGGGGTTCCAATCCTGGTGTTCCGTCTCCTCCTCGGGAGTCCCTTCCTCATAAACCCCTGCAAAATCTTCAAACACAAGCAGTGAGCACAATGGCTCAGCAAGTCTGACCCGTCTCCCCTATACATGAAACTTCTACATGAATGGTTTTTGGGTACATGAGGTATAATAAGTTGCAAAGGACTCACCTCATTAGTTGACCCTTACTTTCAATGTTTTAGCAGCAGGTGGTGGAGAACCTTACGCTAAGGCACATGAGAGACCACAATCAAACAAGAAACGCATTTCTCTCATGTACTTTGCCCAAATTTGAAAAGAACGTTAATTAGCTCTAAACTACCACAATACATTAACAAGCAAAGTATATCTTTCAAATCAGCAAACTTTTAACATGTATCTAGCCTGTTCTTTCTACGTCATGGTACAGTGAACAAGTGGTACTCACTGACCGCAAGGGACGGCGATTATAATCGATTTACACCTTCAGGGTTACCCAAATAACCCGTCACGTATGCCCGTACTCGATGTTGCCTACAACAACCATCACGGACGTCGTAGGCAACCACCTTTCACCCGTTAGCCAAATATTGAACCGGTCTTATCGTCCCGAGCAAGAGATCTCTGCGCGCGCATCTGCAGTGCTGCTAGCCGATTTACACCTCGAGCTCTCAACTTACCCTCTGAACGACAGGCAATGCCTCGAAACCCAGCTACCCGAGTTACATCGGTTTCCCGGTTCCCATATAGCCGGTAGGTCTTCGGTACTGTTCTAGCTTGTCCAACAGGCCCGCACACGGCTCGGTCCTCAATCGACACAAGCGGAGCTATAGCACCCAGGCCCCAAAGTCCTGCTGCCCTTACTCTCTGCTTTGTCTCATTTTTCTTTCCATGTATTTCATTTGCTATCTTTACCCGAGTCGAGTGCCTCTAGCCTATCATCGCGAGTAGTTCCAACTACTCGACTTGTATCAAATCCTATCTTATCTTAGCATTGAAGTAGCTAAACGGGGTTTTCAGTCCTAATCCCAACCCATGGTTTTATTGGCTATGCATTTGGGTTTCAAACAAGACTCTAATGCAAGAAATAAGTGGGTGCTCAAGTAAGTTCTCAAAACAGTAAAAATTTGTAAAAAGGTTAATGCAAACCGGGGCTTGCCTTGCTGCTCTTGGTCGTAGGCTAGCTGCTCTTCCGGAGTGACGAAGTCTAAGACTACAGGTTCCTCCTCAACCTTAGCGACTACATGAGATAACATGTACATGTATAAATTTAAATGCATTTGAATTGAATTTAAACGTTTGAAGACTATAAGTCTCACTAGACAGACCCAATGACTCTGAAAATTTTACTGTGGTTTGCATACAACCTAAACAGAGACTTGGCAAAGTTTTATTCGCAGCAAAGCTCATTTGTGCTCTCCACAAATAATTATGTACTTGACCTTAATTGGAGCTCCTAGGGTGTTCTAGGGATTTTCATGGAGCAAGCCATGACTTTATGAAAACTATATTTTAAAAGGGTTCTAATGAGTTGGTTTCACTTAATTTGAAGGTTCCTAGCTAAAGATATGAGCTAAACAATTTCAGAGAAATTCTGAAAATGTTTCTGGACATTTTCTATTTTCTCTAGAACAGTTTTATTAATCACACCATTGGGTCGATAAAATGAGCTCAAATGGATCTGAAATTTGTATGGTAGCTCAGGGATATTTTGGTGAACATCCTAGCAAAATTTCAGAATTTTACTCCAAAGGATTCTCCAGTTAAAATTTTAAACATTTTAAATTGCAGAATTAACTATGGAGAAATAAAGATTTTCATAGGGTGAAACTTGATTTTCTGGAAAGGACTCAGAGAGATGAATCCAACAAAATTTGGTTCACTCGATTTGGAGTTTCCTAGCCAAAGTTATGTGGGTTTGAAGTTTGAACTAAATCTGAAAATTGGTGAAATGTTTAAATTGCTGCACGTGGGACCGGGGCTACGTGTCAACTTCTCAGCGGTCGACACACGGGTCTACGGAATCCTTCGCGTGAAGCCGCACCTGATCCGGTTCCACAGCAGATCCCGGGGTTTAAAATATTGGCCGCTGACACGTGGGACCGAGGGTTTCGTCTACCTCCGGCCTCCCGCGCTCGGCCGCCACCCACCTCGCCGGAGTGCTCGCCGGAGGGCTTCTGCCGTGCGCCAAACTCCATGATTTTGGCCGCCTCTGCCTAAATCCATCCGGGGAACACCATGCTGGGCTCAGCTCGTCATGACAAGCACCGGAACACGGCCGGCAACGAGCGGTGGTTTCGGAAGAACTTCGGCCATGTCGGCTGGCCTTCCTAGCACCCCAAACGATTGAGCAAAAGGCCTTCGAGCATCAGTGGACCCTATTAAAGATTGACATGAGCTCCATGGAGCTCGGAAATGGCTGTACTGGGCTGTCACCGTTCGACCTAGGCCGGAAATCTGGAACTCTACTAAAACTCGAAGAACAGTGGTTTCCCCCAATAGTTCTTCGTGGTTTCGGCTCCTATGGACTCGTACAGACACCTAGAAGTGCTCCCCTTCATGAGAGGATGAGTGGTGCAGTGTGTATTACGAATTTTGCGAATCGGTCAGGGCATCCCTTTTGTATACCGTCGGCAAACCGTGAAATTCCGGCGTGGTTAGTTTATGTCACGCCGCCTGGGATTGTTGTAATGAAAGAGGGACTGAAGGAGAACCTTTCTGCTATTCACAGCATAGAGAACGACGGGCTGTGGTGGCCGGACGGATCGTCCCCATGACGGCGGCTCGGGTTGACTGAGGAATGGAAGATCGTCGCGGTGGAGCTCGAGGATGGTTGATTAGGGTCTGGAACCTGTCCGAGGACGTCAAGGAAGACTCGTCGCACTCGGTTATGGTCTCAGATCGCCGTGACAACCATAGGGTCAGCCGGGCGACGAGGGACCGAGAGCTCAGTCGAGCGGCGAGGGATTGCGGTTTTCTGGGTGAGAACACGTCGGGACAGAGGCGAGAGGCAACGGGGACGGCTCGGGCGCATAGATATGGGCCCCGAGAGGCGGTTCAGCGGCTTGGACGGCAAGCAGCTGCTGGCCTCGACGGCCTGGCACGGTGGCGACTGCGGCGGGAGCCCGAGACCCAAACACTCGGTGCCTCAGTTGGTTCTGTGAACTGTGAAACTGACATGTGGGTCCCACCCAAGTTTTAACCTCTGAAATTAACTTTCCTCTGCTGCTGCAAACAGTAATCCCCCTAATACCCTCTAGGATTTGAATTATCTACCACATGCCCATTTAGAATTGGTAGAATTCAAATTGTGAAGTGTTTAACTAAATTTCAGCACATATGCAGTTTGAAAATCAAATAAAGTTTGAATTTGCTAAACTTAGCTCATGTCATGATCAACTCCAAATAGTGTGAATATTGGTGTGTGAGCTCACAAAAATGTGCTGAGTAAGAATATGCCTCCCACTTTTGAATTCATGTGATGGAATTAGTTTGAATTTGAATTTGAGTTCAAACCACCCTCTTTCTAGTTATACCCAAAAGGACTTCAAAAAAGTTTTGAATTTGGGTGAAATTTGGCATGGACATTCCTAGCAAGGTGTAGGAGTTTTTCATCTGCCCAGCCCCAATATGATGCCTGTGGGAAATACCACTTTTGCATTTTGTGAGTTTATTCTTTAATGAGCATGTTGATGGTGTTTACATGCTCTTCAAATGTATTCATCAAGTTTCTTCAAATGAAGTGTGTGTGTGGTGATGAACACTTTGAACATGTGCCAAAAACTTAGGCCCTTACAGATACCGACGAGAAGCGGCGGGATCATTTCTACCAGGGGCTTAACCCGCTCCTGAAGGACAAGCTGGCGATGTTCAATCGTGGCAGATTCAACGATATAATTGATGCTGCGATTGTTCAGGAGGACTCCGGCAAGGAGATAGCGGCGGCGGAAAGAAAGCGTAGTGCTTCGCAAAGCAGCGGAGAAGGAGGTGGTCCTTCTCAAAAATAACGGATGGTGAGTCGTCCATCATCGGGTCCACGCTGGCAGCCACCACAGAGGCCGATGTCATTCCCCAGTCGGCCCTATTCTCCACTGGCATTCAGGACGGCGCTGCCAGTACCACCTCCGCAGCAACAACAACATCGGGCGATGCCGCGTGCGTATGCGCTGCTGAGGTGCATGCCGGCCTTTCGTCCCCCAAGGACCGGTCAAGCAGCAGACACATGCTACAAATGTGGATGTCCAGGACACTTCGCCAAGAATTGTCCTGAGAGGAAAGGCGGCGGAGTTGCACTGCAACTTCCAGGGAGGAATCAGCCCCGGAACCCCACTAATGCACGGTGGGCAAACCCTAGGCCCGGCACCGTCCACCAACTTGCCATAGAGGATGTGCCGGAGGGTGAACAATTCCTTGCGGGTATGTTCCAACTCCACCAGCATCCTGCCATAGTATTATTTGATTCATGCGCCACGCACAATCTTATTATCCAAGCTTTCATTGCTAAATATAGCTTGCAAACACTACCCACCGATAGTCCATACTTGATTTGTTCACCGGGTGGGAAAATTTCAACAAGCATGATGGTCCCAAAGGCACCATTATGCTTAGTGGGTAGAGTGTACCCTACGTCTCTCATAATTTTAGAGGGACAGAAGGTCGATGTCACACTAGGGATCTCGTGGTTAACCTGCCACGGCGCTGTGTTAGACACCGTCCTCCAAGTCGTGCATCTACACTCAGATATGCACGAGTCACACTCTTTATTTCTGGACAGTCCAGAAATAAAACTTCCAGGTGTATATCAGTCCACAACTATCAGATTGGAAGATATTCCAGTAGTCCGCGAGTTCCCTGACGTGTTCCCGGATGATTTACCAGGGATGCCGCCTGACCGAGAGGTGGAGTTCAAGATTGAACTTGCACCGGGAACCATGCCAATATCCCGAAGGCCGTACAAGATGGCGCTCAAGGAATTGGTGGAACTGAAGACTCAGTTAATGGACCTGCTGGAGAAAGGTTTTTATTAGGCCGAGCTCCTATCTATGGGGCTGTTCGGCATTATTCGTGAAGAAGAAAGACGAGACGTTGCGGCTTTGCGTGGATTATCGTCCATTAAACATCATAACCATCAAGAACAAGTACCCGTTGCCACGGATCAACATGTTGTTTGATCAGTTGGTCGAAGCAAAGATCTTCTCCAATATGGACTTAAGATCCGGGTACCATCAGATCAAGATACGGGCTGAGGATATTCCGAAGACGGCTTTCTCGACGAGGTACGGACTATATGAGTACCTGGTCATGTCCTTCGGCCTCACCAACGCTCCAGCTCATTTCATGTCTTGATGAACTCAGTATTTCATGCCGGAGTTGGACAAGTTTGTCGTGGTCTTCATCGACGACATATTGGTATATTCCAAGTCGGAGGAAGAGCACAAGAAGCATCTGCGTATAGTCTTGCAACGGCTGCGGGATCACAAGCTATACGCGAAATTCAGCAAGTGCGAGTTCTGGATATCGCAAGTGCCTTTTCTCGGGCATATCATCTCAGTGGAGGGTATCGCTGTAGACCCGAGTAAGATCACACAAGTGCTGAATTGAAAGTCCCCGAGAACTGTTCACGAGGTACGGAGTTTCCTCGGACTCGCGGGATATTATCAGAGGTTCATTCTGAACTCCTTGAAGATTGCCAAGCCTATGACGGAGCTGCTGAAGAAGGCTACCAAATATGTTTGGAGTCCAGCATGTAAAGCAGCATTCAAGGCTTTAGTGAAGCACCTAACATCAGCAAAGGTTTTGGCGCAGCCAGACACAACAAAACTGTTCAATGTGTACTGCGATGCATCCGGCATTGGGCTCGGGTGTGTGCTGATGCAAGATCGAAGGTTGGTCGCGTATGGATCACGGCAGCTCAGAAACAATGAGCAGAATTATCCAACTCACGACTTGGCGCTCGCTGCCGCGGTGCTTGCACTTAAAATGTGGAGGCACTACCTACTCGGTAACCTCGTGCATCTATATACCGACCACAAAAGCCTCAAGTACATATTCATTCAGAAGGAGTTGAACATGAGGCAGCGAAGATGATTAGAATTGATAAAGGATTGCAAAATAGAGATCCATTATCACCGCGACAAGGCAAACGTAGTAGCGGATGCGCTGAGCCGCAAGTCACACGTCAACAATCTGACCATTGCACCGTTGGAAGAGAGCGAGCCACCATTGCATGTGATTCCACATGGAGCTCTCTACAGCTTAGCTTTGATCCCCACTATCCGTGAAGAGATAGCGGCAGCTCAGAAACATGACAAGGGCATGCCGCATTTGCGAAGACGTATAGACAGTGGGGAGCTGAAATGTTTCCGGAAGGACAGAGACGGCGTCCTATAGTTCAAGGACCGGATTGTCGTACCCCGCAACCCGGAGTTACGGAAGAAAATCTTTGATGAGGCTCACTTGTCAAAGTTTTCTATTCACCCCGGCAGCAATAAAATGTATCAAGAACTCAGAAGCAAGTTTTGGTGGACACGGATGAAGTGGGAGATTGCAAAGTACGTGTCCGAGTATGATACATGTCGAAGGGTGAAGGCAGACCACATGAAGAAACCGGGACTGCTACAACCAATGGGCATTCCTGCCTGGAACTGGGAATATGTGAGCATGGAGACCACTTTTCAGAAGCATGATTCTGTGTGGGTGATCGTTGACCGACTCACCAAAGTTGCCCATTTCATCCCGGTCAATACCAACTACAACGCCAAGAAGTATACTGAATTGTACATCTCACGGATCCTATGCTTATACGGCGTACCCCACACTATCATATCAGATCGGGGCACTTTATTTGTGTCCCGTTTTTGGGAGCAGCTACACGCTGCGTTGGGGACGAAGCTGATCCGTAGTTCAGCATACCACCCTGTCACACCCGGTTTTTCCGAAGAACAACCAAGTGAATATCACATGTATGCCAGGATCATTTTCTCATACATGTGATGACAAATAGTGATGCATCATTTATTTACAAGCCAGGTGTCGAACATAAATAAGTCTTACATAGCAAATGTCTCGATGGACAATAATAAGTTCATCACAAGTAAATAAACTAGCAGCGGAATATTATTCTCGAGGGCTCCTTCACAGGCGTTGCCCCGGGATCTCCATGAACCTAGAAACCTTCTTCGGGTCCAAAGTCTTGGTCATTATACACCATCTCATAATCTTGACCTGAGCAGCAATATAAACCAACAAAATATGCAAGATTGAGTACCGATGGTACTCAGCAAGTGTGGGAAAGTTATGTCATGCATGGCTAGAACAAGGAGAGGTTGAACTCATGGTTAAAGAACTACGCAATTAATACCTATCACCTTAGCTTATTAAGCACCTACATTACTACACAGGTGAAATGGTCCCAATCTCCCATCCCATCATCATAATCAAATAACCATAACATCATTTCCAATGTTAAACTCCCCGCTTAACATCCACAACTTCCAAAACCATCAATCCTCTAATCATGAATAAGTCCAAGCCGCTCTTGACCGTGAGCACGGCTGTCATGACAGTTTTGACTCTGCAGAGTTTGTACCACTGTACCCAAATGTAGTGATTTCATCCCCCGTTGCCAGGTGGACTAAAAGAACCTCCATTATGCCAGTGGCTACGAACCACATTCACACTTCCCAGGTGTGTAGCCAGGAGATCACTACGAAGCCTTTACAAAGGGATTCTCGACGAGCGTGGGCCCACTAAGGTTTCACCCCTAACAGCATACAAGAGGCTCCAACCCCGCTGCAGTGGCCCCCTCTTTAGCCTTGCGGTTCATATGGTAGTCCAGCTGACACCTATTCCCCGCACCATCCAACACACCCATACTACGCCGGGGATACACCTAATTAATTGGCCAAGCTGCCCCATCTCAGCATGTGGTTGGCACGGTAAAGCCAGGTTACATGCTCCATGAACCGGTCCTTAGGATCCAGGCAAGTACTAAACACAAACCCGAGTCTCGTGCACCCAGCACACAACCAAAACATCCAACTTGCCTTGATCCCTACCTCTACATAACTCACAATATCTCATTCGAGAGTATGGTAAAATAAACTGATGATCTCATATCGCAAATATCCCATTCTAAGCATGGCTAAGCATATGCATAATAATAAATGACATGATAAAATAAATCCCAACCCAAGCTACAAGGAAACAAGGTAATGCAATTCTAGGGAAACATCCTAGCATGGGTTTCATATTTTCATTTGACAAAGCAAATAATTGTAGCTACACATCCTAGCATAGGATCAAAGTGGTCAAGGACACTTGCCTCCTTCCAGCTGCTCTTGAAATGGGTAGTCCTGATCTTGGAAAGGAATAACTTGCTCTTGAGCAGGTTCTACATCATACCATCACACATAGCAAAAGAAAAACAACAATCCATAAGACATAGTTCACACTTCCACTTCATACAAACCACACATTCACATGTAACAAAGCCATTCACAACTTCTATGTGTTGTGTTTACTCTATGTGTGTTGACCTTTGGCTTACATGCACTTTTAATCATGTGTATATGATTCCTACTTTTGTATTCACATTTATGCTTGCATACTTTATATATGAGTTTCCAATTTAAATAAATTCCTTATATTCAATTACTACACCTTTTAGCTACCAAGTATGCATGAAAGGTATTTTCCTTCTCCATATGTGTCTTCAGAATTTCTACCAACCCTAAACTGAATTCTTTGGATTTTAGAAACTCCATTTATCATTTACTAGTTGCTATATTTTCAGATTTATTTCCTATGCCTAAATGTGAACTTTATTATGAAAATAACAAGACACATCATCTAAACAGAACAGGTTCTGATCTAAAATATTTAATAACATATTTTTGACCTTTTCCTCTGATGTAAACTATTTTACATTTATTTTCCTAATTTTCAGAACTATTCTTTACTTAAAAATGTGTCCCTATAGCTAATAAATGTGAATAATAAATTAAACAGATTCATTTCAGCCAAAAATCTATTTTTATCTCACTCCAAAGTTTTCTAAGTACTGAGAAAGTTTTTAATTTAAATTTGACAATATGTTTGTCCCACTTTTTAAATTTTAAATACTAGCCACATATTCAATTTCCTAAATTTAATATCAAACAGGGTTAAAAGGTAAACTCACCCCACTACAGGGTCTATAATATTATTTTAACAATTTTCAGGGGTCTAGCTACACATAACAGAGGAGTTTTTCCTAATTTTTATTATGTCCAGGGGCTAAAACTGATTTTTAAATGAATTTACATGATTTTCTGAAGTTCTAGGGGCTAGATCAGAAGTTTCCGGGGCTAGCTCTTATTTCCCGAGAACCCCAGGGGGTAGCACGTAAGAATTCAAGTCTTTATAACGCGGGGCTGACGTGGACCGTCCGATTTAAAACAGACGGCTGAGATTATAACGTCGAACCGGTATGCGGGGATTTATACTCTACCGTGCGATTTAAAATAAACGGCGCTCAAGCGGCCACGTCGCTCTGATCGAGCGCGGGCGGCGCTGCCCGGCGGCGCACGGCGGCGGGAGGCGGCGATCTCGCCGGAGAGTTTCGGATCTTCGTCAATTCTTCCTAAAACTGTGATTTTATGGCATAGATCGGTGGAGGGGAGGTCGGGGTTCTCACCTCGGGGCATTTGTTGAGCTCGGAGGTCCTGGAAGGCAGTCGGCGACGAGGTCCGAGGTGAATTCACGGCGAGGCTCGTCGGCGCTGTGTTTGAACCACAAACCACCGAGTTTTCTGCACCTGCGAGGTTCCCCGGAGGCGGTGGATCAAGACCAGCGAGTTAGATCGGAATTTCCGAGCGTAGATCGGCCAGAATTCGCCGGAGGGGCTCGGGTTCTCACCGAAGTAAAAACGGCGGATCGCGTGGGAAAAACAGAACGAGACCAGGGTTTTTATAGACGGGGGAGGGCGTTGGGTTTGTTTAGATCGAGTGGGAGTCCTCCGGAACCAGAATTCGGCCGGAAATCCGGTCGGTTGCGATCGCGCGCGCGCGGGTGAACAGTCCGAGTTTCGGACGATCGGGGGTTAGGGATGATAGGTGGGTCCCTCCTGTCTGAGAGAGAGAGCGCTGGCGCGCGGCTGCGGGCTGGCGCGGGGGCAGGGTGGGCCGGCTGGTGGGTTTCGGCCCACTGGCCGGTTTTTTTTCTGTTTTCCTTTTTCTTTTTCTATTTCTTTTCGGTTTTGAGTTTAATTTGAATTCTAGTTTAAATTTGAATTTTTTCAACACCCATGCAACACGTCCAAAAATTTTTAAACTCCCCTCTGAACAGGATTTCGGGGTGTCACAGCTCTACCCCCCTTAAAATAAATCTCGTCCTCGAGATTGGTGGTTCTAAGAAAACAATTCCGGAAATTGTGCCTTAAGCTCATCTTCTCGCTCCCAGGTGGCTTCCTCTTCTGAGTGATGCTTCCAGTGCACCTTGCACATCCGGATTCTTTTATTTCTGGTGTGGCGTTCCATAGTCTCCAAAATCTTGTATGGTTGTTCGGCATAAGACAAATCCTCAGCTACGTCCACTTCATTAATGGGTAACACCTCTTCAGGCGTCATCAGACATTTCTTGAGTTGTGACACATGGAATACATCGTGCACATCCGATAGGCGAGCTGGTAATTCCAGTTGATACGCCACTTCGCCTTTCCTCTCCAGAACTTGAAAGGGTCCGATGTATCGAGGTGACAACTTCCCTTTCACCTTGAACCGACGAAGTCCTCGGATAGGGACACCTTGAGATAGACATAGTCTCCCACGTTGAAAACGAGCTCTCTTCTTCGTACATCGGCATAGCTCTTTTGGCGTGTCTGTGCTATCCTCAAGTTGTTGCGAAATTCTCTCACCTTCGCCTCGGCTTCTTGGAGTACTTCTGGACCAAACACTTTACTTTCCCCTGTTTGGTTCCAAAATAGGGGAGTTCTGCACTTGCTCCCGTACAAAGCTTCAAACGGGTGACATCTTCATACTAGCTTGATAGCTGTTGTTATAGGAGAATTCCGCATACGGTAAGTTCTTGTCCCAACTCCGATTGTTTTTGAGTGCACATGCCCTCAGCATATCTTCAAGGATCTGATTGGTTCTTTCTGTCTGCCCGTCAGTTTGGGGATGATAGGCAGAACTAAAGTTCAGATGGGTTCCCATGGTTTCGTGCAACTTCTGCCAAAACCTTGAGGTGAACTGTGTCCCTCGATCCGACACAATCTTCTTTGGCACTCCATGGTAACACCCGATCCTTGACATGTACAACTCTGCCAATTTGGATCCGCTGTAGCTTTCTTTCACGGGGATGAAATGAGCTACCTTGGTTAGCTTGTCAATGATGACCCATATTGAATCATATCCTGATTGGGTCCTAGGCAATCCCACTATGAAATTCATACCGATTTCTTCCCATTTCCATTAAGGCACTTTGAGTGGTTGCAATAATCCCGTGGGTCGTTGATGTTCTGCTTTCACCAACTGACATGTGTCACATAGGGCAACATGTTCCGCGACATCTCGCTTCATGCCATACCACCAATACCTGCTCTTGAGGTCCTAGTGCATCTTCGTACTCCCAGGATGAATGGAATAGTCGGAATCGTGAGCCTTCTTCAAAATTAATTCACGGATCTCCTTTACTTCAGGCACACAGATCCTTTTCCCGTGCCACACCGTACCTTGTTCATCCTCTCTGAAACCAGGAGCTTTATTTTCCTTGAGGAGTTGCCTGATTTCTTGTATCTTCTCGTCGTTCTTTTGACCATTGCGTATGTCTTGCTCTAGTGTGGAGTCCACTTCCATGGCGATGGCTTCACCACTATTCACAAGGCATAGATTGAGCCTTATAACCTCGTCCTTCAATTCTGCAGGCATATCCTTTAAGCTCAACTTATTGACTTGCACTTTCCGACTTAAAGCATCGGCCACGACGTTTGCTTTCCCAGGATGATAGTTGATGCCCACATCAAAGTAATTGATTAGCTCTAACCATCTCCTTTGTCTGAGGTTGAGATCTGGCTGTGTGAAAATGTACTTCAGACTCTTATGATCTGTATATATCTCTGTCCTCTTCCCCATCAAATAGTGTTGCCAAATTTTCAACGCGTGTACCAATGCGGCTAGTTCTAGGTCATGTGTAGGATAGTTTTTCTCGTGCTTCCGGAGTTGTCGGGATGCATAAGCCACGACATGCCCTTCTTGCATGAGAACACATCCCAACCCATTTCCAGAGGCATCGCAGTACACCGTGAAATTCTTCTGCATATCTGGCATAACCAACACTGGGGCTGTTGTCAATCTTTTCTTTAGCTCCTGAAAACTCGTCTCGCACTATGGCGTCCATGTGAATGTGATTCCCTTTTCCAACAGTTTGGTGAGGGGTCTCGAGATCTTAGAGAATCCCTCAATAAACCGTCGATAGTATCCAGCCAATCCCAAAAAGCTTTGAACTTCCCCGACATTTTCAGGGGTCTTCCACTTCTGTATATCCTTGATTTTGGCAGGATCCATGGAGATTCCTCCCTCCGAGATTATATGTCCTAAGAAGGGAACTCTCTTCAGCAAAAACTCACACTTGCTCAACTTGGCATATAGTTGGTATTCTCTCAGCCTTTGCAACACCAACCTTAGATGTTTCTCATGTTCTTCTTCATCTTTGGAGAAGACGAGAATGTCATCTATGAAACCACCACAAATTTGTCCAGATATTCCATGAACACCTTGTTCATGAGATACATAAAGTACGCCGGGGCATTAGTTAGCCCGAAGGGCATGACAGTGTATTCATACAATCCGTACCGAGATACGAAAGCTGTCTTCGGAATATCAGATTGCCTTATCTTGAGTTGGTGGTATCCCGACCTGAGATCTATTTTCGAGAACACACAAGCTCCCCTCAAATGATCAAACAAGTCTTCAATGTGGGGTAATGGGTACTTGTTCTTGATGGTTACCTCATTCAAGGCACGGTAATCTACGCATAACCTTTGGGTTCCGTCCTTTTTGGGCACAAATATCACTGGAGCTCCCCATGGTGAGGAACTAGGGCAAATATACCCCTTCTCCGTCAATTCTCTCAAATGATCCTTGAGTTCTACTAGCTGCTTGGAGTCCATCCGATAAGGTCTCTTGTATATCAGGGTTGTTCCACGCACTAGCTCAATTGTGAATTCCACTTCACGATCGGGAGGCATACCTGGCAAATCCTCCGGAAAAACATCTGGATATTCCCTGATGGTCCTGGTCTCCTCAACTTTCACCTCAACTTGATTTAATTTAATGTCCCTCCTAGGCTCGTGTATTGTTATGAACTTTACTCTTGTGCCACTAGGGTGAGTTAGTTCCACTGTTCTTGTCGAACAATGGATGATTCCTTTATGTTTGGTCAACCAATCCATACCCAAAATAATATCTATCCCTTATGAATCTATCACTATGAGATTAGCAGTAAATACCACCCCATTAATGTCTAGGTTCACTTTGGGACACACTTGTCTTGTCCTTATTTCTACACCTGGAGAGTTTACGGCTAGCATATGGTTCATTTGTGTTGTTGCTAGGTCATGCTTCTTAACAAACCCTTGAGCAATGAACGAGTGGGTAGCACCAGAATCAAACAGCAGAGTTGCAATGTGTAAATTGGCAGGAAACTTACCAACTACCATGTCGGGTGCCTCTTGTGCTTCCTCCATAGTGACGTGGTTCACCCGTCCTCTCATTACATTCTGCTGTTGTGGCTGCGTGGGCTTCTTCCTTGGGCACTTATGGGCGTAGTGCCCCACTTCACCACAGCTAAAACATTGCACCCCAACCTTAGGTGCCTGGCCTTTGTTGTCTTGGGGTTGGTTTGGAGGTCCTTGCACTGCTGGTCGAGGTGGATATGCGGGGCGAGGCTGCTGTACAAACTGACGTTGCGGCTGTGCTGGTGCTGCTGGAGGCCTGTAGTTCGGGTTGTACCCTCTTGGTGCTGTGTAGGGTACCGCAGCACGGTTCGTCTGCCCTGCAGGTTGCTGCATCAGACGTGGGCGGGTGTTGCTCCCTGAGGCTTGATGTGACCACTCAGCCTTCCTCTTATTCTCATTTTCCAAGGCCTTCAGCTTCCTTTCTACCACAAACGCTCTGTCCACCATCTTTTGGAAGCTTTCATACTCATTTGAGGACATTGCACACTGCATTTCTGCGGTAAGTCCTTCCACGAAACAATCTTGTTTCTGCTCATCAGTCTCTATGTCTCGTGGGGCATAACGGGATAGTTGAGTAAATTTAGTGAGGTATTCCCTCACCGTCATGTTTCCCTGCTGCAGTCCCAAGAACTCCTTCCTCTTGTTTTTGAGTTCACCTCTTGGGATGTAATGGTTGCGGAAGCTACACTTGAACTCTTACCAAGTGATGTTCTCAGGGTCATGATGGGTGGCCACATAGGCGGTCGACCAATCAGCAGCAGGTCCATGCAATTGATGAGAGGCAAACAGCACCCTCTCGTACCCTTGGCACTGTATGATCCTCATCTTGCTCTCAATGGTCTTAAGCCAATCATCTGCCTCCAGAGGTTCAGCAGCACTTGCAAACTTTGGAGGTTGAGTTCCTAGAAACTCACTCAACCTTGGTTGGCGTGGTGCAGCTTGTGGAGGTGGAACTTGATGCAAGTTGGCCACCACTTGAGTCAAGTTCTGGATGAGCTGATTTTGATTCTCCAGCATTTGGTAGAGGGGATCAACTCCTTCACGGAGACCACCCCTGTCCTGGCCTCCAGAAAGATGAGGGTTGGAGGCCTCATCGTTGTTGTTGACGGGGTTGGCAGCACGTCCTTTTCCTCTTCCGGCCATCTGGCATGATCAACCAAGGTTAATTTAAAGCATTACGTATAATCTTACTACTTTCACTTGTTTGTACTTTGAAGTGTTAAGGCTTTGTTATACTTTTCTGAGGGTTCATATCTCACACAAAAATAAATGCAATATTATTTCATGTGGGTTCACACACCAAAGCAAAACAATATGGAGACGAGGCTGTGGACAATTGCTCATGGCTTCCACAACTCATGTCACACACCAATCATTAACACACCATTAACTAAGATAACGACTTGACTACTCGACATCCTGCTAAACTAAGGGAAGGACTCTACACTACTCGTATTCACTGAGCTGGCTCCTCAGAGTCTTCCTCATCATTGCGGCTGCCTTCTGACTCTGCTTTGGGTGGGGAAGCTGCTGGTGGAGAAGTGCGACGACGCCTAATCGCCCGGCGATCTGGGGAGTCAGGAGTCCATGTATCATTCACGGTGACACACAGTTCATTCCCATCTCCTCTTTCTCTCGCCCTTAAGCAGGCTCTCAGCAACGCCTCCGTTTCCTTAAGGGTGTCCCGAACATCCTTAAGTTCTTGCTGACACTCCTGCAGTCGAGTGCTGAGCATAGCAGCATCCTCCAAGCACAAGTCCATGTGCTCATGGGAAGTCCCTTGCTGCACTGGCGGGTACTTATACTCCGTTGTACCACTCTCACGCTGGAGGACATACATGTACTCAGTCCTGTCCAGGTGGCGACGATAGATATGACTCTGGCAGGTGATGGCCTCCCAGGTGACATCCTTCTCCGCATCGACCTGTGTCGCTCGACAAGCTGGAGAGCGGTGGATCTTGAGTAGCTGATTTTCATGGATAATCCTCATTTCTGAACTCCATTCTTCCCGCTTCTCCCGGATGGTTCTGGTGGAGCTATAGTGTATGATTAGCTTGCCCGTATTGCCGGCGGTTTCGAGCATACGTCGAAGACGGCGCAACAAGCCTCCTACTGCCAATCCGTAGGAAAGGTACGTCACCGGACGGCTCTCCTCTCTTTCGGCAAGGGCAACTACGGGAACTCTCCCTCCTGTGGACTTGCGAGCAGTGCGAATCATGCGAACCATCTAAAACAAAAAGCATTTAAACTTAGGTTAGTTAAACTTTTAAACAAAAATCCTATTTTGAATGAAAGTTGGGGTAAGATGAAGAAAGTGACTCCATTAAATAACACTTTTTAACACACACCTTGTAAAATAGTTTTTAAGAAAATAGGGCCCTTAAATACGTCCATTTCTACCTAGGTTCACGTTCCTATGGGCAACCTTGGCTCTGATACCACTTCTGTCACACCCGGTTTTTCCGAAGAACAACCAAGTGAATATCACATGTATGCCAGGATCATTTTCTCATACATGTGATGACAAATAGTGATGCATCATTTATTTACAAGCCAGGTGTCGAACATAAATAAGTCTTACATAGCAAATGTCTCGATGGACAATAATAAGTTCATCACAAGTAAATAAACTAGCAGCGGAATATTATTCTCGAGGGCTCCTTCACAGGCGTTGCCCGGGGGTCTCCATGAACCTAGAAACCTTCTTCGGGTCCAAAGTCTTGGTCATTATACACCATCTCATTATCTTGACCTGAGCAGCAATATAAACCAACAAAATATGCAAGATTGAGTACCGATGGTACTCAGCAAGTGTGGGAAAGTTGTGTCATGCATGGCTAGAACAAGGAGTGGTTGAACTCATGGTTAAAGCACTACGCAATTAATACCTATCACCTTAGCTTATTAAGCACCTACATTACTACACAGGTGAAATGGTCCCAATCTCCCATCCCATCATCGTAATCAAATAACCATAACATCATTTCCAATGTTAAGCTCCCCGCTTAACATCCACAACTTCCAAAACCATCAATCCTCTAATCTTGAATAAGTCCAAGCCGCTCTTGACCATGAGCACGGCTGTCATGACAGTTTTGACTCTGTAGAGTTTGTACCACTGTGCCCACATGTAGTGATTTCATCCCCCGTTGCCGGGTGGACTAAAAGAACCTCCATTATGCCAGTGGCTACGAACCACATTCACACTTCCCAGGAGTGTAGCCAGGAGATCACTACGAAGCCTTTACAAAGGGATTCCCGACGAGCGTGGGCCCACTGAGGTTTCACCCCTAACAGCATACAAGAGGCTCCAACCCCGCTGCAGTGGCCCCCTCTTGAGCCTTGCGGTTCATATGGTAGTCCAGCTGACACCTATTCCCCGCACCATCCAACACACCCATACTACGTCGGGGATACACCTAATTAATTGGCCAAGCTGCCCCATCTCAGCATGTGGTTGGCACGGTAAAGCCAGGTTACATGCTCCATGAACCGGTCCTTAGGATCCAGGCAAGTACTAAACACAAACCCGAGTCTCGTGCACCCAGCACACAACCAAAACATCGAACTTGCCTTGATCCCTACCTCTACATAACTCACAATATCTCATTCGAGAGTATGGTAAAATAAACTGATGATCTCATATCGCAAATATCCCATTCTAAGCATGGCTAAGCATATGCATAATAATAAATGACATGATAAAATAAATCCCAACCCAAGCTACAAGGAAACAAGGTAATGCAATTCTAGGAAACATCCTAGCATGGGTTTCATATTTTCATTTGACAATGCAAATAATTCTAGCTACACATCCTAGCAAAGGATCAAAGTGGTCAAGGACACTTGCCTCCTTCCTGCTGCTCTTGAAATGGGTAGTCCTGATCTTGGAAAGGAATAACTTGCTCTTGAGCAGGTTCTACATCATACCATCACACATAGCAAAAGAAAAACAACAATCCATAAGACATAGTTCACACTTCCACTTCATACAAACCATCATTCACATGTAACAAAGCCATTCACAACTTCTATGTGTTGTGTTTACTCTATGTGTGTTGACCTTTGGCTTACATGCACTTTTAATCATGTGTATATGATTCCTACTTTTGTATTCACATTTATGCTTGCATACTTTATATATGAGTTTCCAATTTAAATAAATTCCTTATATTCAATTACTACACCTTTTAGCTACCAAGTATGCATGAAAGGTATTTTCCTTCTCCATATGTGTCTTCAGAATTTCTACCAACCCTAAACTGAATTCTTTGGATTTTAGAAACTCCATTTATCATTTACTAGTTGCTATATTTTCAGATTTATTTCCTATGCCTAAATGTGAACTTTATTATGAAAATAACAAGACACATCATCTAAACAGAACAGGTTCTGATCTAAAATATTTAATAACATATTTTGACCTTTTCCTCTGATGTAAAATATTTTACATTTATTTTCTTAATTTTCAGAACTATTCTTTACTTAAAAATGTGTCCCTATAGCTAATAAATGTGAATAATAAATTAAACAGATTCATTTCAGCCAAAAATCTATTTTTATCTCACTCCAAAGTTTTCTAAGTACTGAGAAAGTTTTTAATTTAAATTTGACAATATGTTTGTCCCACTTTTTAAATTTTAAATACTAGCCACATATTCAATTTCCTAAATTTAATATCAAACAGGGTTAAAAGGTAAACTCACCCCACTACAGGGTCTATAATATTATTTTAACAATTTTCAGGGGTCTATCTACACATAACAGAGGAGTTTTTCCTAATTTTTATTAAGTCCAGGGGCTAAAACTGATTTTTAAATGAATTTACATGATTTTCTGAAGTTCCAGGGGCTAGATCAGAAGTTTCCGGGGCTAGCTCTTATTTCCCGAGAACCCCAGGGGGTAGCATGTAAGAATTCCAGTCTTTATAATGCGGGGCTGACGTGGACCGTCCGATTTAAAACAGACGGCTGAGATTATAACGTCAAACCGGTACGCGGGGATTTAAACTCTACCGTGCGATTTAAAATAAACGGCGCTCAAGCGGCCACGTCGCTCTGATCGAGCGCGGGCGGCGCTGCCCGGCGGCGTACGGCGGCGGGAGGCGGCGATCTCGCCGGAGAGTTTCGTATCTTCGTCAATTCTTCCTAAAACTGTGATTTTATGGCATAGATCGGTTGAGGGGAGGTCAGGGATCTCACCTCGGGGGTTTTCTTGAGCTCGGAGGTCCTGGAAGGCGGTCGGCGACGAGGTCCGAGGTGAATTCACAGCGAGGCTCATCGGCGCTGTGTTTGAACCGCAAACCACCGAGTTTTCTGCACCTGTGAGGTTCTCCGGAGGCGGTGGATGAAGACCAGCGAGTTAGATCGGTATTTCCGAGCGTCGATTGGCCAGAATTCGCCGGAGGGGCTCGGGTTCTCACCGGAGTAAAAACGGCGGATCGCGTGGGAAAAACAGAACGAGGCCGGGGTTTTTATAGACGGGGGAGGGCGGTGGGTTTGTTTATATCGAGTGGGAGTCCTCCGGAACCGGAATTCGGCCGGAAATCCGGTCGGTTGCGATCACGCGTGCGCGGGTGAACAGTCCGAGTTTCGGACGGTCGGGGGTTAGGGATGACAGGTGGGTCCCACCTGTCTGAGAGAGAGAGCGCGGGCGCGCGGCTGCGGGCTGGCGCGGGGGCAGGGTGGGCCGGCTGGTGGGTTTCGGCCCACTGGCCGGTTTTTTTTTCTGTTTTCCTTTTTATTTTTTTATTTCTTTTCTGTTTTGAGTTTAATTTGAATTCCAGTTTAAATTTGAATTTTTGCAACACATGCAACACGCCCAAAAAATTTTAAACTCCCCTATGAACAGGATTTTGGGGTGTCACACACCCGCAGACGGATGGGCAAACCGAGCGGGTAAATCAAATTTTAGAACATATGCTACGAGCTTGCGCTATCAACCACGGCAAGAATTATGATGATCACTTGCCGTTGGCCGAGTTCTCGTACAACAATGGGTACCAAGCCAGCATGAAGATAGCGCCTTACGAGGCGCTATACGGAAGAAATGGTCTCACACCACTGAATTGGTGTGAGTCTGGCGAAAGGGTTACCTTTGGAATTGATCTTGTCAATAACGCGGAGGAAAAGCTTTGGCTGATTCAAGCGAACCTAAAAGCCGCCCAATCCCGACAAAAACAGTATGCGGACCAGATAATACGCCCATTACAGTTCAAAGTTGGGGATCACGTATACCTACGTGTGTCTCCAATGAAGGTCGTAAACAGATTCGGGGTGAGAGGAAAGTTGGCACCCCGATTCATCGGTCCATTTCAGATTACAGAGAGACGTGGATCAGTAGCATACCGGCTGAAATTACCAGAAGCACTTTCCGGTGTGCACGACATCTTTCACATCTCACAGCTGAGGAAGTGTCTCAAGCTATCAACTACCATTCAGCTGGAGGATATAGAAGAACTGAAACCGGATGTCACGTATCGGGAGGAACCGGTTCAGATTATTGAGGAAAAGGCCCGAACCACACGCAACCGTACGTTGTGGTTCTACAAAGTTCTATGGAGTAATCACTCCGTGGATGAAGTGACATGGGAGAGCGAAGGATTTCTTCGCGCTAACTACCCCGACTTTTTCACGTCGCATATATGGTAATTTTCCACCGTCCTCTCTCTCATTTTCAAATTATAATCTCGGGACGAGATTCTTTTAAGGGGGGGAGGAATGTAAGGGCCTAAGTTTTTTGCACATATTCAAAGTGTTCATCACCACACACACACTTCATTTGGAGAAACTTGATGAATACATTTGAAGAGCAAGTAAACACCATCAACATGTTCATTAGAGACTAAACTCACAAGATGCAAAAGTGGCATTTCCCACATGCATCATATAGGGTCTGGGCATATGAAAAACTCCTACACCTTTCTAGGAATGTCCATGCCAAATTTCACCCAAATTAAAAACCTTTTTGAAGTTCTTTTGGGTATAACTAGAAAGAGGGTGGTTCGAACTCAAATTCAAATTTGAACTATTTCCATCCTATGAATTCAAAAGTGGGAGGCATATTCTTACTCAGCACATTTTTGTGAGCTCACACACCAATTTTTACTCCATTTGGATTTGATCTTGACATGAGCTAAGTTTGGCAAATTCAAGCTTTATTTGAATTTCAATCTGCATATGTGCTGAAATTTATTCAAACACCTCACAATTTGAATTCTATCAACTTCAAATGGGCTTGTGGTTTATAATTCAAAAATGAGAGGGTATGTGGGTCTCTACTGTTTAGAGCAGTGGGGAAAATTTAATTTCAGAGGCTAAACCTCGGGTGGGACCCACATGTCAGCCTCAGCAGCAAATTTAACCAACTGAAGACCGAGCTCGGTTTCTTGCGCTTGATCCAGCAGGCACCACGGAAACAGATCGATCAGGACAGCAGCTGATTGCTGCCCCGACCACTGAGCCGCCTCACCCTCCCTCTTATCTCTGCAGTCCACCCGATCGAAGGCATAACCGATCACTTCGTTGCTCCCTGGCGCAAGAAACGCCGCTCTCTTGGTTGATCGGAAAAGCCCACGATCACAGCCTATCCACTCCCTCCAAGCTGCAAAAAAGTATGGGAGGCTTTCTTTCTTCTTCCCCGTTGTAGGAAATTAGCTGAACTCGAATGATCTAGCCCATACTGAAAGTTCTTTCCGGTGACCTAAGTTTGCCGCACGTCAGGCTTCCAAGGACAGCCCAAACGGGAGCATGTCACGCCCAAGCTAAGGCGTCCTCGGACGCGTTAGAGACTGGTGCTGCTCACCCCCGAGCCCCAGCCCGAGTGTTTGATCACCGGCGGCGAGTTTCAGGTTTCCCTCTCACTCGGTGCAGACCGACCTTCGGGTGCGGATCCGCCAAATTCTCACTCCATAGTTGTTTAGAGATCCTCAAACTGTTCCTACACGATCTAGACTTAGTGGTGCACAAGTTAGATTCACAACACCTAGCATGAGAACCCCTGTACATGGCGTATTTCCAAGGTCGCCAACGGCGGCTTATGCGGGAAGCATCGGGCGCACAGTGAGAGCCTACATAGGACCTCTCCCGAGCTGCTTCATGCCCATGCCGAGCATCCCTAGGATTCCCTGATAATCTCCGGCCTTTTGCTCGATCGGTTGGGTTGCATGGAAGGCCGGCCGACACGGCCGAAGTTCTTCCGAAGCCGCCGCTCGTCGCCGGCTGTGTACCGGTGATTTTCATGACGAGCTGAGCCCAGCATCGTGTTCCCCGGATGGATTTAGGCAGAGGCGGCCAAAATCATAGAGTTTGGCGCACAGCAGAAGCCACCGGCGAGCTCTCCGGCGAAGGGTCGCGGCGGCCGAGTGCGGGAGGCCGGATGTAGACGAAGCCCCCGGTCCCACGTGTCAGCGGCCGATATTTTAAACCCCGGGATTAACTGTGGCACCGTATCGGGTGCTGCTGCGTGCGAAAGATTCCGTAGCCCCGTGTGTCGACCACTGAGAAGTTGACACGTAGCCCCGGTCCCACGCGCAGCAATTTAAACATTTCCCCGATTTTCAGATTTAGTTCAAACTTCAAACCCACATCACTTTGGCTAGGAAACTCCGAATCGACTGAACCAAATTTTGTTGGATTCAGCTCCCTGAGACTTTCTAGCAAATCAAGTTTCACTTCATGAAAATCCTTATTTCTCCATAATTAATTCTTCAAATTTCAAATTGTTTAGAATTTTAACTGGAGAACCCATTGGAGGAAAATTCTGAAATCTTGCTGCGATGTTCACCAAAATATCCCTGAGCTGCCATTGAAATTTCAGTTCCATTTTAGCTCATTTGATCCACCTAATGGTGTGATTAATAAAACTATTCCAGAGAAAATAGAAAATGTCCAGAAACATTTTCAAAATTTCTCTGAAATTGTTTAGCTCATATCTTTATATACGAACCTTAAAATTAAGTGAGACCAACTCTATTAGAACCCTCTGAAAACCTAGTTTTCAGAAAGTTATGGTTTGCTCCATGAAAACCCTTATAACACCCTAAGAGCTCCAATTAAGGTCGAGTACATAATTATTTGTGGAGAGCTCAAATGAGCTTTGCTGCAAATGAAACTTGGCCAAGTCTCCGTTTAGGTTGTAACCAAACCACAGTAAAAATTTCAGAGTCATTGGGTCTGTATAATAAGACTTACAGTCTTCACAAGTTTAAATTCAATTTAAATGCATTTAAATTGATACATATACATGTTATCTCATGTAGTCGCTAAGGTTGAGGAGGAACCCGAAGTCTTAGACTTTGTCACTGTGGAACAGCAGCTAGCCTATGACCAAGATAAGCAAGGCAAGCTCCGGTTTGCATTAACCTGTTTACAAATTTTTACTGTTTTGAGAACTTACTTTAAGCGCCCACTTACTTCTTGCATTGGAGTCTTGTTTGAAACCCAAATGCATAGCCAAGAAAACCAGGGGTTGGGATTAGGATTGAAAACCCCGTTTAACTACTGCAATGCTAAGATAGTGTAGGATTCGGTACAAGTCGAGTAGTTGGAACTACTCGCGAGGATAGGCTAGAGGCACTCGACTCGGGTAAAGGTAGCAAATGAAATACATGGCAGGAAAAATGAGACCGAGCGGAGAGTAAGGGAAGCAGGACTTTGGGGCCTGGGTGCTATAGCTCCACTTGCTCGGGACGATAGGACCGGTTCAATATTTGGCTGACGGATGAAAGGTGGTTGCGTACGACATCCGTGTTGGTTCCTGTAGGCAACATCGAGTACGGGCGTACGTGACGGGTTATTCGGGTAAGCCTGTAGGTGTAAATCGATTATAATCGCTGTCCCTCGCGGTCAGTGAGTACACTTGTTCACTTACCGTGACGTAGAAAGAAAAGGCTAGATTCATGCTAAAAGTTTGCTGATTTGAAGGATATACCTTGCTTGTTAAAGTCTTGTTGTAGTTTAGAGCTAATTTAAGTTCTTTTCAACTTTGGGCAAAGTACATGAGAGAAATGCGTTTCTTGTTTGATTGCGGCTCTCTCATGTGCCTTAGCGTAAGGTTCTCCACCACCTGCTGCTAAAACCTTGAAAGTAAGGTCCAACTCATTAGGCGAGTCCTTGCAACTTATTTTACCTCATGTACCCAAAAACCATTCATGTAGAAGTTTCATGTATAGGGGAGACGGGTCAGACTTGCTGAGCCATCATGCTCACTGCTTGTGTTTGAAGCTTTTGCAGGAGTTTATGAGGAAGGGACTCCCGAGGAGTAGACGAAACCCGAGGAAGGGAACCCCGTCGAGTGGGAGTCGTGCACACCGCCGTGTTAGTGTGTGTGCGTGCTAGCGGGGACACGTTCACGGGCTGAACGTGAACTCGATGCGTAGTCTACGGCCGTGAGTGTAGACTGAACATATTTTGTTGTACAAATGTTCATAAACCTGTTTATGTAATAAAACATTGCTTCCGCTTTGTATCTTTCATGTGTGTTATCCGGTGCTGTGCAACGGAGCACCCCTCAGCATGATCCTGGCTCGACAAGGCCGTTGGGGCCGCGTCAGAAAGTCAATAATAAATTCTGGAAAATTCTTTGAAGTTTTTATGAAAAATAATTATTGAGAGAGTTTGGTTGATCCAAAAATCCTCCAATTTTGCCAGATTATTCTTTAGGATATTTTTGAACTTTTAGCAAATTTTCATCTCATTTGAAGATTATTTGAGTAGGAATTTGCTAAATACAAACTGCTGTGTTCAAAGTGGTCCAGAAACTTTTTCAGAAAAGGTTTCTAACTTGTAAAATCCATTCTAGGCAATTCATAGCTACAAAATTCATGAGAAAATTCAGGCATGCTCTATGAGTCATACTTGAATTGTTCGTTCACTTGATTGGGCATGAAAATGCACATTACTCCAGAATTAATTCTTTTTAGTTGAAATGCTTAAGGAATTATTGTGGAGGAACTACTCAAGTAAAAGGTCTGACTTTTTGATAAGATTACTTTCTTGTGACCAGAATTTCACATGTAAAGTTTTAGCTCAAGTTGAGCCTTAGAACTCCCTGTATCAGTTTTCCATGATTACGTATGTGGGAAAATACATAAGAGTATTGTAGGAATTATGGGGGACACATATTCTTTTCACTTTAGCTGCAATTTGGCAAGCTAAGTCCCTGGGTAGTAGAGAACATGATGTAAAAGTTTTGAAGCCATTGGAGTTATTTATCTTCAGTTTCATTCAAATCTTTTCAGCTCATCTCACATGTCCATTAGGAAACTTAGTTAGTGTATAACTAAACCCATAGGGTAGATTTAGTTTCATTCATGGTTCTTTGCACAACAGAGGCAACAAAGCCATTCTTGGCATTTCCACACAGCATATGTTCTTAAGAAGTCAAGTCTTTAATTCTTTCCATTGCATTATAAAAACTTCTGCATATACATGTCGATAGGGTTCACAACGAAGGTGATTCGAAGGAGTGATTCATTGAAGTGGATCAGACTCCGAAAGATCAAGGGATTGATCAGAAAGGAACAGCAACACTAACTTCTTATATATATCCCATCCCTGCAAAACAGGCAAGCTCTAGTTTGCATTTAACAGCTTTTAAGTTTTTACATTGTATTCACTTGTTGGTTAGGATATGAACTGTGCATTAGGTCTAGATGATTTGATACTCCTTTTGCATGAACAAATAAACCCATGGAGTATTGGGTAGATGTCTTTTCATCGTGTAGAACTGTCATGCTTAAGTACGGTTCGGTAGAAGTCGAGTGGTGAGATGCTACTCGCATGATCAGGAAAACAGGGGCATACGGGATTGGTTCAGAAAATTGTTAGCAAGTTGAAGTTGAGACTGGCAGGTTGTAGGAGCAGCAGGACATAGGGGCCTGGGTGCATTAGACCTGTCCATGTCGGTCAAGGACCGATCCATATGTGGCCCTGTTGAGCAAGCTTTAGTTGTGTACCGGACTCATGCTGGCTATATGGGACCCAGTAAACCGATGTACCTCGGGAAGCTTGCGTTGAGACTTTTCCGGTCGCCTCAGGCGAGAGGGACGGTGTGCAGTATGTGGGTAACACTGTCATTACATCTCATGTTGGTAGGTGCACCATGAGGGTGGCTACTGTAGGGCGATTGGATTGATTCGACGTAGGTGAAACGGGGGAAAGGCTGCTGTGTACGACGTCAGTGATGGTTTCTGTGGGCAACGCCGAGTACGGGCGTACGTGTCGTGTACTCCGGATATTTTTGATTCGAATCACCGTCGCTCGCGGAAGAGGATTGAGCATACTTGTTCTCACAGTCATGACGTAGTAAGAACTTGCATGAGAAAGGAACTAATCTGTGACGGACTGGAATCAGTACGCCCAGGATCTCAGAGGGTGGTGCCGCTCGATGCGACACCCGACAGAACAAATCATAATGCAAACATTGTATTACATAGAAAACTACTGAATATGTACAAAGTAGTACAAACCTTCAGTTTACAACTAAGTACAGAGTTTATAACAGCGGAAGCTAAATTTATACAACTCACGCCCACCTAACTAGCAAAAGTCGGTTGTCCAGCCCTATGGACAACCCACACTAGCTCCACTCCTCAGCTCAGCGCGGCGTGTACGACTCCCACTCAGCCATGGTCCCCGACGGAGCGTAACACTCACCGGTGGACTCGTACCCTGAGTCCGTGGGGTAGTCCTCACCTGCAGACACTCATAGCAGCAACCGTGAGCACGATGGCTCAGCAAGTCTTAACCGACGCACCTACACATGAAACTCTACATGCAGGTCCTAACGCAATAGGATGGTAAATTGCAGCAAACGGACACGCCTACAAGTTCATCCTTAGTTCATCTTTTAGCCACAATTAACAGTTCATGAATCTGAAATTTAGTAAGCAATATTTGGTGGCACACATGTAACAATACAATTTATACATATCAGAAGAATTGAATCACAATATCCCATAATTTATCTACGTCACGACACAGTGAACAAGCGGTACTCATAACCATGAGGGACGGTGAATCGACTCAATATACACCTGCAGGGATACCCGAATAGCACGTCATGTAAGCCCACCCGTGGAGCTGCACAACATGCTCACTCGATGCCGTACTGGACAACCTTTCACCCAACAGCCCAAACGTTGAATCGGTCGCATCGAAACGAGCAGGAGGTTCCCTACATGGAGCATCTCTCTATGCCCATTAGCAGATTTCCACCTTGCTGCCCTCAACCTACACCTATAAATTGGTGCGTTATGCCTCGACGCCCGGAGGTTTAGGATACATCGGTTTATCAGACCCCATATATCCGATATGCATTCGGTACATTGAAACTTGCTCAGCGGGGCCGCACACAGAGCGTTCCTCAATCAACACGGACAGGGATGGACCCACAAGACTTCCTCTTGATGCGCCCTAGCCCCTGTCTAGTCTCATTTTCTTACTAAAGTGATCTCACATCACTCGAAACAATCCCGTGTGTCCCAAAGCCTATACTCGCGAGTAGATTCCAGCTACTCGACTTGTACCGAAGGCTATACACATTAAGCAGAGCATAAGCTACTCGAGGACTTATACACTACCTCACTCTTGTTGGAATGATCTGGTTATGTATTTGGGGTTTCATCCATCCAACACCTAATGCACATACATACCTCAAACTAAATATGTATATAAAGCAAAACTTTAAAACTCATTCAATGCAAACCAGGGCTTGCCTTGTTGCTGCTGCTTGGATGTTAGTGCTTCATCCAGAAGTAGGAAATCCAAAACTTCCGGAGTCTCTTCGCCTTCAGCGACTACACGTAAGCAATGTACAATATGTCAATTTAAATGCAATTTATAAAATTTATTATGTAAAGACCATACATATAGCTAGCCCTCCCCTTTGGCTCTGAAATTTTTATGGTGGCTTGGTAGGATCCGAACCAGGGACTTGACCAAGTTTCATTTGAAACAAAGTTAATTTGAGCTCTGTACAAATAGAAGCCTATTTGGTCATTACTAGAGCTTCTAAGGATTTACAGGGATTTTCATGGATCAAACCATTACTTTCTGGAAACTAAAGTTTCAGATCGTTCTAATGGAATTGGTCTCATGTAATTTGAAGAATCCTAGAGGAAGTAATGCACTAAACAAGATTTGAGAAAATCTGAAAAATGTTTCTGTACATTTTTCCATTTTTTCAGGGCAGTTCACTTAATCACACTATTAGGGGGACTAGAAGAACTTGAATGGATCTGAAATTTTTACTGTGACTCAAGGATTTTCAAATAAACTTCCCAGCAAAATTTCAGAATTTCCCATTAAAGAATTCTCCAGATAAAATTCTTAACAGTTAAAATTTTAGGGAATTAATTCTGGAAACATAATAAGTTTAATGAACTGAAACTTGTTTTTCTGGAAAGTACTCGAAAATCTGAATCCAACAAAATTTTGTTCACTTAATTTGGAGCTCCCAAGCAAAAGTTATGGTGAGTTGAAGTTTGAACCAAATTTTGAAATTCAAAGAAAAGTTTAAACCGGCTGGTGGGCCTCAGGGCTACGTGTCAGGTCTACAGCCAAACCACACTGTGATGGACCGGAATCCGTAATTCCAGGATCTCAGAGGGTGGTTCCGCTCGATGCGACACCCAACAGCACACAACATAAGGAAGAACATTGTATTACATAGAAAAATAAACTGAATATATACAAAGTAGTACAAGTCTTCAGTTTACATCTAAATACAGAGTCTACAACTGTGGAAGCTTAATTTTTACTAACTAGCAAAAGTCGTATGTCCAGCCCTATGGACAACCCACACCAGCTCCACTCCTCAGCTCAGCGCGGCGTGTACGGCTCCCACTCAGCCGTGGTCCCCGACGGAGGTAGCCCTCGCCGATGGACTCGTATCCCGAGTCCATGTGGTAATCCTCACCTGCAAACACTCATAGCAGCAACTGTGAGCACGATGGCTCAGCAAGACTTAACCGACTCACCTACACATGAAACTCTATATGCAGTTCATAACCAACATGGGATGGCACATTGCAGCAAAGGACAAGCCTACAAGTTCATCCTTAATTCATCTTTTAGCCACAAGTTAACAGTTCATGAATCTCAAACTTAGTAAGCGGTAGTTGGTGGCACACATGTAGCAATACAATTTATACAAATCAGCTGAATTAAATCACAATATTCCATAATTTATCTACGTCACGACGCAGTGAACAAGAGGTACTCATAACCGCGAGGGACTGCGAATCGACTCGATATACACCTGTAGGGATACCCGAATAGCACGTCACGTACACCCACACGTGGAGCTGCACACAGCACACTCACCCCGTGTCATACGTGACAACCTTTCACCCAACAGTCCAAACGTCGAACCGGTCGCACAGAAACGAGCAGGAGGTTCCCTACACGGAGCATCTGTCTATGTCCGTTAGCAGATTTCCACCTGGCTGCCCTCAACCTACACCTATAAATCGGTGTACTATGCCTCAACGCCCGGAGGTTTATGTTACATCGGTTTATCGGGGCCCATATATCCGATATGCCTTCGGTACGTTCAAAACTTGTTCAGCGGGGCCGCACACAGATCGGTCCTCAATCGACATGGACAGGGCTGCGCCCACAAGACTTCCTCTTGCTGTGCCCTAGCCCCTGCCTAGTATCATTTTCTTACTAAAGTGATCTCACATCACTCGAACCAATCCCGTGTGTCTCGAAGCCTATACTCGCGAGTAGATTCCAACTACTCGACTTGTACCGAAGTCTATACACATTAAGCAGAGCATATACTACTTGAGGACTTATACACTACCCTCACTCTTGTGGGAATATTCTGGCTATGCACTTGGGGTTTCATCCATCCTACACCTAATGCACAAACATATCTCAAGCTATGTGTGTATAAAGCAAAACTTTATAAAACTTGTTAAATGCAAACCGGGGCTTGCCTTGTTTCTGCTGGTCAGTGGTTAGGGTCTCGTCTGGAAGTAGGAAGTCCTACACTTCCGGGGTCTCCTCGCATTCAGCGACTACACGTAAGCAAATTAGCGATATGTCAATTTAAATGCAATGTATGGAACTGAATATTTAAATACCATAACTCTAGCTAGCCCTACCCTTTGGCTCTGAAATTTTAATGGTGGCTTGGTAGGGTCCTAACCAGAGACTTGACCAAGTTTCATCTGAAACAAAGTTCATTTGAGCTCTGTACACATAAAAGTCTATTTGGTAATTACTAGAGCTTCTAAGGATTTCCCGGGATTTTCATGGTTCAACCCATTATTTTCTGGAAACTAGAGTTTGAGATGGTTCTAATGGAATTGGTTTCATGTCATTTGAAGAATCCTAGAGGAAGTAATGCCCTAAACAAGATTTGAGAAAATCTGAAAAAATGTTTCTGTATGTTTTTCCATTTTCCCAGGGCAGTTCATTTAATCACATCATTAGGGGGACTAAATGAACTTGAATAGATCTGAAATTTTTCCTGTGAGTCAAGGATTTTCAAATGAACATCCTAGCAAAATTTCAGAATTTTCCATAAAAGAATTCTCCAGATAAAATTCCCAAAGTTTTAAAATTAGGGAATTAATTCTGTAAAAAGAATAAATTTCATCAGCTGAAACTTCTTTTGTTATATAGTACTCGAAGAGCTGAATCCAACAAAATTTGGTTCACTAAATTTGGAGGTTCCTAGCAAAAGTAATGGCTAGTTGATGTTTGAACCAAATCTGAAAATCATAGAAATGTATAAACTCTGGTTGTGGGCCCCACTCTTTAAGCCGGCCCACTGAGATCGCGGCCACACCGCAGCCCATGGGGTTTTACATGCGCTGCCGCATCAGATCCCAGCCGCAAAACGGATCCCCGCTAGAAAACAGAGACTTACCGGTTGACCCGGCCGCTCTTCGTCTTCCTCGTGACAACCCATGATTCCCACGACGGCGCTTCGCCGGAGAGCTCGCCACCGGTCGATTTACTGCACGACCTTCGATGAAACTCGCCGCCTGTGCCCAACTTTGATCGGAGAACACGTTGGTGCACTCACCGAAGCTCGGCGATGGCCGGAACCATGCTCGCGATGGTGACAGTGGTGACCCTTACTCCGGTGATGTCGCCCGAGATACACGGGGCCCTATTTTTGGAAAGGGTTCCTCCTACAGCTCCATGGTGACATGCTTAGCACGAACTTGGACTCGGTTTGCCACGGAAACGGCCAGAGCTAGGATCTCACCGTTGACCTAGGGCTAAAATGGCGGATACTCAAAAAACTCGAATAGCAGCGCCAAAGCTCGATGTTTTCTGATGGTTTTTGATCCTAGGTGGCCGTGGGGACGTGTAGAACATGTGGTTAGCTTGGCATACGAGGTGGTGAGATAATCCCCGCGAATTTTTGGAGTTTGGAGCAGCTCGGTTCTATGAACACAAAAAGTAAACGGGGAAATTCTCCCCCGACAGGGGACGAAAGGTTGTAGTGTTTTCACCGTGAGTTCGAGCAGCCTCTGGCGCGTCTAGTTGCTGTTGACCATCGGCCCTGAGAGCGCTTAGATTGGCGGCGCACCAAGGACCCGAGGAGGCGGCCGAGAGGTTGGTGTTTTCGGTCGAGTGGCGAAACAGAGCACGGGGTTCGTGGGTTGCAGCATTGGGGTTGCCTTCGTGAGAAAGCAGCAGTTGTGCGTTGCGCCAGCCTGTCGTGCGCTGAGGAGGTGGCAACTGAGCAGCTCGGTAGCGTCGTCTGGTGAGGAGGCTCAGGGGAAAACAAAACCGAGCACTGAGTATATGGCGGTTCCCTCTGTTGATCAGGCTGACTGGTGGGCCCCCTCTCCCCCTTCTCTCAATTTCATTTGTTGCTGCAAATATCCCATCTACTCACACTTAAATGGTAACCTTAGCCACCAAGTCAGTGAGTAAATTTGAATTCACCAAATTGAAATTGGTTTGGCTACATTTGGTTCACATTTGAATTTGAAATTTTAAATCCAGTTTGAATTGATCCAAATATAGCTCCCAACAAGATGATCCAATGAGGATGAAAAGTGGCGGACTAACTCAGAAAAATGTGCTGAGTTTAAATGTGAAGTCATCTTTTGAATCCAAGTAATGAAAGTAGCTGCAATTTGAATTTGCATTCAAATTATCCCTCTTTACAAATGTCTCCAAAAGTGCCTCAAACTGATTTGAATTTGCATGAGACTTGGCATGAGCACCCCTAAGAATGTTTAGGGACTAATGGAAAACCCATCCTCTCATGTTTGTGTTTGTGAGCTTCTACTTTTTGGAGTTATGGGTCTTTCTTCTAATCACCCTCTTGATTGTGTTTACTTGCTCTTCACAAATGTTCATGAGCTACCCAACAAATGAGCTGTGGTGTGGTGATGTGATGAACATTTTAGCAAGTCAATTCTTGGGCTTTTACATCCCTCCCCCCTTAAAAGAATCTTGTCCGGAGATTATAGAGGAAGAGGCAATGATGTAATAGGTACTTACCAGTGATGAGACGCCATGAAGTCCGGGTAGTTTGAGCGAAAGAACTCCTCGCTCTCCCACGTTGCTTCTTCAGCGGTGTGGTTGCTCCACAGTATCTTGTAGAACCACAGCATTCGGTTACGTGTGGTCCGAGCCTTCTCATCAATAATCGCTACCGGATATTCAGCATATGTAAATTCGGTTGAAGCTCGCCAATGTCTTCGGTGGGCACATCAGCCATATACTTCAGACATTTCTGTAGTTGTAAAAACATGGAAAACATCGTGAACACCAGCGAGAGATGCCGGTAGCTCCAGTTTATACGTCACTGGTCCACACTTCTCAGTGATAGCATAAGGTCCAATAAATTGGGGAGCGATCTTCCACTTCACGCTGAATCGGTGCACGCCTTTCATCGGAGATACACGGAGGTACAAGTGTTCCCTGATATCAAAGTGTAGCGGCCTACGCCTCTTATCAGCGTAACGTTTCTGCTGGGATTGAACGGCCTTCAAGTTGGCTTGAATCATCCGAACGCTCTCTTCGGCGTCGTTCACCACATCAACCCCGAACATGACCGTTTCCCCAGACTCACACAAGTTCAATGGGGTGCGGCATTTGCAACCGTAGAGAGCCTCATATGGTGCCATCTTGATACTCGCTTGATAGCCATTGTTGTACGAGAATTCCGCCAACGGTAGATGATCATCCCAGTTTCTACCGTGGTGGATGGCACACGCTCTCAACATGTCTTCTAATACTTGGTTCACCCTCTCAGTTTGCCCGTATGTCTGAGGGTGATAGGCAGAGCTTCTAATCAGTTTAGTACCCAAGGCAGCGTGCAACTGCTCCCAGAAACGAGCCACAAATAGTGCCCCTTGATCTGAGATTATGGTCTTGGGTACCCCATGCAAGCATAAGATTCTTGCAATGTACAACTCCGCATACTTACTGGCAGGGTAACCTGTATGCACGGGAATGAAGTGAGCCGACTTGGTTAATCGGTCAACGATAATGCAAATGGAATCATGCTTGTTGAAAGTCAGGGGTAATCCCACAATGAAATAGATGCTCACATCTTCCCACTTCCATGCTGGGATTTTCAGGGGTTGTAACAGCCCTGATTTTATCATGTGATCCGCTTTCACTTGTCTACACGTATTGCACTCGGATGTATTTGGCCACTTCCCGCTTCATCTGTGTCCACCAAAATTTTCTTTTCAAATCTTGGTACATTTTTTTGCTGCCCGGATGAATGGAGAATTTAGACAAATGAGCTTCATCAAAGATCTTCTTTCTCAGCTCCATATTCCGGGGTACAACTATGTGGTCATTGAACCACAGCGTCCCCTTGTCATCTTTCCGAAAACATTTGATATCCCCGCTGTCTGTCCGTCGAGATGTGCCATCCCTAATAGTAGGGATGATGGCAAGATTGTAGAGTGATCCATAAGGAACCAAGTATAAACTCGGCTCTTCCTCTTCCACCGGTGTAATGGTGAGGTTATGGACATGTGATTTCTGACTTAGCGTGTCGGCAACCACATTCGCCTTGCCGGGGTGGTATTGAATCTCAATCTCATAGTCTTTGATTAGTTCTAACCACCTCCGTTGCCTTATATTCAGCTCCTTCTGGGTGAAGATATACTTTCAGCTCCTGTGGTCGGTGTAAAGATGCACCAAATTCCCCAGGAGATAGTGCCTCCACATTTTCAGCACCAAAACCACAGCAGCGAGCTCAAGATCATCAGTCGGATAGTGCTGCTAATGGTTTCGAAGTTGGCGTGAGCCATACGCGACCACACGTCCTTCTTGCATCAACACGCAGCCGAGCACGATACCGGACACATCACAATACACGTCGAAGGGCTTGGTTTTATCCGGTTGAGCTAAGACCGGGGCTGTTGTGAGATGCTTCACCAATGCTTGGAATGCTCCTTCACATGCTGTGTTCCAAACATATTTTGTTCCCTTTTTCAATAATTCTGTCATCGGCTTAGCAAGCTTGGAGAAGCTTGGAATGAATCTCTGGTAATATCCCGCTAAACCGAGGAAGCTTCTGACTTCATGGACAGAAGTGGGAGCTTTCTATTTCAGCACTTGTTCAATTTTGCTTGGGTCAACCGCAGTGCCTTCCGCTGAGATGATATGTCCCAAAAATGGCACTTGGCTGATCCAAAACTCACATTTGCTGAACTTGGAATAGAGCTTATGGTCCCGCAATCATTGAAGATTGATTCTCAAGTGTTCGGCGTATTCTGCTTCTGTCTTGGAGTAAACCAAGATATCATCAATAAACACCACAACAAAATTGTCCAGTTCCGGCATGAACACCGAGTTCATGAGATACATGAAATATGCCGGAGCATTAGTGAGACCAAAAGACATGACGAGATATTCATATAGTCCATATCTCGTTGAGAAGGCCGTCTTCGGGATATCCTCTGTGAGGGCCTAAGTTTTTGCACACATCCAAAGTGTTCATCGCATCACACACATCTCATTTGAGGAATAGTTATGAACACATTTGAAGAGCAAGTAAACACCATCAATATGGTTATTAGAGGGTAAACTTACAAAATGCAAAAGTGGTAGTTCACACATGCATCACATAAGGGCTGAGCATATGAAAAACTCCTACACCTTGCTAGTAATGCTCATGCCAAGTTTCACCCAAACCCAAAACCATTTTGAGGTATTTTTGGGTATAACTAGAAAGAGGCTAGTTTGAACTCAAATTCAAATTCATACTCCTTTTACCCCATGAATTCAAAAGTGGGTCTCATATTGACACTCAGCACATTTTTGTGAGCTCACACACCAATTTTCACTCTATTTGGAGTTGATCTTGACATGAGATAATTTAGCAAATTAAAATTTAATTTGAATTTCAAATTGCATATGTGCTGAAAATATATTCAAACTCTTCACAATTTGAATTCTATCAAGTTCAAATGGGCATTTGGTAGATAATTCAAATTCTATAGGGTATTAGTGGGATTACTGTTTGGAGCAGTGGGAGGAAGTTAATTTCAGAGGTAAAAATGGAAGTGGGTCCCACTTGTCAGCCACACAAGCCAGTGAACAGACTGAAGCACCCGGGACTCGGGTCTTGCGCGCGCTCACGAGGGCGCCACGGTGCTGCACGCCGCTGCCACCTCCTGATCACCGATCACAGCTGCAAACCGACGTCCTCAGCTATTTATTGTCGAGCTACCGATGGCAGCAGCCGGTTTTCACGCTGCCTCGACGTTTTTCCGCACTGAGAAACCGAAGCAAGCCGCCGCACACTCAAACTCACCACCCTGCCATCGACCGGCCAAAGCAGCTCTTCCCACCACAGGCTGAGGCCACAAACGGCACCGCCGGCCTTTTCTTGACGTGCTCCAGCCCTCAGCTGCTCGTGATCAGCGTCTGTTGAGCTTGTCCGAGCCGATCTTCCACCACTCTGTCAACCCCGAAGCTCCTCCGACTTGACACCGTCGTCCAAGCAGCTCCAAGCTTATCCAGCACGGCGAACTGGTCTTTGAACTTAGAATCAAAGTCTAGTAGCTCTCCCCGAGCTCCCTAGCTCCCTCTTAGTTCCGGTTAGCCGGAATTTCAATTTTCCCAACGATCACCGTATAGAACACCGAGAACCAAAACCCAAAATTCATCTCAATCACTTGATCACTAGAAATCCTGGTCGAGCTGAAGCTAGAGTAGCACCTCACGGTTACCTCGGCCAAATCCTAGCGATGATTGTCAACCCAGTGAGCAGAGCACCTTATTTTGGCCACCACTAGTAAAAACGGCTCGGGTCGCCGGTGAAGTCTACTTTCCCGGCGATCTCCAGCCAAGAGGAGGGCAGGGTTAGCTTCCCCGTGCCCCAGTGGTGCTGTGCGACCCGTTGGTTGATCATGTTCACTGCCGAGATGAGCTAGCACCATCGGACCCGAGCTCAATTCTGCCGCCACCGTCGCCGACTACGTTCCCAACGATGTCGAGGCGCGAGAAGTTGCCCGGCGTGTGCGCCGTGCTCCAAGGGTCACGTAGGAAGAAACTGTGTCGAGAATTGGGCGGTAACGGACGAGAACGAGCCGCGCCACCATCGCTGTGCATCGCGCGCTCGGGCGCTGGCGGGAGGTTGAAGAAGACATTGTGTGTGGGACCCACGTGCAGTTTTTTAAACATTTCCCCGATTTTCAGATTTAGTTCAACTTCAAACCCACATAACTTTGGCTAGGAAACTCCAAATCAAGTGAAACAAATTTTGTTGGATTCAGCTCTTAGAGTACATTCCAACAAATTAAGTTTCGCTCTATGAAAACCTTTATTTCTCCTGAATTAATTCTTCAAAATTTAAAATGTTTAGAATTTTTGCTGGAGAACCCTTTGGAGGAAAATTCTGAAATTTTGCTAGGATGTTCACCAAGGATTCCCTGAGCAACCATAAGAATTTTAGATCGATTTGAGCTCATTTAATCCACCTAATGTTGTGACTAATAAAACTGTTCCAGAGAAAATGGAAAATGTACAGAAACATTTTCAGATTTTTCCCTGAAATTGTTTAGCTCATATCATTAGCTAGGCACCTTCAAATTAAGTGAAACTGATTCCATTAGAACCCTCTGAAAATCTAGTTTTCATAAACTCATGGCTTGTTCCATGAAAATCCCTAGAACACCCTAAGAACTCCAATTAAAACCAAGTACATAGTTAGTTGTGGAAAGCTCAAATGAGCTTTTCTGCAAATAAAACTTGGTCAAGTCTCTGTTTAGGTTGTATCCAAAACACAGTAGAAATTTCAGAGTCATTGGGCCTGTCTAGTAAGACTTATAGTCCTTACAAATTCAACTTCAAATTCAAATGCATTCGAATTGATACATATATGGATTTATCTCATGTAGTCGCTAAGGTTGAGGAGGAGCCCGAAGTCTCAGACTTCATCACTCCTGAGGAGCAGCTAGCCTACGACCAACAGCAGCAAGGCAAGCTCCGGTTCGCATTAACCATTTTTATAAATTTTACTGTTGTGAGAACTTACTTTGAGCACCCACTTCAATTTTGCATTAGAGTCTTGTTTGAAAACCCAAATGCATAGCGAAGAAAACCCTAGGTTGGGCTTAGGTTTGTAAACCTCGATTAGCTACTGCAATGCTAAGTTCGTGTAGGATTTGGTACAAGTCGAGTAGTCGGAACTGCTCGCGAGAATAGGCTAGAGGTACACTACTCGGGTAAAGGTAGCAAATGAAACACATTGCAAGAAAAATGAGACGGAGCAGAGAGTAAGGCAGCAGGACATTGGGGCCTGGGTGCCATGGCTCCGCTTGTGTCGATTGAGGACCGAGCCGTGTGCGGGCTTGTTGAACAAGCTAGAACAGTACAGAAGACCTACCGGATATATGGGAACCGGGAAACCGATGTAACACGGGTATCTAGGTGTTGAGGCATAGCTGGTCGTTCAGAGGGTAGGTTGAGAGCTTGAGGTGTAAATCAGCTGGCGGCACTGTGGATGCGCGCACAGAGATCTCTTGCTCGGGACGATTGGACCGGTTCAACATTTGGCTAAGGGGTGAAAGGTGGTTGCGTACGACGTTCGTGATGGTTGCTGTAGGCAACATCGAGTACGGGCATACATGAAGGGTTATTTGGGTAACCCTGCTGGTTTAAATCGACTATAATCGCCGCCCTCACGGTCAGTGAGTACCACTTGTTCACTGTACCGTGACGTAGAAAGAAAAGGATAGAGCCATGTAAAAGTTGCTGATTGAAAGCTATACCTTGATTGTTAATGATTTGCTGTAGTTTAGAGCTAATTAAAGTTCTTTTCAACCTTGGGCAAAGTACATGAGAGAAATGCATTTCTTGTTTGATTGCGGCTCTCTCATGTGCCTTAGCGTGAGGTTCTCCACAACTTGCTGCTAAAAACATGAAAGTAAGGTTCAAATAATTAGGTGAGTCCTTTGCAACTCATTTACCTCATGTACCCTGAATCCATCATGTAGAAGTTTCATGTATAGGAGAGACGGGTCAGACTTTCTGAGCCATCGTGCTCACTGCTTGTGATTGAAGCTTTTGCAGGGTGTTATGAGGAAGGGACACCCGAGGAGGAGACGGAACCCCAAGAAGGAAACCCTATCGAGTGGGAGTCGTGCATGCCGCCGTGTTAGTGTGCATGTGTGCTAGCGGGGACATGTTCACGGGCTTAACATGGACTCGATGCGTAGTCTATGCCCGTGAGTGTAGACTGAACATATTTTGTTGTAAAAATGTTCATAAACTCGTTTGTGTAATAAAACTTTGCTTCCGCTTTGCATCTTTGATGTGTTATCCGGTGCTGTGCAACGCAGCATCCCTCAACGTGATCCTGGCTTGGCAAGGCCATGGGGCCATGTCAGCGTGGTATCAGAGCTCGCTTGAGATTCAACACACTACAAAGGTCATCTTTTTCAAAAGTTCGGTGAGGAACGAGTTTGTAGCCCATATAAGGATGTTATTAGTGTATAGAAAGTAGAAATACTAATCTATTTGCTTATGTCGGAAAATCATGCATCTCGGGACGTCATATGTCTTGGTGGGTGCATGTAAGCGCTGTCCACCAGTGCGTACAAGCTGAAGGGTGGAGCCCCACGGGTAGCAGGTAACCTGACCCGCTTTAATATCCTCTACGACTCTTCATGTCGTTTGGGGTATTCGAGCAACACCATTCCCTGGCGTGCTATGGGCGAGTTTGGGAGACCCCGTCACGTGGTCAGTAACGTGAACAAGTAGCTCAAGGCGTGTTTGGCTTGAGAACACCCGTGCAAGTAATGACGGACGGGTGTATGAACTGTATTGATACCGGGCTCGGTGTGCAGCCGAGTCTGACGGTTGAGTGGTTTATCTGCAGGGAGTCTGACCACGAATCGGTAGACGAGTAGGATCCGTGTGCGAGAGACGTTTAGTGCCACTGAACTAACGAAGCCGGCTAAGTCCGTTATAGGTTTTTCTTTGTGAGGAACGTAGTACCGACATGAACTGGTGACGCTTCGACGTCACACCCCAGTAAAAGAGCAACTTCGTTGTAAAACTTGAAGGTTTTAATCCAGAGCACTAGAACTTTGAGGTAACTCCTTCCCTTAATCAGGATGTTCAAAGTTAACAAGTTTTCAACTTATAGGATACTAAGGACAGAGTCCCCTGTTTTCAGCTGAAATAAGGCTGAAGTTAATCAGAGGTTAGAGGTTGAGTTCTTTCGAGGTTAGGGTCATATGATACATTTCTGGAAAGCTTTGGAAGATCTTCACAACTTTTCCATTGATGTCCAGAGGTGTTTCATATTTAACCAGTCGAAAAATGCAGTAGAGTTGAAATTGTCCAGAAAACAGGGCAGAGCAAATACTCTCTGTAACTCTGTAAATTGAGCATAACTTCCTGCACAAAAATCTAAAAACAGAAAATGAGGTAGTTCTGGAAAGTTCACGAGATAGGTTACAACTTTGTAACAGAAAGTTTTGTCAAATTTGCTGTAGAATTAACTGGAATTCTTGGATCAAATCAGTACCTCAAGCAGGGAGGTGCTGTCCAATTTTCTCCAGAAATTTTGTCAACTTTGACATCTCATAACTTTTGAACCAGGACAGATCTTAGGCCAAGTAAATACTTTCTGGAAAGCTATTGAAGTTAGCTTGTTGAGTTCCAGAATTGGATTTGCTTTTAGCATGGTCTAAATCAGGTTCAAATGGAAACTGGTCAGGGCTGTCATTTTGGGCAGCAGACCAGCAGTCAAATTTGTTTAAGTTTGAACTATGTTTCCATGTTTTATGAGTTCAATGACATGTTTTATGTTATAACTCAATGATTTACTGTTGAAATAAATATTTGACATTTTTCAAATATGTTTCTACAGAGGACAGCGGATAGACAATTGGGGAACGGGTGGGTGGTATCCCACTGTTCTCACCGCAGCGGTTGTCCGGAAGTGTTGAGGTAAATGCTTCAATATTTCGGGTACATTGAGATGCCGCAGTACTTCGCCAAGGAAGAAGGTGAGGAAGGGAACAAGACGTGTACAATCCATGTCAAAGTTCCTGCAGGACCCACGCCACCCTGTTGGGTGCCGTTCACCGTTACGGTGAGAGGTAGACACCCGGAGGGAATGTGGCAAGTGGCAGCCCGCGACACCATGTCGCATTTCTGCTAATTACACGTGAAAGCTATGGAGGGCACTCCATACATGCTCATTCCGGTGGAGGGAGGAGCGAATCATGTGTGGGGGAAAGGTACCTGGAAGCAATAGACCCGGGTTGCACAAGGTACAACCCCGCGGAGGCGAACCTCAGCCTCCAGCTGAGGGCAGGAAAAGCCGTGATGGACAGCCAAGCCGTTCATACGGATTGTCTTGCCGTGAAGCTCAAGGAGAGAAACAACCGTGGAGATCATTTCGAGAGTGCTCACAGCGCACTCCGCAATGTTCTCCTTCCGACGATAAAGCGACTGAACGAACAACATAATCAGTTGCATCGTCTGAAGAAGGCGAAGAAGAAAAGCCGCGTCGATATCACGGCTTTGCAACAGCAAGTGCAGGCCTTGACCCAGAAAAATGAGGTCCTCACTCAAGAGCGTGATGACGCTATTGAGGAGGGGCATGGCTGGGAAGATGACTACAACCAGGCCATGGACGAGGTGCATGCGTTGCAGGACCTCGTGCCTCCGGTAATGGGCCTACCGATGGTAGGTGCCGTACCCGTGGTTTTGGGTATCCCAGCGATGGGGGAACCTGAACCGGAAGAGGAGGTCATGGACCCGGAGCCACCAACATAGGTAGCGGAGGAGGACAACCCACAGGAGGTTGAGTTCTACTCCGAGTAGTAGGTTACCGTTGCCTAGTAGGGCAGCGAGGGTGGTGTAAGAAAAACTTTTGTAATCAGTGACATGTCGTGTAGACAGTAGTATATGTATAGGTAGTGACGACATGAGCACGACTTCTCGGAGACCCGAGAACAATGTATCTTGTATAAAGTTTATGCTTAATCAATATATGTGAATGTTGTGCAAGTTATTCATGCCTCACTTCAATACCTACTGTTCATATGGAATTTTAAGTATGACATGTGCTGATTGCTGCTATTTTGAATTTCAGAATGACTCGCACTCGTGCCAACCCAGACGTTGGGGGTTCCAGCCAGGGGGGAGAGGCCCTCCAACAGCCTCCCGAGGATTCCTCGGGACAGCAACAGCAGCAACAACAACAACCGCAACCGCCACCGCCAATGGTTACATTGGCCGACATCGTTGCGGCGATGACTGGTTCTCGTCAGCAGCACACGGAGTTTCTGCAGACTCTCATTGCGAATGCGTCTTGAACAGAGAGGCGTCAAGAGCGCGAGGAGCGCCAACAAAGCTCCTACTCCGACTTTCTGGCTACTCATCCCCCGGTATTCTCAAGGGTGGATGAACCCATCGATGTGGACAACTGGCTCCGCACTATGGTGATAAAGTTCGGGCTGCTCCAAGTGAGTGTGCAGCGCAAGACTCAGTTCGCAGTCCAACAGATTCAAGGATACGCGAGCGCTTGGTGGGCGAACTATTGTGCCTCGCAACCCACCGAGCGAGTTATGACCTGGGCGGAATTCCGGACAGCCTTCAGGGCCTATCACATACCGCCGGGTGTTATGAAGAGGAAGACGCAGGAGTTCCTTCGCCTGCAACAAGGAAGCAGGAACACGCTGGAATACTCCAGGGTGTTCAATGATCTTGCACTCTACGCTTCTTATCACGCCGATACCGACAAGAAGCGGCGGGATCATTTTTACTAGAGGCTTAACCCGCTCCTGAAGGACAAGCTGGCGATGTTCAATCGCGGCAGCCTCAATGATATTATTGATGCTGCGATTGTTCAGGAGGACTCCGGCAAGGAGTTAGTGGCGGCGGCGAAGAAGCGAAGTGCGCCGAAAAGCAGCGGAGAATGAGGTGGTCCTTCTCAAATATACCGGATGGTGTATCGATCACCATCGGGTCCATGCTGGCAGCCACCACAGAGGCCAATGTCATTCCGCAGTCGGCCATATTCTCCACCAGCATTCAGGCCGGCACTACCAACAGCACCTCGGCAGAAACAACAGCAGCAGCGGGCGATGCCGCGTGCGTATGCACCTCAGCTGCGCATGCCGGGCTTTCATTCCTCCAAGCACCGGCCAGTCAGCAGCCACATGCTACAAATGTGGTCGCCCAGGACACTTCGCCAACAACTGTCCTGAGAGGCAAGGCGGCGGAGTAGCACCACAGTTTTCAGGGAGGAATCAGCCCCGGAACCCCACTAATACGCAGCGGGCAAATATTAAGCCCCGCACCGTACACCAACTCGCCATACAGGACGTGCCGGAGGGACAGACAATCCTTGTGGGTATGTTCCAACTCCACCAGCATCCCGATATAGTATTATTTGATTCAGGCGCCACGCATAGCTTCATTAGCATAGCTTTCATTGCTAAATACAGCTTGCAAATACTACCCACCGAAAGTCCATACTTGATTTTGTTCACCGGGTGGGAAAATTTCAGCAAGCATGATGGTTCCAAAAGTGCCATTATGCTTAGAGGGTAGAGTATACCCTACGTCTCTCATAGTTTTAGAGGGACAGAAGGTCGATGTCATCATAGGGATGTCGTGGTTAACCTGCGATGGCGCTGTTTTAGACACCGTCCTCTGAGTCGTGCATTTGAACTCAGAAGTGCACGAGTCGCACTCTTTATTTCTGGACAGTTCAGGAATAAAACTTCCAAGTGTATATCAATCCACAACCATCAGATTGGAAGATATTCCAGTAGTCCGTGAGTTCCCTGACGTGTTCCCAGATGATTTACCGGGGATGCCACCGGACCAAGAGGTGGAGTTCAAGATTGAACTTGCACCGGGAACTATGCCAATATCCTGAAGGCCGTACAAGATTGCGCCCAAGGAATTGGCTGAACTAAAGACACAGTTAACGGACCTGCTGGAGAAGGGTTTTATTAGGCCGAGCTCCTCGCCATGGGGCTGTTCGGCATTATTTGTGAAGAAGAAAGACAAGATGTTGCGGCTTTGCGTGGACTATCATCCACTAAATGCCGTAACCATCAAGAACAAGTACCCGTTGCCACAGATCGACATGTTGTTTGATCAGTTGGTCGAAGCAAAGATCTTTTCCAAGATGGATTTAAGATCCGGGTACCATCAGATTAAGATATGGGCCGAGGATGTTCCGAAGACGGCTTTCTCGACGAGGTACGGACTTTATGAGTACATGGTCCTCACTTCATGTACTTGATGAACTCGTTATTCATGCCAGAGCTGGACAAGTTTGTCGTGGTCTTCATCAATGACTTATTGGTATATTCTAAGTCGGAGGAAGAACATGCGAAGCATCTGCATATAGTATTGCAACGGCTGCGGGTTCACCAACTATACGTGAAATTCAGCAAGTGCGAATTCTGTATATCGCAAGTGCCTTTTCTCGGGCATATTATCTCAGCAAAGGGCATCACTGTAGACCCGAGTAAGATCACACAAGTGCTGAATTGGAAGTCCTCGAGAACTGTTCATGAGGTACGGAGTTTCCTCCGACCCGCGGGATATTATCGGAGATTCATTCCAAACTTCTCAAAGATTGCCAAGCCTATGACAGAGTTGCTGAAGAAGGCTACCAAATATGTTTGGAGTCCAGCATGCGAAGCAGCGTTCAAGGCATTAGTGAAGCACATAACATCAGCACCGGTTTTGGCGCAGCCAGACACAACAAAACCGTTCGATGTGTACTGCAATGCATCCAGCATTGGGCTCGTATGTGTGCTGATGCAAGACCAAAGAGTGGTCGCGTATGGATCACGGCAGCTCAGAAACCATGAGCAGAATTATCCAACTCATGACTTGGAGCTCGCTGCCATGGTACTCACACTTAAAATGTGGAGGCACTACCTACTCGGCAACCTCGTGCATCTATATACCGACCACAAAAGCCTCAAGTACATATTCACTCAGAAAGAGCTGAACATGAGGCAGCGAAGATGGTTAGAGTTGATAAAGAATTATGAAATAGAGATCCATTATCACCCTAGCAAAGCAAACGTAGTGGCGGATGCGGTGAGTCTCAAGTCACATGTCAACAATCTAGACATCACCCCATTGGAAGAGAGCGAGCCACCATTGCATGTGATTCCACATGGAGTTCTCTACAACTTAGCTTTGATCCCCACCATCCGTGAAGAGATAGCGGCAGCTCAGAAACATGACAAGGGCATGTCACATTTGCAGAGACATGTTGACAGTGGGGAGTTGAGATGTTTCCGGAAAGACAGAGACGGCTTCCTATTGTTCAAGGACCGGATCGTCATACCCCGTAACCCGGAGTTACGGAAGAAAATCATTGATGAGGCTCACTTGTCAAAGTTTTCTATTCATCCCGGCAGCAAAAAAATGTATCTAGAACTCAGAAACAAGTTTTGGTGGACATGAATGAAGCGGGAGGTCGCAAAGTACGTGTCCGAGTGTGATACATGTCGAAGGGTGAAGGCAGACCACATGAGAAAACTGGGACTGCTACAACCACTGTGCGTTCCTGCCTGGAAGTGGGAAGATGTGAGCATGGACTTCATCATCAGTTTACCCACCACTTTTGAGAAGCATGATTCTGTGTGGGTGATCGTCAACCGGCTCACCAAAGTTGCCTATTTTATCCCGGTCAACACCAACTACAACGCCAATAAGTATGCTGAATTTTACATCTCACGGATCCTATGCTTGTACGTCGTACCCCGCACCATCATATTGGATAAGGGCACTTTATTTGTGTCCCGTTTTTGGGAGCAGCTACACACTGCGTTGGGGACGAAGCTGATCTGTAGTTCAGCGTACCACCCGCAGTGACACGGCCCCATCGGCCTTGTCGAGCCAGGATCACGCTGAGGGGTACTGCATTGCACAGCACCGGATAACACACATCAAAGATAAAAAACGGAAGTAAAGTTTTATTACCTAAACAAGTTTATGAACATTTTTACAACAAAATAGTTCAGTCTACACTCACGGGTGTAGACTACGCATCGAGTTCACGTTCAGCCTGTGAACGTGTCCCCGCTAGCACGCATACACTCTAACACGGCGGCGTGCACGACTCCCACTCGACGGGGTTCCCCTCCTGGGGTTCCGTCTCCTCCTCGGGAGTCCCTTCCTCATAGACCCCTGCAAAAGCTTCAAACAAAAGCAGTGAGCACGATGGCTTAGCAAGACTGACCCGTCTCTCCTATACATGAAACTTCTACATGAATGGTTTTTGGGTACATGAGGTAAAATAAGTTGCAAAGAACTCGCCTAATTAGTTGAAACTTACTTTCATTGTTTTAGCAGCAGGTGGTGGAGAACCTTACGCTAAGGCACATGAGAGAGCCGCAATCAAACAAGAAATGCATTTCTCTCATGTACTTTACCCAAAGTTAAAATGAACTTTAATTAGCTCTAAACTACAACAAGACATTAACAAGCAAGGTATATCTTTCAAACCAGCAAACTTTTAACATGAATCTAGCCTGTTCTTTCTACGTCTTGGTACAGTGAACAAGTGGTACTCACTGTCCGTGAGGGACGGCGATTATAATTGATTTACACCTGCAGGGTTACCCGAATAACCCGTCACGTACGCCCGTACTCGATGTTACCTACAGCAACCATCACGGATGTCGTACGCAACCACCTTTCATCCGTCAGCCAAATGTTGAACCGGTCCAGTCGTCCCGAGCAAGAGGTCTCTGCGCGCGCATCCACTGTGCCGCCAGCCAATTTACACCTCGAGCTCTCATCCTACCCTCTGAACGACCAGCTATGCCTCGACACCCAGCTACCCGAGTTAAATCGGTTTCCCGGTTCCCATATAGCCGGTAGGTCTTCGGTACTGCTCTAGCTTGTTCAACCACACGGCTCGGTCCTCAATCGACACAAGTGTAGCTATAGAACCTAGGCCCCAAAGTCCTGCTGCCCTTACTCTCCGCTCGGTCTCATTTTTCTTGCCATGTGTTTCATTTGCTATCTTTACCAAAGCGATGTGCCTCTAGCCTATTCTCGCGAGTAGTTCCAACTACTCGACTTGTACCGAATCCTACACTATCTTAGCATTGCAGTAGCTAAATGGGTTTACAATCCTAATCCCAACCCATGTTTTTCTTGGCTATGCATTTGGGTTTCAAACAAGATTCTAATGCAAGAATTTATTGAGTGCTCAAAGTAAGTTCTCAAAACAGTAAAACTTCGTAAAGAGGTTAATGAAAACCAGAGCTTGCCTTGCTGCTCTTGGTCGTAGGCTAGCTGCTCTTCCGGAGTGACGAAGTCTAAGACATCGGGTTCCTCCTCGACCTTAGCGACTACATGAGATAACATGTATATGTATCAATTTGCATGCACTTGAATTGAATTTAAACTTGTGAAGACTATAAGTCTTACTAGACAGAACCACTGACTCTGAAATTTTTACTGTGGTTTGGTTACAACCTAAACAGAGACTTGGCCAAGTTCCATTTGTAGCAAAGCTCATTTGAGCCCTCCACAAATAATTATGTACCTGGCCTTAATTGGAGCTCCTATGGTGTTCTAGGGATTTTCATGGAGCAGGCCATGAATTTCTGAAAACTAGATTTTCAGAGGGTTCTAATGGAGTCGGTTTCACTTAATTTGAAGGTTCCTAACTAAAGATATGAGCTAAACAATTTCAGAGAAATTCTGAAAATGTTTCTGGACATTTTCTATTTTCTCTGGAACAGTTTTATTAATCACACCATTAGGTGGAACAAATTAGCTCAAATGGATCTGAAATTTTTATGGTAGCTCAGATACATTTTGGTGAACATCTCAGAAAAATTTCAGAATTTTCCTCCAAAGGGTTCTCCAATTAAAATTCCAAACAATTTAAATTTTGAAGAATTAATTCTCGAGAACTAAAGATTTTCATGAAGTGAAACTTGATTTGTTGGAAAGTACTAAGATAGATGAATCCAACAAAATTTGGTTCACTCGATTTGGAGCTTCCTAGCCAAAGTTGTGTTGGTTTGAAGTTTGAACTAAAACTGAAAATCGGGAAATGTTTAAAACACTGCACGTGGGTCCCATGCACAGTGCCTTCGCCTACCTCCCGGCAGTGCCCGAGCGCGCGACGTCCAGCAACGATGGCGCGGTTCGTTCTCGGCCGCTGCTGCCTAATTTTCGATGTGCTTTCTTCCTACGTGATTCTTGGAGCACGGCGCACACGCCGGGCACCTTCTCGGACCTCGACATCGCCGGAAACCTAGTCGGCGACGGTGGAGGCAGAAGAGGAGCTCGGGAACGACGGTGCTAGCTCGTCTCGGCAGTGAACATGATCAGTCAGTGGGTCTCAAAGCACCACTGGGGTACGAGGAAGCTAACCCTTCCCTCCTCTTGGCCGGGGATCGCCGGGAAAGTGGACCTCACCGGCGACCCGAGCCGTTTTCACCGGCGATGGCCAAATTCCGGTGTTCTGCTCACTGGGTAAATCATCACCGCTAGGATTTGGCTGAAGTGACCGTGAGGTGCTACTCTAGCTTCAGCTCGACCCGGATTATCAGTGATCAAGTGATCACGATGAATTTTGAGTTCTGGTCCTCGGTGCTCTATACGGTGATCATCGGGAAAAATAGAATTCCGGCTAGCCCGCGCTAAGAGGGACCTAGGGATTTTGGGAATAGCTACTATACCTCGATGCTAACCTCAGAGACACGTTTGTCGCGCTGGAGAAGCTTTGTGCTGCTCGGGCGACGGCGTCGAGTCGGAGGAGCTCTCGGGTTGACAGAGCGACGGAAGATCGGCTCGGGCATGCTTCACCGAAGCTGATCACGAACAGCTGAGGGCTGTAACACGTCGAGCAAGGACCGGCGGTGCCGTTTTTGGCCTCAGCTTGCGGTGGAAGGAACTGTGCTGGCCGGTTGACGGCAAGGTGATGCGGTGATCGGCTCGGGTTTTTCAGCGCTGGAAACGTCGCGGCAAGGAGAAAATGAGCTGCTTCCTGCGGCAGCTCGCAGCTAAATAGCTGAGGACGTCGGTTCGTGGCTCTGATCGGAGACCAGGAGGTGGCAGCGGTCGGGCAGCGCCGTGGCGCTGGCGTGGTCGCGCGCAAGAACCGAGCTGTGGTGACTTCAGTCAGTTGAAACACTAGTGAGGCTGACATGTGGGTCCCACTCCGGTTTTAACCTCTGAAATTGAATTTTCCCCACTGCTATAAACAGTAGAGACCCAATTAACCTTGGTCATTTGAAATATCTACCATTGGGCCATTTGAATTGGATAGAATTCAAATTGGGGTTTGTTTGAATATATTTTCAGCACATATGCAGTTTGAAATTCAAATAAAGTTTGAATTTGCTAAACTTAGCTCATGTCAATATCAACTCCAAATGGAGTAAAAATTGGGGTGTGAGCTCACAAAAATGTGCTGAGTAAGAATATGCCTCCCACTTTTGAATTAATGGGATGGAAATAGTTTGAATTTGAATTTGAGTTCAAACCACCCTCTTTCTAGTTATACCCAAAAAGACTTCAAAAAGGTTTGAATTTGGGTGAAATTTGGCTAAGCATTCCTAGCAAGGTGTTGGAGTTTTTCACAAGCTCAGCCCCTAGATGATGCATGTGGGAAATTCTACCTGTGCATTTTGTGAATTTATTCTCTAATGAGCATGTTGATGGTGTTTACATGCTCTTCAAATGTATTCATCAAGTTTCTTCAAATGAAGTGTGTGTGTGGTGATGAACACTTTGAATATGTGCCAAAAACTTAGGCCCTTACATTCCTCCCCCTTAAAAGAATCTCGTCCCGAGATTATAAGGTGAAAATGAGAGAGAGGACGGTGGAAAAAATTACCATATATGCGACGTGAAAAGGTCGGGGTAGTTCGCGTGAAGAAATCCTTCACTCTCCCATGTCGCTTCATCTACGGAGTGATTACTCCTTAGAACTTTGTAGAACCACAATGTACGGTTGCGTGTGGTTCGGGCCTTTTCATCAGTAATCTGAACCGATTCCTCCTGATACGTGAGATCCGGTTTCAATTCTTCTATATCCTCCAGCTGAGTGGTAGTTGATAGCTTGAGACACTTCCTCAGTTGGGAGATGTGAAAGACGTCGTGCACACCGGAGAGTGCTTCTGGTAAATTCAGCCGGTATGCTACTGATCCACAGCTTTCGGTAATCTGAAATGGACCGATGAATCGGGGTGCCAACTTTCCCCTCACCACGATTCTGTTCACGCCCTTCATTGGAGACACACGTAGGTATATGTGATCGTCGACTTCGAACTGTAATGGGCATATTCTCCGGTCCGCATATTGTTTCTGTCAGGATTGAGCGGCTTTTAGGTTCGCTTGAATCAGCCAAACCTTTTCCTCCGCGTTGTTGACAATATCAATCCTGAAGGTAACCCTTTTGCCAGACTCACACCAATTCAGTGGTTTATAAAACAACTTAAATGCAAACCGGAGCTTGCCTTGGTTTTGCAGGTGACTAAAGTCAGATAATTATGAAGTTAGTTGCTGATGACTTGAAGCTCAATCACTGCCTTCTTGCTCCTTGATCCACACTTCACTTCTTCTCCACTCTTCCACGTTTAATCACTACACGTTATGAACATGCATATAGGTTTAATTGTAAAGCTTTTGCAAACAAGTTCCAAAGACAAGTTTAACACTGGAACTCTGTTTAAGAATTTAAAATGACACTGGTGCTAGTGGTTTGGGATTTGGGGCTAAGCACTATGATCAAGTGGTAAGTATTTTTCATCACTTGTGTGTGTTGATCCTCTATAGGTTAAACAGGACAGTATTGATCCAAGACTCCAATGTAGCTGAAATTTTTCATGTGAATTCCTTGTCACAAGAAAGTCATCTGGACCAAATTTTAGAATTTTTCACTGAGTAGATCACTCAGAACAATTCCCTAAGCATTTAGGCAAAAAGGAATTAATTCCGAATAAATTTGCACTTTCATGCAACTTCAAGTGAACTACAATTTCAATCTTAGCTCAGAGAGTATGCCTGAATTTTCCTAGGATTTTTGGAGCTAAGAATTTCCTAGAACTGAATTTCCAAGTTTTGGAAATTCTCTGAAATTGTTTTCTGTATTCATTTGAACTCAGAAACTTCATTTCAGAATTATCCTAACTAAATCAACTCCAATTGAGCTGAAACTTTTACAGGAGTGTCCTAACATCCTAAGAACTATTATGGCAAAATTTGAGGATTTTTGGATGAATCAAATTTCCTCTAAAATCTTTTGCTGAAAAGCATTAAAGGATTTTCCAGAATTTTCTATTGATTTTCATACAAATTAGGTTGCATATATGGATAGAGTTTTTCATCCTGAAGCCAACCCAATTTGAATCACTAATTTTGGAGCTTCCTAGCAAAAGTTATGAGGTTCCAAAGTTTGAATCAAATCTGGTATTTGAAATAAACCGGGGAAAAGTTTAAACTCTGACCGTGGGTCCCGGTACACGTGTGAACTGCTGGAACCAAGCCAAACGGGGCCACATAACCCTTGCCGTGCAGCCACAAGGGATCCCAGAGCCGCAGCAGATCAGAAATTTAAACATTTGTCACTGACATGCGAGACTGCACGGTCGTCTTCAACCTTCGGCTGCCCGCGCACGCGCGCCGCCGGGCTCGCCGGAGATCTCGCTGGGAGGAGGTTCCGGTGCTCGGAACTTGCTAATTTTTGCCTCCACTGCATATTCTCGTGTGAGGAACACGTTGCCGGCTTTACCTCGGATAAAAGATGGCCAGAACCCTAGGTGCGACGGCGACAGTGGCTGCGGCAACTCCGGCGACGTCGCTAGGGCGCTGTGCAGCACCAAACACGTCACCGTTTGCTCGTACAGCACCACCGCACTGAGGAGTACACCTATCCAACCGCTGATCTCACTGAAACTCGCCGTAAATATGACCTTACCGTCAGTCTAGGTCAAAATTCCAGCGACAATCGAAAAACTCGCTGAACAGCCGCTTTGCTCGACGGTTCTCGGTGATTCTTGATCCTATGAACTTGCACGGAGGTATAGAAGGTATATTCTACGTTGTGTGTGGAGTGGTTCAACGTGTGAGAAAAATTTGCTGAGTTTCTCCGCTTGGTTATTATTGTATGCCGACGGCAAAAAGCAAAATTCCGGCGAGCACCGTTCCTGACAGGCTGCCAGGGTTGTGGTGAAGCAAGAAGAGGTCTAGGCGCACCTTTTTGCTTTTGCAGCGCGGTGGCAGAAGCTCTGTGGCGGCCGGGCAATGTGATCTTGTCGCGGCGACTTCCCTCGGTGCTGTGGAGGAAAATGAGCTCGACGCCGGAGTTTCCGCAGAGCTAGCGCCTGGTTCTCGCTTCGGCCACGCTGAGGGAGGTCCGGCGGTGCTGTAGGGAGGCTTAGCTCAGCGTGCAACGGAGTGGAGCTGCCGGCCGGCAGTGAACCGATGGTTTCTCCTCTGTGCGGCCGGGTTTCTCGCTGAGGGCACGCGGCAACCGGTTAGCAGCGGCTATGAGGCGGTGTGTGAGTCGAAGTGCTCTCGGTGGGAGCCGATAAGGGAAAATAAACGTGCCTCTGGCTACAAGACTTGGGGTGTAAGTCTCCCCCTCCAATGACAAGTGGGTCCCCCAGGTCCTCTCTCCCAAGAGATCTCCAATTTTTGGCACAGTGCAAATTTCAATCATGTGGAGCTCAAATCTGAACACCATTTGACAAATTGACAAGTTTACCCCGGTTCCAAATTTGAATTCAAATTTCAATGGAAATTCACAAGTCCCTTTGATATACATATCAAAGCACCTCCAAATTTTCTCAACATTTGCCTTCCTCATAATTTCGACCTGAAGAATTTGAATGTGCCATCTGATTTTTGAGTTGGCCCCTGCAAATGATAGTTTTGAACCAACAGTTTGGAACCCTCATTTTGGAAATGGCCATCTTATGATTGAAGGGAACAATTTAGTTCAAAGACTAATATAAACTCCTTTTTGCACAGGACCATATTCACATGTTTATGAAAGTTTTTGCAACTCCCAATTCTTGAAATTAAACTCAACTTTATTCACAACTCAAGTTTTGCATTTACAAGTTTTTGGGACTTTTACATTCCTCCCCCTTAAAAAGAATCTCGTCCCGAGATTCACAATTAAGAATAACGTGGGGAGGACAACTATCAAACCTAAGCCTCTAATAACTCCGGATGATTGTGTTGTAAATATTCCTCGCTTTCCCATGTAGCTTCGTCGCACGTGTGATTTTCTCATAGAACCTTGAAAAATCACAGCGTCCGGCTCCTGGTCTCGCGAGTCTTTTCATCAATTATCCGGGTTGGACGCTTAACATAAGTAAGTTCCGGCTTCAAATCTGCTATGCCTTCCGTGAGAATCTCCGTTGGAACTTTCAAGCACTTCCGCAACTAAGATATGTTGAAGAAGTTATGAACTCCGGCTAAGGCTGCCGGTAACTCCAAACGGTATGCCACGGGTCCACATCTTTCAATGATGACAAAGGGACCAATAAAACGTGGAGCTAATTTTCCTTTCACTCCGAACCGGCGAATGCCCTTCATAGGAGATACGCGGAGGTATACGTGGTCCCCAACATCGAAGTCTAGAGGACGACGTCTCCTATCTGCATAACTCTTTTGTCTGGACTGAGCGGCTTTAAGATTTTCTTGAATAAGCCTTACCCGCTCTTCAGCTTCATTTACGAGATAAATCCGGTAAATCACTCTCTCGCCAGATTCACACCAGTTCAAGGCTGTGCGGCACTTCCGGCCGTAGAGAGCTTCATAAGGTGCCATTTTTATGCTCGTTTGGTAACCGTTGTTATACGAGAACTCTGCCAACGGTAAGTGATCATCCCAGCTCTTACCGTGGTGGATGGCACATGCCCTTAGCATATCTTCAAGGATTTGATTCACCCTCTCAGTTTACCCATCGGTTTGAGGGTGATATGCGGAGCTTCGAATCAATTTGGTTTGCAAGGATGTGTGTAGCTGTTCCCAGAAACGGGCTACGAACAGCAATCCTCTATCGGCGACAATGGTACGGGGAATTCCATGCAAGCACAAGATTCGTGCTATGTACAACTCCGCATACTGCTTGGCGCTGTAGTTGGTATGCACCGGAATGAAACGTGCTGATTTGGTTAATCGGTCAACGATTACCCAAATCGAATCATGGTGGTGGGAGGTCATCGGCAACCCGACGATGAAATCCATACTCAAGTATTCCCACTTCCATGCCGGTATTTGTAGCAGTTGCAACAGGCCCGACTTCTTCACATGGTCGGCCTTAACTCTTCGACACGTATCACATTCTGAAACGTACTTGGCAACTTCACGTTTCATACGTGTCTACCAAAACTTCTTCCAGAGGTCTTGGTACATTTTATTGCTGCCCGGTGAATGGAAAATTTGGATAAGTGAGCCTCATCCAAAATATTCTTCCGCAGCCTCATATCACGGGGTACGACTATCTGGTCCTTGAACCATAAGGTATCTTCATCATCCAGCCGGAAACATTTCATCTCCCCGTTCTTTAACCTCCTTTTGATATGAGCCATGACCTTGTCTTTCTTTTGAGCTTTCATAACTTCCTCTCTTATTGTGGATATGAGAGCTAGATTATGTAGAGCTCCATATGGAACCAAGTAGAGACTTGGTTCTTCCTCTTCTATCGGCATAAGGGTCAGATTATGAATATGAGATTTTCGGCTGAGTGCATCGGCAACCACATTTGCCTTGTCTGGATGATAATGAATTTCAATCTCATAGTCCTTGATCAGCTCCAACCATCGCAGTTGTCGCATATTCAACTCTTTTTGAGTGAATATGTACTTCATGCTTTTGTGGTTGGTGTAGAGATGAACCAAATTTCCCAATAGGTAATGTCTCCACATCTTTAAAGCTAATACCACGGCAGCAAGCTCGAGATCATGAGTTGGATAATGTTGCTCATGATTTTGTAATTGCCGTGATCCATATGCGACCACGGGTCCTCCTTAAACATCAAAGGGCTTGGTTGTATCCGGTTGAGCTAAAACCGGGGCTGTTGTGAGGTGTTTCACCAACGCTTGAAAAGCTTCCTCACATGGCTTGCTCCAATCATATTTGATGCCCTTTTTCAGTAGCTCCGTCATAGGTTTGGAGATTTTTGAGAAGCCCGGGATGAACCTCCGATAATATCCCGCCAAACCCAAGAAACTATGAATTTCATGGACTGATGTTGGAGACTTCCATTGCAGCACTTGTTCAATCTTGCTTGGATCAACAGCAATGCCTCCCGCTGAAATAATATGTCCAAGAAATGGCACTTGGTTGATCCAGAATTCACATTTACTAAACTTTGCATAGAGCTTGTGATGTCTCAAGCGTTGAAGCACAATATGCAAATGTTTAGCGTGTTCCTATTCCGATTTGGAATAGACCAAGATGTCGTCGATGAATACCACGACGACCTGATCCAGCTCCGCCATGAACACCAAGTTCATAAGGTACATAAAGTGAGCTGGAGCATTGGTCAACCCAAATGACATAACAAGATACTCATAGAGCCCATATTTTATCGAGAATGCTGTTTTCTGGATATCTTCCGCTCGAATCTTGATTTGATGATATCCCGACCTTAAGTCCATCTTGGAGAAGACTTTAACACCCACTAGCTGATCGAAGAGAATATCAATTCTTGGTAGTGGATACTTGTTCTTTATTGTCACAGCATTTAAAGGATGATAATCGACGCATAGCCTCAGCGTCTCATCCTTCTTCTTCACAAATAAGGCCGAGAAACCCATGGTGATGAACTTGGACGAATGAACCCCTTGTCCATCAGATCTTTTAGTTGCTCCTTCAGTTCTGCTAGTTCATTCGGAGCCATTTTGTATGGTCTCCGAGAGATCGGCGTGGTTCCCGATATCAACTCTATTTTGAATTCCACCTCGCGCTAAGGTGGTAAGCCTGGAAGATCTTTGGGAAACACGTCCGGATATTCACGGACTACCGGAATGTCTTATAACTTGCAAGCCTCGGCATTACATACTTCCGGGTCTTTGGAAACCGCCTTGCCGAGATACAATGTTTGACGCCTGTGAAGTGGAGAGTCCAAGTGAACACTCCTGTTCACGATGTCCAGAACAGCCTTATGGAAGGTCAACAACGATATTCCCAATATGGCATTGATTACTTGGTCTTCGAGAATAATGAGGGTGGTAGGATAAATTTTTCCACCCATACAAAGTGGTGCTCGAGAAACGACTTCATTAGTCGATATGTCTCCACCTGGCGAATGAATAAGGTAAGAACCTTTTGTGATAGTTGTGGAGATCTGATCCCGGATCACCGTCGCCCTGCTAATGAAGTTATGTGTTGCACCAGAGTCGAATAAAATGACAACCGGCTTGTCATTTAAGGTGAACCTGCCAGCAAGAACAGGTCCTCCCTTTGGCAGATCATCGACTGACACATAATTAACCGTTCCCACCGTGGACATAGCTTTTTTTTGCTGTCCGAGATCACTCTTTGGAACTGGACCCGCAGACATAATGTTGCTGCTCGGTGCAGTTGCTTCATTGACGTTGAGTTCATTGTCAATATGAATTGGGACACTACTCAGTTCAGCTGAGAAATCACCGTGATCATTTTCAGCATCTTGAGGAAAATAGCATTCTGGTGCACCTTGTTGATACTGAGGTGCATGAGAAATAAGTTGCTGGTGCGGTGGAGGTGAATAACACCTCTGGGGAGTAGAAGAGTCATCACACTCCCAGAATGACTGCACCTTTTGTGGAACCTCTCGACCGGAGGGTGAACGGATTACCAACCGATACTTCTGAGGTAGATGATTGCATTCATCCTGTGATGAGTCCCTCTCCCTCTTTTCTTTAAGGTAGAGATTGGAATAATATTCCTGAGTGATAGCACAGCTAACAAACTCATCAAAATTCTATTGGCTAACTTGAGCCAATTCACATCGCAGCCTAGCAGTCATCCCTCGATAAAAATGATAACCCCTCATGGATGGTGATTTCACATAATTAGGGACATATTGAGCTAAGCGATTTAATTCCTTCACATACTCAATAACACTCATTTCTCCTTGCTTTAGATTCCAGAATTCATCCAGACTTGTTTGCATTACGCCCACAGGGACGAAGCGAGCACTAAATGCATCCTGGAACTCCGCCCATGTAACATGATGTCCTGCTGGTTGGACAGCAAGGTATTCTGCCCACCATGCTGCAGCAAAGCCGTGAAGCTGCTGAGTGGCAAATAGAGTCTTCTGAAATTCATCACATTGAATCAACCCAAACTTGGACTCAATGACACATAACCAGTGATTTGCTTCACAATGGTCAGCCGCCTCGGAGAATACCGGCGGTTGTGTTGCCAAGAAATCCAGATAAGTGCTCGGGGTTGGCATGTGATGTTGATCTTCTCTATTTATGCCTTGCTGAACTAAAGTTTGGAGAGTTTCATTCATTTTCGCCATAATTTCTGCCAATCCGGTTGGCGATGGCTCTTGTGATGAAGTCGAGTCATTCCCACCTCGACTCGAACCTCCAAGCTCCGTTTGAGAATGTGTGCGTACCATACTGCACAAAACAAAATTTTGAGTCAATCAAAATTCTATCTCCATAGTAAGTAAAGATAAGTAGAACATGAACATGTCATGAACTTTATGAAAGCATAACCACATTCATGTTTAAACAAATCTTAAGTACACTAAACTAATCAGCTGGACTACCCTAACCAGTTCACACAAACTCCAAAATTTACTCAAGTTAACTACAGATTCATTACTTGAGTCCCATACCAAAGTTTTAGAAAACTTCAGTACCTTTCCAACGAGTACTCATTGGCTCCTTAAAGATTTTTCTACAGGGAGTTATGGCTTAAAAACAGAAAGGTCCAGAGAGGTTTTTGCTGCTGTCCTGGTTCTGAACAGTTTGCCTTCAACTGGACTTTTCACCAACTTAACTTGTGATTTTGCTCTGGAGGTCTAAAAAAAAGTTGTAGAGCACTTAAAAATCTTTCCAGAACATTATCATACACCTTAATTGATTAAATCTACTCAGAGCTATGCTCTGTTAACATCCAGCAAGAATTCCTGCCAGAAACAAAGCACTCTGGTTTTGAAATCTTTGAAGCCTAGTCATGCTCTCATTTGAATCTTAGCTAAAAATAAGAGCTCAGTAACTAATACTTATTTCAAACTTCCATTTTTAGTTGAATGTTAGTTCATGAATCATTTCTTAATAGGGAAGAGGTTATTAAATGTAGTACGGTGTCGATGCACCGTAAGAAACATGTCGGTACTACATTACCTCACCAAAAGAAAAATCCTAACCAGATTACACCGGCATATACGTATTATCAGTGGAACTAAGACGGTCTCTCCCACACGTGTACTACACGGGATACATACGTGGTTAGTACCTGCAGAAGAATACTCAATAGTGGTGCACTCAAAGGTTGTTTCATTTCAGGCAGTTCCATATTTGAAAGTAAATACAAACGCCGGTATCATTGCCATACGGCCGTCCTTGAGTTAAGCCATGTCTCAAGGTACATGATCGTGTTTTAACACCACACGACGGGGAACCCGAGTATATCATGAACGGGTTGTCACGGTTGGGAATGTTATCAACCCAACGGATACCACCTACTTCCCTGCAGGGCACGCCGATGGCAAGCGCTGCGTATATCCTCCTAGGCTATTTCTAGAAGAACACACTATTGCATTACTGACCACACGATGGAGTCTCCACTTACTTGCCTAATGCACGCTAGGGATCAGCGTTTCATATGAACTCAGGAACATGGAGAGTCCAAGAGTTTAATATTAACGTCTCACACCAAACTGTGAGACCTATCTCTGAACCACTTTCCTCGTCAGGGGAGCTAACCGAAATTGAATCGCTTTCGGTGGCGTTCCTTACCATTCTTACCTGAGTGTAGGTGTGTCGTTACATAATCAAAATTCAGAATTATAACAAGTATGCTAGTCATGCCACTTTAAGTAACTATACAACTATAGTCCTTACGTGGGCCTAATACCGTTTCCTCACCGTATCCTATGTTTTAGTTATAGTACGATCCTTACTCCGTGTGCTATTACCAATGCGGCTCTGATACCACGCTGACAGGGCCTGACCCCGATCACGGGGCCGTGCCGCTCGCCCGGGAATTACATTGGGTGGTGCCGTGTTATGAGGCACCCAACAGCACACATATAAGGAACACTGTATTACATAAATCAAAGCAGAAGCTTACAAGTATTCTTTGTAAATAATTTACATGAAATTAGCTACAACGGAAGTCTATAAATAGCTTCGAATAACTAAGAAGCACCCGAGAAGAGGTCCAGCCCGCGGACTCTTCTCGCTAGCAACACGAAGACATGGCAGCGGCTAGATTCTCCATGTGTAACATGACTCGGAAGTCTCCGAGTCTCACCGGACAACCTTCTTTATATGCGTCGATATTAACCTTCAAAAGCACTCATATAACAAGAGTGAGCACAAAGGCTCAGCAAGACTTAACCGTCTCTCCTAAGACATGCAACTCTACATGAAAGTAACTTAAGACCTAAACATATAAGATGCAAAAAGACTCGCCTACTAGTTCATCCCTATGTAAAAGCCCCAAAAACGTGAATGCCAAGAGAAAGATGTTTGAGCATCATTGTGTTTTGGGTTCATGGAAAATGGGACTTACAAAAACTTTCTTACACAGGATGGTATACGTGGGGTTTAACAACACAGGTTCAAGCATTAATTTGGATGTGTTGGACCAAGGTGGAGTTAAACTCATGTGTGATCATACATGTGTATGAGGAAGAATTAAAAGCAGCTCTTTAGGCTCAAGTGCTCACCTCAAAGTCCCGCCAAATTCTTGAACACACATGGGACCTCCCACATTTGAAGGTGAGGAGAGTTAGGGTGGCAACTTTCTGTTTTGAGAGGGAGCTAGAGAGGAGTGAATTATGATCATGTTTGAATTCATGTTAAATTCAAACATGTTAAGGCAAAGGAATGACTTGAGTTTGTGTCACATGAAATGATGAACACAAACATGGACATGTGGGGAAAGCTAACATTTTCTTTAGCTTGTCCTGAAACATGTTGACCCAGGGAGAGAATTTAACTCCTAAAAGATCTAACTCATGTGTACATCCTCTATGAGTAGAGGGGAGGGAAATTTAAACCCAAATTGGAATCTTGGCAAAGAATTCATGTCTAGATTGGCCAAGGGCCCATATGTGAGGTGACCATTGCATTTCTCGGGTATTAAAGAGCTTAAGTTCCAAATTTGGAGAAATTTTGAGCTCATATACCAATTGTTCAAGCATTATTTGAGATCACATTCAAATTCAAATTTGAATTTGGAAACTGAACCAAATGTGCTCAATTTTGAAATCTGAGATCAGATTCAAACTCCTCACATCATATTCGGCCTACCCTCCAAATTTAGTCAAATTTGGATCACAGTTGTGTGGGAATCTCAAAGTGCAGTGGAAAAATATCAAATGAGGGGGGTGGCCCACCTGGCCGTGAGCGAAGGAGACTTGCCCCCGAAGTTTTCACGCGCGGATCAGAGGCGAACCCGGTGCAACCGAGAGCGCGCCACCGAGGAGGGTGTGCCGCCACCTCCCAGCAGCTTGAGCAGCGCTGGAGAGCAGCTCGTGGGCTGCTTTAGCGCGGCGTGATCCATTTCCCCGGTGACCGAGCTCCCGGTCGCCGCTTAACCCTCACGCGCGAACGAAACAGAGCTGCCGCTCGAAACCGCCTCGGCTGGTCGATCAGAAAACCGCCAGACTCGCGCCACCGGTCCTCCCAAGCTGAGAAACGGCACCAGGGGACTCTCCTCTACCTGCTAGGCACAAACCCGAGAGATTTCTCGCTGCCCTGACCAAGAACGACGTCGTCCTGCGGCGACCCGAGGACGAACCATGATCGGGCTTCCGTGGACAGCTGCACGGGGAGCTTCTCGTGCCCGAGCAAGAACGTTTTCGGATGCGCTGGCCCTCGGTGATGCTCACCTCTGGAGCTCAAGCCATGACATAGACGACAGAGCGCGAATTCGAGGAAAGATCTCCGGCGGCCATAAACCGACCTTCCGGTAAGGAACTCTTAAACTCGATCTCCATCTTCACTCTTAGTTTCCCAAATCTTGCACAAAGGGCCAAAACTAGTCGGCGAACAATTGTTCTTCACAACGCTAGCTTAGAAACGCATGTAGACCGCCCAATTTCCGAGTTTTCCGAGTTCAAACATGGAAGGTGTCTAGGGTGCACGGTGAAGAACCATTTGCCGCTGTTGCCTAGCAATTCCAAGGCTATGCCGAGCTTCCCTAGCATCCAAGGATGCTGTAGAGCCAATTCCTCGCAAGTTTGGCGGGCTAGGATCACCTGTCGACGGCGCCGGACTTCTCCCGAGATGGCTGCACGTCGCCGGCACATTTCCGGTGATCTAGCACCCACGCCAACCCCGCCAGCGTGCTCCCCGACCCTGAGAACCCCGGGCGGCATGTCTCCGGCCGGGAGATGGCCGGCGGGAGATGGCCGGAAACACCGGCCCGGTGAGCTCCGGCGAAGGTCCGGCATCGGGACAGTGCGGGGGAGGGAAATGGCCCGAGGAAGAAGATGATCCGGGCAGGCCCCACGTGTCAGCGACTGAGAGTTTAAAAACTGATCAGCTGTGGCGCGGTGATCCAGTGTGGCTGCACGCCAAAATGGTGTGGCCCGGTGTGGCTGGAATCTTACTGGCTGCAATTTAAAACGTGGGCCCAAGTCATTTTCAATAGCAAAACAATTCCAGTTTCAGCTCCAACTTTGAAAATTCATAAGTTTGTGTAGGAAACTCCAAATTAGGTGATTCAAATTGGGTTGGATTCCTTTTGCAAAGTTCTATCCATACAGCAACCCCAATTTGTATGAAATTCAATACTAAATTCTGGATAATTCTTTTAAGTTTTCTGTAAAATAATTATTGAGAGAGATTGGTTTATCCAAATATCCTCAATTTTTGCCTGGATATTCTTTAGGATATTATTGGACTTTCAGCAAAGTTTCAGCTCAATTGAAGTTGGGTTGAGTAGGAATTTCCAGAGTATGATATTCTGCACTCAATATTATCCAGAAACTTTTCCAGAAAACGGTGTTCCTTTGTAAAATCAGTTCTGGGAAATCCTTAGTTCCAAAAATCATAGGAAAATTCAGACATGCTGTATGAGCCACACTTGAAATGATAATTCAGTTCTTTGGGCATGAAAATGCACATTTCTTCAGAATTAATTCCTGGTAGCATAACTGCTTCAAAAATTATTCTGGGAGAACTACTCAAGTATGAAGTCTGAATTTTGTACCAAAGTATTTTCATGTGACCAGGAACTCACCTGGAAAGTTTCAGCTCAATTTAAGCTTTAGATCTACCTGTTCTTGTTCTCCATGCTTATGTATATGAGCAACACATAGAGAATTATAGTGGGAATTATGGAAGACACAATTTCCACTCACGTTAGCTGCAATTTGGCAAGCTAAGTCTCTGTGTAATGTATGACTTCAGGTAAGAATTTTGATGTCATTGGAGATCAGGACCTTTAGTTCCTTTCAACCCATTTCAACTCATGTCACATGTCCATTAGGAACCATAAAACATGTTAATGGAAATTCTTATGGACATGTGGTTCTTCATCTAATTCCTCTGCACCACAGGGACAAAAATTTCATTCTTAGTACTCCCACACAGTTCCCTGTTATTAACAAGTTAAGTCTTTATCTCTTTAAATTGCATTATAAGAACATATGCATCTACATATCAATAGGACTTACGACGGAGGCAACCAATGGAGAAGTTCGACGGAGCGATTCCATTGAAGTGGATCCGTTGATCAAGCCTCAAGGGAGACAAAACTCTAACCGAATTATATACTACTAGACCCTGCAAAACAGGCAAGCCCCGGTTTGCATTTAACTACCACTAAGTTTTTACTTTGTATACAATACGTCGGTTAGGATGAATTGTGCATTAAGTCTAGATGTTTGATACTACTCTTGCATGACCAGAAAACCTATGGAGTATTTGGGTAGGTGTCCTTCCACCGTGTAGAATATGCCATGCTTAAGTAGGACTCGGTAGAAGTCGAGTGGCTGGACGCTACTCACGAGTATTGGAAATTGGGAGCATAGGGGATTGGTTCAAAAGGTTGCTAGTAAGTTGAAATGAGACCGGGCAGGGTGTAGGGGCAACAGGACATGGGGGCCTGGGTGCATAGACCTGTCCATGTCGGTTGAGGACCGATCCGTATGCGGCCCTACTGAACAAGTATTGAACGTACCGAAGGCATATCGGATATATGGGACCCGATAAACCGATGTAACCTATACCTCCGGGCGTCGATGCATAACGCACCGATTTATAGGTGTAGGCTGAGGGCAGCAAGGTGGAAATATGCTAACGGGCATAGAGAGATGCTCCGTGTAGGGAACCTCCTGCTCGTTTCGGTGCGACCGGTTCGACGTTTGGGCTGTTTGGTGAAAGGTTGTCCCGTACGACATCAGGGGAGCATGCTGTGTGCGGCTCCGAGTATGGGCGTACGTGATGTGCTATTCGGGTATCCCTGCAGGTGTATAACGAGTCGATTCACCGTCCCTCGCGGTTATGAGTACCGCTTGTTCACTGCGTCATGACGTAGAGGTAACTTGCATTGAGATAAGAAATAATTACCATTGGGTTGAAGTCAATACTAGTAATGTAATGTTTTGCTTTCGTGAATAGGCTAGTGCAAATTCGATTCATTCTCACGATGAGCAAGTTGCATCGGGAGAAAGCGTTTCTTGTTTGATTGTGGACTCCCGATGTGAGGTGCCCAAGGTTATGCTTAATTTGCTGCTAATAACATTTGAAAGTAAGGATCCATTTTTAGGCGAGTTCATATGCAATGTGCTATCCTATGTTAAGTTTTTACCATCATGTAGAGTTTTATGCTTAGGGCCGACGGTTAAGTCTTGCTGAGTGTTATGCTCACGGATACTATACAAGTTGTTTTGCAGGTGATAACACTATGCTACTGAGTACGGTTGTCCGATGAGACTCGGAACTCTCCGAGTGGTAAACTCATGGAAACCCTTGCCGCTGCTGTTATCATCGTGATGCTAGTGAGAAGGGTCCGCGGGCTGGATGTCTTCTCTGTTGCTTAGCACAGATATGAGACGTGAGTTGTGTTAGTTTTCTGCTGTAGAGTATTTTTAGAAATATTTGTAAAACATACACTTTTTAAGCTTCCGCTTGGTTTATGTAATATGATGTTTTATTGTGTGTGCGGTTGGGTGCTGCATCGCACGGCACCACCCAATGCGATTCCCGGGCGAGGTGCCCCGTCCCTATGAACAGGCGGCATCGGGCCCTCACACCTTAACTTTCAGATTTTAGCCATAACAGTAGTGACTTTGCGCCCAGCAACATTGGAACTCCACAATCAAACAAGAAACTCTTCATTCCAATGTTACTTATCCCAAGGTAGAAAATAACTTTAGTTTGCTCTATCTCTACTTCAAACAGGGTTTTCATGCAATTTATAATAATCATAGCAGCAATTAAAACTTTGCAAACTGTCTCCATACAAGTTGATTACTACATCACAACATGGGAGCAAGCGGTACTCAATAACCACGAGGGACGGTGATTCGAATCAAACACTGCCCGGATAGCTCGACACATACGCCCACCTCTGAAGACCCAAATCTGGCGTCCTGTCGCTGCCTACCCTCCTGCCCGGTCTGATCTTTGGAAATGTAAACTTTAGTTTGCCTCTTTCCCAACCACTTATGTAATCCTGAAACAAAGCTCGCGAGTAGATTCCAACTACTCGTCTTCTACCGGATGTCCTAGCCTATTTAGCACGGCTTTATTCTACAGCGATGTCACCTTTCTACCCTTGACACCAGGGTTCATTTTGGTTGTGCAAGTGGAGTATAAAACATCCTTGACCTAATGCACATACAAACTCGAACCATGGTAGTGAACAAAGTAAAAACTTTATAAAACAACTTAAATGCAAACCGGAGCTTGCCTTGGTTTTGCAGGTGACTAAAGTCAGATAATTATGAAGTTAGTTTCTGATGACTTGAAGCTCAATCACTGCCTTCTTGCTCCTTGATCCACACTTCACTTCTTCTCCACTCTTCCACGTTTAATCACTACACGTTATGAACATGCATATAGGTTTAATTGTAAAGCTTTTGCTAACAAGTTCTAAAGACAAGTTTAAAACTGGAACTCTGTTTAAGAATTTAAAATGACACTGGTGCTAGTGGTTTGGCATTTGGGGCTAAGCACTATGATCAAGTGATAAGTATTTTTCATCACTTGTGTGTGTTGATCCTCTATAGTTTAAACAGGACAGTATTGATCCAGGACTCCAATGGAGCTGAAAATTTTCATGTGAGTTCCTTGTCACCAGAAGTCATCTGGACCAAAATTTAGAATTTTTCACTGAGTAGATCACTCAGAAGAATTCCCTAAGCATTTAGGCAAAAAGGAATTAATTCTGAATAAATTTGCACTTTCATACAACTTCAAGTGAACTACAATTTCAAACATAGCTCAGAGAGTATGCCTGAATTTTCCTAGGATTTTTGGAGCTAAGAATTTCCTAGAACTGAATTTCCAAGTTTTGGAAATTCTCTGAAATTGTTTTCTGTATTCATTTGAACTCAGAAACTTGATTTCAGAATTATCCTAACTAAATCAACTCCAATTGAGCTGAAACTTTTACAGGAGTGTCCTAACATCCTAAGAACTATTATGGAAAAATTTGAGGATTTTTGGATGAATCAAATTTCCTCTAAAATTCTATTGCTGAAAAGTTTTAAAGGATTTTCCAGAATTTTCTATTGGTTTTCATACAAATTAGGTTGCATATATGGATAGAGTTTTTCATCCTGAAGCCAACCCAATTTGAATCACTAATTTTGGAGCTTCCTAGCAAAAGTTATGAGGTTCCAAAGTTTGAATCAAATCTGGTATTTGAAATAAACCGGGGAAAAGTTTAAACTCTGACCGTGGGTCCCGGTACACGTGTCAACTGCTGGAACCAAGCCACACGGGGCCACAGAACCCTTCCCGCGCAGCCAAAAGGGATCCCAGAGATGCAGCAGATCAGAAATTTTAACCTTTGTCACTGACATGGGGGACCGCCCGGTAGTCTTCAACCTTCGGCTGCCCGCGCCCGATCCCGCCGGGAGGAGGTTCCGGTGCTCGGAACATGCTAATTTTTGCCACCACTACATATTCTCATGTGAGGAACACGTTGCCGGCCTTACCTCGGATCAAAGATGGCCTGAACCCTAGGTGCAACGGCGACAGTGGCTGCGGCAACTCCGGCGACGTTGCTAGGGCGCTGTGCCGCACCAAACACGTCACCGTTTGCTCATACAGCACAACTGCACTGAGGAGGACACGGATCCAACCGCCGATCTCGCGGAAACTTGCCGGAAATATGACCTCACCATCGGGCTAGGTCAAAATTCCGGCGACAATCGAAAAACTCGCTGAACAGCCGCTTTGCTCGACGGTTCTCGGTGATTATTGATCATATGAACTCGCACGGAGGTATAGAAGGTATATTCTACGTTGTGTGTGGAGTGGTTCAACGTGTAAGACGAATTTGCTAAGTTTCTCCGCTCGGTTATTATTGTATGTCAACGGCGAAAAGCAAAATTCCGGCGAGCACCGTTCGTGACAGGCTGCCGGGGTTGCGGTGAAGCAAGAAGAGGTCTAGGCGCACCTTTTTGCTTTTGCAGCACGGTGGGAGAAGCTCTGTGGCGGCCGGGCGACGTGATCTTGTCGCGGTGACTTCCCTCGGTGTTGTGGAGGAAAATGAGCTTGACACTGGAGTTTCCGCGGAGCTAGCGCCTGGTTCTCGCTTTGGCCACGCTGAGGGAGGTCCGGCGGTACTGTAGGGAGGCTTAGCTCAGCGTGTAACAGGGTGGAGCGGCCGGCCGGCGGTGAACCAATGGTTTCTCCTCTGTGCGGCCTGGTTTCTCACTGAGGGCACGCGGCAACCAGTTAGCAGCGGCTGTGAGGCGGTGTGTGAGTCGAAGTGCTCTCGGTGGGAGCCGATAAAAGAAAACAAGCGTGCCTCTGGCTGCTGGGGAGCTGGCGGCGACTGCTGCCTCAGTGGCGCCCTCGGCTGTTCAGCGGCCGAGTGAAACAGAGAGCAGGGCAACAAGACTTGGGGTGTAAGTCTCCCCCTCCAATGACAAGTGGGTCCCCAGCTCCTCTCTCCCAAAAGATCTCCAATTTTTGGCACAGTGCAAATTTCAATCATGTGGACCTCAAATCTGAACACCATTTGACAAATTGACAAGTTTACCCCAGTTCCAAATTTGAATTCAAATTTCAATGGAAATTCACAAGTCCCTTTGATATACATATCGAAGCACCTCCAAATTTTCTCAACATTTGCCTTCCTCATAATTTGGACCTGAAGAATTTGAATGTGCCATCTGATTTTTGAGTTGGCCCCTGCAAATGAGAGTTTTGAAGCAACAGTTTGGAACCCTCATTTTGGAAATGGCCATCTTATGATTGAAGGGAACAATTTAGTTCAAAGACTAATTTAAACTCCTTTTTGCACAGGACCATATTCACATATTTATGGAAGTTTTTGCAAGTCCCAATTCTTGAAATTAAACCCAACTTTATTCACAACTCAAGTTTTGCATTTACAAGTTTTTGGGACTTTTACATAAAGTGCTCCGATCCGATATGATGGTACGGGGTACGCCATACAAGCATAGGATCCGTGAGATGTACAATTCAGTGTACTTTATGGCATTGTAGTTGGTATTGACTGGGATGAAATGGGCAACTTTGGTGAGCCGGTCGACGATCACCCACACAGAATCATGCTTCTGAAAAGTGGTGGGTAAACCGATGATGAAGTCCATGCTCACGTCTTCCCACTTCCAGGCAGGAATGCCCAGTGGTTGTAGCAGTCCCGGAATCTGCATATGATCTGCCTTCACCCTTCGACATGTATCACACTCGGACACGTACTTTGCGATCTCCTGCTTCATCTGTGTCCACCAAAACTTGTTTCTGAGTTCTTGATACATTTTGTTGCTGCCAGGGTGAATAGAAAACTTTGACAAGTGAGCCTCATCAAAGATTTTCTTCCATAACTCCGGGTTACGGGGTACGACGATCCGGTCCTTGAACCATATGACGCCATCTCCGTCTTTCTGGAAACATTTCAGCTCCCCACTGTCTATACGTCTCCGCAAATGCGACATGCCTTTGTCATGTTTCTGAGCTGCCGCTATCTCTTCACAGATGGTGGGGATCAAAGCTAAGTTGTAGAGAGCTCCATGTGGAATCACATGCAATGGTGGCACACTCTCTTCCAACGGGGTGATGGTCAGATTGTTGACGTGTGATTTGCGGCTCAGCGCATCCGCCACTATGTTTGCCTTGCCGGGGTGATAATGGATCTCTATTTCGTAATCATTTATCAACTCTAACCATATTCGCTGCCTCATGTTCAGCTCCTTCTGAGTGAATATGTACTTGAGTCTTTTGTGGTGGGTATATAAATTTACGAGGTTACCGAGTAGGTAGTGCCTCCACATTTTAAGTGCGAGCACCACGGCAGCGAGCTCCAAGTCGTGAGTTGGATAATTCTGCGCATGGTTTCTGAGCTGCGGTGATCCATACGCGACCACTCTTCGGTCTTGCATCAGCACACATCCGAGCCCAATGCCGGATGCATTGCAGTACACATCGAACGGTTTTGTTGTTTCTGGCTGTGCCAAAACCGGTGCTGATGTTAGGTGTCTCACTAATGCCTTGAACGCTGCTTCACATGCTGGACTCCAAATATATTTTGGTGGCCTTCTTTAGCAGCTCTGTCATACACTACAGGAATCACGATAATGGATGACGGCTAGATTAATTGACGACGGCCCCGTCGTCCATAAATTTATTGATGACGGCTGGATTGCACTGTCGTCAATAAAATATTTATTGACGATGGTTGATCCTAACAATGGAACTCGAGAAAACAAATTTGGCATGGTAGAAGTGAAACATAAGGACCGTGTACGAGGCTACAACACCTTCGTCCTTGCGCACCAAGTCGAGCAAGTTTATTATCTACATTATCCATGCGAAAAGCTTAGAGCATGGTGGGTTGTACACATGGTGAATCCTCGTGAGCAGTTATATACACCAGACAATGCTGAATACCTTGATGATGAGGTTGATGTTATTTACCAAGAACAAGAGTTGCCAGACTCTTTTTCCGTCGAGCCTGATTTAGGACTCGATGACTTAGTTGGAGATGCAGAATATATAGAGACTAGTGAGATGCGAAAACGAAAAATGAAAACGGCTAACTACTATGACAGAAGACCGATGGTCCGGTTTACGTAGTAGAGTACATCGTGATGCTGATCGATTTTAAAACTGAGTACAAGTAATGTTTCTTTCATATCTTCTTTTCTTTTCTATACTTCCTATTTCATTCATTAGCAAATTTTCCTTTAGACAGGATGTCGTCGGGCAGCAGCAGACGACGACATACAGGGGCGCGGAGCTTTCTGTCACCGACACCCACGAGAGCAGACGAGGTCTTCCACGGGACTCAGCTTAGCGGGGGTATACGGGCTCAGTTGTTGAGCCATCTACCTGAGTTGTCACCTGGTTCTGTACAGCGGTCACGACAGGTAAAGAACATTTAATTAAATAGATGATATAAGTAATTCTTTATTCTATAATATGAATCTTTAAAATTGTCAGGACGACTCTACGTCCGAGGACACAGAGGCTACGGTGCCTCCTTCTTCTTCAGAGCCTCCTTATTCGGAGCCTGTGACGCCCTCAATTCTATGGAAAAACCACGGAACCGAGAACTAATGCATATGCGTGCCCAGGATGTTTATCACACATACACATACGTTCCACAAACTGAATTCAGATTATATATTACCACGAATAACATAGTTTATTACAACACCTCATGAGTCTTGGACTCATGCTCACAGCGGAAATCTTAATTCTATGCAGCGGAAATCCTTATTTAAATGCGGTAGCAAAAACTAATGCGGAAGCAAAACTAAGCAGAAGTGGCTCCATCTCTACTCCCTCCACAGGCAAGGTTGAGAACAGATCATACGCCATAATGCTCTACTCGGTCTTCATAGTGGTCTTCTCTTGCTGTTGATGAAGAAATAATAATGCAAGTTTGAGCACAATGATGTACTCAGCAAGTGCGGGAATAACACATGATATGCAGCTCATAAACAAGGTAGGTATAAAAGGCTTATTTGCAGAAAAGCAAATTTATAAAACCGTGATAAAACAGCAACTTAACTTTAGATGAATGTAGTCCCAGCATGTATTAAATTACCAACATACCTCCATCACTTCCCGTGTTCCATACGAACATTAACCAATCCTCTACTCATACTCATGAATACCTCCTCGTATTCGCTACCATCTCATCTCATAAAACAACCTCGTCTCGCACCGAGACCAATCTCATGTTATGACCCATCAGTCATGCAACCATCTCATCTCCCGGACTCCACAGTCCCAAACCAAACCATAACCAAACCAATTACTATAACCAAGAACCTTCCCAATAACCATTCCAATAACCATCCCAATAACCATCCCATCTAATCATGGCAGTTTAGCCAGGTGGTCGTAACCGTAAGCTCGGCTATCATGATAGTTTTAATAACTTTGCAGAGTTTGTACCTCTTTACCAACAAGTTTGTGATTTCGTCACCCGTCGACGACTGCAGAACCTCCATTATACCAGTACACAACCGTCGGTGTATGGTCAAGAGATCACAAAATAGCCTTTACAAAGGGGTTACTAGATGTATGGACTCACTAAGGTTTCACCGGCAGGCTAGAATCTCCAATTCTCCCACCCACGGGCCCCCTCTTGTGCCATGCAGTTCCCAGGGCAGTCCTCACTCGACTCCCATTCCCCGCGCCATCCACAGTCCATAACACTCTAGCAACTTACCTAATTACTCAGCTAAGCCGCACCCATACTTGGCCTTGTGGTGGCACTGTTATCCTGGCATATGCATGTATGAACCGGTCCTTAGATCTACGGCAAGTAAAACCACCATCTCATGCTACCTCATTCACAAACCCAGGCTTGCCTAGATCTCCCTCCGATCCATGTTCATTAACCTCATCAATTACTTATTATCAGTACAAGTGCAGTTAGCTAAACACATCTATCTCGCTTCCCAATCCCATGGACTCAGCGAAGCATAAAACAAAAACCATACCCAACTCATGAAACTTCCCAGGTGACAAGGGTGGTTTAATCAAAACTAGTAAACTCCTATAAAAGGGTTTCCCATCATGTTTGACTCAGCACACACACCTTTTCGCAAAACAAAATAGTTTTACCCAAAACATAGGATCAACATGGTCAAGGAGCACTTGCCTTGTTCATGCGGTTCCAGTTGTTCTTGATTCTCAAAACCTTGTTGCTGCAGCTCATCGTACACAGCTTCCTGAGCTTGTTCTGCTATGTAGGATTCACGTGCATACAAAATTCACATCAATCAATATCATGCACAAACCCTAAACTAGATGCGATGATGCTCATGCATGCTATCCTATGATTTTTATTAGATTGGTGTGCCCTTGCATGGCTTGCATGGGCAGAGGTGTTCGGATCAAAGGTGGACGTGGCGATGATCTTGTTTTTAGATCAAACTGATCATCAAGTGATCTGTCCACGAAAAGGCTTCTGTTTGAAAGGAATCGAAGAACAGATGCAAAGAGATGAACAACATGATGTCGTAAGGTGGTATTGAAGTCCTACCTCACGCTCTTCTTGACTTTGAGGTCCTCCTCAGATCACTCGGTTCTTCTCCGATGATCTCTCTTGTTGCGCTTCGGCGATGTTTTGCTCGGCGAGTTAGGGCTAGAGCGCTAAGTTGTCGGCTTAGGAGTTGAAAGAGAAGTTCGTGGTTTCGGCCAGAGGTTTTGAGTTCTATTTATAATCGGGAAGAGAAGAGTCCTAATCTGATTGGATCCTGAATAAAAGTCTTATTCAGATCTTGTTCAATCCTGACGTCTTATCTTTGGTAACATTGTGGAGTTTGGATCGGTTTCCGTTGCGTACCGGTATCTTCACGCGTAAAAACCACTCTAGACTAGTTACCTTCGTGATGATGAGCTCCGGAAGCTCCACGTGTCCTCCGGGGCCTGGTATCTCCTAGTCCGCAGAGACGAGCTCCGGTTGTGCCGCGTGTCACGAGCGAGACCTCCCTCTTCTTCGGAGACGAGCTCCGCGCACGCCACGTGTTGGCGCCGATCTTTCCCCTCTTCTTTCCTCAGGGACATTCCCCGAGGTCGACACGTGTTTAGCTGCGACGGACCTTCCGGTGATAAGCTTCGGTGGCGACACGTGTTCGATAGGCACAGACTTCTCTGAGATGTGCTCCGAGATTGACACGTATCCCGGCGATGGTTCCTCTGATTTCCGCGAGGACTAGCTCCGTGGAAAACACATGTCCAAAAAAATGCCTTTGCTTCTTCCGCGGAGGCGAGCTCCGTGGGCAACACGTGTCCCACAGGGTCGGACCTCTGTCCAGTTGCGGAGGTGACCCCCGAGCCTGCCACGTATCCAGTTTAGCGTCGGACCTCTCCCAATCTCTCGGGGATGAGTTCCGAACACGCCACGTGGTCTGCTGGTCGTGGAAGTTTCCTTCGGCGCTTTCAGAGAGCTTTACTGGCTATCCTTTTGATACTTGTTTCTGTTCCCTCTTTTCTAAAAATGTTATTTTCTTCTTCATAAAACATGAGCATATGCTGACACCCGGGATGAGGGTGTCACAAATATACCCCCCTTAAATTGAATCTGGCCCTTGAGATTCGTTAGTAGAAAATAGATAGGGGAATTCAGCCTTAATATCCTCTTCACGCTCCCATGTGGCTTCAGCTTCAGTGTGATGGCTCCATTGTACCCTGCACCATCGAATCACTTTGTTTCGGGTGACCCTTTCTTTTACGTCCAAGATTCGGATAGGGTGTTCTGCGTAAGTCAGGTCCTCTTGAAGTTTAAGTTCTCCCATTGACACTTGTTCCTCAGGTATTCTCAAGCACTTCTTGAGCTGAGATACATGAAACATGTCATGTACGTCGGAGAGGTGGTTTGGGAGCTCTAGTTGATAGGCTACTTCTCCTCGCTTACCCAAAATCTTAAATGGTCCGATGTAGCGAGGCGCTAGTTTGCCTTTGACGTTAAAACGTCGTTGGCCTCGTATAGGCGATACCTTAAGGTATACGAAGTCTCCAACTTCAAAGGTCAACTTTCTACGCCTATTGTCCGCATAGCCTTTCTGTCGTGACTGAGCAGCCTTTAAGTTCTCCCGTATCGTTTGGACTTGCTTTTCAGCCTCTTGTAGTACTTCGGGTCCAAACACCTGGTTCTCTCCAGTCTCATTCCAGAACAGTGGCGTTCTACACCGTTTTCCATATAAGGCTTCAAAAGGCGACATCTTCAAGCTAGCTTGATAGCTGTTGTTATAGGAGAATTCGGCATATGGTGAACTCCTATCCCAACTACGCCCACGTTTCAAGGCGCAAGCTCTCAACATGTCTTCCAAAATTTGGTTCGTCCTTTCGGTTTGTCCATCTGTTTGTGGGTGGTAGGCAGAGCTAAAATCCAGTCGTGTACCCATGGCTTTCTGCAGCTTCTTCCAGAATCTAGAGGTAAACTGAGAACCTCGATCTGAGACTATCCTCTTCGGAACTCCATGACGGCACACGATTTGCTCCATGTACAACTCTGCCAACTGTGTAACGTTGTAACTGGTCTTTACCGGAAGAAAATGGGCGGTTTTCGTCAACCGGTCCACAATGACCCAGACGGAGTCGTATCCTGACTGAGTTCTTGGCAATCCGACAATAAAGTCCATACTGATGTCCTCCCATTTCCATTCAGGTATTTTCAAAGGTTGCAACAATCCAGCGGGTTTTTGATGTTCGGCTTTCACCCGTTGGCATGTGTCACATAGGGCAACGTATTCGGCTATATCCCTTTTCATACCATCCCACCAATAGCAAGTTTTCAAGTCCTTGTACATTTTGGTGCTCCCTGGATGTATGGAATAGGGTGAATCATGTGCCTCCCTTAATATCATGTCGCGAAGGTGTCTTAGGTTTGGCACATAAATCCTTTTTCCTAGCCAAAGCGTACCCTTTTCATCCTCTTTGAAATCCTTCTCTATCCCTTGTCGGATTCTTTCCTTGATCTCCTTGATCCCCTCGTCCGTTGCTTGTCCCTTTCTTATTTCTTGTTCCAATGGGGAGTGGATCTCTATCATTTCCATGTTATTCAAGAATCCGAGGTGTAACTGTTCGAACTCCTTTCGTAGTTCGGGTGGTAGCTCCCGAATCGTGAGTTGGTGGCATGCTCCCTTTCTGCTCAATGCGTCAGCGACTACATTGGCCTTTTCGGGATGGTAGTTGATTCCCACATCATAATCCTTGATGAGTTCTAACCATCGACGTTGCCTCAAATTCAAGTCCGTTTGTGTAAATATGTACTTGAGGCTTTTATGATCCGTATAGATCTCACATCGATGACCAAGGATATAATGTCTCCAAATCTTCAATGCATGCACCATTGCTGCTAACTCCAAATCATGTGTAGGATAGTTAAGCTCGTGCTTCTTTAATTGTCGTGAGGCATAGGCTACCACTTGTCCTTTCTGCATGAGTACACACTCGAGCCCTTGCCTGGATGCGTCACAATATATGTCAAAGCTCTTGCTTACGTCTGGCAATACCAGAACTGGTGCTGTGGTTAGCCTTTTCTTGAGTTCCTCAAAACTTTCTTGGCAGGCTTGTGTCCATTGAAAGACTTTTCCCTTCATTAGCAACTCTGTCATAGGTTTTGCTATCTTATAGAAGTTTTTAATGAAGCAACGATAGTATCCTACCATCCCAAGAAAACTCCGAATATCCCTCACGCTCTTCGGTTGGTCCCATTTCAGAACATCTCTCACCTTTCCAGGATCAACCGATACCCCTTCCTTGGAGATGATGTGGCCTAGGAAAGATATTTCCTTTAGCCAAAATTGACACTTGTTGAGCTTGGCATACAATTGATGCTCACGCAACTTCTGCAAGGTCAATTTCAGATGTTCTTCATGCTCCTCCTCACTTTTTGAATACACCATAATGTCGTCGATGAAAACCACGACGAACTTGTCTAAGTACTCCATGAAAACCTTATTCATAAGGTACAAGAAGTATGCGGGTGCATTCGTCAATCCAAAAGACATAACGGTATATTCATATGAACCATACCGCGTCCGAAAGGCTGTCTTAGGTATATCGGAGGGCTTAATCTTCAGCTGGAAATATCCCGACCGAAGATCAATCTTGGATAACACTTGGGCTCCTTTCATTTGATCGAACAGGTCCTCTATACGGGGCAGAGCGTATTTATTCTTGATTGTTACCTCGTTGAGAGACCTGTAGTCCACGCACATCCTTTGGGTTCCGTCCTTCTTGTCCACGAAGAGTACCGGGGCTCCCCATGGTGACGAGCTTGGACGGATAAAACCCTTCTCTAACTGTTCTTGAATTTGCTTCTTTAGTTCAACTAACTCGTTGACGGGCATCCTATATGGTCTCTTAGCTATGGGTGCAGTTCCAGGTACCAAATCTATGGCAAACTCAATATCCCGGTCAGGTGGCATACCTGGAAGTTCTCCCGGGAACACATCCGAAAATTCCTGAACCACTGGAATGTTGTCCAATGCTACTCCTTCAACATGGTTCAGATCCGCCCGTTCGGTCGCTTGCGGGGCTGACTCAAACTCGACACGGATACCGTGTTCGTTTGTCAATTGCACGCTTCTCTCAGCGCATTGGATTACTCCATTGTGCTTGCTTAACCAGTCCATTCCGAGTATGATGTCAATTCCGTGGGAGTCCAAGACAATAAGGTTGGCAAGGAAGTCTACCCCCCTTATTTTAAGGCTTACCTTAGGACATACTATACTAGTCCTCATTTCTCCTCCGGAAGAATTAACTAACATAGCACATTCTAGGTGGGATACGGGTAGATGATGTTTGGCAGCATATTTGGATGGTATGAAGGAATGCGATGCTCCGGAATCAAATAAAATGGTGGCTGGGTTGGAGTTGGCAAGGAACATACCAATTGCGACGTCTTCAGCCTGTTGTGCTTCCTCAGCAGTGACATGGTTAACGTGGCCACGAGCATAGTTCTGCGGTCCTCGATTCCCTTGGTTGTCCCCTCCGTTTGGTCGCTGATTCTGCTTGGGCACGTTACCTTGCTGTCCAGGGCCTTGCTTCGGGCACGGTTAGCAAAGTGGCCTACTTCCCCGCATGCAAAGTATGCCCTGTTGCCTACGGCAGCAGGTACGTTGGGGCGGGGGTTTTGAACAGGAGCGCCATTGTTAGGCCGGGGCGCAGGAGGCATGGGCACCCGAGGTGCCGGTGCGACGAGCCGTTGCTGTGGTGGCTGACCAGGGCGGTACGTAGGAGTGGTCGATCCATACTGCGGTGCAGGGGGCATGTATCTAGGTCGTACGTTGCTCCCTTGGGGCTGGTATGGGATCTTCCTTTTGCACTCGCGCTCGATCTCTCGGATCTTGTTTTCCACCACTATAGCCTTATCAACCAGCTTCTGGAAGCTTACGTAGTCATTGTTGAGGAGCTGAACTTGGATCTCATTGTTCAACCCTCTCATGAACAGGTACTGCTTCCTCTGATCTGAGTTGACATCTTCGGGGGCATACCGGGACAGTTGTATGAACTTGTTGAGATATTCGTTCACACTTTTCTGCCCTTGGCGGAGACCTTCAAACTCCTGCCTCTTGAGCATCATTACGCCAACAGGGATGTAGTGGGAGCGGAAATTTTCCTTGAACTCAGTCCAAGTGATTGTCTCCGGGTTGGCATGGGCGTTGCTCAAGGCATCCCACCAGTCAGCAGCTGCTCCCATCAGTTGGTGCGACGCAAAGAGAACCTTCTCTCGGTCGTTGCACTGAACAATGACAAGCTTCTTCTCCATGGATTTCAACCAATCATCGGCCTCCATTGGATCGCTTGCTTGAGCAAAGGTGGGTGGTCGAGTCCTCATGAACTCTTCCAGCCTGTTATGAGCCGGCGGTGGTGGTGGCGGTGGTGCCGGAACGGGGTGTTGGTTGGCCTGCAACTGACCCAAAGTTTGGATCATGGTTTGCATAAGCTGGTTTTGCATGGCCATCAACCTTTCTAGGTTGTTTTCGCCAGCTCCGGGGTTAGCAGGAACTTCCTCGGGGTCTTCTTCCTGGACGTTCCTTCAGCTGGCGTTTCCTCTCACCATCTGTGAGGGGGAACGAAATAGAATAGAAGGTTAGATAGGTCCTTTTAACTATATGCGTCAAGGTGAGTTGGACTATATATATATTAGCCCTTATGAGGATGTGAGCAAGTGCCGAAACATCTCACACCTCCCTCTTCTTATGTGTGAATATGGACAACGTTTTTGAGACGTCCCACCACTCACACTAAGCACATATTCACAAATAATCATTACAAGGGCCCACTCAACTCCTATTCAAGGATGGTTTCCTATGTCAAGGTGGTTTCAAGGCCAATCTAGGCTATTCACCCTAGGATGCTTCCTTTGGTCCGCGTGGCTTCTATTTAGGGGTATAACTTGCTGTTAACCCGTGATTCTAATATCAATCTAAGGTTTCTATCTAGGCGTGTAACCCACTGTCAACCCGTGGCTCTGATACCAATCTGTGACGCCCTCAATTCTGTGGAAAAACCACGGAACCGAGAACTAATGCATATGTGTGCCCAGGATGTTTATCACACATACACATACGTTCCACAAACTGAATTCAGATTATATATTACCATGAATAACATAGTTTATTACAACACCTCATGAGTCTTGGACTCATGCTCACAGCGGAAATCTTAATTCTATGCAGCAGAAATCATTATTTAAATGCGGAAGCAAAAACTAATGCGGAAGCAAAACTAAGCAGAAGTGGCTCCATCTCTACTCCCTCCACAGGCAAGGTTGAGAACAGATCACACGCCATAATGCTCTACTCGGTCTCCATAGTGGTCTTCTCTTGCTGTTGATGAAGAAATAATAATGCAAGTTTGAGAACAATGATGTACTCAGCAAGTGCGGGAATAACACATGATATGCAGCTCATAAACAAGGTAGGTATAAAAGGCTTATTTGCAGAAAAGCAAAATTATAAAACCGTGATAAAACAGCAACTTAACTTTAGATGAATGTAGTCCCAGCATGTATTAAATTACCAACATACCTCCATCACTTCTCGTGTTCCATCCGAACATTAACCAATCCTCTACTCATACTCACGAATACCTCCTCGTATTCGCTACCATCTCATCTCATAAAACAACCTCGTCTCGCACCGAGACCATTCTCATGTTATGACCCATCAGTCATGCAACCATCTCATCTCCCGGACTCCACGGTCCCAAACCAAACCAATAACTATAACCAAGAACCTTCCCAATAACCATTCCAATAACCATCCCAATAACCATCCCATATAATCATGGCAGTTTAGCCAGGTGCTCGTAACCGTAAGCTCGGCTATCATGATAGTTTTAATAACTCTGCAGAGTTTGTACCTCTTTACCCACAAGTTTGTGATTTCGTCACCCGTCGGCGACTGCAGAACCTCCATTATACCAGTACACAACCGTCGGTGTATGGTCAAGAGATCACAAAATAGCCTTTACAAAGGGGTTACTAGATGTATGGACTCACTAAGGTTTCACCGGCAGGCTAGAATCTCAAATTCTCCCACCCACGGGCCCCCTCTTGTGCCATGCAGTTCCCAGGGCAGTCCTCACTCGACTCCCATTCCCCGCGCCTTCCACAGTCCATAACACTCTAGCAACTTACCTAATTACTCAGCTAAGCTGCACCCATACTTGGCCTTGTGGTGGCACTGTTATCCTGGCATATGCATGCATGAACCGGTCCTTAGATCTACGGCAAGTAAAACCACCATTTCATGCTACCTCATTCACAAACCCAGGCTTGCCTAGATCTCCCTCCGATCCATGTTCATTAACCTCATCAATTACTTATTATCAGTACAAGTGCAGTTAGCTAAACACATCTATCACGCTTCCCAATCCCATGGACTCAGCGAAGCATAAAACAAAAACCATACCCGACTCATAAAACTTCCCAGGTGACAAGGGTGGTTTAATCAAAACTAGTAAACTCCTATAAAAGGGTTTCCCATCATGTTTGACTCAGCACACACACCTTTTCGCAAAACAAAATAGTTTTACCCAAAACATAGGATCAACATGGTCAAGGAGCACTTGCCTTGTTCTTGCAGTTCCGGTTGTTCTTGATTCTCAAAACCTTGTTGCTGCAGCTCGTCGTACACAGCTTCCTGAGCTTGTTCTGCTATGTAGGATTCACGTGCATACAAAATCCACAGCAATCAATATCATGCACAAACCCTAAACTAGATGCGATGATGCTCATGCATGCTATCCTATGATTTTTATTAGATTGGTGTGCCCTTGCATTGCTTGAATGGGCAGAGGTGTTCGGATCAAAGGTGGACGTGGCGATGATCTTGTTTTTAGATCAAACTGATCATCAAGTGATCTGTCCATGAAAAGGCTTCTGTTCGAAAGGAATCGAAGAACAGATGCAAAGAGATGAACAACATGATGTCGTAAGGTGGTATTGAAGTCCTACCTCACGCTCTTCTTGACTTTGAGGTCCTCCTCAGATCACTCGGTTCTTCTCCGATGATCTCTCTTGTTGCGCTTCGGCGATGTTTTGCTCGGCGAGTTAGGGCTAGAGCGCTAAGTCGTCGGCTTAGGAGTTGAAAGAGAAGTTCGTGGTTTCGGCCAGAGGTTTTGGGTTCTATTTATAATCGGGAAGAGAAGAGTCCTAATCTGATTGGATCCTGAATAAAAGTCTTATTCAGATCTTGTTGAATCCTGACGTCTTATCTTTGGTAACATTGTGGAGTTTGGATCGGTTTCCGTTGCGTACCGGTATCTTCACGCGTAAAAACCACTCCAGACTAGTTACCTTCGTGATGATGAGCTCCGGAAGCTCCACGTGTCCTCCGGGGCCTGGTATCTCCTCGTCCGCAGAGACGAGCTCCGGTTGTGCCGCGTGTCACGAGCGAGACCTCCCTCTTCTTCGGAGACGAGCTCCGCGCACGCCACGTGTTGGCGCCGATCTTTCCCCTCTTCTTTCCTCAGGGACATGCCCCGAGGTCGACACGTGTTTAGCTGCGATGGACCTTCCGGTGATAAGCTCCGGTGGCGACACGTGTTCGATAGGCCCGGACTTCTCTGAGATGAGCTCCGAGATTGACACGTATCCCGGCGACGGTTCCTCTGATTTCCGCGAGGACTAGCTCCGTGGATGACACGTGTCCAAAAAAAATGCCTTTGCTTCTTCCGCAGAGGCGAGCTCCGTGGGCAACACGTGTCCCACAGGGTCGGACCTCTTTCCAGTTGCGGAGGTGATCCCCGAGCCTGCCACGTATCCAGTTTAGCGTCGGACCTCTCCCAATCTCTCGGGGATGAGTTCCGAACACGCCACGTGGTCTCCTGGTCGTGGAAGTTGCCTTCGGCGCTTTCAGAGAGCTTTACTGGCTATCCTTTTGATACTTGTTTCTGTTCCCTCTTTTCTAAAAATGTTTTTTTCTTCTTCATAACACATGAGCATATGCTGACACCTGGGATGAGGGTGTCACAGAGCCTATTTCTTCAGAGCCTCCTTTGGAGCACCCTTCTTTGGAGCCTTCTTGTTCGGAGCCGGTTCCACAGCGGCGGACTAGGAGGAGCCACTACGTGGCTCCTCCTCTGGCTCCTGCAGACCCAAACAATCGGGCCATTATTCGTCCGGTTGGCGATAGGTAAGTAAATGTCTAACAATTCAATTTATATACTTTTAGCCTTATATGTATACTAATTGAGAATCATGTATCAGGACTTGGGAGGATGCTTCGTTCACGGGCCAGGGACGCCACGCGCTGGTAAACGGTGTCTTGTGCCGTCTTGTCAGTTTGCACTACCCTGGTGTAGTGAACGGACGTGGCTGCCACATCTTGGGACGACTACTATAGGGCCCAGGATGTTCTTCATGGCAACCACCAGGAGGCTGTTTGGCACGAGTTCATGGTAAGCATGAACAATATTTGTGTAATACGAATTTATTATAAGTTACATACATTTAGTTATATATTTTTTTCAGGCACGGTATCGTTTGGAGGACGAGTTTGAGCAGACCGATCACGCTCGTCTCGTCTTCCATAACTGCGCTAGAAAGATCGTGACACAGTCACTATCTTTGGCTCGCATTCAAGCTACAAACGCGTACTTCAAGTTACATCCAGACGAGGGTGAGCAGGGAAGGAATCGGGCGACACGTACTTGACGGAGGCGCAGTACGCAGAGGTAAAGATTTTAGCTTACTTTGCTTCATTATCTGATCGTGATCAATGTTTTCATTAAATAATAAATGTGTGCAGGTCGGCGTAGCATGGCTTGACAGCCGTCCACACGCGTACTGTGCCATGTGTGCTCTTTGGGCTAGCGAGGGCTTCAAGTCAGTTTCTAAAACCCGTAGAGAGAGTAGAGGGATAAGCGAGAAACATCGTTTGGGTGGGGACGGCTACATACGCCTCGCTAAACGGATGGTAAGTGCTATAAGCATTCTATTAAGTAATTTTATAATATTCATTGTGCTAACATGTATCGATAGGAGCACGAGGGCGGTCAGCAGCCGGCACCTATCGAGGTGTGGAAGAGGGGTCACTTGGTAAGTGACCTGTCGCAGCCTGACCAGCTGTCTTCTCAGACGGCGACAGAGACTTTGGTGAGTTAATTTTTTCAACTTAATTGAATTCTCTTTAATAGTACTAATGACATTATTTTTCTGGTTTTTGCAGGCAAAGTACAGGGTGGAGGCGCGGAGGATTCGAGGCGAAGAGTTCGATTGGCAGAGCGCGCCAATCGTCCCCGAAGCCGCGTATGAAAGCGGTGGTGGTAAACCTCACGGATGGTATGCTTTGTAATTTTTAATTTACTGTTACGAACTTCGAGATACAAAATATAATAATCTTACTTCATTTGTGTAGGTTAGCTATATTCAATGGATTGGTCGACTCGAGACAGGCGCGAGCTTCCTCGAGAGCCTCTTCATCGCTTCAGGGCGGGTCCAGCAGCCGCGCTAGTCGAGATCTGGAGCTCCAGGGTCTGCGAGAGGAGCTCCATAGGACGCAAGAAGCGCTTAGCGCTAGGGACGAGGTACGGGCAGCTGAGATCAGGGCTAGAGATGAGGCGCAAAGGGCTAGGGACAAGTATCAAAACTCGTTCATGTTACAGATGCAAGCTGCCATGCAGGTAATCTATTGTAGATGTTGTACTTAACATTTTTACATATAAATGACATGTATAATGATTTGCTTTGTGTTTGTAGGCTATGAGTGCAGGACAGGTGGTTGTCTTTCCGCAATGGGCGCCACCAGCGATACAGCTGCCGCCGGTAGCCCAGGTACAAACTTAGTAAATCACACTTGCACTAATTAAACTTGTTGAAATTTAGTAAAATATGCATTTTCTTGTAACATGTCTAACCACACTTGCACTTCACAGGCGTCGGGAATGGAGGCTCAAACTCCGTCGCCTCAGATGCTTGGACGACTGCAGGAGGATGACTTTCCAAACTCCGGTGGCAGCAGACGAGGTAGCGTCTCTTAGTCAGGTCAGCCGAGCCTCAGACTTGTGAGCTGAGTTCCCTCCTCTCTCAAAATGTGCGGTGTGAGACATGTATAATGAATTGTGTAATAATATATTGTGTGATGTATTATGCATGTTTGTGTCATGTTTTTCTATCTCTGTGATCTGGTCATCGAGCCAGGGCTGGCCTCGAAGCCAGGGCAGCATTTTCTGTTTTTAATAAAAGACCTGCAATAATTATCGACGACAGTTACATGGAGGCCGTCGACAATACTAGTGAGTTATCGCCGACAGTGACAAGGGCACCGTCGACGATAAGTGCCCAGTATCACCGACAGTACCCTTCTACCGTCGATGATACTGTAACTTATCATCGACGGTGTCCCTGGCACCGTCGACGATAAGCTTCCCCCGCTGCTACGTGGAGGAAGTCACTTATCGACGACAGCTGGTTTTGGCCGTCGTCAAATAGTTTATGGACGACGGTTACCGTCGTCAATAACATTATAGATGACAAAAAAAATGTAGACGGCAGTATACCGTCGTCTATAAGCGTATACCGTCGTCAATAAGCTATTAACGACGGTTTGGGTCTTATAGACGATGGTTTGTGGCCGTCGTCTCTTATCGCGATTCTTGTAGTGATAGGCTTGGCAATCTTTGAGAAGTTCAGAATGAACCTCCGATAATATCCCGCGAGTCCGAGGAAACTCCGTACCTCATGAACAGTTCTCAGGGACTTCCAATTCATCACTTGTGTGATCTTACTCGGGTCTACAGCGATGCCCTCTGCTGAGATGATATGCCCGAGAAATGGCACTTGCGATATCCAGAATTCGCACTTGCTGAATTTCGCGTATAGCTTGTGATCCCGCAGCCGTTGCAAGACTATACGCAGATGCTTCATGTGTTCTTCCTCCGACTTGGAATATACCAATATGTCGTCGATGAAGACCACGATAAACTTGTCCAGCTCGGTCATAAATACCGAGTTCATCAAATACATGAAGTGAGCCGGAGCGTTGGTGAGGCCGAAGGACATGACTAGGTACTCATACAGTCCGTACCGCGTTGAGAAAGCCGTCTTTGGAATATCCTCAGCCCTATCTTAATTTGATGGTACCCGGATCTTAAGTACATCATGGAAAAGATCTTTGCTTTGACAAATTGATCAAACAAATGTCGATCCATGGCAACCTGTAACACCCTCAATTTCGTATTCATGCATGCATTCATATTTCATGTAGAGAAGCATTTTAAAGAAGTAGAAACGAAGAAAGAATCAGAAAGATAGCTAAAAAGAGCCAGTTCCAGTTTGCCGAGGAGCGCCGTAGACACTTCCCGCGGCCCACTGGCCACGTGGCGCCTTCAGAACTCATCCCCGCGGAGGGGGAGAGGTCCGCCGCTATCTGGCCACGTGGCAGGCTCCGAGCTTGCCTCTGCGGAAGGGGCGATGTCCGACCTCGTGGAACACGTGTTGGCCCCGGAGCTAGCCTCTACGTAGGAGCGAGGCCATCCCCGCAGGACACGTGTCGCCTTCGGAGCTAGTCACTGCAGAGAAGAGGGAGGTCCAACCCACGGGACATTTGTCGCTCTCGGAGATCATCTCTGAGAGGTCCGGCCCAGTTTGACACGTGTCACCTCCGAGAGGTCCGACACTACTGAAGACGTGTCAACTCAGAGCTCACCTCCGAGGAGAAGGTCCCGATGGACACGTGTCATCCTCGGAGCTCACCTCCGAGATGTCCGACACTACTGAACACGTGTCAACCTCGGAGCTCACCTCCGAGGAGAAGGTCCCGATGGACACGTGTCATCCTCGGAGCTCACCTCCGGGAGGTCCGAGACTGCTTGACACGTGTCATTCTCAGAGCTTACCTCCGGGAGAAGAGAGGTTCGACGCAGTTGGACACGTGTCGACCTCGGAGCTCATCTCTGAGAAGAAAAGATATCCGGTGCTGCTAGGACACGTGGCACTTCCGGAGCCCACCTCCAAAGAGAGGGGAGGTCCAGCACTGACACGTGGCACCCTTGGAGCCACCTCCGAAGAGAGGGGAGGTCCGGCACTGACATGTGGCATACGCGGAGCTCGTCTCTGGAAAGAGGGGAGGTCCCGCCCACCAGGACGTGTGGCGCATGCCGAGCTCGCATTTGAGGAAGAGGGAGGTCCCGCCCGCCTGACACGTGGCACAACCAGAGCTCGCCCCTGAGGAAAAGGGAAGCCCAGGCCCCCGCTGGACACATGGAGCCTACGGAGCTTATCTCTGCGGAAGGACGAGAACCTTAAGCGGTTTTTGCCCTGTGCACGAGCTCCCGATACAGAAGGAACCGACACGATTTCCACGACATTACCGTACCAAATAGATTGGAGATAAGTTGTTAGGATTCAAAAACGATTTGAATAGGACTTTTATTTGAAATCCAATCGAGTTAATTCCCTTCGCCGGAGTATAACCACCGGACAGACCGCCGATGAGCCCCAACACGATCGCCGGAGGAGAGAGGACAATCTGTTTTGCTACCAATGCTAGGAGGAAGGTTCCGAAGGAAGTAAGGTAGGTCTCCATTACCACCTTACGACGTCATCGCGTTTTCTTTGCATCTGTTTCTTCGATCCCTTCGAACAAAAGCTTTTCGTGTGGACAGATCACGTGTTGATCAGTTTTGACGGTGGAATTGATCTAGATCTTGAGTCCATATCATCACCACGTCCAAATTTGATCTGTATACCCTTGTTCATCATAAAACCCCATGCAACCCCATTAAAACATGCAAGAACACATACAAACCGATCTAATAAAAACAGCACCATAGGATTAGCATGCATATGCACCATTGCATCTTGAGTAGAGTTTGTGCATGATGATTGATTGCTGTAAATCTTGTATGTGTGTGATCGTAAGTAGAAGGACAAGCTCAGGGGATACCTACGAAGGGCTACAGCACCAAGATTTCGAGACGCCTGAGCAACAGAAGCCACAGGAACAAGGCAAGTGCCCCTTGACCATATTGATCCCATGCTTTTGGAAACTGTTTTGTTTGTGAAAACTGTGTATGCTGAGTCAACTTGATGGGAAACCATTTTATAGGAGTTTACTAGATTTGTAAACCACCCTTGTCACCAGGAAAGTTGATGAGTCGGGTATGGTCGGTTTTTGCTTTTTGCTTCGCTAATCTATGGGTTGTGGGAAGCGATCGAATGTGTCTAGCTACTGCACTCATGAGAATAATATTAATGAGAACTTGATGATTATGAACATGAATCGGAGGAGATCTAGGCAAGCTTGGTTCTTGGATGAGGTACAATGAGATGGTGGTTTACTTGCCATAGATCTAAGGACCGGTTCATGCCAGCACATGCCAGGATAACAGTGCCACCACAAGGCCAAATATGGGTGCGGCTTAGCTGACTAATTAGGTAAGTTGCTAGATTGTTATAGACCGTGGAAGGTGCGGGGAATGGAAGTCGAGAGAGGACTGCCCTGGGAACCGCATGGCACAAGAGCGGGCCCGTAGGTGGGAGAATTGTGATTCGATCCTGCTGGTGAAACCTTAGTGAGGCCATACATCTAGTAACCCCTTTGTAAAGGCTATTTTGTGATCTCTTGACCATACACCGACGGTTGTGTACTTGTACAATGGAGGTTCTGCAGTCGCCGACGGGTGACAAAATCACAAACTTGTGGGTAAAGTGGTGTAAACTCTGTAGGGTCTAAAACTATCATGATAGCCGAGCTTACGGTCACAAGTGCCTGGACAACTCACATGATTAGATAGGATGGTTATTGGGATGGATGATTCGGTTTGGTTATTGGGGTGTCATTGGTTTGGTTATGGTCTGGTCTTTGGTTTGGTTTCGGGACTGTTGAGTCTTGGTGATGAGATTGGTTTCATGACTGTTGAGTTGTGATAATGAATTTTGGTCTCGGTTATGAGATGGAAATTGAATATGAGATAAAATGGTAATGAATACGAGATGGTATTCATGAGCATAAGAACAAGGTGAGAAAGATGAATGTCTGATGAGACATGAAAAGAGGTGGAACATGATGGAGGTATGTTGATGTTTTAATTGGATAAATGTTGGGATTACATTCACTTAAAGCTAGTTGCTGTTTTTATCATGTTTTGTGAAATAAACTTTGCTTTCCGCAATGAGCCTTTTTATACCTACCTTGCTGTGAGCTACATATCATATCTTCCCGCACTTGCTGAGTATGTCATGTACTCAAACTTGTATTATTACTTCATCATCAGCAACTGGAGAGGAGTACTTCGAAGACCATGTGGAGTACTAGGCGTGTGATCCACCATCAACTTGCCTGTGGAGTAGGAGATGCAGCCGCTGCTGCTTAGTTTGCTTCCGCAATAGTTTAGAAGACTTCCGCTGCTAGAATAAAGACTTCCGCTGCTAGAATAAAGACTTATGCTGCTAGAATAAGACTTCCGCTGCTAGTATGAGTTAAACACTCATGAGACAATGTAATAAAACCCTATTATTCGTGGTACTATTCTGAATTCAGTTTGTGGATAATATGTGTATGTGTGATGAACATCCTGGGCACACATATGCATCAGTCCGGTTCCGGGGTTTCTCGGAACGTGGGCGTCACAAAGATTGGTATTGGAGCCACGTTGACTGTAGGACGCACCCCTAGTCACAGATTGGCATTAGAAGCCACGATGACTGTAGGTAGCAAGCCTAGATAGAATTCACAGATTGGCATTAGAGCCACGATGACCGTATGACACAAGCTTTGGTAAAATGCATAGATTGGCATCAGGACCACCTTGACCGTATTATGCAAGCCTAGGTAAAAGTCACAGATTGATCACAGTTTAGTATCATAGGTATCACCCCAAACCACATTGACTATAGGACGAAGTCACAGATTGGTATCACCCTAAAAACACATAGAACTCCCACTGAATAAGCTTGAATAGGAGTTGTGTGAAACTTTTGTGATGATTGCTTGTGATTGTGTGCTTAGTTTGAGTTGTGGGACGTTTCAGCGTTGTCCATATCCACACATAAGTGGAGAGATGTCAGATGCTTCGGCATGTGTTCACATCCTCATATAGGTTGATATATAGTTCATACCCTTCATGCATATGGTTGGGGGGATTCATCTAAACTTCTAACCTCTATTCTACCCAACTCTCTCTCACAGATGGTGAGGGGAAACACCGTCCGTCAAGGAAGGAACGTCCGTGGCAATCAAGACGATGACCACGTTGAGGTTCCTGAGAATGACAACCCCGGGGCTGGTGCAAACAACTTGGAACGGTTGATGGCTATGCAGAACCAGCTCATGCAAACAATGATCCAAACTTTGGGTCAGCTGCAAGCCAACAACATCAACCCCATTCCTGCACCACCGCCACCACCACCACCACCGCTGGCTCACAACTGACTGGGAGAGTTCATGAGGACTCGACCCCCTACCTTTTCACAAGCTAATGACCCCATGGAGGGCGATGACTGGTTGAAGTCCATGGAGAAGAAGCTTGCCATAGTTCAGTGCAATGATCGAGAGAAAGCTCTCTTCGCATCGCACCAACTTGTGGGAGCAGCCGCTGACTGGTGGGACGCTCTATGCAACGCTCATGTCAACCAGGAGACTATAACATGGGCAGAGTTCAAGGAGAGCTTCCGCTCTCACTGCGTCCCTGTTGGAGTCATGATGCTCAAAAGACAAGAGTTTGAAGGTCTCCGCCAGGGCAGGAAGAGCGTGAATGAGTACCTCAACAAGTTCACGCAACTATCACGGTATGCCCCCGAAACGTCAACTCGGACCAACGCAAGCAGTACTTGTTCATGAGAGGGTTGAACAATGAGATCCAGGTTCAGCTCCTCAACAATGACTATACGAGCTTCCAGAAGCAATTTGACAAAGCCATAGTTGTTGAAAGCATGATCCGAGAGACCGAGCAAGATGGTGAAAGAAAGATGCCATACCAGCCACAAGGGAGCAACGTACGCCCTCAGTACATGCCCCCAGCTGCACGACAGTATGGATCATCTACTACTACTTTACGCCCTAATCAACCACCACAGCAACGCCCTATCGTGCAAGCACCCGGTGTGCCTTTGCCTCTGGCGCCTCATCCTAACATGGGCACCTATGCACAAAACCCCCGCCCCAACGTCCCCGTTGTCTTGGGCAACAAAGCATGCTTTGCATGCAGAGAAATGGGACACTTTGTAAGTCAGTGCCCGAGGAAGGTTTCTAGACAACCAAGCAAGGCGCCCAAGCAGAACCTACGGCCGGACGGAGGACCTATGCAAGGTAACCGTGGACAGCAGAACTACGCTCGTGGCAACGTGAACCACGTCTCTGCTAAGGAAGCGCAACAGGCTGAGGATGTCATGATTGGTATGTTCCTTGCCAACTCCAACCCAGCCACCATTTTATTTTATTCCGGAGCATCGCGTTCATTCATATCATCCAAGTATGTTGCCAGGTATAATCTACCCATATCACACTTGAAATAAACTATGTTATTTAATTCTCCCGGAGGAGAGATGAGGACTAATATAGTATGTCCGAAAGTAAACCTTAAAATAAGGGGGGTAGACTTCCTTGCCAACCTCATTGTCTTGGATTCTCAAGGGCTTGACATAATACTCGGAATGGATTGGTTAAGCAAGCACAACAGACTAATCCAATGTGCTAAGAGGAGCGTGCAGTTGAGGACCGAGCACGGTACCCATTTTGAGTTCGAGTCAGCCTAACCGGCAATCGAGAAGGCAATGTTGAACCACGTCGAAGGAACAACATTGGAAAGCATTCCAGTGCTTCAAGAATTTTCGGACGTGTTCTCGGAAGAACTTCCGGGTATGCCACCTGACCGGGACATCGAGTTTACCATTGATTTGGTACCCGGAACTGCACCTGTAGCAAAGAGGCCATAGGATGCCCGTTAATGAACTAGTGGAGCTCAAGAAGCAAATACAGGAGCAGCTAAAGAAGGGTTTTATACGCCCAAGCTCGTCACCGTGGGGAGCCCCTGTACTCTTCGTGGACAAGAAGGATGGAACCCAAAGGATGTGTGTGGATTATAGGTCCCTCAATGAGGTGACGATCAAGAACAAGTACCCTATGCCCCGTATAGAGGACCTGTTTGACCAAATGTAGGGAGCCCGAGTTTTGTCCAAGATTGATCTTCGGTCGGGATACTTCCAGCTGAAGATTAAACCCTCCGACATACCCAAGACTGCCTTTCAGACACGTTATGGTTTGTACGAATATACCGTTATGTCTTTTGGGTTAACAAATGCACCCGAATATTTCATGTACCTCATGAATAAGGTCTTCATGGAGTACTTGGATAAGTTCGTCATGGTTTTTATCGACGACATCATGGTGTATTCGAAAAGCAACGAGAAACATGAAGAACACTTGAGATTGACATTGCAGAAACTGCGAGAGCATCAATTGTATGCCAAGCTTAGCAAATGTCAATTTTGGCTAAAGGAAATATCGTTCATAGGCCACATCATCTCCGAGGAAGGAGTATCGGTTGATCCCAGAAAAGTGGGAGATGTTATGAAGTGGAACCAACCGCAGAACGTGAGGGATTTTCGGAGTTTCCTTGGGATGGCTGGATACTATCGCCGGTTCATCAAGGATTTCTCCAGGATAGCAAAGCCTATGAATGAATTGCTAATGAAAGGAAATGCATTTCAGTGGACACAAGCGTGTCAAGAAAGCTTCGAGGAGCTCAAGAAAAGGCTAACCACAGCACCGGTTTTGGTATTGCCGGACGTAAGCAAGAGCTTTGACATATATTGTGACGCATCAAGACAAGGGCTCGGATGCGTGCTCATGCAAGGAGAACAAGTGGTAGCCTATGCGTCGAGGCAACTCAAGAAACACAAGCTGAATTATTTCAAGAATGACTTGGAGCTCGCAGCCGTGGTGCATGCATTAAAGATTCGGAGACATTATATCCTTGGCCACTGATGTGAGATCTATACGGATCACAAAAGCCTCAAGTACATATTCACCCAAACGGAATTGAATTTGAGGCAATGTTGATGGTTGGAACTCATCGAGGATTATGATGTTAGAATCAACTATCACCCCAGAAAGGCCAATGTAGTAGCTGATGCATTGAGCCGAAAGGGAGCATGTCACCAACTCACGGTTCGGGAGCTACCGCCCGAGCTGCGCAAGGAGTTCGAACGGTTACCTCTCGGGTTCTTGAACGAGATGGAAGTGATGGAACTCCATTCTTTGTTGGAACAAGAGTTACGAGATGGCCAAGCAACGGAGGAGGAAATTAAGGAGATCAAGGAAAGGATCCAACAAGGCATAGAAAAGGACTTCAAGGAAGACGAGAAGGGTACGCTTTGGTTAGGAAAAAGGATTTGTGTGCCTAACGTGAAGCACATCCGCGACACTATATTAAAAGAGGCACATGACTCACCTTATTCCATACATCCCGGCAGTACAATGATGTACAAGGTCTTGAAGACTTGTTATTGGTGGTATGGTATGAAGAGGAACATAGCTGAATATGTTGCCCTATGCGACACGTGCCAACGGGTGAAGGCTGAACATCAAAGACCCGCTGGACTGTTGCAACCATTGAAAGTACCTGAGTGGAAGTGGGAAGACATCAGTATGGATTTCATCGTCGGATTACCACGTACTCGGTCGGGTTATGACTCCATCTGGGTTATTGTGGACCGATTGATGAAAAACGCTCATTTTGTTCCTGTTAAAACCACATACCGCGTGTTCAAGAATTTTCAGATGTGTTCCTGGAAGAACTTCCAGGTATGCCACCTTACCGGGGAATTGAATTTTCCATTGATTTAGTACCTGGAACTGCACCTATAGCGAAATGGCCATATAGGATGCCCGCTAATGAACTAGTGGAACTTAAGAAGCAAATTCAGGAGCAGCTAGAAAAGGGTTTTATATGCCCAAGCTCGTCGCCGTGGGGAGCCCCCGTGCTCTTCGTAGACAAGAAGGATGGGACCCAAAGGATGTGTGTGGATTATAGGTCTCTCAACGAAGTGACGATCAAGAATAAATACCCGCTGCCCCGTATAGAGAATCTGATCTAGCCGAGCTGTATATGGAGCAAATCATGTGCCGCCATGGAGTACCGAAGAGGATAGTCTCAGATCGGGGTACTCAGTTTACCTCTAGGTTATGAAGGAAGCTGCACGAAGCCATGGGTACACGGCTAAATTTCAGCTCCGCTTACCACCCACAAACCGATGGGTAAAGCGAGAGGACAAACCAAATTTTGGAAGACATGTTGAGAGCCTGCGCCTTGAAACATGGGCGTAGTTGGGATCGGAGTTTGCCGTATGCCTAGTTCTTATACAATAACAGCTACCAAGCCAGTTTGAAGATGTCACCTTTTGAAGCATTGTATGGTAGACGGTGTAGAATGCCGTTGTTTTGGAACGAGACCGGGGAGAACCAAGTGTTTGGACCCGAAGTGCTACAAGAGGCTGAGAAGCAAGTCCAAACGATACGAGAGAACTTGAAGGCCACTCGGTCACGTCAGAAAGGCTATGCGGACAATAGGCGAAGGAAGTTGATTTTTGATGTAGGAGACTTCGTATACCTTAAGGTATCGCCTATCCGTGGCCAACGACGTTTCAACATCAAAGGCAAGCTAGCACCTCACTATATCGGGCCATTTAAGATTTTGGGCAAGCGAGGAGAAGTAGCCTATTAGCTAGAACTCCCAATGCACCTCTCCGACGTGCATGACGTGTTTCACGTATCCCAGCTCAAGAAGTGCTTGAGAGTTCTGGAAGAACAAGTACCGATAGATGAACTTGAGCTTCAAGAGGATCTGACCTATGTAGAGCACCCTGTCCGAATTTTGGACGTGAAAGAAAGGGTCACGAGGAACAAAGTGATCCGTTGGTGAAAAGTACAATGGAGCCATAACACGGAAGCCGAAGCTACATGGGAGCGTGAGGAATACCTCAAGGCAGAATTCCCTAATCTATTCTATACTATCGAATCTTGAGGGCAAGATTCAATTTAAGGGGGTAGGTTTGTAACACCCTCAATTTCGTAATTCATGCATGCATTCATATTTCATGTAGAGAAGCATTTTAAAGAAGTAGAAACAAAGAAAGAATCAGAAAAATAGCTAAACAGAGCAAGTTCCAGTTTGCCGAGGAGCGCCGTAGACACTTCACGCGGCCCGCTGGCCACGTGGCACCTTCGGAGCTCATACCCGCGGAGGGGGAGAGGTCCGCCTCTAACTGGCCACGTGGCAGGCTCAGAGCTTGCCTCTGCAGAAGGGGCGAGGTCCGACCACGTGGGACACGTGTTGCACCCGGAGCTAGCCTCTCCGGAGGAGCGAGGCCAGCCCAGCAGGACACATGTCACCTTCGGAGCTAGTCACTGCGGAGAAGTGGGAGGTCCAAGCCATGGGACATGTGTCGCGCTCGGAGCTCGTCTCCGAGAGGTACGGCCCAGTTTGACACGTGTCGCTCTCGGAGCTCACCTCCGAGAGGTCCGACACTACTGAACACCTGTCATCCTCGGAGCTCACCTCCGAGGAGAAGGTCCCGATGGACACGTGTCATCCTCGGAGCTCACCTCCGGGAGGTCCGACACTGCTTGACACGTGTCGTTCTCGGAGCTTTCCTCCGGGAGAAGAGAAGTTCGTCGCAGTTGGACACGTGTCGACCTCGGAGCTCATCTCTGAGCAGAAAGGAGATCCGGCGCTGCTAGAACATGTGGCACTTCCGGTGCCCACCTCCAAAGAGAGGGGAGGTCCAGCACTGACACGTGGCACTCTTGGAGCCACCTCCGAAGAGAGGGGAGGTCCGGCACTGACACGTGGCGTACGCGGAGCTCGTCTCTGGAAAGAAGGGAGGTCCCGCCCGCCAGGACGTGTGGTGTATGTGGAGCTCGCCGTTGAGGAAAAGGGAGGTCCCGCCCACCTGACACGTGGCGCAACCAGAGCTCGCCCCTGAGGAAAAGGGAAGCCCAGGCCCCCGCTGGACATGTGGACCCTCCGAAACTTATCTCTGCGGAAGGACGAGAACCTTAAGCGGTTTTTGCCCTACGCACGATGTAACAACTCTCTAGGATCATAGACTGGCCCCACATACCACCACTCATCTTTTCTGCGCACTTTGTCCTCACTCGTGTGCACCGGGAAAACTTCCCGGTCAGTCACCCATCCCCAAATTCCTCCGAGCCAAGCACGCTTAACCCCGGAGTCCTTTGCAGGTGGGCTTCCTGAAAAGAAGGTCTACCTTGGTGGTATGAGTACTCTATCAATCCTATTAAGCCGGGAGTCAGGATATCACACAATCCACCCCCCTTAGAAGACCGACGTCCTCGTCGGTCAAGGCCAAGACAGGAACGTCCCCTCTTAGCCACGTCCGTACGTTCAGTGCTGGCATACGCATAACGTACGTCCGGTTAGCAGCATACGTACCATACCGTGTCCCACACAGAGGACCCACGCGTCATGCATACGTACCCACATCCCTGACCCGTACGGTACCGTATCCTTCTCACTGACCAGTACGCACCCGTGAAACTTCGAGGGTCGGCTCTGATACCATTTGTAACAGCTCTCTAGGATCATAGACTGGCCCCACATACCACCACTCGTCTTTTCTGTGCACTTTGACCTCACTCGTGTGCACCCGGGGAAACTTCCCGGTCGGTCACCCATCCCCAAATTCCTCCGAGCCTAGCACGCTTAACCCTGGAGTCCTTTGCAGGTGGGCTTCCGGAAAAGAAGGTCTACTAGGATCATAGACTGGCCCCACATACCACCACTCGTCTTTTCTGCGCACTTTGTCCTCACTCATGTGCACCCGGGAAAACTTCCCGGTCGGTCACCCATCCCCAAATTCCTCCGAGCCAAGCACGCTTAACCCCGGAGTCCTTTGCAGGTGGGCTTCCGGAAAAGAAGGTCTACTAGGATCATAGACTGGCCCCACATATCACCACTCGTCTTTTCTGCGCACTTTGTCCTCACTCGTGTGCACCCGGGAAAACTTCCCGATCGGTCACCAATCCCCAAATTCCTCCGAGCCAAGCACGCTTAACCCCGGAGTCCTTTGCAGGTGGGCTTCTGGAAAAGAAGGTCTACCTTGGTGGTATGAGTACTCTATCAATCCTATTAAGCCGGGAGTCAGGATATCACACAATCCACCCCCCTTAGAAGACCGACGTCCTCGTCGGTCAACGCCAAGACAGGAACGTCCCCTCTTAGCCACGTCCGTACGTTCAGTGCTGGCATACGCATATCGTACGTCCGGTTAGCAGCATACGTACCATACTGTGTCCCACACAAAGGACCCACGCGTCATGCATACGTACCCACATCCCTGACCAGTACGCTACCGTATCCTTCTCACTGACCCGTACGCACACGTGAAACTTCGAGGGTCGGCTCTGATACCATTTGTAACAGCTCTCTAGGATCATAGACTGGCCCCACATACCACCACTCGTCTTTTCAACACACTTTGTCCTCACTCGTGTGCACCCGGGAAAACTTCTCGGTCGGTCACCCATCCCCAAATTTCTCCGAGCCAAGCACGCTTAACCCCGGAGTCCTTTGCAGGTGGGCTTCCGGAAAAGAAGGTCTACCTTGGTGGTATGAGTACTCTATCAATTCTATTAAGCCGAGAGTCAGGATATCACACACGAGCACCTGATACAGAAGGAACCGACAAGATTTCCACGACGTTACCACACTAAATCGATTGGAGATAAGTTGTTAGGATTCAAAAACGATTTGAATAGGACTCTTATTTGAAATCCAATCAGATTAGAACTCTTCTTTTTCCGGTTATAAATAGAACCAGAAACACCCCTTGGCCGTACCATCTGTTTCCAAGCCAACAACTTACAGGCCCTAGCCCCCAAACTCATTGAGTTCATTCCCTTCGCCGGAATACAACAGCCGGAGAGACCGCCGACGAGCCCCAATACAATCGCCGGAGGGTTGCCGACGATCTGTTTTGCTGCCATTGCTAGGAGGAAGGTTGCGAAGGAAGTAGGGTAGGTCTCCATTACCACCTTACGACGTCATCGCGTTTTCTTTGCATCTAATTCTTTCATCCCTTCGAACAGAAGCTTTTCATGTGGACAGATCACGTGTTGATCAGTTTTGACGGTGGAATTGATCTAGATCTTGAGTCCAGATCATCACCACATCCACATTTGATCTTTATAACCTTGTTCATCGTAAAACCCCATGCAAGCCCATTAAAACATGCAAGAACACGTACAAACTGATCTAATAAAAACAGCACCATAGGATTAGCATGCATATGCACCATTGCATCTTGTGTAGAGTTTGTGCATGATGATTGATTGCTGTAAATCTTGTTTGTGTTTGATCGTAAGTAGAAGGACAAGCTCAGGGAGCTACCTACGAAATGCTACAGCACCATGATTTCGAGACGCCTGAGCAACAGAAGCAACAGGAACAAGGCAAGTGCCCCTTGACCATATTGATCCCATGTTTTTGGAAACTGTTTTGTTTGTGAAAACTGTGTATGCTGAGTCAACTTGATGGGAAACCCTTTTATAGGAGTTTACAAGATTTGTTAACCACCCTTGTCACCGGGAAAGTTGATGAGTCGGGTATGGTCGGTTTTTGCTTTTTCCTTCGCTAATCTATGGGTTGTGGGAAGCGATAGAATGTGTCTAGCTAGTGCACTCATGAGAATAATGTTAATAAGAACTTGATGATTATGAACATGAATCGGGGGAGATCTAGGCAAGCTTGGTTCGTGGATGAGGTAGAATGAGATGGTGGTTTACTTGCCGTAGATCTAAGGACCGGTTCATGCCAGCACATGCCAGGATAACAGTGCCACCACAAGGTCAAATATGGGTGCGGCTTAGCTGACTAATTAGGTAAGTTGCTAGATTGTTATGGACCGTGGAAGGCGCGGGGAATGGAAGTCGAGAGAGGACTGCCCTAGGAACCGCATGGCACAAGAGGGGACCCGTAGGTGGGAGAATGATATTCAAGCCTGCTGGTGAAACCTTAGTGAGTCCATACATCTAGTAACCCCTTTATAAAGGCTATTTTGTGATCTCTTGACCATACACCGACGGTTGTGTACTGGTATAATGGAGGTTCTGCAGTCGCCGACGGGTGACGAAATCACAAACTTGCGGGTAAAGTGGTGCAAATTCTGCAGGGTCTAAAACTATCATGATAGCCGAGCTTACGGTCACAAGCGCCTGGACAACTCACATGATTAGATGGGATGGTTATTGGGATGGGTGATTCGGTTTGGTTATTGGGGTGTCATTGGTTTAGTTATGGTTTGGTTATGGTTTGGTCTTTGGTTCGGTTTCGGGACTGTTAAGTCTTGGTGATGAATTTGGTTTCATGACTGTTGAGTCATGATAATGAGCTTTGGTCTCGGTTATGATATGGAAATTGAATATGAGATGGAATGGTAATGAATACGAGATGGTATTCATGAGCATAAGAAAAAGGTGAGAAAGATGAATGTCTGATGAGACATGAAAAGAGGTGGAACATGATGGAGGTATGTTGATGTTTTAATTAGATAAATGTTGGGATTACATTCACTTAAAGCAAGTTGCTGTTTTTATCATGTTTTGTGAAATAAACTTCGCTTTCCTCAATGAGCCTTTTTATACCTACCTTGCTGTGAGCTACATATCATATTTTCCCGCACTTGCTGAGTACGTCATGTACTCAAACTTGCATTCTTACTTCATAATCAATAACAGGAGAGGAGTACTTCAAAGACCATGTGGAGTACTAGGCGTGTGATCCACCGTCAACTTGCCTGTGGAGTAGGAGATGGAGCCGCTGCTGCTTAGTTTGCTTCTGCAATAGTTTAGAAGACTTCCGCTGCTAGAATAAAGACTTACGCTGCTAGAATAAAGACTTCCGCTGCTAGAATAAGACTTCCACTGCTAGTATGAGTTAGACACTCATGAGACAATGTAATAAAACTCTATTATTTGTGGTACTATTCTGAATTCAGTTTGTGTATTATATGTGTATGTGTGATGAACATCCTGGGCACGCATATGCATCAGTCCAGTTCCGGGGTTTCTCGGAACGTGGGCGTCACAAACCGGGTACTTGTTCTTGATGGTTACGGTGTTTAGTGGACAATAGTCCACACAAAGCCGCAACGTCTCGTCTTTCTTTTTCACAAATAATGCCGAACAGCCCCATGGCGAGGAGCTCGGCCTAATAAAACCCTTCTCCAGCAGGTCCGTTAACTGCATCTTCAGTTCAGCTAATTATTTGGGCGCCATCTTGTACGGCCTTCGGGATATTGGCATGGTTCCCGGTGCAAGTTCAATCTTGAACTCCACCTCTCTATCGGGTGGCATCCCCGGCAAATCATCCGGGAATACGTCAGGGAACTCTCGGACCACTGGAATATCTTCCAATCTGATGGCTGTGGCTTGATAGACACTTGGAAGTTTTATTTCTGGACTGTCGAGAAATGAGGAATGAGATTCGTGCACTTCTGAATTCAAGTGCACAATCCGGAGGACAGTGTCTAAAACAGCGCCATGGCAGGTTAACCACGACATCCCTAGGATGACATTGACCTTTTGTCCCTCTAGAACTATGAGAGACGTAAGGTATAATCTACCCTCTAAACATAATGGTGCTTTTGGAACCATCATGCTTGCTGAAATTTTCCCACCCGGTGAACAAATCAAGTACGGACTATCGGTGGGTAGTATTTGCAAGCTGTATTTAGCAATGAAAGCTTGGCTAATGAAGCTATGTGTGGCGCCTGAATCAAACAATACTGTAGCGGGACGCTGGTGGAGTTGGAACATACCCGCAAGGATCGGCTCTCCCTCCGGCATGTCCTCTATGGCAAGTTGATGGATGGTACCGGGCCTAGGGTTTGCCCACCGCGCATTAGTAGGGTTCCGGGGCTGATTACTCCCCGGAAGCTTTGGTGCAACTCCGCCGCTCGGCCTCTCAGGACAATTGTTGGCGAAGTGTACTGGGCGACCACACTTGTAGCATGTGGCTGCTGCTTGACCAGTGCTCGGGGGACGAAAGCCCGGCATGCACTGCTGGGGTGCATACGCACGCAGCATCGCACGCTGTTGTTGTTGTTGTTGCTGCGGAGGTGGTACTGGCAGTGCCGGCCTGAATGCCGATGGAGAATAGGGCCGACTGCGGAATGGCATCGGCCTCTGTGATGGTTACCAGCGTGGACCCGATGGTGGGCGATTAACCACCTGGTATTTCTGAGAAGGACCACCTCCTTCTCCGCTGCTTTGCGGCGTGCTTCGCTTCCTTTCTGCCACCACTATTCCTTTCCGGAGTCCTCCTGAACAATCACAGCTTCAATAATGTCATTGAGGCTGCCTCGATTGAACATCGCCAGCTTGTCCTTCAAGAGCGGGTTAAGCCCTTGGTAGAAATGATCCCGCCGCTTTTCGTCGGTATCGGCGTGATACGAAGCGTATAGCGCAAGATCATTGAATGACCTGGAGTATTCCAGGGCGTTCCGGCTTCCTTGCTGCAGGCGTAGGAACTCCTGCGTCTTCCTCTTCATGAGACCCGGCGGTATATGATAGGCGCTGAAGGCCGTCCTGAATTCCGTCCAGGTCATAACTCGCTCGGTGGGTTGCGAAGCACAGTAGTTTGCCCACCAAGCGCTCGCGGATCCTTGAAGCTGTTGGACCGCGAACTGAGTCTTGCGCTGCTCACTCACTTGCAGCAGCCCGAACTTCATCTCCATCGTGCGGAGCCAGTTGTCCGCATCGAGGTGTTCATCCGCCCTTGAGAATACCTGGGGATGGGTGGCCAGAAAATCGGAGTAGGAGCTCTGTTGGCGCTCCTCACGATCTTGACGCCTCTCCGGTCGAGACGTATTTGCAATGAGAGTTTGCAGCAACTCCGTGTGCTGCTGATGATAGCCCGCCATCACTGCCACAATGTCAGCCAAAGTAACCGTTGGCGGTGGCGGTGGTGGTTGTTGCTGTTGCTGCTGTTGCTGTCCCGAGGAGTCCTCGGGAGGCTGTTGGGAGGCCTCTCCCCCCTGACTGGAACCCCCAACGTCCGGGTTGGCACGAGTACGAGTCATTCTGAAATTAAAAACAGCAGCGATCAGCACATGTCATGCTTAAAATTCCATATGAAACAGTAAGTATTTGAAGTGACGCATGAATAATTTGCACAACATTCACATATATTGATAAAGCATAAACTTTATACAAGATACATTATTCTCGGTCTCCTAGAAGTCGTGCTCATGTCGTCACCATCTATACATACGCTACTGTCTACACAACATGTCACCGATTACAAAAGTTTTGGTTACATCACCCTTGCTGCCCTACTCGGCAACAGTAACCTCCTACTCGGAGTAGAATTCGACCTCCTGTGGGTCGTCCTCCTCCGGTACCTCTGCTGGTGGCTCTGGGTCCACAACCTCCTCTTCCAGCTCGGGTTCTCCCATTGCCGGAAGACCCAAAACCACAGGTACAGCACCTACCACCGGTATTTCCATTACCGGAGGTACGAGGTCTTGCAACGCATGCACCTCGTCCATGGCTTGGTTGTAGTCCTCTTCCCAGCCTTGCCCCTCTTCAATAGCGTCGTCCCGCTCTTGAGTAAGGACCTCGTTTTGCTGGGTCAGAGCCTGCACCTGTTGTTGCAAAACCGTGATGTCGACACGGCTTTTCTTCTTTGCCTTCTTCAGACGATGCAACTGATTATATTGTTCGTTCAGTCGCTTAATCGTCGGAAGGAGAACATTGTGGAGTGTTCTGTGAGCACTCTGGAAATGATCTCCACGAATATTGCTCTCCTTGAGCTTCACGGCGAGACATTCCATATGAACAGCTTGGCTATCCATCACGGCCTTTCCCGCCCTCAACTGGAGACTAAGGTTCGCCTCCGCGGGATTGTACCTTGGGCAACCCGGATCTGTTGCCTCCATGTACCTCCCTTCCCACACATGATTAGCCCGTCCCTCCACCGGAACGAGCGTGTATGGAGTGCCCTCCATAGCTCTCACGTGTAGTTGGCAGACACGCGACATGATGTCGTGGGCTGCCACTTGCCACATTCCCTACGGCTGTCGACCTCTCACCGTGACGGTGAACGGCGCCCAACCAGGTGGCGTGGGTCCTGCAGGAACTTCGACATGTATTGTCCACGTCTTGTTCCCCTCCTCGCCTTCTTCCTTGGCGAAGAACTGCGGCATCTCGCTGTACCCGAAATATTGAAGCATTTGCCTCAACGTTTCCGGATAACTGCTGCAGTGAGAACAGTGGGGTACCACCCACCCGTTCTCCAATTGTCTATCCGCTGTCATCTGTAGAAACATATTTGAGAAATGTCAAAATATTTGTTTGAACAGTAAACCATTGAGTTATAACATAAAACATGTCATTGAACTCATAAAACTTGGAAACATAGTTCAAACTTAAACAAATTTGACTGCTGATCTGCTGTCCAATATGACAGCCCTGACCAGTATCCATTTCAACCTGATTTAGACCATCCTAAAAGCAAAACCAATTCTGGAGCTCAACATCAAGGTTAAAGATAACTTCAATAGATTTCCATAAAGTATTTGCTTGTCCTAATATCTGTTATGGTTCAAAAGTTATGAGGTGTTAAAGTTAACAGAATTTCTGGAGAAAACTGGACAGCACCTCCCTGCTTGAGGTACTGATTTGATCCAAGAATTCCAGTTAATTATACTACAAAAACGACAAAACTTTCTGTTACAAAGTTGTAACCCATCTCATGAACTTTTTAGAACCACCTCATTTCCTATTTTTGGATTTTTATGAGGGAAGTTATGCTCAATTTACAGAGAGTTACAGAGAGTGTTTGCTCTGCCCTGTTTTCTGGACAGTCTCAACACTACTGCATTTTTCGATTGGTTAGGGGATGAAACATCTCTGGATATCAACATAAAAGTTATAAATATCTTCCAAAGCTTTCCAGAAATGTATCATATGACCCAAACCTCGAAATAAATCAACCTCTAACCTCTGATTAACTTCAGCCTTATTTCAGCGGAAAACAGGGGACTCTGTCCTTAGTATCCTATAAGTTGAAAATTTGTTAACTTTGAATGTTCTGATTAAGGGAAGGACTTACATCAAAGTTTTAGTGCTCTGTATTAAATCTTTCAAGTTTTACAATGAAGTTGCTCATTTAGTGAGGTGTGACGTCGATGCGTCACCAGTTCATGTCGGTACTACGTCCTCACAAAGAAAAACCTATACCGGACTTAGCCGGCTTCGTTAGTTTAGTGGCACTAAACGTCACTCGCACACGGATGCTACACGTCTACCATTTCGTGGTTAGACTACCTGAAATAACTCATACAATCGTCAGACTCGGCTGCACACCGAGCCCGGTATCCATACAGTTCATACACCCGGCCGTCATCACTCGCCCGGATGTTCTCAAGCCAAACACGCCTTGAGCTACGTGTTCACGTTACAGCCCATGTGACGGGCTCTCCCAAATTGCCCAAAGCACGTCAGGGACAGACGTTGCTCGAATACCCCAAATGACATGAAGAGTCGTAGAGGGTATTAAAGCGGGTCGGGTCACCTGCCACCCGTGGGGCTCCACCCTTCAGCTTGTGCGCACTGGTGGACAGCGCTTACATGCACCCCCCAAGACATAAAGCATCCCGAGATGCACGATTTTCTGACATAAGAAAATAGGTTAGCATGCCACTTTCTATACACTAATAACATCCTTATATGGGCTACTAACTCGTTCCTCACCGAATTTTTGAAAAAGAGGACCTTTGTATTGCGTTAAACCTCAAGCGAGCTCTGATACCACGCTGAACGGCCCCATCGGCCTTGTCGAGCCAGGATCATGCTGAGGGGTACTGCGTTGCACAACACCGGATAATGCGCAGCAAAGATACAAAGCGGAAGCAATGTTTTATTACCTAAACAAGTTTATGAACATTTTTACAACAAAATAGTTCAGTCTACACTCACGGGTGTAGACTACGCATCGAGTTCACGTTCAGCCCGTGAACGTGTCCCCGCTAGCACGCACACACACTAACACGGCGGCGTTCACGACTCCCACTCGACAGGGTTCCCCTCCTGGTGTTCCGTCTCCTCCTCGGGAGTCCCTTCCTATAAACCCCTGCAAAAGCTTCAAACACAAGCAGTGAGCACGATGGCTCAGCAAGACTGACCCGTCTCTCCTATACATGAAACTTCTACATGAATGGTTTTTGGGTACATGAGGTAAAATAAGTTGCAAGGAACTCGCCTAATTAGTTGAACCTTACTTTCAATGTTTTAGCAGCAGGTGGTGTACAACCTTACGCTAAGGCACATGAGAGAGCCGCAATCAAACAAGAAACGCATTTCTCTCATGTACTTTGCCCAAAGTTGAAAAGAACTTTAATTAGGTCTAAACTACAACAAGACATTAACAAGCAAGGTATATCTTTCAAACCAGCAAACTTTTAACATGAATCTAGCCTATTCTTTCTACGTCATGGTACAGTGAACAAGTGGTACTCACTGACCGGGAGGGACGGCGATTATAATCGATTTACACCTGTAGGGTTACCCAAATAACCCATCACGTACGCCCGTACTCGATGTTGCCTACAGCAACCATCACGGACGTCGTACGCAACCACCTTTCACCCGTCATCCAAATGTTGAACCGGTCCAATCGTCCCGAGCAAGAGGTCTCTGCGCGCGCATCCACAGTGCCACCAGCCGATTTACACCTCGAGCTCTCAACCTACCCTCTGAACGACCAGCTATGCCTCAACACCCAGATACCCGAGTTACATCGGTTTCCCGGTTCCCATATAGCCGGTAGGTTTTCGGTACTGTTCTAGCTTGTTCAACAGGCTCGCACACGGCTCGGTCCTCAATCGACACAAGCGGAGCTATAGCACCCAGGTCCCATAGTCCTGTTGCCCTTACTCTCCGCTCGGTCTCATTTTTCTTGCCATGTGTTTCATTTGCTATCTTTACCCGAGCGATGTGCCTCTATCCTATTCTCGCGAGTAGTTCCAACTACTCGACTTGTACCGAATCCTACACTATCTTAGCATTGCAGTAGCTAAACGGGTTTACAATCCTAATCCCAACCCATGGTTTTCTTGGCTATGCATTTGGGTTTCAATCAAGACTCTAATGCAAGAATTTATTGAGTGCTCAAAGTAAGTTCTCAAAACAGTAAAACTTTGTAAAGAGGTTAATGCAAACTGGAGCCTGCCTTGCTGCTCTTGGTCGTAGGCTAGTTGCTCTTCCGGAGTGACGAAGTCTAAGACTTCGGGTTCCTCCTCGACCTTAGCGACTACATGAGACAGACCCACTGACTTTGAAATTTTTACTGTGGTTTGGTTACAACCTAAACAGAGACTTGGCCAAGTTTCATTTGCAGCAAAGCTCATTTGAGCCCTCCAGAAATAATTATGTACTTGGCCTTAATTTGAGCTCCTAGGGTGTTCTAGGGATTTTCATGGAGCGAACCATGACTTTTTGAAAACTAAATTTCCAGAGGGTTCTAATGGAGTTGGTTTCACTTAGTTTGTAGGTTCCTAACTAAATATATGAGCTAAACAATTTCAGAGAAATTCTGAAAATGTTTCTAGACATTTTCTATTTTCTCGGGAACAGTTTTATTAATCACACCATTAGGTGGATCAAATGAGATCAAATGGATCTGAACTATTTATGGTAGATAATAGACATTTTGGTAAACATCTCAGCAAAATTTCTGAATTTTCCTTCAAAGGGTTCTCCAACTAAAATTCCAAACAATTTAAACTTTGAAGAATTAGTTCTGGAGAACTAAGGATTTTCATGAAGTGAAACTTGATTTGTTGGAAAGTACTCAGAGAGCTGAATCTAATAAAATTTGGTTCACTCGATTTGGAGCTTCCTAGCAAAAGTGGTGTGGGTTTGAAGTTTGAACTAAAACTGAAAATCGTGAAATGTTTAAAACACTGCACGTGTGTCCCACGCACAGTGCCTTCGTCTACCTCCCGCAGCACCCGAGCGCGCGACGTCCAGCGACGATGGCGCGGTTCGTTCTCGGCCGCTACTGCCTAATTTTTGATGTGGTTTCTTCCTACGTGATCCTTGGAGCACGGCGCACACGCCGGGCACCTTGTCGGACCTCGATATCGCCGGAAACCTAGTCGGCGACGGTGGAGGCGGTGGAGGAGCTCAGGTCCGACGGTGATAGCTCGTCTCGGAAGTGAACACGATCAGCCAATGGGTCGCAAAGCACCACTGGGGTACTAGGAAGCTAACGCTGCCCTCCTCTTGGCCGGGATCGCCGGGAAAGTGGACCTCTCTGGCGACCCGAGCCGTTTTCACCGGCGATGGCCAAATTCCGGTGCTCTGCTCACTGGGTCAATCATCACTGCTAGGATTTGGCTGAAGTGATCGTGAGGTGCTACTATAGCTTCAGCTCGACCCGGATTATCAGTGATCAAGTGATCACGATGAATTTTGAGTTTTGGTCCTCGGTGCTCTATACGGTGATCATCGGGAAAAATAGAAATTCCGGCTAGCCGGTGCTAAGAGGGACCTAGGGAGTTCGGGAAGAGCTACTAGACCTCGATGCTAACCTCAGAGACACGTTTGTCACGCTGGAGAAGCTTTGCGCTGCTCGGGTGACACCGTCAAGTCGGAGGAGCTCTTGGGTTGACAGAGCAATGGAAGATCGGCTCGGGCAAGCTTCACCGAAGCTGATCACGAGCAGCTGAGGGCTGTAACACGTCGAGCAAGGACCGGCGGTGCCGTTTGTGGCCTCAGCTTGCGGTGGAAGGAACTGTGCTGGCATGTCGACGGCGAGGTGATGCGGCGATCGGCTCGGGTTTCTCAGCGCTGGAAACATCGCGGCAACGGGAAAATGAGCTGCTGCCGGCGGCAGCTCGCAGCTAAACAGCTGAGGACGTCGGTTTGTTGCTCTGATCGGCGACCAGGAGGTGGAAGCAGTCGGGCAGCGCCGTGGCGCTCGCGTGGTCGCGCGCAAGAACCGAGCTGCGGTGACTTCAGTCGGTTGAAACACTAGTGAGGCTGACATATGGGTCCCACTCCAGTTTTAACCTCTGAAATTGAATTTTCCCCACTGCTATAAACAGTAGAGACCCAATTAACCTTGGTCATTCGAATTATCTACCCTTTGGCCATTTGAATTGGATAGAATTCAAATTGGGGTTTGTTTGAATATATTTTCAGCACATATGCAGTTTGAAATTCAAATAAAGTTTGAATTTGCTAAACTTAGCTCATGTCAAGATCAACTCCAAATGGAGTGAAAATTGGGGTGTGAGCTCACAAAAATGTTCTGAGTAAGAATATGCCTCCCACTTTTGAATTCATGGGATGGAAATAGTTTGAATTTGAATTTGAGTTCAAACCACCCTCTTTCTAGTTATACCCAAAAAGACTTCAAAAAGGTTTGAATTTGGGTGAAATTTTGCATGAGCATTCCTAGCAAGGTGTTGGAGTTTTTCACAAGCTCAGCCCCTAGATGATGCATGTGGGAAATGCCACCTTTGCATTTTGTGAATTTATTCTCTAATGAGCATGTTGATGGTGTTTACTTGCTCTTCAAATGTATTCATCAAGTTTCTTTAAATGAAGTGTGTGTGTGTGGTGATGAACACTTCGAATATGTGCCAAAAACTTAGGCCCTTACACACAGACGGATGGGCAAACCAGGCGGGTAAATCAGATTTTAGAGGACATGCTACGAGCTTGTGCTATCAACCACGGTAAGAATTGGGATGATCACTTACTGTTGGCCGAGTTCTCGTACAACAATGGGTACCAAGCCAGCGTCAAGATGGTGCCTTATGAGGCGCTATACGGGAGAAAATGCCACACACCACTAAATAGGTGTGAGTCTGGTGAAAGGGTCACCATCGGGATTGATTTTGTCAACAATACGGAGAAAAAGGTTCAGCTGATCCAAGCGAACCTAAAAGCCGTCCAATCTCGACAAAAACAATATGCAGACCGGAGAAGACGCCCATTACAATTCAAAGTCGGGGATCACGTGTATCTACGTGTGTCTCCAATGAAGGGCGTAAACAGATTCTGGGTGAGAGGAAAGTTGGCACCCCGATTCATCGGTCCATTCCAGATTACAGAAGGATGTGGATTAGTAGCATACCGGCTGAAATTACCAGAAGCACTTTCCGGTGTGCATGACGTCTTTCACATTTCTCAGCGGAGGAAGTGTCTCAAGCTATCAACTACCATTCAGCTGGGGGTATTGAAGAACTGAAACAGGATCTCACGTATCGGGGGGAACCGGTTCAGATAATTGATGGAAAGGCCCGAACCACACGCAACCGTACGTTGAAGTTCTACAAAGTTCTATGGAGTAATCACTCCGTAGACGAAGCAACATAGGAGAGCGAAGGTTTTCTTCGCGCTAACTACCCCGACTTTTTCGCGTCGCACATACAGTAATTTTCCACCGTCCTCTCTCTCATTTTCACCTTATAATCTCGGGACGAGATTCTTTTAAGGAGGGGGGGGGAATGTGAGGGCCTATGTTTTTGCACACATCCAAAGTGTTCATCACACCACAAACACCTCATTTGAGGAATAGTTATGAACACATTTGAAGAGCAAGTAACCACCATCAACATGGTCATTAGAGGGTAAACTTACAAAATGCAAAAGTGGTAGTTCACACATGCATCACATAAGGGCTGAGCATATGAAAAACTCCTACACCTTGCTATGAATGCTCATTCCATGGTTCACTTAAATCCAGAACTTTTTTGAGGTATTTTTGGGTATAACTAGAAAGAGGCTAGTTTGAACTCAAATTCAAATTCAAACTCATTTTACCCCATGAATTCAAAAGTGGGTTTCATATTCACCCTCAGCACATTTTTGTGAGCTCACACACCAATTTTCACTCTATTTGGAGTTGATCTTGACATGAGCTAATTTAGAAAATTCAAATTTAATTGGAATTTCAAACTGCATATGTGCTGAAAATATATTCAAACACATCACAATTTTAATTCTATCAAGTTCAAATGGGAATATGGTAGATAATTCAAATTCTAATAGGTATTAGTGGGATTACTGTTTGGAGCAGTGGGAGAAAGTTAATTTCAGAGGTTAAAATGGAAGTGGGTCCCACTTATCAGCCACACAAGCCAGTGAACCGACTGAAGCACCCGGGACTCGGGTCTTACGCGCGCTCACGCTGGCGCCACGGTGCTGCACGCCGCTGCCACCTCCTGATCGCCGATCACAGCTGCAAACCGATGTCCTCAGCTATTTTTCCTCGAGCTACCGATGGAAACAGCCAGTTTTCACTCTGCCTCGACATTTTTCCGCACTGAGAAACCGAAGCAAGCCGCCGCACACCCCAACTCACCACCCCTCCGTCGACCGGCCAAAGCAGCCCTTCCCACCGCAAGCTGAGGCCACAACTCTGTCGGCCTTTACTCAACGTGCTCCAGCCCTCAGCTGCTGCCACCGACGTCCTTTGCTCGACATGCTCCAGCCCTCAGCTGCTCGTAATCAGCGTCTGTTGAGCTTGTCCGAGCCGATCTTCCACCACTCTGTCAACCCCGAAGCTCCTCCGACTTGACACCGTCGCCCGAGCAGCTCCAAGCTTCTCCAGCGCGACAAACTGGTCTCTGAGGTTAGCATCAAAGTCTAGTTGCCCTCCCCAAGCTCCCAAGCTCCCTCTTAGCACCGGTTAGCCGGAATTTCAATTTTCCCGATGAAAACCGTATAGAACACCGTGAACCAAAACCCAAAATTCATCTCGATCACTTGATCAATAGAAATCTTGGTCGAGCTGAAGCTAGAGTGGCACCTCACGGTTACCTCAGCCAAATCCTAGCGATGATGGTCAACCCAGTGAGCAGAACAACTTATTTTGGCCACCGCCGGTGAAAACGGCTTGGGTCACAGGTGAAGTTTACTTTCCCACCGATCTCCGGCCAAGAGGAGGACAGGGTTAGCTTCCCCGTGCCCCAGTGGTGCTGTGTGACCCGTTGGTTGATCGTGTTCACTGCCGAGACGAGCTAGCACCATCGGTCCTGAGCTCAATTCCGCCGCCACCGTCGCCGACTACATTCCCGGCGATGTCGAGGCGCGAGAAGTTGCCCGGCGTGTGCGCCGTGCTCCAAGGGTCACGTAGGAAGAAACCGTGTCGAGAATTAGGCAGTAACGGCTGAGAACGAGCCGCGCCACCGTCGCTGTGCGTCACGCGCTCGGGCGCTGGCGGGAGGTTGAAGAAGACACTGTGCATGGGACCCGCGTGCAGTGTTTTAAACATTTCCGTGATTTTCAGATTTAGTTCAACTTCAAACCCACATAACTTTGGCAAGGAAACTCAAAATCGAGTGAACCAAATTTTGTTGGATTCTCTCACAGTACTTTCCAAAAAAATCAAGTTTCACTCTATTAAAACCTTTATTTCTACAGAATTAATTCTTCAAATTTTAAACTGTTTAGAATTTTAGCTTGAGAACCCTTTGGAGAAAAATTCTGAAATTTTGCTAGGATGTTCACCAAGGTATCCCTGAGCTACCATAGAAATTTCAGATCCATTTGAGCTCATTTGATCCACCTAATAGTGTGATTAATAAAACTGTACCAGAGAAAATGGAAAATGTCCAGAAACATTTTCAGATTTTTCCCTGAAATTGTTTAGCTCATATCTTTAGCTAGGCACCTTAAAATTAAGTGAAACCAATTCCATTAGAGCCCTCTGAAAATCTAGTTTTCAGAAAGTCATGGCTTGTTCCATGAAAATCCCTACAACACCCTAAGAGCTCCAATTAAGGCCAAGTACATAATTATTTGTGGAAAGCTCAAATGAGCTGTGCTGCAAATAAAACTTGGTCGAGTCTCTGTGTAGGTTGTATCCAAACCACAGTAAAAAATTCAGAGTCATTGGGCCTGTCTAGTAAGACTTATAGTCCTTACAAATTCAAATGCATTCAAATTGATACATATATGGATTTATCTCATGTAGTCGCTAAGGTTGAGGAGGAGCCCGAAGTCTTAGACTTCATCACTCCTGAGGAGCAGCTAGCCTACGACCAACAGCAGCAAGCCAAGCTCCGGTTTGCATTAACCATTTTTACAAATATTACTGTTTTGAGAACTTACTTTGAGCACCCACTTCAATTTTGCATTAGAGTCTTGTTTGAAAACCCAAATGCATAGCCAAGAAAACCCTGGGTTGGGCTTAGGTTTGTAAACCTTGATTAGCTACTGCAATGCTAAGTTAGTGTAGGATTCGGTACAAGTCGATTAGTTGGAACTGCTTGCGAGAATAGGCTAGAGGCACACTACTCGGGTAAAGGTAGCAAATGAAACTCATGGCAAGAAAAATGAGACTGAGAGGAGAGTAAGGGCAGCAGGACGTTGGGGCCTGGGTGCCATAGCTCCGCTTGTGTTGATTGAGGACCGAGCCATGTGCGGGCCTGTTGAACAAACTAGAACAGTACCGAAGACCTACCGGATATATGGGAACCGGGAAACCGATGTAACTCGGATAGCTGGGTGTTGAGGCATAGCTGGTCGTTCAGAGGGTAGGTTGAGAGCTTGAGGTGTAAATCGGTTGGCGGCACTAAGGATGAGCACGCAGAGACCTCTTGCTCAAAATGATTGGACCGGTTCAACATTTGGCTGACGGGTGAAAGGTGGTTCCGTACGACGTCCGTGATGGTTGCTGTAGGCCACATCGAGTACGGGCGTACGTGACGGGTTATTCGGTAGCCCTGCTGGTGTAAATGAATTATAATCGCCGTCGCTCACGGTCAGTGAGTACCACTTGTTCACTGTACCGTGACGTAGAAAGAACAGGCTAGTTACATGTTAAAATATTGCTGATTGAAAGATGGACTTTGATTGTTAATGAATTGCTATAGTTTAGAGCTAATTAAAGTTCCTTTCAACTTTGGGCAAAGTACATGAGAGAAATGTGTTTCTTGTTTGATTGCGGCTCTCTCATGTGCCTTAGCGTGAGGTTCTCCACAACTTGCTGCTAAAAACTTGAAAGTAAGGTTCAAATAATTAGGCGAGTCCTTTGCAACTCATTTACCTCATGTACCCTGAATCCATCATGTAGAAGTTTCATGTATAGGAGAGACGGGTCAGACTTGCTGAGCCATCGTGCTCACTGCTTGTGATTGAAGCTTTTACAGGGCGTTATGAGGAAGGGACTCCTGAGGAGGAGATGGACCCCAAGAGGGAAACCCCGTCGAGTGGGAGTCGTACACGCCGCCGTGTTAGTGTGTGTGTGTGCTAGCGGGGACACGTTCACGGGCTGAACATGGACTCGATGCGTAGTCTACGTCCGTGAGTGTAGAATGCACATATTTTGTTGTAAAAATGTTCATAAACTCTTTTATGTAATAAAACTTTGCTTCCGCTTTGTATCTTTGATGTGTGTTATCTGGGTTGTGCAACGCAGCATCCCTCAGCGTGATCCTGGCTCGACGAGGCCGTGGGGCCGTGTCATCCTCTGGCCGGATTTTTATTTGATGATATCCGGAGCGAAGATCCATCTTGGAGAACACACTTGCACCCACAAGCTGATCAAACAGGATGTCAATGCGGGGCAGTGGATATTTGTTCCTGATGGTGACGGCGTTCAGCGGCCGGTAATCCACACATAGCCTCAAGGTTTCATCCTTCTTCTTGACGAACAGCGCCGAGCATCACCGAGGCGAGGAACTTGGCCTAATGAAACCCTTGCTCAACAATTCATTGAGCTGTTCTTTCAACTCAGCCAGCTCGTTCGGAGCCATTTTGTACGGTCCCCGTGATATGGGAGTAGTCTCGGGTGCAACTTCAATTTTGAACTCCACATCCCATTCAGGTGGCATGCCCGGAATATCATCCGGAAACACGTCGAGGTATTCCCGGACTATGGGGATGTCCTCTAACTTGAGAGCTTCAGTGTTATAAGTTACTGAAACTTCCGGGGAAAGGATTGTCTAGTATGAGGGACTGCAGACGGTGTAGTGGGGAGTTGAGGTGAACCGTCCGTGATAATGTTTCTTGGACAGCGCCATGGTAACTTAGCCATGACATACCTAAGATTGCATCAATCTTCTGTCCCTCAAGAATAATCATAGTAGTGGGATATATCTTCCCACCTAAGCACAGTGGTGCTCTTGGAATCATCAATTTTGCTGAAATCTTCCCTCCCGGTGAGCAGATCATATATGAGAAATCGGTTGGGAAGACTTGCAGTTGATGCTTAGCCACATAGGATGCACTTATGAAACTTTGGGTTGCACCCGAATCAAATAAAATGATGATTGCTTGGTCGTTGAGAGTGAACGTACCCGCAAGCACGTTTTCTCCCTCCGGGGCGTCCTCATTGTCGAGGTTGCGAACGCCCCCAGTTCGCTGACCTCCCTTCTTGACCGGAGGTTGGCCTCGAGCACCTCCCTGATATTGGGCTTGCCCGCTGCTCTGCTGCCCCTGGGGACAGTCCTTTGAGAAATGGCCCGCCTGGCCACACGTGTAGCATGTGTAGCGAGGCGGTCCTCCGCTGATTGGCGGGCGGAAACCCAGGCCGCGTTGTGGCGGTGGAAATGCCCGGGTGGCTGGAAAGAACGACCCCCGAACTTCTGAGGTCGCGCCGGTGGATGCCACTGCTTACCGGATGGTGTCCGATACACCATGTGGTATTTTTGAGGAGATGCACCCCCACTGCTTGGTGGAGCGCTTCGCTTGCGCTGCTCAGCCGCCAATTCTTGCTGAGCTTCCTCTTGCATTATCACGCATTGACGAGGTCGTTGAACGTGCCATGATTGCATTGTACGAGATGCGTCTTCATCTCGGGATTTAACCTCCGATACAACTGCTCTCGCTTCCTCTCCTCGGTGGAGACGTAATCCGACACATACTGCGCCAGATGGTTGAACGCACGGGAGTAGTCGTGGTCACTCCTCCCGCCCTGCTTCAGCTCTAAGAATTCTTGGAACTTCCTCTTCATTATCCCGGGAGGGATATGATAGCGTGGAATGCCTCCTGGAATTCTTCCCATTCCACGGTGTGGCCAGCAGGCAGTGAGGCGACATAGTTTGCCCACCACGCACCAGCGGTACGGTGAAGCTGCTGTGCCACGAAGAGAGTCTTCTGCCGCTCCGTGCATTGGAGCAGCCTGAACTTGGACTCGATCGTCCGCAGCCAGTTGTCAGCCTTCAGTGGTTCCGCCACTTTGGTGAACACTGGAGGATGGGTACTCATGAAATCCGAGTACGTCGTAGTGTGGGGCTCACGAGACCCCCTCTCTTGATACCCCCCCACCTGGGACGTATTCTGCACGATCGTGCGGAGCAGATCGGTCTGCTCCTCACGATTGCCCACCAGCGCCGCGATCACATCCGCTAGTGTAAGCGGAGGCGGCGGTGGTGGTTGTTGCTGCGGGGTGCTGTCGTAGGCAGGTGGTTGGGAGTCATCACCCCCTTGCTGACTAGAGCCACCGACCTCATGCGTGGCCCGAGTACGAACCATCTGCAACCATACAACAATATCATAAGTCCCACAACATACTTCATGCAGTCCAATAAAATAGGCGTAATGATAATAAACATACGATACATCTCGTAAATCGAAAATGTAATAACTCTGCACAAGCTACACCATTACGACACCAAATACAAACTAGTTCAATCAACCTTGATGGACTTCCTATTTGGAAGTTCACCTCAACTAGATTTGGTCACTACGAGACGTTAATATCGCTTTGTCATCACGTATACTACCCTTTTATCTTCAATACGACATAAACATGGTCTCTAGCAAAAGAAACTTGAGTAGGAAATATACTCAAACCTTTCACTAGTTGAATATAACAACTCATGAGTATGTGCTACCCCATTGAAAGTAATCAAACCCCATTAGGGTACAACAATCTTTCAAATGAGTTTAACTTTCCATCCTTCTGCCCAGAATGACCAGTTTCTACATATCCCAGATTTTGACTTGGTACGTGGCATTTTCATAACTCAAGTTGAATACCAAAGTTAAAGTTAACTTCAGTAGCTTTCCAACGAGTATTTATTTGCCCTCATATCAGCTTTGGTTAATAAGTTATGATAATACAAAGTAAATAGAATTTCTGGAAGAATCTCAACAGCACCTCCTTTGGAAGTTGCTGTTTTCAACTCTAAATTCCACTGAATTCCGTGCCGCAATTGCAGAAACTCTGAATTACAAAGATGTAACACATCTCCTACCCTTTCCAAAAATGTATCAAATGATAATTTTAGATTTTTATACAGGATTTTATGCTTGAAAAACAGAACACTCCAGAGAGTTTTTGAAACTGTCCTGGTTCCGGACAGTTTACAATCATCTGGAATTTTAACCAGTTTAAGGTGTGATTTGTGGTGGACCAGAATCCGCTCATCCAGAATCGCAGAGGGTGGTGCCGCACGATGCGACACCCGACAACACACATCATAAGAACGATATTGTATTACATAGAAAACCAACTGAATATGTACAAAATAGTACAAGACTTCATTTACAAACTAGTATTTGGATTACAAAAGCGGAAGCTACGTTTATACAACTCACACCATCTACCTAGCAAAAGTCGGTTGCCCAGCCCTATGGGCAACCCACACTAGCTGTACTCCTCAGCTCAGCGTGGCGTGTACGGCTCCCACTCAGCCGTGGTCCCTGATGGAGGGTAGCCCTTGCCGGTAGACTCGTACCCCGAGTCCGTGGATACTCCTCACCTGAAAAACACTTATAGCAGCAACAGTGAGCACGATGGCTCAATAAGACTTAACCGACTCACCTATGCATGAAACTCTACATGCGGTTGACACGAACATGGGATGGTAATTTGCAGCAAATGGACTCGCCTACAGGTTCATCCTTATTTCATCTTTTAGCCACAAGTTAACAGTTCATGAATCTGAAATTTTAGTAAGCAATATTTGGTGGCACACATGTAGCAATACAATCTAATCATATCAGCAATATTGAAGCATACCCTATCATATATTAACCTACGTCACGACAAGTGAAGAAGCGGTACTCAAAACCGTGAGGGACGGCGAATTGACTCGATATACACCTGCAGGGATACCTGAATAGCACGTCACATACGCCCACCCGTGGAGCTGCACAACACGCTCACTCGATGTCGTACGGGACAACCTTTCACCCAACAGCCCAAACGTCGAACCGGTCGCACCCAAATGGATAGGAGGTTCCCTACACGGAGCATCTCTCTATGCCCGTTAGCGGATTTCCACCTTGCTGCCCTCAACCTACACCTATAAATCGGTGCGTTATGCCTCGACGGCCGGAATTATAGGTTACATCGGTTTATCGGACCCCATATATCCGATATGCCTTCGGTACATTCAAACTTGCTCAGCGGGGTCGCATACGGATCGGTCCTCAATCGACACGGACAGGGCTGCACCCACAAGAATTCCTCTTGCTGCGCCCTAGCCCCTGCCTAGTCTCATTTTCTTACTAAAATGATCTCACGTCACTCGATTCAATCCCGTGTGTCCCGACTCCTAAACTCGCGAGTAGATTCCAACTACTCGACTCGTACCGAAGTTCTATGAACATTAAGCACAGCGTCTACTACTTGAGGACTTATACACTACCCTCACTCTTGTGGAAATAATCTGGTTATGCACTTGGGTTTCATCCATCGTACACCTAATGCACATACATACCACATACTAATTATACATAAAGCAAAACTTTGTAAAACTGGTTAATTTAAACCGGGGCTTGCCTTGTTGCTGCTGGTCAGAGGTTAGGGCTTCTTCCGGAAGGAGAAAGTCAAGCACCTCCGGGGTCTCCTCGCCTTCAGCGACTATACGTAAGCCATATACTATATGTAAATTTGCATGCAATGTTTTAAATTGAATATGTAAAGACCATAACTCTAGCTAGCCCTTTCCTCTGGCTCTTAAATTTTTATGGTAGCTTGGTAGGGTCCTAACCAGAGTGTTGACCAAGTTTCATTTGAAACAAAGTTCATTTGAGCTCTGCACAAAAAAAAGCCTGTTTGGTCATTAGTAGAGCCTCTAAGGATTTCCAGGGATTTTCATGGCTCCAACCATTACTTTCTGGAAACTAGAGTTTTAGGTGGATCTAATGGAATTGGTTTCATGTCATTTGAATCATTATAGATGAAGTTATGCCCTAAACAAGATTTGAGAAAATCTGAAAAATGTTTCTGTACATTTTTCTATTTTCTCAGGGCAGTTCACTTAATCACACCATTAGGGGAAATAAATGAAATTGGATGGGTCTGAAATTTTACCTGTGAGTCAAGAATTTTACAATGAACCTCCCAGCCAAAATTCAGAATTTTTCATAAAGTAATTCTCCAGCTTAATTTCCCAACAGTTTAAAACTTAGGGAATTAATTCTGGAAAACTATTACGTTTCATGAGCTGAAATTTGTTTTGCTGGATAGTACTCAAAAATCTGAATTCAGCAAAATTTAGTTCAATAAATTTGGAGCTTCCTAGCAAAAGTTATAGCTAGTTGAAGTTTGAACCAGAGTCTGAAATTCAAATAAAAGTTTAAACCGGCTGGTGGGGTCCCTGGGCTACGTGTCAGCACCACAGCCAAACCACACGGGGGTCCGCAGAGTCTCCCGGTAGTCACACGAAATCCAGGTGCCACAATAGATCCTGTGCAGTTTTAACAGAGGCCGACATGCGGGGCCCACGGAGCTTCGTCTACCTCGCGCTCCCGCGGCTCACTGCCGCCACCTTCGCCGGAGAGCTCACCGCCGGGCATTCTGCTGCCTGACCTTCGACGAAACTCGCCTTCTGTGCATATTTCTGCCTGAGGAACACGTTGGTGCACTCACCGGAGCTCGGCGATGGCCGGAACATGCTCGTGACGGTGACAGCGGCCGGGAGCTCATCGGCAACGTCGAACTCGGTGTTCTCTACACCTTTTTCGACGCGGTTTGCTCATAGAGCTCCGCTGAGACTTGCTGATCACAGCTATGACACTGATCCTCTTGAAAACGGACGCAACTAGGACCTCACCGTCGTCCTAGGGCTAAAACGGCGGTGACTCGGAAAATTTCGAAGAACAGCAACCCTAGTCTATGGTTTACACCGGTTTTTGATCCCAGGTGGCCGTGGACAAGTGCAGAACGTATGTGTAGCTCAGAATCCTTGGTGGTGGGATACCCATTATGAATTTCAGAGTTTTTTGAACGATTAGGTTCTTTGAACATCTAATGGATAACCGGACAAATTCTACCCCGGCGAAGCATGAGAGGAGGAGCGGTCAGCACGAGCGTGTTAAGCACCTTGGAGCGGACCTTTTTCATGTAGCTCATCGGGCACGAAATGGCTTCTAGCTCTCAGACTCCAGGGAGAAGAGGGGGTTGGCGCTGGTGCGAGATTGTGCTTCGGTGCGCGAGGGAGACGGTGGAGAAGGGAGTAAAGATTCACGTGGCCCAGCGTGCTGATCACGTACTGCACTCGGCTTTTCCCTCGAGCAGGAGGTGGCGACAGCAAAGGCGGTCGAGCACCGGCGCTGGAGAGCTGGCGCGCGCGCAGCTTCGGTCGATTGAAAGATCAAGCCGAGAAGACTTCTGTGTGAAGGCTACTGACAAGTGGGTCCCTCCCCTCTAATTCTTTTCTGTTTTTCATTTCTGTTTTCACTGAAAAGATCCCAGCTACTCACAATTGAATGAAAGACTTAGCCATAAAGTTATGGTTTGAATTTGATTTCCCCAACTGAAATAGGTTTGGGCTAAATTTGCTGCCCATTTGAATATGAAATTCAAATTCAGTTTGAATTATTGCAAATTTAGCTCCCGACAAGATGAACTCCAATGAGGATGAAAATTGGTGGACTAAATTAGAAAAATGTGCTGAGTTTTAAAATGAATTCAACTTTTGAATTCAAGTGATTAAAGTGGCTGCAAATTTGAATTTGCATTCAATTTGGCCCCTTATTCAAATGTCTCCAAAGGCGCCTCAAAAAGTATTGGATTTGCATGAAATTTGTCCTGAGCCTTTCCAAGACTATTTAAGGTCTACGGGTGAGCTTAACCTTTCATGTTTATGTGTATGACTTCTACTTTTTGAAGTTAGGGCTTTCCCCTCTAATCACCCTTTTGATGGTGTTTACTTGCTCTTCACTAGTGTTCATGAGATATCCACCACATGGGCTGTGGTGTTGTGAGGTCATGAACATTTTTTTGCAAGTCAGTTTCTTGGGCTTTTACATCCCTACCCCCTTAAAAGAATCTCATCCCGAGATTATAAAAGAATAGACGATGATGTAAGAGGAGATTACCCGTGATGAGACGCCATGAAATCCGGGTAATTGGAGCGAAGGAATTCCTCGCTCTCCCACGTCGCTTCTTCAGCGGTGTGGTTGCTCCACAGTATCTTGTCGAACCACAACGTTTGGCTACATGTGGTCCGAGCCTTCTCATCAAAAACTGCCACCGGATATTCCGCATACGTTAAATCCGGTTGCAGCTCGCCAATGTCTTCGGTGGGAACAGCAGCCGTATACTTCAGACATTTGCATAGTTGTGAAACATGGAAAACATCGTGAACACCAGCGAGAGATGCCGGTAGCTCCCCTATACGCCACTGGTCCACACTTCTTGGTGATAGCATATGGTCCAATAAATCTGGGAGCCATCTTCCCCTTCACGCCAAATCGGTGCACGCTTTCATCAGAGATACACGGAGGTACCCGTGTTCACCGACATCGAATTGTAGCGGCCTACGCCTCTTATCAGTGTAGCTTTTCTGCCGGGATTGAGCAGACTTCAAATTGGCTTGAATAATTCGACGCGCTCTTCGGCGTCGTTCGCCACATCAACCCCGAATGTGACCCTTTCACCGGACTCGCACCAGTTTAATGGGGTACGGCATTTGCGACCGTAGAGAGCTTCATATGGTGCCATCTTGATACTAGCTTGATAGCCATTGTTGTACGAGAATTCCGCCAACGGTAGATGATCATCCTAGTTTCTACCATGGTGGATGGCACACGCTCTCAACATGTCTTCTAATACTTGGTTCACCCTCTCAGTCTGTCCATCTGTCTGAGGGTGATAGGCGGAGCTTCTAATCAGCTTAGTACCCAAAGCAGCGTGCAACTGCTCCCAGAAACGAGATACAAATAGTGCCCCTCGATCTGAGATTATGGTCTTGGGTACTCCATGCAAGCACAAGATTCTTGCAATGCATTACTCCACATACTTGCTAGCATGGTAGTTGGTATGCACCGGAATAAAGTGAGCTGACTTGGTTAACCGGTAGACGATTACCACAATGGAATCATGTGTAAAAGACCAAGAAAAGGGACTTGCAAAAAATTTTTCATCACCTCAGAACACCGCAGATTTTGTTGTGGATATTTCGTGAAGACTTGTGAAGAGCATGTAACCTCCATCAAAAGGGTGATTAGAGGGGAAAGCCCTAACTTTCACAAAGTAGGATTTCTACACATGAACATGAGAGGTTGAGCTCACCCCTAGAACTTAAATAGTCTTGGGAAGGTTCAGGCCAAATTTCATGCAAATCCAACACTTTTTGAGGCACTTTTGGAGGCATTTAAAAAAGAGGCCAATTTGAATGTAAATTCAAATTGCAGAAACTTTCATCACTTGGATTAAAAAGTTGGCTTCATATTCAAACTCAGCACATTTTTCTGAGTTAGTCTACCAATTTTCATCCCCATTGGATTTTTCTTGTCGGGAGCTAAATTTGCACTTATTCAAAAATTGAATTTGAATTTCAGTTCAAATGTGAAGCAAATTTAGCCAAACAAATTTCAAACTTGGGAAACCAAATTCAAACTGTGGCTTGGTGGTTAAGTCACTCATTCAATGGAGAGTAGCTGGGATATTTGCAGCAGCAGGGGGGGGAGGAAAAATTAGAGGGGAGAAGAGGGCCCACTGGTCAGAGGACTTAGGACCGAAGGCAACTCGGGCGAGTCACTCGGCAGCCGGCGATCAGAAAGTGACACCTCCTGCTCCCGCGCCCGAGTGGAAGAAGCCACGGCACGGTGAAAACCGTGAGTCACTGCGCCAGCACGACGCCCACTCGGTCCTTATCACGGTGCCCCGGCTGAACCGACGCTCTCCGACCCCGCAGTTGCCTCCGCTCGCGAGTGTTTTCGCCGCCGTTCTCTGATCACCGACGACCGGGCCGATTCCGGGGGTATCATGCACCACCACCAGAGAAGAAAAGGTGCGCCCGCGTGTGAGGAAGCTGTGGGAGGAAACCGTTCACTGTTTCATGCAGGGTAGAGAGAGAATTCTGAGTTTTCCCCCACGGTGCACCTTAGGATTAGCAATCGGTCACCGGCGAAATTCGTTGCACCGGAGCAAACGCCGGTCGAGCTGCAGCTCACACACGTTCTAGACACCCTTGCGCGTCTCTCCGAGAAGAGAACAGCAGGAGCAACCGTTCCAAACCCTAGTTTCACCGGTAACAGTCCAGCGGAAGGGAGGGTCGCCAGTGAGGTCTAGGTTGCTGGACGTTTAGGGCCCAATCGAGGTCATGCCGAGCTTCCCGAGGTCTCCCTGAGCGTGATGACGCGATTAGCGCGCGAAGGAGGTGGTCAGGAGGGCGGGAACGCGTTGCCGAGGTAGAACAGAGGCATAGAGCTCGTCGCCGGCGAGCTATGGCGGTTAGCCGGTGGCGGCATGGTGTCCAGCGTGTTCAGCGCCCGAAATTATGTGGGGGCAGCGAGTCTCACCGTCGCCGGCGAGCCAGATCGCCGGGAACACGGACCTCGCCGGAGCTCCGGCGGCTCGGGCGGCGGCGCAGGAGGTAGACGAAGGCGCGGGCCCCACGTGTCAGCCGCTGAGTTAAGCGCGCGCGAGCATGGTTAGTTTAAATTAAACTGGCCGGGCCCCGCTGTCAGCCTCGGATTAAGGGCGGGAAAGGATTTTCTGTAGGAAAATAATTCAGGGATCAGCCCAAACTTTAGAAATTCATAACTTTGGCTAGGAAGCTCCAAATTCAGTGAACCAAATTTTGCTGAACTCAGAATTTCGAATACTTTCCAGCAATACAAATTTCAGCTCATGAAACTTAATAGTTTTCCAGAATTAAATCCCTAAAGTTCAAACTGTTAGGAATTTTATCTGGAGGATTACTTTATGAAAAATTCTGAAATTTGACTGGGAGGTTCATTGGAAAACCCTTGAGTCACAGTAAAGTTTTCAGATTAATCCAAGTTCATTTAGTCCCTCTAATGGTGTGATTAAATGAACTGCCCTGAGAAAATAGAAAAATGTACAGAAACATTTTTCAGATTTTCTAAAATCTTGTTTAGGGTATTACTTCCTCTAGAATTCTTCAAATGTCATGAAACCAATTCCATTAGAACCATCTCAAATTCTAGTTTCCAGAAAGTAATGGTTGGAGCCATGAAAACCCTTGGAATTCCTTAGAAGCTCTAATATTGAGCAAATAGGTTTTAATTTGTACAAGGCTCAAATGAACCTTGGTTCAAATGAAACTTGGTCAAGACTGTGGTTAGGACCCTACCAAGCCACCCTAAAAATTTCAGAACCAAAGGGGAGGGCTAGCTAGAGTTATAGTAATTACTTATTCAAGTTCACACATTGCATTTGAATTAACATGTAGTATCTCGTTAACGTGTAGTCGCTGAAGGCGAGGAGACTCCGGAAGTGCTCGATTTCCTTCTTCCGGACGAAGCGCTAAACACTGACCAGCAGCAACAAGGCAAGCCCCGGTTTGTATTAACCCTTTTATAAAGTTTTTCTTTGTTTACATGTCTAGTGTAAGGTATGAATGTGCATTAGGTGTAGGATGGATGGAACCCCACTTGCATAACCAGAATTTGCCTATAAGAGTGAGGGTAGTGTCTAAGACCTCGAGTATACAGGATATGCTTACTGATTCATAGAACTTCGGTACAAGTCAGGTAATTGGAATCTACTCGTGAGTTTAGGCTTGGGACACACGGGATTGGTTCGAGTGATGTGAGATCACTTTAGTAATGAAAATGAGACTTGGCAGGGGCTAGGGTGCAGCAAGAGGAAGTCCTGTGTGCGCAGCCCTGTCCGTGTCGATTGAGGACCGATCTGTGTGCGGCCCTGCTGAACAAGTATTGAATGTACCGAAGGCATATCAGATATATGGGCCCCGATAAACCGAAGTAACCTAAACCTCCGGGCGTCGAGGCATAACACACCGATTTATAGGTGTAGGCTGAGGGAAGCAAGGTAGAAATCTGCTAACGGGCATAGAGAGATGCTCTGTGTAGGGAACCTCCTGCTTGTTTTTGTGCGACCGGTTCGACGTTTGGGCTGTTGGGTGAAAGGTTGTCCCGTACGACATCGAGTGAGCGTGCTGTGCAGCTCCACGGGTGGGCGTACGTGACGTGCTCCTTGGGTCTCCCTGCAGGTATATATCGAGTCGATTCACCGTCCCTCGTGGTGATGAGTACCGCTTGTTCACTGTGTCGTAATGTAGATAATTTATGGAATGTTATGATTCAATTCTGATGTGTGATGTAATTGTATTGTTACATGTGTGCCACCAAATAATGCTTACTAAATTTCAGATTCATGAACTGTTAACTTGTGGCTAAAAGATGAACTAAGGATAAACTATAGGCGTGTCCGTTTGCTGAAATTTTACCATTCCATGTTCATTGTACCCTACATGTAGAGTTTCATGCCTAGGTGAGTCGGTTAAGTCTTGTTGAGCCATCGTGCTCACGGTTGCTGCTTAAGTGCTTTTCATGTGAGGAGCCACCCACGGACTCGGGTTACGAGTCCACTGGCGAGGGTTACCCTCCGTCAGGGACCACGGCTGAGTGGGAGCCGTACACGCCGCGCTGAGCTGAGGAGTGCAGCTAGTGTGGGTTGCCCTAGGGCTGGGCGACCGACTTTTGCTAGGTAGACGGGCTTGAGTTGTACAAATTTAGCTTCCGCTGTGTAATATAAACACTAGTTTGTAACTGGGGTAGTGTACTACTTTGTACATTTCAGTTGGTTTCTAGTAATACAATGTATACTTATGATGTGTGCTGTCGGGTGTCGCATCGTGTGGCACCACCCTCTGCGATCCTGGATGAGCGGATTCCGGTCCGCCACAGCCTGGTATCAGAGCTGCATTGGGGATAGCACATTAATTTAGGACTGTATTACCGGAAAACATAGGTTTACGGTGAGGATTCGGTAGTTGCCCAAGTAAGGACTATATTAGCATAGTTACTTAAAGTGGCAAGACTAACATATGTGTTATAATTCTGAATTTTTATTATGTAACGACGCACCTATGCTCAGGTAAGAATGGTATGGCACGCCACCGAAAGCGATTCAATTTCGGTTAGCTCCCCTGACGAGGAACGTGGTTCAGGGATAGGTCTCACAGCTTTGTGTGACACGTCAATATGAAACTCTTGGACTCCTCATGTTCCTGAGTTCATATGAAACGCTGATCCCTAGCATGCATTAGGCAAGTAAGTGGAGACCCCATCGCGTGGTTAGTAACGCGAGAGTGTGTTCGTCTGGAAGTAGCCAGGAGGACGTACGCAGCGCTTGCCATCGGCGTGCCCTGCAAGGCAGTAGGTGGTATCTGTTGGGTTGATAACATTCCCAACCATGACGACCCGTTCATGATCTACTCGGGTTCCCCGTTGTAACACCCGAATTTTACAAAAACGTGACAAACCCCTCACCCCCTCTCTTCCGCCACTGCCACCAGGGCCCAGCCGACAGCCTTCTTCCCCGAGCAACCGCCTCCCTCCTCTCTCTCTCTTCTTCTATTATCACATGTGGCAGAAACAGATTGGCCGCGCCCAATTCTTCGCGCCTCCTCCTCAACCGCCGTCCCAGCAACCGCCGCCTCACTCCCCTCTATATAAACAACCCGACCCCGGCCGAAACTCTCCACCAAAACCGCCCCAATTCTTCCGATCGGGAAAAACCACCCTTTCTCCAAATCTTCGGAAACACAATCGAATTCTCGTTTCTGAGATCCCCTGCGTCGTCCTGAGGACACCAGGAGTGATTCCCGATGAAAAACAACCGAGGTCGACGCCTGGAGACCGATCCCGACGAAGATCACCGGAGTTTTCTCTCGGTCGCCGTCGATCACGCTCCCCCGGCCAAATTCGATCTCCAAAACTCCCCTAGGTGAGTTCCCCACACTCTCCTCTCTCTTCTGGTGCAACTAGATTAAGAAATGGTGGAGAAATGGCAAAACCCGAGAGATTCCGGCCACCGCCGCCGCTCGCCGGCGATCGCGCGGCCGCCGAACGCGAGGGAGAAGCAGTTAGGGCGACGTGGCGCAATCGGGAGCGTCCATCTCGCCTGAACGGTTAAGATTAGAAGGAGCGTACCGGTTCGGTTATTTTAAATCTGGGCCGTTGATCTCAGATCCAACGGCCCACATTCAAAATAGTTATAAACGTTAGGAAATTCTTAGAGGGGTCCCTAGAGATTTAAATAAACCAGAAATAGCCCCTGTTCTTTGCAGAATAAACCCTAGGCTTATTAGAATTAGCAAATTTAGTTTAAAATAACTAAATAGCCCCTGTGTGAATAGCAAATTAACCAAATAGTTCTGTATTTTCAATTTGAACCCCAGAAAGTTTGAATTTATTGCAAATCAGCCCAAATCAATTTAAAAGTTAGTTTTTAATTCTGTAATCATTCAAAATAGGCTAAATAAATTATGGAAAATGTTAGAAATTCATTCAAAACACTATTAAAACATTCTGACCAGAATATTAAATCTGAAATTAAAAGTAATTAGTTCCAAACACTGAAATTAATTATATAATGACAAATTAATTCTGAAAATTTAAACAAAAATAATATAAATATCAGAAAAATTGTAGAAATTTATTAAACAGCACAATATTATTCTGTTTTTATGTTTTTATGCATTTAAAGTTTCTGTAGTCCAGAATAATTATTTAAATGGCTGAAAATGCATTTTTGGTATTAAATAAATACTGAAATATGGTTAAAAATAGTGTATATTAAAGAAAAATTTTGGAAACTGTTCTAAATACTTAAATAGGTTCTGAAATGCTGAAATTAGACATATGATTTCTGAAAATCATTGTAATAACAATTTAAATGATTTTTAGGGCTTAATTAATTACAACAATTACCATATATATAACTATAGAATTCAAAAATTTATTCAAATCATCCCACAAACTGAAAATCAGTGTTTAGCTGTGACAATAGTAAAGTAGAAGGATATAAGTACCCAATTGAAATTTATTTTCATTCTAACCCACATGAATGATACAAAAACAATAGGTGCATGTGTGTATGCAAACATATATGATTGTAAATACATTGATAGGATCCTTATGGCATGTTTGGCATTGTTTTGTGTGCATATGAATGGCTAGAACCAAATCAAGAACTACACCCGAATCTTCAAGAGTAAGAATTTGAAGTGAATCACCCTTCCTTCAAAGGCAAGTGTTCATTGACCACTTTGTTTCTATTCTAGAATGATTAGTTAGAATGATTGCATGATGTCATTAATATGAACACTATAGGAATCCGGACAATAGACGACGGCTGGAAACCGTCGTCAATAAGGACACTACAGTCGTCAATAAGTTATTGACGACGGTAAAACTTTATAGACGACGGTTTTCGGCTGTCGTCAATTATTAGTCGTCAATAAATTTATTGACGACGGTAACCGTCATCAATAACCTTATTGACAACAGCTAAATCTAGCTGTCGTCAATAAACTTATTGACGACAGCTATGATAGGAACCGTCGTCAATTACGATGGCTTATTGAAGACGGTTTCTGGTACCTGGCCATCGTCAATAACAATGGCTTATTGACGACAGCTAAATCAGGTTGTCGTCAATAAGCTTATTGACGACGGCCAGGATTTCAACCGTCGTCAGTAACCGTGGCTTATTGACGACGATTTACACTAGGCCGTCGTCAATAACAATTGCTTATTGACGACGGTTTCTGGTACCTGGCCGTCGTCAATACTAATGGCTTATTGACGACGGCCAACTACCAGAAACCGTCGTCAATAAGCTTTCCAATTTTTTTTTAAAAAAAAGAAAATCCTGCCCTGGCTTCGAGGCCAGCCCTGGCTCGATGGCCAGATCACAGGCAATCAAAATATACATCACAGAATTGCATAAAAACACTATACGCACGCCACACTACCCTACGCTACCCCGACCGCTGCCACCGGAGTTCATGAAGTCGTCGTGCGCTCGTCCAAACGCTGGTTGCTGAGGGGATGGAGTTTCCTGAGCCCACGTCGCCGATCCCTATGATGTACATGTATAGTTAGACAAATTAGAAGTTCACAAATGTGTATATGATTAAATAAACTCATTACAAGTTAAAATTGAGCAAGTTAGCTAGATTTGGCTATGTTTGAGTAAGTTTGCTCATATTTTACTAAGTTTGAGAAGTATGGACTAGTAGTGTTTGTGTTTGAGCTAGTTCAAATAGTTTTGGCTATGTTTGAGTAAGTTTGGTCATATTTGACTATAGTTGAGTAAGTTGTACCATATTTTACTCAGTTTGAGGATGTTTAACTAGTTTTCTCTAAGTTTAAGTAAGTTTGATCAAATTCAACTAAATTTGAGCAAATTTAACTAGTTGCAGCTATTATGAGAAATTTTGTACCATTGCTCCTGACGTCGGTCCGTGTGGTAGCTGTATCGGTGGCGGCGCCCACTGAGGAAAGACAACGGGCTGTCCTGTGGCCATAGCCTGCAAATATGAAGTAAATTATTATACATGTCATTTATATATTAGAAACGTTGAGTACAATGATCTGAACTTACCTGCATGGCAGCTTGCAGCTGTAGCATGTACGAGTGTTGATACTCGTCCCTAGCCCGGAGCTCGGCTGCCTGCCTCTCGTTCGCGAGCCTCAGCGCTTCCTGCGTCCTCTGGAGCTCCTCTTGGACACTCTGGAGCTCCAGATCACGGCTGCCACGCCTGCTGGATCCACCCTGCGATGAAGAGGCCCTTCAGTAAGACCGTGCCTCCCTCAAGTCTACTACTCCATCGAAGATGGCCAACCTACACAACGAAGTAAGAGTTTTAAAGTTTCGTGTCTCGAAGTTAATGAAAGTAAATGAAAAACAACAGAACTCACCGGCCGTGAGGTTTACCGCCACCGCTTGCATAGGCGGCTTCAGGTACGATCTGCGAGTTCTGCCAATCGTAATCGTCGCCTCGAAGCCTCCGCACCTCCTCCCCATACTTTTCCTGAAAATACAGAAAATTAAAGTCATCAGAAGTTTTAAAGATAATACAATTAAGTCAACTAAAGAACTCACCAACGTCTCTGTCGCTGTCTGAGAAGACAGCTGATCAGGTTGCGAGGGGTCACTTCCCATGTGACCCCTCCTCCACACCTGGATAGCGGTCGGCTCCTGACCGATCTCGTGCTCCTATCGATACGTGTTAGCACAATGATAGCGATAGAAATTAACTAGAATATAATTCAATTATCACGTACCATCCGTTTAGCAAGGTGTACGTAGCCGTCCCCGCCAAGACGGTGTTTCCCGTCCGTCCCTCGACTCTGTCGGCGGGTCATCGACACGCCTTGGAATCCCTGGCTCGCCCAACGAGCACACAGGGAACTGTAGGCGTCCGGACAGGACTCAAGCCACGGTACGCTGACCTGCACACATTTGTTGTTGGATGAAAACATTGATGAAAATTGGATAATGAAACAAAGTAAAATAAAGAATTTACCTCTGCGTACTGTGCCTCCGTCAAGTACTTGTCCGCCACATCCCTAAACTGCCCCGGCTCACCCTCGTCCGGATGCAACTTATAGTATGCCTTCGTAGCCTGAATGCGAGCCGTTGAAATCAACTGCGTCAGGAGCTTCCTAGCGTTGTTGTTGAAGACCAGGCGAGCGGGATCCAGCTGGGCCTCGTCCTCCAAACGGTAATATTTCTACAAGTAGAAATATACAAGTTAATGTATTTAACATATAATAGGTTCGCATTTAACGAATAGACGATTTACTTACCATGAATTCATGTCACACATGCTCCTGGTGGTTGCCGTAGGTAATGTCCTGGGCCGTAGCGTAATCGTCCAAAGATGTAGCAGCCCGTCCGTTCACTAGACCGGGGTAGTGACGACGGATGAGCTGGCCCAGGACAGCGTTGACCTGGCGGTGGCGTCCTTGACCCGTGAACGAGTCATCGGCCCAAGACCTAATACACGATTCTCAATTAGTACATATATAAGTGTTAAAATATCTAAATTGATTTGTTATAGATTTACTTACCTATCACCAACCGGACGAATAGCGACCCGATCTTCTGGCCGTGCAGGAACCGGAGGAGGAGCCACTCGTGGCTCCTCCTGTAACACCGCTGTGGAGCCGGCTCCACATCAGACTCTATGGAAGGCTCTGAAGCAGGGTCTGAATCCTGCGGTGCCGGAACCTGAAGAGGATCTGAAGCAGGATCTGTAACAGGCTCCGAAACCTGTGGTGTCTGAAGAGGACCCCTGGCCTCTGTCTCCTCAGACGTAGAGTCGTCCTAAAAATTTGAAGATTGGTAATATAGATTTAAGAAAGTTATTTATATAATATATGTAATTTAATATTCTTTATCTGTCGTGACCGCTCTCGTGACCCCTGGCCTCTGTCGAGGCCCAACAGCTGAGACAGTCTACCATTGCTAGACTGACAGCCCTGGAAAACGGAGTCTGCTCTCGGGGGCAGAAAGCTCCGCGTCCCCCGTCGTCTACTGCTCGATGACATCCTGATGAAAGGAAATTTGATAATGAATTTAAAGGAAAATATAGAAGACGAAAGAAGAGATGAAAGAAACAATACTTGTACTCAATTTCAAAATTCATCAGTATCACGATCATGTACTCTACTTCGTAAACCGGACCATCGATCTTTTGTCATGGTTGTTCGCTGTTTTTGTTTTTTCACATTATGAGTCTGTACATCTTGTGCATCTCCAACTAATTCATCGAGTCGTAGACCAGGCTCAACGACAAAAGAATCCGGCAACTCTTCTTCTTAGTAAACAACATCTGCCTCATCAATGTAACCAGTATTGTCCGGTGTATATAACCGCTCACGAGGTTTCATCTTTTGTACAACCCACCATGCACTAAGTTTTTCGCATGGATATTGTAGATAGTTAGTACACTTGTTCGACTTGGTGTGCAAGGACAAAGGTGTCGTAGCCTCGTAGTCGGTCCTTGTGTTTGACTTCTACCATGCCAAATTGGTTTTGTCTAGTTCCATTGTTATTATCAAACCAATCACAGTCAAAGACGACTACTTTAAGGTCTTTACTCCCGGCAAAACTAAATTCTAGGATTTTGTTTATGATCCCATAGAAATTAGTTTCATGTCCTTCGGCATCGGCGGCCCTCGTCACAACTCCGGTGTTTGATGTTGCCCTTAGAGGACGTTGAGCTTCAAATTGAGTTGAACGGAATCGGAACCCATTGACATCATATCGACCAAAGAGTTTAACTTTAATGGATCCGTTGGACAGTTGTCGCAAATCTTCATGAACACCGGTTTGTGTCTTGTACTGTCCAACATATGAAGTAAGAAGACTATTTTATGCTATGAACATAATTACTAAGAGGAACAAGACAAGGAAAACGTTACATGATTTCGAAACCACGTTTGGAAGTTAGGTCCTCCATTTACTCCATAGTGTCGCATTGTTTGTATTTGCTTGCTAGTAGGTTGCTGCTTAGACTTCCAATTTTGTCGATCGAACTCACTAAATCAGGACAAAACAGAATTATTGGTGTAGATGTATAACACACCACGCAAATTAGTATAGATGTTGAACAACCACTTACTGAAAAAAATTGTCCATCCCATCTATGTTAGCGTACATGTATAACAAAGCAGCTGTCTTTTCATCTGCTGAAGCATCATAGCTCGTACCACTACCAACAGTGGTGCCTCTCGTTTGAAAAAGTTAGAGTTCGCTACAAGAGGTTGCTTCAGCCATATTGTACCGTAACACCGATGCATTAACATTGTGTTCTTCTGCAAAGTAGACACTTGAAAAGTATCCTATCTCCTGAAGTGTAAATGCTTCGGCGATGCATCCTTCAACTCTTGCCCTATTACGAACCATCGGTTTTATACATCTGAGTGCTCTTTCAATGTGGTACATCCACCTATATTGAACAGGGCCACCTACTTTAGCTTCATATGGAAGATGGATTGGAAGGTGTTGCATTGGATTGAAGAACCCTGGAGGAAATACTTTTTCCATCTTACATAAAAGCACGGGTATCTCTTTTTCCAACTTCTCCATCATCTCCCTTTTGATTTCTTTAGCACAAAGTTGTCTATAAAAATAGCTAAGCTCGGCTAACACCTTCCATACCTCATCATCAAGATAGCCTCGAAACATAACCGGCACAAGTCTTTCCATGATTATGTGATAATCATGGCTCTTCAAACCAGTAAGATTTCCAGTCTTAACATTAACGGCTCTTCTCAGTCTAGCAGCATAACCGTCTGGGAACTTCAACTGTTTCAACCACTTGAAGACTTCTTTCTTTTCTTTTGGTCGAAGGTAGAAAGAAGCTCGTGGTTTGCCACCAGCTTCGGAGAGCTCAAGAATTGGTCGGTTACAAACCTCTGCCAAATCCTTCCGAGCTTTTATATTGTCTTTTGTTTTCCCCGTCATATCCAAGCACGTGCTTATGATGCATTCGCCCATGTTACGTTCCTGGTGCATGACATCAATGTTATGCATTAGAATTAAAGACTTCATATACGGTAACTCCCATAGTGCACATATATGAGTCCAATTGTGATCCTCTCCGTAACCAACAAAATATCCAGGACGACCTTCATCTGGCACTAGATTGTTGAGCTGTTTAACAATTTCCAACCCGTTCAGATGTTGTGGTGGTCCCTTTTTTACAATGGTACCCTTCCTGAAGTCATTTCTCTGTTGCCTAAACACGTGATTTGGCGGTAACCAATGTTTATGACAATCAAAGTAGCATATCTTGCCACCATGACTTAGACGAAAACAATCCGTGTCCGAAGCACATATTGGACATGTCAATCGACCATGAGTGCTCCAGCTAGAAAACATGCCGTAAGCTGGAAAATCATGAACAGACCACAAGTACGCAGCTCGAAGGTTGAATTTCTATTTTCTATTACAGTCGTACGCTTCGACTCCTGTCCATAACATTTTGAACTCTTCAATCAATGGCTGCATCATCACGTTCAGTCGTGAACCAGGATGATCCGGTCCAGGTACAATAAGGCATAGGAACATGAACTCATACTTCATACAAAGCGATGGTGGTAAGTTGTACGGAATAGCGAACACGGGCCAACAAGAGTATGGTTTGGCGTTTGTACTAAACGGTGAGAAGCCATCTGTCGCCAACCCAAAGCGAATATTTCTCGCGTCATTGGCGAAATCTAGATCGAAGTGGTCAAGCGCCTTCCATGCCTCACCGTCCGACGGGTGCACCATCATGCTGTTGTTCTCACGTACACCTTCTTTATGCCACCTCATGTGTCTAGCTGTTTTTTAGATAGAAACAAACGCTTGAACCTAGGTGTGATAGGCAAGTAGGGAAGCTGCTTCTGTGCGACTTGAGTCATTACTTTTGAACCGTCGTCATTAACAACTTCGACAAATCTCGCTTTACCACATTTTAAGCACTTGTTCTCGTTGGCATGCTCTCTCCAAAAAAGCATGCAATTGTCTAGACACATATTAATCTTCTCATATTTCATACCTAGACCAGAAATCAACTTCTTAGACTGATACATATCTTTAGGCACTTTATGTGGTTGTGGCAGGATATCGCTGATCAATTTGATAAAATCGTTGTAGCAGTTATTGGAGAAGAAAGACTTAGACTTAATAGCCATAAATCTAGTAATGAAAGTAAGGAGTGTCACTTCGGTGTGTTCATGCAACGGCTCTTCTGAAGCTTTGAGAAGCGTGAAAAATGCTTCAACCTCCGTTGGAGGAGGATCCTCCATCAATTCAGGATTTATGGCATCAAGCATCTCGTCCATCCTATCGACCCCCGTGTTGTCATCCTCATCTGAAACTTGTAAGGGTTGAGAAGATGTCTCACCGTGAAAGGTCCACACCTCATAATCTTGCATGAAACCGTATCGACATAAGTGAAACGCAAAATTCACTTTGTCCCAACACTTTGCACCTTGACATTTCGTACATGGGTACCGCACCTTATCGATCTTTGATAATGAAAAAGCTCGATCTACAAAAGCATCTGTCTTTGTGAACCACTCATCCGAGTGACCACCAGAACTGTTCTTCCAACCGGTATACATCCAACTACGATCCTCACCTATGTTTGAATCTGCAGTTTAATGTCAAGGAAATTATAGTTACTTTATAATTTATTTATGTCACGGCCCTACATCTATTGGAAAGGATAGGTCCTAAACCCACCCAAGAGTGATCGAGCGGAACGTGCTCATGACGAGAAGCGTGGTATGGATCCGAACGAAATTTCGGCAGCATAACCCCGCTGTTCTCCACTGCACGCCCGAAAATGGTGCAGCAGAGAACAACAGGGTTATGCCGTCGAAATCTTGTCTAGATCTAAACCCGCGTCTCATCACATGCCACGCCCCCTCGGTCACTCCCAGGCTGTCCAAAAAGGGACAATTCCGAACGTACACGCCTCACATGTGTAACACATGTGAGACGGGCCAGTTCGAAACGGGTGACGCATGTTGTATAGGTTTACGTCAATCTTTCATTTTTGAGTCATTTAAAAGAGAGAGAGGAAAGAACGAGAGAGAAGAAATGAACGAGAGACAAAGAAGTGGGTCAGCCGTCCTAAGTTATGCCCCGTTGGGGCCTGCAATTATCTTACGACGCCTAGGGTTAGCCATCGTACGTTATGCCCCGTCGTAAGTGGGTCAAAGAAGAAACCGCACCGTCGGGGCCCGCCGTCCAAGCGCGGGAGCTTGCCGTCCTCCGTGCCTGTCTTGACTAATACATTACCAATAAATGGGCCGTGACAGACCCTAATGGGTCGTGTCAGGCCGGACCGGGCCGAAACCCATTTATTTACATATAGTAACTAATCACACAATCAATCAAAGTATTATTTAAACAATAATCAATTACAATACTAATTAAACAATTAATCAATTAAGGTCGGGCGGCGCGGCAGGGCGGGCCCGGGCGGCACAGCAGGGCGGGGCTCGGGGCGGGGCGCGGCGAGCGGCGGCGGCCGAGGCGCGGCCGGGGCTCGGCGCGACCAGGGGCGGCCGGGCGGGTCTTGGGGCGGGACGGCAGCGGCTGCGGCAGGGCGGGGCGCGGGATGGCGGTGCACAGTGGGGCAGGGCGCGGGACGGTGGTGCGCGGCGGCAGGGCGGGGCGTGGTGGCGCGAGGAATCGCCAGCGTGAGTCATCAGCGGTGGCAGCGCGAGGGGCCAGCGGCGCCTTGCAGCGACGGCGGCGGGCGGAGGCGGCGCCGGCATCGGCGTCACTCGGCCAGGCGAGGCGAGCCGCCCCGGCATCCCCCCGTCACCGACTGGATGCCTAAGCGCGCTTCAGCGCGGGGCGCTGGCCTCCCGCCTCGCCTCAGGGGGTGGGCGCTCACGAGGCGCGACGGGGGAGGGGGGCGCTCGCTGGCCATCTGGGAAGGAGGAGGAGTGCCAGGATGTGGGGAGCGGGATCCTGGAGCCCGGCGCGCGGGGGGGGGGGGGGATCCCCAGAGGGGCACAGGCGGTGGTGAGGCACAACACCGCACCCCATTGATTCCTTCTCGCCGCCGCTGCCAAATCCCGCACCACCTCGTCGAGTCCAAAAAATTCAGCGCGCCGCCCCCGGATCCGGTGCCGAATCGCCTGATTTGGTGCCGCTGCTGCAGGATCCCACGCTGCAGCCACCTGATTCAGCGCCGTGCCGCAGCGCTGCCTGAGTGGAGGAGGATATTTGGAAAGGTATCGGTGAGTGGCTCAGGTGTTTGCTTGGTTAGGGTTGAAGAGGAAGAGAAAAAAAGAGATGGGCCACATGGGCTGACTGAGCTAATGGGCCATACAAAAACCCAGAAATCTGAGTGAAGATGAGAAACTGAAACTGCTGGATACATAGAAATTCAATATGTATGAAATTCAAACTTACAAAAAACATGGATTTATTTCAATGAAAACAAAGGAATGCATTTTGACGTATTATTGAACTTCTATTGTATCAAATTAAATGACTGTGGCCCATGGAATGGCTGGGTGCTGCGCGGGAGAGAAAGAAATAGAGAGGAGAGCTGAAGTGGGCATGAAAAATTGGCCCATTATAGGATAAATATGTATATACTTCTGTATTTTTGAAATTTTTTAGAATATATCACTACTACAGTACATAACGCCTAGGCACGCCTAGGCTCTAGGCGGAGGGTCACCGCCCGCCTAGCGCCTAGCGCCTTTTGGAACACTGCCCAAGATTATCTAAAATTTTTTGTTTCGACTGATTTTTGTTTGGTTTCAAAATTCGGGCTGTGAGCGTTGTTCCCATGAAAAGGATAAAAGATAGGCAGCAATATTTTTTTCGGTCACTTATAACATTTTATGTTCATGTAGCTAATGGTACATTTGATGCACCAGTTAGTAGCTTAGAACAGTTCAGGAATTTCTTCGAACTGTTTATTACATAGTCTCAATAAGAATCATGTTGATAATATAAGGTATAACCGCAAAGAAGATTTGCATATTCGAAGGGGGGTGAAAAGACGGCATGCGTCTCCACTACCCTTTGTCCAAATGCCTCCAAAGCAGCATCTCTTTGCCTAGATTCTAAATTCTATAACTTGGCAGAATATTTTTTGTGCATGTCTAGCAAGCTATCGACACCGATCTATTATTCATCCTGCCTAATTTCCAGCTAGCCCTATACTAAGAATAGATTATGAACCGAGACAAGAAGATGTACTGAGAGTATAGCCTCTAGCGGCAGGCCAGGAAAGAAAAGCACAAGGATAAGGAACTAAAGCGACAAAAAAGGTGCTTTCCAATTTCCAAACAGTGTGACACATAAAAGGATTCCATTCCATGTGTGTATAGGAAAACATCTACATAGATTTGTGATTCTTTTGGCTACAAATTAAAGTTTGTCAGAAAAGTGTTAATAAGACTTGCATATATGCGAGTCCACCGGAGTTCGAATTTGCACATGTAATTTATTTAAAACTGGGATTCTTTGCATGGAATAGAATTTCTTCTTTTAAAGGATATTTATAAATATGTTAAAGTTTTTACTAGCCTAGGGTTGGGTACAGCCTTGCTCGATAACAATGCCAAATCAGCTGATTATTTTGTGGGGAAGCAACTACGATGTGCTTGGTACGGATCTCCAAAAAGTTCCAGAACCATATCAACCATCTGTGTTCCCTTCTAAACACTTTAATCCAAGTCCGGAACATGATCTCTCGCTCTTTGATTACATTTCCAGACATGCACTTTTTTTGGTAAAGACTTGGCTCCTTCTAAACACTTTAATCTAGCTAGTACGGGCCGGAGGGGGAGGGGACGGGCCGGAGGGGGAGTGGCCAGGCCGGAGGGGGATGGGGGAGGGGCCGGAGAGGCCGGCCGTCCGGTGGCCGGCGGTGCGGCCGGGGGGCGAGGAAAGCGGGGGGCGAGGAAAGAGGCCGGAGGGGGAGGGGGAGGGGGACTTACCTCGGGCCGGAGACGGGCGGCCGCGGCGGCGGGGACGGGCGGCGGCGACGGGGACGGCCGGCGCGATCGAGTCGGGAGGCGGCACTGGCCGCCTGCCGGCTCGCGTACGGGTTATATATCCCGTTATTGACGACGGTGCTAGGAAACCGTCGTCTATAAAGACCTTGTTGACGACGGTCCTAGGTCACCGTCGTCAATAACTCCTCGGGTGGGCCAGGACTAAGTTAAAGACGATGGCCCCGTCGTCAATAATTTATTGACGACGGTGCTAGTCTAGCCGTCATCAATAACTATGTTATTGACGACAGCTAGACAAAGCCGTCGTCAATAATATTAAAGACGACGACCCCGTCATCAATAAATTTGGCCGTCGTCAATGATCGGTTTTCCTGTAGTGGAAACCTAATTTAGGTTGTTTCCCTAGTTATATTCCTATATCATTCCTTGTTGAACCATGGAGGGACTTAGTTGATATTTGTGAGTTATCATTTTATGTGCTTAGCCATGCATGCTTAGAACTTAGAGATTGAATGAAACATTGATGTTACTCGTCTTGTGGAATTATATGAAAGACACAAGAGTGTGTCATGGTATTAGGAATCTAGACAGGCTGGTTGTTTTGGTTGGTGCTTCATGCACGAGACACGGGAATGAGTTAGTGCCTGTCTTAGATTCTAAGGACCGGTTGATGGAACAGTTAACCCGGCTTTACAGTGCCACCACAAGACTGAGATGGGGCAGCTTGGCCAATTAATTAGGAGTTTGCCAGTATAGTATGAGTGTTTGGATGGTGCGGGGAATGGGAGTCCATTTTTGACTGCATTGGGAACTGCAAGGCTCAAGAGGGGGCTTCTGTAGGAGAGGGTTACTCCCAGGAACTACAGCGGTGAAACCTAAGTGGGCTTGTACTTGCCGGTAGACCCTTTGTAAAGGCCATGTAGTGATCTCCTGATCGCACACCCAAGGAAGTGTGTAATGTGGCTTGCAACCACGGATATCAGGGAGGTTTCTTAGTCCACCTGGCAACAGGGGATGAAATCACTACTTGTGGGTAAAGTGGTACAATCTCTGCAGAGAACCAAACTGTCATGACAGCCGTGCTCACGGTCAAGAGCGGCTTGGACTTGTCCATGATTAGAGAAACATGGATGTGAGTCAAAAGATGTTGTTGGGTGGTGTAACCTAACATTAATGACTTAATTATGATGATGGTGGGATTATCACTTAGTAAGATAGGTTGCTAATTAAAGCTAAGGCTTAGGATTAATGCATAGTGCTTAACCAGGTTAGCCTTCCCTTGCTATTGGCCTTCATAACATTCTTTCCTACACTTGTTGAGTACCTTTGGTACTCAAACTTGTTTTTGTTGGATGTCGTATGCTGCTCAGGTCCAAATGAAGATGTAGACTTTGATGAGGAGGACTTCGATCCCGAGGAGTTGTTCTAGGTTGGCGTAACCCACGGGCAACGCCTGTGGAACTGGAGCACCACGCTAGAGTCTTCCGCTGTTATATTATTAATGTGCTTGTACTCATAATTGATACTTTATGACTTATGATGTAATATTACGATGTATGATACACTTGGCTTGTAATACAATGATATTTCACTCTTGTCGGCACATGTATGACTCAACTGATCCTGGCATACATGTGAGTATACACTCGGGTATTTCTTATGGAATACCGGGTGTGACAAAGTGGTATCAGAGCCAAGGTTGCCCGTAGGACGCAAACCTAGTTAGAAATGGACGGGATAGACATCACTATTTTATTAAAAACTATTTTACTAAATATTTTGTTAGAAGGAGGATTATTTAAATATGTTGTCTAACCTCATCTATACTCAAAATTATATTATTGTTTATTTTCTAACACATTTTAAATTTTTCTTGAAACAGATGGCACGTACACGTCTCACGGCCCGTAAGTCCACCGGAGGACGAGTTCCTTGACACCAGCTGGCTGAGCGCACTACTGAGGAGGTGGACAACCCCGCCACCTACCAGACCCACTTGGAGTCCACTAGAGGCATGGTGGATCGCCTTAGACACCTCCTTCGTTGTGCTGGTTGTACCGGCAAGCTAGAGGTGCAGTATGACACCACTCGAGTCTCTCGCGCAGAACGAGACGAGTGGAAGTCTCAGGCGAGGATCTACTACGAGAACAAGCTGCTCAAGATCCACAAATCGCCAGCATGGAGGTCCACCATGGCAGAGGCTGAGAAGGACGCCACTTGGGAGGCAATCACTTGCAAGAGCTACACCAACCGTGGCCGCCTTGAGGGGACTCAATACATGTACACCCCTCGGCGACAAAGTGGAAGTGCGGTATTCAACTACGAGCCCATCCATGAAGGTTGTGATGTAGTGCAGATGGATATGAGCCTCCAGGTAGGAGTGGAGGTCAGTACAAGGCTGCAGAACTGCCAACAGGAACTCCAAGACGTCCGAGACCTTCTTAAGAAGACGGAGGCCATTATGCGTGGACTGATGAGGATGAGGGATGGAGAAGTAAGTGATCTCTATGCTTCGGATGAAGACACTTGGCCTCCAGACTCTCTAGACCGTAGGGCAGCCAAACGCCCTCATATTTCTCCAGCACCTGAGGCCTCCACAGCTGAGTCAGAGGCTAGCACTCCTGATGGCGATGGCGGGAACCCACATGAGGATGCACAGAACCCAGGGGACAACTAGGATAGGTGTCCTTGTTCATGTAGTAACTCGTGTAGTACGTATGTATGGTAGTGTATGGACTAGTGTGTAATGCTTGATTAAAGAACTTGTTTAGAATGATGATGTAATGTATGTTAGTGTATGAACGTGAGTTGTGAAAGCCGTAAGCTTATGTTCACAACCTCGTTAGTGTATGTAAATATCTATTAAGGAATATAAGTGCTTAGTTTGTTTCAATCATGATCATCTAATAAACGAAGTAGAAATTTTAGTAACTCTTGCATAGACTTGATGAAGTAAGTACACAATGTATTACACTTAAGAGAACACCTATACATTAATTTTAAACGTAGTCTTTCACAATAGATGGCAGGAAGAAGGAGACGCAATGAAGGGAACAACAACAATGAGGCTGCAGAGTTTCCTTTGCCTGGGTGGCAGCCACGAGTTGCACGCAGAGAAGATGGAGAGGTTATACAACAGATGATGAATATGCAAAACCAACTCCTTCAGAAATTGACAGAAGTGGTGGCCAACATGCAACCACAAATTCAGAATGCACCACATGAACCCAAATTAAATGAGTTTCTAAGCACTCAACCACCAAGGTTCGAAAACGCTATAGAGCCATTGGAAGCTGATGATTGGCTCAAAAATATTGAGAACAATTTGCAGATCATACAGTGCCCAGGACGTGAGAGAGTGCTCTTTGCTTCTCACCAACTATATGGATCTGTAGCGGACTAGTGGACGGCATACAAAGAAGCACATGAGGATCCAGAAAGTATCTCATGGAATGAGTTCAAACTTACCTTCCGCAATCACTATGTTACCGCAGGAGAGATCAAGAACAAGCGGAAGGAGTTCCTCAACCTGAAACAAGGTAGCATGTCCGTACGAGAGTATCTTACCAAGTTCACACAGTTATCTCGCTATGCTCCGGGAGACATAGACACGGACGAAAAGAAACAAGATTGTTTCATTGAGGGATTGAACTCAGAAATACAGTATGCTATGTCCTCAAGTGACTATGAAAGTTTCCAAAAGCTCATCAACAAGGCTTTCATAGTGGAAAGAAAAAGACAGAAGTTGGTTGAAGAGCGAAAGAGGAAAATGAATTGGAAAGGACAGACTTCTAGTAGCAACAGTCGGCCCCGTTTCTCATCACCGCCGACGGGAGCAATGAATCGACCTATAGCTCCCAATCTGTTTCAGAGGAACTACAACCCTGCTGCTAGGAATCCAAATTTTCAACCACAACAGCAGAGACAACAAGTGCAGCAACAACATCCTGCTTTCCAACCTCGTCCCGCAGGGTCAAATCCTCCAAATGCACAACCAGGCAACAAAGCCCCAATGAACAAGGTCACGGGGCAATGCTTCAACTATGGAGAAACGGGACATTATGCCAACCGGTGCCCCAACAAGAAGCCACCTCCACCACAGAATCTTGTGCGTGGCAAGGTGTATCATGTGACCATGGAGGAAGCACAGGAGGCACCAGATGTGGTGATTGGTATGTTCTCCGCACACTTATCCTGCTACAATTCTGTTTGACTCTGGTGCAACACACTCATTCATAGTCAAGGAATTCATAACCAAGCACAACTTACAAATTACATCTATGAATCGAGTGTTATTAGTGAATTCTCCTGGAGGAGAAATAAAGACAAAACAAAAATGTCCCAAGGTAAAGCTGGGAGTTAATGGAGTAGAATTGCTTGCAAATCTCATTGTGATAGAATCACAAGGGATAGATATCATCTTGGGGATGGACTGGTTGACCAAGTACAAAGGAGTTATACATTGCTCAACGAGAACAGTGGAACTAACACATACGGATGGAACTAAGTTTGAGTTCACATCTATTCAAGTACCCTCTGGAAATGTTCAACTCAACAAGACCGAAGTAGTTATTGAGGACATAAAAGTGGTCAATGAATTTCCAGATGTATTTCCCGAGGAGTTACCAGGTATGCCACCGGATCGAGAAGTAGAATTCATTATAAAATTAGTACCTGGTACTGCTCCTATATATAAAAGACCATACCAGATGGATACCCAACAACTAGCAGAACTCAAGGATCATATCCGAGAGTTGTCGGAGAAAGGGTATATCCGTCCTAGTTCCTCACCATGGGGAGCTCCGGTCATATTTGTACCGAAGAAGGATGGAACCAAGAGGTTATGTGTAGATTACCGTGCCCTCAATGAAGTGACAATCAAAAACAAGTACCCTTTACCCCGTATTGAGGACTTGTTTGATCAATTAAGAGGTGCATGTGTATTCTCCAAGATTGACCTCCGTTCCGGATATCATCAACTAAAGATAAGAGAATTGGATATTCCGAAGACGGCATTTGTTTCTAGGTATGGACTGTATGAATATACAGTTATGCCTTTTGGACTAACAAATGCTCCGGCATATTTCATGTACCTTATGAATAAGGTGTTCATGAAATACTTGGACAAGTTTGTGGTAGTGTTCATTGATGATATCCTCATATACTCAAAGAATGAGAAAGAACATTAAGAGCACCTGAGAATAGTATTACAAAAGCTAAAGTGACACGACCCCATTTGGTCCTGTCGAGCCAGGATCACGCTGAGGGGTGCTGCGTTGCACAACACCGTATAACACACGTCAAAGGTACAAAGCGGAAGCGGAAGTTTATTACATAAACAGTTTTATGACCTGTTTACATCAAAATACGTTTAGTCCACACTCGCGGGCGTAGACTAAGCATCAAGTGCACGTTCAGCCCTCGAACGTGTCCTTGCTAGCACACACGCACACTAACTCTGCGGCGTGCACGACTCCCACTCGACAGGGTTCCCCTCATGGGGTTCCGTCTCCTCTTCGGGAGTCCCTTCCTCATAGAACCCTGCAAAAGCTTCAAACACAAGCAGTGAGCACGAAGGCTCAGCAAGTCTGACCCGTCTCACCTAAACATGGAACTTCTACGTGAGGGTAATGGGTTGCATGAGGTAAAAATCATTTGCAAGGACTCGCCTAATTAGTGGAACCTTACTTTCAAGTTTTAGCAGCAGGTTGTGGAGAACCTTACGCTAAGGCACATGAGAGAGCCGCAATCAAACAAGAAACGCATTTCTCTCATGTACTTTGCCCAAAGTTGAAAAGAACTTTAATTAGCTCTAAGCTACAGTATATCATTAACAATCAATGTCCAGCTTTCAATCAGCAACATTTTAACATGTAACTAGCCTGTTCTTTCTACGTCACGGTACAGTGAACAAGTGGTACTCACTGACCGCGAGGGACGGCGATTATAATCGATTTACACCTGCAGGGTTACCCGAACAACCCGTCACGTACGCCCGTACTCGATGTTGCCTACAACAACCATCACGGACGCCGTACGCGACTACCTTTCACCCGTCAGCCAAATATTGAACCGGTCCCATCGTCCCGAGCAAGAGGTCCCTGCACGCGCATCTCTGTGCCGCCAGCTGATTTACACCTCGAGCTCTCAACCTACCCTCTGAACGACGGGCAATGCCTCAATACCCAGCTACCCGAATTACATCAGTTTCCCGGTTCCCATATAGCCGGTAGGTCTTTGGTACTGTTCTAGCTTGTTCAACAGGCCCACACACGGCTCGGTCCTCAATCGACACGAGCGGAGCTACAGCACCCAGGCCCCAAAGTCCTGCTGCCCTTACTCTCCGCTCGGTCTCATTTTCTTGCCATGTGTATCATGCGCTATCTCTACCCGAGCAATGTGCCTCTAGCCTATTCTCGCGAGTAGTTCCAACTACTCGACTTGTACCGAATCCTACTCTATCCTAGCAATGCAGTGGCTAACGAGGTTTTCAATCCTAAACCCAACCCATGGTTTTCTTGGCTGTGCAGTTGGGTTTTCAATCAAGACTCTATTGCAAAGAACAATATTCAAAGATGTGCTCAAAACAATAAACATTTGTAAAAAGGTTAATGCAAACCGGGGCTTGCCTTGCTGCTCTTGGTCGTAGGCTAGCTGTTCCTCCGGAGTAACGAAGTCTAGGACTTCGGGTTCCTCCTCGACCTTAGCGACTACATGATAGAAGCAATACATGTATTAATTTAATGCATTTGTATTAAGTTTGAAGTTGTGAAGTCTATAACCTTTGCTAGATAGACCTAATGACTGTGAAACTTTTACTGTGGCTTGGTTATAACCTAAACAGAGACTTGGTCAAGTTTTAGTTGCAGCAAAGCTCATTTGAGCCCTCCACAAATAATTATGTCCTTGACCTTAATTGGAACTCTTAGGGTGTTCTAGGAATTTTCATGAGACAAACTATGAATTTCTGAAAACTAGATTTTCAGAGGGTTCTAATGGAGTTGGTCTCACTTAATTTGGAAGTCTCTAACAAAAGATATGAGCTAAACAATTTCAGAGAAAATTCTGAAAATGTTTTCTGAACATTTCCTATTTTCTCTGGAACAGTTTTGCTAATCACACCATTAGGTGGACTAATTGAGCTCAAATGGATCTGAAATTTTGATGGTAGTTCAAGGATATTTTGGTGAACATCTCTGCAAAATTTCAGGATTTTTCTCCAAAGGATTCTCCAGTTAAAATTCTTAACAGTTTAAACTTTAAGGAATTAATCCTGGAGAATTAAGGAATTTCATGAAGTGAAACTTGATTTTCTAAAAAGTACTCAGAGAGCTGAATCCAGCAAAATTTGGTTCACTCAATTTGGAGCTTTCTAGCCAAAGTTATAAGGATTTGAAGTTTGAAGGAAATCTGAAAATCGGGGAAAAGTTTAAACTCGCGCGTGGGCCCAGGGGACACGCGTCGCACGCCTAGGCGATGGCACACCGCGGCCCACAAGGATTTCGCGTGCCAGCACACCCGATCCCGGCCGCAGCCGGATCCCGATTCAAAATATCGGCCGCTGACAGCTGGGGTCCACCCCCTTCTTCAACCTCACGACACCCGCGCTCCGCCGCCGAGGGACCTCGCCGGAGAGCTCGCCGCCGGCTGCTGTACAGCTCCAAACTTCTTGATTCTGGCCGCCCCTGCCTACTTTTACTTGGGGAACAGGATCCGAGGGTCAGCTGCTCATGACAACGGCCGGAGCATGGTCGGCGACGAGCCGCCATATCGGAATGACTTCGGCCATGTCGGCTGACTCTCCTAGTACCTCAACTACTTGGGAAATCGGTCGGGGAGCATCAGTGAACCTCAGAGAAGGTCGACATGAGCTCGAGGCAGCTCGGGGAAAGCCCGAAATAGGTCCTCACCGTGCGCCCGATACCCCCCGTTCGTTCCGCCATTAGTAGACCTTAAATTACGCCGGGCACAGAGGTTGTCCGGCCCAGGGTTGCGAAGGCAACTTGTGCGTTACCGTGTCTAGCTCGTGTGGGAGTGGCCTGAGGCCCTCTAATCCTTTCTAGAGCACGAATTAAACAGAATCGTACCCGAAGGTCGTTCTGCACACAGAAAGGGGAAAAGTGGAAATTCGCCGCCGGTGAGCAACCACTCGAGCTGTGGCTCGGGGATGAGCAGCACCGGTCACCCGCGCGTCCAAGGGTGCCTTGGCTCGGACGTGACAACGCCCAGGTTGGGCTGTCCACGAGAGCCCGAGGTGCGGCGGTTCCAGGTTCCGAGTTTGATCTTTCGGCACAGCCGATATCAATCGGTTTCAACCGAATTCTAGCAATGGGGAGGATGGAGGAAGGTGTCTAGTACCTTGCTGGGACTCTGGAGTGGAAGGAGGGAGCTGCGATCGGCGTTCTCCGATCAAGTCCGAACTGCGGAAACTTTCGGCCGGTGCTGGGTTCTTGCGGGAAAACACTTCGGTACCTCGGCCGAGGAGGGGGGGCAGGCGCCTTAAGAAGGCTCTGCACCGCCTCATGCCCGCGCGTGGGCAAGCAGCTGGTGGCGCGGTGGCTGGCCTCAGTGGCGGTCACCGCTGCGGCTCGGCGACCCGAGTGAAAAGTCTCAGTCGGTTTGTGTTGAAGTAGAGGCTGACATGTGGGTCCCACCCTTCCTTTTAACCTCTGAAATTTACTTCTAATCACTGTTGTAAACAGTGAACCCCATACTACCCTTGGCAATTCAAATTATTCCCCCATGAGCCATTTGAATTGATCAAAGTTCAAATGAGGTTTGGTTTGAATGAATTTCAGCACAAGTTCAGTTTGAAATTCAAATAAAGTTTGAATTTCTCCCCCTTAGCTCATGTCAAGATCAACTCCAAATGGAGTGAAAATTGGTGTGTGAGCTCACAAAAATGTGCTGAGTAAGAATATGCCTTCCACTTTCAAATTCATGGTATAAAAACAGTTTGAATTTGAATATGGTTTCAAACTGCCCTCTTCCTAACTATACCCAAACTGACCTCAAAAAGGTTTTGAATTTGGGTGAAACTTGGCATGGACATCCTTAGCAAAATGTAGGAGTTTTTCCTATGTCCAGCCCATCTATATCACATGTGGGAAATACCACTTTTGCAATGTGTAAGTTTGTTCCCTAATGAGCATGTTGATAATTGTTACTTGCTCTTTATTTGTGTTCATCATTCTTCCTCAAATGAGGTGTGTGGTGTGGGGATGAACACCACAAATGGGTGTCAAAAACTGAGGCCCTTACATAAAGGAAAACCAATTTTATGCCAAATTCAGTAAGTGTGAATTTTGGCTTAAGAAAGTTGCTTTTCTGGGAGATATCATCTCTGAAGGAGGAATCTCAATAGACCCAAAAAAGATATCTGGTCTGCAAAAATGGAAAACACCAGAAAATGTCGGTGAAATCCGAAGCTTCTTAGGATTGGCAGGCTATTACCGAAGGTTCATTGAAGGATTTTCAAAAATAGCCAAGCCACTCACAAAGATGTTGGAAAAAGGAGCTGCTTTTATATGGTCTCAAGAGTGCGAATCAAGCTTCCAAGAATTAAAGAAGAAGTTAACAACTGCCCCAGTTTTGGTTATGCCCGATATGGAGAAATCATTCTCCGTATATTGTGATGCTTCAGGGCAAGGGTTAGGATGTGTGCTTATGCAAGAAGGACATGTTATTGCCTATGCTTCCCGACAACTTCGGAAGCATTAGAAGAACTATCCTACCCATGACCTAGAGTTGGCAGCAGTTGTACATGCATTGAAGTTATGGAGACATTATCTAATGGGTAAAATAACTGAGATCTATACCGATCATAAGAGTTTGAAGTATATCTTCACTCAGCCAGATCTCAACCTTCGGCAAAGGAGATGGTTGGAATTTATTAACGATTTTGATGTGGGAATCAATTACCATCCTGGAAAATCTAATGTGGTTGCAGATGCCTTGAGCAGAAAGACACATGTTAACATGTTGACCATAAGAGATCTACAACCTCAACCTTGTGAAGAGTTCGCAAAACTCAACTTATGCTTGGTGAATCATACAGATGCCATAGCAATGGAAGTTGACTCAACTCTAGAACAAGATATACGAAATGGTCAAAAGAATGATGAAAAGATCAAAGAAATCAAGGAGTTAATCAAAGAAAACAAGGCTCCGGGATTTAGAGAAGATGAGAATGGAATCATATGGCATGGTAAAAGAATATGTGTGCCAGACATCAAGGAAATAAAGAAGTTAATTTTAAAAGAGGCTCATGATTCAGATTATTCTATACATCCTGGAAGCACAAAAATGTATCACGATCTTAAAACAAGGTATTGGTGGTATGGAATGAAAAGAGATGTTGCAGAGCATGTGGCATTGTGTGACACGTGTCAACTAGTCAAAGCAGAACACCAAAGGCATGCAGGGCTATTACAACCACTAAAGATACCTGAATGGAAGTGGGAAGAAATTGGAATGGACTTCATAGTGGGTTTGCCTAGGACACAAACAGGATATGACTCAATATGTGTGATAGTGGATAGATTGACAAAAGTTGCTCATTTCATTCCAGTGAAGGAAAATTATAACAGTTCCAAACTAGCAGAACTGTATATGTCGAGAATAGTCTGCCTACATGGTGTACCCAAAAAGATAGTATCAGATAGAGGTACACAGTTCACTTCAAGATTTTGGCAGAAATTACATGAGTCCATGGGAACGCGATTAAATTTCAGTTCTGCATATCATCCACAAACTGACGGGCAAACAGAAAGGACCAATCAAATTCTTGAAGATATGCTCAGAGCTTGTGCTCTCAAAAATAGTAGGAGTTGGGATAAGAACTTGCCATATGCAGAATTCTCCTACAATAATAGCTACCAAGCAAGTATGAAAATGTCCCCATTTGAGGCTCTATATGGAAGAAGATGTAGAACTCCACTATTTTGGGATCAAATAGGAGAGAATAAGGTGTTTGGACCTGAGGTACTAAAAGATGCAGAAAAGAAAGTAAGAGAAATCCGTAATAATCTAAAGATAGCTCAAACAAGACAAAAGAGCTATGCAGACACAAGGCGAAGAGAACTAGTCTTCGAAGTGGGAGACTATGTGTATCTCAAAGTGTCACCTATGCATGGATTAAGGAGATTTAAAGTAAGAGGGAAGCTAGCACCTCGATATATGGACCATTCAAGATATTGGAACGCAAAGGAGAGGTAGCATATCAGTTGGAGTTACCCTCTCGATTGTCGGATGTACACGATGTGTTCCATATATCACAACTCAAGAAGTGTTTGAGAACACCAGAAGAAGAATTGCCAATGGATGAGTTGGATGTACAAGAAGATCTTTCATATACCGAGTACCCTGTAAAAATTCTTGACACAATGGAGAAGGTTACAAGAAACAAAATAATCCGTATGTGCAAGGTTCAATGGAAACATCATACCGAAGCAGAAGCCACATGGGAAAGAGAAGATGAACTCAAGTCACAATTTCCCAATCTATTTCCTTTATAATTACAAAATCTCGAGGACGAGATTTTTCTTAAGGGGGGTAGAATTTGTAACACCCGAATTTTACAAAAACGTGACAAACCCCTCACCCCCTCTCTTCCCCCACTGCCACCAGGGCCCAGCCGACAGCCTTCTTCCCCGAGCAACCGCCTCCCTCCTCTCTCTCTTCTTCTATTATCACATGTGGCAAAAACAGATCGGCCGCGCCCAATTCTTCGCGCCTCCTCCTCAACCGGCGTCCCAGCAACCGCCGCCTCACTCCTCTCTATATAAACAACCCGACCCCGGCCGAAACTCTCCACCAAAACCGCCCCAATTCTTCCGATCGAGAAAAACCACCCTTTCTCCAAATCTTCGGAAACACACTCGAATTCTCGTTTCTGAGATCCCCTGCGTCGTCCTGAGGACACCAGGAGTGATTCCCGACGAAAAACAACCGAGGTCGACGCCTGGAGACCGATCCCGACGAAGATCACCGGAGTTTTCTCTCGGTCGCCGTCGATCACGCTCCCCCGGCCAAATTCGATCTCCAAAACTCCCCTAGGTGAGTTCCCCACACTCTCCTCTCTCTTCTGGTGCAAGTAGATTAAGAAATGGTGGAGAAACGGCAAAACCCGAGAGATTACGGCCACCGCCGGCGATCGCGCGGCCGCCGGACGCGAGGGAGAAGCAGTTAGGGCGACGTGGCGCAATCGGGAGCGTCCATCTCGCGTGAACGGTTAAGATTAGAAGGAGCGTACCGGTTCGGTTATTTTAAATCTGGGCCGTTGATCTCAGATCCAACGGCCCACATTCAAAATAGTTATAAACGTTAGGAAATTCACAGAGGGGTCCCTGGAGATTTAAATAAACCAGAAATAGCCCCTGTTCTTTGCAGAATAAACCCTAGGCTTATTAGAATTAGCAAATTTAGTTTAAAATAACCAAATAGCCCCTGTGTGAATAGCAAATTAACCAAATAGTTCTGTATTTTCAATTTGAACCCCAGAAAGTTTGAATTTATTGCAAATCAGCCCAAATCAATTTAAAAGTTGGTTTTTAATTCTGTAATCATTCAAAATAGGCTAAATAAATTCTGGAAAATGTTAGAAATTCATTCAAAACACTATTAAAACATTCTGACCAGGATATTAATCTGAAATTAAAAGTAATTAGTTCCAAACACTGAAATTCATTATATAATGACAAATTAATTCTGAAAATTTAAACAAAAATAATATAAATATCAGAAAAATTGTAGAAATTTATTAAACAGCACAATATTATTCTGTTTTTATGTTTTTATGCATTTAAAGTTTCTGTAGTCCAGAATAATTATTTAAATGGCTGAAAATGCATTTTTGGTATTAAATAAATACTGAAATATGGATAAAAATAGTGTATATTAAAGAAAAATTTTGGAAACTGTTCTAAATACTTAAATAGGTTCTGAAATGCAGAAATTAGAAATATGAGTTCTGAAAATCATTATAATAACAATTTAAATGATTTTTAGGGCTTAATTAATTACAACAATTACCATATATATATTTATAGAATTCAAAAAATTATTCAAATCATCCCACAAACTGAAAATCAGTGTTTAGCTGTGACAATAGTAAAGTAGAAGGATATAAGTACCCAATTGAAATTTATTTTCATTCTAACCCACATGAAATGATACAAAAACAATAGGTGCATGTGTGTATACAAACATATATGATTGTAAATACATTGATAGGATCCTTATGGCATGTTTGGCATTGTTTTGTGTGCATATGAATGGCTAGAACCAAATCAAGAACTACACCCAAATCTTCAAGAGCAAGAATTTGAAGTGAATCACCATTCCTTCAAAGGCAAGTGTTCATTGACCACTTTGTTCCTATTCTAGGATGATTAGTTAGAATGATTGCATGATGTCATTAATATGAAACCTAATTTAGGTTGTTTCCCTTGTTATATTCCTATATCATTCCTTGTTGAACCATGGAGGGACTTAGTTGATATTTGTGAGTTATCATTTTATGTGCTTAGTTATGCATGCTTAGAACTTAGAGATTGAATGAAACATTGATGTTACTCGTCTTGTGGAATTATATGAAAGACACAAGAGTGTGTCATGGTATTAGGAATCTAGACAGGCTGGTTGTTTTGGTTGTTGCTTCATGCACGAGACTCGGGAATGAGTTAGTGCATGTCTTAGATTCTAAGGACCGGTTGATGGAACAGTTAACCCAGCTTTACAGTGCCACCACAAGACTGAGATGGGGCAGCTTGGCCAATTAATTAGGAGTTTGCCGGTATAGTATGAGTGTTTGGATGGTGCGGGGAATGGGAGTCCATTTTTGACTGCCCTGGGAACTGCAAGGCTCAAGAGGGGGCTTCTGTAGGGGAGGGTTACTCCCAGGAACTACAGCGGTGAAACCTCAGTGGGCTTGTACTTGCCGGTAGACCCTTTGTAAAGGCCATGTAGTGATCTCCTGATCGCACACCAAAGGAAGTGTGTAATGTGGCTTGCAACCACGGATATCAGGGAGGTTTCTTAGTCCACCTGGCAACAGGGGATGAAATCACTACTTGTGGGTAAAGTGGTACAATCTCTGCAGAGAACCAAACTGTCATGACAGCCGTGCTCACGGTCAAGAGCGGCTTGGACTTGTCCATGATTAGAGAAACATGGATGTGAGTCAAAAGATGTTGTTGGGTGGTGTAACCTAACATTAATGACTTAATTATGATGATGGTGGGATTATCACTTAGTAAGATAGGTTGCTAATTAAAGCTAAGGCTTAGGATTAATGCATAGTGCTTAACCAGGTTAGCCTTCCCTTGCTATTGGCCTTCATAACATTCTTTCCTACACTTGCTGAGTACCTTTGGTACTCAAACTTGTTTTTGTTGGATTTCGTATGCTGCTCAGGTCCAAATGAAGATGTAGACTTTGATGAGGAGGACTTCGATCCCGAGGAGTTGTTCTAGGTTGGCGTAACCCCCGGGCAACGCCTGTGGAACTGGAGCACCACGCTAGAGTCTTCCGCTGTTATATTATTAATGTGCTTGTACTCATAATTGATACTTTATGACTTATGATGTAATATTACGATGTATGATACACTTGGCTTGTAATACAATGATATTTCACTCTTGTCGGCACATGTATGACTCAACTGATCCTGGCATACATGTGAGTATACGCTCGGGTATTTCTTATGAAATACCGGGTGTGACACCCGTCGTGTGGTGTTGAAACACGATCACGTACCTTGAGACGTGGCTTAACTCAAGGACGGCCGTATGGCAATGATACGGGTGTTTGTATTTACTTACAAATATGGACCTGCCTGAAATGGAAACAACCATTGAATCCACCATTATTGTGTGGTCTTCTGCAGGTACTAACCACGTAGGTATCCCGTGTAGTATACGTGTGCGAGAGCCCCTTTAGTGCCATAACTGAGACGTATATGCCGGTATAATCCGGTTAGGATTTTCTTTTTGATGAGGAACGTAGTATCGACATATCATAGGCATGTGCATGAAAGATAATGATAACAAGGAATTAAAATCAGTAAGTTCCAACATTTAGGATCCTGGTCGGGTAGAAAAATTTGATAGTTGATCAGTGTAGTTCCAAGGGATTGAAAAACAGAGTGCTCTGTTTTGGGCAGCAAGTTTGCTGAACTTTGACAGGGCATAACTCACAGATTATTTAGCCAATGGAGGTGTGGGATATAGTTCTGGAAAGGTGTTTAAGCACTCCATAACTTTGTTGTAGACTTCCAGAGCTGAATTACACCTTAAGAGGGCTTAAATTCCAGAGGGATGTAAACTGTATAGAACCAGGACAGATTCAAACACTCTCTGGACGGGTCTGTTTTTCAAGCATAACTTACTATAGAAAAATCTAAAATTGTCATATCATACATCTTTAGAAAGAGTAGGAGAGGTGTTACATCTTTTTAATTCGAAGTTTCTGTATTTGCAGCACAGAATTCAGTGGAAATATCAGTTGAAAACAGCAACTTCCCAAAGGAGGTGCTGTTGAAATTCTTCCAGAAATTCTGTTAACTTTGAATTACCATAACTTTTAAACCAGGGCTGATATGAGGGTAAATAAATACTTGTTGGATAAATACTGAAGTTAACTTTAACGTTGTTATGCAGCTTGAGTCATGAAAATTCCCAGAACCAGATCAAAATCTGGGATATATAGAAACTGGTCATTCGGAGAGAGGAATGACAGTTGAACTAATTGGAGAGATTGTTGTACCCTAGGGGGTTTAAGTACTTCCAATGGGGTAGAACATACTCACAAGTGGTTATCTTCAACTAGTGAAAGATTTGAGTATATGTCTCACTCAAGTTCTTTTGCTAGAGACCATGTCTGTGTCGTATTGAAGATAAAAAGGGTAGTATACGTGATGACAAAGCGATAGTAACGTCTCGTAGTGACCAAACCTAGTTGTGATGAACTTCCAAAGAGGAAGTCCATCAAGTTGGATTTAACTAGTTTGTATTTGGTCTGGTAATAGTGTAGCTTGTGCAAAGTTATTACATTATTTACATACGAGATGTATCGCATGTGTTACTGTCATTATGTTTATGTCATTTTATTGGACTGCATGCAATATGTTGCGGGTTTGATGTTTATTGTCGTATGATTGCAGATGGTTCGCACTCGGACCACGCACGAGATTGGTGGCTCTAGCCAGCAGGGAGGCGATGACTCCCAGCCACCTGCCTACGACAGCACCCCGCAGCAGCAACCACCGCCGCCGCCTCCGCTTACCCTAGTGGATGTGATAGCGGCACTGGTGGGTGGTCGTGAGGAGCAGACCGACCTGCTCCGCACGATCGTGCAGAATACGTCCCAGGCGGGGGGGGGGGGCGTCAAGAGAGGGGGCCTCGTGAGCTCCGTGTGGTGACGTACTCGGACTTCATGAGTACACACCCTCCGGTGTTCGCAGAAGCCGCAGAACCACTGAAGACCGACAACTGGCTGTGGACAATCGAGTCCAAGTTCGGGCTGCTCCAATGCACGGAGCGGCAAAAGACTCTGTTCGCGGCGCAGCAGCTTCACGGTGCCGCTGGTGCGTGGTGGGCGAATTATGTCGCCTCACGTCTGGCTGGCCATGCCGTGGATTGGGAAGAATTCCGGGAGGCTTTCCTCGCCTACCATATCCCTCCCGGGATAATGAAGAGAAAGTTCCAAGAGTTCTTGGAGCTGAAGCAGGGAGGGAGGAGTGCCCATGACTACTCCCGTGCCTTCAACCATCTGGCGCAATATGCGTCGGATTACGTCTCCACGGAGGAGAAGAAACGGGAGCACTTCTATCGGGGGTTACACCCTGAGATGAAGACGCATCTCGTTCAATGGAATCGCGGCACCTTCAACGACCTCATCAATGCCGCGATCATGCAAGAAGACGCTCAGCGAGAACTGGCGGCTGAGCAGCGGAAGCGCAGCACTCCACCCAGCAGTGGGGGTGGTGCTCCCCAGAAGTACCGCATGGTGTATCGGACACCATCCGGACAGCAGTGGCATCCACCGGCGCGACCTCAACCGTTCGGGGGTCGTTCCTTCCAGTCACCCCCATTCCGACCGCCCATGCCACCACCGCGACCGCAACAGAAGCAGCAGCAGCAGATGGCACCCTGGGCATTTCCACCGCCACAACGCGCCCCGGGTTTCCGTCCGCCGATCAGCAGAGGACTGCCCCGCTACACTTGTTTCACGTGTGGCCAGGCGGGCTATTTCGCGAAGGACTGTCCCCAGGGGCAGCAGAGCAGCAGGCAAGCCCAGTTCCAGGGTGGTGCTCGAGGCCGACCTCCAGTCAAGAAGGTTGGTCAGCGGACTGGGGGCGTTTGCAACCTCGACAATGAGGACGCCCCAGAGGGAGACACCGTGCTGGCGGGTACGTTCACTCTCAATGATCAAGCCATCATCATATTATTTGATTCTGGTGCAACCCACAACTTCATAAGTGCATCATATGTGGTTAAGCATGAATTGGAAGCCTTTCCAACCGAGTGTTCTTATATGATCTGCTCACCGGGAGGAAAGATTTTAGCAACTATGATGATTCCGAAAGCAACACTGTGGTTAGGTGGGGAAATATATCCCACCACTATGATTATTCTTGAGGGACAGAAGATTGATGCAATCTTAGGGATGTCATGGCTAAGCTACCATGGTGATGTCCTGGAAACTTTATCACGTACGGTTCACCTCAACTCCGCACTACACCGTCCGCAGTCCCTCATATTAGATAATCCAGTCCGGAAAGTTTCAGCAATCAATAATACTGAAGCTCTCAAGTTAGAGGACATCCCTGTAGTCCGGGAATACCCCGGCGTGTTTCCGGATGATCTTCCGGGCATGCCACCTTAGCGGCATGTCGAGTTCAAGATCGGTCTTGCACCTGGGACTACTCCTATCTCCCGGGGACCATACAAAATGGCTCCGAACGAGCTGGCTGAACTGAAAGAACATCTCAATGATCTGTTGAGCAAAGGTTTCATTAGGCCGAGTTCCTCGCCTTGGGGATGCTCGGCGCTGTTCGTGAAGAAGAAGGATGAAACCTTGAGGCTGTGTGTGGACTACCGGCCGCTCAATGCCGCCAACATCAAGAATAAGTACCCACTGCCCTGCATTGACATATTGTTTGATCAACTTGTGGGTGCAAGTGTGTTCTCCAAGATGGACCTTTGCTCTAGATATCATCAGATAAAGATTTGGGCGGAGGATATCCCGAAGACGGCCTTCTCAACGAGATATGGTTTATATGAGTATCTCGTCATGTCTTTTGGTCTCACCAATGCTCCAGCCCATTTCATGTATCTCATGAACTCGGTGTTCATGCCGGAGCTGGATAAGTTCGTGGTGGTGTTCATTGATGATATCTTTGTATACTCCAAGACAGAAGCAGACCACGCCAAACACTTCAGAATCGTCCTTCAACGATTGCAGGACCATAAGCTCTATGCCAAGTTCAGCAAATGTGAGTTTTGGATCAGCCAAGTGCCATTTTTGGGACCTATCATCTCAGCGGAAGGCATTGCGGTTGACCCAAGTAAAATTGAACAAGTGCTGAAATGGAAAGCCCCTACTTCTGTCCATGAAGTCAGAAGCTTCCTCAGCTTACCGGGATATGCCGATGACAGAATTGCTGAACAAGGGAACAAAATATGTTTGGAACACGGTGTGTGAAGGAGCGTTCCAAGCATTAGTGAAGCATCTCACAACAGCCCCGGTCTTGGCTCAACCGGATACAACCAAGCCCTTCGACGTGTATTGTGATGCGTCCGGTATTGGGCTCGGCTGCGTATTGATGCAGGAGGGACGTGTGGCTGCGTATGGCTCACGCCAACTCCGAAACCATGAGCAGCACTATCCAACTCATGATCTTGAGCTTGCTGTTGTGGTGTTGGCGCTGAAAATGTGGAGGCACTATATCCTGGGGAATTTGGTGCATCTCTACACCGACCACATGAGCTTGAAGTACATTTTCACCCAGAAGGAGCTGAATATGAGGCAAAGGAGGTGGTTAGAACTAATCAAAGACTATGAGATTGAGATTCATTACCACCCTGGCAAGGCGAATGTGGTTGCTGACGCTCTGAGTCAGAAATCACATGTCCATAACCTCACCATTACACCGGTGGAGGAGGAAGAGCCGAGTTTATACTTGGTTCCTTATGGATCACTATACAACCTTGCTCTCATACCTACTATTAGGGAGGACATCATTACAGCTCAGAAGACTGATAAGGTATGGCACATCTCCGGAGATGGATAGACAACGGGGAAATCAAATATTTCTGGAAGGATGATTAGGGGACGCTGTGGTTCAATGACCGCATAATCGTACCCCGAGATATGGAGCTGAGGAAAAAGATTCTTGACGAAGCTCACTTGTCTAAATACTCCATTCATCCGGGAAGCAACAAAATGTACCAAGAAAAAGAAATTTTGGTGGACACAGATGAAGCTGGAAGTAGTAAAGTATGTATCCCGGTGTCCAGCGTGTTCAACGTCCGAAATTATGTGGGGGCGGCGAGTCTCACCGTCGCCGGCGAGCTAGATCGCCGGGAACGCCGACCTCGCCGGAGCTCCGGCGGCTCGGGCAGCGGTGTTGGGAGGTAGACGAAGGTGCGGGCCCCATGTGTCAGCCGCTGAGTTAAGTGCACGAGCGCGGTTAGTTTAAATTAAACTGGGCGGGCCCTGCTGTCAGCCTCGGATTAACCGCGGGAAAGAATTTTCTGTAGGAAAATAATTCAGGGATAAGCCCGAATTTTAGAAATTCATAACTTTGGCTAGGAAGTTCCAAATTCAGTGAACCAAATTTTGCTGAACTCAGAATTTTGAGTACTTTCCAGCAGTACAAATTTCAGCTCATGAAACTTAAGAGTTTTCCAGAATTAAACACTAAAGTTCAAACTGTTAGGAATTTTATCTGGAGGATTACTTTATGAAAAATTCTGAAATTTGGCTGGGAGGTTCATTGGAAAATCCTTGAGTCACAGTAAAATTTTCAGACTCATCCAAGTTAATTTAGTCCCCCTAATGGTGTGATTAAGTGAACTTCCCTGAGAAAATAGAAAAATGTACAGAAACATTTTTCAGATTTTCTCAAATCTTGTTTAGGGCATAACTTCCTCTAGAATTCTTCAAATGACATGAAATCAATTCCATTAGAACCATCTCAAATTCTAGTTTCCAGAAAGTAATGGTTGGAGCCATGAAAACCCCTGGAATTCTTTAGAAGCTCTAATATTGACCAAATTGGTTTTTATTTGTACAAGGCTCAAATGAACCTTGGTTCAAATGAAACTTGGTCAAGACACTGGTTAGGACCCTACCAAGCCACCCTAAAAATTTCAGAACCAAAGGGGAGGGCTAGCTAGAGTTATAGTAATTACTTATTCAAGTTCACACATTGCATTTGAATTAACATGTAGTATCTCGTTAATGTGTAGTCGCTGAAGGCGAGGAGACTCCGGAAGTGCTCGACTTCCTTCTTCCGGATGAAGCCCTAACCACTGACCAGCAGCAACAAGGCAAGCCCCGGTTTGCATTAACCCTTTTATAAAGTTTTGCTTTGTTTACATGTCTAGTGTGAGGTATGAATGTGCATTAGGTGTAGGATGGATGGAACCCCACTTGCATAACCAGAATTTGCCTATAAGAGTGAGGGTAGTGTCTAAGCCCTCGAGTAGACAGGATATGCTTACTGATTCATAGAACTTCGGTACAAGTCGGGTAGTTGGAATCTACTCGCGAGTTTAGCCTTGGGACACACGGGATTGGTTCGAGTGATGTGAGATCACTTTAGTAATGAAAATGAGACTAGGCAGGGGCTAGGGCGCAGCAAGAGGAAGTCCTGTGTGTGCAGCCCTGTCCGTGTCGATTGAGGACCGATCCGTGTGTGGCCCTGCTGAACAAGTATTGAACGTACCAAAGGCATATCGAATATATGGGCCCCGATAAACCGATGTAACCTAAACCTCCAGGCGTTGAGGCATAACGCACCAATTTATAGGTGTAGGCTGAGGACAGCAAGGTGGAAATCTGCTAACGGGCATAGAGAGATGCTCCGTGTAGGGAACCTCCTGCTCGTTTCGGTTCGACCGGTTCGATGTTTGGGCTGTTGGGTGAAAGGTTGTCCCGTACGACATCGAGTGATCGTGCTGTGCAGCTCCACGGGTGGGCGTACGTGACGTGCTCTTTGGGTCTCCCTGCAGGTGTATATCGAGTCGATGCGCCATCCCTCGCGGTGACGAGTACCGCTTGTTCACTGCGTCATAACGTAGATAGTTTATGGAATGTTATGATTCAATTCTGCTGTATGATGTAATTGCATTGTTGCATGTGTGCCACCAAATACTGCTTACTAAATTTCAGATTCATGAGCTGTTGACTTGTGGCTAAAAGATGAACTAAGGATAAACTATAAGTGTGTCCGTTTGCTGAAATTTTACCATCCCATGTTCATTGTACCCTACATGTAGAGTTTCATGCCTAGGTGAGTCGGTTAAGTCTTGTTGAGCCATCATGCTCACGGTTGCTGCTTAAGTGCTTTTAAGGTGAGTAGCCACCCATGGACTCGGGTTACGAGTCCACCGGCGAGGGTTACCCTCCGTCGGGGACCACGACTGAGTGGGAGCCATACACGCCACGCTGAGCTGAGGAGTGCAGCTAGTGTGGGTTGCCCTAGGGCTGGGCAACCGACTTTTGCTAGGTATACGGGCGTGAGTTGTAAAAATTTAGCTTCCGTTGTGTAATATAAACACTATTTTGTAACTGGAGTAGTGTACTACTTTGTACATTTCAGTTGGTTTTCTATGTAATACAATGTATCCTTATGATGTGTGCTGTCGGGTGTCGCATCGTGCGGCACCACCCTCTGCGATCCTGGATGAGCGGACTCCGGTCCGCCACATCATGCTTGTTAGAAGTCATGGGTAATCCCACAATGAAATCCATGCTCACATCTTCCCACTTCCATGCTGGAATTTCCAGGGGTTGCAACAGCCCTGTTTTTCTCAAGTGATCTGTCGTCACTCGTCTACACGTATCACATTCAGATACGTATTTGGCGATCTCCCGCTTCATCCGCGTCCACCAAAATTTACTCTTCAATTCTTGGTACATTTTGTTGCTACCCGGATGAATGGAAAATTTAGACAAGTGGGCTTCATCAACGATCTTCTTTTTCAGCTCCATGTTCCGGGGTACGACTATGCGGTTATTTAACCATAGCGTCCCCTCATCATCCTTCCGGAAACATTTGATATCCCCGCTGTCAATTTGTTCCAGGAGATGTGCCATGCCCTTGTCAATTTTATGAGCTGCAATGACATCCTCCCTAATGGTAGGGATGAGAGCAAGGTTGTAGAGCGATCCATAAGGAACCAAGTATAAACTCGGCTCTGCCTCTTCCACCGGTGTAATGGTGAGGTTATGGACATGTGACTTCTGACTCAGCGCGTCGGCAACCACATTTGCCTTGCCATGGTGGTAATGAATCTCAATCTCATAATCTTTGATTAGTTCTAACCACCTCCTTTGCCTCATATTCAGCTCCTTCTGGGTGAAGATTGTGAGACCTATGTGTGGTGAATACATTGGCTTTGGCGATAAAAGTTTTGAATACTACCAAAACACTTTTTTAACAAGGTCCGACTCTAGGTCCGAGCTCCTGCAAGGTCCGACGATAGGTCCGACATAAGGTCTGACTTGCTTTGTCTAGGTCTGATTTATTTTGGCTAGGTCCAACTTGTTTTTGCTATCTCCAGTGCTAGGTCCGACTAGCTTTTGTAAGTTCCGTGCTAGGTCCGACTAAGCTTTAGTAAGCTTCGGCGCTAGGTCCAACTAGCTTTGGTAAGCTCCGGTTCAAGGTCCGGTTAACTTTGGTAAGGTTCGGAGCTTGATTGCAATGGTTCTGCTTTTAAGTTGCAGTGTTTCAAACTTGCTTTACTCTTATGGAAAGTTTTCTTAGTATTATTTTACTAAGTTTTTGGTGTGTTTTGGTGGTTATGGCTGATACCATTTTGCTATGGTTTACAACATGCTTATGTGAGGTGCTCACGTAAGATGTTGTAGTTTCGGAACTAACGAGAGTCAAGTCGAGGACTTGTGCTCGGAAGTATTGGTTGTTTATTCATGTGCAGGTGTTGCTTGAGTTCAAGACATGGCTGGTGACGGGATCCATTGAACTTGTCTTAGGGAGAAGATGAGGTTCAACAACAAAGTTCGGGAGGAATTGTGGTTGAGTTGATCTGGAGGTTGCGCAGTATGTTTGAATCAAGAACAATGCATATGAAGGTATCTTGGACGTCGTTGGAAGATGTTTGCACGTGTGCAAGGAGTGCATGGACATGGCTGCATGGTTCCAAGGCGTGATGAAGAGATGTGGACGTAAAGAATTGGTCAGAAAGGTCCAACCGACTAGGTTATGGACTTAGGCTGCGGCTGAGTCGTGTTTGACTCAAATATGGAAAGTTTTGAGTTGGTTATGATAGGATTTCGTGTGGGTCATGAATTTGAGTTGTTTTAGGAATGTTTGGGACGTTACTAAGGTTGTTGGAAGTCTTAAGATTGCTTCTATCTGCGTGTAGAAGAGTCTTGAGCAGTATTGGAAAGTTACAGTTTGAATCCAAGTAGGAGTAGGAGTCCTAGTTTGAATTGGGTTGGCCTTAGGGCTGGTTATATAAGCAAGGGAGGCCAAGGCTCGTGGGTACACGACTTTGGGGCTGTTCCTCTTGTGTTTTGATAAATAAAATTCGTATTCTAAAGGAACTTTTGTGCCTTGTTCGTCCGACTTGTTTCAGACAAGTTTTTCTCGTCGAGTTTCTGTTCAGCACTACCTTGCTTTGGTGGTTTTATCATAACTCCAGTTTTACAGATCCAATTGATGTGATTCTTTTTGGGTTGTCTGCAAAACTTGATTATCTATCATCCGTGAAAATTTCACGATCATTAAATTTGTGGTTTCTGATCTACACGAGTTTCTTTGCAGTATTCCAGAACTGTTTTTCTCACATAGGACAGATTGACCTTTGTTCGATCATTCGATCGTAACTTGAGTTTCTCTCAATGGATTTTCATGATTCTTGTTGTGACGTCTTCGTGACTTGATTCTCTACAATCTATACTAGTTTTGTCACAGTTGAACACGTTTAGATTAGTTGCGCACACGGTTTCTTTAACAGATCGGTTTTCTGCTGAGGGGTGTTTTGTTGCTTCCGCTGAAAAGTTTTTATCTACCATTCACCCCCCCTCTGGTAGCTTTACACGTGTACTTTGATCCTACAATTGGTATCAGAGCCAGGTTTCTTTAATCTTTGTGATTTGCAAGTGTTTTGACTAATCATCATGGAGAAATACTCCGCCAAACCTTGTGTGTTTAGTGGTATTGATTTTCAGGTTTGGAAGGCACGCATGGAAGTTTTCATCCAGGCGCAAGGCTTTGCAATATGGGAAAAGGTGTACAAGCCTTACGATGTGCCTTCAAACGATCAAATCACGGCTACAAACATGAGAGATGTCGACAACAACCACAAGGCTCGGAACTTGATCATACAAGGACTAACTCAGAGCGACTTCGACCGTGTTGCACACCTCCGATCGGCGTACGATGTGTGTGTCACACCCGATTTCTCCAAAGAGCAACCGAGTGAATATCACATGTATGCCAGGATCATTTTCTCATACATGTGACGACAAATAGTGAAGCATCATTATATTACAAGCCAAGGGTTCGAATATAATTAAGTCTTATATAGCATAACGTCTCGATGGACGATAATATGTTCATAACATGTAAATAAAACAGCAGCGGAAGATAAGTCTTTGTGAGCTTCATCACAGGAGTTGCCCGGGGGACTCCGTGAACCTAGAATCCTTCTTCGGGTCCAAAGTCTTGGTCATTGAACACCACGTCATTCCCTTGGCCTGAGCAGCAATTTAATCCAACAGAAAAGCAAGCTTGAGTACCGTTGGTACTCAGCGTGTGGGAAAATTATGTCATGCATGGCTAGAGCAAGGAGAGGTTGAACTCATGGTTAAAGCACTACACAATTAATACCTATCACCTTAGCTTATTGAGCACCTACATTACCCCATAGGTGAAATGGTCCCAATCCCCCAACCCATCATCAATATCAAGTAACCATAACAGCATTTCCAATGTTAAGCTCCCCGCTTAACATCTTCAACTTCCCAATTCCTCATCCTGTAATCATGAATAATTCCAACCCGCTCTTGACCGTGAGCACGGCTGCCATGACAGTTTTGACTCTGCAGAGTTTGTACCACTGTACCCACATGTAGTGATTTCATCCCCCGTTGCCGGGTGGACTAAAAGAACCTCCATTATGTCAGTGGCCGCGAACCACGTTCACACTTCCTAGGTGTGTAGCCAGGAGATCACTACGAGGCCTTTACAAAGGGATTCCCGACGAGTGTGGATCCACTGAGGTTTCACCCCTAACAGCATACAAGAGGCTCCAACCCCGCTGCAGTGGCCCCCTCTTGAGCCTTGCGGTTCATATGGTAGTCCAGCTGACACCTATTCCCCGCACCATCTAAAAACCCATACTACGCCAGGGATGCATCTAATTAATTGGCCAAGCTGCCCCATCTCAACAAGTGGTTGACACGGTAAAGCCAAGTTACATGCTCCATGAACCGGTCCTTAGGATCCAGACAAGTACTATACACAAACCCGAGTCTCGTGCACGCAGCACCAACCAAAGCATCCAACTTGCCTTGATCCCTACCTCTACATAATTCATAATATCTCATTCAAGGGTAAGGTAAACAAGTTGATGATCTCATATCCCATTTATCCCATTCTAAGCATAGCTAAGCATAAGTAATATAAATGAATGACTTAATAAAATAAATCCCAACCCAGGCTACAAGGAAGTAAGATAATGAAAATATAGGGAAACTTCCTTGCTTGGGTATCATATTCCAAATTGACAATGCAATTAAATTCTAACTACACATCCTAGTATAGGATCAAAGTGGTCAAGGACACTTGCCTTCTTCCTGCTGCTCTGGGAATGGAAAGTCTTGATTGAAAGGTGAGAACCTGCTCTGGAGCTGGTTCTACTCATGGCAATACACATAGCAAAATAAAACAACATTCCATAAGCCATAGTCCACATTTCCACTCTTGCAAACCACACATGCATACATATGAATGTCATACACATATTTAAGTGTTGTGTTTACCCTAGATATGTTGATTCTAAGCATACATGCACTTTTAAACATATATATTATTTCTAGCTTTAATATTCAGGTTTCTAAGTGCACACTACACCTGAATTTCCAATTTGAACAAATTTCCTATATTGGATACTACACTTTTTAGCCACAAAATTTGCATAAAAGATAACTTCCTACTCCAAATAGGTTTTTAAGATATTCTACAAAATCTTAATTTGGAGTTTTGGATATGGGGACCTCACTTGACATTTTCTAATTAGGTATACCTATTTTCCTATAATTTCATATTTATTTTCCATACCTAAAAGTGAACTTTAATACTAAAATAGCAAATGTATCTCCTAAACAGAATGTGTTCTGATCTAAAATGTCCAATAAAATATCTTTTGACTTCCTCTCTGATGATGATCAATTTAAATTTATTTTTACCCATTTTCAGAATTATTTTCTAGTCTAAAAATGAATTTCCACCAATAAAACAGCAACCTAAATTTATACAAAAATTTCTAGTGTTCCAATTACCTAAACAGAACCTTCATAAATTTTTCCTACCCCTTTTTGTTTACTTAGATTCATTTTCCTGCATTTTAAACTTGTTTTATGCCTAAAGGGTATATTTCAGAGATAAATTACAAAACATCAATCTCATTTAGTTTAAAAGTTTATTTCCCCTCTAAATTCAGACCTCAGATTGTTCTACCAATTTTCAACAGGGTTAGAATAATTCAACTGAACCTACACCTATGTTTAAATTTAAATCCTATTCACATATTCAATTTCCTGAAATTAATACTTCCCAGGGGCTGATGTGCAATTTCACACTGCAGTGGGGCTTCATTTCTCATTTTCAAAATTTTTAGGGGCTCTAAGTGTGCAAAACAGGGAGGTCTTCCTAATTCTTATCAAGTCCAGGGGCCAAAACTGATTTTTAAATGAATTTACATGAATTTCTGAGGGTCCAGGGGCTAGATCAGAAGTTTTTGGGGCTAGCTCGTGTTTCCGAGATCCCTAGAGGGTAGCGCGTAAGATTCCTGGCCTTTATAACGCAGGGCTGACGTGGGCCGTTGGATTTAAAACGGAGGGCTGAGATTAGATAGCGAATCGGTACGGGTTAGATCTATTCGGAACCGCACGATTTAAAATGGACGGGCCTCAGGGGGCCACGTCGCCCTGGCTGGAGCCAGCCCGCACGCGCGGCGGCGCGCGGGGGCGATTTCGCCGGCGCATCTTCGGTTCCTTGCCGCTACACGCTACAACTTGCATCTTTTCGCACGGATCGACTGCGGAGGGTAGGGGAAGCTCACCTAGGGGTTTCTCGGGCTTGGAGAGGTCGGAATTCGGCTCTGCGACGACGGTGGTTGGTGCAGCTCCTCGGTGCTCGTCGAAGCCGTAGCTAGGGCGCAAGACACGTCGTTTCCTTCACCTGCTGGGCTCCCCGGCGGCGGTGGAACATGACAAGCCCGTTAGATCAGAGAAAAGCGACGAGATCCGAAGGTTTTTCGGCGGGGGACGATCGGTTCTCACCGGAGCGGAAAACGTGGCGATGCGGGGAGAACGACGGGGTTTTCTGGAGTTTAAAGGCGCGAGGAGAGGCGGCGGGGATCGGTTTAGATGTGCAGCAGCGCTTTGCCGAAGATTGTGACTCGTGGCGTGGAAATCGGGCGAGGCAGCGGCGATCGGCGCAGGAAGATCGGTGGCGGTAGAGGGCGCGCGCGGAGGAGGAAGATGACATGCGGGCCCCGCGCGTCAGAGAGAGGGGGACGGGGGAAACAACCACGGGCTGTCGGGCCGGCTGAGGTGGGTTTTGGCCCATTGGCCGTTTTTCTTTTTATTTTTCCTTTTTCTTTTCTGTTTTGATTCAAATTTGAATTCCAGATTGAGTTTGAATTGCTTCACCACATGCATTATGTCCAAAATTTTTAAATTCCCCTCTTTAACAGGGTTTGGGGTGTTACAACTCTACCCCCCTTAAAAGAAATCTCATCCTCGAGATTGGTGACTTTAGGAAAATCCGGAAACTGTGCCTTGAGCTCGTCTTCTCGCTCCCATGTGGCTTCTGCTTCCGAGTGATGCTTCCACTGCACTTTGCACATTAGGATTCTTTTATTTCTTGTGAGGCGTTCCATTGTCTCCAGGATATTGACCGGTTGCTCGGCATATGAAAGATCCTCTCGTACGTCCACCTCATTCATGGGTAACATCTCTTCTGGTGTTCTTAAACATTCCTTGAGTTGGGACACATGGAATACATCGTGCACATCTGATAGGCGAGCCGGTAGTTCTAGCTGATATGCCACTTCGCCTTTCCGCTCCAGAATCTCGAAGGGTCCAATGTATCGAGGTGATAATTTCCCTTTCACCTTGAACCGACAAAGCCCTCGGATAGGGGACACCTTGAGATAAACATAGTACCCCACGTTGAAAAAGAGCTCTCTTCTCCGTACATCGGCATAACTCTTTTGTCGGGCCTGGGCTATCCTCAAGTTGTTGCGGATTTCCCTCACTTTCGCCTCGGCTTCTTGTAGTACCTCGGGCCCAAACACTTTACTTTCCCCAGTTTGGTTCCAAAATAGTGGAGTTCTGCACTTCCTCCCATACAACGCCTCAATTGGGTGACATCTTCATACTAGCCTGATAACTATTGTTGTAGGAGAACTCCGCATACGGTAAGTTCTTATCCCAACTCTTATTGTTCTTGAGTGCACAAGCTCTCAGCATATCCTCAAGGATCTGATTGGTTCTTTCAGTCTACCCGTCGGTCTGTGGATGGTACGCAGAACTGAAATTCAAATGAGTCCCCATGGTTTCATGTAACTTCTGCTAGAACCTTGAGGTGAACTGTGTCCCTCGATCTTACACTATCCTCTCTGGCACTCCATGAAAGCACACGATTCTTGACATGTACAATTCTGCCAATTTGGATCCGCTGTAGCTTTCTTTCACGTGGATGAAATGAGCTACCTTAGTCAGCCTGTCGATGATGACCCATATCGAATCATATCCCGATTGGGTCCTAGGCAGTCCCACTATGAAGTCCATACCTATTTCTTCCCATTTCCATTCAGGCACTTTGAGTGGTTGCAACTGCCCCGTGGGTCGTTGATGTTCTGCTTTCACCAACTGACATGTGTCACATAGGGCAACATGTTCCGCGACATCTCGCTTCATGCCATACCACCAATATCTGCTCTTGAGGTTATGATACATCTTCGTACTCCCAGCATGAATGGAATAGTCGGAATCATGAGCCTCCTTCAAAATCAGTTCAAGGATCTCCTTCACCTCAGGCACACAGATTCTTTTCTCATGCCACACCGTACCTTGTTCATCCTCTCTGAACCTAGGGGCTTTATTCTCTTTGATGAGTTCTCTAATTTCTTGTATCCTCTCGTCATTCTTCTGACCGTTGCGTATGTCTTGCTCTAATGTGGAGTCCACTTCCATGGCGATGGCCTCACCACTATTTACCAGGCATAGATTGAGTTTTGCAATCTCTTCCTTCAATTCCGTAGGCGTGTCATTTAAGCTCAACATGTTGACATGCACCTTCCGGCTTAGAGCATCTGCCACGATGTTCGCTTTCCCAGGATGATAGTTGATGCCCACATCAAAGTCATTGATTAGCTCTAACCATCTCCTTTGTCTGAGGTTGAGATCTGGCTGTGTGAAAATGTACTTTAAGCTCTTATGATCTGTATATATCTCTGTCCTCTTTCCCATCAGGTAATGCCGCCAAATCTTTAATGCGTGGACTACTGCTGCGAGCTCTAGGTCGTGCGTAGGATAGTTCTTCTTGTGTTTTCAAAGCTATCGGGACGCATAGGCAACAACATGCCCCTCTTGCATGAGGACACATCCCAACCCGTGTCCAGAAGCATCACATTCTGCTGCTGTGGCTGCATAGGATTCTTCTTTGGGCACTTATGAGCGTAGTGCCCCACTTCACCACAGTTGAAGCATTGCACCCCAATTTTAGGTGCTTGGCCTTTTTTATCTTGGGGTTGGTTCTGTGGCCCTTGTCCTGCTGGTCGAGGTTGATAAGTGGGGCGTGGCTGCTGCACAAACTGACGCTGCAGCTGTACTGGTGCTGATGGAGGCCTGAAGTTCGGGTTGTACCCTCTCGGTGTCGTGTAGGATACCACAGCACGGCTTCTCTGCCCTGCAGGTTGCTGCATCAGACGTGGACATGTGTTGCTGCTTGATGCTTGGTGTGACCATCCCATCTTCCTCTTGTTTACATTCTCCAAGGCCTTCAGCTTCCTCTCCACAACAAACGCTCTGTCTACCATCTTTTGGAAACTTTCATATTCGTTGGAGGACATTGCACATTGCATTTCCATGGTAAGTCCTTCCACAAAACAGTCCTGTTTCTGCTCAGCAGTTTCGATGTCCCGTGGTGCATAACGGGATAGTTGGGTGAACTTGGTGAGGTATTCCCTCACAGTCATGTTGCCTTGCTGCAGTCCCAAGAAATCCTTTCTCTTGTTCTTGAGTTCTCCCCTTGGTATGTAGTGGTTGAGGAAACTGCGCTTGAACTCTTCCCAAGTGATGTTCTCGGGGTCGTGATGGGCTGCCACGTAAGCGGTCCACCAATCAGCAGTGGGTCCATGCAGTTGGTGAGAGGCAAACAGCACCCTCTCGTACCCTTGGCATTGTATGATCCTCATCTTGTTCTCAATGGTATTTAGCCAATCATCTGCCTCCAGAGGTTCAGCAGCACTTGCAAACTTTGGGGGTTGAGTTCCTAGAAACTCACTCAACCTTGGTTGACGTGGTGCCGCTTGTAGGGATGGAGCTTGGTGTAAGTTGGCCACCACCTGAGTTAAACTCTGGATGAGCTGATTCTGATTTTCGATCATTTGGTAGATAGGATCAGCTCCTTCACGGCGACCACCCCTGTCTTGCCCTCCAGGAAGGTGAGGATTGGCGGCCTCATCGTTGTTGTTGTTGGGGTTGGACCATGACCTCTTCCTCTTCCAGCCATCGATCTATCGTGATCGACCAAATGTTAACTTTAATCATTATGCGTTAACTTCCAAAATTGCTTGTTTAAACTTAAACTTTTAATTCCTTAATATTTGGACAATTTCTGAAGATTTCACATAGATCTTTGGGCGTCATGTCTCACACGAAAATAAATGCACTATTGATTCATAGGGGTTCACACACCAAAGCAAAGCAAACTTAAAGACAAAGTTGTGGACAAGTGCCCATGGCTTCCACAACTCACATCACACACCAAACACTAACAAGCAAGAGGGGAGTCGAGTGAGGACTGCCCTGGGAACTGCATGGCACAAGAGGGGGCCCGTGGTGGGAGAATTGGAGATTCTAGCCTGCCAGTGAAACCTTAGTGAGTCCATACATCTAGTAGCTCCTTTGCAAAGACTATTTTGTGATCTCTTGACCATACACCAACGGTTGTGTACTAGTATAATAGCGGTTCTGCAGTCGCCGACGAGTGACGAAATCACAAACTTGTGGGTAAACTGGTACAAACTCTGCAGTCTAAAACTATCATGATAGCCGTGCTTACGGTCACGAGCGCCTGACCAACTTCCATGATTAGTTGGGATGGTTATTGGTTATGATTTGACTTTCGGGACTGTCGAGTCCGGGTGATAAGATTTGGTTGCATGATTGTTGAGTCATGGCAACAAGATTGGTCTCGGTGTGAGATGGAATTGTTTATGAGATGAAATGGTAGCGAATACGAGATGGTATTCGTGAGATGGTAGCGAATACGAGAAGGTATTCGTGAGCAAGAATGAAGTTGATTAATGTCTGGTTGGGACATGGAAAGTGATGAACATAATGGAGGTATGATTGGTATTTTAATACATGTTGGGATTACGTTCACTTAAAGTTAAGTTGTTGTTTTATCGTGGTTTTGATAAATAACTTTGTTTTCTGCAACTGAGCCTTTTTATACCTACCTTGTTGTGAGCTACATATCATATTTTCCCGCACTTGCTGAGTACATCATTGTACTCAAACTTGCATTATTATTTCATCATCAGCAACAGGAGAAGATTACTATGAAGATCAGGTGGAGCATTAGGCGCGTAATTTATCACAACCTTGCCTGTGGGGATGGAGTAGAGATGGAGCCGCCGCTGCTGCTTAGATTGCTTCTGCACTAGTTAGAAGACTTCCGCTGCATAGAAATAAGACTTCTACTGTAAGATTTGACTTCCGCTGCCAAGCTGAGTCCAAGACTCATGAAACCTTGTAATAAACTCTTTTATTCGTGGCTATATATATATTCTGAAATACAGTTTGTGGATGATGTGTATATGTGTGATGAACATCTTGGGCACACATATGCATCAGTTCTCGGTTCCGTGGTTTTACCACAAAATTGAGGGCGTCACAGATTAGTATCAGAGCCACGGGTTGACGGTAGGTTACACGCTTAGATAGAAGTTACAAGTTGGTATCAGGCACAGATTGGTATCAACCTGCCACAGGTTTATCGTAGATCACACAACCTAGATAGGTCACAGATTGATATTAAAACCGCCATGCCTAGTCACAGATTGGTGCAATCCACGGATTGGTACCAAGCTACCACGGTTTATTGTAGGTCACAAGCCTAGAATGATCACAGATTGGTAGCTGAGCCACGTTGACTGTAGGACGCACCCTAGAAACAGCTTGGTATTAGAAGCCACGCTGACCATAGGATGCAAGCCTAGTATGCATAGATTGGCATTGGAACTACTTTGACATAGGATACAAGCCTAGGAGAAGCCATAGTTGGATCACAGATTGGCATCACCCTAAGCCATATAGGACCCCCATTGAATAAGCCTTGAATAGGAGTTGTGTGAGTCCTTGTGATGATTGTTTGTGATTGTGTGCTTAGTGTGAGTTGTGGGACGTCTCAAGTGTTATCCGCATCCATGCATAAGTAGAAAAGAGGTGTGAGATGCCTAGGCACTTGTTCACATCCTCATATGGGCTAATATATATAGTCCAATCCACCTTGATGCATATAGTTAGGGGATCCATCTAACCTTCTAACCTCTATTCTATTTCGTTCTCTCTCACAGATGGTGAGAGGAAACGCCGGCCGCCAAGGAAGGAACGTCCGTGGCAACCAAGAGGATGGCCACGATGAAGTTCCTGTTAACCCCGGAGCTGGTGAGAACAACCTGGAACGGTTGACGGCCATGCAGAATCAACTTATGCAAACCATGATTCAAACTTTGGGTCAGTTGCAGGCCAACAACAACAACCCCGTTCCGGCACCACCGCCACCACCACCACCACCACCGCCGGCTCATAACAGACTGGGAGAGTTCATGAGGACTCGACCACCCACCGTTGCTCAAGCTAATAACCCCATGGAGGCCGACGACTGGTTGAAATTCATAGAGAAGAAGGTTGCCATAGTGCAGTGCAATGACCTAGAGAAGGTTCTTTTGCGTCGCACCATCCCATAAGAGCTGCCGCTGACTGGTGGGATGCCCTGTGCAACGCTCATGTCGACCAGGAGACGATCACTTGGACTGAGTTCAAGGAGAGTTTCCGCTCTCATTACATCCCTGCTGGTGTAATGATGCTCAAGAGACAGGAGTTCGAAGGTCTCCGCCAAGGACAGAAAAGTGTGAATGAGTATCTCAAAAAGTTCACGTAACTGTCCCGGTACGCCCCCGAAGATGTCAACTCGGACCAACGGAAGCAGTACCTGTTCATGAGAGGGTTGAATAATGAGATCCAGGTTCAGCTCCTCAACAATGACTACGCGAGCTTCCAGAAGCTGGTTGACAAGGCCATAGTGGTTGAAAGAAAGATCCAAGAGATCGAGCGAGAGGGCAAAAGGAAGATGCCATACCAGCCACAAGGGAGCAACGTACGACCTCGGTACATGCCCCCATCTGCACCACAGTATGGATCGACCGCTCCTGCATACCGCCCTAGTCAGCCACCACAGCAACAACACGTTGCACAAGCACCTCGTGTGCCTTTGACTCCTGTGCTCCGAACCAACATGGACGCTCCTGTTCAAAACCCCCGCCCCAACATACCTGCTGCCGTGGGCAACATGGCATGCTTTGCATGCGGGGAAACAGGACACTTCATGAGCCAGTGCCCGAGGAGAGGTCCTGAACAGCAAGGCAACGTGCCCAAGCAGAACCCGCGGCCGAACGGAGGGGACAATCAAGGAAACCATGGACAGCAGTACTATGCTCGCGGCAACGTGAACCATGTCTCTGCTGAGGAAGCACAACAGGCTGAGGAAGTCGTAATTGGTATGTTCCTTGCCAACTCCAACCCAGCCACCATTTTTTTGATTCTGGAGCATCACATTCCTTCATATCATCCAAGTATGTTGCCAAGCATAATCTACCCATATCACACTTAAATTGTGCTATGTTGGTTAATTCTCCCGGTGGAGAGATGAGGACTAATATAGTATGTCCGAAAGTAAGCCTTAAAATAAGGGGGGTAGACTTCCTTGCCAACCTCATTGTCTTTGATTCCAAAGGGCTTGACATAATACTCGGGATAGATTGGTTAAGCAAGCACAACGGAGTAATCCAATGTGCTGAAAGGAGGGTGCAGTTGACAAACGAGCACAGTATTCGTATCGAGTTTGAGTCAGCCCAACAAACAACCAATAAGGCAAGTTTGAACCACGTCGAAGGAGCAACATTGGACAGCATTCTAGTAGTTGAAGAATTCTCGGAGGTGTTTCCGGAAGAGCTTCCAGGTATGCCACCTGACCGGGACATTGAGTTTGCCATTGATTTGGTACCCGGAACTGCACCCATAGCAAAGAGACCCTATAGGATGCCCACCAATGAACTAGGGGAACTCAAGAAGCAAATTCAGGAGCAGTTGGAGAATGGTTTTATATGTCCAAGCTCGTCACAATGGGGAGCCCCCGTGCTCATCGTAGACAAGAAGGATGGGACCCAAAGGATGTGCGTGGACTATAGGTCTCTCAACGAGGTGACAATCAAGAACAAATACCCTCTTCCCCGTATACAAGACCTATTCGACCAAATGAAAGGAGCCCGAGTATTCTCCAAGATTGATCTTCGGTCAGGATACTTCCAGCTGAAGATTAAGCCCTCCGATATACCCAAGACTGCCTTTCGAACACGGTATGGTTCGTATGAATATACCGTCATGTCTTTTGGGTTAACAAATGCACCCGCGTACTTCATGTACCTTATGAACAAGGTTTCCATGGAGTACTTGGATAAGTTCGTCGTGGTTTTCATCGACGACATTATGGTGTATTCAATAAGTGAGAAGGAGCATGAAGAACATTTGAGATGGACCTTGCAGAAAATGCGCGAGCATCAATTGTATGCCAAGCTTAACAAGTGTCAATTTTGGCTAAAGGAGATATCGTTCCTTGGCCACATTATCTCCGAGGAAGGAGTATCGGTTGATCCCGGAAAAGTGGGAGATGTTCTGAAGTGGAACTGGCCGCAAAACGTGAAAGATATTCGAAGTTTTCTTGGGATGGCTGGATACTAGCGACGCTTCATCCAGGACTTGTCTAAGATAGCAAAACCTATGACGGAGTTGCTAACGAAGGGAAAAGCGTTCCAGTGGACATCAGCGTGCCAAGAGAGCTTTGAGGAACACAAGAAAAGGCTAACCACAGTGCCAGTTTTGGTATTGCCGGATGTAAGCAAGAGCTTTGACATATATTGTGACGCATCAAGACAAGGTCTCGGATGTGTGATCATGCAAGAAGGACAAGTGGTATCCTATGCCTCACAACAATTAAAGAAGCACGAGCTTAATTATCCTACACATGACTTGGAGCTAGCAGCAGTAGTGCATGCATTGAAGATTTGGAGACATTATATCCTTGGTCATCGATGTGAGATCTATACGGATCATAAAAGTCTCAAGTACATATTCACACAAACGGACTTGAATTTGAGTCAACGTCGATGGTTGGAACTCATCAAGGATTACGATGTTGGAATCAACTACCACCCTGGAAGGGCCAATGTAGTAGCTGATGCATTGAGCCGGAAGGGAGCATGTCACCAACTCACGGTTCGGGAGCTACCACCCGAACTACGCAAGGAGTTCGAACGGTTACACCTCGGATTCTTGAACAAGATGGAAGTGATGGAACTCCACTCTTCATTGGAGCAAGAGATAAGAGATGGCCAAGCAACGGATGAGGAGATCAAGGAAAGGATCCGACAAGGAATAGAGAAGGATTTCAAGGAAGATGAGAAGGGTACGCTTTGGCTACGAAAAAGGATTTGTGCGCCTAACGTGAAGCACATCCGTGACTTGATATTAAAAGAGGCACATGATTCACCTTATTCCATACATCCCGGAAGTACCAAGATGTACAAGAACCTGAAGACTTGTTATTGGTGGGATAGTATGAAGAGGGACATAGCCGAATATGTTGCCCTATGCGACACATGCCAACGGGTGAAGGCCGAACATCAAAGACCCGCTGGATTGTTTCAACCCTTGAAGGTACCCGAGTGGAAGTGGGAACACATTAGTATGGATTTCATCATCGGGTTGCCACGTACTCAGTTGGGTTACGACTCCATCTGGGTTATCATGGACCGATTGACGAAAACAGCCCATTTTCTCCCTGTAAGGACCAAGTACAACGTTGCACAATTAGCCGAGTTGTACATGGAGCAGATCGTGTGCCGTCATGGAGTCCCGAGGAGGATAGTATCAGATCGGGGTTCTCAGTTTACCTCTAGATTTTGGAGGAAGCTGCAGGAAGCTATGGGTACACAACTGGATTTTAGCTCCGCTTACCACCCGCAGACCGACGGGCAAACGGAAAGGACAAACCAAATTTTGGAGGACATGTTGAGAGCCTGTGCCTTGAAATATGGACGTAGTTGGGATAGGAGCTTGTCGTAGGCGGAATTCTCCTATAACAACAGCTATCAAGCCAGCTTGAAGATGTCACCATTCGAAGCATTATATGGCAGACAGTGTAGAACGCCGCTATTTTGGAATGGGGCCGGAGAAAACCAAGTGTTTGGACCCGAAGTGCTACAAGAAGCTGAAAAGAAAGTCCAAACGATATGGGAGAACTTAAAGGCTTCTCAGTCATGACAGAAAGGCTATGCGGACAATAGATGAAGGAAGTTGACTTTCGAAGTAGGAGACTACATATACCTCAAGGTATCGCCTATCCGTGGCCAACGACGTTTCAACAACAAGGGCAAGCTAGCACCTCGCTACATTGGGCCATTTAAGATTTTGACAAGCGAGGAGAAGTAGCCTATCAACTAGAGCTCCCAACGCACCTCTCCAACGTACATGACGTGTTTCATGTATCTCTGCTCAAGAAGTGCTTGAGAGTGCCAGAAGAGCAAGTACCAATGGAAGATCTTGAACTTCAGGAGGACCTGACCTATGCAGAGCACCCTGTCCGAATTTTGGACGTAAAGGAAAGGGTCACGAGGAACAAAGTGATCCGATGGTGCAAGGTACAATGGATCCATCACACCGAAGCTGAAGCCACATGGGAGCGTGAAGAAGACCTCAAGACAGAATTCCCTCATTTATTCTCTACTATCAAATCTTGAGGGCGAGATTCAATTTAAGGGGGGTAGATTTGTGATACCCTCATTTTTTTATTTCTGCATATATTCATGTTTCATAAACATTTTTATAAGATTGAAACAGAGAAGAATCAAAAGATAGCCAAAAGGAGCCAATTCCAGTTCGCCTAGAGCGCCGTAGACATTTTCCGCGGGCCGCTGGCCACGTGGCGTGTCCGGAGCTCATCCCCGCAAATGGGGAGCGGTCCGCCACTAAACTGACTACGTGGCAGGCTCGGGGCTCATCCCCGCAAAAGGAGGAGAGGTCCGACCCCCGTGGGACACGTGTTACCCCCAGAGCTAGCCTCTGTGGAGAAGCGAGGCCAGTCCCAGAGGACACATGTCGGCTGCGGAGCTAGTCGCTGCGGAGAGAAGGGTTTAGTTATACGGGACACGTTGCACTCACGGAGCTCACCTCCAAAGAGAGGGAGGTCCGGAATTGACACATGGCACACCCGGAGCCACCTCCGAAGAGAGGGGAGGTCTAGCACTGACACGTGGCGTGCACGGAGCACATCTCTGAATAGAGAGGAGGTCCCGACCCGCCAAGATATGTGGCGCACGCGGAGCCCACCTCTGAGAAAGAGGGAGGTCTCGCTCGTTTGACACGCGGCACAACCGGAGCTCGTCTTTGCGGAAAAGGGAGACCAGGCCCCCGATGGACACGTGGAGCTTCCGGTGCTTATCACCGCGTAAGGACGCGATTCTAAAGCGGTTTTTCTTCTGTATGTGTGGGAATCCCCGGCACTGAGGAAACCGACACGACTTCCACAAAGATACCAAATCTGCAAGAGATAAGTTGTTAAGATTCAAAAACAGTTTGAATGGGACTCTTATTCGAAGTCCAATCAGATAAGAACCCTTCGTTTCCCTCTTATAAATAGAACCCAAAACAAACCCCTTGGTCGTAACATCTTCTCTGAGCCGACAACTTAGAAGCCCTAGCCCCAAACTCGCCGAGTAAACCCTTCGCCGGAGTTCAGTCGCGGGAGATCACCGGAAGAGAGCCCCAACGATCTGTCTTGCTAGGAGAAGGGCCCCGAGACCAAGAAGAACGTTAGGTAGGTCTCCATTATCACCTCACGACATCACCATGATTTTTATTCGCACCTGTTTCTTCAATTCCTTCAAAACAGAATCTTTTCGTGGACAGATCACGTGTTGATCAGTTTGATCTAGATCTTAAGTCCAGATCATCGCCACGTCCACATTTAATCTATACACCTCTGTTCTTCATAAAAACTCCATAGAAACATGCAAGAACACGCACAAACCAATACATGCACCATAGGATTAACAAGCATATGCATCATTGCATCTTAAAGTAGAGTTTGTGCATAGTATTGATTGCTGTGAACCTTGTGTATGCGTGATCGAGAATAGAAGGACAAGTTCAGGGGGCTACCTACGACGGACTACAACAAAAAGATTTTGAGCAACCAGAACCGCCAGAACAAGGCAAGTGCCCCTTGACCATATTGATCCTATGTTTTGGGAAACTATTTTTTTTTTGAAAAGGTGTGTGTGCTGAGTCAAACATGTTGGGAAACCCTTTTATAGGAGTTTACTAGTTTTGGTTAAACCACCCTTGTCACCAGGAAAGTTTATGAGTCGGGTACGGTTTTTGCTTTTATGCCTCGCTGAGTCCATAGGATTGGGAAGCGAGATAAATGTGTCTAGCTAACTGCACTCGTAATGATAATGAGAAACTGATGATGTTAATGAACATGGATCGGAGGGAGATCTAGGCAAGCCTGGGTTTGTGAATGAGGTAGCCCGAGATGGTGGTTACTTGCCGTAGATCTAAGGACCAGTTCATGCGAGCACATGCCAGGATAATAGTGCCACCACAAGGCCAAGTATGGGTGCGTCTTAGCTCACTAATTAGGTAAGTTACTAGATTGTTATGGACCGTGGAAGGCGCAGGTAATGGGAGTCGAGTGAGGACTGCCCTGGGAACTGCATGGCACAAGAGGGGGCCCGTGGGTGAGAGAATTGGAGATTTTAGCCTGCCGGTGAAACCTTAGTGAGTCCTTACATCTAGTAGCTCCTTTGTAAAGGCTATTTTGTGATCTCTTGACCATACACCAACGGTTGTGTACTGGTATAATGGAGGTTCTGCAATCGCCGACGGGTGACGAAATCACAAACTTGTGGGTAAAGTGGTACAAACTCTGCAGAGTCTAAAACTATCATGATAGCCGAGCTTACGGTCACGAGTGCCTGGCCAACTTCCATGATTAGATAGGATGGTTATTGGTTATGGTTTTGGTTATGGTTTGTCTTTCGGAACTGTTGAGTTCGGGTGATAAGATTTGGTTGCATGACTGTTGAGTCATGGCAACGAGATTGGTCTCGGTGTGAGATGGAATTGTTTATGAGATGAAATGGTAGCGAATATGAGATGGTATTCGTGAGATGGTAGCGAATACGAGAAGGTATTCATGAGCAAGAATGAAGTTGATTAATGTCTGGTTGGGACATGGAAAGTGATGAACATTATGGAGGTATGATTGGTATTTTAAAACATGTTGGGATTATGTTCACTTAAAGTTAAGTTGCTGTTTTATCGTGGTTTTGATAAATAACTTTGTTTTCTGCAAATGAGCCTTTTTATACCTACCATGTTGTGAGCTACATATCATATTTTCCTGCACTTGCTGAGTACATCATTGTACTCAAACTTGCATTAATATTTCATCATCAGCAACAGGAGAAGATTAGTATGAAGACCAGGTGGAGCATTAGGCGTGTAATCTATCCACAACCTTGCCTGTGGGTATGGAGTAGAGATGGAGCCGTCGCTGCTGCTTAGATTGCTTCTGCACTAGTTAGAAGACTTCCACTGCATAGAAATAAGACTTCCGCTGCCGAGCTGAGTCCAAGACTCATGAAACCTACAAACTCTGTTATTCGTGGTTATATATATTCTGAAATTCAGTTTGTGGATGATGTGTATATGTGTGATGAACATCATGGGCAACATATGCATCAGTTCTCGGTTCCGTAGTTTTTCCACGAAATTGAGGGTGTCACAAATCAGTTGGAAAGGCTTCCAGTTGATGCTTAACCACATATGATGCACTTATGAAGTTGTGGGTTGCACCAGAATCAAATAATATGATGATTGCTTGATCGTTGAGAGTGAACGTACCCGCCAGCACGTTTTCTCCCTCTGGGGCGTCCTCATTGTCGAGGTTGCGAACACCCCCAGTTCGCTGACCAACCTTCTTGACCGGAGGTTGGCCTCGAGCACCGCCCTGATACTGGGCTTGCCCGCTGCTCTGCTGCCCCTGGGGACAGTCCTTCGAGAAATGGCCCGCCTGGCCACATGTAAAGCAAGTGTAGCAAGGCGGTCCTCCGCTGATCGGCGGACGGAAACCCAGGGTGCGTTGTGGCGGTGCAAACGCCTGGGGTACCATCTGCTGCTGCTGTTGCGGTCGCGGTGGTGGCATCGGCGGTCGGAACGGGGGAGGCTGGAAAGAACAACCCCCAAACTGCTGAGGTAGCGTTGGTGGATGCCATTGCTGACCGGATGGTGTCTGATACACTATGCGGTATTTTTGAGGAGCTCCACCCCCACTGCTGGGTGGAGTGCTGTGCTTTCGCTGCTCAGCTGCCAATTCACGCTGAGCATCTTCTTGCATGATCGCGGTGACAAGATCGCTGAACATGCCGCGATTGCATTGGACGAGATGCATCTTCATCTCGGGATTTAATCCTCGATAGAAGTGCTCCCGCTTCTTCTTCTCAGTGGAGACATAATCTGATGCATACTGCGCCAGATGGTTGAAAGCACGGAAGTAGTCATGGGATCTCCTCCCGCCCTGCTTCAGCTCCAAGAACTCTTGGAACTTCCGCTTCATTATCCCGGGAGGGATATGGTAGGCTCGTAACGCCTCCCGGAATTCTTCCCACTCCACGGCATGGCCAGCCGGCAGTGAGCAACATAGTTCGCCCACCACGCACCAGCGGCACCATGAAGCTGCTGCGCCGCGAACAGAGTCTTCTGCCGCTCCGTACATTGAATCAGCCTGAACTTGGACTCAATAGTCTGCAGCCAATTGTCGGCCTCCAGGGGTTCTGCTGCTTCAGTGAACACCGGAGGGTGCGTACTCATGAAGTCCGAGTACGTTACAGCATGATGCTTATGGGGCCCCCTCTCTTGACGTCCCCCCGGTTGGGATATATTTTGCACGATCATGCGGAGCAGGTCGGTCTGCTCCTCACGATTAGCCACCAGTGCCGCAATCACATCCGCTAATGATAAGCGGAGGCGGCGGTGGTGGTTGTTGCTGTGGGGTACTGTCATAGGCAGGTGGCTGGGATTCATCACCTCCAAGCTGGCTAGAGCCACCGACCTCATACGTGGCCTGAGTGCGAACCATCTGCAACCATACGACAATAAAAATCAGTCCCGCAACATACTTCATGCAGTCTAATGAAATAGGCGTAAAACATAATGGCAGTAAAACATGCGATACATCTCGTATATAGATAATGTAATAAATTTGCACAAGCTACACCATTACCAGACCAAATACACGCTAGTTCAATACAAATTGACTGACTTCCTCTTTGGAAGTTTATCTCAACTAGGTTTGGTCACTACAAGATGTTAATATCGCTTTGTCATCACGTATACTACCCTTTTATCTTCAATACGACAAAAACATAGTCTCTAGCAAAAGAATCTTGAGTAGGACATATACTCAAATCTTTCACTAGTTGAAGATAACCACTCATGAGTATATTCCACCCCCTTGGAAGTACTTAAACTCCCTAGTGTACAACAATCTCTCAAATGAGTTCAACTGTCATCCCTCTGCCAGAATGACCAGTTTACACATATTCCAGATTTTGAGCTGGTGAAGGGCATTTTTATGACTCAAGCTTCATACCAAAGTTCAAGTTAACTTCAGTATATTTCCAACAAGTATTTATTTGCCGTCAGATCAGCTCTGGTTTAAAAGTTATGATAACTCAAAGTCAACAGAATTTCTGGAAGAATTTTAACAGCACCTCCTTTTGAAAGTTTCTGTTTTCAACTCTAATTTCCACTGAATTCCGTGCTGCAATTGCAGAAACTTTGAATTACAAATATGTAACACATCTCCTACCCTTTTCAAATATGTATCATATGATAATTTTATATTTTTCTACTGAATGTTATGCTTGAAAAATAAAACAGTCCAGAGAGTGTTTTGAATCTGTCCTGGTTCTGGACAGTTTACATTCTTCTGGGATTTAAACCATCTTAATGTGTGATTATGCTCTGGAAGTCTACAACAAAGTTGTATAGTACTCAAACACCTTTCAAGAACTATATCCCAGTACTACATTGGCTAAATAATCTGTGAGTTATGCTCTGTTAAAGTTCAGCAAACTTGCTGCCAAAACAGAGCACTCTGTTTTTCAATACCTTTGAACTAAACTGATCAACTAATGAAATTTTCTACCCAACCAGAGTCCTACATATTGAAACTTGGTTATTTTAAGTCCTTGTTACCATTATCTTTCATGCAAATGCCTATTATATGTCGGTACTACGTTCCTCGCAAAAAGAAAACCCTAACCGGATTGTACCGGCTTATACGTCACAATTGTGGCACTAAACGGTCTCTCGCACACGTATACTACACGGGATACATACTTGGTTAGTACCTTCCGAAGAACACACAATAATGATGCACTCAAGGGTTGTTATCATTTCAGGCATGTCCATATTTGAAAGTAAATACAAACGCCCGTATCATTGCCATATGGCCGTCCTTGAGTTAAGCCACGTCTCAAGGTACATGGTCGCGTTTTCACACCACATGACGGGGAACCTGAGTAGAGTGCGAATGGGTCATCACGGTTGGGAATTTTATCAACCCAACAGTTACCACCTAGTGCCCTGCAGGGCACGCCGATGGCAAGCGCTGCGTTTGTCCTCCTGGGCTATTTCCAGACGAACACACTATCGCGTTACTGACCACACGATGGGGTCTCCACTTGCTTGCCTAATGCACGCTAGGGATCAGAATTTCATATGAACTCAGGAACATGGAGAGTCCAAGAGTTTCATATTAACGTCTCACACTAAGCAGTGAGACCTATCCCTGAACCACATTCCTCGTCAGGGGAGCTAACCAAAATTGAACCGCTTTCGGTGGCGTTCCTTACCATTTTTACCGGAGCGTAGCTGCGTCGTTACATAATTTAAATTCAGAATTATAACACATATGTTAGTCTTGCCACTTTAAGTAACTATGATAATACAGTCCTTACTTGGGCAAACTAGCGAACCCTCACCTTAAAACTAAGTTTTCTCGTAATACAATCCTTAATTAGTGCGCTATCCCCGATGCAGCCCCGATACCAGCCTGTGGCGGACCGGAATCCTCTGATTCAGGATCGCAGAGGGTGGTTGTAAAGGTCTCGAAAATGTGAATACAAAGAAACTCTTGTTTGCAAAAGTTGGTTTCATATGTATGAAATTTGGGACTTGTTAAAACTTTTCCACATGTGATAACCCACATGAGGGCTTTCTTCACACAAGTTCAAATGGTTATTTAAAAACTTGGAACCCAATAGGGGTTTAAAACCAAGAGGGGATATTCCCATAGGTGTGAGAAAGCTAAAGGCAGATTTAGAACAAATTGTTCAACTCAAAATTCAAATGAGTGCAACACTATGAATTTCAAAACTGATGTGCTACAAATCTCATTTGCAGCAGCCAAAATAAAAATCAGATTGCATATTTGAATTCCTTAGGTCCAAATTAGGGGGTATCCAAAATTTCATGAATTATTGAAATGTTTTGCAACTCATTTTCCAAAGTGGACTTTAAATGACAAAGAATTCAAATGCCTATTGGATGAAACTTGCCCAATTATCCAAATGCACCTCAGATTTGAACTCCTACAATTTGATTTCACCATTTGCAAATTTTGGGAGATATTTAGAAAAGGGATAAGGAGGGACTGAGCTGTGGGACTCACATGTCAATGAAACAGTTTAAATTGCAAAAGATCTCAGAGTGTGGTCTCTGTTTTGCTGCTGTGAGTCGGTTCACTCGTACAGAGGGCGCAGCTCCGCTGGTCGACACCGAGGCAAGCCGGCGACAGCTCCCGATCCACCTCCTCCTTGATCAGTGGGCGCTGGCGAGCTGCTTCTCCCGTCCTCATCACCTCAGCGCACTCACAGCACCGAGACAACCGCTATTCTTTCGTTTTTCCACAGAAAACAACCGAGCTGCTGCTGCTGAGCTCTTGATCGATCGGCCACACCATAGCCCGTGTGCAAGCCCCAGCAAAGTAGCAAAACGGCACCACGGAGTCTTCCACCACCTCCTCGCGCCTTCACCGAGTGAGTTCGTGCCTGCTACACCGAGAACGCCCAGTTCCCGCAGCGGCCGCCATAGAACCGAGAGCAGGTGCTCTCGTAGACAGCCTCAACTGAGGCTTGTCACGGCCGAGCTAGGCCACCACTGGACGTGCGCGACGTCCACACAGATCACCGCCGAAGCTCAGGACCAACCAAGGATCGTCGACAGTAAATTTCGAGATTTTCTTCCGATCGGTGCAAACCGACCTTCGGGTATGATTTCGTGAAATTCCCGACTGATTCTTGTTTAGATACCACGAAACTTCACATACGAGAAATAGACTTTAGGGCGCACCAGTTTGCTTTTGAAACCTAGCGTGACACACACTGTGCACTGCGTAATTTTGATCTTTCCGATGGTGGCTATGGCGGGACGGCTCGGGCACATAGTGAACACTAGTTTTGAGCCGTTCCCAAACTCGTGTGCGGCCATGCCGAGCTTCTCCAGCCCTTACTGGTGCTGTAGGACCGTTCCAGAGAACTTCTGGCGGGCTAGCTCATCAGGGCGACCTCGCCGAAGTTCCACAGAGCCGTCACGCCGTTGCAAGCTACCTTGTGGGCTCTGCCAGCTCGGGAAAACCACACCAGTGTGTTCCTCAAGTTGATATAGGTGCTGGCGGCGAGTGGCAGCTCGGGATTTGGCTGGACGACCGAATTCAGCGAGCTCCAGCGAGCCCCGGCGGCGCTATCGCGCGGGGTCGAGAGGTAGGCGAAGGCGGGGCGCCGGACCCGCCTGTCGGTCACTCGGGAGAGAAGGGCCAGATCCTATGTAACGCCTGATCAACTGTGACAGCGCGGGAAACATTCCTGTGACCCCGTGTGGTGCTCTCCCGACACCAGACACGTGTCCCATGGACCCACCGGCAGTATTTAAACTTTTCCCGGATATATTCAAATCCCAGATTTTCCCCAAACTTTAGAAGAGCATAACTATTGCTAGGAACCTCCAAATTTAGTGATTCATATTGGGTTAGATTCAGATTGACAAACTCTATCCAAATATGCAACCCAATTTGTATGACAGGCATTAATGAATTCTGGAAAATTCATTAAAGCTTTTCAGCAAAAGAATTTTAGAGAGAGTTTGGTTTATCCTAAAATCCTCAAATGTTGCCACAATATTCATTAGTGTGTTATTAGACTCCTGTAAAAGTTTCTGCTCATTTGGAGTTGATTTGGTCAGGAGAATTCAGATTGTAATTTACTGTGTTCAAATGAATACAGAAACATTTTCAGAGAATTTCCAAAACTTGGGAATTCAGTTCTGGAAATTCCTAGCTCAAAAAATACAAGGAAAATTCATGCAAGCTCTATGAACTATAATTGAAATTGTACTTCACTAAGTTTGGCATGAGCATGGGTGTTACCTCAGAATTAGTTCTTCTTTGCTTAATTGCTTAGAAAATTGTTCTGAATAAACCACTCAATGAAAAGTGCTAATTTTTGGTCCAGATGGTTTTCTTCTGACAAGGAACTCACATATAAATTTTCAGCTCCATTGGAGCCCTGGCTCACCACTGTCTTGTGTAACCACTTTAGGTGATCAAAACACAAGTGATGAATAGCACTCAACACTTGATCATAGTACTTTAACCCAACCTAAACCACTAGCACCAGTGTCATTTTAAATTCTTAAATAGAGTTCCAGTTTTTAAACTGTCATTATATCTTATTAGCAAGAGCTTCTCAATTAAATACATATGTGTGATCATATCGTGTAGCCTCTACGTGAGCACGTGTGAAGGGATTGGAGTGAAGATCAAGGAGGGAGGGAAGCAAGTGATCAAGCCCCAAGTGATCATCACTAACTGATTGTATTCATAGTCACCTGCAAAACATGCAAGCCCCGGTTTGCATCTGAACAGTTTTATAAAGTATTTCCATTTTTAGAGATCATAGTTTTGAATCATTTGATTGCATTACGTCTAGTTGACATTGAGAACCCCACTTGCATAACCAGAAATACCTAAGAGAGAAAGGGTAGAATAGTACCTCCTCGAGTGGACTTGGCTACGCTAAATGTTAGTAGGAAAGGTCCGGTAGAAGTCGAGTAGTTGGAATCTACTGGCGAGTTTAGGGCTGGTTTACTCCGAACGGGTAAAAATTAGAAATCATGAGGAACGTTCACACATAAGAAATGGAGACCGGGCAGAGAGATTTAGATGCAGCAGGCTGCGGACCGTGCGTGCATAGCCCTGCCTGTGTCGGTTAAGGCCCGTTCGTGCTTGGCCCTGTTGGGCAAGTTTGAGTTGTGTACCGGGCACATACTGGCTATATGGGTCCCGGGAAACCGATGTACCTTGGGAGATCCATAGTGGAACTTTTCTAACTGCCTTAGGCTTTCGGCGTCAGGGTAACAGGAGGTAACTCGCTCAAGAACATACCACTGCGGGTATGTACCTTGAGGAATCTTGCGGACTCGGTGCAGTTAGAGTGCATCCAATGTGGAAGATCTTGGGAAAGGTGGTCGCGTACAACGTCAGTCGAGGTTGCTGCCGGCAACTCGGAGTACGGGTGTACGTGTCGTGTAGTCCGGGCGTGTACTGATTTGAACCACCGTCGCTCGCGGTCATATGAGCATACTTGCCTACTGCGTCTTGACGTAGTAACAACTGAACTGGTTTTGTTTCGAACTTGATAAGGCTGTGATGTAATTTGTATTGCAACCATGATTGAATTAGAGATAGGCTCATTAAACTTTACTTTCACCTTGTGCAAGGAGCATCGCAACAAAGCGTTTCTTGTTTGATTGTGGAGTTGCGATGCTGTTCAGTTCAAGGTCTGTAAACTGAGGCTTAAAATCTGAAAGTTAAGGATCAACTTTAGGCGAGTTCTTTATGCAAATCTAGCTATCGTAAATGTCACCCATCGTGCATGTAGAGTTTCTTGTTTAGGAGAGACGGATCAGTCTTGCTGAGCCTATGTGCTCAAGCTTGCTATATAAGTGGTTTTGTAGGATAACATCGATGCTAAGAAGAAGGTTGTCCGGTGAGACTCGGAGACTTCTGAGTCGTTTAACACAGGGAGAACCCAGCCGCTGCTGTTGTCTTCATGTTGCTAGCGACAGGAGTCTGCAGGCTGGACTTCATCTCGTGTGCTCTTTAGTTATTTGACGTGAGTTGTTATAGACTTCTGCTGTAGTTACTTGATGTAAAGTATTTACAAATAAAAACTTGTAAGCTTCCGTTATTGTTTTATGTAATACATTGTTTCTTATATGTGTGCTGTTGGGTGCCGCACAACACGGCAGCACCCAATGCGATTCCAGGGGGAGAGCCACATCCCCGTGACTGAACGGGCAGCGTCGGGGTTCTCTCAGCGTGGTATCAGAACCGCATTGATAATAGCGCACGGAATAAGGATCGTATTACGACAAAAACTTAGGATATGGTGAGGAAACAGTATTAGGCCCACATAAGGACCATAGTAGTATAGTTACTTAAAGTGGCATGACTAACATACTTGTTATAATTGTGAATTTTAATTATGTAACGCCCCACCTACGCTCTGGTAAGCATGGTAAGGAACGCCACCGAAAGTGGTTCAATTTCGGTTAGCTCCCCTGACAAGGGATGTGGTTCAGGGTTAGGTCTCACAGCTTGGTGTGAGACGTTAATATGAAACTCTTGAACTCTTCATGTTCCTTAGTTCATATGAAACACTGATCCCTAGCGTGCATTAGGCAAGAAAGTGGAGACCCCATCGTGTGGTCAGTAACGCGATAGTGTGTTCTTCTGGAAATAGCCTAGGAGGACATACACAGCGCTTGCCATCGGCGTGCCCTGCAGGGCAGTAGGTGGTATCTGTTGGGTTGATAAAATTCCCAAACGTGACGACCCGTTGGCGCTCTACTCGGGTTTCTCCGTCGTGTTGTGTAAAAATGCTACCATGTACCTTGAGATGTGGCTTGACTCAAGGACGGCCCGTATGGAAATGATACGGGGCGTATGTTTTTAGTATGATATGGAACTGCCTGAAATGAGAAAAACTTTGAGTGCACCACCATTGAGTGTTCTTCTGCAGGTACTAACCACGTATGTATCCCGAGTATTATACGTGTGCAAGAGACCGTTTTAGTGCCACTGGTAAAACGAATATGCCGGTATAGTCCGGTTAGGATTTACTTTTGGTGAGGCTACGTAGTACCGACCTGCTTCTTACGGTGCATCGACACCGTAGTAAACTTAATAACCCCTTTCCTTTGAAGAAATGACTCATGAACTAACTTTCAACTAAAAATGGAAGTTTGAAACAAATATTAGTTATTGAACTCTTATTTTGAGCTAAGATTCAAATGAGAGGAAGACTAGGCTTTAAAGATTTCAAAAAAAAGAGTGCTCTGTTTTTGGCTGGAATTCTTGCTGGATTTTAACAGAGCATAACTCTGAGTATCTTGACCCAATTAAGGTGTATGATACATTTCTGGAAAGAATTTCAAGTTACCTACAAGTTCTTTGTAGACCTCCAGAGCAAATTCACATGCTAAATGGGTAGAAAGTTCAGAGGAAGGTAAACTGTAGAGAACCAGGACAGCAGCAAAACCTCTCTGAACCTTTCTGTCTTTAAGCCATAACTTTCTGTAGAAAAATCCTAAAGAAGCCTATGATACACCGTTGGAAATGTTATGAGTGGTGCAACATTGTTGAAGTTCGAAGTTTGATCAGATTCTTATTGTATTTGCATATACAGCTGTGATGAAATCAGCCACATACAAAGGAGATGCTGGCAAATTTTATCTAGGAATTCTGTCAAATTCGGAAAATCATAACCCTTAATCCAGAGATAATCCGAAGGCATATGAGTACTCGTTGGAAGGATACTGAAGTTAACTTTAACTTTGGTATTGAACTTGAGTTATGAAAATGCGTTTAACTAGATCAAAATCTGGAAATAGTGCATAAAGGTCTGTTCTGTACAGATAGACCAGATAGCCATGCCTACAAAGGAGTTGTGTAACCATGGATTTTGTTAATGCTTTCATAAAGTTTTGACATATTCATGTTTTCATTAGTCTCACATGCTTCTGAGTTCATGTTTAACTCATCTCGAATACATTTTTGCAGTATGGTTCATACTCGCTCTAGGAGTATGGCCGGGAGTTCTCGCCGAGGCGGTGATGTTTCCATTCCACCATTGGAACCACCATCCACGGGATGGATGGATCTTATGACTGAGTCGTCGAGTCTAATCAAGAGAACACTAGGCTACTCCAAGAAGCAACGCAAGAACACACACTTACTCCAAGCTTTGGTACAGCAAGGTGTACTCCAGAACACACAACAAGTCGTTCCACCTCGGAACGCTTATCTGGATTTCTTGGTGACTGAACCGCCAATCTTTACTGAAGCCACCGAACCTGTGGAAGCGGATCAATGGCTTCGTGTCATGGAGTCCAAATTCGGAGTATTCGAGTGTGATGAATACCAGAAGACCAAGTTTGCTGCTCAGCAACTCCATGGAGCCGCCGGAAACTGGTGGGTTGCTCATCTTGCCACCATTCCGGATGATCATCAAGTAACATGGAGTGAGTTCTGTGAATCCTTTCGTACTCGTCACATACCACTAGGTATTGTCAAGGCAAAGCGGGAGGAATTTTTGGGTTTGAAGCAAGGGGACATGAGTGTCCTCGAGTATGTCAGAAGGTTTAACCTTTTGGCCCAATATGCTCTCGAATATGTGGCGAAAGAAGAGGCACGGTGCGACTTATTCTTCCATGGCCTGAGTGCCATATTACAGGAGAAGTTGGCCATGCACAATAACGGCAGTTACACCGACATGGTAGATGCGGCCCTCATCCAAGAGAAGCCGACCCTTGAGTGGCAAGCGGAGAAGAGAAAGATGAGTGAGATCGAGCAGGCCAGCACAAGTTATGTGCCTCAGAAGTACCGTTTGGTGTATCAAATGCCACCCGGTGAATGATGGAGGCCACCTGTACAATCAACTCCTCATAGATTGATTGCTGGTCAAGTTCTACAACTTGCACAACCTCCACAGCCACAGCATCAGACGGTGGTTTGTGCTCCATCGCTGCAGCCATATGTACCTAGCATCCAACCGCAAGTCAACGAAGAACCGGAGAGACATCCGTGTGTCACTTGTAGGCATATGGGCCATTATGCTAGGCATTGTCTGGAGGGAACTCGAGGTTGCGGGTCATCATATTTACAACAATACGACCCGTACCTCATTTTGCAGACAGGAGGGCAGATAAGGGGCAATATTCACTATACTGTGATTGATGATCTTCCGGAAGGAGAAGCCACTTTAGCAGGGATGTTTTCTCTGAATCAGCTACCGGTTTTATTTCTCTTTGATTCCGGTGCCACACACAATTTCATTAGCCAGTTTTTTGTGGCTCAACATCAGATCCAAACAGTTTATACAAAGAGGCAATACCTCATATCTTCGCCCGGGGGCAGCAGTACCGCAAGCGAGGTTGTCTCCCGAGCACCTCATTGTTTGGGGGGTAGAATATACCCTACGACTCTCATTATTCTTGAGGGTCTGAAGATCGACATCATTTTGGGGATGTCGTGATTGAAGTACCACAGAGCGTTTCTTAACATCAGCTCCAGGACCGTTGAGCTCAACTCCCCACAGCACGGTCTTCATATATTAATTATGGGCGCCAGACGGCAACAGATTGCAACAGTAAACTACACGGAAGCTGTTAAGATAGAGGTCATTCCAGTGGTACGTGAGCATCCGGATGTATTTCCCGATGATTTACCGGGCATGCCACCCGAGCGAGACGTTGAGTTCAAGATTGAACTTATACTGGGAACAACACCAATATCACTAAGGCCGTACAAGATGGCACCCAACGAACAGGCAGAATTGAAGACACAACTGAATGACCTAATGAGCAAGGGCTTTATACGACCGAGTTCGTCACCTTATGGTTGTTCAGCATTGTTTGTCAAGAAGAAGGACGAAACACTACGGCTTTGTGTTGATTATCATCCTTTGAACGCCGTTACCATCAAGAACAAGTATCCACTACCTCGCATTGATATGCTCTTCGATCAATTAGTGGGTGCGAAGGTATTTTCGAAGATGGATCTTTGGTCCGGATATCACGAGATTAAAATCCGGGCAGAAGATATTCCGAAGACGGCATTCTCAACGAGATACGGGCTGTAGGAGTATCTCGTTGTGTCTTTTGGTTTGACCAACGCACCAGCACACTTTATGTACCAGATGAATTCAGTGTTCATGCCGGAGTTGGATAAATTCGTTGTTGTCTTCATCGACGATATCTTGGTGTACTCCAAGTCAGAGGAAGAACATGCTGAACATCTGCATATTGTGCTACAAGATTGCGAGATCATCAGCTCTATGCAAAATTCAGCAAGTATGAATTCTGTATTAATCAAGTACCTTTTCTCGGACACATCATTTCAGCGGAGGGCATCGCTGTAGATCCAAGTAAGATTATCCAAGTGCAGAAATGGGAGTCACCAAAGTCAGTGCATAAAATCCGTAGCTTACTCGGTTTAGCAGGTTATTACCGGAGGTTCATTCTGGGTTTCTCCAAGATTGCTAAACCGATGACGGAATTATTAAAGAAGAATACCAGATTTATGTGGGGTGCTTCGTGTGAACAAGATTTCAAGACTTTAGTGAAGCATCTCACAATAGCCCCAGTTCTTGCTCAGCCGGATACGACGAAGCCATTCGACGTGTATTGCAATGCATCTGGCATCGGTCTTGGCTGCGTGCTGATGCAAGAAAGACGAGTGGTCGCTTATGGATCTCGTCAACTCAGAAATCAGGAGCAGCATTATCCAACTCATGATCTTCATTTAGCTGCCGTGGTTCTTGCTTTGAAGATGTGGAGGCATTACTTGCTCGGAAATCTTGTACACCTCTACACCGACCACAAGAGCTTGAAGTACATCTTCACTCAGAAGGAATTGAACATGAAGCAATGAAGATGGCTAGAGCTCATCAAAGACTATGAACTTGAGATTCATTATCATCCAGGAAAGACGAATGTGGTCGCCGATGCGCTCAGTCGTAAGGCGCATATCCATCACCTAACTATTGCTGAAATGGATGATGAAGAACCAAGCCTCCGTGTCATCCCGTATGGAGCTCTCTATAATCTCGCTCTCATTCCTACCATTCGAGTGGAGATCATTGAAGCTCAACAAAAAGACAAAGGTATGTTTCACATACGGCAAAGGATAGACAACGGAGAGATGAAATGCTTCCGGAAGGACGAGGATGGTACTTTGTGGTTCAACGACCGGATTGTAGTACCCCGGGATATGGGACTACGGAAGAAAATTTTGGATGAAGCTCATTTGTCCAAATTTTCCATTCATCGGGCAGCAATAAAATGTACCAAGATCTCCGGAAGAAGTTTTGGTGGACATGTATGAAACGTGAAGTCGTAAAGTACGTTTCGGAATGTGATACATGTCGAAGAGTCAAGGCCGACCATGTGAAGAAGTCGGGCCTGTTGCAGCCATTGCATGTACCGGCATGGAAGTGGGAAGAATTGAGTATGGACTTCATTGTCGGGTTGCCGATGACCTCCCACAACCATGATTCGATTTGGGTAATCATGGACCGGTTAACCAAATCAGCAAACTTCATCCCGGTGCATACAAGGTATAATGCAAAGCAGTATGCGGAGCTGTACATAGCACGGATCTTGTGCCTACATGGAGTTCCCCGTACCATTGTGTTAGATAGAGGATCGCTGTTCGTAGCCCGTCTCTGGGATCAGCTACACGCATCCTTGGGAACCAAACTCATTAGAAGCTCCGCGTATCACCCTCAAACCGATGGGCAAACTGAGAGGGTGAATCAAATACTGGAAGATATGCTAAGAGCATGTGCCATCCACCACGGTAGGAGCTGGGATGATCACTTACCGTTGGCGGAGTTCTCGTACAACAACGGATATCAGACGAGCATCAAAATGGCACCATATAAAGCTCTATACGGCCGGAAGTGCCGTACACCATTGAACTGGTGTGAGTCTGGTGAACGAGTAATGTTCAGGGTTGATCTTGCCAATGAAGCCGAAGAGAGAGTTCGGATAATACAAGAGAACCTCAAAGCTGCCCAATCTCGTCAGAAAAGCTACGCGGATCAGAGGCGTCGACCACTGCATTTCGACGTCGGAGAGCACGTGTATCTTCATGTGTCTCCGATGAAAGGGATTCATCAGTTCGGGGTCAAGGGGAAACTTGATCCCCAATTCATCGGTCCGTTTACCATCACGGAGAAGTGCAGAACTGTAGCCTACCGGCTGGAACTACCGGCAAACCTTGCCAGTATTCACGACATATTTCACGCATCCCAGCTGCGGAAGTGTCTCAAGTTTACCGCTGCTGTCCGCACCGAAGACATCGACGAGTTGAAGCCGGATCTCACCTATGTCGAGCAGATTGTACAGATTATCGACGAAAAGACCTGGATCACCTGAAACCGGACTTCGAGATTTTACAAAGTCCTGTGGAGTAATCATACCCCGGAGGAGACAACGTGGGAAACCGATGATTACATCCACAAGAACTATCCAGAACTTTTGTCATAAACTTTGTAATTACCTCCCATATGGTTCTTCGTTTGTAATCTCGGGACGAGATTTCTTTTAAGGGGGGGAGGAATGTAAAGGTCCCAAAAATGTGAATACAAAGAAACTCTTGTTTGCAAAAGTTGGTTTCATATGTATGAAATTTTGGACTTGTTGAAACTTTTCCACATGTGATAACCCACATGACGGCTTTCTTCACACAAGTTCAAATGGTTATTTAAAAACTTGGAACCCAAGAGGGGTCTAAAACCAAGAGGGGAAGTTCCCATAGGTGTGAGAAGGCTAAAGGCAGATTTAGAACAAATTGTTCAACTCAAAATTCAAATGAGAGCAACACTATGAATTGAAAACTGATGTGCTACAAATCTCATTTGCATCAGCCAAAATAAAAATCAGATTGCATATTTGAATTCCTTAGGTCCAAATTAGGGGCTATCCAAAATTTCATGAATTATTGAAATGTTTTGCAACTAATTTTCCAAAGTGGACTTTAAATGACCAAGAATTCAAATGCCTATTTGAATTTGGATGAAACTTGCCCAATTATCCAAATGCACCTCAGATTTGAACTCCTACAATTTGATTTCACCATTTGCAAATTTTGGGAGATATTTAGAAAAGGGATAAGGAGGGACTGAGCTGTGGGACTCACATGTCAATGAAACAGTTTAAATTGTAAAAGATCTCAGAGTGTGGTCTCTGTTTTGCTGCTGTGAGTCGGTTCACTCGTACAGAGGGTGCAGCTCCGCCGGTCGACACCGAGGCAAGCCGGCGACAGCTCCCGAGCCACCTCCTCCTTATCAGTGGGCGCTGGCGAGCTGCTTCTCCTGTCCTCATCACCTCAGAGCACTCACAGCACCGAGACAACCGCTATTCTTTCGTTCTTCCACCGAAAACAACCGAGTTGCTGCCGCTGAGCTCTCGATCGATCGGCCACACCGTATCCCATGTGCAAGCCCCAGCAAAGTAGCAAAATGGCACCACGGACTCTTCCACGACCTCCTCGCGCCTTCACCGAGTGAGTTCGTGCCTGCTACACCGAGAACGACCAGTTTCCGCGGCGGCCGCCATAGAACCGATAGCAGGTGCTTTCGTGGACAGCCTCAACCGAGGCTTGTCACGGCCGAACTATGCCACCCCTGGACGTGCACGACGTCCACGCAGCTCACCCCTGAAGCTCATGACCAACCAATGATCATCGACAGTGAATTTCGAGATTTTCTTCCGATCGGTGCAAACCGATCTTCGGGTATGATTTCATGAAATTCCCGATTGATTCTTGTTTAGATACCACGAAACTTCACATACGAGAGCTAGACTTGAGGGCACACCAGTTTGCTTTTGAAACCTAGCATGACACACACTGTGCACGGTGTAATTTTGATCTTTCCGACGGCGGCTATGGCGGGACGGCTTGGGCACATGGTGAACTCTAGTTTGGAGCCGTTCCCGAACCCGTGAGCGGCCATGCCAAGCTTCTCCAGCCCTCATCAGTGCTGTAGGACCGTTCCAGAGAACTTTTGGCGGGCTAGCTCATCGGGGCGACCTCGCCGAAGTTCCACCGAGCCGTCGCGCCGTTGCAAGCTACCTTGGGGGCTCTGCCAGCTCGGGAAAACCACACCAGTGTGTTCCTTGAGTTGATATAGGCGCTGGCGGCAAGTGGCAGCTTGGGATTTTGCTGGACGACCGAATTCGGCGAGCTCCGGCGAGCCCCGGTGGCGCTATCGTGCGGGGTCGAGAGGTAGACGAAGGGGGGCACCGGACCCGCCTGTCAGTCACTCGGGAGAGAAGGGCTGGATCCTCTGTAACGCCAGATCAACTGTGACAGCGCGGGAAACATTCCTGGGACCCCGTGTGGCGCTCTCCAGACACCAGACATGTGTCCCATGGACCCACCGGCAGTATTTTAGAGGGAGTTTGGTTTATCCAAAAATCCTCAAATGTTGCCACAATATTCTTTATTGTGTTATTAGACTCCTGTAAAAGTTTCTGATCATTTGGAGTTGATTTGGTCAGGAGAATTCAGATTGTAATTTACTGTGTTCAAATGAATACAGAAACATTTTCAGAGAATTTCCAAAACTTGGGAATTCAGTTCTGGGAAATTCCTAGCTCCAAAAATCCTAGGAAAATTCATGCAAGCTCTATGAACTATAATTGAAATTGTAGTTCACTAAGTTTGGCATGAGCATGGGTGTTACCTCAGAATTAGTTCTTCTTTGCTTAATTGCTTAGAGAATTGTTGTGAATAAACCACTCAATGAAAAGTGCTAATTTTTGGTCCAGATGGTTTTCTTGTGTTAAGGAACTAACATAAAAAATTTTAGATCCATTGGAGCCTTGGATCACCACTGTCTTGTGTATCCTCTTTAGGTGATCAACACACAAGTGATGAATAGCACTCAACACTTGATCACAGTACTTTAACCCAACCTAAACCACTAGCACCAGTGTCATTTTAAATTCTTAAACAGAGTTCCAGTTTTTAAACTGCAATTAGATCTTACTAGCAAAAGCTTTTCAGTTAAATACATATGCTTGACCATATCGTGTAGCCTCTACGTGAGCACGTGTGAAGGGATTGGAGTGAAGATCAAGGAGGGAGGAAAGAAAGTGATCAAGCCCCAAGTGATCGTCACTAACTGATTGTATTCTTATTCACCTTCAAAACAGGCAAGCCCCGGTTTGAATCTGAACAGTTTTATAAAGTATTTCCATTTTTAGAGATCATAGTTTTGAATCGTTGGATTGCATTACGTCTAGTTGATATTGAGAACCCCACTTGCATAACCAGAAATACCTAAGAGAGAAAGGGTAGAATAGTACCTCCTCGAGTGGACTTGGCTACGCTAAATGTTAGTAGGAAAGGTCCGGTAGAAGTCGAGTAGTTGGAAGCTACTCGCGAGTTTAGGGCTGGTTTACTCGGAACGGGTAAAAATTAGAAATGATGATGAAAGTTCACACATAAGAAATGGAGACCGGGCAGGGAGGTTTAGATGCAGCAGGCTGCGGAACGTGCGTGCATAGCCCTGCCTGTGTCGGTTAAGGCCCGTCCGTGCTTGGCCCTGTTGAACAAGTTTGAGTTGTGTACCGGGCACATACTGGCTATATGGGACCCAGGAAACCAATGTACCTTGGGAGATCCATAGTAGAACTTTTCTAACTGCCTTAGGCTTTCAGCGCAGGGTAGCAGGAGGTAACTCGCTCAAGAACATACCACTGCGGGTATGTACCTTGAGGGAGCTTGCGGACTCGGGGCAGTTAGACTGCGTCCAATGTGGAACATCTTGGGAAAGGTGGCCGCGTACAACGTCAGTCGATGTTGCTGCAGGCAACTCGGAGTACGGGTGTATGTGTCGTGTAGTCCGGGCTTGTACTGATTCGAATCACCGTCGCTCGCGGTCATATGAGCATACTTGCCCACTGCGTCTTGACGTAGTAACAACTGAACTGGTTTTCTTTCGAACTTGATAAGGCTGTGATGTAATTTGTATTGCAACCATGATTGAATTAGAGATAGGCTCATTAAACTTTACTTTCACCTTGTGCAAGGAGCATTGCAACAAAGCGTTTCTTGTTTGATTATGGAGTTGCGATGCTGTTCAGTTCAAGGTCTGTAATTGAGGCTTAAAATCTGAAAGTTAAGGATCAACTTTAGGCGAATCCTTTATGCAAATCTAGCTATCCTAAATGTCACCCATCGTGCATGTAGAGTTTCTTGTTTAGGAGAGACGGATCAGTCTTGCTGAGCCTATGTGCTCACGGTTGCTATATAAGTGGTTTTGCAGCCTAACATCGATGCTAAGAAGAAGGTTGTACGGTGAGACTCGGAGACTTCCGAGTCGTTTAACACAGGGAGAACCCAGCCGCTGCTGTTGTCTTCATGTTGCTAGCGAGAGGAGTCCGTGGGCTGGACTTCATCACGAGTGCTCTTTAGTTATTCGACGTGAGTTGTTATAGACTTCCGCTATAGTTACTTGATGTAAAGTATTTACAAAGAAAAACTTGTAAGCTTCCGCTATTGTTTTATGTAATACATTGTTCCTTATATGTGTGCTGTTAGGTGCCGCACAACACGGCACCACCCAATGCGATTCCCGGGCGAGTGCCACGTCCCCGTGACTGAACGGGCAGTGTCGGGGCTCTCTCAGTGGTGCCACACGATGCGACACCCGACAACACACACCATAAGAACGATATTGTATTACATAGAAAACCAACTGAATATGTACAAACTAGTACAAGACTTCAGTTACAAACTAGTATTTGGATTACAATAGTGGAAGCTACGTTTATACAACTCACACCATCTACCTAGCAAAAGTCAGTTTCCCAGCCCTATGGGCAACCCACACTAGCTGCACTCCTCATCTCAGCGTGGCGTGTACGTCTCCCACTCAGCCGTGGTCCCCAACGGAGGGTAGCCTCACTGGTGGACCGTACCCCGAGTCCGTGGGATATTCACCTGAAAAACACTTATAGCAGCAACAGTGAGCACGATGGCTCAACGAGACTTAACCGACTCACCTATGCATGAAACACTACATGCGGTTGACACGAACATGGGATGGTAATTTGCAGCAAACGGAATCGCCTACAAGTTCGTCCTTATTTCACCTTTGAGCCACAAGTTAACAGTTCATGAATCTAAAATTTTATTAAGCAATATTTAGTGGCACACATGTAGCAATACAATTTAATCATATCAGCAATATTGAATCATACCCTTTCATATATTAACCTACGTCACGACACGGTGAATAAGAGGTACTCATAACCGCGAGGAACGGTGAATCGACTCGATATACACCTGCAGGGATACCCAAATAGCACGTCACGTACGCCCACCCGTGGAGCTGCACAGCACACTCAGTCAATGCCGTACAGGACAACCTTTCACCCAACAGCCCAAACGTCGAACCGGTCGCACCCAAACGGACAGGAGGTTCCCTACACGGAGCATCTCTCTATGCCCGTTAGCGGATTTCTACCTTGCTGCCATCAACCTACACCTATAAATCAGTGCGTTATGCCTCGACGCCCGGAGGTATAGGTTACATCGGTTTATCGGACCCCATATATCCGATATGCCTTCAGTACATTCAAACTTGCTCTTGCTGCACCCACAAGACTTCCTCAATCGACACGGACAGGGCTGCACCCACAAGACTTCCTCTTGCTGCGCCCTAGCCCCTGCCTAGTCTCATTTTCTTACTAAAATGATCTCACATCACTCGAACCAATCCCGTGTTTCCGACTCCTAAACTTGCGAGTAGATTCTAACTACTCGACTTGTACCGAAGTTCTATGAACATTAAGCACAGCGTCTACTACTCGAGTACTTATACACTACCCTCACTCTTGTGGAAATAATATGGTTATGCACTTGGGTTTCATCCATCCTACACCTAATGCACATACATACAACGTACTAATTATACATAAAGCAAAACTTTGTAAAACTGGTTCATGCAAACCGGGGCTTGCCTTGTTGCAACTGGTCAGAGGTTAGGGCTTCTTCCGGAAGGAGAAAGTCAAGCACCTCCGGGGTCTCCTCGCCTTCAGCGACTACAGGTAAGCCATATACTATATGTAAATTTGCATGCAATGTTTTAAATTGAATATGTAAAGACCATAACTCTAGCTAGCCTTCCCTTTGGCTCTGAAATTTTTATGGTAGCTTGGTAGGGTCCTAACCAGAGTCTTGACCAAGTTTATTTGAAACAAAGTTCATTTGAGCTCTGCACAAATAAAAGCCTGTTTGGTCATTAGTAGAGCCTCTAAGGATTTCCAGGGATTTCCATGGCTCCAACCATTACTTTCTGAAACTAGAGTTTGAGGTTGATCTAATGGAATTGGTTTCATGTCATTGGAATCATTCTATATGAAGTTATGCCCTAAACAAGATTTGAGAAAATCTGAAAAATGTTTCTGTACATTTTTCTATTTTCTCAGGGCAGTTCACTTAATCACACCATAAGAGGAACTAAATGAACTTTGATGGGTCTGAAATTTTTCCTGTGACTCAAGGATTTTCCAATGAACCTCACAGCCAAATTTCAGAATTCTTCATAAAGTAATTCTCCTGCTAAAATTCCCAACAATTTAAACTTTAGGGAATTAATTCTGGAAAACTATTAAGTTTCATGAGCTAAAATTTGTTTTTCTGGATAGTACTAAAAAATCTGAATTCAGCAAAATTTAGTTCACTAAATTTGGAGCTTCCTAGCAAACGTTATAGCTAGTTGAAGTTTGAACCAGAGTCTGAAATTCAAATAAAAGTTTAAACCGGATGGTGGGGTCCCCGGCCTACGTGTGAGCACCACAGTCAAACCACACGGGGTCAGCAGAGTCTCCCGCGTAGTCACATGAAATTCTAGCACCACAATAGATCCCACGCTGTTTTAACAGAGGCCGACACGTGGGGCCCGTGGAGCTTCGTCTACCTCGCGCTCCCGCGGCTCACCGCCGCCACCTTCGCCGGAGAGCTCGCCGCCGGGCGTTCTGCTGCCCGAACTTCGACGAAACTCACCGCATGTGCATGTTTCCGCCTGAGGAACACGTTGGTGCACTCACCGGAGCTCGGTGATGGCCGGAACAGTGCTCGCGACGGTGACAGCGGCCGGGAGCTCATCGGCGACGTCGAACTCGGTGTTCTCTACACCTTTTTTAACGCGGTTTGCTCATAGAGCTCTGCTTAGACTTGCTGCTCATGGCTATGAGCACTGATCCTCGTGAAAACAGCCGCAACTAGGACCTCACCGTCGACCTAGGGCTAAAACGGCAGTGACTCGGAAAATTTCGAAGAACAGCAACCCTAGTCTATGATTTTCGCCGGTTTTTTATCCCAGGTGACCGTGGACAAGTGCATAACGTATGTGTAGCTCAGAATCCTCGGTGGTTGAATACCCATTACAAACTTCGGAGTTTTGAACTATTCGGTTCTTTGAACACCGAATGGATAACCGGACATATTCTACCCCGGCGAAGCATGAGAGGAGGAGCGGTCGGCACGAGCGTGTTAAGCCCCTTGGAGCAGACCTTTTTCGTGTAGCTCGTCGGGCACGAAACGGCTTCTAGCTCTCGGACGCCGGGGAGCAGACGGGGTCGGCGCTGGTGCGAGTTTGTGCTTCGGTGCGCGAGGGAGACGGGGGAGAAGGGAGTGAAGATTCACGTGGCCCAGCGTGCTGATCACATGCTGCACTCGGCGTTTCCCTCGAGCAGGAGGTGGCGACAGCAAAGGCGGTCGAGCGCCGGCGCTGGAGAGCAGGTGCGCGCGCAGCTTCGGTTGAATCAAAGATCAAGCCAAGAAGACTTCTGTGTGAAGGCTACTGACAAGTGGGTCCCTCCCCTCTAATTCTTTTCTGTTTTTCATTTCTGTTTTCACTGAAAAGATCCCAGCTACTCACAATTGAATGAAAGACTTAGCCATAAAGTAATGGTTTGATTTTGATTTCCTCAACTGAAATTTTTTTGGGCTAAATTTGCTGCCAATTTGAAATTGAAATTCAAATTCAGTTTGAATTATTGCAAATTTAGCTCCCGACAAGATGAACTCCAATGAGGATGAAAATTGGTGGACTAACTTAGAAAAATGTGCTGAGTTTGAAAATGAAGTCAAATTTTTAATTCAAGTGATGAAAGTGGCTGCAAATTTGAATTTGCATTCAATTTGTCCCCTTATTCAAAGGTCTCCAAAAGTGCCTCAAAAAGTATTGGATTTGCATGAAATTTGGCCTGAGCCTTTCCAAGACTATTTAAGGTCTAGGGGTGAGATCAACCTCTCATGTTTATGTGTATGACTTCTACTTTTTGAAGTTTGGGCTTTCCCCTCTAATCACCCTTTTGATGGTGTTTACTTGCTCTTCACAAGTGTTCATGAGATATCCACCACATGGGCTGTGGTGTTGTGAGGTGATGAACATTTTTTTTGCAAGTCACTTTCTTGGGTTTTTACATGATTCTGCTCTGGAAGTCTACCACAAAGTTGTAGAGCACTTAAACCTTTTCCCACAACTATAATCCACACCTCCATTGGCTAAATAATCTGTGAGTTATGCTCTGTTAAAGTTCAGCAACCTTGCCGCCAAAACAGAGCACTCTGTTTTTTAATCTCTTTGAGCTAAACTAATCAACTGTTGAATTTTTCCTACCGAACCAGGGTCCTAAATATTGACACTTGGTTATTTTAGTTCCTTATTACCATTTTTTAATGCAAATGTCTATTATATGTCAGTACTACGTTCCTCACAAAAAAATCCATACTGGATTATACCGGCATATACGTCTCAACTGTGGCACTAACGGTCTCTCGCACACGTATACTACACGGGATCCTTACGTGGTTAGTACCTGCAGAAGAACACTCAATAGTGTTGCACTCAAAGGTTGTTATCATTTTAGGCAGGTCTATATTTGAAAGTAAATGCATACACCCATATCATTGCCATACGGCCGTCCTTGAGTTAAGCCACGTCTCAAGGTACGTGATCGTGTTTTCACACCACACGATGGGGAACCCAAGTAGAGCGCGAACGGGTCATCACGGTTGGGAATTTTATCAACCCAACAGATACCACCTACTGCGCTGCAGGGCACGCCGATGGCGAGCGCTGCGTATGTCCCCCTAGGCTATTTCCAGAAGAACACACTATTGTGTTACCGACCACACAATGGGGTATCCATTTTCTTGCCTAATGCACGCCAGGGACCAGCGTTTCATATGAACTCAGGAACATGAAGAGTCCAAGAGTTTCATATTAACGTCTCACACCAAGCTGTGAGACCTATCCCTGAACCACATTCCTCATCTGTGGAGCTAATCGAAATTGAACCGCTTCCGGTGGTGTTCCTTACCATGCTTACCTGAGCGTAGGTGCGTCATTACATAATCAAAAATCAGAATTATAACACATATGTTAGTCATGCCACATTAAGTAACTATACTAATATAGTCCTTATTTGGGCATACTAGCGATTCCTCACCGTACTCCTAAGTTTTCCCGTAATACAGTCCTTAATTAGTGTGCTATCCCCTAAGCAGCTCTGATGCCAGCCTATGATTGACCGGAATCCGTAATTCCAGGATTACAGAGGGTGGTGCCGCTCGATGCGACAACCGACAACACACGGCATAAGGAAGAACATTGTATTACATAGAAAAACAAACTGCATATGTACAAAGTAGTACAAGTATTCAGTTTACATCTAAATACAGAGTCTACAACTGCGGAAGCTTAATTTTTGCAACTCACGCTTACATAACTAGCAAAAGTCGGTTGTCCAGCCCTATGGACAACCCACACTAGCTCCACTCCTCAGCTCAGCGTGGCGTGTACGGCTCTCACTCAGCCATGGTCCCCGACGGAGGGTAGCCCTCGCCGGTGGACTCGTACCCTGAGTCCATGGGGTAATCGTCACCTGCAAACACTCATAGCAGCAACCGTGAGCACGATGGCTCAGCAAGACTTAACCGACTCACCTACACATGAAACTCTATATGCAGTTCATAACCAACATGGGATGGCACATTGCAGCAAAGGACACGCCTACAAGTTCATCCTTAATTCATCTTTTAGCCACAAGTTAACAGTTCATGAATCTGAAACTTAGTGAGCGATAGTTGGTGGCACACATGTAGCAATACAATTTATACATATCAGCAGAATTGAATCACAATATTCCATAATTTATCTTTGTCACGACGTAGTGAACAAGTGGTACTCATAACCGTGAGGGACGGCAAATCGACTCGATATACACCTGCAGGGATACCCGAATAGCACGTCACGTACGCCCACACGCAGAGAAGCACACAGCACACTCACCCCGTGCCGTACGGGACAACCTTTCACCCAACATCCCAAACGTCAAACCGGTCGCACCGAAACGAGCAGGAGGTTCCCTACATGGAGCATCTCTCTATGCCTGTTAGCAGATTTCCACCTGGCTGCCCTCAACCTACACCTATAAATCGGTGTGCTATGCCTCGACACCCGGAGGTTTAGGTTACATCCGTTTATCGGGGCCCATATATCCATGCCTTCGGTACGTTCAAAACATGTTCAGCGGGGCCGCACACAGATCGGTCCTCAATCGACACGGACAGGGCTGTGCCCACAAGACTTCCTCTTTCTGCGCCCTAGCCCATGCCTAGTCTCATTTTCTTACTATAGTGATCATACATCACTCGAACCAATCCCATGTGTCCCAAAGCCTATACTCGCGAGTAGATTCCAACTACTCGACTTGTACTGATGTCTATACACATTAAGCAGAGCATATACTACTCGAGGACTTATACACTACCCTCACTCTTGTGGGAATAATCTGGCTATGAACTTGGGTTTCATCCATCCTACACCTAATGCACAAACATACCTCAAGCTATGTGTATATAAAGGAAAACTTTATAAAACATGTTAAATGCAAACCGGGGCTTGCCTTGTTGCTGCTGGTCAGTGGTTAGGGTCTCGTCCAGAAGTAGGAAGTCCAACACTTCCGGGGTCTCCTCGCCTTCAGCGACTACACGCAAGCAAATTAATGATATGTTAATATAAATGAAATGTTTGGAACTGAATGTGTAAATACCCTAACTCTAGCTACCCCTCCCCTTTGGCTCTGAAATTTTAATGGTGGATTGGTAGAGTCCTAACCAGAGACTTTACCAATTTTCATCTGAACCAAAGTTCATTTGAGCTCTGTACACATAAAAGTCTATTGGGTCATTACTAGAGCTTCTAAGGATTTCCAAGGATTTTCATGGCTCCACCCTTTACTTTCTGGAAACTAGAGTTTGAGATGGTTCTAATGGAATTGATTTCACGTCATTTGAAGAATCCTAGAGGAAGTTATGCCCTAAACAAGATTTGAGAAAATCTGAAAAATATTTCTGTACATTTTTCCATTTTCTCAGGGCAGTTCACTTAATCACACCATTAGGGGGAATAAATGAACTTTGATGGATCTGAAATTTTCCCTGTGAGTCAAGGATTTTCAAATAAACATCCTAGACAAATTTCAGAATTTTCCATAAAAGAATTTTCTAGATAAAATTCCCAACATTTTAAATTTTAGGGAATTAATTCTGGAAAAAAAAATAATTTTCATAAGCAGAAATTTGTTTTGCTAGATATTATTCGAAGAGCTGAATTCAACAAAATTTGGTTCACTAAATTTGGAGCTTCCTAGCAAAAGTTATGGCAGGTTGAAGTTTGAAACAAATATAAAAATCATAGAAATGTTTAAACTCTGGTTGTGGGCCCCACTCTTTAAGCCGGCCAACTGAGATCGCGGCCACACCGCAACCCAAGGGGTTTTACCTGCGCTGCCGCATCGAATCCCAGCTGCAAAACGGATCCCCGCTAGAAAACAAAGACTGACCGGTGGACCTGGCCCCTCTTCGTCTTCCTCGCGACAACCTGCGATCCCCGCGGCGGCGCTTCGCCGGAAAGCTCGCAGACGGTCGATTTACTGCACGACCTTCGACGAAACTCGCCACCTGAGACCAACTTTTGTGGTGGACCGGAATCCGCTCATCCAGGATCGCAGAGGGTGGTGCCGCACGATGCGACACCCGACAGCACACGTCATAAGAACACATTATATTACATGGGAAAACAAACTGAAGGTACAAAGTAGTACACTTCTCAGTTACAAACTAAGATCTTTAATTACACAGCGGAATTTTCTTTTGTACAACTCACGCCCGCCTATCTAGCAAAAGTCGGTTGCCCAGCCCTAGGGCAACCCACACTAGCTGCACGTCTCAGCTCAGCGCGGCGTGTACGGCCCCCACTCAGCCGTGGTCCCCGACGGAGGGTAACCCTCGCCGGTGGACTCGTACTCCGAGTCCGTGGTTGGCTCCTCACCTGAAAAACACTTAAGCAGCAACCGTGAGCACGAAGGCTCAGCAAGGCTTAACTGACTCACCTAAGCATGAAACTCTACATGATGTGTAATATGACATAGGATAGCAATGTTGCAGCAAATGGACACGCCTACAAGTTCATCCTTAGTTCATCTTTTAGCAACAAGTTAACGGCTCATGAAGCTGAAATTTAGTGAGCAATATTTGGTGGCACACATGTAACAATACAATTATATCATAACAGCAATATTGAATCATAACATTTCACTTATTAGTCTACGTTACGACGCAGTGAACAAGCGGTACTCGTCACCGCGAGGGACGGCAAATCGACTCGATATACATCTGCAGGGAAACCCAAAGAGCACGTCACGTACGCCCACCCGTGGAGCTGCACAGCACGCTCACTCGATGTCGTACAGGACAACCTTTCACCCAACAGCCCAAACGTCGAACCAGTCGCACTGAAACGAGCAGGAGGTTCCCCACACGGAGCATCTCTCTATGCCCGTTGGCAGATTTCCACCTTGCTTCCCTCAGCCTACACATATAAATCGGTGTGTTATGCCTCAACGCCCGGAGGTTTAGGCTACATCGGTTTATCGGGGCCCATATATCCGATATGCCTTCGGTACGTTCAATACTTGTTCAGCAGGGCCGCACACGGATCGGTCCTTTATCGACACGGGCAGGGCTGCGCACACAAGACTTCCTCTTGCTGCGCCCTAGCCCCTGCCTAGTCTCATTTTCATTACTAAAGTGATCTCCCCTCACTCGAACCCGTGTGTCCCAACCTATCTCGCGAGTAGATTCCAACTACTCGACTTGTACCGAAGTCCTATGAATTATTAAGCATAGCCTGTCTACTCGAGATCTTAGACACTACCCTCACTCTTATGGAAAGATTCTGGTCATGCAAGTGGGGTTCCATCCATCCTATACCTAATGCACAATCATACTTCACACTATATATGTAAACAAAGTAAAACTTTATAGAAGAGTTAATGCAAACCGGGGCTTGCCTTGTTGCTGCTAGTCAGTAGTTAGCTCTTCTTCCGGAAGGAGGAAGTCCAGCACTTCCGGAGTCTCTTCTTCAGTGACTACACGTGTAATGAAATACGACATGTAAATTTAAATGCAATGTGTAAACTTGAATACTTAATTACTAATAACTCTATCGAGCCCTCCCCATTGGTTCTGAAATTTTTGTGGTGGCTTGGTATGGTCCTAACCAGAGTCTTGACAAAGTTTCATTTGAAACAAAGTTCATTTGAACCTTGTACAAATAGAAGCCCATTTGGTCAATATTTGAGCCTCTAAATAATTCCAGGGGTTTTCATGGCTCCAACCATTACTTTCTGGAAACTAGAATTTAGGATGGTTCTAATGGAGTTGGTTTCATGTCATTTGAAGAATTCTACTGAAGGTTATGCCCTAATTAAGGTTTGAGAAAATCTGAAAAATGTTTCTGTACATTTTTCTATTTTCTCAGGGCAGTTCTCTTAATCACCCCATTAGGGTAACTAAATGAACTTGTATGAGTCTGAAATTTTACTGGGATTCAGGGATTTTCCAATGAACCTCTCAGCCCAATTTCAGAATTTTTCATAAAGTAGTTCTCCAGATAAAATTCCCAACAGTTTAAATTTAGGGATTTAATTCTGGAAAAGTATTCACTTTCATGAGCTGAATTTGGTATTGCTGGAAAGTACTCAGAATTCTGAGTTCAGCAAAATTTGGTTCATCGAATTTGGAGTTTCCTAGCAAAAGTTCTATGCATTTGAAGTTTGAACTAAAACTGGAAATTCCAAAAATGTTTAAATCCTGCGGGTGGGTCCACCGCACACGTGTCGACCGCTGGAGCCGAGCCACACGGGGCCACAGACTCCTTCCCGCGCGGCCGCACTGGATCCTGGACCACAGAGAATCCCGCACGCTACTTCCAGCCGCTGACACGTGGGGCCTCCCCCCTTCGTCTTCCTCCGGCCACCCGCGCAACCCCGCCGCCGAGCTCGCCGGAGCTCTCGCCGGAGAGGGGTTCTGGCCTTCGGAGCTTGCTGATTCTCGCTGCCTGTGCCTATCCCGGCCTGGGGAACACGGTGGTACCCTCCCCAGAGCTTGACAGCAACCGGAACAGTGCTCCCGCCGGCAACAGCGGCCGGGAGCTCACCGGCGACGTCTTACTCAGCATATCCTGCACCTTTTTCGATGCGGTTTGCTCGGGGAGCTCCGCTGACACCTGCTGGTCACGGACATGGACACCGATCCCCGTGAAAACGGCTGCAACTACGACCTCATCGGCGACCTAGGCCGGATATCGGCTGTGCTCAGAAAACTTCGAAGAACCGTAACCCTAGCCCACGGTTCTTACTGGTTTTCGATCCTAGGTGGTCGTGGCAGTGTATAGAGCGTGTGCGTGACTCAGTTTGCCCGGTGATGAGCTAAACCCCACGAATTTTTGGATTTGGTGGGGGCTCGGTCTTAGGACTCCCGAAACTTTCCCGGCGAAATACTCCCCCGACAGCCCATGAAATGAAGAACGGTTGGGACCAGAAGAATCAGCACCTCAAGGCAGTCGTTTCTTGTGTTGCTCATCGGGCACGAGAGCGCCTGTGCTGGCCGGACGCCGGCGATCAGTGAGGTCGGCGTTTCTGTGCTCGCGCGGAACCGGGAAAGAAGCTCGGTCGGGGGTGGTTCTCGTTCGGGAAACAGGAGGAAGGGCGGCGTGGGCTGTGCGCTGGCCTTTGAGCCGCGGTTTTGGCACCGTGAGGTGGCTGTTTGCTGCCTCGGTGGCTCGCCGCCGCTCCCTTGCCTTGCGCGCGAAGCCAAGGTCGGCTGCAGCAACCGACTGTACCCTCGTGTGTGCAACTGATCTGTGGGCCTCCCCTTTACTCCTTTTTCTCTAATAATTCTTTTCTGTTTTTGCTAATTATCCCACCAGCTACTCACAATTTAATGTGAGACTTAGCCCCCAAGTTTTGGTTCAAATTTAAGTTCTCCAATTTGAAATTTGGTTGGTCCAAATTGCTTCATATTTAAACTGAATTTCAAATTCAGTTTTGAATTATTGCAAATTTGGCTCCCGACAAGATGAACTCCAATAGGGATGAAAATTGGTGGAATAACTCAGAAAAATGTGCTGAGTTTGAATATGAAGCTAACTTTTGAATTTGAGTGATGAAAGTTGCTGCAATTTGAGTTTACATTCAAATTGACCTCTTTTTCAATTACCTCCAAAAGTACCTCAAAAAGTGTTGGGTTTCCATGAAGTTTGGACTGAACCTTCCCAAGACTTTTTAAGTTCTAGGGGTGAGCTCAACCTCTCATGTTCATGTGTAGAAATCCTACTTTGTGAAAGTGTAGGCTTTCCCCTCTAATCCCTTTTTTGATGGAGGTTAGTTGCTCTTCCCACTTTTTCCCCATCTATCCACAACAAGAACTGTGGTGTTGTGAGGTGATGAAAAGTTTTTGCAAGTCCCTTTTCTTGGGCTTTTACATCCCTCCCCCTTAAAAGAATCTCGTCCCGAGATTATAAAACAAGAGATAGCGATGTACTAGGGACTTACCGGTGCTGAGACGCCATGAACTCCGGGTAATTTGAGCGAAGGAATTCCTCGCTCTCCCACGTCGCTTCTTCGGCGGTGTGGTTGCTCCAGAGTATCTTGTAGAACCACAACGTTCTGCTACGCGTGGTTCGGGCTTTCTCATCAAGGATTTCCACCGGATACTCCTCATGTGTCAAATCCGATTTCAGCTCACCGATGTCTTCGGTAGGAACAGCAGCTGTATGCTTCAAACATTTTTGCAGTTGCGAAACATGGAAAATATCATGGACACCAGCCAGAGATGCCGGTAGCTCCAATATATACGCTGCTGGTCCACACTTTTCGGTGATAGCGTAGGGTCCAATGAAACGGGGAGTGAGCTTACCCTTCACACCGAACCGGTGCACGCCTTTCATTGGAGACACGCGGAGGTACACGTCAAAGTGCAACGGTCTACGCCTCTTATCAGCGTAGCTCTTCTGCCGGGATTGAGCGGCCTTCAAATTAGCTTGGATCGTCCGAACACGCTCTTCGGCGTCGTTCACCACATCAACCCCGAATGTGACCCTTTCACCGGACTCGCACCAGTTTAATGGGGTGCGGCACTTTTGACAGTAAAGAGCTTCGTAGGGTGCCATCTTGATACTCGCCTGACAGCCGTTGTTGTACGAAAATTCTGCCAATGGTAGGTGATCGTCCCAGTTCCTACCGTGGTGGATGGCACATGCTCTCAACATGTCGTCCAGAACCTGATTCACCCTCTCCGTCTGGCCATCTGTCTGACGGTGGTAGGCAGAGCTTCTAATCAGTTTAGTACCCAAAGCAGCGTGTAGCTGCTCCCAAAAGCGAGATACAAATAATGCACCTCGATCTGAGACGATGGTCTTGGGTACCCCGTACAAACACAGAGTCTTTGCTATGTATAGCTCCGCATATTTGCCGGCATTGTAACGTGTATTTACCGGGATGAAGTGAGCTGTCTTGGTTAACCGATCATCGATTACCCATATGGAATCATGCTTGTTGGATGTTAGGGATAATCCCACAATGAAATCCATGCTCACATCTTCCCATTTCCATGTCGGGATCTTCAGGGGTTGCAACAGCCCTGATTTCTTCATGTGATCAGCTTTCACTCGTCTACACGTATCGCACTCGGATACGTACTTAGCTACCTCCCGCTTCATCCGTGTCCACCAAAATTTCTTTTTCAAATCTTGGTACATATTTGTTGCTGCCCGGATGAATGGAGTATTTGGACAAGTGAGCTTCATCGAGGATCTTCCTCCTCAGTTCCATATCTCGGGGTACAACTATTCGGTCATTGAACCACAGCGTCCCCTCATCATCTTTCCAGAAACACTTGATCTCTCCATTGTCTATCCATCTCCGGAGATGTGCCATGCCTTTATCCGTCTTCTGAGCTGCAATGATGTCTTCCCTAATGGTAGGGATGAGAGAAAGGTTGTACAGCGACCCATGAGGAACCAAGTATAAACTCGGTTCTTCCTCCTCCACCGGGGTAATGGTGAGGTTATGGGCATGTGATTTCCGACTCAGCGCGTCGGCAACCACATTCGCTTTGCCGGGGTGGTAATGAATCTCAATTTCATAATCCTTGATCAATTCTAACCACCTCCTTGCCTCATGTTCAGCTCCTTCTGGGTGAAAATGTATTTCAAGCTCTTGTGGTCGGTGTAGAGATGCACTAGATTCCCCAGGAGATAGTGCCTCCACATTTTTAGCGCCAACACCACGGCAGCAAGCTCAAGATCATGAGTCGGATAGTGCTGCTCATGGTTCCGAAGTTGGCGTGAGCCATAAGCGACCACACGTCCTTCCTGCATCAACACGCAGCCGAGCCCAATTCCGGACGCGTCACAATACACGTCGAAGGGCTTTGTTGTATCTGGCTGAGCTAAGACCAGGGCTATGGTGAGATGCTTTTGGAATGCTCCTTCACACGCCGTGTTACAAACATATTTCGTCCCCTTCTTCAGCAATTCTGTCATCGGCGTAGCGAGCTTGGAGAAGCTTGGAATGAATCTCCGATAGTATCCTGCTAACCCGAGGAAGCTTCTGACTTCATGGACTGAAGTGGGGGCTTTCCATTTCAGCACTTGCTCTATTTTGCTTGGGTCAACCGCAATGCCTTCTTCGGAGATGATATGTCCCAAGAATGGCACTTGGCTGATCCAAAACTCGCATTTGCTGAACTTGGCGTAGAGCTTGTGGTCTCGTAATCATTGAAGAACGATCCTCAAGTGTTCGGCATGTTCGGCTTCTGTCTTGGAGTAAACCAAGATATCGTCGATGAACACTACCACGAACTTGTCCAGCTCCGGCATGAACACCGAGTTCATGAGATACATGAAATGGGATGGAGCGTTTGTGGGACCAAAGGACATGACGAGATATTCATATAATCCATATCTCGTCGAGAAGGCCGTCTTCGGAATATCCTCTGCCCGGATCTTTATCTGGTGATATCCAGAGCGAAGGTCCATCTTGGAGAACACACTTGCACCCACAAGTTGATCAAACAATATGTCGATGCGGGGCAGTGGATACTTATTCTTGATGGTGACGGCGTTGAGCGGCCGGTAGTCCACACACAGCCTTAAGGTTTCATCCTTCTTCTTCACGAACAGCGCCGAGCATCCCCAAGGCGAGGAACTCGGCCTAGTGAAACCCTTGCTCAACAGATCATTGAGCTGTTCTTTCAGTTCAGCCAGCTCATTTGGAGCCATTTTGTATGGTCTCCGTGATATGGGCGTAGTCCCGGGTGCAAGTTCAATCTTGAACTCGACATCCCGCTCAGGTGGCATGCCCGGAAGATCATCCGGGAACACGTCGGGATACTCCCGGACTACGGGGATGTCCTCCAACTTGAGAGCCTCAGTATTGTTGATCACTGAAACTTCCCGGACTGGATTATCTAATAGGAGGGACTGCGGACGGTGTAATGGGGAGTTGAGGTGAACCGTCCGTACTAGAGTTTCCAGGACAGCGCCATGGTAGCTTAGCCATGACATTCCCAAGATTGCATCAATCTTATGCCCCTCAAGGATAATCATAGTGGTGGGATATATCTTCCCACCTGAGCACAGTGGTGCTTTCGGAACCATCATTGTTGCTGAAACCTTTCCTCCCGGTGAGCAAATCATATAAGAACACTCGGTTGGAAAGGCTTCCAGCTGATGCTTAACCACATATGATGCACTTATAAAGTTGTGGGTTGCACCAGAATCAAAAAGTATGATGATGGCTTGATTGTTGAGAGTAAACGTACCCGCCAGCACGTTGTCTCCTTCTGGGGCGTCCTCATTGTCGAGGTTGCGGACGCCTCCAGTCCGCTGACCAACCTTCTTCACCGGAGGTCGGCCTCGAGCACCGCCCTGAAACTGGGCTTGCCCGCTGCTCTGCTGCCCCTGGGGACAGTCCTTCGCGAAGTGGCCCGCCTGGCCACACGTGAAGCAGGTGAAACGGGGCGGTCCCCCACTGATCGGTGGACGGAATCCCGGGGCGCGTGTTGGCGGTGGAAACGCCCGGGGTACCGTCTGCTTCTGCTGCTGCTGTCTTGGTGGTGGCATCGGCGGACGGAACGGAGGTGACGGAAACGAACATCCCCCGAACCGCTGAGGTCGCGCCGGTGGATGCCACTGCTGTCCGGATGGTGTCCGATACACCATGCGGTACTTCCGGGGAGTGCCACCCCCACTGCTAGGTGGAGCGCTGCGCTTCCGCTGCTCAGCTGCCAACTCCCGCTGAGCATCCTCTTGCATAATCGTGGCGTTGACTAGGTCATTGAAAGTGCCGTGATTCCACTGAACGAGATGTGTCTTCATTTCGGGGTGTAACCCCCGATAGAAATGTTCCCGTTTCTTCTCTTCAGTGGAGATGTAGTCTGACGCATACTGCGTCAGATAGTTGAAGGCACGGGAGTAGTCGTGGGCACTCCTTCCGCCCTGCTTCAGTTCCAAAATTCTTGGAACTTCCTCTTCATGATCCCGGGAGGAATGTGATAGGCGCGGAATGCCTCCCAGAACTCTTGCCATTCCACGGCATGGCCAGCCGGACGTGAGGCGACATAATTCGCCCACCACGCACCAGCGGCACCATGAAGTTGCTGCGCTGCGAACAAGGTCTTTTGCCGCTCCGTGCATTGGAGCAGCCCGAACTTGGACTCGATGGTCCACAGCCAGTTGTCCGCCTCCAGTGGTTCTTCGGCTTCGGTGAACACTGGAGGGTGCGTACTCATGAAATCCGAGTACGACACTTCACGGGGCTCACGAGGCCCTCTGTCTTGACGCCCCCCTGCCTGGGACGTATTCTGCACGATCGTGCGAAGCAGGTCAGTCTGCTCCTCATGACCACCCACCAGTGCCGCTATCACATCCGCTAGAGTAAGCGGAGGCGGCGGTGGTGGCTGCTGCTGCGGGGTGCTGTTGTAGGCCGGTGGCTGGGAGTCATCACCTCCCTGTTGGCTAGAGCCACCAACCTCGTGCGTGATCCTAGTACGAACCATCTGCAACCACACGACAATAATCATCAGTCCCGCAACATTTTGCATGCAGTCCAATAAAAATAGGCATAACAGCATAATGACAATAAAAACATGTGATACATCTCGTATGTAGATAATGTAATAACTTTACACAAGCAACACCATTACCAGACCAAATACAAGCTAGTTACATCCAACTTGATTAACCTCCTCCTTGGAAGCTCACCATAACTAGGTTTGGTCATTACGAGATATTACCATCGCTTTGTCATCACGTAAACCACCCATAGGGTACAACACCCTCTCCAATGGGTTCAACTGTCATTCTTCTGTCAGAATGACCAGTTTCTACCTAATCCAAGTTTTGATCTGGTTCTGTGAATTTTCATGACTCAAGCTGAATACCAAAGTTAAAGTTAACTTCAGTATCTTTCCAACGAGTATTCATTTGCCCCCAGATCAGCTTTGGTTAAACAGTTATGCTAATTCAAAGTCAGCAGAATTTCTAGAAGAATTTTAACAGCACCTCCCTTGGAAGTGGCTGTTTTCAACCCTGGTTTCCACTGAAATCTGTGCTGAAATTTCAGACACTTTGAATTGCAAAGATGTCACACATCTTCTACTCTTTCTAAGGATGTATCATATGAAAATTTTAAATTTTTCTACTGGGAGTTATGTTTGAAAAACAGAACAGTCCAGAGAGTGTTCCACTCTGTCCTGGTTCTGGACAGTTTACATCCCTCTGGGTTTTAGGCCATCTCAAGGTGTGTTTCAGCTCTGGGAGTCTACAACAAAGTTGTATAGTACTTAAATACCTTTCCAGAAATATATAGCAGACCTCCCTGGGCTAAAAGACCTGTGAGTTCTGCCCTGTTGAAGATCAGCAAACTTGCTGCCCAAAACAGAGCACTCTGTTTTTCAGTCTTTTGGAACTACACTCATCAATTATCAACTTTTCTACCCAACCAAAGTCCTAGATGTTGATCCTAGTGATTTTAATTCCTTGTTATCATTATTTTCATGCATATGCCTACAATATCTCGGTACTACGTTCCTCACAAAAGAAAATCCTAACCGGATCATACCGGCATATACGTCTCAAGTGTGGCACTTAACGGTCTCTCGCACACGTTTACTACACGGATGCCTACGTGGTTAGTACCTGCAGAAGACCACACAATAATGGTGCACTCAATGGTTGGTTTCATTTCAGGCAGGATCATATTTAAAAGTAATTACAAACGCCCGTATCATTGCCATATGGCCGTCCTTGAGCTAAGTCACATCTCAAGGCACGTGATCGTGTTTCAACACCACACGACGGGGAACCCGAGTATGTCATGAACGGGTCGTCACGGTTGGGAATGTTATCAACCCAACAGATACCACCTACTGCCCTGCAGGGCACTCCGATGGCAAGCGCTGCGTATGTCCCCCTGGGCTACTTCCAGACGAACACACTCTCGCGTCACTGACCACGTGATGGGGTCTCCACTTACTTGCCTAATGCACACTAGGGATCAGCGTTTCATATGAACTCAGGGACATGAAGAGTCCAAGAGGTTCATATTGACGTCTCACACCAAGCTGTGAGATCAATCCCTGAACCACGTTCCTCGTCAGGGGAGCTAACCGAAATTGAACCGCTTTCGGTGGCGTTCCTTACCATACTTACCAGAGCGTAGGTGCGTCGTTACATAATTAAAATTCAGAAATATAACACATAGGTTAGTCTCTGCGACTTTAAGTAACTATGCTATTATAGTCCTTGCTTGGGCAACTACCGAATCCTCACCGTAATCCTACGTTTTCCCACAATATAGTCCTTAAGTACTGTGCTATCCCCAATGCAGCTCTGATACCAGGCTGTGGCGGACCAGAATCCGCTCATCCAGGATCGCAGAGGGTGGTGCCGCACGATACGACACCCGACAGCACACGTCATAAGAACACTTTATATTACATGGGAAAACAAACTGAAGGTACAAAGTAGTACACTTCTCAGTTACAAACTAAGGTCTTTAATTACACAGCGGAAGTTTCTTTTGTACAACTCACGCCCGCCTATCTAGCAAAAGTCGGTTGCCCAGCCCTAGGGCAACCCACACTAGCTGCACGTCTCAGCTCAGCGCGGCGTGTACGGCCCCCACTCAGCCGTGGTCCCCGACGGAGGGTAACCCTCCCCGGTGGACTCGTACTCCGAGTCCATGGTTGGCTCCTCACCTGAAAAACACTTAAGCTGCAACTGTGAGCACGAAGGTTCAGCAAGGCTTAACCGACTCACCTAAGCATGAAACTCTACATGAGGTGTACCATGACATAGGATAGCAATGTTGCAGCAAATGGATACGCCTACAAGTTCATCCTTAGTTCATCTTTTAGCAACAAGTTAACGGTTCATGAAGCTGAAATTTAGTGAGCAATATTTGGTGGCACACATGTAACAATACAATTATATCATAACAGCAATATTGAATCATAACATTTCACTCATTAGTCTACGTTATGATGCAGTGAACAAGCGGTACTCGTCACCGCGAGGGATGGCGAATCGACTCGATATACACCTGCAGGGAAACCCAAAGAGCACGTCACGTACGCCCACCCGTGGAGCTGCACAGCACGCTCACTCGATGTCGTACGGGACAACCTTTCACCCAACAGCCCAAACGTCGAACCGGTCGCACCGAAATGAGCAGGAGGTTCCCCACACGGAGCATCTATCTATGCCCATTGGCAGATTTCCACCTTGCTGCCCTCAGCCTACACCTATAAATCGGTGCGTTATGCCTCGACGCTCGGAGGTTTAGGCTACATCGGTTTATCGGGGCCCATATATCCGATATGCCTTCGGTACGTTCAATACTTGTTCAGCAGGGTCGCACACGGATCGGTCCTCAACCGACACGGGCAGGGCTGCGCACACAAGACATCCTCTTGCTGCACCCTAGCCCCTGCCTAGTCTCATTTTCATTACTAAAGTGATCTCCCGTCACTCGAACCAAACCCGTGTGTCCCAACCTATCTCGCGAGTAGATTCCAACTACTCGACTTGTACCGAAGTCCTACGAATTATTAAGCATAGCCTGTCTACTCGATATCTTAGACACTACCCTCACTCTTATGGAAAGATTCTGGTCATGCAAGTGGGGTTCCATCCATCCTATACCTAATGCACAATCATACTTCACACTATATATGTAAACAAAGTAAAATTTTATAGAAGAGTTAATGCAAACCGGGGCTTGCCTTGTTGCTGCTGGTCAGTAGTTAGCTCTTCTTCCGGAAGGAGGAAGTCCAGCACTTCCGGAGTCTCTTCTTCAGTGACTACACGTGTAATGAAATACGACATGTAAATTTAAATGCAATGTGTAAACTTGAATACTTAATTACTAATAACTCTAGCTAGCCCTCCCCTTTGGTTCTGAAATTTTTGTGGTGGCTTGGTAGGGTCCTAACCAGAGTCTTGACCAAGTTTCATTTGAAACAAAGTTCATTTGAACCTTGTACAAATAGAAGCCCATTTGGTCAATATTTGAGCCTCTAAATAATTCCAGGGGTTTTCATGCCTCCAACCATTACTTTCTGGAAACTAGAATTTAGGATGGTTCTAATGGAGTTGGTTTCATGTCATTTGAAGAATTCTACTGAAAGTTATGCCCTAGTTAAGGTTTGAGAAAATCTGAAAAATGTTTCTGTACATTTTTCTATTTTCTCAGGGCAGTTCTCTTAATCACCCCATTAGGGTAACTAAATGAGCTTGGATGAGTCTGAAAATTTTACTGGGATTCAGGGATTTTCCAATGAACCTCTCAGCCCAATTTCAGAATTTTTCATAAAGTAGTTCTCCACATAAAATTCCCAACAGTTTAAATTTAGGGTTTTAATTCTGGAAAACTATTCACTTTTATGAGCTGAATTTGGTATTGCTGGACAGTACTCAGAATTATGAGTTCAGAAAATTTTGGTTCATCGAATTTGGAGTTTCCTAGCAAAAGTTCTATGCATTTGAAGTTTGAACTAAAACTGGAAATTCCAAAAATGTTTAAATCCTGCGGGTGGGTCCACCGCACACGTGTCGACCGCTGGAGCCGAGCCACACGGGGCCACAGACTCCTTCCCGCGCGGCCGCACTGGATCCTGAACCACAGAGAATCCCGCACGCTACTTCCAGCCGCTGACGCGTGGGGCCTCCCCCCTTCGTCTTCCTCTGGCCACCGGCGCAACCCCGCCGCCGAGCTCGCCGGAGCTCTCGCCGGAGAGGGGTTCCAGCCTTCGGAGCTTGCTGATTCTCGCCGCCTGTGCCTATCCCGGCCTGGGGAACATGGTGGTGCCCTCCCCAGAGCTTGACAGCAACCGGAACAGTGCTCCCGCCGGCAACAGTGGCCAGGAGCTCACCGGCGACGTCCAACTCGGCATCCCCTGCACCTTTTTCGATGCGGTTTCCTCGGGGAGCTCCGCTGACACCTGCTGGTCACGGACATGGACACCGATCCCCGTGAAAATGGCTGCAACTACAACCTCATCGGCGACCTAGGCCGGATATCGGCTGTGCTCAGAAAACTTCGAAGAACCGTAACCCTAGCCCACGGTTCTTACTGGTTTTTGATCCTAGGTGGTCGTGGCAGTGTATAGAGCGTGTGCGTGACTCGGTTTTCCCGGTGATGAGCTAAACCCCATGAATTTTTGGATTTGGTGGGGGCTCGGTCTTAGGACTCTCGAAACTTTCCCGACGAAATACTCCCCCGACAGCCCATGAAATAAAGAACGGTTGGGACCTGAAGAATCAGCACCTCAAGGCGGTCCTTTCTTATGTTGCTCGTCGGGCACGAGAGCGCCTGTGCTGGCCGGACGCCGGCGATCAGTGAGGTCGGCGTTTCTGTGCTCGCGCGGAACCGAGAAAGAAGCTCGGTCGGGGGTGGTTCTCGTTCGGGAAAAAGGAGGAAGGGCGGTGTGGGCTGTGCGCTGGCCTTTGAGCCGCGGTTTTGGCACCGTGAGGTGGCCGTTTGCTGCCTCGGTGGCTCGCCGCCGCTCCCTTGCCTTGCGCCCGAAGCCGAGGTCGGCTGCAGCAACCGACTGCACCCTCGTGTGTTCAACTGACCTGTGGGCCTCCCCTTTACTCCTTTTTCTCTAATAATTCTTTTCTGTTTTTGCTAATTATCTCACCAGATACTCACAATTTAATGTGAGACTTAGCCCCCAAGTTTTGGTTCAAATTTAAGTTCTCCAATTTGAAATTTGGTTGGTCCAAATTGCTTCATATTTAAACTGAAATTCAAATTCAGTTTTGAATTATTGCAAATTTGGCTCCCGACAAGATGAACTCTAATAGGGATGAAAATTGGTGGACTAACTCAGAAAAATGTGCTGAGTTTGAATATGAAGCTAACTTTTGAATTTGAGTGATGAAAGTTGCTGCAATTTGAATTTACATTCAAATTGGCCTCTTTTTCAATTACCTCCAAAAGTGCCTCAAAAAGTGTTGGGTTTCCATGAAACTTGGACTGAACCTTCCCAAGACTTTTTAAGTTCTAGGGGTGAGCTCAACCTCTCATGTTCATGTGTAGAAATCCTACTTTGTGAAAGTGTAGGCTTTCCCCTCTAATCCCTTTTTTTGATGGAGGTTACTTGCTCTTCCCACTTTTTCCCCATCTATCCACAACAAGAACTGTGGTGTTGTGAGGTGATGAAAAGTTTTTGCAAGTCCCTTTTCTTGGGCTTTTACAACTTTGATCGGAGAACATGTTGTTGCACTCACCGAAGCTCGGCGATGGCCGGAACCATGCTCGCGACGGTGACAGCGGCAACCCCTACTCCGGTGATGTCGCCCGAGCTACCCCGGGCCCTATTTTTGGAAAGGTTTCCTCCTAAAGCTCCGTGGTGACATGCTGAGCATGAACTTGGACTCGGTTTGCCATGGAAACGGAAGGAGCTAGGACCTCACCGTCGACCAAGGGCTAAAACAGCGGATACTCGAAAAACTTGAATAGCAGCGCCAAAGCTCGATGGTTTCTGATGGTTTTTGATCCTAGATGGCTGTGGGGACGTGTAGAACATGTGGTTAGCTTGGAATACGTGGTGGTGAGCTAATCCCCGCGAATTTTTGGAGTTTAGAGCAGCTCGGTTCTATGAACACCGAAAAGTAAACAGGGAAATTCTCCCCCGACAGGGCACAAAAGTTTATAGGGTTTTCACCGTGAGTTCGAGCAGCCTCTGGCGCATCTAGTTGCTGTTGACCGTTGGTCCTGAGAGCGCTTAGATCGGCGGCGCACCGAGGACCCGAGGAGGCGGCCGAGAGGTTGGTGTTTTCGGTCGAGCGGCGAAACAGAGTACGGGGTTCATGGGTTGCAGTGTTTGGGTTGCCTTCGTGAGCAAGCAGCAGCTGCGCGGTGCACCAGACCGTCGTGTGCTGAGGAGGTGGCAACCGAGCAGCTCGGTGGCGTCGTACGGTGAGGAGGCTCGGGGGAAAACAAAACCGAGCACTGAGTATATGGCGGTTCCCTCTGTTGATCAGGCTGAATGGTGGGCCCCCTCTCCCCCTTCTCTCAATTTCATTTGTTTCTGCAAATATCCCATCTACTCACACTTAAATGGTAACCTTAAACACCAAGTCAGTGAGTAAATTTGAATTCACCAAATTGAAATTGGTTTTGCTACATTTGGTTCACATTTGAATTTGAAATTTCAAATTCAGTTTGAATTGATCCAAATATAGCTCCCGACAAGATGAATTCCGATGAGGATGAAAAGTGGTGGACTAACTCAGAAAAATGTGCTGAGTTTAAATGTGAAAGTCATCTATTGAATCCTAGTAATGAAAGTAGCTGCAATTTGAATTTGCATTCAAATTATCCCTCTTTACAAATATCTCCAAAAGTGACTCAAAATGATTTTAATTTGCATGACACTTGGCATGAGCACCCCTGAGAATGTTTAGGGACTAATGGAAAACCCATACTCTCATGTTTGTGTGTGTGAGCTCCTACTTTTTGGAGTTATGGGTCTTTCCTCTAATCACCCTCTTGATTGTGCTTACTTGCTCTTCACAAATGTTCATGAGCTACCCACCAAATGAGCTATAGTGTGGTGATGTGATCAACATTTTAGCAAGTCAATTCTTGGGCACACACACGGGGGTCCGCTTAATCTCCCGCGTAGCCGCACAAGATCTCGGCACCACAGCAGATCCGGCGCGGTAAAAATCAGAGACCGAAACGTAGGTCCCGCGAGGCTTCGTCTTCCTCGCGCTCCCGCGGCTCACCACCGCCCCCCTCGCCGGAGCACTCGCCGGAAGAGGGTTCCCGTGACCGGAACTCAACAAAACATGCCGCCCTGTAAAAGTCCCAAAAATGTGAATGCAAAGAAACGGGTGATTGGACGTCATCGTGTTTCTGGTTCATGAAAAATGGGACTTACAAAAACTTTCTTACATGGGATGGTATACATGAGGTGCAACCACATGGTTTCAAGCATGCCTTTGAAGTTGTTGGACCAAGGTGAAGCTAAACTCATGTGTAATCATACATGTACATGAGAAAGAACAAAAATAAGGTCTTTAGTCTCAAATGCTCACCTCAAAGTTTGCCAAATTTTGAACACACATGGAACCTCATACAGTTGAAGGTGAAGAGAATTATGGTGGCAACTTTCTGATTTGAGGGTAAGCTAAAAAGGGATGGACTATGATCATGTTGAGTTCATGCTGAATTCAAACATGTTAGGACAAGGGAATGACTTGAGTTATGTCACATAAAATGATAAACTCAAACATGGACATGTGGGAAGATCTAAAATCTTCTTTAGCTCCTGCTGACACATGTTAACCCAGGAAAGGATTTCACTCCTAAAAATCTAACTCATATGCACATTCTCTATGAGTAGAGGGGAGGGAAGCTTGAACCCCATTTCTGAACCCTTGCAAATCATTCATGGTCAGATGGTCCAAAAGCATATATATGATATGACCATTGCAGTCCTCAGGTATTAAAGAGCTTAAGTTCCAAAATTGGAGAGTGTTTGAGCTCATATACCATTTGTTCCAAGCATTGTTTAAGATCACCTTCAAATTAAAATTGGAGGGGCAGGGTCAAACTGAACTTGTGAGGTTCAGCTTGGGACCAAGGTTGATCAAGCCTGGGCTAGGAGCAAACCAAAGTGTTTCACCCAAATTCAGATGGGTCATCACAAAAGGGGACTTAAAAATTCAGTTTGAATCAAAGGAGTTATTTCAAAGAGAAGAAGGCCCTTTTGCAAAAAGGAAATTCAAACTATTGTCTGAAAAATTGTATTTGAAATGACCAACTGAAGGATCAGAGGACATATTTGAATTCCTCAGGTCCAAATTATGAGGGAGCCAAGTTTTGAAAAAATTTGGAGGTGCTTTGATATGAATATCAAGGGGGCCTATGAATTTCCTTGAAATTTGAGTTTAAATTTAAACTGAAGAACACAATGTCAAAATTTCAAACAGCTTTTGAAGCTGAGCTTTTCAGGATTTAAATTTGCTTGGTGCCAAAGTTTAGAAGATCTTTTGGGAGGAGCAGGGGTGGACCCCACTTGTCATTGAGCCAAATAGACTTGCTCCCTAAGTCTTCTCTGCCTGTGCACTGGGGCCCAGCTGTCTGTGAGAGGGAGCCCGGTCTTTGTTTCTCCTCCGCTGAGCGCGCGACAGCAGCAGCACCGCGGCGACAGCGCGCGCCCGTGGCTTCCCGGCTGTCTCCACGAGGGAACCGCCTCAGCCCCGATATTACCCACGGACGGCTGCCGCACGGAGGAGAACTGATCGCGTTTTCCCACTCCCGTGGCCGCTCCCGTGTGTACAGCTCCTCCCGCCGCTACCGCACCCATTAGAGCAATGGCGACCGGCTGCCTCAGTAGCTCCCACGCCGATCTAAGCTTCCCCACGGTGTCGCCGGGTCTCCCTCGAGGTGTTCAGCCCCAGAGACCGACGTTTCTCCCACGGGAAAACAGCATCGAGCTCGGTTCTCCTCCACAGCACCGAAGGAAGCCGCCACGACAAGAGCACGTCGCCCGGCCACCACAGAGCACCTCCCGTCATGCTGCAAAAGCAAAAAAAGGTGCGCCTGTAACCCTTCTTGCTCCACAAAGGCGCTGGTAGCTTGTCCCCGGCCGTGCTCGCCGGAATTTGGTTTTTCCCGTGGACGTGCAATATGAACCGCATGCAGAAAACCGGGAAATTCGGGCAACACGGTGCACCACTCATCACCAGGCTTAGAAACTCAGCTGTAGACACCCGTGCGGGCACATGGGATCAAGAACTAGAGAGAACCGTTGAGGAAACCTTCGGTTCTTCGGGTTTTTCGAGTTTTCACCGAAATCCACCTAGGTCGCACGGTGAGCTCCTGGTTACCGAGGTTTCTCGCGAGATCAGAACCTGGAACGTTGCTCCCTAGGTCGTGGCGATGCTGTAGGAGCTAACCGGAGCAAGGTGGTGGCAGTACAGCGCCCTAGCAACGCCGCCGAAGTTGCCGATGCCACTGTCACCGTCGCGCCTAGGGTTCCGGCCATCTTCGATCGGAGGTAAGGCCGGCAACGTGTTCCTCGCGCGAAAATATGCAGTGGCGGCGGAAATCAACGAGTTCCGAGGACAGGAACCCCTTCCCGGCGAGGTCTCCGGCGAGCCTGGCGGCGGGGTCGGCGCGGGAGCCGGAGGAAGACGAAGACGGGGGCTGGCCCACACGTCAGCCTCGGTTACGAGGGAATAGATCTTCTGTGGCTGCGGATCTGCCTGTGACAATGCGGGAAATACTCTGTGGTCCGTGTGGCTCGTGTTTCAGCGATGGACACGTGGCCCTGTGGCCCGCAGTCAGGGTTTAAACAATTCTCGGTTTAATTCAAATTCCAAATTTGGTTCAAACCTTAGAACCTCATAACTTTTGCTAGGAAGCTCCAAATTTAGTGATTCAAATTGGGTTGAATTCAGGGTGAAAAGAAATATCCAAATATACAACCCAATTTGCACGAAAACCAATAGAAAATTCTGGATAATTCTTTAAAGGTTTTCGGCAAAAGAATTTTAGAGGGAGTTTGGTTCATCCAAAATTCCCCAAATTTTTCCAGGATATTCTTTAGGATATTAGGAGACCCCTGTAAAAGTTTAAGCTCATTTGGAGTTGATTTAATGAGGGTAATTATGATTTCAAGTTTCTGTATTCAAATGAATTCAGAAACATTTTCAGAGAATTTCCAAAACTTGGAAATTCAGTTCTAGCCATTCCTTAGCTCCAAAAATCCTAGGAAAATTCAGACATACTCCCTGAGCTATGTACGAAATTATAGTTCACTTGAATCTGCATGAAAGTGCAAATTTAATAAGAATTAATTCCTTTTCGCCTAAATACTTAGGGAATTGTTCTGGGTGATCTACTTAGTGAAATATTCGGAATTTTGGTCCAGAGGACTTTCTTGTGACAAGGAACTTAAAAGAAAAATTCCAGCTCCATTGGAGCCCTGGATCAGTAGTGTTCTGTTCAACCAATTAGGAGATCACCACCCAAGTGATGAGCCTCACCTCTCACTTGATGATAATGCTTAGACACACACCCAAATCACCACCCCCAGTGTCACTTTAAATTCTTGAACAGAGTTCCAGTTTTAAACTTGTCTTTAGCACTGGTTAGCAAAAGTTTTATAATTAAACTTGTATGCATATTTACAACGTGTAGTGTTTAAACGTGGATAAATGAAGATTGGATCAAGAGGCAAGAAGGCAGGGATTAAGCTTCAAGTCAGCAGAAACTAACTTCATAAACATCTGATTTTACTCACCTGCAAAACCAAGGCAAGCCCCGGTTTGCATTTAAGTTGTTTTCTAAAGTTTTTCCTTTGTTCACTATTATGGGTTTCAGTTTGTATGTGCATTAGGTCAAGGATGTTTTATACCCCACTTGCATAGCCAAAAATGAACCCTAAGGTTGAGGGTAGAGTTGTGTCATCGCTGTAGAATAAAGGCCATGTTAAATAGACTAGGGCATCCGGTAGAAGACGAGTAGTTGGAATCTACTCGCGAGCTATAGTCCAGAATATCATAAGTGTGGTTGGGATAGGAAGCAAACTAAACTTTACATTTCTAAAGATGAGACCGGGCAGAGGGGTTAGGCTGCGACAAGACGAGGTCTTGGTCGAGTAGCTCTGCCTGTGTCGGTTAAGGACCGATGCGTATGCCGCGTCCAGGAGCAAGTATTGAGTTGTGTACCGGATGCTTACTGATATATGGGAACCAGGAAACCGATGTACCAGGTTCACTGGATTGTAGAGGCATACCATATCGTCTCGTTAGACCTATGAGCCCGAGATGGCGCGACCGGTTCTACAGTTTAGTGTCCTGAGAAAGGTTGCCACTTATGACGTAGTGAAGGACGCCAGAGTTGGGTCTTCAGAGGCGGGCGTATGTGTCGAGTTATCTGGGTAGTGTTTGATTCGAATCACCGTCCCTCGCGGTTATTGAGTACCGCTTGCTCCCATGTTGTGACGTAGTTAATCAACTTGTGTGGAAACAGTTTGCAAAAGTATAATTGCTGCTATGATTATGTTAAGTTGAATGAAAACCATGTTTGAAGTAGAGATAGAGCTAACTAAAGTTATTTTCTACCTTGGGGCAAGTAACATTGGAATGAAGTGTTTCTTGTTTGATTGTGGAGTTCCAATGTTGCTGGGCGCAAGGTCACTACTATTATGGCTAAAATCTGAAAGATAAGGATGAACTCGTAGGCGAGTCTTTTTGCAAATTACAGGATTAGGTCTTAGGTTACTTTCATCTAGAGTTTCATGTCTTAGGAGAGACGGTTAAGTCTTGCTGAGCCTTTGTGCTCACTCTTGCTATATAAGTGGTTTTGCAGGTAAACCTCGACGCTATAAAGAAGGTTGTCCGGTGAGACTCAGGAACATCCGAGTCATGTCACACTTGGAGAACCTAGCCGCTGCCGTGTCTTCGTGTTGCTAGCGAGAGGAGTCCGCGGGCTGGACCTCTTCTCGTGTGCTTCATAGTTATTCAACGTGAGCTGGTTATAGACTTCCGCTGTAGTTATTTTATGTAAATTATTTCCGAAGAACAATTTGTAAGCTTCCGCTTTTGATTTATGTAATACATTGTTCCTTATATGTGTGCTGTTGGGTGCCGCATAACACGGCACCACCCAATGCGATTCCCGGGCGAGGTGCCCCGTTCCCGTGAACCGGGACGGCGGGGTCCTCACACGCCCCCGCCTAAAATTGCTCGGGGAACCTGTTGCTGACCTTGTCGCCTGCCGGCGATCACCGGAAACGGTCATGTGACAGCGACAGTCAACATGGCATGTTCAGCGAGGTCGGTATGGCGCTGTAGTGCCTCAAAACCTCCTATGTTGGCTCCTACAGCATCGCCATGACCTACGGAGCAACGATCCAGCCACTGATCTTGCTCAAGGTGGAAGCAAACAGGACTTCACCGTGCGACCTAGGCCTAAACCTGATGAACAACGAAAAACACAAGGAATTCGGTGGTTTCTTGATGATTCTCGTGATTCTTGATCCTAAGTGGCCGTGGGGATGCGTAGAACATGTGGGTAGCTTGGTATGCGCGGTGGTGGAGTAATCCCTATGAAATTTTGAGTTCCGGCTGGCTCGGTTCTTTGAACACCAAGAGGATAACCGGGAAAATTCTCCCTCGGCGAGGCATGAGAGAAGGAGTGGTCGGCACGAGCATGTTAAGCACTTTAAGGCGGTCGACTTTGCTGTAGGTCATCAGCCACAAAGATGCTTGGAGCAGTGGCGCGCCGGTGAACCGAGAGGGCGGCCATAGATGGTTTTTGCTTCGGTTGTGTGCGAGGCAGACTGGAGAGGGTGAGGGAGGTTCACGTGGGCCGACATGTTGATCACATGCTGCACTCAGCGTTCTCAGCCCCAGAGCAGGAGGTGGCGTGAGGCACGTCGGTTGGGTGCCGAACGCCGGCGCTCAGGAGCTGGCACGCACGCGCGCTGCATTCGAGTGAACAGAAAAACAGAGAAGACTTTGGTGTGAAGTCTACTGACCAGTGGGCCCCCTTTCCCCTCTTCTTTTCTTTCCAATTCTATTTGAGCTAGCAAACAAACTCCAAATTTGATCAAACATGGAGGATAAGCCAAAAGGAATATGAGGAACACAATGATGCTCTCAAATTTGAATTTCATTGAAGTCGGAATTGAATCTGAAGTTTGAATTCAAATTCGAATTGTCTCCCGTTTTAATTCCAACAAATAGGAAATATTTTCCAAATGAGCTGAAAACTTGTCAGGCAACCTGTGAATGTGTAAAGAACCAAATGGTAAATCTAGGTCTTCGTGTTTGGACATTGTTGCACGTTTGCTTTAGCACTTGGAGCTCACACCGTTGTATTCAAAACATTAAATTCCCTCTCATTTTCTCGATGTGACTTGCGGCCCCACTTGCTAGAACTTTTGGATTTCACATAATCACTATGGTTTGAAGTTCATACTAGCTTTGTGATGTATCTTTTATGAATAGTTAGAGCAAACTCGATTCATTACGTGAGCAATTTACATCGGGGGAAAGCGATTGTTGTTTGATTGTGGACTCCCGATGTGGCGTGCACAAGGTTAGTTTTTTGCTAATAAGACTTGAAAGTAAGGATTCACATTTAGGCGAGTTTAATTATGCATTATGCTATCCTACTTTATGTCTATACCCTCATGTAGAGTTTCATGACTACGTTTGACGGTTAAGTCTTGCTGAGCTTTATGCTCACGGATACTATCCGAGTTGTTTTGCAGGTATTGAATTTATGCTTAGGAGAATGGGTGCCGATGAGACTCGGAAACCTCCGAGTGGTTACTCATGAGCATCCTCGCCGCTGCGGTTTGTTCTTCGTGTTGCTAGTAAGAAACAACCACGGGCTGGACTGTTTCTTTGATTCTAAGCTAGAAATTAATCGTGAGAGTTGTAGTCTTCCGCTGTAGTAGTATTTGAGGTAAAGTAGTTGTAAAGTACTCTTTGTACGCTTCCGCAAATGATTTAGGTAATATGTTTGTCCTTCACTCGTGTGCTGTTGGGTGCCGCATTGCACGGTGTAACACCCTCAAATTCATTTCCATGCATTGCATACATTTTTCATGTAGAGAAGCATTATAAAAGAAGTGTAAATGGAGAAAGAACTATAGAAATGGAGAAAGAACCATAGAAATGGAGAAAGAACCATAGAAATGGAGGAAAAACCACAGAAATGGAGGAATATAGAAATGGAGAATGGGGCATAGAAATGGAGAATGGGGCATAGAAATGGAGAGGGGGTCTGTAGAAATGGAGAATGGGACATAGAAATGGAGAGGGGAATGTAGAAATGGAGAATAGGACATAGAAATGGAGGGAGGAATGTAGAAATGGAACAAGTGACATAGAAATGGTGAGTAATGGGAAAAAGATAGCTGAAATGAGTCATTCCCAAATTTCCCCAAAATTTCCGAATTCCCCAATTCCACAAAAGGGGAATTTTCCCCACATTTGGGGGATTAAATCCTCAAGGCTGCCGCACCCAACAAAAGGGGATAAGTTGGTTGAGTTCCAATTTGACTAGGACTCTTGTTTGAGTTCCAATTGGAGTAGGACTCCTCTTTTCCCCCCCTTATAAATACAAACCCCAGCCCCCCCCCCCTAGCCGCAGCCCCCCCCCCCCCCCCGCCCAAATCACCGATTTGGAGGCCGTCCCCCCTCCAACTCGCCGAGTTGGACCACCCCTTCTGGAGTTTGGTCGCCGGCGAGCCCCGCCGTCGAGCCCCGCCGTCGCCGGAGAAGAAGCCCGACGATCTGTCCTACCAAAATTTTCAAATAGAAAAATTCACCACTGCTTCCATTGCTAGGAGAAAGGCCCTACCACAAGGATTAAGAGAGGTAGGTCTCCATTACCCAACTTACGACGTCGCCTCTGTTTCTACGCATCCGTATTCTTCGCCCCCTTCAAGCAGAAACTTTTGCGTGTAGACAGATCGTGTTTTGATCGGTTTTGGACGGTGGAATTGATCTGGATCTTGAGTCAAGATCATCACCACGTCCACACTTGATACCTACACCCTTTTTCATCATTAAACCCTTTGAAAGCCCGTTAAAACATGCAAGAACACGTACAAACTGGTTTAATAAAACAGCACCATAGGATTTGCATTCATCTACCCCATTGCATCTTGAGTAAAGTTTGTGCATGATGATTGATTGCTGTAAATTTTGTATGTGCATGGTCGTGAGTAGAAGGACACGCTCAAGAGGCCATCTAGGAGGATCTACAGCACCAAGACTTCGAGACGCTTGAGCAACAAGAGCCACGGTAGCAAGGCAAGTGCCCCTTGACCATATTGATCTCATGTTTCGAAACTGTTTTGTTTGCGAAAACTCATATGCTTGAGTCAACATGATGGGACACCCTTTTATAGGAGTTTACTGGTTTTGTTAACCATCCTGGTCGCCGGGAAAGTTGATGAGTCGGGTATGGTTGTTTTTCCTTTTTGCTTCGCTTAATCTACTGGATACGGGAAGCCTGAATTAAAACATGGTTAGCTACTGCACTCATATGAATAATGATGATGAGAAATTGATTCTGTTCATGAGCATGGAATCAGGGTGATCTAGGTAAGATTGGTTCGTGGATGTTGCATAATGAGATGGTGGTTTACTTGCCGTACATCTAAGGACCGGTTCATGCCAGCACATGCCAGGAAAACAGTGCCACCACAAGGCCAAATATGGGTGCGGCTTAGCTGACTAATTTGGTGTGTTGCTAGCTTGTTATGGACCATTGGATGGTGCGGGGAATGGGAGTCGAGAGTGACTGCACTGGGAACTGCATGGCACAAGACGGGGCCCGTGGGTGGGAGAATGGTGATTCGAGCCTGCCGGTGAAATCTCAGTGGGTCCATACATCTAGTAGCCCCTTTGTAAAGGCTATTTTGTGATCTCTTGGCCATACAACGACGGTTGTGTACTGGTATAATGGAGGTTTTGCAGTTGCCGACGGGTGAAAAAATCACGAACTTGTGGGTAAAGTGGTGCCACCTATGCAGAGTGTAAAACTACCATGATAGTCGTGCTTCCGGTCACAAGCATCTGGCCAACTTCCATGATTAGAGGCAAAACATGGTATGGTTATTCGGGTATGGTCATTGGGATTGGTTTTGGGACTGTTTTGAGTCATCAAAATTAGTTTGGTTTCAGTTATATGAATATGAGATGGTTATGAATATTTATGAGCATGATATGAAGTTGAGAATGATTATTGGATTGTTGAGACATGATAGATGGTGAATTATGATGAAGGAATGTTGATGATTAATTTGGTTATAATGGGATTGAACTCACCTAGAGATAGTTGCTGTTTTTACCATGTATATGAAATAAAATTTGCTTGCTGCAATGAGCCTTTTGTTGCCTATCTTGTTGTAAGGTGCATGTCATACTTTTCCTGCACTTGCTGAGTACGACATGTACCCACCCTTGCATTCCCACATATACATCAGCTACAGGAGAAGAATATTTCGTAGACCATGTGGAGTACTAGGCGTGCGCACTACCGTCAACATGCCTGTGGAGTTGAAGTTGGAGCCTGCTGTTTAGTTATTTTCGCTGTCGTTTAGAGTCTTTCGCTGCAAGAATAAGTTAGAGATTCATGATTGAGACTTTGAGTGATTGTATTAAGTACTTAAACACTATTTATTCGTGGTTATATTGTGAATTTAGTTTGTGGACTATATGTGTATGTGTGATGAACATCCTGGGCACACATATGCATTCACTTGGTTCTATTTTTGGAACCGGGTGTCACAGATTGGTATCAGAGCCACGTTGACCGTAGAACGCAAGACTAGATAGAATGGACACTCTAAAACACATAGGAGCACTCCTCTAAACTTCTATTTTCGAAAATTGCTGCTGCTGCACCTTACTTGTCAATTCAGCCACTGCAAAGTGCTATTTTCAGCCCCTCTTTTTCTCTTCTATTGGACAGCAACACTTTTGCTTTCTTGCTTCATAGCTTCTGAAGTTTTAGAGTTATTTCTTCCTTCTTTAAAGATTCTCATGTCCTATTTATAGATGCCGGTGATCAGGAGCACAACACGCATAAGGACTCGTCTACCACCACGTGGGAGTGCACTTAACCCCATTGAGGTTTTCGATGGACCATATTGGGAGGAGGTGAAAATGGAGCCTCATGATGAAGATGAAGTCAATAGCTCTAGGCATGAGGAAGAAGATCCAGAAGAGGTGGAACCATTCGAAGACGATATGGAGGATGATCCACAAGAACGGCATTGGTACGCACCTCAGGAGGAATTTCACGCGGGCTTACACCCCGTGGAGCCTCATGAAGCTATGTCGGGAGGAGATGAATCCGAGGAGGAGCCACCCCTTTCTGAGGCCAATAATGAATGTGATGAATGGGCCAACTATTCAGTTCAAGAATTCCGGTCTGACGGAATGGAAGGAGGACATATATCCAAGGAGCTCAAAGAATTTCTGGATTGCTGCAGCCTATACCCAGAATATCTTCTCAAAAAAGTCCCTCGTCTCGGACATGAAGAGTGGAAGGCTGAAGTAACCATCCTATCTAATGGTAGGGTTGTCACCCCGCACTTCGCATGCACATGGAGAGCTACAAGGGCAGAAGCTGTCGATGATACTGCATCGGATACACTCACGGACTGTGCTATGCCTTCCGTGAGCAGTTTGAGAACACTACTTTTGAGTTGCACCCGTATCGGAAGAGTGGTACAAGGGAGATCATTGGACCCCAATGAAGGAGCTCTTTCCAACCCACAAGGTGCTGACAAGTCTCAGAGGTTGCTCGTATAGTTAGGAAACCGCTATGCAAGAGCACAAAAAGAGATCCGTTACCTCCACAAGAAGCTGTACTTGCTGGAAAAACAGGAGACTCGTGCCAATGCGGGAGCAAATAGAGACCCAGCATCATCTATCCCTACATAGACTGCCGACTCACCATGGTGTGCGCCCATGTATGGACCACCCCCATCACATGAGAATAGCACCGGTTCTCATGATTAATTTAGGTTTCAATTGAATAAGCTGTAATAGGAACGTTTAGATCGTAGTAGCTTGAATAAGAGTGGTGTGCTGAAATTTTTGTGATGATTGCTTGGTTTGTGTGTTGATGTGAGTTGTGGGTCACTTCTGCGAAAGTCCACATCCACACATAGTAGAGAGATGTGAGATGCTTCGGCACTTGTTCACATCCTCATATAGGTTGATATTAATAAAAGAAGTTGCTTAGTTCATACACCTTGATGCATATAGTTGGGAAGTCAAATTTGAATTCTACCTCATATAATGTCCGAAAGTAAGTCTTAAAATAAGGGGGGTAGAATTTCTTGCCAACCTTATTGTCTTGGATTCCCAAGGGATTGACATAATACTCGGAATGGATTGGCTAAGCAAGCACAACGGAGTGATTCAATATGCTGAGAGGATCGTGCAGTTGACAAGTGAGCATGGTACTCGTATTGAGTTCAAGACAGCCCAACTGGCAACCGAGAAGGCAGCGCTGAACCACATCGAAGAAGCGATATTGGAAAGCATTCCGGTGGTTCAAGAATATTCAGATGTGTTCCCGGAAGAACTTCCAGGTATGCCACCTGACCGGGACATTGAATTTGCCATTAATTTAGTACCCGGAACTGCACCTATGGCGAAGAGTCCATATATGATGCCTGCTAATGAATTAGTGGAGCTCAAGAAGCAAATTCAGGAGCAGCTAGAAAAGGGTTTTATACGCCCAAGCTCGTTACCGTGGGGAGCCCCCATGCTCTTCATAGACAAGAAGGATGGGACCCAAATGATATATGTGGATTATAGGTCTCTCAATGATGTGACGATTAAGAATAAATACCCGCTGCCCCATATAGAGGACTTGTTCGACCAAATGAAAGGTGCCCAAATTTTCTCCAAGATTGATTTTCGGTCAGGATACTATCAGCTGAAGATTAAGATCTCCGACATACCCAAGAATGCATTTCGAACACGGTATGGTTCGTACGAATATACTGTTATGTCTTTTGGATTAACGAATGCACCTGCATACTTTATGTACCTCATGAATATGGTCTTCATGGAGTACTTGGACAAGTTCATCGTGGTTTTTATCGACGACATCATGGTGTATTGGAAAAGCGAGGAAGAACATGAAGAACACTTGAGGTTGAGTTGCAGAAACTGCGAGAGCATCAATTGTATGATAAGTTCAGCAAGTGTCAATTTTGGCTAAAGGAGATATCATTCCTAGGCCACATCATCTCCAAGGGAGGAGTATCGGTTGATCCCGGAAAAGTGGGAGATGTTGTGAAGTGGAGCCAACCGTAGAATGTGAGAGGTATTCGGAGTTTCCCTGGGATGGCTGGATACTACCGCCGGTTCATCAAGGATTTCTCCAAAATAGAGAAGCCTATGACTGAATTGCTAATGAAGGGGAAAGCATTTCAGTGGACACCAGCGTGTCAAGAAAGCTTTGAAGAACTAAAGAAGAGATTAACAACAGCGCCGGTTTTGGTATTGCCGGACGTGAGCAAGAGCTTCGACATATATTGTGACGATCAAGACAAGGGCTTGGATGTGTGCTCATGCAAGAAGGACAAATTGTAGCCTATGCATCGAGACAACTGAAGAAACATGAGCTGAATTACCCCACACATGACTTGGAACTTGCAGCCGTGGTACATGCCTTGAAGATTTGGAGGCATTATATCCTTGGCCACCGATGTGAGATCTATACGGATCACAATAGCCTCAATTATATATTCACGCAAACGGATCTGAATTTGAGGCAACGTCGATGGTTGGAACTCATTAAGGATTATGATGTTGGAATCAACTATCACCCCGGAAAGGCCAATGTAGTAGCTGATGCGTTGAGCCAAAAGGGAGCATGTCACCAACTCACGGTTCGGGAGCTGCCACCCGAGCTGCGCAATGAGTTCGAACGGTTACATCTTGGGTTCTTGAACGAGATGGAGGTGATAGAACTGAACTCCTCGCTGGATCAAGAGATACGAGATGGCCAAGCAACGGATGAGGAAATCAAGGAAAGAATCCTACAAGGCATAGAAAAGGATTTCAAGGAAGACGAGAAAGGCACGCTTTGGTTAGGGAAAAGGATTCGTGTGCCTAATGTGAAGCACATCCGTGACAAGATATTAAAGGAGGCACATGACTCACCTTATTCCATACATCCCAGCTGTACAAAGATGTACAAGGACCTGAAAACTTGCTATTGGTGGGATATTATGAAAAGGGGCATAGCTGAATATGTTGCCTTATGCGACACGTGCCAACGAGTGAAGGCCGAACATCAAAAACCTGCTGGATTGTTGCAGCCATTGAAAGTACCCGGGTGAAAGTGGGAAGACATCAGCTTGGATTTCATAGTCGGACTGCCACATACTCAGTCGGGTTACGACTCTATTTGGGTTATTGTGGTCCGGTTCACAAAAACAGCCCATTTCCTTCCTGTTAGAACCACGTACCACGTCACACAACTAGCCGAGCTGTATATGGAGCAAATTGTGTGTCGCCATGGAGTTCCGAACAGGATAGTTTCAGATCGGGGTTCTCAATTTACCTCTAGGTTCTAGAAGAAGCTGCATGAAGCCATGGGTACACGACTGAATTTCAGCTCCGCTTATCACCCGCTAACTGATGGGCAAACTGAGAGGACAAATCAAATTTTGGAAGACATGTTGAGAGCTTGCGCATGGGCGTAATTGGGATAGGAGCTTGCCGTATGCTGAATTCTCATACAACAACAGCTACAAAGCCAGCTTGAAGATATCACCTTTCGAAGCATTGTATGGTAGACGGTGTAGAATGCCGCTGTTCTGGAACGAGACCATAGAAAGCCAAGTGTTTGGACCTGAAGTGCTGCAAGACGCCGAAAAACAAGTCCAAAGGATACGAGAAAACTTAAAGGCTGCTCAGTCACGACAAAAAGGTTATGCAGACAATAGGCGAAGAAGATTGACCTTCGAAGTGGGAGACTTCGTGTATCTTAAGGTATCGCCTATCCGAGGCCAATGACGGTTCAACGTCAAGGGCAAGTTAGCACCTCGCTACATCAGGCCATTCAAGATTTTGGGCAAGCGAGGAGAAGTCGCCTATCAACTAGAGCTGCCAACGCACTTCTCCGACGTGCACGATGTGTTTCACGTATCCCAACTCAAGAAGTGCTTAAGAGTACCGGAAGAACAAGTACCGATGGATGAACTCGAACTTCAAGAGGATCTGACCTACGCGGAACACCCCGTCAAAATTTTGGACGTGAAGGAAAGGGTCATGAGGAACAAAGTGATCCGTTGGTGCAAGATACAATGAAGCCATCACATGGAAGCCGAAACCACATGGGAGCGTGAGGAAGATATCAAGGCAGAATTCCCTCATCTATTCTCCACTCTATCGAATCTCGAGGGCGAGATTCAGTTTAAGGGGGGTAGGTTTGTAACACCTTCAAATTCATTTTCATGCATTGCATACATTTTTCATGTAGAGAAGCATTATAAAAGAAGTGGACTGAAACAGCCGCTCTGATACCCTTTGTCACAGCTCTGATACCACGCTGTGAGGGACAGGACCTCGTCGGGTGGTGCCGTGATATGCGGCACCCAACAGCACACGGGTCGATGAAACACATCATATTACATAAATCATTTGCGGAAGCGTACAAGAATGTTTTACAAGTACTTATCTCAAAATAAGCTACAACGGAGGACTATAACTCTCACGACTCATTTCTAACTTAGCAACAAAGAAACAGTCCGGCCCGCGGACGTTTCTTACTAGCAACATGAAAGAACAATCTGCAGCGGCGAGGATGCTCTTGAGTAACCACTCGGAGGTTCCCGAGTCTCATCGGCATCCCTTCATAAGCATGAAGTCAAACCTGCCAAACAACTTGGATAGCATCCGTGAGCACAACGCTCAGCAAGACTTAACCTTCACCCTAAACAGGAAACTCTATGTGAGGTTATGAACCTAAAATAGGATGGCATAAGCATAATTAAACTCGTGTAAAAGTGAATCCTTACTTTCAGGTATTGATTTCAGCATTTTAAGTAACCTTGGGCACGCCACATCGGAGTCCACAATCAAACAAGAAACGCTTTCCCCCGATGTAAATTGCTCATGGCATAAAAGAATCGAGTTTGCACTAGCCTATTCATCAAGATCCAATACAAAGCTAGTATGAAACATCAAATCAATGTGATTAGTTCCATCTCATGCAAGTTCTTACTACGTCACGACTATGAGAACAAGTATGCTCGGTTCATTCCGCGAGCGACGGTGATTCGAATCAATAACACCCGGACTACACGACACATACGCCCGTACTTGATGTTGCCTACAGCAACCATCACTGATGTCGTACGCAGCAGCCTTTCTCCCGTTTCACCCCTGTTGAATCGATCAAGTCGCCCCGTACAGTAGCCACTCTCATGGTGCACCTACCGACGTGAGATGTCATGAGAATGTTCCCCACATACTGCACACCGGCCGTCCGCCTGAGGCGATCCGAAAAGTCCCAACGATAACTTCCCGAGGTACATCGGTTTACTGGGTCCCATAATACCATCATGAGTCCGGTACACAACTCAAACTTGTTCAACAGGGCCGCATACGGATCGGTCCATGACCGACACGGACAGGTCTATAGCACCCATGCCCCTATGTCCTGCTTGCTCTACATCCTTCCGGTCTCAACTTTAACTTCATTTATGAACCAATCCCGTAGGCCCCTGTTGTTTCTGAACCTGCGAGTAGCATCTCACCGCTCGACTTCTACCGAACTTTACTTAAGCATGGCAGTTCTACACGGTGTAAATACACGTACCCAATACTCCATGTGTTCATTTAGTTATGCAAGAGGAGTATCAAACACTAGACCCAATGCACAATTCATATCTTAAACGAAAGTGAATACAAAATAAAAACTTAACAGCTGTTAAATGCAAACCAGAGCTTGCCTGTTTTGCAGGATAGTCGTATATAAATTCAGTTAGTATCCTTTTCTGATCAACCCTTGATTCTCTGGAGCTTGATCCACTTCAATGAATCGCTCCTTTGAATCCCCTTTGTTGTGGTTTCTATGGAAATGCATATGCACATGTTTTATAGAATGTAACGGAAAGGAGATATAGAAGGGAGTTCTTAGAAACAGAGGTTGTGTGGAAAAGCCAAGAATGGCCTGGTTTGCTTCTGTTGTGTAAAGAAACAGAAAGGATCTATTTGATCTTAATGCCTTAGCTATACACTAACTATTTTCCCTTATGAACATAATAGATGAGCTGAAAATAATTGGATGCACTGAAGAACAAGAACTCCAATGGCCTCAAAACTTTTACAGCAGGTTCTATACTACCTAGGGATTTAGCTTGCCAAATTGCAGCTAATGTGGAGTCAAATTGTGTTCTCTATAATTCTCACAATGTCTCTCATGTATTTTCACCTATACAAAAGTATGGAGAATAAGAACAGGGAGTTCTACAGCTCAACTTGGGCTGATAATTTACATGTGAGTTCCAGGTCACATGAAGGTAATTTGGTCCAAAATTCAGATCTTTTTCTAGAGTAGTTCTCCCAGAACAATCCTTTAAGTATTTCTACTCAAAAGAATTAATTCTGAAGTAATGTGCATTTTCATACCCAATTAAGTGAACTACAATTTCAAGTATGTCTCAGGGAGATTTCCTAAATTTTCCTATGATTTTTTGGAGCTAGGGATTTCCCAGAATAGATTTTTGAAGTGAGAAACATTTTCTGAAAATGTTTCTGGACTCTTATGAACACAGCAGATTGTTTTTGACAAATTCCTACTCAAATGATCTTCAAACGAGCTGAAACTTTGCTAGAAGGTCAAAACTATGCTAAAGAATATTCTGGCGAAATTTGAGGATTTTTGGATAACCCAAACTCCTTCTATAATTCTTTTTCTGAAATATTTCAAAGAATTTTCCAGAATACAATATTGACTTTCATAAAAATCTGAGTTCATATTTGGATAGAACTCTGAAAGATGAATCCAACCCAATTGGAATCACTCGATTTGGAGGTTTCTACAAGGAGCTCTGGTTTTCCAAAGTTTGAGCCATCACTGGAATTGTTTTCCTACTGAAAACTCCACTGGGCCCGCTTATTTAAATGCCAGCCATCAGAAATGGGCCACAACCGGGCCACAGCTTTTCAGCACGCCAGCACACTGGATCCTAGCCACAGCCGATCGGTGATTTAAATTTTTGAGCCGCTGACAGCCGGGACCCATCCCTTCTTCAACCTCCCGCCGGTTCCCAGCGCGCGCGCCGCCTCCCCTCGCCGGGCAGAACTGGTGCTCGCCAGATCACCGCTGCCGGCCACAGCACGAGCTGAAGTTCGCCGCCAGAGGGGACGTTGAGGAACATGGCTGCGGGGTCAGTTTAGGCTGCCGGCGACCGGAGCTACCTAGGCGACGTGCGGCGGCCTCAGTTGAGGTTCGGCGCCGTCGGCCTGGGGTTCTAACCCGTCAAAACTTCGACCAACTAGCTCTACAGAGTCAGTACACCTCTAAAAAGCTCGACAAGGCCTCAACGGTGTTCAAAAATGGCTGCAAGTTGGTCGGCACCGTGTGACCGATCGTGTCCGCCATGAACACCTTTGATCGAGCTCAAAATCCGTCGCTCCTTGCCGGTTTCATGCAAAGGATGCTAAAAGGAAAATGATCGCCGGCTAGTCCAGCGTCTATGTGCAAGATTTGATAACCTAAGGAGGATCAGAGAGCGGAAATTTTAAGGAACTGTACCGGCCGCTCGGGTGGAACTCGCCGGAGCAAAATTCGGAAATTCATCGTTGATGTTTCACGGTCCGGCTCGAGCTTCGGTTGAGAGCAGCACCACCACAGCGCGCTCCCGTGGCCATGCTTGATCAAGCTTGAAAACCACCATAGTAGTCTGTCCACGTGAAGCCGATCACCGGTTTTGAGTTAGGTCGCGGCGGGAAAGCTGTTCTTGGGCAAAGGAGGCCGGAGCTTGCTTGTTTCCGGTTCGGGAAGGTGTGTGCGGAGCTCAGGGTGTGGTTTAGCAGCTCGGGAAGGGAAGGGTGTGAGTGTTTTGCCATTCTCCTGATCGGGCCGAGCAGCGGAGGTGAGAGGCACTCGGTCCGGTGTCTGTTCGTGAGGGGAAGAAAGCAAATGGACTTTGCTTCGGTCAGGGGGAGGGGGGGGGTGATCACGCCGCAGGAACCGCCTCTGGGCGCCGGTGCTTGGGAGAACACAGCAAGAGGTGGCCTGGACAGCCCTCGGTGGCACCATGGTGAGAGAGCTGCTCGGCTGGCTTGAACAGAAAATTGCTTAGGGCGCAAGTCTCCACCTTCAGCTCACTGCCATGTGGGTCCCACCCCACATGTTTTTCCTAAAGTATCTTCTCAAGTTAATCCTCCCAATTTCACACTTTTGAGTTTGAAAAGTGGGCTGGAATTTGAATCCTCCAAATTCAGTTTGAATTTGAACGACAAATTTTAATTGGGTTGAAGTTTGGAAAAAACTTCCAAAATCCCTTTTTGTAGCCCACCCTAAAAATGAAAAGTTTGGCATCCACTTTTTCCCACTCTAGGGCTGCATGGTTATTCCAAAGTTTTGGCCACCATTGGGTGAACTTTAAATTTCAAATCTGATTTTTAAACTTTCATGCAAAGAGGTATTTAACTCCTTATTGGTTCAACGCTTTCAAATAAAAATGTGAGCCTCATTTTGGATGGTCATCCATGTATTACTTTGCATGAAGAAAAGTTTTAGCAAGTCCCATTTTTCATGTCTTTGCCACACGTATGAACTCAAACTTTAGTTTTATTCATGTACATGTTTTGGGACTTTTACATTCCTCCCCCCACAAAAGAATCTCGTCCCGAGATTACAAAAGCAAAACGAGACGGGAGAGGTAATTACAAACTGTACAAAGATAAAAGTTCTGTATAGTTGGTGTGGAGGTAATCTACACTTTCCCACGTCGCCTCTTCCGTAGTGTGATTACTCCACAGTACTTTGAAAAATCTGATCGTCCGGTTCCAGGTTACCCGGGTCTTTTAATCCAAAATCTGAACCGGTCGCTCAGTATAAGTAAGGTCTCGTTTCAATTCGTCGATTTCCTCGGTGCGGACAGCAGCGGTGAATTTGAGGCACTTCCGCAGCTGTGACACATGAAATACATCATGAAGACCTGCTAGACTTGCCGGTAAGTCCAGCCGGTAGGCTACGGGTCCGCACTTCTCCGTGATACCAAAAGGACCAATAAAACGGGGAACGAGTTTCCCTTTTACACCGAACCGGTGAATTCCCTTCATCGGAGATACACGAAGATACACGTGCTCTCCGACGTAAAAATGCAATGGCCTACGCCTTTGATCAGCATAGCTCTTCTGTCGGGATTGTGCAGCCTTCAAATTTTCTTGTATCAACCGAACTCAGTCTTCGGCTTCGCTCACAAGATCAACCCCAAACAGAACTCTTTCGCCGGACTCATACCAATTCAGCGATGTGCGACACTTCCATCTGTAGAGAGCTTCACACGGTGCCATTTTAATACTCGCTTGATAACCGTTGTTGTATGAAAACTCCGCCAACGGTAGGTGATCATCCCAATTCCTACCGTGGTGGATGGCACACACTCTCAACATGTCCTCAAGCACTTGGTTCACCCTCTCAGTTTGCCCATCGGTTCGAGGGTGATATGCGGAGCTCCTAATCAGCTTGGTGCCCAACGAGGCATGCATCTGTTCCCAAAAACGAGCAACAAACAGCGCACCTTGATCTGAAATGATGGTCTTTGGAACACCATGTGAGCATATAATTCTGGAGATGTATAACTCGCATATTGCCTTGCTCGATAATGAGTGTTCACCGGTACGAAATGAGCTGACTTTGTCAACCGGTCGACGATCACCCATATCGAGTCATGCTTCCGGGATGTGAGTGGTAATCCGACGATGAAGTCCATACTCACATCCTCCCATTTCCATGCCAGTATCTTCAGAGGTTGTAGCGGTCCGGCTTTCCACATATGATCAGCCTTGACCCATCTACACGTACCACACTCGGATACGTACTTCGCAATTTCCATCTTCATCCTCGTCCACCAAAATTTCTGTTTCAAATCTTGGTACATCTTGTTACTTCTGGGATGAATGGAAAACTTTGACAGGTGGGCTTCGTCCAATATCTTCTTCCAGAGTTTCATATTACGTGGTACCACTATACGGTCCTTAAACCATATTGTACCGTTCTCATCCTTCCGGAAACATTTCACTTCTCGTTGTCTAGTCTTCTCCGTATGTGAGACATACCTTTGTCTCTTCTTTGAGCCTCAACAATCTCTTCACGGATCGTTGGAATGAGCGCGAGATTATAAAGCGCGCCATACGGAATAACACAGAGACTTGGTTCTTCATCTTCCAACTCAGCAATCGCCAAGTTGTGAACATGGGCTTTTCGACTAAGCGCGTCGGCAACCATGTTCGCTTTACCCGGATGATAGTGTATCTCAATTTCATAATATTTTATGAGCTCCAACCATCTCCATTGTCTCATATTCAGATCCTTCTGCGTGAAGATATACTTCAAGCTTTTATGGTCGGTGTAGAGCTGAACAAGATTACCACGCAGATAATGCCTCCACATCTTTAACGCCAACACCACTGCAGCAAGCTTGAGATCATGAGTTGGATAATGCTGCTCGTGGTTTCGCAGTTGACGAGACCCATAGGCGACTACACGCCTGTCTTGCATAAGAACACAGCCGAGACCGATGCCGGATGCATCACAGAATACATCAAATGGCTTCGTCGTGTCCGGCTGAGCAAGAACTGGAGCTGTTGTGAGATGTTTCACCAAAGTTTTGAATGCGGCTTCACATGCTGCATTCCACATGTATTTAGTGCCCTTCTTCAGCAGTTCCGTCATTGGTTTAGCAATTTTTGAGAAGCTCGGAATGAATCTCCGATAATACCCCGCTAAACCTAGGAAACTTCGGACCTCGTGGACAGATTTGGGAGATCCCCACTTCAGCACTTGTTCAATTTTGCTGGGGTCCACGGCAATACCCTTTGCTGAAATAATGTGGCCTAGGAAAGGCACTTGATCAATCCAGAATTCGCATTTGCTGAAGCTGGCATATAACTTGTGCTCCCTCAGCCGTTGTAGCACGATGCGCAGATGTTCAGCGTGCTCTTCTTCAGATTTGGAGTAAACCAATATGTTGTCGATGAATACCACGACGAACTTGTCTAGTTCTGGCATGAATACAGAATTCATCAAGTACATGAAGTGTGCCGGAGCGTTGGTTAACCCAAATGACATGATGAGGTACTCATAAAGTCCGTATCTCGTCGAGAAAGCTGTCTTCGGTATGTCCTCCGGCTGGATCTTGATGTGATGATAGCCCGACCGAAGCTCCATCTTCGAAAACACCTTTCCACCCACAAGTTGATGGAACAATATGTCGATGCGGGGCAAAGGATACTTGTTCTTTATCGCAACAGCATTTAGAGGACGGTAATCAACACATAGCCGTAGTGTTTCGTCCTTCTTCGTAACGAACAGCGCTGAGCAACCCCAAGGTGAAGAACTTGGTCGTATGAAACCCTTGCTCATGAGTTCATTTAGTTTCTCTTTCAACTCCGCTAGCTCGTTAGGTGCCATCTTGTAAGGCCTCGGTGAGATAGGTGTTGTTCCCGGCGCCAGTTCAATCTTGAACTCGACATCCCGTTGGGGTGGCATACCCGTTAAATCATCAGGTAATACGTCGGGATAATCACGTACCACCGGAATATCTTCAAGCTTATGTGCTTCCATGTGGTAGGCCTCTACCATATCTGGGTCTTCGCTGTCTAAAAACAGCGTGTGCTGTCCATGAATCGGCGAGTCAATCTGGACAGTCCGGTTACCGATATTGAGAATGGCACCGTGACGATTTAACCAAGACATTATGTTTATCTTCTGCCTATCCAACATAATAAACGATGTTGGGTATATTTTTCCGCCCAAACACAAAGCTGCTCGGGACACAATCTGATTAGCAGAGATATTTCCTCCCTGTGAACGGATAAGATAACTCGCTGTGGGAGTGTTGGTGGATAATTGGTGCTGATCCACGCATGATTTGCTGATAAAATTGTGGGTTGCACCGGAATCAAAAAGTACAAGCACAGGCACGTCTTTGAGAGTGAACATGCCCGCTAACACTGGTGCTCCCTCCGGGACATCCTCAATAGCAAGATGTTGCACACTCCCGGATTGCAATGCTGTTATATTCACTTGAACAGGTGGCGGCATACCACCTGATGATAATGGTTGTCTGTTGTTCAGCAACTTCTCCCGGCACTCTTGCCTAAAATGCCTAGAACGGTGGCAATAAGAACACGGAGGTTTCCCCGGTTCTTCATTGACTGGTGATTGAGAAGTTGATGTATTTGGCTGCAGCAATGATGCAACAGGTATCCTTCTTTGCTGTGGCACGGGTGTTGCTTCAAGACATGATTCTTGAGCAGGTAATCTGTACTGAGTTGATCTTACTGGTGCATGCCATAGTTCATCGGATAGTGTGTGATACACCACACGGCATTTGCGGGGAACAACTGGTGTGTCTTCTTGGACATCATCTCGGTCCCTCTTCTCTGCTTGACACTCAAGTGTCACTTGTTCTTGCAGCAGGGCAGCACTGATCAACTCAGTGTAACTGCCTAGATTGAACAAAGCCAACTTATCTTTTAATATGGCACTCAGGCCAGAGAAAAAGTAGTCACACCTTGCAGCTTCACTTGTCGCATAAGCAGGAGCATACTGTGCCAAAAGGTTGAACCGTTTGACATAATCGAGAACACTCATGTCCCCCTGCTTAAAGTTCCTAAATTCTTGCTGTTGGGTCTTGATAAAACCCATAGGAATGTGACGAGCATGGAATGCTTCACAAAATTCCGTCCATTCCACTTGATTGCCTTCCGGAACGGTGGCGAGATAAGCGAACCACCAATTACCGGCGACTCCATGGAGCTGCTGAGCTGCAAATAATGTCTTCTGATACTCATAACACTCAAACACTCCAAACTTGGACTCCACAACCCGAAGCCACTGATCAGCTTCCACTGGTTCATTGGCTTCCGTGAAAATTGGCGGTTGTGTCGCCAAGAAATCCAGATAGGCGTTCCGAGGTGGAACGTCCTGTTGTGCATGTTGGAGTAAGCCTTGTTGTACCAAGGCTTGGAGTAGTCTTGTGTTCTCTTGATTTGACTCGACCATTTGAGCCATGACATTCGCCCATACCGTTGATGGCGGTGCCCGTGGTGGAGTCGAGTCATCACCGTCTCGGCGGGAACCTTCGGCCCTACTCGGAGAATGAGTGCGCACCATACTGCAAAAGAATAATTTTGAGGGGAGTCAAAACTTGATCTCAGAAGTATGTGAAAGTATGTAAAACATGAACATGCTAAAACTTTATGAAAGCATAACAAAATTTCATGTTTACACATCTTCCTAAAGCCAACATAATCAGTCCCCTATTCTGTACAGAACAGACCTCTCTGTACTTAACCTAGATTTTGATCCGGTTACCAGCATTTTCATAACTCAAGTTGAATACCAACGTTAACGTTAACTTTAGCATATTTCCAACTAGTACTCGTATGCCCCTAGATCATTTCCGGATGAAAAGTTATGATTGCTCAAAGTTGATAGAATTTCTGGACAAAATTTGCCGGCATCTCCTTTGTATGTGGCTGTTTTCATCACAGTTTTACATACAATTGGATTACAATTCTGCACAAACTATGAACTACAAAATTGTTGCAAATTTCATAACCTTTCCAATGGTGTATTATATGACCCTTATGGATTTTTCTACAGACTGTTATGGCTAATTTATAGAAACATCCAGAGAAGGTTGCAGCTGTTCTGTTTTCTGAACAGTTTGCGTTCAACTGGACATTCAACCAATTTGGTGTCTGATTTTTGCTCTGGAGGTCTACAGAAAAATTGTAGAGCACTTAGAAACCTTTCCATAACTGTATCATTCACCTTCATTGGGTCAACCTACACAGAGTTATGCTCTGTCAAAGTCTAGCAAAAATTTCTGCCAGAACAGAGCACTCTATTTCTTAGATCAAAAGAAGCCTAGTAAGTCTCTTCTTTGAAACTTAGTCCAAAAGAAGAGCTTAATATCTAAAATTTGCTTTCCAACATCCATTTTTAGTTTGAAAGTTAGTCATGAATGATTTCTTCATAGGAAAGAAGACTATCCAGTGTAGTACGGTGGCGATGCACCGTAAGACATATGACGGTACTACGTTGCCTCAACAAAGAAAAACCTAACCGGATTACACCGGCATATACGTATACTTAGGTGCCACTAAAATGGTCACTCGCAAACGTGTTCTACACGTACTAAGGTTTTTGTGGTTAGTACCTGCATAAACACACTCAATCATCAGGTTCGGCTGCACACCGAACCCGGTATCCATAATAGTTTGTACACCCGGCCGTCATCACTCGCCCAGGTGTTCTCAAGCCAAACACGCCTTGAGCTACGTGTTCACGTTACTGACCACGTGATGGGGGGTCTCCCATACTTGCCCAAAGCCCGCTAGGGAATGGCGTTGCTCGAATACCCAAACGACATAAAGAGTCGTACAGGATACTAAAGCGAGTCGGGTTACCTGCCACCCATGGGGCTCCACCCTTCAGCTTGTCCGCACTGGTGGACAGCGCTTACGTGCACCCCCCAAGACATAAACTGTCCCGAGATGCACGATTTTCTGACATAACAAATAAGTTAGGTTGCCACCTTCATGATATGCTAATAGTAGTTCTTATGTGGGTCTAATACCGTTATCTCATTGTATCCTAAGTTTTTAACGTAATATGATGCTCAATCCATGTGCTATTCCCAACGCAGCTCTGATACCAACTGAAACAGCCGCTCTGATACCCTTTGTCACAGCTCTGATACCACACTGTGAGGGACAGGACCTTGTCGGGTGGTGCCGTGATATGCGGCACCCAACAGCACACGGGTCGATGAAACACATCACATTACATAAATCATTTGCTGAAGCGTACAAGAATGTTTTACAAGTACTTATCTCAAAATAAGCTACAGCGGAGGACTATAACTCTCACGACTCATTTCTAACTTAGCAACAAAGAAACAGTCCGGCCCGCGGACGTTTCTTACTAGCAACATGAAGAACAATCTGCAGCGGCGAGGATGCTCTTGAGTAACCACTCGGAGGTTCCCGAGTCTCATCGGCATCCCTTCATAAGCATGAAGTCAAACCTGCAAAACAACTCGGATAGCATCCGTGAGCACAACGCTTAGCAAGACTTAACCGTCACCCTAAACAGGAAAATCTATGTGAGGTTATGAACCTAAAATAGGATGGCATAAGCATAATTAAACTCGCCTAAAAGTGAATCCTTACTTTCAGGTATTGATTTCAGCATTTTAAATAACCTTGGGCACGCCACATCGGGGGTCCACAATAAAACAAGAAACGCTTTCCCCCGATGTAAATTGCTCATGGCATAAAAGAATCGAGTTTGCACTAGCCTATTCATCAAGATCCAATACAAAGCTAGTATGAATCATCAAATCAATGTGATTAGTTCCATCTCATGCAAGTTCTTACTACGTCATGACTATGAGAACAAATATGCTCGGTTCATTCCGTGAGCAACGATGATTCGAATCAATAACACCCGGACTACACGACACGTATGCCCGTACTTGATGTTGCCTACAGCAACCATCACTGACGTCGTACGCAGCAGCCTTTCTCCCGTTTCACCCCTGTTGAATTGATCAAGTCACCCCTTACAGTAGCCACTGTCATGGTGCACCTACCGACGTGAGATGTCATGAGAATGTTCCCCACATACTGCACACCGGCCGTCCGCCTGAGGCGACCCGAAAAGTCCCAACGACAACTTCCCGAGTTACATCGGTTTACTGGGTCCCATAATACCATCATGAGTCCGGTACACAACTCAAACTTGTTCAACAGGGCCGCATACGGATCGGTCCTTGACCGACACGGACAGGTCTATAGCACCCAGGCCCCTATGTCCTGCTGCCCCTACAACCTTCCGGTCTAAACTTTAACTTGCTACTTCATTTATGAACCAATCCCGTATTGCCCCTGTTGTTCCTGAACCTGCGAGTAGCATCTCACCGCTCGACTTGTACTAAACATTACTTAAGCATGGCAGTTCTACACGGTGTAAAGATACCTACCCAATACTCCATGGGTTCATTTGGTTATGCAAGAGGAGTATCAAACACTAGACCTAATGCACAATTCATATCTTAATCGAAAGTGAATACAAAATAAAAACTTAACAGCTGTTAAATGCAAACCGGAGCTTGTCTGTTTTGCAGGGTAGTCGTATATAAATTCAGTTAGTGTCCTTGCTGATCAACCCTTGATTCTCTGGAGCTTGATCCCACTTCAATAAATCGCTCCTTTGAATCCCCTTCGTTGTGGTTCCTATGGAAATGCATATGCACATGTTTTATAGAATGTAACGGAAAGGAGATATAAAAGGGAGTTCATAGGAACAGAGGTTGTGTGGAAAAGCCAAGAATGGCCTGGTTTGCCTCTGTTGTGTAAAGAAACAGAAAGGATCTATTTGATCTTAATGCCTTAGCTATACACTAACTATTTTCCCTAATGAACATAATAGATGAGCTGAAAAGAATTGGATGCACTGAAGAACAAGAACTCCAATGGCCTCAAAACATTTACAGGGGGTTCTATACTACCTAGGGATTTAGCATGCCAAATTGCAGCTAATGTGGAGTCAAATTGTGTTCTCTATAATTCTCACAATGTCTCTCATGTATTTCCACCTATACATAAGTATGGAGAATAAGAACGGAGAGTTCTACAGCTCAACTTGGGCTGATAATTGACATGTGAGTTCCAGGTCACATGAAGGTAATTTGGTCCAAAATTCAGATCTTTTTCTTGAGTAGTTCTCCCAGAACAATCCTTTAAGCATTTCTATTCAAAAGAATTAATTCTGAAGTAATGTGCATTTTCATGCCCAATTAAGTGAACTACAATTTCAAGTATGTCTCAGGGAGCTTTCCTAAATTTTTCTATGACTTTTGGAGCTATGGATTTCCCAGAATAGATTTTTGAAGTGAGAAATATTTTCTGAAAATGTTTCTGGACTCTTATGACACAGCAGATTGTTTTTGGCAAATTCCTACTCAAATGATCTTCAAATGAGCTGAAACTTTGCTAGAAGGTCAACACTGTGCTAAAGAATATTCTGGCAAAATTTGAGGATTTTTGGATAACACAAACTCCCTCATTAATTCTTTTTCAGAAAATAGCTGCAAGTTGGTCGGCACCGTGTGACCGATCGTGTCCGCCATGAACTCCTTTGATCGAGCTCAAAATCCGTCGCTCCTAGCCGGTTTCATGCAATGGATGCTAAAAGAAAAAAGATCGCCGGCTAGTCCAGCGTCTATGTGCAAGATTTGATAACCTAAGGAGGATCAGAGAGCGGAAATTTTAAGGAACTGTACCGGCCGCTCTGGTGGAACTCGCCCGAGCAAAATCCCGAAATTCGTAGTTCATGTTTCACGGTCCGGCTCGAGCTTCGGTTGAGAGCAGCACCACCACAGCGCGCTCCCGTGGCTGTGCTTGATCGAGCTTGAAAACCACCATTGTGGTCTGTCCACGTGAAGCCGATCGCCGGTTTTGAGTTAGGTCACGGCAGAGAAGCTGTTCTTGGGCAAAGGAGGCCGGAGCTCGCTTATTTCCGGGTCGTGTAGGTGTGTGCGGAGATCAGGGTGTGGTTTAGCAGCTCGGGAAGGGAAGGGCATGAGTGTTTTGCTGTTCTTCCGATCGGGCCGAGCAGCGGAGGTGAGAGGCACTCGGTCCGGTGTCTGTTCGCGAGGGGAAGAAAGCAAATGGACTTTGCTTCGGTCAGGGGGGGTGATCACGCCGCAGGAACCGCCTCTGGGCGCCGGTGCTTGGGAGAACACAGCAAGAGGTGGCCTGGCCAGCCCTCGGTGGTACAACGGTGGGAGAGCTGCTCGGCTGGCTTGAACAGAGAATTGCTTAGGGTGCAAGTCTCCACCTTCAGCTCACTGCCATGTGGGTCCCACCCCACATGTTCCTCCTAAAATATCTTCTCAAGTTAATCCTACCAATTTCACACTTTTGAGTTTCAAAAGTGGGCTGGAATTTGAATCCTCCAAATTCAGTTTGAATTTGCACGACAAATTTTAATTGGGTTGAAGTTTGGAAATACTTCCAAAATCCCTTTTTGTAGCCCACCCTAAAAATGAAAAGTTTGGCATCCACTTTTTCCCACATTTCCCACTCTAGGGCTGCATGGTTATTCCAAAGTTTTGGCCACCATTGGGTGAACTTTGAATTTCAAATCTGATTTTTAAACTTGCATGCAAAGAGGTATTTAACTCCTTATTGGTTCAACACATTCAAATAAAAATGTGAGCCTCATTTTGGATGGTCATCCATGTATTACTTTGCATGAAGAAAAGTTTTAGCAAGTACCATTTTTCATGTCTTTGCCACACGTATGAACCCAAACTTTAGTTTTATTCATGTACATGTTTTGGGACTTTTACATAGAAATGGAGAAAGAACTATAGAAATGGAGAACGAACCATAGAAATGGAGAAAGAACCATAGAAATGGAGAAAGGACCATAGAAATGGAGGAAGGAACCATAGAAATGGAGGAAAACCCACAGAAATGGAGAAGGAATATAGAAATGGAGAATGGGCCATAGAAATGGAGAACGGGGCATAGAAATTGAGAAAGGACTGTAGAAATGGAGAATGGGACATAGAAATGGAGAGGGGAGTGTACAAATGGAATAAGTGACATAGAAAGTGTGAGGAATGGGAAGAAGATAGTTGAAATGAGCCATTCCCAAATTTTCCCCGAAATTTCCAAATTCCCCAATTCCACAAAAGGGGAATTTCCCCCACATTTGGGGGGATTAAATCCCCAAGGCTGCCGCACCCAACAAAAGGGGATAAGTTGGTTGAGTTCCAAATTGACTAGGACTCTTGTTTGAGTTCCAATTGGAGTAGTACTCCTCTTTTTTCCCTTATAAATACAACCCCCAGTGCCCCCCTAGCCACAGACTCCCCCCCCCCCCCAAGTTGCCGAGTTGGAGGCCCTCCCCCCTCCAAGTCGCCGAGTTGGCACCCCCCTGCCGGAGTTTGGTCGCCGGCGAGCCCCACCGTCGATCCCCGCCGTCGAGCCCTGCCGTCGCCGGAGAAGAAGCCCGACGATCTGTCCTACCAAAATTTTCCATGGAAAAATTCTTCGCTGCTGCCATTGCTAGGAGAAAGGACCTACCACAAGGAGGAAGAAAGGTAGGTCTCCATTACCCAACTTACGACGTCGCCGCTGTTTCTATGCATCCATTTTCTTCGCCCCCTTCGAGCAGAAACTTTTACGTGTGGACAGATCATGTTTTGATCAGTTTTTGACGGTGGAATTGATCTAGATCTTGAGTCAAGATCATCACCACGTCCACACGTGATCCCTACACCCTTGTTCATCATAAAACCCCATGAAATCCTGTTAAAACATGCAAGAACACGTACAAACTGGTTTAATAAAACAGCACCATAGGATTTGCATTCATTTACCCCATTGCATCTTGAGTAAAGTTTGTGCATGATGATTGATTGCTATAAATTTTGTATGTGAGTGGTCATGAGTAGAATGAAAATCTCAAGAGGCCATCTACGAGGATCTACAGCACCAAGACTTCGAGACGCTTGAGCAACAAGAGCCACGGGAGCAAGTCAAGTGCCCCTTGACCATATTGATCCCAAGTTTCAAAACTGTTTTGTTTGCGAAAACTAGTATGCTTGAGTCAACTTGATGGGATACCCTTTTATAGGAGTTTACTAGTTTTGTTAACCATCCTTGTTGCCGGGAAAGTTGATGAGTCGGGTACGGTCGTTTTTCCTTTTTGCTTCGCTTAATCTACGGGATATTGGAAGCTGAATTAAAACATGGTTAGCTACTGCACTCATATGAATAATGATGATGAGAACTTGATGATGTTCATGAGCATGGAATCAGGGAGATCTGGGCAAGATTTGTTCGTGGATATTGCTGAATGAGATGGTGGTTTACTTGCCGTAGATCTAAGGACCAGTTCATGCCAACACATGCCAGGAAAACAGTGCCACCACAAGGCCAAATATGGGTGCGGCTTAGCTGACTAATTAGGTGTGTTGCTAGCTTGTTATGAACCGTTGGATGGCGCGGGGAATTGGAGTCGAGTGGGACTACCCTGGGAACTGCATGGCACAAGAGGGGGCCCGTGGGTGGGAGAATGGTGATTCGAGCCTGCCAGTGAAACCTCAGTGGGTCCATACATCTAGTAGCCCCTTTGTAAAGGCTATTTTGTGATCTCTTGGTCATACACCGACAGTTGTGTACTGGTATAATGGATGTTTTGCAGTCGCCAACAGGTGACGAAATCATGAACTTGTGGGTAAAGTGGTGCCACCTCTGCAGAGTGTAAAACTATCATGGTAGCCGTGCTTCCGGTCAAAAGCACCTGGCCAACTTCCATGATTAGAGGCAAAAAATGGTATGGTTATTCGGGTATGGTCATTAGGATTCATTTTGGGACTGTTTCAAGTCCTGAAAATTAGTTTGGTTTTGATTATATGAATATGAGATGGTTATGAATATTTATGAGCATGAGATGAACTTGAGAAAGATTATTGGCTGGTTGAGACAAGATAGATGGTGAATTATGATGAAGGAATATTGATGATTAATTTGGTTATAATGGGATTGAACTCACCTAGAGATAGTTGCTGTTTTTACCATGTTTATGAAATAAAATATGCTTGCTGCAATGAGCCTTTTATTGCCTACCTTGTTGTAAGCTACATGTCATACTTTTCCCGCACTTGCTGAGTACGACATGTACTCACCCTTGCATTCCCACATATACATCAGCTACAGGAGAAGAATATATCGACGACCATGTGGAGTACTAGGCGTGCGCACTACCGTCAACATGCCTGTGGAGTTGAAGTTGGAGCCTGCTGTTTAGTTATTTCAGCTGTCGTTTAGAGTCTTCCGCTGCAAGAATAAGTTAGAGATTCATGAGTGAGACTTTGAGTCATTGTAATAAAGTACTTAAACACTATTTATTCATGGTTATATTCTGAATTCATTTTGTGGACTATATGTGTATGTGTGATGAACATTCTGGGCACACAAATGTATTCACTTGGTTCTATTTTCGTAACCGGGTGTCACACACGGCACCATCCAATGCGATTCCCGGGCGAGCGTACTAACCACGAAAACTGTAGTCTGAGTAGAACACGTTTCCGAGTGACCGTCTTAGTGCCACCTACGGATACGTATATGCCGGTGTAAGCCGTTTAGGATTTCCTTTTGTGAGGCAACGTAATACCAATGTCTTATGGTGCATCGCTGCTGTACTACACTTGATAGTTTTCTTTCCTATGAAGAAATCATTCATAAATAACTTTCAACTAAAAATGTATCTTGGATAACACATCTTAGCCACTGAGCTCTTCATTTGAACTAAGTTTCAAAGGAGAGAATTGATAGGCTTCATTTGATCTAAAAACAGAGTGCTCTGTTCCGGAAGAAATTTTTGCTGGAATTTGGCAGAGCATAACTCTGAGTATATTGACCCAATGGAGGTGTATGTTACATTTCTGGAAGGTTTTTTAAGTTCTCTACAACTTCTTTGTAGACCTCCAGAGGAAAATCACACTCCAAATTGGTTGAATGTCCAGTTGAATATAAACTGTTCAGAAAACAGGACAGCTGCAAACCTCTCTGGGTGTTTCTGTAAATTAGCCATAATTTTCTGTAGAAAAATTCCTAAGGGTCTTATGATACACCGTTCAAAAGGTTATGAAATTTGGAACAATTTTGTAGTTCAGAGTTTGTTGAGAATTTTAATGTATTTTGATGTACAACTGTGATAAAAAACAGCCACAGTCAGAGGAGATGCTGGCAAATTTTATCCAGAAATTCTGTCAACTTTGAGCAATCATAACTTTTGATACAGAGATGATCCAGAGGCATATGAATAATCTTTGGAGATATACTGAAGTTATCTTTAACTTTGGTATTCATCTTCAGTTATGAAAATGCTGCTAACCGGATCAAAATCTGGGTTAAGCGCAGAAAGGTCTGTTCTGTACAGAATAGGGGACTGCTTATGTTTGCTTTAGGGAGATGTGTGAACATGAATTTTTGTTATGCTTTCATAAAGTTTTAGCATGTTCATGTTCTATATACTTTCACATACTGCTGAGATCAAGTTTTTTACTGCCCTCAAAATTATCTTTTTGCAGTATGGTGCGTACTCGTTCTCCGAGTAGGGCTGAAGGTTCTCGCCGAGATGGCGATGACTCGACTCCACCGCGGACACCGCCATCAACGGTATGGGCGGATGTCATGGCTCAGATGGTCGAGTCGAGTCAGGAGAATACAAGACTACTCCAAGCCTTGGTACAGCAAGGCATACTCCAACGTACACAACAGGTTGTTCCACCTTGGAACACCTATTTGGACTTCTTGGCGACTCAACCGCCAAGTTTCACAGAAGCTACCAAACCAGTGGAAGCTGATCAGTGGCTTCAGGTTATGGAGTCCAAGTTTGGAGTGTTCAAGTGTGGTGATTATCAGAAGACATTATTTGCAGCTCAACAAATGGAGCCGCCGGAAATCGGTGGTTTGAATATCTTGCCACTATTCCGGAAGGTCATCAAGTGGAATGGACGGAATTTCGTGAAGCGTTCTATGCTCGTCACATTTCTACGGGTTTTATCAAGACCCAGCAGCAGGAATTCTGGAAGTTGAAGCAGGGGGATATGAATGTTCTCGATTATGTCAAACGGTTTAACCATGGCACAATATGCTCCCGACTATGCGACGAGCGAAGCTGCAAGGTGTGATTACTTTTTCCATGGCCTGAGTGCCATATTAAAGGATAGGTTGGCTTTGTTCAATCAAGGCAATTACACCGAGTTGGTCAGTGCTGCCATTCTTTAAGAGCAGGTGACACTTGAGTGTCAAGCAGAGAAGAGGGACCGGAGTGATGTGCAAGAAGACACACCCGTTGTTCCCCGTAAATACCGTTTGGTGTTTCGCACACCATCCAATGAACTATGGTAGCCACCAGTAAGATCAACATATTCCAGATTTCCTGTTCAAGAATCATGTCTTGAAGCACCACCACAGCCGCAGCAACGATTGATTTCTTGTGCATCATTGCTGCAGCCAAGTACATCAACTTCTCAACCGCAAGTCAGCGAAGAACCGGGAAAATATCCTTGTTCTTATTGCCACCATTTTGTGCATTTTATGCAAGAATGCCAAGAGAAGTTGTTGAATGGCGGACAACCATCATCATCAGGTGGTATGCCGCCACATTGTCAAGAAAATATAACAGCATTGCAATCCAGGAGCGTGCAACATCTTGCTATTGAGGATGTCCCGGAGGGAGCACCGGTGTTAGCGGACATGTTCACTCTTAAAGACATACCCATTCTCATACTTTTTGATTCCGGTGCTACTGACAGGGCCTGATCCCGATCAACGGGACGGGCCGCCTCGCTCGGGAATCGTATTGGGTGGTGCCGCGTTATGCGGCACCCAACAGCACACATATAAGGAACACTGTATTACATAAATCAAAAGCGGAAGCTGACAAATGTTCTTTGTAAATAATTTACATAAAATAGCTACAGCGGAAGTCTATAAAAACAGATCACGTCAAATAACTCGTGAGCACCCGAGAAGAGGTCCAGCCCACGGACTCCTCTCGCTAGCAACACGAAGACATAGCAGCGGCTAGGTTCTCCATGTGTAACATGACTCAGAAGTCTCCGAGTCTCACCGGACAACCTTCTTTATAGCGTCATGTTAACCTGCAAAACCACTCATATAGCAAGAGTGAGCACAAAGGCTCAGCAAGACTTAACCGTCTCTCCTAAAGCATGTAACTCTACATGAGGGTAACGTAAGACCTAATCCTGTAATTTGCAAAAAGACTCGCCTACGTGTTCATCCTTAACTTTCAGATTTTAGCCATAATAGTAGTGACTTTGCGCCCAGCAACATTGGAACTCCACAATCAAACAAGAAACGCTTCATTCCAATGTTACTTGTCCCAAGGTGGAAAATAACTTTAGTTTGCTCTATCTCTACTTCAAACAGGGTTTTCATGCAATTTACAATAATCATAGCAGCAATTAAAACTTTGCAAACTGTTTCCACACAAGTTGATTACTACGTCACAACATGGGAGCAAGCGGTACTCAATAACCGCGAGGGACGGTGATTCGAATCAAACACTGCCCGGATAGCTCGACACATACGCCCGCCTATGAAGACCCAAATCTGGCATCCTTCATTACGTCGTATGTGGCAACAATTCGCAGGGCACTCGACTGTAGAACCGGTCGCGCCGTCTCGGGCTCATAGGTCTAACGAGACGATGTGATATGCCTCTACAGTACAGTTAACCTGGTACATCGGTTTCCTGGGTCCCATATAGCAGTAAGCCTCCGATACACAACTCAATACTTGCTCCTGGATGCGGCACATGCATCCGTCGTTAACCGACACAGGCAGAGCTACTCGACCAAGACCTCACCTCGTCGCTGTCTAATCCTCCTGCCCGTCTCTTCTTTAGAAATGTAAACTTTAGTTTGCCTCTTTTCCAATTACACCTATGTAACCCTGAATTAAAACTCGTGAGTAGATTCCAACTACTCGTCTTCTACCGGATGTCGTAGCCTATTTACCACGGCCTTAATCTACAGCGATGGAACCTTTGTACCCTTGACCCCAGGGTTCATTTTGGTTATGCAAGTGGAGTATAAAACATCCTGGACCTAATGCACATACAAACTCGAACCATAGTAGTGAACAAAGTAAAAACTTTATAAATTCGCCTAAATGCAAACTGGAGATTGCCTTGGTTTTGCAGGTGACTAAAGTCAGATAACTATGAAGTTAGTCGCTGATTACTTGAAGCTTAATCACTGCTTCTTGCTTCTTGATCCAAGCTTCACTCTTCCTCCACTCTTCCACGTTTAATCACTACACGTTAAGAATATGCATATATGTTTAATTCTAAAGCTTTTGCTAACAAGTTTTAAAGACAAGTTTGAAACTGGAACTCTGTTTATGAATTTAAAATGACACTGGTGCTAGTGGTTTGGGTTTGTGTTTAAGCACTATCATCAAGTGATAGCTGTTTTCCATCAGTTGGATGTTGATCACCTAATAAGGTTGAATAGAACAGTACTGATCCAGTGCTCCAATGGAGCTGAAAATTTTCTTGTGAGTTCCTTGTCACAAGAAGGCAATCTGGACAAAAATTTAGAATTTTTCACTAAGTAGATCACTCAGAACAATTTCTAAGCATTTAGGCAAAAAGGAATTAATTCTGAATAAATTTGCACTTTCATGCAAATTCAAGTGAACTACAATTTCAAACATAGATCAGGGAGCATGCATGAATTTTCTTAGAAATTTTTGGAGCTAAGAACTCCCCAGAACTGAATTTCCAAGTTTTTGGAAATTCTCTGAAATTGTTTCTGTATTCATTTGAACACAGAAACTGGAAATCAGGATTAACCTAATTAACCAACTCCAAATGAGCTGAACCTTTTACAAGAGTTTCCTAATATCCTAAAGAATATTCTGAAAAAATTTGAGGACTCTTGGATGAACCAAACTCCCCATAAAATTCTTTTGCTGAAAAGCTTTAAAGAATTTTCCAGAATTTTCTATTGGTTTTCATACAAATTGGGTTGCATATTTGGATAGAGGTTTTCACCCTGAATGCAACCCAATTTGAATCACTAAATTTGGAGCTTCCTAGCACAATTTATGCCCTCTCCAAGTTTGAATCAAATCTGGTATTTGAAATAAACCGAGAAATGTTTAAATTCTGACCGTGGGGCCCAGGCACACGTGTCAACCGCTGAAACCGACCCACACGGCGCCACTGGATTCTTCCCGTGCAGCCACAATGGATCCCGGAGCCGCAGTGGATCAGGAATTTAAACTTTTATCACTGACATGCGGGACCCGCCCAACCTTCTTCAACCTTCGGCCGCCCGCGCCCGCGCGCCGCCGGGCTCACCGGAGATCGCCGGATTTCAGCCTGCCGGCCGCCTCTCGGCTCAGTCCTCGCCGCCTGGGGATTTTTGGGGACGGGCAACTGATCTACGGTGTCGGCACAAGCTCTAGAAGCCTGGAACCAGGTCGGCGGCGTGCAACGGCCTCGGTGAAACTTCGGCGCCGATGACCGATCGCTTCAGCCCACGAAAACCTCGAGTGATCGGCTCTACAGCATCAGTGACGCCTAAGGAAGCTCGACATGGCCACAAAGTAGCTTGGGAACGATGGTTACTAGGGTTTCACCGAGCACCTGATCGTTCCCGCCATGGCCGCCGATGAAAGAACTTGAAATTAGCTGCAACTACTCACTTCTAAGCCAGGGTTGCAAAGGAAAAAGGTCCCCTATCCACTCTAGCTCCTGTCTGTGCAAAATGAGCAGCTCTAACTGAAAATTGAGTATCAATTTCAAGAATTCTTACCCGCGGTTAAGTTTTTCCGGCCGAGAGAAGAACTCAAAATTCTCGAGCTACGGTGCACGGATTGCTCTGAAACCTGGGGAGGAGCAGTGCAGTGGGTTGGCGTGTCTTGGGGTGCGCTCGTTCGGTCGTGAAACTGCCCTGTGTGAGCTGTCCACAAGAGTCCGACGTCGGTTTCCGCCGCTTGCACCTCGGCCTCGGCATTGATCTTCAAAATACGGCCAACAGCAGCCCCGAACGTCAGAGCTGAGCTGGGGAAGCTCTTGCACACACGCTGGCGCTCCCTTTTTATGTTGATAGCTCGAGCAACCGGGGAGCGAAGCTGGCTTACGATCGAGGAGAACAGAAGCGGCGCCGACGGCTCGTTTTCTCGGGAGGGAGCAGAACAGGGGCCGAGAGCGAGTGGAGAGAAGCAAAATGACATCGGTGCACGGTTTGGGTTGAGGATCAGACCGTGTACGAGAGAACCAGGAGGTGGAGGCTGCACTCGGGAGGTAGCAGCGGCGCTGCCTCGGTGTCGCGCGCTGCTCAGCGGCCACCGGGTTCGAGTGGGAATAGAGAGAAGAGAATTTCCTTCGGTGGTAAGTCTTCCCTTCTCATTGACAAGTGGGTCCCACTGTTTTTCTCTCCCAAATATCTCTACTTTTTGGCACAATGCAAACCTCAATCATGTGGAGCTCAAATGTGAAAAATCATTTGGCAAATTGACAAAGTTTGCTAAGTTCCAAATTTAAGTTCAAATTTCAAGGAAATTCATAAGCCCTTCGATATTCATATCAAAGCAACTCCAAACTTTCTCAAAATTTGCATTCTTACTAATTCAAACCTGAAGAATTTGAATATGCCCTCTGATCTTCGAGTTGGCCACTGAAATGAGGGTTTTTCACCAACAGTTTGGACCCCTATTTTTGGAAATGGCTACCTTATGATTGAAGTGAACAATTTAGTTCAAAAACTAACTTAAACTCCTTTTGCACAGGACCACATTCACATGTTTATGAAAGTTTTTGCAAGTCCCAATTCTTAAATTAAACTCAACTTATTCATAACTCAAGTTTTGCATTTACAAGTTTTTGGGACTTTTACATTCCTCCCCCTTAAAAAGAATCTCGTCCCGAGATTCATGATTAAGAACAACGTAGGGAGGACAACTATCAAACATAAGCCTCTAACAACTCCGGATGATTGCGTTGTAAATATTCCTCGCTTTCCCATGTAGCTTTTTCGACATGTGATTTTCCCATAGCACTTTGAAAAAGCGCAGCGTCCGGTTTCTGGTCTCGTGAGTCTTTTCATCAATTATCCGGGTTGGTCGCTCAACATACGTAAGGTCCGGCTTCAAATCTTCTATGCCTTCCGTGAGAATCTCCGTTGGAACTTTCAAACACTTCCGCAACTGAGATATGTGGAAGACGTTATGAACTCCGGCTAAGGCTGCCGGTAACTCCAAACGGTATGCCAGGGGTCCACATCTTTCAATGATGACGAAGGGACTGATAAAGCGCGGAGCTAATTTTCCTTTCACTCCGAACCGGTGAATGCCCTTCATAGGAGATACGCAGAGGTATACGTGGTCCCCAACATGGAAGTCCAGAGGACGACGTCTCCTATCCGCATAGCTCTTTTGTCTGGACTGAGCGGCTTTAAGATTTGCTTGAATAAGCCTACCCTCTCTTCAGCTTCATTTACGAGATCAATCCCGTAAATCACTCTCTCGCCAGATTCACACCAGTTCAAGGGTGTGCAGCACTTCCGGCCGTAGAGAGCTTCATAAGGTGCCATTTTTGTGCTCGTTTGATAACTGTTGGTATACGAGAACTCCGCCGATGGTAAGTGATCATCCCAGCTCTTACCGTGGTGGATGGCACACGCCCTTAGCATATCTTCAAGTATTTGATTCACCCTCTCAGTTTGCCCATCGGTTTGAGGGTGATACGTGGAGCTTCGAATTAATTTGGTTCCCAAGGATGCGTGTAGCTGTTCCCAGAAACGGGCTAGGAACAGCGATCCTCTGTCGGAGACAATGGTACGGGGAACTCCATGCAAGCACAAGATTCATGCTATGTACAACTCCACATATTGCTTGGCGCTGTAGTTGGTATGCACCGGAATGAAACGTGCTGATTTAGTTAATCAGTCAACGATTACCCAAGTCGAATCATGGTGGTGGGAGGTCATCGGCAACCTGACGATGAAATCCATACTCAGGTCTTCCCACTTCCATGCTGGTATTTGTAGCAGTTGCAACAGGCCCGACTTCTTCACATGGTCGGCCTTAACTCTTCGACACGTATCACATTCTGAAACGTACGTGGCAACTTCACGTTTCATACGTGTTCACCAAAACTTCTTCCGGTGGTATTGGTACATTTTATTGCTGCCCGGGTGAATAGAAAATTTTGATAACTGAGCCTCATCCAAAATTTTCTTCCGCAGCCTCATATCACAGGGTACGACTATCCAGTCCTTGAACCATAAGGTATCTTCATCATCTAACCGGAAATATTTCATCTCCCCGTTCTTCAACCTCTTTTTGATATGAGCCATGCCCTTGTATTGCTTTTGAGATTTCATAACCTCCTCTCTTATTGTGGGTATGTGAGCTAGATTATGTAGAGCTCCATATGGAACCGAGTAGAGACTCGGTTCTTCCTCTTCTATCGGCGTAATGGTCAGGTTTTGAACATGAGACTTCCGGCTGAGTGCATCGGCAACCACATTTGCCTTCCCCGGATGATAATGGATTTCAATCTCATAGTCCTTGATCAGATCCAACCATCGCCGTTGTCGCATATTCAACTCTTTTTGAGTGAATATGTACTTTAAGCTTTTGTGGTCAGTGTAGAGATGAACCAGATTTCCCAATAGGTAATGTCTCCACATTTTCAAAGCTAATACCACGACAGCAAGCTCGAGATCATGAGTTGGATAATGTTGCTCATGATTCCGTAATTGCCGTGATCCATATGCGACCATGCGTGCTCCTTGCATGAGTACACAACCAAGTCCGATGCCGGATGCATCACAATAAATATCAAAGGGCTTGATTGTATCTAGTTGAGCTAAAACCGGGGTTGTTGTGAGGTGTTTCACCAACGCTTGAAAAGCTTCCTCACATGGCTTGCTCCGATCATATTTGATGCCCTTTTTTCAGTAGCTCCGTCATAGGTTTGGAGATCTTTGAGAAGCCCGGGATGAACCTCCGATTATACCCCGCCAAACCTAAGAAGCTACGAACTTCATGGACTGATGTTGGAGACTTCCATTTCAGCACTTGTTCAATCTTGCTTGGATCAACAGCAATGCCTTCCGCTGAAATAATATGTCCAAGAAACGACACTTGGTTGATCCAGAATTCACATTTACTAAACTTTGCATAGAGCTTGTGATCTCTCAGTCGCTGGAGCACAATATGCAAATGTTTAGCGTGTTCCTCTTCGGATTTGGAATAGACCAAGATGTCGTCGATGAATACCACGATGAACTGATCCAGCTCCGGCATGAACACCGAGTTCATAAGATACATAAAGTGAGCCGGAGCATTGGTCAACTCAAATGAAATGACAAGATACTCATAGAGTCTATATCTTGTCGAGAAAGCTGTTTTCGGGATATCCTCTGCTCGAATCTTGATTTGATGATATCCCGACCTTAAGTCCATCTTGGAGAAGAATTTAGCACCCACTAGCTGATCGAAGAGAATATCAATTCTTGGTAGTGGATACTTGTTCTTTATTGTCACAGCATTTAAAGGACGATAATCGACGCATAGCCTCAGCGTCTCATCCTTCTTCTTCACAAATAAAGCGGAGCAACCCCATGGTGACGAACTTGGACGAATAAACCCCTTTTCCATCAGATATTTGAGTTGCTCCTTTAGTTCAGCTAATTCATTCGGAGCCATTTTGTATGGTCTCCGAGAGATCGGCGTGGTTCCCGGTATCAACTCTATTTTGAATTCCACCTCGCGCTCAGGTGGTAAGCCTGGAAGATCTTCGGGAAACACGTCCAGATATTCACGGACTACCGGAATGTCTTCTAACTTGCAAGCCTCGGCATTACATACTTCCAGGTCTTTGGAAACTGCTTTGCCGAGATACAAAGTTTGACGCCCGTGAAGTGGAGAGTCCAAGTGAACACTCCTGTTCTCGATGTCCAGAACAGCCTTATGGAAGGTCAACCATGATATTCCCAATATGGCATTGATTCCTTGATCTTCGAGAATAATGAGGGTGGTAGGATAATTTTTTCCACCCAAACACAGTGGTGCTCTAGAAACGACTTTATTAGTCGATATGTCTCCACCTGGCGAATGAATAAGGTAAGAACCTTTTGTGGTAGTTGTGGAGATTTGATCCCGGATCACCGTCGTCCTGCTAATGAAGTTATGTGTTGCACCAGAGTCGAATAAAATGACAACCGGCTTGTCATCTAAGGTGAACCTAACGGCAAGGCAGGTCCTCCCTTTGGCAGATCATCGACTGACACATAATTAACCGTTCCCACCTTGGACATGGCTTTTCTTTGCTGTCCAAGATTACTCTTTGGAACTGGACCCGCAGACATAATGTTACTGATCGGTTCATTCTTCATTGACGTTGAGTTCATTGACAATATGAAGTGGGACAGCACTCGGTTCAGCTGAGAAATCACCTTGATCATCTTCAACATCTTGAGGGAAATAACATTCTGGTGCACCTTGTTGATACTGAGGTACATGAGAAATAAGTTGCTGCTGTGGTGGAGGTGAATAAAACCTCTGGGAGTTAGAAGAGTCGTCATACTCCCAGAATGACTGCACCTCTTGTGGAACCTCTCGACCGGAAGGTAAACGGATTACCAACGGATACTTCTGAGGCAGAGAATTGCATTCATCCTGTGATGAGTCCCTCTCCCTCTTTTCTTTAAGGCAGAGATTGGAACAATATTCCTGAGTGATAGCACAGCTAACAAACTCATCAAAATTCTCTTGGCTAACTTGAGCCAATTCACATCGCAGCCTAGCAGTCAGCCCTCGATAAAAATGATAACCCCTCATGGATGGTGATTTCACATAATCAGGGACATATTGAGCTAAGCGATTGAATTCCTTCGCATACTCAAAAACACTTATTTCTCCTTGCTTTAGATTCCAGAATTCATCCAGACTTGTTTGCATTACGCACGCAGGGACGAAGCGAGCACGAAATGCATCCTGGAACTCTGCCCATGTGACACGATGCCCTGCTGGTTGGATAGCAAGGTATTCTGCCCACCATGCCCCAGCAAAGCTGTGAAGCTGCTGAGCGGCAAATAGAGTCTTCTGGAATTCATCACATTGAATCAACCCAAACTTGGACTCAATGACACGTAACCAGTGATTTGCTTCACAATGGTCAGCCGCTTCGGAGAATACCGGCGGTTGTGTCGCCAAGAAATCCAGATAAGTGCTCGGGGTTGGCATGTGATGCTGAGCTTCTCTATTTATGCCTTGCTGAACTAGAGTTTGGAGAGTTTAATTCATCTTCGCCATAATTTCAGCCAATCCGGTTCGCGACGGCTCTTGTGATGAAGTCGAGTCATTCCCACCTCGACTTGAACCTCCAATCTCCATTTGAGAGTGTGCACGTACCATACTGCACGAAACAAAATTTTGAGTCAATCAATATTCTATCTCAGTAGTACGTAAAGATAAGTAAAACATGAACATGTCATGAACTTTATGAAAGCATAACCACATTTATGTTTAAACAAATCTTAAGTACGCTAAACTAATCAGCTGGACTACCCTGACCAGTTCACACAAACTCCAAAATTTACTCAAGTTAACTACAGATTCTTGACTTGAGTTAAATACCAAAGCTTTATTAAACTTCGGTATATTTCCAACGATTACTTATATGCCTCTAGATCATCTCTGGATCAAAAGTTATGATTGCTCAAAGTTGACAGAATTCTTGGATAAAATTTGCCAGCATCTCCTTTGTATGTGGCTACATTATCACAGTTGTATTTGGAAATCTAGTAAGAATCTGAGCAAACTCTGAGCTACAACAATGTTGCACATCTCATAACCTTTCCAACGGTATATCATAGGCTCCTTAAGGATTTTTCTACAGGAAGTTATGGCTTAAAAACAGAAAGGTATAGAGAGGTTTTTGCTACTGTCCTGGTTCTGAACAGTTTGCCTTCAACTGGACTTTTCACCAACTTAGCATGTGATTTTCCTCTGGAGGTATACAAAGAAGTTGTAGAGCACTTGAAAATATTTCCAGAACTGTATCATACACCTTAATTGGTTAAATCTACTCAGAGTTATGCTCTGTTAAAGTCCAGCAAGAATTCCTGCCAGAAGCAGAGCACTCTGTTTTTGAAATCTTTGAAGCCTAGTCATGCTCTCATTTGAATCTTAGCTCAAAATAAGAGTTCAGTAACTAATATTTGTTTCAAACTTCCATTTTTAGTTGAAAGTTAGTTCATGAATCATTTCTTCATAGGGAAGAGGATTATATGTTTAGTACGGTGTTGATGCACCGTAAGAATCATGTCGGTACTACGTTACCTCACTAAAAGAAAATCCTACCCGAATTATACTGGCCTATACGTATTATCAGTGGCACTAAGACGGTCTATCGCACACGTGTACTACACGGGATACATATGTGGTTAGTACCTGCAGAAGAACATTCAATTGTGGTGCACTCAAAGGTTGTTTCATTTCAGGAAGTTCCATATTTGAAAGTAAATACAAACGCCCGTGTCATTGCCATACGGCCGTCCTTGAGTTAAGCCACGTCTCAAGGTACATGATCATGTTTTTACACCACACGACGGGGAACCCGAGTAGAGCGCGAATGGGTTGTCACGGTTGGGAATTTTATCAACCCAACGGATACCACCTACTGCCCTGCAGGGCACGCTGGTGGCAAGCGTTGCGTATGTCCTCCTAGGCTACTTCCAGAATAACACAATATCGCGTTACTGACCACACCATGGGGTCTCCACTTACTTGCCTAATGCACGCTAGGGATCAGCGTATCATATGAACTCAGGAACATGAAGAGTTCAAGAGTTTCATATTAACGTCCCACACCAAGCTGTGAGACCTAGCCTTGAACCACTTTCCTCGTCAAGGGAGCTAACCAAAATTGAACCGCTTTTGGTGGAGTTCCTTACCATGCTTACCTGAACGTAGGTGCGTCGTTACATAATCAAAATTCAGAATTATAACAAGCATTTTAGACATGCCACCTAAGTGACTATACTACTATAGTCCTTATGTGGGCCTAATACCGTTTCGTCACCGTATCCTAAGTTTTTGTCGTAATACGATCCTTACTTCATGCGCTATTACCAATGTGGCTCTGATACCACGCTGACAGGGCCTGATCCTGATCATGGGGATGGGCCGCCTCGCCTGGGAACCGCATTGGGTGGTGCCACGTTATGCGGCACCCAACAGCACACATATAAGGAACACTGTATTACATAAATCAAAAGCGGAAGCTGACAAATGTTCTTTATAAATAATTTACATAAAATAGCTACAGCGGAAGTCTATAAAAACAGATCACGTCAAATAACTAGTGAGCACCCGAGAAGAGGTCCAGCCCGCAGACTCCTCTCGCTAGCAACACGAAGACATAGCAGCGGCTAGGTTCTCCATGTGTGACATGACTCGGAAGTCTCCAAGTCTCACCGGACAACCTTCTTTATAGCGTCGTGTTAACCTGCAAAACTACTCATATAGCAAGAGTGGGAATAAAGGCTCAGCAAGACTTAACCGTCTCTCCTAAAGCATGCAAATCTACATGAGGGTAACGTAAGATCTAATCCTGTAATTTGCAAAAAGACTCGCCTACGAGTTCATCCTTAACTTTCAGATTTTAGCCATAATAGTAGTGACCTTGCGCCCAGCAACATTGGAACTCCACAATCAAACAAGAAACACTTTATTCCAATGTTACTTGTACCAACGTGGAAAATAACTTTAGTTTGCTCTTTCTCTACTTCAAACAGGGTTTTCATGCAATTTACAATAATCATAGCAGCAATTAAAACTTTGCAAACTGTTTCCACACAAGTGGATTACTACGTCACAACATGGGAGCAAGCGGTACTCAATAACCGCGAGGGACGGTGATTCGAATCAAACACTGCCCGGATAGCTCGACACATACGCCCGCCTATGAAGACCCAAACCTGGCGTCCTTCATTACGTCGTATGTGGCAACCTTTCGCAGGACACTCGACTGTAGAACCGGTCGCGCCGTCTCGAGCTCATAGGTCTAACGAGACGATATGGTATGCCTCTACAATCCAGTTAACCTGGTACATCGGTTTCCTGGATCTCATATAGCAGTAAGCCTCCGGTACACAACTCAATACTTGCTCCTGGATGCGGCACACGCATCGGCCCTTAACCGACACAGGCAGAGCTACTCGACCAATACCTCGTCTCGTCGCTGGCTAACCCTCCTGCCCAGTCTCATCTTTAGAAATGTAAACTTTAGTTTGCCTCTTTTCCAATTACACCTATGTAATCCTGAATTAAAACTCGCGAGTAGATTCCAACTACTCGTCTTCTACCGGATTTCCTAGCCTATTTAGCACGGCCTTATTCTACAGCGATGACACCTTTCTACCCTTGACCCCAGGGTTCATTTTGGTTATGCAAGTGGAGTATAAAACATGCTGGACCTAATGCACATACAAACTCAAACCATAGTAGTGAACAAAGTAAAAACATTATAAATTTGCTTAAATGCAAACCGGAGCATGCCTTGGTTTTGCAGGTGACTAAAGTCAGATAAGTATGAAGTTAGTTGCTGATGACTTGAAGCTTAATCACTGCCTTCTTGCTTCTTGATCCAAGCTTCACTCTTCCTCCACTCTTCCACGTTTAATCACTACACGTTAAGAATATGCATATATGTTTAATTTGTAAAGCTTTTGCTAACAAGTTCTAAAGACAAGTTTGAAACTGGAACTCTGTTTAAGAATTTAAAATGACACTGGTGCTAGTGGTTTGGGTTTGTGTTTAAGCACTATCATCAAGTGATAGGTGTTTTCCATCACTTGGATGTTGATCACCTAATAAGGTTGAATAGAACAGTACTGATCCAGTGCTCCAATGGAGCTGAAAATTTTCTTGTGAGTTCCTTGTCACAAGAATGCAGTCTGGACCAAAATTTAGAATTTTTCACTAAGTAGATCACTCAGAACAATTTCCTAAGCATTTAGGCAAAAAGGAATTAATTCTGAATAAATTTCACTTTCATGGAAATTCAAGTAAACTACAATTTCGAACATAGCTCAGGGAGCATGCATGGATTTTCTTAGGAATTTTTGGAGCTAAGAACTGCCCAGAACTGAATTTCCTAGTTTTTGGAAATTCTCTGAAATTGTTTCTGTATTCATTTGAACACAGAAACTGGAAATCAGGATTAACCTAACTAAACCTACTCCAACTGAGCTGAAACTTTGACAAGAGTTTCCTAATATCCAAAAGAATATTCTGACAAAATTTGAGGACTTTTGGATGAACCAAACTCCCCCTAAAATTCTTTTGCTGAAAATTTTTAAAGAATTTTCCAGACTTTTCTATTGGTTTTCATACAAATTGGGTTGCATATTTGGATATAGTTTTTCACCCTGAATCCAACCCAATTTGAATCACTAAATTTGGAGCTTCCTAGCACAAGTTATGCCCTCTCCAAGTTTGAATCAAATCTGGTATTTGAAATAAACCGAGAAATGTTTAAACTCTGACCGTGGGGCCCAGGCACACGTGTCAACCGCTGAAACCGAGCCACACGGGACCACTGGATTCTTCCCGCACAGCCATGATGGATCCCGGAACCGCAGCGGATCAGGAATTTAAACTTTTGTCACTGACATGCGGGACCCGCCTGACCTTCTTCAACCTTCAACCGCCCGCGCCCGCGCGCCGCCGGGCTCGCCGGAGATCGCCGGATTTCAGCCTCCCGACCGCCTCTCGGCTCGATGCTCGCCGCCTGGGGTTTTTTGGAGATGGGCAACTGATCTATGGTGTCGCACAAGCTCTAGAAGCCCGGAACCAGGTCGGCGGCGTGCAACGGCCTCGGTGAAACTTCGGCGCCAATGACCGATCGCTTCAGCCCACGAAAACCCTGAGTGATCGGCTCTACATCATCAGTAACGCCTAAGGAAGCTCGACATGGCCACAAAGTAGCTCGGGAACGACGGTTATTAGGGTTTCACCGAGCACCCGATCGTTCCCGCCATTGCCGCCGATGAAAGAACTTGAAATTAGCTGCAACTACTCACTTCTAAGCTAGGGTTCCGAAGGAAAAAGGTCTCCTATCCACTCTAGCTCCTGTGTGCGCAAAATGAGCAGCTCTAACCAAAAATTGAGTATCAATTTGAAGAATTCTTGCTCGCGGTTAAGTTTTTCCGGCCGAGAGAAGAACTCAAAATTCTCGAGCTACGTTGCATGGATTGCTCTGAAACTTGGGGAGGAGCAGTGCAGTGGGTTGGCGCGTCTTGGGGTGCGCTCGTTCGGTCGTGAAACTGCCCGGTGTGAGCTGTCCACGAGAGACCGATGTCGGTTTCTGCTGCTTGCACCTCGGCCTCAGTGTTGATCTTCAAAATACGGCCAACAGCAGCCCCGAACGTTGGAGCTGAGCTGGGGAAGCTCTTGCACACACGCTGGCGCTCCCTTTTTGTGTTGATAGCTCGAGCAACCATGGAGCGACACTCGCTTACGATCGAGGAGAACAGAAGCGGCACCGGCGGCTCGTTTTCTCGGGAGGGAGAAGAACAGGGGCCGAGAGCGAGTGGAGAGACGCAAAATGACACCCGTGCACGGTTTGGTTTGAGGATCAGACCGTGTACGAGAACCAGGAGGTGGAGGCTGCACTCGGGAGGTGGCAGCGCCGCTGCCTCGGTGTCGCGCGCTGCTCAGCGGCCACCGGGTTCGAGTGGGAATAGAGAGAAGAGAATTTCCTTCAGTTGTAAGTCTTCCCTTCTCATTGACAAGTGGGTCCCACTGTTTTTCTCTCCCAAATATCTCTACTTTTTTGGCACAATGCAAACCTCAATCATGTGGAGCTCAAATGTGGAAAATCATTTGGCAAATTGACAAAGTTTGTGCAGTTTCAAATTTAAATTCAAATTTCAAGGAAATTCATAAGCCCTTCGATATTCGTATCAAAGCAACTCCAAACTTTCTCAAAATTTGCATCCTTACTAATTCAAACCTGAAGAATTTGAAGATGCCCTCTGATCTACAAGTTGGCCACTGCAAATGAGAGTTTTTGACCAACAGTTTGGACCCCTCTTTTTGGAAATGGCTACCTTATGATTGAAGTGAACAATTTAGTTCAAAAACTAACTTAAACTCCTTTTGCACAGGACCACATTCACATGTTTATGAAAGTTTTTGCAAGTCCCAAATCTTGAAATTAAACTCAACTTATTCATAACTCAAGTTTTGCATTTACAAGTTTTTGGGACTTTTACAGCTACCACAATTTCATCAGAAAATCATGTGTGGATCAGCACCAATTATCCAACAATACTCCCACGATGAGTTATGTGATACGTTCACTGGGAGGAAATATCTCTGCTAATCAGATTGTGTCCCGAGCAGCTTTATGTTTGGGAGGAAAAATATACCCAATATTGCTATTATGTTGGATGGGCAGAAGATAGAGGTAATATTGGAGATGTCTTGGTTAAACCATCACGGTGCCGTTCTCAATATCGGTAACCGGACTGTTCAGATTGACTCGCCGATTCACGTACAGTACACGCTGTTTTTAGAAAGCGAAGATCAAGAAATGGCAGAGGCCTACCACACAGAAGCGATTAAACTTGAAGATATTCTGGTGGTACGTGATTACCGCAATGTGTTTCCCGATGATTTACCGGGCATGCCACCCGAACGGGATGTCGAGTTCAAGATTGAACTGGCGCTGGGAACAACACCTATCTCACGAAGGCCTTACAAGATGGCGCCTAACGAGCTAGCAGAGTTGAAAGAGCAGCTGAATGAACTCATGAGCAAGGGTTTCATATGACCTAGTTCTTCACCTTGGGGTTGCTCTGCGCTGTTTGTTAAAAATAAGGACTAAACACTGAGGCTATGTGTTGACTATCGTCCTCTAAATGCTGTCACAATAAAGAACAAGTACCCATTGCCCCACATCGACATTTTATTCGATCAACTTGTGGGTGCAAAGGTATTCTCGAAGATGGATCTTCAGTCAGGATATCATCAAATCAAGATCCGACCAGAGAACATACCGAAGACAGCTTTCTCTTTTAGATACGGACTCTATGAGTAACTCATCATGTCATTTGGGTTAACCAACGCTCCGGCACACTTCAAGTATTTGATGAATTCAGTATACATGCCGGAGTTAGACAAGTTCGACGTGGTATTCATCGATGATATTTTGGTTTACTCTAAATCTGAAGAAGAGCATGCTGAACATTTGCGTGTCATGCTACAACGGTTGAGGGAGCACAAATTATATGCCAAGTTTAGCAAATGCGAGTTCTGGATTGATAAAGTGCCTTTTCTAGGCCATATTATTTCTGTAGAGGCCATTGCAGTGGAATCTAGCAAAATTGAACAAGTGCTGAAATGGGAATCTCCCAAATCAGTCCATGAGGTCCGAAGTTTTCTAGGTTTAGCGGAGTATTATTGGAGCTTCATTCCGAGCTTCTCGAAAATTGCTAAACCAATGATGGAGCTTCTGAAAAAAGGTACGAAATACGTATGGAATGCAGCATGTGAAGCCGCATTCAAAATGTTGGTGAAACATCTCACGACAGCTCCAGCTTGCTCAGTCGGACACTACGAAGCCATTTGATGTCTATTGCGATGCATCTGGCATTGGTCTCGGCTGCGTTCTTATGCAAGAAGGGTGTGTAGTCGCATATGGGTCTTGTCAACTACGAAACCACGAGCAGCATTATCCAACTCACGATCTCAAGCTTGCTGCTGTGGTGTTGGCGTTAAAAATGTTGAGCCATTATTTACTTGGTAATCTTGTCCACCTCTACACAGACCACAAAAGCTTGAAGTATATCTTCACGCAGAAGGAGCTGAATATGAGACAACGGAGATGGTTGGAGCTCATAAAAGATTATGAAATCTAGATCCACTACCATCCGGAAAAAGCGAACGTGGTTACCAACGCGCTTAGTTGGAAAGCCCACGTTCACAACTTGGCGATTGCTGAGTTGGAAGATGAAGAACCGAATCTCCGTGTCATTCCGTATGGAGTGCTTTATAATCTTGCTCTCATTCCAACGATCCGTGAAGAGATTGTTGAGGCTCAAAGAAGAGACAGGGGTATGTCTCACATACGTAGAAGACTAGACCACGGAGAGATGAAGTGTTTCCGGAAGGATGAGAGCAGTAGGCTATGGTTCAACGACCGTATAGTGGTACCGCGTAATATGAAGCTCCGGAAGAAGATATTGGATGAATCCCACCTGTTGAAGTTTTCCATTCATCCCGGCAGTAACAAGATGTACCAAGATTTCAAACAAAAATTTTGGTGTACGCGGATGAAGCGGAAAATTGCTAAGTACGTATCCGAATGTGATACGTGTAGACGGGTCAAGGCTGATCATATGCGGAAAGCCGGACCGCTACAACCACTGAAGATACCGGCATGGAAATGGGAGGATGTGAGCATGGATTTCATCGTCGGATTACCGCTCACATCCCGGAAGCATGACTCGATTTGGGTGATCGTCGACTGGTTGACGAAATCAGCTCATTTCATACCGGTGAACACTCATTATCGAGCCAAGCAATATGCGGAGTTATATATCTCAAGAATTATATGCTCACATGGTGTCCAAAAGACCATCATTTCAGATCGAGGTGTGCTGTTTGTTTCTCGGTTTTGGGAGCAACTGCACGTCTCGTTGGGCACCAAGCTGATTAGAAGCTCCGCATATCACCCTAAAACCGATGGACAAACTGAGAGGGTGAACCAAATGCTTGAGGACATGTTGAGAGCGTGTGCCATCCACCACGGTAAGAATTGGGATGATCACTTACCGTTGGCGGAGTTTTCATACAACAACGGGCATCAAGCGAGTATAAAAATGGCACCGTATGAAGCTCTCTATGGCCGGAAGTGTCGCACACCGCTGAATTGGTGTGAGTCCGGCGAAAGAGTACTGTTTGGGGTTGATCTTGTGAACAAAGCCAAAGACCGAGTTTAGTTGATACAAGGCGAAAGAGTTGTTTTGCAGGTATTGACTTTATGCTTAGGAGAATGGGTGCCGATGAGACTCGGAAACCTCCGAGTGGTTACTCATGAGCATCCTTGCCGTTGCGGTTTGTTCTTCGTGATTCTAGTAAGAAACGTCTGGGGGCTGGACTGTTTCTTTGATGCTAAGCAAGAAATGAATGGTGAGAATTGTAGTCTTCCGCTGTAGTAGTATTTGAGGTAAAGTATTTGTAAAGTACTCTTTGTACGCTTCCGCAAATGATTTATGTAATATGTTTGTCCTTGACTCGTGTGCTGTTGGGTTCCGCATCGCACGGCACCACCCAATGCGATTCCTGGGCGAGCGTGCTCAGACCCGTGGTCCGGGGACGGGCGCGCCCTCGACATCTTATAGCTGAAAACGTGCAACAAACTTGCTACAATGGCGTGCTTTTTCCGGGTCGTGGTGACGGCCGATTCTCCCGTGCAATCATCAACTGAACTGCTGTGGCACCGTTGCACACCATCCGGGCAGGTTCCTAACAAACTATACCAAGTCACAGCTCGGTTTATTACATAAAATGATAAACAACCCTATCAGCAGCTGTGAACTAGCTTACCCCCCTTAATCAGCTGCTGATTTCAACGACTCCCAGCTTCTTCCGCAGCTCATGAAACTTCACTCGTGGCAGCCCTTTGGTCAGGATGTCAGCCAACTGCTCACAAGTGTGCACATAATCAACAACAATTCTCCCGTCTTGTACACACTGTCGAATGAAGTGAAACCGGGTCACGATATGCTTTGATCTTGCAGAGTTGGATTGCTGATTTTCTGTCGACGTAGATCGTCATGCTGCGATCTGTTTCACCCACCAGATCACCCAGCATACGTTGAAGCCAGACTGTGGTACATGCCGCCGTAGTTGCTGCGATATACTCAGCTTCACATGACGAGAGCGTGATCACCTTCTTTTTCTGTGATTGCCAGCTGATCGCAATCCCCCGTAGATGAAGACTGTCCCTGAGGTGCTTTTTCTTTCGTCAACATCGCAGGCGAAATCAGCATCACTATAACCGACTAGATGTGCTTTTGTCGCACCCCTCATATATCTGCATCTAGAGTTCAATGTTCCTGCCACATACCTGAGTAGGCGTTTGGCAGCTGCCCAGTGCTCTGTTGTGGGTGCTTCCATGAACCTGCTAACAAGACCAACTCCATAGGTTAGATCGGGTCTCATGTGAACCAAGTAACAGAGGCTCCCGACAATACTTCGGTAGAGTTCTGCATCCACTGGCGGGTTTGTATTTTGCCTGCTCATCTTCAGTCTTGGCTCCACCGGAACATGAGATTCGCTGTATAGCTTGTTTGCTTGACAGTGATTGCATCAGGTCCCTGATGTACCTCGATGCCTAAGTAGTAGCTCAACAAGCCAAGATCACTCATAGAGAACGCCGACTTCATTTGTTCCTTGAACTGATCAATGACCTTCTTGCTTGAGCCTGTCACAATGAGATCATCAACATAGACTCCCAGCAGCAGCCGTTCATTGTCAACATGACGTGTATACACGGCATGCACTGAAGGACTCGTATGAAAACCAAGGGATGCTAGTGTTTCATCCAGATTGACATTCCAGGCATGCGGCGCTTGTTGAAGCCCATATAAATCCTTGGTGAGCCGGAACACCTTTTCTTCCTCCCCGACACACTCAAAACCGGGAGGCTGCTTTACATACACCTCCTCCTGCAAAGATCCATTGATAGATGCAGACTTGACGTCGAGATGGTGTACTTCCCACCCTGCCCGAGCTGCAATGGCAATCATCAACCGAACCGAGTCCAAACGTGCCATCGGAGCAAAGACTTCATCAAAGTCTACCCCTGGTTTTTGCACGTATCCCTTCGCGACAAGTCTGGCTTTGTGCTTCACAACATTTCCTGCAGAATTCTTCTTATGTTTAAAGACCCACTTGAGACCAATCGGGTGCTTACCGGCAGGGAGCGTGATTAGTGTTCACGTTCCATTTTCTTTTATGGATCGGAGTTATTCCATCATTGCCATGCGCCAGGCTTCATGTGGTTCAGCCTCCTGGAACGTGTTGGGTTCTCAATTGGCAGCGAGTAGCAAAGACCCCCTTGATCTGTCGCTGTGTCACTGAGAATGGTGTCGAGGGTACGCGTGGTGCTTCATCTACGATCAGTTCAGCATCAGGTGTGGCTTCTAGCTGGAGGTTGTGATACATATCCCGTGGACGCACCTCGCCCTTTGCCCGTCTCCGATGCATGGGTTTGAGTATTTTGTGGTGTATCCAGGCACGCTGCCGAAGTGGGTGGCACGCCTTCATGGCCACCGTTTTGTTCCTGCACATGAGGGAGCACCAAAGGCACGTAATCAATGACAAAAGTCCCTTGATATTGTGCTGGCAACTCCCAATTCCAGCTTGCCGCTTCGTCGAAGATGGCATCGCGTGTGACATGCACACGTCTTGCCACCTGGTCGTAGACGTGCCCTGCCTTAGAATGACCATGTTCATACCCAATGAACACAGTTCGTAGACTGCGGTCATCCAGTTTCTTGAGGCCTTGTCGTGTTACCTTAGCGTGAGAAATGTACCCGAACGTGCGAAAATAGCTCACCGCAGGTTTCTTCCAGTGCCATGCCTCATATGGCGTCATACCTTGCACCGACTTCTTGGGAGCACAATTCAACAAGTGGACAGCCGTTGTCACTGCCTCTCCCCAAAACTCATTCGGCATGTTCTTCGTCTTCAGAAGGCACCGAGCCATGCCAACAACTGATTGATTTTGGCTTTCCACGACACCGTTTTGTTGGGGAGAATACGGTGCCGTGCTGTTGACGTAACCCATTATCTGCACAACATTCAGCAAACTCTGTTGCCATGAACTCACATCCCCTGTCAGTCCGCAGAGCTCAAGGATTGCTGGATGTTTCTACCTCTCTACACCAGCTTTCCACTGTTTGATCACCTCCGAGGCTTCATCCTTGCTTTTCATTAGGATCAACCACATGTAACGAGATTTATCATCTACCAGGAGCAGAAAGTACCTCTTTCCTCCGTGGGTTGGAGGTGTAATTGTACCGCAAAGATCCCCGTGCACTAAGTCCAATATTTCTTCAGCTAAGTTGCTATGGACGGGAACGGTGTTCGCCGCTGCTTGCCAATGAGGCAGCCATCACACACCTGTTCTACGTGGTTGATCAAAGGCATGTCATGCACCATATTGTTCTGAACAAGCTTGCGAAGGGAATCAAAATTCAGATGTCCATACCGTGCATGCCACCTCCATGCATCCTCGCCTGTGGTTGTCGCCAGACATACTGGGCGTGTAATCTCCAGCTCAACGGTATACAACCGGTTCCGGTTCTTTTCACCTTGGCAACGAGATTTGCCCGACGGTCTCACACCTCCATGCACCCACTCTTGACCAAAGTGAAACATCCCACCTCGTATAACTACCCAACAGAAATGATCGACGTGTGAAGAAGAGGAATATAATATACCCCTGAGAGCACTCGATGTTGTCTGTGTGCGACGAAGACGATTGTTCCCAGCCCCTTGATGTCGACCACTGATCCATCGCCGAACCAAACTGTGCCTGTGATGTTACGATCCAGCACAGAGAATACCGTGGAGTCTGCAGTCATATGGTTTGATGCCCCCGTATCCAGATGCCACACAAGCTCATCAGTCTTCTGTGCGATGATGGGACAAATTTCTGCATTCTTCTCATGCAGATGAACTTCCTCTTGATCATCAGGCAGTTCCTGCTGTAGCGACATCACCTGCGCCATAAGGAGTGCCACATCTTCGTCTTCAACTTCCACAACATGAAACTCTCCGGCTGCCTCGTCCCGCTTCTTCTTGCAACATTCACGCACCCAATGACCACTTATCCTGGTTCGTTTGAGCCCGGTCTTGCCACTACTGCCTGGTCGTGAGGCATCTTTACCACAATCACCATGGCCTTTTCCATGCGCCTTCTTCCCACAGCCAGATCCTCAACCAGATGTATTTCCTTGTCCACGATGACCAAAACGGGCCCGCCACGCTTCCTCGGTGAGTAGCAGCTTGGTTCCACCTTCTTCCTCAATGTCAAGTTCATACCTTTCTTCAGCCGCCTTAAAACGTCCAATAATCTCTTCAATCATCATGTTACTCTGATCAAACAAGTTGTCGATGGAGACCGCTAGCTGTGAATACTGCTTGGGGATGATCCGGAGCCATTTCTGGATCACCTTCCTTTCACCGGCAGCATCTCCGACGGGACCGACCGGAAGATCATCTCCAATGCACCCCGCTCGTTTCGGTAGCCGAACTTGTCGTTGAGATCCTCTGTTCCTTCAACAACGCGCCACAGGCCTCTCACCTGCAGCCCGATCTCCATGAGCAGGCTCCATTCACCGTAGTTGGAACGTGTCAACGTTGGCACGGTAGACGGCCCTGACATGACCGAAGGAAATTGCCGGGCTACCGCCAGCTCGTGCCTGAAGCCAGCAGCGGATCACGGCGCGCCATTTCCACCATCATCATCACCATCTCCTCTCCTCCTGTGGCCTTCACCCGCTATCAGCAGATCCCTCACTCACCGGGCTCTGATGCTACTTGTTCGCTAGATTCGCTCAAATGATCGAAATCTATCAAATGAGGGACGTGAGAAGAGTTTTTTTGTGCCATGCGTTCTGTGGCAGCGTTTGTTATTCTTATAGCTGAAAACGTGCAACCAACTTGTCACAATGGCAAGCACGTTCTGGGTCGTGGCGACGGACTATTCTCCTGTGCTGTCACCAACTGAACCGCTGCACCATTGCACACCATCCGGGCAGGTTCCTATCAAACTAGACCAAGTCACAGCTCGGTTTATTACATAAAATGATAAACAACCCTATCAGCAGCTGTTAACTAGCATAGGAGTAGGCTGGAGCACATGGCATTGGCATTTCCACAAACACATGGGTGACGCGCCGAAAAAGGTGGACGCACCTGGATGTCAACGAGCAGCATGGGATGGCCGGCAACCCTGGAATCATGATATCTGTCGGTGCCATCCCTGGGGCCTGCAAGGAGCGCCATTGTGCCTCAGGACACCGTGGGTTTGAAGCGGAGGTGCATGGCCATGGGGCCACGGGTCATGGTCCCCCTGCCGACGTGGTTGAACTGGAACCACATGAGCGCCCCAAACAGCGTGCTCGTGCCGTCCGTCTGGTGGCCAATCACCACAAAGGACGCCAGTGCCTTCAACTCATTTTACGCCTCATAGAGCAGCACCCTACCCCCTCCTATGCCTCTAGCGAAAGCGGCTTTGTGTTGGGATCGCTGCCACTACAGCAATAAGACTCACTTATGACGGTCAAAACCGTCATAAGTAAGGTCTAAACCGTCGTAATTAGCTTAATTTTGACAGTTTAAGCCTAATTACGACGGTTTCTCGCCATCGTCAGGATTTGGTCGTAAGTTAATTAACTTACGACGGCAGCCCGTAGCCGTCGTATTTAAGTGTCTGGGCCACGTGGTGGGCTGGGCCATACTACTTACGACGGCCAGGGCCAGGTCGTCGTAAGTTAGTTGGGCTTACTTACAACGGCCACAGCAGTTGTCTTAAGTAACATGGGCTAACCTACAACGGCCTGTAAGTTATGGTTTTATTTAAAAAAACAGAAACTAGCTGCCCTGGCACAGTTGCCGGCCGAGACAAATCACACAGTTATATAGACAAACAACACAATACACAATTGATGGTTCATTCATAAAGTCCAAGAAAATCTAAAAACACATAACGGCTACACACTCCCCTCACGACTACCTTCGGAGCCGTGAACGTCGTCTTTGCGCATCCCTCCCGGTGCCAATAGCTGTGGAGATGGAGTTTGCGCCTCCGTCGGTGAACCCTACAAAGTAAATAAAAGTTAGACATGTCTATTCCTCTCTTTCCCTCTCTCCCTCATCCTCTCTCTTTCACTCTCAGTACTCCTCTTTCACTCTCTCTCTAACTCTCGTTGTCCCTCTCCCCATCCCCCTTTCCCTTCTCTCTCGCTCTCGTTGTCCCTCTCCCCATCCCCCTCCCCGTCATTCTCTCTCTCTTTCACTCTTTGTACTCGTGTTTCAATCTTTCTCTCTCGCTCTTGTTCTTCCTCTCCCCACCCCCTCTCCCTTCTCTCTCTATTTCATTCTCTCTACTCCTCTTTCACTCTCTCCCCATCCCTCTCTCTCTCTCTCTGATATGCACCAAATTTGGTTCGGTGAAGGGTGGCCCGATCTTCACGACAGGAGGCTCAAGAACAAGATAACTTGCTGTAGAAACAGCATGGATAACTAGCTTTATACCTGACCAAGGTTGGATGCGACCAAGCGACGTGGAGAGAGACACCGAAACCGCGAAGACTTCGACTCGATCTCCGAACGACCGCAGAACCACAACCGGAGCTAATCCACACAAGACGGGGCAGCCGTACTGGAACCCGCAGATCACGAATTAGTGGATCTCAGAGAGATCTCTCCACAAGCTCAAGAAGAACAAGGGTTGAGTAAGACCCTCAAGCAGCTCGGCTGCAAATATCACTGGATTAATCTTAATTCATCAAAAAGTCTCCCTTGGCTTACAAAAGAGCGGTATTTATGCCAACAACTAGTCTAAAAATAGATGTGAACTGAAAAAGCCACGTGGGAAGGTGGAAGGCCAACTGGCTTGATCATTCATGCAGTGGTCATCAATTTCCCGCATGTCTTCTGGCCTTTTTAGTGGTCTTCAATGTTTTAATCATAACTCCACCTAGGGACATCCAAAAGACACGGGACCAGATGTGTTGGAAAGATAATTCGATAATCTTTAACACCATGTGCAGCATGCTTCACTAAATATTGTAGAGTGATACAGTTTCTCACGGAAACTTGGATATCAGGCTGACTATTGATCTTCTGAACGATCTGCACCAAAAGCACTCGGCTGCCAAGCTGGGAGCTCTAAAGCACTCGGCACTTAGTGGCATTAGAAAGTTGACTTCAACACCTTTCCAATAAGTACTCATGGACCTTCACAGCTTCTATGGATAAAGAGCTATGACTGTTTCTTCATGACAGTTCTGCCAGGCCGAACTGGTTCGACGTAGTTCTCATCTCTGGTTCAGTCTCGGCGTGTCCTTGTCATCCTCCTTGGTGAACCTGAGTAATAGAAACATGTACGATTTAGGAAGTATATAATTCTCATTAATAAATGGAATTTCACAAAGTAGTGCGTGTACCTCTTGTTGTAGCTGTTTAGCTCGGCTACGAGTAATTGGTCCATCGAAGACATGAGCTGGTGCAGCTTGACTTGATGATTGTTCCATCTTGCTTGATGTAGTCGGTATACTTGATGGTGTGGTCGGCGTGGGCATATCATCCTCCCCCCCCTTGAAAAAGAGTCATCCTCGACTCTTCCAATCCAAAGAATGGAGAGAGGTTGGACACATTGAAACTGGTACTCACACCATAAGTACTTGGCAGATCAATTTCATAAGCGTTGTCGTTGATCTTGCGTAGAACTTTGAATGGTCCGTCAGCCCGGGGTTGCAACTTGCTCTTGCGCAGCTCTGGAAAACGATCCTTTCGAAGGTGCACCCAAACCAAGTCCCCTGGTTCGAACAACACCTTCCTGCGACCCTTGTTAGCGTGCTTCTCATACTTCTTGGTCATCTTTTCAATATTGGCCCGAGCCCTATCATTAATGTTCTTGACAAATTCAGCTCGCTTGCTTGCATTGAAGTTCACACGTTCCTGCATGGGTAAAGACAAAAGATCTATGGGAGCAGTGGGTGTGAATCCATATACAATTTCAAATGGACAAAATCTAGTGGTCGAGTGTACTGCCCTATTGTATGCAAACTCAACATGTGGCAAGCTTTCTTCCCATAGTTTCAGGTTCTTCTTAAGGACAGCTCGGAGCAACATTGATAGTGTTCGATTCACAACTTCAGTTTGGCCGTCCGTTTGCGGATGACATGTTGTGGAGAACAACAGTCTTGTCCCAAGTTTGCCCCACAATGTCTTCCAAAAGTAGCTCAAGAACTTGGTGTCACGATCCGACACAATGGTACATGGCATTCCATGTAGTCACACGATTTCCCTGAAAAATAATTCAGCAATACGGGAAGCATCGTCGCTCTTGTGGCAAGGAATAAAATGTGCCATTTTGCTGAAATGATCAACCACGATAAAAATTGAATCCTTCCCCTTTTGGTCTGTGGTAACCCAAGAACAAAATCCATTGAAATGTCCTCCAAAGGTGCATTAGGAATAGGAATACGAGTATATAAACAATGAGGGTTCAGACGAGACTTAGCTTTGTGGCAGTTTTCACAGCGAAGAACATGTCTCTCTACATCTCGTCGCATTTTTGGCCAAAAGAAATGGTCGGCCAGCACTTGCTCCGTCTTCTTGGCTCCAAAATGGCCCATAAGTCCACCTGCATGAGCTCTCTGCACGAGTAAAAGTCGAACAGAGCAATCTGGAATACAAAGTTTGTTAGTGCGAAATAAAAATCCATCATGCACATGATACTTTTCCCATCCTTTGCCATTACGGCACTTGGCATATGGTTCAGCAAAGTACGAATCAGTGGCATATAATTCCTTTATACTTTCCAATCCGAGAATTTTAGCATCAAGTTGTGTGAGCAAAGCATGACGTCGAGATAAAGCATCAGCTACAATATTGTCTTGACCTTTCTTATATTTGACAATATAAGGATAAGACTCAATAAATTCACTCCACTTAGCATGTCGTTTATTCAGTTTTAGTTGTCCCTTAATATGTTTCAATGATTCATGGTCTGAATGTATTACAAATTCTTTAGGATAAAGGTAGTGTTGCCAAGTTTCCAAACTCTGAACGAGAGCATATAATTCTTTATCATTAACTGAATAATTCAAAGTCGGGCCACTTAGCTTTTCACTGAAGAATGCAATTGGTCTCTTTTCTTGCATCAGCACGCCTCCAATCCCAACTCCACTTGCATCACATTCAATTTCAAATGTCTTGTTCAAATCAGGAAGTGCAAGGACTGGGGATGTTGTGAGCTTCTTTTTAATTCTTCAAAAGCCTTTTGTTGTGCTTCTCCCTATTTGAAAGGTACGTCTTTCTTGGTCAGCTCATTGATGTGAGCAGCGATCGTGCTGAAATCTTTCACGAAGTGCCGGTAGAAACCAACAAGTCCAAGGAAGCTTCTCACTTGGCTCACGTTCTGTGGAGGCGTCCATTTGTGTACAGCCTTGACTTTCTCAGCATCCACCTCCATGCCTTGTCCTGAAACAACAAAACCAAGGAAAACTACCTTGTCGGTGCAGAAGGTGCACTTCTCAAGGTTAGCGTACAATTTTTGTTTAGGCAGGACAGCAAGCACGCTCTGGATATGTGCAACATGTTCTTCAAGAGTCTTGCTGTAGATTAGGATGTCATCAAAATAAACCACAACAAATTTACGAATGAAAGTTCTAAGCACATGATTCATTAATCGCATAAATGTACTAGGTGCATTGGTTAAACCGAAAGGCATCACTAACCATTCATACAATCCAAATTTTGTTTTAAAGGCTGTTTTCCACTCATCTCCTTCTTTCATACAAATCTGATGATAGCTAATCCTTAAATCAATTTTAGTGAAAAAATTAGCACCACTAAGTTCATCAAGCATATCATCTCAGCGAGGAATGGGATGCCTATATCTTACTGTGAGGTTGTTAATTGCGCGGCAATCCACACACAGTCTCCAAGACCCATCTTTCTTAGGCACTAAAAGAACAGGGACAGTACAAGGGGAAAGACTTTCCTGTACATACCTTTTTTCATCAATTCCTCCACTTGTCGCTGAATTTTTTGTCTCCTCTGGGTTGGTGCGGTATGCAGCCCTGTTCGGAAGTGACGCACCAGGAACCAAGTCAATTTGATGCTCGATCCCTCTCTTAGGTGGTAGTCCTGGTGGTACTTCATCCGGAAAGACATCTTCATATTCCTGCAAGACATTCAAAAGAGTACTCGGCAGGGTAGAGGGTAAGGCATTAGTAGAAAGAAAAGTGTCCTTGTACATAAGTACAAAGAACATGGCATCGGGTTCACTCATGCTTTGATATCCCCCTTCCTAGCCATCATTACTAAACCCTCTTTTCCCGGTTTCTGGGTTCCTTGCAGCTGTGGGGTTTGATTTGGCTGTGGACACTCTTCCTTACTATTTTTGTGGCTCACTCGCAAGTGGTGCTCGCTCTCGCGCTGTTTCTTCCTGATATCATCCTTCAAAATTTCTTCCGGTGTCAAAGGAAGCAAGGAAATTCGCTCTCCTTTGTACACAAAAGACAGCTTGTTGGTCCTTCCAAAAATCTGGACATCACGATCATATAGCCATGGTCCACCGAGCAGAAACTGGCAGGCTTGCATAGGCACCACGTCGCACTCCACATGATCATTGTATTTACCAACAGATAATGGTACAGTCACAGTATGACTGACACGTAGTGCACCACAATCATTAAGCCACTGCATCTTGTATGGACTAGGATGACGCCGTGATTTCAGTCCCAATCTGTCCACCAATTCTTGGCTAGCAATGTTGTTGCAGCTGCCATTATCAACGATGATGCGACACACCTTATCTTTGATTAGTCCACGGGTATGGAACAAATTATGTCGCTGCCCGTTGTCTTCCTTTTCTGTTGTTACACTAAGCACTCGTAGAGAAATAAAGCAATTATGTTCTCCTTCTTCAGGCTGGATCTCATTCCCTTCCTCCTCAATTTCTTCATCACATATGGGTCCAGCATCTTCCGGATTACTCTCGGATTCTTATTCACCTTTCTCATTCAACAACATGGCCCTCTTACTTGGGCATTGGGCAGCAATGTGCCCACGGCCGTGGCATTTATGGCATACAATTTCTCTGCTTCGAGAAGAAGATGTAGCTCCCGAGACATTGCTGTGGGCTGCTGAACTTGCAGCGGTTCGCTGCTGAGTTGTTGGTGATGACGCGCTGGAGGCTGCCGTCTTCGATGGAACAAATGATTGAGAAGACTTGGCTGCAGCCCCTTGAGATCGTCCACCACCATAGGAAGTACTTGACTGCTGTTTGCGCCATGGGGCAGCAATAGAATAACAGCCATAAGATTTTCCACGTGACTCTTGCTGAATCTTCTTCTCTGTTCGCATAGCTTGATCAACAAGATCCTGCAATGTACGATATGGAAACATCTCCACAAAACCAGAAATTTCTTCATTAAGACCTCCTAGAAATCTTGCCATTGTTGACTCTGCATCTTCTCTTATTCCAGCCCGCACCAACAGTAGCTCCATTTCCTTGAAATACTCATCAACTGATCTCTTCCCTTGATTTAACATTTGCAACCGGTTCCTGAGATTACGCTGATAGCTAGATGGCACGAATCGCCTTCTCATCACTTGCTTCATCTCCTCCCATGTATTGATATATCCGCGTCCCAAATCACGTTGATTCTCCTGCACTTGGTTCCACCAAGTGAGAGCGTATCCAGAGAGTTCCACCGAAGCAAGATTCACACGGCGCTGAGCCGAAAGATTATGTACTCGGAATATTTGATCACACTGCTCAGCCCATTCAAGGAATTCATCAGGATTCTCCTTTCCAGTAAACTTTGGAATACTCAACTTGACACGAGCGATGTTATCTAGGTTGTCATGAGGACGTCGACCACGTTGGTATTCCCTTTCTTCAAAATCAGCAGGCCGGCGATGATGACGTCGATCAAACCTGCCACGTTGACCGAAAGGATTTTCATCATCATGAGATCCTTCTTCATGATCTTGATCTTCAAACTCTTCATCTTCAAAATGCACGCGGCGACCATCAGCATTGCGCCTATGTGCACGACGCCCACCATGGTAATTATTAAAATCAGCATGGCGACCACCACCAGATCCGTCAGGGCCATCTCCGAAGCGATTGAATACATGGCCGAAACCAGAGTTCTCATCGCCGGACTCCTCTCGATGACGGTCCTCTTGATCACGACATGCTCGACGTCCTCCAGCCGCGGGAAGACGCTCATCAAGGAGCCTGCCCATGGCCTCCATGAGTGAATCAGCCATGCGACGCATCTCATCCCATGAGACAGGGGGTTCCCTATCACCATGGTGTCCACCATGAACACTTGAATCTGAGTCTGCCATGTTAGGAGCAGCAAAAAAAGAATATATATATATATATATATATATATATGTGTGTGTGTGTGTGTGTGTGTGGACACACTCGATCTCACCTCTTACTTACCCAAGTTCTTGCCTGATCTCAAGAACTGTGATGGTGCTGGTGTGACAGCTTCGACGGAGGTGGTAAAGAGGTTGTAAGGAGTACAAATCGAAAGTCCCAGTTCAGGTTTTTGGTGGAGCTATAGGTGGCTGAACAAGGAGGGCTACGGTACTGCCAATCAAGTGAAAAAGATGTGCTCAAAAGATAAAAAAATGCTGCTATCAAGATTACCACCAACTTGGATATGAAAACTGAAAATTTCAACACCCAACCGTAACACAAAATTCTTCAAAATCTTTTCACTTGTGCTCTCTTTTTTTACTCTTCTTTTTTTTATAACACTAACAGGGGTGCTGATTACAAAAGATACAGGTAAACGGTGGTGACGAGCAACTGGAAGAACACAAACACAAGATAACAGTACCGTCAGAAGGGCTATAGGTATTTTTTTTAGGCTTTGGACTATACGACAAACAGATATATGTAAAAGATAACCACAGGGATGAATATGTGGATGGTGAAAACTGTAACAGATTGAAAAAGGGTGGGAGGGTGGGTGATAAAAAAATGAACCTACCGTGACAACGATAGCTCTGATTACCACATGATATGCACCGAATTTGGTTCAGCGAAGGGTGGCCCGATCTTCACGACAGGAGGCTCAAGAACAAGATAACTTGCTGTAGAAACAGTATGGATAACTAGCTTTATACCTGACCAAGGTTGGATGCGACCAAGCGACGGGGAGAGAGACACCGAAACCGCGAAGACTTCGACTCGATCTCCGAACGACCGCAGAACCACAACCGGAGCTAATCCACACAAGACGGGGCAGCCGTACTGGAAGCCGCAGAGCACAAATTAGTGGATCTCAAAGAGATCTCTCCACAAGCTCAAGAAGAACAAGGAAGAACAAGGGTTGAGTAAGACACTCAAGCAGCTCGGCTGCAAATATCACTGGATTAATCTTAATTCATCAAAAAGTCTCCCTTGGCTTACAAAACAGCGGTATTTATGCCAACAACTAGTCTAAAAATAGATGTGAACTGAAAAAGCCACGTGGGAAGGTGGAAGGCCAACTGGCTTGATCGTTCATGCAGTGGTCATCAATTTCCCGCATGTCTTCTGGCCTTTTGAGTGGTCTTCAATGTTTTAATCATAACTCCACCTAGGGACATCCAAAAGACACGGGACCAGATGCGTTGGAAAGATAATTCGATAACCTTTCACACCATGTGTAGCATGCTTCACCAAATATTGTAGAGTGATACAGTTTCTCACAGAAACTTGGATATCAGGCTGACTATTGATCTTCTGAACAGTCTGCACCAAAAGCACTCGGCTGCCAAGCTGGAAGCTCTAAAGCACTCGGCACTTAGTGGAATTAGAAAGTTGACTTCAACACCTTTCTAAAAAGTACTCATGGACATTCACAGCTTCTATGGATCAAGATATATGACTGTTTCTTCATGACAGTTCTGCCAGGCCGAACTGGTTCGACGTAGTTCTCCTCTCTGGTTCAGTCTCGGCGTGTCCTTGTCATCCTCCTTGGTGAACCTAAGTAATAGAAACATGTACGATTTAGGAAGTATATAATTCTCATTAATAAATGGAATTTCACAAAGTAGTGCGTGCACCTCTTGTTGCAGCTGTTTAACTCGGCTACAAGTAATTGGTCCATCGAAGACATGAGCTGGTGCAGCTTGACTTGATGATTGTTCCATCTTGCTTGATGTAGTCGGTATACTTGATGGTGTGGTCGGCGTGGGCATATCACTCTCTTTCACTATCTCCCCCCTCTCTCTCCCATCTTTCACTCTCTCCCCATCCCCCTCTCTCTCTCTTTCACTATCTCCCCCCCCCCTCTCTCTCCCATCTTTCACTCTCTCTCCACCCCTCTCTCTCCCTTCTCCCCCACTCTCTCTCTCCCTCTCCCCATCCCTCCATCTCTTTCACTATCTCCCCCCTCTCTCTATCACTTTATCCCCCTCCCTGTATTAAATAGTATTAAAGATTTATACAGTGTCGGGGGTACCTATGCTGGGTGCGGCTGTGACGAGGGCGCCTGTGGAGGCTGCAGCCACGAAGGAAACAAAAGCTCCTGGCCACTCTGTCAAGCTAAAGCTTGTCATTGCAACATATTAGAACACATGTATATTACTAAAATGCTAAAAAATTTAAAGTCGGTAATTTAAATTACTTACCTCCACCGCTGCCTGCATCTGGACCATGAGGTTGGCCTGGTACTCCTGGATGGCCCTCGTCCTGTCAAGCTTCTCTTGGGTCCGCGCAAGCCTATCCTCCATGGCACGGACCTCCAAGTCCCTCGGTGACAGACGACCACTCGACGGCCCAACGAACGAAGCCTCCGTCGATGGAGTGCTCTCGAAGGCCGCGTCGCCCTAGAGTCGACAACTCCATCAAAAATGCCAAACCTACGAAAGATAGAAAAATAATAAGTAGAAGAAGGAAGTTTAGGAAGGACGCCGCTTGCGTACACGGTCTAGGCTCAATTGGCGCGTTTTCCCAATTGTAGCCTTCGTCGTGTACTTCACCTCCTGCACATACTTTTTCTAAAAAACAAAGAAATGATGCAAGCGTGTCAGTACTAGTATTACTTATAATTAATATGATGAATTTTGAAAACTTACCAGTCGGTCAGCTGCGACCTGACTACACTGCCCAGGCTGGGAAGGTTCACTTCCCCTGTGAGCTCTCTTTCAAACCTCGGTCAGTGTTGGCTCCTGACCGGTTTCTCGCTCCTGTATATACATGTTGGTTGAAGAAATATATTATCAACACATGAACGAACTTAAAATATACTTACCATGCGTTTAGCCATACACACGTAGCCATCACCGCCGTAGTTGTGCTGGCCGTCTGTCCCTCTGCTTGCTCGAGCCCTCGTGGACTTACTGATGAAGTCCTGGCTAGCCCAGTACCGACAAAGAGCTCGATACGTGTCAGTCTGGCTCTCTAATCAGCTGATACTAACCTGCACATATTTAGTATTTCATCAATATTTTAACATAAGTAGTTATTGGAAATAGTAAACAATAATAATTTATCTCTGCGTACTGCTCCTCGGTCAAGTACGTGTCGGAGTCCTTCCTAAACGGATCCCCTTACTGCTGCTGCTGATGCCGCTTGTTGTACTCGTTGATGGCCTGGATGTGGGCGTACAACAACGCCTGCACCACGAGCTTCCGAGCATTGTTGTGGAACATGATAGTCACGTACTCCGTCATGCTCTCGCTCGAGTCCTCTAGCTGGTACCGCAGCTTTAAGAAAAAAAAATTTGATTAATACGCATGAACAATTTAAATGAGTGTAAAAAAATGCAAACATTTAAACTTAACATAAAGTTGTTCCACACGGCCCCTTGAAGGGTGCTGTGGACCTCGTGAGGGACACGAGCGTAGTCGTCCCACGACAAAGCAGGGACACCGTCGATGACACTGGGATAGTGCAACCGCAATAAAGCCCCGATGACACCATTAACCTGCCTGTGGTGTCCCTGGCCCGCGAACGAACAGTCGTGCCAAGATCTGCAAAATTTGTTAACTTATTATGTATCAGCAGACAACATCCAATATTTAATACTATACAATTTGTTTACCAATCTCTGAGTGGACGAATGGTGATCCGCTGACGAGGAACAGGAGGAGGAGCAGCAAAGTGGGTCCTCCTCATGCATCGCCTCTTAGGCGGCACCACGTCCGGTGACCAGGACGGCTGGTCACCACTGGAGCCTGAAGGATCCACGCTCGCGGCTCTGAGGGCTGCGTAGCCGGCTCCGAGGGATGGGTAGCCCCAACCTCCGGCTTCGACTCAGAAGACTCTGTGTCGAACTGCAAAAATAAATGATTCATAAGAAAAAATAATTGATAAATGGAATTTCAAATAACGTGATTGGCAACTGAAATCTACCTCCGTGCGCTGAAAGGCAAAACCTCAGTCCGAAAAGTCTGGAAGTTGCCTCATCAGTTGAGAGCGTCTGCTCGCACCTGACAAGGTACTTGAGAAGACCAAGTCCCGGGGCTGGGTGAGGAACCCTCTCTCCCCCTTCCTCCCCTTTTCCTTTCCATTTGACGACGACATCCTGATGCAACGAGTAATTGATAAATATACTAATATAATATACAAAATTCATGATAAGTTAGTGAAGAAAAATTACTTCATCAATTTCAAAATTCATCAACGTCACGATCATGTACCCTCCTCCATAAACCAGACCATCGATCTTCTTTTCTGAGAGTCTGCACTAGATTTCGTTTTCGTTTTCGTTTTTGTTTCCGCGTATCATAAGTCTCAACATCTTGAGCGTCTCCAACCAAGTCATCGAGTCCTACACCGGACTCGATGATGAACGACTCTGGCAACTCTTCTTCTTGGTAAACCTCATCAACTTCATTAGTATCATGGTATCCATCATCTCCTGGAGTGTATAACCGCTCACGAGGATTACCTTATGTACCACCCACCAAGCATCGAGTTTTTTGCATGTATAAGGTAGACAACACACTTGCTCCACTTGCTGAGCAAGAACAAATGAATCGTATCCTCGTAGCCGTTCCTTGTGTTTGACTTCCACCATGCCAAATTGGTTTTGTCGAATTCCATAAATATTATCAAACCAACCACAGTCCAAAAATACAGCTCGAAGATCCTTATTACCGACGAAAGAAAATTCAAGAATTTTTTAATGATCCCATTGTAATTAGTTCCTCGTCCTTGAGAGTCGATTGCCCTCGTCATAACTACGGTATTTGATGTTGCAGCGAGTGGACGATGAGATTCAAATTGAGTTGTTCAGAATCGGAAGCCATTGACGTCATATCGACCGTAACTTCTAACTTTAACCAATCCGTAGGATAGTATTCTCAAGTCTTCATTGACGTTGGCATCTTTCATGCACTGTCTAAAATATGAAGTTACAAGAAAACTTTGTAAATACTCGTAAGTTATAAGAAAAAATTATAAATACTCTTAATTTATAAGAAAATGTTACCTGATCACAAAACCATGATAGGAAGTTAGGTCTTCCGTTTATTCCATCTCGTCGCATCGCTTCTTCTTGTTTGCTCATAGGTTGATGTTTATGTGTCCAATTTTATTTGTGAAACTCTCTGTATGAAAGAAAAAATTTAGAACAGATCTGTTCCATTTATGATGAGTAGCATAAATGTAGGACAAACACTTACTCGAAATATTTGTCCATCATATCTATATTAGCATACATGTACAGGAAAAGCAACATTCCTTTCTTCTGCTGTAGAGTTGTAGGAATTGCAACTACCAACTGCAATGCCTCTTGTTGCAAAAATGGAGAGATTGCTACAGGGAGGTTGATCATCCATATTGTACCACATTGCCGAAGTATTGACATTGTGTTCCTCTGCAAAGTAAACACTTGAAAAATATCCTACTTCCTTGACAGTAAATGCTTTGGTGATGCACCCTTCTACCTTTGCTATGAAACATTGGTTTCAGGTATATTAATGCTCTTTCAATATGATACATCCACCTATATTGCACGAGACCGCCCACTTTAGCTTCATATGGAAGATGAACAAGGAGATGTTGCATTGGATTGAAGAAGCCTGGAGGAAAAAAATTCCATCTTACATAATAATACCGGTATCTCCTTCTCCAACGGCTAGGAAGCGATAAACTAGTTGCCTACGGTGGCGACCGCCATGGCTATGACACCAACGACACTTCTTGATCAAAAACCACATGATTCTCGACGGTTGTCTCAGCGGCGGTCATGGCTGTGGCCATTGACCTTTAAATGGGCCATGTCGGGCCATATTTGGGCTGTGCCGGGCTGAGCCGGCCTGAAGCCTGTTTATTATTTATATATCGATATTATACACTCAAGCAATCAAATTAAACTAAAATTTCTAACTTAATAATCAACTAACTCAAAATTTAAAAAGAAATACTAAACTAAGTTAATAGTCAACTAAACCAAAAGTAAGTAATCTATTTCCATGTTTTAAGGCGTCGCATAAGAGTCACTTAAGCGACGCTTAAGCGGTAAGGCATTGGCGGAGGATAAGGCGTCCGGTCGCCTTACATCCCAGAGTAAGGTGGGGGAAGGCGGCGGCGCCCGTGCACAGTGAGGCAGCGACGGCGGGGGGGGGGGGGGGGGAGGGGCGGGCTGAGGGTGAGCTGGCCTAGGAGGGCAGCGGGGGGAGGGGCGAGCGGGCAGAGGGCGAGCCGGTCTGGGAGGGCGGCGGGGGGGGGGGGGGGGAGGGGCGGGCGAAGAGAACACAGCGGGGGGAGGGGCGGGCGAGGAGAGCGTGGCGGAGGAAGGGGTGGGCGAGTTGAGGGCAGTGCTGAGATATAAATTTATTTTCTATTTACTAATTACTACTTTTATTCTTATTTTTTAGAATTTTCCTATATTTATATATTACTAAGGCGTCGCCTCGCCTTACGCCTTACCGCTTAAAATATAAAAGGGGGCAGGTCGCCTTATGTTGCCTTACCACCTTATGTGGTGGTGGCAGCAGCGTGGGATCGGCAGCGGCAGAAGCAGCAGCAAGGGCTCGGCGGCGGGGCCGCACGGAAGGCATCTCGGCTGCGGGCTGCGGCGCGTGCTCGATTTGGGTGACGCTTAACAGGTGCAGATAGGGTCCAATTTGTAATGGTTTTAGATACTTCACGTAAACGGGGCAAAACAGCATTTAAGCCTGACCCAAAACCGTTTCGTTCAGCCCGTTTACAACGTTTAGATGACCGTTGACTCGTTTAAACGGGACAACCATTTACAGACTGTTTAGGCCCTAAACTGTGCAGTGACTACCTGTTTACCGTTTAAACACGTTTAAACGCCCGTTTAGACCCATTTAGGATAACACTGTTAATAACTATGATCTAATTAAGTAATAAGTTAAATCATTAACTAAACTAATTAATAAAAAAATAAATTAAGAACTAAATGAACTTAATGAATGAAATTAATTATTAAATGAACTAAATTACTTACTAAAATAACTAAATTAATTACTTAATGAAATAAATTAACTCAATTACTGACTAAACGAACTAAATTAATTACTTACTAAACTAAATAAACTAAATTAATTACTAAATAAAACGTACCTCAAAGTGGTGGTGGTGCCGGTGCGGCTCGGGCGGCGCCGGGGCAGCGCCGAGGTGGCTCGGGGTGGAGCCGGGCGGCTCGGGCGGAGGCGCCAGGCTGCTCAGGCAGCGGGGCGGCGTCGGGCGGCTTGGGCGGCTCGAGCGGCGGGGCGGGGGAGGCGGCGGCGCTGGGGCGGCGCAGGGCGACGACGGCCTTGGTGACGGTGGCGGTAAGCGCGGTGGCGGCGTTGCGGGCTCGGGCTGAATGAGCCCGAGCCCGGGCCGAGGCGGTGGTTAAAACCATTCACTTAAGACGGCCGTGTAACTTACGACGGCTTAGGTTATGGCCATCGTAAGACACTTAGTTTGCGACGGTGTAGTAACTTACGACGGCTTAGGGTTACGGACGTCGTAAGTTACGGGTAAATCATAACGGCCCAGTAACTTACAACAGCCATGGGCCTGTAGCCGTCGTAAGTTAGTTTACTTACGATGGCCCGCAGCGACCATCATAAGTTAATTATTTACGACGGCGGACCATCATAAATAACATGGCTGTTGTAAGGTGCGACGTTTCCTATGGTGTGCAATAAATGATGCAAGCAAGTAGAACGGTGCCTTTAGAAGAAGAAAGCCAATCACTTATTTTTTAGACTTATCTATACCGTTTTACATAATTAATATTTGTACCAGTTCATAACTGAAATCGATATAGAAACTAGTTATCTGTATCGGTTCAAATCTGAACCGGTACAAAAAATGAGTAAAGGTTCTTCAAGTCTTAATGGATTGATGCGGTGATCAAGATTAACAACTGGTTATCATACTCTTTTTATAGCGGTTGAAGTTGTACTGGTTCCGATGAGGTGGTACAAATGACAATTTTTATTATAGTGATTGTTGTCAGTATTATTTTTTATGATGTTGATGGTGAGATAAAAGGTAGAGAACACCGTCTTCGGAGTTCTTTTTGGTAGGACAATTGTTGAGTGGTTACTTTTAGCATGACTTGTTATTTTGACACTTAGGGCCCGTTTGGTACGGTTCCATATTCTTGAAGAATCAAAAACATTTCTGCCGGTATTTTTTCCATCGGCTAGTAATCGAATGCCTCACGTTTTATGTCCGGATGGCTACCTAACAAAGACAAAGATTTATACTGGTTCGGACCGAATATCCTACGTCCAGTTTGAGATGTTTGTCAGTCTTGTATTAGCTCAGCGGTTTGTGGAACCGGGTTACAGGCGAGGCTTCCTCGTGTGCGCGGGTGCAAGAATGCCTAAGTGTCGTGTGCGAAGTGTGGGCGTGAAGTCGTCCGAGGGGTGGTTACGGGCCTCCCCATTTATAGCCCGGACGCTTTCGCATACCCACCGACTCCTCATAAATGGGACGGAGGTTTACATGATGTGTCAACACCTAAGGGGGCCCGATGAGGTACAAGAGCGATGAGTACATCTACCCCCGTCTCGTCTACGGTATACGTCTACTTTCTGCCCCTATACACCCGCGCCGAGCTAGGCGGGGCGGATGGTGATGATGGTCGGTGTCATGCTCTTTTTGTATAGTGTGGCCTCCTACCCCGTTTTGAAGTCCCTCTATCGTTTCTTCACATCAGCTTTGAAGTCTTCTATCTGCCTCTGGCCCGGGCCGTAGTCTGGGTCGCTCCTTCTTCTGGCCTTGACTGCTGGGTTGAAGGCCGGAGATTGCTTCCTGCCCTTAGGAGTCGGATGTCGCTTTCTGACCTCAGGGGTTGGCTGCTACGCCCCGCCTCCGGTAGTATGGGTCAGTCGTTTGAGTCCTGACCTTGAGACCGGGACTTGCAGTCGCGTCGCCCTAAGTCAGGATCCAAAGTTGGGATCCTGTGCTGGCACTCTTCGCATAGCTCGACTAGGGCTCACGGGCAATGTGGCTCCGTTCGAAGGGCTGATCGGCCGTTCCTTGGATACCCGGAGTACATTACCACGCCAGTAGCCCCCGGGCCCTCGGCCGAGCTTCCCTGGAGTCGGCCGGGGGCATACTTTGCACTCTACGGAGGTCCTGAGAATACAAGAGACAAATAGGAGTGAAAACATCGTTTCATTTCATTTCGAGGCCTCGTCTGGACTCAAAGCTTTAAGCGTCAATCCTATCGTAGCTTTGAGTCGCTCGATAGCCCCGGGACCCTTCCTTCGCAGGTCGGGATCGTTTCGTTTCATGGATTCGCTTCGCTCCCCGTCTGCAGACCGTTCGTGGTTTGGAGGGGTTGAGCCGACCAGGAATTTACCTCGATGGCCGATTTCCCAGGCTCGGTGAGCTGCCTAACGGGTTAATACGAGTGGAACCCCGCTACCTTTTTGCATGGACTGTGGAATCAGGTTGACCTGATCCGGGCTCGGTGCCCACGTTCCATAAGATCTCTCTCGGTACACTCGCGCAGATCTTGGGCAGTCCGGGGGCCCGGGCGGCTTGAAGTCGACCCTACAAGGGGCTGCTTCAGGGTCGTCAAGATGAGACTAGGATATCAGAGCGTTGGAGATGTCGGGAGCATTCACGGCTCCTGAGTTCGCCATTCGTTGCCCATCTCGCGTTATTTGTCCCTTGCTCGGCTTTACTTCGGGCGGTCCTTTCTACCAACATGTTACGTAGACCGTCAAACCCACAACTAAGATCGAGCCCCGAAAGTGGGCCATAGAAACTTTCCTACTTACCTGAGCCTTCGATTTGGATGGCCTGTTGACGTCGTGGCAGTGGTAGGTGAGAAGGCGCGGTGGAGAGGTGGTTCAGAAAAGGGAAAATGGTGCGCGGCTCTTCGAATCACCTCATATTTCGAAGATGACGGTTCTTCTGACCAAAATTATGGCGGACATCATGTCCCGAGGTACCGGGGGACGTGCGCCCACTCCACGGACGGGAGGCGTTACTGCGGGGTGCACTTGTCCGTGGGCCTCGGTTCCTTTCCTCGTTTACGTTGCGTGCAGGCTATATAAATACCTTTGGGGCGCAAGTCTGTACCTTTGTGCTTTCTTCTTCCACTCCAGCCTTCTCGCGCCCCCGCTTATCTGCAAGTCTCGACAGTGCGGGTTAGGAAAAGAAAAGATCGAGGTAGAATATGAGTAGTTATCCCTTCTACCGAGCCCCTCTTCGTGCTGTGGTGGCGCTTCGTCTGGGAGCAGCCGTCGACCACCAACTCCTTGATCCTGGCAGCCGGCGGCGCCAGGATCCACCCTTGGAGAGCGTAGTCGCGGCATTTCATCCTACCGCTGCCGAAGTCTGTGAAGAACTGGCATCAAGACTGGCTCTACATCCGCAACGGGGATCCGGTGCTTTCGTTGTTCTTGGACCAACCACCTGTCGTTCGGGATTGGTGGCGCTGCGGTGTCATGGAGGTGAACAAGCAGCGAGTTGCTGTGATCCAGATGCAGGTTGACGCGTTGCAAGCGAAGGGGCTGACTGGAGAGGTCGTTCTTCACATCTTCATCGAGTGGAGGATACCACCCCTCCGGGCTCTGGCTCATGCCATGTGGACCCGAGACAGGTGACCTTGCAAGAATGCTGAATTGCTGATGTTGCCTGTAATCATCAATTTTCTTACTGCCATCAATCATCCTTTTGTAAGTCTTTGTTCGGTCATCTATCCTTTTATCTTGTAATGTAAATGTACTAGCCCTTTGTGGCTCTTCTAAATTAAAGAAAGCAGAATTTTTTCTTTGCACATGAGATTTTCCCTTTGCGTTGTGTTTTTGGTCCGTAGCTTTGAGAACATCTGCTGTGCTTAGCCATGGACTACGAACGCTAGGCCAAAAAGAAAAAAAGCAATACATCGCTTTGGTTCCTGCACTTCGCTCGATTCGTAGCTCTGAGAACTTTTTGTTGTTCTTAGGCTGTGAAGCGTGAATGAAGTACTTAGAAACTTTTCGCGAAACTTCGTTAAGGGTTTTGGTCGTCCCGCTCTCAGCAGGTGGGTAGTGACCCCCCGAGTGGCACATGCGGCCGAGCTGGTTGGAACGCCATGTGGCACTTGAGCCGCGCGTATTCGCCCGGGCTCTAACGATTCGAGGTCGGGGGTCCCGATTTTTATGACATGATAATGTGCCCGAGCTTGAACCCTTGAGGGGGGTGTCCTCTTCTTTATACGGAAGTTAAAAGTCGGAGAGGGGGGAAGCACTTACCTTTTGTTATTGCTGGGTTTGCGTTTCCCGGCTTGCTTCCTTTCACTCGGAGGTCGGGGTTGCTACGGATAAAACCGTCTCTGTGGGGACCACCGCCCCGACAGTCTAAGGATCACATTGGGTGGTGTCTGTAAGGGCCTCAGTTTTTGACACTCATTTGCAGTGTTCATCACCACACCACACACCTCATTTGAGCAAGAATGATGAACACAAATGAAGAGCAAGTAACAACTATCAACATACTCATTAGAGAACAAACTAACACATTGAAAAGTGGTATTTTCCACATGTGATATAGATGGGCTGGGCATATGAAAACTCCTACACTTTGCTAAGGATGTCCATGCCAAGTTTCACCCAAATTCAAAACCTTTTTGAGGTCATTTTGGGTATAGATAGGAGGAGGGCAGTTTGAAACCATATTCAAATTCAAACTGTTTTTACCCACTGAATTTAAAAGTGGAAGGCATATTCTCACTCAGCATATTTTTGTGAGCTCACACACCAATTTTCACTCCATTTGGAGTTGATCTTGACATGAGCTAAGGGGGAGAAATTCAAACTTTATTTGAATTTCAAACTGAACTTGTGCTGAAATTCATTCAAACCAAACCTCATTTGAACTTTGATCAATTCAAATGGCTCTTGGGTGAATAATTTGAATTGCCAAGGGTAGAATAGGGTTCACTGTTTACCACAGCTGTTAGGAGTAAATTTCAGAGGTTAAAAGAGGAGTGGGACCCACATGTCAGCCTCTGCCTCAAAACAAACCGACTGAACCACAGTTCAGTCGGTTCCCGGCTGCTGTGAGCGCGCGCCACCGAAGGGGGCAGCCGGCGCCAGCTCCTGCTGCGCGCCCCAAGCCGGAGGCCAGCCGCCGGCCTATTTATTCCCTCCCCGGCGTGCTTCAGTCACCATTTCCCCGAGCTACCGACGTGCACGACTGCTTTTCCACTGCCATCGCCGGCGCTCGAGTTCCTGCTTGATCAAGCCGATCGCAGCTCCCTCTTTCCACTCCAGGGTCCCAGCAAGGTACTAGAGACCTTCCTCCATCCTCCTTTTGCTAGAAGTCGATTGAAACCGAGTACTATCGGCTGTGCCGAAAGATCAAACTCAGAACTGGAAACCGCCGCACCTCGGGCTCTCGTGGACAGCCCAACCTGGGCGTTGTCACGCCCGAGCCAAGGCACCCTTGGACGCGCAGGTGACCGGTGCTGCTCACCCCCGAGCCACAGCTCGAGTGGTTGCTCACCGGCGGCGAATTTCCACTTTTCCCCTTTCTGTGTGCAGAACGACCTTCGGGTACGATTCTGTTTAATTCGTGCTCTAGAAAGGATTAGAGGGCCTCAGGCCACTCCCACACGAGCTCGACACGGTGACGCACAAGTTGCCTTCACAACTCTGGGCCGGAGAACCTCTGTGCCCGGCGTAATTCAAGGTCTACTAATGGCGGAACAAACGGGGGGTATCGGGCGCACGGTGAGGACCTATTTCGGGCCTTCCCCGAGCTGCCCCGAGTTCATGTCGACCTTCTCTGAGGTCCACTGATGCTCCCCGACCGATTTCCCAAGTAGCTGAGGTACTAGGAGAGTCAGCCGACATGGCCGAAGTCGTTCCGATATGGCGGCTCGTCGCCGACCATGCTCCGGCCGTTGTCATGAGCAGCTGACCCTCGGATCATGTTCCCCAAGTAAAAGTAGGCAGGGGCGGCCAGAATCAAGAAGTTTGGAGCTGTACAGCAGCCAGCGGCGAGCTCTCCGGCGAGGTCCCTCGGCGGCGGAGCGCGGGTGTCGCGAGGTTGAAGAAGGGGGTGGGCCCCAGCTGTCAGCGGCCGATATTTTGAATCGGGATCCGGCTGCGGCCGGGATCGGGTGTGCTGGCGCGCAAAAGCCTTGTGGGCCGCGGTGTGCCATCGCCTAGGCGTGCGACGCGTGTCCCCTGGGCCCACGCGCGAGTTTAAACTTTTCCCCGATTTTCAGATTTCCTTCAAACTTCAAATCCTTATAACTTTGGCTAGAAAGCTCCAAATTGAGTGAACCAAATTTTGCTGGATTCAGCTCTCTGAGTACTTTCCAGAAAATCAAGTTTCACTTCATGAAATTCCTTATTTATTCAGAATTAATTCCTCAAAGTTTAAACTGTTAGGAATTTTAACTGGAGAATCCTCTGGGGGAAAATCCTGAAATTTTGCTGGGATGTTCACCAAAATATCCCTGAACTACCATAAAAATTTCAGATCCATTTGAGCTCATTTAATCCACCTAATGGTGTGATTAGTAAAACTGTTCCAGAGAAAATAGAAAATGTTCAGAAACATTTTCAGAATTTTCTCTGAAATTGTTTAGCTCATATCTTTAGTTAGAGACCTCCAAATTAAGTGAGACCAACTCCATTAGAACCCTCTGAAAATCTAGTTTTCAGAAAGTCATAGTTTGTCTCATGAAAATTCCTAGAACACCCTAAGACTTCCAATTAAGGTCAAGGACATAATTATTTGTGGGGGGCTCAAATGAGCTTTGCTGCAACTAAAACTTGACCAATTCCTTGTTTAGGTTGTAACCAAGCCACAGTAAAAGTTTCACAGTCATTAGGTCTGTCTAGCAAGGGTTATGGACTTCACAACTTCAAAGTTAATACAAATACATTTAAATTAATACATACATTGTTCTTATCATGTAGTCGCTAAGGTCGAGGAGGAACCCGAAGTCCTAGACTTCGTTACTCCGGAGGAACAGCTAGCCTACGACCAAGAGCAGCAAGGCAAGCCCCGGTTTGCATTAACCTTTTTACAAATTTTTATTGTTTTGAGCACATACTTGCTTCCCTTTGTTCATTGCATTAGAGTCTTGATTGGAAACCCAACTGCACAGCCAAGAAAACCATGGGTTGGGGTTAGTATGGAAAACCTCGTTAGCCACTGCATTGCTAGGATAGAGTAGGATTCGGTACAAGTCGAGTAGTTGGAACTACTCGCGAGAATAGGCTAGAGGCACATTGCTCGGGTAGAGATAGCACATGACACACATGGCAAGAAAATGAGACCGAGCGGAGGGTAAGGGCAGCAGGACTTTGGGGCCTGTGTGCTGTAGCTCCGCTTGTGTCGATTGAGGACCGAGCCGTGTGCGGGCCTGTTGAACAAGCTAGAACAGTACCGAAGACCTACCGGCTATATGGGAACCGGGAAACTGATGTAACTCGGGTAGCTGGGTGTTGAGGCATTGCCCGTCGTTCAGAGGGTAGGTTGAGAGCTCGAGGTGTAAATCAGCTGGCGGCACAGAGATGCGCGTGCAGGGACCTCTTGCTCGGGACGATGGGACCGGTTCAATATTTGGCTAATGGGTGAAAGGTAGTCGCGTACGGCGTCCGTGATGGTTGTTGTAGGCAACATCGAGTACGGGCGTACGTGACGGGTTGTTCGGGTAACCCTGCAGGTGTAAATCGATTATAATCGCCGTCCCTCGCGGTCAGTGAGTACCACTTGTTCACTGTACCGTGACGTAGAATGAACAGGCTAGTTACATGTTAAAATGTTGCTGATTGAAAGATGGACATTGATTGTTAATGATATGCTGTAGCTTAGTGCTAACTAAAGTTCTTTTCAACTTTGGGCAAAGTACATGAGAGAAATGCGTTTCTTGTTTGATTGCGGCTCTCTCATGTGCCTTAGCGTAAGGTTCTCCACAACCTGCTGCTAAAACTTGAAAGTAAGGTTCTACTAATTAGGCGAGTCCTTGCAAATGATTTTTACCTCATGCAACCCATTACCCCCATGTAGAAGTTCCATGTTTAGGTGGGACGGGTCAGACTTGCTGAGCCTTCGTGCTCACTGCTTGTGTTTGAAGCTTTTGCAGGGTTCTATGAGGAAGGGACTCCCGAAGAGGAGACGGAACCCCAGGAGGGGAACCCCGTCGAGTGGGAGTCGTGCACGCCGCAGAGTTAGTGTGCGTGTGTGCTAGCAAGGACACGTTCAAGGGCTGAACGTGCACTTGATGCTTAGTCTACGCCCGCGAGTGTGGACTAAACTTATTTTGATGTAAACATGTTAATAAACTTGTTTATGTAATAAAGCTTCCGCTTCCGCTTTGTACCTTTTACGTGTGTTATACGGTGCTGTGCAACGCAGCACCCCTCAGCGTGATCCTGGCTCGACAGGACCAGTGGGGTCGCGTCAGCGTGGTATCAGAGCCCGCTTGAGGTTTAACACAGTACAAATGTCTTCTTTTTCAAAAATCCAGTGAGGAACGAGATAGTAGCCCGTATAAGGATGTTATTAGTATATAGAAAGTGGCTTAGTAACCTAATTGTCATGTCGGAAAATCGTGCATCTCGGGACGTTCATGTCTTGGGGGGTGCACGTAAGCGCTGTCCACCAGTGCGCACAAGCTGAAGGGTGGAGCCCCACGGGTGGCAGGTAACCCGACCCGCTTTAGTATCCTCTACGACTCTTCATGTCGTTTGGGGTATTCGAGCAACGTCTGTCCCTGGCGTGCGTGGTGCAACATGGGAGACCCCGTCACGTGGTCTGAAACGTGAACACGTAACTCAAGGCGTGTTTGGCTTGAGAACATCCGGGCGAGTGGTGATGGCCGGGTGTACAAACTGTATGGATTCCGGGCTCGGTGTGCAGCCGAGTCTGATGATTGGTTGAATTTCTGCAGGTAGCCTTACCACGAAACGGTAGACGTGTAGCATTCGTGTGCGAGTGACGTTTAGTGCCACTGAACTAACGAAGCCGGCTAAGTCCGGTATAGGTTTTTCTTTGTGAGGACGTAGTACCGACATAATCTGGTGACGCATCGACGTCACACCCAACTAAATGAACAACTTCATTTAAAAACTTGAAGGTTTTAATCCAAAGAAGTAAAATTTGATGTAACTCCTTCCCTTGAACAGGATATTCAAAGCTAATAAGTTTTCAACTTATAGGATGTTAAGGACAGAGCACTCTGTTTTCAGCTGAATCAAGGTTGAAGTTAATCAGAGGCTAGAGGTCGAGTTCTTTCGAGGTTGGGGTCGTATGATACATTTATGGAAAGCTTTGGAGGAGCTTTACAACTTTTCTGTTGAGTTCCGGAGGTGTTTCATCCCTTAACCACTCGAAAAATGCAGCAGAGTTGAAACTGTCCAGAAAACAGGATAGAGCAAAGACTCTCTGTAGACTCTCTGTAAATTAAGCATAACTTCCTGCATAAAAATCCAAAAATAGAAAATGAGGTAGTTCTGGAAAGCTTATGAGATGGGTTACAACTTTGTAACAGAAGGTTTTGTCAGATTAGGAACAGAATTAACTGGGATTCTTGGATCAAATCAGTACCTAAGGCAGGGAGGTGCTGTCCAATGGTTCCCAGAAATTCTGTTAACTTTGACATCTCATAACTTGTGAACCAGGACAGATCTTAGGCCAAACAAATACTTTCTGGAAAGCTATTGAAGTTAACTTTAACTTTGATGTTGAGCTCCAGGACTGATTTTGCTTTTGACCTGGCCTAAATCAGATTGATATGGAAACTGGTCAGGGCTGTCATGGTAACAGCAGATCAGCAGTCAAATTTGGTTAAAAATTTGAACTATGTTTCCAAGTGTATGGGTTCAATGACATATCTTATGTTATAACTCGAGGGTTTACTGTTTAAATAAATATTTGACATTTCTCAAATATATTTTTACAGATGGCAGCAGAGAAACGGTTGGAGAATGGGTGGGTAGTTTCCCACTGCTCTGACCGTAGCGGCTACCCGGAAGCATTGTGGCAAATGCTCCAATATTTCGGGTACAACCAGATGCCGCAATACTTCGCCAAGGAAGAAGGCGAAGAGGGGAACAAGACGTGGATGATCCATGTCGAGGTTCCTGCAGGACCTACGCCACCCGGTTGGGTGCCATTCCCCGTCACGGTGAGAGGAAGACAACCGGAAGGGATGTGGCAAGTGGCAGCCCGTGACACTATGTCACGTTTCTGCCAACTACACGTGCAGGCTATGGAGGGAACTCCATACGCACTCGTTCCGGTGGAGGGACGAGCTCAGCATGTGTGGGAAGAGAGGTACCTGGGGGCAACAGACCCGACTTGCCCAAGGTACAACCCCGCGGAGGCAAATCCCAGTCTCCAAATGAGGGCGGGAAACGCTGTGATGAACAGCCAAGCTGTTCATACGGAGCATCTCGCCACCAAGCTCAAGGAGAGCACAAGCCGTGGAGATCATTTTGAGAGTGCTCACAGTGCACTCCGCAATGTGCTCCTTCCGACGATCAAGCGGTTGAATGAACAACACAATCAGTTGCGTCGTCTGAAGAAGACAAGGAAGAAGAGCCGTGTTGACATCGCGGCGTTGCAAGAGCTGGTGCAGACCCTAACCCAGCAGAATGAGGACCTTGCTCAAGAGCGGGACGACGCTATTGAGGAAGGACAAGGCTGGGAAGAGGACTACAACCAGGCTATGGACGAGGTGCATGCATTGCAGGACCTCGTGCCCCCGGTGTTGGGCATACCGGTGGTCTTGGGTCTTCCAGCCATGGGAGAGCCCGGAATGGGAGAAGAGGTGGTAGATCCAGAGCCACCAGCAGAAGTACCGGAGGAGGACGACCCACAGGAGGTCGAGTTCTACTCCGAGTAGGGGGTTACGGTTGCCAAGTAGGGCAGCTAGGGTAGCGTAACCCAACTTTTGTAATCGGTGACATGTCGTATAGACAGTAGCATAGGTATAGGTAGTGACAACATGAGCACGACTTCTCGGAGATCCGAGAATAATGTATCTTGTATAAAGTTTATGCTTTATCAATATATGTGAATGTTGTGCAAGATAATCATGCGTCGCTTCAATACTACTGCTGTTTATGGAATTTGGAGAAGACATGTGCTAATTGCTGCTGTGTTGAATTTCAGAATGACGCGTACTCGTGCCAACCCTGATGTTGGAGGTACTAGCCAAGGGGGAGAAACCTCCCAACCACCTCCCGAGGACTCCTCGGGACAGCAGCAGCAACAGCAAACACCGCCACCGCCGCTGCCAACGGTTACATTGGCCGACATTGTCGCAGCAATGGCGGGTTCACATCAGCAGCACACAGAGCTGCTGCAAACGTTAATTGCGAATACGTCTCGCCCAGAGAGACGTCAAGATCGTGAGGAGCGCCAACAGAGCTCCTACTCCGACTTCCTGGCGACTCATCCCCCTGTATTCTCAAGGGCGGATGAACCACTTGACGCGGACAACTGGCTCCGCGCCATAGAGATGAAGTTCGGGCTGCTCCAAATTAGCGAGCAGCGCAAGACTCAGTTCACGGTCCAGCAGCTCCAAGGATCCGCGAGCGCGTGGTGGGCCAACTTTTGTGCTTCACAACCCACCGACCGAGTGATGACCTGGGCGGAGTTCCGGACGGCCTTCAGGGCCTATCATATACCGCCCGGTTTGATGAAGAGGAAGACGCAGGAGTTTCTACACCTGCAACAAGGGAGCCGAAACGCGCTGGAATATTCCAGGGCGTTCAACGATCTCGCGCTCTACGCGTCGTATCACGCAGATACGGACGAGAAGCGGCGGGACCATTTTTACCAGGGGCTTAACCCGCTCCTGAAGGACAAGTTGGCGATGTTCAATCGCGGCAGCCTCAACGACATCATTGATGCTGCGATTGTTCAGGAGGACTCCGGCAAGGAGTTGGCGGCGGCAGAGCGAAAGCGAAGCGCGCCGCAGAGCAGCGGAGAAGGAGGCGGTCCTTCTCAGAAGTTTCGTATGGTGAATCGCCCACCATCAGGTCCACGCTGGCAGCCACCACAGCGGTCGATGCCGTTCCGCAGTCGGCCGTACTCTTCACCGGCATTCCGGCCGGCACTGCCAGTACCACCGCAACAACAACAGCAGCAGCGGGCGATGCCGCGTGCGTTTGCACCTCCGCAACGCATGCCGGACTTTCGTCCACCAAGTACTCCACCAGCAGCGGCCACATGTTACAAGTGTGGTCGTCCAGGACACTTCGCGAGCAGTTGCCCGGAGAGGCAAGGCGGCGGAGTGACACCACAGTTTCCGGGGAGGAATCAACCCCGGAACCCTACTAATGCGCGGCGGGCAAACCCTAGGCCCGGCACTGTCCACCAGCTTGCCATTGAGGACGTGCCGGAGGGCGAGCCAATCCTTGCGGGTATGTTCCAACTCCACCAGCATCCCGCTATAGTACTATTTGATTCAGGCGCCACGCATAATTTTATTAGCCAAGCTTTCAGTGCTAAACACAGCTTGCCAATACTACCCACCGATAGTCCATATTTAATTTGTTCACCGGGTGGGAAGATTTCAGCAAGCGTAATGGTCTCCAAAGCACCATTATGCTTAGCAGGTAGAGTGTACCCCACGTCTCTCATTATCTTAGAGGGGCAGAAGGTCGATGTCATCCTAGGGATGTCGTGGTTAACCCGCCACGGCGCTGTTTTAGACACCGTCCTTCGAGTCGTGCACTTAAACTCAGAGGTGCACGGTTCTCACTCATTATTTCTGGACAGTCCAGAAATAAAACTTCCAAGTGTCTATCAAGCCACCACCATCAGATTGGAAGACATTCCAGTGGTCCGAGAGTTCCCAGATGTATTCCCGGACGATTTGCCGGGGATGCCACCCGATAGAGAGGTGGAGTTCAAGATTGAACTTGCACCGGGGACCATGCCAATATCCCGAAGGCCGTACAAGATGGCGCCCAAGGAGTTGGCTGAACTGAAGACTCAACTCACGGACCTTCTGGAGAAGGGTTTTATTAGGCCGAGCTCCTCGCCATGGGGCTGTTCGGCATTATTTGTCAAGAAGAAGGATGAAACGTTGCGGCTTTGCGTGGACTACCGTCCATTAAATGCCGTAACCATCAAGAACAAGTACCCGTTACCACGGATCGACATGTTGTTTGATCAGTTGGTCGAAGCGAAGATCTTTTCCAAGATGGATTTAAGATCCGGGTACCATCAGATTAAGATAAGGGCGGAGGACATCCCAAAGACAGCTTTCTCGACAAGGTACGGACTTTATGAGTACCTGGTCATGTCCTTCGGCCTCACCAATGCTCCAGCTCACTTCATGTACTTAATGAACTCGGTGTTCATGCCGGAGCTGGACAAGTTTGTCGTGGTCTTCATCGACGACATCCTGGTATATTCCAAGTCGGAGGAAGATCACAAGAAACATCTGCGTATAGTCTTGCAACGGCTGCGGGATCACAAGTTATACGCAAAGTTCAGCAAATGCGAGTTTTGGATATCGCAAGTGCCTTTCCTCGGGCATATCATCTCAGCGGAGGGTATCGCTGTGGACCCGAGCAAGATCACACAAGTGCTGAATTGGAAATCCCCGAGAACTGTTCACGAGGTACGGAGTTTCCTCGGACTCGCGGGATATTATCGGAGGTTCATTCCGAACTTCTCGAAGATTGCCAAGCCAATGACAGAGCTGCTGAAGAAGGCTACCAAATATGTTTGGAGTCCAGCATGTGAAGCAGCATTCAAGGCTTTAGTCAAGCACCTGACATCAGCACCGGTTTTGGCGCAGCCTGACACAACAAAACCGTTCGATGTGTACTGCGATGCATCCGGCATTGGACTCGGATGTGTGCTGATGCAAGACCGAAGAGTGGTCGCGTATGGATCACGGCAGCTTAGGAACCATGAGCAAAATTATCCAACTCACGATTTGGAGCTCGCTGCCGTGGTACTTGCACTGAAGATGTGGAGGCACTACCTACTCGGTAACCTCGTACATTTATATACCGACCACAAGAGCCTCAAGTACATATTCACTCAGAAGGAGCTGAACATGAGGCAACGAAGATGGTTAGAACTGATAAAGGATTACGAGATAGAGATCCATTATCATCCGGGCAAGGCAAACGTTGTGGCAGATGCGCTGAGCCGCAAGTCACACGTTAATAATCTGACCATCACACCGTTGGAAGAGAGCGAACCACCACTACATGTGATTCCACACGGAGCTCTCTACAACTTAGCTTTGTTCCCCACCATCCGTGAAGAGATAGCGGCAGCCCAGAAGAATGACAAGGGCATGTCACATTTGCGGAGACGTGTAGATAGTGGGGAATTAAAATGTTTCCGGAAGGACGGAGACGGCGTCCTATGGTTCAAGGACCGGATTGTCGTACCCCGAAACCCGGAATTACGGAAGAAAATCTTGGATGAGGCTCACTTATCAAAGTTTTCTATTCACCCCGGCAGCAACAAGATGTATCAAGAACTCAGAAGAAAGTTTTGGTGGACACGGATGAAGCGAGAGACTGCAAAATACGTGTCCGAGTGTGATACATGTCGAAGGGGGAAGGCAGACCACATGCGGAAACCGGGACTGCTGCAACCACTGGGCATTCCTGCCTGGAAGTGGGAGGACGTGAGCATGGATTTCGTCGTCGGTTTACCCACCACCTTACAGAAACATGATTCTGTGTGGGTGATCGTCGATCGGCTCACCAAAGTTGCCCATTTCATCCCGGTCAACACCAACTACAACGCCAAGAAGTACGCTGAACTGTACATCTCACGGATCTTATGCTTATACGGCGTACCCCGTACCATCGTATCGGACCGGGGCACGTTATTTGTGTCCCGTTTTTGGGAGCAGCTGCACGCTGCCTTGGGGACGAAGCTGATCCGTAGTTCAGCCTACCACCCGCAGACGGATGGACAAACTGAGCGGGTGAATCAAATCTTAGAAGACATGCTACGAGCTTGCGCTATCAACCACGGCAAGAATTAGGATGATCACTTGCCATTAGCCGAGTTCTCGTACAACAATGGGTACCAAGCCAGCATCAAGATGGCGCCCTACGAGGCGCTATACGGAAGAAAATGCCGCACACCATTGAACTGGTGTGAGTCTGGCGAAAGGGTTACCTTCGGGATTGACCTTGTCAACAACGCGGAAGAAAAGGTTCGACTAATTCAAGCGAACCTAAAAGCCGCTCAATCCCGTCAGAAACAGTATGCGGACCGGAGAAGGCGCCCGTTACAATTCGAAGTTGGAGACCACGTATATCTACGAGTGTCTCCAATGAAGGGCGTAAACAGATTTGGGGTGAGGGGAAAGTTAGCACCCCGCTTCATCGGTCCATTCCAGATTACCGAAAGATGTGGATCGGTGGCATACCGGCTGAAATTACCAGAAGCACTTTCCGGTGTGCACGACGTCTTTCACATTTCCCAGCTGAGGAAGTGTCTCAAGCTATCAACTACCGTTCAGCTGGAAGATATTGAGGAACTGCAATCGGATCTCACCTATCGGGAGGAACCGGTGCAGATTATTGATAAAAAGGCCCGAACCACACGCAACCGTACGTTGTGGTTCTACAAGGTTCTATGGAGTAATCACTCCATGGACGAAGCGACATGGGAGAGCGAAGAATTTCTTCGCACTAACTACCCCGACTTTTTTACGTCGCATATCCGGTAATTTTTCCACCGTCCTCTCTCTCACTTTCACCTTATAATCTCGGGACGAGATTCTTTTAAGGGGGGAGGAATGTAAGGGCCTCAGTTTTTGACACTCATTTGCAGTGTTCATCACCACACCACACACCTCATTTGAGCAAGAATGATGAACACAAATGAAGAGCAAGTAACAACTATCAACATACTCATTAGAGAACAAACTAACACATTGCAAAAGTGGTATTTTCCACATGTGATATAGATGGGCTGGGCATATGAAAACTCCTACACTTTGCTAAGGATGTCCATGCCAAGTTTCACCCAAATTCAAAACCTTTTTGAGGTCATTTTGGGTATAGATAGGAGGAGGGCAGTTTGAAACCATATTCAAATTCAAACTTTTTTTACCCACTGAATTTAAAAGTGGAAGGCATATTCTCACTCAGCATATTTTTGTGAGCTCACACACCAATTTTCACTCCATTTGGAGTTGATCTTGACATGAGCTAAGGGGGAGAAATTCAAACTTTATTTGAATTTCAAACTGAACTTGTGCTGAAATTCATTCAAACCAAACCTCATTTGAACTTTGATCAATTCAAATGGCTCTTGGGTGAATAATTTGAATTGCCAAGGGTAGAATAGGGTTCACTGTTTACCACAGCTGTTAGGAGTAAATTTCAGAGGTTAAAAGAGGAGTGGGACCCACATGTCAGCCTCTGCCTCAAAACAAACCGACTGAACCACAGTTCAGTCGGTTCCCGGATGCTGTGAGCGCGCGCCACCGAAGGGGGCAGCCGGCGCCAGCTCCTGCTGCGCGCCCCAAGCCGGAGGCCAGCCGCCGGCCTATTTATTCCCTCCCCGGCGTGCTTCAGTCACCATTTCCCCGAGCTACCGACGTGCACGACTGCTTTTCCACTGCCATCGCCGGCGCTCGAGTTCCTGCTTGATCAAGCCGATCGCAGCTCCCTCTTTCCACTCCAGGGTCCCAGCAAGGTACTAGAGACCTTCCTCCATCCTCCTTTTGCTAGAAGTCGATTGAAACCGAGTACTATCGGCTGTGCCGAAAGATCAAACTCGGAACTGGAAACCGCCGCACCTCGGGCTCTCATGGACAGCCCAACCTGGGCGTTGTCACGCCCGAGCCAAGGCACCCTTGGACGCGCAGGTGACCGGTGCTGCTCACCCCCGAGCCACAGCTCGAGTGGTTGCTCACCGGCGGCGAATTTCCACTTTTCCCCTTTCTGTGTGCAGAACGACCTTCGGGTACGATTCTGTTTAATTCGTGCTCTAGAAAGGATTAGAGGGCCTCAGGCCACTCCCACACGAGCTCGACACGGTGACGCACAAGTTGCCTTCACAACTCTGGGCCGGAGAACCTCTGTGCCCGGCGTAATTCAAGGTCTACTAATGGCGGAACGAACGGGGGGTATCGGGCGCACGGTGAGGACCTATTTCGGGCCTTCCCCGAGCTGCCCCGAGTTCATGTCGACCTTCTCTGAGGTCCACTGATGCTCCCCGACCGATTTCCCAAGTAGCTGAGGTACTAGGAGAGTCAGCCGACATGGCCGAAGTCGTTCCGATATGGCGGCTCGTCGCCGACCATGCTCCGGCCGTTGTCATGAGCAGCTGACCCTCGGATCATGTTCCCCAAGTAAAAGTAGGCAGGGGCGGCCAGAATCAAGAAGTTTGGAGCTGTACAGCAGCCAGCGGCGAGCTCTCCGGCGAGGTCCCTCGGCGGCGGAGCGCGGGTGTCGCGAGGTTGAAGAAGGGGGTGGGCCCCAGCTGTCAGCGGCCGATATTTTGAATCGGGATCCGGCTGCGGCCGGGATCGGGTGTGCTGGCGCGCAAAAGCCTTGTGGGTCGCGGTGTGCCATCGCCTAGGCGTGCGACGCGTGTCCCCTGGGCCCACGTGCGAGTTTAAACTTTTCCCCGATTTTCAGATTTCCTTCAAACTTCAAATCCTTATAACTTTGGCTAGAAAGCTCCAAATTGAGTGAACCAAATTTTGCTGGATTCAGCTCTCTGAGTACTTTCCAGAAAATCAAGTTTCACTTCATGAAATTCCTTATTTCTTCAGAATTAATTCCTCAAAGTTTAAACTGTTAGGAATTTTAACTGGAGAATCCTGTGGGGGAAAATCCTGAAATTTTGCTGGGATGTTCACCAAAATATCCCTGAACTACCATAAAAATTTCAGATCCATTTGAGCTCATTTAATCCACCTAATGGTGTGATTAGTAAAACTGTTCCAGAGAAAATAGAAAATGTTCAGAAACATTTTCAGAATTTTCTCTGAAATTGTTTAGCTCATATCTTTAGTTAGAGACCTCCAAATTAAGTGAGACCAACTCCATTAGAACCCTCTGAAAATCTAGTTTTCAGAAAGTCATAGTTTGTCTCATGAAAATTCCTAGAACACCCTAAGACTTCCAATTAAGGTCAAGGACATAATTATTTGTGGGGGGCTCAAATGAGCTTTGCTGCAACTAAAACTTGACCAATTCCTTGTTTAGGTTGTAACCAAGCCACAGTAAAAGTTTCACAGTCATTAGGTCTGTCTAGCAAGGGTTATGGACTTCACAACTTCAAAGTTAATACAAATACATTTAAATTAATACATACATTGTTCTTATCATGTAGTCGCTAAGGTCGAGGAGGAACCCGAAGTCCTAGACTTCGTTACTCCGGAGGAACAGCTAGCCTACGACCAAGAGCAGCAAGGCAAGCCCCGGTTTGCATTAACCTTTTTACAAATTTTTATTGTTTTGAGCACATACTTGCTTCCCTTTGTTCATTGCATTAGAGTCTTGATTGGAAACCCAACTGCACAGCCAAGAAAACCATGGGTTGGGGTTAGGATGGAAAACCTCGTTAGCCACTGCATTGCTAGGATAGAGTAGGATTCGGTACAAGTCGAGTAGTTGGAACTACTCGCGAGAATAGGCTAGAGGCACATTGCTCGGGTAGAGATAGCACATGACACACATGGCAAGAAAATGAGACCGAGCGGAGGGTAAGGGCAGCAGGACTTTGGGGCCTGTGTGCTGTAGCTCCGCTTGTGTCGATTGAGGACCGAGCCGTGTGCAGGCCTGTTGAACAAGCTAGAACAGTACCGAAGACCTACCGGCTATATGGGAACCGGGAAACTGATGTAACTCGGGTAGCTGGGTGTTGAGGCATTGCCCGTCGTTCAGAGGGTAGGTTGAGAGCTCGAGGTGTAAATCAGCTGGCGGCACAGAGATGCGCGTGCAGGGACCTCTTGCTCGGGAAGATGGGACCGGTTCAATATTTGGCTAACGGGTGAAAGGTAGTCGCGTACGGCGTCCGTGATGGTTGTTGTAGGCAACATCGAGTACGGGCGTACGTGACGGGTTGTTCGGGTAACCCTGCAGGTGTAAATCGATTATAATCGCCGTCCCTCGCGGTCAGTGAGTACCACTTGTTCACTGTACCGTGACGTAGAATGAACAGGCTAGTTACATGTTAAAATGTTGCTGATTGAAAGATGGACATTGATTGTTAATGATATGCTGTAGCTTAGTGCTAACTAAAGTTCTTTTCAACTTTGGGCAAAGTACATGAGAGAAATGCGTTTCTTGTTTGATTGCGGCTCTCTCATGTGCCTTAGCGTAAGGTTCTCCACAACCTGCTGCTAAAACTTGAAAGTAAGGTTCTACTAATTAGGCGAGTCCTTGCAAATGATTTTTACCTCATGCAACCCATTACCCCCATGTAGAAGTTCCATGTTTAGGTGAGACGGGTCAGACTTGCTGAGCCTTCGTGCTCACTGCTTGTGTTTGAAGCTTTTGCAGGGTTCTATGAGGAAGGGACTCCCGAAGAGGAGACGGAACCCCAGGAGGGGAACCCCGTCGAGTGGGAGTCGTGCACGCCGCAGAGTTAGTGTGCGTGTGTGCTACCAAGGACACGTTCAAGGGCTGAACGTGCACTTGATGCTTAGTCTACGCCCGCGAGTGTGGACTAAACTTATTTTGATGTAAACATGTTAATAAACTTGTTTATGTAATAAAGCTTCCGCTTCCGCTTTGTACCTTTGACGTGTGTTATACGGTGCTGTGCAACGCAGCACCCCTCAGCGTGATCCTGGCTCGACAGGACCAGTGGGGTCGTGTCAGTGTCGTGCGATGCGACACCTAACAGCACATGACCAAAAAGAGCACATATACAACAACATATGTCTTTAACAAATATTATTCACATTTTACAAATAATGTACAGCGTACATTTGCAGCGGAAGATAAGAATACAACTCACGAGCTATAGCCTACGCTAAGAAAAATGAAGCGACCCTGCCTGTGGATGCTTCAAACTAGCACACACCCGAAGTGACAGCGTGCAGGGTTCCAAGGAAGACTCACACCCCTCATTGGGTGCTGTCTCGCTCGGATCACCCTTCCTCTCTAACGTTGCCTTATGCAACGCCACCTGCAAAATAATGGGTCAACAAACCGTGAGCTTATGCTCAGCAAGACTTAACCGTAACCCTACACATGGATCTCTAAATGCTGGACATAGAGAGCTGAACAAAGAAGTTTGCATAAAAGATGAACTTGAGCTAACAGAGAGTCCTTACTTCCAGTTTTAAGCAACTTTTATAATCCTCGTACAATTTACATCGAGACTCCACAATCAAACAAGGAATGCTTTATCTTGATGCCACTTGCTCGAGGAGAAGGTATATTTAGTGAGAGCTAAACTTGACCAATACATACATTGCGCCATCAATATTGAGACTCCACAATGAAACAAGAAACTCTTTGTCTCGATGCCACAAGCCCAAAGTAGAAGGTAAATTTAGTGAATGGTAAGTATCATCCCTCATCTCCAATATGAGGATTAATCACGAAGCATATTTCATTCCCCCAGTTTCTTACTACGTCACGACGCAGTGTACAAGTATGCTCACTACGGCGAGCGACGATGATTCGAATCAAAAGCACCCGGATGATACGACACATACGCCTGTCCGACAAAGGTGATCAACCAATCCCCTCAACGTCATATATGGCAACCTTTCACAAGACACCCACATGTTGAACCGGTCCCACTGACTTGGAGTAAGTCTCACTACGGCAAACCCTCGTAGTGACGACTTCTCTCTCCTTTCAGCATCTGCATGAGACGGTGGGGATTGCTTTTACACCAACGTTAACATGTTACATCGGTTTCTTTGGTCCCATATTGCAAGTATCCATCCGGTACATGATCAAACTTATCCAGCAGGGCCGCACATGAAAACGGTCCTCAATTGAGTCAGACAGGGACTAGGCTCATAGGACCACGTCCTTGATCCTTCCATCCATGATGCCCGGTCTCCATTTCCCAATTAAGTGGATCAATTCCCAACTCTTCCGATTGATCCCCCTTAATCCCGGTTCACGAGTAGGAAACTGCCTACTCGAGTTCTGCTTCTTTAATCCATTTTTCTTAACCTGATCATAGCTGTTATACTTAAGTGAAATCCCAATCTAAACAAAACTCCAGGGATTTATTGGGTCATGCATGTGGAGTGTCATACAACCTAGACTTAATGCCAACGTAACAATTCTAGACATTATAAAGTGCATACAAATGTAAACATGTAAATTTTTTATGCACACCGGGGCTTTCCTTAGTGTTGATCCCGACTAATGTCTTTGTCAGTAGAATCAAGTCAGTGGCCTCTGAAGTCTTCTCGAGAAACACTTCTATCGCGATGATCAAATAAAGAATGCGTTATATTATGAATTAATGTGATATATAAAACTATAGAAGCAAAATATATGAGGACATATGATTCTAGGGTTGAAATTTTTACAGGAGCTTTCTAATCTCATGATGGTGTTATGATAAAATTTTCAGAGGTTTTTGATGAAGGATTGGACATAATAATTCATGGAAGATTTAACCTAATTTGATTTACAGAAAATAAACCAGACTTTCTTATATGGAATAAGGTTATATTCTAAGAAGTCTAGACCTAAGGGTTCTCGGAAAATTTGTTTCAAAATTTTCTAAGTCTTCTGCTGGACAGAATTGATTGTTGAATTTTAATCTGTTTTTATGTAAATTCATTCTGTGATTTTCAGCTCATTTATTTAACCCTGAGATAACCTACTGATTAAGCTACATTAATCAGCTCCAAAAATCCTAAGATTTTTACTGGAAATCCGGAACTAGGAGAAAGATTTTCTGGGCAAAAATGGGAATATTTCAAAAAGGAATATTCATGGAATTACTCCCTAAAGGATTAATTAAAAATATTTCTACATAAAATAATGAACATTTTCATAGTCAGCAATTTATATCTCTGTAAAGCACTCTTCATGAGGATTCCAACAAAATTAGTCTCACTCTTTTTGGAGCTTCCTACACGAACTTATGGGCTCTCAAAGTTTGCACCATTTTCTGGATTTATTTCGCACAGAGAAATCCCTCTACCGTCTGACAGTTGGGCCCCCTCGTCAGATGTAACACCTTCAAAATTACTACCATGCATTGCATACATTTTTCCTATAGGGAATCATTTAAAATGAAGAAGAAATAAAGAGAGGAATATAGAAGCAAATAAAATAGTAAAATGGAATAAAAATAGAAAATAATGGAAATAAATAGAAAAGGAAAAGAAATAACAACAAAAGAAAAAGTAAATAATTTTTCCCAAAATTCCCCAATTTTCCCCCAAATTCCCCTCTCCCCTAATTTACCCAATTTTTACAATTTTTCTGATTTTCCCCAAATTCCACAAAATTCCACTAGGGGGATTTTTCCTCATATTTGGTGGGAATTTCCCCCTAGTTTGGCCGCACCACATAGGGGGGAAACCCTAATGGGCACTACCCCTTGGCCGCAGCCCATTAAGGGGGGAAACCCTAGCCGCCCCCCTTGTTGGATTTTTGTGGGCTTTTATTTATCAATTATTCTTAGCCATTGGTGGAAAAAATAATAAAATCTCAGCCCCTAGCTCCCACCTCTTTTAAAATTAAATCTCAGCCATTGGATAATTGGGTTGCTAAAATCCTAGCCACCCTAGATCTTTTTCCCCATTATAAATAAACCCCTTCCTAGCCGCCACCCTTACACCTCTTTTTGACCGTCGCCCTCCCCTTGCTGCCAGCCCAAGTCGCCGTACCCCCAGCTGGAGTTTGGCCTCCGTCGAGCTCCATCACGCCTCGCCGTCGCTGGAGAAGAAGCCCCCGACGTTCTGCCCTAGCCGCAGCCTCGTAATTCTCCCTAGAAAATCTCCCGCTGCTGCCATTGCAACGAAGGAGGTTCCGCCGCTAGGAAAAGAAGAGGAACAAGCAAGGTAGGTTTCCATTACCCCTCTTACAATGTCGCCGCTGTTTCTACGCACCCCTTTTCATCACCCCCTGCGAGCAGAAAATTCTGCGTGTGGACAGACCATGTTTTGGTCAATTTTTGATGGTGGAATTGATCACATTGTGTCAAGATCATCATAAAACCCCATGGAAGCCTACTAAAACATAGGAATTGCAAACTGATTTTATAAAACTGCACCATAGGAATTGCATTCATCCACCTCACTGCATCTTGAGTAAAGTTTGTGTATGATAATTGATTGCTGTAAATTTTGTTTGTGCGTGGTCGTGAGTAGAATGAAACGCTCAAGAGGCCATCTATTAGGAACTACAGCACCAAGGCTTCGAGACGCTTGAGTAACACGAACCGCGGGAGCAAGGCAAGTGTCCCTTGACCATATTGATCCCATGTTTTTGAAACTGTTTTGCTTGCGAAAACTCATATGCTTGTGCCAACTTGATGGGACACCCTTTATAGGAGTTTACTAGTTTCGTTAACCATCCGTGTCGTGGGGAAAGTTGATGAGTCAGGTATGATCGTTTTCCCTTTTTGCTTCGCTTAACATACGGGATACGGGAAGCTGAAATAAATCGAGGTTAGCTACTGCACTCATAAGATTTAACATGATGAGAACTTGATAATGTTAATGAGCATGGAATTGGGGAGATCTAGGCAAGCTTGGTTCGTGGATGTTGCTGAATGAGATGGTGGTTTGCTTGCCGTAGATCTAAGGACCAGTTCATGCGAGGACATGTCAGGAAAATAGTGCCACCACAAGGCCAAATTTGGGTGCGGCTTAGCTGACTAATTAGGTGTGTTTCTAGCTTGTTATGGACAATTGGATGGCGCGGGGAATGGGAGTCGAGGAGGACTGCCCTGGGAACTGCATGGCACAAAAGGGGGCCCATGGGTGGGAGAATGGAGATTCGAGCCTGCCGGTGAAACCTCAGTGGGTCCGCACATTCTAGTAGCCCCTTCGTAGAAGCTATTTTGCGATCTCTTGGCCATACACCGACGGTTGTGTACTGGTATAATGGAGGTTCTCTCTAGTCGCCGACGGGTGATGAAATCACGAACTTGTGGGGAAAGTAGTGCCACCTCTGCATTCATTCACCTCATTGCATCTTGAGTAAAGTTTGCGCATGATGATTGATTGCTGCAAATTTTGTATGTGTGTGGTTGTGAGTAGAAGGACAAGCTCAAGAAGCTGTCTACGAGGAACTACAACACCAAGACTTTGAAACGCTTGAGCAACACGAACCACGGGAGCAAGGCAACTGCCCCTTGACCATATTGATCCCATGTTTTGAAACTGTTTTGCTTGCGAAAACTCATATGCTTGAGTTAACTTGATGGGAAACCCTTTTTATAGGAATTTACTAGTTTTGTTAACCATCCTTGTCGCCGGGAAAGTTGATGAGTTGGGTATGGTCATTTTTCCTTTTTGCTTCGCTCAACTTACGGGATACGGGAAGCTGAAATAAAACATGGTTAGCTACTGCACTCATAAGATTTAACATGATGACAACTTGATGATGTTAATGAGCATGGAATCAGGGAAATCTAGGCAAGCTTGGTTCGTGGATGTTGCTGAATGAGATGGTGGTTTGCTTGCCGTAGATCTAAGGACCGGTTCATGCGAGCACATTTGCTGCAATTCTTCCTGAATAGACTCGATTCTCCCGTCGAGGAAAATAGTGCCACCACGAGGCCAAATATGGGTGCGGCTTAGCTGACTAATTAGGTGTGTTGCTAGCTTGTCATGGACCGTTGGATGGCGCGGGTAATGGGAGTCGAGAAGGACTGCCTGGGAACTGCATGGCACAAGAGGGGGCCCATGGGTGGGAGAATGGAGATTTGAGCCTGCCGGTGAAACCTCGGTGGGTCTGTACATCCTAGTAGCCCCTTTGTAAAGGCTATTTTGTGATCTCTTTGCCATACACTGACGGTTGTGTACTGGTATAATGGAGGTTTTCTTTAGTCGCCGACGGGTGACGAAATCACAAACTTGTGGGTAAAGTGGTGCCACCTCTGCAGAGTGTAAAACAATCATGATAGCCGTGCTTCCGGTTAGAAGCACCTGACCAACTTTCTTGATTAGAGGCAAAACTTGGAATGGTTGTTCAGGTATGGTCATTTGGATTGGTTTTGGCAGTGTTTTGATTTATGACAATGAATTTTGTTTCGGTTATATGAAAATGAGATGGTTATGAATATTTATGAGTCTGAGTTGAACTTGAGAAAGATAAATGGCTGGTTAAGACTTGATAAATGGTGAATTATGATGAAGGAATGTTGATGATTTAACTTGGTTATGATGGGATTTTAACTCACCTAGACTTAGTTGCTGTTTTTACCATGTTTGTGAAATAAAATTTGCTTGCTGCAATGAACCTTTTTATTCCCTACCTTGTTGTAAGCTACATGTCATACTATTTCTGCACTTGCTTAGTACGACATGTACTCACCCTTGCATTCCCACATATACATCAGCTACAGGAGAAGAGTACCTCGAGGAACATGTGGAGTACTAGGCGTGCGCACTACCGTCAACATGAATGTGGAGTTGAAGTTGGTGCCTGCTGTTTTAGTTATTTTCCGCAGTCATTTAGAGTCTTCCGCTGCTAAATAAGTTGGATATTCATGAGTGAGACATTGAGTCATTGTAATAACATACTTAAACACTATTTGTACGTTGTTATATTCTGAATTTCAGTTTGTGGAATACATGTGTATGTGTGCTGAACATCCTTGGCACACATATGCATTCACTTGGTTCATTTTTGGAACCGGGTGTCACAGAGTACATGTCATACTCAGCAAATGTGGGAAAAGTATGACATATAGCTTACAACAAGGTAGGGAATAAAAAGGCTCATTGCAGCAAGCAAATTTTATTTCACAAACTTGGTAAAACAGCAACTATTTCTAAGTGAGTTTAATCCCTTCATAACAAAGTAATCCATCAACATTCTTTCATCATAATCCACCATCTATCATGTCTCAACCAGCCATTAATCTTTCTAAAGTTCATCTCATACTCATAAATATTCATAACCATCTCATATTCATATAACCGAAACCAAACTCATTGTCATGACTCAAAACAGTCCCAAAACCAAACCCAATGACCATACCACAACCATACCAAATAAACATCCCAAGTTTTGCCTCTAATCAGGGAAGTTGGCCAGGTGCTTGTGACCGGAAGCACGGCTATCATGATAGTTTTACACTCTGCAGAGGTGACACCACTTTACCCACAAGTTCGTGATTTCGTCACCCGTCGGTGACTAGAAAGAACCTCCATTATACCAGTACACAATCGTCGGTGTATGGCCAAGAGATCACAAAATAGCCTTTACAAAGGGGCTACTAGAATGTACAGACCCACTGAGGTTTCACCGACAGGCTCGAATCTCCATTTTCCCACCCACGGGCCCCCTCTTGTGCCATGCAGTTCCCAGGGCAGTCCCTCTTGACTCCCATTCCCCGCGCCATCCAACGGTCCATAAAAAGCTAGCAACACACCTAATTAGTCAGCTAAGCCACACCCATATTTGGCTTTATAGTGGCACTGTTTTCCTGGCATGTGCTCGCATGAACCGGTCCTTAGATCTACGGAAAGTAAACCACCATCTAATTCAGCAACATCCACCAACCAAGGTTGCCCAGATTGCCCCGATTCCATGCTCATTAACATCATCAAGTTCTCATCATGTTAAATCTTATGAGTGCAGTAGCTAACCATATTTTATTTCAGCTTCCCGTATCCCGTAGGTTTAAGCGAAGCAAAAAGGAAAAACGACCATACCCGACTCATCAACTTTCCCGGTGACAAGGATGGTTATCAAAACTAGTAAACTCCTATAAAAGGGTGTCCCATCAAGTTGACTCAAGCATACACGTTTTCGCAAACAAAAACAATTTTAAAACATGGGATCAATATGGTCAAGGGGCACCTGCCTTGCTCCCGTGGCTCGTGTTGGTCAAGCGTCTCAAAGTATTGGTGCTGTAGTTCCTTGTAGACGGCCTCTTGAGCTTGTCTTTCTACTCACGATCATGCACATACAAGATTTACAGCAATCAATCATCATGCACAAACTTTACTCAAGATGCAATTGGGTAGATGAATGCAAATCCTATAGTGCAGTTTTATAAAACCAGTTTGTTCATGTTCTTGCATATTTTAATGGGTTTTGATAGGGTTTTATGATGAACAAGGGTGTAGGGATCAAGTGTGTACGTGGTGATGACCTTGACATAAGATCTAGATCAATTCCACCATCAAAAATTGATCAAAACATGATCTGTCCACACGCAAAAGTTTCTATTCGAAGGGGGCGAAGAAAACGGATGCGTAGAAACAGCGGCGACATCGTAAGATGGGTAATGAAGATCTAACTCACTTCCTCCTAGCAACGACAGCAGCGGGAATTTATCTGCTGGGAATTATGGTAGGGCAGATCGTCGGGCTTCTTCTCCGGCAACGGCGAGGCATGGCGGGGCTCGACGGTGGGGCTCGACGGCGGGGCTCGTCGGCGGGGCTCGACGGCGACCGAACTTCAGCAAGGGGGGGGGGGGGGGGGGGGCTCAACTCGGCGACTTGGGGGGGGTGGGGGCAACTCGGCGAGTTGGAGGGGGGGGCTGCGGCCAAAGGTGTAGGGGGGCTGGGGGTTGTATTTAGAAGGGGGAAAAAAGGAGAGTCCTAGTCCAATTGGGACTCAACCAAAGAGTCCTAGTCAAGTTGGGACTCAACCAAAGAGTCATAGGGGTTCCCCCCTTAGGGCTGCGGCCAAATTGGGAAAATCCCCCTCCCCCCCAAATGTGGGGGAAATTTCCACTTTAGAGAATTTGGGGAAATTTGGGGAATTTTAGGGGAAATTTGGGGATTGCTCAATTCAGCTATCTTATTTCCATTTCTCTCCGTTTCTATGTCCCTTTCTCCATTTCTATATTCCCTTCTCCATTTCTATGGTTCTTTCTCCATTTCTATGGTTCTTTCTCCATTTCTACCTCTTTTTAAATGCTTCTCGGCATGAAAAATGTATGCAATGCATGGTAGTGAAATTTGAGGGTGTTACACCTCTAAACTGCTACATTTCAAAAATTGCTTGCTGCTGCACTTTAATTGTCAATTCAGCCACCGCAAATTGCTATTTTCAGCCCCTCTTTTCTTCTTTTATTGTGGACAGCCACACTTTTCTGTTCTCTTGCTTCATAGATTCTGAAGTTTTGGAGTTATTTTCTTCTTCTCTAAAGTTTCTCATGTCTTATTTATAGATGCCAGTGACTAGGAGCACAGCACGCATAAGGACTCGTCCACCACCACTTGGTAGTGCACTTAACCCCATTGAGGTGTCCGATGGACCGTATTGGGAGGAGGTGAAGATGGAACCTCATGAGGAAGATGAAGTCAGTAGCTCTATGCATGAGGAGGAGGATCCCGAAGAGGTGGAACCAATCGAAGACGACATGGAAAATGATCCACAAGAACCGCAGCATTCGTACGCACCTCAGGAGGAATTTCATGCGGGCTTACACCCAGCGGAGCCTCATGAAACTATGTCGGAAGGAGATGAATCCGAAGAGGAGCCACCCCTTTCTGAGGCTGAGAAAGTAGGTGATGAACGGGCCAACCGTTCAGTTCAAGAATTCCGGTCCGACGGGATGGAGGGAGGACACATATCCAAGGAGCTTAAAGAGTTCCTGCATTGCTGCAGCCTATACCCAGAGTATCTCCTCAAGAAAGTCCCTCGTCTTGGACATGAAGAGTGGAAGGCTGAGGTAACCATCCTATCTAACGGTAGGGTTGTCACCCGGCACTTCACACCCACATGGAGATCTACAAGGGCAGAAGCTATTGATGATGCTGCATGGGATGCACTCACCGGACTGTGTTACGCTTTCCGTGAGCAGCTTGAGAACACTACTTTTGAGCTGCACCCGTATCAGAAGAGTGGTACAAGGGAGATCGTTGGACCCCATGAAGGAGCTCTTTCCAACCCACAAGCTGCTGGCATGTCTCAGGTTGATCGTGGAGTTTGGAATCTGCTATGCAAGCGCACAAGAAGAGATTTGTTACCTTTGCAAGAAGCTGTACTTGCTGGACAAACAATAGGAGACTCATGCCAATGCAGGAGCAAATGGAGCACCAGCGTCATCTATCCCTACATGGACTGCCGACTCATCATGGCGTGCACCCATGTATGGACCACCCCCGTCACACGGCGAGAATAGCACAGGTTCTGACGATTAAGTTTAGGTTTCCCATTGAATAAAGTTGTAATAGGAACGCTTAGACGTAGTAGGATGAAATAAGAGTGGTGTGCTGAATTTCATGATGATCGCCTGTGAGCACTACAGGATTCCCGTCAGCATACGACGGCTAAAACCGTCGTATATAAAGTAGAAGCCGTCGTATATAACCTATATACGACGGCAGTTGTTTATATACGATGGTTTGTGTCCGTCGTATATATTTTGTCGTATATATAGTTATATACGACGGCCACTTATATACGACGGCCACTTATATACAACGGCCCGTTTCGTAGACTTGGCCTAGTGCGCCGGGGCCTTTATATACGACGGCTGGGCTCTGGCTGTCGTATATAAGAGCTTATATACGACAACGGCTGGGCCCTGGCTGTCGTATATAAGTACTTATATACGACAGCCTGGGCCCAACCGTCGTATATAATTTAGGCTTATTTACGATGGCCCTGTATAGCGACCGTTGTATATAAACTATACAGGCCGTCGTATATAAGCTTTTCCATTTTTTTTAAAAAACAGAAAATGGCTAACCTGGCTCGATGGCCAGCTACACATCCAAATCAATAGACAACAACAAAACAGTTTGATATATAAAATCACAACAAAGTGCAATAGTACACATCGACAATCACGAAGTCTGACATCCACACAATCAAAAACAAAAGCACAAATCTATTGATTACTAGCCCCTCCACTACCTCCAGGAGCGAAGCAGTCATCCTGCCGCGGCGAACCTGGCGCCCTTAGCTGTGGCGATGGAGTCTGAGCCTCCGTCCCTGATCCCTGCGAAACATAGTGACATAAGTACAACTTTACAATTCTTTTTCTAGGTTCATTAGGATTCTTAGCGGTTGGGGCTTCCACTTAATGTAACTTCCTTTTTATACCTGTACTCCAGTAAACTGCTCCTGTGGTGGCGACGGCTCCAGCACGAACGGAGGTGGCTGCCACAACGGTATCTGGATTTGCTGCCCTTGCTGTCGAGCTAGCGCATGTCATTTCAAACATTACAATTTACAAAACCGATTGAAATGCAATGTAATTAAAGTATAATTGTATGTTTCTTACTTCCATTGCCACTTGCATCTGTGCCATATAGGACGCATGGTACGCCATGGCAGCCCTGTTGTTCTCTCGCTCTCTCGCCAAGGCCTCCTTCTGCCGAGCCAAGCTCTCCCGAAGCGCCATGACTTCGAGATCTCTCTCGGTGACACGGCGGCTGGAGGAGCCTGCGCCAGCAGCCGAAGACTGCGAGGAGCTGCCTCTCGCAAGTCGTGCCTCCCTAGAGTTGACGACTCCAGAGAATATGGCAAGCCTACAAAAAAAGGAATCAATTCAAGGTAAAATTAAATAATCTTGAATTGAAAACAATGAAAGTAAATGAATTCACCTTCCGTGTGCTTTTCCACCTCCGCTTGCATACGCGGCTTGAGGGTCGATGTTGGGGGAGTTTTCCCAATCGAACCCTTCGCCGTGTATCCTCACAGCCTCTTGCCCATACCTAGTCTGAAAAACAATGAAATTGTGTAAGTTCAACAACATATATAGTGTCAAACAATTTGAGAGGTCATGAAACTTACCAGGCGCTCCGCTGCGTACTGACTACACTGCTCCGGCTGAGAAGGGTCAGCGTGACCTCTCCTATAGACCGCAGTAGCACTCGGTCGCACGCCGGTCTCCTTTTCCTGTGAACATATGTTAGTACGAACAATACTACATTATGAATATAATAAAAACTACCAAGAAACTTACCATCCGTTTAGCCATTCGCACAATACCTTGGACGCCCATACCGTGCTTCCCTGAGCTCCCTCTGGCATCTCGAGCCTTCTTGGACTTAGCGATGAACTCATCGCTAGCCCAATACCTGCAAAGGGCTCGGTAATCTTCAGTTCATCCCTGTAACCAAGGGACACTAACCTGCACACATGCGTACTTCATTAGATTTTACTTAGCAAAATGAATGTGAACAATTTAAAGATTACGCAACTTACCTCTGCGTATTGCTCCTCCATCAAGTACATGTCGGAGGCGTCTCTGAACGACCCAACCTCGTGGTCATCGAGCTTTAAGTAGTCGTTAACTACTTGACTCCAAGCGTTCGAAAGCATTTGCATAACAAGCTTCCGAGCGTTCACTTCGAACACAGAGCGGGCGTGATCCATCTGCTCAGCCGGGTCCTCAAGGCGGTACCTGAGCTGTAGGAAGCCAACACAGTTCGACATATACGCACATTAATATTTGAAGGAACATAAAGAATTGAAACCTCAAATATTTATGAAAGTTACTTACCCAAAAATCTGCCCACACGACTCCCTGTAGGTTGTCGTTCTCCGGGTGAGGAACGCGCGCGTAGTCATCCCACAATGTAGCTGCACGTCCATCGATCGCACCGGGGTATTGCAGACGCACTAGGTTCCCGATGCAACCGTTCACCGTCCTGTGGTGTTTCTGCCCGTCGTACGAGAGGGCCTCCCAAGAACTAAAAAGACGTTTGTTAAGTCATTAAGTAAGATCATAGTCTTTGAGAACAAATAGAAATGAATACTTTATTAATGTGTTACCTGTCTCCAACCGGACGAATAATTACCGGCTCTCTAGGAATCGGTGGAAGACCAACAAAGTTACTCTCCTCGTACATCTCCTCCGCTGCGGCACCACGTCTGGTGACCCAGAAGGCTGGTCACCGGACGTGTCCTCAGGCTGGGTGCCCTCGAGCTCGCTGGGCAGACTACCCTGGGGGTGGCTGCCGGATGGCTGGCTGCCAGAGGCCTGGCTACCAGAGGGCTCGCTCCCCGAGGGCACGCTGCGCTGCGTACCCATCTCCTGAGGTGCCGCTCTGGCCTCGGACTCATAGTCCGAATCAGACTACAATGGTAAAGTAAGTAAGTTAAATTGAAAAAGTGATTTTAATAATTTTGTGCATTGTAGAAAAATTTACCTCTGTACGCTGCAAACTGACAACCCTGTCCCGCAACTCTAGACACGCACTTAACAGCTGAGTGCGTCTGCTCCCGCTGTAAGTGGAACCGTAGAAGTAGTCGTCTCTCTCCTGCGAGGGGAGGAAACCCCTCACACTCAACGCCTTCTTCCCCTTCGAACCCTTTGAACCCTTGCTTAACGACATCCTAATCAGTTTAAAAAAACATTACTCATAATCACTTTCAAAAGTAATGTAAGCGATAATTAATGTCACTTTCATTTAAAAGAACATTACTCGTAATCAGTTTCAAAATTCATCAACATCATGATCATCAACATCACGATCATCAACACCGCGATCTGTCGTCGTGAGCTGTTTACGTTTCCGCTTTCGCATTGTAGATGTCTCTACATCTGCAACGTCTCCTACTAAGTTATCGAGTCCTGCACCAGGCTCGACGATAAAAGAGTCTGGCAACTCTTCGTCTTGGTAAACTTCTTCAGTGTCTCCACTATCATGATAACCATCATCTCCAGGACTATACAAGCGCTCACGAGGATTCACTTTATATACCACCCACCAAGTGCTAAGCTTCTTACATGGATAAGATAGATAATACAATGTTCCACTTGATGTGAAAGAACGTATGTATCCAAACCTCGTAAGCATTCGTCGTGATTCACTTCCACCATGCCAAATTGATTTTCTCGAGTTCTATGATTGTTATCAAACCAATCACAATCAAAGAACACCACTTGAAGTTCTTTATTGCCAGCGAAAGTAAATTCCAGAATTTTGTTAATGATTCCATAGTAATTGGTTTCTTTCCCTTGTGAGTCGATTGCTCTCGTCACAACTCCGCAATTTGATGTTGCTGCGAGAGGACGAAGAGTTTTCAATTGAGTTGTACGGAATCGAAAGCCATTTACGTCATATCGACCATAGCTTCTAACTTTCACTAATCCATAAGATAGTTGTCGTAAATCTTAATAGATGTCGGTGCTCGCTAATACATAAGCTCGAAACCAGGATAAGAAATTAGGCCCTCCATTAATTCCAGCCCGTCACATCGTTTCTACTTGCTTTCTCGTTGGTTGATGCTTATGTTTCCAGTTTTGGTTGTGGAACTCACTGTACACACAAAACATATGTGATTGACATTAGCATACATGTATTGGTAAATACAATGATCATCATAAATGTAAGAGAAAAACTTACTCGAAATATTTCTCCATGCCATCGATATTAGCATATATGTAGAGTAAAGCAGCAGTCCTTTGTCCTTCAGTAAAATCATATGTCGTGCTGCTGCCAACAGTAGTTCCCCTCGATTCAAAAATAGAGAGATCACTAACTGGTGGTTTGTCATCTACATTGTATCGCATTGCCGAAGTATTGACATTGTTTTCCTCTGCAAAGTAGAAACTAGAAAAGTAACCTACTTCCTTTAGAGTAAATGCTTCGGCAATGCACCCTTCAACCCTTGCTCTGTTGCCAACCATAGTTTTCAAATATCTCAATGCTCTTTCAATATGGTACATCCATCTATATTGCACAGGACCACCAACTTTTGCTTCGAATGGAAGATGTATAAGAAGATGCTGCATTGGATTGAAGAAACCAGGAGGAAATATTTTTTCCATCTTACATGAAAGTACAGGTATATCCTTCTCTAACTTCCCCATCATGTCTTTCGTTATTTCTTTGGCACATAACTGCCTATAGAATAATGAGAGCTCAGCTAACACCTTCCACACCGCATCATCCAGATATTCCTGAAACATAACAGGTAAGAGTCTTTCCATTATTATATGATAGTCATTACTCTTCAACCCAGTGAACTTTCCCGTTTTAACATTCACGGCTCGTCTCAGACTAGCAGCATAACCATCTGGGAATTTCAAAGTTTTCAACCATTCCATAACTTGTTTCTTTTCATTAGGTCGAAGCACGAAAGAAGCACGTGGCTTACCACCGCTTTCAGGGAGCTCAAGAGTAGGTCGATTACAAATCTCGGCCAAATCCTTTCGAGCCTTTAAGTTGTCTTTCGTTTTGCCCGTGATATCCATGCACGTGCTTATGTTACATTCGACCATGTTACGCTCCTGATGCATTACATCAATATTATGCATCAGTATCAATGACTTCACATATGGTAGCTACCAAACTCCACATACATGAGTCCAGTTGTGAACATTTCCATAACCTACAAAGAATCCAGGGTGAGCTTCATCAGGGATTAGTGAGTCCAACACATCGGATACTTCACACCCGCTTAGGCATTTAGGTGGTTCCTTAGTGATAACAGTATCTTTTCTGAAGACATTCCTCTGTTGCCTGAATGGGTGGCTTCGAGGAAGCCAACGCCTATGACAATCAAAGTAGCTTATCTTGCCACCGTATGTAAGTCGAAAACACTCTGTGTCAGACGCACATATGGGACACGACAAACGACCATGTGTGCTCCATCCAGAAAACATGCCGTACGCAGGGAAATCATGGACAAACCACGAATAAGCACCTCGAAGGTTGAATTTCTGCTTCTTGTAACAGTCATACGCTTCAACTCCAATCCACAACGTTTTCAATTCTTCAATCAATGGTTTCAACATCACATTGATACGTGATCCCGGATGATCTGGTCCTGGTATAATGAGGCTAAGAAACATAAACTTGTACTTCATACAAAGAGAAGGTGGTAGGTTGTACGGAATAACAAAGACGGGCCAACAGGAGTATGGTGTGGCATTTGTACTGAAAGGTGAAAAACCATCCGTCGCTAACCCGATGCGAACATTTCTCGCATCACTAGCAAAAGCAGGATCAAAAGAGTCCAAAGACTTCCATGCATCACCGTCCGACGGATGAGTCAACACATCTTTGTTCTCACGCACACCTTCTTTGTGCCACAGGCAAGTAACGCAATTGCTTATGTGCAACTTCTGTCATTACTTTATCACCATCGTCATTGACAACTTCGACAAACCTCGATTTTCCACACTTCAATTCTTCTCTTTGTCAAGCTCTTTCCAGAATAGCATGCAGTTATCTGGACACACATCAATTTTTTCATATTTCATACACAGTCTAGATAGTAATTTCTTTGAGTGATACATATCTTTGGGCAGTTTATGAGGTTGTGGAAGAGCATCGTTGATAAGTTTCATCATATCATTGTAGCAATTATTAGAGAAGAAATACTTAGATTTGATTGCCATAAATCTGGTCATGAAAGTAAGAAGAGTCATTTCAGTATGATCATGCAACACCTCTTCAGAAGCTTTCAAGAGATTAAAGAATGTGTCTGCCTCATTTGTAGGCGGATCCTCCATTTGTATATCTTGTAACATCTCATCAATCCTGTCAACACCCGGACAATCATCATCATCTTCCACTACATGAATGGCTCGGGGAGCAGACTCGCCGTGGAAACTCCATACCTCATAATATGGCATGTAACCGTTTCTGCACAAGTGTAATGACAATGTCATTTTGTCCAGAAACTTAGTATTCCGGCATTCCGCACATGGACAATGAACTTTATCGGTCGTAGACAACGAGAACACTCGATCAATAAAGTCGTATGTCCCGGCATATCACTCATCTGAGTGACCAGTTGCCTTGTTCCAACCGGTATACATCCAACTACGGTCTTCACTCATGTTTAACTCTGCAGTTTCAAGTCAAAGAATTTATAGTTAGTTTATTATTTATTTATGGCACAGACCTATATCTATTGGAAAGGATAGGTCCTAAACCCACCCAAGAGTGACCGAGACGAACGTGCTTATGACAAGACACGAGGTCTAGATTCAGACGAAATTTCGGCAGCATAACCCCGCTGTTCTCCAACTGCACGTCCGAAAATGGAGCAGCGGAGAACATTAGGTTACGCTGTCGAAACTACGTCCAAATCTAGACCCCGTGTCTCATCATAAGCACGCCCTCTCGGTCACTCCTAGGCTATCCAAAAAGGGACAATTCTGAACCTACACGCCTCACATGCGTAACACATGTGAGACAGGCCGGTTTGAAACGGGTGACGCATATTGTAAAGGTTTACGTCAATCTTTCATTATTGAGTCATTTCAAAGAGAGAGAGGAAAGAACAATAGAGAGAAGGAAAGAACCATAGTTGTTAAGGCGTCGCTTAAGCGTCAGCGGTAAGGCGCCTGGGGATCGTAAGGCGTCCCATCACCTTAGATCCCAGCGTAAGGCAGGTGAATACGGTGGCGGCGCTTGCACACAGGGGAGGCGGCGGCGGTGCCCGTGCACAGGAGGTGATACATCTTCTGGGAAAGGAAGGGGCGGGGGTGGCGCCGTCGGCGGAGGAAACCAATGTGTGGGGGGGGAGAGGGGGAGCATACATACCTGCGTTCGTGGGAGGTTGAGCGCCGGCAGATCCGCGGCAGCCGGTAATTGGAGGCCCACGAGTGCCGGCAGATCGACAGTCCCGTGGCGGAGGAGGCCGAGCGCTGAAGGATTGGCAGTTCCACGGCAGAGTGTCGGAGGCCGAGCGCTGGCTAAGCCATGGGGGGGGGATGGTGGATCGGAGGCTGGACGCTGCGGGGGGGGGGGGGGGGAGGGGGGGGAGGGCGAGACGGCCTAGGTTGTTCACATCGTGCTTTTGTAGACGTATACGTTACCACTAAATGGGTCGTATCGGGCCCTAAGCCCATTTATGTACATATAGTACTTTTAAACACTCAAACAATCGAAACAACAATCAATTAAACTATTAACTCATATGCATTAATCATCTAAGCAATTAACAACTCATCTAAACAAGCATAATTACCGTAGTTAACAAGCTTATCAATTCTAAGCAATTAAAAAAACACCTAGCTACCAATTCAAATAAACCTGGGCAATAATTAAACCTAAGCATATCAATTCATCTAAATCTAAAGAATTAGCCACTAAACAATCAAAAACAAACAAGCATAATCTAAACAATTGGTAATTAAAAAACCAAACTTTCTAGATGGGGAGGGAGGCGGGCGACTTACCTCACGGTGGAGGCGGCACGGCGAGCGGCACACAGCGAGGTGGGCGGCGTGGAGGTGGACCGGCACGGTGCGGCGGCGCACAGCGCGACGGGCGCAGGTCCGGGCGGTGCGGCGACGTGGCAGCGCGGTGGGGCTAGGCAGCGCGTGGGGCGGCGCTATGGCGAGCCTGCGGCGGCCGGGGCGGGGTGGCGGCTGTTGGGTGGCGGCCAGGGCGGGGACCTCCGGAGTGGTGGCGGCTGGCGGCGGTGGCGGGCGGGCAGCGGCGGCTGTCTGGCGGCGGCGGCTGGAGTCGGTGGCGGGCGGGGCGCCGGCTGCCGGCGGCGGCCGGGGCGGCGGCTGGCGGCGGCGGGCGGGCGGCGGCTGGCGGCGGCGGGCGGGCGACGGAGGCGTTTAGGGCTGCGGGAGCTCGGGTCAGCGCGGGCGTGAATGCCCGCGCCGACCTGGGCCCACGGGTATATAAGCCTTATTTACGACGGCCCATGGTGTGGCCGTCGTACATAAGCTTATTTACGACAGCCTTGGTTTGGCTGTCGTATATAACTGCTATATACGACAGCCTAGGGTTGGCTGTCGTATATAACAACTATATACGACAGCCATATACTAAACGACGGCTGTACTATCGTATATAAACTTATATACGACAGCCTCTGCGGACCGTCGTATGTAAGTTTATATACGACAGCTAGCTGTCGTATGTTCTACAGGCTTTCGTATGCTGCCCTGTTTCCTGTAGTGGTGATTGGTGTGAGTTGTGGGACGCTTCAGCGAATGTCCACATCCACACATAGTGGAGAGCTGTGAGATGCTTCAGCACTTGTTCACATCCTCATATAGGCTGAAATTAATAAAGAAGTTGCTTAGTTCATACACCTTGATGCATATAATTGGGGGGTCAATCTAAATTTCTTTTTCCTACTCTACTCTCTCACAGATGGTAAGGGAAAACTCTAACCGCCAATGAAGGAACGCTCGTGGTAACAACGAACCACAGGAGGATGGCAATGTGGAAGTTCCTGAAAATGCCAACCCCAGGGCTGATGCAAGCAACCTTGAACGGTTGATGGCTATGAAGAACCAACTCATGCAAACTATGATACAAACGTTGGGTCAGCTGCAGGCTAACAACAACAACAATCCTAACCCCGTTCTTGCACCCCCACCACCGCCATCGCCACCACCACCGGTTCACAATAGATTGGGAGAGTTCATGAGGACTAGGACGCCTACTTTTGCACAAGCCAATGATCCTATAGAGGCTGATGATTGGCTGAAGTCTATGGAAAATAAACTTGCTATTGTTCAGTGCAATGATCGGGAGTAAGTTCTTTTTGCTTCACACCAGCTTATGGGAGCAGCCGCTGATTAGTGGGACGCTCTTTGCAATGCTCATGTCAACCAGGAGACTATCACTTGGGCTGAATTCAGGGAGAGTTTCCGATCTCACTATGTCCCTGAAAGAGTCATGATGCTTAAAAGGCAAGAGTTTGAAGGTCTCTGTCAAGGGAGGAAGAGCGTGAATGAGTACATTAACAAGTTCAGGCAGCTGTCAAGGTATGCTCCAGAAGATGTCAACTCAAATCACAGAAAGCAGTTTTTGTTCATGAGAGGATTGAACAATGAAATTCAAGTTCAGCTGCTCAACAATGATTATGCAAACTTCCAAAAGCTCATTGACAAAGCTATAGTGGTGGAGAGTAAGATCCGTGAGATTGAACAACAGAGAAAGAGAAAGATGCCACATCAAGGACAGCCAGAAGGGAGCATGCAATGTACGTCCTCGCTTCATGCCACCAGCTGCACCACACTATGTCTCGTCCGCTTCTACCTTCCGCCCTGCAAATCTACCTCGCTCTAATCAGCCACCGCAGCAACGTCCTGTTATGCAAGCACCCCGTGACGGGGTCCACACCGCCCGTTCAATCACGGGGCCGTGCCACTCACCCGGGAATCGCATTGGGTGGTGCCGTGTTGTGTGGCACCTAACAGCACACATATAAGGAACAATGTATTACATAAAACAATAGCGGAAGCTTACAAGTTTTTCTTTGCAAATAGTTTACATCAAGTAGCTACAGCGGAAGTCTATAAATGGCTCACTTCGAATAACTAAAGGGCACTCGAGAAGAGGTCCAGCCCGCGGACTCCTCTCGCTAGCAACACGAAGACAACAGCAGCGGCTGGGTTCTCCATGTGTTAAACGACTTGGAAGTCTCCGAGTCTCACCGGACAACCTTCTTCTTAGCATCGATGTTAACCTGCAAAACAACTCATATAGCAAGCGTGAGCACATAGGCTCAGCAAGACTGATCCGTCTCTCCTAAACAAGAAATTCTACAAGCACGACAGATTGAAATAGGGTAGCTGAATTTGCATAAAGGACTCTCCTAATGTCGATCCTTAACTTTCATATTTTTAAACCTCAAGGTAAAGACTTTGAGCTGAACATCATCGCATCTCCACAATCAAACAAGAAACGCTTTGTTGCGATGCTTCTTGCACAAAGTGAAGTAAAGTTTAATGAGCACTATATCTAATGCAAGCAGGGTTCCAATAGCACTTAAATCACAGCCTTATCAAGTTCAAAAGAAACCATTCAGTTATTACCACGTCAAGACGCAGTGGGCAAGTATGCTCATATGACCGCAAGCCACGGTGATTCGAATCAGTACAAGCCCGGACTACACGACACGTACACCCGTACTCCGAGTTGCCAGCAGCAACCTCGACTGACGTTGTATGCGGCCACCTTTCCCAAGATCTTCCACACAAGACGCGGTCTAACTGCCCCGAGTATGCAAGCTCAATCAAGGTACATACCCGCAGTGATATGTTCTTGAGCAAGTTACCTCCTGCTACCCTGACGCCTAAAGCCCAAGACAGTTAGAAAAGTTCCAATGTGGATCTCCTGAGGTACATATAGCCAGTATGCGCCTGGTACACAACTCAAACTTGTCCAACAGGGCCAAGCATAGACGGGCCTTAACCGACACATGCAGGGCTATGCACGCACGGTCCGAAGCCTGCTGCATATAAACCTCCCTGCCCGGTCTCCATTTCTTATGTGTGAACTTTCCTCAGTGTTTCTATTCTTCATGACCCACTCCAAATAAACCAAGCCCTAAACTCGCGAGTAGATTCCAACTACTCGACTTCTACCGGACCTTACCTACTAACATTTAGCGTAGCCAAACCCACTTGAGGAGGTGCTATTCTACCATTTCTCTCTTAGGTAATTCTGGTCATGCAAACGGGGTTTTCACATCAACTAGACCTAATGCAATCAACCATTCAAACTATGATCTCTAGAAATGGAAATACTTTATAAAACTGCTCGAATGCAAGCCGGGGCTTGCCTATTTTGCAGGTGACTAATATAACAGTTAGCGAAGATCACTTGATGCCGTATCACCCGCTTTCCTTCCTCCTTGATCTCCACTTCAATTCCTTCACACGTTCTCACGCAGATGCTACACGATATGAATATGCAAATGTATTTAATTGTAAAGCTTTTGCTAATAAGCTCTAATGACAAGTTTAAAAACTGGAACTCTGTTTAAGAATTTAAAATGACACTGGTGCTAATGACTTGTGTTTGGTTTAAGCACTATGATCAAGTGTTAAATGCTTGTCATCACTTGTTTGCTGATCACCTAAAGAGGTTAAACAAAACTATGGTGATCCAGAGCTCCAACGGAGCTGAAAATTTTCATGTGAGTTCCTTGTCACAAGAAAGTTATCTGGACCAAAAATTAGCACTTTTCATCAGGTGGTTTATTCAGAACAATTCCCTAAGCAATTAAGCACAAAGGATATAATTCTGAAGTAAATCACATGTTCATGTGAAATTTAGTGAACTATAATTTCAATTATAGTTCTTAGAGCCTGCATCAATTTTCCTAGGATTTTGGGACTGAAGAATTGCCCAGAACTGAATTTCCAAATTTTGGGAATTCTCTGAAAATGTTTCTGTATTCATTTGAACACAGCAACTTAAAATCTGAATTTTCCTAAACAAATAAACTCTAAATGATCTTAAATTTCTACAGGAGTTCAATAACACCCTAAAAAATATTCTGGCAAAATTTGAGGAATTTTGGATGAACCCAACTCCCTCTAAAATTCTTTTCCTGAAAACATTTAAAGAATTTTCCAGAATTAAAGAATGACTTTCATACAAATTGGGTTGCATATTTGGATAGAGTTTTTCTATTTGAATATAATCCAATTTGAATAACTAAATTTGGAGTTTCCTAGCAAAAGTTATGCTCTTCTAAAGTTTGGGGGAAATCTGCAATTTTGAATTAATCCGGGAAAAAATTCAAACGCTGACGGTGGGTCCAGGGAACACGTGTCTAGTGCCGGAACAACGCCACACGGGGCCACTGGATTATTTCCCACGCTGTCACAGATGATCCAAGCCTACAGACGATCCCACACCTGTTTAACGTGCGACTGACGTGTGGGGCCGGCAGCTCCTTAGTCTACCTCCCACCCCCGCGCGATAGCGCCACCGAGCTCGCCGTAGCTCGCCGGTTTTCGACTCTCCGTTCACCTCCCAAGCTGTCACTCGTCGCTAGCTCCTTATACCATGTGCTGAACACGTTGGTAGCATTTCCCCACTATGGCGTCCGCTCTAACTTCACGCGCGACGGTGCGGCGGCTCAGAGGGAGTTCGGCGACGTCGCCCCGACGTGCTAGCCTGCCAAATGCTCACTGAAAGACCCTACAGCATCCATGATGGCTAGAGAAGCTCGGCATGGTGGTGAAAAGGCCCAGGAATGGCTCTAATATAGCTTTAATCATGCGCCCGAAGCTTCCCGCCATAGCCGCCATCGGGAAGATGGGAAATACGCCGTGCACAGTGGGTTTCATGCTAGGGTTCCAAAGGAGAATTGTCTCTAAGCTTGTCTAGGTCATGTGAGTGCAATTTGGTGGGCTCTAAACAAGAATCAAATTGGAATTTCAAAGTTCCTTACCCTAAGGTGATTTTGCTCCGGCCGGAAGAAAACTGCAAAATTCGCCGTCGACGATCAACCTTTCGGCTCAAGCTTCGGAGGTGAGCTGTAGGAAGGTCTTGCACGTCCAGAGGAGGTGTTGCTCGGCCGTGACAAGCCCTAGGTGAGGCTGTCCACGAGAGCCTCCTGTTGCGGTTTCTTTCGGCCGCCCCGGAACCACGGTGTTCTCAGGTTGTGGAGGCTGAGCTCACGTGGGGATGGTGCGAGGAGGTCGTGGGGAGTCCCGTGGTGCCATTTTGCTGCTCAGCCGAGGATTGCACGCAAGTTTGGTGGGTGGCCGAGGGATCAACGGTGTGCGGCAGGGCTCTGTTGAGTTCTTGCGTAAGGAAGAGAAGAGCCTCAGGGTCTCGGTTCTGTGGGCAACAAGAACACGGCTGAGGTGATGAGAACGAGGGAAACAGCTCAACAGCACAAAAACACGGAAGAGGAGAGGCGGTTCTCGGAGTGGCTCGGAGTCGAGCAGTGAAGCTACGGCTCTGCCCAAGTGAGAGAGGAGAAACAGAGACTTTGCACTGCAATTGAAGATCTTTTGCAACTTAACTTCCTCAATGACATGTGGGTCCCAGCCCCTTCTTATCCCTCTCCAAAATATCTCCCAAAATTTGCAAATGATGAAATTAAATTGTGGGAGTTCAAATCTGATGTGCATTTGGATAATTGGGCAAGTTTCATCCAAATTCAAATGGGTATTTGAATTGTTTGCAATTTACAGTCCATTTTGGAAAATGAATTGCAAAACATTTCGAAAATTCATGAAACTTGGCATACCCAGTAATTTGGACCTAAGGAATTCAAATATGAAATCTGATTATTAGTTTGGCTGCTGCAAATGAGAATCTTAGCACAACAGTTTGAAATTCATTGTGTCGCCCTAATTTGAATTTTGAGTTGAACAAATTTGTTCCAAAATCTGAATTTAGCTTTATCACACATATGGAAACTTCCCACATTGGTTTCAACTCCCTTTTTGGGTTCCAAGTTTTCAAATAAATACTTGAACTTGTGTGAAGAGAGCTCTCATGTGTATTATCACATGTGGAAAAAGTTTAAACGAGTCCCATTTTTCATACATATGAAACCGACTTTGTGCAAACATGAGTTTCTTTGTATTCATATTTTGAGACCTTAAATTCCTCCCCCCTTAAAAAGGAATCTCGTCCCAAGATTACAAAAGAAGAGCGTGAAGGGAGGGTAATTACAAAGTTTATGACAAAAGTTCCGGATAGTTCTTGTGGATGTAATCTTTGCTTTCCCACGTCGCCTCTTCCGGGGTATGATTACTCCACAGGACTTTGTAAAATCTCAAAGTCCGGTTTCGGGTGATCCGGGTCTTTTCATCGATAATCTGCACGGGTCGCTCAGTGTAGGTGAGGTCCGGCTTCAACTCGTCGATGCCTTCGGTGCGGACAGCAGCGGTAATCTTGAGACACTTTCACAGCTGGGACACGTGAAATATGTCATGAATACCGGCAAGGCTTGCCGGTAGTTCCAGCCGGTAGGCTACAGTCCCACACTTCTCTGTGATGGCAAACGGGCCGATGAATCGGGGAGCAAGTTTCCCCTTGACCCGGAACCGATGAATCCCTTTCATCAGAGACACACGAAGATACACGTGCTCTCCGATGTCAAAATGCAGCGGTCGACGCCTCTGATCCACATAGCTTTTCTGACGAGATTGGGCAGCTTTGAGGTTCTCTTGTATTATCCGAACCCTCTCTTCGGCTTCATTGACAAGATCAACCCCGAACATGACTCGTTCCCTGGACTCGCACCAATTAAATGGTGTACGGAACTTCCGGCCGTATAGAGCTTCATATGGTGCCATTTTGATGCTCGTATGATAACCGTTGTTGTACGAGAACTCCGCCAACGGTAAGTGATCATCCCAGCTCTTACTGTGGTGGATGACACACGCTCTTAGCATATCTTCCAGTATTTGATTCACCCTCTCAGTTTGTCCATCTGTTTGAGGGTGATACGCGGAGCTTCTAATCAGTTTGGTTCCCAAGGATGTGTGTAGCTGCTCCCAGAAACGGGCTACGAACAGCGATCCTCTGTCAGACACCATGGTACGGGGAACTCCATGTAAGCACAAGATCCGGGCTACGTATAACTCCGCATACTGCTTTGCATTGTACATGGTATGCACAGGGATGAAGTGTGCTGATTTAGTTAACCGGTCAACGATTACCCAAATCGAATCCTGGTTGTGGGAAGTTATCGGCAACCCGACGAGGAAGTCCATACTCAAGTCTTCCCACTTCCATGCTGGTACTTACAGTGGTTGCAACAGGCCCGACTTCTTCACATGGCCGGCCTTGACTCTTCGACACGTATCACATTCTGAAACGTACTTTGCAACTTCACATTTCATATGTGTCCACCAAAATTTCTTCCGGAGATCTTGGTACATTTTATTGCTGCCCGGAGGAATGGAAAACTTGGACAAATGTGCTTCATCCAAAATTTTCTTCCGTAGTCCCATATCCTGGGGTACTACAATCTGGTTGTTGAACCACAAAGTACCTTCATCGTCTTTCCAGAAGCATTTCATTTCTCTGTTGTCTATTCTTCGCCGTATGTGAGACATACCCTTGTCTTTTTGTTGAGCTTCAATGATCTCCTCTCGGATGGTAGGAATGAGAGCAAGATTATAGAGAGCTCTATACGGGATGACACGGAGGCTTGGTTCTTCATCATCCATTTTAGCAATAGTTAGGTGATGGATATGCGCCTTACAACTGAGCGCATCGGCGACCACATTCGCCTTTCCTGGATGATAATGAATCTCAAGTTCATAATCTTTAATGAGCTCTAGCCATCTTCGTTGCCTCATGTTCAATTCTTTCTGAGTGAAGATGTATTTCAAGCTCTTGTGATCGGTGTAGAGGTGTACAAGATTTCTGAGCAAGTAATACCTCCATATCTTCAAAGCAAGGACCACGGCAGCTAACTCAAGATCATGAGTTGGATAATGCTGCTCGTGATTTCTGACTTGACGAGATCCATAAGAGACCACTCGTCCTTCTTGCATCAGCACGCAGCCAAGACCGATGCCAGATGCATCACAATAAACATCGAATGGCTTCGTCGTATCCGGCTGAGCAAGAACTTGGGCTGTTGTTAGATGCTTCACTAGAGTCTTGAAGGCTTGTTCACACGCAGCACCCCACACAAATCTGGTATTCTTCTTCAATAATTCTGTCATCGGTTTAGCGATCTTGGAGAAACCCGGAATGAACCTCCGGAAATAATTCGCTAATCTGAGGAAGCTACGGATTTCATGCACTGACTTTGGTGACTCCCATTTCTGTACTTGGATAATCTTACTCGGATCAACAGCGATGCCCTCCGCTGAAATAATGTGTCCGAGAAAAAGTACTTGATTAATCCAGAATTCACACTTGCTGAATTTTGCATAGAGCTGATGATCTCGCAATCTTTGTAGCATAATATGCAGATGTTCAGCATGTTCTTCCTCTGACTTGGAGTACACCAAGATATCGTCGATGAAGACCACAATGAATTTATCCAACTTCGGGATAAACACTGAATACATCAGGTACAAAAAGTGTGCTGGGGAGTTGGTCAAACCAAAAGACATAACAAGATACTCATATAGTCCGTATCACGTTGAAAACGCCGTCTTCGGAATATCTTCTTCCTGGATTTTAATCTTGTGATATCTGGACCAAAGATCCATCTTCGAAAATACTTTCGCACCCACTAATTGATCGAAGAGCATATCAATGCGAGATAGTGGATACTTGTTCTTGATGGTCACGGCATTAAGAGGACGATAATCAACACAAAGCCGTAGTGTTTCGTCCTTCTTCTTGACAAACAACGCTGAACATCCCCAAGGTGATGAACTCGGTCATATAAAGCCCTTGCTCATTAGGTCATTCAGCTGCGTCTTCAATTCTGCCAGTTCATTGGGTGCCATCTTGTACGGTCTTTGTAATATCGGTGTTGTTCCCAGTATAAGTTCAATCTTGAACTCTACGTCTCGCTCAGGTGGCTTGCCCGGTAAATCATCGAGAAACACATTCGGATACTCACGTACCACCGGAATGTCCTCTATCTTCACAGCTTCTGTGTGGTTCATTGTTGCAATCTGCTGCCGTCTGGTGCCCAGAATTAATATATGAAGACCGTGCTGTGGGGAGTTGAGCTCAACGGTCCTAGAGCTGATGTTAAGAACCGTCTTGTGATAATTCAACCACGACATCCCCAAAATAACGTTGATCTTCAGACCCTCAACAATAATGAGAGTCGTGGGGTATATTCTACCCCCTTACAAAGAGGTGCTCGGGAGACAACCTCGCTTGTGGTACTGCTGCCCCCGGGCGAAGATATGAGGTTTTGCCTCTTTGTATAAGCTATTTGGAGCTAATGTTGAGCCACGAAAGATTGGCTACTGAAGTTGTGTGTGGCACCGGAATCAAAGAGAATTAAAACCGGTAGCTGATTCAGAGAAAACATCCCTGCTAACGCTGCTTCTCCTTCCGAAGCATCATCTATCACTGTATAGTGAATGCTGCCCCTTGTCTGCCCTCCTTTCTGCAGATTTAGGTACGGGTCGGAATATTGTAAATATGATGACCCGCAGCCTTGAATGCACTCTGGACAATGCCTAGCATAATGGCCCATATGCCAACAAGTGAAACACGGATGTCTCTCCGGTTCTTCGTTGACTTGTGGTTGGATGCTAGGTACACATGGCTGCAGCGATGGAGCATAAACCACCGTCTGATGCTGCTGCTGTGGAGGTGGTGCAAGTTGTGGTACTTGACCAGCAATCAACCTCTGAGGAGTTGATCGTACAGGTGGCCTCCATCTTTCACCGGATGGCGTTTGATACACCAAACGGTACTTATGGGGCACATAACTTGTGCTGGCCTGCTCGATCTCACTCATTTTTCTCTTCTCTGCTTGCCACTAAAGTGTTGGCTTCTCTTGGATGAGAGTCGCATCGACCATGTCGGTGTAACTGCCGTTGTTGTGCACAGCCAACTTCTCCTGTAATATGGCACTCAGGCCATGGAAGAATAAATCACACCGTGCCTCTTCTTTCGCCACATATTCGGGAGCATATTGGGCCAAAAGGTTAAACCTTCATACATACTCAAGGACACTCATGTCCCCTTACTTCAAGCCCAAAAATTCCTCCCGCTTTGCCTTGACAATACCTAGTGGTATGTTACGAGTACGAAAGGCTTCACAGAATTCACTCCATGTTACTTGATGTCCCTCCGGAATGGTGGCAAGACGGTCAACCCACCAGTTTCCGGCGGATCCATGGAGTTTCTGAGCGGCAAACATTGTCTTCTGAAGTTCGTCACACTCGAATACTCCAAATTTAGACTCCATGAAATGAAGCCATTGATCTGCTTCCACAGGTTCAGTGGCTTCAGTAAAGATTGGTGGTTGAGTCGTCAAGAAATCCAGATAAGCGTTCCGAGGTGGAACGACTTGTTGCATGTTCTGGAGTACGCCCTGCTGTACCAAGGCTTGGAGTAAGTGTGTGTTTTCTTGAGTCGCTTCTTGGAGTAGCCTGGTGTTCTCCTGGTTAGACTTGACAACCCGAGTCAGAAGATCCATCCATCCCGTGGATGGTGGTTCCGACGGTGGAATAGAAGCATTACCGCCTTGGCGAGAACTCCCGGCCCTACTCCTAGAGTGAGTATGAACCATACTGCAAAAAATATATTTGAGATGAGTTAAACATGAACTCAGAAGTATGTGAGACTAATGAAAACATGAATATGTCAAAACTTTATGAAAGCTGTAACAAAATCCATGTTTACACAACTCCTTAGAGTAGGCATAGCTAACCAGCCTATCTGTACAGAACAGACCTTTATGCACTAACTCCAGCTTTTGAACCAGTTAGCAGCATTTTCATAACTCAAGTTGCATACCAAAGTTAAATTTAACTTCAGTATATTTCCAGCGAGTACTCATATGCCTCCAGATCATCTCTGAATCAAAAGTTATGATTTTCCAAAGTTTACAGAATTCCTTGATAAAATTTGCCAGCATCTCCTTTGTATGTGGCTATTTTTATCACAGTTGTATATGAAAATTCAATAAGAATGTGAACAAACTTTGAACTAAAACAATGTGTAAAATTTCATAACCTTTCCAATGGTATATCATAAGCTCCTTAAAGATTTTTCTACAGAAAGTTATGGTTTAAAAACAGAAAGGTCCAGAGAGGTTTTGCTGCTGTCCTGGTTCTGTACAGTTTACCTTCAACTGGACTTTCCACAAATTTAATATGTGATTTTTCTCTGGAGGTCTACAAAGAAGTTGTAGAGCACTTGAAAATATTTACAGAACTGTATCATACACCCTACTTGGTTAAAGCTACTCAGAGTTATGCTCTGTCCAATTCCAGCAAGAATTCCTGCCGAAAACAGAGCACCCTGTTTTTAAAATCTTTGAAGCCTAATCATCCTCTCATTTAAATCTTAGCTCAAAATAATAGTTCAGTAACTAATATTTGTTTCAAACTTCCATTTTTAGTTGAAAGTTAGTTCATGAGTCATTTCTTCATAGGGAAGAGGTTATTGAGTTCAGTACGGCGTCAATGCACCGTAAGAAGCATGTCGGTACTACGTAGCCTCACAAAAGAAAAAACCTAACTGGATTATACTGGCATGATCGTTTCATTGGTGGCACTAAAACGGTCACTCGGAAACATAATATACTCGTACTACGGTTTCATGGTTAATCCTGCATTACTCACACACAACCGTCAGGTTCGGCTGCACACCGAACCCGGTCCCAATACAGTTCGTACACCCGTCCGTCATCACTCGCACAGGTGTTCTCAAGCCAAACACGCCTTGAGCTACGTGTTCATGTAACTAACCACGTGACGGGGTCTCCCATACTTGCCCGTAGCATGCCAGAGAAGGGCGTTGCTCGAGTACCCCAAACGACATGAAGAGTCGTAGAGGATACTAAATCGGGTTGGGTTACCTGCCACCAGTGGGGCTCCACCCTTCAGCTTGTGCGCACTGGTGGACAGCGCTTACGTGCACCCCCAAGACATAAAACATATCGAGATGCACGATTTTCCGACATAGCAAATAAGTTAGGTTGCCACCTTCATATTAGGCTAATAGTAATCCTTATGTGGGCCTAGTATCGTATCCTCATTGTAACCTAAGTTTTTGTTGTAATACAATCCTTATTCCGTGAGCTATTACCAATGCATCTCTGATACCAAGCTGACGGGGACCACGCCGCCCGTTCAATCACGGGGCCGCGCCACTCGCCCGGGAATCGCATTGGGTGGTGCCGTTGTAAAAGCCCAAGATTAGAGACTTACAAAAACTTTTCTTCACCTCACAACACCACAGTTTTTGTTGTGGATATCTTAGGAAATATTGTGAAGAGCAAGTAACCCCCATCAAAAGAGTGATTAGAGGGGAAGCCTTCACTTTCACAAAGTGGGATTTTTACACATGAACATGAGAGGTTGAGCTCACCCCTAGAACTTAAAAAGTCTTGGGAAAGTTCAGTCCAAGTTTCATGTAAATCCAACACTTTTTGAGGCTGTAGGATCGAAGAGCACGTGAAAAGCTACCAGAGGGGGGTGAATGGTAGATTAAAACTTTTCGCAGCGGACACTACAGGAAAAACGATCATTGACGACGGCCAAATTTATTGACGACGGGGCGTCGTCTATAATATTATTAACGACGGCTAGATAAAGCCGTCGTCAATAACGTAGTTATTAACAACGGCTAGACGAGAACCGTCGTCAATAAATTATTGACGACGGGGGCTGTCGTTTTTAACTTAATACGGGCCCACCCGAGGAGTTATTGATGACGGTGACCTAGCACCGTCGTCTATAAGGAACTAAGTTCCTTATAGACGACGGTGATCTATCACCATCGTCAATAACCTACTTATTGACGACGGTGACCTAGCACCGTCGTCAATAACGGCCCATATACCCCGTACATGAGCCGGGAGGCGAGTGCCGCCTCCCGACTCGCGCCTCTGCTCCATCGCCGCCGGTCGTCCCCGTCGCCGCCGCCCATCCCTGCGACCGCCGCCGCCCGTCCCCGGCCCAAGGTAAGTCCCCCTCCCCCTCCGGCCTCTCCCCCGCTCCCCTCTCCGGTTCCTCGCCCCCCAGCCGCGCCGCCAGCCACCGGTCGGCCGGCCTCTCCGTCCTCCCCCCGTCCGGCCTCTCCGGCCCCTCCCCCGTCCCCCTCTGGCCCGGCCCCTCCCCCTCCGACCTCTCCCCCGCTCCGCCCCTGCGGCCGAGCCACCGGCCGCCGGCCGCCTCTGTCCCACCCCCTCCCCCCACTGGACCGGCCCCTCCCCCGCTCCCCCCTTTGGCCGAGTCGCCGGCCGCCGGCCAGTGGCCGCGCCGGCCCCTGTCCCACCCCTCCCCCCTCCTTGACAAGGCCCTCCCCCCTCCGGCCGAGCCACCGGCCGCCGGCCCCTGTCCCGCCGCCTCCCCCCCCCCCCCGCCCCACTGGACAGGCCCCTCCCCCCTCCGGACAGCGGCCGCGCCGGCCCCTATCCCGCCCCTCCACCCCCCTGGACAGGCCCCTCCCCCCTCTGGCCGAGCCACCAGCCGTGCCGGCCCCTGTCCCGCCCCCTCCCCCCCCCCCACTGGACATGCCCCTCCCCCCTCCAGCTGAGCCGCCGGCCGCCGGCCACCGGCCCCTTTCCCGCCCCCTCCCCCTTCCCCTGTGCCGGCACAAAGGATGTGAATGAAGTATGTTTTACCTTTCGATCCAAATCCGAAAGATGCAGCACACACCAATAAAATAGGTAGAGCCTTTTTGGTGCCTTAGATAGAATGGAATTTCTATCCAGCGAGCATGGATGATATTATTATAACAGTGGGCACCATTTCATTTCGATTTCTGGGTCCGCTCAATTTAATATTTTGATCTAGACTTGTTCCGAGGTCTTGTCACCGCCGCCCTCCCCGCCGGTCCCCGCCGCCGGTCCCCGCCGCTGCCGCCGCCGGCCGCCTCCCGACTCGCGCCGAGGTCTCGTCGCCGCCGCCCTCCCCGCCGGTCCCCGCCGCCGCCGCCCGAGGTAAGTCCCCCTCCCCCTCCGGCCCTCTCCCCGCTCCCCCTCCCCCTCCGGCCTTACCCCAAGTCGCAGCTGCTCAAGGTCGGCATGTCCTACGAAATCTGATTCACCCATCGGTCAAAAGTACTAGTTAGCTTGCTTGCATTAGCAGATGGCCAGAGTTAGTTCTCAGCTCATTGATGATGCTGCATAAGCACTACTTGCTAGCTAGTATAGCTAAGTGTACACTAATAATACTAGCTAGCTCATAGTATCATAGTATATGGTAGCAAAAAACGAACTCCTAATGTTTTACCTGAGCCCTTATGCTTGAGAATTCAAAAAAGTGCTGCTTTCCCGATTTTGTTTCAGATTTGCGAGAGATATGATCCCTGGTCATGCGTCATCAGGCTTTCTGGAGGCTTTTGTTTGTGAATCCTGGCCTCCATGAGCTTCTCCTTGAGGTTCTGCTTGTAATGCTCCGTGCCTCGCTCGCCTTTGTTCCCCCCTCTCCTGATGATGATCCACAGGGCCTGACGAACTGCACTGCTCTGCTGCAACCAGAGGACCTGCTGCTGCAGCAGTCACGAACGATCTCCTGTTCCTGTCGGATCCGGTCTTCTTTCTGCTCCCGGTGATGGCAGTACTCCAGAGGCGGCGAATGAGCGCGGCGTTCTTGGTGCGCCCTGAACGCTTGCTGGCGCCAATGTTATGAAAGAAGGATGCGTTGCTCGCCGGCACCACCGGAACGGAAACTGAAGGATCGCTGGTGCCGGTCCAGGTACGGTTGCAAGAGTCCTGGTCTCCGTCGTCTGCCGAGCCATCATCGTCCGAGAAGGGACAGTCGTTGTCGGCCTTGGCCAGGAAGAGGGCCGGTTGGGGGGCTCACAGACTCATCAGGATTATACGAAGACGACGATGCCAGACTCTCCTCCTCCTCCTCCTGCTTGTCCTTATTGTGCCTCTTCTCCTTGCGGCGGCGGAGGGAGAGGAAGGCCTCCATCTCGGCCTGCAGCCGGTCGAGCTGCGAGTACTTGTGCTCCAGAGCCATCTTAGCATCAGAGAGCTTCATCTGGACGACCCGCGACTTTGCTAGCGGGTTGAAGTGGGTCTCATCCACGCGCCCGCTGGATACTGTGGACGCGCCGCACAAACCCGCTAATCCCACATATATCTGCAAGGCCCGCTTTCAGAATTCGTTCCTCTACTGTTCAAATCAACGTATCGAGCTCTAAGACAGCACCACCTGTGAGCCGCCGCCACCCAGCCAATGACGCTGGACAGGGAGGACATTTTGGAGGATGTGTGCTAGTACCAGTCCCGGTCGCCGTCCCGGTCGCCGCCGCCCATCCCCGCCACCGCCGCCGTCCCAGTCGCCGCCGACCGTCCGCCCTGCCTTCGCCCACCCTGCCTCCTCCGCCTCCTCCCGCCTCCTCCGCCACCTAGCTGGCCGCCCGCCTCCTCCGCGTCCCAGCGGCCGGCTTGTAACCACAGTACCAGGACCTCCACCCAGGCCAAACATAGTGAAAGGAAATTGTAGATGACCCAAGCATCATAGCTGAAACATGACGAGATAGGAAAGTTCAAAATGAGCTGGTAGTACAACTATTAGTTCAAGGACTTCTGCAACTCTAGTAAGAAAAGCTACCATCATATGGACAACCTCGCAAAAACATGATGAAGAGAAAGAAAGACTTCTGTCTGGCCGTCATCGCCTGGCCGAGCATCGCCGATGCCGGCGCCACCTCCGCCCGCCACCATCGCTGCAAGGCGCTGCTGGCCCCTCGCGCTACCACCGTCGATGCCTCACGCTGGCGATTCCTCGCGCCGCCACACCCCGCCCTGCCGCCGCGCACCACCATCCCGTGCCCCGCCCCACTGCGCACCGCCATCCCGCGCCCCGCCCCGCCGCCGCCACTGCCGTCCCGCCCCAAGCCCCGCCCGGCCGCCCATGCTCGCGCCGAGCCCCAGCCGCGCCTCGGCCGCCCCGAGCCCCGACCTTAGTTGATTAATTGTTTAATTAGTATTGTTGTTGATTATTGTTTAAATAATACTTTTATTGATTGCGTGATTAGTTACTATATGTAAATAAATGGGTTTCGGCCCGGTCCGGCCTGACATGACCCATTTAGGGTCTGTCACGGCCCATTTATTGGTAATGTATTAGTCGAGACAGGCACCGAGGACGGCAAGCTCCCACGCGTGGACGGCGGGCCCCGACGGTGCGGTTTCATCTTTGACCCACTTACGACGGAGCATAACGTACGACGGCTAACCCTAAAGGCGTCGTAAGGTAATGGCAGGCCCCAACGGGGCATAACTTAGGATGACTAACCAACTTCTTTGTCTCTCGTTCTTTCCTCTCTCTCTTTTAAATGACTCAAAAACGAAAGATTGACGTAAACCTATACAACATGCGTCACCCGTTTCGAACGGGCCCGTCTCACATGTGTTACGCATGTGAGGCGTGTACGTTCGGAATCGTCCCTTTTTGGACAGCCTGGGAGTGACCGAGGGGGCGTGGCATGTGATGAAACGCGGGTTTAGGTCTAGACGAGATTTCGACGGCATAACCCTGTTGTTCTCTTCTGCACCATTTTCGGGCGTGCAGTGGAGAACAGCGGGGTTATGCTGCCGAAATTTCGTTCGGATCCATACCACGCGTCTCGTCATCAGCACACTCCGCTCAATCACTCTTGGGTGGGTTTAGGACCTATCCTTTCCAATAGATGTAGGGCCGTGACATAAATAAATTATAAAGTAACTATAATTTCCTTGACATTAAACTGCAGATTCAAACATGGGTGAGGATCGTAGTTGGATGTATACCGGTTGGAAGAACAGTTCTGGTGGTCACTCGGATGAGTGGTTCGCAAAGACAGATGCTTTTGTAGATCGAGCTTTTTCATTGTCAAAGATCGATAACGTGCGGTGCCCATGTACGAAATGTCACGGTGCAAAGTGTTGAGACAAAGTGAATTTGGCGTTTCACTTATGTCGATACGGTTTCATGCAAGATTATGAGGTGTGGACCTTTCACGGTGAGACATCTTCTCAACCCTTACAAGTTTCAGATGAGGATGACAACATGTGGGTCGATAGGATGGACGAGATGCTTGATGCCATAAATCCTGAATTGATGGAGGATCCTCTTCCAACGGAGGTTGAAGCGTTTTTCACGCTTCTCAAAGCTTCAGAAGAGCCGTTGCATGAACACAACGAAGTGACGCTCCTTACTTTCATGACTAGATTTATGGCCATTAAGTCTAAGTATTTCTTCTCCAATATCTGCTACAACGATCTTATCAAATTGATCAGCGATATCCTTCCACAACTACATAGTGCCTAAAGATATGTATCAGTCTAAGAAGTTGATTTCTTGTCTAGGTATGAAATATGAGAAGATTGATATGTGTCTAGACAATTGCATGCTGTTGGGCCTCGACAAAGGCCAGGGGTCACGAGAGCGGTCACGACAGGTAAAGAATATTAAATTACATAAATTATATAAATAACTTTCTTAACTCTATATTACCAATCTTCAAATTTTTTAGGAAGACTCTACGTCTGAGGAGACAGAGGCCAGGGGTCCTCTTCAGACACCACAGGTTTCGGAGCCTGTTATAGATCCTGCTTCGGATCCTCTTCAGGTTCCGACACCGCAGGATTCAGACCCTGCTTCAGAGCCTTCCACAGAGCCTGATGTGGAGCCGGCTCCACAGCGGCGTTACAGGAGGAGCCACTACGTGGCGCCTCCTCCGGTTCCTGCACGGCCAGAAGATCGGGTCGTTATTCGTCCGGTTAGCGATAGGTAAGTAAATCTATAACAAATCAATTTAGATATTTTAACACTTATATATGTACTAATTGAGAATCGTGTATTAGGTCTTAGGCCGATGACTCGTTCATGGGTCAAGGACGCCACCGCCAGGTCAACGCTGTCCTGGGCCAGCTCATCCGTTGTCACTACCCCGGTCTAGTGAACGGACGGGCTGCTACGTCTTGGGACGATTACGCTACGGCCCAGGACATTACCTACGGCAACCACCAGGAGCATGTGTGGCATGAATTCATGGTAAAGTAAATCGTCTATTCGTTAAATGCGAACCTATTATATGTTAAATACATTAACTTGTAGAAATATTACCGTTTGGAGGACGAGGCCCAGCTGGATCATGCTCGCCTGGTCTTCAACAACAACGCTAGGAAGCTCCTGACGCAGTCGATTTCAACGGCTCGCATTCAGGCTACGAAGGCGTACTATAAGTTGCATCCGGACGAGGGTGAGCAGGGGCAGTTTAGGGATGTGGCGGACAAGTACATGACGGAGGCACAGTACGTAGAGGTAAATTCTTTATTTTACTTTGCTACATTATCCAATTTTCATCAATGTTTTCATCCAACAACAAATGTGTGCAGGTCAGCGTACCGTGGCTTGAGTCCTGTCCGGACGCCTACAGTTCCTTGTGTGCTCGTTGGGCGAGCCAGGGCTTCCAAGGCGTGTCGATGACCCGCCGACAGAGTCGAGGGACGGACCGGAAACACCGTCTTGGCGGGGACGGCTACGTACGCCTTGCTAAACGGATGGTAAGTGATACTCGAATTATATTCTAGTTAATTTCTATCGCTATCATCGTGCTAACACGTATCGATAGGAGCGCGAGATCGGTCAGGAGTCGACCGCTATCTAGGTGTGGAGGAGGGGTCACATGGGAAGTGACCCCTCGCAGCCTGATCAGCTGTCTTCTTAGACAGCGACAGAGACGTTGGTGAGTTCTTTAGTTGACTTAATTGTATCCTCTTTAAAACTTTTGATGACTTTAATTTTCTGTATTTTAAGGAAAAGTATGGGGAGGAGGTGCGGAGGCTTCGAGGCTACGATTACGATTGGCAGAACTCGCCGATCGTACCTGAAGCCGCCTATTCAAGCAGTGGCGGTAAACCTCACGGCCGGTGAGTTCTGTTGTTTTCATTTACTTTTATTAACTTCGAGACACGAAACTTTAATACTCTACTTCGTTGTGTAGGTTGGCCATCTTCGATGGAGTAGTAGACTCGAGGGAGGCGCGGTCTTACTCGAGGGCTTCTTCATCGAGGGTGGATCCAGCAGGCGTGGCAGCTGTGATCTGGAGCTCCAGAGTGTCCAGGAGGAGCTCCAGAGGACGCAGGAAGCGCTGAGACTCGCGAACGAGAGGCAGGCAGCCGAGCTCCGGTCTAGGGACGAGTATCAACACTCGTACATGCTACAACTGCATGCTGCCATGCAGGTAAGTTCAGATCATTGTACTCAACGTTTCTAATATATAAATGACATGTATAATAATTTACTTCATATTTGCACGCTATGACCACTGGACAGCCCGTTGTCTTTCCTCAGGGGCGCCGCCACTGATACAGCTACCACAGGGGCCGACGTCAGGAGCACAGGTACAAAATTTCTCATAATAGCTGCAACTAGTTAAATTTGCTCAAATTTAGTTGAATTTGATCAAACTTACTTAAACTTAGAGAAAACTAGTTAAACATCCTCAAACTGAGTAAAATATGGTACAACTTACTCAACTATAGTCAAATATGACCAAACTTACTCAAACATAGCTAAAACTATTTGAACTAGCTCAAACACAAACACTACTAGTCCATACTTCTCAAACATAGTAAAATATGAGCAAACTTACTCAAACATAGCAAAATCTAGCTAACTTGCTCAATTTTAACTTGTAATGAGTTTATTTAATCATATACACATTTGTGAACTTCTAATTTGTCTAACTATACATGTACATCATAGGGATCAGCGACGCGGGCTCAGGAAACTCCATCCCCTCAGCAATCAGCGTTTGGACGAGCGCACGACGACTTTCTGGACTCCAGTGGCAGCGGTCGGGGTAGCGTAGGGTAGTGTGGCGTGCGTATAGTGTTTTTATGCAATTCTGTGATGTATATTTTGATTGCCTATGATCTGACCATCGAGCCAGGACTGGCCAAAACAAAATTAGAAAGCTTATTGATGACGGTTTCTGGTACTTGGCCATCATTAATAAGCCATTAGTACTGACGACGGCCAGGTACCAGAAACCGTCGTTAATAAGCAATTGTTATTGACGACGGCCTAGTGGAAACCGTCGTCAATAAGCCATGGTTACTGACGACGGTTGAAATCCTGGCTGTCGTCAATAAGCTTCTTGACGACAGCCTGATTTAGCTGTCGTCAATAAGCCATTGTTATTGACGACGGCCAGGTACCATAAACCGTCTTCAATAAGCCATCGTAACTGACGACGGTTCATATCCTACCTGTCGTCAATAAGATTATTGACGACGGTTACCGTCGTCAATAAATTTATCGACGACTAATAATTGACGACAGCCGAAAACCGTCATCTATAAAGTTTTACCGTCTTCAATAACTTATTGACGACGGTAGTGTCCTTATTGACGACGGTTTCCGGCCGTCGTCTATTGTCCGGATTCCTGTAGTGGGAAACAACAAAAACCCCTCAGCAAAAAATCAATCGGTTAAAAAAACCGTGTGTGCAAGTGTTTTCAAACGTGTTCAACCGTGACAAATTAAGTAGAGAGGTACAGAATCATGTCACGGATCTAATACAACAAGAATCACTTGAAAACACGAAGTAAAACTTGAGATACGATCAAAACATTAAACAAAGATCAATCTGTTCTACCCGATATAAAACAGATCTGCAACGCTGCAAAGAAACTCGTGTATCTCAAGAACTACAGATCCGAAGCTCGTGAAAAGTTCACAGATTATATATAATTGAGTTGTGAAGACAACCCAAAAAGAATCACGTCAATCGGATCTGTAAAACTCGAGTTATGAACGAAACACCGAAGCAACGTCGGTCTGTCCAGAAACTCGGCGAGAAAGACTTGACGAAAAACAAGTCGGACGAACAAGGCACAAAAGCTCCTCGAAACTATGAACTTTATTCAATAGAAAAACAAGAGGAACAGACCAAAGTTCTCTACCCACGAGAGCTCTGGCCTCCCTTGCTTTTATAGCCAGCCCTCAGGCTAAACAATCCAATCTAGGACTCCTACTCCTAATTGAACTCGTATCCTAACTTACCATAACTGCTCAGGACTCTCCTATTCGCAGATAGAAGCAATCGTGAGACTTCCAAACACCTTAGGAACATCCTAAAAATTCCTAAAACAACTCAACTTTGTGCCTAGCACGAAATCCTATTATAACCAACTCAAATCTTCCATATTTGAGCCATATCCGACTCAGCCTCAGCCTAAGTACGCAATCCAGCCGGTTGGACCTTTCTGACCAATTCTTTACGACCACTTCTCTTCATCACACCTTGGAACAATGTTGTCACGTCCATGCACTCCTTGCACACGTGCAAACACCTTCCAACGACGTACACGCAACCTTCATATGCACTGCCCTTGATCCAAACATGCTGCGCGACCTCCCGATCAACTCAACCACAGCTCCTCCCGAACTTGGTTGTTGGAACATCATCTCCTCCCTGAGACTAGTCCAAGGATCCCATCACCAGCCATGTCTTGAACTCAAGCAACACCTGCACATGAATAAACAACCAATTCTTCCGAGCACAAGTCCTCGACTTGACTCACGTTAGTTCGGAAACCACAACACCTTACATGAGCACGTCACATAAGCATGTTGCAAACCATATCAAATGATAACATCCATAACCATAAAACACACCAAAAACTTAGCAAATAAATACTAAGCAAACCTTCCCATAAAGCATGTTTGAAACATTGCGAGTTAAAAGCAAAAACAAGACGCTGCAGTTCTACGAGTTGAACTTCACGGGAGCTCATTAAAAACAAGCTCCGGACTTCACAGAAGCTCTCCGGACCTTGCAGGAGCTCTCCGGACCTTGCGTCGGACCTTGCCAACACTTGGCGGACCTAACAAAGAACTTGTCGGACCTTGCCACAGAAGAGTATTTTGGCAATATTAAAACTTTGAATGTTAATGCTAACTTTTATCCTAATTGCCAATGTATTCAGCACACATAGGTCTCACAATCTCCCCCTTGATGAATGCATTGGCAACACCAATTAAAATCCAAACATTGGCTTATGAAAAGTTTTGAAAAGCTTTGAAAACTCATCTCTCCCCCTTTATTAATTTCTCCCCATTTTTTAAAATCAGAGAAGGAAGAAAGTGTATAACATATGCAAAGCGTAAAAAAAATCCCTCTTTATACATATTTCTCCCCCTTTGACAATGTATTCAGCAAGGTTCAAAAGAGAAATTTTTAAATGTTATGAGCATATTATAACATATATATACAAAACAAAGCTCATCCAAGTCATACTATCAGGTTACTTACACTATCACATCAATGAGATACATAAAGTAGTGTAAGCCAAGCTAGAGATCAAATGTATTTTTCAGTTTAAGCAAGTCATGATCTCCCTTACTCAACTATTTCAAAACCTGAAAACATGACACTTGTTGCTGCATTTTGATTATTCATAATCATTTAAGGCACAAAGTTGATCATATGATATTTGCAAGAGATTATATGCCGCATCAGCCTTATTCTAACCAACCAAGCCAAGCCTATGTCATCTGACAATCAGAAGCTTAAGAACATGGTTTTAGTCATACACAATTCCTTCCAAGTTCATATCATAGTGCAATGATAAGCAATCTTAAAAGAATAAGTGCGATGCATGCATATTCTCTTGATCTTTTCTCAATTTTTTATTTGAAAACTCAACATGTGAGCTGATCACTTGATTAATTTTTTATGATTAAAAGCACTTGTGAGCACGCAACAAGTTCAAAACAGCAAGAAAGTTCGATCATGACCAGATTTAGTGTAAGTAATTATTCCAATTACTAGTCATGGCAAAAACTACAAAATGTATAACATGAGTAATGCGGTAAGAACTTTCAGCCTGTAAAAGGAATCACAAAGTCATATATGTATGAAATACTATGCTCATATTATTTTAGTTTCAGATTCACACATAGACTTTCAAAGTTTCAAAACTCCCCCTCAATTTAAGCCATGAGGATGCATAACCCCTATTTCACTACGAATGAAACAAAAACGAGTGAAATCCAAAGGTTTTGTAAAAATATCAGCCAATTGTTGTTCGGTATCGACATGGTGAAGCACAATGTTTCCTTTTTCAACATTATCACGAAGAAAGTGATACCTAATGTCAATGTGATTAGTTCTAGAGTGTTTCACGGGGTTTTTAGCAATACAAATTGCACTAGTGTTATCACAAAACAGTGGAACACTATCTAAATCAACCCCATAGTCCTTAAGTGTTTGAACAATCCAAAGAATTTGTGAGCAAGCGCTAGCCGCAGCTACATATTCAGATTCGGCCGTGGATTGTGCAACTGAACTTTGTTTTCTAGAGGACCAAGCAACAAGTGAATTACCAAGAAAATGACAAGCACCCGAAGTACTTTTCCTATCAATCCTACAACTCCCAAAATCAGCATCCGAAAAAGCTTTCAAAGAAACGGTTGAGGAAGAAGGAAGAAAAATGCCAAATTCTTGAGTTCCATGTAGGTACATGAGAATCCTTTTGATGGCTTGGCGATGTGAAGCACGTGGAGAAGCTTGAAAACGTGCACAAAGACATACGCTGAATTGTATGTCCGGTCTTGACGCCGTGAGATACAAAAGTGATCCAATCATACTTCTGTATTCTATTCTATCGACCGGGTCACCATCTTCGTCAAGTTCAAGTGTTGTTGCTGTTCCCATTGGTGTCCAAAGAGGCTTGCATTTGTCCATGTTGAAGCGCTTAAGAAGGTCCTTTGTATACTTAGTTTGATGCACAAAAGTTCCTTCTTTTGTTTGCTTGATTTGCAGCCCCAAAAAGTATGTGAGTTCTCCCATCATACTCATCTCAAATTCTGAACTCATCATAGCTGAAAACTTGGACACGAGATCATGAGAAGCACAACCAAAGATAATATCATCCACATACACTTGAACGAATAATGAGTCATTGCCATGCTTAAGTACAAAAAGAGTTTTATCAACCTTGCCCATGGTAAACCCCTTTTCAAGTAAGAAAGTTTTTAACCTATCATACCATGCTCTAGGGGCTTGTTTTAGACCGTACAAGGCTTTGGACAGTTTGTAAACATGATTAGGAAAATTTGGATTTTCAAAACCCGGTGGCTGCTTAACATAAACCTCCTCCTCTATGTAGCCATTAAGAAAAGCACTTTTAACATCCATTTGATATAACTTGAAACCTTTGATGCAGCAAATGCTAATAAAATTCTTATAGCTTCTAATCTAGCAACAGGAGCAAATGTTTCATCAAAATCTAGACCTTCAATTTGAGTGAAACCTTGAGCAACCAACCTAGCTTTATTTCTAATCACAACCCCATCCTCACTTTGCTTATTTTTAAATACCCATTTAGTTCCAATTAATGTGTGACCTTGAGGTGGAGGTACAAGTTTCCAAACATTATTTCTTTCAAAATTTACTAACTCTTCTTGCATGGCATTAATCCAACATTCATTAGTGAGTGCGTGTGATATATCCTTGGGTTCAAAAGAAGCAACAAAAGCAGAATGAGCATGAGAGTTTGGATCGCAAAACCTGGACCGAGTTACTCGTTCATGCAAGCTTCCAATGATTTGTTGTGGAGGATGACTTTTGAGTACTCGGAGGGGAGTAGACACTTCACAAGCACCTTCTTCTTCATGTTCGGACCTTTGATTAGGAGAGCTTGTTGATTGAGGAAGGTCTGAACCAGCAGTAGTGACTGTTGGTGCTGGTTGTGGTGCAAAATCAGCAGCTTGATCGTTATTCACTTCCGAGTTTTCGGGCAGCAGCACCACTTCTTCATCTTCTTCAATAAAAATACTCTCCCCCTGCGGATATGGATCCGGACCTGCAATATCGGAGCTAGTACTTGGGCTAGCTTCATCAAAGGAAACCTCGCAAGTCTCCACAATTTTGTTAGTGTCAAGTAAAAGCACCTGGTAGCCTCTAGTATGAGATGGATAACCAAAAAACATGCCATCAACAGATCTAGCTTCAAATTTATCAAGATTACCATGTTTCTTAACAAAGCATTTGCAACCAAAAACCCTAAAGTGTGTAACACTAGGCCTATGTCCAAACCGGAGCTCATATGGGGTTTTCCAATCTTAGCACGCAAGAAAACACGATTTGAGACATAACAAGCGGTTGCAATTGCATCAGCCCAAAATTTCCTAGGAGTTTGATATTCATCAAGCATAGTCCTAGCCATCTCAACTGAGGTCCTATTCTTTCTTTCTATGACACCATTTTGTTGTGGTACATAGGGTGAAGAGTATTGATGATCTATTCCATTTTCAGCACAAAAGTGATCAAAGGATTAGTTTTTAAATTCAGTTCCGTTATCACTTCTAATTGCTTTTAATGATCCTAGGTGATCAATAGATAATCTAAGAAATAAAGTTCTAAAATGACTAAAAGCTTCATTCTTAGATGCCATAAAATAAACCCAAGAATATCTGGAATAATCATCAACAATCACAAGCACATACCATTTACCTCCGAAGGATTGAACACGTGCCGGACCTACTGTGTCAAGATGTAAAAGTTGTCCCGGTTCAGCTGTCATGGTCATTGTGAGAGGAGCATGTGAACCTGCAACAAACTTAGCATGTCTACAAGAAGAGCACACAATATCATTGTCCTTTTTAAGCTTCGGCAGCCCACGTATGCGATCGAGAGCACTAACACGAGTGAGATGATCAAAGCCTATGTGACCAAGTCTACGATGCCAAAAATATAGATCCTTTGTATCATTAACAACTAGACACCGATGCTTAGAAGTTGACAAATCAAAATCAGCTTTAAAAACTCTTCCAAACCTAGAAATGTTAAACAAAAGCTCGCCTTTTGAATCTATAACCTTGCAGCAATTTTTAGCAAAGCTAACCTCTAGATTTTCATCTAGCAATTGTGAAACCAAAAGCAAGTTGTATTTCAAATTTTTAACAAGTGCCACATCTTTCAAAGTGTAGAGATTGTTTACTCTAACCGAACCTTTAGTAATTATGGGAGTAGAAGAGTTATCGGCGAAAGTAACATTTTCTACATGTGACACAAAAGAGAGAGAGGAGAACCATTCTTTGTTACCGGTCATGTGGCGTGAGCAACCTGAATCCACAATCCAAATGTTCTCCTTCCTCAAACGTGAAACCTACACAGCAGCACAATACGTCGATGACTCAATACTGGGGTTAGTTAAAAGACTTTTAGGAATCCAGTACTGAGTCACACGACGTCCAGCAGGAATAACACGTGAAAGCTGAGAAGGTACAGCAGGTTTATGAGCCAAACATCGAAATTTTTTGTTCCCAACTACTGACTTAGAAGATGTGTTATATGTAAAACAAAAAAACAGTAGGTTTGGGAGCAAGTTTTTGACTCATTACAGCAGGTTGCAAGCTCCGAACATTCGGTCTAGCAGATTTTGCTTGGTTGTTATGTGATCTAGCAAGTATTCTTTGTTTCTTATCGTGTTTAGCTAGTCTATAACAAAAATCCATGACATAACCATCTCTACCACAGTAGGTACAATGAAAAATAACCTTATTATCATGTCTAGATGAGCAAGCAACACGTTTATTAGAACCCGAATGGGACAGCACTCCTGCAGATTTGAAAATCACCTCTTTTTGTCTAGGAGCTGTTTGAATCAAACCGCTTCCTAATGACTTTACAACTTTAGGTGGTTGTGCCTTAGCATGAGCATGAGAATTAAAACCTAAACCAGTTTTATCATTACAAGACTTGGAAGAATTCAGCAGCAAGTTTAGGTTCTTATTTGCATTAGAAAACCGATCTAGTGTCCTATGCATGTCATCAAATTTATTGGACAGATCAAAGCAGTTTTCACATGAAGTTTTTTCCTTTTAGTTTGCAATTTGAACAATATTTAACTTCATGCACACGTAAAGCATTGTTCAAAATAGAAATCTCATTCATAGCATTATTTAGTTTCTTATTCAGATCATCACATGAAGAACAATGCAAATCAATTGTAGAACAACAAGCATATTTCAAATTTTTATCATTAAGTGCAGCAAGCTCTTTGTTCTTTTCAATTTCAAGTTCAAGTTTATCAAGTGTAGATGCGTGTGCACTTCTTAAAGAGGATAATTGTTCATAAATCAAATCACATGAGGAACAAGAATCATCACTAGGAATCAAAGTTTTTAAACGATTAATTTCAGATTCTAGTGATTCAATTTTAACAGCATTGTTCCTAAGTTTTTTATCCTTTTTCTTTAATATAACAGTGGCACGAGAAATAGCTTCACACATTTCTTCGTAAGTGGGACATACCTCTTCATCGTCGTTGTTGTGTTCTGCCTCCTTGGAGCTTGAACTTGACTTGCTCACCATGCAGCACATATTTGCCATAGCTTCTTCATCTTCATCACTACTGGTGTCCGCATAACTTGAGCTGAAATCTTGAAGTGCAGAGATCATACTATGCACTATGTTGCGCATTGATAAATCTTTCTTCTTCTTATTCTTTGCAAATGATTTCTTCGGCCTTGTTTGCTTTTCTTCACGTTAAGTCGGACCTGAAAGGTTAGGGCACTCCGTACGAAAATGTCCTGTCTTACCACATTCAAAACATCGTTGAGGTCCGGAGCTTTCTCTCCTTCTAGTTCTCACATTTTGCAATGTTTTTGAGAACTGAGTAGAGATGAGTGCAAGGTCCTCCTCTGGAAACTCTTCAATCTGTTCAAGGGTTAGAGAGGACAGCAAAGAGAGTGCACCACTAGATGATGATTGACTATAACTAGACATGTCATGTTGCGAAACAAATGCAATAGACTTGTGGGGGTTTTTACGTGAGATGATGTCAATTTTATGAGTTTTCAATTTAGAATAAAGCACGTCTAAAGTAAGAGAACTCATGACAGTAGATTCACAAATAGATGTAACTTTCATCTCCCAAATTGACATATCTAATGCTCCTAACAATTGTCTAGCATTTTCGACATCTGAAAAGTTAACATTGACACTACGCAAGTTGCTGAGAATTTTATTAAAGCGAGCAAAAAGGTCATCAATTGACTCACCGGGTTGCATCTCAAAACGCATGTATTCTTTCTTGAACATATATTGCCTTACCTCCTTGATCGTATTGGATCCTTCATGGTAGTCAAAAAGAGCTTTCCAAACATCATATGCAGATCGGAGGTGTGCAACACGGTCGAAGTCGCTTTGAGTCAATCCTTGGATGATCAAGTTGCGAGCCTTGTTGTTGTTGTCAACATCTCTCATGTTCGCAGCCGTAACTTGATCATTGGGTGGTACATCAAAGTTCCGGTAGACCTTTTCCCATATGGCGAAGCCTTACACCTGTATGTAGGCCTCCATCCGCGCCTTCCAAAACTGAAAATCGATGCCATTGAACACACAAGGTTTTGCGGAGTACTTCTCCATGATGGTTAGTCAAAACACGTGCAAATCACAAAGATTAGAGCACCTTGGCTCTGATACCAATTGTAGGATCGAAGATCACGTGAAAAGCTACCAGAGGGGGGGTGAATGGTAGATTAAAACTTTTCGCAGTGGAAACAACAAAAACCCCTCAGCAAAAAATCAATCGGTTAAAGAAACCGTGTGTGCAAGTGTTTTCAAACGTGTTCAACCGTGACAAATCAAGTAGAGAGGTAGAGAATCAAGTCACGGATCTAATGCAACAAGAGTCACTTGAAAACACGAAGTAAAACTTGAGATACGAGCAAAACATTAAACGAAGATCAATCTGTTCTACCCGATATAAAACAGATCTGCAACGCTGCAAAGAAACTCGTGTATCTCAAAAACTACAGATCCTAAGCTTGTGAAAATGTCACAGATGATAGATAATTGAGTTATGAAGACAACCCAAAAAGAATCACGTCAATCGGATCTGTAAAACTCGAGTTATGAACGAAACACCGAAGCAACATCGGTCTGTCCAGAAACTCGGCGAGAAAGACATGACGAAAAACAAGTCGGACGAACAAGGCACAAAAGCTCCTCGAAACTATGAACTTTATTCAATAGAAACACAAGAGGAACACCCCAAAGTTCTCTACCCACGAGAGCTCTGGCCTCCCTTGCTTTTATAGCCAGCCCTCAGGCTATACAATCCAATCTAGGACTCCTACTCCTAATTGGATTCGTATCCTAACTTACCATAACTGCTCAGGACTCTCCTATTCGCAGATAGAAGCAATCGTGAGACTTCCAAACACATTAGTAACGTCCTAAACATTCCTAAAACAACTCAACTTCGTGCCTAGCACGAAATCCTATCATAACCAACTCAAATCTTCCATATTTGAGCCATATCCGACTCAGCCTCAGCCTGAGTACGCAATCCAGCCGGTTGGACCTTTCCGACCAATTCTTTACGTCCACTTCTCTTCATCACGCCTTGGAACAATGTTGCCACATCCATGCACTCCTTGAACACGTGCAAACACCTTCCAATGACGTACACGCAACCTTCATATGCACTGCCCTTGATCCAAACATGCTGCGCGACCTCCCGATCAACTCAACCACAGCTCCTCCCGAACTTGGTTGTTGGAACCTCATCTCCTCCCTGAGACTAGTCCAAGGATCCCGTCACCAGCCATGTCTTGAACTCAAGCAACACCTGCACATGAATAAACAACCAATTCTTCCGAGCACAAGTCCTCGACTTGACTCACGTTAGTTCGAAAACCACAACACCTTACATGAGCACGTCACATAAGCATGTTGCAAACCATATCAAATGATAACCGCCATAACCATCAAAACACACTAAAAACTTAGCAAATTAATACTAAGCAAACCTTCCCATAAAGAAAGTTTGAAACATTGCGAGTTAAAAGCAAAAACAAGACGCTGCAGTTCTACGAGTTGAACTTCACGGGAGCTCCCTAAAAACAAGCTCTGGACCTCACAGAAGCTCTCCGGACCTTGCGTCGGACCTTGCCAACACTTGGCGGACCTAACAAAGAACTTGTCGGACCATGCCACAGAAGAATGTTTTGGCAATATTCAAAACTTTGAATGTTAATGCTAACTTTTATCCTAATTGCCAATGTATTCAGCACACATAGGTCTCACACATTAGAAAACCGATCTAGTGTCCTATGCATGTCATCAAGTTTATTGGACAGATCAAAGCAGTTTTCACATGAAGTTTTTCCTTTTAATTTGCAATTTGAACAATATTTAACTTCATGCACACGTAAAGCATTGTTCAAAATAGAAATCTCATTCATAGCATCATTTAGTTTCTTATTCAGATCATCACATGAAGAACAATGCAAATCAATTGTAGAACAACAAACATCTTTCAAATTTTTATCATTAAGTGCAGCAAGCTCTTTGTTCTTTTCAATTTCAAGTTCAAGTTTATCAAGTGTAGATGCGTGTGCACTTCTTAAAGAGGATAATTGTTCATAAATCAAATCACATGAGGAACAAGAATCATCACTAGGAATCAAAGTTTTTAAACGATTAATTTCAGGTTCTAGTGATTCAATTTTAACAGCATTGTTCCTAAGTTTTTTATCCTTTTTCTTTAATATAACAGTGTCACGAGAAATAGCATCACACATTTCTTCGCAAGTGGGACATACCTCTTCATCGTCGCTGTTGTGTTCTGCCTCCTCGGAGCTTGAACTTGACTTGCTCACCATGCAGCACATATTTGCCATAGCTTCTTCATCTTCATCACTACTGGTGTCCACATCACGTGAGCCGAAATCTTGAAGTGCAGAGATCATACTATGCACTATGTTGCGCATTGACAAATCTTTCTTCTTCTTATTCTTTGCAAATGATTTCTTTGGCCTTGTTTGCTTTTCTTCACATGAAGTCGGAACTGAAAGGTTAGAGCACTCCATACGAAAATGTCCTGTCTTACCACATTCAAAACATCGTTGAGGTCCGGAGCTTCCTCTCCTTCTAGTTCTCACATTTTGCAATGCTTTTGAGAACCGAGTAGAGATGAGTGCAAGCTCCTCCTTTGGAAACTCTTCAATCTGTTCCAGGGTTAGAGAGGACAGCAAAGAGAGTGCACCACTAGATGATGATTGACTAGAACTAGACATGTCACGTTGCGAAACAAATGCAATAGACTTGTTGGGGTTTTTACATGAGATTTTGTCAATTTCATGAGTTTTCAATTTAGAATAAAGCACGTCTAAAGTAAGAGAACTCATGACAGTAGATTCACGAATAGATGTAACTTTCATCTCCCAAATTGACATATCTAATGCTCCTAACAATTGTCTAGCATTTTCAGCATCTAAAAAGTTAACATTAACACTTCGCAAGTTGCTGAGAATTTTATTAAAGCGAGCAAAAAGGTCGTCAATTGACTCACCGGGTTGCATCTCAAAACGCATGTATTCTTTCTTGAACATATCTTGCCTTACCTCCTTGATCGTATTGGATCTTTCATGGTAGTCACAAAGAGCTTTCCAAACATCATATGCAGATCGGAGGTGTGCAACACGGTCGAAGTCGCTTTGAGTCAATCCTTGGATGATCAAGTTGCGAGCCTTGTTGTTGTTGTCAACATCTCTCATGTTCGCAGCCGTAACTCGATCGTGGGGTGGTACATCGAAGTTCCGGTAGACCTTTTCCCATATGGCGAAGCCTTGCGCCTGTATGTAGGCCTCCATCCGCGCCTTCCAAACCTGAAAATCGATGCCATTGAACACACAAGGTTTTGCGGAGTACTTCTTCATGATGGTTAGTCAAAACATGTGCAAATCACAAAGATTAGAGCACCTTGGCTCTGATACCAATTGTAGGATCGAAGAGCACGTGAAAAGCTACCAGAGGGGGGTGAATGGTTGACTAAAACTTTTCGCAGCGGAAACAACAAAAACCCCTCAGCAAAAAATCAATCGGTTAAAGAAACCATGTGTGCAAGTGTTTTCAAACGTGTTCAACCGTGACAAATCAAGTAGATAGGTAGAGAATCAAGTCACGGATTAATGTAACAAGAATCACTTGAAAACACGAAGTAAAACTTGAGATACGATCAAAACATTAAACGAAGATCAATCTGTTCTACCCGATATAAAACAGATCTGCAACGCTGCAAAGAAACTCGTGTATCTCAAAAGCTACAGATCCTAAGCTCGTGAAAATTTCACATATGATAGATAATTGAGTTGTGAAGACAACCCAAAAAGAATCACGTCAATCGGATCTGTAAAACTCGAGTTATGAACGAAACACCGAAGCAACGTCGGTCTGTCTAGAAACTCGGCGAGAAAGACTTGACGAAAAACAAGTTGGACGAACAAGGCACAAAAGCTCCTCGAAACTATGAACTTTATTCAATTGAAACACAAGAGGAATAGCCCAAAGTTCTCTACCCACGAGAGCTCTGGCCTCCCTAGCTTTTATAGCCAGCCCTCAGGCTAAACAATCCAATCTAGGACTCCTACTCCTAATTGGACTCGTATCCTAACTTATCATAACTGCTCAGGACTCTCCTATTCGCAGATAGAAGCAATCATGAGACTTCCAAACACCTTAGGAACGTCCTAAACATTCATAAAACAACTCAACTTCGTGCCTAGCACGAAATCCTATCATAACCAACTCAAATCTTCCATATTTGAGCCATATCCGACTCAGCCTCAGCCTGAGTACGCAATCCAGCCGGTTGGACCTTTCCGACCAATTCTTTACGTCCACTTCTCTTCATCACGCCTTGGAACAATGTTGCCACGTCCATGCACTCCTTGCACATGTGCAAACACCTTCCAACGGCGTACACGCAACCTTCATATGCACTGCCCTTGATCCAAACATGCTGCGCGACCTCCCGATCAACTCAACCACAGCTCCTCCCGAACTTGGTTGATGGAACCTCATCTCCTCCCTGAGACTAGTCCAAGGATCCCGTCACCAGCTATGTCTTGAACTCAATCAACACCTGCACATGAATAAACAACCAATTCTTCCTAGCACAAGTCCTCGACTTGACTCACGTTAGTTCGAAAACCACAACACCTTACATGAGCACGTCACATAAGCATGTTGCAAACCATATCAAATGATAACAGCCATAACCACCAAAACACACCAAAAACTTAGCAAATTAATACTAAGTAAACCTTCCCATAAATCAAGTTTGAAACATTGCGAGTTAAAAGCAAAAACAAGACGCTGCAGTTCTACGAGTTGAACTTCACGGGAGCTCCCTAAAAACAAGCTCCGGACCTCACAGAAGCTCTCCGGACCTTGCAGGAGCTCTACGGACCTTGCGTCGGACCTTGCCAACACTTGGCGGACCTAACAAAGAACTTGTCGGACCTTGCCACAGAAGAATGTTTTGGCAATATTCAAAACTTTGAATGTTAATGCTAACTTTTATCCTAATTGCCAATGTATTCAGCACACATAGGTCTCACAGAGGCACTTTTGGAGGTATTTGAATAAGAGGCCTATTTGAATGTAAATTCAAATTGCAGCAACTTTCATCACTCAAATTCAAAAGTTAGCTTCATATTCAAACTCAGCACATTTTTCTGAGTTAGCCCACCAATTTTCATCTCCATTGGAGTTCATCTTGTCGGGAGCAAAATTTGCAATAATTCAAAACTGAATTTGAATTTCAGTTTAAATATGAAGCAAATTGGACCAACCAAATTTCAAAATGGAGAACTCAAATTCAAACCAAAACTTTGGGGCTAAGTCTCACATTCAATTGTGAGTAGCTGAGGATATTTTGGCACAACAGAATTGAAAAAAATTAAAAATGGAATTAGAGGGGAGGCCCACTGGTCAGTAGACTTAGCATAGAAGTCTCCTCAGCCGACTTCCTCTACCGAGCGCGCTCGCCAGCTGCGGCCAGCGTCGGCGCCCGACCACCTCGGCCGGCCAGCTCCTGTTTCGGCCTAGGAGGTGGCACAGCAGGTGTCGCACTCTCCACTGGCCTCAGGGGCCTATAAAAGGCCCGAGACCGCCGGCGAGTTGCTGTTTTTCGCGAGTCCCGCAACCAGCAGCCTAGTCGCCTGAGCTCCGATCATGTGCCACCCAAGCTGTGATCATCTTCCGGCCTTGACCTCCATAGGAAAGTGAAGCGCTAGCTCGTCCTCAAGAACCACCGCGTAAACCGCTCCAAGGTTCGACCTTTGTGCGTGGAGAATTTTCAAGTTTAGGGCGGGGAGCTCATTTCGGGACCCGATTATGTTTAGGAGAAATTCGGGAAGCTTGGTGGGTGGGAGGTCGAACGGAGCTGTGAGAGAGCATCTAGAGGTTATGGCGAACCCTCTCGATCGAAAACTGGAAGGAAATCACCGCCGGAACCCTAAGTTCACCATAGAACAGTGTGGCGGAGGAGGGGGTCACCGGTGAGGTCTGGGTTGCCGGACGTTTTAGGCCCGATGGAGATCATGTCGAGCTTCCCGAGGTTCCCCTGAGTGTGGCGATGCGATTAGCGCGCGCAGGAGATGGTCAGAAGGGCGGGAACATGTTGCCGAGGTAGCACAGAGGCATAGGGCTCGTCGCCGTCGAGCTACGGTGGTTAGCCGCCGGCGACATGGTGTCCAGCGTGTTCAGCACCCGAGGTTACGGGGGGGGGGGGGGGGGGGGGCAAGTTTTGTCTGCGCCGGCCAGCTAGATCGCCGGGAACGCCGACCTCGCCGGAGCTCCGGCGGCTCGGGGCGGCGGCATCGGGAGGTAGACGAAGGGGGCGGCCCCACCTGTCAGCCCCTGTGCTAATCGCGCGCGAGCGCGCGGTTAGTTCAATTTAAATGGGTGGGCCCCGCTTTCAGCCTCTGGTTTAGCGCGGGAGGTGATTCTCTGTGGGAAAATAATTCAGGGATCAGCTCGAACTTTAGAAATTCATAACTTTGTGTAGGAAGCTCCAAATTCAGTGAACCAAATTTTTCTGAACTCAGGATTCTGAGTACTTTCCAGCAAGACCAATTTCAGCTCATGAAACTTAATAGTTTTCCAGAATTAAATCTCTAAAATTTAAACTGTGGGGAATTTTATATGGAGAATTACTTTATGAAAAATGCTGGATTTTGGCTGAGAGATTCTTTGGAAAATCCTGGAGTCACAGTAAAATTTTCAGACTCATACAAGTTAATTTAGTCCCCCTAATTGGGTGATTAAGAGAACTGCCCTGAGAAAATAGAAAAATGTACAGAAACATTTTTCAGATTTTCTCAAATCTTAATTAGGGCATAACTTTCAGTAGAATTCTTCAAATGACATGAAACCAATGCCATAAGAACCATCTTGACTTCTAGTTTCCAGAAAGTAATGGTTGGAGCCATGAAAACCCCTGGAATTACATAGAGGCTCAAATATTGACCAAATGGGCTTTTATTTGTACAAGGTTCAAAGGAACTTTGTTTCAAATGAAACTTGGTCGAGACTCTGGTTAGGACCCTACCAAGACACCATAAAAATTTCAGAACCAAAGGGGAGGGCTAGCTAGAGTTATTAGTAATTAAGTATTCAAGTTCATGCATTGCATTTAAATTGACATGTAGTATCTCATTAACGTGTAGTCGCTGAAGGCGAGGAAGATCCGGAGGTACTCGACTTACTACTTCCGGAAGAAGAACTAACCCCTGACCAGCAGCAACAAGGCAAGCCCCGGTTTGCATTAAGCTCTTTTATAAAGTTTTACTTTGTTCACATGTCTAGTATGAAGTATAAATATGCATTAGGTGTAGGATGGATGGAACCCCACTTGCATAACCAAAGGTTCCTAAAAGAGTGAGGGTAGTGTCTAAGACCTCGAGTAGACAGGCTATGCTTAATGAGTAATAGGACTTCGGTACAAGTCGAGTAGTTGGAATCCACTCACGAGATAGGCTTGGGACACACGGGTTCGGTTGAGTGATGTGAGATCACTTTAGTAATGAAAATGAGACTAGGCAGGGGCTAGGGCGCAGCAAGAGGAAGTCTTGTGTGCGCAGCCCTGCCCATGTCGATTGAGGACCGATCCGTGTGCGGCCCTGCTGAACAAGTATTGAACGTACCAAAGGCATATCGGATATATGGGCCCCGATAAACCGATGTAGCCTAAACCTCCGGGCGTCGAAGCATAGCATACCGATTTATTGGTGTAGGTTGAGGGCAGCAAGGTGGAAATCTGCCAACGGGCATAGAGAGATGCTCCGTGTGGGGAACCTCCTGCTCGTTTTGGTGCGACCGGTTCGACGTTTGGGCTGTTGGGTGAAAGGTTGTCCCGTACGACATCGAGTGAGCGTGCTGTGCAGCTCCACGGATGGGCGTACGTGACGTGCTCTTTGGGTTTCCCTGCAGGTGTATGTCGAGTCGATTCGCCGTCCCTCACGGTGACGAGTACCGCTTGTTCACTGCATCGTAACATAGTTAATGTATGAAATGTTATGCTTCAATATTGCTGATATGTTATAATTGTCTTGCTACATGTGTGCCACCAAATATTGCTTACTAAATTTCAGATTTCCTAACTGTTAACTTGTGGCTAAAAGATGAACTTGTAGGCGTGTCCATTGATAACTGTGACTGTCCTATGTCCATTGTACCCCTGATTTAGAGTTCCATGCGTAGGTGAGTCGATTAAGTCTTGTTGAGCCATCGTGCTCACGGTTGCTGCTTAAGTGTTTTTCAGGTGAGGAGCCACCCACGGACTCGGAGTACGAGTCCACCGGCGAGGGTTACCCTCCGTCGGTGATCACGGCTGAGTGGGAGCCGTACACGCCGCAGTTAGCTGAGACGTGCACCTAGTGTGGGTTACCCTAGGGCTGGGCAACCGACTTTTGCTAGATAGGCGGGCGTGAGTGTAGAAAGTTAGACTTTTGCTGTGTAATAAAGACAATAGTTTGTAACTGAGTATTGTACCTGTTTGTACAGTTCATTTGTTTTCCCATGTAATATATTGTGTTCTTATGACGTGTGCTGTGTCACACCCGGTTTCTCCGAAGAACAACCGAGTGAATATCACATGTATGTCAGGATCATTTTCTCATACATGTGATGACAAATAGTGAATCATCATTTATTACAAGCCAGGTGTCTAATATAAATATGTCTTACAAAGCATTCATCTCGATGGACGATAATAAGTTCATAACATGTAAATAAAATAGCAGCGGAAATATTATTCTTGTGGGCTCCATCACATGCGTTGCCCGGGGCACTCCATGAACATAGAATCCTTCTTCGGGTCCGAAGTCTTGATCATTAAACACCACATCATCCCCTTGACCTGAGCAGCAATTTAAACCAACAAATATGCAAGTTTGAGTACTGTGGGTACTCAGCAAGTGTGGGAAAGTTATGTCATGCATGGCTAGAGCAAGGAGAGGCTGAACTCATGGTTAAAGCACTACGCAATTATTACCTACCACCTTAGCTTATTAAGCACCTACATTACTACACGGGTGAAATGGTCCCAATCTCCCATCCCATCATCATAATCAAATAACCATATCATCACTTCCAATGTTAAGCTCCCCGCTTAACATCCACAACTTCCCAAAGTCATCATCCTCTAATCATGAATAAGTCCAAGCCGCTCTTGACCGTGAGCACGGCTGTCATGACAGTTTTGACTCTGCAGAGTTTGCACCACTGTACCCACATGTAGTGATTTCATCCCCCGTTGCCGGGTGGACTAAAAGAACCTCCATTCTGCCAGTGGCTACGAACCACATTCACACTTCCCAGGTGTGTAGCCAGGAGATCACTACGAAGCCTTTACAAAGGGATTCCCGACGAGCATGGGCCCACTGAGGTTTCACCCCTAACAGCATACAAGAGGCTCCAACCCCGCTGCAGTGGCCCCCTCTTGAGCCTTGCAGTTCATATGGTAGTCCAGCTGACACCTATTCCCCGCACCATCCAACACACCCATACTACGCTGGGGATACACCTAATTAATTGGCCAAGCTGCCCCATCTAAGCATGTGGTTGGCACGGTAAAGCCAGGTTACATGCTCCATGAACCGGTCCTTAGGATCCAGGCAAGTACTAAACACAAACCCGAGTCTCGTGAACCCAACACCAACCAAATCATCCAACTTGCCTCGATCCCTACCTCTACATAACTCATAATATCTCATTCAAGAGTAAGGTAAACAAATTGATGATCTCATATCCCACTTATCCCATTCTAAGCATGGCTAAGCATAAGTAATATGAATGAATGACATAATAAAACAAATTCCAACCCAAGCTACAAGGAAACAAGATAATGCAATTCTAGGGAAACTTCCTAGCATGGGTTTCATATTTCAATTGACAATGCAAATAATTCTATCTACACATCCTAGTATATGATCAAAGTGGTCAAGGACACTTGCCTTCTTCCTGCTGCTCTGGGAATGGATAGTCCTGATCTTGGAAAGGAAGAACTTGCTCTGGAGCAGGTTCTACTCATGCCAACACACATAGCAAAAGAAAACGACAATCCATAAGACAGGGTTCACACTTTCACTTCATACAAACCACACATACATACCTATGAAAGTCATTCACATTACTAAGTGTTGTGGTTATCCTAGATGTGTTGATTTTTGGCCTACATGCACTTTTAAACATATGTATATTATTTCTAACTTTTGTATTCAGATTTCTGTTTGGACACTATATATGAATTTCCAATTTAAACAAATTCTTTAATACACTCTTTAGCTACCAAGTTTGCATGGAAGGTAATTTCCTACTCCAAATGTGTTTTCAGATCTTCTACCAAACCCTAAACTGAAGTCTTTGGATTTGGAGACTTCATTTATCATTTTCTAGTTATGCATACCTATTTTCCTATATTTTCTAGATTTATTTTCTATGTCTAAAAGTGAGTTTTATTATTAAATAGTAGGGCATATCATCTAAACAGAATAGGTTCTGATCTAAAATATTAAATAATATATTTTGGAACTTCTCCTCTGATGTGAACTAATTTCAATTTATTTTACTAATTTTCAGAATTATTTCCTGACCTAAAATTGTGTCCCTATAACTAATTAATGTGAACAATCAATTAAACAGATTCATTTCAGCTTAAAATCTATGTTTTCCAAGTGCTAGGAGAGTTTAAATTTGAATTTACAATATGTTTGTCTCACCTTTTAAATTTTAAATCCTAATCACATATTCAAATTCCTAAATTTAATATCATATAGGGTTAAAAAGGTAAACTCACCCCACTACAGGGTCTATTCTATTATTTCATAAATTTCCAGGGGTCTAGCTACACATAACAGAGGGGTTTTCCTAATTTTTATTAAGTCCAGGGGCTAAAACTGATTTTTAAATGAATTTACATGAATTTCTGAAGTTCCAGGGGCTAGATCAGAAGTTTCCGGGGCTAGCTCGTATTTTCCGAGATCCCCAGGGGGTAGCGCGTAAGAATCCCGGCCTTTATAATGTCGGGCTGACGTGGACAGTCCGATTTAAAACAGACGGCTGAGATTATAACGTCGAACCGGTACGCGCGGGTTTTAATTCTACCGTGCGATTTAAAATAGACGGCGCACAATCGGCCACGTCGTCCTGACCGTGCGCGGGCGGCGCTGCCCGGCGCGCGCGGCGGCGGGAGGCGGCGATCTCGCCGAAAAACTTCGGATCTTCGCATATACTTCCTAAAACTGGGATTTCATGGCATAGAACGGTAGAGGGGAGGTCGGGGATCTCACCTCGGAGTTTTTCTTGAGCTCGGAGGTCCTGGAAGGTGGTCGGCGTCGAGGTCCGAGGTGGATCCGCTGCGGTGCTCGTCGGAGCTGTGCCTGGAGCACAAACCACCGAGTTTTCTGCACCTGCGTGATTCCCCGGAGGCGGTGGAACACGATCGGCGCGTTAGATCGGAAAATCCGAGCAGAGATCGAGAGAAATCGGTGATCAGAGCTTCGGTTCTCACCGGGAGGGAAAACAGCTGATCGGGTGGGGAAAACGGGGCGATGTCAGCGTTTATATAGACGGGGGAGGGCGGCGTGTCGGTTGTGATCGAGTTTGAGTCATCCGGGACCAGAATTCGGCTGGGGTCGCGGGTTTCCGGGGGTAGTTTTGATTCGGGAGAGAGAGGAGTCCTGGGATCGGCCGCGCGCGCGCGAGGAGGAAGACGACGGCGGGCCCCGCGTGTCAGTGATAGGGAAAAGGGGCGCGCGGCTGCGGGCTGGCTCGGGGGTATGGTGGGCCGGCTGGTGGGTTTCGGCCCACTGGCCGGGGGTTTTGTTTTTTCTTTTTCTTTTTCTTTTCTGTTTTGAGTTGAATTTAAATTCCAATTTGGATTTGAATTTCTGCACCACATGCAATACGTCCAAAAATTTTTAAATTCCCATCTTAACAGGTTTTGGGGTGTTACAGCTCTACCCCCCTAAAAAGAAATCTCGTCCTTGAGATTAGTGGTTCTAGGAAAACAATTCCGGAAACTGTGCCTTAAGCTCGTCTTCTCGCTCCCAGGTGGCTTCCTCTTCCGAGTGATGCTTCCACTACACCTTGCACATCCGAATTCTTTTATTTCTTGTGAGGCGTTCCATTGTCTCCAAAATCTTGAATGGTTGCTCAGCATAAGACAGATCCTCAGCTACGTCAACCTCATTCATGGGTAACATCTCGTCAGGCGTCCTCAGACATTTCTTGAGCTGTGACACATAGAATACATCATGCACATCCGATAGGCGAGCTGGCAGTTCTAGTTGATATGCCACTTCGCATTTCCTCTCCAGAACTTAAAAGGGTCCGATCTATCGAGGTGATAACTTCCCTTTCACCTTGAACCGACGAAGTCCTCGAATAGGGGATACCTTGAGGTAGACATAGTCCCCCACGTTGAAAACGAGCTCTCTTCTCCGTACATCGGCATAGCTCTTTTGTCGTGTCTGTGCTATCCTCGAGTTGTTGCGAATTTCCCTCACTTTCGCCTCGGCGTCTTGTAGTACCTCGGGCCCAAACACTTTACTTTCTCCCGTTCGGTTCCAAAATAGGGGAGTTCTACACTTCCTCCCATACAAAGCCTCAAAGGGTGACATTTTCATATTAGCCTGATAGCTGTTATTATAGGAGAACTCCGCATACGGTAAGTTCTTATCCCAACTCCGATTGTTTTTGAGTGCACACGCTCTCAGCATGTCCTCAAGGATCTGATTGGTTCTTTCCGTCTATCCATCAGTCTGGGGATGATAGGCAGAACTAAAATTCAGATGAGTTCCCATGGTTTCATGCAACTTCTGCGAGAACCTTGAGGTGAACTGTGTCCCTCGATCTGACACTATCTTCTTTGGCACTACATGGAAACACACGATCCTTGACATGTATGATTCTGCCAATTTGGATCCGCTGTAGCTTTTTTTCACAGGGATGAAATGAGCACCTTGGTTAGCCTGTCAATGATGACCCATATCGAATCATGTCCAGATTGGGTCCTGGGTAGTCCCACTATGAAATCCATACCGATTTCTTCCCATTTTCATTCAAGTACTTTGAGTGGTTGCAATAATCCCGCGGGTCGTTGATGTTCTGCTTTCACCAACTGACGTGTGTCACATAGGGCAACATGTTCCGCGACATCTCGCTTCATGCCATACCACCAATACCTGCTCTTGAGGTCCTGGTACATCTTCGTACTCCCAGGATGAATGGAATAGTCGGAATCATGAGCCTCCTTCAAAATCAATTCACGGATCTCCTTCACTTCAGGCACATAGATTCTTTTCCCGTGCCAAACCGTACCTTGTTCATCCTCTTTGAAACCAGGGGCTCTATTATCCTTGATGAGTTCTCTAATCTCTTGTATCTTCTCGTCATTCTTCTGACCATTTTGGATGTCTTTCTCTAATGTGGAGTCCACTTCCATGGCGATGACCTCACCACTGTTCACCAGGCATAGATTGAGTCTTATAACATCGTCCTTCAATTCTGCAGGCATGTCCTTCAAGCTCAACCTATTGACCTGCACTTTCCGGCTTAAAGCATCTGCCACGACATTCACTTTCCCAAGATGATAGTTGATGCCCACATCAAAGTCGTTGATTAGCTCTAACCATCTCCTTTGTCTGAGGTTGACATCTGGCTGTGTGAAAATGTACTTTAAGCTCTTATGATCCGTATATATCTCTGTCCTCTTCCCCATCAAGTAGTGCCGCCGAATCTTCAACGCGTGTACCACTGCGGCTAGTTCTAGGTCATGTGTAGGATAGGTCTTCTCGTGTTTCCGGAGCTGCCGGAACGCATAAGCCACGACATGCCCCTCTTGCATGAGAACACATCCCAACCCGTTTCCAGAGGCATCGCAGTACACCGAAAAGTTCTTCTGCATATCTGGCATAACTAGCACTGGGGCTGTTGTCAATCTTTTCTTTAGCTCTTGAAAACTCGTCTAGCACTACGGCGTCCATGTGAATATGATTCCTTTCTCAAACAGTTTGGTGAGGGGTCTCGAGATCTTGGAGAATCCCTCAATAAACCGTCGATAATACCCAGCCAATCCCAAGAAGCTTCGAACTTCCCCAACGTGCTCAGGGGTCTTCCACTTCTGTACATCCTCGATCTTGGCGGGGTCTATGGAGATTCCTCCCTCCGAGATTATATGTCCTAAGAAGGGAACTCTCTTCAACCAGAATTCACACTTGCTCAGCTTGGCATATAGTTGGTGTTCTCTCAGTTTTTAAAACACCAACCTTAAATGCCTCTCATGTTCTTCTTCATCTTTGGAAAAGACGAGAATGTCATCAATGAAAACCACCACAAATTTGTCCAGATATTCCATGAATACCTTGTTCATGAGATACATGAAGTATGTCGGGGCATTAGTTAGCCCGAAAGGCATGACGGTATATTCATACAGTCCGTACCGAGATACGAAAGCTGTCTTTGGAATATCGGTTTGCCTTATCTTAAGTTGGTGGTATCCCGACCTTAGATCAATTTTCGAGAACACACAAGCTCCCTTCAACTGATCAAACAAGTTTTCAATGCGGGGTAATGGGTACTTGTTCTTGATGGTTACTTCATTCAACGCACGGTAGTCTACGCATAACCTTTGGGTTCCGTCCTTCTTGGGCACAAATATCACTGGAGCTCCCCATGGTGAGGAACTAGGACAAACGTACCCCTTCTCTGTCAACTCTCTTAAATGTTCCTTGAGTTCTTCCATCTGTTTAGAGTCCATCCGATAAGGTCTCTTGTATATCGGAGCTGTTCCAGGCACTAGCTCAATCATGAATTCCACTTCACGATCGGGGGGCATACCTGGCAACTCCTCCAGAAAAACGTCTAGATATTCACTGATAATCCTGATCTCCTCCACTTTCACCTCAACTTGATTTAATTTAATGTCCCTCCTAGGCTCTTGTATTGTTATGAACTTTACTCTTGTGCCACTAGGGTGAGTTAGTTCCACCGTTCTGGTCGAACAATGGATGATTCCCTTATGTTTGGTCAACCAATCCATGCCCAAAATAATATCTATCCCTTGTGAATCTATCACTATGAGGTTGGCAGTAAATACTACCCCATTAATGTCTAGATTCACCTTGGGACACACTTGTATTGTCCTTATTTCTCCACCTGGAGAGTTTACTGCTAGCATATGGTTCATTTGTGTTGTTGCTAGATCATGCTTCTTAACAAACCCTTGGGCAATGAACGAGTGGGTAGCACCAGAATCGAACAACAGGGTTGCAATGTATAAATTGGCAGGAAACTTACCAACTACCACGTCGGGTGCCTCTTGCGCTTCCTCCATGGTCACGTGGTTCACCCGTCCTCGCATCACATTCTGCTGTTGCGGCTGCACGGGCTTCTTCTTTGGGCACTTATGAGCGTAGTGCCCCACTTCACCATAGTTAAAGCATTGCACCCCAATCTTAGGTGCCTGGCCTTTGCTGTCTTGGGGTTGGTTTGGGGGTCCTTGTACTGCTGGTCGAGGTTGATATGCGGGGCGAGGCTGCTGTACAAACTGACGTTGTGGCTGTGCTGGTGCTGACGGAGGCCTGAAGTTCAGGTTGTACCCTCTCGGTGCTGAGTAGGGTACCGCAGCACGGCTCGTCTGCCCTGCGGGTTGCTGCATCAGACGTGGGCGTGTGTTGCTACCCGAGGCTTGGTGTGACCATCCTGCCTTCCTCTTGTTTTTGTTTTCCAAGGCCTTCAGCTTCCTCTCCACCACAAATGCTCTGTCCACCATCTTTTGGAAGCTTTTGTACTCGTTGGAGGACATTGCACACTGCATTTCCGCTGTAAGGCCTTCCACAAAGCAGTCCTGTTTCTGCTCATCAGTCTCTATGTCCCGTGGTGCATAACGGGATAGTTGGGTGAATTTAGTGAGGTATTCCCTCACCGTCATGTTTCCTTGCTGCAGCCCCAAGAACTCCTTTCTCTTGTTTTTGAGTTCACCCCTTGGTATGTAATGGTTGCGGAAGCTACGCTTGAACTCTTCCCAAGTGATGTTCTCAGGGTCATGATGGGCGGCCACGTAAGCGGTCTACCAATCTGCAGCAGGTCCATGCAATTGGTGAGAGGCAAACAGCACCCTCTCATATCCTTGGCATTCTTTGATCCTCATCTTGCTCTCAATGGTCTTTAGCCAATCATCTGCCTCCAGAGGTTCAGCAGCACTTCCAAACTTTGGAGGTTGAGTCCCAAGAAACTCACTCAACCTTGGTTGGCGTGGTGCAGCTTGTGGAGGTGGAGCTTGGTGCAAGTTGGCCACCACTTGAGTCAGGCTCTGGATGGGCTGATTCTGATTTTCAAGAAATTGGTGGATGGGATCAACTCCTTCACGGCGACCACCCCTGTCTTGTCCTCCAGAAAGATGAGGGTTGTCGGCCTTATCGTTGTTGTTGGCGGGGTTGGCACCACGACCCTTTCCTCTTGTGGCCATCTATCCTGATCAACCAAATGTTAATTTAAAGCATTACGTATTAACATCCCAATTTGCTTGTTTAAACTTTAAAATTTTGAGACCTTATTATATTTATATTTTCTGAGGGTTTCATGTCTCACGCGAAAATAAATGCACTCTTAATTTCATAGGGGTTCACACATCAAAGCAAAACAACCTGAAGACGAGGTTGTGGACAATTGCCCATGGCTTCCACAACTCACGTCACACACCACACATTAACACACCATTAACTAAGGTATTGACTCTCCTACTCGATAACCTGTTGAACTATGGGAAAGGACTCTACACGACTCGTATCACTGAGCTGGCTCCTCGGGATCTTCCTCGTTATTACGGCTGCCCTCTGACTCCGCTTTGGGTGGGAAGCTGCTGGTGGAGAAGTGCGGCGACGCCTACTCGCCCGGCGATCTGGGGAGTCAGGAGTCCATGTGTCATTCATGGTGACACACAGTTCATTCCCATCTCCTCTTTCTCTCGCCCTCAAGCTGGCTCGAAGCAAGGCCTTAGTCTCCTTCAGGGTGTCACGAACATCCTGAAGCTCCTGCTGACACTCCTGCAGTCGAGTGTTGAGCATAGCAGCATCCTCCAAGCACAGGTCCATGTGCTCATGGGAAGTCCCCTGCTGCACTGGCGGGTACTTGTACTCCGTTGTACCACTCTTACGCTGGAGGACATACATGTACTCAGTCCTGTCCAGGTGGCGACGATAGATGTGACTCTGGCAGGTGATTGCCTCCTAGGTGACATCCTTCTCCGCATCGACCTGTGTCGCTCGACAAGCTGGAGAGCGGTGGATCTTGAGCAGCTGATTTTCGTGGATAATCCTCATTTCTGAACTACATTCTTCCCGCTTCTCACGGATGGTTCGGGTGGAGCTGTAGTGCATGATTAGCTTGCCCGTATTGCCGGCGGCTTGGAGCATGCGTCGAAGACGGCGCAACAAGCCTCCTACTGTCAATCCGTAGGAGAGGTACGTCACCGGACGGTTCTACTCTCTCAGGGCAAGGGCAACTACGGGAACTCTCCCTCCGGTGGACTTGCGAGCAGTGCGGATCATGCGAACCATCTAAAACATAAAGCATTTAAACTTAAGTTAGATAAAATTTTAAACAAAAATCCTATTTTGAATAAAAGTTGGGGTAAGATGAAGAAAGTGACCCCATTAAATAACACTTTTCAACCCACACCTTGTAAAATAGTTTTTTAAAAAAATGGGGTCCTTAAATACGTCCATTTCTACCTAGGTCCACGTTCCTACGGGCAACCTTGGCTCTGATACCACTTCTATCACCCCCGGTTTCTCCGAAGAACAACCGAGTGAATATCCCATGTATGCTAGGATCATTTTCTCATACATGTGATGACAAATAGTGAAGCATCATTTATTACAAGCCAGGTGTCGAATATAAATATGTCTTACAAAGCATGCGTCTCGATGGACGATAATAAGTTCATAACATGTAAATAAAATAGCAGCGGAAATATTATGCTTGTGGGCTCCATCACAGGCGTTGCCCGGGGGACTCCATGAACCTAGAATCCTTCTTCGCGTCCGAAGTATTGATCATTAAACACCACATCATCCCCTTGACCTGAGCAGCAATTTAAACCAACAAATATGCAAGTTTGAGTACCGTGGGTACTCAGCAAGTGTGGGAAAGTTATGTCATGCATGGCTAGAGCAAGGAGAGGTTGAACTCATGGTTAAAGCACTACGCAATTATTACCTACCACCTTAGCTTATTAAGCACCTACATTACTACATGGGTGAAATGGTCCCAATCTCCCATCCCATCATCATAATCAAATAACCATGTCATCACTTCCAATGTTAAGCTCCCCGCTTAAGACCACAACTTCCCAAAGTCATCATCCTCTAATCATGAATAAGTCCAAGCCGCTCTTGACCGTGAGCACGGCTGTCATGACAGTTTTGACTCTGCAGAGTTTGCACCACTGTACCCACATGTAGTGATTTCATCCCCCGTTGCCGGGTGAACTAAAAGATCCTCCATTATGCCAGTGGCTACGAACCACATTCACACTTCCCAGGTGTGTAGCCAGGAGATCACTATGAAGCCTTTACAAAGGGATTCCCGACGAGCGTGGGCCCACTGAGGTTTCACCCCTAACAGCATACAAGAGGCTCCAACCCCGCTGCAGTGGCCCCCTCTTGAGCCTTGAGGTTCATATGGTAGTCCAGCTGACACCTATTCCCCACACCATCCAACACACCCATACTACGCCGGGGATACACCTAATTAATTGGCCAAGCTGCCCCATCTCAGCATGTGGTTGGCACGGCAAAGCCAGGTTACATGCTCCATGAACCGGTCCTTAGGATCCAGGCAAGTACTAAACACAAACCCGAGTCTTGTGCACCCAGCACCAACCAAATCATCCAACTTGCCTCGATCCCTACCTCTACATAACTCATAATATCTCATTCAAGAGTAAGGTAAACAAATTGATGATCTCATATCCCACTTATCCCATTCTAAGCATGGCTAAGCATAAGTAATACGAATGAATGACATAATAAAACAAATCCCAATCCAAGCTACAAGGAAACAAGATAATGCAATTCTAGGGAAACTTCCTAGCATGGGTTTCATATTTCAATTGACAATGCAAATAATTCTATCTACACATCCTAGTATAGGATCAAAGTGGTCAAGGACACTTGCCTTCTTACTGCTGCTCTGGGAATGGATAGTCCTGATCTTGGAAGGGAAGAACTTGCTCTGGGGCAGGTTCTACTTATGCCAACACACATAGCAAAAGAAAACAACAATCCATAAGACAGGGTTCACACTTTCACTTCATACAAACCACACATACATACCTATGAAAGTCATTCACATTACTAAGTGTTGTGGTTATCCTAGATGTGTTGATTTTTGGCCTACATGCACTTTTAAACATATGTATATTATTTCTAACTTTTGTATTCAGATTTCTGTTTGCACACTATATATGAATTTCCAATTTAAACAAATTCTTTAATACACTCTTTAGCTACCAAGTTTGCATGGAAGGTAATTTCCTACTCCAAATGGGTTTTCAGATCTTCTACCAAATCCTAAACTGAAGTATTTGGATTTGGAGACTTCATTTATCATTTTCTAGTTATGCATACCTATTTTAATATATTTTCAAGATTTATTTTTTATGCCTAAAAGTGAGTTTTAATATTAAATAGTAAGGCATATCATCTAAACAGAATAGGTTCTGATCTAAAATATTAAATAATATATTTTGGAACTTCTCCTCTGATGTGAACTAATTTAAATTTATTTTACTAATTTTCAGAATTATTTCCTAACCTAAAATTGTGTCCCTATAACTAATAAATATGAACAATCAATTAAACAGATTCATTTCAGCTTAAAATCTACTTTTAACTCATTCTAAAGTTTTCCAAGTGCTAGGAGAGTTTAAATTTGAATTTACAATGTGTTTGTCTCACCTTTTAAATTTTAAATCCTAATCACATATTCAAATTTCTAAATTTAATATTATATAGGGTTAAAAAGGTAAACTCACCCCATTACAGGGTCTATTATATTATTTCATAAATTTCCAGGGGTCTAGCTACACATAACAGAGGGGTTTTCCTAATTTTTATTAAGTCCAGGGGCTAAAACTGATTTTTAAATGAATTTACATGAATTTCTGAAGTTCCAGGGGCTAGATCAGAAGTTTCCGGGGCTAGCTCGTATTTTCCGAGATCCCCATGGGGTAGCGCGTAAGAATCCCGGCCTTTATAATGCGGGGCTGATGTGGACCGTCCGATTTAAAACAGACGGCTGAGATTATAACGTCGAACCGGTACGCGCGGGTTTTAATTCTACCGTGCGATTTAAATTAGACGGCGCACAATCGGCCACGTCGCCCTGACCATGCGCGGGCGGCGCTGCCCGGCGGCGCGCGGCGGCGGGAGGCGGCGATCTCGCCGGAAAACTTCAGATCTTCGCATATACTTCCTAAAACTGGGATTTCATGGCATAGAACGGTAGAGTCGGGGATCTCACCTCGGAGTTTTTCTTGAGCTCGGAGGTCCTGGAAGGCGGTCGGCGTCGAGGTCCGAGGTGGAACCGCTGCGGTGCTCGTCGGAGCTGTGCCTAAAGCGCAAACCACTGAGTTTTCTGCACCTGCATGATTCCCCAGAGGCGGTGGAACACGATCGACGCGTTAGATCGGAAAATCCGAGTAGAGATCGAGAGAAATCGGTGATCAGAGCTTCGGTTCTCACCGGGAGGAAAAACAGCTGATCGGGTGGGGAAAACGGGGTGATGCCGGCGTATATATAGATGGGGGAGGGCGGCGTGTCGGTTGTGATCGAGTTTGAGTCGTCCGGGACCAGAATTCGGCTGGGGTCGTGGGTTTCCAGGGGTAGTTTTGATTCGGGAGAGAGAGGAGTCCCGGGATCGGCCGCGCGCGCCCGAGGAGGAAGACGACGGCGGGCCCCGCGTGTCAGTGAGAGGGAAAAGGGGCACGCGGCTGTGGGCTGGCGCGGCGGTATGGTGGGCTGGCTGGTGGGTTTCGGCCCACTGGCCGGGGGTTTTGTTCTTTTTTCTTTTTCTTTTTCTTTTCTGTTTTGAGTTGAATTTGAATTCCAATTTGAATTTGAATTTCTGCACCACATGCAATACGTCCAAAATTTTTTAAATTCCCCTCTTAACAGGTTTTTGGGTGTTACATGCTGTCGGGTGTCGCATCGTGTGGCACCACCCTCTGCGATCCTGGATGGGCGGATCCCGGTCCGCCACAGCCTGGTATCAGAGCTGCATTGGGGATAGCACAGTACCTAAGGACTGCATTATGGGAAAACTTAGGTTTATGATGAGGAATCGGTAGTTTGCCCAAGTAGGGACTATATTAGCATAGTTACTTAAAGTGGCAAGACTAACATATGTGTTATAATTCTGAATTTTAATTATGTAACGACGCACCTACGCTCTGGTAAGATTGGTAAGGAACGCTACCGAAAGCGGTTCAATTTCGGTTAGCTCCCCTGACGAGGAACGTGGTTCAGGGATAGGTCTCACAGCTTGGTGTGAGACGTCAATATGAAACTCTTGGACTCTTCATGTCCCTGAGTTCATATGAAACGCTGATCCCTAGCGTGCATTAGGCAAGTAAGTAGAGACCCCATCGCGTGGTCAGTAACGCGAGAGTGTGTTCGTCTGGAAATAGCCCAGCAGGACATACGCAGCGCTTGCCATCGGCGTGCCCTACAGGGCAGTAGGTGGTATCTGTTGGGTTGATAACATTCCCAACCGTGACGACCCGTTCATGATCTACTTGGGTTCCCCGTCGTGTGGTGTTGAAACACGATCATCTACCTTGAGACATGACCTAACTCAAGGACGGTCGTATGGCAATGATATGGGTGTTTGTATTTATTTTTAATATGATCCTGCCTGAAATGAAAACAACCCTTGAGTGCACCATTATTGTGTGGTATTCTGCAGGTACTAACCACGTATGTATCCATGAAGTAAATGTGTGCGAGAGACCGTTTAGTGCCACACTTGAGATGTATATGCCGGTATAATCCGGTTAGGATTTTCTTATGTGAGGAACGTAGTACCGAGATATTGTAGGGATATGCATGAAAATAATGATAACAAGGAATTAAAATCATTAGGTTCAACATTTAGGACCCTGGGTTGGGTAGGCAAATTGGATAGTGATGAGTGTAGTTCCAAAAAGACTGAAAAACAGAGTGCTCTGTTTTGGGCAGCAAGTTTGCTGATCTTCAACAGGGCATAACTCACAGGTCTTTTAGCCCAGGGAGGTGTGGTATGTAGTTCTGGAAAGGTATTTGAGTACTATACAACTTTGTTGTATACTTCCAGAGCTGACACACACCATAGGATGGCTTAAATCCCAGAGGAATGTGAACTGTCCAGAACCAGGACAGGGTTAAACCCTCTCTGGACTGTTCTGTTTTTCAAACATAACTTTCAGTAGAAAAATCTAAAATTTTCATAAGATACATATTTAGAAAGGGTAGAAGATGTGTTACATCTTTTCAAATCAAAATTTCTGAAATTTCAGCACAGAATTCAGTGGAAATCAGAGTTGAAAACAGCAACTTCCCAAAAGAGGTGCTGTTGAAATTCTTCCAGAAATTCTGTTGACTTTGAATTACCATAACTTTTGAATCAGAGGTGATATGATGGCAAATAAGTACTCGTTGGAAAGATACTGAAGTTAACTTTAACTTTGGTATTCATCTTGAGTCATGAAAATGCCCAGAATCAGATCAAAATCTTGAATATGTAGAAACTGGTCATTCTGGCAGAGGAATGACAGTTGAACTCATTTGAGAAATTGTTGTACCCTAGAGGGGGTTTGAGTACTCCCAATGGGGTGGAACATACTCATGAGAGGTTATCTTCAACTAGTAAAAGAGTTGAGTATAGGTCTCACTCAAGTTTCTTTTACTAGAGACCATGTTTGTGTCGTATTGAAGATAAAAGGGTAGTATACGTGATGACAACGCGATAGTAATGTCTCGTAGTGACCAAACCTAGTTATGGTGAGCTTCCAAAGAGGAGGTTCATCAAGTTGAATTAAAATAGCTTGTATTTGGTCTGGTAATGGTGTAGCTTGTGCAAAGTTATTACATTATCTACATATGAGATGTATCGCATGTTTCATTGTCATTATGTTTTACGCCTATTTCATTTGGACTGCATGCAAAATGTTGTGGGACTGATGTTTATTGTCATATGGTTGCAGATGGTTCGCACTAGGACCACGCACGAGGTTGGTGGCTCTAGCCAACAGGGAGGCGATGACTCCCAGCCACCGGCCCACGACAGCACCCCGCAGCAGCAGCCACCACCGCCGCCTCCACTTACTCTAGCGGATGTGATAGCGGCACTGGTGGGTGGTCGTGAGGAGCAGACCGACCTGCTCCGCACGATCGTGCAGAATACGTCCCAGGCGGGGGGCGTCAAGACCGAGGGCCTCGTGAGCCCCGTGAGGTGTCGTACTTGGATTTCACGAGTACGCACCCTCCAGTGTAAACAGAAGCTGAAGAACCACTGGAGGCGGACAACTGGCTGCGGACCATCGAGTCCAAGTTCGGGCTGCTCCAATGCACGGAGCGGCAAAAGACTTTGTTCGCAGCGCATCAACTTCACGGTGCCGCTGGTGCGTGGTGGGCGAATTATGTCGCCTCACGTCCGGCTGGCCATGCCGTGGAGTGGGGAGAGTTCCGGGAGGCGTTCCCCGCCTATCACATTCCTCCCGGGATCATGAAGAGGAAGTTCCAAGAATTTTTGGAACTGAAGCAGGGCGGGAGGAGTGCCCACGACTACTCCCGTGCCTTCAACCATCTGGCGCAATATGCGTCAGACTACATCTCCACTGAGGAGAAAAAGCGGGAGCACTTCTATCGGGGGTTACACCCCGAGATGAAGACACATCTCGTCCAGTGGAATCGCGGCACCTTCAACGACCTAGTCAATGCCGCGATTATGCAAGAGGACGCTCAGCGGGAGTTGGCAGCTGAGCAGCGGAAGCGCAGCGCTCCACCCAGTGGTGGGAGTGGCGCTCCCCAGAAGTACCGCATGGTGTATCGGACACGATCCGGCCAGCAGTGGCACCCACCGGCGCGACCTCAACGGTTCGGGGGACGTCCTTTGCAGTCACCTCCGTTCCGTCCGTCGATGCCACCACCAAGACAGCAGCAGCAGCAGAAGGCACCCTGGGCGTTTCCACCACCACAACACGCCCCGGGTTTCCGTCCATCGATCAGCGGGGGACCGCCCCATTTCACCTGCTTCACGTGTGGCCAGGCGGGCCACTTCGTGAAGGACTGTCCCTAGGGGCAGCAGAGCAGCGGGAAAGCCCAGTTCCAGGGCGGTGCTCAAGGCCGACCTCCGGTGAAGAAGGTTGGTCAGCGGACTGGGGGCATCCACAACCTCGACAATGAGGACGCCCCAGAGGGAGAGAACGTGCCGGCGGGTATGTTCACTCTCAACGATAAAGCCATCATCATACTTTTTGATTCTGGTGCAACCCACAGCTTTATAAGTGCATCCTATGTGTCTAAGCATCAAATGCAAGTCTTCCCAACCGACTGCACCTATATGATCTGCTCACCGGAAGGGAAGATTTCAGAAAATATGATGATCCCAAAGGCACCTATGTGCTTAGGTGGGAAATTATATCCCACCACCTTGATAATCCTTATGGGGCAAAAGATTGATGCAATCTTAGGGATGTCATGGCTACAATACCATGGCGCTGTCCTGGAGACACGGACACGGACGGTTCATTTAAACTCTCCATTTCACCGTCCACATTCCATGGTGTTATACATGCCAGTCCGGGAAATTTCAGCAATTAATAATGCTGAAGCTCTCAAGTTAGAGGACATCCCCGTAGTCCGGGAGTACCCCGACGTGTTCCCGGATGATCTTCCGGGCATGCCACCTGAGCAGGATGTCGAGTTCAAGATCGAGCTTGCACCCGGGACTACGCCCATATCATGGAGACCATATAAAATGGCTCCGAATGAGCTGGCTGAACTGAAAGAACAGCTCAATGATCTGTTGAGCAAGGGTTTCATCGGGCCGAGTTCATCGCCTTGGGGATGCTCGGCGCTGTTCGTGAAGAAGAAGGATGAAACCTTGAGGCTGTGTGTGGATTACCGGCCGATCGACGCCGTCACCATCAAGAATAAATACCCATTGCCCCGTATTGACATTCTGTTTGATCAACTGGTGGGGGCAAGTGTGTTCTCAAAGATGGACCTTCGCTCTGGATATCATCAGATAAATATCCGGGCGGAGGATATCCCAAAGACGGCCTTCTCGACGAGATATGGATTATATGAATATCTCGTCATGTCCTTTGGTCTCACAAATGCTCCAGCCCATTTCATGTATCTCATGAACTCGGTGTTCATGCCAGAGCTGGACAAGTTTGTGGTAGTGTTCATCGATGATATCTTGGTTTACTCCAAGACAGAAGCCGAACATGCCGAACACTTGAGGATCGTTCTTCAACGATTGCAAGACTACAAGCTCTACGCCAAGTTTAGCAAATGCGAGTTTTGGATCAGCCAAGTGCCATTCTTGGGACATATCATCTCAGCAGAAGGCATTGCGGTTGACCCAAGCAAGATAGAGCAAGTGCTGAAATGGAAAGCTCCCACTTCAGTTCATGAAGTCAGAAGCTTCCTCGGGTTAGCAGGATACTATCGGAGATTCATTCCAAGCTTCTCCAAGCTCGCTATACCGATGACAGAATTGCTGAAGAAGGGGACGAAATATGTTTGGAACACGGCGTGTGAAGGAGCATTCCAAACATTGGTGAAGCATCTCACCACAGCCCCGGTCTTAGCTCAGCCGGATACAACAAAGCCCTTCGACGTGTATTGTGACGCGTCCAGTATTGGGCTCGGCTGCGTGTTGATGCAGGAAGGACGTGTGGTCGCATATGGCTCACACCAACTTCGGAACTATGAGCAGCATTATCCCACTCATGATCTTGAGCTTGCTGCAGTGGTTTTGGCGCTGAAAATGTGGAGGCACTATCTCCTGGGGAATCTGGTGCATCTCTACACCGACCACAAGAGCTTGAAATACATGTTCACCCAGAAGGAGCTGAACATGAGGCAAAGGAGGTGGATAGAATTGATCAAAGATTATGAAATTGAGATTCATTACCACCCCGGCAAGGCGAATGTGGTTACCGACGCGCTGAGTCGGAAATCACATGTCCATCACCTCACCATTACACCGGTGGAGGAGGAAGAGCCGAGTTTATACTTGGTTCCTTATGGATCGCTGTACAACCTTGCCCTCATCCCTACTATTAGGGAGGACATCATGACAGCTCAGAAGACTGATAAAGGCATGGCACATCTCCGGAGACGGATAGACAATGGGGAGATCAAATGTTTCCAGAAGGATGATGAGAGGACGCTATGGTTCAATGACCGCATAGTCGTACCCCGGGATATGGAGTTGAGGAAAAAGATCCTCGATGAAGTACACTTGTCTAAGTACTCCATTCATACGGGCAGCAACAAAATGTACCAAGATTTGAAAAAGAAATTTTGGTGGACACGGATGAAGCGGGAGGTAGCGAAGTACGTATCCGAGTGCGATACATGCCGACGAGTGAAAGCTGATCACATGAAGAAATCAGGGCTGTTGCAACCCCTGAAGATCCCGGCATGGAAATGGGAAGATGTGAGCATGGATTTCATTGTGGGATTACCCCTGACTTCCAACAAACATGATTCCATTTGGGTAATCGTCAATCAATTAACCAAGACAGCTCACTTCATCCCGGTAAATACACGATACAATGCCGGTAAATATGCGGAGCTGTACATAGCAAAGATCCTATGCTTATATGGGGTACCCAAGACCATCGTCTCGGATCGAGGTGCATTATTTGTATCTTGCTTTTGGGAGCAGCTACACGCTGCATTGGGTACCAAGCTGATTAGGAGCTCCGCCTATCACCCTCAAACAGATGGGCAAACGGAGAGGGTGAACCAAGTATTAGAAGACATGTTGAGAGCATGTGTCATCCACCACGGCGGGAACTGGGATAATCACCTGCCATTGGCAGAATTCTCATACAACAATGGCTATCAGGCGAGTATCAAGATGGCACCCTACGAAGCTCTCTACGGTCGAAAATGCCGCACCCCATTAAACTGGTGCGAGTCCGGTGAAAGGTTCGGGGTTGATGTGGTGAACGACGCCGAAGAGCGCGTTCGGACGATTCAAGCTAATTTGAAGGCCGCTCAATCCTGGCAGAATAGCTACGCTGATAAGAGGCGTAGACCGTTGCACTTCGACGTTGGTGATCACGTGTACCTCCGCGTGTCTCCGATGAACGGCGTGCACCGGTTCAGTGTGAAGGGGAAGCTCGCTCCCCGTTTCATTGGACCCTATGTTATCACCGAGAAGTGTGGACCAGCGGCGTATAGATTAGAGCTTCCGGCATCTCTTGCTAGTATCCATGACATTTTCCATGTCTCCCAGCTGAGAAAATGTCTGAAACATACCGCTGCTGTTACTACCGAAGACATCGGCGAGTTGCAACCGGACTTGACATATGATGAATATCCGGTGGCAATTTTTGATGAGAAAGCCAGAACCATGCGTAGCAGAATGTCGTGGTTCTACAAAATACTCTGGAGCAACCATACCGCCGAAGAAGCGACGTGGGAGAGCGAGGAATTCCTTCGCTCAAATTACCCGGAGTTCATGGCATCTCAGCACGGGTAAGTCCCTATTACATCGCTATCTCTTCTTTTATAATCTCGGGATGAGATTCTTTTAAGGGGGGAGGGATGTAAAAGCCCAAGAAAAGAGACTCCAAAAACTTTTCTTCACCTCAGAACACCACAGTTTTTGTTGTGGATATCTTAGGAAATATTGTGAAGAGCAAGTAACCTCCATCAAAAGAGTGATTAGAGGGGAAAGCCTTCACTTTCACAAAGTGGGATTTTTACACATGAACATGAGAAGTTGAGCTCACCCCTAGAACTTAAAATGTCTTGGGAAAGTTCAGTCCAAGTTTCATGTAAATCCAACACTTTTTGAGGCACTTTTGGAGGTATTTGAATAAGAGGCCTATTTGAATGTAAATTCAAATTGCAGCAACTTTCATCACTCAAATTCAAAAATTAGCTTCATATTCAAACTCAGCACATTTTTATGAGTTAGCCCACCAATTTTCATCTCCATTGGAGTTCATCTTGTCGGGAGCCAATTTTGCAATAATTCAAAACTGAATTTGAATTTCAGTTTAAATATGAAGCAAATTGGACCAACCAAATTTCGAAATGGAGAACTCAAATTCAAACAAAAACTTGGGGGCTAAGTCTCACATTCAATTGTGAGTAGCTGAGGATATTTTGGCACAACAGAATTGAAAAAATTAAAAATGGAATTAGAGGGGAGGCCCACTGGTCAGTAGACTTAGCACAGAAGTCTCCTCAGCCGACTTCCTCTACCGAGCACGCTCGCCAGCGGCGGCCAGCGTCGGCGCCCGACCACCTCGGCCGGCCAGCTCCTGTTTCGGCGTAGGAGGTGGCACAGCAGGTGTCGCACTCTCCACTGGCCTCAGGGGCCTATAAAAGGCCCAAGACCGCCGGCGAGTTGCTGTTTTTCACGAGTCCCGCAACCAGCAGCCTAGTCGCCCGAGCTCCGATCGTGTGCCACTCAAGCTGTGATCATCTTCCGGCCTTGACCTCCATAGGAATGTGAAGTGCTAGCTCGTCCTCAAGACCACCGCACAAACCGCTCCAAGGTTCGACATTTGTGCGCGGAGAATTTTCTAGTTTAGTGCGGGGAGCTCATTTCGGGACCCGATTAGGTTTAGGAGAAATTCGGGAAGCTTGGTGGGTGGGAGGTCGAACGGAGCTGTGAGAGAGCATCTAGAGGTTCTGGCGACCCCTCTCAATCGAAAACCGGAAGGAAATCACCGCCGGAACCCTAAGTTCACCATAGAACAGTGTGGCGGAGGAGGGGGGTCGCCGGTGAGGTCTGGGTTGCCGGCCGTTTAAGGCCCGATGGAGATCATGTCGAGCTTCCCGAGGTTCCCCTGAGTGTGGCGACGCGATTAGCGCGCGCAGGAGATGGTCAGAAGGGTGGGAACACGTTGCCGAGGTAGCACAGAGGCATAGGGCTCGTCGCCGGCGAGCTACGGTGGTTAGCCGGCGGCGACATAGTGTCCAGCGTGTTCAGCACCCGAGGTTACGTGGGGAAGGCGAGTCTTGTCGGCGCCGGCGAGCTAGATCGCCGGGAACACCGACCTCGCCGGAGCTCCGGCGGCTCAGGCTTGCGGCGTCGGGAGGTAGACGAAGGGTGCGGTTAGTTCAATTTAAATGGGCGGGCCCCGCTTTCAGCCTCTGGTTTAGCGCGGGAGGTGATTCTCTGTGGGAAAATAATTCAGGGATCAGCTCAAACTTTAGAAATTCATAACTTTGTATAGGCAGCTCCAAATTCAGTGAACCAAATTTTTCTGAACTCAGGATTCTGAGTAATTTCCAGCAAGACCAATTTCAGCTCATGAAACTTAATAGTTTTCCAGAATTAAATCCCTAAAGTTTAAACTGTGGGGAATTTTATCTGGAGAATTACTTTATGAAAAATGCTGGATTTTGGCTGAGAGGTTCACTGGAAAATCCTGGAGTCACAGTAAAATTTTCAGACTCATCCAAGTTCATTTAGTCCCCCTAATTGGGTGATTAAGAGAACTGCCCTGAGAAAATAGAAAAATGTACAGAAACATTTTTCAGATTTTCTCAAATCTTAATTAGGGCATAACTTTCAGTCGAATTCTTCAAATGACATGAAACCAATGCCATAAGAACCATCTTGACTTCTAGTTTCCAGAAAGTAATGGTTGGAGCCATGAAAACCCCTGGAATTACTTAGAGGCTCAAATATTGACCAAATGGGCTTTTATTTGTACAAGGTTCAAAGGAACTTTGTTTCAAATGAAACTTGGTCGGGACTCTGGTTAGGACCCTACCAAGCCACCATAAAAATTTCAGAACCAAAGGGGAGGTATAGCTAGAGTTATTAGTAATTAAGTATTCAAGTTCATGCATTGCATTAAATTGACATGTAGTATCTCATTAACGTGTAGTCGCTGAAGGCGGGGAAGATCCGGAGGTACTCGACTTCCTACTTACGGAAGAAGAACTAACCCCTGACCAGCAGCAACAAGGCAAGCCCCGGTTTGCATTAAGCTCTTTTATAAAGTTTTACTTTGTTCACATGTCTAGTATGAAGTATAAATGTGCATTAGGTGTAGGATGGATGGAACCCCACTTGCATAACCAAAGGTTACTAAAAGAGTGAGGGTAGTGTCTAAGACCTCGAGTAGACAGGCTATGCTTAATGAGTCATAGGACTTTGGTACAAGTCGAGTAGTTGGAATCTACTCGCGAGATAGGCTTGGGACACACGGGTTTGGTTGAGTGATGTGAGATCACTTTAGTAATGAAAATGAGACTAGGCAGGGGCTAGGGCGCAGCAAGAGGAAGTCTTGTGTGCGCAGCCCTGCCCGTGTTGATTGAGGGCCGATCCGTGTGCGGCCCTGCTGAACAAGTATTGAACGTACCGAAGGCATATCGGATATATGGGCCCCGATAAACTGATGTAGCCTAAACCTCCGGGCGTCGAGGCATAGCACACCGATTTATAGGTGTAGGTTGAGGGCAGCAAGGTGGAAATCTGCCAACGGGCATAGAGAGATGCTCCGTGTGGGGAACCTCCTGCTCGTTTCGGTGCGACCGGTTCGACGTTTGGGCTGTTGGGTGAAAGGTTGTACCGTACGACATCGAGTGAGCGTGCTGTGCAGCTCCACGGGTGGGCGTACATGACGTGCTCTTTGGGTTTCCCTGCAGGTGTTTATCGAGTCGATTCGCCGTCCCTCGCGGTGACGAGTACCTCTTGTTCACTGTGTAGTAACGTAGTTAATGTATGAAATGTTATGCTTCAATATTGCTGATATGTTATAATTGTCTTGCTACATGTGTGCCACCAAATATTGCTTACTAAATTTCAGATTTCTGAACTGTTAACTTGTGGCTAAAAGATGAACTAAGGATGAACTTGTAGGCGTGTCCATTGATGCACTGTGACTGTCCTATGTCCATTGTACCCCTCATGTAGAGTTCCATGCGTAGGTGAGTCGGTTAAGTCTTGTCGAGCCATCGTGCTCATGGTTGCTGCTAAAGTGTTTTTCAGGTGAGGAGCCACCCACGGACTCGGAGTACGAGTCCACCGGTGAGGGTTACCCTCCGTCGGGGACCACGGCTGAGTGGGAGCCGTACACGCCGCGCTGAGCTGAGACGTGCAGCTAGTGTGGGTTGCCCTAGGGCTGGGCAACCGACTTTTGCTAGATAGGCGGGCGTGAGTGTAGAAAAGTAGACTTCCGCTGTGTAATAAAGACAATAGTTTGTAACTGAGTATTGTACCTGTTTGTACAGTTCAGTTATTTTCCCATGCAATATATTGTGTTCTTATGACGTGTGCTGTCGGGTGTCGCATCGTGCGGCACCACCCTCTGCGATCCTGGATGAGCGGATCCCGGTCCGCCACAGCCATGTTGTGCGGCACTAAACAGCACACATATAAGGAACAATGTATTACATGAAACAATAGCGGAAGCTTACAAGTTTTTCTTTGCAAATAGTTTACATCAAGTAGCTACAGCGGAAGTCTATAAACTGCTCACATCGAATAACTAAAGAGCACTCGAGAAGAGGTCCAGCCTGCGGACTCCTCTCGCTAGCAACACGAAGACAACAGCAGCGGCTGGGTTCTCCATGTGTTAAACGACTCGGAAGTCTACGAGTCTCACCGGACAACTGTGAGACCTATGTGTGCTGGATACATTGGCTTTGAGGATAAAAGTTTTAAATACTACCAAAACACTTTTTTAACAAGGTCTGACTCTAGGTCCGAGCCCCTGCAAGGTCCGACGATAGGTCCGACATAAGGTCCGACATGCTTTGTCTAGGTCTGACTTATTTTGGCTAGATCCGACTTGTTTTTGCTAGCTCCGGTGCTAGGTCTGACTAGCTTTGGTAAGTTCCGTGCTAGGTCCGACTAGCTTTGGTAAGATTCGTGCTAGGTCCGACTAAGCTTTAGTAAGCTCCGGTGCTAGCTCCGACTAGCTTTGGTAAGCTCCGGTTCAAGGTCCGGTTATCTTTGGTAAGGTTCGGAGCTTGATTGCAATGGTTCTGCTATTAACTTGCAATGTTTCGAACTTGCTTTACTCTTATGGAAAGTTTGCTTAGTAACTAAGTTTTTGGTGTGTTTTGGTGGTTATGCCTGATATCATTTTGCTATGGTTTACAACATGCTTATGTGAGGTGCTCACATAAGATGTTGTAGTTTCGGAACTAACGAGAGTCAAGTCGCGGACTTGTGCTTGCAAGTATTGGTTGTTTATTCATGTGAAGGTGTTGCTTGAGTTGAAGACATGGCTGGTGAAGGGATCCATTGAACTAGTCTTAGGGAGAAGATGAGGTTCAACAACCAAGTTCGGGAGGAATTGTGGTTGAGTTGATCGGGAGGTTGTGCAGTATGTTTAAATCAAGAACAATGCATATGAAGGTATCTTGGACGTCGTTGAAAGATGTTTGCACGTGTGCAAGGAGTGCATGGACATGGCTGCATGGTTCCAAGGCGTGATTAATAGATGTGGACGTAAAGAATTGGTCGGAAAGGTTCAACCGACTAGGTTATGGACTCAAGCTGCGGCTGAGTCGTGTTTGACTCAAATATGGAAAGTTTAAGTTGGTTATGATAGGATTTCATGTGGGTCACGAATTTGAGTTGTTTTAGGAATGTTTGGTACATTACTAAGGTGTTTGGAAGTCTTAAGATTACTTCTATCTGCGTGTAGAAGAGTCTTGAGCAGTATTGGAAAGTTACAGTTTGAATCCAAGTAGGAGTAGGAGTCCTAGTTTGAATTGGGTTGGCCTTAGGGCTGGTTATATAAGCAAGGGAGGTCAAGACTCGTGGGTACACAACTTTGGGGTTGTTCCTCTTGTGTTTTGATAAATAAAATTCGTATTCTAAAGGAACTTTTGTGCCTTGTTCATCCGACTTGTTTCAGACAAGTTTTTCTCGTCGAGTTTCTGTTCAGCACTATCTTGCTTCGGTGGTTTTATCATAACTCGAGTTTTACAGATCCAATTGATGTGATTCTTTTTGGGTTGTCTTCACAACTTGATTATCTATCATATGTGAAAATTACACGGTCACTGAATTTGTGTTTTCTTATCTACACGAGATTCTTTGCAGTATTCCAGAACTGTTTTTCTCGCGTAGGACAGATTGACCTTTGTTCGATCTTTCGATCGTAACTTGAGTTTCTCTCAACGGATTTTCATGATTCTTGTTGTGACGTATTCGTGACTTGATTCTATACAATGTATACTAGTTTTTTCACAGTTGAACACGTTTAGATTAGTCGCACACACGGTTTCTTTAACAGATCGGTTTTCTACTGAGGGGTGTTTTGTTGCTTCCGCTGAAAAGTTTTTATCTACCATTCACCCCCCTCTGGTAGCTTTACACGTGTACTTTGATCCTACAATTGGTATCAGAGCCAGGTTGCTCTAATCTTTGTGATTTGCACGTGTTTTGACTAATCATCATGGAGAAATACTCCGCCAAACCTTGTGTGTTTAGTGGTATTAATTTTCAGGTTTGGAAGGCATGCATGGAAGCTTTCATCCAGGCGCAAGGCTTTGCAATATGGAAAAAGGTGTACAAGCCTTACGATGTGCCTTAAAATGATCAAGTCATGGCTACAAACATGAGAGATGTCGACAACAACAACAAGGCTCGGAACTTGATCATACAAGGACTAACTCAGAGCGACTTCGACTGTGTTGCACACCTCCGATAGGCGTACGATGTGTGGAGAGCACTTTGTGACTACCACGAAGGATCCAACACGATCAAGGAGGTAAGACAGGATATGTTCAAGAAAGAATACATGCGCTTTGAGATGCAACCCGCTAAGTCCATTGATGACCGCTTTGCTCCCTTTAACAAAATTCTCAGCAACTTGCGTAGCGTCAATGTTAATTTTTCAGATGCTGAAAATGCTAGGCAATTATTAAGTGCATTAGACATGTCAATTTGGGAGATGAAAGTAATATCCATACGTGAATCCACTGTCATGAGTACTCTTACATTAGATGTGCTTTATTCTAAGCTAAAAACTCATGAAATTGACATTATATCACGTAAGAACCCAAATAAGACTATTGCATTTGTCTCACAACGTGATATGCCTAGCTCCGGCCAATCATCTAGCAATACACTTGCTTTGCTGTCTTCACTAACCCTGGAACAGATTGAGGAGTTTCCAGAGGAGGAGCTAGTACTTCTTTCTACTAGGTTCTCAAAAGCATTGCAAAATGTGAGAACTAGAAGGAGAGGAAGCTCCGGACCTCAACGATGCTTTGAATGTGGTAAGACATGAAACTTTCGTACAGATTGCCCTAACGTTTCAGGTCCTTCTAACCGTGATGAGAAGTAGAATAAAGTCAAGTCCTCTTTTGGCAACACCAACAAGAAAAAGAAGGTTTTTACAGGACGCAAACTGATAAACAGTTTCATCACCGCACTTTAAGAACTTGGCTCGAGTGATGTAGACATTGGAAGTGATGAAGATGAAGATGATCTGGCAAACTTGTGCTTCGTGGCGGGCAAATCAAAATCAAGTATGGAGGATGCCGAACACAACAGTGACAACGAAGAGGTATGTCCTACGTGCGAAGAAATGTGTGATGCTATTTCTCGTGCCACTATTATTGTTAACAAAAGGACAAAAAGCTTAGGGACAATGCTGTTAAAATTGAGTCACTAGAATATGAAATTAATCGTTTAAAATCCTTGATTCCTAGTGATGATTCTTGTTCCTCATGTGATTTAATATATGAACAATTGTCCTCTCTAAGAAGTGCACACACCTCCACACTTGATAAACTTGAACTTGAAATCGAAAAGAACAAAAAGCTTGCTGCACTTAATGATAAAAACTTGAAAGATGCTTGTTATTCTACAATTGATTTGCATTATTCTACTTGCGATGATCTTGGATAAGAAACTACAAGATGCTATGAAAGAAATTTCTATATTGAACAATGCTTTGCGTTCTCATGAAGTTAAATATTGTTCCAATTGCAAATTAAAAGGAAAAACTTCATGTGAAAATTGCCTTGATCTATCAAATAAACTTGACAACATGCATAGGACATTGGATCGGTTTTGTAATGGGAATAAGAACCTAAACTTGCTGCTGAATTCTTCCAAATCTTGCAATGATAAAACTGGTTTAGGTTTTGATTCACATGCTCATGCTAAGGAACATCCACCTAAAATTCAAAAATCATTACGAAGTGGTTTGATTCAAACAGTTCCTAAACAAAAAGAAGTGGTTTTTAAATCTGCAGGAGTGTTGTCTCATTCAGTTTCTAATAAACATGGTGCTTGCTCATCTAGACATGAACATAAGGTTACTTTTTATTGTACATACTATGGTAGAGATGGTCATGTCATAGATTTTTGTTATAGACTAGCTAAACAACATAAAAAGGAAAGAATGCAAGCTAGATCTTATAACTCTTATGCAAAATTTGCTGCACATACTAAACCGAATGTCAGGAACTTGCAACCTCTGTTATGAGTCAGAAATATTCAAAGTTTACCTCCGGAGCTTCAGTTTTTGCCTCCGGAGCTTCAGTTTTTGCCTCCGGACCTTCTTTTTTTTGCCTCCGGAGCTACTGATTTTCGTGCTACACAAGTAACACCTCATAGGTCAGTAGTTAAGAACAATTAATCTCAAACTTTGACTCATAAACCTGCTGTTTTATCTCAGCTTTCGGATGTTATTCCTGCTGGACGTCGTGTGACTCAGTACTGGATTCCTAAATGCCTTTTAACTAACCCCAGTATTGAGTCATCGACGTATTGTGCTTCTATGTAGGTTACACGCTTGAGGAAGGAGAACATTTGGATTGTGCATTCAGGTTGCTCACGCCACATGACTGGTAACAAAGAATGGTTCTCCTCTCTCTCTTTTGTGTCACGTGTAGAGAATGTTACTTTTGCCGATAATTCTTCAACTCCTATAATTGCTAAGGGTTCGGTTAGAGTAAATGATCACTACACTTTGAAGGACGTGTCACTTGTCAAAAATTTGAAATACAACTTGCTTTCTGTTTCACAATTGCTAGATGAAAATCTGGAAATTATTTTCAATAAAAACTGCTGCAAAGTTGTAGGTTCAAATAGTGAGCTTATTTTTAACATGTCTCGGTTTGGAAGAGTTTTTAAAGCAGATTTTGATATGTCTTTCTCTAAGCATAGATGTCTAGTTGCAAATGATTCCAAAGATTTATATTTTTGGCATCGTAGACTTGGTCACGTAGGCTTTGATCATCTCACACGTGTTAGTGCTCTTGATCGCATACCTTTGCTGCCTAAGCTTAAAGGGGACAAAGGAATTGTGTGCTCTTCTTGTAGACATGCTAAGATGGTTGCAGGTTCACATGCTCCTCTCACAATGACCATGACAACTGAACCGGGTCAACTTTTACACCTTGACACCGTAGGACCTTCACGTGTGTAATCCAGGTAAATGGTATGTTCTTGTGATTGTTGATGACTATTCTAGATACTCTTGGGTTTACTTTAAGGCATCTAAGAATGAAGCTTTTAGTCACTTTAGAACTTTATTTCTTAGATTATAAATTGATCACACATGATCTTCAAGAGCAATTAGAAGTGATAATGGAAACAAATTAAAAATCAATCGTTTGATCACTTTTGTGCTGAAAATGCAATAGATCATCAATTTTCTTCACCATATGTACCTCAACAAAACGATGTTGTAGAGAGAAAGAACAGAACCTTAGTTGAGATGGCTAGGACTATGCTTGATGAATATCAAACTCCTAGGAAATTTTGGACTAATGCAATTGCAACCGCTTGTTATGTCTCAAATCGTGTTTTTTGCGTGCTAAGCTAGGTAAAACACCATATGAGCTCAGGTTTGGACATAGGCCTAGTGTCACACACTTTAGGGTATTTGGATGCAAATGCTTTGTTAAGAAACATGGTAATCTTGATAAATTTGAAGCTAGATCTGTTGATGGCATGTTTCTTGGTTATCCATCTCATACTAGAGGCTACCGTGTGCTTTTACTTGATACTAACAAAATTGTGGAGACTTGTGAGGTTTCTTTTGATGAAGCTATCCCAGGTACTAGTTCAAATATTGCAGGTCCGGATCCATATCTGCAGAGGGAGAGTATTTTCATTGAAGAAGAGGAAGAAGTGGTGCTGCTGCCCGAAAATTCAGCAGCTAATGACATTGTTCCAGGTCCTGATCTTGATTCACAGCCAGCACCGACGACCATCATTGCTGGTCCAGATCCTCCTCACGTCACAAGCTCATATATTTGTGATGAACATGAAAAAGAAGAAGCTTGTGAAGTGTCCACTCCCCTCCGGATTCTCAAAAGTTATCCTCCACAACAAATTATTGTAAGCTTGCATGAACGAGTTACAAGATCCAGGTTTTTCGACCCCAATTCTCATGCTCATTCTGCTTTTGTTGCTTCTTTTGAACTCAAAGACATATAACACACACTCACTAATGAATCTTGTATTATTGCCATGCAAGAAGAGTTAGAAAATTTTGAAAGAAATAATGTTTGGAAACTTGTACCTCCACCTCAAGGTCACACTTTAATTGGAACTAAATGGGTGTTTAAAAATAAACAAAGTGAGGATGAGGTTGTGATTAGGAATAAGGCTAGGTTGGTTGCTCAAGGTTTCACACAAGTTGAAGGTCTAGATTTTGATGAAACTTTTGCTCTAGTTGCTAGATTAGAAGCCATAATAATTTTGTTAGCTTTTGCTGCATCTAAAGGTTTTAAGCTATATCAAAAGGATGTCAAAAGTGCTTTTCTTAATGGCTACATAGATGAGGAGGTTTATGTCAAATAACCACCTAGTTTTGAAAATCCAAATTTTCCTAATCATGTTTACAAACTGTCCAAAGCCTTTTACGGTCTCAAACAATCTTCTAGAGCATGGTATGATAGGTTAAAAACATTCTTACTTGAAAAGGGGTTTACCATGGGCAAGGTTGATAAAACTTTTTTTGTGCTTAAGCATGGCAATGACTCATTATTCGTTCAAGTGTATATGGATGATATTATCTTTGGTTGTGCTTCTCATGATCTTGTGTCCAAGTTTTCAGCTTTGATGAGTTCAGAATTTGAGATGAGTATGATGGGAGAACTCACGTACTTTTTGGGGCTGCAAATCATGCAAACCAAGGAGGGTACCTTTGTGCATCAAACAAAGTATACAAAAGATCTCCTAAGGCGCTTCAACATGGACAAAAGCAATCCTCTTCGGACACCAATGGGAACAGCAACAACACTTGAACTTGATGAAGGTTGTGATCCCGTTGATCAAAAAGAATATAGAAGCATGATCATATCACTTTTGTATCTCACGACATCACGACAGGACATACAATTCAGCATATGTCTTTGTGCACGGTTTTAAGCCTTCCCACGTGCTTCACATCGTCAAGCCATCAAAAAGATTCTCAGGTACTTACATGGAACTCAAGAATTTTGCATTTTTCTTCCTTCTTCCTCAACCGTTACTTTGAATGCTTTTTCTGATGCTGATTTTGGGGGTTGTAGGGTTGATAGGAAAAGTACTTCTGGTGCTTGTCATTTTCATGGTAATTCACTTGTTGCCTGGTCCTCTAGAAAACAAAGTTCAGTTGCACAATCCACATACGAATCTGAATATGTAGCTGCTGCTAGTGCTTGCTCACAAATTCTTTTGATTGTCCAAACACTTAAGGACTATGGGGTTGATCTAGATACTATTCCACTGTTTGTGATAACACTAGCGCCATTTGCATTGCTAAAAACCCCGTGCAACATTCGAGAACTAAGCACATTGACATTAGGTATCACTTTCTCCATGATAATGTCGAAAAAGGGAACATTGTGCTTCACCATGTAGATACCGAACAACAATTGGCTGACATTTTTACAAAACCTTTGGATTTCACTCGTTTTTGTTACATTCATAGTGAAATAGGGGTTATGCATCCTCATGGCTTAAATTGAGGGAGAATTTTTAAACTTGGGAAGTCTATGTGTGAATTTGAAATTAAAATAATATGAGCATAGTATTTCATGCATATATGACTTTGTGATTCCTTTTTCATGCTGAAAGTTCTTACTACATTACTCGTGTTATATATTTTGTAGTTTTTACCATGTCTAGTAATTGGAATAATTACTTACACTAAATCTGGTCATGGTCGAACTTTCTTGCTGTTTTGAACTTGTTGCATGCTCACAAGTGCTTTTAATCATAAAGAATTAATCAAGTAATCAACTCACAAGTTGAGTTTTTATGTTCAAATAAAAAAATGAGAAAAGATCAAGAGAATATGCATGCATTGCACTTCTTCTTTTGAGATGGCTTATCATTGCACTTAGATATGAACTTGAAAAGAGTTGTGTATGAATAAAACCATGTCCTTAAGCTTCTGACTATCAAATGACATAGGCTTGGCTTGGTTGGTTAGAATAAGGCTGATGCTGCATTTAATCTCTTGCAAATGTTATAAGATCAAAATTTGTGCTTTAAATGATAAATAAAATGCAGCAATAAGTGTCATGCTTTCAGGTCTTGAAATAGTTAAGTTTGTGAGATCATGACTTGCTTAAATTGAAAATTACACTTGATATCTAGCATGACTTACACTACTTTATGTATCTCATTGATGTGATAGTGCAAGTTACTTGATAGTATGATTTGGATGAGCTTTGTTTTATATGTATATGTTATAATGTGCTCATAACAAATTAAAATTGCTCTTTTGTACCTTGCTGAATACATTGTCAAAGGGGGAGAAATTGATCACACATTGCACACATTCACAAGTGTTTTGGCACGATTCTTCTCAGGGGGAGAATTTTTGGTATTTTTGTTTTTCTTCTCATTTTATTTCTGATTTACAAAGGGGGAGAAATTGTTTTCAAAACTTTTCATGTGAATAAGCCAATGTTCGGATTTAAGTGGTGTTGCCAATGCATTCATCAAGGGGGCAATTGAGAGACCTATGTGTGCTGAATACATTTGCTTTGACGATAAATGTTTTGAATACTACCAAATCACTTTTTTAACAAGGCCCAACTCTAGGTCCGAGCTCCTACAAAGTTCGACGATAGGTCTGACGTAAGGTCCGACTTGCTTTGTCTAGGTCTGACTTATTTTGGCTAGGTCCGACTTGTTTTTGCTAGCTCCGGTGCTAGGTCCGACTAGCTTTGGTAAGTTCCGTGCTAGGTCCGACTAGCTTTGGTAAGTTCCATGCTAGGTCCGACTAAGCTTTAGTAAGCTCCGGTGCTAGGTCCGACTAGCTTTGGTAAGCTCCGGTTCAAGGTCCGGTTAGCTTTGGTAAGGTTCGGAGCTTGATTGCAATGGTTCTGCTTTTAACTTGCAATGTTTCGAACTTGTTTTACTCTTATGGAAAGTTTGCTTAGTACTATTTTACTAAGTTTTTGGTGTGTTTTGGTGGTTATGGCTGATATCATTTTGCTATGGTTTACAACATGCTTATGTGAGGTGCTCACGTAAGATGTTGTAGTTTCGGAACTAACTAGAGTCAAGTCACGGACTTGGGCTCGGAAGTATTGGTTGTTTATTCATGTGCAGGTGTTGCTTGAGTTTTAAGACATGGCTGGTGACGGGATCCATTGAACTAGTCTTAGGGAGAAGATGAGGTTCAACAACCAAGTTCGAGAGGAATTGTGGTTGAGTTGATCGGGAGGTTGCGCAGTATGTTTAAATCAAGAACAATGCATATGAAGGTATCTTAGACGTCGTTGGAAGATGTTTGCACGTGTGCAAGGAGTGCATGGACGTGGCTGCATGGTTCCAAGGCGTGATGAAGAGATGTGGACGTAAAGAATTGGTCGGAAAGGTTCAACCGACTAGGTTATGGACTCAGGCTGCGGCTGAGTCGTGTTTGACTCAAATATGGAATGTTTTGAGTTGGTTATGATAGGATTTCGTGTGGGTCACGAATTTGAGTTGTTTTAGTAATGTTTGGGACGTTACTAAGGTGTTTGGAAGTCTTAAGATTGCTTCTATCTGCGTGTAGAAGAGTCTTGAGCAGTATTGGAAAGTTACAGTTTGAATCCAAGTAGGAGTAGGAGTCCTAGTTAGAATTGGGTTGGCCTTAGGGCTGGTTATATAAGCAAGGGAGGCCAAGGCTCTTGGGTACACGACTTTGGGGCTGTTCCTCTTGTGTTTTGATAAATAAAATTCATATTCTAAAGGAACTTTTGTGCCTTGTTCGTCCGACTTGTTTCAGACATGTTTTTCTTGTCGAGTTTCTGTTCAGCACTACCTTGCTTCGGTGGTTTTATCATAACTCGAGTTTTACAAATCCAATTGATGTGATTATTTTTGGGTTGTCTTCACAACTTGATTATATATCATCTGTGAAAATTTCACGGTCATTGGATTGGTGGTTTCTGATCTACACGAGTTTCTTTGCAGTATTCCAGAACTGTTTTTCTCGCGTAGGACAGGTTGACCTTTGTTCGATCTTTCGATCGTAACTTGAGTTTCCCTCAACAGATTTTCATGATTCTTGTTGTGACGTCTTCGTTACTTGATTCTCTACAATCTATACTAGTTTTGTCACAGTTGAACACGTTTAGATCAGTTGTACACACGGTTTCTTTAACAGATCAGTTTTCTGCTGAGGGGTGTTTCGTTGCTTCCGCTGAAAAGTTTTTATCTACCATTCACCCCCCTCTGGTAGCTCTACACGTGTACTTCGATCCTACAACAACCTTCTTCTTAGCATCGATGTTAACCTGCAAAACCACTCATATAGCAAGCGTGAGCACATATGCTCAGCAAGACTGATCCGTCTCTCCTAAACAAGAAACTCTACATGCATGACGGATTTAAATAGTGTAGCTGAATCTGCATAAAGGACTCACCTAATGTTGATCCTTAACTTTCAGATTTTTAAACCTCATTGTAAAGACTTTAAGCCGAACAGCATCGCAACTCCACAATCAAACAAGAAACGATTTGTTGTGATGCTTCTTGAACAAAGTGAAGTAAAGTTTAATGAGCACTATATCTAATGCAAGCATGGTTCCAATACCACTTAAATCACAGCATTATCAATTTCAAAAGAAACCATTCAGTTGTTACTACGTCAAGACGCAGTGGGCAACTCTGCTCATATGACCGTGAGCGATGGTGATTCGAATCAGTACACGCCCGGACTACACGACACGTACACCCGTACTCCGAGTTGCCGGCAGCAACCTCGACTGACGTTGTACACGGCCACCTTTCCCAAGATCTTCCACACAGGATGCGGTCTAACTGCCCCGAGTATGCAGGCTCCCTCAAGGTACATACCTGCAGTGATATGTTCTGGAGCGAGTTACCTCCTGCTACCCTGACGCCAAAAGCCTAAGACAGTTAGAAAAGTTCCAATGTGGATCTCCTGAGGTACATCGGTTTCCTGAGTCCCATATAGCCAGTATGCGCCCGGTACACAACTCAAACTTGTCCAACAGGGCCAAGCATGGGTGGGCCTTAACCGTCACAAGCAGGGCTATGCACGCACAGTCCGCAGCCTGCTGCATCTAAACCCCCCTGCCCGGTCTCCATTTCTTATGTGTGAACTTTCCTCATATTCTTGACCCGCTCCGAATAAACCATGCCCTAAACTCGCGAGTAGATTCCAACTACTCAAGTTCTACCGGACCTTTCCTACTAACATTTAGTGTAGTCAAACCCACTCGAGTGGGTGCTATTCTACCCTTTCTCTCTTAGGTAATTCTGGTCATGCAAATGGGGTTTTCACATGAACTAGACCTAATGCAATCAACCATTCAAACTATGATCTCTAGAAATGGAAATACTTTATAAAACTGCTTGAATGCAAACCGGGGCTTGCCTGTTTTGCAGGTGACTAATATAAACAGTTAGTGAAGATCACTTGAGGCTTGATCACTCGCCTTCCTTCCTCCTTGATCTCCACTTCAATTCCTTCACACGTTCTCACGTAGATGCTACACGATATGAATATGCAAATGTATTTAATTGTAAAGAATTTGCTAATAAGCTCTAATGACAAGTTTAAAAACTGGAACTCTGTTTAAGAATTTAAAATGACACTGGTGCTAATGGTTTGGGTTAGGTTTAAGCACTATGATCAAGTGTCAAGTGCTTGTCATCACTTGTGTGTTGATCACCTAAAGAGGTTGAACAGAACACTGGCGATCCAGAGCTCCAATGGAGCTGAAATTTTTCATGTGAGTTCCTTGTAATAAGAAAGTTATCTGGACCAAAAATTAGCACTTTTTATTGGGTGGTTTATTCAGAACAATTCTCTAGGCAATCAATCACAAAGGATTTAATTCTGAAGTAAATCACATGTTCATGTAAAATTTAGTAAACTAAAATTTCAATTATAGTTCATAGAGCCTGTATGAATTTTCCTAGGATTTTGGAGTGAAGAATTGCCCAGAACTGAATTTCCAAGTTTTGGGAATTCTCTGAAAATGTTTCTGTATTCATTTGAACAAAACAACTTAAAATCTGAATTATCCTAAACAAATCAACTCCTAATGAGCTGAAATTTGTACATGAGTTCAATAACACCTTAAAGAATATTCTGGCAAAATTTGAGGAATTTTGGATGAACCCAACTCCCTCTAGAATTTTCCAGAATTAAATAATGACTTTTATACAAATTGGGTTGCATATTTCGATAGAGTTTTTCAATCTGAATCTAACCCAATTTGAATCACTAAATTTGGAGTTTCCCAGCAAAAGTTATGCTCTTCTAATGTTTGGGGAATCTGCAATTTTAATTAGTCCGGGGAAAAATTCAAACGCTGACAGTGGGTCCAGAGAACACGCACGGGGCCACAGGATTATTTCCCGCGCTGTCACAGATGATCCGATCCCACAGACGATCCCACACCTGTTTAATGTGCGACTGATGTGTGGGGCCAGAAGCTCCTTCGTCTACCTCCCACCCCTGCGAGATAGCACCGCCGAGCTCGCCAGAGCTCACCGGTTTTCGACTCTCCGGCCACCTCCCGAGCTGTCACTCGCCGCTATCCCCTTATCCCATGTGCTGAACACGTTGGTAGCATTTCCCCACTCTGGTGTCGGCTCTAACTTAGCACACGACGGTGCAGCGGCTCGGGGAGAGTTCAGCGACGTCTCCCCGACGTGCTAGCCTGCCAAATGCTCACTGGAAAAGCCCTACATCATCCATGATTGCTAGAGAAGCTCGGCATGGTGGTGAAAAGGCCCGGGAATGGCTCTAATATAGCTTTCGTCGTGCGCCAGAAGCATCTCGCCATAGCCACCGTCGGGAAGTTGGGAAATACACCGTGCACAGTGGGTTTCATGCTATGGTTCCAAAGGAGAATTGTTGCTAAGCAAGTCTAGGTCATGTGAGTGCAATTTGGTGGGCTCTAAACAAGAATCAAATGGGAATTTCAAAGTTCCTTACATGATGGTTATTTTGCACTGCCCGGAAGAAAACTGCGAAATTCGCTGTCGACGATCAACCTTTGTGGCGGACCGGAATCCGCTCATCCAGGATCGCAGAGGGTGGTGCCGCGCGATGCGACACCCGACAGCACACGTCATAAGAACATAATATATATTACATGGGAAAACATCTGAAACTGTACAAACAAGTACAAACTTCAGTTACAACTATTGTTATATTACACAGCGGAAGTCTACACTATACAACTCACGCCCGCCTATTTAGCAAAAGTCAGTTGCCCAGCCCTAGGGCAACCCACACTAGCTGCACGTCTCAGCTCAGCGCGGCGTGTACGGCTCCCACTCAGCAGTGGTCCCCGACGGGGGGTAACCCTCGCCGGTGGACTCGTACTCCGAGTCCGTGGGTGGCTCCTCACCTGAAAAACACTTAAGCAGCAACCGTGAGCACGATGGCTCAACAAGACTTAACCGACTCACCTAAGCATGAAACTCTACATGAGGTATACCAAGACATAGGTTAGTAACATTTCAGCAAAAGGACACGCCTACAAGTTCATCCTTAGTTCATCTTTTTGCAACAGGTTAACAGTTCATGAAATCTGAAATTTAGTAAGCAGTATTTGGTGGCACACAGGTAGCAATACAATTATATCAATCAGCATCATTGAATCAACATATTTCATCCATTAGTCTACGTTACGACGCAGTGAACAAGCGGTACTCGTCACCGCGAGGGACGGCGAATCGACTCGATATACACCTGCAGGGAAAACCCAAAGAGCACGTCACGTACGCCCACCTGTGGAGCTGCACAGCACGCTCACTCGATGTCGTACGGGACAACCTTTCACCCAACAGCCCAAACGTCGAACCGGTCGCACCGAAACGAGCAGGAGGTTCCCCACACGGAGCATCTCTCTATGCCCGTTGGCAGATTTCCACCTTGCTGCCCTCAACCTACACCTATAAATCGGTGTGCTATGCCTCGACGCCCGGAGGTTTAGGCTACATCGGTTTATCGGGGCCTATATATCCGATATGCCTTCGGTACGTTCAATACTTGTTCAGCAGGGCCGCACACGGATCGGTCCTCAATCGACACGGGCAGGGCTGCGCCCACAAGACTCTCTCTTGCTGCGCCCTAGCCCCTGCCTAGTCTCATTTTCATTACTAAAGTGATCTCACATCACTCAACCGAACCCGTGTGTCCCAAGCCTATCTCGCGAGTAGATTCCAACTACTCGACTTGTACCGAAGTCCTATGACTCATTAAGCATAGCCTGTCTACTCGAGGTCCTTGACACTACCCTCACTCTTTTAGGAACCTTTGGTTATGCAAGTGGGGTTTCATTCATCCTATACCTAATGCACATACATACTTCATATGACACCTGTAAACAAAGTAAAACTTTTAAAAAGGGTTAATGCAAACCGGGGCTTGCCTTGTTGCTGCTGGTCAGTAGTTAGTTCCTCGTCCGGAAGAAGGAAGTCCAGCACTTCCGGAGTCTCTTCTTCAACGGCTACACGTTAATGAAATACTACATGTTAATTTAGATGCAAATGTGAGTTTTAGAGTAAAACTTCTACTATTGGTTCTAATAACCAGCCTCTAACACCTGGAACTTTGTTTAAGAATTTAAATATGAACTGGTGTTGGTGGTTTGGTTTGGACTTAATCACATGGCTAAATGCTAAGTGGTTTTCCCCCCTTTTCCATATTAATCCCTTAATTGGTTACGCAGGACAGGGGTGATCTAGAGCTCCAATGGAGCTGAGAATTTTTGTGTGAGTTCCATGTCACAAGAAAACTCTCTGGACCAAACCTTAGCACTTTTCATGAAATGGTTTGCTCAGAGTAATTTCTTTAGCAAATAAGCAAGGAGGAATTAATTCTGAGGTAAGACCCCTGTTCATACCCAACTTAGTGAACTACAATTTCAATTATAGCTCCTAGAGTTTGCATGAATTTTTCTATTATTTTTGGAGTTAAGGTTTTCCCAGAATTGAATTTCCAAATTTTGGAAATTCTCTGAAAATGTTTCTGCATTCAAATGAACACAGCCCCTTCCAATTTGAATTTCTCTGACCAAATCAACCCCAAATGGTATGAAACTTTTACATGGGTTTACTAATGTCCTGAAGAACATTCTGGCAAAATTTGGGGATTTTTGGATGGACCAAACTCCCTCTAAAATTCTTTTGCTGAAAAGCTTTAAAGAATTTTCCAGAATTAATTAATGGGTTTCATACAAATTGGGTTGTATATCTGGACAGAGCTAGGCAAGATGAATCCAACCCAATTTGAATCACTAAATTTGGAGCTTCCTAGCAGAAGTTATGGATTTCTAAAGTTTGAGTGGAAACTGGAATTGTTTTACTATTGGAAAAGAACCCGGCCCCACTCTTTAAATCGCAGCCAGTGAGAAACGAGAACACACAGGGTTACTGGGTTTCCCCTGGTGTAGTCACAAAAGATCGGCAGCCACAGAGGATCTCAGCTCTACCGCCGAGTGGCTGACAGGTGGGGTCGGCGCTTCGTCTTCAACCTCCCGCTTCCCTCTTCCCGCGCGCGCCTCTCTCGCCGGTGTTCTTCCTCCCCCCCCCTCGGTTCCTCCTTCCTAAGTGATCTTCCGGCCTGGCTCTCGCCGCCTAGGGGTTTTGAGGGTCGGGGAACCCGTTTCCGAGGTCATTGTGAGCCCTAACGGCCCACAGAAGGCTGGCGACGGACGGCGTCCTCGGACCGAGTCCGGCGACATCGGTCATCCTCTCTGCTGGCCTAATTTCCCGTCTCTCTCGCCCTAGAGCATCAGTGTCTCATGGCAAAGGACGTCCCGTATGCCAAAGAGCTTGGAAACTCCTCCAAACCCTATGTCACCGTGCGCCCTCGGTTGAAAACCGGCGGCAGAGAGTAAAACTTGAATAGCACCGTGGAGGCTCCACAAATTCTAGTTCTTTTCAGCCTCGGCGACTCGCACCGAGTTCTGTGGCCTATCCTAGGACTAGAATGGCTAAAGAACACACATGGGTCGTGAATTTTGGAAGATCAATCCCCCCTGACCTATGGACATGTCCTCGGTGTTTCACAAATTCCCGCGGCTCCCATGGAGGGATGGACTGGGGCTTTCGGCAGCGTGAAGAGAAAGAGTAGGCGCACCTTTTTGCTATGTAACTCGGGGTGTGATGGGCTCTGTATTTCCGGAACGTCGAGGAGGCCCGGCGGCGGCACAAACTGAAATTTCTGAGGATGGTTGGTGCTGTGCGCCACACACAGAGGGTGAGGGATCGGCTGGGTAGCTCGGTGAGGTTCAGCAGCGTCCCGCGCACGCTGTCACGACCACCAGTGGTCGTGCGAGGTCCTAGAGGTACTGCTCTACGTGCGGGCGCGAAGAGTGGACGGCGGCGATCGTTTTTCTGGCCTGGTGCGGCTGCTCTCGGGGGAAAAACGGGGAGAAGGCGAGTGGAGTACTTGGTTTTCTTCACTGAGGTGTTACCCGCACGAAGCAGCAGGCGCAGGGGGGTGGCACGTCGACGCCTCGGTGGCTCGCCGCCCCGCCCGTTTCCTTGCGCGCGAAGTCGAGACCCGGCTGCTGCAACCCGCTGTGTACTCGGGTGTGCAGCTGACATGTGGGCCTCCCCTTTCTTCTTTTTCCCTAATATTTCTTTTCTGTTTTTGCTAATTATCCCACCAGCTACTCACAATTTAATGGGAGACTTAGCTCCCAAGTCTTTGTTTGAATTTGAATTCTCAAATTCAAACTTTGTTTGGTTAAATTTGCTTCATATTTAAACTGAAATTCAAATTCAGTTTTGAATTCTTGCAAATTTAGCTCTTGACAAGATGAGCTCCAATGGAGATGAAAATTGGTGGGTTTACTCAGAAAAATGTGCTGAGTACAGATATGGAGCTAACTTTTGAATTTGGGTGATGAAAGTTGCTGCAATTTGAATTTACATTCAAATTGGCCTCTTTTTGAAATAACCCAAAAGTGCCTCAAAAAGTGTTGAATTTGCATGAGCTTTGGACTGAACCTCCCCAAGACTTTTTAAATTCTAGGGGTGAGCTCAACCTCTCATGTTCAAGTGTAGAAACCATTCATTGTGAAAGTGAAGGCTTTCCCTTCTAATCACTCCTTTGATGGAGGCCACTTGCTCTTCACAATATTTCACAATCTACACACAACAAAACTGTTGTGTTGTGAGGTGCATAAAAGTTTTTGCAAGTCCCTTTTCTTGGGCTTTTACATCCCTCCCCCCTTAAAAGAATCTCGTCCCGAGATTATAAAAGAAGAGATAGCGATGTAATAGGGACTTACCCGTGTTGAGAAGCCATGAACTCCGGGTAATTTGAGCGAAGGAACTCCTCGCTCTCCCACGTCGCTTCTTCGGCGGTGTGGTTACTCCAGAGTATTTTGTAGAACCACAACGTTCTGCTACGCGTGGCCCTGGCTTTCTCATCAAGAATTCCCACCGGATATTCATCATATGTTAAATCCGGCTTCAGCTCGCCGATGTCTTCGGTAGGAACAGCAGCTGTATGCTTCAAGCATTTTCGCAGTTGTGAAACATGGAAAATATCATGGACACCAGCCAGAGATGCCGGTAGTTCCAATCGATACGCCGCTGGTCCACACTTCTCGGTGATAGCGTAGGGTCCAATGAAACGGGGAGCGAGCTTCCCCTTCACACCGAATCGGTGCACGCCCTTCATTGGAGACACGCGGAGGTACACGTGTAACCCAACGTCAAAGTGCAACGGCCTACGCCTCTTATCAGCGTAGCTCTTCTGTCGGGATTGAGCGGCCTTCAAATTGGCTTGAATTGTCCGAACGCGCTCCTCGGCGTCGTTCACCACATCAACCCCGAATGTGACCCTTTCACCGGACTCGCACCAATTTAATGGGGTGCGGCATTTACGACCGTAGAGAGCTTCATAGGGTGCCATTTTTATACTCGCCTGATAACCGTTGTTGTACGAGAATTCCGCCAATGGTAGGTGATCATCCCAGTTCCTACCATGGTGGATGGCACACGCTCTCAACATGTCTTCCAGGACTTGATTCACCCTTTCTGTCTGACCATCCGTTTGAGGGTGATAAGCGGAGCTCCTGATCAACTTAGTACCCAATGCAGCGTGTAGCTGCTCCCAAAAGCGAGATACAAATAATGCACCTCGATCTGAGACAATGGTCTTGGGTACCCCGTATAGGCATAGAATCTTCGCTATGTATAGCTCCGCATATTTGCCGGCATTGTAACGGGTATTCACCGGAATGAAGTGAGCCGTCTTGGTTAACCGATCAACGATCACCCATATGGAATCATGCTTGTTAGCTGTTAGGGGTAATCCCACAATGAAATCCATGCTCACATCTTCCCATTTCCATGCCGGGATCTTCAGGGGTTGCAACAGCCCTGATTTCTTCATGTGATCAGCTTTCACTCGTCTACACGTATCACACTCGGATACGTACTTAGCTACCTCCCGCTTCATCCGTGTCCACCAAAATTTCTTTTTCAAATCTTGGTACAATTTGTTGCTGCCCGGATGAATGGAGTATTTGGACAAGTGAGCTTCATCGAGGATCTTTTTCCTCAACTTCATATCTCGGGGTACGACTATGCGGTCATTGAACCACAACGTCCCCTCATCATCTTTCCGGAAACATTTGATCTCCCCATTGTCAATTCGTCTCCGGAGATGTGCCATGCCTTTATCCGTTTTCTGAGCTGCAATGATGTCCTCCCTAATAGTAGGGACGAGGGCAAGGTTGTACAGTGATCCATAAGGAACCAAGTATAAACTTGGCTCTTCCTCCTCCACCGGTGTAATGGTGAGGTGATGGACATGTGATTTCCGACTCAGCGCGTCGGCAACCACATTCGCCTTGCCGGGGTGGTAATGGATCTCAATCTCATAATCTTTGATCAGTTCTAACCACCTCCTCTGCCTCATGTTCAGCTCCTTCTGGGTGAAAATGTATTTCAAGCTCTTGTGGTCGGTGTAGAGATGCACCAAGTTCCCCAGGAGATAGTGCCTCCACATTTTCAGTGCCAACACCACGGCAGCAAGTTCAAGATCGTGAGTCGGGTAGTGCTGCTCATGGTTCCGAAGTTGGCATGAGCCATAAGCGACCACACGTCCTTCCTGCATCAACACGCAGCCAAGCCCAATACCGGACGCGTCACAATACACGTCGAAGGGCTTTGTTGTATCCGGCTGAGCTAACACCGGGGCTGTGGTGAGATGCTTCAACAATGTTCGGAACGCTCCTTCACACGCCGTGTTCCAAACATATTTTGTACCTTTCTTCAGCAACTCTGTCATCGGCTTAGCGAGCTTGGAGAAACTTGGAATGAATCTCCGGTAGTATCCCGCTAACCCGAGGAAGCTTCTGACTTCATGAACTGAAGTGGGAGCTTTCCATTTCAACACTTGCTCGATTTTACTTGGGTCAACCGCAATGCCTTCAGCTGAGATGATATGTCCCAAGAATGGCACTTGGCTGATCCAAAATTCGCATTTGCTGAACTTGGCGTAGAGCTTGTGGTCTCGCAATCGTTGAAGAACGATCCGTAAGTGTTCGGCATGCTCGGCTTCTGTCTTGGAGTAAACCAAGATATCGTCGATGAACACTACCACAAACTTGTCCAGCTCCGGCATGAACACCGAGTTCATGAGATACATGAAATGGGCTGGAGCATTCGTGAGACCAAAGGACATGACGAGATATTCGTATAAGCCGTATCTCGTCGAGAACGCTGTCTTCGGAATATCCCCCGCCCGGATCTTGATCTGGTGATATCCAGAGCGAAGGTCCATCTTTGAGAATACACTTGCCCCCACAAGTTGATCAAACAAGATGTCAATACGGGGTAGTGGGTACTTATTCTTGATGGTGACGGCGTTGAGCGGCCGGTAATCCACACACAGCCTCAGGGTCTCATCCTTCTTCTTCACGAATAGCGCCGAGCATCCCCAAGGCGAGGAACTCGGCCTAATGAAACCCTTGCTCAACAAATCATTGAGCTGTTCTTTCAGTTCCGCCAGCTCATTTGGAGCCATCTTGTATGGTCTCCGTGATATGGGCGTAGTCCCGGGTGCGAGCTCAATCTTGAACTCGACATCCCGCTCAGGTGGCATGCCCGGAAGATCATCCGGGAACACATCAGGATACTCCCGGACTACGGGGATGTCTTCTAACTTGAGAACTTCAGCATTATTAATTGCTAAAACTTCCCGGACTGGCGTGTCTAACACCATGGAATGCGGACGGTGGAATGAAGAATTTAAGTGAACCGTCCGTGTCCGAGTATCTAGGACAGCGCCATGGTATTGCAGCCATGACATCCCTAAGATTGCATCAATCTTTTGTCCCATAAGGATTATCAAGGTGGTGGGATATAGTTTCCCACCTAAGCACAGAGGTGCCTTTGGAACCATCATATTAGCTGAAATCTTCCCTCCCGGTGAGCAGATCATATAAGTGCAGCCGGTTGGGAAGACTTGCAATTGATGTTTAGCCACATAGGATGCACTTATAAAGCTGTGGGTTGCACCCGAATCAAATAATATGACGATGGCTTGATGGTTGAGAGTAAACGTACCCGCCAGCACGTTGTCTCCCTCTGGGGCGTCCTCATTGTCGAGGTTGCGGACGCCTCCAGTCCGCTGACCAACCTTCTTCGCCGGAGGTCGGCCTCGAGCACCGCCCTGGAGCTGGGCTTGCCCGCTGCTCTGCTGCCCCTGGGGACAGTCCTTCGCGAAATGGCCCGCCTGGCCACACGTGAAGCAGGTGAAACGGGGCGGTCCCCCGCTGATCGGTGGACGGAAACCTGGGGCGCGTTGTGGCGGTGGAAACGCCCGGGGTACCATCTGCTGCTGCTGCTGTCTTGGTGGTGGCATCGGCGGACGGAACGGAGGTGCCTGAAAGGGACGTCCCCCGAACCGTTGCGGTCGCGCCGGTGGTTGCCACTGCTGCCCGGATGGTGTCCGATACACCATACGGTACTTCTGGGGAGCGCCACTCCCACCGCTGCTAGGTGGAGCGCTACGCTTCCTCTGCTCAGCTGCTAACTCCCGCTGAGCGTCCTCTTGCATGATGGCGGCATTGACTAGATCGTTGAATGTGCCGCGGTTCCATTGTACGAGGTGGGTCTTCATTTCGGGATGTAACCCCCGATAGAAGTGCTCCCTCTTCTTCTCCTCCGTGGAGATGTAGTCTGACGCATACTGCGCCAGATGGTTGAAGGCACGGGAGTAGTCGTGGGCACTCCTCCCGCCCTGCTTCAGTTCCAAAAATTCTTGGAACTTCCTCTTCATTATTCCGGGAGGGATGTGATAGGCGCGGAACGCCTCCCGGAACTCTTGCCATTCCACGGCATGGCCAGCCGGACGTGAGGCGACATAATTCGCCCACCACGCACCAGCAGCACCGTGGAGCTGCTGTGCTGCGAACAGCGTCTTCTGCCGCTCCGTACACTGGAGCAGCCCGAACTTGGACTCAATAGTCCGCAGCCAGTTGTCCGCCTCCAGTGGTTCTTCAGCTTCGGTGAACACTGGAGGGTGCGTACTCATGAAATCCGAGTACGATACTTCGCGGGGCTCACGAGGCCCTCGCTCTTGACGTCCTCCTGCCTGGGACGTATTCTGCACGATCGTGCGGAGCAGGTCGGTCTGCTCCTCACGACCTCCCACCAATGCCGCTATCACATCCGCTAGAGTAAGCGGAGGCGGCGGTGGTGATGGCTGCTGCTGCGGGGTGCTGTCGTAGGCCGGTGGCTGGGAGTCATCGCCTCCACCTTGGCTAGAGCCACCAACCTCATGCGTGGTCCTAGTACGAACCATCTGCAACCATACGACATTAACCATCAGTCCCGCAACATTTTGCATGCAGTCCAATAGAACTGGGCGGAAAAACATTATGACAACAAAACATGCGAAATATCTCGTAAGCAGATAATGTAATAACTTTGCACAAGCTACACCATTACCAGACCAAACACAAGTTAGTTTAATCCAACTTGATGAACCCCTTCTCTGGAAGCTCACCATAACTGGGTTTGGTCTCTACGAGACATTATTATCGCCCTTAGGGTACAACACCCTCTCCAATGAGTTCAACTGTCATTCTTCCGTCAGAATGACCAGTTTCTACCTATTCCAAGTTTTGATCCGGTTATGGGCATTTTCATGACTCAAGTTGAATACCAAAGTTCAAGTTAACTTCAGTATCTTTCCAACGAGTACTCATTTGCCCCCAGATTAGCTTTGATTAAAAAGTTATGCTAATTCAAAGTTAGCAGAATTTCTGGAAGAATTTTAACAGCACCTCCCTTGGAGGTGGCTGTTTTCAACCCTGATTTCCACTAAATTCTGTGCTGAAACTTCAGAAACTTTGAATTGCAAAGATGTCAAACATCTTCTACTCTTTCTAAGGATGGATTATATGACAATTTTAGATTTTTCTACTGGGAGTTATATTTGAAAAACAGATCAGTTCAGAGGATGTTTTACTCTGCCCTGATTCTGAATAGTTTACATTCCTCTGGGATTTTAAGCCATCTTCAGGTGAGTTTCAGCTCTGGAAGTCTACAACAAAGTTGTAGAGGACTTGAATACCTTTCCAGAACTATATAGCACACCTCCCTGGGCTAAAAGACCTGTGAGTTATGCCCTGTTGAGGATCAGCAAACGTGCTGGCCAAAACAGAGCACTCTGCTTTTCATACTTTTGGCTATACTGCTCCACTATCCCATTCTTATACCCAACCAGGGTCCTAAATGTTGAACCTATAGATTTTAATTCTTTGTTATCATTATTCTCATGCATATGCCTACAATATCTCGGTACTACGTTCCTCACAAAAGAAAATCCTAACCGGATCATACCGGTATATACGTCTCAAGTGTGGCACTAAACGGTCTCTCGCACACGTTTTCTACACGGATACATACGTGGTTAGTACCAGCAGAAGGCCACACAATGATGGTGCACTCAAAGGTTGTTCATTTCAGGCAGTTCCATATTTAAAAGTAAATGCAAACGCCCGTATCATTGTCATACGGCCGTCCTTGAGTTAGGTCACGTCTCAAGGTACGTGATCGTGTTTCAACACCACACGACGGGGAACCCGAGTATGTCATGAACGGGTCGTCACGGTTGGGAATGTTATCAACCCAACAGATACCACCTACTGCCCTACAGGGCACGCCGATGGCAAGCGCTGCGTATGTCCTCCTGGGCTATTTCCAGACGAACACACTCTCGCGTTACTGACCACGCGATGGGGTCTCCACTTACTTGCCTAATGCACGCTAGGGATCAGCGTTTCATATGAACTCAGGGACATGAAGAGTCCAAGAGTTTCATATTGACGTCTCACACCAAGCTATGAGACAAATCCCTGCACCACGTTCCTCGTCAGGGAGAGCTAACCGAAATTGAACCGCTTTCGGTGGCGTTCCTTACCATACTTACCAGAGCGTAGGTGCGTCGTTACATAATTGAAATTCAGAATTATAACACATAAGTTAGTCTTTGCCACTTTAAGTAACTATGCTAATATAGTCCTTACTTGGGCAACTACCGAATCCTCACCGTATACCTAAGTTTTTCCCATAATGCCGTCCTTTAGTACTGTGCTATCCCCACTGCAGCTCTGATACCAGGCTGTGGCGGACCGGAATCCGCTCATCCAGGATCGCAGAGGGTGGTGCCGCGCGATGCGACACCCGACAGCACACGTCATAAGAACATAATATATATTACATGGGAAAAACATCTGAAACTGTACAAACAAGTACAAACTTCAGTTACAACTATTGTTATATTACACAGCGGAAGTCTACACTATACAACTCACGCCCGCCTATTTAGCAAAAGTCAGTTGCCCAGCCCTAGGGCAACCCACACTAGCTGCACGTCTCAGCTCAGCGCGGCGTGTATGGCTCCCACTCAGCCGTGGTCTCCGACGGGGGGTAACCCTCGCCGGTGGACTCGTACTCCGAGTCCGTGGGTGGCTCCTCACCTGAAAAACACTTAAGCAGCAACCGTGAGCACGAAGGCTCAGCAAGGCTTAACCGACTCACCTAAGCATGAAACTCTACATGAGGTATACCAAGACATAGGTTAGTAACATTTCAGCAAAAGGACACGCCTACAAGTTCATCCTTAGTTCATCTTTTTGCAACAGGTTAACAGTTCATGAAATCTGAAATTTAGTAAGCAGTATTTGGTGGCACACAGGTAGCAATACAATTATATCAATCAGCATCATTGAATCAACATATTTCATCCATTAGTCTACGTTACGACGCAGTGAACAAGCGGTACTCGTCACCGCGAGGGACGGCGAATCGACTCGATATACACCTGCAGGGAAAACCCAAAGAGCACGTCACGTACGCCCACCCGTGGAGCTGCACAGCACGCTCACTCGATGTCGTACGGGACAACCTTTCACCCAACAGCCCAAACGTCGAACCGGTCGCACCGAAACGAGCAGGAGGTTCCCCACACGGAGCATCTCTCTATGCCCGTTGGCAGATTTCCACCTTGCTGCCCTCAACCTACACCTATAAATCGGTGTGCTATGCCTCGACGCCCGGAGGTTTAGGCTACATCGGTTTATCGGGGCCCATATATCCGATATGCCTTCGGTACGTTCAATACTTGTTCAGCAGGGCCGCACACGGATCGGTCCTCAATCGACACGGGCAGGGCTGCGCCCATAAGACTCTCTCTTGCTGCGCCCTAGCCCCTGCCTAGTCTCATTTTCATTACTAAAGTGATCTCACATCACTCAACCGAACCCGTGTGTCCCAAGCCTATCTCGCGAGTAGATTCCAACTACTCGACTTGTACCGAAGTCCTATGACTCATTAAGCATAGCCTGTCTACTCGAGGTCCTTGACACTACCCTCACTCTTTTAGGAACCTTTGGTTATGCAAGTGGGGTTTCATTCATCCTATACCTAATGCACATACATACTTCATATGACACCTGTAAACAAAGTAAAACTTTTAAAAAGGGTTAATGCAAACCGGGGCTTGCCTTGTTGCTGCTGGTCAGTAGTTAGTTCCTCGTCCAGAAGAAGGAAGTCCAGCACTTCCGGAATCTCTTCTTCAACGGCTACACGTTAATGAAATACTACATGTTAATTTAGATGCAAATGTGAGTTTTAGAGTAAAACTTCTACTATTGGTTCTAATAACCAGCCTCTAACACCTGGAACTTTGTTTAAGAATTTAAATATGAACTGGTGTTGGTGGTTTGGTTTGGACTTAATCACATGGCTAAATGCTAAGTGGTTTTCCCCCCTTTTCCATATTAATCCCTTAATTGGTTACGCAGGACAGGGGTGATCTAGAGCTCCAATGGAGCTGAGAATTTTTGTGTGAGTTCCTTGTCACAAGAAAACTCTCTGGACCAAACCTTAGCACTTTTCATGAAATGGTTTGCTCAGAGTAATTTCTTTAGCAAATAAGCAAGGAGGAATTAATTCTGAGGTCAGACCCCTGTTCATACCCAACTTAGTGAACTACAATTTCAATTATAGCTCCTAGAGTTTGCATGAATTTTTCTATTATTTTTGGAGTTAAGGTTTTCCCAGAATTGAATTTCCAAATTTTGGAAATTCTCTGAAAATGTTTCTGCATTCAAATGAACACAGCCCCTTCCAATTTGAATTTCTCTGACCAAATCAACCCCAAATGGTATGAAACTTTTACAGGGGTTTACTAATGTCCTGAAGAACATCCTGGCAAAATTTGGGGATTTTTGGATGGACCAAACTCCCTCTAAAATTATTTTGCTGAAAAGCTTTAAAGAATTTTCCAGAATTAATTAATGGGTTTCATACAAATTGGGTTGTATATCTGGACAGAGCTAGGCAAGATGAATCCAACCCAATTTGAATCACTAAATTTGGAGCTTCCTAGCAGAAGTTATGGATTTCTAAAGTTTGAGTGGAAACTGGAATTGTTTTACTATTGGAAAAGAACCCGGCCCCACTCTTTAAATCGCAGCCAGTGAGAAACGAGAACACACAGGGTTACTGGGTTTCCCCTGGTGTAGTCACAAAAGATCGGCAGCCACAGAGGATCTCAGCTCTACCGCCGAGTGGCTGACAGGTGGGGTCGGCGCTTCGTCTTCAACCTCCCGCTTCCCTCTTCCCGCGCGCGCCTCTCTCGCCGGTGTTCTTCCTCCCCCCCCTCGGTTCCTCCTTCCTAAGTGATCTTCCGGCCTGGCTCTCGCCGCCTAGGGGTTTTGAGGGTCGGGGAACCCGTTTCCGAGGTCATTGTGAGCCCTAACGGCCCACAGAAGGCTGGCGACGGACGGCGTCCTCGGACCGAGTCCGGCGACATCGGTCATCCTCTCTGCTGGCCTAATTTCCCGTCTCTCTCGCCCTAGAGCATCAGTGGCTCATGGCAAAGGACGTCCCGTATGCCAAAGAGCTTGGAAACTCCTCCAAACCCTATGTCACCGTGCGCCCTCGGTTGAAAACCGGCGGCAGAGAGTAAAACTTGAATAGCACCGTGGAGGCTCCACAAATTCTAGTTCTTTTCAGCCTCGGCGACTCGCACCGAGTTCTGTGGCCTATCCTAGGACTAGAATGGCTAAAGAACACACATGGGTCGTGAATTTTGGAAGATCAATCCCCCCTGACCTATGGACATGTCCTCGGTGTTTCACAAATTCCCGCGGCTCCCATGGAGGGATGGACTGGGGCTTTCGGCAGCGTGAAGAGAAAGAGTAGGCGCACCTTTTTGCTATGTAACTCGGGGTGTGATGGGCTCTGTATTTCCGGAACGTCGAGGAGGCCCGGCGGCGGCACAAACTGAAATTTCTGAGGATGGTTGGTGCTGTGCGCCACACACAGAGGGTGAGGGATCGGCTGGGTAGCTCGGTGAGGTTCAGCAGCGTCCCGCGCACGCTGTCACGACCACCAGTGGTCGTGCGAGGTCCTAGAGGTACTGCTCTACGTGCGGGCGCGAAGAGTGGACGGCGGCGATCGTTTTTCTGGCCTGGTGCGGCTGCTCTCGGGGGAAAAACGGGGAGAAGGCGAGTGGAGTACTTGGTTTTCTTCACTGAGGTGTTACCCGCACGAAGCAGCAGGCGCAGGGGGGTGGCACGTCGACGCCTCGGTGGCTCGCCGCCCCGCCCGTTTCCTTGCGCGCGAAGTCGAGACCCGGCTGCTGCAACCCGCTGTGTACTCGGGTGTGCAGCTGACATGTGGGCCTCCCCTTTCTTCTTTTTCCCTAATATTTCTTTTCTGTTTTTGCTAATTATCCCACCAGCTACTCACAATTTAATGTGAGACTTAGCTCCCAAGTCTTTGTTTGAATTTGAATTCTCAAATTCAAACTTTGTTTGGTTAAATTTGCTTCATATTTAAACTGAAATTCAAATTCAGTTTTGAATTCTTGCAAATTTAGCTCTTGACAACATGAGCTCCAATGGAGATGAAAATTGGTGGGTTTACTCAGAAAAATGTGCTGAGTACAGATATGGAGCTAACTTTTGAATTTGGGTGATGAAAGTTGCTGCAATTTGAATTTACATTCAAATTGGCCTCTTTTTGAAATAACCCAAAAGTGCCTCAAAAAGTGTTGAATTTGCATGAGCTTTGGACTGAACCTCCCCAAGACTTTTTAAATTCTAGGGGTGAGCTCAACCTCTCATGTTCAAGTGTAGAAACCATTCATTGTGAAAGTGAAGGCTTTCCCTTCTAATCACTCCTTTGATGGAGGCCACTTGCTCTTCACAATATTTCACAATCTACACACAACAAAACTGTTGTGTTGTGAGGTGCATAAAAGTTTTTGCAAGTCCCTTTTCTTGGGCTTTTACAACCTTTCGGCTCAAGCTTCGGTGGTGAGGTGTAGGAATGTCTTGCGTGTCCAGAGGAGGTCTTGCTCGGCCGCGACAAGCCCTGGGTGAGGCTGTCCACGAGAGCCTCCCGTTGCATTTTCTTTCGACCGCCGTGGAACCACGGTGTTCTCGGGTTGTGGAGGCTGAGCTCATGTGGGGACTGTGCAAGGAGGTCGTGGGGAGTCCCGTGGTGCCGTTTCGCTGCTCAGCCGAGGCTTGCACGCAAGTTTGGTAGGTGGCCGAGGGATCGACAGCAGGGCTCTGTTGAGTTCTTGCGCGAGGAAGAGAAGAGCCTCGGGGTCTTGGTTATGTCGGCAACAAAAGCACGGCTGAGGTGATGAGAATGGGGGAAACAGCTCGCCATCGCAAATACACGGCAGAAGAGAGGCGGTTCTCGGCGTGGCTCGGTGTCGAGCAATGAGTCTACGGCTCTGCCCGAGTGAGAGAGGAGAAACAGAGACTTTGCACTACAATTGAAGATCTTTTGCAACTTAACTTCCTCAATGACATGTGGGTCCCAGCCCCTTCTTATCCCTCTCCAAAATATGCTAAGTTCAGCAAGTGTCAATTTTGGCTAAAGGAGATAGCGTTCCTAGGCCACATCATATCCGAAGGAGGAGTATCGGTTGATCCCGGAAAAGTGTGAGATGTTTTGAAGTGGAACCAACTGCATAATGTGAGGGATATTCGGAGTTTCCTTGGGATGGCTGGATACTACCGCCCGTTCATCAAGGATTTTTCCAAAATAGAGAAGCCTATGACCCAGTTGCTGCTGAAAGGGAATGCATTTTAGTGAACACAAGCGTGTCAAGACAGCTTTGAGGCGCTAAAGAAGAGATTAACAACAGCGCCGGTTCTGGTATTGCTGGACGTGAGCAAGAGTTTCGATATATATTGTGACGCATCAAGACAAGGGCTTGGATGTGTGCTTATGCAAGGAGGACAAGTGGTAGCCTATGCATCGAGGCAATTAAAGAAACATGAGCTAAATTACCCCACACATGACCTGGAACTTGCAGCCGTGGTACATGCCTTGAAGATTTGGAGGAATTATCCTTGGCTACCGATGTGAGATCTATACGGATCACAAAAGCCTCAAGTATATATTCACGCAAACGGATCTGAATTTGAGGCAAAGTCGATGGTTGGAACTCATAAAGGATTATGATGTTGGAATCAACAACCACCCCGGAAAGGCCAATGTAGTAGCTCATGCGTTGAGCCGGAAGGGAGCATGTCACCAACTCACGGTTCAGGAGCTGCCACCCGAGCTGCATAAGGAGTTCAAACGATTACATCTTGGGTTCTTGAACGAGATAGAAGTGATATAACTGAACTCAATGCCGGAACAACAGATACGAGATGGCCAATCAACAGATGAGGAATTAAAGGAAATCAAGGAAAGAATCTGACAAGGGATAGAAAAGGATTTCAAGGAAGACGATAATGGCATGCTTTGGTTAGGGAAAAAGATTTGTGTGCCTAACGTGAAACACATCCGTGACACAATACTAAAGGAGGCACATGACTCTCCTTATTCCGTACACCTCGGCTGTACAAATAAGTACAAGGAACTAAAAACTTGCTATTGGTGGGATGGCATGAAAAGAGACATAGCTGAATATGTTACCCCATGCGATATGTGCCAACTAGTGAAGGCCGAACATCAAAGACCCGCTGGATTATTGCAGCCATTGAAAGTACGCGAGTGGAAGTGGGAAGACATCAGCATGGATTTCATAGTCGGATTGCCATGTACTCAGTCCGGCTACGACTCTATTTGGGATATCATGGACCGATTGACGAAATCAGCACACTTCATTCCTGTTAGGACTAAGTACACCGTGGCGCAATTAGCCAAGCTGTACATGGAGCAAATCGTGTGTCGTCATGGAGTTCCAAAGAGGATAGTTTCAGATCGAAGTTCTCAATTTACCTCTAGGTTCTGGAAGAAGCTGCATGAAGCCGTGGGTACACGGTTCAATTTCTGCTCTGCTTATCACCCCCAAACTGACGGGCAAACTGAGAGGACAAATCAGATTTTAGAAGACATGTCGAGAGCTTGCGCCTTGAAACATGGGCATAGCTGGGAGAAGAGCTTGCCGTATGCTGAATTCTCATACAACAATAGTTACCAAGCCAGCTTGAAATGTCACCCTTTGAGGCACTATATGGTAGACGGTGTAGAACACCACTGTTCTGGAATGAGACCGGAGAAAGACAACTATTTGGACCCAAAGTGCTGCAAGACACCGAAAAGCAAGTCCAAACAATATGTGAAAACTTGAAGGCCGCTCAGTCACGACAAAAAGGCTATGCGGACAATAGGCGAAGGAGGTTGGAGACTTTGTGCATCTTAAGGTGTCGCCTATCCGAGGCCAACGACGGTTCAATGTCAAAGGCGTGCTAGCACCCCGCTACATCGGGCCATTCAAGATTTGGTTAAGCGAGGAGAGGTAGCCTATCAACTAGAGCTGCCAACGCACCTCTCTGACGTGCACGATGTATTTCATGTATCCTAGCTCAAGAAGTGCCTAAGAGTAACGGAAGAACAAGTACCGATGGATGCGCTAAAACTTCAGGAGGATCTGACCTACACTGAACACCCCATCAAAATCTTGGACGTAAAGGAAAGGGTCACGAGGAACAAAGTAATCTGTTGGTGCAAGGTACAATGGAGCCATCACACGGAAGCCGAAACTACATGGGAACGTGAGGAAGATCTCAAGGAGGAATTCCCTCATCTCTTCTCCACTCTATCGAATCTCGAGGGCGAGATTCATTTTAAGGGGGGTAGGTTTGTAACACCCTCAAAATTACGACCATGCATTGCATACATTTTTCATATAGAGAAGCATTTAAAAAAAATAAGAAATAAAGAGAGGAATATAGAAGCAAATAAAATAGTAAAAGGGAATAAAATATAAAATAATGGAAATAAATAGAAAAGGAAAATAAATAAAAAGAAAATGAAAAAGAAAAAATAAATAAAATAGCCAAATTGGGCCACCCCAATTTTCCCCCAAAATTCCCCAATTTTCCCCCAAATTCTCCTCTCCCCTAATTTTCCCAATTTTTCCAATTTTCTTGATTTTCCCCAAAAATTCCTCAAAATTCCCATAGGGGGATTTTCCCCCACATTTAGGGGGAATTCCCCCCCTAATTTGGCCGCACCACTTGGGGGGGAACCCTAATGGGCCCCACCCCTTGGCCGTAGCCCATTAAGCAGGGGAAACCCTAGCCAGCCCTGGCCCTTGTTGGATTTTTTTGTGTTTTTATTTATCAATTAATCTCAGCCATTGGTGGAAAATAAATAATAAAATCCCAGCCCCTAGCTCCCACCTCTTTTGAAATTAAATCTCAGCCATTCGATAATTTGGTTGCTAAAATCCTAGCCACCCTAGCTCTTTTTCCCACTTATAAATAAATCCACCCCCTAGCCGCCACCCTAACACATCTTTTGGCCGCCGCCCTCCCCTTGCTGCCAGCCCAAGTCACCACCCCCAGCTGGAGTTTGGCCGCCCTCGAGCTCTGTCACGCCTCGCCGTCGCCGGAGAAGAAGCCCCCGACGTTCTGCCCTAGCCACAGCCTCGTAATTCTCGATATAAAATATCCACTGCTGCCATTGCAAAGAAGGAGGTTCTGCTGCTAGGAAGAGAGGAGGAACAAGTGAGGTAGGTTTTCATTACCCCTCTTATAACGTCGCCGCTGTTTCTACGCACCCGTTTTCTTCACCCCCTGCAGGCAGAAAATTCTGCGTGTGGAAAGACCATGTTTTGGTCAATTTTTGACGGTGGAATTGATCTACACATTGTGTCAAGATCATAACCACGTCATCACTTGATCCCAGCAACCTTGATCATCATAAAACCTCATGGAAGCCTACTAAAACATGCAAGAACATGTGCAAACTGATTTTATAAAACTGCACCATAGGAATTACATTCATCCACCTCATTGCATCTTGAGTAATGTTTGTGCATGATAATTGATTGCTATAAATTTTGTATGTGCGTGGTCGTGAGTAGAAGGACACGCCCAAGAGGCCATCTACGAGTAACTACAGCACCAAGACTTTGAGACGCTTGAGCAACATGAACCACGAGAGCAAGGCAAGTGCCCCTTGACCATATTGATCCCATGTTTTTGAAACTGTTTTGCTTGCGAAAACTCATATGGTTGTGTCAAGTTGATGGGAACCCCCTTTTATAGGAGTTTACTAGTATTGTTAACCATCCTTGTTGCCAGAAAGTTGATGAGTCGGGTATGGTCATTTTTCCTTTTTGCTTCGCTTAACTTACGGGATACGGGAAGCTGAAATAAATCGTTAGCTACTGCACTCATAAGATTTAACATGATAAGAACTTGATAATGTTAATGAGCATGGAATCGGGGAGATCTAGGCAAGCTTGGTTCGTGGATGTTGCTGAATGAGATAGTGGTTTGCTTGCTGTAGATCTAATGACCGGTTCATGCGAGCACTTGCCAGGAAAACAGTGCCACCACAAGGCCAAATTTGGGTGCGTCTTAGTTGTTTAATTAGGTGTGTTGCTAGCTTGTTATGGACCATTGGATGGCGCAGGGAATGAGAGTCGAGGACTGCCCTGGGAACTGCATGGCACAATAGGGGGCCTGTGGGTGGGAGAATGGACATTCGAGCCTGCCGGTGGATCCTCAGTGGGTCCGTACTGTAAAAGTCCAAAAAAATGTATATGAATAAACTGAAGATTGAATTCTAGGGGTTGCAAATTCATGAAAATTGGGACATGCTAAAACTTTTCAACACACAAAGTGGTACATGGATGTTCATCAAAAAGAGGTTCACATGTTCATTTGAATATGTTGAACCAATATGGACTTAAACACTCATGTGCATGAAAGTTAAAAATCAGCGTTTCAAATTCAAAGATCACAGCAAATTGTGGCCAAATTTTTTAATACTTATGCAGCCATATATTTTTTAATTGAGGAATGTTAGGGTGGCAAACTTTTAATTTTAGGTTGGGCTAAAAAGGAATTAAATAGAAGCATTTTCAAATTCAAACTGAATTCAAATTTGCAATGCAAATTCAAACTGAATTTGGCAAATTCAAATGCTAGCCCACTTTTAAATCTCAGAACATTTGAATTTGAGAGATTAACATGAGAAGATCTTTTGGGGAGAAGGATGGATGGACCCCACATGTCGTTGAGCCATTTGTGAGTTGCAAATGAAGTCTCGAGTCATACTTGAAATTTTAGTTCACCTTATTGGGCATGAAAATTCACATTACTCCAGAATTAATTCTTTTGAGTAGAAATGCTTAAGGAATTGTTCTTGAGGAACTACTCAAGTAAAAGGTCTGAATTTTGTACAAATTACTTTCATGTTACCAGGAACTCACATTCAAATTATCAGCCCAAGTTGAGCCCTAGATATCTCTGTTCTTGTTCTCCATGCTTATGTATGTGGGGAAATACATAAGAGTCTTGTAGGAATTTTGGACAACACAATTTTATTCCACATTAGCTCCAATTTGGCAAACTAAATCCCTGGTTAGTATAGAACATGCTGTAAAAGTTTTGAAGCCATTGGAGTTCTTGATCCTCAGTTTCATTCAAATCTTTTCAGCTCATCTCTTATGTCGATTAGGAAACTTAGTTTATAAACTAAACCTCTAGGACAGACTTAATTCATGGAAGTTTATTTGCACAACAGGGGCAACAAAGCCATTTTTGGCATTTCCACACAGCCTCTGTTCTTAAGAAATCAAGTCTTTAACTCTTTGAATTGCATTATAAAATTTGTGCATATACATGTCGATAGGATTCACAATGAAGGGGATTTGAAGGAGTGATTCATTGAAGTTGGATCAGACTCCGGAGGATCAAGGGAGCAAGGATCACTAACTGCTTATATGTACTACTACTACTACCCAGCAAAACAGGCGAGATCCGGTTTGCATTTAACAGCTTTTAAGTTTTTACTTTGTATTCACTCTTTTGGTTAGGATATGAAATGTGCATTAGGTCTAGTTTCTTTGATACTCCACTTGCATGACCAAATAAACCCATGGAGTATTGGGTAGATGTTTTTCATCTTGTAGAACTGCCATGCTTAAGTAAGGTTTGGTAGAAGTCGAGTGGTGAGATGCTACTCGCATGATAAGGAGAAACAGGGGCATACAGGATTGGTTCATAAATTTGTTAGCAAGTTGAAGTTGCGACCGGGCAGGTTGTAGGAGCAGCAGGACATAGGGGCCTGGGTGCGTTAGACCTGTCCGTGTCGGTCAAGGACTGATCCGTATGTGGCCTTGTTGAGCAAGTTTGAGTTGTGTACCTGACTCATGCTGGCTATATGGGACCCAGTAAACCGATGTACCTTGGGAAGCTTGTGTTGAGACTTTTTCGGTCGCCTCAGGCGAGAGGCCGTTGTGTAGTATGTGGGTAACATTCTCATGACATCTCATGTCGGTAGGTGAACCATGAGGGTGGCTACTCTACAGGGCGATTGGATCGATTCAACGTGGGTGAAACGGGGGAAAGGCTGCCGCGTATGACGTCAGTGATGGTTGCTGTAGGCAACGTCGAGTACGGGCATAAGTTTCGTGTAGTCCGGGTGTTATTGATTCGAATCACCGTCGCTCGCAGAAGAGGATTGAGCATACTTGTTCTCATAGTCGTGACGTAGTAAGAACTTGCAATTGAGATAAGAACTAATCATTGCGGTTTGAAGTTCATACTAGTTTGTGATGTTATCTTTTATGAATAGACTAGTGCAAACTCAATTCATTTCCACCATGAGCAAATTACATCGGGGGAAAGCGTTTCTTGTTTGATTGTGGACTCCCTATGTGGCGTGCCCATGGTTACTTTTAAACTGCTGCAAATAACACCTGAAAGTAAGGATTCACTTTTAGGTGAGTTCATTATGTATTATGCTATCCCACTTTATGTTTATACCCTCATGTAGAGTTTCATGGCTAGGTTTGACGGTTAAGTCTTACTGAGCTTTATGCTCACGGATGCTATCCTAGTTGTTTTGCAGGTATTGACTTTATGCTTATGAGAATGGTTGACGATGAGACTCGGAAACCTCCGAGTGGTTACTCATGAGCATCCTTGCCGCTGCGGTTTGTATTCGTGTTGCTAGTAAGAAACGTCTGCGGGCTGGACTGTTTCTTTGATGCTAAACTAGAAATGTGTCATGAGAGTTAAAGTCTTCCGAAGTAGTAGTATTTGAGGTAAAATATTGGTAAAGTATTCTTTGTACGCTTCCGCAAATGATATATGTAATATGTTTGTCCTTGACCCGTGTGCTGTTGGGTGCGGCATCGCACGGCACCACCCAATGCGGTCCCCGGGCCCCAACAGCGTGGTATCAGAGCCGCATTGGGGATAACACACGGATTGAGGATCATATTACGATAAAAACTTAGGATATGGTGAGAAAACGGTACTATGCCGACATAAGGACTACTATTTTAGCATATTATGAAGGTGGCAACCTAATTATTTGTCTATGTTGGAATATAATACATCTCGGGACTTTTCATGTCTTGGGGGTGCATGTAAGCGCTGTCCACCTGTGCGCACAAGCTGAAGGGTGGAGCCTCACGGGTGGCAGGTAACCCGGCCAGCTTTAGTATCCTCTACGACTCTTCATGTCGTTTGGGGTATTCAAGCAACGCCCTTCCCTGGCATGCTACGGGCAAGTATGGGAGACCCCGTCACGTGGTTAGTAACGTGAACACATAGCTCAAGGCGTGTTTGTCTTGAGGACACCTGTGCGAGTGATGACGGACGGGTGTATGAACTGTATTGGGACCGGGTTCGGTGTGCAGCCGAACCTGATGATTGTATGGAATTTATGCAGGTACTAACCACGAAAACCGTAGTACGAGTAGAACACGTTTGCGAGTGATCATTCTTAGTGCCACCTATGGATACGTATATGCCGGTGTAAGCCGGTTAGGATTTTCTTTTGTTAGGCAACGTAGTACAGTCATATGTCTTACGGTGCTTCACCACCGTACTACACTTGGTAACTTCTTTCCTACGAAGAAATCATGCATGACTACCTTTCAACTAAAAATGTAAGTTAGAAAACACATATTAGTTACTGAGCTCTTCATTTGAACTAAGCATCAAAGGAGAGAATTGATATGACTCTAAGTTTCTCAAAAACAGAGTGCTCTGTTCTGGCAGAAATTTTTTCTGGACTTTAACAGATCATAACTCTGAGTAACTTGACCCAATGTAGGTGAATGATACATCTCTGGAAAGGTTTTAAGTGCTCTACATCTTCTCTGTAGACCTCCAGAGCAAAATTGCAAGACAAATTGGTTGAATGTCCAGTTGAATGCAAACAGTCCAGAAACAGGGCAGCTGCAAACCTCTCTGGATATTTCTATAAATTAGCCATAACTTTCTGTTGAAAAATCTCTATGGTTCATATGATACACCATTGGAAAGGTTATGAAAATTGCAACAATTTTGTAGTTCATGGTTTGTTCAGAATTGTACTATATTTTGATGTACAACTGTGATAAAAACAGCCACATTCAAAGAAGATGCTGGCAAATTTTATCCAGAAATTTTGTTAACTTTGAGCAATCATAACTTTTGATCCAGAGATGATCCAGAGGCATATGAATACTCGTTGGAAATATACTGAAGTTAACTTTAATTTTTGTATTTAACTTGAGTTATGAAAATGCTGGTAACCGGATCAAAATCTGGGTTAAGTACAGAAAGGTCTGTTCTGTAAAGAATAGGGGACTGATTATGTTGGCTTTAGGAAGATATGTAAACATGAATTGTTGTTATGCTTTCATAAAGTTTTAGCATGTTCATGTTCTACATACTTTCACATACTGCTGAGATCATGTTTTGACTCCCCTCAAAATTATCCTTTTGCAGTATGGTGCGTACTCGTTCTCCGAGTAGGGCTGAAGGTTCTCGCCGAGACGGCGATGACTCGACTCCACCGCGGGCCACGCCATCAACGGTATGGGCGGATGTCATGGCTTAGATGGTCGAGTTGAATCAAGAGAACACCCGATTACTCCAAGCCTTGGTACAGCAAGGCATGCTTCATCGAGCACAACAGGTCGTTCCACCTCGGAACGCCTATTTGGACTTCTTGGCGACTCAACCGCCAATATTCACGGAAGCTACCGAACCCGTGGAAGCGGATCAGTGGCTTCGGGTTATGGAGTCCAAGTTTGGAGTGTTCGAGTGTGATGATTATCAGAAGACATTATTTGCAGCTCAACAACTCCATGGAGCCACCGGAAATTGGTGGTTCGCTTATCTCGCCACCATTCTGGAAGGCCATCAAGTGGAATAGACGGGATTTAGTGAAGCATTCTGTGCTCGTCACATTCCTACAGGTTTTATCAAGGCCCAGCAGCAGGAATTCAGGAAGTTGATGCAAGGGGACATGAAGGTCCTCGATTATGTCAAACGGTTTTACCATTTGGCACAATATGCTCCCGACTATGCGACGAGCGAAGCTGCAAGGTGTGATTACTTTTTCCATGGCCTGATTGCCATATTAAAGGATAGGTTGGCTTTGTTCAATAAAGGCAATTCCACCGAGTTCATCAGTGCTGCCATACTGCAAGAACAGGCGACACTTGAGTGACAAACGGAGAAGAGGGACTGGAGTGACGTACAAGAAGAAGCACCTGTTGATCCTCATAAATACCGTTTGGTGTATCGCACACCATCCGATGAAATATGGCGACCACCAGTAAGATCAACATATCAAAGATTTCCTGTTCAAGAATCATGTCTTGAAGCACCACCACAGCCACAGCAACGATTGATTTCTGGTTCATCAGTGCTGCAGCCAAGTACATCAACTTCTCAACCGCAAATAAGCGAAGAACCGGGGAAATATCCTTGTTCTTATTGCCACCATTTTGGACATTTTATGTTAGAATGCCGGGAGAAGTTGTTGAACAGCGGACAACCATCATCATCAGGTGGTATGCCGCCACGTGCTCAAGTAAATATAACAGCATTGCAATCCGGGAGTGTGCAACATCTTGCTATTGAGGATGTCCCGGAGGGAGCACCAGTGTTAGCGGGCATGTTCACTCTTAGAGATGTACCCGTGCTCATACTTTTTTATTCTGGTGCTACCCACAATTTTATCAGCAAATCATGCAGGGATCAGCACCAATTATCCACCAATACTTCCACAACAAGTTATCTTATACGTTCACCGGGAGGAAATAACTCTGCTAATCAGATTGTGTCCCGAGCAGCTTTATGTTTGGGAGGAAAAATATACCCAACATTGCTGATTATGTTGGATGGGCAGAAGATAGACGTAATATTGGGGATGTCTTGGTTAAACCATCACAGTGCCGTTCTCAATATTGGTAACCGGACTGTTCAGATTGACTCGCCGATTGACGGACAGCACAAGTTGTTTTTAGACAGAGAGGATCAAGAAATGGCAGAGGCCTACCATATGGAAGTGATTAAATTTGATGATATTCCGGTGGTACGTGATTAACCCGATGTGTTTCCCGATGATTTACCGGGCATGCCGCCCGAACGGGACGTCGAGTTCAAGATTGAACTGGCGCCGGGAACAACACCTATCTCACGAAGGCCTTACAAGATGGCACGTAACGAGCTAGCGGAGTTGAAACAGCATCTAAATGAACTCATGAGCAAGGGTTTCATATGACCAAGTTCTTCACCTTGGGGTTGCTCTGTGCTGTTCGTTAAGAAAAAGGACGAAACACTTAGGTTATGTGTTAATTATCATCCGCTAAATGCTGTCACTATAAAGAACAAGTATCCATTGCCCTGCATTGACATTTTATTCAATCAACTCGTGGGTGCAAAGGTATTCTCGAAGATGGATCTTCGGTCCGGATATCATCAAATCAAAATCCGACTGGAGGACATACCGAAGACAGCTTTCTCGACGAGATACGGACTCTATGAGTACCTCGTCATGTCATTTGGGTTAACCAACTCTCCGTCACACTTTATGTACTTGATGAATTCGGTGTTCATGCCGGAGTTAGATAAGTTCATCGCTACAATGGTTTAGGGAGCACAGATTATATGCCAAGTTCAGCAAATGCGAGTTCTGGATTGATCAAGTGCCTTTCCTAGGCCGTATTATTTCAGCAGAGGGCATTGCCGTGGACCCAAGCAATAATGAACAAGTGCTGAAATGGGAATCTCCCAAATCTGTCCACGAGGTCTGAAGCTTCCTAGGTTTAGCGGGGTATTATCGGAGGTTCATTCCGAGCTTCTCAAGAGTTGCTAAACCAATGACGGAGCTGCTGAAGAAGGGCACGAAATACGTGTGGAATGCAGCTTGTGAAGCCACATTCAAAACTTTGGTGAAACATCTCACAACAGCTCCTGTTATTGCTCAGCCGGACACAACGAAGCCATTTGATGTATATTGTGATGCATCCGGCATCGGTCTCGACTGCATTCTTATGCAAGAAGGGCATGTAGTCGCGTATGGGTCTCGTCAACTCCGAACCACGAGCAGCATTATCCAACTCACGATCTCGAGCTTTCTGCTGTGCTGTTGGCGTCAAAAATGTGGAGGCATTATTTACTTGGTAATCTTGTCCACCTCTACACCGACCATAAAATCTTGAAGTATATCTTCACGCCGAAGGAGCTGAATATGAGACAACGGAGATGGTTGGAGCTCATAAAAGATTATGAAATCGAGATCCACTACCATCCAGGAAAAGCGAACGTGGTTGCCGACGCGCTTAGTCGGAATGCCCACATTTACAACTTGGCGGTTGCTGAGTTGGAAGATGAAGAACCGAGTCTCCATGTCATTCCGTATGGAGCGCTTTATAATATTGCTCTCATTCCAACAATCGAGAAGAGATTGTTGAGGCTCAAAGAAGAGACATGGGTATGTCAGAAGACTAGACAATGGAGAGGTGAAGTGTTTCCGGAAGGATGAGAACGATAGGCTATGGTTCAACGACCGTATAGTGGTACCGCGAAATATGAAACTCCGGAAGAAGAGATGAAGCCCACCGTCGAAGTTTTCCATTCACCCGGTAGCAACAAGATGTACCAAGATGTAAAACAAAAAGTTTGGTGGACGCGGATGAAGCGGGAAATTGCCAAGTAAACATCTGAATGTGATACGTGTAGACGGGTCAAGGCTGATCATATGCGGAAAGCCGGACCGCTACAACCACTTAACATACCGGCGTGGAAATGGAAGGATGTGAGTATGGATTTCATCGTCAGATTACCGCTCACATCCTGGAAGCATGACTCGATATGGGTGATCGTCGACCGGTTGACAAAATCAGCTCATTTCATACTGGTGAACACTCATTATTGAGCAAGGCAATATGCGGAGTTGTATATCTCAAGAATTATATGCTCACATGGTGTCCCGAAGACCATCATTTCAGATCGAGGTGTGCTGTTTGTTGCTCGGTTTTGGGAGCAGCTGCATGCCTCGTTGGGCACCAAGCTGATTAGAAGCTCCGCATATCACCCTCAAACCGATGGACAAACTGAGAGGGTGAACCAAGTGCTCACGGACATGTTGAGAGCGTGTGACATCTACCACGGTAAGAATTGGATTGATCACTTACCGTTGGCGGAATTTTCATACAACAACGGGTATGTCACACACTGCTGAATTGGTGTGAGTTTGGTGAAAGAGTACTGTTCAGGGTTGATCTTGTGAACGAAGCTGAAGACCGAGTTAGTGCGAAGGAATTCTTCGCTCTCCCATGTCGCTTCGTCCATGGAGTGATTACTCCATAGAACCTTGTAGAACCACAACGTACGGTTGCGTGTGGTTCGGGCCTTTTCATCAATAATCTGCACCGGTTCCTCCCGATAGGTGAGATCCGGTTGCAGTTCTTCAATGTCTTCCAGCAGAACGGTAGTTGATAGCTTGAGACATTTCCTCAGCTGGGAAACGTGAAAGACGTCGTGCACACCGGATAGTGCTTCTGGTAACTTCAGCCGGTATGCCACTGATCCACATCTCTCGGTAATCTGAAATGGACCGATGAATCGGGGTGCCAACTTTCCTCTCACCCCAAATCTGTTTACGCCCTTCATTGGAGACACCCGTAGATATACGTGATCTCCAACTTCGAATTGTAATGGGCGCCTTCTCCGGTCCGCATACTGTTTCTGACGGGATTGAGCGGCTTTTAGGTTCGCTTGAATTAGTCGAACCTTTTCTTCCACGTTGTTGACAAGTTCAATCCCGAAGGTAACCCTTTCGCCAGACTCACACCAGTTCAATGGTGTGCGGCATTTTCTTCCGTATAGCGCCTCGTAGGGCGCCATCTTGATGCTGGCTTGGTACCCATTGTTGTACGAGAACTCGGCTAACGGCAAGTGATCATCCCAATTCTTGCCGTGGTCGATAGCGCAAGCTCGTAGCATGTCTTCTAGAATCTGATTTACCCGCTCGGTTTGCCCATCCGTCTGTGGGTGGTAGGCTGAACTACGGATCAGCTTCGTCCCCAAGGCAGCGTGCAGCTGCTCCCAAAAACGGGACACAAATAAGGTGCCCCGATCCGATATGATAGTGCGGGGTACGCCGTACAAGCATAGGATCCGTGAGATGTACAGTTCAGCGTACTTCTTGGCGTTGTAGTTGGTGTTGACCGGGATGAAATGGGCAACTTTGGTGAGACGATCGACGATCACCCACACCGAATCATGTTTCTGTAAGGTGGTGGGTAAACCGACGACGAAATCCATGCTCACGTCCTCCCACTTCCAGGCAGGAATGCCCAGTGGTTGCAGCAGTCCCGGTTTCCGCATATGATCTGCCTTCACCCTTCGACATGTATCACACTCGGACACGTATTTTGCAACCTCGCACTTCATCCGTGTCCACCAAAACTTTCTTCTGAGTTCTTGATACATTTTGTTGCTGCCGGGGTGAATAGAAAACTTTGATAAGTGAGCCTCATCAAAGATTTTCTTCCGTAATTCCGGTTTACGGGGTACGACGATCCGGTCCTTGAACCACAGAACGCCGTCTCCGTCCTTTCAGAAACATTTCAACTCCCCACTGTCTACACGTCTCCGCAAATGTGACATGCCCTTGTCATTCTTCTGGGCTGCCGCTATCTCTTCACGGATGGTGGGGATCAAAGCTAGGTTGTAGAGAGCTCCGTGTGGAATCACATGGAGTGGTGGTTCGCTCTCTTCCAACGGTGTGATGGTCAGATTATTGACGTGTGACTTGCGGCTCAGCGCATCTGCCACTACGTTTGCTTTGCCCGGATGATAATGGATCTCTATTTCGTAATCCTTTATCAGTTCTAACCATCTTCGTTGCCTCATGTTCAGCTCCTTCTTAGTGAATATGTACTTGAGGCTTTTGTGGTCGGTATATAAATGTACGAGGTTACCGAGTAGGTAGTGCCTCCACATCTTCAGTGCAAGTACCACGGCAGCGAGCTCCAAGTCGTGAGTTGTATAATTTTGCTCATGGTTTCTAAGCTGCCGTGATCCATACACGACCACTCTTCGGTCTTGCATCAGCACACACCCGAGCCCAATGCCGGATGCATCACAGTACACATCGAACGGTTTTGTTGTGTCTGGCTGCGCCAAAACCGGTGCTGATGTCAGGTGCTTGACTAAAGCCTTGAATGCTGCTTCACATGTTGGACTCCAAACATATTTGGTAGCCTTCTTCAGCAGCTCTGTCATTTGCTTGGCAATCTTCGAGAAGTTCGGGATGAACCTCCGATAATATCCCGCGAGTCCGAGGAAACTCCGTACCTCGTGAACAGTTCTCGGGGATTTCCAATTCAGCACTTGAGTGATCTTGCTCGGGTCCACAGCGATACCTTCCGCTGAGATGATATGCCCGAGGAAAGGCACTTGCGATATCCAAAACTCGCATTTGCTGAATTTTGCGTATAACTTGTGATCCCGCAGCCGTTGCAAGACTATACGCAGATGTTTCTTGTGATCTTCCTCTGACTTGGAATATACCAGGATGTCGTCGATGAAGACCACGACAAACTTGTCCAGCTCCGGCATGAACACCGAGTTCATTAAGTACATGAATTGAGCTGGAGCATTGGTGAGGCCGAAGGACATGACCAGGTACTCATAAAGTCCGTACCTCGTCGAGAAAGCCGTCTTCGGAATGTCCTCAGTCCTTATCTTAATCTGATGGTACCCGGATCTTAAATCCATCTTGGAAAAGATCTTTGCTTCGACCAACTGATCAAACAACATGTCGATCCGTGGCAACGGGTACTTGTTCTTGATGGTTACGGCATTTAATGGACGATAGTCCACGCAAAGCCGCAACATCTCATCTTTCTTCTTGACAAATAATGCTGAGCATCCCCATGGTGAAGAGCTCAGTCTAATAAAACCCTTCTCCAGAAGGTCCGTGAGCTGAGTCTTCAGTTCAGCCAACTCCTTGGGTGCCATCTTGTACGGCCTTCGGGATATTGGCATGGTTCCCGGTGCAAGTTCAATCTTGAACTCCACCTCTCTATCGGGTGGCATCCCCGGCAAATCGTCCGGGAATACATCAGGGAACTCTCGGACCACCGGAATATCTTCCAACCTGATGGTTGTGGCTTGATAGACACTTGGAAGTTTTATTTCTGGATTGTCCAGAAATAATGAGTGAGACTCGTGCACTTCGGAATTCAAGTGCACGACTCGGAGGACGGTGTCCAAAACAGCGCCGTGGCGGGTTAACCACGACATCCCTAGGATGACATCGACCTTTTGTCCCTCTAAAATTATGAGAGACGTAGGGTAAACTCTACCCTCTAAGCACAATTGTGCTTTTGGGACCATCATGCTTGCTGAAATTTTCCCACCCGGTGAACAGATCACATAAGGACTATCGGTGGGTAGTATTTGCAAGCTATACTTATCAATGAAAGCTTGGCTAATGAAGCTATGCGTGGCGCCTGAATCAAATAGTACTATAGTGGGATGCTGGTGGAGTTGGAACATACCCGCAAGGATTGGCTCGCCCTCCGGCACGTCCTCAATGGCAAGCTGGTGGACGGTGCCGGGCCTAGGGTTTGCCCGCCGCGCATTAGTAGGATTCCTGGGTTGATTCCTCCCCGGAAACTGTGGTGCCACTCCGCCGCCTTGCCTCTCCGGGCAACTGCTCGCGAAGTGTCCTGGACAACCACACTTGTAACATGTGGCCGCTGCTGGTGGAGTGCTCGGTGGACAAAAGACCGGCATGCGTTGCGGAGGTGTAAACGCACGCGGCATCGCCCGCTGCTGCTGCTGTTGTTGCGGTGGTACTGGCAGTGCCGGCCGGAATGCCGGTGAAGAATACGGCCGACTGCGGAACGGCATCGACCGCTGTGGTGGCTGCCAGTGTGGACCTGATGGTGGGCGATTCACCATCCTAAACTTCTGAGAAGGACCGCCTCCTTCTCCGCTGCTCTGCGGCGCGCTTCGCTTTCGCTCTGCCGCCGCTAACTCCTTACCGGAGTCCTCCTGAACAATCGCAGCATCAATGATGTCGTTGAGGCTGCCGCGATTGAACATCGCCAACTTGTCCTTCAGGAGCGGGTTAAGCCCCTGGTAAAAATGGTCCCGCTGCTTCTCGTCGGTATCAGCATGATACGACGCATATAGCGCGAGATCGTTAAACGCCCGGGAGTATTCCACCGCGTTCCGGCTCCCTTGTTGCAGGTGTAAGAACTCCTGCGTCTTCCTCTTCATCAGACCTGGCGGTATATGATAGGCCCTAAAGGCCGTCCGGAACTCCCCCCCAGGTCATCACTCGGTCGGTGGGATGTGAAGCACAGAAGTTGGCCCACCACGCGCTCGCGGATCCTTGGAGCTGCTGGACCGCGAACTGAGTCTTGCGCTGCTCGCTAATTTGGAGCAGCCCGAACTTCATCTCTATGGCGCGGAGCCAGTTGTCCGCGTCAAGTGGTTCATCCGGCCTTGAGAATACAGGGGGATGAGTCACCAGGAAGTCAGAGTAGGAGCTCTGTTGGTGCTCCTCACGATCTTGACGTCTCTCTGGGCGAGACGTATTGGCGATGAGAGTCTGCAGCAACTCCATGTGCTGCTGATGCGAGCCCGCCATTGCCGCGACAATGTCGGCCAATGTAACCGTTGGCAGTGGCGGTGGCGGTGTTTGCTGTTGCTGTTGCTGCTGCTGCCCCGAGGAGTCCTCGGGAGGTGGTTGGGAGGTCTCTGCCCCTTGACTGGTACCCCCAATGTCCGGGTTGGCACGAGTACGCGTAATTCTGAAATTCAAAACAGCAGCGATTAGCACATGTCTTACTTAAAATCTCCATAAGCAACAGTAGGTATTGAAGCGACGCATGATTAATTTGCATAACATCCACATATATTGATAAAGCATAAACTTTATACAAGATACATCATTCTCGGATCTCCGAGAAGTCGTGCTCATGTCGTCACTACCTATACATACGCTACTGTTTACACGACATGTCACCGATTACAAAAGTTGGGTTACGCTACCCCAGCTGCCCTACATGGCAACCGTAACCCCCTACTCGGAGTAGAACTCGACCTCCTGTGGGTCGTCCTCCTCCGGTACCTCTGCTGGTGGCTCTGGGTCTACCACCTCTTCTCCCATCCCGGGTTCTCCCATTGCTGGAAGACCCAAGACTACCGGTACGCCTAACACCGGGGGCACGAGGTCCTGCAAAGCATGCACCTCGTCCATAGCTTGGTTGTAGTCCTCTTCCCAGCCTTGTCCTTCCTCAATAGCGTCGTCCCGCTCTTGAGCAAGGTCCTCATTCTGATGGGTTAGGGTCTGCACCAGCTCTTGCAACGCCACAATGTCCACACGGCTCTTCTTCCTTGCCTTCTTCAGACGACGCAACTGATTGTGTTGTTCATTCAGTCGCTTGATCGTCGGAAGGAGCACATTGCGGAGTGCGCTGTGAGCACTCTCGAAATGATATCCACGGCTTGTGCTCTCCTTGAGCTTTGTGGCGAGATGCTCCGTATGAACAGCTTGGCTGTCCATCATGGCGTTTCCCGCCCTCATCTGGAGGCTGAGATTTGCCTCCGCGGGGTTGTACCTTGGGCAACTCGGGTCTGTTGCTTCCAGGTACCTCTATTCCCACACATGCTGGGCTCGTCCCTCCACCGGAACGAGTGCGTATGGAGTGCCCTCCATAGCCTGCACGTGCAGTTGGCAGAAACGTGACATAGTGTCGCGGGCTGCCACTTGCCACATCCCCTCCGGTTGTCTTCCTCTCACCGTGACGGTGAATGGCACCCAACCGGGTAGCATAGGTCCTGCAGGAACCTCGACATGGATCATCCACATCTTGTTCCCCTCTTCACCTTCTTCCTTGGCGAAGTACTGCGGCATCTGACTATACCCGAAATATTGGAGCATTTGCCACAATGCTTCCGGGTAGCCGCTACGGTCAGAACAGTGGGAAACTACCCACCGTTCTCCAACTGTTTATCTGCTGCCATCTGTAAAAATATATTTGAGAAATGTCAAATATTTATTTAAACAGTAAACCATTGAGTTATAACATAAGATATGTCATTGAACCCATAAAACTTGGAAACATAGTTCAAATTTTAAACAAATTTGACTGCTGATCTGCTGTTCCCATGACAGCCCTGACCAGTTTCCATTTCAACCTGATTTAGGCATGTTAAAAGCAAAACCAGTTCTGGAGCTCAACATCAAGGTTAAAGATAACTCCAATAGCTTTCCAGAAAGCATTTGCTTGGCCTAAAATCTGTCCTGGTTCAAAAGTTATGAGATGTCGAAGTTAACAGAATTTCTGGAAACAATTGGACAGCACCTCCCTGCCTTAGGTACTGATTTGATCCAAGAATCCCAATTAATTCTATTCCTAATCTGACAAAACTTTCTGTTACAAAGTTGTAACCCATCTCATAATCTTTCCAGAACTACCTCATTTTCTATTTTTGGATTTTTATGCAGGAAGTTATGCTTAATTTACAGAGAGTCTACAGAGAGTCTTTATTCTGTCCTGTTTTCTGGACAGTTTCAATTCTACTGCATTTTTCGAGTGGTTAAGGGATGAAACACCTCTGGAACTCAACAGAAAAGTTGTAACGCTCCTCCAAAGCTTTCCAGAAATGTATCATATGACCCCACCCTGGAAAGCACTCAACCTCTAACCTCTGATTAACTTCAGCCTTGACTCAGCTGAAAACAGAGTGTTCTATCCTTAACAACCTATAAGTTGAAAACTTGTTAACTTTGAATATCCTGTTCAAGGGAAGGAGTTACATCAAGTTTTACTACTTGGGATCAAAACCTTCCAGTTTTTGCAATGAATTTGTTTATTTAGTTGGGTGTGACATCGATGCGTCACCAGATTATGTCGGTACTACGTCCTCAAAAATAAAAACCTATACCGGACTTAGCCGGCTTCGTTATTTCAGTGGCACTAAACGTCACTCGCACACGGATGCTACACGTCTACCGTTTCGTGGTCAGGCTTCCTGCAGAAACTCAAAAAATCATCAGACTCGGCTGCACACCGAGCCCGGAATCCATACAGTTCGTACACCCGGCCGTCATCACTCGCCCGGATGTTCTCAAGCCAAACACGCCTTGAGTTACGTGTTCATGTTTCAGACCACGTGACGGGGTCTCCCATGTTGCACCACGCACGCCAGGGACAGACGTTGCTCGAATACCCCAAACGACATGAAGAGTCGCAGAGGATATCAAAGCGGGTCGGGTTACCTGCCACCCATGGGGCTCCACCCTTCAGCCTGTGCGCACTGGTGGACAGCGCTTACGTGCACCCCCCAAGACATGAACGTCCCGAGATGCACGATTTTCCGACATAACAAATAGGTTAATAAGCCACTTTCTATATACTAATAACATCCTTATACGGGCTACTAACTCGTTTCTCACTGGAATTTTGAAAAAGAAGACCTTTGTACTGTGTTAAATCTCAAGCGAGCTCTGATACCATGCTGGCACGACCCCATTGGTCCTGTCGAGCCAGGATCACGCTGAGGGGTACTGCGTTGCACAGCACCGTATAACACACGTCAAAGGTACAAAGCGGAAGCGGAAATTTTATTACATCAACAAGTTTATGAACATGTTTACATCAAAATAAGTTCAGTCTACACTCGCGTGCGTAGACTAAGCATCAAGTGCACGTTCAGCCCTCGAACGTGTCCTTGCTAGCACACACGCACACTAACTCTGCGTCGTGCACGACTCCCACTCGACGGGGTTCCCCTCCTGGGGTTCCGTCTCCTCTTCGGGAGTCCCTTCCTCATAGAACCCTGCAAAATCTTCAAACACAAGCAGTGAGCACGAAGGCTCAGCAAGTCTGACCCGTCTCACCTAAACATGGAACTTCTATATGAGGGTAATGGGTTACATGAGGTAAAAATCAGTTGCAAGGACTCGCCTAATTAGTAGAACCTTACTTTCAAGTTTTAGCAGCAGGTTGTGGAGAACCTTACGCTAAGGCACATGAGAGAGCCGCAATCAAACAAGAAACGCATTTCTCTCATGTACTTTGCCCAAAGTTGAAAAGAACTTTAGTTAGCTCTAAACTACAGCATATCATTAACAATCAATGTCCAGCTTTCAATCAGCAACATTTTAACATGTGACTAGCTTGTTCTTTCTACGTCACGGTACAGTGAACAAGTGGTACTCACTGACCATGAGGGACGGCAATTATAATCGATTTACACCTGCAGGGTTACCCGAACAACCCGTCACGTACGCCCGTACTCGATGTTGCCTACAACAACCATCACGGATGCCGTACGCGACTACCTTTCACCCGTTAGCCAAATGTTGAACCGGTCCAATCTTCCCGAGCAAGAGGTCTCTGCATGCGCATCTCAGTGCCGCCAGACGATTTACACCTCGAGCTCTCAACCTACCCTCTGAACGACCAGCTATGCCTCAACACCCAGCTACCCGAGTTACATCAGTTTCCCGGTTCCCATATAGCCGGTAGGTCTTCGGTACTGTTCTAGCTTGTTCAACAGGCCCGCACACGGCTCGGTCCTCAATCGACACAAGCGGAGCTACAGCACACAGGCCCCAAAGTCCTGCTGCCCTTACTCTCCGCTTGGTCTCATTTTCTTGCCTTGTGTTTCATGTGCTAACACTACCCGAGTCGAGTGCCTCTAGCCTATGCTCGCGAGTAGTTCCAACTACTCGACTTGTACCGAATCCTACTCTATCTTAGCAATGCAGTGTCTAACGAGGTTTTCAATCCTAAACCCACCCCATGGTTTTCTTGGCTATGCAGTTGGGTTTCCAATCAAGACTCTAATGCAAAGAACAATATTCAAAGATGTGCTCAAAACAATAAACATTTGTAAAAAGGTTAATGCAAACCGGAGCTTGCCTTGCTGCTCTTGGTCGTAGGCTAGCTGTTCCTCCGGAGTAACGAAGTCTAGGACTTCGGGTTCCTCCTCGACCTTAGCGACTACATGACAAGAACAATATATGTATCAATTTAAATGCATTTGTATTAACTTTGAAGTTGTGAAGTCTATAACCCTTGCTAGACAGACCTAATGACTGTGAAACTTTTACTGTGGCTTGGTTACAAACTAAATAGAGACTTGGTCAAGTTTTAGTTGCAGCAAAGCTCAATTGAGCCCTCCACAATTAATTATGCCCTTGACCTTAATTAAAGGCTTTTAGGGTATTCTAAGGATTTTCATGAAACAAACTATGACTTTCTGAAAACTAGATTTTCAGAGGGTTCTAATGGATTTGGTCTCACTTAATTTGGGGGTTCCTAACTAAAGATATGAGCCAAACAATTTCAGAGAAAATTCTGAAAATGTTTCTGAACATTTTCTATTTTCTCTGGAACAGTTTCACTAATCACACGATTAGGTGGATTAAATGAGCTCAAATGGATCTGAAATTTTTATGGTAGTTCAAGGATATTTTGTTGAACATCTCAGAAAAATTTCAGGATTTTCCTCCAAAGGATTCTCCAGTTAAAATTCCTAACAGTTTAAACTTTGAGGAATTAATCCTGGAGAAATAAGGAATTTCATGAAGTGAAACTTGATTTTCTGGAAAGTACTCAGAGAGCTGAATCCAGCAAAATTATGTTCACTCAATTTGGAGCTTTCTAGCCAAAGTTATGAGGATTTGAAGTTTGAAGGAAATCTGAAAATCGGGGAAAAGTTTAAACTCGCGCATGGGCCCAGGGGACACGCGTCGCACGCCGAGGCGACAGCACACCGTGGCCCACAATGATTTTACGCGCCAGCACACCCGATCCCGGCCGCAGCCGGATCCCGATTCAAAATATCTCCCGCTGACAGCTGGGGTCCACCCCATTCTTCAACCTCGCGACACCCGCGCCCCGCCGCCGAGGGATCTCGCCGGAGAGCTCGCCGCCGGCTGCTGTACAGCTCCAAACTTCTCGATTCTGGCCGCCTCTGCCTACTTTTACTCGGGGAACAGGATCCGAGGGTCAGCTGCTCATGACAACGGCCGGAGCATGGTCGGCGACGAGCCGCCACCTCAGAACGACTTCGGCCATGTCGGCTGACTACCCTAGCACCTCAGCTACTTGGGAAACCGGTCCGGGAGCATCAGTGGACCTTAGAGAAGGTCAACATGAGCTCGAGGCAGCTCGGGGAAGGCCCGAAATAGGTCCTCACCGTGCGCCCGATGCCGCCCGTTCGTTCCGCCATTAGTAGACCTCAAATTACGCTGGGCACAGAGGTTCTCCGGCCCAGAGTTGTGAAGGCAACTTGTGCGTTACCGTGTCTAGCTCGTGTGAGAGCGGCTTGAGGCCCTCTAATCCTTTCTAGAGCACGAATTAAACAGAATCGTACCAGAAGGTTGTTCTGCACACAGAAAGGGGAAAAATGGAAATTCGCCGTCGGTGAGCAACCACTTGAGCTGTGGCTCGGGGATGAGCAGAACCGGTCACCTGCGCGTCCAAGGGTGCCATGGCTCGGGCGTGACAACGCCCTGGTTGGGCTGTCCACGAGAGCCCGAGGTGCGGCGGTTCCAAGTCCCGAATTTGATCTTTCGGCACAGCCGATATCAATCAGTTTCAACCGAATTCTAGCAACGGAGAGGACGGAGGAAGGTCTCTAGTACCTTGCTGGGGTTCTGGAGTGGACGGAGGGAGCTGCGACCGGCGTTCTCCGATCAAGTTCGAGCTGCGGAAGTTTTCGGCCGGCGCTGAGTTCTTGCGGGGAAGAACGGCGGTGCCTCGGCCAAGGAGGGGGGGCAGGCGCCTTAAGAAGGCTCTGCACCGCCTCACGCCCGCGCGTGGGCAAGCAGCTGCTGGCGCGGCGGCTGCCCTCGGTGGCGATCACCGCTGCGGCTCGGCGACCCGAGTGAAAAAGTCTCAGTCGGTTTGATCTGAGCAGTGGCTGACATGTGGGTCCCACCTCCAGTTTTAACCTCTGAAATTTACTCCTAATCACTGTTGTAAACAGTGAACCCCATACTACCCTTGGCAATTCAAATTATTCACCCATGAGCCATTTGAATTGATCAAAGTTCAAATGAGGTTTGGTTTGAATGAATTTCAGCACAAGTTCAGTTTGAAATTCAAATAAAGTTTGAATTTATCCCCCTTAGCTCATGTCAAGATCAACTCCAAATGGAGTGAAAATTGGTGTGTGAGCTCACAAAAATGTGCTGAGTAAGAATATGCCTTCCACTTTTAAATTCATGGGATAAAAACAATTTGAATTTGAATATGGTTTCAAACTGCCCTCTTCCTAACTATACCCAAACTGACCTCAAAAAGGTTTTGAATTTCGGTGAAACTTGGCATGGACATCCTTAGTAAAGTGTAGGAGTTTTCATATGTCCAGCCCATCTATATCACATGTGGGAAATACCACTTTTGCAATGTGTGAGTTTGTTCTCTAATGAGCATGTTGATAATTGTTACTTGCTCTTCATTTGTGTTCATCATTCTTCCTCAAATAAGGTGTGTGGTGTGGTGATGAACACTGCAAATGTGTGTCAAAAACTGAGGCCCTTACAGAGTTACGCCCTAAACAAGATTTGAGAAAATCTGAAAAATGTTTCGGTACATTTTTCCATTTTCTCAGGGCAGTTCACTTAATCACACCATTAGGGGGACTAAATTAACTTGGATGAATCTGAAATCTTTCCTGTGACTCAAGGATTTTCACATGAACATCCCAGCCAAATTTCAGAATTTTCCAATAAACAATTTCCCAGATAAAATTCCCAACAGTTTGAAGTTGAGGGAATTAATTGTGGGAAAAGAAGTTTTATGAGCTGGAACTTATTTTGCTGGATAGTACTCGAAGAGATGAATCCAAAAAAATTTGTTTCACTCAATTTGTAGCTTCCTAGTCAGAGATATGGATTTTACAAGTTTGGAGAAATTCTCTGGAAAAGGTCCCTGTCATTTTTCCTATTTTTCAGAGACATAGAGGATTCAAACAACATTTGGCAAAGCAAATGGAATCCAATGCCCCCGAAACTTTTACTGGAGTTCAAGGATTTTTGGAAGAATGTCCTGCCCAAATTTGGGAATTTTCCAATACACAGAATTCCTGTAAAAATTCCTACAAGATTTTACTTAATTGAATACTGAGCCAAATCTAGGAATTTTCATGCCAATTGGGATGCATCCCTAGATTACTCTCTGAGTGGAGGAATCCAACACAATTTGTTTGACAATTTTTGGACACTCCTACCCAAAGTTATGGCTCTTCAAAGTTTAAACCAAATTAGGGAAAATCTGGAAATGTTTAAACTCTGGCGCGCAGGTCCCACAGCACAGTCCCTTCTTCTTCCTCCCGCCAACAGCCGAGCTGCGGTGTCGCGCTCCAGAAAGCCCCTCGGAAAGTGCATTCCCGGCTTTCCCCTACCCCGAAACACACCGCCTCCCCATTTTGGACCACGGGCAACTCATCCCCGTGGTCAGCCGGGGACCGCGGTCACCGGAAACCCTTCGGCAACGGGCGGCAGCGGTGGTTGGAGTTCGGCAGCATCGCACTCATGCTAGGAGGGCTAAAAACCTTCAGTTTTTCTTCCTAGAGCACCGTGGTGACTCCCTCGTCACCGGCACGAGCTCACATCAGCTCAAAAGAGGCTGCAACTATGAGCTCATCGGTGACCAAGGTCCAAAACCGGTGCCGGTACAAAATTCTCGAAGAACAGCGCCAAAACTCGATGAAACTCGATGGTTCTTGATCCTAGAGGAGCGTGTGAGAGTCTAGATCATGTCTATGGCTCGGCACAAGTGATGTGGCTTGATTACTACGAATTTACAAAATTTGTGTGGATTGGTTCTACGAGTACCGACGCACTAATCAGCAAAATTCTCCACCGATCGTACGAGAGAGGAGGAGAGGTCGGCACGGTTGTGTTCAGCACCCTATGGCAGACCTTTTTTGTGTAGGGCGTCGGCCACGAACGGGCTCCTAGCAGCCGGGCGCCGGGGAGCAAAGAGGTGTCGGGCGTGCGTTTCTTTGCTTCGGTGCGCGAGGACGACGAGAGAGTGTGAGGGAGTTCACGTGGGTTGAGCGTGCATTGATCACTGCAGCCGGTGCTTGCACGGCACAGCACAGTTGTGCGGTGTCCTTCTCGCTCGGGCACGGAAGCAGGATGTGGCGCGCGGTGAGATTGGCTGCCGAGTGAAACCCGCGAGAATTGACTTCGGGTGTAACTCTACTGACCAGTGGGCCCCCTTTCCCTCTCCTTTTTCTTTCCATTTTTATTTGAGCTAGCAAACAAACTCCAAATTTGATAAAACTTGGAGGATAAGCTAAAAGGAATATGAGGAACACAATGGTGCTCTCAAATTTGAATTCCAGTGAAGTTGTAATTTGAAACTGAAGTTTCAATTCAAATTCGAATTGTCTCCTGTTTAAATTCCAACAAATAGGAAGTCTTTTCCAAATGAGCTGAAAAATTGCCAGGCTACCCGTGGATATGTGGAGAACTAAATTGTAGCTTTAGATCTCCGTATTCGGGAATTTTTGCAAGTTCAAGTGTAGCCTTGGAGCTCACACCTTTCAATTCAAAAGTTTAACTTCCCTCACCTTTTCTCGGTGTGAATTTCTGCTCCACTGCTAGACTTTTTGGGATTTCACATCCCTTCTCTCCCCTTAAAAGAATCTCTTCCCGAGATTACCAAAAAAGAGACAAAGATGTGAGTGGAATTACCCGTGATGTGACGCCATGAAATCCGGGTAGTTTGAGCGAAGGAACTCCTCGCTCTCCCACGTCGCTTCTTCAGCGGTGTGGTTGCTCCACAATATATTGTAGAGCCACAGCGTTCGATTACGCATGGTTCAGGCCTTCTCATCAATAATCGCCACCGGATATTCAGCATATGTCAAATCCGGTTGCAACTCGCCAACGTCTTAGGTGGGAACAGCAGCCATATACTTCTGACATTTTCGTAGTTGTGAAACATGGAAAACGTCGTGAACACCAGCGAGAGATGCCGCTAGCTCCAGTCTATACGCCACTGGTCCAGACGTCTCGGTGATAGCATAGGGTCCAATAAATAGGGGAGCGAGTTTCCCCTTCACGCTGAATCGGTGCACGCCTTTCATCGGAGATACACGGAGGTACACGTGTTCCCCGACATCGAAGTGTAGCGGCCTACGCCTCTTATCAGGGTAACTTTTCTTGCAGGATTTAGCAGCCTTCAAGTTGGCTTGCATCATCCGAACATGCTCTTCGGCGTCGTTCACCACATCAACCCCGAACGTGACCCTTTCACCGGACTCGCACCAGTTCAATGGGGTGCAGCATTTGCGACCGTAGAGAGCCTCATATGGTGCCATCTTGATACTAGCCTGATAGCCATTGTTGTACGAGAATTCCGCCAACGGTAGATGATTATCCCAGTTTCTACCGTGGTGGATGGCACACACTCTCAACATGTCTTCTAAAACTTGGTTCACCCTCTCAGTTTGTCCATCTGTCTGAGGGTGATAGGCGGAGCATCTAATCAGCTTAGTACCCAAAGCAGCGTGCAACTGCTCCCAGAAATGAACCACAAATAATGCCCCGTGGTCTGAGATTATTGTCTTGGGTACTCCATGCAAGCATAGAATTCTTGCAATGTACAACGACTTGGTTAAGCGGTCAACGATTACCCAAATGGAATCATGCTTGTTGGAAGTCAAGGGTAATCCCACAAATAAATCCATGCTCACATCTTTCCACTTCCATGCTGGAATTTTCAGGGGTTGTAACAGCCCTGATTTTCTCATGTGATCCGCTTTCACTCGTCTACACGTATCACACTCGGATACGTATTTACCCACTTCTCTCTTCATTCGTGTCCACCAAAATTTTCTTTTCAAATCTTGGTACATTTTGTTGCTGCCCGGATGAATGGAGAATTTAGACAAGTGAGCTTCATCAAGGATCTTCTTCCTCAGCTCCATATTCCGGGGTATGACTATGCGGTCATTGAACCACAGCATCCCCTCATCATCTTTCTAGAAACATTTGATATCCCCGCTGTGTATCCGTCTCCAGAGATGTGCCATGCCCTTGTAAACTTTCTGAGCTGCAATGATATCCTCCCTAATGGTAGGTATGAGGGCAAGATTGTACAGTGATCCATAAGGAACCAAGTATAAACTCGGTTCTTCCTCGTCCACCGGTGTAATGGTGAGGTTATGGACATGTGATTTTTGACTCAGCGCATCGGCAACCACATTCGCCTTGCCGGGGTGGTAATGAATCTCAATCTCATAGTCTTTGATTAGTTCTAACCACCTCCTTTGTTTCATATTCATCTCCTTCTGGGTGAAGATATATTTTAAGCTCTTGTGGTCGGTTTAAAGATGCACCAAATTCCACAGGAGATAGTGCATCCACATTTTCAACGCCAAAACCACAGCAGCGAGCTCAAGATCATGAGTCGGATAGTGCTGCTCATGGTTTCAATGTTGGCGTGAGCCATACACGACCACACATCCTTATTGCATCAACACGCAGCCGAGCCCGATACCGGACGCATCACAATACACGTCGAAGGGCTTGGTCGTATCCAGTTGAGCTAAGACCGGGGCTGTTGTGAGATGCTTCACCAATGCTTGGAAGGCGCCTTCACATGCTGAGTTCCAAACATATTTTGTTCCCTTCTTCAGTAATTCTGTCATCGGCTTAGCAAGCTTGGTGAAGCATGGAATGAATCTCCGGTAATACCCTGCTAAACCGAGGAAGCTTCTGACTTCATGGACAGAAGTTGGGGCTTTCCATTTCAGCACTTTCTCAATTTTGTTTGGGTCAACCGCAATGCCTTCCGCTGAGATGATATGTCCCAGAAATGGTACTTGGCTGATCAAAAACTCGCATTTGCTGAACTTTGCATAGAGCTAATGGTCCCGAAGTCATTGAAGAACGATTCTCAAGTGTTCGGCGTGTTCTGCTTCTGTCTTGGAGTAAACCAAGATATCATCAATGAACACCACAACGAATTTGTCCAGCTCCGGCATGAACACCGAGTTCATGAGATACATGAAATGTGCCGGAGCATTAGTGAGACCAAAAGACATGATGAGGTATTCGTATAAGCAATATCCTGTCGAGAAGGCCGTCTTCGGAATATCCTCCGCCCGGATTTTTATTTGATGATATCCGGAGCGAAGGTCCATCTTGGAGAGCACACTTGCACCCACAAGCTGATCAAACAGTATGTCAATGCAGGGCAGCGGATATTTGTTCTTGATGGGGACGGAGATGTGCGGCCGGTAATCCACACACAGCCTCAAGGTTTCATCTTTCTTCTTGACGAACAGCGCCGAGCATCCCCAAGGCGAGGAACTCAGCCTAATGAAACCCTTGCTCAACAATTCATTGAGCTGTTCTTTCAACTCAGCCAGCTCATTCGGAGCCATTTTATATGGTCTCCGTGATATGGGAGTAGTCCCGGGTGCAAGTTCTATCTTGAACTCCACATCCCGTTCAGGTGGCATGCCCGGAAGATTATCCGGGAACACGTCGGGATACTCTCAGACTACAGGGATGTCCTCCAACTTGGAAGCTTCAGTAGTATAGGCGGCTGAAACTTCCGGGACTGGATTGTCTAGTATGAGGGACTGCGGACGGTGTAGCGGGGAGTTGAGGTGAACTGTCCATGAAAATGTGTCTAGGACAGCGCCATGGTAACTTAGCCATGACATCCCTAAGATTGTATCAATCTTCTGCCCCTCAAGAATAATCATAGTAGTGGGATATATCTTCCCACCTAAGCACAATGGTGCTTTTGGAATCATCATAGTTGCTGAAATCTTCCCTCCCGTGAGCAAATCATATAAGAGCACTCGGTTGGAAAGGCTTCCAGTTGATTCTTAACCACATATGATGCACTTATGAAGTTGTGGGTTGCACCAGAATCAAATAATATGATGATTGCTTGATCGTTGAGAGTGAACGTACCCGCCAGCACGTTTTCTCCCTCCGGGGCGTCCTCATTGTCGAGGTTGCAAACGCCCCTGGTTCGCTGACCAACCTTCTTCACGGAAGGTCGGCCTCTAGAACCGTCCTGATACTGGGCTTGCCCGCTGCTCTGCTGCCCCTGGGGACAGTCCTTCGAGAAATGGCCCGCCTGGCCACACGCGTAGCAGGTGTAGCGAGGCGGTCCTACGCTGATCGGCGGACGGAAACCCGGGGCGCGTTGTGGCGGTGGAAACGCCCGGGGTACCATCTGCTTCTTCTGTTGTGGTCACAGTGGTGGCATCGGCGGTCGGAACGGAGGTGGCTGGAAAGAACGACCCCCGAACTGCTGAGGTCGCGCCGGAGGATGCCACTGCTGACCGGATGGTGTCCGATACACCATACGGTATTTTTGATGAGCTCTACCCCCGCTGCTTGGTGGAGCGCTTCGCTTTCGCTGCTCAGCCACCAGTTCTCTCTGAGCATACTCTTGCATGATCGTGGCGTTGACGAAATCGTTGAAAGTGACGTGATTGCATTGTACGAGATGCGTCTTCATCTCGGGATTTAACCCCTGATAGAACTGCTCTCGCTTCTTCTCCTCGGTGGAGACATAATCCGACACATACTGTGCCAGATGGTTGAAGGCACGGGAATAGTCGTGGGCACTCCTCCCACCCTGCTTCAGCTCCAAGAACTCTTGGAACTTCCTCTTCATTATCCTGGGAGGTATATGGTAGGCGTGGAATGCCTCGCTGAATTCTTCCCACTCCACGGTGTGGCCAGCCAGCAGTAAGGCGACATAGTTCGCCCACCACGCACCAGCGGCACCGTAAAGCTGTTGCGCCGTGAAGAGAGTCTTCTGCCGCTCCGTGCATTGGAACAGCCCGAACTTGGACTCGATCGTCCACAGCCAGTTGTCAGCCTCCAGGGGCCAGCGGTTCTACCGCTTCGGTGAACACAGGAGGGTGCGTACTAATGAAGTACGAGTACGTCATAGTGTGGGGCTCACGAGGCCCCCTTTCTTGACGCCCCCCCTGCCCGCCGCCTGGGACGTATTCTGCACGATCGTGCGGAGCAGATTGGTCTGCTCCTCACGATTGCCCACCAGTGCCGCGATCACATCCACTAGTGTAAGCGGAGGCGGCGGTGGTGGTTGTTGCTGCGGGGTGCTGTCGTAGGCAGGTGGTTGGGAGTCATCACCCCCTTGCTGACTAGAGCCATCAACCTCATGTGTGGCCCGAGTATGAACCATCTGCAACCATACGACAATAACATCAGTCCCACAACATACTTCATGCAGTCCAATAAAATAGGCGTAAAAACATAATGACAATAAACATGCGATACATCTCGTAATAGATAATGTAATAACTTTGCACAAGCTTCACCATTACCAGACCACAAACTAGTTAAATCCACTTGATGGACTTCCTCTTTGGATGTTCATCTCAACTAGATTTGGTCACTACGAGTCGTTAATACCGCATTGTCATCACGTATACTACCTCTTTATCTTCAATACGACACAAACATGGTCTCTGGCAAAAGAAACTTGAGTAGGAATTATACTCAAACGTTTCACTAGTTGAAGATAACAACTCATGGGTATGTGCTACCCCATTGGAAGTAATCAAACCCCCCTAGAGTAAAACAATCTCTCAAATGAGTTTAACTGTCCATCCCTCTGCCCAGAATGACCAGTTTCTACATATCCCAGATTTTCACCTGGTACATGGCATTTTCGTAACTCAAGTTGAATACCAAAGTTAAAGTTAACTTCAGTAGATTTCTAACGAGTATTTATTTGGCCTCAGATCAGCTCTGGTAAAAAGGTTATGATAATTCAAAACAGAGTTTCTGGAAGAATTTCAACAGACCTCCTTTGAAAGTTGCAGTTTCCAACTCTAAATTCCACTGAATTCCGTGCTGCAATTGCAAAAACTATGAATTACAAAGATGTAACACATCTCCTACCCTTTTCAAAACTGTATCATATGATAATTTTAGATTTTTCTACAGGAAGTTATGCTTGAAAAACAGAACAGTCCAGAGAGTTTTTGAACCTGTCCTGGTTCTGGACAGTTTACGATCATCTAGAGTTTCAACCAGTTTAAGGTGTGATTATGCTCTGGAAGTCTACAACAAAGTTGCAGAACACTTAAACCTGTTTCCAGAACTATATCCCACACCCCCATTGGCTAAGCAAACTGTGAGTTACGCTCTGTTAAGTTCGGCAAACTTGCTGCCAAAACAGAGCACTCTGTTTTTCAATCCCCTTTGAGCTAAACTAATCAACTATTGAATTTTTCTACCCAACCAGGGTCCTAAATATTGAAACTTAGTTATTTTAGTTCCTTGTTACCATTATCTTTAATGCAAATGCCTACTACATGTCGGTACTACGTTCCTCACAAAAAGGAAAACCGTAACCGGATTATACCGGCATATACGTCTCAATTGTGGCACTAAACGGTCTCTCACACACGTATACTACACGGTTTATATACGTGGTTAGTACCTGCAGAAGAACACTCAATAGTGATGCACTCAAAGGTTGTTGTCATTTCAGGCAGGTACATATTTGAAAGCAAATACATACGCCCGTATCATTGCCATATGGCCGTCCTTGAGTTAAGCCACGTCTCAAGGTACGTGATCGTATTTTTACACCACACGACAGGGAACCCGAGTAGAGCACGACTGGGTCGTCACGGTTGGGAATTTTATCAACCCAACAGATACCACCTACTGTCCTGCAGGGCACGCCGATGGCAAGCGCTGCGTATGTCCTTCTAGGCTATTTCCAGAAGAACACGCTATCGTGTTACAGACCACACGATGGGGTTTCTAATTTCTTGCCTAATGCATGCCAGGGACCAGCAGCGTTTCATATGAACTCAGGAACATGAAGAGTCCAAGAGTTTCATATTAACGTCTCACACCAATCTGTGAGACCTATCCCTAAACCACATTCCTCGTCAGGGGAGCTAACCAAAATTGAACCGCTTTCGGTGGCATTCCTTACCATTTTTACCTGAGTGTAGGTGTGTCGCTACATAATAAAAATTCAGAATTATAACACATTTGTGAGTCATGCCACTTTAAGTAACTATGCTAATATAGTCCTTACTTGGGCATACTAGCGAATCCTCACCGTAATCCTTAGTTTTCCTGTAATACAGTTCTTAATTAGTGTGCTATCCCCTAAGAACCTCTGATGCCAACCTGTGACGGACCGGAATCCGCTCGCCCGGGATCTCATAGGGTGGTGCCGCACGATGTGACACCCGACAGCATACATCATAAGGACAACATTGTATTACATAGAAAACAACTGAATACGTACAAAGTAGTACAAACCTTCAGTTTACAACTAAGTCAAGAGTATATACATGCGGATGCTAAATTTTTACAACTCACGCCCACCTAACTAGCAAAAGTCGGTTGTCCAGCCCTATGGACAACCCACACTAGCTCCAGTCCTCAGCTCAGCACGGTGTGTACGGCTCCCACTCAGCCGTGGTCGGCGACGGAGGGTAACCCTCGCCGGTGGACTCATACCCTGAGTCCGTGGGGCAGTCCTCACCTGAAAAAACACTCATAGCAGCAACCATGAGCATGATGGCTCAGCAAAGCTTAACCGACTCACCTATACATGAAACTCTACATGCAGTTCATAACGAAGATGGGATGGTAAATTGCAGCAAATGGACACGCCTACAAGTTCATCCTTAGTTCATGTTTTAGCCACAAATTAATGGTTCAGGAATCTGAAATTTAGTGAGCAATTTGGTGGCACACATGTAGCAATACATGTTAATCATAACAGCAATATTGAATCACATCATTTCATATATTAACCTACGTCACGACTCAGTGACAAAGTGGTACTCTTCACCGTGAGGGACGGTAAATCAACTCGATATACACCTGCAGGGATACCCGAAGAGCACGTCACGTACGCCCACCCGTGGAGCTGCACAACACGCTCACTCGATGTCGTATGGGACAACCTTTTACCAAACAGCCCAAACGTCGAACCGGTCGCACCCAAACGGACAGGAGGTTCCCTACACAGAGCATCTCTCTATGCCCATTAACGGATTTCGACCTTTCTGCCCTCAACCTACACCTATAAATCGGTGTGTTATGCCTTGACGCCCGTAGGTATAGGTTACATCAGTTTATTGGGGCCCATATATCCGATATGCCTCTGGTACGTTCAAACTTGATCAGCGTGGACCGCACACGGATCGGTCCTAAATTGACACGGACAGGACTGCGGCCCACAAGACTTCCTCTTGCTGCACCCTAGCCCCTGCCTAGTCTCATTTTCTTACTAAAGTGATCTCACATCACTCGAACCAATCCCATGGGTCCCAAGCCTATACTCGCGAGTAGATTTCCAACTACTCGACTTGTACCGAAGTCTATAAACATTAAGCACATCATAAGCTACATGAGGACTTAAATACTACCCTCACTCTTATTGGAATAATCTGGCTATGCATTTAGGTTTCATCCATCCTGCACCTAATGCACATAATATCTCAAGCTAAGTATGTATATAAGGCAAAACTTTATAAACTTTGTTAAATGCAAACCGGGGCTTGCCTTGTTGCTGCTGGTCAGATGTTAGCTCTTCGTCCGGAAGGAGAAAGTCCAGCACTTCCGGGGTTTCCTCACCTTCAGCGACTACACGTAAGCAATTAACGATATGTCAATTTAAATGCAAAGTTTTGAACTGATGATGTAAAAACCATAACTCTAGCTAGCCCTTCCCTTTTGGATTTGAAATTTTTATGGTGGATTGGTAGGATCCTAACCAGAGACTTGACCAATTTTCATTTGGAACAAAGTTCATTTGAGCTCTGTACAAATAAAAGTTTATTTGGTCATTACTAGAGCCTCTAAGTATTTCCAGGGATTCTCATGGTTCAAACCATTACTTTCTGGAAACTAGAGTTTGAGATGGTTCTAATGGAATTGGTTTCATGTCATTTGAAGAATCCTAGAAGGAGTTATGCCCTAAACAAGATTAGAGAAAATCTGAAAAATATTTCTGTACATTTTTCCATTTTCTCAGGGCAGTTCACTTAATCACACCATTAGGGGGACTAAATGAACTTGGATGAATCTAAAATTGTTCCTGTGACTCAAGGATTTTCAAATGAACATCCCAGCCAATTTTCATAATTTTCCAATAAAAATTTTCCAGATAAAATTTCCAACAGTTTAAATTTGAGGGAATTAATTATGGAAAAAATTAAGTTTTATGAGCTGAAACTTGTTTTGCTGGATAGTACTCAAAAAGATGAATCCAAAAAAATTTGGTTCACTCGATTTGTAGCTTCCTAGTCAGAGATATGGATTTTACAAGTTTGGAGAAATTCTCTGGAAAAGGTCCCTGTTATTTTTCCTATTTTTCAGAGACATAGAGGATTTAAACAACATTTGGCAAAGCAAATGGAATACAATGCCCGTGAAACTTTTACTTGGTTTCAAGGATTTTTGTAAGAATGTCCTGCCCAAATTTGGGAATTTTCCAATACACAGAATTCCTGTAAAAATTCCTACAAAGTTTTCCTTAATTGAATTAATGAGCTAAATCTAGGGGTTTTCATCCCAATTGGGATGCACCAATAGATAGTACTCTCTGATAGGAATCCAACACAATTTGTTTGACAATTGTTGGACACTCCTACCCAAAGTTATGGCTCTTCAAAGTTTAAACCGAATTAGGGAAAATCTGGAAATGTTTAAACTCTGGCGCACGGGTCCCACAGCACAGTCCCTTCTTCCTCCAGCCAACAGCCGAGCTGCGTTGGCGCGCTCCGGTGAGCCCCTCAGAAAGTTCCTTCCCGGCCTTCCCCTGCCCCGAAACTCGCCGCCTCCCCATTTTGGACCACGGGCAACTCATCCCCGTGGTTGGCCGGGGCCCCGGTCACCGAAAACCCTTCGGCGATGGGCGGCAGCGGCAGTTGGAGTTCAACAGCGTCAAATCCTTCGGTTTTTCTTCTTAGAGCACCATGGTGGCTCCCTCATCACCGGCATGAGCTCACATTAGCTCAAAAGAGGCTGCAACTACGAGCTCATCGGCGACCTAGGTCCAAAACCGGGCCGGTGCAAAATTCTTAAAGAACAGTGCCAAAACTCGATGAAACTCGATGGTTAATGGTCCTAGAGGAGCGTGGGAGAGTCTATATCATGTCTATGGCTCATCACAAGTGATGATGGCTTGATTACTACGAATTTCCAAAATTTGTGTGGATCGGTTCTACGAGCACCGACGCACTAATCAGCAAAATTCTCCACCGATCGTGCGAGAGAGGAGGAGAGGTCGGCACGGTTGTGTTCAGCACCTTATGGCGGACCTTTTTTGTGTAGGGCATCGGCCATGAATGGGCTCCAAGCAGCCGGGCGCCGGGGAGCAGATAGGTGTCAGGCGTGCAGTTCTTTGCTTCGGTACGCGAGGACGACGGGAGAGTGTGAGGGAGTTCACGTGGGTTGAGCGTGCGTTGATCACTGCAGCCGGTGCTTCCATGGCACAGTGCGGTTGTGCGGTCTTCATCTCGCTCGGGCGCGGGAGCATGAGGCGGCGCGCGGTGAGATCAGCTGCCGAGTGAAACCCACGAGAACTGACCAGTGGGCCCCCTTTCCCTCTTCTTTTTCTTTCCATTCTTATTTGAGCTAGCAAACAAACTCCAAATTTGATCAAACTTGGAGGATAATCCAAAAGGAATATGAGGAACACAATGGTGCTCTAAAATTTGAATTCCAGTGAAGTCAGAATTTGAAACTGAAGTTTGAATTCAAATTCAAATTGTCTCCCATTTAAATTCTAACAGATAGGAAATCTTTTCCAAATGAGCTGAAAATTTACCGGGCAACCCGTGCATATGTGGATAACTAAATTGTAGCTTTAGATCTCCGCATTCGGGAATTTTTGCAAGTTCAAGTGTAGACTTGGAGCTCACACCTTTCAATTCAAAAGTTTAAATTCCCTCACCTTTTCTTGGTGTGAATTTCAGCTCCACTGCTATACTTTTTGGGATTTCACAGAAAACGTCGAGGAGTCGCCGGTGCAGCTCCTGGATGGCTCAACCGGGCGCCACAGCTAGCGGGAGACGGTCGACGATAAGCATCAGAAAGCGGGCGCCGTTTTTCTTCGGGTGAGCGCACGAGAGCGAAGTGCTGAGGATTTGATCGTGTGAGGCAGAGAAGAAACAGCAATTGGTTTTGTGCAGCCATGATACTTAGCGAGCAGCAAACACAGAGTAGGGAACCACCATCGGGGAGAAGCAGGGGTACAACTCGTTGGCTGCCTCGGTGTAGAGCTCGCACAGAAGAAAATTCGATTGTTGTCTCTGTTCTACTTACCTGCGGGTCCCACCGGCAGTCTCCCCCAATAACAGTGGCTCACAAATTCAAATTCAAAATTTGCAGCAAATTCCGATAATTGAATTTGAATATGGTGCATTAAAAGTCTCTTGTGCTCAATTTGAAATGTTGTGGTTAAATTCGTTTTGGCTAGATTTTGTTTGTAGTTTTTCCTTTATTTCATGTAGCCAAATTTCAAATTTGAAAACCTAATTCAAATTTAATTTGCCCCTGCAGATTTATATCCTATAGAGAAGCTAGGCATGCTTAAAGTGGGGATTTTAAGATCATCCCTCCTTAAAAGAATTTCGTCCCGAGATTAGTAAAAGAACGAGATGGAAAAGAATGTTACCGTTTATAGCTCGCTAACAGTTCCGGGCAATTCGTTCGAAGAAAATCCTCGTGTTCCCATGTAGCCTCGTCAATAGTGTGGTTATTCCACAAAACCTTGGAGAACCGCAACGACCGACGCCTTGTTTCACAAGTCTTTTCGTCGAGGATTTGTACCGGTTTCTCGATGTCGGTGAGGTCCAGCTGTAATGTTTCCATGCCTCCCAAAACAACTTCCGTTGGCTCCTTCAAACATTTCCTCATTTGTGATACATGGAAGATGTCGTGGATGCCCGACAATGATGTGGGTAGCCTTAAATGATATGCTACCGGTCCACACCTTTCCGTAATGAGAAACGGACCAACAAAATGAGGAGCTAGCTTTCCCTTGACCCCGAATCGATGAATTCCTTTCATTGGGGGTACCTGGAGATAGACATGATCTCCGATTTCAAAATGCAAGGGTCGGCATCGCTTTTCCGCATAACTTTTCTGGCGGATTGAGCGGCTTTGAGATTGGCTTGAATAAGCTTGACCCGATCTTCGGCGTCTTTAACAAGATCAGTGCCGAAAATCACCCTCTTGCCGGATTCACACCAATTGAGTGGTGTGCGGCACTTTCTTCCATAAAGTTCTTCATATGGTGCCACATTAATACTTTATTGATAACCATTATTGTAGGAGAATTCTGCTAATGGAAAATGGTCATCCCAATTCTTTTCATGATCTATGGCACATGCTCTCAGCATATCCTCTAGAATTGATTCACCCTCTCAGTGTGGCCGTCGGTCTGAGGATTGTATGCTGAGCGTCTAATTAATTTTGTTCCCAGAGATTCATATAGTTGCTCCCAGAAACATGCAACAATTATAGACCCCCGGTCTGATATGATGGTTTTGGGGACTCCATGTAAGCACACGATTCTGGAGAGATACAACTCTGCATATTTTGACGCGGCCCCACTGCCTGGTCGAGCCAGGATCACGCCGAGGGGTGCTGCGTTGCACGGCACCGGATAACGCACATCAATGATACAAAGCGGAAGCAAAGTTTTATTACATAAACCAGTTTATGAATATTTTTACAACAAAATAAGTCCAGTCTACACTCACGGGCGTAGACTATGCATTGAGTTCACGTTCAGCCCATGAACGTGTCCTCACTAGCACACACACACACACTAACACGGCGGCATGCACGACTCCCACTCGACGGGGTTCCCCTCCTAGGGTTCCGTCTCCTCCTCGGGAGTCCCTTCCTCATAAACCCCTACAAAAGCTTCAAACACAAGCAGTGAGCATGATGGCTCAGCAAGACTGACCCGTCTCTCCTATACATGAAACTTCTACATGAATGGTTTTAGGGTACATGAGGTAAAATAAGTTGCAAAGGACTCACCTAATTAATAGAAGCTTAATTTGAAGACGACAAGCAATGCCTCAACACCCAGCTACCCGAGTTACATTGGTTTCCCGGTTCCCATATAGTCGGTAGGTCTTCGGTACTGTTCTAGCTTGTTCAACAGGCCCGCACACGGCTCGGTCCTCAATCGACACAAGCGGAGCTATGGCACCCAGGCCCCAAAGTCCTGCTGCCCTTACTCTTCGCTCGGTTTCATTTTTCTTGCCATGTGTTTCATTTGCTATCTTTACCCGAGCGATATGCCTCTAGCCTATTCTCGCGAGCAGTTCCAACTACTCGACTTGTACCGAATCCTACACTATCATAGAATTGCAGTAGTTAACAAGGTTTTAAAACCTAATCCCAACCAAGGTTTTTCTTGGCAATGCAATTGGGTTTCAAACAAGACTCTAATGCAAGAATAAAGTGAGTGCTCAAAGTAAGTTCTCAAAACAGTTAAAATTTGTAAAAAGGTTAATGCAAACCGGAGCTTGCCTTGCTGCTTTTGGTCGTAGGCTAGCTGTTCCTCCGGAGTAACGAAGTCTAAGACTTCGGGTTCCTCCTCAACCTTAGCGACTACATGAGATAAACATGTATATGTATCAATTTAAATGCATTTGAATTGAAGTTAAATTTGTGAAGACTATAAGTTTTGCTAGACAGACCCAATGACTCTGAAATTTTTACTGTGGTTTGGTTACAACGTAAACAGAGACTTGGCCAAGTTTCATTTGCAGCAAAGCTCATTTTAGCTCTAAAACAAATAATTATGTACTTGACCTTAATTGGAGCTCTGAGGGTGTTTTAGGGATTTTCATGGAGCAAGCCATGACTTTATGAAAACTATATTTTCTGAAGGTTCTAATGGAGTTGGTCTCACTCAATTTGAAGGTCCTAGCTAAAGATATGAGCTAAATAATTTCAGAGAAATTCTGAAAATGTTTCTGGACATTTTCTATTTTCTATGTAACAGTTTTATTAATCACACCATTAGGTGGAAAATGAGCTCAAATGGATCTGAAATTTTTATGGTAGCTCAGGGATATTTTGGTGAACATCCCAGCAAAATTTCAGAATTTTCTTCCAAAGGGTTCTCCAGTTAAAATTCTAAACAATTTAAAATTTGAAGAATTAATTCTGGAGAAATAAAGATTTTCATGCAGTGAAACTTGATTTGATGGAAAGTACTCAGAGAGCTGAATCCAACAAAATTTGGTTCACTCGATTTGGAGTTTTCTAGCCAATGTTATGTGGGTTTGAAGTTTGAACTGAAACTGAAAATCAAAGAAAAGTTTAAACTTCTGCCGGTGGGTCCCACACACAGTGCTTCGTCTTCCTCCTCGCGCCAAACACCCGGAGGCGGCGGTCTCTGGAGAGACTCACCTGAACCGAGTTCCCGGCCACCTCACGGCCCGAAACTCGCTGCCTCTCCATTTTTCTGACCTCCTGAGCTCGGCTGTGAGCTCGCCGGCCACCGGCGATGGCCGGAAACCTGGGCGCACCGGCGATAGCACCTGCTTGGGTTTCGGCGAGGTCAGATAAGCTCTTTCCTCAACCAAAGCATCGGGTTTTTGGCTCTACAGCATCAGGGAAGCCTGAGGAAGCTGGAAATGGTAGCCAACCTTGGTGAAACAGCCGGCAACCCCGAGCTCCACGGTGAATCGGGACCGTTTTCCATAGCGGCCCGATGAACTGCCCTCTCCGATCCCATTCTCCATGATTTTCCTTTGTTTTGCTTCGAGGAGAGGCGCTAGGAGATGTACTAGCTACTTAAAAACGAGCTCGGCTGGTAGTGGAATATGTGAGCCAAATTTGGCTCACAACCGAGCTCGGTTGTTTTCTACTAGGGTTCAGTAAACTGGAAAATTCTCGCTATACGGTGGATCATTTGCCGGACGGAAAGAAGCTACACGACCTAGAGAAGCTAACACACCTTTCTTGTACAGGAGAGCAGAGGCAAAAGTGGTCGTGGCGTCCTGTCCACGGTGAACCGAAACGATCGCCGCCGCAACCCTCGGTAACCCGTCGGTGTTCTTGGAACTGTGATCACCCCGAGCTACCAAACCTTGGTACGGCAAGAGAAATAGCTAGAGCACGACAGGGCGCTGATGCTTGTGGTGTAAACCTCAAGCAATCGATGATCAACCGACTGTGGCAAGGGAAAACACCGGGGAGCGCAGCCGGCAGCTGTGTTTTTCGCGGGAACGGAGCAGAGAGAGAGGGAGTGTGGGCTAGCGGTGAAGAAGATCGCCTTTGGCAGCCCATGGACTGATAAGGGCCGGCCGCACACCGAACAGCAGGAGCTGGCGCCGATTTCACGTCAGGAACCGGTCGATCAGCGCGCTGGTGCTCTCCCATGCGAAGCAGAGGCGGTTCTTCGAGTTTGAGTGGCTGACAGGGGGGTCCCACCTCACATTTTAACCTCCAAACTTTAATTTTCCTACTGCTCTAAACAGTAGAGACCCAAATAACCATGGTAATTTGATCAAATTTCCAAATGGCTACTGCACTTTGAATAATTCAAAATGGAATTCAATTTGATCAAATTTTCAGCAAAGGTTTAGATTAAAATTCAAATCTGATTTGAATTTGGCCAAATAGCTCATGTCAATATCAACTCCAAATGGAGTGAAAATTGGTGTGTGAGCTCGCAGAATTGTGCTGAGTGTGAATATGGATCCCACTTTTGTAATCATGGGATGGAAGTGGTTTGAATTTGAATTTGGGTTCAAACTAACACTTTTCTAGTTATACCAAAAAAATTCCTCAAAAAGATTTTGGATTTGAGTGAATTTGGGCATGAGCATTCCTAGCAAGTTGTTGAAGTTTTTCACATGCTCATCCCCTAGATGATGCATGTGGGAAATGCCACTTTTGCATTTTGTGAGTTTCTTCTCTAATGAGCATGTTGATGGTGTTTACTTGCTCTTCAAATGTATTCACAAAGTTTCCTCAAATGAGGGTTGTGTGTGGTGTGATGAACACTTTGAAAATGTGCCAAAAACTTAGGCCCTTACATTCCTCCCCCCTTAAAAGAATCTCGTCCCGAGATTATAAAGTGAAAATGGGAGAGAGGACGGTGGAAAACTACCGTATATGCGACATGAAAAACTCGGGGTAGTTAGCACAAAGAAATCCTTGGCTCTCCCATGTCGCTTCGTCTACGGAGTGATTACTCCATAGAACTTTGTAGAACCACAACGTACGGTTGCGTGTGGTTCGGGCCTTTTCATCAACGATTCGAACCGGTTCCTCCCGATATGTGAGATCCGGTTTCAGTTCTTCTATATCTGCCAGCTGAATGGTAGTTGATAGCTTAAGACACTTCCTCAGCTGGGAAATGTGAAAGACGTCGTGCACACCGGAAAGTGCTTTTGGTAAATTCACCCGGTATGCTACCGATCCACATCTTTCTGTAATCTGAAATGGACCGATGAATCAGGGTGCTAACTTTCCCCTCACCCCGAATCTGTTCACGCCCTTCATTGGAGACACACGTAGATATACGTGATCCCTGACTTCGAATTGTAATGGGCGTCTTCTCCGGTCCGCATACTGTTTTGGTCAGGATTGGGCGGCTTTTAGGTTTGCTTGAATCAGCCGAACCTTTTCCTCCACGTTGCTGACAAGATCAATCCCAAAGGTAACCCTTTCGCCAGACTGACACCAATTCAGTGGTGTGCGGCATTTTCTCCCGTATAGCGCCTCGTAAGGCACCATTTTCATGCTGCCTTGGTACCCATTGTTGTACGAGAACTCGGCCAATGACAAGTGATCATCCCAATTCTTGCCGTTGTTGATAGTGCAAGCTCGTAGCATGTCATCTAGAATCTGATTTACCCGCTCGGTTTGTCCATCCGTGTGCGGGTGGTACGCTGAACTGCGGATCAGTTTCGTCCCCAACGCAGCGTGTAGCTGCTCCCAAAAACGGGACACAAATAGGGTGCCCCGATCCTATATGATGGTGCGGGGTACGCCGTACAAGCATAGGATCCGTGAGATGTACAATTCAGCATACTTCTTGGCGTTGTAGTTTGTGTTGACCGGGATGAAATGGGCAACTTTGGTGAGCTGGTCGACGATCACCCACACAGAATCATGTTTCTGGAAAGTAGTGGGTAAACCGACGATGAAGTCCTTGCTCACGTCGTCCCACTTCCAGGCAGGAACGCCCAGTGGCTGTAGCAGTCCCGGTTTTCTCATATGGTCTGCCTTCACCCTTCGGCATGTATCACACTCGGACACGTACTTTGCGATCTCCCGCTTCATCCGTGTCCCCCAAAACTTGCTTCTGAGTTCTTGATACATTTTGTCGCTGCCGGGGTGAATAGAAAACATTGACAAGTGAGCCTCCATAACTCCGGGTTACGGGGTACGACGATCCGGTCCTTGAACCATAGGATACCGTCTCCGTCCTTCCGGAAACATTTCAGCTTCCCACTGTCTACACGTCTCCGCAAATGCGACATGCCTTTGTCATGTTTCTGAGCTGCCGCTACCTCTTCACGGATTGTGGGGATCAACGCTAAGTTGTAGAGAGCTCCATGTGGAATCACATGCAATGGTGGCTCGCTCTCTTCCAACGGTGTGATGGTTAGATTGTTGACATGTGACTTGCGACTCAGTGCATCTGCCACTATGTTTGCCTTGCCGGGGTGATAATGGGTCTCTATTTCATAATCCTTTATCAACTCTCTTTGCTGCGTGCTTATGCAAGAAGGGCAAGTGGTCACATATGGATCCTGGCAGCTTCGGAATCATGAGCAGAATTATCTGACACATGCCCTCGAGCTAGCTGCTGTGGTACTTGCTATAAAAATGTGGAGGCACTATTTACTTGGAAACTTAGTTCACCTCTACACCGACAACAAGAGTTTAAAATATATCTTATGAGGCAGGGAAGATGGTTAGAGTTAATTAGAGACTATGAAATAGAGATTCATTACCATTCTAGAAAAGTGAATGTGGTTGCCGACGCACTTAGTCGGAAATCACATGTTCATAACCTAACAATGGCTGCAATGGAAGAAGAAGAACCGAGCCTGTGCTTGGTTCCTTATGGGTCCTTGTTTCATCTTGCCCTCATTCCTACAATTCGAGATGAAATTGTAGAGGCTCAAAAGAAAGATAAGGGCATGGCCCATATCTGGAAGAGAATAGGCGAAGGAGAAGTTAAGTGCTTCCAGAAAGATGAGAATGGTACGCAGCAACTTAGCTTTAAGTGAATGTAATCCCAACATGCATTTAAACACCAACATACCACCATCATGTTCCATCACTTTCACGTCTCTTCTAGACATTTATCTTTCTCAATTATCCTCAAGCTCGTGAATACCATCTCGTATTTACTACTATCTCATTAATACCATCTCGTATTCACTACCATTTCATTTCATATTCAATTCCGTCTCATACCGAGACCAATGCTTATTGCAATGACTCAACAGTCATGCAAGCCATCTCATTACCTGGACTCAACAGTCCCAAAAACAAAATCTAAAAGCCAAATCATAACCAAATCAAAAACCATAACCTCCCAATAACCATCCCATCTAATCATATGAGTTGTCCAGGCGCTCATGACCATAAGCTTGGCTATCATGATAGCTTTAGACTCTGCAGAGTTTGTACCACTCATCTGGCTTCTTTCACTTCTTACTACGTCACAGAACAGTGAACAAGTGGTACTCAAATAACCGCGAGAGACGGTGATTGCAATCAGGAGACACCCGGACAACACATCACATACACCCACTTTCAGAAGTGTGGTACTTCACACCTTCCTACTCTCTTGTATGCAACAACCTTTCAAGGAAAACCCAAATGCCGAACCGGTCCATCGGTAACGGGCGGAAGGTCCCCGCATGGAGCGTGCCTGTGCCCACCGGCAGATTTACACCTTGCTACCCTCAACCCACTCCTATAAAACGGTTGGGTAAGCCTCGACACCTAGGTTAACCAATTACATCGGTTTCCTGCTTATGTCAGTATGCCATCCGGTATTGTTCAAAACTTTTCCATCAGGTCCACACACGACTCGGTCCACAATCGACACCAACAGGGCTACGCACGTGAGACCTACACTCACTGCATCCTATCCCCCTGCTGGGTCTCAGTTTCACATTCTTAAGCCATTCTCTACTCTTTTCCACCCCGTGTGATAAAATCTGACCTCGCGAGTAGATTCCAACTACTCTACTTCTATTGAGATCCTAAGAACATTAGCATGGCATTCTTCACTGGTCAAGTTTGTAAACTACCCAACCCTTCATAGGTTTTAAAGTCATGCAAGTGGGGTTTCAAACACCTTAACTCTAATGCAACCATTCAACCAAGACATAGGTGATACAAATGAAAACTTTGCAAAAGGTAATTAAATGCAAACCGGGGCTTGCCTGATTGCGAGTTAAACGGGAAGTTAGCGTCTGGTGGGAGTACGTCCAACGGCTCCGATGTGTCCTCAACTTCGGTCACTATATGAAATGTAGCAAAATATATGTATAAGTGCTAATGAAGTATAAGAATTACACTTCTATTCATAGCTACTGCTATTTAGGTTCCTTAATTGGCTTTGGGATTTTTCCAGTGGATACTAGACTCTATAAGGATGATCTGACCAAAATTTGGAGAAATTTCATTGAAGCTTGTGGTCTCCAAAATTCCCACAAGTACAAGGCTTCTCTGAATTTTGAGCCCAAATCTGAAGTTTTGACATGACTAACAGTGGAAGATCTAATTAGAGTAGGTCTAAATGGTTCTAACAAAATTGGTTTAATAATTTTTGGAGCTACCTACAGGGAGAAATGAAATTTTGAAGTTGGACAAAATTGCTGAAAAGTTTCTGTTTAGATTTGGAAATTCCAAATGAAGGCTGAATTTTGGATCAGAGTTTAGCCTAGCAAATATACTCCAATGAAGCTCAAATTTTTACAGAAGATCATTAATGTTATGAAGAATCTTCTAGCCAAATTTGAGGAAATTCCATAACAGGGACCTTCTAGAATTAATTCCCAAAACTTTAAATTTGATGAATTTTGGAGATAATTCCAGAGATCTTCAGACTAAATTCTCTGCATTTCTGCAAAGTACTGACTGAGAGGAATCCAACAAAATTTGTTTCACAAATTCCGGATATTCCTACTGAAAGTTATGGATGTTTGAAGTTTGAAATATTTTTCTGGAAATTAACTCTGTGATTTTTAGCTAATTTATTTAACCCTAAGATAACCTCCTGATTAAGCCACCTTAATCACCTAAAAAAATCGTAAGATTTTTACTGGAGATCAGGAACTAGGATAAGGGGTTTCTGACCAAAATGGGAATATTTCATAAAGGAATATTCCTGGAATTACTCACTAATGGATTATCTAAGAATTTTATTGAAAATCCTAGAAATTTGCATAGCAAGAATTTTGTTTCTCTGCAAAGTACTGTTCCTAAGTATTACAGCAAAACTTGTTTCACTATTTTTGGAGCTAAGGATTTCCTAGAATGAATTTTACAAAGTAGAAACTTTTTTCTGAAAAGTTTATGGACACTATTGAACACAATAGTTTAGACTCTGAAAATTCCTACTCAATTCAACTCCAAATGAGCTGAATCTTTGCTGAAAGTTCAATAAAATCCTAAAGAATATTCTGGAAAGATTTGGGGATTTTTAGCTTACCTAAACTCCCTCCATAATTCTTTTATATAAAATCTTAAAAGAATTATCCAAAATTTATTATTGACTTTCATACAAATTGTAGTGCAAATTTGGATAGATCTTTGTAAACTGAATCTAGCCCAATTTGAATAACCCAATTTGGAGTTTCCTACACAAAGTTATGAATTTTCAATGTTTGAACATTTTCTGGAACCTAATACTGGCTGAGAGTGGAGTCCACTGGTCAGACCCTTCTTCTACCTCGGGATAGAGCCCACGCGCACGCGGGAATAGGGGGATGGCGCACCCCGTTCTCCCTCATCTCTCCACCATTTTTGCTCCGGTTTTGCCCTACACGACCATTGGAACGTGGCGCAGCTTCCGGGCAAGGTCTCACCTATTGAAAACGACCGGAAACGGGTCGGCACCGACGGCGGTGCGGCATCAACGCGTTCCAGCTTATCCCAAGCCGATTTCAACAGCCCAAGCTGCCTTACAGAACCCCTAGTGGTCGTAGAACATGGAACGCAAACCAATTCTTGCAGCAAATGGCGGGAAGAAGGTGGTCACCGGAGGACCGACCCGTTTTTGCCGCCGGCGGCGAATTCTCGTCGCTCGGGGTGTGGGATGGCCGGTTTGATGCGTGCTTTGGCATGGGAGGTCTCTAGGGTTGTGGGTTGCTACGGTTTGAACCGCATGAGAGATGATCAACCCGTTTGGATGAATTCCCCGATTTGCTCACGCTCGGTTCTTCACATTCGCTGGCGCCAAAACGTAAATTCCGGCAAGCCGGCAGTGGGGACGAGCAAGGATAGATGGGGAGCATGATCTACACATAATGGCACACCTTAGGGGGTATTGGTCATGCGGGAGAGGCATTGGACCGGCTGGAAGACGAGGAGCAGTGAGGGTGACGTCGGGTGGCACCGAGGAAAAGAAGTTGGCTCGACACCGGCTGGAGGATGACGGACACAAGCTGTGGAGGTGCGGATGATGTCCAGTGGAGGCCGGCGCATCCTCTGGTCGGTTCATCTAGGCGCCACAGTGGCTATTGGTCGATCGGGGGTGAGGAGCAGAGGGTGCATGGTGTGTTTTCCTTTTCCTTCTCAGCGCGCATGGGCAACGAAGCAAGGAGGAACGTCCTCTATTGTTTGTGTGAGCAGAGAAGAAGAGTTCGTGCGCTGCTGTGGCTATCGCCCTCCCCAACGACGTTGACTGCCTTCGGAAGCAAGGCACGAGCAGCAGCTCGTTTTGGCTGCCTCGGTGGCACGCGCACACAGACACAACTTTGATTATTGTCTATGTTCACTGACATGCGGGTCCCGTGAAGTTTCCACCCTTCCAAACAACAGTGGCTCCACCATTTAAATTTAAAATTCCCAGCCATTCCCACAAGCTGAATGTGATTTCCAGGAGTTAACCGTGTTCAGTTCACATTTTAATTTCCGTGGTGTCGGTTCAGTTCCTGTGCAAGGGGAAAATAACGCCCGGGGTTGCTGTTTTTGGGTGAGCAAAAGATCACATCGGGAGCTACTCAATCCCACGAGCTGGTCGCCAGCGCGACGGAATCAGCGAGGAGGTGGCCTTCGCTTGCAGCTCGGTTGGTGAGTGAGAGGATCACGCCGTGAGGTGTTGAAGCCACGAGCATGTCGCCAGCTCGATGCAAGAAGCTAGAGGTGGCTGCCCTCGGTGGCGCTCTGAGAAGGCTCGGGTGGTGTTCAACACCGAACAGACGAAAGTCTTCGGGGGCAAGTTAAAGCGGCCCAATGACATGTGGGGTCTACCCCCTTTACTCCTCTTCTTATCCTCCAAATGTTTCCAAAATATCTTCATTCATGTAAATCCCCTCAATATGATATTTCAGGAGTTTAAATATGGGCGGAAATTTAACTAAACCAAATCCAGTGTGAAGTTCACTTTCAAATTTGAATTCAACTCAGATTTAGAAATAATCATGTTTAATTCCTTTTTAGCCCACTCTGAAATCAGAAGGTGGCCACCTGACTTTCCTCGAATTCAACAATATGAGGATACATGTATGCTTCAAATTTTTGGCAGCAACTTTGAGGGGAACAATTGAGTTCAAATCTGAACTTAAACTCCCCCTTACACATGAGAACTTTCCACATGGTGTTTAATTCAACCATGGGTTAACACATTTCGAATAAACGTGAGAGCTCGTTTGGTTGGACACCCATATGCATCATCACATGTACAAAATTTTTGTAAGTCCCATGCATTTTCATGCATTCTAAACACAAATAGGAATCAACATTCACTTTATTGACTTTGCATTTTGGGACTTTTACATTTTCCCTCTGAAGTGAGCACGGTGCTTGCTAGCCTCAAGTGCAACATGGTCAGTGCTGAGATCTGGACCCATAACACCAGAGCTGCAGCAGTGATGCGGGTCACTGATGAGGACACTGGGTTGGCGATTACAGACGCTAAGAGGCTGGAAAGGATCAGGGAGAGACTGTCCTACCTTCTCCAGGGAGCTGCCATGACGGTATCTTCAGGGTCGGCCATCACACATATAGAGAGGAGGCTGCACCAGATGACCCTGGGTGGTAGGGACTATGAGAAGCTCTAACGCCTTGCTCCAGATCCGTCTCAAAGGCCTAATGTCACCGTAAGGAATTGGAACGATAAGGACTACTCGGTGGTGACCATACGGTGCAAGGATAGGCCCAAGCTTCTGTTTGACACGGTCTGCACCCTGACAGACCTGCACTATGTTGTTTTCCACGCGAACATTGACGCCAAGGATAATCAATCTTACCAGGTGAATATACTGATCCAAATATTCTCTAGTCACTGACATTACATTTATTTACCAAAATTGGGTTCAATAAAGCCGTTTGACGCTTATATAGATTCTTCTGGAGGAATTCTATGCAAGGCATGTGAAGGGGTCACCAAATGAACACTGAAAACGAGAGGTTGCGAGCCATCCAATGCCTTGAAGCAGCTATCGAGCGGAGGGTATCTGAGGTAACTGTTCCATGCATCAATCTGAAATCATATCCCTGCAAATGCAAAACTACAAAATAAAAAAAAAACAGAGGAGGGAAGTACATATACAAGCAATTTAGCTCGAAACTCACCCTTTTCTTCATATTTGGTTGTCCCAGGGTGTCAAGCTTGAGCTGTGCACTAACGATAAAGTCGGCCTACTATCTGAGGTCACCCGCATCTTCCGCGAGAACAGCTTGACAACACGAGCAGAGGTGACCACGAGAGGCAAGATGGCTGTGAATACCTTCTATGTTCCCGGTTCTACAGGAGAGGCAGTTCATCAGAAGATAATAGACTTCATTAGGCAGGCCATAGGCCAGAACATTCAGGTTAAAGGCCAGCCTGAGCCACCAGAACCACAGAAGAAAGAGTCCCCAACATGGTTCCTTATTGCTAACCAGTTCCGCCCGAGGTCTCTCTATGGTTTCGGGTTGTTCCTCCATTGATTGCACCGTCCTGCAAATTTATTGTCCATGAAGCAACCCAGGGAAATTCGGGAGTCACAAAGATCAAGCATTCATTCTGTTGCAGTGTTGCAGGATTTAAATCTACCTAGCATATGGGAGACGCCTCTAGTCATCATCTGTAAATATACTTGATTTCACCTTGCTCCCATTGTAAATATGTTGTAGATAAAGGATGTAAATATAAACTGTGCAGAATGATGAAGTCCCAGATTGTTACTACCGCAGAAACCAGTGCCTTTTCTGAATGTTTTAACAGAGGAAGACATGCCATAGTTTCTTTACATCTTACCAAAATGATAGGGCAAGTCGGCCTGCTTTGCTCTCAAATTATTGCAGCTATCCTACCACTGGAATCTGCATGACAGCAAGGACCGCCAAATTCAGTGGTGGGTTGCTAGATGTAGGTCAGTAGTCAAAGCATGCGTTTATCTCCTTCCATGAAGCTTTGGTGACAAAGACGCATCGCACTGAGTTGTGCTGATGGCCCCCGATGCATACGACACTGCATCAAAACCAAATCAGCCTCTGTTGTTGATCTGCGATCCGACCATATCTCCAATACACAAGTTTTGAATCGATGTGGACGATCAGGCTGTGACATCACATCCTGCTCAAATTGCCTTGCAGCGGCCTCATGATGTGGTGGCTTGTTCCTGAAAGTTCAGTGGAGAGCCAGAAGTGCAGCTGAAATCAGAATCTAGAAATACGCATGCGGAAGAAGAGTTAGCTCAATGTTTGCAACATTCTGGGACCTCCCTAGGCTTCGGTTACCTATCAATCGTGCTGCTTTTTGGGTCATGTGATGATTGTCTGATAGCACATATTTCTGATTTCGATTGGTGACATCTCAACAGTACTAATAATGCATATCGAGATCAAGAACTCCAAATTGGAGTCTTTCTGCAGCATGAATTGATGAACAGTAAAGTATCTTTGCTCGTTATGCTTTGTACAGAGAATTCGGCGAAATCGCGCAGTTAGATGCACGCCTCTCTCACCACGGATCCACTGGACTAGTCTATGGCGGCGCACCCTCACGCGGTATGACATGTTTGAATGTGAAAAAGAACTTTCAGAAGCATGTATAAGGACACACACTGTTGGAAATCCAGCGATCACTTCACATGCCATTGGTGTGAGGACCGGAGTCCAGACAACCAGGATTAAGTTGGGTGGTGTCACGCGTTGCGATACCGTACAGCTCACATAAAATATGAAAATATTATAACAGAGGGGTCCATTTAGTCAAATTATATCAGAGTGCAAATTTGAAAACAGAGTTCGGAAACAGCAGAAGAGCAACTAAATATTACAACTCGTCGGATACATAGATGAAGATATTAGCGATGTATCGAGCCCAATGATACATCACTCTAGCAGCACATCAATCACTCTTGCGACGAGCTAGGTTCCCATTGAACCGTTCAACCCTCAGCGAGCGGCACTTCATTCGGTAGCTCTCCAATTATACCATCAGAATTGATTTCAGAATTACCTGAAAAACGTAATTCAACAAACCCTGAGCAACTAATACTCAGCAAGACTCACCCGTCAAATGACTTACTAGACCTTCTATTAGTATCCATCAGAAACCTTGGTTGAAAGCAATGTTTTGCATAAAAGAAGCCTAATTGTGTGTGCTTAATTAGCAAATTACAGCAGCCTTTGTTTTTAGTGGCACAAAATAATAAGTTTAGTTGGCAGCTAATCTAAGCACTCAAGTTTGTATAGCAATAATTAATCTAATTTCATATCTGACCATACTAATAGAAATTTCCACTTGTGACTACGCAACAACGCAGTGAACAAGTGGTACTCATTTTCTCCCAAGTGATGGCGTTTCAAACATATTTTATTCCTGCAGGATAATCTGGAAAGCACGACATGCATGCACCCCCCGTAGTCGTATATAATGCACTTCGTGACTGTCGTACATGACAACCTTTCTCAAGACACCCCGAATTTCAAAAAAGTCTACCGGCCCGGGCAGAGGATTCCTTACATGACAGGTTTAACCGGGACGATCTCCGCGAGGGAATTACCTGCTGCCCTCTTAACGCCTGGCCAAGGTCGGCCTAATGATCGCTGGCATCCAGAGTGATCAAGTTACATCAGTTTACTAGTGCCCATATCACTAGCATGCTACTGGTACATTCAATACTTGTTCAACAGGGCCGACTACGACACGATCACACAGGACCACGTCCCTTTGCTTCCTACAACCCGCCCAATCTCCATTTTTTAGTTGTGATTCAAGAAATCCATGCCATATCCATAATTCCTAGAAAATCTTATAAATCGCGAGCAGTTTCTGACTACCCAACTTCTACCGTTCGATATGTCTAATCAGCATATCAAGAAACAATCATGTAGTCGGTCTACCCACTGATATAACATGGATTTATAAGCCATGCAAGTGGAGTATCACCCAAATCCTAGAACTTAATGCACAATCACATAACACTAAGTACACATTGATGTAAAAAGTAAATACTTATAAAAAAGGTTAATATAAACCAGAGCTTGCCTTGATGTTGCTCAGAAAAGACCTCACTATTGGTGGCGTTTGGGTCAGTCAGCTCCCCCGGACTCGGCTCCTCGATCATGGGTTCTAGCATATGCATAAAAAATGCAATTTAAGTTACTAATGCGGTAACTTTATATTGTGTCAACATCAAACTGATGCTAAAACAATTATTTGGATGTGTGACAATATTTTTTATAATTAGTGGTGATCTTTATGTGATTAAAATCAGATTTTAACAATTATATTACGTAAAAAAACATTTTTCTATTGATTATCTATATGAGTTGAATCAATTCATTAACTTACAGTTATATTCCTAACATGGGTGATTTACTTGAAGGGAGTAACATGTCGAGGAATTGCAGCACAACTTTTGAGTATTTATTTATCCCTCTTCTAAGTTCTGGAATTTAAATAGCAGCAAACAATTGTTAATTATTTTATCAAAATCACATGGCGACATGATCTGGAATTTTCACTGTGATATATTTAGCCTGCAAGAGTGTGTTCTGCAATTTCTCAGGTTTTCTCATGGTTGGATCTCCCTCTAATCAATGTACCACATTAATTCTTAATATAGTTTTAAAATAAAGACAGGGCACTTTCATATGCAATATACTTGCTAAAGGTGTAGATAGGGTCCTTACAAATCCAGTAAAACTGGTTCCACATTTTCTATTTTTTCTAGAATTTCTTATGATTTTTACAAGTTCTCATCATTTTCTAGAATTATTTTTATGCTGAATATTGCTGTCCAGTAGAGTTCGGCCACATAGCGGGACAAAGCGGGATGGCCGCATAGGATCTGGTGCGAGCCGCACCAGATCGTGCCTAGGCACCACGGCAGCAGCCATGGCAGGCGAACCACTTCGCCGGAGAGCTCGCATGGCCACGGGGATGGGGATGGGCCCAGCGGGGCTGTAGCACCCAGGGCAGCTCGCTGGCAGGTAGCAGCAGCGTCGGAGCCGGCTGGAGAAGGCCGCCTACGAGACTTCCATGGCGTCAGACTTCACGGCACCGTGTGCTCGTGTCGAGGCGAAAGAGAAGGGGAAATGGCACCGGGAGCTTCGCCTCGAGGTAAGGAACACTGGCATAGATCAAGTTGGCAAGGTGGTGTCAGAAAAATGGAGTTCAATGGTGAGGTGGCGTCAAGCTCGAACCAACGTCATTTAAAACTACAATCTGAGTCAAGAAAACCAAGGGAATATTTTTAGATATATGCGCACAAGGATAGGCACGGTAAGAGGAATCAAGCTCACTCAAAGATCATAGAACAAATTTCGCGGGTAAGGTGATGGAGGTCCAATGAGCGCTAATTACGGAGAACCTTGATTCGGGTTTGTTTGGTGCGGGGAGGAGTTTCTCGTCGGTCAGCATAGTTTCAGAACACGAGAGCAAAGGAGGGGATAAGCTTGGTCGGAGCTGTAACGAAACAGAGGCGCGGTGCAGCTGTGGTGCATGCACGGCGATGGCGAGTGGCGAGCGTGCAGACGAATGAAAATGGTGACTGTCGAGTGGGGATGGCGTGTGAAGTGGGGCGGGAGCATTGGCGAGTAATGGGGTCGCTGCGCCTGTCGTTGGGCACGGCACATGCGGTGCCGTGGTGTGCATGCAGCAGCGCGGAGGATGGCAGTGGAAAGGAAGAAGATGCTGACAGGTGGGGCTGTTGTCTTTTTTTTTTGAATTTCAAATCTGCACACATTTCTAATTCGAAAATAAATATCTAGAGGCTTCCAAAAATGGTAAAAACTTGCAGAGGGGTTCTACTGAATCTAAACCTAATTTTGATGAACCCAGATTTGAATTTGCAATTGGAAGTTTTAAATTATGATTTTTCTCTTCCAAACAATTGTTAAACTCATAGTTTACAGAAATTACATCATATTTCATTGAGATTTTTATACATGCCTCAAATGGACGTCATTTCATGTAAAGAATTGAGCTCATGCCATCTAGTGTAAAATCTTATATTTCACCTCATTTTGATGATTTGAGTCACATTCATAATTAGACTTAAATCTTAAATCTTCAATGATTTTGTGTCATTAGAAATATGGATTGTTACAGTTGGAACTGATCTGCAGTGACCAATAAGTTACATTTGAAGTATTCCTTGATTCACTATGTAAAATATTGCAAATTGAAGTGGTAGCGCACATAAACTCAAGGAACAGTAAAAGACTAAAAGGTAACTAACGTGTCACCACAATAAGATCTCACATCTTACATAATACTAAGCAAAAACAAGTGCCACCGCCATTAGATCACATATCTTACATAACACCAAATTGGCAAACAATAGTCAATTTAGACAGTGAATAAACCCAATATACATGCCAAGATTCTAATGTAATTTTTCCTAAATTCAAACTTCAATATCAGTAATATGTGCAGACAACAAGAAGGGTTTAATCAAGCAATTACTACATGACAATACAATAACTTAGAAGCAATAATATAATCAAGATAGAGTATACTAGACATCAAATGTAACAAAATACTTAGATCCTTGATTATAGCTAATTCATGCGATACAAGGTTTACATCGAACCCATAACAAATAGAGTTTCTAGCACAAGAGTCCTCAGACTCAATACAATGCTAAAGAACATAGTTAAGGCTTCTATTTTTTGATGCAGCTAAAGCTCTCCACAACAGTAGCAACGCAATAGGTTTTCAGCGTACTGCAAGTGTAAGAACACAAGATATCATATGGAAATAACATATATATGGAGAATAGCAATATGTAAGCCATATTAACATCTATATCTCATTAAAAGGCTGATTTTCTGTTTGGACCTATCAAGGTGGCTACTATCATGGAATTCTGTGAAAATATGCACTACAGGAATTGATAGGGTGAAACCCGGGGCGTCCCGATCTTCACGGCAGTAGGTACGATGAATGGCAAATGGAAAGAGCGGACAGCGGAACGGGCAATGGGTAACTAGCTGAAAACAGCGAGGTAACTAAATTTATACCTTCCAAGGTTGGATGCAACCAAGTGACAGGGAGAGAGGCACTGAAGTCTTTGAGAACTTCGACTCGATCTCCGAATGACCACAGCACCACAATCCGAGATAACTAGCTTTATACCAGCCAAGGTTGGTTGTGACCAAGCGACGGAGAGAGAGGCACCGAAACCTTGAGGATTTCGACTCGATCTCCGAATGACCGCAGAACCACAAACCGGAAACTAAACTACACAAAAGGCCCGTAAGCCTAGAGCACAAATTAGGGGACCCCTGAGGGATCAGTTCACAAGTCCATGAAGAACCAGGAAGAACAAAGGTGTGCAAGGCACTCAGAATTATATTGTTTATCAAATGATCAATGGTTGTTTTCCCGGATCACAAGTGTGATATTTATACTAGAAACAACCCTCCTAGCTAGGTGTGAACTGAAGTCACCACGTTTTAAGGTGGGAAACCAGCTACTGAGCAATTTACGAAGTAGTCTTTGATCCTCGCGTGTCTTCTCACCTTTCTGCACAGTGTTTAGTAATTTAGCCATAACTTCTGCTTGGAAAGTCCAAACGATGAACCGTTTATTGCGTTAGAAAGTAGACTTGACAAGCTTTCACACCATGTGTATTATGGGCCCTGAAAAGTGAAAGATTGGTACAGGATTATACGTGAAGTTAAAATTCCTGCAGTGTACCCGTTCTCAGTTTGGACAGGGCAGAGTATCGCGCCAACAAAAGTTCGGACAGTGCGAACTGACTTTGGTTCTTTTTTGTGCCAGCCAATGACGTTCTTTCATGGGTAAACCTGAGTAACACATAATTACACGACTTAGGTAGCATATCATGCTTATCAATATTAAAATATAATCCAGAGAGGAAAGAAGTCACCTCTTGTTTGAGTTTTTAAACACGAGTGTGCATAGCAAATTCTTCATAAGCTCGTGTACGTGTATGTGATGCTAGGATGTCCAATTGAAAATTGCGGCAGCAACACTTGAAGATTGGGGCAGCAACAACCACTCATAAACAACTGTAATTTTTTCTTCGTTGACCTCTATGCCTTGAGTTGAAACAACAAAGCAAAGAAAAACTACCTTGTTGACGCAATAGGTGCACTCGGCATGGTTAGCATAAGAGCATTTCTTCATCAAAACAGCAAGTACACATTTTTTTCATTAACATGTTTGTCAAGAAATTTGCTGTAAAATAGCATACCGTGAAATTTAAATTCAACAAAGTTTTCAATGAAGGCTTTAGGAACAGGATTCATTAATCTCAAAAAAGTACTAGGAGCGTTTGCAATCCAAGAACCACTATCAACCAGCCATGTAAATCACACTTTGTTTTAAAAGTTGTTTTCCACTTATCTCTTTCTCGCGTTCAGATTTTTTGATTGCCAGTTCTTACGTCAACTTTTGTGAAAATGATAGCACCATTAAGGCCATCAAGTATGTCATCAAGCAAAAGTATGGGATGCTTATACCTTATTGTAATATTATTTATTGCATGACAATCAGCAAATATTTTCTATGGTCCATGTTTCTTTAGAACTATGAAAGCAAAATTTGCACAAGGTGAAGAACTTTCATGCACATACCATTTATCGATGAGGTCCTGCTCATGGCATCAAATTTCTTTTGTTTCTTTTAGGCCGGTGCAGTATGGTGCATGGGTTGGAAGTGAAGCACCAGGAACCAAGTCAATTTGATGTTCAACTCCTTTCTTGAGTGGCATCCCTGGTGGTTCTTCCTTAGGACACACATCTTTAAATTCCTGTCACACATCAAAACATGCACTTGGCAAAGTAGAATGTAAGTAATTAGGAAAAATAAAATTGTCCTTGCACAGGAGTACAAAGAACATGGCATTGGGTTCACTCAATTTTTTTAGATCCCCTTTTGTAGCTATCATCACTAAACCCTCTTTTCCCTTTGGCTCGATCATTTGTGGCTGTGGGGCTTTATTTGGCTTTGGAGACACTCTGTTACTATGTTTGTTGATCACTCGCAAGTGGTTCTCACTCTCTCGCCAAATTCTTTTCAAATTTTTCTTTTCAATTTCTTCCAATGGCAAAGGAAGTAAAGTGGGAGGCTCTTCATTGTTCATGAAGATAAGTTTGTCAACCCGATCACAAATCTGAACTGTCAGAAAATATACCAAGGTATTTGCAAAAACAGTTCGTATGCATGCATAGGATCCACATCACATTCCACTTTGTCTTTATACTTCCCAATAGAAGGAGGAACAGTCATGATGTTGGTTACACGGAGTGCCCCACAATCATGAAACCTCTACATCATGTATGGATTACGAAGATGCCGCTGTTTGAACTCCATTTTTTTCACCAATTCCTGACTTGCAATATTATTGCAGCAGCCATGATCAAGAATAATTTTGCATAGCTTCTCCTTGATCATGCCTCCAGAGTGAAACAAATAGTGTTGTTGTTTATTTTCTGCAGTTGCACTAGTAACATTAAGCATTCGATGAGAAATGATGCAATTATTATCATCTTCATCGGGCTGGATCGTATTCTCATCAACTACAATTTCCTCATCAAATATTGGTGCATCTTGTGGTTCATTTTCAGGTTCAGCTTCATCGGATTGGGTCACATTCTCGTTATTTCCAATTTCCTCATCAAATATTGGTGCATCTTATGGTTCATTTTCAGGTTCACCTTCATCGGGTTGGGTCACATTCTCATTATTTCCAATTTTCTCATCAAAGATTGGTGCATCTTGTGGTTGGTTCTCAGATTCCCCATCACCTTGTTCATTAATAATCATGGTCTTCCGTGTAGGACATTCAGCAGCAATATGTCCACGACTTTGACTCTTGTGACAATTAATCACTCGACTATGTGAGGAGGATGCAACCACCGATGCAATAGATTGGGCAGATGTGCTTGTAGTGTGGAGTTGTTGTTCTTGCTGAATTGTAGGTCAAGAAGAAGTAGAAACTGATATCTTCACGGCACCAATAGATGAAGAATACTTAGCTGCAGTGCCTTGAGATTTACCCACAATAACAGAGGTATAGGGATGCTGCCGGTGGCACAAATCTGAGATAGATCGGCTACCATAGGAGCGACCATGTTCTCCAACATAGTCAGCACCCCGACGGCGATCATGCTGATGATCAAATTCCCATGATCTGCAAAACGGTTTTCATATCTGTCATAATAATAATAATCATGTACCTTTTGCTCATCATCAAAGCGAACACGTTGGCCTTGACCATGCCCTTGAGTTCTTCCTCTACGCTGATATCTGAGACCCACAAGTCTTACATCACCATGGCCACCACAATCATTTCTGAAATTGTTACGAAAACCAATCCAAAAATCTGAATTTTTTTCACCGAATTCTTCATGTTGATGTAGTGGAGCCCTTCCACCGGCTGGTGGGAGACGTTCATTAAACATCCTTTCCATGGTCTCTAAAAGTGAGTCTCCGAATTGGTGCGGCTCGGCTCGTGAAACTCGTGATTCTTTTTCAGAATTACCACACGAACGATTGAATCAGATCCTGCCATGTTAGAACAATGGAGGGAAAATGGTATAGGAAATTTTAGTGAATCACACATCTCACCACTTGCTTACCAAAGTTCTTACCTGTTCTCAAGGACTGTGTGTGGAAAATGTGGTAGTATTCCATGCTGTGATTAAGCAGTTGAAAGGTTCACGAGTCGGAAGATCCGGTTACGGATTTTTTGGAGCTTGGATGGCTAAAAAAGGAAGGCTTGTAGCACCGAAAATCAAGTGTCGTAAATGTCACACCCGGTTTCTCCGAAGAACGACCGAGTGAATATCACATGTATGCCAGGATCATTTTCTCATACATGTGATGACAAATAGTGAAGCATCATTATATTACAAGCCAAGTATTCGAATATAAATAAGTCTTACATAGCATCACGTCTCGATGGACGATAATATGTTCATAACATGTAAATAAAACAGCTGCGGAAAATAAGTCTCGTGGGCTTCATCACAGGCGTTGCCCGGGGGACTCCGTGAACCTAGAATCCTTCTTCGGGTCCGAAGTCTTGGTCATTGGACACCACGTCATTCCCTTGGCCTGAGCAGCAATTTAAACCAACAGAAAAGCAAGCTTGAGTACCGTTGGTACTCAGCAAGTGTGGGAAAATTATGTCATGCATGACTAGAGAAAGGATAGGTTGAACTCATGGTTAAAGCACTACGCAATTAATACCTATCACCATAGCTTATTTAGCACCTACATTACTACATAGGTGAAATGGTCCCAATCCCCTAACCCATCATCAATATCAAGTAACCATAACATCATTTCCAATGTTAAGCTCCCCGCTTAACATCCACAACTTCCCATTTCCTCATCCTCTAATCATGAATAAGTCCAATCCGCTCTTGACCGTGAGCATGGCTGTCATGACAGTTTTGACTCTGCAGAGTTTGCACCACTGTACCCACATGTAGTGATTTCATCTCCCATTGCCTGGTGGACTAAAAGAACCTGCATTATGCTAGTGGCCGCGAACCACTTTCACACTTCCGAGGTGTGTAGCCAGGAGATCACTAGGAGGCCTTTACAAAAGGATTCCCGACGAGTGTGGGCCCACTGAGGTTTCATCCCTAACAGCATACAAGAGGCTCCAACCCCGCTGCAGTGGCCCCCTTTTGAGCCTTGCGGTTCATATGGTAGTCCAGCTGACACCTATTCCCCGCACCATCCAAACACCCATACTACGCTGGGGATGCACCTAATTAATTGGCCAAGCTGCCCCATCTCAGCATGTGGTTGGCACGGTAAAGCCAGGTTACATGTTCCATGAACCGGTCCTTAGGATCCAGGCAAGCACTAAACACAAACCCGAGTCTCATGCACACAGCATCAACCAAAGCATCCAACTTGCCTTGATCCCTACCTCTACATAATTCATAATATCCCATTCAAGGGTAAGGTGAACAAGTTTATGATCTCATATCCCATTTATCCCATTCTAAGCATGGCTAAGCATAAGTAATATAAATGAATGACATAATAAAATCAATCCCAACCCAGGCTACAAGGAAGTAAGATAACGAAAATCTAGGGAAACTTCCTAGCTTGGGCATCATATTCCAAATTGACAATGCAACTAAATTCTAACTACACATCCTAGTATAGGATCAAAGTGGTCAAGGACACTTGCCTTCTTCCTGCTGCTCTGGGAATGGAAAATCTTGATCTTGAAAGGTGAGAACCTGCTCTGGGGCTGGTTCTACTCATGCCAATACACATAGCAAAAGAAAACAACATTCCATAAGCCATAGTCCACATTTCCACTCATGCAAACCACACATGCATACATATGAAAGTCATACACATATTTAAGTGTTGTGTTTACCCTAGATATGTTGATTCTAAGTATACATGCACTTTTAAACATATATATTATTTCTAGCTTTAATATTCAGATTCCTAAGTGCACACTAAATATGAATTTCCAATTTGAACAAATTTTCTATATTGGATAATACACTTCTTAGTCACAAAATTTGTATAAAAGATACCTTCCTACTCCAAATAGGTTTTCAGATCTTCTACAAAATCTTAATTTGAAGTTTTGGATTTGGAGACCTCACTTGACATTTTCTAATTAGGTATACCTATTATCCTATATTTTCATATTTATTTTCCATACCTAAAAGTGAACTTTAATACTAAAATAGCACAAGATATCTCCTAAAAAGAATGTGTTCTGATCTAAAATGTCCAATAAAATATATTTTGACTTCCTCTCTGATGAGGATCAATTTAAATTTATTTTTACCCATTTTCAGAATTATTTTCTAGTCTAAGAATGAATTTCTACCCATAAAACAGCAACCTAAATTCATACAAAAATTTCTACTGTTCCACTTACCTAAACAGAACCTTCATAAATTTTTCCTACCCCTTTTTGGTTACTCAGATTCATTTTCCCACATTTTAAACTTGTTTTATGCCTAAAGGGTATATTTCAGAGATAAATTACAAAACAGCAAATCTCATTTAGTTTAAAAGTTTATTTCCCTTCTAAATTCAGACCTCAGATTGTTCTATAAATTTTCACAGGGTTAGAATAATTCAACTGAACTTACACCTATGTTTAAATTTAAATCCTATTCACATATTCAATTTCCTGAAATTTATACTTCCCAGGGGCTGATGTGCAATTCCACACTGCAGTGGGGCCCCATTTCTCATTTTCTAAATTTTCAGGGGTCTAAGTATGCAAAACAGGGAGCTCTTCCTAATTCTTATTAAGTCCAGGGGCTAAAACTGATTTTTAAATGAATTTACATGAATTTCTGAGGGTCCAGGGGCTAGATCAGAAGTTTCCGGGGCTAGCTCGTGTTTTCTGAGATCCCCAGGGGGTAGCGCATAAGATTCCGGGCCTTTATAACGCGGGCCTGACGTGGGCCGTTGGATTTTAAATGGAGGGCTGAGATTAGATCGCGAAGGGGTACGCGGGGGTTCTGTTTTCATCCGCCCGATTTAAAATGGATGGGCCACAGAGGGCCACGTCGCCCTAGCCGTGTGCGGGCGGCGCTGCACGGCGGCGGCAGGCGGCGATCTCGCCGGAGTGTTTCGGGTTTTCGTCTACACTTCCTGAAACGTGGATTTCTTGGCATAGAACGGAAGGGAGGTAGGGGATCTCACCTCGGGGGTTTTCTTGAGCTCGGAGGCCCTGGGGCGGTCGGCGACGAGGTCCGAGGGGGAAGCTCGGCGGTGCTCACCGGAGCTGTGTCCAGAGTGCAAAACACAGGGTCTCCTTAACCTGCAAGACTCCCCGGCGGCGGCAGGACGCACTACATGCGTTAGATCGGAGAGAATGGACGAAGATCGAAAGAAAACGGCAATGGGAGCTTCGGTTCTCACCGGAAACTGAGGCGAGTCGATCGGGGAGAGAAAGGGGCGGACCTCGGTGTTTATATGGGCGAGGGGGCGGCGCGGGTGTGTGGGGTTCATGTACACCGAGATCGGCCGCAGATCGTGGGCGTAGGCGGCGAATCCGGACGGGGGCGCGCGCGGCGGTTGCTCGGAGCGGGAAAAGACCGGGTAGCGGTTGGAGAAGAAAGTGCCAACAGGTGGATCCCGCACGGCAGAGAGAGGGGGAGGGGGGGAAACAGCTGCGGGCTGTTGGGCCAGCTGAGGCAGGTTTCGGCCCACTGGCCATTTTTCTTTTCCTTTTTTCCTTTTTCTTTTCTGTTTTGATTCAAATTTGAATTCCAGATTGAGTTTGAATTGTTTCACCACATGCATTACGTCCAAAAATTTTAAATTCCACTCTTTAACAGGTTTTGGGGTGTTACAACTCTACGCCCCTTAAAAGAAATTTTGTCCTCGAGATTGGTGACTCTAGGAAAACAAATCCGGAAACTGTGCCTTGAGCTCGTCTTCTCGCTTCCATGTGGCTTCTGCTTCTGAGTGATGCTTCCACTGTACCTTGCACATTCGGATTCTTTTATTTCTTGTGAGGCGTTCCATTGTCTCCAGGATCTTGATCGTTGCTCAGCATATGAAAGATCCTCTCGTACGTCCACCTCATTCATTGGTAACATCTCTTCGGGTGTTCTTAAACATTTCTTGAGTTGGGACACATGGAATACATCGTGCACATCTGATAGGCGAGCTGGTAGTTCTAGCTGATATGCCACTTCGCCTTTCCTCTCCAGAACCTGGAAGGGTCCGATGTATCGAGGTGATAATTTCTCTTTCACCTTGAACCGACGAAGCCCTCGGGTAGGGGACAACTTGAGATAAACATAGTCCCCCACGTTGAAAACGAGCTCTCTTCTCCGTACATTGGCAAAGCTCTTTTGTCAGGTCTGGGCTATCCTCAAGTTGTTGCAGATTCCCCTCACTTTCGCCTCGGCTTCTTGTAGTACCTCGGGGCCAAACACTTTACTTTCCCTAGTTTGGTTCCAAAATAGTGGAGTTCTGCACTTCCTCCCATACAACGCCTCAAATGGTGACATCTTCATACTAGCCTGATAACTGTTGTTGTAGGAGAACTCCGCATACAGTAAGTTCTTATCCCAACTCCTATTGTTCTTGAGTGCACAAGCTCTCAGCATATCCTCAAGGATCTGATTGGTTCTTCCAGTCTGCCCGTCGGTCTGTGGATGGTACGCAAAACTGAAATTCAAATGAGTCCCCATGGTTCCATGTAACTTCTGCCAGAACCTTGAGGTGAATTGTGTCCCTCGATCTGACACTATCTTCTTTGGCACTCCATGAAAACACACGATTCTTGGCATGTACAACTCTGCCAATTTGGATCCGCTGTAGCTTTCTTTCATGGGGATGAAATGGGCTACCTTAGTTATGTGACGCCCTCAATTCTGTGGAAAATCACGGAACCGAGAACTAATGCATATGTGTGCCAGGATGTTCATCACACATACACATACGTTCCACAAACTGAATTCAGATTATATATTACCATGAATAACAGAGTTTATTACAATATCTCATGAGTCTTGGACTCATGCTCATATAGGAAGTCTTTATTTCTATGCAGCGGAAGTCTTTATTCTAATGAGGAAGCAAACTAACTAATGCGGAAGCAAATCTAAGCAGAAGTGGCTCTATCTCTACTCCATTCCCACAGGCAAGGTTGAGAACAGATCACACGCCTTAATGCTCCACTTGGTCTTCATAGTAAGATTCTCCTGCTGCTGCTGATGAAATAATAATGCAAGTTTGAGTACAATGATGTACTCAGCAAGTGCGGGAAAAACATGATATGCAGCTCATAACAAGGTAGGTATAAAAAGGCTTATTTGTAGAAAAGCAGATTAATAAGACCATGATAAAACAGCAACTTAACTTTAGATGAATGTAATCCCAGCATGTATTAAATTACCAACATACCTCGATCGCTTTCCATGTTCCACCCGAACATTAACCAACCTCATTCTTACTCACGAATACCTCCTCGTATTCGCTACCATCTCACGAATACCTTCACATATTCACTACCATCTTATCTCATAAACAACTTCGTCTCACACCGAGACCAATCTTGTTGCCATGACTCAACAGTCATGCAACCATCTTATCACCCGGACTCAACAGTCCCAAAACCAAACCATAACCATCATCAATAACCATAACCAAGAACCATCCCACTAACCATCCCAATAACCATCCCAACTAATCATGGCAGTTTAGCCGACGCTCGTGACCGTAAGCTCGGCTATCATGATAGTTTTAGACTCTGCAGAGTTTGTACCTCTTTACCCACAAGTTTGTGATTTCGTAACCCGTCGGCGACTGCAGAACCTCCATTATACCATTACACAACCGTCGGTGTATGGTCAAGAGATCACAAAATAGCCTTTACAAAGGGGTTACTAGATGTATGGACTCACTAAGGTTTCACCGGCAGGCTAGAATCTGCAATTCTCCCACCCACGGGCCCCCTCCTGTGCCATGCAGTCCCCAGGGCAGTCCTCACTCGACTCCCATTCCCCGCGCCTTCCACAGTCCATAACACTCTAGCAACTTACCTAATTACTCAGCTAAGCCACACCCATACTTGGCCTTGTGGTGGCACTGTTATCCTGGCATGTGCATGCATGAACCGGTCCATAGATCTACGGCAAGTAAACCACCATCTCATGCTACCTCATTCACAAACCCAGGCTTGCCTAGATCTCCCTCCGATCCATGTTCATTAACATCATCAGTTTCTCATTATCATTACGAGTGCAGTTAGCTAGATACACCTATCTCGCTTCCCAATCCCATAGACTCAGCGAAGCATAAAGCAAAAACCATACCCGACTCATAAACTTCGAAGGCGACAAGGGTGGTTTAACCAATGCTAGTAAACTCCTATAATAGGGTTTCCCATTATATTTGACTCAGCACACACACCTTTTCGCAAAACAAAACAGTTCACCCAAAACATAGGATCAATATGGTCAAGGAGCACTTGCCTTGTTCTTGCGGTTCCGGTTGTTCTTGAATCTCAAAACCTTGTTGCTGCAGCTCGTCGTAGACAGCTCCCTGAGCTTGTCCTTACGTTTCTTTCAGTCTTCGAGGTCCTCCTCAAATCGTTGGGCTTTCCTCCAGCGTTCTTCCTTGCTGCACTCCGGCGATGGTCTACTCGGCGGGTTGGGACTTAGGGCTCTAAGTCGTCGGCTCAGGAGTTGGAAAAGAAGTTTGTGGTTTCGGCCAGAGGTTCTGGGTTCTATTTATAATCGGGAAGAGAAGAGTCCTAATCTGATTGTATCCCGAATGAGTCCTGTTTGAATTTTACAACTTATCTTTAGTGGATTTGGTGCGGTATCATCGTGGAATTCAGGTCGGTTTCTGTTCCGGTATTTCTACGCGTACAGATTCCAAAATCGCTTCAGAACCCGTCACCTTTGCGGTGATGAGCTCCAGAAGCACCACGTGTCCACCAGCCTGGTCTCTCCTTTTCCGCAGAGGCGAGATCCGGTGGTTACGAGTGAGACTTCCCTTTTCCTTCGGAGATGAGCTCCGCGTGCGCCACGTATCCTGCCGGTTGGGACCTCCTCTCTTCTCTGAGGTGGCTCCGTGCACACCACGTGTCAGTGCCGGACCTTTCCTCTCTTCTTTCCTCAGAGACGTGCTCCAAGGTTGACAAGTGTCCAACAGTGTCGGGTTTCCCGAAGATAAGCTCCGGTAGCGACACGTGTTCGATAGAACCAGACTTCTCGGAGGTGAGCTCGGAGATTCACACGTGTCCCGTGTGACTGGTCCTCTGATTTCCGTGGTGACTAGCTCCGGGGGCAACACGTGTCCCACAGGGTCGGACCTCTCCCCTTTACGGAGATGAGCCCCGAGCCTGCCACGTAGCCTACTTTAGCGGCGGACCTCTCCCCACTTCGTAGGGATGAGCTCCGAACACGCCACATGGCCAGCGGGCCGCGGAAGTTATCTTCGGCGCTCTCCGAGAGCTGGATTCGACTCTTATTGGCTATCCTTTTGATATTTTTCTCTGTTCCTACTTTTCTTAAAATGTTTTCTCTTCACAAAACATGAACATATGCTGACACCCGAGATGAGGGTGTCACAAATTTACCCCCCCCCCCTTAAATTGAATCTCGCCCTCGAGATTCGTCAGTAGAGAATAGATGGGGAAATTCTTTCCTGATATCCTCTTCACGCTCCCATGTGGCTTCAGCTTCTGTGTGATGGCTCCATTGTACCTTGCACCATCGAATCACCTTGTTTCGGGTGACCCTTTCCTTTATGTCCAAGATTTGGACAGGGTGTTCCGCATAAGTCAGATCCTCTTGAAGTTCAAGATCTCCCATTGATACATGATCCTCTGGTACTCTTAAGCACTTCTTAGCTGGGATACATGAAACACGTCATGTACGTCGGAGAGGTGGGTTGGAAGCTCTAGTTGATAGGCTACATCTCCTCGCTTATCCAAAATCTTAAATGGTCCGATGTAGCGAGGTGCTAGCTTGCCCTTGACGTTAAAACGTCGTTGGCCTTGGATAGGCGATACCTTAAGGTATATGAAGTTTCCTACTTCAAAGGTCAACTTCCTACGCCTATTGTCCGCATAGCCTTTCTGTCATGACTGAGCACCTTTTAAGTTCTCCCGTACCGTTTGGACTTGCTTTTCAGCTTCTTGTAGTACTTTGGGTCCAAACACCTGGTTCTCTACGGTTTCATTCTAGAACAGTGGCGTTCTACACCATCTACTATATAATGCTTCGAAAGGCGACATCTTCAAGCTAGCTTGATAGCTGTTGTTATAGGAGAATTCGGCATACGGTAAACTCCTATCCCAACTACACCCACGTTTCAAGGCGCAAGCTCTCAACATATCCTCCAAAATTTGGTTTGTCCTTTCGGTTTGTCCATCTGTTTGTGGGTGATAGGCGGAGCTAAAATCCAGTCGTGTACCCATGGCTTTCTGCAGCTTCCTCCAGAATCTAGAGGTAAACTGAGAACCTCGATCTGAGACTATCCTCCTCGGAACTCCGTGACGGCACATGATCTGCTCCATGTACAACTCTGCCAATTGTGCAACGTTGTAACTGGTCTTTACAGGGAGAAAATGGGTGGTTTTCGTCAATCGGTCCACAATGACCCAGATGGAGTCGTAACCCGACTGAGTACGTGGCAATCCGACGATGAAATCCATACTGATGTCCTCCCACTTCCATTCGGGTACTTTCAAAGGTTGCAACAATCCAGCAGGTTTTTGATGTTTGGCCTTCACCCATTGGCATGTGTCGCATAGGGCAACGTATTCGGCTATATCCTTCTTCATACCATCCCACCAATAACAAGTTTTCAAGTCCTTGTACATTTTGGTGCTTCCGGGATGTATAGAATAGGGGGAATCATGTGCCTCCTTCAATATCATGTCGCGGAGGTGTTTTATGTTAGGCACACAAATCCTTTTTCCTAGCCAAAGCGTACCCTTCTCATCTTCTTTGAAATCCTTCTCTATTCCTTGTCGGATTCTTTTCTTGATCTCCTTGATCTCCTCGTCCGTTGCTTGTCCATTTCTTATCTCTTACTCCAATGAGGAGTGGATCTCCATTATTTCCATGTTGTACAAGAATCCGAGGTGTAACCGTTCAAACTCTTTACATAGTTCGGGTAGTAGCTCCCGAACCGTGAGTTGGTGACATGCTCCCTTTCGGCTCAATGCATCGGCTACTACATTGGCCTTTCCGGGGTGGTAGTTGATTCCAACATCATAATCCCTGATGAGTTCCAACCATCGACGTTGCCTCAAATTCAAATCCGTTTGTGTGAATATGTACTTGAGGCTTTTATGATCCGTATAGATCTCACATCGATGACCAAGGATATAGTGTCTCCAAATCTTCAATGCATGCACTACTGCTGCTAGCTCAAAGTCATGTGTAGGATAATTAAGCTCGTGCTTCTTTAATTGCCGTGAGGCATAGGCTACCACTTGTCCTCCTTGCATGAGCACACATCCGAGCCCCTGTCTGGATGCGTCACAATATATGTCAAAGATCTTGCTCACGTCTGGCAATACCAGAACCGGTGTTGTGGTTAGCCTTTTCTTGAGCTCCTCAAAACTTCCTTGGCAGGCTGGTGTCCATTGGAAGACCTTTCCCTTCATTAGAAACTCCGTCATAGGCTTTGCTATCTTAGAGAAGTCTTTAATGAAGCGTCGATAGTATCCAGCCATCCCAAGAAAACTCTGAATATCCCTCATGCTATGCAGTTGGTCCCACTTCAGAACATCTCTCACTTTTCCGGGATCAACGGATACCCCTTCCTTGGAGATAATGTGGCCTAGGAATGATATTTCCTTTAGCCAGAATTGACACTTGTTAAGCTTGGCATACAATTGATGCTCACGCAATTTCTGCAAGGTCAATTTCAAATGTTCTTCATGTTCCTCCTCACTTTTTTAATACACCATAATGTCGTTGATGAAGTCCACGACGAACTTGTCCAAGTACTCCATGAAAACCTTGTTCATAAGGTACATGAAGTATGTGGGTGCATTTGTCAACCCAAAAGACATGACAGTATATTCATACGAACCATACCGTGTTCGAAAGGCTGTCTGGGGTATATCGGAGGGCTTAATCTTCAACTGGAAGTATCCCGACCGAAGATCAATCTTGGAGAACACTCGGGCTCCTTTCATTTGGTCGAACAGGTCCTCTATACGGGGCAAAGGGTATTTGTTCTTGATTGTTACCTCGTTGAGAGACCTATAGTCCACGCACATCCTTTGGGTTCCATCCTTCTTGTCTACGAAGAGCACAGAAGCTCCCCATGGTGACGAGCTTGGACGTATGAAACCCTTCTCCAACTGCTCTTGAATTTTCTTCTTGAGTTCTACTAGTTCATTGACGTGCATCCTATAGGGTCTTTTGGCTATGGGTGCAGTTCCGGGTACCAAATCGATGGCAAACTCAATGTCTCGGTCAGGGGGCATACCTGGAAAGTCTTCTGGGAACACGTCCGAAAATTCCTGAACCACCGGAATGCTGTCTAATGTTGCTCCTTCAACATGGTTCAAATTTGACCTTTTCAGTGGTTTGTTGGGCTGACTCAAACTCGACACGGATGCCGTGCTCGTTTGTCAACTGCACGCTTCTTTCAGCACATTGGATTACCCCGTTGTGCTTGCTTAACCAATCCATCCCGAGTATTATGCCAATCCCTTGGGAGTCCGAGACAATGAGGTTGGTAAGGAAGTCTACCTCCCTTATTTTAAGGCTTACTTTCGGACATACTATATAGGACATTTCAAGTGGGCTATGGGTAGGTGATGTTTGGCAACATATTTGGATGATATGAAGGAATGTGATGCTCCAGAATCAAACAAGATGGTGGATGGGTTGGAGTTGGCAAGGAACATACCAATTACGACGTCCTCAGCCTGTTGTGCTTCCTCAGCAGAGACATGGTTCACGTTGCCGCGAGCATAGTTCTGCTGTCCCCGATTTCCTTGATTGTCCCCTCCGTTCGGTCGCGGGTTCTGCTTGGGCACATTGCCTTGCTGTCCAGGGCCTCTACTCGGGCACTGGTTCGCGAAGTGTCCTATCTCCCCGCATGCAAAGCATGCCCTGTTGCCTGCGGCAGCAGGTACGTTGGGCGGGGGTTTTGAACAGGAGCGCCATTGTTAGGTCGGGGCGCAGGAGGCATGGGCACACGAGGTGCCGGTGCAGCTTATTGTTGTTGTGGTGGCTGACCAGGGCGGCACGCAGGAGTGGTCGATCCGTACTGTGGTGCAGGGGGCATGTACCGAGGTCGTACGTTGCTTCCTTGAGGATGGTATGGCACCTTCCTCTTGCACTCTCGCTCGATCTCTCGGATCTTGTTTTCAATCACTATGGTCTTGTCAACCAGCTTCTGGAAGCTCACGTAGTCATTGTTGAGGAGTTGAACCTGAATTTCATTGTTCAATCCTCTCATGAACAGGTACTGCTTCCTCTGATCTGAGTTGACATCTTCGGGGGCATACCGGGACAGTTGCGTGAACTTGTTGAGGTACTCATTCACACTTTTCTGTCCTTGGCAGAGACCTTCGAACTCCTGCCTCTTGAACATCATTACACCAGCAGGGATGTAATGAGAGCGGAAACTTTCCTTGAACTCAGTTCAAGTGATTGTCTCCGGGTCGATATGGGCGTTGCATAGGGCATCCCACGAGTCAGCAGCGGCTCCCGTAAGTTGGTGCGATGCGAAGAGAACCTTCTCTTGGTCACTGCACTGTACTATGGCAAGCTTCTTCTCCATGGATTTCAACCAGTCATCGGCCTCCATAGGATCACTATCTTGAGCAAAGGTGGGTGGTCGAGTCCTCATGAACTCTCACAGTCTGTTGTGAGCCGGTGGTGGTGGTGGCGGTGGTGCCGGAACAGGGTTGTTGTTGGCCTGCAACTGACGCAAAGTTTGGATCATGGTTTGCATAAGCTGGTTTTGCATGGCCATCAACCTTTCTAGGTTGTTCTCGCCAGTTCCGGGGTTAACAGGAACTTCCTCGTGATCATCCTCTTGGTTTTCACGGACGTTCCTTCGGCCGGCGTTTCCTCTCACCATCTGTGAGAGAGGTCAAAATAGAATAGAATGTTAGAAGGTTTAAGTAGGTCCCTTCAACTATATGCATCAAGGTGAGTTGGACTATATATATATTAGCCCATATGAGGATGTGAACAAGTGCCGAAGCATCTCACACCTCTTTTCTTCTTAAGTGTGGATATGGACAACGTTTGGGGGACGTCTCACAACTCACACTAAGCACACAATCACAAACAATCATTGCAAGGGCTCATACAACTCCTATTCAAGGATGGTTCCCTATGTCAAGGTGGGTTTAAAGCCAATCTAAACGTCCTAGGGTGCTTCCTTTGGTCAGCGTGGCTTAACTACCAATTTGTGTCCAATCTGTGACTCCTATTTAAGGGTGTAACCTACTGTTAACTCGTGGCTCTAATGCCAATCTAAGGTTTCTATCTAGGCGTGTAACCTACTATCAACCCGTGGCTCTGATACCAATCTGTGACACCCTCAATTCTGTGGAAAACCACGGAACCGAGAACTAATGCATATGTGTGCCCAGGATGTTCATCACACATACACATATGTTCCACAAACTGAATTCAGATTATATATTACCACGAATAACAGAGTTTATTACAATATCTCATGAGTCTTGGACTCATGCTCATAGCGGAAGTCTTTATTTCTATGCAGCGGAAGTCTTTATTCTAATGCGGAAGCAAACTAACTAATGCGGAAGCAAATCTAAGCAGAAGTGGCTCTATCTCTACTCCATTCCCACATGCAAGGTTGAGAACAGATCACACGCCTTAATGCTCCACTTGGTCTTCATAGTAAGCTTCTCCTGCTGCTGATGATGAAATAATAATGCAAGTTTGAGTACAATGATGTACTCAGCATGTGCGGGAAAAACATGATATGCAGCTCATAACAAGGTAGGTATAAAAAGGCTTATTTGTAGAAAAGCAGATTAATAAGACCATGATAAAACAGCAACTTAACTTTAGATGAATGTAATCCCAGCATGTATTAAATTACCAACATACCTCCATCGCTTTCCATGTTCCACCCGAACATTAACCAACCTCATTCTTACTCACGAATACCTCCTCGTATTCGCTACCATCTCACGAATACCTTCACATATTCACTACCATCTTATCTCATAAACAACTTCGTCTCACACCAAGACCAATCTTGTTGCCATGACTCAACAGTCATGCAACCATCTTATCACCCGGACTCAACAGTCCCAAAACCAAACCATAACCATCATCAATAACCATAACCAAGAACCATCCCACTAACCATCCCAATAACCATCCCAACTAATCATGGCAGTTTAGCCAGGCGCTCGTGACCGTAAGCTCAGTATCATGATAGTTTTAGACTCTGCAGAGTTTGTTCCTCTTTACCCACAAGTTTGTAATTTCGTCACCCGTCTGTGACTGCAGAACCTCCATTATACCAGTACACAACCGTCGGTGTATGGTCAAGAGATCACAAGATAGCCTTTACAAAGGGGCTACTAGATGTATGGACTCACTAAGGTTTCACCGGCAGGCTAGAATCTCAAATTCTCCCACCCACGGACCCCCTCTTGTGCCATGCAGTTCCCAGGGCAGTCCTCACTCGACTCCCATTCCCCGCGCCTTCCACGGTCCATAACACTCTAGCAACTTACCTAATTACTCAGCTAAGTCGCACCCATACTTGGCCTTGTGGTGGCACTGTTATCCTGGCATGTGCATGCATGAACCGGTCCATAGATCTACGGCAAGTAAACCACCATCTCATGCTACCTCATTCACAAACCCAGGCTTGCCTAGATCTTCCTCTGATCCATGTTCATTAACATCATCAATTTATCATTATCATTACGAGTGCAGTTAGCTAGACACACCTATCTCGCTTCCCAATCCCATAGACTCAGCGAACCATAAAGCAAAAACCATACCAGACTCATAAACTTCCCAGGCGACAAGGGTGGTTTAACCATACTAGTAAACTCCTATAATAGGGTTTCCCATTATATTTGACTCAGCACACACACCTTTTCGCAAAACAAAACAGTTCACCCAAAACATAGGATCAATATGGTCAAGGAGCACTTGCCTTGTTCTTGCTGTTCCGGTTGTTCTTGAATCTCAAAACCTTGTTGCTGCAGCTCGTCGTAGACAGCTCCATGAGCTTGTCCTTACGTTTCTTTCGGTCTTCGAGGTCCTCCTCAGATCGTTGGGCTTTCCTCCGGCGTTCTTCCTTGCTGCACTCCGGCGATGGTCTACTCAGCGGGTTGGGACTTAGGGCTCTAAGTCGTCGGCTCAGGAGTTGGAAAAGAAGTTTGTGGTTTCGGCCAGAGATTCTGGGTTCTATTTATAATCGGGAAGAGAAGAGTCCTAATCTGATTGTATCCCGAATATGAGTCCTGTTTGAATTTTACAACTTATCTTTAGTTGATTTGGTGTGGTATCATCATGGAATTCAGGTCGGTTTCTGTTCCGGTATTTCTACGCGTACAGATTCCAAAATCGCTTCAGAACCCGTCACCTTTGCGGTGATGAACTCCGGAAGCTCCACGTGTCCACCGGCCTGGTCTCTCCTTTTCCGCACAGGCGAGCTCCGGTGGTGCCGCGTGTCAAACGAGCGAGACCTCCCTTTTCCTTCGGAGGTGAGCTCCGCATGCGCCACGTATCCTGGCGGTTGGGACCTCCTCTCTTCTCGGAGGTGGCTCCGCGCAAGCCACGTGTTAGTGCCGGACCTTTCCTCTCTTCTTTCCTCAGAGACGTGCTCCAAGGTTGACACGTGTCCAACAGTGTCGGGTTTCCCGAAGATAAGCTCCGGTAGCGACACGTGTTCGATAGAACCGGACCTCTCGGAGGTGAGCTCCGAGATCGACACGTATCCCGTGCGACTGGTCCTCTGATTTCCGTGGTGACTAGCTCCGGGGGCAACACGTGTCCCACAGGGTCGGACTTCTCCCCTTTACGGAGATGAGCCCCGAGCCTGCCACGTAGCCTACTTTAGCGGCGGACCTCTCCCCACTTCGCAAGGATGAGCTCCGAACACGCCACGTGGCCAGCGGGCCACGGAAGTTATCTTCGGCGCTCTCTGAGAGCTGGATTCGGCTCTTATTGGCTATTCTTTTGATATTTTTCTCTGTTCCTACTTTTCTTAAAATGTTTTCTCTTCATAAAACATGAACATATGCTGACACCCGAGATGAGGGTGTCACATGTTAGCCTGTCGATGATGACCCATATCGAATCATATCCCGATTGGGTCCTAGGCAGCCCCACTATGAAGTCCATACCAATCTCTTCCCATTTCCATTCGGGCACTTTGAGGGGTTGCAACAGTCCCGTGGGTCTTTGATGTTCTGCTTTTACTAGCCGACATGTGTCACATAGGGCAACATGTTCCGCGACATCTCGCTTCATGCCATACCACCAATATCTTCTCTTGAGGTCATGATACATCTTCGTACTCCCAGGATGAATGGAATAGTCAGAATCATGAGCCTCTTTCAAAATCAGTTCACGGATCTCCTTCACCTCATGCACACAGATTCTTTTCCCATGCCACACCGTACCTTGTTCATCCTCTATGAACCCAGGAGCTTTATTCTCTTTGATGATTTCTCTGATTTCTTGTATCTTCTCATCATTCTTCTGACCGTTGTGTATGTCTTGCTCCAATGTGGAGTCCACTTCCATGGCGATGGCCTCACCACTATTCACCAGGCATAGACTGAGTTTTGCAATCTCTTCCTTCAATTCTGTAGGCGTGTCATTTAAGCTCAATATGTTGACATGCACCTTCCGGCTTAAAGCATCTGCCACGACGTTCGCTTTCCCAGGATGATAGTTGATGCCCACATCAAAGTCGTTGATTAGCTCTAACCATCTCCTTTGTCTGAGGTTGAGATCTGGCTGTGTGAAAATGTACTTTAAGCTCTTATGATCTGTATATATCTATGTCCTCTTTCCCATCAAGTAATGCCGCCAAATCTTCAATGCGTGGACCACTGTTGCGAGCTCTAGGTCGTGTGTAGGATAGTTCCTCTCGTGTTTTCGGAGCTGCCGGGACGCATAGGCAACGACATGCCCCTCTTGCATGAGAACACATCCCAACCCGTGTCCCGAAGCGTCACAATATACCGAAAAATTCTTCTGCATGTCTGGCATAACTAGCACTGGGGCTGTTGTCAATCTTTTCTTCAGTCTTGGAAACTTGTCTCACACTCCGGTGTCCACGTGAATGTGATTCCCTTCCCTAACAATTTGGTGAGAGGCCTTGAGATCTTGGAAAAGCCCTCAATGAACCGTCGATAATACCCGGCCAATCCTAAAAAGCTTCCAATTTCACCAACATTTTCAGGGGTCTTCCACTTCTACACATCCACGATCTTGGCGGGATCCACGGAGATTCCTCCCTCTGAGATTATATGTCCTAAGAAGGGAACTCTCTTTAGCCAAAACTAAAACTTGTTCAACTTGGCATATAGTTGGTGTTCTCTCAACTTTTGCAACACCAGTCTTAAATGTCTCTCATGTTCTTCTTCATCTTTGGAGAAGACGAGATTGTCATCAATGAAAACCACTACAAATTTGTCCAGATATTCCATGAATACCGTGTTCATGAGATACATGAAATACGTCGGGGCATTGGTTAGCCAAATGGCATGACGGTGTATTCATACATCCTTTACCGAGATACGAAAGTTGTCTTGGGAATGTCGGTTGGCCTTATCTTCAGTTGGTGGTATCCTGACCTGAGATCAATTTTTGAGAATACACAAGCCCCTCTCAACCGATCAAATAGGTCTTCAATGCGAAGTAACGGATACTTATTCTTGATGGTTACCTCATTCAATGCACGGTAGTCTACGCATAGCCTTTGGGTTCCATCCTTCTTAGGCACAAATATCACGGGAGCTCCCCACGGCGAGGAACTAGGATGAATATACCCCTTCTCTGTCAATTCTCTTATATGTTCTTCGAGCTCTTCCAGCTGTTCGGAGTCCATCCGATAATGCCTCTTGTATATCGGGGCTGTTCCAGGTACTAGTTCAATCGCAAATTCCACTTCACGATCTAGAGGCATACCAGGCAACTCCTCCGAAAAGACATCTGGAAATTCCTTGATAACCCTTATCTCTTCCACTTCCACCTCAACTTGATTGAGTTTAATGTCCCTCCTGGGTTCTTGCACGGCTATGAACTTCACTTCTGTGCCACTAGTGTGAGTTAGTTCCACCGTTCTAGTCGAACAATGGATGATACCTTTATGTTTGGTCAACCAATTCATACCCAAAATAATATCTATCCCTTGTGAGTCTATCACTATGAGGTTTGCCGTAAATACTACCCCATCAATGTCTAGATTCACCTTGGGACACACTTGTCTTGTTCTTATTTCTCCCCCTAGAGAGTTCACTGCTAACATATGATTCATTTGTGTTGTTGCTAGATCGTGCTTCTTAACAAATCCTTGAGCAATGAACGAGTGGGTAGCACCAGAATCGAACAAAATGGTTGCAATGTGTAAATTTACAGAGAACTTACCAATTACCACGTCAGGTGCCTCTTGTGCTTCCTCCATGGTCACGTGGTTCACCCGTCCTCGCATCACATTCTGCTGCTGTGGCTGCATAGGCTTCTTCTTTGGGCACTTATGAGCATAGTGCCCCACTTCACCACAGTTGAAGCATTGCACCCCAACTCTAGGTGCCTGGCCTTTGTTATCTTGGGGTTGGTTCTGTGGCCCTTGTCCTGCTGGTCGAGTTTGATAAGTGGGGCGGACTGCTGCACAAACTGACGCTGCGGCTGTACTGGTGCTGATGGAGGCCTGAAGTTTGGGTTGTACCCTCTCGGTGTCGGGTAGGGTACCACAGCACGGCTCGTCTGCCCTGCAGGTTGCTGCATCAGACGTGGACGTGTGTTGCTGCTTGATGCATGGTGTGACCATCCCATCTTCCTCTTGTTTTCATTCTCCAAGGCCTTCAGTTTCCTCTCCACGACAAACGCTCTGTCTACCATCTTTTGGAAACTTTCATATTCGTTGGAGGACATTGCACATTGCATTTCCATGGTAAGTCCTTCCACAAAACAGTCATGTTTCTTCTCATCAGTTTCGATGTCCCGGGGTGCATAACGGGATAGTTGGGTGAACTTGGTGAGGTATTCCCTCACAGTCATGTTTCCTTGCTGAAGTCCCAAGAACTCCTTTCTCTTGTTGTTAAGTTCTCCCCTTGGTATGTAGTGGTTGCGAAAACTGCATTTGAACTCTTCCCAAGTGATGTTCTCGGGGTCGTGATGGGCTGCCATGTAAGCGGTCCACCAATCAGCAGCGGGTCCATGCAGTTGGTGAGAGGCAAACAGCACCCTCTCATACCCTTGGCATTGTATGATCCTCATCTTGCTCTCAATGGTCTTTAACCAGTCATCTGCTTTCAGATGTTCAGCAGCACTTGCAAACTTTGGGTGTTGAGTTCCCAGAAACTCACTCAACCTTGGTTGACGTGGTGCAGCCTGCGGGGGTGGAGCTTGGTGTAAGTTGGCCACCACTTGAGTTAAACTCTGGATGAGCTGATTCTGATTTTCGATCATTTGGTAGATAGGATCAGCTCCTTCACAGCGATCACCCCTGTCTTGCCCTCCAGGAAGGTGAGGATTGGCGGCTTCATCGTTGTTGTTGTTGGGGTTGGCACCACGACCTCTTCCTCTTCCAGCCATCTATCATGATCAACCAAATGTTAACTTTAATCATTACACATTAACTTCCCAAATTGCTTGTTTAAACTTAAACTTTTGAGGCCTTAATAGTTGGACAATTTCTGAAGATTTCACATAGATCTTTGGGCGTCATGTCTCACACGAAAATAAATGCACTATTGATTCATAGGGGTTCACACACCAAAGCAAAGCAAACTTAAAGATGAGGTTGTGGACAAATACCCATGGCTTCCACAACTCACGTCACACACCAAACACTAACAAGCAAATAGATGGGTTCTTGACTCAACCACTCGATAATCATGCAGAAATAAGGGAAATGACTCTAACAACTCGTATCACTGAGCTGGCTCATCGGGGTCTTCCTCATCATTGCGGCTGCCCTCTGATTCCGCTTTAGGTGGGGAAGCTGCTGGTGGATAAGTGCGGCGACGCTTGCTCGCCCGGCGGTCTGAGGAGTCAGGAGTCCACGTGTCATTCACGGTGACACACAGTTCATTTCCATCTTCTCTTTCTCTCTCCCTCAAGCTGGCACGAAGCAACGCCTCAGTCTCCTTCAGGGTGTCACGAACATCCTGAAGCTCCTGCTGGCACTCCTGCAGTCGATTTCTGAGCATAGCTGCATCCTCTAGGCACAGGTCCATGTGCTCATGGGAAGTCCCCTGCTGCACTGGCGGGTACTTGTACTCCGCGGTGCCACTCTCACGCTGGAGGACATACATGTACTCAGTCCTGTCCAGGTGGCGACTATTGATGTAACTCTGGCAGGTTATGGCCTCCAAGGTGACATCCTTCTCAGCATCGGCCTGAGTCGCCCGACAAGCTGGAGAGTGGTCGATCTTGAGCAGCTGGTTTTCATGGATAATCCTCATCTCTGAGCTCCATTCTTCACGCTTCTCTTGGATGGTCCTGGTGGAGCTGTAGTGTATGATCAGCTTGCCAACATTGTTGGCGGCGTGGAGCATACGCCGAAGACGGCGCAACAAGCCTCCTACTGCCAACCCGTAGGAGTGCTACATCACCGGGCGGTTCTCCTCTCTCAAGGCAAGGGCAGCTACAGGAACTCTCCCTCCGGTAGACTTGCGAGCGGTGCGAACCATGCAAACCATCTAAAACATAAAGCATTTGAAATCAAGTTAGATAAAAATTAAATAAAATTATATTTTGAATAAAGTTGGGGCAAGATGAACAAATAAAGTGACCCCATTAAATAACACTTTCAACCCACACCTTTTGTAAAATAGTTTTTAAGAACATAGGGTCCTTAAATACGTCCATTTCTACCTAGGTCCACGTTCCTACGGGCAACCTGGCTCTGATACCACTTCTGTCACACCCGGTTTCTCCTAAGAACGACCGAGTGAATATCACATGTATGCCAGGATCATTTTCTCATACATGTGACGACAAATAGTGAAGCATCATTATATTACAAGTCAAGTATCGAATATAAATAAGTCTTACATAGCATCACGTCTCGATGGACGATAATATGTTCATAACATGTAAATAAAACAACAGCGGAAAATAAGTCTCGTGGGCTTCATCACAGGCGTTGCCCGGGGGACTCCGTGAACCTAGAATCCTTCTTCGGGTCCGAAGTCTCGGTCATTGAACACCACGTCATTCCCTTGGCCTGTTCAGCAATTTAAACCAACAGAAAAGAAAGCTTGAGTACCGTTGGTACTCAGCAAGTGTGGGAAAGTTATGTCATGCATGGCTAGAGCAAGGATAGGAGAACTCATGGTTAAAGCACTACGTAATTAATACCTATCACCTTAGCTTATTTAGTACCTACATTACTACATAGGTGAAATGGTCTCAATCCCCTAACCCATCATCAATATCAAGTAACCATAACATCATTTCCAATGTTAAGCTCCCCGCTTAACATCCACAACATCCCAATTCCTCATCCTCTAATCATGAATAAGTCCAAGCCGCTCTTGACCGTGAGCACGGCTGTCATGACAGTTTTGACTCTGCAGAGTTTGCACCACTGTACCCACATGTAGTGATTTCATCCCCCGTTGTCAGGTGGACTAAAAGAACCTCCATTATGCCAGTGGCCGCGAACCACTTTCACACTTCCGAGGTGTGTAGCCAGGAGATCACTACGAGGCCTTTACAAAGGGATTCCCGACGAGTGTGGGCCCACTGAAGTTTCACCCCTAACAGCATACAAGAGGCTCCAACCCCGCTGCAGTGGCCCCCTCTTGAGCCTTGCGGTTCATATGGTAGTCCAGCTGACACCTATTCCCCGCACCATCCAAACACCCATACTACGCCGGGGATGCACCTAATTAATTGGCCAAGCTGCCCCATCTCAGCATGTGGTTGGCACGGTAAAGCCAGGTTACATGTTCCATGAACCAGTCCTTAGGATCCAGGCAAGCACTAAACACAAACCCGAGTCTCGTGCACACAGCATCAACCAAAGCATCCAACTTGCCTCGATCCCTACCTCTACATAATTCATAATATCTCATTCAAGGGTAAGGTGAACAAGTTGATGATCTCATATCCCATTTATCCCATTCTAAGCATGGCTAAGCATAAGTAATATAAATGAATGACATAATAAAATCAATCCCAACCCAGGCTACAAGGAAGTAAGATAACGAAAATCTAGGGAAACTTCCTAGCTTGGGCATCATATTCCAAATTGACAATGCAATTAAATTCTAACTACACATCCTAGTATAGGATCAAAGTGGTCAAGGACACTTGCCTTCTTCCTGCTGCTCTGGGAATGGAATGTCTTGATCTTGAAAGGTGAGAACCTGCTCTGGGGCTGGTTCTACTCATGCCAATACACATAGCAAAAGAAAACAACATTCCATAAGCCATAGTCCACATTTCCACTCATTCCAACCACACATGCATACATATGAAAGTCATACACATATTTAAGTGTTGTGTTTACCCTAGATATGTTGATTCTAAGTATACATGCACTTTTAAACATATATATTATTTCTAGCTTTAATATTCAGATTCCTAAGTGCACACTATATATGAATTTCCAATTTGAACAAATTTTCTATATTGGATAATACACTTCTTAGTCACAAAATTTGTATAAAAGATAACTTCCTACTCCAAATAGGTTTTCAGATCTTCTACAAAATCTTAATTTGAAGTTTTGGATTTGGAGACCTCACTTGACATTTTCTAATTAGGTATACCTATTTTCCTATATTTTCGTATTTATTTTCCATACCTAAAAGTGAACTTTAATAACTAAAATAGCATAAGATATCTCCTAAATAGAATGTGTTCTGATCTAAAATGTCCAATAAAATATCTTTTGACTTCCTCTCTGATGAGAATCAATTTAAATTTATTTTTACCCATTTTCAGAATTATTTTCTAGTCTAAGAATGAATTTCTACCCATAAAACAGCAACCTAAATTCATACAAAAATTTCTACTGTTCCACTTACCTAAACAGAACCTTCATAAATTTTTCCTACCCCTTTTTGGTTACTTAGATTCATTTTCCCACATTTTAAACTTGTTTTATGCCTAAAGGGTATATTTCAGAGATAAATTACAAAACATCAAATCTCATTTAGTTTAAAAGTCTATTTCCCTTCTAAATTCAGACCTCAGATTGTTCTACAAATTTTCACCGGTTTAGAATAATTCAACTGAACTTACACCAATGTTTAAATTTAAATCCTATTCACATATTCAATTTCCTGAAATTTATAATTCCCAGGGGCTGATGTGCAATTCCACACTGCAGTGGGGCCCCATTTCTCATTTTCTAAATTTTCAGGGGTCTAAGTGTGCAAAACAGGGAGCTCTTCCTAATTCTTATTAAGTCCAGGGGCTAAAACTGATTTTTAAATGAATTTACATGAATTTCTGAGGGTCCAGGGGCTAGATCAGAAGTTTCCGGGGCTAGCTCGTGTTTTCTGAGATCCCAGGGGGTAGAGCGTAAGATTCCTGGCCTTTATAACGCGGGGCTGACGTGGGCCGTTGGATTTTAAATGGAGGGCTGAGATTAGATCGCGAAGGGATACGCGGGGGTTCTGTTTTCATCCGCCCGATTTAAAATGGACGGGCCACAGCACGTCGCCCTAGCCGTGTGAGGGTGGCGCTGCCCGGCGGCGCGCGGCGGCGGGAGGCGGCGATCTTGCCAGAGAGTTTCGGGTTTTCGTCTACACTTCCTAAAACGTGGATTTCTTGGCATAGAACGGAAGAGGGGAGGTAGGGGATCTCACCTCGGGGGTTTTCTTGAGCTCGGAGGCCCTGGAAGGCGGTCGGCGATGAGGTTCGAGGGGGAAGCTCGGTGGTGCTCACTGGAGCTGTGTCCAGAGCGCAAAACACAGGATCTCCTTCACCTGCAATACTCCCCGGCGGCGGCAGGACGCATTACACGCGTTAGATCGGAAAGAATGGATGAAGATCGAAAGAAAACGACGATGGGAGCTTCGGTTCTCACCGGAAACTGAGGCGAGTCGATCGGGGAGAGAAAGGGGCTTTCCTCGATGTTTATATGGGTGAGGGGGGGTGGGGGCGTGTGGGGTTCGTGTCGCACCGAGATCGGCCGCAGATCGTGGGTGCAGGCGGCGAATCCGGATGGGGGCGCGCGCGGAGGTTGCTCGGAGCGGGAAAAGACCGGGTGGCGGTTGGAGAAGAAAGTGCCAACAGGTGGGTCCCGCACGGCAGAGAGAGGGGGAGGGGGGAAACAGCCGCGGGCTGTTGGGCCAGCTGAGGCAGGTTTCGGCCCACTGGTCATTTTTCTTTTTCTTTTTCCTTTTTCTTTTCTGTTTTGATTCAAATTTGAATTCCAGTTTGAGTTTGAATCGTTTCACCACATGCATTACGTCCAAAAATTTTAAATCCCCCTCTTTAACAGGTTTTGGGGTGTTACAGTAAACCAAGTCAAAAGATGAGTAAACTTTGTTGCCCAATCTGATTTTTTTTCTACAATGATTATATCCTTGCAGCCCTTAAATCTTTTTTTTTACTCTTTTTTTGTAACACACCTTTTTTCAATTGTCTCTCATTTCTTTTCATTTTTTATGCGAACAAGATGTGGGCTGACTAACACAATGCAGATTGATATGTTAAACAACAAATGATGTAAACGACACAAGACCGGCGGTACTACACAATGGTTTAGTTACTTTTGTGGTGGTTTAATGAACTATAGATATGACACGAAAACACTAGATGGATAACAGAAAAATGGTGAGAAACAAATTATTGATACGAGGATCATACCTACCGTGAAAACCTGAAATCTGATACCAAATGATAGGGTGAAACCCGGGGGTGGCCCGATCTTCACGGCAGTAGGTACGACGAAGGGCAAATGGAAAGATCGGACAACGGAATGAACAATGGTAACTAGCTGAAAACAGCGGGGTAACAAAAGTGTGCAAGGCACTCAGAATTATATTGTTTATTAAATGATCAATGGTTGTTTTTCCCGGAGCACAATGGTGATATTTATACTAAGAGCAACCCTCTTAGCTAGGTGTGGACTGAAGTCATCACGTTTTGAGGTGGGAAACCAGCTACTGAGCAATTCACGAAGTAGTCTTTGATCCTCACACGCCTTCTCACCATCTGCGCAGTGTTTAGTAATTTAGCCATAACTTCTGCTTGGAAAGTCCAAATGATGCACCGTTTATTGCGTTGGAAAGTAGACTTGATAAGCTTTCACACCATGTGTATTATGGGCCCTGGAACGTGACAGATTGATACAGGATTTCACGTGAAGTTGAAGTTCCTGCAGTGTACCCGTTCTCAGTTCGGACAAGGCGAACTATCGCGCCAACGAAAGTTCGGACAGTGCGAACTGACTTTGGTTCTTTTTTGTGCCAGACAATGACGTTCTTTCATGGGTAAACCTAAGTAACACGTATTACACGACTTAGGTAGCATATCATTCTTATCAATATTAAAATATAATCCAGAGAGGAAAGAATTCACCTCTTGTTTGAATTTTTGAACACGAGTGTGCATAGCAAGTCCTTCATAAGCTCGTGTACGTGTATGTGATGCTGGGATGTCCACATCAGGAATACTGCATATTTACGACGGCCAGATGCCATCGTAAATAAGGGGGGAAACCATTGTAAATAACTTATTTACGCGTTACTGCTCTATTTGCGATGGAGCGGGTCTAGCCGTCACTAATTTGCTCATAAATAATTTAACTTATGACAGTCACCATCATGAATAAGTAAAGTTATGATGACCAGTCCTGACTGTCCTACATAAGATGACCCATGCAACGTGGGCTGGGGGTCCCTAACTTGCGACGACCTACTTGGGCCGTCGTAAATATCAGTGGCTTATTTACTACGGTGAGCCAGCCCATCGTAAATATCAGTGGTTTTTTTACGACAGCTAAGCTAGACCATTGTAAACATAAGTAACATGTTTACGACGGTCAGGGCCTGACCTTCATAAATAAGGGCATGTCTGTTTTTAAAAAATTTAAGAACAATACACTCGGCATGAATGTCAGCTCACAACAGACAAAACAGACAATATTTCATAATAAAGCAGCACAAATATATGTCTAAAAGATATAACATCACATGAGAAGCTCCACACTTCAAACGCTAGCACCTCCGCTACCACCGGAGCCAAAGAAGTTGTCCTCGCGCCTTGATCCTGGTGCCGGAAGGTTTGGCTATGGAGTATGGGTCCTGCGGTACACATGTGTAGTTATACATGTATATAGTTCAAAAAGTGTGTTTTTTGACTAAATTTAATTAATTGAGCTAGAATTGAGCAAGTTTGTCTTAAATATGACCAAATTTAGCTAATTTAAGCATAATTAAGTAGGTTTGGCTATGTCGTGCCAGATTTACCAATATTCGTCTAAGTTGAGCACATTTTGCTAATCTTCGCTAAGTTAGGCTATATTTGGCTAAGTTTTCCTATGTTTAGCTATGTTTTACTAAATTTTGTTAAGTTTGGCTCAGTTTTCTATATTTCTGTAATTTAGGTCCATTTGAACAGTTGTAACTTACCCGTGCTCTTGAAGAATGCACCTGTGGCTCTATCAACGTCTTCAATGAGGTAATGACAACCTGCTGCCTATGTTGTTATGCTAAGTATTAGCACATGCATCTTACTAAAATGCTATGGATGTTAAGTACTTTAAATTCTTACTTGTATCGCCGCTTGCATCTGTGCTAAATAATTAGCTTGATACTCCTCACTTGGCTTGACAAGAGCTTCTTGCTTCTGGAGTTTCTCTTGTGTCAGTCTTAGCTCCTACTAGACACTCTGTAGCTCCAGGTCTCTGGTGGCTGGATCCGGGTAATGGAGACTGCGATGAAAACCCACTTTAAGGTCTTGCCTCCCTCAAGTCAACCACTCCACCGAATACGGAAAACCTACAAAAAGGCAAAGATTAAGAGTAATATATTGTAGCTCGATTTGATAAAATTAAAAAACAGTTAACATCTCACTGTCCAATGGTTTTTCCATCTTGTGTACACAACAACGACGTTGATTGGTGTGTTTTGCCAACCATAGTCTTCACCGCACTAACCCAATACTTCCCTACAAATACAAGAAAATTGTGCGAACGTGTCAACAACAAATATTAGTTACAATTAAATAAAAAACATTGACAACTCACTAGTTGAGCTGTCGCCACCAGAGTGCACAGCTGGCCGGGATGTGTTAGGGTCACTTGCCCTGTGACCTGCGCACATGAACATCTCTCGATCCTTCACTGATCTCATATTCAGAGACCTAGGTGTTGAATACATTGACAAATAGGTTAAAAGTGAGGATTTAAATGAAAAGTTTTGAGAATTCTTAAAACACTCAGTTTGGACTGTCTAAACTTAGTGAAAAGTTAGGGCTTTAATGAAAAGTTTTGAAAATTCTTAAGACACTCAATTTGAACTGTCCGAACTTAGTGAATTGTAAAGCGAGAATCCAGTTTGGATTGTTCGAACTCAGCTCACGTGAGCTACACGTGACATTCAGATTAGTGTCTGATCTCTTATTTGAAAGAGCGGGAAGGTAGTTCAGATCGTCCGTTCTGAGCGGTCAGACTGCCTGATCTGAGGGTCGGACTGTTAGATATTAATGTTGCTTTAATAATCACACGGCTGCTTTAATATTCATTGATTTGGTTCTTCAATTTTGTTTTTCACTTGTTTGGGTGATTTTCATTTATGGGAAAGTATGCTTGGTATTTACATACTATGTTTTTGGTGGATTTTTTTGGTTTGAAGTATACAACATACTTTCGACTTTTTGAAAGGTTACTTTAGTATTTCTATACTGAGTTTTGATGTGTTTCGGCTGATCATGGTGGACAATATCTTGCTAAGTTTTGCAACATCCTTATGTGATATGCTCACATGAGGAGTTGTGGTTTTCAGACTAATGAGAGTCAGGTCGAGGACTTGTGCTCGGAAGAATTGATTGTTTGTTCATGTGTAGGTGTTGCTTGATGTCAAGACATGGATGGTGATGGTGATCCATTGAACTATCTTAGGGAGAATATGAGGCTCAACAACCAAATTCTGGGGGGATTTTGGTTGAGTCAATCCGGGAGGTCACATAACATGTTTGAGTCAAGAACAGTGCATATGAAGGTATCATGGACATTTTGGAAAGTGTTTGCACGTGTGCAAGGGGTGCATGGACGTGGCTACATTGTGTTTAAGTCATGATGAAGAGTTATGGACGAGAAGAAAGACTGGAATGGTCAAACCAACTCGATTACGCGCTTAGGTTGAAGCTGAGGCGGTTATGGTGCGTTTATGGAAAGTTTCGAGTTGATTATGTTAGGATTTCGTGTGAGGCACGGAGTTGAGTTGTTTTAGAAATGTGTGGGACGTTCGTATGGTGTTTGGAAGTCTTAGGAATGCTTCTATATGCATATGGAAGAGTCTTAAGCAGTTATGGAATGTTTCAAATGAATCCAAGTAGGAGTAGAGAATCCAAGTTGGATTGGAGTTGCCTAAGGGCTGGTTATATAAGCAAGTGGGCCACGGATCGTGGAGGGCATGACTTGTAGCTGCTTATCTTGTGTTTCGATCAATAAAATTCGTAGTTTGTGAGGAGCTTTTGTGCCTTGATCGTCCGGCTTGTTTGCTTCAAGCTTTTTCCGGCGAGTCTTTACATGGCCTAATGTTGGATCAGTGTTTTGATCATGACACCTGTTTTACAGATCCAATTGTATTGATTAATTTTTTGTTGTCTTCACAACTCAAATATCTATCATCTGTGAAAATTTCACGGTCATCGGGTGTTTGTGTTACATGAGTTTCTTTACATCGTAACAGATCTGTTTCTCACTCGCGTAGAACAGATTGACCTTTGCTCAATCTTTTGATCATAACTTGAGTTCTACTCACTGTTTTCAAGTGATCCTTGTTGCATTGTCTTCTTGACTTAATTCTATATAATCACTACTGGTTTTGTCACAGTTTAACACGTGTATAATAATATTTCACCTTTTACAATTCTTATCCAGGAAGTCATAAGCAAAATCCAAATCAGTATAGAAACTATGCACAGACTTTGATACTCTGGACAGTTTCAATTGTACTGCGAATTTCACCTCTTTACAAGGGTATTCTGACCTACGGTTGAACAGAAACTTTGTAAAGAACTTACCAAGCTTTCCAAAAATATATCTATACGACCCCTTTGCATTCCTGGATCAAAAGATATGATGGTTTAAAGTTAACAGAATTTCTGGCAGGATTTTGACAGCACCTCCCCAGAGATACCTAGTTTCAATTCACAATTCAAAATAATTCTGCTCTCAATCTGGGAAAACATTGAACTACAAAGTTGTAGTACATTTAGTACACTTTCCATCGGTATCTTACTTTACTCTTAGAAACTTTTCTACAATAAGTTATGGTCGAAATACCGAAAAATCCAGAGAGCATTTTTAGTCTGCCCTTTTTCTGAACAGTGCATACTCATCTGAGATTTTCATCCCTTTGGAAAGGGATTTTATTCTGGAGTTCTACAGAAATATTGTTGAAAACTTCGAAAACTGTCCAGAATAGTATCACACACCTCCATTGGTTCAATCAATCATAAGTTATACCCTGTTTAAGTTCAGGAAAAATTCTGCCGAAAACAGGGGAGGTTGCTCCTAAGTTTTTGGAAATGAATCTACACTCCCCATTGACTCTTAGTTCAATATGTGAGTTTACTAACCCCTAAATGGAATCCTAAACTCCATTTTGACTCTTTTCTTTGAAAATATCCTTTTATGCAACTAATAATTCATCTCGGTACTATGTTTCCTCACCAAAGAAAAATCCTAAGCCTGTATCCCGGCATATACGTGTCAAATGGTGGAACTAAGAACATAGCTCACAAATGATTTCTAAACGTCATGCTCTAACGTTGTTAATGTACCTGCAGAAGACAACACAATAATGGTGCACACAAGGGTTTTGACATTTCAGGCAGGTCCATATCATAGTAAAAACATACGGTCCGTATCATTTCCATACGGATCGTCCTTGAGTCAAGCCACGTCTCAAGGTACATGGCAGTGTTTTCACACCACACGACGGGGAACATGAGTAGGGCGTGAACGGATCGTCACATTTGGGAATTTTATCAACCGAACGGATACCACCTACTGCCTCATGACCGTTAAGGCACAGCGATGGCGAGCGCTATCTATGACCCTTTGAACATTGAACGTTCAAGAGTTGCATACTATCGTGTTGCTTACCACACGATGGGGCATTCTCACTTTTGCCTAAAGTAGCTGGAGATCAGCGTTTTCATATGCCCTCAGAACCATGAGAAAGTTCAGAGACTCATATTAACTACCGTGCCAAGCACGGTAAATCATTCCATACTATTGCTCGTATGGCGAGCTTACCGCAATTGATCCGCCTGCGCTGGCGTACCTTACCTCTTACCTGACGTCGGAGCGTCGTTACAAATTATTAACACATAAGTTAGCTTTTCCACCTTAAGTAGCTACTACTATAATAGACCTTATGTGGGTATAACGACTAATCCTCACTCGACTAGTTCTAAGTTTTCAAAATAGGCTCTTTTCGAGCGTGCTATTCCCAACGCGGCTCTGATACCACGACTGTGGGGGACCACTTCGTGGTTCTCCCACTCGGGGATCGCAGAGGGTGGTGCCGTGCGATGCGGCACCCAACAGCACACAAGAAAAGATTAAGAACAACATAAAACTTTTATTTGACACAAAAACAGCGAAAGTCTTTTACAAACTTAATTATACAGCGGAAGTAATTTACATAACTACACTCTCCTACTAACTAAGCAAAAAGTGTAGCCATCTAGCCCGGGGACGCTACACACTAGAAGCCCCTCAAACGAAGGTCACGACGGCGTGCAGGGCTCCAGCTCGGCTGTACCCCGACGGGGGCATCGCCTCGTCCTCGGACCCTTCCTCATAACTCTCACATGGACACAGTTCAAATATTGCAACCGTGAGCACGATGGCTCAATAAGGCTTAACCGACAAACCTAATCATGAAACTCTACGTGCATGGATTAATAATATAGGAAAATATGTTGCAATAAAGACATTCCTACACGTTAATCCTTACTTTTAGTTTTATAGCAGCAGATTAGTTTTCCTTAGGCAGCCCTCACATCAGAAGTCCACAGTCAAACAAGAAACACTTTCCTCCGATTTGGTTATGCCCAAAGTGGAAGATAAACTTAATGAGCTCTACGCCTACAACATACATGGTTTCAAGACAGTAATAGTTCAATACAGCACATTCATCTGGCTTCTTTCACTTCTTACTACGTCACAGAACAGTGAACAAGCGGTACTCAAATAACCGCGAGGGACGGTGATTGCAATCAGGAGACAACCGGATAACACGTCACATACATCCACTTTCAGAAGTGTGGTACTTCACACCTTCCTACTCTCTTGTATGCAACAACCTTTCAAAGAAAACCCAAATGCCGAACCGGTCCATCGGTAACGGGCAGAAGGTCCCAGCGTGGAGCGTGCCTGTGCCCACCGGCAGATTTACACCTTGCTACCCTCAACCCACTCCTATAAAACGGTTGGGTAAGCCTCGGCACCCAGGTTAACCAATTACATCAGTTTCCTGCTTATGTCAGTATGCCATCCGGTACTGTTCAAAACTTGTCCATCAGGTCCGCACACGACTCGGTCCTCAATGGACACCAACAGGGCTACGCACGTGAGAACTACGCTCACTGCATCCTATCCCCCTGCTGGGTCTCAGTTTCACATTCTTAAGCCATTCTCTACTCTTTTGCATCCCGTGTGATAAAATCTGACCTCGCGAGTAGTTTCCAACTACTCTACTTCTATCGAGATCCTAAGAACATTAGCATGGCATTCTCAACTGGTCAAGTTTGTAAACTACCCAACCCTTCATAGGTTTTCAAGTCATGCAAGTGGGGTTTCAAACACCTTAACTTTAATGCAACCATTCAACCAAGACATAGGTGATACAAATGAAAACTTTGCAAAAGGTAATTAAATGCAAACCGGGGCTTGCCTGGTTCCGAGTTAAACAGGAAGTTAGCGTCTGGTGGGAGTACGTCCAACTTCGGTCACTATATGAAATGTAGCAAAATATATGTATAAGTGCTAATGAAGTATAAGAATTACACTTCTATTCATAGCTACTGCTATTTAGGTTCCTTAATTGGCTTTGGGATTTTTCCAGTGGATACTAGACTCTATAAGGATGATCTGACCAAAATTTGGAGAAATTTCATTGAAGCTTGTGGTCTCCAAAATTCCCACAAGTACAAGGCTTCTCTGAATTTTGAGCCCAAATCTGAAGTTTTGACATGACTAACAGTGGAAGATCTAATTATAGTAGGTCTATATGGTTCTAACAAAATTGGTTTAATAATTTTTGGAGCTACCTACAGGGAGAAATGGAATTTTGAAGTTGGACAAAATTGCTGAAAAGTTTCTGTTTAGAATTGGAAATTCCAAATGGAGGCTGAACTTTGGATCAGAGTTTAGCCTAGCAAATATACTCCAATGAAGCTCAAAATTTTACAGAAGATCATTAATGTTATGAAGAATCTTCTAGCCAAATTTGAGGAAATTCCATAACAGGGACCTTCTAGAATTAATTCCCAAAACTTTAACTTTGATGAATTTTGGAAATAATTCCAGAGATCTTCAGACCAAATTTTCTGCATTTCTGCAAAGACTGACTGAGAGGAATCCAACAAAATTTGTTTCACAAATTCTGGATATTCCTACTGAAAGTTATGGATGTTTGAAGTTTGAAATTTTTTTCTGGAAATTAACTCTGATTTTTAGCTAATTTATTTAACCCTAAGATATCCTCCAGATTAAGCCACCTTAATCACCTCAAAAAATTGTATGATTTTTACTGGAGATCAGGAACTAGGATAAGAATTTTCTGACCAAAATGGTAATATTTCATAAAGGAATATTCCTGCAATTACTCACTAATGGATTATCTAAAAATAATTTTACTGAAAATCCTAGAAATTTGTATAGCAAGAATTTTGTTTCTCTGCAAAGTACTCTTCCTAAGTATTACAGCAAAACTTGTTTCACTATTTTTGGAGCTAAGGATTTCCTAGAATGAATTTTACAAAGTAGAAACTTTTTCTGAAAAGTTTATGGACACTATTGAACACAACAGTTTAGACTCTGAAAATTCCTACTAAATTCAACTCCAAATGAGCTGACTCTTTGCTGAAAGTTCAATAAAACCCTAAAGAATATTCTGGAACGATTTGGGGATTTTTAGCTTACCCAAACTCCCTCCATAATTCTTTTACAGAAAATCTTAAAAGAATTATCCAGAATTTATTATTGACTTTCATACAAATTGTAGTGCAAATTTGGATAGATCTTTGTAAACTGAATCTAGTCCAATTTGAATAACCCAATTTGGAGTTTCCTACACAAAGTTATGAATTTTCAAAGTTTGAACATTTTCTGGAACCTAATACTGGCTGAGAGTGGGGTCCACTGGTCAGACCCTTCTTCTACCTCAGGAACAGGGGGATGGCGCACCCCGTTCTCCCTCATCTATCCACCATTTTTGCTCTGGTTTTGCCCTACACGACCATTGGAAAGTGGCGCGGCTTCCAGGCAAGGTCTCACCTATTGAAAACGGCCGGAAACGGGTCGGCACCGACGGCGGTGCGGCATCAACGCGTTCCAGCTTGTCCCAAGCCGATTTCAACAGCCCAAGCTACCGTACAGCACCCCTAGTGGTCGTAGAACATGGAACGCAAACCAATTCTTGCAGCAAATGGCGGGAAGAAGGTGGTCACTGGAGGACCGACCCGTTTTTGCCGCCGGCGGCGAATTCTCGTCGCTCGGGGTGTGGGATGGCCGGTTTGATGCGTGCTTTGGCATGGGAGGTCGCTAGGGTTGTGGGTTGCTATGGTTTGAACCGCATGAGAGATGATCAACCCGTTTGGATGAATTCCCCGATTTGCTCACGCTCGGTTCTTCACATTCGCTGGCGCCAAAACGTAAACTCCGGCAAGCCGGCAGTGGGGATGAGCAAGGAGAGATGGGGAGCATGATCTACACATCATGGCACACCTTAGGGGGGTGTCGGTCGTGCGGGAGAGGCATTGGACCGGCTGGAAGACGAGGAGCAGTGAGGGTGACGTCAGGTGGCACCGAGGAAAAGAAGTTGGCTCGGCACCGGCTGGAGGACGACGGACACGAGCTGTGGAGGTGCGGATGATGTCCAGTGGAGGCCGGTGCATCCTCTGGTCGGTTCATCTTGGCGCCACAGTGGCTGGAGGTCGATCGGGGGTGAGAAGCCGAGGGTGCACGGTGTGTTTTCCTTTTCCTTCTCAGCGCGCATGGGCAACGAAGCAAGGAGGAACGTCCTCTATTGTTTGTGTGAGCAGAGAAGAATAATTGAGTTTGTGCGCTGCTGTGGCTATCGCCCTCCCCACCGATGTTGACTGTCTTCGGTAGCAAGGCACGAGCAGCTGCTCATTTTGGCTGCCTCGGTGGCATGCGCACACAGACACAACTTTGATTATTGTCTATGTTTACTGACATGCGGGTCCCGTGAAGTTTCCACCCTTCCAAACAACAGTGGCTCCACCATTTAAATTTAAAATTCCCAGCCATTCCCACAAGCTGAATGTGATTTCCGGGAGTTAACCGTGTTCAGTTCACATTTTAATTTCCGTGGTGTCGGTTCAGTTCCTGTGCGAGGGGAAAATAACGCCCGGGGTTGCTGTTTTTGGGTGAGCAAAAGATCACGTCGGGAGCTACTCAATCCCACGAGCTGGTCGCCAGCGCGATGGAAGCAGCGAGGAGGTGGCCTCCGCTTGCAGCTCGGTTGGTGAGTGAGAGGATCACGCCGTGAGGTGTTGAAGCCACGAGCATGTCGCCAGCTCGATGCAAGAAGCTAGAGGTGGCTGCCCTCGGTGGCGCTCTGAGGAGGCTCGGGTGATGTTCGACACCGAACAGACGAAAGTCTTCGGGAGCAAGTTAAAGCGGCCCAATGACATATGGGGTCTACCCCCTTTACTCCTCTTCTTATCCTCCAAATGTTTCCAAAAGATCTTTATTCATGTAAATCCCCTCAATATGATATTTTGGGAGTTTAAATATTGGTGGAAATTTGACTAAACCAAATCCAGTGTGAAGTTCACTTTCAAATTTGAATTCAACTCACATTTAGAAATGATCATTTTTAATTCCTTTTTAGCCCACTCTGAAATCAGAAGGTGGCCACCTGACTTTCCTCGAATTCAATGATATGAGGATACATGTATGCTTCAAATTTTTGGCAGCAACTTGAGGGGAACAATTGATTTCAAATCTGAACTTAAACTCCCCCTTACACATGAGAACTTTCCACATGGTGTTTAATTCAACCATGGCTTAACACATTTCGAATGAACGTGAGAGCTCGTTTGGTTGGACACCCATATGCATCATCACATGTATAAAATTTTTGTTAGTCCCATGCATTTTCATGCATTCTAAACACAAATAGTAATCAACATTCACTTTATTGACTTTGCATTTTTGGGACTTTTACATTTTCTCTCTGAAGTGAGCGCGGTGCTTGCTAGCCTCAAGTGCAACGTGGTCAGTGCTGAGATCTGGACCCATAACACCAGATCTGCAGCAGTGATACGGGTCACTGATGAGGACACTGGGTTGGCGATTACAGACGCTGAGAGGCTGGAAAGGATCAGGGAGACACTGTCCTACCTTCTCCGGGGAGCTTCCATGACGGTATCTTCAGGGTCGGCCATCACACATATAGAGAGGAGGCTGCACCAGATGACACTGGTTGGTCACTACAGGAAAAACGATCATTGATGACGGCCAATTTTATTGACGACGGGGCCGTCGTCTTTAATATTATTGACGACGGCTTTGTCTAGCCGTGGTCAATAACGTAGTTATTGACGACGGCTAGACGAGCACCATCGTCAATAAATTATTGACGACGGGGCCGTCGTCTTTAACTTAATCCGGGCCCACCCGAGGAGTTATTGACGACGGTGACCTATCACCGGCGTCAACAAGGTCCTTACAGACGACGGTTTCCTAGCACCGTCGTCAATAACGGGACATATAACCCGTAAGCAAGCCGGGAAGGCGACCAGTGCCGCCTCCCGACTCGATCGCGCCGGCCGTCCCTTTCGCCGCCGGCCGTCTGCGTCGCCACCGCCCGTCCCCGCCGCCGCCGCCCGTTTCCGGCCCGAGGTAAGTCCCCCTCCCCATCCGGCCTCTTTCCTCGCCCCCCGCTTTCCTCGCCCCCGCTTTCCTCGCCCCCCGGCCGCGCCGCCGGCCACCGCGCACCGGGCACCAAAGCCACATGGGGCGTTGATCCGTGACAACGCAAACATGTACGCCGTCTTGCTCACCAATGAGCTTCTAAGCATCGAGACGCGCTGGCATGAGCAGCGTGACCCTTTGGAACTGATCTTAGGGGTGTGGATGGAGATGCTATTGTACGCCGCTGACCATTGCAGCCAAGAGTCTCATGCGAGGCAGCTCAGTAATGGCGGAGAGTTCATCACCATTGTATCCCTACTGGCGCACCATTTCAAGTACTACTCCGGAGCCTCCAGGGGGGTCTCCAGGAGCTTTAACGACTTGGGTGGAGCTAACCCCATGAGTGAAAGTAACCCAATGGCTGGTCAAAAACCTGGTTTAGATGAGTATGCAAATTTTCAGCAGAAAGATCCATATTCTGACCTGAAAAGACTGTCGTGTCAATTAGCTTGATGTTGTTCAAACTGTATAATTTGTAGATTCGATTTGGTAGTCCAGCTGTACTTTAGTTTTGCCTTTTTTAAGATAATAGAAACAAATTTCATGTACTCTCCCCGTTTCGAGTTATTTAGCGCTAACGTGTTATTTCACGGACTGTACCGAGTACTTAGAGCAGAGATGGATGTAGCTAGCATAGAATATTGTTGGATGCCCCACGATCAACGGCGTCAGGTAATACTGTTGTTCTATCAGTATCAGTAGCCGGGCTGCATCAGGATAGAGGCAGGCCCCACAGGTAACCTGCCACGTCTGTATCGTTTCTTTTGAGACCGGCCCGAGATTGTAATTGGGCCTAGGATCTACACACCAGTACTGCTGTACTGTACACTAGGGTGCAGAGAAAAAAGAATGGGTTCTTGCTGGACTGAAAAAAATCACATCTTTCTGCCGGGCGACGTGGCCGCCGCCTCCGCTTCCCTCTACCTCCACCGCCGCCATCACCCTGCCCCTCTCGGGGCCCTTTGGGAGGGGAGGCTCCTCTGACTGCTGTGTATGTATTTAGTGTGTGAATGCAGTTCTAGCGTGTGATTGGCCCTTTTCTCTGTTCTTTTTCTCCCTTGACGTGCCTTGTATGTATTTAGTAGATAATTAGTTTAATTGTTAATTATTTGGTTTAAATTAGTAATTGTTTCTGATTTTAGTTATTTAATTTAGTTAATTGATTAGTTAGTTGCTTAAGCACATTGTTTTTGCTTTACCCCCGGCCCCGCTGCCACCCAGCCCCCGCCGTCGCCGACAGCGTACCGACGCCTAGGCGTCCAGTCAGTGGCGGGGGGATTCCAGGGCAGCTCGCCTCGCCTGGCCGAGCGTCGCTGATGCCGCCGCCGCCTCCGCCCGCCGCCGTCGCTGCAAGGCGCTGCTGGCCCCTCGCGCTGCCACCGCTGATGCCTCACGCTGGCGATTCCTCGCGCCGCCACGCCCCGCCCTGCCGCCGTGCACCACCGTCCCGCGCCCTGCCCCACTGCGCACCGCCATCCCGCGCCCTGCCCCGCCGCAGCCGCTGCCGTCCCGCCCCAAGCCCCGCCCGGCCGTCCCTGCTCGTGCCGAGCCCCGGCCGCGTCTCGGCCTCCGCCGCTCGCCGCGCCCCGCCCCGAGCCCCGCCCTGCTGTGCCGCCCGGCCGCGCCCCAAGCCCCGCCCTGCAGCGCCGCCCGACCTTAGTTGATTAATTATTTAATTAGTATTGAAATTGATTATTGTTTAAATAATACTTTGATTGATTGCGTGATTAGTTACTATATGTAAATAAATGGGTTTCGGCCCGGTCCGGCCTGACACGACCCATTTAGGGTCTGTCACGGCCCATTTATTGGTAATGTATTAGTCGAGACAGGCACGGAGGACGGCAAGCTCCCGCGCGTGGACGGCGGGCCCCGACGGTGCGGTTTCATCTTTGACCCACTTACGACGGGGCATTACGTACAACGGCTAACCCTAGGCGTTATAAGATAATGGCAGGCCCCAGTGGGGCATAACTTAGGACGGTTGACCCACTTCTTTGTCTCCCATTCTTTCCTTCTTTCTCGTTCTTTCCTCTCTCTCTCTTTTAAATGACTCAAAAATGAAAGATTGACGTAAACCTATACAACATGCATCACCTGTTTCGAACGGGCCCGTCTCACATGTGTTACACATGTGAGGCGTGTACGGTCGGAATTGTCCCTTTTTGGACAGCCTGGGAGTGACCGAGGGGGCGTGGCTTGTGATGAAATGCGGGTTTAGATCTAGACGAGATTTCGACGGCATAACCCTGCTGTTCTCTGCTAGGGACGAGAGACAGGCAGCCGAGCTCTGAGCTAGGGACGAGTATCAACACTCGTACATGCTACAGCTGCAAGCTACCATGCAGGTAAGTTCAGATCATTGTACTCAACGTTTCTAATATATGAATGACATGTATAATAATTTATTTCATATTTGCAGGCTATGGCCGCAGGACAGCCGGCTGTCTTTCCTCAGTGGGCGCCGCCACCGATACAGCTACCACAGGGGCCGACGTCAGGAGCACAGGTACAAAATTTCTCATAATAGCTGCAACTAGTTAAACTTGCTCAAATTTAGTTGAATTTGATCGAACTTACTCAAACATAGGGAAAACTAGTTAAACATTCTCAAACTGAGTAAAGTATGGTACAACTTACTCAACCATAGTCAAATATGAGCAAACTTACTCAAACATAGCCAAAACTAGTTGAACTAGCTCAAACACAAACACTACTAGTCCATACTTCTCAAACTTAGTAAAATATGAGCAAACTTACTCAAACATAGCCAAATCTAGCTAACTTGCTCAATTCTAACTTGTAATGAGTCTATTTAGTCATATACACATTTGTGAACTTCTAATTTGTCTAATTATACATGTACATCACAGGGATCGGCGACGCGGGCTCAGGAAACTCCATCCCCTCAGCAACCGGCGTTTGGACGAGCGCGCGACGACTTCCTGGACTCCGGTGGCAGCGGTCGGGGTAGCGTAGGGTAGTGTGGCGTGTGTATAGTGTTTTTGTGCCTGCCTGTTATGTATATTTGATTGCCTGTGATCTGGCCATCGAGCCAGGGCTGGCCTCGAAGCCAGGGCAGGAATTTCTGTTTTTAAAAAAAATTGCAAAGCTTATTGACGACGGTTTCTGGTACTTGGCCGTCGTCAATAAGACATTAGTATTGACGACGGCCAGGTACCAGAAACCGTCGTCAAAAAGCCATTAGTATTGACGATGGCCAGGTACCAGAAACCGTCGTCAATAAGACATCGTTATTGACGATGGTACAACCATGGCCGTCGTCAATAAGCTACCTTATTGACGAGAGCCTGACCCTGGCCGTCGTCAATAAGCTGCTGTAGCTTATTGACAACAGCCAGCTTTAGTTGTCAGCAATAAGCTTATTGACGACGGTTACTGTCGTCAATAAGCTTATTGATGACTAATAATTGACGACAGTCATAAACCGTCGTCTATAACATTTTGCCGTCGTCAATAAGTTATTGACATCGGTACTGTGCTTATTGACGACAGTTTTCGGCCGTCGTCTATTGTCCGGATTCCTGTAGTGGGTAGGGACTATGAGGAGCTCTAACGCCTTGCTCCAGATCAGTCTCAAAGGCCTAATGTCACCGTAAGGAATTGGAACGATAAGGACTACTCGGTGGTGACCATACGGTGCAAGGATAGGCCCAAACTTCCGTTTGACACGGTCTGCACCCTGACAGACCTGCACTATGTTGTTTTCCACGCGAACATTGACGTCAAGGATAATCAATCTTACCAGGTGAATATACTGATCCGAATATTCTCTAGTCACTGACATTACATTTATTTACCAAAATTGGGTTCAATAAAGCCGTTTGACGCTTATATAGATTCTTCTGGAGGAATTCTATGTAAGGCATGTGAATGGGTCACCAATGAACGCTGAAAACGAGAGGTTGCGAGCCATCCAATGCCTTGAAGCATCTATCGAGTGGAGGGTATCTGAGGTAACTGTTCCATGCATCAATCTGAAATCATATCCCTGCAAATGCAAAACTACAAAATCAAAAAAAAAACAGAGGAGGGAAGTACATATACAAGCAATTTAGCTCGAAACTCACCCTTTTCTTCATATTTGGTTGTCCCAGGGCGTCAAGCTTGAGATGTGCACTAACGATAAAGTCGGCCTACTATCTGAGGTCACCCGCATCTTCCGCGAGAACAGCTTGACATCACAAGAGCAGAGGTGACCACGAGAGGCAAGATGGCTGTGAATACCTTCTATGTTCCCGGTTCTACAGGAGAGGCGGTTGATCAGAAGATAATAGACTCCATTAGGCAAGCCATAAGCCAGAACATTCAGGTTTAAGGCCAGCCTGAGCCACCAGAACCACAGAAGAAAGAGTCCCCAACATGGTTCCTTATTGCTAACCTGTTCCACCCGAGGTCTCTCTATGGTTTCGGGTTGTTCCTCCATTGATTGCACCATCCTGCAAATTTATTGTCCATGAAGCAACCCAGGGAAATTGGGGAGTCACAAAGATCAAGCATTCATTCTGTTGCAGTGTTGCAGGATTTAAATCTACCTAGCATATGGGAGATGCCTCTAGTCATCATCTGTAAATATACTTGATTTCACCTTGCTCCCATTGTAAATATGTTGTAGATAAAGGATGTAAATATAAACTGTGCAGAATGATGATGTCCCAGATTGTTACTACCGCAGAAACCAGTGCCTTTTCTGAATGTTTAAACAGAGGAAGACATGCCATAGTTTCTTTACATCTTACCAAAATGATAGGGCAAGTCGGCCTGCTTTGCTCTCAAATTATTGCAGCTATCCTACCACTGGAATCTGCATGACAGCAAGGACCGCCAAATTCTGTGGTGGGTTGCTAGATGTAGGTCAGTAGTCAAAGCATGCGTTTATCTCCTTCCATGAAGCTTTGGTGACAAAGACGCATCGCACCGAGTTGTGCTGATGGCCCCCGATGCAGACGACACTGCATCAAAACCAAATCAGCCTCTGTTGTTGATCTGCGATCCGACCCTATCTCCAATACACAAGTTTTGGATCGATGTGGACGATCAGGCTGTGACATCACATCCTGCTCAAATTGCCTTGCAGCGGCCTCAAGATGTGGTGGCTTGTTCCTGAAAGTTCAGTGGAGAGCCAGAAGTGTAACTGAAATCAGAATCTAGAAATACGCATGCAGAAGAAGAGTTAGCTCAATGTTTGCAACATTCTGGGACCTCCCTAGGCTTCGGTTACCTATCAATCGTGCTGCTTTTTGGGTCATGTGATGATTGTCTGATAGCACATATTTCGGCTTTCGATTGGTGACATCTCAACAGTACTAATAATGCATATCGAGATCAAGAACTCCAAAGTGGAGTCTTTCTGCAGCATGAATTGATGAACAGTAAAGTATCTTTGTTCGTTATGCTTTGTACAGAGAATTCGGCGAAACCGCACAGTTAGATGCACGCCTCTCTCACCATGGATCCACTGGACTAGTGTATGGGGGCGCACCCTCGCGCGGTATGACATGTTTGAATGTGAAAAAGAACTTTCAGAATCATGTATAAGGACACACACTGTTGGAAATCCAGCTATCACTTCACTTGCCATTGGTGTGAGGACCGGAGTCCAGACAACCAGGATTAAGTTGGGTGGTGTCACGCGTTGCGATACCGTACAGCTCACATAAAATATGAAAATATTATAACAGAGGGGTTCATTTAGTCATATTATATCAGAGTGCAAATTTGAAAACAGAGTTCGGAAACAGCGGAAGAGCAACTAAATATTACAACTCATCGGATACATAGATGAAGATATTAGCGACGTATCGAGCCCAATGATACGTCACTCTAGCAGCACATCAATCACTCTTGCGATGAGCTAGGTTCCCATTGAACCATTCAACCCTCAGCGAGCGACACTTCATTCGGTAGCTCTCCAATTATACCATCAGAATTGATTTCAGAATTACCTGAAAAACGTAATTCAACAAACCCTGAGCAACTAATACTCAGCAAGACTCACCCGTCAAATGACTTACTAGACCTTCTATTAGTATGCATCAGAAACCTTGGTTGAAAGGAATGTTTTGCATAAAAGAAGCCTAATTGTGTGTCCTTAATTAGCAAATTACAGCAGCCTTTGTTTTTAGTGGCACAAAATAATAAGTTTAGTTGGCAGCTAATCTAAGCACTCAAGTTTGTATAGCAATAATTAATCTAATTACATATCTGACCATACTAATAGAAATTTCCACTTGTGACTACGCAATAATGCAGTGAACAAGCGGTACTCATTTTCTCCCAAGTGATGGCGTTTCAAACCAATTTTATTCCTGCAGGATAATCCCAAAAGCACGACATGCATGCACCCCCCGAAGTCGTATATAATGCACTTCGTGACTGTCGTACATGACAACCTTTCTCAAGACATCCCAAATTTCCAAAAAGTCTACCGGCCCGGGCAGAGGATTCCTTACACGACAGGTTTGACCGGGATGATCTCCGCGAGGGAATTACCTGCTGCCCTCTTAACGCCTGGCCAAGGTCGGCCTAATGATCGCTGGCATCCAGAGTGATCAAGTTACATCAGTTTACTAGTGCCCATATCAATAGCATGCTACTGGTACATTCAATACTTGTTCAACAGGGCCGACTACGACACGGTCACACAGGACCACGTCCCTTTGCTTCCTACAACCCGCCCGATCAGCATTTCTCAATTGTGATTCAAGAAATCCATGTCATATCCATAATTCCTAGAAAATCTTATAACTCGCGAGAAGTATCCGACTACCCAACTTCTACCGTTCGATATGTCTAATAAGCATATCAAGAAACAATCATGTAGTCGGTCTACCCACTGATATAACATGGATTTATAAGCCATGCAAGTGGAGTATCACCCAAATCCTAGAACTTAATGCGCAATCACATAACACTAAGTACACATTGATGTAAAAAGTAAATACTTATAAAAAAGGTTAATATAAACCAGAGCTTGCCTTGATGTTGCTCAGAAAAGACCTCATTATCGGTGGGGTTTGGGTCAGTCAACTCCCCCGGACTCGGCTCCTCGATCACGGGCTCTAGCATATGCATAAAAAATGCAATTTAAGTTACTAATGCGGTAACTTTATATTGTGTCAACATCAAACTGATGCTAAAACAATTATTTGGATGTGTGACAATATTTTTTATAATTAGTGGTGATCTTTATGTGATTAAAATCAGATTTTAACAACTATATTACGTAAAAAACATTTTTCTATTAATTATCTATATGAGTTGAATCAATTCATTAACTTACAGTTATATTGCTAACATGGGTGATTTACTTGAAGGGAGTAACATGTTGAGGAATTGCAGCACAAATTTTGAGTATTTATTTATCCCTTATCTAGGTTCTGGAATTTAAATAGCAGCAAACAATTGTTAATTCTTTTATCAAAATCACAGGGCGACGTGATCTGGAATTTTCACTGTGATATATTTAGCCTGCAAGAGTGTGTTCTGCAATTTCTCAGGTTTTCTCATGGTTGGATCTCCCTCTAATCAATTTACCACATTATTGCTTAATATAGTTTTAAAATAAAGACAGGGCACTTTCATATGCAATATACTTGCTAAAGGTGTAGATAGGGTCCTTACAAATCCAGTAAAACTGGTTTCACGTTTTCTATTTTTTTTTCTAGAATTTTTTATGATTTTTATAAGTTCTCATCATTTTCTAGAATTATTTTTATGCTGAATATTGCTGTCCTGTAGAGTTCGGCCACATAGCGCGACAAAGCGGGCTGGCCGCATAGGATCTGGTGTGAGCCGCACCAGATCATGCCTAGGCACCACGGCAGCAGCCATGGCAGGCGAACCTCTTCGCCAGAGAGCTTGCGTGGCCTCGGGGATGGGGATGGGCCCAGCGGGGCTGTAGCACCCAGGGCAGCTCGCTGGCAGGTAGCAGCAGCGTCGGAGCCGGCTGGAGCAGGCCGCCTACGAGACTTTCATGGCATCGGACTTCACGGCATCGTGCGCTCGTGTCGAGGCGAAAGAGAAGGGGAAATGGCACCGGGAGCTTCGTCTCGAGGTAAGGAACACTGGCATATATCAAGTTGGCAAGGTGGTGTCAGAAAAATGGAGTTCAATGGTGAGGTGGCGTCAAGCTCGAACCAACGTCATTCAAAACTACAACCTGAGTCAAGAAAACCAAGGGAACATTTTTAGATATATGCGCATAAGGGTAGGCACGGCAAGAGGAATCAAGCTCACTCAAAGATCATAGAACAAATTTCACGGGTAAGGAGATGGAGGTCCAATGAGCGCTAATTGCGGAGAACCTTGATTCGGGTTTGTTTGGTGCGGCGAGGAGTTTCTAGTCGGTCAGCATAGTTTCAGAACACGAGAGCAAAGGAGGGGGTAAGCTTGGTCGGAGCTGTAAGGAAATGGAGGCGCGGTGCAGCTGTGGTGCAGGCACGGCGATGGCGAGTGGCGAGCGTGCAGACGAATGAAAATGGCGACTGTCGAGTGGGGATGGCCTGTGAAGTGGGGCGGGAGCATTGGCGAGTAATGGGGTCGCTGCGCTGGCCGTTGGGCACGGCACATGCGGTGCCGTGGTGTGCATGCAGCAGTGCGGAGGATGGCAGTGGAGAGGAAGAAGATGCTGACAGTTGTGGCCGTTGTCTTTTAATTTTTTTTGAATTTCAAATCTGCACACACTTTCTAATTCGAAAATAAATATCTAGAGGCTTCCAAAAATGGTAAAAACTTGCAGAGGGGTTCTACCGAATCTACACCTAATTTTGATGAACCCAGATTTGAATTTGCCATTGAAAGTTTTAAATTATGATTTTTCTCTTCCAAACAATTGTTAAACTCATAGTTTACAGAAATTACATCATATTTCATTGAGATTTTTATACATGCCTAAAATGGACGTCATTTCATGTAAAGAATTGAGCTCATGCCATCTAGTGTAAAATCTTATACTTCACCCCATTTTGATTATTTGAGTCACATTCATAATTAGACTTAAATCTGAAATCTTCAATGATCTGCAGTGCCCAATAAGGTACATTTGAAATATTCCTTGATTCACTATCTAAAATATTGCAAATTGAAGTGGTAGCGCACATAAACTCGAGGAACAGTAAAAGACTAAAAGGTAACTAACGTGTCACCATAATAAGATCTCACATCTTACATAACACTAAGCAAAAACAAGTGCCACCGCCATTAGATCACATATCTTACATAACACCAAATTGGCAAACAATAGTCAATTTAGACAGTGAATAAACCCAATATACATGCCAAGATTCTAATGTAATTTTTCCTAAATTCAAACTTCAATATCAGTAATATGTGCAGACAACAGGAAGGGTTTAATCATGACAATACAATGTAAGGGCCTCAGTTTTTGACACACATTTGCAGTGTTCATCACCACACCACACACCTCATTTGAGGAAGAATGATGAAGAAAAATGAAGAGCAAGTAACAATTATCAACATGCTCATTAGAAAACAAACTCACATATTGCAAAAGTGGTATTTCCCACATGTGATATAGATGGGCTGGACATATGAAAACTCCTACACTTTGCTAAGGATGTCCATGCCAAGTTTCACCCAAATTCAAAACCTTTTTGAGGTCATTTTGGGTATACATAGAAAGAGGGCAGTTTGAAACCACATTCAAATTCAAACTGTTTTTATCCCATGAATTTAAAAGTGGGAGGCATATTCTTACTCAGCACATTTTTGTGAGCTCACGCACCAATTTTCACTCCATTTGGAGTTAATCTTGACATGAGCTAAGGGGGATAAATTCAAACTTTATTTAAATTTCAAACTGAACTTGTGCTGAAATTCATTCAAACCAAACCTCATTTGAACTTTGATCAATTCAAATGGCTCATGGGTGAATAATTTGAATTGCCAAGGGTAGTATGGGGTTCACTGTATACAACAGTGATTAGGAGTAAATTTCAGAGGTTAAAACTGGAGGTGGGACCCACATGTCAGCCACTGCTCAGATCAAACCGACTGAGACTTTTTTCACTCGGGTCGCCGAGCCGCAGCGGTGATCGCCACCGAGGGCAGCCGCCGCGCCAGCAGCTGCTTGCCCACGCGCGGGCGTGAGGTGGTGCAGAGCCTTCTTAAGGCGCCTGCCCCCCCTCCTCGGCCGAGGCACCGCCGTTCTTCCCCACAAGAACTCAGCGCCGGCCGAAAACTTCCGCAGCTCGGACTTGATCGGAGAACGCCGATCGCAGCTCCCTCCGTCCACTCCAGAGCCCCAGCAAGGTACTAGAGACCTTCCTCCGTCCTCCCCGTTGCTAGAATTCGGTTGAAACCGATTGATATCGGCTGTGCCGAAAGATCAAATTCGGGACTTGGAACCGCCGCACCTCGGGCTCTCGTGGACAGCCCAACCAGGGCGTTGTCACGCCCGAGCCAAGGCACCCTTGGACGCGCGGGTGACCGGTGCTGCTCATCCCCGAGCCACAGCTCGAGTGGTTGCTCACCGGCGGCGAATTTCCATTTTTCCCTTTCTGTGTGCAGAACGACCTTCGGGTATGATTCTGTTTAATTCGTGCTCTAGAAAGGATTAGAGGGCCTCAAGCCGCTCTCACACGAGCTAGACACGGTAACGCACAAGTTGCCTTCACAACTCTAGGCCGGAGAACCTCTGTGCCCGGAGTAATTTGAGGTCTACTAATGGCGGAACGAATGGGCGGCATCGGGCGCACGGTGAGGACCTATTTCGGGCCTTCCCCGAGCTGCCTCGAGCTCATGTCGACCTTATCTAAGGTCCACTGATGCTCCCCGACCGGTTTCCCAAGTAGCTGAGGCGCTAGGGTAGTCAGCCGACATGGCCGAAGTCGTTCTGAGGTGGCGGCTCGTCGCCGACCATGCTCCGGCCGTTGTCATGAGCAGCTGACCCTCGGATCCTGTTCCCCGAGTAAAAGTAGGCAGAGGCGGCCAGAATCGAGAAGTTTGGAGCTGTACAGCAGCCGGCGGCGAGCTCTCCGGCGAGATCCCTCGGCGGCGGGGCGCGGGTGTCGCGAGGTTGAAGAAGGGGGTGGACCCCAGCTGTCAGCGGGAGATATTTTTAATCGGGATCCGGCTGCGGCCGGGATCAGGTGTGCTGGCTCGTAAAATCATTGTGGGCCGCGGTGTGCTGTCGCCTCGGCGTGCGACGTGTGTCCCCTAGGTCCACGCGCGAGTTTAAACTTTTCCCCGATTTTCAGATTTCCTTCAAACTTCAAATCCTCATAACTTTGGCTAGAAAGCTCCAAATTGAGTGAACCAAATTTTGCTGGATTCAGCTCTCTGAGTACGTTCCATAAAATCAAGTTTCACTTCATGAAATTCCTTATTTCTCCAGGATTAATTCCTCAAATTTTACACTGTTAGGAATTTTAACTGGAGAATCCTTTGGAGGAAAATCCTGAAATTTTGCAGAGATGTTCACCAAAATATCCTTGAACGACCATAAAAATTTCAGATCCATTTGAGCTAATTTAATCCACCTAATGGTGTGATTAGTGAAACTGTTCCAGAGAAAATAGAAAATGTTCAGAAACATTTTCAGAATTTTCTCTGAAATTGTTTGGCTCATATCTTTAGTTAGGAACCCCCAAATTAAGTGAGACCAAATCCATTAGTACCCTCTGAAAATCTAGTTTTCAGAAGGTCATAGTTTGTTTCATGAAAATCCTTAGAACACCCTAAAAGCCTTTAATTAAGGTCAAGGACATAATTAATTGTGGAGGGCTCAATTGAGCTTTGCTGCAATTAAAACTTGACTAAGTCTCTGTTTAGGTTGTAACCAAGCCACAGTAAAATTTTCACAGTCATTAGGTCTGTCTAGCAAGAATTATAGACTTCACAACTTCAAAGTTAATACCAATGCATTTAAATTGATACATATATTGCTCTTATCATGTAGTCGCTAAGGTCGAGGAGGAACCCGAAGTCCTAGACTTCGTTACTCCGGAGGAACAGCTAGCCTACGACCAAGAGCAGCAAGGCAAGCTCCGGTTTGCATTAACCTTTTTACAAATGTTTATTGTTTTGAGCACATCTTTGAATATTGTTCTTTGCATTAGAGTCTTGATTGGAAACCCAACTGCATAGCCAAGAAAACCATGGGTTGGGTTTAGGATTGAAAACCTCGTTAGCCACTGCATTGCTAAGATAGAGTAGGATTCGGTACAAGTCGAGTAGTTGGAACTACTCGCGAGAATAGGCTAGAGGCACATTGCTCGGGTAGAGATAGCACATGATACACATGGCAAGAAAATGAGACCGAGCGGAAAGTAAGGGCAGCAGGACTTTGGGGCCTGTGTGCTGTAGCTCCGCTTGTGTCGATTGAGGACCGAGCCGTGTGTGGGCCTGTTGAACAAGCTAGAACAGTACCAAAGACCTACCGGCTATATGGGAACTGGGAAACTGATGTAGCTCGGGTAGCTGGGTGTTGAGGCATAGCTGGTCGTTCATAGGGTAGGTTGAGAGCTCGAGGTGTAAATCGGCTGGCGGCACTGAGATGCGCGTGCAGAGACCTCTTGCTCGGGACGATTGGACCGGTTCAACATTTGGCTAACGGGTGAAAGGTAGTCGCGTACGGCGTCCGTGATGGTTGTTGTAGGCAACATCGAGTACGGGCGTACGTGACGGGTTGTCCGGGTAACCCTGCAGGTGTAAATCGATTATAATCGCCGTCCCTCGCGGTCAGTGAGTACCACTTGTTCACTGTACTGTGACGTAGAAAGAACAGCCTAGTCACATGTTAAAATGTTGCTTAATGAAAACTGGACATTGATTGTTAATGATATGGTGTAGTTTAGAGCTAACTAATGTTCTTTTTAACTTTGGGCAAAGTACATGAGAGAAATGCGTTTCTTGTTTGATTGCGGCTCTCTCATGTGCCTTAGCGTAAGGTTCTCCACAACCTGCTGCTAAAACTTGAAAGTAAGGCTCTACTAATTAGGCGAGTCCTTGCAACTGATTTTTACCTCATGTAACCCATTACCCTCATATAGAAGTTCCATGTTTAGGTGAGACGGGTCAGACTTGCTGAGCCTTCGTGCTCACTGCGTTTGTTTGAAGCTTTTGCAGGGTTCTATGAGGAAGGGACTCCCGAAGAGGAGATGGAACCCCAGGAGGGGAACCCCGTCGAGTGGGAGTCGTGCACGCCGCAGAGTTAGTGTGCGTGTGTGCTAGCAAGGACACGTTCGAGGGCTGAACGTGCACTTGATGCTTAGTCTACGCCCGCGAGTGTAGACTGAACTTATTTAGATGTAAACATGTTCATAAACTTGTTTATGTAATAAAATTTCCGCTTCCGCTTTGTACCTTTGACGTGTGTTATACGGTGCTGTGCAACGCAGCACCCCTCAGCGTGATCCTGGCTCGACAGGACCAATGGGGTCGTCTCAGCGTTGGTATCAGAGCTCGCTTGAGGTTTAACACAGTACAAAGGTCTTCTTTTTCAAAAATCCAGTGAGGAACGAGTTAGTAGCCCGTATAAGGATGTTATTAATATATAGAAAGTGGCTTATTAACCTATTTGTTATGTCAGAAAATCGTGCATCTCGGGACGTTCATGTCTTGGGGGGTGCACGTAAGCGCTGTCCACCAGTGCGCACAAGCTGAAGGGTGGAGCCCCATGGGTGGCAGGTAACCCGACCCGCTTTGATATCCTCTGCGACTCTTCATGTCGTTTGGGGTATTCGAGCAACGTCTGTCCCTGGCGTGCGTGGTGCAACATGGGAGACCTCGTCACATGGTCTGAAACGTGAACACGTAACTCAAGGCGTGTTTGGCTTGAGAACATCCGGGCGAGTGATGACGGCCGGGTGTACGAACTGTATGGATTCCGGGCTCGGTGTGCAGCCGAGTCTGATGATTGTTTGAGTTTCTGCAGGAAGCCTGACCACGAAACGGTAGACATGTAGCATCCGTGTGCGAGTGACGTTTAGTGCCACTGAAATAACGAAGCCGGCTAAGTCCGGTATAGGTTTTTATTTGTGAGGACGTAGTACCGACATAATCTGGTGACGCATCGACGTCACACCCAACTAAATAAACAAATTCATTGCAAAAACTGGAAGGTTTTGATCCCAAGTAGTAAAACTTGATGTAACTCCTTCCCTTGAACAGGATATTCAAAGTTAACAAGTTTTCAACTTATAGGTTGTTAAGGATAGAACACTCTGTTTTCAGCTGAGTCAAGGCTGAAGTTAATCAGAGGTTAGCGGTTGAGTTCTTTCCAGGGTGGGGTCATATGATATATTTCTGGAAATCTTTGGAGGAGCGTTACAACTTTTCGATTGAGTTCCAGAGGTGTTTCATCCCTTAACCACTCGAAAAATGCAGTAGAATTGAAACTGTCCAGAAAACAGGACAGAATAAAGACTCTCTGTAGACTCTCTGTAAATTAAGCATAACTTCCTGCATCAAAATCCAAAAATAGAAAATGAGGTAGTTATGGAAAGCTTATGAGATGGGTTACAACTTTGTAACATAAAGTTTTGTCAGATTAGGAATAGAATTAACTGGGATTCTTGGATCAAATCAGTACCTAAGGCAGGGAGGTGCTGTCCAATTGTTTCCAGAAATTCTGTTAACTTCGACATCTCATAACTTTTGAACCAGGACAGATTTTAGGCCAAGCAAATGCTTTCTGGAAAGCTATTGGAGTTAGCTTTAACCTTGATGTTGAGCTCCAGAACTGGTTTTGCTTTAACATGGCCTAAATCAGGTTGAAATTGAAACTGGTCAGGGCTGTCATGGGAACAGCAGATCAGCAGTCAAATTTGTTTAAAATTTGAACTATGTTTCCAAGTTTTATGGGTTCAATGACATATCTTATGTTATAACTCAATGGTTTACTGTTTAAATAAATATTTGACATTTCTCAAATATATTTTTACAGATGGCAGCAGATAAACAGTTGGAGAACGGGTGGGTAGTTTTCCACTGTTCTGACCGTAGCGGCTACCCGGAAGCATTGTGGCAAATGCTCCAATATTTTGGGTATAGTCAGATGCCGCAGTACTTCGCCAAGGAAGAAGGCGAAGAGGGGAACAAGATGTGGACGATCCATGTCGAGGTTCCTGCAGGACCTACGCCACCCGGTTGGGTGCCATTCACCGTCACGGTGAGAGGAAGACAACCGGAGGGGATGTGGCAAGTGGCAGCCCGCGACACTATGTCACGTTTCTGCCAACTGCACGTGCAGGCTATGGAGGGCACTCCATACGCACTCGTTCCGGTGGAGGGACGAGCCCAGCATGTGTGGGAAGAGAGGTACCTGGAAGCAATGGACCCTAGTTGCCCAAGGTACAACCCCGCGGAGGCAAATCTCAGCCTCCAGATGAGGGCGGGAAACGCCGTGATGGACAGCCAAGCTGTTCATACGGAGCATCTCGCCACAAAGCTGAAGGAGAGCACAAGCCGTGGAGATCATTTCGAGAGTGCTCACAGCGCACTCCGCAATGTGCTCCTTCCGACGATCAAGCGACTGAATGAACAACACAATCAGTTGCATCGTCTGAAGAAGGCAAGGAAGAAGAGCCGTGTGGACATCGCGGCGTTGCAAGAGCTGGTGCAGACCCTAACCCATCAGAATGAGGACCTTGCTCAAGAGCGGGACGACGCTATTGAGGAAGGACAAGGCTGGGAAGAGGACTACAACCAAGCTATGGACGAGGTGCATGCTTTGCAGGACCTCGTGCCCCCGGTGTTAGGCGTACCGGTAGTCTTGGGTCTTCCAGCAATGGGAGAACCCGGGATGGGAGACGAGGTGGTAGACCCAGAGCCACCAGCAGAGGTACCGGAGGAGGACGACCCACAGGAGGTCGAGTTCTACTCCGAGTAGGGGGTTACGGTTGCCATGTAGGGCAGCTGGGGTAGCGTAACCCAACTTTTGTAATCGGTGACATGTCGTGTAAACAGTAGCGTATGTATAGGTAGTGACGACATGAGCACGACTTCTCGGAGATCCGAGAATGATGTATCTTGTATAAAGTTTATGCTTTATCAATATATGTGGATGTTGTGCAATTTAATCATGCGTCGCTTCAATACCTACTGTTGCTTATGGAAATTTTAAGTAAGACATGTGCTAATCGCTGCTGTTTTGAATTTCAGAATGACGCGTACTCGTGCCAACCCGGACGTTGGGGGTACCAGTCAAGGGGGAGAGACCTCCCAACCACCTCCCGAGGACTCCTCGGGGCAGCAGCAGCAACAGCAAACACCGCCACCGCCACTGCCAACAGTTACATTGGCCGACATTGTCGCGGCAATGGCGGGCTCGCATCAGCAGCACACAGAGTTGCTGCAGACTCTCATCGCCAATACGTCTCGCCCAGAGAGACGTCAAGATCGTGAGGAACGCCAACAAAGCTCCTACTCCGACTTCCTGGCGACTCATCCCCCTGTATTCTCAAGGGCGGATGAACCACTTGACGCGGACAACTGGCTCCGCGCCATAGAGATGAAGTTCGGGCTGCTCCAAATTAGCGAGCAGCGCAAGACTCAGTTCGCAGTCCAGCAGCTCCAAGAATCCGCGAGCGCGTGGTGGGCCAACTTCTGTGCTTCACAGCCCACCGACCGAGTGATGACCTGGGGGGAGTTCCAGACGGCCTTTAGGGCCTATCATATACCGCCAGGTCTGATGAAGAGGAAGACGCAGGAGTTCTTACACCTGCAACAAGGGAGCCGGAACGCGCTGGAATACTCCCGGGCGTTTAACGATCTCGCACTATATGCGTCGTATCATGCTGATACCGACGAGAAGCGGCAGGACCATTTTTACCAGGGGCTTAACCCGCTCCTGAAGGACAAGTTGGCGATGTTCAATCGCGGCAGCCTCAACGACATCATTGATGCTGCGATTGTTCAGGAGGACTCCGGTAAGGAGTTAGCGGCGGCAGAGCGAAAGCGAAGCGCGCCGCAGAGCAGCGGAGAAGGAGGCGGTCCTTCTCAGAAGTTTAGGATGGTGAATCGCCCACCATCCGGTCCACGCTGGCAGTCACCACAGCGGTCGATGCCGTTCCGCAGTCGGCCGTATTCTTCACCGGCATTCCGGCCGGCACTGCCAGTACCACCGCAACAACAACAGCAGCAGCGGGCGATGCCGCGTGCGTTTACACCTCCGCAACGCATGCTGGGCTTTCGTCCACCGAGCACTCCACCAGCAGCGGCCACATGTTACAAGTGTGGTCGTCCAGGACACTTCGCGAGCAGTTGCCCGGAGAGGCAAGGCGGTGGAGTGGCACCACAGTTTCCGGGGAGGAATCAACCCCGGAACCCTACTAATGCGCGGCAGGCAAACCCTAGGCCCGGCACCGTCCACCAGCTTGCCATTGAGGACGTGCCGGAGGGCGAGCCAATCCTTGCGGGTATGTTCCAACTCCACCAGCATCCCGCTATAGTACTATTTGATTCAGGCGCCACGCATAGCTTCATTAGCCAAGCTTTCATTGATAAGTATAGCTTGCAAATACTACCCACCGATAGTCCTTATGTGATCTGTTCACCGGGTGGGAAAATTTCAGCAAGCATGATGGTCCCAAAAGCGCCATTGTGCTTAGAGGGTAGAGTTTACCCTACGTCTCTCATAATTTTAGAGGGACAAAAGGTCGATGTCATCCTAGGGATGTCGTGGTTAACCCGCCACGGCGCTGTTTTGGACACCGTCCTCCGAGTCGTGCACTTGAATTCCGAAGTGCACGAGTCTCACTCATTATTTCTGGACAATCCAGAAATAAAACTTCCAAGTGTCTATCAAGCCACAACCATCAGGTTGGAAGATATTCCGGTGGTCCGAGAGTTCCCTGATGTATTCCCGGACGATTTGCCGGGGATGCCACCCGATAGAGAGGTGGAGTTCAAGATTGAACTTGCACCGGGAACCATGCCAATATCCCGAAGGCCGTACAAGATGGCGCCCAAGGAGTTGGCTGAACGGAAGACTCAGCTCACGGACCTTCTGGAGAAGGGTTTTATTAGGCCGAGCTCCTCACCATGGGGATGTTCAGCATTATTTGTCAAGAAGAAGGATGATACGTTGCGGCTTTGCGTGGACTATCGTCCATTAAATGCCGTAACCATCAAGAACAAGTACCCGTTGCCACGGATCGACATGTTGTTTGATCAGTTGGTCGAAGCAAAGATCTTTTCCAAGATGGATTTAAGATCCGGGTACCATCAGATTAAGATAAGGACTGAGGACATTCCGAAGACGGCTTTCTCGGTGAGGTACGGACTTTATGAGTACCTGGTCATGTCCTTCGGCCTCACCAATGCTCCAGCTCACTTCATGTACTTAATGAACTCGGTGTTCATGCCGGAGCTGGACAAGTTTGTCGTGGTCTTCATCGATGACATCCTGTTATATTCCAAGTCGGAGGAAGATCACAAGAAACATCTGCGTATAGTCTTGCAACGGCTGCGGGATCACAAGTTATACGCAAAATTCAGCAAATGCGAGTTTTGGATATCGCAAGTGCCTTTCCTCGGGCATATCATCTCAGCGGAAGGTATCGCTGTGGACCCGAGCAAGATCACTCAAGTGCTGAATTGGAAATCCCCGAGAACTATTCACGAGGTACGGAGTTTCCTCGGACTCGCGGGATATTATCGGAGGTTCATCCCGAACTTCTCGAAGATTGCCAAGCCAATGACAGAGCTGCTGAAGAAGGCTACCAAATATGTTTGGAGTCCAACATGTGAAGCAGCATTCAAGGCTTTAGTCAAGCACCTGACATCAGCACCGGTTTTGGCGCAGCCAGACACAACAAAACCGTTCGATGTGTACTGCAATGCATCCGGCATTGGGCTCCGGTGTGTGCTGATGCAAGACCGAAGAGTGGTCGCGTATGGATCACGGCAGCTTAGAAACCATGAGCAAAATTATCCAACTCACGACTTGGAGCTCGCTGCCGTGGTACTTGCACTGAAGATGTGGAGGCACTACCTACTCGGTAACCTCGTACATTTATATACCGACCACAAAAGCCTCAAGTACATATTCACTCAGAAGGAGCTGAACATGAGGCAACGAAGATGGTTAGAACTGATAAAGGATTACGAAATAGAGATCCATTATCATCCGGTCAAAGCAAACGTAGTGGCAGATGCGCTGAGCCGCAAGTCACACGTCAATAATCTGACCATCACACCGTTGGAAGAGAGCGAACCACCACTCCATGTGATTCCACACGGAGCTCTCTACAACCTAGCTTTGATCCCCACCATCCGTGAAGAGATAGCGGCAGCCCAGAAGAATGACAAGGGCATGTCACATTTGCGGAGACGTGTAGACAGTGGGGAGTTGAAATGTTTCCGGAAGGACGGAGACGGCGTTCTGTGGTTCAAGGACCGGATCATCGTACCCCGTAAACCGGAATTACGGAAGAAAATGTTTGATGAGGCTCACTTATCAAAGTTTTCTATTCACCCCGGCAGCAACAAAATGTATCAAGAACTCAGAAGAAAGTTTTGGTGGACACGGATGAAGCGCGAGGTTGCAAAATACGTGTCCGAGTGTGATACATGTCGAAGGGTGAAGGCAGATCATATGCGGAAACCGGGACTGCTGCAACCACTGGGCATTCCTGCCTGGAAGTGGGAGGACGTGAGCATGGATTTCGTCGTCGGTTTACCCACCACCTTACAGAAACATGATTCGGTGTGGGTGATCGTCGATCGGCTCACCAAAGTTGCCCATTTCATCCCGGTCAACACCAACTACAACGCCAAGAAGTACGCTGAACTGTACATCTCACGGATCCTATGCTTGTACGGCGTACCCCGTACTATCATATCGGATCGGGGCACCTTATTTGTGTCCCGTTTTTGGGAGCAGCTGCACGCTGCCTTGGGGACGAAGCTGATCCTTAGTTCAGCCTACCACCCGCAGACGGATGGACAAACCGAGCGGGTAAATCAGATTCTAGAAGACATGCTACGAGCTTGCGCTATCGACCACGGCAAGAATTGGGATGATCACTTGCCGTTAGCCGAGTTCTCGTAAAACAATGGGTACCAAGCCAGCATCAAGATGGCGCCCTACGAGGCGCTATACGGAAGAAAATGCTGCACACCGTTGAACTGTTGTGAGTCTGGCGAAAGGGGTACCTTCGGGATTGACCTTGTCAACAACGCGGAAGAAAAGGTTCGACTAATTCAAGTAAACCTAAAAGCCGCTCAATCCCGTCAGAAACAGTATGCGGACCGGAGAAGGCGCCCATTTCAATTCGAAGTTGGAGATCACGTATATCTACGGGTGTCTCCAATGAAGGGCGTAAACAGATTTGGGGTGAGAGGAAAGTTGGCACCCCGATTCATTGGTCCATTTCAGATTACCGAGAGATGTGGATCAGTGGCATACCGGCTGAAGTTACCAGAAGCACTTTCCGGTGTGCACGACGTCTTTCACGTTTCCCAGCTAAGGAAATGTCTCAAGCTATCAACTACCGTTCAGCTGGAAGACATTGAAGAACTGCAACCGGATCTCACCTATCGGGAGGAACCGGTGCAGATTATTGATGAAAAGGCCCGAACCACACGCAACTGTACGTTGTGGTTCTACAAGGTTCTATGGAGTAATCACTCCATGGACGAAGCGACATGGGAGAGCGAAGAATTCCTTCGCACTAACTACCCCGACTTTTTCACGTCGCATATCCGGTAATTTTCCACCGTCCTCTCTCTCATTTTCACCTTATAATCTCAGGACGAGATTCTTTTAAGGGGGGAGGAATGTAAGGGCCTCAGTTTTTGACACACATTTGCAGTGTTCATCACCACACACCTCATTTGAGGAAGAATGATGAACACAAATGAAGAGCAAGTAACAATTATCAACATGCTCATTAGAAAACAAACTCACATATTGCAAAAGTGGTATTTCCCACATGTGATATAGATGGGCTGGACATATGAAAACACCTACACTTTGCTAAGGATGTCCATGCCAAGTTTCACCCAAATTCAAAACCTTTTTGAGGTCATTTTGGGTATAGATAGAAAGAGGGCAGTTTGAAACCACATTCAAATTCAAACTGTTTTTATCCCATGAATTTAAAAGTGGGAGGCATATTCTTACTCAGCACATTTTTGTGAGTTCACACACCAATTTTCACTCCATTTGGAGTTGATCTTGACATGAGCTAAGGGGGATAAATTCAAACTTTATTTGAATTTCAAACTGAACTTGTGCTGAAATTCATTCAAACCAAACCTCATTTGAACTTTGATCAATTCAAATGGCTCATGGGTGAATAATTTGAATTGCCAAGGGTAGTATGGGGTTCACTGTTTACAACAGTGATTAGGAGTAAATTTCAGAGGTTAAAACTGGAGGTGGGACCCACATGTCAGCCACTGCTCAGATCAAACCGACTGAGACTTTTTCACTCGGGTCGCCGAGCCGCAGCGGTGATCGCCACCGAGGGCAGCCGCCGTGCCAGCAGCTGCTTGCCCACGCCCGGGCGTGAGGCAGTGCAGAGCCTTCTTAAGGCGCCTGCCCCCCCTCCTCGGCCGAGGCACCGCCGTTCTTCCCCGCAAGAACTCAGCGCCGGCCGAAAACTTCCGCAGCTCGGACTTGATCGGAGAATGCCGATCGCAGCTCCCTCCGTCCACTCCAGAGCCCCAGCAAGGTACTAGAGACCTTCCTCCGTCCTCCCCGTTGCTAGAATTCGGTTGAAACCGATTGATATCGGCTGTGCCGAAAGATCAATTCGGGACTTGGAACCGCCGCACCTCGGGCTCTCGTGGACAGCCCAACCAGGGCGTTGTCACGCCCGAGCCAAGGCACCCTTGGACGCGCGGGTGACCGGTGCTGCTCATCCCCGAGCCACAGCTCGAGTGGTTGCTCACCGGCGGCGAATTTCCATTTTTCCCCTTTCTGTGTGCAGAATGACCTTCGGGTACGATTCTGTTTAATTCGTGCTCTAGAAAGGATTAGAGGGCCTCAAGCCGCTCTCACACGAGCTAGACACGGTAACGCACAAGTTGCCTTCACAACTCTGGGCCGGAGAACCTCTGTGCCCGGCGTAATTTGAGGTCTACTAATGGCGGAACAAACGGGCGGCATCGGGCGCACGGTGAGGACCTATTTTGGGCCTTCCCCGAGCTGCCTCGAGCTCATGTCGACCTTCTCTAAGGTCCACTGATGCTCCCCGACCGGTTTCCCAAGTAGCTGAGGCGCTAGGGTAGTCAGCCGACATGGCCGAAGTCATTCTGAGGTGGCGGCTCGTCGCCGACCATGCTCCGGCCGTTGTCATGAGCAGCTGACCCTCGGATCCTGTTCCCTGAGTAAAAGTAGGCAGAGGCGGCCAGAATCGAGAAGTTTGGAGCTGTTCAGCAGCCGGCGGCGAGCTCTCCGGCGAGATCCCTCGGCGGCGGGGCGCGGGTGTCGCGAGGTTGAAGAAGGGGGTGGACCCCAGCTGTCAGCGGGAGATATTTTGAATCGGGATCCGGCTGCGGCTGGGATCGGGTGTGCTGGCGCGTAAAATCATTGTGGGCCGCTGTGTGCTATCGCCTCGGCGTGCGACGCGTGTCCCCTGGGCCCACACACGAGTTTAAACTTTTCCCCGATTTTCAGATTTCCTGCAAACTTCAAATCCTCATAACTTTGGCTAGAAAGCTCCAAATTGAGTGAACCAAATTTTTCTGGATTCAGCTCTCTGAGTACTTTCCAGAAAATCAAGTTTCACTTCATGAAATTCCTTATTTCTCCAGGATTAATTCCTCAAAATTTAAAACATTAGGAATTTTAATTGGAGAATCCTTTGGAGGAAAATCCTGAAATTTTGCTGAGATGTTCACCAAAATATCCTTGAACTACCATAAAAATTGCAGATCCATTTGAGCTCATTTAATCCACCTAATGGTGTGATTAGTGAAACTGTTCCAGAGAAAATAGAAAATGTTCAGAAACATTTTCAGAATTTTCTCTGAAATTGTTTGGCTCATATCTTTAGTTAGGAACCCCCAAATTAAGTGAGACCAAATCCATTAGAACCCTCTGAAAATCTAGTTTTCAGAAGGTCATAGTTTGTTTCATGAAAATCCTTAGAACACCCTAAAAGCCTTTAATTAAGGTCAAGGACATAATTAATTGTGGAGGGCTCAATTGAGCTTTGCTGCAACTAAAACTTGACCAAGTCTCTGTTTAGGTTGTAACCAAGCCACAGTAAAAGTTTCACAGTCATTAGGTCTGTCTAGCAAGAATTATAGACTTCACAACTTCAAAGTTAATACCAATGCATTTAAATTGATACATATATTGCTCTTATCATGTAGTCGCTAAGGTCGAGGAGGAACCCGAAGTCCTAGACTTCGTTACTCCAGAGGAACAGCTAGCCTACGACCAAGAGCAGCAAGGCAAGCTCCGGTTTGCATTAACCTTTTTACAAATGTTTATTGTTTTGAGCACATCTTTGAATATTGTTCTTTGCATTAGAGTCTTGATTGGAAACCCAACTGCATAGCCAAGAAAACCATGGGTTGGGTTTAGGATTGAAAACCTCGTTAGCCACTGCATTGCTAAGATAGAGTAGGATTCGGTACAAGTTGAGTAGTTGGAACTACTCGCGAGAATAGGCTAGAGGCACATTGCTCGGGTAGAGATAGCACATGATACACATGGCAAGAAAATGAGACCGAGCGGAGAGTAAGGGCAGCAGGACTTTGGGGCCTGTGTGCTGTAGCTCCGCTTGTGTCGATTGAGGACCGAGCCGTGTGCGGGCCTGTTGAACAAGCTAGAACAGTACCGAAGACCTACCGGCTATATGGGAACCGGGAAACTGATGTAGCTCGGGTTGCTGGGTGTTGAGGCATAGCTGGTCGTTCAGAGGGTAGGTTGAGAGCTCGAGGTGTAAATCGGCTGGCGGCACTGAGATGCGCGTGCAGAGACCTCTTGCTCGGGACGATTGGACCGGTTCAACATTTGGCTAACGGGTGAAAGGTAGTCGCGTACGGCGTCCGTGATGGTTGTTGTAGGCAACATCGAGTACGGGCGTACGTGACGGGTTGTTCGGGTAACCCTGCAGGTGTAAATCGATTATAATCGCCGTCCCTCGCGGTCAGTGAGTACCACTTGTTCACTGTACCGTGACGTAGAAAGAACAGGCTAGTCACATGTTAAAATGTTGCTGATTGAAAGCTGGACATTGATTGTTAATGATATGCTGTAGTTTAGAGCTAACTAAAGTTCTTTTCAACTTTGGGCAAAGTACATGAGAGAAATGCGTTTCTTTTTTGATTGCGGCTCTCTCATGTGCCTTAGCGTAAGGTTCTCCACAACCTGCTGCTAAAACTTGAAAGTAAGGCTCTACTAATTAGGCGAGTCCTTGCAACTGATTTTTACCTCATGTAACCCATTACCCTCATATAGAAGTTCCATGTTTAGGTGAGACGGGTCAGACTTGCTGAGCCTTCGTGCTCACTGCTTGTGTTTGAAGCTTTTGCAGGGTTCTATGAGGAAGGGACTCCCGAAGAGGAGACGGAACCCCAGGAGGGGAACCCCGTCGAGTGGGAGTCGTGCACGCCGCAGAGTTAGTGTGCGTGTGTGCTAGCAAGGACACGTTCGAGGGCTGAACGTGCACTTGATGCTTAGTCTACGCCCACGAGTGTAGGCTGAACTTATTTTGATGTAAACATGTTCATAAACTTGTTTATGTAATAAAATTTCCGCTTCCGCTTTGTACCTTTGACGTGTGTTATACGGTGTTGTGCAACGCAGCACCCCTCAGCGTGATCCTGGCTCGACAGGACCAATGGGGTCGTGTCATACAATAACTTAGAAGATAATATAATCAAGATAGAGTATACTAGACATCAAATGTAACAAAATACTTAGATCCTTGATTATAGCTAATTCATGCGATACAAGGTTTACATCGAACCCATAACAAATAGAGTTTCTAGCACAAGAGTCCTCAGACTCAATACAATGCTAAAGAACATAGTTAAGGCTTCTATTTTTTGATGCAGCTGAAGCTCTCCACAACAGTAGCAACACAATAGGTTTTCAGCGTACTGCAAGTGTAAGAACACAAGATATCATATGGAAATAACATCTATATGGAGAATAACAATATGTAAGCCATATTAACATCTATATCTCATTAAAAGGCTGATTTTCTGTTTGGACCTATCAAGGTGGCTACTATCATGGAATTCTGTGAAAATATGCACTACAGGAATTGATAGGATGAAACCCGGGGTGGCCCGATCTTCACGGCAGTAGGTACGATGAAGGGCAAATGGAAAGATCGGACAGCGGAACGGGTAATGGGTAACTAGCTGAAAACAGCGAGGTAACTAAATTTATATCTTCCAAGGTTGGATGCAACCAAGTGACAGGGAGAGAGGCACCGAAGTTTTTGAGAACTTCAACTCGATCTCCGAATGACCACAGCACCACAATCCGAGATAACTAGCTTTATACCAGCCAAGGTTGGTTGTGACCAAGCGACGGAGAGAGAGGCACCAAAACCTGGAGGATTTTGACTCTATCTCCGAACGACCGCAGAACCACAAACCGGAAACTAAACTACACAAAAGGCCCGGAAGTCTAGAGCACAAATTAGGGGACCCCTGAGGGATCAGTTCACAAGTCCATGAAGAACCAGGAAGAACAAAAGTGTGCAAGGCACTCAGAATTATATTGTTTATCAAATGATCAATGGTTGTTTTCCCGGAGCACAAGTGTGATATTTATACTAGAAACAACCCTCCTAGCTAGGTGTGAACTGAAGTCACCACGTTTTGAGGTGGGAAACCATCTACTGAGTAATTTACGAAGTGTCTTTGATCCTCGCGTGTCTTCTCACCTTCTGCACAGTGTTTAGTAATTTAGCCATAACTTCTGCTTGGAAAGTCCAAACGATATTGCACCGTTTGTTGCGTTGGAAAGTAGACTTGATAAGCTTTCACACCATGTTGGGCCCTGAAAAGTGAAAGATTGGTACAGGATTATACGTGAAGTTAAAGTTCCTGCAGTGTACCCATTCTCAGTTCGGACAGGGCGGACTATCGCGCCAACAAAAGTTCGGACAGTGCGAACTGACTTTGGTTCTTTTTTGTGCCAGCCAATGACGTTCTTTCATGGGTAAACCTGAGTAACACATAATTACACGATTTAGGTAGCATATCATTCTTATCAATATTAAAATATAATCCAGAGAGGAAAGAATTCACCTCTTGTTTGAGTTTTTAAACACGAGTGTGCATAGCAAATCCTTCATAAGCTCGTGTACGTGTATGTGATGCTAGGATGTCCACTTGAAAATTGGGGCAGCAACACTTGAAGATTGGGGCAGCAACAACCACTCATAAACAACTGTGATTTTTTCTTTGTTGACCTCTATGCCTTGAGTTGAAACAACAAAGCAAAGAAAAACTACCTTGTTGATGCAATAGGTGCACTTGGCAAGGTTAGCATAAGAGCATTTCTTCCTCAAAACAGCAAGTACACATTTTTTTCATTAACATGTTTGTCAAGAAATTTTCTGTAAAATAGCATACCGTCAAATTTAAATTCAACAAAGTTTTCAATGAAGGCTTTAGGAACAGGATTCATTAATCTTAAAAAAGTACTAGGAGCTTTTGACAATTCAAGAAGCATTATCAACCAGCCATGTAAATCACACTTTGTTTTAAAAGTTTTTTTGCCACTTATCTCTTTCTCGCGTTCAGATTTTTTGATAGCCAGTTCTTACGCCAACTTTTGTGAGAATGATAGCACCATTAAGGTCATCAAGTATGTCATCAAGCAAAAGTATGTGATGCTTATACCTTATTGTAATATTATTTATTGCATGACAATCAGCAAATATTTTCTATGATCCATGTTTCTTTAGAACTATGAAAGCAAAATTTGCACAAGGTGAAGAACTTTCATCCACATACCATTTATCGATGAGGTCCTGCTCATGGCATCAAATTTCTTTTGTTTCTTTTAGGTTGGTGCAGTATGGTGCATGGGTTGGAAGTGAAGCACCAGGAACCAAGTCAATTTGATGTTCAACTCCTTTCTTGAGTGGCATCCCTGGTGGTTCTTCCTTTGACACACATCTTTAAATTCCTGTCACACATCAAAACATGCACTTGGCAAAGTAGAATGTAAGTCATTAGGAAAAATAAAATTGTCCTTGCACAGGAGTACAAAGAACATGACATTGGGTTCACTCAATTATTTTAGATCCCCTTTTGTAGCTATCATCACTAAACCCTCTTTTCCCTTTGGCTCGGTCATTTGCGGCTGTGGGGCTTTATTTGGCTTTGGAGACACTCTCTTACTATGTTTGTTGATCACTCGCAAGTGGTTCTCACTCTCTCGCCAAATTCTTTTCAAAATTTTCTTCTCAATTTCTCCCAATGGCCAAGGAAGTAAAGGTGGAGGCTCTTCATTGTTCATGAAGATAAGTTTGTTAACCCGATCAGAAATCTGAACTGTCAGAAAATATACTAAGGTATTTGCAAAAACAGTTCGTATGCATGCATAGGATCCACATCACATTCCACTTTGTCTTTATACTTCCCAATAGAGGGAGGAACAGTCATGATGTTGGTTACACGGAGTGCCCCACAATCATGAAACCTCTACATCTTGTATGGATTACGAAGATGTCGCTGTTTGAACTCCATTTTTTCACCAATTCCTGAGTTGCAATATTATTGCAGCAGCCATGATCAAGAATAATTTTGCATAGCTTCTCCTTGATCATGCCTCCGGAGTGAAACAAATTGTGTTGTTGTTTATTTTCTGCAGTTGCACTAGTAACATTAAGCATTCGATGAGAAATGATGTAATTATTATCATCTTCATCGGGCTGGATCATATTCTCATCATCTACAATTTCCTCATCAAATATTGGTGCATCTTGTGGTTCATTTTCAGGTTCACCTTCATCGGGTTGTGTCACATTCTCGTTATTTCCAATTTCCTCATCAAATATTGGTGCATCTTGTGGTTCATTTTCAGGTTCACCTTCATCGGGTTGGGTCACATTCTCGTTATTTCCAATTTCCTCATCAAAGATTGGTGCATCTTGTGGTTGGTTCTCAGACTCCCCATCACCTTGTTCATTAATAATCATGGTCTTCCGTGTAGGACATTCAGCAGCAATATGTCCATGACTTTGACACTTGTGACAATTAATCACTCGACTATGTGAGGAGGATGCAACCACCGATCCAATAAATTGGGCTGATGTGCTTGTAGTGTGGAGTTGTTGTTCTTGCTGAATTGTAGGTCAAGAAGAAGTAGAAACTGATATCTTCACGGCACCAATAGATGAAGAATACTTAGCTGCAGCGCCTTGAGATTTACCCACAATAACAGAGGTATAGGGATGCTGCCGGTGGCACAAATCTGAGATAGATCGGCTACCATAGGAGCGACCATGTTCTCCAACATAGTCAGCACCCCGACAGCGATCATGCTGATGATCAAATTCCCATGATCTGTCAAACGGTTTTCATATCTGTCGTAATAATAATCATGTACCTTTTGCTCATCATCAAAGCGAACACGCTGGCCTTGACCATGCCCTTGAGTTCTTCCTCTACGCTGATATTTGAGACCCGCACGTCTTACATCACCATGGGTACCACAATCATTTCTGAAATTCTTACGAAAACTAATCCCAAAATATGAATTTTTTCACCGAATTCTTCATGTTGATGTAGGGGAGCTCTTTCATCGGCTGGTGGGAGACGTTCATTAAACATCCTTTCCATGGTCTCTAAAAGTGAGTCTCCGAATTGGCGCAGCTCGGCTCGTGAAACTCGTGATTCTTTTTCAGAATTACCACACGAACGATTGAATCAGATCCTGCCATGTTAGAACAATGGAGGGAAAATGGTATAGGAAATTTTAGTGGATCACACATCTCACCACTTGCTTACCAAAGTTCTTACCTGTTCTCAAGGACTGTGTGTGGAAAATGTGGTAGTATTCCATGCTGTGATTAAGCAGTTGAAAGGTTCACGAGTCGGGAGATCCGGTTACGGATTTTTCAGATCTTGGATGGCTAAACAAGGAAGGCTTGTAGCACCGAAAATCAAGTGTCGTAAACCAAGTCAAAAGATGAGTAAACTTTGTTGCCCAATCTGATTTTTTTTCAACAATGATTATATCCTTGCAGCCCTTAAATCTTTTTTTACTCTTTTTTTGTAACACACTTTTTTTCACTTGTCTCTCTTCTCTTTTCTTTTTTTTTTATGCGAACAAGATGTGGGCTGACTAACACAATGCAGATTGATATGTCAAACAACAAATGATGTAAATGACACAATACCAGCGGTACTACACAATGGTTTAGTTACTTTTGTGGTGGTTTAATGAACTATAGATATGACACGAAAACACGAGATGGATAACAGAAAAATGGTGAGAAACAAATGAATGATACGAGGATCGTACCTACCGTGAAAACCTGAAATCTGATACCAAATGATAGGGTGAAACCCGGGGGTGGCCCGATCTTCACGGCAGTAGGTACGACGAAGGGCAAAAAGAAAGATCGGACAGCGGAATGAACAATGGTAACTAGCTGAAAACAGCGGGGTAACTAACTTTATACCTGCCAAGGTTGGATGCAACCAAGTCACGGGGAGAGAGGTACCGAAGTCTTTGAGAACTTTGACTCGATCTCCGAATGACCACAGAACCACAATCCGAGATAACTAGCTTTATACCAGCCAAGGTTGGTTGCGACCAAGCGATGGAGAGAGAGGCACCGAAACCTTGAGGATTTCGACTCGATCTCCGAACGACCACAGAACCACAAACTGGAAACTAAACCACACAAAAGGCCCGGAAACCTACAGCACAAATTAGGGGACCCCTGAGGGATCACTTCACAAGTCCATGAAGAACCAGGAAGAACAAAGGTGTGCAAGACACTCAGAATTATATTGTTTATCAAATGATCAATGGTTATTTTTCCCGGAGCACAAGGGTGATATTTATACTAGGAACAACCCTCTTAGCTAGGTGTGGACTGAAGCCACCACGTTTTGAGGTGGGAAACCAGCTACTGAGCAATTCACGAAGTAGTCTTTGATCCTCACACGTCTTCTCACCATCTGCACAGTGTTTAGTAATTTAGCCATAACTTCTGCTTGGAAAGTCCAAATGATGCACCGTTTGTTGCGTTGGAAAGTAGACTTGATAAGATTTCACACCATATGTATTATGGGCCCTGGAACGTAACAGATTGGTACAGTATTACACGTGAAGTTGAGGTTCCTGCAGTGTACCCGTTCTCAGTTCGGACAAGGCGAACTATCGCGCCAACGAAAGTTCGGACAGTGCGAACTGACTTTGGTTCTTTTTTGTGCCAGACAATGATGTTCTTTCATGGGTAAACCTAAGTAACACGTAATTACACGACTTAGGTAGCATATCATTCTTATCAATATTAAAATATAATCCAGAGAGGAAAGAATTCACCTCTTGTTTGATTTTTTGAACACAAGTGTGCATAGCAAGTCCTTCATAAGCTCGTGTACGTGTCTGTGATGCTGGGATGTACACATCAGGAATCCTGCATATTTACGACAGCCATATGCCATCGTAAATAAGGGGGAAAACCATTGTAAATAACTTATTTACGCGGTACTGCTCTATTTACGATGGAGCGGGTCTAGCCGTCACTAATTTGCCCGTAAATAATTTAACTTATGACAATCACCGTCATAAATAAGTAAAGTTATGATGACCAGTCCTGACTGTCCTACATAAGATGACCCATGCAACGTGGGCCGGGGGTCCCTAACTTACGACGACCTACTTGGGCCGTCGTAAATATCAGTGGCTTATTTACTACGGTGAGCCAGCCCATCGTAAATATCAGTGGTTTTTTTATGACAGCTAAGCTAGACCGTTGTAAACATAAGTGACTTTTTTACGACGGTCAGGGCTTGACCTTCATAAATAAGGGCATGTCTGTTTTTAAAAAATTTAAGAACAATACACTCGGCATGAATGTCAGCTCACAACAGACAAAACAGACAATATTTCATAATAAAGCAGCACAAATATATGTCTAAAAGATATAACATCACATGAGAAGCTCCACACTTCAAACGCTAGCACCTCCGCTACCACCGGAGCCAAAGAAGTTGTCCTCGCGCCTTGATCCTGGTGCCGGAAGGTTTGGCTATGGAGTATGAGTCCTGCGGTACACATGTGTAGTTATACTTGTATATAGTTCAAAAAGTGTGTTTTTTGACTAAATTTAATTAATTGAGCTAGAATTGAGCAAGTTTGTCTTAAATATGACCAAATTTAGCTAATTTAAGCATAATTAAGTAGGTTTGGCTATGTCGTGCTAGATTTACCTATATTCGTCTAAGTTGAGCAAATTTTGCTAATTTTCGCTAAGTTAGGCTATATTTGGCTAAATTTGCCTATGTTTAGCTATGTTTTACTAAATTTTGTTAAGTTTGGCTCAGTTTTCTATATTTCTGTAATTTAGGTCCATTTGAACAGTTGTAACTTACCCGTGCTCTTGAAGAATGCACCTGTGGCTCTATCAACGTCTTCAATGAGGTAATGACAACATGCTGCCTATGTTGTTATGCTAAGTATTAGCACATGCATCTTACTAAAATGCTATGGATGTTAAGTACTTTAAATTCTTACTTGTATCGCCGCTTGCATCTGTGCTAAATAATTAGCTTGATACTCCTCACTTGGCTTGACAAGAGCTTCTTGCTTCTGGAGTTTCTCTTGTGTCAGTCTTAGCTCCTATTAGACACTCTGTAGCTCCAGGTCTCTGGTGGCTGGATCCGGGTAATGGAGACTGCGATGAAAACCCACTTTAAGGCCTTGCCTCCCTCGAGTTAACCTCTCCATCGAATACGGAAAACCTACAAAAAGGCAAAGATTAAGAGTAATATTTTGTAGCTTGATTTGATAAAATTAAAAAACAGTTAGCATCTCAGCATCCATTGGTTTTTCCGTCTTGTGTACACAACAATGACATTGATTGGTGTGTTTTGCCAACCATAGTCTTCACCACGCTAACCCAATACTTCCCTACAAATACAAGAAAATTGTGCGAACGTGTCAACAACAAATATTAGTTACAATTAAATAAAAAAACATTGACAACTCACTAGTTGAGCTGTCGCCACCAGAGTGCACAGCTGGCCGGGATGTGTTAGGGTCACTTGCCCTGTGACCTGCGCACATGAACATCTCTCGATCCTTCACTGATCTCATGTTCAGAGACCTAGGTGTTGAATACATTGGCAAATAGGTTAAAAGTGAGGATTTAAATGAAAAGTTTTGAGAATTCTTAAAACACTCAGTTTGGACTGTCTAAACTTAGTGAAAAGTTAGGGCTTTAATGAAAAGTTTTGAAAGTTATTAAGACACTCAATTTGAACTGTCCAAACTTAGTGAATTGTAAAGCGAGAATCCAGTTTGGATTGTTCGAACTCAGCTCACGTGAGCTACACGTGACATTCAGATTAGTGTCTGATCTCTTATTTTGAAAGAGCGGGAAGGTAGTTCAGATCATCCGTTCTGAGCGGTCAGACTGCCTGATCTGAGGGTCGGACTGTTAGATATCAATGTTGCTTTAATAATCACACGGCTGCTTTAATATTCATTGATTTGGTTCTTCAATTTTGTTTTTCACTTGTTTGGGTGATTTTCATTTATGGGAAAGTATGCTTGGTATTTACATACTATGTTTTTGGTGGATTTTTTTTGGTTTGAAGTATACAACATACTTTCGACTTTTGGAAAGGTTACTTTAGTATTTCTATACTGAGTTTTGATGTGTTTCGGCTGATCATGGTGGACAATATCTTGCTATGTTTTTCAACATCCTTATGTGATATGCTCACATGAGGAGTTGTGGTTTTCAGACTAATGAGAGTCAAGTCGAGGACTTGTGCTCGGAAGAATTGATTGTTTGTTCATGTGTTGGTGTTGCTTGATGTCAAGACATGGATGGTGACGGTGATCCATTGAACTATCTTAGGGAGAATATGAGGTTCAACAACCAAGTTCGGGGGGGGGGGGTTTGGTTGAGTCAATCCGGGAGGTCACATAACATGTTTGAGTCAAGAACAGTGCATATGAAGGTATCATGGACATTTTGGAAAGTGTTTGCACGTGTGCAAGGGGTGCATGGACGTGGCTACATTGTGTTTAAGGCGTGATGAAGAGTTATGGACGAGAAGAAAGACTGGAATGGTCAAACCAACTTGATTACGCGCTTAGGTTGAAGCTGAGGCGGTTATGGTGCGTTTATGGAAAGTTTCGAGTTGATTATGTTAGGATTTCTTGTGAGGCACGGAGTTGAGTTGTTTTAGAAATGTGTGGGACGTTCGTATGGTGTTTGGAAGTCTTAGGAATGCTTCTATATGCGTATGAAAGAGTCTTAAGCAGTTATGGAAAGTTTCAAATGAATCCAAGTAGGAGTAGAGAATCCAAGGTTGATTGGAGTTGCCTAAGGGCTGGTTATATAAGCAAGTGGGCCAGGGATCGTGGAGGGCACGACTTGTAGCTGCTTATCTTGTGTTTCGATCAATAAAATTCGTAGTTTGTGAGGAGCTTTTGTGCCTTGATCTTCCGGCTTGTTTGCTTCAAGCTTTTTCTGGCGAGTCTCTACATGGCCTAATGTTGGATCGGTGTTTTGATCATGACACCCGTTTTACAGATCCAATTGTATTGATTATTTTTTTGTTGTCTTCACAACTCAAATATCTATCATCTGTGAAAATTTCACGGTCATCGGGTGTTTGTGTTACATGAGTTTCTTTGCATCGTAACAGATCTGTTTTTCACTCGCGTAGAACAGATTGACATTTGCTCAATCTTTTGATCATAACCTGAGTTCTACTCACTGTTTTCAAGCGATCCTTGTTGCATTGTCTTCTTGACTTAATTATATATAATGACTACTGGTTTTGTCACAGTTTAACACGTGTAGAATAATCACACACACAGTTTTCTCTGTCAAATTGATTTTCTGTCGAGTGGTTTTTGTTGCTTCCGCATAAAAGTTTTCAACCTACTATTCACCCCCTCTGGTAGCGTTTCATGTGCTCTTCGATCATACAATTGGTATCAGATCCATGGTGCTCTAATATCCTTGATTTGCACATGTTTTTGCTAATCAACAATAGAGAAATACTCCGGAAAACCTTGGGTGTTCGATGGCATTGATTTTCAGGTTTGGAAGGCTCATATGGAGGCTTACATACAGGCGTAAGGCTTCACCATATGGGAAAAGGTGTACAAGTCCTTCGATGTGCCTCCAAACGATCAATTCATGGCTGCCAACATGAAAGATGTAGACAGCAACAACAAGGCAAGAAATCTGATCATCCAAGGATTGACTCAAAGCGACTTTGATCGTGTTGCACACCTCCGATCTCCGTGCGGTGTATGGAAAGCACAATGTGATTATCATGAAGGATCCAACACTATCAAGAAGGTAGGAGATTATATGTTCAAGAAAGAGTACATGCATTTTGAGAGGCAACCCAGTGAGTCATTTGATGATTTCTTTGCTCCCTTTAATAAAATTCTCAGCAACTTGCATAGTGTTAATGTCAATTATTCAGATGTTGAGAATGCTAGACAATTATTAAGTGCATTAGACATGTTAATTTGGGAGATGAAAGTTACATCTATTCATGAATCCACTGTCATTAGTACACTTACTTTAGATGTGTTTTATTCTAAATTAAAAACTCATGAACTTGATATAATATCACGTAGAAACCCCAATAAGTCTCTTGCATTTTTCTCACAACGTGACATTCCTAGTTCTAGCAAAGCTTCGTCATGTGGCACACTTGCTTTCCTTCCCTCTCTAACCCTTAAACAGATTGAGGAGTTTCCAGAAGAGGAGATTGAACTTCTCTCTACTCGGTTCTCGAAAGCATTACAAAATGTGAGAACAAGGAGGAGAGGAAGTGGTGGTTCATAAAGATGCTTTGAATGCAGTAAGGCATGACATTTTCGTATATATTGCCCTAACCTTTATGGTCCTACTCCACGTGAAGAAAAGCGGTCTAAGTTCAAACCTTCTTCTGCAAACAACAACAAGAAAAAGAGGAATTCATCAATGTGCAAAGCGATGCACAACTCTCTCTCAGCACTCCAAGAATATTGCTCAAGCGATGTGGACCATGGGAGTAAAGAAGATGAAGACACCCTGGCAAAAATGTGCTTTATGGCAACTCAAGTTCAAGTATGGAGGAGGCCGAATTAACAGCGACAATGATGAGGTATGTCCCTCATATGAAGAAATATGTGATGCTATTTCTCGTGCCACTATTATACTTAGGACAAGGAACTTAGAAACAATGCTGCTAAAATTGAATCACTAGAATCTGAAATTAATCGACTAAAATCCTTGATTTCTGGTGATGATTCTTGTTTCTCTTGTGAATTGATATATGAATTATTGTCCTCCTTAAGAAGTGCGCACACCTTCACACTTGATAAACTTGAACTTGAAATTGAAAAGAATAGAAAGCTTGCTGCATTGAAGAAAAAAATATGAAAAATGCTAGCTGTTCTATAATTGATTTGCATTTTTCTAGTTGTGATGATTTTATAGGAAATTGGTAGGGCACAAATTCGTGCCTTGAATGGTGCTTTACATACTCATGAAGTTACATCTTGTTCTAATCGCAAACTAAAAGCAAAAACTTCATGTGAAAACTGTCTAGACTTGTCTAAGAGACTTCATAACATGCATAGGACACTACAGCGGTTTTGTAGCGGGAATAAGAATCTAAACCAGCTACTGAATTATTCCAAAACATGCAATGATAAAACTGGCTTAGGTTTTAATTCTCATGCTCATGCTAAGACACATCTACCTAAGGTTGTAAAGTCAATAGGGAGTGGTCTGATTCAAACAGTTCCTAAACAAAAAAGAGGTGGTTTTTGGTCGACGGGGGTGTTTTCTCATTCGAGTGCTAACAAACACGTTGCTTGCTCATCTAGACATGAAAATAAGGTTAACTATCATTTGACCTACTGCGGTAGAGATGGTCATGTCATAGATTTTTATTATAGACTAGCTAAACAACATAAAAGGGAAAGAATGATGGCTAGATCACATAACAACCAAGAAAAACTTGTTGGACGTGCTGAACCAATTGTTACAAACATACAACCTGCTGCTATGAGTCAAAAACATGCAAAATTTGCTTCCAAGCCTAATGTTTTTCATGCTACACATAATACACCTTGTATGTCAGTGGAAGTGCATCTAGGACCCCGTGTGGGTTTTGGAGGATTGACGACAAACAATTAAAATGCTAACGACTTGGGAGAAGTGTATGTGCAGAAAAGAAGGACGTGAAATGTGTTGAGGATTCTTCAAAAAGGAATGAAGAAAAAGGCATGAAGTTATACAAAGAAACAAGTGTTTTACTTTCTTGAGTATAGGAATGTCGTACTAGTAAGAGGTACACAACACGCAGCTAAGAAAATGTCAAAGCTCAACCCCGTTCTAAAAATTCCTAGTGTAGAAAAGGCCATAAACTAATTAACTTCGGACATGTCTGAGAGATTTGGAAAAGTACTCTCTGTATAAGTTCAGCCATGTCCGACAACATCGGACAAGTACTCTCTGTACAGGTCCGGATATGTTCAAGTACCTCAGACAAGTATTCTCTGTATAGCATTGGACATATTCGGAGTTGGTTAGACATGTCCGAAGTCTAGAGATGTCCGTGAAGTTTTCAGACATGTGAGTTTGGACATGTCAAGGAAACTCAGAAAAGTATTCTCTGTACATGTTTGGACATGTCCGAGATTTTCAGACAAGTACTCTCTGTACAGATCCATACATGTCGTGGTCCTTCGAACATGTACCCTCTGTATAGGTTTGGACATGTCCGAGATGTTCGAACAAGTACTCTCTGTACTCGTTCGGACATGTTCGAAATAGTCCAGACATATACATAATACTCTAATGTATGAGGTAAGGCTCGGATATGTTACCTCAAACATGTCCGAAAATGTCGGACATGTCCAAAGTGGAATCAACAGCCACGTTCAAATTAGTGCCAGGTGAGGACGTCATCATTACTGTTGTTGGTCCCTGACGAGGTTCTGGGCTCAGAACCCCAGGAAGGAGGCAAGGGAGCATCCCACGAGGGATGACGAGGCAGGCCCGAGCCTGTACTTGGGAGAAGGCGTGACGAGGGGCCCGGGGCCGACCCCTGGGCAGGACGCAAGACTCATCCCCAAGGTGACCTGGAAAGAGGTGATAGCCTCGAAAGGACGACCCGAGCCTGACCACGGGAAGACGGGAAGCAGGTGGCCTTAAATGCGGAGCAGGCGCCGCCTTGGCCGAGTGGAGGAGTACTCAAGTACCACCTAGCCCTGACATTGAATGCCCGTCACCTTCGACGAGGCCTGGGAGGAGCGGGACACGGGCCCCGCGTGCGCCTCGGTATGGAGCGCTCCCTAACATTGGGATGGGAGCAGGAGCGGCAATAGGTCAGGAGTACAGCGGCGCCATTGAGTGCCCTAACAAACGAACGACAAGACAAGCCATCCTAGACCCATGACTCAACCCCCTCGGCAGCACAAAGGGGAGATGAGGAATAGAGAAAAGGAGAGAGAGATAGAGAATAAATAGAGAGACCTGCCGGTTCGAAGGGGCAGGCTCTCACACTTGTAAGAACAACACCCATTCTTGAGTAAGAACAAGCGAGACACCCTGGCTAGATGTAGTGCATTCTCGCTCGAAGCAGAATAATCCTTCTTGTGTTCTTAGCTAGGCCACCTTGAGGTAGAACGAGAGGTACATTTGATTACTATTCGGAAGTCCGAAACACTGACATTTGGCACGCCAGGTAGGGGGACTAACGCGCGTTGCGCTTTTTCTTCACAACCTCGATGGCTTCCCACGATCAACTCTTGCACCCGGTACGAAGATATCCTTTAGCGACCTGAACTTCGTTACCGGCGATGACGGTCTTCTAGAGTACACCCCCACACGACCCTAGAGTCAGATCACATGACCAAGGGGCCACAACTCATTCGTCCTCAACGAGAGAGTCCCTCGAGTCCCTGGCAGACAACCCCCGAAAGGTGTGTCTATTTGCAGCTCCGGGGGAAATGCCGCCAATGAACGCCTGCCTCCTCATAAGGAGACGGCTGAGCATGCCTCGTCGCCTCCCTGCGACGCCTGGAAGGCTGAATCGCCACAACAACCGTCGCGTCACCTCTCCGCTGATCAGAGATCAAGATCGCGTTTTACTAGGCTGACCATCCCCCCATCTCTTGCAAGCTGGGCGCTGGCCCTTAATCGTGGACCCAATAGTCGACACCAAGCGCCTGATCAAGGTGATGATGGACGGGGGAGCAGCCTCAACTTCATTTACGCCATGAGTCTCGACGACATGGATATGCCACACTCCCACCTCCGGCCGGCCGAAGTTCCCTTCTACAGCATCATTCCTGGCAGACAGGTGATGCCGCTCAAAGTAATCGACCTCCCCGTCACCTTCATGGATGAGGCAAATTACCGCACATAGACCCTCACTTTTGAGATCCCCGATTGCGAAAGTGCTCTTCACGCCGTGCTAGGACGGCCATGCTACACGATGTTCATGGCCCTCCCGAGTTACACCAACCTCAAAGTGAAGATGCCCGGCCCCAGGGGAGTCATGCGAGCTAGCGTCAATAGCGGTCGCAACGGCAGCGCTCAGTGAGCTTCGGAAAATGCGACGGGAGGCGCAACCGACCACAATGCCACATACGGAACCTTTCGGCCCGTGGAGGATACAAAGGCAGTTTGGATTGACCCAGAAGACTCATCAAAGACGATTCGAGTGGGCATCGCCCTAGGCCAAGAACGAGAGGTCAAGCTCAACAAAATTCTTGCGTTCTAACAGGGACTCTTCGCTTGGGAACCCTCGGACATGCTAGGCATCCTCCGATAAATCGCCAAGAACACCCTCAATATCAATCTGGGCTCTCAGCCCGTCAAGCAAAGGTTGCATCACTTCGATGAACAGAAACGACAAGCCATTGTGATGGAGATCAACAAGCTCCTGTCAGATGTCTTCATTGAAGAGGTGCAGTACCCCGAATGGTTAGCCAACCCCGTACTCGTTAAGAAGAAGAGCGGGGAATGGAGGATGTGCGTTGACTAGACGAGTTAAACAAAGCATGCCTGAAGGATCCTTTTCCGTTGCCTCGCATCTATCAGATCATTGATGTCACTGCAGGGAGCGAATCCCTGTGCTTCCTTGATGCCTACTCAGGATACCACCAGATCACCCTCAGAGAAGGGGAACGGCGAGCCACGACAGTCATCACTCCCTACATCTCCTACTGCTATGTGAGGATGCCCTTCAGACTGAAAAACGCGGGAGCCACATACCATTGGTGCATGCAGAAGTGCTTTCAGCGGCAGATTGGGCGAAATCTCGAGGTCTACGTTGATGACATCGTTGTAAAGTCGAAGAAAGCGTCCAACCTCATCTTCGACCTTTAAAAGACCTTCACCAATCTCCACCGCAACAACATTAAGCTCAACCCGGAGAAACGTGTATTCGGCATCTCTCAAGGGAATCTTCTCGGATACAATATCTCGAAGCGCGGCATCGAAGCCAACCCTAAGAAGATCGTGGCGATCACCAACAGGGGTCCCATCAGCGACGTTAAAGGCGTGTAAAGGTTAATGGGCTGCCTTGCAGCCCTGAGCCATTTTGTCGCTTGGCTCGGAGAACGGGACCTACCCCTCTATCGGCTCCTGAAGAAGTCCCAGCCATTCAGATGGATGGAGAAAGCTCAGAAGGACCTCGACGATCTTAAGGACTTCCTCACCAACACCCCGATACTGGTCTCGCCGGAGCCGGACGAGCCACTTCTCCTCTACATCGCGGCCACCAACCAGGTGGTCCGCACCGCCCCCGTCGTAGAGCAGGAAGAGCCCAAGCGTGACCGTCGGGTCCAAAGGCCGGTCTATTTCATGAGTAAGGCGCTGTCCGACTGTGAGACGTGCTATCCTCACGTACATAAGCTCTTATACGCCATCCTTATAACGAAGCAAAAGCTCCTGCACTACTTCCAGAGCCATCCGGTGCGTGTGGTGATTGCGCACAGGCTCAGGGCGATCATCATTAGTCGGGACTCGTCTGGAAGGATCGCGAAATGGGCACTGGAGCTCATGGGATACGATATATCCTACGTCACTCGAACGGCAATCAAGTCCCAAGCCTTGGCTGATTTCATCGCCGAATGGATGGATGGACAAGCGCCTCCGAGCCCGACTGACTGTAAGTACTGGGTAATATATGTTGACGGATCTCTAACCCTTAACGGTGCAGGAAGCGCTGTTGTTCTTATTTCCCCGGAAGGAGATCAACTCCAGTACGCGTGGCGGTTACGTTTCAAGGCAGCCAACAACGTCACTGAGTATGAAGCCCTCCTCAATGGACTCCACATTGCAGCCGATCTCGTTGTACGATGACTCTACATACGCGGTGACTCCGAGCTCGTGATCAACCAGATGAAAAATGAGTCGAGCTGCCACGACGCGCGTATGGAGGCCTAGTGTAGAGAGTTGCGGAATCTTAAGGATAGGTTCGAAAGAATAGAGATCTTCCACATTTCGAGGTGAGACAACGGTGCGGCCAACGCATTGGCCAAGCTTGCCTCCAGATGCGAGGTACTGTCCCCAGGTGTGTTTGTTACCGACCTCCTCCTACCATCTATCCGCATTGAAGAGTCACGACTGAGTCGCTCGACAGAGCCCGACCTTCAGGCCACCGTCACTGAGCCAGGATGGTAGGCTCCGTACATAGAGTACCTGACAACTGGAAGAATCTCCCCTCCCCCCTCGAGGAGGTCAAGGCGCGGCGAATCTCATGTCGGGCCAAGACGTTCACCCTCATAGAGGGTGAGCTCTTCCTACGGAGCGTCACCGGGATTCTGCAACGTTGCATCCAGCGCAAGCGAGGAAAGGAGTTGCTACTGGACATCCACGAAGGGGTCTGTGGACACCACAGAGCGCCGAGGTCCCTGGTTGGGAAGGCATATACCACCAAGGTTTCTACTGGACGACCATCATGTCTGACGCCGAGTGAATCATGTGTACATGTCAAGGCTGCCAGTACTTCGCCCGGCAGATACACGCCCCATCCCAGGACCTTCAAACCATCCCCCTCACGTGGCCTTTCACTGTGTGGGGGCTCGACCTCCTTGGTCCTTTCAAAAAGTTGCCCGGCGGCTTCAACTTCATCGTGTTGGACAAGTTCATTAAGATGATCAAGGCGAAGCCTTTTGTCACGGCATCGGAAGAATAAGCGGCGCGATTCGTCTGCGACACCGTGTACCGCTTCGGGGTGCCCAACGCCATCATCACCGACAACGACACCCAGTTCACAGGGAAGAAATTCCTCAAGTTTTGTGACAGCTTCCACATCCGGGTTGACTGGGCGTTGGTGGCCCACCCGAGCACCAACGGGTAGGTCGAGCGGGCCAACAGCCTGATACTACACGGACTCAAGCCACACATCTTTGATCGCCTCAACAAGTATGCGGGTGTGGGGGAACCGCCAACCCCCGGCCCCGCCAGGACCTCGTCGGTTGGTGCCGTGATATGCGGCACCCAACAGCACACGGGTCAAGAAAACACATCACATTACATAAATCATTTGCGGAAGCGTACAAGAGTATTTTACAAATACTTATCTCAAAATAAGCTACAGCGGAAGACTATAACTCTCACGACTCATTTCTAACTTAGCAACAAAGAAACAGTCCAGCCCGTGGACGTTTCTTACTAGCAACACGAAGAACAAACCGCAGCGGCGAGGATGCTCTTGAGTAACCACTCAGAGGTTCTCGAGTCTCATCGGCATCCCTTCATAAGCATGAATTCATTCCTGCAAAAGAACTCAGATAGCATCCGTGAGCATAACGCTCAGCATAACCGTCACCCTAGTCATGAAACTCTACATGAGGTTATGAACATAAAGTAGGATGGCATAATGCATAATAACTCACCTAAAAGTGAATCCTTACTTTCAAGTATTATTTGCAGCAAATTAATAGTAACCTGGGAACGCCACATCGGGAGTCCAGAATCAAACAAGAAACACTTTCCCCCGATGTAATTTGCTAACGGTGGAAATGAATCAAGTTTGCTCTATCCTAATCATACAAGGTATCATCACAATGCTAGTATTAACTTCAAACCAATGTGATTAGTTCCTTTCTCATGCAAGTTCTTACTACGTCACGACTGTGAGAACAAGTATGCTTGGTCCTTTCTGCGAGCGACGGTGATTCAAATCAATAACACCCAGACTACACGACATGATGCCCGTACTCGACATTGCCTACAACAACCATCACTGACGTCGTATGTGGCAGCCTTTCTCCTGTTTCACTCCCGTTGAATCGATCAAGTCACCCCATACAGTAGCCACTCTCATCACCTACCGACAGAGATGTCATGAGAATGTTACCCACATACTGCACACCGGCCGTCTCGCCTGAGGCGACCCGAAAAGGCTCAACGCAAGCTTCTCGAGGTACATCGGTTTACTGGGTCCCATATAGCCAGCATGAGTCCGGTACACAACTCAAACTTGTTCAACAAGGCCGCGACGGATCGGTTCTTGACCGACATGGACAGGTCTATAGCACCCAGGCCCCTGTGTCCTGCTGCCCCTACAACATTCCGGTCTCAACTTTAACTTGCTACACATTTTTTTGAACCAATCCCGTATGCCCATGTTGTTCCTGATAATGCGAGCAGCATCTCACCACTCGACTTCTAACGAACCTTACTTAAGCATGGCAGTTCTACACGATGTAAAGACACCAACTCAATACTCCGTGGGTTTGTTTGGTCATGCAAGAGGAGTATCAAACAACTAGACCTAATGCACATTTGATATCTTAACCGAAAGTAAATACAAATTAAAAACTTAAAAGCTGTTAAATGCAAACCGGAGCTTGCCTGTTTTGCAGGGTAGTCGTATATAATCAGTTAGTGATCCTCGTGAATCCTAATGAAATGTATATGCACAATTTTTATAGAATGCAATGGGAAGAATTAAAGAATGGATTTCTTAAGAACAGAGGCTGTGTGGAAATGCCAAGAATGGCTTGGTTTGCCCCTGTAGTTCAAAGAATTATGAAAGAACTAAATTGGTCTTAGTGTTTTAGCTAAACACTACCTAACTTTCCTAATGACCATAAAAGATGAGCTGAAAAGATTTGAATGCAACTGAAGATCAAGAACTCCAATGGCTCCAAAACTTTTACAGAAGGTTCTATACTACATAGGGATTTAGCTTGCCAAATTGCAGCTAATGTGGAGTAAAATTGTGTTCTCCATAATTCCTACAATGACTTAGGTATTTTTCCCCTATACATAAGTATGAAGAACAAGAATAGGGAGATCTAAGGCTCAACTTGAGCTGGTAATTTACATGTGAGTTCCTGGTCACATGAAAGTATTTTGATCCAAAATTTAGACCTTTTACTTGAGTAGTTCCTCCAGAACAATTCTCTAAGCATTTCTAATCAAAAGAATTAATTCTGAAGTAAGGTGCATTTTTATGCCCAATTATGTGAACTACAATTTCAAGTATATCTCATAGAGTTTGCCTAAATTTTCCTATGATTTTTGGAGCTATGAATTGCCCAGAATAGATTTTACCAGTGGGCAACATTTTCTGAAAATGTTTCTGGACTCTTATGAACACAGCAGTTTATATTTAGCAAATTCCTACACAAATGATATTTAAATGAGCTGTAAATTTTCTAGAAGGTAAAAAATTTGCTAAAGAATATTCTGGCAAAATTTGAGGATTTTTGGATGAAACAAACTCCCTCAATAATTCTTTTTCAGAAAATATTCAAAGAATTTTCCAGAATTTAATATTAAACTTAATACAAATTGGAGTTCATATTTGGATATATCTTTGCAAAATGAATCCAACCCAATTTGAATCACTCAATTTGGAGATTCCTACACAAAGATATGATTTTCCAAATTTGTAACTATCTTTGGAATTATTTTGCTATTGGAAAAGTCTGCTGGACCCACTGTTTTAAACTCAGCCAATAGGAATCGGGCCACACCGGGTTCACAGGGTTTTGGTGCACAGCCAAAGAAGATCAACGAGCCACAACAGATCCTCGGATTAAAAATTTCAGCCGCTGATGCGTGGGCCTCCCAGGTTTGTTCTTCCTCCCGCCGCCCCTTCGCGCGCGCTGCCTAGCTCGCCGGCTCGCCATTTCCGGCCACCGCCCAAGCTGAGGCTTGCCGCTAGCGAGTTTGGGACGTTGAGGAATACGATGGTGGGGTGTTCTAGGGCTGCCGGTGAGCGGAAGATGGTCGGCGATGTGCGGCGGCCTCGGGTGCACTTCGGCACCGTTGGCCGAGGTTTCTAGCCCGCCAAACACTCGACCAATTAGCTCTAAAGCACCAGTCAGTGATCGCCAAGCCCGGCATGACCTCGAACTAGCTTGGGAACGGCGGCAAATGGATCGGCACCATGCGCCCGATCGGTCCCACCGAATAAGTGTTCGGTAGACCTCAAAATCCATCGCTCCGAGGTGTTTTCATGCGACGGTTGCTAAAGCAAAGATGCTCGCCGGCTAGTCCAGCTTCTATGTGCCAAGTTTGATGTCCTATGGAGGATTATAGAGTGGGAATTCGAATATCTCGTACCGGACGCTCGGTTTGCACCCGCCGGAGCTAATTTCCAAAATTCACCGGCGATACTTCACGGGTTGCTCAAAGCTTTGGGTGGAAGCAGGGCGGTGGTCGTGCGCTCCCGTTGCCGTGCTCGCTCGGGCATGAAACAAGCTGTGGCGAGCTGTCCACGAGTGCCCGATCACCGGTTTGAGTTAGGTCGCCGTGGAGTGGTTTTTTGAAGGGCAAGGGAGGCCGGAGCTCAGTGGTTTGGATGTCGGGGAAGTGGAAACTGAGCTCGTTGTGCTTTCTAGCAGCTCGAGGTGGAGAGAATGCGAGTGTTTCCCGGCTTCCCGGTTGAGCTCCGAGGCACGGCAGTGTGAGGGGCTCTGTGGTCGTGTTTATCATGAGGAGGAGAAAGCAAATGTGTTTTGCTTCGGTCAGGGGAGATGATCACGCCGAAGGATGAGTGGAACCGCCCCCCCCTCCGGTCACCAGCGCGTGGGACAGGGAGCAGGAGGTGGCGCAGCCGAGCTCTCGGTGGCTCACAGTGAGAAGCTACTCGTGCGAGTTGAAAACAAAGGCTTTGTTGCTTAGGGTGCAAGTTACAAAGAGCTCACTGACTAGTGGGGCCCATGCCAACTTTCCTCCCCAAAATATCTTCTCATGTTAATCACTTGAATTCCAAAGTTTGAAGTTTAAATGTGGGCTAGCATTTGATTTCCCAAAATTCAGTTTGAATTTGCATAGCAAATTTGAATTGGGTTGGAATTTGAAAATGCTTCTATTTAACTCCCTTTTGAGCCCACCCTCAAATGACAAGTTTGTTATCCAACTTTTTCCGCAATTTACAAACTATATGGCTGCATGAGTACTCAAAGTTTTGGGCCATAATTTGTGTGAACGATGAATTTGAAATCTGATTTTTAAACCTTCATGCAAAGAGGTATTTAAATCCTTATTGGTTCAACACCTTCAAATAAAAATGTGAGCCTCATTTTGGATGATCATCCATGTATCACTTTGCATGAAGAAAAGTTTTAGCAAGTCCCATTTTTCATGCCTTTGCCACACATATGAATTCAAACCTTTGTTTATTCATATACACTTTTGAGACTTTTATATTCCTCCCCCCTTAAAAGAATCTCGTCCCGATATTACAAAAGAAGAACGAGACGGGAGTGGTAATTACAAAATGTACAAAACTAAGAGTTCTGGATAATTGGTGCGGAGGAAATCTTCACTTTCCCACGTCGCCTCTTCCACGGTATGATTACCACACAGCACCTTATAAAACTTGATCGTCCGGTTCCGGGTTACCCGGGTCTTTTCATCCACAATCTGAACCGGTCGCTCGGTGTAGGTAAGGTCTGGTTTCAATTCGTCGATTTCCTCGGTGCGGACAGCAGCGGTAAATTTGAGGCACTTCCGCATCTGTGACACATGAAACACATCATGGATACCCGCAAGACTTGCCATTAGTTCTAGCCGGTAGGCTACGGGTCCGCACTTCTCCGTGATAGCAAAAGGACCTATAAAGCGGGGAGCGAGTTTCCCCTTTACGCCGAACCGGTGAATTCCCTTCATCGTAGATACACGAAGGTAAATATGCTCTCCGACGTCAAACTTCAATGGCCTACGCCTTTGATCAGCGTAGCTCTTCTGTCGGGATTGTGCAGCCTTTAAATTCTCTTGTATCAACCGAACTCGGTCTTCGGCTTCGTTGACAAGATCAATCCCAAACAGAACTCTTTCGCCGGACTTGCACCAATTCAGCGGTGGGCAACACTTCCGGCCATAGAGAGCTTCATACGGTGCCATTTTAATACTCGCTTGATACCCGTTGTTGTATGAAAATTCCGCCAACGGTAAGTGATCATCCCAATTCTTACCGTGGTGGATGGCACACACTCTCAACATATCCTCAAGCACTTGGTTCACCCTCTCAGTTTGTCCATCAGTTTGAGGGTGATATGCGGAGCTTCTAATCAGCTTGGTGCCCAACGAGGCATGCAGCTGCTCCCAAAACCGAGCAATGAACAGAGCACCTCGATCTGAAACGATAGTCTTCGGAACACCATGTGGAGCATATAATTGTAACACCCTCAATTTCATATTCATGCATTGCATATAGAAAAACATTATAAAAGAAATAGGAATGAGAAAGAATCATAAAAATGGGAGAAAGATAGCTGAAAAGAGCCAATTCCAATTTGCCGATAAGCGCTGTCAACACTTCCCGCGGCCCGCTGACCACGTGACATCTTCGGAGCTCATCTCTGCAGAGGGGGGGGGTGAGGTCCGGCACTGCTGGCCACATGACAGGCTCGGAGTTCACCTCAGGAGAAGGGGTGAGGTCTGATCCTGCTGGACACGTGTTGCCTTCGGAGCTAGTCTCTGCGGAGAAGCGAGGCTCAGCCCTGTGGAACACGTGTTGATTATGGAGCTAGTCCCTGCGGAGGAAGCGAGGCTCAACCCGCGGGACACGTGTCGACTTCGGAACTCACCCCTGCGGAAGGGATGAAGTCCGCCCCACGGAACACGGGTCGCTCTCGGAGCTTGCCTCCGAGAGGTCTGACCCCGCGGGACACGTGTCACCCTCGGAACTCGCCTCCGGGAGGTCCAACACTGCGGGACACGTGTCACCCTCGGAGCTCGCCTCCGGGAGGTCCGACACTGCTGGACACATGTCACCCTCGGAGCTCGTCTCCGAGAGGTCCGGCCCGATGGACACGTGTCATCCTCGGAGCTCACCTCCGAGGAGAAGGGAGGTCGGACACCAATGGACACGTGTCGACCTCGGAGCTCGTCTTTAAGGAGAAAGGAAGTCCGGTGCTGCTGGACAGGTGGCACTCTCGGAGCCCACCTCCGAGGAGAGGGGAGGTCCGGCACTGACACGTGGCTCACGCGGAGCTCACCTCTGAGGAGAGAGGAGGTCCTGCCCACCAGACACGTGGCGCATGCGGAGCTCGCCTCTGAGGGAGAGGGAGGCCCCGCCCGGAAGACACGCGGCGCACCCGGAGCTCGCCTCTGCGGAAAAGGGAGGCCTGGCCCCCGCTGGACACGTGGCGCCTCCGGATCTCACCCTGCGGAGGTGACGAGATACTTAAGCGGTTTTTCTCCTGTGCGAGCGGGAATACTCGGTACTGAGGAAACCGACATGATTTCCACGATTTCTACCGCACCAAATCAATTGAGATAAGTTTTTTAAGATCCAAAACAAATTGAATAGGACTCTTATTTGAAATCCAATTGGAGTAGGACTCTTCTTTCAACCCTTATAAATAGAACCCAAAACCCCTGGCCACAACCACGTACCTATTTTTCACCTCCCGAGTCGATGACTTGGAGGCCCTAGCTTCCAACTCACCGACTTACACACCCCTTCGCCGGAGTTCAGCCACCGGTGAGACCGCAGACGAGCCCCGTCACGCTCGCCGTCGCCGGAAGAGAGCCGATGATCTGACCTGCTTCCATCGATAGGAGGAAGGCTGAGGTAGGTCTTCGTTACCATCTTACGACATCATCGCGGTTTCTTCGCATCAGAGCCAAGGTTGCCCGTAGGAACGTGGACCTAGGTAGAAACGGACGTATTTAAGGACCCTATTTTCTTAAAAACTATTTTACAAAGGTGTGGGTTGAAAAGTGTATTTAATGGGGTCACTATATTCATCTTACCCCAACTTTTATTCAAAATACATTTTTTGTTTAACTCTTATCTAACTTAATTTTAAAATGCTTTATGTTTTAGATGGTTCGCATGATCCGCACTGCCCGCAAGTCCACCGAAGGGAGAGTTCCGGTAGTTGCCCTTGCCTTGAGAGAGGAGAACCGTCCGGTGACGTACCACTCCTACGGATTGGCAGTAGGAGGCTTGTTGTGCCGTCTACGGTGTATGCTCCACGCTGCCGGCAATACGGGCAAGCTAATCATACACTACAGCTCCACCCGGACCATCCGTGAGAAGAGGGAAGAATGGAGTTCGGAAATGAGGATTATCCATGAAAATCAGCTGCTCAAGATCCACCGCTCTCCAGCTTGTCGAGCGACACAGGTCGATGCCGAGAAGGATGTCATGTCGGAGGCCATCACCTGCCAGAGTTACATCTACCGTCGCCACCTGGACAGGACTGAGTACATGTATGTCCTCCAGCGTGAGAGTGGTACCCCGGAGTACAAGTACCCGCCAGTGCAGCAGGGGACTTCCCATGAGCACATGGACTTGTGCTTGGAGGATGCTGCTATGCTTAGCACTCGACTGCAGAAGTGTCAGCAGGAGCTTCAGGAGGTTCGTGACACCTTGAAGGAGACTGAGGCATTCCTTCGCGCCAGCTTGAGGGCGAGAGAAAGAGGAGATGGGAATGAACTGTGTGTCACTGTGAATGACACATGGACTCCTGACTCCCCAGACCGCCGGGCGAGTAGGCGTCGCCGCACTTCTCCACCAGCAGTTTCCCCACCCAAAGCGGAGTCAGAGGGCAGCCGCAATAATGAGGAAGAACCCGAGGAGCCAGCTCAGTGATACGAGTCGTGTAGCGTCCTTTCCCATAGTTCAGCAGGTTATCGAGTAGGCGAGTCAATACATTAGTTAATGGTGTGTTAATGTTTGGTGTGTGACGTGAGTTGTGGAAGCCATGGGCATTTGTCCACAACCTCGTCTTCAGATTGTTTTGCTTTGATGTGTGAACCCCTATGAATTAAGAGTGCATTTATTTTTGCGTGAGACATGAAACTCTCAGAAAATAAAAATATAATAAGGCCTCAAAATTTTAAAGTTTAAACAAGCAAATTGGGAAGTTAATACGTAATGCTTTAAATTGACATTTGGCTGATCATGATAGATGGCCGGAAGAGGAAAGGGTCGTGGTGCCAACCCCGCCAACAACAACGATGAGGCCGGCAACCCTCATCTTTCTAGAGGACAAGACAGGGGTGGTCGCCGTGAAAGAGCTGATCCCATCCACCAGATGCTTGAAAATCAAAATCAGCTCATCCAGAGCCTAACTCAAGTGGTGGCCAACTTGCACCAAGCTCCACCCCACAAGCTGCACCACGCCAACCAAGGTTGAGTGAGTTTCTAGGGACTCAACCTCCAAAGTTTGCAAGTTCTGCTGAACCTCTGGAGGCAGATGACTGGCTAAAGACCATCGAGAGCAAGATGAGGATCATACAATGCCAAGGGTATGACATGGTGCTGTTTGCCTCTCACCAATTGCATGGACCCGCTGCTGATTGGTGGACCGCCTACGTGGCAGCCCACCATTACCCCGAGAACATTACTTGGGAAGAGTTCAAGCGCAGTTTCTGCAACCATTACATACCAATGGGTGAACTCAAAAACAAGAGGAAGGAGTTCTTGGGACTGCAGCAAGGAAACATGATTGTGAGGGAATACCTCACTAAGTTCACCCAACTATCCCGTTATGCACCACGGGACATCGAAACTGATGAGCAGAAACAAGATTGCTTTGTGGAAGGACTTACTGCGGAGATGCAATGTGCAATGTCCTCCAACGAGTATGAAAGCTTCCAAAAGATGGTATACAGAGCATTTGTTGTGGAGAGGAAGCTGAAGGCCTTGGAAAATGAAAACAAGAGGAAGACGGGATGGTCACACCAAGCCTCGGGTAGCAACACACTCCCACGACTGATGCAGCCACCCGCAGGGCAGACGAGCCGTGCTGTGGTACCCTACTCAGCCCCGAGAGGGTACAACCCGAATTTCAGGCCTCCGTCAGCACCAGCACAGCCACAACGTCAGTTTGTACAGCAGCCTCGCCACACATATCAACCTCAACCAGCAGTACAAGGACCACAGAACCATCCCCAAGACAACAAAGGCCAGGAACCTAAGGTTGGGGTGCAATGCTTCAACTGTGGTGAAGTGGGGCACTACGCCCATAAGTGCCCAAAGAAGAAGCCCATGCAGCCACAACAGCAGAATGTGATGCGAGGACAGGTGAACCACATGACCATGGAGGAAGCGCAAGAGGCACCTGACGTGGTAATTGGTAAGTTTCCTGCCAATTTACACATTGCAACCCTGTTGTTTGATTCTGGTGCTACCCACTCGTTCATTGCTCAAGGGTTTGTTAAGAAGCATGATCTAGCAACAACTCAAATGGACCATATGCTAGCAGTAAACTCTCTAGGGGGAGAGATAAGGACAAGACAAGTGTGTCCCAAGGTGAATCTAGACATTAATGGGGTAGTATTTACTGCCATCCTCATAGTGATAGATTCACAAGGGATAGACATTATTTTGGGTATGGATTGGTTGACCAAACATAAAGGAATCATCCATTGTTCGACAAGAATGGTGGAACTAACTCACCCTAGTGGCACAAGAGTAAAGTTCATAACCATACAAGAGCCTAGGAGGGACATTAAACTAAATCAAATTGAGGTGGAAGTGGAGGAGATCAGGATCATCAGGGAATATCCAGATGTTTTTCCGGAGGAGTTGCCAGGTATGCCCCCGATCGTGAAGTGGAATTCGCGATTGAGCTAGTGCCTGGAACAGCTCCGATATACAAGAGACCCTATCGGATGGACTCCAAACAGCTGGAAGAACTCAAGGAACATTTGAGAGAATTGACAGAGAAGGGGTACATTTGTCCTAGTTCCTCACCATGGGGAGCTCCAGTGATATTTGTGCCCAAGAAGGACGGGACCCAAAGGTTATGCGTAGACTACCGTGGGATGAATGAAGTAACCATCAAGAACAAGTACCTATTACCCTGCATTGAAGATTTGTTTGATCAGTTGAGGGGAGTTTGTGTGTTCTCAAAAATTGACCTCAGGTCGGGATACCACCAACTTAAGATAAGGCAAGCTGATATTCCAAAGACAACTTTCGTATCTCGGTACCGACTGTATGAATACACCGTCATGCCTTTCGGGCTAACTAATGCCCCGGCATACTTCATGTATCTCATGAACAAGGTATTCATGGAATATCTGGACAAATTTGTGGTGGTTTTCATTGATGACATTCTTGTCTTTTCCAAAGATGAAGAAGAACATGAGAGGCATTTAAGGTTGGTGTTGCAAAAGCTGAGAGAACACCAACTATATGCCAAGCTGAGCAAGTGTGAATTTTGGTTGAAGAGAGTTCCGTTCTTAGGACATATAATCTCGGAGAGAGGAATCTCCATAGATCCCGCCAAGATCGAGGATGTACAGAAGTGGAAGACCCTTGAGAATGTCGAGGAAGTTCGAAGCTTCTTAGGTTTGGCTGGGTATTATCGACGGTTTATCGAGGGTTTCTCCAAGATTTCGAGACCCCTCACCAAATTGTTGGAGAAGGGAATCACATTCACCTGGACACCGCAGTGCGAGACGAGTTTTCAAGAACTGAAGAAAAGATTGACAACAGCCCCAGTGCTAGTTATGCCAGATATGCAGAAGAACTTTTCGGTGTACTGCGATGCCTCTGGAAATGGGTTAGGATGTGTTCTCATGCAAGAGGGGCATGTCGTGGCGTATGCGTCCCGACAGCTCTGAAAACACGAGAAGAACTATCCTACACATGACCTAGAGCTAGCCGCAGTGGTACACGCATTGAAGATTTGGCGGCATTACTTGATGGGGAAGCGGACAGAGATATATACGGATCATAAGAGCTTAAAGTATATTTTCACACAGCCAGTTCTCAACCTCGGACAAAGGAGATGGTTAGAGCTAATCAACTACTTCGATGTGGGCATCAACTATCATCCTGGGAAAGCGAACATCATGGCAGATGCTTTAAGCCGGAAGGTGCAGGTCAATAGGCTGAGCTTAAAGGACATGCCTACAGAACTGAAGGATACGGTGGTAAAATTCAATCTATGTCTGGTGAATAGTGGTGAGGCCATCGCCATGGAAGTGGACTCCACCTTAGAGCAAGACATACGCAATGTTCAGAAGAATGACGAGAAGATACGAGAGATTAGAGAACTCATCAAAGAAAATAAAGCCCCTGGGTTCAGAGAGGATAAACAAGGTACGGTGTGGCATGGGAAAAGAATCTGTGTGCCTGAAGTGAAGGAGATCCGTGCGTTGATTTTGAAGGAGGCCCATGATTCCGACTACTCCATTCATCTTGGAAGTACGAAGAGGTATCATGACCTCAAGAGCAGATATTGGTGGTATGGCACGAAGCAAGATGTCGCAGAACTTGTTGCCCTGTGTGACACATGTCAGTTGGTGAAAGCAGAACATCAACGACCTGCGGGACTATTGCAACCCCTCAAAGTGCCTGAATGGAAATGGGAAGAAATATGTATGGATTTCATAGTAGGACTACCTAGGACCCAATCAGGATATGATTCTATATGGGTCATCATCGACAGGCTAACCAAGGTAGCTCATTTCATCCTCGTGAAAGAAAGCTACAGCGGATCCAAATTGGCGGAATTGTACATGTCAAGGATCGTGTGTTTCCATGGAGTGCCAAAGAAGATAGTGTCAGATTGAGGGACACAGTTCACCTCAAGGTTCTGGCAGAAGTTACATGAAACAATGGGAACCCATCTAAATTTTAGTTCTGCCTATCACCCCCAGACTGACGGGCAGACGGAAAGAACCAATCAGATCCTTGAAGATATGCTGAGAGCGTGTGCGCTCAAGAACAATAATAGTTGGGATAAGAACTTACCGTATGCGGAGTTCTCCTATAACAACAGTTATCAGACTAGTATGAAGATGTCACCATTTGAGGCTTTGTATGGGAGGAAGTGCAGAACTCCACTATTTTGGAACCAAACCGGGGAAAGTAAAGTGTTTGGGCCCGAAGTACTACAAGAAGCCAAGGCGAAAGTGAGGGAAATCCGCAACAACCTGAGGATAGCGCAGACCCGACAAAAGAGCTATGCCGATGTATGGAGAAGAGAGCTCGTTTTCAACGTGGGGGACTTTGTCTAACACAAGGTGTCCCCTATCCGAGGACTTCGTCGGTTCAAGGTAAAAGGGAAGTTATCACCTCGATACATCGGACCTTTTCAGATTTTGGAGAGGAAAGGCGAAGTGGCATATCAACTCGAACTACCGGCTCGCCTATCGGATGTGCACGACGTATTCCATGTGTCACAGCTCAAGAAATGTCTGAGGACGCCTGAAAAGATGTTACCCATGAATGAGGTTGACGTACGAGAGGATCTGTCTTATGCCGAGCAACCGGTCAAGATTTTGGAGACAATGGAACGCCTCACAAGAAATAAAAGAATCCGGATGTGCAAGGTGCAGTGGAAGCATCACTCGGAAGAGGAAGCCACATGGGAGCAAGAAGACGAGCTTAAGGCACAGTTTCCGGAATTGTTTTCCTAGAACCACCAATCTCGAGGACGAGATTTCTTTTAAGGGGGTTAGAGCTGTAACACACCAAAATCTGTTAAGAGGGGAATTTAAAAATTTTTGGACATATTGCATGTGGTGCAGAAATTCAAATTCAAATTGGAATTCAAATTCAAATCAAAACAGAAAAGAAAAGGAAAAAGAAAAAGGAAAAGAAAACCTAACCGGCCAGTGGGCCGAAACCCGCCAGCCGGCCCACTATTCCCCCCCCCCCCGCTCGCGCCAGCCCACGACCGCACGCCCTCTCTTCCTCTCACTGACACGCGGGGCCCGCGTGTCATCTCCTACCTCCAGCGCGCCCCCAACGGCCGGACTCTTCCTCGCGCCCGATCGCAACCAACTCCGGAAACCCGCGCCCCCAGCCCGACTCCCGGTCCCGGATGACTCCAACTCGATCCCAACAGACCGCCGCCCCTCCCTCGCCTATATAAACGTCGACATCACCCTGTTTCCCCCCCCCCCCCCCCCCCCGATCGGCTGTTTTTCCTCCCGATGAGAACCGAAGCTTCTACCGCCGTTTTCCTTCGATCCTCGCTCGGATTTCCTGATCTAACGCGCTGATCATGTTCCACCGCCTCCGGGGAATCTCGCAGGTGATGGAAATCCGGTGTTTTGCACCTTAGACGCAGCTCCGGCGAGCACCGCCGGTATTTCATCTCGGACCTCGCCGCCGACCGCCTTCCAGGGCCTCCGAGCTAAAGAAAAACCCCGAGGTGAGATCCCCGACCTCCCCTCTACCCTTCTATGCCATGAAATCCAAGTTTTAGGAGGTATAGACGAAAAACCGAAGATCTCCGGCGAGATCGCCGCCTCCCGCCTCCGCGGGCCGCCGGGCAGCGCCGCCCGCGCACGGCCAGGGCGACGTGGCCCCCTGAGGCCCGTCCATTTTAAATCATGCGGTTCCTATTAGATCTAACCCGTACTGCTTCGCGTTATAATCTCAGCCGTCTATTTTAAATCGAACGGTCCACATCAGCCCCACGTTATAAAAGCCGGGATTCTTACGCGCTACCCCCTGGGGATCTCGAAAAACACGAGCTAGCCCCGGAAACTTCTGATCTAGCCCCTGGAACGCGGGGCGGAACCTAGATCAGAAGTTTCCGGGGCTAGCTCATGTTTTCCGAGATCCCCAGGGGGTAGCGTGTAAGAATCCCGACTTTTATAACGCGGGGCTGATGTGGACTGTTCGATTTAAAATAGACGGCTGAGATTATAACGCGAAGCGGTACGGGTTAGATCTAATAGGAACCGCACGATTTAAAATGGGCGGGCCTCAGGGGGCCACGTCGCCCTGGCCGTGCGCGGGCGGCGCTGCCCGGCAGCGCGCGGCGGCGGGAGGCGGCGATCTCACCGGAGATCTTTGGATTTTCGTCTATACCTCCTAAAACTTGGATTTCCTGGCATAGAACGGTAGAGGGGAGGTCGGGGATCTCACCTCAGGGTTTTTCTTGAGCTCGGAGGCCCCGGAAGGCGGCCGGAGGCGAGGTCCGAGATGAAATAGCGGCAGTGCTCGCCGGAGCTGCGTCTAGGGTGCAAAACACCGGATTTCCTTCACCTGCGAGATTCCCCGGAGGCGGTGGAACATGATCAGCGTGCTAGATCAGGAAATTTGAGCGAGGATCTAAGGAAAACGGCGGTAGAAGCTTCGGTTCTCACCGGGAGGAAAAACAGCCGACCAGGGGGGGAACAGGGCGATGTCGACGTTTATAAAGGCGAGGGGGGCGGCGGTCTGTTGGGATCGAGTTGGAGTCGTCTGGGACCGGGAGTCGGGCTGGGGGCGCGGGTTTCCGGAGTTGGTTGCGATCGGGCGCGAGGAAGAGTCCGGCCGTTGGGGCGCGCCGGAGGTAGGAGATGACACGCGAGCCCCGCGTGTCAGTGAGAGGAAGAGAGGGCGCGCGGTCGTGGGCTGGCGCGAGGGGGGGAGAATAGTGGGCCGGCTGGCGGGTTTCGGCCCACTGGCCTGTTGGGTTTTCTTTCTCTTTTTTCTTTTTCCTTTTCTTTTCTGTTTTGATTTGAATTTGAATTCCAATTTGAATTTGAATTTCTGCACCACATGCAATACGTCCAAAATTTTTTAAATTCCCCTCTTAACAGATTTTGGGGTGTTACAGCTCTACCCCCCTTAAAAGAAATCTCGTCCTCGAGATTGGTGGTTCTAGGAAAACAATTCCGGAAACTGTGCCTCAAGCTCGTCTTCTCGCTCCCAGGTGGCTTCCTCTTCCGAGTGATGCTTCCACTGCACCTTGCACATCCGGATTCTTTTATTTCTTGTGAGGCGTTCCATTGTCTCCAAAATCTTGACCGGTTGCTCGGCATAAGACAGATCCTCTCGTACGTCAACCTCATTCATGGGTAACATCTCTTCAGGCGTCCTCAGACATTTCTTGAGCTGTGACACATGGAATACGTCGTGCACTTCCGATAGGCGAGCCGGTAGTTCGAGTTGATATGCCACTTCACCTTTCCTCTCCAAAATCTGAAAGGGTCCGATGTATCGAGGTGATAACTTCCCTTTCACCTTGAACCGACGAAGTTCTCGGATAGGGGACACCTTGAGATAGACATAGTCCCCCACGTTGAAAACGAGCTCTCTTCTCCGTACATCGGCATAGCTCTTTTGTCGGGTCTGCACTATCCTCAGGTTGTTGCTGATTTCCCTCACTTTCGCCTCGGCTTCTTGTAGTATTTCGGGCCCAAACACTTTACTTTCCCCGGTTTGGTTCCAAAATAGTGGAGTTCTGCACTTCCTCCCATACAAAGCCTCAAATGGTGACATCTTCGTACTAGCCTGATAACTGTTGTTATATGAGAACTCCGCATACGGTAAGTTCTTATCCCAACTCCTATTATTTTTGAGCGCACACGCTCTCAGCATATCTTCAAGGATCTGATTGGTTCTTTCCGTCTGCCCATCAGTCTGGGGGTGATAGGCAGAACTAAAATTTAGATGGGTTCCCATGGTTTCATGTAACTTCTACCAAAACCTTGAGGTGAACTGTGTCCCTCGATCTGACACTATCTTCTTTGGCACTCCATGGAAACACACGATCCTTGACATGTACAATTCCGCCAATTTGTATCCGCTGTAGCTTTCTTTCACGGGGATGAAATGAGCTACCTTGGTTAGCCTATCGATGATGACCCATATAGAATCATATCCTGATTGGGTCCTAGGTAGTCCCACTATGAAATCCATACCTATTTCTTCCCATTTCCATTCAGTCACTTTGAGTGGTTGCAATAATCCCGCAGGTCGTTGATGTTCTTCTTTCACCAACTGACATGTGTCACACAGGGCAAACTGTTCCGCGACATCTCGCTTCATGCCATACCACCAATATCTGCTCTTGAGGTCATGATACATCTTCGTACTTCCAGGATGAATGGAGTAGTCGGAATCATGGGCCTCCTTCAAAATCAACTCACGGATCTCCTTCACTTCAGGCACACAGATTCTTTTCCCATGCCACACCGTACCTTGTTCATCCTCTCTGAACCCAGGGGCTTTATTTTCTTTGATGAGTTCTCTAATCTCTTGTATCTTCTCGTCATTCTTCTGACCGTTTCGTATGTCTTGCTCTAAGGTGGAGTCCACTTCCATGGCGATGGCCTCAGCACTATTCACCAGACAAAGATTGAGTTTTACCACCTCTTCCTTCAATTCTGTAGGCATGTCCTTTAAGCTCAGCCTATTGACCTGCACCTTCCGGCTTAAAGCATCTGCCACGACGTTCGCTTTCCCAGGATGATAGTTGATGCCCACATCAAAGTCGTTGATTAGCTCTAACCATCTCCTTTGTCTGAGGTTGAGATATGGCTGTGTGAAAATATACTTTAAGCTCTTATGATCCGTATATATCTCTGTCCGCTTCCCCATCAACTAATGCCGCCAAATCTTCAATGCGTGTACCACTGCGGCTAGCTCTAGGTCATGTGTAGGATAGTTCTTCTTGTGTTTTCGGAGCTGCCGGGATGCATACGCCACGACATGCCTCTCTTGCATGAGAACACATCCTAACCCGTTTCCAGAGGCATCGCAGTACACCGAAAAGTTCTTCTGCATATCTGGCATAACTAGCACTGGGGCTGTTGTCAATCTTTTCTTTAGTTCTTGGAAACTCGTCTCGCACTGCGGTGTCCAGATGAATGTGATTCCCTTCTCCAACAATTTGGTGAGGGGTCTCAAAATCTTGGAGAAACCCTCGATAAACCGTTGATAATACCCAGCCAATCCTAAGAAGCTTCGAACTTCCCCGACATATTCAGGGGTCTTCCTCTTCTGTACATCCTCGATCTTGGCGGGATCTATGGAGATTCCTCCCTCTGAGATTATATGTCCTAAGAAGGGAACTCTCTTCAACCAAAATTCACACTTGCTCAGCTTGGCATATAGTTGGTGTTCTCTCAGCTTTGGCAACACCAACCTTAAATGCCTCTCATGTTCTTCTTCATCTTTGGAAAAGACGAGAATGTCATCAATGAAAACCACCACAAATTTGTCCAAATATTCCATGAATACCTTGTTCATGAGATACATGAAGTATGCCGGGGCATTAGTTAGCCCGAAAGGCATGACGGTGTATTAATACAGTCCGTACCGAGATACGAAAGTTGTCTTTGGAATATCAGCTTGCCTTGTCTTAAGCTGGTGGTATCCCGACCTAAGATCAATTTTCGAGAACACCCAAGCTCCCCTAAACTGATCAAACAAGTCTTCAATGTGGGGTAATGGGTACTTGTTCTTGATGGTTACTTCATTCAACGCACGGTAGTCTACCCATAACCTTTGGGTCCCGTCCTTCTTGTGCACAAATATCACTGGAGCTCCCCATGGTGAGGAACTAGGACGAATGTACCCCTTCTCTGTCAATTCTCTCAAATGTTCCTTGAGATCTTCCAGCTGTTTGGAGTCCATCCGGTAGGGTCTCTTGTATATCGGAGCTGTTCCAGGCACTAGCTCAATCGCGAATTCCACTTCACGATCGGGGGGCATACCTGGCAACTCCTCCGGAAAAACATCTGGATATTCCCTGATGATCCTGATCTCCTCCACTTCCACCTCAATTTGATTGAGTTTAATGTCCCTCCTAGGCTCTTGTATGGTTATGAACTTTACTCTTGTGCCACTAGGGTGAGTTAGTTCCACCGTTCTTGTCGAACAATGGATGATCTCTTTATGTTTGGTCAACCAATCTATACCCAAAATAATATCTATCCCTTGTGAATCTATCACTATGAGGTTGGCAGTAAATACTACCCCATTAATGTCTAGATTCACCTTGGGACACACTTGTTTCTTGTCCTTATCTCTCCCCCTGGAGAGTTTACTGCTATAATATGGTCCATTTGAGTTGTTGCTAGATCATGCTTCTTAACAAACCCTTGAGCAATGAACGAGAGGGTAGCACCAGAATCAAACAACAGGGTTGCAATGTGTAAACTGGCAGGAAACTTACCAATTACCATGTCAGGTGCCTCTTGCGCTTCCTCCATGGTCACGTGGTTCACCCGTCCTCGCATCACATTCTGCTGTTGTGGCTGCATGACCTTCTTCTTTAGGCACTTATGGGCATAGTGCCCCACTTCACCACAGTTGAAGCATTGCACCCCAACCTTAGGTGCCTGGCCTTTGTTGTCTTGGGGTTGGTTCTGTGGTCCTTGTACTGCTGGTCGAGCTTGATATGTGGGGCGAGGCTGCTGTACAAACTGACGTTGTGGCTGTGCTGGTGCTGACAGAGGCCTGAAATTCAGGTTGTACCCTCTCGGTGCTGAGTAGGGTACCACAGCACGGCTCGTCTTCCCTGCGGGTGGCTGCATCAGTCGTGAGCGTGTGTTGCTACCCGAGGCTTGGTGTGACCATCCTGCCTTCCTCTTGTTTTCATTTTCCAAGGCCTTCAGCTTCCTCTCCACAACAAATGCTCTGTCTACCATCTTTTGGAAGATTTCATACTCGTTGGAGGACATTGCACATTGCATCTCCGCAGTAAGTCCTTCCACAAAGCAGTCCTGTTTCTGCTCATCAGTTTCGATGTCCCGTGGTGCATAACGGGATAGTTGGGTGAACTTAGTGAGGTATTCCCTCACAGTCATGTTTCCTTGCTGCTGTCCCAAGAACTCCTTCCTCTTGTTTTTGAGTTCACCAATTGGTATGTAATGGTTACGGAAACTGCGCTTGAACTCTTCCCATGTAATGTTCTCGGGGTCATGGTGGGCTGCCACGTAGGCGGTCCACCAATCAGCAGCGGGTCCATGCAATTGGTGAGAGGCAAACAGCACCCTCTCATACCCTTGGCACTGTATGATCCTCATCTGACTCTCGATGGTCTTTAGCCAGTCATCTGCCTCTAGAGGTTCAGCAGCACTTGCAAACTTTGGAGGTTGAGTCCCTAGAAACTCACTCAACCTTGGTTGGCGTGGTGCAGCTTGTGGGGGTGGAGCTTGGTGCAAGTTGGCCACCACTTGAGTTAGGCTCTGGATGAGCTGATTTTGATTTTCAAGCATCTGGTGGATGGGATCAGCTCCTTCACGGCGACCACCCCTGCCTTCTCCTCTAGAAAGATGAGGGTTGCCGGCCTCATCGTTGTTGTTGGCAGGGTTGGCACTACGACCCTTTCCTCTTCCGGGCATCTATCATGATAAACCAAATGTCAATTTAAAGCATTACGTATTAACTTCCCAATTTGCTTGTTTAAACTTTAAAATTTGAGGCCTTATTATATTTATATTTTCTGAGGGTTTCACGTCTCACGCGAAAATAAATGCACTCTTAATTCATAGGGGTTCACACATCAAAGCAAAACAACCTGAAGACGAGGTTGTGGACAAATGCCCATGGCTTCCACAACTCACGTCACACACCAAACATTAACACACCATTAACTAAGGTATTGACTCGCCTACTTGATAACCTGCTGAACTATGGGAAAGGACGCTACATGACTCGTATCACTGAGCTGGATCCTCGGGATCTTCCTCATTATTGCGGCTGCCCTCTAATTCCGCTTTGGGTGAGGAAACTGCTGGTGGAGAAGTGCGGCGACGCCTGCTCGCCCGGCGGTCTGGGGAGTCAGGAGTCCATGTGTCATTCACAGTGACACACAGTTCATTCCCATCTCCGCTTTCTCTCGCCCTCAAGCTGGCGCGAAGCAATGCCTCAGTCTCCTTCAGGGTGTCACGAACATCCTGAAGCTCCAGCTGACACTCCTGCAGTTGAGTGCTCAGCATAGCAGCATCGTCCAAGCACAGGTCCATGTGCTCATGGGAAGTCCTCTGCTGCACTGGCGGGTACTTGTACTCCGGGGTAGCACTCTCACGCTGGAGGACATACATGTACTCAGTCCTGTCCAGGTGGCGACGGTAGATGTAACTCTGGCAGGTGATGTCCTCCCAGGTGACATCCTTCTCGGCATCGACCTGTGTCGCTCGACAAGCTGGAGAGCGGTGGATCTTGAGAAGATGATTTTCATGGATAATCCTCATTTCTGAACTCCATTCTTCCCGCTTCTCATGGATGGTCCGGGTGGAGCTGTAGTGTATGATTAGCTTGCCCGTATTGCCGGCAGCGTGGAGCATACGCCGTAGACGGCGCAACAAGCCTCCTACTGCCAATCCGTAGGAGTGGTACGTCACCGGACGGTTCTCCTCTCTCAAGGCAAGGGCAACTACCGGGACTCTCCCTCCGGTGGACTTGTGGGCGGTGCGGATCATGCGAACCATCTAAAACATAAAGCATTTCAAAATTAAGTTAGATAAGAGTTAAACAAAAATTGTATTTTGAATAAAAGTTGGGGTAAGATGAATATAGTGACCCCATTAAATACACTTTTCAACCCACACCTTTGTAAAATAGTTTTTAAGAAAATAGGGTCCTTAAATACGTCCATTTCTACCTAGGTCCACGTTCCTACGGGCAACCTTGGCTCTGATACCACTTCTGTCACACCCGGTTTCTCCGAAGATCAACCGAGTGAATGCCACATGTATGCCAGGATCATTCTCTCATACATGTGATGACAAATAGTGAAGCATCATTTATTACAAGCCAGGTGTTGAATATAAATAAGTATTACATAGCATACGTCTCGATGGACGATAATAAGTTCCTATATGTAAATAAAACAGCAGCGGAATGTTATTCTTGTGCGCTCCGTCACAGGCGTTGCCCGGGGGACTCCATGAACCTAGAATCCTTCTTCGGGTCCGAAGTCTTGGTCACTGAACACCACATCATCCCCTTGACCTGAGCAGCAATTTAAACCAACAAATATGCAAGTTTGAGTACCGTTGGTACTCAGCAAGTGTGGGAAAGTTATGTCATGCATGGCTAGAGCAAGGAGAGGTTGAACTCATGGTTAAAGCACTACACAATTATTACCTATCACCTTAACTTATTAAGCACCTACATTACTACACAGGTGAAATGGATCCCAATCTCCCAAACCATCATCAATATCAAGTAACTATAACATCATTTCCAATGTTAAGCTCCCCGCTTAACATCCACAACTTCCAAAGTCATCATCCTCTAATCATGAATAAGTTCAAGCCGCTCTTGACCGTGAGCACGGCTGTCATGACAGTTTTGACTCTGCAGAGTTTGCACAACTGTACCCACATGTAGTGATTTCATCCCCCGTTGCCGGGTTCACTAAAAGAACCTCCATTATGCCAGTGGCCGAGAACCACATTCACACTTTCCAGGTGTGTAGCCAGGAGATCACTACGAAGCCTTTACAAAGGGATTCCTGACGAGCGTGGGCCCACTGAGGTTTCACCCCTAACAGCATACAAGAGGCTCCAACCCCGCTGCAGTGGCCCCCTCTTGAGCCTTGCGGTTCATATGGTAGTCTAGCTGACACCTATTCCATGCACCATCCAAAACACCCATACTACGCCAGAGATACACCTAATTAATTGGCCAAGCTGCCCCATCTCAGCATGTGGTTGGCACGGTAAAGCCAGGTTACATGCTCCATGAACCGGTCCTTAGGATCCAGGCAAGTACTAAACACAAACCCGAGTCTCGTGCACCCAGCACCAACCAAATCATCCAACTTGCCTTGATTCCTACCTCTACATCACTCATAACATCTCATTCAAGAGTAAAGTAAATAAATTGATGATCTCATGTCCCAATTATCCCATTCTAAGCATGGCTAAGCATAGGCATAATAATAAATGACATGATAGAATAAATCCCAACCCAAGCTACAAGGGAACAAGGTAATACAATTCTTGGGAAACTTCCTAGCATGGGTTTCATATTTCAATTGACAATGCAATTAATTCTATCTACACATCCTAGTATAGGATCAAAGTGGTCAAGGACACTTGCCTTCTTCCTGCTGCTCTGGGAATGGAAAGTCTTGGTCTTGGAAGGGGAGAACTTGCTCTGGGGCAGGTTCTACTCATGCCAATACACATAGCAAAAGAAAACAACAATACATAAGACATAGTTCACACTTTCACTTCATACAACCCACACATACATACATATGATAGTCATTCACATTTCTAAGTGTTGTGGTTACTCTAGATGTGTTGATTTTTAGCCTACATGCACTTTTAAACATATGTATATGATTTCTAACTTTTGTATTCAGATTTCTGTTTGCACACTATATATGAATTTCCAATTTGAACAACTTCTTTATACACTTCTTAGCTATCAAGTTTGCATGAAAGGTAATTTCCTACTCAAATAGGTTTTCAGATCTTCTACCAAATCCTAAAATGAAGTTTTTGGATTTAGAGACTTCATTTATCATTTTCTAATTATGCATACCCATTTTCCTATATTTTTCAGATTTATTTTCTATGCCTAAAAGTGAGTTTTAATATTAAGTAGTAGGGCATATCATCTAAACAGAATAAATTCTTATCTAAAATATTAAATAATATATTTTTGAACTTCTCCTCAAATGTGAACTAATTTAAATTTATTTTACAAATTTTCAGAATTATTTCCTAACCTAAAAATGTGTTTAAGCACATTGTTTTTGCTTTACCCCCGGCCCCGCTGCCACCAGCCCCCGCCGTCGCCGACAGCGTACCGACGCCTAGGTGTCCAGTCGGTGGCGGGGGGATTCCAGGGCGGCTCGCCTCGCCTGGTCGAGCGTCGCCGATGCCGGCGCCGCCTCCGCCCGCCGCCGTCGCTGCAAGGCGCTGCTGGCCCCTCGCGCTATCACCGCCGATGCCTCACGCTGGCGATTCCTCGCGCCGCCATGCCACGCCATGCCGCCGCGCACCACCGTCCCGCGGCCCGCCCCACTGCGCACCGCCATCCTGCGCCCCGCCCCGCCGCAGCCGCTGCCGTCCCGCCCCAAGCCCCGCCCGGCCGCCCCTGCTCGTGCCGAGCCCCGGCCGCGCCTCGGCCGCCGCCGCTCGCTGCGCCCCGCCCCGAGCCCCGCCCTGCTGTGCCGCCCGGCCCCGCCCCAAGCCCTGCCCTGCCGCGCCGCCCGACCTTAGTTGATTAATTATTTAATTAGTATTGTAATTGATTATTGTTTAAATAATACTTTGATTGATTGCGTGATTAGTTACTATATGTAAATAAATGGGTTTCTGCCCGGTCCGGCCTGACACGACCCATTTAGGGTCTGTCACGGCCCATTTATTGGTAATGTATTAGTCGAGACAGGCACGGAGGACGGCAAGCTCCCGCGCGTGGACGGCGGGCCCCGACGGTGCGGTTTCATCTTTGACCCACTTACGATGGGGCATAACGTACGACGGCTAACCCTAGGCGTCGTAAGATAATGGCAGGCCCCAGTGGGGCATAACTTAGGACGGCTGACCCACTTCTTTGTCTCTCATTCTTTCCTTCTCCCTCGTTCTTTCCTCTCTCTCTTTTAAATGACTAAAAAATGAAAGATTGACGTAAACCTATACAACATGTGTCACCCGTTTCGAACGGGCCCGTCTCACATGTGTTACGCATGTGAGGCGTGTACGTTCGGAATTGTCCCTTTTTGGACAGCCTGGGAGTGACCGAGGGGGCATGGCTTGTGATGAAACGTGGGTTTAGATCTAGACGAGATTTCGACGGCATAACCCTGTTGTTCTTTGCTAGGGACGAGAGACAGGCAGCCGAGCTCTGAGCTTGGGACGAGTATCAACACTCGTACATGCTACAGCTGCAAGCTGCCATGCAGGTAAGTTCAGATCGTTGTACTCAACGTTTCTAATATATGAATGACATGTATAATAATTTACTTCATATTTGCAGGCTATGGCCGCAGGACAGCCGGCTGTCTTTCCTCAGTGGGCGCCGCCACCGATACAGCTACCACAGGGGCCGACGTCAGGAGCACAGGTACAAAATTTTTCATAATAGCTGCAACTAGTTAAACTTACTCAAATTTAGTTGAATTTGATCAAACTTACTCAAACGTAGGGAAAACTAGTTAAACATCCTCAAACTGAGTAAAATATGGTACAACTTACTCAACCATAGTCAAATATGAGCAAACTTACTCAAACATAGCCAAAACTAGTTGAACTAGCTCAAACACAAACACTAATAGTCCATACTTCTCAAACTTAGTAAAATATGAGCAAACTTACTCAAACATAGCCAAATCTAGCTAACTTGCTCAATTCTAACTTGTAATGAGTTTATTTAGTCATATACACATTTGTGAACTTCTAATTTGTCTAACTATACATGTACATCACAGGGATTGGCGACGCGGGCTCAGGAAACTCCATCCCCTCAGCAACCGGCGTTTGGACGAGCGCGCGACGACTTCCTGGACTCCGGTGGCAGCGGTCGGGGTAGTGTCGCGTGTGTATAGTGTTTTTGTGCCTGCCTGTGATGTATATTTGATTGCCTGTGATCAGGCAATCGAGCCAAGGCTGGCCTCGAAGCCAGGGCAGGAATTTCTGTTTTTTTAAAAAATTGCAAAGCTTATTGACGACGGTTTCTGGTACTTGGCCGTCGTCAATAAGACATTAGTATTGACGACGGCCAGGTACCAGAAACAGTCGTCAATAAGCCATTAGTATTGACGACGGCCAGGTACCAGAAACCGTCGCCAATAAGACATCGTAATTGACGACGGTACAACCATGGCCGTCGTCAATAAGCTAGCTTATTGACGAGAGCCTGACCCTGGCCGTCGTCAATAAGCTGCTTTTGCTTATTGACGACAGCAAGCTTTAGTTGTCGTCAATAAGCTTATTGACGACGGTTACTGTCGTCAATAAGCTTATTGATGACCAATAATTGACGACAGCCATAAACCGTCGTCTATAACATTTTACCCTTGCCAATAAGTTATTGACAATGGTACTGTGCTTATTGATGACGGTTTTCGACCGTCGTCTATTGTCCGGATTCCTGTAGTGGGTAGGGACTATGAGGAGCTCTAACGCCTTGCTCCAGATCAGTCTCAAAGGCCTAATGTCACCGTAAGGAATTGGAACGATAAGGACTACTCGGTGGTGACCATACAGTGCAAGGATAGGCCCAAACTTCTGTTTGACACAGTCTGCACCCTGACAGACCTGCACTATGTTGTTTTCCACGCGAACATTGACGCCAAGGATAATCAATCTTACCAGGTGAATATACTTATCCGAATATTCTCTAGTCACTGACATTACATTTATTTACCAAAATTGGGTTCAATAAAGCCGTTTGACGCTTATATAGATTCTTCTGGAGGAATTCTATGTAAGGCATGTGAATGGGTCACCAATGAACACTGAAAACGAGAGGTTGCGAGCCATCCAATGCCTTGAAGCAGCTATCGAGCGGAGGGTATCTGAGGTAACTGTTCCATGCATCAATCTGAAATCATATCCCTGCAAATGCAAAACTACAAAATCAAAAAAAACAGAGGAGGGAAGTACATATACAAGCAATTTAGCTCGAAACTCACCCTTTTCTTCATATTTGGTTGTCCCAGGGCGTCAAGATTGAGCTGTGCACTAACGATAAAGTCGGCCTACTATCTGAGGTCACCCGCATCTTCCGCGAGAACAGCTTGACATCACAAGAGCAGAGGTGACCACGAGAGGCAAGATGGCTGTGAATACCTTCTATGTTCCCAGTTCTACAGGAGAGGCAGTTGATCAGAAGATAATAGACTCCATTAGGCAAGCCATAAGCCAGAACATTCAGGTTAAAGGCCAGCCTGAGCCACCAGAACCACAGATGAAAGAGTCCCCAACATGGTTCCTTATTGCTAACCTGTTCCGCCCGAGGTCTCTCTATGGTTTTGGGTTGTTCCTCCATTGATTGCACCGTCCTGCAAATTTATTGTCCATGAAGCAACCCAGGGAAATTGGGGAGTCACAAATATCAAGCATTCATTCTGTTGCAGTGTTGCAGGATTTAAATCTACCTAGCATATGGGAGATGCCTCTAGTCATCATCTGTAAATATACTTGATTTCACCTTGCTCCCATTGTAAATATGTTGTAGATAAAGGATGTAAATATAAACTGTGCAGAATGATGATGTCCCAGATTGTTACTACCGCAGAAACCAGTGCCTTTTCTGAATGTTTAAACAGAGGAAGACATGCCATAGTTTCTTTACATCTTACCAAAATGATAGGGCAAGTCGGCCTGCTTTGCTCTCAAATTATTGCAGCTATCCTACCACTGGAATCTGCATGACAGCAAGGACCGCCAAATTCTGTGGTGGGTTGCTAGATGTAGGTCAGTAGTCAAAGCATGCGTTTATCTCCTTCCATGAAGCTTTGGTGACAAAGACGCATCGCACCGAGTTGTGCTGATGGCCCCCGATGCAGACGACACTGCATCAAAACCAAATCAGCCTCTGTTGTTGATCTGCGATCCGACCATATCTCCAATACACAAGTTTTGGATCAATGTGGACGATCAGGCTGTGACATCACATCCTGCTCAAATTGCCTTGCAGCGGCCTCAAGATGTGGTGGCTTGTTCCTGAAAGTTCAGTGGAGAGCCAGAAGTGTAGCTGAAATCAGAATCTAGAAATACGCATGCGGAAGAAGAGTTAGCTCAATGTTTGCAACATTCTGGGACCTCCCTAGGCTTCGGTTACCTATCAATCGTGCTGCTTTTTGGGTCATGTGATGATTGTATGATAGCACATATTCCTGCTTTTGATTGGTGACATCTCAACAGTAGTAATAATGCATATCGAGATCAAGAACTCCAAAGTGGAGTATTTCTGCAGCATGAATTGATGAACAGTAAAGTATCTTTGTTCGTTATGCTTTGTACAGAGAATTCGGCGAAACCACGCAGTAAGATGCACACCTCTCCCACCATGGATCCACTGGACTAGTGTATGGGGGCGCACCCTCGCGCGGTATGACATGTTTGAATGTGAAAAAGAACTTTCAGAAGCATGTATAAGGACACACACTGTTGGAAATCCAGCGATCACTTCACTTGCCATTGGTGTGAGGACCGGAGTCCAGACAACCAGGATTAAGTTGGGTGGTGTCACGCGTTGCGATACCGTACAGCTCACATAAAATATGAAAATATTATAACAGAGGGGTTCATTTAGTCATATTATATCAGAGTGCAAATTTGAAAACAGAGTTCGGAAACAGCGGAAGAGCAACTAAATATTACAACTCGTCAGATACATAGATGAAGATATTAGCGACGTATCGAGCCCATTGATACGTCACTCTAGCAGCACATCAATCACTCTTGCGACGAGCTAGGTTCCCATTGAACCGTTCAACCCTCAGCGAGTGATACTTCATTCGGTAGCTCTCCAATTATACCATCAGAATTGATTTCAGAATTACCTGAAAAACGTAATTCAACAAACCCTGAGCAACTAATACTCAGCAAGACTCACCCGTCAAATGACTTACTAGACCTTCTATTAGTATGCATCAGAAACCTTGGTTGAAAGGAATGTTTTGCATAAAAGAAGCCTAATTGTGTGTCCTTAATTAGCAAATTACAGCAGCCTTTGTTTTTAGTGGCACAAAATAATAAGTTCAGTTGGCAGCTAATCTAAGCACTCAAGTTTGTATAGCAATAATTAATCTAATTTCATATCTGACCATACTAATAGAAATTTCCACTTGTGACTACGCAATAACGCAATGAACAAGCGGTACTCATTTTCTCCCAAGTGATGGCGTTTCAAACCAATTTTATTCCTGCAGGATAATCCAAAAAGCACGACATGCATGCACCCCCCGAAGTCGTATATATAATGCACTTCGTGACTGTCGTACATGATAACCTTTCTCAAGATATCCCAAATTTCAAAAAAGTCTACCGGCCCGGGCAGAGGATTCCTTACACGACAGGTTTGACCGGGATGATCTCCGCGAGGGAATTACCTGCTGCCCTCTTAACGCCTGGCCAAGGTCGGCCTAATGATCGCTGGCATCCAGAGTGATCAAGTTACATCAGTTTACTAGTGCCCATATCAATAGCATGCTACTGGTACATTCAATACTTGTTCAACAGGGCCGACAACGACACGGTCACACAGGACCACGTCCCTTTGCTTCCTACAACCCGCCCGATCTCCATTTTTCAATTGTGATTCAAGAAATCCATGCCATATCCATAATTCCTAGAAAATCTTATAACTCGTGAGCAGTTTCCGACTACCCAACTTCTACCATTCGATATGTCTAATTAGCATATCAAGAAACAATCATGTAGTCGGTCTACCCACTGATATAACATGGATTTATAAGCCATGCAAGTGGAGTATCACCCAAATCCTAGAACTTAATGCACAATTCACATAACACTAAGTACACATTGATGTAAAAAGTAAATACTTATAAAAAAGGTTAATATAAACCAGAGCTTGCCTTGATGTTGCTCAGAAAAGACCTCACTATCTGTGGGGTTTGGGTCAGTCAACTCCCCCGGACTCGGCTCCTCGATCACGGGCTCTAGCATATACATAAAAAATGCAATTTAAGTTACTAATGCGGTAACTTTATATTGTGTCAACATCAAACTGATGCTAAAACAATTATTTGGATGTGTGACAATATTTTTTATAATTAGTGGTGATCTTTATGTGATTAAAATCAGATTTTAACAACTATATTACGTAAAAAAACATTTTTCTATTAATTATCTATATGAGTTGAATCAATTCATTTACTTACAGTTATATTGCTAACATGGGTGATTTACATGAAGGGAGTAACATGTTGAGGAATTGCAGCACAAATTTTGAGTATTTATTTATCCCTTATCTAAGTTCTGGAATTTAAATAGCAGCAAACAATTGTTAATTATTTTATCAAAATCACAGGGCGACATGATCTGGAATTTTCACTGTTATATATTTAGCCTGCAAGAGTGTGTTCTGCAATTTCTCAGGTTTTCTCATGGTTGGATCTCCCTCTAATCAATTTACCACATTATTGCTTAATATAGTTTTAAAATAAAGACAGGGCACTTTCATATGCAATATACTTGCTAAAGGTGTAGATAGGGTCCTTACAAATCCAGTAAAACTGGTTTCACGTTTTCTATTTTTTTCTAGAATTTCTTATGATTTTTACAAGTTCTCATCATTTTCTAGAATTTTTTTATGCTGAATATTGCTGTCCAGTAGAGTTCGGCCACATAGCGGGACAAAGCGGGCTGGCCGCATAGGATCTGGTGCGAGCCGCACCAGATCGTGCCTAGGCACCACGGCAGCAGCCATGGCAGGCGAACCTCTTCGCCAGAGAGCTCGCGTGGCCTCGGGGATGGGGATGGGCCCAGCGGGGCTGTAGCACCCAGGGCAGCTCGCTGGCAGGTAGCAGCAGCGTCGGAGCCGGCTGGAGCAGGCCGCCTACGAGACTTTCATGGCATCGGACTTCATGGCATCGTGCGCTCGTGTCGAGGTAAAAGAGAAGGGGAAATGGCACCGGGAGCTTCGCCTCGAGGTAAGGAACACTGGCATATATCAAGTTGGCAAGGTGGTGTCAGAAAAATGGAGTTCAATGGTGAGGTGGCGTCAAGCTCGAACCAACGTCATTCAAAACTACAACCTGAGTCAAGAAAACCAAGGGAACATTTTTAGATACATGCGCACAAGGGTAGGCACGGCAAGAGGAATCAAGCTCACTCAAAGATCATAGAACAAATTTCGCGGGTAAGGTGATGGAGGTCCAATGAGGGCTAATTGCAGAGAACCTTGATTCGGGTTTGTTTGGTGCGGGGAGGAGTTTCTAGTCGGTCAGCATAGTTTCAGAACACGAGAGCAAAGGAGGGAGTAAGCTTGGTCGGAGCTGTAAGGAAATGGAGGTGCGGTGCAGCTGTGGTGCAGGCACGGCGATGGCGAGTGGCGAGCGTGCAGACGAATGAAAATGGCGACTGTCGAGTGGGGATGGCGTGTGAAGTGGGGCGGGAGCATTGGCGAGTAATGGGGTCGCTGCGCTGGCTGTTGGGCACGGCACATGCGGTGCCGTGGTGTGCATGCAGCAGTGCGGAGGATGGCAGTGGAGAGGAAGAAGATGCTGACAGGTGGGGCCGTTGTCTTTTAATTTTTTTTTTGAATTTCAAATCTGCACACACTTTCTAATTCGAAAATAAATATCTAGAGGCTTCCAAAATTGGTAAAAACTTGCAGAGGGGTTCTACCGAATCTACACCTAATTTTGATGAACCCAGATTTGAATTTGCCATTGAAAGTTTTAAATTATGATTTTTCTCTTCCAAACAATTGTTAAACTCATAGTTTACAGAAATTACATCATATTTCATTGAGATTTTTATACATGCCCAAAATGGACGCCATTTCATGTAAAGAATTGAGCTCATGCCATCTAGTGTAAAATCTTATATTTCACCCCATTTTGATGATTTGAGTCACATTCATAATTAGACTTAAATCTTAAATCTTCAATGATCTGCAGTGACCAATAAGTTACATTTGAAATATTCCTTGATTCACTATCTAAAATATTGCAAATTGAAGTGGTAGCGCACATAAACTCAAGGAACAGTAAAAGACTAAAAGGTAACTAACTTGTGTCACCATACTAAGATCTCACATCTTACATAACACTAAGCAAAAACAAGTGCCACCGCCATTAGATCACATATCTTACATAACACCAAATTGGCAAACAATAGTCAATTTAGACAGTGAATAAACCCAATATACATGCCAAGATTCTAATGTAATTTTTCCTAAATTCAAACTTCAATATCAGTAATATGTGCAGACAACAAGAAGGGTTTAATCATGACAATACAATAACTTAGAAGATAATATCATCAAGATAGAGTATACTAGACATCAAATGTAACAAAATACTTAGATCCTTGATTATAGCTAATTCATGCGATACAAGGTTTACATCGAACCCATAACAAATAGAGTTTCTAGCAAGAGTCCTCAGACTCAATACAATGCTAAAGAACATAGTTAAGGCATCTATTTTTTGATGCAGCTGAAGCTCTCCACAACAGTAGCAACGCAATAGGTTTTCAGCGTACTGCAAGTGTAAGAACACAAGATATCATATGGAAATAACATCTATATGGAGAATAACAATATGTAAGCCATATTAACATCTATATCTCATTAAAAGGCTGATTTTCTGTTTGGACCTATCAAGGTGGCTACTATCATGGAATTCTGTGAAAATATGCACTACAGGAATTGATAGGATGAAACCCGGGGTGGCCCGATCTTCACGGCAGTAGGTACGATGAAGGGTAAATGGAAAGATCGGACAGCGGAACGGGTAATGGGTAACCAGCTAAAAACAGCGAGATAACTAGATTTATACCTTCCAAGGTTGGATGCAACCAAGTGACAGGGAGAGAGGCACTGAAGTTTTTGAGAACTTCAACTCGATCTCCGAATGACCACAGCACCACAATCCGAGATAACTAGCTTTATACCAGCCAAGGTTCGATGTGACCAAGCGACGGAGAGAGAGGCACCGAAACCTTGAGGATTTCAACTCGATCTCCGAACGACCACAGAACCACAAACTGGAAACTAAACTACACAAAAGGCCCTGAAGCCTAGAGCACAAATTAGGGGACCCCTGAGGGATCAGTTCACAAGTCCATGAAGAACCAGGAAGAACAAAGGTGTGCAAGGCACTCAGAATTATATTGTTTATCAAATGATCAATGGTTGTTTTCCCGGAGCACAAGTGTGATATTTATACTAGAAACAACCCTCCTAGCTAGGTGTGAACTGAAGTCACCACGTTTTGAGGTGGGAAACCAGCTACTGAGTAATTTACTAAGTAGTCTTTGATCCTCGTGTGTCTTCTCACCTTCTGCACAGTGTTTAGTAATTTAGCCATAACTTCTGCTTGGAAAGTCCAAACGATGCACCGTTTGTTGCGTTGGAAAGTAGACTTGATAAGCTTTCACACCATGTTGGGCCCTGAAAAGTGAAAGATTGGTACAGGATTATACGTGAAGTTAAAGTTCCTGCAGTGTACCCGTTCTCAGTTCGGACAGGGCGGACTATCGCGCCAACAAAAGTTCGGACAGTACGAACTGACTTTGGTTCTTTTTTGTGCCAGCCAATGACGTTCTTTCATGGGTAAACCTGAGTAACACATAATTACACGACTTAGGTAGCATATCATGCTTATCAATATTAAAATATAATCCAGAGAGGAAAGAATTCACCTCTTGTTTGAGTTTTTAAACACGAGTGTGCATAGCAAATCCTTCATAAGCTCGTGTACATGTATGTGATGCTAGGATGTCCACTTGAAAATTGGGGCAGCAACACTTGAAGATTGGGGCAGCAACAACCACTCATAAACAACTGTAATTTTTTCTTCGTTGACCTCTATGCCTTGAGTTGAAACAACAAAGCAAAGAAAAACTACCTTGTTGATGCAATAGGAGCACTTGGCAAGGTTAGCATAAGAGCATTTCTTCCTCAAAACAGCAAGTACACATTTTTTTCATTAACATGTTTGTCAAGAAATTTTCTGTAAAATAGCATACCGTCAAATTTAAATTCAACAAAGTTTTCAATGAAGGCTTTAGGAACAGGATTCATTAATCTTAAAAAAGTACTAGGAGCGTTTGACAATCCAAGAAGCATTATCAACCAGCCATGTAAATCACACTTTGTTTTAAAAGTTTTTTTCCACTTATCTCTTTCTCGCGTTCAGATTTTTTGATAGCCAGTTCTTACGCCAACTTTTGTGAGAATGATAGCACCATTAAGGTCATCAAGTATGTCATCAAGCAAAAGTATGGGATGCTTATACCTTATTGTAATATTATTTATTGCATGACAATCAGAAAATATTTTCTATGATCCATGTTTCTTTAGAACTATGAAAGAAAAATTTGCACAAGGTGAAGAACTTTCATCCACATACCATTTATCGATGAGGTCCTGCTCATGGCATCAAATTTCTTTTGTTTCTTTTAGGTCGGTGCAGTATGGTGCATGGGTTGGAAGTGAAGCACCAGGAACCAAGTCAATTTGATGTTGAACTCCTTTCTTGAGTGGCATCCCTGGTGGTTCTTCCTTGGATACACATCTTTAAATTCCTGTCACACATCAAAACATGCACTTGGCAAAGTAGAATGTAAGTCATTAGGAAAAATAAAATTGTCCTTGCACAGGAGTACAAAGAACATGACATTGGGTTCACTCAATTATTTTAGATCCCCTTTTGTAGCTATCATCACTAAACCCTCTTTTCCCTTTGGCTCGGTCATTTGCGTCTGTGGGGCTTTATTTGGCTTTGGAGACACTCTCTTACTATGTTTGTTGATCACTCGCAAGTGGTTCTCACTCTCTCGCCAAATTCTTTTCAAAATTTTCTTCTCAATTTCTCCCAATGGCCAAGGAAGTAAAGTGGGAGGCTCTTCATTGTTCATGAATATAAGTTTGTTAACCCGATCAGAAATCTGAACTGTCAGAAAATATACCAAGGTATTTGCAAAAACAGTTCGTATGCATGCATAGGATCCACATCACATTCCACTTTGTCTTTATACTTCCCAATAGAGGGAGTAACAGTCATGATGTTGGTTACACGGAGTGCCTCACAATCATGAAACCTCTACATCTTGTATGGATTACGAAGATGCCGCTGTTTCAACTCCATTTTTTTCACCAATTCCTGACTTGCAATATTATTGCAGCAGCCATGATCAAGAATAATTTTGCATAGCTTCTCCTTGATCATGCTTCCGGAGTGAAACAAATTGTGTTGTTGTTTATTTTCTGCAGTTGCACTAGTAACATTAAGCATTCGATGAGAAATGATGTAATTATTATCATCTTCATCGGGCTGGATCATATTCTCATCATCTACAATTTCCTCATCAAATATTGGTGCATCTTGTGGTTCATTTTCAGGTTCACCTTCATCGGGTTGGGTCACATTCTCGTTATTTCCAATTTCCTCATCAAATATTGGTGCATCTTGTGGTTCATTTTCAGGTTCACCTTCATCGGGCTGGGTCACATTCTCGTTATTTCCAATTTCCTCATCAAAGATTGGTGCATCTTGTGGTTGGTTCTCAGACTCCCCATCACCTTGTTCATTAATAATCATGGTCTTCCGTGTAGGACATTCAGCAGCAATATGTCCATGACTTTGACAGTTGTGACAATTAATCACTCGACTATGTGAGGAGGATGCAACCACCGATCCAATAAATTGGGCTGATGTGCTTGTAGTGTGGAGTTATTGTTCTTGCTGAATTCTAGGTCAAGAAGAAGTAGAAACTGATATCTTCACGGCACCAATAGATGAAGAATACTTAGCTGCAGCGCCTTGAGATTTACCCACAATAACAGAGGTATAGTGATGCTGCCGGTGGCACAAATCTGAGATAGATCGGCTACCATAGGAGCGACCATGTTCTCCAACATAGTCAGCACCCCGACGGCGATCATGCTGATGATCAAATTCCCATGATCTGCAAAACGGTTTTCATACCTGTCATAATAATAATCATGTACCTTTTGCTCATCATCAAAGCGAACACGTTGGCCTTGACCATGCCCTTGAGTTCTTCCTCTACGCTGATATTTGAGACCCGCGCGTCTTACATCACCATGGCCACCACAATCATTTCTGAAATTCTTACGAAAACTAATCCCAAAATATGAATTTTTTTCACCGAATTCTTCATGTTGATGTAGTGGAGCCCTTCCACCAGCTGGTGGGAGACGTTCACTAAACATCCTTTCCATGGTCTCTAAAAGTGAGTCTCCGAATTGGTGCAGCTCGGCTCGTGAAACTCGTGATTCTTTTTCAGAATTACCACATGAACGATTGAATCAGATCCTGCCATGTTAGAACAATGGAGGGAAAATGGTATAGGAAATTTTAGTGAATCACACATCTCACCACTTGCTTACCAAAGTTCTTACCTGTTCTCAAGGACTGTGTGTGGAAAATGTGGTAGTATTCCATGCTGTCATTAAGCAGTTGAAAGGTTCACGAGTCGGGAGATCCGGTTACGGATTTATTGAAGCTTGGATGGCTAAACAAGGAAGGCTTGTAGCACAGAAAATCAAGTGTCGTAAACCAAGTCAAAAGATGAGTAAACTTTGTTGCCCAATCTGATTTTTTTCAACAATGATTATATCCTTGCAGCCCTTAAATCTTTTTTTACTCTTTTTTTGTAACACACTTTTTTTCACTTGTCTCTCTTTTCTTTTCTTTTTTTATGCGAACAAGATGTGGGCTGACTAACACAATGCAGATTGATATGTCAAACAACAAATGATGTAAACGACACAAGACCAGCGGTACTACACAATGGTTTAGTTACTTTTGTGGTGGTTTAATGAACTATAGATATGACACGAAAACACGAGATGGATAACAGAAAAATGGTGAGAAACAAATGAATGATACGAGGATCGTACCTACCGTGAAAACCTGAAATCTGATACCAAATGATAGGGTGAAACCCGGGGATGGCCCGATCTTCACGGCAGTAGGTACGACGAAGGGCAAATAGAAAGATCGGACAGCGGAATGAACAATGGTAACTAGCTGAAAACAGCGGGGTAACTAACTTTATACCTGCCAAGGTTGGATGCAACCAAGTGACGGGGAGAGAGGCACCGAAGTCTTTGAGAACTTTGACTCGATCTCCGAATGACCACAGAACCACAATCCGAGATAACTAGCTTTATACCAGCCAAGGTTGGTTGTGACCAAGCGATGGAGAGAGAGGCACCGAAACCTTGAGGATTTCGACTCGATCTCCGAACGACCACAGAACCACAAACTGGAAACTAAACCACACAAAAGCCCCGGAAACCTACAGCACAAATTAGGGGACCCCTGAGGGATCACTTCACAAGTCCATGAAGAACCAGGAAGAACAAAGGTGTGTAAGGCACTCAGAATTATATTGTTTATCAAATGATCAATGGTTATTTTTCCCGGAGCACAAGGGTGATATTTATACTAGGAACAACCCTCTTAGCTAGGTGTGGACTGAAGTCACCACGTTTTGAGGTGGGAAACCAGCTACTGAGCAATTCACGAAGTAGTCTTTGATCCTCACACGTCTTCTCACCATCTGCGCAGTGTTTAGTAATTTAGCCATAACTTCTGCTTGGAAAGTCCAAATGATGCACCGCTTGTTGCGTTGGAAAGTAGACTTGATAAGCTTTCACACCATATGTATTATGGGCCCTGGAACATGATAGATTGGTACAGTATTATACGTGAAGTTGAGGTTCCTGCAGTGTACCCGTTCTCAGTTTGGACAAGGCGAACTATCGCGCCAACGAAAGTTCGGACAGTGCGAACTGACTTTGGTTCTTTATTGGGCCAGACAATGATGTTCTTTCATGGGTAAACCTAAGTAACACGTAATTACACGACTTAGGTTGCATATCATTCTTATCAATATTAAAATATAATCCAGAGAGGAAAGAATTCACCTCTTGTTTGAATTTTTGAACACAAGTGTGCATAGCAAGTCCTTCATAAGCTCGTGTACGTGTATGTGATGCTGGGATGTCCACATCAGGAATCCTGCATATTTACGACAGCCAGATGCCATCGTAAATATGGGGGGAAACCATTGTAAATAACTTATTTACGCGGTACTGCTCTATTTGCGATGGAGCGGGTCTAGCCGTCACTAATTTGCCCGTAAATAATTTAACTTATGACAGTCACCGTCATAAATAAGTAAAGTTATGATGACCAGTCCTCACTGTCCTACATAAGATGACCCATGCAACGTGGGCTGGGGGTCCCTAACTTATGACGACCTACTTGGGCCGTCGTAAATATCAGTGGCTTATTTACTACGGTGAGCCAGCCCATCGTAAATATCAGTGGTTTTTTTACGACAGCTAAGCTAGACCGTTGTAAACATAAGTGACTTGTTTACGACGGTCAGGGCTTGACCTTCATAAATAAGGGCATGTCTGTTTTTAAAAAATTTAAGAACAATACACTCGGCATGAATGTCAGCTCACAACAGACAAAACAGACAATATTTCATAATAAAGCAGCACAAATATATGTCTAAAAGATATAACATCACATGAGAAGCTCCACACTTCAAACGCTAGCACCTCCGCTACCACCGGAGCCAAAGAAGTTGTCCTCGCGCCTTGATCCTGGTGCCGGAAGGTTTGGCTATGGAGTATGAGTCCTGCGGTACACATGTGTAGTTATACTTGTATATAGTTCAAAAAGTGTGTTTTTTGACTAAATTTAATTAATTGAGCTAGAATTGAGCAAGTTTGTCTTAAATATGACCAAATTTAGCTAATTTAAGCATAATTAAGTAGGTTCGGCTATGTCGTGCTAGATTTACCTATATTCGTCTAAGTTGAGCAAATTTTGCTAATTTTCGCTAAGATAGGCTATATTTGGCTAAGTTTGCCTATGTTTAGCTATGTTTTACTAAATTTTGTTAAGTTTGGCTCAGTTTTCTATATTTCTGTAATTTAGGTCCATTTGAACAGTTGTAACTTACCCGTGCTCTTGAAGAATGCACCTGTGGCTCTATCAACGTCTTCAATGAGGTAATGACAACATGCTGCCTATGTTGTTATGCTAAGTATTAGCACATGCATCTTACTAAAATGCTATGGATGTTGAGTACTTTAAATTCTTACTTGTATCGCCTCTTGCATCTGTGCTAAATAATTAGCTTGATACTCCTCACTTGGCTTGACAAGAGCTTCTTGCTTCTGGAGTTTCTCTTGTGTCAGTCTTAGCTCCTACTAGACACTCTGTAGCTCCAGGTCTCTGGTGGCTGGATCCGGGTAATGGAGACTGCGATGAAAACCCACTTTAAGGCCTTGCCTCCCTCGAGTTAACCACTCCATCGAATACGGACAACCTACAAAAAGGCAAAGATTAAGAGTAATATTTTGTAGCTCGATTTGATAAAATTAAAAAACAGTTAGCATCTCACCATCCATTGGTTTTTGTCTTGTGTACACAACAATGACATTGATTGGTGTGTTTTGCCAACCATAGTCTTCACCGCACTAACCCAATACTTCCCTACAAATACAAGAAAATTGTGCGGACGTGTCAACAACAAATATTAGTTACAATTAAATAAAAAACACATGGACAACTCACTAGTTGAGATGTCGCCACCAGAGTGCACAGCTGGCCGGGATGTGTTAGGGTCACTTGCCCTGTGACCTGCTGTCACACCCGGTTTTTCTGAAGAACAACCAAGTGAATATCACATGTATGTCAGGATCATTTTCTCATACATGTGATGACAAATAGTGAAGCATCATTTATTACAAGCCAGGTGTCGAATATAAATAAGTCTTACATAGCAAATGTCTCAATGACAATAATAAGTGCATCACAAGTAAATAAACTAGCAGCGGAATATTATTCTTGAGGGCTCCGTCACAGGCGTTGCCCGGGGGTCTCCATGAACTTAGAAACCTTCTTCGGGTCCAAAGTCTTGGTCATTATACACCACCTCATTATCTTGACCTGAGCAGCAATATAAACCAACAAAATATGCAAGGTTGAGTACCAATGGTACTCAGCAAGTGTGGGAAAATTATATCATGCATGGCTAGAACAAGGAGAGGTTGAACTCATGGTTAAAGCACTACGCAATTAATACCTATCACCTTAGCTTATTAGGCACCTACATTACTACACAAGTGAAATGGTCCCAATCTCCCATCCCATCATCATAATCCAATAACCAAAACATCATTTCCAATGTTAAGCTTCCCGCTTAACATCCACAACTTCCAAAACCATCACTCCTCTAATCATGAATAAGTCCAAGCCGCTCTTGACCGTGAGCACGACTGTCATGACAGTTTTGACTCTGCAGAGTTTGTACCACTGTACCCACATGTAGTGATTTCATCCCCCGTTGCCGGGTGGACTAAAAGAACCTCCATTATGCCAGTGGCTACGAACCACATTCACACTTCCCAGGTGTGTAGCCAGGAGATCACTACGAAGCCTTTACAAAGGGATTCCCGACGAGCGTGGGCCCACTAAGGTTTCACCCCTAACAGCATACAAGAGGCTCCAACCCCGCTGCAGTGGCCCCCTCTTGAGCCTTGCGGTTCATATGGTAGTCCAGCTGACACCTACTCCCCGCACCATCAACCACACTCATACTACGCCGGGGATACACCTAATTAATTGGCCAAGCTGCCCCATCTCAGCATGTGGTTGGCACTGTAAAGTCAGGTTACATGCTCCATGAACCGGTCCTTAGGATCCAGGCAAGTACTAAACAAAAACCCGAGTCTCGTGCACCCAGCACACAACCAAAACATCCAACTTGCCTTGATCCCTACCTCTACATAACTCACAATATCTCATTCAAGAGTATGGTAAAATAAACTGATGATCTCATATCCCAAATATCCCATTCTAAGCATGGCTAAGCATATGCATAATAATAAATGGCATGATAAAATAAATCCCAACCCAATCTACAAGGAAACAAGGTAATGCAATTCTAGGGAAACTTCCTATCATGGGTTTCATATTAAATTGACAATGCAAATAACTCTAGCTACACATCCTAGCATAGGATCAAAGTGGTCAAGGACACTTGCCTCCTTCCTGCTGCTCTTGAAATGGGTAGTCCTGATCTTGGAAAGGAATAACTTGCTCTTGAGCAGGTTCTACATCATACCATCACACATAGCAAAAGAAAAACAACAATCCATAAGACATAGTTCACACTTCTACTTCATACAAACCACACATTCACATTTATGAAAGTCCTTCACTATTATATGTCTTGTGTTTACATTATGTGTGTTGATTTGTGGCTTGCATACACTTTTAATCATGTGTATATGATTCCTACTTTTGTGTTCACATTTATACTTACCTACTATATATATATATATATATATATATATATATATATATATATGAGTTTCCAATTTAAATAAATTCTTATATTCAACTACTACACCTTTGTTCACATTTATACTTACCTACTATATATATATATATATGAGTTTCCAATTTAAATAAATTCCTTATATTCAACTACTACACCTTTTCACTACCAAGTATGTATGAAAAGTATTTTTCTTCTCCATATGTGCCTTTAGAATTTCTACCAACCTTAAACTGAATTCTTTGGATTTTAGAAACTCCCTTTATCATTTACTAGTTGCTATATTTTCAGATTTATTTTCCTATACATAAATGTGTTCTTTATTATGAAATTAGTAAGACACATCATCTAAATAGAATAGGTTCTGGTCCTAAATAATTCAATAACATATTTTGACCTTTGCCTCTGATTTAAAATATTTCACAATTATTTTCCCTATTTTCTAGAACTATTCTTTACTTAAAAATGTGTCTCTAAATGTGAATAATAATTTAACAGATTCAATTCAGCCCAAAATATATTTTTATCTCACTCCAAAGTTTTCTAAATACTGAGAAAGTCTTTAATTTAATTTTGACCATATGTTTGTCCCACTTTTTAATTTTTTTAACACTAGCCACATATTCAGTTTCCTAAATTAAATACTAAACAGGGCTAAAAAGTTAAACTTACCCCACTACAGGGTCTATAATATTATTTTAAGAATTTTCAGGGGTCTAGCTATTCATAACAGAGGTGTTTTTCCTAATTTTTATTAAGCCCAGGGGCTAAAACTGATTTTTAAATGAATTTACATGATTTTCTGAAGTTCCAGAGGCTAGATCAGAAGTTTCCGGTGCTAGCTCTTATTTCCCGAGAACCCCAGGGGGTAGCACGTAAGATTTCCAGTCTTTATAACGCGGGGCTGACGTGGACCGTCCGATTTAAAACCGACGGCTGAGATTATAACGTCGAACCAGTACGCGGGGTTTTAAACTCTACCGTGCGATTTAAAATAAACGGCGCACAGGCGGTCACGTCGCTCCGATCGAGCACGGGCGGCGCTGCCGGCGGCGCACGGCGGCGGGAAGCGGCGATCTCGCCGTAAACTTTCGGATCTTCAGGAATTCTTCCTAGAACTGTGATTTTATGGCATAGATCGGTAGAGGGGAGGTCGGGGATCTCACCTCGGGGGGTTTTCTTGAGCTCGGAGGTCCTGGAAGGTGATCGGCAACGAGGTCCGAGGCGAAACCACGGCGAAGCTCGTCGGCGCTGTGTTTACACCGCAAGTCACCGAGTTTTCCGCACCTGCAAGGTTCCCCGGAGGCGGTGGATCAAGACCAGCGAGTTAGATCGGAATTTCCGAGCTTAGATCGGCCAGAATTCGCCGGAGAAGTCTCGGTTCTCACCGGAGGAAAATCGGCGGATCGCGTGGGAAAAACAGAACGAGGCCGGGGTTTTTATAGACGGGGGAGGGCGGCGGGGTGGTTTAGATCAAGTCCGCGTCGCCTACAAACAGAATTCAGCGGGGATACACCAAAATCCCGATCGGTTTTGATTCGGGTGAGAGGGAATCCGTCGCGGGCGCGAGGTAGACGACGATCTCGTCGGTCCCACCGGTCAGCGGAAGGAAGCGGCGCGCGCGGCTGCGGGCTGGCGCGGGCGATGGCTGGGCCGGCTGGTGGGTTTCGGCCCACTGGCCGGTTTCTTTCTGTTTTCTCTTTTTCTTTTTCTATTTCTTTTTTGATTTGAGTTTAATTTGAATTCCAGTTTGAATTTGAATTTTTGCAAAACATGCAACACATCCAAAAATTTTTAAATCCCCCTCTTAACATGATTTAGGGTTTTGAATCAAAATTTTAGGGTGTTACAGCTCTACCCCCTTAAAAGAAATCTCGTCCTCGAGATTGGTGTTTCTAAGAAAACAATTCCGGAAATTGTGCCTTGAGCTCATCTTCCCGCTCCCAGGTGGCTTCCTCTTCTGAGTGATGCTTCCACTGCACCTTGCATATCCGGATTCTTTTATTTCTGGTGAGGCGTTCCATTGTCTCCAAAATCTTGTATGGTTGCTCGGCATAAGACAAATCCTCAGCTACGTTCACTTCATTCATGGGTAACACCTCTTCAGGCGTCCTCAGGCATTTCTTGAGTTGTGACACATGGAATACATCGTGCACATCTGATAGACGAGCCGGTAATTCTAGTTGATACGCCACTTCTCCTTTCCTCTCCAAAACTTGAAAGGGTCCGATGTATCAAGGTGACAACTTCCCTTTCACCTTGAACCGACGAAGTCCTCTGATAGGGGACACCTTGAGATAAACATAGTCTCCCACGTTGAAAACGAGCTCTCTTCTTTGTACATCGGCATAGCTCTTTTGGCGTGTTTGTGCTATCCTCAAGTTGTTGCGAATTTCCCTCACCTTCGCTTCGGCTTCTTGTAGTACTTCTGGACCAAACACTTTACTTTCCCCCGTTTGGTTCAAAAATAGCGGAGTTCTGCACTTCCTCCCGTAGAAAGCTTCAAACGGTGACATCTCCATACTAGCTTGATAACTGTTGTTATAGGAAAACTCCGCATATGGTAAGTTTTTATCCCAACTCCGATTGTTTTTGAGTGCACATGCCCTCAACATATCTTCAAAGATCTGATTGGTTCTTTCCGTCTGCCCATCAGTTTGGGGATGATAGGCAGAACTAAAGTTCAGATGGGTTCCCATGGTTTCGTGCAACTTTTGCCAGAATCTTGAGGTGAACTGTGTCCCTCGATCCGACACAATCTTCTTTGGCACTCCATGTTAACACACGATCCTTGACATGTACAACTCTGCCAATTTGGATCCGCTGTAGCTTTCTTTCACGGGGATGAAATGAGCTACCTTGGTTAGCCTGTCAATGATGACCCATATCGAATCATATCCTGATTGGGTCCTAGGCAATCCCACGATGAAATCCATGCTGATTTCTTCCCATTTCCATTCAGGCACTTTGAGTGGTTGCAATAATCCCGCGGGTCGTTGATGTTCTGCTTTCACCAACTGACATGTGTCACATAGAGCAACATGTTCCGCGACATCTCGCTTCATGCCATACCACCAATACCTGCTTTTGAGGTCCTGGTACATCTTCGTACTCCCAGGATGAATGGAATAGTCAGAATCGTGAGCTTCCCTCAAAATCAATTTATGGATCTTCTTTATTTCAGGCACACAGATTCTTTTCCCGTGCCACACCGTTCCTTGTTCATCCTCTCTAAAACCAGGAGCTTTATTTTCCTTGATGAGCTGCCTGATTTCTTGTATCTTCTCGTCTTTCTTTTGACCATCGCGTATGTCTTGCTCTAGTGTGGAGTCCACTTCCATGGCGATGGCTTCACCACTATTCACAAGTCATAGATTGAGCCTTATAACCTCGTCCTTCAATTCTGCAGGCAGGTCTTTTAAGCTCAACTTATTGACTTGCACTTTCCGACTTAAGGCATCGGCCACGACGTTTGCTTTCCCATGATGATAGTTGATGCCTACATCAAAGTCATTGATTAGCTCTAACCATCTCCTTTGTCTGAGGTTAAGGTCTGGCTGTGTGAATATGTACTTCAAACTCTTATGGTCCGTATATATCTCGGTCCTCTTCCCCATCAAATAGTGCCGCCAAATTTTCAACGCGTGTACCACTGCGGCTAGTTCTAGGTCATGAGTAGGATAGTTCTTCTCGTGCTTCTGAAGCTGCCGGGATGCATAAGCCACGACATGCCCTTCTTGCATGAGAACACATCCCAACCCGTTTCCAGAGGCATCGCAGTACACCGTAAAGTTCTTTTGCATATCTGGCATAACGAGCACTAGGGCTGTTGTCAATCTTTTCTTTAGCTCCTGAAAGCTCGTCTCGCACTGTGGCGTCCAGGTGAATGTGATTCCCTTCTCCAACAGTTTGGTGGGAGGTCTCGAGATCTTTGAGAATCCCTCAATAAACCGTCGATAGTATCCAGCCAATCCCAAGAGGCTTCGAACTTCCCCGACATTTTCAGAGGTCTTCCACTCCTGTATATCCTCGATTTTGGCAGGATCCACGGAGATTCCTCCCTCCGAGATTATATGTCCTAAGAAGGGAACTCTCTTCAGCCAAAACTCACACTTGCTCAACTTGGTATATAGTTGGTGTTCTCTTAGCCTCTGCAACACCAACCTTAGATGTTTCTCATGTTCTTCTTCATCTTTGGAGAAGACGAGAATGTCATCTATGAAAACCACCACAAATTTGCCAGATATTCCATGAATACCTTGTTCATGAGGTACATGAAGTATGTCGGGGCATTAGTTAGCCCGAAAGGCATGACGGTGTATTCATACAGTCCGTACCGAGATACGAAAGCTGTCTTGGGAATATCAGATTGCCTTATCTTGAGTTGGTGGTATCCCCACCTGATATCAATTTTCGAGAACACACAAGCGCCTCTCAACTGATCAAACAAGTCTTCAATGCGGGGTAATGGGTACTTGTTCTTGATGGTTACCTCATTCAAAGCACGGTAATCCATGCATAACCTTTGGGTTCCGTCCTTCTTGGGCACAAATATCACCGGAGCTCCCCATGGTGAGGAACTAGGACGAATATACCCCTTCTCCGACAATTCTCTCAAATGATCCTTGAGTTCTTCCAGCCGCTTGGAGTCCATCCGATAAGGTCTTTTGTAAATCGGGGCTGTTCCAGGTACTAGCTCAATTGCAAATTCCACTTCACGATCGGGAGGCATACCTGGCAACTCCTCCGGAAAAACATCTGGATATTCCCTGATAATTCGGATCTCCTCCACTTTCACCTCAACTTGATTTAATTGAACATCCCTCCTAGGCTCTTGTATTGTTATAAACTTTATTCTTGTGCCACTAGGGTGCGTTAGTTCCACCGTTCTGGTCGAACAATGGATGATTCCGTTATGTTTTGTCAACCAATCCATACCCAAGATAATATCTATCCCTTGTGAATCTATCACTATGAGGTTAGCAGGAAATACCACCCCATTAATGTCTAGGTTCACTTTGGGACACACTTGTCTTGTCCTTATTTCTCCACCTGGAGAGTTTACTGCTAGCATATGGTTCATTTGTGTGGTTGCTAGGTCATGCTTCTTAACAAACCCTTGAGCAATGAACGAGTGGGTAGCACCAGAATCAAACAGCAGGGTTGCAAGGTGTAAATTGGCAGGAAACTTACCAACTACCACGTCAGGTGCCTCTTGAGCTTCCTCCATAGTGACGTGGTTCACCCGTCCTCTCATTACATTCTGCTGTTGTGCAGGCTTCTTCTTTGGGCATTTATGGGCGTAGTGCCCCACTTCACCGCAGCTAAAACATTGCACCCCAACCTTAGGTGCCTGGCCTTTGTTGTCTTGGGGTTGGTTTGGGGGTCCCTGTACTGCTGGTCGAGGTGGATATGCGGGGCGAGGCTGCTGTACAAACTGACGTTGTGGCTGCGCTGGTGCTACGGGAGGCCTGTAGTTCGGGTTGTACCCTCTTGGTGCTGAGTAGGGTACCGCAGCACGGTTCGTCTGCCCTGCAGGTGGCTGCATCAGACGTGGGCGAGTGTTGCTCCCTGAGGCTTGATGTGACCACCCGGCCTTCCTCTTGTTCTCATTTTCCAAGGCCTTCAGCTTCCTTTCTACCACAAACGCTCTGTCCACCATCTTTTGGAAGCTTTCATACTCATTTGAGGACATTGCACACTGCATCTCTGCAGTAAGTCCCTCCACGAAACAATCTTGTTTCTGCTCATCAGTCTCTATGTCCCGTGGGGCATAACGGGATAGTTGAGTAAATTTAGTGAGGTATTCCCTCACCGTCATGTTTCCCTGCTGCAGTCCCAAAAACTCCTTCCTCTTGTTTTTGAGTTCACCTCTTAGTATGTAATGGTTGCCGAAGCTACGCTTGAACTCTTCCCAAGTGATGTTCTCAGGGTCATGATGGGCGGCCACGTAGGCGGTCCACCAATCAGCAGTAGGTCCATGCAATTGATGAGAGGCAAACAGCACCCTCTCGTACCCTTGGCACTGTATGATCCTCATCTTGCTCTCAATGGTCTTAAGCCAATCATCTGCCTCCAGAGGTTCAGCAGCACTTGCAAACTTCGGAGGTTGAGTTCCTAGAAACTCACTCAACCTTGGTTGGTGTGGTGCAGCTTGTGGAGGTGGAACTTGATGCAAGTTGGCCACCACTTGAGTCAAGTTCTGGATGAGCTGATTCTGATCTCCAGCATTTGGTGGAGGGGATCAACTCCTTCACGACGACTACCCCGGTCCTGGCCTCCAGAAAGATGAGGGTTGCATGCCTCATCGTTGTTGTTGGCGGGGTTGGCAGCACGTCCTTTTCCTCTTCTGGCCATCTGGCAGAATCAACCAATGTTAATTTGAAAGCATTTAGTATCATCTTACTACTTTCATTTGTTTGTACTTTGGAGTGTTGAGGCTTTGTTATACTTCTCTAAGGGTTCACTTTTCACACAAAAATAAATGCAATATTATTTCATGTGGGTTCACACACCAAAGCAAAACAATCTAAAGACGAGGCTGTGGACAATTGCTCATGGCTTCCACAACTCACGTCACACACCAAGCATTATCACACCATTAACTTAACTTAACGACTTGACTATTCGACATCTTGCTAACTAGGGGAGGGACTATACACTACTCGTTTTCTTGAGCTGGCTCCTCGGGATCTTCCTCATCATTCCGGCTTCCTTCTGACTCTGCTTTGGGTGGGGAGGCTACTGGTGGAGAAGTGCGACGATGCCTGATCGCTCGGCGATCCGGGGAGTCAGGAGTCCATGTATCATTCACGGGTACACACAGTTTATTCCCATCTCCTCTTTCTCTCTCCCTTAAGCAGGCTCGCAGCAATGCCTCCGTTTCCTTCAGGGTTTCCCGAACATCCTGAAGCTCTTGCTGACACTCTTGCAGTCGAGTGCTGAGCATAGAAGCATCCTCCAAGCACAAGTCCATGTGCTCATGGGAAGTCCCCTGCTGCACCGGCGGGTACTTGTACTCCGTGGTACCACTCTCATGTTGGAGGACATACATGTACTCAGTTTTGTCCAAGTGGCAACGATAGATGTGACTCTGGCAGGTGATGGCCTCCCAGGTGACATCTTTCTCCGCATCGACCTGTGTCGCTCGACAAGCTGGAGAGTGATGAATCTTAAGCAGCTGATTTTCGTGTATAATCCTCATCTCTGAGCTCCATTCTTCCTTCCTCTCACGGATGGTCCTGGTGGAGTTATAGTGGATGATTAGCTTGCCCGTGTTGCCTGCGGCTTCGAGCATACGCCGAAGACGGCGTAATAAGCTTCCTACTGCCAATCCGTAAGAAAGGTACATCACCGGACGACTCTCCTCTCTTTCGTCAAGGGCAACTACGGGAACTCTCCCTCCTGTGGACTTGCGAGCCGTACGAATCATGCGAACCATCTAAAACAAAAAGAATTTAAACTTAGGTTAGATAAACTCTTAAGCAAAAATCCTATTTTGAATGAAAATTGGGGTAAGATGAAGAAAGTGACCCATTAAATAACACTTTTCAACACACACCTTGTAAAAATAGTTTTTAAGAAAATAAGGTCCTTAAATACGTCCATTTCTACCTAGGTCCACGTTCCTACGGGCAACCTTGGCTCTGATACCACTTCTGTCACACCCGGTTTTTCCGAAGAACAACCAAGTGAATATCACATGTATGCCAGGATCATTTTCTCATACATGTGATGACAAATAGTGAATCATCATTTATTACAAGCCAGGTGTCGAATATAAATAAGTCTTACATAGCAAATGTCTCAATGGACAATAATAAGTGCATCACAAGTAAATAAACTAGCAGCAGAATATTATTCTTGAGGGCTCCGTCACAGGCGTTGCCCGGGGGACTCCATGAACCTAGAAACCTTCTTTGGGTCCAAAGTCTTGGTCATTATACACCACCTCATTATCTTGACCTGAGCAGCAATATAAACCAACAAAATATGCAAGGTTGAGTACCAATGGTACTCAGCAAGTGTGGGAAAATTATATCATGCATGGCTAGAACAAGGAGAGGTTGAACTCATGGTTAAAGCACTACGCAATTAATACCTATCACCTTAGCTTATTAGGCACCTACATTACTACACAAGTGAAATGGTCCCAATATCCCATCCCATCATCATAATCCAATAACCAAAACATCATTTCCAATGTTAAGCTGCCCGCTTAACATCCACAACTTCCAAAACCATCACTCCTCTAATCATGAATAAGTCCAAGCCGCTCTTGACCGTGAGCACGGCTGTCATGACAGTTTTGACTCTGCTGAGTTTGTACCACTGTACCCACATGTAGTGATTTCATCCCCCGTTGCCGGGTGGACTAAAAGAACCTCCATTATGCCAGTGGCTAAATACCACATTCACACTTCCCAGGTGTGTAGCCAGGAGATCACTACGAAGCCTTTACAAAGGGATTCCCGACGAGCGTGGGCCCACTGAGGTTTCACCCCTAACAGCATACAAGAGACTCCAACCCCGCTGCAGTGGCCCCCTCTTGAGCCTTGCGGTTCATATGGTAGTCCAGCTGACACCTACTCCCCGCACAATCCAACACACCCATACTACGCCGGGGATACACCTAATTAATTGGCCAAGCTGCCCCATCTCAGCATGTGGTTGGCACTGTAAAGCCAGGTTACATGCTCCATGAATCGGTCCTTAGGATCCAGGCAAGTACTAAACACAAACCCGAGTCTCGTGCACCCAGCACACAACCAAAACATCCAACTTGCCTTGATCCCTACCTCTACATAACTCACAATATCTCATTCAAGAGTATGGTAAAATAAACTGATGATCTCATATCCCAAAATATCCCATTCTAAGCATGGCTAAGCATATGCATAATAATAAATGACATGATAAAATAAATCCCAACCCAAGCTACAAGGAAACAAGGTAATGCAATTCTAGGGAAACTTCCTATCATGGGTTTCATATTAAATTGACAATGCAAATAACTCTAGCTACACATCCTAGCATAGGATCAAAGTGGTCAAGGACACTTGCCTCCTTCCTGCTGCTCTTGAAATGGGTAGTCCTGATCTTGGAAAGGAATAACTTGCTCTTGAGCAGGTTCTACATCATACCATCACACATAGCAAAAGAAAAACAACAATCCATAAGACATAGTTCACACTTCTACTTCATACAAACCACACATTCACATTTATGAAAGTCCTTCACCATTATATGTGTTGTGTTTACTTTATGTGTGTTGATTTGCGGCTTGCATACACTTTTAATCATGTGTATATGATTCCTACTTTTGTGTTCACATTTATACTTACCTACTATATATATATATGAGTTTCCAATTTAAATAAATTCCTTATATTCAACTACTACACCTTTTCACTACCAAGTATGTATGAAAAGTATTTTTCTTCTCCATATGTGCCTTTAGAATTTCTACCAACCTTAAACTGAATTCTTTGGATTTTAGAAACTCCCTTTATCATTTACTAGTTGCTATGATTTCAGATTTATTTTCCTATACATAAATGTGTTCTTTATTATGAAATTAGTAAGACACATCATCTAAATAGAATAGGTTCTGGTCCTAAATAATTCAATAACATATTTTGACCTTTGCCTCTGATGTAAAATATTTCACAATTATTTTCCCTATTTTCTAGAACTATTCTTTACTTAAAAATGTGTCTCTAAATGTGAATAATAATTTAACAGATTCAATTCAGCCCAAAATATATTTTTATCTCACTCCAAAGTTTCCTAAATACTGAGAAAGTCTTTAATTTAATTTTGACCATATGTTTGTCCCACTTTTTAATTTTTTTAACACTAGCCACATATTCAGTTTCCTAAATTAAATACTAAACAGGGCTAAAAAGTTAAACTTACCCCACTACAGGGTCTATAATATTATTTTAAGAATTTTCAGGGGTCTAGCTATTCATAACAGAGGTGTTTTTTCCTAATTTTTATTAAGCCCAGGGGCTAAAACTGATTTTTAAATGAACTTACATGATTTTCTGAAGTTCCAGGGGCTAGATCAGAAGTTTCCGGGGCTAGCTCTTATTTCCCGAGAACCCCAGGGGGTAGCACGTAAGATTTCCAGTCTTTATAACGTGGGGCTGACGTGGACCGTCCGATTTAAAACCGACGGCTGAGATTATAACGTCGAACCGGTACGCGGGGTTTTAAACTCTACCGTGCGATTTAAAATAAACGGCGCACATGCGGCCACGTCGCTCTGATGTAGCGCGGGCGGCGCTGCCGGTGGCGCACGGCGGCGGGAAGCGGCGATCTCGCCGGAAACTTTCGGATCTTCAGGAATTCTTCCTAGAACTGTGATTTTATGGCACAGATCGGTAGAGGGGAGGTCGGGGATCTCACCTCGGGGGTTTTCTTGAGCTCGGAGGTCCTAGAAGGTGATCGACGATGAGGTCCGAGGCGAAACCACGGCGAAGCTCGTCGGCGCTGTGTTTACACTGCAAGTCACCGAGTTTTCTGCACCTGCAAGGTTCCCCGGAGGCGGTGGATCAAGACCAGCGAGTTAGATCGGAATTTCCGAGCTTAGATCGGCCAGAATTCGCCGGAGAAGTCTCGGTTCTCACTGGAGGAAAATCGGCGGATCGCGTGGGAAAAACATAACGAGGCCGGGGTGTTTATAGACGGGGGAGGGCGGCGGGGTGGTTTAGATCAAGTCCGCGTCGCCTACGAATAGAATTCAGCGGGGATACGCCGAAATCCCGATCGGTTTTGATTCGGGTGAGAGGGAGTCCGTCGCGGGCGCGAGGTAGACGACGATCTGGTGGGTCCCACCGGTCAGCGGAAGGAAGCGGCGCGCGCGGCTGCGGGCTGGCGCGGGCGCTGGCTGGGCCGGCTGGTGGGTTTCGGCCCACTGGCCGGTTTTTTTCTGTTTTCTCTTTTTCTTTTTCTATTTCTTTTCTGATTTGAGTTTAATTTGAATTCCAGTTTGAATTTGAATTTTTGCAAAACATGCAACACGTCCAAAAATTTTTAAATCCCCCTCTTAACATGATTTAGGGTTTTGAATCAAAATTTTGGGGTGTTACACCTGCGCACATGAACATCTCTCGATCCTTCATTGATCTCATGTTCAGAGACCTAGGTGTTGAATACATTGACAAATATGTTAAAAGTGAGGATTTAAATGAAAAGTTTTGAGAATTCTTAAAACACTCAGTTTGGACTGTCTAAACTTAGTGAAAAGTTAGGGCTTTAATGAAAAGTTTTGAAAATTCTTAAGACACTCAATTTGAACTGTCCGAACTTAGTGAATTGTAAAGCGAGAATCCAGTTTGGATTGTTCAAACTCAGCTCACGTGAGCTACACGTGACATTCAGATTAGTGTCTGATCTTTTATTTTGAAAGAGCGGGAAGGTAGTTCAGATCATCCGTTCTGAACGGTCAGACTGCCTGATCTGAGGGTCGGACTCTTAGATATCAATGTTGCTTTAATAATCACACGGCTGCTTTAATATTCATTGATTTGGTTCTTCAATTTTGTTTTTCACTTGTTTGGGTGATTTTCATTTATGGGAAAGTATGCCTGGTATTTACATACTATGTTTTTGGAGGATTTTTTTTGGTTTGAAGTATACAACATACTTTCGACTTTTGGAAAGGTTACTTTAGTATTTCTATACTGAGTTTTGATGTGTTTCGGCTGATCATGGTGGACAATATCTTGCTAAGTTTTGCAGCATCCTTATGTGATATGCTCACATGAGGAGTTGTGGTTTTCAGACTAATGAGAGTCAAGTCGAGGACTTGTGCTCGGAAGAATTGACTGTTTGTTCATGTGTAGGTGTTGCTTGATGTCAAGACATGGATGGTGACGGTGATCCATTGAACTATCTTAGGGAGAATATGAGGTTCAACAACCAAGTTCGGGGGGGAATTTTGGTTGAGTCAATCCGGGAGGTCACATAACATGTTTGTGTCAAGAACAGTGCATATGAAGGTATCTTGGACATTTTGGAAAGTGTTTGCACGTGTGCAAGGGGTGCATGGACGTGGCTACATTGTGTTTAAGGCACGATGAAGAGTTATGGACGAGAAGAAAGACTGGAATGGTCAAACCAACTCGATTACACGCTTAGGTTGAAGCTGAGGCGGTTATGGTGCGTTTATGGAAAGTTTCGAGTTGATTATGTTAGGATTTCGTGTGAGACACGGAGTTGAGTTGTTTTAGAAATGTGTGGGACGTTTGTATGGTGTTTGGAAGTCTTAGGAATGCTTCTATATGCGTGGAAGAGTCTTAAGCAGTTATGGAAAGTTTCAAATGAATCCAAGTGGGAGTAGAGAATCCAAGTTGGATTGGAGTTGCCTAAGGGCTGGTTATATAAGCAAGTGGGCCAGGGATCGTGGAGGGCATGACTTGTAGATGCTTATCTTGTGTTTCGATCAATAAAATTTGTAGTTTGTGAGGAGCTTTTGTGCCTTGATCGTCCGGCTTGTTTGCTTCAAGCTTTTTCCGGCGAGTCTCTACATGGCCTAATGTTGGATCGGTGTTTTGATCATGACACCCGTTTTACAGATCCAATTGTATTGATTATTTTTTTGTTGTCTTCACAACTCAAATATATATCATCTGTGAAAATTTCACGGTCATCGGGTATTTGTGTTACATGAGTTTCTTTGCATCGTAACAGATCTGTTTTTCACTCGCGTAGAACAGATTGACCTTTGCTCAATCTTTTGATCATAACTTGAGTTCTACTCACTGTTTTCAAGCGATCCTTGTTGCATTGTCTTCTTGACTTAATTCTATATAATGACTACTGGTTTTGTCACAGTTTAACACGTGTAGAATAATCACACACACAGTTTTCTCTGTCAAATTGATTTTCTGTCGAGTGGTTTTTGTTGCTTCCTCATAAAAGTTTTCAACCTACCATTCACCCCCCCTATGGTAGCGTTTCATGTGCTCTTCGATCATACAATTGGTATCAGATCCATGGTGCTCTAATATCCTTGATTTGCACATGTTTTTTCTAATCAACAATGGAGAAATACTCCGGAAAACCTTGGGTGTTCGATGGCATTGATTTTCAGGTTTGGAAGGCTCGTATGGAGGCTTACATACAGGCGTAAGGCTTCACCATATGGGAAAAGGTGTACAAGTCCTTCGATGTGCCGCCAAACGATCAATTCATGGCTGCCAACATGAAATATGTAGACAGCAACAACAAGGCAAGAAATCTGATCATCCAAGGATTGACTCAAAGCGACTTTGATCGTGTTGCACACCTCTGATCTCCGTGCGGTGTATGGAAAGCACTATGTGATTATCATGAAGGATCCAACACTATCAAGGAGGTAGGATATGATATGTTCAATAAAGAGTACATGCATTTTGAGAGGCAACCCAGTGAGTCATTTGATGATTTCTTTGCTCCCTTTAATAAAATTCTCAGCAACTTGCATAGTGTTAATGTCAATTATTCAGATGTTGAGAATGCTAGACAATTATTAAGTGCATTAGACATGTTAATTTGGGAGATGAAAGTTACATCTATTCATGAATCCACTGTCATTAGTACACTTCTTTAGATGTGTTTTATTCTAAATTAAAAACTCATGAACTTGATATAATATCACATAGAAACCCCAATAAGTCTCTTGCATTTTTCTCACAACGTGACATTCCTAGTTCTAGCAAAGCTTCATCATGTGGCACACTTGCTTTCCTTCCCTCTCTAACCCTTAAACAGATTGAGGAGTTTCCAGAAGAGGAGCTTGAACTTCACTCTACTCGGTTCTCGAAAGCATTACAAAATGTGAGAATAAGGAGGAGAGGAAGTGGCGGTTCATAAAGATGCTTTGAATGCAGTAAGGCATGGCATTTTCGTATATATTGCCCTAACCTTTATGGTCCTACTCCACGTGAAGAAAAGCGGTCTAAGTTCAAACCCTCTTCTGCAAACAACAACAAGAAAAAGAGGAATTCATCAATGTGCAAAGCGATGCACAACTCTCTCTCAGCACTCCAAGAATATTGCTCAAGCGATGTGGACCATGGGAGTGAAGAAGATGAAGACACCATGGCAAAAATGTGCTTTATGGCAACTCAAGTTCAAGCATGGAGGAGGCCGAATTAACAGCGACAATGATAAGGTATGTCCCTCATATGAAGAAATATGTGATGCTATTTCTCGTGCCACTATTATACTTAGGACAAGGAACTTAGGAACAATGCTGCTAAAATTGAATCACTAGAATCTGAAATTAATCGTCTAAAATCCTTGATTTCTGGTGATGATTCTTGTTCCTCTTGTGAATTGATATATGAATTATTGTCCTCCTTAAGAAGTGCGCACACCTTCACACTTGATAAACTTGAACTTGAAATTGAAAAGAATAGAAAGCTTGCTGCATTGGATGAAAAAAATATGAAAAATGCTAGCTGTCTATAATTGATTTGCATTTTTCTAGCTGTGATGATTTTATAGGAAATTGGTAGGGCACAAATTCGTGCCTTGAATGGTGCTTTACATACTCATGAAGTTACATCTTGTTCTAATCGCAAACTAAAAGCAAAAACTTCATGTGAAAACTGTCTAGACTTGTCTAAGAGACTTCATAACATGCATAGGACACTACAGCGGTTTTGTAGTGGGAATAAGAATCTAAACCAGCTACTGAATTATTCCAAAACATGCAATGATAAAACTGGCTTAGGTTTTAGTTCTCATGCTCATGCTAAGACACATCTACCTAAGGTTGTAAAGTCACTAGGGAGTGGTCTGATTCAAACAGTTCCTAAACAAAAAAGAGGTGGTTTTTGGTCGACGGGGGTGCTTTCTCATTCGAGTGCTAACAAACACGTTGCTTGCTCATCTAGACATGAAATTAAGGTTAACTATCATTTGACCTACTGCGGTAGAGATGGTCATGTCATAGATTTTTATTATAAACTAGCTAAACAACATAAAAGGGAAAGAATGATGGCTAGATCACATAACAACCAAGAAAAACTTGTTGGACGTGCTGAACCAATTGTTACAAACATACAACCTGCTGCTATGAGTCAAAAACATGCAAAATTTGCTTCCAAGCCTAATGTTTTTCATGCTACTCATAATACACCTTGTATGTCAGTGAAAGTGCATCTAGGACCCCGTGTGGGTTTTGGAGGATTGACGACAAACAATTAAAATGCTAACGACTTGGGAGAAGTGTATGTGCAGAAAAGAAGGACGTGAAATGTGTTGAGGATTCTTCAAAAAGGAATGAAGAAAAAGGCATGAAGTTATACAAAGAAACAAGTGTTTTACTTTCTTGAGTATAGGAATGTCGTACTAGTAAGAGGTACACAACACGCAGCTAAGAAAATGTCAAAGCTCAACCCCGTTCTAAAAATTCCTAGTGTAGAAAAGGCCATAAACTAATTAACTTCGGACATGTCTGAGAGATTCGGAAAAGTACTCTCTGTATAAGTTCAGCCATGTCCGACAACATCGGACAAGTACTCTCTGTACAGGTCCGGATATGTTCAAGTACCTCAGACAAGTATTCTCTATATAGCATTGGACATATTCGGAGTTGGTTAGACATGTCCGAAGTCTAGAGATGTCCGTGATGTTTTCAGACATGTGAGTTCGGACATGTCAAGGAAACTCAGAAAAGTATTCTCTGTACATGTTTGGACATGTCCGAGATTTTCAGACAAGTACTCTCTGTACAGATCCATACATGTCGTGATCCTTCGGACATGTACCCTCTGTATAGGTTTGGACATGTCCGAGATGTTCGAACAAGTACTCTCTGTACTCGTTCGGACATGTTCGAAATTGATGTGGACATCACTCCTGCAGATATATACAACACTCACATGGTAGACATGCAAGGTCCAATTACTAGAGCTCGAGCACGAAAATTGAATTTAGAGGTGAGCTCGTTCCTGAACAATTCTTTATATGTGAATTTTGAGAGTATGTTGCTACCTAATGGATTAATTATGATTAGGAACCATGGAGAGGACATGGAGATACATGGAGAGGGGTTTGGAGGCGTGGAGGACCAGAAAATACGCTAACAAGAAGTTAGAGACCGAGCCCAACTCAAACTCGAGTCCAACTCGGGCCCAGGAGCAGTCCACCTTAAAATGGATGCACAGGAGGCATACGGACTCCGTTTTTGACGTTCTACATATGCACGGAAAGCTGAGAGGATACTTCCCAATGGAACTGGCCCCACGTCAAAATTCCCTCGGTGTCGAAGGGAAACTTCGAAACAATATAAAGTTTAGAGTCTGTCAGGGTGTTGCATCACCTAGTTTGGCCATTGGGCCTTGTATCGAGTCCAAGTACATTATGTATGTGTATTAGGGTTAGGTCACAACCCCAGCACCCCTCTGGTCGTCCTCCACCTCTTTTATAGCCCCTAGCCGCCGTCACAAACAGCGGGGTTTTGCTTAGTTACAATCTGTCATTGAACAGTTCGCCGATCATCGGTTGTGAGACCCCAAATCCGTGATCAATTCAGTTTTGATTGCAACTTCTCTGTTCTTGCTTGTGTTCTTGATTGCGCTTGCAGGGATAAGCCTTCGTGGCGAGGTCATTCGTGTGACACGGGTGATGCCAACGGAGCAGTGGTGTAGTGATTGCGGGGTTTCGTTCGTTCGGAGCCTTGGATCATCAACGTCGAGATCTCCACCCAATCAAGTTTACCCTACCTCTCGGAAGATTGGGACTCATCCTCCTATCAATTGGTATCAGATTTCCAGGTTCACCGTGAAGTATACTTGTGTGCCCTTTAGATTTATTTTGTTTCAGTCCTATCGTCCACAAAAAGCCACAAAAAAATTTTAGTTTCCCTGACCTACAACCCCCGCTCAACCTTTTGCACAATTTAGTTTCGGAGTCCGTAGTTCTGAGTTCGTGTCCTAGGTTGAGTCTGGTTGCTGGTTTAGATTTGTTTTGGTTCAGTTTTGTTTCTTCCATCCGCTGCCATCTACAAAAAACCAATCTACAAAAGAATTCCATCCACCGATTCGTTTCTGTTGCAGTTTCCACCACTACCAAAACCTGATTCGGGGTATCCTCCTTAAAACGGGCATAACTTTTCGCTCGTAACTCTGATTGAGGCGCATTTTTTCCCTAGAAAGGTCTTGAAAAAGTCCACATACGGCGTTTTCAAAAAAAATTAAAAAAATTTAAGAAGGCCCTCGTTTCGAACTCAGAAGTTCCAGCACCAGTTTTTCCAATCACTCCTGAATTTGTGCCGATCTCATCTTTCATCGGTTTGAGCTAATACTTGGTGCTGTTTCTATTCTTGTGCCCTTGGTTGAGAAAAAAATATCAAAAAAGAGAAAAAAAGATTTTGATTTCTACTAGTGCTTCAACACAAAAACAGAAGGCTAAGGGGTGTGCTATTTCTGTGCGAGTGCTGGATACTTGCTGATATTATCCTTGTTGTTCATCATCATTCATCCTTGTCCTTGCTTGTTGCCACAACTTTTCTAATACATTCTTAGGCCAGCAACTAGGTCAAATTCTTTGGACACTTATTCAGCATTGCTATCTGTTACTAACTTGTGTGTCACATACATATACTGCATTTGAGCCTTCCAAGCTCCACCTTCTCTCGAGCAGAACAGGTAACCTTTGCAATCACACCCACTCTCTGCTTCCTTCACACCGGTCACCGTTGGCCACCTGCAGTGTCGGTAAGAAACTTGTAAGAGCGGGGTAAGACGCATCTTACTGATCGATTTTCCACCCACTTCGGAGAGCGTAGTAATAGGGTTCTTCACGATCATTTTGTCTTCGTTTCTGTTTTGTACTAACAATGACAGGAAACAAGCCTATGGATAAGACCTCTGGTTCTACCCCTCTGGATGATGATGAGTGCGTGTCCCATATGGAACTAAAGGACATGATGCGGGCAATGACCAAAGCTTTCAACAATTACCAGACCACTACAACAGTCACCTTTCAGAGGCTCCATACAACTGTTGCTGGTCTGACCACACGGTTGGACAAGATGGAGACTCGTCTCCCCTAACAAGCTACACCCTCTATCATCCTTGATGGTGATGCACATGCTCACTACGACACAGAGGATGACTTCAATAACGATGAGGTTGATGCACAGCAGCGCCGTCGCCCTCGACGAAATCGTCAAGGTATGGGAGGTAGACCTCGTCCTCATGCTCTTGAACAAGATAATGATCCTTATGCTAAGATTAAGTTTTCTATTCCAACATTTTATGGATCTTATGATGCTGAGACTTACTTGGATTGGGAGATGACGGTAGAACAAAAATTTAGCTCTCATCTTGTTCCTGAGCGACATAGAGTTAGACAAGCCACTAGTGGGTTTAAAGATTTTACTATAATTTGGTGGAATGAACTTGTCAATACACGTAATGCACCACAGACATGGGCTGCGTTAAAAGAAGAGATGCGCGCTAGGTTTGTTCCTCCTTCATATAGACGTGATCTCTTAAGAAATTGCAACGCTTTCATCAGGGTAACATGACTGTCCAAGAGTACCACCAAGAATTGCAGAAAGGTATGCTTCGTTGTGGGGTAGTTGAGGATCAGGAAGACCAAATTGTTAGGTTTTATGGGGGCTTGCGGCGTGAGATCCAGGACATAGTTGACTACAAGGAATATCATTCTATTCAACGTTTATTTCAACTTGCCATGTTAGCAGAAAAAGAAGTGCAGGGTCGCCAACAGCAGCAGCGGAACAACACCTTCACGCCACGACAATTGCCGGTGACATCCAAAGCAGCGCCCTCCTCGAGCGTACATGATTCTACACCACCCTCCACGGGTGTTGTACGCAGCAGCATCACACCTTCTACATCACGGGGACAAGATAACAGCAAGTCCCAGATGCCTCCAGGTGTTGCAGCAAAGGCGGCTGCACCCAACACTTCGACAAGTCGCAGCTCCGACATCAAGTGCCACTGCTGCCAGGGACTTGGCCATATGCAACGAGATTGCCCCAGCAAACGGGCGATCATTGCCACTGCTGATGGTGGGTATGTTAGTGCTTCTGATATTGAAGATGAAAATATTATTGCAACTAACATTTCAGGTTCGGATGATGGTGCTGAGGAGGTTCTTGGTACATCTGCGACAAACAACTATAGGACTTTGGTTGTGCAGCGAGCTTTGAGTGCCACGGTTCGAGAGGACGACAACCGCCAACGTCACAACCTTTTCAACATGTTTCTCGTCGTCAAGGACTGCCGTGTACATACCATCATTGATGGTGGTAGCTGCAACAATTTGGTGAATGTTGAGGTGGTCAAGAAGCTTGGCTTGACCACACGGGAGCATCCCCACCCTTATCACATTCAATGGTTTAACAACAATGGTAAGGTTAAGGTAACACAAACAGCAAGGATACATTTTTCCATTGGTTCTTATCATGATTTTGCTGATTTTGATGTGGTACCTATGGATGCTTGTTCTCTTTTGTTGGGACGTCCTTGGGAGTTTGATACTGATGCTATTCACCATGGTCGATCTAATAAGTATACTCTCATGCATAAGGGCAAGAAAATTGTGTTGCTTCCTATGAGTCCCACTGAAATTGTACAATTTGAGCAGGAGATAATGCTAAGCAAAAGGGTGTTTTCAATTCTGAAATTCAGCAACCTATTAAGTTGAACAATCCTATTTTGCTTGCAACTAAATCTGATCTTGATGATTTATATGCCTCTAATGGAACTTGCTATGGTTTAGTGTGCAAACATGTTTTATATTCTATTGAGGATACATCCATTGTCTTGCCACCTGCTGTTGCTAACCTTTTGCAGGAATATATGGATGTTTTTCCATCAGAGATACCCCCTGGATTACCACCTGTGCGAGGCATTGAGCACAAGATTGGTTTGGTTCCAGGGGCGAGCTTGCCAAACCGTGCTGCCTTCAGGACTAACCCCGTCAAGACTAAGGAAATTCAGCGACAAGTCCAAGATCTTCTAGACCGCGGGTACATTCGTGAGAGTCTTAGTCCTTGTTCTGTTCCTGTTCTTTTGGTTCCAAAAAAAGATGGCACTTGGCGCATGTGTGTTGATTGTAGAGCAATCAATAACATTACCATTCGTTATCTCTATCCTATTCCTAGATTGGATGACATGCTTGATGAGTTGAGTGGTTCTGTTATTTTCTCCAAGATTGATTTGCATAGTGGGTATCATCAGATTCGTATGGCTTTAGGTGATGAATGGAAAACTGCTTTTAAAACTAAATTCGGACTTTATGAATGGTTAGTCATGCCATTTGGTTTAACTAATGCGCCCAGCACTTTCATGAGGTTGATGAATGAGGTTTTACGTGCTTTCATTAGTAAATTTGTGGTGGTTTATTTTGATGTTATCTTTATTTACAGCAAGTCATATGATGAGCATCTTGAACATTTGCGTGCTGTTTTTAATGTCTTGCGCGATGCATGTTTATATGGTAACCTTGAGAAGTGCATCTTTTGCACCGATCGTGTGTCTTTTCTTGGGTATGTTGTTACTTCGCAGGGCATTGAGGTGGACGAGGCAAAGATTGTTGCCATCACGAGCTGGCCACTTCTGACTACGGTCACACAGGTTCGGAGTTTTCTTGGTCTCACAGGTTTCTACCGGAGTTTCGTGCGGGATTTCAGCACCATTGCGGCACCTCTCCACGAGTTGACAAAGCATGGAGTGCCGTTTTGATGGGGACCAGCACAACAACAAGCTTTTGATGTTCTCAAGTCGAAGCTCACACAAGCACCATTGCTGCAACTTCCTGATTTTGAGAAGACATTCGAGCTTGAATGTGACGCGAGCGGCATTGGCATTGGAGGAGTGCTAATTCAAGGAGGTAAACCTGTTGCCTTCTTTAGTGAAAATTGCATGGGCCTTCGCTGAATTATTCTACATATGACAAAGAACTTTATGCTGTAGTGCGTGTCTTGCAAACTTGGCAACATTACCTATGGTCTAAAGAATTTGTCATACATTCAGATCATGAGTCTTTGAAGTATCTTAAAGGACAAGCTAATCTGAACAAACGTCATGCTAAATGGATTGAGTTCATAGAATCATTTCCTTACATCATTAAACATAAGAAAGGGAAAGACAACGTGATTGCCGATGCTTTATCTAGACGTTATACCATACTATCCCAACTTTCTCATAAAATTTTTGGTTTGGAAACCATAAAGAGGTTATATTCTACTGATTTGGACTTCAAAGATGCCTTTGAAAATTGTAGAGAGGGAAGAACGTGGCAAAAATTCCTGCTGCGTGAAGGCCTTCTCTACCGTGCTAACAAGCTGTGTGTTCCAGCTAGCTCCGTTCGTCTTCTGTTGTTGCAGGAAGCGCATGGAGGTGGTTTGATGGGACATTTTGGTGTTAAAAAGACAGAGGATGTGCTGGCCGCTCACTTCTTTTGGCCACGAATGAGGCGTGATGTGGAGCGCTACGTTTCACGTTGCACGACATGCAACAAAGCTAAGTCTCGACTTAACCCACATGGTCTTTATATGCCTCTTCCGGTTCCTAGTGCACTTTGGGAGGATATTTCTATTGACTTTGTTTTAGGATTGCCTAGAACAAAGAGGGGGAGGGATAGTGTCTTTGTGGTTGTTGATCGTTTCTCTAAAATGGCTCATTTTATACACTGCCACAAGACCGATAATGCTTCACATGTTGCTGATTTGTTCTTTAATGAGGTTGTGCGTTTGCATGGTGTTCCCAATACTATTGTTTCTGATAGGGATGCTAAGTTTTTGAGTCACTTTTGGAGAACTTTATGGTATAAATTGGGAACAAAGTTGCTGTTTTCTACTACTTGTCATCCACAAACTGATGGGCAAACAAAGGTAGTTAATCGTACCTTATCTACTATGTTGCGGGCTGTTTTGAAAGACAATTTGAGGTTGTGGGAGGAGTGTTTGCCACATATTGAGTTTGCTTATAACAGGTCTATTCACTCCACAACCAAGTTAAGTCCGTTTATGGTAGTCTATGGTTTCAATCCTCGTGCTCCAATTGATTTGCTACCTTTACCACATACTGAAATTGTGAACTTAGATGCTACACAACGTTCTGAATTTATTCTTAAGTTGCATGAAACTACTAAGTTACAAATTGAAAAAATGAATGAAAAGTATCGCATTGCTGCTAGTAAAGGTAGGAAGGAGGTAAAATTGGAACCCGGTGATTTGGTGTGGGTTCATTTGAGAAAAGATAGGTTCCCGGATTTGAGAAAGTACAAACTCATGCCACGTGCTGCTGGACCTTTTAAGGTTCTTGAGAAGATAAATGACAATGCATATAAAATTGAGTTGCCTCCCGAGTTTGGGGTTAGTCCCACATTTAACATTTCAGATTTGAAGCCATACATGGGAGAAGAAAATGAGCTTGAGTCGAGGACGACTCCAATGCAATAGGGGGAGGATGATGTGGACATCACTCCTGCAGATATACACAAAACTCACATGGTAGACATGCAAGGTCCAATTACTAGAGCTCGAGCACGAAAATTGAATTTAGAGGTGAGCTCGTTCCTGAACAATTCTTTATATGTGAATTTTGAGAGTATGTTGCTACCTAATGGATTAATTACGATTAGAAACCATGGAGATGACATGGAGATACGTGGAGAGGGGTTTGGAGGCGTGGAGGACCAGAAAATACACCAACAAGAAGTTAGAGACTGAGCCCAACTCAAACTCGAGTCCAACTCGGGCCCAGGAGCAGTCTACCTTAAAATGGATGCACAGGAGGCATACAGACTCCGTTTTTGACGTTCTACATATGCACGGAAAGCTGAGAGGATAAACTTTCCAATGGAGCTGGCCCCACGTCAAAATTCCCTCGGAGTCGACGGGAAACTTCGAAACAATATAAAGTTTAGAGTCTGTCAGGGTGTTGCATCACCTCGTTGGGCCATTGAGCCTTGTATCGAGTCCAAGTACATTATGTACGTGTATTAGGGTTAGGTCACGACCCCAGCACCCCCCTGGTCGTCCTCCACCTCTTTTATACCCCCTAGCCGCCGTCACAAACAGCAGGGTTTTGCTTAGTTACAATCTGTCATTGAACAGTTTGCCGGTCATCGGTTGTGAGACCCCAAATTCGTGATCAATTCAGTTTTGATTGCAACTTCTATGTTCTTGCTTGTGTTCTTGATTGCGCTTGCAGGGATAAGCCTTCGTGGCGAGGTCATTCGTGTGACATGGGTGATAACCAACGGAGCTGTGGTGTAGTGATTGCGGGGTTTCGTTCATTCGGAGCCTTGGATCATCAACGTCAAGATCTCCACCCAATCAAGTTTACCCAACCTCTCGGAAGATCGGGACTCATCCTCCTATCAGAAATAGTCCAGACATATACATAATACTCTAATGTATGAGGTAGGGCTCGGATATGTTACCTCAAACATGTCCAAAAATGTCGGACATGTCCAAAGTGGAATCAACGGCCACGTTCAAATTAGTGCTAGGTGAGGACGTCATCATTACTGTTGTTGGTCCCTGACGAGGTTCTGGGCTCAGAACCCCAGGAAGGAGGCATAGGAGCATCCCACGAGGGGTGACGAGGCAGGCCCGAGCCTATACTTTGGAGAAGGCGTGACGAGGGGCCCGGGGCCGACCCCTGTGCAGGACGCAAGACTCATCCCCAAGGTGACCTGGAAAGAGGTGATAGCCTCGAAAGGACGACCTGAGCCTGACCACGGGAAGACGGGAAGCAGGTGGCCTTAAATGCGGAGCAGGCGCCGCCTTGGCCGAGTGGAGGAGTACTCAAGTACCGCCTAGCCCTGACATTGAATGTCCGTCACCTTCGACGAGACCCGGGAGGAGCGGGACATGGGCCCCGCATGCGCCTCGGTATGGAGCGCTCCCTAACATTGGGATGGGAGCAGGAGCGGCAATAGGTCAGGAGTACAGCGGTGCCATTGAGTGCCCTAACAAACGAACGACAAGACAAGCCATCCTAGACCCATGACTCGACCCCCTCGGCAGCACAAAGGGGAGATGAGGAAGAGAGAAAAGGAGAGAGAGATAGAGAATAAATAGAGAGACCTGCCGGTTCAAAGGGGCAGGCTCTCACACTTGTAAGAACAACCCCCATTCTTGAGTAAGAACAAGCGAGACACCCTTGCTAGATGTAGTGCATTCTTGCTCGAAGCAGAATAATCCTTCTTGTGTTCTTAGCTAGGCCACCTCGAGGTAGAACGCGAGGTACATTTGATTACTATTCGGAAGTCCGAAACACTGACATTTGGCACGCCAGGTAGGGGGACTAACGCGCGTTGCGCATTTTCTTCACAACCTCGATGGCTTCCCACGATCAACTCTTGCACCCGGTACGAAGATATCCTTTAGCGACCTGAACTTCGTTACCGGCGATGACGGTCTTCTAGAGTACACCCCCACACGACCCTAGAGTCAGATCACATGACCAAGGGGCCACAACTCATTCGTCCGCAACGAGAGAGTCCCTCGAGTCCCTGGCAGACAACCCCCGAAAGGTGTGTCTATTTGCAGCTCCGGGGGAAATGCCGCCAATGAACGCCTGCCTCCTCATAAGGAGACGGCCGAGCATGCCTCATTGCCCCCCTGCGATGCCTGGAAGGCTGAATCGCCACAACAACCGTCGCGTCACCTCTCCGCTGGTCAGAGATCAAGATCGCGTTTGACTAGGCTGACCATCCCCCATCTCTTGCAAGCTGGGCGCTGGCCCTTAATCGTGGACCCAATAGTCGACACCAAGCGCCTGATCAAGGTGATGATGGACGGGGGAGCAGCCTCAACTTCATTTACGCCAAGACTCTCGACGACATGGAGATACCACACTCCCACCTCCGGCCGGCCCAAGTGCCCTTCTAAAGCATCATTCCTGGCAGACAGGTGATGCCGCTCAAAGTAATTGACCTCCCCGTCACCTTCATGGATGAGGAAAATTTCCGCACATAGACCCTCACTTTTGAGGTCCCTGGTTGCGAAAGTGCTCTTCACGCCGTGCTAGGACGGCCATGCTACACGATGTTCATGGCCCTCCCGAGTTACACCAACCTCAAAGTGAAGATGCCCGGCCCCAGGGAAGTCATGCGAGCTAGCGTCAATAGCGGTCGCAACGGCAGCGCTCAGTGAGCTCCGGAAAATGCGACGGGAGGCACAACCGACCACAATGCCACATACGGAACCTTTCGGCCTGTGGAGGATACAAAGGCAGTTTGGATTGACCCAGAAGACTCATCAAAGACGATTCGAGTGGGCATCGCCCTAGGCCAAGAACGAGAGGTCAAGCTCACCAAATTCTTGCGTTCTAACCGAGACTCTTCGCTTGGCAACCCTCGGTCATGCTAGGCATCCCCCGAGAAATCACCAAGAACACCCTCAATATCAAGCTGGGCTCTCAGCCCGTCAAGCAAAGGTTGCATCACTTCGATGAACAGAAGCGACAAGCCATTGCGATGGAGATCAACAAGCTCCTGTCAGATGTCTTCATCGAAGAGGTGCAGTACCTCGAATAGTTAGCCAACCCCGTACTCGTTAAGAAGAAGAGCGGGGAATGGAGGATGTGCGTTGACTAGACGAGTTAGACAAAGCATGCCTGAAGGATCCTTTTCCGTTGCCTCGCATCGATCAGTTCATTGATGTCACTGCAGGGAGCGAATCCCTGTGCTTCCTCGACGCCTACTCAGGATACCACAAGATCACCCTCAGAGAAGGGGAACGGCGAGCCATGACAGTCATCACTCCCTACGTCTCCTACTGCTATGTGAGGATGCCCTTCAGACTGAAAAATGCGGGAGCCACATACCATTGGTGCATGCAGAAGTGCTTTCAGCGGCAGATCGGGCGAAATCTCGAGGTCTACATTGATGACATCGTTGTAAAGTCGAAGAAAGCGTCCAACCTCATCTTCGACCTTTAAAAGACCTTCACCAATCTCTGCCGCAACAACATTAAGCTCAACCCGGAGAAACGTGTATTCGGCGTCTCTCAAGGGAATCTTCTCGGATACAATATCTCGGAGCGCGGCATCGAAGCCAACCCTAAGAAGATCGTGGCGATCACCAACAGGGGTCCCATCAGCGACGTTAAAGGCGTGTAAAGGTTAATGGGCTGCCTTGCAGCCCTGAGCCATTTTGTCGCTTGGCTCGGAGAACGGGGCCTACCCCTCTATCGGCTCCTGAAGAAGTCCCAGCCATTCAGATGGATGGAGAAAGCTCAAAAGGACCTCGACGATCTTAAGGACTTCCTCACCAACACGCCGATACTGGTCTCGCCGGAGCCGTACGAGCCACTTCTCCGCTACATCGCGGCCACCAACCAGGTGGTCAGCACCGCCCCCGTCGTAGAGCAGGAAGAGCCCAAGCGTGACCGTCGGGTCCAAAGGCCGGTCTATTTCATGACTAAGGCGCTATCCGACTGCGAGACGTGCTATCCTCACGTACAGAAGCTCTTATACGCCATCCTTATAACGAAGCAAAAGCTCCTGCACTACTTCCAGAGCCATCCGGTGCGTGTGGTGATTGCGCACAGGCTCAGGGCGATCATCATTAGTCGGGACTCGTCTGGAAGGATCGTGAAATGGGCACTGGAGCTCATGGGATACGATATATCCTACGTCACTCGAACGGCAATCAAGTCCCAAGCCTTGGCTGATTTCATCGCCGAATGGACGGATGGACAAGCGCCTCCGAGCCCGACTGACTGTAAGTACTGGGTAATATATGTTGACGGATCTCTAACCCTTAACGGTGCAGGAAGTGCTGTTGTTCTTATTTCCCCGGAAGGAGATCAACTCCAGTACGTGTGGCGGTTACATTTCAAGGCAGCCAACAACGTCACTGAGTATGAAGCCCTCCTCAATGGACTCCGCATTGCAGCCGATCTCGTTGTACGATGACTCTACATACGCGGTGACTCCGAGCTCATGATCAACCAGATGAAAAAAGAGTCGAGCTGCCACGACGCGCGTATGGAGGCCTAGTGTAGAGAGGCGTGGAATCTTAAGGATAGGTTCGAAAGAATAGAGATCTTCCACATTCCGAGGTGAGACAACGGTGTGGCCAACGCATTGGCCAAGCTTGCCTCCAGATGCGAGGTCCTGTCCCCAGGTGTGTTTGTTACCGACCTCCTCCTACCATCTATCCGCATTGAAGAGTCACGACTGAGTCGCTCGACAGAGCCCGACCTTCAGGCCACCGTCACTGAGCCAGGATGGTAGGCCCCGTACATAGAGTACCTGACAACTTGAAGAATCTCCCCTCCCCCCCCCTCGAGGAGGTCAAGGCGCGGCGAATCGCATGTCGGGCCAAGACGTTCACCCTCATAGAGGGTGAGCTCTTCCTACGGAGCGTCACCGGGATTCTGCAACGTTGCATCCAGCGCAAGCGAGGAAAGGGGTTGCTACTGGACATCCACGAAGGGGTCTGTGGACACCACACAGCGCCGAGGTCCCTGGTTGGGAAGGCATATACCACCAAGGTTTCTACTGGACGACCATCATGTCTGACGCTGAGTGAATCATGCGTACATGTCAAGGCTGCCAGTACTTCGCCCGGCAGATACACGCCCCATCCCAGGACCTTCAAACCACCCCCCTCACGTGGCCTTTCACTGTGTGGGGGCTCGACCTCCTTGGTCCTTTCAAAAAGGTGCCCGGCGGCTTCAACTTTGTCATGTTGGACAAGTTCATTAAGATGATCAAGGCGAAGCCTTTCGTCACGACATCGGAAGAATAAGCGGCGCGATTCGTCTGCGACACCGTGTACCGCTTCGGGGTGCCCAACGCGATCATCACCGACAACGACACCCAGTTCACAGGGAAGAAATTCCTCAAGTTTTGTGACAGCTTCCACATCCGGGTTGACTGGGCGTTGGTGGCCCACCCGCGCACCAACGGGTAGGTCGAGCGGGCCAACAGCCTGATACTACAGGGACTCAAGCCACACATCTTTGATCACCTCAACAAGTATTCGGGTGTGGGGGAACCGCCAACGCCCGGCCCCACCAGGACCTCGTCGGGTGGTGCCGTGATATGCGGCACCCAACAGCACACGGGTCAAGAAAACACATCACATTACATAAATCATTTGCGGAAGTGTACAAGAGTATTTTACAAATACTTATCTCAAAATAATCTACAGCGGAAGACTATAACTCTCACGACTCATTTCTAACTTAGCAACAAAGAAACAGTCCAGCCCGTGGACGTTTCTTACAAGCAACACGAAGAACAAACCGCAGCGGCGATGAAGATCTTGAGTAACCACTCAAAGGTTCTCGAGTCTCATCGGCATCCCTTCACAAGCATGAAGTCATTCCTGCAAAAGAACTCGGATAGCATCTGTGAGCATAACGCTCAGCATAACCGCCACCCTAGTCATGAAACTCTACATGAGGTTATGAACATAAAGTAGGATGCCATAATGCATAATAACTCACCTAAAAGTGAATCCTTACTTTCAAGTATTATTTGCAGAAAATTAATAGTAACCTGGGAACGCCACATCGGGAGTCCAGAATCAAACAAGAAACACTTTCCCCCGATGTAATTTGCTCACGGTGGAAATGAATCAAGTTTGCTCTATCCTAATCATACAAGGTATCATCACAATGCTAGTATTAACTTCAAACCAATGTGATTAGTTCCTTTCTCATGCAAGTTCTTACTACGTCACGACTGTGAGAACAAGTATGCTTGGTCCTTTCTGCGAGCGACGGTGATTCAAATCAATAACACCCGGACTACACAACACGATGCCCGTACTCGACATTGCCTACAACAACCATCACTGACGTTGTATGTGGCAGCCTTTCTCCCGTTTCACTCCCGTTGAATCGATCAAGTCACCCCATACAGTAGCCACTCTCATCACCTACCAACAGAGATGTCATGAGAATGTTACCCACATACTGCACACCGGCCGTCTCGCCTGAGGCGACCCGAAAAGGCTCAAAGCAAGCTTCTCGAGGTACATCAGTTTACTGGGTCCCATGTAGCCAGCATGAGTCAGGTACACAACTCAAACTTGTTCAACAAGGCCGCGACGGATCGGTTCTTGATCGACACGGACAGGTCTATAGCACCCAGGCCCCTATGTTCTGCTGCCCCTACAACATTCCGGTCTCAACTTTAACTTGCTACACATTTTTTTGAACCAATACCGTATGCCCATGTTGTTCCTGATCATGCGAGTAGCATCTCACCACTCGACTTCTACCGAACCTTACTTAAGCATGGCAGTTCTACACGATGTAAAGACACCTACTCAATACTCCGTGGGTTTGTTTGTTCATGCAAGAGGAGTATCAAACAACTAGGCCTAATGCACATTTGATATCTTAACCGAAAGTAAATACAAAGTAAAAACTTAAAAGCTGTTAAATGCAAACCGGAGCTTGCCTGTTTTGCAGGGTAGTCGTATATAATCAGTTAGTGATCCTTGCTGATCGACCCTTGATTCAAGTTTGATCCACTTCAATGAATCGCTCGTTCGAATCCCCTTCGTCGTGAATCCTAATGAAATGTATATGCACAATTTTTATAGAATGCAATGGGAAGAATTAAACACTGGATTTCTTAAGAACAGAGGCTGTGTGGAAATGCCAAGAATGGCTTGGTTTGCCCCTGTTGTTCAAAGAATTATGAAAGAACTAAATTGGTCTTAGTGTTTTAGCTAAACACTACCTAACTTTCCTAATGACCATAAAAGATGAGCTGAAAAGATTTGAATGCAACTGAAGATCAAGAACTCCAATGGCTCCAAAACTTTTACAGAAGGTTCTATACTACCTAGGGATTTAGCTTGCCAAGTTGCAGCTAATGTGGAGTAAAAGTGTGTTCTCCATAATTCCTACAATGACTTAGGTATTTTTCCCCTATACATAAGTATAAAGAACAAGAACAGGGAGATATAAGGCTCAACTTGAGCTGGTAATTTACATGTGAGTTCCTGGTCATATGAAAGTATTTTGATCCAAAATGTAGACCTTTTACTTGAGTAGTTCTTCCAGAACAATTCTCTAAACATTTCTAATCAAAAGAATTAATTCTAAAGTAAGGTGCATTTTATGCTCAATTATGTAAACTACAATTTCAAGTATATCTCATAGAGTTTGCCTAAATTTTCCTATGATTTTTGGAGCTATGAATTGCCCAGAATAGATTTTACCAGTGGGCAACATATTCTGAAAATGTTTCTGGACTCTTATGAACACAGCAGTTTATATTTAGCAAATTCCTACACAAATGATATTTAAATGAGCTGGAAATTTTCTAGAAGGTCAAAAATTTGCTAAAGAATATTCTGGCAAAATTTGAGGATTTTTGGATGAAACAAACTCCCTCAATAATTCTTTTTCAGAAAACCTTCAAAGAATTTTCCAGAATTTAATATTGAACTTCATACAAATTGGAGTTCATATTTGGATATATCTTTGCAAAATGAATCCAACCCAATTTGAATCACTCAATTTGGAGATTCCTACACAAAGATATGATTTTCCAAAGTTGTAACTATCTTTGGAATTATTTTGCTATTGGAAAAGTCTGCTGGACCCACTGTTTTAAACTCAGCCAATAGGAATCGGGCCACACCGGGTTCACAGGGTTTTGGTGCACAGCCACAGAAGATCAACGAGCCACAACAGATCCTCGGTTTAAAAATTTCAGCCGCTGACGCATGGGCCACCCGGGTTTGTTCTTCCTCCCGCCGCCCCTTCGCGCGTGCGCTGCCTAGCTCGCCGGCTCGCCGTTTCCGGCCACCACCTGAGCTGAGGCTTGCCGCTAGAGAGTTTGGGACGTTGAGGAATACGATGGTGGGGTGTTCTAGGGCTGCCGGTGAGCGGAAGATGGTCGGCGACGTGCAGCGGCCTCGGGTGCACTTCGGCGCCGTCGGCCGAGGTTTCTAGCCCGCCAAACACTCGACCAATTAGCTCTAAAGAACCAATCAGTGATCGCCAAGCCCGGCACGACCTCGAACTATCTTGGAAACGGCGGCAAATGGATCGGCACCATGCGCCCGATCGGTCCCGCCGAATAAGTGTTCGGTAGACCTCAAAATCCATCGCTCCGAGGTGTTTTCATGCGACGGTTGCTAAAGCAAAGATGCTCGCCGGCTAGTCCAGCTTCTATGTGCCAAGTTAGACGTCCTATGGAGGATTATAGAGTGGGAATTCGAAGATCTCGTACCGGACGCTCGGTTTGCACCCGCCGGAGCTAATTTCCAAAATTCACCGGCGATACTCCACGGTTTGCTCCAAGCTTTGGGTGGAAGCAGGGCGGTGGTCGTGCGCTCCCGTTGCCGTGCTCGCTCGGGCGTGAAACACGCTGTGGCGAGCTGTCCACGAGTGCCCAATCACCGGTTTGAGTTAGGTCGCCGTGGAGTGGTTGTTTGAAGGGCAAGGGAGGCCGGAGCTCAGTGGTTTGGATGTCGGGGAAGTGGAAACTGAGCTCGTTGTGCTGTCTAGCAGCTCGAGGTGGAGAGGATGCGAGTGTTTTCTGGCTTCCCGGTTGAGCTCCGAGGCACGGCAGTGTGAGGGGCTCTGTGGTCGTGTTTCTCATGAGGAGGAGAAATCAAATGTGTTTTGCTTCGGTCAGGGGAGATGATCACGCCGAAGGATGAGTGGAACCGCCCCCCCCCCCCTGGTCACCAGCGCGTGGGACAGGGAGCAGGAGGTGGCACAGCCGAGCTCTCGGTGGCTCACAGTGAGAAGCTACTTGTGCGAGTTGAAAACAAAGGCTTTGTTGCTTAGGGTGCAAGTTACAAAGAGCTCACTGACTAGTGGGGCCCATGCCAACTTTCCTCCCCAAAATATCTTCTCATGTTAATCACTTGAATTCCAAAGTTTGAAGTTTAAATGTGGGCTAGCATTTGATTTCCAAAAATTCAGTTTGAATTTGCATAGCAAATTTGAATTGGGTTGAAATTTGAAAATGCTTCTATTTAACTCCCTTTTGAGCCCACCCTCAAATGACAAGTTTGTCATCCAACTTTTTCCGCAATTTCCAAACTATATGGCTGCATGAGTATTCAAAGTTTTGGGCCATAATTTGTGTGAACGCTGAATTTGAAATCTGATTTTTAAACTTTCATGCAAAGAGGTATTTAAATCCTTATTGGTTCAACACCTTCAAATAAAAATGTGAGCCTCATTTTGGATAATCATCCATGTATCACTTTGCATGAAGAAAAGTTTTAGCAAGTCCCATTTTTCATGCCTTTGCCACACATATGAATTCAAACCATTGTTTATTCATATACACTTTTGGGACTTTTATATTCCTCCCCCCTTAAAAGAATCTCGTCCCGAGATTACAAAAGAAGAACAAGACGGGAGAGGTAATTACAAACTGTACAAAACTAAGAGTTCCGGATAATTGGTGCGGAGGAAATCTTCACTTTCCCACGTCGCCTCTTCCACGGTATGATTACCCCACATCACCTTATAAAACTTGATCGTCCAGTTGCGGGTTACCCGGGTCTTTTCATCCACAATCTGAACCGGTCGCTCGGTGTAGGTAAGGTCTGGATTCAATTCGTCGATTTCCTCGGTGCGGACAGCAGCGGTAAATTTGAGGCACTTCCGCAGCTGTGAGACATGAAACACATCATGGATACCCGCAAGACTTGCCATTAGTTCTAGCCGGTAGGCTACGGGTCCGCACTTCTCCGTGACAGAAAAAGGACCTATAAAGCGGGGAGCGAGTTTCCCCTTTACGCCGAACCGGTGAATTCCCTTCATCGTAGATACACGAAGGTAAATATGCTCTGTGACGTCAAACTTCAATGGCCTACGCCTTTGATCAGCGTAGCTCTTCTGTCGGGATTGTGCAGCCTTTAAATTCTCTTGTATCAACCGAACTCGGTCTTCGGCTTCGTTGACAAGATCAATCCCAAACAGAACTCTTTCGCCGGACTCGCACCAATTCAGCGGTGGGCGACACTTCCGGCCATAGAGAGCTTCATACGGTGCCATTTTAATTCTCGCTTGATACCCGTTGTTGTATGAAAATTCCGCCAACGGTAAGTGATCATCCCAATTCTTACCGTGGTGGATGGCGCATACACTCAACATATCCTCAAGCACTTGGTTCACCCTCTCAGTTTGTCCATCAGTTTGAGGGTGATATGCGGAGCTTCTAATCAGCTTGGTGCCCAACGAGGCATGCAGCTGCTCCCAAAACCGAGCAATGAACAGCGCACCTCGATCTGAAACGATAGTCTTCGGAACACCATGTGAGCATATAATTGTAACACCCTCAATTTCATATTCATGCAATGCATATAGAAAAACATTATAAAAGAAATAGGAATGAGAAAGAATCATAAAAATGGGAGAAAGATAGCTGAAAAGAGCCAATTCCAATTCGCCGAGGAGAGCTGTCAACACTTCCCGCGGCCCGCTGACCACGTGACGTCTTCGGAGCTCATCCCTGCAGAGGGGGGGTGAGGTCCGGCACTGCTGGCCACGTGACAGGCTCGGAGCTCGCCTCAGGAGAAAAAGCGAGGTCCGACCCTGCTGGACACATGTTGCCTTCGGAGCTAGTCTCTGCGGAGAAGCGAGGCTCAGCCCCGCGGGACACGTGTTGATTATGGAGCTAGTCCCTGCGGAGGAAGTGAGGCTCAACCCGCGGGACACGTGTCGACTTCAGAACACACCCCTGCGGAAAGGATGAAGTCCGCCCCACGGGACACGGGTCGCTCTCGGAGCTTGCCTCCGAGAGGTCCGACACCGCGGGACACGTGTCACCCTCGGAACTCTCCTTCGGGAGGTCCAACACTGCGGAACACGTGTCACCGTCGGAGCTCGCCTCCGGGAGGTCCGACACTGCTGGACACATGTCACCCTCGGAGCTTGTCTCCGAGAGGTCCGGCCCGATGGACACGTGTCGTCCTCGGAGCTCACCTCCGAGGAGAAGGGAGGTTTGACACCAATGGACACGTGTCGACCTCGGAGCTCGTCTTTGAGGAGAAAGGAAGTCCGGTGCTGCTGGACACGTGGCACTCTCGGAGCCCACCTCTGAGGAGAGGGGAGGTCCGGCACTGACACGTGGCTCACGCGGAGCTCGCCTCTGAGGAGAGGGGAGGTCCCGCCCGCCAGACACGTGGCGCATGCGGAGCTCGCCTCTGAGGTAGAGGGAGGCCCCGCCCGGAAGACACGCGGCGCACCCGGAGCTCGCCTCTGCAGAAAAGGGAGGCCTGGACCCCGCTGGATACGTGGCGCCTCCGGATCTCACCCTGCGGAGGTGATGAGATCCTTAAGCGGTTTTTCTCCTATGCGAGCGGGAATACTCGGTACTGAGGAAACCGACATGATTTCCACGATTTCTACCGCACCAAATCAATTGAGATAAGTTTTTTAAGATCCAAAACAAATTGAATAGGACTCTTATTTGAAATCCAATTGGAGTAGGACTCTTCTTTCAACCCTTACAAATAGAACCCAAAACCACTGGCCACAACCACGTACCTATTTTTCACCTCCCGAGTCGACGACTTGGAGGCCCTAGCTTCCAACTCGCCGACTTACACACCCCTTCGCCGGAGTTCAGCCACCGGTGAGACCGCAGACGAGCCCCGTCACGCTCGCCGTCGCCGGAAGAGAGCCGATGATCTGACCTGCTTCCATTGATAGGAGGAAGGCTGAGGTAGGTCTTCGTTACCATCTTACGACATCATCGCGGTTTCTTCGCATCAGAGCCAAGGTTGCCCGTAGGAACATGGACCTAGGTAGAAATGGACGTATTTAAGGATCCTATTTTCTTAAAAACTATTTTACAAAGGTGTGGGTTGAAAAGTGTATTTAATGGGGTCACTATATTCATCTTACCCCAACTTTTATTCAAAATACAATTTTTGTTTAACTCTTATCTAACTTAATTTTAAAATGCTTTATGTTTTAGATGGTTCGCATGATCCGCACCACCCGCAAGTCCACCGGAGGGAGAGTTCCGGTAGTTGCCCTTGCCTTGAGAGAGGAGAACCGTCCGGTGACGTACCACTCCTACAGATTGGCAGTAGGAGGCTTGTTGCGCCGTCTACGGCGTATGCTCCACGCTGCCGGCAATACGGGCAAGCTAATCATACACTACAGCTCCACCCGGACCATCCATGAGAAGCGGGAAGAATGGAGTTCGGAAATAAGGATTATCCATGAAAATCAGCTGCTAAAGATCCACCGCTCTCCAGCTTGTCGAGCGACACAGGTCGATGCCGAGAAGGATGTCACCTGGGAGGCCATCACCTGCCAGAGTTACATCTACCGTCGCCACCTGGACAGGACTGAGTACATGTATGTCCTCCAGCGTGAGAGTGGTACCGCGGAGTACAAGTACCCGCCAGTGCAGCAGGGGACTTCCCATGAGCACATGGACCTGTGCTTGGAGGATGCTGCTATGCTCAGCACTCAACTGCAGAAGTGTCAGCAGGAGCTTCAGGATGTTCGTGACACCCTGAAGGAGACTGAAGCATTCCTTTGCGCCAGCTTGAGGGCGAGAGAAAGAGGAGATGGGAATGAACTGTGTGTTACCGTGAATGACACATGGACTCCTGACTCCCCAGACCGCCGGGCGAGCAGGCGTCGCCGCACTTATCCACCAGCAGTTTCTCCACCCAAAGCGGAGTCAGAGGGCAGCCGCAATAATGAGGAAGATCCCGAGGAGCCAGCTCAGTGATACGAGTCGTGTAGCGTCCTTTCCCATAGTTCAGCAGGTTATCGAGTAGGCGAGTCAATCCCTTAGTTAATGGTGTGTTAATGTTTGGTGTGTGACGTGAGTTGTGGAAGCCATGGGCATTTGTCCACAACCTCGTCTTCAGGTTGTTTTGCTTTGATGTGTGAACCCCTATGAATTAAGAGTGCATTTATTTTTGCGTGAGACATGAAACCCTCAGAAAATATAAATATAATAAGGCCTCAAAATTTTAAAGTTTAAACAAGCAAATTGGGAAGTTAATACGTAATGCTTTAAATTGACATTTGGTTGATCATGATAGATGGCCGGAAGAGGAAAGGGTCGTGGTGCCAACCCCACCAACAACAACGATGAGGCCGGCAACCCTCATCTTTCTGGAGGACAAGACAGGGGTGGTCGCCGTGAAGGAGCTGATCCCATCCACCAGATGCTTGAAAATCAAAATCAGCTCATCCAGAGCCTAACTCAAGTGGTGGCCAACTTGCATCAAGCTCCACCCCCACAAGCTGCACCACGCCAACCAAGGTTGAGTGAGTTTCTAGGGACTCAACCTCCAAAGTTTGCAAGTGCCGCTGAACCTCTGGAGGCAGATGACTGGCTAAAGACCATCGAGAGCAAGATGAGGATCATACAATGCCAAGGGTATGAGAGGGTGCTGTTTGCCTCTCACCAATTGCATGGACCTGCTGCTGATTGGTGGACCGCCTACGTGGCAGCCCACCATGACCCCGAGAACATTACTTGGGAAGAGTTCAAGCGCAGTTTCCGCAACCATTACATACCAAGGGGTGAACTCAAAAACAAGAGGAAGGAGTTCTTGGACTGCAGCAAGGAAACATGATTGTGAGGGAATACCTCACTAAGTTCACCCAACTATCCTGTTATGCACCACGGGACATCGAAACTGATGAGCAGAAACAATAATGCTTTGTGGAAGGACTTACTGCGGAGATGCAATGTGCAATGTCCTCCAACGAGTATGAAAGCTTCTAAAAGATGGTAGACAGAGCATTTGTTGTGGAGAGGAAGCTGAAGGCCTTGTAAAATGAAAACAAGAGGAAGGCGGGATGGTCACACCAAGCCTCGGGTAGCAACACACGCCCACGACTGATGCAGCCACCCGCAGGGCAGACGAGCCGTGCTGTGGTACCCTACTCAGCACCGAGAGGGTACAACCCGAATTTCACGCCTCCGTCAGCACCAGCACAGCCACAATGTCAGTTTGTACAGCAGCCTCGCCCCACATATCAACCTCAACCAGCAGTACAAGGACCACAGAACCAACCCCAAGACAACAAAGGCCAGGCACCTAAGATTGGGGTGCAATGCTTCAACTGTAGTGAAGTGGGGCACTACGCCCATAAGTGCCCAAAGAAGAAGCCCATGCAGCCACAACAGCAGAATTTGATGCGAGGACGGGTGAACCACGTGACCATGGAGGAAGCGCGAGAGGCACCTGACATGGTAATTGGTAAGTTTCCTGCCAATTTACACATTGCAACCCTGTTGTTTGATTCTGGTGCTACCCACTCATTCATTGCTCAAGGGTTTGTTAAGAAGCATGATCTAGCAACAACTCAAATGGACCATATGCTAGCAGTAAACTCTCCAAGGGGAGAGATAAGGACAAGACAAGTGTGTCCCAATGTGAATCTAGACATTAATGGGGTAGTATTTACTGCCAACCTCATAGTGATAGATTCACGAGGGATAGATATTATTTTGGGTATGGATTGGTTGACCAAACATAAAGGGATCATCCATTGTTTGACAAGAACGGTGGAACTAACTCACCCTACTGGCACAAGAGTAAAGTTCATAACCATACAAGAGCCTAGGAGGGACATTAAACTCAATCAAATTGACGTGGAAGTGGAGGAGATCAGGATCATCAGGGAATATCCAGATGTTTTTCCGGAGGAGTTGTCAGGTATGCCCCCCCATCGTGAAGTGGAATTCACGATTGAGCTAGTGCCTGGAACAGCTCCGATATACAAGAAACCCTATTGGATGGACTCCAAACAGCTGGAAGAACTCAAGGAACATTTGAGAGAATTGACAGAGAAGGGGTACATTTGTCCTAGTTCCTCACCATGGGGAGCTCCAGTGATATTTCTGCCCAAGAAGGACGGGACCCAAAGGTTATGCGTAGACTACCGTGTGTTAAATGAAGTAACCATAAAGAACAAGTACCCATTACCCCGCATTGAAGATTTGTTTGATCAGTTGAGGGGAGCTTGTGTGTTCTCAAAAATTGATCTCAGGTCGGGATACCACCAACTTAATATAAGGCAAGCTGACATTCCAAAGACAGCTTTCGTATCTCGGTACGGACTGTATGAATACACCGTCATGCCTTTTGGGTTCTCACGTATTGCATGTGGTGCAGAAATTCAAATTCAAATTGGAATTCAAATTAAAATCAAAACAGAAAAGAAAAGGAAAAAGAAAAAGAACCCAACCGGCCAGTGGGCCGAAACCCGCCAGCCGGCCCACTATTCTATTCCCCTCGCGCTAGCCCATGACCGCGCACCCTCTCTTCCTCTCACTGACACGCAGGGCCTGCGTGTCATCTCCTACCTCCAGCGCGCCCCCAACGGCCGGACTCTTCCTCGCGCCCGATCGCAACCAACTCCGGAAACCCGCGCCCCCAGCCCGACTCCCGGTCCCGGACGACTCCAACTCGATCCCAACAGAACGCCGCCCCCCTCCCCCCTCGCCTATATAAACGTCGACATCGCCCTGTTTTTCCCCCCGATCGGCTGTTTTTCCTCCCGGTGAGAACCGAAGCTTCTACCGCCGTTTTCCTTCGATCCTCGCTCGGATTTCCTGATCTAACGCGCTGATCATGTTCCACCGCCTCCGTGGAATCTCGCAGGTGAAGGAAATCCGGTGTGTTGCACACTAGACGCAGCTCCGGCGAGCACCGCCGCTATTTCATCTCGGACCTCGCTGCCGACCGCCTTCCAGGGCCTCCGAGCTCAAGAAAAACCCCGAGGTGAGATCCCCGACCTCCCCTCTACCGTTCTATGCCATGAAATCCAAGTTTTAGGAGGTATAGACGAAAATCCGAAGATCTCTGGCGAGACCACTGCCTCCCGCCGCCGTGCGCCGCCGGGCAGCGCTGCCCGCGCACGGCCAGGGCGACGTGGCCCCCTGAGGCCCGTCCATTTTAAATCATGCGGTTCCTATTAGATCTAACCCGTACCGCTTCGCGTTATAATCTCAGCCATCTATTTTAAATCGAACGGTCCACATCAGCCCCGCGTTATAAAAGCCGGGATTCTTACGCACTACCCCCTGGGGATCTCGGAAAACACGAGCTAGCCCCGGAAACTTCTGATCTAGCCCCTGGAACTTCAGAAATTCCAGGTTTCTCCGAAGATCAACCGAGTGAATGCCACATGTATGCCAGGATCATTCTCTCATACATGTGATGATAAATAGTGAAGCATCATTTATTACAAGCCATGTGTCGAATATAAATAAGTCTTACATAGCATACGTCTCGATGGACGGTAATAAGTTCAGACATGTAAATAAAACAGCAGCGGAATGTTATTCTTGTGGGCTCCATCAGAGGCATTGCCCGGGGGACTCCATGAACCTAGAATCCTTCTTCGGGTCTGAAGTCTTGGTCATTGAACACCACATCATCCCCTTGACCTGAGCAGCAATTTAAACCAACAAATATGCAAGTTTGAGTACCGTTGGTACTCAGTAAATGTGGGAAAGTTATGTCATGCATGGCTAGAGCAAGGAGAGGTTGAACTCATGGTTAAAGCACTACGCATTTATTACCTATCACCTTAGCTTATTAAGCACCTACATTACTACACAGGTGAAATGGATCCCAATCTCCCAACCCATCATCAATATCAAGTAACTATAACATCATTTCCAATGTTAAGCTCCCCGCTTAACATCCACAACTTCCAAAGTCATCATCCTCTAATCATGAATAAGTCCAAGCCGCTCTTGACCGTGAGCACGGCTGTCATGACAGTTTTGACTCTGCAGAGTTTGCACCACTGTACCCACATGTAGTGTTTCATCCCCCGTTGCCGGGTGGACTAAAAGATCCTCCATTATGCTAGTGGCCGCGAACCACATTCACACTTCCCATGTGTGTAGCCAGGAGATCACTACGAAGCCTTTACAAAGGGATTCCCGACGAGCGTGGGCCCACTGAGGTTTCACCCCTAACAGCATACAAGAGGCTCCAACCCTGCTGTAGTGGCCCCCTCTTGAGCCTTGCGGTTCATATGGTAGTCCAGCTGACACCTATTCCCCGCACCATCAAAAACACCCATACTACGCCGGAGATACACCTAATTAATTTGCCAAGCTGCCCCATCTCAGCATGTGGTTGGCACGGTAAAGCCAGGTTATATGCTCCATGAACCGATCCTTAGGATCCAGGCAAGTACTAAACACAAACCCGAGTCTCGTGCACCTAGAACCAACCAAATCATCCAACTTGCCTTGATCCCTACCTCTACATCACTTATAACATCTCATTCAAGAGTAAAGTAAATAAATTAATGATCTCATGTCCCAATTATCCCATTCTAAGCATGGCTAAGAATAGGCATAATAATAAATGACATGATATAATAAATCCCAACCCAAGCTACAAGGGAACAAGGTAATGCAATTCTAGGGAAACTTCCTAGCATGGGTTTCATATTTCAATTGACAATGCAGTTAATTCTATATACACATCCTAGTATAGGATCAAAGTGGTCAAGGACACTTGCCTTCTTCCTGCTGCTCTGGGAATGGAAAGTCTTGGTCTTGGAAGGGGAGAACTTGCTCTGGGGTAGGTTCTACTCATGCCAATACACATAGCAAAAGAAAACAACAATACATAAGACATAGTTCACACTTTGACTTCATATAACCCACACATACATACATATGATAGTCATTCACATTTCTAAGTGTTGTGGTTACTCTAGATGTGTTGATTTTTAGCCTACATGCACTTTTAAACATATGTATATGATTTCTAACTTTTGTATTCAGATTTCTGTTTGCACACTATATATGAATTTCCAATTTGAACAAATTCTTTATACACTTCTTAGCTACCAAGTTTGCATGAAAGGTAATTTCCTACTCCAAATAGATTTTCATATCTTCTACCAAATCCTAAAATGAAGTTTTTGAATTTAGAGACTTCATTTACCATTTTCTAATTATGTATACCCATTTTCCTATATTTTTCAGATTTATTTTCTATGCCTAAAAGTGAGTTTTAATATTAAATAGTAGAGCATATCATCTAAACAAAATAAGTTCTGATCTAAAATATTAAATAATATATTTTTGAACTTCTCCTCTGATGTGAACTAATTTAAATTTATTTTACAAATTTTCAGAATTAGTTCCTAACCTAAAAATGTGTCCCTATAGCTAATAAATGTGAACAATCAATTAGACAGATTTATTTTCAGCTTAAAAATCTATTTTTAACTCATTCTAAAGTTTTCCAAGTGCTAGGAGAGTTTAAATTTGAATTTACAATGTGTTTGCCTCACCTTTTAAATTTAAATCCTAATCACATATTCAAATTTCTGATTTTAATATCATATAGGGTAAAAAAAGGTAAATCCACCCTACTACAGGATCTAATTTATTATTTCTTAAATTTCCAGGGGTCTAACTACACATAACAGAGGGGTTTTCCTAATTTTATTAAGTCCAGGGGCTAAAACCGATTTTTAAATGAATTTACACGAATTTCTGAAGTTCCAGGGGCTAGATCAGAAGTTTCCGAGGCTAGCTCGTGTTTTCCGAGATCCCCAGGGTTAGCGCGTAAGAATCCCGGCTTTTATAACGCGGGGCTGATGTGGACCGTTCGATTTAAAATAGACGGCTGAGATTATAACGCGAAGCGGTACGGGTTAGATCTAATAGGAATCGCACGATTTAAAATGGACGGGCCTCAGGGGGCCACGTCGCCCTGGCCGTGCGCGGGCGGCGCTTCCAGGCGGCGCACGGCGGCGGGAGGCGGCGATCTCGCCGGAGATCTTCGGATTTTCGTCTATACCTCCTAAAACTTGGATTTCATGGCATAGAACGGTAGAGGGGAGGTGGGAGTCTGTTGGGATTTCATGGCATAAAACTTGGATTTCATGGTTCGACGTTTATATAGGCGAGGGGGGGGCGGCGGTCTGTTGGGATCGAGTTGGAGTCATCCGGGACCGGGAGTCGGGCTGGGGGCGCGGGTTTCCAGAGTTAGTTGCGATCGGGCGCGAGGAAGAGTCCGGCCGTTGGGGCGCGCCTGAGGTAGGAGATGACACGCGGGCCCCACGTGTCAGTGAGAGGAAGAGAGGGCACGCGGTCGTGGGCTGGCGCGAGGGGGCGGGAAGAATAGTGGGCCGGCTGGCGGGTTTTCGGCCCACTGGCCGGTTGGGTTTTCTTTTTCTTTTTCCTTTTCTTTTCTGTTTTGATTTGAATTTGAATTTGAATTTCTGCACCACATGCAATACGTCCAAAAATTTTTAAATTCCCCTCTTAACAGATTTTGGGGTGTTACACATCTGTTTCCTTCGTTCCTTTCGAACAGAAGCTGTTTCGTGTGGACAGATCACGTGTTGATCGGTTTTTGACGGTGGAATTGATCTAGATCTTGAGTCAAGATCATCACCACGTCCACACTTGATCCTTACACCCTTGTTCACCATAAAGCCCCATGCAAACCAGTAAAACATGCAAGAACACGTACAAACTGATCTAAATAAAACAGCATCATAGGATTTGCACCATTGCATCTTGAGTAAAGTTTGTGCATGATGTTTGATTGCTATAAATTTTGTATGTGCGTGGTCGTGAGTAGAAGGACAAGCTCAGGAAGCTATCTACGAAGGACTACAACACCAAGACTTTGAGACACGTGAGCAACAAAAGCCACAGGAACAAGGCAAGTGCCCCTTGACCATATTGATCCCATGTTTTGGAAACTGTTTTGTTTGCGAAAATGTGTATGCTTGAGTCAACTTGATGGGAAACCCTTTTATAGGAGTTTACTAGTTTTTTTAACCATCCTTGTCACCGGGAAAGTTAATGAGTCGGGTATGGTCGTTTTTCCTTTTTGCTTCACTAATCTACGGGATATGGGAAGCGAGATAGAACGTGTCTAGCTACTGCACTCATATGAATAATGATAATAAGAACTTGATGATGATAATGAACATGAATCGGGAGAGATCTACACAAGCTTGGTTCGTGGATGTGGTAGAATGAGATGGTGAATTACTTGCCGTAGATCTAAGGACCGGTTCATGCCAGCACATGCCAGGAAAATTGTGCCACCACAAGGCCAAATATGGGTGCGGCTTTGCTGACTAATTAGGTAAGTTGCTAGATTGTTATGGACCGTGGAAGGCGCGGGGAATGGGAGTCGAGAGAGGACTGTCCTGGGAACTGCATGGCACAAGAGGGGCCCCATAGGTGGGAGAATGGTGATTCGATCCTGCTGGTGAAACCTTAGTGAGTCCATACATCTAGTAGCCCCTTTGTAAAGGCTATTTTTGATCTCTTGGTCATACACCGACGGTTGTGTACTGGTATAATGGAGGTTCTGCAGTCGCCGACGGGTGACGAAATCACAAACTTGTGGGTAAAGTTGTGCCACCTCTTAAGAGTGTAAAACTATCATGATAGTTGTGCTTACGGTCACAAGCGTCTGGCCAACTCACATGATTAGTTGGGATGGTTATGGTTATGGTATGGTTATTTGGGATGTTTATTGGTATTGTTGTGGTATGGTCTTGAGAATTGTTTCGGGACTGTTGTGTCTTGGTATGGGATTGGTTTCGGGACTGTTGAGTCATAATGAGATTTGGTTTCGGTTATGAGATGGATATGAATATGAGATGATTATTATGAGCATGAAATGATGTTGAGAAAGATTAATGGCTGGATGAGACGTGATAAATGGTAAATTATGATGGAGGTATGTTACTGTTTTAATTGGATATATGTTGGGATCAAACTCACTTAAAGATAGTTGCTGTTTTTATCATGTTTGTGAAATAAACTTTGCTTTCTCCAATGAGCCTTTTTAGTCCTACCTTGCTGTAAGCTACATGTCATACTTTTCCCGCACTTGCTGAGTACGACATGTACTCACCCTTGCATTATCATACAAACATACGCAACAGGAGAAGAGTACTTTGAACTTCACGTGGAGTACTAGGCGTGCGAACTACCGTCAACTTGCCTGTGGAGTTGGAGATGGAGCCGCTTTCGTGTTTAGTTGCTTCCGCTATTGTTTAGAGACTTCCACTGCTAGAATAAAATAGAGACTTCCGCTGCAAGAAAAAGTTAGAGATTGATGTAATAAAGTACTTAACCCTATTATTCATGGTTATATTCTGAATTCAGTTTGTGGATTACATGTGTATGTGTGATTAACATCCTAGGCACACATATGCATTAGCTGGGTTCCGTGTTTTACGGGGCCAGGCGTCACAGATTGGTATCAGAGCCACGTTGACCGTAGGACGCAAGTCTAGGTAGAGTGCGCAGATTGGCATCAGAACCACGTTGACCGTAGGACGCAAGCCTAGGTAGAGCGCATAGATTGGTATCAGAACCACGTTGTCCGTAGGACGCAAGCCTAGGTAGAATGCACAGATTGGCATCAGAACCACATTAACCGTAGGATGCAAGACTAGGTAGGATGGACACCCTAAAACACATAGGAACACCCTTCTAAACCTCTATTTTCAAAAAATTGCTTCCTGCTGCACTTCCTTGTCAATTTAACCACCGCAAAGTGCAATTTTCAGCCCCTCTTTTCTCTTATTTTGGACAGCCACACCTTTGCTTCCCTGCTTCATAACTCCTGAAGTTTTGGAGTTGTTTTCTCCATTCTTAAAAAAATTTCTGATGTCCTATTTATAGATGCCGGTGATCCGGAGCACGAGTACTCGTTCACCACCACGTGGGAGTGCACTTAACCCCATTGAGGTGTCCGATGGACCACCCCGTCACACGGCGGGAACAGCACCAGTCCACATGATTAAGTTTAGGATTCCCATTGAATAAACTGTAATAGGAACGCTAAATCGTAGTAGCGTAAATAGGAGTGGTGTGTTGAACTTTTGTGACTATTGCTTGTGTTTGTGTGCTTAGTGTGAGTTGTGACACGCCTCGGCGAAGGACCACATCCACACATAGTAGGGAGATGTGATGTGTTTCGGCACTTGTTCACATCCTCATTAATAAAAGAAGTTATTTAGTTCATACCCCTTGATGCATATAGTTAGGGGGATCAACCTAAACTTCTATTCTATTCAACTCTCTCTCACAGATGGTGAGGGAAAACGCCAGCCGACAAAGGAGGAACGTTCGTGGCAACCAGGAACCACAAGAGGATGGCCACGTTGAAGTTTCTGAGAATGTTAACCCCGGGGCTGGTGAAAACAAACTTGAACGGTTGATGGCTATGCAGAACCAGCTCATGCAAACTATGATCCAAACTTTGGGTCAGCTGCAAGCCAACAACAACAACCATCCTAATCCCATTCCTGAACCACCACCACCCCCACCACCACCACCGCCGGCTCACAACCGACTGGGAGAGTTCATGAGGACTCGACCGCCTACTTTTGCACAATATAATGATCCCATGGAGGCCGACGATTGGTTAAAGTCCATGGAGAAGAAGGTTGCTATTGTTCAGTGCAATGCTCGAGAGAAAGTTCTCTTCGCATCGCACCAACTTATGGGAGCAGCCGCTGACTGGTGGGACGCTCTTTGCAATGCTCATGTCGACCAGGAGACTATCACTTGGGCTGAGTTCAAGGAGAGTTTCCGCTCTCATTACGTCCCTGTTGGAGTCATGATGCTAAAAAGGCAAGAGTTTTAAGGTCTCCGCCAAGGCAGGAAGAGCGTGAATGAGTACCTCAACATGTTCACGCAGCTGTCAAGATATGCCCCCAAGGATGTCAATTCGGATCAAAGGAAGCAATACTTGTTCATGAGAGGATTGAACAATGAGATCCAAGTTCAACTGCTCAACAATGACTATGCAAACTTCCAGAAGCTAGTTGACAAAGCTATAGTGGTGGAGAGCAAGATCCGTGAGATCGAGCAAGAGGGCAAGCGAAAGATGCCACACCAGCCAAAAGGGAGCAATGTACGTCCCCGTTTCATGCCCCTAGCTGCACCGCAGTATGGCTTGTCCGCTTCTACTTTTCACCCTAATCCACCACCGCAGCAACGTCCTGTTATTCGTGTGTCTTTGCCTTCTGCGCCCCGTCCCAACATGGGTGCTTATGCTCAAAACCACCCCCGCCCTAACGTTCCTGCTGTCTTGGGCAACAAGGCATGCTTTGCATGCGGAGAGACGGGACACTTTGTAAGTCAGTGCCCGAGGAAAGGCCTTGGACAGCTAATCAAGGCGCCCAAGCAGAACCCACGGCCAAAGGGAGGAGCTAATCAAAGCAATCTTGGGCAGCAGAACTTCGCTCGTGGCAACGTGAATCATGTCTCCGCTGAGGAGGCGCAACAGGCTGAGGACGTCGTGATTGGTATGTTCCTTGCCAACTCCAACCCAGCTACTGTTTTATTTGATTCCGGAGCATCGCATTCATTCATATCATCCAAGTATGTTGCCATGTATAATCTGCCCATATCACACATGAAATATACTATTTTGGTTAATTCTCCCGGTGGAGAGATGAGGACTAATATAGTATGTCCAAAAGTAAAACTTAAAATAAGGGGGGTAGACTTCCTTGCCAACCTTATTGTCTTGGATTCTCAAGGGCTTGATATAATACTTGGAATGGATTGGTTAATCAAGCACAACAGAGTGATCCAATGTGCCGAGAGGAGCGTGCAGTTGACAAACGAGCACGGTACTCGTATTGAGTTCGAATCAGGCCAACCGGCAACCAAGAAGGCAATGTTGAACCACATCAAAGAAGCAACATTGGAAAGCATTCCGGTGATTCAAGAATATTCGAACGTGTTCCCGGAAGAACTTCCAGGTATGCCACCTGACCGGGACATTGAGTTTGCCATTGATTTGGTACCTGGAACTGCACTTATAGCGAAAAGGCCATATAGGATGCCCGTTAATGAACTAGTGGAACTTAAGAAGCAAATTCAGGATCAGCTAGAAAATGGGTTTTATATGCCCGATCTCGTCACCATGGGGAGCCCCCGTGCTCTTCGTAGACAAGAAGGATGGGACCCAAAGGATGTGTGTGGATTATAGGTCTCTCAATGAGGTGACGATCAAGAATAAGTATCCGCTGCCCTGTATAGAGGACCTGTTTGACCAAATGAAAGGTGCCCGAGTTTTCTCCAAGGTTGATCTTTGGTCGCGATACTTCCAGCTGAAGATTAAGCCCTCCGACATACCCAAGACTGCCTTTCAAACACAGTATGGTTCGTATGAATATACCGTTATGTCTTTTGGGTTAACGAATGCACCCGCATATTTCATGTACCTCATGAATAAAGTCTTCATGGAGTACTTGGACAAATTCGTCATGGTTTTCATCGATGATATCATGGTGTATTCCAAAAGTGAGGAAGAACATGGACATTTGAGATTGACATTGCATAAACTGCGAGAGCATCAATTGTATGCCAAGCTCAGCAAGTGTCAATTTTGGCTAAAGGAGATATCGTTCCTAGGCCACATCATCTCCGAGAGGGGAGTATCGGTTGATCCCAGAAAAGTGGGAGATATTCTGAAGTGGAACCAACCGCAGAACGTGAGGGATATTCGGAGTTTCCTTGGGATGGCTGGATACTATCACCGGTTCATCAAGGATTTCTCCAAATTAGCGAAGCCTATGACTGAATTGCTAATGAAGGGAAAAGCATTTCAATGGACACCAGCGTGTGAAGAAAGCTTTGAGGAGCTCAAGAAAAGGCTAACCACAGCGCCGGTTTTGGTATTGCCGGACGTGAGCAAAAGCTTCGACATATATTATGACGCATCAAGACAAGGGCTTGGATGTGTGCTCATGCAAAAAGGACAAGTGTAGCCTATGCATCGATACAACTAAAGAAACACGAGCTGAATTGCCCCACACATGATTTGGAACTCGCAGCCGTGGTACATGCCTTGAAGATTTGTAGACATTATATCCTTGGCCACCGATGTGAGATCTATACGGATCACAAACGCCTCAAGTACATATTCACCCAAACGGATTTGAATTTGAGGCAACGTCGATGGTTGGAACTCATCAAGGATTATGATGTTGGAATCAACTATCACCCCAGAAAAGGCCAACGTAGTAGCTGATGCATTGAGCCGAAAGAGAGCATGTCACCAACTCACGGTTCGGGAGCTACCGCCTGAGCTGCGCAAGGAGTTTGAACAGTTACATCTCGGGTTCTTGAACGATATGGAAGTGATGGAACTCCATTCTTTGCTGGAACAAGAGATAAGAGATGGCCAAGCAACGGATGAGGAAATTAAGGAGATCAAGGAAAGAATTCGACAAGGCATAGAAAATGATTTCAAGGAAGACGAGAAGGGTACGCTTTGGTTAGGGAAAAGGATTTGTGTGCCTAACGTGAAGCACATCCATGACACGATATTAAAGGAGGCACATGACTCACCTTATTCCATACATCCCGGCAGTACCCAAGATGTACAAGGACCTGAAAACTTGTTATTGGTGGGATGGTATAAAAAGGGACATAGCTGAGTATGTTGCCTTATGCGATACATGCCAACGGGAGAAGGCCGAACATCAAAGACCTGCTGGACTGTTGCAACCATTGAAAGTACCCGAGTGGAAGTGGGAATACATCAGCATGGATTTCATCGTCGGATTACCACGTACTCGGTCAGGTTATGACTCCATCTGGGTTATAGTGGACCGATTGACGAAAACAGCCCATTTTCTTCCGTTAGAAGCACGTATCGCGTCATAGAACTAGCCGAGCTGTACATGGAGCAAATTGTGTGCCGTCATGGAGTTCTGAAGAGAATAGTTTCAGATCGGGGTACCCAATTTACCTCTAGGTTCTGGAAGAAGATGCATGAAGCTATGGGTACCCGACTGGATTTCAGCTCCGCTTACCACCCGCAAACCGACGGGCAAACTGAGAGGACAAATCAAATCTTAGAGGACATGTTGAGAGCCTGCACCTTGAAACATGGGCTTAGTTGGGATAGAAGCTTGCCGTATGCTGAGTTCTCATACAATAACAGCTATCAAGCCAGCTTGAAGATGTCACCTTTTGAAGCATTGTATGGTAGACGGTGTAGAACGCCGCTGTTCTGGAATGAGACCGGAGAGAACCAAGTGTTTGGACCCAAAGTACTGCAAGAAGCTGAGAAGCAAGTCCAAACAATACGGGAGAACTTGAAGGCTGCTCAGTCACGACAAAAAGGTTATGCGGACAATAGGCGAACAAAGTTGACCTTCGAAGTAGGAGACTTTGTGTACCTTAAGGTATCACCTATCCGTGGCCAACGACGTTTCAACATCAAAGGCAAGTTAGCACCTCGCTATATTGGGCCATTTAAGATTTTGGGCAAGCGAGGAACAAAGTGATCCGTTGGTGCAAGGTACAGTGGAGCCATCACACGGAAGCCGAAGCTACATGGGAGCGTGAGGAAGACCTCAAGGCAGAATTCCCTCACCTATTCTCTACTCTATCGAATCTCGAGGGTGAGATTCAATTTAAGGGGGGTAGGTTTGTAACACCCTCAATTTCATATTTATGAATTGCATATAGAAAAACATTATAAAAGGAATATAAATGAGAAAGAATCATAAAAATGGGAGAAAGATAGCTGAAAAGAGCCAATTCCAATTCGCCGAGGAGCGCTGTCTGTCAACACTTCCCGTGGCCTGCTGACCACGTGACGTCTTCGGAGCTCATCCCTGTGGAGGGGGGGTGAGGTCTGGCACTGCTGGCCATGTGGCAGGCTCGGAGCTCGCCTCAGGAGAAGGGGCAAGGTCCGACCCTTCTGGACATGTGTTGCCTTCGGAGCTAGTCTCTGCGGAGAAGCGAGGCTCAGCCCCGCGCGACACGTGTTGACTACGGAGCTAGTCCCTGCGGAGGAAGCGAGGCTCAACCCGCGGGACAATGTCGACTTCAGAACTCACCCCTGCGGAAGGGATGAGGTCCGCCCCATGGGACACATGTCGCCCTCGGAGCTCGCCTCCAGGAGGTCCGACACTGCGGGACACGTGTCACCATCGAAGCTCGCCTCCGGGAGGTCCGACACTGCAGGACACATGTCACCCTCGGAGCTCGTCTCCGAGAGGTCCTGCCCGATGGACACGTGTCGTCCTCGGAGCTCACCTTCGAGGAGAAGGGAGGTCTGACACCAATGGACACGTGTCGACCTCGGAGATCGTCTTTGAGGAGAAAGGAAGTCCAGCGCTGCTGGACACGTGGTACTCTCGGAGCCCACCTCCGAGGAGAGGGGAGGTCCGGCACTGACACGTGGCGCACGCGGAGCTCGCCTCTGAGGAGAGGGGAGGTCCCACCCGCCAGAAACGTGGCGCATGCGGAGCTCACCTCTGAGGGAGAGGGAGGCCCTGCCCGCAAGACACGCGGCGCACCCGGAGCTCGCCTCTGTGGAAAAGTGAGGCCCGGCCCCCGCTGGACACGTGGCGCCTCCGGAGCTCACCCTGCGGAGGTGACGAGATCCTTCAGCGGTTTTTCTCCTGCGCAAGCGGGAATACTCGGTACTGAGGAAACCGACATGATTTCCACGATTTCTACCGAACCAAATCAATTGAGATAAGTTGTTAAGATCCAAAACAAATTGAATAGGACTCTTATTTGAAATCCAATTGGATTAGGACTGTGGCGGACTGGAATCCGCTCATCCAGGATCGCAGAGGGTGGTGCCGCGCGATGCGACACCCGACAGCACACGTCATAAGAACACAATATATTACATGGGAAAAACAGCTGAAACTGTACAAACAAGTACAAACTTCAGTTACAATTTTTGTTCTATTACACAGCGGAAGACTACACTATACAACTCACGCCCGCCTATTTAGCAAAAGTCGGTTGCCCAGCCCTAGGGCAACCCACACTAGCTGCACGTCTCAGCTCAGCGCGGCGTGTACGGCTCCCACTCAGCCGTGGTCCCCGACGGAGGGTAACCCTCGCCGGTGGACTCGTACTCCGAGTCCGTGGGTGGCTCCTCACCTGAAAAACACTTAAGCAGCAACCGTGAGCACGAAGGCTCAGCAAGGCTTAACCGACTCACCTAAGCATGAAACTCTACATGAGGTATACCAAGACATAGGTTGGTAGCATTTCAGCAAAACGACACGCCTACAAGTTCATCCTTAGTTCATCTTTTAGCAACAAGTTAACAGTTCATGAAATCTGAAATTTAGTAAGCAGTGTTTGGTGGCACTTATGTAGCAATACAATTATATCAATCAGCATCATTGAATCAACATATTTCATCCATTAGTCTACGTTACGACGCAGTGAACAAGCAGTACTCGTCACCGCGAGGGACGGCGAATCGACTCGATATACACCTGCAGGGAAAACCCAAAGAGCACGTCACGTACGCCCACCCGTGGAGCTGCACAGCACGCTCACTCGATGTCGTACGGGACAACCTTTCACCCAACAGCCCAAACGTCGAACCGGTCGCACCGAAACGAGCAGGAGGTTCCCCACACGGAGCATCTCTCTATGCCCGTTGGCAGATTTCCACCTTGCTGCCCTCAACCTACACCTATAAATCGGTGTGCTATGCCTCGACGCCCGGAGGTTTAGGCTACATCGGTTTATCGGGGCCCATATATCCGATATGCCTTCGGTACGTTCAATACTTGATCAGCAGGGCCGCACACGGATCGGTCCTCAATCGACACGGGCAGGGCTGCGCACACAAGACTCTCTCTTGCTGCGCCCTAGCCCCTGCCTAGTCTCATTTTCATTACTAAAGTGATCTCACATCACTCAACCGAACCCGTGTGTCCCAAGCCTATCTCGCGAGTAGATTCCAACTACTCGACTTGTACCGAAGTCCTATGACTCATTAAGCATAGCCTGTCTACTCGAGGTCCTTGACACTACCCTCACTCTTTTAGGAACCTTTGGTTATGCAAGTGGGGTTTCATTCACCCTATACCTAATGCACAATCATACTTCACATGACACATGTAAACAAAGTAAAACTTTTAAAAAGGGTTAATGCAAACCGGGGCTTGCCTTGTTGCTGCTGGTCAGGAGTTAGTTCTTCGTCCGGAAGGAGGAAGTCCAGCACTTCCGGAGTCTCTTCTTCAACGGCTACACGTTAATGAAATACTATATGTTAATTTAGATGCAAATGTGAGTTTTAGAGTAAAACTTCTACTATTGGTTCTAGTAATCAGCCTCTAACACCTGGAACTTTGTTTAAGAATTTAAATATGAACTGGTGTTGGTGGTTTGGCTTGGACTTAATCACATGGTCAAATGCTAAGTGGTTTTCCCCCTTTTTCCATCTTAGTCCCTTAAGTGGGTAAACAGGACAGGGGTGATCTAGAGCTCCAATGGAGCTGAGAATTTTTGTGTGAGTTCCTTGTCACAAGAAAACTCTCTGGACCAAACATTAGCACTTTTCATGGAGTGGTTTGCTCAGAATAATTCTCTTGGCAAATCAGCAAGGAAGAATTAATTCTGAGGTAATACCCCTGTTCATGCTCAACTTAATGAACTACAATTTCTATTATAGCTCATAGAGTTTGCATGAATTTTCCTAGCATTTTTGGAGTCAAGGTTTGCCCAGAATTGAATTTCCAAGTTTTGGAAATTCTCTGAAAATGTTTCTGCATTCAAATGAACACAGCACCTTCAAATTTGAATTGCTCTGACCAATTCAACTCCAAATGGTCTGAAACTATTACAGGGGTTTACTAATGTCTTAAAGAACATTCTGGCAAAATTTGGGAATTTTTGGATGAACCAAACTCCCTCTAAAATTCTTTTGCTGAAAAGCTTTAAAGAATTTTCCAGAATTAATTAATGGGTTTCATACAAATTGGGTTGTATCTCTGGACAGAGCTATGCAAGATGAATCCAACCCAATTTGAATCACTAATTTTGGAGCTTCCTAGCAAAAGTTATGCAGTTCCAAAGTTTGAACCAATTCTGGAATTCAAATTAATTCGGGAAAAGTTCAAACTCTGCCTGTGGGTCCACCCTACACGTGTCAACCGCCGGACTCGCGCCACACGGGGGCCACAGACCCCTTCCCGCGCCACCACATGGAATCACACGCCACAGCTGATCCGGGGTTTTAATCTTCAGCTGCTGACACGTGGGCCCGGTGGGTCTTCTTCCTCCTCTCGCTCCCGCGCCTCCCCCTCGCCGGCGCTGTACTGGAGCTCGCCGGACTCAGCTTCCCGGCCACCTCTCGGCCGGAGACTCGCCGCCTGGGGGTTTTCAGGGTCGGGGAACAAGTCTATGGGGTTGGCTCGGGCTGCCGGTGGCCGGAAGTAGGCTGGCGACGAGCCGCGGCCTTCGGTGATGATCGGCACCGCCGCCCGAGCACATCAGCCCGCCAAAAGCTCGGCGGATCCGCTCTAAAGCATCAGTGGAGGTCAGGAAATCTCGGCGTGGCCTCAACCTGGCTCGGAAACGACGGCAAACCGGTTGTCACCGTGCGCCCGCGTGTTCCCGCCATGGCCGCCGACCGAAAAGCTCGAAATTAGCTGTAACTACGGCGTTTCTAGCTAGGGTTGTGGAGGGAAAAGGTTCCCTATCCTCTCTAGTTCTGGTGTGCGCAAAATGAACAACTTTAACCGAGAATTGAGCGTAAATTTCCACAGTTCTTACCCGCGGTCCGGTTTTCCTCGTCCGAGGGGAAAACTTGAAATTCCGAAGCTACGTCGCACGGATTGCTCTGGAATTTGGAGAGGAGCAGCGCAGGGAGTTGGCGCACCTTGGGGCGCTCTTGCTCAGTCGTGAAACTGGTTGGTGTGAGCTGCCCACGGGAGCACCTTTGCTCGGTTCTCACCGGCGGCCACGAAAACGTGGTTTCTCTCGGTGGGTAGTGGTTCACTTGACCGGAAGTGATGCGGGTAGTGCGTGGGAGGTCTGAGGATATATGTTTGCTGCGCTGCCGGCGTTGGTACACGAGGGACGATCGCTCCTGAGTGAGTCGATCACAGCGGCGGCTCCTCGGCGTTTTGTCGTGCGAGAGGGCGGTGACTGGGGGTCGGCCCGTGGTCGTGGCGAGCTGGGGCACGGCTGGGAGTTACTGCGCCCGCACAAGGAGCTCGCCAGCGCGCGAGGGGCGAGCAGGAGGTGGCGTCCGGCGTTTTCACGGCGTGTCGCGTGGAGCCTCGGCTCTGTTCCGAGTGCAATACTTAGCCCCTAAGGCTGTTGACTATTGTGCCATTTTAACCCTCCCAATGACATGTGGGACCCACTTGTCAGTGCTCCCCCACCCCTCAAAAGATCTCCAAAGCTTAGCCAGAGATGAATCCAAATATTTGGAGTTTGAAACTGACCTACATTTGTATGGTTGAGCTCATTTCCCCCAAATTCAAATAAATATTTGAATTCTTGGCATATTTGGACCCTTTTTGGAAAAATGGGTAGCACATCTTTTTGAAAATTTCTGAACTTTGCCTCCCCACTAATTTGGACCTGAGAAATCCAATTATGCACTTTGATACTTGGTTTAGCTGCTGAAATCCTGAGTTTGAATGCAACAGTTTGGAAACACACTCTCATGTGTGATCACATGTGTATAATTTTTCCCATGTTGTGAGAGTGTAAGTTTCCCCTCTAACCACTTCTTTGATAAAGGTTACTTGCTCCTCCCATCCCTTACCAGCCATCCACAACAAGAGCTGAGGTGTGGTGAAGTGAAGAAAAGTTTTTGCAAGTCCCATTTCTTGGGCTTTTACATCCCTCCCCCCTTAAAAGAATCTCGTCCCGAGATTATAAAAGAAGAGATAGCGATGTAATAGGGACTTACCCGTGTTGAGAAGCCAAGAACTCCGGGTAATTTGAGCGAAGGAACTCCTCGCTCTCCCACGTCGCTTCCTCGGCGGTGTGGTTACTCCAGAGTATTTTGTAGAACCACAACGTTCTGCTACGCGTGGTCCTGGCTTTCTCATCAAGAATTCCCACCGGATATTCATCATATGTTAAATCCGGCTTCAGCTCGCCGATGTCTTCGGTAGGAACAGCAGTTGTATGCTTCAAGCATTTTCGCAGTTGCGAAACATGGAAAATATCATGGACACCAGCCAGAGATGCCGGTAGTTCCAATCGATACGCTGCTGGTCCACACTTCTCGGTGATAGCGTAGGGTCCAATGAAACGGGGAGCGAGCTTCCCCTTCACACCGAATCGGTGCACGCCCTTCATTGGAGACACGCGGAGGTACACGTGTTCCCCAACGTCAAAGTGCAACGGCTTACGCCTCTTATCAGCGTAGCTCTTCTGTCGGGATTGAGCGGCCTTCAAATTGGCTCGAATTGTCCGAACGCGCTCTTCGGCGTCGTTCACCACATCAACTCCGAATGTGACCCTTTCACCGGACTCGCACCAATTTAATGGGGTGCGGCATTTACGACCGTAGAGAGCTTCGTAAGGTGCCATCTTGATACTTGCCTGATAACCGTTGTTGTACGAGAATTCCGCCAATGGTAGGTGATCATCCCAGTTCCTACCATGGTGGATGGCACATGCTCTCAACATGTCTTCCAGGACTTGATTCACCCTTTCTGTCTGACCATCGGTCTGAGGGTGATAGGCGGAGCTCCTGATCAACTTAGTACCCAATGCAGCGTGTAGCTGCTCCCAAAAGCGAGATACAAATAATGCACCTCGATCTGAGACAATGGTCTTGGGTACCCCGTATAGGCATAGAATCTTCGCTATGTATAGCTCCGCATATTTGCCGGCATTGTAACGTGTATTCACCGGAATGAAGTGAGCCGTCTTGGTTAACCGATCAACGATTACCCATATGGAATCATGCTTGTTGGCTGTTAGGGGTAATCCCACAATGAAATCCATGCTCACATCTTCCCATTTCCATGCCGGGATCTTCAGGGGTTGCAGCAGCCCTGATTTCTTCATATGCTCAGCTTTCACTCGTCTACACGTATCGCACTCGGATACGTACTTAGCTACCTCCCGCTTCATCCGCGTCCACCAAAATTTCTTTTTCAAATCTTGGTACATTTTGTTGCTGCCCGGATGAATGGAGTATTTGGACAAGTGAGCTTCATCGAGGATCTTTTTCCTCAACTCCATATCTCGGGGTACGACTATGCGGTCATTGAACCACAACGTCCCCTCACCATCTTTCCGGAAACATTTAATTTCTCCAATGTCTATCCGTCTCCGGAGATGTGCCATGCCTTTATCCGTTTTCTGAGCTGCAATGATGTCCTCCCTAATAGTAGGGATGAGGGCAAGGTTGTACAGTGATCCATAAGGAACCAAGTATAAACTTGGCTCTTCCTCCTCCACCGGTGTAATGGTGAGGTGATGGACATGTGATTTCCGACTCAGCGCGTCGGCAACCACATTCGCCTTGCCGGGGTGGTAATGGATCTCAATCTCATAATCTTTGATCAGTTCTAACCACCTCCTCTGCCTCATGTTCAGCTCCTTCTGGGTGAAAATGTATTTCAAGCTCTTGTGGTCGGTGTAAAGATGCACCAAGTTCCCCAGGAGATAGTGCCTCCACATTTTCAGCGCCAACACCACGGCAGCAAGTTCAAGATCGTGAGTCGGGTAGTGCTGCTCATGGTTCCGAAGTTGGCGTGAGCCATAAGCGACCACACGTCCTTCCTGCATCAACACGCAGCCAAGCCCAATACCGGACGCGTCACAATACACGTCGAAGGGCTTTGTTGTATCCGGCTGAGCTAATACCGGGGCTGTGGTGAGATGCTTCACCAATGTTCGGAACGCTCCTTCACACGCGGTGTTCCAAACATATTTTGTCCCTTTTTTCAGCAACTCTGTCATCGGCTTAGCGAGCTTGGAGAAGCTTGGAATGAATCTCCGGTAGTATCCCGCTAACCCGAGGAAGCTTCTGACTTCATGGACTGAAGTGGGAGCTTTCCATTTCAACACTTGCTTGATTTTACTTGGGTCAACCGCAATGCCTTCAGCTGAGATGATATGTCCCAAAAATGGCACTTGGCTGATCCAAAATTCGCATTTGCTGAACTTGGCGTAGAGCTTGTGGTCTCGCAATCGCTGAAGAACGATCCGTAAGTGTTCGGCATGCTCGGCTTCTGTCTTGGAGTAAACCAAGATATCGTCGATGAACACTACCACGAACTTGTCCAGCTCCGGCATGAACACCGAGTTCATGAGATACATGAAATGGGCTGGAGCATTTGTGAGACCAAAGGACATGACGAGATATTCGTATAAGCCGTATCTCGTCGAGAATGCCGTCTTCGGGATATCCTCCGCCCGGATCTTGATCTGGTGATATCCAGAGCGAAGGTCCATCTTTGAGAATACACTTGCCCCCACAAGTTGATCAAACAAGATGTCAATACGGGGCAGTGGGTACTTATTCTTGATGGTGACAGCGTTGAGCGGCCGGTAATCCACACACAGCCTCAGGGTCTCATCCTTCTTCTTCACGAACAGCGCTGAGCATCCCCAAGGCGAGGAACTCGGCCTAATGAAACCCTTGCTCAACAAATCATTGAGCTGTTCTTTTAATTCAGCCAGCTCATTTGGAGCCATCTTGTATGGTCTCCGTGATATGGGCGTAGTCCCGGGTGCAAGTTCAATCTTGAACTCGACATCCCGCTCAGGTGGCATGCCCGGAAGATCATCCGGGAACACGTCGGGATACTCCCGGACTACGGGGATGTCTTCTAACTTGAGAACTTCAGCACTATTAATTGCTAAAACTTCCCGGACTGGCATGTCTAACACCATGGAATGCGGACGGTGGAATGGAGAATTTAAGTGAATCGTCCGTGTCCGAGTCTCTAGGACAGCGCCATGGTATTGCAGCCATGACATCCCTAAGATTACATCAATCTTCTGTCCCATAAGGATTATCAAGGTGGTGGGATATAGCTTCCCACCTAAGCACAAAGGTGCCTTTGGAATCATCATATTAGCTGAAATCTTCCCTCCCGGTGAGCATATCATATAAGTGCAGTCGGTTGGGAAGACTTGCAGTTGATGTTTAGCCACATAGGATGCACTTATAAAGCTGTGGGTTGCACCCGAATCAAATAATATGACTATGGCTTGATGGTTGAGAGTAAACGTACCCGCCAGCACGTTGTCTCCCTCTGGGGCGTCCTCATTGTCGAGGTTGCGGACGCCTCCAGTCCGCTGACCAACCTTCTTCACCGGAGGTCGGCCTCGAGCACCGCCCTGGAGCTGGGCTTGCCCGCTGCTCTGCTGCCCCTGGGGACAGTCCTTCGCAAAGTGGCCCGCTTGGCCACACGTGAAGCAGGTGAAACGGGGCGGTCCCCCGCTGATCGGTGGACGGAAACCTGGGGCGCGTTGTGGCGGTGGAAACGCCCGGGGTACCGTCTGCTGCTGCTGCTGTCTTGGTGGTGGCATCGGCGGACGGAACGGAGGTGCCTGAAAGGGACGTCCCCCGAACCGTTGCGGTCGCGCCGGTGGTTGCCACTGCTGCCCGGATGGTGTCCGATACACCATACGGTACTTCTGGGGAGCGCCACTCCCACCGCTGCTAGGTGGAGCGCTACGCTTCCTCTGCTCAGCTGCTAACTCCCGCTGAGCGTCCTCTTGCATGATGGCGGCATTGACTAGGTCGTTGAATGTGCCGCGGTTCCATTGTACGAGGTGGGTCTTCATTTCGGGATGTAACCCCCGATAGAAGTGCTCCCTCTTCTTCTCCTCCGTGGAGATGTAGTCTGACGCATACTGCGCCAGATGGTTGAAGGCACGGGAGTAGTCGTGGGCACTCCTCCCGCCCTGCTTCAGTTCCAAAAATTCTTGGAACTTTCTCTTCATGATCCCGGGAGGAATGTGATAGGCGCGGAACGCCTCCCGGAACTCTTGCCATTCCACGGCATGACCAGCCGGACGTGAGGCGACATAATTCGCCCACCACGCACCAGCAGCACCGTGGAGCTGCTGTGCTGCGAACAGCGTCTTCTGCCGCTCCGTACACTGGAGCAGCCCGAACTTGGACTCGATAGTCCGCAGCCAGTTGTCCGCCTCCAGTGGTTCTTCAGCTTCGGTGAACACTGGAGGGTGCGTACTCATGAAATCCGAGTACGACACTTCGCGGGGCTCACGAGGCCCTCGCTCTTGACGTCCTCCCGCCTGGGACGTATTCTGCACGATCGTGCGGAGCAGGTCGGTCTGCTCCTCACGACCTCCCACCAATGCCGCTATCACATCCGCTAGAGTAAGCGGAGGCGGCGGTGGTGGCTGCTGCTGCGGGGTGCTGTCGTAGGCCGGTGGCTGGGAGTCATCGCCTCCACCTTGGCTAGAGCCACCAACCTCGTGCGTGGTCCTAGTACGAACCATCTGCAACCATACGACATTAACCATCAGTCCCGCAACATTTTGCATGCAGTCCAATAGAACTGGGCGGAAAAACATTATGACAACAAAACATGCGAAATATCTCGTAAGCAGATAATGTAATAACTTTGCACAAGCTACACCATTACCAGACCAAACACAAGTTAGTTTAATCCAACTTGATGAACCCCCTCTTTGGAAGCTCACCATAACTGGGTTTGGTCTCTACGAGACATTATTATTGCGTTGTCATCACGTATAACACCCTTAGGGTACAACACCCTTTTCAATGAGTTCAACTGTCATTCTTCTGTCAGAATGACCAGTTGCTACCTATTCCAAGTTTTGATCTGGTTCTGGGCATTTTCATGACTCAAGTTGAATACCAAAGTTCAAGTTAACTTCAGTATCTTTCCAACGAGTACTCATTTGCCCCCAGATCAGCTTTGATTAAAAAGTTATGTTAATTCAAAGTTAGCAGAATTTCTGGAAGAATTTTAACAGCACCTCCCTTGGAAGTGGCTGTTTCCAATCCTGATTTCCACTAAATTCTGTGCTGAAACTTCAGAAACTTTGAATTGCAAAGATGTCAAACATCTTCTACTCTTTCTAAGGATGGATTATATGACAATTTTAGATTTTTCTACTGGGAGTTATATTTGAAAAACAGATCAGTTCAGAGGATGTTTTACTCTGCCCTGGTTCTGGACAGTTTACATTCCTCTGGGATTTCAGCCATCTTAAGGCGAGTTTCAGCTCTGGAAGTCTACAACAAAGTTGTAGAGGACTTGAATACCTTTCCAAAACTATATAGCACACCTCCCTGGGCTAAAAGACCTGTGAGTTATGCCCTGTTGAGGATCAGCAAACGTGCTGCCCAAAACAGAGCACTCTGCTTTTCATACTTTTGGCTATACTGCTCCACTATCCCATTCTTATACCCAACCAGGGTCCTAAATGTTGAACCTATAGATTTTAATTCTTTGTTATCATTATTCTCATGCATATGCCTACCATATCTCGGTACTACGTTCCTCACAAAAGAAAATCCTACCCGGATCATACCGGCATATACGTCTCAAATGTGGCACTAAACGGTCTCTCGCACACGTTTTCTACACGGATACATACGTGGTTAGTACCTGCAGAAAACCACACAATAATGGTGCACTCAATGGTTATTCATTTCAGGCAGTTCCATATTTGAAAGTAAATACAAACGCCCGTATCATTGTCATACGGCCGTCCTTGAGTTAGGTCACGTCTCAAGGTACGTGATCGTGTTTCAACACCACACGACGGGGAACCCGAGTATGTCATGAACGGGTCGTCACGGTTGGGAATGTCATCAACCCAACAGATACCACCTACTGCCCTGCAGGGCACGCCGATGGCAAGCGCTGTGTATGTCCTCCTGGGCTATTTCCAGACGAACACACTTTCGCGTTACTGACCACGCGATGGGGTCTCCGCTTACTTGCCTAATGCACGCTAGGGATCAGCGTTTCATATGAACTCAGGGACATGAAGAGTCCAAGAGATTCATATTGACATCTCACACCAAGCTGTGAGATCAATCCCTGAACCATGTTCCTCGTCAGGGAGAGCTAACCGAAATTGAACCGCTTTCGGTGGCGTTCCTTACCATACTTACCAGAGCGTAGGTGCGTCGTTACATAATTGAAATTCAGAATTATAACATATAAGTTAGTCTTTGCCACTTTAAGTAACTAGTCTAATATAGTCCTTACTTGGGCAACTACCGATTCCTCACCGTACACCTAAGTTTTTTTCCCATAATGCAGTCCTTTAGTACTGTGCTATCCCCACTGCAGCTCTGATACCAGGCTGTGGCGGACTGGAATCCGCTCATCCAGGATCGCAGAGGGTGGTGCCGCGCGATGCGACACCCGACAGCACACGTCATAAGAACACAATATATTACATGGGAAAAACAGCTGAAACTGTACAAACAAGTACAAACTTCAGTTACAATTTTTGTTCTATTACACAGCGGAAGACTACACTATACAACTCACGCCCGCCTATTTAGCAAAAGTCGGTTGCCCAGCCCTAGGGCAACCCACACTAGCTGCACGTCTCAGCTCAGCGCGGCGTGTACGGCTCCCACTCAGCCGTGGTCCCCGACGGAGGGTAACCCTCGCCGGTGGACTCGTACTCCGAGTCCGTGGGTGGCTCCTCACCTGAAAAACACTTAAGCAGCAACCGTGAGCACGAAGGCTCAGCAAGGCTTAACCGACTCACCTAAGCATGAAACTCTACATGAGGTATACCAAGACATAGGTTGGTAGCATTTCAGCAAAACGACACGCCTACAAGTTCATCCTTAGTTCATCTTTTAGCAACAAGTTAACAGTTCATGAAATCTGAAATTTAGTAAGCAGTGTTTGGTGGCACTTATGTAGCAATACAATTATATCAATCAGCATCATTGAATCAACATATTTCATCCATTAGTCTACGTTACGACGCAGTGAACAAGCAGTACTCGTCACCGCGAGGGACGGCGAATCGACTCGATATACACCTGCAGGGAAAACCCAAAGAGCACGTCACGTACGCCCACCCGTGGAGCTGCACAGCACGCTCACTCGATGTCGTACGGGACAACCTTTCACCCAACAGCCCAAACGTCGAACCGGTCGCACCGAAACGAGCAGGAGGTTCCCCACACGGAGCATCTCTCTATGCCCGTTGGCAGATTTCCACCTTGCTGCCCTCAACCTACACCTATAAATCGGTGTGCTATGCCTCGACGCCCGGAGGTTTAGGCTACATCGGTTTATCGGGGCCCATATATCCGATATGCCTTCGGTACGTTCAATACTTGATCAGCAGGGCCGCACACGGATCGGTCCTCAATCGACACGGGCAGGGCTGCGCACACAAGACTCTCTCTTGCTGCGCCCTAGCCCCTGCCTAGTCTCATTTTCATTACTAAAGTGATCTCACATCACTCAACCGAACCCGTGTGTCCCAAGCCTATCTCGCGAGTAGATTCCAACTACTCGACTTGTACCGAAGTCCTATGACTCATTAAGCATAGCCTGTCTACTCGAGGTCCTTGACACTACCCTCACTCTTTTAGGAACCTTTGGTTATGCAAGTGGGGTTTCATTCACCCTATACCTAATGCACAATCATACTTCACATGACACATGTAAACAAAGTAAAACTTTTAAAAAGGGTTAATGCAAACCGGGGCTTGCCTTGTTGCTGCTGGTCAGGAGTTAGTTCTTCGTCCGGAAGGAGGAAGTCCAGCACTTCCGGAGTCTCTTCTTCAACGGCTACACGTTAATGAAATACTATATGTTAATTTAGATGCAAATGTGAGTTTTAGAGTAAAACTTCTACTATTGGTTCTAGTAATCAGCCTCTAACACCTGGAACTTTGTTTAAGAATTTAAATATGAACTGGTGTTGGTGGTTTGGCTTGGACTTAATCACATGGTCAAATGCTAAGTGGTTTTCCCCCTTTTTCCATCTTAGTCCCTTAAGTGGGTAAACAGGACAGGGGTGATCTAGAGCTCCAATGGAGCTGAGAATTTTTGTGTGAGTTCCTTGTCACAAGAAAACTCTCTGGACCAAACATTAGCACTTTTCATGGAGTGGTTTGCTCAGAATAATTCTCTTGGCAAATCAGCAAGGAAGAATTAATTCTGAGGTAATACCCCTGTTCATGCTCAACTTAATGAACTACAATTTCTATTATAGCTCATAGAGTTTGCATGAATTTTCCTAGCATTTTTGGAGTCAAGGTTTGCCCAGAATTGAATTTCCAAGTTTTGGAAATTCTCTGAAAATGTTTCTGCATTCAAATGAACACAGCACCTTCAAATTTGAATTGCTCTGACCAATTCAACTCCAAATGGTCTGAAACTATTACAGGGGTTTACTAATGTCTTAAAGAACATTCTGGCAAAATTTGGGAATTTTTGGATGAACCAAACTCCCTCTAAAATTCTTTTGCTGAAAAGCTTTAAAGAATTTTCCAGAATTAATTAATGGGTTTCATACAAATTGGGTTGTATCTCTGGACAGAGCTATGCAAGATGAATCCAACCCAATTTGAATCACTAATTTTGGAGCTTCCTAGCAAAAGTTATGCAGTTCCAAAGTTTGAACCAATTCTGGAATTCAAATTAATTCGGGAAAAGTTCAAACTCTGCCTGTGGGTCCACCCTACACGTGTCAACCGCCGGACTCGCGCCACACGGGGGCCACAGACCCCTTCCCGCGCCACCACATGGAATCACACGCCACAGCTGATCCGGGGTTTTAATCTTCAGCTGCTGACACGTGGGCCCGGTGGGTCTTCTTCCTCCTCTCGCTCCCGCGCCTCCCCCTCGCCGGCGCTGTACTGGAGCTCGCCGGACTCAGCTTCCCGGCCACCTCTCGGCCGGAGACTCGCCGCCTGGGGGTTTTCAGGGTCGGGGAACAAGTCTATGGGGTTGGCTCGGGCTGCCGGTGGCCGGAAGTAGGCTGGCGACGAGCCGCGGCCTTCGGTGATGATCGGCACCGCCGCCCGAGCACATCAGCCCGCCAAAAGCTCGGCGGATCCGCTCTAAAGCATCAGTGGAGGTCAGGAAATCTCGGCGTGGCCTCAACCTGGCTCGGAAACGACGGCAAACCGGTTGTCACCGTGCGCCCGCGTGTTCCCGCCATGGCCGCCGACCGAAAAGCTCGAAATTAGCTGTAACTACGGCGTTTCTAGCTAGGGTTGTGGAGGGAAAAGGTTCCCTATCCTCTCTAGTTCTGGTGTGCGCAAAATGAACAACTTTAACCGAGAATTGAGCGTAAATTTCCACAGTTCTTACCCGCGGTCCGGTTTTCCTCGTCCGAGGGGAAAACTTGAAATTCCGAAGCTACGTCGCACGGATTGCTCTGGAATTTGGAGAGGAGCAGCGCAGGGAGTTGGCGCACCTTGGGGCGCTCTTGCTCAGTCGTGAAACTGGTTGGTGTGAGCTGCCCACGGGAGCACCTTTGCTCGGTTCTCACCGGCGGCCACGAAAACGTGGTTTCTCTCGGTGGGTAGTGGTTCACTTGACCGGAAGTGATGCGGGTAGTGCGTGGGAGGTCTGAGGATATATGTTTGCTGCGCTGCCGGCGTTGGTACACGAGGGACGATCGCTCCTGAGTGAGTCGATCACAGCGGCGGCTCCTCGGCGTTTTGTCGTGCGAGAGGGCGGTGACTGGGGGTCGGCCCGTGGTCGTGGCGAGCTGGGGCACGGCTGGGAGTTACTGCGCCCGCACAAGGAGCTCGCCAGCGCGCGAGGGGCGAGCAGGAGGTGGCGTCCGGCGTTTTCACGGCGTGTCGCGTGGAGCCTCGGCTCTGTTCCGAGTGCAATACTTAGCCCCTAAGGCTGTTGACTATTGTGCCATTTTAACCCTCCCAATGACATGTGGGACCCACTTGTCAGTGCTCCCCCACCCCTCAAAAGATCTCCAAAGCTTAGCCAGAGATGAATCCAAATATTTGGAGTTTGAAACTGACCTACATTTGTATGGTTGAGCTCATTTCCCCCAAATTCAAATAAATATTTGAATTCTTGGCATATTTGGACCCTTTTTGGAAAAATGGGTAGCACATCTTTTTGAAAATTTCTGAACTTTGCCTCCCCACTAATTTGGACCTGAGAAATCCAATTATGCACTTTGATACTTGGTTTAGCTACTGAAATCCTGAGTTTGAATGCAACAGTTTGGAAACACACTCTCATGTGTGATCACATGTGTATAATTTTTCCCATGTTGTGAGAGTGTAAGCTTCCCCTCTAACCACTTCTTTGATAAAGGTTACTTGCTCCTCCCATCCCTTACCAGCCATCCACAACAAGAGCTGAGGTGTGGTGAAGTGAAGAAAAGTTTTTGCAAGTCCCATTTCTTGGGCTTTTACATCTCTTCTTTCAACCCTTATAAATAGAACCCAAAACCCCTGTCCGCAACCACGTACCTATTTTTCACCTCCCGATTCGACAACTTGGAGGCCCTAGCTTACAGCTCGCCGAGTTACACACCCCTTCGCCGGAGTTCAGCCACCGGTGAGACCGCCGACGAGCCCCGTCACGCTCGCCGTTGCCGAAAGAGAGCCGACGATATGACCTGCTGCCATTGCTAGGAGGAAGGCTGAGGTAGGTCTTCATTACCATCTTACGACATCATCGCGGTTTCTTCGCATCTGTTTCCTTCGTTCCTTTCGAACAGAAGCAGTTTCGTGTGGACAGATCACGTGTTGATCGGTTTTTGACGGTGTTATTGATCTGGATCTTGAGTCAAGATCATAACCACGTCCACACTTGATCCTTATACCCTTGTTCACCATAAAGCCCCATGCAAACCAGTAGAACATGCAAGAACACATACAAACTGATCTAAATAAAACAGCATCATATGATTTGCACCATTGCATCTTGTAAAGTTTGTGCATGATTTTTTATTGCTATAAATTTTGTATGTGTGTGGTCGTGAGTAGAAGGACAAGCTCAGGAATCTATCTACGAAGGACTACAGCACCAAGACTTTGAGACACGTGAGCAACAAAAGCCATAGGAACAAGGCAAGTGCCCCTTGACCATATTGGTCCCATGTTTTGGAAACTGTTTTTTTTTGTGAAAATGTATATGCTTGAGTCAACTTGATGGGAAACCCTTTTATAGGAGTTTACTAGTTTTGTTAACCATCCTTGTCACCGGGAAAGTTAATGAATCGGGTATGGTCATTTTTCATTTTTGCTTCGCTAATCTACGGGATATGGGAAGCAAGATAGAACATGTCTAGCTACTGCACTCATATGAATAATGATAATAAGAACTTGATGATGATAATGAACATGAATCGGGGGAGATCTAGACAAGCTTGGTTCGTGGATGTGGTAGAATGAGATGGTGGTTTACTTGCCGTAGATCTAAGGACCGGTTCATGCCAGCACATGCCAGGAAAACAGTGTCACCACAATGCCAAATATGGGTGCGGCTTAGCTGACTAATTAGGTAAGTTGCTAGATTGTTATGGATCGTGGAAGGCGCGGGGAATGGGAGTCGAGAGAGGACTGCCCTGGGAACTGCATGGCACAAGAGGGGCCCGTAGGTGGGAGAATGGTGATTCGATCCTGCTGGTGAAACCTTAGTGAGTTCATACATCTAGTAGCCGCTTTGGAAAGGCTATTTTGTTATCTTTTGGCCATACACCGATGGTTGTGTACTGGTATAATGGAGATTCTGCAGTCGCCGACGGGTGATGAAATCACAAACTTGTGGGTAAAGTGGTGCCACCTCTTAAGAGTGTAAAACTATCATGATAGCCGTGCTTACGGTCACAAGCGCCTAGCCAACTCATATGATTAGTTGGGATGGTTATTTGGTTATGGTTATGGAATGGTTGTTTGGGATGGTTATTGGTATGGTTGTGGTATGGTCTTGAGATTGGTTTCGGGACTATTGTGTCTTGGTATGGGATTGGTTTCGGGACTGTTGAGTCATAATGAGATTTGGTTTCGGTTATGAGATGGATATGAATATGAGATGATTATTATGAGCATGAGATGAATGTTGAGAAAGATTAATGGCTGGATGAGACGTGATAAATGGTAAGTTATGATGGAGGTATGTTACTGTTTTAATTAGATATATGTTGGGATCAAACTCACTTAAAGATAGTTGCTGTTTTTATCGTGTTTGTGAAATAAACTTTGCTTTCTGCAATGAGCCTTTTTATTCCTACCTTGCTGTAAGCTACATGTCATACTTTTCCCGCACTTGCTGAGTACGAAATGTACTCACCCTTGCATTATCATACAAACATCAGCAACAGGAGAAGATTACTTCGAAGATCACGTGGAGTACTAGGTGTGCGAACTACCGTCAACTTGCCTGTGGAGTTGGAGATGGAGCCGCTGCCATATTTAGTTGCTTCCGCTATCGTTTAGAGACTTCCGCTGCTAGAATAACTTAGAGACTTCCGCTGCAAGAAAAAGTTAGAGATTGATGTAATAGAGTACTTATCCCTATTATTCGTGGTTATATTCTAATTCAGTTTGTGGATTACATGTGTATGTGTGATGAACATCCTGGGCACACATATGCATTAGCTGGGTTCCGTGTTTTACAGGACCAGGCGTCACAATAATTCTTGAGATGTATAACTCCGCATATTGCTTGGCTCGAAAATGAGTGTTCACCGGTATGAAATGAGCTGATTTCGTCAACCGGTCGATGATCACCCATATCGAGTCATGCTTCCGGGATGTGAATGGTAATCCGACGATGAAATCCATACTCACATCCTCCCATTTCCACACCGGTATCTTCAGAGGTTGTAGCGGTCCGGCTTTCCGCATATGATCAGCCTTGACATGTCTACACGTATCACACTCAGATACATACTTAGCAATTTCCCTCTTCATCCTCATCCACCAAAATTTCTGTTTCAAATCTTGGTACATCTTGTTACTGCCGGGATGAATGGAAAACTTAGACAGGTGGGCTTTGTCCAAGATCTTCTTCCGGAGTTTCATATTACGTGGTACCACTATACAGTCGTTAAACCATATCGTACCGTTCTCATCCTTCCGGAAACATTTCACCTCTCAGTTGTCTAGTCTTCTCCGTATGTGAGACATACCCCGGTCTCTTCTTTGAGCCTCAACAATCTCTTCACGGATCGTCGGAATGAGCGCGAGATTACAAAGTGCACCATACGGAATGACACGGAGACTTGGTTCTTCATCTTCCAACTCAGCAGCCGCCAAGTTGTGAACGTGGGCTTTCCGACTAAGCGTGTTGGCAACCACGTTCACTTTACCCGGATGATAGTGGATCTCAATTTCATAATCTTTTATGAGCTCCAACCATCTCCATTGTCTCATATTCAGATCCTTCTGAGTGAAGATATACTTCAAGCTTTTATGGTCGGTGTAGAGGTGGACAAGATTGCCAAGTAGATAATGCCTCCACATCTTTAATGCCAACACCACAGTAGCAAGCTAGAGATCATGAGTGGGATAATGCTGCTCGTGGTTTCGCAGTTGACGAGACCCATAGCCGACTACACGCCCTTCTTGCATTAGAACACAGCCGAGACTGATGTCGGATGCATCACAATATACATCAAATTGCTTCGTCGTGTCCGGCTGAGAAAGAACTGGAGCTGTTGTGAGATGTTTCACCAGAGTTTTGAATGCGGCTTCACATGCTGCATTCCACAAGTACTTTGTGCCCTTCTTCAGCAGCTCCGTCATTGGTTTAGCAATTTTTGAGAAGCTCGGAATGAACCTCCGATAATACCCTGATAAACCTAGGAAATTTTGGACCTCATGGACTGATTTGGGAGATTCCCACTTCAGCACTTGTTCAATTTTGCTGGGGTCCACGGCAATGCCCTCTGCTGAAATAGTATGGCCTAGAAAAGGCACTTGATCAATCCAGAACTCACACTTGCTGAACTTGGCGTATAGTTGGTGCTCCCTCAACCGTTGTAGCACGAAACGCAAATGTTCAGCGTGCTCTTCTTCAGATTTGGATAAACCAATATGTCGTCGATGAATACCACGACGAACTTGTCTAACTCCGGCATGAACACCGAATTCATCAAGTACATGAAGTGTGCCGGAGTGTTGGTTAACCCAAATGACATGACGAGGTACTCATAGAGTCTGTATCTCATCGAGAAAGCTGTCTTTGGTATGTCCTCCGGTCGGATCTTGATTTGATGATATCCCGACCGCAGATCCATCTTCGAAAATACCTTTGCACCCACAAGTTGATCGAACAATATGTCGATGCGGAGAAAAGGATACTTGTTCTTTATCGTGACAGCATTTAGAGGACGGTAATCAACACATAGCCACAATGTTTCGTCCTTCTTCTTAATCAACAGCGCAGAGCAACCCCACGGTGACTTGGTCGTATGAAACCCTTGCTCATGAGTTCATTCAGTTGCTCCTTCAACTCCGCTAGCTCGTTAGGTGCCATCTTGTAAGGCCTTAGTGAGATAGGTGTTGTTCCCGGTGCCAGTTCAATCTTGAACTCGACGTCCCGTTCGGGCGGCATGCCCGGTAAATCATCGGGAAACATGTCAGGATAATCACGTACCACCGGAATATCTTCAAGTTTAAGTGCTTCCGTGTGGTAGGCCTCTGCTATATCTGGGTCTTCGCTGTCTAAAAAGAGTGTGTGCTGTCCGTGAATCGGCGAGTCAATCTGGACAGTCCGGTTACCGATATTGAGAACGGCACCGTGACGATTTAACCAAGACATCCCCAATATTATATCTATCTTCTGCCTATCCAACATAATCAGCGATGTTGGTTATATGTTTCCTCCAAACACAAAGCTGCTCGGGACACAATCTGATTAGCAGAGATATTTCCTCCTGGTGAACGTATAAGATAACTCGTTGTGGGAGTATTGGTGGATAGTTGGTGCTGATGCACGCATGATTTGCTGATAAAATTGTGAGTTGCACCAGAATCAAAAAGTATGAGCACGGGCACGTCTTTGAGAGTAAACATGCCCGCTAACACCGGTGCTCCCTCCGGGACATCCTCAATAGCAAGGTGTTGCACACTCCTGGATTGCAATGCTGTTATATTGACTCGGCATTCCACCTGATGATGATGGTTGTCCGCTGTTCAACAACTTCTCCCGGCATTCTTGCTTAAAATACCCAGAACGGTGGCAATAAGAACACGGATGTTTCCCCAGTTCTTCGTTGACTGGTCGTTGAGAAGTTGATGTACTTGGCTGCAGCAATGATGCACCAGAAACCAATCGTTGCTGCGGCAATGGTGTTGCTTCAAGACATGATTCTTGAGCAGGAAATCTGGGATATGTTGATATTACTGGTGGCTGCCATAGTTCATCGGATGGTGTGTGATACACCACATGATATTTACGAGGAACAACTGGTGTGTCTTCGTGCACCTCATCCCGGTCCCTCTTCTCTGCTTGGCACTCAAGTGTCGCTTGTTCTTGCAGCAGGGCAGAACTGATCAACTCGGTGTAATTTCCTTGATTGAACAAAGCCAGCCTATCTTTTAATATGGACTCAGGCCGTGGAAGAAGTAGTCACACCTTGCAGCTTCGCTCGTCGCATAATCAGGAGCATATTGTGCCAAATGGTTAAACCGTTTGACATAATAAAGGACACTCATGCCCCCCTGCTTCAAGTTCCTGAATTCCTGCTGCTGGGCCTTGATAAAACCCTTAGGAATGTGACGAGCATGCAATGCTTCACAAAATTCCGTCCATTCCACTTGATGGCCCTCCGGAATGGTGGCGAGATAAGTGAACCACCAATTTCCGGCGGCTCCATGGAGCTGTTGAGCTGCAAATAATGTCTTCTGCTAATACTCGCACTCAAACACTCAAAACTTGGACTCCATAACACGAAGCCACTGATCAGCTTCCATTTGTTCGTTAGCTTCCGTGAATATTGGCGGTTGAGTCATCAAGAAGTCCAAATAGGCGTTCCGAGGTGGAACGACCTGTTGTGTACGTTGGAGCATGCCTTGCTGTACCAAGGCTTGGAGTAGTCTTGTGTTCTCTTGGCTTGACTCAACCATCTGAGCCATGACATCCGCCCATACCGTTGATGGCGGTGCCCGTGGTGGAGTCGAGTCATCACCGTCTCGGCGAGAACCTTCAGCCCTACTCGGAGAATGAGTACGCACCATACTGCAAAAGAATAATTTTGAGGGGAGTCAAAACTTCATCTCAACAGTATGTGAAAGTATGTAAAACATGAACATGCTAAAACTTTATGAAAGCATAACAAAATTTCATGTTTACACATCTTCCTAAAGCCAACATAATCAGTCCCCTATTCTGTACAGAACAGACTTTTCTGTACTTAACCCAAATTTTGATCCGGTTATCTGCATTTTCATGACTTAAGTTGAATACCAAAGTTAAATTTAACTTCAGCATATTTCCAACGAGTACTTACATGACTCTGGATCATCTCTGGATCAAAAGTTATGATGGTTCAAAGTTGATAGAATTTCTGGCTAAAAATTTGCCAGCATTTCCTTTGTATGTGGCTGTTTTCATCACAGCTGTACATAAAAATGGAGTACAATTCTGAACAAACTATGAACTACTAAATCGTTGCAAATTTCATAACCTTTCCAACGGTTATCATATGATCCTTAGAAATTTTTCTACAGAATGTTATGGCTAATTTACAGAAACATCCAGAGAGGTTTGTAGCTGTCCTGGTTTCTGGACAGTTTGCATTCATCTGGACATTCAACCAAGTTGGCGTCTGATTTTGCTCTGGAGGTCTACAGAAAAGTTGTAGCAAACTTAAAAAACTTTCCATAACTGTATCATACACCTTCATTGGGTCAATCTACTCAGAGTTATGCTCTGTCAAAGTCCAGCAAAAATTACTGCCAGAATAGAGCACTCTGTTTTTGAGATCAAATGGAGCCTAGCAATTCTCTCCTTTGAAGCTTAGTCCAAACGAAGAGCTCAGTAACTAATATGTGCTTTCCAACATCCATTTTTAGTTTGAAAGTTAGTCATGAATGATTTCTTCATAGGAAACAAAACTATCAAGTGTAGTACGGTGGCGATGCACCGTAAGACATATGACGGTACTACGTTGCCTCACAAAAGAATAACCTAACCGGATTACACCGGCATATACGTATTCTTAGGTGGCACTAAAACGGTCACTCCAAAATGTATTCTACTCGTACTATGGTTTTTGTGGTTAGTACCTACATAAAACACACTCAATCATCAAATTCGGCTGCACACCGAACCCGGTCCCAATACAGTTCATACACCCGTCCATCATCACTCGCACGGGTGTTCTCAAGCCAGACACGCCTTGAGCTACGTGTTTACGTTACTGACCACGTGACGGGGTCTCCCATACTTTGCCCGAAGCACGCCAGGGAAGGGCGTTGCTCGAATACCCCAAACGACATGAAGAGTCATAGAGGATATTAAAGCGGGACGGGTTACCTGCCACCCGTGAGGCTCCACCCTTCAGCTTGTGCGCACTTGTGGACAGCGCTTACGTGCACCCCCCCCAAGACATGGAACGTCCCGAGATGCACAATTTTCTGACATAGCAAATAGGTTAGATTGCCACCTTCATAATATGCTAATATAGTAGTCCTTATGTGGGCCTAGTACCGTTATCTCACCGTATCCTAAATTTTTAACGTAATATGATGCTCAATCCATGCACTATTCGCAACGCAGCTCTGATACCACACTGTGGGGGAACCGCCAACGCCCCGCCCCGCCAGGACCTTGTTGGGTGGTGCCGTGATATGCGGCATCCAACAGCACACGGATCAAGAAAACACATCACATTACATAAATCATTTGCGGAAGCGTACAAGAGTATTTTACAAATACTTATCTCAAAATAAGCTACAGCAGAAGACTAAAACTCTCACGACTCATTTCTAACTTAGCAACAAAGAAACAGTACACCCCGCGGACATTTCTTACTAGCAACACGAAGAACAAACCGCAGCAGCGAGGATGCTCTTGAGTAACCACTCGGAGGTTCTCGAGTCTCATCGGCATCCCTTCATAAGCATGAAGTCATTCCTGCAAAACAACTCAGATAGCATCCATGAGCATAACGCTCAGCAAGACTTAACTGTCACCCTAGTCATGAAACTCTACATGAGGTTATGACCATAAAGTAGGATGGCATAATGCATAATAACTCGCCTAAAAGTGAATCCTTACTTTCAAGTATTATTTGCAGCAAATTAAGAGTAACCTTGGGCACGCCACATCGGGAGTCCACAATCAAACAAGAAACGCTTTCCCTTGATGTAATTTGCTCACGGTGGAAGTGAATCGAGTTTGCTCTATCCTAATCATACAAGGTATCATCACAATGCTAGTATTAACTTCAAACCAATGTGATTAGTTCCTTTCTCATGCAAGTTATTACTACGTCACGACTGTGAGAACAAGTATGCTTGGTCCTTTCTATGAGCGACAGTGATTCGAATCAATAACACCTGGACTACATGACATGTACGCCCGTACTAGACGTCGCCAACAGCAACCATCACTGACGTCGTATGTGGCAGCCTTTCTCCCGTTTCACTCCCGTTGAATCGATCAAGTCGCCCCGTACAGTAGCCACTCTCATGGTGCACCTACCAACATGAGATGTCATGAGAATGTTACTCACATACTGCACACCAGCCGTCTCATCTGAGGCGACCCGAAAAGATTCAACGCATGCTTCCTGAGATACATCGGTTTACTGGGTCCCATATAGCCAGCATGAGTCCGGTACACAACTCAAACTTGTTCAACAGGGCCGCATACGGATCGGTCCTTGACCGACATGGACAGGTCTATAGCACCCAGGCCCCTATGTCCTGCTGCCCCTACAACCTTCCGGTCTCAACTTTAACTTGCTACACATTTTTTTTTGAACCAATCCCGTATGCCCCTATTGTTCCTTATCATGCGAGTAGCATCTCACCACTCGACTTCTACCGAACCTTACTTAAGCATGGCAGTTCTACATGATGTAAAGACACCTACCCAATACTCCATGGGTTTATTTGGTCATCCAAGAGGAGTATCAAACAACTAGACCTAATGCACATTTCATATATTAACCGAAAGTGAATACAAAGTAAAAAAAACTTAAAAGCTGTTAAATGTGAACCGGAGCTTGCCTGTTTTGCAGGGTAGTCGTATATAATCAGTTAGTGATCCTTGCTGATCAACCCTTGATTCTCTGGAGTATGATCCACTTCAATGAATCGCTACTTTGAATCCCCTTCGTCGTGAATCCTAATGAAATGTAGATGCACAATTTTTATAGAATGCAATGGAAAGAATTAAAGACTGGATTTCTTAAGAACAGAGGCTGTGTGGAAATGCCAAGAATGGCTTGGTTTGCCCCTGTTGTGCTAAGAATTATGAAAGAACTAAATTGGTCTTATTGTTTTAGCTAAAGACTACCTAACTTTCCTAATGACCATAAAAGATGAGCTGAAAAGATTTGAATGCAACTGAAGATCAAGAACTCCAATGGCTCCAATACTTTTACAGCAGGTTCTATACTACCTAGGGATTTAGCTTGCCAAATTGCAGCTAAGGTGGAGTAAAATTATGTTCTCCATAATTCCTACAATGACTTATGTATTTTCCCCTATACATAAGTATGAAGAACAAGAACAGGGAGATATAAGGCTCAACTTGAGCTGGTAATTTACATGTTAGTTCCTGGTCACATGAAAGTAATTTGATCCAAAATTTAGGCCTTTTACTTGAGTAGTTCCTCTAGAACAATTCTATAAGCATTTATAATCAAAAGAATTAATTCTGAAGTAAGGTGCATTTTCATGCCCAATTATGTGAACTACAATTTCAAGTATGTCCCAGAGAGCTTTCCTAAATTTTCCTATGATTTTCGGAGCTATGAATTGTCCAGAATAGATTTTACCAGTGGGCGACATTTTCTGAAAATGTTTCTGGACTCTTATGAACACAGCAGTTTGTATTTAGCAAATTCCTACACAAATGATCTTTAAATGAGCTGGAAATTTGCTAGAAGGTCAACAATATGCTAAAGAATATTATGGAAAAAATTGAGGATTTTTTGATGAACCAAACTCCCTCAATAATTCTTTTTCAGAAAACTTTCAAAGAATTTTCCAGAATTTAATATTGACTTTCATAAAAATTGGATTTCATATTTGGATATATATTTTCAAAATGAATCCAACCCAATTTGAATCACTCAATTTGGAGATTCCTACACAAAGATATGATTTTCCAAAGTTATAACTATCTCTGGAATTATTTTGCTATTGAAAAAGTCTGCTGGACCCACTGTTTTAAACTCAGCCAATAGGAATCGGGGCACACCGGGTTCACAGGGTTTTGGAGCGCAGCCACAGAAGATCACCGAGCCACAACAGATCCTCGGTTTAAAAATTTCAGCCGCTGACGCGTGGGCCACCCGGGTTTCTTCTTCCTCCCGCCGCCCCTTCGCGCGCGCTGCCTAGCTCACCGGCTCGCCGTTTCCGGCCACCGCCCGAGCTGAGGCTTGCCACTAGAGAGTTTGGGACATCGAGGAATACGATGGTGGGGTGTTCTAGGGCTGCCGGTGACCGAAAGATGGTTGGCGACGTGCGACGGCCTCGGGTGCACTTCGGCGCCGTCGGCCGAGGTTTCTAGCCCGCCAAACACTCAACCAATTAGCTCTACAGCACCAGTGAGTGATCGCCAAGCTTGGCATGACCTCAAACTAGCTCAGAAACAGCGACAAATGGATCAGCACCAAGCGCCTGATCGGTCCCGCCGAATAAGTGTTAGGTAGACCTCGAAATCCGTCCCTCCGAGGTGTTTTCATGAGACGGTTGCTAAAGCAAAGATGCTCGCCGGCTATTCCAGCTTCTATGTACCAAGTTTGACGACCAATGGAGGATTAGAGAGTTGGAATTTGAAGATCTCGTACCGGACGCTCGGTTTGCACCCGCCGGAGCTAATTTCCAAAATTCACCGGCGATACTTCATTGTTTCCTCCATGCTTTGGGTTGAAGCAGCGCGGTGGTCGTGCGCTCCCGTTGACGTGCTCGCTCGAGCGTGAAACACGCTGTGGTGAGCTGTCCACGAGCGCCCGATCACCGGTTCGAGTTAGGTCGCCGCGGAGTGGTTGTTTGAAGGGCAAGGGAGGCCGGAGCTCAGTGGTTTCAATGTCGGGGAAGTGGAAACTGAGCTCGTGGTGCTGTATAGAAGCTCGAAGTGGAGAGGGCACGAGTGTTTTCTGGCTTCCCGGTTAAGCTCCGAGGCATGGCGGTGTGAGGGGCTCTGTGGTCGTGTTTCTCACGAGGAGGAGAAAGCAAATGCGTTTTGCTTCGGTCCGGTGATATGATCACGCCGAAGGATGAGTGGAACCGCCCCCCCCCCCCCCCCCCGTGGTCGCTAGCGCGTGGGAGAGGGAGCAAGAGGTGGCGCAGCCGAGCTCTCGGTGGCTCAGAGTGAGAAGCTACTCGTGGGAGTTGAAACCAGAGGCTTTGTTGCTTAGGGTGCAAGTTACAAAGAGCTCACTGACTAGTGGGACCCACGCCAACTTTCCTCCCCAAAATATCTTCTCACGTTAATCTCTCAAATTCCAAAGCTTGAAGTTTAAATGTGGGCTAGCATTTGAATTTCCCGAAATTCAGTTTGAAATTGCATAGAAAATTTGAATTGGGTTGAAATTTGAAAATGCTTCTATTTAACTCCCTTTTGAGCCCACCCTCAAACGACAAGTTTGTCATCCAACTTTTTCCACAATTTCCAAACTATATGGCTGCATGAGTATTCAAAGTTTTGGGCCATAATTTGTGTGAACTTTGAATTTGAAATCTGATTTTTAAACTTTCATGCAAAGAGGTATTTAAATCCTTATTGGTTCAACACCTTCAAATAAAAATGTGAGCCTCATTTTTGATGATCATCCATGTATCACTTTGCATGAAGAAAAGTTTTAGCAAGTCCCATTTTTCATGCCTTTGCCACACATATGAATTCAAACCTTGGTTTATTTATATACACTTTTGGGACTTTTACAGCGGAGCACTGGGCCACCGAGTTGCCATCCGTGCTGTGGAACCTGCGCACCATGCCCAATTAATCCACCGCCTTCACTCCTTTCTTCATGGCACATGGCACGGAGGCCGTCCTACCGACCGAGCTTGAGTACAGCCCGCCTCGAACCAAGGTGTACGAAGAAACCTGATTCGAGCAGACCTGGCAAGACTTCGTTGACCAGCTTGATGAAGCCCGTGACGTCGCACTCCTGCAATTGGCCAAGTACCAGCAAGCGTTGTGACGCTATCAAGAACGGCGAGTCCACCCTCGATCTCTCCGAGCAGGGTACTTGGTCCTCCGAAGGGTCTAGGGTAACAGGGACAAACACAAAATGTCCTCCCCATGTGAGGTCCCGTACGTTGTCTCTACCGTCCTTCAGCCCGGCGCCTATCGCCTGGCTGACATCAACGGCAATCCCCTCCCCAATGCGTGGAACATCGAGCACCTCAAGCGATTCTATGCATCAGAGCCCATTAGTGCGCCTTATGAATATGAGGGGAGGCAGGGTTAGAGGCTGATCATCCCGCCACTTGATAAACCTAGCCACCACCTCTCAGCTGCCTTGTCCTGAGATCTCTGCTGGGTGTGAGGTGCTAGCACACCTGCACATGGCATTTCTTCCCTGTATGTGTGGATTCCGTAGAGGCGCTGCTGCTACTGCTGCGTTGATCAGCTGTGGTGACGCAAGGTTGCTGCTAGGCCGGCCACGAGGAGGAGACGATCGTGGTCGGCTACTTCCTCTACACCGACGTGCATCTGCTCCAATCCCGCTGCTCTGTGCGTCTAGTGGTAATGGTCTATGACCTCTTTACTCGCATGAATCCTGGGTGATGCGGTAGAGTAAACGCTAGAGTAGCATATCGCATATAGCCTAACAGTGCTCATATGAGGTGTTGTGGTTTTCGGACTAATGAGAGTCAAGTCGAGGACTTGTGCTCAGAAGAATTGGTTGTTTATTTATGTGCAGGTGTTGCTTGATGTCAAGACATGGCTGGTGACGGTGATATATTGAATGTCTTAGAGAGAAGATGAGGTTCAACAACTAACTTCTGGAGGAATTGTGATTGAGCCGATCCGGGAGGTCATGCAATATTTTTAAGTCAAGAACAGTGCATATGAAGGTATCGCGGATGTTTTGGAAAGTGTTTGCTTGTCCACAAGGGGTGTGTGGATGTGGCAACATTGTTTTAAGGCGTGACAAAGAGTTATGGAAGAGAAGAAAAGACCGGAATGGTCCAACCGGCTGGATTATGCGCTCAGGCTGAAGCTGAGGCGGTTATGGTGCGTTTGTGGAAAGTTTCGAGTTGGTTATGTTAGGATTTTATGTGAGGTTGTTTTAGGAATGTGTGGGACGTTCCTAAGGTGTTTGGAAGTCTTAGGACTGCTTCTATCTGCGTAGGGAAGAGTCCTAAGCAGTTATGAAAATATTCGGTTGAATCCAAGTAGGAGTAGAGATTCCAAGCTGGATTGGAGTTGCCTAAGGGTTGGTTATATAAGCAAAAGGGCCATGGCTTGTGGAGAGACTACTTGCATCTGCCTCTCTTGTGTTTGGCCAATAAAATTCGTAGTTTGTTAGGAGCTTTTTTGTCTTGATCGTCCGGCTTGTTTGCTTCAAGCTTTTTTTGGCGAGTCTTTGTGCAGCCTGATGTTGGATCCGTATTTTGATCATAACTCGCGTTTTACAGATCCCATTGTCGTGATTCTTTTTGTGGTGTATTCAAATCTCAAGTATATATCATCTATGAAAATTTTGCGGTCATTGGTTTCACGGTGTTTGAGTTACAGGAGTTTCTTTGCAGCATAGCAGATCTATTTTTCACTCGCTGGAACAGATTGACCTTTGTTCAATCTTTTGATCATAACTTGAGTTATTCTCACTGTTTTCACGTGATTCTTTTAGAATTGTCTTTTTTTACTTGATTCTCTATAATTTCTACTGGTTTCGTCACAGTTGAACACGTGTAAAATAATCAGACACACAGTTTTCTCCATCGGATTGATTTTCTGTTGAGGGGTTTTTGTTGCTTTTACATAAAAGTTTTTAGTCTACCATTCACCCCCTCTGGTAGCTTTTCACTTGCTTTTCGATCCTACAAATGTGCCTGTGGGTATGAGTTAGTAGCATAAATATACTATGAATATATTTTCGTAGGTATATTTCGGTAGTAGGGGTACACTCATCAATGCTACTAGGTTTTTGTGAATAGATCAAAGGAGTCGACTATTTCGTGATAAATTTCGGTGTTAGTCACCGAAACTTAGATGGATATAAGGTTCCTGAGGCAGGAACGTGGCAAGTCTCACTTACATGGAGAGGGACCGGATGATTTACTTGGCAAAGCAACAAAGAGCTACGGTCTAAGTCTAAGAACTACGAGAAACAAGTAAAGAACAAGTAAAAACGAAAGTTGTTGATTGGAACTTGGACTGTATTGCGTCTGACTTCCCGGAAGAAGGCTGCCTTTATATAGACTCGGTACAAACTCGACGACTCTATCTTTCTAAGTTCAAACTAAGACTCTATCTTATCTCTAAGTTCAAACTAAGACTCAATCTGATCTCTAAGGCATGGATGACATCGTGCAGACTCTAACACATTGACACGACGAAAACATATGTCTTCACACAGTTTGAATCCTCTTGAGAGCCTCCAAGTCTTGCTCCGGCCATGATTTCTCGTGTCTTGGCTTGTTTGTCTCTTGGCCGTGATGAAAATCTGTTGTTCCCAAGCTAGATTCTTCCCTGTGAAACACACGACCACTTTTCACTCCAAACACATGCCCCCCCTGTTTTTGGGCAAACGGAGTATGCCAAAAAACATCTTTCTAGCCATGATTTGTTGGACAAACTGGCTGTTTTACCTTGTAAGCTCAACCTTCTTGCCATACACTTGTGTAGAACCTTTTCAAGTATCTTCCATTGATAGATTTTCCCGAGTTATCTCCTTGCAAACTCTCCACAAAGTAAGCATTCTCGGGAACAATTCCTAGAATCTTGAATGGTCCCTCCCAACTCGGCGACCATTTGCCAAACTTTTTGTCTCGAGTTCCCTAATGGCAAAATCGTTCTCCATACTAAGTCTCCGACTTGGAACAATTTCTCTCGAAATCTTTTGTTATAATGCTTGGACACTCTGAGTTTTTCCTTCTCAATCTCTTTTAAGGGTTTCATTTGACTCTCGAATACTTCATCCAACTTGTCCATTGTGACATCCTGGCTCCCAGCTTAATAGGATTGATAGAATACTCATACCATCAAGGTATACCTTCTTCTCCAGAAGTCCACTTGCAAAGAACTCCAGGGTTAAGCGTGCTTGGCCTGGAGGAATTTGGGGATGGGTGACTGACCGGGAAATCTTCCCGGGTGCGCACGATTGAGGACAGAAGTGTGCAGAAAATACGGTAGCATACGGGTCAGGGATGTGGGTATGTACACATGACGTGTGGGTCCTCTGTGAGGTACAAGGTATGGTACGTATGCTACTAACAGGACGTACGGTATGCGTATGCTAGTACTGAACATACGGACATGACTAAGAGGGGACGTTCCTATCTTGGCGTTGACCGACGAGGACGTCGGTCTTCTAAGGTGAGTGGATTGTGACATCCTGGATCCCGGCTTAATAGGATTGATAGGATACTCATACCATCAAGGTATACCTTCTTTTCGGGAAACCCACCTGCAAGAACTATGGGGTTAAGCGTGCTTGGTCCGGAGAAATTTGGGGATGGGTGACCGATCGGGAAGTCTTCCCTGGTGCGTACGAGTGAGGACAAAAAATGCGCAGAAAAGAATAGTGTTGGTCTGTGGGGCTAGTCTATGATCCTAGAGAGCTGCCACATCCACCATAAGCTCTTGATAATCCACAGCCAAAAGGTTAATCTTGTTGAGCTACTCAACATGCCTTCATCTTAATCTCCATGGGTAACATGGCTTCCTGTCCATATACAAGCTCAAAATGGGTTACCTTGGTGGCACCATGTCTTGATACTCTATGAGCGCATAGAGCTTCATTCAAAATATCATGCCATCGCCTTGGGTTTTCACTGATCTTCTTTTTGATGAGCTTGATCAATATCTTGTTAACAGCTTCAGCTTGTCCATTGGTTTGAGCATAGTATGGTGAAGAGTTCAATAGTTTTATGCTAAAGGATTCGGCACACTCTCTAAATTGAGAAGATATGAATTCTCCTCCTTGATCTGTGGTTAGAGTTTGTGGAACACCGAATCTGTGGATGATATGCTCAAGGACAAAGCTTGTTACCTCTTTGTACGTGTTGTTCTTGAATGGAACGAGCTCTTTCCACTTGGTAAAGTAATCTGTGGCAACCAACACAAAATGATGCTTCATTGACGATGCAGGGTCTATCTCTCCAATGAAATCCAAACCATGTCCTCTAAATGGCCACAACTTCATGATAGGATGCAACATGCTAGCCGGGGCTTGTTGGATGTCTTTGGACCTTTGACAAGCTTCACACCCTTTGTAGTACCTGAAACAGTCTTGTTGTATGATTGGCAATAATAACCAGCTCGTTTGAGAATCCACTTCATCTTGTGGGCACATTGATATGTGCCACAAAGCCCTTCATGCACCTCTCCCATGGCCTCCTTCCCTTGATCTTCATCTAAACACTTCAGCAGGAGTCCATCGATTGTTTGGCGGTATAACTCATCGTTGATCAATGTATATTTCAATGCTTGGCGCGGAACCTTTCTATATTTGCATGTGTTTGAATCTTTGATATACTCTATGATGACAGGCCTCCAATCTTCGATAGCCAAGACGTCTAGCTTGGCCGAGTTGCTTTTCTCTTCTCCAGCTTCATCTTTGGACAACGTCAGCCTTGTATTTACATGGAACTTCCCTCTCTTTACCTCATAACTCGATGCTTGTTGTTCCAAATTGTTTGCCTTCTGGTTTTTGACACGACCCCACGGTCTTGTCGAGCAAGGATCACGCTGAGGGGTGCTGCGTTGCACAGCACCGGATAACACACGTCAAAGGTACAGAGCGGAAGCAAAACTTTTATTACATAAAGTGGTTTATGAACATTTGTACATCAAAATAAGTCCAGTCTACACTCACGGGTGTAGACTACGCATCAAGTCCACGTCCAGCCCTTGAACGTGTCCTTGCTAGCACACACGCACACTAACTCTGCGGCGTGCACGACTCCCACTCGACGGGGTTCCCCTCCTGGGGTTCCGTCTCCTCTTTGGGAGTCCCTTCCTCATAGAACCCTGCAAAAGCTTCAAACACAAGCAGTGAGCACGAAGGCTCAGCATGTCTGACCCGTCTCACCTAAACATGGAACTTCTACATGAGGGGTGATGGGTTACATGAGGTAAAAACATTTGCAAGGACTCGCCTAATTAGTAGAACCTTACTTTCAAGTTTTAGCAGCAGGTTGTGGAGAACCTTACGCTAAGGCACATGAGAGAGCCGCAATCAAACAAGAAACGCATTTCTCTCATATACTTTGCCCAAAGTTGAAAAGAACTTTAGTTAGATCTAAACTACAGCAATTCATTAGCAATCAAGTTCCATCATTCAATCAGCAACATTTTAACATGTAACTAGCCTGTTCTTTCTACGTCACGGTACAGTGAACAAGTGGTACTCACTGACCGCGAGGGACGGCAATTATAATCGATTTACACCTGCAGGGTTACCCGAACAACCCGTCACGTACGCCCGTACTCGATGTTGCCTACAACAACCATCACGGACGCCGTACGCGACTACCTTTCACCCGTTAGCCAAATGTTGAACCAGTCCAATCGTCCCGAGCAAGAGGTCTCTGCACGCGCATCTCAGTGCCGCCAGCCGATTTACACCTCGAGCTCTCAACCTACCTTCTGAACGACCAGCTATGTCTCAACACTCAGCTACCCGAGTTACATCGGTTTCCCGGTTCCCATATAGCCGGTAGGTCTTCGGTACTGTTCTAGCTTGTTCAACAGGCCCGCACACGGCTCGGTCCTCAACCGACACAAGTGGAGCTATAGCACACAGGCCCCAAAGTCCTGCTGCCCTTACCCTCCGCTTGGTCTCATTTTCTTGCCATGTGTTTCATGTGCTATCTCTACCCGAGTCGAGTCCCTCTAGCCTATGCTCGCGAGTAGTTCCAACTACTCGACTTGTACCGAATCCTACACTATCTTATCATTGCAGTAGCTAACGGGGTTTTCAATCTTAATCCCAACCCATGGTTCTCTTGGCTATGCAGTTGGGTTTCCAAACAAGACTCTAATGCAAAGAATAATAGTATTCAAGTATGTGTTCAAAACAATAAAAATTTCTAAAAAGTTAATGCAAACCGGAGCTTGCCTTGCTGCTCTTGGTCGTAGGCTAGCTGTTCCTCCGGAGTAACGAAGTCTAGGACTTCGGGTTCCTCCTCGACCTTAGTGACTACATGATATAAGAAGTACATGTATTAAATTAATGCATTTGAATTGACTTTTAAACTTGTGAAATCTATAACTCTTACTAAACAGACCCAATGACTGTGAAACTTTTACTGTGGCTTGGTTACAACCTAAACAGAGACTTGGTCAAGTTTTAGTTGCAGCAAAGCTCATTTGAGCCCTCCACAATTAATTATGTACTTGACCTGAACTGAAGGCTTTTAGGGTATTCTCAGGATTTTCATGAAACAAACTATGACTTTCTGAAAATTAGATTTTCAGAGGGTTCTAATGGAGTTGGTCTCACTTAATTTGGAGGTTCCTAGCTAAGGATATGAGCTAAACAATTTCAGAGGAAATTCTGAAAATGTTTCTGAACATTTTCTATTTTCTATGGAACAGTTTCACTAATCACGCCATTAGGTGGACCAAATGAGCTCAAATGGATCTGAAATTTTTATGGTAGTTCAGGGATATTTTGGTGAACATTCCAGCAAAATTTCAGGATTTTCCTCCAAAGGATTCTCCAGTTAAAATTCCAAACAGTTTAAATTTGAGGAATTAATTCTGGAGAAATAAGGATTTTCATGAAGTGAAACTTGATTTGCTGGAAAGTTCTCAGAGAGATGAATCCAACAAAATTTGGTTCACTTGATTTGGAGCTTTCTACCCCAAGTTATGAGGATTTGAAGTTTGAAGGAAATCTGAAAATCGGGGAAAAGTTTAAATCTGCCGGGGCCCGCGGGGACACGTGTTAGGCGCGGAGGCGACCGCACACTGCGGCCCACAGGGTCTTTGCGCGCCCGCACACCCGATCCCGGTCACACCCGATCCCGATTTCAAATTTTGAGCCGCTGACGCGTGGGCCAGACGGCCTCGTTTTCCCCCCGACACGCCCGCGCGCTCGCGCCGCCTCCCCTCGCCGGAGCAGACCCGGAGCTCGCCGGCTCGCCGCTGCCGGCCATCCCATGGTCTGAAACTCGCCGCCAGGGGGTTGTCGACGTCGAGGAACACGTCGGTGGTGTCAGTTCGGGCTGGCGGTGGCCGGAAATAGCCCGGCGACGTGCCGCGGCCTCGGTTGAGGTTCGGCGCCGTTGGCCATGAGTTCTAACCCGCCAAAACCTTGAACAATCGGTCCTACAGCACCAGTGTACCTATAGGAAGCTCGACAAGGTGTAAAAAGGGTTTAAAGATGGCGGCAAGTCAGTCGGCACCGTGTGACCGATCGTGCCCGCCATGACCGCCCTTGATCGAGCTTGAAATTCGTCACTCCTAGACAGTTTCACGCCACGGATGCAGAAAAGAACTTGATCGCCGGCTAGTCCAGTGTCTATGTGCAATATTTGATAGCTAGAGAAGGATCTTAGAGCGATAATTGGAAGGATCCGTACCGGAAGCTCAGTTTAAGGTCGCCGGAGCAAAAACTGAAAATTCGCCGTGGATTCTTCATGGTTTGCTTCCAAACTTGGGGGAGAGCAGCACGGTGGTCGCGCGCTCCTGTTGCCTCTCTTGCTGGACCATGAAAACGCCTGTGGAATGCTGTCCACGAGCGCCTGACCTTCAGCTGAGGCTAGATCGCCGCTGTGGTGATCGTTCCCGGGCAAGGGAGGTCGGAGCTCGGGGTTTTTGGCGTTGGGGAGGTGGAGTGCGATCTCAGGTGGCTGTCTAGCAGCTCAGAGACGAAGGAGGAGATTGTTTACTGGTTTTCCCGATCGAGCAGAGAGCTGCGGAGAGAAACAATGCCGCTGCTCGGGTTTGCACGCGAGGGGATAAAGCCAGCGGGTCTTCGCCCAGGCTGAGGCGGTGCCGGTCGCGTGGAGGCGCGAGCAAGCCGCCCTGGGCGCCAGCGCGTGGAGGAGGAAGCAGCTGGTGGTGCCGGTTGCGTGTGGTTCGGGCCTTTTCGTCAATAATCTAGACCGGTTCCTCCCGATACGTGAGATCCGGTTGCAGTTCTTCAATGTCTTCCAGCTGAATGGTAGTTGATAGCTTGGGACACTTCCCCAGCTGGGAAATGTGAAAGACGTCGTGCACACCGGAAAGTGCTTCTGGTAATTTCAGCCGGTATGCCACTGATCCACATCTTTCGGTAATCTGGAATGGACCAATGAATCGGGGTGCCAACTTTCCTCTCACCCCAAATCTGTTTACGCCCTTCATTGGAGACACACGTAGGTATACGTGATCCCCGACTTCAAATTGTAGTGGGCGTCTTCTCCGGTCCGCATATTGTTTCTGACGGGATTGGACGGCTTTCAGATTCGCTTGAATTAGTCAAACCTTTTCTTCCGCGTTGTTGACAAGGTCAATCCCGAAGGTAACCCTTTCGCCAGACTCACACCAATTCAATGGTGTGCGGCATTTTCTTCCTTATAGCGCCTCGTAGGGCGCCATCTTAATGCTAGCTTGGTACCCATTGTTGTACGAGAACTCGGCTAACGGAGTGATCATCCCAATTCTTGTTGTGGTTGATAGCGCAAGCTCGTAGCATGTCTTCCAAGATCTGATTTACCCGCTCCGTTTGCCCGTCCGTCTGCGGGTGGTAGGCTGAACTACAGATCAGCTTCGTCCCCAAGGCAGCGTGCAGCTGCTCCCAAAAACGGGACACAAATAAAGTGCCCCAGTCCGATATGATGGTACGGGGTACGCCGTACAAGCATAGGATCCGTGAGATGTACAGTTCAGCGTACTTATTGGCATTGTAGTCGGTGTTGACCAGGATGAAATGGGCAACTTTGGTGAGCCGATCGACGATCACCCATACAGAATCATGTTTCTGCAAAGTGGTGGGTAAACCGACGATGAAATCCATGCTCACGTCCTCCCACTTCCAGGCAGGAATGCCCAGTGGTCGCAGCAGTCCCAGTTTCCGCATATGGTCTGCCTTCACCCTTCAACATGTATCACACTCGGACACGTATTTTGCAGTCTCCCATTTCATCCGTGTCCACCAAAACTTGCTTCTGAGTTCTTGATACATCTTGTTGCTGCCGGGGTGAATAGAAAACTTTGATAAGTGAGCCTCATCAAAGATTTTCTTCCGTAATTCCGGGTTACGGGGTACGACGATCCGGTCCTTGAACCATAGGACGCCGTCTCCGTCCTTCCGGAAACATTTCAACTCCCCACCGTCTACACGTCTCCGCAAATGCGACATGCCCTTGTCATGTTTCTTAGTTGCCGCTATCTCTTAACGGATGGTGGGGATCAAAGCTAGGTTGTAGAGAGCTCCGTGTGGAATCACATGTAGTGGTAGTTCGCTCTCTTCCAACGGTGTGATGGTCAGATTGTTGACGTGTGACTTGCGGCTCAGCGCATCTGCCACTACGTTTGCCTTGCCCGGATGATAATGGATCTCTATTTCGTAATCCTTTATCAGTTCTAACCATCTTCGCGGCCTCATGTTCAGCTCCTTCTGAGTGAATATGTACTTGAGGCTTTTGTGGTCGGTATATAGATGTACGAGGTTACCGAGTAGGTAGTGCCTCCACATCTTGAGTGCGAGTACCACGGCAACGAGCTCCATGTCGTGAGTTGGATAATTTTTCTCATGGTTTCTAAGCTGCCGTGATCCATACGCGACCACTCTTCGGTCTTGCATCAGCACACATCCGAGCCCAATGCCGGATGCATCGCAGTACACATCGAACGGTTTTGTTGTGTCTGGCTGCACCAAAACCGGTGCTGATGTCAGGTGCTTGACTAAAGCCTTGAATGCTGCTTCACATGCTGGACTCCAAACATATTTGGTAGCCTTCTTCAGCAGCTCCCTCATAGGCTTGGCAATCTTCGAGAAGTTCGGAATGAACCTCTGATAATATCCCGCGAGTCCGAGGAAACTCCGTACCTCGTGAACAGTTCTCGGGGATTTCCAATTCAGCACCTGAGTGATCTTACTCGGGTCTACAGTGATACCCTCCGCTGAGATGATATGCCCGAGAAAAGGCACTTGCGATATCCAGAATTCTCACTTGCTGAATTTCGCGTATAACTTGTGATCCCGCAGCCATTGCAAGACTATACGCAGATGCTTCTTGTGATCTTCCTCCGACTTGGAATATACCAATATGTCGTCAATGAAGACCACGACAAACTTGTCCAGCTCTGGCATGAATACCGAGTTCATCAAGTACATGAAGTGAGCTGGAGCATTGGTGAGGCCGAAGGACATGACCAGGTACTCATAAAGTCCGTACCTTGTCGAGAAAGCCGTCTTCGGAATGTCCTCAGCCCTTATCTTAATCTGATGGTACCCGGATCTTAAGTCCATCTTTTAAAAGATCTTTGCTTCGATCAACTGATCAAACAACATGTTGATCCGTGGCAACGGGTACTCGTTCTTGATGGTTACGGCATTTAATGGACGATAGTCCACACAAAGCCGTAACGTCTCATCCTTCTTCTTCACAAATAATTCCGAACAGCCCCATGGCGAGGAGCTCGGCCTAATAAAACCCTTCTCCAGGAGGTCCGTGAGCTGAGTCTTCAGTTCAGCCAACTCCTTGGGCGCCATCTTGTACGGCCTTCAGGATATCGGCATGGTTCCCCGTGCAAGTTCAATCTTGAACTCCACCTATCTATCGGGCGACATTCCCGGCAAATCATCCGAGAATACATCAGGGAACTCTCGGACCACTGGAATATCTTCCAATCTGATGGTTGTGGCTTGATAGACACTTGGAAGTTTTATTTCTGAACTGTCCAGAAATAAAGAATGAGATTCATGCACTTCTGAATTTAAGTGCTGTAAGTGCATCTAGGATATCCCTTGTGGGTTTTGGCTAATTGATGACAAGCATATGAGATCCTAATGAAATGATTGCAGGACAAACTAAGTGAACTAGCTCGGTGCACACAAAAAGGTGAAAAATAAAGTGTTGCCCGAAAAGGAAGACTTTAGTGGAATTTAGAAGAGCAAATTAGATGTAAATGTATAGGGTGTGTGTGTGAGAGACACATCCCAAGAGCTCATAACTTTTCGTAAGGGTAAGGGGTTAATAATCAACTAAAATCCACTGGACACCGGACTAGTCCGTCCATGGACCGGACTAGTCCGGTCAGCTTACTGGAATGCAACCGGACAAGTCCGGTTTTATACCGGACTAGTCCGCTCATGTCTCTATTGTCCTATTTAGAAGACTGCGGACTAGTCCATCCATGCGACAGGACTAGTCCGCTGAACTTTCTGGAACCCCACTTCACATAGCACCGGACAAGTCCGGTTTTAGACTGGACTAGTCCGATTAACCCACTGGAAGTACACCGGACAAGTCCGATCATATACCGGACTAGTCCGGTATTAGGTTTTACAACGGCAACCTTTTTGGAAACCATATAAATGGGTGATCCACGGCCTCCCAACTGAGAGACACGACTAATACTGCAGTAAACACAAACCCTAGCGCCGCCACCTTGTCCCAAGAGCCCAAAACACATCTCCCCACACATCTAAAGTGCAAAAAGATCAAAATCAATTGAACACTTGGATTCGGGATTGGGAGATCGTCGTTCTTTCGTTGTGAGCTCTTGGGGTTTGATCTTTCTACACTCATATTCTGCATTGTACTATTTTCGAATGTATTTGATCACGTTCTTATTGTAATTCTCATGGGAGCCCTCAACTTGTGAGGTAGCCCCACAAACTCGGTGATTGCCCGTGATAGTGAAGTCAAGTCGGCCTTTGTGGTGACTTGAAGAGGGAAAGGGTTGGGAACCCGACTCTGTGTGAGTTTCCTCAACGAGGACGTAGATCTCTTGGTGAGATCGAACCTCGGTAAAAATTCGTGTCTTTTGTCTCTCATTTACTTTACATTTTGATACATTAGATCACTAGTTTGCTAATCATCATTTGAGTTTCTTATAAGTTTGCACGTGCATTCATACAATAAACTTAATTTACAAAAACTGTTGTTCTCATTCCGCTGCTGAAAGATTCAATTTCTGAAACACACTTAATTAACTCACATAATTCAGCACATCGGACTAGTCCGCCCACACAACCGGACTAGTCCGGTCAATCAAGTTTCTGATAACTCTATTAAGTGTGCAGGAATCTTTTAAAGGCCTATTCACCCCCCTCTAGGCCACATTCAATTGATATCAGAGCAAGGTTCTCCATCAAAGAGACTCACATCTCGGAGAGATCATGGCCTCTGAGAAGAACAACGACATCCCAAAGATGAATATCAATGAGGAGGAGCAAGAAGCTAAAGCCTTCGATGTGCTGAAAGACAGCCCACATGATGATGAAGAAGTGAGGCAGCTAAAAGAACTCCTGAGAAAGAAACTGCTAGCACAAAAGGGAAAAGAAGAAGAGAAGATGACTGGGAGTGGTCATCATGACTACTCCCGGTATCCTTACAACTACAACCGTCTCAATTGAAACAATCACTATCTTTCGATTCCTATGGGAAGGCCTTCACAGTTTGACAGAAGTGACTATACCATGTGGAAGTACAACATGAAGATGCATCTGATATCTCTGAACCCTAGTCTATGGCACATTGTTTGCACAGGCATAGATATTCCGGACACGGATGATGAACTCACTTCAGATCAAGAACAAGAGATTCACAGAAATGCACAAGCCGTCGCCATGATCACATCATCACTAAGCAGAGAGGAATTCACCAAGATCGATGGGTTATAAAGTGCAAAAGAAATATGGGATACCCTCAAGACAGCTCACGCAGGAAATAGGTCAGTTCATGAAGCCAAAATCGAAATGCTTGAAGGAGAGTTGGGGAGATTTGCTATTGAAGAAGGCAAATCACCTCAAGACATGTACAATCGGATGAAAGCACTCATCAACAAAATTCGTGCTTATGGAAGTAAGAAATGGACAGATCATGAAGTGGTCAAAAGAATGATTAGAGCCTTTATGCCAAGAAATGTCACACTTTGCTCAATGATCAGAGAGAGCCCCGGTTTTCACAAAATGACTCCTGATGAATTACTAGGGAAGATAATAAATCATGAAATGATGGAGAAAGAAGCCCAATACGTCAAAGACTTAGCCGAACTCACCTCATCCAAAAAGAAAGAAGTTGCTCTCAAAGCAACGTGCAGACCCAAACTCAAAGAAACTCGTGAAGACCAAGACGATGGAGATACAAGCGACGAGAGCACCGATCTTGATGACGAAGAAATGGTACTCTTCATCAAAAAGTTCAAACGCATGATGAAGAGAAGACACGGCAACAATTCACATGAAGGCAAAAGCAAGGATAAAGGAAAATCCAAGGCTCGACGCACTTGCTATAACTGCAGAGAGTATGGTCACTTCATGGTGGACTGTACTTATGAAGAAAACAAAAAGAAGAAGGAAACAAGATCTCAAGAAAAGAAAAATTTCAGAAAAAGAAGACAAGTTCATCAAGCTCACATTGGGAAGGAGTGGGACTCAAACGACGAGTCCTCCTCCGATGAAGAAGAAGAGATGGCCACTATCGCAGTCAAGAAACCAACTATGAGAGCCACACTCTTTCCGAACATGGGAGGACGGGACATGAACAACCACACTTGTCTTATGGCTAAGGAAGGCAAGAAAAAGGTTCGACTTACTCCTCCTGTACTAAATTCCTCCATTGATGACTTTGATAGCTCTAGTGATAATGAAGAAATGTTTAGAGGGCTAAGTAAAATTGCTTTAAAGAAAATGGAAATGTTGTCGAACGAAATCTTTGAAAAGGAGGAACTTGTCAACCGACAAGAAGATATACTCATCCGTGAGAGGAAGAGATATCAAGAAGTTGAAAAGCATCTTGAGCTTGAAAGAGAGAAGAATGAGTCACTTGAGTTAGAGCTAGCCTTGAGTAAGGAAACTTACTCAAAGTTAGAGGACTCGCACATTGCAATCAAGGAAGAACTTGCTAACTTGTCAAAAGTTAACAAAATCCTTGAGGTGCAAGTTGAGTCGCTCAAACAAAGTGACTCCTCTTCCTCCAAGAGCTCTTCCTCCAAAGACATGAGTTCGACAACAATAAGAACCTGCACTTGCTCTAGTAAGAAGAATGTAATTTCTAATGCTTCAACCTCTCATGACATGCATTCTTCTCAAAACGGCATCTTTGATAAGGAGAAGATCAAATATGCACGAAGTGCATATATGATCACTAGACCTCCCAATGTCAAAGATGGTCTTGGTTTTGACAGGAACAAACACATGTCTACTCCTAATCATGCTAAGAATAGAATCACTTTTGTTAAAGAAAAATCCCATGAATCTGAGTTACAAACACTGTTCCGTACATTTGATGCTTCTTATGTTCTCATGAAAAAAAGTATGGAAAAGCCATTGCTAAATATACAGGGCCACGCCACAAGAACTTAAAAACTTGTGTGTGGGTGCCCAAGATTCTTGTGACTAACCTGAGAGGACCCAAGCAAGCTTGGGTACCTAAAACCAAGGAATAAGTCTATTTTGCAGGCTTACTCCTCCGGCGGATCTAAGTGGCTGCTAGATAGCAGATGCACAAATCATATGACCGGAGAGAGAGGTATGTTTGTGGAGTACGAGTGCAACAAGGATCCAAGTGAAGGTATATACTTTGGAGACAACAGCCAAGGAAAGGTCCTTGGTAGTGGTAACATTGAAATATCCTCTCAACACACTTTATCTAATGTTTTACACGTAGACTCTCTAGATTATAATCTTTTATCAATATCTCAACTATGCGACAAAGGTTACAACTGTTTATTCACTAATGAGGGTGTTACCGTCTTTAGAAGAAGCGATGGCTCGATTGCATTCAAGGGATTGTTGAAGGGAAAGCTTTATCTTGTTGACTTCAACAAAGATAAAGCCGAACTCAACACTTGCTTGGTTGCTAAGACCAATATGGGATGGCTGTGGCATAGATGGCTAGACCATGTTGGAATGAGAAATCTGCAGAAACTTCTAAAAGGTGGTCACATCCGTGGTCTTAAGGATGTGGTTTTTGAAAAAGACAGGTCGTGCAGTGCTTGTCAAGCAGGAAAACAGGTTGGAGCACCACACCCCGCCAAGAATGTGATGACCACCGCTAGACCGCTGGAACTTCTCCACATGGATCTCTTTGGTCCAATTGCGTACATCAGCATCGGCGGTAACAAATACAGTTTAGTAATTGTTGATGATTTTTCAAGATTTACCTGGGTATTTTTCTTGTATGATAAATCAGAAACTCAGGGAATCCTCAAGAAGTTCTTGAAAAGAGCTCAGAATGAATTCTCATCAACCGTAAAGAATATCAGAAGTGACAATGGGACAGAATTCAAGAACACCCAAGTTGAAGAATACCTCAATGAAGAAGGTATAAAGCATGAATTCTCGGCACCCTACTCTCCTCAACAGAACGGGGTGGCCGAAAGGAAGAACAGAACATTGATCGAAATGGCGAGAACAATGTTGGATGAATACAAGACGTCAGACCGATTTTGGTCAGAAGCGGTGAACACCGCTTGTCATGCCACAAATTGGTTGTACCTTCATCGACTACTGAAGAAAACTCCATATGAGCTTCTCACGGGTAAAAAGCCTAATGTTTCTTATTTCAAAGTTTTTGGTTGCAAATGTTTTATTCTGAACAAGAAACCAAGGGCCTCGAAGTTCGCTTCGAAGTCCAATGAAGGATTCTTTCTCGGATATGAATCGAATGCCTACGCCTATCATGTCTTCAACAAGGTGTCCGGCCTTGTTGAAGTAGCACGTGACGTAGTGTTCGATGAAACTAACGGCTCACAAGTGGAGCAAGTCGATAAGTTTATGCTAGATAAGGAGGAAGCTCCATGTGAAGCGTTGAAGAAAATGGCACTTGGTGATATCCTACCATGAGAGGAAACACAAGACGAATTTCAACAAGGAAGCAATGATCAAGGGGGAGCTCCTACACAAGATCAGGTTGAGGAAGGTCAAGAAGATCAAGATGATCATGGAAGCAATGATCTAGGGGGAGACATGACACATGAAGACAATGAAGAACAAGCAACAATACAAATTCCACACCCAAGAGTACATCAGTGTGTGCAAAGAGACCATCCTGTCAACAATATCATTGGAGATATTGCTAAGGGAGTAACTACTAGATCTCAAATTGCAATTTTTTGTGAACACTATTCTTTTGTGTCTTTTCTGGAGCCATACAGGGTAGAAGAAGCCTTAAGGGATCCAGACTAGGTGATTGCGATGCAAGAGGAGATGAACAACTTCAAAAGAAATGAAGTGTGGGAGCTGGTGGAAAGACCAAGGGCGAACATCGTTGGAACCAAATGGGTCTTTCGGAACAAGCAAGATGAACATGGAGTAGTGACAAGAAATAAAGCGAGGTTGGTGGCCAAAGGTTATTCTCAGGTGGAAGGTTTGGACTTCGATGAAACTTTCGCTCCTGTAGCTAGACTTGAGTCCATTCGCATTTTATTGGCATATGCTACTCACCATAATTTTAAGTTGTATCAAATGGACGTCAAGAGTGCCTTCCTCAATGGTCCGATAAAGGAGGAAGTCTATGTGGAGCAGCCACCGGGGTTTGAAGATCAGGAGTATCCCAACCATGTCTATAAACTGTGTAAGGCTCTCTATGGTCTCAAACAGGCTCCTCGAGCCTGGTATGAGTGCCTTAGAGATTTTCTGACTCAAAATGGATTCAAAATTGGTAAAGCTGACTATACACTCTTTACTAAACATTTTGATGATCATTTATTCGTATGTCAAATTTATGTTGATGACATTATCTTTGGATCCACTAACAAATCCTTCTATGAAGAATTTAGCAAAATAATGACAGACAGGTTCGAGATGTCAATGATGGGTGAATTGAAGTTCTTCTTGGGATTTCAAGTGAAGCAACTGAGAGAAGGTACATTTATAAGCCAAACTAAATATACACAAGACATTCTCAAGAAATTCAATATGGACAAGGCCAAGCCCATCAAGACACCCATGGCCATCAACGGACATCTCGACCTCAATGAAGACGGTCCAAAGTGGACCAAAAGGTATATCGGTCCATGATTGGCTCCTTACTTTATTTATGTGCATCTAGGCCAGATATTATGCTTAGTGTTTGCATGTGTGCAAGGTTTCAAGCCGCACCTAAAGAGTGTCACTTAATTGCTGTAAAAAGAATCCTAAGGTACCTTGTGCACACACCCAACTTGGGCCTTTGGTATCCCAAAGGATCCAAGTTTAACTTGATAGGGTATTCCGACGCTGACTATGCAGGATGCAAAGTCAATTAGAAAGAGCACGTCAGGGACTTGTCAATTTCTTGGTAGGTCCCTAGTTTCTTGGTCATCTAAAAAGCAGAACTCCATTGCTCTTTCCACAGCGGAAGCGGAGTATGTTGCAGCCGGTAGTTGTTGTGCGCAACTACTTTGGATGCGACAGACTATTAGGGACTACGGCTACAATCTAAGTCATATCCCGCTTCTATGCGATAATGAAAGTGCTATAAAAATTGCACACAACCCTGTAGAGCACTCAAGAACTAAACACATAGATATCCGTCATCACTTTCTTAGAGATCATTCATTAAATGGTGACATTGCTATTTCACATGTTAGGATTGAAAAACAACTTGCGGATATTTTTACCAAACCATTAGATGAGAAAAGGTTTTGTGAACTAAGAAATGAGCTAAACATTCTTGACTCTCGAAATGTGGCTTGAAACATTGCATACCTGGTTGCAACTTAAAATGTTCCTTTGTATTGTTAAAAATGCTCCTCTTCTCCTTTTCTACTCAGAAAACTATTTTAATGAAGAAATCTTGTGGATTATGACCATTGTTTGATTGCTGATTTCCTACTGGTCGTAATCACCAAGACTATTTGCAAAATTATTGTCCTTGGATCACTATTAATCATCTATATGTATCAGGTCTGTTGGAAACGGACTAGTCCGATTTTCAACCGGACTAGTCCGGACAGACGAAACTGGTTAGGTCATTTCAAGGGGCTCGAACTAGTCCGCCACATAGACCGGACTAGTCCGGTCCATCGCATATATAAGCCCTTGGCCGGCCCAGACCTCTCCCTCACCCCTCATTAGACTTGCTCTCCCTCTCCTCTTCCAAACCCCAGCCCCCAAAGTGATTTTTGGGTTGAACCCTCAAAATCGAGATTTTCTCCGTGGAAAATCCTCCCCTTGACGAGTGGATTCCCTCCTCCGGACTCATCCAGACTGATTTCTACTTTTTCAACGCGGATCTTCAAATCTTGGTAAATTTCCCCCCTAAAACCAAAATCTCAACCTTTCTAGTTCTAGCTAGTTTCCTTTGATTTGAAAAGGATGTACATTGCCTAAATAGAAGTATTCCTACCACTTTCCTGCACTTGTGTCCTTAGATAGGAGATTTGAGCCCGTTGGATCACCGCCCGCCTCCGAGGACTCAGAGGAAGATCCTGCTCCCGTGGATGCCGAAGTTGGTGAAGATGAAGATCAGACTGAGACTGAAGGAGGAGGCAGCGATGAATGATTCCCCTCAATTTTTCCCTTTTTGGTGCCTTGATGCCAAAGGGGGAGAGATTGAGATTAGATTTGGACTCGAACTATCTAGTATTAGTTATTAAGCTCTTTTGTGATCAAGGACATGTACCTATTTTAAAATCTTGTAATGCACTATTTCTTTTCTTATGTGTGATGCACTATGCTCTAATGCCTACTTATATGTTCACTATTGTTTGTCTTTAATTTATCACATTTTGTTTATCACACACCTGTTAGGCACCCCACCATAAGGTGTGTGCATATGTGAGAAGCTTTTTGTGAATTCTTTATTATTCTCATATGTGCACACCTTATGAAAATCAACTTTTTATTCTCAATTGTGATATCTCAAATAGTTGTCATCAATCACCAAAAAGGGGGAGATTGTAAGTGCATCTAGGATATCCCTTGTGGGTTTTGGCTAATTGATGACAAGCATATGAGATCCTAATGAAATGATTGCAGCACAAACTAAGTGAACTAGCTCGGTGCACACAAAAAGGTGAAAAATAAAGTGCTGCCCGAAAAGGAAGACTTTAGTGGAATTTAGAAGAGCAAATTAGATGTAAATGTATAGGGTGTGTGTGTGAGAGACACATCCCAAGAGCTCATAACTTTTCGTAAGGGTAAGGGGTTAATAATCAACTAAAATCCACTGGACACCGGACTAGTCCGTCCATGGACCGGACTAGTCCGGTCAGCTTACTGGAATGCAACCGGACAAGTCGGTTTTATACCGGACTAGTCCGCTCATGTCTCTGTTGTCCTCTTTAGAAGACTGCGGACTAGTCCATCCATGCGACAGGACTAGTCCGCTGAACTTTCTGGAACCCCACTTCACATAGCATCGGACAAGTCCGGTTTTAGACCGGACTAGTCCGGTTAACCCACTGGAAGTAGACCGGACAAGTCCGATCATATACCGGACTAGTCCGGTATTAGGTTTTACAACGGCAACCTTTTTGGAAACCATATAAATGGGTGATCCACGGCCTCCCAACTGAGAGACACGACTAATACTGCAGCAAACACAAACCCTAGCGCTGCCACCTTGTCCCAAGAGCCCAAAACACATCTCCCCACACATCTAAAGTGCAAAAAGATCAAAATCAATTGAACACTTGGATTTGGGATTGGGAGATCGTCGTTCTTTTGTTGTGAGCTCTTGGGGTTTGATCTTTCTACACTCATATTCTACATTGTACTATTTTCGAGTGTATTTGATCATGTTCGTATTGTAATTCTCGTGGGAGCCCTCAACTTGTGAGGTAGCCCCACAAACTCGGTGATTGCCCGTGATAGTGAAGTCAAGTCGGCCTTTGTGGTGACTTGAAGAGGGAAAGGGTTGGGAACCCGACTCTGTATGAGTTTCCTAAACAAGGACGTAGATCTCTTGGTGAGATCGAACCTCAGTAAAAATTCGTGTCTTTTGTCTCTCATTTACTTTACATTTTGATACATTAGATCACTAGTTTGGTAATCATCATTTGAGTTTCTTATAAGTTTGCACGTGCATTCATACAATAAACTTAATTTATAAAAACTGTTGTTCTCATTCCGCTGCTGAAAGATTCAATTTCTGAAACACACTTAATTAACTCACATAATTCAGCACACCGGACTAGTCCGCCCACACAACCGGACTAGTCCGGTCAATCAAGGTTCTGATAACTCTATTAAGTGTGCAGGAATCTTTTAAAGGCCTATTCACCCCCCCCCCTCTAGGCCACATTCAAGTGCACAACTCGGAGGACGGTGTCTAAAACAGCGCCGTGGCGGGTTAACCACGACATCCCTAAGATGACATCGACCTTTTGTCCCTCTAAGATTATGAGAGACGTAGGGTAGACTCTACCCTCTAAGCACAATGGCGCTTTTGGGACCATCATGCTTGCTGAAATTTTCCCACCCGGTGAACAGATCACATAAGGACTATCGGTGGGTAGTATTTGCAAGCTATATTTATCAATGAAAGTTTGGTTAATGAAGCTATGCGTGGCACCTGAATCAAATAGTACTATGGTGGGATGCTGGTGGAGTTGGAACATACCCGCAAGGATTGGCTCGCCCTCCGGCACGTCCTCTATGGCAAACTGGTGGACGGTGCCGGGCCTAAGGTTTGCCCGCCGCGCATTAGTAGGGTTCCAGGGTTGATTCCTCCCCGGAAACTGTGGTGCCACTACGCCGCCTTGCCTCTCCGGGCAACTGCTCGCGAAGTGTCCTGGACGACCACACTTGTAGCATGTGGCTGCTGCTTGTGTGGTGCTCGGGGGACGAAAGCTCGGTATGCGCTGCTGAGGTGCATACGCACGCGGCATCGTCCGTTGCTGCTGTTGTTGCGGAGGTGATACTGGCAGTGCCGGCCTGAACGCCGGTGAAGAGTACGGTCGACTGCGGAACGGCATCAACCTCTGGGGTGGCTGCCAGCGTGGACCTGATGGTGGGCGATTCACCATCCGAAACTTCTGAGAAGGACCGCCTCCTTCTCCGCTGCTCTGCGGTGCGCTTTGCTTTCGCTCCGCCGCCGCCAACTCCTTGCCGGAGTCCTCCTGAACAATCGCAGCATCAATGATGTCGTTGAGGCTGCCGCGATTGAGCATCGCCAACTTGTCCTTCAGGAGCGGGTTAAGCCTCTGGTAAAAGTGGTCCCTCCGCTTCTCGTCGGTATCTGTGTGATACAACGCATAGAGCGCGAGATCGTTGAACGCCCTGGAGTATTCCAGCGCGTTCTGGCTCCCTTGTTGCAGGTGTAAGAACTCCTGCGTCTTCCCCTTCATCAAACCTGGCGGTATATGATAGGCCCTGAAGGCCGTCCGGAACTCCGTCCAGGTCATTACTCAGTCGGTGGGCTGTGAAGCACAGAAGTTGGCCCACCACGCGCTCGCGGATCCTTGGAGCTGCTGGACCGCAAACTGAGTCTTGCGCTGCTCGCTTATCTGGAGCAGCCCGAACTTCATCTCTATTGTGCGGAGCCAGTTGTCCGCGTCAAGAGGTTCATCCGCCCTTGAGAATACTGGGGGATGAGTCGCCAGGAAGTCGGAGTAGGAGCTCTGTTGATGCTCCTCACGGTCTTGACGTCTCTCTGGGCGAGACGTATTTGCAATGAGAGTTTGCAGAAACTCCATGTGCTGCTGATGTGAACCCGCCATTGCCTTGACGATGTCGGCCAATGTAACCGTTGGCAGTGGCGGTGGCGGTGTTTGCTGTTGCTGTTGCTGCTTCTGTCCCGAGGAGTCCTCGGGAGGCTGTTGGGAGGTCTCTCCCCCTTGGCTAGTACCCCTAACATCAGGGTTGGCACGAGTGCGCGTCATTCTGAAATTCAAAACAGCAGCGATTAGCACATGTCTTACTTAAAATTCCATATGCAACAGTAGGTATTGAAGTGACACATGAATACTTTGCACAACATTCACATATATTGATAAAGCGTAAACTTTATACAAGATACATTATTCTCGGGTCTCCGAGAAGTCGTGCTCATGTCGTCACTAGCTATACATACGCTACTGCCTACACGACATGTCACCGCTTCAAAAGATGGGTTACACTACCCTAGCTGCCCTACTTGGCAACTGTAACCCCCTACTCGAAGTAGAACTCGACCTCCTGTGGGTCGTCCTCCTCCGGTACCTCTGCTGGTGGTTCCGGATCTACCACCTCTTCTCCCATCTCGGGTTCTCCCATTGCTGGAAGACCCAAGACCATCGGTATGCCCAATACCGGAGGTACGAGGTCCTGCAACGCATGCACCTCGTCCATAGCCTGGTTGTAGTCCTCTTCCCAGCCTTGCCCTTCCTCAATAGCATCGTCCCGCTCTTGAGCAAGGTCCTCATTCTGCTGGGTTAGGGTCTGCACCAGCTCTTGCAACGCCGCGATGTCGACACGGCTTTTCTTCTTCGCCTTCTTCAGACGATGCAACTGATTATGTTGTTCATTCAGTCGCTTGATCGTCGGAAGGAGCACATTGCGGAGTGCGCTGTGAGCACTCTCGAAATGATCTCCATGGCTTGTGCTCTCCTTGAGCCTTGCGGCGAGATGCTCCGTATGAACAGCTTGGCTGTCCATCACGGCGTTTCCTGCCCTCATCTGGAGGCTGAGATTTGCCTCCGCGGGGCTGTACCTTGGGCAACCCGGATCGGCTGCCTCACGGTACCTTCCTTCCCACACATGCTGAGCCCGTCCCTCCACTGGAACGAGCGCGTATGGAGTGCCCTCCATAGCCTGCACTTGTAGTTGGCAGAAACGTGACATGGTGTCACGGGCTGCCACTTGCCACATCCCTTCCGGTTGCCTACCTCTCACCGTGACGGTGAACGGCACCCAACCGGGTGGCATAGGTCCTGCAGGGACTTCGACATGGATTGTCCACGTCTTGTTCCCCTCTTAGCCTTCTTCCTGGGCGAAGTACTGCGGCATCTGGTTGTACCCGAAATATTGAAGCATCTGCCTCAATGTTTCCGGATAGCCGCTGCGGTGAGAAGAGTGGGATACCACCCACCCGTTCTCCAACTGTTTGTCTGCTGTCATCTGTAAAAATATATTTGATAAATGTCAAATATTTATTTAAACAGTAAACCATTGAGTTATAACACAAGACATGTCATTGAACCCATAAAGTTTGGAAGCAGTTCAAATTTTAAGCAAACTTGACTGCTGATCTGCTGTTCAACATGACAGCCCTGACCAGTTTCCATTTCAACATGATTTAGGCCATGTTAAAGGCAAAACCAATTCTGGAGCTCAACATAAAATTAAAGCTAACTTCAATAGCTTTCCAGAAAGTATTTGCTTGGCCTAAGATCTGTCCTGGTTCAAAAGTTATGAGATGTCAAAGTTAACAGAATTTCTGGAGAAAATTGGACAGCACCTCCCTGCTTTAGGTACTGTTTTGATCCAAGAATTCCAGTTAATTCTGCTCTCAATCTGACAGAACTTTCTGTTACAAAGTTGTAACCCATCTCATAAGCTTTCCAGAACTACCTCATTTTCTATTTTCGGATTTTTATGCAGGAAGTTATGCTCAATTTACAGAGAGTTTACAGAGAGTCTATACTCTGTCCTGTTTTCTGGACAGTTTCAACTCTACTGCATTTTTCGATTGGTTAAGGGATGAAACACCTCTGGACCTTAACAGAAAAGTTGTAAAGCTTTCCAGAAATGTATCATGTGCCCCCAACCTCGAAAGAACTCAACCTCTAACCTCTGATTAACTTCAGCCTTAATTCATCTGAAAACTTGTTAACTTTGAATATTCTGATTAAGGAAAAGAGTTACAGCAAAGTTTTAATGTCCCAGATTAAAACTTTCAAGTTTTACAATGAGGTTGTTCATTTAGTGGGGTGTGACGTCGATGCGTCACAAGCTCATGTCGGTACTACGTCCTCACAAAGAAAAACCTATACTGGACTTAGCCGGCTTCGTTATTTCAGTGGCACTAAACGTCACTCGCATACGGATACTACACGTCTACCGTTTCGTGGTCAGACTACCTGCAGAAACTCAAACAATCGTCAGACTCAGCTGCACACCGAGCCCGGTATCCATACAGTTCGTACACCCGGCCGTCATCACTCGCCCGGATGTTCTCAAGCCAAACATGCCTTGAGTTACGTGTTCGCGTTTCAGACCACGTGACGGGGTCTCCCAAGTTGCACCACGCACGCCAGGGACAGACGTTGCTCGAATACCCCAAACGACATGAAGAGTCGCAGAGGATATCAAAGCGGGTCGGGTTACCTGCCACCCGTGGGGCTCCACCCTTCAGCTTGTGCGCACTGGTGGACAGCGCCTACATGCACCCCCCAAGACATAAACGCCCCAAGATGCACGATTTTCCGATATAGACAATTAGGTTAGTATGCCACTTTCTATATGCTAATAACAGCCTTATACGGGATACTAACTCATTCCTCACTGGATTTTTGAAAAATATGACCTTTGTAGTGCGTTAAACCTCAAGCGAGCTCTGATACCAACGCTGACACGACCCCATGGTCTTGTCGAGCCAGGATCACGCTGAGGGGTGCTGCGTTGCACAGCACCGGATAACACACGTCAAAGGTACAGAGCGGAAGCAAAACTTTTATTACATAAAGTGGTTTATGAACATTTGTACATCAAAATAAGTCCAGTCTACACTCACGGGCGTAGACTACGCATCAAGTCCACATCCAACCCTTGAACGTGTCCTTGCTAGCACACACGCTCACTAACTCTGCGGCGTGCACGACTCCCACTCGACGGGGTTCCCCTCCTGGGGTTCCGTCTCCTCTTCGGGAGTCCCTTCCTCATAGAACCCTGCAAAAGCTTCAAACACAAGCAGTGAGCACGAAGGCTCAGCAAGTCTGACCCGTCTCACCTAAACATGGAACTTCTACATGAGGGGTGATGGGTTACATGAGGTAAAAATCATTTGCAAGGACTCGCCTAATTAGTAGAACCTTACTTTCAAGTTTTAGCAGCAGGTTGTGGAGAACCTTACGCTAAGGCACATGAGAGAGCCGCAATCAAACAAGAAACGCATTTCTCTCATGTAATTTGCCCAAAGTTGAAAAGAACTTTAGTTAGCTCTAAACTACAACAATTCATTAGCAATCAAGTCCATCTGTCAATCAGCAACATTTTAACATGTAACTAGCCTGTTCTTTCTACGTCATGGTACAGTGAACAAGTGGTACTCACTGACCGTGAGGGACGGCGATTATAATCGATTTACACCTGCAGGGTTACCCGAACAACCCGTCACGTACGCCCGTACTCGATGTTGCCTACAACAACCATCACGGATGCCGTACGCGACTACCTTTCACCCGTTAGCCAAATGTTGAACCGGTCCAATCGTCCCGAGCAAGAGGTCTCTGCACGCGCATCTCAGTGCCACCAGCCGATTTACACCTCGAGCTCTCAACCTACCCTCTGAACGACCAGCTATGCCTCAACACTCAGCTACCCGAGTTACATCGGTTTCCCAGTTCCCATATAGCCGGTAGGTCTTCGGTACTGTTCTAGCTTGTTCAACAGGCCCGCACACGGCTCGGTCCTCAATCGACACAAGCGGAGCTATATCACACAGGCCCCAAAGTCCTGCTACCCTTACCCTCCACTTGGTCTCATTTTCTTGCCATGTGTTTCATGTGCTATCTCTACCCGAGTCGAGTGCCTCTAGCCTATGCTCGCGAGTATTTCCAACTACTCAACTTGTACCAAATCCTACACTATCTTAGCATTGCAGTAGCTAACAGGTTTTTCAATCTTAATCCCAACCCATGGTTTTCTTGGCTATGCAGTTGGGTTTCCAAACAAGACTCTAATGCAAAGAATAATAGTATTCAAGTATGTGTTCAAAACAATAAAAATTTGTAAAAAGGTTAATGCAAATCGGAGCTTGCCTTGCTGCTCTTGATCATAGGCTAGCTGTTCCTCCGGAGTAACGAACTCTAGGACTTCGGGTTCCTCCTCGACCTTAGCAACTACATGATATAAGAAGTACATGTATTAAATTAATGCATTTGAATTGACTTTTAAACATGTGAAATCTATAACTCTTACTAAACAGACCCAATGAATGTGAAACTTTTATTGTGGCTTGGTTACAACCTAAACAGAGACTTGGTCAAGTTTTAGTTGCAGCAAAGCTCATTTGAGCCCTCCACAATTAATTATGTACTTGACTTAACTGAAGGCTTTTAGGGTGTTCTCAGGATTTTCATGAAACAAACTATGACTTTCTGAAATTAGATTTTCAGAGGGTTCTAATGGAGTTGGTCTCACTTAATTTGGAGGTTCCTAGCTAAGGATATGAACTAAACAATTTCAGAGGAAATTCTGAAAATGTTTCTGAACATTTTCTATTTTCTCTGGAACAGTTTCACTAATCACACCATTAGGTGGATCAAATGAGCTCAAATGGATCTGAAATTGTTATCGTAGTTCAAGGATATTTTGGTGAACATTCCAGCAAAATTTTAGGATTTTCCTCCAAAGGATTCTCCAGTTAAAATTCTAAACAATTTAAATTTTGAGGAATTAATTCTGAAGAAATAAGGATTTTCAAGAAATGAAACTTGATTTTCTGGAAAGTTCTCAGAGAGCTGAATCCAACAAAATTTGGTTCACTTGATTTGGAGTTTTCTAGCCCAAGTTATGAGGTTTTGAAGTTTGAAGGAAATCTGAAAATCGGGGAAAAGTTTAAATCTGCCGGGGCCCGCGGGGACACGTGTTAGGCGCGGAGGCGACCGCACACCGCGGCCCACAGGGTCTTTGCGCGCCAGCACACCCGATCCCAGCCACACCCGATCCCGATTTCAAATTTTGAGCCGCTGACGCGTGGGCCAGCCGGCCTCGTCTTCCTCCCGACGCGCCCGCGCGCTCGCGCCGCCACCGCTGCCGGCCATCCCATGGTCTGAAACTCGCCGCCAGAGGGTTGTCTACGTCGAGGAATACGTCGGTGGTGTCAGTTCAGGCTGGCGGTGGCTGGAAATAGCCCGGCGACGTGCCGCAGCCTCGGTTGAGGTTCGGCGCCGTCGGCCGTGAGTTATAACCCGCGAAAACCTCGAACAATCGGTCCTACAGCACCAGTGTACCTCTAGGAAGCTCGACAAGGTATCAAAAGGGTTCAAAGATGGTGGCAAGTCGGTCGGCACCGTGTGACCGATCGTGCCCGCCATGACCGCCCTTGATCAAGCTCGAAATTCGTCACTCCTAAACAGTTTCACGCCACGGATGCAGAAAAGAACTTGATCGCCGGCTAGTACGGCATCTATGTGCAAGATTTGATAGCTAGAGAAGGATCTTAGAGCGAGAATTGGAAGGATCCATACCGGAAGCTCAGTTTAAGGTCGCCGAAGCAAAAACTGAAAATTCACCGTGGATTCTTCACGGTTTGCTTCCAAACTTGGGGGAGAGCAGCACGGTGGTCGCGCGCTCCTGTTGCCTCTCTTGCTGGACCGTGAAAACGCCTGTGGAACGCTGTCCACGAGCGCCTGACCTTCAGCTGAGGCTAGGTCGCCACTGTGGTGATCGTTCCCTGGCAAGGGAGGTCGGAGCTCGGGGTTTTTGGCGTTGGGGAGGTGGAGTGCGATCTTAGGTGGCTGTCTAGCAGCTCAGAGATGAAAGAGGAGATTATTTGCTGGTTTTCCCGATCGAGCAGAGAGCTGCGGAGAGAAACAATTCCGCTGCTCGGGTTTGCACGCGAGGGGATAAAGCCAGCGGGTCTTCGCCCGGGCTGAGGCGGTGCCGGTCACGTGGAGGCGCGAGCAAGCCGCCCTGGGCGCCAGCGTGCGGAGGAGGAAGCAGCTGGTGGCGCCGGTGGCTGCTCGGTGGCACAGCCGACAGCTTCTCGGTGGAATTTCCAACCGAGGCTGTGACTTTGTGTGCAAGTCTTCCCCCCTTCCAACCCAGGGTTTTAACCTCTGAAATTTACTTATAATCACTGTTGTAAACAGTGAGCCCCAAAATACCCATGGTGATTCAAATTATTCACCCATGAGCCATTTGAATTGATTAGAATTCAAATTGGGTTTGGTTTGAATGAATTTCAGCACAAGTTCAGTTTGGAATTCAAATAAAGTTTGAATTTGTCCCACTTAGCTCATGTCAAGATCAACTCCAAATGGAGTGAAAATTGGTGTGTGAGCTCACAAAAATGTACTGAATAAGAATATGCCTCCCACTTTTGAATTCATGGGATAAAAACAGTTTGAATTTGAATATGGTTTCAAACTGCCCTCTTTCTAGCTATACCCAAAATGACCTCAAAAAGGTTTTGAATTTGGGTGAAACTTGGCATGGACATCCCTAGCAATGTGTAGGAGTTTTCATATGCCCAGCCCATCTATATCACGTGTGGAAAATGCCCTTTTGCAATAGGTGAGTTTGTTCTCTAATGAGCATGTTGATGGTGGTTACTTGCTCTTCATTTGTGTTCATCAACTTTCCTCAAACGAGGTGTGTGTGTATGGTGATGAACACTCCAAATCTGTGTCAAAAACTGAGGCCCTTACAGTTTTCATCCCTAGGAATGTATTTGGCACAAAAAGTATCCAAGGTTTTTATTATGTTCAGGCATCATTCTCAGTAATCATTCAAAGTTCCATCATAGCATTGGCTCTCACCATAAACTTGCTGAATCATGAGCTTAGAATCACCAAAAGCCTCAATGTCTTTGATCCACATGTCAACCAGGTGCTCTAAACCATTTAACAATGCCTCATACTCGGCTTGGTTATTGGTGCATGTGAAGCTTAGCCAAATAGAAAACTCATATGTTAAATTTGTGGGTTAAACCAACACATATCCAATTCTCTAACCTTTGTCACAAACCGATCCATCAAAGAAGAGTTTCAATGGAAATACCTCAACCATGCTTTCCTCCTCGAGTTGCACATTGTGCTCCATAATGAAGTTAGCTACGACTTGGTCTTTCATGCACCAGAGAGGCTTGAACACTAGGTCGTATTCCACCGGAGAGTGTGCCCATTTGCCTATCCTGTCACTTAGAATCGGTTGTTGCAACATATGCTTGACAATGTCGTTTTGACATGTCACAAATCAGGTACTAGGAAGAATGTAGTGCCGAAACTTAGAACAAGCATAGTAGAGAGACAAGCATAGCTTATCAAAAGTATATCTGGTCTCAACATCTAAGAGTATTCTACTCAAGTAAACTATGGAGTATTCCTTATCTTGGATCTCTTGAGTTATAACAGCTCCAATAACTTGGTCCTGAGCAGCTATGTACAGCCTAAAAGGTTGTTCCATCTTCGGTGCTCGCAAGACTGGTGGTTTCACCAAGTATTCTTTAATTCTCTCAAAGGCTTCCTTCTATTCTGCCCCCCAAGTGAACTCCTGCTCGTGCTTGAGCTTCAAGAGAGGCATGAAGGTTCCAATCTTGCCGGCCAAGTTCACAATGAACCTCCTCAAATAGTTCACCTTCAATAGTAGGCTCTGAACATCCTTCTTGCATATCAGCTCTCCTATCCTCTTTATAGCTTCTACCTTCTTGAGATCAATCTCTATGCCATGTTCATGCACGATGAAACCCAAGGAACGTCCAACCGACACGCCAAACGCACACTTGAGAGGATTCATCTTGAGGCCATATTTTCTCATCCTCTTAAAGGCTATATTCAAGTCGGCCATGTGTCCTTGGAATCCAGCAGACTTTACCACATGATCATCAATGTACACCTCAAGGATATCTCCCAACAGATCATGGAAGATCAAGTTCATATCCCTCTGGTATGTTGCACCGGTGTTCTTCAACCCGAAGGTCATCACAATCCACTCAAAGAGTCCCACGAACCCAGGGCAACAGAAGGCCGTCTTTGATGTGTCTTCCTCGGCCATGAAGATCTGGTTGTACCCTGCATTGCCGTCCAAGAAGCTAATCATCTTGTGCCCTGAAGCATTGTTGATTAACATGTCGGCAATAGGCATGGGGTACTCATCCTTTGGTGTAGCCCGGTTGAGATCTCAAAAGTCTATGCACATCCTTAGTTTCCGTTGTAAAGGCCCAACTTTTTCACTTGCTAAAGTGTTCATCACATCACACATACCACAGCTCATATTGTGGTAATCACATAAAAACACATTTTAAGAGCAAGTTGCTACCATCAAAAGAATGATTAGAGGAAGAACTCACAAAATCCAAAAGTAAGATTTTCCACATGTAAGCATGAGAGGCTGAGCTCACAATTAGGACTTAAACATTCTTAGGAATGCTCATGCCAATGTTCATGCAAATCCAAACATGTTCGAGGTACTTTTGGATACAATTATTAAAAGGGCTAGTTTGAATGTAGATTCAAATTCAAACTACTTTCATCACATGAATTCAAAAGAGGGATTCATATTAACACTCAGCACATTTTTATGAGCTACTCTACCAAGTTTCATCCCATTTGGGATTGATCTTGACATGAGCTAGATGGAGTAAATTCAAACTGAATTTGAAATTCAGATTGCATATTTGATGCAATTTCATTCAAACCACTTTACACTTTGAATTATTCAAAACCAAATGTTCATACTGTGGATTGAGAAGAATTCAAAGGGCATGAGGGTTCCAAATATTGTTCAACAGTAGAAAGTTAATTTCGGAGGACAAAATTAGCAAGTGGGACCTACTGTCAGCATCACCAGTTAAATGAACCGCCTCACACCGAGTTGCCCGGTTTCTTGCGCGCGCTCGCGCGGGTGCCACCGCGGGCAGCAGCTGCCAGCAGCTGCTCTCGATCTCTGACCGACTGGCCATGCCCCAGCTCTTCTTATCCCGAGCCCCGGTCATACAGAAGATCAGTTCTCCAGTCGCATTTCGTTCCCTCGCACAGAAACCGTGCACACAGCCGCCGCTCAACCGAGCTCGCAACCCCACCGTCGACCAGCCGAACCTGGACGATTCATGTCAAGCTGAGGCCATAAACGGGATCGCCTGACTCCCCTCGACATCCTCGATGCAGCCCCAAGCTGATTCCCAGCTTCTTTCGAGCTGTACCCGGCGATCTTCTTCCTTGGGACAGAGCAAAGCCGCCGATAGAAATCTTCCACGCCCGGCTGCACCAAAGCTTCTCCGGCTCGGACAAACGATCACAGAGGTTAGCAACTGAGTCTACTTTGTCCTCCTAGAACCGAGTGAGCTCCCTCAACGCCGGTGAGCCGGAATTCCAGTTCTTGCGTCGGCTAGGTTATAGAACTCCGAGAACCAAATCAGGAAATTCGTCACCACCGCGTGATCATCCGATTTTCTGGATTATCTAGAGCTATTATAGCACCTCATGATCACTCAGAGCCAGTCTTAGCAAAGGCCATCCATCTGGTGAGCGCAGCACCGCATTTTCGCCGCCGCCAGTGAAAAAGCTTCGGGTCACCGGTGAAGTCTACCTTTCTGGCGATCTCAGGCCAAGAGGGGGCTGGGGTTGGCTTCCCCATGACCCAGTGGTGCTGTACGACCCCTCAGTTTGTTGTGTTCGTCGCCGAGTCGTGTTATCGCTGTCGGACCCAAGATTAGCTCCGCCGCTGCCGTCGCCGATGAGTTTTCCGGTGATGCTGATGTACGAGATGGTGTCCAGCGTGTGTACCACGATCCAAGGAGCGTGTAAAAAGAAACCGCTTCAAAAATTATCCACTGTAGGCCGAGAATGAGCTGCGCCAGTGCCGCCGTCCAGCGTGCACATGGGAGCCGGGGGGGGGGGGGTAGAAGAAGCTACTGTACCATGGGCCTCGGGTGTCAGCAGTTTAAACATTTCAGATTTCTTTTTCAGTTTTCCCTCCAAAACTTTGAACACACATAACTTTCGGTAGGGATGTTCAAATTTGGTCAAACGAATTTTGTTGGATTCCTCTGAGTACTATCCAGCAAAACAATTCTCATTCCTTGAAAGTCTTTATTTTTCCAGAATTAATTCCCTAAAATTTAAACTGTTGGGATTTTAACTGGAGATCCACTTTGTGGAAAATTCTCAAATTTGGCCAGGATGTTCAATTTATATCCTTGAGCCTCATGCCTATTTTAAGATCCATCTGAGTTCAGTACGTCCACTTAATTGTGTGATTAAGTGATCTCCCTTGAGAAAATAGAAAAATGTACAGAAACATTTTTCAGAATTTTCTCAAACTTGTTTAGCTCATAAATTTCTTTAGAATTCTTCAAATTACATTAAACCAATTCCATTAGAGCCATCATAAACTCTAGTTTCCAGAAAGTAATGGCTTGCTTCATGAAAATCCCTAGAAAACCTTAGAAGCCCTAGTTATGGCCTGTTATACGTTTATTTGTGCAGCGCTCAAATTACCTTTGTTTCAAATTAAATTTGGTCAAGTATCTGTTTAGGTCGTCACCAAACCACAGTCAAAATTTCAAAGTCAGAAGTGATGTATAACTAGATTTATAGTCTTCACATTCTCAATTCAACACAATTTGCATTTAATTTGACATGCATTGTATTTCTATTACGTGTAGTCACTGAAGTCGAAGAAGCCCTGGAGATCTTGGATTTTATCCCCCAGAAGAGACTTTAGTTGATTACCAGCAGCAAGGCAAGCTCTGGTTTGCATTAAACTTATTTACAAAGTTTTATTTTTCTCACTTACTTTATGAGTTAAATGATTTGTGCATTAGAGTCTTGATTGAAAACCCAGTTGCATAGCCAAGAGAACCAGGGGGTTTGAGTCTAAGTGATTAACCTCGAGTAGCCACAGCAATGCTCCAAATGGTATAGGATTCGGTACAAGTCGAGTAGTCAGAACTACTCGCGAGAATAGGCTTAGGGGTAGACAATCGGTTAGTGAGATAGATCATGAGACACATGATATGAAAATGAGACCGAGCAGAGGGTAGGAGCAGCAGGACCTTGGGGGACTGTGTTGACATAGCACTGCTTGTGTCGGTTGAGGACCGAGCCGTGTGTCGCTCTGTTGAACAAGCTACAACTGTACCGAATACATTCTGGCTATATGGGAACCGGGAAACTGATGTAATTCGGATAGCTGGATGTTGAGGCATTACTTGTCATCCAAAAGGGTTGGTTGAGAGCAGCAAGGTGTAAATCCGCTAGCGGGCACGTAGGTCGCTCCGCGTAGGGACCTCCTGCTCGGGACGATAGGACTGGTTCAACACTTGGCTAACGAGTGAAAGGTGGTTGCGTAGGCAACATCGAGTACGGGCGTACGTGACGTGTTATTCGGGTAACCCTGCAGGTGTAAATCAATTATAATCGCCATCCCTCACGGTCAGTGAGTACCACTTGTTCACTGTACCGTGACCTAGAGAGAACAAGATAGTTGTCATGAATTAAAGTTGCTGTTTTTGAAGTAATACTTGGAATATTAATGATGTGCTTTAGATTAGAGCAAATCAAATTTCTTTTCAACCTTAGGCAGGAAACATAGGAGGAATGCATTTCTTGTTTGATTGCAGACTTCCTATGTTGCTTAGCACAAGGTTACCACTTACATGAGGCTAAAACCTGAAAATAGGATTCAAATAATTAGGCGAGTCTTTATGCAAAGCTTTCAATTGTATACCTAAATTCCAGAATGTAGAGTTTCATGTTTAGCGGCGTCGGGTCAGTCTTGCTGAGCCTTCATGCTCACTGCTTGTTGTTGAAGCGCGTGCAGGGGTTACAAAGAGGAGGAGGCTCGCGAGGAGGAGATGGGACCCCAGAGGGAACCACCGTCAACTGGCAGCCGTGCACGCCGCCATGTTGACAGTGGGTTGTGTGCTAACGAGGACACGTTCACGGGCTGAACGTGAACTCTTTTGCATAGTCTACGCCCGTGAGTGTAGGCTATAACTATATTTTGGTGTAAACATGTTCAGAAACAAGTTTATGTAATAAAACTTAGCTTTTGCTGTATGTCTTCGCATGTGTGTTATTCGGTGTTGTCTATCGCAACACCCCTCAGCGTTCTTCCCTTTGGTTGTGGATGCTTGGTCTATCCTCATAAGGATCTTCTTCCCTTTGAAGTTCACCATGTTGACGGGGAAGAGATCCGTGTGAAGATTCATTCGGTGGCTATCACCGAGTGTCAACTGGCCATTGTTGAGAGCCGATTGCACCCGTCGACGAAACAATTTGCACTCGTTAGGTCAATGAGAGTAAGAGTCATGCCACTTACAATAGAGTTTGTTGGCTTGCTGCTCGGATGACAGGATAAAATGGCCGTTCTTGGGCTTGATCAACGGGTTTTGCAAGAGCACGTCGAAGAGCTTGTCACACTTCATTACATCGAAGGTGAACTTGACCTCCTGCTTCCCGGGGCTGGGTTTCATGAATGTGCAAGCCAAGGGCTTGTTCTTGTGGTTTTCTATCCACTCAGCCACACAAAACTCGATCTCCTTGTCGCTGGTCGAGTCTTCCCCGAGGTTGTTGACATGTTGCTTCTCTCGATCCCTGTGGTTGAGTTCCTTGAACCGGCCGTGCTACTTAGCTTCTATGGCTCGGTTCTCATGTGTCACAGCTCGCTGTAAGACCTGGTCGAGGTCTCCAAACTCGACACCATCCATCTTCTCCCTGAGGTATGGTAGGAGTCCTGCAGGCACTAGATTGGCCAAATCCTTTTCCCCTATGGTTAGGCTAAAGCATTTGTTCCTAGTTCCCTAAAACTTTTGTTGTATTCGGTCACAAGTTAATTGTGTTTTTGCCTTACTACCGTTAGGTGGAACAATCTTAGTTCAGTCTTACCAGTGAAGAAGTACTCGTGAAAGTTTTGTTCTAAACACGGCCAAGTTAAGAGAGAGTTGGGAGTTAACGAAGTAAACCAACTAAAGGCCGTGCTGGTTAGGGACAAGGGGAACAATCTGATCCAGTGTACATCTGTGATTCCTATGTCATTGCAGTGGATCATGAATTGACCTACATGTTCTTGAGTAGTTTTTTGAATCCTCCCCACTAAACTTAGAGAAACCCGGCACCCTAAAGCCCCTAGGATACAGGACATTGTCATAGTGGTCGGGTAAGGCTTTCGGTAGATTCTAATGCTTGCTCTGGTTGCTACCCCGAGCTCTCTAAGTGTCCTGGCCACTTGATCTCTAAGTTCATTGTGTGGTGCGTTGTTCTGTGCTATGGTAGGTTCAAGTAAGTTGCAAGGTGCAACTTGTGGAGGTGGTGGAGGGAACTATGTTATATTAATCAGGTTGTTGCATTTTTCTTTCTATTTACATTTTAGGCGAATGTATAGGATGCCTTGCACCGTGCGTGTCGGGTTTTTAGTTTGCATGAACATGCATGCGTGTAGTGCGGCACGACAGGCTCGCGTGGGCGTGTGGCATGGCGTGAAGTTCGTTGGTGAACGAGGTGTGGAACGAAGAGCTCGGATCGTGGCATGGTGTGAAGTTCGTTGGTGAACGAGGTGTGGAACGAAGAGCTCGGATCGTGGCGCCGAACTCGCTCACCCACGACCATGATTTCTGTTATGATTTCATCTATATAAACAGTGTTCAGTTGTGTGTGAATCAACGCACAACAAAAACATTTTCCAGCGTGTGCACTTGTGCGTTCTGAGCGATCCAGCACAAACAGTAGCACCAGAGCCGGTTAGCGATCCTCGACATCCATGGCTGGCAACGGCGAGAACACTCCGGCGGCTGACGGCACACCTGCATGTTCCACCACACCATCACGGTCGCCTGATCATAGCCGTGGCCGGAGCCGTGGGAGAAGGGAGCGGCAGGTGGTGATCCACCAGCAGGCGGCGGAACGTGCGCCATTCGTACCAGGAGCGGGTGTCACGTTTCCGACGCTCACCACAACGAACTATTTGGAGTGGGTGTTACTCATGCAGGTGCACATGGAGTCCTAGGGACTCTGGGATGCCGTCGAAGGGAATGTGGCGTCTGTGCGCGAAGACAAGGGTGCTCTGGTGTGATCCTGAGAGCTGTGCCGCCGGAGGTACTGACTGTGCTCGTCGTCAAGAAAACTGCCAACGAAGCCTGGGATACGTTGAAGTTGATGCACGTGGGCGTGGATTGCGTCCGTGAATCCATGGCGCAACGACTGTGTTCCGAGTTTTATGTGGACATACCAGCATCTCATACACGTACACGAGCTTATGAAGGACTTTCTATGCACACTCGTGTTCAAAAACTCAAACAAGAGGTGAATTCTTTCCTATCTGGATTATATTTTAATATTGATAAGAATGATATGCTACCTAAGTCATGTAGTTATGTGTTTCTCAGGTTTACCCATGAAATAACATCATTGGCTGGCACAAAAAAAGAACCAAGTCAGTTCGCACTGTCCGAACTTTCGTTGGCGCGATAGTTCGCCCTGTCCGAACTGAGAACGGGTACACTGCAGAAACCTCAACTTCATGTGTAATACTGTACCAATCTGTCATGTTCCAGGGCCCATAATACACATGGTATGAAAGCTTATCAAGTCTACTTACCAACGCAACAAACAGTGCGTCGTTTGGACTTTCCAACGAGAAGTTATGACTAAATTACTAAAGACTGTGCAGAAGGTGAGAAGACGCGTGAGGATCAAAGACTACTTCGTGAATTGCTGAGTAGCTGGTTCCCCACCTCAAAACGTGGTGCCTTTTTAGTTCACACCTAGATAGGAGGGTTGTTCCTAGTATAAATATCACCCTTGTGCTCCTCGAAAACATTGATCATTTGATAAACAATACAATTCTGAGTGCCTTGCACACATTTGTTCTTCATGGACTTGTAAAGTGATCCCTCAGGGGTCACCTAATTCGTGCTTTACGCTTTCAGGCCTTTTTTGTGGATTAGTTTCCAGTTTGTGGTTCTGCGGTCGTTCGGAGATCGAGTCAAAATCCTCAAGGTTTCGGTGCCTCTCTCCCCGTCGCTCGGTCGCAACCAACCTTGGCTGGTATAAAGCTTGTTATCTCGGATTGTGGTTATGTGGTCGTTTGGAGATCGAGTCAAAGTTCTCAAAGACTTCGGTGCCTCTCTACCCGTCACTTGGTTGCATCCAACCTTGGCAGGTATAAACCTAGTTACCCCACTGTTTTCAGCTAGTTACCATTGTTCGTTCCGCTGTCTTTCCATTTGCCCTTCGTCGTACCTACTGCCGTGAAGATCGGTCACCCCGAGGGGTTTCACCCTATCATTTGGTATCAGATTTCAGGTTTCCACGGTAGGTACGGTCCTCACATCATTCATTTGTTTATCACCATTTTTCTGTTATCCATGTCATGTTTTTGTGTCATACCTATAGTTCATTAAACTACCACAAAAGTAACCAAACCATTGTGTAGTACCGCTGGTCTTGTGTCGTTTACATCATTTTGTTATTTGTCATATCAATCTGCATAGTGTTAGTCAGTCCACATCTTGTCCGCATAAAAAAAAGAGACAAGTGAAAAAAAAAGTGTGTGACAAAAAAGAGTAAAAAAAATATTTAAGGGCTGCAAGGATATAATCATTGTTGAAAAAATAAATTCAGATTGGGCAACAAAGTTTACTCATCTTTTGACTTGGCTTACGGCACTTGATTTTCGGTGCTACAAGCCTTCCTTGTTTAGCCATCCAAGCTCCACAAAATCCGTAACCGGATCTCCCGACTCGTGAACCTTTCAACCGCTTAATCACAGCAAGGAATACTACCACATTTTGCACACTCACAGTCCTTGAGAACAGGTAAGAACTTTGGTAAGCAAGTGGTGAGATTGTGTGATTCCACTAAAATTTCCTATACCATTTTCCCTCCATTGTTCTAACATGGCAGGATCTGCTTCAATCGTTTGTAGTGCTAATTCTGAAAAAGGACCACGAGTTTAACGAGCTGAGCTACGCCAATTCGGAAACTCACTATTAGAGACCATGGAAAGGATGTTTAATGAACGTCTCCCACCAGCCGGTGGAAGGGATCCACTACATCAACATGAAGAATTTGGTTAAAAAATTCAGATTTTGGGATTGGTTTTCGTAACTGTTTCAGAAATGATTGTGGTGGCCATGGTGATGGAAGACGTGCGGGTCTCAAATATCAGCATAGAGGAAGAACTCAAGGGCATGGTCAAGGCCAACATGTTCGCTTTGATGATGAGCAAAAGGTACATGATTATTATTATGACAGATATGAAAACCCTTTTGCAGATCATGGGCAATTTGATCATCAGCATGATCACCGTCTGGGTGCTGACTATGTTGGAGAACATGGTTGCTCCTATGGTAGCCGATCTATCTCAGATTTGTGCCACTGGCAGCAACCCTATACCTCTGTTATTTTGGGAAGATCTCAAGGCATTGCAGCTAAGTATTCTCCATCTATGGTGCTGTGAAGATATCAGTTTCTAATGCTTCTTCCCTACAATTCAGCAAGAACAAAAACTCCATGCTGCAAGCACATCAGCCCCATCAATTGCACTGGTGGTTGCATCCTCCTCGCATAGCCGAGTGATTAATTGTCACAAGTGCCAAAGTCGTGGATAAATTGCTGCTGAATGTCCTACACGTAAGACGATGATTATTAATGAACAAGGTGGAGGGTAATCTGAGAATGAACCACAAGATGCACCAATCTTTGATGAGGAAATTGGAAATAACAAGAATGTGACCCAACCCGATGAAGGTGAATCTGAAAATGAACCACAAGATGCACCAATATTTGATGAGGAAATTGTAGATGATGAGAATATGATCCAGCCCGATGAAGATGATAATAATTGCATCATTTCTCATCGAATGCTTAATGTTACTAGTGCAACTGCAGAAAATGAACAACAACATAATTTGTTTCACTCCGGGGGCATGATCAAGGAGGAGCTATGCAAAATTATTCGTGATCACGATAGCTGCAATAATATTGCAAGTCAGGAATTGGTGAAGAAATGGGAGTTCAAACCGTGACATCTTCCTAATCAAAACAAGATGCAGAGGTTTCATGATTGTGGGGCACTCTGTGTAACCAACATCATGACTGTTCCTTCCTCTTTTGGGAAGTATAAAGACAAAGTGGAATGTGATGTGGATCCTATGCACGCATATGAACTGCTTTTGCAAATACCTTAGTTATATTTTCCGGCAGTTCAGATTTGTAATCGTGTTAACAAACTTATCTTCATGAACAATGAAGAGCCTCCCAGTTTACTTCCTTGGCCATTGGAAGAAATTGAGAAGAAAAACTTGAAAATAATTCAGCTAGAGGGTGAGAACCCCTTGCGAATGACCCACAAACATAGTAAGAGAGTGTCTCCAAAGCCAAATAAAACACCACAGCCGCAAATGACCGAGCCAAAGGGAAAAGAGGGTTTAATGATGATAGCTACAAAAGGGGATTTTAAAAAAATTGAGTGAACCCAATGCCATGTTCTTTGTACTCCTGTGCAAGGACAATTTTATTTTTCCTAATGACTTACATTCTACTTTGATTTGTCACAGGAATTTGAAGATGTGTGTCCTACGGAAGAACCACCAGGGAGGCCACTCAAGAAAGGAGTTGAACATCAAATTGACTTGGTTCCTGGTGCTTCACTTCCAACCCATGCACCATACACCGACCTGAAAGAAACAAAAGAAACTCAATGCCATGAGCAGGACCTCATCGACAAATGGTATGTGCATGAAAGTTTCTCACCTTGTGCAAGTTTTGCTTTCATAGTTCCAAAGAAACATGGATCATGGAAAATATTTGCTGATTGTCATGCAATAAATAATATTACAATAAGGTATAAGCATCCCATACTTTTGCTTGATGACATACTTGATGACCTTAATGATGCTATCATTTTCGCAAAAGTTGACGTGACAACTGGCTATCAAAAAATCTGAATGCAAGAAAGAGATAAGTGGAAAACAACTTTTAAAACAAAGCGTGATTTACATGGCTGGTTGATAGTGCTTCTTGGATTGTCAAATGCTCCTAGTACTTTTTTGAGATTAATGAATCCTGTTCCTAAAACCTTCATTGCAAAATTTGTTGAATTTAAATTTGACGGTATCCTATTTTATAGCAAATTTCTTGACAAATCTATTAATGAAAAAATGCATACTTTCTGTTTTGAGGAAGAAATGCTCTTTTGATAACCTTGCCAAGTGCACCTTTTGCATCGACAAGGTAGTTTTTATTTGCTTTGTTGTTTCAGCTCAGGGCATAGAGGTCAACGAAGAAAAAATTACAGTTGTTTATGAGTGGTTGTTGCTGCCCCAATCTTCAAGTGCTGCTGTCCCAATCAATGAGTTGATAAAGAAGGATGTACATTTTTGTTCACAAAAATCAAAAGAAAAAACACTTAAAGATCTGAAATTAAAGTTGGCAACAACCCAACTCCTTGCATTTTCAGATTTTGGTAAGACTTTTTGTGATGCAATTGAGTTAGGGATCGAAGGAGTGCTTATGCAAGAAGGTTATCCAACTGCATACTTCAGTGAAAAGCTAAGTGGTCCAACTCCAAATTGTTTTTAGTATGATTGACACGACCCCACTGGTCCTGTCGAGCCAGGATCACGCTGAGGGGTGCTGCGTTGCACAACACCGTATAACACACGTCAAAGGTACAAAGCGGAAGCGGAAGCTTTATTACATAAACAAGTTTATTAACATGTTTACATCAAAATAAGTTTAGTCCACACTCGCGGGCGTAGACTAAGCATCAAGTGCACGTTCAGCCCTCGAACGTGTCCTTGCTAGCACACTCGCACACTAACTCTGCGGCGTGCACGACTCCCACTCGACGGGGTTCCCCTCCTGGGGTTCCGTCTCCTCTTCGGGAGTCCCTTCCTCATAGAACCCTGCAAAAGCTTCAAACACAAGCAGTGAGCACGAAGGCTCAGCAAGTCTGACCCGTCTCACCTAAACATGAAACTTCTACATGAGGGTGATGGGTTGCATGAGGTAAAAATCATTTGCAAGGACTCGCCTAATTAGTAGAACCTTACTTTCAAGTTTTAGCAGCAGGTTGTGGAGAACTTTACGCTAAGGCACATGAGAGAGCCGCAATCAAACAAGAAACGCATTTCTCTCATGTACTTTGCCCAAAGTTGAAAAGAACTTTAGTTAGCACTAAGCTACAACATATCATTAACAATCAATATCCAACTTTCAATCAGCAACATTTTAACATGTAACTAGCCTGTTCTTTCTACGTCACGGTACAGTGAACAAGTGGTACTCACTGACCGCGAGGGACGGCGATTATAATCGATTTACACCTGCAGGGTTACCCGAACAACCCGTCACGTACGCCCGTACTCGATGTTGCCTACAACAACCATCACGGACGCCGTACGCGACTACCTTTCACCCGTTAGCCAAATATTGAACCGGTCCCATCGTCCCGAGCAAGAGGTCCCTGCACGCGCATCTCTGTGCCGCCAGCTGATTTACACCTCGAGCTCTCAACCTACCCTCTGAACGACGGGCAATGCCTCAATACCCAGCTACCCGAGTTACATCAGTTTCCCGGTTCCCATATAGCCGGTAGGTCTTCGGTACTGTTCTAGCTTGTTCAACAGGCCCGCACACGGCTCGGTCCTCAATCGACACAAGCGGAGCTACAGCACACAGGCCCCAAAGTCCTGCTGCCCTTACTCTCCGCTCGGTCTCATTTTCTTGCCATGTGTATCATGTGCTATCTCTACCCGAGCAATGTACCTCTAGCCTATTCTCGCGAGTAGTTCCAACTACTCGACTTGTACCGAATCCTACTCTATCCTAGCAATGCAGTGGCTAACGGGGTTTGCAATCCTAAACCCCAACCCATGGTTTTCTTGGCTATGCAGTGGGGTTTCCAAACAAGACTCTGATGCACAACATAAAGAAAACAAGTATGTGCTCAAAACAATAAAAATTTATAAAATGGTTAATGCAAACCGGGGCTTGCCTTGCTGCTCTTGGTCGTAGGCTAGCTGTTCCTCCGGAGTAACGAAGTCTAGGACTTCGGGTTCCTCCTCGACCTTAGCGACTACATGATAAGAACAATGTATGTATTAATTAAATGCTTTTGTATTAACTTTGAAGTTGTGAAGTCTATAACCTTTACTAGATAGACCTAATGACTGTGAAACTTTTACTGTGGCTTGGTTACAACCTAAACAGAGACTTGGTCAAGTTTTAGTTGCAGCAAAGCTCATTTGAGCCCTCCACAAATAATTATGTCCTTGACCTTAATTAAAGGCTTTTAGGGTGTTCTAGGTATTTTCATGAAACAAACTATGACTTTCTGAAAACTAGATTTTCAGAGGGTTCTAATGGAATTGGTCTCACTTAATTTGGAAGTCTCTAACTAAAGATATGAGCTAAACAATTTCAGAGAAAATTCTGAAAATGTTTCTGAACATTTTCTATTTTCTCTGGAACAGTTTTACTAATCACACCATTAGGTGGACTAAATGAGCTCAAATGGATCTGAAATTTTTATGGTAGTTCAAGGATATTTTGGTGAACATCTCAGCAAAATTTCAGGATTTTCCTCCAAATGATTCTCCAGTTAAAATTCCTAACAGTTTAAACTTTAAGGAATTAATTCTGGAGAATTAAGGAATCTCATGAAGTGACACTTGATTTTCTGGAAAGTACTCAAAGAGCTGAATCCAGCAAAATTTGGTTCACTCAATTTGGAGCTTTCTAGCCAAAGTTATAAGGATTTGAAGTTTGAAGGAAATCTGAAAATCGGGGAAAAGTTTAAACTCGCGCGTGGGCCCAGGGGACACGCGTCGCACGCCGAAGCGACAGCACACCGCGGCCCACAAGGCTTTTGCGCGCCAGCACACCCGATCCCGGCCGCAGCCGGATCCCGATTCAAAATATCGGCCGCTGACAGCTGGGGTCCACCCCCTTCTTCAACCTCGCGACACCCGCGCTCCGCCGCCGAGGGACCTCGCCGGAGAGCTCGCCGCTGGCTGCTGTACAGCTTCAAACTTCTTGATTCTGGCCGCCCCTGCCTACTTTTACTTGGGGAACATGATCCGAGGGTCAGCTGCTCATGACAACGGCCGGAGCATGGTCGGCGACGAGCCGCCATATCGGAACGACTTCGGCCATGTCGGCTGATGCTCCTAGTGCCTCAGCTACTTGGGAAACCGGTCGGGGAGCATCAGTGGACCTCAGAGAAGGTCGACATGAACTCGGGGCAGCTCGGGGAAGGCCCGAAATAGGTCCTCACCGTGCGCCCGATACCCCCCGTGCGTTCCGCCATTAGTAGACCTTGAATTACGCCGGGCACAGAAGTTCTCCGGCCCAGAGTTGTGAAGGCAACTTGTGCGTCACCGTGTCTAGTTCGTGTGGGAGTGGCCTGAGGCCCTCTAATCCTTTCTAGAGCACGAATTAAACAGAATCGTACCCGAGGGTCGTTCTGCACACAGAAAGGGGAAAAGTGGAAATTCGCCGCCGGTGAGCAACCACTCGAGCTGTGGCTCGGGGATGAGCAGCACCGATCACTTGCGCGTCCAAGGGTGCCTTGGCTCGGGCGTGACAACGCCCAGGTTGGGCTGTCCACGAGAGCCCGAGGTGCGGCGGTTTCCAGTTCCGAGTTTGATCTTTCGGCACAGCCGATATCACTCGGTTTCAATCGATTTCTATCAATGGGAAGGATGGAGGATGGTCGCTAGTACCTGGCTGGGACCCTGGAGTGGAAAGAGGAAGCTGCGATCAGCTCGATCCAGCAGGAACTCGAGCGCCGGTGATGGCAGTGGAGAAATGGATCGTGCACGTCGGCAGCTCGGGGAATGGCGACTGAAGCACGCCGGGGAGGGAATAAATAGGCCGGTCGGCCGGTCTCCGGCTTGGGGCACGCAGCAGGAGCTGGCGCCGGCTGCCCCCTTCGGTGGCGCGCGCGCACAACAGCCGGGAACCGACTGAACTGTGGTTCAGTCGGTTTGCTTTGAGGCTGAGGCTGACATGTGGGTCCCACTCCTCTTTTAACCTCTGAAATTTATTCCTAACAGCTGTGGTAAACAGTGAACCCTATTCTACCCTTGGCAACTCAAATTATTCACCCAAGAGCCATTTGAATTGATCAAAGTTCAAATGAGGTTTGGTTTGAATGAATTTCAGCACAAGTGCAGTTTGAAATTCAAATAAAGTTTGAATTTCTCCCCCTTAGCTCATGTCAAGATCAACTCCAAATGGAGTGAAAATTGGTGTGTGAGCTCACAAAAATGTGCTGAGCAAGAATATGCCTTCCACTTTTAAATTCAGTGGGTGAAAACAGTTTGAATTTGAATATGTTTTCAAACTGCCCCTTTCCTATCTACACCCAAGATGACCTCAAAAATGTTTTGAATTTGGGTGAAACTTGGCATGGACATCCTTGGCAAAGTGTAGGAGTTTTCATATGTCCAGCCCATCTATATCACATGTGGGAAGTACCACTTTTGTAATGTGTGAGTTTGTTCCCTAATGAGCATGTTGATAATTGTTACTTGCTCTTTATTTGTGTTCATCATTTTTCCTCAAATGAGGTGTGTGGTGTGGTGATGAACACTGCAAATGAGTGTCAAAAACTGAGGCCCTTACATTCCTCCCCCCTTAAAAGAATCTCGTCCCGAGATTATAATGTGAAATGAGAGAGAGGACGGTGGAAATTTTACCGAATATGCGACGTGAGAAAGTCGGGGTAGTTAGTGCGAAGGAATTCTTCGCTCTCCCATGTCGCTTCATCCATGGAGTGATTACTCCACAGAACCTTGTAGAACCACAACGTACGGTTGCGTGTGGTTCGGGCCTTTTCATCAATAATCTGCACCGGTTCCTCCCGATAGGTGAGATCCGGTTGCAGTTCTTCAATGTCTTCCAGCTGAACGGTAGTTGATAGCTTGAGACACTTCCTCAGCTGGGAAATGTGAAAGACGTCGTGCACACCGGAAAGTGCTTCTGGTAATCTTAGCCGGTATGCCACCGATCCACATCTTTCGGTAATCTGGAATGGACCGATGAATCGGGGTGCTAACTTTCCTCTCACCCCAAATCTGTTTACGCCCTTCATTGGAGACACTCGTAGATATACGTGGTCTCCAGCTTCGAATTGTAACGGACGCCTTCTCCGGTCCGCATACTGTTTCTGTCGGGATTGAGCGGCTTTTAGGTTCGCTTGAATTACTCGAACCTTTTCTTCCGCGTTGTTGACAAGATCAATCCCGAAGGTAACCCTCTCGCCAGACTCACACCAATTCAATGGTGTGCGGCATTTTCTCCCGTATAGCGCCTCGTAGGGCGCCATCTTGATGCTGGCTTGGTACCCATTGTTGTACGAGAACTCGGCTAACGGCAAGTGATCATCCCAGTTCTTACCGTGGTCGATAGCGCAAGCTCGTAGCATGTCTTCTAAGATTTGATTTACCCGCTCCGTTTGCCCATCCGTCTGCGGGTGGTAGGCTGAACTACGGATCAGCTTCGTCCCCAAGGCAGCGTGGAGCTGCTCCCAAAAACGGGACACAAATAAAGTGCCCCGGTCCGATACGATAGTACGGGGTACGCCGTATAAGCATAGGATCCGTGAGATGTACAGTTCAGCGTACTTCTTGGCGTTGTAGTTGGTGTTGACCGGGATGAAATGGGCAACTTTGGTGAGCCGATCGACGATCACCCACACAGAATCATGTTTCTGTAAGGTGGTGGGTAAACCGACGACGAAATCCATGCTCACGTCCTCCCACTTCCAGGCAGGAATGCCCAGTGGTTGCAGCAGTCCCGGTTTCCGCATGTGGTCTGCCTTCACCCGTCGACATGTATCACACTCGGACACGTATTTTGCAGTCTCTCGCTTCATCCGTGTCCACCAAAACTTGCTTCTGAGTTCTTGATACATCTTGTTGCTGCCGGGGTGAATAGAAAACTTTGATAAGTGAGCCTCATCAAAGATTTTCTTCCGTAACTCCGGGTTTCGGGGTACGACGATCCGGTCCTTGAACCATAGGACGCCGTCTCCGTCCTTCCGGAAACATTTCAACTCCCCACTGTCTACACGTCTCCGTAAATGTGACATGCCCTTGTCATTCTTCTGGGCTGCCGCTATCTCTTCACGGATGGTGGGGATCAAAGCTAGGTTGTAGAGAGCTCCGTGTGGAATCACATGGAGTGGTGGTTCGCTCTCTCCCAACGGTGTGATGGTCAGATTATTGACGTGTGACTTGCGGCTTAGCGCGTCTGCCACAACGTTTGCCTTGCCCGGATGATAATGGATCTCTATCTCGTAATCCTTTATCAGTTCTAACCATCTTCGTTGCCTCATGTTCAGCTCCTTCTGAGTGAATATGTACTTGAGGCTTTTGTGGTCGGTATATAAATGTACGAGGTTACCGAGTAGGTAGTGCCTCCACATTTTCAGTGCAAGTACCACGGCAGCGAGCTCCAAGTCGTGAGTTGGATAATTTTGCTCATGATTCCTAAGCTGCCGTGACCCATACGCGACCACCCTTCGGTCTTGCATCAACACACATCCGAGCCCAATGCCGGATGCATCGCAGTACACATCGAACGGTTTTGTTGTGTCTGGCTGCGCCAAAACCGGTGCTGATGTCAGGTGCTTGACTAAAGCCTTGAATGCTGCTTCACATGCTGGACTCCAAACATATTTGGTAGCCTTCTTCAGCAGCTCTGTCATTGGCTTGGCAATCTTCGAGAAGTTCGGAATGAACCTCCGATAATATCCCGCGAGTCCGAGGAAACTCCGTACCTCATGAACAGTTCTCGGGGATTTCCAATTCAGCACTTGCGTGATTTTGCTCGGGTCCACAGCGATACCCTCCGCTGAGATGATATGCCCGAGGAAAGGCACTTGCGATATCCAAAACTCGCATTTGCTGAACTTTGCGTATAACTTGTGATCCCGCAGCCGTTGCAAGACTATACGCAGATGTTTCTTGTGATCTTCCTCCGACTTGGAATATACCAGGATGTCGTCGATGAAGACCACGACAAACTTGTCCAGCTCCGGCATGAACACCGAGTTCATTAAGTACATGAAGTGAGCTGGAGCATTGGTGAGGCCAAAGGACATGACCAGGTACTCATAAAGTCCGTACCTTGTCGAAAAAGCTGTCTTTGGAATGTCCTCAGCCCTGATCTTAATCTGATGGTACCCGGATCTTAAATCCATCTTGGAAAAGACCTTTGCTTCGACCAACTGATCAAACAACATGTCGATCCGTGGCAACGGGTACTTGTTCTTGATGGTTACGGCATTTAATGGACGGTAGTCCACGCAAAGCCGCAACGTTTCATCCTTCTTTTTGACAAATAATGCCGAACAGCCCCATGGCGAGGAGCTCGGCCTAATAAAACCCTTCTCCAGAAGGTCCGTGAGCTGAGTCTTCAGTTCAGCCAACTCCTTGGGCGCCATCTTGTACGGCCTTCGGGATATTGGCATGGTTCCCGGTGCAAGTTCAATCTTGAACTCCACCTCTCTATCGGGTGGCATCCCCGGCAAATCATCCGGGAATACATCAGGGAATTCTCGGACCACTGGAATGTCTTCCAATCTGATGGTTGTGGCTTGATAGACACTTGGAAGTTTTATTTCTGGACTGTCCAGAAATAATGAGTGAGAACCGTGCACTCCTGAGTTTAAGTGCACGACTCGGAGGACGGTGTCTAAAACAGCGCCGTGGCGGTTTAACCACGACATCCCTAGGATGACATCGACCTTCTGTCCCTCTAAGATAATGAGAGACGTGGGGTACACTCTACCCGCTAAGCATAATGGTGCTTTGGAGACCATTACGCTTGCTGAAATCTTCCCACCCGGTGAACAAATTAAATATGGACTATCGGTGGGTAGTATTGGCAAGCTGTGTTTAGCAATGAAAGCTTGGCTAATAAAATTATGCGTGGCGCCTGAATCAAATAGTACTATAGCGGGATGCTGGTGGAGTTGGAACATACCCGCAAGGATTGGCTCGCCCTCCGGCACGTCCTCAATGGCAAGCTGGTGGACAGTACCGGGCCTAGGGTTTGCCCGCCGCGCATTAGTAAGGTTCCGGGGTTGATTCCTCCCCGGAAACTGTGGTACCACTCCGCCGCCTTGCCTCTCCGGGCAACTGCTCGCGAAGTGTCCTGGACGACCACACTTGTAACATGTGGCCGCTGCTGGTGGAGTACTTGGTGGACGAAAGCCCGGCATGCGTTGCGGAGGTGCAAACGCACGCGGCATCGCCCGCTGCTGCTGTTGTTGTTGCGGTGGTGCTGGCAGTGCCGGCCGGAATGCCGGTGAAGAATACGGCCGACCGCGGAACGGCATCGACCGCTGTGGTGGCTGCCAGCGCGGACCTGATGGTGGGCGATTCACCATCCGAAACTTCTGAGAAGGACCGCCTCCTTCTCCGCTGCTCTGCGGCGCGCTTCGCTTTCGCTCTGCCGCCGCCAACTCCTTGCCGGAGTCTTCCTGAACAATCGCAGCATCAATTATGTCGTTGAGGCTGCCGCGATTGAACATCGCCAGCTTGTCCTTCAGGAGCGGGTTAAGCCCCTGGTAAAAGTGGTCCCGCCGCTTCTCGTCCGTATCTGCGTGATACGACGCGTAGAGTGCGAGATCGTTGAACGCTCTGGAGTACTCCAGCGCGTTCCGGCTCCCTTGTTGCAGGTGTAGGAATTCCTGCGTCTTCCTCTTCATCAAACCGGGCGGTATATGATAGGCCCGGAAGGCCGTCCGGAACTCCGCCCAGGTCATCACTCGGTCGGTGGGTTGTGAAGCACAAAAGTTGGCCCACCACGCGCTCGCGGATCCTTGGAGCTGCTGGACCGCGAACTGAGTCTTGCGCTGCTCGCTGATTTGGAGCAGCCCGAACTTCATCTCTATGGCGCGGAGCCAGTTGTCCGCGTCAAGTGGTCCATCCGCCCTTGAGAATACAGGGGGATGAGTCGCCAGGAAGTCAGAGTAGGAGCTCTGTTGGCGCTCCTCACGATCTTGACGTCTCTCTGGGCGAGACGTATTCGCAATTAACGTTTGCAGCAGCTCTGTATGCTGCTGATGTGAACCCGCCATTGCCGCGACAATGTCGGCCAATGTAACCGTTGGCAGTGGCGGTGGCGGTGTTTGCTGTTGCTGTTGCTGCTGCTGTCCCGAGGAGTCCTCGGGAGGTGGTTGGGAGGTCTCTCCCCCTTGGCTAGTACCTCCAACATCGGGGTTGGCACGAGTACGCGTCATTCTGAAATTCAACACAGCAGCAATTAGCACATGTCTTACTCAAAATTCCATAAACAGGAGTAAGTATTGAAGCGACGCATGATTAACTTGCACAACATTCACATATATTGATAAAGCATAAACTTTATACAAGATACATTATTCTCGGATCTCCGAGAAGTCGTGCTCATGTCGTCACTACCTATACATACGCTACTGTCTACACGACATGTCACCGATTACAAAAGTTGGGTTACGCTACCCTAGCTGCCCTACTTGGCAACCGTAACCCCCTACTCGGAGTAGAACTCGACCTCCTGTGGGTCGTCCTCCTCCGGTACCTCTGCTGGTGGCTCGGGGTCTACCACCTCTTCTCCCATTCCAGGTTCTCCCATGGCTGGAAGACCCAAGACTACCGGTACGCCCAATACCGGGGGCACGAGGTCCTGCAATGCATGCACCTCGTCCATAGCCTGGTTGTAGTCCTCTTCCCAGCCTTGTCCTTCCTCAATAGCGTCGTCCCGCTCTTGAGCAAGGTCCTCATTCTGCTGGGTTAGGGTCTGCACCAGCTCTTGCAACGCCGCAATGTCAACACGGCTCTTCTTCTTTGCCTTCTTCAGACGACGCAACTGATTGTGTTGTTCATTCAGTCGCTTGATTGTCGGAAGGAGCACATTGCGGAGTGCACTGTGAGCACTCTCAAAATGATCTCCACGGCTTGTGCTCTCCTTGAGCTTGGTGGCGAGATGCTCCGTATGAACAGCTTGGCTGTCCATCACAGCGTTTCCCGCCCTCATTTGGAGGCTGAGATTTGCCTCCGCGGGGTTGTACCTTGGGCAACTCGGGTTTGTTGCCTCTAGGTACCTCTCTTCCCACACATGCTGAGCTCGTCCCTCCACCGGAACGAGTGCGTATGGAGTTCCCTCCATAGCCTGTACGTGTAGTTGGCAGAAACGTGACATAGTGTCACGGGCTGCCACTTGCCACATCCCTTCCGGTTGTCTTCCTCTCACCGTGACGGTGAATGGCACCCAACCGGGTGGCGTAGGCCCTGCAGGAACCTCGACATGGATCGTCCACGTCTTGTTCCCCTCTTCGCCTTCTTCCTTGGCGAAGTATTGCGGCATCTGGTTGTACCCGAAATATTGGAGCATTAGCCACAATGCTCCCGGGTAGCCGCTACGGTCAGAGCAGTGGGAAACTACCCACCCGTTCTCCAACCGTTTATCTGCTGCCATCTGTAAAAATATATTTGAGAAATGTCAAATATTTATTTAAACAGTAAACCATTGAGTTATAACATAAGATATGTCATTGAACCCTTAACACTTGGAAACATAGTTCAAATTTTTAAACAAATTTGACTGCTGATCTGCTGTTCCCATGACAGCCCTGACCAGTTTCCATATCAATCTGATTTAGGCCAGGTTAAAAGCAAAACCAGTCCTGGAGCTCAACATCAAAGTTAAAGTTAACTTCAATAGCTTTCCAGAAAGTATTTGGTTGGCCTAAGATCTGCTCTGGTTCAAAAGTTATGAGATTTCAAAGTTAACAGAATTTCTGGGAACAATTGGACAGCACCTCCCTGCCTTAGGTACTGATTTGATCCAATAATTCCAGTTAATTCTGTTCCTAATCTGACAAAACTTTCTGTTACAAAGTTGTAACCCATCTCATAAGCTTCCCAGAACCACCTCATTTTCTATTTTTGGATTTTTATGCAGGAAGTTATGCTTAATTTACAGAGAGTCTACAGAGAGTCTTTGCTCCGTCCTGTTTTCTGGACAGTTTCAACTCTACTGCATTTTTCGAGTGGTTAAGGGATGAAACACCTCTGGAACTCAACAGAAAAGTTGTAAAGCTCCTCCAAAGCTTTCCAGAAATGTATCATACGACCCCAACCTCGAAAGAACTCAACCTCTAACCTCTGATTAACTTCAGCCTTGATTTAGCTGAAAACAGAGTGCTCTGTCCTTAACATCCTATAAGTTGAAAATTTATTAACTTTGAATATCCTGTTCAAGGGAAGGAGTTACATCAAGTTTTACTACTTTGGATCAAAACCTTCAAGTTTTTAAATGAAGTTGTTCATTTAGTTGGGTGTGACGTCGAGGCGTCACCAGATTATGTCGGTACTACGTCCTCACAAAGGAAAAACCTATACCGGATTTAGCCGGCTTCGTTAGTTCAGTGGCACTACTCGTCACTCGCACACGGATGCTACACGTCTACCGTTTCGTGGTAAGGCTACCTGCAGAAACTCAAACAATCATCAGACTCGGCTGCACACCGAGCCCGGAATCCATACAGTTTGTACACCCGGCCGTCATCACTCGCCCGGATGTTCTCAAGCCAAACACGCCTTGAGTTACGTGTTCACGTTTCAGACCACGTGACGGGGTCTCCCATGTTGCACCACGCACGCCAGGGACAGACGTTGCTCGAATACCCCAAACGACATGAAGAGTCGTAGAGGATATCAAAGCGGGTCGGGTTACCTGCCACCCGTGGGGCTCCACCCTTCAGCTTGTGCGCACTGGTGGACAGCGCTTACGTGCACCCCCCAAGACATGAACGTCCCGAGATGCACGATTTTCCGACATAACAAATAAGTTAATAAGCCACTTTCTATATACTAATAACATCCTTATACGGGCTACTAACTCGTTCCTCACTGGATTTTTGAAAAAGAAGACCTTTGTACTGTGTTAAACCTCAAGCGAGCTCTGATACCACGCTGACACGACCCCACTGGTCCTGTCGAGCCAGGATCACGCTGAGGGGTGCTGCGTTGCACAACACCGTATAACACACGTCAAAGGTACAAAGCGGAAGCGGAAGCTTTATTACATAAACAAGTTTATTAACATGTTTACATCAAAATAAGTTTAGTCCACACTCGCGGGCGTAGACTAAGCATCAAGTGCACGTTCAGCCCTCGAACGTGTCCTTGCTAGCACACTCGCACACTAACTCTGCGGCGTGCACGACTCCCACTCGACGGGGTTCCCCTCCTGGGGTTCCGTCTCCTCTTCGGGAGTCCCTTCCTCATAGAACCCTGCAAAAGCTTCAAACACAAGCAGTGAGCACGAAGGCTCAGCAAGTCTGACCCGTCTCACCTAAACATGAAACTTCTACATGAGGGTGATGGGTTGCATGAGGTAAAAATCATTTGCAAGGACTCGCCTAATTAGTAGAACCTTACTTTCAAGTTTTAGCAGCAGGTTGTGGAGAACTTTACGCTAAGGCACATGAGAGAGCCGCAATCAAACAAGAAACGCATTTCTCTCATGTACTTTGCCCAAAGTTGAAAAGAACTTTAGTTAGCACTAAGCTACAACATATCATTAACAATCAATATCCAACTTTCAATCAGCAACATTTTAACATGTAACTAGCCTGTTCTTTCTACGTCACGGTACAGTGAACAAGTGGTACTCACTGACCGCGAGGGACGGCGATTATAATCGATTTACACCTGCAGGGTTACCCGAACAACCCGTCACGTACGCCCGTACTCGATGTTGCCTACAACAACCATCACGGACGCCGTACGCGACTACCTTTCACCCGTTAGCCAAATATTGAACCGGTCCCATCGTCCCGAGCAAGAGGTCCCTGCACGCGCATCTCTGTGCCGCCAGCTGATTTACACCTCGAGCTCTCAACCTACCCTCTGAACGACGGGCAATGCCTCAATACCCAGCTACCCGAGTTACATCAGTTTCCCGGTTCCCATATAGCCGGTAGGTCTTCGGTACTGTTCTAGCTTGTTCAACAGGCCCGCACACGGCTCGGTCCTCAATCGACACAAGCGGAGCTACAGCACACAGGCCCCAAAGTCCTGCTGCCCTTACTCTCCGCTCGGTCTCATTTTCTTGCCATGTGTATCATGTGCTATCTCTACCCGAGCAATGTACCTCTAGCCTATTCTCGCGAGTAGTTCCAACTACTCGACTTGTACCGAATCCTACTCTATCCTAGCAATGCAGTGGCTAACGGGGTTTGCAATCCTAAACCCCAACCCATGGTTTTCTTGGCTATGCAGTGGGGTTTCCAAACAAGACTCTGATGCACAACATAAAGAAAACAAGTATGTGCTCAAAACAATAAAAATTTATAAAATGGTTAATGCAAACCGGGGCTTGCCTTGCTGCTCTTGGTCGTAGGCTAGCTGTTCCTCCGGAGTAACGAAGTCTAGGACTTCGGGTTCCTCCTCGACCTTAGCGACTACATGATAAGAACAATGTATGTATTAATTAAATGCTTTTGTATTAACTTTGAAGTTGTGAAGTCTATAACCTTTACTAGATAGACCTAATGACTGTGAAACTTTTACTGTGGCTTGGTTACAACCTAAACAGAGACTTGGTCAAGTTTTAGTTGCAGCAAAGCTCATTTGAGCCCTCCACAAATAATTATGTCCTTGACCTTAATTAAAGGCTTTTAGGGTGTTCTAGGTATTTTCATGAAACAAACTATGACTTTCTGAAAACTAGATTTTCAGAGGGTTCTAATGGAATTGGTCTCACTTAATTTGGAAGTCTCTAACTAAAGATATGAGCTAAACAATTTCAGAGAAAATTCTGAAAATGTTTCTGAACATTTTCTATTTTCTCTGGAACAGTTTTACTAATCACACCATTAGGTGGACTAAATGAGCTCAAATGGATCTGAAATTTTTATGGTAGTTCAAGGATATTTTGGTGAACATCTCAGCAAAATTTCAGGATTTTCCTCCAAATGATTCTCCAGTTAAAATTCCTAACAGTTTAAACTTTAAGGAATTAATTCTGGAGAATTAAGGAATCTCATGAAGTGACACTTGATTTTCTGGAAAGTACTCAAAGAGCTGAATCCAGCAAAATTTGGTTCACTCAATTTGGAGCTTTCTAGCCAAAGTTATAAGGATTTGAAGTTTGAAGGAAATCTGAAAATCGGGGAAAAGTTTAAACTCGCGCGTGGGCCCAGGGGACACGCGTCGCACGCCGAAGCGACAGCACACCGCGGCCCACAAGGCTTTTGCGCGCCAGCACACCCGATCCCGGCCGCAGCCGGATCCCGATTCAAAATATCGGCCGCTGACAGCTGGGGTCCACCCCCTTCTTCAACCTCGCGACACCCGCGCTCCGCCGCCGAGGGACCTCGCCGGAGAGCTCGCCGCTGGCTGCTGTACAGCTTCAAACTTCTTGATTCTGGCCGCCCCTGCCTACTTTTACTTGGGGAACATGATCCGAGGGTCAGCTGCTCATGACAACGGCCGGAGCATGGTCGGCGACGAGCCGCCATATCGGAACGACTTCGGCCATGTCGGCTGATGCTCCTAGTGCCTCAGCTACTTGGGAAACCGGTCGGGGAGCATCAGTGGACCTCAGAGAAGGTCGACATGAACTCGGGGCAGCTCGGGGAAGGCCCGAAATAGGTCCTCACCGTGCGCCCGATACCCCCCGTGCGTTCCGCCATTAGTAGACCTTGAATTACGCCGGGCACAGAAGTTCTCCGGCCCAGAGTTGTGAAGGCAACTTGTGCGTCACCGTGTCTAGTTCGTGTGGGAGTGGCCTGAGGCCCTCTAATCCTTTCTAGAGCACGAATTAAACAGAATCGTACCCGAGGGTCGTTCTGCACACAGAAAGGGGAAAAGTGGAAATTCGCCGCCGGTGAGCAACCACTCGAGCTGTGCCTCGGGGATGAGCAGCACCGATCACTTGCGCGTCCAAGGGTGCCTTGGCTCGGGCGTGACAACGCCCAGGTTGGGCTGTCCACGAGAGCCCGAGGTGCGGCGGTTTCCAGTTCCGAGTTTGATCTTTCGGCACAGCCGATATCACTCGGTTTCAATCGATTTCTATCAATGGGAAGGATGGAGGATGGTCGCTAGTACCTGGCTGGGACCCTGGAGTGGAAAGAGGAAGCTGCGATCAGCTCGATCCAGCAGGAACTCGAGCGCCGGTGATGGCAGTGGAGAAATGGATCGTGCACGTCGGCAGCTCGGGGAATGGCGACTGAAGCACGCCGGGGAGGGAATAAATAGGCCGGTCGGCCGGTCTCCGGCTTGGGGCACGCAGCAGGAGCTGGCGCCGGCTGCCCCCTTCGGTGGCGCGCGCGCACAACAGCCGGGAACCGACTGAACTGTGGTTCAGTCGGTTTGCTTTGAGGCTGAGGCTGACATGTGGGTCCCACTCCTCTTTTAACCTCTGAAATTTATTCCTAACAGCTGTGGTAAACAGTGAACCCTATTCTACCCTTGGCAACTCAAATTATTCACCCAAGAGCCATTTGAATTGATCAAAGTTCAAATGAGGTTTGGTTTGAATGAATTTCAGCACAAGTGCAGTTTGAAATTCAAATAAAGTTTGAATTTCTCCCCCTTAGCTCATGTCAAGATCAACTCCAAATGGAGTGAAAATTGGTGTGTGAGCTCACAAAAATGTGCTGAGCAAGAATATGCCTTCCACTTTTAAATTCAGTGGGTGAAAACAGTTTGAATTTGAATATGTTTTCAAACTGCCCCTTTCCTATCTACACCCAAGATGACCTCAAAAATGTTTTGAATTTGGGTGAAACTTGGCATGGACATCCTTGGCAAAGTGTAGGAGTTTTCATATGTCCAGCCCATCTATATCACATGTGGGAAGTACCACTTTTGTAATGTGTGAGTTTGTTCCCTAATGAGCATGTTGATAATTGTTACTTGCTCTTTATTTGTGTTCATCATTTTTCCTCAAATGAGGTGTGTGGTGTGGTGATGAACACTGCAAATGAGTGTCAAAAACTGAGGCCCTTACAATGATGAACAATTGTATGCTCTTGTGGGGTATTTGGAAACTTGGTAGCTCTATCTTTAGTCTAAATTTTTTGTGATACATGCAGATCATGAATGTTTGAAATATCTTAAGTTTAAATTAAAATTAAACAAAAGACATGCTAAATGGAGTCAACTCATTGGAACTTTTTTCTTCTGTTGTCTTATACAAAAAAGGAAAGGATAATGTTGTTGCATACGTTTTATCTAGACGCTATATATTGTTGTCTCAACTTGATGCAAAAGTTCTTGACTTAGAAAGTATCAAAGACTTGTATGCCACTGATTCATATTTTTCTAAACCATTTTCCAAGTGTTGTGGTGGAAAGGATGGAAAAAGATTCATATGCATGATGGATTTTTATTTGGGGCTAACAAAGTTTGCACTCTAGATTGCTCTGTTTGTCTAATGTTTGTGCAGAACACTCATGTCGGGGGATTGATCGATCACTTTAGGGTCAAGAAAACGGAGCAAGCGCTGGTTGATAATTATTTTTGGTTTAACATGATAAGAGACGAGGAAAGACATGTTCTATGGTGTGTCACCTGCCACAAAGCTAAGTCACTCTTGAATCCTCATTGTCTATACATTCCTCTACCATTTCTTTGTTTTCTATGGGTAGATGTTTATATGGACTTTGTTCTTGGATTATATCAAACAAAGAGGGGGAGCAATTCAATATTTGTTATGATTGATCACTTCAACAAAATGGCTCATTTTATTTCTTATCTTAAGATCGATGTTGCGTCACATATTATTGACTTATTTTTCAGGGAAATCATACGACTTCATGGTGAGCCACGGACAATTGTTTCAGATCATAACACCAAATTTTTGACTTACTTTTGGAAGACATTGTGGGGCAGTCTTGGGAAACGGCTGCTATTTTCTACAACATGCCATCCACAAACATTGGGCACAAGGAAATGTGAGACTTTTGAAACAAGCAATTATGCTAAAATTTTCAAGAAACTTCAACATCAAGAAAATACAAACAAGAAGATTTTAAAGTATCGATTTCAACTCATTTTCAAGGAGGAAAGATGATGAGTGCAACTTTCAATGTTGTTGATCTATCTCCCTACTGTAGATTACAAGAGTCGAAGACGACTCCTTTTAAAGAAGGGGAGGATGATGTGGACATCCCAGCATCACATACACGTACACGAGCTTATAAAGGACTTGCTATGCACACTCGTGTTCAAAAACTCAAACAAGAGGTGAATTCTTTCCTCTCTGGATTATATTTTAATATTGATAAGAATGATATGCTACCTAAGTCGTGGACTTAGGTGTTATTCAATTTTACCCATGAAAGAACATCATTGGCTGGCACAAAAAATAACCGAGTCAGTTCGCACTTTCCGAACTTTCGTTGGCGCGATAGTTCGCCCTGTCCCAACTGAGAACGGTTATACTGCAGGAACCTCAACTTCACCTGTAATCCTGTACCAATTTGTCATGCTACAGGGTCCATAATACACATGGTGTGAAACCTTATCAAGTCTACTTTCCAAAGCAACAAACGGTGCATCGTTTGGACTTGCCAAGCAGTAAGTTATGGATAAATTACTAAAGACTGCACCGACGGTGAGACGACGCGCGAGGATCAAAGACTACTTCGTGAATTGCCCAGTAGCTGGTTTCCCACCTCAAAACGCTGTGACTTCAGTTTACACCTAGCTAGTAGGGTTGTTCCTAGTACAAATATCACCCTTGTGCTCCTGGAAAAAGAACCATTGATCATTTGATAAACAATATAATTCTGAGTGCCTTGCACACCTTTGTTCTTCATGGTTCTTCATGGACTTGTGAAGTGATCACTCAGGGGTTCCCTAATTCATGCTCTAGGCTTCTGGGCCTTTTGTGTGGATTAGTTTCCGGTTTGTGGTTCTGCGGTTGTTCGGAGATCGAGTCGAAATCCTCAAGGTTTCGGTGCCTCTCCCCGTCGCTTGGTCGCAACCAACCTTGGCTGGTATAAATCTAGTTATCTCGGATTGTGGTTATGTGGTCGTTCAGAGATCAAGTCGGAGTTTCAAAGACTTCGGTGCCTCTCTCCACGTCACTTGGTCGCATCCAACCTTGGCAGTTGTAACACCCCAAAAAGGTGGCAAAATGTGAATTCAAAATTTTTGGATGTGATGCATGTTGAAGGAAATTTCAAATTCAAACCGGAATTCAAATTTGAAGCAAAAAAAGAAAAAGAAAAAGAAAAGGAAAAAGAAAAATGGCCACTGGTCTGAAACCCACTGGCCGGCCCAGCAACCCGCAATCCATTTCCCCCTCCTCTTCACTGTCGCGTGGGACCCGCTTGTCAGCGCTTTCTTCAACCGTCGCCGCCCTTCCCGCGCCAAGTTTCTGCGCCCGCTCGCGCCCACCTCGTCCGATTTCCACGCCACGAGCCACAATCTCTGGCCACGTGGTGCTACATTGCTCCAACCGACCCCGCCGCCCTCCCCCCTCGTGCATTTAAACGCAAGGAATCCCCGTCGGCTCCCCCTCAACCGCTCCATTTCCCTCTCCGGTGAGAACCGATCGCCAATCGCCGAAAACCTTCGGATCTCTTCACTTTCCGCTGGACTAACGGCTTTGTCACGGCCCGCCGCCACCAGGGAATCTTGCAGGCGAAGAAGGCACCGAGCGTTGCGCCCAAACCACCGCTCCGACGAGCATCGCCGAGCTCCACCTTCGGACACCGTCGCCGAGCAGTCTCCGGTCACTTTGGGATCACGAGAAGCCCACTGGTGAGCTCCCCTATCTCCCCTCTCCCATTCTAGGCCGAGAAATCTGGGTTTTAGCGAGTGTAGTCGGAAAACCGAGGCTGCGCCTGCGAGATCGCTGCCCCCGCCGCCGCGCGCGCGAGCTGGCACCGGCCAGGGCGACGTGGCCCTCTGTGGCCCGTCCATTTTAAATAGTACGGATGAAAATAGAACGCCCGCGTACCCCTTCGCAATCTAATCTCGGCCCTCCATTTAAAATCGGACGGCCCACATCAGCCCCACATTATAAAGGCTGGGAATCTTGCGCGCTACCCCCTGGATTTGTTAGAAAAGAATAGCTAGCCCCTGAAACCTTCTGATCTAGCCCCTGGGTTCTCTGGAATTCATGTAAATGCATTTAAAAATCAGTTTTTGCCCCTGGACTTAATAAAAATTAGGAAAAACCCTCTGTGAATGATGCATTGACCACTAAGGTTTTTGGAAAATATAATTTTGACCCTGCAACAGTATAGAATTTGAATTTCAACCCTGTGGAATAGCAAATTTAGAAATTCAAGCAAATTAAGTATGGTTTAAATTCAAACATGGGTATAAATTCAGTTTGAATTATTCTAACCCTGTTGGAAACTGGTAGAATAATCTGAAGTTGAATTTAGAGGGGAAATAGACTTTGAAATTTAAAAGAGACTGCTGTTTTGCTATTTATTTCTGAATACGTACCCTTTAGGTATAAAACAAATTTAAATAAGTGGAAAAATGAAACTAAGTAACCAAAAAGGGTAGGGAAAATTTATAAAGGTTCTGTTTAGATAATGGGAACAGTATAAAATTTGTGTATGAATTTATTTTGCTGTTTTAGTGCTGAAATTCATTTTTAGGCTAGAAACAATTCTGAAAATAGGTAAAAGTAAATTTAAATTGGTCCCATCAGAGAGGAAGCCAAAAGATATTTGGTTGGACATTTCAGAGCAAGATATATTCTGTGTAGATGATATATTTTGCTATTTTAGTATGGAAGTTCACTTTTTGGTAGGGAAAATAAATATGAAAATAGAGGAAATTAGGTATACCTAATTGGGAAATGGCAAATGAGGTCCCCAAGTCCAAAATTTCAAGTTAAGATTGTGCAGAAGATCTGAAAACCCATGTGGAGTAGGAAACTATCTTTCAGGCAAATTTTGTGATCAATAAGTGTATTATCTCATATAGAAAATTTGTTCAAATTGGGAATTCATATGTAGGGTGCACTTAGAAATCTTAATATTAAAGTTAAAGGTAATGCATAGATTTAAAAGGGCAAGCATGTATAGGAGCAACCAATCTAGAGGAAACATAACACTTAATTAAGTGTATACTTTAATGGGTATGTATATATGACTTGCATGAATGTATGTGTGGACTTTTGCTTATGGATTGTGGTTTTCTTTTGCTATGTGGGTATTGGCATGAGTAGAACCAGCCCCAGAGCCGGTTCTCACCTTTCAAGATCAAGACTTTCCATTTCCAGAGCAGCAGGAAGAAGGAAAGTGTCCTTGACCACTTTGATCCTATACTAGGATTGTGTAGTTAGAGTTTAATTGCATTGTCAATTTTGGAATATGATACCCATGCTAGGAAGTTTCCCTAGATTTTCGTTATCTTGCTTCCTTGTAGCCTGGGTTGGGAGTTATTTTATTATGTCAATCATTTACACTAGTCATGCTTAGCCATGCTTAGAATGGGATAAATGGGATATGAGATCATCACCTTGATTACTTCAACACTTGAGTGGGTTATTATGAATTATGTAGAGATAGGGATCTAGGCAAGTTGGATGCTTTGGTTGGTGCTGTGTGCACGAGACACAGGTTTGTGCTTAGTGCTTGCCTGGACCCTAAGGTCCGGTTCATGGAGCATGTAACCTAGCTTTACCGTGCCAACCACATGCTGAAATAGGGCAGCTTGGCCAATTAATTAGGTGTATCTCCGGCGTAGTATGGGTGTTTGGATGGTGCGGAGAATAGGTGTCAGCTGGACTACCATATGAACCGTAAGGCTCAAGAGGGGGCCACTGCAGCGGGGGTTTGTGACGCCCTCAATTCTGTGGAAAACCACGGAACCGAGAACTAATGCATATGTGTGCCCAGGATGTTCATCACACATACACATACGTTCCACAAACTGAATTCAGATTATATATTACCACGAATAACAGAGTTTAGTACAATCACCTCATGAGTCTTGGACTCATGCTTACAGCGGAAGTCTTTATTTCTACGCAGCAGAATTCTTATTTAAATGCGGAAGCAAAAACTAATGCGGAAGCAAAACTAAGCAGAAGTGGCTCCATCTCTATTCCCTCCACAGGCAAGGTTGAGAACAGATCACACGCCATAATGCTCTACTCGGTCTTCATAGTAGTCTTCTCTTGCTGTTGATGAAGAAATAATAATGCAAGTTTGAGCACAAAGATGTACTCAGCAAGTGCGGGAATAACACATGGTATGCAGTTCATAACAAGGTAGGTAATAAAAGGCTTATTTGCAGAAAAGCAAATTTATAAAATCATGATAAAACAGCAACTTAACTTTAGGTGAATGTAGTCCCAGCATGTATGAAATTACCAACATACCTCCATCACTTCCCGTGTTCCATCCAAACATTAACCAATCCTTTACCCATACTCACGAATACCTCCTCGTATTCGCTACCATCTCACCTCATGAAACAACCTTGTCTCGCACCGAGACCAATCTCATATCATGACCCACCAGTCATGCAACCCTTTCATCATCCAGACTTAACAATTCCAAAACCAAACCATAACCAAAAACCATAACCAAGAACCTTCCCAATAACCATTCCAATAACCATTCCAATAACCATCCCAATAACCATCCCATCTAATCATGGCAGTTTAGCCAGGTGCTCATGACCGTAAGCTCGGCTATCATGATAGTTTTAGACTCTGCAGAGTTTGCACCTCTTTACCCACAAGTTTGTGATTTCGTCACCCGTCGGCGACTGCAGAACCTCCATTTTACCAGTACACAACCGTCGGTGTATGGTCAAGAGATCACAAAATAGCCTTTACAAAGGGGTTACTAGATGTATGGACTCACTAAGGTTTCACCGGCAGGCTAGAATCTCCAATTCTCCCCCCCACGGGCCCCCTCTTGTGCCATGCAGTTCCCAGGGCAGTCCTCACTCGACTCCCATTCCCCGCGCCTTCCACAGTCCATAACACTCTAGCAACTTACCTAATTACTCAGCTAAGCCGCACCCATACTTGGCCTTGTGGTGGCACTGTTATCCTGGCATGTGCATGCATGAACCGGTCCTTAGATCTATGGCAAGTAAAACCACCATCTCATGCTACCTCATACACCAACCCAGGCTTGCCTAGATCCCCCTCCGATCCATGTTCATTATTAACGTCAGTTTCCCATTATTATTATGAGTGCAGTTAGCTAGACACATCTATCTCGCCTCCCAATCCCATGGACTCAGCGAAGCATAAAACAAAAACCATACCCGACTCATAAAACTTCCCAGGTGACAAGGATGGTTTAATCAAAACTAGTAAACTCCTATAAAAGGGTTTCCCATCATGTTTGACTCAGCACACACACCTTTTCGCAAAACAAAATAGTTTTACCCAAAACATAGGATCAACATGGTCAAGGAGCACTTGCCTTGTTCTTGCGGTTCCGGTTGTTCTTGATTCTCAAAATCTGGTTGCTGTAGTTCGCCGTACACAGCTTCCTGAGCTTGTTCTGCTATGTAGGATTCACGTGCATACAAAATTCACAGCAATCAATATCATGCACAAACCCTAAACTAGATGCGATGATGCACATGCATGCTATCCTATGATTAGTTTCATTAGATTGATCTGTACGTGTTCTTGCATTGCTTGCATGGTCAGAGGTAAAAGGTGGTCGTGGCGATGATCTTGTTTTTAGATCAAACTGATCATCAAGTGATCTGTCCACGAAAAGGCTTCTGTTCGAAAGGAATCGAAGAGCAGATGCAAAGAGATGAACAACATGATGTCGTAAGGTGGTATTGAAGTCCTACCTCACGTTTTTCTTGACTTCGAGGTCCTCCTCAGACCGTTTGGTTCTTCTCCGATGATCTCCCTTTTTGCACTGGTTTGCTCGGCGAGTTAGGGCTAGGCTCTAAGTCGTCGGCTCAGGAGTTGAAAGAGAAGTTCGTGGTTTCGGCCAGAGGTTTTGGGTTCTATTTATAATCGACAAGAGAAGAGTCCTAATCTAATTGGATCCCGGATAAAAGTCTTATTCAGATCTTGTTGGATCCTGACGTCTTATCTTTGGTAACATTGTGGAGTTTAGATCGGTTTCCGTTGCGTACTGGTATCTTTACGCGTAAAAACCGTTCCAGACTCGTTACCTCCGTGATGATGAGCTCCAGAAGCTCCACGTGTCCTTCCGAGCCTGGTATCTCTTCGTCCGCAGAGACGAGCTCCGGTCGTGCCGCGTGTCAATCGATCGAGACCTCCCTCTTCTTCGGAGGTGAGCTCCGCGCACGCCACGTGTGGGTGCCGGTCTTTCCGCTCTCCCTTCCTTAAGGACATGCCCCGAGGTTGACACGTGTCCAGCAGCGGCGGACCTCCGGAGATAAGCTCCGGTGGCGACACGTGTTCAATAGATCCGGACTTCTGAGATAAGCTCCGAGATTGACACGTATCCCCCGCAACTGGTCCTCTTATTTCCGCGAGAACTAGCTCCGCGGATGACACGTGTCCTATGAAAAATGCCTTTGCTTCTTCCGCAGAGGCTATCTCCACGGGCAGTACGTGTCCCACAGGGTCGGACCTCTTTCCAATTGCGGAGGTGACCCCCGAGCCTGCCACGTATCCAGTTTAGCGTCGGACCTCTCCCAATCTCTCGGGAATGAGTTCCGAACACTCCACGTGGTCTGCTAGTCGTGGAAAGTTGCCTTCGGCGCTCTCAGAGGGTTTTACTGGCTATCCTTTTGATACTTGTTTCTGTTCCCTCTTTTCTAAAAATGTTTTTCTTCTTCAAAAAACATGATTATATGCTGACACCCGGAATGAGGGTGTCACAAATCTACCCCCCTTAAATTGAATCTCGCCCTCGAGATTCGTTAGTAGAAAATAGATAGGGGAATTCAACCTTAATATCCTCTTCACGCTCCCATGTGGCTTCAGCTTCAGCGTGATGGCTCCATTGTACCTTGCACCATCGAATCACTTTGTTTCGGGTGACCCTTTCTTTTACGTCCAAGATTCGGATAGGGTGTTCTGCGTAAGTCAGGTCCTCTTGAAGTTTAAGTTCTCCCATTGATACTTGTTCCTCTGGTATTCTCAAGCACTTCTTGAGCTGAGATACATGAAACACGTCATGTACGTCGGAGAGGTGGTTTGGGAGCTCTAGTTGATAGGCTACTTCTCCTCGCTTACCCAAAATGTTAAATGGTCCGATGTAGCGAGGCGCTAGTTTGCCTTTGACGTTAAAACGTCGTTGGCCTCGGATAGGCGATACTTTAAGGTATACGAAGTCTCCAACTTCAAAGGTCAACTTCCTACGCCTGTTGTCCGCATAGCCTTTCTGTCGTGACTGAGCAGCCTTTAAGTTCTCCCGTATCGTTTGGACTTGCTTTTCAGCCTCTTGTAGTACTTCGGGTCCAAACACCTGGTTCTCTCCAGTCTCGTTCCAGAACAGTGACGTTCTACACCGTCTACCATATAAGGCTTCGAAAGGCGACATCTTCAAGCTAGCTTGATAGCTGTTGTTATAGGAGAACTCTGCATATGGTAAACTCCTATCCTAACTACGCCCACGTTTCAAGGCGCAAGCTCTCAACATGTCCTCCAAAATTTGGTTCGTCCTTTCGGTTTGCCCATCTGTTTGTGGGTGATAGGCAGAGCTAAAATCTAGTCGTGTACCCATGGCTTTCTGCAGCTTCCTCCAGAATCTAGAGGTAAACTGAGAACCTCGATCTGAGACTATCCTCTTCGAAACTCCATGACGGCACACGATCTGCTCCATGTACAACTCTGCCAACTGTGTAACGTTGTAACTGGTCTTTACCGGAAGAAAATGGGCGGTTTTCATCAACCGGTCCACAATGACCCAGATGGAATCGTATCCTGACTGAGTCCTTGGCAGTCCGACGATGAAGTCTATACTGATGTCTTCCCATTTCCATTCAGGTATTTTCAAAGGTTGCAACAATCCAGCGGGTTTTTGATGTTCGGCTTTCACCCGTTGGCATGTGTCGCATAGGGCAACGTATTCGGCTATATCCCTTTTCATACTATCCCACCAATAGCAAGTTTTCAAGTCCTTGTACATTTTGGTGCTCCCTGGGTGTATGGAATAGGGTGAATCATGTGCCTCCTTCAATATTATGTCGCGAAGGTGTCTTAGGTTTGGCACACAAATCCTTATTCCTAGCAAAAGCGTACCCTTTTCATCCTCTTTGAAATCCTTCTCTATCCCTTGTCGGATTCTTTCCTTGATTTCCTTGATCCCCTCGTCCGTTGCTTGTCCCTTTCTTATTTCTTGCTCCAATGGGGAGTGGATCTCTATCATTTCCATGTTATTCAAGAATCCGAGGTGTAACCGTTCGAACTCCTTACGTAGTTCGGGTGGTAGATCCCGAACCATGAGTTGGTGGCATGCTCCCTTTCTGCTCAATGCGTCAGCGACTACACTGGCCTTCCCGGGGTGGTAGTTGATTCCCACATCATAATCCTTTATAAGTTCTAACCATCGACGTTGCCTCAAATTCAAGTCCGTTTGTGTAAATATGTACTTGAGGCTTTTATGATCCGTATAGATCTCACATCGATGACCAAGGATATAATGTCTCCAAATCTTCAATGCATGCACCACTGCTGCTAACTCCAAATCATGTGTAGGATAGTTAAGCTCATGCTTCTTTAATTGTCGTGAGGCATATGCTACCACTTGTCCTTCCTGCATGAGTACACACCCGAGACCTTGCCTGGATGCGTCACAATATATGTCAAAGCTCTTGCTTACGCCTGGCAATACCAGAACTCGTGTTGTGGTTAGCCTTTTCTTGAGTTCCTCAAAACTTTCTTGGCAGGCTTGTGTCCATTGAAAGACTTTTCCCTTCATTAACAACTCCATCATAGGTTTTGTTATCTTAGAGAAGTCCTTAATGAAGCGCCGATAGTATCCTGCCATTCCAAGGAAACTCCGAATATCCCTCACGCTCTTCGGTTGGTCCCATTTCAGAACATCTCTCACCTTTCCAGGATCAACCGATACCCCTTCCTTGGAGATGATGTGGCCTAGGAAAGATATTTCCTTAAGCCAAAATTGACACTTGTTGAGCTTGGCATACAACTGATGCTCTCGCAACTTCTGCAAGGTCAATCTCAGATGTTCTTTATGCTCCTCCTCACTTTTTGAATACACCATAATGTCGTCGATGAAAACCACGACGAACTTGTCCAAGTACTCCATGAAAACCTTATTCATAAGGTACATGAAGTATGCGGGTGCATTCATCAATCCAAAAGACATAACGGTATATTCATATGAACCATACCGCGTCCGAAAGGCTGTCTTAGGTATATCGGAGGGCTTAATCTTCAGCTGGAAATATCCCGACCGAAGATCAATCTTGGAGAACACTTGGGCTCCTTTCATTTGATCGAACAGGTCCTCTATTCGGGGCAGAGGGTATTTATTTTTGATTGTCACTTCGTTGAGAGACCTGTAGTCCACGCACATTCTTTGGGTTCCGTCCTTCTTGTCCACGAAGAGTACCGGAGCTCCCCAGGGTGACGAGCTTGGCCGGATAAAACCCTTCTCCAACTGTTCTTGAATTTGCTTCTTTAGTTCAACTAACTCGTTGACGGGCATCCTATATGGTCTCTTAGCTATGGGTGCAGTTCCAGGTACCAAATCTATAGCAAACTCAATATCCCGGTCAGGTGGCATTCCTGGAAGTTCTTCCGGGAACACATCCGAAAATTCCTGAACCACTGGAATGTTGTCCAATGCTACTCCTTCAACATGGTTCAGATCCGCTCGTTTGGTCGCCTGCGGGGCTGACTCAAACTTGACACGGATACCGTGTTTGTTTGTCAATTGCACGCTTCTCTCAGCGCATTGGATTACTCCATTGTGCTTGCTTAACCAGTCCATTCCGAGTATGATGTCAATTCCATGGGAGTCCAAGACAATAAGGTTGGCAAGGAAATCTACCCCCCTTATTTTAAGGCTTACCTTAGGACATACTATACTAGTCCTCATTTCTCCTCCGGGAGAATTAACTAACATAGCACATTCTAGGTGGGATACGGGTAGATGATGTTTGGCAACATATTCGGATGATATGAAGGAATGTGATGCTCCGGAATCAAATAAAATGGTGGCTGGGTTGGAGTTGGCAAGGAACATACCAATTGCGACGTCCTCAGCCTGTTGTGCTTCCTCAGCAGTGACATGGTTAACGTGGCCACGAGCATAGTTCTGCGGTCCACGGTTCCCTTGGTTGTCTCCTCCGTTTGGTCGCTGGTTCTTCTTGGGCACGTTACCTTGCTGTCCAGGGCCTCGCTTCGGGCACTGGTTAGCAAAGTGGCCTACTTCCCCGCATGCAAAGCATGCCCTGTTGCCTACGGCAGCAGGTACATTGGGGCGGGGGTTTTGAACAGGAGCGCCATTGTTAGGCCGGGGCGCAGGAGGCATGGGCACACGAGGTGCCGGTGCAACGGGCCGTTGCTGTGGTGGCTGATCAGGACGGTACGTAGGAGTGGTCGATCCATACTGCGGTGCAGGGGGCATGTATCTAGGTCATACGTTGCTCCCTTGGGGCTGGTATGGGATCTTCCTTTTGCACTCGCGCTCGATCTCTCGGATCTTGTTTTCCACCACAATAGCCTTATCAACCAGCTTCTGGAAGCTTACATAGTCATTGTTGAGGAGCTGAACTTGGATCTCATTGTTCAACCCTCTCATGAACAGGTACTGCTTCCTCTGATCTGAGTTGACATCTTCGGGGGCATACCGGGACAGTTGTATGAACTTGTTGAGGTATTCGTTCACACTTTTCTGTCCTTGGCGGAGACCTTCAAACTCCTGCCTCTTGAGCATCATTACGCCAACAGAGATGTAGTGGGAACGGAAACTTTCCTTGAACTCAGTCCAAGTGATTGTCTCCGGGTTGGCATGGGCGTTGCTCAAGGCATCCCACCAGTCAGCAGCTGCTCCCATCAGTTGGTGCGACGCAAAGAGAACCTTCTCTCGGTCGTTGCACTGAACAATGGCAAGCTTTTTCTCCATGGATTTCAACCAATCATCGGCCTCCATTGGATCGCTTGCTTGAGCAAAGGTGGGGGGTCGAGTCCTCATGAACTCTCCCAACCTGTTATGGGCCGGCGGTGGTGGTGGCGGTGGTGCCGGAACAGGGTGTTGGTTGGCCTGCAACTGAACCAAAGTTTGGATCATGGTTTGCATAAGCTGGTTTTGCATGGCCATCAACCTTTCTAGGTTGTTTTCGCCAGCTCCGGGGTTAGCAGGAATTTCCTCGTGGTCATCTTCCTGGACGTTCCTTCGGCTGGCGTTTCCTCTCACCATCTGTGAGGGGGAACGAAATAGAATAGAAGGTTAGATAGGTCCTTTCAACTATATGCATCAAGGTGAGTTGGACTATATATATTAGCCCTTATGAGGATGTGATCAAGTGTCGAAGCATTTCACTCCGCTTTCTTCTTACGTGTGGATATGGACAACGTTTTTGAGACGTCCCACAACTCACACTAAGCACATATTCACAAATAATCATCACAATGGCCCACTCAACTCCTATTCAAGGATGGTTTCCTATGTGAAGGTGGTTTCAAGGCCAATCTAAGCTATTCATCCTAGGATGCTTCCTTTGGTCCGCGTAGCTTCTATTTAGGGGTATAACTTGTTGTTAACCCGTGATTCCAATATCAATCTAGGGTTCTATCTTTAGGCGTGTAACCTACTGTCAACCCGTGGCTCTGATACCAATCTGTGATGCCCTCAATTCTGTGGAAAACCACGGAACCGAGAACTAATGCATATGTGTGCCCAGGATGTTCATCACACATACACATACGTTCCACAAACTGAATTCAGATTATATATTACCATGAATAACAGAGTTTAGTACAATCACCTCATGAGTCTTGGACTCATGCTTACAGCGGAAGTCTTTATTTCTACGCAGCGGAATTCTTATTTAAATGCGGAAGCAAAAACTAATGCGGAAGCAAAACTAAGCAGAAGTGGCTCCATCTCTATTCCCTCCACAGGCAAGGTTGAGAACAGATCACACGCTATAATGCTCTACTCGGTCTTCATAGTAGTCTTCTCTTGCTGTTGATGAAGAAATAATAATGCAAGTTTGAGCACAAAGATGTACTCAGCAAGTGCGGGAATAACACATGGTATGCAGTTCATAACAAGGTAGGTAATAAAAGGCTTATTTGCAGAAAAGCAAATTTATAAAATCATGATAAAACAGCAACTTAACTTTAGGTGAATGTAGTCCCAGCATGTATGAAATAACCAACATACCTCCATCACTTCCCGTGTTCCATCCAAACATTAACCAATCCTTTACCCATACACACGAATACCTCCTCGTATTCGCTACCATCTCACCTCATGAAACAACCTTGTCTCGCACCGAGACCAATCTCATATCATGACCCACCAGTCATGCAACCCTTTCATCATCCAGACTTAACAGTTCCAAAACCAAACCATAACCAAAAACCATAACCAAGAACCTTCCCAATAACCATTCCAATAACCATTCCAATAACCATCCCAATAACCATCCCATCTAATCATGGCAGTTTAGCCAGGTGCTCATGACCGTAAGCTCGGCTATCATGATAGTTTTAGACTCTGCAGAGTTTGCACCTCTTTACCCACAAGTTTGTGATTTCGTCACCCGTCGGCGACTGCAGAACCTCCATTTTACCAGTACACAACCGTCGGTGTATGGTCAAGAGATCACAAAATAGCCTTTACAAAGGGGTTACTAGATGTATGGACTCACTAAGGTTTCACCGGCAGGCTAGAATCTCCAATTCTCCCACCCACGGGCCCCCTCTTGTGCCATGCAGTTCCCAGGGCAGTCCTCACTCGACTCCCATTCCCCGCGCCTTCCACAGTCCATAACACTCTAGCAACTTACCTAATTACTCAGCTAAGCCGCACCCATACTTGGCCTTGTGGTGGCACTGTTATCCTGGCATGTGCATGCATGAACCGGTCCTTAGATCTACGGCAAGTAAAACCACCATCTCATGCTACCTCATACACCAACCCAGGCTTGCCTAGATCCCCCTCCGATCCATGTTCATTATTAACGTCAGTTTCCCATTATTATTATGAGTGCAGTTAGCTAGACACATCTATCTCACCTCCCAATCCCATGGACTCAGCGAAGCATAAAACAAAAACCATACCCGACTCATAAAACTTCCCAGGTGACAAGGATGGTTTAATCAAAACTAGTAAACTCCTATAAAAGGGTTTCCCATCATGTTTGACTCAGCACACACACCTTTTCGCAAAACAAAATAGTTTTACCCAAAACATAGGATCAACATGGTCAAGGAGCACTTGCCTTGTTCTTGCGGTTCCGGTTGTTCTTGATTCTCAAAATCTGGTTGCTGTAGTTCGCCGTACACAGCTTCCTGAGCTTGTTCTGCTATGTAGGATTCACGTGCATACAAAATTCACAGCAATCAATATCATGCACAAACCCTAAACTAGATGCGATGATGCACATGCATGCTATCCTATGATTAGTTTCATTAGATTGATCTGTACGTGTTCTTGCATTGCTTGCATGGTCAGAGGTAAAAGGTGGTCGTGGCGATGATCTTGTTTTTAGATCAAACTGATCATCAAGTGATCTGTCCACGAAAAGGCTTCTGTTCGAAAGGAATCGAAGAGCAGATGCAAAGAGATGAACAACATGATGTCGTAAGGTGGTATTGAAGTCCTACCTCACGTTTTTCTTGACTTCGAGGTCCTCCTCAGACCGTTTGGTTCTTCTCCGATGATCTCCCTTTTTGCACTGGTTTGCTCGGCGAGTTAGGGCTAGGCTCTAAGTCGTCGGCTCAGGAGTTGAAAGAGAAGTTCGTGGTTTCGGCCAGAGGTTTTGGGTTCTATTTATAATCGACAAGAGAAGAGTCCTAATCTAATTGGATCCCGGATAAAAGTCTTATTCAGATCTTGTTGGATCCTGACGTCTTATCTTTGGTAACATTGTGGAGTTTAGATCGGTTTCCGTTGCGTACTGGTATCTTTACGCGTAAAAACCGTTCCAGACTCGTTACCTCCGTGATGATGAGCTCCAGAAGCTCCACGTGTCCTTCCGAGCCTGGTATCTCTTCGTCCGCAGAGACGAGCTCCGGTCGTGCCGCGTGTCAATCGATCGAGACCTCCCTCTTCTTCGGAGGTGAGCTCCGCGCACGCCACGTGTGGGTGCCGGTCTTTCCGCTCTCCCTTCCTTAAGGACATGCCCCGAGGTTGACACGTGTCCAGCAGCGGAGGACCTCCGGAGATAAGCTCCGGTGGCGACACGTGTTCAATAGATCCGGACTTCTGAGATGAGCTCCGAGATTGACACGTATCCCCTGCAACTGGTCCTCTTATTTCCGCGAGAACTAGCTCCGCGGATGACACGTGTCCTATAAAAAATGCCTTTGCTTCTTCCGCAGAGGCTATCTCCGCGGGCAGTACGTGTCCCACAGGGTCGGACCTCTTTCCAATTGCGGAGGTGACCCCCGAGCCTGCCACGTATCCAGTTTAGCGTCGGACCTCTCCCAATCTCTCGGGAATGAGTTCCGAACACTCCACGTGGTCTGCTGGTCGTGGAAAGTTGCCTTTGGCGCTCTCAGAGGGTTTTACTGGCTATCCTTTTGATACTTGTTTCTGTCCCCTCTTTTCTAAAAATGTTTTTCTTCTTCATAAAACATGATTATATGCTGACACCCGGAATGAGGGTGTCACAGGGTTGGAGCCTCCTGGAAGCTGTTAGGGGTGAAACCTCAGTGGGCCCACACTCATCGAGAATCCCTTTGTAAAGGCTTCGTAGTGATCTCCTGGCTACACACCTCGGAAGTGTGAACGTGGTTCGCGGCCACTGGCATAATGGAGGTTTTCTAGTCCACCCGGCAATGGGGGATGAAATCACTACATGTGGGTACAGTGGTGCAAACTCTGCAGAGTCAAAACTGTCATGACAGCCGTGCTCACGGTCAAGAGCGGCTTGGACTTATTCATGATTAGAGGATGATGAATTGGGAAGTTGAGGATGTTAAGCGAGAAGCTTAACAATGAAAATGAAGCTATGGTTATTTTATATTGATGATGGGTTAGGGGATTGGGACCATTTCACTTATGTAGTAAATGTAGGTGCTTAATATGCTAAGGTGTCAGGTATTAATTGCGTAGTGCTTTAACCATGAGTTCAACCTTTCCTTGTTCTAGCCTGCATGACATTCATTTCCCACACTTGTTGAGTACCTATGGTACTCAAGCTTGCTTTTTGGTTTTTAAATTGCTGCTCAGGCCAGGCAATGACGTGGTGTACAACGACCAAGACTTCGGACCCGAAGAAGGATTTTAGGTTCACGGAGTCCCCTGGGCAACGCTGGTGACGGAGCCCACAAGACTTATCTTCCGCTGTTTGTTTATTTCTATGTTGTGAACATGTTATCGTCCATCGAGACGTTATGTAAGACTTTTTTATATTCAAACACTTAGCTTGTAATATAATGATGATTCACTCTTTGTCGTCACATGTATGAGAAAATGATCCTGGCATACATGCGGGAGTCACTCGGTCGTTCTTCGGAAAAACCGAGTGTGACAGAAGTGGTATCAGAGCCAGGTTGCCCGTAGGAACGTGGACCTAGGTAGAAATGGACGTATTAAGGACCTTATGTTCTTAAAAACTATTTTGCAATAGATGTGGGGTAAAAGTGCTATTAATGTTGTTCCTTATTTATTCACCTTGCCTCAACTTTTATTCAAAATACAGTATTTATTTTATTATTTTATTATTGTCTAATTAATTTTTTTAAATGTTTTATGTTTTAGATGGTTCGCATGGTCCGCACCGCTCGCAAGTCCACCGGAGGGAGAGTTCCTATAGCTGCACTTGCCTTGAGAGAGGAGAACCGCTCGGTGATGTACCACTCCTACGGGTTGGCAATAGGAGGCTTGTTGCGCCGTCTTCGGTGTATGCTCCACACCGCCGGCAACATTGGCAAGCTGATCATACACTACAGCTCCACCAAGACCATCCGTGAAAAGCGTGAAGAATGGAGCTCAGAGATGAGGATCATCCACGACAACAAGCTGCTCAAGATTCACTGCTCTCCAGCTTGTCGGGCGACTCAGGTCGACGCTGAGAAGGATGTCACCTGGGAGGCCATCACCTGCCAGAGTTACATCAACCGTGGCCACCTGGACAGGACTGAGTACATGTATGTCCTCCAGGTGAGAGTGGCACCACGGAGTACAAGTACCCGCCAGTGCAACAGGGGACCTCCCATGATCACATGGACATGTGCTTGGAGGATGCCGCTATGCTCAGCACTCGACTGCAGGAGTGCCAACATGAGCTTCAGGATGTCCGTGCACCCTGAAGGATACTGAGGTGTTGCTTCGCGCAAGCTTGAGGGCGAGGGAGAGACGAGATAGGAAGGAACTATGTGTCACGGAGAATGACACATGGACTCCTGACTCCCCAGACCGCCGGGCGAACAAGCGTCGCCGCACTTCTCCACCAGCAGATTCCCCACCTAGAGCGGAGTCCAAGGGCAGCCGCAATGATGAGGAAGACCCCGACGAGCTATCTCAGTGATACGAATCGTTTAGAGTTATTTCCCTTATTTCAGCATGTTATCGAGTAGTCGAGTCAAGAACCTATCTATTTGCTTGTTAATCTTTGGTGTGTGACGTGAGTTGTGGGAGCCATAGGCACTTGTCCACAACCTCGTCTTTATGATTGCATTTGTTTTTGTGTGAGACCTTATGATTCAATAGTTGCATTTGTTTTCGTATGAGACCTGGTGCCTAAAAATTTATGCGAGATTTCCTGAAATTGTCTAAATTTTAAAGTCTAAAATGTTTAAGTTTATACAAGCAATGTGGGAAAGTAATGCGTAATGATTAAGTTGACATTCGGTTAATCATAATAGATGGCCGGAAGAGGAAGAGGTCGTGGTGCCAACCCCAACAACAACAACAACAATGAGGCTGCCAATCCTCACCTTCCTGGATGGCAAGGCAGGGATGGTCGCCGAGGAGGAGCTGATCCTATCTACCAGATAATCGACAATCAAAATCAATTCATCCAGAATTTGACTCAAGTGGTGGCCAACTTACACCAAGCTCCACCCCAACAGGCTGCACCACGTCAACCAAGGTTGAGTGAGTTCCTAGGAACTCAACCCCCGAGGTTTGCATGTGCTGCTGAACCCCTGGAGGCAGATGATTGGCTCAAGACCATTGAGAACAAGATGAGGATCATACAGTGCCAGGGATGTGAGAGGGCGATGTTTGCCTCTCATCAATTGCATGGACCCGTTGCTGATTGGTGGACCGCTTACATGGCAGCTCACCACGACCCCGAGAACATAACTTGGGAGGAATTCAAGCGCAGCTTCTGCAACCACTACATACCAAGGGGAGAACTCAAGAACAAGAGGAAGGAGTTTTTGGGACTGCAGCAGGGTAACATGACAGTGAGGGAGTACCTCACCAAGTTCACCCAACTGTTCCGTTATGCACCACGGGACATTGAAACTGATGAGCAGAAATAGGACTGTTTTGTAGAAGGGCTCACCATGGAAATGCAATGTGCCATGTCCTCCAACTAATATGAAAGTTTCCAAAAGATGGTGGACAGGGCGTTCATAGTGGAGAGGAAGATGAAGGCCTTGGAGAATGAACACAAGAGGAAGGCGGGATGGTCACATCAAGCGTCAAGCAGCAACACACGCCCACGTCTTATACAGCAACCTGCAGGTCAGATGAGTTGTGCTGTGGTACCCTACTCAGCACCGAGAGGGTACAACCCGAACTTCAGGCCTCCATCAGCACCAGTACAGCCGTAGCGTCAGTTCGTGCAGCAGCCACGCCCCACTTATCAACCTCGACCAGCAGGACAAGGACCACAGAACCCACCCCAAGACAACAAAGGCCAGGCACCTAAAGTTGGGGTGCAATGCTTCAACTGTGGTGAAGTGGGGCACTACGCTCATAAGTGCCCAAAGAAGAAGCCTATGCAGCCACAGCAGCAGAATATGATGCAAGGACGGGTGAACCATATGACCATGGAAGAAGCACAGGAGGCACCAGATGTGGTAATTGGTAAGTTCCCTGCAAATTTACACATTGCAACCATTTTGTTCGATTCTGGTGCTACCCACTCGTTCATTGCTCAAGGATTTGTTAAGAAGCATGATCTAGCAACAACACAAATGAATCATGTATTAGCAGTGAACTCTCCAGAGGGGGAAATAAGAACAAGACAAGTATGCCCCAAAGTGAACCTAGACATTAATGGGGTAGTATTTACTGCAAACCTCATAGTGATAAACTCGCAAGGAATAGATAGTATTTTGGGTATGGATTGGTTGACCAAACATAAAGGTATCATCCATTGTTCGACTAGAACGGTGGAACTAACTCACACTAGTGGCACAAAAGTGAAATTCATAGTTGTACAAGAACCTAAGAGGGACATTAAACTCAATCAAGTGGAAGTGGAAGTGGAAGAGATAAGGGTTATCAAGGAATATCCGGACGTTTTTCCTGAAGAGTTGCCAGGTATGCCCCCAGATCGTGAAGTGGAGTTCACGATTGAACTAATGTCTGGAACCGCCCCGATATACAAGAGGCCTTACCGGATGGATTCTAAACAACTAGAAGAGCTCAAAGAACATATCTGGGAATTGACAGAGAAAGGGTTTATTCGCCCTAGTTCCTCGCCATGGGGAGCTACAGTGATATTTGTGCCCAAGAAGGATGGAACCCAAAGGCTATGCGTAGACTACCGTGCGTTGAATGAGGTAACCATCAAGAACAAGTATCCATTACCTCGCATTGAAGACCTATTTGATCAGTTGAGAGGGGCTTGTGTATTCTCAAAAATTGATCTCAGGTCGGGATATAACCAACTGAATATAAGGCCAACCGACATTCCCAAGACAGCCTTCGTATCTCAGTACGGGTTGTATGAATACACTATCAAGCCGTTCGGGCTAACTAATGCCCCGACGTACTTCATGTATCTCATGAACAAGGTATTCATGGAATATTTGGACAAATTTGTGGTGGTTTTCATTGATGACATTCTCATCTTCTTAAAAGATGAGGATGAACACGAGAAACATCTAAGACTGGTGTTGCAAAAGTTGAGAGAACACCAACTATATGCCAAGCTAAGCAAATGTGAGTTTTGGCTAAAGAGAGTTCCCTTCTTAGGACATATAATCTCGGAAAGAGGAATCTCCGTGGATCCCGCCAAGATCGCGGATGTGCGGAAATAGAAGACCCCTGAAAATGTCGGGGAGATTCGAAGCTTCTTAGGATTGGCTGGGTACTATCGACGGTTCATTGAGGGCTTCTCCAAGATCTCGAGACCCCTTACTAAATTGTTAGAGAAGGGAATCACATTCACGTGGACACCGGAGTGTGAGGCAAGTTTCCAAGAGCTAAAGAAAAGATTGACAACGGCCCTAGTGCTAGTTATGCCAGACATGCAGAAGAATTTTTCGGTGTATTGTGATGCTTCGAGACACGGGTTGGGATGTGTCTCATGCAAGAGGGGCATGTAGTTGCATATGCCTCTAGGCAGCTTCGAAAACATGAGAAGAACTATCCTACCCATGACCTAGAGCTAGCCGCAGTGGTCCACGCATTGAAGCTTTGGAGGCATTACTTGATGGGAAAGACGACGGAGATATATACAGATCATAAAAGTCTAAAGTACATTTTCACACAGCTAGATCTCAACCTTTGACAAAGGAGATGGTTTGAGCTAATCAACGACTTTGATGTGGGTATCAACTATCATCCTGGGAAAGTGAACATTGTGACAGATGCCTTAAGCCGGAAGATGCATGTCAACATGTTCAGCTTAAACGACACGCCTACGGAATTGAGGGAGGAATTTGCAAAACTCAATCTATGTCTGGTGAATAGTGGTGAGGCCATCGCCATGGAAGTGGACTCCACATTGGAGAAATACATACGCAACGGTCAGAAGAATGACGAGAAAATACAAGAACTCAGAGAACTCATCAAAGAAAATAAAGCTCCTGGGTTTAGAGAAGATGAACAAGGTACGGTGTGGCATGGGAAAAGAGTCTGTGTGCCTGAGGTAAAGGGGATCCGCGAACTAATTCTGAGGGAGGCTCATGATTCCGACTATTCCATCCATCCTAGGAGTACGAAGATGTATCATGACCTCAAGAGCAGATATTGGTGGTATGGCATGAAGAGAGATGTCGCGGAACATGTTGCCCTATGTGACACATGTCAGTTGGTGAAAGCAGAACACCAACGACCCGCAGGACTATTGCAGCCACTCAAAGTGCCCGAATGGAAATGGGAAGAAATAGGTATGGACTTCATAGTGGGACTGCCTAGGACCCAATCGGGATATGATTTGATATGGGTCATCATCGACAGGCTGACTAAGGTAGCTCATTTCATCCCCGTGAAAGAAAGCTATAGCGGATCCAAACTGGCAGAATTGTACATGTCAAGAATCGTGTGTTTCCATGGAGTACCGAAGAAGATAGTGTCAGATCGAGGAACACAATTCACCTCAAGGTTCTGGCAGAAGTTACATGAGACCATGGGGACTCATTTGAATTTCAGCTTTGCGTACCATCCACAGACTGACGGGCAGACCGAAAGAACCAATCAAATCCTTTAGGATATGCTGAGAGCTTGTGCACTCAAGAACAATAGGAGTTGGGATAAGAACTTACCGTATGCGGAGTTGTCCTATAACAACAGCTATCAGGCTTGTATGAAGATGTCACCCTTTGAGGCGTTGTATGGGAGGAAGTGCAGAACTCCGTTGTTTTGGAACCAAACTGGGGAGAGCAAAGTGTTTGGGCCGGAGGTACTACAAGAAGCCGAGGCAAAAGTGAGGGAAATCCGCAACAACTTGAGAATAGCCCAGACCCGACAAAAGAGCTATGCCGATATATGAAGAAGAGAGCTTATTTTCAACGTAGGGGACTATGTCTATCTCAAGGGTTCTCCTATCATAGGACTTCGTCGCTTCAAAGTGAAAGGGAAGCTATCACCACGGTATATTGGACCTTTCCAGATTCTAGAGAGAAAAGGTGAAGTGGCATATCAGCTAGAACTACCGGCTCGCCTATCGGATGTGCACGACGTGTTCCATGTGGCACAACTCAAGAAATGTCTAAGAACACCCAAGGAGAGGTTACCCATGAATGAGGTGGACGTCCGAGAAGACCTTTCGTATGCCGAACAACCGGTAAATATTCTGGAGACGATGGAACGCATCACAAGGAACAAAAGAATCCGAATGTGCAAAGTGCAGTGGAAGCACCACTCGGAAGCAGAATCCACATGGGAGCGAGAAGATGAGATTTCTTTTAAGGGGGGTAGAGTTGTAACACCCCAAAAAGGTGGTAAAATGTGAATTCAAAATTTATGGACGTGATGCATGTTGAAGGAAATTTCAAATTCAAACCGGAATTCAAATTTGAAGCAAAAAAAGAAAAAGAAAAAGAAAGGAAAAAGAAAAATGGTCACTGGGCCGAAACCCACCGGCCGGCCCAGCAACCCGCAATCCATTTCCCCCTCCTCTCTCACTGTCACGCGGGACCCGCGTGTCAGCGCTTTCTTCAACCGTCGCCGCCCTTCCCGCGCCGAGTTTTTGCGCCCGCTCGCGCCCACCTCGTCTGATTTCCACGCCACGAGCCACGATCTCCGGCCACACGGTGCTACATTGCTCCAACCGACCCCGCCGCCCCCCCTCGTGCATTTAAATGCAAGGAATCCCCGCCGGCTCCCCCTCAACCGCTCCATTTCCCTCTCCGGTGAGAACCGATCGCCCACCATCGAAAACCTTCAGATCTCTTCGCGTTCCGCTGGACTAACGGCTTTGTCAGGGCCCGCCGCCACCGTGGAATCTTGCAGGCGAAGAAGGCACCGAGCGTTGCGCCCAAACCACCGCTCCGATGAGCATCGCCGAGCTCCACCTTCGGACACCGTCGCCGAGCGGTCTCCGGTCACTTCAGAATCACGAGAAGCCCACTGGTGAGCTCCCCTACCTCCCCTCTCCCGTTCTAGGCCGAGAAATCTGGGTTTTAGCGAGCGTAGTCAGAAAACCAAGGATGCGCCGGCGAGATCGCCGCCCCTGCCGCCGCGCGCGCGGGCTGGCTCCGGCCAGGGCGACGTGGCCCTCTGTGGCCCGTCCATTTTAAATCGTACAAACGAAAATAGAACCCCCGCGTACCCCTTCGCAATCTAATCTCGGCTCTCCATTTAAAATCGGACGGCCCACATCAGCCCCGCATTATAAAAGCTGGGAATCTTGCGTGCTACCCCCTGGATTTGTTAGAAAAGAATAGCTAGCCCCTGAAACCTTCTGATCTAGCCCCTGGGTTCTCTGGAATTCATGTAAATGCATTTAAAAATTAGTTTTTGCCCCTGAACTTAATAAAAATTAGGAAAAACCCTCTGTGAATGATGCATTGACCCCTAAGGTTTTTGGAAAATATAATTTTGACCCTGCAACGGTATAGAATTTGAATTTCAACCCTGTGGAATAGCAAATTTAGAAATTCAAGCAAATTAAGTATGGTTTAAATTCAAACATGGGTATAAATTCAGTTTGAATTATTCTAACCCTGTTGGAAACTGGTAGAATAATCTGAAGTTGAATTTAGAGGGGAAATAGACTTTGAAATTTAAAAGGGATTGCTGTTTTGCTATTTATTTCTGAATACGTACCCTTTAGGTATAAAACAAATTTAAATAAGTGGAAAAATGAATCTAAGTAACAAAAAAGGGTAGGGAAAATTTATAAAGGTTCTGTTTAGATAATGGGAACAGTATAAAATTTGTGTATGAATTTATTTTGCTGTTTTAGTGCTGAAATTCATTTTTAGGCTAGAAACAATTCTTAAAATAGGTAAAAGTAAATTTAAATTGGTCTCATCAGAGAGGAAGCCAAAGTATATTTTGTTGGACATTTTAGAGCAAGATATATTCTGTGTAGATGATATATTTTGCTATTTTAGTATGGAAATTCACTTTTTGGTAGGGAAAATAAATATGAAAATAGAGGAAAATAGGTATACCTAATTGGGAAATGGCAAATGAGGTCCCCAAGTCCAAAATTTCAAGTTAAGATTGTGCAGAAGATCTGAAAACCCATGTGGAGTAGGAAACTATCTTTCAGGCAAATTTTGTGATTAATAAGTGTATTATCTCATATAGAAAATTTGTTTAAATTGGGAATTCATATGTAGGGTGCACTTAGAAATCTTAATATTAAAAGTTAAAGGTAATGCATAGATTTAAAAGGGCAAGCATGTATAGGAGCAACCTATCTAGAGGAAACATAACACTTAATTAAGTGTATACTTTAATGGGTATGTATATATGACTTGCATGAATGTATGTGTGGACTTTTGCTTATGAATTGTGTTTTTCTTTTGCTATGTGGGTATTGGCATGAGTAGAACCAGCCCCAGAGCCGGTTCTCACCTTTCAAGATCAAGACATTCCATTTCCGGAGCAGCAGGAAGAAGCCAAGTGTCCTTGACCACTTTGATCCTATACTAGGATTGTGTAGTTAGAATTTAATTGCATTGTCAATTTTGGAATATGATACCCATGCTAGGAAGTTTCCCTAGATTTTCATTATCGTGCTTCCTTGTAGCCTGGGTTGGGAGTTATTTTATTATGTCAATCATTTACACTAGTCATGCTTAGCCATGCTTAGAATGGGATAAATGGGATATGAGATCATCACCTTGATTACTTCACCACTTGAGTGGATTATTATGAATTATGTAGAGGTAGGGATCTAGGCAAGTTGGATGCTTTGGTTGGTGCTGTGTACACGAGACACGGGTTTGTGTTTAGTGCTTGCCTGGATCCTAAGGACCGGTTCATGGAGCATGTAACCTAGCTTTACCGTGCCAACCACATGCTGAGATGGGGCAGCTTGGCCAATTAATTAGGTGTATCTCCGGCGTTGTATGGGTGTTTGGATGGTGCGGGGAATATGTGTCAGCTGGACTACCATATGAACCGCAAGGCTCAAGAGGGGGCCACTGCAGTGGGGGTTGGAGCCTCCTGGATGCTGTTAGGGGTGAAACCTCAGTGGGCCCACACTCATCGGGAATCCCTTTGTAAAGGCCTCATAGTGATCTCCTGGCTACACACCTCGGAAGTGTGAACGTGGTTCACGGCCACTGGCATAATGGAGGTTTTCTAGTCCAATCCGGCAATGGGGGATGAAATCACTACATGTGGGTACAGTGGTGCAAACTCTGCAGAGTCAAAACTGTCATGATAGTCGTGCTCAAGGTCAAGAGCGGCTTGGACTTATTCATGATTAGAGGATGATGAATTGGGAAGTTGAGGATGTTAAGCGAGTAGCTTAGCAATGAAAATGAAGCTATGGTTATTTGATATTGATGATGGGTTAGGGGATTGGGACCATTTCACTTATGTAGTAAATGTAGGTGCTTAATATGCTAAGGTGACAGGTATTAATTGCGTAGTGCTTTAACCATGAGTTCAACCTTTCCTTGTTCTAGCCTGCATGACATTCATTTCCCACACTTGCTGAGTACCTATGGTACTCAAGCTTGCTTTTCGTTGGTTTTTAAATTGCTGCTCAGGCCAAGGCAATGACGTGGTGTACAACGACTAAGACTTCGGACCCAAAGAAGGATTTTAGGTTCACGGAGTCCCCCGGGCAACGCCGGTGACGGAGCCCACAAGACTTATCTTCCGCTGTTTGTTTATTTCTATGTTGTGAACATGTTATCGTCCATCGAGACGTTATGTAATACTTATTTATATTCGAACACTTGGCTTGTAATATAATGATGCTTCACTCTTTGTCGTCACATGTATGAGAAAATGATCCTGGCATACATGTGGGAGTCACTCGGTCGTTCTTCGGAAAAACCGGGTGTGACAGCAGGAATAAAGCTAGTAACCCCGTTGTTTTCAGCTAGTTACCATTGTTCGTTCCGCTGTCCGATTTTTCCATTTGCCCTTCGTCGTACCTACTGCCGTGAAGATCGGGCCACCCCCCGGGTTTCAACCTATCAGAGTTCGAGCAAATCACCTTCCGTGACAGTGAAACCCTGGACGCCTTTGGCATGAGGATGACGAGTCTCGTCAACCAGCTGCATACACTTGGAGACGTCGTCGAGGAGGTACGCGTGGTCTGGAAAATAATACGTGTTGTTCCCTCACGTTATGAGCTGATCGTGGTCGCGATAGAAACCCTTCTGGATCTGAACACACTCTCAGTCGAAGAGCTGATTGACCAGCTGCATGCCGCCGAGGATCGTTCGGCACCGGCACGACGCAATCTGGAGGCGGCCAACTCCTTCTCACGGAGACGCAGTGGGAGGCACGGTGCTGGGAGCACGAGCAGGGGCAAGGCTCGGGCTCTGGCGGCGCCAACAATGGCAATGACGATCGTCGAGGCCACGGAATAAGAACTGTGGTAGTGCTTCACAAGACCAGAACGGTGGTGCAAACCGTGATGGCGCCGGTGGTGGCAAGCGCGACATGAATAAGATCAAGTGCTACAACTGCAACAAGCTCGGGCACTTATCCCGGAACTGCACCGAGACATGGTGAGAGCGCAAGGAGAAGGTGAACCTGGCGCAAACCGATGCACTGGAGAGTGCACTTCTCCTTGAGATGTCGGACGTGATCATTGTGCCGGGGAACCCCACTGGGCATGTACTGCTCAACGAAAAGCTCTCTCAGGCACGAGCAGTTGCCGACGGCGAGTGCAGCGACACGTCGTGGTACCTCGACACCGGAGCAAGCAACCATATGTCCGAAGTGTTGCGAGATCTTCTCCGAGCTCGACACCGGAGTTCGCGGCTCAGTCAAGCTCGGGGACGGCTCGTCTGTCCAGATCGAAGGGAGAGGAACAATACTGTTCCAGTGCCGTAACGGTGAGCATCTAGCCTTGAATGATGTCTACTACATACCACACTTGTGCAGCAACATAGTGAGCATTGGGAAATTGGATGAAACTCAATACGAGATCAACATTCGTCTGGGAGTGCTCCAGCTAAGCGATCCAAGCGGGCGCCTCATCGCCAACGTTCAACGCAACCAAGGAAGGCTGTACGTACTGCAGCTGACGGCGTCCCGACCAGTGTGTCTTGCAATGCACTACGGCGAGGAAGCATGGCTTTGGCATGCATGCTACGGGCAAGCCAATTTCAGTGCCCTGCGCCAACTTGCACGCGAGGACATGGTCCACGGCCTGCCTCTACTCGACGAGGTGAACCGTGTCGGTGAGGCATGTCTCACCGTCAAGCACCAGCAGACCCCATTTCCTCCACAAGTGCTGAACTGAGCTGAAGACGTCCTGGAGCTGGTGCACACCGACTTATGTGGACAGATAAGCCCACCGACACCAGGAGGCAAATGCTATTTCCTCCTGTTGGTCGATGACAAGAGCAGGTACATGTGGATTTATCTGCTCACGACGAAAGATGAAGCGCAGGTGGCCCTGCAGCGTTTTCAAGCAATGGCAGAGTTGGAGTCTGGTCACAAGCTGAAGAAACTCTGCACAGATCGCGGAGGCGAGTTCACATCGGCCAGTCTCGGAGAACACTACGGCGACAATGGTGTGCAGCGCCAACTTACGGCATCGTACTCACCCCAGCAAAATGGCGTTGTGGAACGCCACAACCAAACTGTGGTGGGCATGGCGTGAATCTTACTGAAGGCCAAAAACGTTCCTGCAAATTCTGGGGAGAGGCAAGGCAACGGCGGTGTACCTGTTGAACCGCTCAACCATGAAGGCGTGACCAGAAAGACTCCGTTCGAAGCATGGACTGGAAGACGTCCAAGCGTGTGCCACCTACGTGTGTTTGGGTGTGTCACAAACATCAAGGTAACTCGTCTGAATTTGGGAGAACTTGGTGACAGGAGCATGGGCACAGTGTTCTTAGGCTACGAACAAGGGATGGCCGCGTACTGCGTGTATCATCCGCCATCAAGACGCGTCCTGGTCTCAAGGGACGTGATATTTGATGAAGGTGCTGCATGGGACTGGAGCAATGACATGCAACATGAGATCCAGGATATGGAGACTTTCTCCATCGAGCTCGAGCCTGCACCCATCACTAGTGTAGACGACGCCCCCGAGCTGCTCCATCAGCTGAACAGGCGCACTCGCCCACACCAAAAAAACTACACCAGGAATCTCCATGATGCTTGGATGTGTTACTCCAAACACGTCCAAGCCGGGCATCGAGTTCGTGTCGCCACCCACCGACGCATCAGTTCCATCTCCTGGTGAACAAGCTCCAAGGCGGTACCGCACACTTGAAAATCTGTGGGACTCAACCACAGAGGGGGACATAGAGGAAAGCAACTTGTGTTTTTTGGCAGGATAAGAGCCGGCTTCTTTTAATGAAGCTGAGAAAGAACAAGAATGGAGAAACGCCATGGACGAAAAGATGAAGAGCATCATCGACAATCGCATGTGGGAGTTATGCGATCTCCCGCCGGGGCATCATGCGATCGAGCTCAAGTGGGTCTACAAGCTGAAGAAAGACTCACGTGGCGTCGTGTTGAAGCACAAGACGTGGCTAGTAGAAAAGGGCTATGTTCAAATCCAAGTAGTAGACTTCAAAGATGTGTTCGCGCCGGTGGCGCGCATGGACTCAGTGTGCATGCTCGTCACACTTGCTGCCCACCACTCCTGGCCAATTCACCACATGGACATAAAGTCCGTTCTTGAACAGGGACCTGCTCGAGGAGGTCTACGTTGTCCAGCCGCCTGAGTACGTGAAGCTCGGCGAAGAGAACAAGGTGCTGCGTCTTCGGAAGGCGCTGTACGGGCTACGACAGGCGCCGAGGGCTTGGAATGCCAAGCTCGATGCAAGTCTACACTCGCTGGGGTTTGAACGCTCCCCATCGGAGCACGCCATCTATCGTCGAGGAGAAGGAAGCAAGCTTCTGCTTGTCGGCGTCTACGTCGATGATCTCATCATCACCGGCTCGGACCCAACAGCGGTAACCACATTCAAGCAACAGATGACTTCATTCTTCCACATGAGTGATCTCGGGGAGCTCAGCTACTACCTCGGCATTGAGGTTCATCAAGAACGTGGCCGAATTACGCTGTGCCAGACAGCGTACGCCAGGAAGTTGCTGGAACGTGCCTAGATGAGCGACTGTAACCCAAACAGTCTGCCAATGGAGGCGCGACTCAAGCTGAGCAGGGAGAGAAAGGAGAAGGCTGTGGATGGCACACTGTACTGAAGCATCATCGGAGGCCTGCGCTATCTCGTGCATACAAGGACGGATATTGCCTTTGCCGTCGGCTACCTGAGCCGGTTCATGGAGGCGCCAGCTTCCGATCACTTCGCAGCGGTGAAGTGTCTGCTAAAGTACATCGCCGGCACTCTGGATTATGGCTGCGCTTACACTCGGGGAAAGGGAACACCTGATCTGACAGGTTATAGAGACTCGGACTATGCCGTCGACATCGATGACAGGAAGAGCACGTCCGGGGTACTCTACTTCCTCGGAGGCAGCCCGGTGAGTTGGCAATCCCAGAAGCAACGAGTGGTGGCCATCTCTTTGTGCGAGGCTGAATACATGGCTGCCACCACAGCGGCGTGCCAAGGTGTGTGGCTCAGCCGGCTCATCGGGGAGATGATGAACATGAACGTCGCACCTCCAAAGCTTCTGATCGATAACAAGTCCTCGATCTCCCTCACAAAGAGTCCTTTCTTCCATGGGAGAAGCAAGCACATCGAACTGCATTACCGTTTTATCAGAGAGTGCATGGAAGAAGGATGTGTCGACATCGACTACATCAGCACCAATGATCAGCTCGCAGATGGTCTTACTAAGGCATTCAGGCACAACAGGTTTCTGGAGCTCAGGGGGGGGGGGGGGAATTGGCATGACAAAGATCGGCAATGACTAGATTAAGGGGGAGATTTGTTAGATTAATCAGGTAATTACATTTATCTTTTATTTGCATTTTAGCGAATGTGTAGGATGCCTTGCACCATGCGCTTTGGGTTTTTAGTTTGCATTAACATGCATGTGTGTAGTGCGGCATGACGTACTCGCGTGGGCGTGCAGTGTGGCGTGAAGTTCGTTGGTGAACGAGGCGTGGAACGAGGAGCTCGGATCGTGGCGCCTAACTCACTCACCCACGACCACAGTTTCTGTTATGATTTCATCTATATAAACAGTGTTCAGTTGTGTGTGAATTGATGCACAACAAAAACATTTTCCAGCATGTGCACTTCTACGTTCTGAACGATCCAGCACCGACAAAGTATGCGTCGGGTGCTAGCCAGAGCGGTACACCACTCCCCGTGAGTGGGATGGCAGGTCCATATGCAACCGTTTGGTAGTATGGTTGCTGCACCTTCACGATTGGCTGCCTAGCTTGGACGTAAGGTTGCGGCATGCAAGGTGACGAGGTGCTGGCTACGTTTGCTGCCGCACTACTCGTCTTCATGTCTACACATTTTCTCCGCACCTCATCTTGCACTTGTTGCACGGTACATCGGATCTGCCGATGAAGGTTTCACTCTATAGTGTGTTCTACATCGGCTTTGAAAGTGTCGAAAGAATTCTTGAGCCTATCCGCTACCGAAGATGCCATATGCTCTACATCAGCATTGTACTTGGTAGAAACCGATACATCTACAAGTTGAACAAGTGCTTCGAGGGATACCGGTGTGTTTACTTTGCGTGTCGTTGCCTCGTGCGTGTCATCCTTCTGGACGATGCCTCCTCGGGTTTTCCTGAAACACGCAAGCTTGGTTTGCAGACGTGCCATCTTCTCTTCATGGATCTCTCACTCCAACTCCTCTTGGATGCGTTCACAGTCCTCCGGTGAGAGATCTTCGAGCTGGACGTCGATGACATTGCTCACGTTGACGGATTTGTCGTCGGCCTTCCTCTTAGATGCATCTGCCACAATCTTCCCAGCTTGATCGGTACAAGGGTGTGCCGATCGTCGAGTAGATGTGTTTGGTCAATGCAGCTGACATCTCTCCCCAGCGGAGTTGCCAATTCTGTTGGTGAACATATCAAAGGAGTCGCCTATTTCATGATAAATCTCAATGTTAGTCACCAAAACTTAGATGGATACAAGGTTCCTGAGGCAGGAATGTGGTAAGCATTACTTATGTGGAGAGGGACCGGATGTTTTACTCGGTAAAGCAACAAAGAGCTATGGTCTAAGTCCAAGAACTATGAGAAACAAGTAAAGAACAAGTAAAAAAATGAAAGTTGATGATTGGAACTTGGATTGTATTCCGTTGACTTCCTGGCAGAAGGCTGCCTTTATGTAGACTCGGTACAAACTCAACGACTCTATCTTTTTAAGTTCAAACTAAGATACTATCTTATCTCTAAGTTCAAACTAAGACTCTAGCTTATCTCTAAGGCACGGATGACATCGTGCAAACTCTATCTAACACTTTAACACGACGAAAATATATGTCTTCACACGGTTTGAGTCCTCTTGAGAGCCTCCAAGTCTTGCTCCGGTCTTGATTGCTCGTGCCTTGGCTTGTTTGTCTCTAGGCCGTGATGAAAACTTGTTATTCCCAAGCTAGATTCTTCCCTGTGAAACACACGATCACTTTTCACTCCCAATGCTAGGGACCTCACCGAGATAGTGCAAACACACGAAGTTGCCAAGACAGCAATGACCTGTTTCTGACGTCCTCTACCCTCGAAGGTAGTGTCCTCCTATCTTCTGCAAGACAAATGTGAAACACTATCATTACGTAATGGTCTAAAGTTTCGACATAAGGGCTTCTCACCTATGGCAAATAGCCGGCATAGCTTCTTCATCTCTAGGAACCAAAGAAGAAGCCAAATAAATGCTCCGCCTAGTCCGTCACCTTCGTTGCACCTCTGTGTCCTTGGATGGCCCGTAAGATGGTCCATCGACCTGGAAGGGTGGTCAATCGACACGAACGGTCAGCCAACTGTGGCTCACGCTGATCACCCTGTGGCTCACGAGGCGCCTCTAACTCTAGCTCCGAGTCATCCTACAAAATAGTAGAAGACGTAAGATAGATAAATAAATTACTAATAGAATTTAATAAAATATGATTGGTAAGTCAAATTTACCTCACTACGTTGAAAGGCGACATGTCTGCCTACGAGCTCTGAGGACATGTGTCTCAACATCTGAGGCCGTATGCTCTCTCCTGAGGAACTATCCTCAAAAAGGGTGTTTGCCACGTCACATGGGCGAGCTATTATGCTCGAACTGCTGAGAAACCTCTTCATGGTTTTTTTATCCCCTTCCCCTTGTCCGGTGACATCCTATTTCAATGAATAATTGATAAGTAGAAATATTAAAAAATATACAAAATGAAAGAATAAACGAACAAAACATTACTTGTAATCAGTTTCGAAGTTCATCAGCATCACTTTCATATACTCTACTCCTTCAACAAGACCACAAAATTTTTTAGTGATTGGTTTCCGTTTCCTATTCTAAGAAGTTAGCGGAGTCTGCATCAAAGTTGTCCATGCCTTCCATGACTCACCATCAGACAGGTGCACCATGACTCGAATGTTGTCACGTACACCTAGTTTGTGCCACCTCATGTACAACTGCTTCATCCGAGTTGTGACAGGTAAGTGACAAAGTTGCTTATGTGCGACTTCTATCATCACCTTGTCACTGTCGTCATTAACAACTTCAACAAATGTCAACTTACCACACTTTAAGCACTTGTTGTATTTGTCATTCTCTTTCCAGGAAAGCATGCAGTTGTTTGGGCACACATCAATCTTCTCATTTTCATACCGAGACCAGAAAGCATTTTTTTGAATGGTACATGTCTTTATGCACTTTATAGGGCTTCGGAAGGATATCGCTAATCAATTTGACGAGGTCGTTGTAGAAGTTGTTGGAGAAAAAAAATACTTGGACTTCATTTCTATAAGATGAATCATTAAAGCAAAGAGGGTCACTTCTGTGTGTTCATGTAGCGGCTCTTCTGAAGCTTTGAGAAGCTTAAAAAACGATTCAACCTCCATTGTAAGAGGGTCCTCGATAAACTCTAGCTGTATAGCTTCAACCATCTCGTCCATCATATTAACCCTCGTGCTATAATCATCCTCTTCCTCTTCTTCCATGGTTTTTGAGTAGCTAATTCGCCGTGAAAGACCAACACCTCATAATGTAGCATGGACCCATATCAACACAAGTCTATTGAAAGCGTTTTCTTATCCAAACACCTCATATTCTGGTATCTGCTACATGGGCACCACACATTATTGATCTTTGACAAGGAAAAAAAAACACAGTCCTAGAGCTACATGTCCGCATTTGTAGACTTGTCCGTGTTAACATGCGAAAAAGTAGTTTCTGGAGTCCTAGAGCTTGTTCAAAAACCCAAGGCTCGAACTTGTCCGGACCTCCGGACTTGGCCGGGTAACACTACGGACAAGTGGTTTCTGGAACGCCGGACTTGTCTGGACTTAGGTTCGGACATGTATGGACATAGAATCTTTCTGAGTTTAAATAACAGTTGAGTGGGGGACGTCACATGTTAGTGAGTGGTCCCCAAATCTGGAATTGTCCGGTGTCGATCCTGGACATGTCCAGACTTTATTGGACGTAATAGTCACTCCAAAGGGACTGTATAAAAGCTCCACTTTGGACCTAGTCTCAAAAGGAAAAAACCCTAGCGCCGCAAAACACACACCTGCGCTTTTCTTGCCATCCTTCTCACTCTCTAGCACCAAGAATCTGGTCTTCATGAGAGTGATTAAGGTTGAGAGAGGATTTGGGTTTGGAGAGTCTTTTGGATAAAGCATTGATTCATTTCTTTCATTGTCGTATTTCTTTCATTGTCGTATTTCTTTCATGTTTGTTACTCTTGGGGATTCATCCCCTATATGGCTAGGTGTTGCCTAGAGGCTCTCAATTCGTGTGGTGATACCCGAGAAGTTTTTGTTACCCGAATTTGATAGTGAAAAGCGAGTTTGATCTTTGTGATCACTCGGTGAGGGTTATGATTGAAAGAGACTTGGTCCTCTGTGAACTCCTCAACATAGAAGTAGGTTCCTTTGTGGAGCCGAACTTCGGGAATAGACCTTGTGTCTTCTTGTGTTTCAAATTCATATTCTTCTTTCCCTAGGGTTTCATTAGGGTTGGTCATAGATTTGAGATTACTTAGTTGGAACATGTTTAATTAAGCATCACTAAGTTAAAACATGTGTCTAAGTAGCTCTTGCTCGAATAGGCTTCATTATTCTAGATCAAGTTGAGCTAGAAAACAATTTAGCTTAATTTAGTATATTTTTGTTGTGTTGTTTAGGTCTTATCCGGATTTGTTAAGACTTGTCCGAAAAACCTGGACAAGTCCCGATTTCCTCTATTTTTATTTGTTTTTATTCGCCTATTCACCCCCCTCTAGTCAACTTTTAGTTTTCCCTTTTATTTACGAAGACATGTGGTCGTCGTAAATCAACAAAATCTACTAATCATCACTAATAAACAAAATCTATAATCAATTAAATCAACACTAATCTACTAACCAACTCTACTCTACTAATCAACTCAATGAACACTAATCAACAGAATTAGCTAACAACAGTGGGGGCGGCTGAGGGGGGGGGGCATTCGGGCGGCGGCGGAGGGTATACCACACGAAACCGATCAATTTATAACGGTCAGAAGCGTTTGTAAATAAGTATTAACTTACGACGGCCATTTTATTTATGACGGCTAACTCTAAGTCCGTCGTAAATTAATTTAGTCGTCGTAAATCATACTTTTTCCTGTAGTGGTAGTAGGTGGCGTCCGGGCGGCGGTGGCGTGGCAGGGGGTAGGAGGAGGAGTACCTTCCATGTGGAGGCGTGCCAAGGCGAGTGGCGGTGACGGCGAGAGAGAGGGGGAGAAAGAGAGGCGACAACTCGAGAAAGAGAGAGAAAGAGGGGTCGGGACGGGTAAAAGGATTGACAATAATTTTTTAAAATAGAGATCTAGAGTATAAAGAGTATAAACGGTCTTATTTTGAGACAGAGTTGTGAGTAGTCATTGTGATAAGAGTTAGGTTTTATGAAACATTATAGCTATTTATCATCTTAGGTTAAATAACCATGACCAAATGCACGTACTTTTATAAAATTTAATCCTTTTCTTTCTTGTTATATGCAACAATTAACATCGTCATCAGTACATCTTCTCGATTGTCCAGCCGTAGATCCTTGTTTGCCGTCGTCAGCAGCCAGGTTAGATTAATTAGAGGAGCCAAATAAACCAAACGTGATCAAGGCAGACAGTAGAATTGAGTCGAGTGGCTAAGCGAGAAGCCAGAAGTCCTTGTGGTGCTTGCTGGAGACGAGGTAGCCGCCGGAGCTCCTCCGCCTCACGCCTAGCGCCACGCACGGCGCGTGCTCGATGCAGTACTCCACTGTTCCTTTTCCGCTGCGCCCCTGCCGTCGCCGCCGCCACAGGGCCTGCAGCCACCGCGTTACACGGAGCCGCCGGCGCTGCCCCAGCACGAGCAGCGACGCGCTGTGCTGCCGCGCCGCCTCCACCACCGCCGGCGCGCACTCCGCCTCCACCACACATGTCTCCACCTTCACCTGCATATTTAATCATTTTGTGAACGTTAACAACAATAATTGCGATCCGATTGGTCAAGAGACTCAAGACATCACGCGGGTATGCAAGTCCTCTATGTCCATGCATGGCAAGATTGCAATTGATTCTCTTTTGGGTTTGCGGCTCCACGAAACCCGCTTAGTGCCTGATTGCTTTCCATCGCACTGGAGAGCATTCTCGCAATCATTCTGCTCTGTATACTAGTATCTGTTGACTTTTTTGCTGGAATATATATTGACAAGTCTAGTTACATGCGTGGAAGCTACTTTTTGTAATGAAATTCTATCCCAATGAAGATGGCACTCACTTTCTGCGGAGATTTTGCTTCCTGTGTTTTGCTGCGAAATTGTACTGCTCATGTATACGTACGTACCTCTGGCCTTGTCGATTCGCAGATGCTCTTCATCGTCTCGAGGTGTTGAGAGCACTTGGCCGCGAGTATCTTCACACATGAGTCACTAACAGCTACAAAAACAAGAGGAACCTTTAGTTGGTTAGCAAGCGTTCTCGCAATCTAAGTGGAAATACCAGAAAAATCCTTAAGGGTTTGTTTGGTTAATAAAAAATAGAATGGATTGGAGTGGAATGAAGTGGAAAATAAATTATTTTTTTCTCTAATCCTTCTTAATTCACTTTAAATGGAGAGTATTTAGTTGTATCAAACAAGCGCTAAGAGAAGCATGCGGTATATTGCAGTTAAGAGAGCAGGCTGACCTGGTTGTGCGACCGGCTTGATGACGGAGAGGAGCACGACAGTGTCGTTGCTCCGGACGGCCTGCGAGAGCGCCCACTGCAGCGCGTCCACCGCCTCCTTGCATCCGTCGGCCACCACCATCACCCGCCGCCCGCCGACGTCCTTCTTGTTGCGGCCGGCCACCTTGACCATCAGCTCGCCGTTGCCGTTGACGTAGCACCCTCCTACTCGTCCTGGATTCTTGACGGCCTTGTTGCTTCCGCTGCCGCCGCCGCCGGTTACCGACGCACAAGGGAGCTGCTTGGAGGCAGAGGAATGGCGGCTCGCCCGCTGCGTCCTCCTCATCCTCGTCGCTACCCGTCCTCTGCCGCCGCACAATGCCGGCAGCAGCCTCCTGCCCATTCCTGCTTTCTTCTTTTCTCCTTAGTAAATCGTTATGCTGCCTACCCTTCTATAGGCAGCGCGAGTGCGTATATAGCAGTGGCGTACATATAAAAGGTCCCAGGCCTGGTGACCTGCTCCCTAACCAGTACGAACAAGTCTGCAGACGTGCAGGGCATGAACCTGATGAAGGATGGTTAGGCAAGTCCTAACCTAGTGACGAATTTTCGGAACACAAATATAATGCCCGTCCTGCCGCGCCCATTCCTGCTTTCTTCTTTTCTCCTTAGTAAATCGTTATGCTGCCTACCCTTCTATAGGCAGCGCGAGTGCGTATGTCGCAGTGGCGTACATATAAAAGGTCCAGGCCTGGTGACCTGCTCCCTAGCCAGTACGAACAAGTCTGCAGACGTGCAGGGCATGAACCTGATGAAGGATGGTTAGGCAAGTCCTAACCTAGTGACGAATTTTCGGTACACAAATGTAATGCCCGTCGGCGCCCGGTCAATCAAATCCGATTGATGCGTCGATCGATACGGTTTGCGATTACCACCGGTGCCTACTTGTATTTTTTGTCGTTGGCTAGCTCAAATTTGATCTAATCGACAACGGCAAAGTCGGGATGGAACTGAGTATACCTATCTGATCAAAACAAGTGAATGGCAACAACAGCCAACTACCAGGTATCCAACCGTCAGTGTGTGTACGTGTACGTGTATATCTGATCAACCGTCTAAGTGCTCGTGCATGTCCTGGCACGATTCTTGGAAACAATTGGTTTGTACCATCGTGTATGACGAATGCGCGATTATACATATGGACTAGCAAACTGGACTTTGCGACAGGCATGTCAACACCGGCTGATGCCTTGCACGGGTACAACACACGGAACAAGATCTGTACCGCACGACGACACACTCATATCAAGTGTTTTTGTAAATCTTTCTTCAGATAATAACGAATTAGGATGCATGATATTTGTCTACATATGTGTTCCGTGTTCTTGTAGCATGATGGAGAAAATAAACTAGAGTATAGATGAAGTTGATTAGAGTGAGATGGTTTCTTCTGAGATACATGGGACAGCTATTTTGGAAACTAAGAAGTAGATGAGACACTCAAGTTCGACCGGAGGAATCAAACTCAGATGGGCAACGCTGATGACGGAAACGCAGTGGAATCAGTCATAAGATTCTACCAAGTTATCTAGCTCATGACGCGATGCGGGATTGTCGCATGCAAAAATCAGATCGCAATAGTCTGAGATGTGATGTGAGCGCATCTAGAATGCAAGGCTGCAGTACCCTACAATCACGGAAGCACCGCCCCGATTTTCAGTTCGTGTGGATGCATGATGGCGCTTCTTTTCCATAGTACCCTTCTCCTGTTTAAGTTTGAAATGAGGATGGTTTGGTCCCCGTACTGGCGCGCGTACTCCCATGATAACGCCAATCATGTAAAGGCGATACAAAAGTATCTATAATCTAACTCTTGCGCGATGTAGATCAACCCCATTTCTCCAGGATGCACTATCATTGCTACTACTTCTGTCTGCAGCATATACCGATATACGTTTCTTATTCTGAAAATGCTATAAAATTAAGTAATAAAACATTAATTAATCACTACAGGAATCCCGACGATAAGGTAAATAAGTGAAAAACCGTTGCAAATAATCTAATCGCCACGGTTTTACTTATTTGCGACGGTTTTCGGCAGTCGCTCGTATTTTGTCGCAATTAAGTTTATTTGCGACGGCCACCGTCGTAAATAAGGTTGTTTGCAACGGCTTCGGCCGGCCATCACAAATTAGAGCCCAGTCCCAGCGGATGGGCCCGACACGATAATTTGCAACGGCAGGCGGTGGCCATCGCAAATAAAACCCCCTTTTTGCGACGGCCTTACTACGGCGTCACAAATAACATAGGTTAATTTGCAACGACCAATAATCTAATTTGCGACGGTACTGTATAAAAAGCCGTCGCAATTAAGGTTTTTTTATTTTTTAAAAACAGAACATTCTGCCTCACAACGATGGCCAGAAACACGACAGCGATAAAAATATATAACAACATATAACAACAGCAGCAATAATCACAAATACATATCTAAAAGACAATATATAACATCTCTATCGATCACAACACAAAAGTGTCTCGCATCTCATTACAAGAATAGAAAAGTAAAGAAGAGAGCCTATCCGCTAGCGTTCACTACCTCCAGAGCCGCCAACGTCCTCGCCGCGCATCAGTCCAGGCACCGGTATAGACGACGACGGAGTTTGACCCTCCGTCGCTGATCCCTACAACACATAGAAATTGTTTGACATATTGATTAGTTTAGAACTTCGTTTTTGACTAGAATTGGTTAAACAATCCAGAATTGATCATATTGAACTTACTTTAGTTAATTTGAGTTAGATTTGCTATATTTGATTATTTAAGACTAAGTAAGACTACAATAGCTAAGTTGAATTAGATTTGCCTACATTTGATGAATTAAGACTAAGTAAGAATATTTTTGATTACCTGAAAACCCGGAGAAATGTGCACTGACGGCGGTAGCTCCAGTTCTGACAGTGGAATTAGCGGTGGCAGTGGAGCTAGCTCGAGGTGCAACCCCTGGACTTTGCAGCATTGAAAGAAACTCTGTCATTGCAAACGTTATAGGTTATTACATATTATTAAGAATGCGATAAATTTAAATTACTTTAACTTACCATCATCGCTTGCCGTTGCATCTCCATCGTCCGTCGCATCTGCTCCATGCAGGCTCGCTGGTAGCAGATGGTGGCCTCCATCGCCGCCCTCTGCGCCTCCATGTCCGACTAGTACTGCTCGCGTCTCTCCTGGACCTGACGGGCGAGAGTCTCCACCTGCAAGACACGGTGACTCGGGCCCGCCAACGAAGACTGTGTGGAGCTGCCTCTCGCAGGTCTCGCTGCCCTCGAGTCGACAACTCCATCGAATACGGCGAGCCTATAAAAAAGAATCAGTAATATGGAATTGAAATATCTTGAATATTTTGAATTGAAAACGATAAAATGACTTATGAACTCACCTTCCGTGGGCTTTTCCACCTCCGCTTGCATATGCGGCTTGAGGATCGATTGGTTCATGTTCCCAATTGAAATCCGCGCCGTGTATCCCCCTAGCCTCCTCCCCGTACCTAGCCTGAAAAACAAGAAAACCGTATAAGTTCATCAATCCATATAGTTATATTTACTATGAATGATTTCTACACTTACCAACTGCTCGGCTGCGGCCTGACTGCACCCTTAGGGCTGAGAAGGGTCCCTATAACCTCTCTTATAGATCTCAGCAGGGGTCGGTATGCATCGGACCGACCCTGCAACCAGCTCACGTGGCCCTGCACATAGTTGTAGGTCGTTAAAAATACCATTGACGCATTTGCTCCATGCTCAGAAAAAATATTTACTACACCTCACGTACATGTGCGTACTCTTCCTCCGTCAGGTGCCTCTCGCTCTCCTGCCGAGACTGTAGCACGTGGTGCTGGTTCGCCTTCAAGTTCTCATTGATAACTTGAATACGAGCGTTCGACAAAGCTTGCCGAACCGCCTTCGCAGCGTTGACGTGAAACACTTTCCTCGCATCCTCAAACATGCTAGGGTCGTCCGGGTCCTCTAAAATATACCTTTCCTATGATAAAGAATATATTGAAGAGATGTACATTAAAAGAGTTTAAGAGTTAAAACTTAGAAACTTTATTTAACATACTTACCATAAAATCAGCCCATACGGCCTCCTAAACGTTGTCGTGCTCCTAGTGATGGGCGCGTGCGTAATCCTCTATGAAGTAGCAGGCACCCCGTCGATGACCCTGGGATAGTGCAAACGCACTAAGGACCCGAGGACACCGTTCACCGATCTATGGTGTCTCTCATCGGTAAAAGACGTGTCATACCAAGCGCTGCAAGACAGTGATTAATTCATTACTTAAGTAACAAAAAGAAACTAGAATTGAACACTACAATTTTATTACTTGTCTCTGACCGGATAAATTACGATCCTCTATGAAAGGACCGCAGGAGGACTGACAAAGTGAGTCCTCCTCGTCCCCCGCGTCTGCTGGGGCACCACGTCTGGTGACCCAGAAGGCTCGTCACCAGTCGAGCTTAAGGGATCAGGAACAGAAGGCTCGCCAGCCAAGGGCTGACTGGCCGAGGGCTGGCTCACCGAAGGGTAGCCAAGCTCAACTGGCGCCGTAGCCACTGAGTTAGTCGGTGAGGACTACAACATTCAAATGATTCATAAGTAAGTTTAATTGAAAATTGAATTTGAAGAATTTGTCAAAGAATAGTGAAATTTTCCTGTGTGGACTGCTTTGACGAAACCCTAGAGCTGCTCCGAACGTACCCCAGCAGCTGAGAGCGTCTGCTCCCAGTCGACGAGGCACCAGCAAAAGCGTCCTCAGCTCTAGAGAGGAAGAACCCCCTCGTCGGATCCATCTTCTTACTCTTCTTTGACGCCATCCTGTTTTAATAGATAATCAGTAAATATGCAAATAAGATATACAAAATTCATATCGCATCCCTTCTACTTGTTTGGTCGTAGGTTGATGCCAATATGGCCAGCATTGTATGTGGAACTTGCTGAACGTGAAAAAAAAGTTTTAGAATACATGTGTAGCAAAATATGTCGATTAGCATAAATGTAGGAGAAACACTTACTCGAAGTATTCCTACATGCCTTCTATATTTGCGTACATGTAGAGTAAAGCAGTAGTCCTGTCACGTTTGGGTAGGACATAGGTCGTGTAGCTACCAACGGTAGTGCCTCTCGCTTAAAAAATGGAGAGGTCGCTTAAAGGGGGTGCTTCGTACACATTGTACCGCATCGCCGAAGTATTGACATTGTGTTCATCTGCAAAGTAGACACTTGAAAAGTATCCTACTTCCTTAAGAGCATATGCTTTAGCGATGCACCCTTCCACCCTTGCCCTGTTGCGGACCATTGGTTTCAGATATAGTAGCGCTCTTTCAATGTGATACATCCACGATGCGAACATTTCTTGCATCACGAGAAAAATCTGGATCAAAACGGTCTAGCGCCTTCCATGCATCAACGTCGGACGAATGCGTCAAGAATTCTATGTTCTCACGTTTACCTTCTTTGTGTCATCTCATGTGTCTTGCGGTTCTTTTTGAAAGAAACAACCGCTTCAACCGAGGTTTCACAGGCAAGTAACGAAGCTGCTTATGTGCGACATCTGTCATCACATTATCGCCATCGTCATTAACAACTTCGACATACCTTAGTTTACCACATTTCAAGCACATGTTCTTGTTGGCGTGCTCTTTCCAGAATAGCATGCAATTATCTAGGCACACATCGGTTTTCTCATAGTTCATACTGAGACCAGATATCCGGATCTTCAACTGATACATATCTTTAGGTGCTTTGTGAGGTTGCGGAAGGATATCGCATATCATTTTCATGATATCATTGTAGCAGTTGATGGAAAAAAGTACTTATACTTAATTGCCATAAATCTGATCAAGAAAGCAAGGACGGTCACATCCGTGTGTTCATGCAACGGCTGTTGTGATTTCTTGAGGTCCTCGAAGAAATCGTTTGCCTCCTTTGTAAGAGGATCCTCCACTTCCAGAGCTTCTAGCATCTCATCCATCCTATCAACCCCCGTTATATCATCATCATCATCATCCACTTCTACTATGTCTCGAGATTTAGTCTCGCCGTGGAAGGTCCACACCTCATAACTTGGCGTGAAACCGTTTCGACATAAGTGAAACGAAAGTTCCAATCTGCTCAAAAACTTGGTGTTCCGGCATTTCGTACATGGGCACCGCACCTTATCATCTGTTGACAATGAAAATGCTCGATCCAAGAATTTATCTAACTTGATGTAACACCCCAAATTTTGATTCAAAACTCTAAACCATGTTCAGAGGGGAATTTAAAATTTTTTGGACGTGTTGCATGTTTTGCAAAAATTCAAATTCAAACTGGAATTCAAATTATACTCAAAACAGAAAAGAAATGGAAAAAGAAAAAGAGAAACGGGAAAAAAAACCGGCCAGTGGGCCGAAACCCGCCAGCCGGCCCAGTTTCCCCGCACCAGCCCGCCCCCGCGCGCGCCGCGCTGTCTCTCACAGACGGGTGGGACCCGCCTGTCATCCCTAACCCCGCGACCCCAGACTCTCTCCCGCGCGCGCGATCGCAACCGACCGGATTTCCGCGTCCCGCAGCCCGAATTCTGGTCCCAAACGACTCAAACTCGATCGCAACAGACCCACCGCCCCTCCCCGGCTATAAAAACCCCAACCCCGATCGGTTTTTCCCACGCGATCGCCGATTTTTACTCCGGTGAGCACCGAGACTTCGCCGGTGAATTCTGGCCGATCTAAGCTCGGAAATTCTGATCTAACTCCCTGGTCTTGATCCACCGCCTCCGGGGAGCTTTGCAGGTGCAGAAAACTTGGAGAGTTACGGTGTAAACCCAGCGCCGACGAGCTTCGCCGTGGTTTTGCCTCGGACCTCGCCGCTGAGCACTTTCCAGGACCCCCGAGCTCGAGAAAACCCCCAAGGTGAGATCCCTGACCTCCCCTCTACCGATCTATGCCATAAGATCACAGTTCTAGGCAGAATTCTCGAGGATCCGAAACTTTCCGGCGAGATCGCCGCTTTCCGCCGCCGTGCGCCGCCGGCAGCGCCGCCCGCGCTCGGTCAGAGCGACGTGGCCGCTTGTGCGCCGTTTATTTTAAATCGCACGGTAGACTTTAAAACCCCGCGTACCGGTTCGATGTTATAATCTCAGCCATCGGTTTAAAATCGGACGGTCCACGTCAGCCCCGCATTATAAAGACTGGAATTCTTACGTGCTACCCCCTGGGGTTCTCTGGAATTGAGAGCTAGCCCCGGAAACTTCAGATCTAGCCCCTGGAACTCCAGAAAATCATGTAAATCCATTTAAAAATCAGTTTTAACCCCTGGACTTAATAGAAATTAGGAAAAACACCTCTGATAAGTGTAGCTAGACCCCTGGAAATTATGAAAATAATATTATAGACCCTGTAATGGGGTGAATTCATTATTTTAGCCTTGTTTAGTATTTAATTTAGAAAATTGAATATGTAACTAGTGTTTAAAAATTAAAAAGGGGGACAAACATAATTGTCAAAATTAATTAAAAACTTTCTCAGTACTTAGAAAACTTTGGAGTGAGATAAAAATATATTTTTGGGCTGAAATAAATCTGTTTCATCTATTATTCACATTTATTAGTATAGGGACACATTTTTAAGTAAAGAATAGCTATAGAAAAATAGGGAAAATAATTATGAAATAGTATACATCAGAAGCCAAGGTCAAAATATGTTATTAAATTATTTAGGACCAGAACCTATACTGTTTAGGTGATGTGTATTACTAATTTCATAATAAAATACACAATTATGCATAGGAGTATAAAAAAATGATAAATGGAGTTTTTAAAATCCAAAGGGTTCAGTTTAGGGTTGGTAGAAATTATGAAGGCACATATGGGGAAGAAAAATACTTTTCATACACACTTGGTAGTAAAAAGGTGTAGTAGTTGAATATAAGAAATTTATTGGAAACCCATATAAATAATATGTAAGTATAAATGTGGACACAAAAGTAGGAATCATATATACATGGTTAAAAGTGCATGCAAGCCACAACTTAACACACATAAAGTAACCACAACACATATAATGGTAAAGAACTTTTATAAATATGAATGTGTGGTTTGTATGAAGTAGAAGTGTGAACTATGTCTTATGATTGTTGTTTTTCTTTTGCTATGTGTGATGGTATGAAGTAGAACCTGTTCAAGAGCAAGTTATTCCTTTCCAAGATCAGGACTACCCATTTCAAGAGCAGCAAGAAGGAGGCAAGTGTCCTTGACCACTTTGATCCTATGCTAGGATGTGTAGCTAGAATTATTTGCATTGTCAATTGAAATATGAAACCCATGATAGGAAGTTTCCCTAGAATTGCATTACCTTGTTTCCTTGTAGCTTGGGTTGGGACTTATTTTACCATGTCATTTATTATTATGCATATGCTTAGCCATGCTTAGAATGGGATATTTGGGACATGAGATCATCAATTTATATTACCATACTCTTGAATGAGACATTGTGAGTTATGTAGAGGTAGGGATCAAGGCAAGTTGGATGTTTTGGTTGTGTGCTGGGTGCACGAGACTTGGGTTTGTGTTTAGTACTTGCCTGGATCCTAAGGACCGGTTCATGGAGCATGTAACCCGGCTTTACAGTGCCAACCACATGCTGAGATGGGGCAGCTTGGCCAATTAATTAGGTGTATCCCCGGCGTAGTATGGGTGTGTTGGATGGTGCGGGGAGTAGGTGTCAGCTGGACTACCATATGAACCGCAAGGCTCAAGAGGGGGCCACTGCAGCGGGGTTGGAGCCTATTGTATGCTGTTAGGGGTGAAACCTCAGTGGGCCCACGCTCGTCGGGAATTCCTTTGTAAAGGCTTCGTAGTGATCTCCTGGCTACACACCTGGGAAGTGTGAATGTGGATCGTAGCCACTGGCATAATGGAGGTTCTTTTAGTCCACCCGGCAACGGGGGATGAAATCACTACATGTGGGTACAGTGGTACAAACTCTGCAGTGTCAAAACTGTCTTGACAGCCGTGCTCGCGGTTAAGAGCGGCCTGGACTTATTCATGATTAGAGGATTGATGGTTTTGGAAGTTAAGCGGGGAGCTTAACATTGGTAATGATGTTATGGTTATTGGATTACATGATGGGATGGGAAATTGGGACCATTTCACCTGTGTAATAATGTAGGTGCTTAATAAGCTAAGGTGATAGGCATTAATTGCGTAGTGCTTTAACCATGAGTTCAACCTCTCTTTGTTCTAGCCATGCATGATATAATTTTCCCACACTTGCTGAGTACCATTGGTACTCAACCTTGCATTTTTGTTGGTTTATATTGCTGCTCAGGTCAAGATAATGAGGTGGTGTATAATGACCAAGATTTTGGACCCGAGGAAGGTTTTTAGGTTCAGGAAGACCCCCGGGCAACGCCTGTGATGGAGCCCTAATGAATAATATTCCGCTGCTAGTTTATTTACTTGTGATGAACTTATTATTGTCCATCGAGACATTTACTTTGTAAGACTTACTTATATTCGACACCTGGCTTGTAATAAATGATGCTTCACTATTTGTCATCACATGTATGAGAAAATGATCCTGGCATACATGTGATATTTACTTGGTTGTTCTTCGGAAAAACCGGGTGTGACAGGGGTGGTATCAGAGCCAAGGTTGCCCGTAGGAACGTGGACCTAGGTAGAAATGGACGTATTTAAGGGCCCTATTTTCTTAAAAACTATTTTCCAAGGTGTGGGTGGAAAAGTGTTTTAAAGGAGTCATTTTCTTCATCTTACCCCAACTTTCATTCAAAATAGGATTTTTGTTTGAGAATTTATCTAACCTAATTTTAAATTCTTTTGTTTTAGATGGTTCGCATGATTCGCACCGCTCGTAAGTCCACAGGAGGGAGAGTTCCCGTAGTTGCCCTTGCCGAAAGAGAGGAGAGTCGTCCAGTGACGTACCTTTCCTATGGATTGGCAGTAGGAGATTTGTTGCGCCGTCTTCGGCGTATGCTCGAAGCCGCCGGCAATACGGGCAAGCTAATCATCCACTATAACTCCACTCGGACCATCCGTGAGAAGAGGGAAGAATGGAGTTCGGAGATGAGGATTATACACGAGAATCAGCTGCTTAAGATTCACCACTCCCCAGCTTGTCGAGCAACACAAGTTGATGCGGAGAAAGATGTCACCTGGGAGGCCATCACCTGCCAGAGTCACATCTATCGTCGCCACTTGGACAAAACTGAGTACATGTATGTCCTCCAACGTGAGAGTGGTACCACGGAGTACAAGTACCCACCGGTGCAGCAAGGGACTTCCCATGAGCACATGGACTTGTGCTTGGAGGATGCTGCTATGCTCAGCACTCGACTGCAGGAGTGTCAACAAGAGCTTCAGGATGTCCGAGACACCCTGAAGGAAACGGAGGCGTTGCTGCGAGCTTGCTTAAAGGCGAGAGAAAGAGGAGATGGGAATGAACTGTGTGTCACTGTGAGTGATCCATGGACTCCTGACTCCCCGGATCGCCGAGCAATCAGGCGTCGTCGCACTTCTCCACCAGCAGCCTCCCCACCCGAAGCAGAGTCAGAAGGTAGCCGAAATGAGGAGGAAGATCCCAAGGAGCCAGCTCAAGAGGACGAGTAGTGTAGAGTCTTTCCCCTAGCTAGCAAGAGGTCGAGTAGTCGAGTCGTTGCGTAGTTAATGGTGTGATAATGCTTGGTGTGTGACGTGAGTTGTGGAAGCCATGAGCAATTGTCCACAGCCTCGTCTTCAGATTGTTTTGCTTTGGTGTGTGAATCCACAGGAAATAATAGTGCATTTATTTGGTGTGAGATATGAACCCTCGTAAAAGCATAACAAAGCCTCAACACTTCAAAGTACAAACAAATGAAAGTAGTAAGATGATGCTAAATGATTTCAAATTGACATTGGTTGATTCTGCCAGATGGCCGGAAGAGGAAAAGGACGTGCTGCCAACCCCGCCAACAACAATGATGAGGCATGCAACCCTCATCTTTCTGGAGGCCAGGACCGGGGTGGTCGCCGTGAAGAAGTTGATCCTCTCCACCAAATGCTGGAGAATCAAAATCAGCTTATCCAGAACTTGACTCAAGTGGTGGCCAACTTGCATCAAGTTCCACCTACACAAGCTGCACCACGCCAACCAAGGTTGAGTGAGTTTCTAGGAACTCAACCTCCAAAGTTTGCAAGTGCTGCTGAACCTCTGGAGGCAGATGATTGGCTGAAGACCATTGAAAGTAAGATGAGGATCATACAGTGCCAAGGATATGAAAGGGTGCTGTTTGCCTCTCATCAATTGCAAGGACCTGCTGCTGATTGGTGGACCGCCTACGTGGCCGCCCATCATGACCCTGAGAACATCACTTGGGAAGAGTTCAAGCGTAGCTTCCGCAACCACTACATCCCAAGAGGTGAACTCAAAAACAAGAGGAAGGAGTTTCTGGGACTGCAGCAGGGAAACATGACGGTGAGGGAATACCTCACTAAATTTACTCAACTATCCCGTTATGCTCCACGAGACATAGAGACTGATGAGCAGAAACAAGATTGTTTCGTGGAAGGACTTACCGCAGAGATGCAGTGTGCAATGTCCTCCAATGAGTATGAAAGCTTTCAAAAGATGGTGGACAGAGCATTTGTGGTGGAAAGGAAGCTAAAGGCCCTGGAAAATGAGAATAAGAGGAAGGCGGGGTGGTCACATCAGGCCTCAGGGAGCAACACCCGCCCACGTATGATGCAGCAACCTACGGGGCAGACGAGCCGTGCTGCGGTACCCTATTCAGCACCAAGAGGGTACAACCCAAACTACAGGCCTCCCGCAGCACCAGTGCAGCCGCAACGTCAGTTTGTGCAGCAGCCTCGCCCCGCATATCCACCTCGACCAGCAGTGCAAGGACCCCCAAACCAACCCCAAGACAACAAAGGCCAGACATCTAAGATTGGGGTGCAATGTTTTAATTGCGGAGAAGTAGGGCACTACGCCCATAAGTGTCCAAAGAAGAAGCCCACGCAGCCACAGCAGCAGAATGTAATGAGAGGACGGGTGAACCACGTCACTATGGAGGAAGCACAAGAGGCACCCGACGTGGTAGTTGGTAAGTTTCCTGCCAATTTACACCTTGCAACTCTGCTGTTTGATTCTGGTGCTACCCACTCGTTCATTGCTCAAGGGTTTGTTAAGAAGCATGACCTAGCAACCACACAAATGAACCATATGCTAGTGGTAAACTCTCCAGGTGGAGAAATAAGGACAAGACAAGTGTGTCCCAAAGTGAGCCTAGACATTAATGGGGTAGTATTTACTGCTAACCTCATAGTGATAGATTCACAAGGGATAGATATTATTTTGGGTATGGATTGGTTGACCAAACATAAAGGAATCATCCATTGTTCGACCAGAACGGTGGAACTAACTCACCCCAATGGCACAAGAGTAAAGTTCATAACGATACACGAGCCTAGGAGGGACATCAAATTAAATCAAGTGGAAGTGAAAGTTGAGGAAATCAGGACTATCAGGGAATATCCATATGTTTTTCCGGAGGAGTTGCCAGGTATGCCTCCCGACCGTGACGTGGAATTCGCAATTGAGCTAGTACCGGGAACAGCCCCGATATACAAGAGACCTTATCGAATGGACTCCAAGCAGCTAGAAGAGCTCAAGGATCATTTGAGAGAATTGACGGAGAAAGGGTATATTCGCCCTAGTTCCTCACCATGGGGAGCTCCGGTGATATTTGTGCCCAAGAAAGACGGAACCCAAAGGTTATGCGTGGATTACCGTGCCTTGAATGAGGTAACCATCAAAAACAAGTACCCATTACCCCGCATTGAAGACTTGTTTGATCAGTTGAGGGGAGCTTGTGTGTTCTCGAAAATTGATCTCAGGTCGGGGTACCACCAACTCAAGATAAGGCAATCAGATATTCCCAAGACAGCTTTCGTATCTTGGTACGGACTGTATGAATACACTGTCATGCCTTTTGGGCTAACCAATGCCCCGGCATATTTCATGTACCTCATGAACAAGGTATTCATGGAATATCTGGACAAATTTGTGGTGGTTTTCATAGATGATATTCTCGTCTTCTCCAAAGATGAAGAAGAACATGAGAAACATCTAAGGTTGGTGTTACAGAGGCTGAGAGAACACCAACTATATGCCAAGTTGAGCAAGTGTGAGTTTTGGCTGAAGAGAGTTCCCTTTTTAGGACATATAATCTCGGAGGGAGGAATCTCCGTAGATCCCGCCAAAATCGAAGATATCCAGAAGTGGAAAACCCCTGAAAATGTCGGGGAAGTTCGAAGCTTTTTGGGATTGGCTGGATACTATCGACGGTTTATTGAGGGATTCTCCAAGATCTCGAGACCTCTCACCAAACTGTTGGAAAAGGGAATCACATTCACCTGGACGCCACAGTGCGATACGAGCTTTCAGGAGTTAAAGAAGAGATTGACAACAGCCCCAGTGTTGGTTATGCCAGATATGCAGAAGAATTTCACAGTGTACTGCGATGCCTCTGGAAATGGGTTGGGATGTGTTCTCATGCAAGAAGGACATGTCGTGGCATATGCATCCCGGCAGCTTCGGAAGCACGAGAAGAACTATCCTACACATGACCTAGAACTAGTTGCAGTGGTACACGCGTTGAAAATTTGGCGGCACTTTTTGATGGGGAAGAGGACAGAGATATATACGGATCATAAGAGTTTGAAGTACATATTCACACAGCCAGATCTCAACCTCAGACAAAGGAGATGGCTAGAGCTAATCAATGACTTTGATGTGGGCATCAACTATCATCCTGGGAAAGCAAACGTCGTGGCCGATGCTCTGAGTCGGAAAGTGCAGGTCAATAAGTTGAGCTTGAAGGACATGCCCGCAGAATTGAAGGACGAGGTTATAAGGCTCAATCTATGTCTAGTAAATAGTGGTGAAGCCATCGCCATGGAAGTGGACTCCACACTCGAGCGAGACATACGCGAGGGCCAAAAGAATGATGAGAAGATACAAGAGATCAGACAGCTCATCAAGGAAAATAAAGCTCCTGGTTTTAGAGAGGATGAACAAGGAACGGTGTGGCACGGGAAAAGGATCTGTGTGCCAGAAGTAAAGGAGATCCGTGAATTAATTTTGAAGGAGGCTCACGATTCCGACTATTCCATTCATCCTGGGAGTATGAAGATGTACCAGGACCTCAAAGGCAGGGTTTGGTGGTATGGCATGAAGCGAGATGTCGCTGAACATGTTGCCCTATGTGACACATGTCAGTTGGTGAAAGCTGAACATCAACGACCCGCGGGATTACTGCAACCACTCAAAGTGCCTGAATGGAAGTGGGAAGAAATCAGCATGGATTTTGTCGTGGGATTGCCTAGGACCCAATCCGGGTATGATTCAATATGGGTCATTATTGATAGGCTAACCAAGGTAGCTCATTTCATTCCGGTGAAAGAAAGCTACAGCGGATCCAAATTGGCAGAATTGTACATGTCAAGGATTGTGTGTTACCATGGAGTGCCAAAGAAGATAGTGTCGGACCGAGGGACACAGTTCACCTCGAGGTTTTGGCAAAAGTTGCATGAAACCATGGGAACCCATCTGAATTTCAGCTCTGCCTATCATCCTCAAACTGACGGGCAGACGGAGAGAACCAATCAGATCCTTGAAGATATGTTAAGGGCATGTGCACTCAAAAACAATAGGAGTTGGGACAAGAACCTACCGTATGCAGAGTTTTCCTATAACAACAGTTATCAAGCTAGTATGAAGATGTCACCGTTTGAAGCTTTGTATGGAAGGAAGTGCAGAACTCCCCTATTTTGGAACCAAACAGGAGAAAGTAAAGTGTTTGGTCCAGAAGTGCTACAAGAAGCCGAGGCAAAGGTGAGGGAGATTCGCAACAACTTGAGGATAGCACAAACACGCCAGAAGAGTTATGCTGATGTACGAAGAAGAGAACTCGTTTTCAATGTGGGAGACTATGTTTATCTCAAGGTGTCCCCTATCAGAGGACTTCGTCGGTTCAAGGTAAAAGGGAAGTTGTCACCTCGATACATCGGACCCTTTCAAGTTTTGGAAAGAAAAGGCGAAGTGGCGTACCAACTAGAGTTACCGGTTCATCTATCGGACGTACACGATGTATTTCATGTGTCATAACTCAAGAAATGCCTGAGGACGCCTGAAGAGGTGTTACCCATGAATGAAGTGGATGTAGCTGAAGATTTGTCTTATGCCGAGCAACCATACCAGATTTTGGAGACAATGGAACGCCTCACCAGAAACAAGAGAATCCGGATGTGCAAGGTGCAGTGGAAGCATCACTCAGAAGAGGAAGCTACCTGGGAACGGGAAGATGAGCTCAAGGCACAATTTCCGGAATTGTTTTCTTAGAAACACCAATCTCGAGGACGAGATTTCTTTTAAGGGGGGTAGAGCTGTAACACCCCAAATTTTGATTCAAAACTCTAAACCATGTTCAGAGGGGAATTTAAAAATTTTTGGACGTGTTGCATGTTTTGCAAAAATTCAAATTCAAACTGGAATTCAAATTATACTCAAAACAGAAAAGAAATGGAAAAAGAAAAAGAGAAACGGGAAAAAAACCGGCCAGTGGGCTGAAACCCGCCAGCCGGCCCAGTTTCCCCGCGCCAGCCCGCCCCCGCGCGCGCCGCGCTGTCTCTCACAGACGGGTGGGACCCCCCTGTCATCCCTAACCCCGCGGCCCCGGACTCTCTCCCGCGCGCGCGATCGCAACCGACCGGATTTCCGCGTCCCGCAGCCCGAATTCTGGTCCCAAACGACTCAAACTCGATCGCAACAGACCCACCGCCCCTCCCCGGCTATAAAAACCCCAGCCCCGATCGGTTTTTCCCACGCGATCGCCGATTTTTACTCCGGTGAGCACCGAGACTTCGCCGGTGAATTCTGGCCGATCTAAGCTCGGAAATTCTGATCTAACTCGCTGGTCTTGATCCACCGCCTCCGGGGAGCTTTGCAGGTGCAGAAAACTCGGAGAGTTACGGTGTAAACCCAGCGCCGACGAGCTTCGCCGTGGTTTTGCCTCAGACCTCGCCGCCAAGCACTTTCCAGGACCCCCGAGCTCGAGAAAACCCCCGAGGTGAGATCCCTGACCTCCCCTCTACCGATCTATGCCATAAGATCACAGTTCTAGGCAGAATTCTCGAGGATCCGAAACTTTCCGGCGAGATCGCCGCTTTCCGCCGCCGTGCACCGCCGGCAGCGCCGCCCGCGCTCGGTCAGAGCGACGTGGCCGCTTGTGCGCCGTTTATTTTAAATCGCACGGTAGACTTTAAAACCCCGCGTACCGGTTCGATGTTATAATCTCAGCCGTCGGTTTAAAATCGGACGGTCCACGTCAGCCCCGCATTATAAAGACTGGAATTCTTACGTGCTACCCCCTGGGGTTCTCTGGAATTGAGAGCTAGCCCCGGAAACTTCAGATCTAGCCCCTGGAACTCCAGAAAATCATGTAAATCCATTTAAAAATCAGTTTTAACCCCTGGACTTAATAGAAATTAGGAAAAACACCTCTGATAAGTGTAGCTAGACCCCTGGAAATTATGAAAATAATATTATAGACCCTGTAATGGGGTGAATTCATTATTTTAGCCTTGTTTAGTATTTAATTTAGAAAATTGAATATGTAACTAGTGTTTAAAAATTAAAAAGGGGGACAAACATAATTGTCAAAATTAATTAAAAACTTTCTCAGTACTTAGAAAACTTTGGAGTGAGATAAAAATATATTTTTGGGCTGAAATAAATCTGTTTCATCTATTATTCACATTTATTAGTATAGGGACACATTTTTAAGTAAAGAATAGCTATAGAAAAATAGGGAAAATAATTAAAATAGTATACATCAGAAGCCAAGGTCAAAATATGTTATTAAATTATTTAGGACCAGAACCTATACTGTTTAGGTGATGTGTATTACTAATTTCATAATAAAATACACAATTATGCATAGGAGTATAAAAAATGATAAATGGAGTTTTTAAAATCCATAGGGTTCAGTTTAGGGTTGGTAGAAATTATGAAGGCACATATGGGGAAGAAAAATACTTTTCATACACACTTGGTAGTAAAAAGGTGTAGTAGTTGAATATAAGAAATTTATTGGAAACCCATATAAATAGTATGTAAGTATAAATGTGGACACAAAAGTAGGAATCATATATACATGGTTAAAAGTGCATGCAAGCCACAACTTAACACACATAAAGTAACCACAACACATATAATGGTAAAGAACTTTTATAAATATGAATGTGTGGTTTGTATGAAGTAGAAGTGTGAACTATGTCTTATGATTGTTGTTTTTCTTTTGCTATGTGTGATGGTATGAAGTAGAACCTGTTCAAGAGCAAGTTATTCCTTTCCAAGATCAGGACTACCCATTTCAAGAGCAGCAAGAAGGAGGCAAGTGTCCTTGACCACTTTGATCCTATGCTAGGATGTGTAGCTAGAATTATTTGCATTGTCAATTGAAATATGAAACCCATGATAGGAAGTTTCCCTAGAATTGCATTACCTTGTTTCCTTGTAGCTTGGGTTGGGACTTATTTTACCATGTCATTTATTATTATGCATATGCTTAGCCATGCTTAGAATGGGATATTTGGGACATGAGATCATCAGTTTATATTACCATACTCTTGAATGAGACATTGTGAGTTATGTAGAGGTAGGGATCAAGGCAAGTTGGATGTTTTGGTTGTGTGCTGGGTGCACGAGACTTGGGTTTGTGTTTAGTACTTGCCTGGATCCTAAGGACCGGTTCATGGAGCATGTAACCCGGCTTTACAGTGCCAACCACATGCTGAGATGGGGCAGCTTGGCCAATTAATTAGGTGTATCCCCGGCGTAGTATGGGTGTGTTGGATGGTGCGGGGAGTAGGTGTCAGCTGGACTACCGTATGAACCGCAAGGCTCAAGAGGGGGCCACTGCAGCGGGGTTGGAGCCTCTTGTATGCTGTTAGGGGTGAAACCTCAGTGGGCCCACGCTCGTCGGGAATCCCTTTGTAAAGGCTTCGTAGTGATCTCCTGGCTACACACCTGGGAAGTGTGAATGTGGATCGTAGCCACTGGCATAATGGAGGTTCTTTTAGTCCACCCGGCAACGGGGGATGAAATCACTACATGTGGGTACAGTGGTACAAACTCTGCAGAGTCAAAACTGTCTTGACAGCCGTGCTCACGGTTAAGAGCGGCCTGGACTTATTCATGATTAGGGGATTGATGGTTTTGGAAGTTAAGCGGGGAGCTTAACATTGGTGATGATGTTATGGTTATTGGATTACAATGATGGGATGGGAAATTGGGACCATTTCACCTGTGTAATAATGTAGGTGCTTAATAAGCTAAGGTGATAGGCATTAATTGCGTAGTGCTTTAACCATGAGTTCAACCTCTCTTTGTTCTAGCCATGCATGATATAATTTTCCCACACTTGCTGAGTACCATTGGTACTCAACCTTGCATTTTTGTTGGTTTATATTGCTGCTCAGGTCAAGATAATGAGGTGGTGTATAATGACCAAGATTTTGGACCCGAGGAAGGTTTTTAGGTTCAGGAAGACCCCCGGGCAACGCCTGTGATGGAGCCCTAATGAATAATATTCCGCTGCTAGTTTATTTACTTGTGATGAACTTATTATTGTCCATCGAGACATTTACTTTGTAAGACTTACTTATATTCGACACCTGGCTTGTAATAAATGATGCTTCACTATTTGTCATCACATGTATGAGAAAATGATCCTGGCATACATGTGATATTCACTTGGTTGTTCTTCGGAAAAACCGGGTGTGACACTTGATGTACCACTCATCCGAGTGACCACCAGTTTTGCTCTTCCAGCCAGCATACATCCAACTGCGGTCTTCACCCATGTTTGACTCTGCAGTTTAAAGCCAAAGAAATTATCGTTAATCACCCCGACTCCAGAAAGATAGGTCAAACATGCAGGAGTTATCCTGCTTCTGACGAGACACAATACCTGAAGCCCAACAAAATTTTGGCAGCATAACCTCACTTGTTTTACACTGCACCCCCCAAAAATGGTGCAGTTCTTCAAGCTTTGCAGTCAGCTGTCCAACAACAAGGGAGGAGGCGAGGAAATAACGAAAGAGGAGGAATGAACGGGAGAAAACCATCTGTCGGGGCCTGCCGTCCATGCATGGGAGCTTGTCATAAGTAACGACATCCCGAGGACGAACGATGGTTACCATCGCAAATTATGGCTTGGAGACTTTATTTGCGACGGTTACCATTGCGGTTCGCTTCCGTGCCATCTCGAAGCCGCCGTGTATGCCGCTTACCGGGGCCGCCGCCGCGTAGTCGGGAGCGGCCTCGGGGTGTGTGAGTCGGGGCCGGGTATATCCAGTTTAGGGTTGGCCGTCACAATTTATTTTACTTGCGACGGCTTTTTCTTTGGCCGTCGTATATAGGAATTTATTTGCGATGATCATTTAATTTGCGATGGCCCTAGGTCTGGTCGTCGCAAATCAATCTAATTACCAAATTAAACTATAAACACACTAATTACCTAACTAACTACAAAAAACAATCTAATTACCAAATGCATGTACATGGATAAGGTTACCGAGAGGCGGCGATGGCGGCGGGCGCGGCTGGCGCGCTGGGAGACGGCGACGGCGGCGGGCGTGGCGCATCAGCGGGAGGCGGCGAGTGCGGCGGGGCGTGGCAGCGGGAGGCGGGGGCGTCGGGGCGCGGCGGCGGGAGGCAGTAGCCGAGGAGGGGCGCGGTGGCAGGAGGCAGCGCGCGCGCGGCAGGAGGCGGCACGGTGGGGAGGTCGTTGCAAATCAATCTAGTTACCAAATTAAACTATAAACACCCTAATTACCTAACTAACTAAAAAACAATTTAATTGCCAAATTAATTACAAATTATTCTAAAACAACATTCAATTAACTACACTCTAACTAATAACATGAAAAATGAAAAAAAATGCATGTACATGGAGGAGGTTACCGAGAAGCGGCGATGGCGGCAGGCACGGCGGCGACGGGAGGCGGGCGCGGCGGGAAACGGCGACAGCGGCGTGAGGCGGTGCGGCGGTGAGAGGCAGCGGGTGCGGCGGTGGGAGGCGGGGGCGGCCGGGCGCGGAAGGCGGGGTGCGGCCGGGCACGGGAGGCAAGAGGCAGGGCGTGGCGGGAGGCAGGAGGTGGGAGGCGGGCGGTGGGCGATGGGCGGCAGGAGGCGGGGCGCGGTAGGAGGCGGCGGGCGCAGCGGGAGTCTGGCGCGGTGACGGCGTTGAAAAGTCTGTGAGTCGGGACGGCGCTCAGCCGGGTATATCCCGTTAATTTGCAATGGCTTCGGTAATTGCGACAGCTTTTTCTTCTGCCATCGTGATTTATTTAACTTGCGACGGCTTTTTCTTTGGACGTCGTAAATAGGCATTTATTTGTGACGGTTATTTAATTTGTGACGGCTCCAGGTCTGGTCATCGCAAATCAATGTCTATTTGTGACGGCTAAAGTCGTAGCCGTCACAATTTACTTTATTTGCGACGGCCAACCGTCGCAAATGATCGCGTTTCCTGTAGTGAATACATCCTTTCATTGAAAACATTTTTTATAAAGAGAAAGTCCAGTCTACTTTCTCCAACTTTTACCTAAGCCTACGTAACCATTAAACTATTGAATTGTTTACTCAGCTGTCAGGACTCTCAAAACAAGCTCATTTTTCCTTAAGCCAGCAGCATAAACCATTTTTGCCCACTTGGACAGTGATATTGACACGCGGTTCCCAGGTCACCTTCTCCCTTGGCCCCCACTCATCCCGCATCCTCCCGCTTGTCAATCTTCTCTAGGGAGCAAGGAGGTACACACATGTCCACCACGTCACCATTCTGCCCCCTCTTCCACCCTCCTCTCGCCCGTCGCTCACCTCCGGTGCCGACACACCTCAATGGCCATGTGAAAGAATTTCATTTCCTTGTCGTTCGGTTCTCCTCCTCCCGCGCTCCTTGTGAAATCCCAAAAAGTTTAGTAAATGGAGCTGGAAATGTACACCAAGGAAATGAGAGAAAGTTTAAACTTTTGAATTGGAAGGTGTGAGCTCCAAGTACTATAGTAATGGGTCACAATGTCCAAACACAAAGACCCAAACCTACCACATGGTTCTTCACACATCCACGGGCAGCCCGGCAAATTTTCAGCTCATTTGCGAAAGATTTCCCTATTTGTTGGAATTTTTAACGGGAGACAATTCGAATTTGAATTTGAACTTCAGTTTCAAATTCCGACTTCGCTGAAATTCAAGTTTGAGAGCACCATGGTGTTCCTCATATTCCTATTGGCTGGTTCTCCAAGTTTGATCAAATTTGGGGTTCATTTGCTAGCCCAAATAAAAATGGAAAGAAAAAGAAGAGGGAAAGGGGGCCCACTGGTCAGAAGACTTAGACCCGAAGTCAATTCGTGCGAGTCACTCGGCAGCCGACGTTCACTGCGTGCCACCTCCTGCTCCCGCGCCCGAGTGAGGGAGACACCACACTCCTGTGCTGCACCTGGAAGTACCGGTTGCTGTGATCACTACGCACTCAGGCCACGTGAACTCGTCCCCTCGATCCCATCCCTTTCACTCACCGAAGCAAGCAACCTCCGGTCGACCTCTCTGATCACCGGCACCCGGGCGGCACAGGCACTTTCGTGCCCGACGAGCTACACGAAAAAGGTCCGCCCCGAGGTGCTGATCACAACCGTGCCGACCACGCTCTCTCTCTCTCGCACGATCGACATAGAATTTGGTTGATTAGTGCGTCGGTGTGTTTAGAACCGAGCCACACGAAATCTGAAAATTCGAAGCAATCAAGCCACTATCCCCTGGACCGAGCTATAGACATGATCTAGACTCACCCACGCGTCTCTAGGATCAAAAACCATTGAGTTTCATCGAGTCTTGGTGATGTTCTTCGAGATTTTTGCATCGGCGCCGATTTTCACCCTAGGTCGCCGATGAGCTTGTAGTTACAGCCTCGGTTGAGCTAATTTGAGCTCATGCCGGTGCTTAGGATGCCACCGCGATGCTCTAGGAAGAGAGACCGAAGGATTTGGGCCCCCCTAGCATGAGTGTTATGCTGCCGAACTTCAACCGCCGCTGCCGCCCGTCGCCGATGGGTTTCCGGTGACCGGGGTCCCCGGCCGACCACGGGGAAGAGTTGCCCGTGGTCCAAAAGGGGAAGGCGGCAAGTTTACGGGCTGGAAGAGGTCGGAAAGGTGGGTTCTGAGGAGCTCGCCGCTGAGCACCGCCGCAGCCGGCCGTTGGCGCGAGGAGGAAGACGGCACTGTATTGTGGGACCTGCCTGCAGAGTTTGAACTTTTCTGGGACTTTCCAGTTTTAGTTCAAACTTCAAATGCACACAACTTTTGCTAGAAAGCTCCAAATTTAGTGAACTGAATTTTGCTGAATTCATCTTTTTGAGTACTTTCCATCAACACAAATTTCAGCTCATGAAACTTAATGGTTTTCCAGAATTAATTCCCTAAAATTTAAACTGTTAGGAACTTTATCTGGAGAATTTCTTTATGAAAAATTCTGAAATTCGGCTGGGATGTTCACTGAAAAATCCTTGAGTCACAGTAATATTTTTAGACCCATCCAAGTTCATTTAGTCCCCTAATGGTTTAATTAAGTGAACTGCCCTGAGAAACTAGATAAATGTACAGAAACATTTTTTCAGATTTTCTCAAATCTTGTCTAGGGCATAACTTCATCTAGAATTCTTCAACTGACATGAAACCAATTCCATTAGAACTATATCAAACTCTACTTTCCAGAAAGTAATAGTTGAAGCCATGAAAACCCCTGGAATTCTTTACAGGCTCTAATATTGATCAAATAGGCTTTTATTTGTACAAAGCTCAAATGAATTTTTTTTCAAATGAAACTTGGTCAAGACTCTGGTTAGGACCCTACCAAGCCACCATAAAAATTTCAGATCCAAAGGGGAGGGCTAGCTAGAGTTATAGTCTGTACATATTCAATTTCAAACATTGCATTTAAATTAACAAATAGTATATCGTTTACGTGTAGTCGCTGAAGGCGAGGAGACTCCGGAAGTGCTCGACTTTCTTCTTCCGGACGAAGCCCTAACAACTGACCAACAGAAACAAGGCAAGACCCGGTTTACATTAAACCATTTTACAAAGTTTGCTTTGTTATATACTTGGTATGAGGTTTATGGATGTGCATTAGGTGTAGGGTGGATGAAACCCAAGTGCATAACCAGAATTGTCCTATAAGAGTGATGGTGGTGTCTAAGGCCTCGAGTAGACAGGCTATTCTTAATGATTCATAGAACTTCGGTACAAGTCGAGTAGTTGGAATCTACTCGCGAGTTAGGCTTTGGGACACACGGGATTGGTTTGAGTGATGTGAGATCATTTTAGTAAGAAAATGAGACTAGGCAGGGGCTAGGGCGCAGCAAGAGGAAGTCTTGTGTGCGCAGCCCTGCCCGTGTGGATTGAGGACCGATCCGTGTGCGGCCCTGCTGAACAAGTATTGAACGTACCGAAGGCATATCAGATATATGGGCCCCAATAAACCGATGTAACCTATACCTCCGGGCGTCGAGGCATAACACACCGATTTATAGGTGTAGGTTGAGGGCAGAAAGGTCGAAATCCGCTAATGGGCATAGAGAGATGCTCCGTGTAGAGAACCTCCTGTCCGTTTGGGTGCGACCGGTTCGACGTTTGGGCTGTTTGGTGAAAGGTTGTCCCGTACGGCATCGAGTGAGCGTGCTGTGCAGCTCCACGGGTGGGCGTACGTGACGTGCTCTTTGGGTATCCCTACAGGTGTATATCGAGTCGATTCGCCGTCCCTCATGGTGACGAGTACTGCTTGTTCACTGCATCATAAAGTAGATAAACTATGGAATGTTATGATTCAATTCTGCTGATATATATAATTGTATTTCTACATGTGTGCCACCAAATATTGCTTACTGAATTTCAAATTCATGAACTGTTAACTTGTGGCTAAAAGATGAAATAAGGATGAACTTGTAGGCGTGTCCATTTGCTGCTAATTACCACCCCATGTCCGTTGTACACTACATGTAGAGTTTCATGCCTAGGTGAGTCGGTTAAGTCTTGTTGAGCCCTCGTGCTCACGGTTGCTGCTATAAGTGTTTTTCAGGTGAAGAGCATCCCAAGGACTCGGGTTACGAGTCCACCGGCGAGGGCTACCCTCCGTCGGAGACCACGGCTGAGTGGGAGCCGTACACGCCGCGCTGAGCTGAGGAGTGTAGCTAGTGTGGGTTGCCCTAGGGCTGGGCAACCGACTTTTGCTAGGTAGACGGGCGTGAGTTGTACAAACTTAGTTTCCGCCGCTGTAATATAAACACTAGTTTGTAACTGAAGTATTGTACTACTTTGTACATTTCAGTTGGTTTTCTATGTAATACAATGTTTCCTTATGATGTGTGCTGTCGGGTGTCGCATCGTGTGGCACCAACCTCTGCAATCCTGGATGAGCGGATCGCGGTCCGCCACAGGCTGGTATCAGAGCGGCATTGGGGATAGCACACTAATTAAGGACTGTATTACAGGGAAAACTTAGGTTTACAGCGAGGATTCGCTAGTTTACCCAAGTAAGGACTATATTAGCATAGTTACTTAAAGTGGCAAGACTAGCATATGTGTTATAATTCTGAATTTTATTTATGTAACGACGCACCTACGCGCAAGTAAAAATGATAAGGAATGCCACCGAAAGCGGTTCAATTTCGGTTAGCTCCTCTGATGAGGAATGTGGTTTAGGGATAGGTCTCACAGCTTGGTGTGAGACGTCAATATGAAACTCTTGGACTCTTCATGTTCTTGGGTTCATATGAAACGCTGATCCCTAGCGTGCATTAGGCAAGTAAGTGGAGACCCCATCGTGTGATTAGTAACGCGATAGTGTGTTCGTCTGGAAATAGCCCAGGAGTACATACGCAGCGCTTGCCATCGCCGTGCCCTGCAGGGCAGTAGGTGGATCTGTTGGGTTGATAAAATTCTCAACCATGACGACCCGTTCGCGCTCTACTCGGGTTCCCTGTCGTGTGGTGTTAAAACACGATCACGTACCTTGAGACGTGGCTTGACTCAAGGACGGTCGTATGGCAACGATACGGTATTTACTTTCAAATATGGACCTGCCTGAAATGAGAATAACCTTTGAGTGCATCATTATTAGGTGTTATTCTGCAGGTACTAACCACATATGTATCCCGTGTAGTATACGTGTGCGAGAGCCCGTTTAGTGCCACAATTGAGACGTATATGCTAGTGTAATCAGGTTAGGATTTTCTTTTTGTGAGGAACGTAGTACCGACATATAATAGGCATGTGCATGAAAGATAATGATAATAAAGAACTAAAATCACCAAGTTTCAACATTTAGGGCCCTGGTTGGGTAGAAAAATGCTATAGTGGATCAGCATAGCTCCAAGGGACTGAAAAACAGAGTGCTCTGTTTTGGGCAGCAAGTTTGCTGAACCTTGACAGGGCATAACTCACAGATCATTTAGCCAATGGAGGTGTGGGATATAGTTCTGGAAATGTGTTTAAGTTCTCTACAACCTTCTTGTAGACTCCCAGAGCTGAATCACACCTTAAACTTGCTGAAATTCCAGATGATTGTAAACTGTCCAGAACCAGGACAGATTTAAAATACTCTCTGGACTGTTCTGTTTTTCAAGTATAACTTCTTTTAGAACAATCTAAAATTGTCATATGATACATTTTTGGAAAGGGTAGGAGATGTGTTACATCTTTATAATTCAAATTTTCTGCAATTGCAGCACGGAATTGAGCTGAAATTAGAGTTGAATACAGCAACTTCCAAAGGAGGTGCTGTTGAAATTCTTCCAGAAATTCTGTTGACTTTGAATTATCATAACTTTTTAACCACAGCTGATATTAGGGCAAATAAATACTCATTGGAAAGATACTGAAGTTAACTTTAACTTTGGTATTCAGCTTGAGTCATGAAAATGACCAGAACTAGATCAAAATCTGGGATATGTAGAAACTGGTCATTCGGGCAGAGGGATGACAGTTGAACTCATGTGAGAGTTTGTTGTACCCCAGGGGGTTTGAGTACTTACAAGGGGGGTAGAACATACTCATTAGTGGTTATATTCAACTAGTGAAAGATTTGAGTATATGTCTTGCTCAAGTTTCTTTTTCTAGAGACCATGTTTGTGTCGTATTGAAGATAAAAGGGTAGTATACGTGATGACAAGGTGATTATAACGTCTCGTAGTAACCAAACCTAGTTGAGATGAAATTACAAAGAGGAAGTCAGTCAATTTGGATTTAACTAGTTTATATTTGGTCTGGTAATGGTGTAGCTTGTGCAAAGTTATTACATTATCTGTATACGAGATGTATCGCATGCTTTACTGTCATTATGTTATATGCCTATTGGACTGCATGAAGTATGTTGCGGGACTGATGTTTATTGTCGTATGGTTGCAGATGGTTCGCACTCGGACCATGCATGAGGTTGGTGGCTCTAGCCAGCAGGGGGGTGATGACTCCCAGCCACCTGCCTACGACAGCACCACGCAGCAACAACCACCACCGCCGCCCCCGCTTATGCTAGCGGATGTGATCGCGGCCCTGGTGGGGAATCGTGAGGAGCAGACCGGCCTGCTCCGCACGATCGTGCAGAATACGTCCCAGGCGGGGGGGGGGGGGGCGTCAAGAGAGGGGGCCTCGTGAACCCCATGTTGTGACGTACTCGGATTTCATGAGTACGCACCCTCCGGTGTTCACAGAAGCAGCAGAACCCCTGGAGGCCGACAACTGGCTGCGGACAATTGAGTCCAAGTTCGGGCTGCTCCAATTACGGAGCGGCAGAAGATTCTGTTCACGGCGCAGCAGCTTCACGGTGCCGCTGGTGCATGGTGGGCAAATTATGTCGCCTCACTGCCGGCTGGCCATGCCGTGGAGTGGGAAGAATTCCAGGAGGCGTTCCGCGCCTACCATATCCCTCCCGGGATAATGAAGCGGAAGTTCCAAGAGTTCTTGGAGCTGAAGCAGGGCGGGAGGAGTGCCCACGACTACTCCCATGCCTTCAACCATCTGGCGTAATATGCACTGGATTACGTCTCCACTGAGGAGAAGAAGCGAGAGCACTTCTATCGGGGATTACATCCCGAGATGAAGACGCATCTCGTCCAATGCAATCGTGGCACGTTCAATGATCTAGTCAACGCCGCGATCATTCAAGAAGATGCTCAGCGGGAGTTGGCGGCTGAGCAGCTGAAGCGCAACACTCCACCCAGCAGTGGGGGTGGAGCTCCCGAGAAATACCGCATGGTGTATCGGACACCGTCCGGTCAGCAGTGGCATCCACCGGTGCGACCTCAACAGTTCGGGGGTCGTTCTTTCCAGTCACCCCCGTTCCGACCGTCGATGCCACCACCGCGACCGCAACAACAGCAGCAGCAGCAGATGGTACCCCGGGCGTTTCCACCGCTACAACACGCCCCCGGTTTCCGTCCGCTGATCAGCGGAGGACCGCCTCACTACACTTACTTTATGTGTGGCCAGGCAGGCCATTTCTCGAAGGACTGTCCCCAAGGGCAGCAGAGCAGCGGGCAAGCCCAGTTCCAGGGCGGTGCTTGAGGCTGACCTCCGGTCAAGAAGGTTGGCCAGCAAACTGGGGGCGTGCGCAACCTCGACAATGAGGACGCCCCAGAGGGAGACAATGTGCCTGCGGGTACGTTCACTCTCAATGATCAAGCAATCATCATATTATTTGATTCGGGTGCAACCCACAACTTCATAAGTGCATCATATGTGGTTAAGCATCAACTGGAAGCCTTTCCCACCGAGTGCTCTTATATAATCTGCTCACCGGGAGGAAAAATTTCAGCAACTATGATGATTCCAAAAGCACCACTGTGCTTAGGTGGGAAGATATATCCCACCACTAAGATTATTCTTGAGGGGCAGAAGATTGATGCAATCTTAGGGATGTCATGGCTAAGCGACCATGGCGCTGTCCTGGAAACATTATCACGGACAGTGCACCTCAACTCCCCACTACACCGTCCGCAGTCCCTCATATTAGACAATCTAGTCCGGGAAGTTTCAGCAATTAATAATACTGAAGCTCTCAAGTTAGAGGACATTCCCGTAGTCCGGGAGTACCCCGACGTGTTTCCAGATGATCTTCCGGGCATGCCACCTGAGCGGGATGTCTAGTTCAAGATTGAGATTGCACCCGGGACTACTCCTATCTCACGGAGACCATACAAAATGGCTCCGAACGATCTGGCTGAATTGAAAGAACAGCTCAATGATCTGTTGAGCAAAGGTTTCATTAGGCCGAGTTCCTCGCCTTGGGGATGCTCGGCGCTGTTCATAAAGAAGAAGGATGAAACCTTGAGGCTGTGTGTGGATTACCGGCCGCTCAACACCGTCACCATCAAGAACAAATACCCACTGCCCCGCATTGACATCCTGTTCGATCAGCTTGTGGGTGCAAGTGTGTTCTCCAAGATGGACCTTCGCTCTGGATATCATCAAATAAAAATCAGGGTAGCGGATATCCCGAAGACGGCCTTCTCGTTGAGATATGGCTTATATGAATATCTCGTCATGTATTTTGGTCTCACTAATGCTCTGGCACATTTCATGTATCTCATGAACTCGGTGTTCATGCCGGAGCTGGACAAGTTCGTTGTGGTGTTCATCGATGATATCTTGGTTTACTCCAAGACAGAAGCAGAACACGCCGAACACTTGAGAATGTGTGTTTTGGATCAGCCAAGTGCCATTTTTGGGACATATCATATCAGTGGAAGGCATTGCGGTTGATCCAAGCAAAATTAAACAAGTGCTGAAATGGAAAGCTCCCACTTCTGTCCATGAAGCCAGAAGCTTCCTCGGCTTAGCGGGATACTACCGGAGATTCATTTCAAGCTTCTCCAAGCTTGCTAAGCCGATGACATAATTATTGAAGAAGGGAACAAAATATGTTTGGAACACGGCATGTGAAGGAGCGTTCCAAGCATAAGTGAAGCATCTCACAACAGCCCCGGTCTTAGCTCAACCGGATACAACTAAACCCTTCGGCGTGTATTGTGATGCGTCCGGTATCGGGCTCGGCTGCATGTTGATGCAGGAAGGACGTGTGGTCGCGTATGGCTCACGCCAACTTCGAAATCATGAGCAGCATTATCCGACTCATGATCTTGAGCTCGCTGCTGTGGTTTTGGCGCTGAAAATGTGGAGGCACTATCTCCAGGGGAATTTGGTGCATCTCTACACCGACCACAAGAGCCTGAAGTATATTTTCACCCAAAAGGAGATGAATATGAGGCAAAGGAGGTGGTTAGAACTAACCAAAGATTATGAGATTGAGATTCATTACCACTCCGGCAAGGCGAATGTGGTTGCCGACGTGCTGAGTCGGAAATCACATGTCCATAACCTCACCATTACACCGGTGGAGGAGGAAGAGCCGAGTTTATACTTGGTTCCTTATAGATCACTCTACAACCTTGCCCTCATCCCTACCATTAGGGAGGAGATCATTGCAGCTCAGAAAGTTGATAAGGGCATGGCACATCTCCAGAGACGGATAGACAACGGGGAAATCAAATGTTTCCGGAAGGATGATGAGGGGACGTTGTGGTTCAATGACCGCATAGTCGTACCCCAGGATATGGAGCTGAGGAAGAAGATTCTTGATGAAGCTCACTTGTCTAAATACTCCATTCATCCGGGCAGCAACAAAATGTACTAAGATTTGAAAAAGAATTTTTGGTGGACACGGATGAAGCGGGAAGGGGCTAAGTACGTATCCGAATGTGATACGTGTAGGCGAGTGAAAGCGGATCATATGAGGAAATCAGGGCTGCTGCAACCCCTAAAAATCCCGGCATGGAAGTGGGAAGATGTAAGCATGGATTTCATTGTGGGATTACCCCTCACTTCCAACAAGCATGATTCCATTTGGGTAATCGTTGACCGATTAACCAAGTCGGCTCACTTCATTCCTGTGCATACACGTTACAATGCCGGCAAATATGTGGCGATGTACATAGCGAGAATTCTATGCTTATATGGGGTACCCAAGACCATAGTCTCGGATCGAGGTGCATTATTTGTGTCTCGTTTTTGGGAGCAGTTGCACGCTGCATTGGGTACTAATCTGATTAGAAGCTCCACCTATCACCCTCAGACAGATGGTCAAACAGAGAGGGTGAACCAAGTACTAGAAGACATGTTGAGAGCGTGTGCCATCCACCACGGTAGAAACTTGGATGATCATCTACCGTTGGCGGAATTCTCGTACAACAATGGCTATCAAGCAAGTATCAAGATGGCACCCTATGAAGCTCTCTGTGACGCCCTCAATTCTGTAGAACACAGAACCGAGAACTGATGCGTATGTGTGCCCAGGATGTTCATCACACATACACATATACTTCACAAACTGAATTCAGAATATATATAACCATGAATAATAGGGTTTATTACAATGTCTCATGAGTCTTGGACTCATTCTAGCAGCGGAAGTCTTATCTTAGCAGCGGAAGTCTTATTCTAGCAGCGGAAGTCTTTATTCTAGCAGCGGAAGTCTTCTAACTAGTGCAGAAGCAAACTAAGCAGCAGCAGCGGCTCCATCTCTACTCCAATCCCACAGGCAAGTTGACGATGGATCACACTCCTAGAACTCCACGGGGTCTTCATAGTACTCCTTTCCTGTTGCTGACGATGTATGATAATGCAAGTTTGAGTACATGACGTACTCAGCAAGTGCGAGAAAATATGATATGTAGCTCACACCAAGGAAGATATAAAAGGCTCATTGCATAAAAGCAAAGTTTATTTCTCAAAACACGATAAAAACAACAACTTAGCTTTAAGTGAATGTAATCCCAACATGTATTTAAACACCAACATACATTCATCATGTTCCATTACTTTCACGTCTCTTCCAGACATTTATCTTTCTCAATTATCCTCAAGCTCGTGAATACCAACTCGTATTCACTACCATCTCATGAATACCATCTCGTATTCACTACCATTTCATTTCATATTCAATTCCATCTCATACTGAGACCAATGCTCATTGTCATGACTCAACAGTCATGCAACAATCTCAGTACCCGGACACAACAGTCCCGAAAACCAAATCCAAAGACAAAAACATAACCAAATACCATCCAAACAATCCCAAAAACCATCCCATATAATCATGTGGGTTGTACAGAGACTCGTGACCGTAACCTCAGCTATCATGATAGTTTTAGACTCTGCAGAGTTTGTACCACTTTACCCACAAGTTTGTGATTTTGTCACCCGTCGGCAACTACAGAACCTCCATTATACCAGTACACAACCGTCGGTGTATGGCCAAGAGATCACAAAATAGCCTTTACAAAGGGGTTACTAGATGTATGGACTCACTAAGGTTTCACCAGCAGGCTAGAATCTCCAATTCTCCCACCCACGGGCCCCCTCTTGTGCCATGCAGTTCCCAGGGCAGTCCTCACTCGACTCCCATTCCCCACGCCTTCCACGGTCTATAACAATCTGGCAACTTACCTAATTACTCAGCTAAGCCGCACCCATACTTGGCCTTGTGGTGGCACTGTTATCCTAGGATGGCTCGCATGAACCGCTCCTTCGATCTACGGCAAGTAACCACCATCTCATACTACCTCATCCACAAACCAAGCTTGCCTAGATCTCCCTCCGATTCATATTAATTAATAACATCAGTTTCTCATTATTCTTACGAGTGCAGTTAGCTACACACATCTATCTTGCTTCCATATCCCATGGACTCAGCGAAGCATAAAAGCAAAAACCATACCCGACTCATTAACTTTCCCGGTGACAAGGGTGGTTAACAAAACTAGTAAACTCCTATGAAAGGGTTTCCCATCATGTTGACTCAAGCACACACACGTTTTCGCAAACAAAACAGTTTTCCAAAAACATGGGATCAACGGTCAAGGGGCACTTGCCTTGTTCTTACGGTTCCTATTGCTCGAATTCTTGGTGTTGTAGTCCGTCGTAGGTAGCTCCCTGAGCTTGTCCTTCTATACGCAATCACACACATACAAGATTCATAGCAATCAATCATCATGCACAAACTCTACTTTAAGATGCAATGATGCATATGCATGTTAATCCTATGATGCAGTTTAGTTTGTATGTGTTCTTGTATGGCTTGCACGGTTTTTACGATGAACAGAGATGTAAAGATCAATTGTGGACGTGGCGATGATCTTGACTTTAGATCTAGATCAAACCGATCAACACGTGATCTATCCACGAAAAAGCTTCTGTTTTGAAGGGATCGAAGAAACAGATGCAAAGAAAACGCGACGACGTCGTAAGGTGGTAATGGAGACCTACCTTACTTCCTTCAGGTCCTTCTTCTAGCAAAAACAGATCGTCGGCCCTCCTCCGGCGATGGCGATCATGTCTGGGCTCATGGGCGGTCTCTCCGGTGGTTAAACTCCAGCGAAGAGGTTTAGCTCGGTGAGTTTGGGGGCTAGGACTCTAAGTTGTCGGCTTAGAAAAGATGTTACGACCAAGGGGTTGTTTCGGGTTCTATTTATAATCAGGAAGAGAAGAGTCCTAATCTGATCGGAATTCGAATGAGAGTCCTATTCAAATTGTTTTTGAATCTTAACGAATTATCCTCAATTCATTCGGTGCGGTAGCAATGTGGAATTCGTGTCGGTTTCCTCAGTACCGGGGATTCCCACGCGTACAGAAGAAAAACCTCTTCAAATCTCGTTACCTTCATGGCGGTGAGCTCCGGAAGCTCCACCTGACCAGCGAGGGCCTGGTTTCCCTTTTCCGCAGAGGTGGGCTCCAGTTGTGCCGTGTGTCAGGCGGGCGAGACCTCCCTCTTCCTCAGAGGTGAGCTCCGCGTGCGCCACGGGTCCTGGCGGTCGGGACCTCCTTCTCCCTCAGAGGCGAGATCTGCGTGCACCACGTGTCAGAGCCGGACCTCCCCTCTCTTTGGAGGTGGGCTCCGAATGTGCCACGTGTAAGAGCCGGACCTCCCCTCTCTTCGGAGGTGAGCTCCGAAGGTGACATGTGTCCAGGCTCCGAGAGCTACACGTGTCCCGCGGGTCGGACCTCTCAGTGAAGAGCTCCGAGAGTGACACGTGTCCCGTGCGGCTGGTCCTCTCTTTTCCGTAGTGACTAGCTCCGAAGGCGACACGTGTCCTGCGGGGCTGGCCTCGCTCCTCCGCAGGGGCTAGCTCTATGGGCAACACGTGTCCCACGCGGTTGGACCTCTCCCCCTTCGCGGGGATGAGCCCCGAACCTTGCCACGTAGCCAGTTTAGTGGCAGACCTCTCCCCACTTCGCAGGGATGAGCTCCGAACACGCCACGTGGCCAGCGGCCGCGGAAATTGTCTACAGCGCTCCTCGGCGAACTGGAATTGGCTTTTTTTGCTATCTTTTTATTCTTTCTCTGTTTCTACTTATTTTAAACTGTTTTTCTACATGAAACATGAATACATGCAGAAATAAAAAATGAGGGTGTCACAAATCTACCCCCCTTAAATTGAATTTCGCCCTCGAGATTCGATAGTGGAGAATAGATGAGGGAATTCTACTCTGAGGTCTTCTTCACGCTCCCATGTGGCTGGTATGGCATCTTTATTTTGCCCTCTCGCTCGATCTCTCGGATCTTGCTCTCAACCACTATAGCCTTGTCAAACAGCTTCTGGAAGTTAGCATAGTCATTGTTGAGAAGCTGAACTTGGATCTCATTGTTCAACCCTCTCATGAAAAAGTATTGCTTCCTCTGGTCTGAGTTGACATCTTCGGGGGCATACCAGGACAATTGCGTGAACTTGTTAAGGTACTCATTCACGCTTTTCTGTCCTTGGTGGAGACCTTCGAACTCTTACCTCTTGAGCATCTTTACTGCAGCAGGGATGTAATGAGAACGGAAACACTCCTTGAACTCAGTCCAAGTAATAGTCTCCGGGTTGTCATGAGCATTACAAAGGGCATCCCACCAGTCAGCGGCTGCTCCCATGAGTTGGTGCGACGCAAAGAGAACCTTCTCTCGGTCATTGCACTGAACTATGGCAAGCTTCTTCTCCATGGATTTCAACCAATCGTAGGCCTCCATGGGGTCATTAGCTTGAGCAAAAGTGGGTGGTCGAGTCCTCATGAACTCTCCTAGTCGGTTGTGAGCCGGTGGTGGTGGTGGTGGTGCAGGAACGGGATTGTTGTTGTTGGCTTGCAGCTTACTCAAAGTTTGGATCATTGTTTGCATAAGCTGATTTTGCATAGCCATCAACCGTTCCAGGTTGTTTTCACCAGCTCCGAGGTTATCATTCTCAAGAACTTCGACGTGGTCCTCTTCTTGGTTGCCATGGACATTCCTCCCTTGAAGGCCGGCGTTTCCTCTCACCATCTTTGAGTAGAATTGGGGTTAGAAGTTTAGAGTGATCCCTCCCAACTATATGCATCAAGGTGGATGGGCTATATATATATATATATATATATATATATATATATATATATATATATATATATATATATATATATATATATATATATTAGCCTATATGAGGATGTGAACAAGTGTTGAAGCATCTCACATCTCTCTACTATGTATGGATATGGACAACGCTGAAACATCCCACAACTCTCACTAAGCACTCAAGTACAAACAATCATCACAAAGATTCACACAACTCCTATTCAAGCTTATTCAATGGGGGTCCTATGGAGTTTTGGGGTGATAGCAATCTGTGATTTCACCCTATGTCAAGGTGGTTTCAATGCCAATCTATGCATTTTACCTAAGCTTGCATCCTATGGTCAGCGTGGCTTCTAATACCAATCTGTACTAGGCCTGCGTCCTACAGTCAACTGTGGTATCTATACCAATCTGTGACCTCTATCTAGGTGTGTGACCTACGATCAACCGTGGTAGGTTGATACCAATCTGTGTCTAGGGGCGTGTCCTACAGTCAACGTGGCAGCTCTGATACCAATCTGTGTCTGATACCAACTTGTGTTTTCTATCTAGGCTTGTGTCCTACCATCAACCGTGGCTCCGATACCAACTTGTGATGCCCTCAATTCTGTAGAACACAGAACCAAGAATTGATGCGTATGTTGCCCAGGATGTTCATCACGCATACACATATACTTCAAAAACTGAATTCAGAATATATATAACCATGAATAACAGGGTTTATTACAATGTCTCATGAGTCTTGGACTCATTCTAGCAGCGGAAGTCTTATCTTAGCAGCGAAAGTTTTATTCTAGCAGCGGAAGTCTTTATTCTAGCAGCGGAAGTCTTCTAACTAGTGCGGAAGCAAACTAAGCAGCAGCAGCGGCTCCATCTCTACTCCAATCCCACAGACAAGTTGATGATGGATCACACTCTTAGTACTCCATGGGGTCTTCATAGTACTCCTCTCCTGTTGCTGATGATGTATGATAATGCAAGTTTGAGTACATGATGTACTCAGCAAGTGCGGGAAATATGATATGTAGCTCACAGCAAGGAAGATATAAAAGGCTCATTGCATAAAAGCAAAGTTTATTTATCAAAACACGATAAAAACAACAACTTAGCTTTAAGTGAATATAATCCCAACATGTATTTAAACACCAACGTACCTTCATCATGTTCCATTACTTTCACGTTTTTTTCAGACATTTATCTTTCTCAATTATCCTCAAGCTCATGAATACCATCTCGTATTCACTATCATTTCATTTCATATTCAATTCCGTCTCATACCGAGACCAATGCTCATTGTCATGACTCAACAATCATGCAACCAATCTCAGTACCCGGACTCCACAGTCCCGAAAACCAAATCCAAAGACAAAAACATAACCAAATACCATCCAAACCATCCCATCTAATCATGTGGGTTGTCCAGTCGCTCGTGACCGTAAGCTCGACTATCGTGATAGTTTTAGACTCTGCAGAGTTTGTACCACTTTACCCACAAGTTTGTGATTTCGTCACCCGTCGGTGACTGCAGAACCTCCATTATACCAGTACACAACCGTCGGTGTATGGCCAAGAGATCACAAAATAGCCTTTACAAAGGGGTTACTAGATGTATGGACTCACTAAGGTTTCACCAGCAGGCTAGAATCTCCAATTCTCCCACCCACGGGCCTCCTCTTGTGCCATGTAGTTCCCAGGGCAGTCCTCACTCGACTCCCATTCCCCGCGCCTTTCATGGTCCATAACAATCTAGCAACTTACCTAATTACTCAGCTAAGCCGCACCCGTACTTGGCCTTGTGGTGGCACTGTTATCCTGGCATGGCTCGCATGAACCGGTCCTTAGATCTATGGCAAGTAACCACCATCTCATACTACCTCATCCACAAACCTAGCTTGCCTAGATCTCCCTCTGATTCATGTTCATTAATAACATCAGTTTCTCATTATTCTTACGAGTGCAGTTAGCTAGAAACATCTATCTCGCTTCCCATATCCCATGGACTCAGTGAAGCATAAAAGCAAAAACCATACCCTACTCATTAACTTTCCCGGTGACAAGGGTGGTTAACAAAACTAGAAAACTCCTATGAAATGGTTTCCCATCATGTTGACTCAAGCACACACAAGTTTTCACAGACAAAACAGTTTTCCAAAAACATGGGATCAATATGGTCAAGGGGCACTTGCCTTGTTCTTGCGGTTCCTGTTGCTCAAATTCTTGCTGTTTTAGTCCGTCGTAGGTAGCTCCCTGAGCTTGTCCTTCTATACGCGATCACACACATACAAGATTCATAGCAATCAATCATCATGCACAAACTCTACTTTAAGATGCAATGATGCATATGCATGTTAATCCTATGATGCAGTTTAGTTTGTACGTGTTCTTGCATGGCTTGCATGGTTTTTACGATGAACAGAGATGTAAAGATCAATTGTGTACGTGGCGATGATCTTGACTTTAGATCTAGATCAAACAGATCAACATGTGATCTGTCCACGAAAAAGCTTCTGTTTCAAAGGGATCGAAGAAACAGATGCAAAGAAAACGCGATGACGTGGTAAGGTGGTAATGGAGACCTATCTTACTTCCTTCGGGTCCTTCCTCTAGCAAAAACAGATCGTCGGCCCTCCTCCGGCGATGTCGATCGTGTCTGGGCACGTCGGCGGTCTCTCCGATGTTCAAACTCCAGCGAAGGGGTTTAGCTCGGCGAGTTTGGGGGCTAGGGCTCTAAGTTGTTGGCTTAGAAAAGATGTTACGACCAAGGGGTTGTTTCGGGTTCTATTTATAATCGGGAAGAGAAGAGTCCTAATCTGATCGGAATTCGAATGAGAGTCCTATTCAAATTGTTTTTGAATCTTAACGACTTATCCTCAATGATTCGGTGCGGTAGCAACGTGGAATTCGTGTCGGTTTCCTCAGTACCAGGGATTCCCACGCGTACAGAAGAAAAATCGTTTCAAATCTCGTTACCTTCGCAGCGGTGAGCTCCGGAAGCTCCACGTGTCCAGCGGGGGCCTGGTTTCCCTTTTCCGCAGAGGTGGGCTCCGGTTGTGCCACGTGTCAGGCGGGCGAGACCTCCCTCTTCCTCAGAGGTGAGCTTCGCGTGCGCCACGTGTCCTGGCGGGCGGGACCTCCTTCTCTCTTAGAGGCGTGCTCCGCATGCGCCACGTGTCAGAGCCGGACCTCCCCTCTCTTCGGAGGTGGGCTCCGAATGTGCCACGTGTAAGAGCCGGACCTCCCCTCTGTTCGGAGGTGAGCTCCGAAGGTGACACGTGTCCAGGCTCCGAGAGTGACACGTGTCCCGCGGGTCGGACCTCTCGGGGAAGAGCTCCGAGAGCGACACGCCAGAGTTTGCTCTATTTCTACTTCAAACAAGGTTCTCATGCAGTTTAACATAATCATAGCAGCAATTATACTTTTGCAAACTGTTCCCACACAACTTGCTTACTACGTCACAACACAGTGAGCAAGCGGTACTCATAACCGCAAGGGACGGTGATTCGAATCAAACACTACCCGGATAACTCGACACATACGCCCGCCTCTGAAGACCCAACTCTGGCGTCCTTCATTACGTCGTATGTGGCAACCTTTCTCAGGACACTAGACTGTAGAACCGGTCGCGCCGTCTCGGGCTCATAGGTCTAACGAGACGATGTGGTATGCCTCTACAACCCAGTGAACCTGGTACATCGGTTTCCTGGTTCCCATATATCAGTAAGCATCCGGTACACAACTCAAAACTTGCTCAGTGGGGCTGCACACGCTTCGGTCCTTAACCGACACAGGCAGAGCTACTCGACCCCGCTGCCCGGTCTCATCTTTAGAAATGTAAACTTTAGTTTGCCTCTCCCATCCAACCACACTTATGTGATCCTGATCTATAGCTCGCGAATAGATTCCAACTACTCGTCTTCTATCGGATGCCCTAGTCTATTTAGCATGGCCTTATTCTACAGCGATGACACAATGCTACCCTTGACCTCAGGGTTCATGTTTGGTTATGCAAGTGGAGTATAAAACATCCTTGACCTAATGCACATACAAACTTTGACCCATAGTAGTGAACAAATGGAAAACTTTAGAAAACAACTTAAATGCAAACCAGGGCTTGCCTTGGTTTTGCAGGTGACTAAAGTCAGATAAGATGAAGTTAGTTGCTGATGATGACTTGAAGCTTAATCCCTGCCTTCTTGCTCCTTGATCAAATCTTCACTTATCCACGTTTAACCACTACACATTATGAATATGCATACATGTTTAATTGTAAAACCTTTTCTAACAAATGCTAAAGCCAAGTTTAAAACTGGAACTCTGTTCAAGAATTTAAAATGACACTGGGGGTGGTGGTTTGGATGTGTGTCTAAGCACTATCATCAAGTGAGGAGTGAGGTTCATCACTTGGGTGGTGATTTCCTATTTGGTTGAACAGAACACTACTGATCCAGAGCTCCAATGGAGCGGGAAATTTTCTTGTGAGTTCCGTGTCTCAAGAAAGTCCTCTGGACCAAAAGTCAGAATTTTTCACTAAGTGGATCACCCAGAACAATTCCCTAAGCATTTAGGCAAGGAGGAATTAATTCTGAATAAATTTGCACTTTCATGCAAATTCAAGTGAACTAAAATTTCAAGCATAGTTCAGAGAGTATGCCTGAATTTTCATAGGATTTTTGGAGCTAAGGAATGGCCAGAACTTAATTTCTAAGTTTTGGAAATTTCCTGAAAATGTTTCTGTATTCATTTGAATACAGAAACTTGAAACCAGAATTACCCAAACCAAATCAACTCCAAATGAGTTGAAACTTTTCAAGGAGTCTCCTAATATCCTAAAGAATATTCTGGCAAAATTTGGGGAATTTTGGATGAACCAAACTCCCTCTAGAATTCTTTTGCTGAAAAGCTTTAAAGAATTTTCCAGAATTTTATATTGGTTTTCATGCAAATTGGATTGCATATTTGGATAGATCTTTTCATCCTGAATCCAACCCAATTTGAATCACTAAATTTGAAGCTTCCTAACAAAAGTTATGAAGTTCTAAAGTTTGAACTAAATCTGGAATTCAAATTAATTCGGGAAATGTTTAAACTCTTCCTGTGGGTCCACCCTACATGTGTCGGTTGCCGGAGTAAGCCACACGGGGCCACAGACTACTTCCCGCGCTGTCGTAAAGGATCCCGGGCCACAGCTGATCGGGGATTTGATTTTTCCGCCACTGACACGTGGGCCCGATGGGGTCTTCTTCTTCCTCTCACTCCTGCGCCTCCCCCTCGCCGGCGCTCCACTGGAGCTCGCCGGACCCGGCTTCCCGGCCGCCTCTCGGCCGGAGACTCTCCGCCTGGGGGTTTTCAGGGTCGGGGAACATGTCTACGGGGTTGGCTCGGGCTGCCGTTGGCCGGAAGTAGGCCGGCGACGTGCACACACTTCGGTACAGCTTCAGCGCCATGGCCCGAGCACCCTAGCCTCTGAAACATCTGGCGGATCCGCTCTAAAGCATCAGTGGAGGTCAGGCAAGCTCGGCACGGCCTCAAACGGGCTCGGAAATGGCGGCAACCCGGTTGTCACCGAGCGCCCGCGCGTTCCCGCCATGGCCGCCGATCGGAAAGCTTGGAATTCGCCGCTAACCCGGGGTTTCGAGCTAGGGTTGTGAAGGGGATCGGATCGCTAGCCAGTCTAGTTTATTTGTGCATGATTTGATGAGCTAAGAATGAAGAACAAATGAGAATTTTGGGTTTTCATACCGGATCATCGGTCTGGGGCCGCCCGCGATGTTTTCCCGAATTGTCGCTCGGTGGTTCATGGATTTGCTTGAGGTTTGGAGGGAAGCAGCACGGGTCACCTGCGTGTCCGGGGATGTCCTCGCTCGGGCGTGAAAGTGTGTGGTGTAGGCTGTCCATGCGAGCCCGTTCAGGTTTTTGTTCTCGGTCAGCACATGAACGCACGGTTCTTGGTCGGGGCAGCCGAAAACTTCTCGGGTTTGTGCCGAGAGAGCAGAGGGAAGTCCCCTGGTGTCGATTTTCGGCTTTGGAGGCGCTGTGGCACAAGCCTGGCGTTTTCCCGATCAAGGATCCGAGGCGGCTACGAGCGGCGGCCCGATTTTCTCTTGCGTGGGGAAGAAGCAGCGAATGGGGACTCGATCACTCGGGGATGGATCACGCCGAGAGTTAAGGCGCCACGAGCAGCTCTCCAGCGTGCTGCTTCGGTGAGGAGTTGGCATCGGCCGCAGCCCTCGGTGGTGCCTCGCGCTGGCTTACTTCGGGCTCGGTATGAACAGAGGAAAAGGCTTTCTTTGGGTGTAAGTCTCCTCCCAATGACATGTGGGGTCCACCCCTCTTCTTATCCCCTAAAAAACTCTCACAAACATCTCCAAATTTTGGCACATTGCAAATTCAGCTATGAAGAGCTCAAATTCAAAGGCCAATTTTCCATTTGACCATTTGTGCCACAGTTTAAAGTTTAAATTCAAATTTGGGTGAAATTTACAAGTCCTTTGGATATTTCTATCCAAGCCCCTCCAAATTTGCTCAAGACTTGGCTCCCTCATAATTTGGATCTGAGGAATTCAAATATGTCCTCTGATCTTTGAGTTGGCTATTGCAAATACACTTTTTCAAACAACAGTTTGAATTTTCTCTTTTGAAAATTGCCCCTCTCCTTTTTGAAGTGCACCTCTTAATTCAAACTGAATCCTAAGTTTTATTGCACAAGCCAACACTTTCATGAGTATACAAAAGTTTTTGTAAGTCCCATTTCTTGCATATAAACTCAACTTTATTCATAGCTCAAGTTTTCTATTTACAAGTTTTGGGACTTTTACACGCGGCTGGTCCTCTCTTTTCCGCGGTGACTAGCTCCGAAGGCGACACGTGTCCTGCGGGGCTGGCCTCGCTCCTCCGCAGGGGCTAGCTCTGGGGGAAACACATGTCCCATGGGGTCGGACCTCTCCCCCTTCGCGGGGATGAGCCCCGAACCTTGCCACGTAGCCAGTTCAGCGGTGGACCTCTCCCCACTTCGCAGGGATGAGCTCCAAACACGCCACGTGGCCAACGGCCGCGGAAATTGTCTACAGCTTTCCTTGGCGAACTGGAATTGGCTCTTTTTGGCTATCTTTTTTATTCTTTCTCTGTTTCTACTTATTTTAAACTGTTTTTGTACATGAAACATGAATACATGCAGAAATAAAAAATGAGGGTGTCACACTCTCTACGGTCGTAAATGCTGCACCCCATTAAACTGGTGCAAATCCAGTGAAAGGGTCACGTTCGGGGTTGATTTGGTGAACGACGCCGAAGAGCGCGTTCGGATGATTCAAGCCAACTTGAAGGCCGCTCAATCCCGACAGAAAAGCTACGCTGATAAGAGGCGTAGGCCGCTGCACTTTGACGTCGGGGAGCACGTGTACCTCCGTGTATCTTCGATGAAAGGCGTGCACCGATTTGGCGTGAAGGGGAAGCTCGCCCGCAGATTTATTGGACCCCATGCTATCACCGAGAAGTGTGGACCAGTGGCGTATAGACTAGAACTACCGGCATCTCTTGCTGGTGTTCACAACGTTTTCCATATTTCGCAACTGCGAAAATGTCTGGAGTATATGGCTGCTGTTCCCACCGAAGACATCGGCGAGCTGCAACCGGATTTGACGTATGCTGAATATTCGGTGGCAATTCTTGATGAGAAGGCTCGGACCACACGTAGCCGAACGCTTTGGTTCTACAAGATACTGTGGAGCAACCACACCGCCGAAGAAACGATGTGGGAGAGCGAGGACTTCCTTCGCTCAAACTACCTGGATTTCATCGCGTCTCATCATGGGTGAGTTCCGAATACATCGCTGTCTCCTCATTTATAATCTCGAGACGAGATTCTTTTAAGGGGGGAGGGATGTGAAATCCCAAAAAGTTTAGTAAATGGAGCTGGAAATGTACACCAAGGAAATGAGAGAAAGTTTAAACTTTTGAATTGGAAGGTATGAGCTCCAAGTACTATAGTAATGGGTCACAATGTCCAAACACGAAGACCTAAACGTACCACATGGTTCTTCACACATCCACGGGTAGCCCGGCTAATTTTCAGCTCATTTGGGAAAGATTTCCCTATTTGTTGGATTTTTTAACGGGAGACAATTCGAATTTGAATTTGAACTTCAGTTTCAAATTCCGACTTCGCTGAAATTCAAGTTTGAGATAACCATGGTGTTCCTCATATTCCTATTGGCTGGTTCTCCAAGTTTGATCAAATTTGGGGTTCATTTGCTAGCCCAAACAAAAATGAAAAGAAGAAGAAGAGGAAAAGGGGGCCCACTGGTCAGAAGACTTAGACCTGAAGTCAATTCGTGCGAGTCACTCGGCAGACGACGTTCACCGCGCGCCACCTCCTGCTCCCACGCCCGAGCGAGGGAGACACCGCACTCCTGTGCTGCGCCTGGAAGTACCGGTTGCTGTGATCACTACGCACTCAGGCCACGTGAACTCGTCCCCTCGATCCCATCCCTTTCACTCACCGAAGCAAGCAACCTCCGGTCGACCTCTCTGATCACCGGCGCCCGGGCGGCACAGGCACTTTCGTGCCCGACGAGCTACACAAAAAAGGTCCGCCCCGAGGTGCTGATCACAACCGTGCCGACCTCGCTCTCTCTCTCTCGCACGATCGGCATAGAATTTGGTTGATTAGTGCGTCAATGTGTTTAGAACCGAGCCACACGAAATCTGGAGATTCGTAGCAATCAAGCCACTATCCCCTGGACCGAGCTATAGACATGATCTAGACTCACTCACGCGTCTCTAGGATCAAAAACCATCGAGTCTCATCGAGTCTTGGTGATGTTGTTCGAGATTTTTGCATCGGCGCCGATTTTCACCCTAGGTCGCCGATGAGCTCGTAGTTGCAGCCTCGGTTGAGCTAATTTGAGCTCATGCCGGTGCTTAGGATGCCACCGCGGTGCTCTAGGAAGAGAGACCGAAGGATTTGGGCCCTCCTCGCACGAGTGCGATGCTGCCGAACTTCAACCGCCGCTGCCGCCCGTCGCCGATGGGTTTCCAGTGACCGGGGTCCCCGGCCGACCACGGGGAAGAGTTGCCCGTGGTCCAAAAGGGGGAGGCGGCAAGTTTCCGGGCTGGAAGAGGTCGGAAAGGTGGGTTCCGAGGAGCTCACCGGAGAACACCGCCGCAGCCGGCCGTTGGCGCGAGGAGGAAGATGGCACTGTATTGTGGGGCCTGCACGCAGAGTTTGAACTTTTCTGGGACTTTCCAGTTTTAGTTCAAACTTCAAATGCACACAACTTTTGCTAGAAAGCACCAAATTTAGTGAACTAAATTTTGATGAATTCATCTTTTTGAGTACTTTCCATCAACACAAATTTCAGCTCATGAAACTTAATGGTTTTCCAGAATTAATTCCCTAAAATTTAAACTGTTAGGAATTTATCTGGAGAATTTCTTTATGAAAAAATCTGAAATTTGGCTGGGATGTTCACTGAAAAATCCTTGAGTCACAGTAATATTTTCAGACCCATCCAAGTTCATTTAATCCCCCTAATGGTGTGATTAAGTGAACTGCCCTGAGAAAATAGAAAAATGTACAGAAACATTTTTTCAGATTTCCTCAAATCTTGTCTAGGGCATAACTTCATCTAGAATTCTTCAAATGACATGAAACCAATTCCATTAGAACTATCTCAAATTATAGTTTCCATAAAGTAATAGTTGAATCCATGAAAACCCCTGGAATTCTTTAGAGTCTCTAATATTGATCAAATAGGCTTTTATTTGTACAAAGCTCAAATGATTTTTTTTCAAATGAAACTTGGTCAAGACTCTGGTTAGGACCCTACCAAGCCACCATAAAAATTTCAGATCCAAAGGGGAGGGCTAGCTAGAGTTATAGTCTGTACATATTCCATTTCAAACATTGCATTTAAATTGACATATAGTATATCGTTTACGTGTAGTCGCTGAAGGCGAGGAGACTCCGGAAGTGCTTGACTTTCTTCTTCCGGACGAAGCCCTAACAACTGACCAGCAGCAACAAGGCAAGCCCCGGTTTACATTAAACCATTTACAAAGTTTGCTTTGTTATATACTTGGTATGAGGTTTATGGATGTGAGGAAGTCTTGTGTGTGCAGCCCTGTCCGTGTCGATTGAGGACCGATCCGTGTGCGGCCCTGCTGAATAAGTATTGAACGTACCGAAGGCATATCGAATATATGTGCCCCGATAGACCGATGTAACCTATACCTCCGGGCGTCGAGGCATAACGCACCGATTTATAGGTGTAGGTTGAGGGCAGCAAGGTGGAAATCCGCTAACGGGCATAGAGAAATGCTCCGTGTAGGGAACCTCCTGTCCGTATGGGTGCGACCGGTTCGACATTTGGGGTGTTTGGTGAAAGGTTGTCCCGTACGACATCGAGTGAGCATGCTGTGCAGCTCCACGGGTGGGCGTACGTGACGTGCTCTTCAGGTATCCCTGCAGGTGTATATCGAGTCGATTCGCCGTCCCTCGCGGTGACGAGTACCGCTTGTTCACTGCATCGTAATGTAGATAAACTATGGAATGTTATGATTTAATTCTGCTGATATGTATAATTGTATTGCTACATATGTGCCACCAAATATTGCTTACTAGATTTCAAATTCATGAACTGTTAACTTGTGGCTAAAAGATGAAATAAGGATGAACTCGTAGGCGTGTCCATTTGCTGCTAATTACCACCCCATGTCCGTTGTACACTACATGTAGAGTTTCATGCCTAGGTGAGTCGGTTAAGTCTTGTTGAGCCCTCGTGCTCACGGTTGCTGCTATATGTGTTTTTCAGGTGAGGAGCATCCCACGTACTCAGGTTACGAGTCCACCGGCAAGGGCTACCCTCCGTCGGGGACCACGGCTGAGTGGGAGCCGTACACGCCACGCTGAGCTGAGGAGTGTAGCTAGTGTGGGTTGCCCTAGGGCTGGGCAACCGACTTTTGCTAGGTAGACGGGCGTGAGTTGTACAAACTTAGTTTCCGCTGCTGTAATATAAACACTAGTTTTTAACTGAAGTATTGTACTACTTTGTACATTTCAGTTGGTTTTCTATGTAATACAATGTTTCCTTATGATGTGTGCTGTCGGGTGTCACATCGTGCGGCACCACCCTCTGTGATCCTGGATGAGCGGATCCCGGTCCGCCACACTCCTCTCCCCACAATAGCATATGTCATATCCATGTTTGTATTGTTCAATGATGATCCCACATCCTTCCTTATCTTGCTCATCGTTGGTGCATATTATGGTCTAAGCCATCTCCATAGTGTTCTTCTGTGAGGGCCATATCGACAATGTCATAGCTATAGACAAGGAGGATAATAGATGCACCTCCTTGCTGAAGGAGAACGGAAACTAGGGAGAGGGTACGAAGAAGCAAGGGGAAAAAAGTGTCGCGTGACAATACCACTATCCATGCAGATAAAAATAATTTAGGTTAGTGATTAAATATGTAAAGTGGGATGGTTTTAAAAAATCTTAAGGATGAAGTGAACAGTTTGATAGTTTAGGGGGTTATGTGGACACTCAACCCATAGTTGAAAAGAGTTAAGTGAACTTTCTTCGTTTTGTTAAGATTGATCTGACCAAACTTTTTAAAATTTGATGATTGCTGATTTCAAAATATTTGGTATGCAAGCATAAAAATTCATACGTAGAGATCAGATGATATCTATAGTTGATTGTTACCCCAACTCATGATAGTCCTACTTTTGTAGATGTTTCTATATATAGTTTTGATGCTCTGGGTGATATCGATAGTTGCAAGCCTCTAGAGTAGCAAAGAGCATATGTGGTGTTCACATATAAGACGCGCCAATAAAATGCATAAAGTAAAAAAAATAAATGTGATGAATTGTGGATTTTGTTCGTTCACATCATATAAATTTTAAAATGTTACACAAAACTTGTGAGCGGAGCATTATAAAAAAGTGCGAGACCTAGATGTTGAATACATTGGTAAAGAAGTGTTAAAGTGAGGTTCTATGTATAGTTTTGGACATACATGACATGGTTTTGACGTGTGGGTTTTGTTCGGGTGAACATGGAATGTGTGGAATAGCTAGGTGTGGTACTCATGGAATGAGCTCTTAGTGTGTTTTGGTGGTTCATGACTGGTTGAGGTGTATAACATGTTTGTTTGAGGCACTCACAGAAGGTGTTGTGGGTTTGGACTAACAACATACAAGTCGTGGACTAGTGCTTGCAAAGAATTGATTCTTTGCTCATGTGCAGGTGTTGCTTAAGATCAATACATGGCTGGTGGTGGTGATCATTAAACTAAACTCAAGGAGGATTTGAGGTTCAACAATAAAATTGAGGAAGAATTTCGGTTAAAGCGATCAAAGGTGTTGCGCAACGTGTTTGACTCAAGAATGGTGCATATGAGGTGTGTTGTAAGTTAGTTTGTGTTGATGGTCATTAAGTACCAATTTCAACCATCAATATGAATCAATTATCTGAAGGATTTAACATCTCTTGCATGCATTGTCTTTAGAAATAACATAATTCTACTTGTACTTGGAGAAATGGTACATGCAAGCATTTTATTGCAGAAATGAGGAAGAATTCAGGCAGTGATCCTGAAAACTAGCATCTCAACCAATCATGGGCTGACATGTGGCAGAACATATGGATCCATTACGGGTTTATCCAAGGGAATCTAATGGTGTATTACTCATCTGTCAGTCACCTAGAGGAAACACACCGCAAAATGGGCCACCCCAGGTTCGGCCAAACCCCACCTGGTCCTGGCGCCATTCCCGGTCAAACGATGGGTGTCATCTCCTGGTGGCTCCTTGATGCCGGCAACAACTGTTTCCCACGTGGATTCTAGCGCCAAGCCGCCTTAACTCGTGTATAAATAGCCCCCCATCACTCCTCACTTCAACACACACCACTTGAGCATCACTCCCTAGTATACACATTACTCTTAGTCCTTAGTGGAGTGTAGGCTGTAGAAAGCAACCTCTAGTTCCTAAGTTCATCTTGGAAATGTATGACTCAAGTATCTTTTCATTTATTTGTGACTGTCGGTACCCTGCAAACCGGGTACCCCCGCGTGGAGGGTTAAATATAGCCCAGACCCCGCCTCCCTACTGAGGCGAGCGCTAGCAAGGCCACGTGTCCTTGGCCTCGGGGTCAGCCCTGGGGCTGCTGCGTGCGTCTAGGCTCTAGATCCAACACGTGCCCTTGGCTCCAGACCAAGCCTCCCCTGTGAGGTATGGTCCGGAGCTGCCACGTGTATGTGGGATCTGAGCCTCCTCCTTGGTGAGGAGGGCTCCGGAGCCGACACATGCCCTTGGCACCGGACCTAGCCTCCCTGCTGAGCAGAGGTTCGGAGCTGCCACGTGTACCCGGGCTCCAAACACACCTCCCTGCTGAGGAAAGCTCCAGAGCCAACACGTGCCCTTGGCACCGGACCTAGCCTCCCTGCTGAGCAGAGGTCCGGAGCTGCCACATGTACCCGGGCTCTGAACCTCCTCCCTGCTGAGGAGAGCTCCAGAGCTGACACGTGTCATTGGCACCGGACCTAGCCTCCCCGTTGAGCAGAGGTCTGGAGCTTCCCCGTGTACCCGGGCTCCAAACCTCCTCCCTGCTGAGGAGGGCTTCGGAGCCGACACGTGCCCTTGGCCCTGGACCAAACCTCCTCGCTGAGGTGAGGTTTGGAGCTACCATGTGTAGCCAGGCTCTGGGCCTCCTCCCGGCTGAGGAGGACTACGGGGCCACCACGTGTCCTACGATCCGTCGTGAGTCGTGGGTCAACAAAGGAGTGTGTTGTCAGACCGTGCATTCAAGGCTCACGCCTTCCCCAGAAGCATGGCGCACGGTGCACGCCTCTGTCTTCCGCCCTTTCCCTATTACGGTGACAGGACAGGGCGGCGGGGCGTGGCAGCGGTACAGTGCCCCCCAACGGCACAGTGCCACCCAGCAGAGCGAGAAGACGCGGTGATAAGACAGCGTTTTCATCATCACCTGCAGCATGGTCAGAAGCGTCCAGCACGCCAGGCGGTAGATCTTAACTCCCCCGCCAACCACTCTACTCAGGATGTAAAACCCTAGAACATGTATAGGGCTTGGACAGCCTTGGGGCCACCTGTCGGGCCCCAAGCCGCATTGTAACCACCCCGGCCTTGGACTTTAAAAGGACCTGGGTGTCCACCCGGCATGGAGTCTGTTCCCACATATGAGCAACCCTAGCAACTTACGCAGAAGCAATACAATAAACACTCTCGTGGACGTAGGGTATTATGCTCTGGCGGCCTGAACCACGTAAATCCTAGTGTTCACCCGCTCTCTCGAGTTGGATTGCTCTAGGGATGTAAAGCCCCTCCAATCAAAGAACCTCCGCGGGCCCTCCAGTAGCGGACCGTGGGGGTGTCGAAGCAAACACTCTGACATTTGGCGTGCCAAGAAGGGGGCTTCTCACGCTCTCTAGGCGACACAGGTGAACATCACATCTCTCGGCGAGACTCCTTGCCCTACTCGCCGCCGTCTATAGGCGATAGACGACGAGGACACCTCCCTCTCCTGGGCTGGATGGTCTGGCCGGTCGGCGACTGGACAGTTAGCATGCCTGCGGGGCCTGGCCGGGACAGCGACCGAACGGTCGGCGCGCTCTCAACGCCCACGACGCCAGCGGCCGCTACATCATAGTGGCTCACTACCCCAATGGTGGCGACAGTGCCACCGCGTCCAAGCCCAGAGAGCATGCCAGCAGCAGCGCGCGCACTTCTCCACAACCTCCGGGCGAGGGCACTACCCCTGAGGCGGGCAGAGCAATGGCGACACGACATCGACCACCTCGTCAACGCCGCCATGAACACGCCCGCATACAGAAGGCAGCGGGTCGAGCCCTCGCATGCCTTGTTGCATATGCCGATTATGGCCCACGGGATGGCTGCCACACGCGCGACGGCCACAGCCGACTTCAGGGTCGAGCTAAATTGCCGCCACAAGAGCGAATATAGTCGCGTCACCATCGAGCGACGTCGTGAGAGGCATCGCAACCTTGAAGGAGAGTCTGGATCCCCGAGTGCTGTACCAGCGGGACGTGCCCCGCAGGCCCCTGCCTCTCCAGGAGCAGACGGGGGCTGCATGGCACTCGTCCCGCACCTTCGCATGGTGGTCTGGCCACCCAAGTTCCGGCCCCACTTGTCGGAGAAATACGACGGGACAGTCAACCCTGCCGAGTTCCTGCAGATATACTCCACCTACATCCTAGCTGCAGGATGGGATGAGGCTGTCATGGCCAACTACTTCCCCGTCGACCTGACCGACACTGCCCGGTCTTGGCTCAAGAACCTTCCCCCAGGCTCATCTCGTCCTGGGAAGAGTTGTGCTGGAGATTCACAGCCAACTTTGGGAGTTCCTACATGCGTCCCGGCACCGAGTCGACCTCCACGCCATGCGTCAGCATGAGGGGGAGTCGCTGCGATCCTTCATCCAGCGGTTCTCCCAGGTCAGGAACACCACCCCCCGCATGTCCAATGCCTCTGTCGACGTCGCCTTCCGGCAGGGCGTTCGCGATAGGAATATGCTCGAGAAGTTAGCCACGCACATCGTGCAAGATGTCTCCGAGCTCTTCAGCCTAGCCTACAAATATGCCAGGGCGGCGGAAGGTCGAGACTGACACTCGCGACCTGCCTCTCGGCGGGGAGTGCCAGAGAAGCTGCTGCTCCGTGCAGCGGCAAGAAAAAGAAGACCGGAGGCAAGGACAAGCCTCTGGACGGGGCACCCACTGCTGCCATTGCAGCAGCTGGTGTGGGCCGAGCCCTGCGCAGCGACAAGCACCCACGACTGTTGTCTGCCAGCGATGATGGCCAGTGGTGCCCGGTGCACAACTCCAACCGCCACGGTGCCAGCGACTGCCGTGAGATCAAGAAGCTTGCGGAGCGCTTCTGTGAGCTGCAACCGCACCAAGACGGTGTACCCTCCCGTCAGCGGGAGGGCAAATAAAAGGCCAAACCTGAGGCCAGCGCTCAGCAGGAGATGGAGTATCAAGACACCGAGCGGGCATTGAAAGCCGTCTACAGCCACTCCGACTCCGACTCCAGCGCAGACAACGAGCTACGTAAGGCGCTCCACATCTAGCTAGACGTACACCCGTAGTGTGACAAGGGAGATGCCCTCTTACACTGGTGCAGGGGGTCGAGGCCGCCCTCCCCCCGGAAGCCACCATGGGCACATCCTGCGTCAAAGCATACGACGAAGCCACGCAGGACCAGCTCCGACATGAAGACATCGACCTCATCGACGAGGAAACGTGGCTAGCAGCTCCTCGAAACGTACTACAACAATGAGCGCTCCGGTGCTATAGGCAGCGGTTTGTACAGAGTAGACAACTCAAGGTGGGAGACCTGGTGCTTCAGCGAACACTTTCTCGAGAAGGGGTCAACAAACTCTCCCCCAGCTGGAAGGATCCCTTCCGAGTGACACAAGTATGCCGCACTAGGTGCATCTGTCTAGCCACGGAGGATAGGGTACCTCTTCCCAATCCATGGAACATAGAACACCTCCATAAGTTCTACCCTTAGCGCAGCGGTAGGGTTCTTTTTTCTCTAAAAAGGGGTCATAGTGTCTAGGAACTGCGCTTAGAACAGCTAAGCGCCAGAGGAGTCCTGCTACTCTTGTCATCCGTAGCGGGTCGCTGCCTTCTTGTACGGCCTGTTTCCTCCTATGAAGCAAGCCTGAAATGAGAAAATTTTGTCTTACCCTGCGTACTCTTTACAATTTGTGCTCACTCATGCATATCAACTATACATACTTGTCCTAGGTCCCGTAACACTGGAAGGTCTCCTCGCTGAAAAGTTAACACCCGCGGGAGGTCCAGGACGCGCAGCCTGCTTAGCCTAGTTCCGTACCCTAAGCCTGCCGCACTGCCTCCCCTGCGCTATAACTGAGTACTTAGGGGACGGAAGGTACACGCATGTGGACAAAAAAGTAACCGGACCCCGGACATCGTCCCCTTTCTTTTTCGTTCTTTCTTTCCATACTGCTCCGGCCGTGTGGCCAGTTGCTTTTTCCTATGCTATCCTTAGTAGAAGTTGTGTTATCCTTCTGTAGGCGGGTCTGCTTGTGGTACCTGTGGCGTACTCAGGGTCGTGTGGCTGACTCATTGCTTGGGGGCCCTACGGCGCCGAATGGTCCCTCCTCCGAAAGTCTTACGCTAGAGGGGGGGTCCAAGGTGTGTAGCCTGCTTTGCCTGGTTCCGTACCCCAAGTGTGCACACCCTACCTCTTCAGCACTACAGCTCAGTACCGGGGAACCGGATGACCCGTACCCCTGAGTAAAGCTTTAACCATAACTTTGATCCTTTGGTTGTCTCATTTCCTGGGGGCCCTATGGTGCCGAATGGTTCCTCCCCCAAAAAGATTACACCAGTGGAAGGTCCAGGGTGTGTAGCCTGCTTTGCCTGGTTCCGTACCCCAAGCGTGCACACGCTGCCTCTCCAGCGCTACAGCTCAGTACCGGAGAACCGAATGGCTCATACCCTTGGGCAAGGCTTTAACCATAGCCCGAACGACCAACATCAAATTACCCAAGCCCCGTAGCTCAGCCGAGGACTGTAAGCCAAAGCAAAACTAACAACAGGAAAGAGTGGCCAGAGAGCACGACTACTCCTTTTCTCTGCCATGTCTGCTGGTCGAACAAGTCTTTGGCGCCCTAGACCTCCCAGGATGTCCCATGCCGACGTTCTGCCTTCTCCAATCTACTTGGTAGGTGCGCACTGGAGGCTAGCGCATTTCATATGTCTCTAAGACATGAAGAGTCTTAGAAAACATATTCACTTCCAGTCCATTTCTGAACGGGACATCCCACACTACTTTCCTCGTATGGGGGAGCTAACCGAAATTGATCTGCTTTCAGTGGTGTTCCTTACCATCTTACTTCCACGTGGATGTTATAGAATTGAAATACGGAAGCGTAACACAAGGTCAGCTTGCCACCTTAAGTAACTATGATATTAATAGTCCTTATGTGGGCACACTATACGTTTGTCACTCGTATACCTCTAAGTTTTCGAAAATAGGCTCTTTTCATGCGTGCTATTCCCAATGCGGCTCTGATACCACGACTGTGGGGGTCCCCTCGGAATCCGCACTCCAGGACTCGCACTGGGTGGTGTCATGCGATGCGGCACCCAACAACATGCACAAAAAGACGATATGAAATAGGAAACGATTTATTTCTCAAGATAAACTCTTTTACAACATAATGTACACAAGTTGTACATACGCAGCGGAAATTAAAGCTAGACATGTACTCACTCTAGGCCCTAACTATGCTGCAGAGAAGTCGTCCAGCCTGTGGATGATTCCTACTAGCTTCACAAGAAGTAAGGCAGCGGCTAGGTTTCCGGTGACTTATATGCACCATGAGGTCCAATGTCTCACCGAACAACCTTATTCATAGCAGGCGTTCTGCTACCTACAAAAACAAATATGAAGCAACCGTGAGCACTAAGGCTCAGCAAGTCTTAACCGTCAATCCTAAACATGTAGGAGATTGTAAGAAGATAGGAAATGTGAGCTTGCAAAATGAAGCTTGGCTAAACTTGATCCTTATATTCAGATTCTTATAGCCTCCATTTCAGTGGTCCTCATGCCTCACAACACCAGAAGTCCAGAATCAAACAAGAAATGCTTATCCCAATATTGCAAGGCTAAGGTGGAATAGGAATTTAGTTTGCACTAACTTTACTTCAGTCCTGGTTTCAATACAATTATAAGCCAAGCTCAACATCTTTAAGAGACTTAGTTCCTCTTCTTACTACGTCACGGTGTAGTGGGCAAGTATGCTCAATCCTTATCCGCGAGCGACGGTGACTCGAATCAATAACATTCCGGAATACATGACACATACACCCGCCTCGAAAGACTCACACAAGAGCTCTTTCTTACGTTGTATGCAGCAACCTTTCACCCGACACCCCGACATAGAAAAACGCTTCGCTCCAAGCAGGATGGTCCTCTACGCGGACACGTCGAAGTTGCCTGCTAAAGGATTTACACCTCCCGCCTTCTCAACGTCATTCTCACGCGAAGGATGAGTTTCTATATCACCGTCCATCGAGTTACATCGGTTTCATGGGTCCCATACCCCACTATATATCTGGTATAGCTCAAACTTGTCCAGCAGGGCTGCATACCACACGGTCCTTAACCGACATGGACGGGGCTAATACCCAACCTCCACATTGGCCTTACCATAACCGGCCCAGGCCCAATGTGGTCCCAAGCATTGTCACACCCATCGGGTCGAGACAACCTTGAGCGTTCCATCCTACAGGAACTCCCCATCCCCATCTCACTTTCTTTGAGGGTGCTCTTATCAACAACTTCCTCTCGCGAGTAGACTCCGCAACTCGACCTTTCTCACAAGTAGCTTCTTACTACTCGACTTCTACTGAAATATCTACAACATTATCCTAGCATCTACGACAAGGCAAATCCTATGCTAGTCTTTCTACTCAGGATTTTCATGGTAATGCAGTTGGATTTTTAAACATCTTAAACCTAATGCAAAATATCAAGTCTAACAACATTAGGTGAAAGTAAAGAAAAATTTAAAACGGCAATAATATGCAAACCAGCGCTTGCTTTGCTCAACGGTTTTGTTAGACTATGAAGTTAATCTTCCTCCGAAGAATCCGCCAAGTCCATCACGAGAGGGAGATCCTCAACCCTGAGTTGATCTCTGATGTGGACATCACTCCTGCAGATATACACAACACTCACATGGTAGACATGCAAGGTCCAATTACTAGAGCTCGAGCACGACAAGTGAATTTAGAGGTGAGCTCGTTCCTGAACAATTCTTTATATGTGAATTTTGAGAGTATGTTGCTACCTAATGTATTAATTATGATTAGGAACCATAGAGAGGAGATGGAGATACATGGAGAGGGGTTTGGAGGCGTGGAGGACCAGAAAATACGCCAACAAGAAGTTAGAGACCGAGCCCAACTCAAACTTGAGTCCAACTCGGGCCCAGGAGCAGTCCACATTAAAATGGATGCACAGGAGGCATACGGACTCCATTTTTGACGTTCTACATATGAACGGAAAGCTGAGAGGATAAACTTTCCAATGGAACTGGCCCCACATCAAAATACCGTCGGAGTCGACGGGAAACTTCGAAAGAATATAAAGTTTAGAGTCTGTCAGGGTGTTGCATCACCTAGTTGGGCCATTGGGCCTTGTATCGAGTCCAAGTCCATTATGTACGTGTCTTATGGTTAGGTCACGACCCCAGCACCCCCATGGTCGTCCTCCACCTCCTTTATACCCCCTAGCCGCCATCACAAACAGGTGTGTTTTGCTTAGTTACAATCTGTCATTAAACAGTGTCGCTGATCATCGGTTATGAGACCCCAAATTCGTGATCAATTCAGTTTTGATTGCAACTTCTCTGTTCTTGCTTGTGTTCTTGATTGCGCTTGCAGGGATAAGCCTTCGTGGCAAGGTCATTCGTGCGACATGGGTGATAACCAACGGAGCAGTGGTGTAGTGATTGCGGGGTTTCATTCGTTCGGAGCCTTGGATCATCAACGTCGAGATCTCCACCCAATCAAGTTTACCCTACCTCTCGGAAGATCGGGACTCATCCTCCTATCAATTGGTATCAGATTTCCAGGATCACCGTGAGGTATACTTGTGTGCCCTTTAGATTTATTTTGTTTCAGTCCTATCGTCCACAATAAGCCACAAAAAAAATTTAGTTTCCCTGACCTACAACCCCCGCTCAACCTTTTGCACAATTTAGTTTTGGAGCCCGTAGTTCTGAGTTCGTGTCCTAGGTTGAGTCGGTTGCTGGTTTAGATTTGTTTTGGTTCAGTTTTGTTTCTTCCATCCGCTGCCATCTACAAAAACCCAATCTACAAAAAAATTCCATCCACCGATTCGTTTCTGTTGCAGTTTCCACCACCACCAAAACCTGATTTAGGGTTTCCTCCTTAAAACGGGCATAACTTTTCGCTCGTAACTCCGATTGAGGCGCATTTTTTTCCCAGAAAGGTCTCGAAAAAGTCCACATATGGCATTTTCAAAAAAAATTACAAAAAAATTAAGAAGGCCCTTGTTTCGAACTCCGAAGTTCCAGCACCAGTTTTTCCAATCGCTCCTGAATTTGTGCCGATCTCATCTTTCATCAGTTTGAGCTAATACTTGGTGTTGTTTCTATTCTTGTGCCCCTGGTTGAGAAAAAATATCAAAAAAGTAAAGAAAAAAAAAAGATTTTGATTTCTACTAGTGCTTCAAGACAAAAACAGGAGGCTAAGGGGTTTTCTAGTTGTGTTATTTCTGTGTGAGTGCTGGATACTTGCTGATATTATCCTTGTTGTTCATCATCATTCATCCTTGCCCTTGCTTGTTGCCACAACTGTTCTAATACATTCTTAGGCCAGCAATTAGGTGAAATTCTTTGGACACTTATTCAGCATTGCTATCCGTTACTAACTTGTGTGCCACATACATATACTGCATTTGAGCCTTCCAAGCTCCACCTTCTCTCGAGCAGAACAGGTAACCTTTGCAATCACACCCACTCTCTGCTTGCTTCACACCGGTCACCATTGGCCACCTGCAGTGCTGGTAAGAAACTTGTAAGAGCGGGGTAAGACGCATCTTACTGATCGATTTTCCACCCACTTCGGAGAGCGTAGTAATAGGGTTCTTCACGATCTTTTTGTCTTCGTTTCTGTTTTGTACTAACAATGACAGGAAAGAAGCCTATGGATAAGACCTCTGGTTCTACACCTCCGGATGATGATGAGTGCGTGTCCCATATGGAACTAAAGGACATGATGCGGGCAATGACCGAAGCTTTAAACAATTACCAGACCACTACAACAGCCACCTTTCAGAGGCTCCATACAAGTGTTGCTGGTCTAACCACACGGTTGGACGAGATGGAGACTCGTCTTCCCCAACAAGCTACACCCTCTATCATCCTTGATGGTGATGCACATGCTCACTACGACACAGAGGATGACTTCAATAACGATGAGGTTGATGCACAGCAGCGCCGTCGCCCTCGACGAAATCGTCAAGGTATGGGAGGTAGACCTCGTCCTCATGCTCTTGAACAAGATAATGATCCTTATGCTAAGATTAAGTTTTCTATCCCAACATTTTATGGATCTTATGATGCTGAGACTTACTTGGATTGGGAGATGACGGTAGAACAAAATTTAGCTTTCATCTTGTTCCTGAGCGACATAGAGTTAGACAAGCCACTAGTGAGTTTAAAGATTTTGCTATAATTTGGTGGAATGAACTTGTCAATACACGTAATGCACCACAGACATGGGCTGCGTTAAAAGAAGAGATGCACGCTAGGTTTGTTCCTCCTTCATATAGACGTGATCTTCTTAAGAAATTGCAACGCTTTGATCAGGGTGACATGACTGTCCAAGAGTACTACCAAGAGTTGCAGAAAGGTATGCTTCGTTGTGGGATAGTTGAGGATCAGGAAGACCAAATTGTTAGGTTTTATGGGGGCTTGCGGCGTGAGATCCAGGACATAGTTGACTACAAGAAATATCATTCTATTCAACGTTTATTTTAACTTGCTATGTTAGCAGAAAAAGAAGTGCAGGGTCGCCAACAGCAGCGGCAGAACAACACCTTCACGCCACGACAATTTCCGGTGCCATCCAAAGCAGCGCCCTCCTCGAGCGTACGTGCTTCTACACCACCCTCCACGGGTGTTGTACGCAGCAGCATCGCACCTTCTACATCACGGGGACAAGATAACAGCAAGTCCCAGATGCTTCCAGGTGTTGCAGCAAAGGCAGCTACACCCAACACTTCGATAAGTCGCAGCTCCGACATCAAGTGCCACCGCTGCCAGGGACTTGGCCATATGCAACGAGATTGCCCCAGCAACGGGCGATCATTGCCACTGCTGATGGTGGGCATGTTAGTGCTTTCGATATTGAAGATGGAAATATTATTGCAACTAACATTTCAGGTTCGGATGATGGTGCTGAGGAGGTTCTTGGTACATCTGCGACAAACAACTATAGGACTTTGATTGTGCAGCGAGCTTTGAGTGCCACGGTTCGAGAGGATGACAACCGCCAACGTCGCAACCTTTTCAACATGTTTCTCGTCGTCAAGGACTGCCGTGTACATACCATCATTGATGGTGGTAGCTGCAACAATTTGGTGAATATTGAGGTGGTCAAGAAGCTTGGCTTGACCACACGGGAGCATCCCCGCCCTTATCACATTCAATTGTTTAACAACAATGGTAAGGTTAAGGTAACACAAACAGCAAGGATACATTTTTCCATTGGTTCTTCTCATGATTTTGCTGATTTTGATGTGGTACCTATGGATGCTTGTTCTCTTTTGTTGGGACGTCCTTGGGAGTTTGATACTGATGCTATTCACCATGGTCGATCTAATAAGTATACTCTCATGCATAAGGGCAAGAAAATTGTGTTGCTTCCTATGAGCCCCACTGAAATTGTATAATTTGAGCAAGAGAAAAAGAATAATGCTAAGCAAAAGGGTCTTTTCAATTCTGAAATTCAGCAACCTATTAAGTTGAAAAATCCTATTTTCCTTGCAACTAAATCTGATATTGATGATTTATATGCCTCTAATGGAACTTTCTATGCTTTTGTGTGCAAACATGCTTTATATTCCATTGAGGATACATCCATTGTCTTGCCACCTGCTGTTTCTAACCTTTTGCAGGAATATATGGATGTTTTTCCATCCGAGATACCCCCCGGATTACCACCTGTGCGAGGCATTGAGCACAAGATTGATTTGGTTCCAGGGGCGAGCTTGCCAAACCATGCTGCCTACAGGACCAACCCCGACTAGACTAAGGAAATTCAGCGACAAGTCCAAGATCTTCTGGACCGCGGGTACATTCGTGAGAGTCTTATTCCTTGTTCTGTTCCTGATCTTTTGGTTCCAAAAAAAGATGGCACTTGGCGCATGTGTGTTGATTGTAGAGCCATCAATAACATTACCATTCATTATCGCTATCCTATTCTTAGATTGGATGACATGCTTGATGAGTTGAGTGGTTCTGTTATTTTCTCCAAGATTGATTTGCGTAGTGGGTATCATCAGATTCGTATGGCTTTAGGTGATGAATGGAAAACTGCTTTTAAAACTAAATTCAGACTTTATGAATGGTTAGTCATGCCATTTGGTTTAACTAATGCGCCCAGCACTTTCATGAGGTTGATGAATGAGGTTTTACGTGCTTTCATTGGTAAATTTGTGGTGGTTTGCTTTGATGATATCCTTATTTACAGCAAGTCATATGATGAGCATCTTGAACATTTGCGTGCTGTTTTTAATGTCTTGCGCGATGCACGTTTATATGGTAACCTTGAGAAGTGCACCTTTTGCACCGATTGTGTGTCTTTTCTTGGGTATGTTGTTACTTCGCAGGGCATTGAGGTGGACGAGGCAAAGATTGTTGCCATCACGAGCTGGCCACTTCCGACTACGGTCACACAGGTTCAGAGTTTTCTTGGTCCTGCAGGTTTCTAACGGCGTTTCATGCGGGATTTCAGCACCATTGCGGCACCTCTCCACGAGTTGACAAAGCATGGAGTGCCGTTTCGATGGGGACCAGCACAACAACAAGCTTTTGATGTTCTCAAGTCGAAGCTCACACAAGCACCATTGCTGCAACTTCCTGATTTTGAGAAGACCTTCGAGCTTGAATGTGACAGGAGCGGCATTGGCATTGGAGGAGTGCTAATTCAAGGAGGTAAACCTGTTGCCTTCTTTAGTGAAAAATTTCATGGGTCTTCGCTGAATTATTCTACATATGACAAAGAACTTTATGCTTTAGTGCGTGTCTTGCAAACTTGGTAACATTATCTATGGTCTAAAGAATTTGTCATACATTCAGATCATGAGTCTTTGAAGTATCTTAAAGGACAAGCTAATCTGAACAAACGTCATGCTAAATGGATTGAGTTCATAGAATCATTTCCTTACACCATTAAACATAAGAAAGGGGAAGACAATGTGATTGCCGATGCTTTATCTAGACATTATACCATACTATCCCAACTTTCTCATAAAATCTTTGGTTTGGAAACCATAAAGAGGTTATATGCTACTGATTTGGACTTCAAAGATGCCTTTGAAAATTATAGAGGGAAGAATGTGGCAAAAATTCCTGCTGCATGAAGGCCTTCTCTACCGTGCTAACAAGCTGTGTGTTCCAGCTAGTTCAGTTCATCTTTTGTTGTTGCATGAAGCGCATGGAGGTGGTTTGATGGGACATTTTGGTGTTAAAAAGACAGAGGATGTGCTGGCTGCTCACTTCTTTTGGCCACGAATGAGGCATGATGTGGAGCGCTACGTTTCACGTTGCACGACATGCAACAAAGCTAAGTCTCGACTTAACCCACATGGTCTTTATATGCCTCTTCCGGTTCCTAGTGCACCTTGGGAGGATATTTCTATTGACTTTGTTTTAGGATTGCCTAGAACAAAGAGGGGGACGGATAGTATCTTTGTGGTTGTTGATCGTTTCTCTAAAATGGCTCATTTTATACCCTGCCACAAGACCGATAATGCTTCACATGTTGCTGATTTGTTCTTTAATGAGGTTGTGCGTTTGCATGGTGTTCCCAATACTATCGTTTCTGATAGGGATGCTAAGTTTTTGAGTCACTTTTGGAGAACTTTATGGTATAAATTGGGAACAAAGTTGCTGTTTTCTACTACTTGTCATCCACAAACTGATGGGCAAACGGAGGTAGGTAATCGTACCTTATCTACTATGTTGCGGGCTGTTTTGAAAGACAATTTGAGGTTGTGGGAGGAGTGTTTGCCACATATTGAGTTTGCTTATAACAGGTCTATTAACTCCACAACCAAGTTAAGTCCGTTTATGGTAGTCTATGGTTTCAATCCTCGTGCTCCAATTGATTTGCTACGTTTACCACATACTAAAATTGTGAACTTAGATGCTACACAACGTTCTGAATTTATTCTTAAGTTGCATGAAACTACTAAGTTACAAATTGAAAAAATGAATGAAAAGTATCGCATTGCTGCTAGTAAAGGTAGGAAGGAGGTAAAATTGGAACCCGGTGATTTGGTGTGGGTTCATTTGAGAAAAGATAGGTTCTCGGATTTGAGAAAGTCCAAACTCATGCCACGTGCTGCTGGACCTTTTAAGGTTCTTGAGAAGATAAATGACAATGCATATAAACTTGAGTTGCCTCCCGAGTTTGGGGTTAATCCCACATTTAACATTTCAGATTTGAAGCCATACTTGGGTGAAGAAGATGAGCTTGAGTCGAGGACGACTCCAATGCAAGAAGGGGAGGATGATGTGGACATCACTCCTGCAGATATACACAACACTCACATGGTAGACATGCAAGGTCCAATTACTAGAGCTCGAGCACGACAAGTGAATTTAGAGGTGAACTCGTTCCTGAACAATTCTTTATATGTGAATTTTGAGAGTATGTTGCTACCTAATAGATTAATTATGATTAGGAACCATGGAGAGGACATGGAGATACATGGAGAGGGGTTTGGAGGCGTGGAGGACCAGAAAATACGCCAACAAGAAGTTAGAGACCGAGCCCAACTCAAACTCGAGTCCAACTCGGGCCCAGGAGCAGTCCACCTTGAAATGGATGCACAGGAGGCATACGGACTCCATTTTTGACGTTCTACATATGCACGGAAAGCTGAGAGGATAAACTTTCCAATGAAACTGGCCCCACGTCAAAATACCCACGGAGTCGACGGGAAACTTCGAAACAATATAAAGTTTAGAGTCTGTCAGGGTGTTGCAGCACCTAGTTGGGCCATTGGGCCTTGTATCGAGTCCAAGTCCATTATGTACGTGTCTTAGGGTTAGGTCATGACCCCAGCACCCCCCTGTTCGTCCTCCACCTCCTTTATACCCCCTAGCCGCTGTCACAAACAGGTGGGTTTTGCTTAGTTACAATCTGTCATTGAACAGTGTCACCGATCATGGGTTATGAGACCCCAAATTCGTGATCAATTCAGTTTTGATTGCAACTTCTCTGTTCTTGCTTGTGTTCTTGATTGCGCTTGCAGGGATAAGCCTTCGTGGCGAGGTCATTCGTGTGACACGGGTGATAACCAACGGAGCAGTGGTGTAGTGATTGCGGGGTTTCGTTCGTTCGGAGCCTTGGATCATCAACGTCGAGATCTCCACCCAATCAAGTTTACCCTACCTCTCGGAAGATCGGGACTCATCCTCCTATCAATCTCCTCGTCGAGCGTCGACGTCACGTAAGCTAATAAGATGCAATGCACATATATTTAATTTGGTTGCACAAGTTAACTAAGACAAATGGAGAAAACAACAGCCAGGTTTCTGTTGTTGGATCTATAACCTTAGAGAAGAAAATGCTAAGTGAAATGAAGGTAATATTAATCACCATGTGATTAAGTCCTTATATGAACCCTTAGACCTAAAGAAAGCTAGCTCAAGTTACAGAGGTCCAATGAAGCTGAAAATTTAACCACCGCTTCAAGGGAAAGTGTGTAGGCAGTGTGCAAAATTTGAGCTCATGGAATGGTTCAATGTGATCACAACAATTCCTTATGTGGTTTTCACTATTTTGCCTTTACCTCTTAGTTCTTGAGCTCTCCTGTCGGTACCCTGTAGATCGGGTAACCCCGCGTGGAGGGTAAAAGACAGCCTAGGCCCCGCTTCCCTGCTAAGGCGGGCCCTTGCGTAGCCACATGCCTTTGGCCCCGAGGTCAGCCCTTGGGCTGCTGAGTGCGCTTGAGTTCCAGAGACAGCACGTGTCCTGGGCTCTGGGCTGAGCCTCCCTGCCGAGGTGGGTCCGGAGCTACCACGTGCCTTTAGGCTCAGAGCCTCCTCCCTGCTGAGGAGGTTCTTCGGAGCTGATACGTGCCCTGGGCTCCGGTCCGAGCCTCCCCACTGAGGTGAGGTCTGAAGCTGCCACGTGTCTCTTGGCTTAGAGCCTCCTCCCTGCTGAGGAGAGCTCCAGAGCTGACAGGTGCCTTAGGATCCGGTCCGAGCCTCCTCGCTGAGGTGAGGTCCGGAGCTGCCACGTGTCTCTTTGCTCAAAGCCTCCTCCCTGATGAGGAGAGCTTCGGAGCTGACACATGCCCTAGGCTCCAGTCCGAGCCTCCCCGCTGAAGTGAGGTCTAGAGCTGCCAAGTGTCTCTTGGCTCAGAGCCTCCTCTCTGCTGAGGAGAGCTCCAGAGCTGCCACGTGCCCTGGGCTCCGGTCCGAGCCTCCCCACTGAGGTGAGGTCCGGAGTGAAAGTGCATCTAGATAATCCCCGGTGTTTTGGTTGATTGATGACGACAATTAAGATGCTAATAAGTTTCTACTGAGTATGAGCATAGGTGTTTATCAAAGAAATAGATATGGAGTCTCTCAAGAAGCAAAAGGAAAAGAAGAAGACTTGAAAGAGTAGAAAATAGCATTTTCTATTAATCTTCACATTTTTCTAGTTGTGTATAGGGTCTTCTCTTTTAGAGTGCTTGAGAATCACTAGAGAGCTCAAACAAAGGATAGAATGTTAGAATCATGAGACGAAGTAGTCATAGATATGAAGAAAAGGGAAGACCGGACTTGTCCGGACAAATGGCCGGACTAGTCCGTTCCTACCCGGACTAATCCGTTTTAGACCGGATAAAAAGTCTCTGAGTGAGTTCGGACTTGTCCATCCCAGGCCGGACTAGTACGGTTATCATGTGAGTTAGAGCCGTTATGAGACTAAGTCTAAGAGGGCCGGACTAGTCCGCCCAAGAGGCCGGACTAGTCCGCTAAGCGGACTAAGCCACCGTTGTCCGGAGAAGAAGTCTCTGAGTGACATCGGACTAGTCCGCTCCTTGGACCGGACTAGCCCGTTCCCTTCAGACTAGTCCGAATTAGGACGGAACAAAGGTTCTTGTGTGAGCTCGGACTAGTCCGAGGTTGGCTGGACTAGTCCGCAGCTCCAGTTGTGAGAGTTTTTAGACTAAGTCTGGTAAGACCGGACTAGTCCGCCCTATGGGCTGGACTAGTCCGCCTATACCAGACTAGTCCATTCTCATACGGAACAAAGGTTCCTGATTGAGATCGGACTAGTCCGCTCTTGGCCGGACTAGTCCGGGAATTCATGACCGTTTGAATCCAACGGTCACTAAAACTTTATTTGGTAAGCTGTGACGTGAGTGGTCCCTTAAGATCGGACTAGTCTAGGGTTGGGACCGGACTAGTCCGGACTTTAGTTGGTAATGGCTAAATGTCGGGATTTCTATAAAAGGAGACCCCCCGGATGAGAATTGAGAAGACACGAACCCAAGCGCTGAAAACTCATTCCTAGAGCTCTTCTAAGCCTCTTTCCTCACCTTCTAGACCCCTAAGATCGGATCTTAAGGAGTTAGTGGTTCTTGTGAGGGGAAAGACGTGGTGACCAACGTTTGAGCTCTCGGTTTGATTCCTTTGCACTCTAATTGTTATTTTGAGTTTTTAACAGTTGTACTTTGAATTCTAGAACTACTTGGTTGGTGTAGGGAGCCTCAAAGTGTGAGTAGCCCCTAAGAGCATTGTATTCATATTCGATTGATAGTGAGAAAGCCCGGGCTTGATCTTGGTGATCGCTCGGTGAGGGAAGGGTTGGAAAAGACCCGGTCCTTGGTGGACTCCTCAACGAGGACGTAGATTCCTGTGTGGAATCGAACCTCGGGATAAATCGTGTCTCTTGTCTTCTCTACTATCTTACTTGCTCACTAAAATTACTTGTTAAACTTTCATTGTGTTATTTTCTGCAAATTGTTCTATTATTTTGCAATCTGATTATTCTCAACTAATTTGTGATATCATTTGACTACCACATACTTTCAGCTCAAACAAACTTAAAAGGAAACCTAAAACACAAATTAGGCTTAAACCGGACTAGTCCGACCTCACACCGGACTAGTTTGGCCTACTCCGGTTTTATCTGTTGTTTATTTTAATTTCAGGTTTTATTAGCCTATTCACCCCCCTCTAGGTAACTTTCACGGAGCTGCCACGTGTCTCTTGGCTTAGAGCCTCCTCTCTGCTGAGGAGAGTTCTGGAGCTGACACGTGCCCTGGGCTCTAGTCCGAGCCTCCCCGCTGAGGTGAGGTCCGAAGCTGCCACGTGTCTCCTGGCTCAGAGTCTCCTCCCTGCTGAGTAGAGCTCCAGAGCTGACATGTGCCCTGGGCTCCGGTTCGAGCCTCCCCGCTGAGGTGAGATCCGGAGCTGCCACGTGTCTCCTAGCTCAGAGCCTCCTCCCTGCTTAGGAGAGCTCCAGAGCTGACACGTGCCCTGGGCTCCAGTTCGAGCCTCCCCGCCGAGGTAAGGTCTAGAGCTGCCACGTGTCTCCTGGCTCCAAACCCGTCGATAAGAGCTCTGAAGCCACCACGTGCCCCCACGATCCATCGTGCGCCGTGGGACAACGAAGTCAAGGTGGAAGTGCACTGTCAGGCTGCACATTCAAGGCTCGCACCTTCCTCACAAGCATGGCACACTACACACACCTCCGTCCTCTACCCTTTCACCATTACGGTGACAAGGCAGGACGGCAAGGCGTGACAGTGGTACAATACTGCCCAACGGCACAAAGCCGCCCAAGCTAGACGAGAAGACGTGGTGATAAGACGGTGTCTTCATCATCACCTGACACACGGACAGGGGCGCTCAACACACCAGACGGCGGGACTTAACTCCCCCACCGACTGCTCTAGTCATAGTACAAAACCCTAGATCATGTATACGGTTTGCATAGCCTCAGGGCCACCTGCCAGGCCCCAAGCCATATTGTGACCACCCCGGCCTTGGACTATAAAAGGACCGGAGCAACCACACGATAGAGGGTTCGCAACCCAGGACCCTCTCATGCACACACGCGCAAGCAATAGAACAGACACTCCCATGGACATAGGGTATTATGCTCCGGCGGCCTGAACCACGTAAATCTCGGTGTTCATCCTCTCTCTCAGCCCGATCGTGTGAAGGCGCCGAGCCCCCTCCAATCAAAGAACCTTGCGGGCTGCTTCCATAGCAGGCCGGGAGGTGTGTCGCAGCACAGACACTCCGACATTTGGCGCGCCAGGTAGGGGGGGCTTTTCGCGCTCTCGACGTGACCATGGTGAACATCACCTCCTATGGAGAGCCTTCTCGCCCAACTCGCCGTCGTCTCCACACCGTACGTCAGCATGACGGGGTTTGCTGCGATCTTTCATCCAGCGGTTCTCCCAGGTCAGGAACACTATCCCACGCATCTCCAACGCCTCCGTCGTCGTCGCCTTCCGGCAAGACGTCCGCGACAAGAAGATGCTCGAAAAGTTAGCCACGCACGACGTGCAAGACGTCTTTGAGCTCTTCAGCCTGGCCGACAAATGTGCCAGGGCGGCGGAAGGCCGAGGCTGGCACTCACGACCTGCCTCCACGACAGGGAGTACCGGGGAGGCTGCTGCTCCGCGCAGCAGCAAGAAGAACAAGTCCGAGGGCAGGAACAATCCTCTGGCCGGGGCACCCACTGCCGCCCTAGCAGCGGCCGCTAGGGGCCGAGCCCCACGCACTGATAAGCACCCACGACCACCGTCTGCCAGTGACGATGGCCAGTGGTGCCCGGTGCACAACTTTAGCCGCCACGACGCTAGCGACTGCCGTGAGATCAAGAAGCTTGCGGAGCGCTTCCGTGAGCTGCAACAACAGCGGCCGTGCCAATACGGCGCACCCTCCAGCCAGCGGGAAGGCAAACCAAAGGCCAAACCTGAGGCCAGCGCTGAGCAGGAGATGGAGTATCAAGACGCCAAGCGGGCGTTGAAGGCCGTCTACGGCCACTCCGACTCCAGTGCCGACAGCGAGTGACACAAGATATTCCACGTCTAGCCAGACATTCCCCCCATCGTGCAAAAAGGGAAACGCCCTCCCCCCGAAACACGCCAAGGGCTCATCCCGCGTCCAGACATACGACGAAGCCACGCAGGACCAGCTTTCACGTGAGGATATCAACCTCATTGACGAGGAAACATGGCTAGAGGCTGCTCGGAATGCGCTAAACCGCAAAACGCTTCAGCGGTATCAGCAACGGTACGCGCAGAGTAGAGAGCCCAAGGTAGGGACACCTGGTGCCTCGGCAAATACTTTCTCGAGAAGGGGTGACAAACCCTCCCCCAGCTGGGAGGGTCCCTTCCAAGCAGCACAAGTATGCCGCCCCAGGTGCGCCCACGTAGCGAAAGAGGATGGGGTACCTCTACCCAATCCACAGAACATAGAACACCTCCGTAAGTTCTATCCTTAGCGTTGTGGTAGGGTATTTTTCCTTTTCCTCTTTTTTTTAAAGGTGTCATAGTGTCAAGGAACAACATTTAGAACAGATAAGACCTAGAGGAGTCCCTCTACTCTTGTCATCCGGGGAGGGTCGCTGCCTTCTTGTATGGCCTGTTTCCTCCTATCACCCGAAGGTAGCCTGCAATGAGAAAAATTTATCCTACCTTGCTTACCTTTTTACAGTTTGTGCTAACTCATGCATATCAACTGTAAATGGCATGTCCAAGGCCTGTCCTACACACTTGTCCTAGGTCTCATGGCACTAGAAGGTCTTCTTGCTGAAAGGTTAACGCCCGCGGGAGGTCTAGGATGCACAGCCTGCTTAGCCTGGTTCCGTACCCTAAGCCTGCCGCACTGCCTCCCCTGCGCTACAACTAAGTACTTGGGGGCCAAAAAGGACACGCCTACGGGCAAGAAAACTAACCGGACCCCCGACATTGCCTCCCTTCCTTTCGTGCTTTCTTTCCATAGTACTCCGGCCATGTGGCCAGTTACTTCTTCTTGTGTTCAACCATAGCAAGAGTTGTGCTATCCTTCTGCAGGCGGGTCTGCTTGAGTACCTGTGGCGTATCCGGGGTCCTGTGGTTGTCTCATTGTGTGACACCCGGTTCCGAAAACAGAACCAAGTTAATGCATATGTGTGCCCAGGATGTTCATCACACATACACATGTAATCCACAAACTGAATTCAGAATATAACCATGAATAAATAGTGTTTAAGTACTTTATTACATCGACTCATTGTCTCACTCATGAATCTCTAACTTATTCTTGCAGCGGAAGTCTCTAAATGACAGTGGAATATCAATAAAGGCAGTAGGCTCCATCTTCAACTCCACAGGCATGTTGACGGTAGTTCGCACGCCTAGTACTCCACATGGTCCTCGAAGTACTCTTCTCCTGTTGCTGACGTTTATGTGATAATGCAAGGGTGAGTACATGTCGTACTCAGCAAGTGTGGGAAAAGTATGACATGTAGCTTACAACAAGGTAGGGAATAAAAAGACTCATTGCAGCAAGCAAATTTTATTTCACAAACATGATAAAAACAGCAACTATTCCTAGGTGAAATTTATCCCATCATAATCAAGTAGTTCAGCAACATTCCCTCATCATAATTCACCATTTATCAAGTCTCATCCAGCCATTAATCTTCCTCAAGTTCATCTCATACTCATAAATATTCATAACCATCTCATATTCATATAACCGAAACCAACTTCATTGTCATGACTCAAAACAGTCCCAAAATCCATCCCAATGACCATACCATAACCATACTGAATAACGATCCCAAATTTTCCCTCTAATCATGGAAGTTGGCCAGGTGCTTGTGACCGGAAGCACGGCTATCATAATAGTTTTACACTCCGCAGAGGTGGCACCACTTTACCCACAAGTTCGTGATTTCGTCACCCGGCGGCGACTGCAGAACCTCCATTATACCAGTACACAACCTTCGGTGTATGGCCAAGAGATCGCAAAATAGCCTTTACAAAGGGGCTACTAGATGTATGGACTCACTGAGGTTTCACCGGCAGGCTCGAATCACCATTCTCCCAACCATGGGACCCCTCTTGTGCCATGCAGTTCCCAGGGCAGTCCTCTTTCGACTCCCATTCCCCGCGCCATCCACGGCCCATAACAAGCTAGCAACACACCTAATTAATCAGCTAAGCCGCACCCATACTTGGCCTTGTGGTGGCACTGTTTTCCTTGCATATTCTCGCATGAACCGGTCCTTAGATCTACAGCAAGTTCCACCATCTCATCCAGCAACATTCACGAACCAAGCTTGCCTAGATGTCCCCCGATTCCGTGCTCATTATCATCATCAAGTTCTCATCATCATTATTCATATGAGTGCAGTACCTAACCATGTTTTAATTCAGCTTCCCGTATCCCGTAGATTAAGCGAAGCAAAAAGGAAAAACGACCATACCCGACTCATCAACTTTCCGGCGACAAGGATGGTTAATAAAGATGGTAAACTCTTATAAAAGGGTGTCCCATCAAGTTGACTCAAGCATTCGAGTTTTCGCAAATAAAACAGTTTCAAAACATGGGATCAATATGGTCAAGGGGCACTTGCCTTGCTCCCGTGGTTCTTGTTGTTCAAGTGTCTCGAAGTCTTAGTGCTGTAGTTCCTCGTAGATAGCCTATTGAGCTTGTTCTTCTACTCACGATCACGCACATACAAAATTCACAACAATCAAACATCATGGACAAACTTTACTCAAGATGCAATGGGGTAGATGAATGCAAATCCTATGGTGCTGTTTTATTAAACCAGTTTGTATGTGTTCTTGCATGTTTTAACGGGCTTTCATGGGGTTTTATGATGAACAAGGGTGCTGGGATCAAGTGTGGACGTGGTGATGATCTTGACTCAAGATCTAGATCAATTCCACCGTCAAAAAATCGATCAAAATGTGATCTGTCCACACGAAAATGTTTCTGTTCGAAGGGGGCAAAAAAAACGGATGCGTAGAAACAGCGGCGATGTCGTAAGATGGGTAATGGAGACCTTCCTCACTTCCTTTTGGTGGCAGGGTCTTCCTTCTAGCAATGGCAGCAGCGGGGAATTTTTCTATGGATGATTAGGGCAGGACAGATCGTCGGTTCTTTTCTGGCGACGGCGAGGCGTGACGGGGCTCATCGGTGGGTCTCAACGGCGGGGCTCGACGGCGGGGCTCGACGGCAGGGCTCGACGGCGAGGCTTGACGACGGGGCTCGAAGACGGGGCTCGACGGCGGGGCTCATCGGCGGGGCTCACCGGCGACCGAACTCCGGCGAGGGGGGCCCACTCGGCGAGTTGGGGGCTAGGGCCTCCAAGTCGTTGACTTGGGAGGGGGGAGAGAGGAGGGGGGGCTGCGGCCAAAAGGGGGGTTTGGGTTCTATTTATAAGAGGGGGAGAGGGGAGAATCCTACTCCAATTGGAACTAAATCCTAACAAACTTTTCCCCATTTAATTTGGTGCGGCAGCAATGGGGGGGATTCCCCAAATGTGGGGAAAACTCCCCTTTTTTGGGGAATTGGGGAATTTGGAGATTTGGGGAAAATTTGGGGAAATTGGAATTGGCTTATTTCATCTATGTTTTTCCCATTCCCCACCATTTCTATGGCACTTACTCCATTTCTACATTCCCCTCTCCATTTCTATGTCCCACTCTCCATTTCTACATTGCCTTTCTCCATTTCTATGCCCCACTCTCCATTTCTATATGCCATTCTCCATTTCTATGGTTCCTTCCTCCATTTCTATGGTTCTTTCTCCATTTCCATGGTTCTTTCTCCATTTCTATAGTTCTTTCTCCATTTCTATGGTAACTTTCTCCATTTATATGGTTCTTTCTCCATTTCTATAGTTCTTTCTCCATTTCTATAGTTATTTCTCCATTTCTACTTCTTTTATAATGCTTCTCTACATGAAAATGTGTGCAATGCATGGGAATGAATTGTGAGGGTGTTACAAACCTACCCCTCTTAAACTGAATCTTGCCCTCGAGATTCGATAGAGTAGAGAATAGATGAGGGAATTCTGCCTTGAGGTCTTCCTCACGCTCCCTTGTAGTTTCTGTTTCTTTATGATGGCTCCACTGTACCGTGCACCAACGGATCACTTTGTTCCGCGTAGGTCAGATCCTCTTGAAGCTCGAGCTCATCCATCGGTACTTGTTCTTCCGGTACTCTTAAACACTTCTTTAGTTGGGACACGTGAAACACGTCGTGCACATCGGAGAGGTGTGTTGGCAGCTCTAGTTGATAGGATACTTCTCCTCGCTTGTCCAAAATTTTGAATGGCCCGATGTAGCGAGGTGCTAACTTGCCCTTGACGTTGAACCGTCGTAGACCTCGGATAGGCGATACCTTAAGATACACGAAGTCTCCTACTTCGAAGGTCAATTTTCTTTGCCTATTGTCCGCATAACCTTTTTGTCGTGACTGAGCAGCCTTCAAATTTTCTCGTATCATTTGGACTTGCTTCTCAGCGTCTTGCAGCACTTCGGGCCCAAACACTTGGCTCTCTCCGGTCTCATTTCAGAACAGCGGCGTTCTACACCTTCTACCAAACAATGCTTCGAAGGGTGACATCTTCAAGCTGGCTTGGTAGCTGTTGTTGTATGAGAATTCAGCATACGGCAAGCTCTTATCCCAACTACGCCCATGTTTCAAGGCGCAAGCCCTCAACATGTCTTTCAAAATTTGGTTTGTCCTCTCAGTTTGCCCGTCGGTTTGCGGGTGATAAGCGGAGATGAAATTCAATCGTGTACCCATGGCTTCATGCAGCTTCTTCCAGAACCTAGAGGTAAATTGAAAACCCCGATCTGAAACTATCCTCTTCGGAACTCCATGGCGACACACGATTTGCTCCATATACAGCTCGGCTAGTTGTGCAATGCTGTACTTTGTTTTAACAGGAAGGAAATGGGGGTTTTTGTCAATCGGTCCATGATAACCTAAATAGAGTTGTAACCCGATTGAGTACGTGGCAATCCAACGATGAAATCCATGCTGATGTCTTCCCACTTCCATTCGGGTACTTTCAATGGCTGCAACAGTCCAGCGGGTCTTTGATGTTCAGCCTTCACCCGTTGGCACGTATCGCATAAGGCAACATATTCAGCTATGTCCCTTTTCATACCATCCCACCAATAGCAAGTTTTCAGGTCCTTGTACATCTTTGTACAGCCAGGGTGTATGGAATAAGGTGAGTCATGTGACTCCTTTAATATCGTGTCGCGGATGTGCTTCACGTTAGGCACATAAATCCTTTTCTCTAACCAAAGCGTGCCTTTTTCGTCTTCCTTGAAATCCTTTTCTATGCCTTGTCAGATTCTTTCCTTGATTTCCTCATCTGTTGCTTGGCCATCTCATATCTCTTGTTCCAGCGAAGAGTTGAGTTCTATCACTTCCATCTCGTTCAAGAACCCGAGATGTAACCATTCGAACTCCTTGCGCAGCTCGGGCGGCAGCTCCCGAACCGTGAGTTGGTGACATGCTCCCTTTCGGCTCAACGCATCAGCTACTGCATTGGCCTTTCCGGGGTCATAATTGATTCCAACATCATAATCCTTGATGAGTTCCAACCATCGATGTTGCCTCAAATTCAGTTCCGTTTGCATGAATATATACTTGAGGCTTTTGTGATCCGTATAGACCTCACATCGGTGGCCAAGGATATAATGCCTCCAAATCTTCAAGGCATGTACCACGGTTGCAAGTTCCAAGTCATGTGTGGTATAATTCAGCTCGTGTTTCTTTAGTTGCCTCGACGCATAGGCTACCACTTGTCCTTCTTGCATGAGCACACATCCAAGCCCTTGTCTTGATGCGTCACAATATATGTCGAAGCTCTTTCTCACGTCTGGCAATACCAAAACCGGCGCTGTGGTTAATCTTTTCTTGAGCTCCTCAAAGCTTTCTTGGCACACTGGTGTCCACTGAAATGCTTTTCCCTTCATTAGCAATTCAGTCATAGGCTTCTCTATTTCGGAGAAATCCTTGATGAACCGGCGGTAGTATCCAGCCATCCCAAGGAAACTCCGAATATCTCTCACATTCTGCGGTTGGTTCCACTTTAAAATGTCTCCCACTTTTCCGGGGTCAACCGATACTCCTCCCTTGGAGATGATGTGGCCTAGGAACGATATCTCCTTTAGCCAAAATTGACACTTGCTGAACTGGGCATACAATTGATGCTCTCGCAGTTTCTGCAACATCAATCTCAAGTGTTCTTCATGTTCTTCCTCGCTTTTCAAATACACCATGATATCGTCGATGAAAACCACGATGAACTTGTCCAAGTACTCCATGAAGACCTTATTCATGAGGTACATAAAGTATGCGGGTGCATTCGTTAACCCAAAAGACATAATGGTGTATTCATACGAACCAAACCATGTTCGAAATGCAGTCTTGGGTATGTCGGAGGGCTTAATCTTCAGCTGGAAGTATCCCGACCGAAGATCAATCTTGGAGGAAATTAGAGCACCTTTCATTTGGTCGAACATGTCCTCTATACGGGGCAGCGGGTATTTATTCTTGATCGTCACCTCATTGAGAGACCTATAATCCACACACATCCTTTGGATCCCATCCTTCTTGTCTACGAAGAGCACGGGGCTCCCCATGGTGATGAGCTTGGGCGTATAAAACCCTTTTATAGCTGCTCCTAAATTTGCTTCTTAAGCTCCACTAGTTCATTAGCGGGCATCCTATATGGCCTCTTTGCTATAGGTGCGGTTCCAAGTACTAAATCAATGGCAAATTCAATGTCCCAGTCAGGTGGCATACCTAGAAGTTCTTCCGGGAACACATCTGAATATTCTTGAACCACCAGAATGCTTTCCAATGTCGCTTCTTTGGTGTGGTTCAGCGCTGCCTTCTCGGTTGCCGGTTGGGCCGACTCGAACTCAATACGAGTACCGTGCTCACTTGTCAACTGCACGATCCTCTCAGCACATTGAATCACTCCGTTGTGCTTGCTTAACCAATCCATTCCAAGTATTATGTCAATCCCTTGGGAATCCAAGATAATAAGATTGTCAAGAAAGTCTACCCCCCTTATTTTAAGGCTTACTTTCGAAATAGAATTCAGAATTGAAAGAAGTGATTTCCCAACTATATGCATCAAGGTGTATGAACTAAGCAAATTCTGTTATTAATTTCAGCCTATATGAGGATGTGGACACGTGCTGAAGCATCTCACATCTCTCCACTATGTGTGGATGTGGACATTCGCCGAAGTGTCCCACAACTCACATCAGCACAGAAACCAAGCAATCATCACAAAAATTTCAGCACACCACTCTTATTTCATCCTACTACGATCTAAACGTTCCTATTACAGCTTTATTCAATGAAAACCTAAACTTAATCATGAGAACCGGTGCTGTTCTCGCCATGTGACGGTGGTGGTCCATACATGGGTGCACGCCATGGTGAGTCGGCAGTCCATGTAGGGATAGATGAAGCTGGTGCTCCATTTGCTCCCACGTTGGCACGAGTCTCCTCTTGTTTCTCCAGCAAATACAGCTTTTTGCGGAGGTAACGGATCTCTTCTTGTGCGCTTGCATAGCAGTTTCCTAACTCCACAAGCAACCTCTGAGACTTGTCAGAAGCTTGTGGGTTGTAAATAGCTGTTACATGGGGTCCAATGATCTCCCTTGTACCACTCTTCTGACACGGGTGCAGCTCAAAAGTGGTGCCCTCAAGCTGCTCATGGAAGGCGTAGCACAGTCCGGTGAGTGCTTCCCATGCAGCATCATCGATAGCTTCTGCCCCTGTAGCTCTCCATGTGGGTGTGAACTGCCGAGTGACAACCCTACCGTTAGATAGGATGGTTACTCAGCCTTCCACTCTTCATGTCCGAGACGAGGGACTTTCTTGAGAAGATATTCTGGATATAAGCTGCAGCAATCCAGGAACTCTTTGAGCTCCTTAGATATGTGTCCTCCTTCCATTCCGTCAGACCAAAATTCTTGAACTGAATGGTTGGCCCATTCATCACCTTCATTATTGGTCTCAGCATGGGGTGGCTCCTCCTCGGGTTCATCTCTTCCCGACATAGCTTCATGAGGCTCCACGGGGTGTAAGCCCGCGTGAAACTCTTCCTGTGGTGCGTACCAATGCCGTTCTTGTGGATCATCCTCCATATCATCTTTGAATGGTTCCACCTCTTCCGGGTCCTCTTCTTCATGCATAGAGTTATTGACTTCCTCTTCATCATGAGGTTCCGTCTTCACCTCCTCCTAATATGGTACATTGGACACCTCAATGGGGTTAAGTGCACTCCCATGTGGTGGTGGATGAGTACTTATGCGTGCTGTGCTCCTGATCACTGGCATCTATAAATAGGACATGAGAAACTTTAGAGAAGGAAGAAATAACTCCAAAATTTTAGAAGTTATGGAGCAAGAAAGCAAAGGTGTTGCTGTCCAAAAGAAGAGAAAAGAGGGGCTGAAAATAGCACTTTGCGGTGGCTGAATTGACAAGAAAAGTGCAGCAGCAAGCAATTTTTGAAAATAGCAGTTTTGAGGGGTGTGCCTATGTGTTTTAGAGTGTCCATTCTACCTAGGCTTGCGTCCTACGGTCAACGTGGCTATGATACCAATCTGTGACACCCGGTTCAAAAAACAGAACCAAGTTAATGCATATGTGTGCCCAGGATGTTCATCACACATACACATGTAATCCACAAACTGAATTCAGAATATAACCACGAATAAATAGTGTTTAAGTACTTTATTACATCGACTCATTGTCTCACTCATGAATCTCTAACTTATTCTTGCAGCGGAAGTCTCTAAAACAACAGCGGAATATCAATAAAGGCAGTAGGCTCCATCTTCAACTCCACAGGCATGTTGATAGTAGTTCGCACGCCTAGTACTCCACATGGTCCTCGAAGTACTCTTCTCCTGTTGCTGATGTTTATGTGATAATGCAAGGGTGAGTACATGTCGTACTCAGCAAGTGCGGGAAAAGTATGACATGTAGCTTACAACAAGGTAGGGAATAAAAAGGCTCATTGCAGCAAGCAAATTTTATTTCACAAACATGATAAAAACAGCAACTATTTCTAGGTGAAATTTATCCCATCATAATCAAGTAGTTCAGCAACATTCTCTCATCATAATTCACCATTTATCAAGTCTCATCCAGCCATTAATCTTTCTCAAGTTCATCTCATACTCATAAATATTCATAATCATCTCATATTCATATAACCGAATCCAACTTCATTGTCATGACTCAAAACAGTCCCAAAATCCATCCCAATGACCATACCATAACCATACCGAATAACCATCCCAAGCTTGTCAAGCTGGTCTCACTATTGGAAATTCTAGCTTTCTTTTTTTCACCGGCTCTTCTTCTTTGTCAACGCTACTAAGGACCTGACGGTTCGCCTACTTGATGAATGAAAGAACATGAGAAAGGGTTATAAAAGAAAAGGCGACGAAAGTAGTCTACTACAGTACAGTCAAAGTCAGCGGCTGAGTTTGCCTAGCCTCGCCTACTATTTCTTTTTAGTAGGCGAGCGAGTTCGACTCGCGAACGATCCGCAAGTGAAGGACCGATCCTTTAACGCCAGTACTGTTGCGAGACTGGTACTTGGCGGCTCACGAGCAACATATAGACTAGGGTTGCCCATCACTCCCTCGCTCCTTTTTGACGGCCCACCGCTCCCCGTTTCTTTAAGTTGGATAACCGACGACACGAGTTTCCCGTTCAAAGTTCCGCTTCGCTCCACTGTTAGATATGCAATTCAATAGTTACCGATGAAAGGAGTTCCCCTTCTCTTGGCCAATTGACGTTCTGCTTCAAGTGGAGGAATCCTCTGAAAGCCGGCGATCGAGTGAATAAGTCCGCCAGGAAGCTAGTTCTTTAGGGCTTAAATGAAAGCTTGTCGGCTGTGAAAAGTATACCTTTCCTTTCCCACCTGTTTTTCGGTGCCTTCTTTATGCTCGAGACAAAGGAAGCAAGAGGAATCGAAGGTATAATTGCACTGGAGATTACTTAACTCTCCTCGGCTGTACAAATGTACTAAATTATCTATAATCTTAATAGCTCCACCAAATACAGCAGCAGGCAATGGTTAAGGCGATAGCGCAAGGTTGATTAGGGTTTAGGGTAATCATGGAAGTTGGCCAGGTGCTTGTGACCGGAAGCACGGCTATCATGATAGTTTTACACTCTACAGAGGTGGCACCACTTTACCCACAAGTTCTTGATTTTGTCACCCGTCGCGACTGTAGAACCTCCATTATACCAGTACACAACCGTCGGTGTATGGCCAAGAGATCACAAAATAGCCTTTACAAAGGGGCTACTAGATGTATGGACTCACTGAGGTTTCACCGGCAGGCTCGAATCACCATTCTCCCACCCACGGGCCCCCTCTTGTGCCATGCAGTTCCCAGGACAGTCCTCTCTCGATTCCCATTCCCCGCGCCATCCACGGTCTATAACAAGCTAGCAACACACCTAATTAATCAGCTAAGCCGCACCCATACTTGGGCTTGTGGTGGCACTGTTTTCCTGGCATATTCTCGCATGAACTGGTCCTTAGATCTACGGCAAGTTCCACCATCTCATCCAGCAACATTCACGAACCAAGCTTGCCTAGATCTCCCCCGATTCCATGCTCATTATCATCATTAAGTTCTCATCATCATTATTCATATGAGTGCAGTAGCTAACCATGTTTTAATTCTGTGAGACCTATGTGTGCTGAATACATTGGCAATTAGGATAAAAGTTAGCATTAACATTCAAAGTTTTGAATATTACCAAAACATTCTTCTGTGGCAAGGTCCGACAAGTTCTTTGTTAGGTCCGCCAAGTGTTGGCAAGGTCCGACGCAAGGTCCAGAGAGCTCCTGCAAGGTCTGAAGAGCTTCTGTGAGGTCCGGAGCTTGTTTTTAGGTAGCTCCCGTGAAGTTCAACTCGTAGAACTGCAGCGTCTTGTTTTTGCTTTTAACTCGCAATGTTTCAAACTTGCTTTATGGGAAGGTTTGCTTAGTATTAATTTGCTAAGTTTTTGGTATGTTTTGGTGGTTATGGCTGTTATCATTTGATATGGTTTGCAACATGCTTATGTGACGTGCTCATGTAAGGTGTTGTGGTTTTCGAACTAACGTGAGTCAAGTCGAGGACTTGTGCTCGGAAGAATTGGTTGTTTATTCATGTGCAGGTGTTGCTTGAGTTCAAGACATGGCTGGTGACGGGATCCTTGGACTAGTCTCAGGGAGGAGATGAGGTTCCAACAACCAAGTTCGGGAGGAGCTGTGGTTGAGTTGATCGGGAGGTCGCGCAGCATGTTTGGATCAAGGGCAGTGCATATGAAGGTTGCGTGTACGTCGTTGGAAGGTGTTTGCACGTGTGCAAGGAGTGCATGGACGTGGCAACATTGTTCCAAGGCGTGATGAATAGAAGTGGACGTAAAGAACTGGTCGGAAAGGTCCAACCGGCTGGATTGCGTACTCAGGCTGAGGCTGAGTCGGATATGGCTCAAATATGGAAGATTTGAGTTGGTTATGATAGGATTTCGTGCTAGGCATGAAGTTGAGTTATTTTAGGAATGTTTAGGACGTTCCTAAGGTGTTTGGAAGTCTCACGATTGCTTCTATCTGCGAATAGGAGAGTCCTGAGCAGTTATGGTAAGTTAGGATACGAGTCCAATTAGGAGTAGGAGTCCTAGATTGGATTGTTTAGCCTGAGGGCTGGCTATAAAAGCAAGGGAGGCCAGAGCTCTCGTGGGTAGAGAACTTTGGGCTGTTCCTCTTGTGTTTCTATTGAATAAAGTTCATAGTTTTGAGGAGCTTTTGTGCCTTGTTCGTCCGACTTGTTTTTCGTCAAGTTTTTCTCGCCGAGTTTCTGGACAGACCGACGTTGCTTCGGTGTTTCGTTCATAACTCGAGTTTTACAGATCCGATTGACGTGATTCTTTCTGGGTTGTCTTCACAACTCAATTATCTATCATCTATGAAATTTTCACGAGCTTCGGATCTGTAGTTTTTGAGATACACGAGTTTCTTTGCAGCGTTGTAGATCTGTTTTATATCGGGTAGAAACGATTGATCTTCGTTCAATGTTTTGATCGTATCTCAAGTTTTACTTCGTGTTTTCAAGTGATTCTTGTTGCATTAGATCCGTGACTTGATTCTCTACCTCTCTACTTGATTTGTCACGGTTGAACACGTTTGAAAACACTTGCACACACGGTTTCTTTAACCGATTGATTTTTTGCTGAGGGGTTTTTGTTGTTTCCGCTGCAAAAAGTTTTTTAATCTACCATTCACCCCCCTCTGGTAGCTTTTCACGTGCTCTTCGATCCTACAATTGGTATCAGAGCCAAGGTGCTCTAATCTTTGTGATTTGCACGTGTTTTGTCTAACCATCATGGAGAAGTACTCCGCAAAACCTTGTGTGTTCAATGGCATCGATTTTCAGGTTTGGAAGGCGCGGATGGAGGCCTACATACAGGCGCAAGGCTTCGCCATATGGGAAAAGGTCTACCAGAACTTCGATGTACCACCCAACGATCAAGTTACGGCTGCGAACATGAGAGATGTTGACAACAACAACAAGGCTCGCAACTTGATCATCCAAGGATTGACTCAAAGCGACTTTGACCGTGTTGCACACCTCCGATCTGCATATGATGTTTGGAAAGCTCTTTGTGACTACCATGAAGGATCCAATACGATCAAGGAGGTAAGGCAAGATATGTTCAATAAAGAATACATGCGTTTTGATATGCAACCCGGTGAGTCAATTGACGACCTTTTTGCTCGCTTTAATAAAATTTTCAGCAACTTGCGTAGTGTCAATGTTAACTTTTCAGATGCTGAAAATGCTAGACAATTGTTAGGAGCATTAGATATGTCAATTTGGGAGATGAAAGTTACATCTATTCGTGAATCTACTGTCATGAGTTTTCTTACTTTAGACGTGCTTTATTCTAAATTGAAAACTCATGAAATTGACATCATCTCACGTAAAAACCCCAACAAGTCTATTGCATTTGTTTCGCAACGTGACATGTCTAGTTCTAGTCAATCATCATCTAGTGGTGCACTCTCTTTGCTGTCCTCTCTAACCCTTGAACAGATTGAAGAGTTTCCAGAGGAGGAGCTTGCACTCATCTCTACTCGGTTCTCAAAAGCATTGCAAAATGTGAGAACTAAGCTCCGGACCTCAACGATGTTTTGAATGTGGTAAGACAGGACATTTTCGTACGGAGTGCCCTAACCTTTCAGGTCCGACTTCACATGAAGAAAAGCAAACAAGGCCGAAGAAATCATTTGCAAAGAATAAGAAGAAGAAAGATTTATCAATGCGCAACATAGTGCATAGTATGATCTCTGCACTTCAAGATTTCGGCTCAAGTGATGTGGACACCGGTAGTGATGAAGATGAAGAAGCTATGGCAAATATGTGCTGCATGGCGAGCAAGTCAAGTTCAATCTCCGAGGAGGCAGAACACAACAGCGACGATGAAGAGGTATGTCCCACTTGCGAAGAAATGTGTGATGCTATTTCTCGTGCCACTGTTATATTAAAGAAAAAGGATAAAAAACTTAGGAACAATGCTGTTAAAATTGAATCACTAGAATCTGAAATTAATCATTTAAAAACTTTGATTCCTAGTGATGATTCTTGTTCCTCATGTGATTTGATTTATGAACAATTATCCTCTTTAAATAGTGCACACGCATCTACACTTGATAAACTTGAACTTGAAATTGAAAAGAACAAAGAGCTTGCTGCACTTAATGATAAAAATTTGAAAGATGCTTGTTGTTCTACAATTGATTTGCATTGTTCTTCATGTGATGATCTGAATAAGAAACTAAATGATGCTATGAATGAGATTTCTATTTTGAACAATGCTTTACGTGTGCATGAAGTTAAATATTGTTCAAATTGCAAACTAAAAGGAAAAACTTCATGTGAAAACTGCTTTGATCTGTCCAATAAACTTGATGACATGCATAGGACACTAGATCGGTTTTCTAATGCAAATAAGAACCTAAACTTGCCGCTGAATTCTTCCAAGTCTTGTAATGATAAAACTGGTTTAGGTTTAAATTCTCATGCTCATGCTAAGGCACACCCACCTAAAGTTGTAAAGTCATTAGGAAGCGGTTTGATTCAAACAGCTCCTAGACAAAAAGAGGTGATTTTCAAATCTGCAGGAGTACTGTCCCATTCAGGTTCTAATAAACATGTTGCTTGCTCATCTAGACATGATAATAAGGTTATTTTTCATTGTACCTACTGTGGTAGAGATGGTCATGTCATGAATTTTTGTTATAGACTAGCTAAACACGATAAGAAACAAATAATACTTGCTAGATCACATAACAACCAAGCAAAATCTGCTAGACCGAATGTTCGGAGCTTGCAACCTGCTGTAATGAGTCAAAAACTTGCTCCCGGACCTACTGTTTTTTGTGCTACATATAACACATCTTCTAAGTCAGTAGTTGGGAACAAAATTTTTCGATGTTTGGCTCATAAACCTGCTGTACCTTCTCAGCTTTCGCGTGTTATTCCTGCTGGACGTCGTGTGACTCAGTACTGGATTCCTAAAAGTCTTTTAACTAACCCCAGTATTGAGTCATCGATGTATTGTGCTGCTGTGTAGGTTTCACATTTGAGGAAGGAGAACATTTGGATTGTGGACTCAGGTTGCTCACGCCACATGACCGGTAACAAAGAATGGTTCTCCTCTCTCTCTTTTGTGTCACGTGTAGAAAATGTTACTTTCACCGATAACTCTTCTACTCCCATAATTGCTAAAGGTTCGGTTAGAGTAAACAATCTCTACACTTTTAAAGATGTGGCACTTGTTAAAAATTTGAATACAACTTGCTTTCGGTTTCACAATTGCTAGATGAAAATCTAGAGGTTAGCTTTGCTAAAAATTGCTACAAGGTTGTAGATTCAAAAGGTGAGCTTTTGTTTAACATGTCTAGGTTTGGAAGAGTTTTTAAAGCTGATTTTGATTTGTCAACTTCTAAGCATCGGTGTCTAGTTGCTAATGATACAAAGGATCTATATTTTTGGCATCGTAGACTTGGTCACATAGGCTTTGATCATCTCACTCGTGTTAGTGCTCTCGATCGCATACTTGGGCTGCCGAAGCTTAAAAAGGAAAATGATATTGTGTGCTCTTCTTGTAGACATGCTAAGTTTGTTGCAGGTTCACATGCTCCTCTCACAATGACCATGACAGCTGAACCGGGACAACTTTTACGTCTTGACACAGTAGGTCCGGCACGTGTTCAATCCTTCGGAGGTAAATGGTATGTGCTTGTGATTGTTGATGATTATTCCAGATATTCTTGGGTTTATTTTATGGCATCTAAGAATGAATCTTTTAGTCATTTTAGAACTTTATTTCTTAGATTATCTATTGATCACCCAGGATCATTAAAAGCAATTAGAAGTGATAACGGAACTGAATTTAAAAACCAATCCTTTGACCACTTTTGTGCTGAAAATGGAATAGATCATCAATACTCTTCACCCTATGTACCACAACAAAACGGTGTCGTAGAAAGAAAGAACAGGATCTTAGTTGAGATGGCTAGGACTATGCTTGATGAATATCAAACTCCTAGGAAATTTTGGGCTGATGCAATTGCAACCGCTTGTTATGTCTCAAATCATGTTTTCTTGCGTGCTAAGCTTGGAAAAACCCCATATGAGCTCCGGTTTGGACATAGGCCTAGTGTTACACACTTTAGGGTTTTTGGATGCAAATGCTTTGTTAAGAAACATGGTAATCTTGATAAATTTGAAGCTAGATCTGTTGATGGCATGTTTCTTGGTTATCCATCTCATACTAGAGGCTACCGTGTGCTTTTACTTGACACTAACAAAATTGTGGAGACTTGTGAGGTTTCTTTTGATGAAGCTAGCCCAAGTACTAGCTCCGATATTGCAGGTCCGGATCCATATCCGCAGGGGGAGAGTATTTTTATTGAAGAAGATGAAGAAGTGGTGCTGCTGCCCGAAAACTCGGAAGTAAATAACGATCAAGCTGCTGATTCTGCACCACAACCAGCACCAACAGTCACTACTGCTGGTTCAGACCTTCCTCAATCAACAAGCTCTCCTAATCAAAGGTCCGAACATGAATAAGAAGGTGCTTGTGAAATGTCTACTCCCCTCCGAGTACTCAAAAGTCATCCTCCACAACAAATCATTGGAAGCTTGCATGAACGAGTCACTCGGTCCAGGTTTTGCGATCCAAACTCTCATGCTCATTCTGCTTTTGTTGCTTCTTTTGAACCCAAGGATATATCACACGCACGCACTAATGAATCTTGGATTAATGCCATGCAAGAAGAGTTAGAAAATTTTGAACGAAATAATGTTTGGAAACTTGTACCTCCACCTCAAGGTCACACATTAATTGGAACTAAATGGGTATTTAAAAATAAGCAAAGTGAGGATGGGGTTGTGGTTAGGAATAAAGCTAGGTTGGTTGCTCAAGGTTTCACTCAAATTGAAGGTCTAGATTTTGATGAAACATTTGCTCCTGTTGCTAGATTAGAAGCTATAAGAATTTTATTAGCATTTGCTGCATCTAAAGGTTTCAAGTTATATCAAATGGATGTTAAAAGTGCTTTTCTTAATGGCTACATAGAGGAGGAGGTTTATGTTAAGCAGCCACGGGTTTTGAAAATCCAAATTTTCGTAATCATGTTTACAAACTGTCCAAAGCCTTGTACGGTCTAAAACAAGCCCCTCGAGCATGGTATGATAGGTTAAAAACATTCTTACTTGAAAAGGGATTTACCATGGACAAGGTTGATAAAACTCTTTTTGTACTTAAGCATGGCAATGACTCATTATTCATTCAAGTGTACGTGGATGATATTATCTTTGGTTGTGCTTCTCATGATCTCGTGTCCAAATTTTCAGCTATGATGAGTTCAGAATTTGAGATGAGTATGATGGGAGAACTCACATACTTTTTGGGGCTGCAAATCAAGCAAACAAAAGAAGGAACTTTTGTGCATCAAACTAAGTATACAAAGGACCTTCTTAAGCGCTTCAACATGGACAAATGCAAGCCTCTTCGGACACGAATGGGAACAGCAACAACACTTGAACTTGACGAAGATGGTGACCCGGTCGATAAAAAAGAATACAGAAGTATGATTGGATCACTTTTGTATCTCACGGCGTCAAGACCGGACATACAATTCAGCGTATGTCTTTGTGCACGTTTTCAAGCTTCTCCACGTGCTTCACATCACCAAGCCATCAAAAGGATTCTCAGGTACCTACATGCAACTCAAGAATTTGGCATTTTTCTTCCTTCTTCCTCAACCGTTTCTTTGAAAGCTTTTTCGGATGCTGATTTTGGGAGTTGTAGGATTGATAGGAAAAGTACTTCGGGTGCTTGTCATTTTCTTGGTAATTCACTTGCTGCTTGGTCCTCTAGAAAACAAAGTTCAGTTGCACAATCCACGGCCGAATCTGAATATGTAGCTGCGGCTAGCGCTTGCTCACAAATTCTTTGGATTGTTCAAACACTTAAGGACTATGGTGTTGATTTAGATAGTGTTCCACTGTTTTGTGATAACACTAGTGCAATTTGTATTGCTAAAACCCCCTAAAACACTCTAGAACTAAGCACATTGACATTAGGTATCACTTTCTTCATGATAATGTTGAAAAAGGAAACATTGTGCTTCACCATGTCGATACGAACAACAATTGGCTGATATTTTTACAAAACCTTTGGATTTCACTCGTTTTTGTTTCATTCGTAGTGAAATAGGGGTTATGCATCCTCATGGCTTAAATTGAGGGGGAGTTTTTGAAACTTTGAAAGTCTATGTGTGAATCTGAAACTAAAATAATATGAGCATAGTATTTCATACATATATGACTTTGTGATTCCTTTTACAGGCTGAAAGTTCTTACTACATTACTCATGTTATACATTTTGTAGTTTTTGCCATGACTAGTAATTGGAATAATTACTTACACTAAATCTGGTCATGATCGAACTTTCTTGCTGTTTTGAACTTGTTGCATGCTCACAAGTGCTTTTAATCATAAAAAATTAATCAAGTGATCAGCTCACATGTTGAGTTTTCAAATAAAAAATTGAGAAAAGATCAAGAGAATATGCATGCATCGCACTTCTTCTTTTGAGATTGCTTATCATTGCACTAAGATATGAACTTGGAAGGAATTGTGTATGACTAAAACCATGTCCTTAAGCTTCTGATTGTCAAATGACATAGGCTTGGCTTGGTTGGTTAGAATAAGGCTGATGCGGCATATAATCTCTTGCAAATATCATATGATCAACTTTGTGCCTTAAATGATTATGAATAATAGAAATGCAGCAACAAGTGTCATGTTTTCAGGTTCTGAAATAGTTGAGTAAGGGAGATCATGACTTGCTTAAGCTGAAAAATACATTTGATCTCTAGCATGGCTTACACTACTTTATGTATCTCATTGATGTGATAGTGTAAGTAACCTGATAGTATGACTTGGATGAGTTTTGTTTTGTATGTATATGTAATAATATGCTCATAACATTTAAAAATTTATCTTTTGAACCTTGCTGAATACATTGTCAAAGGGGGAGAAATATGTATAAGGAGAGATTTTTTTTTACACTTTGCATATGTTATACACTTTCTTCCTTCTCTGATTTTAAAAAATGGGGAGAAATTAATAAAGGGGGAGAAATGAGTTTTCAAAGCTTTTCAAAACTTTTCATAAGCCAATGTTCGGATTTTAATTGGTATTGCCAATGCATTCATCAAGGGGGAGATTGTGAGACCTATGTGTGCTGAATACATTGGCAATTAGGATAAAAGTTAGCATTAACATTCAAAGTTTTGAATATTGCCAAAACATTCTTCTGTGGCAAGGTCCGACAATTTCTTTGTTAGGTCCGCCAAGTGTTGGCAAGGTCCGACGCAAGGTCCAGAGAGCTCCTGCAAGGTCCGAAGAGCTTCTGTGAGGTCCGGAGCTTGTTTTTAGGGAGCTCCCGTGAAGTTCAACTCGTAGAACTGCAGCGTCTTGTTTTTTCTTTTAACTCGCAATGTTTCAAACTTGCTTTATGGGAAGGTTTGCTTAGTATTAATTTGCTAAGTTTTTGGTGTGTTTTGGTGGTTATGGCTGTTATCATTTGATATGGTTTGCAACATGCTTATGTGACGTGCTCATGTAAGGTGTTGTGGTTTTCGAACTAACGTGAGTCAAGTCGAGGACTTGTGCTCGGAAGAATTGGTTGTTTATTCATGTGCAGGTGTTGTGTCACACCCGGTTTTTCCAAAGAACAACCTAGTGAATGTCACATGTATGCCAGGATCATTTTCTCATACATGTGATGACAAATAGTGAAGCATCATTTATTACAAGCCAGGTGTCGAATATAAATAAGTCTTACATAGCAAATGTCTCGATGGACAATAATAAGTTCATCCCAAGTAAATAAATTAGCAGCGGAATATTATTCTTGAGGGCCCCGTCACAGGCGTTGCCCGGGGGTCTCCATGAACCTAGAAACCTTCTTCGGGTCCAAAGTCTTGGTCATTATACACCACCTCATTATCTTGACCTGAGCAGCAATATAAACCAACAAATATGCAAGGTTGAGTACCGATGGTACTCAGCAAGTGTGGGAAAGTTATGTCATGCATGGCTAGAACAAGGGAAGGTTGAACTCATGGTTATAGCACTATGCAATTAATACCTATCACCTTAGCTTATTAAGCACCTACATTAATACACAGGTGAAATGGTCCCAAACTCCCATCCCATCATCATAATCAAATAACCATAAAATCATTTCCAATGTTAAGCTCCCCGCTTAACGTTCTCAACTTCCAAAACCATCAATCCTCTAATCATGAATAAGTCCAAGCCGCTCTTGACCATGAGCACGGCTGTCATAACAGTTTTGACTCTGCAGAGTTTGTACCACTGTACCCACATGTAGTGATTTCATCCCCTGTTGCTGGGTGGACTAAAAGAACCTCCATTATGCCAGTGGCCACGAACCACATTCACACTTCCCAGGTGTGTAGCCAGGAGATCACTACGAAGCCTTTACAAAGCGATTCCCGACGAGTGTGGGCCCACTGAGGTTTCACCCCTAACAGCATACAAGAGGCTCCAACCCCGCTGCAGTGGCCCCCTCTTGAGCCTTGCGGTTGTCACACCCGGTTTTTCCGAAGAACAACCGAGTGAATATCACATGTATGCCAGGATCATTTTCTCATACATGTGACGACAAATAGTGAAGCACCATTTATTACAAGCCAGGTGTCGAATATAAATAAGTCTTACATAGCAAATGTCTCGATGGACAATAATAAGTCATCACAAATAAATAAACTAGCAGCGGAATATTATTCTTGAGGGCTCCATCACAGGCGTTGTCCGGGGGTCTCCATGAACCTAGAAACCTTCTTCGGGTCCAAAGTCTTGGTCATTATACACCACCTCATTATCTTGACCTGAGCAGCAATATAAACCAACAAAATATGCAAGGTTGAGTACCGATGGTACTCAGCAAGTGTGGGAAAATTATATCATGCATGGCTAGATCAAGGAGAGGTTGAACTCATGGTTAAAGCACTACGCACTTAATACCTATCACCTTAGCTTATTCAGCACCTACATTACTACAAGTGATATGGTCCCAATCTCCCATCCCATCATAATCCAATAACCATAACATCATTTCCAATGTTAAGCTCCCCGCTTAACATCCACAACTTCCAAAACCATCACTCCTCTAATCATGAATAAGTCCAAGCCGCTCTTGACCGTGAGCACGGCTGTCATGACAGTTTTGACTCTACAGAGTTTATACCACTGTACCCACATGTAGTGATTTCATCCCCCATTGCTGGGTGGACTAAAGGAACCTCCATCATGCCAGTGGCCACGAACCACATTCACACTTCCCAGGTGTGTAGCCAGGAGGTCACTACGAAGCCTTTACAAAGGGATTCCCGATGAGCGTGGGCCCACTAAGGTTTCACCCCTAACAGCATACAAGAGGCTCCAAACCCGCTGCAGTGGCCCCCTCTTGAGCCTTGCGGTTCATATGGTAGTCCAGCTGACACCTATTTCCCGCACCATCCAACACACCCATACTAAGCCAGGGATACACCTAATTAATTGGTCAAGCTGCCCCATCTCAGCATGTGGTTGGCACGGTAAAGCCAGGTTACATGCTCCATGAACCGGTCCTTAGGATCCAGGAAAGTACTAAACACCAACCCGAGTCTCGTGCACCCAGCACACAACCAAAACATCCAACTTGCCTTGATCCCTACCTCTACATAACTCACAATATCTCATTCAAGAGTATGGTAAAATAAACTGATGATCTCATACCCCAAACATCCCATTCTAAGCATGGCTAAGCATATGCATAATAATAAATGACATGATAAAATAAATCCCAACCAAAGCTACAAGGAAACAAGGTAATGCAATTCTAGGGAAACTTCCTAGCATAGGTTTCATATTTCAATTGACAATGCAAATACTTCTAGCTACACATCCTAGTATAGGATCAAAGTGGTCAAGGACACTTGCCTCCTTCCTGCTGTTCTTGAAATGGGTAGTCCTGATCTTGGAAAGGAATAACTTGCTCTTGAGCAGGTTCTACATCATACCATTACACATAGCAAAAGAAAAACAACAATCCATAAGACATAGTTCACACTTCCACTTCATACAAACCACACATTCATATTTATGAAAGTCATTCACCATTATATGTGTTGTGGTTACTCTATGTGTGTTGATTTGTGGCTTGCATGCACTTTTAATCATGTGTATATGATTCCTACTTTTGGTGTTCACATTTATACTTACATACTATATATATGAGTTTCCAATTTAAATAAATTCCTTATATTCAACTATTACACCTTTTTGCTACCAAGTATGCATGAAAGGTATTTTTCATCTCCATATGTGTCTTCAGAATTTCTACCAACCCTAAACTGAATTCTTTGGATTTTAGAAACTCTATTTATCATTTACTAGTTGCTATATTTTCAGATTTATTTTCCTATGCATAATGTGTACTTTATTATGAAAATAGTAAGACACATCATCTAAACAGAATAGGTTCTGGTCCTAAATAATTTAATAACATATTTTGACCTTTGCCTCTGATGTAAACTATTTCACAATTACTTTCCCTATTTTCTAGAACTATTCTTTACTTAAAAATATGTCCCTAAATGTGAATAATAAATTAAACAGATACAATCCAGCCCAAAATATGTTTTTATCTCACTCCAAAGTTTCCTAAATACTGATAAAGTTTTTAATTTAATTATGACAATATGTTTGTCCCACTTTATAATTTTTAAACACTAGCCACATATTCAATTTCCTAATTTAAATACTAAACAGGGCTAAAAAGTTAAACTTACCCCACTACAGGGTCTATAATATTATTTTCAGAATTTCTAGGGGTCTAGCTACACTTATCAGAGGTGTTTTTCCTAATTTTTATTAAGTCCAGGGGCTAAAACTGATTTTTAAATGAATTTACATGATTTTCTGAAGTTCCAGGGGCTAGATCAGAAGTTTTCGGGGCTAGCTCTTATTTCCCGAGAACCCCAGGTGGTAGCACGTAAGATTTCCAGTCTTTATAACGCGGGGCTGACGTGGACCGTCCGATTTTAAACCGACGGCCGAGATTATAACATCGAACCGGTACGCGGGGATTTAAACCCTACCGTGCGATTTAAAATAAACGGCGCACAAGCGGCCACGTCACTCTGATCGGGCGCGGGCGGCGCTGCCGGCGGCGCACGGCGGCGGGAAGCGGCGATCTCCCGGAGACTTTCGGGTTTTCGAGAATTCTTCCTAGAACTGTGATTTTATGGTATAGATTGGTGGAGGGGAGATCGGGGATCTCACCTCGGGGGTTTTCTTGAGCTCAGAGGTCCTGGAAGGTGATCGGCGACGAGGTCCGAGGCAAAACCACGGCGAAGCTCGTCAGCGCTGCGTTTACACCGCAAATCACCGAGTTTTCTGCACCTGCAAGGTTCTCCGGAGGCGGTGGATCTAGACCAGCGAGTTAGATCGGAAATTCCGAGCTTAGATCGGCCAGAATTCGCCGGAGAAGTCTCGGTTCTCACCGGAGTAAAAATCGGCGATCGCGGAGGAAAAACAGAACAAGGCTGGGGTTTTTATAGACGGGGGAGGGCGGCGGGGTGGTTTAGATCATGTCCGCGTCACCTACGAACAGAATTCAGCGGGGATACGCCGAAATCCTGATCGGTTTTGATTCGGGTGCGAGGGAGTACGGCGCTGTCGCGAGGTAGGCGAAGATCGGGTGGGTCCCGCCTGTCAGCGTGAGGAAGCAGCGCGCTCGGCTGCGGGCTGGCGCGGGCGCTGGCTGGGCCGGCTGGTGGGTTTCGGCCCACTGGTCGGTTTTTTTCTGTTTTCTCTTTTTGTTTTTCTATTTCTTTTCTGATTTGAGTTTAATTTGAATTCCAGTTTGAATTTGAATTTTTGCAAAACATGCAACACGTCCAAAAATTTTTAATTCCCCTCTTAACATGATGTAGGGTTTTAAATCAAAATTTTGGGGTGTTACAGCTCTACCCCCCTTAAAAGAAATCTCGTCGTCGAGATTGGTGTTTCTAAGAAAACAATTCCGGAAATTGTGCCTGGATCTCATCTTCCCGCTCCCAGGTGGCTTCCTCTTCTGAGTGATGCTTCCACTGCACCTTGCACATCCGGATTCTTTTATTTCTGGTGAGGCGTTCCATTGTCTCCAAAATCTTGTATGGTTGCTCGGCATAAGACAAATTCTCAGCTACGTTCACTTCATTCATGGGTAACTCCTCTTCTGGCGTCCTCAGGCATTTCTTGAGTTGTGACACATGGAATACATCGTGCACATCCGATAGACGAGCTGGTAATTCTAGTTGATACGCCACTTCGCCTTTCCTCTCTAAAACTTGAAAGGGTTCGATGTATCGAGGTGACAACTTCCCTTTCACCTTGAACCGACGAAGTCCTCTTATAGGGGACACCTTGAGATAGACATAGTCCCCCACGTTGAAAATGAGCTCTCTTCTTTGTACACCGGCATAACTCTTTTGGCGTGTCTGTGCTATCCTCAAGCTATTGCGAATTTCCCTTACCTTCGCCTCGGCTTCTTGTAGTACTTCTGGACCAAACACTTTACTTTCCCCCGTTTGGTTCCAAAATAGGGGAGTTCTGCACTTCCTCCCATACAAGGCTTCAAACGGTGACATCTTCATACTAGCTTGATAGCTGTTGTTATAGGAAAACTCCGTATACAGTAAGTTCTTGTCCCAACTCCGATTGTTTTTGAGTGCACATGCCCTTAGCATATCTTCAAGGATCTGATTGGTTCTTTCCGTCTGCCCGTCAGTTTGGGGATGATAGGCAGAACTAAAGTTCAGATGGGTTCCCATGGTTTCGTGCAACTTCTGCCAGAACCTTGAGGTGAATTGTGTCCCTCGATCCGACACAATCTTCTTTGGCACTCCATGGTAACACACGATCCTTGACATGTACAACTCTGCCAATTTGGATCCGCTGTAGCTTTCCTTCACGGGGATGAAATGTGCTACCTTGGTTAGCCTATCAATGATGACCCATATTGAATCATATCCTGATTGGGTCCTAGGCAATCCCACGATGAAATCCATGCTGATTTCTTCCCATTTCCATTCAGGCACTTTGAGTGGTTGCAATAATCCTGCGGGTCGTTGATGTTCTGCTTTCACCAACTGACATGTGTCACATAGGGCAACATGTTCCGCGAAATCTCGCTTCATGTCGTACCACCAATACCTGCCCTTGAGGTCCTGGTACATCTTCGTACTCCCAGGATGAATGGAATAGTCGGAATCGTGAGCCTCCTTCAAAATCAATTCACGGATCTCCTTTACTTCTGGCACACAGATTCTTTTCCCGTGCCACACAGTTCCTTGTTCATCCTCTCTAAAATCCGGAGCTTTATTTTCCTTGATGAGTTGCCTGATTTCCTGTATCTTCTCATCCTTATTTTGACCCTCGCGTATGTCTCGCTCTATTGTGGAGTCCACTTCCATGGCGATGGCCTCACCACTATTTACTAGACATAGATTGAGCCTTATAACCTCGTCCTTCAATTCTGCAGGCATTTCCTTCAAGCTCAACTTATTGACCTGCACTTTCCGACTTAAAGCATCGGCCACGACGTTTGCTTTCCCAGGATGATAGTTGATGCCTACATAAAAGTCATTGATTAGCTCTAACCATCTCCTTTGTCTGAGGTTGAGATCTGGCTGTGTGAATATGTACTTCAAACTCTTATGATCCGTATATATCTCGGTCCTCTTCCCCATCAAATAGTGTCGCCAAATTTTCAACGCGTGTACCACTGCGGCTAGCTCTAGGTCATGTGTAGGATAGTTCTTCTCGTGCTTCCGAAGCTGCCGGGATGCATATGCCACGACATGCCCTTCTTGCATGAGAACACATCCCAACCCATTTCCAGAGGCATCGCAGTACACTGTAAAGTTCTTCTGCATATCTGGCATAACGAGCACTGGGGCTGTTATCAATCTTTCCTTTAACTCCTGAAAACTCGTCTCGCACTGCGGCGTCCATGTGAATGTGATTCCCTTCTCCAACAGTTTAGTAAGGGGCCTCGAGATCTTAGAGAATCCCTCGATAAACCGTCGATAGTATCCAGCCAATCCCAAGAAGCTTCGAACTTCCCCGACATTTTCAGTGGTCTTCCACTTCTGTATATCCTCGATTTTGGCAGGATCCACGGAGATTCCTCCCTCCGAGATTATATGTCCTAAGAAGGGAACTCTCTTCAGCCAAAACTCACACTTGCTCAACTTGGCATATAGTTGGTGTTCTCTTAGCCTTTGCAACACCAACCTTAGATGTTTCTCATGCTCTTCTTCATCTTTGGAGAAGACGAGAATGTCATCTATGAAAACCACCACAAATTTGTCCAGATATTCCATGAATACCTTGTTCATGAGATACATGAAGTATGCCGGGGCATTAGTTAGCCCGAAAGGCATGACGGTGTATTCATACAGTCCGTACCGAGATACGAAAGCTGTCTTGCGAATATCAGATTGCCTTATCTTGAGTTGGTGGTATCCCGACCTGAGATCAATTTTCGAGAACACACAAGCTCCCCTCAACTGATCAAACAAGTCTTCAATGCGAGGTAATGGGTACTTGTTCTTGATAGTTACCTCATTCAAAGCACGGTAATCCACGCATAACCTTTGGGTTCCGTCTTTCTTGGGCACAAATATCACCGGAGCTCCCCATGGTGAGGAACTAGGACGAATATACCCCTTCTCCGTCAATTCTCTTAAATGATCCTTGAGTTCTTCCAGCTGCTTGGAGTCCATCCGATAAGGTATTTTGTAAATCGGGGCTGTTCCAGGCACTAGCTCAATTGCAAATTCCACTTCACGATCGGGAGGCATTCCTGGCAACTCCTCCGGAAAAACGTCTGGATATTCCCTGATAATTCGGATCTCCTCCACTTTCACCTCAACTTGATTTAATTGAACATCCCTCCTAGGCTCTTGTATTGTTATAAACTTTACTTTAGTGCCACTAGGGTGCGTTAGTTCCACCGTTCTGGTCGAACAATGAATGATTCCCTTATGTTTGGTCAACCAATCCATGCCCAAAATAATATCGATCCCTTGGGAATCTATCACTCTGAGGTTAGCAGTAAACAATACCCCATTAATGTATAGATTCACCTTGGGACACACTTGTCTTGTCCTTATTTCTCCACCTGGAGAGTTTACGGCTAGCATATGGTTCATTTGTGTTGTTGCTAGGTCATACTTCTTAACAAACCCTTGAGCAATAAACGAGTGGGTGGCACCAGAATCAAACAGCAGGGTTGCAAGGTGTAAATTGGCAGGAAACTTACCAACTACCATGTCGGGTGCATCTTGTGCTTCTTCCATAGTGACGTGGTTCACCCGTCCTCTCATTACATTCTGCTGTTGTGGCTGCGCGGGCTTCTTCTTTGGGCATTTGTGGGCGTAGTGCCCCACTTCACCGCAGCTAAAACATTGCACCCCAACCTTAGGTGCCTGGCCTTTGTTGTCTTGGGGTTGGTTTGGGGGTCCTTGCACTGCTGGTTGAGGTGGATATGCGGGGCGAGGCTGCTGCACAAACTGACGTTGCGGCTGTGCTGGTGCTGCCGGAGGCCTGTAGTTTGGGTTGTACCCTCTTGGTGCTGAGTAGGGTACCGCAGCACGGTTCGTCTGCCCTGCTGGTTGCTGCATCAGACGTGGGCGGGTGTTGCCCCGGAGGCTTGATGTGACCACCCGGCCTTCCTCTTATTCTCATTTTCCAAGGCCTTTAGCTTTCTTTCTACCACAAATGCTCTGTCCACCATCTTTTGGAAGCTTTCATACTCATTTGAGGACATTGCACACTGCATCTCCGTGGTAAGTCCTTCCACGAAACAATCTTGTTTCTGCTCATCAGTCTCTATGTCTCGTGGGGCATAACGGGATAGTTGAGTAAATTTAGTGAGGTATTCCCTCACCGTCATGTTTCCTTGCTGCAGTCCCAAAAACTCCTTCCTCTTGTTTTTGAGTTCACCTCTTGGGATGTAATGGTTGCGGAAGCTACGCTTGAACTCTTCCCAAGTGATGTTCTCAGGGTCATGATGGGCGGCCACGTAGGCGGTCCACCAATCAGCAGCAGGTCCATGCAATTGATGAGAAGCAAACAGCACCCTTTCATACCCTTGGCACTGGATGATCCACATCTTGCTTTCAATGGTCTTCAGCCAATCATCTGCCTCCAGAGGTTTAGCAGCACTTGCAAACTTTGGAGGTTGAGTTCCTAGAAACTCACTCAACCTTGGTTGGCGTGGTGCAGCTTGTGTAGGTGGAACTTGATGCAAGTTGGCCACCACTTGGGTCAAGTTCTGGATGAGCTGATTCTGATTCTCCAGCATTTGGTGGAGGGGATCAACTCCTTCACGGCGACCACCCCGGTCCTGGCCTCCAGAAAGATGAGGGTTGCATGCCTCATCGTTGTTGTTGGCGGGGTTGGCAGCACGTCCTTTTCCTCTTCCGGCCATCTGGTAGAATCAACCAATGTTAATTTGAAAGCATTTAGTATCATCTTACTACTTTCATTTGTTTGTACTTTAAAGTGTTGAGGCTTTGTTATACTTTTACAAGGGTTCATATCTCACACCAAATAGATGCACTATTATTTCATGTGGGTTCACACACCAAAGCAAAACAATCTAAAGACGAGGCTGTGGACAATTGCTCATGGCTTTCACAACTCACGTCACACACCAAGCATTAACACACCATTAACTACGTAACGACTCGACTACTCGACATCCTTCTAATTTAAGGGAAAGGCTCTACGCTACTCGTTTTCTTGAGCAGGCTCCTCGGGATCTTCCTCATCATTTCGGCTGCCTTCTGACTCTGCTTTGGGTGGGGAGGCTGCTGGTGGAGAAGTGCGACGACGCCTGATCGCTCGGCGATCTAGGGAGTCAGGAGTCCATATATCATTCACGGTGACACACAGTTCATTCCCATCTCCTCTTTCTCTCGCCCTCAAGCAGGCTCGTAGCAACGCCTCCGTTTCCTTCAGGGTGTCTCTGACATCCTGAAGCTCTTGTTGGCACTCCTGCAGTCGAGTGCTGAGCATAGAAGCATCCTCCAAGCACAAGTCCATGTGCTCATGAGAAGTCCCTTGCTGCACCGGCGGGTACTTGTATTCCGTGGTACCACTCTCACGCTGGAGGACATACATGTACTCAGTTTTGTCCAAGTGGCGACGATAGATGTGACTCTGGCAGGTGATGGCCTCCCAGGTGACATCTTTCTCCGCATCGACCTGTGTCGCTCTACAAGCTGGAGAATGGTGAATCTTAAGCAGCTGATTTTCGTGTATAATCCTCATCTCTGAACTCCATTCTTCCCTCTTCTCACAGATGGTCCTGGTGGAGTTATAGTGGATGATTAGCTTGCCCGTATTGCCGGCGGCTTCGGGCATACGCCGAAGACGGCGCAATAAGCCTCCTACTGCCAATCCGTAGGAAAGGTACATCACCGGACGACTCTCCTCTCTTTCGGCCAGGGCAACTACGGGAACTCTCCCTCCTGTGGACTTGCGAGCGGTGCGAATCATGCGAACCATCTAAATCAAAAAGAATTTAAAATTAGGTTAGATAAACTCTCAAACAAAAATCCTATTTTGAATGAAAGTTGGGTTAAGATGAAGAAAGTGACTCCATTAAATAACACTTTTCAACACACACCTTGTAAAATAGTTTTTAAGGAAATAGGGCCCTTAAATACGTCCATTTCTACCTAGGTCCACGTTCCTACGGGCAACCTTGGCTCTGATACCACTTCTATCACACCCGGTTTTTTCGAAGAACAACCGAGTGAATATCACATGTATGCCAGGATCATTTTCTCATACATGTGACGACAAATAGTGAAACATCATTTATTACAAGCCAGGTGTCGAATATAAATAAGTCTTACATAGCAAATGTCTCGATGGACAATAATAAGTCATCACAAATAAATAAACTAGCAGCGGAATATTATTCTTGAGGGCTCCATCACAGGCGTTGCCCGGGGGTCTCCATGAACCTAGAAACCTTCTTCGGGTCCAAAGTCTTGGTCATTATACACCACCTCATTTTCTTGACCTGAGCAGCAATATAAACCAACAAAATATGCAAGGTTGAGTACCGATGGTACTCAACAAGTGTGGGAAAATTATATCATGCATGGCTAGATCAAGGAGAGGTTGAACTCATGGTTAAAGCACTACACACTTAATACCTATCACCTTAGCTTATTAAGCACCTACATTACTACAAGTGATATGGTCTCAATCTCCCATCCCATCATAATCCAATAACCATAACATCATTTCCAATGTTAAGCTCCCCGCTTAACATCCACAACTTCCAAAACTATCACTCCTCTAATCATGAATAAGTCCAAGCCGCTCTTGACCGTGAGCACGGCTGTCATGACAGTTTTGACTCTGCAGAGTTTGTACCACTGTACCCACATGTAGTGATTTCATCCCCCATTGCCGGGTGGACTAAAAGAACCTCCATTATGCCAGTGGCCACGAACCACATTCACACTTCCTAGGTGTGTAGCCAGGAGATCACTACGAAGCCTTTACAAAGGGATTCCCGACGAGCGTGGGCCCACTGAGGTTTCACCCCTAACAGCATACAAGAGGCTCCAACCCCGCTGCAGTGGCCCCCTCTTGAGCCTTGCGGTTCATATGGTAGTCCAGCTGACACCTATTTCCCGCACCATCCAACACACCCATACTACGCCGGGGATACACCTAATTAATTGGCCAAGCTGCCCCATCTCAGCATGTGGTTGGCACGGTAAAGCCAGGTTACATGCTCCATGAACCGGTCCTTAGGATCCAGGCAAGTACTAAACACAAACCCTAGTCTCGTGCACCCAGCACACAACCAAAACATCCAACTTGCCTTGATCCCTACCTCTACATAACTCACAATATCTCATTCAAGAGTATGGTAAAATAAACTGATGATCTCATACCCCAAACATCCCATTCTAAGCATGGCTAAGCATATGCATAATAATAAATGACATGATAAAATAAATCCCAACCCAAGCTACAAGGAAACAAGGTAATACAATTCTAGGGAAACTTCCTAGCATGGGTTTCATATTTCAATTGACAATGCAAATACTTCTAGCTACACATCCTAGTATAGGATCAAAGTGGTTAAGGACACTTGCCTCCTTCCTGCTGTTCTTGAAATGGGTAGTCCTAATCTTGGAAAGGAATAACTTGCTCTTGAGCAGGTTCTACATCATACCATTACACATAGCAAAAGAAAAACAACAATCCATAAGACATAGTTCACACTTCCACTTCATACAAACCACACATTCATATTTATGAAAGTCATTCACCATTATATGTGTTGTGGTTACTCTATGTGTGTTGATTTGTGGCTTGCATCCACTTTTAATCATGTGTATATGATTCCTACTTTTGGTGTTCACATTTATACTTACATACTATATATATGAGTTTCCAATTTAAATAAATTCCTTATATTCAACTATTACACCTTTTTGCTACCAAGTATGCATGAAAGGTATTTTTCTTCTCCATATGTGTCTTCAGAATTTCTACCAACCCTAAACTGAATTCTTTGGATTTTAGAAACTCCATTTATCATTTACTAGTTGCTATATTTTCAGATTTATTTTCCTATGCATAATGTGTACTTTATTATGAAAACAGTAAGACACATCATCTAAACAGAATAGGTTCTGGTCCTAAATAATTTAATAACATATTTTGACCTTTGCCTCTGATGTAAACTATTTCACAATTACTTTCCCTATTTTCTAGAACTATTCTTTACTTAAAAATGTGTCCCTAAATGTGAATAATAAATTAAACAGATACAATCCAGCCCAAAATATGTTTTTATCTCACTCCAAAGTTTCCTAAATACTGATAAAGTTTTTAATTTAATTATGACAATATGTTTGTCCCACTTTATAATTTTTAAACACTAGCCACATATTCAATTTCCTAATTTAAATACTAAACAGGGCTAAAAAGTTAAACTTACCCCACTACAGGGTCTATAATATTATTTTCAGAATTTCTAGGGGTCTAGCTACACTTATCAGAGGTGTTTTTCCTAATTTTTATTAAGTCCAGGGGCTAAAACTGATTTTTAAATGAATTTACATGATTTTCTGAAGTTCCAGGGGCTAGATCAGAAGTTTTCGGGGCTAGCTCTTATTTCCCGAGAACCCCAGGTGGTAGCACGTAAGATTTTTCATCTCCATATGTGTCTTCAGAATTTCTACCAAACCTAAACTGAATTCTTTGGATTTTAGAAACTTCATTTATCATTTACTAGTTGCTATATTTTCAGATTTATTTCCTATGCCTAAATGTGAACTTTATTATGAAAATAACAAGACACATCATCTAAACAGAATAGGTTCTGATCTAAAATATTTAATAATATATTTTTGACCTTTTCCTCTGATGTAAACTATTTTACATTTATTTTCCCTATTTTCAGAACTATTCTTTACTTAAAAATGTGTCCCTATAACTAATAAATGTGAATAATAAATTAAACAGATTCATTTCAGCCCAAAATATATTTTTATCTCACTCCAAAGTTTTCTAAGTACTGAGAAAGTTTCTAATTAAATTTTGATAATATGTTTGTCCCACTTTTTAAATTTTAAATACTAGCCACCTATTCAACTTCCTAAATTAAATATCAAACAGGGTTAAAAAGGTAAACTCACCCCACTACAGGGTCTATAATATTATTAAAAAAATTTCAGGGGTCTAGCTACTCATAACAGAGGAGTTTTTCCTAATTTTTATTAAGTCCAGGGGCTAAAACTGATTTTTAAATGAATTTACATGATTTTCTGAAGTTCCAGGGGCTAGATCAGAAGTTTCCGGTGCTAGCTCTTATTTCCCGAGAACCCCAGGGGGTAGCGCGTAAGATTTCCAGTCTTTATAACGCGGGGCTGACGTGGACCGTCCGTTTTAAAACAGACGGCTGAGATTATAACGCCGAACCGGTACGCGGGGATTTAAAGTCTACCGTGCGATTTAAAATAGACGGCGCACAAGCGGCCACGTCGCTCTGATCGAGCACGGGCGGCGCTGCCCGGCGGTGCACGGCGGCGGGAAGCGGCGATCTCGCCGGAGATTTTCGGATCTTCGAGAATTCTTCCTAGAACTGTGACTTTATGGCATAGATCGGTGGAGGGGAGGTCGGGGATCTCACCTCGGGGGTTTTCTTGAGCTCGGAGGTCCTGGAAGGCGGTCGGCGACGAGGTCCGAAGTGAAACCACGGCGAGGCTCGTCGGCGCTGTGTTTGAACCGCAAGTCACCGAGTTTTCTGCACCTGCAGGGTTCCCCGGAGGCAGTGGATCAAGACCAGCAAGTTAGATCGGAATTTCCGAGCGTAGATCAGCCAGAATTCGCCGGAGAAGGCTCGGGTTCTCACCGGAGTAAAAACGGCGGATCGCGTGGGAAAAACAGAACGAGGCCGTGGTTTTTATAGACGGGGAAGGGCGGCGGGTTGGTTTAGATCGAGCTGGAGTCTTCGGGGTCCGGAAATCGGCTGGGATAAGCGAGAATTCCCGATCGGTTTTGATTCGGGTGAGAGAGTCCCGGCTGATCGCGGCGCGGGCGCGAGGAAGAAGAAGGCTGGCGGGCCCCGCCTGTCAGTGGGAGGAAGGGGGGCGCGCGGCTGCGGGCTGGCGCGGGGTTTGGGTGGGCCGGCTGGTGGGTTTCGGCCCACTGGCCGGTTTTTTTCTGTTTTCCTTTTTCTTTTTCTATTTCTTTTCTGTTTTGAGTTTAAATTGAATTCCAGTTTGAATTTAAATTGTTGCAAAACATGCAACACGTCCAAAAATTTTTAAATTCTCCTCTTAACAGGATTTTGGGTCTTAACAGGATTTTGGGGTGTTACATGTTGCTTGAGTTCAAGACATGGCTGGTGACGGGATCCTTTGACTAGTCTCAGGGAGGAGATGAGGTTCCAACAACCAAGTTCGGGAGGAGCTGTGGTTGAGTTGATCGGGAGGTCGCGCAGCATGTTTGGATCAAGGGCAGTGCATATGAAGGTTGTGTGTACGTCGTTGGAAGGTGTTTGCACGTGTGCAAGGAGTTCATGGACGTGGCAACATTGTTCCAAAGCGTGATGAAGAGAAGTGGACGTAAAGAATTGGTCGGAAAGGTCCAACCGGCTGGATTACGTACTCAGGCTGAGGCTGAGTCGGATATGGATCAAATATGGAAGATTTGAGTTGGTTATGATAGGATTTCGTGCTAGGCATGAAGTTGAGTTGTTTTAGGAATGTTTAGGACGTTCCTAAGGTGTTTGGAAGTCTCACGATTGCTTCTATCTGCGAATAGGAGAGTCCTGAGCAGTTATGGTAAGTTAGGATACGAGTCCAATTAGGAGTAGGAGTACTCGATTGGATTGTTTAGCCTGAGGTCTGGCTATAAAAGCAAGGGAGGCTAGAGCTCTCGTGGGTAGAGAACTTTGGGTTGTTCCTCTTGTGTTTCTATTGAATAAAGTTCATAGTTTCAAGGAGCTTTTGTGCCTTGTTCGTCCGACTTGTTTTTTGTCAAGTTTTTCTCGCCGAGTTTCTGGACAGACCGACGTTGCTTCGGTGTTTCGTTCATAACTCGAGTTTTACAGATCCAATTGACGTGATTCTTTTTGGGTTGTCTTCAATACTCAATTATCTATCATCTGTGAAATTTTCACTAGCTTCGGATCTGTAGTTTTTGAGATACACGAGTTTCTTTGCAGCGTTGCAGGTCTGTTTTATATCGGGTAGAACAGATTGATCTTCGTTTAATGTTTTGATCGTATCTCAAGTTTTACTTCGTGTTTTCAAGTGATTATTGTTGCATTAGATCCGTGACTTGATTCTCTACCTCTCTACTTGATTTGTCACGGTTGAACACTTTTGAAAAAACTTGCACACATGGTTTCTTTAACCGATTGATTTTTTGCTGAGGGGTTTTTGTTGTTTCCGCTGCGAAAAGTTTTAATCTACCATTCACCCCCCCCCCCTCTGGTAGCTTTTCACGTGCTCTTCGATCCTACAAATTCAGCTTCCCGTATCCTGTAGATTAAGCAAAGCAAAAAGGAAAGACGACCATACCCGACTCATCAACTTTCCCGGCGACAAGGATGGTTAACAAAGCTAGTAAACTCTTATAAAAGGGTGTCCCATCAAGTTGACTCAAGCGTTCGAGTTTTCACAAACAAAACATTTTCGAAACATGGGATCAATATGGTCAAGGGGCACTTGCCTTGCTCCCGTGGTTCTTGTTGTTCAAGCGTCTCGAAGTCTTGGTGCTGTAGTTCCTCGTAGATGGCCTCTTGAGCTTGTTCTTCTACTAATGATCACGCACATACAAAATTCACAAGAATCAATCATCATGCACAAACTTTACTCAAGATGCAATGGGGTAGATGAATGCAAATCCTATGGTGCTGTTTTATTAAACCAGTTTGTATGTGTTCGTGCATGTTTTAACGGGCTTTCATGGGGTTTTATGATGAACAAGGGTTCTGGGATAAAGTGTGGACGTGGTGATGATCTTGACTCAAGATCTAGATCAATTCCACCGTCAAAAAATTGATCGAAACGTGATCTGTCCACATGAAAAAGTTTTTGTTCAAAGAGGGCGAAGAAAAAGGATGCGTAGAAACAGTGGCGATGTCGTAAGATGGGTAATGGAGACCTTCCTCACTTCCTTTTGGTGGCAGGGTCTTCCTTCTAGCAATGGCAACAGCGGGGAATTTTTTCTATGGATGATTAGGGCAGGACAGATCGTCGGTTCTTTTCCGGCGACGGCGAGGCGTGACGGGGCTCGTCGGCGGGTCTCGACGGTGGGGCTCGATGGCGGGGCTCGATGGCGGGGCTCGATGGCTGGGCTCGATGGCGGGCCTCGACGACGGGGCTCGACGGTGGGGCTCGACGGCGGGGCTCACCGGCGACCGAACTCCGGCGAGGGGGGGGGCCAACTCGGCGAGTTGGGGGCTAGGGCCTCCAAGTCACCGACTTGGGAGGGGGGAGAGAGGAGGGGGGCTGCGGCCAAAAGGGGGGGGTCTGGGTTCTATTTATAAGGGGGGAGGGGAGAATCCTACTCCAATTGGAACTAAATCCTAACAAACTTTTCCCCATTTAATTTGGTGCGGCAGCAATGGGGGGGGTTCCCCAAATGTGGGGAAAATTCCCCTTTTTGGGGGAATTGGGGAATTTGGAGATTTGGGGAAAATTTTGCGGAAATTGGAATTGGCTCATTTCAGCTATCTTTTTCCCATTCCCCACCATTTCTATGTCACTTACTCCATTTCTACATTCTCCTCTCCATTTCTACATTGCCTTTCTACATTTCTATGCCCCATTCTCCATTTCTATATGCCCTTCTCCATTTCTATGGTTCCTTCCTTCATTTCTATGGTTCTTTCTCCATTTTCATGGTTTTTTCTCCATTTCTATAGTTCTTTCTCCATTTCTATAGTTCCTTTCTCCATTTCTATGGTTCTTTCTCCATTTCCATAGTTCTTTCTCCATTTCTATAGTTATTTCTCCATTTCTACTTCTTTTATAATGCTTCTCTACATGAAAATGAGTGCAATGCATGGGAATGAATTTTGAGGGTGTTACACATTGCTCAAGGGCCCTATGGCGCCAAATGGTCCCTCCTTTGAAAGGCTTACGCCAGCGGGAGGTCCGGGGTGTGTAGCCTGCTATGTCCGGATCCGTACCCCTAGCGTGCACACCCTGCCTCTCCAGCGCTACAGCTCAGCACCGGGGAGCCGGACGGCTCATACCCCAGAGCAAAGTTTTAACCGTAACTTGGGGACCTTTGGTTGTCTCATTACCTAGGGTCCCTTTGGAGTCGAATGGTCCTTCCCTCGAAAGGCCTACGCGAGTGGAAGGTCCAGGGTGCGTAGCCTGCAATGCATGTTTCCTCACCCCTAGCGTGCACACCCTGCCTCTCTAGCGCTACAGCTCAGTACCGGGGAACCGGACGGCTCATACCCCTGGGCAAGGCTTTAACCATAGACCAGATGACCCACATTGAATTACCCAAGCCCCGTAGCTCAGCTGAGGACCGTAAGCCACAGTAAAGCTACCAAACAAGGAAGAGTCCGAACAGATCCTGGGCGTCCCAGACCTCCCAGGGGGCCCAATGCTGACGTCCAGCCTCATCCAGTGGTAGGTGCAGCCCAACAAAAGGGTCACAGCTACCAAGGGGCCATCACGGTTAACCACGTGGGCAGGACGTCGGACCGCTGCAGCAGCAAGCAGAAGACTCAGAGCACCAGCTATGACAAGCTGAAGACACGGGCCGAACTTCCCTCGGGTCCTTGCGCTGCCAAGGACCCGAAAGGAGTGGTAGCCACACTGCCGGAGCACCCTGGATCCTTACCCTTCTAAGGACCCAGAGGAACAAGCTCGGGGCATCAGCAAAGAGCTATCCACGTTGGCTAAGTCATTCCAGACCTTTGCGCTGCCAAGGGTCCGAAGTCTACATTGACAACTCAAGACAACGTAAGACTTGAAACAAAATGTCTTTATTAACAACAGAGCTCCGGAATACACGGAGTGCGCTGTGAGCACTCTCGAAGTGGTCTCCACGGCAGGTGCTCTCTTTAGGTCTTGCAGCAAGACCCTCCATATGGACAGCTTGGTTGTCCATTACGGCATTTCCTGCTTTCAATTGGAGGCTGAGGCTCGCCTCCGCGGGGTTGTACCTTGGGCAACCCGGATCGGTTGCCTCCCTGTACCTCCCTTCCCACACATGATCAGCACGGCCCTCCACCGGAACGAGCGCGTATGGAGTGCCCTCCATAGCTCTCACATGTAGTTGGCAGAAATGCGACATGGCGTCGCGGGCTGCCACTTGCCACATTCCTTCCGGCTGTCTACCTCTCACCGTAATGGTGAACGGCGCCCAACCGGGTGGCGTAGGTCCTGCAGGAACTTTGACATAGATCGTACCCGTCTTGTTCCCCTCTGTAAGGGCCTCAGTTTTTGACACATGTTTGAAGTGTTCATCACCACACACACACCTCATTTGAAGCAAGTTGATGAACACATTTGAAGAGCAAGTAACCACCATCAACATGTCTCATTAGAAAACAAACTCACAAGATGCAAAAGTGGCATTTCCCACATACATCACATAGGGACTGGGCATTGGAAACACTCCTACACATTGCTAGGAATGTCCATGCCAAGTTTCACCAAATTCAAAACCTTTTTGAGGTCATTTTGGGCATAGCTAGAAAGAGGGCAGTTTGAAACCACATTCAAATTCAAACTGTTTTATCCCATGAATTCAAAAGTGGGAGGCATATTCTTACTCAGAACATTTTTGTGAGCTCACACACCAATTTTTACTCCATTTGGAGTTGATCTTGACATGAGCTAAGTGTAGCAAATTCAAACTTTATTTGAAGTTCAAACTGAACATGTGCTGAAATTCATTCAAACCAAACCCAATTTGAATTCTAACCAATTCAAATGGCTCAAGGGTAGATAATTCAAATCACCATGGGCTTTGTGGGGACTACTGTTTACAACTGTGAATTTGAGTTAAGATCAGAGGTTAAAATTGAAAGTGGGACCCACATGTCAGCCACTGAGGGAATTCAACCGAGTGGACTTTCAGTACTCGGGTCCCCGAGCTTCTCCCGAGAGCGCCACCGAGGGGAGGCCGCCGCACCACCACCCGCTTGCCGCCCACGGCCGCTGAACCGACTCCCGGGGCCCTTATCTAGGCGTCCGAGCGGTCGCCGGTGCTCCCCATCCCTACCCCGACGCGCTCTCGCCCAACAGACTGAAACTCCTCGCCGCCCGAGTGAACTTTCGGTTCCTCATCGCCCGGCCGACCCAGTGATCCTCCCGGTGATCTGAGACCAGCACCGGGTGCGCCAAGCCATCTTCGACACCCTCGCGTCGGTTCCAGACCCTGCGCAGTCCTCCCCGAGCTCCACCGCGGCGATCCTTCCTCTGCCGGTTCAGCTCGAGCCGTCACTGCGGGAACCATCCTTCCGGACACCACAGCCCACCGTTCACCGAGCTGTGAACAGCAAAGAGGTTCGCCTTCAGCCCCTCTTTCATTCCCGCAAGCTCCGGCGGCGTGACAAACACTGCTCAGGCCAGAATTTCATGTTTTCGCGACGGTGTGCAAAAGTGGAGTCTGCACCGATCAGAGAAATTCGTAAGCCACACTGCATCACTCATCCTCTCATGGAGAGGATCAATTCTAGTAGCCCGTACGGGTCCATAGGAGCAGGAACCACGAAGAACCATGGAGGGAAACCGCTGTTCTTCGAGTTTTAGTAGAAATCCCGATTTCCGGCCTAGGTTGCACGGTGACAGCCCAACACGACCCTTCCCGAGCTCCGTGGATCTCATGTCGACCTTTCCTAGGGTCCACTGATGCTTCCCGACCATTTGATCGGTCGAGTGGGGTGCTAAGGAGGTCGACCGACACGGCCGAAGTTCTCCCGAGGCGGCTGCTCGTCGCCGACCATGTACCGGCCATTTTCATGACGAACTGAGCCCGGAATCAGGTTCCCCAAGTGAAAGTTGGCAGGGGCGGCCGGCATCATGAAGCTTGGAGCTCCACAGAGGCTGCCGGCGAGCTCGCCGGCGAGGTACCCCGGCGGCAGAGCGCAGGCGGCGGGAGGTAGACGAAGGGGGTGGACCCCGGCTGTCAGCGGCAGATATTTTAAAACCGGGATCTGCTGCGCCTCGGATCCAGTGTGGTGGCACGCAAAAACCCCGTATACCCGGTGTGCCATCGCTTCCGTGCCCGACACGTGTGCTGTGGACCCACCGGCAGATTTAAACTTTTCCCCGATTTTCAGATTTCATTCAAACTTCAAATCCTCATAACTTTGGCTAGATAGCTCCAAATCGAGTGAACCAAATTTTGTTGGATTCAACTCTCTGAGTACTTTCCAGAAAATCAAGTTTCACTTCATTAAAATCCTTATTTCTCCAGAATTAATTCCTCAAAATTTAAACTGTTTGAAATTTTAACTGGAGAATCCTTTGGAGGAAAATTCTGAAATTTTGCTGGTATATTCACAAAAATATCTCTGAACTACCATAAAAATTTCAGATCCATTTGAGCTCATTTGATCCACCTAATGGTGTGATTAATAAAACTGTTCCAGAGAAAATGGAAAATGTTCAGAAACATTTTTCAGAATTTCTCTGAAATTGTCTAGCTCATATCCTTAGCTAGGAACCTTAAAATTAAGTGAGACCAACTCCATTAGAACCCTCAGAAAATCTAGTTTTCAGAAAGTCATGGCTTGCTCCATGAAAATCCCTAGAACACCCTAAAGCTTCCAATTAAGCTCAAGTACATAATTAATTGTGGAGGGCTCAAATGAGCTTCGCTGCAACTAAAACTTGGCCAAGTCTATGTTTAGGTTTTATCCAAACCACAGTAAAAATTTCAGAGTCATTGGGTCTGTCTAGTAAGAGTTATAGACTTCACAAGTCTAATTCAAATCAAATGCATTTAAATTAACACATATACTTGTATCTCATGTAGTCGCTAAGGTCGAGGAGGAACCCGAAGTCCTAGACTTTGTTACTCCGGAAGAGCAGCTAGCCTACGACCAGGAGCAGCAAGGCAAGCTTCGGTTTGCATTAACCTTTTTACAAATTTTTATTGTTTTGAGCACTTACTTGAGTACCATTAATCCTTGCATTAGAGTCTTGTTTGGAAACCCAACTGCATAGCCAAGAAAACCATGGGTTGGGTTTAGGATTGCAAACCCCGTTAGCTACTGCAATGCTAAGGTAGTGTAGGATTTGGTACAAGTCGAGTAGTTGGAACTACTCGCGAGCATAGGCTAGACTCGGGTAGAGATAGCACATGATACACATGGCAAGAAAAATGAGACCGAGCGGAGAATAAGGGCATCAGGACTTTGGGGCCTGTGTGCTATAGCTCCGCTTGTGTCGATTGAGAACCGAGCCGTGTGCGGGCCAGTTGAACAAGCTAGAACAGTACCGAAGACCTACCGGCTATATGGGAACCGGGAAACTGATATAACTCGGGTAGCTGGGTATTGAGGCATTGCCCGTCGTTCAGAGGGTAGGTTGAGAGCTTGAGGTGTAAATCGGCTGGCGGCACTGAGATGCGCGTGCAGAGACCTCTTGCTCGGGACGATGGGACCGGTTCAATATTTGGCTGACAGGTGAAAGGTGGTTGCGTACGGCGTCCGTGATGGTTTCTGTAGGCAACATCGAGTACGGGCGTACGTGACGGGTTATTCGGGTAACCCTGCAGGTGTAAATCAATTATAATCGCCGTCCCTCGCGGTCAGTGAGTACCACTTGTTCACTGTACCGTGACGTAGAAAGAACAGGCTAGTCACATGTTAAAAGGTTGCTGATTGAAAGATGGACTTTGCTTGTTAATGATTGGCTGTAGTTTAGAGCTAATTAAAGTTCTTTTTAACTTTGGGCAAAGTACATGAGAGAAATGCGTTTCTTGTTTGATTGCGGCTTTCTCATGTACCTTAGCATAAGGTTCTCCACAACCTGCTGCTAAAACTTGAAAGTAAGGTTCCACTAATTAGGCGAGTCCTTTGCAAATTGTTTTATCTCATGCACCTATTCCCCCTCATGTAGAATGTCCATGTTTAGGAGAGACGGGTCAGTCTTGCTGAGCCTTCGTGCTCACTGCATGTGTTTGAAGCTTTTGCAGGGTTCTATGAGGAAGGGACTCCCGAGGAGGAGACGGAACCCCCGGAGGGGAACTCCGTCGAGTGGGAGTCGTGCACGCCGCCACGTTAGTGTGTGTGTGTGCTAACAAGGACATGTTCACGGGCTGAACATGAACTTGATGCGTAGTCTACGCCAATGAGTGTAGACTGAACATATTTTGATGTAAAAATGTTCATAAACCTGTTTCTGTAATAAAACTTTGCTTCCGCTTTGTACCTTTGATGTGTGTTATCCGGTGCTGTGCAACGCAGCACCCCTCAGCGTGATCCTGGCTCGACAAGACCGTAGGGTCGTGTCACCCTCCTCGCCTTCTTCCTTGGCAAAGTACTGCGGCATCTTGTTGTATCCGAAATATTGAAGCATCTGCCTCAATGCTTTCGGATAGCTGCTGTGGTGAGAACAGTGAGATTCCACCCACCCGTTCTCTAACTGTCTATCCGCTGTCATCTGTAGAAACATATTTGAGAAATGTCAAATATTTATTTGAACAGTAAACCATCGAGTTATAACATAAAACATGTCATTGAACTCATAAAACTTGGAAACATAGTTCAAAATTATACAAACTTGACTGCTGATCTGCTGTCCAACACGACAGTCCTGACCAGTTTCCATTCCAACCTAATTTAGACCATACTAAGGGAAAACCAATTCTGGAACTCAACATAAAAGTTACAGATTTGGGACGTTCCTAAGGTGTTTGGAAGTATTAAGATTCCTTCTATCTGCGTATAGAAGAGTCTTGAGCCGTATTGGAAAGTTACAGTTTGAATCCAAGTAGGAGTAGGAGTCCTAGTTTGAATTGGGTTGGCCTTAGGGCTGGTTATATAAGCAAGGGAGCCCAGAGCTCGTGGTGCACGACTTTGGGGCTGTTACTCCTGTGTTTTGATAAACAAAATTCGTATTCTAAAGGAACTTTTGTGCCTTGTTCGTCCGACTTGTTTCAGACAAGTTTTTCTCGTCGAGTTTCTGTTCAGCACTACCTTACTTCGGTGGTTTTATCATAACTTGAGTTTTACAGATCCAATTGATGTGATTCTTTTTGGGTTGTCTTCACAACTTTATTATATATCATATGTGAAAATTTCACGGTCATTGAATTTTTGGTTTCTGATCTACACGAGTTTCTTTGCAGAATTCTAGAACTGTTTTTCTCGCGTAGGACAGATTGACCTTTGTTCGATCTTTTGATCGTAACTTGAGTTTCTCTCAACGGATTTTCATGATTCTTGTTGTGACGTCTTCGTGACTTGATTATATACAATCTATACTAGTTTTGTTACAGTTTAACACGTTTATATTAGTCACACACACGGTTTCTTTAACAGATCGGTTTTCTGCTGAGGGGTGTTTTGTTGCTTCCGCTGAAAAGTTTTTATCTACCATTCACCCCCCCCCCCTCTGGTAGCTTTACACGTGTACTTCGATCCTACACATGGTGATTTGAATTATCTACCCCTGAGCCATTTGAATGGGATAGAATTCAAATTAGGTTTGGTTTGACTAAATTTCAGCACATATTCAGTTTGAAATTCAAATAAAGTTTGAATTTGCTAAATTTAGCTCATGTCAAGATCAACTCCAAATGGAGTGAAAATTGGTGTGTGAGCACACAAAAATGTGCTGAGTAAGAATATGCCTCCCACTTTTGAATTCATGGGATGAAAACAGTTTGAATTTGAATTTGAGTTCAAACCACCCTCTTTCTAGCTATACCCAAAAGGACCTCAAAAAGGTTTTGAATTTGGGTGAAACTTGGCATGGAAATTCCTAGCAAGGTGTAGGAGTTTTTCATATGCCCAGCCCCTAGATGATGCCTGTGAAAAATGCCACTTTTGCATTGTGTAAGTTTGTTCTCTAATGATCATGTTGATGGTGGTTACTTGCTCTTCAAATGTTTTCCTCAACTTTCTTCAAATGAAGTGTGTGTGGGGTGTGATGAACACTTTGAGTATGTGCCAAAAACTTAGGCCCTTACATTCCTCCCCCCTTAAAAGAATCTCGTCTCGAGATTATAAGGTGAAAATGAGAGAGGGGATGGTGGAAAAATACCGGATATGCGACGTGAAAAGTCGGGGTAGTTAGCACGAAGAAATATTTCGCTCTCCCATGTCGCTTTGTCCACGGAGTGATTACTCCACAGAACTTTGTAGAACCACAACGTACGGTTGTGTGTGGTTTGGGCCTTTTCATCAATAACCTGAACCGGTTCCTCCCGATACGTGAGATCCGGTTTCAGTTCCTCAATGTCCTCCAGCTGAACGGTAGTTGATAGCTTAAGGCACTTCCTCAGCTGGGAGATGTGAAAGACGTCGTGCACACTGGGAAGTGCTTCTGGTAATTTTAGCCGGTATGCTACCGATCCACATCTTTCAGTAATCTGAAATGGACCGATGAATCGGGGTGCCAACTTTTCTCTCACCCCAAATCTATTCACGCCCTTCATTGGAGACACACGTAGGTATACGTGATCCCCGACTTCGAACTGTAATGGGCGTCTTCTACGGTCCACATATTGTTTCTGTCAAGATTGGGCAGCTTTTAGGTTCGCTTGAATCAGTCAAACCTTTTCCTCCACATTGTTGACAAGATCAATCGGAAGGTGACCCTTTCGCCAGACTCAAACCAATTCAGTGGTGTGCGACATTTTCTCCCGTATAGCGCCTCGTAAGGCGCCATCTTGATGCTGTCTTGGTACCCATTACTGTACGAGAACTCGGCCAACGGCAAGTGATCATCCCAGTTCTTGCCGTGGTTGATAGCGCAAGCTCATAACATATCTTCCAAAATTTGATTTACCCGCTCGGTTTGACCATCCGTATGCGGGTGGTATGCTGAGCTACGGATCATCTTCGTCCCCAATGCAGCGTGTAGCTGCTCCGAAAAACAGGACACAAATAAAGTGCCCCGATCCGATATGATGGTACGGGGTATGCCGTACAAGCATAGGATCCATGAGATGTACAGTTCAGCGTACTTCTTAGCGTTGTAGTTGGTGTTGACCGGGATGAAATGAGCAACTTTGGTGAGCCGGTCGACGATCACCCACACAGAATCATGTTACTCAAGATAAGTTCTTTTACAATATAAGTACACACGAGCGGAATGTAAAAACTGGACAATCTACTCACTCTCGACCCTAACTACGCCGAAGAGAAGTCGTTCAGCCCGTGAATGCTTCCTACTAGCTTCACCAAAGAAAGACAGCGGCTAGGTTTCTGATGAGTGGAACGAACCGTGAGGTTCGTCGTCTCACCGAACAACCCTCTTCAAAGCAGACATCCTGCTACCTGCAAAAACAACTCAGAAGCAACCGTGAGTGCTAAGGCTCAGCAAGACTTAACCGTCAATCCTAAACATGTAACTCTACATGCAAGGGTAGTAAGACAATAGGAACATGTATTTTCAAAAATGAAGCTTGACTAAACTTGATCCTTATATTCAGATTCTTATATCCTTCATTTTAGTGGTCCTCACGCCTCACAACACCGGAAGTCCACAATCAAACAAGAAATGCTTATCCCGATGTTGCTAGCCTAAGGTGGAAATAAACTTTAGTTGGCACTATCTCTAATTCAGTCAAGGTTTCAATACAAAGATTAATCCATAAACAGCAAGTTAAGAGACTTAGTTCCTCTTCTTACTACGTCACGGTGCAGTGGGCAAGTATGCTTAATCCTCTTCCACGAGCGACGGTGATTCGAATCAATAACAACCCGGAATACACGACACATACACCCGCCTCGAAAGACTCTCTCAAGAGCTCTTTCGTACGTTGTATGCAGCAACCTTTCACATGACACTCCGACATAGAAAAACGTTTCGCGCCGAGCAGGATGGTCCTCTACGCGGACACGTCGAAGTTGCCCGCTAAAGGATTTACACCTCCCGCCTTCTCAACTCCATTCCCACGCGAAGGATGAGTTTCTATATCATGGTCCATCGAGTTACATCGGTTTCATAGGTCCCATACCCCACTATATATCCGGTACAGCTCAATCTTGTCCAGCAGGGCCGCATATATACAGTCCTTAACCGACATGGACGGGGCTACAACCAACCTCCACATTTGCCTTACCATCCCGGTCCAGGCCAATGTGGTCTCAAGCATTGTTACACCCATCACAGGTCGAGACCAACCTTGAGCGCTCCATCCTACAGGAACATCCCCGTCCCTATCTCATTTTCATGAGGGTGCTCTTATCATCAACCTCTCGCGAGTAACTCCATTACTCGACCTTTCTCGCGAGTAGCTTTTTACTACTCGACTTCTACCGAGCTAGCTACAACATTAGCCTAGCATCTACGACGAGGCAAAGCCTACACTAAACCTTCTACTCAGGGATGTAATAGCCATGCAAGTGGGTTTCAAACATCCTAGACATAATGCACAATATCAAGTCTAATACAAATGAGGTGAAGTAAAGCAAAATTTCAAACGGTGACGATATGCAAACCGGGGCTTGCCTTGCTCAACGGTTTTGTTAGAAGCTAGGAGTTAGTCTTCCTCTGGAGAATCCGCCAAACTCATCACGATATGGAGATCCTCTCTGCGGAGTTGAGTCCACGTCAAACGTCGACGTCACGTGCTATTATGATGATTTATGCACATGTATTCAAAAGCAATTTAGAAAATGATTCAAAACTGTTGTACCAGTTAACTCACACATAAGATAGATAAACAACAGCAAGGTTTATGTTGTTGGATCTAAACCTTAGAGAAGAAGAATGCTAGGTGACAAGTGATACTAGTAATCACCCTGTGATTAAGTCCATTATATGGACACTTAAACCTAAAAGATGGTATCTCAAGTTCCAGAGGTCCAATGAAGCTGAGAATTTAACCACAGCCTCTATGGAAGGTATTTAGGCAGTGTGCAAAAATTGAGCTCATGAAATGGCTCCATGTGAGCACAACAATCCTTATGTGGTTTTCACTAACCTGCCTTTACCCCCTAGATATTAAGCTTTCCTATGCTGCAAAGTAGACTTTTTGTGAAGTACAAAATGTCCTGAGTCCATAGGAATTGGTTTTACCATTTTTGGAGTTTCCTACATGGAGATATGGATTTTACAAAGAATGGGGAAAAGCTGAAATTGTCTCTGTTCATTTTCCCATTTTTCAGAGACATAAGGAATGAACACATCATTTGACAAAGCAAATGGGGTCCAATGCATCTGACAATTTTACTGGAGTTCAAGGAATTTTGGGAAAATGTCCTGTCCAAATTTAGGAATTTTCCAATAAACAAAACTCCTGTAAAAATTCATACACTATTTTCCTTAAATGAATTAATGAGCCAAATCGAGGGATTTTCATAAACATTGGGCTGCATCCCTGGATAGTACTCTTTGAGAGGAATCCAACAAAATTTGTTTCACAATTTTTGGACATTCTTATACAAAGTTATGGCTCTCCAAAGTTTGAACCAAAGTGGGAAAATCTGAAAAATGTTTAAATGCCGACAGTGGGTCCCACTAGTCATCCCTAACCTCCAGCCTTGCGCCAAACAGGGCAGTGGCGGCCCCCCTCCGGCGAGGTTGCCGGAAAAGCACTTCCCAGCCACCTCCGGACCCCCTGCTGGCCGCTCCCTATTTTCCCCCACGCTGAACACGTTGGTGAGGTTGCCGGCGGCTGAAACTCGCCGGAAAACAGGGCGCACCGGCAACAGCAAACCCTAGGGCTCCGGCGAGGTCGTGCACGGTGAATTCTCCACCAAATGGTCGGCTCTTGGGCTCTAAAGCACCAGGGGATCATGTAGAAGACCGACATGAGGTCTAAACAAGCCGGGAAGCGCTCCAAACCTATCGGCACCGTGTGCCCGATATGGTCCAGCGCTATACCCTGAAAAAGAACTCAGATTCCTCATTCTACACTCAATTTCGTGGTCCAAAATTGATGGAGGAGGTGTGCTAGGCAGTTAACATCCTGTGTGTGAAGTTTGAAACCCAACAAACACGATTTGAGGACGAATTTTATAATTCCTTACCTCAAGGTCAGTTTCTGCCGCCCGGGAGAAAAACTTGAAATTCTCCGTCTGTGATCAATGGATAGGGCTGAGCTTCAGAGGTGAGCAACTAGACTTGTAGGTGCACCGATGGGATGGCTTGATTGGGCGTGATCAACCTTGGTTCGGGCTGGCCACGGCGACCAGTTCCGGCTTCTTCAGTTTCAGTTCGGGAGCAGTGGCAAACAAACTGTTTCTAGGCGCAAGCAAGCATGGATCACCGGGGTGAGGTTGCTAGCCGGCTAGAGCACTCATGGGCGAACCTTTTTTGCTGTTGGAAGCTCGGGCAAAGATTGCTTGGTTTGCTCTGGACGATAAGAGGAAACAGGGAACGGTGGCTGGGTGCTTCACGGGAGGAGAAACAGAGAACGGGCACGAGCGAGAGAGAAACAAAGTTCAGTTGCTCTTCGTGCGTGGAGGATAAGGGCCGGAGGACGGTCGACCGAGCACACAGGAGGTGGCGCCGGGAGCTCGTACCGACCAGTTCCTGCTGAGAGCTGGCGCGCGCTCAGCCGTCGCTGGAGTCAGTTTGCACTTTTGTGAGACTGACTGGTGGGGTCCACAGCCACAATTCTCCCTCTTATCCCCCATTTCGATTTAAAATAGCAAATGAGCTCCAAATTTGATCAAACTCGGATGATAGGTCAAAATAATTACGAGGAACTCGAATCTGAAATCAGATTTTTTAAATTGAGTTTTTTATTCAAAATTCAAATTCAAGTTTGAATTTGAACGTGCCCTCCTTTAATCCTCAGAATAAATAGTATATGAAACCTAAAATTCTCCAAATTTGAAACTTAGGCTCTTGAATACATGAGAAATGCATCTATGATCTCACATATAGGCCTTTGGAAAATCTTAATAGGAATCCTTTCAAAAGATTCAAAATGGTGTTTAAATTTCCTCCACTCTCCTCATAGAGAAGGTGCACATGAGTTAGAGTTTCGGGAGTGAAATTCTTTTCCCTAGGTTAACACGTGTTGAGCATGGGCTAGAGAATTTTTTTAAAACTCCCTCACATGTCCATATTTGTGTTCATCATTTCATGTGACACAACTATAGCCTTTCGCCTTAACTTTGTTTCAGAAGTTGAAATCAAGCCTTACAAAAGTTAGGGCTGTTACATTCTTCTGACGATGCACGTGGAAGACCGACCGGGACAACTTCGGGAAATTCTTCACACACGTTGGATCATCGGGTCTCCGGTCTTAGACACGGCTACTAGAGCCCCTAGCGCCCTCCCACGCTTAAGCACGACGCATACCATCGTTGTTTTTGGCACATACTCAAAGTGTTCATTACATCCCACACACACTTCATTTGAAGAAAGTTGAGGAACACATTTGAAGAGCAAGTAACCACCATCAACATGATCATTAGAGAACAAACTTACACAATGCAAAAGTGGCATTTTCCACAGGCATCATCTAGAGGCTGGGCATATGAAAGACTCCTACACCTTGCTAGGAATGTCCATTCCAAGTTTCACCCAAATTCAAAACCTTTTTGAGGTCCTTTTGGGTATAGCTAGAAAGAGAGTGGTTTGAACTCAAATTCAAATTCAAACTGTTTTCATCCCATGAATTCAAAAGTGAGAGGCATATTCTTACTCAGCACATTTTTGTGAGCTCACACACCAATTTTCACTCCATTTGGAGTTGATCTTGACATGAGCTAAGTTTAGCAAATTCAAACTTTATTTGAATTTCAAACTGAATATGTGCTGAAATTTAGTCAAACCAAACCCAATTTGAATTCTATCCCATTCAAATGGATCAGGGGTAGATAATTCAAATCACCATGGGTATAAGGGGGATTACTGTTTACAACAGTAAGAGGGAGTTAAGTTCAGAGGTTAAAAGGGAGATGGGGCCCACATGAGCCACTGAAGCAATTCAACCGACTGAGACTTCAGCACTCTGGTCGCCGGGCCTCCTCCGAGGGCGCCACCGAGGGGGGGGGGCGCGCCACCAGCTGCTCGCCCATGCGTGAGCGCAGGTCGGTTCTGAGCCCTTCTTAAGGCGCTCCACGCCCTCTGCTAAAGCAACCATCGCTTGCTTTCTCCTCGCGTGCAAACACCGAGCTCCTCTGGCTTCCGCCTCTCTGTTCAATCGAGAAACCGCAGAAACATTGCGCCCTCTCCTCCCCCGAGCGGCTAGACAGCACCCTGAGATCAGCCTCTACTTCCCTGATGCCTAAACCAACGAGCGTCGGCCTCCGTTTCCCGTGATCAGCGCCGTCCGCCGCAACCGAGCTCAAGAACGTGATCGGGCGTTCGTGGACAGCGTTCCACAGGGACTTTCACGGCCCAGTAAGAGTGGCAACGGAAGCGCACGGCCACCGTGCTACTCTGCTCCAATTTGTGGAGCCAACCGTGAAGCATCGACCGGGAATTTCCAGATTTTGCTCCGGCGACCTCATCCCGAGCATCCGGTACGGTTCTTTCGAATTCCCGTTCTCTGATCCTCCTTCGGTCATCAAACTTGGCACATAGGCACTGGACTAGCCGGCGATCATTTTCCTTTTAGCATCTATGGCATGAAACCGGCTAAGAGCGACGGATTTCGAGCTCGATCAAGGGCGTTCATGGCGGACACGATCGGTCTCATGGTGCCAACAACCTTGCAGCCGTTTCTGAACACCTTTGAGGCCTTGACGAGGTTCCTAGAGGTGCACTGGTGCTGTAGAGCTCGTCGGTACAGGTTTTGGCAGGTTAGAACCCCCGGCCGACGCTGCCGAACCTCAATAGAGGCCGCTGCACGTCGCCGGCCACCTTCCGGTCATCGGCAGTCCCAAAGCACCTCACCATTGTGTTCCTCGGGGTCCTAAACGCACTGGCGGCGAGTTTTAGCTCGGACGGTGGCCGAGAACGGTCGGCCGGCGAGCGGAGAGCACGGGGCGCGCGCTGGGAACCGGTGGGAGGAAGACGAAGGGGTGGGTCCTGGCTGTCAGCAGCTCAAAAATTTAAATCCCCGATCGGGTGTGGCTGGGATCCGGTGTGTTGGCGCGCTGAGAAGCTGTGGCCCGGGTGTGGCCCATTTCTGATTGGCTGTCATTTAAATAAGCGGGCCCCGTAGAGTTTTCAGTAGGAAAACAATTCCAGTTGTTGCTCAAACTTTGGAAATTCATAGCTCTGTGTAGAAACCTCCAAATCAAGTGAACCAAATTTTGTTGGATTCAGCTCTCTGAGTACTTTCCAGCAAATCAAGTTTCACTTCATGAAAATCCTTATTTCTCTAGAATTAATTCTTCAAAGCCTAAATTGTTTAGAATTTTAACTGGAGAACCCTTTGGAGGAAAATTCTGAAATTTTGATGGGATGTTCACCAAAATATCCCTGAGCTACCATAAAAATTTCAGATCCATTTGAGCTCATTTGATCCACCAAATGGTGTGATTAATAAAACTGTTCCAGAGAAAATAGAAAATGTCCAGAAACATTTTCAGAATTTCTCTGAAATTGTTTAGCTCATATCTTTAGTTAGTAACCTTCAAATTAAGTTAAACCTACTCCATTAGAACCCTCTGAAAATCTAGTTTTCAGAAAGTCATGGGTTGCTCCACGAAAATCCCTAGAACACCATAAGAGCTCCAATTAAGGTCAAGTACATAATTATTTGTGGAGAGCTCAAATGAGCTCTGCTGCAAATGAAACTTTGCCAATTCTCTGTTTAGGTTGTAACAAAACTACAGTAAAAATTTCAGAGTCATTGGGTCTGTCTAGTAAAACTTATAAACTTGACAAGTTTAAATTCAATTCAAATGCATATAAATTAATACATGTACTTGGTATCTCATGTAGTCGCTAAGGTCGAGGAGGAGCCCGAAGTCTTAGACTTTGTTACTCCGGAGGATCATCTGGCTTATGACCAAGAGCAGAAAGACAAGCTCCGGTTTGCATTAACCTCTTTACAAACTTTTATTGTTTTGAGAACTTACTTTGAGTACCATCAATTCTTGCATTAGAGTCTTGTTTGAAAACCGAAATGCATAGCCAAGAAAACCATGGGTTGGGATTAGGATGGAAAACCTTGTTAGCCACTGCAATGCTAAGATAGAGTAGGATTCGGTACAAGTCGAGTAGTTGGAACTACTCGCGAGAATAGGCTAGAGGAACATCGCTCGGGTAAGAATAGCAAATGAAAAACATGACAAGAAAAGTGAGACTGAGCGGAGAGTAAAGGCAGCAGGACTTTTGGGGCCTGGGTGCTATAGCTCCGCTTGTGTCGATTGAGGACCGAGCCGTGTGCAGGCCTGTTGAGCAAGCTAGAACAATACCGAAGACCTACCAGCTATATGGGAACCGGGAAACCGATGTAACTCGGGTAGCTGGATATTGAGGCATTGCTTGTCGTTCAGAGGGTAGGTTGAGAGCTTGAGGTGTAAATCGGCTGGCGGCACTGAGATGCGCGTGCAGAGACCTCTTGCTCGGGACGATAGGACCGGTTCAGTACTTGGCTGACGGGTGAAAGGTGGTTGCGTACGACGTCCGTGATGGTTGCTGTAGGAAACATCGAGTACGGGCGTACGTGATGGGTTATTCGGGTAACCCTGCAGGTGTAAATCGATTACAATCACCGTCCCTCGCGGTCACTGAGTACCACTTGTTCATTGTACCGTGACGTAGAAAGAACAGGCTAGTTACATGTTAAAATGTTGCTGATTGAAAGATGGACTTGATTGTTAATGTTTTGCCATAGTTTAGAGCTAATTAAAGTTCCTTTCAACTTTGGGCAAAGTACATGAGAGAAATGTGTTCTTGTTTGATTGCGGCTCTCTCATGTGCCTTAGCTTAAGGTTCTCCAAAACCTGCTGCTAAAACTTGAAAGTAAGGTTCCACTAATTAGGCGAGTCCTTTGCAACTTGCTTTATCTCATGTACCTATCACCCCTCATGTAGAAGTTGCATGTTTAGGAGAGACGGGTCAGTCTTGCTGAGCCTTCGTGCTCACTGCTTGTGTTTGAAGCTTTTGCAGGGTTCTATGAGGAAGGCACTTTCGGGGAAGAGACGGAACCCCAGGAGGGGAACCCCATCGAGTGGGAGTCGTGCACGCCGCCGTGTTAGTGTGCGTGCGTGCTAGCAAGGACACGTTCACGGGCTGAACGTGAACTTGATGCGTAGTCTACGCCCGTGAGTGTAGAATGAATATATTTTGTTGTAAAAATGTTCATAAAGCTGTTTATATAATAAAACTTTGCTTCCTCTTTGGACCTTTGATGTGTGTTATTCGGTGCTGTGCAACGCAGCACCCCTCAGCGTGATCCTGGCTCAACAAGACCGTGGGGTCGTGTCATTAGAGGATACAAGGCGAGCAGGAGACCAAGGAGCTATCCACGCTGGAACCTAGCAGCGACAAGTCGGACGACCTCCTCCATGGAAGACTTTGCTGCCCCCGACAACTCTACTCTGTGGCCCTGCACCACAGGTTCTGGGGAGATGCTGGGGTCGCAGCTTCGAAGGCAGGCGAGCACATGCCCTGCCACCATCTGGGCCAAGGCCTTGCCTTCGGCCTCCAGCTGCTCCCCCACGATGTTCTCCCGCACCAGGAGCTTCTCCCCTACTGAGTCCAGGGCAGGGAGCACCTGTTTCACCTCCTGGACCGGCCCTCTAGGGCGCAAGGGGCCGAAACCAAAGGGTTCTAGAGCCGCCTCCGCATGGCCGAGGAAGTCCCAGACCTTCTTTGCCTCAGTAGCACGAGAAGCCCGGAGATCATCGACCACCTTGGCGGAAGAAGCCAGCTCCCCCGCCAAATTCCTCCTCGCCAGTTCCTATTCCCGAGCGGCCAACTCCTGCTCCAGAGCAACCAGGACCTGCTCCTTGGTGGCCAGCCACGCGGTCCACTCATCCAGGTCAGACTCCCTGGACGCAGCGGCGAGCTCCTTGTTGTGGATGCCCTGAAGCCCCTCCCTCAGGCGCCCATGCTCCTCCTCATGGGCAGCTAGACGGTGGGAGAGCTCCCTCTCCCTCGCCTCCGCCTCCTTCTCCCAATGAAGGAGCGTCTCCCGGAGCTCCGTTAGGCCCGCGAGACGTGCATCGGCGGAGGCATGGAGGTTCTTGGACTCAACCAGGAGGTTCACCGCATTCTTGTGGAGGTCGATGACGGCAGCCTCTTTCTCCTCCAGCACCTCCTCCCGAGCCTCGAGCTGCTCCGCCCGAGCCCGAGCCTTCGCCCTGGCATAGTGGACCCGTGCCTTCAACAGGTCATCTCAGTATCGGAGGCACTCCTGCTCAGACCTCAGCTCGGCCTACTCCTGCTCGAGCATGTCCTGCATCTGGTCCACGCTAGAGCGGATAGCTCTCACGGCCCTGGGGATCGGGACAGCCTTCAGCATTTCCAGGCGAGGTATCGCCTCGACACCCTCCGGCTATTCATCCTCTGGTGGGGTTGCCACCATGGCAACCTGCAGATAAAGAGGAGAGGGTTAGCAGCCTGCTCAACAGCAGCCGCACCGCTACAAGTGGCGTCCGCGCCCGCCGGTTGGCTGGCCTCGGGGGCCCGGGTGCTGACATCCGGAGCCGCCCCAGTCGCAGGCTCAGGCACTACCGCCGGTGTTAGAGCTTCAGCAGACAAGGAGCTCCGGCTCCCAAACTGCTGAGGAGGAGGAGGAGGAGGAGGAGGAGGAGGAGGAGGAGGAGGAGGAGGAGGAGGAGGAGGAGGAGGAGGAGGAGGAGGAGGAGGAGGAGGAGGAGGAGGAGGAGGAGGAGGAGGAGGAGGAGGAGGAGGAGGAGGAGGAGGAGGAGGAGGAGGAGGAGGAGGAGGAGGAGGAGGAGGAGGAGGAGGAGGAGGAGGAGGAGGAGGAGGAGGAGAGGTGCTCTATTGAGGAGCACCGCAAAAAGAAGCAACAAGTATCAACTACGCCATCCAGTGGCCCGGTACACAGCCTGCACTACAAGGTTGAGCCGTACCTGGAGGTCCCGAAGGTCCACCCCGTGCGGAGATTCTTACATGGAGGGCTCAAGCCACTCGCCCCTGCCGGCGTTGAGGTCGCCTCCACTGGCTTCGAAGCCGGCGGAACCTCAGGGATCTTCGTCGCTGAAGACGGCGTGGAGGGAGCCTTCCCTACCGAAGACCTCGACGCTGAAGATGCGCTGTGAGCTGGGGCCGCCCTCGACGGCTGAGAAGCCGACGACGTTGCCGTAATCCTCGTCGCCATCGATGTCGCCTCAGGAGTCTTCCCCGACGATGGCTTCCGAGCCGAGGACGCTTCTGAGGACTTCTTTTGCATCGTAGGTGTGTCAGGGGCCCACCTTGAAGTTCCAGCAGCGCCAGACGCCCTTCCCGTGGCCGCCCGGACTGCTCCGGCAGCAGCAGCTCCAAAGCTGCCCCCAGCGCCAGTCGTCGAGCCCGGCACGGGACCACGGGAAGCTTGGGAACCTCCCAGCCTGGGGGCCAGAGATGAAGCTTCCGTCAAGATGGACCAGCTTCCTCTTCGGCGCCATACTTGACTCCGGGGCATCCTTGGGTGGCAAACGAGGACGCGCCGCAGGCGCAGGCCTCCCTGCCGGCCCCTTCCCTCTGTTTGAGAGTGAGTCCGGCGCAGGCACTGCCTGACCACCGGCGCCGTCTTCTCTGAGGGTCTCGATGCCCCGTGAGGGATCACCGATCTGCCGCACTGCGACATCGATGTCGTCCAGCGTTGGCAGTTCTCTCAACAACCTCGACCGCATCTGCAGGTTGAGGTAGACGGGCTGGCAGCTCACCGGCGGGGAGATGGATTTATCAGAGATCGGGTCGCAGAAGAGCTTCAGCAGCATCGTCCTCAACATCTCCCGATCCGGCGACAACCCCGCTCCACGTACTAACTGGGTCATGTCACCCTCCCTAGAGTACTGCCATGCGGGCCGGACGCGCTGCTGGAGAGGGGCAATCCGACGGGACAAGAAGTCAACCAAGACCATCACCGAGGTCAGGCCTTCCTCCGCTAGGTACTTGATCCTCTCAAGCACCGGCTTGTAGGCGCCCTGCAGGTGGGGGATCTCATCCCCAACGGCCACCTCGGCCATAGGCGGGCCATTCGGCAGCTCCAGACGGTCATGGACGCCCGTCTAGGTGATCACCCAGTCCTCCCTCCAGTGCTCCCACTTCCCGGGAGTGAAGGGCGCAATGTAGGGCGCGGAGCTCCTCCCTCGGTGCTGGAAGTAGTAAGCCCCCACATAGCTTGTGCTTCTCCCCGAGGCCTTCAAGGAGAAGAACACCCTGAAGAGTAGCACCGAAGGCCGGACTCATACAAATATCTCGCAGAAGTGGACGAAGACGGCCACCAGTGCGAGAGCGTGTGGCGTAAGGTGCTGGAGCTAGAGCCCATACACCTCTAGCAGGGTGAGGAGGAAGGACGACGCCGAGAGCGCGAACCTGGACAGCACTTACGAGGTGAAAAGAACCACCTCGCCGGGTTGCATGTCGGTCAGCGGGACCCTCCCGTGATGGATCTTTCCATCAAACATGGCCGACCGCCAGCCGAGCAAGCGCCTCACGTGATGTCTCCATCGCCACAAAGCCTGGACGAACGGAGGCCAGAAGACATGGTGGCGGGGAAAGGTTGTGAGCATTGGGAGCGGAGGCTTCACGCGCGCAAGAGGGAGGCGAAGATTGCAAAAGGCGGAAGGGAACCGTCCTTCTCCGGAAGTCTTCCTTTTCTACGACCGCAACCTTTGGCAGGGCAACAGTCACGACGTTTGAGTTTCCACCATACCACGACGCGGGCTACTCGCCTCTCTTAATGATGGGTAGGACCCAGGTCCACCCGTCAGACACTGGGGGCAAGGCGGGTAACTTCTCTAGAATGTCCGGCGGTTCCCGAGAAAAGCGGCACGGTGGAACTACAGTGGTCGACCCGAGGGCTGCCGCAGTAAATACCCGGGGCAACCCCTCGAGCATGTCGCCACGACCCACCAATCAGACGCAAACACGTGTCCATTATGCTGATGACATGCTTCGACTGGCGAAGACGCCCACGACGCCAAGGACGTGCAACATTTTCGTCTCCTAGGTACAACCACTCGTCCACGATGCAAAAATCTCGCCACCACTTCAGTTTCCAAAGTGCAGGATCAAAACCACCATGCGGGAAAGATGGAGGCCCCACCTGTGGGCTCGTTGTCTCCCCCGAGATGGGTCCGGGGTCCAATGTCAGTACCCTGCCGACCGGGTATCCCCGCATAGAGGGTAAAAGACAGCCTGGGCCCGCCTCCCTTTTGAAGCGGGCCCCGGCGTAGCCACGTGTCCTTGGCCTTGAGGTCAGCCCTAGGGATGCCATGTGCGCTTGAGTTCCAGAGTCGACACGTGCCCTAGGCTCTGGGCAGAGCCTCCCCGCCGAGGTAAGGTCCGGAGCTGCCACATGTCAGTTGTCACAGAACCCCCTCCCTGCTAAGGAGGTTCTCCGGAGCTAACACGTGCCCTGGGCTCCGATCTGAGCCTCCCCGCTGAGGTGAGGTCCATAGCTGCCACGTGTATCCGGGCTCCGACACTCCTCCCTGTTGAGGAGAGCTCCGGAGCTAACACATGCCCTGGGCTTTGATCTGAGCCTCCCCACTACGGTGAGGTCTGAAGCTGCCACGTGTATCAGGGATCCGACACTCCTCCCTGTTGAGGAGAGCTCCGAAGCCGACACGTGCCCTGGGCTCCGGTCCGAGCCTCCCTGCCGAGGTGAAGTCCGGAGCTGCCACGTGTATTTGAGCTCCGACACTCCTCCCTGCCGAGGAGAGCTCCGGAGCCGACACGTGCCTTGGGCTCCGGTCCGAGCCTCCCCGCTGAGGTGAGGTCCAGAGCTGCCACGTGTCTCTAGGATTAGAACCTCCTCCCCGCTGAGGAGAGCTCCGGAGCCGACACGTGCCCTGGGCTCCGGTCCGAGCCACCCCGCTGAAGTGAGGTCCAGAGCTGCCACGTGTCTCCCGGCTCCGAACCCGTCGGCAAGAGCTCCGAAGCTGCCACGTGCCCCATGATCCTCGTGGGCTGAGGGTGGACGAAGTCAAGGAAGAAGTGTGCTATCAAGCCGTGCATTCAAGGCTTGCACCTTCCCCAGAAGCATGGCGCACGGTACACGTCTCCGTCCTCCGCCTGACCGTCATTACGGTGACAAGACAGGACGACAAGGCGTGACAGCGCTACACTGCTACCCAACGGCACTGGGCCTCCCAAGTGGAGTGACAAGACGCGGTGACAAGACGGGATCTTCATCATTACCTGACACACGGACAGGGCTGCTCAGCATGCCAGGTGGTGGGACTTAACTCCCCCACCGACTACTCTACTCAGAGTATAAAACCCTAGATCATGTATAGGGTTCAGATAGCTTCACGGCCACCTGTTGGGCCCCAAGCCACATTGTAACCACCCCGGTCTTGGACTATAAAGGACCGGGGTGACCACCCGACAAAGGGTTCTCAACCCAGCACCCTCTCACGCACACACACGCAAGCAATATAACAGGCACTTCCGTGGACGTAGGGCATTATGCTCCGGCGGCCCGAACCACGTAAATCTCGGTGTTCATCCACTCTCTCGAGCCCGATCGCGTAGGGCGCCAAGCCCCCTCCAATCAGAGAACCCTGCTGGCTGCTTCCGTAGCAGGCCGGGAGGAGTGTCGCAGCTCACACACTCCGACATCTCCTATGCTAAAAAGTGGACTTTTTTTAAGTACACAATTTCCTGAGTCCATAGGAATTAGTTTTACCATTTTTGGAGTGTCCTACATGGAGATATGGTTTTTCTAATTTGGGTAAAATCTCTGAAAAAGTCCGTGTTCTTTTTCCTATTTTTCAGAGACACAAGGGATTGAAACAACATTTGGACAAGCAAATGAGGTCTAATGCCTTTGAAATTTTTACTAGAGTTCAATTATATTTAGAGGAATATTATGCCAAAAATTGGGAATTTTCCAATAAACATAAGTACTATAATTAATTCCCAAATATTTTTCTTAATTGAATTAATGAGCCAAATCCAGGGATTTTCATAGATATTGGGATGTGCCCCTGGATAGTACTCACTGAGAGGAATCCAACGTAATTTATTTGGGAATTGTTGGACACTTCTACCCATAGTTATGGCCATTTGAATTTGGAACTGAAAACTGAAAAAGAGGAAATGTTTAAATCCCTGACCAGTGGTCCCACATTACAGTGCTTCTCCTACCTCGCGCCAAACAGAGACGGGCGGCAGCACCCTCCGGAGAGGGCCGCCAGAAGCGACTTCCAGGCCACCTCCCAGGCCAATTCTCGCCACCCCCCTATCTTGCGATGCTGAACCTGTTTGAAGGTTCGCCGGCCACCGGCGATGGCCGAAAATGGATGCGCGACGGCGGCAGTGCCCGTTAGGATTCCGGCGACCTCGGCCGAGCTCATTTCCACCTCAAACGATCGGATTTTGGGCTCTAAAGCACCAGGAGATCACCTGGAGTCTAGAAATGGATGCACCTATGGTCAAGGAGCTCTCCAACCTCGTCGTCACCGTGCAGCCGACGGGGTCCGAAAGTTTTCGGTCAGGGAGAACTCGAAATTCTACCTCTACACCCACTTTCTCGGCCTTGTTTCAATGGATGAGGTGCGCTACTTGTGAGAACTTATGTGTGAAGTTTGAAAGACTAGAAACACGAATTAAGGACGAATTTGCCGAATTCCTACCTCGGGGTCGTGTTGCGCCACCCGGGAGAAAAATCCTGAATTCCCGCTCTACGGTCCACGATTAGGTCTGGGTTTTGGGGAGGAGGAGCTCAAGTTGCCGGTGCACCCAGGGGTGGGCATGCTTGAGCTGGATTCTTCTCGACGTGGCCTGTCCACGGGAACCGAATTCGTTTTCTTCGGTGTTCACTAGGGCGCGGCTGCAACTTTGAAATCCCGCGCGCAAATGATCAGGGCAACCGGAGAGTGGAGAAGGTAGCCGGCTAGAGCACGAGTGTGTGCTGCTTTTTGCCGTGGGAAGATCAATCATCCGAGCTCGGGTGCTGTGGTGTGATCGGGAGGAACAGAGAGCGGACGGGCGGCCGTTCTTCGCGGGAGAAAAAACCACCGAGGGAGCACGAGGGAGGAAGAGAATTTCGTTTCCGTTGCTGTGGCGTGATAAGGGCGAGCACTCGGTCAAGAAGCAGGAGCTGACCTCGGCAAGGCATCGGGCGGGTATCGGACGCGGGTAGCTGTCGCGCGCGTGTGCAAAGGGAGGAAACAGCGTCGGTGTTTTTGAATGTGGATGACATGTGGGTCCACAGCCCCTAACACTTTCTCCCCTCTCTGCTTTTAGATTCCCGCACCACCTTTGTCCAAACTTCACCAAAATTGGAGGGTGAGCCAAACAAAATATGGGGAATTCAATTCTGAACTCAGATCTGGAAATTGAGCCAGTTTGCTTCAGATTCCAAATTCAAATTTGAATTTGAATGTGCTCTCAATTAATCCTTTGAATAAATAGTATATGAGCTCCAAAATTATCCAAATTTGGACCAGAAGCTCTTTGATACATGGGGAATGCATTGGTGAATTCACTTCTATAAATTTGGATATTCTGAACATGAATCCTGTTAAAATATTCAAATTGTGTTTAAATTTCCCTCCATCCTCTTCATAGTCATGATTGACATGAATTCAAATCAGGGACTGAAGTTCCCTGAACATGTTAACATGTGCTAATCATGAGTTGAAGAATTTTTTTAACTCCCTCACATGTCTATTTTTGGTGGTTCATTATTTCATGTGACACATAATCGTTTTCCTTCTCCTCAACTTTGCTTCATAAAGTGAAATGTAACTTTACAAAAGTTAGGGCTGTTACACCTCCGTCCTCCGCTCATTCGCCATTACGGTGACAAGACAGGGCGGTGAAGCGTGGCAGCGGTACAGTGCCACCCAATGGCACAGTGCCTCCCAACAGAGCGAGAAGACGTGGCGACAAGACATCGTCTTCATCATCACCTGCAGCGTGGTCAGAGGCGTCCAGCGCGCCAGGCAGCAGATCTTAACTCCCCTGCCAACCACTCTACTCAGGATGTAAAACCCTAGATCATGTATAGGTTTTTGACAACCTTGGGGCCACCTGTCGGGCCCCGAGCCGCATTGTAACCACTCTGGCCTTGGACTATAAAAGAATTGGGGTTTCCATCCGACAGGGGGTCTCTTCCCACGCAAGAGCAACCCTAGCGACATACGCGCAAGCAATACAACAAACACTCCCGTGGATGTACGGTATTACGCTCTGGCGGCCCGAACTATGTAAATCCTGGTGTTCACCCACTCTCTCGAGTTGTATCACTCTAGGGACGTCAAGCCCCTCCAATCAATGAACCTCTGCGGGCTGCTCCAGTAGCGGAACGGGCGGAGTGTCGAAGCAAACACTATGACAGTGACTTTATGCTTATTTATAATAATAGTCTTTTACTATTTTTATGCTTGGATGATGTGTTTCTTGTTTGATTGGGGATTCTATATATGTCATAGTTGTAGTTGTCATTATGATAATGTAGTAGTATTATTATTATGTTATCATAAACATCATAATCCTCCACTATAGTCTAATAAGGTAATATGTGAATATGTTAGTATGAACACATTAGTGCGAAGATCCAACATTGGTTCAATAATGTTTAGGTTAGTCATTAACTTAGGATGGTACTTGTATTGCAACTCTTATGGTATTTGCTTAGCATGCAAGCGTGGTGCTTGGATAGATAGGTAGTGTTGGATGTCTCGTAGTCCCACGGATTGTAGGGGTAGGCAACAAGTGTTGACGGTCATTAAGTATCAATTTAGATCATCAATATTGTTCAATTATATGAAGGAGTAAACATTTCTTGCACACGTTATATTTATAAATAACATAGTTCCACTTGTACTTAGAAAAAATTGTGCATGCAGGTAATTTATACAGAATTAAGGGGGATCTAAGGGAGCAATCCTTAAAAATACACTTCCACGCAATCAGAGGATGACATGTGGCAGTCCACGGATCCAGTGTCCCACCTACAGGGGTATCCGAGGGAATCCAACACTATATTAGCTGGGAAACACCTGAGGGCCCACCTAGCAGTCACCCGGACGAAAACCAGGACGACTAGGACTTATCAAAGTTCGGTCAAACCAGGGGTTCGGCCAAACTGGTCTTGCCACTAAACTCATTCAGCTTCAATGTGTCGACTCTCTGTGGCTCTCTAAAGGCGGTTCGGACTGCTTTGCGCGCAATTAATGGCGAGAACCGACCTCAACTCGTGTATAAATGGGACACCTCACCTTTCACTTCAACACACACCACCTGAGCATCACTCTCTTGTATACACACGCTCTCTAAGTCCTTAGTTGACTTTAGGCTGTAGGAAGTAGCCTCAGTTCCCAAGTCCAAGTTGGAAGAGGTATGGTTCATGTATCTTTTCTTTTACTTGTGACTTTATTCTTATTAATAATATTAGTATTATCATATTTGTATGCTTGGATGAAGCGTTTCTTGTTTGATTGTGGAGTCAATGAATGTGGTAGGTTAGTTGTTATTATGGTAGCATTGTAACTATGTTATTATGTTATCATAAACACCATAGACCTCTTGTATAGTCTAATAGGTATGATATGAATATGTTAGTATGAATAACATAGTGTCTGGTCCCCACATTGATTCAACGATGTTTAGGTTAGTCTTTGCTTTACAAATATATTTGTATCATGGCTTCTAAGATATTTACTTAGCATGCAAGCATGGTGCTTGGATAATTTAGTAGCGTTGGATGTCTGGTAGACCCATGGATTGTAAAGGTAGGCGGCAGGTGGTGACAGCGTTGTTCGTCCTTTGTACTCCCCCTCGTTTGGCTGTGTCATAGGCTCTTGATGGGAGTCTCTCTAGTGTTGCCAGAGGTAAGTCCATGTCCGATGTATTGGTACACTAGGCCCTAGTATCCACTACTATCATACCTATATGTACACTATTAGGCTATGCATATGTATATTAGAAGCACATTAGGAACGGCCATTTCATAGCTTAACTCTAATTAGACTATCTTACCTTTAGGAGTAGATTGATTAAGTGTGTATCAAACTACCCTCACTATCCATTTGTCCATCCTACATGGTTTCACATTAGAACTCCCTATACTATCTATAATCTTGCCACACCTCACCACCTTTCTTTGGGATAATACGATACCCTAGGGAATACTCTTGGATGAAATGCTAAAATGGTATTTTTGTGCACTTGCGGAACTCATCTTTCTTTGACCCTTTATTAGCCTAGTTGTCACAAGCATTGCTAGCATCCATTGTCAGGATGAATTGTAGACGCTAGTAAATACCGACAACTAGTGGTGATAGCCCTATCCATCCTTTGCACTCCCCCACGTTTGTCTATGCCACAAACTCTTAGTGGGACTCTCTTTGGTGTTGCTAGAGGTAAGCCCGCGCCCAATGTGTTGGACCCCTAAGCATTAGTATTCACCACTAGCATATCCATGTGTATATTATTAGGCTATGCATATGTAGAATAGGAGTACTCTATGACCAAGTTCTCATCTTATTCTAACTACCACTAGGACCGCATTAACCTTTAGAATAGACAGCCTAAGTGTGTGTCACACTACCCACATTATCTATTTATCCATCCTACTTAGTTTTACACTAGAACTGTTGGAATATGATCCAAAGTTTGATCTCGCTATTAGGAGATGTGAGAGGTGGGGTCCTCCCACGTTATGGATTTTTATTTTGAGTGATCTATTTCCTTTGTTAGCCAACACTATAAATATATCTTGTATGGGAGAGCAAGAGAGATGAGACCCTCATTGTAATCCTCATTGTAACTCTTATCATATAGTGAAGATCGCCAGACGGCGCTCATGGTTTTCCCCGCAAGGGTTTTTCACGTAAAATTTGTATCTCGTGTTCGATCTTGTTTACACATCATTTGCTAACAAGTGGTATTAGAGCAAGACACGAGATTGATTAAAAAATAGGGTTAAGTCCCTATTTTCGGTACGTCACTGCCAGCGATTAGATCGGTTTGTCCGGCGCCGCACTATAGAATCTTTGCTCGACTACGCCGCCACACGCGGATTGCATCTCTGCCCTTTCCACAGTCGTCGTCATCCTGTGAACGCACGCGAGCGCCACTACCCTGAGTCCTCGCGTTGCTGGCGCTCGGTGCAGGAACCTACCACAGCACCAGCTGCTCTTCACGCCAGCTCCGTGACCACTCCGTCTGAACTTGCCACAAAGCATTGCACGCCTCCCTGCTGCTCGTGATCTGTCAAACCAGACAAACTTGATCACTGTGCACCAAGTCGGAAGGACCTACTCAACCTTGCATGTGTGTCCTTTCATCAGAAAATTGGGACTTTTTTCTTATGGGCACACAACAGTTTCTACCAGGAGCTTCTCTTCTCTAAATTTTTTCCTGCATATTATTGTCTTCATCTACACAGAATTGTGCATTGCAGATTAATGGTTGTTGATTTCCTTCGACATAGTTTCTCTCAAATATGATATTCCACTGTTAGACCGTGATACACGGTTCACTCTATGGCAAGTCAAGATGCGGGCAATATTAGCGCACACCGGTCTAGATGATGCGCTTGATAGATTCTCCAAGAATCAAGAGAATTGGACCGACGATGAAAAGCGTTGTGATTGTAAATCTCTTTCACAAATTCATCTTCATTTATCTAATAATATTTTGCAAGAGGTTTTGGAACAGAAAACCACTGCTGCTTTATGGCTTAAGCTGGAATCGATCTGCATGTCCAAGGATCTAACCAGCAAGATGCATTTGAAGATGAAATTGTTCACTCATAAGTTGCGAGAGGGCGGATCAATGTCCTCTCATGTTTAGGTATTTAAGAAGATCATTTCGGACCTAGCGTCCGTGGAGGTAAAGTATGATGATGAGGATTTAGCTCTTATGCTCTTGTGTTCGTTGCCCCCATCTTACTCAAACTTTAGAGGCACTATATTGTACAGTCATGATACTTTAACTGATCAGGAGGTTTATGATGCTTTGCATGCTAAAGAAAAGATGAAACAGATTATGTCTCCTGATTCCGCCGCCAGTTTTGATGGAGAAGGCTTATCTGTTCGTGGTAGGACAGAGAAGAAATCAAATAAAAGTTCGAGTGGTCAGAAACACCGCTCTAAATACAAAGGTAAAGAAAAGTTCTGTAGATATTGAAAGAGGAATACTCATGGTATCTCTAGATGTTACAAGTTGCAGAATAAAGAAAAGAGAAAGTCTGCTCAAAAGTCCACAAATAAATCTAGTGATGATGGTAGTGCCTCTATTCTCTCTTACGATAGCAGTTCTAATGGTGATGTTCTCGTTGCTTTTGCTGGATGTGCTAGAATTAATGATGAATGGGTTCTTGATTCTTCCTGCACGTTTCATATTTGCATTAACAGAGATTGGTTTTCCACTTATGAATCTGTCCACGGTAGAGGTTCTGTTTTGATGGGTGATAACACACCTCACAAGGTTGTAGACATTGGATCCGTTCAGATTAAGATGTTTGAACGTATTGTCAGAACATTGATATATGTGAGGCATGTTCCAACTATGACGAGAAGTCTTATTTCGTTGAGTACTATTGATCTCAAATGTTACAAGTATTCTGCTGGGGGTGGAGTTATGAATGTAACTAAAGGCTCTCTTGTTGTCATGAAAGGTGACTAGTTGAAATCGAATTTATATATTCTTCAAGGCATTACTATTATCGATAATGTTGTTGTTTCTTCTAAGTCACCTGATTATGATGCTACAAATTTATGTCATATGCATATTGGTCATATGAGTGAACTTGGTTTGTCAATTTTGAGCAAGAGAGGTCTTCTTGATGGGAACATCATCACTAAATTGGATTTTTGTGAACATTGTGTGTTTGGCAAACACAAAAGGGTGAAATTCAACACTTCGGCTCATACAACTGAAGGTATTCTTGATTATGTGCATTTTGATTTATGGGGACCATCTCCTAATACATTTATTGGAGGTGCTTGTTTTATGTTGACTATTATTGATTATTATTCAAGAAAGGTATGACCTTATTTTTGGAAACATAAATCAGAAGCATTTTTTGCATTTAAAGAGTGGAAGATTATGGTTGAGAATGAAATTGATAGAAAGGTGAAGATTCTTCATACTGATAATGGTATGGAATTTTGTTCTAATGAATTTAATTCTTATTGCAAGTCTCATGGCATTGTGAGACACCGCGTTGTTGCTCCCACACCTCAGCAAAACGGTGTGGCTGAGCGTATGAACATGACTATCATCTCCAAGACCCGTTGCATGTTGTCTAATATTGGTCTTAATAGACGTTTTTTGGGCTGAGGCCACTTCCACTGCTTGCTATCTTATTAATCGTTCGCCCTCTATTGCAATTGATAAGAAGACTCCAATTGAGGTATGGTATGGTTCTCTAGCAAATTATTCTTAATTAAGAATATTTTGTTGTCCTGCTTATGCTCATGTTGATAACGGAACCATGGAGCCTAGAGCAATTAAGTGCACTTTTGTTATGGTTTTGGTGTTAAAGGTTATAAATTGTGGGATCCTAAATCAAAAAAGGTTATAACTAGCAGAAATGTTATTTTTAATGAATTTACTATGACTACTAATGCTATATCTACTAATGCTACTGTTTAGAGTTCTTAGACCTCTAGTGTGCAGGTGGAGCATTTAATTGATTCAGCACATACACTAGATATTGATGATTCAGATGCACTTATTGATGATGATTCATCTATTATCCCACATTCTTCTCCTGTTCTGCAGCCTCCACAACATTCTGTTGCAGTTGACAGGTCTAGAAGGCCTCATATTCGACCAAGAGGTTAATTGAGGAATACAATGTCGTTGCTTATGCTTTGAGTTGCGCAGAAGATGTTGAAGGTAGTGCAGAACCTTCTAATTATTTTGAGGCCATTACTTTTGTGGACTGCAACAACTGGGCTACCGCTATGCAAGATGAAATGGAGTCACTTGAAAAGAATGGCACTTGGGATTTAGTGCCATTAACTAAAGACAAGAAGCCAATTCATTGTAAGTGGATTTTCACAAAGAAAGGGCCTATTTCTAATAGTGATACTGTAAGATATAAAGCAAGGCTGGTTGCTAAAGGTTATAGTCAGATTGCTGGTATTGACTATAATGATGTATTTTCTCCTGTTGTGAAGCATAGCTCTATTCGCAGTTTACTCAGTATTGTTGCTATGCATGATTATGAGTTGACCAACTGGATGTTAAAACTGCATTTTTACATGGATAATTAGATGAAGACATTTATATGGATCAACCTGAAGGCTTTATTATTTCAGGATCAAAACACCTTGTTTGTAAGTTAAAGAAGTCTCTTTATGGCTTGAAACAATCTCCTAGACAGTGGTATAAGAGATTTGACTCCTTTATGCTCTCTCAAAATTTTAAGCGGTCTTCATATGATAGCTGCGTTTATTTGAAGATTGTTGATAATTTAGCTATTTATTTACTTCTCTATATCGATGATATGTTGATTGCTGCAAAAGATAAGTCAAAATAGATAAATTAAAAGCATAATTGAGTAATGAATATGAGATGAAGGACTTGGGTGCAGCAAAGAAAATTCTTTGCATGGAGATTATTAGAGAGAGACAAGCTGGCAAGTTATATCTTAGTCAGCAAGGTTATATTGAAAAGGTCCTTCATCGTTTCAGTATGCATGATTCTAAACCAGAGAGTACTCCTTTAGCTCCACATTTAAGATTATCTTCAGCTTTATGTCCTGAGTCAGATTATGATATTGAGTTCATGTCTAGAGTTCCTTATACTAGCACAGTTGGATATCTTATGTATGCTATGGTTTGCTCTCGTCCTTATTTGTCATATGCATTAAGTGCTGTCAGTAGATACATGGCTAATCCTGGTAGTTAGCACTAGAAAGCAGTTCAATGGATTTTGAGATACGTGCGCGGTATTTCTAATGCTTGTTTGCAGTTTGCAGAAATCTAGAGATGGACTTGTTGGTTATGTTGACTCCCAATTATGCTGGTGATTTAAACAAACGAAGGTCTCTCACGGGTTATGTTTTCACTATTGGTGGTTGTGCTATTAGTTGGAAAGCTTGTTTGCAGTCTACTGTTGCTTTATCAACTACTGAAGCTGAATATATGGCTATTTCTGAAGCTTGTAAAGAAGCTATTTGGCTTAGAGGTTTATATGCTGAGCTTTGCGGAGATGATTCTTGCACCACTATATTTTGTGATAGTCAGCGTGCTATTGTCACACCCGGTTTATTCGAAGAACAACCGAGTGAATATCACATGTATGCCTGGATCATTTTCTCATACATGTGATGACAAATAGTGAAGCATCATTTATTACAAACCAGGTGTCGAATATAAATATGTCTTAGAAAGCATACGTCTCGATGGACGATAATAAGTTCATAACATGTAAATAAACTAGTAGCGGAATATTATTCTTGGGGGCTCCTTCACAGGCGTTGCTCGGGGGACTTCCGTGAACCTAGAATCCTTTATCGGGTCCGAAGTCTTGGTCATTGAACACCACATCATCCCCTTGACGTGAGCAGCAATTTCAAACCAACAAATATGCAAGTTTGAGTACCGTTGGTACTCAGCAAGTGTGGGAAAGTTATGTCATGCATGGCTAGAGCAAGGAGAGGTTGAACTCATGGTTAAAGCACTACGCAATTAATACCTATCACCTTAGCTTATTAAGCACCTTCATTACTACATAGGTGAAATGGTCCCAATCTCCCAACCCATCATCATAATCAAATAACCATAACATCATTTCCAATGTTAAGCTCCCCGCTTAACATCCACAACTTCCAAAGTCATCATCCTCTAATCATGAATAAGTCCAAGCCGCTCTTGACCGTGAGCACGGCTGTCATGACAGTTTTGACTCTGTAGAGTTTGCACCACTGTACCCACATGTAGTGATTTCATCCCCCGTTGCCGGGTGGACTAAAAGAACCTCCATTATGCCAGTGGCCACGAACTACATTCACACTTCCCAGGTGTGTAGCCAGGAGATCACTACGAAGCCTTTACAAAGGGATTCCCGACGAGCGTAGGCCCACTGAGGTTTCACCCCTAACAGCATACAAGAGGCTCCAACCCCGCTGCAGTGGCCCCCTCTTGAGCCTTGCGGTTCATATGGTAGTCCAGCTGACACCTATTCCCCACACCATCCAACACACCCATACTACGCCGGGGATACACCTAATTAATTGGCCAAGCTGCCCCATCTCAGCATGTGGTTGGCACGGTAAAGCCAGGTTACATGCTCCATGAACCGGTCCTTAGGATCCAGGCAAGTACTAAACACAAACCCGAGTCTCGTGCACCCAGCACCAACCAAATCATCCAACTTGCCTCGATCCCTACCTGTACATAACTCATAATATCTCATTCAAGAGTAAGGTAAATAAATTGATGATCTCATATCCCAATTATCCCATTCTAAGCATGGCTAAGCATAAGCATAATAATAAATGACATGATAAAATAAATCCCAACCCAAGCTACAAGGAAACAAGGTGATGCAATTCTAGGGAAACTTCCTAGCATGGGTTTCATATTTCAATTGACAATGCAAATAATTCTATCTACACATCCTAGTATAGGATCAAATGGTCAAGGACACTTGCCTTCTTCCTGCTGCTCTAAGAATGGAAAGTCCTGGTCTTGGAAAGGGAGAACTTGCTCTGGGGCAGGTTCTACTCATGCCAATACACATAACAAAAGAAAACAACAATCCATAAGACATAGTTCACACTTTCACTTCATACAAACCACACATACATACCTATGAAAGTCATTCACATTTCTAAGTGTTGTGGTTACTCTACATGTGTTGATTTTTGGCCTACATGCACTTTTAAACATATGTATATGATTTCTAACTTTTGTATTCAGATTTTTGTTTCACACTATATATGAGTTTCTAATTTGAACAAATTCTTTATATTTGATTAATACACTTCTTAGCTACCAAGTTTGCATGAAAGGTAATTTCCTACTCCAAATAGGTTTTCAGATCTTCTACCAAATCCTAAACTGAAGTTTTTGCATTTGGAGACTTCATTTATCATTTTCTAATTATGCATAACTATTTTCCTATATTTTTCAGATTTATTTTCTATGCCTAAAAGTGAGTTTTAATATTAAATAGTAGAACATATCATCTAAACAGAATAGGTTCTGATCTAAAATATTAAATAATATATTTTTGAACTTCTCCCCTGATGTGAACTAATTTAAATTTATTTTATCAGTTTTCAGAATTATTTCCTAGCCTAAAAATGTGTTTCTAGAACTAATAAATATGAACAACATTTAGACAGATTTCATTTCAGCGTAAAATCTATTTTTAACTCATTCTAAAGTTTTCCAAGTGCTAGGAGAGTTTAAATTTGAATTTGTACATGTGTTTGTCTTACCTTTTAAATTTAAATCCTAGTCACATATTCAAATTTCTGAATTTAATATCATATAAGGTCAAAAAGGTAAATCCACACTACTGCAGGGTCTAGTTTATTATTTAATAAATTTCCAGGGGTCTAACTACACATAACAGAGGGGTTTTCCTAATTATTATTAAGTCCAGGGGCTAAAACTGATTTTTAAATGAATTTATACGAATTTCTGAAGTTCTAGGGGCTAGATCAGAAGTTTCCGGGGCTAGCTCGTGTTTTCCGAGATCCCCAGGGGGTAGCGCGTAAGAATCCAAGCCTTTTATAACGCGGGTAGACGTGGACCGTCCGATTTAAAATAGACGGCTCAGATTAGATCGCCGAACCGGTACGCGCGGGTTTTAATTCTACCGTGCGATTTAAAATAGACGGCACACAAGGGGCCACGTCGCCCTGGTCGGAGCCAGCCCGCGCTGCTCGGCGGCGCGCGGCGGCGGGAGGCGGCGATCTCGCCGGAGGTCCTCGGATTTTCGTCTATACTTCCTAAAACTTGGATTTCATGGCATAGAACTGTAGAGGGGAGGTCGGGGATCTCACCTCGGGGTTTTTCTTGAGCTCGGAGGCCCTGGAAGGCGGTCGGCGATGAGGTCCGAGGTGAAAACGCGACGGTGCTCGTCGGAGCTGTGTCTAGAGCGCAAAACACCGGATTTCCTTCACCTGCGAGACTCCCCGGAGGCGGTGGAACATGATCGGCGCGTTAGATCAGAAAACCCAAGCAAGGATCGAGAGAAAACGGTAATCGGAGCTTCGGTTCTCACCAGGAGGTAAAACAGCCGATCGGGGGGGGGGGGAACAGGGCGATGCCGGCGTTTATATAGACGAGGGAGGGCGGCGGTCTGTTGGGATCGAGCTGGAGACGTCCAGAACCAAAATTCGGGCTGGGTACGCGGGTTTCCGGGGTTGGTTGCGATCGGGTGCGGGGAAGAGTCCGGTTGGTTGGCGCGAGCGGGAGGTGAGGGATGACATAAGGGCCACGCGTGTCACTGAGAGGAAGAGAGGGGTGCGCGGTTGTGGGCTAGCGCTGGGAAATGGTGGGCCGGCTGGTGGCGGCCCACTGGCCGGTTGGGTTTTCTTTTTCTTTTTCCTTTTCTTTTCTATTTTGATTTGAATTTGAATTCCAATTTGAATTTGAATTTCTGCACCACATGCAATACGTTCAAAAAATTTTAAATTCCCCTCTTAACAGATTTTGGGGTGTTACAGCTCTACCCCCTTCAAACAAATCTCGTCCTCGAGATTGGTGGTTCTAGGAAAACAATTCCGGAAACTGTGCCTTAAGCTCGTCTTCTCGCTCCCATGTGGCTTCCTCTTCCGAGTGATGCTTCCACTGCACCTTGCACATCCGGATTCTTTTATTTCTTGTGAGGCATTCCATTGTCTCCAAAATCCTGACCGGTTGCTCGATATAAGACAGATCCTCTCGTACGTCAACCTCATTCATGGGTAACATCTCTTCAGGTGTCCTTAGACATTTCTTGAGCTGTGACACATGTAATACATCGTGCACATCCGATAGGCGAGCCGGTAGTTCTAGTTGATATGCCACTTCACCTTTCCTTTCCAGAACCTGAAAGGGTCCGATGTATCGAGGTGATAACTTCCCTTTCACCTTGAACCGACGAAGTCCTCGGATAGGTGACACCTTGAGATAAACATTGTCACCCACATTGAAATTAAGCTCTCTTCTCCGTACGTCGGCATAACTCTTTTGTCGGGTTTGTGCTATCCTCAGGTTGTTGCCAATTTCCCTCACTTTTGCCTCGGCTTCTTGTAGTACCTCGGGTCCAAACACTTTACTTTCCCCCGTTTGGTTCCAAAATAGGGGAGTTCTGCACTTCCTCCCATACAAAGTCTCAAATGGTGACATCTTAATACTAGCCTGATAGCTGTTGTTATAGGAGAACTCCACATACGGTAAGGTCTTATCCCAACTCCTATTGTTTTTGAGCGCACACGCTCTCAGCATATCCTCAAGGATCTGATTGGTTCTTTCCGTCTGTCCGTCAGTCTGGGGATGATAGGCAGAACTAAAATTCAGATGAGTCCCCATGGTTTCATGCAACTTCTGCCAGAACCTTGAGGTGAACTGTGTCCCTCGATCTGACACTATCTTCTTTGGCACACCATGGAAACACACGATCCTTGATGTGACGCCCTCAATTCTGTAGAAAACCACGGAACCGAGAACTAATGCATATGTGTGCCCAGGATGTTTATCACACATACACATACGTTCCATAAACTGAATTCAGATTATATATTACCACGAATAACAAAGTTTATTACAGCACCTCATGAGTCTTGGACTCATGCTCACAGCGGAAGTCCTTATTTCTACGCAGCGGAAATTCTTATTTAAATGCGGAAGCAAAAACTAATGCGGAAGCAAAACTAAGCAGAAGTGGCTCCATCTCTATTCCCTCCACAGGCAAGGTTGAGAACAGATCACACGCCATAATGCTCTACCCGGTCTTCATAGTAGTCTTCTCTTGCTGTTGATGGAGAAATAATAATGCAAGTTTGAGCACAATGATGTACTCAGCAAGTGCGGGAATAACACATGATATGCAGCTTATAAACAAGGTAGGTATAAAAGGCTTATTTGCAGAAAAGCAAATTTATAAAACCATTGATAAAACAGCAACTTAACTTTAGATGAATGTAGTCTCAGCATGTGTTAAATTACCAACATACCTCCATCACTTCCCGTGTTCCATCCGAACATTAACCAATCCTTTACTCATACTCACGAATACCTCCTCGTATTCGCTACCATCTCATCTCATAAAACAACCTCGTCTCGCACTGAGACCAATCTCATGTCATGACCCACCAGTCATGCAACCATCTCATCTCCCGAACTCACAGTTCCGAACCAAACCATAATCAATGACCATAACCAAGAACCTTCCCAATAACCATTACAATAACCATCCCAATAATCATCCCATCTAATCATGGCAGTTTAGCCAGGTGCTCATGACCGTAAGCTCGGCTATCATGATAGTTTTAATAACTTTGCAGAGTTTGCACCTCTTTACCCACAAGTTTGTAATTTCGTCACCCGTCGACGACTGCAGAACCTCCATTATACCAGTACACATCCGTTGGTGTATGGTCAAGAGATCACAAAATAGCCTTTACAAAGGGGTTACTAGATGTATGGGCTCACTAAGGTTTCACCGGCAGGCTAGAATCTCCAATTCTCCCACCCACGGGCCCCCTCTTGTGCCATGCAGTTCCCAGAGCAGTCCTCACTCGACTCCCATTCCCCGCGCCTTCCACAGTCCATAACACTCTAGCAACTTACCTAATTACTCAGCTAATCCGCACCCATACTTGGCCTTGTGGTGGCACTGTTATCCTGGCATGTGCATGCATGAACCGGTCCTTAGATCTATGGCAAGCAAAACCACCATCTCATGCTACCTCATTCACAAACCCAGTCTTGCCTAGATCTCCCTCCGATCCATGTTCATTATTATCATCAGTTTCCCCTTATTATTATGAGTGCAGTTAGCTAGACACATCTATCTCGCTTCCCAATCCTATGGACTCAGCGAAGCATAAAACAAAAACCATACCCGACTCATAAAACTTCCCAGGTGACAAGGGTGGTTTAAACAAAACTAGTAAACTCCTATAAAAGGGTTTCCCATCATGTTTGACTCAGCACACACACCTTTTCGCAAAACAAAATAGTTTTACCCAAAACATAGGATCAACATGGTCAAGGAGCACTTGCCTTGTTCTTGCGGTTCCGGTTGTTCTTGATTCTCAAAACCTTGTTGCTGCAGCTCGTCGTAGACAGCTTCCTGAACCTGCCCTGCTATTGTAGGATTCACGTGCATACAAGATTCACAGCAATCAATATCATGCTCAAAACCCTAAACTAGATGCGACGATGCACATGCATGCTATCCTATGATTAGATTGATCTGTACGTGTTCTTGCATGGCTTGCATGGTCAGAGGTATTCGGATCAAAGGTGGTCGTGGCGATGATCTTGTTTTTAGATCAGACTGATCATCGAGTGATCTGTCCACGAAAAGGCTTCTGTTCGAAAGGAATTGAAGAACAGATGCAAAGAGATGAACAACATGATGTCGTAAGGTGGTATTGAAGTCCTACCTCACGTTTTTCTTGACTTCGAGGTCCTCCTCAGACCGTTTGGTTCTTCTCCGATGATCTCCCTTTTGCACTTCAGCGATGGTTTGCTCGGCGAGTTAGGGCTAGGCTCTAAGTCGTCGGCTCAGGAGTTGAAAGAGAAGTTCGTGATTTCGGCCAGAGGTTTTGGGTTCTATTTATAATCGGGAAGAGAAGAGTCCTAATCTGATTGGATCCCGAATAAAAGTTTTATTCAGATCTTGTTGGATCCTGACGTCTTATCTTTGGCAACATTGTGGAGTTTGGATCGGTTCCCGTTGTGTACCGGTGTCCTTACGCGTAACAGCTGCTCCAGAATTTGTTACCTCCGGGATGATGAGCTCCGTAAGCTCCACGTGTCCTCCGGGCCTGGTATCTCTTCATCCGCAGATAAGAGCTCCGGTCGTGCCGCGTGTCAATCGATCAAGACCTCCCTGTTCTTTGGAGGTGAGCTCCGCGCACGCCACGTGTGGGTGCCGGTCTTTCCGCCTTTCCCTCCCTCAGGGACATGCCCCGAGGTCGACACGTGTTTAGCAGCGACGGACCTCCGGAGATAAGCTCCGGTGGCGACACGTGTTCAATAGATCCGGACTTCTCGGAGATGGGTTCCGAAATTAATACATATCCCGTGCGACTGGTCCCCTAACTTCCGCGAGGACTAGCTCCGTGGATGACACGTGTCCTATGAAAAATGCCTTTGCTTCTTCCGCAGAGGCTATCTCCGCGGGCAGTACGTGTCTCACAGGGTCGGACCTCTTTCCAATTGCGGAGGTGACCCCCCGAGCCTACCACGTATCCAGTTTAGCGTTGGACCTCTCCAATCTCTTCGGGGATGAGTTCCGAACACACCACGTGGTCTTCTGGTCGTGAAAGTTGCCTTCGGTGTTCTCAGAAAGCTTTACTAGCTATCCTTTTGATACTTGTTTTTGTTCCCTCTTTTTTAAAAAAATGTTCTTCTTCTTCATCACCATGAACATATGCTGACACTCGAGATGAGGGTGTCACAAATCTACCCCCCTTAAATTGAATCTCGCCCTCGAGATTCGTTAGTAGAAAATAGATAGGGGAATTCAGCCTTAATATCCTCTTCACGCTCCCATGTGGCTTCAGCTTCAGTGTGATGGCTCCATTGTACCTTGCACCATCGAATCACTTTGTTTCGGGTGACCCTTTCTTTTACGTCCAAGATTCGGATAGGGTGTTTTGCGTAAGTCAGGTCCTCTTGAAGTTTAAGTTCTCCCATTGATACTTGTTCCTCTGGTATCCTCAAGCACTTCTTGAGCTGGGATACATGAAACACGTCATGTACATCGCAGAGGTGGTTTGGGAGCTCTAGTTGATAGGCTACTTCTCCTCGCTTATCCAAAATCTTAAATGGTCCGATGTAGCGAGGTGCTAGCTTGCCTTTGACGTTAAAACGTCGTTGGCATCGGATAGGCGATACCTTAAGGTATACGAAGTCTCCAACTTCAAAGGTCAACTTCCTTCGCCTGTTGTCCGCATAGCCTTTCTGTCGTGACTGAGCAGCCTTTAAGTTCTCCCGTATCGTTTGGACTTGCTTTTCAGCCTCTTGTAGTACTTCGGGTCCAAACACCTGGTTCTCTCCAGTCTCGTTCCAGAACAGTGGCGTTCTACACCGTCTACCATATAAGGCTTCGAAAGGCGACATCTTCAAGCCAGCTTGATAGCTGTTGTTATAGGAGAACTCGGCATACGGTAAACTCCTATCCCAACTACTCCCACGTTTCAAGGCGCAAGCTCTCAACATGTCTTCCAAAATTTGGTTCGTCCTTTCGGTTTGCCCATCTGTTTGTGGGTGATAGGCAGAGCTAAAATCTAGTCGTGTACCCACGGCTTTCTGCAGCTTCCTCCAGAATCTAGAGGTAAACTGAGAACCTCGATCTGAGACTATCCTCTTTGGAACTCCATGACGGCACACGATCTGCTCCATGTACAACTCTGCCAACTGTGTAACGTTGTAACCGGCCTTTACCGGAAGAAAATGGGCGGTTTTCATCAACCGGTCCACAATGACCCAGATGGAATTGTATCCTGACTGAGTTCTTGGCAGTCCGACAATAAAGTCCATACTGATGTCCTCCCATTTCCATTCAGGTATTTTCAAAGGTTGCAACAATCCAGCGGGTTTTTGATGTTCGGCTTTTACCCGTTGGCATGTGTCGCATAGGGCAACGTATTCGGCTATATCCCTTTTCATACCATCCCACCAATAGCAAGTTTTCAAGTCCTTGTACATTTTGGTGCTCCCCGGATGTATGGAATAGGGTGAATCATGTGCCTCCCTTAATATCATGTCGCGAAGGTGTCTTAGGTTTGGCACACAAATCCTTTTTCCTAGCCAAAGCGTACCCTTTTTATCCTCTTTGAAATCCTTCTCTATCCCTTGTCGGATTCTTTCCTTGATTTCCTTGATCCCCTCGTCCGTTGCTTGTCCCTTTCTTATCTCTTGCTCCAATGAGGAGTGGATCTCCATCATTTCCATGCTATTCAAGAATCCGAGGTGTAACCGTTCGAACTCCTTTCGAAGTTCGGGTGGTAGCTCCCGAACCGTGAGTTGGTGGCATGCTCCCTTTCTGCTCAATGCGTCAGCGACCACATTGGCCTTCCTGGGGTGGTAGTTGATTCCCACATCATAATCCTTTATAAGTTCTAACCATCAACGTTGCCTCAAATTCAAGTCCGTTTGTGTAAATATGTACTTGAGGCTTTTATGATCTGTATAGATCTCACATCGATGACCAAGGATATAATGTCTCCAAATCTTCAATGCATGCACCACTGCTGCTAACTCCAAATCATGCGTAGGATAGTTAAGCTCGTGCTTCTTTAATTGTCGTGAGGCATAGGCTACCACTTGTCCTTCCTGCATGAGTACGCACCCGAGCCCTTGTCTGGATGCGTTACAATATATGTCAAAGCTCTTGCTTACGTCTGGCAATACCAGAACTGGTGCTGTGGTTAGCCTTTTCTTGAGTTCCTCAAAACTTTCTTGGCAGGCATGTGTCCATTGAAAGACTTTTCCCTTCATTAGCAACTCCGTCATAGGTTTTGCTATTTTAGAGAAGTCTTTAATGAAGCGCCAATAGTATCCAGCCATCCCAAGGAAACTCCGAACATCCCTCACGCTCTTCGGTTGGTCCCATTTCGGAACATCTCTCACCTTTCCAGGATCAACCGATACCCCTTCCTTGGAGATGATGTGGCCTAGGAAAGATATTTCCTTAAGCCAAAATTGACACTTGTTGAGCTTGGCATACAACTGATGCTCACGCAACTTCTGCAAGGTCAATCTCAGATGTTCTTCATGCTCCTCCTTACTTTTTGAATACACCATAATGTCGTCGATGAAAACCACGGCGAACTTGTCCAAGTACTCCATGAAAACCTTATTCATAAGGTACATGAAGTATGCGGGTGCATTCGTCAATCCAAAAGACATAACGGTATATTCATATGAACCATACCGCGTCCGAAAGGCTGTCTTAGGTATATCGGAGGGCTTAATCTTCAGCTGGAAATATCCCGACCGAAGATCAATCTTGGAGAACACTTGGGCTCCTTTCATTTGATCAAACAGGTCCTCTATACGGGGCAGAGGGTATTTATTCTTGATTGTTACTTCGTTGAGAGACCTGTAGTCCACGCACATTCTTTGGGTTCCATCCTTCTTGTCCACGAAAAGTACCGGGGCTCCCCATGGTGACGAACTTGGCCGGATAAAACCCTTCTCCAACTGTTCTTGAATTTGCTTCTTTAGTTCAACTAACTCGTTGACGGGCATCCTATACAGTCTCTTAGCTATGGGTGCAGTTCCAGGTACCAAATCTATGGCAAACTCAATATCCCGGTCAGGTGGCATACCTGGAAGTTCTTCCGGGAACACATCCAAAAATTCCTGAACCACTGGAATGTTGTCCAATGCTACTCCTTCAACATGGTTCAGATCCGCTCGTTTGGTCGCCTGTGGGGCTGACTCAAACTCGACACGGATACCGTGTTCGTTTGTCAACTGCACGCTTCTCTCAGCGCATTGGATTACTCCATTGTGCTTGCTTAACCAGTCCATTCCGAGTATGATGTCAATTCCATGGGAGTCCAAGACAATAAGGTTGGCAAGGAAATCTACCCCCCTTATTTTAAGGCTTACCTTAGGACATACTATACTAGTCCTCATTTCTCCTCCGGGAGAATTAACTAACATAGCACATTCTAGGTGGGATACGGGTAGATGATGTTTGGCAACATATTTGGATGATATGAAGGAATGCAATGCTCCGGAATCAAATAAAATGGTGGCTGGGTTGGAGTTGGCAAGGAACATACCAATTGCGACGTCCTCAGCCTGTTGTGCTTCCTCAGCAGTGACATGGTAAACGTGGCCACGAGCATAGTTCTACGGTCCACGGTTCCCTTGGTTGTCTCCACCGTTTGGTCGCTGGTTCCGCTTGGGCACGTTACCTTGCTGTCCAGGGCCTCTCTTCGGGCACTGGTTAGCGAAGTGGCCTACTTCCCCGCATGCAAAGCATGCCCTGTTGCCTATGGCAGCAGGTACGTTGGGGCAGGGGTTTTGAACAGGAGCGCCATTGTTGGGCCGGGGCGCAGGAGGCATGGGCACACGAGGTGCCGGTGCAACGGGCCGTTGCTGTGGTGGCTGACCAGGGCGGTACGTAGGAGTGGTCGATCCATACTGCGGTGCAGGGGGCATGTATCTAGGTCGTACGTTGCTCCCTTGGGGTTGGTATGGGATCTTCCTTTTGCACTCGCGCTCGATCTCTCGGATCTTGTTTTCAACCACAATAGCCTTATCAACTAGCTTCTGGAAGCTTACGTAGTCATTGTTGAGGAGCTGAACCTGGATCTCATTGTTCAACCCTCTAATGAACAGGTATTGCTTCCTCTGATCTGAGTTGACATCTTCGGGGGCATATCGGAACAGTTGTATGAACTTGTTGAGATACTCGTTCACACTTTTCTGCCCTTGGCGGAGACCTTCAAACTCCTGCCTCTTGATCATCATTACGCCAACAGGGATGTAGTGGGAGCGGAAACTTTCCTTGAACTCAGTCCAAGTGATTGTCTCCGGGTTGGCATGGGCGTTGCTCAAGGCATCCCACCAGTCAGCAGCTGCTCCCATCAGTTGGTGCGATGCAAAGAGAACCTTCTCTCGGTCGTTGCACTGAACAATGGCAAGCTTCTTCTCCATAGATTTCAACCAATCATCGGCCTCCATTGGATCGCTTGCTTGAGCAAAGGTGGGTGGTCGAGTCCTCATGAACTCTCCCAGCCTGTTATGAGCCGGTGGTGGTGGTGGCGGTGGTGCCGGAACGGGGTGTTGGTTGGCCTGCAACTGACCCAAAGTTTCGATCATGGTTTGCATAAGCTGGTTTTGCATGGCCATCAACCTTTCTAGGTTGTTTTCGCCAGCTCCGGGGTTAGCAAGAACTTCCTCGTGGTCATCTTCCTGGACGTTCCTTCGGCTGGCGTTTCCTCTCACCATCTGTGAGGGGGAACGAAATAGAATAGAAGGTTAGAAGATTAGGTAGGTCTTATATGCATCAAGGTGAGTTGGACTATATATATTAGCCCTTATGAGGATGTGATCAAGTGCCGAAGCATTTCACTCCTCTTTCTTCTTACGTGTGGATATGGACAACGTTTTTGAGACGTCCCACCATTCACACTAAGCACATATTCACAATTAATCATTACAAGGGCCCACTCAACTCCTATTCAAGGATGGTTCCCTATGCCAAGGTGGTTTCAAAGCCAATCTAAGTTATTCACCCTAGGATGCTTCCCTTGGTCAGTGTGGCTTAGCTACCTATGACTTCTATTCAGGGGTGTAACTTGCTGTCCACCCGTGGCTCTAATATCAATCTAAGGCTTCTATCTTAGGCGTGTAACCTACTGTCAACCCGTGGCTCTGATACCAATCTGTGACGCCCTCAATTCTGTGGAAAACCACGGAACCGAGAACTAATGCATATGTGTGCCCAAGATGTTTATCACACATACACATACGTTCCACAAACTGAATTCAGATTATATATTACCACGAATAACAGAGTTTATTACAGCACCTCATGAGTCTTGGACTCATGCTCACAGCGGAAGTCCTTATTTCTACGCAGCGGAAATTCTTATTTAAATGCGGAAGCAAAACTAAGCAGAAGTGGCTCCATCTCTATTCCCTCAACAGGCAAGGTTGAGAACAGATCACACGCCATAATGCTCTACCCGGTCTTCATAGTAGTCTTCTCTTGCTGTTGATGGAGAAATAATAATGCAAGTTTGAGCACAATGATATACTCAGCAAGTGCGGGAATAACACATGATATGCAGCTTATAAACAAGGTAGGTATAAAAGGCTTATTTGCAGAAAAGCAAATTTATAAAACCATTGATAAAACAGCAACTTAACTTTAGATGAATGTAGTCTCAGCATGTGTTAAATTACCAACATACCTCCATCACTTCCCGTGTTCCATCTGAACATTAACCAATCCTTTACTCATACTCACGAATACCTCCTCGTATTCGCTACCATCTCATCTCATAAAACAACCTCGTCTCGCACTGAGACCAATCTCATGTCATGACCCACCAGTCATGCAACCATCTCATCTCCCGAACTCACAGTTCCGAACCAAACCATAATCAATGACCATAACCAAGAACCTTCCCAATAACCATTACAATAACTATCCCAATAATCATCCCATCTAACCATGGCAGTTTAGCCAGGTGCTCATGACCGTAAGCTCGGCTATCATGATAGTTTTAATAACTCTACAGAGTTTGCACCTCTTTACCCACAAGTTTGTGATTTCGTCACCCGTCGGCGACTGCAGAACCTCCATTATACCAGTACACATCCGTTGGTGTATGGTCAAGAGATCACAAAATAGCCTTTACAAAGGGGTTACTAGATGTATGGACTCACTAAGGTTTCACCGGCAGGCTAGAATCTCCAATTCTCCCACCCACGGGCCCCCTCTTGTGCCATGCAGTTCCCAGGGCAGTCCTCACTCGACTCCCATTCCCCGCGCCTTCCACAGTCCATAACACTCTAGCAACTTACCTAATTACTCAGCTAAGCCGCACCCATACTTGGCCTTGTGGTGGCACTGTTATCCTGGCATGTGCATGCATGAACCGGTCCTTAGATCTATGGCAAGCAAAACCACCATCTCATGCTATCTCATTCACAAACCCAGTCTTGCCTAGATCTCCCTCCGATCCATGTTCATTATTATCATCAGTTTCCCCTTATTATTATGAGTGCAGTTAGCTAGACACATCTATCTCGCTTCCCAATCCCATGGACTCAGCGAAGCATAAAACAAAAACCATACCCGACTCATAAAACTTCCCAGGTGACAAGGATGGTTTAACCAAAACTAGTAAACTCCTATAAAAGGGTTTCCCATCATGTTTGACTCAGCACACACACCTTTTCGCAAAACAAAATAGTTTTACCCAAAACATAGGATCAACATGGTCAAGGAGCACTTGCCTTGTTCTTGCGGTTCCGGTTGTTCTTGATTCTCAAAACCTTGTTGCTGCAGCTCGTCGTAGACAGCTTCCTGAACCTGCCCTGCTATTGTAGGATTCACGTGCATACAAGATTCACAGCAATCAATATCATGCTCAAAACCCTAAACTAGATGCGACGATGCACATGCATGCTATCCTATGATTAGATTGATCTGTACGTGTTCTTGCATGGCTTGCATGGTCAGAGGTATTCGGATCAAAGGTGGTTGTGGCGATGATCTTGTTTTTAGATCAGACTGATCATTGAGTGATCTGTCCACGAAAAGGCTTCTGTTCGAAAGGAATTGAAGAACAGATGCAAAGAGATGAACAACATGATGTCGTAAGGTGGTATTGAAGTCCTACCTCACGTTTTTCTTGACTTCGAGGTCCTCCTCAGACCGTTTGGTTCTTCTCCGATGATCTCCCTTTTTGCACTTCAGCGATGGTTTGCTCGGCGAGTTAGGGCTAGGCTCTAAATCGTCGGCTCAGGAGTTGAAAGAGAAGTTCGTGATTTCGGCCAGAGGTTTTGGGTTCTATTTATAATCGGGAAGAGAAGAGTCCTAATCTGATTGGATCCCGAATAAAAGTTTTATTCAGATCTTGTTGGATCCTGACGTCTTATCTTTGGCAACATTGTGGAGTTTGGATCGGTTCCCGTTGTGTACCGGTGTCCTTACGCGTAACAGCTGCTCCAGAATTTGTTACCTCCGGGATGATGAGCTCCGGAAGCTCCACGTGTCCTCCGGGCCTGGTATCTCTTCATCCGCAGAGAAGAGCTCCGGTCGTGCCGCGTGTCAATCGATCAAGACCTCCCTATTCTTTGGAGGTGAGCTCCGCGCACGCCACGTGTGGGTGCCGGTCTTTCCGCCTTTCCCTCCCTCAGGGACATGCCCCGAGGTCGACACGTGTTTAGCAGCGACGGACCTCCGGAGATAAGCTCCGGTGGCGACACGTGTTCAATAGATCCGGACTTCTCGGAGATGGGTTCCGAAATTAACACATATCCCGTGCGACTGGTCCCCTAACTTCCGCGAGGACTAGCTCCGTGGATGACACGTGTCCTATGAAAAATGCCTTTGCTTCTTCCGCAGAGGCTATCTCCGCTGGCAGTACGTGTCCCACAGGGTCGGACCTCTCTCCAATTGCGGAGGTGACCCCCGAGCCTGCCACGTATCTAGTTTAGCGTTGGACCTCTCCAATCTCTTCGGGGATGAGTTCCGAACATACCACGTGGTCTGCTGGTCGTGAAAGTTGCCTTCGGTGTTCTCAGAAAGCTTTACTGGCTATTCTTTTGATACTTGTTTTTGTTCCCTCTTTTTTTAAAAAATGTTCTTCTTCTTCATCACCATGAACATATGCTGACACCCGAGATGAGGGTGTCACACTTGACATGTATAATTCTGCAAATTTGGATCCGCTGTAGCTTTCTTTCACGGGGATGAAATGAGCTACCTTGGTTAGCCTATCGATGATGACCCATATCGAATCATATCCTGATTGCGTCCTGGGTAGTCCCACTATAAAATCCATACCGATTTCCTCCCATTTCCATTCAGGCACTTTGAGTGGTTGCAATAATCCCGTGGGTCGTTGATGTTCTGCTTTCACCAACTGACATGTGTCACACAGGGCAACATGTTCCGCGACATCTCGCATCATTCCATACCACCAATACCTGCTCTTGAGGTCATGATACATCTTCGTACTTCCAGGATGAATGGAATAGTCGGAATCATGAGCCTCCTTCAAAATCAATTCACGGATCTCCTTCACTTCAGGCACACAGATTCTTTTCCCGTGCCACACCGTACCTTGTTCATCCTCTCTGAACCCAGGGGCTTTATTTTCCTTGATGAGTTCTTTAATCTCTTGTATCTTCTCGTCATTCTTCTGACCATTGCGGATGTCTTTCTCTAATGTGGAGTCCACTTCCATGGCGATGGCTTCACCACTATTCACCAGACATAGATTGAGTTTTATAACCTCTTCCTTCAATTCTGTAGGCATGTCCTTCAAGCTCAACCTATTGACCTGCACCTTCCGACTTAAAGCATCTGCCACGACGTTCGCTTTCCCAGGATCATAGTTGATGCCCACATCAAAGTCGTTGATCAGCTCTAACCATCTCCTTTGTCTGAGGTTGAGATTTGGCTGTGTGAAAATATACTTTAAGCTCTTATGATCCGTATATATCTGTCCTCTTCCCCATCAAGTAATGCCGCCAAATCTTCAACATGTGTACCACTGTGGCTAGTTCTAGGTCATGTGTAGGATAGTTCTTCTCGTGTTTCCGGAGCTGCCGGGACGCATAAGCCACGACATGCCCCTCTTGCATGAGAACACATCCCAACCCGTTTCCAGAGGCATCACAGTACACCGAAAAGTTCTTCTGCATATCTGGCATAACTAGCACTGGGGCTGTTGTCAATCTTTTCTTCAGTTCCTGGAAACTCGTCTTGCACTGCGGCGTCCACGTGAATGTGATTCCCTTCTCCAACATTTTGGTGAGGGGTCTCGAGATCTTGGAGAAACCCTCGATAAACCGTCGATAATACCCAGCCAATCCTAAGAAGCTTCGAACTTCCCCGACATTCACAGGGGTCTTCCACTTTTGTACGTCCTCGATTTTGGCAGAATCTACGGAGATTCCTCCCTCCGAGATTATATGTCCTAAGAAGGGAACTCTCTTTAGCCAAAACTCACACTTGCTCAACTTGGCATATAGTTGGTGTTCTCTCAGCTTTTGCAACACCAACCTTAGATGTTTCTCATGTTCTTCTTCATCTTTGGAGAAGACGAGAATGTCATCTATGAAAACCACCACAAATTTGTCCAGATATTCCATGAATACCTTGTTCATGAGATACAGAAAGTATGCCGGGGCATTAGTTAGCCCGAAAGGCATGACGGTGTATTCATACAGTCCGTACCGAGATACAAAAGTTGTCTTTGGAATATCAGTTTGCCTTATCTTAAGTTGGTGGTATCCCGACCTGAGATTAATTTTCGAGAACACACAAGCTCCCCTCAACTGATCAAACAAGTCTTCAATGTGGGGTAATGGGTACTTGTTCTTAATGGTTACCTCATTCAACGCACGGTAGTCCACGCATAGCCTTTGGGTCCCGTCCTTCTTGGGCACAAATATCACTGGAGCTCCCCATGGTGAGGAACTAGGACGAATGTACCCCTTTTCTGTCAATTCTCTTAAATGCTCCTTGAGTTCTTCCAGCTGTTTGGAGTCCATCCGATAAGGTCTCTTGTATATCGGAGCTGTTCCAGGCACTAGCTCAATCGCGAATTCCACTTCACGATCGGGGGGGGGGGGGGGGGGGCATGCCTGGCAACTCCTCCGGAAAAACATCTGGATATTCCCTGATGATCCTGATCTCCTCCACTTCCACCTCAACTTGATTAAGTTTAATGTCCCTCCTAGGCTCTTCCTATAGTTATGAACTTTACTCTTGTGCCACTAGGGTGAGTTAGTTCCACCGTTCTTGTCGAACAATGGATGATTCCTCTATGTTTGGTCAACCAATACATACCCCAAAATAATATCTATCCCTTGTGAATCTATCACTATGAGGTTGGCAGTAAATACTACCCCATTAATGTCAAGATTCACCTTGGGACACACATGTCTTGTCCTTATTTCTCCACCTGGAGAGTTCACTGCTAGCATATGATTCATTTGTGTGGTTGCTAGATCATGCTTCTTAACAAACCCTTGAGCAATGAACGAGTGGGTAGCACCAGAATCAAACAACAGGGTTGCAATGTGTAAATTGGCAGGAAACTTACCAACTACCACGTCGGGTGCCTCTTGCGCCTCCTCCATGGTCACATGGTTCACCCGTCCTCGCATCACATTCTGCTGTTGCGGCTGCACGGGCTTCTTCTTTGGGCACTTATGGGCGTAGTGCCCCATTTCACCATAGTTAAATCATTGCACCCCAACCTTAGGTGCCTGGCCTTTGTTGTCTTGGGATTGGTTCTGTGGTCCTTGCACTGCTGGTCGAGGTTGATATGTGGGACGAAGCTGCTGTACAAATTGACGCTGCGGCTGTGCCGGTGCTGATGGAGGCCTGAAATTTGGGTTGTACCCTCTGGGTGATGAGTAGGGCACCACAGCACGGCTCGTCTACCCTGCGGTTGGTTGCATCAGTCGTGGGCGTGTGTTGCTACCCGAGGCTTGGTGTGACCATCCCGCCTTCCTCTTGTTTTCATTTCCCAAGGCCTTCAGCTTCCTCTCCACAACAAATGCTCTGTCAACCATCTTTTGGAAGCTTTCATACTCGTTGGAGGACATTGCACACTGCATTTCCGCTGTAAGTCCTTCCACAAAGCAGTCATGTTTCTGCTCATCCGTCTCGATGTCCCGTGGTGCATATCGGGATAGTTGGGTGAATTTAGTGAGGTATTCCCTCACAGTCATGTTTCCTTGCTGCAGCCCCAAGAACTCCTTTCTCTTGTTTTTGAGTTCACCCCTTGGTATGTAATGGTTGCGGAAACTACGCTTGAACTCTTCCCAAGTGATGTTCTCAGGGTCATGATGGGCGGCCACGTAAGCGGTCCACCAATCAGCAGCAGGTCCATGCAATTGGTGAGAGGCAAACAGCACCCTCTCATACCCTTGGCATTGTATGATCCTCATTTTGCTCTCAATGGTCTTTAGCCAGTCATCTGCCTCCAGAGGTTCAGCAGCACTAGCAAACTTTGGAGGTTGAGTCCCTAGAAACTCACTCAACTTTGGTTGGCGTGGTGCAGCTTGTGGAGGTGGAGCTTGGTGCAAGTTGGCCACCACTTGAGTTAGGCTCTGGATGAGCTGATTCTGATTTTCAAGCATCTGGTGGATAGGATCATCTCCTTCACGGTGACCACCCCTGTCTTGTCCTCCAGAAAGATGAGGGTTGCCGGCCTCATCGTTGTTGTTGGCAGGGTTGGCACCACGACCCTTTCCTCTTCTGGCCATCTATCATGATCAACCAAATGTTAATTTAAAGCATTACGTATTAACTTCCCAATTTACTTGTTTAAACTTAAACTTTTGAGGCCTTATTATATTAACATTTTCTGAGGGTTTCACGTCTCACGTGAAAATAAATGCACTCTTAATTCATAGGGGTTCACACATCAAAGCAAAGCAACCTAAAGACGAGGTTGTGGACAAATGCCCATGGCTTCCACAACTCACGTCACACACCAAACATTAACACACAATTAACTAAGGTGTTGACTCGACTACTCGATAACCTGCTGAACTAAGGGAAAGGACTCTACATGACTCGTATCACTGAGCTGGCTCCTCGGGATCTTCCTCATTATTGTGGCTGCCCTCTGACTCCGCTTTGGGTGGGGAAGCTACTGGTGGAGAAGTGCGGCGACGCCTGCTCGCCCGGCGGTCTGGGGAGTCAGGAGTCCATGTGTCATTCACGGTGACACACAGTTCATTCTCATCTCCTCTTTCTCTTTCCCTCAAGCTGGTGCGAAGCAATGCCTCAGTCTCCTTCCAGGTGTCACGAACATCCTGAAGTTCCTACTGGCACTCCTGCAGTCGAGTGCTGAGCATAGCAGCATCCTCCAAGCACAGGTTCATGTGCTCATGGGAAGTCCCCTGCTGCACTGGCGGGTACTTGTACTTTGCTGTACCACTCTCACGCTGGAGGACATACATGTACTCAGTCCTGTCCAGGTGGCGACGGTTGATGTGACTCTGGCAAGTGATGGCCTCCCAGGTGACATCCTTCTCAGCATCGACCTGTGTCGCCCTACAAGCTGGAGAGCGGTGGATCTTGAGCAGCTGATTTTCATGGATAATCCTCATTTGTGAACTTCATTCTTCCTGCTTCTCACGGATGGTCCGGGTGAAGTTGTAGTGTATGATTAGCTTGCCCGTATTGCCGGCAGCGTGGAGCATACGCCGAAGACAGCGCAACAGGCCTCCTACTACCAACCCGTAGGAGTGGTACGTCACCGGACGGTTCTCCTCTCTTAAGGCAAGGGCAACTACTGGAACTCTCTCTCCGGTGGACTTGCGGGCGGTGTGGATCATGCGAACCATCTAAAACATAAAACATTTAAAATTAAGTTAGATAAGAGTTTAAACAGAAATTGTCTTTTGAATAAAAGTTGGGGTAAGATGAATAAAGTGACCCCATTAAATAACACCTTCCACCCACACTTTTGTAAAATAGTTTTTAATAAAATAGGGTCCTTAAATACGTCCATTTCTACCTAGGTCCACGTTCCTACGGGCAACCTAGGCTCTGATACCACTTCTGTCACACCCGGTTTATTCGAAGAACAACCGAGTGAATATCACATGTATGCCAGGATCATTTTCTCATACATGTGATGACAAATAGTGAAGCATCATTTATTACAAGCCAGGTGTCGAATATAAATATGTCTTACAAAGCATACGTCTCGATGGACGATAATAAGTTCATAACATGTAAGTAAACTAGCAGCGGAATATTATTCTTGGGGGCTCCTTCACAGGCGTTGCCCGGGGACTTCCGTGAACCTAGAATCCTTCTTCGGGTCCAAAGTCTTGGTCATTGAACACCACATCATCCCCTTGACCTAAGCAGCAATTTCAAACCAACAAATATGCAAGTTTGAGTACCGCTGGTACTCAGCAAGTGTGGGAAAGTTATGTCATGCATGGCTAGAGCAAGGAGAGGTTGAACTCATGGTTAAAGCACTACGCAATTAATACCTATCACCTTCGCTTATTAAGCACCTTCATTACTACATAGGTGAAATGGTCCCAATCTCCCAACCCATCATCATAATCAAATAACCATAACATCATTTCCAATGTTAAGCTCCCCGCTTAACATCCATAACTTCCAAAGTCATCATCCTCTAATCATGAATAAGTCCAAGCCGCTCTTGACCGTGAGCACGGCTGTCATGACAGTTTTGACTCTGCAGAGTTTGCACCACTGTACCCACATGTAGTGATTTCATCCCCCGTCACTAAAGAAATCCGGATAATAGACGACGGCCAGAAACCGTCATCAATAAGAACACTACCGTCATCAATAACTTATTGACGACAGTAAAACTTTATAGACGATGGTTTCCGGCTGTCGTCAATAATTAGTCATCGATAAATATATTGACGACGGTAACCGTCGTCAATAACCTTATCTAGCTGTCGTCAATAAACTTATTGACGACAGCTAGGATATGAACCGTCGTCAGTAACAATGGCTTATTGAAGACGGTTTCTGGTACCTAGCCGTCGTCAATAAAAAAGGCTTATTGACGACAGCTAAATCAGGCTGTCGTAAATAAGCTTATTGACGACGGCCAGGATTTGAACCATCGTCAGTAACCATGGCTTATTGACGACGGTTTCCGTTTGGCCGTCGTCAATGACAATGGCTTATTGATGACGGTTTCTGGTACCTGGTCGTCGTCAATACTAATGGCTTATTGACGACGGCCAAGTACCAGAAACCGTCGTCAATAAGCTTTCCAATTTTTTTTAAAAAAAAACAGAAAATACTGCCCTGGCTTCGAGGCCAGCCCTGGCTCGATGGCCAGATCACAGGCAATCAAAATATACATCACAGGCGGGCACAAAAACACTATACGCACGCCACACTACCCTACGCTACCCCGACCGCTGCCACCGGAGTCCAGGAAGTCATCGTGCGCTCGTCCAAACGCTGGCTGCTGAGGGGATGGAGTTTCCTGAGCCCGCGTCGCCGATCCCTATGATGTACATGTATAGTTAGACAAATTAGAATTTCACAAATGTGTATATGATTAAATAAACTCATTACAAGTTAGAATTGAGCAAGTTAGCTAGATTTGGCTATGTTTGAGTAAGTTTGCTCATATTTTACTAAGTTTGAGAAGTATGGAATAGTAGTGTTTGTGTTTAAGCTAGTTCAAATAGTTTTGGCTATGTTTGAGTAAGTTTGGTCATATTTGACTATAGTTGAGTAAGTTGTACCATATTTTACTCATTTTGAGGATGTTTAACTAATTTTCTCTAAGTTTAAGTAAGTTTGATCAAATTCAACTAAATTTGAGCAAGTTTAACTAGTTGCAGCTATTATGAGAAATTTTGTACCTGTGCTCCTGACGTCGGCCCCTGTGGTAGCTGTATCGGTGGCGGCGGCCACTGAGGAAAGACAACAGATTGTCCTGTGGCCATAGCCTGCAAATATGAAGTAAATTATTATACATGTCATTTATATATTACAAACGTTGAGTACAATGATCTGAACTTACCTGCATGGCAAATTGCAGCTGTAGCATGTACGAGTGTTGATACTCGTCCCTAGCCCGGAGCTCGGCTGCCTGCCTCTCGTTCGCGAGCCTCAGCGCTTCCTGCGTCCTCTGGAGCTCCTCCTGGACACTCTGGAGCTCTAGATCGCGGCTGCCACGCCTACTGGATCCACCCTGTGATGAAGAGGCCCTCGAGTAAGACCGCGCCTCCCTCGAGTCTACTACTCCATCGAAGATGGCCAACCTACACAACGAAGTAAGAGTATTAAAGTTTCGTGTCTCGAAGTTCATGAAAGTAAATGAAAAACAAAAGAACTCACCGACCGTGAGGTTTACCGCCACCACTTGCATAGGCGGCTTCAGGTACGATCGGCGAGTTCTGCCAATCGTAATCGTGGCCTCGAAGCCTCCACACCTCCTCCCCATACTTTTCCTGAAAATACAGAAAATTAAAGTCATCAGAAGTTTTAAAGAGAATACAATTAAGTCAACTAAAGAACTCACCAACGTCTTCGTCGCTGTCTGAGAAGACAGCTGATTAGGCTGCGAGGGGTCACTTCCCATGTGACCCCTCCTCCACACCTGGATAGCGGTCGGCTCCTGACCGATCTCGCGCTCCTATCGATACGTGTTAGCACAATAATAGCGATAGAAATTAACTAGAATATAATTCGAGTATCACTTACCATCCGTTTAGCAAGGCGTACATAGCCGTGCTCGCCAAGACGGTGTTTCCCGTCCGTCCCTCGACTCTGTCGGTGGGTCATCGACACGCCTTGGAAGCCCTGGCTCGCCCAACGAGCACACAGGGAACTGTAGGCGTCCGGACAGGACTCAAGCCACGATACGCTGACCTGCACACATTTGTTGTTGGATGAAAACATTGATGAAAATTGGATAATGAAGCAAAGTAATGCAAAGAATTTACCTCTGCGTATTGTGCCTCCGTCAAGTACTTGTCCGCCACATCCCTAAACTGCCCCGGCTCACCCTCGTCCGGATGCAACTTATAGTACGCCTTCGTAGCCTGAATACGAGCCGTTGAAATCGACTGCGTCAGGAGCTTCCTAGCGTTGTTGTTCAAGACCAGGCGAGTGTGATCCAGCTGGGCCTCGTCCTCCAAACGGTAATATTTCTACAAGAAGAAATATAAAAGTTAATGTATTTAACATATAATAGGTTCGCATTTAACGAATAGACGATTTACTTACCATGAATTCATGCCACACATGCTCCTGGTGGTTGCCGTAGGTAATTTCCTGGGCCGTAGCGTAATCGTCCCAAGACGTAGCAGCCCGTCCGTTCACTAGACCGGGGTAGTGACAACGGATGAGCTGGCCCAGGACAGCGTTGACCTGGCGGTGGCGTCCTTGACCCGTGAACGAGTCATCGGTCCAAGACCTAATACACGATTCTCAATTAGTACATATATAAGTGTTAAAATATCTAAATTGATTTGTTATAGATTTACTTACCTATCGCCAACCGGACGAATAACGACCCGATCTTCTGGCCGTGCAGGAACCGGAGGAGGAGCCACGTAGTGGCTCCTCCTGTAACGCCGCTGTGGAGCCGGCTCCACATCAGGCTATGTGGAAGGCTCTGAAGCAGGGTCTGAAGCCTGCGGTGCCAGAACCTGAAGAGGATCCGAAGCAGGATCTGTAACAGGCTCCGAAACCTGTGGTGTCTGAAGAGGACCCCTAGCCTCTGTCTCCTCAGACGTAGAGTCGTCCTAAAAATTTGAAGATTGGTAATATAGATTTAAGAAATTTATTTATATAATTTATGTAATTTAATATTCTTTACCTATCGTGACCGCTCTCGTGACCCCTGGCCTCTGTCGAGGCCCAACAGCTGAGACAATCTACCATTGCTAGATTGACAGCCTTGGAAAACGGAGTCTGCTCTCAGGGGCAGAAATCCCCGCGTCCCCCGTCGTCTACTGCTCGACGACATCCTGATGAAAGGAAATTTGATAATGAATTTAAAGGAAAATATAGAAGACGAAAGAAGAGATGAAGGAAACGTTACTTGTACTCAATTTCAAAATTCATCAGTATCACGATCATGTACTCTACTTCGTAAACCGGACCATCGATCTTTTGTCGTGGTTGTTCGCCGTTTTCGTTTTTTCACATTATGAGTCTGTACATCTTGTGCATCTCCAACTAATTCATCGAGTCGTAGACCAGGCTCAACGACAAAAGAATCCGACAACTCTTCTTCTTGGTAAACAACATCAGCCTCATCAATGTAACCAGTATTGTCCGGTGTATATAACCACTCACGAGGATTCACCTTTTGTACAACCCACCATGCATTAAGTTTTTCGCATGGATATTGTAGATAGTACACTTGTTCGACTTGGTGTGCAAGGACAAAGGTGCCGTAGCCTCGTAGTCGGTCCTTGTGTTTGACTTCTACCATGCCAAATTGGTTTTGTCGAGTTCTATTGTTATTATCAAAGCAATCGCAGTCAAAGAAGACTACTTTAAGGTCTTTACTCCCGGCAAAACTAAATTCTAGGATTTTGTTTATGATCCCATAGAAATTAGTTTCACGTCCTTCGGCATCGGCAGCCCTCATCACAACTCCGGTGTTTGATGTTGCCCTTAGAGGACGTTGAGCTTCAAATTGAGTTGAACAAAATCGGAACCCATTGACATCATATCAACCAAAGAGTTTAACTTTAATGGATCCGTTGGACAGTTGTCGCAAATCTTCATGAACACCGGCTTGTGTCTTGCACTGTCCAACATATGAAGTAAGAAGACTATTTTATGCTATGAATATAATTACTAAGAGGAACAAGACAAGGAAAATGTTACATGATTTCGAAACCAGGTTTGGAAGTTAGGTCCTCCATTTACTCCATAATGTCGCATTGTTTCTATTTGCTTGCTAGTAGGTTGCTGCTTAGACTTCCAATTTTGTCGATCAAACTCACTAAATAAGGACAAAACAAAATTATTAGCGTAGATGTATAACACACCACGCAAATTAGTATAGATGTTGAACAACCACTTACTGAAAAAAATTGTCCATCCCATCGATGTTAGCGTACATGTATAACAAAGCAGATGTCTTTTCATCTGCTGAAGCATCATAGCTCGTGCCACTACCAACAGTGGTGCCTCTCGTTTGAAAAAGTGAGAGTTCGCTACAAGAGGTTGCTTCAGCCATATTGTACCGCAACACCGATGCATTAACATTGTGTTCTTCTGCAAAGTAGACACTTGAAAAGTATCCTATCTCCTGAAGTGTAAATGCTTCGGCGATGCATCCTTCAACCCTTGCCCTATTACGAACCATCGGTTTTAGACATCTGAGTGCTCTTTCAATGTGGTACATCCACCTATATTGAACAGGGCCGCCTACTTTAGCTTCATATGGAAGATGGATTAGAAGGTGTTGCATTGGATTGAAGAACCGTGGAGGAAATACTTTTTCCATCTTACATAAAAGCACGGGTATCTCTTTTTCCAACTTCTCCATCATCTCACTTTTGATTTCTTTAGCACAAAGTTGTCTATAAAAATAGCTAACCTCGGCTAACACCTTCCACACCTCATCGTCAAGATAGCCTCGAAACATAACCGGCAGAAGTCTTTCCATGATTATGTGATAATCATGGCTCTTCAAACCAGTAAGATTTCCAGTCTTAACATTAACGGCTCTTCTCAGGCTAGCAGCATAACCGTCTGGGAACTTCAACTGTTTCAACCACTTGAAGACTTCTTTCTTTTCTTTTGGTCGAAGGCAGAAAGAAGCTCGTGGTTTGTCACCAGCTTCGGAGAGCTCAAGACTTGGTCGGTTACAAACCTCTGCCAAATCCTTCTGAGCTTTTATATTATCTTTTGTTTTGCCCGTCATATCCAAGCACGTGCTTATGATGCATTCGCCCATGTTACGTTCCTGGTGCATGACATCAATGTTATGCATTAGAATTAAATACTTCATATACGGTAACACCCATAGTGCACATATATGAGTCCAATTGTGATCCTCTCCGTAACCAACAAAATATCCAGGACGACCTTCATATGGCACTAGATTGTTGAGTTGTTTAACAATTTCCGACCCGTTCAGACGTTGTGGTGGTCCCTTTTTTACAATGGTACCCTTTCTGAAGGCATTTCTCTGTTGCCTAAACACGTGATTTGGCGGTAACCAACGTCTATGACAATCAAAGTAGCATATCTTGCCACCATGACTTAGACGAAAACAATCCGTGTCCGAAGCACATATTGGACATGTCAATCGACCATGAGTGCTCCAGCCAAAAATCATGTCATAAGCTGGAAAATCATGAACAGACCACAAGTACGCAGCTCGAAGGTTGAATTTCTGTTTTCTATAACAGTCGTACGCTTCGACTCCTGTCCATAACATTTTGAACTCTTCAATCAATGGCTGCATCATCACGTTCAGTCGTGAACCAGGATGATCCGGTCCAGGTACAATAAGGCATAGGAACATGAACTCATACTTCATACAAAGCGATGGTGGTAAGTTGTACGGAATAGCGAACACGGGCCAACAAGAGTATGGTGTGGCGTTTGTACTAAACGGTGAGAAGCCATCTGTCGCCAACCCAAAGCGAATATTTCTCGCGTCATTGGCGAAATCTGGATCGAAGCGGTCAAGCGCCTTCCATGCCTCACCGTCCGACGGGTTCACCATCATGATGTTGTTCTCACGTACACCTTCTTTATGCCACCTCATGTGTCTAGCTGTTTTTTTAGATAGAAACAAACGCTTGAACCTAGGTGTGACAGGCAAGTAGTGAAGCTGCTTCTGTGCGACTTGAGTCATTACTTTTGAACCGTCGTCATTAACAACTTCGAAAAATCTCGCTTTACCACATTTTAAGCACTTGTTCTCGTTGGCATGCTCTCTCCAAAAAAGCATGCAATTGTCTAGACACATATCAATCTTCTCATATTTCATACCTAGACCAGAAATCAACTTCTTAGACTGATACATATCTTTAGGCACTTTATGTGGTTGTGGAAGGATATCGCTGATCAATTTGATGAGATCGTTGTAGCAGTTATTGGAGAAGAAATACTTAGACTTAATGGCTATAAATCTAGTCATAAAAGTAAGGAGCGTCACTTCGGTGTGTTCATGCAATGGCACTTCTGAAGCTTTGAGAAGCGTGAAAAACGCTTCAACCTCCGTTGTAGGAGGATCCTCCATCAATTAAGGATTTATGGCATCAAGCATCTCGTCCATCCTATCGACCCCCGTGTTGTCATCCTCATCTGAAACTTGTAAGGGTTGAGAAGATGTCTCACCGTGAAAGGTCCACACCTCATGATCTTGCATGAAACCGTATCGACATAAGTGAAACGCCAAATTCACTTTGTCCCAACACTTTGCACCTTGACATTTCGTACATGGGCACCGCACCTTATCGATATTTGACAATGAAAAATCTCGATCTACAAAAGCATCTGTCTTTGCGAACCACTCATCCGAGTGACCACCAGAATTGTTCTTCCAACCTGTATACATCCAACTACGATCCTCACCCATGTTTCAATCTGCAGTTTAATGTCAAGGAAATTATAGTTACTTTATAATTTATTTATGTCACGGCCCTACATCTATTGGAAAGGATAGGTACTAAACCCACCCAAGAGTGATCGAGCGGAGCGTGCTCATGACAAGACGTGTGGTATGGATCCGAACGAAATTTCGGCAGCATAACCCCGCTGTTCTCCAATGCACGCTCGAAAATGGTGCCGCAGAGAACAACAGGGTTATGCCGTCGAAATCTCGTCTAGATCTAAACCCGCGTTTCATCACATGCCACGCCCCCTCGGTCACTCCCAGGCTGTCCAAAAAGGGACAATTCCGAATGTACACGCCTCACATGCGTAACACATGTGAGACGGGCCCGTTCGAAACGGGTGACGCATGTTGTATAGGTTTACGTTAATCTTTCGTTTTTGAGTCATTTAAAAGAGAGAGGAAAGAACGAGAGAGAAGGAAAGAACGAGAGACAAAGAAGTGGGTTAGCCGTCCTAAGTTATGCCCCGTTGGGGCCTGCCATTATCTTACGACGCCTTTAGGGTTAGCCGTCGTACGTTATGCCCCGTCGTAAGTGGGTCAAAGATGAAACCGCACCATCGGGGCCTGCCGTCCACGCGCGGGAGCTTGCCGTCCTCGGTGCCTGTCTTGACTAATACATTACCAATAAATGGGCCGTGACAGACCCTAAATGGGTCGTGTCAGGCCGGACCGGGCCGAAACCCATTTATTTACATATAGTAACTAATCACGCAATCAATCAAAGTATTATTTAAACAATAATCAATAACAATACTAATTAAACAATTAATCAACTAAGGTCGGGCGGCGCGGTTGGGCGGGGCTTGGGGCGGGGCCGGGCGGCACAGCAGGGCGAGGCTCGGGGCGGCCGAGGCGTGGCCGGGGCTCGGCGCGAGCAGGGGCGGACGGGTGGGGCTTGGGGCGGGACGGCTGCGGCTGCGGCGGGGCGGGGCGGGGCACGGGATGGCGGTGCGCATTGGGGCGGGGCACGGGACGGTGGTGCGCGGCGGCAGGGCGGGGCGTGGCGGCGCGAGGAATCGCCAGCGTGAGGCATCCGCGGTGGCAGCGCGAGGGGCCAGCGGCGCCTTGCAGTGACGGCGGTGGGCGGAGGCGGAGGTGAGGGAGCAGCGGATCCGTGAGAGCTTTAGTCAGGCACCGGGTACCGGTCTGGGGGGGGCAGATTGGCCCTGCAGCAAAGGCGAGGGAGCAACAAATCTGGGGGAACTTCGATCGGGCGCCGGCCTGGAGATGGGGGCGGGGGTGCAGATCCGCCCTGCGGGAGAGGCGAGGGAGGAGGGGGGAGGGCAAATCCACCCTGCGCCAGAGGCGAGGCAACTTCAGTCGGGTGCCGGTGTGGGGGGGGCGGCAGGGGCATCGGGCGTAGGGCGAAGAGGTCAGGCGTTGGCTGTGGGGGGAAGGAGGTGGCCTGTGAAAAGTTATCCTCAGACAAAAACAAAGTGGGCTGGGTTGGGACCTTGATATTTAACCTTGGAATTGATATTTGACCTTCATAAGGCCGGACCAAAAGTATAAATCTCCCGATCGTTTCTTTACTTGTGATAGTAGCTTATTAGACAAGTACTTCCAGTTAATAAGACATCGCCAAACACCATCCTCATCCATAAGCTTAAACAACCATTTACTCAAAAGACATCTATTTTAGATCTCTAAGTTTTGGATACCCAAACCTCCAAACTCCTTCGGTCTACAAATTACACTCCACTTAGTGAGTGGATACACGGCGGCGGGCCGCGTGGAGGAGGCTAGGGGCGGCTTGGTGGCGGCGCGGCAACGAGGTCGGTGAGGCGGTTGTTTAGTTACTTCTAACGTCTTGATCAGTTTGTTTTTCACAAATAACAGGCTGTGGCGAGCCAGGGTGTGTCCTGCACTGTCCACAAGACTTATATGCTTCATGGCTTGCATGCATCGGGGGCGGCGGCGGGAGGCGTGGAGCAGGCCGGACAGCGGTGCGGTGGGGGCAGGCTGGCGGCTGTGGTGGTGGAGGCGCGGGCGAGCGGGAGAGAAGCAGGCCGCGAGACGGCCTGCTCGTGAACAGGTATATGACCCTTATTTACGCCTTGATGAATGAGGAGAACTGACTATCGACCATCAACAGCTTAGCATCTAAACATTCCATTGCAGAACAGATCCAGGGGCCGGGCCGGAGGGGGAGGTGTGAAGCGTCGGTCGGTCCTAGAAACGGCGGCATCTAGCGAGGAGTTAACGACCGTACGTGCTACAACCTAGGGATCACCAGGCAGCTCTCGCCCCGGGACACTAGGGTGGTTTACGATCAGGCTGATCATCCTTATGAAAACAAATATGCCTTCACAGCGATCTGCCCTATTGCAGGAGCTTCAGTGTGTCTCTTAGTTTCTTTTATGGATGGTTAGCTCACTCACCGACTGACCTTTTTGGCTACCTCCAAAAGAAGAGGAGGTGACTAAGGAACTGAAATAAGCCTACTTGAGCAACTTTACTTTCAGGCATATACCGGTGCTTCCGATCGAATTCTTTTATCCATCGCAGCCCAATAGTTCCTTTGCTTACTGCCTAATCTTACATTGAGGCCTACCTACGCACTTCTTTCCAATATCCTCTATCTAAAAATCAAGTCGCCCCTCTGAGGCAATAGTAGAATGCGAGCCGGGAACGGGAAGTCACTTAGTTACGGCCTTTATCAATTTTGAATCGTAGAAGCAGAAGGAATGAAAGCAATCAAAGGATTGGAATACCCGAAATACCGGGGCAGAGGAGCTGAGCAAGCAAAGAGCCTCGCTGCTGTAGGTCTCTGCTATCTCCGGGGAGGGGGAGGGGACTTACCTCCGGGCGGCGGCGGTGGCGGGGACGCGCGACGGCGAGCGGGACGGCGAGCGGGACGGCGGCGGCCACGGGGAAGTCCGGGCGGCGGCGGCGGGGACGGGCACCGGCGACTGGGACGGCGGCGGCGACGGGGAAGTCCTGGCGGTGGCGGCGGCGGGGACGGGCGGTGGCGACCGGGAGGGCGGCGGCGACGGGGAACTCCGGCGCGAGTCGGGAGGCGACACTGGCCGCCTCCCGGCTCGCGCACGGGTTATATACCCCATTATTGACGACGGTGCTAGGAAACTGTCGTCTATAAGGACTTGTTGACGACGGTGCTAGGTCACCATCGTCAATAACTCCTCGGGTGGGCCCGAATTTAGTTAAAGACGACGGCCACCGTCGTCAATAATTTATTGACGACGGTTCTCGTCTGGCTGTCGTCAATAACTAAGTTATTGACGACGGCTAGATAAAGCCGTCGTCAATAACATTAAAGATGACGGCCCCGTCGTCAATAAATTTGGCCGTTGTCAATGATCGTTTTTCCTGTAGTGCGTTGCCGGGTGGACTAAAAGAACCTCCATTATGCCAGTGGCCACGAACCACATTCACACTTCCCAGGTGTGTAGCCAAGAGATCACTACGAAGACTTTACAAAGGGATTCCCGACGAGCGTGGGCCCACTGAGGTTTCACCTCTAACAGCATACAAGAGGCTCCAACCCCGCTGCAGTGGCCCCCTCTTGAACCTTGCGGTTCATATGGTAGTCCAGCTGACACCTATTCCCCGCACCATCCAACACACCCATACTACGTTGGAGATACACCTAATTAATTGGACAAGCTGCCCCATCTCAGCATGTGGTTGGCACGGTAAAGCCAGGTTACATGCTCCATGAATCGGTCCTTAGGATCCAGGCAAGTACTAAACACAAACCCGAGTCTCGTGCACCCAGCACCAACCAAATCATCCAACTTGCCTCGATCCCTACCTCTACATAACTCATAATATCTCATTCAAGAGTAAGGTAAATAAATTGATGATCTCATATCCCAATTATCCCATTCTAAGCATGGCTAAGCATAAGCATAATAATAAATGACATGATAAAATAAATCCTAACCCAAGGTACAAGGAAACAAGGTAATGCAATTCTAGGGAAACTTTCTAGCATGGGTTTCATATTTCAATTGACAATGCAAATAATTCTATCTACACATCCTAGTATAAGATCAAAATGGTCAAGGACACTTGCCTTCTTCCTGCTGCTCTGAGAATGGAAAGTCCTGGTCTTGGAAAGGGAGAACTTGCTCTGGGGCAGGTTCTACTCATGCCAATACACATAGCAAAAGAAAACAACAATCCAGAAGACATAGTTCACACTTTGACTTCATACAAACCACACATACATACCTATGAAAGTCATTCACATTTCTAAGTGTTGTGGTTACTCTACATGTGTTGATTTTTGGCCTACATGCACTTTTAAACATATGTATATGATTTCTAACTTTTGTATTCAGATTTCTGTTTGCACACTATATATGAGTTTCTAATTTGAACAAATCCTTTATATTTGATTAATACACTTCTTAGCTACCAAGTTTGCATGAAAGGTAATTTCCTACTCCGAATAGGTTTTCAGATCTTCTACCAAATCCTAAACTGAAGTTTTTGGATTTGGAGACTTCATTTATCATTTTCTAATTATGCATAACTATTTTCCTATATTTTCAGATTTATTTTCTATGCCTAAAAGTGAGTTTTAATATTAAATAGTAGAACATATCATCTAAACAGAATAGGTTCTGATCTAAAATATTAAATAATATATTTTTGAACTTCTCCCCTGATGTGAACTAATTTAAATTTATTTTATCAGTTTTCAGAATTATTTCCTAGCCTAAAAATGTGTTTCTAGAACTAATAAATATGAACAACATTTAGACAGATTTCATTTCAGCCTAAAATATTTGTTAACTCATTCTAAAGTTTTCCAAGTTCTAGGAGAGTTTAAATTTGAATTTGTACATGTTTTTGTCTTACCTTTTAAATTTAAATCCTAGTCACATATTCAAATTTCTAAATTTAATATCATATAAGGTCAAAAAGGTAAATCCACACTACTGCAGGGTCTAATTTATTATTCCATAAATTTCCAGGGGTCTAACTACACATAACAGGGGGGTTTTCCTAATTTTTATTAAGTCCAGGGGCTAAAACTGATTTTTAAATGAATTTATACGAATTTCTGAAGTTCTAGGAGCTAGATCAGAAGTTTCCGGGGCTAGCTCGTATTTTCTGAGATCCCCAGGGGGTAGCGCGTAAGAATCCCGGCCTTTATAACGCGGAGCTGACGTGGACCGTCCGATTTAAAATAGACGGCTCAGATTAGATCACCGAACCGGTACGCGCGGGTTTTAATTCTACCGTGCGATTTAAAATAGACGGCGCACAAGGGGCCACGTCGCCCTGGTCGGAGCCAGCCCGCGCTGCCCGGCGGCGCGCGGCGGCCGGAGGCGGCGATCTCACTGGAGATCCTCGGATATTCGTCTATACTTTCTAAAACTTGGATTTCATGGCATAGAACTGTAGAGGGGGAGGTCGGGGATCTCACCTAGGGGTTTTTCTTGAGCTCGGAGGCCCTGGAAGCGGTCGGCGACAAGGTCCGAGGTGAAAACGCGGCGGTGCTCGTCGGAGCTGTGTCTAGAGCGCAAAACACCGGATTTCCTTCACCTGCGAGACTCCCCGGAGGCGGTGGAACATGATCGGCGCGTTAGATCAGAAAACCCGAGCAAGGATCGAGAGAAAACGGTGATCGGAGCTTCGATTCTCACCGGGAGGAAAAATAGTCGATCAGGGGGGGGGAACAGGGCGATGCCGGCATTTATATAGACGAGGGAGGGCGGCGGTCTGTTGGGATCGAGCTAGAGACGTCCGGGACCGAAATTGGGGCTGGGTACGCGGGTTTCCGGGGTTGGTTGCGATCGGGCGCGGGGAAGAGTCCGGTTGGTTGGCGCGAGCGGGAGGTGAGGGATGACATGCGGGCCCCGCGTGTCAGTGAGAGGAAGAGAGGGGCGCGCGGTTGTGGGCTGGCGTGGGGAAATGGTGGGCCGGCTGGTGGGTTTCGGCCCACTGGTCGGTTGGGTTTTCTTTTTCTTTTCTTTTTTCCTTTTCTTTTCTGTTTTGATTTGAATTTGAATTCCAATTTGAATTTGAATTTCTGCACCACATGCAATACGCCCAAAAAATTTTAAATTCCCCTCTTAACAGATTTTGGGGTGTTACAGCTATTCACCTTACAAAAGATCAAATGTTTTAAGAGAGAATGAAACATAATGATGTGAGGTATCACTTTATTGGAGATGTTATGGCTCATGGTGATATTAAAGTGTGCAAGATCAGTACTCATTATAATCATACTGATATGATGACAAAGTCAGTTCCTACTAACAAGTTTGAGCTATGCTCGAGCTTGGTTGGTATTACAGTTTGAGTCCTAGTGACTTATTGGCGCGTGGTGTTATTTATTGTTGAAAAGAGTTGATTGATGATCCTTTTATTGGCCACAAGATGGAATTTGTCTCAAGGTGGAGTTTATTGGAATATGATCAAAATTCTGATTTCGCTAGGGACGCCTAGGAGATGTGAGAGGTGGAGTCCTCCCACGTTATGGATTATATTTATTTTGAGTGATTTATTTCCTTTGTTTAGCCACCACTATAAATACATTTTGTAGGTTGTTCAGTGGGAGCAAGAGAGATGAGACCCTCATTATAATCCCCATTGTAACTCTTATCATATAGTGAAGATCGTCGGATGACGCTCGTGGTTTTTTTCCGCAAGGGTTTTTCACGTAGAATTTGTGTCTCGTGTTCAAACTTGTTTACGCGTCATTTGCTAACAAGGACAACCTATACTATCTGTAATCCTGTCACACTTCAAGCCTTCCTTTGGGATAAATAAATATAATACCCTAGAGAATAATCTTGGGTGAAATGTTACCACGGTATTTTTCGTGCGCTTGTAGAACTCATCTTGCTTTGGCCCGTTAGCCTAGTTGTCACAAGCATTGCTGGTATTCATTGCCACGATGAAATATAGACGTTAGCAAATACCAACAGTGAGAACGTGCAATGTTGGCATGGACGTGTAGCATGGTTCCAAGGTGTCGAGGTGAGGTTTCGGATATGAAAAAAAGGTTCAAGGTAAGTTCGGGCGAATATGTGGTTAGAACGCGTATCCGACTAGGATTTGAAATGAAATCAGACTGTTTTTAGTCAGAACGGCTGATTTCGAGTTGTTTTTCTATCCATAACTCTTGTTGTTGTGTCTATAAGAGTTTTAAAAGGTCCAAAATGTGTTGGCGGTCCAAAAGAGTTTAGAAAGGTTGAGATTCTGAACTATGTGCGAAAATGGTTTCCAAGTCAGTTTCAAAGTTTTCAAGTTGGTTTGGAAGGTTTCTAGTTAGTTAGGATTGCTTGAGTGTTGTGCATAAATATGTATAACCACGTGGGATGCATCCCTTGCATCTTCTTTCGTGTGTTTTGAAGTAAAGTCGCCATTTGTGCCAAGCTTTTGAATCGTGATCACCTGACTTGTTTGTCTTGCATGTCGATTTCACTCAGGTTAGCGTTGTTCCAATGTTTTAACCATAACTTTTATTCAACACATCAAATTGACCAGATTATTTTTGTGTTGGCTTCGCACCTTGATTTCTATCATCTATCAAGATTTCAACGTCAATGGAGGCACCGTTCACGCGCCACATGAGAGTTTTGACAACAAAACAAATTGTTTCTTTGCTTGGTTAGTTTTAGCCAATGTTTTATCGCGTATTGTTCTCATAACTTAAGTTTTACTCAACCTATTGACGTGACTCTTGTTGCGTTGGCTTCTTAACTCGTTTTTATACTATCACTAGGGTTTTTATCATGTTTTATATCGAAGAATCTACTCGCACACTGTGGTTTTCATCCAGATCAATAATTAGTTTGAGGAGTTGACTATTCCGCTAAAAATTTTATATCAGCTATCATTCACCCTCTCTAATAGCTTATCTCTTATCCTTCGATCCTATCAAAAGAAAATCAGCTTGGTATAGTGGGTTGTAATTGTTCATCTCAGTCAGATAATCTTGATGAAGAGATTGTAGTATGGTAGGTTGGGTGTAGGGGTTGACTCAAGTTAGGAGATTAACAAAAATATACAGTAAAATTTATGCATTTTTTAGTATTTAGAGGGTGAATAATATCGTTTTGTTAAAGAAAAATACCTAACTTAGGGGAAAATGCAAGCTTTGGCAAGAACGAAGCTCTTCTCTTGTTCTCAAACCCACAATGGTCAATATTCATATGCTGATTTGTTTTTTGGGCTCTTTCTCTATGCACTTACAATTCTACCCCTACTTTTAACTTGTGTTTATGATTTTACCTCTATTTTAATATAATAATGTTAACAAATTGAAAATGTAATTAGTAGCCCTTTAAATAAGATATTATGTATATCTAAACTGTTATTAAATTTTAATATAATATCAATTTTATCATGAAATGTGTTGTAAGTTGGATAACATTTCAGCAGTATTTCAATGACATGTTGATAATATTCGAAAGCGTGCAAAGCGTCGGTTTAAAGGGCCTTTAGGATCGTCACATGGGACAAGAGGATAACGCGATGTTGGGTGCTGTTTTGCTGTTGTTGCCAAGCAACAAAAATCCACTGCTGTGCCAATATGCACAGAGATGATTGTGGAGCAGTAATGTACAGAGGGCCCAAATTAACAAGTTTGTAGCTTCTTTTTTTTTTCTTCTAAAAACCCGTGTGACACGACATTCGCAGAAGGGAGAGATTAAATTTAGCATATTTGACAAATTAAAGAGATTAGCGTATCACCTTCGGAGGAGTAATCAGGGAGTAATCAGGGAGCCCTAAGGTCATCATGGACTTGGACTCTGGTGCCATTAACATTCGCGTTATCAGCACCTTAAAACGGTGCTGCAAACATTAGGCTTTGCTGTTTTGGAAAGCGAGGGCTAGAATCTGCCGAGTCAATTGCTATTATAGAACCCGTATCGAGCAGCTTTGACAAAATAGTACTTACGTCGTGGGCTTTGATAAAATAGAACTTTTATGGTTGACGCACCGCTAAAATAGAATTATAGTTTAATTTATAAACTTTTAACATTTTTCTTTTCTCTTCTAATTCTTATATAATTTGAAACGACCATACTAACTTTTATTGATTTTTCTGTACCCTACTCTCCCATCTCCTCCATGCCAACACCCTAGCCACCAGCCATCGATCGTGCCCCGGTCGCCTACAAGTCCCTGGCCGCTAGGGATGGCAATGGGTCGGATTCGGACCGGGTGGAGCAAAAACCCACTCAAACGAAAAAAAAGGTTGCGGGTGAAATTAGAGACCCGCGGCCGCGGGTGAGAATTCACACCCACACCCGCACCCGTCGGGTCTCCGACAGGTTTCGGGTGCCCGTCGGTTTGACTTTTTAATAAGCATACTACAACGTTTAATAAACAAGTCTAATGAAAACCATCCGTTTTGAATGTTAACGCAACAAAAAATATTAAGTTGCCGCTTATAGAGGTTGTAATATATGCTCTAATAAACAAGATGGAACAAAAAACATTAGAAAAAAATGAATTTGATTTTAAAGCTACAAACATAAGTCATTTCGGGTACACATCGAATACCCACGGGTGGAAAACAAAACCCGCACCCGCGACAAGTTGGGTGCGGGTTAGACCCGCGGGTGTAAAATCGCACCCGCGCCTGCACCTGTGGAGTGCAAACCCGTTGGGTGCCCGCACGAGGGTGGGATTGCCATCCCTACTGGCCGCGCCCTGATACATATTTCCTCCTGATACATATTTCGTCTGTTTATTCATCGATGCATCCCTCATACATATATCCCCCTGTCAAGAAGGAGGCGGTGCTGGAGGCGGCCAAGAAGTACGCCGAGAAGGCCAAGGTGAACCACCCTAAGGTCATCATGGACGGCAAGGTGTACCTCCCCCCGTACAAGAACGCCCGCGACGCGCATGGGCCCTCATGGTACGTCGTGCTTCGCGTCTGATCATCCCGGCTCTATTCCTCTACATCCCTGGGCAAAAGCTCGTTCTGATGATGACACAGCCCCGGAGGCATTATGCTCGCGTCGCAGGACGGCAAGATCGTCTGAGACAATATGCTGGACGCGAGGCTGAACGTGTCCTTCAGGCAAAAGCTCCCCGAGGTGCGTGCTGACCTTTTGGATGTGTTACATCCTACTCTCGCAAATAAACAGGTCACCCAGTGCAGTGATTTTACATGTCCTTGACTCCTTGTTGTGTTCTCTCGCAGATCAGGAAGAAGCTCTACAGTCAGCAAGTGTCTTATTAATACTTTTTGAGTTACATCATATAGTCTGGAATAAATCAGAAGGGGGTCCTCATATACTATATTTATTTATATATATTTCTTATTCAGAATTTCATATATTTATATTTCATTTTGATGCACTTATGAAGGGCAGGCCTGGCGCAGTGGTAGAGTCTCTCCACTTGTGTCCTGGAGGTCCTAGGTTCGAATCAGCCTCCTTGCAAAATAAGCAAGGGGAAGGCTGCCTAGAAATTCCCTTCCCCAGACCCCACAACGTGTGGGAGCTTTCAGCACTGGGTATGCCCTTTTTATGCACTTATAAAGTTTTGTTTTAATTTTTTACAATGGTATGATATGTAATTTAGAAATAGATTAGGGATGTTTTTAGTCTATTTTTTAATAATAATAGAGATGGATATTTTTAGATTATATTATATTTAATGACTAATATTTGTATAGGGTCTAATTTGATGGACATATGTCTTTTTTAATAATATTTTAAATATTTCTTCTAATTAATATGAATTCCTCAAAAAAATTCTCTAATTACTAAATATAAGATAAACGTGACTTGACTTTATTTTTCTATTCGTGGGCCCTGACCCACATCGTTTCCTAGCTGGCGGGGAGCTAATTGCTATTTTAGAACTCTAATCAAGCAACGGGGGCACGACGAGGGATGGCTGGCGGCTGCGATGTTGGCATGGAGGAGATGGGAGAGTAGGGTACAAGAAAAACAATAAAGGATAGTATGGTCATTTAAGATTATATAAGAATTAGAAAAGAAAAGAAAAGAAAAGAAAAATGTTAAAAATTTATGAATTGGACTAGATTCTATTTTAACAGTGCATCAACAATAAAAATATATTTTATCAAAATCAACGACGTAAGTCCTATTTTATCAATAAAAATATATTTTATCAAAATCAACGACGTAAGTCCTATTTTATCAAAACCGCTCAATACAGATTCTATAATAGCAATTGCCTTGTATCTGCCTCCACCACCCTTAGCTCAGGGCTATTCTCGTAATTAGCACCACCCCTAAGATTCTTCTCCTCTTCTTAAAACGAAGATCTCTCTTGCTTTTCTCTATCATCTCACACTTCCTTTGGGGCGGCGGCCCCTCTTCGTTACGCTAGCTGTTCGGTGCAACAGCAAATTGCGTTGCGTGCGAGCTCCAATCTCCTGATCCTGATCCAGCCCGCATCCCAAATCCGCCTCCACCTCCAACAGAGAAAAAAACACCGCTCCGCCTCCGATTCTCGGGAGGTTGTTGCGACAGAGGACACCGGCCGCCAATCTGCGCGGGGTTGGGGTTTATCTCGATCGGTCCGAGGTTCCAACCAAGAGGAAGTCGCAGTAAGGTTCGAATTTTTTTCCCTATTCTTTGTTGTCGAGTGGCAGCTGTGGCCCAGTTGCAACAGTAGGGGCGCCGGTCACTTGCGCCGCACTTGCGCGGCACTTGCCGTCGCAAAAGCCGGAGCTTTGCGAGTGATTTTTTTATAACTTGATATAATTTTGGATTGTTTTCCAGATACGGAAGCAGAGAAAGAAGAAGGAAACAGACACGGAATCGAGTTCCACTCCGCCCATCTTAAATTGCGAGCGATCAGAGGAGGGCAGGACATCTCTTTCCTTCGTCTCTCTGTCACGCGACGAACGGGGGAGAGAGAGGGTCCAAGAACACAAGAGGTTTAGTTGCTTGGCAGCGAGAAGGCGATAGGAATCGGGCGCGAGATATGGGGTCCTTGCTGTGCTGCCTGCGCGGCCACGGCGAGCCGGAGGAAGTAGTCTGCTGCTTCTGCCTGCCATGGCCGTTGCCGAACAACAGCCACTCGGTCTCGGTATGATGATCCCTCTTCTTCGACCTGTCTTTGTTTCGAGGTTTGCGATGCGATGGATGTAGTTTGGCGTCTGCGTGTGCAATTGTGTTTGCATGAGGGTTACTGTAAAAGTTGCGCAGTGGGTTTTGGATCTATATGGTGGTAACTGTCAGGTTGTAGATTCCCTATTAATTGCTTGTCGCTTAGTCATCGGTTCTAGTTTGTGTAGGGGTGTTCTGTGGTCACATTGTTGCGATGGGCAACATAGGGTGTAGAAGTTGCAGCTTTTTATGTTCAGCATTGCTTTGTCCTGGTAACGTGATGGTGTATAAGAAGCAGCCAAGGGATGGGTGTAATAGGAATGTCATTTGTTGTTCTTATTATGTTTGTTAATTGTTTAGATTTGTACATATAATATTAGCTTTTCATAAACTCAGGACTTGCATGGAGCTTTCTGGTCTTGTTATTGGCGGCTTGTACAATTATATTATAGATATGGTAAGAAGTTAGAGCCCAAACAATTATTAGTTGAATAAATAAGACACTAGTACTAAATAACAAATGGCCAGGCATGTGCCAAGATTGATTAGTCCCAGAACAGTAAAACTACATTTGTTCCCTGAAGCGTACTCCTATCCACAAGTTAGCCAGCCTCAAATATTCCCAAACGGAGGGAGTAGATACATCATCCTGTAATCTTTGTTGACTCTTGTATTCATTTAGTCAGTTGCTATGCGCTCTCTTCTAAATCATTTCTTCACAGGGCTGTGCTGCTCGTCAAAGAGGGGATACACGTGTTGCTCCTGATCAAGGAAGGGTTCCTCTGGTGCCATGCGTTGCTACAATACCGGTGGATCCAATGGATAACTTCCACTTGCCTCCTAGGCATTTGCCTTATGATGATCCTCATTTCAGCCCTCGGATGGAGCAGCAACTAGTAGTCTCAGGACATGACAAGGTGTCAAGGCAGTTGAAACCTGGTCAACTTAATGAAAGCAAGAATGCTGATACCGGATCAGCTTGCACAGCTCAAAAGGTTGACGATTTATCTGTTAAACACCATTCAGGTGGTCCTAGAATTGATGGAATACAACCCCGTGATCTGTTGGAAGACGAGGATGACTGTCCGATATGCCTAGAAGGTTGGGTCGACATAATTGACATTGTTATCTTTCTTCTCGTTCTCAGATAATCTCTTTAAAGGAAATCTGTCAAACTTTGTTGTTTTAGTTGTAGAAGGAAATATTTGAGTCATTTGAAACATTTCATAGATCCCGACCAAGTGCTCAGTTCTTATAGGTCCATGCATTTATGACAATAGTGTTTCTTGTGTTCTGAATATTAATTCTTTGCTTGCAGAATACCATTTCGAGAACCCAAAGATTGTGTTGCAATGCAACCATAATTTCCATCTTAGTTGCATTTATGAGTGGATGGAAAGAAGTCAATCTTGTCCTGTCTGTGCAAAGGTATGTAGCTTCTACCAGGAACTATTTCACTTGAAGTTCATACTTGGTTAACATGGTTATTTAAAGAGGGTAAAGGCATGTGTTAAATTTCTTAAATCCAAATATCTCATGGCAGGTGATGTTGTTCAATGAGGAAGAATGATGTTACTGATACAAGTCTTTACGGATGGCTAGTGAAGGTGCACGATTGATCCTATACTGTTTGTACATAATGGCGCAACAATTATATTTTTGTTTAAGAGAAGAGAATTGTCCTTTCTTTTTTGTGCCAATTAACATCTAATATTTCAAACTAATGGGTCACTGATGTTACTTGACTACGAGCTACACTACAGGAAAAGCGACCATTGACGACGGGTCTGTCGTATTTAAATTAATTGACGACGGCTAGATACAACCGTAACTGACGATGGCTAACCTAGTATTGTCGTCAATATACTAAAAGACGACGGTGGCCGTCGTCTATAACGGTCGTCGTCAAATTTGGCCGAGATCTGGGCCCGCTTGAGGCGTTATTAACAACAGTGAGACACAACCGTCGTCAATAAGATGATTATTGAGACGGTGAAACACAACCGTCGTTAATAAGCCCACATATACTCCCGGGCGCGAGTCTGGAGGCGGCATTCTCTCCCGACCCTGTCGCCTCCCGACTCGCCGTCACCGTCGCCGGTCTCTGCCTCCCCATGCGCCGCCTCCCGACTCGCCGCCGCCATCGCTGGTCTTCGCCACCCCGTCTCCGGTTGCCGCTGCCCGAGGTACGTCCTCCTCCTTGCCGCCCCTTTCCCCGCCGCCCCTCTCCGCCGCCGGCCGCCCCTGCCACCCCGCGCCGCCCTGGCCCCCCTCCCGCCCCGCTGCCCCGCCTCCCATCACCTGCAGCAGGTGTTTCTTCATTTCAGGCATAAGCATACAACAAATTCAAACCGAAAAGGTGTGAAGCTTGTGAAAGAAGTGATTCCTGTAGTTTCTCGGTGCCATACCTTTTTCTCTTGCTTTTATCGGATGAGGATGACGCGGGATTGCTGTGCCAGTTCCGCTTGCGTTGGTTGATGAACCAATTATTGATCTGCTTCAGTTGTAGCCCTGTTTCCTGCACCAGGCGAGCTTTGTCTTCCTCCTAAATGAATGTAATGGAAGATGCTCACGAGGAGTTAGGCAAGAAAGGTTTTTTAGTACAAAAAACGATAACAGCGTCAATGTGTTGCCACGTACGGTAGGGTATGGCCATTTAGAATTGGATTGCCACCAAGCTTTCAGAGTGGAAGCTGTCTCCAGGGAGTTTTCCAGCGTGCCGCTTCCTCATTATCTCTTCCCTGATACACAAGTTTCTCTCTGTAGCCTGAAGGTGAATCAGTTTGTTTAGACAAACAATATATTTACAACTGGAAGTTAGCATTCCCAAATCCAAATATTAGACTGCACAGTTGGATATTTTCAATAAAAAGAGTTTTGACAACATAACAGTGAGCACATGATTGCAGAAAACAGTTTAATGTTGTTACTTCTTACACACGATGAACACTGTTTGTTCGTATCCTCATTTGAAACGCATTCCAAGCGAGAGACTCAAGATTATCATGCTGAAATCTGACATTCTGTAAACTTTACTAGTTGTACTGAGTAAAGCTGCTGTTAGAAATAAATTAAGAATAGTGGTGATTAGTGCCGCCTCTTGGTTATGATTTCTCGTGGTAAAATGGAATATCGGATCAGAAGTATGCTTAAATGTAAAGCATGCGTTGCTTATCTAGCAGCAACAATATCTTGTGAGTAATTATATTGGCCATCGATCAAAGTATGCTTATCGTATTTAAATTTGAAGTGTAATGCGTAAGGCATAATAATTTGATGAATAATTCCTGGATAGAAGTAGCTCATTTGTCATTGCTACTTGGCTCCATAATGAGCTGATAGCCCATGCGTTATTGTCACATGGACCCCATACGCCTAAAGCGGATGATGATTTCACAAATGATTTCCTGTAATAGTGTTTTGCTAGTTTGTTTAGATAATTGGAAAAAATACCTGGCGTTCGCCTCCCATGGAAGCTACAATCTACTTATTACATTAATAAACACTCCTGTCCGTCTCATGAAACAAAATGACGAACACCACATAGTTTGGATGATAACAATTAATAATGATCAAGCCTATTACTAAATCTCCAAACAAATGTGCAAAAATATCCGAAGTACCAACACCTCCGACATTCAGAATGCATTCTTTATTGATTTTTGGTTTCTTCATTTATTTGAAGTCATGCCTATCCGAGCCAATGTGTTTCTTATTTGCATATAAGTTTTCATCCGAGCTTTTTGTTAGTAGCTAAAGTATAGGGAGAAAAGGCAAAATAGCATGTCAAAATGCATAATAACTTTCGCACGGAGGCCGAACTGGTACGTACAGTTCAACTAAAGAATATGGATCAAACAAGAATAAACTGGTGAATTATACAGGCACGGCCATCAGAAGTGTCACAAGGATACAAACTTTGACAACTACTTATTTAACTATAGAATAAGTTTACTTCACCCCTAACCTATTGCTTCTTAACTATTTGACCCCCCCAATCTTTAAAATCAGGTATTTGATCTTCTAAAATATTAGAAACCGTCTAAATAACCCGAACAAAAGGGATAGAAGTTGATGTGACTGTTAAACATAGTTAACGAGTGGGCCATGAGTGTCATAAAAAGGGATGAAAACAGGTCTTCTTACACCGGATTAAATACTGTGTTGCAGAGGAGGTTCCAAACTGCTAGCATAATATGTCATTATAGCTTGTATGGAACTAGAGCAAGATGACGGAGAACATGAGAGAAGGAAGAGAAGAGGGTGAGAGTGACCGACGGGATGCTCCAATCCAAGTCTTTTATTTTTTAAGACTTCTCGATGGGTCCTATGGTAAGAGAGAAAAGATAGAACTGGCTATACTTCAAGGGTTTTGGTGGGTCAAGTAATCTATTTACGATACATGAGGGGTTATGTAAGCTTATTTCTTCAACTATCAATGAAACTTCTCTTTCCATAAAAAATCAATGTAAATACAATTGTCTATTACTTCATAGAGCCTGTTTGGAAAGGATATAGCATCGGCAAGTCCAGTTATTGAATATGCTACATATTGGAAATTTTTGCTAAAACACAACTCAAAATCGTGATACCGTAAACAACACACTGCAAAAGTTATTTTGAGCTGAGCCAGTAATAACACACCACACCCATTGACGATATTTGGTTGGGAATATGAGAAAAATGATCTTTGTGCCCTTGGAGTCCCTTCACTTCCATCTCACCCTCACCCATTCACTTGGGCCACCGCCTCGACTTGGTCCGGCTCGAACACAATCGCCAACGTCAGGGGCATCCACTATCATTTTAGAAAATCCCTCAACTCCTCCAACCGAAACTTGCATTTTTGTTGCACGTGGTGTGCTAGAGACGATACCCCCACAAATTTACAGTGTCTCAGCTAAAAACAGCTTGAGGTGTGTGTTTTGAACGAACCACTTTTTTTTTCAGTGTGCCACAACAAAATTTGCTATAGGTATTTCATATTACATCACACATAATTGTAATACACTTTCTCTGGCCTGTTTTAAATGTTATCTATGTTGTATATTTTGGAATATAAGAATGCATTCATATTTCAAGTTTTACAATATAGGAACGTCCAAAATAATAAATATCTTTCCCATATCCCATCAAACATTAATATGAGTAGGCATTACTTCTGGGCCCTTCTGAGCCATCTGCCACATATCACCAGATTGGACTTTCAGAAATACAAGTGATTGCCCATAATCTTTCACAGCACAGCTATATATTACATGCACTGCTCTTTTATTACTGAAATCTATAACCCAGCTTTTACTCCTTTCAAACATACACGCACATATTATTTCTGTGGTAGTTCCTTAAGCTATCGTTCATCTCCATCTTTTGCAGCTGCCTCAAAGGCCCTTATGAATATATTTGGAGGCTGTCCACCACTGAGTTCATACTTTCCATTAATCTGAACAAAACAGGGTACAGTGAGCAAAAATGGACAAGTCTCTATCCATTGGGCGGATAAAGGATGATAAATATAGTCAGTAATGTAACCCTCATACCACAAAGTGTGGAACCCCCGAAATGCCAGAGGAGTGCTTGTTGAGTTCTTCCAGAACCTTTTAGGAGCAAGAAGGGTGCGTGAGCTCTTTAATTGGAATGTACTGGTCTCAGGGACAGAGATCATTGGAAACCATACCTCGTCGACTCCTTTGCTGGGGTCTTCAAGCAGTTCTTCTGCTCCTTCAACTCCCACCATTCTTGCAGCATCTAGCAAAACCTGTCTGCGATGAATTTGTAAATCAAGTTTAGTTAGGTGGCTCAACAACAACAAGTTTAAAATAACCACTACAGGCAACATATATAGGAGTATTTAAACACCCAAATAGGACATGGATAAGGCAGAAATATTTTCTGAAGCAAATAAAGTAGCAGTAACAGCATCTTTCTCTGCAAGGATGTAACGAGGGTTGGGGAAACCTCTGGAGACCCTCAGACATAATACAAGAACGCTTTGAAGCTGCTCACAACTCCAAACACATTAGTAATGTTCACCAGAACAACAACAACAACAAAGCCTGATCATTAACAGTTGTTTCCTTCGTAAATACTAAAGTGGTTACATAACAACCTGAAAATGGACCAGAAACTACATAGTGCTTCACGTTTTGAGTACAAAATGATCATTAATTTTAGCAGTTAAATAGATCCAGCTCATTAGTTGATGTATTCTGTCATACTCCAAGGTACATTTTCTATACGAATTGCCTTGGAAGTTTTTCAGTTCAGAAGTGAAAAATGAAAATATATGCTCAGCTAGTGTAGTGAAATACAAATACTCGATCACAACACAGGTCACTCTCAATAATGTTCCATTACAAATGGGATATGCATCATTTGATAATTCTAAAAGTATGTTTTACACAAAATTGTTGCAACTTAAATTGTAATGAATGAGTGATGCCTCATAATAAGATTATTTCATATATGATCCCCATAATAACACATGCAATTAAATGACGATAAAAATGAACGCAAAATGTATGATCAGTACCATAATCAGCCAGTCTAATGCATACTCACTTGTCACCGACATATTTTCCTTTGCAAAAATAACTGAGGAATAATTCATCAACAAGAGCATTTTGCTTGTCATAGCCTTGGTGTCCAGCAAGTGTGATGAGTCTATGGCTATCCATTGTATTTCCACTGGATTAAAATATTTGCATCAGCACACTCGTAAATGATATGTATGACACGAATGTATGCAACAGCTTCACAATCATGTACTTACATCAACCCTGTCATATCATACTCAAGCCCAAGTCCTCGGAATATCTGAAACATGAGCACGACAGTAACCATCAGCTAAAATACATCCGATGCAAACTGAATAAAGCCTACCATGGCCATCGTCTAACAAAAGAACCTCTGTCATGCGAGAAGTTGCACGTTCAAACTGAACAGGGCCAAACTTCATCTTGTAGAAGTCAAATTTCTTGATGCCTTCCTTCGGTGCATCAGGGTTAAGAAAGAATGGATGCCAACGAACCTGGCAAATAAGCAGGTTCAGACTAACACTGCACTGAAAAATGAAATCTGAATCCGGATCATGATGGTGATTTGAAGAAGAATGAAACCTCAAAGTCAAACTTGTCCTTGGTTTGCTCCATTGCTTTCTCAAGGTTCTTTTTGCCAACACAGCACCAAGGGCACACCGTATCTGAGCTCACGTCTATCTGAATGAGCTTCTTGCCTGTACTTGAAGCCATCAATCTTGCACACCTTCAGTTTGCAAAGCTGTTAGCATTGAACCTGCTTCAAGCTATCCTCTGACAAAGCATTGACCCACAATTTGGTCAGTCTGGACCAGGTACTTGTTGACAATTTTTGTATGCATTAATCAGAGTAGCTCAAAATTGCTGGACTGAAGAGTGAGAACATCCATGAATGCAAGAAGGTGGGAACATATTACCATTCCAGAAAGGGCTTACCTTATCGATCTATTATCCATACAAGCGTTTGGTCAATAAAAGAAAGGGCAGCCCGATGCATGTAGCTCCCGCTTGCGCAGGGTCCGGGGAAGGGTCCGACCCACTTGGGTCTTTTGTACGCAGCCTTTCCCTGCATTTCTGCAAGAGACTGTTTCCAGGACTCGAACCCGTGACCTCATGGTCACAAGGCAACAGCTTTACCGCTGCGCCAAGAGCGTTTGGTCAATCCATTGTAGAATAATTCCATGGTTCTGGTTAGATAACCATATCCTCAGTTTATTTTTACTACTGTTCTCGACAAAATAAAAGTTTAAAGCACAACACAGAATATTTCTTGTTTATCCATGAATAACATTATACTTTTCAAACCAAGCAATGGGTTGGACTAATTACTTTTCAAACCAAGCAATGGGCTGGACTAATTACTTTTCAAACCAAGCAATGGGTTGGACTAATAATAGGACTGAATTGTTTGTGCAAGTCTCGTGGGTTCGACTGATTCGTCAAAAACACTACATTAATGGGAGAGCACCGCAGGCCTCTACAACAAAAGGTTCATTCTGGTGGCAAGATGTATTAAGACTATATACGGATTCAGAAGCTTTGCAGAGGTCAAAGTGGGTCCAAGAAACACTGTTTGACTCTGGGAGGATACCTAGAATGGTCACTCAACAACAACAACAACCAAGCCTTTATCCCAAGTATGTTGGGGTCGGCTAGACATGAAACCCAATAATATATATATATATATATATATCATTGAAGTAAAAGAGAGGAAGAGATATAAGAGCAACAAAAAAAAAAGAAAAGAAAAAAAAAAGACTAAGATTTTGGCACATGAATTGCTACTTTCTATGCGGTCCTATCATAAGCTAAGTCTCTAGATACATTCCAATCTCTCAAATCTCGTTTTACCACCTCCTCCCGGGTCAACCTTGGTTGTCCTCTACCCCTCCTAATATTTTTTCTACCTCTTAAAATCCAACTGTCAACCGGTGTTTCTGGAGGTCTCCGATAGATATGTTCAAACCACCTTAGTCGATGTTGGACTAACTTCTCTTCAATCGGCGCCACCCCTACCCTATCACGAATCGTCTCATTCCTTATTCGGTCTCTTCTCGTGTGTCCGCACATCCACCGTAGCATGCGCATCTCTGCGACACTCATTTGTTGGACATATTGCCGTTTAGTTGGCCAACATTCCGCTCCATATAGCATTGCGGGTCTGATCACCGTCCTATAGAACTTCCCTTTTAGCTTTTGTGGGACCTTCCTATCACATAGGATTCTAGAGGCTTGTCGCCATTTCATCCACCCTACCTAGAATGGTCACTCTCTGAAAACAAAACTGCCAAGTCTCTTTGTATGTGCAAAAAAGATAAACATCTCAGTAGCCCAGTTCAGAAACAACCCAGACACGTATCACAAATTTTATACGCCCCTCTCAGAGCAAGAGGAAAACGAGTTATGGTGCCTTAACCACATAAGTGGAGGCATTGGTACTAGAAGACAAGGCCGTTTGGACATACAACTGGGTCAGAAACATCCACTTCAAAAAAAGCATACACATTGCACTCCAAGGACATAAACCCGCTAAGACCATTTAAGCGGATCGGGATGACAAAGGCTACCAAAAAACTAAAAATATTTTACATGGTTGCTATTCTTGGACAGAATCAATTCTAGAAATCTACTGAGAAGAAAGCGCTATAACATCGAATGGGATTATTACACTTGTATTCTATGTGACATCAACACTAAAGAATACACTTATCGCCTATCCTTTCTCCTTCAGCACAACATGCTAGAACCTTCTTGACATATAGTGGGACCACAACCTCCAATTCCTTGACACAATTCGTAAAGCAAGGTAAACATATCACCACTCCCTTAGAATGGGAGATTTGGAAGCAGAGAAACGGGAAAATCTTAAGGGTGGTAATGCAGTCCTTTCAATCCCGAAAGGAATGCTTCTTGTCAAACGTCAACATCCAATCGCATAGGTTCAAGCCGGTGGATAGTGAACAAGTTCTAGCTTGGCTTAACATCATCTGGTCATCATTTTTTCTGCTCCTTCTTTTGGTGGGCGGCATCCCTTCTGTGCCTCTTTTACAGTGTACGTTGGTTAGCCGGCGAGTCAATTGCTATTTTAGAACTCAAATTGAGCGGCTTCGATGAAATAACACTTACGTCGTGGGCTTCGATAAAATAACAATTTTAATGTTGACACACCGTTAAAATAGAATTATAGTATAGTTAACTCCTTTTTCACAATTTTCATTTTCTTTTCTTATTTTTAGAGCACCTGAATCGACCATATTACCCCTTACCCCTGATCTAATTTTCCCTTTTCTTTCTTTTTTGTGTTCTCCCTTGAAAGAAATCATCTGGCGCACTAGTACTTGCAACTGATCCACGCAACCGACGACACCGGTCGCGCCTGCCGCACCTCCGCCGGCCGCCGAGTCCACGTGTGAGGTATCGGGCGAGTTAGGGTTCGAAGAGGGTATAAGGAGGTCGTGCACTTGTAAAGAAAGATACCGACAGGTGGACCCGTGCTTGGTACCTGGTCAAGTGGGTCCAGTGACTTTATAAATGTAACGTCGACCACCTCGTCGCTGCTGCCTTCAACCTCCGCTGCGACGGGGACGACGCCCCGGTCAACTAGATGTGTCGCTGTCGCGCACACCAACGGTTGACATGCAGATGGCAGACTCCTGTTCTACCAGGCTCTCAACGCCGGACCTGAGGACAGAGCTGGAGCGACGTCGCTTGGGGGAAGATGGTCGTGTGACCATCAAGCGACAGCGGGAAAGGCGTCGCAACCACGAGGCCAACTACAGCATCTCGACTGCCTCGACTCAGCCTGGGCCACAGACGTTCGCCATGCGACCTCTGCCCTAGGCGTACGTCACGCAGCATATGCAGCAGCCATATGCCTTGCAGTCGGCGCCCCCGGTATATGGTGCATCATTGCCCATGCCGGGGTACACCGTGCCAGCAGCAGACCAAGGGTTCGCGGCACCAGGATCTGCAGCGGCAGGGACGGGGTGTGCGGCCCTGGCGCCACACCTCCTCTTCGCAGTGTGGCCACGCAAGTTCCGGCCACACCTGCCGGAGAAGTACGACGGAAGCGTCAACCCTGCAGAGTTCCTGTAGATCTACTCTACTGCCATCCTCGCGGCAGGAGGGGATGAGGCCATCATGGCCAACTACTTCCCCGTCGCCTTGACCGGCCCGACACGGCCATGGCTCATGAACCTGCCCCAGGGTTCCATAACTTTCTGGGGGGAGCTATGCCGACAGTTCACGGTGAACTTCGGCAGCTCCTACACGCGTCCCGACACGGAGCTAGACCTCCACGTTGTGCGACAGTAATCGGGAGAATCACTGCGCTCCTTCATCCAACGATTCTCCAGGTACGGAACACCATCCCCCACATCCAGAATGCTTCAGTTGTGGTTGCAGTTCGACAGGGTGTTAGGGACAAGAAGATGCTCGAGAAGTTAGCCACCAGGGAGGTGCGAGACGTCACGGAGCTCTTCAGTTTGGCGGACAAGTGTGCCAGAGCAGCAGAAGGGCGTAACTGGCACTCACAACCAGCCTCCGAAGCAGGAGGGCAGCCCGGAGCTGGCGGAGTTCGAGCTGGACTTCCTACCACGTCATGCAGTCAAGAGCCAAGCACTGGCTGACTCCGTGGCCGAGTGGACGTCATCACCAAGCAACCCAGGGGGCCCTGAAGGTGGAGAACCGGAGCCCCGGGCACCGGTCTTCACCGAGCCTCATTGGACGCTCTACTTCGACGGCTCCTCGCGGAAGCAGGGGGCCGGAGCCGGCGTACTGCTCCTCACGCCGACGGGGGAGCAGTTCAAGTACATGGTGCGCCTCAACTTCAAGGCAACCAACAACGTGGCTGAGTATGAAGCTCTTATCTTCGGCCTGAAGACGGCGCTGTCTCTCGGCGTTCGCCAGTTGTTGGTCAAGGGCGACTCACAGCTAATTATCAAGCAAGTCAAAGGTGAATGCTCCTGCAACGACCCACAATTAGTTGCCTATCTGCTCTACATGCAGATGCTGGAGAAGGACTTTGAAGCCTTGGACCTGTGCCATGTACCACGCGTCGACAACACCGTCACCGACGACCTGTCAACGAGGGCCTCCACCGGAGCCCCGGTGTCCGAAGGAGCCTTCGAAAGGACGTTGCCGCGACCCACAGCCCGGCATGCCGAACCGAGTGAAGGGGGCAAGACCAGCACCTCGAAGCCGGCGGTGTCGGCGGCCCTGCAACCATGGTGCCCGCCAAGGATCGTATGCGCCACTGAGGACTCTGGCCGCCGGGAGAGGCACCTCCGCCGCCGCCCTCGCCCTCCGCAGCCGCTCCTGAGGCTCGAGCATCGCCGCCCCTGCGTGCCCGAGTGCCGCCGCCTCTACTCGCCCGAGCGCGCCCTTGTGCGCCCGAGACGCTGCCGCCCCTGTATGCCCGAGACGCTGCCGCCCCTGTGTGCCCTAGCCCCCAGCGGACCAGCGCCGACGCCCCTGTCCTCTGTCGGCCTTCTTCCTTTCCACCATCGTCGGCATCATCACGCAGCCGCTCCCGCCTGGAGCCGTTGCGCTGCTCGGCCTCGGCGCCACCATGCTCACCCGCATGTTCACATTTACCGCGGCCTTCCCCGCCTTCGGCAACCCCATCCCATGGCTCATCGTGCGTCCCTGCTCTCGTACCCCGCGCCGCAGGTCTCCACCGCGCGCGTCCCTCCTTCCACCTCGCGTTGTCGGCCTTCCGTGCGCGTCCCTCCTCCTTCCCCGCGCTGCCGGCCTTCCGCGCGCATCCTTGCCTGTTGGACTGTACGTGTAATAGGGGGCATTTTAGTCCTTTGTATTAGGGTTACTTAGCTCTTAAGCTGTATCCCCCTATATATGTATCCTCCTTGACAGGTTGTTATTGCACTAATCACTTTTCCTAATCTAATTTGGTATCAGATTGCCTCTCTCTCTACCCTTCTCTCTCTCCCGACCACCGCGCCGCCCTCGACGCGCGCCGCCTGGCTGTCGCGCCCCCCCTCCTTCTCGCGCGCCGCTGCCGCGCCGCCAGGCCGCGCCCCCGTCCTTCTCGCGCGCCGCCGCCGCGCCACCAGGCCGCGTTCCCCCCCTCCTCGCGCGCCCCTCCGCACGCTTCAGACAAGGCCTCGGCGGGGCCCCTCCGCACGCTTCGCGCCCACGCGTGAGCGCGAGCGCTGCCTGCTCGTGCGAGATCTGCCGCTTCCCATGGCTGGCGCGCCACCGCTGGCCGGCGAGCCACCGTCGGCTCACCTCCCCCCTCTTGGGCAGCCGCGTCTCCCTTCTTCCCTCCACGGTGCGCCGTGCTGACCAGATCTGCCGCCGTCCCTGACTTGGCTGGGCCCTGGCCGCGCCTTGCCGGCCCCCTCTCCTCTGGCCACCGCCGTCGCGCCTCTGGCCGACAGGAGAGGCAGCGCCGCCGCCGTCGGCCTCGGCGCCCTGGTCGCCGTCGGCGCGCCACCCCGATCCCGGTGTTCCACGCGATGCAGCCGCCGATGGGGAACGAGAGGCCCGGCCGTGCCGTCACCGCCTTCGTGCCCGGCGCCGCTGCCCCGACGCCGCCGCCAGGGGCGTCTTCGCCGTTCCCTGCTGGCGGACCGTTCGTGCGCCCCGGTGTTGGCCCGGCGCCGCCGTTCGGAGCCCCGCCTCCCGCTGCAACGGGTGGGTTCAGGGGCTCGACGCCGCCTCAGGGTCCCTTCACAGCTGGCCCGCCTCTTCAGAGCCCTTTGCTGCCACCCACTGGCGCACCCGTGCTGCTGCCCGCGGGTGCGACCCCACCGCTGGCCGCCGGCGCTCCTGCAGCCCCCAGCGCTGCCACCCCTCGAGACGCTGCTGCCGCCTGGCCTGCCGTCGTTGCCTCTGCAGCATCCTACGATGGCGCCACTACCTGGCCCGCAGCAGCCGCAGCCGCCCCTTGGGCCGCCGGTCCTGCCGCCCTGGGCGGTACTTCTCGGCCGCCATCGGCTGATGTATCTAGTTCGGCTGTTGCCTACTCGGTTGGCACCACCGTTGAGGGTCCGAGCGTGTTGCCTTCCTTCTCGGCGCCGCCACCGCTGGGGCATGTCGCGACCCGTTTTACACCGTCGGTCTACCTGCGGGGTCTCACGCCATCTGGCCCTGACTGGGTGGTAGACTCCTGAGCCTCGTACCACACTACCCCTGACGTCGGTATCCTCTCCTCTACCCGCCCTTCCCGTCCCTCTGATCCTTCATCTATCGTTGTTAGGAATGGGACGGCTCTTCCAGTCACCTCAGTAGGTGACTCGGGTTCGGCGGATTCGTTTCAGCTACGTGATGTTCTTGTTGCTCCTGACATCATTCAGCACCTTCTTCCCGTTCGTCGTTTTACTACTGACAACCATGTTTCCCTTGAGTTTGATCCTTATGGTGTAACTGTGAAGGATCTTACTACTCGACACATTCTCTTTCGTTGTGATAGTACGGGTCCCCTGTACACGATGCGTCTTCCTGCTTCCGCTCCGTCTCTTGCCCTGACTACGACAGCTTCTTCGACCATTTGGCATGGTCGGCTTGGCCACACTGGTATTGATGCTATGTCGAAGTTGTCTGGTAGTTCAGTGATTTCGTGTACTCGGGGTACTCATGACTCTCTTTGCCATGCTTGTCAGTTGGGTCGCCACGTTCGACTTCCTTTTCCGCATTCTGTCACTCGTGTCGAGCGCATCTTTGATTTGATTTACTGTGATCTTTGGACTTCACCTGTTCTCAGTGTTTCTAGATATAAGTATTACTTGGTGGTCGTTGATGATTTTTTGCATTATTCGTGGACTTTTCCCTTGCGACAGAAGTCTGATACGTTCGACACTCTTTCTCACTTCTTCGCTTGGGTGTCCACCCAGTTTGGGCGCACGATCCGTGCGGTCCAGTGCGATAACGGGCGCGAGTTTGACAACTCTGTGTTCCGTGACTTTCTGCTTTCTCGCGGTGTTTAGTTACGCATGTCTTGCCCGTACACTTCCCCCTAGAACGGCAAGGCTGAGCGCATGATTCGGACCACCAACGATGTCATGCGCTCTCTGATGTTTCAGACTTCTATCCCTGCTCGTTACTGGGCGGAGGCGCTTCATACCGCCACCTACCTCATTAATCGCCTTCCTACTAAGGAGATTAGTGCTCCCACCCCTCACTTCGCTTTGTTTGGCACCCCTCCTCTCTACGACCACCTTCGAGTGTTCGGGTGCACTTGCTACACTAACCTCTCCGCCACAGCTTCCCATAAGCTTGCGTCTCGCTCGACTCGGTGTGTTTTCCTTGGGTACTCCCCTGACCACAAGGGGTACCGGTGCCTTGACCCTACCACCTATTGTATCTTGATCTCCCGACACGTCGTCTTCGACGATTCTTCCTTTCCTTTTTCCACCCCGTCTTCTGACTCCATCGCTGAGTTGGATTCCCTCTTCTCCACTGACCCCGAGGCCGCTCCTGTACCGCGACCCTGTCTTTTACCTCTTGCAGGTTACCCTCCCGCTGCGCCACGCGCAGCTTCGGCGTCTTCCACGCCACCTGTTGTACCTTACGTGACACCGATGTCCCTGACGCCACCTGCTGCGCCACGCGCGGCCCCGGCGTCCCTGACGCCACTTGCTGCGCCACGCGTGGGCCCGGTGTCCCTGACACCACTTGCTGTGCCACGCGCGGCACCGGCGTCCCTGACGCCGCCAGCTGCGCCACGCGCGGCCCTAGTGTCCCCGGCGTCGCCCGCTGCGCCACGCGCGGCCCCGACGTCCCCGATGACACCTGCTGCGCCACGCGCGGCCCCGGCGTCCCCGTCGACACCTACTGCGCCGAGCGTAGCTCCGGCGTCCCTGCCGACGCCTGCTGCGCCGAGCGCGGCCTCGGCGTCCCCGACACTAGCAGTCGCGCCGTGCGCGGCCTCGTCGTCCCCGACTTCGACTACTGCACCATGCATGGCTCCTGCAGCGCGGTACGCCGACCCCGCTCTTGTCTATCAGCGACGAGCGCGGGATGGTGGATCGTCCTCTTCGCGTCCTAAGGATCTGGTATATCACCCTCCGCTACTTCACCGGGACCCTCATCACGTTCACCTGATGGTGACTCGACGGGCCGCCGGCGTCCTTCGTCCTGTGGAGCGCTTCTCCGGGGTCGTTCTCTCGTCCTCGACCCCCCCCCCCCCGGAGCCTGCCTCGTCACCCATCTCGCCTATCCCCTCTTCTGTCCGTAGCGCCCTCGCCGATCCTCATTGGCGTCGGGCTCTGGAAGAAGAGTATGCGGCCCTGCTTGCCAACCGGACCTAGGACCTAGTTCCCCGTCCTGGTCGTGGCAATGTTGTCACGGGCAAGTGGGTGTTTACGCATAAGAGGAAGGCGGATGGGTCTCTGGAGAGGTACAAGGCACGGTGGGTGCTTCGCGGTTTCACGCAGCGTCCCGGCGTCGACTACGACGAGACTTTCAGCCCGGTGGTGAAGCCGGCGACGGTTCGCACCGTTCTGTCGCTGGCTCTGTCGCGTTCTTGGCCTGTCCACCAGCTGGACGTCAAGAACGGCTTCCTCCACGGGACGTTGACGGAAACGGTGTACTGCAGTCAGCCGACAGGGTTCGTTGATTCAGCCCGTCCAGACATGGTCTGCCGGCTGAACAAGTCCTTGTACGGGCTGAAGCAGGCGCCTTAGGCTTGGTACAGCCGGTTCGCCTCCTTTCTGGCCTCGCTCGGCTTCGTCGAGGCCAAGTCGGACACTTCGCTCTTCGTCTACAGGCGTGAGGGTGACACTGTCTACCTCCTTTTGTACGTGGATGATATTGTCCTCACGACGTCCAGCCCGGCTCTTCTTCAGCGCACGATCTCCGCCCTGCAGCGCGAGTTCACGATGAAGGATCTCGACCAGCTCCACCACTTCTTGGGCGTTGCGGTTGAGCAACGCCCTGGTGCTCTTTTCCTCCACCAGCGCCAGTACTGCCTGGATATCCTCGAGCGAGCGGGCATGGCTGATTGCAAGCCGTGCTCCACTCCCGTGGACACCCAGGCGAAGGTGTCTTCGTCCTACGGCGCCCCGGTCGCCGACCCCACCACTTACAGGAGTCTTGTAGGTGCACTGCAGTACCTCACCTTCACCAGGCCGGACATCTCCTACGCGGTTCAGCAGGTGTGTCTCCACATGCATGATCCGCGGGAGCCGCATCTCACGGCAGTGAAGCGGATCCTTCGGTACCTGCGTGGCACCCACGACTACGGACTCCTTCTGCGGCGCGACTCTGCCTCCGAGCTGGTTGTCTACACCGACGCTGACTGGGCGGGTTGCGAGGACACCCGCCGGTCCACCTCCGGCTACACCGTCTTCCTGGGCGGCAACCTCGTCTCCTGGTCCTCGAAGCGGCAGCACGTGGTGTCCCGCTCGAGTGCCGAGGCGGAATACCGCGTCGTGGCCAACGGTATGGCCGAGTCCTCCTGGCTTCAGCAGTTGCTTCAGGAGCTACACTCCCCCCTCGCCCGGAGTACGTTGGTCTACTGTGACGACGTCAGCGCCGTCTACCTCTCCACCAACCCGGTACAGCATCAGCGCACGAAGCACGTGGAGATCGACCTTCACTTCGTTCGTGAGCGGGTGGCTCTCGGGGAGGTGCGAGTCCTGCACGTTCCGACGTCGTCGCAGTTCGCCGACATCTTCACCAAAGGACTCCCGTCGACGTTGTTCACCGAGTTTCAGTCCAGTCTCAACATCTGTCGTGGCTAGATGTTAGGACTGCGGGGGGGTGTTGGACTGTACGTGTATTAGGGGGCATTTTAGTCCTTTGTATTAGGGTTACTTAGCCCTTAAGCTATGTCCCCCTATATATGTATCCTCCTTGACAGGCTGTTATTGGACTAATCACTTTTCCTAATCTAATTTTGCCCTCCTACCCCGCGCGACTGGTCTATGCCGCGTGCGTCCCTCCTCCTACCCCACGCCGTCGGCCTTCCGCGCGCGTCCCTGCCTTCTACCCCGCACTGTCGGCCTTCTGCGCGCGTCCTCTTCCTCCTACCCCGCGCTGCTGGCCTTCCGCGCGCGTCTCTGCCTTCCTACTCCGTGCTGCCGGTCTTCCGCGCGCGTCCCTCTTCTTCCTACCCCGCGTTGCCGGCCTTCCGCGTGCGTCCCGTCCCTTCTCACCTCGCGCTGCCGGCCTCTGCCGCGCGCATCCCTCCTCCTACCCCGTGTTGCCAGCCTTCCGCGCGCATCCATCCTCCTACCCCGCGCCGCTGGCCTTCCGTGTGCGTCCCTGCCTTCCTACCTCGCGCTGCCGGCCTTTCGCGCGCGTCCCTCTTCTTCCTACCCCGCGCCGCCGGCCTTCCGTGCGCGTCTCTGCCTTCCTACCCCGCGCTGTCGGCCTTCCGCTTGTGTCTCTCTTCCTCCTACCCCACGTTGCCGGCCTTCCGCGCGCGTTCCTGCCCTCCTACCCCGCGTCGCGCCATCCATTGTGCGCGTCATGATGCTCCTTCCACGCCTCGCCGGCCTCCGCCATGCGCACTTGGGCCTTCTCTGCTGGTCGTGCCTCTCATGGCGAGGTGCTTGCAGCCCACTTCGTCCTCGCCACCGGTCGGGAGCGTGGGTGGGTTCTTCTACGGTGTTCTCCGCGATAAGTTGTTAGATTGTGTGTTTACTCATGTTTGTAGGGTCTTTTAGTTCAGTCTCATCATCTGCCACGATAGATGTTGTGACTGCGAGGGGGTCTTATTAGAGTGTCTTTGTGTTTACTCATGTAGGAAGTATGTTGTTGTCCAGTCTCAACATCTGTCGCAGCCAGAGTTTTGACTGCGGGGGGATGTTAGATTGTGTGTGTATTGTGTGTGTCAAAATACCTTTGAGTTGGGCTTCATAGCCTATATATGTAACCCCCTTTGTATTATCAATAGAGAGTTCAGTTTCCTTCTAATTGTTTCAATCCCTATAGCTATAATTTCTGCAGTTCGTGTGTACACGATGTTGAGCTACGGTGCTTTTTTGCTCCGTCGGTCTCACATTCTTTCATAAGTTGGGACTTTGCCAGACTAGGGTGCTTTGACTTGCTCTGTTTTGCAACAGTTTGTTAGTTTGACCAAATATTCAGAATATTAGAGCAGTTAGAGCAATGGTTGCACGTTGTGTCAAACTTCTCGCGCCAAAATTGCTGATTTGATGGCATATTTGTTGCAAGCTCCTGTGATGGTGTGTTTATTATTCGCTGCCTAAGGATCGATGGAAAGATCAAGGTCCCCGTTCATATATTGTTGTCGGTACCCTCAGTACCGGGTACCCCCGCGCACAGGAGAAAAACCGCCTAAGAACCTCGTCCCCTCCGCAGGGGCGAGCTCCGAAGGCGCCACGTGTCTAGCAGGGCCGTGCCTCCCCTCTCCTTAGAGGAATGCCGGACCTCAACCCCTCCGCAGGGGTGAGCTCCGAAGGCGCCACGTGTCCAGTGGGGCCGGGCCTCCCCTCTCCTCAGAGGCGAGCCCCGGGCCTGCCACGTGGCCAACAGTGCCGGACCTCACCCCCTCCGCAGGGGCGAGCTCCGAAGGCGCCACGTGTCCAGCAGGCCGGGCCTCCCCTCTCCTCAGAGGCGAGCCCCGGGCCTGCCATGTGGCCAGCAATGCCGGACCTCGCCCCCTCCGCACGGGTGAGCTCCGAAGGCGCCACGTACCGTGCTGCCCACCCTGGCTCGGTAGGCAGCAGGAGTAAAGGCATGTCATGTCTTGTCCGATCAAGACATTCAAGACCCGCGCCTTACCAAGACGCGGCGCACGCCCCTGTCAGGTGGCACTATGACCAGTCACATCACAGTTAAGACAAGCACACCATGTCATAAGCTGCTGACCAATAGATACGGCGACAAGACATGCCCTGCCGTCCATGCCATCATCAACCACTACGCCTAGCTTGCGGCACGGGCAGGACGGCAGAACAACGACTAAGAAGCCATTGCCAGAGACAACTACCAGCATTCACTGTAAGATATGGTAGATGGCAGGAAATCTCATCGGGGCCACCTGTCGGGCCCCGGGGCCCACCTTGTAAGTTGCCTGAGCCTTGAAGTATAAAAGACTCGGGTTGGCAACGTTGCAAGGGGTTCAAGCATTTTAGGTTCGAAAATTCGAGGTTCGAGGGTTCGAAAGGGTTGGACAGTAGGCAACTCAGTTCATCCAGATCACCAAGCTTAGAACTCCGGTTCTAAGCTCCGAGCAATACAGCTCCTGTGGACGTAGGGTGTTACGCTTCGGCGACCTGAACCACGTAAAAATCCTTGTGTCAATCCTCTTACAACCAATGTGACGTCCCGAGAGAACTAGCCCCTCCGAAAAATAACCTCCGTGGGTTGCTCCTGAAGCAGGCCCGGGGGAAGTGTCGACGGCACACTTCAACATTTGGCGCGCTAGGTAGGGGGCTTTTTTCTCTCGAGACAGGTCTGCGCCAACGAAGATGACCAAGCTTCCTTCAGCGGTTGGCTCTTCGCGCCCTCATTCCCGGCGAACGATGACCAGTGAGGGTCATGTCTCGACACGCTTAGGGAGGAGTGTGTCGGGACAGGTTGGGAGCCCGCGTCGGACTCCTACAATCTCAAGATCTGTTGTGGCGCAGAGTGCTACTCAAGCAAGTGCACTAGCTGCCGCACGAGCGCTCCTGCACAATCTGCCTGTTGTGGACGGTCCCCAGGGGCCGCCCAGCAGTGGATCCACGACGTCGACCACCTCGTCGCTGCTGCCTGCAACCCTCCGCTGCGACGGGGACGACGCCCCGGTCAACTAGATGTGTTGCTGTTGCGCACACCAACGGTTGACATGCAGACGGCAGACTCCCGTTCTACCAGGCTCTCAAGGACAGACCTGAGGACAGAGCTGGAGCGACGTCGCTTGGGGGAAGATGGTCGTGTGACCATCGAGCGACAGCGGGAAAGGCATCGCAACCACGAGGCCGACTACAGCATGTCGACTGCCTCGACTCAGCCTGGGCCACAGACGTTCGCCATGCGACCTCTGCCCCAGGCGTACGCCACGCAGCATATGCAGCAGCCATATGCCTTGCAGTCGGCGCCCCCGGTATATGGTGCACCGTTGTCCATGCCGGGGTACACCGTGCCAGCAGCAGACCAAGGGTTCGCGGCACTAGGATCTGCAGCGGCAGGGACGGGGTGTGCGGCCCTGGCGCCACACCTCCGCTTCGCAGTGTGGCCACGCAAGTTCCGGCCACACCTGCCGGAGAAGTACGACGGAAGCGTCAACCCTGCAGAGTTCCTGCAGATCTACTCTACTGCCATCCTCACGGCAGGAGGGGATGAGGCCATCATGGCTCATGAACTTGCCCCAGGGTTCCATAACTTCCTGGGGGGAGCTATGCTGACAGTTCACGGCGAACTTCGGCGGCTCCTACACGCGTCCCGACACGGAGCTAGACCTCCACGCTGTGCGACAGCAACCGGGGAATCACTGAACTCCTTCATCCAACGATTCTCCCAGGTACGGAACACCATCCCCCACATCTAGAATGCTTCAATTGTGGTTACATTTCGACAGGGTGTTAGGGACAAGAAGATACTCGAGAAGTTGGCCACCAGGGAGGTGCGAGACGTCACGGAGCTCTCCAGTCTGGCGGACCTGTGCCATGTACCACGCGTCGACAACACCGTCGCCGATGACCTGTCAACGAAGGCCTCCACCGGAGCCCCGGTGCCCGAAGGAGCCTTCTAAAGGATGTTGCCGCGACCCACAGCCCGGCCTGCCGAACCGGGTGAAGGGGGCGAGACCAGCACCTCGAAGCTGGCGGTCCCGGCGGCCCTGCAGCCATGGTGCCCGCCAACGATCGTATGCGCCCCTGGGGACTCCGTGCTACCCAGCGCCCAAGATCCAGAAGCTCAAGTAAGCCCCGATGCATGGATCACGGAGGTCCGGGACTACTTGAAAGACAACACCCTTCCTGATGAACATGCATCTGCTGAACGGATTGTGCGGATGGCTAAGAGATACACGCTGGTAGAAGGGGATCTATACCGGCGTGGCGCCAACGGCATCCTATTGCGGTGCATAACACAGGAGGAAGGCTGCGACCTGCTCGTAGAAATCCACGGAGGCGAGTGCAGGAACTACGCATCTTCCTGCACGCTGGTCGGTAAAGCCTTTCGGCATGACTTCTACTGGCCGACAACCCTCCTGGACGCCGTCAAACTGGTTAAGAGATGCAAGGCGTGCCAGTTCCATGCCAAGCAGATCCACACACCGGCGCAGACGCTGCAGATGATCCTACCCTCGTGGCCGTTCGCGGTATGGGGGTTGGACATCCTGGGGCCCTTCCCCAGAGCCGTTGGGGGATACTGGTTCCTCAACTAGACATCCCAGAGCCGGGCCACAGGGGAAACACACTTCTTCATGGTATACGGGGCCTAAGCCGTGCTTCCCCCGGAGGTCACCATGGGGTCCCCCCGTATCCGAGCTTACGACAAAGCCACGCAGGACCAGCTCCGGCGTGAGGACATCGACCTCGTCGACGAGGCAAGATGGCAAGCAACGCTTGGAAACTCACGGTACCGGCAGGCGCTTCGGCGCTACCACCAGAGGTCCGTGCATGCTCGGGAGCTCAAGGAAGGCGACCTGGTGCTGCGGCGCATACTTTCTCGAGAAGGCACCAACAAACTCTCCCCCAGCTGGAAAGGTCCCTTCCGAGTCACGAAAGTTTGCTGTCCCGGGTGCGTGCGCCTTACTACGGAGGATCCGTAAGTTCTTCCCTTAAAGTAGTGGTAGGACAGGTTTTTTCTTTTTTCTATAACAGATCCCATAGAGCCCAGGAGCAGCGCTCGGAGCAAGTAAGCCCTAGGGGGTGGTCCAGGACTACGTCCGACTTAGCTTGGTCCTGTACCCTAAGCGCGTAGGCCCTGCCCCCCTTCACAATGGGGTGGGTCATTGCCTCCATGTACGGCCTGTTTTCCTCCTATGGACTTATATGAATGAAAAGAACCCTGTCCTACCACGTTTACTTATGTGTTCATTTAAATTACGCATTAATTTTTATGATCACCTTCCCATACTCAAGACAGTGTACGCTCATCGTATACTCGGCTCTCCTTTCCCACTCTCATGCCTAGTCGGCATTTGCCATCCTGCTGAAGGCAGTTGTGCTTGAGGTACCTGCCAAAGCCCCGGGGGCCTCTCGGACCTCCCCCTGTTAGGGTACTGTGATGCCAGTTGGTCTCCTCCAGGAAAGACCTACGCCAGAGCGGGAGGTCTAGGGTGTGCAGCCTGCTTTGCCTGGTCCTGCACCCAAAGCGTGCGCACTCTGCCTCCCCAGCGCTACGGTCTAAGTACTAGGGGCCGGATGGTTACACCCTGACCAAGGAGGGAGCCGGACCTCCGGTGCCGAGTGCATTGAATTACCCAAGCCCCGTATACCGGCCCAGGACTGTAAGCCAAATAAGACTAAGAGACGGGGAAGGGAGGACCTCTGAGTAGAATTACCGTTTCCCTACTCGTGTGTCGGACCTCACCCCCTCCGCAGGGGTGAACTCCGAAGGCGCCACGTGTCCAGCGGGGCCGGGCCTCCCCTCTCCTCATAGGCGAGCCCCGGGCCTGCCACGTGGCCAGCAGTGCCAGACCTCACCCCCTCCGCAGGGGTGAGCTCCGAAGGCGCCACGAGTCCAGCGGGGCCGGGCCTCCCCTCTCCTCAGAGGCGAGCCCTGGGCCTGCCACGTGGCCAGCAGTGCCGGACCTCACCCCCTCCGCAGGGGTGAGCTCTGAAGGCGCCACGTGTCCAGCGGGGTCGGGCCTCCCCTCTCCTTAGAGGCGAGCCCTGGGCCTGCCACGTGGCCAGCAGTGCCGGATCTCACCCCCTTCGCAGGGGTGAGCTCCGAAGGCGCCACGTGTCCAGCGGGGCCGGGCCTCCCCTCTCCTCAGAGGCGAGCCCCGGGCCTGCCATGTGGCCCGCAGGGGTGAGCTCCGAAGGCGCCACGTGTCCAGCGGGGCCGGGCCTCCCCTCCCCTCAGAGGCGAGCCCCGGGCCTGCCACGTGGCCAGCAGTGTTGGACCTCACCCCCTCCGCAGGGGTGAGCTCCGAAGGCGCCACGTGGCGCCTCCTCTCTCCTCAGAGGCGAGCACGGGCCTGCCACGTGGTCAGTAGTGCCATACCTCACCCCCTCCGCAGGGGTGAGCTCCGAAGGCGCCACGTGTCCAGCGAGGCCGGGCCTCCCCTCCCTCAGAGGCGAGCCCCGGGCCTGCCACGTGGCCAGCAGTGCAAGGGCAAGCATCTAAGAGTCCCCGGCCTCCCGCTGGAACCGAGACGCGACGAGGGTGGCGACGTCTCCGACTTCGGCCCTGGCGATCTCCTCCCGCTCGGCCACGGGGCCCCGCACCACCGGCTCGAGAGAGATGGAGGAGTCCCGGTAACTGCCTCGCATGCCGGCGCTTCCCATTAATGGGGAGTATGCATGGGCCCGCGCAGTTGGGTTGTGCTGCTCTTGCAACGGCCTAAAGGAGTTTCCAAGAAAGTTCGCGGGGTAGAAAAGGAGAAGGCCCCACCCGCGGGATCGTTATCTTCCCCGAGGTGGGCCCAGGGGCCACTGTCGGTACCCTCAGTACAGGGTACCCCCGCGCACAGAGAAAAACCGCCTAAGGACCCCGCCCCCTCCGCAGGGGCGAGCTCCGAAGGCGCCACGTGTCCAGCAGGGCCGGGCCTGCCCTCTCCTTAGAGGCGAGCCCCGGGCCTGCCATGTAGCCAGCAGTGCCGGACCTCACCCCCTCCGCAGGGGTGAGCTTTGAAGGCGCCACATGTCCAGCGGGGCCGGGCCTCCCCTCTCCTCAGAGGCGAGCCCCGGGCCTGCCACGTGGCCAGCAGTGTCGGACCTCACCCCCTCCGCAGGGGTGAGCTCCGAAGGCGCCACGTGTCCAGCAGGGCCGGGCCTCCCCCTCCTCAGAGGCGAGCCCTAGGCCTGCCACGTGGCCAGCAATGCCGGACCTCGCCCCCTCCGCAGGGGTGAGCTCCGAAGGCGCCACGTGCCGTGCTGCCCACCCCGGCTCGGTAGGTAGTAGGAGTAAAGGTACGCCATGCCTTGTCCGATCAAGACATTCAAGACCCGCGCCTTCCCAAGACGCGGCGCACGCCCCTGTCAGGTGGCACTGTGACCAGTCGCGTCAAGTTAAGACAAGCACACTGTCAAAGTGTTCGGTCGACACTTCCCCCGGGCCTGCACTGGGCAGCCCGCGGAGGTTCTTTTTTCGGTGGGGCTAGTCCCTAGCGGAGAGCTTGCGCAGATGGACGAGTTAGTAAGAGCTTGACACGGCGAGTTTTACGTGGTTCAGGCCGCCGGAGCGTAAAACCCTACGTCCACGGCGAGCTCTGGAGCTCGCTGTATTGCTTGCTGCTCAGGACCGGAGGCCTGAGCTTGGGGGTGAGTTACAGCTTGAGAGTGTATGGCTAGCGTATGAGTTGCAAAGTGCGAGCCCTTGCTATCGACGCCTACCCGAGCCTTTTATAGTCCAAGACTCGGGCGGCTTACAAGGGGAGCCGGGACCCGACAGGTGGTACCGGGAAGATTGTCTATTATCTACCGTATCTGCAGTTATGCCGGTAGTTGTCTCTGGCCGAAGGCTTCTGAGTCTTCATCTTGCCGCCCTGCCCATGCCGCATGCTAGTCGTAGTGGTTGATGACGGCGCAGGCGGCATGGGATGTCTTGTCGCGGTGTTTATTGGCTGACAGGTTCTGACACCGCGCGCCAGTCTGTGATGCGACTGGGCGCAACGACACCTGACAAAAGCGTGCTCCGCGTCTCCGCGTCTTGGGAAGACGCGGGCCTTGAATACCTTGTACGGGCAAGGTATGGGGCGTATTTACGCCCGCTGCCTTTCGCTCGGGGCAGGCAGCGTCGCTCTGCTGCCACGTGGCGGGCTCGGAGCCCTTCTCAGAGAAGAGAAGGGTCAGTCCTGCGGGGCACGTGGAGCCTCCGGACCTCTCTCCACGGAGGGAGAGGCTCGGCTTCTGCTGGCCACGTGGCGGCCCCGGAGCTCTCCTCTGAGGAGAGGGAGGTCCGGCCCCGCTGGACACGCGGCGCCTTCGGACCTCTCTCCCACGGAGGGGGAGGTCCGGCTTCTGTATGCCACGTGGCGGGCCCGGAGCTCTCCTCTGAAGAGAGGGAGGTCCGACCCCGCTGGACGCGTGGCGCCTTCGGAGCTCTCCCTGCGGAGAAGGGCGAGTTCCTTAGGCATTTTACCCTGTGCGCGGGGGTACCCCATATCCCAGGTACCGACAGTGGCCCCCGGGCCCATCTCGGGGGAGATAGCGAGCCCGAGGTGGGACCTCCGTCTCTTCCGATCCGCGCACTTTCTCTAAGTCCCGAATTGACCGCTGCCGGAGCACGAACGGCCATGGGATCGTGGGAGCGTGCGCTCAATTGATGGTTGCTTTTACTGCGGCGGTTCCCAAGACTGCCACTTCTGCACGTTGCGGCGCTTTCTTCGGGAACCGCCGAAGTGCCTTGCCGGCTCATCTTCTCAGGAGACTGACTCCTTGACCCACCGCTTCAGTTGGGCGGCTAGGGTCCACCTTTCATCGGCGCCCGGTCTCGGAGCCAACGAGGTCGCCGACGCGATGTTTCCGGAGGTTTTCGAATTACCCCGAACCACCCCTGGAAAGTTTTAAAAGGGGATCTCACCCGCATCGCGGCTTCCCTTCTCATTGCGCTCGTACTTCCCTTGAACTCTTGCGCCCCGGCTCTCCTGCCCTTGCGCCCTCTTTCGCCATGGCTTCCAACTTGCTCCCGACGCGCCTCGTCCGCTCTTCCGAGCTCGGGCCAGTGCGCAGGCTGCTGGGCTGGCGCTCAGAAGAGCAGAAACATCGGCTTCGCCGAGGATCTCTCCCCCTGGTCCTGGAAAAGGGGGAGATAGTCTTCTTCACCGCTTATGCTCTGGCGGGATTCGTTCCGCCGATTTCTTCCTTCTTTGTCACCCTGCTGGAGACATACGGTCTCCAGCTTCACCATCTTTCCCCCAATTCCTTCGCAATGGCTGCTGTTTTTGTCCACTTCTGCGAGATGTTCGTGGGGGTGCACGCCTCCGTGACGCTCTTCCGCCACTTCTTTGTGCTGCGGACGACTGGGCGCGGCTCAAAGACTCAGATGGGGGCATACTACTTCCAGCATCGCTGCAAAGACCCCAAGATCTCCGGATACCTCCTGCCCTTCAGCGCATCAAGGTGGGAAAACTGGAGGGAGAGCTGGGTGGTAGTGCAGACCGACGAGCACGATCGCCTACAACTCCCAACCGCCAGCCCAACCACCGATCGCCGCTTCTGGGAGGAGATCCCTGAGCTGGAGCAGGAGTACACCCCGGTCTTGGAGCGGATCCGGTTCTTGGCCAACGAGGGGCTGACGTCTCTAATGGTGCTGATGGACTTTGTGTCGCGCCGTATTGCTCCCTTGCAGCAGCGTAGCCGCCCAGCGTGGTACTACACCGGCGAGCAGGACTGTACCAGGCTGGAGAGAGGCCCCGGCTCTGACCCTTCCGACGAGGAGCTGAACGAGATGGTGTGCAAGGTGAGCGGTGACTACATTCCCAGTGGCGACCCCGCCCTTCCGCCCTCTGCCACCCCCCTCTTCTTGGAGCCTCAGAGGAGGTCAGAGCTCCTGCGGAAGATGCCGAACCTTGATGATATCGGGATCGCCGTCCGACAGGTCGAGGATGCCTTCTGGGGTATCACCATTCCAGGAACCGAGCACCCCGGGTCAGGGCATGAGGCATCCGCTGCTGTCAAACCCTCCCCCAGAGCCGACGGAACCCAAGCCGCCGACAAAGGGAAAGGAAAAGAGCCGGCCCCCGGGCATCTAGAGAAGAAACGCGCCCGGTCTCCTCCGAGGGTGCCGCCTGTGCCGAGTCAGGGTGCCGGAGCTACTTTGCTCCCATCTCCCGGAGGTGCTGGTCCATCGGGTGGCGACCCGAAGAGGTCTCGAGTGTCCCTCCCCGGCGGGTCTCTCCCCAGACAGCAGCCGTCCGAATCAGCCCAGGTACCTCGCCATCCTTCCTCAAGCGGAGGGGCTCCCAGGACGGATGTTGGTGGGGTGACGCCGGCGAGTGCGCCGGGGATCCAGGCGTTCCATTCCGCGACCGTTCCAGCCGCTGGTCCTGGCGGTTCAGCTACAGCCCAGAGGCCAGTGCTGCAAGCTCGCTGGAGCGCTCATGCTGCCCAGTAAGTGTTATTCTTTCTGGCTTATAGGAGCAGAGCTCTTGCCTCTTCTCTTATTCTAAGGGCTTCTTCTTCTTTGCAGGGACCAACCGGCTATCAGGGGCGGGCCTCTTATCCGGCCGCCTTCAACCAGCGGAAGCTCCGCGCCTCAGCACCTGGGGACCGTGGCGGCCCCCATGGCTCCCAAATCGACGGGGGCACCCTCTGCACCAGCGGGTTCATTTTCCGCGGTGGCCACATCTGCTCCTACCCGCCCTCCTTCACCAGTCCAGAAGCCAGGTCTTGAGACCGGGAGGGCTGCTGTAGGTGCGCCTGCTGGCCCCCTGGCCTGCTTAGACAGCGCCCCACCGTGGCTGCTGAGGCGCCGGCGCCCCCGCCGGTCTTAGACTCGTCAGGGGGGTCCAACGGCGCAACTCCTATCCCCCTGCTCCGGCGCCCGTGTGGGACGCCCTGGGGCGTGCCCAGACCAGCGCCCGGCAGCTCCAATCTGCCTTTGAGCAGGAGCGGAAGGCATTGGCCGGCGAGAGGGAACACCTTCTCAGCTGGCAGCAGCGGGCCCGGGCGGACCTTGACTCAAGGCAGTCAAGGCTTGAGGCCATGAGTGCTCTGCTTGGCACTCAGAAGAAGGCCATTAGCCGCTTGGAGTCAGAGGCCCAGCGGGTTCGTGTCACCTACCGCGAGGCCCTGGCCCAAGCTGAAGCCAAAGCCAAGGAGTGTTCCGCCGCCGCGGAGGAGTTGCAGCTGCAGGTAGCCCGTCGGGAGCACGCCGTCGCTGATCGGGAACGCGCCGTTGCGGCCGAGGAGGAGAAGACCACCGCCCGGATGAGGGCCAAGGTGGAGGAGCTAAGGGCTCGGTCCGAGGAGCTGGGGCTCCGTGAGTCGGCTGTCGCCGCGAGGGAGGAGCAGTTCTCCAAGGAGCGTCAGGCGGCGATGGATCGCGAGCTAGCGGCTCGCCAAGAGGTAGAGAGGCTCCAGTCCTTGCGGACTGCCGAGGCCCAGGCGGTCTGGTGCTTCATTGCCAAGGCGGGATCCGCCTTGGCTCCTCTTAGTTTCAGCCCTGTGCAGGTGGAGACCCCAGCGCGGCCGATGTCCGAAGCGGCCCCGGCCCTTGAGTCTCTTGGCGACGAGCTAGGTCGGCTCGAATCAGTGATCACCGACGAGCTGGAAGCGGAAGGTCGGGGCCTCGCGAAGGAGGTTGCGATGCACGTTCTGTCGTGCTTCGTTAGCCGAGACCCTTCCTTTTCTCTGGGGCCGGTTCGACTAGGACCCGTCGCCGATTGGGAGGAAGCTGCCAGGGCCGAAGTCGAGGACTTAGCTGCCCTCGTGGCCTCTAGGTTTCATCGGGAGTCCGGGGACCCCTAGGCATCTGCCCTCGTGTCCACAAGGCCCTGTACTTCCTTTTTTATTTTTGTTGAGTCTGTAGCCCAGCTCGTGGAGCCTTCATATGGACAGACTTCTGTTTCTTTCTGTGTCTGCATGTCCTAGTCTTCTTCTTGGCCTTTCCTGACCGAGTCCTTAGCTCCGCAAGGACTCGGAGGCCTTGACCAATCTCGAAGCTCTGCACAGACACCTTCTCCGGGTCCTTACTGTATACTAAGGGTTCCGGAGGTCTCCAGGACCCGCCTCACGAGATCGGAGGGGGGTCCGGGCCTGTTGGTCACGTGGCGGGCCCGGAGCTCCCGCCTGAGGGGAGGTCTGGGCTTGCAGGGCACGTGGAGCCCTCGGGCCTCTCCCCGCAGAGGGGGGAGGTCCGACTTCTGTAGACCACGCGGCGGTCCCGGAGCTCCCACTCTCAAGGAGGTGGGAGGTCTGGCCCTGCTGGACACGTGGGGCCTTCAGGCCTTGCCCCTGTGAGGTCTAGCTCTTTGATCTTACCTTGGGGTTTTTTGGCCTTGCGCGATCCCGTAGCGGCCCCCTGGTAGGTGCGTTCTATTGGATGGATGCGCCTACCATACTCCTGCGGGGAGCTGAGGCTGAGAGGTCCTGCACACAAGTAAGGAAAAAGTAATTCTCCTTGGGGGCTCCCCCCCTCTATCTCTTAGTCTTATCTGGCTTACGGTCCCCGTCCACTTATATGGTGCTTGGGAACTACCGTGCGCGAAGTGCCGGGGGCTTGGGGCCCCCCTGGCTTTCGGCCGGTACCTCCCGCGCAACCGCCTTTGGCAGGACAGCAAATTCCGACTAAAGATGAGAATGAGAAGGGGGAGTTGAACGCATAGTGAGCACGCATTAGTAGGGTAATCATAAAAATTTAATAAGTAAATTAAATGAGTACCAAAGAAGAGCAACGTAAGGTAGGTTTCTTTTCATATAAATTTCCATACGGGGGAAGGCGGGCCGAATATGTAGGCCACGACCCACCTCAAGGGAAGCAAGACTCTACGCGCTTGGGGTCGGAACCAGGCGAAGCTGAACGTAGTCCTGGACCGTCCCCTGAGGCTTAGTTGCTCCAAGCCCTGTTCTTGGACTTTTATGGAATTTATTATAAAAAGAAGGGTCTGTCCTATTGTTGCTCTAGGGGTAGAACTTACAGCGGTGTTCCGTGTTCCGAAGGTTCGGGAGCGGGTCCCCGTCCTCGGTTCTGGGGAATGGTCCCAGGCCCGGGATGTCCAGCCCCAGTATGGCAAATGGCCATGTGGGTTGGATCATCTGTACCGTCCAAGCCGGTGTATGGATCTGCTTGGCGTGGAACAGGCACGCCTAGCAGCTCTCGACCAGCTCGACGGCATCCTGGAGTGTTGCCGGCTAGTAGAAGCCATGCCGAAAGGCTTTACTGACAAGCGTGCGTGAGGAAGAGTGACTCCCACATTCGCCTCCATGGATCTCAGCGAACAAGTCGCAGCCTTCCCCCTGGGTTATGCACCGCAATAGGATGTGGTTGGCGCCACGTCGGTAGAGATCCCCCTCTACCGCCATGTGTCTCTTAGCCATACGCACAATCCGTTCAGCGGATACACGTTCATCAGGGAGGATATTGTCTTTCAAGTAGTCCCGGACCTCCGTGATCCATGCATCGGGTCTGACTTGAGCATCTGGATCTTGAGCGCTGGGTTGCACGGAGTCCCCAGTGACGCTTATGATCCTTGGCGGCGTCCATGGCCGCCGGGACCGCCAGCTTCGAGATGCTGGTCTAGCCCCCTTCGCCAGCTCGGCGGGCCGGGCTGTGGGCCGCGGCAACGTCCTCTCGAGGCCCCCTTCAGGCACAGTGGCTCCGGTGGGGGTCTTCGTTGAAAGGTCGTCAGCTGCGGCCTTGCTAGCGCGCGGTACGTGGTGCAGGTCCAAGGCGAGGAGGTCTGTCTCCACCGTCTTGGTTGATAACCAGACTGGGAGTTGCCCTGAGCCAACGACTAGCAAGGAGGATGAGCACTTCATACTTTGCTATGTTGTTGGCTGCCTTGGAATTGAAACGCGCCACATACCCAGACTGCTCCCCCGATGGCGTGAGGAACAGTACGCTAGCATCGGCCCCCTGCTTTCGCAAGGAGCCGTCGACGAACATCATTCGGTAAGGCCTGGTGAAGGTCAGGGCTCAGGGTCCTGTTTCATCGTCTTCGTGGCCCCCTGAGCGTGCGTCTACTTCAGCCACAAGTCAACTAGTGCTCGGTTAATGTCTGCATGACAGGAAAGGGAGCCTAGGTCAAACTTCAGTAGCTCCGCCGCCCATTTGGCGGCATTGTCCACCGCGTGGGAGCTGTGGAGGATAGCTTTTAGCCTGGGGAGACCGCCGGGTGCTCGATACTCGGAGGTCCCTAGGCTGCTTTGGACCTTCCGGGAAGCTCCGCTGATGTCCCGGGAGCTCCGGGGAGGGGTCCCATTGCACCTCCGGGAGGTCCTGCTGGTCCTCCGGGAGGTTGTGTCGGGGACCCGAGGTCCGGTTTAGGCCTCCGGGTTTTTTTTTAGCGAAACAGGTTACGGTGGTATGGGGTTAAAGCCATTGGCGCGAAGACCAGAAATTCGCGGGACCCCTAGCTATGCCGAGTCGGTTTATGCCGGGATAAGCAGGTAAAGGGGTCTGATGGGAGCCCTAGCAAGCATTTGGGAAGCGCAGCATATCATAGCCTGGCATCGAGTCTACTATTTGGTCTATCATAGGGAGAGAAAATAAGTCTTTAGGGCATGCCTTATTGAGACTGGTGTAGTGGATGCGCTTCCAGAGCTTCTCGCTGGCCTTCGGGATAACAGCACGGTTTGCCAAGCGCCGGGAGCGGCGGACTCTCCGTCTTGTTGGACGGCTGGACGTCGGGAAAGACCTTTAAGTAGTGCTCGATCACCTCCCTAGGGATCTCTGGCCTCGGCGATGGCTGTCATGCAGCACATCGACCTTGTGCTGGAGGGGGGCAACGAGCGCGCCTTCCTATTTGACATCCAGGCCCCCGGCTACCCGGGTGGTCTGGGTGGCATCGGCGCTGATTCGGACGAGCCTTGTGGGGACGTCGTCCTCATCGAGGGGTTGCACGCGGGGTGCTGTGGTAGAGGCACGGTGGCGTGCACTCGGGTGGAGCTGGTTTGGTTCTGCGCTGCCTAGGGTTGGCGCTCTAGTCGCTATAAGCGCCTGAAGCTTTTCCAAGGCTAACACTGTGGCAGCACGATCTCCACAAATCTTGAGGACGCCTGTTGGTGTAGGCATCTTCAAGACAAGGTAGCCGTAGTGGGCTACTGCCATGAATCGGTACAGGGCTGGCCTGCCGATTATGGCGTTGAAGGGGAGGTCAATCTCGGCCACGTCAAACAGAATGTACTCTGTCCGGTAGCTGTCCGGTGCCCCAAAGGTCACCGGGAGGCTGATGTGGCCGTAGGGAACGACCTGTCCCGGTCCCACCCCTGAGAACGGGCTCGATGGGGCGAGCTTGGCCATCGGGATCTGCAGCTTCTGGAAGGCTGCGCGATTGATGAGGTTCAGCTCAGCCCCGCCATCCACCAAAACGTGGTACATCTTCATGTTGGCGATGGTGGGGGCCACCACGAGCGGCAGTTGGCCGGCCCCAGCCATGTTCCTGGGGCAGTCGGTGTCATCGAAGCTGATGGGGGTTCCCATCCACCTGAGGTGCGGTGCTGCACCTGGGAGGGGAGCCACCGACGCTACCGCTCGACGCAAGGCCTTAGCCGTGCTACGGGACGGGGGGTCAGCGGACCCGCCGAAGATGACATAGAGCATCTTCCGGTGCTTGTAACACCCCAAAATTTTGATTCAAAACCTTAAATCATGTTAAAAGGGGAATTTAAAAATTTTTGGACGTGTTGCATGTTTTACATAAATTCAAATTCAAACTGGAATTCAAATTAAACTCAAATCAGAAAAGAAATGGAAAAAGAAAAAGAGAAAACAGAAAAAAAAACTGGCCAGTGGGCCCAAACCCACCAGCAGGCCCAACTTACCCCGCGCCAGCCCGCAGCCGCGCGCCCGCGCTCTCTCACACTGACAGGCAGGACCCACCGATCTTCGTCTACCTCGCGCCGCGCCGAACTCCCCCGCGCCCAAATCGAAACCGATCGGGATTTCGACGTAAACCCCGCTGAATTCTGTTCGTAGCCGACGCGGACATGATCTAAACCACCCCGCCGCCCTCCCCCGTCTATAAAAACTCCGGCCTCGTTCTGTTTTTCCCACGCGATCGCCGATTTTTACTCCGGTGAGAACCGAGACTTCTCCGGTGAATTCTGGCCGATCTAAGCTCGGAAACTCCGATCTAACTCGCTGGTCTTGATCCACCGCCTCCGGGGAACCTTGCAGGTGCAAAAAACTCGGTGACTTGCGGTGTAAACACAGCGCCGACGAGCTTCGCCGTGGTTTTGCCTCGGACCTCGCCGCCGATCACCTTCCAGGACCTCCGAGCTCAAGAAAACCCCCGAGGTGAGATCCCCGACCTCCCCTCTACCGATCTATGCCATAAGATCACAGTTCTAGGCAGAATTCTCGAGGATCCGAAAGTTTCCGGCGAGATCGCCGCCTCCCGCCGCCGTGCGCCGACGGCAGCGCCGCCCGCGCTCGATCAGAGCGACGTGGCCGCTTGTGCGCCGTTTATTTTAAATCGCACGGTAGGTTTTAAATCCCCGCGTACCGGTTCGACGTTATAATCTCAGCCGTCGGTTTAAAATCGGACGATCCACGTCAGCCCCGCATTATAAAGACTGGAAATCTTACGTGCTACCCCCTGGGGTTCTCGGGAAATAAGAGCTAGCCCCGGAAACTTCTGATCTAGCCCCTGGAACTCCAGAAAATCATGTAAATTCATTTAAAAATCAGTTTTAGCCCCTGGACTTAATAAAAATTAGGAAAAACATCTCTGATAAGTGTAGCTAAACCCCTAGAAATTCTGAAAATAATATTATAGACCCTGTAGTGGGGTAAGTTTAACTTTTTAGCCCTGTTTAGTATTTAATTTAGGAAATTGAATATGTTGATAGTGTTTAAAAATTAAAAAGTGGGACAAACATATTGTCAAAATTTAATTGAAGACTTTCTCAGTATTTAGTAAACTTTGGAGTGAGATAAAAACATATTTTGGGCTGAATTGAATCTGTCTAATTTATTATTCACATTTAGGGACACATTTTTAAGCAATGAATAGTTTTAGAAAATAGGAAAATAATTGTGAAATAGTTTACATCAGAGGCAAAGGTCAAAATATGTTATTAAATTATTTAGGACCAGAACCTATTCTGTTAGATGATGTGTATTACTAATTTCATAATAAAGAACACATTTATGTATAGGAAAATAAATCTGAAAATATAGAAACTAGTAAATGATAAATGGAGTTTCTAGAATCCAAAGAATTCAGTTTAAGGTTGGTAGAAATTCTAAAGGCACATATGGAGAAGAAAAATACTTTTCATACATACTTGGTAGTGAAAAGGTGTAGTAATTGAATATAAGGAGTTTATTTAAATTGAAACTCATATATATAGCATGTAAGTATAAATGTGAACACAAAAGTAGGAATCATATACATATGATTAAAAGTGTATGCAAGACACAAATCAACACACATAGAGTAACCACAACACATATAATGGTGAATGACTTTCATAAATGTGAATGTGTGTTTTGTATGAAGTGGAAGTGAGAACTATGTCTTATGGATTGTTGTTTTTCTTTTGCTATGTGTGATGGTATGATGTAGAACCTGCTCAAGAGCAAGTTATTCCTTTCCAAGATCAGGACTACCCATTTCAAGAGCAGCAAGAAGGAGGCAAGTGTCCTTGACCACTTTGATCCTATGCTAGGATGTGTAGTTAGAATTATTTGCATTGTCAATTTAAATATGAAACCCATGATAGGAAGTTTCCCTAGAATTGCATTACCTTGTTTTCCTTGTAGCTTGGGTTGGGATTTATTTTATCATGTCATTTATTATTATGCATATACTTAGCCATGCTTAGAATGGGATATTTGGGATATGAGATCATCAGCTTATTTTACCATACTCTTGAATGAGATATTGTGAGTTATGTAGAGGTAGGGATCAAGGCAAGTTGGATGCTTTGGTTGTGTGCTGGGTGCACGAGACTCGGGTTTGTGTTTAGTACTTGCCTGGATCCTAAGGACCGGTTCATGGAGCATGTAACCTGGCTTTACAGTGACAACCACATGCTGAGATGGGGCAGCTTGGCCAATTAATTAGGTGTATCCCCGGCGTAGTATGGGTGTGTTGGATGGTGCGGGGAATAGGTGTTAGCTGGACTACCATATGAACCGCAAGACTCAAGAGGGGGCCACTGCAGCGGGGTTGGAGTCTCTTGTATGCTGTTAGGGGTGAAACCTCAGTGGGCCCACGCTCGTCGGGAATCCCTTTGTAAAGGCTTCATAGTGATCTCCTGGCTACACACCTGGGAAGTGTGAATGTGGTTCGTAGCCACTGGCATAATGGAGGTTCTTTTAGTCCACCCGGCAACGGGGGGATGAAATCACTACATGTGGGTACAGTGGTACAAACTCTGCAGAGTCAAAACTGTCATGACAGCCGTGCTCACGGTCAATAGCGGCTTGGACTTATTCATGATTAGAGGATTGATGGTTTTGGAAGTTGTGAATGTTAAGCGGGGAGCTTAACATTGGAAATGATGTTATGGTTATTTGATTATGATGAGGGTACAGGAGCTTCGGAAGCACGAGAAAAACTATCCTACACATGACCTAGAACTAGCCGCAGTGGTACACGCGTTGAAAATTTGGCGACACTATTTGATGGGGAAGAGGACAGAGATATATACGGATCATAAGAGTTTGAAGTACATTTTCACACAGCCAGATCTCAACCTCAGACAAAGGAGATGGTTAGAGCTAATCAATGACTTTGATGTGGGCATCAACTATCATCCTGGGAAAGCAAACGTCATGGCCGATGCTTTGAGTCGGAAAGTGCAGGTCAATAAGTTGAGCTTGAAGGACATGTCTGCAGAATTGAAGGACGAGGTTATAAGGCTCAATCTATGTCTAGTAAATAGTGGTGAAGCCATCGCCATGGAAGTGGACTCCACACTCGAGCGAGACATACGTGAGGGCCAAAAGAATGATGAGAAGATACAAGAGATCAGACAGCTCATCAAGGAAAATAAAGCTCCTGGTTTTAGAGAGGATGAACAAGGAACGGTGTGGCACAGGAAAAGAATCTGTGTGCCAGAAGTAAAGGAGATCCGTGAATTGATTTTGAAGGAGGCTCATGATTCTGACTATTCCATTCATCCTGGGAGTACGAAAATGTACTAGGACCTCAAGAGCAGGTATTGGTGGTATGGCATGAAGCGAGATGTCGCGGAACATGTTGCCCTATGTGACACATGTCAGTTGGTGAAAGCAGAACATCAACGACCCGCGGGATTATTGCAACCACTCAAAGTGCCTGAATGGAAATGGGAAGAAATCAGCATGGATTTCGTCGTGGGATTGCCTAGGACCCAATCAGGGTATGATTCAATATGAGTCATCATTGATAGGCTAACCAAAGTAGCTCACTTCATCCCCGTGAAGGAAAGCTACAGCGGATCCAAATTGGCAGAGTTGTACATGTCAAGGATCGTGTGTTACCATGGAGTGCCAAAAAAGATAGTGTCGGATCGAGAGACACAGTTCACCTCAAGATTCTGGCAGAAGTTGCACAAAACCATGGGAACCCATCTGAACTTTAGTTCTGCCTATCATCCCCAAACTGACGGGCGGACGGAGAGAACCAATCAGATTCTTGAAGATATGCTAAGGGCATGTGCACTCAAAAACAATAGGAGTTGGGACAAGAACTTACCGTATGCGGAATTTTCCTATAACAACAGCTATCAAGCTAGTATGAAGATGTCACCGTTTGAAGCTTTGTATGGGAGGAAGTGCAGAACTCCCCTATTTTGGAACCAAACAGGAGAAAGTAAGTGTTTGGTCCAGAAGTGCTACAAGAAGCCGAGGCGAAGGTGAGGGAGATTCGCAACAACTTGAGGATAGCACAGACACGCCAAAAGAGTTATGCTGATGTACGAAGAAGAGAGCTCGTTTTCAACGTGGGAGACTATGTTTATCTCAAGGTGTCCCCTATCAGAGGACTTTGTCGGTTCAAGGTGAAAGGGACGTTGTCACCTCGATACATCGGACCCTTTTAAGTTTTGGAAAGGAAAGGCGAAGTGGCGTATCAACTAGAGTTACCGGTTCATCTATCGGATGTGCACGATGTATTCCATGTGTCACAACTCAAGAAATGTCTGAGGACGCCTGAAGAGGTGTTACCCATGAATGAAGTGGATGTAGCTGAGGATTTGTCTTATGCCGAGCAACCATACAAGATTTTGGAGACAATGGAACGCCTCACCAGAAATAAAAGAATCCGGATGTGCAAGGTGCAGTGGAAGCATCACTCAGAAGAGGAAGTCACCTGGGAGCGGGAAGATGAGCTCAAGGCACAATTTCCGGAATTGTTTTCTTAGAAACACCAATCTCGAGGACGAGATTTCTTTTAAGGGGGTAGAGCTGTAACACCCCAAAATTTTGATTCAAAACATTAAATCATGTTAAGAGGGGAATTTAAAAATTCTTGGACGTGTTGCATGTTTTGCAAAAATTTAAATTCAAACTGGAATTCAAATTAAACTCAAATCAGAAAAGAAATGGAAAAAGAAAAAGAGAAAACAGAAAAAAAAACCGGCCAGTGGGCCGAAACCCACCATCAGGCCCAACTTACCCCGCGCCAGCCCGCAGCCGCGCGCCCGCGCTCTCTCACACTGACAGGCGGGACCCACCGATCTTCGTCTACCTCGCGCCGCGCTGAACTCCCCCGCGCCCGAATCGAAACCGATCGGGATTTCGACGTAAACCCCGCTGAATTCTGTTCGTAGCCGACGCGGACATGATCTAAACCACCCCGTCGCCCACCCCCGTCTATAAAAACCCCGGCCTCGTTCTGTTTTTCCCACGCGATCGCCGATTTTTACTCCGGTGAGAACCGAGACTTCTTCGGTGAATTCTGGCCGATCTAATCTCGGAAACTCCGATCTAACTCGCTGGTCTTGATCCACCGCCTCTGGGGAACCTTGCAGGTGCAGAAAACTCGGTGACTTGCGGTGTAAACACAGCGCCGACGAGCTTCGCCGTGGTTTTGCCTCGGACCTCGCCGCCGATCACCTTCCAGGACCTCCGAGTTCAAGAAAACCCCCGAGGTGAGATCCCCGACCTCCCCTCTACCGATCTATGCCATAAGATCACAGTTCTAGGCAGAATTCTCGAGGATCCGAAAGTTTCCGGCTAGATCGCCGCCTCCCGCCGCCGTGCGCCGCCGGCAGCGCCGCCCGCGCTCGATCAGAGCGACGTGGCCGCTTGTGCGCCGTTTATTTTAAATCGCACGGTAGGTTTTAAATCCCCGCGTACTGGTTCGACGTTATAATCTCAGCCGTCGGTTTAAAATCGGACGGTCCACGTCAGCCCCTCGTTATAAAGACTGGAAATCTTACGTGCTACCCCCTGGGGTTCTCGGGAAATAAGAGCTAGCCCCGAAAACTTCTGATCTAGCCCCTGGAACTCCAGAAAATCATGTAAATTCATTTAAAAATCAGTTTTAGCCCCTGGACTTAATAAAAATTAGGAAAAACACCTCTAATAAGTGTAGCCAGACCCCTAGAAATTCTGAAAATAATATTATAGACCCTGTAGTGGGGTAAGTTTAACTTTTTAGCGCTGTTTAGTATTTAATTTAGAAAATTGAATATGTTGCTAGTGTTTAAAAATTAAAAGTGGGACAAACATATTGTCAAAATTTAATTAAAGACTTTCTCAGTATTTAGGAAACTTTGGAGTGAGATAAAAACATATTTTGGGCTGAATTGAATCTGTCTAATTTATTATTCACATTTAGGGACACATTTTTAAGCAATGAATAGTTTTAGAAAATAGGAAAATAATTGTGAAATAGTTTACATCAGAGGTAAAGGTCAAAATATGTTATTAAATTATTTAGGACCAGAACCTATTCTGTTAGATGATGTGTATTACTAATTTCATAATAAAGAACACATTTATGTATAGGAAAATAAATCTGAAAATATAGAAAGTAGTAAATGATAAATGGAGTTTCTAGAATCCAAAGAATTCAGTTTAAGGTTGGTAGAAATTCTAAAGGCACATATGGAGAAGAAAAATACTTTTCATACATACTTGGTAGTGAAAAGGTGTAGTAATTGAATATAAGGAGTTTATTTAAATTAAAACTCATATATATAGCATGTAAGTATAAATGTGAACACAAAAGTAGGAATCATATACATATGATTAAAAGTGTATGCAAGACACAAATCAACACACATAGAGTAACCACAACACATATAATGGTGAATGACTTTCATAAATGTGAATGTGTGGTTTGTATGAAGTGGAAGTGAGAACTATGTCTTATGGATTGTTGTTTTTCTTTTGCTATGTGTGATGGTATGATGTAGAACCTGCTCAAGAGCAAGTTATTCCTTTCCAAGATCAGGACTACCCATTTCAAGAGCAGCAAGAAGGAGGCAAGTGTCGTTGACCACTTTGATCCTATGCTAGGATATGTAGTTAGAATTATTTGCATTGTCAATTTAAATATGAAACCCATGATATGAAGTTTCCCTAGAATTGCATTATCTTGTTTTCCTTGTATCTTGGGTTGGGATTTATTTTATCATGTCATTTATTATTATGCATATGCTTAGCCATGCTTAGAATGAGATATTTGGGATATGAGATCATCAACTTATTTTACCATACTCTTGAATGAGATATTGTGAGTTATGTAGAGATAGGGATCAAGGCAAGTTGGATGTTTTGGTTGTGTGCTGGGTGCACGAGACTCGGGTTTGTGTTTAGTACTTGCCTGGATCCTAAGGACCGGTTCATGGAGCATGTAACCTGGCTTTACAGTGCCAACCACATGCTGAGATGGGGCAGCTTGGCCAATTAATTAGGTGTATCCCCGGCGTAGTATGGGTGTGTTGGATGGTGCGGAGAATAGGTGTCAGCTGGACTACCATATGAACCGCAAGGCTCAAGAGGGGGCCACTGCAGCGGGGTTGGAGCCTCTTGTATGCTGTTAGGGGTGAAACCTCAGTGGGCCCACGCTCGTCGGGAATCCCTTTGTAAAGGCTTCGTAGTGATCTCCTGGCTACACACCTGGGAAGTGTGAATGTGGTTCGTAGCCACTGGCATAATGGAGGATCTTTTAGTCCACCCGGCAACGAGGGATGAAATCACTACATGTGGGTACAGTGGTACAAACTCTGCAGAGTCAAAACTGTCATGACAGCCGTGCTCACGGTCAAGAGCGGCTTGGACTTATTCATGATTAGAGGATTGATGGTTTTGGAAGATGTGAATGTTAAGCGGGGAGCTTAACATTGGAAATGATGTTATGGTTATTTGATTATGATGAGGGTACAAGAGCTTGGGACCATTTCATCTATGTAGTAATGTAGGTGCTTAAAAAAAGCTAAGGTGATAGGAATTAATTGCATAGTGCTTTAACCATGAGTTCAACCTCTCCTTATTCTAGCCATGCATGATATAATTTTCCCACACTTGCTGAGTACCATTGGTACTCAACCTTGCATATTTGTTGGTTTATATTGCTGCTCAGGTCAAGATAATGAGGTGGTGTATAATGACCAAGACTTTGGACCCGAAGAAGGTTTCTAGGTTCATGGAGACCCCCGGGCAACGCCTGTGATGGAGCCCTAAAGAATAATATTCCGCTGCTAGTTTATTTACTTGTGATGAACTTACTATTGTCCATCCAGACATTTGCTATGTAAGACTTATTTATATTAGACACCTGGCTTGTAATAAATGATGCTTCACTATTTGTCATCACATGTATGAGAAAATGATCCTGGCATACATGTGTTATTCACTTGGTTGTTCTTCGGAAAAACCGGGTGTGACAGTGCTCGTCATCACTGGAACTGGAGCTCCCATGACTGCGCACTGCCGTTACGGCGTGCTGAAGCTCCTGGAACTCCACCCGGCGGTCGACGCCGTCTCGGGCCTCGACCTTCTGCTTGCCGCCCCTTTGATCGTTGGGTGGGGCATCAGTTAGAGGCTGTTTCCCTTTCCGGAAGCGCTCCGCGAGCTTCTGGATTTCCCGGCATTCGGCAGCGGTATGATAGCTGGTGCCATGCACAGGGCATAATTCATCCTGGCCCCCATCTGGGGCCGGTGGTTGTCGCGGCCTCTTGTCAGGGCGCAGCCCCCGAGCTCCACTGGGTGCCGCTGTTGCGACAACAGGGACCGCGGCTGATGTTTTTACGCTACTTCCGTACGAAGCGCCGCCGGGTCCCGGCTGACCCCCTGGCTTGGGGACCGGCAGAGAGTGTCAGTTCCGCCCTTCGGCTGCTCTGGCACACTTGTCCGCCAGGTTGAAGAGTTCTGAGGCATCGCGGACCTCCCTGGTCTCGAGCTTCTCGAGCATCTTGCTGTCCCGAACGCCTTGCCGGAACGCCACCACCACCGAAGCATTCTGAATATGCGGGATGGTGTTGCGTACCTGAGAGAACCGCTGGATGAAAGAGCGCAGCGACTCCCCAGGTTGTTGCTTGACGGCGTGGAGGTCAAGCTCCGTGCCGGGACGGGTGTAGGAGCTGCCGAAGTTGGCGACGAACTGCCGGCAGAGCTCACCCCAGGAGGTTATGGACCCCTGAGGTAGATTCATGAGCCAAGACCGAGCTGGGCCGGTCAAGGCGACGGGGAAGTAGTTGGCCATGACAGCCTCGTCCCCTCCTGCGGCAAGTACGGCGGTGGAGTAGATCTGGAGGAACTCCGCTGGGTTGACGCTGCCGTCGTACTTCTCAGGCAGGTGCGGGCGAAACTTGCGTGGCCACCTTGCGAAGCGAAGGTGGGGTGCAAGGGCCGCACATCCTGCACCTGCTGCTGCAGGTACTGGCGCTGCGAACGCTTGGTTCGCACTTGGCACCGCGCATCCCGGCATGGGCAAGGCTGCACCATAGATCGGGGCCGCTGCTTGCGGCGCATATAGTTGTGGCATATGTTGCGCAGCATATGCCTGAGGCAGGGCTCGCGTGGCGAAGGCCTGCCCTTCTGGTTGTGTCGAGGCCGACGACATGCTGTCGCCAGCCTCATGGTTGCGACGCCTTTCTCGGCGTCGCTCGAGGTACACCCGGGCGTCCTGGCCCAAGTGGCACCGTTCCAGTTCCCTTCGCAGGTCCGTCGACAGGAGCCTGGAGGAGCTGGAATCCGCCGTTAGCCCGTCAACCGTGGGTGTGCGCGTCAGCGACACAGCCGGTTGTCCTGGGCGCCGTCCGCGCCGAAACCGAGGGTTCGCGGCGGCGACGACGAGGCGGTCCACCTCGCGGACCCATTGCTGGGTCGCTGAATGGGGCGCATCCCCCGCAGGTGGGTTGCGCAGCAGCGCTCTTGCTGCAGCCAGCGCACCTCCATGGTGTACGCTCAGCGCTGCAGAAGATCTCACACTGGTCGGGGCCTGCATAGCCAGAGTCGGCTGCTGGCTACCAGATTGTGCCGACACACTCCGTCCTGAGTGTGTCGACATGTACTCCCCAGTGGTCACGGTTCGCCGTGAACGCGGAGGGGGAGAGTTTGCCACTGAAGGAAGCTTGGTCATCTTCGTTGGCGGAAACTCGTCGCGCTAGGAGAAAAGCCCCCTACCTGGCGCGCCAAATGTCGAAGTGTTCGGTCGACACTTCCCCCGGGCCTGCACTGGGCAGCCCGCGGAGGTTCTTTTTTTGGTGGGGCTAGTCCCTAGCGGAGAGCTTGCGCAGATGGACGAGTTAGTAAGAGCTTGACACGGCGAGTTTTACGTGGTTCAGGCCGCCGGAGCGTAAAACCCTACATCCACGGCGAGCTCTGGAGCTCGCTGTATTGCTTGCTGCTCAGGACCGGAGGCCTAAGATTGGGGGTGAGTTACAGCTTGAGAGTGTATGGCTAGCGTATGAGTTGCAAAGTGCGAACCCTTGCTATCGACGCCTACCCAAGCCTTTTATAGTCCAAGACTCGGGCGGCTTACAAGGGGAGCCGGGACCCGACAGGTGGTCCCGGGAAGATTGTCTATTATCTACCGTATCTGCAGTTATGCCGGTAGTTGTCTCTGGCCGAAGGCTTCTGAGTCTTCATCTTGCCACCCTGCCCATGCCGCATGCTAGTCGTAGTGGTTGATGACGGCGCAGGCGGCATGGGATGTCTTGTCGCGGTGTTTATTGGCTGACAGGTTCTGACACCGCGCGCCAGTCTGTGATGCGACTGGGCGCAACGGCACCTGACAGAAGCGTGCTCCGCGTCTCCGCGTCTTGGGAAGACGCGGTCCTTGAATACCTTGTACGGGCAAGGTATGGGGCGTATTTACGCCCGCTGCCTTTCGCTCGGGGCAGGCAGCGTCGCTCTGCTGCCACGTGGCGTGTCCGGAGCCCTTCTCAGAGAAGAGAAGGGTCAGTCCCGCGGGGCACGTGGAGCCTCCGGACCTCTCTCCGCGGAGGGAGAGGCTCGGCTTCTGCTGGCCACGTGGCGGGCCCGGAGCTCTCCTCCGAGGAGAGGGAGGTCCGGCCCCGCTGGACACGCGGCGCCTTCGGACCTCTCTCCCGCGGAGGGGGAGGTCCGGCTTCTGTATGTCACGTGGCGGGCCTGGAGCTCTCCTCTGAGGAGAGGGAGGTCCGACCCCGCCGGACGCGAGGCGCCTTCGGAGCTCTCCCTGCGGAGAAGGGCGAATTCCTTAGGCATTTTACCCTGTGCGCGGGGGTACCCCATATCCCAGGTACCGACACACACCATGTCAGAAGTTGTCAACCAATAGATACGGCGACAAGACATGCCCTGCCGTCTCTGCCATCATCAACCACTACGCTTAGCTTGCGGCACGGGTAGGACGGCAGAACGACGACTAAGAAGCCATTGCCAGAGACAACTACCAACATTCACTGCAAGATATGTTAGATGGCAGAAAATCTCCCCGAGGCCACCTGTCGGGCCCCGAGGCCCACCTTGTAAGCCGCCCAAGCCTTGAAGTATAAAAGACTCGGGTTGGCAACGTTGCAAGGGGTTCGAGCATTTTAGGTTCGAACATTCGAGGTTCGAGGGTTCAAAAGGGTTGGACAGTAGTCAACTCAGTTCATCCAGATCACCAAGCTTAGAACTCCGGTTCTAAACTCCGAGCAATACAGCTCCCGTGGACGCTCCGGCGGCCCGAACCACGTAAAAATCCTTGTGTCAATTCTCTTATAACCAACGTGACCTCCCGAGAGAACTAGCCCCTTCGAAAAAAACCTCCGCGGGTTGCTTCTGAAGCAGGCCCGGGGGAAGTTTCGATGGCACACTTCGACAACTGTAGTCTGTACATAGGTGTTGTGGACGCCTTTATGGGCCGACACTACAGCCGGCGCAGGCCCAATAGCGCCCACAACCCAGCCGCATGAAGCCCAGACGCAGGAACCTCATAGAAAGGAATAAAACAGCAGATTGATCTATTAGAGATAGGATCTGTTTTAGATGAAATAAAATAGAGATAAGAATAAAAGATAACAGATTGATCTATTAGAGATAAGATCTGTTTTAGATGCAATAAAATAGAGAGATAAGGAATAAAAGATAGAGTCGGTTGGGGGTGTCCCAACCGACCCTATCCTGGCCACGCGGCTGCTAGGGGCGCAGGGGTCTCCCTGCCCCTATATAAAAAGCCGCAGCCCCCCTTTGTAATGCATCCAGAAAATAAGAATTACCCCATTGGTTTGTTCTTCTCCTTAGGTCACCGTGGCTACGAACCCTAACCCTAGCCGCCGTGACAACTCTCCCCCGCCCCCACGCTACCCTCTACGTAGCGACCCGACATCCTCCTCGCTGCTACTTCCGCCTCTGCGCCGCCCTAGGCGCAGCAGGAGGCCTCCTCCCCACCACGATTCACAGCATTTGGTATCTAGAGACTTCGGGGCAGCGACCATGTCCGGCCCCGTGGACGTTTCTGAGACTTTCACCCTCCAAGATCTCGGCAACATGATGAGCAAGATGATGGGACACATCGACACCATCAACAAGCGCTTGGACCGCCTCGATATGCGCCTTGCGCGCGTTGAGAAGGCACTGGAGCGGAAGCTCTTCGGTGACGAGGACCTGCAACAACACACACCGCAGGGCAGCAACCTCCTCCGCAGCGGCGGCAGCGGCAGGGGCGGCGGCGGTGGCGGCGACGACGACCACTACGGTCCCAGGCGCCCCCCGGGGCGCCCAACCTTTGATGACGGCGGGCTGCGCCGTCACAAGATCAGTTTTCCTAAATTCGACGGGGAAACCGATCCATTTCTATGACTCACCAAGTGCGAGACATATTTCCGCTGGACACGTACAATGCCTGAAGAGAAGGTGTGGCTCGCGTCTCTCCACCTGGAGGGTGTCGCAGCCAAGTGGTATACCGCCCTCGAACGCGACTGTGGCATCGTGTCCTGGGAACGGTTCGCGGACTTCGTGAACATGCGTTTCGGGCCTCCACTCCGTTCCAATGACCTATCTGAGATCAAGGACCTCCGACGCACTGGTACGGTAGAGAAGTACCAACGCAAGTTCCTGGTACTCCTTTGTCGTTGCGAGGTCCTCAGCCAGCGCCAGCAGATCAACCTCTTCACAGCTGGTCTCGGCGAGCCACTTCGTACTGACGTCGAGCTGCAATTTCCCACTAATCTGCAGACTGCCATGAGCTTGGTCAGGGCCTTCGAGCGCCGGCTTGCGGCGACGTCAGACAGCGGGACACAAAAGGGCGCCGCCACTCAACGCTCTACGTGCCCTTCTCTTGTGTCACGTGCCCCCACCACGACCCCTAGTGAGGGTTCGGCTGCACCAGCCCCGTCGTCAACAGCATCATCCCGACCGCGCCTTAAGCATCTCTCGCCTGATGAGATGGCTGCCAAGCGGGCGAGTGGCGAATGCTATCACTGCTCGGAGCGATACACGCCAGACCACAAGTGCACCGGCAAGGGGATCTTCCTCTTGGAGCTCGACAACGACGACGACGTTGACGCGACCATAGCCGACATGGGCATCTCGCTACATGCCCTGACCGGTATCGACCTCGCCAACACGATGAAGCTTCAGGTCCACGTCCGCGGCAAGCTATTGACCGCCTTGGTCGACACAGGCTCCACACACACCTTCATCAGGGAGCCCCTCATCCAGGAGCTCGGTCTAGTGATGTTGCCACGGCCAGGCGCCGGCGTTCGGGTCGCCAACAGTGACTCTATCTCCTGCACAGACATCTGCCCGCGTGTACCTTTGTTGATTGCAGGGGATCACTTTGATGTCACGTGCTACGCGCTCCCGCTTGACGGCTTAGACCTCGTCCTAGGGGTTCAGTGGTTGCGGTCCTTTGGACCCATCCTCTGGAACCTCGAGAACCTCACGATGGAGCTGTGGCGCGGGGAACGAAAAGTGATCTGGATGGGGCTGCGCAACCCCACCCCTGTGTGCGCCTCTCTGGCGCCACCCACTGACATAATAGGCGCCCTCCTGGATGGCTTCAAGGACCTCTTCGACGAGCCACGGGATCTTTCTCCTCCACGACGTCACGACCACCGTATCAGGCTCCTGCCGGGCACAACTCCAGTAGTTGTCCGGCCGTACCGCTACCCCCAGCTTCTCAAGGACGAGATTGAGAAGCAGTGTGCCAAGATGCTTCGCTAGGGCATCATCAGGGAATGCACCTCTGCATTCTCCTCGCCAGTGTTGTTGGTCCGCAAGGCCGACGGCACGTGGCGCTTCTGCATCGACTACCGCGAGCTCAACGCCCGAACTTTGAAAGATAAGTTCCCTATTCCGGTGGTCGATGAGCTACTGGACGAGTTCCACGGCGCGAGGTTCTTCACCAAGCTCGACCTCCGCAGCGGCTACTTCCAGGTGCGCATGCACCTGGATGACATCGACAAAACGGCGTTCCGAACTCATCGAGGCCACTATGAGTTCTTGGTGATGCCGTTTGGCCTCACCAACACGCCATCAACATTCCAGTCGTTGATGAACGACGTCCTCGACTCCTACATCAGGAAATTCGTACTTGTCGTCTTTGATGACATCTTGGTGTATAGCAGGTCCTGGGCCAAACACCTCCAGCACGTCAAACAGGTGTTCCAGTCACTCCGAGCGCATAAGTTGTTGTTGAAGAAGTCCAAGTGCTTCTTCGGCTAGGAGTCTGTGTCCTACCTAGGACACATCATCTCCTCTCAGGGCGTGGCGATGGACCCGACTAAGGTGGAGGCTGTGAAGCGTTGGCCTATACCTCGGTCACTACAAGCCTTGTGGGGCTTCCTCGGGCTCACCGGCTACTACCGCAAGTTCATTGCGGGGTATGGCGCGGTGGCCGCGCCCCTCACGGCCCTCCTCAAGCGAGAGGCGTTCCGCTGGACTCATGACACGTAGGACGCCTTCTCTCAGCTCAAATCTTCTTCAGATGACGGACTTTGACAAGCGTTTTATCGTCGACTGCAACGCGTCGGGCGCTGGCTTTGGGGCGGTACTGCACCAGGGCGAAGGCGCCATCGCCTTCTTCAGCCGCGCTGTAGCTTCTCACCACTAGAAGCTACCGGCATATGAGCAAGAGTTGATCGGCCTGGTGAAGGCAGTGCGCCACTGGCGACCCTATCTCTGAGGTCGCTCCTTCACTGTTCGGACTGACCACTTCAGTCCGAACTATATCTTAGATCAGCGCCTAACTACAATTCCTCAGTATGTCTGGGTGAGCAAGCTCTTCGGCTATGATTTGCAGGTCGAGTACAGGCCGGGACGTCTCAACGGGGCAGCCGATGCACTGTCCCGTCGCGACGAGGAGGACATGGCTGTTCACGTCATATCAACGCTTGTTTTCCAGCTCTTCGACTCGCTACGCGCGGAGACCGCCACAGACCAGCAGGTGCAGCAGATACACACCCAGCTCTAGGAGGTAGCCGCGCCTGCCGACTGGGCCGACCATGACGGCCTCCTCCTCTACAAAGGGAAGCTCTTCATCCCTGACACGTCCTCCTTGTGGCCCTCTCTTCTGGCTGAGGCACATGATAAGGGTCATGAGGGTGTCCAGAAAACGGCGCACCAATTATGCCTCTCCTTCTACAACCCGTCACTACTACGACGGGTGCGTGAGTACGTCCGTGGTTGCACCACGTGCCAGCGCAACAAGACGGAGTATCTTCATCCAGCCGGCCTGCTACAACCACTTCCTGCACCTTCGGAAGTCTGGAGTGACATCTCCATGGACTTCATTGAAGGCTTTCCGAAGGTTGGTGGGAAGTCGGTAATCCTGACGGTGGTGGATCGCTTTTCAAAGTACGCCCACTTCATTCCCCTGAGCCACATGTACACTGCTGCATCAGTGGCAAGGGCGTTCTTCGATGACATCGTACGTCTACACGGTTTCCCCTGCTTCATCGTCAGCGATCGTGACACCGTCTTCACCAGTCTCTTCTGGTCGGACTTGTTCTGGCTGGCCGGTGTCCGCCTCAAGCTCAGCTCGGCCTTCCATCCACAGTCTGATGGGCAGTCTGAGGTCGTCAACAAGGTCATCACTATGTACCTTCGCTGCTTGGCAGGTGACCGGCCAAAGACTTGGCTGCAGTGGCTTCCTTAGGCTGAGTATTGCTACAACACTTCCTACAAGACGGCCCTTAAATGCTCGCCCTTCAGAGTGGTCTATGGCAGGGACCCTCCAGCTTTTATTGCTTATCAACAGGGCGTCTCTAGAGTAGCAGCAGTGGATAAACAGCTGAAGGACAGGGATGAGTTCTTGGCTGAAACTAAGGACGGACTTGTGCAGACCCAAGTCACCATGAAGAGCTATGAAGATAAATCTCGCCGTGAGGTGGAATTTCAGATTGGTGATTGGGTTTGGCTGCGGCTTCATCAGAGGACAGCTGAGGGAGTAATAGTGGCGCCTCCATCTAAGATTGGTCCGAAATATTTTGGACCATATCAGATATTACAACGCATTGGTGTTGTATCTTACAAGCTTCAGCTGCCTCCTCAAGCCAGGATACATGATGTCTTCCATGTGTCCTTATTGATGAAGTTTGAAGGTCCTGCTCCAGCACTGGTGGCACCTCTGCCACCACTTCTCCATGGAAGAGTTGTACCTACACCTGAAAAGGTCCAACGGGCGCGACTAAATTGAGGAGCTTGGGAGTTGCTTGTCAAGTGGGCAGGTCATTCTGAATCTGATGCATCTTGGGAGCAGCTGGAAGACTTCAAGACAAAGCATCCTCACTTCAAGCTCGAGGACGAGCTTTTTGTCGGGAAGGGGGGAAATGCTATGGACGCCTTTGTGGGCCGACACTACAGCCGGCGCAGGCCCAATAGCGCCCACAGCCCAGCCGCATGAAGCCCAGGCGCAGGAACCTCTTAGGAAGGAATAAAATAGCAGATTGATCTATTAGATATAGGATCTGTTTTAGATGGAATAAAATAGAGAGTTAAGGAATAAAAGATAACAGATTGATCTATTAGAGATAGGATCTGTTTTAAATGGAATAAAATAAAGAGATAACGAATAAAAGATAGTCGGTTGGGGGTGTCCCAACTGACCCTATCCTAGCCGCGTGGCTGCTAGGGGGCGCAGAGGTCTCCCTGCCCCTATATAAACAGCCGCAGCCCCCCTTTGTAATTCATCCAGAAAAATAAGAATTACTCCATTGGATTGTTCTTCTCTTTGGGTCACCGTGGCTACAAACCCTAACCCTAGCCACCGTGAAAACTCTCCCCCGCCCCCACGCTACCCTCTACGCAGCGACCCGACATCCTCCTCGTTGCTGCTTCCGCCTCTGCGCAGTCCTAGGCGCAGCAGGAGGCCTCCTCCCCACCACGATTCACAGCAATAGGTGGCTTTGGTCTCACCAATCGCCACTCCTATCTTTTTATGATGATATCAGTACTTAGGATTGAAAGCTGAGAAACTTTTTTAGCCATACTGCTTTGTTTCATTATTTTAGGCTACGAAATGGCACCTCACCTTGTACCCTTACTTGCATTCTTTTGTCCCTTCATTTATTGTTTTAACTGACCTGCTTATCTTTTATGCGTCATAATCAAAGAGGGGTCACGGACATAGATGATGTGCTCTGCAACCTCCATGTTGTTGGTGTGCCGACAAAAAGGTGCAATTTACTTATGGGGTTATAACCAAAGTGGGTAAACAGCACGGAAGGGCAAGGAATGCCACTTCACACTGCTGCAGTTGCTTCCCATGGATCACTCTTCACCTGGGGTGGGTCTCTTCTGATCAGTTCATTTGCAGTAGGTGAACACTAGACTGCCAAATTAATTAGAGGTGGTTCTAATGAGCGAACCAGCACCATTCTTGCCATGTTGGACTGAAGTGTCATGATTGAGTTACTATTTTTTTCTTTTTGCTATTAATGTTAAAGCTAGTTAAAATTTTAGAGATGTTCTATGTAGTAAAAAATCTATTCCTATGTTCAGGCCCGGGCCAGGGGCAAGTTCCACCGGTGCGACGGAACAGGGGCCCCGTTTCTGAATATTTTAGTTAGTCTAGCCTTTTGTTACTAAGCACTTTAGTTGAATCGAGGTCTAATTAACCAACTCAATTAAAAGCAAACTATATCAGTAATTAGCTTGATCAATGGGAGACGAACTGTCTCACCCATTGATACCTAATCATGTCATCATTTTGAATCTTAATCACATTGCGTCTCCCTACAAAAGTCATATTGTTGCCCTGTAGAATCGGGCATGCCTACATAGCACCAACATCGAGGCTGAGCCACCAATTCACTACCAAGCAGTAGGCGGTGAGGGGTATTTTTCTATTTTTCAATTTTAATTCTACTTTCAGATTATGAACTAGAATTAGTAATTTTCTCGGTTATGTGTATCCTTTAATAGTTGAATTGTTAATTTTGTCCTTTTCATCTTAGGCGTAGTGTTTCAAAATTAAAACAATGTATTAAAAAAACACGATCTAGAAAATATGATTCTACCTCCTAAGGTGTAAAATAAACAAGTAATAGAGAATTTAATTCAATATGAGAGATGAGTTATCGATAGCTAATGTAGCAGATCCTGATTTAGAATTTCGTACAGGGCCTCGATTTTTGCCGGCTCGCCCCTGCCTATGTTCATGTGTACTTGACGCATTGCCAATTCCTAGAAATTATTTATTTGTGCTACTATCAATTTTGCATAGCTCATTAATTTCACTGCCTTTGTTTGGTAACATTATTTTCACTGCATTGTACAATCTTCAGGTATCTATGGTTCTTTTATTGATTCCCCACTGCCGTGCAACCACAATATCCATACTTCAGCGAAAAATGCCAAGTATTATAACTGTGGACAAGATTATTGTTACTGAGTCATACTTAAGCACTAAGATTCGAATTGTTTTTATTCAATTAGGGTTAGAGAATGTCAGAGTTAGGGACTTGCTCCATTGGAGTGCTTCGCTAGTAATGGCAGGGGTTACTTGATGTAGAGTTTTGTTTGTGAACGAAATATTTACAGTGCAGCTCACATGCATACAGGTGCTAAATTGCTAATGAGTTTGCCCAGTTGGGAGATAGGACAGAGGAGAGTTCAAAGGAGCCCAAGAAGGTCAAGGTACTGGGGACTGGATTTTGTGAAATTGGTGTCCTGTGGTGCTCATTGTACAGCTTCCATTGCCGATACTCGAGAAAATGATGGCACGGTATCTGGAATACAATGATGGCACGGTATCAAAAGGCAGGATTTGAATTTGGGGAAAAATCAGATTTACTGCATTAACTTTTTTCTGGTTAAGGTACCAAAGATAAATTAATACAATTCATTTGATAGTGTATTCGCATTTGCATTTCTTGTTACAGGGTTCAGATAACCCTTGTCTGTTCTGCGGAGCTTTTACACCAAAACATCGTAAATTTCATTGGTAATGACTTTTGGTTCAGGTAAATATCAAAGCAACATAAGTTTATCTAGATATTGAAGAAACATAATAGCGGTAATGTTTCTACTCATTGGTATGCTTACTAACTATATTATGTTGCCATGTTGATTCACCAAGTTAGTTTCATGTCTATCCTACCCAACATGCTTGGGACAAAGCTTTGTTGTTGTTGTATGTTAGTTCACCAAGTTCTTTCAGTTGATGAGCAGATAAATGTAGAAACTTATTTGCTTCAGTACATTAACTAGTTGGACCCAATCAGATATGACAACATGAATTTTACCATATCACCTTGTTTGGGAATATGTCATTGCTATTTTGGATGGAATTTGAATTTCCTGTGACCTTTTCTCCTTTCTTCTGTTAAGCGAGTATTATGTGTGCCGTCAGTATCATACTTGGCTTAGTTTCACTGGAAAGTTTACTGATATTGTTTACTTTCTTAGGACAAATATAGGACACTTATTTGCTACTCTTTTATATTTACAACTCGACTGTCTTTCATGTGATATTGGTGTGTTGGTGAGGTAAGAAGAATTGCTGCTGGAGGTGGCCATTCAACTGTTCTGACTGATGCATGTTCATTGAAGGAGCTGTGTGAGTTCAAGCTGGCAGAGACTGTAAACATTTCTAATGCTCAGCTAATTGAAGATGTTGCATCACGGACTGGTGCTGATGCCTTGGCACGCTTGTGTGAGAAGGTACACATAGAATTTGAAGGCACGAAGTAATACATGTGGGCCTCATGCAGAGTTCGAGCAGTTGGGAGCTAATTTTCTATGAAAAGTTAAACAAATGTTATCGATAGTGAGGAAGGATAACATGTCACTGGTCAATATATTGTAAGAGCTCAAAGTTCGCAGTACCATTTTAGTATGCTTTTTCAAGCTTTTCATTCATTTTATTTTACCTGCATAGCCGTTTGTTTTTTTACATTTCTAATTTTCAGCACTATCACAGGGAACATCCGGATGACCAAGGAGAATGTGAATTCGTCTAAAAGCAAATAGATGAAGGGGTTGAGGCTAAAGCCAGTTAATCCACTAACAATAGTTGACAGGTCGAGGCATCGATCGTTATTAGCTATTGTGGCACTTGCTATCTTGAACTCAGACATTAATTGTTGTATTCATGGTAACTATGTGTCGTGTCATTGGTGTCTCTCAAGTGTATCAAAGGAGTGGAGGCCCTATGTGTATCATGAACTTTCATGTGTACTATTGTAGAACTAAATGGAAACCTGTGTCTGGTAGCTTAATGGACATTGTCGGAACCCTGTAGATCGGGTACCCCGCGTAAAGGGTAAAATACGGTCTAGGCCCTGTTTCCCTGCTGAGACGGGCCCTAGCAAAGCCACGTGGCTTTAGCTCAAAGGTCAGCCCTGGGGCTGTCACGTGCACTTGAGTTTCAGAGCCAACACGTGTCCTGTGCTCTGGTCCGAACCTCTCCGCTGAGATGAGATTCGAGACTGCCACGTGTCTCTTGGCTCAGAGCCACCTCCCTGCTAAGAAAGGCTTCGGGGGTGACACGTGCCCTGGGCTCCGGTCCGAGCCTCACTGCTGAGGAGAGATCCGGAGCTGCCACCTGTCTCTTGGCTCAGAGTCACCTCCCTGCTGAGGAAGGCTCCGGAGCTGACACGTGCCCTGGGCTCCGGTCCGAGCCTCCCCGCTGAGGTGAGGTCCAGGGCTGCCACGTGTCTCTTGGCTCAAAGCCGCATCCCTGCTGAGGAAGGCTCCGAAGCTAACACATGCCCTGGGCACCGGTCCGAGCCTCCCTGCTGAGGTGAGGTCCGGGGCTGCCACGTGTCTGTTGGCTCAGAGCCACCTCCCTGCTGAGGAAGGCTCCAGAGCTGACACGTGCGCTGAGCACCGGTCCGAGCCTCCCCGCTGCGGTGAGGCCCGGGGCTGCCACGTGTCTCTTCGCTCAGTCACCTCCTTGCTGAGGAAGGCTCTAGAGCTGACATGTGCCCTGGGCTCCAGTTCGAGCCTCCCCGGCGAGGTGAGGTCCGGAGCTACCACGTGCCCCTTGACTCCATACCCCTCGATAAGAGCTCTAAAGCCGCCACGTGCCCCGCAATCCTTTTCGTGAGCCGTGGGTTGATGAAGTCAAGGAGAAAGTGCGCTGTCACGCTTCACATTCAAGGCTCGCGTCTTCCCCATAAGCATGACGCACACACGCCTCCGTCCTCTGTCTGTTCGCCATTACGGTGACAAGACAGGACGTCGAGGCGTGACAGCGGTACAGTGCCACCCAAATGGCACGAAGCCGCCCGAGCATGACGATAAGACAAGACGGCATCTTCATCATCACTTGACACACGGACAGGGGCGCTCAGCGCGCCAGGCGAGGGACTTAGCTCCCCTGTCAACCACCCTACTCAGAGGACGAAGCCCTAGATCATGTATAGGGTTTACATAGTTTTGGGGCCACCTATCGGGCCACAAGCCTCATTGTAACCACCCCGGCCTTGGACTATAAAAGGACCAGGGTGACCACCCGACAAGGGGTTCGCATTCTAGATCCTGCAACGCACAAGCACAAGCACGCACAAGCAAGCAATAGAACAAACACTCCCGTGGACGTAGGGTGTTACGCTCCGGCGTCCCGAACCACGTAAATCTCGGTGTTCATCTGCTCCCTCGAGCCCAGGTCGCGTAGGGTGCCAAGCCCCCTCCGATAAAAGAACCTCGTGGGTTGCTTCCGTAGCAGGCCGGGAGGAGTGTCGCAGCTCTCACACTTCGACATTTGGCACGCTAGGTAGGGGTTTTTCCGTGCTCTCCACGCGACCATGGTGAACATCACCTCCCATGGAGAGCCTTCTTGCCCAATTCGCCGGTGTCTCCAGATGGTAGACGACGAGGCTACCTCCCGCTCAAGAGCGGGCAGATCTGGCCAAGTTGGCGATCAAACAACTGGCGTACCAGCGGCGCCCCTAGTGCCCAAATCCGGCCGAACTGGCGGCCAAACCGCTGGTGCCTCTATGGCGCCCACGGCGCCCAGGTCAAGATGAGCTGGTGACCTTACGGACAGTGTGCCACCGGCGATCGCACCGTCAAAGGTCGCTTCCTCTCGGCAGCCGTCTACTCCAACGGTAGTGACAACTCCACCACGACCGAGCCCAGAGAGCATGCTGGCCGCAGCACGCGCTCTGCTCCACAACCCTCCAGGCGAGGACGCCACCCCCGAGGCGGCAGAGCAGTGGCGACACGATGTTGACCATCTCGTCACTGCTGCCATGAACTCTCTTGCCAACAGGAGACATCAGGTTGAACCCTCGCTGGCCCAGTCGCATACGCCGACGGTGGCCCATGGGACAGCATCCCCACGCGCGACGGCCACGGCTGACCTCAAGGTCGAGCAGAACCGTCGTCTTGCGAGTGAAGATGGTCGTACCACCATCGAGCGACGTAGAGAGAGGCGTCGCAACCTCGAAGGAGAGTACAGCTCACCGAGCGTTGTACCAGCGGGCTGCGCTCCGCCTACTCCAGCCTCTCCGGGGGCAGTCGGGGGTTGCATGACGCTCGCCCCACACCTTTGTATGGTGGTCTGTCCACCCAAGTTCCGGCCCCATCTGTCGGAAAAGTACGACGGGACAGTCAACCCCGCCGAGTTACTGCAGATCTACTCCACCTCCATCCTAGTTGCACGAGGGGATGAGGCTGTTATGGACAACTACTTTCCCGTGGCCCTGGCCGGCACAGCCCGGTCATGGCTCATGAACCTTCCCCTAGGCTCCATCACGTCCTAGGAAAAGTTGTGCTGGAGGTTTACAACCAACTTCGGGAGTTCCTACACGCACCCCGACACCGAGCTTGACCTCCACACCGTGCAAAAGCGTGACGGGGAGACGCTGCGATCCTTCATCCAGCGGTTCTCCCAGGTTAGGAACACCATCCCCCGCATCTCCAACGCCTCCGTCGTCGTTCGCCTTTTGGCAAGGCGTCTGCGACAAGAAGATGCTCGAGAAGTTGGCCACGCATGACGTGCAAGACATCTCCGAGCTCTTCAGCCTGGACAACAAATGTGCTAGGGCGGCGGAAGGCCGAGACTGGCACTCACGACCTGCCTCTGCGACAGAGAGTGCTGGAGAGTGTAAGTGCATCTTGGTATCCCCGTGGGTTTTGGATGATTGATGACGACAAATTAAGAGACTAATGAGCTGAGATGATCATAAGCATAGGACATTTCCAAAGCGGACACCTAAACTCTCAAAAAGGAAAAAGATGAAGAACGGCGTCAAAGAATCGAAATTAGGGTTTCACTTGAGTCTTTAGTAGGCTAGCCGTGTAAAAGTGAGAGTGTGTGTCAAGTGCATTGAGATCATAGAAGAGAGCTCAAAGCATTAGAAGTGTCAAATCTTTAGTGGAGAGTGGTAGAGAGGTAAAGTTGGGCAGGCCGGACTTGTCCGGGCCAGAGGCCGGACTAGTCCGGAAGCCTCACGGCTTAGTCCGTTTTGGGGCGAACTAAAAGTTCCCGACTGAGTTCGGACTTGTCCATTTTGGGACGGATTAGTCCATTTCTCTGTTGAAAAAAGTGTTTTGGGACTAAGTCCTGGTAGACCGTACTTGTCCGCCTTAGTGGCCGGACTAGTCCGTTTTCACCCGGACAAAGAGTCCTTGTGTGAGTTTGGTCTAGTCTGTTCTGAGGCGGACTAGTCCGAATGGTTGTGAGATGAGAGCTCCCACGGCTAAGTGTTGGTGGACCGGACTTGTTCGCCTGAGTGGCTGGACTAGTCCGGGTCCTCCAGACTTGTCCGTTCTCACCCGGACAAAGAGTTCCTATGTGGGAACGGACTAGTCCGGTTTGAGGCGGACTACTCCGGACTTTTGGTAGGTGGCAACGGTTGGCTTCGGAACTTCTATAAAAGTAGATGCCCCGACTTCATTTAAAACCCCCTGGAACCCTAGCGCCACCACAGCCTTCCTAGAGCCTCTCCAAGCCTTCTCCATTGCCTACTCACCCTCTTGAATCAAATCTTCAGTGAATTTGGGTGTGTGAGAAGAGGATAAGGAAGAACTTCGTGCTTAGACTCTTGGAGTGATCTCGTGCACTTGGTGTGATCTGTGGCTTGTGAGATCATTGAAGTTTGTGGAAGTGATCAAGTGGGAGCCTCGGATTGTGAGCAGCCCCAAAACTTGGTAAGTTCAGCCCTGAGATAGTGAAGAACCGGGTTGGCCTTAGTGGTGACTTGGTGAGGAAAGGGTTGTTAGACCCGGTCCTTTGTGGACTCCTCAATGGGGACGTAGATTCCTGAGTGGAATCGAACCTCGGGAAAAATCTCTTGCCGTCTCTCTTGCATTTACATTTCTTTGAACGTCAAGATTGCTTAGGGTTTACTTTGATTATTTCGCTATTAGAGTATACATCATTACAATATTGCAATCTATCTCAATATTCTATCACACTTGTCGTATAGGATTGCTAGTTGGTTTATCCACACTTAGTTAAACTAAAATCTGAAGAAAAACTCATAAAAAATCAAGTTTTAGGTCTTTCCAATAGTTTGACCAGACTAGTCCGCCCCTGAGCCAGACTAGTCCGGCCCCTTTTAGGTTTTTCAACAAGCTGACCGGACTAGTCCGCCCGTGAGCTAGACTAGTCCGGCCCTTGTGGTCTAATCTTGTTTAATTAAATCATTCCAGGTATTTTAGCCTATTCACCCCCCCTCCTCTAGGCAATTTCAATTGGTATGAGAGCAGTTCTCTCCATCAAGAGTCTAACCACTTGGAGAGAAGATTGCCGGAGCTGAGGGACACGAGATTCTGCCGACGTCGCAAGGCGAAAACACATATGACAAGAAAAAGGACGTTGATGTGCTGAAAGACCACTCAAGTGATGATGAAGAAGTTCGCCAGCTCAAGGCACGACTTAGCGAGAAGCTAGGTCACTCAAGTAAAGAGAAGATGAAGCCGAAGGATCAAGAAAGGAGTGGTCAACCGGACTACTCCCAATATCCTTTCAACTATGAACGATTAACTTCTAACAATCATTACTTATCTATTCCTCTTGTCAAACCTCCTCAATTTGATGGAAATGATTACTCAATGTGGAAGCATAATATGAAGATGCATCTAACATCCTTAAACCCTAGCTTGTGACAAATTGTCTTAACAGGTGTCCATCTTCCAAGAAATGAAGAAGACGTTACCCCGGAGCAAAGCCATCCAACTTAATCGCAATGCTCAAGCAGTAGGGGTCATCACCTCGTCCTTGACTTGAGAAGAGTTCAACCGAGTCGATGGATTGGAGGTTGCCAAAGACATATGGGACACACTCAAGACGGCGCATGAAGGCAACCGAGTCATTAGGGAAGCCAAGATCGAGATGATTGAAGGAGAGCTTGGGAGGTTCACCATCATGGATGGTGAGTCCTCTCAAGACATGTACAACCGTCTCAAGGTCCTCGTCAACGAGATCCGACCTTATAGATGCACTCGGTGCATGGATCATGAGGTGGTGAAGAGGATGCTTCAGGCATTCATGCCTCGAAACATTGCTCTTTGCTCCTTGATCCGTGAGAGCCCAGGATATGCTCAAATGACACCAGAGGAAGTGCTTGGAAGAATCATCAACGATGAGATGATGGAGAAGGAATCCATGTTCTACAGCAACCTCCAAAGGCTCGCTTCCTCAAAGAAGAAAGATGTTGCTTTCAAAGCAACATCCTCATCACAAGACTTCGAAGCAGGTGATGATGAGGGTCTCGACACCGATGAAGAAGAGGCGCTCTTCATCAACAAATTCAAGAGGATGATGAGAAGAAGGAAGGGGAGCAACCATTATGAGAACAAGAACAAGGAAAGATCCAAGTCCAAGACAAAAGGAGCATGCTACAACTGTGGTGAATATGGACACTTCATTGTGGATTGCCCATATGAAGAGAGTAAGAAGAAGAGAGATGGCAAGTCCCAAGAAAAGAAATTCTTCAAGAAGAAGAAACCATCAGGACATCCTCACGTTGGGAAGGAATGGGACTCAAACGAAGACTCGTCCTCCGAGGATGAAGAGAAAGTGGCAACACTTGCCATTGGAAGGAGCAAGCTCTTCCCAAACCTTGGAGACTTCAAGTATACATGTCTCATGGCTAAGGAGGGAAGAAGAAAGGTTAAATCTAAACCATCATCTTCTACTTCTTCACTTGATAGCTTTGGTAGTAGTAGTGAAAATGAATCCATGCTTAAGGATCTAAGTAGGAGCACATTGAAAAAGATGAGATTGTTGTCGGAAGAAATCTTTGAGAAGGATGAACTCATCAACCGTCAATAAGACATACTCATCCTTGAAAAGGAGAGATGTCATGACCTTGAAGAGCTCCTTGAGGTTGAAAGGGGAAGAAGCAAGGCACTTGAGCGTGAACTCGCTTTCAGCAAGGAAACTTGCTCAAATCTTGAGGACACAACTATTGTGCTCAAGGATGAAATTGTTAACTTGGCAAAAGTCAATAAGATCCTTGAAACACAAGCTGAGTCTCTCAAGATCAATGCACCTTCTTCCTCTATGATTCCACCCTCCTCAAAAAATTCTCCCGAAGCAATTCAAACTTGCAAGTGCTTAAACTTAATCCTAAAACTCAAAGATGAACTCAAGTTGGCACAAAACAAACAATCACCGAAAGGTGGGATCTTTGACAAGGAAAAATTGGCATATGCACGAAGTGCATATACAAATGTAAGACCTCCACATGTCAAAGCTGGTCTTGGCTACTTTCGGGAGTGGAAGCAACATGCTAAAACTCCCAAGAATGGGAAAGACTTGATTATAATTGTCAAGGAGGGTTCATCCAACAAAGAAAATGTAAAGAACGTTGCAAAATCATCTAACATGCCTAAAAATGAACCTCATCCTTTGTTCCATGACTTTGATGCTTCATATGTTTTATTGAGAAACAAGTTTGGAAAGATCTATGCTAGGTATGTTGGACCACTCCGCAAGAGTCCAACCTTGTGTGTGGGTGCCCAAGTGCCTCTTGACTAACATGAAAGGACTCAACTCCGTTTGGGTACAAAAGGTAAGGCATAACTCTATTTTGTAGGCTTACTCCTCCGGTGGATCAAAATGGGTACTCGATAGTGGATGCACAAACCATATGACCAGAGAGAGAAGGATGTTTGTGGAATATGAAGAAAACGAAGATCCAAGTGAAGGAATATACTTTGGGGACAATAGCCAAGGGAAAATCCTTGGCACCGGTAAAATTGCTATCTCTCCCCATCATACTCTTTCAAATGTTTTGCATGTTGACTCCTTTGATTATGACCTTCTATCTATATCCCAACTATGTGATAAAGGTTATAATTGTATTTTCACTAACGAGGGTGTGACTGTCTTGAGAAAAAGCAATGACTCAATCGCCTTTAGGGGTGTGCTCAAGGGAAAGCTTTATCTTATGAATTTCACCACGGATAAAGCTCAACTTGACACGTGCTTAATGGCGAAGACCAATATGGGATGGCTTTGGCACAGATGGATAGCCCATGTTGGGATGAGGAACTTGCAAAAACTTCTCAAGGGAGAACACATTCGAGGCTTAAAAAATGTTGTTTTTGATAAGGACAGGCCATGTAGTGCTTGTCAAGCCGGAAAGCAAGTTGGAGCTCAACATCCATCCAAAAATGTCATGATGACTACAAAACCTTTGGAGCTACTTCACATGGACCTCTTTCGTCCAATCGCCTACATAAGCATCGGTGGTAACAAATATGGTATTATTGTTGTAGATGATAATTCTCGTTTCACTTGGGTGTTCTTTTTGCATGACAAAGGTGAAACTCAAAGTGTGCTCAAGAAATTCTTGAGAAGAGCTCAAAATGAGTTCTCCTTAAGAATCAAGAACATAAGGAGCGATAATGGCACCGAGTTCATGAACACTCAAGTGGAAGAATACCTGGATGAAGAAGGCATCAAGCATGAGTTTTCAGCCCCCTACTCCCCTCAACAAAACGGGGTGGCTCAAAGGAAGAATAGAACTCTTATTGAGATGGCAAGAACCATGCTTGATGAGTATAAGACGTCGGACTGGTTTTGGGCGGAAGCGGTTAACACCGCTTGCCATGCCATAAACCGGTTGTATCTTCATCGACTTTTGAAGAAGACGTCTTACGAACTTCTAACCGGTAACAAAACCAACATCTCTTATTTTCGTGTCTTTGGGAGCAAGTGTTATATTATAAACAAGAAGCCTAGGACTTTGGAGTTTGCTTCAAAGTCCGATGAAGATTTCTTGTTTGGTTATGACTCAAACACCTACGCCTATCTTGTCTTCAACAAATCCTCCGGAAATTGTTGAAATAGCGAGAGACGTAGTTTCTGATGAGACTAATGGCTCCCAAGTGGAGCAAGTCAATCAAAGTGTGCTAGATAGAGAAGAGGCTCCACAAGAAGCACTTAAAAGGATGGCACTTGGAGATATTTTTCCTCAAGAACATCCTCAAGACTCAAATGATCATCCAACAAACGAAGACACGTCTCCCTTCCATAATCAAGCTCAAGATGAGCAAGGCCAACCTCAACAAGGTCAAAACGATCAAAGTCAAGAAGGTGGATTGGATCAATGGGGAGATGAAGAAAAGAGCGACAATGAAGATGAAGATCAAAGAGCCCAACCACCTCATCCAATAGTGCACCAAAGTGTTCAACGGGATCATCCCGTCGACAACATACTAGGAGATATGTCCAAAGAGGTGACCACTCGCTCCCAAATGGCTAACTTTTGTGAACATTACTCTTTTATATCCTCTTTGGAGCCCCGCAAGGTAGAAGAAGCACTACAAGATCCGGATTGGGTGGTATCCATGTAAGAGGAACTCAATAATTTTGAAAGAAATCAAGTGTGGGAACTCATGAAGCGACCCAACGCAAATGTTGTGGGAACCAAGTGGGTATTCCGCAACAAGCAAGACGAGTATGGGGTTGTAACAAGAAACAAGGCAAGACTCGTTGCAAAGGGATATGCACAAGTGGAAGGTTTGGATTATGATGAAACTTTTACTACCGTAGTTAGGCTTGAATCAATTTGTATCTTGCTTGCGTTTTCTACTCACCATGATTTCAAGCTATACCAAATGGATGTGAAAAGCGCTTTCCTCAACGGTCCAATCAAGGAGGAAGTGTACGTGGAGCAACCACCCAGATTTGAGGACGATAAGTATCCTAATCATTTCTTTAAACTTCGGAAAACCCTCTATGGCCTCAAACAAGCTCCTAGAGCTTGGTATGAGTGTCTTAGAGATTTTCTTAAAAAATGGTTTTAGAATAGGAAAAGCCGACTATACACTCTTCACTAAGCATTTTAATGATGATTTATTCGTGTGCAAAATATATGTTGATGACATTATTTTTGGTTCTAGTAACAAAGCTTTTTGTGATGAGTTTTCAATGATAATGACCAAAAGGTTCGAGATATCAATGATGGGAGAATTGAAGTTCTTCCTAGGATTCCAAGTCAAACAACTCAAGAAAGGAACATTCATAAGTCAAACCAAGTATACTCAAGACATACTTAAGAGGTTCGACATGGACAAAGCCAAACCCATCAAGACTCCCATGGGAACCAACGGACATCTTGACCTTAATGAAGATGGTCCAAGTGTGGACCAAAAGGTATTTCGTTCCATGATAGGCTCTTTGCTTTACCTTTGTGCATCTAGGCCCGACATAATGCTTAGTGTATGTATGTGTGCACGGTTCCAAGCCGCTCCTAAGGAGTGTCACTTGACGGCCGTTAAGCGGATTCTTAGATATTTGGTTCACACTCCTAACCTAGGACTTTGGTATCCCAAAGGATCCAAGTTCAATCTCATTGGATACTCCGATGCCGATTATGTTGGTTGTAAGGTAGATAGCAAGAGCACGTTAGGGACTTGTCAATTCCTTGGTAGGTCCTTGGTCTCATGGTCTTCAAAGAAACAAAACTCCATTGCCTTATCCACAACCGAAGCGGAGTACGTCGCAGCTGGGAGTTGTTGTGCATAACTCCTATGGATGCGACAAACTCTTAGAGACTATGGTTACACTTTGAGCCATATTCCACTCCTACGTGACAATGAGAGTGCCATCAAGATTGCTCACAATCCCGTGGAGCATTCTAGAACCAAACACATTGATATACGTCACCATTTCCTACGAGATCACTCTATCAAAGGAGATATCGTTATCTCTCATGTTAGGAGTGAGAAGCAATTGGCGGACATCTTCACAAAACCCCTTGATGAGAAATGCTTTTGTGACCTAAGGAGTGAACTGAATATCCTAGATTCTCGAAACGTTGCTTGAGGTGTGCACATCTGTTTGTTGCTTAGTTATAAACTTCAAAAATCCGCATGTTTTCAACATAATACCCTAATTCCCTTTACTCCATGAAAACTATGTTCAAAAGGATTCTTTGTCAAATATGGTCATTGTTTGTTTGTTGTATGCTTACTGACCATGTTTGCCAAAGATATTTGCAAAAACTTGTCCAAAAAGGGATCATATTCTTGAGCTAAAATTCAAATTATATGAATTTCAGCATATAGACGGACTAGTCCGCCCATGGGACGGACAAGTCCGGGCTGTCAATGTCAGACTTCTCAGCGGACAAGTCCAAACTGTACTAGTCCGCCTGGGAGGCCGGACAAGTCCGACCCCAGAGAAGTCCGACTCTGGTCCGCCAACCGAACTTGTCCGGGCACCAGGCCGGACTAGTCCGGCCCCTGGGGACTTAACCCCCCAAGGGTGATTAGACCCCTCTCTCACCCTTCACACTCTCACTTTCAACTCTCTCTAGCCGAAAACGCCCCCAATTGGCGATTATTGCTTTCCTCCACCAAAAATCTCGTCAAGTCCACAGATTGGAGCCCTAAGGAGTGCGGAAATCCTTCCCCGTGCTTCGTTGCTCAAGATTTGACTTTGATTTCATCACATTTGAAGTTTTGAAGAGGTATTCTTGACCTAACCAAAAATCCTTTCTTTTCTTCATTCTTAGGTCTTTTGCTAGAAACCTCTTCACAAATGCCATTCCTAGTGTCAATGCGATCGTAACCTAGGAGCATTGCAAATTAATTCGAAGTTTTTGTGAAAAATTGTTAGGGTTAGAGTTCTTCCTGTATAACCCAGACTAGTCTGGGTTTGGGCGGACAAGTCTGTTCTCGGGCGGACTAGTCCGGCCCTTTAACGGACAAGTCCGGTTTACACAACACAAATTCCAACTTTAGCCATTTTTAGTGAATTCTTTCACAATATTCCACTTCCTTGACCTCTTATCTCTTGTTTCTCAGGCAATATGTCGGACTCCGAACAAAGCTCTCCTCTTCCAAGTCCCACGGCCGAGGAGGCTCGTCAAGCCCTTCATCGGCGCATTGCCGAAGAGAGGGCGGCAAAGGAGGCCCAAGCGGCTAAAGAAGCCGTCCGTCGAGAGGCAAGAACAAAGAAGAAACATGATCTTGACGAGGAGGCACAAATTGCCCAACCCGTTGAAGAATCCTTGAAGGATCAACGGAGAAAGAAAAGGGCCGAACGTGAAGCTCAAAGCTCCCAAGCTGCTAGTGTCTTAGAGCCCAAGAGGAAGATGCTGGTCACTTTGGGAGATAAAGAGCGGAAAAAAGAGAAGGAGAAGGAATCCGAGGGTAGGGTTCCTTGTGATCCGAAGAAGGGCAAGGCTCCACTTCTTGAGGAGCCCAAGAACAAAAAGGAAACTGCCAAAGCACCGACAAACAGGGCAGGAGGGATAGTAATCAGGGAGAAAGGGCAACCGAAGCCCATCGGCCCCTTGATGATGGCTGCCCCTGCTAGAGATCCAAACTGATAGCCCAACAATCCAGCATTTGTATTGAAAGGAATGGGGGCTGAGAAGGCGAGAAGGCTGAGGATGGACAACATCTATGACTATGAGAAGCACAAAACCGACCCTAGGTTTTGGTGTGACTTCCACTGCAATTACTACCGCTTAGTGTACCTAAAAATGAAGACCCCAGTCGCCCAGCCTCAATGGGTAGATTGGGACTACATGGCCAAAAGGGAGCACAAAGCCTTTGATGCAGTGATTGAAGCCGCAGAGAGCCATGGAATCAAGAAAATCATGGGCTTCAAATATGACTGGAACATTGAGGTGATCGTACAGTTTTACACCACTGTGTACTTCTCCACCTACGGTGACCGGAAAATCACCTGGATGACTCATGGAGAGCAGTACTCAGTCACCTATGAGAGGTTTACCCAGATACTTGTCCTTGAGGAGTACTTGGACCATGAGATTATTATTTCTAACCTCAAGGTAGTGGACAGGGATCAGCTTGACTATATGTATCTTAGTCATGTTCCCTATGAGGTCGGGCTTGCTAGGAACATCAAGCCATTCTATAGCATCCTCAACCGGATTTTGAGGAGAACTATAGCCCCTAAGGATGGAGATGCAGGGGTGATTCAAGGAAACTTAAGGCATCTCCTCCTCTTGATAGATGGTGAAGAGAAGTTCAACCTTGTTGAGCACATTTATGATGATATCTTCAACATCTCTCACACTCCCAACCGCTCATGTGGGTATGCACCGTATATCATGTGCTTAATTGAGAAGGTGTCGGGGACAGTCTTTGTCAAGGATGTCACTCATCGACCTCTCCGTCCTCAGCTACCCCCCATTGTGCTAGAACCCTCAAGGAGGAAAAATGCTCAACCTCCTTCCAGCTCAGCGGCCCCTTCTAGCTCAGCGGCTCCCTCATCATCTCCTCCTCCGCAGTCCATGAGCGGATTCTTCAAGTGCTTCAACGCACTTTTCACCTCTTGTCGGCGTGTGGAGGTCCGGACTCGACGCATGGAGAGGCGTCAGGAGAAGTACCTCAAGGTTGTGTGTGACAAGCTTGAGGTACCCATGTCTCCTCACGAGGAGAGTGATGGGGAACTCACTCCATATCTAGAGTTCACCGCTGATGAGCTCGCCTAGTTCAGGGAAGATGGAAGCTCCTCCAAGGCCGTGCCTCCATCCACCACCGCCGATGACGAGGAAGAGGATACGGAGGCTACGGAGAGCGATGAAAATGGCGATGAAGAAGAAGACGAAGAAGATGAAGAGTAGACTTAGGCGTATCTTCTTCCCTATTTTCCTTTTTGGTACCTTGATGCCAAAGGGGGAGAGATGGGAAAAGGGTGTCCTTTTTTATCATCTTCCAGTCTTGTAATAGATCTTTTGGACATCTATGTTTTGGACATGACTATCTTGTAATAGATCTTTGAACATGGCTATCTATGTTTTATGCATGACTATCTTTTGTGTAACACTACGTGTTGGATTTTATGTCTGTTTTATGCTTATTGTCTTATCACATTTTTTAGCACAACACGTAGGCACCCCACCATAACATGTGAATGTATGCCAACTCCCCTCTTTTACTCTTGCATACATTCAGGGGGAGTTTTGCATACGTACACTTGTTATGAAAATCAAATTTTTTCCTCTTATGTTGTAACTTAATGTGTTGTCATCAATCACCAAAAAGGGGAGATTGTAAGTGCATCTAGGTATCCCCGTGGGTTTTGGATGATTTATGACGACAAATTAAGAGACTAATGAGCTGAGATGATCATAAGCATAGGACATTTCCAAGGTGGACACCTAAACTCTCAAAAAGGAAAAAGATGAAGAACGGCGTCGAAGACTCAAAGAGTAGAAATTAGGGTTTCACTTGAGTCTTTAGTAGGCTAGCCGTGTAAAAGTGAGAGTGTGTGTGTCAAGTGCATTGAGATCATAGAACAGAGCTCAAAGCGTTAGAAGTGTCAAATCCTTAGTGGAGAGTGGTAGAGAGGTAAAGTTGGGCAGGCCGGACTTGTCCGGGCCAGAGGCCGGACTAGTCTGAAAGCCTCACAGCTTAGTCCGTTTTGGGGCGGACTAAGAGTTCCTGACTGAGTTCGGACTTGTCCGTTTTGGGATGGATTAGTCCGTTTCTCCGTTGAAAAGAGTGTTTATTGGGACTAAGTCCTGGTAGACTGGACTTGTCCGCCTCAGTGGCCGGACTAGTCCGGGGTAGCCAGACTAGTCCGTTTTCACCCGGACAAAGAGTTCCTGTGTGAGTGCGGTCTAGTCCGTTCTAAGGCAGATTAGTCCGAATGGTTGTGAGATGAGAGCTCCCACGGCTAAGTGTTGGTGGACCGGACTTGTCCGCCTGAGTGGCTGGACTCGTCCGGGTCCTCCATACTTGTCCGTTCTCGCCCGGACAAAGAGTTCCTGTGTGAGATCGGACTAGTCCGGAATTTTGGTAGGTGGCAATGGTTGGCTTCGGGACTTCTATAAAAGGAGATGCCCCGACTTCATTTAAAACCCCCTAGAACCCTACGCCGCCACAAACTTCCTAGAGCCTCTCCAAGCCTTCTCCATTGCCTAGTCACCCTCTTGAATCAAATCTTGAGTGAATTTGGGTGTGTGAGAAGAGGAGAAGGAAAAACTTCGTGCTTAGACTCTTGGAGTGATCTCGTGCACTTGGTGTGATCTGTGGCTTGTGAGATCTATGGAGTTTGGGGAGGTGATCAAGTGGGAGGCTCGGATTGTGAGCAACCCCAAAACTTTGTAAGTTCACCCCTGAGATAGTGAAGAATCGGGTTGGCCTTAGTGGTGACTTGGTGAGGAAAGGGTAGTTAGACCCGGTCCTTTGTGGACTCCTCAACGGGGACGTAGATTCCTGAGTGGAATCGAACCTCGGAAAAAATCTCTTGTGTCTCTCTTGCATTTACATTTCTTTGAACGTCAAGATTGCTTAGGGTTTACTTTAATTATTTCGCTATTAGAGTATACATCATTACAATCTTGCAATCTATCTCAATATTCTATCACACTTGTCGTATAGGATTGTTAGTTGGTTTATCCACACTTAGTTAAACTAAAATCTGAAGAAAAACCCATAAAAAATCAAGTTTTAGGTCTTCCAACAGTTTGACCAGACTAGTCCGCCCCTGAGCCAGACTAGTCCGGCCCCTTTTAGGTTTTTCAACAAGCTAACCGGACTAGTCCGCCCGTGAGCCAGACTAGTCCGGCCCTTGTGGTCGAATCTTGTTTAATTAAGTCATTTCAGGTATTTTAGCCTATTCACCCCCCTCTAGACAATTTCAATTGGTATCAGAGCAGGTATCTCCATCATGAGTCTAACCACTTGGAGAAAAGATTGCCGGAGCTGAGGGATACGAGATTCTGCCGACGTCGCAAGGCGAAAACACATATGACAAGAAAAAGGACGCTGATGTGCTGAAAGACCACTCAAGTGACGATGAAGAAGTTCGCTAGCTCAAGGCACGACTTCGCAAGAAGCTAGGTCACTCAAGTAAAGAGAAGATGAAGCCGAAGGATCAAGAAACGAGTGGTCAACTGGACTACTCCCAATATCCTTTCAACTATGAACAATTAACTTCTAACAATCATTACTTATCTATTCCTCTTGGGAAACCTCCTCAATTTGGTGGAAATGATTACTCAATGTGGAAGCATAATATGAAGATGCATCTAATATCCTTAAACCCTAGCTTGTGGCAAATTGTCTTAACAGGTGTCCATCTTCCAAGAAATGAAGAAGACGTTGCCCCGGACCAAGCCATCCTACTTCATCGCAATGCTCAAGCAGTAGGGGTCATCACCTCGTCCTTGACTTAAGAAGAGTTCAACCGAGTCGATGGATTGGAGGTGGCCAAAGACATATGGGATACACTCAAGACGGCGCATGAAGGCAACCGAGTCATTAGGGAAGCCAAGATCGAGATGATTGAAGGAGAGCTTGGGAGGTTCACCATCATGGATGGTGAGTCCCCTCAAGACATGTACAACCGTCTCAAGGTCCTCGTCAACGAGATCCGATCTTATGGATGCACTCGGTGAATGGATCATGAGGTGGTTAAGAGGATGCTTCGGGCATTCATGCCTCAAAACATTGCTCTTTGCTCCTTGATCCGTGAGAGCCCGGGATATGCTCAAATGACCCCGGAGGAAGTGCTTGGAAGAATCATCAACAACGAGATGATGGAGAAGGAAGCCATGTTCTACAGCAACCTTCAAAGGTTCGCTTCCTCAAAGAAGAAAGATGTTGCTTTCAAAGCAACATCCTCATCACAAGACTTCGAAGCAAGTGATGATGAGGGTCTCGACACCGATGAAGAAGAGGCGCTCTTCATCAACAAGTTCAAGAGGATGATGAAAAGAAGGAAGGGGAGCAACCATTATGAGAACAAGAGCAAGGAAAGATCCAAGCCCAAGACGAAAAGAGCATGCTACAACTGTGGTGAATATGGACACTTCATTGTGGATTGCCCATATGAAGAGAGTAAGAAGAAGAGAGATGGCAAGTCCCAAGAGAAGAAATTCTTCAAGAAGAAGAAGCGATCAGGACATGCTCACGTTGAGACGGAATGGGACTCAAACGAAGACTTCCTCCGAGGATGAAGAGAAAGTGGCAACACTTGCCATTAGAAGGAGCAAGCTCTTCCCAAACCTTGAAGACTTCAAGTCTACATGTCTCATGGCTAAGGAGGGAAGAGGAAAGGTTAAATCTAAACCATCCTCTTCTACTTCTTCACTTGATAGCTTTGATAGTAGTAGTGAAAATGAATCCATGCTTAAGGATCTAAGTAGGAGCACCTTGAAAAATATGAGATTGTTGTGGGATAGAAATCTTTGAGAAGGATGAACTCATCAACCGTCAAGAAGACATACTCATTCTTGAAAAGGAGAGATGTCATGAGCTTGAAGAGCTCCTTGAGGTTGAAAGGGAAAGAAGCAAGGCACTTGAGCGTGAACTCACTTTGAGCAAGGAAACTTGCTCAAATCTTTAGGACACAACTATTGTGCTCAAGGATAAAATTGTTAACTTGACAAAAGTTAACAAGATCCTTGAAACACAAGTTGAGTCTCTCAAGATCAATGCACCTTCTTCCTCTACAATTCCACCCTCCTCAAAGAAATCTCCCGAAGCAACTCAAACTTGCAAGTGCTCAAACTTAATCCTAAAACTCAAAGATGAACTCAAGTTGGCACAAAACAAGCAATCACCGAAAGGTGGGATCTTTGACAAGGAAAAATTGGTATATGCACGAAGTGCATATACAAATGTAAGACCTCCACATGTCAAAGATGGTCTTGGCTACTCTCGGGAGTGGAAGCAACATGCTAAAACTCCCAGGAATGGGAAAGACTTGATTATAATTGTCAAGGAGGGTTCATCCATCAAAGAATATGTAAAGAACGTTGCAAACTCATATAACATGCCTAAAATGAACCTCATCCTTTGTTCCATGACTTTGATGCTTCTTATGTTTTATTGAGAAACAAGTTTGGAAATATCTATGCTAGATATGTTGGACCACTCCGCAAGAGTCCAAAACCTTATGTGTGGGTGCCTAAGTGCCTCTTGAATAACATGAAAGGACCCAACTCCGTTTGGGTACCAAAAGGTAAGGCATAACTCTATTTTGTAGGCTTACTCCTCCGGTGGATCAAAATGGGTACTCGACAGTGGATGCACAAACCATATGACCGGAGAGAGAAGGATGTTTGTGGAATATGAAGAAAACGAAGATCCAAGTGAAGAAATATACTTTGGGGACAATAGCCAAGGGAAAATCCTTGGCACCGATAAAATTGCTATCTCTCCCCATCATACTCTTTCAAATGTTTTGCATGTTGACTCCCTTGATTATAACCTTCTATCCATATCCCAACTATGTGATAAAGGTTATAATTGTATTTTGACTAACGAGGGTGTGACTGTCTTGAGAAGAAGCAATGACTCAATCGCCTTTAGGGGTGTGCTCAAGGGAAAGCTTTATCTTGTGGATTTCACCACGGACAAAGATCAACTTGACACGTGCTTAATGGCGAAGACCAACATGGGATGGATTTGGCACAGACGGCTAGCCCATGTTGGGATGAGGAACTTGCAAAAACTTCTCAACGGAGAACACATTTGAGGCTTGAAAATGTTGTTTTTGATAAGGACAGGCCATGTAGTGCTTGACGTCCCCCCCCCCCGTCCTGCGACAAGGGAAACACCCTCTTACACTGGCGTAAGGGGTCGAGGCCGCCCTCCCCTTGGAACACACCAAGGGTTCATCCGACGTCCAGACGTACGACGAAGCCACGCAGGACCAGCTTTCACGTGAAGACATTTGCGTCGTCAACGAGGCAACGTGGCTAGAGGCTGCTCAAAATGCGCTACACCGCAAAACGCTCCGGCGATAACTGGAACGGTACGCGCAGAGTAAACAGCTCAAGTTAGGGCCACCTGGTAGCTTGGCTAATACTTTCTCGAGAAGGGGTGACAAACCCTCCCCCAGCTGGGAGGGTCCCTTCCGAGCAGCACAAGTATGCTGCCCCAGGTGCACCCGCCTAGCCGCAGAGGATAGGTACCTCTACCCAAACCACATGACATAGAACACCTCTGTAAGTTATATCCTCAACGCGGGGGTAGGGTATTTTTTTTCTTTTTGTCTTTCTTTGTAAAGGTGTCATAGTGTCTAGGAACAGCACTTAGAACAGCTAAGCCCCGGAGGGGTCCTGCTACTCTTGTCATCCAGGGTGGGTCGCTGCCTTCTTGCATGGCCTGTTTCCTCCTATCACTTGAAGGAAGCCAGAAATAAGAAAAAATCTACCTACCTTGCATACCATCTTTACAGTTTGTGCTTACTCATGCATATCAACTATAAATGGCATGTCCGGAGCCTATCCTACACACTTGTCCTAGGTACCGTGGGCCCGGAAGGTCTCCTCGCCGAAAGGTTAACGCCCATGAGAGGTCCAGGGTGTGTAGCCTTCTATGCCTGGTTCCTTACCCCTAGCGTGCACCTCGTGCCTCCCCTTTGCTACAACTGAGTACTTAGGGGCCAAAAAGAACACACCTACGGACAAGAAAAAGTAACCGGACCCTGGACATTGCCCCAATACTCTTCGTGCTTTCTTTCCATACTGCTCCGGCCGTGTGGCCAGTCACTTTTTCTAGTATTCGGCCGTAGCAAAGATTGTGCTATCCTTCTACAGACAGGTCTGCTTGAGGTACCTGTGGCGTACCCGGGGTCCTGCGGTTGTCTCATTGCTCGGGGGCACTATGGCGCCGAATGGTCCCTCCCCCAAAAGGCTTACGCCAGTGGGAGGTCCAGGATGTGTAGCCTGCTATGCCTGGTTCCGTACCCCTAGCGTGCGCACCCTGCCTATCCAACGCTACAACTCAGTACCGGGGAGACGGACGGCTCATACCCCCGAGCAAAGTCTTAACCGTAACTTGGGGACCTTTGGTTGTCTCATTGCTTGGGGGCCCTATGGCGCCGAATGGCCCTCCCCTGAAAGGCTTACGCCAGCGGGAGGTCCAGGGTGTGTAGCCTGCTATGCCTGGTTCCGTACCCCTAGCGTGCACACCCTGCCTTTCCAGAGCTACAGCCCGGTACCAGGGAACCGGACGGCTCATACCCATGGGCAAAGCTTTAACCATAGCCCAGACGACCCACATCAAATTACCCAAGCCACGCAGCTCAATTGAGGACCGTATGCCACAGTAAAGCTACCAAACAATGAAGAGTGACTAGAGAGCATGACTACTCCCTCTTTCGGCCATGACTGTAGATCCGCACAGGTCCTTGGCGTCTCGGACCTCCCAGGGGGCCTGATGTTGGCGTCCTGCCTCATCCAGTGGTAGGTGTGCCCCAACACAAGGGTCACACCAACCAAGGGGCCATCACGGTGAACCACGCGGGCAGGACGTGGGACCACTACAGCAGTGAGCAGAAGACTCGAAGCACCAACCACGACGAGATGAAGACAAGGGTCGAACTTCCCTCGGGTCCTTACACCGCCAAGGACCCGGAAGGAGTGGTAGCCACACTGCTGGAGCGCCTTGGGCCCTTACGCTGTTGAGGACCGGAGGAAGAAGCTCGGGACATCGGCAAATAGCTATCCACGTCAGCTAAGTCATCCCGGACCCTTGCGCTGCCAAGGGTCCGAAGTCTACATCAACAACTCAGGGAAATAAAAGACTTGGGGAAAAAAGTCTTCAACAATAGTAGAGCTCCAGCATATATAGGAGGATATAAGGCAAGCGGGGGACCTAGGAGCTATCCACGCTACAACCTAGCAGCTACAAGTTGGGTGTCTCCTCCCCGGAAGACTTCGCCGCCCCCGACAACTCTGCGTTGTGGCCCTGCACCACAGGATCTAGGGAGATGTTGGGGTCGCACCTCCGAAGGCAAGTGAGCACGTACCCTGCCACCATCTGGGCCAGAGATTTGCCTTCGACCTCTAGATGCTCCCCTATGACATTCTCCGGCGTCAGGAGCTTCTCCCCGACTCAGTCCAGGGCAGGGAGCACCTGGCTCACCTCATGGACTGGCCCACCGGGGCACAAGTGGCCGAAGCCGAAGGGTTCCAGAGCTGCATCTGCATGTCTGAGGAAGTCCCATACCTTCTCTGCCTCAGCGGCACGAGAAGCCCGAAGATCTTCGACCTCCTTGGTGGAAGAAGCCAACTCCCCCGTCGAACTCCTCCTCGCCAACTCATGTTCCCGAGTGGTCGGCTCCTACTCCCGAGCGACCAGGGTCTGCTCATTGGTGGCTAGCCACGCGGCCCACTCGCCTAGGTTAGACTCCCTAGATGCGACGGCGAGCTCCCGGTCCTGGACGTCGTAAAGTCGCTTCTTGAGGAGCCCGTGCTCCTCCTCATGGGCAGCCAGGTGGTCAAAGAGCTCCCTTTCTCACCTCCGCCTCCTTCTCCGTATGAAGGAGCATCTCCCGGAGCTCCGTCAGGACCGTGAGACGTGCATCGGCGGAGGCATGGAGGCTCTCGGCCTCAGCCTGGAGGTTCGCCGCATTCTCGTGGAGCTTGCTGACGATGGCCTCTCTCTCCTCCAACACCTCCTCTCGAACCTCGAGCTGCTCCTCCCGAGCACGTGTGTAACACCCCAAAATTTTGATTCAAAACCTTAAATCATGTTAAGAGGGGAATTTAAAAATTTTTGGACGTGTTGCATGTTTTGCAAAAATTCAAATTCAAACTGGAATTCAAATTAAACTCAAATCAGAAAAGAAATGGAAAAAGAAAAAGAGAAAACAGAAAAAAACCGGCCAGTGGGCCGAAACCCACCAGCAGGCCCAACTTACCCCGCGCCAGCCCGCAGCCGCGCGCCCGCGCTCTCTCACACTGACAGGCGGGACCCACCGATCTTCGTCTACCTCGCGCCGCGCCGAACTCCCCCGCGCCCGAATCGAAACCGATCGGGATTTCGACGTAAACCCCGCTGAGTTCTGTTCGTAGCCGACCCGGACATGATCTAAACCACCCCGCCGCCCTCCCCCGTTTATAAAAACCCCGGCCTCGTTCTGTTTTTCCCATGCGATCGCCGATTTTTACTCCGGTGAGAACCGAGACTTCTCCGGTGAATTCTGGCCGATCTAAGCTCGGAAACTCCGATCTAACTCGCTGGTCTTGATCCACCGCCTCCGGGGAACCTTGCAGGTGCAGAAAACTCGGTGACTTGCGGTGTAAACACAGCGCCGACGAGCTTTGCCGTGGTTTTGCCTCGGACCTCGCCGCCGATCACCTTCCAGGACCTCCGAGCTCAAGAAAACCCCCGAGGTGAGATCCCCGACCTCCCCTCTACCGATCTAGCCCCGGAAACTTCTGATCTAGCCCCTGGAACTCTAGAAAATCATGTAAATTCATTTAAAAATCAGTTTTAGCCCCTGGACTTAATAAAAATTAGGAAAAACACCTCTGATAAGTGTAGCTAGACCCCTAGAAATTCTGAAAATAATATTATAGACCCTGTAGTGGGGTAAGTTTAACTTTTTAGTCCTGTTTAGTATTTAAATTAGGAAATTGAATATGTGGCTAGTGTTTAAAAGACAAACATATTGTCAAATTTTAATTAAAGACTTTCTCAGTGTTTAGGAAACTTTGGAGTGAGATAAAAATATATTTTGGGCTGAATTGAATCTGTTTAATTTATTATTCACATTTAGGGAAACATTTTTAAGTAAAGAATAGTTATAGAAAATAGGGAAAATAATTATGAAATAGTTTACATCAGAGGCAAAGGTCAAAATATGTTATTAAATTATTTAGTACCAGAACCTATTCTGTTTAGATGATGTGTATTACTAATTTCATAATAAAGTACACAATTATGCATAGGAATATAAATCTGAAAATATAGCAACTAGTAAATGATAAATGGAGTTTTTAAAATCCAAAGAGTTCAGTTTAGGGTTGGTAGAAATTATGAAGGCACATATGGGGAAGAAAAATACTTTTCATACATACTTGGTAGTGAAAAGGTGTAGTAGTTGAATATAAGAAATTTATTGGAAACTCATATATATAGTATGTAAGTATAAATGTGAACACAAAAGTAGGAATCATATACACATGATTAAAAGTGCATGCAAGCCACAACTCAACACACATAAAGTAACCACAACACATATAATGGTGAAAAACTTTCATAAATGTGAATGTGTGGTTTGTATGAAGTAGAAGTGTGAACTATGTCTTATGATTGTTGTTTTTCTTTTGCTATGTGTGATGGTATGATGTAGAACCTGCTCAAGAGCAAGTTATTCCTTTCCAAGACCAGGACTACCCATTTCAAGAGCAGCAGGAAGGAGGCAAGTGTCCTTGACCACTTTGATCCTATGCTAGGATGTGTAGCTAGAATTATTTGCATTGCCAATTGAAATATGAAACCCATGATAGGAAGTTTCCCTAGAATTGCATTACCTTGTTTTCCTTGTAGCTTGGGTTGGGATTTATTTTATCATGTCATTTATTATTATGCATATGCTTAGCCATGCTTAGAATGGGATATTTGGGATATGAGATCATCAGTTTATTTTACCATACTCTTGAATGAGATATTGTGAGTTATGTAGAGGTAGGGATCAAGGCAAGTTGGATGTTTTAGTTGTGTGTTGGGTGCACGAGACTTGGGTTTGTGTTTAGTACTTGCCTGGATCCTAAGGACCGGTTCATGGAGCATGTAACCTGGCTTTACAGTGCCAACCACATGCTGAGATGGGGCAGCTTGGCCAATTAATTAGGTGTATCCCCGGCGTAGTATGGGTGTGTTGGATGGTGCGGGGAGTAGGTGTCAGCTGGACTACCATATGAACCGCAAGGCTCAAGAAGGGGCCACTGCAGCGGGGTTGGAGCCTCTTGTATGCTGTTAGGGGTAAAACCTCAGTGGGCCCACGCTCGTCGGGAATCCCTTTGTAAAGGCTTCGTAGTGATCTCCTGGCTACACACCTGGGAAGTGTGAATGTGGTTCGTAGCCACTGGCATAATGGAGGTTTTTTTAGTCCACCCGGCAACGGGGGATGAAATCACTACATGTGGGTACAGTGGTACAAACTCTGCAGAGTCAAAACTGTCATGACAACCGTGCTCACGGTCAAGAGCGGCTTGGACTTATTCATGATTAGAGGATTGATGGTTTTGGAAGTTGTGGATGTTAAGCGGGGAGCTTAACATTGGAAATGATGTTATGGTTATTGAATTATGATGTTGGGATGGGAGTTTGGGACCATTTCATCTGTGTAGTAATGTAGGTGCTTAAAAAGCTAAGGTGATAGGAATTAATTGCATAGTGCTTTAACCATGAGTTCAACCTCTCCTTGTTCTAGCCATGCATGATATAATTTTCCCACACTTGCTGAGTACCATTGGTACTCAACCTTGCATATTTGTTGGTTTATATTGCTGCTCAGGTCAAGATAATGAGGTGGTGTATAATGACCAAGACTTTGGACCCGAAGAAGGTTTCTAGGTTCATGGAGACCCCCGGGCAACGCCTGTGATGGAGCTCTAAAGAATAATATTCCGCTGCTAGTTTATTTACTTGTGATGAACTTATTATTGTCCATCGAGACATTTGCTATGTAAGACTTATTTATATTCGACACCTGGCTTGTAATAAATGATGCTTCACTATTTGTCATCACATGTATGAGAAAATGATCCTGGCATACATGTGATATTCACTTGGTTGTTCTTCGGAAAAACCGGGTGTGACAGAGGTGGTATCAGAGCCAAGGTTGCCCGTAGGAACGTGGACCTAGGTAGAAATGGACGTATTTAAGGGCCCTATTTTCTTAAAAACTATTTTCCAAGGTGTGGGTTGAAAAGTGTTATTTAAGGAGTCATTTTCTTCATCTTACCCCAACTTTCTTTCAAAATAGGATTTTTGTTTGAGAGTTTATCTAACCTAATTTAAAATTCTTTTTGTTTTAGATGGTTCGCATGATTCGTACCGCTCACAAGTCCACAGGAGGGAGAGTTCCCGTAGTTGCCCTTGCCGAGAGAGAGGAGAGTCGTCCGGTGACGTACCTTTCCTACGGATTGGCAGTAGGAGGCTTATTGCGCCGTCTTCGGCGTATGCTCGAAGCCGCCGGCAACACGGGCAAGCTAATCATCCACTATACCTCCACCAGGACCATCCGTGAAAAGAGGGAAGAATGAAGTTCAGAGATGAGGATTATACACGAAAATCAGCTGCTTAAGATTCACCACTCTCCAGCTTGTCGAGCGACCCAGGTCGATGCGGAGAAAGATGTCACCTGGGAGGCCATCACCTGCCAGAGTCACATCTATCGTCGCCTCTTGGACAAAACTGAGTACATGTATGTCCTCCAACGTGAGAGTGGTACCACGGAGTACAAGTACCCGCCAGTGCAGCAAGGGACTTCCCATGAGCACATGGACTTGTGCTTGGAGGATGCTGCTATGCTCAGCACTCGGCTGCAGGAGTGTCAACAAGAGCTTCAGGATGTCCGGGACACCCTGAAGGAAACGGAGGCGTTGCTGCGAGCCTGCTTAAAGGCGAGAGAAAGAGGAGATGGGAATGAACTGTGTGTCACCGTGAATGATACATGGACTCCTGACTCCTCAGATCGCCGAGCGATCAGGCGTCGTCGCACTTCTCCACCAGCAGCCTCCCCACCCAAAGCAGAGTCAGAAGGCAGCCGAAATGATGAGGAAGATCCCGAGGAGCCAGCTCAAGAAAACGAGTAGTGTAGAGTCCCTCCCTTAGTTAGCAAGATGTCGAATAGGCGAGTCGTTAAGTTAAGTTAATGGTGTGATAATGCTTGGTGTGTGACGTGAGTTTTAGAAGCCATGAGCAATTGTCCACAGCCTCGTCTTTAGATTGTTTTGCTTTGGTGTGTGAACCCACATGAAATAATATTGCATTTTTTTGTGTGAGAAATGAACCATATGCTAGTCGTAAACTCTCCAGGTGGAGAAATAAGGACAAGATAAGTGTGTCCCAAAGTGAACCTAGACATTAATGGGGTAGTGTTTACTGCTAACCTCATAGTGATAGATTCCCAAGGTATCGATATTATTTTGGGCATGGATTGGTTGACCAAACATAAGGGAATCATTCATTGTTCGACCGGAACAGTGGAACTAACTCACCCTAGTGGCACAAGAGTAAAGTTCATAACAATACACGAGCCTCGGAGGGACATTAAATTAAATCAAGTTGAGGTGAAAGTTGAGGAAATCAGGACCATCCGGGAATATCCAGATGTTTTTCCGGAAGAATTGCCAGGTATGCCTCCCGATCGTGAAGTGGAATTCGCAATTGAGCTAGTGCCTGGAACAGCCCCGATATACAAGAGACCTTATCGGATGGACTCCAAGCAGCTGGAAGAACTCAAGGATCATTTGAGAGAATTGACGGAGAAGGGGTATATTCGCCCTAGTTCCTCACCATGGGGAGCTCCGGTGATATTTGTGCCCAAGAAAGACGGAACCCAAAGGTTATGCGTGGATTACCGTACTTTGAATGAGGTAACCATCAAGAACAAGTACCCATTGCCTCGCATTGACGACTTGTTTGATCAGTTGAGGGGAGCTTGTGTGTTCTCGAAAATTGATCTCAGGTCGGGATACCACCAACTCAAGATAAGGCAATCTGATATTCCCAAGACAGCTTTCGTATCTCGGTACGGACGGTATGAATACACTGTCATGCCTTTCGGGCTAACCAATGCCCCGGCATACTTCATGTATCTCATGAACAAGGTATTCATGGAATATCTGGACAAATTTGTGGTGGTTTTCATAGATGACATTCTCGTCTTCTCCAAAGATGAGGAAGAACATGAGAAACATCTAAGGTTGGTGTTGCAGAGGCTGAGAGAACACCAACTATATGCCAAGTTGAGCAAGTGTGAGTTTTGGCTGAAGAGAGCTCCCTTTTTAGGACATATAATCTCGGAGGGAGGAATCTCCGTAGATCCCGCCAAAATCGAGGATATCCAGAAGTGGAAGACCCCTGAAAATGTCGGGGAAGTTCGAAGCTTTTTGGGATTGGCTGGGTACTATCGACCGTTTATTGAGGGATTCTCCAAGATCTCGAGACCTCTCACCAAACTGTTGGAGAAGGGAATCACATTCACCTGGACGCCACAGTGCGAGACGAGCTTTCAGGAGCTAAAGAAGAGATTGACAACAGCCCCAATGTTGGTTATGCCAGATATGCAGAAGAATTTCACAGTGTACTGCGATGCCTCTGGAAACGGGTTGGGATGTGTTCTCATGCAAGAAGGACATGTCGTGGCTTATGCATCCCGGCAGCTTCAGAAGCACGAGAAAAACTATCCTACACATGACCTAGAACTAGCCGCAGTGGTACACGCGTTGAAAATTTGGCGACACTATTTGATGGGGAAGAGGACAGAGATATATACGGATCATAAGAGTTTGAAGTACATTTTCACACAGCCAGATCTCAACCTCAGACAAAGGAGATGGTTAGAGCTAATCAATGACTTTGATGTGGGCATCAACTATCATCCTGGGAAAGCAAACGTCGTGGCCGGTGCTTTGAGTCGGAAAGTGCAGGTCAATAAGTTGAGCTTGAAGGACATGCCTGCAGAATTGAAGGACGAGGTTATAAGGCTCAATCTATGTCTAGTAAATAGTGGTGAAGCCATCGCCATGGAAGTGGACTCCACACTCGAGCGAGATATACGCGAGGGCCAAAAGAATGATGAGAAGATACAAGAGATCAGACAGCTCATCAAGGAAAATAAAGCTCCTGGTTTTAGAGAGGATGAACAAGGAACGGTGTGGCACGGGAAAAGAATCTGTGTGCCAGAAGTAAAGGAGATCCGTGAATTGATTTTGAAGGAGGCTCATGATTCCGACTATTCCATTCATCCTGGGAGTACGAAGGTGTACCAGGACCTCAAGAGCAGGTATTGGTGGTATGGCATGAAGCGAGATGTCGCGGAACATGTTGCCCTATGTGACACATGTCAGTTGGTGAAAGCAGAACATCAACGACCCGCGGGATTATTGCAACCACTCAAAGTGCCTGAATGGAAATGGGAAGAAATCAGCATGGATTTCATCGTGGGATTGCCTAGGACCCAATCCGGATATGATTCAATATGGGTCATCATTGATAGGCTAACCAAAGTAGCTCACTTCATCCCCGTGAAGGAAAGCTACAGCGGATCCAAATTGGCAGAGTTGTACATGTCAAGGATCGTGTGTTACCATGGAGTGCCAAAGAAGATAGTGTCGGATCGAGGGACACAGTTCACCTCAAGATTCTGGCAGAAGTTGCACGAAACCATGGGAACCCATCTGAACTTTAGTTCTGCCTATCATCCCCAAACTGACGGGCAGACGGAGAGAACCAATCAGATCCTTGAAGATATGCTAAGGGCATGTGCACTAAAAAACAATAGGAGTTGGGACAAGAACTTACCGTATGCGGAGTTTTCCTATAACAACAGCTATCAAGCTAGTATGAAGATGTCACCGTTTGAAGCTTTGTATGGGAGGAAGTGCAGAACTCCCCTATTTTGGAACCAAACAGGAGAAAGTAAAGTGTTTGGTCCAGAAGTGCTACAAGAAGCCGAGGCGAAGGTGAGGGAGATTCGCAACAACTTGAGGATAGCACAGACACGCCAAAAGAGTTATGCTGATGTACGAAGAAGAGAGCTCGTTTTCAACGTGGGAGACTATGTTTATCTCAAGGTGTCCCCTATCAGAGGACTTCGTCGGTTCAAGGTGAAAGGGAAATTGTCACCTCGATACATCGGACCCTTTCAAGTTTTGGAAAGGAAAGGCGAAGTGGCGTATCAACTAGAGTTACCGGTTCATCTATCGGATGTGCACGATGTATTCCATGTGTCACAACTCAAGAAATGTCTGAGGACGCCTGAAGAGGTGTTACCCATGAATGAAGTGGATGTAGCTGAGGATTTGTCTTATGCCGAGCAACCATACAAGATTTTGGAGACAATGGAACGCCTCACCAGAAATAAAAGAATCCGGATGTGCAAGGTGCAGTGGAAGCATCACTCAGAAGAGGAAGCCACCTAGGAGCGGGAAGATGAGCTCAAGGCACAATTTCCGGAATTGTTTTCTTAGAAACACCAATCTCGAGGACGAGATTTCTTTTAAGGGGGGTAGAGCTGTAACACCCCAAAATTTTGATTCAAAACCTTAAATCATGTTAAGAGGGGAATTTAAAAATTTTTGGACGTGTTGCATGTTTTGCAAAAATTCAAATTCAAACTGGAATTCAAATTAAACTCAAATCAGAAAAGAAATGGAAAAAGAAAAAGAGAAAACAGAAAAAAACCGGCCAGTGGGCCGAAACCCACCAGCAGGCCCAACTTACCCCGCGCCAGCCCGCAGCCGCGCGCCCGTGCTCTCTCACACTGACAGGTGGGACCCACCGATCTTCATCTACCTCGCGCCGCGCCGAACTCCCCCGCGCCCGAATCGAAACCGATCGGGATTTCGACGTAAACCCCGTTGAGTTCTGTTCGTAGCCGACCCGGACATGATCTAAACCACCCCGCCGCCCTCCCCCGTCTATAAAAACCCCGGCCTCGTTCTGTTTTTCCCACGCGATCGCCGATTTTTACTCCGCTGAGAACCGAGACTTCTCCGGTGAATTCTGGCCGATCTAAGCTCGGAAACTCCGATCTAACTCGCTGGTCTTGATCCACCGCCTCCGGGGAACCTTGCAGGTGCAGAAAACTCGGTGACTTGCGGTGTAAACACAGCGCCGACGAGCTTCGCCGTGGTTTTGCCTTGGACCTCGCCGCCGATCACCTTCCAGGACCTCCGAGCTCAAGAAAACCCCCGAGGTGAGATCCCCGACCTCCCCTCTACCGATCTATGCCATAAGATCACAGTTCTAGGCAGAATTCTCGAGGATCCGAAAGTTTCCGGCGAGATCGCCACCTCCCGCCGCCGTGCGCCGCCGGCAGCGCCGCCCGCGCTCGATCAGAGCGACGTGGCCGCTTGTGCGTCGTTTATTTTAAATCGCACGGTAGGGTTTAAATCCCCGCGTACCGGTTCGACGTTATAATCTCAGCCGTCGGTTTAAAATCGGAAGGTCCACGTTAGCCCCGCGTTATAAAGACTGGAAATCTTACGTGCTACCCCCTGGGGTTCTCGGGAAATAAGAGCTAGCCCCGGAAACTTCTGATCTAGCCCCTGGAACTCTAGAAAATCATGTAAATTCATTTAAAAATCAGTTTTAGCCCCTGGACTTAATAAAAATTAGGAAAAACACCTCTGATAAGTGTAGCTAGACCCCTAGAAATTCTGAAAATAATATTATAGACCCTGTAGTGGGGTAAGTTTAACTTTTTAGTCCTGTTTAGTATTTAAATTAGGAAATTGAATATGTGGCTAGTGTTTAAAAATTAAAAAGTGGGACAAACATATTGTCAAATTTTAATTAAAGACCTTCTCAGTGTTTAGGAAACTTTGGAGTGAGATAAAAACATATTTTGGGCTGAGTTGAATCTGTTTAATTTATTATTCACATTTAGGGACACATTTTTAAGTAAAGAATAGTTATAGAAAATAGGGAAAATAATTATGAAATAGTTTACATCAGAGGCAAAGGTCAAAATATGTTATTAAATTATTTAGGACCAGAACCTATTCTGTTTAGATGATGTGTATTACTAATTTCATAATAAAGTACATAATTATGCATAGGAATATAAATCTGAAAATATAGCAACTAGTAAATGATAAATGGAGTTTTTAAAATCCAAAGAGTTCAGCTTAGGGTTGGTAGAAATTATGAAGGCACATATGGGGAAGAAAAATACTTTTCATGCATACTTGGTAGTGAAAAGGTGTAGTAGTTGAATATAAGAAATTTATTGGAAACTCATATATATAGTATGTAAGTATAAATGTGAACACAAAAGTAGGAATCATATACACATGATTAAAAGTGCATGCAAGCCACAACTCAACACACATAAAGTAACCACAACACATATAATGGTGAAGAATTTTCATAAATGTGAATGTGTGGTTTGTATGAAGTAGAAGTGTGAACTATGTCTTATGATTGTTGTTTTTCTTTTGCTATGTGTGATGGTATGATGTAGAACCTGCTCAAGAGCAAGTTATTCCTTTCCAAGACCAGGACTACCCATTTCAAGAGCAGCAGGAAGGAGGCAAGTGTCCTTGACCACTTTGATCCTATGCTAGGATGTGTAGCTAGAATTATTTGCATTGTCAATTGAAATATGAAACCCATGATAGGAAGTTTCCCTAGAATTGCATTACCTTGTTTTCCTTGTAGCTTGGGTTGGGATTTATTTTATCATGTCATTTATTATTATGCATATGCTTAGCCATGCTTAGAATGGGATATTTGGGATATGAGATCATCAGTTTATTTTACCATACTCTTGAATGAGATATTGTGAGTTATGTAGAGGTAGGGATCAAGGCAAGTTGGATGTTTTGGTTGTGTGCTGGGTGCACGAGACTTGGGTTTGTGTTTAGTACTTGTCTGGATCCTAAGGACCGGTTCATGGAGCATGTAACCTGGCTTTACAGTGCCAACCACATGCTGAGATGGGGCAGCTTGGCCAATTAATTAGGTGTATCCCCGGCGTAGTATGGGTGTGTTGGATGGTGCGGGGAGTAGGTGTCAGCTGGACTACCATATGAACCGCAAGGCTCAAGAGGGGGCCACTACAGCGGGGTTGGAGCCTCTTGTATGCTGTTAGGGGTGAAACCTCAGTGGGCCCACGCTCGTCGGGAATCCCTTTGTAAAGGCTTCGTAGTGATCTCCTGGCTACACACCTGGGAAGTGTGAATGTGGTTCGTAGCCACTGGCATAATGGAGGTTCTTTTAGTCCACCCGGCAACGGGGGATGAAATCACTACATGTGGGTACAGTGGTACAAACTCTGCAGAGTCAAAACTGTCATGACAGCCGTGCTCACGGTCAAGAGCGGCTTGGACTTATTCATGATTAGAGGATTGATGGTTTTGGAAGTTGTGGATGTTAAGCGGGGAGCTTAACATTGGAAATGATGGTATGGTTATTGAATTATGATGTTGGGATGGGAGTTTGGGACCATTTCATCTGTGTAGTAATGTAGGTGCTTAAAAAGCTAAGGTGATAGGAATTAATTGCATAGTGCTTTAACCATGAGTTCAACCTCTCCTTGTTCTAGCCATGCATGATATAATTTTCCCACACTTGCTGAGTACCATTGGTACTCAACCTTGCATATTTGTTGGTTTATATTGCTGCTCAGGTCAAGATAATGAGGTGGTGTATAATGACCAAGACTTTGGATCCGAAGAAGGTTTCTAGGTTCATGGAGACCCCCGGGCAACGCCTGTGATGGAGCTCTAAAGAATAATATTCCGCTGCTAGTTTATTTACTTGTGATGAACTTATTATTGTCCATCGAGACATTTGCTATGTAAGACTTATTTATATTCGACACCTGGCTTGTAATAAATGATGCTTCACTATTTGTCATCACATGTATGAGAAAATGATCCTGGCATACATGTGATATTCACTTGGTTGTTCTTTGGAAAAACCGGGTGTGACAACGTGCCTTTGCCCTAGCAGACTGGACCCGCGCCTTCAGCAGCTTATCCAAGTCTTGGAGGCCCTCCCGCTCAGACCTCAGTTCAGCCCACTCCTGCTCGAGCGCGTCCTGCATCTGGTCCAGACTAGAGCAGACGACTCTTGCGGCCCTGGAGACCGAGACAGCCTTCGGCGGTGTCAGGCGAGGTACTGCCTCGACACCCCGTGGCTCTTCGCCCACTGGTGGGGTTGCCACCATGGCAACATGCAAAGGGAGAGGAGGTGGGCTAGCAGCCCGCTCAGTAGAAGCCGCACTGCTACCAGTGGCGCCTGCGCCCGCCGGTTGGCTGGCCTCGAGGGCCCGGGTGCTGATATCCGGAGCTGCCCCAGGCACAGGCTCAGGCAGTGCCGCCGGTGTTGGAGCTTCGACAAAAAAGGAGCTCCAAGCATCAATTACGCCGTCCAGCGGCTCAGTACACAACCCAACAAGGTTGAGCCGTACCTGGAGGCCTGGAAGTTCCACTCCACGCAGAGCTTATTACGCGGAGTGCTCGAGCCACTCGCCCCCGCCGGTGTTGAGGTCGCCTCCACTGGCTTCGGAGCTGACGGAAGCTCAGGGATCTTCGTCGCCAAAGACAGCGCAGCGGGAGCCTCTCCTGCCAAAGACCTCGATGTCGAATACACGCCTTGAGCTGGGGCCGCCCTCGAGGGCTGAGAAGCCAACGACGTTGCCGGAATCCTCGTCGTCACCGACGTCGCCTCAAGAGTCTTCCCCGACGATGGCTTCCGAGTCGAGGATGCTCCCGAAGACTTCTTCTGCATCTTAGGTGTGTCGGGGTCCCACCTTGAAGTTCCAGCAGCGTCAGACGCCCTTCCCGTGGTCGCTCCGACTTCTCAGGTAGTGGCAACTCCAAAGCTGCCCCCGGCGCCAGTCGTCGAGCTCGGTGCGGGACCACAGGAAGCCTGGGAACCCCCCAGCCTGGGGGCCAGAGACGAAGCTTCCGTCAAGATGGACCAGCTTCCTCTTCGGCACCATGCTTGACTCCGGGGCATCCTTGGGTGGTGAACGAGGACGCGCCGTAGGCGCAGGCCTCCCTGCCGGCCCCTTCCCTCTGTTTGGCAGTGAGTCCGGCGCAGGCCCTGCCTAACGACCGGCGCCGTCTGCTCCGGGGATCTCGATGCCCCGCGAGGGATCACCGATCTGCCGCACTATGACATCAATGTCGTCCAGCGTTGGCAGTTCTCTCAGCAGCCTCGACCGCATATGCGGGTTGAGGTAGATGGGCTGGCAGCTCACCGGCGAGGTGATGGAGTCGTCGGTGATCGGGTCACAGGAGAGCTTATGCAGCATCGTCTCCAGCATCTCCCGATCCGGGAACAACCCTGCTCCGCGCGCCAACCGGGTCATGTCGCCCTCTCCGGTGTACTGCCAAGCAGCTCGGGCGCGCTACTGGAGAGGGAGATCCGGTGGGACAGGAAGTCATTCAGGACCATCAGTGAGGTCAGGCCTTCCCCCGCCAAGTACCTGATCCTTTCTAGCACCGGTGTGTAGGCGTCCTGCAGGTCATGGATCTTATCCCCAACGGCCACCTTGGCCATCGGCGGGCCACTCAACAGCTCCAGGAGGTCATGTACGTCAGTTTGGGCAATCACCGAGTCCTCCCTCCAGTGCTCCCACTTCCCGAGAGTGAAGGGCGCGATGTAGCGCTCGGAGTTCCTCCCTCGGTGCTGGAAGTAGTAAGCCCCCAGCTGGCTTGTGCTTCTCTCCGAGGCCCTCAAGGAGAAGAACACCCTAAAGAGCCGCACCGAAGGCCACACACGCACGAACATCTCGTAGAAGTGGACGAAGACGGCCACTAGTGCGAGGGTGTGCGGCGTATGGTGCTGCAACTGGAGTCCATACACCTCCAGCAGGGTGAGGAGGAAGGACGACACTGAGAGTCTAAACCCAGACAGCACGTACGAGGTGAAGAGAACCACCTCGACGGGCCGCATGTTGGTCAGCGGGACCCTCCCGCGACGGATCTTTCCGTCGTACGTGGCCGACTACCAGCCGAGCAGGTGCCTCACAATAGAGATGTCGCCATCGCTGCTAAGATTGGACGAACGGAGGCCGGAAGACATGGTGGCAAGGAAAGGTTGTGAACGATAGGGAGCTGAAGCTTCGAGCGCGCAGAAGGAAGATGAAGATTGCAAAAGGCAGAAGGGAGCCATCCTTCTCCGGGAGCATTCCCTTTGTAGGTTCGCAACCTCTGGCAAGGCAACAGGCACGACGTTTGGGTCTCCACTGTACCACGTCGCGGGCTATCTGCCTCCCCCAAAAGCGGGTAAGACCCAGGTCCACCCGTCAGACACAGGTGGGCAGGCGGGTAACTTCTCGGGAGCATCCGACGGTTCCCAAGAAAAGTGGGACGATGGAACTGCAGCGGTCGACCCAAGGGATGCGGCAGTAAATACCCCGGGGCAACCCCTCGAGCACGTCGCCACGACCCACTAGTCGGGAGCAAACATGTGTCCACTACGTCGACGACGTGCTGCCACTTTGACTGGCGAGTATGCCCACTATGCCAAGGACGTGCAGCCTTCTCGTCTCCCAGGTGCAACCGCTTGACCACTACGTGGAAATCTCGCCACCACATCGGCTTACAAAAGTGCAGGTTTAAAACCACCACGCGGAAGGGATGGAGGCCCCACCTACGGGCTCGCTGCCTCCCCCAAGTTGGGCCTGGGGGCCACTGTCGGTACCCTGCAGACCGAGTACCCCCGCGTAGAGGGTAAAATACGGCATGTGCCCCATTTCCCTGCTCAGGCGGGCCCTGGCATTGCCACGTGCCCTTGGCCCTAAGGTCATCCCTAGGGCTGCCACGTCCGCTTGAGTTCCAGAGCCGACACATGCCTTGGGCTCCGGTACAAGCCTCTCCGCTGAGGTGAGGTCCGAGGCTGCCACATGTCTCTTGTCTTAGAGCCACCTCCCTGCTGAGGAAGGCTTCAGAGATGACACGTGCCCTAGGCTCCAGTCCGAGCCTCCTCGCTGAGGAGAGGTCCGGAGCTGCCACATATCTCTTGGCTCAGAGCCACCTCCCTGTTGAGGAAGGCTCCGGAGCTGACACGTGCACTAGGCTCCGGTCCGAGCCTCCCCGCTAAGGTGAGGTCCAGGGCTACCACATGTCTCTTGGCTCAGAGCCGCGTCCCTGCTGAGGAAGGCTCCGGAGCTAACACATGCCCTGGGCACCGGTTCGAGCCTCCCCGCTGAGGTGAGGTCCGGGGCTGCCACGTGTCTCTTGGATCAGAGCCACCTCCCTGCTGAGGAAGGCTTCGGAGCTGACACGTGCCGTGGGCACCGGTCCGAGCCTCCCCGCTAAGGTGAGGTCCGGGGCTGCCACGTGTCTCTTGGCTTAGAGCCACCTCCTTGCAGAGGAAGGCTCCAGAGCTGACACGTGCCATGGGCTCCAGTCCGAGCCTCCCTGCCGAGGTGAGGTCCAGAGCTGTCACATGTCCCCTGACTCCAAACTTGTCGATAAGAGCTCCGAAGCCGCCACGTGCCCCGCGATCTGTCGTGGGCCGTGGGTCGACGAAGTCAAGGAGGAAGTGCACTGTCACGCTTCGCATTCAAGGCTCGCGCCTTCCCCAGAAGCATGGCGCACTACACACACCTCTGTCCTCTGCCCGTTCGCCATTATGGTGACAAGACAGTACGTCGAGGCGTGATAGCGGTACAGTGCCACCCAACGGCACGAAGCCGCCCGAGCAGGACGAGAAGACAAGGCGATAAGACGGCGTCTTCATCATCACCTGACACACGGATAGGGACGCTCAGCGCGTCAGGCGGCGGGACTTAACTCCCCCATCAACCACTCTACTAGGACGAAGCTCTAGATCATGTATAGGGTTTACATAGCTTTGGGGCCACCTGTCGGACCCCAACCCTCATTGTAATCACCTTGGCCTTGGACTATAAAAGGACCGTGGTGACCACCCAATAAGGGGTTCGCATTCTAGATCCTGCAACGCACAAGCACAAGCACGTACAAGCAAGCAATAGAACAAACACTCCCGTAGACATAGGGTGTTACGCTCCGGCGGCCCGAACCACGTAAATCTTTATGTTCATCTGCTTCCTCGAGCCCAGGTCGCGTAGGGCGCCAAGCCCCCTCCAATAAAAGAACCTTGCGGGTTGCTTCCGTAGCAGGCCGGGAGGAGTGCCGCAGCTCTCACACTCCGACAGACATGTTACTGGCAACTCGTAAATTTGACGAGCTTGATATCCAATTTTTAACTTTGTGCTTTGTGGCTCAGGATAATGAAAGAGTTTATTAAAATGACACGTGACAGCGTTATGGTACGGCTGTTATTGGTCATGTGAGTTTTCTATTCTTTGTGCAATCCTTTTCTGGATCTATTTTCCCAGACACGGGGAGGGTTTTTCAGTTTTGCTGATAGTAAGGACGTTATACTAATTTAATAAACGGGTGACTTTTGAACTGTTAATCAAGGTCGTTGTAGTGTAGTGATCAGTATTCACGCCTGTCATCTAGGCGACTCGTTTTCGATCTCCAGCAACGGGGAGATTTATTTTTTTATTTTTTTCCATTTGTAAATTGTAAAGCGGAATTCCTTTCGTCTGCGTTCCTTTTTCACGTAGGAATCTGTTGGTACGGCTAGATTTATTTTTATTTTTTCCGTTTGTAAATTGTAAAGCGGAATTCCTTTCGTCTGCGTTCCTTTTTCACGTAGGAATCTGTTGGTACGGCTAGATTTATTTTTATTTTTTCCGTTTGTAAATTGTAAAGCGGAATTCCTTTTGTCTGCCTTCCTTTTTCACGTAGGAATCTGTTGGTTGTCAAATCAGTTTTTAAGCTGATCCAATCCATGCATACCGACTCTTTTAGTCTGCGCGGTTGACGAGCTAGCAAATTTTGTATCATGACCAATATCGCATTTTGGCATTCTTACTTTCATCGGGGCGCATGTCTGTCAAATGAATGGAACTACTTGCCAGCGTCAGTACCTTAGAACACGAGCTCGTGATCAAGCAACAACAATCAACAATACGATGCACATACAACTGCAAGACTAGATAAAGCTCAATATAAACATTCAACGATGCTTGATATTCAAAATTACACGATAAATTATTTGTCTTGAATTATATAAGTAAACGATGACAAATCCCTTTTCAACTATGAAAGAACCACCAGCATAACAACAAAGAATTATAAAGCTGCTGAATTAATCTCTTTCCTCTCAAGAAGAGCTATATCTATGGGGCCTAGGCCCCAATCAATTATCACTTCAAAGGGAACAGAAGACCCCTGGCCCTCTACTTGGCTTTGCCGTTCTCAGCAGGGGCAGCAGCAGGGGATGGGTTCAGCTCATCCCATGCCTCGATCCAGGTGACCATGGCATCAGCAAGCTTGACGAAGTAGGGGTCGATCTTACCTAACTTCTCCTTGACCTGATCAGCAAGGTAGGTATAGCACTTCTGTACTGTGTCGTGCTCCTTGGGAATGGTCACGTTCTGGAAGAAGGGGATGATGTCCTCCTGCCAGAATATGCCCTTGTATTCCTTCTTCAAGTTGACGAAGGGGTTGCTGGCCTTGCTGTGCCAGATGTAGGGCAGGCCAGTCTTGACACCCAGGCTCAAGTGGTCACAGATGACCTGAAATTTACACGGTTGTCAATACATTAAATTTCAACTAGACATGTGTTTGAGAAAACAAGGAAAAACATTTCACTGTACAAAAGGACTACACACCTTCACACACCATCCAGCCCACATGTCGTCATACCGACCAATAGGCTGGCCATCACCCATGAGACCAAAGTACATGGCAGGGCCGATGAGCTCCCTGTCAAAGCCAAGGTTCATGCCGCACATGGGGAACAAGGTCCCCTTGGGGATGGTCATGACAGCATCAACATACCTGAACAAAGCAAGGGTGTTCGTTTAGATACAGCAAAAAACAGTTACTCCGTATCAATGACAATGTGGACAAAATAGGATACCTGGAGTTCCTCTCCCGAGGCTTGACCATCTGGGTGGGAGCATCATAGTCAGGAATGTTGAGCCACAGGCCGTGGGAAACAGCAGTGTGGGCACCCTCCCTGAGGCTGAAGGGGTAGCCACGCACAAAGTCAGCACCCTCACGGTAGGGGTCGTACAAAGTGTTGAAGAAGAATGGGGTGGATGGGCTCAGGAGGTTCTTAATGTGCTGCTCAAGAGCATTGATATCCTTGCCCGTTGGGTCCTTAGCAACCTAATGACATGCGAAGACATTCAGTCAATATGATAAAATTCAATATCGAAAGTACAATGTGATTGCATAGCAGGATATCAGAGTGCATTGTTTACAAAAGATCTTGCCATTGCCAGTTCAACCCTCTAGAATTACTATTAAGCTACTGTATGGATCACAAGAGAAATTGAAAATTTTAACCCAGATGTGAATTTTGAAGGGCCGAACCTAGTGAAAGGTGATTTTTTTCACCTTGGCCTGAGCAAAACCTGAATTGCACGTGCCTGCTATAAGGATCAGATCTGAGGCAACAATCCCAGATCCAGTGACAAGAAAATGCATTCACATTCTTTTGGCAAATAAAATACAAGCGCAGTGAATCTGCCAATTCGTGATTCACGACGCGATCCCATAAACTAGACCGCAGATAAAAATGAAAAGGACCTCTCTAAGGACAAGGCACTAACTGCTCGTACTATGTCGCAAAATCTACCAACCAAACAAAGTGTGACTTCTTGTTCTGTTCCCCCGGCCCCCGGGACAAAGCAACTACAGTTACCCAGCACAACCTCCAACAGATCAAGATTCGTCATTGCTATTCGGTGAATTTAAACAAACTGAACGCAGTCGAACCTAGATCCAGATCTGATCCGGCCGGATCTGGTCAAATCCGAACGAACTAGACACAGATCCGGCACCAAGATCTCACCTTTCACATGATCCACGAGGAATTCCCAACGACAACGGAGATCGACAGCAGCACGAAACGAATAAGGAACAAGGAGAAAAAACTTACGAAGCAGTCGTCGTCGATGGTGTAGATATACTTCTTCTTGGAGACCATGTAACCGAAGCAGCGGCATGCCGAGTCCTTGAAGGAGATGCAGGAGGCCTTGGGGCCGAGGATACGGTTGATGTCGTTGCGGTTGTAGAGCTCGTAGTCGAAGCCCTCGGGCACCTTGACGGTCTTGGTCGGGTCGCCGTCCTGCACGATAATGAGGTGGTACGGCTGGAAGAAGGGCCGCCACATCTCCAGGAAGTCGAGGTTGCGGATCGTCGGGATCACGATGTCCAGCTCGTCCTTGAGCAGCGGCGTCGAGGGGACCGACGACCCCGGGACCGTCACCGTGCCCGCCATTGCCGGTGGTGGTGCCTCGACGACCTGCGCCTCTGGATCTCGATTTCTCTCCCCGGCCCCTGGCTGGGAGATCTCGATCTCGCTCTTCGGTGGTGGTGGTTCTTGGAAGCGGGGAGAGGTTGGGAGGCGTGGGAAATCGCTGGGAGACGATGGTTTATATAAGCGGGAGGAAATGGAGGCACAGGCACGACGACTTTTATTTCCCTACCTCTCTCCAAGTCGCCTCTTTCCTTTCTTGTTTTTATTTTTTTTTTTTTACTTTTGTTAGTTTTCGAAATTGTTTTTTTTTTCGAAGCTGCACCACATCATCGTTGAATTTTCTGATGCCTCCAAAAGAGGTTTTGGGGGATCTGGGGTAGGGCTGTCGGTGGTGCATGGGAGATGGCGAGATGTAATCTGTCCAGACGTTTGATACGAAATTTTAATTGGGGGTTTCACATGAATGCATGTTCAACCAACACCGGCACCATTTTTTGAGCTCCTACATATTAATTATCAAAATTAAAGTATACAAAAAATATTAATTTGGTTAAAACTTATGCTAATATACGAAGGAGAAATAAGTGAATACAAAACAAGTTGTATCTGAATTTTTTGTCATAAGTCATGAAAGAAAACTAAAAGCGATCTAATTATGTTTTAAAAACATAGCTGTAATTAATTAGCATGCCCTACTTCTAGTCTTTGTTAAATGCTCTAAATTTCATTGTTACTCTTCTACAAGCTAATATTTAAGACGTGAAGAAAACTACATACCTTTTCCTCACCACCAGTCAGCACTTGTAGTCTGCGGATAACATACTACTTCAGTAAGCAGCTACAGTTTTGGCAGTTGTTAACAACCCACTATATGTAATTTTAGCCGATGCTTCAAATCCATAAACGTCACATCCAGTTTAAGGAACAAACTAGATATAACGTATGTATGGACATGATCAAGTTACATACATATACAATAACATCATGAATGGTAAATCGGAATATTATCCATATCATGAATAAATGGAGTACCTTTATTATAATATTTTAATTGTTTTGAAGTATGGGACTTTATTATTATTGCAGTAGAATGAGTCTAAGCGCAAAATCTAACTTCACATACAATCATCTAGGAGAATGCACGCTTAGCACTCCATTTCTTCCTTGCTAGAGTACTCCCATACTTCTTTTGTAGCTGAGCAGAGAGTAAGGGAATAGGAAGTATAAATACATATCATACTTAACAAACGTGGAAAAATATATCATGTGGATCTAGAATAAGGATGGCTAAAATGTCTATTAGACAAACAAGTTTTATTTCGCAACTTTTAAATGCAATCCTAATTACTAAGTGAGGTTGATTCCAACATATCCAACCAATACCAATATCTAACTCATATCAATGTCAACATAATTAATAATCAAACATATCCATCAACAATATCCAATCACAACCATTATTAATATCTAACCATAATCATCACCGACAAACCATCACCCTCCATTCCATGACTGGCTAATGACAAATCCCAACCAATAACTAAACTATAATTATGTCCATAAATCACTAGTCCTGTAAGGGTCCAAGCCACTCCTGATCGTAAGTACGACTGTCAAGACAGTTTTACACTTTGCATATGTTGCACCACTTGACCCACAAGTTTATGATTTTACGCCCATCGGTGGCTATTGAACCTCTATTACGTCCAACTGCACTATCTTTAGCGTGTGACTAAAAGATCATGACATAGCCTTAACAAAGGGACTCCTAGCATATACAAACCCGCTAAGGTTTCATCGAAGGGGGATGATTTCATCTGAGTACCAGTCCAACCCAAGAGCCCCCTCTTGTATCATTAAGATCCCAAGGCAGTCTCTCAAAATCTCATTCTCTACTTCCCCAACTGGACAGTACAATAATGATAGTGCACATAATTAATCAATCAAACTTTAACCATTATTATTTTTGTGGTGACACTATTTTTTGTGATTGATCACTCAAAGAATTGTCCTTAAATCTAAAGCAAATATTCCACCATAACATCCAACCTCAACCAACAAATTAGTTTGCTTAGATCCCTAAGTTTCATGTTGCTAAAAAGGGATCACCGTCATCTTTGTAATTATAAGTTCATTAAGTAAATTAATTAAATCCCTATGTTTCCAACTAAGCATACTCAGACAAAAGGAAATCACCATAACTCTTCCTCTAGTCTATGGTAATAAGGAATGATAAATCAATACTAGTAAATCCAAACAATAGGTTTTCCACCAAATTGACACAAGCATGCATGTTTGTCAAAAAATATTTATAAAATAGAATAAAATGGTCAAGGCCACTTGCATTCTATTGTGGGGTTGGCTACTCAAGCCTTTCGATGTCTTGCCGCTAAAGATCCTCAAGCGTATGCTCTTGAATGTACTATTTTAATCGTAATAAAGCACATACACAAACAACCATAAACAAAAAAATATTTTACAATCAATACTAATCGATATGACAAATTGTAAGTTCATATGTTTTATGTAAAGTATATCATTTTGATTATATGAATAATAATGAAAATTATCTTCATTAATTTGTATATGATAAAGTTTAGAATTGACTATAAATGATTATCAATTATTTATATGTGGTTATAGCTTAATTATAGAAGTTTTATAATAAAAAGATAAATTTTGGCTTTCTTGCAATTACTTATAGGTTTTGGAAATTATTTTTTATAAAGGTTGTTGGTAAAACAAATATAATTTTATAATTTAATTTATTAGGGCTACTTGCGAATAATATGCAATTTTATATATTAGTAGGGGCCGTGTTGTAATTATTCTAGGCTCAAAGTAATATTACAAAATATTTTAGGGTCAAAAATATAATTATTAAGTGATTTGGGGTCATACAGTAAAGTTGCTAGGTGTCAAGGGCCTTGTTATAGTATTTGTGCATGATCAGTTGGAGGATGATTTTTGTGCGAGACGATTTTTGAGTTAAGTACTAGGGCGTATGACTTGCCTAAATCGTGCAAAGGACGGTGGCTGAGCGAGAGCTCCCCCTGCAGTAGTTCTTCTTGCACGATGTTATAGCTCATTCAGGTGTTCAAATCGGACTAACATATTAGGCATAAGACGACTACTTTACATATATTTTAAGTCACGATTGTATTATATTGTCACACCCGGTTTTTCCGAAGAAACAACCAAGTGAATATCACATGTATGCCAGGATCATTTTCTCATACATGTGATGACAAATAGTGAAGCATCATTTATTACAAGCCAGGTGTCGAATATAAATAAGTCTTACATCACAAATGTCTCAATGGACACTAATGCTTCATCACAAGTAAATAAACTAGCAGCGGAATATTATTCATTAGGGCTCCATCACAGGCGTTGCCCGGGGGTCTTCATGAACCTAAAAACCTTCCTCGGGTCCAAAATCTTGGTCATTATACACCACCTCATGATCTTGACCTGAGCAGCAATATAAACCAACAGATATGCAAGGTTGAGTACCAATGGTACTCAGCAAGTGTGGGAAAATTATATCATGCATGGCTAGAACAAGGAGAGGTTGAACTCATGGTTAAAGCACTACGCAATTAATACCTATCACCTTAACTTATTAAGCACCTTCATTACTACACAGGTGAAATGGTCCCAATCTCCCATCCCATCATCATAACCAAATAACCATAACATCATTTCCAATGTTAAGCTCCCCGCTTAACATCCACAACTTCCAAAAACCTTCACTCCTCTAATCATGAATAAGTCCAGGCCGCTCTTAACCGTGAGCACGGCTGTCAAGACAGTTTTGACTCTGCAGAGTTTGTACCACTATACCCACAAGTAGTGATTTCATCCCCCGTTGCCGGGTGGACTGAAAGAACCTCCATTATGCCAGTGGCTACGATCCACATTCACACTTCCCAGGTGTGTGGCCAAGAGATCACTACGAAGCCTTTACAAAGGGATTCCCGACGAGCGTGGGCCCACTGAGGTTTCACCCCTAACAGCATACAAGAGGCTCCAACCCCGCTGCAGTGGCCCCCTCTTGAGCCTTGCGGTTCATATGGTAGTCCAGCTGACACCTATTCCCCGCGCCATCCAACACACCCATACTACGCCGGGGATACACCTAATTAATTGGCCAAGCTGCCCCCATCTCAGCATGTGGTTGGCACTGTAAAGCCGGGTTACATGCTCCATGAACCGGTCCTTAGGATCCAGGCAAGTACTAAACACAAACCCAAGTCTCGTGCACCCAGCACACAACCAAAACATCCAACTTGCCTTGATCCCTACCTCTACATAACTCACAATGTCTCATTCAAGAGTATGGTAATATAAACTGATGATCTCATATCCCAAATATCCCATTCTAAGCATGGCTAAGCATATGCATGTAAATAAATGACATGACAAAATAAATCCCAACCCAAGCTTCAAGGAAACAAGGCAATGCAATTCTAGGGAAAACTTCCTAGCATGGGTTTCATATTTCATTTGACAATGCAAATAATTCTATCTACACATCCTAGCATAGGATCAAAGTGGTCAAGAACACTTGCCTCCTTCTTGCTGCTCTTGAAATGGGTATTCCTGGTCTTGGAAATGAATAACTTGTTCTTGAACTGGTTCTACTTCATACCATCACACATAGCAAAAGAAAAACAACAATCCATAAGACATAATTCACACTTATACTTCATACAACCCACACATTCACATTTATGAAATTCATTCACTATTATATGTGTTGTGGTTACTTTATGTGTGTTAAGTTGTGGCTTGCATGCACTTTTAACCATGTATATATATGATTCCTACTTTTGTGTCCACATTTATACTTGCATACAATGTGCCTTCACAATTTCTATCAACCCTAAACTGAATTCTTTGTATTTTAGAAACTCCAGTTATCATTTACTAATTGCTATATTTTCAGATTTATATTCCTATGCATAATTGTGTATTTTATTATTAAATTAGTAATACACATCACCTAAACAGATTAGGTTCTGGTCCTAAATAATTTAAAATCATATTTTGACCATGGCTTATGATGTATACTATTTCATAATTATTTTCCCTATTTTTTCTATAACTATTCTTTACTTAAAAATGTGTCCCTATACTAATAAATGTGAATAATAGATAAAACAGATTTATTTCAGCCCAAAAATATATTTTTATCTCACTCCAAAGTTTTCTAAGTACTGAGAAAGTTTTTAATAAATTTTGACAATTATGTTTGTCCCCCTTTTTAATTTTTAAACTTTAGTTACATATTCAATTTTCTAAATTAAATACTAAACAGGGCTAAAAAGTAAACTCACCCCATTACAGGGTCTATAATATTATTTTCATAATTTCCAGGGGTCTAGCTACACTTATCAGAGGTGTTTTTCTTAATTTCTATTAAGTCCAGGGGTCAAAACTGATTTTTAAATGAATTTACATGATTTTCTGGAGTTCCAGGGGCTAGATCTGAAGTTTCCGGGGCTAGCTCTCAATTCCAGAGAACCCTAGGGGGTAGCACGTAAGAATTCCAGTCTTTATAATGCGGGGCTGACGTGGTCCGTCCGATTTTAAACCGACGGCTGAGATTATAAGATCGAACCGGTACGCGGGGTTTTAAAGTCTACCGTGCGATTTAAAATAAACGGCGCACATGTGGCCACGTTGCTCCGATCGAGCGCGGGCGGCGCTGCCAGCGGCGCACGGCGGCGGGAAGCGACGATCTCGCCGCAAAGTTTCGGTTCTGCGAGAATTCTACCTAGAACTGTGATCTTATGGCATAGATCGGTAGAGGGGAGGTCAGGGATCTCACCTCGGGGGTTTTCTCGAGCTCGGGGGTACTGGAAAGTGATCGGCGGCGAGGTCCGAGGCAAAACCACGGCGAAGCTCGTCGGCGTTGTGTTTGCATCGTAACTCTCCGAGTTTTCTGCACCTGCAAAGTTCCCCGGAGGCGGTGGATCAAGACCAGCGAGTTAGATCAGAGTTTCCGAGCTTAGATCGGCCAGAATTCACCGGCGAAGTCTCGGTGCTCACCGGAGTGAAAATCGGCGATCGCGTGGGAAAAACTGATCGGATCGGGGGTTTTTATAGCCGGGGGAGGGCGGTGGGTCTGTTGTGATCGTGTTGGAGTCCTCTGGGATCAGAATCCGGGCGACGGGACGCGGTTTCCGGTCGGTTGCGATTTCGCGCGCTCGGGGGAAAAGTCCGGGGTCGCGGGGTTAGGGATGACATGTGGGTCCCACCCGTCGGTGAGAGGCAGCGCGGCGCGCGCGGGGCGGGCTGGCGCGGGAGTAGCTGGGCCGGCTGGCGGGTTTCGGCCCACTGGCCAGTTTTTTTCCCGTTTTCCTTTTTCTTTTTCCATTTCTTTTCTGTTTTGGGTATAATTTGAATTCCAGTTTGAATTTGAATTTTTGCAAAACATGCAACACGTCTAAAAATTTTTAAATTCCCCTCTGAACATGGTTTTGGGTTTTGAATCAAAATTTGGGGTGTTACATAGATAAACAATTTCCAAGCTTTATTAGCATGTCCTCAAAAGGTTACTTTAAAAAGTGGTAATTGGGTATTACAAGAACGTTTCTGAACACAATGAAACAACCGGTGAAAATAGTAAAAATCATAAAAAAATGATATAGCTTCCGAGAGTTAAGAGATTGTGGGCAACAGGCCCCTTTGTAAGTGAAAATAATATCTCGTAAATATGGACTAACATATGTGCTAAGTTGTAAGTTGTAAACTTATTCTTTTACTTAATGAAAGGCAACATTGTTAGAAGAATAAGACAATTTACTGAATAATTCCAGAAAAACACGACTTCGAACAGCGAGAAACACCAACAAACGAGAAGTCAGATTAGACATACCAATTTGAAACTGGAGAAATCGCTACAAACGCAGATCTGACGGTAGTCGGTCGGTGCAGACGTTGGTGGCGATGCTGGCCACAAGCGCCTGATCTCAGCGGTAGGCGACACGTGATTAAGAATGCGAGCAGTCGCGTAGAGCGCTTCCCAAAAACCTTATTCGTCCTCTCCTAGTGTAGGATTGCAAGGGCGAGCGGATCCGGAGACCTGCTCTCCTGATCGTCGGTGCACGCCAGCGCTCGGGATGGAGTAGACAAGGCGGCGCAAGAAACTGAAACGTGGTAACGATTTGTTTCAGGGTTTTTTTCTCTGCCGCGCACGCCGCAATATATAGAGTCCCTGTTAGAGATTGATTTAGTTGTGGATCCAATTTATCTGCAACATGCACTATTACAACAAGTTTCATCTCAAGCGGCTCTAAATGTATTATCACAAGCGATTTTCAAAACCGCCTGTAACGAAGAGCATGTGATAATAAGCAATTTTTACAGACGGTTTTTGTAATAGTGTCTTGTCTGGTTTATCCGCATACCAATTCCTGCGTGGCGTGGGCGAGGAGGAGGAGGAGTGCGCGTGGGCCATCCCTCTCTTCTTACCTCTCACTTAGTGAGTGGAAGAACAACCTACTTTATATGTAGGAGTTGCTTCCCTCAAAGTTTTCATGTGGTACTAATTCACTGGCACCACCCTCTCTTGCACTAATGGGCCTTTGAGATTTATTTGGAATTCTTGCTATTTTCTGCATGGGCCTTGGGCCAAAATTCCATCAACCCCCCACCAGATCTCTGTGTCATTAGAAGAGAGAACATTCTTGTTCCTTTTTGATATACTAGTGTTTCAGCAGAGACTGTTAAGTTGAACTTCTGCCTAGATATTTAAGTTACATCAGTTCACAACTTGAACAATGGACTAAGCCTTGAATTGCAAGTTTTGTGTGAACCGATTTCACCTAAAGACCTTACTAGTACTTGATTACCAATAGTCTACCTCGCGGGTGGAGCATATGCGACGTACTCTTCGGTCTCTTCAAGAGCTTTCTAGAGATCACCCAACACAGAATGCGACGTTAGACTGTCGGAGCTTATATAGGTGTATTTCTTTCAAGATTGCCCTGTATGACAACATCTTTGCTACACATAGCCAACAAAAACACATTAATGCAAATTACCAACCTGCCTTACAGTTTGAGAGTATAGTTGTGCCTCTTCACATAGAGAGGGTCTCATTGAAATACTCTCCGCGCTGAACCACTAGCTTTTTTTTCTTGGATCCTACTTCACGGGATCTCTAATCACATAGGTTGGGTTACCACTATGGTGTCACAATCATGGGTATCAAACCCATCTCCCTCGATGAACTTTCTATCACGTTCAGTGATAGTCCCTTTGTAAAGGGATCTACTAGATTTTTTTGTCTGTTTGTATGTACGAAACAGTAATAACTCCGGAGTTCCTTATTTTCCTGACAGATTTCAAACGTCTCTTGACATGTCTTCATGATTTTGCATTATCCTTAGAACTGGTCACTTTAGCAATCATCGTTTGATTGTCACAGTTCATAAGGATTGCCGACAATGGTTTCTTGACCACAGGCAAATCCATTAAGAGCTCTCGCAACCATTTTGCCTCTGTAGTTGCTGTCTCTAAACTAGTGAGTTCTGCTTCCATGGTTGACCTCATCAATATGGTCTGTTTGTAAGACCTCCATGATATGAGGCCACCAGCAAGAGTAAACACATATCCACTCGTGATATAGAGCTCATCAACATCAAAGATCCAGTTCGAATCACTATATCCTTCAGGCACGGCCGGATGCCCCGTATAGTGAATTCCATAACTCATTGTACCTCTCAGATAGCGCATAACCCTCTCAAGTGCATGTCCATGATCTGTACCCGGGTTTGACATGAACCTGCTCAGTTTGCTCACAGCAAACGAGATATCAGGGCGGATTGCGCTAGTTAGGTACATGAGTGAACCGATCGTCTGAGAATATTTAAATTGATTTATTGGCTCTTTCTTGTTATTCTGAGTATCACACTGAGATTATAAGGTGTTGGAGAAATCTTGCTATCCATAAAGTCGAACCGTCTCAAAATTTTCTCAACATAGTGGAATTGCGCTAAAGTAATTCCACTCTCGTCCTTATTTAGCTTAACATTCAAAATGACATTAGCCTCTCCCAGATCTTTCATATCAAAGTACTTTGATAGAAAAGACTTGACCTCAGAAATTATATTAATGCTTGTACCAAAAATGAGTATGTCATCCACATACAAGCATAATATAATTCTATCACCCCACCATGGCGATGGTACACGCTCCGAACAGCCTCATTAATGACAAAGCCCGCAGACGTCAATGTACTGTCAAACTTTTCATGCCTTTGCTTAGGTGCTTATTTCAGCCCATACAAGGATTTCAACAATTTGCGTACCTTTCTCTCTTCACCTTTTACTACGAACCCATCAGGTTCATCCGTACAGATTTCCTCTTCCAACTCTCCATTAAGGAAAGATGTCTTGACATCCATTTGATGAATGATTAGACCATAAGAGGCAACCAGAGAAAGTAGTACTCAGATTGTCATCAATTTGGCGACGTATGAATAGGTGTCAAAATAGTCTCCACCTTCCTTTTGTGTATAGCCCTTTGCAATTAGCCTCATCTTGTACTTTTCAATAGTGCCATTAAGACTGAGATTTTTCTTGAACACCCACTTACAACCTACTGGTTTGTACCCGTACGATCGTTCAGTTAACTCCCAAGTTCAAAGAATTGACTCCATCTCACTATGAACTGATTCTTTCCAGTCATATGCATCAGGAGATGCATATGCCTCTACGATGGATTTAGGAGTGTCATTCACAAGGTACACAATGAAATCATCACCAAAGAATTTCGTAGTCCTCTGTCTCTTACTCGTCTGAGTTGTTTCATTGTGTTCCTCCTCTAGGACGTTCTCAAATGGTGTTTCAAGAAACTCGCTAGTTGTGGTGGATTCAGGATTAAGTTCAGAATAAATCCTAACAATGCTATGCATATCTTTGGTAATAAATATATTCTCAAAAAATGATGCATCATGAGATTCCATAATAGTATCAACATACATATCAGATATCCCAGATTAAACTACTAAAAATCTATATGCTATACTCCGCTGAGCATAGCCTAGTGTCGAAGTGTGCGGTCGACACTTCCCCCGGGCCTGCACTGGGCAGCCCGCGGAGGTTCTTTTTTCGGAGGGGCTAGTTCCTAGCGGAGAGCTTGCGCGGATGGAACGAGTTAGTAAGAGCTTGACACGGCGAGTTTTACGTGGTTCAGGCCGCCGGAGCGTAAAACCCTACGTCCACGGCGAGCTATGGAGCTCGCTGTATTGCTTGCTGCTCAGGGCCGGAGGCCTGAGCTTGGGGGTGAGTTACAGCTTGAGAGTGTATGGCTAGCGTATGAGTTGCAAAATGCGAACCCAGGGGTGCGGATGGCTAGAGTCCGACCTCCTGCTAACGTCGCCTACCCGAGCCTTTTATAGTCCAAGACTCGAGTGGCTTACAAGGGGGGCCCGGGACCCGACAGGTGGCCCCGGGGTGATTTCCTACCAGCTATTATGTCTTGGCGCTGGCGTCGAAGTCCTCGTCCTGCCGCCCTACCCATGCCGCAGGCTAAGTGTAGCGTGTAGTCGTTGGCGATGGCTGGGGCGGCAAGGCGTGTCTTGTCCGGTCTTGTCGCTGCCTTCAATGGCCTGCAGCTTCAGACATTGTACGCCTGTCCTGGCTGTGACTGGTCACAGCGCCTCCTGACAGGCGTGCGCTGCGCTTATTGGCTGGCAGGTTCTGACACTGTGCGCCAGTCTGTGATGCGACTGGGCGCAACGGTACCTGACAGAGGTGTGCTCCGCGTCTCCGCGTCTTGGGAATACACGGGCCTTGAATACCTTGTACGGGCAAGGTATGGGGCGTCTTTACGCCCGCCGCCTACCGCTCGGGAGCAGGCAGCGCTCTTCTGCTAGCCACGTGGCGGGCCCGGAGCCCTCCTCAGAGGAGAGGGGGGTCTGGCCCCGCAGGATACGTGGAGCCTTCGGACCTCTCCCCGCGGAGGGGGAGGTCCGGCTTCCGTTGGCCACGTGGCAAGCCCGGAGCTCTCCTCTGAGGAGAGGGAGGTCCGGCCCTGCTGGACACGCGGCACCCTCGGACCTCTCTCCTGCGGAGCGGGGAGGTCCGACTAATGTATGCCACGTGGCGGGCCCGGAGCTTTCCTCTGAGGAGAGGGAGGTCCGGCCCCGCCAGATGCGTGGCGCCTTCGGAGCTCTCCCTGCGGAGAAGGGCGAGATCCTTATGCATTTTCCCCTGTGCGCGGGGGTACCCCATATCGCGGGTACCGACAGTGGCCCCCGGGCTCTCCTCGGGGGAGGTAACGAGCCCGAGGTGAGGCCTTCTCCTACACGCGCACTTTCTTGTCTTGAGTACTCCCTGTGCTGGCAGGGTCTTGACGGCTTCGGAGTTCAGCCTCTTAGGAGAGGGTGAAGCCTGGCATCGGAGCTCGGCCCGGCTGTGGGGGCGGAGGTCCGGAAGTCATCGGAGCTCAGGTCCACGAAGGGCGTGAGGTCCGGCATCAGGGCTCGCCTCTGAAAGGAGGGCGAGGGCTGGCATCGGAGCTCGGCCCAGCTGTGGGGGCGGAGGTCCGGAAGTCATCGGAACTCAGGCCAGCGAAGGGCGTGAGGTCCGGCATCAGCGCTCGCCTCTGAAAGGAGGGCGAGGGCTGGCCTCGGAGCTCGGCCCAGCTATGGGGGCGGAGTCCGGAAGTCATCGGAGCTCAGGCCAGCGAAGGGCGTGAGGTCCGGCATCAGCGCTCGCCTCTGAAAGGAGGGCGAGGGTTGGCCTCGGAGCTCGGCCTGGCTGTGGAGGCGGAGTCCGGAAGTCATCGGAGATCAGGCCAGCGAAGGGCGTGAGGTCCGGCATCAGCGCTCGCCTCTGAAAGGAGGGCGAGGGTTGGCCTCGGAGCTCGGCCTGGCTGTGGAGCCGGAGTCCGGAAGTCATCGGAGCTCAGGCCAGCGAAGGGCGTGAGGTCCGGCATCAGCGCTCGCCTCTGAAAGAAGGGCGAGGGTTGGCCTCGGAGATCGGCCTGGCTGTGGAGCCGGAGTCCGGAAGTCATCGGAGCTCAGGCCAGCGAAGGGCGTGAGGTCCGGCATCAGCGCTCGCCTCTGAAAGAAGGGCGAGAGCTGGCCTCGGAGCTCGGCCTGGTTGTGGAGGCGGAGTCCGGAAGTCATCGGAGCTTAGGCCAGTGAAGGGCGTGAGGTCCGGCATCAGCGCTCGCATCTGAAAGGAGGGCGAGGGCTGGCCTCGGAGGTCGGCCTGGCTGTGGAGGCGGAGTCCGGAAGTCATCGGAGCTCAGACCAGTGAAGGGCGTGAGGTCCGGCATCAGCGCTCGCCTCTGAAAGGAGGGCGAGGGCTGGCCTCGGAGCTCGGCCCAGCTGTGGGGGCGGAGGTCCGGAACTGCTCAGTGGTCCCCCCTTTCCTATCCCTTAGTCTCATTTGGCTTACTGTCCCATGCCGGAATACGGGGCTTGGGTAATCCAGTGCACTTGGTCCCGGAGGTCTGGCCCCAGCCCCAGTCAAGGTGCAACCGCTCGGCCCCCTGGTACTCAGACCGTAGCGCCGGGAGGCAGAGTGCGCATGCTTTTGGTGCAAGACCGGGCAAAGCAAGGCTCCTGACCCCCCGTTCTAGCGTAGGTCTTTTCTCGGAGGAGACCAACTGGCGGTGCAGTACCCTTATAGAGGGAGATCCAAAAGGCCACCGGGCCTCTGGCAGGTACCCCAAGCACTACCGCCTTCGGCAGGACGGCAAATATCGACTATGCATGAGAGCAGGAAAGAGGAACCGAGTGTACAATGGATGCACACTGTCTAGAGCGTGGGGAGGTGTTCATATAAATTAATGCGTGATTTAAATAAACACCTAAGTAAGCATGGTGAACTTACTGGGGTGGCGTCGGATCGCCTGTCTTCACGCAGAGCGGGTCATGCGTGGCTTCGTCGTACGCCGGACACGGGGGGACCCCCATGGCTATATCAGGGGGAAGCATGGCTTCGGCCCTGCATACCATGTGGAAGGGTAGTTCCCGTGACCCGGCCCTGGGAAGTACGGCTGGCCCTCGACATGGAGGAGCCGGTATCCCCCGACGGCTCTGAGTGCCCGTCTGCACCGGTTGTGTGGGTCTGCTTGGCGTGGACTTGGCACGCATTGCATCCCTAACCGGTTTGACGGCGTCCAGGTGGCTCTCGGTCAGTGGGAGCCATGTCGGGTGGCTTATCTGACCAACGCGCGGGACGATGAGCGTTCCCAGCACTCGCCTCCTTGGACTACTGCGAGCTAGTCGCAGCCTTCCTCCTGAGTTATGCATCGCAATAGGATGTCGAGGCGCCACGCCAGTAAATATACCAGCGCGTAGCACTTAGCCATCCGCACCACCCGTTCAGCGGATGCACGTTCATCAGGAAGGATGTTCTTGAAGGAGTCCCGGACCTCCGTGGTCCATGCATCGGGACTACTTGAGCTTCTGGATCTTGAGCGCTGGGTTGCATGGAGTCCCAAGTGACTCTTACGATCCTTTGGCGGCATCCAGGGCCGCCGGGACTGCCTAGCTTCGTGGCACTGGTTCAGCCCCCTTCGCCTGGCTCGGCGGGCCGGGCTGTGGACCGCAGCAACGTCCTCTCGAAGACTCCTTCATGCACGGGGGCTCCGATGGAGGCCTTCATTGAGAAGTTGTCAGCTGCGGCCGTGCCAGTGCGCGGTTCATGGCGCAGGTCCAAGGCGAGGAATTCTTTCTCCAACATCCGCACGTGAAGCAGATAAGCAGCTAGCTGTGGGTCATTGCAAGGGCGTTCACCCTTAACTTGCTTGATAACTAGCTGGGAGTCACCCTGTGCCAACAACTGGCGAGCGCCCAAAGACAGGACTGTCTTTTAGGCCAAAGATGAGTGCTTCATACTCTGCCAAGTTGTTGGTTGCCTTGGAATTGAAACGCACCATGTACCCAGACTGCTCCCCCGATGGCATGAGAAGCAGTACGCCGGCACCGGCCCCCTGCTTTCGCGAGGAGCCGTCGAAGAAGAGCGTCCAGTGAGGCCCGGTGAAGACCGGAGCTCGGTACTTTGGTTCACCGTCTTCGCGGCCCCCTGGGTCAGCCTTCGTTGGCGTCCACTCAGTCACGAAGTCAGCCAGTGCTTGGCTCTTGGCTCTCTGATGTGGTCGGGAGCTCAGCTTGAACTCCGCCGTCTTCGGGCTGTCTTCCGGCTTCGAAAGCTGGCAGTGAGTGCCAGCTCCGCCCACCGGCTGCTCTGGCGCACTTGTCCGCTAGGCTGGAGTGCTCAGAGGCATCGCAGACCTCTTTGGTCGCAAGCTTCTCAAGCATCTTCTCGTCTCGGACACTGTCAAAGTGCCACCACCATAGAAGCACTTTGAATATGCGGGATGGTGTTGCATACCTGGGAGAACCGCTGGATGAAGGAGCGCAGGTTGTTACTTGATGGCTTGGAGGTCAAGCTCCGTGCCGGGACGGTTGTAGGAGCTGCCGAAGTTGGCGATGAACTGCCGGTAGAGCTCTCCCCAGGAAGTCATGGAACCCCGAGGGAGGTTCATGAGCCAAGACCGGGTCGGGCCGGTCAAGGCGACAGGGAAGTAGTTGGCCATGACGGCCTCATTCCCTCCTGCGGCAAGTACGGCGGTGGGGTAGATCTGAAGGAACTCCGCCGGGTTGACGCTGCTGTCGAACTTTTCGGGCAGGTGCGGCCAAAACCGGAGCCTGGTGTAGCTGGAATCTGCCGTGTGTTCACCAACCATTGGCGTGCGCATCAGCGACACGGCCGGTTGGCCGGAGCGTTGTCCCCGCCGAAGTCGAGGGTTTGCGGCGGCGACGACGAAACGGTCTACCTCGCGAATCCGCTGCTGGGTCGCTGCCTGAGGCGCGTCCCCAGCAAGCGGATTGAGTAGCAGCGCTCTTGCTGCGGCTAGCGCACCCCCGCCGGGTACGCCCAGCGCTACTGAAGACCTGACGCTGGTCGGAGCCTGCATTGCCGGGGTCGGCGCTGCCAGAGCCGGTTGCTGGCTCCCAGTGCAGGTATTGGTGCCGCGAACGCTTGGTTCGCCGCTGGCACAGTGTGCCTCGGTATGGGCAAGGCTGCTCCATAGACCGGGCACGCCGTTTGCGGGGCATATGGTTGTGGCATATGCTGCGCGGCGTATGCCTGGGGCAGAGCTCGCGTGGCGAAGATCTGCCCTTCAGACTGGGTCGAGGCCGACGTCATACTGTCGCCAGCCTCTTAGTTGCGACGCCTTTCTCGACGTCGCTCGATGAACACTCGGGCATCTTGGCCCAAGTGGCATCGCTCCGGCTCTGCCCCCAGGTCCGTCGACGGAAGCCTGGTGGAGCCGGAGTCCGCCGTCTGCTCGCCAACCATTGGCGTGCGCGTCAGCGGCACGGCCGGTTGGCCGGAGCGTCGTCCCCGCCGAAGTCGAGGGTTTGCGGCGACGACGACGAGACGGTCTATCTCTCGAATCCACTGCTGGGTCGCTGCCTGAGGCGCGTCCCCAGCAGGCAGATTGCGCAGTAGCGCTCTTGCTGCGGCTAGCGCACCCCCGCCGGGTACGCCCAGCGCTACTGAAGACCTGACGCTGGTTGGAGCCTGCATTGCCGGGGTCGGCGCTGCCAGAGACGGTTGCTGGCTCCCAGTGCAGGTACTGGTGTCGCGAACGCTTGGTTGCGCCTGACACAGTGTACCTCGGTATGGGCAAGGTTGCGCCATAGGCCGGGGACGCCGCTTGCAGAGCACATGGTTGTGGCTTATGCTGTGCGGCGTACGCCTGGGGCAGAGCTCACGTAGCGAAGGTCTGCCCTCCAGGCTGGGTCGAGGTCGACGTCATGTTGTCGCCAGCCTCTTGAGTGCGACGCCTTTCTCGACGTCGCTCGAGGAACACTCGGGCATCTTGGCCCAAGTGGCACCGTTCCAGCTCTGTCCTCAGGTCCGTCGACGGAAGCTTGGTGGAGCTGGAACCCGCCGTCTGCCCGTCAACCGTTGGCGTGCGCGTCAGCGACACAGTCAGTTGGTCGGAGCGTCGTCCCTACCGAAGTCAATGGTTTGCGGCGGCGACGACAAGACGGTCTACCTTGCAAATCCACTGCTGGGTCGCTGCCTGAGGCGCGTCCCCAGCAGGCGGATTGTGCAGTAGCGCCCTTGCTGCGGCTAGCGCACCCCCACCTGGTACGCCCGGCGCTACCGAAGGCCTGACGCTGGATGGAGCCTGCATTGCCGGGGTCGGCGCTGCCAGAGCCGGTTGCTGGCTCCCAGCTTGCCCTGACACACTCCGTCCTGAGTGTGTCATCATGTACTCTCCCCTGGTCACGGTTTGCCGCGAGCGCAGGGGGGAGAGTTTGCCGCTGAAGGAAGCTTGGTCATCTTCGTCGGCGGAAACTCGTCGCGCTAGGAGAAAAGCCCCCTACCTGGCGCGCCAAAAGTCGAAGTGTGCGGTCGACACTTCCCCCGGGCCTGCACTGGGCAGCCCGCGGAGGTTCTTTTTTCGGAGGGGCTAGTTCCTAGCGGAGAGCTTGTGCGGATGGAACGAGTTAGTAAGAGCTTGACACGGCGAGTTTTACGTGGTTCAGGCTGCCGGAGCGTAAAACCCTACGTCCACGGCGAGCTATGGAGCTCGTTGTATTGCTTGCTGCTCAGGGCCGGAGGCCTGAGCTTGGGGGTGAGTTACAGCTTGAGAGTGTATGGCTAGCGTATGAGTTGCAAAATGCGAACCCAGGGGTGCGGATGGCTAGAGTCCGACCTCCTGCTAACGTCGCCTACCCGAGCCTTTTATAGTCCAAGACTCGAGTGGCTTACAAGGGGGGCCCGGGACCCGACAGGTGGCCCCGGGGTGATTTCCTACCAGCTATTATGTCTTGGCGCTGGCGTCGAAGTCCTCGTCCTGCCGCCCTACCCATGCCGCAGGCTAAGTGTAGCGTGTAGTCGTTGGCGATGGCTGGGGCGGCAAGGCATGTCTTGTCCGGTCTTGTCGCTGCCTTTAATGGCCTGCAGCTTCAGACACTGTACGCCTGTCCTGGCTGTGACTGGTCACAGCGCCTCCTGACAGGCGTGCGCTGCGCTTATTGGCTGGCAGGTTCTGACACCGTGCGCCAGTCTGTGATGCGACTGGGCGCAACGGTACCTGACAGAGGCGTGCTCCGCGTCTCCGCGTCTTGGGAATACACGGGCCTTGAATACCTTGTACGGGCAAGGTATGGGGCGTCTTTACGCCCGCCACCTACCGCTCGGGAGCAGGCAGCGCTCTTCTGCTAGCCACGTGGCGGGCCCGGAGCCCTCCTCAGAGGAGAGGGGGGTCTGGCCCCGCAGGATACGTGGAGCCTTCGGACCTCTCCCCGGGGAGGGGGAGGTCCGGCTTCCGTTGGCCACGTGGCAAGCCCGGAGCTCTCCTCTGAGGAGAGGGAGGTCCGGCCCTGCTGGACACGCGGCACCCTCGGACCTCTCTCCCGCGGAGGAGGAGGTCCGGCTAATGTATGCCACGTGGCGGGCCCGGAGCTTTCCTCTGAGGAGAGGGAGGTCCGGCCCCGCCAGATGCGTGGCGCCTTCGGAGCTCTCCCTGCGGAGAAGGGCGAGATCCTTATGCATTTTCCCCTATGCGCGGGGGTACCCCATATCGCGGGTACCGACACCTAGAAAGATACAATCTACTGTCTTTGTCCAAGCTTGGATTTCTGGAGATTGGGATATTGACCTTTGTCAAACACCCCCAAGTACGTAAGTATGAAAGTGGTGGTTTTCTCCCAACCCGCTCCTCATAAGGGTTTTCTATTTATTCTTGTTTGGAACGCTGTTTAGGACATAACATGAAGTCAATAGAGCCTCCCCCACTATGCCTTAGATAAATCGGAAGTGTCTAACATGACATTCACCAAGTCATACAACGTACAATTTTTCCTCTCGGCTACCCCATTTGATTGGGGTGAATAGGGAGGTGTCCTCTCGTGTATAATACCGTGTTCCTCACGAAAATCATCGAATAATTTGGAAAAATACTCACCACCACGATCTGACCTGAGATGTTTGATCTTTCTCTCTAGTTGATTTTCTACTCCAAGTTTATAGATTCTAAATTAGTCCAAAGCTTAATCTTTAGTTTGCAACAAGTATACATAGCATAATATAGTTGAATCATCTATTAGCGTAATAAAGTATTTTTTTCCACCTTTTATCAACACACCATCTATCTCGCATAGATCAGAATGTATGAGTTCTAGAGGTGCCAAGTTTCTCTCCTCGGCTGCCTTGTGAGGTTTTCGAGGTTGCTTTGATTGCACACAACTATGGCACTTAGAATCTTTGACAATGGTGAATTTCGAAATTAACTTAAGACTAGATTGCCGATTCAATAAACCAAAATTAACATGACATAAACGAGAATGCCAACCACTCGCATCATCATTGACACTGCCACAAATATGGTTTACTGACTTATTATTAAACTCTGACAAAGAAAAGCGGAAGAAGCCTCCGCATTCATAGCCTTTACCAATAAATTATCCATGCTTCGACACGACTATTTTGTTACACTCTGAAATTACTTTGAACCCATCTCTATACAGAAGTGATCCGCTAACAAGATTCTTGTTCATAGTAGGGACATGTTGTACGTTCCTCAGCTGGACAGTCTTTCCCAAAGTGAATTTCATATCGGTCGTGCCAACACCACGAACAAAAGCATGTGACCCATTCCCCATTAGGACGGAGGAATCCCGTACGAACTGATAAGAAGTAAACATAAACATGTGAGAACATACATGGACATTAGCACTCGTATCAAACCACCAGAATGGTGTTTGAATAACAAAAAGAACAGTAAAGGAATTACCGTACCCATCTGCATTGCTAGATGTCACAATGTTGACATTCATTTTCCTCCACGATCTGCGCTGTCGGGACAATTCTTGGAAAAATGTCCGTGCTCACCACAGATATAGCAACCCTCATTGGCTTTGTTTGACTTCTTCTTCTTGAAAGCAGTAGTTTTGTTCGGCTTGAACCGAGGCTTCTTGTTCCCTTTATTCTTGACATTGGATTTCTGCACCATATTTGCATTGGCGCTAGATTGACCCTCACCTCCTTTCTCAGTAGAGTACTTAGCTCGAGCCTTTTTCTCAACATCAAGATGCTATCAGGTTTTCAACTGATATTTTTTGTCTCTTGTGTTTCAGAGATGTAGCGAAGTTCCTCCACGAGGGAGGCAACTTTGTAATAGTGCAACAAGCCATAAACTTGTAAGGTAGAGAACACTTAAGGAGTACGAGCTCTCTCGCGACGCACTGTATCTCATGAGTCTGTTTGACTACAGGACAGGTGTTAACCATCTTGTAGTCATGGAAGGTCTCCATGATATACAGTTCACCACCTGCATCGGCTACATCATACTTAGCGTTTAGTGCATCCCACAACTCTTTCCCATCCGTGACTGTTAGATAAATATCACAGAGCTTGTTGTCAAGAATGCTTAACATACATCCTCTCAGGGTAGCATTGGCTTACTTGAACTTTGTCTGTTCTTTAACAGTCAAAGGACCTTAAGGTCTACCCTTGGTTACCTAGAAGATCTTAAGCGATTGAAGCTATAGTGTGGTCTTAACTTGCCACCTCTTGAAGTGCACACCAAAGAATTTCTCCCGCCTCAGTGCATCGGCCAAAGTCATCATGTTTAAAACAGAAAGTTGCCTAAAAATAAGGTTTTGGATTGTTAGAAGAATAATACAATTTACTAGATAATTCCGGAAAAACACGACTTAGAATAGCGAGAAACACCAGCAAACGAGAAGTCAGATTAGACATACCGATCTAAAACTGGAGAAATCGATGCAAACGCAGATCTGCGACAGTCGGTCGGTGTGGACGTTGGTGGCGACGCTAGGCAGCAGTGCCCGATCTCAGCGGTAGGCGACCCATGATGAAGAACGCGAGTAATCGCGCAGAGCGCTTTCCAAAAACCTTATTCGTCCTCTCCCGGTGCGGGATCGTAAGGGCGAGTGGTTCCAGAGACTTGCTCTCCCGATCGTCAATGCACGCTGGTGCTCGGGATGGAGTAGACAATGGCGGCGCAAGAAATTGGAACGTGGGACGATTTTTTTCAGTGTTTTTTTCTCTGCCGCGCACGCCACAATATATAGAGTCCGTGTTAGAGATTGATTCGGTTGCGGATCTAATTTATCTGCAACGTGCACTATTACAACAAGCTTAATCTCAGGCGGCTCTAAACGTATTTTCACAGGCGGTTTTCGTAGTAGTGTTTAGTCCATTTTATCCACAAACTGATTCCGTCTCTACTGACTCAGCTCAATTCGAAAGCCCAAAAGCCCAACTGAATTTTTCCTGCAGCACAAATAAGAGTTGGGCTCGGCTCGAATTCACTCGAACGCGCGTGCGCACGTGTGCGAGGCGAGCAAGGAGGAGGTGGAGCATGCGTGGGCCATCCCTCTCCTCTCTTTTTACCTCTCACTTAGTGAGTGGAAGAACAATCTCCCTTATATGTAGGAGTTGTTTCGCTCAAACTTCTCATGTGGTACTAAACCACTGACACTACCTCTCTTGCACTAATGGGCCTTTGAGATTTATTTGAAATTATTGTTATTTCCTGCATGGGCCTTGGGCCAAAATTCCAATAGACACTTCTGCCTCCATTAAAAAAGAAACTGGGTATTATGTGAGAATCGGCTAGGGAGATATTAGGGGTGCGTTTGACAAGAAGAAACGTTTCAGATTCTAGGTTGAATCAGTTGAAACGGTACCAAACAGCAAAAAAGTGAAACGTTTCAGCAGTGAATCCATGAGAAACGTTTCGCATTTTTTGCCTACGAACCTGAAACATCTGAAAAGGTGTTCCACAACCTGAATCACTTCATATTATTGTACCTCCTCCAGTTTTGTCATTATTTACAGTAATTTGCCATTGTCTACCCTTATTCTCAACTCTTCGCCGTTGTACAATGTAACAAGGATTTATCCGTGCATGTTGATGATGACATGTATTTTGTAATGAAACTTATAAATAATGCATATCAGAAAAAAATTATATGTTATATAATGACAAAAACAATATAGTCTATCCAAGGGTAAATAGGTCATTTTAATCCTCTTCTCTCTATACTGAAACTGAAATCATAAAAGTAGCCAAACGGTTTCTAAAGTGATTTTGTTTCAGTTGAGAAATATTTTTGCGTTAAAACTGAAATATTTCTGATTCTCATAGAATTTGGAGCTGTACCAAACGGGGCCTTGGATTCTGGATAGAAGTGCTTAAGATGCATATATTCCAAGTATTAAAGATTCATGCTTCAGGACTTTGGAGCGGGAGTATACCAAAAATATGATGTGCAAGATTAAGACAAAATGTGGAAGTTTGTTGGCAAGCGGGGGCGTTGCTTGTTGTGTCAACGTTTAATATATTTTGGTCCTGCTAGAGCTATGTTTTCCCCTGCCGTTTTTCCCTAAAAAATACGATGAATTCATATCGAGATTATCACTTTCGATGATGGGAACTCCTCGATTACTACTGAATACAGCACGGTGCAGAATCAGAAACTCAAACCCAGATGGACATGTTCTACTATACGTGGAATCTAATTAATTAGATGAGCTATGCTTAGTTTGTTCATAATGTCTTTGCTTTCCCTTGAAGTGTTTTTTTTTCTACTCGAGATGAATTCCCCTTTGACCCCACGTAATAAGAATCCACGAAAAGTGGGGGGCGGCGGCCTTGCTGCCTGTTTCCGCCACTTTCCAGTTAACGCAACGCAAATGGGATCATAGGTGGCTAGCCATGTGACATGGGGGTGTCGTACACATGTGGACTAGCTGGGCACTTTCCAGTGCCAAATGCAAGAAGCTATACGTTTGCGCGTGCCGCTTTACTGTAACGCTGACTTGGCAGGCGTAAACGCAACATAGGAATTGCCGCTGAGTACCGGCGCCTGGGTGGTAGCGGCTGCCACACATGTGAAGGCGCGCTGTAGCGTCTGTACAGAGAGGAGAGAGAGAAAAAGAAAGAAGAGAAGGAAAAAGGAAAAAAAAAGAAAGGAAGAAAAAAAGAAAGAAAGGAGGAAAAAGGAAGAAAAAAAGAAGAAAAAAAAAGAAAAAGTGGAAAGGAAAAATAAGAAGAAAAGGGAGGGAAAAAGAAGTAAAAAATAATTTGGTGAGTTTTGTAGGTTTAAATATAATATTATGTATATAAAAGTAATTATATGAAATATAATCAAATATGATATAGTTATATTATCTAATATAAAATTAATAATAGTTGATATAGAGGTCTGATTTAGAGGTGAATGAGTGCAGAGAATTAAGCTGTAAAGGTAGTAATCTTTTAGAGTTGACTGTAACAGACTAGAAATATTATTTTAAAGATCCGATATAGAAATCGACAAGTACAAACAATCTTACTACGTTAACAGGCGGAAGTAAGTAGCATTCTGTAGTAAGACAGGTGGCCCATGCGGATCAACGACTTCGAGGTCGTGATCCTCTCTTGCTCTCCCCCTCTCTCTTGGGAGGAGTTGGGGCAAATGATTCGCCAGGTTGTTAGCTAGCTGTGTAAGTTCGGCGCGGTTTGGTGGTGGACCGAGGACTGTCGGATGCGCGCGAGTTGGGTTCGGTTCGGACTTCGGCCATACGAGAGTAACGAGACAGACAGACTGATGTAATGACCGAGTCGTCGTGCTCTCTTCTCTCGCGACTGCGGCGAATCTGGTCAAAGAAAAAACCTCTACTCCCGTGCCGAACACTCCGTCGCACTGCCTACTCGTTGACTCGGCCGTCGACCTCCCGTGCCTTGCTTCTTCTGTGTTCCTTCCGAGTCCGTACCACGCGCTCGGCCTGTTGACCTTTCGTGTGCCGTCTCACTCTTGACTAAAATTGTAGGGTGGGCTAAACTATATATCACATAAAAAATAAAGAGAAAATCCATTTACTAGCTTAGTGTCACGATATTACATCGTTTACAGGCTCGCTGTCGGCGTGTTTGTGCTGCTTGTCTGATCAAGCTCACTTATTTATGACTGTTATAGTGTAACATGTCGTCTCACCCCCGCATTACAGTTATTGCGAGTACGCATACTTTTAGAAATAAAAATTTGTAAACTACAGGGTATTGGAATAGATTATTGTTGTTGTTTGACTGTTAGACCGAACGACATGTGATAACGTTCAATTTGTTTATAAATGAATCAAAGTGTGAAAATTTTCAGTCCAGTTGATATTCTCTACCATTCATTTAATTGTCTTTAATTTTTAATTTTTCAAAGTATCACTTTAATGTCTAAATAAAAAATAAAATTTAAAGGTAAGCTTAATATGTCCCGCAGTAGAGGGGCTGGAGCCCTCCTAGACGCCCCGGTGGATCGGCCACTGTGCGTTAGCGACCGGCGCCCTCACTTTGCGTATGTACGTCATGTGGCCTCGGTCGTGCATGCAAGCTGCTTCCGCTCCGTGCCATGATGGGCCATGCATGCTGCTCACCGTTTTGCTACCGGTAACGTGTAGGATGGGTCATGCGACTCGAAGAGATGTCCTACTCCTACGAATTAAACCTCTGTTCACTACCGCAGGATTTTCTGAATGTTTTAAAGAAAATTTAGAAGCGAGTTATGTTAAAGGTTTTTAGAAAAAAAATGGTCTGCAAGCTTACGAGGAACGTTCTGCAAATGTTCCGGAAAAGAACTTAAAATAACAAAACATGGGTCAACATAGTTTCGGTGAAAAGAAAATCACGTTCCGGTTGTGCTCGATCGGTAACCAGCGCAGCTCCACCCCAAGTCAGTAGTCAGCAGAGGAGGCCACGAGAACAGTCATCATCATGAGGTTTCACTGTTCCCTATTAGTGCGGATCTGGCCCAACCCTTCTTCACTATAGTACGGGTATAGCACGAGTATTATCTTTTTTTTTTCTTCTTCCGGGAACTGCGCCTGAATGGCAATCCCATCCGCCGGTCCGGATACTTCATGGGTTTTGCACCCGACAGCTGTGGATAAGATTTTTCACCCGCGGGTTCAATCCGCACCCGATCCGACTTGTCACGGTTGTGGGTATGTACCACATGTACCTAAAATACTTATGTCTGTAATTTTAAAATTAAATTAATTTTTTCTATAATTTATTTACCACATGTTAAATTGATCCGACTTGTCATGGTTGCGGGTATGTACCACATGTACCTGAAATACTTATGTCTGTAATTTTAAAGTTAAATTGTTTTTTCTATAATTTATTTATTTCATCTTTCTTATCACAACCTATATTTACAATTTTTATAAACAACTTATTATTTTTGTTGCATTGACATTCAAACCGATGATTTTTTTTAGACTTGTTTATTAAACATTATAGTATGCATGTGAAAAAGTCAAACCCGACGGGCACCTGAAAAACGCCTGAGACCCGGCGAGTGTGGGTGTGAATTCTCATTGGCGGGTGCAGGTCTCAAATTTCACCAGACACCTTTTTTTTGTTTCGCGTGGGTTTTTGCTACACCCAACCTGAACCCGACCCATTGCCATCACTAGAGGCTACGAACAAAAGCGACACCCCACACTCCGGCGAAAGGGGGGCTTAAGAGCGTGCCAAATAAATTAGGCAGGGCGTCCTGGATGAGATTTTTTTCATATTTTAATCTTTTTTAATTAAGTTTTAGTAATAGCAAGTTTCAAACTAAATTTTAGAATCTAGATGCTTTTGTCACGCTAGACAGTTTGGATTCTAAAATAACAATACATCTAAATTCTGAAAATATAGTTTCACATTATTAAAATACTCACTCTGTTTAAAAATATTTATTTTTGATTAGTTCAAAATTAAACTAATTATCGTTAAATATTTTGAAAAGTGAGTATTAATTTAAGATGATTAAAAGATGAAAAATCTCATCTGGAAGTCAAAGCGCACCGCAGCACCCGTCTCACCAACACACACGGAGACAAGGACACGGCGCAAAGCCTTGCCGAGCTACCTAACCGTGGCGGTGGGACACGTCACATCCAGGATCACACGGTGTTTCCGTTACGATACGTTAGTTCTAGAGTTGCAGCCGTCTCCATGAACACGGGTAGAAGGCTCCGTATATATACGTACTCGGACCCATCCATTATCCAATCAAAAACTGAACCTCAAAAACATTTTTTCAAGTCAACAAAAAATATCAGGACCAAAGTTTTTTTTAGAACAGGACCAAATTTTCACCATTCCTTCAACAGTGTCCCTTAAAATTGATACAAAATATTTCTGAATGGTCTATATCAATATTTGTGGTACAACAACGTTGCTTCATTTGGTACGAGAGGGATTACGAAGCTTAATTATTTGATTTAGAGAGAGTGTTTGGGCCTGTTTTGAAGATGTTCTAACGAGCTATAGTTTAACACGGATGACGGACCCATGGATTAAGCAGGCACGTACTACCGAGCACCTACTGTCCGAATCAAAAAGTTTTGATACTACTAATAGTTTTGTAATATAGTGCAAGTCTTGGAGGTGGATGGAATCACGTCACCACGTGTGTACAATTATTACCACGCCATGCACTGCACTCTATCCACTATAGCAAACCCGATCATTTGCGACGGCCGACACAAATAAGTCAAAAACTGTTGCAAATAGTCTAATTATGACGGTTTTCCTTATTTGCGACGGCTTCTGACCGTCGCTCGTTTTTTTGTCGCAATTAAGTTTATTTGCGACGACCACCGTTGCAAATAATGTTGTTTGCGACGGCTTCGGCATGCCGTCGCAAATAAGGTCCCGGGCCCAGCGAATAGGCCTGACAAGATAATTTGCGACGACCGGCTGCGGCCGTCGTAAATAAGGACCTATTTGCGACGGCCGTATTCAGGCCGTCGCAAATAACATAGGCTAGTTTGTGATGGCTGTAATCTTATTTGTGACGGTACTGTATAAAAAGCCGTCGCAATTAAGGTTTTTTTTTATTTTTTTAAAATAGAACATTCTGCCCGACTCGATGGCCAGAAACACAACAGAGGTTGGTTCATGTTCCCAATCAAAATCTGTGCCGTGTATCCTCCTAGCCTCCTCCCCGTACCTAGCGTGAAAAAGAAGAAAAACGTGTAACTTCATCAATCCATATAATTAAATTTACTATTAATGATTTCTACACTTACCAACCGCTCGGCTGCGGCCTGACTGCACCCCTCGGGCTGAGAAGGGTCCATGTGACCTCTCTTCCAGATCTCAGCAGGGGTCGGCGGCACCCCCGTCTCGCGCTTCTTTAATACGTGTTAGTACGAACAGTATATTATGAATATATAAACATAAGTTAGATACACTTACCATACGTTTAGCTAAACGCAAGTGGTTATCTTGGCCATGGTTGTGCTTCCCCTCAACCCCTCTGCACCCTCGAGCCCTCTGAGACTTAGCCTTAAACTCATCGCTAGCCCAGTACCGACAATGGGCCCGGTATGCGTCGGACCGACCCTGCAACCAGCTCATGTGGCCCTGCACATAGTTGTAGGTCGTTAAAAATACCATTGATGCATCTGCCCCATGCTCAGAAAAAATATTTACTACACCCCACGTACCTGCCCGTACTCTTCCCCCGTCAGGTGCCTCTCGCTCTCCTACCGGAAGTGTAGCACGTGGTGCTGGTTCGCCTTCAAGTGCTCATTGATAACTTGAATACGAGTGTTCGACAAAGCTTGCCGAATCGCCTTCGTGGCGGGAGGCGGCGCGCACGTGGCGGGAAGCGACGCGGCGGGGAGCGACGGCGGGAGGCGGAGGCCGCGGCGGGGCACGATGGCGGGAGGCGCCACGCGGGCGGCGGGAGGCGACGCGGCGGGGCGCGATGGCGGGAGGCGGCGGCCGCGGCGGGGCGTACATCTTCCTAGTACGCGAATAACATCAATCTTCCTAAAACTGCAAATCATGTTTGTCATCCCTAACAAGCAATCATCATTAACCAAAAATGCTTTCTGCCAATAATAAAACAACAGGTGACAGCTACAGTTGGGCAATGAAAAATACAACCATGTCTTGAGATCTCAATTTCTATGAAGCAACTCATAGCTACAAGTCATAAAACATGAAGACATGAACATTCTACACATACATTCAAAAGATCTCAAAATATTGTGCTAACTAATATCCACAACACATGTGACAAACATAAAACTGATAAAAAGTATAAACTTTTTTTATCAAATTTTGACCAACTGTGATCTTCAAGTAATATATGTTGTAATTCATGCAGTATAAGGTTGAAGTCTTCGTTTCTCACCTCGAGGAGCAGGCAGCGGGCAGGGAGTCGCACGCGGGGAAGGGAGTTGCACGTCGGGGCACGACCAGGAGGTGCCGGTGGCCGGCTGGAGACGTGCGGCGGCCGACTGGAGGCGGCCGATGGGTGGCGGCGCGCGGCCGGCGGCCGAGGGAGCCGAGCGCGGTGCGCGGCGGCGACAGGCGGCGGCACGGCGCGGGGGGCGGCTACAGTGCAGCGGCGGCGACAATTGTGTGAGGAGGTGCCCGGTTTACTATATCAGGGTCATTTGCGACAGCTTCCTTAATTACGACATTTTCTTCGGCCGTCGTAAACAAGCATTTAATTGCGACGGTTGCTTAATTTGCGACGGCCACAGGTCTGGCCGTCACAACTTAATGCTATTTGTGACGGCCACAGGTCTGGCCATCGTAAATTAATGATATTTGCGACGGCTACAGTCGTAGCCGTCGCAAATAGGATACTATTTGCTACGGCTCTTTTATTTGCGGCGGCGTAGGATTAGCCGTCGCAATTTACTTTATTTGTGACGGCGTCCCGTCACAAATAATTCTAGCCATCGTAAATGATCGGGTTTTCTGTAGTGATCATGGACTCCACTGCTATATATATATGTATATATACATATATATACATACATATATATATATATATATATATATATATATATAATTGAACGAAGCCGCTTCCGTGTACAGCACATCAGCAGAGCTTCCTCTTTCTTGTTTCCACGTTGTAAGGTAAGGCCTCTCGTCCATCATCATGCCGTCCAATTCCTCCATCGCCGAGCATGTGGGCTAGCTTGGTTAATCTGTGTCCACCGAGACTGATGCTGCATCGTGGTGCGCGTTTAATTAGTCATACACTAGCCAGCCAGCCGGCCGGCAGCTTAGATAGATTGTTATGGCCAGGAGGAGCATGTTGAGCGTTTCCAAACTTGAAAGAGGCTAATGATGGATCTCGATCGATCGCCCTCTTTACTTATAATTCCATCGGTACTGTACTCGGTAAAGCCAGAAGTGATAGACAAGAAAGGCACCGACGATTAGAATAGCTAATCATTCCGCTCGGTCGGTGCTGTTGTTGCGTTTTACAATGATTAATTGGTTCAACGGCAACGGTAACGCAAGATCAAGCATCACCATGCGACTGGTACACATGGCCTTGCAAACAACTGTATCGGACCGTGCTATGCTGCTATATACTCTTTGTATTTTTAAATTATTATCGTTAGGACGTGTCATTTCTTCTTCAACTTCTGCCTTTTAAAATTTTAATAAAATAATATGACGATTAAAAATACAGAGGATAGGAGGCAATTTTGATAAAATAATATGACGATTAAAAATACATGAGGAGAGGAAGCAATGTAAGAATGGAGGACATGCCATTTCTCCTTCAACTTCAACCTTTTTCACCACCGACTCCCGCCATTTTACTCCAGCTCCCTTTTTTCACCTCGTTGCCATTTGCGTGTTGGTTGCAAAACACTGCTGATATGGTATCATATCATCAATAAATATTAAGACAACTGATAAGAAATGATGACATTTTTAACACAATAAAATGACAACTAAAAATAGAAAATGTATGTAAAATGACGCAGTAGGGTTTGAAATTACCATGTGAGTGCGAAACAGGACATAAATATTGTAAGGTGATTGGAGCACTAACTGTGGTATGACATACTATCGGCTCTAGTTCATAGCTGATATCATATCGTGACTATTTGGTAGCTTCCACACCCCATCACGTATTCCTTTTCGGGTGCTATTACATATCGACAACTAGCAAATTCCATTTAGACCCCACGTATCTCTTTACTATGGCCTGACACTCTTGAGATGTCCTGTTACAGTGATTGTATATTTTTAAGTTATATAATAGCTACTAGGAACATGCTTTCACATTGAATGACACTACTTTACAGCAAACTGCGTCTTTAAAACTACTTCATCAGAGACGAACTTGTGTTAACATGCGTCTCAGACATAAGAATTGGAGATAGATTTGCAACAAATTTGCATATCTGGTGTATCCATTAAAGATGGGTTTACTCCGTACCTGATGAATCACATCAGTGACGTAAAAAGAGTGACAGATGCTACCCCGAGCTTTTCTGTGGGATTGACCCTAAGGCATCTTCAGAGGCAGATACTCTAGTTTTCCTGGTGTCGCCCAATTCTAGTTGTTCACACTCTGCACCCAACATCTAAATCCTTCTAGTGATGTTGAACTGCACACTTGAACATTTTTTCTTGTTGCTGTTGTGGTAACTCTGTATGCACTTCTCCATTCTTGGAAAGTTTTGGCGGGGACGAAATGAGAAGTATGGGATGACCATTCGCATTGTTCGTGTATATATAAAGAGATAAGTCGGGAGAATGGTGAAGTATTTATAAGGTTAGTATAAAGATTGTAGGAACACATGAATGACAGAGATAATAAACTGTCAAAGCGTGTGCAAGTTGCTGAAAAGAAGTCCGATACTGTAAAAGAACAAATCATATCCCCATTGGCAGCCAGTTCCCTTCAAAAACAAATTAGCAGTCTATTCGGAACCGTCTTAATGCGCCTCCCGCACCGAGAGGCATCAATTGTGTTATTCTGCATCTTTACATCTAATTCTGCAAACTTCATGGGCAGTGACACTGCTACTTAGCACGCAGATCCCAGTTTCTGTTTTTTGTGTTAGCGGTCTATGAGAACAGGGGTTCCGATATATCAGGAATCGTATTGGATGGTATTGTGCGAAGCAACACCCAACAACACACCTCAAAAGAACATCATATTATATATCATAAACTTGATTTTACATAGTCAAGTGTGAAAATATATTATAACAAAATATATCTACAGCGGAAGTCTTGTTCATAGCTCACAGCCCTAAGCCTAAGCTAAGCAAAATAGAAATCCAGCCCTAGGATGATTCCCATTAGCATCACGGAAGCTTTCACGGCGGCGTGCAGTGTTCCCACTCGACCGTATACCCCGAAGGGGGTAACGTCTCATCAAGAAACCCATCCTCTTCCCCACACTCCTGGGGACCTGCAATCAACACTTAAGTAGCAAGTCTTAACTGTCACACTATCGAGAACCCTATATGTAAGATAAGATTGCATAAGTAAACTTGCCTAGGAGTTCATCCTTAATCCTCAGATTTTATCCATAGGTCAAGGTTTCATGAATCATAACTTTAGTGAGCATTATTTCTATGTCACCCAAGTTGCAGAGCAAACATTAATTTTACTATCTTTGCTATTCATAATATCTTTACTATTCACTAGTAATTTACTACGTCACGACGCAGTGAACAAGAGGTATTAATAACCGTGAGGGACGGTGACTCGACGGCGACTCGAATCGATATACACCCGCAAAGATACCTGAATAGCACGTCACGTACATCCACACTCGGAGCTGCACAACACACTCCACCCATGTTGTACGGGACAACCTTTTACACGACAGCCCAAACGTTGAACCGGTCCCACCGTTCCGAGCAGGAGGTCCCTACATGGAGCACCTGTCCTCGATGTTGATGTTTAGCGGATTTACACTTGGCTACCTTCAACCTACACTTTAAGAAGGTGGGTTATGCCTTGACGCCCAGAGGTACATGTTACATCGGTTTACTGGGGCCCATATATCCAGCTTGTCTTGGTACATTCAAACTTGCTCAGCGGGGCCACACACGGCACAGTCCTTGATCGACATAAGCAGAGCTACGCACATAAGATCTACTCGTCTTGTTGCATCCTACACCTCTGCCCTGTCCCAATTTCCTTTGAGAGTATCATGTTTGAAAAACCCATACCCATGTGAGCCCAAAATCCTACCTCGCAAGTAGATTTCAACTACTCGACTTGTACCGAAGCTTACATTCTGTAACTATAGCATAAGCTATTCGAGGACTTAACCCTACCCCAACTCCCCATGGGATTCTTTGTTTATGCAAATGGGTTGTCATACACCTTAGACCTAATGCATAATCCTATATTAACACATACATGATACAAATTAAAACTTTATAAAACTTTGTTAAATGTAAACCAGGGCTTGCCTAGTTGCTTTTGGGTCTAAAGTCAGTGTCCGGAGTGATGATGTCGATGGGCTCCGAAGTCTTCCCAAGATCTACGGCAAGTTCCACCATCTCATCCAGCAACATTCACGAACCAAGCTTGCCTAGATCTCCCCCAATTCCATGCTCATTATCACCATCAAGTTCTCATCATCATTATTCATATGAGTGCAGTAGCTAACCACATTTTAATTCAGCTTCCCGTATCCCGTAGATTAAGCGAAGCAAAAAAGGAAAAAAGACCATACCTGACTCATCAACTTTCCCGGCAACAAGGATGGTTAACAAAACTAGTGAACTCCTATAAAAGGGTGTCCCATCAAGTTGACTCAAGCTTACGAGTTTTCGCAAACAAAACAGTTTCAAAACATGGTATCAATATGGTCAAGGGGCACTTGCCTTGCTCCCGTGGTTCTTGTTGTTCGAGCGTCTCGAAGTCTTGGTGCTGTAGTTCCTCGTAGATGGTCTCTTGAGCTTGCTCTTTTACTCACGATCAAGCACATACAAAATTTACAGCAATCAAACATCATGCACAAACTTTACTCAAGATGCATTGAGGTAGATGAATGCAAATTCTATGGTGCTGTTTTATTTAAACCAGTTTGTACGTGTTCTTGCATGTTTTAATGGGCTTTCATGAGGTTTTATGATGAACAAGGGTGTTGGGATCAAGTGTGGACGTGGTGATGATCTTGACTCAATATCTAGATCAATTCTAACATCAAAAATCAATCAAAACGTGATCTATCCACACGAAAAAGTTTCTGTTCGAAGGGGGCGAAGAAAACGGATGCGTAGAAACAGCGGCGACGTCGTAAGATGGGTAATAGGGACCTACCTCACTTCCTATTTGGTGGCAGGGCCTTCCTTCTAGCAATGGAAGCAGCGAGGAATTTTTCTATGAAATATTAGGGCAGGTCAGATCGTCGGTTCTTTTCCGACGACGGCGAGGCGTGACGGGGCTCGCCGGCGGGTCTCAACGACAAGGATCGCCGGCGGGGCTCGACGACGGGGCTCGACGACGGGGCTCGATGGCGAGGCTCGACGGCGGGGCTCGATGGCGGGTCTCGACGGTGGGGCTCGTCGGCCGGGCTCACCGGCGGGGCTCACCGGCGAGGCTCACCGGCAACCGAACTCCGGCGAGGGGGGGGGGGGGCAACTCGGTGAGTTGGGGGCTAGGGCCTCCAAGTCACCGACTTGGGAGGGAGGAGAGGAGGGGAGGGGGGGGGGGGCTGCGGCCAAAAGGGGGGGGGGGGTTTGGGTTCTATTTATAAGGGGGGGGAGGGGGGGGGGGGAGAATCCTAATCCAATTGGAGCTAAATCCTAACAAACTTTTCCCCATTTAATTTGGTGCGGCAGCAAAGGGGGGGGATTCCCAAATGTGGGGAAAATTCCCCTTTTTTGGGGAATTGGGGAATTTGGAGATTTTGGGGGAAATTGGAAATAACTCATTTCAGCTTATCATTTTTCCATTCCTCACCATTTCTATGTCACTTACTCCATTTCTACATTGCCCTCTCCATTTCTATGTCCCACTCTCAATTTCTACATGGACCTTCTCCATTTCTATGCCCCATTCTCCATTTCTATATGCCTTTGTCCATTTCTATGGTTCCTTCCTCCATTTCTATGGTTCTTTCTCTATTTCTATGGTTCCTTCCTCCATTTCTATGGTCCTTCCTCCATTTTTATGGTTCTTTTCTTCATTTCTATGGTTCTTTCTCCATTTCTATAGTTCTTTCTCCATTTCTACTTCTTTTATAATGTTTCTCTTCATGAAAAATGTATGCAATGCATGGGAATGAATTTTAGGGTGTTACAAACCTACCCCCCTTAAACTGAATCTCACACTCGAATTTCGATAGAGTAGAGAATAGATGAGGGAATTCTGCCTTGAGGTCTTCCTCATGCTCCCATGTAGTTTCGGTTTCCGTGTGATGGCTCCACTGTACCTTGCACTAACGAATTACTTTGTTCCTCGTGACCCTTTCCTTGATGTCCAAAATTTTGACGGGGTGCTCTGCGTAGGTCAGATCTACTTGAAGCTCGAGCTCATCCATCGGTACTTGTTCTTCCGGTACTCTTAAACACTTCCTTAGTTGGGACACGTGAAACACGTTGTGCACGTTGGAGAGGTGCGTTGGCAGCTCTAGTTGATAGGCTACTTCTCCTCGCTTGTCCAAAATTTTGAATGGCCCGATGTAGCGAGGTGCTAAATTGCCCTTGACGTTGAACCGTCGTTGGCATTGGAAAGGCGATACCTTAAGATACAAGAAGTCTCCTACTTCGAAGGTCAATTTTCTTCGCCTATTGTCCGCATAACCTTTTTGTCGTGACTGAGCAGCCTTCAAAATTTCTCGTATTGTTTGGACTTGCTTCTCAACGTCTTCCAACACTTTGGGCCCAAACACTTGGCTCTCTCCGGTCTCATTCCAGAACAGCGGCGTTCTACACCTTCTACCATACAATGCTTCGAAGGGTGACATCTTCAAGCTAGCTTGGTAGCTGTTGTTGTATGAGAATTCAGTGTACAACATGCTCTTATCCCAGCTACGCCCATGTTTCAAGGCGCAAGCTCTCAACATGTCTTCCAAGATTTGATTTGTCCTCCCAGTTTACCCGTCGGTTTGCGGGTGATAAGCGGAGCTAAAATCCAGTCGCGTACTCATAGCTTCATGCAACTTCTTCCAGAACCTAGAGGTAAATTGAGAACCCCGATCTGAAACTATCCTCTTCGGAACTCCATGGCGACACACGATTTGCTCCATATACAGCTCGGCTAGTTGTGCAATGCTGTACTTGGTTTTAACAGGAAGAAAATGGGCCGTTTTTGTCAATCGGTCCATGATAACCCAAATAGAGTCGTAACCCGATTGAGTACGTGACAATCCAACGATGAAATCCATGCTGATGTCTTCCAACTTCCACTCGGGTACTTTCAATGGCTGCAACAGTCCAGCGGGTCTTTGATGTTCAACCTTCACCCGTTGGCACGTATCGCATAAGGCAACATATTCAGCTATGCCCCTTTTCATATCATGCCATCAATAGCAAGTTTTCAGGTCCCTGTACATCTTTGTACATCAGGGATGTATGGAATAAGGTGAGTCATGTGCCTCCTTTAATATCGTGTCGCAGATGTGCTTCACGTTAGGCGCACAAATCCTTTTTCCTAACCAAAGCATGCCTTTCTCGTCTTTCTTGAAATCCTTTTCTATCCCTTGTCGGATTCTTTCCTTGATTTCCTCATCCGTTGCTTGGCCATCTTGTATCTCTTGTTCCAGCGAAGAGTTGAGTTCTATCACTTCCATCTCGTTCAAGAACCCGAGATGTAACCGTTTGAACTCCTTGCGCAGCTCGGGCGGTAGCTCCCGAACCGTGAGTTGGTGACATGCTCCCTTTCGGCTCAACGCATCAGCTACTACATTGGCCTTTCCGGGGTGATAATTGATTCCAATATCATAATCCTTGATGAGTTCCAACCATCGACGTTGACTCAAAACTCAGATCCGTTTGCGTGAATATATACTTGAGGCTTTTGTGATCCGTGTAGATCTCACATCGGTGACCAAGGATATAATGCCTCCAAATCTTCAAGGCATGTACCACGGCTGCAAGTTCTAAGTCATGTGTGGGGTAACTCAACTCGTGTTTCTTTAATTGCCTTGACGCATAGGCTACCACTTGTCCTTCTTGCATGAGCACACATCTAAGCCCTTGTCTTGATGCGTCACAATATATGTCGAAGCTCTTGCTCACATCCGGCAATACCAAAACCGGCGCTGTGGTTAGTCTTTTCTTGAGCTCCTCAAAGCTTTCTTGGCACACTGGTGTCCACTGAAATGCTTTTCCCTTCATTAGCAATTCAGTCATAGGCTTTGCTATTTTCGAGAAATCCTTGATGAACAGGCGATAGTATCCAGCCATCCATAGGAAACTCCGAATATCTCTTACATTCTGCGGATGATTCCACTTCAAAATATCTCCCACTTTTTCGGGATCAACCGATACTCCTCCCTCGGAGATGATGTGGCCTAGGAACGATATCTCCTTTAGCCAAAATTGACACTTGCTGAACTTGGCATACAATTGATGCTCTCGCAGTTTCTGCAACGTCAATCTCAAGTGTTCTTCATGTTCTTCCTCGCTTTTCGAATACACCATTATATTATCGATGAAAACCACAATGAACTTGTCCAAGTACTCCATGAAGACCTTATTCATGAGGTACATAAAATATGCGGGTGCATTCGTTAACCCAAAAGACATAACGGTATATTCATACGAACCATACCGTGTCCGAAACACAGTCTTGGGTATGTCAGAGGGCTTAATCTTTAGATGGAAGAATCCCGACCGAAGATCAATCTTGGAGAAAATTCGAGCACCTTTCATTTGGTCGAACAGGTCCTCTATATGGGGCAGCGGGTATTTATTCTTGATCGTCACTTCGTTGAGAGACCTATAATCCACACACATCCTTTGGGTCCCATCCTTCTTGTCTATGAAGAGTACGGGGGCTCCCCATGGTGACGAGCTTGGGCGTATAAAACCCTTTTCCAGCTGCTCCTGAATTTGCTTCTTAAGTTCCACTAGTTCATTAGTGGGCATCCTATACGGCCTTTTCACTATAGGTGAAGTTCCAGGTACTAAATCAATGGCAAATTCAATGTCCCGGTCAGGTGGCATACCTGGAAGTTCTTCCAGGAACACATCTGAAAATTCTTGAACCACCGGAATGCTTTCCGATGTTGCTTCTTCGACGTGGTTCAATGCTGCCTTCTCGGTCGCCTGTTGGGCTGACTCGAACTCAATACGAGTACCGTGCTCATTTGTCAACTGCACACTCCTCTCAGCACATTGAATCACTCTGTTGTGCTTGCTTAACCAATCCATTCCAAGTATTATATCAATCCCTTGGCAATCCAAGACAATAATGTTGGCAAGAAAGTCTACCCCCCTTATTTTAAGGTTTACTTTCGGATATACTATATTAGTCCTCATCTCTCCACCGGGAGAATCAACCAACATATTGTGTTTCATGTGTGATATGGGCAGATTATACTTGGATGATATGAATGAATGCGATGCTCCGGAATGAAATAAAAAGTGGCTGGGTTGGAGTTGGCAAGAAACATACCAATCACGACGTCCTCAGCTTGTTGTGCTTCCTTAGCGGAGACACGATTGACGTTGCCATGAGCGTAGTTCTGCTGCCCACGGTTACCTTGCGTAGCTCCTCCATTCGACCATGGGTTCTGTTTTGGTGCGTTGGTAGGCTGTCCAAGGCCTTTCTTCGGGCACTGACTTGCAAAGTGTCCCGCCTCTTCGCATGAAAAGCATGCTTTGTTGCCCAAAACAGCAGGAATGTTGGGGCGAGGCTGGTTTTGAGCATAGGCGCCCATGTTGGGACGGGGCGCAGGAGGCAAAGGCATGCGAGGTGCTTGCGTAACAGGATGTTGCTGCGGTGGTTGATTAGGGCGAGGTGGATTTGTAGGGCGGAAAGTAGAAACGGACGAGCCATACTGTGGTGCAGCTGGTGGCGTGAAACGGGGACGTACATTGCTCCCTTGTGGCTGGTATGGCATCTTCCTCTTGCCCTCTTTCTCAATCTCACGGATCTTGCTCTCAACCACTATAGCTTTGTCAACGAGCTTCTGGAAGTTTGCATAATCGTTGTTGAGCAGCTGAACTTGGATCTCATTGTTCGATCCTCTCATGAACAAGTATTGCTCCCGTTGATCCGAGTTGACATCTTCTGGAGCATACCTTGACAGCTGCGTGAACTTGTTGAGGTACTCATTCACGCTCTTACTTTCTTGGCGGAGACCTTCAAACTCTTGCCTTTTAAGCATCGTGACTCCAGCAGGGACGTAGTGAGAGCGGAAACTCTCCTTGAATTCAGCCCAAGTGATAGTCTCCTGGTTGACATGAGCATTGCAAAGAGCGTCCCACCAGTCAGCGGCTGCTCCCATAAGTTGGTGCGATGCGAAGAGAACTTTCTCCCGATCATTGCACTGAACAATAGCAAGCTTCTTTTCCATGGACTTCAACCAATCATCAGCCTCCATGGGATCATTAGCTTGTTCAAAAGTAGGCGGCCTAGTCCTCATGAACTCTCCCAATCTGTTGTGAGCCGGTGGTGGTGGCGGTGGGGGTGCAGGAACGGGGTTAGGATAGTTGTTGTTGTTGGCTTGCAGCTGTCCCAATGTTTGTATCATAGTTTGCATGAGCTGGTTCTGCATAGCCATCAACCGTTCAAGGTTGTTTGCATCAGCCCCGGGGTTAGCATTTTCAGGAACTTCAACGTTGCCATCCTCTTGTGGTTCATTATTGCCACGAGCGTTCCTCCTTTGACGGCTGGAGTTTTCCCTCACCATCTGTGAGAGAGAGTAGAGTAGAATAGAAAATAGAAGTTTAGATTGATCCCCCAACTATATGCATCAAGGTGTATGAACTAAATATCTTCTTTTATTAATTTCAGCCTATATGAGGATGTGAACACGTGCCGAAGCATCTCACATCTCTCCACTATGTGTGGATGTGGACATTCACCGAAGCGTCCCATAACTCACATCAGCACACAAACCAAGCAATCATCACAAAATTTCAACACACCACTCTTATTCATGCTACTACAATTTAAACGTTCCTATTACAGCTTATTCAATGGGAATTCTAAACTTAATCATGTGAACCGGTGCTGTTCTCGTCGTGTGACGGGGGTGGTCCATACATCGGCACACGCCATGGTGAGTCGGCAGTCCATGTAGGGTTAGATGACGCTGGTGCTCCATTTGCTCCCGCGTTGGCACGAGTCTCCTCTTGTTTCTCCAGCAAATACAACTTCTTGCGGAGGTAACGGATCTCTGCTTGTGCGCTTGCGTAGTGGTTTCCTAATTCCACGAGCAACCTCTGAGACTTGTCAGCAGCTTGTGGGTTGGAAAGAGCTGTTACATGGGGTCCAATGACCTCCCTTGTACCACTCTTCCGACACGGGTGCAGCTGAAAAGTGGTGCCCTCAAGCTTCTCATGGAAGACGTAGCACAGTACGGTGAGTGCATCCCATGCAGCATCATCAATAGTTTCTGCCCTTGTAGCTCTCCATGTGGGTGTGAAGTGCCGAGTGACAACCCTACCGTTAGATAGGATGGTTACATCAGCCTTCCACTCTTCATGTCCATGACGAGGGACTTTTTCTTGAGGAGATACTCCGGGTATAAGCTGCAGCAATCCAGAAATTCTTTGAGCTCCCTGGATGTGTGTCCTCCTTCCATTCCATCGGACTGAAATTCTTGAACTGAATGGTTGGCCCATTCATCACCTTCATTATTGGTCTCAGCAAGGGGTGGCTCCTCCTCGGGTTCATCTTCTCCCGTCATAGTTTCATGAGGCTCCACGGGGTGTAAGCCTGCATGAAACTCCTCCTGAGGTGCGTACCAATGCTGTTCTTGTGGATCATCCTCCATATCGTCTTCAAATGGTTCCACCTCTTCCGGATCCTCTTCCTCATGCATATAGCTATTTACTTCATCTTCATCACGAGGTTCCGTCTTCACTTCCTCCCAATATGGTCCATCGGACACCTCAATGGGGTTAAGTGCACTCCCATGTGGTGGTGGACGAGTACTTATGCGTGCCGTGCTCCTCATCACCGGCATCTATAAATAAGACATGAGAAACTTTATAGAAGGAAGAAATAACTCCAAAACTTCATAAGTTATGGAGCAAGAAAGCAAAAGTGTTGCTGTCCAAAAGAAGAGAAAAGAGGGGCTGAAAATAGCACTATGCGGTGGCTGAATTGACAAGTAAAGTGCAACAGCAAGCAATTTTTGAAAATAGCAGTTTAGAGGGGTGTGCCTAAGTGTTTTAGAGTGTCCATTCTACCTAGGCTTGCATCCTATGGTCAACGTGGCTCTGATACCAATATGTGACACCCGGTTCCGAAAACAGAACCAAGTTAATGCATATGTATGCCCAGGATGTTTATCACACATACACATGTAGTCTACAAACTGAATTCAGAATATAACCATGAATAATTAGTGTTTAAGTACTTTATTACATCGACTCATTGTCTCACTCATGAATCTCTAACATATTCTTGCAGCGGAAGTCTCTAAACAACAGTGGAATATCAATAAAGGCAGTAGGCTCCATCTTCGACTCTACAGGCATGTTGACGGTACTTCGCACGCCTAGTACTCCACATGGTCCTCGAAGTACTCTTCTCCTGTTGCTGATGTTTATGTGATAATGCAAGGGTGAGTACATGTCGTACTCAGCAAGTGCGGGAAAAGTATGACATGTAGCTGTCAACAAGGTATGGAATAAAATGGCCCATTGCAGCAAGCAAATTTTATTTCACAAACATGATAAAAACCAGCAACTATTTCTAAGTGAAATTTATCCCATCATAACCAAGTAATTCAGCAACATTCTCTCATCATAATTCACCATTTATCAAGTCTCATCTAGCCATTAATTTTTCTCAAGTTCATCTCATGCTCATAAATATTCATAACCATCTCATATTCATATAACCGAAACCAAACTCATTTTCATGACTCAAAACAGTCCCAAAACTAATCCCAATGACCATACCATAATCATACTGAATAACCCTCCCAAGTTTTCCCTCTAATCATGGAAGTTGGCCAGGTGCTTGTGACCGGAAGCACGGCTATCATGATAGTTTTACACTCTGCAGAGGTGGCACCACTTCACCCACAAGTTCGTGATTTCGTCACCTGTCAGCGAATGTAGAACCTCCATTATACCAGTACACAACCGTCGGTGTATGACCAAGAGATCATAAAATAGCCTTTACAAAGGGGCTACTAGATGTATGGACTCACTGTGGTTTCACCGGCAGGCTCGAATCACCATTCTCCCATCCACGGGCCCCCTCTTGTGACATGCAGTTCCCAGGGCAGTCCTCTCTCGACTCCCATTCCCCGCGCCATCCACGGTCCATAACAAGCTAGCAACACACCTAATTAATCAGCTAAGCCGCACCCATACTTAGCCTTGTGGTGGCACTGTTTTCCTGGCATATTCTCGCATGAACCGGTCCTTAGATCTACGGCAAGTTCCACCATCTCATCCAGCAACATTCACGAACCAAGCATGCCTAGATCCCCCCCCCCCCGATTCCATGCTCATTATCATCATCAAGTTATCATCATCATTATTCATATGAGTGCAGTAGCTAACCACGTTTTAATTCAGCTTCCCGTATCCCGTATATTAAGAGAAGCAAAAAGGAAAAACGACCATACCCGACTCATCAACTTTCCCAGCGACAAGGATGGTTAACAAAACTTGTAAACTCCTATAAAAGGGTGTCCCATCAAGTTGACTCAAGCATACGAGTTTTCGCAAACAAAACAGTTTCAAAACATGGGATCAATATGGTCAAGGGGCACTTGCCTTGCTCCCGTGGTTCTTGTTGTTCAAGCATCTCGAAGTCTTGGTGCTGTAGTTCCTCGTAGATGGTCTCTTGAGCTTGCTCTTCTACTCACGATCACGCACATACAAAATTTACAGCAATCAAACATCATGCACAAACTTTACTCAAGATGCAATGGGGTAGATGAATGCAAATCCTATGGTGCTGTTTTATTTAAACCAGTTTGTACGTGTTCTTGCATGTTTTAATGGGATTTCATGGGGTTTTATGATGAACAAGGGTGTTGGGATCAAGTGTGGACGTGGTGATGATCTTGACTCAAGATCTAGATCAATTCCACCATCAAAAATCGACCAAAACGTGATCTGTCCATACAAAAAAATTTCTGTTCGAAGGGGGCGAAGAAAACGGATGCGTAGAAACAGCGGCGACGTCATAAGATGGGTAATAGGGACCTACCTCACTTCCTCCTTGGTGGCAGGGCCTTCTTTCTAGCAATGGCAGCAGCGAGGAATTTTTCTATGGAAGATTAGGGCAGGACAGATCGTCGGTTCTTTTCCGGCGACGGCGAGGCGTGACGGAGCTCGTCGGCGGGTCTCGACGACGGGGCTCGCCGGCGGGGCTCGACGAAAGGGCTCGATGACGGGGCACGACGGCGGGGCTCATCGGCGGGGCTTGTTGGCGGGGCTTACCGGCGGGGCTTACCGGCGACTGAACTCCGGCGAGGGGGGGGGCAACTCGGCGAGTTGGGGGCTAGGGCCTCCAAGTCGCCGACTTGGGAGGGAGGAAGAGGAGGGGGGTGCGGCCAAGGGGGGGGGGTTGGGTTCTATTTACAAGGGGTGGAGGGGGGAGAATCCTAATCCAATTAGAGCGAAATCCTAACAAACTTTTCCCCATTTATTTTGGTGCGGCAGCAATGGGGGGAGGGAATTCCCAAATGTGGGGAAAATTCCCCTTTTTTGGGGAATGTGGAGATTTTGGGGGAAAATTTGGGGAAATTGGAAATAGCTCATTTCAGCTATATTTTTCCCATTCCTCATCATTTCTATGTCACTTACTCCATTTCTACATTTCCCTCTCCATTTCTATATCCCACTCTCAATTTCTACATGGACCTTATCCATTTGTATGCTCCATTCTCCATTTCTATATGCCCTTGTCCATTTCTATGGTTCCTTCCTCCATTTCTATGGTTCTTTCTCCATTTCTATGGTCCCTTCCTTCATTTCTATGGTCCTTCCTCCATTTCTATGGTTCCTTTCTCCATTTCTATGGTTCTTTGTCCATTTCTATAGTTCTTTCTCCATTTCTATTTCTTTTATAATGTTCCTCTTCATGAAAAATGTATGCAATGTATGGAAATGAATTTGAGGGTGTTACACACGTGGGGCCTTCCAACCTTCGTGTTCCTCCCGACTCCGACGGTTTCCGCGGCGGCGCACGACGGCGAGCTCGCCTCCGAGATATTCGTGGCTGTTCGGATCTCCCAAATTCGCTGCCAGGACCTAACTTAGCACGCTGAACACACCCGTGACCTCAGCCCATGCAGGCAATGGCCAGAACAATGCTGACCACGGCGACAACGACTAAATGCCCGCCGGCGACAGTGCTCGAGCTCGGCAAAGGCCTTATTTCGATTGGATTTTGCTCCTACAGCATCACTAGATCACGTGGAGCATGAAAATGAACAAGAAGCCGATGAAAACGGCCAGAACATAGAGCTCATCAGTGGACCGAGAATTTTTCGCCGCCGAGGGCAAAAACTTGGTGAACTCAATGGTTCCTTGGTATTTTCTTGTTCTATTTCTTCCTATAGCTTCGCAAGGATGTCTAGAACATGTCCTTAAACACACGCGATCGTTCGTGGATCATGTGAGGCGAAAGCTCTTCGTCTCATATGAACTAACCGAGAGTAAAACTGGAAAAACTTTGCGTAAGATGAATGAAATGGAAAACGGCTTTCACCCTATGCAAGATGGAACTCCGGCACATCTTCTCTCTTTTATGACCGAGGCGAGAGAAAGGCTGGATTGCCGGAGCGACGGTGAACCGAGGCGGCGGCAGAGAGATGAGCTCGGCAGACAATCATGGGCAAACAAATTTTGAGTGCTTTTCAAATGTCAAATTGAAGGGTTAATAGCCCAACGAGGTGAAGATCACGACGTTTTTACTGCTGCTTGCCAGCAGTTGTTCATGGTGGAATTCCAGCTTCCGTTGGTGGCTTGATGGAGCGCGTGTGTGAGAGAGAAGGAAAAACAGTTCACTCTCAAACTGACATGTGGTAACAGTCACACATTCAAATAGATGGAAATTTGATTCAAACTGAAATTTGACATCAATACAAACAAGAGAAAAGGAAAAACAAAAAAAGGGAAATGGACATCTCCTAGGCACAGCCCAGCAGCCCGGCCTGCTTTTCCTTCTCTCTGTTCCATGTGGCCCAACCCCTTTCACCAGCCCGGCCCCACGCAGCCCACGGTGCACATAGCCTTCCCCTACCTCTCACAACCGCCTTCCCAAAAACCCGCCACCGCCGGGTCACGTCGCCGCCCCGCCATCCCATCGGTCGCGCCGCACGCTCCCTCCCTCGGATTCCCTGGCTGCCGCAGCGCCGCCGCGAATCCTGGCCGACTACACGCCAAATCGCGCGAGCACAGAACCGGCCGGCTGTCCACGCCCGCGCCGGCACCCTCTGCCCATGCCATGCCACCTTCAATGCTCGCCGCACGCCGCAGAGGCCACCTCCCCACTGTTCCTCCCCGGATATCCGGCCCCCGCTTCAATTGCCGTGCGACAGAGGCCCCCGCGCACCGGCCACCGGAACCGCCTTCTCCCGGCTGCAAAAGGCCGCTCCCTCCCCCAATTCTCCATCACACCTTCACCCACTTGAGCAAGAAGAGGGACCCCCTAGACATTCCATGGATTTGTTTGCCTCCTCGATCGCCGTAGCTCGCTAGCACTGTAGAATCGAGCTCGCCGCAGCCACAGCTCATCGCCGGCCACCGTTGGAGCTTCCCCGACCTGGCCAAGCCTTGTAACACCTTCCCCATGACCCAAAAGCCATGTAGGAGCACCCAAACCCATGCGAAAATGAGCGCGCCCGCAATTCCACGGGGTACCGCCGCCGAACCGCCTCTGACGAGCCCCTCGGCCGAAGGACATTACCATTAGGCTCTCCACGATGCGAAGTTCACCAGCACGAATTCTGTTAGACCATGTTGGGAGAAAAACGCGATTCTGGTGAGCCGCCGGCCGCCCCCGCCGCGCCGGCAACCACCCTGGCCGGCCCGCTCATGTGGAAGCCAGGTGGCAGGCCACGCAGCCAGAGCCGTGGGCATGGCTGCTGACTCAGCACCACACCAACCCACCCGCGCGTCCGTCTAAGCCCCTGTGGGCTCGATCCATGTGGACCCGAGGCCGAGCGGCTGTGGGCCGGGTCTAGGTCCACAGAACAGTGACCTGAGGAGTCTGGGCCCGCCTGCCAGCCGTTGTATGCTGGAAAAAACGCTAGGGACAATCGCCAGTGTACCCAGAACTTCGAAAAAAGGCATTTCCATGTACAGAAAAAATTCAGAAAAATCCCTAAACATAGGAATTAGTCACTAGAGGATAGTAACATGCAGAAAATGACCCCATCCCAGTCCAAATAAAACATACTTGTCTTTAAGAACCCCCTAAGAACCCCTGCAGCCACATTGCTGGGGATTTGTGACACCCTCAATTTCGATTTCTGCATGCATTCATATTTTATATAGAGAAAACATTTTAAAGGAAGTGGAAACAGAAAAAGAACAAAAAAGATAGCTGAAAAGAGCCAATTCCAGTTCGCCGAGAGCGTTGTAAGCACTTCCCGCGGCCCGCTGGCCATGTGGCGCCTTCGGAGCTCATCCCCGTGAAGGGGGAGAGGTCCGCCGCTAAACTGGCTACGTGGCAGGCTCGGGGCTCGTCTCTGCGGAAGGGGCAAGGTCCGACCTCATGGGACACGTGTTGCCCCCGGAGCTAGCCTCTGCGGAGGAGCGAAGTCCAGCCCCGCAGGACACGTGTTGCCATCGGAGCTAGTGATTGCGGAAAAGAGAGGACCAGCCGCGCAGGACACGTGTCGCTGTCGGAGCTAGTCCTTCGGAGCTCGTCTCCGAGAGGTCCAACAGTACCGGACACGTGACACCTCCGGGAGGTCCGGCGCTGATGGACACGTGTCGACCTCGGAGCTCACCTCCGAAGAGAGGGGAGGTCCCGATCCACCAGACACGTGGCGCACGCGGAGCTCGCCTCTGGAGAGAGGGAGGTTCCCGCCCGCCGGGACACGTGGCGCACGCGGAGCTCGCCTCTAAGGAAGAGGGAGGTCCTGCCGCCTGACACGCGGCACAACCAGAGCTCGTCCCTAAGGAAAAGGGAAGCCTAGGCCCCCGCTGGACACGTGGAACCTCCGGAGCTTATCCCTGCGGAAGGACGCAATTCTGAGGCGGTTTTCCTCTGTATGTGAGTACCCGTTACTGAGGAAATCGACACAAACTCTTCTACGTTGAATACTGCAACCAAATCGATTGAAAGATAATTTGTTAAGATCCAAACATAAATCAAATAGGACTCTTATTAGAAATCCAATTGGAGAAGGACTCTTCTTTTTCCGGTTATAAATAGAACCCGAAACAACCCCTTGGTCGTAACATCTTTTCTAAGCCGACAACTTAGAAGCCCTAGCCCCCAAACTCGCCGAGCTAAACCCCTTCGCCGGAGTACAACCGCCGGAGGAACCGCCGACGAGCCCGACACGATCGTCGGAGGAGAGCCGACAATCTTTTTTGCTGCCATTGCTAAGAGGAAAGCCGAGGTAGGTCTCTGTTACCACCTTACGACATCATCGCGGTTTTCTTTGCATCTGTTTCTTTGATCCCTTCGAACAGAAGCTTTTTCGTGGACAGATCACGTGCTGATCGGTTTGATCTAGATCTTGAGTCCAGATCATTACCACGTCCACACTTGATCTGTACACCTTTGTTCATCGTAAAACCCATGCAAGCCATGTAAGAGCACGTACAACTAAACTGCACCATAGGATTAGCATGCATATGCACCATTGCATCTTAAGTAAAGTTTGTGCATGATGATTGAGTGCTGTGAATCTTGTATATGCGTGATCGTGAGTAGAGGGACAAGCTTAGGGAGCTATCTACGACGAGGTACAACAACAAGACTTCGAGATCCGTGAGCAACAGAAGCCACAGGAACAAGGCAAGTGCCCCTTGATCATATTGATCCCATGTTTTTGGAAACTATTTTGTTTGCAAAAACTGTGTATGTTGAGTCAACTTGATGGGAAACCCTTTTATAGGAGCTGTAACACCCCAAAACCTGCTAAAGAGGGGAATTTAAAATTTTTGGACGTATTGCATGTGGTGCAGAAATTCAAATTCAAACTGGAATTTAGATTTGAATTAAACCAGAAAAAGGAAAAGAAAAAGAAAAAGAAAAAGAAAACCGAAACCGGCCAGTGGGCCAAAACCCGCCAGCTGGCCCAAGACCGCGCACGCCATCCCAAACCCGTGCGCCCCCTCTCTTCCTCTCACTGACATGCGGGGCCCGTGTGTCATCCCTCTCCTCGCGCGCGCGCCCAACTGCCGCGCGACTTCCGCGCCGATCACAGCATCCCCGCCGATTTTCTGGCTCCGGATGCCGCGATCTCCAGCCATGCGCTGCGACACATCCAAACAAACCCCAGCCGCCCTCCCTCGCCTATTTAAACACCGACAATCGCCTTCCCCCCCCTGATCGGCCGTTTTTCTCTCCGGTGAGAACCGAAGCCTCTACCGCCGATTTCTTTCGATCCTTGCTCAAATTTCCTGATCTAACATGCTGATCACGTCCCACCACCGCCGGAGAGCCCTGCAGGTGAAGGAAACGACGTGTCTTGCGCCCCAACTACCACTCCGACGTGCACCGAAGACCATCGCCGTTGAAGCTCGCCGCCGACTGACTTCCAGGGCCTCCGAGTGCAGGAAAACCCCTCGGTAAGCATCCCCTAATCCTCCGCAGCCGATCCGTGCAAAAATATGCGAGTTCTAGCGTGTAGCGGCAAAAACCGAGGCTGCGCCGGCGAGATCGCCACCCCCCGCCGCCGCGCGCTGCCGCACGCGCGGGCTGGCTCCGGCCAGGGCAACGTGGCCCCTTGGGGGCCGTCTATTTTAAATCGCACGGTAGAATAAAACTGACGCGTACCGGTTCGGCGATCTAATCTGAGCCTTCTGTTTTAAATCGGACGGTCCACCTCAGCCCCACGTTATAAAGGCCGGGATTCTTATGCGGTACCCCTGGGGATTTCGGAAAACACGAGCTAGCCCTAGAAACTTCTGATCTAGCCCCTGGACCTTCAGAAATTCATGTAAATTCATTTAAAAATCATTTTTAGCCCCTGGACTTAATAAAAATTAGGAAAACCCCTCTGTTATGTGTAGTTAGACCCCTGGAAATTTAGGAAATAGTAAATTAGACCCTACAGTAGGGTGGATTCGCCTTTTTAACCCTATAGGATATTAATTTCATAAATTTGAATATGTGACTAGGATTCAAAATTAAAAGATAAGGCAAACACATGTGCAAATTCAAATTTAAACTCTCCTAGCACTTGAAAAACTTTAGAATGTGTTAAAAATAGATTTTAGGCTGAAATGAAATCTGGCTAAGTGTTGCTCATTTTTATTTTCTCTAGAGACACATTTTAGGCTAGGAAATAATTCTAAAAACTAGTAAAATAAATTTAATTTGTTCCACATCAGAGAGGAAGTTCAAAAATATATTATTGAACATTTTAGATCAGAACCTATTCTGTTTAGATGATATGTCTTACTATTTTCATAGTAAAGTTCACTTTTAGGCATAGAAAATAAATCTAAAAATAATAGAAAATAAGTATGCATAATTAGAAAATGATAAATGAGATCTCCAAATCCAAAAACTTCAATTTAGGATTTTGTAGAAGATCTGAAAACCTATTTGGAGTAGGAAATTATCTTTCATGCAAACTTGGTAGCAAAAAAGTGTAATAATTAAATATAAAGAATTTGTTCAAATTGGAAATTCATATATAGTGTGCAAATAGAAATCTGAATACACAAGTTAGAAATAATATACATATGTTTAAAATGCATGTAGGCCAAAAATCAACACATGTAGGGTAACCACAACACTTAGAAATGTGAATGACTTTCATATGTATGTATGTATGGTTTGCATGAGTGAAAGTGTGAATTATGGCTTATGGATTGTTGTTTTCTTTTGCTATGTGTATTGGCATGAGTAGAACCTGCCCCAGAGCAAGTTCTCCCCTTCCAAGGCCAAGACTTTCCATTCCCAGAGCAGCAGGAAGAAGGCAAGTGCCCTTGACCACTTTGATCCTATATTAGGATGTGTAGTTAGAATTTAATTACTTGCATTGTCAATTTGGAACATGGTACCCAAGCTAGGAAGTTTCCCTAGAGTTTCATATTCTTACTTCCTTGTAGGCTGGGGTGGGATTTATTTTATTATGTCATTCATTCATATTACTTATGCTTAGCCATGCTTAGAATGGGATAAGTGGGATATGAGATCATCAACTTATTTACCTTACTCTTGAATGAGATATTATGAGTTATGTAGAGGTAGGGATCGAGGCAAGTTGGATGATTTGGTTGGTGCTGGGTGCACGAGACTCGGGTTTGTGTTTAGTACTTGCCTGGATCCTAAGGACCGGTTCATGGAGCGTGTAACTTGGCTTTACCGTGCCAACCACATGCTGAGATGGGGCAGCTTGGCCAATTAATCAAGAAGGGGCCACTGCAGCGGGGTTGGAGCCTCTTGTATGCTGTTAGGGGTGAAACCTCAGTGGGTCCACGCTCGTCGGGAATCCCTTTGTAAAGGCTTCGTAGAGATCTCCTGGCTACACACCTGGGAAGTGTGAATGTGGTTCGCGGCCACTGGCATAATGGAGGTTCTTTTAGTCCACCCGGCATCGGGGGATGAAATCACTACATGTGGGTACAATGGTGCAAACTCTGCAGAGGCAAAACTGTCATGACAGCCGTGCTCACGGTCAAGAGCGGCTTGGACTTATTCATGATTAGAGGATGAGAAATTGGGAAGTTGTGGATGTTAAGCGGGAAGCTTAACATTGGAGATGAGACTATGTTTACTTGATAATGATGATGGGTTGAGGGATTGTGATCCGTTTCACCTGTGTAGTAATGTAGGTGCTTAATAAGCTAAGGTGATAGGTAATAATTGCGTAGTGCTTTAACCATGAGTTCAACCTCTCCTTGCTCTAGTCATGCATTACATAACTTTCCCACACTTGCTGAGTACCCACGGTACTCAAACTTGCTTTTCTATTGGTTTATATTGCTGCTCAGGTCAAGAGAATGATGTGGTGCTTAATGACCAAGACTTTGGTCCCGAGGAAGGATTCTAGGTTCACGGAGTCCCCCGGGCAACGCCTGTGACGGAGCCCACAAGATTTATATTCCGCTGCTGTTTTATTTACATATTATGAACTTATTATCGTCCATCGAGACTTATGCTATGTAAGACTTATTCGAACACCTGGCTTGTAATATGATGATGCTTCACTATTTGTCATCACATGTATGAGAAAGTGATCTTGGCATACATGTGATATTCACTCGGTTGTTCTTCGGAGAAACCGGGTGTGACAGGAGTTTACTAGTTTTGTTAACCACCCTTGTAGCCAGGGAAGTTTATGAGTCGGTTATGGTTGGTTTTTGCTTTTTGCTTCGCTAATCTACGGGTTATGGGAAGGGATAGAATGTGTCTAGCTATTGCACTCATGAGAATAATGATAATGAGAACTTGATGATTAATGAACATGAATCGGGGATATCTAGGCAAGCTTGGTTTGTGGATGTGGTAGAATGAGATGGTGGTTACTTGCTGTAGATCTAAGAACCGGTTCATGTGAGCCATGCCAGGAATACAGTGCCACCACAAGGCCAAATATGGGTGCGGCTTAGCTCACTAATTAGGTAAGTTGCTAGATTGTTATGGACCGTGGAAGGCGCGGGGAATGGGAGTCGAGTGAGGACTGCCCTAGGAACTGCATGGCACAAGAGGGGGCCCGTAGGTGGGAGAATTGGAGATTCTAGCCTGCTGGTGAAACCTTAGTGAGTATATACATCTAGTAGCCTCTTTGTAAAGTCTATTTTGTGATCTCTTGACCATACACCGACGGTTGTGTACTGGTATAATGGAGGTTCTGCAGTTGTCGATGGGTGACGAAATCACAAACTTGTGGGTAAAGTGGTGCCACCTCTGCAGAGTATAAAACTATCATGATAGCCGTGCTTCCGGTCACAAGCGCCTGGACAACCCACATGATTAGATGGGATGGTTATTGGATGGTATTTGATTTGGTCATTGGTTTGGTTATGGTTTGGTCTTTGGATTTGGTTTTCAGGACTGTTGAGTCCGGGTAATGAGATTGGTTGCATGATTGTTGAGTCATGGCAATGAGATTTGATCTCGGTTATGAGATGAGATGGTAGTGAATACGAGATGGTATTCATGAGCATGTGAAAAGTTGAGAAGGATAAGTGTTCGCATGAGATATGAAAAGTGGTGAATCATGATGGAGGTATGTTGATGTTTAAATACATGTTGGGATTACATTCACTTAAAAGCTAGTTGCTGTTTTTTTATCATGATTTGTGAAATAAACTTTGCTTTTATGCAATGAACCTTTTTATACCTACCTTGTTGTAAGCTACATGTCATACTTTCCGCACTTGCTGAGTATGTCATGTACTCACCCTTGCATTATCATACATCATCAGCAATAGGAGAGGAGTACTATGAAGACCACGTGGAGTATTAGGAGTGTAATCTACCTTCAACCTTGCCTGTGGAGTAGAGATGGAGCCACTGCTGCTTGTTAGTTTGCTCCCGCTATAGTTTATAAGACTCCCGCTGCTAGAATCAGACTTCCGCTGCTAAGATAAGATTTTCGCTGCAATAAAGATTGATGTAATAAAGTACTTGAATCTATTCATTCATGGTTATATATATTCTGAATTCAGTTTGTGGATTATATGTGTATGTGTGATGAACATCCTGGGCACACATATGCATCAGTCTCGATTCCGAGAGGTTTTCTATCAGAACCAGGGCGTCACAGATTGGTATCAGAGCCACGGTTGATCGTAGGTCACACACCTAGATAGGTCACAGATTGGTTTTAGAAACCACGGTTGACTGTAGGTCACAAGCCTAGATTGATTATAGATTGGTATCGGAGCCACGGTTGATCGTAGGTCACACGCCTAGATAGGTCATAGATTGGTATCAAGCTACCACGGTTGACTGTAGATCACAAGCCTAGATAGAAATCACAGATTGGTAGCAGAACCATGGTTGACCGTAGGACGCAAGCCTAGTCGCAGATTGGTATTAGGAGCCACGCTGAACATAGGATGCAAGCCTAGGTAGAATGCATAGATTGGCATTAAAACCCCATTGACCATAGGACAAAGTCACAGATTGGTAGTCACAGATTGGTCACAGATTGGTATCACCCCAAACCACATAGGACCCCCATTGAGTAAGCCTTGAATAGGAGTTGTGTGCTGAACTTTTATGATGATTGTTGTGCTTGAGTGCTTAGTGTGAGTTGTGGGACGTTTCAGCGTTGTCCATATCCACACATACTAGAGAGATGTGAGATACTTCGGCACTTGTTCACATCCTCATATAGGATGATATATAGTCCATTCACCTTGATGCATATAGTTGAGAGGGATCACTCTAAACTTCTAACCTCTATTCTACTCAACTCTCTCTCACATATGGTGAGAGGAAACGCCGGCCGTCAAGGGAGGAACATCCGTGGAAACCAAGAGGATGACCACGTTGAGGTTCCTGAGAATGACAACCCAGAGCTGGTGCAAACAACCTTGAAAGGTTGATGGTTATGCAGAATCAGCATATGCAAACTATGATCCAAACTTTGGGTCAGCTGCAAGCCAACAACAACAATAACCCCGTTCCTGCACCACCGCCACCACCACCGCCACCACCGCCGGCTCACAACCGATTGGGAGAGTTCATGAGGACTCGACCCCCTACCTTTTCACAAGCTAATGACCCCATGGAGGCTGATGATTGGTGGAAGTCCATTGAGAAGAAGCTTGCCATAGTTTAGTGCAATGATCTAGAGAAAGTTCTCTTCGCATCGCACCAACTCATGGGAGCAGCCGCTGATTGGTGGGATGCTCTATGCAACGCTCATGTTGACCCGGAGACTATTACTTGGACTGAGTTCAAGGAGAGTTTCCGCTCTCATTACATCCCTGCTGGAGTAATGATGCTCAAAAGACAAGAGTTTGAAAGTCTCCGCCAAGGCAAGAAGAGCGTGAATGAGTACCTCAACAAGTTCACGCAACTGTCCCGGTATGCCCCTGAAGATGTCAACTCGGACCAACGGAAGCAGTATTTGTTCATCAGAGGGTTGAACAATGAGATCCAGGTTCAGCTTCTCAACAATGACTATGCTAACTTCCAGAAGCTAGTTGACAAAGCCATAGTGGTTGAGAGCAAGATCCGAGAGATCGAGCAAGAGGGCAAGAGAAAGATGCCATACCAGCCACAAGGGAGCAATGTATGCCCTCGGTACATGCCCCCAGCTGGACCACAGTATGGCTCGTCCACATCTACTTTTCGCCCTAATCAACCATCACAGCAACATCCCGTTGTGCAAGCACCCCGTGTGCCTTTGCCTCCGCCGCCTCGTCCTAATATGGGCGCCTATGCAAAAAACCCCCACCCCAACGTACCTGCTGTCGTGGGCAACAAGGCATGCTTTGCATGCGGGGAGACGGGACACTTTGTGAGCCAGTGCCCGAAGAGAGGTCCTGGACAACCAAGCAACGTGCCCAAGCAGAACCCACGACCGAACGGAGGAGCCAATCAAGGAAACCGTGGAAAGCAGAACTACGCTCGCGGCAACGTGAACCATGTCTCTGCTGAGGAAGCGCAACAGGCTGAGGACGTCGTGATTGGTATGTTCCTTGCCAAGTCTAACCCAGCCACCATTTTATTTGATTCCATAGCATCACATTCATTCATATCATCCAAGTATGTTGCCAAGTATAATCTACCCATATCACACTTGAAATATACTATGTTGGTTAATTCTCCCGGTGGAGAGATGAGGACTAATATAGTATGTCTGAAAGTAAACCTTAAAATAAGGGGGGTAGACTTCCTTGCCCACCTCATTGTCTTGGATTCCCAAGGGCGTGACATAGTACTCGGAATGGATTGGTTAAGCAAGCACAACGGAGTGATCCAATGTGCTAAGAGGAGCATGCAGTTGACAAACGAGCATGGTACTCGTATTGAGTTCGAGTCAGCCCAACCAACGACCAAGAAGGCAAAATTCCCTCATCTATTCTCCACTAGCGAATCTCGAGGGCGAGATTCAATTTAAGGGGGGTAGATTTGTGACACCCTCAATTTCGATTACTACATGCATTCATATTTTATATAGAGAAAACATTTTAAAGGAAGTGGAAAATAATAAAGAATCAAAAAGATAGCTGAAAAGAGCCAATTCCAGTTCACCGAGAGTGCTGTAAGCACTTCCCGCGGCCTGCTGGCCATGTGGCGCCTTTGGAGATCATCCCCTCGAAGGGGGAGAGGTCCGCCGCTAAACTGGTTACTTGGCAGGCTCGGGGCTCGTCTCTGCAGAAGGGGCGAGGTCCGACCTCGTGGGACACGTGTTGCCCCCGGAGCTAGCCTCTACGGAGGAGCGAAGTCCAGCCCTGCAGGACACGTGTCGCCATCGGAGCTAGTCACTGCGGAAAAGAGAGGACCAGCCGCGCGGTACACGTGTCAATCTCGGAGCTAACCTCCGAGAAGTCCGGTCCTACAGGACACGTGTCACCTTCGGAGCTCGTCTCCGGGAGGTCCGACACTACCGGACACGTGTCGCTTCCGGAGCTCACCTCCGGGAGGTCCGGCGCTGATGGACACGTGTCGACCTCGGAGTTCACCTCCGAAGAGAGGGGAGGTCCTGAACCACCAGACACGGCGCAAGCGGAGCTCGCCTCTTGAGAGAGGGAGGTTCCCGCCAGCCAGGACACATGGCGCACGCGGAGCTCGTCTCTGAGGAAGAGGGAGGTCCCGCCACCTGACACGCGGCACAACCAGAGCTCGCCCCTGAGGAAAAGGGAAGCCCAGTCCCCCGCTGGACACGTGGATCCTCCGGAGCTTATCCCTGCGAAAGGACGCGATTCTGAGGCGGTTTACCTCTGTACGTGAGTACCCGTTACTAAGGAAACCGACACGAACTCTTCTACGTCGAATATGCAACCAAATCGATTGAAAGATAATTTGTTAAGATCCAAATACAAATCAAATAGGACTCTTATTAGAAATCCAATCAGAGAAGGACTCTTCTTTTTCCGGTTATAAATAGAACCCGAAACAACCCCTTGGTCGTAACATCTTTTCTAAGCCGACAACTTAGAAGCCCTAGCCCCCAAACTCGCCGAGCTAAACCCCTTCGCCAGAGTACAACCGCCGGAGGAACCGCCGACAAGCCCAACACGATCGCCGGAGGAGAGCCGGCGATCTGTTTTGCTGCCCTTGCTAAGAGGAAAGCCGAGGTAGGTCTCTATTACCACCTTACGATATCATCGTGGTTTTCTTTGCATCTGTTTCTTCGATCCCTTCGAACAGAAGCTTTTTCGTGGATAGATCACGTGTTGATCGGTTTGATCTAGATCTTGAGTCCAGATCATTACCACGTCCACATTTGATCTGTACACCTTGGTTCATCGTAAAACCCATGCAAGCCATGCAAGAGCACGTACAAACTAAACTGCACCATAGGATTAGCATGCATATGCATCATTGCATCTTAAGTAAAGTTTGTGCATGATGATTGATTGCTGTGAAGTGGGGAAAAGGAACGGTTGAGGTGGAATATGGTGAATGAGTAGTCATGTGCTTCGGTGTAGTCCACCTGCCGTGGACATTGATGGAGCCACCTCACCAACATAAGGACCGATTCATATGACCTCGTCATAGTGATTCCGCACAACTACAGAACCTGTACGGGAATGACTCCCTCTACCTTATTGGTGACTTCCACATAAGCCATCTGGCGGCCAGTAGGGCACGGGAGACCAGGAAAAGACACGAGGGAGTCATTACTTGTGATTCGGCTGGGAGAGCAATTCCCCAAATAGCCCCTAGGTGCGTCCTGAGGTTTTGATTGTGGGGTTACTCAGGGAAAATGAGGTGAACGTTACGCTACTCCCTTGCTAGGAGTGCATGAACTATGGGTAAAGTGTACAACCTCTACAGAGTGTTAAAATCCGGATAACCGTTGTCATGATCTTGACGCACTATGTTCAGAGCTCGTGTTGATTATTCTTAGTATGACTCCTTGATGTAGTTTTGGTGGTGGCATTTGCCGTGTTTTGGACATTACGGTCGTGTGCTAGGACTAGTAAAGCCATGGGCTTGAACGTTCGATTAAAACTTAGGGAACTGGCAGGATGGAGCTCAACTCCCCCAGGTCCCACCAACTAAAATCAGGTTACAATTATCTCCCTTTTTGCTTTGCAAATCTACCTTTCAAAAGAGACCCTGCATGAATGCTTTTTGGCAACCCTAAGCCGTATAGCCTTGCCTTGCTACGACCCCCTTGCATGAAACACATCCCCTTGAGTAGTGTTAGGGATTGCTGAGTACCTTCCGTACTCACTCTTGTTTGCTTCACAACCCTCAGAAGCAAAAGAGGAAAGGAAGGAAGAAGACGAAGCGCGATACAATGACGAGTAGGTCTAGTCCTGCCCCCAAGGCTGCCTGAGGGGCAGGGTGCCACCTATCCCTCTGTTTTTCAACTTCTCTATTTTCAGTGGCCCTACGAGGACTAGAGATTGTAACTTAAGATATGCTAGTAAGACCATAAAGGTCATGTTGAGAATAGTTTAATGTATGGTATTCGATACATTCTGTTGTGTGTACCAACTACTGATCTAGTGATTGTTACGGAATGCACAAGGGGCCCTAAGAAAGGTGGGTCCTGACAGAGTGGTATCAACGCCGTACATGGCCTTAGGACGATGCCTTAGAGTTGAAACACTAACGGAACATGTATTTTCCAAAATTATGTGCGAAAACCTACCTTTACTAGACTTACCTCATTCTTATGTTAAATTATGTTTGTTAAAAATGACACTAGTCCCATAGTTTTCCTTGACAAGTGGACGACTAGTGTGAGGGTACGTGCCAGTACCTGACTGGGTTCCCGCGGGTGCTGATCTGCACCTTGGAGGGACTCGGCTACATGAGGTTCCCATGCTACAACTGGAGGGAGTACGAGGAGGACGGTGCACCTTGGTGCGAGGCAGAGGTCCACATCACTGAGGCATCGGGACCTTACGGAGTGCAGCCTTACGCACTCACCTTCACAGGAGTCTGCTACGCGAACTCCATTAGGGCTGTTGCACGAGAGGCACTGTTGGAGCTCAGTGCCAGGTGCATGGAGCGGACCGGGCCACTGCCCATCCGCTACTTCCCCATGCGCCGCGAGGATAGTTGCGTCTGGAGGCACCGAGTTGCGACACTGGAGGGACCCACTAGGACTGTGGAGGACACTACCCTGACAAAGATCCCCAGATATCTCCACGCCAACACGGAGTGGAGGCAGATGTTGCTCGCACTCAGGACGCGGAGGCTCGAGTGAAGAGTCTGTAGGCGCAACTGGACGAGGCCCGCACTGAGACCACATGAGCTCGTGAGGTGACCGAGGCCCTACGCGTGGAGCTTAACCAGAGGACTACAACAGACGTCAGGGATTTGGATTCCCTCTACTAGGCCGGAGCCATCTCAGGAGGAGGACCAGTCCGGATCACTGCTCGTAAGAGCACTTTGGTGGTACAACATGAGAGTGGCCCGCAGGCTATGCATGTGCCAGCTGTACCCCACCTGACTCCTACTGTCCGAGCCACTATGACCAGAGGCGCTCGATGCTTCGGTCAAGGCAAGGACCTTTGGCTGATGGAGCGGCTGAGTGGAGGACACACTGGGAGCACGGAGACGTACAACGACTCCGACGACACCGGAGACGAGCCAGAGGAGGAGTACCCACATGGAGGCGACAGTTAGGATTCGAGCGTCGAGATACTAGAGGAGGTAGCTAGCTGTGGAGGACCTAGCCAGGGGACAGTAGGACGCGGCGGTGGACAATTCCTCTTCACCGTCGAGGAGCTGGTGACGACGGGATCGATTTGGGACGCGAGTGGCGCCAGGACCACTGCATGGAGGACGCAGTGCCCCTCCGTTTCTCCCACAGTAGTCACAGACACGGCATCCTGTAGTACCATGAGTAGCCCGACGTAGTGTGAGTTGTGTATCCCATGTTAGTGGATGATTAGCATTGCGATCGTTAGGTGTGGCGTGAGTGTGTTGCAAGGTCATAGACCTGCTATGTGTTGTACCACATGATGATTGTACTCTAGTAGTGATTATGTGATTTGCCGGGATTTAATGGATTTTTGTTATGTGATAAACCCTTGTTGAGTGATATGGGCAAGAGCCCAGATAGGAGCACCCCACTTGGACAAGGAATAAGTAAGACCAGTTTGACCAAATTAGCCAACGTCTACACTAGAATATAGACATGTAAAACATGAAACAAAGAACAAACAACAACTAAACTTCCATAATATTGTAATTCCCCAGATGGCCCCCAAGAGATCCACCAGGGTTTTGGCAAACAGGGAGCGCACTACTAAAGGGGCTCAGGCACCTGTAGTGCATGCACCCCAAGGCAGAGTCGCCCAGAGGGGCAGGGGAGCAGGGCGCCGTGCGTCAAACCAGGCCCCAAGGGCAGCAGCTGTTGGGAGAGACGAACCCAACAGAGTAAACAACCTGTGACGCCCTCAATTCTGTGGAAAACCACGGAACCGAGAACTGATGCATATGTGTGTCCAGGATGTTCATCACACATATACACATTGTCCACAAACTGAATTTCAGAATATATATGACCACGAATAACAGAGTTTATTACAATGACTCATGAGTCTTGGACTCATGCCCACAGCGGAAGTCTTAATCTAACAGCGGAAGTCTTTATTTCTATGCAGCGGAAGTTTTCTAACTAATGAGGAAGCAATCTAAGCAGTAGCAGCTCCATCTCTACTTCATCCCCACAGGCAAGGTTGAGGATAGATTTACACGCCTTAATGCTCCACCTGATCTTCATAGTAATCTTCTCTTGTTTCTGATGATGAAGTAATGATGCAAGTTTGAGTACAATGATGTACTCAGCAAGTGCGGGAAAATATGATATGTAGCTCACAACAAGGTAGGTATAAAAAGGCTCATTGCAGAAAGCAAAGTTAGTTATCAAAACCATGATAAAACAACAATTTATATTTAAGCGAATGTAATCCCAACATGTACTAAAATACCAATCATACCTCCATTATGTTCATTACCTTCCATGTCCCAGCCAGACATTAATCAACCTCATTCTTGTTCACGAACACCTTCTCGTATTCGCTACCATCTCACGAATACCATCTCGTATTCGCTACCATTTCATCCCATAAAAAATTTTTCTCACACCATTCAACTTTGTTGTCATGACTCAACAGTCATGCAACCCATCTTATCACCCGGACTCAACAGTCCCGAAAACAAAACCAAAACAAAACCTTCCAAAACCATACCCAATAACCATAGCCAATAACCATCCCAACTAATCATGGAAGTTGGCCAGGCGCTCGTGACCGTAAGCTTGGCTATCATGATAGTTTTAGACCCTGCAGAGTTTGCACCTCTTTACCCACAAGTTTGTGATTTCGTCACCCATCGGCGACTGCAGAACCTCCATTATACCAATACAACACCGTCAGTGTATGGCCAAGAGATCACAAAATAGCCTTTACAAAGGGGCTACTAGATGTATGGACTCACTAAGGTTTCACCGACAGGCTAGAATCTCCAATTCTCCCACCTACGGGCCCCCTCTTGTGCTATGCAGTTCCAAGGGCAGTCCTCACTCGACTCCCATTCCCCGTGCCTTCCACAGTCCATAACAATCTAGCAACTTACCTAATTAGTCAGCTAAGCCGCACCCATACTTGGCCTTGTGGTGGCACTGTTATCCTGGCATGTGCTCGCATGAACCGGTCCTTAGATCTACGGCAAGTAAACCACCATCTCTTTCTACCTCATTCACAAACCTAGGCTTGCCTAGATCTCCCTCCGATCCATGTTCATTAACAACATCAGTTTTTCTCATTATCGTTACGAGTGCAGTTAGCTTGACACATCTATCTCGCTTCCCAATCCCATGGACTCAGCGAAGATTAAAAGTAAAAGCCATACCCGACTTATAAACTTCCCTGGCGACAAGGGTGGTTTAACCAAAACTAGTAAACTCCTATAAAAGGGTTTCCCATCATGTTTGACTCAGCACACACACCTTTTCACAAAACAAAGCAGTTTCCCAAAACATAGGATCAATATGGTCAAGGGGCACTTGCCTTGTTCTGGCGGTTCCCGTTGCTCAAAATCCTGTTGTTGTAGTCCGTCGTATGTAGCTCCCTGAGCCTGTCCTTCTATACATGATCACACACATACAAGATTTACAACAATCAATATCATGCACAAACTTTAACTAGATGCGATGATGCTTATGCATGTTAATCCTATGGTGCAGTTTTTATTAGATCGGTTTGTTCGTGTTCTAGCATGGATTGCATGGTTTTACGATGAACAGTGGTGTTCGGATCAAATGTGGACATGGCGATGATCCTGTCTTTAGATCTAGATCAACAGGTGATCTGTCCACGAAAAAGCTTCTGTTCGAAAGGAATCAAAGAACAGATGCAAAGAAAACGCGATGATATTGTAAGGCAGTATTGAAGACCTACCTTACGTTCTTTTGGGTCTCGAGGTCCTTCTCCTATCAGACAGATCGTAGGGGCTCTCTTCCGGTGATCTCTCCCTCGACCAAACTCCGGTGAAGAGTTTATTCGGCGAGCTGGGGCTAGGGCTCTAAGTCGTCGGCTCAGGAGTTGGAAAAGAAGTTCGTGGTTGCGGCCAAAGGTTCTGGGTTCTATTTATAATCGGGAAGAAAGAGTTCTAATCGGATTGGACTTTGAATAAGAGTCCTATTCAAATTGTCGTTGAATCTTAACAACTTATCTTTAGTTGATTTGGTGCGGTAACATTGTGGAATTCGTGTCGGTTTCCTCTCCATACCGGTATTTCCACGCGTACAGAAGCTAAAACCGCTCCAGAACTCGTTACCTCCGCGGTGATGAGCTCCGGAAGCTCCACGTGTCCACTAGGGCCTGGTCTCCCCTTTTCCGCAGAGACAACCTCCGGTTGTGCCGCGTGTCAAGCGAGCGAGACCTCCCTCTCCTTCAGAGATGAGCTCCGTGTGCGCCACGTGTCCTGGCGGTCGGGACCTTCCCTCTCTTTGGAGGTGGCTCTAGGTGTGCCACGTATCCTAACAGCGCCAGACTTTCTTTCTTCTCAGATATGAGCTCTGAGGTTGACACGTGTCCAATAGTGATGGACCTCCCAGAGATAAGCTCCGGTGGCGACACGTGTCCAATAGAACCGGACCTCTCGGAGGTGAGCTCCGAGATTGACACGTATCCTGCGCGACTGGTCCTCTAATTTCCGCGGTGACTAGCTCCGAAGGTGACACGTGTCCTGCGGGCTGGCCTCGCTTCTCCGCAGAGGCTAGCTCCGGGGGCAACATGTGTCCCAAGGGGTCGGACCTCTCCCCATTTGCGGAGATGAGCCCCGAAGGCGCCACGTGGCCAGCGGGCCGCGGAAGTTGTCTTCGGCGCTCTTGGTGAACTGGATTTTTGCTCTTTTTGGCTATCTTTTTGATTCTTTCTCTGTTCCCACATCTTTTAAAATGTTTTCTCTACATGAAATATGAATACATGCAGAAACCAAAAATGAGGGTGTCCCAAATCTACCCCCCTTAAATTGAATCTCGCCCTCGAGATTCGTTAGTAGAGAATAGATAAGGGAATTCTGTCTTGATATCTTCTTCACGCTCCCATGTGGCTTCAGCTTCCGTGTGATGGCTCCATTGTACCTTGCACCATCGGATCACTTTGTTCCTTGTGACCCTTTCCTTTACGTACAAAATTCCGACAGGGTGCTCCGCATAAGTCAGGTCCTCTTGAAGTTCAAGCTCTTCCATTGGTACTTGCTCCTCGGGTACTCTCAAGCACTTCTTGAGCTGGGATACATGAAACACGTCATGTACGTCAGAGAGATATGTTGGGAGCTCTAGTTGATATGCTACTTCTCCTCGCTTGTCCAAACTTTTAAATGGTCCGATGTAGCGAGGTGCTAGCTTGACTTTGACATTGAAACATCGTTGGCCACGGATAGGTGATACCTTAAGGTATATGAAGTCTCCTACTTCGAAAGTCAACTTCCTTCGCCTATTGTCCGCATAGCCTTTCTGTCGTGACTGAGCAGCCTTTAAGTTCTCCCGTATCGTTTGGACTTGCTTTTCAGCTTCTTGTAGCACTTCTGGTCCAAACACTTGGTTCTCTTCGGTTTCGTTCCAAAAAAGCGGTGTTCTACACCGTCTACCGTACAATGCTTCAAAAGGCGACATCTTCAAGCTAGCTTGATAGCTATTGTTATAGGAGAATTCGGCGTACGGTAAACTCCTATCCCAACTACGCCCATGTTTCAGGGAGCAAGCTCTCAACATGTCCTCCAAAATTTGGTTTGTCCTTTCGGTTTGTCCATCGGTTTGTGGGTGATAGGCGGAGCTAAAATCCAGTCGTGTACCCATAGCTTTCTGCAGCTTCCTCCAAAATCTAGAGGTAAACTAAGAACCTCGATCTGAGACTATCCTCCTCGGGACTCCATGACGACACACGATCTGCTCCATGTACAACTCGGCTAATTGTGCAACGTTGTACTTGGCCCTTACAGAGAGAAAATGGGCTGTTTTCGTCAATCGGTCCACGATAACCCAGATGGAGTCATAACCCGACCGAGTTCGTGGAAATTCGACGATGAAATCCGTACTGATGTCCTCCCACTTCCACTCGGGTACCTTCAAGGGTTGCAACAATCCAGCGGGTCTTTGATGTTCGGCCTTCGCCCGTTGGCATGTGTCGCATAGGGCAACATATTCGGCTATGTCCATTTTCATACCATCCCACCAATAAAAGGTCTTCAAGTCCTTGTACATTTTGGTACTTCTGGGATGTATGGAATAGGGTGAATCATATGCCTCTTTTAATATCATGTCGCGGATGTGCTTCACGTTAGGCACACAAATCCTTTTTCCTAGCCAAAGCGTACCCTTCTCATCTTCTTTGTCACTGTTGTGTTCTGCATCGTCCATACTTGATTTTGATTTGCCCGCCATGAAGCACAAGTTTGCCAGATCATCTTCATCTTCATCACTTCCAATTTCTACATCACTCGAGCCAAGTTCTTGAAGTGCGGTGATAAAACTGTTTATCAGTTTGCGTCCTTTAAAACCCTTTTTTTTTCTTGTTGGTGTTGCCAAAAGAGGACTTGGCTTTATTCTGCTTTTCATCACGGTTAGAAGGACCTGAAAGGTTAGGGCAATCTGTACGAAAGTGTCCTGTCTTATCACATCCAAAGCATCGTTGAGGTCCGGAGCTTCCTCTCCTTCTAGTTCTCACATTTTGCAATGCTTTTGAGAACCTAGTAGAAAGAAGTACTAGCTCCTCCTCTGGAAACTCCTCAATCTGTTCCAGGGTTAGTGAAGACAGCAAAACAAGTGTATTGCTAGATAATTTGCTGGAGCTAGGCATATCACGTTGTGAGACAAATGCAATAGTCTTATTTGGGTTCTTACATGATATAATATCAATTTCATGAGTTTTTAGCTTAGAATAAAGCACATCTAATGTAAGAGTACTCATGACTGTGGATTTACGTATGGATGTTACTTTCATCTCCTAAATTGACATGTCTAATGCACTTAGTAATTGCCTAGCATTTTCAGCATCTGAAAAATTAACATTGACGCTACGCAAGTTGCTGAGAATTTTATTAAAGCAAGCAAAGAGGTCATCAATGGACTCACCGGGTTGCATCTCAAAGCGCATGTATTCTTTATTGAACATATCCTGTCTTACCTCCTTGATCGTGTTGGATCCTTCGTGGTAGTCACAAAGTGCTCTCCACACATCATACGCCTATCGGAGATGTGCAACACGGTCGAAGTCACTCTGAGTTAGTCCTTGTATGATCAAGTTCCGAGCCTTGTTGTTGTTGTCGACATCTCTCATGTTTGTAGCCGCGACTTGATCGTTTGAAGGCACATCGTAAGGCTTGTACACCTTTTCCCATATTGCAAAGCCTTGCGCCTGGATGAAAGCTTCCATGCATGCCTTCCAAACCTGAAAATCAATACCACTAAACACACAAGGTTTGGCAGAGTATTTTTCCATGATGATTAGTCAAAACACGTGCAAATCACAAAGATTAGAGCAACCTGGCTCTGATACCAATTGTAGGATCGAAGTACACGTGTAAAGCTACCAGAGGGGGTGAATGGTAGATAAAAACTTTTCAGCGGAAGCAACAAAACACCCCTCAGCAGAAAACTGATCTGTTAAAGAAACCGTGTGTGCGACTAATATAAACGTGTTCAACTATGACAAAACTATTATAGATAGTAGAGAATCAAGTCACGAAGACGTCACAACAAGAATCATGAAAATCCGTTGAGAGAAACTCAAGTTACGATCGAAAGATCGAACAAAGGTCAATCTGTCCTACGCGAGAAAAACAGTTCTAGAATACTGCAAAGAAACTCATGTAGATCAGAAACCACATATTCAATGACCATGAAATTTTCATAGATGATATATAATCAAGTTGTGAAGACAACCCAAAAAGAATCACATCAATTGGATCTGTAAAACTCGAGTTATGATAAAACCACCGAAGCAAGGTAGTGCTGAACAGAAATTCGACGAGAAAAACTTGTCTGAAACAAGTCGGACGAACAAGGCACAAAAGTTCCTTTAGAATACGAATTTTATTTATCAAAACACAAGAGGAACAGCCCCAAAGTCGTGCTCACATGAGCCTTGGCCTCCCTTGCTTATATAACCAGCCCTAAGGCCAACCTAATTCAAACTAGGACTCCTACTCCTACTTGGATTCAAATTGTAACTTTCCAATACTGCTCAAGACTCTTCTACACGCATATAGAAGCAATGTTAAGACTTCCAAACACCTTAGTAACGTCCCAAACATTCTTAAAACAACTCAAATTCGTGACCCACACAAAATCCTATCATAACCAACTCAAAACTTTCCATTTTGAGTCAAACACGACTCAGCCGCAGCCTGAGTCCATAACCTAGTCGGTTGGACCTTTCGGACCAATTCATTATGTCCACATCTCTTCATCACGCCTTGGAACCATGCAGCCATGTCCATGCACTCCTTGCACACATGCAAACATCTTCCAACAACGTCCAAGATACCTTCATATGCATTGTTCTTGATTCAAACATACTGCGCAACCTCCCGATCAACTCAACCACAATTCCTCCCGAACTTGGTTGTTGAACCTCATCTTCTCCGTAAGACTAGTTCAATAGATCCCGTCACCAGCCATGTCTTGAAATCAAGCAACACCTGCACATGAATAAACAACCAATACTTCCGAGCACAAGTCCTTGACTTAACTCTCGTTAGTTCCGAAACTACAACATCTTACGTGAGCACCTCACATAAGCATGTTGTAAACCATAGCAAAACGATATCAGCCATAACCACAGAAACACACCAAAAACTTAGTAAAATAATACTAAGCAAACTTTCCATAAGAGTAAAGCAAGTTCGAAACATTGCAAGTTAAAAGCAGAACCATTGCAATCAAGCTCCGAACCTTACCAAAGCTAAGCGGACCTTGAACCGGAGCTTACCAAAGCTAGTTGGACCCAGCGCCAGAGCTTACTAAAGCTTAGTTGTACCTAGCACGGAACTTACCAAAGCTAGTCGGACCTAGCACCGGAGCTAGCAAAAACAAGTCGGACCTAGCCAAAATAAGTCAGACCTAGACAAAGCAAGTCAGACCTTACGTCGGACCTTGCCGGAGCTACCCAAAACAAGTCGGACCTATTGTCGGACCTTGCAGGAGCTCAGACCTAGAGTCGGACCTTGTTAAAAAGGTGTTTTGGTAGTATTCAAAACTTTTATCGTCAAAGCCAATTTATTCAGCACACATAGGTCTCACAGAATTCCTAGCTGATCTAGTCGTCCTAAAGTCGGACGGTATAGATGTTATCCTTAGAATGGACTGGTTGGCACGACATAAAGGGAATATATCCTATGCCGACCGCAAGGTCACGACAAAAAACCGTGACGGGATTGCAGTAACATGCCAGCCCTGCAAACTCGGGATGGAACCCCTAGTATGCAGCCTGGAAATGGCATCCATGGAACAGGTGCCTGTAGTAAGTGAATATCCGGACACATTTCCAGACGAGCTACCCGGAATGCCCACAGATAGGGATATTGAATTTCTAATCGACCTAATACCTGGGGCGACACTGATAGCCAAGAGACGGTATCGGATGGCTGCCAACGAGCTTGCTGAGCTAAAGGAGCAGATCGGAGAACTACAAGAAAAAGGATTTATCCGACCTAGCTCTTCACCCTAGGGAGCTCCCTTGCTTTTCGTCAAAAAGAAGGACGGTAACTTATGGATGTGTATCGACTACCGGTCCCTGAATGAGGTCACGATTAAGAACAAGTACCATTTGCCAAGGATTGACGAATTGTTCGACCAACTAAAGGGGGCAAAGTACTTCTCCAAGATCGACCTGAGGTCAGGTTACTATCAATTAAAAATCAGAAATGCAGACATCATGAAGACGGCCTTTGTAACTCGTTACGGATAATATGAGTTCATGGTGATGCCATTCGGACTGACCAACGCACCGGCTTACTTCATGAACCTAATGAATAAGATATTCATGGAAGAGTTGGACAAGTTTTTCATCGTCTTTATAGATGACATACTGATCTACTCGAGAAGTCAGGCAGAGCATGCCGAGCACCTCAGAATAGTGTTGGGAAGGCTAAGGACACACCAGCTGTACGCCAAATTCAGCAAGTGTGAGTTTTGGCTGCAGCAGGTCGCGTTCCTCGGACATATCATAAAGGCCGAGGGCGTGGTAGTGGACCAGCTAAAGTTGAGGCAGTCACTGACTGGAAGCAGCCCACTAGCGTAACGGAGATACGCAGCTTCCTCGGGCTAGCCAGGTATTACCAAAGGTTTATAGAAGGGTTCTCCAAAACTGCGAGACCCATGCCGAGTTGACAAAGAAGGACAAGAAATTTGAATGGACTCCCACCTGTGAGAACAGTTTTAGGGAATTAAAGAAAAGGTTGACAGCAGCCCCACTACTAGTCTTGCCAGATATACACAAAATTTTGTAGTATACTGCGACGCCTCCCGACAAGGACTCGGGTGTGTGCTGATGCAGGATGAATGAGTCGGCACCTATGCATCCAGGCAGCTGAAGGTCCATGAGAAGAACTACCCAACTCATGACCTGGAGTTGGCAGCTGTGGTTCACACACTAAAGATCTGGAGACACTACCTGATCAGAAATAAGTACCAGATCTTTACGGACCACAAGAGCCTGAAATACATATTCACCCAGTTGTAATTGAATCTGAGGCAGCGAAGACGGTTGGAGCTAATAAACGACTACAACCTGGAAGTACAGTATCACCCTAGGAAGGCTAACGTGGTAGTTGACACATTAAGCCGGAAGGCTCACTGTAAAACTATAAGAGCTATTACCCGCCAACAAAGCCTGAAAGCGGGGATGCAGAAGTTGAACCTGTACCTAGCACCCAACGGGTACCTGGGCACCCTGTGCCTACAACCGATGTTGGAGGACCAAATTCGGCAGGCCCAATGGGAGGATCCGGAAATCCGTACACTAAAGGCTCAGACAGAGGTTTCGAGTGGACGAACACGAAACCCTGCGGTATGAGAACCGAATATGTGTGCCGAAAGCAGATGGACTAAAGCGACTCATAATGGATGAGGCACACAACTCGACGTATTCCATCCACCCGAGAACCACCAAGATGTACCAGGACCTAAAGCAAAAGTACTGGTGGGTAGCTATGAGAAGGGAAATTGTAAAATTCGTCGCCCATTGCGACATCTGCCGCTGAGTCAAGGCCAAGCATCAGAGGCCAGCAGGGTTGCTACAACCACTAACCATACCGGTGTGGAAATGGGATGAAATCATTATGGACTTCATAACAGGGTTACCCCGAACGAAAAAAAGAAACAACTCCGTTTGGGTCATGGTAGACCGTTTGACAAAAGTGGCCCATTTTACACCGGTCAAAACAACCCACCGTGGAGATCAACTAGCACAACTATACATAGACCACATACTCCGACTGCACGGAGTACCGAGCTGGATCATGTCAGATCGTGGCTCCCAGTTCACATCGTACTTCTGGAAGAGTTTGCATGCGCTTCTAGGAACCAAACTGGATTACAGTTCCGTCTACCACCCGCAGACGGATGGTCAGACTGAGCGGGTGAACCAGATATTGAAAGACATGCTATGTGCGTGTGCACTAACCTACGGAAAGGACTGGGAAAAGAGTTTGTCATTTGCAGAGTTTTCATACAACAACGGCTACCAGGCCAGCCTGCAGATGTCACCATTCGAGGCATTGCACGGAAGAAAGTGCCGAACACCACTGTTGTGGTCAGAGGTTGGAGAGCGTTCATATTTTGGCCCTGCAATAATTAAGTACGCAGAGGAACGGGTGGCCACAATCATAGAAAATCTCAAGGTAGCTCAAACCAGGCAATAATGCAGCCCGTCTCCTTTTGTTAAGAAATCCGAGGCGCGTATACGCAAGCTCATCGCGGATTTGATGACTTATCCGAGACGGACTTTATATCAGCTTGTCGCAGATTTGACGAATAATCCGAGACATACTTTGTGTCAGCTCGTCGCGGATTTAACGAATAATCCGAGACGTTCTTTGTTTTAGCTCGTCCCCTATTAGATGACCCTCCCTGATTATCCTGGTTGCCGGCTGCATCTTGGAGCTGGCCAGGATTTGGCAGCCGCTTTGCCAGCGTTAGAAACATACACATAAATAAACATATGTATAGCCAAATGGAGATCACATATTAAGTTATATTGACCAATCAAATATTAACAAAGTGTCAATCGTGGTTACCAAGTAACTATTACACAAAGAATGCCCCCCTGTTCATCCTACTTACTAGGTAACTATTATATACAAAAGAATGCCCCCTGTTCATTATGCTTCCCAAGTAACTAATTACACAAATCATAACTGTCATCTAATCCTGTATATTGTAATAAAATTCTCCCTTTGTATTAATTATTTCATAAAAGATGAACCTGCATAGTCTCTCTCTAATGTGCTCGAGGCTAGAACCTGCTGTGTTCCTGAAGGCATTTTCGTAGTCCTGCCACAAGATAAAATGAAAATTATCAAAAGTTTAATAATAAAGTAAAATAAATGCACTTACACATACATTGCAATTTGGCTGCTCTCCAAATAGAACCATACTTAAGCAGACATGGAAGCCGCATGTGTTGCCCGGAGCTTGTTGTGGGATGCAAAATGTAGTATCATGTTTAAGTCGTTGGTGTTTTCCTTTTATATGTCCTCCTAGCACCTTAACCACGTACATGTCAAAAGCCCTAAAGAGAAACATTCACAGTTAATGTAAAATTATCGTGCAATGACGAAACAGTCAGAAACTAAAGTGAAGAAGGAACTTACTCGTCAAGAACGAACATGATATCAGTCCAATCACGGGTAAGTCGCTCGCCAGTTATTGAATCTATCGGTCGTACATTGTAGAAAGTGCTAGGGTTACCCAATGGTTATCTGTGCTGAATGGTATGACTAGGAGCTCCTTATCACTGTACTGTTTCATTGCCTTGACAAAATATCCAACAACATCTCTTTGACTGCTGTCCATTTGAAGATTAGTTCTCGTTGACATTTGCGGGTCAAGATATGCAGGAGACCGTTGTATGACGAGTAACTTGTTGCATGTGCCTACACGCAAAATGTCAAAATTTGTTAGACACATATAACACTTATACATATTGAACCAGAAAGTGCTTTTCCTTGTATCCCACTATTAAGTGTTGATATTTTTTGTAATTATTGATGTATTAGTTATGAAGGACGACACAATATTTACCAGCTTCTTTCAGTGCGCCGACAGTTAACATCGGTTTCCCCATTTGGAACTTCGGGTTAGCATGCATCATAGCTGTCGGCGACTTTGGGTTAGCTTCCGACTATTTCAGTGGTTTCTTGCCATTTGTTTCCTTCGATGGCATCTTCCAGTGCTGCAGGTGACTCTTGGCACGTACATTCGTCGTCGCCTTTGCCTGCGGCTGAGCAGGTGTAGGGAGCAGGGTACTCTGAGTGCGAGGTGAAGACCGACGCGGCTGCTCTTCAAGTGGAGACTTCTGCGGCAGCTCTAGAACTAGAGACGGATGCGGCTGATCTCAAATTGGAGACTTCCGCTGCTTCTCTATAATTGGAGGCAACTGCTCTCGAATTAGAGACAGAACCATCCACTCTGAATTTGGAGACGGAGGTAGACGTGCCTCAGGAGACATTGAAGCAGGAGAGGTCAATGCTGAAGCTGCTGGTGTTGGGTCAATAACAATATAAGTCCGTCTCCACTGAACCCTTCTAGTAACTGCATCCCGCATAGTCACCGTTGTATCGTCCGGTGGCACTTTGAGCTTCAGGTTTTTTGAATTGTCATGCACCATGTCGTCCTTGACCACAACATAGGGTGATGTGTCGACCTAGATGTCGTCAAGCATGGTCTGACAGGGATACACTAGCCCTCTCCCAACCTCCATTGGAAAGCTTCCTCCGACCAATAGCATAAGCCTGCATGTTGTTGGCTGAGACAAGTTATCTATCGTGTCCGGTTGTAACACCCCAAAATTCTGTTAAGAGGGGAATTTAAAAATTTTTGGACGTATTGCATGTGGTGTAGAAATTCAAATTCAAATTGGAATTCAAATTCAAATCAAAACAAGAAAAGAAATGGAAAAAGAAAAAGAAAAACAGAAAACCCCAGCCAGTGGGCCAAAACCCACCAGCCGGCCCACCTTTTCCCGCGCCAGCCCACAGCCGCGCGCTCCTCTCTCCCGCTCACTGACATGCAGGGCCCGCCGTTATCTTCTTCCTCGCGCGCGCTCGGCCGACCCCGGAATTCTCTCTCTCCTGAATCCAAACTGCCCCGGAAAACCGCGTTCACCAGCCGAATTCTGGTCCCGGACGACTCCAACTCGATCACAACCGACACGCCGCCCTCCCCCGTCTATATAAACGCCGGCATCGTCCCGTTTTCCCCACCCGATCGGCTGTTTTTCCTCCCGGTGAGAACCGAAGCTCCGATCACCTTTTTCTCTCGATCCCTGCACGGATTTTCCGATCTAACGCGCTGATCGTGTTCCACCGCCTCCGGGGAATCACGCAGGTGCAGAAAACTCGGTGGTTTGCGCTCTAGGCACAGCTCCGACGAGCACCGCAGCGATTCCATCTCGGACCTCGTCGCCGACCGTCTTCCAGGACCTCCGAGCTCAAGAAAAACCCCGAGGTGAGATCCCCGATCTCCCCTCTACCGATCTATGCCATGAAACCCCAGTTTTAGGAGGTATAGACGAAGATCCGAAGTTCTCCGGCGAGATCGCCGCCTCCCGCCGCCGCGCGCCGCCGGGCAGCGCCGCCCGCGCACGGCCAGGGCGACGTGGCCACTTGTGCGCCGTCTATTTTTAATCGCACGGTAGAATTAAAACCCGCGCGTACCGGTTCGATGATCTAATCTGAGCCGTCCATTTTAAATCGGACGGTCCACATCAGCCCCGCATTATAAAGGCCGGGATTCTTACGCGCTACCCCCTGGGGATCTCGGAAAACACGAGCTAGCCCCGGAAACTTCTGATCTAGCCCCTGGAACTTCAGAAATTCATGTAAATTCATTTAAAAATCAGTTTTAGCACCTGGACTTAATAAAAATTAGGAAAACCCCTCTGTTATGTGTAGTTAGACCCCTGGAAATTTATGAAATAATATAATAGACCCTGTAGTGGGGTGAATTTACCTTTTTAACCCTATATGATATTAAATTTAGGAATTTGAATATGTGATTAGGATTTAAAATTTAAAAGGTGAGACAAACACATTGTAAATTCAAATTTAAAATCTCCTAGCACATGGAAAACTTTAGAATGAGTTAAAAGTAGATTTTAAGCTGAAATGAATCTGTTTAATTGATTGTTCATATTTATTAGCTATAGGGACACATTTTTAGGTTCGGAAATAATTCTGAAAATTGGTAAAATAAATATAAATTAGTTCACATCGGAGGAGAAGTTCCAAAATATATTATTTAATATTTTAGATCAGAACCTATTCTGTTTAGATGATATGCCCTACTATTTAATATTAAAACTCACTTTTAGGCATAGAAAATAAATCTGGAAAATATAGGAAAATAGGTATGCATAACTAGAAAATGATAAATGAAGTCTCCAAATCCAAAGACTTCAGTTTAGGATTTGGTAGAAGATCTGAAAACCCATTTGAGATAGGAAATTACCTTCCATGCAAACTTGGTAGCTAAAGAGTGTATTAAAGAATTTGTTTAAATTGGAAATTCACATATAGTGTGCAAACAGAAATCTGAATACAAAAGTTAGAAATAATATACATATGTTTAAAAGTGCATGTAGGCCAAAAATCAACACATCTAGGATAACCACAACACTTAGTAATGTAAATGACTTTCATAGGTATGTATGTGTGGTTTGTATGAAGTGAAAGTGTGAACTATGTCTTATGGATTGTTGGTTTCTTTTGCTATGTGTATTGGCATGAGTAGAACCTGCCCCAGAGCAAGTTCTCCCCTTCCAAGACCAAGACTTTCCATTCTCAGCGCAGCAGGAAGAAGGCAAGTGTCATTGACCACTTTGATCCTATGCTAGGATATGTAGATAGAATTATATGCATTGTCAATTGAAATATGAAACCCATGCTAGGAAGTTTCCCTAGAATTGCATTATCTTGTTTCCTTGTAGCTTGGGTTGGGATCTATTTTATCATGTCATTTATTATTATGCTTATGCTTAGCCATGCTTAGAATGGGATAATTGGGATATGAGATCATCAACTTGTTTACCTTACTCTTGAATGAGACATTATGAGTTATGTAGAGGTAGGGATCGAGGCAAGTTGGATGATTTGGTTGGTGCTGGGTGCACGAGACTCGGGTTTGTGTCTAGTACTTGCCTGGATCCTAAGGACCGGTTCATGGAGCATGTAACCTGGCTTTACCGTGCCAACCACATGCTGAGATGGGGCAGCTTGGCCAATTAATTAGGTGTATTCCCAGCGTAGTATGGGTGTGTTGGATGGTGCGGGGAGTAGGTGTCAGCTGGACTACCATATGAACCGCAAGGCTCAAGAGAGGGCCACTACAGCGGGGTTGGAGCCTCTTGTATGCTGTTAGGGGTGAAACCTCAGTGGGCCCATGCTCGTCGGGAATCCTTTGTAAAGGCTTCGTAGTGATCTCCTGGCTACACACCTAGGAAGTGTGAATGTGGTTCGTGGCCACTGGCATAATGGAGGTTCTTTTAGTCCACCCGGCAACGGGGGGATGAAATCACTACATGTGGGTACAGTGGTGCAAACTCTGCAGAGTCAAAACTGTCATGACAGCCGTGCTCACGGTCAAGAGCGGCTTGGACTTATTCATGATTAGAGGATGATGACTTTGGAAGTTGTGGATGTTAAGCTGGGAGCTTAACATTGGAAATGATGTTATGGTTATCTGATTATGATGATGGGTTGGGAGATTGGGACCATTTCACCTATGTAGTAATGTAGGTGCTTAATAAGCTAAGGTGATAGGTATTAATTGCGTAGTGCTTTAACCATGAGTTCAACCTCTCCTTGCTCTAGCCATGCATGACATAACTTTCCCACACTTGCTGAGTACTAATGGTACTAAAACTTGCATATTTGTTGGTTTAAATTGCTGCTCAGGTCAAGGGGATGATGTGGTGTTCAATGACCAAGACTTCGGACCCGAAGAAGGATTCTAGGTTCATGGAGTCCCCCGGGCAACGCCTGTGACGGAGCCCACAAGATTTATATTTTGCTGCTATTTTATTTGCATGTTATGAACTTATTATCGTCCATCGAGACGTATGCTATGTAAGACTTATTTACATTCGACACATGGCTTGTAATAAATGATGCTTCACTATTTGTCATCACATGTATGAGAAAATGATCCTGGCATACATGTGATATTCACTCGGTTGTTCTTCGGAGAAACCGGGTGTGACACCGGTTCAATTGAAGATCCAGACGCTTGTGCCTGAAGATCCTCATGTGGTCGTCCACTCCCAGCTGCAGTAGAGGCTAAGCTGCTCCTATGGTCCTCCTCACCCATGAACGCATCAAAGTTAGGGAATTATATACCTGAGGCCTTCAATATAGGCTTCAGGTCTCCTAGAACCTCCCTTCTCAGCTGTCTTTTCAGCTCCTCCACGTCAACCTGTGGTGTCAAGGTCATTTTCCGCTTCCGATACATAGATTTGTGTTCCGGAAAACCCTCCTTCTAGAGCATCTTACTGGAAACACCACGAACACGGCCTCGTTGCTCCTTGGTTTGTAGGGCCTTGGTGAGTGCATCGTTATCCCTCTCACCATTTGAGTCTTCGCTGCTCTTCCCGAAGGCCCTTTTAGCGACATCCGCGGTGCTCTGGCTGTAGTAGGTGATATCGGCTGACTCTGTCAGCTTAGAACGAGCACACATAAATGGTCCCAGCCGTCCACGAAATTTGTCATATGGATTCTCAAGATCTAACTAGGCCAATCTTTCATCCTCTTGTTGCCACCTCCTTTGTTTTCTGGCATAACCAATGTTGCCGAGGTGGTGGTCAAACTCGTTCTACGATCGTAGCCACTTCATATACTCACTGTTCTTGGAAAAGTACTCTGATTCACACTTTTCAACAAATCTCGCCTAGTCTTCTTTTGACAAATCTTTATACGTATTGAAGGAGGTGTCCTGGTTCCTCCAAATCTTCACAAGATTACTCTTTTAGCTCCTCCAAGCATGAGAGATTATCTTTATAGCTAGCTTCTTCCCCTTCTGCTTCAACTCTTCCGGATATTGCACGTATTCTTGAATAGAGTTTTCAAAGAGTTGATCCTTTTCATTTTTGGTCAACTCATCGAATCCCTGCAGGGTTAGCGACACCCTTTGCAGGGCAGCTAGACCACAAATTCTGGACAATCTCGTATTCACTCTCGTGTCCAGGGGTAAGCCTTCGTCATTGACCTCACCAACACTGATAACGTCTGTCGGCCACGACGTCTACAACCTTTTCTTTCATTGACAATAGGAAATTTCTGAACGTGATCCAACCAATGCATCCTCTTCATGAGTGTGATGACTCTGCTGCTGTCGAGGAGTCTGCTGTTGAGCCTCTTCGATCTGCTGCTGATGCTCCGACTAGACATCATCAAAATCAATAGTTAGGGCTTGATACCGTGGTTGAGGTCGAGGCAGAGGAGTCGAGGTTGACGACAGAAGCGCGACAATGACCAAGAGCTTGAGGAAGAGGGACGACAGTGGCACGCTCCGAGGGCAGGGTCGAGCTGGCGGAGTGCTCTGGGATGGGGTCGGGGACGAGGCGGCGGCATGCTCCATGGATGGGATCGTGGACGGCAGGTGGCGGCAGTGCCGGCGCAGCGGTTTCTAGAGCAAGAGGGCGCAATGGTCATAAATTTGCACCGACGGGATGTGAAGTTACTCTGAAGTTAGGGGATCCATCACAGATATCTTCCGACTTTCATAGGTCGCTGTGATTTAGGACCGTGCGTTTTTATAGCTCATCCCCAGTTTGCTTCCTTCGCTGGAAAAAAGATTTGCGAAGTCAGGGGATCGTCAAAGAGATCCTCCAACTAGGCCGCTGCCATGTGGGACTGTTGCCATGACCGAGGAGCCACGAAATACGAGTCGCGCGTACTTATAACTCGTCTCCAGTTTGCTTCCTTCACCGGAAAAAGATTTGTGAAGGGGGATCGTCAAAGAGATCCTCCGTCTAGGCCGCTGCCATGTGGGACCCTTGCCACAACCAAGGAGCCGTGAAAAATCGTGCGTCTGTTGAAATTCGCGTGCACAGTTGCCATCGCGCGCAAGAATTCGAAGCGATCCTAATTTCATAGTGTTCTCCGCACACCATATATAGGGGAGGCCTTCCCCTTCTCTGCACCATCACAGTCTTCCTCTTCCCCTATTCTTCGTCTTCCTCGCCGCACAGGAGCCTTCCTCTTCCTCTTGAGTTTCTCAATGGCACCACCGAAGCGCTCCTAGCCATCATCTCCGTCCCTGGCTCCAACCGCACCTCCGCCGCTTTCTAGGGCGGAAGAGAGGGAGTCCTTGCTTGGCAAAATTGCTCACCTGGAGTCAGAGGTTGCCCTCAAGTCAGTCGACGACGACCTCAAACCTCTGCGCGAGCAAATAGCGAAGGATGTATTTAACAGTACATCCGATGCCATGCAGCTTCTTGGTCTTGGTCCCCTTCCAGAATGTACTGGAATGGGCACCATAGGCCACTACCTCTACGGGTTAAGTGTAGTGGCCGGTCATCTTCACGCAATGTGGGTGACGATAGGTGATGTGGTTGGGGTCGAAGGCCGCAGGGTGTTGTTGGAGGCGGTCGCCGACAAGTGTGGAGCTCCGGTTCCACCGAAGGACTAGGCGATCATCTATTGTTTTCTTTTGTTGTTTGTAAAAATGTTATTTTTAATGAATGCTAATGAATGTGTGTTTGATGATCGTCCGTTTGATAATGAATGTGTGTTTTGATGATGAATGTTATTGTGTCCGATGAGCTCTCCTGATCGAGGAAACTAATTCTATTTTTTGGTTTGGACATCAAACAACCTAATTTACCTAGGTATTTCAAACATATCCGTAGTTGGGATTATGAAAACTCTGAATGGAAGTCAAATCTAGGGCGACAGCAGAGCGAGAGAACGTGAGGTGTAAAATTTGCTGAAAATTTGCTAAGTGTTTGGAGAGATCGCGCACAACAATCGGAGACGCGCATAAGAAACGCTCGACTATCATTTTCAAGTATGTGAGGCGCGTCTGACATTTTATTTGCTGAAAATTTGCTAAGTGTTGGGAGAGATCGCGTGCAATAATCACAGACGCGCTTTCTGAGGGCCCGTCTCCCATTTTATTTAGTTCGGAGACGCACTTACTTGGAGCGTGTCTCCCTTTGGCTTTGTTCAAGGTAGAACAAGTGCCAGATTCAGTAGTGCTCCATCTTTCACAAATTGAGCAAGATTTCAGAAATAGAACACAAGGCATCAAGTGGCCATATTTTCACACATTTAGCATATTTCACACATATGACCAATGAAAATCAAATTTTCACTCAAATGGCCATATTTTCACAAATTGAGCATATTTCATACAAATATCCAATGAAAGTCAAATTTTCACTAAATTGAACATATTTTCACATATTGAGCATATTTCACACAATCATTTTGCCACTTTCCGTTGCGGTATTGATTTTTTGAAATTCTTGACTTTTTCATTGTGGCCGTTGTGCAAGTAAGGAGCTTCATTGGCCGATGGTATTCTTGGCTTGATCATCGAGGTGACGAAAGGAGGAACCTCATCAAATTGATCAAACTCTTTCTCATCGACGGCATTCTGGACTCCGACAATTCATTGTTTTCTAGGTATAACCACCTTAAGTCTTTTATTTGTTGTGTCTGGAACATAAAACACTTGAGCAACATGTTTTGCTAACACGAAAGTCTCCGACTTATATCCTTGATGGTTAAGATCAACGCTAATGAACCCATACTTGTCTTGTACAACACCCTTGATTCCATCAATCCAGTTGCAACAGAAAAGAGGAATCTTGAAACCCTGAAAGTCAAGGTCCCAGATCTCTTGTATTTGACCATAGTACATGGTTTTGTCTTGGACCGTAGCATCATAAGCTTCAACATGTACACCACTATTCTGATATGTGCTTTTCTTATCTTGTTGTTCAGTGTAGAACATGTATCCATTTATGTCGTACCCTTGATATGTCATAACGATGAATATAGGACCACGAGCCAACTTTTTTAAGTACTCACTTGTTTGAGTATCCTATGAATGAGAAATCCGATCTCGGAGCCAGCCAATGAATTTTTTCATGTGTTCATTTGTTAACCATGATTCATTGCAGCCAGGATTGTCTCTAAGCAGCACCTCCTTGTGCTCATCCAAGTACTCGGACACAATGGACATCTGTTGCAACACGTGGAAATGAGCGCAGAAGAATAAATGTGGATCCGGAGTTATAGCCTTCTTCCCAATAGTCCCTTTTCCTATGTGCCTCCCCTCATGACGAGACTTGAGAACACCAATCGGGTTACTCGGGTCAGCGTAGTTTAGAGCCCACTCCACGGCTTCCTTTGTACAATATCGTTGTACCATGCTTCCCTCAGGGTAAGCTCGATTTCTGACGAAGGACTTCAGTATGTCATTGAATCTCTCGTATGTATACATCTGGTGAAGGAACACAGGGCCAAGTAGATTTATCTCCTTAATAAGGTGAGTTGTGAAATGGACACTGATGTCGAAAAAGGCAGATGGAAAATACATCTAAAAGAAGCATAGTTTCATAGTGCCTTTTTTCCAATGACTCGAGAGCTGCTTCACTTAGTACTTTTTGACCAAAAGCATTGAAGAAAAAGCAAAAGTACATTAGAGCCTCCCGAACATTGACAGGTAGGATATTTTGAATTCCAACAGCAATCATCCGCGTAAGCAATACATGGTAATCATGAGATTTCACACCGGGAGCTACTTTTAGATCTGGAAATGAAATAAGCCTTGAGACGTTTGTCAAGTAGCCGGATGGTACTTTCACATTTTTCAAGAACCCACAAAACTCTTTCTTCTCATGTTTTGAAAGGGTGATGCATGATGTGGGAAGTTCAGTTCCTTTTACCGAGTCATCGAGCCACAGCTCAGGCCTAATTCCCATTTTATTTAGATCAGCTCGTGCATGTCCATGGTCCCTAGTTTTCCCATCCGTGTTAAGCAATGTCTCGAGTAGGCTCTCACACACATTCTTCTCAACTTGCATCACATCAATCGAATGACGAACGTCTAAGTCTTTCCAATACGGTAGCTCCCAAAAAATCGATTGCTTCTTCCACTTGTCATCTTCAGCAGTATTTTTGCCATTCCTTTTCCGCTTACCAAGGACAACATGGATATCCTTGACCATTTCATAGACTTCATGACCTGTGACACGGGGTGGAGGACACCTCTTCTCAGTGTTACCATTGAAATTATTCTTCATACTCCGAAACGGGTGCTTCATTGGAATGTAGCGTCAATGTCCCATGTACACTATTTTTCGTGACTCGCTCAAATACTGTGAGTCTTTTTCTCTAAAACAATGCAGACATCCGCAATCTACTTTCTTACTCTATCCAGACAAGTTACGTGCCACTGGAGAATCACTAATAGTCAAAAATAAAATGGCTTTGAGAGTAAAGTACTCACACTTGTGCTCATCCCAGACCTGCACTCCGTCGTTGTACCACAACTCCTTCAGATCTTAACCAAGACGCCTGAAATAAGTGTTGATGTCATTCCCAGGTTGTTGTGGCCCCAGTATCAGTCCTGACATCATAATGTATTTCCGTTTGTTGCACAACCAAGGAGGGAGGTTCAAAATCATTAGCACAATTGGCCATGTGCTATGTGTGCTACTGTTCAAAAAAGGATTCATGCCATCGGTGCTCATTGCGATCCTAATATTCCTTGGATCAATGGCAAATTCAGGATTTCATGAATCAATGTTTCGCCACTGTGTGGCATCAGCAGGATGTCTTATCATTCCAGCATCCTGCTTATGCTTCTCTTTGTGCCATCGCAACAATTCTGACTCCTTTTTTTGCAAACAACCGCTTCAAACGAGGAATGATAGGAAAGTACCAAAACATCTTTCTAGGCCCGTATTTTCTTCTGTTTCTGTTGTAGTTCTCATCATCACCATCGTCTTTCCTATGACTGAATCTGTCCAGTCCACAAATAGGGCATTTATCGAGGTTTTTGTACTCAGGTCCACGATATAGAATGCAATCATTCTTGCACACGTGGATTTTCTCCACCTCCAAACCCAGTGGACAGATTATCTGTTTTGCCTCATAAACTGTCTTAGGGACTGCGTTGCCTTGGGGTAACATGTCCTTAAGGAGCGTCAACAATTCCTTAAAACTACAATCACTCCATCCGTTGCTCGCCTTCAACTGGAAAAGTTTCACCATCGCAAACAGTCTCGTGTACTGAGCCACACAACCATGATACAATGGCTTCTTCGAGTCTTCGGTCATCTTCTTGTACTTTGCAATTTCACCATTACTGTGCTGATCATCATCGTCATGCCTCTTGACATTGCGTACCCATCTCCTCTATGTTATGCACCTGAAACTCAATGTCGTCATCGGTGAACCCTAATATATCTGCCTCGTTCACATCATTGTCGTGATCTTCTTCGACACTGGTAGAGACCTCCCTCTCCAGATATGAATCTCTCATCTCTGCTTCATTACGTCCCTCCTCCCCATGTTTGTTCCAGCATCGATAATCCAACATGAATCCATGTGTGATCAAATGTGACCTCAACACATCATTTGAGCCATATCTCTTCTCATTCTTGCAATGTTTGCAAGGACAACAAATAGTCCCTCTAATGTTGTCCAACATGTCTTTCTTCACAAAATCGATAAATGCATCTACCATTTTGAAATACTCATTGCAAAGGCGCGGGCCGCACATCCAACTTCAATCCAATGACATCTACGTACAGAAAAGAAGATCTAAATCAAAGAAATTTGAAGCCACTGGTAGTCAAGATCGAAATGAGTAAAAAATATTAAGGGTCAAGAGAGGAGGAGAGGAATAACTCTTTGTTTTAAGGGCCACTGATAATCACCGCAAAATTTTTAGAAGGGCACCTCCAAAGAGGGAAATAAACGAATAGAACAAGGCAAGAACAGGGCATATCGGGCCGCCACTGTTCTGTCATAGCTGGGAGCACGCATAAGGGCATACAAAATCGAGACGATCCTCTGCAAAGGCACGTCCCTCTATATTGGGAATGGGAGACGCTGATTAAAGGAGATGAGCACGAAGGAGAGCACGTCTCTTTATCTTTCATAATAGGAGCCGAGCTGTAGGAACGTGCGTTTCCCTTTTGTCAGAGAATAGGGAGCGTCTCGGATATTAACTTATCTGAGACGCGCCTTGAAGCAGGTCATCTCCTTTTACCCTCCATTGAGCCAGTTCTGGTCCTCGCTGATACGGGCGCGTCTCGTTTTTCAAGATTGAATACGATCGCCTTTGCGCTCGTCTCCGATCTTTGTCCCTGATTTGAGGTTCTTACGTAGTGTTTGTAACTTTTGCATGTAGAATTCAGAATTTGCATATGGAACTCTACTTATGCAATACTTCGTCTTTTATAAAAGTAAATTAGCTTCAAATTTTATGAAATTTTGTAGCCTGCCTAGTTTGATCTTAAGGAATTGTAATGTGAGATCAGATGGTGACTTTTAAGTTCTAGGCTCATGATTTAGTTATAATTTGATCTCACAACTTTGTATTTTTTTTAATATCCTTCATTTTTCTTAAGTATTGTCGAGCTGATTTCAATTTGCTAGATTTTTGGGATTTCACATCCCTCCCCCCTTAAAGGAATCTCGTCCCGTGATTATAAAAGAAAGGCAAAGTGGGGGTATTACCGGATGTAAGATGACAACGATTTTGGGTAGTTGGAGTGGAGATATTTCTCGCTTTCCCATGTCGCTTTATCATCGGTATGGTTGCTCCATAAAACCTTGTAGAACTATAAAGTCCAATTCCTTGTGGTTCAGGCCTTCTCATCTAGAATTTGATTCGGATATTCTTTATAAGTGAGATCCGGTTGCAGCCCTTCAATATCTTCAGATCAGATAGCGGTAGTGAACTTGAGACATTTTCTTAGTTGGGATACATGGAAAATGTCATGAATTCCTTCTAAAGACGTCAATAGATCCAAATGGTATGCTATGGGTCCGCATTTCTCTGTGGCAGAAAACGGGCTGATAAACCAATGGGTTAGCTTTCCTTTAACCCCGATGCTATGAATTCCCTTCATCAGGGAGACACGGAGATACACTTGATTTACGATTTCAATCTGTAGTAGCCGACATCTCTTGTCCGCATAATTCTTTTGCTGAGATTGAGCGGCGTTAATATTAGCTTGAATAAGCTTCACCCACCCTTCGGCTTCATTTATGAGATCAATCCCGTAAATAACTCTCTCGTCGGATTCACACCAGTTCAATGGTGTGCGACACTTCCAGCCATAGAGAGCCTCATAAGGTACCATTTTGATACTCGCTTGATAACCATTGTTATAAGCGAATTCCGCCAATTAGATGATCATGCCAACTCTTACCGTGGTGTATGGCACACGCTCAAAGCATATCTTCGAGGACTTGGTTCACCCTCTTCGTTTGTACATCAATTTGATGGTGATATGTGGATCTTCTAATTAGTTTAGTTCCCGATGAGGCATGTAGCTTCTCCCAAAAATGAGGAACGAACAGTGTGTCTGGATCGAAGATGACCGTACGGGGAACTCCATGTAGAAATAATATTCTTGTAATATACAACTCCACATACTTCTTGGCATGGAATCTCGTATTTACCGGGATGAATTGTTCTGATTTGGTTAACTGATCAACGATCACCCAAACTGAATCATGCTTTGAGCTGTGAGAGGTAATCCAACAATGAAATTCATACCAATGTCCTTCCACTTCCATACCGTAATGCTTAGCGGTTGCAGCGTTCCCGCTTTCTTCATGTGTTCGACTTTAACTCGCCGACACGTATCACATTCAGATACGTACTTGACAATCTTTCGTTTAATCCGAGTCCACCAAAATTTAGTCTTTAAATCTTGGTACATTTTGTTACCGCCTAGATGAATAGAAAATTCGGATAATTGAGCCTCATCCAAAATTTTCTTTTGCAGTCTCATATCACGGGGTACTACTATCCGATCTTTGAACCATAGGGTTAATTCATCATCTTTCCGGAAGCATTTCATTTCTCCATTCTACATTCTCCTCCTAATATGAGACATGCCCTTGTCTTTCATTTGAGCCAGCATAATCTTCTCTATTATTATGGGTGTAAGAGCGAGATTATATAAAGCTCCATAGGAACCTAGTAAAGACTTGGACTATATTCGAGACCCATTCAGCATACCTACAAGGCCAAATGAATTTAGCTTGGAGTAGACGATTCACTTCTTCCTTGATCTTGTTGTGTATAGCCGGGTTGAATCGTCTGAATGGTTGCTTGTGAGGCCTGAAACCTAGCTTGATTGGCAGCTTATGTTCCACAAGCTCTTGGATAAGACCTGGCATCTCAGTGTATTCCCATGCAAAACAATCCATATATTCTTTAAGTAATTGGCTTACCTCTTGCTTCTGGGAAGATTCAAGATTCTTGTTGATGAAAGTTGGCCAATGTGCTGATCCATCCCCGTGGTTTATCTCCTCTAGTTCGTCCACCGAGGAAAACCCTTGCCCGAGCTTCCCTAAGTCCTCAACGTCTTCCACTAGCTCGCCCATATCGTTCCTACCTAAACCATATTGCTCGGTTTTTTTCCTGCAGCCAGGTTAAATGACCTCGTTTATCTTGCATTCTCAAGTTACGTTGCTAAGCCGAGTGAAGTCAGTCGGGCTTTACACATACTTGCTACGCTCACAAAGTCAGAGTCCATTAAGTCCCAACCTGTGAGACACCTAATGTCCTCATGTTGAAGATCAGATGACTCGACCATTGCTACACAAGCCGAATTATCATCTTCAACTACCTCTACCTCGTCGCCAACCCACATGAAAAGACATTGATGAAGTGTAGATGGGACACACCCATTGGCATGAATCCAATCTCGTCAAAGGAGCAAGTTGTACCGACTCCTCATGTTGACAACGAAAAACGCTGTGGGTATTGTCTTTCTTTCTACTGTGAGTTCTACAGAAAACACCACCTTAGCTTCGGATGGGTCTCCAGCAAACCCACTCAAAATCGTGTTGGTCTTGACGAGGTTGTTCTCACAGTATCCAAGCTTCTCAAACATGGATATGAGCATTATGTTAACCCCTGCTCCTCCATTGACCAACATGCGTCCAACTGGTGTTCCATCGATGTGTCCTCGGATGTATAAGGGCTTCATGTGCTGGCAGAGCTGCTCTGGTTTCTCAAAAAACACGTTCATAGCTCCTAGATTGAGCTCGGCCACCTCAACTTCCAGAAGACAAAATTCAGACGCTAAATGAAACACCATGTTTACCTCGACTTGAGTTTTGTCCTTGCCCGAGATGTCTTCCTTGCTCTTGTAAGGGCCAAAGTTTTCACAAGTTTTTCAGTTGCTAAAAGTGTTCATCACCCCACACACCTCAGCTCATTTGTGGTAAACACATGAACACATTTGAAGAGCAAGTAACCACCATAATAGAGTTATTAGAAGATGAACTCATATAATGCAAAAGTGGTATTTCCCACATGCATCATATAGGGGCTGAGCACATTATTAACTCCTAAACTTTGTTAGGAATGCTCATGCCAATTTTCACACAAATCCAAACTTCTTTGAGATACTTTTGGATACAATTATTAAAAGAGCTAGTTTAAACTTAAATTCAAATTCAAACTACCTCCATCACATGAATTCAAAAGAGGGGTTCATATTCATACTCAGCACATTTTTATGATCTCACCCACCAATTTTCATCCCATTTGGGATTGATCTTGACATGAGCTATATGTAGCAATTTCAATTTAATTTGAATTTCAGCTTTCCATTTAAAGCAAATTCATTCAAACCATCGCTTCATTTTGAATCATTCAAACTTCAAAGGTTGATTCAGCGGTTTGATCAAATTGTGAGGGGTAGAAGGGTCCCAAATATTGTGCAAAAGTGAAAACTCAATTTTGTGGGACAAAAATTCCAAATGGGACCCACCAGTCAGTGGAACAGAGGCTTCAAGCGACTCCACCGATAACGCTCGGTTTCTTGCGCGCGCACCCGCGAGCGCCATGGCGCTGGAGACCGGCACCACCTCCTGCTCCCTGAATTTTGCAGCTGGGAGACGTTCTCAGCTGCTTATACTCGAGCAACCGACAGCCGAAGCCCATTTTCCCACTGCTTCGACGCCTTCCCACACAAAAACCCTGAAAAACTTCGCCGCTTACCCGAGCTCTCTGCTCTACCGTCGACCAGCAGAACCAGTGTCTTTCCCACCGAGCTGAGTCCACAAACGAGTTCGCCGACCACCCTTCGACGTCCTCGTACTGGTGCCAGCTTGTGATCGGCTTCCTCTGGGTCGTGCCACCGCTATCTTCATCCTCGACTCCGAGTGAAGTCACCAGCGGAAGTTTGCATCATCCCGCCGAACCACGCCCGTTAGAGCTTGAACAACCGGTCACATAGGTTAGCAACCAAGTCTACTTTGGCTTCCTAGACCCGTGTGAGCTCCCTCAACGCTGGTCAGTCGGAATTCCATTTTCCCTGTCGGCCACCGTGTAGAACAGAGAAAACCAAAACCGGAAATTCACCTCAATCACTGGATCACCGGAGTTTCAGGTCTAGCTAGAGTTAGAGTACAACCCAACGATCACCTAGGCTGAATTCCAGCAAGGATGATCCATCTGGTGAGCTCAGCGCTGTGTTTTCGCCGCCGCCGATGAAAAATGCTTGGGTCACCGGTGAGGTCTACCTTCCCAGCGATTCTGGCCAAGAGGAGGGAAGAGTTAGCTTCCTCGTGTCGCCGCGGTGCTGTACGACCCTTCGTTTGGTCGTGTTCGCTGCCGAGATGCGTGGTCACCGTCGAACCCGAACCAAATTCCGCCGCCGTCGTCGCCGATTAGGTTGCCGACGATGCCGAGGTGCACGGGGTTGTCCGGCGTGTGTACCACGGTCTGAGGAAGGTGTAGGAGGAATCCATTTGAGAAATCATCCGGTGTAGGCCAAGGACAGCGCGCGCCACTACCTCTGTTCGTCGCTCGCTCGGGCGCCGGCGAGAGGTTGAAGATGACACTGTTTGGTGGGCCCCGGGTGGCAGTAGTTTAAACAATTTGAATTGATTTTCTAGTTTTCCCTCCAAAACTTTAGAAGGCCATAACTTTGGCTAGGAGTGTCCAAATCGAGTGAGCCAAATTTTGTTGGATTCAGCTCTCTGAGTACTTTCCATCAAAACAAGTTTCACTCCATGAAACCCTTTAATTCTCCAAAGTTTAAACTGTTGACAATTTTAACTGGAGATTCCTTTGGTAGAAAATTCTGAAATTTTGACTGGATGTTCTTGGTGATATCCCTGAGTCACCATAAAAATTTCAGATCCATCCGAGCTCATTTAGTCAACCTAATGGTGTGATTAAGATAACTGGTCCAGAGAAAAAGAAAAATATCCAGAAACATTTTTCAGAATTTCTCTGAAGTTCTCTAGCTTATATCTTTTGCTAGGATTCTCCAAATTAGATGAAACCAATTCCATTAGAACTCTATGAAACTCTAGTTTCCAAAAAGTCATGGATTGCTCCATGAAAATCCATAGAAAGCCATAAGAGCTCTAAATATGGCCAAGTAAACATTTATTTGTGCAGGGCTCAAATGAGCTTTGCCTCAAATGAAATTTGGCCAAGTCCTATTCAGGTTGTCGCCAAACAACAGTAAAAATTTCAAAGCCAAAAGGGTTGTGTAGCTACACGCATCGTATTTTCATTTCGTGTAGTCACTAAGATCGAAGAAGACCCGGAGGTTCTTGAAATTATTACTCCGGAAGAACATTTAATCAGCGACAAGCAGCAAGGCAAGCTCCGGTTTGCATTAACCTGTTCTAAAGTATTATGTTTTGATCACTTACTTTATGCATTTCCTGTAAATGTGCATTAGAGTCTTGATTGGAAACCTAAGTGCATAGCCAAGAGAACTAGGGTTTTGGGCTTAGGATTCAAATCTCGAGTAGCCACTGCAATGCTAAAATGGTATAGGATTCGGTACAAGTCGAGTAGTTGGAACTACTCGCGAGAATAGGCTAGAGGCACACTACTCGGTTAGAGATAGACAATGAATCACATGGCAAGAAAATGAGACCGAGTGGAGAGTAAGGGCAGCAAGACTTCGGGGCCTGGGTGCCATAGCCCTGCTTGTGTTGATTGAGGACCGAGCCGTGTGTGGGCCTGTTGAACAAGCTAGAACAGTACCAAAGACCTACCCGATATGTGGGAACTGGAAAACCGATGTAATTCGGGTAGCGACCTGTTGAGGCATTGCTTGTCGTCCAGAGGGTAGGTTGAGAGCAGCAAGGTGTAAATTGGCTAGTGGCCGCCGAGGTTGCTCCGCGTAGAGACCTTCTGCTCGGGATAATAGGACCGGTTCAACACTTGACTAACGGATGAAAGGTGGTTGCGCATGACATCCGTGATGGTTGCTGACGGGTTATTCGGGTAACCCTGCATATGTAAATCGATTATAATCGCCGCCCCTCGCGGTCAGTGAGTACCACTTGTTCACTGTACCGTGACGTAGAAAGAACAGTCCAGTTGTCATGATAAAATGTTGCTGGTTGAAAGCTTTACATTTATTGTTAATGAAATGCTTTAGTTTAGAGCAAATCAATGTTATTTTAAACCTTAGGCAAGTTCCATAAGAGGAATGCGTTTTTTGTTTGATTGTGGACTTCTTATGTGACTTAGCACAAGGTTCTCCACTAACTTGCAGCTAAAACTTGAAAGTAAGGATCAAGTACTTAGGCGAGTCCTTATGCAAAGAATTCCCATTGTACACTTCAATTTCCGCATATAGAGTTACATGTTAGGTGAGACAAATCAGTATTGCTGATCCATCGTGCTCACTGCTTGTGTTTGAAGCGTTTGCAGGGTTCTATGAGGAAGAGACTCCCGAGGAGGAGACGGACCCCCAGGAGGGAAACACCGTCCAGTGGGAGCCGTGCACGCCGCCGTTTTAGTGTGGTGTGTGTGCTAGTGACGATACGTTCACGGGCTGAACGTGAACTCTTTTTGCTTAGTCTACGCCCACGAGTGTAGACTTAACGATATTTTGATGTAACCATGTTGATAAATATTTTATGTAATAAAAATTTCACTTCCGCTTATCACCTTATATGTGTGTTATCCGGTGCTGTCTATCGCAGAACCCCTCAGCGAGATACTAGATTTTTGGGACCCTCGGGTCCTCGCAGCGTGGTATCAGAGCATCGTTAAGGTTTAACACACTTAAAAAGGTTAAATTTTCAAAAACTCGGTGAGGAACGAGTTATTAGCCCATATAAGGATGTTATTAGTGTATAGAAAGTGGCAATACTGACCTATTTGCTACGTTGGAAAATTATGCATCTCGGGACTCTTTATATCTTGGGGGTGCATGTAAGAACTGTCCACCAGTGCGCACAAGCTTAAGGGTGGAGCCTCACGGGTGGCAGGTAACTCGGCCAGCTTTAGTATCCTCTACGACTCTTCATGTCGTTTGTGGTATTTGAGCAACGCCAGTCCCCGGCGTGCTACGGGCAAGTAGGTGGATACCCTGTCACATGGTTGGTAACGTGAACATGTAGCTCAAGGCGTGTTTGGCTTGAGAACACCCGTGCGAGTGACGATGGACGGGTGTATGGAACTGTATTGGGCCCGCGGTTTCGGTGTGCAGCTGATCCCAATGATTGTGTGGTTTATTGCAGGTAGTCTAACCACGAATTGGTAGACGAGTAGAACAAGTGTGTGAAAGATGTTTAGTGCCACCGAATTAACAAAGCCGGCTAAGTCCGGTACAGGTTTTCTTGGTGAGGAACGCAGTACCGGCATGTTTGTGGTGACGCTTCAACGTCACACTCCACTAAATGGACAACTTCATTATAAAAGTTGATAATTTTTATCCAGAGTACTAAAATGTTGATTTAACTCCTTCCCTTGATCAGAATTTCCAAGTTAAGCAAGTTTCAACTTATGTAAGACTAGGAACAAAGTCCTCTGTTTTCGGCTGAAATAATGCTGAAGTTAGAGGTTAGAGGTCGAGTTCTTTTGATGTTAGGGTTGTATGATACATTTATGGAAAGCTTTGGAATAGTTCTATAACTTTTCTATTGATGTCCATAGGTGTTTCATCCCTTAACTAGTCGAAAAGTGCAGTAGAGTTGAAACTGTCCCAAAAACAGGGCAGAGCAAATACTCTCTGTAAAATGAGCATAACTTCCTGCATAAAAAATCCAAAAATAGAAAATGATACAGTTAAAATTTCATGAGATATGATTGTAACAGAAAGATTTGTCAAATTTGGGGTAGAATTAACTGGAATTGTTGGATTAAGTCAGTACCTCAAGCAGGGATGTGCTGCACAATTTTCTCCAGAAATTCTGTTAACTTTGACATCTCATAACTTTTCAACCAGGACATATCTGAGGGCACATAAATATATTCTGGAAATCTATTGAAGTTAGCTTTAACTTTTATGTTGAACTCCAGAACTGAATTTGCCCTTAACATGGTCTAAATCTGGGTAGAAGGAAAACTGGTCAGTACTGTCATTTTGGACAGCAGACCAGAAATCAAATTTGTTCTATGTTTGATTTATATTTCCAAGTTTTATGAGTTCAATGACATGTTTTATGTTATAACTCACTGATTTACTGTTGAAAGTAATATTTGACCTTTTTCAAATATGTTTCTACAGATGGCAGAGGATAAAAAATTGGAGAACGGATGGGTGATATCCCATTGTTCTCTACGCAGCGGGTATCCAGATTTGTTGAAGCTGATGCTTCAATATTTCGGATATGTGGAGACGCCACAATTCCTTGCAAAACGAGAAGGCGAGGAAGGGAACAAGACATGGATTGTTCATGTTGATCTTCCAGCAGGACCCACGCCACCGGTTGGGCACCGTTCACCGTCACGGTGAAAGGGAGACAACAGGAAGACATGTGGCAAGTGGCAGCTCACGACGCTATGTCACGTTTCTGCCAATTGCACGTGAGAACTATGGAGGGCACTCCATACACGCATGTACTGGTGGAGGGGCGAGCTAACCACGTGTGGTGGGAGCGGTATTTTGTTGTGACTAATCCGAGTTGCCCAAGATACAACCCCGCGGAGGCGAACCTCAGCCTCCATTTGGCGGCAGGGAAGAACGTAATGGACAGCCAAGCTGTCCATACGACTCGACTTGCCTTGGAGCTCAAGGAGAGCACCAGCCACCAGGATCATTACGAGAGTGCTCACAACGCACTCCGTAATGTGCTGCTTCCGACGGTTAAGCGACTGAATGACCAGCATAATCAGTTGCGTCGTCCGAAGAAGGCGGGGAAGAAAATCCTTGTCGACATCACGGCTTTGCAGCAGCAAGTCCAGGCTTTGACCCAGCAGAATAAGGTCCTCACTCAAGAGCGTGATGACGCGATTGACGAAGGCCAATGTAAAAGTCCCAAAAATTGTATATGAAATAAACCGAGGATTGAAAGTCTATGTGTTGCAAATTCATGAAAATGGGACTTGCTAAAACTTTTCTACATGCAAAGTGGTACATGGATGTTCATCAAAAAGAAGCTCACATGTTAATTTGAATGCTTTGAACCAATATGGACTTAAACACCATGGAGGAAACACTCATTTGCATGAAAGTTAAAAATCAGGTTTTCAAATTCAAAGTTTACCACAAATGATGGCCAAACTTTTGAATACACGTGCAGCCCTATACTTTTGAATTTTAGGAAACTTAGGGTGGCAAACTTTGACTTTAGGGTGAGCTAAAAAGGAAGTGAATATGATCATTTTTGAATTCAAACCGAATTCAAATTTGCAATGCAAATTCAAACTGAATTCGATGAATTCAAATGCGAGCCCACTTTTAAATTTCAGAACTTTTGGAGTTTAAGAAATTAAATGAAAAGATCTTTTGGTGAGGAGAAGGGATGGACCCCACATGTCACTGAACTAAATTGTGACTTGCACCCAAAGCAACTCCTCTGTTATCTGTTTTCCACTGAAGCAACCGAGTCTCTGTTAGCTGTTCCACTGGAACCGTCTGAGCTCGCACCGGACGCCACCGAGAGCTGCTGCCGCCACCTCCTGCTCCTCGCAACGGACTGGCACCAGTGTGTGAGCTTCCACTCTCGGCGTGATCCTCTTCTTCACAGACCGAGCTACTCGAGTTTTGCTTTATCCTCGCTCACAACACACACGAACACAGCTGAGCTCGCCGCCGCCTCTGTAACACAATCGAGAACCGGCAAAACTTGTGCCACAGAGCCCTCCGAGCTGCAAAACGGCACGGCACACTCGTCCTCCACTTCCTCGGCGCAAAAACAGCCGAGCTGCGGCTTCCCTCACCCTAGAACAGTTCCTCCGTGGAGACCTAACACAAACCGGTGATCAGTGTTCACGTGGACAGCTCACCACAGAGGCTTTCGCGCCTGAGCAAGCACGGCTACAGGAGCGCCCTACCTCAGTGCTGCTCTCCTCCGAAACATGGAGCAAGCCGTGAACCCTAGCGCTCAAATTTGCCGTTCTTCTCCCGGTGCACCTCCACGGACCTTTCGGTACAAACTTCCAAAATTTATACTCAATTCTCACTTAGAGTTCACCAAATCTTGCACGCACGGGCCAGACTAGCCAACGATCATTTTCTTTTTAGCAACCTTGGCTTGAAACCGACTCGGAGCGGCATATTTCAAGCTTTTCCGAGCGCGTTTATGGCGGCACCAATTGGGCGCACGGTGCGAACCTATTTGGAGGCATTTTCGAGCTCGAGTTCCTCCTTGCCGAGCTAGCCTATCACTCACTGGTGCTTTATAGCAGTTTGGTCAATTGTTTGGCGGCCTAGGTTGGCCGGCCGACGGTGCCGAAGTCGTTCCGTAGCCGCCGCATGCCACCGACTAGTTTACGGCCACCGGCAGCCCAAGCAATCCCCACCGACGTGTTCCTCGACTTTCCAAACCCCCTGGCGGTGAGCCTCCGGCCGAGAGATGGCCGGAAAGGCCGGGCCGGTGAGCTCCGACCTCGGTCCGGCGAGCTGGCGGCACGCGCGAGAGAGGGGCGTGTCACACCAAGTTTCTCCGAAGAACAACCGAGTGAATATCACATGTATGCCATGGTCATTTTCTCATACATGTGATGACAAATAGTGAAGCATCATTTATTACAAGCTAGGTGTCGAATATAAATAAGCCTTACATAGGATACGTCTCGATGGACGATAATAAGTTCATGACATATAAATAAAACAGTAGTGGAATATTATTCTTGTGGGCTCCGTCACAGGCGTTGTCCGGGGGACTCCATGAACCTAGAATCCTTCTTCGGGTCCGAAGTCTTGGTCATTGAACACCACATCATCCCCTTGACCTGAGCAGCAATTTAAACCAACAAATATGCAATTTTGAGTACCGTTGGTACTCAGCAAGTGTGGGAAAGGTATGTCATGCATGGCTAGAGCAAGGAGAGGTTAAACTCATGGTTAAAGCACTACGCAATTATTACCTACCACCTTAGCTTATTAAGCACCTACATTACTACACAGGTGAAATGGTCCCAATCTCCCATCCCATCATCATAATCAAATAACCATAACATCATTTCCAATGTTAAGCTCCCCGCTTAACATCCACAACCTCCAAGGTCATCATCTTCTAATCATGAATAAGTCCAAGCCGCTCTTGACCGTGAGCACGGCTGTCATGACAGTTTTGACTCTGCAGAATTTGCACCACTGTACCCACATGTAGTGGTTTCATCCCCCGTTGTCGGGTGGACTAAAAGAACCTCCATTATGCCAGTGGCCGCGAACCACATTCACACTTCCCAGGTGTGTAGCCAGGAGATCACTACGTAGCCTTTACAAAGGGATTCCTGATGAGCGTGGGCCCACTAAGGTTTCACCCCTAACAGCATACAAGAGGCTCCAACCCCGCTGCATTGGCCCCCTCTTGAGCCTTGCGGTTCATATGGTAGTCCAGCTGACACCTATTCCCCGCACCATCCAACACACCCATACTACGCCGAGGATACACCTAATTAATTGGCCAAGCTGCCCCATCTCAGCAGGTGGTTGGCACGGTAAAGCCAGGTTACATGCTCCATGAACCAGTCCTTAGGATCCAGGCAAGTACTAAACACAAACCCGAGTCTCATGCACCCAGCACCAACCAAATCATCCAACTTGCCTCGATCCCTACCTCTACACAACTCATAATATCTCATTCAAGAGTAAGGTAAACAAGTTGATGATATCATATCCCACTTATCCCATTCTAAGCATGGCTAAGCATAAGTAATATGAATGAATGACATAATAAAGTAATCCCAACCCAAGCTACAAGGAAACAAGGTAATGCAATTCTATGGTAACTTCCTAGCATGGGTTTCATATTTCAATTGACAATGCAATAAATTCTATCTACACATCCTAGCATAGGAACAAAGTGGTCAAGGACACTTGCCTTCTTCCTGCTGCTCTGGGAATGAAAAGTCTTGGTCTTGGAAGGGGAGAACTTGCCATGGGGCAGGTTCTACTCATGCCAACACACATAGCAAAAGAAAACAACAATCCATAAGACATAGTTCACACTTTCACTCCACACATTCATACATATGATAGTCATTCACATTTCTAAGTGTTGTGATTACTCTAGCTGTGTTGATTTTTAGCCTTCATGCACTTTTAAACATATGTATATGATTTCTAACTTTTGTATTCAGATTTTTATTTGCACACTTAATATATGAATTTCAATTCTAAACAAATTCTTTATATTCAATTAACACACTCTTTAGCTACCAAGTTTGCATGGAAGGTAATTTCCTACTTCAATTGAGTTTTCAGATCTTCTACCAAATCCTAAACTGAAGTCTTTGGATTTGGAGACTTTATTTATCATTTTCTAGTTATGCATACCTATTTTCCTATATTTTCCAGATTTATTTCCTATGCCTAAAAGTGAGTTTTAAATAGTAAATAGTAGGGCATATCATCTAAACAGAATAGGTTCTGATCTAAAATATTAAATAATATATTTTTGGAACTTCTCCTCTGATGTGAACTAATTTAAATTTATTTTACCAATTTTCAGAATTATTTCCCAACCTAAAAATGTATCCCTATAACTAATAAATGTGAACAATCAATTAAACAGATTCATTTCAGCTTAAAATCTAGTTGTAACTCATTCTAAAGTTTTCCAAGTGCTAGTAGAGTTTAAATTTGAATTTACAATGTGTTTGTCTCACTTTTTAAATTTTAAATCCTAATCACATATTCAAATTCCTAAATTTAATATCATATAGGGTTAAAAAGGTAAACTTACCCCACTACAGGGTCTATTATATTATTTCATAAATTTCCAGGGGTCTAGCTACACATAACAGAGGGGTTTTCCTAATTTTATTAAATCCAGGGGCTAAAACTGATTTTTAAATGAATTTACACGAATTTCTGAAGTTCCAGGGGCTAGATCAGAAGTTTCCGGGGCTAGCTCGTATTTTCCGAGATCCCCAGGGGGTAGCGCGTAAGAATCCCGGACTTTATAACGCGGGGCTGATGTGGACCGTCCGATTTAAAACAGATGGCTCAGATTAGATCGCCGAACCGGTACGCGCGGGTTTTAATTCTACCGTGCGATTTTAAATAGACGGCGCACAAGCGGCCACGTCGCCCTGACCGTGCGACGGCGGCGCTGCCCGGCGGCGGGAGGCGGCGATCTCGCCGGAAAACTTCGGATCTTCGTCTATTCTTCCTAAAACTGGGATTTCATGGCATAGATCGGTAGAGGGGAGGTCGGGGATCTCACCTCAGGGTTTTTCTTGAGCTCGGAGGTCCTGGAAGACGGTTGGCGACGAGGTCCGAGATGGAATCGCTGCGGTGCTCGTCGGAGCTGTGCCTAGAGCGCAAACTACCGAGTCTTCTGCACCTGCGTGATTCCCGGAGGCAGTAGAACATGATCGACGCGTTAGATCAGAGAACCCGAGCAAAGATCGAGAGAAAACGGCCCGAGAAGCTCTTGTTCTCACCGGGAGGAAAAACATACGATCGGGATGAAAAAAACGGGTGATGCCGGTGCCTATATAGACGAGGGAGGGCGCCGATCGGTTGGGATCGAGCTGGAGTCGTCCGGGGACCAGAATCTCGGCTGGGGAACGCGGTTTTCCGGGTTAGTTGCGATCGGGCGCGCGCGGAGGAGTCCGGGTAGTTGGCGCGAGCGGGAGGTCAGGGGTGACACGCTGGTCCCGCGTGTCAGTGAGAGAGAGAGGGGAGCGCGCGGCTACGGGCTGGCGCGGGGGCGGGTGGGCCGGCTGGTGGGTTTCGGCCCACTGGCCAGGGTTTTGTTTTTTTTTTCTTTTTCTTTTTCTTTTTCTTTTCTGTTTTGAATTGAATTTGAATTCCAATTTCTGCACCACATGCAACACGTCCAAAAAATTTTAAATTCCCCTCTTAACAGGATTTTGGGTGTTACAGGGCGGGAGGAAGAAGAAAGGCGCCGGCCCCACGTGTCAGCGACCAGATTTTTAAATTTCGGATCGGCTGTGGCTCAGTATCTGGTATGGCTGTGCGCAAAAACGGTGTAGCCCCGTGTGTCCTCGAATCTCAGTGGCTGATGTTTAAAAACGTGGGCCCAAGTCAATTTCCAATAGCAAAACAAATCCAGATTGTGCCACAATTTTGGAAAATCACATCTTTGTGTAAAAACCTCCAAATTGAGTGATTCAAATTGGGTTGGATTCCTTTTTCAAAGATCTATCCAAATATGAACCCCGATTTGTATGAAAGTCAATAATAAATTCTGGAAAATTCATTGAAGATTTTTTGAAAAAGAATTATTGAGGGAGTTTGGTTCATCCAAAAATTCTCAAATTTTGCCAGAATATTTTTAGGATCTTTTTGAACTCCTGGCAAATTTTCAGCTCATTTGAAGATGATTTGTGTAGGAATTTGCTAAATACAAACTGCTATGTTCAAAGTTGTCCAGAAACTTTTTCAGAAAAGGTTTCTAACTTAGAATATCCATTCTAGGCAATTCATAGCTCCAAAAATCATGTGACAATTCAGGCATGCTCTATGAGTTATACTTGAAACTGTAGTTCACTTGTTTGGGCATGAAAATGCACAGTACTTCAGAATGAATTCTTTTTAGTAGAAATGCTTAAGGAATTATTCTGGAGGAACCACTCAAGTAAAAGGCCTGAATTTTGGAACAAATTACTCTATTGTGACCAGGAACTCACATGTAAAGTTTCAGCTCAAGTTGAGCATTAGAGATCCCTGTTCTTTTTCTCCATGCTTATGTATGTGGGAAAATACATAAGAGTATTGTAGGAATTTTGGAGAACACATATTCTTTCCACTTTAGCTGCAATTTGGCAAGCTAAATCCCTGGGTAGTATAGAACATGCTGTAAAAGTTTTGAAGCAATTGGAGTTCTTTATCTTCAGTTTCATTCAAATCTTTTCAGCTCATCTCTTATGTTCATTAGGAAACTTAGTTTATAAACTAAACCCCTAAGACAGCTTTAGTTTCATTGATGTTTCTTTGCACAACAGAGGCAACCAAGCCATTCTTGGCATTTCCACACAGCCTCTGTTCTCAAGAACTCAAGTCTTTAATTCTTTCAATTGCATTGTAAAATTTGTGCATATACATGTCGATAGGGTTCACGACGAAGGAATTCGAAGAAGTGATTCATTGAAGTGGATCAGACTCCGGAGGATCAAGGTATTGGTCAGCAAGGAACAGCAACACTAACTTCTTATATATATATATATATATATATATATATATATATATATATCACATCCCTGCAAAACAGGCAAGCTCCGGTTTGTATTTAACAACTTTAAGTTTTTACTTTGTATTCACTATGTTGGTTTGGAAATGATATATGCATTAGGTCTAGTTTCTTTGATTCTCCTCTTGCATGACCAAATAAACCCATGGAGTATTGGGTAGGTGTCTTTTCATCATGTAGAACTTCCATGCTTAAGTAAGCTTCGGTAGAAGTCGAGTGGTGAGAGGCTACTCGCATGATCAGAAGAAACAGGGGCATACGGGATTGGTTCAGAAAATTGTTAGCAAGTTGAAGCTGAGACCGGCAGGTTGTTGGAGCAGCAGGACATAGGGGCCTGGGTGCGTTAGACCTGTCCGTGTCGGTCAAGGACCGATCCGTATGTGGCCCTGTTGAGCAAGTTTGAGTTGTGTATCAGACTCATGCTTGCTATATAGGACCCAGTAAACCGATGTACCTCAGGAAGCTTGCGTTGGGACTTTTCCGATCGCCTCAGGCGAGAGGGCCGGTGTGCAGTATGTGGGTAACACTCTCATGTTGGTAGGTGCACCATGAGGGTGGCCACTGTATGGGACGATTGGATCGATTCAACGTAGGTGAAACGGGAAAAGGCTGTTACGTACGACGTCAGTGATGGTTGCTGTAGGCAATGTCGAGTACGGGCATATGTGTCGTGTAGTCCGGGTGTTTTTGATTCGAATCACCTTCGCTCGCAGAAGAGGATTGATCATACTTGTTCTCAGAGTTGTGACGTAGTAAGAACTTGCAATTGAGATAAGAACTAATCATTGTGGATTGAAGTTTATACTAGTTCGTGATGTTATATTTTATGAATAGTTAGAGAAAACTCCATTCATTTCCACCGTGAGCAATTTACATCAGGGGAAAGCGTTTCTTGTTTGATTGTGGACTCCCGATGTGGCATGCCCAAGGTTACTATTAATTTACTGCTAATAAGACTTGAAAGTAAGGATTCACATTTAGGCGAGTTTATTATGCATTATGCTATCCAACTTTATGTTTCTACCCTCATGTAGAGTTTCATGACTAGGTTTGACGGTTAAGTCTTGCTGAGCTTTATGCTCACAGATACTATACTAGTTGTTTTGCAGGTAATGACTATGCTTATGAGAATGGTTGCCGATGAGACTCAGAAACCTCCGAGTGGTTACTCATGAGCATCCTCGCCGCTGCGGTTTGATATTCGTGTTGCTAGTAAGAAACGTTCGCGGGCTGGACAGTTTCTTTGTTGCTAAGTTAGAAATGAGTCATGAGAGTTATAGTCTTACGCTGTATTAGTATTTGAGGTAAAGTATTTGTAAAGTACTCTTTGTACGCTTTCCGCAAATGATTTATGTAATATGTGTTGTCCTTTACCCGTGTGCTGTTGGGTGCCGCATCGCACGGCACCACCCAATGCGATTCCCGGGCGAGCGTGCACGGACCCGTGGTCTCGGGGCTGTGCACCCTCAGAGCGTGGTATCAGAGCCGCGTTCGGAATAGCGCATGGATTCAGGATCATATTACGATAAAAACTTAGGATACGGTGAGTTAACGGTACTAGGCCCACATAAGGACTACTATATTAGCATATTATGAAGGTGGCAACCTAACTTATTTGTCTATGTCGGAAAATCATGCATCTCGGGACTTTTCATGTCTTGGGGGGGGGGTGCATGTAAGCGCTGTTCACCGGTGCGCACAAGCTAAGGGGTGGAGCCCCACGGGTGGCAGGTAACCCAACCAGTTTGGGTATCCTCTACGACTCTTCATGTCGTTTGGGGTATTCGAGCAACACCCTTCCCTGGCGTGCTACGGGCGAGTATGGGGGACCCCGTCACGTGGTTAATAACGTGAACACGTATCTCAAGGCTTGTTTTGCTTGAGAACACCTGTGCGAGTGATGACGGACGGGTGTATGAAACTGTATTGGGACCGGGTTCGGTGTGCAGCCGAACCTGATGATTGTGTGTGACTTATGAAGGTACTAACCACGAAAACCGTAGTATGAGTAGAACATGTTTGCAAGTGACCGTCTTCGTGCCACCTACGGATACGTATATGCCGGTGTAAACCGGTTAGAATTTTCTTTTGTGAGGCAACGTAGTACCGTCATATGTCTTACGGTGCATCGACACCGTACTACACTTGATAACTTCTTTCCTATGAAGAAATCATTCATGACTACCTTTCAACTAAAATGGAGGTCAGAAAACACATATTAGTTACTGAGCTCTTCATTTGAACTAATCTTCAAAGGAGAGAATTGCTAGGCTTCATTTGATCTAAAAACAGAGTGCTCTGTTCCGGCAGAAATGTTTTGTGGACTTTGACAGAGCATAACTCTGAGTAGATTGACCCAATGGAGGTGTATGATACAGTTATGGAAAGGTTTTTAAGTGATATACAGCTTCTATGTAGACCTCCAGAGCAAAATCACATCCCAAATTGGTTGAATGTTCAGTTGAATGTAAACTATCCAGAAACAGGGTAGATGCAAACCTTCTCTGGACATTTCTGTAAATTAGCCTTAACTTTCTGTATAAAAATCCCTAAGGGTCATATGATACACCGTTGGAATGTTTATGAAATTTGAAACCACTTTGTAGTTCATAGTTTGTTCAGAATTGTACTATATTTTGATGTACAACTGTGATAAAAACAGCCACATTCAGAGGAGATGCTGGCAAATTTTATCCATAAAATCTGTCAAATTTGAGAAATCATAACTTTTGATACAGATACGATCCAGAAGCATATGAATACTCATTGGAAAGATATTGAAGTTATCTTTAACTTTGGTATTCAACTTGAGTTATGAAAATGCTTCTAACCACATAAAAAATATGGGTTAAGTGCAGAAAGGTCTTGTCACACCCGGTTTCTCCGAAGAACAACCGAGAGAATATCACATGTATGCCAGGATCATTTTCTCATACATGTGATGACAAATAGTGAAGCATCATCATATTACAAGCCAGGTGTTCGAATATAAATAAGTCTTACATAGCATACGTCTCGATGGACGATAATAAGTTCATAACATGTAAATAAAACAGCAGCGGAATATAAATCTTGTGGGCTCCGTCACAGGCGTTGCCCGGTGGACTCCGTGAACCTAGAATCCTTCTTCGGGAACAAAGTCTTGGTCATTGAATACCACGTCATCCCCTTGACCTGAGCAGCAATTTAAACCAACAGAAAAGCAAGTTTGAGTACCGTGGGTACTTAGCAAGTGTGGGAAAGTTATGTCATGCATGGCTAGAGCAAGGAGAGGTTGAACTCATGGTTAAAGCACTACGAAATTAATACCTATCACCTTAACTTATTAAGCACCTACATTACTACATAGGTGAAATGGTCCCAATCTCTCAACCCATTATCAAAATCAGGTAACCATCCCATCATTTCCAATGTTAAGCTCCCCGCTTAACATCCTCAACTTCCCAATCCATCATCCTCTAATCATGAATAAGTCCAAGCCACTCTTGAGCGTGAGCACGGCTGTCATGACAGTTTTGACTCTGCAGAGTTTGCACCACTGTACCCACATGTAGTGATTTCATCCCCCGTTGCCGGGTGGACTAAAAGAACCTCCATTATGCCAGTGGCCACAAACCACGTTCACACTCCCCAGGTGTGTAGCCAGGAGATCACTACGAGGCCTTTACAAAGAGATTCCCGACGAGCGTGGGCCCACTGAGGTTTCACCCCTAACAGCATACAAGAGGCTCCAAACCCACTGCAGTGGCCCCCTCTTGAGCCTTGCGGTTCATATGGTAGTCCAGCTGACACCTACTCCCCGTACCATCAAAAACACCCATACTACGCCGGGGATACACCTAATTAATTGGCCAAGCTGCCCCATCTCAGCATGTGGTTGGCACGGTAAAGCCAGGTTACATGCTCCATGAACCGGTCCTTAGGATCCAGGCAAGTACTAAACACAAACCCAAGTCCCGTGCACCCAGCACCAACCAAATCATCCAACTTGCCTCGATCCCTACCTCTACATACTCATAATGTCTCATTCAAGAGTAAGGTAAATAAGTTGATGATCTCATATCCCACTTATCCCATTCTAAGCATGGCTAAGCATAAGCATATAAATAAATGACATAATAAAATAAATACCAACCCAGGCTATAAGGAAATAAGATAATGAAAATCTAGGGAAACTTCCTAGCTTGGGTATCATATTTCAAATTGACAATGCAATTAAATTCTAACTACACATCCTAGTATAGGATCAAAGTGGTCAAGGACACTTGCCTTCTTCCTTCTGCTCTGGGAATGGAAAGTCTTGGTCTTGGAAGGGGAGAACTTGCTCTGGGGCAGGCTCTACTCATGCCAATACACATAGCAAAAGAAAACAACAATTCATAAGCCATAGTTCACACCTTCACTCATACAAACCACACATACATACATACTAAAGTCATTCACATGTTTAGGTGTTGTGGTTACCCTAGATGTGTTGATTTTAGGCCTACATACACTTTTAAACATATATATATTATTTCTAACTTTTGTATTCAGATTTCTAGTTGCACACTATATATCAATTTCCCATTTGAACAAATTCTCTATATTTAATTAATACACTCCTTAGCCACAAAATTTGCATGAAAGAAAGTTTCCTACTTCAAATAGGTTTTCAGATTCTTCAAAATCCCAATTTGAAGTTTTTGAAAATAAAGACCTCATTTAATATTTTCAAATTTTGCATACTTATTTTCCTATATTTTCAGATTTATTTTCTATGCCTAAAATTAAATTTCAATATTAGAATAGTAAGACATATTTTTGAACTTCCTCTCTGATGTGAAACAATTTAAATTTATTTTACCAGTTTTTAGAATTATTTCCTATCCTAAAATGTGTCTCTAGAGATAATAAAAATGAGCAACACTTAGGCAGATTTCATTTCAGCCTAAAATCTATTTTTAACTCATTCTAAAGTTTTTCCAAGTGCTAGGAGAGTTTAAATTTATATTTGCACATGTGTTTGCATCACCATTTAAATTTAAATCCTAGTCACATGTTCAAATTTCTGAATTTAATATCCTATAGGGTCTAAAAGGCAAATCCACCCTACTGCAGGGTTTAATTTACTATTTCCTAAATTTTCAGGGGCCTAATTACACATAACAGAGGGGTTTTCCTAATTTTTATTAAGTCCAGGGGCTAAAACTGATTTTTAAATGAATTTATATGAATTTCTGAAGGTCCAGGGGCTAGATCAGAAGTTTCAGTGGCTAGCTCGTGTTTTCCGAGATCCCCAGGGGGCAGCGCGTAAAATTCCCTGCCTTTATAATGCGGGGCTGACGTGGGCGGCTGGATTTAAAACAGGCGGCTCAGATTAGATTGCCGAAGCGGTACGGGGTAGATCTAATAGGAACCGCACGATTTAAAATGGACGGGCCTCAGGGGGCCACGTCGCCCTAGCCGGAGCCAGCCCGCGCGCGCGGCGGCGGTTCGGTGATCTCGCCGGCGCAGCTTCGGTTCCTTGCCGCTACACGCTAAAACTTGCAGTTTTTCACACGGATCGACTGCAGAGGGGTAGGGGAAGCTCACCTAGGGGTTTCTCCGGCTTGGGGAGGTCGAAATTCGGCTCTGCAACGACGATGGTTGAAGCTGCTCCTCGGTGCTCGTCAGAACCGATGCTAGGGCGCGAAACTTGTCGCTTCCTTCACCTGCAGGGCTCCCTGGAGGCGGTGGAGCACGACAAGCTCGTTAGTCCAGCGAAAAACGAAGAGATCCGAAGGTTTTTCGGTGGGGGATGATCGGTTCTCACCGGGAGGAAAAACAGCCGATCGGGAAGGAAAAAGGGGCGATCGTCGGCGTTTAAATGGGTGAGGGAGGGCGGCGGGGTCTGTTGAGATCGCGCTGGGGTGCCCGGGACCGAGAATCGGGGCTGGGAGCGCGGGTTCCGGAGGGGCGGTTGTGATCGGGCGCGGGAGAGAGACGAAGCGGTTGGGGCGCGCGGGGGAATGTAACACCCCAAAATCTGTTAAGAGGGGAATTTAAAAATTTTTTGGACGTATTGCATGTGGTGTAAAAATTCAAATTCAAATTAGAATTCAAATTCAAATTAAAACAGAAAAGAAAAGGAAAAAGAAAAAGAAAAAGAAAACCCAACCGGCCAGTGGGCCAAAACCCACCAGCCGGTCCACCATTTCCCCGCGCCAGCCCACAGCCGCGCGCCCCTCTCTTCCTCTCACTGACACACGGGGCCCGCATGTCATCCCTCACCTCCCGCTCGCGCCAACCACCCGGACTCCTCCGCGCGCCCGATCGCAACTAACCCTGGAAACCCGCGTCCCCCAGCCGAATTCTGGTCCCGGACGACTCCAGCTCGATCCCAACAGACCGCCGCCCTCCCTCGTCTATATAAACGCCGGCATTGCCCTGTTTTTCTTCCCCTATCGGCTGTTTTTCCTCCGGGTGAGAACCGAAGCTCCGATCACCGTTTTCTCTCGATCCTTGCTCGGGTTTTCTGATCTAACGCGCCGATCATGTTCCACCGCCTCCATGGAGCCTCGCAGGTGAAGGAAATCCGGTGTTTTGCGCTCTAGACACAGCTCCGACGAGCACCGCCGCGTTTTCACCTCGGACCTCGTCGCCGACCGTCTTCCAGGACCTCCGAGCTCAAGAAAAACCCCGAGGTGAGATCCCCGACCTCCCCTCTACTGATCTATGCCATGAAATCCCAGTTTTAGGAGGTATAGACGAAGATCCGAAGTTCTCCGGCGAGATCGCCGCCTCCCGCCGCTGCGCGCTGCCAGGCAGCGCCGCCCGCGCACGGCCCGGGCGACGTGGCCCCTGAGGCCCGTCCATTTTAAATCGTGCGGTTCCTATTAGATCTAACCCATACCGCTTCGCGTTATAATCTCAGCCGTCTGTTTTAAATTGGACGGTCCACATCAGCCCCGCGTTATAAAGGCCGGGATTCTTACGCGCTACCCCCTGGGGATCTCGGAAAACATGAGCTAGCCCCGAGAACTTCTGATCTAGCCCCTGGAACTTCAGAAATTCATGTAAATTCATTTAAAAATTAGTTTTAGCCCCTGGACTTAATAAAAATTAGGAAAACCCCTCTTTTATGTGTAGTTAGACCCCTGGAAATTTATGAAATAATAAATTAGACCCTGTAGTAGGGTGGATTTACCTTTTTGACCCTATATGATATTAAATTCAGAAATTTGAATATGTGATTAGGATTTAAATTTAAAAGGTGAGGAAAACACATTTTAAATTCAAATTTAAACTCTCCTAGCACTTGGAAAACTTTAGAATGAGTTAAAAATAGATTTTAAGCTGAAATGAATCTGTCTAATTGATTGTTCACATTTATTAATTATAGAAACATATTCTACGCTAGGAAATAATTCTAAAAACTAGTAAAATAAATTTAAATTGTTCCACATCAGAGAGGAAGTTCAAAGATATATTATTAAACATTTTAGATCAGAACCTACTCTGTTTAGATGATGTGTCTTACTATTCTCATAATAAAATTTACCTTTAGGCATAGAAAATAAATCTGGAAAATATAGGAAAATAGGTATGCATAATTAGAAAATGATAAATGAAGTCTCCAAATCCAAAAACTTCAGTTTAGGATTTGGTAGAAGATCTGAAAATCTATTTGGTGTAGGAAAATACCTTTTATACAAACTTTGTGGCTAAGAAATGTAATAATTAAATATAAAGAATTTGTTCAAATTGGAACTCCATATATAGTGTGCAAATAGAAATCTGAACATATAAGTTAGAAATAGTATACATATGTTTAAAGGTGAAGGTAGGTCAAAAATCAACACATGTAGAGTAACCATTACACTTAGAAATGTGAATGACTATCATAGATATGTATGTGTGGCTTGTATGAAGTGAAAGTGTGAACTATGTCATATGGATTGTGTTTTCTTTTGCTATGTGTATTGGCATGAATAGAACCTGCCCCAGAGCAAGTTCTTCCCTTCCAAGACCAAGACTTTCCATTTCCAGAGCAGCCGGAAGAAGGCAAGTGTCCTTGACCACTTTGATCCTATACTAGGATGTGTAGATAGAATTATTTGCATTGTCAATTGAAATATGAAACCCACGCTAGGAAGTTTCCCTAGAATTGCATTACCTTGTTTCCTTGTAGCTTGGGTTGGGATTTATTTTATCATGTCATTTATTTATATGCTTATGCTTAGCCATGCTTAGAATGGGATAATTGGGATATGAGATCATCAATTAATTTACCTTACTCTTGAATTGAGATATCATGAGTTATGTAGAGCTAGGGATCAAGGCAAGATGGATGATTTGGTTGGTGCTGGGTGCACGAGACTCGGGTTTGTGTTTAGTACTTGCATGGATCCTAAGGACCGGTTCATGGAGCATGTAACCTGGCTTTACCATGCCAACAACATGCTGAGATGGGACAACTTGGCCAATTAATTAGGTGTATCCCCGGCGTAGTATGGCTGTATTGGATGGTGCGGGGAGTAGGTGTCAGCTGGACTACCATATGAACCGCAAGGCTCAAGAGGGGGTCACTGCAGCGGGGTTGGGGCCTCTTGTATGCTGTTAGGGGTGAAACCTCAGTGGGCCCATGCTCGTCGGGAATCCCTCTGTAAAGGCTTCGTAGTGATCTCCTGGCTACACACCTGGGAAGTGTGAATGTGGTTCGTGGCCACTGGCATAATGGAGGTTCTTTTAGTCCACCCGGCAACGGGGGATGAAATCACTACATGTGGGTACAGTGATGCAAACTCTGCAGAGTCAAAACTGTCATGACAGCCGTGCTCACAGTCAAGAGCGGCTTGGACTTATTCATGATTAGAGGATGGTGGATTTGGAAGTTGAGGATGTTAAGCGCGGAGCTTGCATTGGATATGATGATTATGGTTACTTGATTTTGTTGATGGGTTGGGAGATTTGGACCATTTCACCTGTATAGTAATGTAGGTGCTTAATAAACTAAGGTGATAGGTATTAATTGCGTAGTGCTTTAACCATGAGTTCAACCTCTCCTTGCTCTAGCCATGCATGACATAACTTTCCCACACTTGCTGAGTACCAACGGTACTCAAACTTGCATATTTGTTGGTTTAAATTGCTGCTCAGGTCAATGGGATGATGTGGTGTTCAATGACCAAGACTTCGGACCCGAAGAAGGATTCTAGGTTCATGGAGTCCCCCGGGCAACGCCTGTGACGGAGCCCACAAGAATAATATTCCACTGCTATTTTATTTACATGTTATGAACTTATTATCGTCCATCGAGACGTATGCGTTGTAAGACATATTTATATTCGACATCTGGCTTGTAATATATGATGCTTCACTATTTGTCATCACATGTATGAGAAAATGATCCTGGCATACATGTGATATTCACTCGGTTGTTCTTCGGAGAAACCGGGTGTGACAGGGAAAGGGATGACATGCGGGCCCCGCGTGTCAGAGAGAGGGAGAGAGGGGGGTGCGCGGGCTTTGGGCTGGTTGGCGCGCGCGGTTTTGGGCCGGCTGAGCGGGTTTTGGCCCACTGGCCGGTTTTTTTCTTTTTCTTTTTCTTTCTCCTTTTCCTTTTTCTGTTTTGACTCAAATTTAAATTCCAGTTTGAATTTGAATTGCTACACCACATGCAATACGTCCAAATTTTTTTAAATTCTCCTCTTTAGCAGGTTTTGGGGTGTTACAGCTCTACCCCCCCTTAAAAGAAATCTCATCCTCGAGATTGGTGATTCTAGGAAAACAAATCCGGAAACTGTGCCTTAAGCTCGTCTTCTCGCTCCCATGTGGCTTCTGCTTCCGAGTGATGCTTCCACTGCACTTTGCACATTTGGATTCTTTTATTTCTTGTGAGGCGTTCCATTGTCTCCAAAATCTTGACCGGTTGCTCGGCATAAGAAAGATCCTCTCGTACGTCCACCTCATTCATGGGTAACATTTCTTCGGGCGTTCTTAAACATTTCTTGAGTTGTGACACATGGAATATATCGTGCACATCTGATAGGCGAGCCGGTAGTTCTAGTTGATATGCCACTTCGCCTTTCCTTTCCAGAATCTGAAAGGGTCCAATGTATCGAGGTGATAATTTCCCTTTCACCTTGAACCGACGAAGTCCTCGGATAGGGGACACCTTGAGATAGACATAGTCCCCCACGTTGAAAATAAGCTCTCTTCTCCATACATCGGCATAACTTTTTTGTCGGCTCTGTGCTATCCTCAAATTGTTACGAATTTCCCTCACTTTCGCCTCGGCTTCTTGTAGTACCTCAGGCACAAACACTTTACTTTCCCCTGTTTGGTTCCAAAATAGTGGAGTTCTGCACTTCCTCCCATACAAAGCCTCAAATGGTGACATCTTCATACTAGACTGATAGCTGTTGTTGTAGGAGAACCCCGCATACGGTAAGTTCTTATCCCAACTCCTATTGTTCTTGAGTGCACACGCTCTCAACATATCCTCAACGATCTGATTGGTTCTTTCCGTCTGCCCGTCAGTCTGGGGGTGATAGGCAGAACTAAAATTCAGATGAGTCCCCATGGTTTCATGTAACTTCTGCCAGAACCTTGAGGTGAACTATGTCCCTCGATCCGACACTATCTTCTTTGGTACTCCATGAAAACATACGATTCTTGACATGTACAATTCTGCAAATTTGGATCCACTGTAGCTTTCTTTCACGGGGATGAAATGAGCTACCTTAGTTAGCCTGTCGATGATGACCCATATTGAATCATATCCCGATTGGGTCCTAGGTAGTCCCACTATGAAATCCATACCGATTTCTTCCCATTTCCATTCAGGCACTTTGAGTGGTTGCAATAATCCTGCGGGTCGTTGATGTTCTGCTTTCACCAACTGACAATATGTCACATAGGGCAACATGCTCCGCGACATGTCGCTTCATGCCATACCACCAATATCTGCTCTTGAGGTCATGATACATCTTCGTACTTCCAGGATGAATGGAATAGTCGGAATCATGAGCCTCCTTCAAAATCAATTCACGGATCTCCTTCACTTCAGGCACACAGATTCTTTTCTCATGCCACACCGTACCTTGTTCATCCTCTCTGAACCCAGGAGCTTTATTCTCTTTGATGAGTTCTCTGATTTCTTGTATCTTCTCATCATTCTTCTGACCGTTGCGTATGTCTTGCTCTAATGTGGAGTCCACTTCCATGGCGATGGCCTCACCACTATTCACCAGACATAGATTGAGTTTTACAACATCTTCCTTCAATTCTGTAGGCATGTCCTTTAAGCTCAACATATTGACCTGCAGCTTCCGGCTTAAGGCATCAGCCATGACGTTCGCTTTCCCAGGATGATAGTTGATGCCTTCATCAAAGTCGTTGATTAGCTCTAACCATCTCCTTTGTCCGAGGTTGAGATCTGGCTGTGTGAAAATGTACTTTAAGCTCTTATGATCTGTATATATTCCTCTTTCCCATCAAGTAATGCCACCAAATCTTCAATGCGTGTACCACTGCGGCTAGCTCTAGGTCATGTGTAGGATAGTTCTTCTCATGTTTTCGGAGCTGCCAGGACGCGTAGGCCACGACATGCCCCTCTTGCATGAGAACACATCCCAACCCGTGTCCAGATGCATCGCAGTACACCGAAAAATTCTTCTGCATATCCGGCATAACTAGCACTGGGGCTGTTGTCAATCTTTTCTTCAATTCCTGAAAACTTGTCTCACACTCCGGTGTCCATGTGAATGTGATTCCCTTCTCTAACAATTTGGTGAGGGGTCTCAAGATCCTGGAGAAACCCTCAATGAACCGTCGATAATACCCAGCCATTCCTAAGAAGCTTCGAATTTCCCTGAAATTTTCAGGGGTCTTCCACTTCTGCACATCCTCGATCTTGGCGGGATCTACGGAGATTCCTCCCTCCGAGATTATATGCCCTAAGAAGGGAACTCTCTTCAGCCAAAACTCACACTTGCTCAACTTGGCATATAGTTGGTGTTCTCTCAGCTTTTGCAACACCAATCTTAAATGCCCCTCATGTTCTTCTTCATCTTTGGAGAAGACGAGAATGCCATCAATGAAAACCACCACAAATTTGTCCAGATATTCCATGAATACCTTGTTCATGAGATACATGAAATATGCCGGGGCATTAATTTTCCCGAACGGCATGATGGTGTATTCATACAACCTGTACTGAGATACGAAAGCTGTCTTTGGAATGTCGGTTTGCCTTATCTTCAGTTGGTGGTGTCCCGACGTGAGATCAATTTTTGAGAATACATACACTCCCCTCAACTGATCAAATAAGTCTTCAATGCGGGGTAATGGGTACTTGTTCTTGATGGTTACTTCGTTCAACGCACGGTAGTCTACGCATAACCTTTGGGTTCCGTCCTTCTTGGGTACAAATATCACTGGAGCTACCCATGGTGAGGAACTAGGACGAATATACCCCTTCTCTGTAAATTCTCTTATATGCTCCTTGAGCTCTTCCAGCTGTTTGGAGTCCAGCCGATAAGGCCTCTTGTATATTGGGGCTGTTCCAGGCACTAGTTCAATCGCGAATTCCACTTCACGATCGGGAGGCATACCTGGCAGCTCCTCCGGAGAAACATCTGGATACTCCCGGATAATCGTTATCTCTTCCACTTCCACCTCAACTTGATTGAGTTTAAGGTCCCTCCTAGGTTTTTGTACGGCTATGAACTTCACTTTTGTGCCGCTAGGGTGAGTTAGTTCCACCGTTCTTGTCGAACAATGGATGATTCCTTTATGTTTGGTCAACCAATCCATACCCAAAATAATATCTATCCCTTGTGAGTCTATCACTATGAGGTTTGCAGTAAATACTACCCCATTAATGTCTAGATTCACCTTGGGACACACTTGTCTTGTCCTTATTTCTCCCCTGGAGAGTTCACTGCTAACATATGGTTCATTTGTGTTGTTGCTAGATCATGCTTCTTAACAAACCCTTGAGCAATGAATGAGTGGGTAACACCAAAATCGAACAATAGGGTTGCAATGTGTAAATTTGCTGGAAACTTACCAATTACCACGTCAGGTGCCTCTTGCGCTTCCTCCATGGTCACGTGGTTCACCCGTCCTCGCATCACATTCTGCTGCTGTGGCTGCATGGGCTTCTTCTTTGGGCACTTATGGGCGTAGTGCCCCACTTCACCACAGTTGAAGCATTGCACCCCAACTTTGGGTGCCTGACCTTTGTTATCTTGGGGTTGGTTCGGTGGCCCTTGTCCTGCTGGTCGAGGTTGATATATGGGGTGTGGCTGCTGCACAAACTGACGCTGCGGCTGTGCGGGTGCTGATGGAGGCCTGAAGTTCGGGTTGTACCCTCTCGGTGCTGAGTAGGGTACCACAGCCTGGCTCATCTGCCCTGCAGGTTGCTACATCAGACGTGGACGTGTGTTGCTACTTGAGGCTTGGTGTGACCATCCCGCCTTCCTCTTGTTTTCATTCTCCAAGGCCTTCAGCTTCCTCTCCACGACAAATGCTCTGTCTACCATCTTTTGGAAGCTTTCATACTCGTTGGAGGACATTGCACATTGCATTGCCATAGTAAGTCCTTCTACAAAACAGTCTTGTTTTTGCTCATCAGTTTCGATGTCCCGTGGTGCATTACGGGATAGTTGGGTGAACTTGGTGAGGTATTCCCTCACAGTCATGTTGCCTTGCTGCAGTCCCAAGAACTCCTTTCTCTTGTTTTTTAGTTCACCCCTTGGTATGTAGTGGTTGCGGAAACTGCGCTTGAACTCTTCCCAAGTGATGTTCTCGGGGTCATGATGGGCTGCTACGTAAGCGGTCCACCAATCAGCAGCAGGTCCATACAATTAGTGAGAGGCAAACAGCACCCTCTCATACCCTTGGCATTGTATGATCCTCATCTTGCTCTCAATAGTCTTTAGCCAATCATCTGCCTCCAGAGGTTCAGCAGCACTTGCAAACTTTGGGGGTTGAGTTCCCAGAAACTCACTCAACCTTGGTTGGCGTGGTGCAGCTTTTGGGGGTGGAGCTTGGTGCAAGTTGGCCACCACTTGAGTTAAACTCTGGATGAGCTGATTCTGATTTTTGAGCATTTGGTGGATAGGATCAGCTCCTTCACGGCGACCACCCCTGTCTTGTCCTCCAGAAAGATGAGGATTGCCGGCCTCATCATTGTTGTTGGTGGGGTTGGCACCACGACCTTTTCTCTTCCAGCCATCTATCATGATCAACCAAGTGTTAACTTAAAGCATTACGTGTTAACTTAGCAAATTGCTTGTTTAAACTTAAACATTTGAGGCCTTAATATTTAAACAATTTCGGAAGATTTCACATAGATCTTTAGGGCGTCACGTCTCATGCGAGAATAAATGCTCTATTCATTCATATGGGTTCACACACCAAAGCAAAGCAACCTAAAGGCGAGGTTGTGGACAAATGCCCATGGCTTCCACAACTCACGTCACACACCAACATTAACACACAAATAAATAGGGGATTGACTCGACTACTCGATAACCTGCTGAATTAAGGGAAATGACTCTAAACAACTCGCATCGCTGAGCTGGCTCATCGGGGTCTTCTACATTATTGCGGCTGCCCTCTGGTTCTGCTTTAGGTGGGGAGGATGCTGGTGTAGGAGTGCGGCGACGCTTGCTCACCCGGCGGTCCGGGGAGTCAGGAGTCCATGTGTCATTTACGGTGACACACAGTTCATTCCCATCTCCTTTTTCTCTCGCCCTCAAGCTGGCGTGAAGCAACGCCTCAGTCTCCTTCAGGGTGTCATGAACATCCTGAAGCTCCTGCTGACACTCCTGCAGTCGAGTGCTGAGCATAGCAGCATCCTCCAAGCATAGGTCCATGTGCTCATGGGAAGTCCCCTGGTGCACTGGCGGGTACTTGTACTCCGCGGTGCCACTCACACTGGAGGACATACATGTACTCAGTCCTGTCCAGGTGGCGACGGTTGATGTAACTCTGGCAGGTGATGGCCTCCCAGGTGACATCCTTCTCAGCATCGGCCTGAGTCGCCTGACAAGCTGGAGAGCGGTGGATCTTGAGCAGCTGATTTTCATGGATAATCCTCATCTCTGAGTTCCATTCTTCCCGCTTCTCACGGATGGTCCTGATGGAGCTGTAGTGTATGATCAGCTTGCCCACATTGCCGGAGGCGTGGAGCATATGCGGAAGACGGCGCAACAAACCTCCTACTGCCAACCCGTAGGAGTGGTACGTCACCGGACGGTTCTCCTCTCTCAAGGCAAGGGCAACTACAGGAACTCTCCCTCCGGTGGACTTGCGAGCAGTACGGATCATGCGAACCATCTAAAACATAAAGCATTTAAAATTAAGTTAGATAAGAATTAAATAAAAAATTGTATTTTGAATAAAAGTTGGGGCAAGATGAACAAGTAAAGTGACCCTATTAAATAACACTTTTGACCCACACCTATGTAAAATAGTTTTTTTAATAAAATAGGGTCCTTAAATACGTCCATTTCTACCTAGGTCCACGTTCCTACGGGCAACCTGGCTCTGATACCACTTCTGTCACACCCGATTTCTCCGAAGAACAACAGAGAGAATATCACATGTATGCTAGGATCATTTTCTCATACATGTGATGACAAATAGTGAAGCATCATCATATTACAAGCTAGGTGTTCGAATATAAATAAGTCTTACATAGCATACGTCTCGATGGACGATAATAAGTTCATAACATATAAATAAAACAGCAGCGGAATATAAATCTTGTGGGCTCCAACACAGGCGTTGCCCAGGGGACTCCGTGAACCTAGAATCCTTCTTCGGGACCAAAGTCTTGGTCATTGAACACCACATCATCCCCTTGACCTGAGCAGCAATTTAAACCAACAGAAAAGCAAGTTTGAGTACCGTGGGTACCCAGCAAGTGTGGGAAAGTTATGTCATGCATGGCTAGAGCAAGGAGAGGTTGAACTTATGGTTAAAGCACTACGCAATTAATACCTATCACCTTAGCTTATTAAGCACCTACATTACTACATAGGTGAAATGGTCCCAATCTCTCAACCCATTATCAAAATCAAGTAGCCATCCCATCATTTCCAATGTTAAGCTCCCCGCTTAACATCCTCAACTTCCCAATCCATCATCCTCTAATCATGAATAAGTCCAAGCCGCTCTTGACCGTGAGCACGGTTGTCATGACAGTTTTGACTCTGCAGAGTTTGCACCACTGTACCCACATGTAGTGATTTTATCCCCCGTTGCCGGGTGGACTAAAAGAACCTCCATTATGCCAGTGGCCGCGAACCACGTTCACACTTCCCAGGTGTGTAGCCAGGAGATCACTACGAGGCCTTTACAAAGGGATTCCCGACGAGCGTGGGCCCACTGAGGTTTCACCCCTAACAGCATACAAGAGGCTCCAACCCCGCTGCAGTGGCTCCCTCTTGAGCCTTGCGGTTCATATGGTAGTCCAGCTGACACCTACTCTCCGCACCATCCAAAACACCCATACTACGCCGGGGATACACCTAATTAATTGACCAAGCTGCCCCATCTCAGCATGTGGTTGGCACGGTAAAGCCAGGTTACATGCTCCATGAACCGGTCCTTAGGATCCAGGCAAGTACTAAACACAAACCCAAGTCTCGTGCACCCATCACCAACCAAATCATCCAACTTGCCTCGATCCCTACCTCTACATAACTCATAATGTCTCATTCAAGAGTAAGGTAAATAAGTTGATGATCTCATATCCCAATTATCCCATTCTAAGCATGGCTAAGCATAAGCATATAAATAAATGACATAATAAAATAAATCCCAACCCAGGCTACAAGGAAATAAGATAATGAAAATCTAGGGAAACTTCCTAGCTTGCGTATCATATTTCAGATTGACAATGCAATTAAATTCTAACTACACATCCTAGTATAGGATCAAAGTGGTCAAGGACACTTGCCTTCTTCCTGCTGCTCTGGGAATGGAAAGTCTTGGTCTTGGAAGGGGAGAACTTGCTCTGGGGCAGGCTCTAATCATGCCAATACACATAGCAAAAGAAAACAACAATCCATAAGCCATAGTTCACACTTTCACTCATGCAAACCACACATACATACATACTAAAGTCATTCACATGTTTAGGTGTTGTGGTTACCCTAGATGTGTTGATTTTAGGCCTACATACACTTTTAAACATATATATATATATATATATTATTTCTAACTTTTGTATTCAGATTTCTAGTTGCACACTATATATCAATTTCCCATTGAACAAATTCTCTATATTTAATTAATACACTCCTTAGCCACAAAATTTGCATGAAAGGAAGTTTCCTACTTCAAATAGGTTTTCAGATCTTCTTCAAAATCTCAATTTGAAGTTTTTTAAAATAAAGACCTCATTTAATATTTTCAAATTTTGCATACTTATTTTCCTATATTTTCAGATTTATTTTCCTTGCCTAAAAGTAAATTTCAATATTAAAATAGTAAGACATATCATCTAAACAAAATAGGTTCTGATCTAAAATGTTCAATAAAATATTTTTGAACTTCCTCTCTGATGTGAAACAATTTAAATTTATTTTACCAGTTTTTAGAATTATTTCCTAGCCTAAAATGTGTCTCTAGATATAATAAAAATGAGAAACACTTAGGCAGATTTCATTTCAGCCTAAAATCTATTTTTAACTCATTATAAAGGTTTTCCAAGTGCTAGGAGAGTTTAAATTTATATTTGCACATGTGTTTGCATCACCATTTAAATTAAAATCCTAGTCACATGTTCAAATTTCTGAATTTAATATCCTATAGGGTCTAAAAGGCAAATCCACCCTACTGCAGGGTTTAATTTACTATTTCCTAAATTTTCAGGGGCTTAATTACACATAATAGAGGGGTTTTCCTAATTTTTATTAAGTCCAGGGGCTAAAACTGATTTTTAAATGAATTTACATGAATTTCTGAAGGTCCAGGGGCTAGATCAGAAGTTTCCGGGGCTAGCTCGTGTTTTCCGAGATCCCCAGGGGGTAGCGTGTAAAATTCCCTGCCTTTATAATGCGGGGCTGACGTGGGCCGTTGGATTTAAAACAGACGGCTCAGATTAGATTGCCGATGCGGTACGGGGTAGATCTAATAGGAACCGCACGATTTAAAATGGACGGGCTTCAGGGGGCCACGTCGCCCTGGCCGGAGCCAGCCCACGCGCGCGGCGGCGCGTGGCGGCGGGGGTGGTGATCTCTCCGGCGCAGCTTCGGTTCCTTGCCGCTATACGCGAAAACTTGCAGTTTTTCACACGGATCGACTGCGGAGGGGTAGGGGAAGCTCACCTAGGGGTTTCTCCGGCTTGGGAGGTCAGAATTCGGCTCTGCAACGACGATGGTTGAAGCTGCTCCTCGGTGCTCGTCGGAACCGATGCTAGGGCGCGAAACTTGTCGCTTCCTTCACCTGCAGGGCTCTCTGGAGGCGGTGGAGCACGGCAAGCTCGTTAGTCCAACGAAAAACGAAGAGATCCGAAGGTTTTTCGGTGGGGGATGATCGGTTCTCACCGGGAGGAAAAACAGCCGATCGGGAAGGAAAAAGGGGCGATTGTCGGCGTCTAAATGGGCGAGGGAGGGCGGCGGGGTCTGTTGAGATCGCGCTGGGGTGCTCGGGTCCGAGAATCGGGGCTGGGAGCGAGGGTTCCGGAGGGGCGGTTGTGATCGGGCGCGAGAGAGAGCCGGAGCAGTTGGGGCGCGCGGGGGAAAGGGATGACATGCGGGCCCCACGCGTCAGAGAGAGGGAGAGAGGGGGGGCGCGGGCTTTGGGCTGGTTGGCGCGCGCGGTTTTGGGCCAGATGAGCGGGTTTCGGCCCACTGGCCAGTTTTTTTTCTTTTTCTTTTTCCTTTTCCTTTATCTGTTTTGATTCAAATTTAAATTCCAGTTTGAATTTGAATTGCTACACCACATGCAATACGTCCAAAAATTTTTAAATTCTCCTCTTTAGCAGGTTTTGGGGTGTTACAGGTCTGTTCTGTACAGAATAGGGGACTGATTAGGTTTGCTTTAGGAAGAGGTGTAAACATGAAATTTTGTTATGCTTTCATAAAGTTTTAGCATGTTCATGTTCTACATACTTTCACATACTGCTGAGATCAAGTTTTGACTCCCCTCAAAATTATACTTTTGCAGTATGGTGCGTACTCGTTCTTCGAGTAAGGCTGAAGGTTCTCGCCGAGACGGCGATGACTCGACTCCACCGCGGGCACCACCATCAATGGTATGGGCGGATGTCATGGCTCAGGTGGTCGAGTCGAATCAGGAGAACACAATACTACTCCAAGCCTTGGTACAACAAGGCATGCTTCATCGAGAACGACAGGTCGTTCCACCTCGGAATGCCTATTTGGACTTCTTGGCGACTCAACCGCCATTATTAACAGAAGCTACCGAACCTGTGGAAGTGGATCAGTGGCTTTGGGTTATGGAGTCCAAGTTTGGAGTGTTCGAGTGTGATGATTATCAGAAGACATTATTTGCAGCTCAACAACTCCATGGAGCCGCCGGAAATTGGTGGTTCGAATATCTCACCACTATTTCGGAAGGCCATCGAATGGAATGGACCGAATTTCGTGAAGCATTCCGTGCTCGTCATATTCCTACGGGTTTTATCAAGACCCAGCAGCAGGAATTCAGGAAGTTGAAGCAGGGGGACATGAATGTCCTCGATTATGTCAAACGGTTTAACCATTTGCACAATATGCTTCCGACTATGCGACGAGCGAAGCTACAAGGTGTGATTACTTTTTCCATGGCCTGAGTGCCATATTAAAGGGTAGGTTGGCTTTGTTCAATCAAGGAAACTACACCGAGTTGGTCAGTGCTTCCATGCTGCAAGAACAGGCGACACTTGAGTGTCAAGCAGAGAAGAGGGACCGGGATGATGTGCAAGAAGACACACCCATTGTTCCCCATAAGTACCATTTGGTGTATCGTACACCATCCGGTGAAATATGGCAGCCACCAGTAAGATCAACTTATTCAAGCTTTCCTGTTCAAGAATCACGTCTTGAAGCACCACCGCAGTCGCAGCAATGATTAATTTCTGGTGCCTCATTGCTGCAGCCAAGTACATCAACTTCTCAACCGCAAGTCAGCAAAGAACTGGGGAAATATCCTTGTTCTTATTGCCACAGTTTTGTGCATTTTATGCAAGAATGCCGGAAAAGTTGTTAAACAGCGGACAACCATCATCATCAGGTGGTATGCCGCCACGTGCTCAAGTAAATATAACAGCATTGCAATCCAGGAGTGTGCAACACCTTGTTATTGAGGATGTCCCGGAGGGAGCACCGGTGTTAGCGGGCATGTTCACTCTTAAAGACATACCCGTGCTCATACTTTTTGATTCCGGTGCTACCCACAATTTTATCAGCAAATCATGCGTGGATCAGCAACAATTATCCACCAATACTCCCACGACGAGTTATCTTATATGTTCACCAGGAGGAAATATCTCTGCTAATCAGATTGTGTCCTGAGCAGCTTTATGTTTGGGAGGAAAAATATACCCAACATCGCTGATTATGTTGGATGGGCAGAAGATAGACGTAATTTTGGGGATGTCTTAGTTAAACCATCATGGTGCCGTTCTCAATATCGGTAACCGGACTGTTCAGATTGACTCGCCGATTCACGGACAGCACACACTGTTTCTAGACAGTGAAGATCAAGAAATGGCAGAGGCCTACCACACGGAAGCGATTAAGCTTGAATATATTCCGGTGGTACGTGATTACCCTGATGTTTTTCCCGATGACACACTGAGCATGCCACCCGAACGGGACGTAGAGTTCAAGATCGAACTGACGCCGGGAACAACACCTATCTCACGAAGGTATTACAAGATGGCGCCTAACGAACTAGCGGAGTTAAAGGAGCAGCTAAATGAACTCATGAGCAGGGGTTTCATACGACCAAGTTCTTCACCTTGGGGTTGCTCTGCGCTGTTCGTTAAGAAGAAGGACGAAACACTGAGGTTATGTGTTGATTATCGTCCTCTAAATGATATTACTGTAAAGAATAAGTATCCGTTGCCCCGCATCGATATTTTATTCGATCAACTTGTGGGTGCAAAGGTATTCTCGAAGATGGATCTTCAGCCCGGATATCATCAAACCAAAATCCGACCGGAGGACATACCGAAGACAGCTTTCTCCACGAGATACGGGCTTTATGAGTACCTCGTCATGTCATTTGGATTAACCAACGCTCCGGCACACCTCATGTATTTTATGAATTCAGTATTCATGCCGGAGTTAGACAAGTTAGTCGTGGTATTCATCGATGACATTTTGGTTTACTCCAAATCCGAAGAAGAGCACGCTGAACATTTGCGTATCGTGCTACAACGGTTGAGGGAGCACAAGCTATATGAGAAGTTCAGCAAGTGCGAGTTCTGGATTGATCAAGTGCCTTTTCTAGGCCATATTATTTCAGCAGAGGGCATTGCCGTGGACCCTAGCAAAATTGAACAAGTGCTGAAATGGGAATCTCCCAAATCTGTCCAGAGGTCTGAAGTTTCCTAGGTTTAGCGGGGTATTATCGGAGGTTCATTCCGAGCTTCTCAAAAATTCCTAAATAAATGATGGAGCTGCTGAAAAAGGGCAATAAATACATGTGGAATGCAGCATGTGTAACACCCTCAAATTCATTCCCATGCATTGCATACATTTTTCATGTAGAGAAACATTATAAAAGAAGTAGAAATGGAGAAAGAACTATAAAAATGGAGAAAGAACTATCTAAATGGAGAAAGAACCATAGAAATGGAGAAAAGAACCATAGAAATGGAGAAAGAACCATAGAAATGGAGGAAGGAACAATAGAAATGGAGAAAGAACCATAGAAATGGAGGAAGGAACCAAAGAAATGGAGAAGGGAATATAGAAATGGAGAATGGGGCATAGAAATGGAGAAGGGCAATGTAGAAATGGAGAATGGGACATAGAAATGAAGAGGGGAATGTAGAAATGGAGAATGGGACATAGAAATGGAGAGGGGAATGTAGAAATGGATGGGACATAGAAATGGAGTGAAGAATGTAGAAATGGAGCAAGTGACATAGAAATGGTGAGGAATGGGAAAAAGATAGCTGAAATGAGCCATTTCCAAATTTCCCCCAAAATTTCCCCAATTCCACAAAAGGGGAATTTTCCCCACATTTTGGGGATAAAATCCTCAAGGCTGCCACACCACAAGAGATAAGTTTGTTAAGATCCAAAAAAAAATTGAATAGGACTCTTATTGAGTTCCAATTGGAGTAGGACTCCTCTTTTCCACCCTTATAAATATAACCCCCACCCCCTGGCCGAAATCCTCTCCCTTTTTGTCGTCCCCTCCTGCTGCCAAGCCCCCTTCCTTGCTGCCAAGTCGCCAAGTTCCCCCCCCTTGCCGGAATTTGGCCGCCGTCGAGCTCCGTCGAGCCCCGCCGTCGCCGGAGAAGAAGCCCGACGATCTGTCCTGCCCTAATCTTCCATAGAAAAATTCCCCACTGCTGCCATTGCTAGGAGGAAGGCCCTGACACAAGGAGGAAGAGAGTTAGGTCTCCATTACCCATCTTACGACGTCGTCGCTGTTTCTACGCATCCGTTTTCTTCGCCCCCTTCTAGCAGAAACTTTTACGTGTGGATAGATCGTGTTTTGATCGGTTTTTGATGGTGGAATTGATCTAGATCTTGAGTCAAGATCATCACCAAGTCCACACTTGATCCCAGCACCCTTGTTCATCATAAAACCCCATGAAAGCCCGTTAAAACATGCAAGAACACGTACAAACTGGTTTAATAAAACAGCACCATAGGATTTGCATTCATCTACCCCATCGCATCTTGAGTAAAGTTTGTGCATGATGATTGATTGCTGTAAATTTTGTATGTGCGTGATCGTGAGTAGAAGAACAAGCTCAAGAGGCCATCTACGAGGAACTACAACACCAAGACTTCGAGATGCTTGAACAACAAGAATCACAGGAGCAAGGCAAGTGCCCCTTGACCATATTGATCCCATGTTTTGAAACTGTTTTGTTTACGAAAACTCGTATGCTTGAGTCAACTTGATGGGACACCCTTTTATAGGATTTTACTAGTTTTGTTAACCATCCTTGTCGCCGGGAAAGTTGATGAGTCGGGTATGGCCGTTTTTCCTTTTCGCTTCGCTTAATTCACGGGATACGGGAAGCTGAAATAAAACATGTCTAGCTACTGCACTCATATGAATAATGATGATGAGATCTTGATGATGTTAATGGGCATGGAATCGGGAAGATCTAGGCAAGCTTGGTTCGTGAATGTTGCTGGATGAGATGGTGGTGCTTGCCGTAGATCTAAGGACCGGTTCATGCGAGAATATGCCAGAAAAACATTGCCACCACAAGGCCAAGTATGGGTGCGGCTTAGCTGATTAATTAGGTGTGTTGCTAGCTTGTTACGGACCGTGGATGGCGCGGGGAATGGGAGTCGAGGAGGACTGCCCTGGGAACTGCATGGCAAAAGAGGGGGCCTGTGGGTGGGAGAATGGTGATTCGAGCCTGCCGGTGAAACCTTAGTGAGTCCATACATCTAGTAGCCCCTTTGTAAAGGCTATTTTGTGATCTCTTGGCCGTACACCAACGATTGTGTACTGGCATAATGGAGGTTCTGCAGTTGCTGACGGATGACGAAATCACGAACTTGTGGGTAAAGTGGTGCCACCTCTGCAGAGTGTAAAACTATCATGGTAGCCGTGCTTCCGGTCACAAGCACCTGGCCAACTTCCATGATTAGAGGGAAAACTTTGGATGGTTATTCGGTATGGTTGTTCTATGGTCATTGGGATTGGTTTTGGGACTGCTTTGAGTCATGATAATGAGTTTTGTTTTGGTTATATGAATATGAGATGGGTATGAATGTTTATGAGTATGAGATGAACTTGAGAAAGATTAATGGCTGAATGAGACTTGATAAGTGGTGAATTATGATGAGAAAATGTTGCTGAATTACTTGGTCATGTTGGGATAAATTTCACTTAGAAATAGTTGCTGTTTTTATCATGTTTGCGAAATAAAATTTGCTTGCTGTAATGAGCCTTTTTATTTCCTACCTTGTTGTAAGCTATATGTCATACTTTTCTCGCACTTGCTGAGTACGACATGTACTCACTCTTGCATTTCCACATATACATCAGCTACAGGAGATGAGTACTTCGAGGACCATGTGGAGTACTAGGCGTTCGAACTACCATCAACATGTCTGTGGAGTTGAAGTTGGAGCCTGCTGCTTAGTTATTTCCGCCGTCGTTTAGAGACTTACGCTGCAAGAATAAGTTAGAGATTCATGAGTGAGACTTTGAGTCATTGTAATAAAGTACTTAAATACTATTTATTCGTGGTTATATTCTGAATTCAGTTTGTGGATTACATGTGTACGTGTGATGAACATCCTGGGCACACATATGCATTCACTTGGTTCTATTTTTGGAACCGGGTGTCACAGATTGGTATCAGAGCCACGTTGACCGTAGGACGCAATCCTTAGTAGAATGGACACTCTAAAACACATAGGCACACCTCTCTAAACTGCTATTTCCAAAAAATGCTTGCTGCTGCACTTTACTTGTCAATTCAGCCACCGCAAAGTGCTATCTTAGCCCCTCTTTTGTTCTTTTCTTGTGGGCAGCCACACTTTCTGTTTCCTTACTTCATAGCTTCTGAAGTTTTGTAATTATTTCCTTCTTCTCTAAAGATTCTCATGTCTTACTTAGAGATGCCGGTCACTAGGAGCACATCACGCATGAGAACTCGTCCACCACCACTTGGGAGTGCACTTAACCCCATTGAGGTGTCCGATGGATCATATTGGGAGGAGGTGAAGATGGAACCTCATGATGAAGATGAAGTCAATAGCTCTATGCATGAGGAAGAGGATCCGGAAGAGGTGGAACCATTCGAAGATGATATGGAGGATGATCCACAAGAACGACATTGGTACGCACCTCAGGAGGAATTTCACGCGAGCTTACACCCCGTGGAGCCTCATGAAGCTATGTTGGGAGGATATGAATCCGAAGAGCAGCCAGCCCTTGCTGAGACCAATAATGAAGGTGATGAATGGGCTAACCATTGAGTTCAAGAATTTCGGTCTGACGGAATGGAAGGAGGACACATATCCAAGGAGCTTAAAGAGTTTCTGGATTGCTGCAGCTTATACCCGGAATATCTTCTCAAGAAAGTCCCTCGTCTCGGACATGAAGAGTGGAAGGCTGAGGTAACCACCCTTTCTAACGGTAGGGTTGTCACTCGGCACTTCGCACCCACATGGAGAGCTACAAGGACATAAGCTATTGATGATGCCGCATGGGATGCACTCACCGTACTGTGCTACGCCTTACGTGAGCAGCTTGAGAACACTACTTTTGGGCTGCACCCGTATCGGAAGAGTGGTACAAGGGAAATCATTGGACCCCATGGAGGAGCTCTTTCCAACCCACAAGATGCTGACAAGTCTCATAACCCGACCGAGTTCGTGGCAATCCGACGATGAAATCCATACTGATGTCCTCCCACTTCCACTCGGGTACCTTCAAGGTTTGCAACAATCCAGCGGGTATTTGATGTTCGGCCTTCACCCGTTGGCATGTGTCGCATAGGGCAATATATTCGGCTATGTCCATTTTCATACCATCCCACCAATAACAAGTCTTCAAGTCCTTGGACATTTTGGTACTTCCGGGATGTATGGAATAGGGTGAATCATGTGACTCTTTTAATATCATGTCGTGGATGTGCTTCACGTTAGTCACACAAATCCTTTTTCCTAGCCAAAGCGTACCCTTCTCATCTTCTTTGAAATCCTTCTCTATTCCTTGTCGGATTCTTTCTTTGATTTCCTTGATCTCCTCATCTGTTGCTTGGCCATGCCTTATCTCTTGCTCCAATGGAGAGTGGATCTCCATCACTTCCATGTTGTTCAAGAATCCGAGGTGTAACCGTTCGAACTCCTTACATAGTTCGGGTGGTAGCTCCCGAACGGTGAGTTGGTTACATGCTCCCTTCCGGCTCAATGCATCAGCTACTACATTGGCCCTTCCAGGGTGGTAGTTGATTCTAACATCGTAATCTTTGATGAGTTCCAACCATCGACGTTGCCTCAAATTCAAGTCCGTTTGTGTAAATATGTACTTGAGGCTTTTATGATCCGTATATATCTCACATCGATGACCAAGGATATAATGTCTCCAAATCTTCAATGCATGCACTACTGCTGCTAGCTCCAAGTCATGTGTAGGATAATTAAGCTCGTGCTTCTGCAATTGTCGTGAGGCATAGGCTACCACTTGTCCTTCTTGCATGAGCACACATCCGAGCCCTTGTCTGGATGCATCACAATATACGTCAAAGCTCTTGCTTACGTCTGGCAATATCAAAACCAATGCTATGGTTAGCCTTTTCTTGAGTTCCTAAAAACTTTCTTGGCATGCTGGCGTCCATTGGAAGGCTTTTCCCTTCGTTAGCAACTCCGTCATAGGCTTTGCTATCTTAGAGAAATCCTTGATGAAGCGTCGGTAGTATCCAGCCATCCCAAGAAAACTCCGAATATCCCTCACGTTTTGCGGTTGGTTCCACTTCAGAACATCTCCCACTTTTCCGGGATCAACCGATACTCCTTCCTTGGAGATAATGTGTCCTAGGAACGATATCTCCTTGAGCCAAAATTGACACTTGTTAAGCTTGGCATACAATTGATGCTCGCGCATTTTCTGCAAGGTCAATCTCAAATGTTCTTCATGCTCCTCCTCACTTTTTGAATACACCATAATGTCGTCGATTAAAACCACGACGAACTTATACAAGTACTCCATGAAAACCTTGTTCATAAGGTACATGAAGTATGCGGGTGCATTTGTTAACCCAAAAGACATGACGGTATATTCATACGAACCATACCGTGTCCGAAAGGCAGTCTTGGGTATATCAGAGGGCTTAATCTTCAGCTTGAAGTATCCCGACCGAAGATCAATCTTAGAGAACACTCGGGCTCCTTTCATTTGGTCGAATATGTCTTCTATACGGGGCAGAGGGTATTTGTTCTTGATTGTCACTTCGTTGAGAGACCTATAGTCCACGCACATCCTTTGGGTCCCATCCTTCTTGTCTACAAAGAGCACGGGGGCTCCCCATGGTGACGAGCTTGGACGTATAAAACCCTTCTCCAACTGCTCCTGAATTTGCTTCTTGAGTTCCACTAGTTCATTGGTGGGCATCCTATAGGGTCTCTTTGCTATGGGTCCAGTTCCGGGTACCAAATCAATGGCAAACTCAATGTCCCAGTCAGGTGGCATACCTAGAAGCTCTTCTGGAAACACGTCCGAGAATTCCTGAACCACTGAAATGCTATCCAATGTTGCTCCTTCGACGTGGTTCAAAATTGCCCTTTCGGTTGTTTGTTGGGCTGACTCAAACTCGATATGAACACCGTGCTCGTTTGTCAACTGCACGCTCCTTTCAGCACATTGGATTACTCCATTGTGCTTGCTTAACCAACCCATCCTGAGTATTATGTCAAGCCCTTGGGAATCCAAGACGATGAGGTTGGCAAGGAAGTCTACCCCCCTTATTTTAAGGCTTACTTTCGGACATACTATATTAGTCCTCATCTCTCCACCGGGAGAATTAACTAACATAGCGCATTTTAAGTGTGATATGGGTAGATTATGCTTGGCAACATACTTAGATGATATGAAGGAATGTGATGCTCCAGAATCAAATAAGATGGTGGCTGGGTTGGAGTTGGCAAAGAACATACCAAGTACGACGTCCTCAGCCTGTTGTGCTTCCTCAGCAGAGACATGGTTCACGTTGCCGCGAGCATAATTCTGCTGTCCACGGTTTCCTTGATTGTCCCCTCCGTTTGGTCGCGGGTTCTGCTTGGGCACGTTGCCTTGCTGTCCAGGGCCTCTCCTCGGGCACTGGCTCGCGAAGTGTCCTGTTTCCCCGCATGTGAAGCATGCCCTGTTGCTCACGGCAGCAGGTACGTTGGGGCGGGGGTTTTGAACAGGAGCGCCCATGTTGGGTCGGGGCACAGGAGGCAAGGGCACACGAGGTGCTTGTGCAACGGGTCGTTGCTGTGGTGGCTGACTAGGGCGGTATGCAGGAGCGGTCGATCCATACTGTCGTGCGGCTGGGGGCATGTACCGAGGTCGTACGTTGCTCCCTTGGCACTAGTATGACATCTTCCTCTTGCACTCTCGCTCGATCTCTCGGATCTTGCTTTCAACCACTATAGCCTTGTCAACCAGCTTCTGGAAGCTCGCGTAGTCATTGTTGAGGAGCTGAACCTGGATCTCATTGTTCAACCCTCTCATAAACAGGTATTGCTTCCTCTGGTCTGAGTTGACATCTTCGGGGGCATACCACGACAGTTGTGTGAACTTGTTGAGATACTCATTCACGCTTCTCTGTCCTTGGCGGATACCTTCAAACTCCTGTCTCTTGAGTATCATTACACCAGCAGGGATGTAATGAGAGCAAAAAACTCTCCTTGAACTCAGTCCAAGTGATCGTTTCCGGGTCGACATGAGTGTTACATAGGGCATCCCACCAGTCAGCGGCAGCTCCCATGAGTTGGTGCGACGCAAAAAGAACCTTCTCTCGGTCATTGCACTGCACTATGGCAAGCTTCTTCTCCATGGATTTCAACCAGTCGTCGGCCTCCATGGGGTCGTTAGCTTGAGCAAAGATGGGTGGTCGAGTCCTCATGAACTCACCCAGTCTGTTATGAGCCGGCGATGGTGGTGGCGGTGGTGCTGGAACGGGGTTGTTGTTGTTGGCCTGCAACTGACCCAAAGTTTTGATCATGGTTTGCATAAGTTGATTCTGCATGGCCATCAATCATTCCAGATTGTTCTCACCAGCTCCGGGGTTAACAGGAATTTCATCGTGGCCATCCTCTTGGTTGTCACGGACGTTCCTTCGGCCGGCGTTTCCTCTCACCATCTGTGAGAGAGAACGAAATAGAGTAGAAGATTAGAAGGTTAGATAGATCCCCTCAACTATATGCATCAAGGTGGATTGGACTATATATATTAGCCCATATGAGGATGTGAACAAGTGCCGAGGCATCTCACACCTCTTTCTACTTATGTGTGGATATGGACAATGCTTTGAGACGTCTCACAACTCACACTAAGCACACAATCACAAACAATCATCACAAGGGCTCACACAACTCCTATTCAAGGCTTGTTCAATGGGGGTCCTATATGGCTTAGGGTGTTGCCAATCTGTGATCCAACTATGGCCTTTCCTAGGCTTGTATCCTATGTCAAGGTAGTTTCAAGGCCAATCTATGCATCCTAGGATTGCATCCTATGGTCAGCGTGGCTTAGCTACCAATCTGTGTCTGATACTTATCTGTGATCTATCTAAGGGTGTAACCTACCGTCAACCCGTGGCTCTGATACCAATCTGTGACACCCTCAATTCTGTGGAAAACCACGGAACCGAGAACTGATGCATATGTGTGCCCAGGATGTTCATCACAAATATACACATCATCAACAAACTGAATTTCAGAATATATATGACCACGAATAACAGAGTTTATTACAATGCCTCATGAGTCTTGGACTCATGCTCACAGCGGAAGTCTTAATCTAACAGCGGAAGTCTTTATTTCTATGCAGCGGAAGTTTTCTAACTAATGAGGAAGCAATCTAAGCAGTAGCAGCTCCATCTCTACTACTTCATCCCCACAGGCAAGGTTGAGGACAGATTTACACGCCTTAATGCTCAACCTGATCTTCATAGTAATCTTCTCCTGTTTCTGATGATGAACTAATGATGCAAGTTTGAGTACAATGATGTACTTAGCAAGTGCGGGAAAATATGATATGTAGCTCACAACAAGGTAGGTATAAAAAGGCTCATTGCAGAAAGCAAAGTTAGTTATCAAAACCATGATAAAACAACAACTTATCTTTAAGCGAATGTAATCCCAACATGTACTAAAATACCAATCATACCTCCATTACGTTCATTACCTTCCATGTCCCAGCCAGACATTAATCAACCTCATTCTTGTTCACGAACACCTTCTCGTATTCGCTACCATCTCATGAATATCATCTCGTATTCGCTACCATTTCATACCATAAACAATTTCGTCTCACACCGTTCAATCTCGTTGTCATGACTCAACAGTCATGCAACCCATCTTATCACCCAGACTCAACAGTCCCGAAAACAAAACCAAAACAAAACCTTCCAAAACCATACCCAAAAACTGTGACGCCCTCAATTCTGTGGAAAACCATGGAACCGAGAACTGATGCATATGTGTGCCTAGGATGTTCATCACACATATACACATCATCCACAAACTGAATTTCAGAATATATATGACCACGAATAACAGAGTTTATTACAATGCCTCATGAGTCATGGACTCATGCTCACAGCGGAAGTCTTAATCTAACAGCGGAAGCCTTTATTTCTATGCAGCGGAAGTTTTCTAACTAATGCGGAAGCAATCTAAGCAACAGAAGCTCCATCTCTACTTCATCCCCACATGCAAGGTTGACGACAGATTTACACGCCTTAATGCTCCACCTGATCTTCATAGTAATCTTCTTCTGTTTCTGATGATGAAGTAATGATGCAAGTTTGAGTACAATGATGTACTCAGCAAGTGCGGGAAAATATTATATGTATTTCATAAAAATGTAGTTATAAAAAGGCTCATTGCGGAAAGCAAAGTTATTTATCAAAACCACAATAAATCAACAACTTAACTGTAAGTGAACATAATCCCAACATGTATTAAAATACCGACATACCTCCGTTATGTTCATTACCTTCCATGTTCCAACCAGACATTAATCAAACTCATTCTTGCTCACGAATACCTTCTCGTATTCGCTACCATCACACAATACCATCTCATATTCGCTACCATTTTATCTCATAAACAACTTCGTCTCCCGCCGAGACAAACCTCGTTGCCATGACTCATCAGTCATGCAACCCATCTTATCACCCGGACTCAACAGTCCCGAAAACAAAACCAAAACCAAACCATCCAAAACCATGACCAATAACCATCCCAACTAATCATGGAAGTTGGCCAGGCGCTCGTGACCGTAAGCTCGTCTATCATGATAGTTTTAGACTCTGCAGAGTTTGCACCTCTTTACCCACAAGTTTGTGATTTTGTCACCCGTCGGCGACTGCAGAACCTCCACTATATCAGTACACAACCGTCGGTGTGTGGCCAAGATATCACAAAATAGCCTTTACAAAGGGGTTACTAGATGTATGGACTCACTAACGTTTCACCGGCAGGCTAGAATCTCCAATTCTCCCACCCACGGGCCCCCTCTTGTGCCATGCAGTTCCCAGGGAAGTCCTCACTCGACTCCCATTCCCTTCGCCTTCCACGGTCCATAACAATCTAGCAACTTACCTAATTATTCAGCTAAGCCACACCCATACTTGGCCTTGTGGTGGCACTGTTATCCTGGCATGTGGTCGCATGAATCGATCCTTAGATCTACGGCAATTAAACCACCATCTCATGCTATCTCATTCACAAACCCAGTCCTACCTAGATCTCCCTCCGATCCATGTTCATTAACAACATCAGTTTCTCATTATCGTTACGAGTGCAGTTAGCTAGACACATCTATCTCGCTTCCCAATCCCACGGACTCAGCGAAGCATAAAGCAAAAACCATACCGGACTCATAAACATCCCTGGCGACAAGGGTGGTTTAACCAAAACTAGTAAACTCCTATAAAAGGGTTTCCCATCATGTTTTGACTCAGCACACACACCTTTTCGCAAAACAAAACAGTTTCCCAAAACATAGGATCAATATGGTCAAGGGGCACTTGCCTTGTTCCTGCGGTTCCTGTTGCTCAAAATCTTGTTGTTGTAGTCCATCGTGGGTAGCTCCCTGAGCTTGTCCTTCTATACATGATCACGCACATACAAGATTTATAACAATCAATATCATGCACAAACTTTAACTAGATGCGATGATGCGTATGCATGCTAACCCCATGATGCAGTTTAGTTTATACATGTTCTTGCATGGCTTGCATGGTTTTATGATGAACAGAGGTGTTCGGATCAAATGTGGACGTGGCGATGACCTCGTCTTTAGATCTAGATCAAACCGATCAGCAAGTGATCTGTCCACGAGAAAGCTTCTGTTCGAAAGGAATCGAAGAACAGATGCAAAGAAAACGCGATGATATCGTAAGGCAGTATTGAAGACCTACCTTACGTTCTTCTGGGTCTCGAGGTCCTTCTCCTATCAGACAGATCATAGGGGCTCTCTTCCAGCGATCTCTCTCTCAACCTAACTCCGGTGATGGGTTTACTCGGCGAGTTGGAGCTAGGGCTCTAAGTCGTCGGCTCAGGAGTTGGAAAAGAAGTTTGTGGTTGCGGCCAAAGGTTCTAGGTTCTATTTATAATCGGAAGAAGAAGAGTTCTAATCTGATTGGATCTCGAATAAGAGTCCTATTCAAATTGTTTCCTAGATTTTCAACAACTTTATCTTAGATTGATTCAGTGTGGTGACATTGTGGAATTCGTGTCGGTTTCCTCTCCGTACCGGTATTTCCACGCGTACAGAAGCTAAAACCGCTCCAAAACTCGTTTCCTCCGCGGCGATGAGCTCTGGAAGCTCCACGTGTCTACCAGGGCCTGGTCTCCCCTTTTCCGCAGAGACGAGCTCCGGTTGTGCCGCGTGTCAAGCGAGTGAGACCTTCCTCTCCTTTGGAGGTGAGCTCCGTGTGCGCCACGTATCCTGGCGGTCGGGACCTCCTCTCTATTCAGAGGTGGCTCCGCGCATGCCACGTGTCAGTGCCTGACCTTCCCTCTCTTCGGAGGTGGCTCCGGGTGTGCCACGTGTCCTAACAGCGTCAGACTTCCTTTCTTCTCAGAGACAAGCTCCGAGGTTGACACGTGTCCAACAGTGACGGACCTCCCGGAGGTAAGCTCCGGTGGTGACATGTGTCCAATAGAACCGGACCTCTCGGAGGTGAGCTCCGAGATCAACACGTATCCCGCGCGACTAGTCCTCTGATTTCCGTGGTGACTAGCTCCTAAGGCAACACGTGTCCTGCGGGACTGGCCTTGCTTCTCCGTAGAGGCTAGCTCCGGGGCAACACGTGTCCCACGGGGTCGGACCTCTCCCCCTTTGCGGGAATGAGCCCCGAGCTTGCCAAGTAGCCAGTTTAGCGGTGGACCTCTCCCCATTTGCGGAGATGAGCTCCGAAGGCGCCACGTGGCCAGCGGGCGGCGGAAGTTGTCTTCGGCGCTTTTGGTGAACTGAGTTTTTGGCTATCTTTTTGATATTTTCTCTGATCCCACTTCTTTTAAAATGTTTTCTCTACATGAAACATGAGTACATGCAGAAACAAAAAATGAGGGTGTCACAAATCTACCCCCCTTAAATTGAATCTCGCCCTCGAGATTCGTTAGTAGAGAATAGATGAGGAAATTCTGCCTTGACGTCTTCTTCACGCTCCCATGTGGCTTCAGCTTCGGTGTGATGGCTCCATTGTACCTTGCACCATCGGATCACTTTGTTCCTTGTGACTCTTTCCTTTACGTCCAAAATTCGGACAGGGTGTTCCGCATAAGTCAGGTCCTCTTGAAGTTCAAGCTCTTCCATTGGTACTTGCTCCTCTGGTACTCTCAAGCACTTCTTAAGCTGGGATACATGAAACACGTCATGTACATCGGAGAGATATGTTGGGAGCTCTAGTTGATAGGCTACTTCTCCTCGCCTGTCCAAAATCTTAAATGGTCCGATGTAGCGAGGTGCTAGCTTGCCTTTGACGTTAAAACGTCGTTGGCCACGGATAGGTGATACCTTAAAGTATACGAAGTCTCCTACTTCGAAAGTCAACTTCCTTCGCCTGTTGTCCGCATAGCCTTTCTGTCGTGATTGAGCAGCCTTTAAGTTCTCCCGTATCGTTTGGACTTGCTTTTCAGCTTCTTGTAGCACTTCTGGTCCAAACACCTGGTTCTCTCCGGTTTCGTTCCAAAACAGCGGTGTTCTACACCGTCTACCGTACAATGCTTCGAAAGGAGACATCTTCAAGCTAGCTTGATAGCTATTGTTATAGGAGAATTCGGCGTACAGTAAACTCCTATCCCAACTACGCCCACGTTTTAAGGCGCAAGCTCTCAACATGTCCTCCAAGATTTGGTTTGTCCTTTCGGTTTGTCCATCGGTTTGTGGGTGATAGGCGGAGCTAAAATCCACTCGTGTACCCATAGCTTTTTGCAGCTTCCTCCAAAATCTAGAGGTAAGCTGATAACCTCGATCTAAGACTATCCTCCTCGGGACTCCATGGCGGCACACGATTTGCTCCATGTACAACTCGGCTAATTGTGCAACGTTGTACTTGGCCCTTATAGGGAGAAAATGGGCTGTTTTCGTCAATCGGTCCATGATAACCCAGATGGAGTCGTAACCCGACTGAGTACGTGGCAATCCGACGATGAAATCCATACTGATGTCCTCCCACTTCCACTCGGGTACCTTCAAGGGTTGCAACAATCCAGCGGGTCTTTGATGTTCGGCCTTCACCCGTTGGCATGTGTCGCATAGGGCAACGTATTCGGCTATATCCCTTTTCATACCATCCCACCAATAACAAGTCTTCAAGTCCTTGTACATTTTCGTACTTCCGGGATGTATGGAATAGGGTGAATCATGTGCCTCTTTTTATATTATGTCGCGGATGTGCTTCATGTTAGGCACGCAAATCCTTTTTCCTAGCCAAAGCGTACCCTTCTCATCTTCTTTAAAATCCTTCTCTATTCCTTGTCGGATCCTTTCCTTGATCTCCTTGATCTCCTCATCCGTTGCTTGGCCATCCCTTATCTCTTTCTCCAATGAAGAGTGGATCTCCATCACTTCCGTTTTGTTTAAGAATCCGAGGTGTAACCGTTCAAACTCCTTACGTAGTTCGGGTGGTAGCTCCCGAACCGTGAGTTGGTTACATGCTCCCTTCCGGCTCAATGCATCAGCCACTACATTGGCCCGTCCAGGGTGGTAGTTAATTCCAACATCATAATCCTTGATGAGTTCCAACCATCGATGTTGCCTCAAATTCAAGTCCATTTGTGTAAATATGTACTTGAGGCTTTTATGATCCGTATAGATCTCACATCGATGACTAAGGATATAATGTCTCCAAATCTTCAATGCATGCACTATGCTGCTAGCTCCAAATCATGTGTAGGATAATTAAGCTCGTGCTTCTTTAATTGTCGTGAGGCATAGGCTACCACTTGTCCTTCTTGCATGAGCACACATCCGAGCCCTTGTCTGGATGCGTCACAATATACGTCAAAGCTCTTGCTTACGTCTGGCAATATCAAAACCGGTGCTGTGGTTAGCCTTTTCATGAGTTCCTCAAAACTTTCTTGGCATGCTGGCGTCCATTGGAAGGCTTTTCCCTTCGTTAGCAACTCCGTCATAGGCTTTGCTATCTTAGAGAAATCCTTGATGAAGCGTCGGTAGTATCCATCCATCCCAAGAAAACTCCGAATATCCCTCACGTTTTGCGGTTGGTTCCACTTCAGAACATCTCCCACTTTTCCGGGATCAACCGATACTCCTTCCTCGGAGATAATGTGGCCTAGGAACTATATCTCCTTTAGCCAAAATTGATACTTGTTAAGCTTGGCATACAATTGATGCTCATGCATTTTCTGCAAGGTCAATTTCAAATGTTCTTCATGCTCCTCCTCACTTTTTTGAATACACCATAATGTCGTCGATGAAAACCACGACAAATTTATCCAAGTACTCCATGAAAACCTTGTTCATAAGGTACATGGAGTATGCGGGTGCATTTGTGAACCCAAAAGACATGATGGTATATTCATATGAACCATACCGTGTTCGAAAGGCAGTCTTGGGTATATCGGAGGGCTTAATCTTCAGCTGGAAATATCCCGACCGAAGATCAATCATGGAGAACACTCGGGCTCCTTTCATTTGGTCGAATAGGTCTTCTATACGGGGCAGAGGGTATTTGTTCTTGATTGTCACCTCGTTGAGAGACCTATAGTCCACGCACATCCTTTGGGTCCCATCGTTCTTGTCTACGAAGAGCACGGGAGCTCCCCATGGCGACGAGCTTGGACGTATAAAACCCTTCTCCAACTGCTCCTGAATTTGCTTCTTGAGTTCCACTAGTTCATTGGTGGGCATCCTATAAGGTCTCTTTGCTATGGGTGCAGTTCTGGGTACCAAATCAATGGCAAACTCAGTGTCCCGGTAAGGTGGCATACCTGGAAGCTCTTCTGGGAACACGTCCGAAAATTCCTGAACCACTGGAATGCTGTCCAATGTTGTTCCTTCGACGTGGTTCAAAATTGCCCTTTTGGTTGTTTGCTGGGCTGACTCAAACTCGACACGAACACCGTGCTCGTTTGTCAACTGCACGCTCCTTTCAGCACATTGGATTACTCCGTTGTGCTTGCTTAACCAATCCATCCCGAGTATTATGTCAAGCCCTTGGGAATCCAAGACAATGAGGTTGGCAAGGAAGTCTACCCCCCTTATTTTAAGGCTTACTTTTGGACATACTATATTAGTCCTCATCTCTCTACCGGGAGAATTAGCTAACATAGCACATTTTAAGTGTGATATGGGTAGATTATGCTTGGCAACATACTTGGATGATATGAAGGAATGCGATGCTCCGGAATCAAATAAAATGGTGGCTGGTTTGGAATTGGCAAGGAACATACCAATTACAACCTCCTCAGCTTGTTGTGCTTCCTCAGCAGAGACATGGTTCACATTGCCGCGAGCATAGTTCTGCTGTCCACGGTTTCCTTGATTGTCCCCTCCGTTCGGTCGTATTTTCTGCTTGGGCACGTTGCCTTGCTGTCCAGGGCCACTCCTCGGGCACTGGCTCGCGAAGTGTCCTGTTTCTACGCATGCAAAGCATGCCCTGTTGCCTACGGCAGCAGGTACGTTGGGGCGGGGGTATTGAACAGGAGCGCCCATGTTGGGTCGGGGCACAGAAGGTAAGGGCACACGGGGTGCTTGTGCAACGGGTCGTTGCTGTGGTGGCTGACTAGGGCGGTATGCAGGAGCGGTCGATCCATACTGTGGTGCGGCTGGGGGCATGTACCGAGGTCGTACGTTGCTCCCTTGGGGCTGGTATGGCATCCTCCTCTTGCACTCTCGCTCGATTTCACGGATCTTGCTTTCAACCACTATAGCCTTGTCAACCAGCTTCTGGAAGCTCGTGTAGTCATTGTTGAGGAGCTGAACCTGGATCTCATTGTTCAACCCTCTCATGAACAACTATTGCTTCCTCTGGTCTGAGTTGACATCTTCGGGGGCATACCGGGACAGTTGTGTGAACTTGTTGAGATACTCATTCACGCTTCTCTGTCCTTGGCGGAGACCTTCAAACTCCTGTCTCTTGAGCATCATTACACCAGCAGGGATGTAATGAGAGCGGAAACTCTCCTTGAACTCAGTCCAAGTGATCGCCTCCGGGTCGACATGAGCGTTGCATAGAGCATCCCACCAGTCAGCGGCAGCTCCCATGAGTTGGTGCGACGCAAAAAGAACCTTCTCTCGGTCATTGCACTGCACTATGGCAAGCTTCTTCTCCATGGATTTCAACCAGTCGTCGGCCTCCATGGGGTCGTTAGCTTGAGCAAAGGTGGGTGGTCGAGTCCTCATGAACTCACCCAGTCTGTTATGAGCCGGAGGTGGTGGTGGCGGTGGTGCCAGAACAGGGTTGTTGTTGTTGGCCTGCATCTGACCCAAAGTTTGGATCATGGTTTGCATGAGTTGATTCTGCATGGCCATCAACCGTTCCAGGTTGTTCTCACCAGCTCCGGCGTTAGCAGGAACTTCATCTGGCCATCCTCTTGGTTGTCACGGACGTTCCTTCAGCCGGCGTTTCCTCTCACCATCTGTGAGAGAGAACGAAATAGAATAGAAGATTAGAAGGTTAGATGGATCCCCTCAACTATATGCATCAAGGTGGATTGGACTATATATATTAGCCCATATGAGGATGTGAACAAGTGCCGTGGCATCTCACACCTCTTTCTACTTATGCGTGGATATGGACAACGCTTTTGAGACGTCCCACAACTCACACTAAGCACACAATCACAAACAATCATCACAAGGGCTCACACAACTCCTATTCAAGGCTGGTTTCCTATGTCAAGGTAGTTTCAATGCCAATCTATGCATCCTAGGCTTGCATCCTATGGTCAGCGTGGCTTAGCTACCAATCTGTGTCTGATACTAATCTGTGGCTGTATCTAGGTGTGTAATCTACCCTCAACCGTGGCTCTTATACCAATCTGTGACGCCCTCAATTCTGTGGAAAACCACGGAACAGAGAATTGATGCATATGTGTGCCCAGGATGTTCATCACACATATGCACATCATCCACAAACTGAATTTCAGAATATATATGATCACGCGGTAACATTGTGGAATTCGTGTCGGTTTCCTCTCCGTACCGGTATTTCCACGCGTACAGAAGCTAAAACCGGTCCAGAACTCGTTACCTCCGCGGTGATGAGCTCCGGAAGCTCCACGTGTCCACCGGGGCCTGGTCTCCCCTTTTCGGCAGAGACGAGCTCCGGTTGTGCCGTCTGTCAAGCGAGCGAGACCTCCCTCTCCTTCGGAGGTGAGCTCCGCGTGCGCCACATATCCTGGCGGCCGGGACCTCCTCTCTATTCAGAGGTGGCTCCGTGCACGCCACGTGTCAGTGCCGGACCTTCCCTCTCTTCGGAGGTGGTTCCGGGTGTGCCACGTGTCCTAACAGCGCCAGATTTTCTTTCTTCTCAGAGATGAGCTTCGAGGTTGACACGTGTCCAACAGTGACGGACCTCCCGGAGATAATCTCCGGTGGCGACACGTGTCCAATAGAACCGGACCTCTCGGAGGTGAGCTCCGAGATCGACACGTATCCCACGCGACTGGTCCTCTTATTTCTGCGGTGACTAGCTCCGAAGGTGACACGTGTCCTGCGGGCTGCCTCGCTTCTCCGCAGAGGCTAGCTCCGGGTGCAACACGTGTCCCACGGGGTCGGACCTCTCCCCATTTGCGGAGATGAGCCCCGAAGGCGCCACGTGGCCAGCGGGCCACGGAAGTTGTCTTCGGCACTCTTGGTGAACTGGATTTTTGCTCTTTTTGGCTATCTTTTTTATTCTTTCTCTATTCCCACTTCTTTTAAAATGTTTTCTCTACATGAAACATGAATACATGCAGAAACCAAAAAATGAGGGTGTCACAACCGGCAACTGAGAAGGTAGCGCTGAACCACGCCAAAGAAGCGACAATGGAAAGCATTCCGGTGGTTCAAGAATATTCAGATGTGTTCCCAGAAGAACTTCCTGGTATGCCACCTGACCGGGACATTGAATTTGCCATTGATTTAGTACCCGGAACTGCACCTATAGCGAAGAGGCCGTATAGGATGCCCGCTAATGAACTAGTGGAGCTCAAGAAGCAAATTCAGGAGCAGCTAGAAAAGGGTTTTATACGCCCAAGCTCGTCACCGTGGGGAGCCACCGTGCTCTTCGTAGACAAGAAGGATGGGACCCAAAGGATGTGTGTGGATTATAGTGTCTCTCAATGAGGTGAAGATCAAAAATAAATACCCGCTGCCCTGCATTGAGGGCCTGTTCAATCAAATGAAAGGTGCCCGAATTTTCTCCAAGATTGATCTTTGGTCGGGATACTTCCAGCTGAAGATTAAGCCCTCTGACATACCCAAGACTGCATTTCGAACACGGTATGGTTTGTATGAGTATACCGTTGTGTCTTTTGGGTTAACGAATGCACCCGCATACTTTATGTACCTCATGAATAAGGTCTTCATGGAATACTTGGACAAGTTCGTCGTGGTTTTCATCGACGATATCATGGTGTATTCGAAAAGCGAGGAAGAACACGAAGAACACTTGAGGTTAACATTGCAGAAACTGTGAGAGCATCAATTGTATGCTAAGTTCAGCAAGTGTCAATTTTGTCTAAAGGAGATATTGTTCCTAGGCCACATCATTTCCGAGGGAGGAGTATCGGTTGATCCCGGAAAAGTGGGAGATGTTTTGAAGTGGAACCAACCACAGAATGTGAAGGATATTCGGAGTTTCCTTGGGATTGCTGGATAATACCGCCGGTTCATAAAGGATTTCCCCAAAATAGTGAAGCCTATGACTGAATTGCTAATGAAGGGAAAAGCATTTCAGTGGACACCAGTGTGCCAAAAAAGCTTTGAGGAGCTCAAGAAAAGACTATCCACAGCGCCGGTTTTGGTATTGCCGGACATGAGCAAGAGCTTTGACATATATTGTGACGCATCAAGACACGGGCTTGGATGTGTGCTCATGCAAGAAGGACTAGTGGTAGCCTATGCGCCGAGACAACTAAAGAAACACGAGCTGAATTACCCCACACATGACTTGGAACTTGCAGCCGTGGTACATGCCTTGGAGATTTGGAGGCATTATATCCTTGGCCACCGATGTGAGATTTATACGGATAACAAAAGTCTCAAGTATATATTCACGCAAACGGATCTGAATTTGAGGCAACGTCGATGGTTGGAACTCATCAAGGATTATGATGTGGGAATCAACCATCACTCCGGAAAGGCCAATGTAGTAGCTGATGAGTGGAGCCGAAAGGGAGCAATGTCACCAACTCACGGTTTGGGAGCTGCCACCTGAGCTGGGCAAGGAGTTTAAACGATTACATCTCGGGTTCTTGAACGAGATGGAGGTGATAGAACTGAACTCATCACTGGAACAAGAGATACGAGATGGCCAAGCAACGGATGAGGAGATCAAGGAAAGAATCCGATAAGGCATAGAAAAGAATTTCAAGGAAGACGAGAAAAACATGGTTTTGTTAGGGAAAAGGATTTGTGTGCCTAACGTGAAGCACATCCGTGACACGATATTGAAGGAGGCACATGACTCACCTTATTCCATACATCCTAGCTGTACAAAGATGTACAAGGACCTGAAAGCTTGCTATTGGTGGGATGATATGAAAAGGGACATAGCTGAATATGTTGCCTTATGCGATACGTGCCAATGGGTGAAGGCCGAACATCAAAGACCCGCTGGACTGTTGCAGCCATTGAAAGTACCCGAGTGGAAGTGGGAAGACATCAGCATGGATTTCATCATCGGATTGCCACGTACTCAATCGGGTTACGACTCTATTTGGGTTATCGTGGACCGATTGACGAAAACATCCCATTTCCTTCCTGTTAGAACCAAGTACAGCGTTGCACAACTAGCCGAGCTGTATATGGAGCAAATCGTGTGTCGTCATGGAGTTCCGAAGAGGATAGTTTCAGATCACGGTTCTCAATTTACCTCTAGGCTCTGGAAGAAGCTGCATGAAGCCATGGGTACACGACTGAATTTATGCTCCGCTTATCACCCGCAAATCGATGGGCAAACTGAGAGGACAAACCAAATTTTGGAAGACATGTTGAGAGCTTGCGCCTTGAAACATGGGCGTAGTTGGGATAGGAGCTTGCCGTACGCTGAATTCTCATACAACAACAGCTACCAAGCCAGCTTGAAGACGTCACCTTTCGAGGCATTGTATGGTAGAAGGTGTAGAACGCTGCTGTTCTGGAATGAGACAGGAGAGAGCCAAGTGTTTGGACCTGAAGTGCTGCAAGACGCCGAGGAGCAAGTCCAAACGATATGAAAAAATTTGAAGGCTGCTCAGTCACGACAAAAAGGTTATGCGGACAATAGGCGAAGAAAATTGACCTTTGAAGTAGGAGACTTCCTGTATCTTAAGGTATCGCCTATCCAAGGCCAACGATGGTTCAACGTCAAGGGCAAATTAGTACCTCGCTACATCGGGCCATTCAAGATTTTGGGAAGCGAGGAGAAGTAGCCTATAAACTAGAGCTGCCAATGCACCTCTCCGACGTACACGACGTGTTTCACATATCCCAACTCAAGAGGTGCTTAAGAGTACCAGAAGAACAAGTACCGATGGATGAGCTCGAGCTTCAAGAGGATATGACCTACGCGGAGCACCCCATCAAAATTTTGGACGTGAAGGAAAGGGTCACGAGGAACAAAGTGATCAGTTGGTGTAAGGTACAGTGGAGCCATCACACGGAAGCCGAAACTACATGGGAGCTTGAGGAAGATCTCAAGGCAGAATTCCCTCATCTATTCTCCACTCTATTGAATCTCGAGGGCGAGATTCAGTTTAAGGGGGGTAGGTTTGTAACACCCTCAAATTCATTCCCATGCATTGCATACATTTTTCATGTAGATAAACATTATAAAAGAAGTAGAAATGGAGAAAGAACTATTGAAATGGAGAAAGAACTATAGAAATGGAGGAAGAAACCATAGAAATGGAGAAAGAACCATAGAACTGGAGGAAGGGTCCATAGAAATGGAGAAGGAAATATAGAAATCGAGAATGGGGCATAGAAATGGAGAAGGGCAATGTTGAAATGGAGAATTGGACATAGAAATGGAGAGGGGAATGTATAAATGGAGAATGGGACATAGAAATGGAGAGGGGAATTGTCGGTACCCTCAATACCGAGTACCCCCGCGCATAGGACAAAACCGCCTAAGGACCTCGCCCCCTCCGCAGGGGCGAGCTCCGAAGGCGCCACGTGTCCAGCGGGGTCGGAGCTCCCCTCTCCTCAGAGGATAGCTCCGGGCCTGCCACGTGGCCAGAAGAGCCGGACCTCGCCCCCTCCGCAGGGGCTAGCTCCGAAGGCGCCACGTGTCCAGCGGGGCCGGAGCTCCCCTCTCCTCAGAGGATAGCTCCGGGCCCACCACGTGGCTAGAAGAGCCGGACCTCGCCCCCTCCGCAGGGGCAAGCTCCGAAGGCGCCATGTTTCCAGCGGGGCCGGAGCTCCCCTCTCCTCAGAGGATAGCTTCGGGCCCGCCACGTGGCAAGAAGAGTCGGACCTCGCCCCCTTCGCAGGGGCGAGCTCCGAAGGCGCCACGTGTCCAGCGGGACCGGAGCTCCCCTCTCCTCAGAGGATAGATCTGGGCCCGCCACATGGCCAAAAGAGTCGGACCTCGCCCCCTCCGCAGGGGCGAGCTCCGAAGGCGCCACGTGTCCAGCGGGGCCGGAGCTCCCCTCTCCTCAGAGGTGAGCTCCGGGCCCGCCACGTGGCCAGCAGAGCCGTGCTGCCCGCCCCGACGCGGTAGGCAGCGGGAGTAAAGACCCACGCCTTCCAAAGACGCGACATTCAAGACCCGCGCCTTCCCAAGGCGCGGAGACGCGGCGCACGCCTGTCAGGAGGCACTGTGACCAGTCACAGTGAAGACATGCGCACAGTGCCAGAAGCTGTAGACCAATGAATACAGCGACAAGACATGCCCTGCCGCCCCTGCCATCGTCAACCGCTATGCCTAGCTTGCGACGTGGGCAGGGCGACAGGACAAAGGCTAAGAAGCTACCGCCAGATATAGTTACCAGCATTCACTACGAGATATGGTAGATGGCAGGAAATCACCCCGGGGCCACCTGTCGGGTCCCGGGGCCCACTTTGTAAGCCGCCCGAGCATTGTACTATAAAAGGCTCGGGTAGGCAACGTTACAAGGGGTTCGAACATTTTTAGGTTCGTACTCCAGGGGGTTCGACAGTTCGCCACCCTGACGACACACCCAGTTCAGCACCAAGCTTAGAACTCCGGTTCTAAGCTCAAAGCAATACATCGAGCAACACTGCTCCCGTGGACATAGGGTTTTACGCTCCAGCGGCCCAAACCACATAAAAAACCTTGGTGTCAATCCACCTTCATCTCCTTCTACTCAGGCGAGACCCTACGAGAGGACTAGCCCATCCGAAAAAGAACCTCCGTGGGCTGCCCAGAGCAGGCCCAGGGGAAGTGTCGACCGCAGATGCTTCGACATTTGGCGCGCCAGGAAGGGGGCTTTTCCCTCTTGCGACGGGTCTATGCCAGGAAGGGGGCTTTCCCCTCTTGTGCCATGCAGTTCTCAGGCCAGTCCTCACTCGACTCCCATTCCCTGCGCCTTCCACGATCCATAACAATCTAGCAACTTACCTAATTAGTCAGCTAAGCCGCACCCACATTTGGCCTTCTGGTGGCACTGTATTCCTGGCATGGCTCGCATGAACCGGTCCTTAGATCTACGGCAAGTAAACCACCATCTAATTCTACCTCATCCGCAAACCAAGCTTGCCTAGATCTCCCTCCGATTCATGTTCATTAACATCAAGTTCTCATTATCATCGTTCTCATGAGTGCAGTAGCTAGACACCTTCTATCGCTTCCCATAACCCGTAGATTAGTGAAGCAAAAAGCAAAAACAACCATACCCGACTCATAACTTCCCTAGCGACAAGGGTAGTTAACAAAACTAGTAAACTCCTGTAAAAGGGTTTCCCATCAAGTTGACTCAAGCATTCACAGTTTTCGAAAACAAAACAGTTTTCAAAAACATGGGATCAATATGGTCAAGGGGCCCTTGCCTTGTTCCTGTGGTTCTTGTTGCTCTTGTGTCTCGATGTCTTGATGCGGTAGTCCTTTGTAGATAGCTCCCTGAGCTTGTCCTTCTAATTACGATCATGCACATACAAGATTCACAGCAATCAATCATCATGCACAAACTTTACTTAAGATGCAATGGTGCATATGCATGCTAATCCTATGGTGCAGTTTAGTTTGTACATGCTCTTGCATGGCTTGTATGGGTTTTACGATGAACAAAGGTGTACGGATCAAATGTGTACGTGGTAATGATCTGGATTCAAGATCTAGATCAAACCGATCAACACGTGATCTATCCACAAAAAGCTTCTATTTTGAAGGGATTGAAGAAACAGATGCAAAGAAAACGCGATGACGTCGTAAGGTGGTAATGGAGACCTACCTTACTTCCTTCAGTCCTCCCTCCTAGCAAAAACAGATCGTCGGGCTCTCTTTCGGTGGCGGTGATCGTGTCTGGGCTCGTCGGCGGTCTCTCCGGTGGTCAAACTATGGCGAAGGGGTTTAGCTCGGTGAGTTTTGGGGCTGGGGCCTCTAAATTGTCGGCTTTAAAAAAGATGTTACGACCAAGGGGTTGTTTCGGGTTCTATTTATAACCGGAAAAAGAAGAGTCCTAATCTGATTGGAACTCGAATAAGAGTCCTATTCAAATTGTTTTTGAATCTCGTCACCTCCTCGGTGATGAGCTCTGGAGGCTCCACGTGTCCTGCGGGGGCCTGGGCCTCCCCTTTCCGCAGAGGCGGGCTCCTGTTGTGCCGCGTGTCAGGCGGGCGAGACCTCCCTCTTCCTCAGAGGCGAGCTCCGCATGCGCCACGCGTCCTGGCGGGCGGGACCTCCCCTCTTTCCAGAGATGAGCTCCGCATACGCCATGTGTCAATGCCGGACCTCCCCTCTCTTTGGAGGTAGCTCCGAATGTGCCAAGTGTCAGTGCCGGACCTCCCCTCTCTTTGAAGGTGAGCTCCGATAGTGCCATGTGTCAGAGCCAGACCTCCCCTCTCTTCGGAGGTGGCTCCGAGATTGCCACGTGTCAAGCAGCACCGAATCTTCCTTTCTCCTCAGAGACGAGCTCCGAGGTCGACACGTGTCCATCAGCGTCGGACCTCCCGGAGATGGGCTCTGAAGGTGACACGTGTCCGGTAGGACCGGACCTCTCGGAGGTTAGCTCCGAGAGCGACATGTGTCTCACGCGGCTGGTCCTCTCTTTTCCACAGTGACTAGCTCCGAAGGTGATACGTGTCCTGTGGGGCTGGCCTCGCTCCTCCGCAGAGGCTAGCTCCGGGGGCAACACGTGTCCCACGGGGTCGGACCTCGCCGCTTTCACAGAGGCAAGCTCCGAACCTGCCACGTAGCCAGTTAGCGGCGGACCTCTTCCCCTTTGCAGGGATGAGCTCCGAAGGAGCCACGTGGCCAGCGGGCCGCGGGAGTTGTCTTCAGCGCTCTCAGTGAACTGGAATTCGCTCTTTTTGGCTATCTTTTTTATTCTTTTTCTGTTTCCACTTCTTTTAAAATGTTTTCTCTATATAAAATATGAGTGCATGCAGAATCAAAATTGAGGGTGTCACAAATCTACCCCCCTTAAATTGAATCTCGCCCTCGAGATTCTATGGTGGAGAATAGATGATGGAATTCTACTTTGATATCTTCTTCACTCCCATGTGGCTTCAGCTTCCGTGTGATGGCTCCATTGTACTTTGCACCAACGGATCACTTTGTTCCTCGAGACCCTTTTCTTCATGTCCAAAATTCAGACAGGGTGCTCTACATAGGTCAGATCCTCTTGAAGCTCAAGCTCATCCATCGGTACTTGTTCTTCTGGTACTCTCAAGCACTTCTTGAGCTGGGATACATGAAACACGTCATGCACGTCGGAGAGGTGCGTTGGGAGCTCTAGTTGATAGGCTCCTTCTCCTCACTTGTCCAAAATCTTAAATGGCCCGATGTAGCAAGGTGCTAACTTGCCTTTGACGTTGAAACGTCGTTGGCCTCGGATAGGCGATACCTTAAGGTATACGAAGTCTCCTACTTCAAAAGTCAACTTCCTTCGCCTATTGTCCGCATAGCCTTTCTGTCGTGACTGAGCAGCCTTCAAGTTCTCCCGTATTGTTTGGACATGCTTCTCAGCTTCTTGAAGCACTTCGGGTCCAAATACTTGGTTTTCTCCGGTCTCGTTCCAAAACAACGGTGTCCTACACCGTCTACCATATCATGCTTAGAAAGGTGACATCTTCAAGCTAGCTTGATAGCTGTTGTTATAGGAGATTTCGGCATACTACAAACTCCTATCCCAACTGCGCCCATGTTTCAAGGCGCAAGCTCTCAACATGTCCTCCAAAATTTGGTTCGTCCTCTCGGTTTGTCCATCGGTCTGCGGGTGGTAAGCGGAGCTAAAATCCAGCCGTGTACCCATAACCTCATGCAGCTTCCTCCAAAACCTAGAGGTAAACTGAGAACCCCGATCTGAGACTATCCTCTTCGGGACTCTATGGCGGCACACAATTTGCTCCATGTACAGCTCGGCTAGTTGTGCAACGTTGTACATGGTCTTAACAGGAAGAAAATGGGCTATTTTCGTCAATCGGTCCATGATAACCCAGATGGAGTCGTAACCCGACCGAGTACGTGGCAATCCAACGATGAAATTCATACTTATGTCTTCCCACTTCCACTCGGGTACCTTTAAGGGTTGCAACAATCCAGCGGGTCTTTGATGTTCGGCCTTCACCCATTGGCATGTGTCGCATAGGGCAACATACTCTGCTATATCCCTTTTCATAGCATCCCACCAATAACAAGTCTTTAGGTCCTTGTACATCTTGGTACTTCCGGGATGTATGGAATAAGGTGAGTCATGTGCCTCCTTTAATATCGTGTTGCGGATGTGCTTCACGTTAGGCACACAAATCCTTTTTCCTAGCCAAAGTGTACCATTCTCGGCTTCCTTGATGTCCTTTTCGATGCCTTGTTGAATCCTTTCCTTGATCTCCTTGATTTCTTCATCCGATGCTTGGCCATCTCCTATCTCTTGTTCCAACGAAGAGTGGAGTTCCATTACTTCCATCTCTTTCAAGAACCCGAGATGTAACCGTTCGAACTCCTTTCGTAGCTCGGGCGGTAGCTCTCGAACCGTGAGATGGTGACATGCTCCCTTTCAGCTCAATGCATCAGCTACTACATTAGCCTTTCCGGGATGATAGTTGATTCCAACATCATAATCCTTGATGAGTTCCAACCATCGACGTTGCCTCAAATTCAAATCCATTTGTGTGAATATATACTTGAGGCTTTTGTGATCCGTATAGATCTCACATCGATGACCAATGATATAATATCTCCAAATCTTTAATGCATGCACCACGGCTGTGAGTTCCAAGTCATGTGTAGGGTAATTGAGCTCGTGTGTGACGCCCTCGTTTCTGTAGAACACAGAACCAAGAACTGATGCATATGTGTGTCCAGGATGTTCATCACACATACACATATAACTCACAAACTGAGTTTAGAATATATATATAACCACGAATAACAGGGTTTATTACAATGCCTCATGAGTCTTGGACTCATTCTAGCAGTGGAAGTCTAAATCTAGCAGCGGAAGTCTTTATTCTAGCAGAGGAAACAACTAAGCAGCAGCAGCTCCATCTCTACTCCATCCCCACAGACAAGGTTGAGGACAGATTACACGTCTAATCCTCCACTTGGTCTTCATAGTATTCTTCTCCTGTTGCTGATGATGAAGTAATAATGCAAGTTTGAGTACAATGATGTACTCAGCAAGTGCCAGAAAATATGATATGTAGCTCACAACAAGGAAGGTATAAATAGGCTCATTGCAGAAAGCAAAGTTTATTTCTCAAAACACGATAAAAACAGCAACTTAGCTTTAAGTGAATGTAATCCCAACATATATTAAAATACCAACATACCTCCATTATGTTTCATCACTTTCCATGTCTCAACCAGACATTAATCCTTTTTCAATTTTGCTCACGAATACCTTCTCGTATTCGCTACCATCTCACGAATACCATCTCGTATTCGCTACCATCTCATGAATACCGTCTCGTATTAGCTACCATTCAATTCTGTCTCATTCCGAGACCAAATCTTGTTGCCATGACTCAACAGTCATGCAACCAATCTCATTACCCGGACTCAACAGTCCCGAAAACCAAACCATAACTAAACCAATAACCAAAACCAAATACCATCCAAAACCATCCCAAAAACCATCCCAACTAATCATGTGAGTTGTCCAGGCGCTCGTGACCGTAAGCTCGGCTATCATGATAGTTTTAGACTTTGCAGAGTTTGTACCACATTACCCACAAGTTTGTGATTTCGTCGCCCGTCGGCGACTGCAGAACCTCCATTATACCAGTACACAACCGTCGGTGTATGGCCAAGAGATCACAAAATAGCTGTCGGTACCCTCTATATGGGGTACCTCTACGCACAGGGAAAACTGCCTAAGGACCTCGCCCCTCTCCGCAGGGAGAGCTCCGAGGGCGCCACGTGTCCAGCGGGGCCGGACCTCCCTCTCCTCAGTGGATAGCTCCGGGCCCGCCACGTGGCCAACAGAGCCGGGCCTCCCCCCTCCGCGGGGAGAGCTCCGAAGGCTCCACGTGTCCAGCGGGGCCGGACCATCCTCTCCTCAGAGGAGGGCTCCGGGCCCTCCATGAGGTCGGCAAAGCCGGACCTCCCCCCTCCGCGGGCAGAGCTCCAAAGGCTCCACGTGTCCAGCGGGGCCGGACCTCCATCTCCTTAGAGGAGGGCTCTGGGCCCGCCACGTGGACAGCAAAGCCGGACCTCCCCCCTCCGCGGGGAGAGCTCCGAAGGCTCCACGTGTCCAGCAGGGCTGGGCCTCCCTCTCCTCAGAGGAGGGCTCCGGGCCCGCCACGTGGCCAGCAGAACAGCGCTGCATGCCCCCGCGCGGTAGGCAGCAAGAGTAAAGACGCGCCATACCTTGCCCGTACAAGGTATTCAAGACCCGCGCCTTCCCAAGGCGTGGAGACGTGGATCACACCTCTGTCAGGTGCCGTTGCGCCCAATCACATCGCAGTGAAGACTCGCACGCTGCGTCAGAGGCTGTACGCCAATAAACAAAGCGACAATACATCCCCTGCCGCCCCTACCATCATCAACCACTACGACTCGCTTGCGGCATGGGCAGGGCGGCAGAACGAAGACTTAGAAGCCCTCGCAAGACTACAACTGCCGACGTAACTGCAGATACGGTAGATGGCAGGCAATCTCCCCGGGACCACCTGTCGGGTCCCGGACCCACCTTGTAAGCCGCTCGAGCCATGGACTATAAAAGGCTCGGGTAGGCAACGTTAGCAAGGGTTCACTCCTCAGCCATTCACACCTGAGGGTTCGACTCTTCGCACACTTACTCTCTAGACATTCTAGCACACAGGTCATCCTCAAGCTCAGAACTCCGGTTCTGAGCGCCAAGCAATACAACGAGCATCTCTGCTCACCGTGGACGTAGGGTTTTACACTCCGGCGGCCTGAACCACGTAAAAACCCCTGTGTCAAGCTTCTCCTTCAATCGTCCCTAACGCGTGAGCTCTCCGTGAGTGACTAGCCCCTCTGAAAAAGAACCTCCGTGGGCTGCCAAGAGCAGACCCGGGGGAAGTGTCGGCAACACACTTCGACAATAGCCTTTACAGAGGGCTACTAGATGTATGGACTCACTAAGGTTTCACCGGCAGGCTAGAATCTCCAATTCTCCCACCCACGGGCCCCCTCTTGTGCCATGCAGTTCCCAGGACAGTCCTCACTCGACTCCCATTCCCCGCGCCTTCCACGGTCCATAACAATCTAGTAACTTACCTAATTACTCAGCTAAGCCGCACCCATATTTGGCCTTGTGGTGGCACTATTATCCCAGCATGGCTGGCATGAACCGATCCTTAGATCTACAGCAAGTAAACCACCATCTCATTCTAGCTCATTCACAAATCCAGGCTTGCCTAGATCTCCCTCCGACTTATATTCATCTCATTCTAGCTCATTCACAAATCCAGGCTTGCCTAGATCTCCCTCCGACTCATATTCATTAACAACATCAGTTTCTCATTATTTTACGAATGCAGTTAGCTAGACACATCTATCTCGCTTCCCGTATCCCATGGACTCAGTGAAGCATAAAAGCAAAAACCATACCCGACTCAATAACTTTCCCGGTGACAAGGGTGGTTAAAAAACTAGTAAACTCCTATGAAAGGGTTTCCCATCATATTGACTCAAGCACTCACACCTTTTCGCAACAAAATAGTTTTCCAAAACATGGGATCAATATGGTCAAGGAGCACTTACCTTGTTCTTGCGGTTCCTGTTGCTCTGGGATCTCGAAACCTTGTTGTTGCAGTTCGTCGTAGATAGCTCCCAGAGCCTGTCCTTCTAATTACGATCACGCACATACAAGATTCACAACAATCAATATCATGCACAAACTCTACTTTAAGATGCAATGATGCATATGCATGTTAATCCTATGATGCTGTTTGGGTTTGTATATGTTCTTGCATGGCTTGCATGTTTTAAGATGAACAAAGGTGTAAGGATCAATTGTGGACGTGGTGATGATCTTGACTCAAGATTTAGATCAGACCGATCAACATGTGATTCATCCATGAAAAAGGCTTCTGTTCGAAAGGAATCGAAGAATAGATTCAAAGAGAACGCGGTGTTGTTGTAAGGTGGTATTGGAAACCTACCTTACTTCCTTTGGGTCCTTCCTCCTAACAGAACAGATCATCGGCTCTCCTCCGGCGATGTCAATTGTGTTCCATGCTCGTCGGCTGTCTCTCGGGCGGTTGTACTTCGGCGAAGGGGTTTACTCGGAGAGATGGGGGCTAGGGATCTAAGTTGTCGGCTCAAAAGGTGGAAAAGAAGTTTGTGGTTGCGGCCAAAGGTTTTTGGTTCTATTTATAAAAGGAAACGAAGAGTCCTCCTCTGATCGCGATTCGAATAAGAGTCCTATTCAAATTGTTTTTGGATCTTAACAACTTATCTTTAGTTGATTTGGTGCAATAGCAATGTGGAATTCGTGTCGGTTTCCTCAGTACCGGGGATTCCCATGCGTACAGAAGAAAAACCGCTTCAAATCTCGTTACCTTCGCGGCAGTGAGCTCCGGAAGCTCCACGTGTCCTGCGGGAACCTGGGCTCCCTTTTCCGCAGAGACCAGCTCTAGTTGTGTCGTGTGTCAGGTGGGCGAGACCTCCCTCTTCCTCAGAGGCGAGCTCCGCGTGCGCCACACGTCCTGGCAGACGGGACCTCCCCTCTCAATAGAGGCGAGCTCCGCGAATGCCACGTGTCAGTTCCGGACCTCCTCCTCTCTTCGGAGGTGGCTCCAGGTGTGCCATGTGTCAGTGCCGGACCTCCCCTCTCTTCGGAGGTGAGCTCTGATAGTGCCACGTGTCCTAACAACGCAGACTTCCTTTCTCCTCAGAGACGAGCTCCGAGGTTGACACATGTCCAACAGTGACGGACCTCCCGGAGGTAAGCTCCGGAGGTGACACGTGTCTGAAAGTGTCGGACCTCCCAGAGGTGAGCTCCAGAGGTGACACGTGTCCAGTAGGACTGGGCCTCTCGGAGGTGAGCTCCGAGAGCGACACACATCCCACGCAGCTGGTCCTCTCTTTTCCGCGGTGACTAGCTCCGCAGCCCACACGTGTCCTTCATGACTGGCCTCGCTCCTCTGTAGAGGCTAGCTCCAGGGCAACACGTGTCCCATGGGGTCGGACCTCCCCCCCTTTGCGGGGATGAGCTCCGAAGGTGCCACGTGGCCAGCGGGCCACGGGTATTGTCTTCGGCGCTCTCTGTGAACTGGAATTGGCTCTTTTTGGCTGTCTTTTTTATTTCTTTTCTGTTTCTATTTATTTTAAAAATGTTTTTCTACATGAAACGTGAATACATGCAGAACCCGAAAATGAGGGTGTCACAAGTCTACCCCCTTGAATTGAATCTTGCCCTCGAGATTCGTTAGTAGAGAATAGATGAGGGAATTCTACCTTGATATCTTCCTCACGCTCCCATGTAGCTTCTGCTTCCGTGTGATGGCTCCATTGTACCTTGCACCAACGGATCACTTTGTTCCTCGTGACCCTTTCCTTTACGTCCAAATTCGGACAGGGTGCTCTGCATAGGTCAGATCCTCTTGAAGTTCAAGTTCATCCATCGATACTTGCTCTTCCGGTGCCCTCAAGCACTTCTTGAGCTGGGATACATGAAACACGTCATGTACGTCGGGGAGGTGCGTTGGGAGCTCTAATTGATAGGCTACTTCCCCTCGCTTGTCCAAAATTTTGAAGGGTCCGATGTAGCGAGGTGCTAGATTGCATTTGACGTTGAAATGTCGTTGGCCACGGATAGGCAATTTATTAAGGTGTACGAAGTCTCCTACTTCGAAAGCCAACTTCCTTCGCCTATTGTCCGCAAAGCCTTTCTGGCATGACTGAGCAGCCTTCAAGTTCTCCCGTATTGTTTGGACTTGCTTCTCAACTTCTTGAAGCACTTCGGTTCCAAACACTTGGTTCTCTCCGGTTTTGTTCCAAAACAACGGTGTTCTACACCGTCTACCATACAACGCTTCAAAAGGCGACATCTTCAAGCTAGCTTGATAGCTGTTGTTATAGGAGAATTCCGCATACGGAAAACTCCTATCCCAACTACGCCCATGTTTCAAGGCGCAAGCTCTCAACATGTCTTCCAAAATTTGGTTTGTCCTTTCGGTTTGTCCATCAGTTTGCGGGTGGTAAGCGGAGCTAAAATCTAGTCGTGTACCCATAGCTTTCTGCAGCTTCCTCCAGAACCTAGAGGTGAACTGAGAACCCCGATCTGAGACTATCCTCTTCGGGACTCCATGGCGGCACACGATTTGCTCCATGTACAGCTCAGCTAGATCTGCCAAGCGGTACGTGGTTATAACAGGAAGAAAATGAGCTGTTTTCGTCAATCAGTCCATGATAACCCAGATTGAGTCGTAACCCGATCGAGTACATGGCAATCCGACAATGAAATCCATACTGATGTCTTCCCACTTCCACTCGGGTACCTTCAAGGGTTGCAACAGTCCAGCAGGTCTTTGATGTTCGGCCTTCACCCGTTGGCATGTGTCGCATAGGGCAACATACTCGGCTATGTCCCTTTTCATACCATCCCACCAATAACAAGTCTTCAGGTCCTTGTACATCTTGTTACTTCCGGGATGTATGGAATAAGGTGAGTTATGTGCCTCCTTTAATGTCCTGTCGCGGATGTGCTTCACGTTAGCCACACAAATGCTTTTTCCTAGCCAAAGCGTACCCTTCTCATCTTCCTTGAAGTCCTTTTCGATGCCTTGTTGGATCCTTTCCTTGATCTCCTCATCCGTTGCTTGGCCATCTCTGATCTCTTGCTCCAGCGAAGAGTGGAATTTCATTACTTCCATCTCGTTCAAGAACCTGAGATGTAACCGTTCGAACTCCTTGCGCAGCTCGGGCGGTAGCTCCCGAACCGTGAATTGGTGACATGCTCCCTTCGGCTCAATGCATCGGCTACTACATTGGCCTTTCCGGGGTGATAGTTGATTCCGACATCATAATCCTTGATGAGCTCCAACCATCGACGTTGCCTCAAATTCAAATCTGTTTCGGTGAATATGTACTTGAGGCTTTTATGATCCGCATAGAACTCACATCGATGACCAAGGATATAATGTCTCCAAATCTTCAATGCATGCACCACGGCTGCAGGTTCCAAGTCATGTGTGGGGTAATTGAGCTGGTGGGGTTTTTTAATTGTCGTGAGGCATAGGCTACCACTTGTCCTTCTTGCATGAGCACGCATCCGAGCCCTTGTCTGGATGCGTCACAATATATGTCAATGCTCTTTCTTAGGTCCGGCAATACAAAAACCGGCGCTGTGGTTAGCCTTTTCTTGAGCTCCTCAAAGCTTTCTTGGCACGCTGGTGTCCATTGGAAGGCTTTTCCCTTTGTTAGCAACTCTGTCATAGGCTTTGCTATCTTAGAGAAGTCCTTGATGAACCGGCGGTAGTATCCGTCCATCCCAAGAAAACTCCGAATATCCCTCACGTTTTGTGGTTGGTTCCACTTCAGAACATCTCCCACTTTTTCGAGATCAACTGATACTCCTTCCTCGGAGATAATGTGGCCTAGGAACAATATCTCCTTTAGCCAGAATTGACACTTGCTGAGCTTGGCATACAATTGATGCTCTCGCAGCTTTTGCAATGTCAATCTCAAGTGTTCTTCATGTTCCTCCTCACTTTTCGAATACACCATGATGTCGTCGATGAAAACCACGACAAACTTATCCAAGTACTCCATGAAGACCTTGTTCATGAGGTACATGAAGTATGCAGGTGCGTTCATTAACCCAAAAGACATCACAGTATATTCATACGAACCATACCATGTCTGAAAGGCAGTCTTGGGTATATCGGAGGGCTTAATCTTCAGCTGGAAGTTTACTGACCAAAGATCAATCTTGGAGAACACTCGGGCTCCCTTCATTTGGTCGAACAGGTCCTCAATACAGGGCAGAGGGTACTTGTTCTTGATCGTCACCTCATTGAGATACCTATAGTCCACGCACATCCTTTGGGTTCCATCCTTCTTGTCTACGAAGAGCACGGGGGCTCCCCATGGTGACGAGCTTGGACGTATAAATCCCTTATCTAACTGCTCCTGGATTTGCTTCTTCAGTTCCACTAGCTCGCTGACGGGCATCCTATATGGTCTCTTTGCTATAGGTGCGGTTCCGGGTACTAGATCAATGGAAAACTTGATATCCCGGTCAGGTGGCAGACCGGGAAGTTCTTCCGGGAACACGTCCGAAAACTCTTGAACCACCGGGATGCTGTCCAGGGTTGCTTCTTCGAAGTGGTTCAACGTTGCCTTCTCGGTTGCCGGTTGGGCTGACTCAAACTCGATACGGGTACCGTGCTCGTTGGTCAACCGAGTGCTTACTTAGCCAATCCATTCCATTCCGAGTGCTTACTTATCCAATCCATTCCATTCAACATTGGATTACTCCGTTGTGCTTACTTAGCCAATCCATTCCGAGTAGTATGTCAAGCCCTTGGGAATCCAAGACAATGAGGTTGGCAAGGAAGTCTACCCCCCTTATTTTAAGGTTTACTTTCGGACATACTATATTAGTCCTCATCCCTCCACCAGGAGAATTAACCAGCATAGTATATTTCAAGTGTGATATGGGTAGATTATACTTGGCAACATACTTGGATGATATGAAGGAATGTGATGCTCCGGAATCAAATAGAATGGTGGCTGGGTTGGAGTTGGCAAGGAACATACCAATCACGACGTCCTCAGCAGAGACATGGTTCACGTTGCCGCGAGCGTAGTTCTGCTGTCCACGGTTTTCTTGGTTGGCTCCTCCGTTCGGCCGTGGGTTCTGCTTGGGCACGTTGCCTTGCTGTTTAGGACCTCTCCTCGGGCACTGGCACGCAAAGTGTCCTGGTTCTCCGCATGCAAAGCATGCCTTGTTGCCCACGACAGCAGGTACGTCGGGGCGGAGGTTTTGAGCAGGAGCGCCCATGTTGGGACGGGGCGCAGGAGGCAAAGGCACACGAGGTGCTTGTGCAACGGGTCGTTTCTGTGATGGCTGATTAGGGCGGTATGCAGGAGCGGTCGATCCATACTGTGGTGCAGCTGGGGGCATGTACCGAGGTCGTACGTTGCTCCCTTGTTGCTGGTATGGCATCTTTCTCTTGCTCTCTCGCTAGATCTCTCAGATCTTGCTTTCAACCACTATGTCCTTGTCAACCAGCTTCTGGAAGCTTGCATAGTCATTGTTGAGGAGCTGAACCTGAATCTCATTGTTCAACCCTCTCATGAACAGGTACTGCTTCCTTTGGTCCGAGTTGACATCTTCGGGGCCGTACCGTGACAGCTGCGTGAATTTGTTAAGGTACTCATTCACGCTCTTCTGTCCTTGGCGGAGACCCTCGAACTCCTGCCTTTTAAGCATCATTACACCAGCAGGGATGTAATGAGATCGGAAACTCTCCTTGAACTCAGTCCAAGTGATCGTCTCCGGGTCGACGTGAGCGTTACAAAGGGCATCCCACCAGTCAGCGGCTGCTCCCATGAGTTGGTGCGACGCGAAGAGAACTTTCTCTCGGTCATTGCACTGGACGATGGCAAGCTTCTTCTCCATGGACTTCAACCAGTCGTCGGGCTCCATGGGATCATTAGCTTGAGCAAAAGTGGGCGGTCGAGTCCTCATGAACTCTCCCAGTCGGTTGTGAGCCGGCGGTGGTGGCGGTGGTGGTGGCGGTGGTGTCGGAACAGAATTGTTGTTGTTGGCCTGCAGCTGACCCAAGGTTTGGATCATGGTCTGCATAAGCTGATTCTGCATGGCCATCAATTGTTCTAGGTTATTTTCACTAGCTCTGGAGTTAACAGGAACTTCACCGTGGCCATCCTCTTGGTTGCCACGGACGTTCCTTCCTTGGCGGACGGCGTTTCCTCTCACCATCTGTGAGAGAGAACGGAATAGAATGGAGGTTAGAAGGTTAGATGGATCCCCCTAACTATATGCATCAAGGTGGATAGACTATATATATTAGCCCATATGAGGATGTGAACAAGTGCCGACGCATCTCACACCTCTCTCTACTTATGTGTGGATATGGACAACGCTTGAGACGTCCGACAACTCACAATAAGCACACAAGAACAGACAATCATCACAAAAGTTCAACCAATCATATTCAAGCTTCTATTCAATGGGAGTCCTATGTGGTTTAGGGTGAATACAAATCTGTGACTTCACCCTATGTCAAGGTGGTTTGGGGTGATACCAATCTGTGATCCAACTATGGCTTCTCCTAGGCTTGCATCCTATGTCAAGGTGGTTCCAATGCCAATCTATGCATCCTAGGCTTGCATCCTATGGTCAGCGTGGCTTCTAATACCAATCTGTTACTAGGGGCGCATCCTACAATCAACGTGGCTCTATAACAAATCTGTGATCAATCTAGGCTTATGACCTACAGTCAACCATGGTAGCTTGGAACCAATCTGTGGATTGTACCAATCTGTGACTAGGCATGGCAGCTCTAATATCAATCTGTGACCTATCTAGGTGTGTGATCTACTGTCAACCCATGGCAGGTTGATACCAATTTGTGTTTTCTATCTAGGCGTGTAACCTACCGTCAACCCGTGGCTCTGATACCAATCTGTGACGCCCTCGTTTCTGTAGAACACAGAACCGAGAACTGATGCGTATGTGTGCCCAGGATGTTCATCACACATACACATATAACTCACAAACTGAATTCAGAATATATATATATATATATAACCACGAATAACAGGGTTTATTACAATGTCTCATGAGTCTTGGACTCATTCTAGCAGCAGAAGTCTATCTTAGCAGCGGAAGTCTAAATCTAGCAGAGGAAGTCTTTATTCTAGCAAAGGAAACAACTAAGCAGCAGCAGCTCCATCTCTACTATATCCCCACAGGCAAGGTTGAGGACAGATTACACGCCTAATCCTCCACTTGGTCTTCATAGTATTCTTCTCCTGTTGCTGATGATGAAGTAATAATGCAAGTTTGAGTACAATGATGTACTCAGCAAGTGCGGGAAAATATGATATGTAGCTCACAACAAGGCAGGTATAAAAAGGCTCATTGTAGAAAGCAAAGTTTATTTCTCAAAACACGATAAAAATAACAACTTAGCTTTAAGTGAATGTAATCCCACATATTAAAATACCAACATACCCCCGTTATGTTTCATCACTTCCATGTCTCAACCAGACATTAATCCTTTTTCAACTTTGCTCACGAATACATTCTCGTATTCACTACCATCTCACGAATACCATCTCGTATTCGCTACCATCTCACGAATACCATCTCGTATTTGCTACCATTCAATTCTGTCTCATTCCGAGACCAAATCTCGTTGCCATGACTCAACAGTCATGCAACCAATCTCATTACCCGGACTCAACAGTCCCAAAAACCAAACCATAACCAAACCAATAACCAAAACAAAATACCATACAAAACCATCCCAACTAATCATGTGAGTTGTCCTGGCGCTCGTGACCGTAAGCTCGGCTATCATGATAGTTTTAGACTCTGCAGAGTTTGTACCACTTTACCCACAAGTTTGTGATTTCGTCACCCGTCGGCAACTGCAGAACCTCACTTATACCAGTACACAACCGTCGGTGTATGGCTAAGAGATCACAAAATAGCCTTTACAAAGGGGCTACTAGATGTATGGACTCACTAAGGTTTCGCCGGCAGGCTAGAATCTCCAATTCTCCCACCCACGGGCTGAGGGGGCCCGACCTCCATCACGGGGCCGTGCTGCCTTGCCCGAGGAATCGCATTGGGTGGTGCCGTGTTATGCAGCACCCAACAGCACACTTATAAGGAACACAGTATTACATAAATCAAAAGCGGAAGCTTACAATTATTCTTTGTAAATAATTTACATAAAATAGCTACAGCGGAAGTCTATAAACAGCTCACGATGAATATCTAAGAAGCACTCAAGAAGAGATCCAGCCCGTGGACTCCTCTCGCTAGCAACACGAAGACATGACAGCGGCTAGGTTCTCCAAATGTGACCTTACTCGGAAGTTTCCGAGTCTCACCGGACGACCTTCTTTATAGCGTCGATGCTTACCTGCAAAACCACTTATATAGCAAGAGTGAGCACAAAGGCTCAGCAAGACTTAACCGTCTCTCCTAAAGCATGGAACTCTATATGGAAGTAACCTAAGACTTAAGCCTGTCCTTTGCGAAAAGACTCACCTACGAGTTTATCCTTAACTTTCAAATTTTTAGCCATAATAGTAGTGACCTTGCGCCCAGCAACATTGGAACTCCACAATCAAACAAGAAACGCTTCATTCCAATGTTACTTGTCCCAAGGTGAAAAATAACGTTGGTTTGCTCTATCTCTACTTCAAACAAGGTTTTCATGCAATTTCCAATTATCATAACAGCATTTAAAACCTTGCAAGGTTTTCGCGCCGTCTCGGGCTCATAGGTCTAACGAGACGATGTGGTATGCCTCTACAACCTAGTGAACCTGGTACATCGGTTTCCTGATTCCCATATGTCAGTAAGCATCCGGTACACAACTCAATACCTGCTCCTGGGTGCCGCACACACATCGGTCCTTAACCGACACAGGCAGAGCTACTCGACCAAGACCTCATCTTGTCGCTGCCTAACCATCCTGCCCGGTCTCATCTTTGGAAATGTAAACTTTAGTTTGCCCTCTTTTTCCATCTACACCCAGGTAATCCCGTCTATAACTCGCGAGTAGATTCCAACTACTCGTCTTCTACCGGATGCCCTAGTTTATTTAGCATGGCCTTATTCTACAGCGATGACACAATTCTACCCTTGACCTCGAATTCGTGTTTGGTTATGCAAGTGGAGTATCAAACATCCTTGACCTAATGCACATACAAACTTTGACCAATAGTAGTGAACAAAGGGAAAACTTTAAAAACAACTTAAGTGCAAACCGGGGCTTGCCTTGGTTTTGCAGGTGACTAAAGTCAGTTGAGAGTAAGTTAGTTTCTGATGTCTTGAAGTTCACTCCTGCCATTTTTGTTCCTTGATCCGAGTTCACCTTCTCCTTCTTCACTTTCCACGTTTAATCACTACACGTTATGAACATGCACATATGTTTAATTGAAAAACTTTTGCTAACAAGTTCTAAAGACAAGTTTGAAACTGGAACTTTGTTTAAGAATTTAAAATGACACTGGGCTGGTGGTTTGGTTGTGTGTTTAAGCACTAAGATCAAGTGATGAATGGAGTTTTATCACTTGGGTGGGAATCACTAATGGTGGGACAGAACATAATGATCCAAGGCTCCAATGGAGCTGGAAATTTTCTGGTGAGTTCCTTGTCACAAGAAAGCCCTCTGGACCAAAATTCAGAATATTTCACTGATTAGATCACTCAGAACAATTCCCTAAGCATTTAGGAATAAGGGAATTAATTCTGATTAAACTTGCACTTTCATGCAAATCCAAGTAAACAAAATTTCATACATAGCTCAGGGAGTATGCCTGAATTTTCCTAGGATTTTTGGAGCTAAGGAATGGCTAGAACTGAATTTCCAAGTTTTGGAAATTCTCTGAAAATGTTTCTGTATTCATTTGAATACAGAAACTTGAAATCAGAATTACCCTAACTAAATCAACTCCAAACGAGCTTAAACTTTTACAGGAGTCTCCTAATATCCTAAATAAAATCCTGGCAAAATTTGGAAATTTTTGGATGAACCAAACTCCCCCTAAAATTCTTTTGCTGAAAATCTTTAAAGAATTTTCCAGAACTTTCTATTGATTTTCATACAAATTGGGTTGCATATCTGGATATAGTTTTTCATCCTGAATCCAACCCAATTTGAATCACTAAATTTGGAGCTCCCTAGCAAAAGTTATGAGGTTCTAAAGTTTGAACCAAATCTGGAATTCAAATTAATCCGGGAAATGTTCAAACTCTGACGGTGGGTCCCTTCTACAAGTGTCGGTTGCCGGAGCTAAGCCACACGGGGCCACAGGACCCTTCCCGCCACCACACCGGATCCCGGGGCCGCAGCGGATCAAAGATTTAAAATATTGCCACTGACATGTGGGACCGGCCGGTCGTCTTCAACCTCGGGCCATTCCCTTTTTCCCCGCGCCGCCCCCTCGCCGGAGACTCGTCGGAGCTCACCGGAGTCGGCTTCCCGGCCGTCTCCCGGCTCGGTACTTGCCGCCTGGAGGTTTTCAGCCACGAGGAATCCAATGGCACGGTGCATTCGGGCTGCCGGCGACCGGAAACCGGTCGGCGACGTGCGCACCCCTCGGTACAGCTTCGGCACCGTGGCTCGAGCACCCTAGCCCGCCAAACGTTCGAAGGATCCGCTCTAAAGCATCAGTGGAGGTCAGGAAAGCTCGGCACGGCCTCAACCTGGCTCGGAAACGGCGGCAACCCGGTTGTCACCGTGCGCCCGCGCGTTCCTGCCATGGCCGCCGATCGGAAAGCCCGAAATTAGCCGCTAACACGGGGTTTCTAGCTAGGGTCGTGAAGGGGATCGAACCGCCGTTAAGCCTAGACCCTTTGGGCAGGAGTTGGTGACCTCTACGTGCAAATTGAGCACGAATTTGAGAAATCCTTACCAGAGGGTCCGAGGTAGTGCTCCGGACGAAAAACTTCAAATTCTGTCACTGAGGATCACCGTTTGAGGTGAGCTCCGGGGAGAAGCACCGCGGTGGCACGGCGCACCTCTGAGCATTGCTGCTTGAGCGTGAAAACCACGGTGGTGAGCTGCCCACGAGAGCCCGACGTCGGTTTCCAACGTTTCCCATCGGCTTCGGCGCTGATCCTCAGATTACGGCCGACAGCTGCCCCGAACGCCGGAGCTGAGCTGGGGAGCCTCTTGTGCACTCGCTGGCGCTCCCTTTTCGTGTGGACGGCTCGAGCAACCGGGCGCGCGAGCTGGTGGACAACAGAAAGACGCAGAGGCGTCGCCGGCGGCTGCTTTTCGGGCGCGGGAGCAGAAGAAAGCCGCGAGCACGAGTGAAGAACTTCGTGTTTGCCTCGGTGGGAAGGATAGGCGCCGGGTGAACCGCCTCTGGTGCCCGCGCGTGGGGGGCGGGGGGGGGGGGGGGGGCAGCTCGAGCAGGAGGTGGCTGTGGCTTCTGCCTCGGTGGCGCCGGGAGCTCGGTCTAACCCGAGAGCAAAGACTTAGGTGCTAAGTTTTCCTCCTCTTCTATGACAATTGGGCCCCACCAAGTTTCTTTCTCAAATATCTCCAGATTTTTGGCACATTGCAAACTTCACTCATATGGAGCTCAAATTCAAAATCCAATTGACAATTTGACAAGTTGTTCCTCAGTTTCAAATTTAAATTCAAATTTAGAGGAAATTTACAAGTCCCTTTGATAATCGTATCAAAGCACCTCCAAATTTTCTCAAAATTTGTCTCCCTCATAATTTGGACCCGAGGAATCCAAATATACCCTCTGATCCTTAAGTTGGCCATTGCAAATATAACTTTTCCAACAACAGTTTGAATTTCCTTTTTGGAAAGGGCTTCTTCTCTTTGAAGTAACTCCTTTAATTCAAATTGAATATTTAAGTCCTCTTTGGTGATGACCCATCTGAATTTGGGTGAAACACTTTGGTTTGCTCCTAGCCCATGCTTGATCAATCTTGGTCCCAAGCTGAACCTCACAAGTTCAGTTTTGACCATGCCCCTCAAATTTGACCTGAGGACTGCAATGGTCATCTCACATATATGCTTTTGGACCATCTGACCATGAATGCTTTGCTAGGGTTCAAAAATGGGGTTTAAGCTTCCCTCCCCTCTACTCATAGGGAATGTGCATATGAGTTAGATTTTGGGAGTGAAATCCTTTCCCAGGTTAACATGTGTTCAAACAGGAGTTAAAGAAGATTTTAGCTCTTCATACATGTCCATGTTTGAGTTTATCATTTTATGTGACATAACTCAAGTCATTCCCTTGTCTAACATGTTTGAATTCAGCATGAACTCAACATAATCATAGTCCATTTCCTTTTTGGCTCACCCTCAAATCAGAAACTTGCCACCACATTCTCCTCAATTCAAATGTATGAGGCTCCATGTGTATCCAAAAGTTTGGCAGCAATTTGTGCGGAGCACTTGAGACTAAAGACCTTATTTTTGTTCTTTCTCGTGCACATGTATGATTACACATGAGTTTAACTCCACCTTGGTCCAACACCTTCAAAGGCATGCTTGAACCCATGTGGTTGCACCTCATGTATACCATCCCATGTAAGAAAGTTTTTGTAAGTCCCATTTCTCATGAACCGGAAACACAATGACGTTCAATCACCCGTTTCTTTGCATTCACGTTTTTGGGACTTTTACACGGGCCCCCTCTTGTGCCATGCAGTTCCCAGGGCAGTCCTCACTCGACTCCCATTCACCGTGCCTTCCACGGTCCATAACATTCTAGTAACATACCTAATCACTCAGCTAAGCCGCACCCATATTTGGCCTTGTGGTGGCACTGTTATCCTGGCATGGCTGGCAAGAACCGGTCCTTAGATCTACGGCAACTAAACCACCATATCATTCTACCTCATTCACAAACCCAGGCTTGCCTAGATCTCCCTCTGATTCATGTTCATTAACAACATCAGTTTCTCATTATTCTTACGAGTGCAGTTAGCTAGACACATCTATCTTGCTTCCAGTATCCCATGGACTCAGCGAAGCATAAAAGCAACAACTATACCCGACTCAATAACTTTCCCGGTGACAAGGGTGATTAACAAAACTAGTAAACTCCTATGAAAGGGTTTCCCATCATATTGACTCAAGCACTCACACCTTTTCTCAACAAAACAGTTTTCCAAAACATGGGATCAATATGGTCAAGGAGCACTTGCCTTGTTCTTGCGGTTCCTGTTGCTCTGGGATCTCGAAACGTTGTTGTTGCAGTTCGTCGTAGATAGCTCCCTCAGATTGTCCTTCTAATTACGATCACGCACATACAAGATTCACAACAATCAATATCATGCACAAACTCTACTTTAAGATGCAATGATGCATATGCACGTTAATCCTATGATGCAGTTTTGGTTTGTACGTGTTCTTGCATGGCTTGCATATTTTAAGATGAACAAAGGTGTAAGGATCAATTGTGGACGTGGCGATGATCTCGACTCAAGATCTAGATCAGACCGATCAACATGTGATCCATCCACGAAAAGGCTTCTATTTAAAAGGAATCAAAGAACAGATGCAAAGAGAACGCGATGTTGTCGTAAGGTGGTATTGGAAACCTACCTTACTTCCTTCGGGTCCTTCCACCTAGCAGAACAGATCGTCGGCTCTCCTCCAGCGATGTCAATTGTGTTCCAGGCTCGTCGGCGGTCTCTCTGGCGGTTGTACTTCGGCGAAGGGGTTTACTCGGCGAGCTGGGGGCTAGGGCTCTAAGTTGTCGGCTCAGGAGGTGGAAAAGAAATTCGTGGTTGCGGCCAAAGATTTTTGGTTCTATTTATAAGAGGAAACTAAGAGTCCTCCTATGATCGGAATTCAAATAAGAGTCCTATTCAAATTGTTTTTGGATCTTAACAACTTATCTTTAGTTGATTTGGTGCGGTAGCAATGTGGAATTTGTGTCGGTTTCCTCAATACCGAGGATTCCCACGCGTACAAAAGAAAGACCGCTTCAAATCTCGTTACCTTCGAGACAGTGAGCTCCGAAAGCTCCACGTGTCCTGCGGGAACCTGGGCTCCCTTTTCCGCGGAGACTAGCTCCAGTTGTGCCGTGTGTCAGGCGGGTGAGACCTCCCTCTTCCTCAGAGGCGAGCTCCGCGTGCCACGCATCCTGGCGGGTGGGACCTCCTCTCTCTCCAGAGACGAGCTCCGCGTGCGCCACGTATCTGGTGGGTCGGGACCTCCCCTCTCAACAGAGGCGAGCTCCGCAAATGCCACGTGTCAGTTTCGGACCTCCCCCTCTCTTTGGAGGCGGCTCCGGGTGTGCCATGTGTCAGTGCCGGACCTCCCCTCTCTTCGGAGGTGAGCTCCGATAGTGCCACGTGTCCTAACAGCGCCAGACTTCCTTTCTCCTCAGAGACGAGCTCCGAGGTTGACACGTGTCCAACAGTGACGGACCTCCCGGAGGTAAGCTCCGGAGGTGACACGTGTCGGAAAGTGTCGGACCTCCCGGAGGTGAGCTCCAGAGGTGACACGTGTCCAGTAGGACCGGACCTCTCAGAGGTGAGCTCCGAGAGCGACACGTGTCTGGCGGGGCCAGACCTCTCGGAGGTGAGCTCCGAGAGCGATACGCGTCCCACGCGGCTGGTCCTCTCTTTTCCGTGGTGACTAGCTCCACAGCCGACACGTGTCCTTCGGGACTGGCCTCGCTCCTCTGCAGAGGCTAGCTCCGGGGCAACACGTGTCCCACGGGGTCGGACCTCTCCCCCTTTGCGGGGATGAGCTCCGAAGGCGCCACGTGGCCAGCGGACCGTGGGTATTGTCTTCGGCGCTCTCTGTGAACTGGAATTGGCTCTTTTTGGCTGTCTTTTTTATTTCTTTTCTGTTTCTATTTATTTTAAAAATGTTTTTCTACATGAAACATGAATACATGCAGAACCCGAAAATGAGGGTGTCACATCGTGTTTCTTTAATTGTCGTGAGGCATAGGCTACCACTTGTCCTTCTTGCATGAGCACGCATCCGAGCCCTTGTGTTGATGCGTCACAATATATGTCAAAGCTCTTGCTCACGTCCGGCAACACCAAAACCAGTGCTGTGGTTAGCTTTTTCTTGAGCTCCTCGAAGCTTTCTTGACACGCTGATGTCCACTAGAACGCCTTTCCCTTCATCAAAAGCTCCGTCATAGGCTTCGTTATCTTGGAGAAGTCCTTGATGAAGCGTCGGTAGTATCCAGCCATCCCAAGAAAACTCTGAATATCTCTAACGTTTTGCGGTTGGTTCCACTTCAGAACATCTCCCACTTTTCCGGGATCAACCGATACTCCTTCCTGGGAGATGATGTGGCCTAGGAACGATATCTCCTTTAGCCAAAATTGACATTTGCTGAGCTTGGCATACAATTGATGCTCTCGCAACTTTTGCAATGTCAACCTCAAGTGTTCTTCATGTTCCTCCTCAATTTTTGAATACACCATGATATCGTCGATGAAAACCACGACGAACTTGTCCATGTACTCCATGTAAACCTTGTTCATGAGGTACCTGAAGTATGCGGGTGCGTTCATTAACCCAAAAGACATAACGGTATATTCATACGAACCATACCGTGTTCAAAACGCAGTCTTGGGTATGTCAGAGGGCTTAATCTTCAGCTGGAAATATCCCGACCGAAGATCAATCTTGGAGAAGACTCGGGCTCCCTTTAGTTGGTCGAACAGGTCCTCTATACGGGGCAGAGGGTACTTGTTCTTGATCGTCACTTCGTTGAGAGACCTATAATCCACACACATCCTTTGGGTCCCATCCTTCTTATCTACGAAGAGCACGGGGGCTCCCCCTGCTGACGAGCTTGGACGTATAAAACCCTTCTCTAGATGCTCCTGGATTTGCTTCTTGAGCTCCACTAGTTCATTTACGGGCATCCTATATGGTCTCTTTGCTATAGGTGCAGTTCCGGGTGCCAAGTCAATGGAAACTCAATGTCCCGGTCAGGTGGCATACCTGGAAGTTCTTCCGGGAACACGTCCGAGAATTCCTAAACCACCGGAATGCTTTCCAATGTTGCTCCTTCGACGTGGTTCAACGTTGCCTTCTCGGTTGCCGGTTGGGCTGACTCAAACTCAATACGGGTACCGTGCTCGTTCGTCAACTGCACGCTCCTATCGGCACATTGGATTACTCCGTTGTGCTTGCTTAGCCAATCCATTCCGAGTATTATGTCAAGCCCTTGGAAATCCAAGACAATGAGGTTGGCAAGGAAGTCTACCCCCTTATTTTAAGGTTTACTTTCGGACATACTATATTAGTCCTCATTTCTCCACCGGGGGAATTAACCAATATAGTATATTTCAAGTGAGATATGGGTAGATTATACTTGGCAACTGTCGAAGTGTGTACCCGACACTTCCCCCGGGCCTGCTCTGGGCAGCCCGCGGAGGTTCTTTTTCGGAGGGGCTAGTCACTCACGGAGAGCTCACGCGTTAGGGACGATGTAGGGAGAAGCTTGACACAGAGATTGTCGAAGTGTGTAGCCGACACTTCCCCCAGGCCTGCTCTGGGCAGCCCGCGGAGGTTCTTTTTCGGAGGGGCTAGTCACTCACGGAGAGCTTACGCGTTAGGGACAATGGAGGGAGAAGCTTGACACAGGGATTTTTATGTGGTTCAGGCCGACGGAGCGTAAAACCCTACGTCCACGGTGAGCAGAGATGCTCGTTGTATTGCTTGGTCCTCAGGAGCGAACCCTGCGTGAGAGTGTGAGATGTCGAATGGCTTAAGTGCGAACCCTTGCTAACGTTGCCTACCCGAGCCTTTTATCGTCCAAGGCTCGGGCGGCTTACAAGGTGGGCCCGGGACCCGACAGGTGGTCCCGGGGAGATTGCCTGCCATCTACCGTATCCGCAGTTACGCCGGCAGTTGTCTCTGGCGAGGGCTTCAAAGTCTTCGTTCTGCCGCCCTGCCCATGCTGCAAGCTAGTCGTAGTGGTTGGCAGGGGCGGCAGGGGATGTCTTGTCGCTGTGTTTATTGGCGTGCACCCTCTGACGCGGCGCGCCAATCTTCACTGCGATGTGATTGGGTGCAACGGCACCTGACAGAGGCGTGCTCCGCGTCTCCATGTCTTGGGAAGGCGCGGGTCTTGAATACCTTGTACGGGCAAGGTATGGAGCGTCTTTAATCTTGCTGCCTACCGTACGGGGGCAGGCAGCGCTGCTCTGCTAGCCACGTGGCGGGCTCGGAGCTCTCCTCTGAGGAGAGGGAGGTCCAGCACCGCTGGACACATGGAGCCTTCGGAGCTCTCCTCGCGGAGGGGGGAGGTCCAGCTCTGGTGGCCACGTGGCGGGCCCGGAGCTCTCCTTTGAGGAGTGGGAGGTCCGGCCCCACTGGACACGTGGAGCCTTCGGAGCTCTCCCCGCGGAGGGGGGAGGTCCGGCTCTGGTGGCCACGCGGCGGGCCCAGAGCTCTCCTCTGAGGAGAGGGAGGTCCGGCCCCACTGGATACATGGCGCCTTCAGAGCTCTCCCTGCGGAGAAGGGCGAGGTCCTTAGGCAGTTTCTCCTGTGCGCGAGGGTACCCCATATTGAGGGTACAGACAGAGATTTTTACGTGGTTCAGGCCGCCGGAGCGTAAAATCCTACGTCCACGGTGAGCAGAGATGCTCGTTGTATTGCCTGGTGCTCAGCACCGGAGTCCTGAGCTTGAGGATGACCTAAGTGCTCGGATGCTAGAGCATCAGTGTGCTGAGAGTCGAACCCTACGGGAGAGTGGGTCAAATGTCAAACCCTTCCTAACGTTGCCTACTCGAGCCTTTTATAGTCCAAGGCTCGGGTGGCTTACAAGGTGGGCCCGGGGCCCGACAGGTGGTCCCGGGGAGATTGCCTGCCATCTACCATATCCGCAGTTACGCATGTAGTTGTCTCTAGCGAGGGCTTCCGAGTCTTTGTTCTGCCGCCCTGCCCATGCCGCAAGCTAGTCGTAGTGGTTGATGATGGCAGGGGCGGCAGGGGATGTCTTGTCGCAGTGTTTATTGGCGTACAGCCTCTGACGTGGCGCGCCAGTCTTCACTGCGATGTGATTGGGCGCAACGGCACCTGACAGAGGCATGCTCCGCGTCTCCGTGCCTTGGGAAGACGCGGGTCTTGAATACCTTGTACGGGCAAGGTATGGCGCGTCTTTACTCTCGCTGCCTACCGTGCAGGGGCGGGCAGCGCTGCTCTGCTGGCCACGTGGCGGGCCCGGAGCTCTCCTCTAAGGAGAGGGAGGCCCGGCCCCGCTGGACACGTGGATCCTTCGGAGCTCTCCCCGCGGAGGGGGAGGTACGACTCTGTTAGCCACGTGACGGGCCCGAAGCTCTCCTCTGAGGAGAGGGAGGACCTGCCCCGCTGGACACGTGGAGCCTTTGGAGCTCTCCCCACGGAGGGGGAGGTCCGGCTCTGCTGGCCACGTGGCGGGCCCGGAGCTCACCTCTGAGGAGAGGGAGGTCTGGCCCCGCTGGACACGTGGGGCCTTCGGAGCTCTCCCCACGGAGGGGGGAGGTCCGGCTCTGTTGGCCACGTGGCAGGCCCGGAGCTTCCCTCTGAGGAGAGGGACGTCCGGCCCTGCTGGACACGTGGCGCCTTAGGAGCTCTCCCTGCGGAGAAGGGCGAGGTCCTTAGGCAGTTTCCCCTGTGCGTGGGGGTACCCCATATTGAAGGTACCGACAGTGGCCCCCGGGCCCTTCTCGGGGAAGATATCGAGCCCGAGGTGGGGCCCCGGTCTCTTGCACTCCGCGCACGTTCTCGAAGACCCGTAATGACCGTTGCCGGAGCACGAATAGTCATGGGATCGTGGGAGTGTGTGCCCCACTTGATGGCTGCTTTTACTGCGGCGGTTCCCAAGGCTGCCACTTCTGCACGTCACCGCGCCCTTTCGGGAACCGCCGAAGCGTCTTGCCGATTCAGCTTCTTGAGAGGCTGTCTACTTGGCCCACCGCTTCAGTTGGATGGCTCGGGTCCACTTTTCATTGACGCTTGGTCTTGGAGCTGAAGCGGTTGCGCCAGGCGGCGTATTCGAAGGGTTTCAAATCGCTTTGAATCGTGCCTGGGAAGTTTAAAAGGGGATCTCACCCGCATCGCGGCTTCCCTTCGCACTTCCCTGCACTTGCATCTTCCTTGAGCTCTTGCGCCCTTGTCTTCCCTGCTCTTGAGCTTTCTTCTGCCATGGCTTCCAACTTGCCTCTGGAGAAGAAACGCGCCCGATCTCCTCCGGCGGCGGCGTTTGCGCCAAGTCAGGGATCCAGGGCGCCTGCGCGTCCTGCTTCTGGAGATGGTGTCTCGTCCGGTGGCGACTCCAAGAGACCTCGGGCTCATCATCCCGATGGGACTCCTCTCGAGCAGCGACGGCCTGAGGGTCCCCGGGCGTCGCGACCTCCTTCCTCAGGGGGTGGAGCTCCGAGGGGAAGCACTGGCGCTTCGATGCCTAGGAGCGAGCCTAGGGCTCAGGCACCCCGGTCTGCAAGCATCCCTGCTGCTGGCTCAGCAGAAGGCGGTGCTGGGTGGAGCAGCGCTCGATCTCATGCGGGGGCGCAGGAACCCCGTGCTGCTGGAGCTGGATCAGCATCTAGGGGGGCTTCCGAAGCGTCCCCTGCTTCGCCAGCACGGGCGACTGCGGGGCAACCCCTGGTGGCAACAGCGGGCTTCAGTGGTCCTACCCCGACTCGGAAGCCGGGGTTCATAGCCCGTTGGAGCGCCCGTGTCCCTCGGTAAGTGTCGTCCTTACTGGTTTCCAGAGCCTGCATCATTTTCTTCTTTTTCTTAACTCAAGAGCCTCCCATGTTTGCAGGTACCCCTCGAGTGCCGGTAACGTTCCCGTTTCCCGGCCATCCCCGGCTGACAAGGGATCTGCGCCGCAGCGTCCGGAAGCTGAAACGGTCGCAGCGGCCCCCAAGCCGGCGCAGGCTCCTTCTGCACCGTTCGGCCCGGCTCCTGCAACAGTGGCGACACCTCCCATTCACCCCCCTTCACCAGCTCGGGAGCCGGCTGTTGCTGAAGGTTCGGCGGAACCGGCTGGCGGTATCCCACCTCCTGTTGCAGAAGCGGGAGAAGCTGTGAAAGTGCATCTAGGAAATCCCTTGGTGGGTTTTGGCTAATTGATGACAAGCATATGAGATCCTAACGAAATGATTGCAGGACAAACTAAGTGAACTAGCTAGGTGCGCACAAAAAGATGAAAAATAGAGTGGTGCCTGAAAAGGAAGACTTAAGTAGAACTTGGAAGAACAAAGTAGATGAAAATGTATAGGGTGTGTGTGAGAGACACATCCCAAGAGCTCATGACTTTGCATAAGGGTAAGGGGTTTAAAAATCAACTAAAATCCACTGAAAACCGGACTAGTCCGTTCATGGACCGGACTAGTCCATTTAACTTTCTGGAAGACGCAGACATAGTGCACCGGACTAGTCCGCCTTGTGAACCGGACTAGTCCGGTCAGCTCACTGGAATGCAACCGGACAAGTCCGGTTTTAGACCGGACTAGTCCGCTCATGTTTCTGTTGTTGTCTTTAGAGGACTGCAGACTAGTCCATCCATGCGACAGGACTAGTCCGCTAAACTTTCTGGAACTCCTCTTTACATAGCACCGGACAAGTCCGGTTCTGGACCGGACTAGTCCGGTTAACCCACTGGAAGTGTACCGGACAAGTCCGATCATATACCGGACTAGTCCGGTAGTAGGTTTAACAACGGTAACTTTTTGGGAAACCCTATAAAAAGAGGTCCTTCGTCTTTTCCCAGAAGACACACGACACATATTGTCAAAAACTAGAACCCTAGCGCCGCCACCTGTCCCAAGAGCCCAAAAACACATCTCCCCATACATCTAAGGTGCAAAAAGGCCAAGATCAATCAAATACTTGGATTTGGGATTGAGAGATCGTCGTTCTTTCGTTGTGAGCTCTTGGGGTTTGATTTCTCTACACTCATATTCTGCATTGTAATCTTTTTGAGTGTATTTGATCACCTTCTCACTGTAATTCTTGTGGGAGCCCTCAACGTGTGAGGTTGCCCCACAAACTCGGTGATTACCCATGATAGTGGAGTCAAGTCGTCCTTTGTGGTGACTTGAAGAGGGAAAGGGTTGGGAACCCGGCTCTGTGTGAGCTTTCTCAACGAGGACGTAGATCTCTTGGTGAGATAGAACCTCGTTAGAAATTCGTGTCTCTTGTCTCTCATTTGTTTTACATTTTGATACATTAGATCACTAGTTTGCTAGTCATCGTTTGAGTTCCTTATAAGTTTGCACGTGCATCCATACAATAAATTTAATTTATAAAAACTGTTGTTCTCATTCCGCTGCTGAAAGATTAAATTTGTGAGACACACATAATTAACTCAAATAATTCAGCACACCGGACTAGTCCGCCCACACAACCGGACTAGTCTGGTCAGTCAAGTTTCTGATAACTTTATTAAGTGTGCAGGAATCTTTAAAGGCCTATTCACCCCCCTCTAGGCCACATTCAATTGGTATCAGAGCCAAGTTCTCCATCAACGAGACTCACATCTCGGAGAGATCAATGGCCTCTGAGAAGAATAACGATATCCCGAAGACGAGCAACAACGATGAGGAGCAAGAAGCCAAAGCCTTCGATGTGCTGAAAGAAAGTCCACATGACGATGAAGAAGTGAGGCAGCTAAAAGCACTCCTGAGAAAGAAACTGCTGGCACAAAAGGGAAAAGAGGAAGAAAAGACGATGGGGAGTGGTCATCACGACTACTCCCGGTATCCTTACAACTACAACCGTCTCAATTCAAATAATCATTATCTCTCTATTCCAATGGGAAGGCCCTCACAGTTTGATGGAAGTGACTACACCATGTGGAAGTACAACATGAAAATGCATCTAATATCCTTGAATCCCAGCCTTTGGCATATTGTCTGCACAGGAATAGATATCCCAGACACGGATGAAGAACTCACTCCGGAACAAGAACAAGAGATCACAGAAATGCACAAGCCGTTGCAGTAATCACATCGTCACTGAGCAGAGAAGAATTCACCAAGATCGATGGACTAGAAAGTGCAAAAGAAATCTGGGATACACTCAAAACTGCTCATGAAGGAAATAGGTCTGTACGTGAAGCCAAAATTGAGATGCTAGAAGGAGAGTTGGGGAGATTTGCTATTGAAGAAGGTGAATCACCTCAAGACATGTACAATCGGATGAAGGCACTCATCAACAAAATCCGTGCCTATGGAAGTAAGAAATGGATTGATCACGAGGTGGTCAAAAGGATGATAAGAGCCTTCATGCCAAGAAACGTCACACTTTGCTCAATGATTAGAGAAAGCCCCGGGTTTCACAAAATGACTCCCGATGAGTTATTGGGAAAGATCATAAATCATGAAATGATGGAGAAAGAGGCTCAATACGTCAAAGACTTAGCCGAGCTCACCTCTTCTAAAAAGAAAGAAGTTGCTCTCAAAGCAACGTGCAGACCCAAACTAAAAGAAACTCGTGAAGACCAAGACGATGGAGATACAAGCGACGAAAGCACCGATCTTGATGACGAAGAAATGGTACCCTTCATCAAAAAGTTCAAACGCATGATGAAGAGAAGACACGGCAACAATTCACATGAAGGCAAAAGCAAGGATAAAGGAGAATCCAAGGCTCGACGTACTTGCTACAACTGCGGAGAGTATGGTCACTTCATGGTGGACTGTACTTATGAAGAAAACAAAAAGAAGAAGGAAACAAGATCTCAAGAAAAGAAAAATTTCAGAAAAAGAAGACAAGCCATCAAGCTCACATTGGAAAGGAGTGGGACTCAAACGACGAGTCCTCCTCCGATGAAGAAGAGATGGCCACTATCGCAGTCAAGAAACCAACTATGAGAGCCACACTCTTTCCAAACATGGGAGGACGGGACATGAACAACCACACTTGTCTTATGGCTAAGGAAGGCAAGAAAAAGGTTAGACTTACTCCTCCTATACTAAATTCCTCCATTGATGACTTTGATAGCTCTAGTGATAATGAAGAATTATTTAGAGGGCTAAGTAAAATTGCTTTAAAGAAAATGGAAATGTTGTCGAACGAAATCTTTGAAAAGGAAGAACTTGTCAACCGAAAAGAAGATATGCTCATCCGTGAGAGGAAGAGATATCAAGAAGTTGAAAAGCTTCTTGAGCTTGAAAGAGAGAAGAATGAGTCACTTGAGTTAGAGCTAGCCTTGACTAAGGAAACTTACTCAAAGTTAGAGGACTCGCACATTGCAATCAAGGAAGAACTTGCTAACTTGTCAAAAGTTAACAAAATCCTTGAGGTGCAAGTTGAGTCGCTCAAACAAAGTGACCCATCTTCCTCCAAGAGCTCTTATTCCAAAGATATGAGCTCGACAACAATAAGAACCTGCACTTGCTCTAGTAAGAAGAATGTCATTTCTAATGCTTCAACCTCTCATGACATGCATTCTTCTTAAAACGGCATCTTTGATAAGGAGAAGATCAAATATTCACGAAGTGCATATATGATCGCTAGACCTCCCAATGTCAAAGATGGTCTTGGCTTTGACAGGAACAGACACATGTCTACTCCTAATCATGCTAAGAATAGAATCATTTTTGTTAAAGAAAAACCCCATGAATCTGAGCTACAAACACTGTTCCATACATTTGATGCTTCTTATGTTCTCATGAAAAACAAGTATGGAAAAGTCATTGCTAAATATACATGGCCACGCCACAAGAACTTAAAAACTTGTGTGTGGGTGCCCAAGACTCTTGTGACTAACCTGAGAGGACCCAATCAAGCTTGGGTACCTAAAACCTAGAAATAATTCTATTTTGCAGGCTTACTCCTCCGGTGGATCTAAGTGGGTGCTAGATAGCGGATGCACAAATCATATGACCGGAGAGAGAGGTATGTTTGTGGAATACGAGTGCAACAAGGATCCAAGCGAAGGTATATACTTTGGAGACAACAGCCAAGGAAAGGTCCTTGGTGGTGGTAACATTGAAATATCCTCTCAACACACCTTATCTAATGTTTTACACGTAGACTCTCTAGATTATAATCTTTTACCAATATCTCAACTATGCGACAAAGGTTACAACTGTTTATTCACTAATGAGGGTTTGACTGTCTTTAGAAGAAGCGATGGCTCGATTGCATTCAAGGGATTGTTGAAGGGAAAGCTTTATCTTGTTGACTTCAACAAAGATAAAGCCGAACTCAACACTTGCTTGGTTGCAAGGACCAACATGGGATGGCTGTGGCATAGACGGCTAGCCCATGCTGGAATGAGAAATCTGCAGAAACTTCTAAAAGGTGGTCACATCCGTGGTCTTAAGGATGTGGTTTTTGAAAAAGACAGGCCGTGCAGCGCTTGTCAAGCAGGAAAACAGGTTGGAGCACCACACTCGCCAAGAATGTGATGACCACCGCCAGACCGTTGGAACTTCTCCACATGGATCTCTTTGGTCCAATTGCGTACATCAGCATCGGCGGTAACAAATACGGTTTAGTAATTGTTGATGATTTTTCAAGATTTACCTGGGTATTTTTCTTGTATGATAAATTAGAAACTCAGGGAATCCTCAAGAAGTTCTTGAAAAGAGCTCAAAATGAATTCTCATCAACTGTAAAGAATATCAGAAGTGACAATGGGACAGAATTCAAGAACACCCAAGTTGAAGAATATCTCAATGAAGAAGGTATAAAGCATGAATTCTCGGCACCCTACTCTCCTCAACAGAACGGGGTGGCCAAAAGGAAGAACAGAACATTGATCGAAATGGCGAGAACAATGTTGGATGAATACAAGACGTCAGACCGATTTTGGGCAGAAGCGGTGAACACCGCTTGTCATGCCACAAATCGGTTGTACCTTCATCGACTACTGAAGAAAACTCCATATGAGCTTCTCACGGGTAAAAAGCCTAACGTTTCCGATTTCAAAGTTTTTGGTTGCAAATGTTTTATTCTGAACAAGAAACCAAGGGCCTCGAAGTTTGCTTCGAAGTCCGTTGAAGGATTCTTGCTCGGATATGAATCGAATGCCTACGCCTATCGTGTCTTCAACAAGGTGTCCGGCCTTGTTGAAGTAGCACGTGACGTAGTGTTCGATGAAACTAACGGCTCACAAGTGGAGCAAGTCGATAAGTCTATGCTAGATAAGGAGGAAGCTCCATGTGAAGCGCTGAAGAAAATGGCACTTGGTGATCTCCTACCACGAGAGGAGACACAAGATGAATTTCAACAAGGAAGCAATGATCAAGGGGGAGCTCCTACACAAGATCAGGTTGAGGAAGATCAAGAAAATCAAGATGATCATGGAAGCAATGATCTAGGGGGAGACATGACACATGAAGACAATGAAGAACAAGCAACTATACAAATTCCACACCCAAGAGTACATCAGTGTGTGCAAAGGGACCATCCTGTCAACAATATCATTGGAGATATTGCTAAGGGAGTAACTACTAGATCTCAAATTGCAAATTTTTGTGAACACTATTCTTTTGTGTCTTTTCTAGAGCCATACAGGGTAGAAGAAGCCTTAAGGGATCCAGACTGGGTGATTGCGATGCAAGAGGAGCTGAACAACTTCAAAAGAAATCAAGTGTGGGAGCTGGTGGAAAGACCAAGGGCGAACATCGTTGGAACCAAATGGGTCTTTTGGAACAAGCAAGATGAACATGGAGTAGTGACAAGAAATAAAGCGAGGTTGGTGGCCAAAGGTTATTATCAAGTGGAAGGTTTGGATTTCGATGAAACCTTCGCTCCTGTAGCTAGACTTGAGTCCATTCGCATTTTATTGGCATATGCTACTCACCATAATTTTAAGTTGTATCAAATGGACGTCAAGAGTGCCTTTCTCAATGGTCCGATAAAGGAGGAAGTCTATGTGGAGCAGCCACCGGGGTTCGAAGATCAGGAGTATCCTAACCATGTCTATAAACTGCGTAAGGCTCTCTATGGTCTCAAACAGGCTCCTCGAGCCTGGTATGAGTGCCTTAGAGATTTTCTGATTCAAAATGGATTCAAAATTGGTAAAGCTGACTATACACTCTTTACTAAACATTTTGATGATCATTTATTTGTATGTCAAATTTATGTTGATGACATTATCTTTGGATCCATGAACAAGTCCTTCTGTGAAGAATTTAGCAAAATAATGACAGACAGGTTCGAGATGTCAATGATGGGTGAATTGAAGTTCTTTTTGGGATTTCAAGTGAAGCAACTGAGAGAAGGTACATTTATAAGCCAAACTAAATATACACATGACATTCTCAAGAAATTCAATATGGACAAAGCCAAGCCCATCAAGACACCCATGGCCATCAACGGACATCTCGACCTCAATGAAGACGGTCCAAATGTGGACCAAAAGGTATATCGGTCCATGATTGGCTCCTTACTATACTTATGTGCATCTAGGCCAGATATTATGCTTAGTGTTTGCATGTGTGCAAGGTTTCAAGCCGCACCTAAAGAGTGTCACTTAATTGCTGTAAAAAGAATCCTAAGGTACCTTGTGCACACACCCAACTTGGGCCTTTGGTATCCCAAAGGATCCAAGTTTAACTTGATAGGGTATTCTGACGCCGACTATGCAGGATGCAAAGTCGATAGAAAGAGCACGTCAGGGACTTGTCAATTTCTTGGTAGGTCCCTAGTTTCTTGGTCATCTAAAAAGCAAAACTCCATTGCTCTTTCCACATCGGAAGCGGAGTATGTTGCAGCCGGTAGTTGCTGTGCGCAACTACTTTGGATGCGACAAACTCTTAGGGACTACGGCTACAATCTAAGTCATATCCCGCTTCTATGCGATAATGAAAGTGCTATAAAGATTGCACACAACCCTATAGAGCACTCAAGAACTAAGCACATAGATATCCGTCATCACTTTCTTAGAGATCATTCATTAAAAGGTGACATTGCTATTTCACATGTTAGGACTGAAAAACAACTTGCGGATATTTTTACCAAACCATTAGATGAGAAAAGGTTCTGTGAACTAAGAAATGAGCTAAACATTCTTGACTCTCGAAATGTGGCTTGAAACATTGCATACCTGGTTGCAACTTAAAATGTTCCTCCGTATTGTTAAAAATGCTCCTCCTCTCCTTTTCTACTCAGAAAACTATTTTTATGAAGAAATCTTGAGGATTATGACCATTGTTTGATTGCTGATTGCCTACTGGTCGTAATCACCAAGACTATTTGCAAAATTAGTGTCCTTGGATCACCTCTAAACTCTACTATCTGCATCAAGTCTGCTGGAACCGGACTTGTCTGGTTGTCGATCGGACTAGTCCGGACAGACCACAATTAGGTTAATTCAGGGGCACCGGACTAGTCCGCTACCATGACCGGACTAGTCCGGTCAGTCGCATATAGAAGCACTTGGCCGGCCCAGACCTCTCCCTCATCCCTCATTAGACTTGCTCTCCCTCTCCTCTTCCAAACCCTAGCCCCCAAAGTGATTTTTGGGTTGAACCCTCAAAATTGAGGTTTTCTCTGTGAAAAAGACTCCCCTTGACGAGTGGTCTCCCTCCTCCGGATTCATCCGGACTGATTTCCACTTCTTCGACGCGAATCTTCAAATCTTGGTAAATTTCCCCCTTTAAACCAAAATCTCAACTTTTCTAGTTCTAGCTAGTTTTCTTTGATTTCAAAAGGATGTACATTGCCTCAATAGATGTATTCCTACCATGTTCCTACCCTTGTGCCCTTAGATAGGAGATTTGATTCAAATGAAACATTAGGGTTCTTATGCCAGGCCGGACTAGTCCGGCGCACAGAGGCGGACAAGTCCGGTCCACCGGACAAGTCCGCACTCTGAAACCGGACAAGTCCGGTCTCTGACAGTTGAACCCCTACGTTCCCATTTGAAGTTGATAATGAGTCCATTTGCATCTAATCCTTGAACTCCTTATCAGGCATCATGTCTTCAGGCTCAGATGACAGCTCCTTTCACATTGATGAAGACGTTCAACGCGAGAAAGTGAGGAGGACCAAGGAGAGAGTTATGAAGAAGAGACATGATGTCAATGTCCACTCTCCACCCTCCGACGACAATCTACCTAAGAAGAGGAAAGTCATTGGCAAAAGGCCTCTAAGGAAAGATGCTGTTGAGGGCTCGTCAGGGCCAAAAAGAATTCTCAATAAAGGGAAGGGACATGCTAGTGGTCCCCTTGGGCCCTTGAAGATGAAAAACCTTATTCACCGCAACAGGCAGCCTTCAAGTGAGGATTTCACTGGAAAAGGGAGTGAGCTAGCTGATAATTTCAGGAAGATTCAAGTGTATGACCGACCTAAGCAATGCTCTGATCCAAGGTTCTGGAGCAACTTCCATGCAGACTACTACGAGCATGTGTACATGAAGATGAAGAACCCTGTAGTAGAGAGTCAATGGCTAAATGTTGAATATCTGAAGTCGAAGAGGTATCCTGCCTTTCGTGAGATGGTGGAAGCGTTAGAGAGGCACAGTCTGACGGACCTGCTATCCTTTGAGTATGACTGGAACAATGAAGTAATTACCTAGTTTTACTCCACTCTCTACTTTGCTCGTGATGATGGAGACAGTCTTACTTGGATGACTCATGGTTCAAGGTATAGTGTCACGTATGATGAATTTGCTAGGATTCTTTACCTCCAACACACTTTGGATCATGAACTGGTCATTCATAATCTGAAACCCCTGGAGAAGGAGGAACTTGACTTTCTCTATGACACAAGGATGCCATATGTTCCTCCCACCATCAAATATCTAAAGCCCTTCTTTGTGATCCTAAATAGAGTCTTGAGAAAGACTATAGCTCCGAAGGATGGAGATGCAGGAACTATACAAGGGACCTTGAGGACTCTCATGAAGGTCATTAGTGGGAGGAGACCATTCAATGTCTTTGAGTATATCTACAACGACATTGTGAACATCTCAATTACCCCCAATAGGTCCTGTGGATACGCACCGTATATCATGTACATGATTGAGAAAGTGACGGGACTCGAGTTTGTCAAGGATGTCAAGCATACGGGGTTGAAGCCGCAAAAACCCAACGAGTACACTCTCCCTCCGGCTCCAACTGCCCCGTCCTCTCCACCAGTGGAGAGGAGATCAAAGCAAGCTCATGATGACACTAGATCTGCAGCTGCTCCTCCTGGATCTCCACCTGCCCAAGAATCATCCAGCGGCATCCTCAAGACGCTCTCCTCCATCTTTGCCTGCTGCCGCAAGATCGAAGACAGGCAGCGCAAGGAAAAGCTTGCAAGGAAGAAACATCAACAATACATCAATGCAAATATCAAATCTATCTGTGCAAAGCTTGAGATTGAGCCCGTTGGATCACCGCCCGTCTCCGAGGACTCAGAGGAAGATCCTGCTCCCATGGATGCCGAAGTCAATGAAGATGAAAATCAGACTGAGACTGACGGAGGAGGCAGCGATGAGTGATTCCCCTCAATTTTTCCCTTTTTGGTGCCTTGATGCCAAAGGGGGAGAGATTGATATTAGATTTGGACTATTTCTATCTAGTATTAGTTATTAAGCTCTTTTGTGATCAAGGACATGTACCTATTTTAAAATCTTGTAATGCACGATTTCTTTTCTTATGTTTACTATTGTTTGTCTTTAATCTATCACATTTTGTTTATCACACACCTGTTAGGCACCCCACCATAAGGTGTGTGCATATGTGAGAAGCTTTTTGTGAATTCTTTATTATTCTCATATGTGCACACCTTATGAAAATCAACCTTTTATCCTCAATTGTGATATCTCAAATGGTTGTCATCAATCACCAAAAAGGAGGAGATTGAAAGTGCATCTAGGAAATCCCTTGTGGGTTTTGGCTAATTGATGACAAGCATATGAGATCCTAACAAAATGATTGCAGGACAAACTAAGTGAACTAGCTAGGTGCGCACAAAAAAAAATGAAAAATAGAGTGGTGCCCAAAAAGGAAGACTTAAGTAGAACTTGGAAGAACAAAGTAGATGAAAATGTATAGGGTGTGTGTGAGAGACACATCCCAAGAGCTCATGACTTTGCATAAGGGTAAGGGGTTTAAAAATCAACTAAAATCCACTGAAAACCGGACTAGTCCGTTCATGGACCGGACTAGTCCGTTTAACTTTCTGGAAGACGTAGACATAGTGCACCGGACTAGTTTGCCTTGTGAACCGGACTAGTCCGGTCAGCTCACTGGAATGCAACCGGACAAGTCCGGTTTTAAACCAGACTAGTCCGCTCATGTTTCTGTTGTTGTCTCTAGAGGACTGCGGACTAGTCCATCCATGCGACAGGACTAGTCTGCTAAACTTTCTGGAACTCCACTTTACATAGCACCGGACAAGTCCGGTTCTGGACCGGACTAGTCCGGTTAACCCACTGGAAGTGTACCGGACAAGTCCGATCATATACCGGACTAGTCCGGTAGTAGGTTTAACAACGGTAACTTTTTGGGAAACCCTATAAAAAGAGGTCCTTCGTCTTTTCCCAGAAGACACACGACACATATTGTCAAAAACTAGAACCCTAGCGCCGCCACCTGTCCCAAGAGCCCAAAAACACATCTCCCCATACATCTAAGGTGCAAAAAGGCCAAGATCAATCAAATACTTGGATTTGGGATTGAGAGATCGTCGTTCTTTTGTTGTGAGCTCTTGGGGTTTGATTTCTCTACACTCATATTCTGCATTGTAATCTTTTTGAGTGTATTTGATCACCTTCTCACTGTCATTCTTGTGGGAGCCCTCAACGTGTGAGGTTGCCCCACAAACTCGGTGATTACCCGTGATAGTGGAGTCAAGTCGGCCTTTGTGGTGACTTGAAGAGGGAAAGGGTTGGGAACCCGGCTCTATGTGAGCTTCCTCAACGAGGACGTAGATCTCTTGGTGAGATCGAACCTCGGTAGAAATTCGTGTCTCTTGTCTCTCATTTGTTTTACATTTTGATACATTAGATCACTAGTTTGCTAGTCATCGTTTGAGTTCCTTATAAGTTTGCACGTGCATCCATACAATAAATTTAATTTATAAAAACTGTTGTTCTCATTCCGCTGCTGAAAGATTAAATTTGTGAGACACACTTAATTAACTCAAATAATTCAGCACACCGGACTAGTCCGCCCACACAACTAGACTAGTCCGGTCAGTCAAGTTTCTGATAACTTTATTAAGTGTGCAGGAATCTTTAAAGGCCTATTCACCCCCCTCTAGGCCACATTCAAGCTGCCACGGGCCCTACGGAGGGCAGCGAACCGGGGTGCACCGGGAGCAAGCCTGCTCCAGTGCCGGCTTCTCCTGATCAGCGCCTTATCCCAGTCACCGGAGCGTCAACTTCTCCTGAAGAGGACGTGATGGAGGAAGTCGGGGGTGCGGCTTCGGCCTCTGCCGCCCCGCTGCCCCTAGCGGACGCCCTTGAGCTCGCCCAGACGAGCGTTCGGCAGGTTCTGGCCGCGCTCGGTCGCGAGCAGGAGGGGCAGGCAGAAGAGAGGGATCGCCTCCTCACCTGGGGGCGCCTCTTGAAGGAGCGGACCAAGGAGGTCAGGGAGGAGCTTGACTCGAGGCGGGCGTCGCTCGATGTCATGGAGGCGCTCCTTGACCGGCAGAAGAGAGCAGTCGACCGCCTGGACTCCGAGACTCGGCGGCTCCACTGGGAGGCCTGCGAGTCTCACGCTCAGGCCGATGAGCGTCTTTTTGCTTTGGAGGAGCTGCGTCTGAAGCTGGAGCGCCGTGAGCGCGCCATCGCGGACCAGGAGCGCACTGCGGCGGCCGAGGCAGAGAAGGTTGTCGCGTGGCTGGCGGCTGGCGAGGGCGACCTGAGGGCCCGAGCTAAGGAGCTGGACACCCAGAAGGCAGAACTGGCGCGAGGGAGGACCAGGTCTCCTGGGAGCACCAGGCGACCCTGGATCGGGAGCTGGCAGCCGACTTCCGTCTTCGGAGTTGGATCAGCTTGCCCAGATCCTCCAGCTCCGGGAAGACTCTCTGGCGGCCAAGGAGAAGGAATTCCCCGAGGGGGGCCTCGACGCCTTGCTGGCAGCCCGCCGCGAGATGGAGGAGCTCCTGGCCTTGCGGTCCTCTGAGGCCCGGGCGGTCTCGAGCTTCGTCGACCAGGCAGGATCCGCTCTGGTCCCCCTTGGCTTCAGCCCGGTGAGGGCAGCGGCCCCGGCGCAGAAGGTGGCCGAGGTGACCCCCGTGCTCGAGTCTATCGGCGCCAAGCTGAACAGACTTGAAGCGGTGGTCTCCGGTGAGCTCGAGGCAGAGGGACGGGGCCTGGCGATGGAGGTTGCTATGCACATGCTGGCGTGCTTCCGGAGTCGGGATCCCTCCCTCTCACTGGAGCCAGCAAGGCAGGGCCCTGAAGCAGAGCGGGAGGAAGCTGCCAGGGCTAAAGTCGGGGATGTGGCCGCCCTTGTAGCCTCTAGGTTCCGGCGTGAGCCAGGGGAATCCTAGGGCTTGTACATTTTCCTTTTTTGTTTTTGTTGAGTCTGTAATCTAGCTCATGGAGCCTCGAATGAATAGACTTATGTTGTTTTCTACTATTATCTTCTCGTTGGTTTGACCTGCCCAAGTCCTTAGCTCCGCAAGGTACTCAGAGGTCTTCACCAATCTTGAAGTCTTACACAGACACCTTCCTAGGGTCCTTGTCGCCCTAAGGGCCCAAGGCGTCTTCGGAGCTCGCCCCGTGAGAACGGGGAGGTCCGGATCTGCCGACCACGTGGCGGGCCCGGAGCTCTCCTCCGATAAGATGGAGGTCCGACCCCACGGGACACGTGGAGCCTTCGGAGCTCACCCCTGCGGAGGGGGTGAGGCTCGGCTCTGCCGGCCACGTGGCGGGCCCGGAGCTTCCCTCTGAGGAGAGGGGAACTCCGACCCCGCTGGACACGTGGGGCCTTCGGGCCTCGCCCCTGCGGAAGGGGCGAGACCCGGATCCTCCGGTCTTGCGCTGGAGTAGTCGGTAGCTCCGGCCCTCCCTTGTGCGGTTCCCATAGCTAAACCCTTAAGGTCCTGCACACAGGTAGAGGAAGCGTAATTCTCCTCGAGGGCTTTCCCTTCCCCGTCTCTTAGTCTTATTTGGTTTACGGTCCTGGTCCGGTATGCGGGGCTTGGGAAATTTTGTGCGCGAGGTGCCGGGGGTCCGGCTCCCTCCGAGGTCAGGGTACGATTGTCCGGCCCCTAGTACCGGATCCAACGCCGGGGAGGCAGAGTGCACATGCTTTCGGTACGGAACCATGCAAAGCGGTTGTACTCCCCTGGACCTCCGAAGGACAGGGCGCACACGCTTTGGGTCGGAACCGGCAAAGCAGGCTACGCACCCTGGACCCCCCATGCACAGCGCAGGCCTTTCCTGGAGGTGACCAACTTGCACCGCAACACCTGACTTGGGGAGGCCCGAAAGGCCCCCTGGCCATCGGCAGGTGCCTCAAGCGCAACCGCCTTCGATAGGATAGAAAATGCTGACTATGGATGAGAGCGGGAAAGGGAGATAAATGTACGGTGAGCATACATGGAAAGTGCGGTCATAGAAATTAATGCGTAATTTAAATGAGCACATAAGTAAGAGCGTGGTAGAATATGTTTCTGTGTAAGTGCCCATAGGAGGAAGGCAGGCTGAACATGGAGGCAACGACCCACCCCATTAAGAAGGGAAGCAAGACTCTATGCGCTTGGGGTCGGAACCAGGCCAAGCTGAACGTAGTCCTGGACCGTCCCCTGAGGCTTAGCTGCTCCGAACGCTGTTCCTGGAGCCTATGGGATCTATTACAGAAAGGAAAAGGCCTGTTCTACTAATGCTCTGGGGATAGAACTTACTGTGATGTTCCATGCTCCAAGGGTTCGGGAGCGGATCCCATCCTTGGTGGAGAGGCGTATGTACCTGGGGCGGCAACTTTCGTGACTCGGAAGGGACCTTCCCGACTGGGGGAGAGTTTATAGGTCCTTCGCGAGAAAGTGTGCGCCGCGGCACCAGGTCGCCCCCTTGTAGCTCCCAGACGCGCTTAGTCCTTTGGCGGTAGTGCCGGAGCACCAGCCGGGGTCATGCGTCGTGGGGTGTTGCTTGTAACCGTGCCTCGTCGACGAGGTCGATATCTTCACGCCGGAGCTGGTCCAGCGCGGCTTCTCCCGGGAGCCCCGGGGTACCTTCCTCTATTGGCTCAGGCCGACAAGGAGTAGGCGGACCCGGACTCTTCTTGGGGGACCCAGGATGTCTTCTTCCATTGGCTCAGGCCGACAGGAGGTTGACAGATCCTGGGCACCCCCGGGAGGTGAGGCCGAGGCACGGAGACGTGCGCTCGGGTGGAGCTGGCCCGGTTCTGCACCGCCGGGGGCTGGTGCTTGGGCTGCTGCAATTGCTTGGAGCTTTTCCAAGGCTGATACTGCAGCAGTGCAGTCTCCACAGATCTTTTGGGGCAGTCGTAGTGGGCTACCGCCCTAACTCCTCATTGCTGGAGCTGGAGTCCTCATAGTTGTGTACCGCCTTCACGGCGCGCTGAGGCTCCTGGAAAACCACCTGGTGGTCGACGTTGTCTTGGTGTCGACCTTCTGTTTGCCCTCCCTTTGACGGAAGGGAGGGGCATCAGCACGCGGTTGCTTCCCCTTGCGGAAGCGCTCCGCGATCTTCTGAATCTCCCGGCACTCAGCAGCAGTATGGCCACTGGTGTTGTGCACGGGGCACAGCTCGCTTTGGTCACCATCTGGAGCTGGTGACTGTCGCTGCCTCTTGTCGGAGCGTGGCCCCTGAGCTCCACTGGGTGCTGCTGCTGCAGCAACGGGAGCTGCGGTCGGCAGCTTCATCTTGCCACCGCCCTGGTTCTTGATCTTCTTGCTGCTTCCATGAGAAACAGCGCCTGATCCGGGCTGCCCTCCTGATTCGGAGGCTGGCTGCGAGTGCCAGTTCCGCCCTTCAGCTGCCCTGGTGCATTTATCCGCCAGGCTGAAGAGCTCTGAGACGTCGCGAACCTCTCTGGTCGCGAGCTTCTCGAGCATCTTCTTGTCCCGTACACCCTGCCAGAATGCCACCACCACAGAAGCATTTTGGATATGCGGGATGGTGTTCCGTACCTGGGAGAACCACTGGATGAAGGAGCGCAGCGTCTCTCCAGGTTGTTGTTGGATGGCATGGAGGTCGAGCTCCGTGCCAGGCCGGGTGTAGGAGCTGCCGAAGTTCACAGTGAACTGCCGGCAGAGCTCTCCCCAGGAGGTTATGGAACTCTGGGGGAGATTCATGAGCCAAGACTGAGCTGGGCCGGTCAAGGCGACGGGGAACTAGTTGGCCATGACGGCCTCGTCCCCTCCTGCAGCAAGGATGGCGGTGGAGTAGATCTGGAGGAACTCCGCCGGGTTAATGCTGCCGTCGTACTTCTCGGGCAGGTGCGGCCGGAACTTGCACGGCCACTTTGCAAAGCGAAGATGTGGCGCTAGGGCCGCACATCCTGCTCCTGTTGCTGCAGGTGTTGGTGCCACGAACGCTTGGTTCGCCGTTGGCACTGTGTACGCCGGTATGGGCAAGGCTGCACCATAGACAGGGGGCACCATTTGCAGGGCATATGGCTCGGGCATATGCTGCGTGGCACATGCCTGGGGCATAGATCGCGTGGCGAACATCTGCGGCTCAGGCAGGGTCGAGGCGGTTGACATGCTGTCGCCGGCCTCTTTGTTGCGACGCCTTTCTCGCCGTCGCTCGATGACCACTCGGGCGTCTTTGCCCAGGTGGCGTCGTTCCAGCTCCGACCTCAGGTCCGCTGATGGGAACCTGGTGGAGCGGGAATCTGCCGTCTGCCCGTCAACCGTTGATGTGCGCGTCAGCGACACAGCCGGTTGACTGGGACGTCGTCCCCGCCGAAGTTGAGGGTTGGCGGCGGCGACGACGAGACGGTCTACGTCGCCAATCCACTGCTGGGTCGCTGATTGAGGCGCGTCCCCAGCAGGTGGATTGCGCAGCAGCGCTCGTGCTGCAGCTAGTGCGCCCCCCGTGGGAGACACTCAGCGCTGCAGTAGATCTTGCGCTCACTGGAGCCTGCGCTGCGGGAGTCGGCGCTGCCGGAGTCGGCTGCTGGCTCCCAGCTTGCGCTGACACACTCCGTCCTGAGTGTGTCGCGACGTAGTCCCCTCTGGTCACCGTTCGTCGTGAACGTGGGCGGGGAGAGCTTGCCGCTGAAGGAAGCTTCGTCATCTTCGTCGGCGGAAGCTCGTCGCACAAGGGAAAAGCCCCCTACCTGGCGCGCCAAATGTCGAAGTGTGTAGCCGAAACTTCCCCCGGGCCTGCTCTAGGCATCCCGCGGAGGTTCTTTATTGGAGGGGCTAGTCACTCACGGAGAGCTTACGCGTTAGGGACGATGGAGGGAGAAGCTTGAAACAGGGATTTTTACTTGGTTCAGGCCGCCGGAGCGTAAAACCCTACGTCCACGGTGAGCAGAGATGCTCGTTGTATTGCTTGGTCCTCAGGAGCGAATCTTGCGTGAGAGTGTGAGATGTCGAATGGCTAAAGTGCGAACCCTTGCTACTGTTGCCTACCCGAGCCTTTTATAGTCCAAGGCTCAGGCGGCTTACAAGGTGGGCCTGGGACCCGACAGGTGGTCCCGGGGAGATTGCCTGCCATCTACCGTATCCGCAGTTACGCCGGCAGTTGTCTCTGGCGAGGGCTTCAAAGTCTTCGTTTTGCCACCCTGCCCATGCCGCAAGCTTGTCGTAGTGGTTGGCAGGGGTGGCAGGGGATGTCTTGTCGCTGTGTTTATTGGCGTGCAACCTCTGACGTGGCGCGCCAGTCTTCACTGTGATGTGATTGGGCGCAACGGCACCTGACAGAGGCATGCTCTGTGTCTCCGCGTCTTGGGAAGGCGCGGGTCTTGAATACCTTGTACGGGCAAGGTATGGCGCGTCTTTACTCTTGTTGCCTACCGTGCGGGGGCAGGCAGCGCTGCTCTGCTGGCCATGTGGCGTGCCCGGAGCTCTCCTCTGAGGAGAGGGAGGTCCGGCCCCGCTGGTACGTGGAGCATTCGGAGCTCTCCCCACGGAGGGGGAGGTCCATCTCTGGTGGCCACGTGGCAGGCCCGGAGCTCTCCTATGAGGAGTGGGAGGTCCGGCCCCGCTGGATACGTGGAGCCTTCGGAGCTCTCCCCGCGGAAGGGGGAGGTCCAGCTCTGGTGGCCACGCGGCGGGCCCGAAGCTCTCCTCTGAGGAGAGGGAGGTCCGGCCCCACTGGACACGTGGCGCCTTCGGAGCTCTCAATGCGGAGAAGGGCGAGGTCCTTAGGCAGTTTCTCCTGTGCGCGAGGGTACCCCATATCGAGGGTACCGACAGAGATTTTTACATGGTTCAGGCCGCTGGAGCGTAAAATCCTATGTCCATGGTGAGCATAGATGCTCGTTGTATTGCCTGGTGCCTAGCACCGGAGTCCTGAGCTTGAGGATGACCTAAGTGCTCGGATGCAAGAGCGTCAGTGTGCTGAGAGTCGAACCCTAAAGGAGAGTGGGTCAAATGTCAAACCCTTGCTAACGTTGCCTACTCGAGCCCTTTATAGTCCAAGGCTCGGGTGGCTTACAAGGTGGGCCTGGGGCCCGACAGGTGGTCCCGAGGAGATTGCCTGCCATCTACCGTATCCGCAGTTACGCCGGTAGTTGTCTCTGGCGAGGGCTTCCGAGTCTTCGTTCTGCCACCCTGCCAATGCCGCAAGCTAGTCGTAGTGGTTGATGATGGCAGGGGCGGCAGGGGATGTCTTGTCGCTGTGTTTATTGGCGTACAGACTCTGACGCAGCGCGCCAGTCTTCACTGCGATGTGATTGGGTGCAACGGCACCTGACAGAGGCGTGCTCTGTGTCCGCGCCTTGGGAAGGCGCGGGTGTTGAATACTTTGTACGAGCAAGGTATGGCGCATCTTTACTCTCGCTACCTACTGCGCGGGGGCGGGCAGCGCTGCTCTGCTGGCCACGTGGCGGGCCTGGAGCTCTCCTCTGAGGAGAGGGAGGCCCGGCCCCACTGGACACATGGAGCCTTCGGAGCTCTCCCCGCGGAGGGGGGTGGTCCGGCTCTGTTAGCCACGTGGCGGGCCCAGAGCTCTCCTCTGAGCAGAGGGAGGTCCGGCCCCGCTGGACACGTGGAGCCTTCGGAGCTCTCCCCGCGGAGGGGGGAGGTCCGGCTCTGCTGGCCACGTGGCGGGCCTGGAGCCCTCCTCTGAGGAGAGGGAGGTCCGGCCCCGCTGGACACGTGGATCCTTCGGAGCTCTCCCCAAGGAGAGGGGGGGAGGTCCGGCTCTGTTGGCCACGTGGCAGGATCGGAGCTTTCCTGTGAGGAGAGGGACGTCCGGCCCTGCTGGACACGTGGCGCCTTCGGAGCTCTCCCTACGGAGAAGGGCGAGGTCCTTAGGCAGTTTCCCCTGTGCGTGGGGGTACCCCATATTGAAGGTACCGACAGTGGCCCCTGGGCCCATCTCGGGGGAGATAGCGAGCCCGAGGTGGGGCCCCCGTCTCTTCCACTCCGCGCACCTTCTCGAAGACCCGCATTGACCGTTGCCGGAGCACGAACAGTCGCGGGATCGTGGGAGCGTGTGCCCCACTTGATGGATGCTTTTGCTGCGGCAGTTCCCAAGACTGCCACTTCTGCACGTCGCAGCGCCTTTTCGGGAACCGCCAAAGCGTCTTGCCGGCTCGTCTCCTTGGGAGACTGACTTCTTGGCCCACCGCTTCAGCTGGACGACTTGGGTCCACTTGTCATCGACGCTTGGTCTTGGAGCTGAAGCGGCTGTCGAAGCAGCGTATTCAAAGAGTTTCGAATTGCTTTGAATCGCGCCTGGGGAGTTTAAAAGGGGATCTCACCAGCATCGCGGCTTCCCTTCGCACTTCCCTGCGCTTGCATCTGCCATGGCTTCCAACCTGCCTCCGGAGAAGAAACGTGCCCGGTCTCCTCCGGCGGTGGCATTTGCGCCAAGTCAGGGATCCAGGGCGCCTGCGCGTCCTTCTCCTGGAGATGGCGTCTCGTCTAGTGGCGACTCCAAGATGTCTTGGGCTTCCCATCCCGACGGGACTCCGCTCGAGCAACGGCGGACCGAGGGTCCCCGGGCGTCACACCCTCCGTCCTTAGGCGGTGGAGCTTCGAGGGGAGTGCTGGTGCGACGATGCCCAGAGGCGAGTCTAGAGCTCAGGCGCCCCGGGCCTCGGGAGTTGGATCGACGCCTAGGGGGGCTTCAGAAGCGTCCCCTGCTCCGCCTGTCCGGGTGACTGCGGGGCAGCCCTTGGCGGCGACGGCGGGCTCTAGTGGACCTTCCCCGGCCTGGAAGCCGGGGTTCAGAGCCCGTTGGAGTGCTCGTGTCCCTCGGTAAGTGTCGTCTACCGGGTTCCAGAGCCTGCATTCTTTTCTTCTTCTCTTAACCCGAGAGCCTCCCATGATTGTAGGGACTCATCGAGTACCTGTAACGTCTCCGTTTCCCGGCCATCCCCGACTGACGGGGGATCTGCCCCGCAGCGCCCGGAAGCTGAAGCGGCTCCGGCGGCCCCCAAGAAGGCGCAGGCTCCTCCTGCGCTAGCCGGTCCGGCTCCTGTGGCAGCGGAGACAACTCCTGCTCATCCCCCTTCGCCAGCTCGGGGGCCAGCTGTTGCTGAAGGTTTGGTGGGACCGGCTGGCGGCGTCCCGCCTTCTGGTGTCGAAGCGGGAGAGGCAGCCACAGGCCCTACGGCGGGCAGCAAACCGGGGTGCGCCAGGAGCAGCCCCGCTCCAGTGCTGACTTCTCCTGATCATCGCCTCGTCTCGGTCGCCGGAGCACCAACTCCTCCTGAAGATGACGTGATGGAGGAAGTCAGGGGCGCGGCTTCAGCCTCTGCCGCCCCGCTGCCACTGGCGGACGCCCTCGAGCTTGCCCAGATGAGCGTCCGGCAGGTCCTGGCCGCACTCGGTCGTGAGCGGGAGGAGCAGGCAGAAGACAGGGATCGCCTCCTCAGCTGGGGGCGCCTCTTGAAGGAGCGGACCGAGGAGGTCAGGGAGGAGCTTGACTCGAGGCGGATGTCGCTCGATGTCACGAAGGTGCTCCTTGACCGCCAGAAGAGAGCCGTCGACCGCCTGGACTCCGAGACTCGGCGGCTCCACCGGGAGACCCGCGAGGCTCATGCACAGGCCGAGGGGCGCCTCTCTGCTTCGGAGGAGCTGCGGCTGAAGCTGGAGTGCCGTGAGCGCGCCATCGCGGACCAGGAGCGCACTGTGGCGGCTGAGGCAGAGAAGGTCGCCGCGCGGCTGGCGGCTGGCGAGGGCGACCTTAGGGCCCGAGCTAAGGAGCTGGAGACCCGGAAGGCAGATCTGGTCGCGAGGGAGGAGCAGGTCTCCCGCGAGCACCAGGCGGTCCTGGATCGGGAGCTGGCAGCGGACTTCCGGGCTTCGGAGTTGGAGCGGCTCGCCCAGAGTCTCCAGCTTCGGGAAAGCTCTCTGGCGGCTAAGGAGAAGGAATTCTCCAAGGGGGACTCGACGCCTTGCTGGCAGCCCGCCGCGAGATGTAGGAGCTCCAGGCCTCACGGTCCTCCGAGGCCCGGGCGGTCTGGAGCTTCGTCGACCAGGCAGGGTCCGCCCTGGTCTCCCTTGGCTTCAGCCCGGTGAAGGCAGTGGCTCCGGCGCAGAAGGTGGCCGAGGTGATCCCTGCGCTCGAGTCTATTGGCGCCAAGTTGGGCAGGCTTGAAGCGGTGGTCACCGGTGAGCTCTAGGCAGAGGGACGGGGCCTGGCGATGGAGGTTGCTACGCACGTGCTGGCGTGCTTCCGGAGCCGGGATCCCTCCCTCTCACTGGAGCCAGTGAGGCAGGGCCCCGCCGCGGAGCAGGAGGAAGCTGCCAGGGCTGAAGTCGGGGATGTGGCCGCCCTTTTAGCCTCTAGGTTCCGGCGCGAGCCAGGGGAATCTTAGGGCTTGTATCTTTTCTTTTTCTTTTGTCAAGTCTGTAGTCCAGCTTATGGAGCCTTGAATGAATAGACCCTTTGTTCCTTGTGTCCGCGCTCATCTTCTTCTTGGCTTGGCCTAGCCGAGTCCTTAGCTCCGCAAGGTTCTTAGAGGTCTCCACCAATCTTGAAGTCTTGCACAGACACCTTCCTCGGGTCCTTATTGAGTTAAGGGCCCCAGGGGTCATTGGAGCTCGCCCCATGAGAACGGGGAGGTCCAGATCTGCCGACCAAGTGGCGGGCCTGGAGCTCCCCTCTCAGAAGATGGAGGTCCGACCCCGCGGGACACGTGGAGACTTCAGAGCTCACCCCTGCGGAGGGGGCGAGGCCCGGCTCCGCCGGCCACGTGGCGTGCCCAGAGCTACCCTCTAAGGAGAGGGGAGCTCCGGCCACGCCGGACACGTGGGGCCTTCGGGGCTCGCCCCTGCGGAAGGGGCGAGACCCGGATCCTCCGGTCTTGTGCTGGAGTAGTCGATAGCTCCGGCCCTCCCCTGTGCGGTTCCCGTAGCTAAAACCTGAGGGTCCTGCACACAGGTAGAGGAAGCGTAATTCTCCTCGAGGGCTTTCGCTTCCCCGTCTCCTAGTCTTATTTGGCTTATTGTCCTGGTCCGGTATACGGGGCTTGGGCGATTCTGTGCGCGAGGCGCCGGGGGTCCGGCTCCCTCCGAGGTCAGGGTACAACCGTCCGGCCCCTAGTACTGGACCTAACGCCGGGGAGGCAGAGTGTACAGGCTTTCGGTACGGAACCAGGCAAAGCGGCTGTACTCCCCTGGACCTCCGAAGGACAGGGCACGCAAGCTTTGGGTCGGAACTAGGCAAAGCAGGCTACGCACCCTGGACCCCCCATGCACAGCGCAGATCTTTCCTGGAGGTGACCAACTGGCACCGCAACACCTGACTGGGAGAGGTCCGAAAGGCCCCCTGGCCATCGCCAGGTGCCTCAAGCGCAACCGCCTTCGGTAGGATAGCAAATGCTGACTATGGATGAGAGCGGGAAAGGGGAGCTAAATGTACGGTGAGCATAAATGGAAAGTGCGGTCAAAGAAATTAATGCGTAATTTAAATGAGCACATAAGTAAGAACGTGGTAGAACAGGTTTCTGTGTAAATGCCCATAGGAGGAAGGCAGGCTGAACATGGAGGCAACGACCCGCCCCATTAAGAAGGGAAGCAAGACTCTACGCGCTTGGGGTCGGAACCAGGCCAAGCTGAACGTAGTCCTGGACCGTCCCCCAAGCTTAGCTGCTCCGAGCGCTGTTCCTAGAGCCTATGGGATCTATTACGGAAAGGTAAAGGCCTGTTCTACTAATGCTCTGGGAATAGGACGTACTGTGATGTTCCACATTCCAAGGGTTCGGGAGCAGATCCCATCCTTGGTGAAGAGGCGTATGTACCTGGGGCGGCAACTTTCGTGACTCGGAAGGGACCTTCCCGGCTGGGGGAGAGTTTATAGGTCCTTCGCGGGAAAGTGTGCGCCGCGGCACCAGGTCGCCTTCTTCTAAATCCCAGACACGCTTGGTCCTTTGGCGGTAGCGCGGGAGCACCAGCCAGGACCGTGCGTTGTGGAGTGTTGCTTGTAATCGTGCCTCGTCGATGAGGTCGATATCTTCACGCCGGAGCTGGTCCTGCGCGGCTTCTCCCGGGAGCCCTGCGGCACCTTCCTCTATTGGCTCAGGCCGACAAGAGGTAGGCGGACCCAGACTCTTCTTGGGGGACCCAGGATGTCTTCTTCCATTGGCTCAGGCCGACAGGAGTTTGACGGATCCTGGGCAGCCCCCGGGGAGGTGAGGCCGAGTCACGGAGACGTGCGCTCGGGTGGAACTGGCCCGGTTCTGCACCGCAGGGGGCTGGCGCTTGGGCTGCTGTAATTGCTTGGAGCTTTTCCAAGGCTGATACTGCAGCAGTGCAGTCTCCACAGATCTTTGAGGCAGTCGTAGTGGGCTACCGCCATGACTCGTCGTCGCTGGAGCTGGAGTCCTCATAGTTGTGTACCGCCTTCACGGTGCGCTGAGGCTCCTGGAACTCCACTTGGTGGTCGACGTTGTCTTGGGTGTCCACCTTTTTCTTGCTCTCCCTTTGACGGAAGGGAGGAGCGTCAGCACGCGGTTGCTTCCCCTTGCGGAAGCGCTCCGCGAGCTTCTGAATCTCCCAGCACTCAGCAGCAGTATGACTGCTGGTGTTGTGCACGGGGCACAGCTCGCTTTGGTCACCATCTGGAGCTGGTGACTGTCGCTGCCTCTTGTCGGGGCGTGGCCCCCGAGCTCCACTGGGTGCTGCTGCTGCAGCAACGGGAGCCGCGGTTGGTGGCTTCATCTTGCCACCGCCCCGGTTCTTGATCTTCTTGCTGCTTCCATGGGAAGCAGCGCCAGATCCGGGCTGTCCTCCTGATTCGGAGGCTGGCTGTGAGTGCCAGTTCCGCCCTTCTGCTGCCATGGTGCACTTGTCCGCCAGGCTGAAGAGCCCTGAGACGTCGCGCACTTCTCTGGTCGCGATGTTCTCGAGCATCTTCGTGTCCCTTACACCCTGCCGGAACGCCACCACCACAGAAGCATTCTGAATGTGGGGGATGGTGTTCTGTACCTGGGAGAACCGCTGGATGAAGGAGCGCAGCGTCTCTCTAGGTTGTTGCTGGATGGCGTGGAGGTCGAGCTCTGTGCCAGGCCGGGTGCAGGAGCTGCCAAAGTTAGCAGTGAACTACCGGCAGAGCTCTCCCTAGGAGGTTATGGAACCCTAGGGGAGATTCATGAGCCAGGACCGGGCTGGGCCGGTCAAGACGACAGTGAAGTAGTTGGCCATGATGGCCTCATCCCCTCCTGCAGCAAGGATGGCTGTGGAGTGGATCTGGAGGAACTCCGCCGGGTTGACGCTGCCGTCGTACTTCTTGGGAAGGTGTGGCCGGAACTTGTGTGGCCACTTCGCGAAGCGAAGGTGTGGCGCCAGGGCCGCACATCCTGCTCCTGTTTCTGCAGGTGTTGGTGCCGCGAAAGCTTGGTTTGCTGTCGGCACTGTGTACCCCGGTATGGGCAAGGCTGCGCCATAGACCGGGGGCACCATTTGCAGGGCATATGGCTGAGGCATGCTGCGTGGCGTATGCCTGGGGCAGAGATCGCGGAGCAAACGTCTGCGCCTCAGGCTGGGTCGAGGCGGTTGACATGCTGTCGCCGGCCTCTTGGTTGCGACGTCTTTCTCGCTGTCGCTCGATGACCACTCGGGCGTCTTTTCCCAGGTGGCGTCGCTCCAGCTCCGACCTCAGGTCTGCCGATGGAAGCCTGGTGGAGCGGCAGTCTGCTGTCTGCCCGTCAACCGTTGGCGTAAGCGTCAGCGACACAGCCGGCTGACTGGGACGTCGTCCCCGCCGAAGTTGACGGTTGGCGGTGGTGATGACGAGACGGTCTACGTTGCGAATCCACTGCTGGGTTGCTGACTGAGGCGCGTCCCCAGCAGGTGAATTGTGCAGTAGCGCTCGTGCTGCAGCTAGTGCACTCCCGTGGGAGACACTCAGCGCTGCAGTGGATCTTGGGCTTGCTGGAGTCGGCGCTGCCGGAGTCAGCTGCTGGCTTCCAGCTTGCACCTGAGTGTGTCGAGACGTAGTCCCCGCTGGTCACCGTTCGCCGTGAACATGGGCGGGGAGAGCTTGCCTCTGAAGGAAGCTTCGTCATCTTCGTTGGCGGAAGCTCGTCGCGCAAGGGAAAAGCCCCTACCTGGCGCGCCAAATGTCGAAGTGTGTAGCCGACACTTCCCCCGGGCCTGCTCTGGGCAGCCCGCGAAGGTTCTTTTTCAGAGGGGCTAGTCACTCACGGAGAGCTCACGCATTAGGGACGATGGAGGGAGAAGCTTGACACAGAGACTTTTATGTGGTTCAGGCCGCCGGAGCGTAAAACCCTACGTCCACGGTGAGCAGAGATGCTCGTTGTATTGCCTGGTGCTCAGCACCGGAGTCCTGAGCTTGAGGATGACCTAAGTGCTCGGATGCTAGAGCGTCAGTGTGCTGAGAGTCGAACCCTACGGGAGAGTGGGTCAAATGTCGAACCCTTGCTAACGTTGCCTACTTGAGCCTTTTATAGTCCAAGGCTCGGGTGGCTTACAAGGTGGGCCCGGGGCCCGACAGGTGGTCCCGGGGAGATTGCCTGCCATCTACCGTATCCGCAGTTACGCCGGTAGTTGTCTCTGGCGAGGGCTTCCGAGTCTTCGTTCTTCCGCCCTGCCCATACCGCAAGCTAGTCGTAGTGGTTGATGATGGCAGGGGCGGCAGGGGATATCTTGTCGCTGTGTTTATTGGCATACAGCCTCTGACGCGGCGCGCCAGTCTTCACTGCGATGTGATTAGGCGCAACGGCACCTGACAGAGGCGTGCTCCGCGTCTCCGCGCCTTGGGAAGGCGCGGGTCTTGAATACCTTGTACGGGCAAGGTATGGTGCGTCTTTACTCTCGCTGCCTACCACGCGGGGGCGGGCAGCGCTTCTCTGCTGGCCACGTGGCGGGCCCGGAGCTCTCCTCTGAGGAGAGGGAGGCCCGGCCCTGCTGGACACGTGGAGCCTTCGGAGCTCTCCCCGTGAGGGGGGAGGTCCGGCCCTGTTAGCCACGTGGTGGGCCCGGAGCTCTCCTCTGAGGAGAGGGAGGTCCGGCCCCGCTGGACACGTGGAGCCTTCGGAGCTCTCCCCGTGGAGGGGGGAGGTCCGACTCTGCTGGCCACGTGGCGGGACCGGAGCTCTCCTCTGAGGAGAGGGAGGTCCGGACCCACTGGACACATGGAGCCTTCGGAGCTCTCCCCACAGAGGGGGGAGGTCCGGCTCTGTTGGCCACGTGGCAGGCCCGGAGCTTTCCTCTGAGGAGAGGGACATCTGGCCCTGCTGGACACGTGGCGCCTTCGCAGCTCTCCCTGCGGAGAAGGGCAAGGTCCTTAGGCAGTTTCCCCTGTGCGTGGGGGTACCCCATATTGAAGGTATTGACAGCAACATACTTGGATGATATGAATGAATGTGATGCTCCGGAATCAAATAAAATGGTGGCTGGGTTGGGGTTGGCAAGGAACATACCAATCACGACGTCCTCAGCCTGTTGCGCTTCCTCAGCAGAGATATGGTTCATGTTGCCGCGAGCGTAGTTCTGCTGCCCACGGTTGCCTTGATTGGCTCCTCCCTTCGTCCGTGGGTTCTACTTGGGCACGTTGCTTGGTTGTCCAGGACCTCTCTCGGGCACTGTCTCGCAAAGTGTCCCATCTCTCCGCATGCAAAGCATGCCTTGTTTCCCACGACAGCAGGTACGTTGGGGCGGGGGTGTGACACCCTCATCTCTGGTTTCTGCATGTATTCATATTTCATGTAGAGAAAAACAAAAGAAGTGGGAACAGAGAAATTATCAAATAGATAGCCAGTAAGAGCCGAATCCAGTTCACAGAGAGCGCCGAAGACAACTTCCGCGGCCCGCTGGCCATGTGGCGTGTTCGGAGCTCATCCCTGCGAAGTGGGGAGAGGTCCGCCGCTAAGCTGGCTACGTGGCAGGCTCGGGGCTCATCTCCGCAAAGGAGGAGAGGTCCGACCCTGTGGGACACGTGTTGCCTCCTGAGCTGGTCATCATGGAAATCAGAGGACTGGTCGCGCCGGATACGTGTCGATCTGGGAGCTCACCTCCGAGAAGTCTGGTTCCATTAAACACATATCGTCACCGGAGCATATCTCCGGGAGGCCCGACACTGTTGGACACGTGTCAACCTTGGAGCACGTCTCTGAGAAAAGAAGGAAAGACCGGCACTAACACGTGACGTGCGCGGAGCCACCTCCGAGTAAGAGAGGAGGTCCCGACCGCTAGGATACGTGGCACACGCGGAGCTCACCTCCGAAGGAAAGGGGAGGTCTTGCTTGTTTGACACGCGGCAGAACCGGAGCCGTCTTTGCGGAAAGGGAGAGACCAGGCCCGGTGGACACATGGACCTTCCAGAGCTCATCACCGCGAAGATGACGGGTTCTGAAGCGATTTTGGAATCTGTACGCGTAAGAATACCGGTATGTAAAGGAAACCGACCTGAATTCCACAGTGTTACCGCACCAAATCAACTAAAGATAAGATGTTAGGATCCAACGACGATCTGAATAGAACTCTTATTTGGGATACAATCAGATAAGGACTCTTCTCTTCCCGATTATAAATAGAACCCAAAACCTCTGGCCGAAACCACAAACTTCTTTTCCAACTCCTGAGCCTACGACTTAGAGCCCTAGTCCCAAACCGCCGAGTAAACCATCGCCGAGGCACGGCAAGGAAGATCGCCGGAGGAAAGCCCAACGATCTGAGGAGGACCTCGAGACCGAGAAGAACGTAAGGTAGGTCTCCAATACCACCTTACGACATCGTTGTGTTTTCTTTGCATCTGTTCTTTGGTTCCTTTCGAACAGAAGCCTTCTCGTGGACAGATCACTTGATGATCAGGTTGATCTAAAGACAAGATCATCGCCACGTCCACCTTTGATCCGAACACCTCTGCTCATCATAAAATCCATGCAAGCCATACCAGAACATGTGCAAACCAATCTAATAAAACTAATCATAGGTGTGACGCCCTCAATTCTGTGGGAAAACCACAGAACCGAGAACTAATGCATATGTGTGCCCAGGATATTCATCACACATACACATACGTTCCACAAACTGAATTCAGATTATATATTACCACGAATAACAGAGTTTATTACAATACCTCATGAGTCTTGGACTCATGCTCACAGCGGAAGTCTTTATTCTAAAGCGGAAGCAATTTAGCTAAATGTGGAAGCAAATCTAAGCAGAAGTGGCTCCATCTCTACTCCCTCCACAAGCAAGGTTGAGAACAGATCACACGCCGTAATGCTCCACTTGGTCTTCATAGTAGGCTTCTCCTGCTACTGATGATGAAATAATAATGCAAGTTTAAGTACAATGATGTACTCAGCAAGTGCGGGAAAACACATGATATGCAGCTCATAAACAAGGTAGGTATAAAAAGGCTTATTTGCAGAAAAGCATATTTATAAAACCATGATTAAAACAGCAACTTAACTTTACATGAATGTAATCCCAGCATGTATTAAATTACCAACATACCTCCATCGCTTTCCATGTTCCACCCGAACATTAACCAACCTCATTCTTACTCACGAATACCTCCTCGTATTCGCTACCATCTCACGAATACCTCCCCGTATTCGCTACCATCTCAAAACAACTTCGTCTCACACCGAAACCAAACTCGTGCCATGACTCACAGTCATGCAACCATCTTATTACCCGGACTCAACAGTCCCAAAAACCAAACCAAAACCAATAACCATAACCGATAACCATCCCAATGACCATCCCAACTAATCATGGCAGTTTAGCCAGGCGCTCGTGACCGTAAGCTCGGCTATCATGATAGTTTTAGACTCTGCAGAGTTTGCACCTCTTTACCCACAAGTTTGTGATTTCATAACCCGTCGGCGACTGCAGAACCTCCATTATACCAGTACACAACCGTCGGTGTATGGTCAAGAGATCACAAAATAGCCTTTACAAAGGGGTTACTAGATGTATGGACTCACTAAGGTTTCACCGGCAGGCTAGATGTAAAGGTCCCAAAAATGTGAATACAAAGAAACATGAGTTGCACAAATAATAGAGTCATGTGTATGAAAAAGGGGCTTAGTTGAAACTTTTTCCCACATATGATAACATAGGTGAGATTCTTCTAAACAAACTTAGGGCTATTGCATGGATGGACCTAATGTGGATTAAAACCACAGAATTGAAGAGCTCAAGTGCAATGGAAGGGTTTAAAAATCAGAGATGGACTAAAGGTAAATTCAAACTCCAAGTGAGGGAAGGACACAATGAGAAATTCAAAACTGTTGTGTCCAAACTATTGTTTGCAGCAGCTAACACAAGGATCAAGTGGCATATTTGAATTCCTTAGGTCCAAATTAGTGGGGAGGCAAAGTGTCATTAATTTTTGAAAAGATTTGCTGCTCATTTTTCCAAAGGGAGTCAAATGTGCAAAGAATTCAATTGAACATTTGAATTTGCATGGAATTTGTCCAAACTTGTCAAATGAGCTCAGTTTCCAATTTTCCAACAATTGGGTTGGATAATTGTCAAACTTTGGAGATATTTTGGGGAAAAGAGGTACTGAATTGTGGGGCCCACATGTCATTGGGGGAGATGAGTGTGCAAAAGATCTTCAGCTCAGGCGGTGCACGGTCTCTGTTTTTCTCCTCCTCGCGAAGTCATCGCGCCACCGAGACCGCCTCGGTCTTTCTCACCGTGCGACACCGGGGCAAGGCCGACGCCACCTCTCCCTCGCGACCTCTGTGCTGGCGAGCTGTTTCCCCCCCTCCTTATCACGCAGCTCGCGCGTTGTCCTCGGTTCCCACTCTCGCGTGCACAACAGGGACCTCCCGGCGCCGTTTCTCGTTCTGTCTGTTGCAAACCGCGTCGCCCCCTCCACTGCCCGAGTGATCCACGGAAGAAGTGAGCGCCAGCGTGTGCTCTAGGGACCCATCGCTCTACTCCGTGGCGTTGCCGCATCGTTTGATCACAATTTGACGAATTTCGCCGGGCACCGAGGCTCACCATCGGGAAACCGAGCGGGTCTCACGTGGACAGCCCCACCGAGAGCTTCTCAGGCCCGAGCTAGAGCGCCGGCGGATGCGCTGGGAGCCCCTGATGCTCATCCCCGAAGCTCAAGCCATGAGATGAGCTACTGGGCTCGAATTTGGAAAAAGATCGCCGTCGGGCACCATCCGACCTTCTGATACGGTAATACCAAATTCGATTGTCCCTCTCATTCTTAGGCCATCAAATCTTGCACACACGAGCTGGGCTAGCCGGCGATCTTTTACCCTTTTGCAACCAATGCCTGAAAATCATTGTGCACGTCGTATTTCACACTTTTTCCACGACGGTTATGGTGGGGCGGTTCGGACTCCCGATGAGAGCTAGGTTAGGGCCATTTGCAGGCTGCTTCACCACCCGGACGATCCTCCCTGGCGTCCACTGGTGCTGTAGTGCCGTTCCACCAAGGGCTGTGCAGGCTAGGATGACCGGGCGACGTTGCCGAACCGGTCCAGAGCCGCCGCGCCGTTGCCAGCTAGGTTAGAGCCATCGCCGGCCGGGGAAGAGGGTTCCATCATGTTCAGCACGTGAAATAAGGCCCTAGCGGCGAGGGAGAGCTCGGGGGATGGCCGGGAGGCTGGGATCCGTCGAACTCCGGCGAGCACGGCGGCGCGCGGGCGCGGGGGCCGGAGGTAGAAGACGACCCGGTGGGTCCCGCCTGTCAGCGACGGTTTTTCAAATATTTGATCGGCTGTGGCGCAGGGATCTGGTGTGGTGGCGCGGGAAATACCCTGTAGCCTCGTGTGGCTTGCCCCGACGCGTGACACCTGTCCCCGGACCCACAGCCAGTATTTGAACATTTTGGGGAATTTCAGTTTTCAGTTCAAACTTTGAATAGCTACAACTTTGGGTAGGAGAATCCAAAAATTGTGAAACAAATTTTGTTGGAATCCTCTGATAGAGTACTATCCAAATGTAGAACCCAATTTGTATGAAACCCTTTATTTAATTATGTAAAATTCTTTAAAGCTTTCTAGCAAAAGGATTTTTAGAGGGAGTTTGGTTAATCCAAAGATCCTCAAATTTTGCCAGAATAGTCTTTAGGGTATTAGTGAACACCTGTAAAATTCTCAACTCATTTGGAGTTGATTTAGTTAGGTTAATTCTGATTTTAAGTTTCTGTATTTAAATGAATACAGAAAACAATTTCAGGGAATTTCCAAAACTTGGAAATTCAGTTCTAGCTATTCCTTAGCTCCAAAAATGCTAGGACAATTCATGCAAACTCTATGAGCTATAATTGAAATTATGGTTCACTAATTTTTGCATGAACATGGGTGGGATCTCAGAATTAATTCTTCTTTGCTTAATTGCTTAGAAAATTATTCTGGACAAACCACTCAATGAAAAGTGCTAATTTTTGGTACAGAGGACTTTCTTGTGACAAGGAACTCACATGAAAATTCTCAGCTCCAGTGGAGCCCTGGATCACCCCTGTGCTTTTAACCTCTTTAGGTGATCAATATGAAAGAGGGGGGAAAACCATTTAGCATTTAATCATCTGTTTAGATCCAAACCTAAACCACTAGCACCAGTGTTATTTTAAATTTTTAAACAGAGTTCCAGTTTTTGAAAACTTGTTAGTAGGACTTGTAGCAAAGTCTTTACAATTAAACAATATGCATATTCTTCACGTGTAGTATCTACGTGGAGGAGTTGAAATCATCGGAGTAGAAATCAAGGAAGGAGGAAAGAGGTTGATCAAGCACCAAGTGATCTTCACTAACTGCATATATATATAAGTCACCTGCAAAACAAAGGCAAGCCCCGGTTTGCATCAAATTTACAAGTTTTTATTTGTATTCACTTCATACGTCTAGTATTATATTTATTGCATTACGTCTAGATGGTATGAAACCCCAAATGCATGACCCAGAAAACCCGGAAGTTTAATGTAGGATAGGTTATCAATTAATTATAACTGTTGTTCTCAATAAAAGTGGATTAAAAGAGGCATAACTCGAGTAGGCAGATTCCTACTCGTGAAATGGGATTAAGGGGGATCAATCGGAAGAGTTGGGAATTGATCCTCATAATTGGGAATGGAGACCGGGCAGTGGATGGAAGGTCAAGGACGTGGTCCTGTGAGCCTAGTCTATGTCTGAGTCGATTAAGGCCCGTTCTCGTGTGCGGCCCCGCTGGACAAGTTTGAGTTGTGTACCGGATGCATACTGGCTATATGGGACCCAGGAAACCGATGTAACATGTTAACCTGGGTGTCGAGGCATACCTCACCGTCTGATGCCGATGCTGAAAGGATAGAGAAGTCGGCTCTACGAGGGTTTGCCGTAGAGAGACTTAATCCCAGTCGGTGGGACCGGTTCGACATTTGGGTGTCGTGTGAAAGGTGGCCACGTACGACGTCAGTGACGGTTGCTGGGTGCAACGTCGAGTACGGGCGTACGTGTCGTGTCAGCCGGGTGTTTTTGATTGCAATCACCGTCGCTCGCGGTAGTGAGCATACTTGTACACTGAGTCGTGACGTAGTAATAAACCGGGGAAATATTTAATATGCTTCGTGGGTAATCCTCATAATGGAGATGAGGAACGATCAACACTTCACTAAATTTAATCTCCACCTTGGGCTAGAAGCGTCGAGGCAAAGCGTTTCTTGTTTGATTGTGGAGTCTCGACGTTGACGGCGCAAGGTCTGTATGAGTCTAGGGTAGATCACTAAAGTTACTTTCACCTCGGGCAAGTGACATCGAGATGAAGCGTTTCTTGTTTGATTGTGGGGTCTCGATGTAAGTTGCGCGAGGTCTATAAAAGTTGATTAAAACTGGAAGCAAGGACTCTCCTTTAGCTCAAGTTCATCGTTTATGAAAAATGCTATAATCAGCCCTCTATTTCCATCATATAGAGTTTCATGACTAGGGTGACGGGTCAGTCTTGCTGAGCTTCGTGCTCACAGATACTGCACAAGTTGTTTTGCAGGAAATAACTGTACGCTGAGATGTACGGGTGCCTAAGGAGATTCGGAACTCTCCGAGTGGTGAACTCAGGGCAACCCCTGCCGCTGCTACTGTGATAGTGTTGCTAGTGAGAAGGTTCCGCGGGCTGGACACCTTCTCTGTTACTTAGCATAGATATGAGTCGTGAGTTGTAATAGTTTTCCGCTGTAGTTTATTTTGAGAAGTATTTGTAAACTCAAAACTTTGTAAGTTTCCGCTTGATTTATGTAATATCATGCTTTATTATGTGTGCTGTTGGGTGCCGCATCGCACGGCACCACCCAATGTGATTCCCGGGCGAGGTATCCCGTCCCCGTGAGTGATCGGGACGGCGGGGTCCTCACAGCGTGGTATCAGAGCCGCATTGGTAATAGCACACGGAATAAGGATTGTATTATGACAAAAAACTTAGGATACGGTGAGGAAACGATATTAGGCCCACATAAGGACTATAGTAGTATAGTTACTTAAAGTGGCAGAACTAACTTATGTGTTATAATTCTGAATTTTGATTCTGTAACGACGCACCTACGTTCTGGTAAGAATGGTAAGGAACGCCACCGAAAGCAGTTCAATTTCGGTTAGCTCCCCTGACGAGGAAAGTGGTTCAGGGATAGGTCTCACAGCTTGGTGTGAGACGTTAATATGAAACTCTTGAACTCTTCATGTTCCTGAGTTCATATGGAACGCTGATCCCTAGCGTGCATTAGGCAAGTAAGTGGAGACCCCATCGCGTGGTCAGTAACGCGAGAGTGTGTTCGTCTGGAAGTAGCCCAGGAGGACATACGCAGCGCTTGTCATCGGCGTGCCCTGCAGGGCAGTAGGTGGTATCCGTTGGGTTGATAACATTCCCAACCGTGATGACCTGTTCATGACATATTCGGGTTCCCCGTCGTGTGGTGTTGAAACACGATCGCGTACCTTGAGACGTGACTTAACTCAAGGACGTCCGTATGATAATGATACGGGCGTTTGTATTTATTTTCAATTATAGAACTGCCTGAAATGAGAAAAACTTTGAGTGCACCACTATTGAGTGTTCTTCTGCAGGTACCAACCACGTAGTATCCCGGGTAGTACACGTGTGCGAGAGACCGTTTAGTGCCACTGATTATACGTATATACCAGTATAATCCGGTTTAGGATTTTCTTTTGGAGAGACAACATAGTACCGACATTGTTCTTACGGTGCATCGACACCGTACCACACCTAATAACCTCTTCCCTATGAAGAAATGGGTCATGAGCTAACTTTCTACTAAAAATGGAAGTTTGAAACAAATATTAGTTACTGAACTCTTAATTTGAACTAAGATTCAAATGAGAGAGTGTCTAGGTTTCAAAGATTTCAAAAACAGAGTGCTCTGTTTCTAGCAGAAATTCTTGCTGGATTTTTACAGAGCATAACTCTGAGTAGCTTTAACCAATTAAGGTGTATGATACAGTTCTGGAGAGATTTTCAAGTGCTCTACGACTTTCTTGTAGACCTCCAGAGCAAAATCACAGATTAAGTTGGTGAAAAGTTCAGTTGAAGGCAAACTGTTCAGAACCAGGACAGTAACAAAGCCTCTCTGAACCTTTCTGTTTTTAAGCCATAACTTCTTGTAGAAACATCCCTAGGAGGCCTTTGGATACTCGTTGGAAAGATATTAAAGTTAACTTTAACTTTGATATTCGACTTGAGTTACGAAAGTGCTTTTAACTGGATCAGAATCTGATCTGTTTGAAGACCAATCAGTCGGCTTGTAAATCCTTGCTGTTGGATACATCAGTTTGCGCTTAAACCATTTTGCTTGCATGTTGAGGTTTCATTATCAGTGTTGCACTACTTTGTTTATGGAATAAATCAAGTGATAGTGTTGAACTGATAATGAACTCGTGCAATTGCAGAATGGTGCGAACTCGTTCCATGAGTGAGGTGGGTGGTTCCAGTGGTGGTGGTGGTGATAACTCTCCACAGCGGGAGCAGCGAGCTCCGCAACAGCAGCCTTCACCAGGACCTTCACCCACGGTCACAATGGCGGACATTCTGGCCGCCATGACGGGTGCAAGCGATGAGCGAACCGACTTGCTCCGCACCCTAGTGATGAATACATCCCGTCCAGGGGGATGTCAAGACGAAGACTTGCGCCAACCGCAACTGAATTCCTATGTTGAGTTCTTGGCAACTCAACCACCGGTTTTCATTGAATCTGAGGATCCTCTGGTGGCGGATAGCTGGATCCGTACCATTGAATCTAAGTTCGGGTTGCTTCAATGCACCGAACATCAGAAGGTTTTATACGCGGCGCAACAACTTCACGGGTCCGCCAGTGCATGGTGGGCAAATCAACTCGCCTCCTTACCAGCTGGACATGACTGTACATGGGCAGAATTCCGGAAGGCATTTCTCGCGTATCACGTTCCGTCCGGGATAATTCAGCGGAAACTCGAGGAGTTCCTGGCCTTAAAACAAGGAGGGAGGGGTGCATACGAGCATTCACGAGTGTTCAACAAGCTGGCGCAGTATGCGCCTCAACATGTGAACACCGAAGCACAAAAGTGTGAATGGTTTTTCCGCAGCCTCAATCCCAAGCTAAAAGAGAGACTCGTTTTAACTGATCGAAAGAACTTCAACGAATTGATGAGTGCTGCCATCATGGTCGAAGATGCTCAGCGGGAAGTTCAGGCTGAGAAAAGAAAGAACCATGTACCACCGGAGAGTAGCAGTAGTGCTCCTCAGAAATACCGGATGGTAGACAGTACCTTTAACTGTCAGCTGATGCAGCCGGCTCGACGACTCCAGCAATATTCCAGTCAATCATCCTAATACTCTGATTTCGGACAGCTGCAACAACGGTATAGGCAGCCACGTTATTCTGCTCCTCAAGTGTTCTTGCCGCAGCAGAGTACCACCAATGTCCATGCACAGAGCAACCAGGAACCGGCTGAGAAACCGTGCTTCACGTGCGGGTACTTGGGTCACATCAGCAGAAAGTGTCCAGAAAGGATACGCCACAAAGAAACTACACCAAATCAGGGTATGAATCAACCCCGTGCTCAGCTTCAAGGAACAGCACCAAAACCCGGGTGCATTTATCATACAGCTCTAGAGGATGTGCCAGATGGGGCACCTGTACTAGCGGGAATGTTCACCCTCAATGGACTGCCCGTATTAATTCTGTTTGACTCTGGAGCTACACACAATTTCATCAGCAGGATGTTTGTGTGCAAAGCTGAGCTCTCCACCTCTACACCGAAGGATCACTACCTTATCCGCTCACCGGGTGGAAATATAGCTGCTAATGAAGTAGTGATCAAAGCACCCTTGTGCTTAGGTGGAAACTTATACCCCACCACCCTCATTGTGTTAGAGGGGCAGAAGATCGACGTGATTCTAGGAATGACGTGGATGAACTATCACGGGGCTGTTCTTGATATTGGTCCACGGATTGTTAGTTTGGACTCTCCAATCTACGGTATCCAAACGCTCATACTTGAAGCCGTGGATTCAAAAAATCCAGTGGTATACCACAGTGTGACCACGAAACTGGAGGATATTCCAGTGGTCCGTGAGTACCCAGATGTGTTTCCCGACGATCTTCCAGGGATGCCGCCCGAGAGGGATGTGGTATTCAAGATCGAGTTAGCACCGGGAACCACACCAATATCTCGGAGGCCGTACAAAATGTCTCCGAAGGAATTAGCTGAACTAAAAGAACAGCTAAAGGACTTAATGGACAAAGGGTTCATCCGACCAAGCTCATCGCCATGGGGCTGTTCAGCCCTTTTTGTGAAGAAAAAGGATGAGTCACTTCGATTATGTGTGGATTATCGGCCGCTGAATGCAGTGACGATCAAAAATAAATATCCGTTGCCGCGGATCGATATATTATTTGATCAGTTAGTGGGTGCCAAGGTATTCTCCAAGATGGAATTACGGTCTGGTTATCATCAAATAAAGATCAGAGCGGAGGATATACCGAAGACGGCCTTCTCGACTAGATACGGGCTCTATGAGTATCTAGTCATGTCTTTCGGGCTAACAAATGCACCCGCACATTTCATGTATCTCATGAATTCTGTATTCATGCCAGAGTTGGATCAGTTCGTCGTGGTTTTCATTGACGATATTCTCGTTTACTCCAAATCGGAGGAGGAGCACACCAAACATCTCCATATTGTGCTCCAACGCCTACGAGAACATAAGCTGTATGCCAAATTCAGCAAGTGTGAATTTTGGATCAGCAAAGTACCATTTTTAGGCCACATTATTTCAGCAGAGGGTGTGGCCGTGGATCCAACAAAAATTGAGCAAGTCTTGAAGTGGGAGTCTCCGACATCGGTTCATCAAATCCGCAGTTTCTTAGGACTAGCGGGTTATTACCGGAAATTTATTCCCAGCTTCTCGAAGGTGGCTAAACCAATGACGGAGTTATTAAAGAAGAGCAGCAAGTATGTGTGGACAGAGGCCTGTGAAGAGGCATTTCAAACTCTAAAGAAACATCTCACAACGGCACCGGTGTTAGCCCAACCGGATACAACAAAGCCATTTGATGTTTATTGCAATGCCTCAGGCATTGGACTTGGCTGCGTCTTAATGTAAGATAGACGCGTGATCGCGTATGGGTCTCGTCAACTCCGCAACCACGAGCAGCACTACCCCACTCATGACCTAGAACTCGCTGCAGTGGTGCTTGCGTTGAAGATGTGGAGGCACTACTTACTTGGAAATTTAGTGCACCTCTACACCGACCATAAGAGCCTCAAATATATATTCACTCAGAAGGATATTAATATGAGGCAGCGGAGATGGCTGGAATTAATTAAAGACTATGAGCTCGAGATCCATTACCATCCGGGCAAAGCTAACGTGGTGGCTGATGCACTCAGTCGTAAGTCCCACGTTAATAATTTGGCAGTTGTTCCGGAGGAGGAGGAAGAACCCAGCTTGCGAGTGATTCCGTATGGGGCGTTGTATAACCTTGCTCTTGTGCCTACCATCAGAGAGGAGATTGTACAAGCCCAGAAGAGAGATAGAGGAATGTGGAATATACGAGCAAGGATTAAAGAGGATAAGATGAAATGTTTCCGGGAAGATGATCAAGGCGTGTTATGGTTTAAGGACCGTATCGTGGTACCCCGGAACCTGAAGCTAAGAAAGAAGATCTTGGACGAAGCTCATATGTCCAAGTACTCGATACATCCAGGGAGCAATAAGATGTATCAAGATCTTAAAACAAAATTTTGGTGGACTCGGATGAAGCGAGAAATTGCCAAATATGTATCTGAATGTGATACGTGTCGGCGAGTCAAGGCTGATCACATAAAGAAAGCGGGAATGCTGCAACCATTAAGCGTTCCAGCATGGAAGTGGGAGGACATCAGCATGGACTTTATTGTCGGACTGCCTCTCACGACCAGAAAGCATGACTCCATTTGGGTGATTGTTGATCGCTTAACCAAATCAGCCCACTTCATCCCAGTGAATACGGGATTCCATACTAAACAATATGCAGAGTTGTATCTCTCTAGAATTGTGTGCTTGCATGGAGTCCCCAAGACCATTATATCAGACCGAGGTTCAATATTTGTTGCTCGTTTCTGGGAGCAACTACATGAATCTCTGGGAACAAAGTTAATCAGAAGCTCAGCATACCACCCTCAGACGGATGGTCAAACGGAGAGGGTGAACCAGATTTTGGAAGATATGCTGAGGGCATATGCCATAGATCATGGAAAGAACTGGGATAACCATTTGCCATTAGCAGAGTTCTCCTACAACAATGGTTACCAATCCAGTATTAAAATGGCACCGTACGAAGCACTTTATGGCAGGAAGTGCCGCACACCACTCAATTGGTGTGAATCGGGCGAAAGGGTGATTTTCGGCATTGATCTTGTAAAAGATGCCGAAGAGCGGGTCCAGCTGATTCAAGAAAACCTCAGGGCCGCTCAATCTCGCCAGAAAAGCTATGCGGACCAGCGACGCCGACCCTTGTGTTTTGAAGTCGGAGATCACGTCTATCTCCGAGTATCCCCGATGAAGGGAATTCATCGATTCGGTGTCAAGGGAAAACTAGCTCCTCGCTTTGTGGGTCCATTCCTTATTACAGAACGGTGTGGGCCGGTAGCCTACCGTTTGGAGCTGCCGCCATCCCTATCGGGCATCCACGACATCTTCCATGTCTCACACTTGAGAAAGTGTTTGAAGAAACCGACGGACATCCTTTCAGAAGACATGGAAATATTGCAACCGGACCTCACCTATGCCGAGAAGCCCATCAAGATTATCGACGAGAAGAGCCGGATCACTCGAAATCGGGCTTTGAAATTTTACAAAGTCCTGTGGAGTAATCACACACCGGAAGAAGCGACTTGGGAGAGTGAAGATTTCCTCCACAAGAACTATCCGGAACTTTTGTCGTAGTTGTTGTAATTACCTTCCGCCTCATCTTTCTTTTGTAATCTCGGGACGAGATTCTTTTAAGGGGGGAGGGTTGTAAAGGTCCCAAAAATGTGAATACAAAGAAACATGAGTTGCACAAATAATAGAGTCATGTGTATGAAAAAGGGGCTTAGTTGAAACTTTTTCCCACATATGATAACATAGGTGAGATTCTTCTAAACAAACTTAGGGCTATTGCATGGATGGACCTAATGTGGATTAAAACCACAGAATTGAAGAGCTCAAGTGCAATGGAAGGGTTTAAAAATCAGAGATGGACTAAAGGTAAATTCAAACTCCAAGTGAGGGAAGGACACAATGAGAAATTCAAAACTGTTGTGTCCAAACTATTGTTTGCAGCAGCTAACACAAGGATCAAGTGGCATATTTGAATTCCTTAGGTCCAAATTAGTGGGGAGGCAAAGTGTCATTAATTTTTGAAAAGATTTGCTGCTCATTTTTCCAAAGGGAGTCAAATGTGCAAAGAATTCAATTGAACATTTGAATTTGCATGGAATTTGTCCAAACTTGTCAAATGAGCTCAGTTTCCAATTTTCCAACAATTGGGTTGGATAATTGTCAAACTTTGGAGATATTTTGGGGAAAAGAGGTACTGAATTGTGGGGCCCACATGTCATTGGGGGAGATGAGTGTGCAAAAGATCTTCAGCTCAGGCGGTGCACGGTCTCTGTTTTTCTCCTCCTCGCGAAGTCATCGCGCCACCGAGACCGCCTCGGTCTTTCTCACCGTGCGACACCGGGGCAAGGCCGACGCCACCTCTCCCTCGCGACCTCTGTGCTGGCGAGCTGTTCCCCCCCCCCCCTCCTTATCACGCAGCTCGCGCGTTGTCCTCGGTTCCCACTCTCGCGCGCACAACAGGGACCTCCCGGCGCCGTTTCTCGTTCTGTCTGTTGCAAACCGCGTCGCCCCCTCCACTGCCCGAGTGATCCACGGAAGAAGTGAGCGCCAGCGTGTGCTCTAGGGACCCATCGCTCTACTCCGTGGCGTTGCCGCATCGTTTGATCACAATTTGACGAATTTCGCCAGGCACCGAGGCTCACCATGGGGAAACCGAGCGGGTCTCACGTGGACAGCCCCACCGAGAGCTTCTCAGGCCCGAGCTAGAGCGCCGGCGGATGCGCTGGGATCCCCTGATGCTCATCCCCGAAGCTCAAGCCATGAGATGAGCTACCGGGCTCGAATTTGGAAAAAGATCGCCGTCGGGCACCATCCGACCTTCTGATACGGTAATACCAAATTCGATTGTCCCTCTCATTCTTAGGCCATCAAATCTTGCACACACGAGCTGGGCTAGCCGGCGATCTTTTACCCTTTTGCAACCAATGCCTGAAAATCATTGTGCACGTCGTATTTCACACTTTTTCCACGGCGGTTATGGTGGGGCGGTTCGGACTCCCGATGAGAGCTAGGTTAGGGCCATTTGCAGGCTGCTTCACCACCCGGACGATCCTCCCTGGCGTCCACTGGTGCTGTAGTGCCGTTCCACCAAGGGCTGTGCAGGCTAGGATGACCGGGCGACGTTGCCGAACCGGTCCAGAGCCGCCGCGCCGTTGCCAGCTAGGTTAGAGCCATCGCCGGCCGGGGAAGAGGGTTCCATCGTGTTCAGCACGTGAAATAAGGCCCTAGCAGCGAGGGAGAGCTCGGGGGATGGCCGGGAGGCTGGGATCCGTCGAACTCCGGCGAGCACGGCGGCGCGCGGGCGCGGGGGCCGGAGGTAGAAGACGACCCGGTGGGTCCCGCCCGTCAGCGACGGTTTTTCAAATATTTGATCGGCTGTGGCGCAGGGATCTGGTGTGGTGGCGCGGGAAATACCCTGTAGCCTCGTGTGGCTTGCCCCGACGCGTGACACCTGTCCCCGGACCCACAGCCAGTATTTGAACATTTTGGGGAATTTCAGTTTTCAGTTCAAACTTTGAATAGCTACAACTTTGGGTAGGAGAATCCAAAAATTGTGAAACAAATTTTGTTGGATTCCTCTGATAGAGTACTATCCAAATGTAGAACCCAATTTGTATGAAACCCTTTATTTAATTCTGTAAAATTCTTTAAAACTTTCTAGCAAAAGGATTTTTAGAGGGAGTTTGGTTAATCCAAAGATCCTCAAATTTTGCCAGAATAGTCTTTAGGGTATTAGTGAACACCTGTAAAATTCTCAACTCATTTGGAGTTGATTTAGTTAGGTTAATTCTGATTTTAAGTTTCTGTATTTAAATGAATACAGAAAACAATTTCAGGGAATTTCCAAAACTTGGAAATTCAGTTCTAGCTATTCCTTAGCTCCAAAAATGCTAGGACAATTCATGCAAACTCTATGAGCTATAATTGAAATTATGGTTCACTAATTTTTGCATGAACATGGGTGGGATCTCAGAATTAATTCTTCTTTGCTTAATTGCTTAGAAAATTATTCTGGACAAACCACTCAATGAAAAGTGCTAATTTTTGGTACAGAGGACTTTCTTGTGACAAGTAACTCACATGAAAATTCTCAGCTCCAGTGGAGCCCTGGATCACCCCTGTGCTTTTAACCTCTTTAGGTGATCAATATAAAAGAGGGGGGAAAACCATTTAGCATTTAATCATCTGTTTAGATCCAAACCTAAACCACTAGCACCAGTGTTATTTTAAATTTTTAAACAGAGTTCCAGTTTTTGAAAACTTGTTAGTAGGACTTGTAGCAAAGTCTTTACAATTAAACAATATGCATATTCTTCACGTGTAGTATCTACGTGGAGGAGTTGAAATCATCGGAGTAGAAATCAAGGAAGGAGGAAAGAGGTTGATCAAGCACCAAGTGATCTTCACTAACTGCATATATATATAAGTCACCTGCAAAACAAAGGCAAGCCCCGGTTTGCATCAAATTTACAAGTTTTTATTTGTATTCACTTCATACGTCTAGTATTATATTTATTGCATTACGTCTAGATGGTATGAAACCCCAAATGCATGACCCAGAAAACCCGGAAGTTTAATGTAGGATAGGTTATCAATTAATTATAACTGTTGTTCTCAATAAAAGTGGATTAAAAGAGGCATAACTCGAGTAGGCAGATTCCTACTCGTGAAATGGGATTAAGGGGGATCAATCGGAAGAGTTGGGAATTGATCCTCATAATTGGGAATGGAGACCGGGCAGTGGATGGAAGGTCAAGGACGTGGTCCTGTGAGCCTAGTCTATGTCTGAGTCGATTAAGGCCCGTTCTCGTGTGCGGCCCCGCTGGACAAGTTTGAGTTGTGTACCGGATGCATACTGGCTATATGGGACCCAGGAAACCGATGTAACATGTTAACCTGGGTGTCGAGGCATACCTCACCGTCTGATGCCGATGCTGAAAGGATAGAGAAGTCGGCTCTACGAGGGTTTGCCGTAGAGAGACTTAATCCCAGTCGGTGGGACCGGTTCGACATTTGGGTGTCGTGTGAAAGGTGGCCACGTACAACGTCAGTGACGGTTGCTGGGTGCAACGTCGAGTACGGGCGTACGTGTCGTGTCAGCCGGGTGTTTTTGATTGCAATCACCGTCGCTCGTGGTAGTGAGCATACTTGTACACTGAGTCGTGACGTAGTAATAAACCGGGGAAATATTTAATATGCTTCGTGGGTAATCCTCATAATGGAGATGAGGAACGATCAACACTTCACTAAATTTAATCTCCACCTTGGGCTAGAAGCGTCGAGGCAAAGCGTTTCTTGTTTGATTGTGGAGTCTCGACGTTGATGGCGCAAGGTCTGTATGAGTCTAGGGTAGATCACTAAAGTTACTTTCACCTCGGGCAAGTGACATCGAGATGAAGCGTTTCTTGTTTGATTGTGGGGTCTCGATGTAAGTTGCGCGAGGTCTATAAAAGTTGATTAAAACTGGAAGCAAGGACTCTCCTTTAGCTCAAGTTCATCGTTTATGAAAAATGCTATAATCAGCCCTCTATTTCCATCATATAGAGTTTCATGACTAGGGTGACGGGTCAGTCTTGCTGAGCTTCGTGCTCACAGATACTGCACAAGTTGTTTTGCAGGAAATAACTGTACGCTGAGATGTACGGGTGCCTAAGGAGATTCGGAACTCTCCGAGTGGTGAACTCAGGGCAACCCCTGCCGCTGCTACTGTGATAGTGTTGCTAGTGAGAAGGTTCCGCGGGCTGGACACCTTCTCTGTTGCTTAGCATAGATATGAGTCGTGAGTTGTAATAATTTTCCGCTGTAGTTTATTTTGAGAAGTATTTGTAAACTCAAAACTTTGTAAGTTTCCGCTTGATTTATGTAATATGATTCTTTATTATGTGTGCTGTTGGGTGCCGCATCGCACGGCACCACCCAATGCGATTCCCGGGCGAGGTATCCCGTCCCCGTGAGTGATCGGGACGGCGGGGTCCTCACACTAGAATCTCCAATTCTCCCACCCACGGGCCCCCTCTTGTGCCATGCAGTTCCCACGGCAGTCCTCACTCGACTCCCATTCCCCGCACCTTCCACAGTCCATAACACTCTAGCAACTTACCTAATTACTCAGATAAGCCGCACCCATACTTGGCCTTGTGGTGGCACTGTTATCCTGGCATGTGCATGCATGAACCGGTGCTTAGATCCATGGCAAGTAAACCACCATCTCAAGCTACCTCATTCACAAATCCGGGCTTGCCTAGATCACCCTCCGATCCATGTCCATTATCCTCATCAGTATTCTTATATCATTACGAGTGCAGTTAGCTAGACACATCTATCTCGCTTCCCAATCCCATAGACTCAGCGAAGCATAAAGCAAAAACCATACCCGACTCATAAACTTCCCAGGCGACAAGGGTGGTTCAACCAAAACTAGTAAACTCCTATAAAAAGGGTTTCACATCATGTTTGACTCAGCACACACACCTTTTCGCAAAACAAAATAGTTTTACCCAAAATATAGGATCAACATGGTCAAGGAGCACTTGCCTTGTTCTTGCAGTTACAGTTGTTCTTGAATCCCAAAACCTTGTTGCTGCAGTTCGTCGTAGACAGCTCCCCGAGCTTGTTCTGCTAGGTAGGATCACGTGTATACAAGATTCACAGCAATCAATATCATGCACAAACCTTAAACTAGATGCGATGATGCACATGCATGCTATCCTATGATTAATTTTATTAGATTGGTCTGTACGTGTTTTTGCATGGCTTGCATGGACAGAGGTGTTCGGATCAAAGGTGGATGTGGCAATGATCTTGTCTTTAGATCAACCTGATCATCAAGTGATCTATCCACGAGAAGGCTTCTGGAAGGAATCAAAGAACAGATGCAAGGAGAATACAACGATGCCGTAAGGTGGTGTCGGAGTCCTACCTTACGCCCTTCTTGGTTTTCAAGTCCTTCTCAGACCGCTCGGTTCTCCTCGATGATCTCCCTTGTTACGCTTCAACGATGGTTTACACGGCGAGTTAGGGTTAGGGCTCTAAGTCGTCGGCTCAGGAGTTGGAAAAGAAGTTTGTGGTTTCGGCCAGAGGTTTTGGGTTCTATTTATAATCGGGAAGAGAAGAGTCCTAATCTGATTGTATCCCGAATAAGAGTATTATTCAGATCATCGTTGGATCCTATCATCTTATTTTTAGTTGATTTGGTACGGTAACATTGTGGAATTCAGGTCGGTTTCCTTTACGTACCGGTATTCTTACGCGTAACAGCCGCTCCAGAACTCGTTACCTTCACGGCGATGAGCTCCGGAGGCTCCATGTGTCCTTCCGGGGCCTGGTATCTCCTTCTCCGCAGAGACGAGCTCCGGTTGTGCCGCGTGTCAACGAGCGAGACCTCCCCCTCCTTTGGAGGTGAGCTCCACGCACGCCACGTGTTGTCGCCGGTCTTTCCTCTCTTCTTTCTTCAGGGACATGCCCCGAGGTCGACACGTGTCCAGCAGCGACAGACCTCCTGGAGATAAGCTCCGGTGGTGACACGTGTCCGAGGGAACCGGACCTCTCGGAGGTGAGCTCCGAGATCGACACGTATCCCGTGCGACCGGTCCTCTGATTTCCGTGATGACTAGCTCCGCAGGTGACATGTGTCCTACGGAAACGCCTTTCCTTCTTCCACAGAGGAAAGCTCCGAGAGCAACACGTGTCCCCTAGGGTCGGACCTCTCCCCTTTTGTGGAGATGAGTCCGGGACCTGCCACGTAGCCAGCTTGGCGGCGGCCTCTCCCCACTTCGCAGGGATGAGCTCCGAACACGCCACGTGGCCAGCGGCCGCGGTATGTTGTCTTCGGCGCTTTCTGAGAGCTAGATTCGGCTCTTATTGGCTATCCTTTTGATATTTTTCTCTGCCCCTACTTTTCTTAAAGTGTTTCCTCTTCATATAGCATGAACATATGCTGACACCCGAGATGAGGGTGTCACAATACGATAGCATGCATATGCATCATCGCATCTAGTTTAAGGTTTGTGCATGATATTAATTGCTGTGAATCTTGTATGCACGTGATCCTACATAGCGGGGCAAGCTCAGGGAGCTGTCTACGACGAGCTGCAGCAACAAGGTTTTGAGATCCAAGAACAACCGGAACCGCAAGAACAAGGCAAGTGCTCCTTGACCATATTGATCCTATGTTTTGGGTAAAACTGTTTTGATTTGCGAAAAGGTGTGCGTGCTGAGTCAAACATGATGGGAAACCCTTTTTATAGGAGTTTACTAGCTTTGGTTAAACCACCCTTGTCGCCAGGGATGTTTATAAGTCGGGTATGGTTTTTGCTTTGTGCTTCGCTGAGCCCATGGGATTGAGAAGCGAGATAGATGTGTCTAGCTAAATGCACTCGTAATGATAATGAGAAACTGATGATGTTAATGAACATGGATCGGACGGAGATCTAGGCAAGCCTGGGTTTGTGAATGAGGTAGCACGAGATGGTGGTTTACTGCCGTAGATCTAAGGACCGGTTCATGCATGCACATGCCAGGATAACAGTGCCATCACAAGGCCAAGTATGGGTGCGACTTAGCTGAGTAATTAGGTAAGTTGCTAGAGTGTTAATGACTGTGGAAGGCGCGGGGAATGGGAGTCAAGTGAGGACTGCCCTGGGAACTGCATGGCACAAGAGGGGGCCCATGGGTGGGAGAATTGGAGATTTTAACCTGCCTGTGAAACCTTAGTGAGTCCATACATCTAGTAGCCCCTTTGTAAAGGCAATTTTGTGATCTCTTGGCCATACACCGACGGTCGTGTACTGGTATAATGGAGGTTCTGCAGTCGCCGACGGGTGACAAAATCACAAACTTGTGGGTAAAGAGGTGCAAACTCTGCAGAGTCTTAAACTATCATGATAGTCGAGCTTACAGTCGCGAGCGCCTGACCAACTACCATGATTAGTTGGGATGGTTATTGGTTATGGTTATTGATTTTGGTTATGGTTTTGGTTTTGGGACTGTTGAGTCTGGGAGACAAGATGGTTGCATGACTGTTGAGTCATGACAACAAGATTGGTCTCGGTGTGAGGCAAAGTTGTTTCTGAGATGAGATGGTAGCGAATACGAGAAGGTATTCGTGAGATGGTAGCAAATACGAGGAGGTTATTGTGAGCAAGAATGAAGTTGGTTAATATTCAGGTGGAACATGGAAAGCGATGGAGGTATGTTGGTAATTTAATACATGCTGGGATTACATTCACCTAAAGTAAGTTGTTGTTTTATCGTGGTTTTGATAACTTTGCTTTTCTACAAATGAGCCCTTTTTATACCTACCTTGTTATGAGCTACATATCATGTTTTCCCGCACTTGCTGAGTACATCATTGTACTCAAACTTGCATTATTATTTCATCATCAGCAGCAAGAGAAGACTACTATGAAGACCAAGTGGAGCATTAAGGCGTGTGATCTGTTCTCAACCTTGCCTGTGGAGGGAGTAGAGATGGAGCCACTTCTGCTTAGATTTGCTTCCGCATTAGAATAAAGACTTCCGCTGCATAGAAATAAGACTTCCGCTGAGAGCATGAGTCCAAGGCTCATGAGATATTGTAATAAACTCTGTTATTCGTGGTAATATATAATCTAAATTCAGTTTGTGGAACATATGTGTATGTGTGATGAACATCCTGGGCACACATATGCATTAGTTCTTGGTTCCGTTGTTTTTCCACATAATTGAACGTGTCACAGATTGGTATCAGAGCCACGGGTTGACAATAGGTTACACGCCTAGATAGAAACCTCAGATTGATATGAGAGCCACGGGTTAACAGTAGGTTACACACCTAAATAGGAATCATAGATTGGTATTAGACACAGATTGGTAGTTAAGCCACGCTGACCAAAGGAAGCACCCTAGGACGCTTAGATTGGCTTTAAAACTACCTTGGCATAGGAAACCAGCCTTGAATAGGAGTTGTATGAGCCCTTGCAATGATTGTTTGTGATTGTGTGCTTAGTGTGAGTTGTGGGACGTCCCCAAACGTTGTCCATATCCACACGTAAGTAGAAAGAGGTGTGAGATGTTTCGACACTTGTTCACATCCTCATAAGGGCTAGTATATATATACAGTCCAACTCACCTTGATGCATATAGTTGAAGGGACCTACCTAACCTTATAACCCTCTATTCTATTTCAATCTCTCTCACAGATGGTGAGGGGAAACGCCGGCCGAAGGAACATCCGTGACAACCAAGAGGGTGACCATGATGAAGTTCGTGTTAACCCCGGAGCTGGTGAGAACCACCTGGAAAGGTTGATGGCCATGCAAAACCAGCTTATGCAAACCATGATCCAAACTTTGGGTCAGTTGCAGGCCAACAACAACCCGTTTCCGGCACCACCGCCACCACCACTGCCGGCTCATAACAGGCTGGGAGAGTTCATGAGGACTCGACCATCCACCTTTGCTGAAGCTAGTGATCCCATGGAGGCCGATGATTGGTTGAAATCCATGGAGAAGAAGCTTGCCATTGTTCAGTGCAATGACCGAGAGAAGGTTCTCTTTGCGTCGCACCAACTTATGGGAGCTGCCGCTGACTGGTGGGATGCCCTATGCAACGCCCATGTCAACCCGGAGACAATCACTTGGACTGAGTTCAAGGAGAGTTTCTGCTCTCATTACATACCTGCTGGTGTAATGATGCTCAAGAGACGGGAATTTGAAGGTCTCCGCCAAGGACAGAGAAGTGTGAATGAGTACCTCAACAAGTTCACGCAACTGTCCCGGTATGCCCCCGATGATGTCAACTCAGACCAGAGGAAGCAATACCTATTCATGAGAGGGTTGAACAATGAGATCCAGGTTCAGCTCCTCAACAATGACTACGTAAGCTTCCAGAAGCTGGTTGACAAGGCTATAGTGGTCGAAAGCAAGATCAAAGAGATCGAGCGAGAAGGCAAGAGGAAGATGCAATACCAGCCCGAAGGGAGCAACGTACGACCTCGGTACATGCCCCCAGCCACACCACAGTATAGGTCAACCACTCCTGCATACCGCCCTAGTCAGCCACCACAGCAACAACTCGTTGCACCAGCACCTCGCATGCCCATGCCTCCTGCACCCCGACCTAACAATGGCGCTCCTGTTCAAAACCCCCGCCCCAACGTACCTGCTGCAGTAGGCAACAGGGCATGCTTTGCATGCGGAGAAATAGGACACTTCGCGAACCAGTGCCCGAGGAGAGGCCCTGGACAGCAAGGCAACGTGCCCAAGCAGAACCCGCGACTGAACGGAGGGGACGATCAAGGAAACCGTGGACAGCAGAACTATGCTCGCGGCAACGTGAACCATGTCTCTGCTGAGGAAGCACAACAGGCTGAGGACGTCGTAATTGGTATGTTCCTTGCCAACTCCAACCCAACCACCATTTTGTTTGATTCTGGAGCATCACATTCCTTCATATCATCCAAATATGTTGACAAACATCATCTACCCGTATCCCACTTAGAATGTGCTATGATAGTAAATTCTCCCAGAGGATAAATGAGGACTAATATAATATGTCCAAAAGTAAGCCTTAAAATAAGGGGGGTAGACTTCCTTGCCAACCTTATTGTCTTGGACTCCCAAGGGATTGACATCATACTCGGGATGGATTGGTTAAGTAAGCACAACGGAGTAATCCAATGTGCTGAAAGGAGCGTGCAGTTGACAAACAAGCACGGTATTCGTGTCGAATTTGAGTCAGCCCAGCAAACAACCGAAAGGGCAAATTTGAATCACGTCGAAGGAACAACATTGGACAGCATTCCAGTGGTTCAGGAATTTTCGGACGTGTTCCCGGAAGAGCTTCCAGGTATGCCACCTGACCGGGACATTGAGTTTGCCATAGATTTGGTACTCGGAACTGCACCCATAGCCAAGAGACCCTATAGGATGCCCGTCAATGAACTAGTAGAACTCAAGAAGCAAATTCAAGAACAGATGGAGAAGGGTTTTATACATCCAAGCTCGTCACCATGGGGAGCTCCGGTGCTCTTCGTAGACAAGAAGGATGGAACCCAAAGGATGTGCGTGGACTATAGGTCTCTCAACGAGGTAACAATCAAGAACAAATACCCTCTGCCCCGTATAGAGGACCTATTTGACCAAATGAAAGGATCCCGAGTGTTCTCCAAGATTGATCTTCGGTCGGGATCCTTCCAGCTGAAGATTAAGCCCTCCGATATACCCAAGACAGCCTTTCGAACACGGTATGGTTCGTATGAATATACCGTCATGTCTTTTGGGTTGACAAATGCACCCGCATACTTCATGTACCTTATGAACAAGGTTTTCATGGAGTACATGGACAAGTTCGTCGTGGTTTTCATCGACGACATTATGGTGTATTCAAAAAGTGAGGAGGAGCATGAAGAACATTCAAAATTGACCTTGCAGAAATTGCGTGAGCATCAATTGTATGCCAAGCTTAACAAGTGTCAATTTTGGCTAAAGGAAATATCTTTCCTAGGCCACATTATCTCCAAGGAAGGGGTATCAGTTGATCCTGGAAAAGTGAGAGATGTTCTGAAGTGGGACCAACCGCAAAGTGTGAGGGATATTCGGAGTTTTCTTGCGATGGTTGGATACTATCGACGCTTCATTAAAGACTTCTCTAAGATAGCAAAGCCTATGACGGAGTTGCTAATGAAGGGAAAAGTCTTCCAATGGACACCAGCATGCCCAGGAAGTTTTGAGGAACTCAAGAAAAGGCTAACCACAGCACCGGTTCTGGTATTGCTAGACGTAAGCAAGAGCTTTGACATATATTATGACGCATCCAGATAGGGGCTCAGATGTGTGCTCATGCAAAAAGGACAAGTGGTAGCCTATGCCTCACGGCAATTAAAGAAGCACGAGCTTAATTATCCTACACATGACTTGGAGCTAGCAGCAGTAGTGCATGCATTGAAGATTTGGAGACATTATATCCTTGGTCATCGATGTGAGATCTATACGGATCATAAAAGCCTCAAGTACATATTTACACAAACAGACTTGAATTTGAGGCAATGTCGATGGTTGGAACTCATCAAGGATTACGATGTTGGAATCAACTACCGCCCTGGAAAGGCCAATGTAGTAGCTGATGTATTGAGCCGAAAGGGAGCATGTCACCAACTCACGGTTCGGGAGCTACCACCCGAACTACGTAAGGAGTTCGAACGATTACACCTTGAATTCTTGAACAACATGGAAATAATGGAGATCCACTCTTCATTGGAGCAAGAGATAAGAAAGGGCCAAGCAATGGATGAGGGGATCAAGGAGATCAAGGAAAGAATCCGACAAGGAATAGAGAAGGATTTCAAAGAAGATGATAAGGGTACGCTTTAGCTAGGAAAAAGGATTTGTGTGCCTAACATAAAACACCTCCACGACATGATATTGAAGGAGGCACATGATTCACCCTATTCCATACATCCCGGAAGTACCAAAATGTACAAGGACTTGAAAACTTATTATTGGTGGGATGGTATGAAGAGGGATATAGCCGAATACGTTGCCCTATGCGACACATGCCAACGGGTGAAGGCTGAACATCAAAAACCCACTGGATTTTTGCAACCTTTGAAGGTGCCCGAGTGGAAGTGGGAGGATATCAGTATGGATTTCATCGTTGGATTGCCACGTACTCAGTCGGGTTATGACTCCATCTGGGTTATCGTGGACCGATTGACGAAAACAGCCCATTTTCTCCCCATAAGGGCCAAGTAGAACGTTGCACAATTAGCCGAGTTGTACATGGAGCAGATCGTGTGCCGTCACGGAATTCCGAGGAGGATAGTCTCAGATCGAGGTTCTCAGTTTACCTCTAGATTCTGGAGGAAGCTGCAGAAAGCCATGGGTACACGACTGGATTTTAGCTCCGCCTATCACCCACAAACTGATGGGCAAACCGAAAGGACAAACCAAATTCTAGAGGACATATTGAGAGCTTGCGCCTTGAAACGTGGGCGTAGTTGGGATAGGAGTTTACCGTATGCCGAATTCTCCTATAACAACAGCTATCAAGCTAGCTTGAAGATGTCGCATTTCGAAGCATTATATGGTAGACGGTGTAGAATGCCGCTGTTCTGGAACAAAACCGGAGAGAACCGGGTGTTTGGACCCGAAGTACTACAAGAAGCTGAAAAGCAAGTCCAAACGGTACGGGAGAACTTAAAGGCTGCTCAGTCACGACAGAAAGGCTATGCGGACAATAGGCGTAGGAAGTTGACCTTTGAAGTAGGAGACTTCATATACCTAAAGGTATCGCCTATCCGAGGCCAACGACGTTTCAACGTCAAAGGCAAGCTAGCACCTCGCTACATCGGACCATTTAAGATTTTGGATAAGCGAGGACAAGTAGCCTATCAACTAGAGCTCCCAACCCACCTCTCCGACGTACATGACGTGTTTCATGTATCCCAGCTCAAGAAGTGCTTAAGAGTACCAGAGGAGCAAGTATCAATGGGAGAGCTTGAACTTCAAGAGGACCTGACTTATGCGGAAGACCCTGTCCGAATCTTGGACTTAAAGGAAAGGGTCACCCGGAACAAGGTGATTCGATGGTGCAAGGTACAATGGAGCCATCACACCAAAGCTGAAGCCACATGGGAGCGTGAAGAGGATATCAAGGTAGAATTTCCCCATCTATTCTCTACTAATGAATCTCGAGGGCGAGATTCAATTTAAGGGGGGTAGATTTGTGATACCCTCATCTCTGGTTTCTGCATGTATTCATATTTCATGTAGAGAAAAACATTTTAAAAGAAGTGGGAACAGAGAAATTGTCAAATAGATAGCCAGTAAGAGCCGAATCCAGTTCACAGAGAGCACCGAAGACAAATTCCATGGCCCGCTAGCCACGTGGCGTGTTCGAAGCTCATCCTTGTAAAGTGGGGACAGGTCCGCCGCTAAGCTGGCTACGTGGCAGGCTCGGGGCTCATCTCCGCAAAGGAGGAGAGGTCCGACCCTGTGGGACACGTGTTGCCCCTGGAGCTAGTCATCATGGAAATCAGAGGACTGGTCGCGCGGGATACGTGTCGATCTGGGAGCTCACCTCCGAGAAGTCTAGTTCCATTAAACACATATCGTCACCGGAGCATATCTCCGGGAGGCCCGACACTGTTGGACACGTGTCAACCTTGGAGCAGGTCTCTGAGGAAAGAAGGAAAGACTGGCACTAACACGTGGCGTGCGCGGAGCCACCTCCGAGTAAGAGAGGAGGTCCCGACCGCCAGGATACGTGGCGCACGCGGAGCTCACGTCCGAAGGAAAGGGGAGGTCTCGCTCGTTTGACACGCGGCACAACCGGAGCCGTCTTTGCAGAAAGGGAGAGACCAGGCCCGGTGGACACGTGGAGCTTCCGGAGCTCATCACCGCGAAGGTGACGGGTTCTGAAGCGATTTTGGAATATGTACGCGTAAGAATACCGGTACGTAAAGGAAACCGACCTGAATTCCACAATGTTACCGCACCAAATCAACTAAAGATAAGATGTTAGGATCCAACGACGATCTGAATAGGACTCTTATTTGGGATACAATCAGATTAGGACTCTTCTCTTACCGATTATAAATAGAACCCAGAACCTCTGGCCAAAACCACAAACTTCTTTTCCAACTCCTGAGCCGACGACTTAGAGCCCTAGTCCCAAACCGCCGAGTAAACCATCGCCGATGCACAGCAAGGAAGATCGCCGGAGGAAAGCCCAACGATCTGAGGAGGACCTCGAGACCGAGAAGAATGTAAGGTAGGTCTACAATACCACCTTACGACATCGTTGTGTTTTCTTTGCATCTGTTCTTTGGTTCCTTTTGAACAGAAGCCTTCTCGTGGACAGATCACTTGATGATCATGTTGATCTAAAGACAAGATCATCGCCACGTCCACCGTTTATCCGAACACCTCTGTTCATCATAAAATCCATGCAAGCCATACCAGAACACGTGCAAACCAATCTAATAAAACTAATCATAGGATAGCATGCATATGCAGCATCGCATCTAGTTTAAAGTTTGTGCATGATATTGATTGCTGTGAATCTTGTATGCACGTGATCCTACATAGCGGTACAAGCTCAGGGAGCTGTCTACGACGAGCTGCAGCAACAAGGTTTTGAGATCCAAGAACAACCGGAACCGCAAGAACAAGGCAAGTGCTCCTTGACCATATTGATCCTATGTTTTGGGTAAAACTGTTTTGATTTGCGAAAAGGTGTGCGTGCTGAGTCAAACATGATGGGAAACCCTTTTTATTGGAGTTTACTAGCTTTGGTTAAACCACCCTTGTCGCCAGGGATGTTTATAAGTCGGGTATGGTTTTTGCTTTGTGCTTCGCTGAGCCCATGGGATTGGGAAGCGAGATAAATGTGTCTAGCTAACTGCACTCGTAATGATAATGAGAAACTGATGATGTTAATGAACATGGATCGGAGGGAGATCTAGGCAAGCCTGGGTTTGTGAATGAGGTAGCACGAGATAGTGGTTTACTTGCCGTAGATCTAAGGACCGGTTCATGCATGCACATGTCAGGATAACAGTGCCACCACAAGGCCAAGTATGGGTGCGGCTTAGCTGAGTAATTAGGTAAGTTGCTAGAGTGTTATGGACTGTGGAAGGCACGGGGAATGGGAGTCAAGTTAGGACTGCCCTGGGAACTGCATGGCACAAGAGAGGGCCCGTGGGTGGGAGAATTGGAGATTCTAGCCTGCCGGTGAAACCTTAGTGAGTCCATACATCTAGTAGCCCCTTTGTAAAGGCTATTTTGTGATCTCTTGGCCATACACCGACGGTCGTGTACTAGTATAATGGAGGTTCTGCGGTCGCCGACGGGTGAAGAAATCACAAACTTGTGGGTAAAGGGGTGCAAACTCTGCAGAGTCTAAAACTATCATGATAGCCGAGCTTACGGTCACGAGCGCCTGGCCAACTGCCATGATTAGTTGGGATGGTTATTGGGATGGTTCTTGGTTATGGTTATTGATTTTGGTTATGGTTTTGGTTTTTGGACTGTTGAGTCCGGGTGACAAGATGGTTGCATGACTGTTGAGTCATGACAACAAGATTGGTCTCGGTGTGAGGCAAAGTTGTTTCTGAGATGAGATGGCAGCGAATACGAGAAGGTATTTGTGAAATTGTAGCAAATACGAGGTGGTATTTGTGAGCAAGAATGAAGTTGGTAATGTTCGGGTGGAACATGGAAAGTGATGGAGGTATGTTGGTAATTTAATACATGCTGGGATTACATTCACCTAAAGTAAGTTGTTGTTTTATCGTGGTTTTTATAACTTTGCTTTTCTGCAAATGAGCCATTTTTATGCCTACCTTGTTATGAGCTACATATCATGTTTTCCCGCACTTGCTGAGTACATCATTGTACTCAAACTTGCATTATTATTTCATCATCAGCAGCAAGAGAAGACTACTATGAAGACCAAGTGGAGCATTAAGGCGTGTGATCTGTTCTCAACCTTGCCTGTGGAGGGAGTAGAGATGGAGCCACTTCTGCTTAGATTTGCTTCCGCATTAGTTAAATTGCTTTCGCATTAGAATAAAGACTTCCGCTGCATAGAAATAAGACTTCCGCTGAGAGCATGAGTCCATGGCTCATGAGATATTGTAATAAACTCTGTTATTCGTGGTAATATATAATCTGAATTCAGTTTGTGGAACATATGTGTATGTGTGATGAACATCCTGGGCACACATATGCATTAGTTCTCGGTTCCGTGGTTTTTCCACAGAATTGAGGGCGTCACAGGGGGTTTGAGCAGGAGCGCCCATGTTTGGACGGGGCGCAGGAGGCAAAGGCACAGAAGGTGCTTGCATGGCAGGACGTTGTTGTGGTGGTTGATTAGGGTGAAAAGCAGAAGGGGTCGAGCCATACTGCGGTGCAGCTGGGGGCATGTACCGAGGGCGTACGTTGCTCCCTTGTGGCTGGTACGGCATGTTTCTTTTGCCTTCTTGCTCTATCTCTCAGATCTTGCTTTCAACCACTATGGCTTTGTCAACTAGCTTTTGGAAGTTAGCATAGTCATTATTGAGAAGCTGAACTTGGATTTCATTGTTCAACCCGCTCATGAACAAGTACTGCTTCCTTTGGTCCGAGTTGACATCTTCGGGGGCATATCTTGAAAGCTGCGTGAACTTGTTAAGGTACTCATTCACGCTCTTCTGTTCTTGGCGGAGACCTTCAAACTCTTGCCTTGAGTATCATGACTCCCATAGGGACGTAATGAGAGCGAAAACTCTCCTTGAACTCAGTCCAAGTAATAGTCTCCGGGTTGTCATGAGCATTGCAAAGGGCATCCCACCAATCAGCGGCAGCTCCTATAAGTTTGTGCGATGCAAAGAGAACTTTCTCTCGATCATTGCACTGAACTATGGCAAGCTTATTCTCCATGGACTCCAACCAATCGTCGGCCTCCATGGGGTTATTGGCTTGTGCAAAACTAGGTGGTCGAGTCCTCATGAACTCTCCCAGTCAGTTGTGAGCCGGCGGTGGTGGCGGCGGCGGTGGTGGTGCAGGAACGGGGTTGTTGTTGTTGGTTTGCAGCTGACCCAAAGTTTGGATCATGGTTTGCATGAGCTGGTTCTGCATAGCCATCAACCTTTCAAGGTTGTTTCCACCAGCCTCGGTGTTGACATTCTCAGGAACCTCGACGTGGTCATCCTCTTGGTTGCCACGGACGTTCCTCCTTTGTCGGCCGGCGTTTTCCCTCACTATTTGTGAGAGAGTTGGATACAATAGAGGTTAGAAGTTTAGAGTGATCCCTCCCAACTATATGCATCAAGGTGAATGGACTATATATATCATCCTATATGAGGATGTGAACAAGTGCCGAAGCATCTCACATCCCTTTACTAGGTGTGGATTTGGACAATGCTGAAACGTCCCACAACTCACACTAAGTACCCAAGGACAAACAATCATCACAAAGTTCAGCACACAACTTTTATTCAAGGCTTATTCGATGGGGATCCTTCGTTTAGGGTGTTACCAATCTGTGACCAATCTGTGACTTTGTCCTATGGTCAATGGGGTTCTAATGCCAATCTATGCATTGTACCTAAGCTTGCATCCTATGTTCAGCGTGGTTCCAAATACCAATCTGCAATTAGGCTTGCGTCCTATGGTCAACCGTGGTTCTGCTACAAATTTGTGACCTTATCTAGGCCTGCAACCCATAGTCAACCGTGGTAGCTTGATACCAATCTGTGGTCTTACCTAGGCTTGGCCATTCTAATATCAATCTGTGATTTCTATCTAGGCGTGTGACATACGATCAACTGTGATAGGTTGATACCAATCTGTGACCTATCTAGGCGTGACCTACGATCAACCGTGGCTCTGATACCAATCTGTGACGCCCTGGTTCTAAGAGAAAACCTCTCGGAACCGACACTGATGCATATGTGTGCCCAGGATGTTCATCACACATACACATTTAATCCACAAACTGAATTCAGAATATATATAACCATGAATGAATATGTTCAAGTATTTTATTACATCAATCTCTATTGCAGCGGAAGTCTCTAATCTATTCTAGCAGCGGAAGTCTTCTAACTAGTGCAGAAGCAAACTAAGCAGCAGCAGTGGCTCCATCTCTACTCCAAAGGCAAGGTTGAGGGTAGTTTACACGCCTAATACTCCACGTGGTCTTCATAGTACTCCTCTCCTGTTGCTGATGATGTATGATAATGCAAGGGTGAGTACATGATGTACTCAGCAAGTGAGGAAAGTATGACATGTAGCTTACAACAAGGTAGGTATAAAAAGGCTCAGTGCATAAAATCAAAGTTTATTTCACAAATCATGATAAAAATAGCAATTAGCTTTTAAGTGAACGTAATCCCAACATGTATTTAATCAACATACCTCCATCATGATCACCATTTTTCATATCTCATCCAAACATTTATCCTTCACAACTTTTCCGATGCTCATGAATACCATCTCGTATTCACTACCATCTCATCTCATAACCGAAATGAAATCTCATTGCCATGAGTCAACAGTCATGCAAGCAATCTCATTACCCGGACTCAACAGTCCCGAAAACCAAATCCAAAGACCAAACCATCACCAAACCAATAACCAAACCAAATACCATCCCAATAACCAAAACCGAACCATCCAAAACCATCCCAAAAACCATACCCATCTAATCATGTGGGTTGTCCAGGCGCTTGTGACCGGAAGCACGACTATCATGATAGTTTTACACTCTGCAGAGGTGACACCAATTTACCCACAAGTTTGTGATTTCGTCACCTGTCGGCGGTATGTAGAACCTCCATTATACCAGTACACAACCGTCGGTGTATGGCCAAGAGATCACAAAATAGCCTTTACAAAGGGGCTACTAGATGTATGGACTCACTAAGGTTTCACCAGCAGGCTAGAATCTCCAATTCTCCCACCTATGGGCCCCCTCTTGTGCCATGCTGTGACACCCTCAATTCTGTGGAAAACCACGGAACCGAGAACTAATGCATATGTGTGCCTAGGATGTTCATCACACATACACATATGTCCCACAAATGGAATTCAGATTATATATTACCACGAATATCAGAGTTTGTTACAATATCTCATGAGTCTTAGACTCATGCTTACAGCGAAAGTCTTTATTCTAATGCGGAAGCAATTTTAACTAATGCGGAAGCAAATCTAAGCAGCAGTGGCCCCATGTCTACTCCATTCCCACAGGCAAGGTTGAGAACAGATCACAGGCCTAATGCTCCACTTGATCTTCATAGAAATCTACTCCTGTTGTTGATGATGAAATAATGCAAGTTTGAGTACAATGATGTACTCAGCAAGTGCGGAAAAATATGATATGTAGCTCATAACAAGGTAGGTATAAATGGTTCATTGCAGAAAGCAAAGTTTATAAAACCATGATAAAACAATATCTTAACTTTAGGTGAATGTAATCCCAGCATGTATTAAATTACCAACATACCTCCATCACTTTCCACGTTCCACCCGAACATTAACCAACTTCATTCTTCCTCACGAATACCTCCTCCTCGTATTCGCTACCATCTCACGAACTTCTCGTATTCGCTACCATCTCATCTCATAAACAACTTCGTCTCACACTGAGACCAATCTCGTTGCCATGACTCAACAGTCATGCAACCCATTTTATTACCCAAACTCAACAGTCCCGGAAACCAAAACCATAATCAAACCATAACCAATAACCATATCCAAGAACCATCCCAATAACCATCCCAACTAATCATGGCAGTTGGCCAGGCGCTCGTGACCGTAAGCTCGGCTATCATGATAGTTTTAAGAACTCTGTAGAGTTTGTACCTCTTTACCCACAAGTTTGTGATTTCGTCACCCGTCGGCGACTGCAGAACCTCCATTATACCAGTACACAACCGTTGGTGTATGGCCAAGAGATCACAAAATAGCCTTTAAAAATGGGCTACTAGATGTATGGACTCACTAAGATTTCACCGGCGGGCTTGAATCTCCAATTCTCCCACCCATGGGCCCCCTCTTGTGTCATGCAGTTCCTAGGGCAGTCCTCACTCGACTCCCATTCCCCGCGCCTTCCACAGTCCATAACAATCTAGCAACTTACCTAATTACTCAGCTAAGTCGCACCCGTACTTGGCCTTGTGGTGGTACTGTTATCCTGGCATGTGCATGCATGAAACCGGTCCTTAGATCTACGGCAAGTAAACCACCATCTCATGCTACCTCATTCACAAACTCAGTCTTGCCTAGATCTCCCTCCGATCCATGTTCATTAACAACATCAGTTTCTCATTATCTTTAGGAGTGCAGTTAGCTAGACACATCTATCTCGCTTCCCAATCCCATGGACTCAGCGAAGCATAAAGCGAAAACCATACCCGACTCATAAACTTCCCTGGCGACAAGGGTGGTTTAACCAAAACTAGTAAACTCCTATAAAATGGTTTCCCATCATGTTTGACTCAGCACGCACACCTTTTGGAAAAACAAAACAGTTTTACCCAAAACATAGGATCAATATGGTCAAGGAGCACTTGCCTTGTTCTTGCGGTTCCAGTTGCTCTTGGATCTCGAAACCTTGTTGTTGCAGCTCGTCGTAGACAGCTCCCTGAGCTTGTCCTTCTATACAGGATCGCACACATACAAGATTCACAGCAATCAATATCATGCACAAATTTTAACTAGATGCGATGATGCATATGCATGCTATCCTATGATCAGTTTTATTAGATCGGTTTGTACGTGTTCTTTCATGGCTTTATGATGAATAGGGGTGTTCGGATCAGATGTGGACGTGGTGATGACCTTGTGCTTTAGATCAACCCGATCATCAAGTGATCCGTCCACGAGAAAGCTTCTGTTCGAAAGGAACAGATGCAAAGAAAACACAACGATGTCGTAAGGTGGTACTGGAGACCTACCTTAAGTTCTTCTCGGTCTCAGGTCCTTCTCAGATCGTTGAGCTCTCTTCCTGCGATCTTCCTCGCTGAACTCCATCGATGGCCTACTCGGCGAGTTGGGGTTAGGGCTCTAAGTCATCGGCTTAGGAGTTGAAAAAGAAGTTCGTGGTTTCGGCCAGAGGTTCTGGGTTCTATTTATAATTGTGAAGAGAAGAGTCCTAATCTGATTGGACTTCGAATAAGAGTCCTATTCAAATTGTCGTTGAATCTTAACAACTTATCTTTAGTTGATTTGGTGTGGTATCATTGTGGAATTCAGGTCGGTTTCTGTTCCGGTATTTCTACGCGTACAGAATCCAAAACCCGCTCCAGAACTCGTTACCTCCTCGGTGATGAGCTCCGGAAGCTCCACGTGTCCATTGGGACCTGGTCTCCCCTTTTTCCACAGAGACGAGCTCTGGTTGTGCCGCGTGTCAAGCGAGCAAGACCTCCTTCTCCTTCAGAGATGGGCTCCGCGCATGCTACGTGTTAGTGCCGGACCTTCCCTCTCTCGGAAGTGGCTCTGGGTGTGCCACGTGTCCTAACAGCGCCAGACTTCCTTTCTTCTCAGAGACAAGCTCCGAGGTTAACACGTGTCCAATAGTGATGGACCTCCCAGAGATAAGCTCCGGTGGCGACATGTGTCCAATAGAACCGGACCTCTCGGAGGTGAGCTCCGAGATCGACACGTATCCTACGCTTACTGGTCCTCTGATTTCCGCGGTGACTAGCTCCGAAGATGACATGTGTCCTGTGAAAATGCCTTTGCTTCATCCGAAGAGGCTAGCTCCGGGGGCAACATGTGTCCCGCAGGGTCGGACCTCTCCTTTGCGGAGATGAGCCCCGAGCCTGCCACGTAGCCAGTTTAGCGACGGACCTCTCCCCACTTCGCGGGGATGAGCTCCGGACACGCCACGTGGCCAGCGGGCCGCGGAAGTTGTCTTTGGTGCTTTCTGGAAACTGGATTCGGCTCTTATTGGCTATCCTTTTGATGGTGTTCCTACTTCTCTTAAAATGTTTTCTCTTCATAAAACATGAATATATGCTGAAACCAAAAATGAGGGTGTCACACATGCAGTTCCCAGGGCAATCCTCACTCGACTCCCATTCCCCGCACCTTCCACAGTCCATAACAATCTAGAAACTTACCTAATTAGTTAGCTAAGCCGCACCTATATTTGGCCTTATGGTGGCACTGTATTCCTGGCATGGCTCGCATGAACCGGTCCTTAGATCTACGGCAAGTAAACCACCATCTCATTCTACCTCATCCACAAACCAAGCTTGTCTAGATCTCCCTCCGATTCATGTTCATTAACATCAAGTTCTCATTATCATTATTCTCATGTGTGTAGTAGCTAGACACCTTCTATCGCTTCCCGTAACCCGTAGATTAGTGAAGCAAAAAGAAAAAACAACTATACCCGACTCATAACTTCCCTGGCGACAAGGTTGGTTAACAAAACTAGTAAACTCCTATAAAAGGGTTTCCCATCAAGTTGACTCAAGCATTCACAGTTTTCGCAAACAAAACAGTTTTCAAAAACATGGGATCAATATGGTCAAGGGGCACTTGCCTTGTTCCTGTGGTTCTTGTTGCTCTTGTGTCTCAATGTCTTGATGCGGTAGTCCTTCGTAGATAGCTCCCTAAGCTTGTCCTTCTAATTACGATCACGCACATACGATTCACAGCAATCAATCATGATACACAAACATTACTTAAGATGCAATGGTGCATATGCATGCTAATCATATGGTGCAGTTTAGTTCGTACATGCTCTTGCATGGCTTGCATGGGTTTTACGACGAACAAAGGTGTACGGATCAAATGTGGACGTGGTAATGATCTGGACTCAAGATCTAGATCAAACCGATCAACACGTGTGTAGGATCGAAGAGCACGTGAAAAGCTAACAGAGGGGGGTGAATGGTAGATTAAAACTTTTCGCAACGGAAACAACAAAAACCCCTCAGCAAAAAATCAATCGGTTAAAAAACCGTGTGTGCAAGTGTTTTCAAACGTGTTCAACCGTGACAAATCAAGTAGAGAGGTAGAGAATCAAGTCATGGATCTAATGCAACAAGAATCACTTGAAAACACGAAGTAAAACTTGAGATACGATCAAAACATTAAACGAAGATCAATCTGTTCTATCCGATATAAAACAGATCTGCAACGCTGCAAAGAAACTCTTGTATCTCGAAAACTACAGATCCAAAGCTCGTGAAAATTTCACAGATGATAGATAATTGAGTTGTGAAGACAACCCAAAAAGAATCACGTCAATCGGATCTGTAAAACTCCAGTTATGAATGAAATACCGAAGCAACGTCGGTCTGTCCAGAAACTCGGCGAGAAAGACTTGACGAAAAACAAGTCGGACGAACAAGGCACAAAAGCTCCTCAAAACTATGAACTTTATTCAATAGAAACACAAGAGGAACAGCCCAAAGTTCTCTACCCACGAGAGCTCTGGCCTCACTTGCTTTTATAGCCAGCCCTCAGGCTAAACAATCCAATCTAGGACTCCTACTCCTAATTGGACTCGTATCCTAACTTACCATAACTGCTCAGGACTCTCCTATTCGCAGATAGAAGCAATCGTTAGATTTCCAAACACCTTAGGAACGTCCTAAACATTCCTAAAACAACTCAACTTCGAGCCTAGCACGAAATCCTATCATAACTAACTCAAATCTTCCATATTTGAGCCATATCCGACTCAGCCTCAGCCTGAGTACGCAATCCAGCCGGTTGGACCTTTCCGACCAATTCTTTACGTCCACTTCTCTTCATCACGCCTTGGAACAATGTTGCCACATCCATGCACTCCTTGCACACGTGCAAACACCTTCCAACGACGTACACGCAACCTTCATATGCACTGCCCTTGATCCAAACATGCTGCGCGACCTCCCGATCAACTCAACCACAGCTGCTCCCGAACTTGGTTGTTGGAACCTCATCTCCTCCCTGAGACTAGTCCAAGGATCCCGTCACCAGCCATGTCTTGAACTCAAGCAACACCTGCACATGAATAAACAACCAATTCTTCCGAGCACAAGTCCTCGACTTGACTCACGTTAGTTCAAAAACCACAACACCTTACATGAGCACATCACATAAGCATGTTGCAAACCATATCAAATGATAACAGCCATAACCACCAAAACACACCAAAAACTTAGCAAATTAATACTAAGCAAACCTTCCCATAAAGCAAGTTTGAAACATTACGAGTTAAAAGCAAAAACAAGACGCTGCAGTTCTACGAGTTGAACTTCACGGGAGCTCCCTAAAAACAAGCTCCGGACCTCACAGAAGCTCTCCGGACCTTGCAGGAGCTCTCCGGACCTTGCGTCGGACCTTGCCAACACTTGGCGGACCTAACAAAGAACTTGTCGGACCTTGCCACAGAAGAATGTTTTGGCAATATTCAAAACTTTGAATGTTAATGCTAACTTTTATCCTAATTGCCAATGTATTCAGCACACATAGGTCTCACAATCTCCCCCTTGATGAATGCATTGGCAACACCAATTAAAATCTGAACATTGGCTTATGAAAAGTTTTGAAAAGCTTTGAAAACTCATTTCTCCCCCTTTATTAATTTCTCCCCATTTTTTAAAATCAGAGAAGGAAGAAAGTGTATAACATATGCAAAGTGTAAAAAGTGTAAAAAAAATCTCTCCTTATACATATTTCTCCCCCTTTGACAATGTATTCAGCAAGGTTCAAAAGAGAAATTTTTAAATGTTATGAGCATATTATAACATATACATACAAAACAAAGCTCATCCAAGTCATACTATCAGGTTACTTACACTATCACATCAATGAGATACATAAAGTAGTGTAAGCCATGCTAGAGATCAAATGTATTTTTCAGTTTAAGCAAGTCATGATCTTCCTTACTCAACTATTTCAAAACCTGAAAACATGACACTTGTTGCTGCATTTTTATTATTCATAATCATTTAAGGGACAAAGTTGATCATATGATATTTGCAAGAGATTATATGCCGCATCAGCCTTATTCTAACCAACCAAGCCAAGCCTATGTCATTTGACAATCAGAAGCTTAAGGACATGGTTTTAGTCATACACAATTCCTTCCAAGTTCATATCTTAGTGCCATGATAAGCAATCTCAAAATAAGAAGTGCGATGCATGCATATTCTCTTGATCTTTTCTCAATTTTTTATTTGAAAACTCAACATGTGAGCTGATCACTTGATTAAAATTTTTTATGATTAAAAGCACTTGTGAGCACGCAACAAGTTCAAAACAGCAAGAAAGTTCGATCATGACCAGATTTAGTGTAAGTAATTATTCCAATTACTAGTCATGGCAAAAACTACAAAATGTATAACATGAGTAATGTAGTAAGAACTTTCAGCCTGTAAAAGGAATCACAAAGTCATATATGTATGAAATACTATGCTCATATTATTTTAGTTTCAGATTCACACATAGACTTTCAAAGTTTCAAAAATTCCCCCTCAATTTAAGCCATGAGGATGCATAACCCCTATTTCACTACGAATGAAACAAAAACGAGTGAAATCCAAAGGTTTTGTAAAAATATCAGCCAATTGTTGTTCGGTATCGACATGGTGAAGCACAATGTTTCCTTTTTCAACATTATCACGAAGAAAGTGATACCTAATGTCAATGTGCTTAGTTCTAGAGTGTTTCACGGGGTTTTTAGCAATACAAAGTGCACTAGTGTTATCACAAAACAGTGGAACACTATCTAAATCAACCCCATAGTCCTTAAGTGTTTGAACAATCCAAAGAATTTGTGAGCAAGCGCTAGCCGCAGCTACATATTCAGATTCGGCCGTGGATTGTGCAACTGAACTTTGTTTTCTAGAGGACCAAGCAACAAGTGAATTACCAAGAAAATGACAAGCACCCGAAGTACTTTTCCTATCAATCCTACAACCCCCAAAATCAGCATCCGAAAAAGCTTTCAAAGAAACGGTTGAGGAAGAAGGAAGAAAAATGCCAAATTCTTGAGTTCCATGTAGGTACCTGAGAATCCTTTTGATGGCTTGGCGATGTGAAGCACGTGGAGAAGCTTGAAAACGTGCACAAAGACATATGCTGAATTGTATGTCCGGTCTTGACGCCGTGAGATACAAAAGTGATCCAATCATACTTCTGTATTCTTTTTTATCGACCGGGTCACCATCTTCGTCAAGTTCAAGTGTTGTTGCTGTTCCCATTGGTGTCCGAAGAGGCTTGCATTTGTCCATGTTGAAGCGCTTAAGAAGGTCCTTTGTATACTTAGTTTGATGCACAAAAGTTCCTTCTTTTGTTTGCTTGATTTGCAGCCCCAAAAAGTATGTGAGTTCTCCCATCATACTCATCTCAAATTCTGAACTCATCATAGCTGAAAACTTGGACACGAGATCATGAGAAGCACAACCAAAGATAATATCATCCACATACACTTGAACGAATAATGAGTCATTGCCATGCTTAAGTACAAAAAGAGTTTTATCAACCTTGCCCATGGTAAACCCCTTTTTAAGTAAGAATGTTTTTAACCTATCATACCATGCTCTAGGGGCTTGTTTTAGACCGTACAAGGCTTTGGACAGTTTGTAAACATGATTAGAAAAATTTGGATTTTCAAAACCCGGTGGCTGCTTAACATAAACCTCCTCCTCTATGTAGCCATTAAGAAAAGCACTTTTAACATCCATTTGATATAACTTGAAACCCTTAGATGCAGAAAATGCTAATAAAATTCTTATAGCTTCTAATCTAGCAACAGGAGCAAATGTTTCATCAAAATCTAGACCTTCAATTTGAGTGAAAACTTGAGCAACCAACCTAGCTTTATTCCTAACCACAACCCCATCCTCACTTTTCTTATTTTTAAATACCCATTTAGTTCCAATTAATGTGTGACCTTGAGGTGGAGGTACAAGTTTCCAAACATTATTTCTTTCAAAATTTTCTAACTCTTCTTGCATGGCATTAATCCAAGATTCATTAGTGAGTGCGTGTGATATATCCTTGGGTTCAAAAGAAGCAACAAAAGCAGAATGAGCATGAGAGTTTGGATCACAAAACCTGGACCGAGTGACTCGTTCATGCAAGCTTCCAATGATTTATTGTGGAGGATGACTTTTGAGTACTCAGAGGGGAGTAGACACTTCACAAGCACCTTCTTATTCATGTTCGGACCTTTGATTAGGAGAGCTTGTTGATTGAGGAAGGTCCAAACCAGCAGTAGTGACTGTTGGTACTGGTTGTGGTGCAAAATCAGCAGCTTGATCGTTATTTACTTCCGAGTTTTCGGGCAGCAGCACCACTTCTTCATCTTCTTCAATAAAAATACTCTCCCCCTGCGGATATGGATCCGGACCTGCAATATCGGGGCTAGTACTTGGGCTAGCCTCATCAAAAGAAACCTCGCAAGTCTCCACAATTTTGTTAGTGTCAAGTAAAAGCACACGGTAGCCTCTAGTATGATATGGATAACCAAGAAACATGCCATCAACAGATCTAGCTTCAATTTATCAAGATTACCATGTTTCTTAACAAAGCATTTGCAACCAAAAACCCTAAATGTGTAACACTAGGCCTATGTCCAAACCGGAGCTCATATGGGGTTTTTCCAAGCTTAGCACGCAAGAAAACACGATTTGAGACATAACAAGCGGTTGCAATTGCATCAGCCCAAAATTTCCTAGGAGTTTGATATTCATCAAGCATAGTCCTAGCCATCTCAACTAAGGTCCTGTTATTTCTTTCTACGACACCATTTTGTTGTGGCACATAGGGTGAAGAGTATTGATGATCTATTCCATTTTCAGCACAAAAGTGATCAAAGGATTGGTTTTTAAATTCAGTTCTGTTATCACTTCTAATTGCTTTTAATGATCCTGGGTGATCAATAGATAATCTAAAAAATAAAGTTCTAAAATGACTAAAAGCTTCATTCTTAGATGCCATAAAATAAACCCAAGAATATCTGGAATAATCATCAACAATCACAAGCACATACCATTTACCTCCGAAGGATTGAACACGTGCCGGACTTACTGTGTCAAGATGTAAAAGTTGTCCCGGTTCAGCTGTCATGGTCATTGTGAGAGGAGCATGTGAACCTGCAACAAACTTAGCATGTCTACAAGAAGAGCACACAATATCATTGTCCTTTTTAAGCTTCGGCAGCCCACGCATGCGATCGAGAGCACTAACACGAATCAGATGATCAAAGCCTATGTGACCAAGTCTACGATGCCAAAAATATAGATCCTTTGTATCATTAGCAACTAGACACCGATGCTTAGAAGTTGACAAATCAAAATCAGATTTAAAAACTCTTCCAAACCTAGACATGTTAAACAAAAGCTCACCTTTTGAATCTACAACCTTGCAGCAATTTTTAGCAAAGCTAACCTCTAGATTTTCATCTAGCAATTGTGAAACCGAAAGCAAGTTGTATTTCAAATTTTTAACAAGTGCCACATCTTCCAAAGTGTAGAGATTGTTTACTCTAACTGAACCTTTAGCAATTATGGGAGTAGAAGAGTTATCAGCGAAAGTAACATTTTCTACACGTGACACAGAAGAGAGAGAGGAGAACCATTCTTTGTTACCGGTCATGTGGCGTGAGCAACCTGAATCCACAATCCAAATGTTCTCCTTCCTCAAACGTGAAACCTACACAGCAGCACAATACGTCGATGACTCAATACTGGGGTTAGTTAAAAGACTTTTAGGAATCCAGTACTGAATCACACGACGTCCAGCAGGAATAACACGCGAAAGCTGAGAAGGTACAGCAGGTTTATGAGCCAAACATCAAAAAATTTTGTTCCCAACTACTGACTTAGAAGATGTGTTATATGTAGCACAAAAAACAGTAGGTCCGGGAGCAAGTTTTTGACTCATTGCAGCAGGTTGCAAGCTCCGAACATTCGGTCTAGCAGATTTTGCTTGGTTGTTATGTGATCTAGCAAGTATTCTTTGTTTCTTATCGTGTTTAGCTAGTCTATAACAAAAATCCATGACATGACCATCTCTACCACAGTAGGTACAATGAAAAATAACCTTATTATCATGTCTAGATGAGCAAGCAACACGTTTATTAGAACCTGAATGGGACAGTACTCCTGCAGATTTGAAAATCACCTCTTTTTGTCTAGGAGCTGTTTGAATCAAACCGCTTCCTAATGTCTTTACAACTTTAGGTGGGTGTGCCTTAGCATGAGCATGAGAATTAAAACCTAAACCAGTTTTATCATTACAAGACTTGGAAGAATTCAGCAGCAAGTTTAGGTTCTTATTTGCATTAGAAAACCGATCTAGTGTCCTATGCATGTCATCAAGTTTATTGGACAGATCAAAGCAGTTTTCACATGAAGTTTTTCCTTTTAGTTTGCAATTTGAACAATATTTAACTTCATGCACACGTAAAGCATTGTTCAAAATAGAAATCTCATTCATAGCATCATTTAGTTTCTTATTCAGATCATCACATGAAGAACAATGCAAATCAATTGTAGAACAACAAGCATCTTTCAAATTTTTATCATTAAGTGCAGCAAGCTCTTTGTTCTTTTCAATTTCAAGTTCAAGTTTATCAAGTGTAGATGCGTGTGCACTTCTTAAAGAGGATAATTGTTCATAAATCAAATCACATGAGGAACAAGAATCATCACTAGGAATCAAAGTTTTTAAACGATTAATTTCAGATTCTAGTGATTCAATTTTAACATCATTGTTCCTAAGTTTTTTATCCTTTTTCTTTAATATAACAGTGGCACGAGAAATAGCATCACACATTTCTTCACAAGTGGGACATACCTCTTCATCGTCGCTGTTGTGTTCTGCCTCCTCGGAGCTTGAACTTGACTTGCTCGCCATGCAGCACATATTTGCCATAGCTTCTTCATCTTCATCACTACCGGTGTCCACATCACTTGAGCCAAAATCTTGAAGTGCAGAGATCATACTATGCACTATGTTGCGCATTGATAAATCTTTCTTCTTCTTATTCTTTGCAAACGATTTCTTCGGCCTTGTTTGCTTTTCTTCACGTGAAGTCGGACCTGAAAGGTTAGGGCACTCCGTACGAAAATGTCCTGTCTTACCACATTCAAAACATCGTTGAGGTCCGGAGCTTCCTCTCCTTCTAGTTCTCACATTTTGCAATGCTTTTGAGAACCGAGTAGAGATGAGTGCAAGCTCCTCCTCTGGAAACTCTTCAATCTGTTCAAGGGTTAGAGAGGACAGCAAAGAGAGTGCACCACTAGATGATGATTGACTAGAACTAGACATGTCACGTTGCGAAACAAATGCAATAGACTTGTTGGGGTTTTTACGTGAGATGATGTCAATTTCATGAGTTTTCAATTTAGAATAAAGCACGTCTAAAGTAAGAGAACTCATGACAGTAGATTCATGAATAGATGTAACTTTCATCTCCCAAATTGACATATCTAATGCTCCTAACAATTGTCTAGCATTTTCAGCATCTGAAAAGTTAACATTGACACTACGCAAGTTGCTGAGAATTTTATTAAAGCGAGCAAAAAGGTCGTCAATTGACTCACCGGGTTGCATCTCAAAACGCATGTATTCTTTCTTGAACATATCTTGCCTTACCTCCTTGATCGTATTGGATCCTTCATGGTAGTCACAAAGAGCTTTCCAAACATCATATGCAGATCGGAGGTGTGCAACACGGTCGAAGTCGCTTTGAGTCAATCCTTGGATGATCAAGTTGCGAGCCTTGTTGTTGTTGTCAACATCTCTCATGTTCACAGCCGTAACTTGATCGTTGGGTGGTACATCGAAGTTCCGGTAGACCTTTTCCCATATGGCGAAGCCTTGCGCCTGTATGTAGGCCTCCATCCGCGCCTTCCAAACCTGAAAATCGATGCCATTGAACACACAAGGTTTTGCGCAGTACTTCTCCATGATGGTTAGTCAAAACACGTGCAAATCACAAAGATTAGAGCACCTTGGCTCTGATACCAATTGTAGGATCGAAGAGCACGTGAAAAGCTACCAGAGGGGGGTGAATGGTAGATTAAAACTTTTCGCAGCGGAAACAACAAAAACCCATCAGCAAAAAATCAATCGGTTAAAGAAACCGTGTGTGCAAGTGTTTTCAAACGTGTTCAACCGTGACAAATCAAGTAGAGAGGTAGAGAATCAAGTCACGGATCTAATGCAACAAGAATCACTTGAAAACACGAAGTAAAACTTGAGATACGATCAAAACATTGAACGAAGATCAATCTGTTCTATCCGATATAAAACAGATCTGCAACGCTGCAAAGAAACTCGTGTATCTCAAAAACTACAGATCTGAAGCTCGTGAAAATTTCACAGATTATAGATAATTGAGTTGTGAAGACAAACCAAAAAGAATCACGTCAATCGGATCTGTAAAACTCGAGTTATGAACAAAACACCAAAGCAACGTCGGTCTGTCCAGAAACTCGGCGAGAAAGACTTGACGAAAAACAAGTCGGACGAACAAGGCACAAAAGCTCCTTGAAACTATGAACTTTATTCAATAGAAACACAAGAGGAACAGCCCAAAGTTCTCTACCCACGAGAGCTCTGGCTTCCCTTGCTTTTATAGCCAGCCCTCAGGCTAAACAATCCAATCTAGGACTCCTACTCCTAATTGGACTCGTATCCTAACTTACCATAACTGCTCAGGACTCTCCTATTCGCAGATAGAAGCAATCGTGAGACTTTCAAACACCTTAGGAACGTCCTAAACATTTCTAAAACAACTCAACTTCGTGCCTAGCACGAAATCCTATCATAACTAACTCAAATCTTCCATATTTGAGCCATATCCGACTCAGCCTCAGCCTGAGTACGCAATCCAGCCGGTTGGACCTTTCCGACCAATTCTTTACGTCCACTTCTCTTCATCACGCCTTGGAACAATGTTGCCACGTCCATGCACTCCTTGCACACGTGCAAACACCTTCCAACGACGTACACGCAACCTTCATATGCACTGCCCTTGATCCAAACATGCTGCGCGACCTCCCGATCAACTCAACCACAGCTGCTCCCGAACTTGGTTGTTGGAACCTCATCTCCTCCCTGAGACTAGTCCAAGGATCCCGTCACCAGCCATGTCTTGAACTCAAGCAACACCTGCACATGAATAAACAACCAATTCTTCCGAGCACAAGTCCTCGACTTGACTCACGTTAGTTCGAAAACCACAACACCTTACATGAGCACGTCACATAAGCATGTTGCAAACCATATCAAATGATAACAGCCATAACCACCAAAACACACCAAAAACTTAGCAAATTAATAGTAAGCAAACCTTCCCATAAAGCAAGTTTGAAACATTGCGAGTTAAAAGCAAAAACAAGACGCTGCAGTTCTACGAGTTGAACTTCACGGGAGCTCCCTAAAAACAAGCTCCGGACCTCACAGAAGCTCTCCGGACCTTGCAGGAGCTCTCCGGACCTTGCCAACACTTGGCGGACCTAACAAAGAACTTGTCGGACCTTGCCACAGAAGAATGTTTTGGCAATATTCAAAATTTTGAATGTTAATGCTAACTTTTATCCTAATTGCCGATGTATTCAGCACATAGGTCTCACAACGTGATCTATCCACGAAAAAGATTCTGTTTCGAAGGGATCGAAGAAACAGATGCAAAGAAAACGCGATGACGTCGTAAGGTGGTAATAGAGACCTACCTTACTTCCTTTGGTCCTCCGTTCTAGCAAAACATATCGTCGGGCTCTCTTCCGGCGGCGGCGATCATGTCTGGGCTCGTCGGCGGTCTCTCCGGTGGTCAAACTCCGGTGAAGGGATTTAGCTCAACGAGTTTTGGGGCTGGGGCCTATAAGTTGTCGGCTTTAAAAAAGATGTTACGACCAAGGGGTTGTTTCAAGTTCTATTTATAACCGGAAAAAGAAGAGTCCTAATCTGATCGGAATTCGAATAAGAGACCTATTCAAATTGTTTTTGAATCTTAACAACTTGTCTTCAATTGATTTGGTGCGGTAGCAACGTGGAATTCGTGTCGGTTTCCTTCCATGTCGGTATTCCTGAGCGTACAGAAGAAAAACCGCTTCAAATCTCGTCACCTCCTCAGTGATGAGATCCGGAGGCTCCACGTGTCCTGTGGGGGCCTGGGCCTCCCTTTTCCGCAGAGGCGGTCTCCTGTTGTGCCGCGTGTCAGGCGGGCGAGACCTCCCTCTTCCTCAGAGGCGAGCTCCGCATGCGCCATGCGTCCTGGCGGGCCGGACCTCCCCTCTTTCCAGAGACGAGTTCCGCGCATGCCACGTGTCAATGCCGGACCTCCCCTCTCTTTGGAGGTAGCTCCGAATGTGCCAAGTGTCAGTGCTAGACCTCCCCTCTCTTCAGAGGTGAGCTCCGATAGTGCCACGTGTCAGAGCCGAACCTCCCCTCTCTTCAGAGGTGGCTCCGAGATTGCCACGTGTCAAGCAGCGCCGAATCTTCCTTTCTCCTCAGAGACAAGCTCCGAGGTCGACACGTGTCCATCAGCGTCGGACCTCCCGGAGGTGAGCTCCGAAGGTGACACGTGTCCGGTAGGACCGGATCTCTCGGAGGTTAGCTCCGAGAGCGACATGTGTCCCGTGCGGCTGGTCCTCTCTTTTCCGCAGTGACTAGCTCCGAAGGCGACACGTGTCCTGCGGGGCTGGCCTCGCTCCTCCGCACAGGCTAGCTCCGGGGGCAACACATGTCCCACGGGGTCGGACCTCACCCCTTTCACAAAGGCAAGCTCCGAGCCTGCCACGTAGCCAGTTAGTGGCGGACCTCTCCCCCTTTGCGAGGATGAGCTCCGAAGGCGCCATGTGGCCAGCGTGCCGCGGGAGTTGTCTTCAGCGCTCTCGGTGAACTGGAATTTGCTCTTTTTGGCTATCTTTCTGATTCTTTTTTGTTTCCACTTCTTTTAAAATGTTTTCTCTATATAAAATAAGAATGCATGCAGAAATCAAAATTGAGGGTGTCACACGAAGGTCCAAAACAACCTCCCGGAGGTCCAAGACGACCTCCCGAAGGTTCAAGACGACCTCCCGGAAGCCCAAGATGACCTCCCGGAGGTCCAAGACGGCCGAGAAGCCCCCGGGTCCCAGCCCCCGGAGGCAGCCATGGACCTAGGGTCCTCCTGTCGGTGGATGCCAATGGAGGAAGATGCCCCGGATCCCCCAGGGAGGGTCCGGACCATCCAGAAGCCCGTCTAATACATCAGTGAAGTCCTCCACGACGCCAAGGCGAGGTACCTGGAGGTTCATAAGCTGTTGTATGCAATGCTCGTGGTGTCCAGGAAGCTCCGGAACGACTTCCAAGCCCACCGAATCTCGGTAGTCACCTCCTACCCGTTGAAGACCATCCTCCACAGCCCCAATGCGACCGGCAACGTCGCCAAGTGGGCAGCGGAGCTGGCGAAGTTCGAGATAGACTTCCTACCACGATATGCAGTCAAGTGCTAAGCACTGGCTGACTTTGTGGCCGAGTGGACGCCATCACCCACCAACCCAGGGGGCCCCAAAGGTGGAGGTCCGGAGCCCCGAGCACCGGTCTTCACCGAGCCCCACTGGACTCTCTACTTCGACGGCTCCTCGCGGAAGCAGGGAGCCGGAGCCGGCGTACTGCTCCTTATGCCATCGGGGGAGCAGTCCAAGTACATGGTGCGTCTCAACTTCAAGGCAATCAACAACATGGCCGAGTATGAAGCTCTCATCTTCGGCCTGAAGACGGCGCTGTCCCTCGGCGTCCGCCAATTGTTGGTCAAGGACGACTCCCAGCTAATCATCAAGCAAGTCAAGGGTGAATGCTTCTGTAATGACCCACAATTAGCTGCCTATCTGCTCTACGTTCAGTTGCTAGAGAAGGACTTTAAAGCCTTGGACCTGTGCCATGTACCGCGCTCTAACAACACCTTGGGCGACGACCTGTCAACGAAGGCCTCCACCGGAGCCCCGGTGCCCGAAGGAGCCTTCGAAAGGACGTTGCCGCGACCCACAGCCCTTCCTACCGAGCCGGGCGAAGGGGACGAGACAAGCACCTTGAAGCTGGCGGTCCTGGCGGCCCTGCAACCATGGTGCCCGCCATGGATCGTATGCGCCACTAGGGACTCCGTGCTACCCATCACACAAGATCCAGAAGCTCAAGTCAGTCCCGATGCATGGACCACAGTGGTCCGGGACTACTTGAAAGACAACATCCTTCCTGATTAACATGTATACGCTGAACGGATTGTGCGGATGGCTAAGATATACATGATGGTAGAAGGGGATCTCTACCGGCGTGGCGCCAATGGCATACTATTGTGGTGCATAACCCAGGAGGAAGGCTGTGACCTGCTCGCAGAGATCCACGAAGGCGAGTGCGGGAACCACGCTTCCTCACGCACGTTGGTCGGTAAAGCCTTCCAGCATGGCTTTTACTGACCGATAGCTCTCCTGGATGCCGTCAAGCTGGTCAAGAGATTCAAGGTGTGCCAGTTCCATGCCAAGCAGATCCACACACCAGTGCAGATGCTGCAGATGATCCCACCCTCGTGGCCGTTCGCGGTATGGGGTTTGGACATCCTGGGGCCCTTCCCCAGAGCCGTCAGGGGATACCGGTACCTCTACATCGCCATCGACAAGTTCACCAAGTGGCCGGAAGCTGCACCAGTCATCACCATCAACATGCAATCCGCAGTCAAGTTCATCAAGTCGATCGTCTGCAGGTTCGGGGTCCCGAACAGGATAATCATCGATAACGGGACCGAGTTCACCAGTGCAGCGTTCCAAGAGTACTGCGAAGACCTTGGCATCCAGGTGTGCTATGCCTTTGTCGCTCATCCAAAGAGCAATGGGCAGGTCGAGAGAGCCAACGCCGAGATCCTTCGGGGCCTCAAGACTCGCACCTATGCCAGCTTGGAGAAGCATGGTGCCAAGTGGTTGGACGAGCTTCCGTGCGCACTGTGGGCTAGCCAGACATCCTAGAGCTGGGCCACAGGGGAAACACCCTTCTTCATGGTCTACGAAGCCGAAGCCGTGCTTCCCCCGGAGGTCACCATGGGGTCCCCCCGTGTCCGAGCTTACGACGAAGCCGCGCAAGACCAGCTCTGGCGTGAGGACATCGACCTCATCGACGAGGCAAGATGGCAAGCAACGCTCCACAGCGCACGGTACCGGCAGGCGCTCCGGCGCTACCACCAGAGGTCCCTGCATGTCCGGGAGCTCAAGGAAGGCGACCTAGTGCTGCGGCGCATACTTTCTCGAGAAGGGACTAACAAACTCTCCCTCAGCTGGGAAGGTCCCTTCCGAGTCACGAAAGTTTGCCACCCCGGGTGCGTGCGCCTTGCCACCGAGGACGGGGATCCGCTCCCAAACCCTTGGAACATAGAACATCTCTGTAAGTTCTATCCTTAGAGCAGTAGTAGGACAGGTTTTCTCTTCTTTCTGTAATAGATCCCATAGAGCCCAGGAACAGTGCTCGGAGCAACTAAGCCCCAGGGGGTGGTCCAGGACTACGTCCAGCTTGGCCTGGTTCAGTACCCTAAGCGCGTAGGCCCTGCGCCCCTTCACAATGGGGTGGGTCATTGCCTCCATGTACAACATGTCTTCCTCCTATGGATGTTTATGTATGGAAAGAACCCTGTGCTACCACGCTCTTCCTTATGTGTTTATTTAAATTATGCATTAAATTTTATGATCACATCCCCATGCTCAAAGATAGTATACGCTCATCGTATACCTAGCTCTCCTTTCCCACTCTCAATCCTAGTCGGCATTTGCTATCCTGCCGAAGGCGTTCATGCTTGAGGTACCTGCCGAAGGCCAGGGGGCCTCTCGGACCTCCCCTAGTTAGGTACTGTGACGCCAGTTGGTCACCTCTAGGAAAAACCTACGCCAGACTAGGGGGGTCCAGGGTGCGTAGCCTGCTATGCCTGGATCCGTACCCAAAGCGTGCACACTCTGCCCTCCGGGAGGTCCAAGGTGTGCAACCTGCTTTGCCTGGTTCCGTACCTAAAGCGTGTGCACTCTGCCTCCCCAGCGCTATGGTCTAGTACTAGGGGTCGGACGGTTGCACCCTGACCTAGGAGGGAGCCGGACCTCCGGTGCCGGGCGCACTGAATTGCCCAAGCCCCGTATACTGGCCCAGGACCGTAAGCCAAATAAGACGAGGCAGGGAAGGGAGAGCCCCCGAGTAGAATTATCGTTTCCCTACTTGAGTGCAGGACCTCCTGAGAGGCCTCCCGGACCTCCGGAGCCAGAGCTCCAACACCGGCGTGCTCGAGACGGTCAGGGGGGGCCTGGCCTTAGCTCCCCCATAGGAATGTGGTAGGTGTGCCCAATGCATTGGCCACACCTACCAAGGGGCCACTACGGGGACTGCACAAGGGAAGACCGGAGAACCCGGTGGTACTGAAGTCCCAGGGCTTCTCAAGACTGGAGCTCCCGACTCCAACCCAAGACCAGAAGAGTCGGACCTCGTCCCCCCTACGGGGGCGAGCTCCGAAGATGCCACGTGTCCAGCAGGGTCAGGGCTTCCCTCTCCTCAGAGGAAAGCTCCGGGCCTGCCACGTGGCCAGCAGAGCCGGACCTCCCCCCTCCGCGGGGGTGAGCTCCGAAGACCCCTTGGGTCCTTATGTCAACAAGGACCCAAGGGAGGTGTCTGTGCAAATCTTTTAGATCGGTGGAAACCTCTCGGGGCCCTTACGTAGCTGAGGACTCGGGCAGGGCAAGCCAGGAAGAAAAAGCAGAAAGCACAGGCACACAAACACAACAAGTCTGTTCTCTCAAAAGCTCCACGAGCTGGTCTACAGACAGAAAGCAAAAAATACAAAGGCCCTCGAGCTACAAGGGCGAGCGCCTAGGAGTCCCTGGCCTCCCGCTGGAACCTAGACGCGACAAGAGCGGTGACGTCCCCGACTCTGGCTCTGGCGACCTCCTCCCCTTCGGCGACGGGGGCCTGCACCACCGGCTCCAGAGAGACGGAGGAGTCCCAGCTCCGGAAGCACGCCAACACGTGCGTGGCGACCTCCTTCGCCAAGCTCCTCCCCTCGGCCTCGAGCTCGTCGGCAATCACGGCCTCCAGCCTCTCCAGCTTGGCGCCGATTGTCACACCCGGTTTCTCCGAAGGACAACCGAGTGAATATCACATGTATGCCAGGATCATTTTCTCATACATGTGATGACAAATAGTGAAGCATCATTTATTACAAGCCAGGTGTCGAATATAAATAAGTCTTACATAGCATATGTCTCGATGGACAATAATAAGTTCATAACATGTAAATAAAATAGCAGCGGAATATTATTCTTGTGGGCTCCGCCACAGGCGTTGCCCGGGGGACTCCATGAACCTAGAAACCTTCTTCGGGTCCAAAGTCTTGATCATTAAACACCACATCATTCTCTTGACCTGAGCAGCAATATAAACCAACAAATATGCAAGGTTGAGTACCGATGGTACTCAGCAAGTGTGGGAAAGTTATGTCATGCATGGCTAGAACAAGGAGAGGTCGAACTCATGGTTGAAGCACTACGCAATTATTGCCTACCACCTTAGCTTATTAAGCACCTACATTACTACACAGGTGAAATGGTCCCAATATCCCATCCCATCATCATAATCAAATATCCATAACATCATTTCCAATGTTAAGCTCCGCGCTTAACATCCTCAACTTCCAAAGCCGTCATCCTCTAATCATGAATAAGTCCAAGCCGCTCTTGACCGTGAGCACGGCTGTCATGACAGTTTTGACTCTGCAGAGTTTGCACCACTGTACCCACATGTAGTGATTTCATCCCCCGTTGCCAGGTGGACTAAAATAACCTCCATTATGCCAGTGGCTACGAACCACATTCACACTTCCCAGGTGTGTAGCCAGGAGATCACTACGAAGCCTTTACAAAGGGATTCCCGACGAGCATGGGCCCACTGAGGTTTCGCCCCTAACAGCATACAAGAGGCTCCAACCCCGCTGCAGTGGCCCCCTCTTGAGCCTTGCGGTTCATATGGTAGTCCAGCTGACACCTATTCCCCGCACCATCCAACACACCCATACTACGCCGGGGATACACCTAATTAATTGGCCAAGCTGCCCCATCTCAGCATGTGGTTGGCACGGTAAAGCCAGGTTACATGCTCCATGAACCGGTCCTTAGGATCCAGGCAAGTACTAAACACAAACCCGAGTCTCGTGCACCCAGCACCAGCCAAATCATCCAACTTGCCTTGATCCCTACCTCTACATAACTCATAATATCTCATTCAAGAGTAAGGTAAGCAAGTTGATAATATCATATCCCACTTATCCCATTCTAAGCATGGCTAAGCATAAGTAATATGAATGAATGATATAATAAATCAAAATCCCATCCCAAGCTACAAGGAAAACAAGGTAATGCAATTCTAGGGAAACTTCCTAGCATGGGTTTCATATTTCAATCGACAATGCAAATAACTCTATCTACACATTCTAGTATAGGAACAAAGTGGTCAAGGGCACTTGCCTTCTTCCTGCTGCTCTGGGAATGGATAGTCCTGATCTTGGAAGGGAAGAACTTGCTCTGGGGCAGGTTCTACTCATGCCAACACACATAGCAAAAGAAAACAACAATCCATAAGACATAGTTTACACATTCACTCCACACATACATACATATGAAAATCATTCACATTTCTATGTGTTGTGTTTACTCTACATGTGTTGATTTTTGATCTACATGCACTTTTAAACAAATGTATATGATTTCTAACTTTTGTATTCAGATTTTCTGTTTGCATATTATATATGAATTTCCAATTTAAACAACTTCTTTAATACACTCTTTAGCTACCAAGTTTGCATGGAAGGTAAATTCCTACTTCAAATGGGTTTTCACATCTTCTACCAATCCTAAACTGAAATCTTTGGATTTGGAAACTTCATTTATCATTTTCTAGTTATGCATACCTTGTTGCTATATTTTCAGATTTATTTCCTATGCCTAAATGTGAACTTTATTATGGAAATAGTAAGACACCTCATCTAAACAGAATAGGTTCTGATATAAAATATTAAATAATATATTTTTGAACTTCTCCTCTGATATGAACTAATTTAAATTCATTTTTCCAATTTCAGAATTATTTCCTAGCCTAAAATATGTTTCTATAACTAATAAATGTGAACAATCAATTAGACAGATTCATTTCAGCTTAAAATCTATTTTTAACTCACTCCAAAGTTTTCCAAGTGCTAGGAGAGTTTAAATTTGAATTTTACAATGTGTTTGTCCCATCCTTTAAATTTTAAATACTAATCACATATTCAAATTCCTAAATTCAATATCATATAGGGTTAAAAAAGTAAACCCACCCCACTACAGGGTCTATTATATTATTTTAAGAATTTCCAGGGGCCTAACTATGCATAACAGAGGGGTTTTGCTAATTTTTATTAAGTCCAGGGGCTAAAACTGATTTTTAATTGAATTTACATGAATTTCTGAAGTTCCAGGGGCTAGATCAGAAGTTTTCGGGGCTAGCTCGTATTTTCCGAGATCCCCAGGGGGTAGCGTGTAAGAATCCCGGCCTTTATAACGCGGGGCTGACGTGGACCGTCCGATTTAAAACAGATGGCTGAGATTATAACGTCGAACCGGTACGCGGGGATTTCAATTCTACCGTGCGATTTAAAATAGATGGCGCACAAGTGGCCACGTCGCTCTGACCGTGCGCGGGCGGCGCTGCCCGGCGGCGCGCGGCGGCGGGAGGCGGCGATCTCTCCGGAAAACATTGGATCTTCGTCTTTTCTTCCTAAAACTGGGATTTCATGGCATAGATCGGTAGAGGGGAGGTCGGGGATCTCACCTCGGGGTTTTTCTTGAGCTCGGAGGTCCTAGAAGGCGGTCGGCGACGAGGTCCGAGGTGAATTCACGGCGATGCTCGTCGGCGCTGTGTCTGAAGCGCAAACCACCGAGTTTTCTGCACCTGCGTGATTCCCCGGAGGCGGTGGAACACGATCGGCGCGTTAGATCAGAGAACCCGAGCAAAGATCGAGAGAAAACGGTGATCGGAGCTTCGGTTCTCACCGGGAGGAAAAACAGCCGATCGCAGGTGAAAATCGGGACGATGCCGGTGTTTATATAGCCGGGGAAGGGCGGCGTTCGGTTGGGATCGAGCTGGAGTCGTCCAGAACCGAAATTCAGCTGGGATACGCGGGTATCCGAGGTGATTTCGATTCGGGGGAGAGAGGAGTCCCGGTCGGCGAGCGGGTGCGCGAGGAGGAAGAAGATGGCCGGCCCCACACGTCAGTGAGAAGAAAACGGGGCGCACGGCTGTGGGCTGGCGCGGGGGCGAGGTGGGCCGGCTGGTGGGTTTCGGCCCACTGGCCGGGTTTTCGGTTTTTCTTTTTCTTTTTCCATTTCTTTTCTGGTTTGAATTTGAATTTGAATTCCAAATTAAATTTGAATTTCTGCACCACATGCAATACGTCCAAAAATTTTTAAATTCCCCTCTTAACAGGATTTTTGGGGTGTTACAGCTCTACCCCCCTAAAAAGAAATCTCGTCCTCGAGATTGGTGGTCCTAGGAAAACAATTCCGGAAATTGTGCCTTAAGCTCGTCTTCTCGCTCCCATGTGGCTTCCTCTTCCGAGTGATGCTTCCACTGCACCTTGCACATCCGGATTCTTTTATTTCTTGTGAGGCGTTCCATTGTCTCCAAAACCTTGACCGGTTGCTCGGCATAAGACAGATCCTCGGCTACGTCAACCTCATTCATGGGTAACATCTCTTCAGGTGTCCTTAGACATTTCTTGAGCTGTGAAACATGGAATACATCATGCACATCCGATAGGCGAGCCGGCAGTTCTAGTTGATATGCCACTTCGCCTTTTCTCTCCAGAACTTGAAAGGGTCTGATGTATCGAGGTGATAACTTCCCTTTCACCTTGAACCGACGAAGTCCTCGGATAGGGGACACATTGAGGTAGACATAGTCCCCCACGTTGAAAACGAGCTCTCTTCTCCGTACATCGGCATAGCTCTTTTGTCGAGTCTGTGCTATCCTCAAGTTGTTACGGATTTCCCTCACTTTCGCCTCGGCTTCTTGTAACACCTCGGGCCCAAACACTTTACTTTCCCCCGTTTGGTTCCAAAATAGGGGAGTTCTGCACTTCCTCCCATACAAAGCTTCAAACAGTGACATCTTCATACTAGCCAGATAGCTGTTGTTATAGGAGAACTCCGCATACGGTAAGTTCTTATCCCAACTCCGATTTTTTTTAGTGCACACGCCCTCAGCATATCCTCAAGGATCTGATTGGTTCTTTCCGTCTGCCCGTCAGTTTGGGGATGATAGGCAGAACTAAAATTCAGATGGGTTCCCATGGTTTCATGCAGCTTCTGCCAGAACCTTGAGGTTGTCACACCCGGTTTATCCGAAGAACAACCGAGTGAATATCACATGTATGCCAGGATCATTTTCTCATACATGTGATGAAAAATAGTGAAGCATCATTTATTACAAGCCAGGTGTCGAATATAAATAAGTCTTACATAGCAAATGTCTCGATGGACAATAATAAGTTCATTACAAGTAAATAAACTAGCAGCGGAAAATTTATTCTCGTGGGCTCCGTCACAGGCGTTGCCCGGGGGACTCCATGAACCTAGAAACCTTCTTCGGGCCCAAAGTCTTGATCATTATACACCACCTCATTATCTTGACCTGAGCAGCAATATAAACCAACAAATATGCAAGGTTGAGTACCGATGGTACTCAGCAAGTGTGGGAAAGTTATGTCATGCATGGCTAGAGCAAGGGAAGGTCGAACTCATGGTTAAAGCACTACGCAATTAATACCTATCACCTTAGCTTATTAAGCACCTACATTACTACATAGGTGAAATGGTCCCAAACTCCCATCCCATCATCATAATCAAATAACCATAACATCATTTCCAATGTTAAGCTCCCCGCTTAACATTCTTAACTTTCAAAACCATCACTCCTCTAATCATAAATATGTCCAAGCCGCTCTTGACCGTGAGCATGGCTGTCATGACAGTTTTGACTCTGCAGAGTTTGCACCACTGTACCCACATGTAGTGATTTCATCCCCCGTTGCCGGGTGGACTAAAAGAACCTCCATTATGTCAGTGGCCACAAACCACATTCACACTTCCCACGTGTGTAGCCAGGAGATCACTACGAAGCCTTTACAAAGGGATTCCCGACGAGCGTGGGCCCACTGAGATTTCACCCCTAACAGTATACAAGAGGCTCCAACCCCGCTGCAATGGCCCCCTCTTGAGCCTTGCGGTACATATGGTAGTCCAGCTGACACCTATTCCCCGCACCATCCAACACACCCATACAACGTCGGGGATACACCTAATTAATTGGCCAAGCTGCCCCATCTCAGCATGTGGTTGGCACGGTAAAGCCAGGTTACATGCTCCATGAACCGGTCCATAGGATCCAGGCAAGTACTAAACACAAACCCGAGTCTCGTGCACCCAGCACCAACCAAAATATCCAACTTTCCTTGATCCCTACCTCTACATAACTCACAATATCTCATTCAAGAGTATGGTAATATAAACTGATGATCTCATATCCCAAATATCCCATTCTAGGCATGGCTAAGCATATGCATAATAATAAAAGACATGATAAAATGAATCCCCAACCCAAGCTACAAGGAAACAAGGTAATGCAATTCTAGGGAAACATCCTAGCATGGGTTTCATATTTTCGATTGACAATGCAAATAATTCTAGCTACACATCCTAGTATAGGATCAAAGTGGTCAAGGACACTTGCCTCCTTCCTGCTGCTCTTGGAATGGGTAGTCCTGATCTTGGAAAGGAAGAACTTGCTCTGGAGCAGGTTCTTCTCATACCATCACACATAGCAAAAGAAAACAACAATTCATAAGACATAGTTCACACTTCCACTTCATACAAACCACACACTCACATTTATGAAAACCATTCTCATTTCTATGTGTTGTGGTTACTCTATGTGTGTTGATTTTGGCTTACATGCACTTTTAAACATGTGCATATGATTTCTACTTTTGTATTCATATTTATGTTTGTCTACAATACATGAGTTTCCAATTTAAATAAATTCCTTATATTCAATTGATACACCTTCCAGCTACCAAGTATGCATGAAAGGTATTTTCCTACTCCATATGTGTCTTCAGACCTTCTACCAACTCTAAACTGAACTCTTTGGATTTTAGAAACTTCACTTATCATTTTCTAGTTATTCATACCTAGCTTGCTATATTTTCAGATTTATTTCCTATGCCTAAATGTGAACTTTATTATGAAAATAGTAAGACACCTCATCTAAACAGAATAGGTTTTGGGTCTAAAATATTAAATAATATATTTTTGAACTTCTCCTCTGATGTGAACTATTTTACATTTATTTTACTAATTTTCAGAATTATTCTCTACTTAAAAATATGTCCCTATATCTAATAAATGTGAATAATCAATTAAACAGATTCATTTCAGCCAAAAATCTATTTTTATCTCACTCCAAAGTTTTCCAAGTACTAGGAAAGTTTTTAATTTGAATTTGCAATGTATTTGTCAAATCTTTTAAATTTTAAATACTAAACACATAGTCAAATTCCTAAATTTAATATCACATAGGGTTAAAAAGGTAAACTCACCCCACTACAGGGCCTATTATATTATTTTAAGAATTTCCAGGGGTCTAACTACACATAACAGAGGGGTTTTCCAAATTTTTATTAAGTCCAGGTGCTAAAACTGATTTTTAAATGAATTTACATGATTTTCTGAAGTTCCAGGGGCTAGATCAGAAGTTTCCGGGGCTAGCTCGTATTTTCCGAGAACCCCAGGGGGTAGCGCGTAAGAATTCCGGCCTTTATAACACGGGGCTGACGTGGACCGTCCGATTTAAAACAGGCGGCTGAGATTATAACATTGAACCGGTACGCGGGGATTTAAAGTCTACCGTGCGATTTAAAATAGATGGCGCACAAGCGGCCACGTCGCTCTGATCGAGCGCGGGCGGCGCTGCCCGGCGGCGGGAGGCGGCGATCTCGCCGGAGAGTTTCGGATCTTCGTCAATTCTTCCTAGAACTGTGATTTTATGGCATAGATCGGTAGAGGGGAGTTCGGGGATTTCACTTCGGGGGTTTTCTTGAGCTCGGAGGTCCTGAAAAGCGATCGGCGACGAGGTCCGAGGTGAATTCACGGTGAGGCTCGTCGGCGCTGTGTTTGAACCGCAAATCACCGAGTTTTCTGCACCTGCAAGGTTCCCTGGAGGCGGTGGATCAAGATCAGCGAGTTAGATCAGAATTCCCGAGCGTAGATCGAGCAGAATTCGCCGGAGAAGCTCGGTTTCTCACCGGGAGGAAAGTCGGCGAATCATGGGGAAAAACGGGACGATGTCGGGTTTTTATAGACGGGGAAGGGCGGCGTTCGGTTGTGATCGAGTTTGCGTTGTCCACGAATGAAATTCGGCTGGGATACGCGAGGATCCGGGGCGGTTTTGATTCGGGGGTGAGAATAGTCCGGCCGAGCGCGGGCGCGAGCACAAGGAGGAATAAAGGGTTGGCGGGCCCCGCGTGTCAGTGGGAAAGAGGGGGGCGCGCGGCTGCGGGTGGCGCGGGGGTTAGTGGGCCGGCTGGTTGGGTTTCGGCCCACTGGCCGGGGAGGTTTATTTTTTCCTTTTCTTTTTCTTTTTCATTTCTGTTTTGAGTTTAATTTGAATTCCAGTTTGAATTTGAATTTTTGCAACACATGCAATACGTCCAAAAATTTTTAAATTCCCCTCTTAACAGGATTTTGGGGTGTTACAGCTCTACCCCCCTTAAAAGAAATCTCGTCCTCGAGATTGGTGTTTATAAGAAAACAATTCCGGAAATTGTGCCTTAAGCTCATCTTCTCGCTCCCAGGTGGCTTCCTCTTCCGAGTGATGCTTCCACTGCACCTTGCACATCCGGATTCTTTTATTTCTTGTGAGGCATTCCATTGTCTCCAAAATCTTGGATGGCTGCTCGGCATAAGACAGATCCTCAGCTACTTCAACCTCATTCATGGGTAGCATCTCTTCAGGTGTCCTCAGACATTTCTTGAGCTGTGACACATGGAATACATCGTGCACATCCGATAGGCGAGCCGGTAATTCTAGCTGATACGCCACTTCACCCTTCCACTCCAGAACTTGGAAGGGTCCGATGTATCGGGGTGACAACTTCCCTTTCACCTTGAACCGACGAAGTCCTCGGATAGGGGACACCTTGAGATAGACATAGTCTCCCACGTTGAAAACAAGCTCTCTTCTCCGAACATCGGCATAGCTCTTTTGTCGTGTCTGTGCTATTCTCAAGTTGTTGCGGATTTCCCGCACTTTCGCCTCGGCTTCTTGCAGTACCTCGGGTCCAAACACTTTACTTTCCCCTGTTTGATTCCAAAATAGTGGAGTTCTGCACTTCCTCCCATACAAAGCTTCAAACGGCGACATCTTCATACTAGCCTGATAGCTGTTGTTATAGGAAAACTCCGCATACGGTAAGTTCTTATCCCAACTCCGATTGTTTTTGAGTGCACAAGCTCTCAGCATATCCTCGAGAATCTGATTGGTCCTTTCCATCTGCCCGTCAGTTTGGGGATGATAGGCAGAGCTGAAATTCAGATGGGTTCCCATGGTTTCATGCAACTTCTGCCAGAACCTTGAGGTGAACTGTGTCCCTCGATCCGACACAATCTTCTTTGGCACTCCATGGTGACGCACGATCCTTGACATGTACAACCCCGCCAATTTGGATCCGCTGTAGCTTTCTTTCTCGGGGATGAAATGAGCTACCTTGGTTAGCCTGTCGATGATGACCCATATTGAATCATATCCTGATTGGGTCCTAGGCAATCCCACTACGAAATCCAAGCCGATTTCTTCCCATTTCCATTCAGGCACTTTGAGTGGTTACAATAATCCCGCGGGTCGTTGATGTTCTGCTTTCACCAACTGACATGTGTCACATAGGGCAACATGTTCCGCGACATCTCGCTTCATGCCATACCACCAATACCTGCTCTTGAGGTCCTGCTACATCTTCGTACTCCCAGGATGGATGGAATAGTCGGAATCGTGAGCCTCCTTCAAAATCAATTCACGAATCTCCTTTACTTCAGGCACACAGATTCTTTTCCCGTGCCACACCGTACCTTGTTCATCCTCTCTGAAACCAGGAGCTTTATTTTCCTTGATGAGTTGTCTGATCTCTTGTATCTTCTCGTCATTCTTTTGACCCTCGTGTATGTCTCGCTCTAGTGTGGAGTCCACTTCCATGGCGATGGCTTCACCACTATTCACCAGGCATAAATTGAGCCTTATAATCTCGTCCTTCAACTCTGCAGGTATGTCCTTCAAGCTCAACTTATTGACCTGCACTTTCCGACTTAAAGCATCTGCCACGACGTTTGCTTTCCCAGAATGATAGTTGATGCCCACATCAAAGTCATTGATTAGATCTAACCATCTCCTTTGTCTGAGGTTGAGATCTGGCTGTATGAAAATGTACTTTAAACTCTTATGATCCGTATATATTTCTGTCCTCTTCCCCATCAAGTAATGCCGCCAAATTTTTAACGCGTGTACCACTGCGGCTAGTTCTAGGTCATGAGTAGGATAGTTTTTCTCGTGCTTCCAGAGCTGCTGGGATGCATAAGCCACGACATGCCCTTCTTGCATGAGAACACATCCCAACCCGTTTCCAGAGGCATCGCAGTACACCGTAAAGTTCTTCTGCATATCTGGCATAACTAGCACTGGGGCTGTTGTCAATCTTTTCTTTAACTCCTGAAAACTCGTCTCGCACTGCGGCATCCATGTGAATGTGATTCCCTTCTCCAACAGTTTGGTGAGGAGTCTCGAGATCTTGGAGAAACCCTCGATAAACCGTCGATAATACCCAGCCAATCCCAAGAAACTTCGAACTTCCCCGACATTTTCAGGGGTCTTCCACTTCTGTATGTCCTCGATTTTGGCGGGATCTACGGAGATTCCTCCCTCCGAGATTATACGTCCTAAGAAGGGAACCCTCTTCATCCAAAACTCACACTTGCTCAACTTGGCATATAGTTGGTGTTCTCTCAGCCTCTGCAACACCAACCTTATATGTTTCTCATGTTCTTCTTCATCTTTGGAGAAGACGAGAATGTCATCTATGAAAACCACCACAAATTTGTCCAGATATTCCATGAATACCTTGTTCATGAAGATACATGAAGTATGTTGGGGCATTAGTTAGCCCGAAAGGCATAACAGTGTATTCATACAGTCTGTACCGAGATACGAAAGCTGTCTTGGGAATATCATATTGCCTTATCTTAAGTTGGTGGTATCCCGACCTGATATCAATTTTCGAGAACACACAAGCTCCCCTCAACTAATCAAACAAGTCTTCAATGCGGGGTAATGGGTACTTATTCTTGATGGTTACCTCATTCAAGGCACGGTAGTCCACGCATAACCTCTGGGTTCCGTCCTTCTTGGGCACAAATATGACTGGAGCTCCCCATGGTGAGGAACTAGGACGCATATACCCCTTCTCCGTCAATTCTCTCAAATGATCCTTGAGTTCCCCCAGCTGCTTGGAGTCCATCCGATAAGGTCTCTTGTATATCGGAGCTGTTCCAGGCACTAGCTCAATTGCGAATTCCACTTCACGATCGGGAGGCATACCTGGCAACTCCTCCGGAAAAACATCGGGATATTCCCTGATGGTCCTGATCTCCTCCACTTTCACCTCAACTTGATTTATTTTAACGTCCCTTCTAGGCTCTTATTGTTATAAACTTTACTTTTGTGCCACTAGGGTGCGTTAGTTCCACCGTTCTGGTCGAACAATGGATGATTCCCTTATGTTTGGTCAACTAGTCCATGCCCAAAATAATATCAATCCCTTGGGAATCTATCACTATGAGGTTGACAGTAAATACCACCCCATTAATGTCTAGATTCACCTTGGGACACACTTGTCTTGTCCTTATTTCTCCACCTGGAGAGTTTACTGCTAGCATATGGTTCATTTGTGTTGTTGCTAGATCATGCTTCTTAACAAACCCTTGAGCAATGAACGAGTGGGTAGCACCAGAATCAAACAGCAGGGTTGCAATGTGTAAATTGACAGGAAACTTACCAACTACCACGTCAGGTGCCTCTTGTGCTTCCTCCATGGTCACGTGGTTTACCCGTCCTCGCATTACATTCTGCTGTTGCGGCTGCGCGGGCTTCTTCCTTGGGCACTTATGGGCGTAGTGCCCCACTTCACCACAGTTAAAACATTGCAATCCAACCTTAGGGGCCTGGCCTTTGTTGTCTTTGGGTTGGTTTGGGGGTCCTTGCACTGCTGGTCGAGGTTGATATGTAGGGCGAGGCTGCTGTACAAACTGACGTTGTGGTGGTGCTGGTGCTGCCGGAGGCCTGAAGTTCGGGTTGTACCCTCTCGGTGCTGAGTAGGGTACCGCAGCATGGCTCGTCTGCCCTGCGGTTTGCTGCATCAGACGTGGGAGGGTGTTGCTACCCGAGGCTTGATGTGACCATCCGGCCTTCCTCTTGTTCTCATTTTCCAAGGCCTTCAGCTTCCTTTCTACCACAAACGCTCTGTCCACCATCTTTTGGAAGCTTTCATACTCATTGGAGGACATTGCACACTGCATTTCTGCGGTAAGTCCTTCCACGAAACAATCCCGTTTCTGCTCATCAGTCTCTATGTCCCGTGGGGCATAACGGGAGAGTTGAGTAAATTTAGTGAGGTATTCCCTCACAGTCATGTTACCTTGCTGCAACCCCAAAAACTCCTTCCTCTTGTTTTTGAGTTCACCCCTTGGTATGTAATGGTTGCGGAATCTACGCTTGAACTCTTCCCAAGTGATGTTCTCAGGGTCATGATGGGCGGCCACGTAGGCGGTCCACCAATCAGCAGCAGGTCCATGCAATTGATGAGAGTCAAACAGCACCCTCTCATACCCTTGGCACTGTATGATCCTCATCTTGCTTTCAATGGTCTTTAGCCAATCATCTGCCTCCAGAGGTTCAGCAGCACTTGCAAACTTTGGAGGTTGAGTTCCTAGAAACTCACTCAACCTTGGTTGGCGTGGTGCAGCTTGTGGAGGTGGAACTTGATGCAAGTTGGCCATCACTTGAGTCAAGTTCTGGATGAGCTGATTTTCATTCTCAAGCATTTGGTGGAGGGGATCAACTCCTTCACGGCGACCACCCCTGTCTTGGCCTCTAGAAAGATGAGGGTTGCAGGCCTCATCGTTGTTGTTGGCGGGGTTGGCAGCACGACCTTTTCCTCTTCTGGCCATCTAGCATGATCAACCAAATGTTAATTTAAAGTATTACGTATTATCTCACTACTTTCACTTGTTTGTACTTTGAAGTGTTGAAGCTTTGTTATACTTTTCTGAGGGTTCATATCTCACACAAAAATAAATGCACTATTATTTCATGTGGGTTCACACACCAAAGCAAAACAATCTGAAGACGAGGGTGTGGACAATTGCTCATGGCTTCCACAACTCACGTCACACACCAAGCATTAACACACCATTAACTAACGTAACGACTCGACTATTCGACATCTTGCTAACTAAGGGAAAAACTCTACAGTACTCGTATCACTGAGCTGGCTCCTCGGGATCTTCCTCATTATTGCGGCTGCCTTCTGACTCCGCTTTGGGTGGGGAGGCTGCTGGTGGAGAAGTGCGACAACGCCTGATCGCCCGGTGATCTAGGGAGTCAGGAGTCCATGTATCATTCACGGTGACACACAGTTCATTCCCATCTCCTCTTTCTCTCGCCCTCAAGCAGGCTCGCAGCAACGCCTCCGTTTCCTTCAGGGTGTCCCGAACATCCTGAAGCTCTTGCTGACACTCCTGCAGTCGAGTGCTGAGCATAGCAGCATCCTCCAAGCACAAGTCCATGTGCTCATGGGAAGTCCCTTGCTGCACTGGCGGGTACTTATACTCCGTTGTACCACTCTCGCGCTGGAGGACATACATGTACTATGTCCTGTCCAGGTGTCGACGATAGATGTGACTCTGGCAGGTGATGGCCTCCCAGGTGACATCCTTCTCCGCATCGACCTGTGTCGCTCGACAAGCTGGAGAGCGGTGGATCTTGAGCAGCTGATTTTCGTGGATAATCCTCATCTCTGAACTCCATTCTTCCCTCTTCTCATGGATGGTCCTGGTGGAGCTATAGTGTATGATTAGCTTGCCCGTATTGCCGGGGGCTTGGAGCATATGTCAAAGACGGCGCAACAAGCCTCCTACTGCCAATCCGTAGGAAAGGTACGTCACCGGACGGCTCTCCTCTCTTTGGGCAAGGGCAACTACGGGAACTCTCCCTCCTGTGGACTTGCGAGCGGTGCGAATCATGCGAACCATCTAAAACAGAAAGCATTTAAACTTAGGTTAGATAAACTTTTAAACAAAAATCCTATTTTAAATGAAAGTTGGGGTAAGATGAAGAAAGTGACTCCATTAAATAACACTTTTCAACACACACCTTGTAAAATAGTTTTAAGAAAATAGGGCCCTTAAATACGTCCATTTCTACCTAGGTCCACGTTCCTACGGGCAACCTTGGCTCTGATACCACTTCTGTCACACCCGGTTTATCCGAAGAACAACCGAGTGAATATCACATGTATGCCACAGGATCATTTTCTCATACATGTGATGACAAATAGTGAAGCATCATTTATTACAAGCCAAGTGTCGAATATAAATAAGTCTTACATAGCAAATGTCTCGATGGACAATAATAAGTTCATTACAAGTAAATAAACTAGCAGCGGAAAATTTATTCTCGTGGGCTCCGTCACAGGCGTTGCCCGGGGGACTCCATGAACCTAGAAACCTTCTTCATGTCCAAAGTCTTGATCATTATACACCACCTCATTATCTTGACCTGAGCAGCAATATAAACCAACAAATATGCAAGGTTGAGTACCGATGGTACTCAGCAAGTGTGGGAAAGTTATGTCATGCATGGCTAGAGCAAGGGAAGGTCGAACTCATGGTTAAAGCACTACGCAATTAATACCTATCACCTTAGCTTATTAAGCACCTACATTACTACATAGGTGAAATGGTCCCAAACTCCCATCCCATCATCATAATCAAATAACCATAACATCATTTCCAATGTTAAGCTCCCCGCTTAACATTCTTAACTTCCAAAACCATCACTCCTCTAATCATGAATAAGTCCAAGCCGCTCTTGACCGTGAGCACGGCTGTCATGACAGTTTTGACTCTGCAGAGTTTGCACCACTGTACCCACATGTAGTGATTTCATCCCCCGTTGCCGGGTGGACTAAAAGAACCTCCATTATGCCAGTGGCCACGAACCACATTCACACTTCCCAGGTGTGTAGCCAGGAGATCACTACGAAGCCTTTACAAAGGGATTCCCGACGATCGTGGGCAAACTGAGGTTTCACCCCTAACAGCATACAAGAGGCTCCAACCCCGCTGCAGTGGCCCCCTCTTAAGCCTTGCGGTTCATATGGTAGTCCAGCTGACACCTATTCCCCGCACCATCCAACACACCCATACAACGCCGGGGATACACCTAATTAATTGGCCATGCTGCCCCATCTCAGCATGTGGTTGGCACGGTAAAGCCAGGTTACATGCTCCATGCACCGGTCCTTAGGATCCAGGCAAGTACTAAACACAAACCCGAGTCTCGTGCACCCAGCACCAACCAAAACATCCAACTTGCCTTGATCCCTACCTCTACATAACTCACAATATCTCATTCAAGAGTATGGTAATATAAACTGATGATCTCATATCCCAAATATCCCATTCTAAACATGGATAAGCATATGCATAATAATAAATGACATGATAAAATGAATCCCCAACCCAAGCTACAAGGAAACAAGGTAATGCAATTCTAGGGAAACATCCTAGCATGGGTTTCATATTTTCAATTGACAATGCAAATAATTCTAGCTACACATCCTAGTATAGGATCAAAGTGGTCAAGGACACTTGCCTCCTTCCTGCTGCTCTTGGAATGGGTAGTCCTGATCTTGGAAAGGAAGAACTTGCTCTGGAGCAGGTTCTACTCATACCATCACACATAGCAAAAGAAAACAACAATTCATAAGACATAGTTCACACTTCCACTTCATACAAACCACACACTCACATTTATGAAAGCCATTCTCATTTCTATGTGTTGTGGTTACTCTATGTGTGTTGATTTTGGCTTACATGCACTTTTAAACATGTGCATATGATGTCTACTTTTGTATTCATATTTATGTTTGTCTACAATATATGAGTTTCAAATTTAAATAAATTCCTTATATTCAATTGATACACCTTCCAGCTACCAAGTATGCATGAAAGGTATTTTCCTACTCCATATGTGTCTTCAGACGTTCTACCAACCCTAAACTGAATTCTTTGGATTTTAGAAACTTCACTTATCATTTTCTAGTTATTCATACCTAGCTTGCTATATTTTCAGATTTATTTCCTATGCCTAAATGTGAACTTTATTATGAAAATAGTAAGACACCTCATCTAAACAGAATAGGTTTTGGGTCTAAAATATTAAATAATATATTTTTGAACTTCTCCTCTGATGTGAATATTTTACATTTATTTTACTAATTTTCAGAATTATTCTCTACTTAAAGATATGTCCCTATATCTAATAAATGTGAATAATCAATTAAACAGATTCATTTCAGCCAAAAATCTATTTTTATCTCACTCCAATGTTTTCCAAGTACTAGGAAAGTTTTTAATTTGAATTTGCAATGTATTTGTCCAATCTTTTAAATTTTAAATACTAAACACATAGTAAAATTCCTAAATTTAATATCACATAGGGTTAAAAAGGTAAACTCACCCCACTACAGGGTCTATTATATTATTTTAAGAATTTCCAGGGGTCTAACTACACATAACAGAGGGATTTTCCAAATTTTTATTAAGTCCAGGGGCTAAAACTGATTTTTAAATGAATTTACATGATTTTCTGAAGTTCCAGGGGCTAGATCAAAAGTTTCCGGGGCTACCTCGTATTTTCCGAGAACCCCAAGGGGTAGCGCGTAAGAATTCTGGCCTTTATAACGCGGGGCTGACGTGGACCGTTCGATTTAAAACAGACGGCTGAGATTATAACATCGAACCGGTATGCGGGGATTTAAACTCTACCGTGCGATTTAAAATAGACGGCGCACAAGCGGCCACGTCGCTCTGATCGAGTGCGGGCGGCGCTGCCCGGCGGCGCACGGCGGCGGGAGGCGGCGATCTCGCCGGAGAGTTTCGGATCTTCGTCAATTCTTCCTAGAACTGTGATTTTATGGCATAGATCGGTAGAGGGGAGGTCGGGGATCTCACCTCGGGGGTTTTCTTGAGCTCGGAGGTCCTGAAAAGCGATCGGCGACGAGGTCCGAGGTGAATTCACGGCGAGGCTCGTCGGCGCTGTGTTTGAACCGCAAATCACCGAGTTTTCTGCACCTGCAAGGTTCCCCGGAGGCGGTGGATCAAGACTAGCGAGTTAGATCAGAATTCCCGAGCGTAGATCGAGCAGAATTCGCCGGAGAAGCTCGGTTTCTCACCGGGAGGAAAGTCGGCGAATCGTGGGGAAAAATGGGACGATGGGGGGGTTTTTATAGACGGGGAAGGGCGGCGTTTGGTTGTGATCGAGTTTGTGTCGTCCACGAACGAAATTCGGCTGGGATACGCGAGGATCCGGGGCGGTTTCGATTCGGGGGTGAGAAGAGTCCGGCCGAGCGCGGGCGCGAGCGCGAGGAGGAAGAAAGGGTTGGTGGGCCCCGTGTGTCAGTGGGAAAGAGGGGGGGCGCAGCTGCGGGTGGCATGGGGTTAGTGAGCCGGCTGGTGGGTTTCGGCCCACTGGCCGGGGAGGTTTATTTTTTCCTTTTCTTTTTCTTTTTCATTTCTGTTTTGAGTTTAATTTGAATTCCAGTTTGAATTTGAATTTTTGCAACACATGCAATACGTCCAAAATTTTTTAAATTCCCCTCTTAACAGGATTTTGGGGTGTTACAGAGGTGAACTGTGTCCCTCGATCCAACACTATCTTCTTTGGCACTCCATGGTAACACACGATCCTTGACATGTACAACTCTGCAATTTGGATCCACTGTAGCTTTCTTTCACGGGGATGAAATGAGCTACCTTGGTTAGCCTGTCGATGATGACCCATATCGAATCATATCCTGATTGGGTCCTAGGCAATCCCACTATGAAATCCATACCGATTTCTTCCCATTTCCATTCGGGCACTTTGAGTGGTCGCAATAATCCCGCGGGTCGTTGATGTTCCGCTTTCACCAACTGACCTGTGTCACATAGGGCAACATGTTCCGCGACATCTCGCTTCATGCCATACCACCAATACCTGCTCTTGAGGTCCTGGTACATCTTCGTACTCCCAGGATGAATGGAATAGTCGGAATCGTGAGCCTCCTTCAAAATCAATTCACGGATCTCCTTTACTTCAGGCACACAAATTCTTTTACCGTGCCACACCGTACCTTGTTCATCCTCTCTGAAACCAGGGGCTTTATTTTCCTTGATGAGTTGTCTGATTTCTTGTATCTTCTCGTCATCCTTTTGACCATCGCGTATGTCTTGCTCTAGTGTGGAGTCCACTTCCATGGCGATGGCTTCACCACTATTCACCAGGCATAGATTGAGTCTTATAACATCGTCCTTCAATTCTGCAGGCATGTCCTTCAATCTCAACCTATTGACCTGCACCTTCCGGCTTAGAGCATCCGCCACGACATTCGCTTTCCCAGGATGATAGTTGATTCCCACATCAAAGTCGTTGATTAGCTCTAACCATCTCCTTTGTCTGAGGTTGAGATCTGGCTGTGGGAAAATGTACTTTAAACTCTTATGATCCGTATATATCTCTGTCCTCTTCCCCATCAAGTAGTGCCGCCAAATCTTCAACGCGTGTACCACTGCGGCTAGTTCTAGGTCATGTGTAGGATAGTTCTTTTCGTGTTTCCGGAGCAGCTGGGATGCATAAGCCACGACATGCCCTTCTTGCATGAGAACACATCCCAACCCGTTTCCAGAGGCATCGCAGTACACCGAAAAGTTCTTCTGCGTATCTAGCATAACTAGCACTGGGACTGTTGTCAATCTTTTCTTTAGCTCCTGAAAACTCGTCTCGCACTGCGGCGTCCATGTGAATGTGATTCCCTTCTCCAACAGTTTGGTGAGGGGTCTCGAGATCTTGGAGAATCCCTCAATAAACCGTCCGATAGTATCTAGCCAATCCCAAGAAGCTTCGAACTTCCCCGACATTCTCAGGGGTCTTCCACTTCTGTACATCCTCAATCTTGGCGGGATCTACGGAGATTCCTCCCTCCGAGATTATATGTCCTAAGAAGGGAACTCTCTTCAGTCAAAACTCACACTTGCTCAACTTGGCATATAGTTGGTGTTCTCTCAGCTTCTGCAACACCAACCTTAGATGTTTCTCATGTTCGTCTTCTTCTTTGGAGATGACGAGAATGTCATCTATAAAAACCACCACAAATTTGTCCAGATATTCCATGAATACCTTGTTCATGAGATACATGAAGTATGCCGGAGCATTAGTTAGCCCGAAAGGCATGCCGGTGTATTCATACAGTCCGTACCGAGATACGAAAGCTGTCTTTGGAATATCAGTTTGCCTTATCTTAAGTTGGTGGTATCCCGACCTGAGATCAATTTTCGAGAACACACAAGCTCCCCTCAACTGATCAAACAAGTCTTCAATGCGGGGTAATTGGTACTTGTTCTTGATGGTTACTTCATTCAAGGCACGGTAGTCTACGCATAACCTTTGGGTTCCGTCCTTCTTGGGCACAAATATCACTAGAGCTCCCCATGGTGAGGAACTGGGACGAATATACCCCTTCTCCGTCAATTCTCTCAAATGATCCTTGGGTTCTCCCAGCTGCTTGGAGTCCATCCGATAAGGTCTCTTGTATATCGGAGCTGTTCCAGGCACTAGCTCAATCGCGAATTCCACTTCACGATCGGGAGGCATACCTGGAAACTCCTCCGGAAATATGTCTGGGTATTCCCTGATAATCCTGATCTCCTCCACTTTCACCTCATCTTGATTTAATTTAATGTCCCTCCTAGGCTCTTGTATTGTTATAAACTTTACTCTTGTGCCACTAGGGTGTGTTAGTTCCACCGTTCTGGTCGAACAATGGATGATTCCCTTATGTTTGGTCAACCAATCCATGCCCAAAATAATATCGATCCCTTGTGAATCTATCACTATGAGGTTGGTAGTAAATACTACCCCATTAATGTCTAGATTCACCTTGGTACACACTTGTCTTGTCCTTATTTCTCCACCTGGAGAGTTTACTGCTAGCATATGGTTCATTTGTGTTGTTGCTAGATCAAGCTTCTTAACAAACCCTTGGGCAATGAACGAGTGGGTAGCACCAGAATCAAACAACAGGGTTGCAATGTGTAACTTGGCAGGAAACTTACCAACTACCACGTCCGGTGCCTCTTGAGTATCTTCCATGGTCACGTGGTTCACCCGTCCTCGCATCACATTCTGCTGTTGCGGCTGCACGGGCTTCTTCTTTGGGCACTTATGTAACACCCCAAAACCTGTTAAGAGGGGAATTTAAAATTTTTTGGACGTATTGCATGTGGTGCAAAAATTCAAATTCAAACTGGAATTCAAATTAAACTCAAAACAGAAAAGAAAAAGAAAAAAAACAAACCTCCCCGGCCAGTGGGCCGAAACCCACCAGCCGGCCCACCTCACCCCGCGCCAGCCCGCAGCCGCGCGCCCCGTTGTCTTTCTCGCTGACATGTGGGGCCCGCCATCTTCTTCTTCCTCGCGTGCTCGCTCGGCCGACCCGGACTCCTCTCTCTCCCCCGAATCAAAACCACCCCGGATACTCACGTATCCCAGCCGAATTTCATTTCTGGACGACGCAAACTCGATCACAACCGAACGCCACCCTCCCCCGGCCATATAAACACCGGCATCTTCCCAATTTTCACCCACGATCAGCCGTTTTTCCTTCCGGTGAGAACCCGAGTTTCTCCGGCCAATTTCGCTCGATCTTCGCTCGAGATTTCTGATCTAACGCGCTGATCTTGATCCACCGCCTCCGTGGAATCACGCAGGTGCAGAAAACTTGGTGGTTTGCGTTTCAAACACAGCGCCGATGAGTCTCGCCGTGAGTTCACCTCGGACCTCGTCGCCGACCGCTTTCCAGGACCTCCGAGCTCAAGAAAACCCCCGAGGTGAGATCCCCGACCTCCCCTCTACCGATCTATGCCATGAAATCCCAGTTTTAGGAAGAATTGACGAAGATCCGAAGTTTTCCGGCGAGATCGCCGCCTCCCGCCGCCGCGCACCGCCGGGCAGCGCCGCCCGCGCTCGATCAGAGCGACGTGGCCGCTTGTGCGCCGTCTATTTTAAATCGCATGGTAGAATTTAAATCCCCGCGTACCGGTTTGACGTTATAATCTCAGCCGTCAGTTTTAAATCGGACGGTCCACGTCAGCCCCGCGTTATAAAGGACAGGATTCTTACGCGCTACCCCCTGGAGTTCTCGGAAAATACGAGCTAGCTCCGGAAACTTCTGATCTAGCCCCTGGAACTTCAGAAATTCATGTAAATTCAATTAAAAATCAGTTTTAGCCCCTGGACTTAATAAAAATTAGGAAAATCCCCTCTGTTATGTGTAGTTAGAACCCTGGAAATTTATAAAATAATATAATAGACCCTTTGGTGGGGTAAGTTCGCCTTTTTAATCTTATATAATATTAAATTTAGGAATTTAACTATGTAATTAAGATTTAAATTTAAAAAGGGTGAGGCACACACATTGTAAATTCAAGTTTAAACTCTACTAACAATTTGAAAGCTTTAGAATGAGCTAGAAATAAATTTTAGGCTGAAATGAAATCTGTTTGGGTGTGTTCATGTTTATTAGATATAGAAACACATTTTTAGGCTAGGAAATAATTCTGAAAATTGGTAAAATAAATGTAAAAAATAGTTCACATCAGAGGAGAAGTTCAAAAAATATATTATTTACTATTTTAGATCAGAACCTATTCTGTTTAGATGATGTGTCTTACTATTTTCATAATAAAGTTCACAACTAGGTATAGAAAGTAAATCTTAAAATATAGGAAAATAGGTATGCATAACTATAAAATGATAAATGAAATCTCCAAAATCCAAAGATTTCAGTTTAGGATTTGGTAGAAGATCTGAAAACCCATTTGGAGTAGGAAAATACCTTCCATGCATACTTGGTAGCTAAAATGTGTATCAATTGAATATAATGAATTTATTTAAATTGGAAATTCATATATAGTATGCAAACATAAATCTGAATACAAAAGTTAGAAATCATATGCACATGTTTAAAAGTGCATGTAAGCCCAAAATCAATACACATAGAGTAACCACAACACATAGAAATGTGAATGACTTTCATAAATGTGAATGTGTGGTTTGTATGAAGTGAAAGTGTGAACTATGTCTTATGGATTGTTGTTTTCTTTTGCTATGTGTGATGGTATGAGTAGAACCTGCTCCAGAGCAAGTTCTTCCTTTTCAAGATCAGGACTATCCATTCCCAGAGCAGCAGGAAGAAGGCAAGTGTCCTTGACCACTTTGATCCTATGCTAGGATATGTAGATAGAATTATTTGCATTGTCAATTGAAATATGAAACCCATGCTAGGAAGTTTCCCTAGAATTGCATTATCTTGTTTCCTTGTAGCTTGGGATTGGGATTTATTTTATCATATCATTTATTGACATGCTTATGCTTAGCCATGCTTAGAATGGGATAATTGGGATATGAGATCATCAGTTTATTTACCATACTCTTGAATGAGATATTCTGAGTTATGTAGAGGTAGGGATCAAGGCAAGTTGGATGTTTTGGTTGGTGATGGGTGCACGAGACTTGGGTTTGTGTTTAGTACTTGCCTGGATCCTAAGGACCGGTTCATGGAGCATGTAACCTGGCTTTACCGTGCCAACCACATGCTGAGATGGGCAGCTTGGCCAATTAATTAGGTGTACCCCCGGCGTAGTATGGGTGTGTTGGATGGTGCGGGGAATAGGTGTCAGCTGGACTACCATATGAACCGCAAGGCTCAAGAGGGGGCCACTACAGCGGGGTTGGAGCCTCTTGTATGCTATTAGGGGTGAAACCTCAGTGGGCTCACACTCGTCGAGAATCCCTTTGTAAAGGCTTCGTAGTGATCTCCTGGCTACACACCTGGGAAGTGTGAATGTGGTTCGTGGCCACTGGCATAATGGAGGTTCTTTTAGTCCACCCGGCAACGGGGGATGAAATCACTACATGTGGGTACAGTGGTACAAACTCTGCAGAGTCGAAACTGTCATGACAGCCGTGCTCACGGGCAAGAGCGGCATTGACTTATTCATGATTAGAGGATGATGACTTTGGAAGTTGTGGATGTTAAGCGGGGAGCTTAACATTGGAATTGATGTTATGGTTATTTGATGGGATGGGAGATTGGGACCATTTCACCTGAGTAGTAATGTAGGTGCTTAATAAGCTAAGGTGGTAGGCAATAATTGCGTAGTGCTTTAACCATGAGTTCAACCTCTCCTTGTTCTAGCCATGCATGACATAACTTTCCCACACTTGCTGAGTACCAACGGTACTCAACCTTGCATATTTGTTGGTTTATATGGCTGCTCAGGTCAAGAGAATGATGTGGTGTTTAATGATCAAGACTTTGGACCCGAAGAAGGCTTCTAGGTTTATGGAGTCCCCCGAGCAACGCCTGTGACGGAGCCCACAAGAATAATATTCCGCTGCTAGTTTATTTACTTGTGATGAACTTATTATCGTCCGTCAAGACATATGCTATGTAAGACTTATTTATATTCGACACCTGGCTTGTAATAAATGATGCTTCACTATTTGTCATCACATGTATGAGAAAATGATCCTGGCATACATGTGATATTCACTCGGTTGTTCTTCGGATAAACCAGGTGTGACAACTTATGGGCGTAGTGCCCCACTTCACCACAGTTAAAGCATTGCACCCCAACCTTAGGTGCCTGGCCTTTGTTATCTTGGGGTTGATTTGGGGGTCCTTGTACTGCTGGTCGAGGTTGGTATGTAGGGCGAGGCTGCTGTACAAACTGACGTTGTGGTGGTGCTGGTGCTGCCGGAGGCCTGAAGTTCGGGTTGCACCCTCTCGGTGCTGAGTAGGGTACCGCAGCACGGCTCGTCTGCCCTGCGGTTTGCTGCATCAGACGTGGGCGGGTGTTGCTACCCGAGGCTTTGTGTGACCATCCGGCCTTCCTCTTGTTTTCATTTTCCAAGTCCTTCAGCTTCCTTTCCACAACAAATGCTCTGTCCACCATCTTTTGGAAACTTTCATACTCGTTGGTGGATATTGCACACTGCATTTCTGCTGTAAGTCCTTCCACAAAGCAATCCTGTTTCTGCTCATCAGTCTCTATGTCCCATGGTGCATAACGGGATAGTTGGGTGAATTTAGTGAGGTATTCCCTCACCGTCATGTTCCCTTGCTGCAGTCCCAAAAACTCCTTCCTCTTGTTTTTGACTTCACCCCTTGGTATGTAATGGTTGCGGAAGCTACGCTTGAACTCTTCCCAAGTGATGTTCTCAGGGTCATGATGGGCGGCCACGTAAGCTGTCCACCAATCAGCAGCAGGTCCATGCAATTGGTGAGAGGCAAACAGCACCCTCTCATACCCTTGGCATTGTATAATCCTCATCTTGCTCTCAATGGTCTTTAGCCAATCATCTGCCTCTAGAGGTTCAGCAGCACTTGCAAACTTTGGAGGTTGAGTCCCTAGAAACTCACTCAACCTTGATTGGCGTGGTGCAGCTTATGGAGGTGGAGCTTGGTGCAAGTTGGCCACCACTTGCGTCAGGTTCTGGATGAGCTGATTTTGATTCTCAAGCATTTGGTGGATGGGATCAACTCCTTCACGGCGACCACCCCTGTCTTGGCCTCCAGAAAGATGAGGGTTGCCGGCCTCATCGTTGTCGTTGGCGGGGTTGACACCACGACCCTTTCCTCTTCCGGCCATCTATCATGATCAACCAAATGTCAATTTAAAGCATTACGTATTACCTTACCAATTTTACTTGTTTACACTTTGAAATGTTGAGGCCTTGTTGTATTTATATTTTCTGAGGGTTCATGTCTCACGCAAAAATAAATGCACTATTAGTTTCCTAGGGGTTCACACATCAAAGCAAAGTAACCTGAAGACGGGGTTGTGGACAATTTCTCATGGCTTCCACAACTCACGTCACACACCACACATTAACACACCATTTTCTAAGGTATTGACTCGCCTACTCGATAACCTACTGAACTATGGGGAAGTACTCTACACGAAACGTATCACTGAGTTGGCTCCTCAGGATCTTCCTCATTATTGCGGCTGCCTTCTGACTCCGCTTTGGGTGGGGAGGCTGTTGGTGGAGAAGTGCGACGACGCCTGATCGCCCGGCGATCTGGGGAGTCAGGGGTCCATGTGTCATTCCCGGTGACACACAGTTCACTCCCATCTCCTCTTTCTCTCGCCCTCAAGCTGGCTCGAAGCAACGCCTCAGTCTCCTTCAGGGTGTCACGTACATCCTGAAGCTCCTGTTGACACTCCTGCAGTCGAGTGCTGAGCATAGCAGCATCCTCCAAGCACAAGTCCATGTGCTCATGGGAAGTCCCCTGCTGCATTGGCGGGTACATGTACTCCGTTGTACCACTCTCACGCTAGAGGACATACATGTACTCAGTCCTGTCCAGGTGACGACGATAGATGTGACTCTGACAGGTGATTGCCTCCCAGGTGACATCCTTCTCCGCATCGACCTGTGTCGCTCGACAAGCAGGAGAGCGGTGGATCTTAAGCAGCTGATTTTCATGGATAATCCTCATTTCCGAACTCCATTCTTCCCGCTTCTCCCGGATGGTCCGGGTGGAGCTATAGTGTATGATTAGCTTGCCCGTATTGCCGGCGGCTTGGAGCATGCGTCGAAGACGGCGCAACAAGCCTCCTACTACCAATTCGTAGGAGAGATACATCACCGGACGGCTCTCCTTTCTCAGGGCAAGGGCAACTACGGGAACTCTCCCTCCGGTGGACTTGCGAGCGGTGCGGATCATGCGAACCATCTAAAACATAAAGCATTCAAACTTAAGTTAAATAAAATTTTAAACAAAAACCCTATTTTGAATAAAAGTTGGGGTAAAATGAAGAAAGTGACCCCATTAAATAACACTTTTCAACCCACACCTTGTAAAATAGTTTTTAAGAAAATAGGGTCCTTAAATACGTCCATATCTACCTAGGTCCACGTTCCTACGGGCAACCTTGGCTCTGATACCACTTCTGTCACACCCGGTTTCTCCGAAGAACAACCGAGTGAATATCACATGTATGCCAGGATCATTTTCTCATACATGTGATGACAAATAGTGAAGCATCATTTATTACAAGCCAGGTGTCGAATATAAATAAGTCTTACATAGCATATGTCTCGATGGACAATAATAAGTTCATAACATGTAAATAAAATAGCAGCGGAATATTATTCTTGTGGGCTCCGTCACAGGCGTTGCCCGGGGGACTCCATGAACCTAGAAACCTTCTTCGGGTCCAAAGTCTTGATCATTAAACACCACATCATTCTCTTGACCTGAGCAGCAATATAAACCAACAAATATGCAAGATTGAGTACCGATGGTACTCAGCAAGTGTGGGAAAGTTATGTCATGCATGGCTAGAACAAGGAGAGGTCGAACTCATGGTTGAAGCACTACGCAATTATTGCCTACCACCTTAGCTTATTAAGCACCTACATTACTACACAGGTGAAATGGTACCAATCTCCCATCCCATCATCATAATCAAATATCCATAAAATCATTTCCAATGTTAAGCTCCCCGCTTAACATCCTCAACTTCCAAAGCCATCATCCTCTAATCATGAATAAGTCCAAGCCGCTCTTGACCGTGAGCACGGCTGTCATGACAGTTTTGACCCTGCAGAGTTTGCACCACTGTACCCACATGTAGTGATTTCATCCCCCGTTGCCGGGTGGACTAAAATAACCTCCATTATGCCAGTGGCTACGAACCACATTCACACTTCCCAGGTGTGTAGCCAGGAGATCACTACGAAGCCTTTACAAAGTGATTCCTGACGAGCGTGGGCCCACTGAGGTTTCACCCCTAACAGCATACAAGAGGCTCCAACCCCGCTGCAGTGGCCCCCCTCTTGAGCCTTGCGGTTCATATGGTAGTCCAGCTGACACCTATTCCCCGCACCATCCAACACACCCATACTACGCCGGGGATACACCTAATTAATTGGCCAAGCTGCCCCATCTCAGCATGTGGTTGGCACGGTAAAGCCAGGTTACATGCTCCATGAACCGGTCCTTAGGATCCAGGCAAGTACTAAACACAAACCCGAGTCTCGTGCACCCAACACCAGCCAAATCATCCAACTTGCCTTGATCCCTACCTCTACATAACTCATAATATCTCATTCAAGAGTAAGGTAAGCAAGTTGATAATATCATATCCCACTTATCCCATTCTAAGCATGGCTAAGCATAAGTAATATGAGTGAATGATATAATAAAGCAAAATCCCATCCCAAGCTACAAGGAAAACAAGGTAATGCAATTCTAGGGAAACTTCCTAGCATGGGTTTCATATTTCAATTGACAATGCAAATAACTCTATCTACACATCCTAGTATAGGAACAAAGTGGTCAACGACACTTGCCTTCTTCCTGCTGCTCTGGGAATGGATATTCCTGATCTTGGAAGGGAAGAACTTGCTCTGGGGCAGGTTCTACTCATGCCAACACACATAGCAAAAGGAAACAACAATCCATAAGACATAGTTCACACTTTCACTCCACACATACATACATATGAAAATCATTCACATTTCTATGTGTTGTGTTTACTCTACATGTGTTGATTTTTGATCTACATGCACTTTTAAACATATGTATATGATTTCTAACTTTTGTATTCAGATTTTCTGTTTGCACATTATATATGAATTTCCAATTTAAACAACTTTCTTAATACACTCTTTAGCTACCAAGTTTGCATGGAAGGTAAATTCCTACTTCAAATGGGTTTTCAGATCTTCTACCAATCCTAAACTGAAATCTATGGATTTGGAAACTTCATTTATCATTTTCTAGTTATGCATACATAGTTGCTATATTTTCAGATTTATTTCCTATGCCTAAATGTGAACTTTATTATGGAAATAGTAAGACACCTCATCTAAACAGAATAGATTCTGATATAAAATATTAAATAATATATTTTGAACTTCTCCTCTGATATGAACTAATTTAAATTCATTTTTCCAATTTCAGAATTATTTCCTAGCCTAAAATATGTTTCTATAACTAATAAATGTGAACAATCAATTAGACAGATTCATTTCAGCTTAAAATCTATTTTTAACTCACTCCAAAGTTTTCCAAGTGCTAGTAGAGTTTAAATTTGAATTTTACAATGTGTTTGTCCCATCCTTTAAATTTTAAATACTAATCACATATTTAAATTCCTAAATTTAATATCATATAGGGTTAAAAAAAGTAAACCCACCCCACTACAGGGTCTATTATATTATTTTAAGAATTTCCAGGGGCCTAACTATGCATAACAGAGGGGTTTTGCTAATTTTTATTAAGTCCAGGGGCTAAAACTGATTTTTAATTGAATTTACATGAATTTCTGAAGTTCCAGGGGCTAGATCAGAAGTTTCCGGGGCTAGCTCGTATTTTCCAAGATCCCCAGGGGGTAGTGCGTAAGAATCCCGGCCTTTATAACACGGGGCTGACGTGGACCGTCCGATTTAAAACAGACGGCTGAGATTATAACGTCGAACCGGTACGCGGGGATTTCAATTCTACCGTGTGATTTAAAATAGACGGCGCACAAGCGGCCACGTCGCTTTGACCGTGCGCGGGCGGCGCTGCCCGGCGGCGCGCGGCGGCGGGAGGCGGCGATCTCGCCGGAAAACTTCGGATCTTCGTCTATTCTTCCTAAAACTGGGATTTCATGGCATAGATCGGTAGAGGGGAGGTCGGGGATCTCACCTCAGGGTTTTTCTTGAGCTCGGAGGTCCTGGAAGGCAGTCGGCGACGAGGTCCGAGGTGAATTCACGGCGATGCTCGTCGGCGCTGTGTCTGAAGCGCAAACCACCGAGTTTTCTGCACCTGCGTGATTCCCCGGAGGCGGTGGAACACGATCGGCGCGTTAGATCAGAGAACCCGAGCAAAGATCGAGAGAAAATGGTGATCAGAGCTTCGGTTCTCACCGGGAGGAAAACAGCCGATCGCGGGTGAAAATCGGGACGATGCCGGTGTTTATATAGCCGGGGAAGGGCGGCGTTCGGTTGGGATCAAGCTGGAGTCGTCCAGAACCGAAATTCAGCTGGGATAAGCGGGTATCCGGGGTCGTTTCGATTCAGGGGAGAGAGGAGTCCCGGTCGGCCGAGCGCGCGCGCGAGGAGGAAGAAGATGGCGAGCCCCACATGTCAGTGAGAAGAAAACGGGGCGCGCGGCTGCGGGCTGGCGCGGGGGCGAGGTGGGCCGGCTGGTGGGTTTCGGCCCACTGGCCGGGTTTTCTGTTTTTCTTTTTCTTTTTCCATTTCTTTTCTGGTTTGAATTTGAATTTGAATTCCAAATTAAATTTGAATTTATGCACCACATGCAATACGTCCAAAAATTTTTAAATTCCCCTCTTAACAGGATTTTGGGGTGTTACACCGATGGACTCAAGTGCTGGGAGCGCCTGAACCACCTCTTGCGCTGGAGCCCCCATCCTCACGGGGCTGAACCCGAGAGGCATTAGAGCAGACTCCGCCTCGCCGACGAAGTTCCAGACTCCTCGGGCCTCGACGGTCCGTGAAGCCCGGAGATGCTCCACCTCCTGGAGAGCCGCCAGCAGGGCGCCGGGTCCTTCCTCAGTGAACCTCCTCTCCTTGGCCGCCAGAGCATCCTACCGGAGCTGGAGATTCTGGTTGAGCCTCTCCAACTCCGACGCCCGGAAGTCAGCAGCAAGCTTCCTGTTCAGCACCGCCTGGCGGTCCCAGGAGACCTGCTGTGACGCCCCGGTTCTGTGGAAAAACCACGGAACCCGGACTGATGCATATGTGTGCCCAGGATGTTCATCACACATACACATATAATCCACAAACTGAATTGAGAATATATATAACCACGAATGAATAGGGTTTTATTACAATGTCTCATGAGTGTCTAACTCATTCTAGCAGCGGAAGTCTTTATTCTGACAGCAGAAGTCTTTATTCTAGCAGCGGAAGTCTTCTAAACTATTGCAGAAGCAACTAAGCAGCAACAGCGGCTCCATCTCCTACTCCATCCCCACAGGCAAGTTGACGGTGGATCACACGCCTAATACTCCACATGGTCTTCGAAATAGTCTTCTCCTGTTGCTGATGATGAAGTAATAATGCAAGTTTGAGTACATGATGTACTCAGCAAGTGCGGGAAATATGACATGTAGCTTACAGCAAGGAAGGTATAAAAAGGCTCATTGCATAAAGCAAAGTTTATTTCTTAAAACATGGTAAAAACAGCAACTAGCTTAAAATGAATTTAGTCCCAACATGTAACCAATTAAAACATCAACATACCTCTTTCATGATTCACCACTTTTCTTATCTCATCCAAACATTTCTCTTTCTCAACATTTTCTTATGCTCATGAATACCATCTCGTATTCACTACCATCTCATCTCATATTCAATTCCATCTCATAACCGAGACCATCCTCATTATCAAGACTCAACAGTCTCAAAACCAAATCCTTAATGACCAAACCAATGACATCCCAATAACCAAACTGAACCATCCATCCCAAAAACCATCCCATCTAATCATGGAAGTTGGGCATGCGCTTGTGAGCGGAAGCACGGCTATCATGATAGTTTTATACTCTGCAGAGTTTGCACCACTTTACCCACAAGTTTGTGATTTCGTCACCCGTCGGCAACTGCAGAACCTCCATTATACCAGTACACAACAGTCGGTGTATGGTCAAGAGATCACAAAATAGCCTTTACAAAGGGGCTACTAGATGTATGGACTCACAAAGGTTTCATCAGCAGGCTCGAATCACCAATCTCCCACGTACGGGCCCCCTCTTGTGCCATGCGGTTCCAAGGGCAGTCCTCTCTCGACTCCCGTTCCCCGCACCTTCCACGGTACATAACAATCTAGTAACTTACCTAATTAGTCAGCTAAGCCGCACCCATACTTAGCCTTGTGGTGGCACTGTATTCCTGGCATGTGCTCGCATGAACCGGTCCTTAGATCTACGGCAAGCAACCACCATCTCATTCAACCACATCCACGAACCAAGCTTGCCTAGATCTCCCCCGATTCATGTTCATCATCAAGTTCATATTATCTTTGTTCATATGAGTGCAGTAGCTAGACATATTCTATTTCGCTTCCCACATCCCGTAGACTCAGCGAAGCAAAAAGGAAAATCGACCATACCCGACTCATCAACTTTCCCAGCGACAAGGGTGGTTAACAAAACTAGTAAACTCCTATAAAAGGGTTTCCCATCAAGTTGACTCAAACACACACACCTTTTCGCAAACAAAACAGTTCAAAAACATGGGATCAATATGGTCAAGGGGCACTTGCCTTGTTCCTATGATTTCTGTTGCTCTTGGATCTCGAAGTCTTGGTGTTGAAAAATCCTTCGTAGATAGCTCCCTGAGCTTGTCCTTTTACTCATGATCACGCATATACAAGATTTACAGAGATCAATCATTATGCACAAACTTTACTCAAGATGCAATGGTGCATATGCATGCTAATCCTATGCTGATGTTTTTATTAGATCGGTTTATACGTTTCTTGCATCGCTTTGCATGGGTTTTCTGATGAACAAGGGTGTATGGATCAAGTGTGGACGTGGCGATGATCTTGACTCTAGATCAAACCGATCAACACATGATCTGTCCACATGAAAAGCTTCTGTTCCAAGGGATCAAAGAGAAACAGATGCAAAGAAAACCGTGATCTCGTCGTAAGGTGGTAATGGAGACCTACCTTACTTCCTTCGGGTCCTTCCTCCTAGCAAAAACAGATCGTCGGCTCTCCTCCGGCGATGGCGATCGTGTCTGGGCTCATTAGCGGTCTCTCCGGTGGTCAAACTCCGGCGAAGGGGTTTAGCTCGGCGAGTTTGGGGGCTAGGGCTTATAAGTTGTCAGCTTAGAAAAGATGTTACGACCAAGGGGTTGTTTCGGGTTCTATTTATAACCGGAAAAAGAAGAGTCCTTCTACGATTGGATTTCAAATAAGAGTCCTATTTGATTTGTGTTTGAATCTTAACAAATTATCTTTCAATCGATTTGGTTGCAGTATTCAACATAGAAGAGTTCGTGTCGGTTTCTTCAGTAACGGGTACTCACATACAGAGGAAAACCACTTCATAATCGTGTCCTTCCGCAGGGATAAGCTCCAGAGGCTCCACGTGTCCAGCGGGGGCCTGGGCTTCCCTTTTCCTCAGGGGCGAGCTCTGGTTGTGCCGCGTGTCAGGTGGGCGGGACCTCCCTCTTCCTCGGAGGCGAGCTCCGCGTGTGCCACGTGTCCTGGCGGGCGGGACCTCCCCTCTCTCCAGAGACGAGCTCCGCGTACACAACATGTCAGTGACGGACCTCCCCTCTCTTCAAAGGTAGCTCCGAATGTGCCACGTGTCAGTGCCGGACGTCCCCTCTTTTCGGAGGTGAGCTCTGATAGTGCCACGTGTCCAGTAGTGCCAGACCTCTCGGAGGTGAGCTCTGAGAGCGACATGTGTCCCGCTCGGCTGGTCCTCTCTTTTCCGCAGTAACTAGCTCCGAAGGCGACACGTGTCCTGCGGGGATGGCCTCGCTTCTCCTTAGAGGCTAGCTCCGGGAGCAACACATGTCCCATGGGCTCGGACCCCGCCCCTTTTGCAGAGGCAAGCTCTGAGCCTGCCACGTGGCCAGTTAGCGACGGACCTCTCCCCCTCCGCGGGGATGAGCTCCGAAGGCGCCACATGGCCAGCGGGCCATGGGAAGTGTCTACGGCGCTCCTCGGCAAACTGGAACTGGCTCTTTGTTAGCTATCTTTCTGATTCTTTCTTCGTTTTTACTTCTTTAAAAGGCTTCTCTTTATGAAATCATGAATGCATGCAAGAATATGAAATTGAGGGAGTCACAAATCTACACCCCTTAAATTGAATCTCACCCTCGAGATTCGATAGAGTGGAGAATAGATGAGGGAATTCTGTCTTGAGGTCTTCCTCACGCTCCCATGTAGCTTCAACTTCCGTGTGATGGCTCCATTGTACTTTGCATCAACGGATCACTTTGTTCCTTGTGACCCTTTCCTCTACGTCCAAAATTTGGACAGGGTGCTCTACATAGGTTAGATCCTCTTGAAGTTGAAGCTCTTCCATTGGTACTTGCTGTAAAAGCCCAAAAAAAGGGACTTGTAAAAACTTTTCTTCATCTCACAACACCACAATTTTCATTGTGGACACCTTAGGAAATGTTTTGAAAAGCATGTAACCTCCATCCAAAGAGTGATTAGAGGGTAGAGTCTTCACTTTCACAAAGTAGGGTTTATACACATATGATCACACAATGGGGAATTCAAAACTGTTGTGTCCAAACTATTGTTTGCAGCAGCTAACACAAGGATCAAGTGGCATATTTGGATTCCTTAGGTCCGAATTAGTGGGGAGGCAAAGTTTCATTAATTTTTGAAAAGTCTTGCTGCCCATTTTTCCAAAGGAAATCAAATGTGCAAAGAATTCAAATGAATATTTGAATTTGCATGGAACTTGTCCAAACTTGTCAAATGAGCTCAGTTTCCAATTTTCAAACAACTGGGTTGGATAATTGTCAAACTTTGGTGATATTTTGAGGAAAAGAGGTACTGAGTTGTGGGGCCCACATGTCATAGGAATGAGTATACTTAACACTTAAGTTTCTCTCTGGACTTCACTCCACCGAGGTGTAACCCCGGGGCGACACCGAGCGGCCGCCCCCGTCGACCGAGGCTCCACCTCCTGCTCCCATTTCACGCTGGCCTGCTCCTTATCCCGGAAACCGGCTGCAGCACGTTGCCATCTTCGCTTTGATCGCGCGCTAGCTGTTCTTCCCACGCGCAAACAGCAATCGGCGCTCACCGCCGCACTCCTTTCTCCCCGATCGCCGGCCTCAACCAAACCTCGGTTGTGCGCACCGGCAGTACAGAAAAGCAGCGCCTGTGCCTGCTCTACCACACCAGCCCCGCAACCCCAGAGGCCCTAGCCTGTGACGCGCACAATTCGGCAAACGGCGCCGAGAAAACAGAGCTGTCCGGCGGAGAACCGAAGCTGGTCTCACGTGGACAGACCCACCCAGAGCTTCTCAGGCCCGAGCTAGAGCACCCTCGGATGCGCTGGTAGCCCCTGATGCTCGTCCCCGAGGCTCAAGCCATGAGATGATCTACTAGGCTCGAATTTGGGAAAAGATCGCCATCGGGCACCATCCGACCTTCTGATACGGTAATACCAAATTCGATCGTCCTTATCGTTCTTAGGCCGTGAAACCTTGCACACAGGACCGCCACTAACCGGCGATCAGTAGTCCTTCACAACCCTAGTTGGAAATATGCACGTAGACCGCATGAAATCCAGAATTTCCGACCTCAAACGCGGAGGAGGTTTCGGGTGCACGGTGAGGCACCATTAGCCGCCGGTCCCGAGCAGTTCTGAGGCTAGGTCGAGCATCCCTTTGGTCCACTGGTGCTGTAGCGCCGTTCCACCGAGGTCTGGGCAGGCTAGGGTGACCGGGCGACGTTGCCGAACCAGTCCAGAGACGCCGCACCGTGGCCAGCTAGGTTAGAGCCATCGCCGACCGGGGAAGAGTGTTCCATCGTGTTCAGCACGGGAAATTAGGCCCTAGCGGCGAGGGAGAGCTCGGGGGATGGCCGGGAGGCCGGAATCCGTCGAACTCCGGCGAGCCCGGCGGCGCGCAGGCGCGGGTGGCCGGAGGTAGAAGACGACCGGTGGGTCCCGCCCGTCAGCGACAGTTTTTCAAATATTTGATCAGCTGTGGCGCAGGGATCTGGTGTGGAGGCGCGGGAAATAACCTGTAGCCTCGTGTGGCTTGCCCCGACGCATGACACCTGTCCCCGGACCCACAGCCAGTATTTGAACATTTTGGGGGAATTTCAGTTTTTAGTTCAAACTTTGAATAGCTACAACTTCGGGTAGGAGAATCCAAAAATTGTGAAACAAATTTCGTTGGATTCCTCTGATAGAGTAATATCCAAATGTAGAACCCAATTTGTATGAAACCCTTTAATTAATTCTGGAAAATTCTTTAAAGCTTTTCAGCAAAAGAAATTTAGAGGGAGTTTGGTTCATCCAAAAATCCCCAAATTTTGCCAGAATGTTCTTTAGGACATTAGTAAACCCCTGTAAAAGTTTCAGACCATTTGGAGTTGATTTGGTCAGAGAAATTCAAATTGGAAGGTGCTGTGTTCATTGGAATGCAGAAACATTTTCAGAGAATTTCCAAAACTTGGAAATTCAATTCTGGGCAAACCTTGACTCCAAAAATGCTAGGAAAATTCATGCAAACTCTATGAGCTATAATAGAAATTGTAGTTCATTAAGTTGAGCATGAACAGGGGTATTACCTCAGAATTAATTCTTCCTTGCTGATTTGCCAAGAGAATTATTCTGAGCAAACCACTCCATGAAAAGTGCTAGTGTTTGGTCCAGAGAGTTTTCTTGTGACAAGGAACTCACACAAAAATTCTCAGCCCCATTGGAGCTCTAGATCACCCCTGTCCTGTTTAACCACTTAAGGGAATTAATATGGAAAAGGGGGAAAACCACTTAGCATTTAACCATGTGATTAAGTTCAAGCCAAACCACCAACACCAGTTCATCTTTAAATTCTTAAACAAAGTTCCAGGTGTTAGAGGCTGGTTATTAGAACTAATAGTAGAAGTCTTACTCTAAAACTCACATTTGCATCTAAATTAACATGTAGTATTTCATTAACGTGTAGCCGTTGAAGAAGAGACTCCGGAAGTGCTGGACTTCCTTCTTCCGGACGAAGAACTAACTCCTGACCAGCAGCAACAAGGCAAGCCCCGGTTTGCATTAACCTTTTTATAAATTTTCTTTTGTTTACATGAGTCGTGTAAAGTATGATTGTGCATTAGGTGTAGGATGAATGGAACCCCACTTGCATAACCAAAGGTTCCTAAAAGAGTGAGGGTAGTGTCTAAGACCTCGAGTAGACAGGCTATGCTTAATGAGTCATAGGACTTCGGTACAAGTCGAGTAGTTGGAATCTACTCGCGAGATAGGCTTGGGACACACGGGTTCGGTGGAGTGATGTGAGATCACTTTAGTAATGAAAATGAGACTGCCCGTGTCGATTGAGGACCGATCCGTGTGCGGCCCTGCTGAACAAGTATTGAACGTACCGAAGGCATATCGGATATATGGGCCCCGATAAACCGATGTAGCCTAAACCTCCGGGCGTCGAGGCATAGCACACCGATTTATAGGTGTAGGTTGAGGGCAGCAAGGTGGAAATCTGCCAACGGACATAGAGAGATGCTCCGTGTGGGGAACCTCCTGCTCGTTTCGGTGCGACCGGTTCGACGTTTGGGCTGTTGGGTGAAAGGTTGTCCCGTACGACATCGAGTGAGCGTGCTGTGCAGCTCCACGGGTGGGCGTACGTGACGTGCTTTTTGGGTTTTCCCTGCAGGTGTATATCGAGTCGATTCGCCGTCCCTCGCGGTGACGAGTACTGCTTGTTCACTGCGTCGTAACGTAGATTAATGAATGAAACATGTTGATTCAATATTGCTGGTTGATATAATTGTATTGCTACATGTGTGCCACCAAATACTGCTTACTAAATTTCAGATTTCATGAACTGTTAACTTGTTGCTAAAAGATGAACTAAGGATGAACTTGTAGGCGTGTCGTTTTGCTGAAGTGCTACCAACCTATGTCTTGGTATACCTCATGTAGAGTTTCATGCTTAGGTGAGTCGGTTAAGCCTTGCTGAGCCTTCGTGCTCACGGTTGCTGCTTAAGTGTTTTTCAGGTGAGGAGCCACCCACGGACTCGGAGTACGAGTCCACCGGCGAGGGTTACCCTCCGTCGGGGACCACGGCTGAGTGGGAGCCGAACACGCCGCGCTGAGCTGAGACGTGCAGCTAGTGTGGGTTGCCCTAGGGCTGGGCAACCGACTTTTGCTAGATAGGCGGGCGTGAGTTGTGTAGTGTAGACTTCCGCTGTGTAACATAAACAATAGTTGTAACTGAAGTTTGTACCTGTTTGTACAGTTTCAGTTGTTTTCCCATGTAATATATTATGTTCTTATGACGTGTGCTGTCGGGTGTCGCATCGCGTGGCACCACCCTCTGCGATCCTGGATGAGCGGATTCCGGTCCGCCACAGCCTGGTATCAGAGCTGCAGTGGGGATAGCACAGTACTAAAGGACTGCATTATGGGAAAAACTTAGGTATACGGTGAGGATTCGGTAGTTGCCCAAGTAAGGACTATATTAGCATAGTTACTTAAAGTGGCAAAGACTAACTTATGTGTTATAATTCTGAATTTTAATTATGTAACGGCGCACCTACACTCTGGTAAGTATGGTAAGGAACGCCACCGAAAGCGGTTCAATTTCGGTTAGCTCCCCTGACGAGGAAAGTGGTTCAGGGTTAGATCTCACAGCTTGGTGTGAGATGTTAATATGAAACTCTTGGACTCTTCATGTCCCTGAGTTCATATGAAACGCTGATCCCTAGCGTGCATTAGGCAAGTGAGCGGAGACCCCATCGCGTGGTCAGTAACGCGAGAGTGTGTTCGTCTGGAAATAGCCCAGGAGGACATACACAGCGCTTGCCATCGGCGTGCCCTGCCGGGCAGTAGGTGGTATCTGTTGGGTTGATAACATTCCCAACCGTGACGACCCGTTCATGACATACTCGGGTTCCCCGTCGTGTGGTGTTGAAACACGATCACGTGCCTTGAGACGTGACTTCGCTCAAGGACGGCCGTATGACAATGATACGGGCGTTTGTATCTACTTTTAAATATGGAACTGCCGGAAATGAATAACCGTTGAGTGCACCATCATTGTGTGGTCTTCTGCAGGTACTAACCACGTATTGTATCCGTGTAGAAAACGTGTGCGAGAGACCGTTTAGTGCCACATTTGAGACGTATATGCCGGTATGATCCGGGTAGGATTTTCTTTTGTGAGGAACGTAGTACCGAGATACGGTAGGCATATGCATGAGAATAATGATAACAAAGAATTAAAATCTATAGGTTCAACATTTAGGACCCTGGTTGGGTATAAGAATGGGATAGTGGGGCAGTATAGCCAAAAGTATGAAAAGCAGAGTGCTCTGTTTTGGGCAGCACGTTTGCTGATCCTCAACAGGGCATAACTCACAGGTCTTTTAGCCCAGGAAGGTGTGCTATATAGTTCTGGAAAGGTATTCAAGTCCTCTACAACTTTGTTGTAGACTTCCAGAGCTGAAACTCACCTGAAGATGGCTTAAAGCCCAGAGAAATGTAAACTGTCCAGAACTAGGGCAGAGTAAAACATCCTCTGAACTGATCTGTTTTTTTTCAAATATAACTCCCAGTAGAAAAATCTAAAATTGTCATATAATACATCCTTAGAAAGAGTAGAAGATGTTTGACATCTTTGCAATTCAAAGTTTCTGAAGTTTCAGCACAGAATTTAGTGGAAATCAGGATTGGAAACAGCCACTTCCAAGGGAGGTGCTGTTAAAATTCTTCCAGAAATTCTGCTAACTTTGAATTAGCATAACTTTTTAGTCAAATCTGATCTGGGGGCAAATGCATACTCGTTGGAAAGATACTAAAGTTAACTTTAACTTTGGTATTCAACTTGAGTCATGAAAATGCACAGAACCAGATCAAAACTTGGGATAGGTAGAAACTGGTCATTCTGACAGAAGAATGACAGTTGAGCTCATTGGAGAGGGTGTCGTACCCTAAGGGTGTTATACGTGATGACAACGCAATAATAATGTCTCGTAGAGACCAAACCCAGTTATGTTGAGCTTCCAAACAGGGGGTTCATCAAGTTGGATTAAACTAACTTGTGTTTGGTCTGGTAATGGTGTAGCTTGTGCAAAGTTATTACATTATCTACTTACGAGATATTTCGCACGTTTGGTTGTCATAATGTTTTTACGCCCAGTTCTATTGGACTGCATGCCAAATGTTGCGGGACTGATGTTTAATGTCGTATGGTTGCAGATGGTTCGTACTAGGACCACGCACGAGGTTGGTGGCTCTAGCCAAGGTGGAGGCGATGACTCCCAGCCACCGGCCTACGACAGCACCCCGCAGCACCAGCCACCACCGCCGCCTCCGCTTACTCTAGCGGATGTGATAGCGGCATTGGTGGGAGGTCGTGAGGAGCAGACCGACCTGCTCCGCACGATCGTGCAGAATACGTCCCAGGCGGGAGGACGTCAAGAGCGAGGGCCTCGTGAGCCCCGCGAAGTGTCGTACTCGGATTTCATGAGTACGCACCCTCCAGTGTTCACCGAAGCTGAAGAACCACTGGAGGCGGACAACTGGCTGCGGACTATCGAGTCCAAGTTCGGGCTGCTCCAGTGTACGGAGCGGCAGAAGACGCTGTTCGCAGCACAGCAGCTCCACGGTGCCGCTGGTGCGTGGTGGGCGAATTATGTCGCCTCACGTCCGGCTGGCCATGCCGTGGAATGGCAAGAGTTCCGGGAGGCGTTCCGCGCCTATCACATCCCTCCCGGAATAATGAAGAGGAAGTTCCAAGAATTTTTGGAACTGAAGCAGGGCGGGAGGAGTGCCCACGACTACTCCCGTGCCTTCAACCATCTGGCGCAGTATGCGTCAGACTACATCTCCACGGAGGAGAAGAAGAGGGAGCACTTCTATCGGGGGTTACATCCCGAAATGAAGACCCACCTCGTACAATGGAACCGCGGCACATTCAACGACCTAGTCAATGCCGCCATCATGCAAGAGGACGCTCAGCGGGAGTTAGCAGCTGAGCAGAGGAAGCGCAGCGCTCCACCTAGCAGCGGTGGGAGTGGCGCTCCCCAGAAGTACCGTATGGTGTATCGGACACCATCCGGGCAGCAGTGGCAACCACCGGCGCGACCGCAACGGTTCGGGGGACGTCCCTTTCAGGCACCTCCGTTCCGTCCGCCGATGCCACCACCAAGACAGCAGCAGCAGCAGACGGTACCCCGGGCGTTTCCACCGCCACAACGCGCCCCAGGTTTCCGTCCACCGATCAGCGGGGGACCGCCCCGTTTCACCTGCTTCACGTGTGGCCAGGCGGGCCACATTGCGAAGGACTGTCCCCAGGGGCAGCAGAGCAGCGGGCAAGCCCAGTTTCAGGGCGGTGCTCGAGGCCGACCTCCGGTGAAGAAGGTTGGTCAGCGGACTGGAGGCGTCCGCAACCTCGACAATGAGGACGCCCCAGAGGGAGACAACGTGCTGGCGGGTACGTTTACTCTCAACCATCAAGCCATCGTCATATTATTTGATTCTGGTGCAACCCACAGCTTTATAAGTGCATCCTATGTGGCTAAACATCAATTGCAAGTCTTCCCAACCGACTGCACTTATATGATCTGCTCACCGGGAGGGAAGATTTCAGCTAATATGATGATTCCAAAGGCACCTCTGTGCTTAGGTGGGAAACTATATCCCACCACATTGATAATCCTTATGGGACAAAAGATTGATGCAATCTTAGGGATGTCATGGCTGCAATACCATGGCGCTGTCCTAGAGACTCGGACACGGACGGTTCACTTAAATTCTCCATTTCACCGTCCGCATTCCATGGTGTTAGACACACCAGTCCGGGAAGTTTTAGCAATTAATAATGCTGAAGTTCTCAAGTTAGAAGACATCCCCGTAGTCCGGGAGTATCCTGATGTGTTCCCGGATGATCTTCCGGGCATGCCACCTGAGCGGGATGTCGAGTTCAAGATTGAACTTGCACCCGGGACTACGCCCATCTCACGGAGACCATACAAGATGGCTCCGAATGAGCTGGCTGAACTGAAAGAACAGCTCAATGATCTGTTGAGCAAGGGTTTCATTAGGCCGAGTTCATCGCCTTGGGGATGCTCGGCGCTATTCGTGAAGAAAAAGGATGAGACCCTGAGGCTGTGTGTGGATTACCGGCCGCTCAACGCCGTCACCATCAAGAATAAGTACCCACTGCCCCGTATTGACATCTTGTTTGATCAACTGGTGGGAGCAAGTGTATTCTCAAAGATGGACCTTCGCTCTCGATATCACCAGATCAAGATCCGGGCGGAGGATATCCCGAAGACGGCGTTCTCGACGAGATACGGCTTATACGAATATCTCGTCATGTCCTTTGGTCTCACAAATGCTCCAGCCCATTTCATGTATCTCATGAACTCGGTGTTCATGCCGGAGCTGGACAAGTTTGTGGTAGTGTTCATCGACGATATCTTGGTTTACTCCAAGACAGAAGCCGAGCATGCCGAACACTTACGGATCGTTCTTCAACGATTGCGAGACCACAAGCTCTACGCCAAGTTCAGCAAATGCGAATTTTGGATCAGCCAAGTGCCATTCTTGGGACATATCATCTCAGCTGAAGGCATTGCGGTTGACCCAAGTAAAATCGAGCAAGTGTTGAAATGGAAAGCTCCCACTTCAGTTCATGAAGTCAGAAGCTTCCTCGGGTTAGCGGGATACTACCGGAGATTCATTCCAAGTTTCTCCAAGCTCGCTAAGCCGATGACAGAGTTGCTGAAGAAAGGGACAAAATATGTTTGGAACACGGCGTGTGAAGGAGCGTTCCGAACACTGGTGAAGCATCTCACAACAGCCCCGGTATTAGCTCAGCCGGATACAACAAAGCCCTTCGACGTGTATTGTGACGCGTCCGGTATTGGGCTCGGCTGCGTGTTGATGCAGGAAGGACGTGTGGTCGCTTATGGCTCACGCCAACTTCGGAACCATGAGCAGCACTACCCGACTCACGATCTTGAACTTGCTGCCGTGGTGTTGGCGCTGAAAATGTGGAGGCACTATCTCCTGGGGAACTTGGTGCATCTCTACACCGACCACAAGAGCTTGAAATACATTTTCACCCAGAAGGAGCTGAACATGAGGCGGAGGAGGTGGTTAGAACTGATCAAAGATTATGAGATTGAGATCCATTACCACCCCGGCAAGGCGAATGTGGTTGCCGACGCGCTGAGTCGGAAATCGCATGTCCATCACCTCACCATTACACCGGTGGAGGAGGAAGAGCCAAGTTTATACTTGGTTCCTTATGGATCGCTGTACAACCTTGCCCTCATCCCTACTATTAGGGAGGACATCATTGCAGCTCAGGAAACGGATAAAGGCATGGCACATCTCCGGAGACGGATAGACAATGGAGAAATCAAATGTTTCCGGAAAGATGGTGAGGGGACGCTGTGGTTCAATGACCGCATAGTCGTACCCCGAGATATGGAGTTGAGGAAAAAGATCCTCGATGAAGCTCACTTGTCTAAATACTCCATTCATCCGGGCAGCAACAAAATGTACCAAGATTTGAAAAAGAAATTTTGGTGGACACGGATGAAGAGGGAGGTAGCTAAGTACGTATCCGAGTGTGATACGTGTAGACGAGTGAAAGCTGATCACATGAAGAAATCAGGGCTGCTGCAACCCCTGAAGATCCCGGCATGGAAATGGGAAGATGTGAGCATGGATTTCATTGTGGGATTACCCCTAACAGCCAACAAGCATGATTCCATATGGGTAATCGTTGATCGGTTAACCAAGACGGCTCACTTCATTCCGGTGAATACACGTTACAATGCCGGCAAATATGCGGAGCTATACATAGCGAAGATTCTATGCCTATACGGGGTACCCAAGACCATTGTCTCAGATCGAGGTGCATTATTTGTATCTCACTTTTGGGAGCAGCTACACGCTGCATTGGGTACTAAGTTGATCAGGAGCTCCGCCTATCACCCTCAGACCGATGGTCAGACGGAAAGGGTGAATCAAGTCCTGGAAGACATTTTGAGAGCATGTGCCATCCACCATGGTAGGAACTGGGATGATCACCTACCATTGGCGGAATTCTCGTACAACAACGGTTATCAGGCGAGTATCAAGATGGCATCTTACGAAGCTCTCTACGGTCGTAAATGCCGCACCCCATTAAATTGGTGCGAGTCCGGTGAAAGGGTCACATTCGGAGTTGATGTGGTGAACGACGCCGAAGAGCGCGTTCGGACAATTCAAGCCAATTTGAAGGCCGCTCAATCCCGACAGAAGAGCTACGCTGATAAGAGGCGTAGGCCGTTGCACTTTGACGTTGGGGAACACGTGTACCTCCGCGTGTCTCCAATGAAGGGCGTGCACCGATTCGGTGTGAAGGGGAAGCTCGCTCCCCGTTTCATTGGACCCTACGCTATCACCGAGAAGTGTGGACCAGCAGCGTATCGATTGGAGCTACCGGCATCTCTGGCTGGTGTCCATGATATTTTCCATGTTTCGCAACTGCGAAAATGCTTGAAGCATACAACTGCTGTTCCTACCGAAGACATCGGCGAGCTGAAGCCGGATTTAACATATGATGAATATCCGGTGGGAATTCTTGATGAGAAAGCCAGGACCACGCGTAGCAGAACGTTGTGGTTCTACAAAATACTCTGGAGTAACCACACCGCCGAGGAAGCGACGTGGGAGAGCGAGGAGTTCCTTCGCTCAAATTACCCGGAGTTCTTGGCTTCTCAACACGGGTAAGTCCCTATTACATCGCTATCTCTTCTTTTATAATCTCGGGACGAGATTCTTTTAAGGGGGGAGGGATGTAAAAGCCCAAAAAAAGGGACTTGTAAAAACTTTTCTTCATCTCACAACACCACAATTTTCATTGTGGACACCTTAGGAAATGTTGTGAAAAGCATGTAACCTCCATCCAAAGAGTGATTAGAGGGAGAGTCTTCACTTTCACAAAGTAGGGTTTATACACATATGATCACACAATGGGGAATTCAAAACTGTTGTGTCCAAACTATTGTTTGCAGCAGCTAACACAAGGATCAAGTGGCATATTTGGATTCCTTAGGTCCGAATTAGTGGGGAGGCAAAGTTTCATTAATTTTTGAAAAGTCTTGCTGCCCATTTTTCCAAAGGAAATCAAATGTGCAAAGAATTCAAATGAATATTTGAATTTGCATGGAACTTGTCCAAACTTGTCAAATGAGCTCAGTTTCCAATTTTCAAACAACTGGGTTGGATAATTGTCAAACTTTGGTGATATTTTGAGGAAAAGAGGTACTGAGTTGTGGGGCCCACATGTCATAGGAATGAGTATACTTAACACTTAAGTTTCTCTCTGGACTTCACTCCACCGAGGTGTAACCCCGGGGCGACACCGAGCGGCCGCCCCCGTCGACCGAGGCTCCACCTCCTGCTCCCATTTCGCGCTGGCCTGCTCCTTATCCCGGAAACCGGCTGCAGCACGTTGCCATCTTCGCTTTGATCGCGCGCTAGCTGTTCTTCCCACGCGCAAACAGCAATCGGCGCTCACCGCCGCACTCCTTTCTCCCCGATTGCCGGCCTCAACCAAACCTCGGTTGTGCGCACCGGCAGTACAGAAAAGCAGCGCCTGTGCCTGCTCTACCACACCAGCCCCGCAACCCCAGAGGCCCTAGCCTGTGACGCGCACAATTCGGCAAACGGCGCCGAGAAAACAGAGCTGTCCGGCGGAGAACCGAAGCTGGTCTCACGTGGACAGACCCACCCAGAGCTTCTCAGGCCCGAGCTAGAGCACCCTCGGATGCGCTGGTAGCCCCTGATGCTCGTCCCCGAGGCTCAAGCCATGAGATGATCTACTAGGCTCGAATTTGGGAAAAGATCGCCGTCGGGCACCATCCGACCTTCTGATACGGTAATACCAAATTCGATCGTCCTTCTCGTTCTTAGGCCGTGAAACCTTGCACACAGGACCGCCACTAACCGGCGATCAGTAGTCCTTCACAACCCTAGTTGGAAATATGCACGTAGACCGCATGAAATCCAGAATTTCCGACCTCAAACGCGGAGGAGGTTTCGGGTGCACGGTGAGGCACCATTAGCCGCCGGTCCCGAGCAGTTCTGAGGCTAGGTCGAGCATCCCTTTGGTCCACTGGTGCTGTAGCGCTGTTCCACCGAGGTCTGGGCAGGCTAGGGTGACCGGGCGACGTTGCCAAACCAGTCCAGAGACGCCGCACCGTGGCCAGCTAGGTTAGAGCCATCGCCGACCGGGGAAGAGTGTTCCATCGTGTTCAGAACGGGAAATTAGGCCCTAGCGGCGAGGGAGAGCTCGGGGGATGGCCGGCAGGCCGGAATCCGTCGAACTCCGGCGAGCCCGGCGGCGCGCAGGCGCGGGTGGCCGGAGGTAGAAGACGACCGGTGGGTCCCGCCCGTCAGTGACAGTTTTTCAAATATTTGATCAGCTGTGGCGCAGGGATCTGGTGTGGAGGCGCGGGAAATAACCTGTAGCCTCGTGTGGCTTGCCCCGACGCATGACACCTGTCCCCGGACCCACAGCCAGTATTTGAACATTTTGGGGGAATTTCAGTTTTTAGTTCAAACTTTGAATAGCTACAACTTCGGGTAGGAGAATCCAAAAATTGTGAAACAAATTTCGTTGGATTCCTCTGATAGAGTACTATCCAAATGTAGAACCCAATTTGTATGAAACCCTTTAATTAATTCTGGAAAATTCTTGAAACTTTTCAGCAAAAGAATTTTAGAGGGAGTTTGGTTCATCCAAAAATCCCCAAATTTTGCCAGAATGTTCTTTAGGACATTAGTAAACCCCTGTAAAAGTTTCAGACCATTTGGAGTTGATTTGGTCAGAGCAATTCAAATTGGAAGGTGCTGTGTTCATTGGAATGCAGAAACATTTTCAGAGAATTTCCAAAACTTGGAAATTCAATTCTGGGCAAACCTTGACTCCAAAAATGCTAGGAAAATTCATGCAAACTCTATGAGCTATAATAGAAATTGTAGTTCATTAAGTTGAGCATGAACAGGGGTATTACCTCAGAATTAATTCTTCCTTGCTGATTTGCCAAGAGAATTATTCTGAGCAAACCACTCCATGAAAAGTGCTAGTGTTTGGTCCAGAGAGTTTTCTTGTGACAAGGAACTCACACAAAAATTCTCAGCCCCATTGGAGCTCTAGATCACCCCTGTCCTGTTTAACCACTTAAGGGAATTAATATGGAAAAGGGGGAAAACCACTTAGCATTTAACCATGTGATTAAGTTCAAGCCAAACCACCAACACCAGTTCATCTTTAAATTCTTAAACAAAGTTCCAGGTGTTAGAGGCTGGTTATTAGAACTAATAGTAGAAGTCTTACTCTAAAACTCACATTTGCATCTAAATTAACATGTAGTATTTCATTAACGTGTAGCCGTTGAAGAAGAGACTCCGGAAGTGCTGGACTTCCTTCTTCCGGACGAAGAACTAACTCCTGACCAGCAGCAACAAGGCAAGCCCCGGTTTGCATTAACCTTTTTATAAATTTTCTTTTGTTTACATGAGTCGTGTAAAGTATGATTGTGCATTAGGTGTAGGATGAATGGAACCCCACTTGCATAACCAAAGGTTCCTAAAAGAGTGAGGGTAGTGTCTAAGACCTCGAGTAGACAGGCTATGCTTAATGAGTCATAGGACTTCGGTACAAGTCGAGTAGTTGGAATCTACTCGCGAGATAGGCTTGGGACACACGGGTTCGGTGGAGTGATGTGAGATCACTTTAGTAATGAAAATGAGACTAGGCAGGGACTAGGGCGCAGAAAGAGAGAGTCTTGTGTGCGCAGCCCTGCCCGTGTCGATTGAGGACCGATCCGTGTGCGGCCCTGCTGAACAAGTATTGAACATACCGAAGGCATATCGGATATATGGGCCCCGATAAACCGATGTAGCCTAAACCTCCGGGCGTCGAGGCATAGCACACCGATTTATAGGTGTAGGTTGAGGGCAGCAAGGTGGAAATCTGCCAACGGGCATAGAGAGATGCTCCGTGTGGGGAACCTCCTGCTCGTTTCGGTGCGACCGGTTCGACGTTTGGGCTGTTGGGTGAAAGGTTGTCCCGTACGACATCGAGTGAGCGTGCTGTGCAGCTCCACGGGTGGGCGTACGTGACGTGCTTTTTGGGTTTTCCCTGCAGGTGTATATCGAGTCGATTCGCCGTCCCTCGCGGTGACGAGTACTGCTTGTTCACTGCGTCGTAACGTAGATTAATGAATGAAACATGTTGATTCAATATTGCTGGTTGATATAATTGTATTGTTACATGTGTGCCACCAAATACTGCTTACTAAATTTCAGATTTCATGAACTGTTAACTTGTTGCTAAAAGATGAACTAAGGATGAACTTGTAGGCGTGTCGTTTTGCTGAAGTGCTACCAACCTATGTCTTGGTATACCTCATGTAGAGTTTCATGCTTAGGTGAGTCGGTTAAGCCTTGCTGAGCCTTCGTGCTCACGGTTGCTGCTTAAGTGTTTTTCAGGTGAGGAGCCACCCACGGACTCGGAGTACGAGTCCACCGGCGAGGGTTACCCTCCGTCGGGGACCACGGCTGAGTGGGAGCCGTACACGCCGCGCTGAGCTGAGACGTGCAGCTAGTGTGGGTTGCCCTAGGGCTGGGCAACCGACTTTTGCTAGATAGGCGGGCGTGAGTTGTGTAGTGTAGACTTCCGCTGTGTAACATAAACAATAGTTGTAACTGAAGTTTGTACCTGTTTGTACAGTTTCAGTTGTTTTCCCATGTAATATATTATGTTCTTATGACGTGTGCTGTCGGGTGTCGCATCGCGTGGCACCACCCTCTGCGATCCTGGATGAGCGGATTCCGGTCCGCCACACTTGCTCCTCCGGTACTCTCAGGCACTTTGAATTACTTCGTTGTGCTTGCTTAACCAATCCATTTCAGATATTATATCAAGCCCTTGGGAATCCAAGACAATGAGGTTGACAAGGAAGTCTACCTCCCTTATTTTAAGGTTTACTTTTGGACATACTATATTAGTTCTCATATCTCCACCGGGAGAATTAACCAACATAGTATATTTCAAGTGTGATATGGGTAGATTATACTTGGCAACATACTTGGATGATATGAATGAATGTGATGCTCCGGAATCAAATAAAATGGTGGCTGGGTTGGAGTTGGCAAGAAACATACCAATCATGACATCCTCAGCCTGTTGCGCTTCCTCAGCAGAGACATGGTTCACGTTGCCACGAGCGTAGTTCTGCTGTCCACGGTTACCTTGCATAGCTCCTCCGTTCGGCCGTGGGTTCTTCTTGGGCGCGTTGCTTGGTTGTCCAGAAACTTTCCTCGGGCACTAACTTGCAAAGTGTCCCGTTTCTCCGCATGCAAAGCATGCCTTGTTGCCCAAGACAGCGGGGATGCTGGGGCGGGGGTTTTGAATCGGAGCGCCCATGTTTGGACGGGGCGCAGAAGGCAAAGGCACACGGGGTGCTTGCATGATAGGGCGTTGCTGTGGTTGTTGGTTAGGGCGAAAAGTAGAAGTAAACGATCCATACTGTGGTGCAGCTGGGGGCATGTACCGAGGGCGTACGTTGCTCTCTTGTGGCTGGTATGGCGTCTTTCTTTTGCCCTCTTGCTCGATCTCTCGGATCTTGCTCTCAACCACTATGGCTTTGTCAACTAGCTTTTGGAAGCTGGCATAATCGTTGTTGAGGATCTGAACTTGGATCTCATTGTTCAACCCTCTCATGAACAAGTACTGCATCCTTTGGTCCGAGTTGACATCTTCGGGGGCATACCTTGACTGTTGCGTGAACTTGTTGAGGTACTCATTCATGTTGTTCTTGCCTTAGCGGAGACCTTCAAACTCTTGCCTTTTGAGCATCATGACACCAACAGGGATATAATGAGAGCGGAAACTCTCCTTGAACTCATCCCAAGTTGTAGTCTCCTGGTTGACATGAGCGTTGCAAAGAGCGTCCCACCAGTCAGCGGCTGCTCCCATAAGTTGGTGCGATGCAAAGAGAACTTTCTCTCAGTCATTGCACTGAACTATGGCAAGCTTCTTCTCCATGGACTTCAACCAATCATCGGCTTCCATGGGATCATTAGCTTGTGCAAAAGTGGGTGGTCTAGTCCTCATGAACTCTCCCAATCGGTTGTGAGCCCGCGGTGGTGGCGGTGGTGGTGGCGGGGGTGCAGGAACGGGGTTATTGTTGTTGTTGTTGGCTTGCAGCTGACCCAAAGTTTGGATCATAGTTTGCATAAGCTTGTTCTACATAGCCATCAACCTTTCAAGATTGTTTCCACCAGCCTCGGGGTTGACATTCTCAGGAACATTGACGTGGTCATCCTCTTGGTTGCCACGGACGTTCCTTCTTTGTCGGCCGGCGTTTTCTCTCACCATCCTTGGATAGAATAGAAGTTACAAGTTTAGATGGATTCCACCCAACTAAATGCATCAAGGGTATGAACTATATATCAACCTATATGAGTATGTGAACACATGCCGAAGCATCTCACAACTCTCTACTATGTGTGGATATGGACAACGCTGAAATGTCCCACAACTCACACTAAGCACACAATCACAAGCAATCATCACAAAAGTTTCACACAACTCCTATTCAAGCTTATTCAATGGGAGTCCTATGTGGTTTTTAGGGTGATACCAATCTGTGACTCGTCCTATAGTCAATGTGGTTTGGGTGATACCTATGATACCAATCTTTGATCAATTTGTGACTTCTCCTAGTCTTGCATCCTACGGTCAAGGTGGTTCTGATGCCAATCTATGCATTCTAGGCTTGCATCCTACAGTCAATTGTGGCTCTAATGCTAATCTGTGACTAGGCCTAGGCTTGAGTCCTACGTTAGCGTGGCTTCTAATACCAATTTGTGATTTCTACCTCGGCTTGTGGCCTATAGTCAACCGTGGTAGCTTGATACCAATCTGTGACCTTATCTAGGCTTGTGACCTACAGTTAACCGTGGCTCTAATACCAATCTGTGACGCCCCGGTTCTGTGGAAAAACCACGGAACCCGGACTGATGCATATGTGTGCCCAGGATGTTCATCACGCATACACATATAATCCACAAACTGAATTCAGAATATATATAACCACGGATGAATAGGGTTTTATTACAATGTCTCATGAGTGTCTAACTCATTCTAGTAGCGGAAGTCTTTATTCTGACAGCGGAAGTCTTTATTCTAGCAGCGGAAGTCTTCTAAACTATTGCGGAAGCAACTAAGCAGCAGCAGCAGCGGCTCAATCTCCTACTCCATCCCCACAGGCAAGTTGACAGTGGATCACACGCCTAATACTCCACATGGTCTTTGAAATACTCTTCTTATGTTGCTGATGATGAAGTAATAATGCAAGTTTGAGTACATGATGTACTCAGCAAGTGCGGGAAAATATGACATGTAGCTTACAGCATGGAAGGTATAAAAAGGCTCATTGCATAAAGCAAAGTTTATTTCTTAAGACATGGTAAAAACAGCAACTAGCTTAAAATGAATTTAGTCCCAACATGTAACCAATTAAAACATCAACATACCTCTTTCATGATTCACCACTTTTCTTATCTCATCCGAACATTTCTCTTTCTCAACTTTTTCTTATGCTCATGAATACCATCTCGTATTCATTACCATGTCATTTCATATTCAATTCCATCTCATAACCGAGACCATCCTCATTATCAAGACTCAACAGTCTCAAAACCAAATCCTTAATGACCAAACCAATGACATCCAAATAACCAAACCGAACCATCCATCCCAAAAACCATCCCATCTAATCATGGAAGTTGGCCAGTCGCTTGTGACCGGAAGCATGGCTATCATGATAGTTTTATACTCTACAAAGTTAGCACCACTTAACCCACAAGTTTTTGATTTCATCACCCGTCGGCGACTGCAGAACCTCCATTATACCAGTACACAACCGTCGGTGTATGGCCAAGAGATCACAAAATAGCCTTTAAAAGAGGCTACTAGATGTATGGACTCACTAAGGTTTCACCAGCACGCTCGAATCACCATTCTCCCACCTACGGGCCCCCTCTTATGCCATGCGGTTGCCAGGGCAGTCCTCTATCGACTCCCATTCCCCGCGCCTTCCACGGTCCATAACAATCTAGTAACATACCTAATTAGTCAGCTAAGCCGCACCCATACTTGGCCTTGTGGTGGCACTGTATTCCTGGCATGTGCTCGCATGAACCGGTCCTTAGATCTACGGCAAGTAACCACCATCTCATTCTACCACATCCACAAACCAAGCTTGCCTAGATCTCCCCCGATTCATGTTCATCATCAAGTTCATATTATCTTTGTTCATATGAGTGCAGTAGCTAGACATATTCTACTTCACTTCCCACATCCCGTAGACTCAGCGAAGCAAAAAGGAAAATTGACCATACCCGACTCATCAACTTTCCCGGCGACAAGGGTGGTTAACAAAACTAGTAAACTCCTATAAAAGGGTTTCCCATCAAGTTGACTCAAGCACACACACCTTTTCGCAAACAAAACAGTTCCAAAAACATGTGATCAATATGGTCAAGGGGCACTTGCCTTGTTCCTGTGGCTTCTGTTGCTCAGGCGTCTCGAAATCTTGGTGTTGTAGCCCTTCGTAGGTAGCTCCCTGAGCTTGTCCTTCTACTTATGATCACGCACATACAAGATTTACAGCAATCAATCATCATGCACATACTCTACTCAAGATGCAATGGTGCATATGCATGCTAATCCTATGGTGTTGTTTTTATTAGATCAGTTTGTACGTATTCTTGCATGTTTTAATGGGCTTGCATGGGGTTTTACTATGAACAAAGGTGTAAAGATCAAGTGCGGACGTGGTGATGGTCTGGACTCAAGATCTAGATCAAACCGATCAACATGTGATCTGTCCATGAAAAAGCTTCTGTTCGAAGGTATCGAAGGAACAGATGCGAAGAAAACCGCGATGAGGTCATAAGGTGGTAACAAAGACCTACCTCACTTCTCCTTGGTCTCGGATCTTCCTCCTAGCAAGACAGATCGTCGGGGCTCTCTTCTGGCGACGGCGAGCTCGTTGGCGGTCTCTGGCGACTGAACTCCGGTGAAGAGAATTAACTCGACGAGTTGGGGGCTAGGGCTTCTAAGTCGTCGACTTGGAAACAGATGGTACGGCCAAGGGGTGTTCCGGGTTCTATTTATAACCGGAAAAAGAAGAGTCCTAATCTGATTGGATTTCAAATAAGAGTCCTATTCAAATCGTTTTTGAACCCTAACAACTTATCTCCAATCGATTTGGTGCAGTAACATCGTGGAAATCGTATCGGTTGCTTCTGTATCGGGCGCTCGTGCACAGGGCAAAAACCGCTTAAGGTTCTCGTCCTTCCACAGAGATAAGCTCCAGAGGATCCATGTGTCCAGCGAAGGCCTGGGCTTCCCTTTTCCTCAGGGCCGAGCTCTGGTTGCACCACGTGTCAGACGGGCGGGACCTCCCTCTTCCTCAGAGGTGAGCTCCACGTGCGCCACACGTCCTGGCAGGCGGGACCTTGACCTCCCTTTTCTTTGGAGGTGACTCCAAGAGTGCCACGTGTCAGTGCCGGGCCTCCCCTCTCTTCGGAGGTGGGCTCCGGAAGTGCCACCGTGTCCTAGCAGCCCCGGATCTCCTTTCTGCTCAGAGATGAGCTCCGAGGTTGACATGTGTTCAACTGCGTCGGACCTGTCTTCTAGGTAAGCTCCGAGAACAACACGTGTCAAGCAGTGTCGGACCTCTCGGGGGTGAGCTCCGAAGGCGACACGTGTCCAGTAGGACCGGACCTCTCGGAGGTTAGCTCCGAAGGTGACACGTGTTGTAACACCCCAAAATTTTGTTAAGACCCTAAATCATGTTAAGAGGGGAATTTAAAAATTTTTGGACGTGTTGCAGGTTTTGCAAAAATTCAAATTCAAACTGGAATTCAAATTAAACTCAAATCAGAAAAGAAATAGAAAAAAAAAGAGAAAACCGAAAAAAAACGGCCAGTGGGCCGCAACCCACCAGCCGGCCCACCCAGCGCCCGTGCCAGCCTGCAGCCGCGCGCGCCGCTTCCTCCCACTGATAGGCGGGGCCCGCCAGTTCATCGTCTACCTCGCGCCAGCACCGGACTCTCTCACCCGAATCAAAACCGATCGGGAATTCTCGCGTATTCCAGCCGAATTCCGTTCGGGGGCGACGCAAACTCGATCTAAACCACCCCGCCGCCCTCCCCCATCTATAAAAACCCCGGCCTCGTTCTGTTTTTCCCACGCGATCCGCCGATTTTCCTCCGGTGAGAACCGAGACTTCTTCGGCGAATTCTGGCCGATCTACGCTCGGAAATTCTGATCTAACTCGCTGGTCTTGATCCACCGCCTCCGGGGAACCTTGCAGGTGCAGAAAACTCGGTGACTTGCGGTGTAAACACAGCGCCGACGAGCCTCGCCATGAATTCACCTCGGACCTCGTCGCCGAGCACCTTCCAGGACCTCCGAGCTCAAGAAAACCCCCGAGGTGAGATCCCCGACCTCCCCTCCACCGATCTATGCCATAAAATCACAGTTCTAGGAAGAATTCTCGAAGATCCGAAAGTCTCCGACGAGATCGCCGCTTCCCGCCGCCGTGCGCCGCCGGCAGCGCCGCCCGCGCTCGATCAGAGCGACGTGGCCGCTTGTGCGCCGTTTATTTTAAATCGCACGGTAGGGTTTAAATCCCCGCGTACCGGTTCGACGTTATAATCTCAGCCGTCGGTTTAAAATCGGACGGTCCACGTCAGCCCCGCGTTATAAAGACTGGAAATCTTACGTGCTACCCCCTGGGGTTCTCGGGAAATAAGAGCTAGCCCCGGAAACTTCTGATCTAGCCCCTGGAACTTCAGAAAATCATGTAAATTCTTTTAAAAATCAGTTTTAGCCCCTGGACTTAATAAAAATTTGGAAAAACTCCTCTGATAAGTGTAGCTAGACCCCTGGAAATTCTGAAAATAATATTATAGACCCTGTTGTGGGGTGAGTTTACCTTTTTAGCCCTGTTTAATATTAAATTTGGGAAATTGAATATGTGGCTAGTGTTTAAACTTAAAAAGTGGGACAAACATATTGTCAAAATTAAATCAAAGACTTTCTCAGTATTTAGGAAACTTTGGAGTGAGATAAAAACATATTTTGGGCTGAAGTGAATCTGTTTAATTTATTATTCACATTTAGGGACACATTTTTAAGTAAAGAATAGTTCTAGAAAATAAGGAAAATAATTATGAAGTAGTTTACATCAGAGGAAAAGGTCAAAAATATATTAGCAAATATTTTAGATCAGAACCTATTCTGTTTAGATGATGTATCTCGTTATTTTTATAATAAAGTTCACACTTAGGCATAGGAAATAATTCTGAAAATATAGCAACTAATAAATGATAAATGGAGTTTCTAAAATCCAAAGAATTCAGTTTAGGGTTGGTAGAAATTATGAAGACACATATGGAGAAGGAAAATACCTTTCATGCATACTAGGTAGCTAAAAGGTGTAGTAATTGAATATAAGGAATTTATTTAAAGTGGAAACTCATATATATAGTATGTAAGTATAGATGTGAACACAAAAGTAGGAATCATATACATATGATCAAAAGTGCATGCAAGCCACAAATCAACACACATAGAGTAACCACGACACATATAATGGTGAATGACTTTCATAAATATGAATGTGTGGTTTGTATGAAGTGGAAGTGTGAACTATGTCTTATGGATTGTTGTTTTTCTTTTGCTATGTGTGATGGTGTGATGTAGAACCTGCTCAAGAGCAAGTTATTCCTTTCCAAGATCAGGACTATCCATTTCAAGAGCAGCAGGAAGGAGGCAAGTGTCCTTGACCACTTTGATCCTATGCTAGGATGTGTAGATAGAATTATTTGCATTATCAAATGAAATATGAAACTCATGCTAGGAAGTTTCCCTAGAATTGCATTACCTTGTTTTCCTTGTAGCTTGGGTTGGGATTTATTTTATCATGTCATTTATTATTATGCATATGCTTAGCCATGCTTAGAATGGGATATTTGGGATATGAGATCATCAGTTTATTTTACCATACTCTTGAATGAGATATTGTGAGTTATGTAGAGGTAGGGATCAAGGCAAGTTGGATGTTTTGGTTGTGTGCTGGGTGCACGAGACTCGGGTTTGTGTTTAGTACTTGCCTTGATCCTAAGGACCGGTTCATGGAGCATGTAACCTGGCTTTATAGTGCCAACCACATGCTGAGATGGGGCAGCTTGGCCAATTAATTAGGTGTATCCCCGGCGTAGTATGGGTGTGTTCGATGGTGGGGGGAATAGGTGTCAGCTGGACTACCATATGAACCGCAAGGCTCAAGAGGGGGCCACTGCAGCGGGGTTGGAGCCTCTTGTATGCTGTTAGGGGTGAAACCTCAGTGGGCCCACGCTCGTCGGGAATTCCTTTGTAAAGGCTTCGTAGTGATCTCCTGGCTACACACCTGGGAAGTGTGAATGTGGTTCGTAGCCACTGGCATAATGGAGGTTCTTTTAGTCCACCCGGCAACGGGGGATGAAATCACTACATGTGGGTACAGTGGTGCAAACTCTACAGAGTCAAAACTGTCATGACAGCCGTGCTCACGGTCAAGAGCGGCTTGGACTTATTCATGATTAGAGGATTGATGGTTTTGGAAGTTAAGCGGGGAGCTTAACATTGGAAATGATGTTATGGTTATTGGATTATGATGATGGGATGGGAGATTGGGACCATTTCACCTGTGTAGTAATGTAGGTGCTTAATAAGCTAAGGTGATAGGTATTAATTGCGTAGTGCTTTAACCATGAGTTCAACCTCTCCTTGTTCTAGCCATGCATGATATAATTTTCCCACACTTGCTGAGTACCATTGGTACTCAACCTTGCATATTTTGTTGGTTTATATTGCTGCTCAGGTCAAGATAATGAGGTGGTGTATAATGACCAAGACTTTGGACCCGAAGAAGGTTTCTAGGTTCATGGAGACCCCGGGCAACGTCTGTGACCGAGCCCTCAAGAATAATATTCCGCTGCTAGTTTATTTACTTGTGATGAACTTATTATTGTCCATCGAGACATTTACTATGTAAGACTTACTTATATTCGACACCTGGCTTGTAATAAATGATGCTTCACTATTTGTCATCACATGTATGAGAAAATGATCCTGGCATACATGTGATATTCACTTGGTTGTTCTTCGGAAAAACCGGGTGTGACACGTGTCCGATGGGTTGGGCCTTACTCCACCGCAGCGACTAGCTCCGGTGGTGACACGTGTCCTGCGGGGCTGGACTTCGCTTCTCCGCAGAGACAAGCCCCGGAGGCAACTTGCGTCCTGCGGGTCGGACCTCGCCCCTTCCACAGAGGCTAGCTCCGAGCCTGCCACGTGTCTGGCGGTCCCGGACCTCTCCCCACTACGCAGGGGTGAGCTCCAAACACGCCACGTGGCCAGCGGGCCGCGTGAAGTGTCTACAGCGCTCCTCGGCGAACTGGAACTGGCTCTTTTTAGCTATCTTTCTGATTCCTTTTCTTTTTTCTACTTATTTTTAAAATGTTTATCTACATGAAATATGGATGCATGCATGAATTATGAAATTGAGGGTGTTACAGCAAGGAAGGGGGCTTGGCAGCAGGGGTGACGACCAAAAGAGAGAGGATTTCAGCCAGGGGGTGGGGGTTATATTTATAAGGGGGGAAAGAGGATTCCTACTCCAATTGGAGCTCAAATAAGAGTCCTATTCAATTTTTTTGGATCTTAACAAACTTATCTCTTGTGGTGCGGCAGCCTTGGGGATTTTATCCCCAAAATGTGGGGGAAAATTCCCCCTTTTGGGAATTGGGGAATTTAGAAATTTTGAGGGAAATTTGGAGAAATTTGGGAATGGCTCATTTCGGCTATCTTTTTCCCGTTCCTCACCATTTCTGTGTCACTTGTTCCATTTCTCCATTCCCCTCTCCATTTCTATGTCCCATTCTCCATTTATACATTCCCCTCTCCATTTCTATGTCCCATTCTCCATTTCTACATTCCCCTCTCCATTTCTATGTCCCATTCTCCATTTATACATTTCCCTTCTCCATTTCTATGCCCCATTCTCCATTTCTATATTCCCTTCTCCATTTCCGTGGTTTTTCCTCCATTTGTATGGTTCTTTCTCCATTTCTATGGTTCTTTTCTCCATTTTTCTTTCTCCATTTCTATAGTTCTTTCTCCATTTCTATAGTTCTTTCTCCATTTCTACTTCTTTTATAATGTTTCTCTACATGAAAATGTATGGAATGCATGGAAATGAATTTGAGGGTGTTACAGTCCCACCTGTCAGCTGCTGCTCCCATAAGTTGGTGCGACACGAAGAGAACTTTCTTCCGGTCATTGCACTGAACAATAGCAAGCTTCTTTTCCATGGACTTCAACCAATCATCAGCTTCCATGGGGTCATTGGCTTGTGCAAAAGTAGGCGGTCGATTCCTCATAAACTCTCCCAATCTGTTGTGAGCCGGCGGGGGTGGCGGTGGCGGCGGTGGGGGTGCAGGAACGGGGTTAGGATTGTTGTTGTTGTTGGCCTGCAGCTGACCCAACGTTTGTATCATCGTTTGCATGAGCTGGTTCTGCATAGCCATCAACCTTTCAAGGTTGCTTGCATCGGCCCCGGGGTTGGCATTTTCAGGAACTTCAACGTCGCCATCCTCTTGTGGTTCATTGTTGCCACGAGCGTTCCTCCTTTGATGGTTGGCATTTTCCCTCACCACCTGTGGGAGAGAGTAGAGTAGAATAGAAAATAGAAGTTTAGATTGATCCCCCCAACTATATGCATCAAGTTGTATGAACTAAGTATCTTCTTTTATTAATTTCAGCCTATATGAGGATGTGAACACGTGCCGAAGCATCTCACATCTCTCCACTATGTGTGGATGTGGACATTCGCCGAAGTGTCCCACAACTCACATCAGCACATAAACACAAGCAATCATCACAAAAGTTCAACACACCACTCTTATTCAAGCTACTACGATCTAAACATTCCGATTACAGCTTATTCAATGTGAATCCTAAACTTAATCATGTGAACCGGTGCTGTTCTCGCCTTGTGATGGGGGTGGTCCATACATGGGCGCACGCCATGGTGAGTCGGCAGTCCATGTAGGGTTAGATGATGCTGGTGCTCCATTTTCTCCCGCGTTGGCACGAGTCTCCTCTTGTTTCTCCAGCAAATACAGCTTCTTGCGGAGGTAATGGATCTCTTCTTGTGCGCTTGCGTAGCGGTTTCCTAACTCCACAAATAACCTATGAGACTTGTCAGCAGCTTGTGGGTTGGAAAGTAATGTTACATGGCGTCCAATGATCTCCCTTGTGCCACTCTTCCAATACGGGTGCAGCCCAAAAGTGGTGCCCTCAAGCTGCTCATGGAAGGCGTAGCACAGTCCGGTGAGTGCTTCCCATGCAGCATCATCGATAGCTTCTGCCCTTGTAGCTCTCCATGTGGGTGTGAAGTGCCGAGTGACAACCCTACCGTTAGATAGGATGGTTACGTCAGCCTTCCACTCTTCATGTCCGAGACGAGGGACTTTCTTGAGAAGATATTCCAGGTATAAGCTGCAGCAATCCAGAAATTCTTTGAGCTCCCTGGATATGTGTCCTCCTTCCGTTCCGTCGGACCGAAATTCTTGAACTGAATGTGTTGGCCCATTCATCACCTTAATTATTTGTCTCAGCAAGGGGTGGCTCCTCCTCGGGTTCATCTCCTCCCGTCATAGCTTCATGAGGCTCCACGGGGTGTAAGCCCGCGTGAAACTCTTCCTGAGATACGTAACAGAGGCAGACCCAAAGGGTATGCCAGGTGGGCCCCGGCATACCCTGGGCCCAGTCAGCATAGACAGAGTAGACATGGTATGGTAGAATTGTTTCTAAAATAACAAAGACCCTGCATTCTATCAGCCATTGTACAATTGATTCCATCAATGGAATGACGGCTCGCGGTGGCGACCATTGTATTCTGCATGGTATTGTGATTTTTTCTCGTGCTTGGCTAGCGGTGGCAACCGTATTTTTTTATGCCAGCATGATCCGCTCGTGATTTTTCCTGTCGTCCGGTGAGAGGCAGTGATACAAAACGGACCTCGAGTGTGCAGTGTGCATCTTCGTGCTGCCACAACACTCACGTGGAGATAATCATGAACGCCGTTGTATATGGACAAGAACCAGTAGAATTTGTTGAAGAAACCGATAAATTTATCTCTTTTTACATTTGTCTGTTGGTGTTCTTCTCATTCTGCGCATTCTTATTAGTATTTTTTATATATCAAGAAAAGGGATACCAACAAGATCACTAGATTAGATATGGACTCATCTAATATAAACATTAATACTATATATTTATAATATAGTAAGTTTTCTATCATCACACATGACTTTTATTATACTATGTCGTACTTATATCGGTTGTCAAATATTGTTTTTCTTAAAATTTATAAATAATTTTATTGAATTGTATGTAAAAAAATTATGGCATACCCTTTGATGAAATCCTAGGTCCGCCACTGATGCGTACCAATGCTGTTCTTGTGGATCATCCTCCATATCGTCTTCGAATGGTTCCACCTCCTCCGGATCCTCTTCCTCATGCATATAGCTATTGACTTTATATTCATCACGAGGTTCCATCTCCACTTCCTCCCAATTTGGTCCATCGGACACCTCAATGGGGTTAAGAGCACTCCCACGTGGTGGTGGACGAGTTCTTATGCGTGCTGTACTCCTGGTCACTGGCATCTATAAATAAGACATTTGAAACTTTAGAGAAGGAAGAAATAACTCCAAAATTTCAGAAGCTATGGAGCAAGAAAGCAAAGGTGTTGCTGTCAAAAGAAGAGAAAAGGAGGGCCTGAAAATAGCACTTTGCGGTGGCTGAATTGACAAGTAAAGTGCAGCAGCAAGCAAATTTTCAAAAATAGCAGTTTAGAGGGGTGTTCCTATGTGTTTTAGAGTGTCCATTCTACCTAGTCTTGCGTCCTACGGTCAACGTGGCTCTGATGCCAATCTGTGACAGCCGGTTCCAAAAATAGAACCAAGTGAATGCATATGTGTGCCTAGGATGTTCGTCACACATGCACATGTAATCCACAAACTGAATTCAGAATATAACCACGAATAAATAGTGTTCAAGTACTTTATTACATCGACTCATTGTGTCACTTATGAATCTGTAACTTATTCTTGCAGCGGAAGACTCTAACGACAGCGGAAATAACTAAACAGCAGGCTCCAATCTTCATCTCCACGGGCATGTTGACGGTAGTTCGCACGCCTAGTACTCCACATGTTCCTTGAAGTACTCTTCTCCTGTAGCTGATGTATATGTGGGAATGCAAGGGTGAGTACATGTCATACTCAGCAAGTGCGGGAAAAGTATGACATGTAGCTTACAACAAGGTAGGCAATAAAAAGGCTCATTGCAGCAAACAAATTTTATTTCACAAACATGGTAAAAACAGCAACTATTTCTAGGTGAAATTTATCCCATCATAATCAAGTAAATCAGCAACATTCTCTCATCACAATTCACCATTTATCAAGTCTCATCCAGCATTTAATCTTTCTCAAGTTCATCTCATACTCATAAATATTCATCACATCTCATATTCATATAACCGAAACCAAACTCATTATCATTACTCAAAACAGTCACAAAAACTAATCCCAATGACCATACCATAACCATACCGGATAACCATCCCAAGTTTTCCCTCTAATCATGGAAGTTGGCCAGGTGCTTGTGACCGGAAGAACGGCTATCACGATAGTTTTACACTCTGCAGAGGTAGCATCACTTCACCAACAAGTTCGTGATTTCATCACCCGTCGGCGATTGCAGAACCTCCATTATACCAGTACACAACCGTCGGTGTATGGCCAAGAGATCACAAAATAGCCTTTACAAAGGGGCTACTAGATGTATGGACTCACTGAGGTTTCACTGACAGTCTCGAATCACCATTCTCCCACCCACGGGCCCCCTGTAACACCCTCAATTTCGTATTTATGCATGCATACATATTTCATGTAGAGAAAACATTTTAAAAGAAGTGGAAACAAAGAAAGAACCAAAAAGATAGCTGAAAAGAGCCAATTCCAGTTCGCCGAGGAGCGTCGTAGACACTTCCCGCGGCCTGTTGGCCATGTGGCACCTTCGGAGCTCATACCCGTGGAGGGGGAGAGGTCCGCCGCTAACTGGCCACGTGGCAGGCTCAGAGCTTGCCTCTGCGGAAGGGGTGAGGTCCGACCCCGTGGGACACGTGTTGCCCCCGGAGCTAGCCTCTGCGGAGGAGCGAGGCCAGCCCCGCAGGACACGTGTCGCCTTCAGAGCTAGTCACTGTGGAGAAGCGGGAGGTCCAACCCACGGGACATGTGTCGCTCTCGGAGCTCGTCTCCGAGAGGTCCGGCCTTGATTGGACACGTGTCGCTCTCGGAGCTCACCTCCGAGAGGTCCGACACTACTGGACATGTGTCATCCTCGGAGCTCACCTCCGAGGAGAAGGTCCCGATGGACACGTGTCATCCTCGGAGCTCACCTCCGAGGAGAAGGTCCCAATGGACACATGTCATCCTCAGAGCTCGACCGCCGGGAGGTCCGACACTGCTTGAGATGTGTCGTTCTCGGAACTTACCTTTGGGGAGAAGAGAGGTCCGACAGAGTTAGACACGTGTCAACCTCGGAGCTCATCTCTGAGCAGAAAAGAGATTCAGTGCTGCTAGGACACGTGGCACTTCCGGAGCCCACCTCCGAAGAAAGGGGAGGTCTGGCACTAACATGTGGCACTCTTGGAGCCACCTCCGAAGAGAGGGGAGGTCCAGCACTGACTCATGGCGTACGTGGAGCTAGTCTATTGAAAGAGGGGAGGTCCCAACCAACCAGACACGTGGCGCACGCCAAGCTCGCCTCTGAGGAAGAGGGAGGTCCCGCCCGCCTGACACGTGGCGCAACAAGAGCTCACCCCTGAGGAAAAAGGAATCCCAGGCCCCCGCTAGACACGTGGAGCCTCCGGAGCTTATCTCTGCGGAAGGACGAGGTCCTTAAGCGGTTTTGCCCTGTACGCGAGTGCCCGATATAGAAGAAACCGACACGATTTCTTCTACGATTGATACCGCACCAAATCTATTGAAGATAAGTTGTTAAGATCTAAACACAAAACAAATAGGACTCTTATTTGAAATCCAATCGGAATAGGACTCTTCTTTTCCCGGTTATAAATAGAACCCGAAACACCCTTGGTCGTAACATCTTCCCAAGCTGACAACTTAAAGGCCCTAGCCCCAAACTCGCCGATTTAACTCCTCGCCGGAGTTCAGACGATGGTGAGCCCCACCGGTGAGACCGCCGACGAGCCTGACATGATCACCGGAGGAGAGTCGACGATCTGTTTTCCTGCCATTGCTAGGAGGAAGGATCTGAAGGAAGTAAGGTAGGTCTCCATTACCACCTTACGACATCATCGCGATTTTTCTTTGCATCTGTTTCTTCGATCCCTTCGAACAGAAGCTTTTTCGTGCGTGGACAGATCACGTGTTGATCTAGATCTTGAGTCCAGATCATCACCACGTCCACACTTGATCCTTACACCCTTGTTCATCGTAAAACCCCATGCAAGCCATTAAAACATGCAAGAACACGTACAAACTGATCTAATGAAACAGCGCCATAGGATTAGAATGCATATGCACCATTGCATCTTGAATAAGGATTGTGCATGATGATTGATTACTGTAAATCTTGTATGTGCGTGATCATAAGTAGAAGGACAAGCTCAGGGAGCTATCTACGAAGGATTACAGCACCGAGACTTCGAGATCCAAGAGCAACAAAAACCACAGGAACAAGGCAAGTGCCCCTTGACCATATTGATCTCATGTTTTTGGAAACTGTTTTGTTTGCGAAAACTGAGTATGCTGAGTCAACTTGATGGGAAACCCTTTTATAGGAGTTTACTAGTTTTGTTAACCACCCTTGTCGCCGGGAAAATTTATGAGTCGTGTATGGTCGTTATGCTTTTTGCTTCGCTTAGCTTACGTGTTATGGGAAGCGAGATAGAACGTGTCTAGCTACTGCACTCATATGAACAACGTTAATGAGAACTTGATGATGATAATTAACATGAATCAGCGTAGATCTAGGCAAGTTTGGTTCATGGATGTGGTAGAATGAGATGGTGGTTACTTTCCGTAGATCTAAGGACCGGCTCATGCGAGCACATGCCAGGAATACAGTGCCACCACAAGGCCAAGTATGGGTGCGGCTTAGCTGACTAATTAGGTAAGTTGCTAGATTGTTATGGACCGTGAAAGGCGCGGGGAATGGGAGTCGAGTGAGGACTTCCCTGGGAACTGCATGGCACAAGAGGGGGCCCGTAGGTGGGAGAATGGTGATTCGAGCCTGCTGGTGAAACCTTAGTGAGTCCATACATCTAGTAACCCCTTTGTAAAGGCTATTTTGTGGTCTCTTGGCCATACACCGACGGTTGTGTACTGGTATAATGTAGGTTCTGCAGTCGCCGATGGGTGACAAAATCACAAACTTGTAGGTAAAGTGGTGCAAACTCTGCAGGGTATAAAACTATCATGATAGTCGTGCTTCCGGTCACAAGCACCTGGCCAACTTCCATGATTAGATGGGATGGATGGTTCGGTTTGTTTATTGGGATGTCATTGGTTTGGTTATGGTTTGGTCATTGAGGTTTGGTTTCAGGACTGTTGAGTCTTGGTAATGAGGTTGGGACTGTTGAGTCGTGATAATGAGCTTTGGTCTCGGTTATGAGATGGAATTGAATATGAGATGAGATGGTCATGAATATGAGATGGTATTCATGAGCATGAGAAAAAGTTGAGAAAGATAAATGGCTGTATGAGACATGAAAGGTGGTGAAATATGATGGAGGTATGTTGATGTTCTAATTGGATATATGTTGGGATTATATTCACTTAAAGTTAGATGTTGTTTTTATCATGTTTTGTGAAATAAAATTTGCTTTTCTGCAATAAGCCCTTTATTACCTACCTTGCTGTAAGCTACATATCATATTTTCCCGCACTTGCTGAGTACACCACGTACTCAAACTTGCATTATTACTTCATCATCAGCAACAGGATAAGAATACTTCAAAGATCATGAGGCGTACTAGGCGTGTGATCTACCGTCAACTTGCCTGTGGAGTAGGAGATGGAGCTGCTGCCATTGCTTAGTTTGCTTCCGCTATAGTGTAGAAGACTTCCGCTGCTAGAATAAGACTTCCGCTGCTAGAATTGAGTTAGAGACTCATGAGACATTGTAATAAAACCCTGTTATTCGTGGTATTATTCTGAATTCAGTTTGTGGATTACATGTGTATGTGTGATGAACATCCTGGGCACACATATGTATCAGCTTGGTTCCGAGGTTTTTCTCGGAACAGGGGCATCACACCCCCTCTTGTGCCATGCGGTTCCCAGCGCAGTCCCCCTCGACTCCCATTCCCCACGCCATCCACGGTCCATAACAAGCTAGCAACACACCTAATTAATCAACTAAGCCGCATCCATACTTGGCCTTGTGTTGGCACTGTTTTCCTGGCATATTCTCCCATTAACCGGTCCTTAGATCTACGGCAAGTACCACCATCTCATCCAGCAACATCCACGAACCAAGCTTGCCTAGATCTCCCCGATTCCATGCCCATTAACATCATCAAGATCTCATCATCATTATTCATATGAGTGCAGTAGCTAGACATGTTTTATTTCAGCTTCCCGTATCCCGTGGATTAAGCGAAGCAAAAAGGAAAAACGACCATACCAGACTCATCAACTTTCCCGGCGACAAGGATGGTTCAAAAAACTAGTAAAACTCCTATAAAAGGGTGTCCCATCAAATTGACTCAAGCATACGAGTTTTCGCAAACAAAACAGTTTCGAAACATGGGATCAATATGGTCAAGGGGCACTTGCCTTGCTCCCGTGGTTCTTGTTGTTCAAGCGTCTCGAAGTCTTGGTGTTGTAGTTACCCGTAGATGGCCTCTTGAGCTTGTCCTTCTACTCACGATCATGCACATACAAAATTCACAGCAATCAATCATCATGCACAAACTTTACTCAAGATGCAATGGAGTAGATGGATGCAAATCCTATGGTGCTGTTTTAGTAAACTAATTTGTACGTGTTCTTGCATGTTTTAATGGGCTTTCATGGGGTTTTATGATGAACAAGGGTGTAGAGATCAAGTGTGGACGTGGTGATGATCTTGACTCAAGATCTAGATCAATTCCACAGTCAAAAATCGATCAAAACACGATCTGTCCACACGCAAAAGTTTCTGCTCGAAGGGGGCGAAGAAAAAGGATGCGTAGAAACAGCGGCGACGTTGTAAGATGGGTAATGGAGACCTACCTCTATTCCTCCTTGTGGCAGGGCCTTTCTCCTAGCAATGGCAGCAGCGGAGAATTTTTCTATGGAAAAATTTGGTAGGACAGATCGTTGGGCTTCTTCTCCGGCAACGGGGGGGCTCGCCGGCGACCAAACTCCGGCAGGGGGGGCGGCCAACTCGGCGAGTTGGGGAGTGGGCAGGGGTTCCAAGTCGGCGACTTGGAGGGGGAGGGGGAGGCTGTGGCCAAAAAGGGGGGGCTCGGGTTGTATTTATAAGGGGGAGAAGGGAGGAGTCCTACTCCAATTGGAACTCAACAAAGAGTCCTACTCAATTTGGAACTCAACCAACTTATCCCTTTAGTTGGGTGTGGCAGCCTTGGGGATTTTATCCCCCCCCCCCACAAATGTGGGGAAAATTCCCCTTTTGTGGAGTTGGGGAAATTTGGGAATGGCTCATTTCAGCTATCTTTTTCCCATTCCTCACCATTTCTATGTCACTTGTTCCATTTCTACATTCCCCTCTCCATTTGTATGTCCCATTCTCCATTTCTACATTCCCCTCTCCATTTCTATGCCCCATTCTCCATTTCTATATTTCCCTTCTCCATTTCTATGCCCCATTCTCCATTTCTATATTCCCTTCTCTATTTCTGTGGTTTTTTCCTCCATTTCTATGGTTCCTTCCTCCATTTCTATGGTTCTTTCTCCATTTCTATGGTTCTTTCTCCATTTCTATGGTTCTTTCTCCATTTGTATAGTTCTTTCTCCATTTCTAGGGTTTTTTCTCCATTTCTACTTCTTTTATAATGCTTCTCTACATGAAAAATGTATGCAATGCATGGAAATGAATTTGAGGTGTTACACAAACGAGCAGGAGGTTCTCTACATGGATCATCTCTCTATGCCCATTAGTGAATTTCCACCTTGTTGTCCTCAACCTACACCTATAAATCGGTGCGCTATGCCTCGACGCCCGGAGGTATAAGTTACATCAGTTTATCGGACCCCATATATCCGATATGCCTTCGGTACATTCAAACTTGTCCAGCAGGGCCGCACACGAATCGTGTGATGCCCTCAATTCTGTGGAAAACCAAGGAACCGAGAACTGATGCGTATGTGTGCCCAGGATGTTCATCACACATACACATATGTTCCACAAACTGAATTCAGAATATATATAACTACAAATAACAGAGTTTATTATAATGTCTCATGAGTCTTGGACTCATGCTCACAGCGGAAGTCTTTATTTCTATGCAGCGGAAGTATTTATTCTAATGCGGAAGCAATCTAACTAATGCGGAAGCAAATCTAAGCAGCAGTGGCTCCATCTCTACTCCATCCCCACAGGCAAGGTTGAGAACAGATCACACGCCTAATGCTCCACTTGATCTTCATAATAGTCTTCTCCTGTTGCTGATGATGAGATAATAATGCAAGTTTGAGTACAATGATGTACTCAGCAAGTGCGGGAAAATATGATATGTAGCTCATAACAAGGTAGGTATAAAAAGGTTCATTGCAGAAAAGCAAAGTTATTTATCAAAACCATGATAAAACAGTAACTCATCTTTTTAAGTGAATGTAATCCCAACATGTGTTAGAATACCAATCATACCTCCATTATGCTAATTACCTTCCATATCACAATCAATCAACCTCACTCTTGCTCAAGAATACCTCCTCGTATTTGCTACCATCTCACGAATATCATCTCGTATTTGCTACCATCTCATCTCATAAACAACTTCGTCTCACACCGAGACCAACCTTGTTGCCATGACTCAACAGTCATGCAACCCATCTTATCACCCGGACTCAACAGTCTCAAAACAAAACCAAAGTCAAACCATCCAAAACCATAACCATTAACCATATCCAATAACCATCCCAACTAATCATGGAAGTTGGCCAGGTGCTTGTGACCGTAAGCTCGGCTATCATGATAGTTTTAAGAACTCTGCAGAGTTTGCACCTCTTTACCCACAAGTTTGTGATTTCGTCACCCGTCGGCGACTACAGAACCTCCATTATACCAGTACACAACCGTCGGTGTATGGCCAAGAGATCACAAAATAGCCTTTACAAAGGGGTTACTAGATGTATGGACTCACTAAGGTTTCACCGGCAGGCTAGAATCTCCAATTCTCCCACCCATGGGCCCCCTCTTGTGCCATGCAGTTCCCAGGGCAGTCCTCACTCGACTCCCATTCCCCGCGCCTTCCACGGTCCATAACAATCTAGCAACTTACCTAATTAGTCAGCTAAACCGCACCCATACTTGGCCTTGTGGTGGCACTGTTATCCTGGCATGTGCTCGCATGAACCGGTCCTTAGATCTACGGCAAGTAACCTCCATCTCATGCTACCTCATTCACAAACCCAGTCTTGCCTAGATCTCCCTCCGATCCATGTTCATTAACAACATCAGTTTCTCATTATCATTATGAGTGCAGTTAGCTAGACACACCTATCTCGCTTCCCAATCCCTTGGACTCAACGAAGCATAAAGCAAAAACTATACCCGACTCATAAACTTCCCTGGCGACAAGGGTGGTTTAACCAAAGCTAATAAACTCCTATAAAAGGGTTTCCCATCATGTTTGACTCAGCACACACACACCTTTTCACAAAACAAAACAGTTTTCCCAAAACATAGGATCAATATGGTCAAGAAGCACTTGCCTTGTTCTTGCGGTTCCGGTTGTTCTTGGATCTCGAAACCTTGTTGTTGCAGCTCGTCATAGACAGCTCCCTGAGCTTGTCCTTCTATACATGATCACGCACATACAAGATTCATAGCAATCAATATCATGCACAAACTTTAACTAGACGCGGTGATGCATATGCATGCTATCCTATGATCAGTTTTATTAGATCGGTTTGTACGTGTTCTTGCATGGCTTGCATAGATTTTATGATGAATAGAGGTGTTCGGATCAAAGGTGGACGTGGCGATGATCTTGTCTTTTAGATCAACCCGATCAACAAGTGATCTGCCCACGAGAAAGCTTCTGTTCGAAAGGAATCGATGAACAGATGCAAAGAAAACACGACGATGTTGTAAGGTGGTATTGGAGACCTACCTTACGTTCTTCTTGGTCTTGGGGTCCTTCTCTGATCAGACAGATATTTGGGCTCCCCTTCCGGCAATCTTCCTCGACTGAACTCCGGCGATGGGCTTACTCGGCGAGTTGGGGCTGGGGCTCTAAGTCGTCGGCTTAGGAGTTGGAAAAGAAGTTCGTGGTTTCGGCCAGAGGTTCTGGGTTCTATTTATAATCGGGAGAAGAAGAGTCCTAATATGATTGTATCTCGAATAAGAATCCTATTCAGATTATCGTTGAATCTTAACAACTTATCCTGAGTTGATTTGGTACGGTAACATTGTGGAATTTAGGTCGGTTTCTTCTCCGTACCGATATTTCTACGCGTACAGAATCCAAAAACCGCTCCAGAACTCGTTACCTCTGCGGTGATGAGCTCCGGAAGTTCCACGTGTTTACTGGGACCTGATCTACCCTTTTCCGCAGGGACGAGCTCCGGTTGTGCCGCGTGTCAAGCGAGCGAGACCTTCCTTCTCCTTCGGAGGTGACTCCGGGTGTGCCACGTATTCGGACCTCCCTCTCTTTGGAGGCGGGCTCCATGAACGCCACGCGTCAAGTAGCGTCGGACTCCCTTTTTCCCCAGAGACGAGCTCCGAGGTAGACACGTGTCTAACAGTGTCGGACCTCCCGGAGATAAGCTCCGGTGGTGACATGTGTCCAATAGAACCGGACCTCTCGGAGGTGACCTCCGAGATCAACACGTATCCCGCGCGACGGGTCCCCTGATTTCCGCGGTGACTAGCTCCGAAGGTGACATGTGTCCTACGGAAATGCCTTTGCTTCTTCCGCAGAGGCTAGCTTTGGGGGCAACACGTGTCTCACAGGGTCGGGCCTCCCCCCCTTCGCGGGGATGAGCCCCGAGCCTGCCACGTAGCCAGTTTAGTGGCGGACCTCTCCCCACTTCGCAGGGATGAGCTCCGGACACGCCACGTGGCCAGCGGGCTGCGGAAGTTGTCTTTGGCGCTCTCTGGAAACTAGATTCTTGTTCTTTTTGGTTATCCTTTTAATTATATCTCTGTTCCTTTTTCCTTTAAAATGTTTTCTTTTCATGAAAAATGAATACATGCAGAAACCAAAAGTGAGGGTGTCACAAATCTACCCGCCTTAAATTGAATCTCGCCCTCGAGATTCGTTGGTAGAGAATAGATGGGAAAATTCTGCCTTGATGTCTTCTTCACGCTCCCAAGTGGCTTCAGCCTCGGTGTGATGGCTCCATTGTACCTTGCACCATCGGATCACTTTGTTCCTGGTGACCTTTTCTTTTACGTCCAAAATTCAGACAGGGTGTTCCGCATAAGTCAGATCCTCTTGAAGTTCAAGCTCTTCCATTGGTATTTGCTCCTCTGGTATTCTCAAGCACTTCTTGAGCTGGGATACATGAAACACGTCATGTACGTCGGAGAGATACGTTGGGAGCTCTAGTTGATAGGCTACTTCTCCTCGCTTGTCGAAAATCTTAAATGGTCCGATGTAGCGAGGTGCTAGCTTGCCTTTGACATTGAAACATCGTTGGCCTCGGATAGGCGATACCTTAAGGTATACGAAATCTCCTATTTCAAAAGTCAACTTCCTTCGCCTATTATCCGCATAGCCTTTCTGTCGTGACTGAGCAGCCTTTAAGTTCTCCCGTGCCGTTTGGACTTGCTTTTCAGCTTCTTGTAGCACTTCGGGTCCAAACACCTGGTTCTCTCCGGTTTCGTTCCAGAATAGTGGTGTTCTACACCGTATACCATACAGTGCTTCGAAAGGTGACATCTTCAAGCTAGCTTGATAGCTATTGTTATAGGAGAATTCGGCGTACGGTAAACTCCTATCCCAACTACGCCCACGTTTCAAGGCGCAAGCTCTCAACATGTACTCCAAAATTTGGTTTGTCCTTTCGGTTTGTCCATCGGTTTGTGGGTGATAGGCGGAGCTAAAATCCAGTCGTGTATCCATAGCTTTCTGCAGCTTCCTCCAAAATCTAGAGGTAAACTGAGAACCTTGATCGGAGACTATCCTCCTCGGGACTCCATGGAGGCACACGATCTGCTCCATGTACGCTAATTGTGCAACGTTGTACTTGGCCCTTATGGGGAGAAAATGGGCGGTTTTCGTCAATCGGTCCATGATAACCCAGATAGAGTCATAACCCGACTGAGTACGTGGCAATCCGACAATGAAATCCATACTGATGTTCTCCCACTTCCACTCGGGTATCTTCGAAGGTTGCAACAATCCAGCAGGTATTTGACGTTCGGCCTTCACTCGTTGGCATGTGTCGTATAGGGCAACGTATTCGGCTATGTCCCTTTTCATACCATCCCACCAATAACAAGTCTTCAAGTCCTTGTACATTTTGGTACTCCCGGGATGTATGGAATAGGGTGTATCATGTGCCTCTTTCAATATCATGTCGCGGAGGTGCTTCACGTTAGGCACACAAATCCTTTTTCCTAGCCAAAGCGTACCCTTCTCATCTTTTTCGAAATCCTTCTCTATTCGTTGTCGGATCCTTTCCTTGATCTCCTCATCCGTTGCTTGGCCATCTCTTATCTCTTGCTCCAATGAAGAGTGGATCTCCATCATTTCCATGCTGTTCAAGAATCCGAGGTGTAACCGTTCGAACTCCTTATGTAGTTCGGGTGGTAGCTCCCGAATCATTAGTTGGTGACATGCTCCCTTTCGGCTCAATGCATCAGCTACTACATTGGCATTCCCAGGGTGGTAGTTGATTCCAACATCATAATCCTTGATAAGTTCCAACCATCGACGTTGCCTCAAATTCAGGTCCGTTTGTGTAAATATGTACTTGAGGCTTTTATGATCCGTATAGATCTCACATCGATAACCAAGAATATAATGTCTCCAAATCTTCAATGCATGCACTACTGCTGCTAGCTCCAAGTCATGTGTAGGATAATTAAGCTCGTGCTTCTTTAATTGTCGTGAGGCATAGGCTACCACTTGTCCTTCTTGCATGAGCACACATCCGAGCCCCTATCTGGATGCGTCACAATATATGTCAAAGCTCTTGCTTACGTCCGGCAATACCAAAACCGGCGCTGTTGTTAGCCTTTTCTTGAGTTCCTTAAAACTTTCTTGGCATGCTGGTGTCCATTGAAAGGCTTTTCCCTTCGTTAGCAACTCCGTCATAGGCTTTGCTATCTTAGAGAAGTCCTTGATGAAGCGTCGGTAGTATCCATCCATCCCAAGAAAACTCCGAATATCCCTCACGTTTTGCGGTTGGTCCCACTTCAGAACATCTCTCACTTTTCTGGGATCAACCGATACCCCTTCTTCGGAGATAATGTGGCCTAGGAACGATATTTCCTTTAGCCAAATTGACACTTGTTAAGCTTGGCATAAAAATTGATGCTCACGCATTTTCTGCAAGGTCAATTTCAAATGTTCTTCATGCTCCTCCTCCCTTTTTGAATACACCATAATGTCGTCGATGAAAACCACGACGAACTTATCCAAGTACTCCATGAAAACCTTGTTCATGAGATAAATGAAGTATTCGGGTGCATTTGTTAACCCAAAAGACATTACGGTATATTCATACGAACCATACCGTGTTCGAAAGGCTGTCTTGGGTATATCGGAGGGCTTAATCTTCAGCTGGAAGTATCCCGACCGAAGATCAATCTTGGAGAACACTCAGGCTCCTTTCATTTGGTCGAATAGGTCCTCTATACGGGGAAGAGGGTATTTGTTCTTGATTGTTACCTCATTGAGAGACCTATAGTCCACGCACATCCTTTGGGTCCCATCCTTCTTTTCTACGAAGAGCACAGGACCTCCCCATGGTGACGAGCTTGGACGTATAAAACCCTTCTCCAACTGCTCTTGGATTTGCTTCTTGAGTTCTATTAGTTCATTGACGGGCATCCTATAGGGTCTCTTTGCTATGGGTGCAGTTCCGGGTACCAAATCAATGGCAAACTCAATGTTCCGATCAGGTGGCATACCTGGAAGCTCCTCTGGAAACACGTCCGAGAATTCTTGAACCACTGGAATGCTGTCCAATGTTGCTCCTTTGACGTGGTTCAAGATTGCCTTTTCGGTTGTTTGTTGGGATGACTCAAACTTGACACGGATACCGTGCTCATTTGTTAACTGCACGCTCCTTTCAGCACATTGGATTACCTCGTTATGCTTGCTTAACCAATCCATCCCGAGTATTATGTCAAGCCCTTGGAATCCAAGACAATGAGGTTAGCAAGGAAGTCTACCCCCTTATTTTAAGGCTTACTTTTGGACATACTATATTAGTCCTCATCTCTCCTCCGGGGGAATTACCTAACATAGCACATTTTAGGTGTCATATGGGTAGATTATGCTTGACAACATACTTGGATGATATGAAGAAATGTGATGCTCCAGAATCACATAATATGGTGGCCGGGTTGGAGTTGGCAAGGAACATACCAATTACGACGTCCTCAGCCTGTTGCGCTTCCTCAGCAGAGACATGGTTCACGTTGCCGCGAGCATAGTTCTGCTGTCCACGGTTTCCTTGATTGCCCCTCCATTTGGTCGCGGGTTCTGCTTGGGCATGTTGCCTTGCTGTCCAGGGCCTCTCCTTGGGCACTGGTTCGCGAAGTGTCCTATTTCCCCATATACAAAGCACGCCCGTTTGCCTACGGCAGCAGGTATGTTGGGGCGGGGGTTTTGAACAGGAGCTCCCATGTTTGGTCGGGGCACAGGAGGCATGGGCACACGAGGTGCGGGTGACATGGGTCGTTGCTGTGGTGGCGGAGTAGGGTGGTATGCAGGAGCGGTCGATCCATACTGTGGTGCAGCTGGGGGCATGTACCGAGGTCGTACGTTGCTCCCTTGGGGCTGGTATGGCATCTTCCTCTTGTACTCGCGCTCGATCTCTCGAATCTTGCTTTCAACCACTATAGCCTTGTCAACCAGCTTCTGGAAACTTGCGTAGTCATTGTTGAGGAGCTGAACCTGGATCTCATTGTTCAACCCTCTCATGAACAGGTATAGTTTCCTCTGGTCTGAGTTGACATCTTCGGGGGCATACCGGGACAGTTGTGTGAACTTGTTGAGATACTCATTCACACTTCTCTGTCCTTGGCGGAGACCTTCAAACTCCTGTCTCTTGAGCATCATTACACCAGCAGGGATGTAATGAGAGCGGAAACTCTCCTTGAACTCAGTCCAAGTGATTGTCTCCGGGTCGACATAAGCGTTGCTTAGGGCATCCCACCAGTCAGCGGCAGCTCCCATAAGTTGGTGCGATGCAAAAAGAACCTTCTCTCGGTCATTGCACTGCACTATGGCAAGCTTCTTCTCCATGGATTTCAACCAGTCGTCGGCCTCCATGGGGTCGTTAGCTTGAGCAAAGGTGGGTGGTCGAGTCCTTATGAACTCTCCCAACATGTTATGAGCCGGCGGTGGTGGTGGTGGTGGTGCCGGAACGGGGTTGTTGTTGGTCTGCAACTGACCCAAAGTTTGGATCATGGTTTGCATAAGTTGGTTCTGCATGGCCATCAACCGTTCCAGGTTGTTCTCACTAGCTCTGGGGTTAATAGGAACTTTATTGTGGTCATCCTCTTGGTTGTCACGGACGTTCCTTCGGCCCGCGTTTCCTCTAACTATCTGTGAGAGAGAACGAAATAGAATAGAAGGTTTAGAAGGTTAGGTAGATCCCCTCAACTATATGCATCAAGGTGGGTTGGACTATATATATATTAGACCATATGAGGATGTGAACAAGTGCCGAAGCATCTCACACCTCTTTCTACTTATGTGTGGATATGGACAATGTTTTGAGACGTCCCACAACTCACACTAAGCACACATTTCACAAACAAACATTATAAGGGCTCACACAACTCCTATTCAAGGCTGATTTCCTATGTCAAGGTAGTTTCAAGGCCAATCTAAGCACCCTAGGCTTGCACCCTATGGTCAGCGTGGCTTAGCTACCAATCTGTGTCTGAAACCAATCTGTGATTGTATCTAGGTGTGTAACCTACCTCTATCCGTGGCTTTTGATACCAATCTGTGTTTCCTATTTAGGCGTGTAACCCACTGTCAACCGTGGCTATGATACCAATCTGTGACGCCCTCAATTCTGTGGAAAACCACGGAACCGAGAATTGATGCATATGTGTGCCAAGGATGTTCATCACACATACACATATGTTCCACAAACTGAATTTAGAATATATATATAACCACGAATAACAGAGTTTATTATAATGTCTCATGAGTCTTGGACTCATGCTAACAGCGGAAGTCTTTATTTCTATGCAGCGGAAGTCTTTATTCTAATGCGGAAGCAATCTAACTAATGCGGAAGCAAATCTAAACAGTAGTGGCTCCATCTCTACTCCATCCCCACAGGCAAGGTTGAGAACAGATCACACGCCTAATGCTCCACTTGATCTTCATAATAGTCTTCTCCTGTTGCTGATGATGAAATAATAATGCAAGTTTGAGTACAATGATGTACTCAGCAAGTGCGGGAAAATATGATATGTAGCTCATAACAAGGTAGGTATAAAAAGGCTCATTGCAGAAAAGCAAAGTTATTTATCAAAACCATGATAAAACAGTAACTCATTTTTAAGTGAATGTAATTGTGACGCCCTCAATTCTGTGGGAAAACCACGGAACCGGGAACTAATGCATATGTGTGCCCAGGATATTCATCAGCACATACACATACGTTCCACAAACTGAATTCAGATTATATATTACCACGAATAACAGAGTTTATTACAATGAGTCTTGGACTCATGCTCACAGCGGAAGTCTTTATTCTAAAGCGGAAGCAATTTAGCTAATGCAGAAGCAAATCTAAGCCGAAGTGGCTCCATCTCTACTCCCTCCACAGGCAAGGTTGAGAATAGATCACACGCCATAATGCTCCACTTGGTCTTCATAGTAGGCTTCTCCTGCTGCTGATGATGAAATAATAATGCAAGTTTGAGTACAATGATGTACTCAGCAAGTGCGGGAAAACACATGATATGCAGCTCATAAACAAGGTAGGTATAAAAGGCTTATTTGCAGAAAAGCAGATTTATAAAACCATGATAAAACAGCAACTTAACTTTAGATGAATGTAATCCCAGCATGTATCAAATTACCAACATACCTCCATCGCTTTCCATGTTCCACCCGAACATTAACCAACCTCATTCTTACTCATGAATACCTCCTCGTATTCGCTACCATCTCACGAACACCTTTACGTATTCGCTACCATCTTATCTCATAAACAACTTTGTCTCACACCGTGACCAGTTTCGCTGCCATGACTCAACAGTCATGCAACCATCTTACCACCCGGACTCAACAGTCCCAAAAAACCAAACCATAACAAAAACCAATAACCATAACCGATAACCATCCCAATAATCATCCCAATAACCATCCCAACTAATCATAGCAGTTTAGCCAGGTGCTCGTGACCGTAAGCTCGGCTATCATGAAAGTTTTAGACTCTGCAGAGTTTGCACCTCTTTATCCACAAGTTTGTGATTTCGTCCCCGTCGGCGACTGCGGAACCTCCATTATACCAGTACACATCCGTCGGTGTATGGTCAAGAGATCACAAATAGCCTTTACAAAGGGGCTACTAGATGTATGGACTCACTGAGGTTTCACCGGCAGGCTAGAATCTCCAATTCTCCCACCCACGGGCCCCCTCTTGTGCCATGCAGTTCCTAAAGCAGTCCTCACTCGACTCCCATTCCCCACGCCTTGCACAGTCCATAACACTCTAGCAACTTACCTAATTACTCAACTAAGCCGCACCCATACTTGGCCTTGTGGTGGCACTGTTATCCTGGCATGTGCATGCATGAACCGGTCCTTAGATCTATGGCAAGTAAACCACCATCTCATGCTACCTCATTCACAAACCCAGTCTTGCCTAGATCTCCCTCCGATCCATGTCCATTATTAACATCAGTTTCCCATTATCATTATGAGTGCAGTTAGCTAGACACATCTATCTCGCTTCCCAATCCCTTAGACTCAGCGAAGCATAAAGCAAAAACCATACCCGACTCATAAACTTCCCAGGCGACAAGGGTGGTTTAACCAAAACTAGTAAACTCCTATAAAAGCGTTTCCCATCATGTTTGACTCAGCACACACACCTTTTCGCAAAACAAAACAGTTTTACCCAAAACAGAGGATCAATATGGTCAAGGAGCACTTGCCTTGTTCTTGCGGTTCTGGTTGTTCTTGAATCCCAAAACCTTGTTGCTGCAGTTCGTCGTAGACAGCTCCCCGAGCTTGTTCTGCTAGATAGGATCACGTGCATACGAGATTCACAGCAATCAATATCATGCACAAACCTTAAACTAGATGCGATGATGCACATGCATGCTATCCTATGATTAATCTTATTAGATTGGTCTGTACGTGTTTTTGCATGGCTTGCATGGACAGAGGTGTTCGGATCAAAGGTGGATGTGGCGATGATCTTGTCTTTAGATCAACCTGATCATCAAGTGATCTATCCACGAGAAGTCTTCTGGAAGGAATCAAAGAACAGATGCAAGGAGAATCAATGCCGTAAGGTGGTGTCAGAGTCCTACCTTACGCCCTTCTTGGTTTTCGAGGTCCTCCTCAGACCGCTCGGTTCTCCTCCGAGGATCTCCCTTGTTGCGCTTCGGCGATGGTTTACTCGGCGAGTTAGGGCTAGGGCTCTAAGTCGTCGGCTCAGGAGTTGGAAAAGAAGTTTGTGGTTTCGGCCAGAGGTTCTGTGTTCTATTTATAATCGGGAAGAGAAGAGTCCTAATCTGATTGTATCCCGAATAAGAGTCTAATTCAGATTGTCGTTGGATCCTATCATCTTATCTTTAGTCGTTGTGGAACTTAGGTCGGTTTCCTTTACGTACCAGTATTCTTTCGCGTAACAGACGCTCCAGAACTCATTACCTTCGCGGCGATGAGCTCCGGAGGCTCCACGTGTCCTTCCGGGGCCTGGTATCTCCTTCTCCGCAGAGACGAGCTCCGGTTGTGCCGCGTGTCAACGAGCGAGACCTCCCCCTCCTTTGGAGGTGAGCTCCGCGCACGCCACGTGTTGGCGCCGGTCTTTCCTCTCTTCTTTCTTCAGGGACATGCCCCGAGGTCGACACGTGTCCAGCAGCGACAGACCTCCCGGAGATAAGCTCCGGTGATGACTCGTATCCAATAGAACAGGACCTCTCGGAGATAAGCTCCGGTGATGACGCGTGTCCAATAGAACAGGACCTCTCGGAGGTGGGCTCCGAGATCGACACGTATCCCACGCGACTGGTCCTCTGATTTCCGTGAGGACTAGCTCCGAGGATGACACGTGTCCTGCGGAAATGCCTTTGCTTCTTCCGCAGAGGCTAGCTCCGTGGGCAACTCGTGTCCCACAGGATCAGACCTCTCCCCTTTGCGGAGACGAGCCCCGAGCCTGCCACGTACCCAGCTTGGCGGCGGCCTCTCCCCACTTCGCAGGGATGAGCTCCGAACACGCCACGTGGCCAGCGGCCACGGTAAGTTGTCTTTGGCGCTTTCTGAGAGCTGGATTCGGCTCTTATTGGCTATCCTTTTGATATTTTTCTCTATCCCTACTTTTTTTAAAGTGTTTCCTCTTCATAAAACATGAACATATGCTGACACCCGAGATGAGGGTGTCACAAATCTACCCCCCTTAAATTGAATCTCGCCCTTGATATTCGTTGGTAGAGAATAGATGTGGAAATTCTGCCTTGGTATCCTCTTCACGCTCCCATGTGGCTTCAGCTTCGATGTGATGGCTCCATTGTACCTTGCACCATCGAATTACTTTGTTTCTGGTGTCCCTTTCCTTCACGTCCAAGATTCGGACAGGGTGTTCCGCATAAGTCAGGTCCTTTTGAAGTTCAAGCTCTCCCATTGATACTTGTTCCTCTGGTACTCTCAAGCACTTCTTGAGCTGGGATACATGAAACACGTCATGTACGTCGGAGAGGTGGGTTGGGAGCTCTAGTTGATAGGCTACTTCTCCTCGCTTATCCAGAATCTTAAATGGTCCGATGTAGCGAGGTGCTAGCTTGCCTTTGACGTTGAAACGTCGTTGGCCTCGGATAGGCGACACCTTAAGATATATGAAGTCTCCTACTTCGAAGGTCAACTTCCTTCGCCTATTGTCCGCATAGCCTTTCTGTCGTGACTGAGCAGCTTTTAAGTTCTCCCGTACCGTTTGGACTTGCTTTTCGGCTTCTTGTAGCACTTCGGGTCCAAACACCCGGTTTCCTCCGGTCTCGTTCCAAAACAGTGGCGTTCTACACCGTCTACCATATAATGCTTCGAAAGGCGACATCTTCAAGCTAGCTTGATAGCTGTTTGTAAAAGCCCAAGCAAAGGGACTTGCAAAAACTTTTTATCACCTCACAACACCACAGTTTTGTGGTGGATAGATTGTGAAAAAGTGTGAAGAGCAAGTAACCTCCATCAAAAGAGTGATTAGAGGGGAAAGCCTACATTTTCACAAAGTGGGAATTTTACTCATGAACATGAGAGGTTGAGCTCACCCCTAGAACTTAAAAAGTCTTGGGAAGGTTCAGTCCAAGTTTCATGTAATTCCAACACTTTTTGAGGCACTTTTAGAGGTATTTGAAAAAAGGGCCAATTTGAATGTAAATTCAAATTGCAGCAACTTTCATCCCTCAAATTCAAAAGTTAGCTTCATATTCAAACTCAGCATATTTTCCTGAGTAACCCCACCAATTTTCAGTCCCATTGGACTTCATCTCGTCGGGAGCTGAATTTGTAACAATTCAAACTGAGTTTGAATTTTCAAATTCAAATATGAAGGGAATGTGGCCAAACCAGTTTGAAGTTGATGAATTCAAATTTTTCCTCTGAATTGGTGGCTAAGTTCCCTTTTTAAAGTCTGAGTAGGTGGGATATTTGCACAACAGAGAAGATTAGGGGGGAGAAGAGGGCCCACCAGTCAGCCAGACTTCGAGCCTAAGTCAACACCGGGCGAACTTGGTTTACCGGGCCTCGGCAGCGCTCGACACCGAGCCAACCGAGCGGCCACCTCGCCCCCCCCCTCCTCGCGTGCTGGCGACCAGCTTGCCGGCTCCGCCGCCTCGGCCCGATCTTTACCCCGGGAGCAAACAGCAGCACGTCGCCTTCTTCATTGATCGCACGCTCGCTGTTTCCCTCACCCCCGCACAGAACCGGAGCTCACCCCCGCGCTCTCTTTTCCCGATCGCCGGAACCAACCGAGCCTCGGTTGCTCGTGCCAGCAGCACCGAAAAGCAGCGCCCGTGCATGCTCTACCACCTCAGCCCCACAACCCCGAAACTCCGAGCCTGTGGCGCGTGCAATTCGGCAACGGGCGCCGAGGAACAGAGCACCGGCGGAAAGCTGAGGATTGCTCCCCGTGGACAGCACGCCACGGTCAGTTTCACCGCCGGACTTCTAAACGGAAAAGGTGCGCCTTAGTCTCAAGATCAGGTAGCTGCAACCCTCCTAGTCATTGATAGACCGTGCACTGGGAATTCCGAAGAATCCCGAGAACTAGTGCAACCGGGCAGGGGTCGGTCTAACCCAAAATTCTAGCTGCACCGGCCAACCCAGCTCGGGTGAGACTACACACACCTTCCTCACTCCCTAGCGGCCCTCCTCGACCAAGAATCAAGAGAAATGACCCATAAATGGCCGGGTTTGGGTTGTTTTATGGGCCGCCATAGAATAATAGCTCGGTTCACCGTGGAGCTCTAGGTTGCCGACCTTTTCACGGGGTGTGGGGGCCATTTTCATCATTCTCGAGCTCCCGTGGTGCTCTCCGACCCTTTGCCGATCATTTTGATGCGTTGTAACGCATTCCCGACCACGCCGGAACCATAACCGCCGCTGTCACCGTCGGGAACCCTGTTCCGGTGAGCTACGGCCGCCGGCGAACCCCGAGATGAGTTCAGCGTCATGAGTTGGGGCGGGGCGGCAAGTTTGGGGTCGGGAGACGGCCGGGAAAGCGGTTCCGACGACGCTCGCCGGAGTGCACCACCGTGGACCCCTGTTTGGCGCAAGGAAGGAGAAGACTGCCGGGTGGGACCCACTGGCAGACATTTAAACATTTTGAAATGTCCAGTTTGTAGTTCAAATTTTGGAGGACCACAACTTGGGGTAGGAGAATCGAAAAATCATGAAACAAATTTTGTTGGATTCCTCTAACAGAGTACAATCCAAATCTGAAACCTAATTTGTATGAAACCCGATAATTAATTCTGGAAAATTCTTTAAATCTTTTCAGCAAAAGAATTTTAGAGGGAGTTTGGTTCATCTAAAAATCCCCAAATTTTGCCAGAATGTTCCTTAGGATGTTGGTGAACCCTTGTAAAAGTTTCAGACCATTTGGAGAAGATTTGGTTAGAGCAATTCAAATGTGAAGGTGCTGTGTTCATTTGAATACAGAAACATTTTCAGAGAATTTTCAAAACTTGGAAATTCAGTTCTGGGAAAATCATAGCTCCAAAAATGCTAGGAAAATTCATGCAAACTCTATGAGCTATAATTGAAATTGTAGTTCACTAAGTTGGGCATGAACAGGGGTGCTACCTCAGAATTAATTCTTCTTTGCTTAATTGCTAAGAGAATTATTCTGAGCAAACCATTAAAGGAAAAGTGCTAATAATTGGTCCAGAGGGTTTTATTGTGACATGGAACTCACACAAAAAGTCTCAGCTCCATTGGAGCTCTGGATCACCCCTGTCCTGTTTAACCACTTGTGGGATTAATATGGAAAAGGGGGAAAACCACTTAGCACTTAACCATGTGATTAAGTCTAAGCCAAACCACCAACACCCAGTTCATCTTTAAATTCTTAAACAGAGTTCCAGTTGTTAGAGACTGATTATTAGAACTAATAGCAGAAGTATTACCCTAGACTCACATTGCATTTAAATTAACATATATAGTGTTTCATTAACGTGTAGCCATTGAAGAAGAGACTCCGGAAGTGCTGGACTTCCTTCTTCCGGACGAAGAACTAACCCCTGACCAGCAGCAACAAGGCAAGCCCCGGTTTGCATTAACCTTTTTATAAGTTTTACTTTGTCTACATGTGTCATATGAAGTAGTATTGTGCATTAGGTATAGGATGGATGGAACCCCACTTGCATAACCAGAACTTTTCCCTAAGAGTGAGGGTAGTGTCTAAGACCTCGAGTAGACAGGCTATGCTTAATGATTCATAGGACTTCGGTACAAGTCGAGTAGTTGGAATCTACTCGCGAGATAGGCATTGGGACACACGGGTTCGGTTGAGTGATGTGAGATCACTTTAGTAATGAAAATGAGACTAGGCAGGGGCTAGGGCGCAGCAAGAGGAAGTCTTGTGTGCGCGGCCGTGTCCGTGTCGATTGAGGACCGATCCGTGTGCGGCCCTGCTGAACAAGTATTGAATGTACCGAAGGCATATCGGATATATGGGCCCCGATAAACCGATGTAGCCTAAACCTCCGGGCGTCGAGGCATAACGCGCCGATTTATAGGTGTAGGCTGAGGGCAGCAAGGTGGAAATCTGCCAACGGGCATAGAGAGATGCTCCGTGTGAGGAACCTCCTGCTCGTTTCAGTGCGACCGGTTCGAAGGTTGGGCTGTTGGGTGAAAGGTTGTCCCGTATGACATCGAGTGAGCGTGCTGTGCAGCTCCACGGGTGGGCGTACGTGATGTGCTCTTTGGGTTTCCCTGCATGTGTATATCGAGTCGATTCGCCGTCCCTCGCGGTGACGAGTACCGCTTGTTCACTGCGTCGTAACGTAGATAATTTATGGAATGCTGTGATTCAACATTGCTGTCTTGAGATTATTGTATTGCCACATGTGTGCCACCAAATATTGCTTACTCAATTTCAGCTTCATGAACTGTTAACTTGTTGCTAAAAGATGAACTAAGGATGAACTGGTAGACGTGTCCATTTACTGCAACCTTGCTATCCTATGTCATAGTACACCTCATGTAGAGTTTCATGCTTAGGTGAGTCGGTTAAGCCTTGCTGAGCCTTCGTGCTCACGGTTGCTGCTTAAGTGTTTTTCAGGTGAGGAGCCACCCACGGACTCGGAGTACGAGCCTACCGGCGAGGGTTACCCTCCGTCGGGGACCACGGCTGAGTGGGAGCCGTACACGCTGCGCTGAGCTGAGACGTGCAGCTAGTGTGGGTTGCCCTAGGGCTGGGCAACCTACTTTTGCTAGATAGGCGGGCATGAGTGGTATAGTGTAGACTTCCACTGTGTAAGATAAACAATATTTTGTAACTGGAGTTTGTACTACGTTGTACATTTCAGTTTGTTTTCCCATGAAATATAATGTGTTCTTATGACGTGTGCTGTCGGGTGTCGCATCGCGCGGCACCACCCTCTGTGATCCTGGATGAGCGGATTCCGGTCCGCCACAGCCTGGTATCAGAGCTGCATTGGGGATAGCACAGTACTTAAGGACCGTATTACGGGAAAAACTTAGGTTTACGGTGAGGATTCGGTAGTTGCCCAAGTAAGGACTATACTAGCATAGTTACTTAAAGTGGCAAAGACTAACTTATGTGTTACAATTCTGAATTTTAATTATGTAACGACGCACCTACGCTCTGGTAAGTTTGGTAAGGAACGCCACCGAAAGCGGTTCAATTTCGGTTAGCTCCCCTGACGAGGAACGTGGTTCAGGGATAGAGTCTCACAGCTTGGTGTGAGACGTCAATATGAACCTCTTGGGCTCTTCATGTCCCTGAGTTCATATGAAACACTGATCCCTATCGTGCATTAGGCAAGTAAGTGGAGACCCCATCGTGTGGTCAGTAACGCGAGAGTGTGTTCGTCTGGAAGTAGCCCAAGAGGACATACACAGCGCTTGCCATCGGCGTGCCCTGCCGGGCAGTTGGTGGTATCTGTTGGGTTGATAACATTCCCAACTGTGATGACCCGTTCATGACATACTCGGGTTCCCCGTCGTGTGGTGTTGAAACACGATCACGTACCTTGAGACGTGACCTAACTCAAGGACGGCCGTATGACAATGAAACGGGCGTCTGTATTTAATTTCAAATATGATTCTGCCTGAAATGAAACCAACCATTGAGTGCACAATTATTGTGTGGTCTTCTGCAGGTACTAACCACGTATTTATCCATGTAGAAAACGTGTGCGAGAGACCGTTTAGTGCCACACTTGAGACGTATATACCGGTATGATCCGGTTAGGATTTTCTTTTCTGAGGAATGTAGTACCGAGATATCATAGGCATATGCATGCAAAATAATGATAACAAGGAATTAAAATCTATAGTTTCAACATTTAGGACCCTGGTTGGGTATAAGAATGGGATAGTGGAGCAGGATAGCCAAAGGGATGAAAAACAGAGTGCTCTGTTTTGGACAGCAAGTTTGCTGATCTTCAACAGGGCATAACTCACGGGTCCTTTAGCCCAGAGAGTTGTGCTATATAGTTCTGGAAAGTTTTTGAAGTACTCTACAACTTTGTTGTAGACTTCCAGAGCTGAAACTCAACTTAAGATGGCTTAAATCCCAGAGGAATGTAAACTGTCCAGAACCAGGACAGAGTAAAACATTCTCTGAACTGTTCTGTTTTTCAAACATAACTCCCAGTAGAAAAATCTAAAATTGTCATATAATACATCCTTAGAGAGATTAGAAGATGTGTGACATCTTTGCAATTCAAAGTTTCTGAAATTTCAGCACAGATTTCAGTGGAAACCAGGGTTGAAAACAGCCACTTCCGAGGGAGGTGCTGTTAAAATTCTTCCAGAAATTCTGCTGACTTTGAATTAGCATAACTTTTTAACCAGAGCTGATCTGCGGGCAAATAAGTACTCGTTGGAAAGATACTGAAGTTAACTTTAGCTTTGGTATTCAACTTGACTCATGAAAATGCCCAGAACCAGATAAAAACTTGGAATAGGTAGAAACTGGTCATTCTGACAGAAGAATGACAGTTGAACTCATTGGAGAGGGTGTTGTACCCTAAGGGTGGTGTACGTGATGACAACGCGATAGTAATGTCCCATAGTGACCAAACCTAGTTACGGTGAGCTTCCAAAGTGGAGGTTCATCAAGTTGGATTAAACTAGCCTGTTTTTGGTCTGGTAATGGTGTAGCTTGTGCAAAGTTATTACATTATCTACATACGAGATGTATCGCATGTTTTATTGTCATTATGGTTTACGCCTATTGTAGTTGATTGCATGCAATACGTTGCAGGACTGATGTTTATTGTCGTATGGTTGCAGATGGTTCGTACTAGGACCACGCACGAGGTGGGTGGCTCTAGCCAACAGGGAGGTGATGACTCCCAACCACCGGCCTACGACAGCACCCCGCAGCAGCAGCCACCACCGCCGCCTCCGCTTACTCTAGCGTATGTAATTGCGGCACTGGTGGCTGGTCGTGAGAAGCAGACTGACCTGCTCCGCACGATCGTGCAGAATACGTCCCAGGCGGGGGGACGTCAAGATAGAGGGCCTCGTGAGCCCTGGGAAGTGTCGTACTCGGATTTCATGAGTACGCACCCTCCAGTGTTCACCGAAGCCGAAGAACCACTGGAGGCGGACAACTGGCTGCGGACCATCGAGTCCAAGTTCGGGCTGCTCCAATGTACGGAGCGGCAGAAGACTCTGTTCACAGCGCAGCAACTCCACGGTGCCGCTGGTGCGTGGTGGGCGAATTATGTCGCCTCACGTCCGGCTGGCCATGCCGTGGAATGGCAAGAGTTCCGGGAGGCGTTCCGCGCCTATCACATTCCTCCTGGAATCATGAAGAGGAAGTTCCAAGAATTTTTGGAACTGAAGCAGGGCGGGAGGAGTGCCCATGACTACTCCCGTGCCTTCAACCATCTGGCGCAATACGCGTCAGACTATATCTCCACGGAAGAGAAGAAGCGGGAGCACTTCTATCGGGGGTTACACCCCGAGATGAAGACACATCTCGTGCAGTGGAACCGCGGCACATTCAACGACTTAGTCAATGCCGCGATTATGCAAGAGGATGCTCAGCGGGAGTTGGCAGCTGAGCAGAGGAAGCGCAGCGCTCCACCTAGCAGCGGTGGTGGCGCGCCCCAGAAGTACCGGATGGTGTATCGGACGCCATCCGGGCAGCAGTGGCAACCACCGGCGCGACCTCAACGGTTCGGGGGACGTCCCTTTCAGGCACCTCCATTCCGTCCGCCGATGCCACCACCAAGACAGCAGCAGCAGCAGCAGCAAACGGTACCCCGGGCGTTTCCACCGCCACAACGCGCCCCGGGATTCCGTCCACCGATCAGCGGGTGACCGCCTAGTTTCACCTGTTTCACGTGTGGCCAGGCGGGCCACTTCGCGAAGGACTGTCCCCAGGGGCAGCAGAGCAGCGGGCAAGCCCAGTTTCAGGGCGGTGCTCGAGGCCGACCTCCGATGAAGAAGGTTGGTCAGCGGACTGGAGGCGTCCGCAACCTCGACAATGAGGACGCCCCGGAGGGAGATAACGTGCTGGCGGGTACGTTCACTCTCAATCATCAAGCCATCATCATACTTTTTTATTCTGGTGCAACCCATAATTTCATAAGTGCATCATATGTGGTTAAGCATCAGCTGGAAGCCTTTCCAACCGAGTGTTCTTATATGATCTGCTCACCGGGAGGAAAGATTTCAGCAACGATGATGGTTCCGAAAGCACCACTGTGCTTAGGTGGGAAGATATATCCCACCACTATGATTATCCTTGAGGGGCAGAAGATTGATGCAATCTTGGGAATGTCATGGCTAAGCTACCATGGCGCTGTCCTGGAAACCCTATCACGGACGGTTCACCTCAACTCCCCATTACACCGTCCGCAGTCCCTTCTATTAGACAATCCAGTCCGAGAGGTTTCAGCGATCAACAATACTGAAGCCCTCAAGTTAGAGGACATCCCCGTAGTCCAGGAGTACCCCGACGTGTTCCCGGATGATCTTCCGGGCATGCCACCTGAGCGGGATGTCGAGTTTAAGATTGAACTTGCACCCGGGACTACGCCCATATCCGAACGAGCTGGCTGAATTAAAAGAACAGCTCAATGATCTGTTGAGCAAGGGTTTCATTAGGCCGAGTTCCTCGCCTTAGGGATGCTCGACGCTGTTTGTAAAGAAGAAGGATGAAACCCTGAGGCTGTGTGTGGATTACCGGACGCTCAACACCGTCACCATCAAGAATAAGTACCCACTGCCCCGCATCGACATATTGTTTGATCAACTTGTGGGTGCAAGTGTGTTCTCCAAGATGGACCTTCGCTCTGGATATCACCAGATAAAGATCTGGGCGGAGGATATCCCGAAGACGGCCTTCTCGACGAGATATGGATTATATGAGTATCTCGTCATGTCATTTGGTCTCACAAACGCTCCAGCCCATTTCATGTATCTCATGAACTTGGTGTTCATGCCGGAGCTGGACAAGTTCGTGGTAGTGTTCATCGACGATATCTTGGTTTACTCCAAGACAGAAGCCGAACATGCAGGACACTTGAGAATCGTTCTTCAACAATTGCGAGACCACAAGCTCTATGCCAAGTTCAGTAAATGCGAGTTTTGGATCAGCCAAGTGCCATTCTTGGGACATATCATCTCTGCAAAAGGCATTGCGGTTGACCCAAGCAAAATAGAGCAAGTGCTGAAATGGAAAGCTCCCACTTTAGTTCATGAAGTCAGAAGCTTCCTCGGGTTAGCGGGATACTACCGGAGATTCATTCCAAGCTTCTCCAAGCTCGCTAAACTGATGACAGAATTGCTGAAGAAAGGGACGAAATATGTTTGGAACACGGTGTGTGAAGGAGCATTCCAAGCATTGGTGAAGCATCTCACCACAGCCCCGGTCCTAGCTCAGCCGGATACAACAAAGCCCTTCGACGTGTATTGTGACACGTCCGGTATTGGGCTTGGCTGCGTGTTGATGCAGGAAGGACGTGTGGTCGCTTATGGCTCACGCCAACTTCGGAACCATGAGCAGCATTATCCGACTCATGATCTTGAGCTTGCTGCTGTGGTGTTGACGCTAAAAATGTGGAGGCACTATCTCCTGGGGAATCTGGTGCATCTCTACACCGACCACAAGAGCTTAAAATACATTTTCACCCAGAAGGAGCTGAACATGAGGCAAAGGAGGTGGTTAGAATTGATCAAAGATTATGAAATTGAGATTCATTACCACCCCGGCAAGGCGAATGTGGTTGCCGACGCGCTGAGTCGGAAATCACATGTCCATCACCTCACCATTACCCCGGTGGAGGAGGAAGAGCCAAGTTTATACTTGATTCCTTATGGATCGCTGTACAACCCTGCCCTCATCCCTACTATTAGGGAGGACATCATTGCAGCTCAGAAAGATGATAAAGGCATGGCACATCTCCGGAGACGGATAGACAACGGAGAGATTAAATGTTTCCGAAAGGATGATGAGGGGACGCTGTGGTTCAATGACCGCATAGTCGTATCCCGGGATATGGAGTTGAGAAAGAAGATCCTCGATGAAGCTCACTTGTCCAAGTACTCCATTCATCCGGGCAGCAACAAAATGTACCAATATTTGAAAAAGAAATTTTGGTGGACGCGGATGAAGCGGGAGGTAGCTAAGTACGTATCCGAGTGCGATACGTGCCGACGAGTGAAAGCTGATCACATGAAGAAATCAGGGCTGCTACAATCCCTGAAGATCCCGGCATGGAAATGGGAAGATGTGAGCATGGATTTCATTGTGGGATTACCCCTAACATCCAACAAGCATGATTCCATATGGGTAATCGTTGATCGGTTAACCAAGATGGCTCACTTCATTCCGGTGAATACACGTTACAATGCCGGCAAATATGCGGAGCTATACATAGCAAAGATTCTGTGTTTGTACGGGGTACCCAAGACCATCGTCTCAGATCGAGGTGCATTATTTGTATCTCGCTTTTGGGAGCAGCTACACGCTGCTTTGGGTACTAAACTGATTAGAAGCTCCGCTTACCACCCTCAGACAGATGGCCAGACAGAGAGGGTGAATCAAGTTTTGGAAGACATGTTGAGAGCATGTGCCATACACCATGGTAGGAACTGGGATGATCACCTACCGTTGGCGTAATTCTCGTATAACAACGGTTATCAGGCGAGTATCAAGATGGCACCCTACGAAGCTCTCTACAGTCGCAAATGCCGCACCCCATTAAATTGGTGCGAGTCCGGTGAAAGGGTCACATTCGGGATTGATGTGGTGAACGACGCCGAAGAGCGCGTTCGGACAATTCAAGCCAATTTGAAGGCCGCTCAATCCCAGTAGAAGAGCTACGCTGATAAGAGGCGTAGGCCGTTGCACTTTGACGTTGGGGAACACGTGTACCTCCGCGTGTCTCCGATGAAGGGCGTGCACCGGTTCGGTGTGAAGGGGAAGCTCGCTCCCCGTTTTATTGGACCCTACGCTATCACCAAGAAGTGCGTACCAGCGGCGTATCGATTGGAGCTACCGGCATCTCTGGCTGGTGTCCATGATGTTTTCCATGTTTCGCAACTGCGAAAATGTTTGAAGCATACGGCTGCTGTTCCTAGCGAAGACATCGGCGAGCTGAAACCGGATTTGACCTATGATGAGTATCCGGTGAAATTCTTGATGAGAAAGCCCAAACCACGCGTAGCAGAACATTGTGGTTCTACAAAATACTCTGGAGCAACCACACCGCGGAAGAAGCGACGTGGGAGAGCGAGGAGTTCCTTCGCTCAAATTACCCGGAGTTCATGGCTTCTCAACACGGGTAAGTCCCTGTTACATCGCTATCTCTTCTTTTGTAATCTCAGGACGAGATTCTTTTAAGGGGGGAGGGATGTAAAAGCCCAAGGAAAGGGACTTGCAAAAACTTTTTATCACCTCACAACACCAAAGTTTTGTGGTGGATAGATTGTGAAAAAGTGTGAAGAGCAAGTAACCTCCATCAAAAGAGTGATTAGAGGGGAAAGCCTACATTTCACAAAGTGGGAATTTTACTCATGAACATGAGAGGTTGAGCTCACCCCTAGAACTTAAAAAGTCTTGGGAAAGTTCAGTCCAAGTTTCATGTAATTCCAACACTTTTTGAGGCACTTTTAGAGGTATTTGAAAAAAGGGCCAATTTGAATGTAAATTCAAATTGCAGCAACTTTCATCCCTCAAATTCAAAAGTTAGCTTCATATTCAAACTCAGCATATTTTCCTGAGTAACCCCACCAATTTTAGTCCCATTGGACTTCATCTCGTCGGGAGCCAAATTTGTAACAATTCAAACAGAGTTTGAATTTTCAAATTCAAATATGAAGGGAATGTGGCCAAACCAGTTTGAAGTTGATGAATTCAAATTCTTCCTCTGAATTGGTGGCTAAGTTCCCTTTTTAAAGTCTGAGTAGGTGGGATATTTGCACAACAGAGAAGATTAGGGGGGAGAAGAGGGCCCACCAGTCAGCCAGACTTCGAGCCTAAGTCAACACCGGGCGAACTCGGTTTACCGGGCCTCGGCAACGCTCGACACCGAGCCAACCGAGCGGCCACCTCGCCCCCCCCTCCTCGCGCGCTGGCGACCAGCTTGCCGGCTCCGCCGCCTCGGCCCGATCTTTACCCCGGGAGCAAACAGCAGCACGTCGCCTTCTTCATTGATCGCACGCTCGCTGTTTCCCTCACCCCCGCACAGAACCGGAGCTCACCCCCTCGCTCTCTTTTCCCGATCGCCGGCACCAACCGAGCCTCGGTTGCTCGTGCCAGCAGCACCGAAAAGCAGCGCCCATGCATGCTCTACCACCTCAGCCCCACAACCCCGAAACTCCTAGCCTGTGGCGCGTGCAATTCGGCAACGGGCGCCGAGGAATAGAGCACCGGCGGAAAGCTGAGGATTGCTCCCCGTGGACAGCACGCCACGGTCAGTTTCACCGCCGGACTTCTACACGTAAAAGGTGCACCTTAGTCTCCAGATCAGGTAGCTGCAACCCTCCTAGTCATTGATAGACCGTGCACTGGGAATTCCAAAGAATCCCGAGAACTAGTGCAACCGGGTAGGGGTCGGTCTAACCCAAAATTCTAGCTGCACCGGCCAACCCAGCTCCGGTGAGACTACACACACCTTCCTCACTCCCTAGCGGCCCTCCTCGACCAAGAATCAAGGGAAATGACCCATAAATGGCCGGGTTTGGGTTGTTTTACGGGCCGCCATAGAATAATAGCTTGGTTCACTGTGGAGCTCTAGGTTGCCGACCTTTTCACGGGGTGTGGCGGCCATTTTCATCACCCTCGAGCTCCCGCGGTGCTCTCCGACCCTTTGCCAAACGTTTTGATGTGTTGTAACGCATTCTCGATGTCACACCCGGTTTTTCCGAAGAACAACCAAGTGAATAACACATGTATGCCAGGATCATTTTCTCATACATGTGATGATAAATAGTGAAGCATCATTTATTACAAGCCAGGTGTCTAATATAAATAAGTCTTACATAGCAAATGTCTCGATGGACAATAATAAGTTCATCACAAGTAAATAAACTAGCAGCGGAATATTATTCTTTAGGGCTCCATCACAGGTGTTGCCCGGGGGTCTCCATGAACCTAGAAATCTTCTTCGGGTCCAAAGTCTTGGTCATTATACACCACCTCATTATCTTGACCTGAGCAGCAATATAAACCAACAAATATGCAAGGTTGAGTACCAATGGTACTCAGCAAGTGTGGGAAAATTATATCATGCATGGCTAGAACAAGGAGAGGTTGAACTCATGGTTAAAGCACTATGCAATTAATTCCTATCACCTTAGCTTTTTTAAGCACCTACATTACTACATAGATGAAATGGTCCCAAGCTCCCGTACCCTCATCATAATCAAATAACCATAACATCATTTCCAATGTTAAGCTCCCCGCTTAACATTCACAACTTCAAAAACCATCAATCCTCTAATCATGAATAAGTCCAAGCCGCTCTTGACCGTGAGCACGGCTGTCATGACAGTTTTGACTCTGCAGAGTTTGTACCACTGTACCCACATGTAGTGATTTCATCCCCCGTTGCCGGGTGGACTAAAAGAACCTCCATTATGCCAGTGGCTACGAACCACATTCACACTTCCCAGGTGTGTAGCCAGGAGATCACTACGAAGCCTTTACAAAGGGATTCCCGACGAGCGTGGGCCCACTGAGGTTTCACCCCTAACAGCATACAAGAGGCTCCAACCCCGCTGCAGTGGCCCCCTCTTGAGCCTTGCGGTTCATATGGTAGTCCAGCTGACACCTATTCCCCGCACCATCCAACACACCCATACTGGCTGTCGTATGTTGCCCTGTTTCCTGTAGTGCAAGCTGCCCCATCTCAGCATGTGGTTGGCACCGTAAAACCAGGTTACATGCTCCATGAACCGGTCCTTAGGATCCAGGCAAGTACTAAACACAAACCTGAGTCTCGTGCACCCAGCACACAACCAAAACATCCAACTTGCCTTGATCCCTACCTCTACGTAACTCACAATATCTCATTCAAGAGTATGCTAAAATAAACTGATGATCTCATATCCCAAATATCCCATTCTAAGCATGGCTAAGCGTATGCATAATAATGAATAACATGATAAAATAGATCCCAACCCAAGCTACAAGGAAACAAGGTAATGCAATTCTAGGGAAACTTCCTATCATGGGTTTCATATTTCAATTGACAATGCAAATAATTCTAGCTACACATCCTAGCATAGGATCAAAGTGGTCAAGGACACTTGCCTCCTTCCTGCTGCTCTTGAAATGGGTCGTCCTGATCTTGGAAAGGAATAACTTGCTCTTGAGCAGGTTCTACATCATACCATCACACATAGCAAAAGAAAAACAACAATTCATAAGACATAATTCACACTTCCACTTCATACAAACCACACATTCATATTTATGAAAGTCATTCACCATTATATGTGTTGTGGTTACTCTATGTGTGTTGATTTGTGTCTTGCATACACTTTTAATCATATGTACATGATTCCTACTTTTATATTCACATTTATGCTTGCATACTATATATATGAGTTTCCAATTTAAATAAATTCCTTATATTCAATTACTACACCTTTTAGCTACCAAGTATGCATGAAAGGTATTTTTCTTCTCCATATGTGTCTTCAGAATTTCTACCAACCCTAAACTGGATCCTTCGGATTTTAGAACTCCATTTATCATTTACTAGTTGCTATATTTTCAGATTTATTTCCTATGCCTAAATGTGAACTTTATTATGAAAATAACAAGACACCTCATCTAATTAGAATAGGTTCTGATCTAAAATATTTACTAATATATTTTTGACCTTTTCCTCTGATGTAAACTATTTTACAATTATTTTCCCTATTATCTAAAACTATTCATTACTTAAAATTGTGTCCCTAAATGTGAATAATAAATTAAACAGATTCAATTCAGCCCAAAATATGTTTTTATCTCACTCCAAAGTTTTCTAAATACTGAGAAAGTTTTTAATTTAATTATGACAATATGTTTGTCCCACTTTTTATTTTTTTGAAACACTAGCCACATATTCAATTTCCTAATTTAAATACTAAACAGGGCTAAAAAGTTAAACTTACCCCACTACAGGGTCTATAATATTATTTTCAGAATTTCTAGGGGTCTAGCTATACTCATCAGAGGTGTTTTTCCTAATTTTCATTAAGTCCAGGGGCTAAAACTGATTTTTAAATGAATTTACATGATTTTCTGAAGTTCCAGGGGCTAGATCAGAAGTTTCCGGGGCTAGCTCTTATTTCCCGAGAACCCCAGGGGGTAGCACTTAAGATTTCCAGTCTTTATAACGCGGGGCTGACGTGGACCGTCCGATTTTAAACCGGCGGCTGAGATTATAACATCGAACCGGTACGCGGGGATTTAAACCCTACCGTGCGATTTAAAATAAACGGCGCACAAGCGGCCACGTCGCTCTGATCGAGCGCGGGCGGCGCTGCCGGCGGCGCACGGCGGCGGGAGGCGGCGATCTCGCCGAAAACTTTCGGATCCTCGAGAATTCTGCCTAGAACTGTGATCTTATGGCATAGATCGGTAGAGGGGAGGTCGGGGATCTCACCTCGGGGGTTTTCTTGAGCTCGGAGGTCCTGGAAGGTGATCGGCGGCGAGGTCCGAGGCAAAACCATGGCGAAGCTCGTCGGCGCTGTGTTTACACCGCAAGTCACCGAGTTTTCTGCACCTGCAAGGTTCCCCGGAGGCGGTGGATCAAGACCAGCGAGTTAGATCGGAGTTTCCGAGCTTAGATCGGCCAGAATTCACCGGAGAAGTCTCGGTTCTCACCGGAGTAAAAATCGGCGATCGCGTGGGAAAAACAGAACGAGGCCGGGGTTTTTATAGACGGGGGAGGGCGGCGGGGTGGTTTAGATCATGTCCGCGTCGGCTACGAACAGAATTCAGCGGGGTTTACGTCGAAATCCCGATCGGTTTCGATTCGGGCGCGGGGGAGTTCGGCGCGGCGCGAGGTAGATGAAGATCGGTGGGTCCCGCCTGTCAGTGTGAGAGAGCGCGGGCGCGCGGCTGCGGGCTGGCGCGGGGTTAGTTGGGCCTGCTGGTGGGTTTCGGCCCACTTGTCCGTTTTTTTTCTGTTTTCTCTTTTTCTTTTTCCATTTCTTTTCTGATTTGAGTTTAATTTGAATTCCAGTTTGAATTTGAATTTTTGCAAAACATGCAACACGTCCAAAAATTTTTAAATTCCCCTCTTAACATGATTTAAGGTTTTGAATCAAAATTTTGGGGTGTTACAGCTCTACCCCCCTTAAAAGAAATCTCGTCCTCGAGATTGGTGTTTCTAAGAAAACAATTCCGGAAATTGTGCCTTGAGCTCATCTTCCCGCTCCCAGGTGGCTTCCTCTTCTGGGTGATGCATCCACTGCACCTTGCACATCCGGATTCTTTTATTTCTGGTGAGGCGTTCCATTGTCTCCAAAATCTTGTATGGTTGCTCGGCATAAGACAAATCCTCAGCTACATCCACTTCATTCATGGGTAACACCTCTTCAGGCGTCCTCAGACATTTCTTGAATTGTGACACATGGAATACATCGTGCACATCCGATAGATGAACCGGTAACTCTAGTTGATACGCCACTTCGCCTTTCCTTTCCAAAACTTGAAAGGGTCCGATGTATCGAGGTGACAACTTCCCTTTCACCTTGAACCGACGAAGTCCTCTGATAGGGGACACCTTGAGATAAACATAGTCTCCCACGTTGAAAACAAGCTCTCTTCTTCGTACATCAGCATAACTCTTTTGGCGTGTCTGTGCTATCCTCAAGTTGTTGCGAATCTCCCTCACCTTCGCCTCGGCTTCTTGTAGCACTTCTGGACCAAACACTTTACTTTCTCCTGTTTGGTTCCAAAATAGGGGAGTTCTGCACTTCCTTCCATACAAAGCTTCAAACGGTGACATCTTCATACTAGCTTGATAGCTGTTGTTATAGGAAAACTCGGCATACGGTAAGTTCTTGTCCCAACTCCTATTGTTTTTGAGTGCACATGCCCTTAACATATCTTCAAGGATCTGATTGGTTCTTTCCGTCTGCCCGTCAGTTTGGGGATGATAGGCAGAGCTGAAGTTCAGATGGGTTCCCATGGTTTCATGCAACTTCTACCAAAACCTCGAGGTGAACTGTGTCCCTCGGTCCGACACTATCTTCTTTGGCACTCCATGGTAACACACGATCCTTGACATGTACAATTCTGCCAATTTGGATCCGCTGTAGCTTTCTTTCACGGGGATGAAATGAGCTACCTTGGTTAGCCTATCAATGATGACCCATATTGAATCATACCCTGATTGGGTCCTAGGCAATCCCACGACGAAATCCATGCTGATTTCTTCCCATTTCCATTCAGGCACTTTGAGTGGTTGCAATAATCCCGCGGGTAGTTGATGTTCTTCTTTCACCAACTGACATGTGTCACATAGGGCAACATGTTCCGCGACATCTCGCTTCATGCCATACCACCAATACCTGCTCTTGAGGTCCTGGTACATCTTCGTACTCCCAGGATGAATGGAATAGTCGGAATCATGAGCCTCCTTCAAAATCAATTCACGGATCTCCTTTACTTCTGGCACACAGATTCTTTTCCCGTGCCACACCGTTCCTTGTTCATCCTCTCTAAAACCAGGAGCTTTATTTTCCTTGATGAGCTGTCTGATCTCTTGTATCTTCTCATCATTCTTTTGGCCCTCGCGTATGTCTCGCTCGAGTGTGGAGTCCACTTCCATGGCGATGGCTTCACCACTATTTACTAGACATAGATTGAGCCTTATAACCTCGTCCTTCAATTCTGCAGGCATGTCCTTCAAGCTCAACTTATTGACCTACACTTTCCGACTCAAAGCATCGGCCACGACGTTTGCTTTCCCAGGATGATAGTTGATGCCCACATCAAAGTCATTTATTAGCTCTAACCATCTCCTTTGTCTGAGGTTGAGATCTGGCTGTGTGAAAATGTACTTCAAACTCTTATGATCCGTATATATCTCTGTCCTCTTCCCCATCAAATAGTGTCGCCAAATTTTCAACGCGTGTACCACTGCGGCTAGTTCTAGGTCATGTGTAGGATAGTTTTTCTCGTGCTTCCGAAGCTGCCGGGATGCATAAGCCACGACATGTCCTTCTTGCATGAGAACACATCCCAACCCGTTTCTAGAGGCATCGCAGTACACTGTGAAATTCTTCTGCATATCTGGCATAACCAACACTGGGGCTGTTGTCAATCTCTTCTTTAGCTCCTGAAAGCTCGTCTCGCACTGTGGCGTCCAGGTGAATGTGATTCCCTTCTCCAACAGTTTGGTGAGAGGTCTCGAGATCTTGGAGAATCCCTCAATAAACCGTCGATAGTACCCAGCCAATCCCAAAAAGCTTCGAACTTCCCCGACATTTTCAGGGGTCTTCCACTTCTGGATATCCTCGATTTTGGCGGGATCTATGGAGATTCCTCCCTCCGAGATTATATGTCCTAAAAAGGGAACTCTCTTCAGCTAAAACTCACACTTGCTCAACTTGGCATATAGTTGGTGTTGTCTCAGCCTCTGCAACACCAACCTTAGATGTTTCTCATGTTCTTCTTCATCTTTGGAGAAGACGAGAATGTCATCTATGAAAACCACCACAAATTTGTCCAGATATTCCATGAATACCTTGTTCATGAGATACATGAAGTATGTCGGGGCATTGGTTAGCCCGAAAGGCATGACAGTGTATTCATACAGTCCGTACCGAGATACGAAAGCTGTCTTGGGAATATCAGATTGCCTTATCTTGAGTTGGTGGTATCCCGACCTGAGATCAATTTTCGAGAACACACAAGCTCCCCTCAACTGATCAAACAAGTCTTCAATGCGAGGCAATGGGTACTAGTTCTTGATGGTTACCTCATTCAAATCACTGTAATCCACGTATAACCTTTGGGTTCCATCTTTCTTGGGCACAAATATCACCGGAGCTCCCCATGGTGAGGCTAGGGCGAATATACCCCTTCTCCGTCAATTCTCTTAAATGATCCTTGAGTACTTCTAGCTGCTTGGAGTCCATCCGATAAGGTCTCTTGTATATCGGGGCTGTTCCCGGTACTAGCTCAATTGCGAATTCCACTTCACGGTCGGGAGGCATACCTGGCAACTCCTCCGGAAAAACATCTGGATATTCCCTGATAGTCCTGATTTCCTCAACTTTCACCTCAACTTGATTTAATTTAATGTCCCTCCTAGGCTCGTGTATCATTATGAACTTTACTCTTGTGCCACTAGGGTGAGTTAGTTCCACCGTTCTGGTCGAACAATGGATGATTCCTTTATGTTTGGTCAACCAATCCATACCCAAAATAATATCTATCCCTTGTGAATCTATCACTATGAGGTTAGCAGTAAATACTACCCCATTAATGTCTAGGTTCACTTTGGGACACACTTGTTTTGTCCTTATTTCTCCACCTGGAGAGTTTACAGCTAGCATATGGTTCATTTGTGTGGTTGCTAGGTCATGCTTCTTAACAAACCCTTGAGCAATGAACGAGTGGGTAGCACCAGAATCAAACAGCAGGGTTGCAAGGTGTAAATTGGCAGGAAACTTACCAACTACCACGTCAGGTGCCTCTTGTGCTTCCTCCATAGTGACGTGGTTCACCCGTCCTCTCATTACATTTTGCTGTTGTGGCGGCGCAGGCTTCTTCTTTGGGCATTTATGGGCGTAGTGCCCCACTTCACCACAGATAAAACATTGCACCCCAATCTTAGATGTCTGGCCTTTGTTGTCTTGGGGTTGGTTTGGGGGTCCTTGCACTGCTGGTCGAGGTGGATATGCGGGGCGAGGCTGCTGCACAAACTGACGTTGCGGCTGTGCTGGTGCTGCGGGAGGCCTGTAGTTTGGGTTGTACCCTCTTGGTGCTGAATAGGGTACCGCAGCACGGCTCGTCTGCCCCGTAGGTTGCTGCATCATACGTGGGCGGGTGTTGCTCCCTGAGGCTTGATGTGACCACCCGGCCTTCCTCTTATTCTCATTTTCCAAGGCCTTTAGCTTCCTTTCTACCACAAATGCTCTGTCCACCATCTTTTGGAAGCTTTCATACTCATTTGAGGACATTGCACACTGCATCTCCGCGGTAAGTCCTTCCACGAAACAATCTTGTTTCTGCTCATCAGTCTCTATGTCTCGTGGGGCATAACGGGATAGTTGAGTAAATTTAGTGAGGTATTCCCTCACCGTCATGTTTCCCTGCTGCAGTCCCAAAAACTCCTTCCTCTTGTTTTTGAGTTCACCTCTTGGGATGTAATGGTTGCGGAAGCTACGCTTGAACTCTTCCCAAGTGATGTTCTCAGGGTCATGATGGGCGGCCACGTAGGCGGTCCACCAATCAGCAGCAGGTCCATGCAATTGATGAGAGGCAAACAGCACCCTCTCATACCCTTGGCATTGTATGATCCTCATCTTACTTTCAATGGTCTTCAGCCAATCATCTGCCTCTAGAGGTTCAGCAGCACTTGCAAACTTTGGAGGTTGAGTTCCTAGAAACTCACTCAACCTTGGTTGGCGTGGTGCAGCTTGTGGAGGTGGAACTTGATGCAAGTTGGCCACCACTTGAGTCAAGTTCTGGATGAGCTGATTCTGATTCTCCAGCATTTGGTGGAGGGGATCAACTCCTTCACGGCGACCACCCCGGTCCTGGCCTCCAGAAAGATGAGGGTTGCATGCCTCATCGTTGTTGTTGGGGTTGGCAGCACGTCCTTTTCCTCTTCCGGCCATCTGGCAGAATGAACCAATGTTAATTTGAAAGCATTTAGTATCATCTTACTACTTTCATTTGTTTGTACTTTGAAGTGTTGAGGCTTTGTTATACTTTTACAAGGTTTCATATCTCACACCAAATAGATGCACTATTATTTCATGTGGGTTCACACACCAAAGCAAAACAATCTAAAGACGAGGCTGTGGACAATTGCTCATGGCTTCCACAACTCTCGTCACACACCAAGCATTAACACACCATTAACTACGTAACGACTCGACTACTCGACATCCTTCTAATTTAAGGGAAAGGCTCTACGCTACTCGTTTTCTTGAGCTGGCTCCTCGGAATCTTCCTCATCATTTCGGCTGCCTTCTGACTCTGCTTTGGGTGGGGAGGCTGCTGGTGGAGAAGTGCGACGATGCCTGATCGCTCGGCGATCTGGGGAGTCAGGAGTCCATGTATCATTCACGGTGACACACAGTTCATTCCCATCTCCTCTTGCTCTCGCCTTTAAGCAGGCTCGCAGCAACGCCTCCGTTTCCTTCAGGGTGTCCCGGACATCCTGAAGCTCTTGTTGACACTCCTGCAGTCGAGTGCTGAGCATAGCAGCATCCTCCAAGCACAAGTCCATGTGCTCATGGGAAGTCCCTTGCTGCACTGGCGGGTACTTGTACTCCGTGGTACCACTCTCACGTTGGAGGACGTACATGTACTCAGTTTTGTCCAAGTGGCGACGATAGATGTGACTCTGGCAGGTGATGGCCTCCCAGGTGACATCTTTCTCCGCATCGACCTGTGTTGCCCGACAAGCTGGAGAGTGGTGAATCTTAAGCAGCTGATGTTCGTGTATAATCCTCATCTCTGAGCTCCATTCTTCCCTCTTCTCACGGATGGTCCTGGTGGAGTTATAGTGGATAATTAGCTTGCCCGTGTTGCCGGCGGCTTCGAGCATACGCCGAAGACAGCGCAGTAAGCCTCCTACTGCCAATCCGTAGGAAAGGTACGTCACCGGACGGCTCTCCTCTCTTTCGGCAAGGGCAACTACGGGAACTCTCCCTCCTGTGGACTTGCGAGCGGTGCGAATCATGCGAACCATCTAAAACAAAAAGAATTTTAAAATTAGGTTAGATAAACTCTCAAACAAAAATCCTATTTTGAATGAAAGTTGGGGTAAGATGAAGAAAATGACTCCTTAAATAACACTTTTCAACCCACACCTTGGAAAATAGTTTTTAAGAAAATAGGGCCCTTAAATACGTCCATTTCTACCTAGGTCCACGTTCCTACGGGCAACCTTGGCTCTGATACCACTTCTGTCACACCCGGTTTTTCCGAAGAACAACCAAGTGAATAACACATGTATGCCAGGATCATTTTCTCATACATGTGATGACAAATAGTGAAGCATCATTTATTACAAGCCAGGTGTCTAATATAAATAAGTCTTACATAGCAAATGTCTCGATGGACAATAATAAGTTCATCACAAGTAAATAAACTAGCAGCAGAATATTATTCTTTAGGGCTCCATCACAGGCGTTGCCCGGGGGTCTCCATGAACCTAGAAACCTTCTTCGGGTCCAAAGTCTTGGTCATTATACACCACCTCATTATCTTGACCTGAGCAGCAATATAAACCAACAAATATGCAAGGTTGAGTACCAATGGTACTCAGCAATTGTGGGAAAATTATATCATGCATGGCTAGAACAAGGAGAGGTTGAACTCATGGTTAAAGCACTATGCAATTAATTCCTATCACCTTAGCTTTTTTAAGCACCTACATTACTACATAGATGAAATGGTCCCAAGCTCCCGTACCCTCATCATAATCAAATAACCATAACATCATTTCCAATGTTAAGCTCCCCGCTTAACATTCACAACTTCCAAAACCATCAATCCTCTAATCATGAATAAGTCCAAGCCGCTCTTGACCGTGAGCACGGCTGTCATGACAGTTTTGACTCTGCAGAGTTTGTACCACTGTACCCACATGTAGTGATTTCATCCCCCGTTGCCGGGTGGACTAAAAGAACCTCCATTATGCCAGTGGCCACGAACCACATTCACACTTCCCAGGTGTGTAGCCAGGAGATCACTACGAAGCCTTTACAAAGGGATTCCCGACGAGCGTGGGCCCACTGAGGTTTCACCCCTAACAGCATACAAGAGGCTCCAACCCCGCTGCAGTGGCCCCCTCTTGAGCCTTGCGGTTCATATGGTAGTCCAGCTAACACCTATTCCCCGCACCATCCAACACACCCATACTACGCCGGGGATACACCTAATTAATTGGCCAAGCTGCCCCATCTCAGCATGTGGTTGGCACTGTAAAGCCAGGTTACATGCTCCATGAACCGGTCCTTAGGATCCAGGCAAGTACTAAACACAAACCCGAGTCTCGTGCACCCAGCACACAACCAAAACATCCAACTTGCCTTGATCCCTACCTCTACGTAACTCACAATATCTCATTCAAGAGTACAGTAAAATAAATTGATGATCTCATATCCCAAATATCCCATTCTAAGCATGGCTAAGCGTATGCATAATAATGAATAACATGATAAAATAAATCCCAACCCAAGCTACAAGGAAACAAGGTAATGCAATTCTAGGGAAACTTCCTATCATGGGTTTCATATTTCAATTGACAATGCAAATAATTCTAGCTACACATCCTAGCATAGGATCAAAGTGGTCAAGGACACTTGTCTCCTTCCTGCTGCTCTTGAAATGGGTAGTCCTGATCTTGGAAAGGAATAACTTGCTCTTGAGCAGGTTCTACATCATACCATCACACATAGCAAAAGAAAAACAACAATCCATAAGACATAATTCACACTTCCACTTCATACAAACCACACATTCATATTTATGAAAGTCATTCACCATTATATGTGTTGTGGTTACTCTATGTGTGTTGATTTGTGTCTTGCATACACTTTTAATCATATGTATATGATTCCTACTTTTGTATTCACATTTAAGCTTGCATACTATATATATGAGTTTCCAATTTAAATAAATTCCTTATATTCAATTACTACACCTTTTAGCTACCAAGTATGCATGAAAGGTATTTTTCTTCTCCATATGTGTCTTCAGAATTTCTACCAACCCTAAACTGAATCCTTTGGATTTTAGAACTCCATTTATCATTTACTAGTTGCTATATTTTCAGATTTATTTCCTATGCCTAAATGTGAACTTTATTATGAAAATAACAAGACACCTCATCTAATCAGAATAGGTTCTGATCTAAAATATTTACTAATATATTTTTGACCTTTTCCTCTGATGTAAACTATTTTACAATTATTTTCCCTATTTTCTAAAACTATTCATTACTTAAAATTGTGTCCCTAAATGTGAATAATAAATTAAACAGATTCAATTCAGCCCAAAATATGTTTTTATCTCACTCCAAAGTTTTCTAAATACTGAGAAAGTTTTTAATTTAATTATGACAATATGTTTGTCCCACTTTTTATTTTTTTGAAACACTAGACACATATTCAATTTCCTAATTTAAATACTAAACAGGGCTAAAAAGTTAAACTTACCCCACTACAGGGTCTATAATATTATTTTCAGAATTTCTAGGGGTCTAGCTACACTTATCAGAGGTGTTTTTCCTAATTTTTATTAAGTCCAGGGGCTAAAACTGATTTTTAAATGAATTTACATGATTTTCTGGAGTTCCAGGGGCTATATCAGAAGTTTCTGGGGCTAGCTCTTATTTCCCGAGAACCCCAGGGGGTAGCACGTAAGATTTCCAGTCTTTATAACGCGGGGCTGACGTGGACCGTCCGATTTTAAACCGACGGCTGAGATTATAACGCCGAACCGGTACGCGGGGGTTTAAACCCTACCGTGCGATTTAAAATAAACGGCGCACAAGCGGCCACGTCGCTCTGATCGAGCACGGGCGGCGCTGCCGGCGGCGCACGGCGGCGGGAAGCGGCGATCCCGCCGGAAACTTTCGGATCCTCGAGAATTCTGCCTAGAACTGTGATCTTATGGCATAGATCGGTAGAGGGGAGGTCGGGGATCTCACCTCGGGGGTTTTCTTGAGCTCGGAGGTCTTGGAAAGTGATCGGCGGTGAGGTCCGAGGCAAAACCACGGCGAAGCTCGTCGGCGCTGTGTTTACACCGCAAGTCACCGAGTTTTCTGCACCTGCAAGGTTCCCCGGAGGCGGTGGATCAAGACCAGCGAGTTAGATCGGAGTTTCCGAGCTTAGATCGGCCAGAATTCACCGGAGAAGTCTCGGTTCTCACCGGAGTAAAAATCAGCGATCGTGTGGGAAAAACAGAACGAGGCCGGGGTTTTTATAGACGGGGGAGGGCGGCGGGGTGGTTTAGATCATGTCCGCGTCGGCTACGAACAGAATTCAGCGGGGTTTACATCGAAATCCCGATCGGTTTCGATTCGGGCGCGGGGGAGTTCGGCGCGGCGCGAGGTAGACGAAGATCGGTGGGTCCCGCCTGTCAGTGTGAGAGAGCGCGGGCGCGCGGCTGCGGGCTGGCGCGGGGTAAGTTGGGCCGGCTGGTGGGTTTCGGCCCACTGGCCGGTTTTTTTCTGTTTTCTCTTTTTCTTTTTCCATTTTTTTTTTCTGATTTGAGTTTTTTTGAATTCCTGTTTGAATTTGAATTTTTGCAAAACATGCAACACGTCCAAAATTTTTTAAATTCCCCTCTTAACATGATTTAAGGTTTTGAATCAAAATTTTGGGGTGTTACACTCGACCACGCCGGAACCCTAACCGCCGCTGTCACCGTCGGGAACCCTGTTCCGGTGAGCTACGGCCACCGGCGAACCCCGAGATGAGTTCAGCGTCATGAGTTGGGGCGGGGCGGCGAGTTTGGGGTCGGGAGACGGCTGGGAAAGCGGTTCCGACGACGCTCGCCGGAGTACGCCGCCGCGGACCCCTGTTTGGCGCAAGGAAGGAGAAGACTGCCGGGTGGAACCCACTGGCAGACATTTAAACATTTTGAAATGTCCAGTTTGTAGTTCAAACTTTGGAGGACCACAACTTGGGGTAGGAGAATCCAAAAATCATGAAACAAATTTTTCTGGATTCCTCTAACAGAGTACAATCCAAATATGAAACCTATTTTGTATGAAACCCATTAATTAATTCTGGAAAATTCTTGAAAGCTTTTCAGCAAAAGAATTTTAGAGGGAGTTTGGTTCATCCAAAATCCCCAAATTTTGCCAGAATTTTCCTTAGGATGTTGGTCCACCCTTGTAAAAGTTTCAGACCATTTGGAGATGATTTGGTCAGAGCAATTCAAATGTGAAGGTGCTGTGTTCATTTGAATACAGAAACATTCAGATAATTTCCAAAACTTGGAAATTCAGTTCTGGGCAAATCTTAGCTCCAAAAATGCTAGGAAAATTCATGCAAACTCTATGAGCTATAATTGAAATTGTAGTTCACTAAGTTGGGCATGAACAGGGGTGTTACCTCAGAATTAATTCTTCTTTGCTTAATTGCTAAGAGAATTATTCTGAGCAAACCATTCAAGGAAAAGTGCTAATAATTGGTCCAGAGGGTTTTATTGTGACATGGCACTCACACAAAAAGTCTCAGCTCCATTGGATCTCTGGATCACCCCTGTCCTGTTTAACCACTTGTGGGATTAATATGGAAAAGGGGGAAAACCACTTAGCACTTAACCATGTGATTAAGTCTAAGCCAAACCACCAACACCCAGTTCATCTTTAAATTCTTAAACAGAGTTCCAGTTGTTAGAGACTGGTTATTAGAACTAATAGCAGAAGTATTACCCTAGACTCACATTGCATTTAAATTAACATATAGTGTTTCATTAACGTGTAGCCATTGAAGAAGAGACTCCGGAAGTGCTGGACTTCCTTCTTCCGGATGAAGAACTAATCCCTGACCAGCAGCAACAAGGCAAGCCCCGGTTTGCATTAACCTTTTTACAAGTTTTACTTTGTCTACATGTGTCATATGAAGTATGATTGTGCATTAGGTATAGGATGGATGGAACCCCACTTGCATAACCAGAACTTTTCCCTAAGAGTGAGGGTAGTGTCTAAGACCTCGAGTAGACAGGCTATGCTTAATGATTCATAGGACTTCGGTACAAGTCGAGTAGTGGGAATCTACTCGCGAGATAGGCATTGGGACACACGGGTTCGGTTGAGTGACGTGAGATCACTTTAGTAATGAAAATGAGACTAGGCAGGGGCTAGGGCGCAGCAAGAGGAAGTCTTGTGTGCGCGGCCCTGTCCGTGTCGATTGAGGACCGATCCGTGTGCGGCCCTGCTGAACAAGTATTGAACGTACCGAAGGCATATCGGATATATGGGCCCCGATAAACCGATGTAGCCTAAACCTCCGGGCGTCGAGGCATAACGCACCGATTTATAGGTGTAGGCTGAGGGCAGCAAGGTGGAAATCAGCCAACGGGCATAGAGAGATGCTCCGTGTGGGGAACCTCCTGCTCGTTTCGGTGCGACTGGTTCGACGGTTGGGCTGTTGGGTGAAAGGTTGTCCCGTACGACATCGAGTGAGCGTGATGTGCAGCTCCACGGGTGGGCGTACATGACGTGGTCTTTGGGTTTCCCTGCAGGTGTATATCGAGTCGATTCGCCGTCCCTCGCGGTGACCAGTACCGCTTGTTCACTGCGTCGTAACGTAGATAATTTATGGAATGCTGTGATTCAATATTGCTGTCTTGAGATTATTGTATTGCCACATGTGTGCCACCAAATATTGCTTACTAAATTTCAGCTTCATGAACTGTTAACTTGTTGCTAAAAGATGAACTAAGGATGAACTGGTAGGCGTGTCCATTTGCTGCAACCTTGCTATCCTATGTCATTGTACACCTCATGTAGAGTTTCATGCTTAGGTGAGTCGGTTAAGCCTTGCTGAGCCTTCGTGCTCACGGTTGCTGCTTAAGTATTTTTCAGGTGAGGAGCCACCCACGGACTCGGAGTACGAGCCTACCGGCGAGGGTTACCCTCCATCAGGGACCACGGCTGAGTGGGAGCCATACACGCCGCGCTGAGCTGTGACGTGCAGCTAGTGTGGGTTGCCCTAGGGCTGGGCAACCTACTTTTGCTAGATAGGCAGGCGTGAGTGGTATAGTGTAGACTTCCGCTGTGTAAGATAAACAATATTTTGTAACTGGAGTTTGTACTACGTTGTACATTTCAGTTTGTTTTCCCATGTAATATAATGTGTTCTTATGACGTGTGCTGTCGGGTGTCGCATCGCGCGGCACCACCCTCTGCGATCCTGGATGAGCGGATTCCGGTCCGCCACACTGTTGTTATAGGAGAATTCGGCATACGGTAAACTCCTATCCCAACTACGCCTACGTTTCAAGGCGCAAGCTCTCAACATGTCCTCCAAAATTTGGTTTGTCCTTTCGGTTTGTACATCTGTTTGTGGGTGATAGGCGGAGCTAAAATCCAGTCGTGTACCCATGGCTTTCTGCAGCTTCCTCCAGAATCTAGAGGTAAACTGAGAACCTCGGTCTGAGACTATCCTCCTCGGAACTCCGTGACGGCACACGATCTGCTCCATGTACAACTCTGCCAATTGTGCAACGTTGTATCTGGTCTTTACAGGGAGAAAATTGGCGGTTTTCGCCAATCGGTCCACAATGACCCAGATGGAGTCGTATCCTGACTGAGTACGTGGCAATCCGACGATGAAATCCATACTGATGTCCTCCCACTTCTATTCGGGTATTTTCAAAGGTTGCAACAATCCAGCGGGTTTTTGATGTTCAGCCTTCACCCGTTGGCATGTGTCGCATAGGGCAACGTATTCGGCTATATCCCTCTTCATACCATCCCACCAATAATAAGTTTTCAAGTCCTTGTACATTTTAGTGTTTCCGGGATGTATGAAATAGGGGGAATCATGTGCCTCCTTCAATATCATGTCACAAAGGTGTCTTATGTTCGGCACACAAATCCTTTTACCTAGCCAAAGCGTACCCTTTTCATCCTCCTTGAAATCCTTCTCTATTCCTTGTCGGATTCTTTCCTTGATCTCCTTGATCTCCTCGTCCGTTGCTTGGCCCTCTCTTATTTCTCGCTCCAATGAGGAGTGGATCTCTATTATTTCTATGTTATTCAAGAATCCGAGGTGTAACCGTTTGAACTCCTTACGTAGTTCGGGTGGTAGCTCCCGAACCGTGAGTTGGTGACATGCTCCCTTTCTGCTCAATGCATCAGCTACTACATTGGCCTTTCCGGGGTGGTAGTTGATTCCAACATCATAATCCTTGATGAGTTCTAACCATCGACATTGCCTCAAATTCAAGTCCGTTTGTGTGAATATGTACTTGAGGCTTTTATGATCCGTATAGATCTCACATCGATGACCAAGGATATAATGTCTCCAAATCTTCAATGCATGCACCACTGCTGCTAGCTCCAAGTCATGCGTAGGATAATTAAGCTTGTGCTTCTTTAATTGCCGTGAGGCATAGGCTACCACTTGTCCTTCCTGCATGAGCACACATCCGAGCCCCTGTCTGGATGCGTCACAATATATGTCAAAGCTCTTGCTTACGTCTGGCAATACCAGAACCGGTGTTGTGGTTAGCCTTTTCTTGAGTTCCTCAAAACTTTCTTGGCAGGCTGGTGTCCATTGAAAGACCTTTCCCTTCATTAGCAACTCCGTCATAGGTTATGCTATTTTAGAGAAGTCTTTAATGAAGCGTCGATAGTATCCGGCCATCCCAAGAAAACTCCGAATATCCCTTACGCTCTTCGGTTGGTCCCACTTTAGAACATCTCTCACTTTTCCTGGATCAACCGATACCCCTTCCTTGGAGATAATGTGGCCTAGGAAAGATATTTCCTTTAGCCAAAATTGACACTTGTTGAGCTTGGCATACAATTGATGCTCACGCAACTTCTGCAAGGTCAATCTCAGATGTTCTTCATGCTCCTCCTCACTTTTTGAATACACCATAATGTCATCGATGAAAACCACGACAAACTTGTCCAAGTACTCCATGAAGACTTTGTTCATAAGGTACATGAAGAACGCGGGTGCATTTGTCAACCCAAATGACATAACAGTATATTCATACGAACCATACCGTGTCCGAAAGGTTGTCTTAGGTATATCGGAGGGCTTAATCTTCAGCTGGAAGTATCCCGACCGAAGATCAATCTTGGAGAACACTCGGGCTCCTTGCATTTGGTCGAACAGGTCCTCTATAAGGGGTAGAGGGTATTTGTTTCTTGATGGTTACCTCATTGAGGGATCTATAGTCCACGCACATCCTTTGGGTTCCATCCTTCTTGTCTACGAAGAGCACCGGAGCTCCCCATGGTGACGAGCTTGGACTGATAAAATCCTTTTCCAACTGTTCTTGAATTTGCTTCTTGAGTTCAACTAGCTCGTTGACGGGCATCCTATAGGGTCTCTTGGCTATGGGTGCAGTTCCGGGTACCAAATCGATGGCAAACTCGATGTCCCGGTCAGGTGGCATACCTGGAAGCTCTTCCGGGAACACGTCCGAAAATCCCTGAACCACTGGAATGCTGTCCAATGTTGTTCCTTCGACCTTGTTCAAATTTGCCCGTTCGGTTGTTTGCTGGGCTAACTCAAACTCGACACGAATACCGTGCTCGTTTGTCAACTGCACGCTCCTTTCAGCACATTGGATTACTCCATTGTGCTTGCTTAGCCAATCCATTCCGAGTATGATGTCAATCCCTTGGGAGTCCAAGACAATAAGGTTGGCAAGGAAGTCTACCCCCCTTATTTTAAGGCTTACTTTAGGACATACTATATTAGTCCTCATTTCTCCCCCGGGAGAATTAACTAACATAGCACATTCTAAGTGGGATACAGGTAGATGATGTTTGGCAACATATTTGGATGATATGAAGGAATGCGATGCTCCAGAATCAAATAAGATGGTGGCTGGGTTGGAGTTGGCAAGGAACATACCAATTACGACGTCCTCAGCCTGTTGTGCTTCCTCAGCAGAGACATGGTTCACGTGGCCGCGAGCATAGTTCTGCTGTCCACGGTTCCCTTGATTGTCTCTTTCGTTCGGTCGCGGGTTCTGCTTGGGCACGTTACCTTGCTGTCCAGGGCCTCTCCGCAGGCACTGGTTCGCGAAGTGGCCTACTTCCCCGCATGCAAAGCATGCCCTGTTGCCTACGGCAGCAGGTGCATTAGGGCGGGGGTTTTGAACAGGGGCGCCATTGTTAGGTCGAGGCGCAGGGGGCATAGGAACACGAGGTGCCGGTGCAACAAATTGTTGATGTGGTGGCTGACCAGGGCGGTACGCAGGAGTGGTCGATCCATACTGCGGTGCAGAGGGCATGTACCTAGGTCGTACGTTGCTCCCTTAGGGCTGGTATGGCATCTTTCTCTTGCACTCTCGCTCAATCTCTCAGATCTTGTTTTCAATCACTATGGCCTTGTCAACCAGCTTTTGGAAGCTTATATAGTCATTGTTGAGGAGCTGAACCTGGATCTCATTGTTCAACCCTCTCATGAACAGGTACTGCTTCCTTTGATCTGAGTTGACATCTTCAGGGGCATACCAGGACAGTTGTATGAACTTGTTGAGATACTCATTCACACTTTTCTGCCCTTGGCGGAGACCTTCGAACTCCTGCGTTTTGAGCATCATTACACCAGCAGGGATGTAGTGAGAGCGGAAACTTTCCTTGAACTCAGTCCAAGTGATTGTCTCCGGGTTGGCATGAGCGTCGCTCAGGGCATCCCACCAGTCAGCAGCGGCTCCTGTAAGTTGGTGCGATGCGAAGAAAACCTTCTCTCGGTCATTACACTAAACAATGGCAAGCTTTTTCTCCATGGATTTCAACCAATCATCGGCCTCCATGGGATCACTAGCTTGAGCAAAGGTGGGTGGTCGAGTCCTCATGAACTCTCCCAACCTGTTATGAGCTGGCGGTGATGGTGGCGACGGTGCCGGAACGGGGTTTTGGTTGGCCTGCAACTGACCCAAAGTTTGGATCATGGTTTGCATAAGCTGGTTTTGCATGGCCATCAATGTTTCCAGATGGTTTTCGCCAGCTCCTGGGTTAGCAGGAACTTCATCATGGTCATCCTCCTGGACGTTCCTTCGGCCGGCGTTTCCTCTCACCATCTGTGAGAGAGATCGAAATAGAATAGAGTGTTAGAAGGTTAGGTAGATCCCTTCAACTATATGCATCAAGGTGAGTGGGACTATTTATATATTAGCCCATATGAGGATGTGAGCAAGTGCCGAAACATCTCACACCTCTTTCTTCTTACGTGTGGATATGGACAACGTTTTGAGACGTCCCACAACCCACACTAAGCACACAATCACAAATAATCATCACAAGGGCCCACACAACTCATATTCAAGGATGGTTCCCTATGCCAAGGTGGTTTCAAGGCCAATCTAATCTATTCACCCTAGGATGCTTCTTTTGGTCAGCGTGGCTTAGCTAACTATGACTCCTATTTAGGGGTGTAACTTGCTGTTAACCCGTGGCTCTAATATCAATCTAAGGTTTCTATCTAGGTGTGTAACCTACTGTCAACCCGTGGCTCTGATACCAATCTGTGACGACCTCGATTCTGTGGGTAAACCACAGAACCGAGAACTAATGCATATGTGTGCCCAGGATGTTCATCACACATACACATACGTTCCACAAACTGAATTCAGATTATATATTACCACGAATAACAGAGTTTATTACAATGAGTCTTGGACTCATGCTCACAGCGGAAGTCTTTATTCTAAAGCGGAAGCAATTTAGCTAATGCGGAAGCAAATCTAAGCCGAAGTGGCTCCATCTCTACTCCCTCCACAGGCAAGGTTGAGAACAGATCACACACCATAATGCTCCACTTGGTCTTCATAGTAGGCTTCTCCTGCTGCTGATGATGAAATAATAATGCAAGTTTGAGTACAATGATGTACTCAGCAAGTGCGGGAAAACACATGATATGCAGCTCATAAACAAGGTAGGTATAAAAAGGCTTATTTGTAGAAAAGCAGATTTATAAAACCATGATAAAACAACAACTTAACTTTAGATGAATGTAATCCCAACATGTATCAAATTACCAACATACCTCCATCGCTTTCCATGTTCCACCCGAACATTAACCAACCTCATTCTTACTCACGAATACCTCCTCGTATTCGCTACCATCTCACGAACACCTTTACGTATTCGCTACCATCTTATCTCATAAACAACTTTGTCTCACACCGAGACCAGTTTCGCCGCCATGACTCAACAGTCATGCAACCATCTTATCACCCGGACTCAACAGTCCCAAAAAACCAAACCATAACCAAAACCAATAACCATAACCGATAACCATCCCAATAATCATCCCAATAACCATCCCAACTAATCATGGCAGTTTAGCCAGGTGCTCATGACCGTAAGCTCGGCTATCATGATAGTTTTAGACTCTGCAGAGTTTGCACCTCTTTACCCACAAGTTTGTGATTTCATCACCTGTCGGCGACTGCAGAACCTCCATTATACCAGTACACATCCATCAGTGTATGGTCAAGAGATCACAAAATAGCCTTTACAAAGGGGCTACTAGATGTATGGACTCACTGAGGTTTCACCGGCAGACTAGAATCTCCAATTCTCCCACCCACGGGCCCCCTCTTGTGCCATGCAGTTCCCAGGGCAGTCCTCACTCGACTCCCATTCCCCGCGCCTTCCACAGTCCATAACACTCTAGCAACTTACCTAATTACTCAGCTAAGCCGCACCCATACTTGGCCTTGTGGTGGCATTGTTATCCTGGCATGTGCATGCATGAACCGGTCCTTAGATCTATGGCAAGTAAACCACCATCTCATGCTACCTCACTCACAAACCCAGTCTTTCCTAGATCTCCCTCCGATCCATGTCCATTATTAACATCAGTTTCCCATTATCATTACGAGTGCAGTTAGCTAGACACATCTATCTTGCTTCCCAATCCCTTAGACTCAGCGAAGCATAAAGCAAAAACCATACCCGACTCATAAACTTTCCAGCCGACAAGGGTGGTTTAACCAAAACTAGTAAACTCCTATAAAAGGGTTTACCATCATGTTTGACTCAGCACACACACCTTTTCGCAAAACAAAATAGTTTTACCCAAAACAGAGGATCAATATGGTCAAGGAGCACTTGCCTTGTTCTTGCGGTTCCGGTTGTTCTTGAATCCCAAAACCTTGTTGCTGCAGTTCGTCGTAGACAGCTCCCCGAGCTTGTTCTGCTAGGTAGGATCACGTGCATACGAGGTTCACAGCAATCAATATCATGCACAAACCTTAAACTAGATGCGATGATGCACATGCATGCTATCCTATGATTAATTTTATTAGATTGGTCTGTACGTGTTTTTGCATGGCTTGCATAGACATAGGTGTTCGGATCAAAGGTGGATGTGGCGATGATCTTGTCTTTAGATCAACCTGATCATCAAGTGATCTATCCACGAGAAGTCTTCTGGAAGGAATCAAAGAATAGATGGAAGGAGAATCAATGTCGTAAGGTGGTGTCAGAGTCCTACCTTACGCCCTTCTTGGTTTTCGAGGTCCTCCTCAGACCGCTCGGTTCTCCTCCGATGACCTCCCTTGTTGCGCTTCGGCGATGGTTTACTCGGCGAGTTAGGGCTAGGGCTCTAAGTCGTCGGCTCAAGAGTTGGAAAAGAAGTTTGTGGTTTCGGCCAGAGGTTCTGGGTTCTATTTATAATCGGGAAGAGAAGAGTCCTAATCTGATTGTATCCTGAATAAGAGTCTTATTCAGATCGTCGTTGGATCCTATCATCTTATCTTTAGTCGTTGTGGAACTTAGGTCGGTTTCCTTTACGTACCGGTATTCTTTCGCATAACAGCCGCTCCAGAACTCGTTACCTTCGCGGCGATGAGCTCCGGAGGCTCCATGTGTCCTTCCGGGGCCTGGTATCTCCTTCTCCACAGAGACGAGCTCCGGTTGTGCCGCGTGTCAACGAGTGAGACCTCCCCCTCCTTTGGAGGTGAGCTCCGCGCACGCCACGTGTTGGCGCCGGTCTTTCCTCTCTTCTTTCTTCAGGGACATGCCCCGAGGTCGACACGTGTCCAGCAGCGATAGACCTCCCGGAGATAAGCTCCGGTGATGACTCGTGTCCAATAGAACAGGACCTCTCGGAGATAAGCTCCGGTTACGACGCGTGTCCAATAGAACAGGACCTCTCGGAGGTGGGCTCCGAGATCGACACGTATCCCGCGCGACTGGTCCTCTGATTTCCGTGAGGACTAGCTCCGAGGATGACACATGTCCTGCGAAAATGCCTTTGCTTCTTCCACAGAGGCTAGCTCCGTGGGCAACTCGTGTCCCACAGGATCGGACCTCTCCCCTTTGCGGAGATGAGCCCCGAGCCTGCCACGTAGCCAGCTTGGCGGCGGCCTCTCCCCACTTCGTAGGGAGGAGCTCCGAACACGCCACGTGGCCAGCGGCCGCGGTAAGTTGTCTTCGGCGCTTTCTGAGAGCTGGATTCAGCTCTTATTGGCTATCCTTTTGATATTTTTCTCTGTCCCTACTTTTCTTAAAGTGTTTCCTCTTCATAAAACATGAACATATGCTGACACCCGAGATGAGGGTGTCACAGTAATCCCAAGATGTGTTAGAATACCAATCATACCTCTCATTACCTCCATGTCACAATCAATCAACCTCACTCTTGCTCACGAATACCTCCTCGTATTCGCTACCATCTCACGAATACCATCTCGTATTCGCTACCATCTCATCTCATAAACAACTTTGTCTCACACCGAGACCAACCTTGTTGCCATGACTCAACAGTCATGCAACCCATCTTATCACCCGGACTCAACAGTCCCATAACAAAACCAAAACCAAACCATCCAAAACCATAACCATTAACCATATCCAATAACCATCCCAACTAATCATGGAAGTTGGCCAGGCGCTCGTGACCGTAAGCTCGGCTATCATGATAGTTTTAAGAACTCTACAGAGTTTGCACCTCTTTACCCATAAGTTTGTGATTTCGTCACCCGTCGGCGACTGCAGAACCTCCATTATACCAGTACACAACCGTCGGTGTATGGCCAAGATATCACAAAATAGCCTTTACAAAGGGGTTACTAGATGTATGGACTCACTAAGGTTTCACCGGCAGGCTAGAATCTCCAATTCTCCCACCCATGGGCCCCCTCTTGTGCCATGCAGTTCCCAGGGCAGTCCTCACTCGACTCCCATTCCCCGTGCCTTTCACGGTCCATAACAATCTAGCAACTTACCTAATTAGTCAGCTAAGCCGCACCCATACTTGGCCTTGTGGTGGCACTGTTATCCTGGCATGTGCTCGCATGAACTGGTCCTTAGATCTACGGCAAGTAACCACCATCTCATGCTACCTCATTCACAAAACCTGTCTTGCCTAGATCTTCCTCCGATCCATGTTCATTAACAACATCAGTTTCTCATTATCATTATGAGTGCAGTTAGCTAGACACACCTATCTCGCTTCCCAATCCCCTGGAATCAGCGAAGCATAAAGCAAAAACCATACCCGACTCATAAACTTCCCTGGCGACAAGGGTGGTTTAACCAAAGCTAGTAAACTCCTATAAAAGGGTTTCCCATCATGTTTGACTCAGCACACACACACCTTTTCGCAAAACAAAACAGTTTTCCCAAAACATAGGATCAATATGGTCAAGGAGCACTTGCCTTGTTCTTGCGGTTCCGGTTGTTCTTGGATCTCGAAACTTTGTTGTTGCAGCTCGTCATAGACAGCTCCCTGAGCTTGTACTTCTATACATGATCACACACATACAAGATTCATAGCAATCAATATCATGCACAAACTTTAACTAGACGCGGTGATGCATATGCATGCTATCCTATGATCAGTTTTATTAGATCGGTTTGTACGTGTTCTTGCATGGCTTGTGTAAAAGCCCAAGAAAAGGGACTTGCAAAAACTTTTCTTAACCTCACAACACCACACTTTTGTTGTGGATATGTTGTGAAAAATGATGAGGAGCAAATAACCTCCATCAAAAGAGTGATTAGAGGGGAAAGCCTTCATTCTCACAAAGTGGGATTTGGACACATGAACATGAGATGTTGAGCTTACCCCTAGAACTTAAAAAGTCTTGGGAAGGTTCAGTCCAAGTTTCATGTAAATCCAACACTTTTTGAGGCACTTTTGGAGGTATTTGAAAAAGAGGCCAATTTGAATGTAAATTCAAATTGCAGCAACTTTCATCACCCAAATTCAAAAGTTAGCTTCATATTCAAACTCAGCACATTTTTCTGAGTAAGACCACCAATTTTCATCCTCATTGGAGTTCATCTTGTCGGGAGTTAAATTTGCAATAATTCAAAACTGAATTTGAATTTCAGTTTAAACATGAAGCAAATTTAACCAAACAAAGTTTGAATTTGAGAACTCAAATTCAAACCAAGACTTGGGGGCTAAGTCTCTCATTCAATGTGTAGTTGCTGGGATATTTACAAAAGAAATTGAGAAGAGAGGATTAGGGGGAAGGTTGGGCCCACAGGTCAGTGGGAGGGAGGTGCAACACCGGACAGCTCTCTGTTTCTCGCCGAAGCAACCTTCCTCCGTGCACCAGCGAGCTGCTTCCCCGAACGCCACCTCCCGAGCGCCAGCCCACAGCGCGCACCGACGAAGCGGTCGCCCGGCGATATTTCCTCCTGAACCGATTCCCGTCGCGGTCGTGATTGGTCCTGAAACCCTCAACGAAGAAACACCGCCGCACACCCGAAAACTTTCGGTGCTCCGGCGTCCTCCCATCCCAGCAGCTAGCAAGCGAGTCTGAGCTCTCCCCGAGCTTCGCCGAGGCGTCCTCGACGCGATAGACACGATACCCCAGCGCCCCATCCACAGTAAACTACCCCCGAGCTCCTTGTTTCCCTTCCACACCAGGTAGAGCCACCGCGACCAAAAACTCCCAGCCCGGCCGCTAGGCTTGATCCCCCGTCAAGTGAGCGGGCCAGGAGGTTTGCCTGGAAGGGTGCTCCCTGTCCAACAACGCCGGCCGCATGCCATGAGGTGTGCTGGCCGGAATTCCAGTTCTTGCCGAGAACATGTGATATAGCCCGGTTCCGGTAAATCGGCGAATTTGCATCACACACCGAACCACTCCTCCCCAGACCTAGAAACCCAGTTGTAGACATCCACACGGGCACGTGGGATCAAGAACTAGGAAGAACCATCGAGGAAACCCTCAGTTCTTCGAGTTTTTTCCAGTTTTCCCCGAAATCGCCCTAGGTCGCACGGTGAGCCCCTAGTTGCCGACTGTTCTCGCGAGATCAGAGCTCTGGACGTTGCTCCTTAGGTCATGGCAATGCTGTAGGAGCAAACCGCTTGAGAAATAAGGCCCGGAGTAGCCCGGGCGACGGCACCAGAGTAGAGGGAAGCTCTGTCACCGCCGCGGGCATAGCTCCGGCCATTGCCGAGCTCCGGTGAGGGTACCAGCGTGTTCTCCGAGTCGAGTTAGGCACGGGCGGCAAGTTTCGTCGAAGGTCGGGCGGGGAAACGCCCGGCGGCGAGTGCTCCGGCGAAGCGCCACCGCGGGAGCTGCAGGAGAGCGCGAGGTAGACGAAGGGGGGCCGGATCCACCGGTCAGCCTCTGATCTCGCGCGGGGATCGGTTTGCAGCCAGGATTCGGTGCGGCAGCGTGGGTAAAACCCCGTGGGCCGCGGTGTGGCCGCATTCTGAGTGGGCCGGCTCGAGGAGTGGGTCCCACCCGCAGGATTTAAACATTTTTGGAATTTCCAGTTTTAGTTCAAACTTCAAATGCATAGAACTGTTGCTAGTAAACTCCAAATTCGATGAACCAAATTTTGCTGAACTCAGAATTCTGAGTACTTTCCATCAATACCAAATTCAGCTAATGAAAGTGGATAGTTTTCCAGAATTAAATACCTAAAGTTTAAACTGTTGGGAATTTTATCTGGAGAACTACTTTATGAAAAATTTTGAAATTTGGCTGAAAGGTTCATTGGAAAATCCCTGAATCCCAGTAAAATTTTCAGACTCATCCAAGTTCATTTAGTTACCCTAATGGGGTGATTAAGGGAACTGCCCTGAGAAAATAGAAAAATGTACAGATACATTTTTCAGATTTTCTCCAATCTTAATTAGGACATAACTTTCAGTAGAATTCTTCAAATGACATGAAACCAACTCCATTAGAATCATCCTAAATTCTAGTTTCCAGAAAGTAATGGTTGGAGCCATGAAAACCCCTGGAATTATTTAGAGGCTCAAATATTGACCGAATGGGCTTCTATTTGTACAAGGGTCAAATGAACTTTTTCTCAAATGAAACTTGATCAAGACTCTGGTTAAGACCCTACCAAGCCACCACAAAAATTTCAGAACCAAAGGGGAGGGCTAGCTAGAGTTATTAGTAATTAAGTATTCAAGTTTACACATTGCATTTAAATTTACATGTCGTATTTCATTGCACGTGTAGTCACTGAAGAAGAGACTCCGGAAGTGCTGGACTTCCTCCTTCCGGAATAAGAGCTAACTACTGACCAGCAGCAACAAGGCAAGCCCCGGTTTGCATTAACTGTTTTATAAAGTTTTACTTTGTTTACATATATAATGTGAAGTATGATTGTGCATTAGGTATAGGATGGATGGAACCCCACTTGCATGACCAGAATCTTTCCATAAGAGTGAGGGTAGTGTCTAAGATCTCGAGTAGACAGGCTATGCTTAATAGTTCATAGAACTTCGGTACAAGTCGAGTAGTTGGAATCTACTCGCGAGATAGGTTGGGACACACGGGTTTGGTTCGAGTGACGGGAGATCACTTTAGTAATGAAAATGAGACTAGGCAGGGGCTAGGGCGCAGCAAGAGGAAGTCTTGTGTGCGCAGCCCTGCCCGTGTCGATTGAGGACCCGATCCGTGTGTGGCCCTGCTGAACAAGTATTGAACGTACCGAAGGCATATCAGATATATGGGCCCCGATAAAACGATGTAGCCTAAACCTCCAGGAGTCGAGGCATAACGCACCGATTTATAGGTGTAGGCTGAGGGCAGCAAGGTGGAAATCTGCCAACGAGCATAGAGAGATGCTCCGTGTGGGGAACCTCCTGCTCGTTTTGGTGCGACCGGTTCGACGTTTGGGCTGTTGGGTGAAAGGTTGTCCCGTACGACATCGAGTGAGCGTGCTGTGCAGCTCCACGGGTGGGCGTACGTGACGTGCTCTTTGGGTTTCCCTGCAGGTGTATATCGAGTCGATTTGCCGTCCCTCGCGGTGACGAGTACCGCATGTTCACTGCATCGTAACGTAGACTAATGTATGAAATGTGATGATTTAATCTTGCTGTTATGATATAATTGTATTGCTACATGTGTGCCACCAAATATTGCTTACTAAATTTCAGATTTTCAAACTGTTAACTTGTTGCTAAAAGATGAACTAAGGATGAACTTGTAGGTGTGTCCCTTTTCTGCAGTATTACTAACCTATGTCATTGTACACCTCATGTAGAGTTTCATGCTTAGGTGAGTCGGTTAAGCCTTGTTGAGCCATCGTGCTCACGGTTGCTGCTTAAGTGTTTTTCAGGTGAGGAGCCACCTACGGACTCGGAGTACGAGTCCACCGACGAGGGTTACCCTCCGTCGGGGACCACGGCTGAGTGGGAGCCGTACACGCCGCGCTGAGCTGAGACGTGCAGCTAGTGTGGGTTGCCCTAGGGCTGGGCAACCGACTTTTGCTAGGTAGGCGGCGTGAGTTGTACAAAAGGAACTTCCGCTGTGTAATAAAGACCCTCGTTTGTAACTAAGAACTGTACTACTTTGTACATTCAGTTTGTTTTTCCCATGTAATATAATGTGTTCTTATGACGTGTGCTGTCGGGTGTCGCATTGCGCGGCACCACCCTCTACGATCCTGGATGGGCGGATTCCGGTCCGCCACAGCCTGGTATCAGAGCTGCATTGGGGATAGCACAGTATTTAAGGACTGTATTATGGGAAAACTTAGGTTACGGTGAGGAATCGGTAGTTGCCCAAGTAAGGACTATATTAGCATAGTTATTTAAAGTGGCAAAGATTAACCTATGTGTTATAGTTCTGAATTTTAATTCCGTAACGACGCACCTACGCTCTGGTAAGTATGGTAAGGAACGCCACCGAAAGCGGTTCAATTTCGGTTAGCTCTCCCTGACGAGGAACGTGGTTCAGGGATTGATCTCACAGCTTGGTGTGGAACGTCAATATGAAACTCTTGGACTCTTCATGTTCCTGAGTTCATATGAAACGCTGATCCCTAGCGTGCATTAGGCAAGTAAGTGGAGACCCCATCGCGTGGTCAGTAACGCGAGTGTGTGTTCGTCTGGAAATAGCCCAGGAGGACATACGCAGCGCTTGCCATCGGCGTGCCCTGCAGGGCAGTAGGTGGTATCTGTTGGGTTGATAACATTCCCAACCGTGACGACCCGTTCATGACATACTCGGGTTCCCCGTCGTGTGGTGTTGAAACACGATCACGTACCTTGAGACGTGACCTAACTCAAGGACGGCCATATGGCAATGATACGGGCGTTTGTATTTACTTTTAAATATGGTCCTGCCTCAAATGAAAACAACCATTGAGTGCACCATTATTGTGTGGTCTTTTGCAGGTACTAACCACGTATGTATCCGTGTAGCAAACGTGTGTGAGAGACTGTTTAGTGCCACACTTGAGACGTATATGCCGGTATAATCCAGTAAGGATTTTCTTTTGTGAGGAACGTAGTACCGAGATATTGTAGGCATATGCATGAAAATAATGATAAAAAGGAATTAAAATCACTAGGATCAACATCTAGGACTCTGGTTGGGTAGACAAATTTGAAAGGGATGAGTGTAGTTCCAAAAGACTGAAAAACAGAGTGCTCTATTTTGGGCAGCAAGTTTGCTGATCTTCAACAGGGCATAACTCACAGGTCTTTTAGCCCAGAGAGGTGTGGCATATAGTTCAGGAGGGTATTGAAGTACTCTACAACTTTGTTGTAGACTTCCAGAGCTGAAACACACCTTGAGATGGCCTAAAACCCAGAGGGATGTGAACTGTCCAGAACCAGGACAGAGTGGAACACTCTCTGGACTGTTCTGTTTTTTTTTCAAACATAACTCCCAGTAGAAAAATTTAAAATTTTCATATGATACATCCTTAGAAAGAGTAGAAGATGTGTGACATCTATGCAATTCAAAGTTTCTGAAATTTCAGCACAGATTTCAGTGGAAACCAGGGTTGAAGACAGCCACTTCCAAGGGAGGTGCTGTTAAAATTCTTCCAGAAATTCTGCTGACTTTGAATTAGCATAACTTTTTAACCAAAGCTAATCTGGGGGCAAATGAATACTAGTTGGGAAGATACTGAAGTTGACTTTAACTTTGGTATTCAACTTGAGTCATGAAAATGCCCAGAACCAGATCAAAACTTAGAACGGGTAGAAACCGGTCATTCTGACAGAAGAATGACAGTTGAACTCATTGGAGAGGGTGTGGTACCCTAAGGGTGGTATACGTGATGACAAAGCGATAGTAATATCTCGTAGTGACCAAACCTAGTTATGGTGAGCTTCCAAAGTGGAGGTTCATCAAGTTGGATTAAACTAGCTTGTGTTTGGTCTGGTAATGGTGTAGCTTGTACAAAGTTATTACATTATCTACTTACGGGATGTATCGCATGTTTTTATTGTCCTTATGTTGTTAAATCTATTGTTATTGGACTGCATGCAATCGGTTGCGGGACTGATGTTATTGTCGTATGGTTGCAGATGGTTCGCACTAGGACCACGCACGAGGTTGGTGGCTCTAGCCAAGGGGGAGGCGATGACTCCCAGCCACCGGCCTACGACAGCACCCCACAGCAGCAGCCACCACCGCCGCCTCCGCTTACTCTAGCGGATGTGATAGCGGCACTGGTGGGTGGTCGTGAGGAGCAGACCAACCTGCTCCGCACCATCGTGCAGAATACGTCCAGGTGGGGGGACGTCAAGACAGAGGGCCTCGTGAGCCCCGTTAAGTGTCGTACTCGGATTTCATGAGTACCCACCCTCCAGTGTTCACCGAAGCCGAAGAACCACTGGAGGCGGACAACTGGCTGCGGACCATCGAGTCCAAGTTCGGGCTGCTCCAATGCACGGAGCGGCAAAAGACCTTGTTCGCAGCGCAGCAACTTCATGGTGCCGCTGGTGCGTGGTGGGCGAATTATGTCGCCTCACGTCCGGCTGGCCATGCCGTGGAATGGCAAGAGTTCCGGGAGGCGTTCCGCGCCTATCACATTCCTCCCGGGATCATGAGGAGAAAGTTCCATTCTTGGAGCTGAAGCAGGGCGGGAGGAGTGCCCATGATTACTCCCGTGCCTTCAACCATCTGGCGCAATACGCGTCAGACTATATCTCCACGGAGGAGAAAAAGCGGGAGCACTTCTATCGGGGGTTACACCCCGAAATGAAGACGCATTTCGTGCAGTGGAATCGCGGCACCTTCAACGACCTAGTCAATGCCGCGATCATGCAAGAGGACGCTCAATGGGAGTTGGCAGCTGAGCAGCGGAAGCGCAGCGCTCCACCCAGCGGTGGGAGTGGCGCTCCCCAGAAGTACCGTATGGTGTATCGGACACCATCCGGGCAGCAATGGCGTCCACCGGCGCGACCTCAACAGTTCGGGGGACGTTCGTTCCAAGCACCCCCGTTCTGTCCACCGATGCCACCACCAAGAAAGCAGCAGCAGCAGCAGCATACGGTACCCCGGGCGTTTCCACCACCACAACGCGCCCCGGGATTCCATCCACCGATCAGCGGGGGACCGCCCCGTTTCACCTGCTTCACGTGTGGCCAGGCGGGCCACTTCGCGAAGGACTGTCCCCAGGGGCAGCAGAGCAGCGGGAAAGCCCAGTTTCAGGGTGGTGCTCGAGGCCGACCTCCGATGAATAAGGTTGGTCAGCGGACTGGAGGCGTCTGCAACCTCGACAATGAGGACGCCCCAGAGGGAGACAACGTGCTGGCGGGTACGTTTACTCACAAGAATCAAGCCATCATCATACTTTTTGATTCTGGTGCAACCCACAACTTTATAAGTGCATCATATGTGGTTAAGCATCAGCTGGAAGCCTTTCCAACCGAGTGTTCTTATATGATCTGCTTATCGGGAGGAAAGATTTCAGCAAAAATGATGGTTCCGAAAGCACCATTGTGCTTAGGTGGGAAGATATATCCCACCACTATGATTATCCTTGAGGGGCAGAAGATTGATGCAATCTTGGGAATGTCATGGCTAAGTTACCATGGCGCTGTCCTGGAAACCCTATCACGGACGGTTCACCTCAACTCCCCATTACACCGTCCGCAGTCCCTCTTATTAGATAATCCAGTCCGGGAAGTTTCAGTGATCAACAATACTGAATCTCTCAAGTTGGAGGACATCCCCGTAGTCCGGGAGTATCCCGTCGTGTTCCCGGATGATCTTCCGGGCATGCCATCTGAGCGGGATGTCGAATTCAAGATTGAACTTGCACCCGGGACTACGCCCATATCACGGAGACCATACAAAATGGCTCCCAATGAGCTGGCTGAACTAAAGAACAGCTCAATGATCTGTTGAGCAAGGGTTTCATTAGGCCGAGTTCCTCGCCTTGGGGATGCTCGGCGCTGTTTGTAAAGAAGAAGGATGAAACCCTGAGGCTGTGTGTGGATTACCGGCCGCTCAACGCCGCCACCATAAAAAATAAGTACCCACTGCCCCGCATCGACATATTGTTTGATCAACTTGTGGGTGCAAGTGTGTTCTCCAAGATGGATCTTCGCTCGGGATATCACCAGATAAAGATCCGGGCGGAGGATGTCCCGAAGACGGCTTTCTCGACGAGATATGGATTATATGAATATCTCATCATGTCCTTTGGTCTCACAAACGCTCCAGCCCATTTCATGTATCTCATGAACTCGGTGTTCATGCCGGAGCTGGACAAGTTCGTGGTAGTGTTCATCGACGATATCTTGGTTTACTCCAAGACAGAAGCCGAACATGCCGAACACTTGAGAATCGTTCTTCAACGATTACGAGACCACAAGCTCTACGCCAAGTTCAGTAAATGCGAGTTTTGGATCAGCCAAGTGCCATTCTTGGGACATATCATCTCAGCGGAAGGCATTGCAGTTGACCCAAGTAAAATAGAGCAAGTGCTAAAATGGAAAGCTCCCACTTCAGTTCATGAAGTCAGAAGCTTCCTCGGGTTAGCGTGATACTATCGGAGATTTATTCCAAGTTTCTCCAAGCTCGCTAAGCTGATGACAGAATTGCTGAAGAAGGGGACGAAATATGTTTGGCACACGGCGTGTGAAGGAGCATTCCAAACATTGGTGAAGCATCTCACCACAGCCCCGATATTAGCTCAGCCGGATACAACAAGGCCCTTCGACGTGTATTGTGACGCGTCCGGTATTGGGCTTGGCTGCGTGTTGATGCAGGAAGGACGTGTGGTCGCCTATGGCCCACGCCAACTTCGGAACCATGAGCAGCACTATCCGACTCATGATCTTGAGCTTGCTGCAGTGGTGTTGGCGCTAAAAATGTGGAGGCACTATCTCCTGGGGAATCTGGTGCATCTCTACACCGACCACAAGAGCTTAAAATATAGTTTCACCCAGAAGGAGCTGAACATGAGGCAAAGAAGGTGGTTAGAGCTGATCAAAGATTATGAGATTGAGATCCATTACCACCCCGGCAAGGCAAATGTGGTTGCCGACGCGTTGAGTCGGAAATCACATGTCCATCACCTCACCATTACGCCGGTGGAGGAGGAAGAGCCGAGTTTATACTTGGTTCCTTATGGATCGCTGTACAACCTTGCCCTCATCCCTACCATTAGGGAAGATATCATTGCAGCTCAGAAGAAGGATAAAGGCATGGCACATCTCCGGAGATGGATAGACAATGGAGAGATCAAATGTTTCCCGAGAGATGATGAGGGGACGCTGTGGTTCAATGACCGCATAGTCGTACCCCGGGATATGGAGCTGAGGAAGAAAATCCTTGATGAAGCTCACTTGTCCAAGTACTCCATTCATCCGGGCAGCAATAAAATGTACCAAGATTTGAAAAAGAAATTTTGGTGGACACGGATGAAGCGGGAGGTAGCGAAGTTCGTATCCGAGTGCGATACGTGCCGACGAGTGAAAGCTGATCACATGAAGAAGTCAGGGCTGTTGCAACCCCTGAAGATTCCGGCATGGAAGTGGGAAGATGTGAGCATGGATTTCATTGTAGGATTGCCCCTAACTTCCAACAAACACGATTCCATTTGGGTAATCGTTGATCGGTTAACCAAGACGGCTCACTTTATCTCGGTGAATACACGTTACAATGCCGGCAAATATGCGGAGCTGTACATAGCGAAGATTCTGTGCCTATACGGGGTACCCAAGACCATCGTCTCAGATCGAGGTGCATTATGTGTATCTCGCTTTTGGGAGCAGTTGCACGCTGCTTTGGGTACTAAGCTGATCAGGAGCTCCGCCTACCACCCTCAGACAGATGGCCAGACAGAGAGGGTGAATCAGGTTCTAGAGGACATGTTGAGAGCGTGTGCCATCCACCACGGTAGGAACTGGGATGATCACCTACCGTTGGCAGAATTCTCGTACAACAACGGCTATCAGGCGAGTATCAATATGGCACCCTACGAAGCTTTTTACGGTCGAAAGTGCCGCATCCCATTAAATTGGTGTGAGTCCGGTGAAAGGGTCACGTTCGGGGTTGATGTGGTGAACGACGCCGAAGAGCGCGTTCGAACGATTCAAGCTAATTTGAAAGCCGCTCAATCCCGTCAGAAGAGCTACGCTGATAAGAGGCGTAGACCGTTGCACTTTGACGTTGGGGAACACGTGTACCTCCGCGTGTCTCCGATGAAAGGCGTGCACCGGTTCGGTGTGAAGGGGAAGCTCGCTCCCCGTTTTATTGGACCCTATGCCATCACCAAGAAGTGTGGATCAGTGGCGTATAGACTGGAGCTACCGGCATCTCTTGCTGGTGTCCATGACATTTTCTATGTCTCTCAGCTGAGAAAATGTCTGAAATATACCGCTGCTGTTACTACCAAAGACATCGGCGAGCTGAAACCGGATTTAACATATGATGAGTATCCGGTGGCCATTCTTGATGAAAAAGCCAGGACCACGCGTAGCAGAACGTTATGGTTCTACAAAATACTCTGGAGCAACCACACCGCCGAAGAAGCGACGTGGGAGAGCAAGGAGTTCCTTCGCTCAAATTACCCGGAGTTCATGGCTTCTCAACACGGGTAAGTCCCTATTACATCGCTATCTCTTCTTTTGTAATCTCGGGACGAGATTCTTTTAAGGGGGGAGGGATGTAAAAGCCCAAAAAAAGGGACTTGCAAAAACTTTTCTTAACCTCACAACACCACACTTTTTTTGTGGATATGTTGTGAAAAATGATGAAGAGCAAGTAACCTCCATCAAAAGAGTGATTAGAGGGGAAAGCCTTCATTCTCACAAAGTAGGATTTGGACACATGAACATGAGAGGTTGAGCTTACCCCTAGAACTTAAAAAGTCTTGGGAAGGTTCAGTCCAAGTTTCATGTAAATCCAAAACTTTTTGAGGCACTTTTGGAGGTATTTGAAAAAGAGGCCAATTTGAATGTAAATTCAAATTACAGCAACTTTCATCACCCAAATTCAAAAGTTATCTTCATATTCAAACTCAGCACATTTTTCTGAGTAAGCCCACCAATTTTCATCCTCATTGGAGTTCATCTTGTCGGGAGTTAAATTTGCAATAATTCAAAACTGAATTTGAATTTCAGTTTAAACATGAAGCAAATTTAACCAAACAAAGTTTGAATTTGAGAACTCAAATTCAAACCAAGACTTGGGGGCTAAGTCTCTCATTCAATGTGTAGTTGCTGGGATATTTACAAAAGAAATTGAGAAGAGAGGATTAGGGGGAAGGTTGGGCCCACAGGTCAGTGGGAGGGAGGTGCAACACCGGACAGCTCTCTGTTTCTCGCCGAAGCAACCTTCCTCCGTGCGCCAGCGAGCTGCTTCCCCGAACGCCACCTTCCGAGCGCCAGCCCACAGCGCGCGCCGACGAAGCGGTCGCCCGGCGATATTTCCTCCTGAACCGACTCCCGTCGCGGTCGTGATTGGTCCCGAAACCCTCAACGATGAAACACCGCCGCACACCCGAAAACTTTCGATGCTCTGGCGTCCTCCCATCCCAGCAGCTAGCAAGCGAGTCTAAGCTCTCCCCGAGCTTCGCCGAGGCGTCTTCGACGCGATAGACACGATACCCCGGTGCCCCATCCACGGTAAACTACCCCCGAGCTCCTTGTTTCCCTTCCACACCGGGTAGAGCCGCCGTGTAACACCCCAAATTTTGATTCAAAACTCTAAACCATGTTCAGAGGGGAATTTAAAAATTTTGGACGTGTTGCATGTTTTGCAAAAATTCAAATTCAAACTGGAATTCAAATTATACTCAAAACAGAAAAGAAATGGAAAAAGAAAAAGAGAAACGGGAAAAAAACCGTCCAGTGGGCCGAAACCCGCCAGCCGGCCCAGTTTCCCCGCGCCAGCCCGCCTCCGCGCGCGCCGCGCTGTCTCTCACAGACAGGTGGGACCCACATGTCATCCCTAACCCCCGCTCGCGCCGACCCCGGACTCTCTCCCGCGCGCGCGCGATAGCAACCGACCGGATTTCCGCGTCCAGCAGCCCGAATTCTGGTCCCAGAAGAATCAAACTCGATCGCAACAGACCCACCGCCCTCCCCCAGCTATAAAAACCCCAGCCCCGATCGGTTTTTCCCACGCGATCGCCGATTTTTACTCCGGTGAGCACCGAGACTTCGCCGGTGAATTCTGGCCGATCTAAGCTCGGAAACTCTGATCTAACTCGCTGGTCTTGATCTACCGCCTCCGGGGAACTTTGCAGGTGCAGAAAACTCGGAGAGTTACGGTGTAAATCCAGCGCCGACGAGCTTCGCCGTGGTTTTGCCTCGGACCTCGCCGCCGATCACTTTCCAGGACCCCCGAGCTCGAGAAAACCCCCGAGGTGAGATCCCCGACCTCCCCTCTACCGGTCTAGGCCATAAGATCACAGTTTTAGGCAGAATTCTCGAGGATCCGAAACTTTCCGGCGAGATCGCCGCTTCCCGCCGCCATGCGCCGCCGGCAGCGCCGCCCGCGCTCGATCAGAGCGACGTGGCCGCTTGTGCGCCGTTTATTTTAAATCGCACGGTAGACATTAAATCCCCGCGTACCGGTTCGATGTTATAATCTCAGCCGTCGGTTTAAAATCGGACGGTCCACGTCAGCCCCGCATTATACAGACTGGAATTCTTACGTGCTACCCCCTGGGGTTCTCTAGAATTGAGAGCTAGCCCCGGAAACTTCAGATCTAGCCCCTGGAACTCCAGAAAATTATGTAAATTCATTTAAAAATCAGTTTTAGCCCCTGGACTTAATAAAATTAGGTAAAACACCTCTGATAAGTGTAGCTAGACCCCTGGAAATTATGAAAATAATATTATAGACCCTGTAATGGGTGAGTTCATTATTTTAGCCCTGTTTAGTATTTAATTTAGGAAATTGAATATGTAACTAGTGTTTAAAAATTAAAAAGTAGGGACAAACATAATTGTCAAAGTTAATTAAAAACTTTCTTAGTATTTAGAAAACTTTGGAGTGAGATAAAAATATATTTTGAGCTGAGATGAATCTGATTCATTTATTAATCACATTATTTAGTATAGGGACACATTTTTAAGTAAAGAATAGTTATAGAAAAATAGGGAAAATAATTATGAAATAGTCTACATCAGAAGCCAAGGTCAAAATATGATTTTAAATTATTTAGGACCAGAACCTATTCTGTTTAGATGATGTGTATTACTAATTTCATAATAAAATACACAATTATGCATAGGAATATAAATCTGAAAATATAGCAATTAGTAAAAGATAAATGGAGTTTCTAAAATCCAAAGAATTCAGTTTAGGGTTGATAGAAATTATGAAGGCACATATGGAGAAGAAAAATACTTTTCTTACATACTTGGTAGTTTAATATAAGGAATTTATTTAAAACTGAAACACACACATATATACATATATATATATATATATATATATATATATATATATATAGTATGTAAGTATAAATATGAACACCAAAGTAGGAATCATACACATATAAATAAAAGTGTGTGCAAGCCACAGATCAACACACAAAGTAACCACAACACATATAATGGTGAATGAATTTCATAAATATGAAATGTGTGGTTTGTATGAAGTAGAAGTGTGAACTATGTCTTATGATTGTTGTTTTTCTTTTGCTATGTGTGATGGTATGAAGTAGAACCTGTTCAAGAGCAAGTTAACCCTTTTCAAGATCAGGACTACCAATTTCAAGAGCAGCAAGAAGGAGGCAAGTGTCCTTGACCACTTTGATCCTATGCTAGGATGTGTAGATAGAATGATTTGCATTGTCAAATGAAATATGAAACCCATGCTAGGAAAGTTTCCCTAGAATTGCATTACCTTGTTTCCTTGTAGCTTGGGTTGGGATTTATTTTGTCATGTCATTTATTTACATGCATATGCTTAGCCATGCTTAGAATGGGATATTTGGGATATGAGATCATCAATTTATTTTACCATACTCTTGAATGAGTTAATGTGAGTTATGTAGAGGTAGGGATCAAGGCAAGTTGGATGTTTTGGTTGTGTGCTGGGTGCACGAGACTTGGGTTTGTGTTTAGTACTTGCCTGGATCCTAAGGACCGGTTCATGGAGCATGTAACCCGGCTTTACAGTGCCAACCACACGCTGAGATGGGGCAGCTTGGCCAATTAATTAGGTGTATCCCCGGCGTAGTATGGGTGTGTTGGATGGTGCGGGGAGTAGGTGTCAGCTGCACTACCATATGAACCGCAAGGCTCAAGAGGGTGCCACTGCAGCGGGGTTGGAGCCTCTTGTATGCTGTTAGGGGTGAAACCTCAGTGGGCCCACGCTCGTCGGGAATCCCTTTGTAAAGGCTTCGTAGTGATCTTCTGGCTGCACACCTGGGAAGTGTGAATGTGGATCGTAGCCACTGGCATAATGGAGGTTCTTTTAGTCCACCCGGCAACGGGGGATGAAATCACTACATGTGGGTACAGTGGTACAAACTTTGCAGAGTCAAAACTGTCTTGACAGCCGTGCTCACGGTTAAGAGCGGCCTGGACTTATTCATGATTAGAGGATTGATGGTTTTGGAAGTTAAGCGGGGAGCTTAACATTAGAAATGATGTTATGGTTATTGGATTATGATAATGGGTTGGGAGATTGGGACCATTTCACCTGTGTAGTAATGTAGGTGCTTAATAAGCTAAGGTGATAGGTATTAATTGCGTAGTGCTTTAACCATGAGTTCAACCTCTCCTTGTTCTAGCCATGCATGATATAATTTTCCCACACTTGCGGAGTACCATTGGTACTCAACCTTGCATATTTGTTGGTTTATATTGCTGCTCAGGTCAAGATAATGAGGTGGTGTATAATGACCAAGATTTTGGACCCGAGGAAGGTTTTTAGGTTCATGAAGACCCCCGGGCAACGCCTGTGATGGAGCCCTAAAAGAATAATATTCCGCTGCTAGTTTATTTACTTGTGATGAAGCATTAGTGTCCATTGAGACATTTGCGATGTAAGACTTATTTATATTCGACACCTGGCTTGTAATGAATGATGCTTCACTATTTGTCATCACATGTATGAGAAAATGATCCTGGCATACATGTGATATTCACTTGGTTGTTCTTCGGAAAATCCGGGTGTGACAGAGGTGGCATCAGAGCCAAGGTTGCCCGTAGGAACGTGGACCTAGGTAGAAATGGACGTATTTAAGGGCCCTATTTTCTTAAAAACTATTTTCCAAGGTGTGGGTGGAAAAGTGTTATTAAAGGAGTCATTTTCTTCATCTTACCCCAACTTTCATTCAAAACAGGGTTTTTGTTTGAGAATTTATCTAACCTAATTTTAAATTCTTTTGTTTTAGATGGTTCGCATGATTCGCACCGCTCGTAAGTCCACAGGAGGGAGAGTTCCCGTAGTTGCCCTTGCCGAAAGGGAGGAGAGTCGTCCAGTGACATACCTTTCCTACGGATTGGCAGTAGGAGATTTGTTGCGCCGTCTTCGACGTATGCTCGAAGCCGCCGGCAATACGGGCAAGCTAATCATCCACTATAACTCCACCAGGACCATCCGTGAGAAGAGGGAAGAGTGGAGTTCAGAGATGAGGATTATACACGAGAATCAGCTGCTTAAAATTCACCACTCTCCAGCTTGTCGAGCAACACAAGTTGACGCGGAGAAAGATGTCACCTGGGAGGCCATCACCTGCCAGAGTCACATCTATCGTCGCTACTTGGACAAAACTGAGTACATGTATGTCCTCCAACGTGAGAGTGGTACCACGGAGTACAAGTACCCACCGGTGCAGCAAGGGACTTCCCATGAGCACATGGACTTGTGCTTGGAGGATGCTGCTATGCTCAGCACTCGACTGCAGGAGTGTCAACAAGAGCTTCAGGATGTCCGAGACACCCTGAAGGAAACGGAGGCGTTGCTGCGAGCTTGCTTAAAGGCGAGAGAAAGAGGAGATGGGAATGAACTGTGTGTCACCGTGAATGATACATGGACTCCTGACTCCCCGGATCGCCGAGCAATCAGGCGTCGTCGCACTTCTCCACCAGCAGCCTCCCCACCCAAAGCAGAGTCATAAGGTAGCCGAAATGAGGAGGAAGATCCCGAGGAGCCATCTCAAGAGGACGAGTAGTGTAGAGTCTTTCCCCTAGCTAGCAAGAGGTCGAGTAGTCGAGTCGTTACGTAGTTAATGGTGTGATAATGCTTGGTGTGTGACGTGAGTTGTGGAAGCCATGAGCAATTGTCCACAGCCTCGTCTTCAGATTGTTTTGCTTTGGTGTGTGAACCCACAGGAAATAATAGTGCATTTATTTGGTGTGAGATATGAACCCTCGTAAAATTTTAACAAAGCCTTAACACCTCAAAGTACCGACCAATGAAAGTAGTAAGATGATACTAAATGGTATCAAATTAACATTTGTTGATTCTGCCAGATGGCCGGAAGAGGAAAAGGACGTGCTGCCAACCCCGCCAACAACAATGATGAGGCATGCAACCCTCATCTTTCTGGAGGTCAGGACAGGGGTGGACGCCGTGAAGAAGTTGATCCTCTCCACCAAATGCTGGAGAATCAAAATCAGCTTATCCAGAACTTGACTCAAGTGGTGGCCAACTTGCATCAAGTTCCACCTCCACAAGCTGCACCACGCCAACCAAGGTTGAGTGAGTTTCTAGGAACTCAACCTCCAAAGTTTGCAAGTGCTGCTGAACCGCTGGAGGCAGATGATTGGCTGAAGACCATTGAAAGTAAGATGAGGATAATAAATTGCCAAGGGTATGAGAGGGTGCTGTTTGCCTCTCATCAATTGCATGGACCTGCTGCTGATTGGTGGACCGCCTACGTGGCCGCCCATCATGACCCTGAGAACATCACTTGGGAAGAGTTCAAGCGTAGCTTCCGCAACCACTACATCCCAAGAGGTGAACTCAAAAACAAGAGGAAAGAGTTTCTGGGACTGCAGCAGGGAAACATGACTGTGAGGGAATACCTCACTAAATTTACTCAACTATCCCGTTATGCTCCACGAGACATAGAGACTGATGAGCAGAAACAAGATTGTTTCGTGGAAGGACTTACCGCAGAAATGCAGTGTGCAATGTCCTCCAATGAGTATGAAAGCTTTCAAAAGACGGTGGACAGAGCATTTGTGGTGGAAAGGAAGCTAAAGGCCCTGGAAAATGAGAATAAGAGGAAGGCGGGGTGGTCACATCAGGCCTCAGGGAGCAACACCCGCCCACGTATGATGCAGCAACCTACGGGGCAGACGAGCCGTGCTGCGGTACCCTATTCAGCACCGAGAGGGTACAACCCAAACTACAGGCCTCCCGCGGCACCCGCACAGCCGCCACGTCAGTTTGTGCAGCAGCCTCGCCCCGCATATCCACCTCGACCAGCAGTGCAAGGACCCCCAAACCAACCCCAAGACAACAAGGGCCCAGCATCTAAGATTGGGGTGCAATGTTTCAGCTGTGGTGAAGTGGGGCACTACGCCCATAAATGCCCAAAGAAGAAGCCTGCGCCGCCACAACAGCAGAATGTAGTGAGAGGACGGGTGAACCACGTCACTATGGAGGAAGCACAAGAGGCGCCCGACGTGGTAGTTGGTAAGTTTCCTGCCAATTTACACCTTGCAACTCTGCTGTTTGATTCTGGTGCTACCCACTCGTTCATTGCTCAAGGGTTTGTTAAGAAGCATGACCTAGCAACCACACAAATGAACCATATGCTAGCGGTAAACTCTCCAGGTGGAGAAATAAGGACAAGACAAGTGTGTCCCAAAGTGAGCCTAGACATTAATGGGGTAGTATTTACTGCTAACCTCATAGTGATAGATTCACAAGGGATAGATATTATTTTGGGTATGGATTGGTTGACCAAACATAAAGGAATCATCCATTGTTCGACCAGAACGGTGGAACTAACTCACCCCAATGGCACAAGAGTAAAGTTCATAACGATACACGAGCCTAGGAGGGACATTAAATTAAATCAAGTGGAGGTGAAAGTTGAGGAAATCAGGACTATCAGGGAATATCCGGATGTTTTTCCGGAGGAATTGCCAGGTATGCCTCCCGACCGTGACGTGGAATTCGCAATTGAGCTAGTACCGGGAACAGCCCCGATATACAAGAGACCTTATCGAATGGACTCCAAGCAGCTAGAAGAGCTCAAGGATCATTTGAGAGAATTGACGGAGAAGGGGTATATTCGCCCTAGTTCCTCACCATGGGGAGCTCGGGTGATATTTGTGCCCAAGAAAGACGGAACCCAAAGGTTATGCGTGGATTACCGTGCCTTGAATGAGGTAACCATCAAAAACAAGTACCCATCACCCCGCATTGAAGACTTGTTTGATCAGTTGAGGGGAGCTTGTGTGTTCTCGAAAATTGATCTCAGGTCGGGGTACCACCAACTCAAGATAAGGCAATCAGATATTCCCAAGACAGCTTTCGTATCTCGGTACGGACTGTATGAATACACTGTCATGCCTTTTGGGCTAACCAATGCCCCGGCATATTTCATGTACCTCATGAACAAGGTATTCATGGAATATCTGGACAAATTTGTGGTGGTTTTCATAGATGATATTCTCGTCTTCTCCAAAAATGAAGAAGAACATGAGAAACATCTAAGGTTGGTGTTACAGAGGCTGAGAGAACACCAACTATATGCCAAGTTGAGCAAGTGTGAGTTTTGGCTGAAGAGAGTTCCCTTTTTAGGACATATAATCTCGGAGGGAGGAATCTCCGTAGATCCCGCTAAAATCGAGGATATCCAGAAGTGGAAGACTCCTGAACATGTCGGGGAAGTTCGAAGCTTTTTGGGATTGGCTGGATACTATCGACGGTTTATTGAGGGATTCTCCAAGATCTCGAGACCTCTCACCAAACTGTTGGAGAAGGGAATCACATTCACCTGGACGCCATAGTGCGAGACGAGCTTTCAAGAGCTAAAGAAGAGATTGACAACAGCCCCAGTGTTGGTTATGCCAGATATGCAGAAGAATTTCACAGTGTACTGCGATGCCTATGGAAATGGGTTGGGATGTGTTCTCATGCAAGAAGGACATGTCGTGGCATATGCATCCCGGCAGCTTCGGAAGCACGAGAAGAACTATCCTACGCATGATCTAGAACTAGCTGCAGTGGTACACGCGTTGAAAATTTGGCGGCACTATTTGATGGGGAAGAGGACCGAGATATATACGGATCATAAGAGTTTGAAGTACATATTCACACAGCCAGATCTCAATCTCCGACAAAGGAGATGGTTAGAGCTAATCAATGACTTTGATGTGGGCATCAACTATCATCCTGGGAAAGCAAACGTCATGGCCGATGCTTTGAGTCGGAAAGTGCAGGTCAATAAGTTGAGTTTGAAGGACATGCCTGCAGAATTGAAGGACGAGGTTATAAGACTCAATCTATGTCTAGTAAATAGTAGTGAAGCCATCGCCATGGAAGTGGACTCCACACTCGAGCAAGACATACGCGAGGGCCAAAAGAATGATGAGAAGATACAAGAGATCAGACAGCTTATCAAGGAAAATAAAGCTCCTGGTTTTAGAGAGGATGAACAAGGGACGGTGTGGCACGGGAAAAGGATCTGTGTGCCAGAAGTAAAAGAGATCCGTGAATTAATTTTGAAGGAGGCTCACGATTCCGACTATTCCATTCATCCTGGGAGTACGAAGATGTACCAGGACCTCAAAAGCAGGTATTGGTGGTATGGCATGAAGCGAGATGTCGCGGAACATGTTGCCCTATGTGACACATGTCAGTTGGTGAAAGCAGAACATCAACGACCCGCGGGATTATTGCAACCACTCAAAGTGCCTGAATGGAAGTGGGAAGAAATCAGCATGGATTTTGTCGTGGGATTGCCTAGGACCCAATCCGGGTATGATTCAATATGGGTCATTATTGATAGGCTAACCAAGGTAGCTCATTTCATTCCTGTGAAAGAAAGCTACAGCGGATCCAAATTGGCAGAATTGTACATGTCAAGGATTGTGTGTTACCATGGAGTGCCAAAGAAGATAGTGTCGGATCGAGGGACACAGTTCACCTCGAGGTTTTGGCAAAAGTTGCATGAAACCATGGGAACCCATTTGAACTTCAGCTCTGCCTATCATCCCCAAACTGACGGGCAGACGGAGAGAACCAATCAGATCCTTGAAGATATGTTAAGGGCATGTGCACTCAAAAACAATAGGAGTTGGGACAAGAACTTACCGTATGCGGAGTTTTCCTATAACAACAGTTATCAAGCTAGTATGAAGATGTCACCGTTTGAAGCTTTGTATGGAAGGAAGTGCAGAACTCCCCTATTTTGGAACCAAACAGGAGAAAGTAAAGTGTTTGGTCCAGAAGTGCTACAAGAAGCCGAAGCGAAGGTGAGGGAGATTCGCAACAACTTGAGGATAGCACAAACACGCCAGAAGAGTTATGTTGATGTACGAAGAAGAGAACTCGTTTTCAACGTGGGAGACTATGTTTATCTCAAGGTGTCCCCTATCAGAGGACTTCGTCGGTTCAAGGTGAAAGGGAAGTTGTCACCTCGATACATCGGACCCTTTCAAGTTTTGGAAAGAAAAGGCGAAGTGGCGTACCAACTAGAGTTACCGGTTCATCTATCGGACGTGCACGATGTATTTCATGTGTCACAACTCAAGAAATGTCTGAGGACGCCTGAAGAGGTGTTACCCATGAATGAAGTGGATGTAGCTGAAGATTTGTCTTATGCCGAGCAACCATACAAGATTTTGGAGACGATGGAACGCCTCACCAGAAACAAGAGAATCCGGATGTGCAAGGTGCAGTGGAAGCATCACTCAGAAGAGGAAGCTACCTGGGAACGGGAAGATGAGCTCAAGGCACAATTTCCGGAATTGTTTTCTTAGAAACACCAATCTCGAGGACGAGATTTCTTTTAAGGGTGGTAGAGCTGTAACACCCCAAATTTTGATTCAAAACTCTAAACCATGTTCAGAGGGGAATTTAAAAATTTTTGGACGTGTTGCATGTTTTGCAAAAATTCAAATTCAAACTGGAATTCAAATTATACTCAAAACAGAAAAGAAATGGAAAAAGAAAAAGAGAAACGGGAAAAAAACCGGCCAGTGGGCCGAAACTCGCCAGCCGGCCCAGTTTCCCCGCGCCAGCCCGTCCCCGCGCGCGCCGTGCTGTCTCTCACAGACAGGTGGGACCCACATGTCATCCCTAACCCCCGCTCGCGCCGACCCCGGACTCTCTCCCGCGCACGCGCGATCGCAACCGACCGGATTTCCGCGTCCAGCAGCCCGAATTCTGGTCCCAGAAGAATCAAACTCGATCGCAACAGACCCACCGCCCTGCCCCGGCTATAAAAACCCCAGCCCCGATCGGTTTTTCCCACGCGATCGCCGATTTTTACTCCGGTGAGCACCGAGACTTCGCCGGTGAATTCTGGCCGATCTAAGCTCGGAAACTCTGATCTAACTCGCTGGTCTTGATCCACCGCCTCCGGGGAACTTTGCAGGTGCAGAAAACTCGGAGAGTTACGGTGTAAATCCAGCGCCGACGAGCTTCGCCGTGGTTTTGCCTCGGACCTCGCCGCCGATCACTTTCTAGGACCCCCGAGCTCGAGAAAACCCCCGAGGTGAGATCCCCGACCTCCCCTCTACCGGTCTAGGCCATAAGATCACAGTTTTAGGCAGAATTCTCGAGGATCCGAAACTTTCCGGCGAGATCGCCGCTTCCCGCCGCCGTGCGCCGCCGGCAGCGCCGCCCGCGCTCGATCAGAGCGACGTGGCCGCTTGTGCGCCGTTTATTTTAAATCGCACGGTAGACATTAAATCCCCGCGTACCAGTTCGATGTTAGAATCTCAGCCGTCGGTTTAAAATCGGACGGTCCACGTCAGCCCCGCATTATACAGACTGGAATTCTTACGTGCTACCCCCTGGGGTTCTCTGGAATTGAGAGCTAGCCCCGGAAACTTCAGATCTAGCCCCTGGAACTCCAGAAAATTATGTAAATTCATTTAAAAATCAGTTTTAGCCCCTGGACTTAATAAAAATTAGGTAAAACACCTCTGATAAGTGTAGCTAGACCCCTGGAAATTATGAAAATAATATTATAGACCCTGTAATGGGTGAGTTCATTATTTTAGCCCTGTTTAGTATTTAATTTAGGAAATTGAATATGTAACTAGTGTTTAAAAATTAAAAAGTAGGGACAAACATAATTGTCAAAGTTAATTAAAAACTTTCTTAGTACTTAGAAAACTTTGGAGTGAGATAAAAATATATTTTGAGCTGAGATGAATCTGATTCATTTATTAATCACATTATTTAGTATAGGGACACATTTTTAAGTAAAGAATAGTTATAGAAAAATAGGGAAAATAATTATGAAATAGTCTACATCAGAAGCCAAGGTCAAAATATGATTTTAAATTATTTAGGACCAGAACCTATTCTGTTTAGATGATGTGTATTACTAATTTCATAATAAAATACACAATTATGCATAGGAATATAAATCTGAAAATATAGCAATTAGTAAAAGATAAATGGAGTTTCTAAAATCCAAAGAATTCAGTTTAGGGTTGATAGAAATTATGAAGGCACATATGGAGAAGAAAAATACTTTTCTTACATACTTGGTAGTTTAATATAAGGAATTTATTTAAAACTGAAACACACACATATATACATATATATATATATATATATATAGTATGTAAGTATAAATATGAACACCAAAGTAGGAATCATACACATATAAATAAAAGTGTGTGCAAGCCACAGATCAACACACAAAGTAACCACAACACATATAATGGTGAATGAATTTCATAAATATGAAATGTGTGGTTTGTATGAAGTAGAAGTGTGAACTATGTCTTATGATTGTTGTTTTTCTTTTGCTATGTGTGATGGTATGAAGTAGAACCTGTTCAAGAGCAAGTTAACCCTTTTCAAGATCAGGACTACCAATTTCAAGAGCAGCAAGAAGGAGGCAAGTGTCCTTGACCACTTTGATCCTAGGCTAGGATGTGTAGATAGAATTATTTGCATTGTCAAATGAAATATGAAACCCATGCTAGGAAAGTTTCCCTAGAATTGCATTACCTTGTTTTCTTGTAGCTTGGGTTGGGATTTATTTTGTCATGTCATTTATTTACATGCATATGCTTAGCCATGCTTAGAATGGGATATTTGGGATATGAGATCATCAATTTATTTTACCATACTCTTGAATGAGTTAATGTGAGTTATGTAGAGGTAGGGATCAAGGCAAGTTGGATGTTTTGGTTGTGTGCTGGGTGCACGAGACTTGGGTTTGTGTTTAGTACTTGCCTGGATCCTAAGGACCGGTTCATGGAGCATGTAACCCGGCTTTACAGTGCCAACCACATGCTGAGATGGGGCAGCTTGGCCAATTAATTAGGTGTATCCCCGGCGTAGTATGGGTGTGTTGGATGGTGCGGGGAGTAGGTGTCAGCTGGACTACCATATGAACCGCAAGGCTCAAGAGGGGGCCACTGCAGCGGGGTTGGAGCCTCTTGTATGCTGTTAGGGGTGAAACCTCAGTGGGCCCACGCTCGTCGGGAATCCCTTTGTAAAGGCTTCGTAGTGATCTCCTGGCTGCACACCTGGGAAGTGTGAATGTGGATCGTAGCCACTGGCATAATGGAGGTTCTTTTAGTCCACCCGGCAACGGGGGATGAAATCACTACATGTGGGTACAGTGGTACAAACTCTGCAGAGTCAAAACTGTCTTGACAGCCGTGCTCACGGTTAAGAGCGGCCTGGACTTATTCATGATTAGAGGATTGATGGTTTTGGAAGTTAAGCGGGGAGCTTAACATTGGAAATGATGTTATGGTTATTGGATTATGATAATGGGTTGGGAGATTGGGACCATTTCACCTGTGTAGTAATGTAGGTGCTTAATAAGCTAAGGTGATAGGTATTAATTGCGTAGTGCTTTAACCATGAGTTCAACCTCTCCTTGTTCTAGCCATGCATGATATAATTTTCCCACACTTGTGGAGTACCATTGGTACTCAACCTTGCATATTTGTTGGTTTATATTGCTGCTCAGGTCAAGATAATGAGGTGGTGTATAATGACCAAGATTTTGGACCCGAGGAAGGTTTTTAGGTTCATGAAGACCCCCGGGCAACGCCTGTGATGGAGCCCTAAAAGAATAATATTCCGCTGCTAGTTTATTTACTTGTGATGAAGCATTAGTGTCCATTGAGACATTTGCGATGTAAGACTTATTTATATTCGACACCTGGCTTGTAATGAATGATGCTTCACTATTTGTCATCACATGTATGAGAAAATGATCCTGGCATACATGTGATATTCACTTGGTTGTTCTTCGGAAAAACCGGGTGTGACACGCCGCGACCGAAAACTCCCAGCCAGGCCGCTAGGCTTGATTCCCCGTCAAGTGAGCGGGCCAGGAGGTTCGCCTGGAAGGGTGCTCCCTGTCCAACAACGCCGGCCGCATTCCATGAGGTGTGCTGGCCGGAATTCCAGTTCTTGCCGAGAACATGTGATATAGCCCGGTTCGGGTAAATCGGCAAATTCGCCTCACACACCGAACCACTCCTCCCCAGACATAGAAACCCAGTTGTAGACATCCGCGCGGGCACGTGGGATCAAGAACTAGGAAGAACCATCGAGGAAACCCTCAGTTCTTCGAGTTTTTTCCAGTTTTCCCCGAAATCGCCCTAGGTCGCACGGTGAGCCCCTAGTTGCCGACGGTTCTCGTGAGATCAGAGCTCTGGATGTTGCTCCTTAGGTAATGGCGATGCTGTAGGAGCAAACCGCTTGAGAAATAAGGCCCGGAGTAGCCCGGGCGACGGCACCAGAGTAGAGGGAAGCTCTGTCACCGCCGTGGGCATAGTTCCGGCCATTGCCGAGCTCCGGTGAGGGTACCAGCGTGTTCTCCGAGTCGAGTTAGGCACGGGTGGCAAGTTTCATCGAAGGTTGGGCAGGGAAACGCCCGGCGGCGAGCGCTCCGGCGAAGCGCCGCCGCGGGAGCTGCGGGAGAGCGCGAGGTAGACGAAGGAGGGCCGGGTCCACCGGTCAGCCTCTGATCTCACGCGGGGATCGGTTTGCAGCCAGGATTCGGTGCGGCAGCACGGGTAAAACCCCGTGGGCCGCGGTGTGGCCGCATTCTGAGTGGGCCGGCTCGAGGAGTGGGTCCCACCCGCAGGATTTAAACATTTTTGGAATTTCCAGTTTTAGTTCAAACTTCAAATGCATAGAACTGTTGCTAGTAAACTCCAAATTCGATGAACCAATTTTGCTGAACTCAGAATTCTGAGTACTTTCCAGCAATACCAAATTCAGCTCATGAAAGTGGATAGTTTTCCAGAATTAAATACCTAAAGTTTAAAATGTTGGGAATTTTATCTGGAGAACTACTTTATGAAAAATTCTGAAATTTGGCTGAAAGGTTCATTGGAAAATCCCTGAATCCCAGTAAAATTTTCAGACTCATCCAAGTTCATTTAGTTACCCTAATGGGGTGATTAAGGGAACTGCCCTGAGAAAATAGAAAAATGTACAGAAACATTTTCCAGATTTTCTCCAATCTTAATTAGGACATAACTTTCAGTAGAATTCTTCAAATGACATGAAACCAACTCCATTAGAATCATCCTAAATTCTAGTTTCCAGAAAGTAATGGTTGGAGCCATGAAAACCCCTGGAATTATTTAGAGGCTCAAATATTGACCGAATGGGCTTCTATTTGTACAAGGTTCAAATGAACTTTGTCTCAAATGAAACTTGGTCAAGACTCTGGTTAAGACCCTACCAAGCCACCACAAAAATTTCAGAACCAAAGGGGAGGGCTAGCTAGAGTTATTAGTAATTAAGTATTCAAGTTTACACATTGCATTTAAATTTACATGTCGTATTTCATTGCACGTGTAGTCACTGAAGAAGAGACTCCGGAAGTGCTGGACTTTCTCCTTCCGGAAGAAGAGCTAACTACTGACCAGCAGCAACAAGGCAAGCCCCGGTTTGCATCAACTCTTTTATAAAGTTTTACTTTGTTTACATATATAGTGTGAAGTATGATTGTGCATTAGGTATAGGATGGATGGAACCCCACTTGCATGACCAGAATCTTTCCATAAGAGTGAGGGTAGTGTCTAAGATCTCGAGTAGACAGGCTATGCTTAATAGTTCATAGGACTTCGGTACAAGTCGAGTAGTTGGAATCTACTCGCGAGATAGGTTGGGACACACGGGTTTGGTTCGAGTGACGGGAGATCACTTTAGTAATGAAAATGAGACTAGGCAGGGGCTAGGGCGCAGCAAGAGGAAGTCTTGTGTGCGCAGCCCTGCCCGTGTCGATTGAGGACCCGATCCGTGTGCGGCCCTGCTGAACAAGTATTAAACGTACCGAAGGCATATCAGATATATGGGCCCCGATAAACGATGTAGCCTAAACCTCCGGGCGTCGAGGCATAACGCACCGATTTATAGGTGTAGGATGAGGGCAGCAAGGTGGAAATCTGCCAACGGGCATAGAGAGATGCTCCGTGTGGGGAACCTCCTGCTCGTTTCGGTGCGACCGGTTCGACATTTGGGCTGTTGGGTGAAAGGTTGTCCCGTACGACATCGAGTGAGCGTGCTGTGCAGCTCCACGGGTGGGCGTACGTGACATGCTCTTTGGGTTTCCCTGCAGGTGTATATCGAGTCGATTCGCCGTCCCTCGCGGTGACGAGTACCGCTTGTTCACTGCATCGTAACGTAGACTAATGTATGAAATGTGATGATTTAATCTTGCTGTTATGATATAATTGTATTGCTACATGTGTGCCACCAAATATTGCTTACTAAATTTCAGATTTTCGAACTGTTAACTTGTTGCTAAAAGATGAACTAAGGATGAACTTCTAGGCGTGTCCCTTTTCTGCAGTATTACTAACCTATGTCATTGTACACCTCTTGTAGAGTTTCATGCTTAGGTGAGTTGGTTAAGCCTTGTTGAGCCATCGTGATCACGGTTGCTGCTTAAGTGTTTTTCAGGTGAGGAGCCACCCACGGACTCGGAGTACGAGTCCACCGACGAGGGTTACCCTCCGTCGGGGACCACGGCTGAGTGGGAGCCGTACACGCCGCGCTGAGCTGAGACGTGCAGCTAGTGTGGGTTGCCCTAGGGCTGGGCAACCGACTTTTGCTAGGTAGGCGGCGTGAGTTGTACAAAAGGAACTTCCGCTGTGTAATAAAGACCCTTGTTTGTAACTAAGAAATGTACTACTTTGTACATTCAGTTTGTTTTTCCCATGTAATATAATGTGTTCTTATGGCGTGTGCTGTCGGGTGTCGCATCGCGCGGCACCACCCTCTGCGATCCTGGATGGGCGGATTCCGGTCCGCCACAGCTTGCATAGATTTTATGATGAACAGAGGTGTTCGGATCAAAGGTGGACGTGGCGATGATCTTGTCTTTTGAATCAACCCGATCAACAAGTGATCTGCCCACGAGAAAGCTTCTGTTCGAAAGGAATCGAAGAACAGATGCAAAGAAAACACGACGATGTCGTAAGGTGGTATTGGAGACCTACCTTACGTTCTTCTTGGTCTTGGGGTCCTTCTCTGATCAGACAGATCTTTGGGCTCCCCTTCCGGCGATCTTCCTCGACTGAACTCCGGCGATGGGCTTACTCGGCGAGTTGGGGCTAGGGCTCTAAGTCATTGGCTTAGGAGTTGGAAAAGAAGTTCGTGGTTTCGGCCAGAGGTTCTGGGTTCTAGTTATAATCGGGAGAAGAAAAGTCCTAATATGATTGTATCTCGAATAAGAATCCTATTCAGATTATCGTTGAATCTTAACAACTTATCCTGAGTTGATTTGGTGCGGTAACATTGTGGAATTCAGGTCGGTTTCTTCTCCGTACCGATATTTCTACGCGTACAGAATCCAAAAACCGCTCCAGAACTCGTTACCTCCGTGGTGTGAGCTCCGGAAGTTCCACGTGTTTACCGGGACCTGATCTCCCCTTTTCCGCAGGGATGAGCTTCGTTTGTGCCGCGTGTCAAGCGAGCGAGACCTTCCTTCTCCTTCGGAGGTGACTCCGGGTGTGCCACGTATTCGTACCTCCCTCTCTTTGGAGGCGAGCTCCGTGAACGCCACGCGTCAAGTAGCGCCGGACTCCCTTTTTCCCCAGAGACGAGCTCCGAGGTAGACACGTGTTCAACAGTGTCGGACCTCCCGGAGATAAGCTCCGGTGGCGACATGTGTCCAATAGAACCGGACCTCTCGGAGGTGACCTCCGAGATCGACACGTATCCCGCGCGACGGGTCCCCTGATTTCCGCAGTGACTAGCTCCGAAGGTGACATGTGTCCTGCAGAAAGGGATTTGCTTCTTCCGCAGAGGCTAGCTCCGGGGGCAACACGTGTCCCACAGGGTCGGGCCTCTCCCCCTTTGCGGGGATGAGCCCCGAGCCTGCCACGTAGCCAGTTTAGCGGCGGACCTCTCCCCACTTCACAGGGATGAGCTCCAGAGACGCCACGTGGCCAGCGGGCCGCGGAAGTTGTCTTCGGCGCTCTCTGGAAACTGGATTCTTGTTCTTTTTTACTATCCTTTTAATTCTCTCTCTGTTCCTTTTTCCTTTAAAATGTTTTCTTTTCATGAAACATGAATACATGCAGAAACCAAAAGTGAGGGTGTCACAGATCGGTCCTCAATCGACACGAGCAGGGCTAAGCACACAAGACTTCCTCTTGCTGCGTCATACGCCCCTGCCAAGTCCCATTTTTCTTACTAGGGTTATCTCACATCTCAAACCAATCCTGTATGTGGCGAATCCTATACTCGCGAGTAGATTTTAACTACTCAACTTGTACCGAAGCCTATGAGACAATAAGCACGGCGTATCATAATCGAGGACCTAGAGACTACCCTCACTCTTTGTAGGATAAATCTGGTTATGCAGTTATGGTTTCAACCATCCTAAACTTAATGCACATACATACCTCAAGCTAAATGAATCTAAAGCAAAAAATTGATAAAAATTGTTAAATGCAAACTGGGGCTTGCCTTGTTGCTGCTGTTCAGTGGTTAAGTTCTCCTCCGGTGTGATGAAATCCAAGATCTCCGGGGCTTCCTCGCCTTCAGTGACTACACGTAATCAAATTAACGATATGTGTCAAATTTAATGCAAATGTGTTGAATTGACAAATATAACCACCCTAACTCTAGCTAGACCTTCCCTATGATTCTGAAATTTTACTGTGGATTGGTGAGAATCTAACAAGAGACTTGGCCAAATTTCATTTGAAACAAACCTCATTTTAGCCCTGCACAAATAAATGTCTAAATGTCCATTACAAGAGCTTCTAAGGATTTCCAAGAATTTTCATGGAGCAAGCCATTACTTTCTGGAAACTAGAGTTTATGGTAGTTATAATGGAGTTGGTTTCATGTAATTTGAATAATCCTAGAGAAATTTATGAGCTAATCAAGATTGAGAAATTTCTGAAAATGTTTCTGAACATTTTCCATTTTCTCTGGTTCAGTTCACTTAATCACACCATTAGGTGGACTAAATGAACTCGGATGGATCTGGATTTTTTCATGTCACTCAAGGATATTTAACTGAACACTCTAGCCAAATTTCAGAATTTTCCATAAAGGGAATCTCCAGATAAAATTCCCAACATTTTAAAGTTTGGGGAATTAATTCTGGAAAAATAATGGGTTTCATGGACTGAAACTTGTTTTGCTGGAAAGTATTCGGAGAGCTGAATCCAACAAAATTTGGTTCACTAAATTTTCTGGCAAAAGTTATGGGCTTCTAAAGTTTGGCAAAAATCTGGAAAATCAAATCAAAATTCAGAAGGTTTAAACCGGGCTGGTGGGCCCCAGGGCTACGTGTCAGCCCGACAGTGAAGCCACACATTGGTCCACTCAATTTCTCGCGTAGCCGCACGAAATCCCGGCGCCACAGCTGATCCCGGGCCCGTTTTTCTCTCACTGCCACGCGGGGCCTGCACCCCTTCTTTTTCCTCACGCCACCCGCGGCACCCGGGGCGGTGCCTCGCCGGAGAGCTCGCCGCCGGCCGTGCCACTGCCCGACCTTCAACAAGACTTTCCGCCTGTGCATAACTTCACACGAGGAACACGCTGGTGCACTCACCGGAGCTCGACTATGGCCGGAACAGGGCTCGCGGCGGTGACAACGGCCAGGAGCTCATCAACGACGTCGAACTCGGTGTTCTCTACACCTTTTTCGACGCGGTTTCAACTGAGAGATCCATGGGGACTTGCTGATCACGAATATCAACCCAGATCCTGGTTAAAACGGCCGTAACTAGGACCTCACCGGCAAGGTGCCCTGTTTTCGGCCGCCGGCACGAAAATCTCACGGAACTAGAGTTCTAGTGCATGGAACTTGGTGCTACTTGATCGAGGAGGTGTGCTAGGTGTTCTAGAGAGTGTATGGTGTGCAGCCCGAGCGGCGGTTGCCTGTATGCAACGAATTTCGCCGGCAAACGAACTCTAACCCTAACGCACACTGTGGAAAGAAACGAGCAATGCTCATTCTACGTCTTATGAAACGGAAAACGGCTTTCTCCTACAGCTTCAGCGTGACCAGGAGCACCTTTTCTTCTTCGGGTGCGGGGTGTGAAACTGCCGGGATCCGCCTGTCGCCGGTGATCAGAGGGAGCATCTAAGTGTTGGCGAGCGGAAAATGAAGAACAGCTCGCGGAAGGCTCGGTTCAGCTCGGGAAGCTGTGCGTCGTGCTGGACTTTGCTGTGACGAAATCACCGTGAGGTGGAGGGTTTCGGACGTGCGCTGGCCGTGCGTGGGTCGGTTCAGTGAGGAATTCAGTCACTGAACAGTGGGTCCCTTCCCCCCTCTAATTCTTTTCATTTGTTCACTGATATTTTCTGAGCTACTCACAGTTAAATTGGAGACTTAGCCCCAAAGTTATGAGCCAAACTTGAATTCCTCAGATTGGAGTTGGTTTGGGTAAATTGTGTTTACACTTGAATTTGAAATTCAGTTTTGAATTAGTGCAAATTTAGCTCCTGACAAGATCAACTCCGATGGACATGAAAATTAGTGGAGTAACTCAGAAAAATGTGCATAGTTTGAATATGAATCCACCTTTTGAATTCAAGTGATGAATGTAGATTAAATTTGAATTTGCATTCAAACTAGCCCTTCTTGTCATTGGATCCAAAAGTGCCTCAAAAAGGTTTGGATTTGCATGAAACTTGGCATGAGCATTCCTAAGAATGTTTAGGACCAGATTGTGAGCTCAGCCTCTCATGTTTACATGTGGGAAATCTTACTTTTGGATTGGTGAGTTTTTCCTTTAATCATCCTATTGATGGTGGTTACTTGCTCTTCCAATGTGTTCATGAGATCTCCACAAAATGAGTTGTGGTGTGTATGATGTGATGAACATTATAGCAAGTGAGATCTTGGGCCTTTACAATTATAACAATTCCGGACTTATTCAATAGGATGCAATACATGTATAAAGAAAAGTTGAACTCCAAGACAGGTATACTTGACTCTACAGTGATTGCAAAGTCGAATTTCGACTTTCAGGTGCAACGAGACTCAGAACAGTACAAGCACATGAAAAAAAACAATTTGAAAATCAATCACAAGCCAAAAGAAGGATAAAAAGACAAAGGTTGCAGCCTACATAGGACATGTCATGTTTAACTTTATCAGAGATGGCAAGGACCTCGTAAAGGCTCCGTACCACTTTGAGTAAGTTTGATACATGACATGGAAATAGCAATTATTGCTAATTTTTAACTTAACACGTGTATTTATACGTGTGCGGTAAACACTACATAATGATCTTCACCAAGCCAATGCGGGGTTTGGCAACGGTCTTGGACTCAGCCGATTACTCACAAGATACATACAAAGATTTTCTTTCCATTTTGAGAACGTACGGTTATCTGATACTTTTAATATACATGCATATATATAGGTTGGCAACTCTTATATGACATTCTTTGTATGACAGCGCTTGGCGGTTTTATGCGAAATAAACTTGCCATTCAGAGACCTCCTAATAAGGATGCATTGCAGATATCAACATATTATCCTTGTCCCAAGCAGCCTTCTGGGAGCATCTTATGCGGGTATTATGTATGCGAGCATCTTCGGACTGCCTGGGAATAGAGTGAATCGTGAGGATGTAAGTTATCCTTAATGTCAATATTGTATTTTCTTACTTTTGAGTTTCATTTTCATTGTAACTAGTGTATTTTAATACTATTATGTTATCATTGTCACCAACACATTCTAAACCTTGTTATGTGTTTTATTGCAGCACACGAATGTGGACGAAAAATGATCGGTTTCTAGAGATATGTCTGGACTGGTGGAGGAGTCGATAAGATTGCGAGTGACCCGTGTCACTTCATGCTTCGTGAAATTTTCCACCAAAAATGACAGTTCTTCGATGACACAGGTGTAATAGCTGATGTGCCAAAACTTTGCCAGTATGAGCATCGAAAGAGTTTTTAGTGAAAGAACTTGTAAACTATGAATTGAGATGTATGTACATATGTATATGAGATGACTTTTTGGTGGTATTGTGCCGATGATGCTTGTCAGAATATATTGTTTCTACTGTGTGTGAATGTGCATATGAAATTGACCTAGAAGTTACAAATAACAACATAAAGTACTTAACAAACCGCCTGTGATAATATAATTTCATAGACGACTTATCATAGGTAACGAACTGCCTGTGATAATATAGTTTCATAGGTGGCTAGTCGTAGGTAAAGAACCGCTTGCGATAATAGAGTTACACAGGTGGATAATCTTACGTTACAAAACGCCTGTGATAAACATTTTTCACAGGCGAACAGTTGTTGGTAAAGAACCGCCTACGATAATGGAGTTATTACATGGGGATACTCTTACGTTACAAACCGCCTGTGATAAAGATTCTTCACAGGCGGCTAGTCGTAGGTATAGAACCGCCTGCGATAATAGAGTTATCACGGGTGTATACTCTTACGTTACAATCCGCCTGTGATAAAGAGTCTTCACAGGTGGATTCATGAAGGTTAAGACCGCCTGTGATAACTTTTTTCACAGTCGGTTTAAGTTTCTGCCTGTGAAAATTGCTGCTTATCACAGGCTCTTCATTTCAGGCAGTTTTGAAAACCGCGTATGATAATACGTTTAGGGCCGCCTGAGATGAAGCTTGTTGTAGTAGTGCCTCCTTCAGGTCACATTTCTTTTCTTTCCCTTTTTTTCTTATAAAATTTAAATGAGGGTTCAAGATGAGCTCCATAGACCGTGGCCAGTAGAGGGGGCTTGAGAACCCCCTGCCCGTTAGATCCGCTCCTGCTACCAAAAGGTGGAATGTAGTATATATTAAATTGAAAACTCTACATGACAACTCGTGCGATGGGTGGATCGTGGGCCAATCTGCGTCCCACATGTGCCTAGCCTATTTACCATCTTATCCCGAGCAAGACAGGGATAGATCATAGAGCGATGGTGAGAGAGTGGTGGTGCGGGCGCGGCGGCGAGGGTGTCATCGGCCCACTGCGGTGGAGGAGGGCAGAGGTTAGGATTTCAGGTTGTTGGGTTGGGGGACCTCTTTTCTGCAGATATAAAAGAGGGTTGGGGGTGTCCACGACCGTGACATGGCTTTGGGCGGTGAGGCCGAGGAGGCAAGGGGGCATTACATCAGATAATTCAACTGTGGGTAGGATGTGGTGGTGGCGGAGTGGTGGTATAGTAGCGGTCGGTGGCGCCAACCCTTCATATCAAATTTGGTCATCGATCTCTGTAAGAGCATTCTGGTAATGGGCATGCTTTTTAACACTTTTGCTAACAGTCGTATTAGGCTAACCCATCCTGTAATACATTGATGTGAATGATGGTGCGGTGTTCCTATTTGCTCTCCGCCGTTCTGCCTCCGTTGTCTGCCGACGAGCAGCTTACTTTTTAGATATATAATCGAAATAAATTCCGGCATCTACAAAGTATGCAAACCCCAGATTATTACAATGTAACAAGCCCCATCAAGAGTCACAGGAAACACATTGAAATATAATAATAATTAGTAAAGTCTATTATGAAATTTTTATCTAAACTTGCGAATAATTCCAAAACAGCTGACTCTATTGTTCTGCTCGCCAGATGAAAACTCTTCTGTCTTTCTCTCCAAACGAGCAGCGTACCTGAGACGTTGTGGCCACCACCAATCGCGCCACCACCATGTCCACAGGCCACAGTAGGCGATGGCTCTGTGACCAGTTCAACTGCCCTCTCCTCTGCTATTACATGGCAACGCCGGCTAGCTCCTCAATCGCCGGCAATCAGTCCAGGTAATTTGTTGAATGGATGTAGTTGTCTGAGGCAGGGGAATCAGTTCGTTTTGATCAATTCCATGGTCTCAGTTTCTGGGTGCACAAGATAATGCAGAGCAACGCGCGCAGGAAGTAATGAAGGCCACAAACATTTCAAGAAATGATGAACGGAACATTTCAATCTTAGTGATCCATTGAAAATATAAAGACATGTCTTTGCTTAAAACATTGCAAAATTAGGTCCACATAATTACTGGCATATCACTCGTTTTTTGTCCATAATAAAATACCCCTATCCTCTTTATGCCAGTCTAAAATATTATTTAATACTAGTGAAGGAGTTGATTTAGTATAAAGCACATCTAAACTGTTAAATTGAATAAAATAGATGGCTCACGGTGATTTGATGGCACCGTAAACCTAGGTTCTCCTGCGTCTCTAGTGTATCCATATATTAGAGATGGTTCACACGAAATCCCCATCCCTTTGATAAACATCAAAGATGTTCCCGTCACTAATGGATCCACATCAGGGCTTGTTTAGATATAATAAATTATTATGTATAAGAGTGGAATGAACTGGAAAATAAACTTATTTTTACTTCAATTCCCTTTAATCCACTCCAAATAAAGAGTACTCCACTCTATACAAACAAAGCCTAAGTGAGCCAAAAATAGTGGCCAGTATTAGCCTCGTCTATAGCACCGGTTACAACATTTTGTTTAGGAGTAATGATGGTACTTTTTGTTTTCTTGCCTTCCTGGTGCCACCCAGTTGTATCTCTTCACACTCACGCCCAGTGCTAACTCATAGTAACATACTGACACTGAACTGCCGACTTTTTTTCGAAAACCAGTGATCTGGTGCAATCATATTAAGACAGAAGGAAATAATTACAACACCTCCAGCCCTGTAACACCTCAAAACCTGTTAAGAGGGGAATTTAAAATTTTTTGGACGTATTGTATGAGGTGCAGAAATTCAAATTCAAATTGGAATTCAAATTCAACTCAAAACTGAAAAGAAAAAGAAAAAAGAAAAAAAACCCGGCTAGTGGGCCGAAACCCACCAGCCGGCCCACCCATCCCTGCGCCAGCCCGCAGCCGCGCGCCCCCCTCTACCTCTCACTAACACGCGAGGCCCGCCTGTCATCCCCGACCTCCCGCTCGCGCCAACCGCCGGACTCTTCCGCGCGCGTCCGATCGCAACTAACCCGGAATTCCGCGTCCCCAGCCCGACTCACGGTCCCAGACGACTCCGGCTCGATCTAAACAAACACACCGCCCTCCCTCGTCTATAAAAACGCCGGCATCGCCCCTGTTTTTCCCCACGATCGGCTGCTTTTCATCCCGGTGAGAACCAGAGCTTCTCCGGCCGTTTTCTCTCGATATTCGCTCAGGATTTCTGATCTAACGTGCCGAGCTTGTTCCACCGCCTCCGGGGAATCACGCCGGTGCAGAAAACTCGGTAGATTGCGCCCTAGACACAGCTCCGACGAGCATCGCCGCTGTTCCATCTCGGACCTCGTCGCCGACCACCTTCCAGGACCTCCGAGCTCAAGAAAAACCCCGAGGTGAGATCCCCGACCTCCCCTCTACCGATCTATGCCATGAAATCCCAGTTTTAGGAAGAATAGATGAAGATCCGAAGTTTTCCGGCGAGATCGCCGCCTCCCGCCGCCACGACGCTCGGTCAGAGCGACGTGGCCGCTTATGCACCGTCTATTTTAAATCGCACGGTGGAGTTAAAACCCGCGCATACCGGTTCGGCGATCTAATCTGAGCCGTCTGTTTTAAATCGGACGGTCCACATCAGCCCCGCGTTATAAAGGCCAAGATTCTTACGAGCTACCCCCTGGGGATCTCGGAAAATACGAGCTAGCCCCGGAAACTTCTGATCTAGCCCATGGAACTTCAGAAATTCATGTAAATTCATTTAAAAATCAGTTTTAGCCCCTGGACTTAATAAAAATTAGGAAAACCCCTCTGTTATGTGTAGTTAGACCCCTGGAAATTTATGAAATAATATAATAGACCCTGTAGTGGGGTAAGTTTACCTTTTTAACCCTATATGATATTAAATTTAGGAATTTGGTTATGTGATTATGATTTAAAATTTAAAAGGTGAGACAAACACATTGTAAATTCAAATCTAAACTCTCCTAGCACTTGGAAAACTTTAGGATGAGTTAAAAGTAGATTTTAAGCTGAAATGAATCTGTTTTATTGATTGTTCACATTTATTAGTTATAGGGACACATTTTTAGGTTAGGAAATAATTCTGAAAATTGGTAAAATAAATTTAAATTAGTTCACATCAGAGGAGAAGTTCCAAAATATATTATTTAATATTTTAGATCAGAACCTATTCTGTTTAGATGATGTGTCTTACTATGTTCATAATAAACATCACATTTAGGCATAGAAAATAAATCTGAAAATATAGAAAAATAGGTATGCATAACTAGGAAATGATAAATGAAGTTTCCAAATCCAAAGATTTCAGTTTAGGATCTGGTAGAAGGTCTGAAAACCCATTTGGAGCAGGAGAATACCTTCCATGCAAACTTGATGGTTAAGAAGTATATAAATTAAATATAAAGGATTTGTTTAGATTGAAAATTCATATATAGTGTGCAAACAGAAATCTGAAATACAAAAGTTAGAAATCATATACATATGTTAAAAGTGCATGAAGGCTGAGAATCAACACATCTAGAGTACCACAACACTTAGCAATGTGAATGACTATCATATGCATGAATGTGTGGAGTGAAAGGGTGAACTATGTCTTATGGATTGTTGTTTTCTTTTGCTATGTGTGTTGACATGAGTAGAACCTGCCCCAGAGCAAGTCCTCCCCTTCCAAGATCAGGACTATCCATTCCCAGAGCAGCAGGAAGAAGGCAAGTGTCCTTAACCACTTTGATCCTATGCTAGGATGTGTAGATAGAATTATTTGCATTGTCAATTGAAATATGAAACCCATGCTAGGAAGTTTCCCTAGAATTGCATTATCTTGTTTCCTTGTAGCCTGGGTTGGGATTTGTTTCATTATGTCATTCATTCATATTACTTATGCTTAGCCATGCTTAGAATGGGATAATTGGGATATGAGATCATCAATTTGTTTACCTTACTCTTGAATGAGATATTATGAGTTGTGTAGAGGTAGGGATCGAGGCAAGTTGGATGATTTGCTTGGTGCTGGGTGCACGAGACTCGGGTTTGTGTTTAGTACTTGCCTGGATCCTAAGGACCGGTTCATGGAGCATGTAACCTGGCTTTACCGTGCCAACCACATGCTGAGGTGGGGCAGCTTGGCCAATTAATTAGGTGTATCCCCGGTGTAGTATGGGTGTGTTGGATGGTGCGGGGAATAAATGTCAGTTGGACTACCGTATGGACCGCAAGGCTCAAGAGGGGGCCACTGCAGCGGGGTTGGAGCCTCTTGTATGCTGTTAGGGGTGAAACCTCAGTGGGCCCATGCTCGTCGGGAATCCCTTTGTAAAGACTTCGTAGTGATCTCCTGGCTACACAGCTGGGAAGTGTGAATGTGGTTCGTGGCCACTGGCATAATGGAGGTTCTTTTAGTCCACCCGGCAACGGGGGATGAAATCACTACATGTGGGTACAGTGGTGCAAACTCTGCAGAGTCAAAACTGTCATGAAAGGCATGCTCACGGTCAAGAGCGGCTTGGACTTATTCATGATTAGAGGATGATGACTTTGGAAGCTGTGGATGTTAAGCGGGGAGCTTAACATTGGAATTGATGTTATGGTTATTTGATTATGATGATGGGTTGGGAGATTGGGACCATTTCACCTGTGTAGTTATGTAGGTGCTTAATAAGCTAAGGTGATAGGTGTTAAATTGTGTAGTGCTTTAACCATGAGTTCAACCTCTCCTTGTTCTAGCCATGCATGACATAACTTTCCCACACTTGCTGATGTGACACCCTCACCTCGGGTGTCAGCATATGTTCATATTTTATGAAGAAAAAAACATTTTAAGAAGAGTAGAAACAGAGACAAGTACCAAAAGGATAGCCGATAAAGCTCTCCGAGAGCACCGAAGGCAACTTCCACGGCCAGCAGGCCACGTGGCGTGATCGGAGCTCATCCCTGCGAAGTGGGGAGAGGCCGCCGCCAAGCTGGCTACGTGGCAGGCTCGGGACTCATCTCCGCAAGGGGAGAGGTCCGATCCTGTGGGACACGTGTTGCCCACGGAGCTAGCCTCTGCGAAGGAAGCAAAGGCATTTCCGCAGGACACGTGTCATCCTCGGAGCTAGTCCTCGCGGAAACCAGAGGACCATCCGCGTGGGATACATGTCGATCTCGGAGCTCACCTGCGAGAGGTCCTGTTCTATTGGACACGTGTCGACCACGGGGCATGTCCCTGAGGAAAGAAGAAGAGGAAGATCGGCGCCAACACGTGGCGTGCATGGAGCTCACCTCTGAAGAAGAGGGAGGTCTCGCTCGTGACACGTGGACCAACCGGAGCTCGTCTCTGTGGGAGAAGAGATACCAGGCTCGGAAGGACACGTGGAGCTTCCGGAGCTCATCACCGCGGAGGTAACGAGTCTGGAGCGGTTTTTACGCGTAAAGATATCAGTACGCAACGAAAACCGATCCAAACTCCACGATGTTACCGAAGATAAGACGTCAGGATCTAACAAAGATCTGAATAAGACTCTTACTCGGGATCCAATCAGATTAGGACTCTTCTCTTCCCGATTATAAATAGAACCCAAAACCTCTGGCCGAAACCACAAACTTCTCTTTCAACTCCTGAGCCGATGACTTAGAGCCCTAGCCCTAACTCGCCGACCAAAACATCGCTGAAGCACAACAAGGGAGATCCTCGGAGGAGAACCAAGCAGGTCTGAGGAGGACCTCGAAGACAAGAAGAGCGTGAGGTAGGACTTCAATGCCACCCTACGACATCATCGTGTTCGTCTCTTGCATCTGTTCTTCAAATTCCTTTCAAACGGAAGCGTTCTCGTGGGCATATCACTCGATGATCAGTTTGATCTAAAGACAAGATTATCGCCACGTCCACCTTTGATCCGAACACCTCTGACCATGCAAGCTATGCAATAATAAGTACAGATCAATCTAATAAAACTAATCGTAGGATAGCATGCATGTGCATCATCGCATCTAGTTTAGGGTTTGTGCATAATATTGATTGCTGTGAATTTGCATGCACGTGAATACTACATAGCTGAACAAGCTCGGGGAGCTGTCTACGACGAGCTGCAGCAACAAGGCTTTGAGAATCGAGAACAACCAGAACCGCAAGAACAAGGCAAGTGCTCCTTGACCATGTTGATCCTATGTTTTGGGTAAAACTGTTTTGTTTTGCGAAAAGGTGTGCGTGCTGAGTCAAACATGATGGGAAACCCTTTTATAGGAGTTTACTAGTTTTGATTAAACCATCCTTGTCGCCTGGGAGGTTTATGAGTCGGGTATGGTTTTTGCTTTATGCTTCGCTGAGTCCATGGAATTGGGAAGCAAGATAGATGTGTCTAGCTAACTGCACTCGTACCGATAATAAGTAATTGATGAGGTTAATGAACATGGATCGGAGGGGAGATCTAGGCAAGACTGGGTTTGTGAATGAGGTAGCATGAGATGGTGGTTTTACTTGCCGTAGATCTAAGGACCGGTTCATGCATGCACATGCCAGGACAACAGTGCCACCACAAGGCCAAGTATGGGTGCGGCTTAGCTGAGTAATTAGGTAAGTTGCTAGGGTGTTATGGACTGTGGAAGGTGCGGGGAATGGGAGTCGAGTGAGGACTGCCCTAGGAACTGCATGGCACAAGAGGGGGCCCGTGGGTGGGAGAATTGGAGATTCTAGCCTGCCGGTGAAACCTTAGTGAGTCCATACATCTAGTAACCCCTTTGTAAAGGATATTTTGTGATCTCTTGGCCATACACCGATGGCTGTGTACTGGTAAAATGGAGGTTCTGCAGTCGCCGACGGGTGACGAAATCACAAACTTGTGGGTAAAGAGGTGCAAACTCTGCAGAGTTATTAAAACTATCATGATAGCCGAGCTTACGGTCACGAGCACCTGGCTAAAGTGCCATGATTAGATGGGATGGTTATTGGAATGGTTATTGGGAAGGTTCTTGGTTATGATTATTGGTTATGGTTTGGTTTGGGACTGTTGAGTCCAGGAGATGAGATGGTTGCATGACTGATGGGTCATGACATGGAATTGGTCTCGGTGTGAGACAAGGTTGATTTGTGAGATGAGATGGTAGCGAATACGAGGAGGTATTCGTGAGTATGAATAAAGGATTGGTTAATGTTCGGATGGAACATGGAAAGTGATGGAGGTATGTTGGTAATTTAATACATGCTGGGATTACATTCATCTAAAGTTAAGTTGCTGTTTTATCACGTTTTTTTATAAATCTGCTTTTCTGCAAATAAGCCTTTTATTACCTACCTTGTTTATGAGCTGCATATTATGTGTTTTTCCGCACTTGCTGAGTACATCATTGTACTCAACCTTGCATTATTACTTCATCCTCAGCAGCAGGAGAAGCCTATTATGAAGATCAAGTGGAACATTATGGCGTGTGATCTGTTCTCAACCTTGCCTGTGGAGGGAGTAGAGATGGAGCCACTTCTGCTTAGTTTTGTTTCCGCATTAGTTTTTGCTTCCGCATAGAAATAAGACTTCCGCTGTGAGCATGGGTCCAAGACTCATGAGGTATTGTAATAAACTCTGTTATTCGTGGTAATATATAATCTGAATTCAGTTTGTGGAATGTATGTGTATGTGTGAAGAACATCCTGGGCACACATATGCATTAGTTCTCGGTTCCGTGGTTTTCCCACAGAATTGAGGGCGTCACAGATTGGTATCAGAGCCACGGGTTGACAGTAGGTTACACGCCTAGATAGAAAACTTAGATTGGTATTAGGGCCACGGGTTAACAGCAAGTTACACCCTAAATAGGAGTCACAGGAAGCTAAGCCACGCTAATCAAAGGAAGCATCCTAAGGTGAATAACCTAGATTGACCTTTAAAACCACCTTGACATAGGAAACCATCCTTGAATAGGAGTTGAGTGGGCCCTTGTGATGATTATTTGTGAATATGTGCTTAGTGTGAGTTGTGGGACGCCTCAACAACGTTGCCCATATCCACACGTAAGAAGAAAGAGGAGTGAAATGCTTCGGCACTTGATCACATCCTCATAAGGACTAATATATATAGTCCAACTCCCCTTGATGCATATAGTTGAAGGGACCTACCTAACCTCCTAACCTTCTATTCTATTTCGTTCTCTCTCACAGATGGTGAGAGGAAACGCCAGCCGAAGGAACGTCCAGGAAGATGACCACGGGGAAGTTCCTGCTAACCCCGGAGCTGGCGAAAACAACCTAGAAAGGTTGATGGCCATGCAAAACCAGCTTATGCAAACCATGATCCAATCTTTGGGTCAGTTGCAGGCCAACCAACACCCCGTTCCGGCACCACCGCCACCACCACCGCCGGCTCATAACAGGTTGGGAGAGTTCATGAGGACTCGACCGCCCACCTTTGCTCAAGCAAACGATCCAATGGAGGCCGATGATTGGTTGAAATCCATGGAGAAGAAGCTTGCCATTGTTCAGTGCAACGACCGAGAGAAGGTTCTCTTTGCGTCGCACCAACTGATGGGAGCAGCTGCTGACTGGTGGGATGCCTTGAGCAACGCCCATGCCAACCCGGAGACAATCACTTAGACTCAGTTCAAGGAAAGTTTCCGCTCCCACTATATCCCTGTTGGCGTAATGATGCTCAAAAGGCAGGAGTTTGAAGGTCTCCGCCAAGGACAGAAAAGTGTGAATGAATATCTCAACAAGTTCATACAACTGTCCCGGTATGCCCCCGAAGATGTCCACTCAGACCAGAGGAAGCAGTACCTGTTCATGAGAGGGTTGAACAATGAGATCCAAGTTCAGCTCCTCAACAATGACTACGTAAGCTTCCAGAAGCTAGTTGATAAGGCTATTATGGTGGAAAACAAGATCCGAGAGATTGAGCGAGAGTGCAAAAGGAAGATGCCATACCAGCCCCAAGGGAGCAACGTACGACCTAGATACATGCCCCCTGCACCGCAGTATGGATCGACCACTCCTACGAACCGCCCTGGTCAGCCACCACAGCAACGGTTCGTTGCATCGGCACCTCGTGTGCCCATGCCTCCTGCGCCCCGGCCTAACAATGGCGCTCCTGTTCAAAACCCCCGCCCCAACGTACCTGCTGCCGTAGGCAACAGGGCATGCTTTGCATGCGGGGAAGTAGGCCACTTCGCTAACCAGTGCCCGAGGAGAGGCCCTGGACAGCAAGGTAACGTGCCCAAGCAGAACCAGCGACCAAACGGAGGGGACAACCAAGGGAACCGTGGACCGCAGAACTATGCTCGTGGCCACGTTAACCATGTCACTGCTGAAGAAGCACAACAGGCTGAGGACGTCGCAATTGGTATGTTCCTTGCCAACTCCAACCCAGCCACCATTTTATTTGATTCCGGAGCATCACATTCCTTCATATCATCCAAATATGTTGCCAAACATCATCTACCCGTATCCCACTTAGAATGTGCTATGTTAGTTAATTCTCCCGGAGGAGAAATGAGGACTAATATAGTATGTCCTAAAGTAAGCCTTAAAATAAGGGGGTAGACTTCCTTGCCAACCTTATTGTTTTGGACTCCCACGGGATTGACATCATACTCGGAATGGACTGGTTAAGCAAGCACAATGGAGTAATCCAATGCGCTGAGAGAAGCGTGCAGTTGACAAACGAACACGGTATCCATGTCGAGTTTGAGTCAGCCCAGCAAGCAACCGAACGGGCGGATTTGAACCATGTCAAAGGAACAACATTAGACAGCATTCCAGTGGTTCAGGAATTTTCGGACGTATTCCCGGAAGAGCTCCTGGGAATGCCACCTGACCGGGACATCGAGTTTGCCATAGATTTGGTACCCGGAACTGCACCTATAGCCAAGAGACCATATAGGATGCCCGTCAACGAGTTAGTTGAACTCAAGAAGCAAATTCAAGAACAGTTGGAGAAGGGTTTTATCCGTCCAAGTTCGTCACCATGGGGAGCCCCGGTACTTTTCGTGGACAAGAAGGACGGAACCCAAAGAATGTGCGTGGACTACAGGTCTCTCAACGAGGTGACAATCAAGAATAAATACCCTCTGCCCCGTATAGAGGACCTGTTCGATCAAATGAAAGGAGCCCAGGTATTCTCCAAGATTGATCTTCGGTCGGGATATTTCCAGCTGAAGATTAAGCCCTCCGATATACCTAAGACAGCCTTTCGGACACGGTATAGTTCATATGAATATACCGTTATGTCTTCTGGATTGACGAATGCACCTGCATACTTCATGTACCTTATGAACAAGGTTTTCATGGAGTACTTAGACAAGTTCGTTGTGGTTTTCATTGACGACATTATGGTGTATTCAAAAAGTAAGGAGGAGCATGAAGAACATCTGAGATTGACCTTGCAGAAGTTGCGCGAGCATCAGTTGTATGCCAAACTCGACAAGTGTCAATTTTGGCTAAAGGAAATATCCTTCCTAGGCCACATCATCTCCAAGGAAGGGGTATCGGTTGATCCTGGAAAGGTGAGAGATGTTCTGAAGTGGGACCAACCAAAGAGCGTGAGGGATATTCGGAGTTTCCTTGGGATGGCAGGATACTATCGGCGCTTCATTAAAGACTTCTCTAAGATAGCAAAGCCTATGATGGAGTTGCTAATGAAGGGATAAATCTTTCAATGGACACAAGCCTGCCAAGAAAGTTTTGAGGAACTCAAGAAAAGGCTAACCACAGCACCAGTTCTGATATTGCCAGACGTAAGCAAGAGCTTTGACATATATTGTGACGCATCCAGACAAGGGCTCGGATGTGTCCTCATGCAGGAAGGACAAGTGGTAGCCTATGCCTCACGACAATTAAAGAAGCACGAGCTTAACTATCCTACGCACGACTTGGAGTTAGCAGCAGTGGTGCATGCATTGAAGATTTGGAGACATTATATCCTTGGTCATCGATGTGAGATCTATATGGATCATAAAAGCCTCAAGTACATATTTACACAAACGGACTTGAATTTGAGGCAACGTCGATGGTTAGAACTCATCAAGGATTATGATGTAGGAATCAATTACCACCCCGGGAAGGCCAATGTAGTAGCTGACGCATTGAGCAGAAAGGGAGCATGCCACCAACTCACGGTTCGGGAGCTACCACCCGAACTACGTAAGGAGTTCGAACGGTTACACCTCGGATTCTTAAATAACATGGAAATAATGGAGATCCACTCCTCATTGGAGCAATAAATAAGAAAGGGCCAAGCAATGGACGAGGGGATCAAGGAGATCAAGGAAAGAATCCGACAAGGGGTAGAGAAGGATTTCAAGGAGGATGAAAAGGGTACGCTTTGGCTAGGAAAAAGGATTTGTGTGCCAAACCTGAGACACCTTCGCGACATGATATTGAAGGAGGCACATGATTCACCCTATTCCATACATCCACGGAGCACCAAAATGTACAAGGACTTGAAAACTTGCTATTGGTGGGATGGTATGAAGAGGGATATAGCCGAATACGTTGCCCTATGCGACACATGCCAACGGGTAAAAGCCGAACATCAAAAACCCGCTGGATTGTTGCAACCTTTGAAAATACCTGAATGGAAATGGGAGGACATCAGTATGGACTTCATTGTCGGATTGCCACGAACTCAGTCAGGATACGACTTCATCTGGGTCATTGTGGACCGGTTGACGAAGACCGCCCATTTTCTTCCGGTAAAGACAAGTTACAACGTTACACAGTTGGCAGAATTGTACGTGGAGCAGATCGTGTGCCGTCATGGAGTTCCGAAGAGGATAGTCTCAGATCGAGGTTCTCAGTTTACCTCTAGATTCTGGAGGAAGCTGCAGAAAGCCATGGGTACACGACTGGATTTTAGCTCCGCCTATCACCCACAAACAGATGGACAAACCGAAAGGACAAACCAAATTTTGGAAGACATGTTGAGAGCTTGCGCCTTGAAATGTGGGCGTAGTTGGGATAGGAGTTTACCGTATGCCGAGTTCTCCTATAACAACAGCTATCAGGCTAGCTTGAAGATGTCGCCTTTCGAAGCCTTATATGGCAGACGGTGTAGAACGCCGCTGTTCTGGAACGAGACTGGAGAGAACCAGGTGTTTGGACCCGAAGTACTGCAGGAGGCTGAAAAGCAAGTTCAAACGATACGGGAAAACTTAAGGGCTGCTCAGTCACGACAGAAAGGCTATGCGGACAACAGGCGTAGGAAGTTGACCTTTGAAGTAGGAGACTTCGTATACCTTAAGGTATCGCCTATCCGAGGCCAACGACGTTTTAACGTCAAGGGCAAACTAGCGCCTCGCTACATCGGACCATTTAAGATTTTGGACAAGCGGGGAGAAGTAGCCTACCAACTAGAGCTCCCAAACCACCTCTCCGGCGTACATGACGTGTTTCATGTATCCCAGCTCAAGAAGTGCTTGAGAGTACTAGAGGAACAAGTGTCAATGGGAGAACTTGAACTTCAAGAGGACCTGACTTACGCAGAACACACTGTCCGAATCTTGGACATAAAGAAAAGGGTCACCCGAAACAAGGTGATTTGATGGTGCAAGGTACAATGGAGCCATCACACTGAAGCTGAAGCCACATGGGAACGTGAAGAGGATATCAAGGCAGAATTTCCCCATCTATTTCCTACTAACGAATCTCGAGGACGAGATTCAATTTAAGGGGGGTAGATTTGTGACACCCTTGTCACACCCGGTTTTTCCGAAGAACAACCAAGTGAATATCACATGTATGCCAGGATCATTTTCTCATACATGTGATGACAAATAGTGAAGCATCATTTATTACAAGCCAGGTGTCGAATATAAATAAGTCTTACATAGCAAATGTCTCGATGGACAATAATAAGTTCATCACAAGTAAATAAACTAGCAGCAGAATATTATTCTTTAGAACTCCATCACAGGCGTTGCCCGGGGGTCTCCATGAACCTAGAAACCTTCTTCGGGTCCAAAGTCTTGGTCATTATACACCACCTCATTATCTTGACCTGAGCAGCAATATAAACCAACAAATATGAAAGGTTGAGTACCAATGGTACTCAGCAAGTGTGGGAAAATTATATCATGCATGGCTAGAACAAGGAGAGGTTGAACTCATGGTTAAAGCACTATGCAATTAATTCCTATCACCTTAGCTTTTTAAGCACCTACATTACTACACAGATGAAATGGTCCCAAACTCCCATCCCAACATCATAATTCAATAACCATAACATCATTTCCAATGTTAAGCTCCCCGCTTAACATCCACAACTTCCAAAACCATCAATCCTCTAATCATGAATAAGTCCAAGCCGCTCTTGACCGTGAGCACGGCTGTCATGACAGTTTTGACTCTGCAGAGTTTGTACCACTGTACCCACATGTAGTGATTTCATCCCCCGTTGCCGGGTGGACTAAAAGAACCTCCATTATGCCAGTGGCTACGAACCGCATTCACACTTCCCAGGTGTGTAGCCAGGAGATCACTACGAAGCCTTTACAAAGGGATTCCCGACGAGCGTGGGCCCACTGAGGTTTCACCCCTAACAGCATACAAGAGGCTCCAACCCCACTGCAGTGGCCCCCTCTTGAGCCTTGCGGTTCATATGGTAGTCCAGCTGACACCTACTCCCCGCACCATCCAACACACCCATACTACGCCAGGGATACACCTAATTAATTGGCCAAGCTGCCCCATCTCAGCATGTGGTTGGCACTGTAAAGCCAGGTTACATGCTCCATGAACCGGTCCTTAGGATCCAGGCAAGTACTAAACACAAACCCAAGTCTCGTGCACCCAGCACACAACCAAAACATCCAACTTGCCTTGATCCCTACCTCTACATAACTCACAATATCTCATTCAAGAGTATGGTAAAATAAACTGATGATCTCATATCCCAAATATCCCATTCTAAGCATGGATAAGCATATGCATAATAATAAATGACATGATAAAATAAATCCCAACCCAAGCTACAAGGAAAACAAGGTAATGCAATTCTAGGGAAACTTCCTATCATGGGTTTCATATTTCAATTGACAATGCAAATAATTCTAGCTACACATCCTAGCATAGGATCAAAGTGGTCAAGGACACTTGCCTCCTTCTTGCTGCTCTTGAAATGGGTAGTCCTGATCTTGGAAAGGAATAACTTGCTCTTGAGCAGGTTCTACATCATACCATCACACATAGCAAAAGAAAAACAACAATCCATAAGACATAGTTCACACTTCCACTTCATACAAACCACACATTCACATTTATGAAAGTCATTCACCATTATATGTGTTGTGGTTACTCTATGTGTGTTGATTTGTGTCTTGCATACACTTTTAATCATATGTATATGATTCCTACTTTTGTGTTCACATTTATACTTACATGCTATATATATGAGTTTCAATTTAAATAAACTCCTTATATTCAATTACTACACCTTTTCACTACCAAGTATGTATGAAAAGTATTTTTCTTCTCCATATGTGCCTTTAGAATTTCTACCAAACTTAAACTGAATTCTTTGGATTCTAGAAACTCCATTTATCATTTACTAGTTTCTATATTTTCAGATTTATTTTCCTATACATAAATGTGTTCTTTATTATGAAATTAGTAATACACATCATCTAACAGAATAGGTTCTGGTCCTAAATAATTTAATAACATATTTTGACCATTGCCTCTGATGTAAACTATTTCACAATTATTTTCCTATTTTCTAAAACTATTCATTGCTTAAAAATGTGTCCCTAAATGTGAATAATAAATTAGACAGATTCAATTCAGCCCAAAATATGTTTTTATCTCACTCCAAAGTTTCCTAAATACTGAGAAAGTCTTTAATTAAATTTTGACAATATGTTTGTCCTACCTTTTAATTTTTAAACACTAGCAACATATTCAATTTCCTAAATTAAATACTAAACAGGGCTAAAAAGGTAAACTCACCCCATTACAGGGTCTATAATATTATTTTCAGAATTTCCAGGGGTCTAGCTATACTTATCAGAGGTGTTTTTCCTAATTTTCATTAAGTCCAGGGGCTAAAACTGATTTTTAAATGAATTTACATGATTTTCTGAAGTTCCAGGGGCTAGATCAGAAGTTTCCGGGGCTAGCTCTTATTTCCCGAGAACCCCAGGGGGTAGCACTTAAGATTTCCAGTCTTTATAACGCGGGGCTGACGTGGACCGTCCGATTTTAAACCGACGGCTGAGATTATAACGTCGAACCGGTACGCGGGGATTTAAACCCTACCGTGCGATTTAAAATAAACGGCGCACAAGCGGCCACGTCGCTCTGATCGAGCGCAGGCGGCGCTGCCGGCGGCGCACGGCGGCGAGAGGCGGCGATCTCGCCGGAAACTTTCGGATCCTCGAGAATTCTGCCTAGAACTGTGATCTTATGGCATAGATCGGTAGAGGGGAGGTCGGGGATCTCACCTCGGGGGTTTTCTTGAGCTCGGAGGTCCTGGAAGGTGATCGGCGGCGAGGTCTGAGGCAAAACCACGGCGAAGCTCGTCGGCGCTGTGTTTACACCGCAAGTCACCGAGTTTTCTGCACCTGCAAGGTTCCCCGGAGGCGGTGGATCAAGACCAGCGAGTTAGATCAGAGTTTCCGAGCTTAGATCGGCCAGAATTCACCGGAGAAGTCTCGGTTCTCACCGGAGTAAAAATCGGCGATCGCGTGGGAAAAACAGAACGAGGCCGGGGTTTTTATAGACGGGGGAGGGCGGCGGGGTGGTTTAGATCATGTCCGCGTCGGCTACGAACAGAATTCAGCGGGGTTTACGTCGAAATCCCGATCGGTTTCGATTCGGGCGCGGGGGAGTTCGGCGCGGCGCGAGGTAGACGAAGATCGGTGGGTCCCGCCTGTCAGTGTGAGAGAGCGCGGGCGCGCGGCTGCGGGCTGGCGCGGGGTAAGTTGGGCCTGCTGGTGGGTTTTGGCCCACTTGCCGGTTTTTTTTCTGTTTTCTCTTTTTCTTTTTCCATTTCTTTTCTGATTTGAGTTTAATTTGAATTCCAGTTTGAATTTGAATTTTTGCAAAACATGCAACACGTCCAAAAATTTTTAAATTCCCCTCTTAACATGATTTAAGGTTTTGAATCAAAATTTTGGGGTGTTACAGCTCTACCCCCCTTAAAAGAAATCTCGTCCTCGAGATTGGTGTTTCTAAGAAAACAATTCCGGAAATTGTGCCTTGAGCTCATCTTCCCGCTCCCAGGTGGCTTCCTCTTCTGAGTGATGCTTCCACTGCACCTTGCACATCCGGATTCTTTTATTTCTAGTGAGGCGTTCCATTGTCTCCAAAATCTTGTATGGTTGCTCGGCATAAGACAAATCCTCAGCTACATCCACTTCATTCATGGGTAACACCTCTTCAGGCGTCCTCAGACATTTCTTGAGTTGTGACACATGGAATACATCGTGCACATCCGATAGATGAACCGGTAACTCTAGTTGATACGCCACTTCGCCTTTCCTTTCCAAAACTTGAAAGGGTCCGATGTATCGAGGTGACAACTTCCCTTTCACCTTGAACCGACGAAGTCCTCTGATAGGGGACACCTTGAGATAAACATAGTCTCCCACGTTGAAAACGAGCTCTCTTCTTCGTACATCAGCATAACTCTTTTGGCGTGTCTGTGCTATCCTCAAGTTGTTGCGAATCTCCCTCACCTTCGCCTCGGCTTCTTGTAGCGCTTATGGACCAAACACTTTACTTTCTCCTGTTTGGTTCCAAAATAGGGGAGTTCTGCACTTCCTCCCATACAAAGCTTCAAAAGGTGACATCTTCATACTAGCTTGATAGCTGTTGTTATAGGAAAACTCCGCATATGGTAAGTTCTTGTCCCAACTCCTATTGTTTTTGAGTGCACATGCCCTTAGCATATCTTCAAGGATCTGATTGGTTCTCTTCGTCTGCCCGTCAGTTTGGGGATGATAGGCAGAACTAAAGTTCAGATGGGTTCCCATGGTTTCGTGCAACTTCTGCCAGAATCTTGAGGTGAACTGTGTCCCTCGATCCGACACTATCTTTTTTGGCACTCCATGGTAACACACGATCCTTGACATGTACAACTCTGCCAATTTGGATCCGCTGTAGCTTTCCTTCACGGGGATGAATGAGCTACTTTGGTTAGCCTATCAATGATGACCCATATTGAATCATATCCGGATTGGGTCCTAGGCAATCCCACGATGAAATCCATGCTGATTTCTTCCCATTTCCATTCAGGCACTTTGAGTGGTTGCAATAATCCCGCGGGTCGTTGATGTTCTGCTTTCACCAACTGACATGTGTCACATAGGGCAACATGTTCCGCGACATCTCGCTTCGTGCCATACCACCAATACCTGCCCTTGAGATCCTGGTACATCTTCGTACTCCCAGGATGAATGGAATAGTCGGAATCGTGAGCCTCCTTCAAAATCAATTCACGGATCTCCTTTACTTCAGGCACACAGATTCTTTTTCCGTGCCACACCGTTCCTTGTTCATCCTCTCTAAAACCAGGAGCTTTATTTTCCTTGATGAGTTGTCTGATCTCTTGTATCTTCTCATCATTCTTTTGACCCTCGCGTATGTCTCTCTCTAGTGTGGAGTCCACTTCCATGGCGATGGCTTCACCACTATTTACCAGGCATAGATTGAGCCTTATAACCTCGTCCTTCAATTCTGCAGTCATGTCCTTCATGCTCAACTTATTGACCTGCACTTTCCGACTTAAAGCATCGGCCACGACGTTTGCTTTCCCAGGATGATAGTTGATGCCTACATCAAAGTCATTGATTAGCTCTAACCATCTCCTTTGTCTGAGGTTGAGATCTGGCTGTGTGAAGATGTACTTCAAACTCTTATGATCCGTATATATCTCTGTCCTCTTCCCCATCAAATAGTGTCGCCAAATTTTTAACGCGTGTACCACTGCGACTAGTTCTAGGTCATGTGTAGGATAGTTTTTCTCGTGCTTCCGAAGCTGCCGGGATGCATAAGCCACGACATGTCCTTCTTGCATGAGAACACATCCCAACCCGTTTCCAGAGGCATCGCAGTACACTGTGAAATTCTTCTGCATATCTGGCATAACCAACACTGGGGCTGTTGTCAATCTCTTCTTTAGCTCCTGAAAGCTTGTCTCGCACTGTGGCGTCCAGGTGAATGTGATTCCCTTCTCCAACAGTTTGGTGAGAGGTCTCGAGATCTTGGAGAATCCCTCAATAAACCGTCGATAGTACCCAGCCAATCCTAAAAAGCTTCGAACTTCCCCGACATTTTCAGGGGTCTTCCACTTCTGGATATCCTCGATTTTGGCGGGATCTACGGAGATTCCTCCCTCCGAGATTATATGTCCTAAAAAGGGAACTCTCTTCAGCCAAAACTCACACTTGCTCAACTTGGCATATAGTTGGTGTTCTCTCAGCCTCTGCAACACCAACCTTAGATGTTTCTCATGTTCTTCCTCATCTTTGGAGAAGACGAGAATGTCATCTATGAAAACCACCACAAATTTGTCCAGATATTCCATGAATACCTTGTTCATGAGATACATGAAGTATGCCGGGGCATTGGTTAGCCCGAAAGGAATGACAGTGTATTCATACCGTCCGTACGGAGACACGAAAGCTGTCTTGGGAATATCAGATTGCCTTATCTTGAGTTGGTGGTATCCCGATCTGAGATCAATTTTCGAGAACACACAAGCTCCCCTCAACTGATCAAACAAGTCTTCAATGCGAGGCAATGGGTACTTGTTCTTGATGGTTACCTCATTCAAAGCACGGTAATCCACGCATAACCTTTGGGTTCCGTCTTTCTTGGGCACAAATATCACCGGAGCTCCCCATGGTGAGGAACTAGGGCGAATATACCCCTTCTCCGTCAATTCTCTCAAATGATCCTTGAGTTCTTCCAGCTGCTTGGAGTCCATCCGATAAGGTCTCTTGTATATCGGGGCTGTTCCAGGCACTAGCTCAATTGCGAATTCCACTTCACGATCGGGAGGCATACCTGGCAATTCTTCCGGAAAAACATCTGGATATTCCCGGATGGTCCTGATTTTCTCAACTTTCACCTCAACTTGATTTAATTTAATGTCCCTCCTAGTCTCGTGTATTGTTATGAACTTTACTCTTGTGCCACTAGGGTGAGTTAGTTCCACCGTTCTGGTCGAACAATGAATGATTCCCTTATGTTTGGTCAACCAATCCATGCCCAAAATAATATCGATCCCTTTGGAATCTATCACTATGAGGTTAGCAGTAAACACTACACCATTAATGTCTAGGTTCACTTTGGGACACACTTATCTTGTCCTTATTTCTCCACCTGGAGAGTTTACGGCTAGCATATGGTTCATTTCTCACACAAAAAAATGCAATATTATTTCATGTGGGTTCACACACCAAAGCAAAACAATCTAAAGACGAGGCTGTGGACAATTGCTCATGGCTTCCAAAACTCACGTCACACACCAAGCATTATCACACCATTAACTTAACTTAACGACTCGACTATTCGACATCTTGCTAACTAAGGGAGGGACTCTACACTACTCGTTTTCTTGAGCTGGCTCCTCGGGATCTTCCTCATCATTTCGGCTGCCTTCTGACTCTGCTTTGGGTGGGGAGGCTGCTGGTGGAGAAGTGCGACGACGCCTGATCACTCGGCGATCTGGGGAGTCAGGAGTCCATGTATCATTCACGGTGACACACAGTTCATTCCCATCTCCTCTTTCTCTCTCCTTTAAGCAGGCTCGCAGCAACGCCTCCGTTTCCTTCAGGGTGTCCCGGACATCCTGAAGCTCTTGTTGACACTCCTGCAGCCGAGTGCTGAGCATAGCAGCATCCTCCAAGCACAAGTCCATGTGCTCATGGGAAGTCCCTTGCTGCACTGGCGGGTACTTGTACTCCGTGGTACCACTCTCACGTTGGAGGACATACATGTACTCAGTTTTGTCCAAGAGGCGACGATAGATGTGACTCTGGCAGGTGATAGCCTCCCAGGTGACATCTTTCTCCGCATCGACATGTGTCGCTCGACAAGCTGGAGAGTGGTGAATCTTAAACAGCTGATTTTCGTGTATAATCCTCATCTCTGAACTCCATTCTTCCCTCTTTTCACGGATGGTCCTGGTGGAGGTATAGTGGATGATTAGCTTGCCCGTGTTGCCGGCGGCTTCGAGCATACGCCAAAGACGGCGCAATAAGCCTCCTACTACCAATCCGTAGGAAAGGTACGTCACCGGACGGCTCTCCTCTCTCTCGGCAAGGGCAACTACGGGAACTCTCCCTCATGTGGACTTGCGAGCGGTACGAATCATGTGAACCATCTAAAACAAAAAGAATTTTAAATTAGGTTAGATAAACTCTCAAACAAAAATCCTATTTTGAATGAAAGTTGGGGTAAGATGAAGAAAATGACTCCTTAAATAACACTTTTCAACCCACACCTTGGAAAATAGTTTTTAAGAAAATAGGGCCCTTAAATACGTCCGATTCTACCTAGGTCCACGTTCCTACGGGCAACCTTGGCTCTGATACCACCTCTGTCACACCCGGTTTTTCCGAAGAACAACCAAGTGAATATCACATGTATGCCAGGATCATTTTCTCATACATGTGATGACAAATAGTGAAGCATCATTTATTACAAGCCAGGTGTCGAATATAAATAAGTCTTACATAGCAAATGTCTCGATGGACAATAATAAGTTCATCACAAGTAAATAAACTAGCAGCGGAATATTATTCTTTAGAGCTCCATCACAGGCGTTGCCCGGGGGTCTCCATGAACCTAGAAACCTTCTTCGGGTCCAAAGTCTTGGTCATTATACACCACCTCATTATCCTGACCTGAGCAGCAATATAAACCAACAAATATGCAAGGTTGAGTACCAATGGTACTCAGCAAGGGTGGGAAAATTATATCATGTATGGCTGGAACAAGGAGAGGTTGAACTCATGGTTAAAGCACTATGCAATTAATTCCTATCACCTTAGCTTTTTAAGCACCTACATTACTACACAGATGAAATGGTCCCAAACTCCCATCCCAACATCATAATTCAATAACCATAACATCATTTCCAATGTTAAGCTCCCCGCTTAACATCCACAACTTTCAAAACCATCAATCCTCTAATCATGAATAAGTCCAAGGCGCTCTTGACCGTGAGCACGGCTGTCATGACAGTTTTGACTCTGCAGAGTTTGTACCACTGTACCCACATGTAGTGATTTCATCCCCCGTTGCCGGGTGGACTAAAAGAACCTCCATTATGCCAGTGGCTACGAACTGCATTCACACTTCCCAGGTGTGTAGCCAGGAGATCACTACGAAGCCTTTACAAAGGGATTCCCGACGAGTGTGGGCCCACTGAGGTTTCACCCCTAACAGCATACAAGAGGCTCCAACCCCGCTGCAGTGGCTCCCTCTTGAGCCTTGCGGTTCATATGGTAGTCCAGCTGACACCTACTCCCCGCACCATCCAACACACCCATACTACGCCGGGGATACACCTAATTAATTGGCCAAGCTGCAGCATGTGGTTGGCACTGTAAAGCCAGGTTACATGCTCCATGAACCGGTCCTTAGGATCCAGGCAAGTACTAAACACAAACCTAAGTCTCGTGCACCCAGCACACAACCAAAACATCCAACTTGCCTTGATCCCTACCTCTACATAACTCACAATATCTCATTCAAGAGTATGGTAAAATAAACTGATGATCTCATATCCCAAATATCCCATTCTAAGCATGGCTAAGCATATGCATAATAATAAATGACATGATAAAATAAATCCCAACCCAAGCTACAAGGAAAACAAGGTAATGCAATTCTAGGGAAACTTCCTATCATGGGTTTCATATTTCAATTGACAATGCAAATAATTCTAGCTACACATCCTAGCATAGGATCAAAGTGGTCAAGGACACTTGCCTCCTTCTTGCTGCTCTTGAAATGGGTAGTCCTGATCTTGGAAAGGAATAACTTGCTCTTGAGCAGGTTCTACATCATACCATCACACATAGCAAAAGAAAAACAACAATCCATAAGACATAGTTCACACTTCCACTTCATACAAACCACACATTCACATTTATGAAAGTCATTCACCATTATATGTGTTGTGGTTACTCTATGTGTGTTGATTTGTGTCTTGCATACACTTTTAATCATATGTATATGATTCCTACTTTTGTGTTCACATTTATACTTACATGCTATATATATGAGTTTCAATTTAAATAAACTCCTTATATTCAATTACTACACCTTTTCACTACCAAGTATGTATGAAAAGTATTTTTCTTCTCCATATGTGCCTTTAGAATTTCTACCAACCTTAAACTGAATTCTTTGGATTCTAGAAACTCCATTTATCATTTACTAGTTTCTATATTTTCAGATTTATTTTCCTATGCATAAATGTGTTCTTTATTATGAAATTAGTAATACACATCATCTAACAGAATAGGTTCTGGTCCTAAATAATTTAATAACATATTTTGACCTTTGCCTCTGATGTAAACTATTTCACAATTATTTTCCTATTTTCTAAAACTATTCATTGCTTAAAAATGTGTCCCTAAATGTGAATAATAAATTAGACAGATTCAATTCAGCCCAAAATATGTTTTTATCTCACTCCAAAGTTTCCTAAATACTGAGAAAGTCTTTAATTAAATTTTGACAATATGTTTGTCCCACCTTTTAATTTTTAAACACTAGCAACATATTCAATTTCCTAAATTAAATACTAAACAGGGCTAAAAAGGTAAACTCACCCCATTACAGGGTCTATAATATTATTTTCAGAATTTCCAGGGGTCTAGCTATACTTATCAGAGGTGTTTTTCCTAATTTTCATTAAGTCCAGGGGCTAAAACTGATTTTTAAATGAATTTACATGATTTTCTGAAGTTCCAGGGGCTAGATCAGAAGTTTCCGGGGCTAGCTCTTATTTCCCGAGAACCCCAGGGGGTAGCACGTAAGATTTCCAGTCTTTATAACGCGGGGCTGACGTGGACCGTCCAATTTTAAACCGACGGCTGAGATTATAACGTCGAACCGGTACGCGGGGATTTAAACCCTACCGTGCGATTTAAAATAAACGGCGCACAAGCGGCCACGTCGCTCTGATTGAGCGCGGGCGGCGCTGCCGGCGGCGTAGGGCGGCGGGAGGCGGCGATCTCGCCGAAAACTTTCCGATCCTCGAGAATTCTGCCTAGAACTGTGATCTTATGGCATAGATCGGTAGAGGGGAGGTCGGAGATCTCACCTCGGGGGTTTTCTTGAGCTCGGAGGTCCTGGAAGGTGATCGGCGGCGAGGTCCGAGGCAAAACCACGGCGAAGCTCGTCGGCGCTGTGTTTACACCGCAAGTCACCGAGTTTTCTGCACCTGCAAGGTTCCCCGGAGGCGGTGGATGAAGACCAGCGAGTTAGATCGGAGTTTCCGAGCTTAGATCGGCCAGAATTCACCGGAGAAGTCTCGGTTCTCACCGGAGTAAAAATCGGCGATCGCGTGGGAAAAACAGAACGAGGCCGGGGTTTTTATAGACGGGGGAGGGCGGCGGGGTGGTTTAGATCATGTCCACGTCGGCTACGAACAGAATTCAGCGGGGTTTACGTCGAAATCCCGATCGGTTTCGATTCGGGCGCGGGGGAGTTCGGCGCGGCGCGAGGTAGACGAAGATCGGTGGGTCCCGCCTGTCAGTGTGAGAGAGCGCGGGCGCGCGGCTGCAGGCTGGCGCGGGGTAAGTTGGGCCTGCTGGTGGGTTTCGGCCCACTGGCCAGTTTTTTTTTCTGTTTTCTCTTTTTCTTTTTCCATTTCTTTTCTGATTTGAGTTTAATTTGAATTCCAGTTTGAATTTGAATTTTTGCCAAACATGCAACACGTCCAAAAAATTTTAAATTCCCCTCTTAACATGATTTAAGGTTTTTAATCAAAATTTTGGGGTGTTACAACCCTCACCTCGGGTGTCAGCATATGTTCATATTTTATGAAGAAGAAAAACATTTTAAGAATAGTAGAAATAGAGACAAGTACCAAAAGGATAGCCGATAAAGCTCTCCGAGAGCACCGAAGGCAACTTCCGTGGCCAGCAGGCCACGTGGCGTGATCGGAGCTCATCCCTGCGAAGTGGGGAGAGGCCGCCGCCAAGCTGGCTACGTGGCAGGCTCGGGACTCATCTCTGCAAGGGGAGAGGTCTGATCCTGTGGGACACGTGTTGCCCACGGAGCTAGCCTCTGCGAAGGAAGCAAAGGCATTTCCGCAGGACACGTGTCATCCTCGGAGCTAGTCCTCGCGGAAACCAGAGGACCATCCGCGCGGGATACGTGTCGATCTCGGAGCTCACCTGCAAGAGGTCCTGTTCTATTGGACACGTGTCGACCACGGGGCATGTCCCTGAGGAAAGAAGAAGAGGAGGACCGGCGCCAACACGTGGCGTGCGTGGAGCTCACCTCCGAAGAAGAGGGCGGTCTCGCTCGTGACACGCGGCACAACCGGAGCTCGTCTCTGTGGGAGAAGAGATATCAGGCTCGGAAGGACACGTGGAGCTTCCGGAGCTCATCACCGCGGAGGTAACGAGTCTGGAGCGGTTTTTACGCGTAAAGATATCAGTACGCAATGAAAACCGATCCAAACTCCACGATGTTACGAAGATAAGACGTCAGGATCTAACAAAGATCTGAATAAGACTCTTACTCGAGATCCAATCAGATTAGGACTCTTCTCTTCCCGATTATAAATAGAACCCAAAACCTCTGGCCGAAACCACAAACTTCTCTTTCAACTCCTGAGCCGACGACTTAGAGCCCTAGCCCTAACTCGCCGAGCAAAACATCGCTGAAGCACAACAAGGGAGATCCTCGGAGGAGAACCAAGTAGGTCTGAGGAGGACCTCGAAGACAAGAAGAGCGTGAGGTAGGACTTCAATGCCACCCTACGACATCATTGTGTTCGTCTCTTGCATCTGTTCTTCGAATTCCTTTCAAACAGAAGCGTTCTCGTGGGCAGATCACTCGATGATCAGTTTGATCTAAAGACAAGATCATCGCCACGTCCACCTTTGATCCGAACACCTCTGACCATGCAAGCTATGCAAGAATAAGTACAGATCAATCTAATAAAACTAATCGTAGGATAGCATGCATGTGCATCATCGCATCTAGTTTAGGGTTTGTGCATAATATTGATTGCTGTGAATTTGCATGCACGTGAATACTACATAGCAGAACAAGCTCAGGGAGCTGTCTACGACGAGCTGCAGCAACAAGGCTTTAAGAATCGAGAACAACCGGAACCGCAAGAACAAGGCAAGTGCTCCTTGACCATGTTGATCCTATGTTTTGGGTAAAACTGTTTTGTTTTGCGAAAAGGTGTGTGTGCTAAGTCAAACATGATGGGAAACCCTTTTATAGGAGTTTACTAGTTTTGATTAAACCATCCTTGTCGCCTGGGAGGTTTATGAGTCGGGTATGGTTTTTGCTTTATGCTTCGCTGAGTCCATGGAATTGGGAAGCAAGATAGATGTGTCTAGCTAACTGCACTCGTACCGATAATAAGTAATTGATGAGGTTAATCAACATGGATCGGAGGGGAGATCTAGGCAAGGCTGGGTTTGTGAATGAGGTAGCATGAGATGGTGGTTTTACTTGCCGTAGATCTAAGGACCGGTTCATGCATGCACATGCCAGGACAACAGTGCCACCACAAGGCCAAGTATGGGTGCGGCTTAGCTGAGTAATTAGGTAAGTTGCTAGGGTGTTATGGACTGTGGAAGGTGCGGGGAATGGGAGTCGAGTGAGGACTGCCCTGGGAACTGCATGGCACAAGAGGGGGCCCGTGGGTGGGAGAATTGGAGATTCTAGCCTGCCGGTGAAACCTTAGTGAGTCCATACATCTAGTAACCCCTTTGTAAAGGCTATTTTGTGATCTCTTGGCCATACACCGACGGCTGTGTACTGGTAAAATGGAGGTTCTGCAGTCGCCGACGGGTGACGAAATCACAAACTTGTGGGTAAAGAGGTGCGAACTCTGCAGAGTTATTAAAACTATCATGATAGCCGAGCTTACGGTCACGAGCACCTGGCTAAACTGCCATGATTAGATGCGATGGTTATTGGGATGGTTATTGGAATGGTTATTGGGAAGGTTCTTGGTTATGATTATTGGTTATGGTTTGGTTTGGGACTGTTGAGTCCGGGAGATGAGATGGTTGCATGACTGATGGGTCATGACATGGAATTGGTCTCGGTGTGAGATAAGGTTGATTTGTGAGATGAGATGGTAGCGAATACGAGGAGGTATTCATGAGTATGAATAAAGGATTGGTTAATGTTCGGATGGAACATGGAAAGCGATGGAGGTATGTTGGTAATTTAATACATGCTGGGATTACATTCATCTAAAGTTAAGTTGCTGTTTTATCATGTTTTTTTATAAATCTGCTTTTCTGCAAATAAGCCTTTTATTACCTACCTTGTTTATGAGCATCCTGGGCACACATATGCATTAGTTCTCGGTTCCGTGGTTTTCCCACAGAATTGAGGGCGTCACAGCTGAGTACCAACGGTACTCAAACTTGCATATTTGTTGGTTTAAATTGCTGCTCAGGTCAAGGGGATGATGGGGTGTTCAATGACCAAGACTTCGGACCCGAAGAAGGATTCTAGGTTCATGGAGTCCCCCGGGCAACGCCTGTGACAGAGCTCACAAGATTTATATTCCGCTGCTGTTTTATTTGCATATGATGAACTTATTATCGTCCATCGAGACATATGCTATGTGAGACTTATTTATATTTGATACCTGGCTTGTAATAAATGATGCTTCACTATTTGTCATCACATGTATGAGAAAATGATCCTGGCATACATGTGATATTCACTCGGTTGTTCTTCGAAGAAACCGGGTGTGACAAGCCCACAGCTAAGAGAAAAACATGACAAGTTCAGCGATACTGAACATAACACCCTAAGGTTACTAGACAATGTTACTAGACAATATGCTCCAGCTCGAACCCAGATTGACACACATTGAACTGCCGACTTAATATCCTATCTTGTTGTGGTGGTTGTCCATGTACTTCTACTTCCCTGCAAGTATTGATGTGGAGGAAACGAGAAGTTAGAAGTGTGGGGCGGCCTTTCACGTGGTTGGAGTATATAAAGAGATAAACTTGGACTAGTAGAATGGTGAGATGTTTACTTTGGTATAAAGCTGAGTAAGAACACATAAACGACAGAAATAAATTGTCAAGGACTGTGCAGTTTGTTGAAAAGAGAAGACACATAATTTAATAACAAATGATAGTGTAGAGGTTTGTGTCTTCAAGGTACTTCCGCTCGGCATCAATTGTGCTATTCTGCAACATTATAGTCCTGCAAACTTGAAGTTCAGTGGCCCTCACTACGTAAGACCGTCAAATCGGAGACGAAGATCGGAGACGAGCGCAAAGGCGACCATCTCCGATCTGGAAAAATGAGACGCGCCCGCATCAGCGAGGATCAGAACTGGCTTGGTTGAGGGTAAAAGGAGACGACCTACTTTAAGGCGCGCCTCAGTTAAGTTAATATCCGAGACGCGTCCACTTCTCTGACAAAAGGGGGACGCACGTTCCTACAGCGCGACTCCTATTATGAAAGAAAAGTAGACGAGCGTTTCTAGGAGCTCGTCTCTTTTTATCATGGAAGTGGGCGTGTCTCCCATTCCCATTATAGAGAGGCGCCGTTACAAAGGATCGTCTCGATTTTGTATGCCCTTACACTATCTTGCGAAACTGTCTGAAAAAACGGCGGTTGGAAAGATCAAGTAGGATCACCGAAAACTAATTTTTTGTAGCCGCAACCATTTTCGGGCTCGGGTCACCGGTGAGAGCGTACTTCCGGTGGTTTTCACCCTGATCAGGATCCATTTCCGGGTTAAGCATGTTCCACTGATGCTTTAGGAGCACACCGTAGTGGATTTAGAGCTCTCACGAGCTGTAGCGCCATCGCCGGAGTTGCTTTTGCCGTTGTCGTCTGAAATTGCCTAGAGGGGGGTGAATAGGCTATAATTCCTGAAATGACATAATTAAACGAGATTAGAACTCAGGAGCCGGACTAGTCTAGCTTAGGGGCGGACTAGTCCGATCAACCTGCTAGAAAGGCCTAAAAGGTCGCACTAGTCTGCCTTGGAGGCCGACTAGTCTGGTCAAACTGCCAGAAAGATCTAAAACTTGATTTTTAAGGGTTTTTCTCCAAATTTTAGTTTAACAAAATATAGATGAAACAACTAGCACTTCTATACGATAAGTGTGACAGAATATTGAAATGAATTACAGGAGTGTGATGATGTACAGCGAAATAATTAAAACAAACCCTAAGCAATTTTGATCTTCAAAGAAATGTACATGCAAGAGAGACACCGAGGATTTTTCCTAAGGTTCGATTGCACTTAGGAATCTACGTCCCCGTTGAGGAGTCCACAAAGGACCAGGTCTAACAACCCTTTCCTCACTAAACCACCACTAAGGCCAACCCGGTTCTTCACTATCTCAAGGGTGAACTTACAAAGTTTTGGGGTTGCTCACAATCTGAGGCTCCCACTTGATCACGTCCACCAAACTCCACAGATCTCACAAGCCACAGGTCACAAGGACTCACACCAAGTGCACGAGATCACTCCGAGAGCCAAAAACACAAAGTTCTTCCTTCTCCTCTCCTCACACACCCAAATCCACTCAAGAATTGGTTCTAGAGGATGAGTAGGCAAGAGAGAAGGCTTAGGGGGCTCTAGAATCGCTGTGACGGCGCTATAGAAGTCTCGAAGCCGATCGTTGCCACCTACCGAAAGTCCGGACTAGTCCGCCTCACACAAGACTAGTCCGATCTCACACGGGAACTATTTGTCCGGGTGAAAACGGACAAGTCTAGAGGACCCGAACTAGTCTGGCCACTAAGGCGGACAAGTCCGGTCCACCAAGACTTAGCCGTGGGAGCTCTCATCTCACACCCATACGGATTAGTCCGCCTTAGAACGGACTAGCCCGAACTCACATAGGAACTCTTAGTCCGTGTGAAAACGGACAAGTCAGGCTAGCCCGGACTAGTCCGGCCACTCAGGCGAATAGGTCTGGTCTACCAGGACTTAGCCCCAAAAACACTCTCACCAAGAGAGAAACAGACTAGTCCGTCCAGAACGGACAGGTCCGATCTCAGTCAGGAACTCTTAGTCGCCCTAAAACGGACTAAGCCGTAGAACTTCCGGACTAGTCCGGTGACACGACCCCACTGGTCCTGTCGAGCCAGGATCACGCTGAGGGGTGCTGCGTTGCACAACACCGTATAACACACGTCAAAGGTACAAAGCGGAAGCGGAAGCTTTATTACATAAACAAGTTTATTAACATGTTTACATCAAAATAAGTTTAGTCCACACTCGCGGGCGTAGACTAAGCATCAAGTGCACGTTCAGCCCTCGAACGTGTCCTTGCTAGCACACTCGCACACTAACTCTGCGGCGTGCACGACTCCCACTCGACGGGGTTCCCCTCCTGGGGTTCCGTCTCCTCTTCGGGAGTCCCTTCCTCATAGAACCCTGCAAAAGCTTCAAACACAAGCAGTGAGCACGAAGGCTCAGCAAGTCTGACCCGTCTCACCTAAACATGAAACTTCTACATGAGGGTGATGGGTTGCATGAGGTAAAAATCATTTGCAAGGACTCGCCTAATTAGTAGAACCTTACTTTCAAGTTTTAGCAGCAGGTTGTGGAGAACTTTACGCTAAGGCACATGAGAGAGCCGCAATCAAACAAGAAACGCATTTCTCTCATGTACTTTGCCCAAAGTTGAAAAGAACTTTAGTTAGCACTAAGCTACAACATATCATTAACAATCAATCTCCAACTTTCAATCAGCAACATTTTAACATGTAACTAGCCTGTTCTTTCTACGTCACGGTACAGTGAACAAGTGGTACTCACTGACCGCGAGGGACGGCGATTATAATCGATTTACACCTGCAGGGTTACCCGAACAACCCGTCACGTACGCCCGTACTCGATGTTGCCTACAACAACCATCACGGACGCCGTACGCGACTACCTTTCACCCGTTAGCCAAATATTGAACCGGTCCCATCGTCCCGAGCAAGAGGTCCCTGCACGCGCATCTCTGTGCCGCCAGCTGATTTACACCTCGAGCTCTCAACCTACCCTCTGAACGACGGGCAATGCCTCAATACCCAGCTACCCGAGTTACATCAGTTTCCCGGTTCCCATATAGCCGGTAGGTCTTCGGTACTGTTCTAGCTTGTTCAACAGGCCCGCACACGGCTCGGTCCTCAATCGACACAAGCGGAGCTACAGCACACAGGCCCCAAAGTCCTGCTGCCCTTACTCTCCGCTCGGTCTCATTTTCTTGCCATGTGTATCATGTGCTATCTCTACCCGAGCAATGTGCCTCTAGCCTATTCTCGCGAGTAGTTCCAACTACTCGACTTGTACCGAATCCTACTCTATCCTAGCAATGCAGTGGCTAACGGGGTTTGCAATCCTAAACCCCAACCCATGGTTTTCTTGGCTATGCAGTGGGGTTTCCAAACAAGACTCTGATGCACAACATAAAGAAAACAAGTATGTGCTCAAAACAATAAAAATTTATAAAATGGTTAATGCAAACCGGGGCTTGCCTTGCTGCTCTTGGTCGTAGGCTAGCTGTTCCTCCGGAGTAACGAAGTCTAGGACTTCGGGTTCCTCCTCGACCTTAGCGACTACATGATAAGAACAATGTATGTATTAATTAAATGCTTTTGTATTAACTTTGAAGTTGTGAAGTCTATAACCTTTACTAGATAGACCTAATGACTGTGAAACTTTTACTGTGGCTTGGTTACAACCTAAACAGAGACTTGGTCAAGTTTTAGTTGCAGCAAAGCTCATTTGAGCCCTCCACAAATAATTATGTCCTTGACCTTAATTAAAGGCTTTTAGGGTGTTCTAGGTATTTTCATGAAACAAACTATGACTTTCTGAAAACTAGATTTTCAGAGGGTTCTAATGGAATTGGTCTCACTTAATTTGGAAGTCTCTAACTAAAGATATGAGCTAAACAATTTCAGAGAAAATTCTGAAAATGTTTCTGAACATTTTCTATTTTCTCTGGAACAGTTTTACTAATCACACCATTAGGTGGACTAAATGAGCTCAAATGGATCTGAAATTTTTATGGTAGTTCAAGGATATTTTGGTGAACATCTCAGCAAAATTTCAGGATTTTCCTCCAAAGGATTCTCCAGTTAAAATTCCTAACAGTTTAAACTTTAAGGAATTAATTCTGGAGAATTAAGGAATTTCATGAAGTGAAACTTGATTTTCTGGAAAGTACTCAGAGAGCTGAATCCAGCAAAATTTGGTTCACTCGATTTGGAGCTTTCTAGCCAAAGTTATAAGGATTTGAAGTTTGAAGGAAATCTGAAAATCGGGGAAAAGTTTAAACTCGCGCGTGGGCCCAGGGGACACGCGTCGCACGCCGAAGCGACAGCACACCGCGGCCCACAAGGCTTTTGCGCGCCAGCACACCCGATCCCGGCCGCAGCCGGATCCCGATTCAAAATATCGGCCGCTGACAGCTGGGGTCCACCCCCTTCTTCAACCTCGCGACACCCGCGCTCCGCCGCCGAGGGACCTCGCCGGAGAGCTCGCCGCCGGCTGCTGTACAGCTTCAAACTTCTTGATTCTGGCCGCCCCTGCCTACTTTTACTTGGGGAACATGATCCGAGGGTCAGCTGCTCATGACAACGGCCGGAGCATGGTCGGCGACGAGCCGCCATATCGGAACGACTTCGGCCATGTCGGCTGATGCTCCTAGTGCCTCAGCTACTTGGGAAACCGGTCGGGGAGTATCAGTGGACCTCAGAGAAGGTCGACATGAACTCGGGGCAGCTCGGGGAAGGCCCGAAATAGGTCCTCACCGTGCGCCCGATACCCCCCGTGCGTTCCGCCATTAGTAGACCTTGAATTACGCCGGGCACAGAAGTTCTCCGGCCCAGAGTTGTGAAGGCAACTTGTGCGTCACCGTGTCTAGTTCGTGTGGGAGTGGCCTGAGGCCCTCTAATCCTTTCTAGAGCACGAATTAAACAGAATCGTACCCGAGGGTCGTTCTGCACACAGAAAGGGGAAAAGTGGAAATTCGCCGCCGGTGAGCAACCACTCGAGCTGTGGCTCGGGGATGAGCAGCACCGATCACTTGCGCGTCCAAGGGTGCCTTGGCTCGGGCGTGACAACGCCCAGGTTGGGCTGTCCACGAGAGCCCGAGGTGCGGCGGTTTCCAGTTCCGAGTTTGATCTTTCGGCACAGCCGATATCACTCGGTTTCAATCGATTTCTATCAATGGGAAGGATGGAGGATGGTTGCTAGTACCTTGCTGGGACCTTGGAATGGAAAGAGGGAGCTGCGATCGGCTTGATCAAGCAGGAACTCGAGCGGCGGCGATGGCAGTGGGAAAAGCAGTCGCGCACGTCGGTAGCTCGGGGAAATGGTGACTGAGGCACGCCGGGGAGGGAATAAATAGCTCGGCGGTCTGGTCTCCGGCTTGGGGCACGCAGCAGGAGCTGGCGCCGGCCGGCCCCTTCGGTGGCGCGCGCGCACAACAGCCGGGAACCGACTGAACTGTGGTTCAGTCGGTTTGCTTTGAGGCTGAGGCTGACATGTGGGTCCCACTCCTCTTTTAACCTCTGAAATTTATTCCTAACAGCTGTGGTAAACAGTGAACCCTATTCTACCCTTGGCAACTCAAATTATTCACCCAAGAGCCATTTGAATTGATCAAAGTTCAAATGAGGTTTGGTTTGAATGAATTTCAGCACAAGTGCAGTTTGAAATTCAAATAAAGTTTGAATTTCTCCCCCTTAGCTCATGTCAAGATCAACTCCAAATGGAGTGAAAATTGGTGTGTGAGCTCACAAAAATGTGCTGAGCAAGAATATGCCTTCCACTTTTAAATTCAGTGGGTGAAAACAGTTTGAATTTGAATATGTTTTCAAACTGCCCCTTTCCTATCTACACCCAAGATGACCTCAAAAATGTTTTGAATTTGGGTGAAACTTGGCATGGACATCCTTGGCAAAGTGTAGGAGTTTTCATATGTCCAGCCCATCTATATCACATGTGGGAAGTACCACTTTTGCAATGTGTGAGTTTGTTCCCTAATGAGCATGTTGATAATTGTTACTTGCTCTTTATTTGTGTTCATCATTTTTCCTCAAATGAGGTGTGTGGTGTGGGGATGAACACTGCAAATGGGTGTCAAAAACTGAGGCCCTTACATTCCTTCCCCCTTAAAAGAATCTCGTCCCGAGATTATAAGGTGAAAATGAGAGAGAGGACGGTGGAAAAATTACCGGATATGCGACGTGAGAAAGTCGGGGTAGTTAGTGCGAAGGAATTCTTCGCTCTCCCATGTCGCTTCATCCATGGAGTGATTACTCCACAGAACCTTGTAGAACCACAACGTACGGTTGCGTGTGGTTCGGGCCTTTTCATCAATAATCTGCACCGGTTCCTCCCGATAGGTGAGATCCGGTTGCAGTTCTTCAATGTCTTCCAGCTGAACGGTAGTTGATAGCTTGAGACACTTCCTCAGCTGGGAAATGTGAAAGACGTCGTGCACACCGGAAAGTGCTTCTGGTAATCTTAGCCGGTATGCCACCGATCCACATCTTTCGGTAATCTGGAATGGACCGATGAATCGGGGTGCTAACTTTCCTCTCACCCCAAATCTGTTTACGCCCTTCATTGGAGACACTCGTAGATATACGTGGTCTCCAGCTTCGAATTGTAACGGACGCCTTCTCCGGTCCGCATACTGTTTCTGTCGGGATTGAGCGGCTTTTAGGTTCGCTTGAATTAATCGAACCTTTTCTTCCGCGTTGTTGACAAGATCAATCCCGAAGGTAACCCTCTCGCCAGACTCACACCAATTCAATGGTGTGCGGCATTTTCTCCCGTATAGCGCCTCGTAGGGCGCCATCTTGATGCTGGCTTGGTACCCATTGTTGTACGAGAACTCGGCTAACGGCAAGTGATCATCCCAGTTCTTGCCGTGGTCGATAGCGCAAGCTCGTAGCATGTCTTCTAAGATTTGATTTACCCGCTCCGTTTGCCCATCCGTCTGCGGGTGGTAGGCTGAACTACGGATCAGCTTCGTCCCCAAGGCAGCGTGGAGCTGCTCCCAAAAACGGGACACAAATAAAGTGCCCCGGTCCGATACGATAGTACGGGGTACGCCGTATAAGCATAGGATCCGTGAGATGTACAGTTCAGCGTACTTCTTGGCGTTGTAGTTGGTGTTGACCGGGATGAAATGGGCAACTTTGGTGAGCCGATCGACGATCACCCACACAGAATCATGTTTCTGTAAGGTGGTGGGTAAACCGACGACGAAATCCATGCTCACGTCCTCCCACTTCCAGGCAGGAATGCCCAGTGGTTGCAGCAGTCCCGGTTTCCGCATGTGGTCTGCCTTCACCCGTCGACATGTATCACACTCGGACACGTATTTTGCAGTCTCTCGCTTCATCCGTGTCCACCAAAACTTGCTTCTGAGTTCTTGATACATCTTGTTGCTGCCGGGGTGAATAGAAAACTTTGATAAGTGAGCCTCATCAAAGATTTTCTTCCGTAACTCCGGGTTTCGGGGTACGACGATCCGGTCCTTGAACCATAGGACGCCGTCTCCGTCCTTCCGGAAACATTTCAACTCCCCACTGTCTACACGTCTCCGCAAATGTGATATGCCCTTGTCATTCTTCTGGGCTGCCGCTATCTCTTCACGGATGGTGGGGATCAAAGCTAGATTGTAGAGAGCTCCATGTGGAATCACATGTAGTGGTGGTTCGCTCTCTTCCAACGGTGTGATGGTCAGATTATTGACGTGTGACTTGCGGCTTAGCGCGTCTGCCACAACGTTTGCCTTGCCCGGATGATAATGGATCTCTATCTCGTAATCATTTATCAGTTCTAACCATCTTCGTTGCCTCATGTTCAGCTCCTTCTGAGTGAATATGTACTTGAGGCTTTTGTGGTCGGTATATAAATGTACGAGGTTACCGAGTAGGTAGTGCCTCCACATTTTCAGTGCAAGTACCACGGCAGCGAGCTCCAAGTCGTGAGTTGGATAATTTTGCTCATGATTCCTAAGCTGCCGTGACCCATACGCGACCACCCTTCGGTCTTGCATCAACACACATCCGAGCCCAATGCCGGATGCATCGCAGTACACATCGAACGGTTTTGTTGTGTCTGGCTGCGCCAAAACCGGTGCTGATGTCAGGTGCTTGACTAAAGCCTTGAATGCTGCTTCACATGCTGGACTCCAAACATATTTGGTAGCCTTCTTCAGCAGCTTTGTCATTGGCTTGGCAATCTTCGAGAAGTTCGGAATGAACCTCCGATAATATCCCGCGAGTCCGAGGAAACTCCGTACCTCATGAACAGTTCTCGGGGATTTCCAATTCAGCACTTGCGTGATTTTGCTCGGGTCCACAGCGATACCCTCCGCTGAGATGATATGCCCGAGGAAAGGCACTTGCGATATCCAAAACTCGCATTTGCTGAACTTTGCGTATAACTTGTGATCCCGCAGCCGTTGCAAGACTATACGCAGATGTTTCTTGTGATCTTCCTCCGACTTGGAATATACCAGGATGTCGTCGATGAAGACCACGACAAACTTGTCCAGCTCCGGCATGAACACCGAGTTCATTAAGTACATGAAGTGAGCTGGAGCATTGGTGAGGCCAAAGGACATGACCAGGTACTCATAAAGTCCGTACCTTGTCGAAAAAGCTGTCTTTGGAATGTCCTCAGCCCTGATCTTAATCTGATGGTACCCGGATCTTAAATCCATCTTGGAAAAGACCTTTGCTTCGACCAACTGATCAAACAACATGTCGATCCGTGGCAACGGGTACTTGTTCTTGATGGTTACGGCATTTAATGGACGGTAGTCCACGCAAAGCCGCAACGTTTCATCCTTCTTTTTGACAAATAATGCCGAACAGCCCCATGGCGAGGAGCTCGGCCTAATAAAACCCTTCTCCAGAAGGTCCGTGAGCTGAGTCTTCAGTTCAGCCAACTCCTTGGGCGCCATCTTGTACGGCCTTCGGGATATTGGCATGGTTCCCGGTGCAAGTTCAATCTTGAACTCCACCTCTCTATCGGGTGGCATCCCCGGCAAATCATCCGGGAATACATCAGGGAATTCTCGGACCACTGGAATGTCTTCCAATCTGATGGTTGTGGCTTGATAGACACTTGGAAGTTTTATTTCTGGACTGTCCAGAAATAATGAGTGAGAACCGTGCACTCCTGAGTTTAAGTGCACGACTCGGAGGACGGTGTCTAAAACAGCGCCGTGGCGGTTTAACCACGACATCCCTAGGATGACATCGACCTTCTGTCCCTCTAAGATAATGAGAGACGTGGGGTACACTCTACCCGCTAAGCATAATGGTGCTTTGGAGACCATTACGCTTGCTGAAATCTTCCCACCCGGTGAACAAATTAAATATGGACTATCGGTGGGTAGTATTGGCAAGCTGTGTTTAGCAATGAAAGCTTGGCTAATAAAATTATGCGTGGCGCCTGAATCAAATAGTACTATAGCGGGATGCTGGTGGAGTTGGAACATACCCGCAAGGATTGGCTCGCCCTCCGGCACGTCCTCAATGGCAAGCTGGTGGACAGTACCGGGCCTAGGGTTTGCCCGCCGCGCATTAGTAGGGTTCCGGGGTTGATTCCTCCCCGGAAACTGTGGTACCACTCCGCCGCCTTGCCTCTCCGGGCAACTGCTCGCGAAGTGTCCTGGACGACCACACTTGTAACATGTGGCCGCTGCTGGTGGAGTACTTGGTGGACGAAAGCCCGGCATGCGTTGCGGAGGTGCAAACGCACGCGGCATCGCCCGCTGCTGCTGTTGTTGTTGCGGTGGTGCTGGCAGTGCCGGCCGGAATGCCGGTGAAGAATACGGCCGACCGCGGAACGGCATCGACCGCTGTGGTGGCTGCCAGCGCGGACCTGATGGTGGGCGATTCACCATCCGAAACTTCTGAGAAGGACCGCCTCCTTCTCCGCTGCTCTGCGGCGCGCTTCGCTTTCGCTCTGCCGCCGCCAACTCCTTGCCGGAGTCTTCCTGAACAATCGCAGCATCAATTATGTCGTTGAGGCTGCCGCGATTGAACATCGCCAGCTTGTCCTTCAGGAGCGGGTTAAGCCCCTGGTAAAAGTGGTCCCGCCGCTTCTCGTCCGTATCTGCGTGATACGACGCGTAGAGTGCGAGATCGTTGAACGCTCTGGAGTACTCCAGCGCGTTCCGGCTCCCTTGTTGCAGGTGTAGGAATTCCTGCGTCTTCCTCTTCATCAAACCGGGCGGTATATGATAGGCCCGGAAGGCCGTCCGGAACTCCGCCCAGGTCATCACTCGGTCGGTGGGTTGTGAAGCACAAAAGTTGGCCCACCACGCGCTCGCGGATCCTTGGAGCTGCTGGACCGCGAACTGAGTCTTGCGCTGCTCGCTGATTTGGAGCAGCCCGAACTTCATCTCTATGGCGCGGAGCCAGTTGTCCGCGTCAAGTGGTTCATCCGCCCTTGAGAATACAGGGGGATGAGTCGCCAGGAAGTCAGAGTAGGAGCTCTGTTGGCGCTCCTCACGATCTTGACGTCTCTCTGGGCGAGACGTATTCGCAATTAACGTTTGCAGCAGCTCTGTATGCTGCTGGTGTGAACCCGCCATTGCCGCGACAATGTCGGCCAATGTAACCGTTGGCAGTGGCGGTGGCGGTGTTTGCTGTTGCTGTTGCTGCTGCTGTCCCGAGGAGTCCTCGGGAGGTGGTTGGGAGGTCTCTCCCCCTTGGCTAGTACCTCCAACATCGGGGTTGGCACGAGTACGCGTCATTCTGAAATTCAACACAGCAGCAATTAGCACATGTCTTACTCAAAATTCCATAAACAGGAGTAAGTATTGAAGCGACGCATGATTAACTTGCACAACATTCACATATATTGATAAAGCATAAACTTTATACAAGATACATTATTCTCGGATCTCCGAGAAGTCGTGCTCATGTCGTCACTACCTATACATACGCTACTGTCTACACGACATGTCACCGATTACAAAAGTTGGGTTACGCTACCCTAGCTGCCCTACTTGGCAACCGTAACCCCCTACTCGGAGTAGAACTCGACCTCCTGTGGGTCGTCCTCCTCCGGTACCTCTGCTGGTGGCTCGGGGTCTACCACCTCTTCTCCCATTCCAGGTTCTCCCATGGCTGGAAGACCCAAGACTACCGGTACGCCCAATACCGGGGGCACGAGGTCCTGCAATGCATGCACCTCGTCCATAGCCTGGTTGTAGTCCTCTTCCCAGCCTTGTCCTTCCTCAATAGCGTCGTCCCGCTCTTGAGCAAGGTCCTCATTCTGCTGGGTTAGGGTCTGCACCAGCTCTTGCAACGCCGCAATGTCAACACGGCTCTTCTTCTTTGCCTTCTTCAGACGACGCAACTGATTGTGTTGTTCATTCAGTCGCTTGATCGTCGGAAGGAGCACATTGCGGAGTGCACTGTGAGCACTCTCAAAATGATCTCCACGGCTTGTGCTCTCCTTGAGCTTGGTGGCGAGATGCTCCGTATGAACAGCTTGGCTGTCCATCACAGCGTTTCCCGCCCTCATTTGGAGGCTGAGATTTGCCTCCGCGGGGTTGTACCTTGGGCAACTCGGGTTTGTTGCCTCTAGGTACCTCTCTTCCCACACATGCTGAGCTCGTCCCTCCACCGGAACGAGTGCGTATGGAGTTCCCTCCATAGCCTGTACGTGTAGTTGGCAGAAACGTGACATAGTGTCACGGGCTGCCACTTGCCACATCCCTTCCGGTTGTCTTCCTCTCACCGTGACGGTGAATGGCACCCAACCGGGTGGCGTAGGCCCTGCAGGAACCTCGACATGGATCGTCCACGTCTTGTTCCCCTCTTCGCCTTCTTCCTTGGCGAAGTATTGCGGCATCTGGTTGTACCCGAAATATTGGAGCATTAGCCACAATGCTCCCGGGTAGCCGCTACGGTCAGAGCAGTGGGAAACTACCCACCCGTTCTCCAACCGTTTATCTGCTGCCATCTGTAAAAATATATTTGAGAAATGTCAAATATTTATTTAAACAGTAAACCATTGAGTTATAACATAAGATATGTCATTGAACCCTTAACACTTGGAAACATAGTTCAAATTTTTAAACAAATTTGACTGCTGATCTGCTGTTCCCATGACAGCCCTGACCAGTTTCCATATCAATCTGATTTAGGCCAGGTTAAAAGCAAAACCAGTCCTGGAGCTCAACATCAAAGTTAAAGTTAACTTCAATAGCTTTCCAGAAAGTATTTGGTTGGCCTAAGATCTGCTCTGGTTCAAAAGTTATGAGATGTCAAAGTTAACAGAATTTCTGGGAACAATTGGACAGCACCTCCCTGCCTTAGGTACTGATTTGATCCAAGAATTCCAGTTAATTCTGTTCCTAATCTGACAAAACTTTCTGTTACAAAGTTGTAACCCATCTCATAAGCTTCCCAGAACCACCTCATTTTCTATTTTTGGATTTTTATGCAGGAAGTTATGCTTAATTTACAGAGAGTCTACAGAGAGTCTTTGCTCCGTCCTGTTTTCTGGACAGTTTCAACTCTACTGCATTTTTCGAGTGGTTAAGGGATGAAACACCTCTGGAACTCAACAGAAAAGTTGTAAAGCTCCTCCAAAGCTTTCCAGAAATGTATCATACGACCCCAACCTCGAAAGAACTCAACCTCTAACCTCTGATTAACTTCAGCCTTGATTTAGCTGAAAACAGAGTGCTCTGTCCTTAACATCCTATAAGTTGAAAATTTATTAACTTTGAATATCCTGTTCAAGGGAAGGAGTTACATCAAGTTTTACTACTTTGGATCAAAACCTTCAAGTTTTTAAATGAAGTTGTTCATTTAGTTGGGTGTGACGTCGAGGCGTCACCAGATTATGTCGGTACTACGTCCTCACAAAGGAAAAACCTATACCGGATTTAGCCGGCTTCGTTAGTTCAGTGGCACTACTCGTCACTGGCACACGGATGCTACACGTCTACCGTTTCGTGGTAAGGCTACCTGCAGAAACTCAAACAATCATCAGACTCGGCTGCACACCGAGCCCGGAATCCATACAGTTTGTACACCCGGCCGTCATCACTCGCCCGGATGTTCTCAAGCCAAACACGCCTTGAGTTACGTGTTCACGTTTCAGACCACGTGACGGGGTCTCCCATGTTGCACCACGCACGCCAGGGACAGACGTTGCTCGAATACCCCAAACGACATGAAGAGTTGTAGAGGATATCAAAGCGGGTCGGGTTACCTGCCACCCGTGGGGCTCCACCCTTCAGCTTGTGCGCACTGGTGGACAGCGCTTACGTGCACCCCCCAAGACATGAACGTCCCGAGATGCACGATTTTCCGACATAACAAATAAGTTAATAAGCCACTTTCTATATACTAATAACATCCTTATACGGGCTACTAACTCGTTCCTCACTGGATTTTTGAAAAAGAAGACCTTTGTACTGTGTTAAACCTCAAGCGAGCTCTGATACCACGCTGACACGACCCCACTGGTCCTGTCGAGCCAGGATCACGCTGAGGGGTGCTGCGTTGCACAACACCGTATAACACACGTCAAAGGTACAAAGCGGAAGCGGAAGCTTTATTACATAAACAAGTTTATTAACATGTTTACATCAAAATAAGTTTAGTCCACACTCGCGGGCGTAGACTAAGCATCAAGTGCACGTTCAGCCCTCGAACGTGTCCTTGCTAGCACACTCGCACACTAACTCTGCGGCGTGCACGACTCCCACTCGACGGGGTTCCCCTCCTGGGGTTCCGTCTCCTCTTCGGGAGTCCCTTCCTCATAGAACCCTGCAAAAGCTTCAAACACAAGCAGTGAGCACGAAGGCTCAGCAAGTCTGACCCGTCTCACCTAAACATGAAACTTCTACATGAGGGTGATGGGTTGCATGAGGTAAAAATCATTTGCAAGGACTCGCCTAATTAGTAGAACCTTACTTTCAAGTTTTAGCAGCAGGTTGTGGAGAACTTTACGCTAAGGCACATGAGAGAGCCGCAATCAAACAAGAAACGCATTTCTCTCATGTACTTTGCCCAAAGTTGAAAAGAACTTTAGTTAGCACTAAGCTACAACATATCATTAACAATCAATCTCCAACTTTCAATCAGCAACATTTTAACATGTAACTAGCCTGTTCTTTCTACGTCACGGTACAGTGAACAAGTGGTACTCACTGACCGCGAGGGACGGCGATTATAATCGATTTACACCTGCAGGGTTACCCGAACAACCCGTCACGTACGCCCGTACTCGATGTTGCCTACAACAACCATCACGGACGCCGTACGCGACTACCTTTCACCCGTTAGCCAAATATTGAACCGGTCCCATCGTCCCGAGCAAGAGGTCCCTGCACGCGCATCTCTGTGCCGCCAGCTGATTTACACCTCGAGCTCTCAACCTACCCTCTGAACGACGGGCAATGCCTCAATACCCAGCTACCCGAGTTACATCAGTTTCCCGGTTCCCATATAGCCGGTAGGTCTTCGGTACTGTTCTAGCTTGTTCAACAGGCCCGCACACGGCTCGGTCCTCAATCGACACAAGCGGAGCTACAGCACACAGGCCCCAAAGTCCTGCTGCCCTTACTCTCCGCTCGGTCTCATTTTCTTGCCATGTGTATCATGTGCTATCTCTACCCGAGCAATGTGCCTCTAGCCTATTCTCGCGAGTAGTTCCAACTACTCGACTTGTACCGAATCCTACTCTATCCTAGCAATGCAGTGGCTAACGGGGTTTGCAATCCTAAACCCCAACCCATGGTTTTCTTGGCTATGCAGTGGGGTTTCCAAACAAGACTCTGATGCACAACATAAAGAAAACAAGTATGTGCTCAAAACAATAAAAATTTATAAAATGGTTAATGCAAACCGGGGCTTGCCTTGCTGCTCTTGGTCGTAGGCTAGCTGTTCCTCCGGAGTAACGAAGTCTAGGACTTCGGGTTCCTCCTCGACCTTAGCGACTACATGATAAGAACAATGTATGTATTAATTAAATGCTTTTGTATTAACTTTGAAGTTGTGAAGTCTATAACCTTTACTAGATAGACCTAATGACTGTGAAACTTTTACTGTGGCTTGGTTACAACCTAAACAGAGACTTGGTCAAGTTTTAGTTGCAGCAAAGCTCATTTGAGCCCTCCACAAATAATTATGTCCTTGACCTTAATTAAAGGCTTTTAGGGTGTTCTAGGTATTTTCATGAAACAAACTATGACTTTCTGAAAACTAGATTTTCAGAGGGTTCTAATGGAATTGGTCTCACTTAATTTGGAAGTCTCTAACTAAAGATATGAGCTAAACAATTTCAGAGAAAATTCTGAAAATGTTTCTGAACATTTTCTATTTTCTCTGGAACAGTTTTACTAATCACACCATTAGGTGGACTAAATGAGCTCAAATGGATCTGAAATTTTTATGGTAGTTCAAGGATATTTTGGTGAACATCTCAGCAAAATTTCAGGATTTTCCTCCAAAGGATTCTCCAGTTAAAATTCCTAACAGTTTAAACTTTAAGGAATTAATTCTGGAGAATTAAGGAATTTCATGAAGTGAAACTTGATTTTCTGGAAAGTACTCAGAGAGCTGAATCCAGCAAAATTTGGTTCACTCGATTTGGAGCTTTCTAGCCAAAGTTATAAGGATTTGAAGTTTGAAGGAAATCTGAAAATCGGGGAAAAGTTTAAACTCGCGCGTGGGCCCAGGGGACACGCGTCGCACGCCGAAGCGACAGCACACCGCGGCCCACAAGGCTTTTGCGCGCCAGCACACCCGATCCCGGCCGCAGCCGGATCCCGATTCAAAATATCGGCCGCTGACAGCTGGGGTCCACCCCCTTCTTCAACCTCGCGACACCCGCGCTCCGCCGCCGAGGGACCTCGCCGGAGAGCTCGCCGCCGGCTGCTGTACAGCTTCAAACTTCTTGATTCTGGCCGCCCCTGCCTACTTTTACTTGGGGAACATGATCCGAGGGTCAGCTGCTCATGACAACGGCCGGAGCATGGTCGGCGACGAGCCGCCATATCGGAACGACTTCGGCCATGTCGGCTGATGCTCCTAGTGCCTCAGCTACTTGGGAAACCGGTCGGGGAGTATCAGTGGACCTCAGAGAAGGTCGACATGAACTCGGGGCAGCTCGGGGAAGGCCCGAAATAGGTCCTCACCGTGCGCCCGATACCCCCCGTGCGTTCCGCCATTAGTAGACCTTGAATTACGCCGGGCACAGAAGTTCTCCGGCCCAGAGTTGTGAAGGCAACTTGTGCGTCACCGTGTCTAGTTCGTGTGGGAGTGGCCTGAGGCCCTCTAATCCTTTCTAGAGCACGAATTAAACAGAATCGTACCCGAGGGTCGTTCTGCACACAGAAAGGGGAAAAGTGGAAATTCGCCGCCGGTGAGCAACCACTCGAGCTGTGGCTCGGGGATGAGCAGCACCGATCACTTGCGCGTCCAAGGGTGCCTTGGCTCGGGCGTGACAACGCCCAGGTTGGGCTGTCCACGAGAGCCCGAGGTGCGGCGGTTTCCAGTTCCGAGTTTGATCTTTCGGCACAGCCGATATCACTCGGTTTCAATCGATTTCTATCAATGGGAAGGATGGAGGATGGTTGCTAGTACCTTGCTGGGACCTTGGAATGGAAAGAGGGAGCTGCGATCGGCTTGATCAAGCAGGAACTCGAGCGGCGGCGATGGCAGTGGGAAAAGCAGTCGCGCACGTCGGTAGCTCGGGGAAATGGTGACTGAGGCACGCCGGGGAGGGAATAAATAGCTCGGCGGTCTGGTCTCCGGCTTGGGGCACGCAGCAGGAGCTGGCGCCGGCCGGCCCCTTCGGTGGCGCGCGCGCACAACAGCCGGGAACCGACTGAACTGTGGTTCAGTCGGTTTGCTTTGAGGCTGAGGCTGACATGTGGGTCCCACTCCTCTTTTAACCTCTGAAATTTATTCCTAACAGCTGTGGTAAACAGTGAACCCTATTCTACCCTTGGCAACTCAAATTATTCACCCAAGAGCCATTTGAATTGATCAAAGTTCAAATGAGGTTTGGTTTGAATGAATTTCAGCACAAGTGCAGTTTGAAATTCAAATAAAGTTTGAATTTCTCCCCCTTAGCTCATGTCAAGATCAACTCCAAATGGAGTGAAAATTGGTGTGTGAGCTCACAAAAATGTGCTGAGCAAGAATATGCCTTCCACTTTTAAATTCAGTGGGTGAAAACAGTTTGAATTTGAATATGTTTTCAAACTGCCCCTTTCCTATCTACACCCAAGATGACCTCAAAAATGTTTTGAATTTGGGTGAAACTTGGCATGGACATCCTTGGCAAAGTGTAGGAGTTTTCATATGTCCAGCCCATCTATATCACATGTGGGAAGTACCACTTTTGCAATGTGTGAGTTTGTTCCCTAATGAGCATGTTGATAATTGTTACTTGCTCTTTATTTGTGTTCATCATTTTTCCTCAAATGAGGTGTGTGGTGTGGGGATGAACACTGCAAATGGGTGTCAAAAACTGAGGCCCTTACATCCGGCCTCTTCCCCGGACAAGTCCGGCCTGCCCAACTTTACTTCTCTACCTCTCTCCACTAAGGATTTGACACTTCTAACGCTTTGAGATCTCTTCTATGAACTCAATGCACTTGACACACACACACTCTTTCTTTTACACGGCTAGCCTACTAAAGTGAAACCCTAATTTCTACTCTTTGAGTCTTCGACGCTGTTCTTCATCGTTTTCCTTTTTGAGAATTTAGGTGCCCGCCTTGGAAATGTCCTGTGCTTATGATCATCTCAGCTCATTAGTCTCTTAATTTGTCGTCATCAATCATCCAAAACCCACGCCTGGATTCCTAGATGCAATTACAATCTCCCCCTTTTGGTGATTGATGACAACACATTAAGTTTCAACATAAGAGGTAAAATTTTATTTTTATAACAAGTGTACATATGCAAAACTCACCCTGAATGTAGGTAAGGGTAAAATAGGGGAGTTGGCATACATTCACATGTTATGGTGGGGTGCCTACGTGTTGTGCTCAAAAATAAAAATGTGATAAGACAATAAGCATAAGACAGCCATAAAATCCAACACGTAGTGTTACACAAAAGATAGCCATGCATAAAACATAAAATATAGATAGCCACGTCCAAAAGAGTCATGTCCGAAAGATCTATTACAAGACTAGAAGATGATAAAAATAGGACATCCTTTTCACATTTCTCCCCCTTTGGCATCAAGGCACCAAAAAGAAAAGGAGGGAGGAAGATACACCTAAGTCTACTCATCATCTTCTTTGTCTTCTTCTTCATCTTTATTTTCATCGCTCTCCATAGCCACCGTATCCTCTTCTTCTTCATCGGTAGTGGTGGATGGAGGCACGGCCTTGGAAGAGCTTCCATCTTCCCTGAACTGGGCGAGCTCATCCGCGGCAAACTCTGGATATGGAGTGAGTTCCCCATCACTCTCCTCAGGGGGAGACATGGGTACCTCAAGCTTGTCACACACAGCCTTGAGGTACTTCTCCTGACGCCTCTCCATGCGTCTAGTCCGGACCTCCACACGCCGACAGGAGGCAAAAAGTACGTTGAAGCACTTGAAGAATCCGCTCATGGACTGCGGAGGAGGAGATGATGGGGGAGCCACTGAGCTGGACGTAGGTTGAGCATTTTTCCTCCTTGAGGGTTCTGGCAGAATGGGGGGTAGCTGAGGACGGAGAGGTCGATGAGTGACATCCTTGACAAAGATTATCCCCGACAACTTCTCAATTAGGCACATGATGTACGGTGCATAACCACATGAGCGGTTGGGAGTGTGAGAGATGTTGAAGATGTCATCATAAATATGCTCAACAAGGTTGAACTTCTCTTCACCATCTATAAAGAGGAGGAGATGCCTTAAGTTTCCTTGAATTATCCCTGCATCTCCATCCTTGGGGGCAATGGTCCTCCTCAGAATCCGGTTGAGGATGCTATAGAACGGCTTGATGTTCCTAGCAAGCCCGACCTCATAGGGAACACGAGTAGGATACATATAGTCAAGCTGATTCATGTCCACTGTCTTGAGATTGGAAATGATAATCTCATGATCCAAGTGCTCCTCGAGACCAAGTATCTGTGCAAACCTCTCATAGGTGACTGAGTACTGCTCTCCATGAGTCATCCAGGTGATTTTCCGGTCACCATAGGTGAAGAAGTACACAGTGGTGTAGAACTGCACAATTACCTCAATGTTCCAGTCATACTTGAAGCTCATGACTTCTTTGATTCTATGGCGCTCTGCGGCTTCAATCACTGCATCAAAAGCTTTGTGCTCCCTTTTGGCCATGTAGTCCCAATCTACCCATTGAGCTTGAGTGACTAGGGTCTTCATTTTTAGGTACACCAAGCGGTAGTAATCGCAGTGAAAGTCACACCAAAATCTAGGGTTGGCTGTGTGCTTCTCATAGTCATAGACTTTATCCATCCTCAGCCTTCTCGCCTTTTCACCCCCCTTTCCTTTGAATACAAATGCCGGATTGTTGGGCTGCCGGTTTGGGTCTCTAGCAGGGGCAGCCATCTTTAAGGGGCTGATGGGCTTCAGTTGCCCTTTCTCTCTGATTTTTATCCCTCCTGCTCTGTTTGTCGGTGCTTTGGCAGTTGCCTTTTTATTCTTGGGCTGCTCAAGAAGTGGAGCCTTACCCTTCTTTGGATCACGAGGAACCCTACCCTCAGATTCCTTTTCCTTCTCCTTTTCCTGCTCTTTATCTCCCAAGGTGACCAACCTCTTTCTCTTGGGCTCTGAGGCACTAGCAGCTTGGGAGCTCTGGGCTTCACGTTCAACCCTTTTCTTTCTCCGTTGATCCTTCAAGGATTCTTCAACGGCTTGGGCAATTTGTGCCTCCTCGTCGAGATCATGCTTCTTCTTTGTTCTTGCCTCTCGACGGACGACTTCTTTAGCTGCTTGGACCTCCTTTGCTGCCCTTTCTTCGGCAATGCGCTGATGAAGGGCTTGTCGAGCCTCCTCGGCTGTGGGACTTGGAAGGGGAGAGCTTTGGTCGGAGTTCGACATATTTCCTGAGAGACAGGATATTTAGAGGTCAAGGAAGTGGAATATTGCAAGAGAATTCACGAAAAATGGCTAAAGTTGGAATTTTGTTTCTTTGAAGACCAGAAACCAAGGACCTACCAAGAAATTGATAAGTCCCTGACGTGCTCTTCCTATCTACCTTACAACTGGCATAATCGGCATCAGAGTATCCAATGAGATTGAACTTGGATCCCATGGGATACCAAAGTCCTAGGTTAGGAGTGTGAACCAAATATCTAAGAATTCGCTTAACGGCTATCAAGTGGCACTCCTTAGGAGCTGCTTGGAACCATGCACACATACACACACTAAGCATTATATCGGGCCTAGATGCACAAAGGTAAAGTAAAGACCCTATCATGGAACGAAATACCTTTTGGTCCACACTTGGACCATATTCATTAAGGTCAAGATGTCCGTTAGTTCCCATGGGAGTCTTGATGGGTTTTGCTTTGTCCATGTCGAACCTCTTAAGTATGTCTTGAGTATACTTGGTTTGACTTATGAACGTTCCTTCCTTGAGTTGTTTGACTTGGAATCTGTAACACCCCAAAATTCTGTTAAGAGGGGAATTTAAAATTTTTTGGACGTATTGCATGTGGTGCAGAAATTCAAATTCAAATTGGAATTCAAATTCAAATCAAAACCAGAAAAGAAATGAAAAAAGAAAAACAGAAAACTCTGGCCAGTGGGCCGAAACCCACCAGCCGACCCACCTTTTCCCGTGCCAGCCTACAGCTGCGCGCTCCTCTCTCCCGCTCACTGACACGCGGGGCCCGCCGTTATCTTCTTCCTCGCGCGCGCTCGGCCGACCCCGGACTTCTCTCTCTCCAGAATCCAAACTGCCCTAGAAAACCGCGTTCACCAGCCGAATTCTGGTCCCGGACGACTCCAACTCGATCACAACCAACACGCCGCCCTCCCCCGTCTATATAAACGCTGGCATCGTCCCGTTTTCCCCACCCGATCGGCTGTTTTTCCTCCCGGTGAGAACCGAAGCTGTGATCACCTTTTTCTCTCGATCCCTGCTCGGATTTTCCGATCTAACGCGCCGATCGTGTTCCACCGCCTCTGGGGAATCGCGCAGGTGCAGAAAACTCGGTGGTTTGCGCTCTAGGCACAGCTCCGACGAGCACCGCAGCGATTCCATCTCGGACCTCGTCGCCGACCGTCTTCCAGGACCTCCGAGCTCAGGAAAAACCCCGAGGTGAGATCCCCGACCTCCCCTCTACCGATCTATGCCATGAAACCCCAGTTTTAGGAGGTATAGACGAAGATCCGAAGTTCTCCGGCGAGATCGCCGCCTCCCGCCGCCGCGCGCCGCCGGGCAGTGCCGCCCGCGCACGGCCAGGGCGACGTGGCCGCTTGTGCGCCGTCTATTTTAAATCGCAAGGTAGAATTAAAACCCGCGCGTACCGGTTCGATGATCTAATCTGAACCGTCCACTTTAAATCGGACGGTCCACATCAGCCCCGCATTATAAAGGCCGGGATTCTTACGTGCTACCCCCTGGGGATCTCGGAAAACACGAACTAGCCCCGGAAACTTCTGATGTAGCCCCTGGAACTTCAGAAATTCATGTAAATTCATTTAAAAAATCAGTTTTAGCCCCTGGACTTAATAAAAATTAGGAAAACCCCTCTGTTATGTGTAGTTAGACCCCTAGAAATTTATGAAATAATATGATAGACCCTGTAGTGGGGTGAGTTTACCTTTTTAACCCTATATGATATTAAATTTATGAATTTGAATATGTGATTAGGATTTAAAATTTAAAAGGTGAGACAAACACATTGTAAATTCAAATTTAAACTCTCCTAGCACTTGGAAAACTTTAGAATGAGTTAAAAGTAGATTTTAAGCTGAAATGAATCTGTTTAATTGATTGTTCACATTTATTAGTTATAGGGACACATTTTTAGGTTAGGAAATAATTCTGAAAATTGGTAAAATAAATTTAAATTAGTTCACATCAGAGGAGAAGTTCCAAAAATATATTATTTAATATTTTAGATCAGAACCTATTCTGTTTAGATGATATGCCCTACTATTTAATATTAAAACTCACTTTTAGGCATAGAAAATAAATCTAGAAAATATAGGAAAATAGGTATGCATAACTAAAAAATGATAAATGAAGTCTCCAAATCCAAAGACTTCAGTTTAGGATTTGGTAGAAGATCTAAAAACCCATTTGGAGTAGGAAATTACCTTCCATGCAAACTTGGTAGCTAAAGAGTGTATTAAAGAATTTGTTTAAATTGGAAATTCATATATAGTGTGCAAACAGAAATCTGAATACAAAAGTTAGAAATAATATACATATGTTTAAAAGTGCATGTAGGCCAAAAATCAACACATCTAGGATAACCACAACACTTAGTAATGTGAATGACTTTCATAGGTATGTATGTGTGGTTTGTATGAAGTGAAAGTGTGAACTATGTCTTATGGATTGTTGTTTTCTTTTGCAATGTGTATTGGCATGAGTAGAACCTGCCCCAGAGCAAGTTCTCCCCTTCCAAGACCAAGACTTTCCATTCTCAGAGCAGCAGGAAGAAGGCAAGTGTCCTTGACCACTTTGATCCTATGCTAGGATGTGTAGATAGAATTATTTGCATGGTCAATTGAAATATGAAACCCATGCAAGGATGTTTCCCTAGAATTGCATTATCTTGTTTCCTTGTAGCTTGGGTTGGGATTTGTTTTATTATGTCATTCACTCATATTACACTTGAATGAGATGTTATGAGTTATGTAGAGGTAGGGATCAAGGCAAGTTGGATGATTTGGTTGGTGCTAAGTGCACGAGACTCGGATTTGTGTTTAGTACTTGCCTGGATCCTAAGGACCGGTTCATGGAGCATGTAACCTGGCTTTACCGTGCCAACCACATGCTGAGATGGGGCAGCTTGGCCAATTAATTAGGTGTATCCCCGGTGTAGTATGGGTGTGTTGGATGGTACGGGGAGTGGGTGTCAGCTGGACTACCATATGAACCGCAAGACTCAAGAGGGGGCCACTGCAGCGGGGTTGGAGCCTCTTGTATGCTGTTAGGGGTGAAACCTCAGTGGGCCCACGCTCGTCGGGAATCCCTTTGTAAAGGCTTCGTAGTGATCTCCTGGCTACACACCTGGGAAGTGTGAATGTGGTTCGTGGCCACTGGCATAATGGAGGTTCTTTTAGTCCACCCGGCAACGGGTGATGAAATCACTACATGTGGGTACAGTGGTGCAAACTCTGCAGAGTCAAAACTATCATGACAGCCGTGCTCACGGTCAAGAGCGGCTTGGACTTATTCATGATTAGAGGATGATGACTTTGGAAGTTGTGGATGTTAAGCGGGGAGCTTAAAATTGGAAATGATGTTATGGTTATTTGATTATGATGATGGGTTGGGAGATTGGGACCATTTCACCTATGTAGTAATGTAGGTGCTTAATAAGCTAAGGTGATAGGTATTAATTGCGTAGTGCTTTAACCATGAGTTCAACCTCTCCTTGCTCTAGCCATGCATGACATAACTTTCCCACACTTGCTGAGTACCAATGGTACTCAAACTTGCATATTTGTTGGTTTAAATTGCTGCTCAGGTCAAGGGGATGATGTGGTGTTCAATGACCAAGACTTCGGACCCGAAGAAGGATTCTAGGTTCATGGAGTCCCCCAGGCAACGCCTGTGACGGAGCCCACAAGAATAATATTCCGCTGCTATATTATTTACATGTTATGAACTTATTATCGTCCATCGAGACGTATGCGTTGTAAGACATATTTATATTCGACACCTGGCTTGTAATAAATGATGCTTCACTATTTGTCATCACATGTATGAGAAAATGATCCTGGCATACATGTGATATTCACTCGGTTGTTCTTCGGAGAAACCGGGTGTGACAGAAGTGGTATCAGAGCCAAGGTTGCCCGTAGGAACGTGGACCTAGTTAGAAACGGACGTATTTAAGGACCCTATTTTCTTAAAAACTATTTTACAATGTTGTGGGTTGAAAAGTGTTATTTAATGGGGTTACTTTCTTCATCTTACCCCAACTTTTATTCAAAATAGGATTTTTGTTTATGATCTTATCTAACTTAAGTTTAAATGCTTTATGTTTTAGATGGTTCGCATGATCCGCACCGCTCGCAAGTCCACCGGAGGGAGAGTTCCCGTAGTTGCCCTTGCCCTGAGAGAGGAGAACCGTCCGGTGACGTACCTCTCCTACGGATTGGCAGTAGGAGGCTTGTTGCGCCGTCTTCGACGTATGCTCCACGCCGTCGGCAATACGGGCAAGCTAATCATACACTACAGCTCCACCCGGACCATCCGTGAGAAGCGGGAAGAATGGAGTTCAGAAATGAGGATTATCCATGAAAATCAGCTGCTCAAGATCCACTGCTCTCCAGCTTGTCGAGCGACACAGGTTGATGCCGAGAAGGATGTCACCTGGGAGGCCATCACCTGTCAGAGTCACATCTATCGTCGCCACCTGGACAGGACTGAGTACATGTATGTCCTCCAGTGTGAGAGTGGTACAACGGAGTACAAGTACCCGCCAGTGCAGCTGGGAATTTCCCATGAGCACATGGACCTGTGCTTGGAGGACGCTGCTATGCTCAGCACTCGACTGCAGGAGTGCCAGCAGGAGCTTCAGGATGTTCGTGACACCCTGAAGGAGACTGAGGCGTTGCTTCGAGCCAGCTTGAGGGCGAGAGAAAGAGGAGATGGGAATGAACTGTGTGTCACCGTGAATGACACATGGACTCCTGACTCCCCAGATCACCGAGCGAGCAGGCGTCGCCGCACTTCTCCACCAGCAGCTTCTCCACCCAAAGCGGAGTCAGAGGGCAGCCGCAATAACGAGGAAGATCCCAAGGAGCCAGCTCAGTGATATGAGTAGTGTAGAGTCCTTTCCCTTAGTTTAGCAGGTTGTCGAGTAGTCGAGTCGTTACCTTAGTTAATAGTGTGTTAATGCTTGGTGTGTGACGTGAGTTGTGGAAGCAATGGGCGTTTGTCCACAACCTCGTCTTCAGGGTGTTTTGCTTTGGTGTGTGAACCCATATGAATTAAGAGTGCATTGATGTTCGCGTAAGACATGAAATCCTCAGAAAATATAAATGAAATAAGGTCTCAAAATTTTAAAGTTTAAACAAGCAAAAACTGGTAAGTTAATACGTAATGCTTTAAATTGACATTTGGTTGATCATGATAGATGGCCGGAAGAGGAAGGGGTCGTGGTGCCAACCCCGCCAACAACAACGATGAGGCCGGCAACCTTCACCTTTCCGGAGGACAAGACAGGGGTGGTCGTCGGGAAGGAGTTGATCCCATCCACCAAATGCTTGAAAATCAGAATCAGCTCATCCAGAGCCTGACTCAAGTGGTGGCCAACTTGCACCAAGCTCCACCTCCACAAGCTGCACCACGCCAACCAAGGTTGAGTGAGTTTCTAGGGACTCAACCTCCAAAGTTTGCAAGTGCTGCTGAACCTCTGGAGGCAGATGATTGGCTAAAGACCATTGAGAGCAAGATGAGGATCATACAATGCCAAGGGTATGAGAGGGTGCTGTTTGCCTCTCACCAATTGCATGGACCTGCTGCTGATTGGTGGACCGCTTACGTGGCCGCCCATCATGACCCTGAAAACATCACTTGGGAAGAGTTCAAGCGTAGCTTCCGCAACCATTACATACCAAGGGGTGAACTTAAAAACAAGAGAAAGGAGTTCTTGGGGCTGCAGCAAGGAAACATGACGGTGAGGGAATACCTCACTAAATTCACCCAACTATCCCGTTATGCACCACGGGACATAGAGACTGATGAGCAGAAACATGATTGCTTTGTGGAAGGACTTACGGCGGAAATGCAGTGTGCAATGTCCTCCAACGAGTATGAAAGCTTCCAAATGATGGTGGACAGAGCATTTGTTGTGGAAAGGAAGCTGAAGGCCTTGAAAATGAAAACAAGAGGAATGCGGGATGGTCACACCAAACCTCGGGCAGCAACACACGCCCGCATCTGATGCAGCAACCCACAGGGCAGACGAGCCGTGCTGCGGTACCCTACTCCGCACCGAGAGGGTACAACCCGAACTTCAGGCCTCCGTCAGCACCAACACAGCCACAACGTCAGTTTATACAGCAGCCTCGCCCCACATATCAACCTCGACCAGCAGTACAAGGACCACCGAACCAACCCCAAGACAACAAAGGCGAGGCACCTAAGGTTGGGGTACAATGCTTCAACTGTGGTGAAGTGGGGCACTACGCTCATAAGTGCCCAAAGAAGAAGCCCGTGCAGCCGCAACAGCAGAATGTGATGCGAGGACGGGTGAACCACGTGACCATGGAGGAAGCGTAGGAGGCACCTGACGTGGTAGTTGGTAAGTTTCCTGCTAATTTACACATTGCAACCCTGTTGTTTGATTCTGGCGCTACCCACTCGTTCATTGCTCAAGGGTTTGTTAAGAAGCATGATCTAGCAACCACACAAATGAACCATATGCTAGCAGTGAACTCTCCAGGTGGAGAAATAAGGACAAGACAAGTGTGTCCCAAGGTGAATCTAGACATTAATGGGGTAGTATTTACTGCCAACCTCATAGTGATAGATTCACAAGGGATAGATATTATTTTGGGTATGGATTGGTTGACCAAACATAAAGGAATCATCCATTGTTCGACAAGAACGGTGGAACTAACTCACCCTAGTGGCACAAGAGTAAAGTTCATAACTATACAAGAGCCTAGGAGGGACATTAAACTCAATCAAGTTGAGGTGGAAGTGGAGGAGATTAGGATCATCAGGGAATATCCAGATGTTTTTCCGGAGGAGTTGCCAGGTATGCCCCCAGATCGTGAAGTGGAATTCGCGATTGAGCTAGTGCCTGGAACAGCTCCGATATACAAGAGACCTTATCGGATGGACTCCAAACAGCTGGAAGAACTCAAGGAACATTTAAGAAAATTGACAGAAAAGGGGTACATTCATCCTAGTTCCTCACCATGGGGAGCTCCAGTGATATTTGTGCCCAAGAAGGATGGGACCCAAAGGCTATGCGTGGACTACCGTGCGTTGAATGAGGTAACCATCAAGAACAAGTACCCATTACCCCGCATTGAAGACTTGTTTGATCAGTTGAGGGGAGCTTGTGTGTTCTCGAAAATTGATCTCAGGTCGGGATACCACCAACTTAAGATAAGGCAAACTGATATTCCCAAGACAGCTTTCGTATCTCGGTACGGACTGTATGAATACACTGTCATGCCTTTCGGGCTAACTAATGCCCCGACATACTTCATGTATCTCATGAACAAGGTATTCATGGAATATCTGGACAAATTTGTGGTGGTTTTCCTATATGACATTCTCGTCTTCTCCAAAGATGAAGAAGAACATGAGAAACATCTAAGGTTGGTGTTGCAGAAGCTGAGAGAACACCAACTATATGCCAAGTTAAGCAAGTGTGAGTTTTGGCTGAAGAGAGTTCCCTTCTTAGGACATATAATCTCAGAGGAAGGAATCTCCGTAGATCCCGCCAAGATCGAGGATGTACAGAAGTGGAAGACCCCTGAGAATGTCGGGGAAGTTCGAAGCTTCTTAGGATTGGCTGGATACTATCGACAGTTTATAGAGGGTTTCTCCAAGATTTCGAGACCCCTCACCAAACTGTTGGAGAAAGGAATCACATTCACATGGACACCGCAGTGCGAGACGAGTTTTCAGGAACTGAAGAAAAGATCGACAACAGCCCCAGTGCTAGTTATGCTAGATATGCAAAAGAACTTTTTGGTGTACTGTGATGCTTCTGGAAACGGGTTGGTATGTGTTCTCATGCAAGAGGGGCATGTCGTGGCTTATGCGTCCCGGCAGCTCCAGAATCACGAGAAGAACTATCCTACACATGACCTAGAGCTAGCTGCAGTGGTACACGCGTTGAAGATTTGGCGGCATTACTTGATGGGGAAGAGGACAGAGATATATACGGATCATAAGAGCTTAAAGTACATTTTCACACAGCCAGATCTCAACCTCAGACAAAGGAGATGGTTAGAGCTGATCAACGACTTTGATGTGGGCATCAACTATCATCCTGGGAAAGCGAACGTCGTGGCAGATGCTTTAAGTCGGAAGGTGCAGGTCAATAGGTTTAGTTTGAAGGACATGCCTGCAGAATTGAAGGAAGATGTTATAAAACTCAATCTAGGTCTGGTGAATAGTGGTGAGGCCATCGCCATGGAAGTGGACTCCACATTAGAGCAAGACATACGCGATGGTCAAAAGATTGATGAGAAGATACAAGAAATCAGAGAACTCATCAAGGATAATAAAGGCCCTGGTTTCAGAGAGGATGAACATGGTACGGTGTGGCACGGGAAAAGAATCTGTGTGCCTGAAGTGAAGGAGATCCGTGAATTGATTTTGAAGGAGGCTCATGATTCTGACTATTCCATTCATCCTGGGAGTACGAAGATGTACCATGACCTCAAGAGCAGGTATTGGTGGTATGGCATGAAGCGAGATGTCTCGAAACATGTTGCCCTATGTGACACATGTCAGTTGTTGAAAGCAGAACATCAACGACCCGCGGGGTTATTGCAACCACTCAAAGTGCCTGAATGGAAATGGGAGGAAATCGGTATGGATTTCACAGTGGGACTACCTAGGACCCAATCAGGATATGATTCAATATGGGTCATCATTGACAGGCTAACCAAGGTAGCTCATTTCATCCCTGTGAATGAAAGCTACAGCGGATCCAAATTGGCAGAATTATACATGTCAAGGATCGTGTGTTTCCATGGAGTGCCAAAGAAGATAGTGTCAGATCGAGGGACACAGTTCACCTCAAGGTTCTGGCAGAAGTTGCATGAAACCATGGGAACTCATCTGAATTTTAGTTCTGCCTATCATCCCCAGACTGACGGACAGACGGAAAGAACCATTCAGATCCTTGAGGACATGCTGAGAGTGTGTGCACTCAAAAACATCGGAGTTGGGATAAGAACTTACCGTATGCGGAGTTCTCCTATAACAACAGCTATCAGGCTAGTATGAAGATGTCACTGTTTGAAGCTTTGTATGGGAGAAAGTGCAGAACCCCACTATTTTGGAACCAACCAAGCCGGGGAAAGTAAAGTGTTTGGACCCGAAGTACTACAAGAAGCCGAGGCGAAAGTGAGGGAAATTTGCAACAACTTGAGGATAGCACAGACACGACAAAAGAGCTATGCCGATGTATGGAGAAGAGAGCTCGTTTTCAACGTGGGGGACTATGTCTACCTCAAGGTATCCCCTATTCGAGGACTTCGTCGGTTCAAGGTGAAAGGGAAGTTATCACCTCGATACATCGGACCCTTTCAAGTTCTGGAGAGGAAAGACGAAGTGGCATATCAACTAGAACTACCGGCTCGCCTATCGGATGTACATGATGTATTCCATGTGTCACAGCTCAAGAAATGTCTGAGGACGCCTGAAGAGATGTTACCCATGAACGAGGTTGACGTAGCCGAGGATCTGTCTTATACCGAGCAACCGTTCAAGATTTTGGAGACAATGGAACGCCTCACAAGAAATAAAAGAATCCGGATGTGCAAGGTGCAGTGGAAGCATCACTCGGAAGAGGAAGCCACATGGGAGCGAGAAGACGAGCTTAAGACACAGTTTCCGAAATTGTTTTCCTAGAACCACCAATCTCGAGGACGAGATTTCTGTTAAGGGGGTAGAGTTGTAACACCCTAAAAATTTTGTTAAGATGGGAATTTAAAAATTTTTGGACGTATTGCATGTGGTGCAGAAATTCAAATTCAAATTGGAATTCAAATTCAAATCAAAACCAGAAAAGAAATGGAAAAAGAAAAAGAAAAACAGAAAACCCCGGCCAGTGGGCCGAAACCCACCAGCCGGCCCACCTTTTCCCGCGCCAGCCCACAGCCGCGCGCTCCTCTCTCCCGCTCACTGACACGCGGGGCCCGCTGTTATCCTCTTCCTCGCGCGCGCTCGGCCGACCCCGGACTTCTCTCTCTCCCGAATCCAAACTGCCCCGGAACACCGCGTTCACCAGCCGAATTCTGGTCCCGGACGACTCCAACTCGATCACTACCGACACGCCGCCCTCCCCCGTCTATATAAACGCCGGCATCATCCCGTTTTCCCCACCCGATCGGCTGTTTTTCCTCCCGTTGAGAACCGAAGCTCCGATCACCTTTTTCTCTCGATCCCTGCTCGGATTTTCCGATCTAACGCGCCGATTGTGTTCCACAGCCTCCGAGAAATCACGCAGGTGCAGAAAACTCGGTGGTTTGCGTTCTAGGCACAGCTCCGACGAGCACCGCAGCGATTCCATCTCGGACCTCGTCACCGACCGTCTTCCAGGACCTCCGAGCTCAAGAAAAACCCCGAGGTGAGATCCCCAACCTCCCCTCTACCGATCTATGCCATGAAACCCCAGTTTTAGGAGGTATAGACGAAGATCCGAAGTTCTCCGGCGAGATCGCCGCCTCCCGCTGCCGCGCGCCGCCGGGCAGTGCCGCCCGCGCACGGCCAGGGCGACGTGGCCGCTTGTGCGCCGTCTATTTTAAATCGCACGGTAGAATTAAAACCCGCGCGTACCGGTCGATGATCTAATCTGAGCCGTCCACTTTAAATCGGACGGTCTACATCAGCCCCGCATTATAAAGGCCGGGATTCTTACGCGCTAGCCCCTGGAACTCCAGAAATTCATGTAAATTCATTTAAAAATCAGTTTTAGCCCCTGGACTTAAAAAAATTAGGAAAACCCCTCTGTTATGTGTAGTTAGACCCCTGGAAATTTATGAAATAATATAATATACCCTGTAGTGGGGTGAGTTTACCTTTTTAACCCTATATGATATTAAATTTAGGAATTTGAATATGTGATTAGGATTTAAAATTTAAAAGGTGAGACAAACAAATTGTAAATTCAAATTTAAACTCTCCTAGCACTTGGAAAACTTTAGAATGTGTTAAAAGTAGATTTTAAGCTGAAATGAATCTGTTTAATTGATTGTTCACATTTATTAGTTATAGGGACACATTTTTAGGTTAGGAAATAATTCTGAAAATTGGTAAAATAAATTTAAATTAGTTCACATCAGAGAAGAAGTTCCAAAATATATTATTTAATATTTTATATCAGAACCTATTCTGTTTAGATGATATGCCCTACTATTTAATATTAAAACTCACTTTTAGGCATAGAAAATAAATCTGGAAAATATAGGAAAATAGGTATGCATAACTAAAAAATGATAAATGAAGTCTCCAAATCCAAAGACTTCAGTTTAGGATTTGGTAGAAGATCTGAAAACCCATTTGGAGTAGGAAATTACCTTCCATGCAAACTTGGTAGCTAAAGAGTGTATTAAAGAATTTGTTTAAATTGGAAATTCATATATAGTGTGCAAACAGAAATCTGAATACAAAAGTTAGAAATAATATACATATGTTTAAAAGTGCATGTAGGCCAAAAATCAACACATCTAGGATAACCACAACACTTAGTAATGTGAATGACTTTCATAGGTATGTATCTGTGGTTTGTATGAAGTGAAAGTGTGAACTATGTCTTATGGATTGTTGTTTTCTTTTGCTATGTGTATTGGCATGAGTAGAACCTGCCCCAGAGCAAGTTCTCTCCTTCCAAGACCAAGACTTTCCATTCTCAGAGCAGCAGGAAGAAGGCAAGTGTCCTTGACCACTTTGATCCTATGCTAGCATGTGTAGATAGAATTATTTGCATGGTCAATTGAAATATGAAACCCATGCTAGGATGTTTCCCTAGAATTGCATTATCTTGTTTCCTTGTAGCTTGGGTTGGGATTTGTTTTATTATGTCATTCACTCATATTACTTGTGCTTAGCCATGCTTAGAATGGGATGATTGGGATATGAGATCATCAATTTATGTACCATACTCTTGAATGAGATGTTATGAGTTATGTAGAGGTAGGGATCAAGGCAAGTTGGATGATTTGGTTGGTGCTGGGTGCACGAGACTCGGATTTGTGTTTAGTACTTGCCTGGATCCTAAGGACCGGTTCATGGAGCATGTAACCTAGCTTTACCGTGCCAACCACATGCTGAGATTGGGCAGCTTGGCCAATTAATTAGGTGTATCCCCGGCGTAGTATGGGTGTGTTGGATGGTGCGGGGAGTGGGTGTCAGCTGGACTACCATATGAACCGCAAGGCTCGAGAGGGGGCCACTGCAGCGGGGTTGGAGCCTCTTGTATGCTGTTAGGAGTGAAACCTCAGTGGGCCCACGCTCGTCGGGAATCCCTTTGTAAAGGCTTCGTAGTGATCTCCTGGCTACACACCTAGGAAGTGTGAATGTGGTTCGTGGCCACTGGCATAATGGAGGTTCTTTTAGTCCACTCGGCAACGGGGGATGAATCACTACATGTGGGTACAGTGGTGCAAACTCTGCAGAGTCAAAACTGTCATGACAGCCGTGCTCACGGTCAAGAGCGGCTTGGACTTATTCATGATTAGAGGATGATGACTTTGGAAGTTGTGGATGTTAAGCGGGGAGCTTAACATTGGAAATGATGTTATGGTTATTTGATTATGATGATGGGTTGGGAGATTGGGACCATTTCACCTATGTAGTAATGTAGGTGCTTAATAAGCTAAGGTGATAGGTATTAATTGCGTAGTGCTTTAACCATGAGTTCAACCTCTCCTTGCTCTAGCCATGCATGACATAACTTTCCCACACTTGCTGAGTACCAATGGTACTCAAACTTGCATATTTGTTGGTTTAAATTGCTGCTCAGGTTAAGGGGATGATGTGGTGTTCAATGACCAAGACTTCGGACCCGAAGAAGGATTCTAGGTTCATGGAGTCCCCCAGGCAACGCATGTGACAGAGCCCACAAGAATAATATTCCGCTTCTATTTTATTTACATGTTATGAACTTATTATTGTCCATCGAGACGTATGCGTTGTAAGACATATTTATATTCGACACCTGGCTTGTAATAAATGATGCTTCACTATTTGTCATCACATGTATGAGAAAATGATCCTGGCATACATGTGATATTCACTCGGTTGTTCTTCGGAGAAACCGGGTGTGACAGAATCCTAGGAAGATCTTCAATTCCCCATCATTGACATCTCGAACCTTTCAGTCATTATCTTTGAAAAATCATCACAAAAGCTTTGTTAGTAGAACCAAATATAATGTCATCGACATATATTTGGCACACGAATAAATCATCATTAAAATTCTTAGTGAAGAGTGTATAGTCTGCTTTTCCTATCCTAAAACCATTTTTAATAATAAAATCTCTAAGACACTCATACCAAGCTCTAGGAGCTTGTTTGAGGCCATAGAGGGCTTTCCGAAGTTTAAAGACATGGTTAGGATACTTATCGTCCTCAAATCCGGGTGGTTCCTCCACGTACACTTCCTCTTTGATTGGACCGTTGAGGAAAGCGTTTTTCACATCCATTTGGTATAGCTTGAAATCATTGTGAGTTGCAAAAGCAAGCAAGATACGAATTGATTCAAGCCTAGCTACGGGAGCAAAAGCTTCATCATAATCCAAACATTCTACTTGTGCATATCCCTTTGCAACAAGTCTTGCCTTGTTTCTTGTTACAACCCCATACTCGTCTTGCTTGCTGCGGAATACCCACTTGGTTCCCATAACATTTGCGTTGGGTCGCTTCACAAGTTCCCATACTTGACTTCTTTCAAAATTATTGAGTTCCTCTTGCATGGCCACCACCCAATCCGGATCATGTAGTGCTTCTTCTACCTTGCGGGGCTCCAAAGAGGAAACAAAAGAGTAATGTTCACAAAAATTAGCCATTCGAGAGCGAGTGGTCACCCCTTTGGAGATATCTACTAGTATGTTGTTGATGGGATGATCCCGTTGAACACTTTGGTGCACTCTTGGATGAGGTGGTTGAACTCTTTGATCTTCATCTTCATTGTCACTCTTTTGTTCGTCTCCCCCTTGATCCAATCCTCTATCTTAACTTTGATCGTTTTGATCTTGTTGAGGTTGGCCTTGCTCATCTTGAGCTTGATCATGGGAGGGAGACATATTTTTGTTTGTTAGATGATCATTTGAGTCTTTAGGATGTTCTTGAGGAAAAATTTCTCCAAGTGCCATCCTTCTAAGTGCTTCTTGTAGAGCTTCTTCTTTATCTAGCACACTTTGATCAACTTGCTCCACTTGGGAGTCATTAGTCTCATCAAACACTACGTCTCTCGCTATTTCAACAATTCCGGAAGTTTTGTTGAAAACACGATAGGCGTAGGTGTTTGAGTCATAACCAAGCAAGAAACCTTCATCAGACTTTGAAGCAAACTTCGAAGTCCTAGGCTTCTTGTTGAGAATATAACACTTGCTCCCAAAGACACGAAAATAAGATATGTTTGGTTTGTTACCGATTAGAAGTTCGTAAGATGTCTTCTTCAAAAGTTGATGAAGATACAACCGGTTTATGGCATGGCAAGCGGTGTTGACCGTTTCTGCCCAAAACCAGTCCGACATCTTGTACTCATCAAGTATGGTTCTTGCCATCTCAATGAGAGTTCTATTCTTCCTCTCAGCATGTGACGCCCTCATTTCTGTAGAACACATAATCGAGAACTGATGTGTATGTGTGCCCAGGATGTTCATCACACATACACATATACTTCACAAACTGAATTCAGAATATATATAACCACGAATAACAGGGTTTATTACAAAGTCTCATGAGTCTTGGACTCATTCTAGCAGCGGAAGTCTTATTCTAGCAGCGGAAGTCTTCTAACTAATGCGGAAGCAAACTAAGCAGCATTGGTGGCTCCATCTCTACTCCATTCCCACAGGCAAGTTGACGGTGTATCACACTCCTAATACTCCACGGGGTCCTCATAGTACTCCTCTCCTGTTGCTGATGATGTATGATAATGCAAGTTTTAGTACATGATGTACTCAGCAAGTGTGGGAAAATATGATATGTAGCTTACAACAAGGCAGGTATAAAAAGGCTCATTGCAGAAAGCAAAGTTTATTTCTCAAAACACGATAAAAACAACAACTTAGCTTTAAGTGAATGTAATCCCAACATGTATTTAAACATTAACATACCTCCACTATGATTCATCCCTTTCCATGTCTCAACCAGACATTAATCTTTCTCAACTTTGCTCATCAATACCATCTCGTATTCACTACCATTTCATCTCACATTCAATTCTGTCTCATTCCGAGACCAAATCTAGTTTCCATGACTCAACAATCATGCAACCAATCTCATTACCCGGACTAACCAGTCCCAAAAACCAAATCATAACCAAACCAAAAAACCGTAGCCTCCCAATAACTATCCCATCTAATCATGTGGGTTGTCCAGGCGCTCGTGACCGTAAGCTCGGCTATCATGATAGTTTTAGACTCTGTAGAGTTTGTACCACTTTACCCACAAGTTTGTGATTTCGTCACCCGTCGGCGACTGCAGAACCTCCATTATACCAATACGCAACCATCGGTGTATGGTCAAGAGATCACAAAATAGCCTTTACAAAGGGGCTACTAGATGTATGGACTCACTAAGGTTTCACCAGCAGGCTAGAATCTCCAATTCTCCCACCCACGGGCCCCCTCTTGTGCCATGCAGTTCCCAGGGCAGTCCACACTCGACTCCCGTCCCGTTCCCCGTGCCTTCTACGGTCCGTAACAATCTAGTAACTTACCTATTTACTCAGCTAAGCCGCACCCATACTTGGCCTTGTGGTGGCACTGTTATCCTAGCATGGCTCGCATGAACCGGTCCTTAGATCTACGGCAAGTAACCACCATCTCATTCTACCACTTCCACAAAACCAGGCTTGCCTAGATCTCCCTCCGATTCATGTTCATTAACAACATCAATTTCCCATTATTGTTATGAGTGCAGTTAGCTAGACACATCTATCTCGCTTCCCGTATCCCATGGACTCGGTCAAGCATTAAAGCAAAAACCATACCCGACTCATTAACTTTCCCGGTGACAAGGGTGGTTAAAAAAACTAGTAAACTCCTATCAAAGGGTTTCCCATCAAGTTGACTCAAGCAAACACACCTTTTCGCAAACAAAACGGTTTTCCAAAACATGGGATCAATATGGTCAAGGGGCACTTGCCTTGTTCTTGCGGTTCCTGTTGCTCAAATTCTTGCTGTTGTTGTCCATCGTAGGTAGCTCCCTGAGCTTGTCCTTCTATACGCGATTAGCACATACAAGATTCATAGCAATCAATATCATGCACAAACTCTAATTTAAGATGCAATGATGCATATGCATGTTGATCCTATGGTACTATCAGTTTTTACGTGTTCTTGTATGGCTTGCATGGGTTTTACGATGAACAAAGGTGTTCGGATCAAATGTGGACATGGTGATGATCTTGACTCAAGATCTAGATCAGACCGATTAACACGTGATCTGTCCACGAAAAATCTTTTGTTCGAAGGGATCGAAGAGAACAGATGCAAAGAAAACGCGATGATGTCGTAAGGTGGTATTGGTGACCTACCTTACTTTCTTCCGGACCTCCCTCCTAGCAACGCAGATCGTCGGGGCTCCTCCGGTGATGGCGATCGTGTCTAGGCTCGTCGGCGGTCTCTTCGGTGGTCAAACTCCGGCGAAGGTGGTTTAGCTCGGTGGGTTTGGGGCTAGGGCTTCTAAGTTGTCGGCTTAGAAAAGATGTTACGACCAAGGGGTTGTTTTGGGTTCTATTTATAATCGGGAAGAGAAGAGTCCTAATCTGATTGTAATTCAAATAAGAGTCCTATTCAAATTGTTTTTGAATCTTAACAACTTATCTTTAATTGATTTGGTGCGGTAACATTGTGGAAATCGTGTTGGTTTCCTCAGTACCGGGGATTCCCACGCGTACAGAAGAAAAACCACTTCGCGTCCTTACGCGGCGATGAGCTCCAGAAGCTCCACGTGTCCAGGGGCCTGGTCTCCCTTTTCCGCAGAGACGAGCTTCGGTTGTGCCACGTGTCAGGCGGGCGTGACCTCCCTCTTCCTCAGAGGTGAGCTCTGCGTGCGCCATGCGTCTTGGCAGGCGGGACCTCCCTCTCCCTCAGAGGCGAGCTCCGCGTGCGCCACGTGTCAGTGTCGGACCTCCCCTCTCTTCGGAGGTGAGCTTCAATAGTGTCACGTGTCAAACAGCGCCGAATCTTCCTTTCTTCTCGGAGGCGAGCTCTGAGGTCGACACGTGTCCATCAGCGTCAGACCTTCCGGAGGTGAGCTCCAGAGGTGACACGTGTCCGGTAGTGTCGGACCTCCCGGAGGTGAGCTCCGAAGGTGACACGTGTCCAGTAGGACCGGACCTTGAAAGTGCATCTAGGCACCCCTTGTGGGTTTTGGTTGATTTATGACAAACAAATGAGACCCTAACAAAATTGTTGAGAATGAGCGCAGGTTCTCAAAGAAATTAAGAAGAAAAGAGCAAAAAGAAAGGAGAAGGAGGATCCAAAGTGATAAGAGCTCAAGAACTGAAAAAAATTACATCACTTAGTATAGAGTGTGTTGGAGAAACACACCCCAAGAGCTCAAGAGAAAGAAATCTAACTAACTGCATAATTTAAACACATCCGGACTAGTCCGATATCAACCGGACTAGTCCGACTTTCTTTCTGACCAGAAAACGGACTAGTCCGATATCATCCGGACAAGTCCGATTTTGTCTTCTGACAGAAAACAGACTAGTCCGCACTACCACGGACTACTCCGATATCTCACGACACTTAGGGTTTTCTAAACACCGCACACCGGACAAGTCCGGAGTCAACCACGGACTAGTCCGGACATCGCAAACCCTAATGTACCCTTTGGAAACCCAACTATAAAAAGAGGTGTACGGCCATACCAACATAACTTTCAACTTCCCTGCGCCTTCACACCTCCCAAGAGCCCAAAATTCACCTCTCTCCATACATTCTAACCCAAGAAGGATCATGTGACGCCCTCAATTCTGTGAAAAACCACGGAACCGAGAACTAATGCATATGTGTGCCCAGGATGTTCATCACACATACGCATATGCTCCACAAACTGAATCCAGATTATATATTACCACGATTAACGGAGTTTATTACAATATCTCATGAGTCTTGGACTCATGTTCACAGCGGAAGTCTTATTTCTATGCAGCGGAAGTCTTTATTCTAATGCGGAAGCAAATCTAAGCAGAAGTGGCTCCATCTCTACTCCCTCCACAGGCAAGGTTGAGAATAGATCACACGTCCTAATGCTCCACTTGGTCTTCATAGTAGTCTTCTCCTGCTGCTGATGAGGAGATAATAATGCAAGTTTGAGTACAATGATGTACTCAGCAAGTGCGGGAAAATCATGATATGTAGCTCATAACAAGGTAGGTATAAAAAGGCTCATTTGCAGAAAAGCAGCTTTATAAAACCATGATAAACAGCAACTTAACTTTAAATGATTGTAATCCCAGCATGTATTAAATTACCAACATACCTCCATCACTTTCCGTGTTCCAACCGAACATTAACCAACCTTATTCTTGCTCACGAATACCTCCTCGTATTCGCTACCATCTCACGAATACCTTCCCGTATTCACTACCATCTCATCTAAATAAACAACTTTGCCTCATACCGAGACCCATCTCATTGTCACGACTCAACAATCATGCAACCATCTTGACACCCGGACTCAACAGTCCCAAAACAAAAATCATAACCAAAAACAATAACCATAACCAAGAACCATCCCACTAACCATACCAATAACCATCCCAACTAATCATGGCAGTTTAGCCAGGTGCTCGTGACCGTAAGCTCGGCTATCATGATAGTTTTAAGACTTTGCAGAGTTTACACCTCTTTACCAACAAGTTTGTGATTTCGTCACCCGTCGGCGACTGCAGAACCTCCATTATACCAGTACACAACCGTCGGTGTATGGTCAAGAGATCACAAAATAGCCTTTACAAAGGGGTTACTAGATGTATGGACTCACTAAGGTTTCACCGGCAGGCTAGAATCTCCAATTCTCCCACCCACGGGCCCCCTCTTGTGCCATGTAGTTCCCAGGGCAGTCCTCACTCGACTCCCATTCCCCGCGCCTTCCACAGTCCATAACACTCTAGCAACTTACCTAATTACTCAGCTAAGCCTCACCCATACTTGGCCTTGTGGTGGCATTGTTATCCTGACATGTGCATGCATGAACCGGTCCTTAGATCTACGGCAAGTAAACCACCATCTCATGCTACCTCATTCACAAACCCGGTCTTGCCTAGATCTCCCTCTGATCCATGTTCATTAACAACATCAGCTTATCATTATCATTACGAGTGCAGTTAGCTAGACACATCTATCTCGCTTCCCAATCCCATAGACTCAGCGAAGCATAAAGCAAAAACCATACCCGACTCATAAACTTCCCTGGCGACAAGGGTGGTTTAACCAAAGCTAGTAAACTCCTATAAAAGGGTTTCCCATCATGTTTGACTCAGTACACACACCTTTTCGCAAACAAAACAGTTTCACCCAAAACATAGGATCAATATGGTCAAGGAGCACTTGCCTTGTTCTTGCGGTTCCGGTTGTTCTTGAATCTCAAAACCTTGTTGCTGCAGTTCGTCGTAGACAGCTCCCTGAGCTTGTCCCGCTAGGTAGGATCACGTGCATACAATATTCACAGCAATCAATATCATGCACCAACCTTAAACTAGATGTGAGGATGCATATGCATGTTATCCTATGATTAGTTTTATTAGATTGGTTCGTATGTGTTCTTGCATGGCTTGCATGGACAGAGGTGTTCGGATCAAAGGTGGACGTAGCGATGATCTTGTCTTTAGATCAACCTGATCATCAAGTGATCTGTCCACGAGAAGTCTTCTGTTCTAAAGGAATCAAAGAACAGATGCAAAGAAAACACAACGATGTCGTAAGGTGGTATTGGAGACCTACCTTACGTTCTTCTCTGTGTCGAGGTCCTCCTCAGATCGTTGGGCTTTCCTCCGGCGATCTTCCTTGCTGCACTCCGGCGATGGTCTACTCGGCGGGTTGGGACTTAGGGCTCTAAGTCGTCGGCTCAGGAGTTGGAAAAGAAGTTTGTGGTTTCGGCCAGAGGTTTTGGGTTCTATTTATAACCGGGAAGAGAAGAGTCCTAATCTGATTGCATCTCGAATATGAGTCCTGTTTGAATCTTACAACTTATCTTTAGTTGATTTTGTGCGGTATTATCGTGGAATTCAGGTCAGTTTCTGTTCCAGTATTTCTACGCGTACAACCCATCACCTTTTGCGGTGATGAGCTCCGGAAGCTCCACGTGCCCATCGGCCTGGTCTCTACCTTTCCGCGGAGACGGGCTCCGGTTGTGCCGCGTGTCAAATGAGCAAGACTTCCCTCTTCTTCGGAGGTGAGCTCCGCATGCGCCACGTATCCTAGTGGTCGGGACCTCCTCTCTTACTCGGAGGTGGCTCCGCGCACGCCACGTGTCAGTGCCGGACCTTTCCTCTCTTCTTTCCTCAGAGACGAGCTCCGAGGTTGACACGTGTCCAGCAGCGACGGACCTCCCGGAGATAAGCTCCGAGATCGACACGTATCCCGCGCGACCAGTCCTCTGATTTCCATGATGACTAGCTCCGGGGGCAACACGTGTCCCATAGGGTCGGACCTCTCCCCTTTTGCGGAGATGAGCCCCGAGCCTGCCACGTAGCCTACTTTAGCGGTGGACCTCTCCCCACCTCGCAAGGATGAGCTCCGAACACGCCACGTGGCCAACGGGCCGTGGAAGTTGTCTTCGGCGCTCTCTGAGAGCTCGATTCGGCTCTTATTGGCTATCTATTTGATAATTCATCTGTTCCCACTTCCTTTAAAATGTTTTCTCCTTCATAAAACATGAATATATGCTGACACGAGAAATGAGGGTGTCACAGATCAATTCTTGTGGATTGGCAATTGATCAAAGGAGAGACTAGTTCTACACCATCTTGAGCTCTTGGGTTTGATCTCTCGAACACTTTTCATTGTTAATTGTTCATCTGTTGAGTGTGTTGAGTCGTTTTCATTCATTCATTGTAATTCTTGGGGAGCCCTAAACTTGTGAGAAGGCCCCTTGAACAAATCTATTGCCCCATGTGATTAGTGGAAGAGAATCGGCCTTTGTGGCGATTCAACGAGGGTAGGGTTGGAGAAGACCCGGTACTTAGCGGAATCCTCAACAGGAATGTAGATTGCCTTCGTGGAATCGAACCTCGGGATAAACACTTGTCTCCCACTCTTGTTTATTAATTGTTCATCATTTTAGAGTGTTTAATCAATCCTTTGAAAATCATGTTCAAATATTAAAATCAAGTTGATTCCTGTCATTCATTGTATTATTGTTGCAATACATCTAAGTTATCGTTCAATTTCCGCTGCATAAAGTATTAGAAGTGAACATTGATCAATCTTGATCTCCCTGGTCCACGTATACTGGACTATTCCGCCCAGTACCGGACTAGTCCGATTTTTCTCTGTTTAGAAAACGGACTAGTCCGCACTCTACCGGACTAGTCCAATTTCCCTGTATTTGATAGACTACTAAGTGTTTCAGGTTTCAACAAAGCATCGAAAAGCCTATTCACCCCCCCTCTAGGCTACATTCAATTGGTATCAGAGCCAAACTCTTCGAAAGAGACTCACCGCTTGAAGAGACGATATGGACGTCAAGAATGCACACAAAAAGAGCGACGACAAAAATAGAAATGATGAAAGGACTCAAAAGCTAAAGAAGCTACTCAACGCCATTCAAGACAGTGAGGACGATGATGAGGAGGTGCTGCAACTCAAGGCTCTTCTATGGAAGAAGGCAATCTCCCCAAAAGGGAAGAAGAACACCGATGATGAAAAGAAGAAGAAAGGGGGTAGTCACACATACTACTCCTGATATCTTTTTGATTATGAGCATTTGAATTCTCATAATAATCATTACTTATCAATTCCCCTAGGGAAAGAACCTTACTTTGATGGAAATGGTTATTCAATGTGGAGACAAAATATGAAAATGCATCTCATATCTCTTAATCCGAGTTTGTGGCATATAGTGTGTACAGGGATAGATATCCTGGATGATGATGAAGAGCTGACCCCAAACCCAGAACAAGCCATTCATCGAAATGCTCAAGCTGCAGCTGTGATCATGTCATCACTAAGCCGAGTCGAGTTCACCAAGGTGGATGGGCTCGAAATTGCCAAGGAGATATGGGACAGACTACAAACTGCACATGAAGGTGATCGTCACGTACGCGAAGCCAAGATAGAAATGATTGAAGATGAATTAGGAAGATTCGCGATAGAAAAAGATGAATCACCACAAGATATGTACAATCGACTGAAGAATCTTATCAACAAAGTCCGAGCCTATGGCAGCAAGAAGTGGAATGATCATGAGGTTGTGAAGCTGATTCTCAGAGCATTCATACCTCGCAATGTAACTCTTTGCTCAATGATCAGAGAAAGCCCCGGGTATCGGAAAATGACCCCAGACGAACTTCTTGGCAAGATCATCAACTTTGAGATGATGGAGAAGCAAGCCAAGCATGTTAAGGAAATTGACGATCTCACCACGGCAAAGAAGAAAGGAGTCGCCTTGAAGTCAACTTGTAAACCCGTATCAAAGGAAGCTCGAGAAGCTTATGGAGAAGACGACAGCAACGATGAAAGCAGTGATATCAATGAAGAAGACATGATCTTGTTCATGAAGAAGTTCAAAAAAATGATGAGAAGAAGAAAGGGCAGCAGCTCAAATAAAGGAAGACAAAGGGACAAACAAAGACCCAAGATGAGACGGGCGTGCTATAACTGCGGAGGATACGATTACTTCATAGTAGATTGTCCACATGATGAAAACAAGAAGAAGACAAAGGATAACAAGTCTCAACCAAAGAAAATGTTCAAGAAGAAGCAATATGGCCAAGCGCATCTAGGTAAGGAGTGGGACTCCAATGATGAATCTTCATCCGAAGAAGAAGAAGAGATAGCCACCATAGCCATAAAGAAGACTACCAATAGATCCACTCTCTTCCCAACCATGGGCGTATGGAAGGACACCGACAACACCTGTCTAATGGCAAAGGAAGGTAAACGAAAGGTACCGACTAAATCTTCCTTCTCGCATTCTTTTACTAGTGATAGTGATAACTCTAGTGAGGATGATAGCAGTGATGAAGATGAATATATGTTTAGGGGTTTAGACAAAAATACAGCTGCTAAAATGAAATTTCTACTTGATAAGCTTGTTGATATGGAGAAGCTAGTCAATCGTCAGGAAGATATGATTATCTCCCAAAAGGAGGAATATCTTGAGATTGAAAAGCTTTTTGAATTTGAAAAGGAACAAAATAAATCACTAGAGCTTGAATTAGCTTCAAGCAAGGAAGCTTGCTTGAAGCTGAAAGACTCAAACACCACCATCAAGGATGAACTTGCAAACTTAACCAAAGTTAACAAGATCCTTGAGGGACAAGTTGAGTCACTCAAGCAAAATGGTTCTTCATCGACTACTAGCTCACGTTCTCAACACATAAAGTCTGAAACTAGCATTACTTGTACTTGTGCCAAAAAATGACGCTAAAATGAAGAAAAAGCCAAACTTGACAAAGGACGAGCAATCCTCTCAAAGTGGCATATTTGACAAGGAGAAGATCAAGTATGCATGCAGTGCATACTCGGTCACAAGGCCTTCTAATGTTAAATATGGCATTTGATATTCTAATGGTGCAAAGCTCAATGCTAGAAACCACAAGAATAACAAGGGTTGCATTGCCTTTGTCAAGGGAAACTCTTCTCAAACTACAAAGCTTAGTAAAGTTGATAAATTTAACAATGTGAACACATATGAACAACAACTTCTGTTTAGAACCTTTGGTGCTTCATATGTACTTATGAAAAGTAATATTGGAAGAGTCTATGCTAAATATGTTGGGCCACGCCATGGGAATACCAAGTCTCATGTGTGGGTGCCCAAATCACTTGTGACTAACCTCAAAAGACCCAAGCAAGCTTGCGTACCTAAGACCAAGGCATAATTTATTTTTGGCAGACTTATTCATCCGGCGGAGCAAAATGGGTGCTAGATAGTGGATGCACCAATCACATGACCGGAGAAAGAAGAATGTTCATGGAATATGAAGAAAATGAAAATCCAAGCGAAGACATTTACTTTGGTGATAATAGTCAAGGAAAAGTGATTGGTACCGGTAAAATTGCAATTTCATCAGAACATACTCTCTCTCATGTTTTACATGTTGACTCCCTGGATTATAATCTGTTGTCCATATCTCAATTATGCGACAAGGGTTATAATTGCTTATTCACTAATGAGGGTGTGGCTGTCTTTAGAAGGAGTGATAACTCAATTGCATTCAATGGTGTGTTGAAGAGAAAACTTTATCTAGTTGACTTCAACAAAGATAAAGCTGAACTTGAGACATGCTTGATTGCAAAGACCAACATGGGTTGGCTGTGGCATAGATAGCTAGGACATGTTGGTATGAGAAATCTTCAAAAACTCCTCAAAGGTGATCACATCCGAGGTTTAAAGGATGTTATTTTCGAGAAAGACAGGCCGTGTAGAGCATGTCAAGCAGGAAAGCAAGTAGGAGCACCCCATCCCGCGAAGGATGTCATGACTACAACAAGATCCATTGAGCTCCTTCACATGGATCTATTTGGTCCAGTTGCCTACATAAGCATCGGCGGTAATAAATACGATCTAGTCATTGTTGATGATTTTTCACGCTTCACGTGGGTTTTCTTTTTACATGATAAGACATAAACTCAAGGAACTCTCAAGAAATTCATCAAGCGTGCCCAAAATGAATTCTCATTGAAGATCAAGAACATACGAAGTGACAATGGGACAGAATTCAAGAACACTCAGGTTGAAGAGTATCTAGATGAAGAAGGAATAAAGCACGAATTTTCAGCACCATATACTCCTCAACAAAACAGAGTAGCCGAAAGGAAGAACAGAACTCTCATTGAGATGTCGAGGACAATGCTCGATGAATACAAGACTTCGGACAAATTTTGGGCTGAAGCAGTTAACACCGCTTGTCACGCCATAAACCGACTATATCTTCATCGACTGCTCAAGAAAACCTCTTATGATCTACTCACGGGTAACAAGTCAAATATTTCATACTTTCGAGTTTTTGGTTCAAAATGTTATATTTTAAATAATAAGCCAAGGGCCTCGAAGTTTGCTTCGAAGTCCGATTAAGGTTTCTTACTTGGCTATGATTCGAACTCCTACGCTTATCGTGTCTTCAACAAAACCTCCGGACTTGTTGAAGTAGCACGTGGCGTAGTGTTCGATGAAACTAACGGCTCTCAAGAAGATAAAGTTGATCAGTGTGTGCTAGATCAAGAAGAAGCTCCATGTAAAGCATTGAGAAGAATGGCTTTGGGCAATGTTCGACCACAAGTGCCACCTTCAAATGCGAATGAAGAAAATGAACCACAGATGGGGGGAAATGATCAAGGGGGAGCTTCCATACAAGATCAAACTCAAGAAAATCAAGAAGGCCAAAACATCAATGAGGGCAACTATACAGGGGGAGAAGAATATGATAATGAAGATTCAAGACCACAAGTGCCACATCCAAGAGTGCACCAAAGCATCCAAAGAGATCACCCCGTTGACAACATAATCAGTGACATCCAAAAGGGAGTAGTAACTCGATCTCGCGTAGCTAATTTTTGTGAACACTATTCTTTTGTATTGTAACCATACAGGGTTGAAGATGCATTAAAGGATCCGGATTAGGTGATGGCGATGCAAGAAGAACTGAACAACTTCTAAAGGAACGAAGTGTGGGAGCTTGTTGAAAGACCCAAGTCCAACGTCATTGTAAAAGCCCAAGAAAAGGGACTTGCAAAAAACTTTTCTTCACCTCACAACACCACAGTTTTTATTGTGGACACCTTAGGAAATGTTGTGAAGAGCATGTAACCTCCATCAAAAGAATGATTAGAGGGGAAAGCCTTCACTTTCACAAAGTAGGGTTTCTACACATGAACATGAGAGGTTGAGCTCACCCCTAGAATTTAAAAAGTCTTGGGAAGGTTCAGTCCAAAGCTCATGCAAATTCAACACTTTTTGAGGCACTTTTGGGTTATCTCAAAAAGAGGCCAATTTGAATGTAAATTCAAATTGCAGCAACTTTCATCACCCAAATTCAAAAGTTAGCTCCATATCTATACTCAGCACATTTTTCTGAGTAAACCCACCAATTTTCATCTCCATTGGAGCTCATCTTGTCAAGAGCTAAATTTGCAAGAATTCAAAACTGAATTTGAATTTCAGTTTAAATATGAAGCAAATTTAACCAAACAAAGTTTGAATTTGAGAATTCAAATTCAAACAAAGACTTGGTGACTAAGTCTCACATTAAATTGTGAGTAGCTGAGGATATTTTGGCACAACAGAATTCAGAAAATTGGAAAAAACAAAAGAGTTAGAGGGGAGGCCCACTGGTCAGTAGACTTAGCACAGAAGTCTCCTCAGCCGACTGCCTCGACCGAGCGCGCTCGCCAGCTGCAGCCAGCGTCGGCGCCCGACCACCTCGGCCGGCCAGCTCCTGCTTCGGCAGAGGAGGTGGCACAGCAGGTGTCGCGCTCTCCACTGGCCTCAGGGGCCTATAAAAGGCCCGAGACCGCCGGCGAGCTACTGATTTTCACGAGTTCCGTAACCAGCAGCCTACTCGCCCGAGCTCCGATCGTATGCCACCCCAGCTGTGATCATCTTCCGGCTTTGACCTCCATAGGAAAGTGAAGCGCTAGCTCGTCCTCAAGACCACTGCGCAAACCGTTCCAAGGTTCGACCTTTGTGCGCGGAGAATTTTCCAGTTTAGGACGAGTAGCTCCTTTCGGGACCCGATTAGGTTTAGCAGAAATTCGGGAAGCTTAGTGGGTGGGAGGTCGAACGGAGCTGTGAGAGAGCATCTAGAGGTTCTGGCGACCCTTATCGATCGAAAACCGGAAGGAAATCACCGCCGGAACCCTAAGTTCACCCTAGGACAGTATGGCGGAGGAGGGGGTCGCCGGTGAGGTCTGGGTTGCCGGACGTTTAGGGCCCAACAGAGCTCATGCCGAGTTTCCCGAGGTTTCCCTGAGTGTGGCGACGCGATTAGCGCATGAAGAAGATGGTCAGAAGGGCGGGAACACATTGCCGAGGTAGCACAGAGGCATAGGGCTCGTCGCCGGCGAGCTATGGCGGTTAGCCGGCGGCGACATGGTGTCCAGCGGGTTCAGCACCCAAGATTACGTGGGGGCGGCGAGTCTCGTCGGCTCCGGTGAGCTAGATCGCCGGGAACGCTGACCTCGCCGGAGCTCCGGCGGCTCGGGGCAGCGACGTCAGGAGGTAGACGAAGGGCGCGGCCCCACCTGTCGGCCCCTGTGCTAATCGCGCGCGAGCGCGCGGTTAGTTCAATTTAAACGGGCGGGCCCCGCTGTCAGCCTCTGGTTTAGCGCGAGAGGGGATTTTCTGTAGGAAAATAATTCAGGGATTAGCTCAAACTTTAGAAATCCATAACCTTTGCTAGGAAGCTCCAAATTTAGTGATTCAAATTGGGTTGGATTCATCTTGCCTAGCTCTGTCCAGATATACAACCCAATTTGTACGAACCCCATTAATTAATTCTGGAAAATTCTTTAAAGCTTTTCAGCAAAAGAATTTTAGAGGGAGTTTGGTTCATCTAAAAATCCCCAAATTTTACCAGAATGTTCTTTAGGACTTTAGTAAACCCCTGTAAAAGTTTCAGACCATTTGGAGTTGATTTGGTCAGAGCAATTCAAATTGGAAGGTGCTGTGTTCCTTTGAATACAGAAACATTTTCAGAGAATTTCCAAAACTTGGAAATTCAGTTCTGGGCAAATCTTAACCCCAAAATGTTAGGAAAATTCATGCAAACTCTATGAGCTATAATTGAAATTGTAGTTCATTAAGTTGAGCATGAACAGGGGTATTACCTCAGAATAAATTCTTCCTTGCTGATTTGCCAAGAGAATTATTCTGAGCAAACCACTCCATGAAAAGTGCTAATGTTTGGTCCAGAGAGTTTTCTTGTGACAAGGAACTCACACAAAAATTCTCAGCTCCATTGGAGCTCTAGATCACCCCTGTCCTGTTTAACCACTTAAGGGATTAATGTGGAAAAGGGGGGAAAACCACTTAGCATTTAACCATGTGATTAAGTCCAAGCCAAACCACCAACACCAGTTCATCTTTAAATTCTTAAACAAAGTTCCAGGTGTTAGAGGCTGGTTATTAGAACTAATAGTAGAAGTCTTACTCTAAAACTCACATTTGCATCTAAATTAACATGTAGTATTTCATTAACGTGTAGCCGTTGAAGAAGAGACTCCGGAAGTGCTGGACTTCCTTCTTCCGGACGAGGAACTAACTACTGACCAGCAGCAACAAGGCAAGCCCCGGTTTGCATTAACCTTTTTAAAAGTTTTACTTTGTTTACATGTGTCATATGAAGTATGTATGTGCATTAGGTATAGGATGAATGAAACCCCACTTGCATAACCAAAGGTTCCTAAAAGAGTGAGGGTAGTGTCAAGGACCTCGAGTAGACAGGCTATGCTTAATGAGTCATAGGACTTCGGTACAAGTCGAGTAGTTGGAATCTACTCGCGAGATAGGTTTGGGACACACGGGTTCGGTTGAGTGATGTGAGATCACTATAGTAATGAAAATGAGACTAGGCAGGGGCTAGGGCGCAGCAAGAGGAAGTCTTGTGTGCGCAGCCCTGTCCGTGTCGATTGAGGACCAATCCGTGTGCGGCCTTGCTGAACAAGTATTGAACGTACCGAAGGCATATCGGATATATGGGCCCCGATAAACCGATGTAGCCTAAACCTCCGGGCATCGAGGCATAGCACACCGATTTATAGGTGTAGGTTGAGGGCAGCAAGGTGGAAATCTGCCAACGGGCATAGAGAGATGCTCCGTGTGGGGAACCTCCTGCTCGTTTCGGTGCGACCGGTTCGACGTTTGGGCTGTTGGGTGAAAGGTTGTCCCGTACGACATCGAGTGAGCGTGCTGTGCAGCTCCACGGGTGGGCGTACGTGACGTGCTCTTTGGGTTTTCCCTGCAGGTGTATGTCGAGTCGATTCGCCGTCCCTCGCGGTGACGAGTACCGCTTGTTCACTGCATCGTAACGTAGACTAATGGATGACATATGTTGATTCAATGATGCTGATTGATATAATTGTATTGCTACATGTGTGCCACCAAATACTGCTTACTAAATTTCAGATTTCATGAACTGTTAACTTGTTGCTAAAAGATGAATTAAGGATGAACTTGTAGGCGTGTCGTTTTGCTGAAATGTTACTATCCTATGTCCATTGTACACCTCATGTAGAGTTTCATGCTTAGGTGAGTCGGTTAAGCCTTGCTGAGCCTTCGTGCTCACGGTTGTTGCTTAAGTGTTTTTCAGGTGAGGAGCCACCCACGGACTCGGAGTACGAGTCCACCGGCGAGGGTTACCCTCCGTCGGGGACCACGGCTGAGTGGGAGCCGTACACGCCGCGCTGAGCTGAGACGTCCAGCTAGTGTGGGTTGCCCTAGGGCTGGGCAACCGACTTTTGCTAGATAGGCGGGCGTGAGTGGTATAAAAGAAACTTCCGCTGTGTAATAAAAGACCCTAGTTTGTAACTGAGAAGTGTACTATTTTGTACATTCAGTTTGTCTTTCCCATGTAATATAATGTGTTCTTATGACGTGTGTTGTCGGGTGTCGTATCGCGCGGCACCACCCTCTGCGATCCTGGATGAGCGGATTCCGGTCCGCCACAGTCATCGGCACTAAATGGGTCTTCCGCAACAAGCAAGACGAACATGGAGTGATGACAAGGAACAAGGCAGGACTTGTGGCAAAAGGGTACTCACAAGTCGAAGGTTTGGATTTCAATGAGACTTTTGCTCCCGTAGCTAGGCTTGAATCGATTCGTATATTACTTGCATATGCTACTCACCATGATTTCAACCTTTATCAAATGGACGTGAAAAGCGCCTTTCTCAACGGATCGATCAAGGAGGAGGTGTACATAGAGCAACCACCGCGTTTTGAATATCAAGAGCACCCCAACTATGTGTTTAAATTGCGCAAGGCTCTCTATGGCCTCAAACAAGCTCCTAGAGCTTGGTATGAGTGCCTTAGAGATTTTTTAATTGAAAATAATTTCAAGATCAGAAAAGCTGATTACACCTTGCTTACTAAACACTTTGATGATGACCTCTTCATTTGCCAACTCTATGTTGACGATATAATGTTTGGTTCAACTAACAAATCCTTTTGTCAAGAATTGAGCAAGATTATGACAGATAGATTTGAGATGTCCATGATGGGAGAGCTGAGGTACTTCTTGGGATTCCAATTGAAGCAACAAAAGGACGGGACGTTCATAAGCCAAAAAAAGTACACTCAAGACATTCTCAAGAAGTTTGGAATGGACAAAGCAAATCCCATAAAGACTCCCATGGCGATAAATGGACACTTAGATCTAAATGAAGACAGACCAAATGTGGATCAAAAAATATATCGTTCCATGATTGGCTCCCTACTCTATCTAGGTGCATCTAGGCCTGATATCATGTTGAGTGTATATCTGTGTCAAGGTTTCAAGCCAATCCTAAGGAATGTCATTTGACAGCCGTTAAAAGGATCTTGAGATATTTAGTTCATACACCCAACCTAGGCCTTTGGTATCCCAAAGGTTTAGAATTCAACCTCATTGGATACTCCGATGCAGATTATGCCGGATGTAAGGTAGATAGAAAAAGTACTTCTGGTACTTGCCAATTACTAGGTAGATCCCTAGTTTCTTGGTCCTCCAAGAAACAAAATTCAATTGCTCTATCCACAGCCGAAGCGGAGTATGTTGCAGCCGAGAGTTATTGTGCACAACTCCTTCGGACGCGACAAACTCTAAGGGATTACTGTTACAATATGAGCCGTATTCCACTCCTTTGTGACAATGAGAGTGCTATCAAAATTGCCCATAACCCTGTTGAGCACTCTAGAACCAAACATATAGATATCCGGTGTCATTTTTGAGAGATCACTCAATGAAAGGAGACATAGCCATTTCCCATGTCAACACTGAAAAACAACTAGCCGATATCTTTACCAAGCCACTTGATGAAAAACGCTTTTGTGAGCTCCGAAATGAACTTAATATCCTTGATGCTCAAAACGTGGCTTGAAAACTTGCATATCTATATGCCATCCTCAAAATCATGTTAATGATATTGAAAAATCATCTCTCTCTATTTTTCTCTTAAAAACTATGTCAATTACTTGATCTTGATGAATTATGGTCATAGCTTGATTGTTGTATGTTTACTGATCATATTCATCAAGAATACCTATGTGCCTTTGTACCTTATTTCCCAATAGAAACCCTTGAATACATATATATATATATATATATATATATATATATATATATATGTTTTATACACCTCTATACAAGGGACCACGGACTAGTCCGTGGTCACCTCGGACTAGTCCGCACTGGCAGACTAGTCCGCACTTAGTCCGTTAGTCCGGACTAGTCCGGACAACCACGGACTAATCCGATTTTCTCTCTAGACAGAAAATGGACTAGTCCAATATGGTTCGGACTAGTCCAATATTTTGACTCCATAACCCTAAGGACGGCTCAAACCTAATCTCCTTCATGCTCATAACCCTCCCAACTCTCTCTCTCCTCACTCAAGTGCTCCCAAGGTGAATTTCCAAGTTCTCCACCAAAACCTCTCTAATTTCTGTGGAAATCGTTCTCCACCGCCAAGGGATCAAAGACCCCGGACTAGTCCAGATCAAAAACTTCCTCAACACCTCGAATCGAAGGATTTGGTAAACTTCTCTCCAAACCCTAGAACCTTCGATCTTCCTTGTTTTTGCTCAAATAGCTTAGCTCCTCTAGTCAATACATGCTTCATTGATGTATTACATGTACCCTAGATCACATTTGCAATGAATAATCCCAAATTTCAACAAATTAGGGCTTGAGCAGCCACATAACGGACTAGTCTGTTATTATGGCGGACAAGTCCGGTACTCTGGACTAGTCCGACCCTGAACACCGGACTAGTCCAGTATGCCCTGATTAAGAGATCTTGTTAGGGAATCCTAGCTTATGTCAACTCAATGCAATCCTTTGTCATTCTTGATTATTCATACCCACTTTATCTTCCTTGTCATAAAACATGTCGGGATCAAATGAATGCCTCTCCGACTTTGAGGCAGAAATGGATCAAGATGTCATATCTCATCATCCGGAGTCTGGCTCCAAAAAGAGACAAGATCATGCTGACGAGCCCTCGCTCACCCCACCTAGAGTTCGCCAAAAGGTCACAATCAAGAGACCAGCTTCAAGAGCAAATGTGGCTGGTTCTAGCTCGGCGGTTCAACGCTAAGTCAAGGGCAAGAGAAAGGGGCTTGCTTCCGGCCCGATTGGTCCCCTAAAGATGACAGCTCCAAGGCAGGGAAATAGAGATCCATTGGAGCAGAAATTTAATGGCAAAGGGAGCGAAGTGGCATGGAACCTGAGGAAGGTTGATGCCTACAGCTCTGGCAAAAAGGCAGCCGACAAGAGATTTTGGAGTAATTTTCACTCGGACTACTACAGTTCAGTGTACCTCCAAATAAAGACTCCAGTGGTCCGAAGTCAATGGATCGACTGGACGTACTTTGAAAGGAAAAACTGTGAAGCTTTTGAGGAGGTCATAGAGGCTGCAGAGAGACATGGACTCAAGGATCTGCTCGCCTTCAGGTACAACTGGAATGATGAGATCATCGCCTAGTTTTACTCGACCTGCCACTTTGCTCATGATGGATAGGACAGCGTGACTTGGATGACACATGGATCCAAGTACACAATTTTCTACACTGAATTTGCCAGACCGCTGCATCTTGAGGACACCAATGATGATGGGATTGTGATTCATAATCTGGGAGTGGTGGACAAGGACAAGATGAAGTTCCTCTATGATACTCGACTTCCTTTCAACCCTCCCTCAACCAAGAACATGAAGCCTTTCTTCATTGTTCTCAACAGAGTGCTCCGGAAGACAATCGCTCCAAAGGATGGAGATGTCGGGAGCGTTCAAGGTTATCTGAGAACCTTGATGAAAGTGATCAGCAGGAGGAGAAGATTTAATATCTTCGACTATATTTGGAATGACATGGTGAACATATCCTGCACACCAAACCGTTCATGTGGCCATGCTCCTTTCTTGATGTTCATGATTGAGAAAGTCACAGGAATTGAGTTTGTGAAGGATGTAGAGCACAACGCTAAGGCCTCAGAAGCCTCCTCGGGCCTCCCTCCCAGTTGATCCCTCACCTGGATCACCTGAAGGACATCCAGAGAGAGCGCATGAAGAGGCAAGGCATACATCCAAGACTAGGGCCTCTCCACAGAAGGGTTCCTCCAGTGGGATCATGAAGTTTTTGGCTGCTATCTTCAGCTCTTGCCGCAAAACTGAAGTGAAGCTACATAAGATGAACAAGGCAAGAAAGCAGAGATGATATACATGAAGGCAAATGTTAAAGAACTATGCCAAAAACTGGAGATTGAGCCCATTGGATCCCCAGTTATCTCAGAGGACTCTACATCTGAGTTTACAGAGCTTCCTCCTCTCTCTCCTTCAGAGTGTGCCTACTTTGGCACGACGATTGGTTCCTCTCCTCCTCTTCCTTAGGCTGATGACGAAGATGGAGAAAGGACGAACAACGAGGAGTGAGCCGGCCACGACAAGTAGATCCCCTCTATCCTTCTTTTTGGTGTCTTGATGCCAAAGGGGGAGAGATTGAGGGGGAGTCATAGGTCGTAGGTCTTTCTTCATTTTGTATATTAGCTTAAGAGATGAGCTTGTGTAAGACTGTTATGCTGTTGTAAGACTTATGCTATTATGCCATCTTTATGCTTTCATGATGTGAAATGATGACTATGTTATGCGTTTAATGAATGATGTATGTTATAACTCTTGATGATTATGCTTATAATGATATTTACGTCAAAATTACTACTCACACATGTAGTTTTGCACCCCACCATAAAGAGTGCACATATGTCTCATGTCTTCATTGCATATTTTGTTCAAAACTCATATGTGCACACTTTATGAAAATCTACATTCTTATTGTCATATTTTGTGAGAACTCAATTGGTTGTCATCTATCACCAAAAAGGGGGAGATTGAAAGTGCATCTAGGTACCCCTTGTGGGTTTTGGTTGATTTATGACAAACAAATGAGACCCTAACAAAATTGTTGAGAATGAGCGCAGGTTCTCAAAGAAATCAAGAAGAAAAGAGCAAAAAGAAAGGAGAAGGAGGATCCAAAGTGATAAGAGCTCAAGAACTGAAAAAAATTAGATCACTTAGTATAGAGTGTGTTGGAGAAACACACCCCAAGAGCTCAAGAGAAAGAAATCTAACTAACTGCACAATTTCAACACGTCCGGACTAGTCCGATATCAGCCGGACTAGTCCGATTTTCTTTTTGACCAGAAAACGGACTAGTCCGATATAAATAGAGGTGTACGGCCATACCAACATAACTTTCGACTCCCCTGCGCCGTCACACCTATCAAGAGCCCAAAATTCACCTCTCTCCATACATTCTAACCCTAGAAGGATCAATTCTTGTGGATTGGCAATTGATCAAAGGAGAGACTAGTTCTACACCATCTTGAGCTCTTGGGTTTGATCTCTCGCACACATTTCATTGTTAATTGTTCATCTATTGAGTGTGTTGAGTCGTGTTCATTCATTCGTTGTAATTCTTGGGGAGCCCTCAACTTGTGAGAAGGCCCCTTGAACAATTCTATTGCCCCTTGTGATTAGTGGAAGAGAATCGGCCTTTGTGGCGATTCGACGAGGGTAGGGTTGGAGAAGACCCGTTCCTTAGTGGACTTCTCAACGGGGACGTAGATTGCCTTTGTGGAATCGAACCTCAGGATAAACACTTGTCTCCCACTCTTGTTTATTAATTGTTCATCATTTTAGAGTATTTAATCAATCCTTTGAAACTCACGTTCAAACATTAAAATCAAGTTGATTCCTGTCATTCATTGTATTATTGTTGCAATACATCTAAGTTATCGTTCAATTTTCGCTGCATAAAGTATTAGAAGTAAGCATTGATCAATCTTGATCTCCCTGGTCCACGTATACCGGACTAGTCCGCCCAGTACCAGACTAGTCTGATTTTCTCTGTTTAGAAAACGGACTAGTCCGCACTCTGCCGGACTAGTCCGATTTCCCTGTATTTGATAGACTACTAAGTGTTTCAGGTTTCAACAAAGCATCGAAAAACCTATTCCCCCCCTCTAGGATACATTCAGACCTCTCGGAGGTGAGCTCCGAGAGTGACACGTGTCCCGTGCGGCTGGTCCTCTCTTTTCCGCGGTGACTAGCTCCAAAGGCGGCACGTGTCCTGCGGGGCTAGCCTAGCTCCTCCGTAGAGGCTAGCTCCAGGGGCAACATGTGTCCCACGGGGGTTGGACCTCTCCCCCTTTGCAGAGATGAGCCCCGAGCCTGCCACGTAGCCAGTTTAGCGGTGGACCTCTCCCCCTTTGCGGAGATGAGCTCCGAACGCGCCACGTGGCCAGCGGCCGCGGAATTTGTCTATAGCGCTCCTCGGCGAACTGGAATTGGCTCTTTTTGGCTATCTTTTTAATATTTTCTCTGTTTCGACTCATTTTAAAATGTTTTTCTACATGAAACATGAATTCATGCAGAAACCAAAAATGAGGGTGTCACAAATCTACCCCCCTTAAATTGAATCTCGCCCTCGAGATTCGCTAGTGGAGAATAGATAAGGGAATTCTGTCTTGATGTCTTCCTCACGCTCCCATGTAGCTTTTGCTTCCGTATGATGGCTCCATTGTACCTTGGACCAATGGATCACTTTGTTCCTCGTGACCCTTTCCTTCACGTCTAAAATTCAAACAGGGTGCTCTGCATAGGTCAGATCCTCTTGAAGTTCTAGCTCATCCATTGGTACTTGCTGTTCCGGTACTCTCAAGCACTTCCTGAGATGGGATACGTGAAACACGTCATGCACGTCGGAGAGGTGCATCGGGAGCTCTAGTTGGTAGGCTACTCCTCCTCACTTATCTAAAATCTTAAATGGCCTGATGTAGCGAGGTGCTAGCTTGCCATTGACGTTGAAACGTCGGTGGCCTCGGATAGGCGATACCTTAAGGTATACGAAGTCTCCAACTTCGAACATCAACTTCCTTCGCCTATTGTCCGCATAGCCTTTCTGGCGTGACTGTGCAGCCTTCAAGTTCTCCCGTATTGTTTGGACTTGATTTTCAGCCTCTTGTAGCACTTCGGGTCCAAACACTTGGTTCTCTCTGTTTTCGTTCCAAAACAACGGCGTTCTACACCGTCTACCGTACAATGCTTCGAAAGGTGATATCTTAAAGCTAGCTTGATAGCTGTTGTTATAGGAGAATTATGCGTACGGCAAGCTCCTATCCCAACTACGCCCATGTTTGAAGGCGCAAACTCTCAACATGTCCTCCAAAATTTGGTTTGTCCTTTCAGTTTGTCCATCAGTCTGCGGGTGGTAGGCGGAGCTAAAATCCAGTCATGTACCCATCGCTTTCTGCAGCTTCCTCCAAAACCTAGAGGTAAACTGAGAACCCCGATCTGAGACTATCCTCTTCGGGACTCCATGGTGGCACACGATTTTCTCCATGTACAGCTCGGCTAGTTGTGCAACGCTGTACTTGATCTTTACAGGAAGGAAATGGGCGGTTTTCGTCAATGGGTCCACGATAACCCAGATGGAGTCGTAACCCGACTGAGTACGTGGCAATCCGACGTTGAAATCCATACTGATGTCTTCCCACTTCCACTCGGGTACCTTTAAGGGTTGCAACAGTCCAGCGGGTCTTTGATGTTCGGCCTTCACCCGTTGGCATGTGTCACATAAGGCAACATATTCGGCTATGTCCCACTTCATACCATCCCACCAATAACAAGTCTTCAGGTTCTTGTACATCTTGGTACTTCCGGGATGTATGGAATAGAGTGAGTCATGTGCCTCCTTTAATATCGTGTCGCGGATGTGCTTTACGTTAGGCACACAAATCCTTTTCCCTAGCCAAAGCGTACCCTTCTCATCTTCCTTGAAGTCCTTTTCGATGCCTTGTTGGATCATTTCCTTGATCTCTTTGATCTCCTCATCCGTTGCTTGGCCATCCTTTATCTCTTGCTCCAAAAAAGAGTGGAGTTCCATCACTTCCATCTCGTTCACGAACCCGATATGTAATCGTTCGAACTCCTTTCGTAGCTTGGGTGGTAGCTTCCGAACCGTGAGATGGTGACATGCTCCCTTTCGGCTCAATGCATCAGCTACTACATTGGCTTTCCCGAGATGATAGTTGATTCCAACATCATAATCCTTGATGAGCTCCAACCATCGAAGTTGCCTCAAATTCAAATCCCTTTGAGTGAATATGTACTTGAGGCCTTTCTGATCCGTATGGATCTCACATCGATGACCAAGGATATAATGTCTCCAAATCTTCAATGCATGCACCACGGCTGCTAGCTCCAAGTCATGGGTAGGGTAATTAAGCTTGTGCTTCTTTAATTATCGTGAGGCATAGGCTACCACTTGTCCCTCTTGCATGAGCACGCATCCGAGCCCTTGTCTTGATGCATCACAATATATGTCAAAGCTCTTGCTCACGTCCGGCAATATCAAAACCGGTGCTGTGGTTAGCCTTTTCTTGAGCTCCTCAAAGCTTTCTTGGCACGTTGGTGTCCATTAGAAGGCTTTTCCCTTCGTTGGCAACTCCGTCATAGGCTTTGCTATCTTAGAGAAGTCCTTGATGAACCGGCGGTAGTATCCAATCATCCCAAGAAAACTCCAAATATCCCTCACGTTTTGTGGTTGGTTCCACTTCAAAACATCTCCCACTTTTCCGGGATCAACCGATACTCCTTCCTCGGAGATAATGTGGCCTAGGAACGATATTTCCTTTAGCCAAAATTGACATTTGCTGAGCTTGGCATACAATTGATGCTCTGGCAGCTTCTGTAATGTCAATCTCAAGTGTTCTTCATGTTCCTTCTCACTTTTTGAATACACCATGATGTCGTCAATGAAAACCACGACGAACTTGTCCAAGTACTCCATGAAAACCTTGTTCATGAGGTACATGAAGTATGCAGGTGCATTCGTTAACCCAAAAGACATAACGGTATATATTCATATGAACCATACCGTGTTCGAAAGGCAGTCTTGGGTATATCGGAGGGCTTAATCTTCAGCTGGAAGTATCCTGACCAACGATCAATCTTGGAGAACACTCGGGCTCCCTTCATTTGGTCGAACAGGTCCTCTATACGGGGCAGAGGGTACTTGTTCTTGATTGTCACCTCATTGAGAGACCTATAATCCACGCACATCCTTTGGGTCTCATCCTTCTTGTCTACGAAGAGCACGGGGCTCCCCATGGTGTCGAGTTTGGACGTATAAAACCCTTCTCTTGCTGCTCCTGGATTTGTTTGTTGAGCTCCACTAGTTCATTGACGGGCATCCTATAGAGTCTCCTTGCTATAGGTGCAGTTCCGGGTACCAAGTCAATGGAAAACTCGATGTTCCGGTCAGGTGGCATACCTGGAAGTTCTTCCGGGAACACGTCTGAGAATTCTTGAACCACCGGAATGTCCTCCAGTGTTGCTTCTTCAACGTGGTTCAACGTTGCCTTCTCGGTTGTTGGTTGAGCTGACTCGAACTTGATACGGGTACCGTGCTCGTTTGTCAACTGCACACTCCTCTCGTCATATTGGATTACTCCGTTGTGCTTACTTAACCAATCGATTCCGAGTATTATGCCAAGCCTGTGGGAATCCAAGACAATGAGGTAGGCAAGGAAGTCTACCCCCCTTATTTTAAGGTTTACTTTCGGACATACTATAGTAGTCCTCATCTCTCCACCGGGAGAATTAACCAACATAGTATATTTCAAGTGTGATATTGGGTAGATTATACTTGGCAACATACTTGGATGATATGAAGGAATGTGATGCTCCAAAATCAAATAGAATGGTGGCTGGATTGGAGTTTGCAAGGAACATACCAATCACGACGTCCTCAGCCTGTTGTGCTTCCTCAGCATAGACATGGTTCACGTTGCCGCGAGCATAGTTCTGCTGTCCACGGTTTCCTTGATTGGCTCCTCCGTTCGGCCGTGGGTTCTGCTTGGGCACGTTGCCTTGCTGTCCAGGACCTCTCTTCGGGCACTGGCTCGCAAAGTGTCCTGTTTCTCCGCATGCAAAGCATGCGTTGTTGCCCACGACAGCAGGTACGTTGGGGTGGGGGTTTTGTATAGGAGCGCCCATGTTGGGTCGGGGCGCAGGAGGCAAAGGCACATGAGGTGCTTGCATGGCAGGGCGTTGCTGTGGTGGTTGATTAGGGCGAAAAGCAGGAGTGGACGACCCATACAGGGGTGCAGCTAGGGGCATGTACCGAGGTCGTACGTTGCTCCCTTGTGGCTTGTATGGCATCTTTCTTTTGCCCTCTCGCTCGATCTCTCGGATATTGCTCTCAACCACTATGGCTTTGTCAACTAACTTCTGGAAGCTCGCTAGTCATTATTGAGGAGCTGAACCTGGATCTCATTGTTCAACCCTCTCATGAACAAGTACTGCTTCCGTTGGTCCGAGTTGACATCTTCGGGGGCATATCGGGACAGTTGCGTGAACTTGTTAAGGTACTCATTCGCGCTTGTCGGTACCTGAGATATGGGGTACCCCCGCGCACAGGGTAAAATGCCTAAGGAACTCGCCCTTCTCCGCAGGGAGAGCTCTGAAGGCGCCACGCGTCCGGCGGGGCCGGACCTCCCTCTCCTCAGAGGAGAGCTCCGGGCCCATCACGTGGCATACAGAAGCCGGACCTCCCCCTCCGCGGGAGAGAGGTCCGAAGGCGCCACGCGTCCAGCGGGGCCGGACCTCCCTCTCCTCAAAGGAGAGCTCCGGGCCCGCCACGTGGCCAACAGAAGCCGAGCCTCCCCCTCCGCGGGGAGAGGTCCGGAGGCTCCACGTGCCCCGCGGAGCTGACCCTCCTCTCCTCTGAGAAGGGCTCCGGGCCTGCCACGTGGCAGCAGAACGGCGCTGCCTGCCCCGAGCGGTAGGCAGCGGGCGCAAAGACACCCCATACCTTGCCCGTACAAGGTATTCAAGGCCCGCGTCTTCCTAAGACGCGGAGACGCGGAGCACGCGTCTGTCAGGTGCCGTTGCGCCCAGTCGCATCACAGACTGGCGCGCGGTGTCAGAACCTGCCAGCCAATAAACACCGCGACAAGACATCCCATGCCGCCTGCGCCGTCATCAACCACTACGACTAGCATGCGGCATGGGCAGGGCGGCAAGATGAAGACTCAGAAGCCTTCGACCAGAGGCAACTACCGGCATAACTGCAGATACGGTAGATGATAGACAATCTTCCCGGGACCACCTGTCGGGTCCCGGCCCCCCTTGTAAGCTGCCCGAGTCTTGGACTATAAAAGGCTCGGGTAGGCGACGATAGCAAGGGTTCGCACTTTGCAACTCATACGCTAGCCATACACTCTCAAGCTGTAACTCACCCCCGAGCTCAGGCCTCCGGTCCTGAGCAGCAAGCAATACAGCGAGCTCCATAGCTCGCCGTGGACGTAGGGTTTTACGCTCCGGCGGCCTGAACCACGTAAACCTCGCCGTGTCAAGCTCTTACTAACTCGTCCATCTGCGCAAGCTCTCCGCTAGAGACTAGCCCCACCGAAAAAAGAACCTCCGCGGGCTGCCCAGTGCAGGCCCGGGGGAAGTGTCGACTGAACACTTTGACATTTGGCGCGCCAGGTAGGGGGCCTTTCTCCTAGCGCGACGAGTTTCCGCCGACGAAGATGACCAAGCTTCCTTCAGCGGCGAACTCTCCCCCCTCGCCTCTGCAGCAGACCGCGACCAGGGGGGAGTACATGTCGACACACTCAGGACGGAGTGTGTCGGTACAAGCTGGGAGCCAGCAACCGGCTCTGGCAGCGCCGACCCCGGCAATGCAGGCTCCAACCAGCTTCAAATCTTCAGTAGCGCTGGGCGTGCCCAGTGGGGGTGCGTTAGCTGCAGCGAGAGCGCTACTGTACAATCCGCCCGCTGGGGACGCGCCTCAGGCAGCGACCCGGCAGTGGATCCGCGAGGTAGACCGTCTAGTCATCGCCGCCGCAAACCCTCGACCTCGGCGGGGACGACGCTCTGGCTAACCGGTCATGTCGCTGATGCGTGCACCATTGGATGATGAGCAGACGGCAGACTCCAGCTCTACCAGCCCCCAATCAACAGATCTGAGGACAGAGCTGGAGCGGTGTCACCTGGGTCAAGATGCCCGGGTATACCTCGAGCGGCACCGAGAAAGGCGTCGCCACCAAGAGGCTGACGACAGCATGACGTCGGCCTCGACCCAGCCTGAAGAGCAGACCTTCGCCACGCGATCTCTGCCCCAGGCCTGCGCCGTGCAGGATATGCCACAGTCATATGTCCTGCATGTGGCGCCCCCGGCCTATGGTGCCGCCTTGCCCATGCCGGGGCACGCGGTGCTCAGTGTGAACCAAGCGTTCGCGGCACCAGAACCTGCGGCGACAGAAGCAGGGTGTGCGGCCCTCGCGCCCCACCTTCGCTTCGCAAAGTGGCCGCGCAAGTTTCGGCCGCACCTGCCCGAGAAGTACGACGGCAGCGTCAACCCGGCGGAGTTCCTCCAGATCTACTCCACCGCCGTACTTGCCGCAGGAGGGAATGAAGTCGTCATGGCCAATTACTTCCCTGTCGCCTTGACTAGCCCAGCTCGGTCTTGGCTCATGAACCTCCCCCAGGGTTCCGTAACTTCCTGGGGAGAGCTTTGCCGACAGTTCATAGCCAACTTCGGCAGTTCCTACACCCGGCCTGGCACGGAGCTCGACCTCCATGCCATCCAACAACAACCTGGGGAGTCGCTGCGCTCTTTCATCCAGCGGTTCTCCCAGGTGCGGAACACCATCCCACACATTCAAAATGCTTCTGTGGTGGTGGCGTTCCGGCAAGGCGTCCGAGACAAGAAGATGCTTGAGAAACTCGCGACCAGGGAGGTACGCGATGCCTCAGAGCTCTTCATCTTGGCGGACAAGTGCGCCAGAGCAGCCGAAGGACGGAACTGGCACTCACAACCGTCCTCCGAGTCAGGAGGGCTGCCCGGATCTGGTCCTACCCCCCATGGAGGCAGCAGGAAGACCAAGAGCCGAGGCAGAATCAAGATAAGATCACCGGCCGCGACCCCAGTCGTCACTGCAGCGACGCTCAGTGGGGCTCGGGGGCCGCGCCCTGACAAGAGGCAGCGAAAGTCACCGATCCCGGAAGATAGCCAGGACAACATGTGCCCCGTGCACGGCAGCTGTCGCCACACTACTGCCGAGTGCTGGGAGATCCGAAGGCTCGCAGAGCGCTTCTGCAAGGGGAAGCGGCAGCGGGCTGATGCCCTGCCCTTCCGTCCAAAGGAAGACGAACAGGGGGTGGATGTTCCAGACAACATCGACCACCCAGAGGAGATCCAGGAGTCTCAGCGTGTCGTGAAGGCGGCACGCAATCATGAGGACTCCGGCTCTAGTGACGATGAGCGTCGGAAGAAGCTCTACATCATATATGGCGGGTCCGCCGACCCCTCGTCCCGAAGCGCAGTCAAGACTCTGCGCCGAGCGGTAGCATCGGTGGCGCCACTCCCAAGTGCTGCACCGCACCTTAAGTGGATGGGGACCCCCATCAGCTTTGACGCCACCGACTGCCCCAGGAACATGGCTGGGGCCGGCCAACTGCCGCTCCTGGTGGCCCCTACCATCGCCAACGTGAGAATGTACCACGTTTTGGTAGATGGAGGAGCTGGGCTGAACCTCATCAGCCGTGCAGCTTTCCAGAAGCTGCAGGTCCCGATGGCCAAGCTCACCCCGTCGAGCCCGTTCTCAGGGGTAGGGCCGGGACAGGTTATCCCCTACGGCAATATTAGTCTCCCGGTGACCTTCGGGGCTCCGGACAGCTATCGAACAGAGTACATTCTGTTCGACGTAGCGGAGATAGACCTCCCCTTCAACGCCATAATCGGCAGGCCAGCCCTGTACCGGTTCATGGCTGTAGCCCACTACGGCTACCTCGTCCTGAAGATGCCAACACCGATGGGCGTTCTCAGGATTCGTGGGGACCGCACTGCTGCAGTGTCGGCCCTGGAGAAGCTCCAAGCGCTCGCAACAGCTGGGGCATCAGCCCCCGGCAATACGGAGCCGGACCAGCTCCGCCCCAGCGCACGTCACCGTGCTTCCACCACAGCACCCCGGGTGCAACCTCTCGACGAGGGCGGCGTCCCCTTAAAGGTCGTCCAAGTCGGCGCCGAAGCTACCCAGACCACCCGGGTAGCCAGGGGCCTGGATAGCAAATAGGAAGGCGCGCTCGTCACCTTCCTCCGGCACAACGTCGACGTGTTTGCATGGCAGCCGTCACAGATGCCGGGGATCCCCAGGGAGGTGATTGAGCACCACTTGAAAGTCTTCCCCGACGCCCGGCCGGTTCAACAGAAGCCCCGCAAGCAGTCCATCGAGCGGCAAAACTTCATCCGTGAAGAAGTCAAGAAGCTGCTGGACGCTGGCTTCATACGGGAGGTCCACCACCCCCGATGGTTGGCGAACCCCGTCGTTGTCCTGAAGGCCAGCGGGAAGCTCCGAATGTGCATCGACTACACCAGTCTCAATAAGGCATGTCCCAAAGATCCATTCCCTCTCCCTAGAATAGATCAAATAGTAGACTCAACGTCAGGCTGTGATATGCTGTGCTTCCTAGACGCCTACTCGGGTTTCCATCAGATCCCCATGTCTAGGGAGGACGAGGAGCACACCTCCTTCATCACAGTAGACGGCCTTTATTGCTATGTGTCTATGTCTTACGGCCTAAAGAATGCACTCCCCACCTTTGTGCGGGCGATGCACAAAACCTTTGGGGAGTTAATAAGAGACCTATTTGAGGTGTATGTCGATGACATAGTTGTCAAGGTCAAGCAGGGTTCATCCTTACTAGATAACCTAGCTTTAGTCTTTGACAAGTTGCACTCTACGCGCACCAAGCTGAACCCAGATAAATGTGTGTTCGGCGTGTCCTCTGGGAAGCTCTTAGGGTTCCTGGTCTCGCACTGAGGGATTGAGGCCAACCCAGAGAAGATCAAGGCCATCGACTTGATGCGGCCCCCTGTCCGCGTCAAGGATGTTTAGAGACTCACGGGATGTCTAGCCGCGCTAAGTCGGTTTATACCGAGGCTAGCAGAGCGGGCACTCCCTTTCTTTAAGCTCCTGCATAAGTCAGGCCCCTTTGCCTGGACTGACGAAGCAGAAGAGGCTTTCCAGGAGTTGAAGCGACTCCTGACGACCCTACCTATCATGGTAGCCCCTGAGCCCGGGGAGCACTTGCTGCTCTACATTGCGGCGACAACAGAAGTGGTGAGTATGGTCCTTGTCGCGGAGCGGCCAGACCCCTCACCCTCGCAACCTGCTCCAGTAGCAGAAGACAGACGCCAGGGGGCCCCGCAGGGCCAAGACGGTCTCCCGGACCCCCCGGAGGTCCAGGTCGACCTCCCGGAGGCCCAGGACGGCCTCCCGGACCCCCAAGATAAATCTCCAGGGTCCAATTGGGATCTCCCGGAGGTCCCTCAAGACCCCCCGGAGCTCCCGGATGATCAAGAAAGCTTAAGGGCCTCCGGGTCCCAGTTCCCGGAGGCCCCCGTGGGTCCACCCACCTCCAGCGGGCCGGGGCCAATGGACGAGGAGCTCCCAAGCCTAAGAGAGAGGGTTCGAACCATACAGAGGCCTGTCTACTACATCAGCGAAGTACTTCATGATGCCAAGACAAGGTACCTAGAAGTCCACAAGCTGCCGTATGCGGTGCTCGTGGCCTCCAGGAAGCTCCGCCATTACTTCCGGGCCCACCGGGTCTCGGTAGTCACCTCGTATCCGCTGAAGACAATTCTTCACATCCCACCATGCGACTGGCAACGTTGCTAAATGGGCTGCGGAGCTGGCGGAGTTTGAGCTGGACTTCCTCCCACGCCATGCAGTCAAGAGCCAAGCACTGGCTGACTTTGTGGCGGAGTGGACACCAACGAAGACTGACCCAGGGGGCCATGAAGGCGGTGAGCCAGAGCCCCAAGCTCCGGTCTTCACCGAACCCCACTAGACACTTTTCTTCGACGGATCCTCGTGAAAGCAGGGGGCCGGTGCCGGCGTACTGCTCCTCATGCCATCGGGGGAACAGTTTGGGTATATGGTGCGTCTAAATTTCAAGGCAACCAACAACATGGCGGAGTATGAAGCACTCATCTTTGGCCTGTAGACAGCCCTGTCTTTAGGCGCTCGCCAGTTGTTGGCACAGGGCGACTCCCAACTGGTCATCAAGCAAGTCAAGGGTGAATGCTCCTGCAATGACCCGCAGCTAGCTGCGTATCTGCTTCACGTACAGATGTTGGAGAAAGAATTCCTCGCCTTGGACCTGCATCACGTACCGCGCGCTGGTAATGCCACAGCTGACAACCTTTCAGCGAAGGCTTCCACCGGAGCCCCCGCGCCCGAAGGAGTTTTCGAGAGGACGTTGCTGCAGCCTACAGCCCGGCCCGCCGAGCCGGGCGAAGGGGGGCTTGACCAGCACCTCGAAGCTGGCGGTCCCGGCGGCCCTACAGCCATGGATGCCGCCAAGGATCGTAAGCGTCACTGGGGACTCCGTGCAACCCAGCGCTCAAGATCCAGAAGCTCAAGTCAGACCCGATGCATGGATCACGGAGATCCGGGACTACTTGAAGGACAATATCCTCCCTGATGAACATGCAACCGCTGAACGGATTGTGCGTATGGCTAAGAGGTACGCGCTGGTAGAGGGGGATCTCTACCGGCGTGGCGCCAACCACATCCTATTGCGGTGCATAACCCAGGGGGAAGGCTGCGACTTGCTCGCTGAGATCCATGGAGGTGAATGTGGAAGTCATTCTTCCTCACGCACGCTTGTCGATAAAGCCTTCCGGCATGGCTTCTACTGGCCGACAGCACTCCAGGATGCCGTCAAGCTGGTCGAGAGCTGCAAGGCGTGCCAGTTCCACGCCAAGCAGATCCATACACCGGCTCAGGCGGTACAGATGATCCCGCCCTCGTGGCCGTTTGCCGTATGGGGGCTGGACATCCTGGGACCATTTCCCAGAACCGTCGGGGGATTCCGGTACCTCTATGTCGCCATCGACAAGTTCACCAAGTGGCCGGAAGCTACACCAGTTGTCACCATCAACAAACAATCCGCAGTAAAGTTCATCAAGTCTATTGTCTGCCGGTTCGGGGTCCCAAACAGGATCATCACCGACAACGGGACCCAGTTCACCAGCGCAGCATTCCAAGACTACTGCGAGGACCTTGGTATTCAGGTGTGCTATGCCTCTGTCGCCCACCCGAGGAGCAATGGGCAAGTTGAGAGGGCCAACGCGGAGATTCTCCGGGGCCTTAAGACTCGCACCTTCGCTAGCCTGAAGAAACATGGTGCCAATTGGGTAGATGAGCTTCCGAGCACACTATGGGCTAACCGGACATCCCAGAGCCGGGCCACCGGGGAGACACCCTTCTTCATGGTGTATGGGGCTGAAGCTGTACTTCCCCCAGAAATCACCATGAAGTCTCACCGTGTCCGGGCTTACGACGAAGCCACGCAGGACAACTTCTGGCGTGGAGAAATCGACCTCGTCGACGAGGTCCGATTACATGCGGCACTCCGTAACGCGTGGTACAGACAAGCGCTTCGGCGCTACCACCAGAGGTCTGTGCGTGCCCGGGAGCTGCAGGAAGGTGACCTGGTGTTGCGGCGCATACTTTCTCGCAAAGGGGCCCACAAACTCTCCCCTAGTTGGGAAGGCCCCTTCCGAGTCGCGAAAGTATGCCGCCCCGGGTGTGTGTGCCTTTCCACCGAGGATGGGGACCTGCTCCCGAACCCTTGGAACATAGAACACCTCCGTAAGTTCTACCCCTAGAGCAAAAATAGGACAGTACTTTCTTTTCGTAATAAACTCCATAGAGTCCAGGAGCAGCGCTCGGAGCAGCTAAGCCCCAGGGGACGGTACAGGACTACCTTCAGCTTTGCCTGGTTCCGACTCCAAGCACGTAGAGTCTTGCTTCCCCTCTTAATGGGGTGGGTCGTGGCCTCCATGTTTAGCCTGCCTTCCTCCTGTGGAAAGTTGTGCGAAAAGAAATCTGCTCTACTTTGCTCTTTCCTCGTACTCATTTAAATTGTGTATTGAGTTTTTTAACCACCCTTGCAGTGCATGGTTGCCATGTGCTCAGCTCCCCCTCTCTACAAGTCCCCAAGCACCAAGCATATGGTTAGGGGCTATAAGTCAAATAAGACTACGAGATAAGGGAGGGGGAGCCCCTAAGGAGAATTACGTTTCCTCTACCTGTGCGCAAGGCTTCCAGGCTATGGCGACAGAGACTACATAAAGCGGGGGGAAAGGAGCCGTCAGCAGCACCGGCCCAGGAAGGACCGGGCCCCGCCCCTTCGGCAGGGGCGAGGCCCGAAGGCCCCACGTGTCCAGCGGGCCCAGAGCACTCTCTGAGGAGGGCTCCAGGCTCGCCACGTGGCGGGCGGAAACTGGACTTCCCCCCCCCCCCCCCCCCGGTGGGAGGGCTCTAAAAGCCCTACGTGTCCAGCATGGCCGGAGCTCCAGCCTCTTAAGGAGGGGCTCCGGACCCGCCATGTGGCAGGCAGATTTGGAGCTCCCCATGGGGCGAGATCCGGAGACCCCCTGGGGCCCCTAGCGTGGTTAGGACCCGGGGAGGGTGACTATGCAGAGCTCCGAGATTGGAGATGGCCTCTGAAGTACCTTGTGGAGCTAAGGACTCAGTCAGGCAAAACCGAGAAGGAGCATCACGATCACAAATATCTTAAAAGAGTCAAACTATGTGAGGCTCCATGAGCTGGACTACAGACTCGATAAAAAGAAAGAAACAAGTCTCAAGGGTCTCCCGACACGACCAGAATCCAGAAGTTGCAACAACGGCCTCGTCACCAGGCTTCAGCCCTGGCGGAACTCTCTCGCTCTATGACCAGAGCGCAGGAATCGCCTCCCTCATCACCGGCGCAAAAACCAGTGACACCACGGGGGCTCCTGAGGCCCCCTCCGCAGTATTCAGCGGTCTTCCTAGAGACTCTGCCGTCTGGGATCCTCCATGGTGCATCGGCGGATTCCTTCTCCTGAAGTTCCCTCATCATCGGCGCAAAAGCCGGTGTCGTCAAGGGTGCCCCTGGAGCCCCCATCCCTCATCACCTGCGCAAAAGCTGGAGTCATCAAGGGTGCTCCTGAGGCCCCCTCCGCAGTATTCAGCGGTGTTCTTGGAGACTCTGCCGCCTGGGATTCTCCTCGGTGCTTCAGCGGTTCCTTTGAAGACTCCACCACCTGGGAAGGGACACAACGCCAAGGAGCTTTCTGCTTGCTGTCACCAAAGAAGGGCTCCGTCGGGAGGACAAACCAGAGACCCTTTGGCGGCGCCACCCTCAGAGGCAGGGCAGGCAGGCTCCCTGAGTCCCAGGCTTGGTGCAGACGCAACCGCTGGAGGGAACCGAGAGCAATTCTCCCCCCATAAGGCGGGTTAAGAGCCATGGAAGAAGACAAGACTGCAGGGACCCAAGGGAGGCGCAGGGGCTGGAAGCCTTATAAGGGGAACGTACCCACATGGGGGTTTCATTTAACACCTTCCCGGGTGCAATCCCAAGCGATTCGGAACTCTTCGAATACCCCGTGTCGGTGACCGCTTCGGTTCCTAGACCGAGTGCCGATGACGGGTGGGCCCAAGCCGCCTAGCTAAAGCGGTGGGGTCAAGGAGTCAGTCTCCTGAGAAGATGAGCCGGCAAGGCACTTCGGCGGTTCCTGAAGAAAGCGCCGCAACGTGCAGAAGCGGCAGTCTTGGGAACCGCCGCAGTAAAAGCAACCATCAAGTGAGCGCACGCTCCCACGACCCCGCGGCCGTTCGTGCTCCGGCAGCGGTCAATTTGGGACTTAGAGAAAGTGCGCGGATCGAAAGAGACGGAGGTCCCACCTCGGGCTCGCTGCCTCCCCCGAGATGGGCCCGAGGGCCACTGTCGGTACCTGAGATATGGGGTACCCCCGCGCACAGGGTAAAATGCCTAAGGAACTCGCCCTTCTCCGTAGGGAGAGCTCTGAAGGCGCCACGCGTCCGGCGGGGCCGGACCTCCCTCTCCTTAGAGGAGAGCTCCGGGCCCGTCACGTGGCATACAGAAGCCGGACCTCCCCCTCCACGGGAGAGAGGTCCGAAGGCGCCACGCGTCCAGCGGGGCCGGACCTCCCTCTCCTCAGAGGAGAGCTCCGGGCCCGCCACGTGGCCAACAGAAGCCGAGCCTCCCCCTCCGCGGGGAGAGGTCCGGAGGCTCCATGTGCCCCGCGGAGCTGACCCTCCTCTCCTCTGAGAAGGGCTCCGGGCCCGCCACATGGCAGCAGAATGGCGCTGCCTGCCCCGAGCAGTAGGCAGCGGGCGTAAAGACACCCCATACCTTGCCTGTACAAGGTATTCAAGGCCTGCGTCTTCCCCAGACGCAGAGACGCGGAGCACGCGTCTGTCAGGTGCCGTTGCACCCAGTCGCATCACAGACTGGCGCGCTGTGTCAGAACCTGCCAGCCAATAAACACCGCGACAAGACATCCCATGCCGCCTGCGCCGTCATCAACCACTACGACTAGCATGCGGCATGGGCAGGGCGGCAAGATGAAGACTCAGAAGCCTTCGACCAGAGGCAACTACCGGCATAACTGCAGATACGGTAGATGATAGACAATCTTCCCGGGATCACCTATCGGGTCCCGGCCCCCCTTGTAAGCTGCCCGAGTCTTGGACTATAAAAGGCTCGGGTAGGCGACGATAGCAAGGGTTCGCACTTTGCAACTCATACGCTAGCCATACACTCTCAAGCTGTAACTCACCCCCGAGCTCAGGCCTCCGGTCCTGAGCAGCAAGCGATACAGCGAGCTCCATAGCTCGCCATGGACGTAGGGTTTTACGCTCCGGCGGCCTGAACCACGTAAACCTCGCCGTGTCAAGCTCTTACTAACTCGTCCATCTGCGCAAGCTCTCCGCTAGAGACTAGCCCCACCGAAAAAAGAACCTCCGCGGGCTGCCCAGTGCAGGCCCGGGGGAAGTGTCGACCTAACACTTCGACAGCGCTCTTCTGTCCTTGGCGAAGACCTTCAAACTCTTTCCTCTTGAGCATCATGACACCAGCAGGGATGTAACGAGAGCGAAAACTCTCCTTGAACTCAGTCCAAGTAATAGTCTCCAGGTCGACATGAGCATTGCACAGGGCATCCCACCAGTCAGCGGCTGCTCCCATGAGTTGGTGCGACGCGAAGAGAACTTTCTCTCGGTCATTGCACTGAACTATGGAAAGCTTCTTCTCCATGGATTTCAACCAGTCGTCGGCCTGTATGGGATCATTAGCTTGAGCAAAAGTAGGTGGTTGAGTCTTCATGAACTCTCCCAACCTGTTGTGAGCCGGTGGTGGTGGCGGTGGTGGTGGTGGTGGTGCAGGAACGGGATTGTTGTTGTTGCCTTGCAGCTGACCCAAAGTTTGGATCATAGTTTGCATAAGCTGGTTCTGCATAGCCATCAATCGTTCCAGATTGTTTGCACCAGCTCCGGGGTTGCCATTCTCAGGAACTTCGACGTGGTCCTCTTCTTGGTTGCCACGGACGTTCCTCTCTTGACGGTCGGCGTTTCCTCTCACCATCTTTGAGTAGAATAGTGGTTAGAAGTTTAGAGTGATCCCTCCCAACTATATGCATCAAGGTGGATGGGCTATATATATTAGCCTATATGAGGATGTGAATCAAGTGCCGAAGCATCTCACATCTCTCTACTATGTGCGGATATGGACAACGTTGAAACGTCCCACAACTCACACTAAGCTCCCAAGCACAAACAATCATCACAAAGCTCAGCACACAACTCCTATTCAAGGCTTATTTGATGGGGGTCCTATAGTCAAGGTGGTTCCAATGCCAATCTATGCATTTTACCTAAGCTTGCATCCTATGGTCAGCGTGGCTCCTAATACCAATCTGTGAGTAGGAGTGCGTCCTACAGTCAACGTGGACTGATACCAACTTGTGGTATTACCTAGGCTTGTGGCCTACGATCAACTGTGGTATCTATACCAATTTGTGATCTCTATCTAGGTGTGTGACCTACGATCAACCGTGGTAGGTTGATACCAATCTGTGTCTGATACCAACTTGTGTTTGCTATCTAGGCTTGTGTCCTACCATCAACCGTGGCAGGTTGATACCAATTTGTGACCTATCTAGGCGTTTAACCTACCGTCAACCGTGGCCCTGATACCAACTTGTGACGCCCTCATTTCTGTAGAACACAGAACCGAGAACTGATGCGTATTTTTGCCCAGGATGTTCATCACACATACACATATACTTCACAAACTGAATTCAAAATATATATAACCACAAATAACAGGGTTTATTACAAAGTCTCATGAGTCTTGGACTCATTCTAGCAGCGGAAGTCTTATTCTAGCAGTGGAAGTCTTTATTCTAGCAGCGGAAGTCTTCTAACTAATGTGGAAGCAAACTAAGCAGCAACAGCGGCTCCATCTCTACTCCGTTCCCTTAGGCAAGTTGACGGTGGATCACACTCCTAATACTCCACGGGTCCTCATAGTACTCCTCTCCTATTGCTGATGATGTATGATAATGCAAGTTTGAGTACATAATGTACTCAGCAAATGCGGGAAAATATTATATGTAGCTTACAACAAGGCGGGTATAGAAAGGCTCATTGCAAAAAGAAAAGTTTATTTCTTAAAACACGATAAAAACAGCAACTTAGCTTTAAGTGAATGTAATCCAACATGTATTTAAACATTAACATACCTCCACTACGATTCATCCCTTTCCATGTCTCAACCAGAAATTAATATTTCTCAACTTTGCTCATGAATACCATCTCGTATTCACTACCATCTCATGAATACCATCTCGTATTCACTACCATTTCACTCACATTCAATTCTGTCTCATTTCGAGACCAAATCTCGTTGCCATGACTCAACATTCATGCAACCAATCTCATTATCCTGACTCAACAGTCCCAAAAACCAAACCATAACCAAACCAAAAAACTATAACCTCCCAATAACCATCCCATCTAATCATGTGGGTTGTCCAGGCGCTTGTGACCGTAAGCTCGGCTATCATGATAGTTTTAGACTCTGCAGAGTTTGTACCACTTTACCCACAAGTTTGTGATTTCGTCACCCGTCGGTGACTGCAGAACCTCCATTATACCAGTACACAATCATCGGTGTATGGTCAAGAGATCACAAAATAGCCTTTACAAAGGGGCTACTAGATGTATGGACTCACTAAGGTTTCACCAGCAGGCTAGAATCTCCAATTCTCCCACCCACAGGCCTCCTCTTGTGCCATGCAGTTCCCAGGGCAGTCCTCACTCGACTCATATTCCCCGCGCCTTCCACGTTCCATAACAATCTAGTAACTTACCTAATTACTCAGCTAAGCCGCACCCTTACTTGGCCTTGTGGTGGCACTGTTATCCTGGCATGGTTCACATGAACCGGTCCTTAGATCTACAGCAAGTAACCACCATCTCATTCTACCACTTCCACAAAACCAGGATTGCCTAGATCTCCCTCCGATTCATGTTCATTAACAACATCAATTTCCGATTATTCTAACGAGTGCAGTTAGCTAGACACATCTATCTCGCTTCCCATATCCCATGGACTCGACGAAGCATTAAAGCAAAAACCATACCCGACTCATTAACTTTCCCGGTGAAAAGGGTGGTTAACAAAACTAGTAAACTCCTATCAAAGGGATTCCTATCAAATTGACTCAAGCACACACACCTTTTCGCAAACAAAACAGTTTTCTAAAACATGGGATCAATATGGTCAAGGGGCACTTGCCTTGTTCTTGCGGTTCCTGTTGCTCAAATTCTTGTTGTTGTAGTCCGTCATAGGTAGCTCCCTGAGCTTGTCCTTCTATACGCGATTACGCACATACAAGATTCGTAGCAATCAATATCATGCACAAACTCTAATTTAAGATGCAATGATGCATATGCATGTTGATCCTATGGTACTATCAGTTTTTACGTGTTCTTGCATGGCTTACATGGGTTTTATGATGAACAAAGGTGTTCGAATCAGATGTGGACGTGGTGATGATCTTGACTCAAGATCTAGATCAGACCGATTAACACGTGATCTGTCCACGAAATAGCTTCTGTTCGAAAGGATCCAAGAGAACAGATGCAAAGAAAACGCAATGATGTCGTAAGGTGGTATTGGAGACCTACCTTACTTTCTTCGGGACCTTCCTCCTAGCAACGCAGATCATCGGGGCTCCTCCGTTGATGGCGATCGTGTCTGGGCTCGTCGACGGTTTCTTCGGTGGTCAAACTCCGGCGAAGGTGGTTTAGCTCGGCGAGTTTGGGGCTAGGGCTTCTAAGTTGTCGGCTTAGAAAAGATGTTACGACCAAGGGGTTGTTTCGGGTTCTATTTATAATCGGGAAGAGAAGAGTCCTAATCTGATCGGAATTCGAATAAGAGTCCTATTCAAATTGTTTTTGAATCTTAACAACTTATCTTTAATTGATTTGGTGCGGTAACATTGTGGAAATCGTGTCGGTTTCCTTAGTACCGGGGATTCCCAGGCGTACAGAAGAAAAACCGCTTCAGAATCGCGTCCTTACGTGGCGATGAGCTCCGGAAGCTCCACGTTTCCAGCGGGGGGCCTGGTCTCCCTTTTCCGCAGAGACGAGCTCCGGTTGTGCCATGTGTCAGGCGAGCGAGACCTCCCACTTCCTCAGAGGTGAGCTCCACGTGCGCCACGCGTCCTGGCGGGCGAGACCTCCCTCTCCCTCAGAGGCGAGCTCCGTGTGCACCACGTGTCAGTTGTGACACCCTCAATTCTGTGGAAAGCCACGGAACCGAGAACTAATGCATATGTGTGCTCAGGATGTTCATCACACATACATATATGTCCCACAAACAGAATCAGGTTATATATTACCAGGAATAACAGAGTTTGTTACAATATCTCATGAGTCTTGGACTCATGCTTACAGCGGAATTTTTTATTTCTACGCAGCAGAAGTCTTTATTCTAATGCGGAAGCAATTTAACTAATGTGGAAGCAATTCTAAGCAGCAATGGCTCCATCTTTACTCTATTCCCATAGGCAAGGTTGAGAACAGATTACACGCCTAATGCTCCACTTGGTCTTCATAGAAATCTTCTCCTATTGCTGATGATGAAATAATAATGCAAGTTTTAGTACAATGATGTACTCAGCAAGTGCGGGAAAATATGATATGTAGCTCATAACAAGGTAGGTATAAATGGTTTATTGCATAAAGCAAAATTTATAAAACCACGATAAAACAACAACTTAACTTTTAGGTGAATGTAATCCCAGCATGTATTAAATTACCAATATACCTCCATCACTTTCCACGTTCCATCCGAACATTAACCAACTTCATTCTTGCTCACGAATACCTCCTCATATTCGCTACCATCTCATGAATACCTTCTCGTATTCGCTACCATCTCATCTCATAAACAACTTCGTCTCACACCGAGACCAATCTCGTTGTCATGACTCAACAGTCATGCAACCCATTTTATTACCTAGACTCAACAGTCCCGGAAACCAAAACCATAATCAAAACCATAACCAATAACCATAACCAAGAACCATCCCAACTAATCATGGCAGTTGGCCAGGCGCTCGTGACCGTAAGCTCAGCTATCATGATAGTTTTAAGAACTCTGCAGAGTTTGCACCTCTTTACCCACAAGTTTGTGATTTCATCACCCGTCGGCGACTGCGGAACCTCCATTATACCAGTACACTACCGTCGGTGTATGGCCAAGAGATCACAAAATAGCCTTTACAAAGGGGCTACTAGATGTATGGACTCACTAAGGTTTCACCGGCAGGCTAGAATCTCCAATTCTCCCACCCACGGGCCCCCTCTTGTGCCATGCAGTTCCCAGGGCAGTCCTCACTCGACTCCCGTTCCCCGCGCCTTCCATAGTCCATAACAATCTAGCAACTTACCTAATTACTCAGCTAAGCCGCACCCATACTTGGCCTTGTGGTGGCACTGTTATCCTGACATGTGCATGCATGAACCGGTCCTTAGATCTACGGTAAGTAAACCACCATCTCATGCTACCTCATTCACAAACCCGGGCTTGCCTAGATCTCCCTCCGATCCATGTTCATTAACAACATCAGTTTCTCATTATCATTACGAGTGCAGTTAGCTAGGCACATCTATCTCGCTTCCCAATCCCATGGACTCAGCGAAGCATAAAGCAAAAAACCATACCTGACTCATAAACGTCCCTGGCGACAAGGATGGTTTAACCAAAGCTAGTAAACTCCTATAAAAGGGTTTCTCATCATGTTTGACTCAGCACTCACACCTTTTCGCAAAACCAAACAGTTTTCCCAAAATATAGGATCAATATGATCAAGGAGCACTTGCCTTGTTCTTGCGGTTCTGGTTGCTCTTGGATCTCGAAACCTTGTTGTTGCAGCTCGTCGTAAACAGCTCCCTGAGCTTGTCCTTCTATATAGGATCACACACATACAATATTCACAGCAATCAATATCATGCACAAATTTTAACTAGATGCGATGATGCATATGCATGCTATCCTATGATCAACTTTATTAGATCGGTTTGTACGTGTTCTTGCATGGCTTTATGATGAATAGGGGTGTTTGGATCAGATGTGGACGTGGTGATGACCTTGTCTTTTAGATCAACCCGATCAACAAGTGATCCATCCACGAGAAAGCTTCTGTTCGAAAGGAATCGAAGAACAGATGCAAAGAAAACACGACGATGTCATAAGGTGGTATTGGAGACCTACCTTACGTTCTTCTCGGTCTCGGGCCCTTCTCAGATCGTTGAGCTCTCTTCCGGCGATCTTCCTCGCTGAACTCCGTCAATGGCTTACTCGGCGAGTTGGGGCTAGGGCTCTAAGTCGTCGGCTTAGGAGTTAGAAAAGAAGTTCGTGGTTTCGGCCAGAGGTTCTGGGTTCTATTTATAATTGGGAAGAGAAGAGTCCTAATCTGATTAGACTTCGAATAAGAGTCCTATTCAAATTGTTGTTGAATCTTAACAACTTATCTTTAGTTGATTTGGTGCGGTAACATTGTGGAATTCGGGTCGGTTTCTTCTCCGTACCGGTATTTCTACGCGTACAGAATCCAAAAACTGCTCCAGAACTCGTTACCTTCTCGGTGATGAGCTCTGGAAGCTCCACGTGTCCATTGGGACCTGGTCCCCCCTTTTTCCGCAGAGACGAGCTCTGGTTGTGCCGCGTGTCAAGCGAGCAAGACCTCCTTCTCCTTCGGAGATGGGCTCCGCGCATGCTACATGTCAGTGCCAGACCTTCCCTCTCTCGGAGGTGGCTCCGGGTGTGCCACATGTCTTAACAGCGCCAGACTTCCTTTCTTCTCAGAGACGAGCTCCGAGGTTAACACGTGTCCAATAGTGACGGACCTCCCGGAGATAAGCTCCGGTGGCGACACGTGTCCAATAGAACCGGACCTCTCGGAGGTGAGCTCCGAGATCGACACAGATAATCCCGCGCGACTGGTCCTCTGATTTCCGCGGTGACTAGCTCCGAAGGTGACATGTGTCCTGTGAAAATGCCTTTGCTTCTTCCGCAGAGGCTAGCTCCGGGGGCAACATGTGTCCCGCAGGGTCGGACCTCCCCCCCTTTGTGGAGATGAGCCCCGAGCCTGCCACGTAGCCAGTTTAGCGGCGAACCTCTCCCCACTTCGTAGGGACGAGCTCCGGACACGCTACATGGCCAGCGAGCTGCGGAAGTTGTCTTTGGTGCTTTCTGGAAACTGGATTCGCCTCTTATTGGCTATCCTTTTGATGGTGTTCCTACTTCTCTTAAAATGTTTTCTCTTCATAAAACATGAATATATGCTGAAACTAAAAAAATGTGGGTGTCACATCAGTGCTGGACCTCCCCTCTCATCGGAGGTGAGCTCCAATAGTGCCACATGTCAAACAGCGCCAAATCTTCCTTTCTTCTTGGAGGCGAGCTCCAAGGTCGACATGTGTCCATCAGCGTCAGACCTTCCGGAGGTGAGCTCTTGAGGTGACACGTGTCCGGTAGTGTCGGACCTCCCGGAGGTGAGCTCCAGAGGATACACGTGTCCAGTAGGACCGGACCTCTAAGAGGTGAGCTCCAAGAGCGACACGTGTCCCGTGCGGCTGGTCCTCTCTTTTCCGGGGTGACTAGCTCCGAAGGCGACACGTGTCCTGCGGGTCTGGCCTAGCTCCTCCGCAGAGGCTAGATCTGGGGGCAACACGTATCCCACGGGGGTCGGACCTCTCCCCCTTTGCAGGGATGAGCCCCGAGCCTGCTACGTAGCCAGTTTAGCAGCAGACCTCTCCCCCTTTGCGGAGATGAGCTCCGAACGCGCCACGTGGCTAGCGGCCGTGGAATTTGTCTACAGCGCTCCTCGGCGAACTGGAATTGGCTCTTTTTGGCTATCATTTTTAATATTTTCTTTGTTTCAACTTACTTTAACATGTTTTTCTAAATGAAACATGAATTCATGCAGAAACAAAAAATGAAGGTGTCACACAGCAACCCCATTTTGTTGAGGGGAGTAGGGGGCTGAAAATTCATGCTTGATGCCTTCTTCATCCAAGTATTCTTCTACTTGAGTGTTCTTAAACTCCGTGCCGTTATCGCTTCTTATGTTCTTAATTCTTAAGGAGAACTCGTTTTGAGCTCTTCTCAAGAATTTCTTGAGCACACCTTGATTTTCTCCTTTGTCATGCAAAAAGAACACCCAAGTGAAACGAGAATAATCATCTACAACAACAAGACCATATTTGTTACCGCCGATGCTTATGTAGGCGATTGGGCCGAAGAGGTCCATGTGAAGTAGCTCCAAGGGTCTTGTGGTCGTCATGACATTTTTGGATGGATGTTGAGCTCCAACTTGCTTTTCGGCTTGACAAGCACTACATGGCCTATCCTTATCAAAAACAACATTCTTCAAGCCTCGAATGTGTTCTCCCTTGAGAAGTTTTTGCACGTTCCTCATCCCAACATGGATAGCCTTCTATGCCACAGCCATCCCATGTTGGTCTTCGCCATTAAGCACGTGTCAAGTTGAGCTTTATCCGTGGTGAAATCCACAAGGTAAAGCTTTCCCTTGAGTGCGCCCTTAAAGGCGATTGAGTCATTGCTTCTTCTCAAGACAATCACACCCTCGTTAGTGAACATACAATTATAACCTTTATCACATAATTGGGATATGGATAGAAGGTTATAATCAAGGGAGTCAACATGCAAAACATTTGAAAGAGTATGATGGGCAGAGATAGCAATTTTACCAGTGCCAAGGATTTTCCCTTGGCTATTATCCCCAAAATATATTCCTTCACTTGGATCTTTGTTTTCCTCATATTCAACAAACATCCTTCTCTCTCCGGTCATATGGTTTGTGCATCCACTGTCAAGCACCTATTTTGATCCACCGGAGGAGTATGCCTACAAAATAGAGTTATGCCTTATCTTTTGGTACCCAATCGGAGTTGGGTCCTTTCATATTAGTCAAGAGGCACTTGGGCACCCACACACAAGGTTTTGGACTCTTGCGGAGTGGCCCAACATACCTGGCATAGATCTTTCCAAATTTGTTTCTCAATAAAACATATGATGCATCAAAATCATGAAACAAAGGATGAGGTTTATTTTTAGGCATGTTAGATGAGTTTGCAATGTTCTTTACATTTTCTTTGTTGGATGAACCTTCCTTGACAGAAACAATCAAGTCTTTTCTCTTCTTGGGAGTTTTAGCATGTTTCCTCCACTCCCGAGAATAGCCAAGACCATCTTTGACATGTGGAGGTCTTACATTAGTATATGCACTTCGTGCATATGCCACTTTTTCCTTGTCAAAGATACCACCTTTCGGTGACTGCTTGTTTTGTGCCAACTTAAGTTCATCTTTGAGTTTTTGGATTAAGTTTGAGCACTTGCAAGTTTGAGTTGCTTCGGGAGATTTCTTTGAGGAGGGTGAGATCATAGAGTAAGAAGGTGCATTGATCTTGAGAGACTCAACTTGTGTTTCAAGGATCTTGTTGACTTGTGTCAAGTTAACAATTTCATCCTTGAGCACAACAGTTGTGTCTTCAAGATTTGAGCAAGTTTCCTTTCTCAAAGCGAGTTCACGCTCAAGTGCCTTGCTTATTTTCCTTTCAACCTCAAGGATCTCTTCAAGCTCATGACATCTCTCCTTTTCAAAGGATGAGCATGTCTTCTTGACGGTTGCTCACAGATTTCTTCCCACAGCAATCTCACCTTTTTCAAGGTGCTCCTACTTAGATCCTTAAGCGTGGATTCATTATCACTACTACTATCAAAGCTATCAAGTGAAGAGGTAGAGGAGGATGGTTTAGATTTAACCTTTCTTCTTCCCTCCTTAGCCATGAGACATGTATACTTGAATTCTTCAAGTGTTGGGAAGAGCTTGCTCCTTCCAATGGCAAGTGTTGCCACTTGCTCTTCATCCTCGGAGGATGAGTCTTCATTTGAGTCCCATTCCTTCCCAAGGTGAGCATTTCCTGATGGCTTCTTCTTCTTGAATAATTTCTTCTCTTGAGACTTGCCATCTTTCTTCTTCTTACTCTCTTCATATGGGCAATCCACAATGAAGTGTCCATATTCACCATAGTTGTAGCATGCTCTTTTCGTCTTGGGTCTGGACCTTTCCTTGTTCTTGTTCTCATAATGGTTGCTCCCCTTCCTTCTTCTCTTGAACTTATTGATGAAGAGCGCCTCTTCTTTATCGGTGTCGAGGCCCTCATCATCACTTGCTTCAAATTCTTGTAATGAGGATGTTGCTTTGAAAGCAACATCTTTCTTCTTTGAGGAGGCGAGCCTTTAGAGGTCGCTGTAGAACATGGCTTCCTTCTCCATCATCTCGTTGTTGATGATTCTTCCAAGCACTTCCTCCGGGGTCATTTGAGCATATCCCGGGCTCTCACGGATCAAGGAGCAAAGAGCAATGTTTCGAGGCATGAATGCCCGAAGCATCCTCTTCACCACCTCATGATCCGTCCTCCGGGTGCATCCATAAGATCAGATCTTGTTGACTAGGACCTTGAGACGGTTGTACATGTCTTGAGGGGACTCACCATCCATGATGGTGAATCTCCCAAGCTCTCCTTTAATCATCTCGATCTTCGCTTCCCTAATGACTCGGTTTCCTTCATGTGTTGTCTTGAGTGTGTCCCATATGTCTTTCGCCACTTCCAATCCATGGACTCGGTTGAACTCTTCTCGAGTAAAGGATGAGGTGATCACCCCAACTGCTTGAGCATTGCGATGAAGTAGAATGACTTGCTCTGGGGTAACGTATTCTTCATTTCTTGGAAGATGGACACCTGTTAAGACAATTTGCCACAAGCTAAGGTTTAAGGATATTAGATGCATCTTCATATTATGCTTCCACATTGAGTAATCATTTCCATCGAATTGAGGAGGTTTGCCCAGGAGAATAGATAAGCACTGATTATTGGAAGTTAATCGTTCATAGTTGAAAGGATATTGAGAGTAGTCCGGTTGACCACTCCTTTCTTGATCCTTTGGCTTCTTCTTCTCTTTACTTGAGTGACCTAGCTTCTCGCGAAGTCGTGCCTTGAGCTGGCGAACTTCTTCATCGTCACTCGAGTGGTCTTGCAGCACATCCATGTCCTTTTTCTTGTCATATGTGTTGTCACCTTGTGACATTGACGGAATTTTGTATCCCTCCACTCCGGCCATTTTCTCTCCGAGTGGTTAGACTCTTGATGCAGAGACATGCTCTGATACCAATTGAAATTGCCTAGAGGGGGTGAATAGGCTATAATTCCTAAAATGACTTAACTAAACGAGATTAGAACTCAGGATCTGGACTAGTCTGGCTCAGGGGCGGACTAGTCCGATCAACCTGCTAGAAAGGCCTAAAAGGCCGGACTAGTCTGCCTTGGAGGCGGACTAGTCTGGTCAGACTGCCAGAGAGATCTAAAGAATGATTTCTAAGGGTTTTTCTCCAAATTTTAGTTTAACAAAATGTGGATGAAACAACTAGCACTTCTATACGACATGTGTGACAGAATATTGAAATGAATTACAGGAGTGTGACGATGTATAGCGAACTAATTAAAACAAACCCTAAGCAATCTTGATCTTCAAAGAAATGTACATGCAAGAGCGACACCGAGGATTTTTTCCCAAGGTTTGATTCCACTCATAAATCTACGTCCCCGTTGAGGAGTCCACAAAGCACCGGGTCTAACAACCCTTTCCTCACCATGTCTCCACTAAGGCCAACCCGGTTCTTCACTATCTCAAGGGTGAACTTACAAAGTTTTGGGGCTGCTCACAATCTGAGGCTCCCACTTGATCACGCCCACCAAACTCCACGGATCTCACAAGCCACAGGTCACAAGGACTCACACCAAGTGCACGAGATCACTCCGAGAGCCAGAAACACGAAGTTCTTCCTTCTCCTCTCCTCACACACCCAAATCCACTCAAGTATTGGTTCTAGAGGGTGAGTAGGCAAGAGAGAAGGCTTAGGGGGCTCTAGAATCGCTGTGGCGGCGCTAGGGTTCCAGATCCTTTTAAATGACGTAGGGGCATCTTCTTTTATAGAAGTCCCGAAGCCGACCATTGTCACCTACCGAAAGTCTGGACTAGTCTGATCTCACACAGGAACTATTTGTCCGAGTGAGAACGGACAAGTCTGGAGGACCCGAACTAGTTCGGTCACTAAGGCGGACAGGTCCGGTCCACCAAGACTTAGCCGTGGGAGCTATCATCTCACGCCCATACGGACTAGTCCGCCTTAGAACGGACTAGCCCCAACTCACACAGGAAATCTTAGTCCGTGTGAAAACGGACAAGTCTGGCTAGCCCGGACTAGTCCGGCCACTCAGGCGGATAGGTCTGGTCTACCAGGACTTAGCCCCAAAAACACTCTCACCAAGAGAGAAATGGACTAGCTCGTCCAAAACGGACAGGTCCGATCTCAGTCAGGAACTCTTAGTCGCCCTAAAACGGACTAAGCCATAGAACTTTTGGACTAGTCCAGCCTCTTCCCCAGACAAGTCCGGCCTGCCCAACTTTACCTCTCTACCTCTGTACACTAAGGATTTGACACTTCTAACGCTTTGAGCTCTCTTCTATGATCTCAATGCACTTGACACACACACTCTTTCTTTTACACGGCTAGCCTACTAAAGACTCAAGTGAAACCCTAATTTCTACTCTTCGAGTCTTTGATGCCGCTCTTCATCTTTTTCCTTTTTGAGAGTTTAGGTGTCCGCCATGGAAATGTCCTGTGCTTATGATCATCTCAGCTCATTAGTCTCTAATTTGTCGTCATCAATCATCCAAAACCCACGGGGATGCCTAGATGCACTTACATCGTTACGCGCTATCCTACAGCCATTCCCGGCCATCGCCGACCTCAGCAGTGAGGATTTATGCCATTGTGGCGAGAATCATCGAGTTCCGAACGATAGAACGGCCGGCGGCGAGGCTCGTCGGCGCGCGCCACCGCAGGAAGCCCGGGTGTTTCGAGGAGTTCATCGGAGTTGAGCACTTTCGCGGGTGCCGTTGCGGCTCGGTTTACATCAAAAACATTTAGCATCAAACAAAAAGACAATAAACCATTCGATAAATGATAACAAACATTAATCATCAAACAAACATTCATTAAAAATAACATTTTTATAAACAACAAAAGAAAATAACAGACGATCGCCTAGTCCTCTAGGCGCGGAGGAACCCCATAATTGTCGGCGATCGCCTCCACCAACTTCCTGTTGCCTTCCACCCCATGCACCCCATCGACCGTCTCCCACATCGCGTCAAGACGACCGACCACTACGCTTAACCCGAAGAGGTAGTGGCCTATGGTGTCCATTCCAGTACATTCTGGAACGGGACCAAGACCCAGAAGCCGCATGGCATCATATGTACTGTTAAATACATCCTTTGCCATCTGTCGGTGCAACGGATTAAGGTTGTCCTTTGCCCTGAGGGAACCCAAACTCTCCTCCTGGAAAGCAACTTTCCCAAGCAGGTACTCTCTCTCTTCTGCCCAGGAAGGCGGAGGAGGTGCGGTTGGAGCCAGGGACGGAGGCGCGATTGGAGCCGGGGACGGACGTGAGGTTGGAGCCAGGGATGGAGGTGCGGTTGGAGCCGGGGACGGAGGCGCGGTGAGTGGAGAGGATGGTGAGGAGCGCTTTGGTGGTGCCATTGAGAAATATTAGGGCTACGGTGCGGCGAGGAAGAAGATGACTAGAGGGAAGAGGAAGACTGTGATGGTGCGGAGAAGGGGAAGGTGCATGTTATAATGGTGCGGAGAAGAATAGGTCGGAATGCTTCAAATTTTGCGTGCGAATGGCAACAGTCGCACGATTAACTGCGCGCCTTGGCTTCATCGGGTTGTGCAGTTAAAAGTCAGAGGATCCCTGGGATAGAGATCCTCTGACTTAACTGCACAACATGACTTGGTCACTGGCATGTGGGGCCAGACCCATGTGTCAGTAACCACAGTTTAAGTCAGTACCATATATCCACCGTTGGCTTCATCGGGTTGTGCAGTTAAGTTAGAGGATCCCTGTGCGCAGGGAAGGTATCTGCTTGCTGCTATGAAATTAATTCAACTCTAGCAGACTTAAATGAAGTGGTGGAGTCCAGTGGAGCCTACAAAAGTCTAGCTGGTTGCTATGATGTGAGACTCCAAATACAAGCTTTGTTTTTTCAGCTGTTCCTATAGTCTCAAATCACAGCAAATGCGAGACACGCCCTTATGAGGCTCGTCTCTCATACATGTAAATGCGAGACGCGCCCTTATGAGGCTCGTCTCTCATACATGTAAATGTGAGATGCGCCCTTATGAGGCCCGTCTCTCATACACCCGTCTACAATTGTTGCCCTAGGTATTTTACCTCTCGCGCGATCTCTCCCAACACTTAGCAAAATTTTTGGCAAATTTTCAACCTGGCGCTCTCTCACTCTACTGTCGCACTAAAACAACCGCACCGCCGCCGCCACCTCGTCCCCCGAAACACACCGCCGCCTTGTCCCCGTCCCCGGAGCACGCCGCCGCCTCAACCCTGCCCTCGTAGCGTGTCGCCGCCGTCCTTCTTCCTCAAGCTCTTGGTCATTGTCGCGATGCCGCCGTCGACCTCAGCTTCGCGCGCCTCGACCCCGACCTTGGTATCAATCCCAAACTATTTGTGACTGTTTGTGTGAATCTGAATGTGAATTTAAGTTATTCTTGAAACCATTGCTCTTTTTCTTACTGTATCATACAACTTGTATGCTTTTGCATTCAACTCATACCCAAGAAACACACACATGACTAACCTGTCACAGTGCTTGGTCAGTCTTAGTCCCAACTTCTTTGCAAATGCCACACAACTAAAGTTTCTCATTGAACTAAGTTGAAAGATATTTGCTCCTTTATGTGACTGTTTGTGCGAATGTGACTGAAAGTTGATAATGTTTTATAGGATTTCAATGAATTTTATTGAATTTGAAGATGTCTCAGTTGGAGCATCAACAGCAGATTGAAGAGGCTCAACAGCAGACTCCTCAACAGCAGCAGAGTCACCAACAGAATGAAGAGGCTCAGCAGCAGACTCGGCAGGAGCAGGGTCATCAACTCATGAAGAGGATGCATGGGTTGGATCACATTCAGAACCTGCCTCTGGTCAACGAAAGAAAAGGTCACAGACGTCGTGGCTGACATACGCTATGAGTGTTGGTGAGGTCAATGCCGAAGGCTTACCCCTGGACACGAGAGTGAATACGAGATTGTACAAAGTTTGTGGTCTAGGTGCTTGGCAAAGGGTGTCGCTAACCCTGCAGGGATTCAATGAGTTCACCGGAAATGAAAAGGATGAACTCTTCGAAAACTCTATTCAAGCATACATTCAATATCCGGAAGAGTTGAAGCAAAAGGGGAAGAAGCTAGCTATGAAGATCATCAATTATACTTGGAGGAGCTACAAGAGTAAGATTGTGAAGATTTGGAGGAATGAATACACCCCCTTCGATAAGTATAAAGATTTGTCAGAAGAAGATTGGGCGAGATTTGTTGAAAAGTGTGAATCAGAGAACTTCTCCGCGAACAGTGAGTATATGAAGTGGCTCCGATCGCAGAACGAGCTTGACCACCACCTCGGCGACACCGGTTATGCCAGGAAACAAAGGAGGTGGCAACAAGAGGATTAAAGATTGGCCCAGCTAGGTCTTTAGAATCCAATACGACAATTCCCGTGGACGGTTGAGACCATTTATGCGTGCTTGTTCTAAGCTGACAGAGTCAGGCGATGTCAGCTACTACAGCCAGAGCACCACGGATGTCGCTCAAAGGGCAGTGAAGACTCAAATGGTGAGAGGGAAAATAATGCCCTAAGCAAGGCCCTACAAACCAAGGAGCAATGAGGACGTGTTCGTGGTGTTTCTAGTAAGTTCACCTAGAAGGAGGGTTTTCTGGAACACAAAAATATGTATCGGAAGCGGAAAACGACCTTGACACCACAGGTTGACGTGGAGGAGCTGAAAAGACAGCTGAGAAGCGAGGTTCTATGAGACCTGAAGCCTATACTGGAGGCCTCAGGTATACAATTCTCTAACTTTGATGCGTTGATAAGTAACGAGGAGCGTAGGAGCAGCTTAGCCTCTACAGTAGCTGGGGGTGGACGACCACATGAGGATCTTCACGCACCAGTGTCTGGACCTTCAATTGAGCCGGACACAATAGATAACTTGGCTCAACAAACAACATGCAGCCTTATGCTATTGGTTGGAGGAAACTTTCCAATGGAGGTCGGGATAGGGCTAGTGTGTCCCTGTTAGACCATGCTTGATGACATCCAGGTCGACACATCATCCTATGTTGTGGTCAAGGTGGACATGGTGCATGTAAATTTGAAAGATCTGAAGCTCGAAGTGCCACCGGACAATACAACGCTGACTATGCGGGATGCAGTTGCTAGAAGGGTTCAGTGGAGACGGACTTCTATTGTTATTGACCCAGCAGCAGCAGCTTCAATGTCAACCTCTCCTGCTTCGATGTCTCCTAAGGCACGTCTGCCTCCATCTCCATATCCAGAGCAGATGGTTCTGTCACCGATTTGAGAGCAGTTGCCTCCAATTATAGAGAAGCAGCAGAAGTCTCAAATTCAATATCAGCCGCATCCATGTCCAATTCTAGAGCTGCCGTAGAAGTCTCCACTTGAAGAGCAGTCGTGTTGGTCTCCACCTCGCACTCGGAGTACTCTGCTCCCTACATATGATCGGCCGCAGGCAAAGGCCACGAAGAATGTACGTGCCAAGAGTCACCCGTACCAGCAGAAGATGCCGTCGAAGGAAACAAATGGCAAGAAACCACTGAAACAGTCAGAAGCTAACCCGAAGTTACCGACAGCTATGATGCATGCTAACCTGAAGTTTCAAATGGGGAAGTCGATGTTAACTGTAAGAGCACTCAAAGAAGCTAGTAAATCATGTCTCCTTCTTCATAACTACTACATAAAAAATTACAATAAACAAGACTTAATAGTGGCATACAAGGAAAAGCACTTTCTCGTGGGTGAAGGCATCTTTCTCATCTCATGGTCCTATCTCTATGACCTTTTCACCCTCGACGCGTTGGATATCTCTCTAATATGATGCTTCTCTTGTAAGTCCTCGAAAACTAGGTTCTTCAACATATATACTCAATATAAGTGTTGTATGTGTCTAACAAATTTGGTATTTTGAGTATAGGCACATGCAACAAGTTACTCGTCATAGAACGGGAAAGGAGTCTCCTGCATATCTTGACCCGCAAATATTAACGAGAACTAATCTTCTAATGGCTAGCAGTCGAAAAATGTTGCATATTTTCTCAAGTCAATGAGACATTACAGTGATAAGGAGCTCCTAGTCGTACCGTTCAACCCGGGTAACCGTTGGGTAACCCTAGCAATTTCTAAAAAGTACAACATAGTCTGGTACTGTGGGTAACCGTTGGGTAACCCTAGCAATTTCTAAAAAGTACAACATAGTCTGGTACTGTGACTCCGCAAGGCCAATAGATTCAGTAACTGGGAATCAACTTACCCGTGATTGGACTGATATTATGGCCGTTCTTAACGAGTAAGTTCCTTCTTCACTTTAGTTTCTAACTGTTTCGTCATTGCACGATACTTTTGTATTAACTGTGAATATTTCTGTTTAGGGCTTTTGATGCGTACGTGGTTAAGGTGTTAGGAGGACACCAAAAAGGAAAACGCCGACAACTTAAACATCATACTACATTCTGTGTCCCACAACAAACTCAAGGCAACACATGCGGCTTCCATGTCTGCTTAAGCATGGTTGTATTTGGAGAGCGACCGAATTGCAATGTATGTGTAAATGCATTTATTTTACTTTAATAATAATCTTTTTCTATTTCTCACCTAGCCTCGAGCACATTAGAGAGAGGCTATGTAGGCTCATCTTTTCTGAAATCATTAATTCGAAGGGAGAATTTTATTACAATATACAGGATTAGATGACAGTTATGATTTGTGTAATTATTTACTTGGTAAGCAGGATGAACAGGGGGGCATTCATTATGTAATAGTTACTTGGTAATCACGATAAAACTTTGTTAATTTTTTATTGGTCAATATAATTTAATATGTGATCTCTATTTGGCTATACATATGTTTCTGTATGTGTATGTTACTGACCCTGGCAATGCCGCTGCCAAATCCTGGTTAGCTTAAGGATGCAGCCGACAACCAGGATAAACAGGGGGTATCTAATAGGAGACAAGCATTTAGTAGGGTGTGTGTCCTATTACTGCCACAGTGACCCAGCCGGTAGCTAAATCCGTGAAGAGCTAATATAAAGAACGTCTCGGATTTCTTACATAAAGGAGACGGACGTACTTAAAGCGCGTCTCGAATAAGTCTCCTATTAGTCTCTTATTTCTTACAAAAAGGAGACGAGCAGCCTAAAACCGCGTCTCAAATTAGTCGTTAAACCGCAACGAGCTGACATAAGGCCGTCACGGATATCTTACAAAAAGAAGATGGGCAGCCTTAATGCACGTCTCGGATTTCTTACAAAAGTAGACGGGCAGCCTTAAAGCGCGTCTCGAATTTTTTACAAAAAGGAGACAGGCCGCCTCAACGCGCATCTCAGATTTCTTACAAAAAAGAGACGCTCTATATATTAAAGCTTGTCTTCCATGTGTACTAATCGCCGACACGCCTAAAAGCACGTCTCCGATGACTGTAATGCGAGACGCGACGACGGAGACGTGCCGTTCTTCATGCGGGCGCGTCTCAAATGAGCCTGCTTAGCATACAAATCTCAGTCTCTTCGTGTCTGTGTGTGTGAAGTTCGGAATATTACATATGGACGAGATCAATGGAGCTAAACTAGAAAACTCATCATGGCCATATATACCATGCATGCTACTGCTTCTATCAAGGACACAAAGTCAGCACAAAGGATATCAGATTGCCAGTGCAGTTCAGTGCAGTGCGTGCCAAGTGACGCTATTAGATCAGAGGAAAATAATTCAAGTTGAGATGCTCAGTGAGGTGCAAGGATCAACGGGGAGATGGATGCTTAGTTATATACAGAAGTTACCGAACAAAAGAGATATGCACGGGGGTGTAAATGTGAAAGGACAATGAAACGAGTAAAATAAATTGCCATGTTGGATGTAGGAACGACATTACTAGATCTTTTTGGAGCCATGGGTGGGAAGCGTGAAACAATCAATACAAATGCAATGTGATGAACTAGACGGGCATACTATGACATCGGTTTGATTTTGTCCACCAGGCATTCAAGCAGCAAGGTCAAAACACTTGCTTATTATTTGACGTAGTTAAGAAGCTTCGTTGTACACTAGATTGTTGTTATCACTTGTTACTGTAAGATTAAAGGATAGAAAATCAGCTATAAGAGGCGAATGAATAATAGATGATGTAATTTTTTTTGGAAGTCTCAACCCCTCAATCAAAAACTAATCTAATTGAAAAACACGTTTGTGCAAATAGATTCTTTGATAGTAAACATGATCACAACTCCAATGATAGTAGATAAAGGAGTTAGTGAGACAATGTAATAATCACGTTAATAGGTTGTATAAAACTGAAACTATGATAAAAAACATGATCAAAGGTCGATTGAAAATAAACGAACGGCAAAAACAGAATACGTATGAAAAAAACAGCATCCAAACGCCCAAAAACTAAGTCTTTGGTGATACTTTATGCCTTGACAGAATACAAAGAAAACCAAACTATGAGCTTCCATTTGGTTGCCTAGTTGGAGTGAATAATTATAAGAACATTACTCCCTCCATTTTAAAATAAATGATGTTGGTTAGTTTAAAATTAAACTAGTTGGAGTGCTCATAGATTATTAAGTCATTTATTTTGAAATAGATAGAGTAATATATTTGTACAAAAGAACATGACTTAGAGTTGATTTATTGAATAAAAAAGAATATAAATATGTTGCAAGATAGATGATAAGGAGGAAAAAAGAAAATATAGGTTTAACATGAACTGAATATGCTCGATTTTAAAAATGTCTAATATATCCAATAGCAATATTAACTCAGTCATCTATGTAGTAACACTCTTGACTCCTACCTATCTTAAGCCTATGTAGGGCACTAGAGTCCAGCCAAGCTTAGGCATACTCAGATTTTAGATGGACTATAATAGTTACCACCAAACTTTTTACACTTTGATCCTCACTCCTGAGGTATCACGTTGTACACCATTCATAAAAGCTGCTGATACAAATAATTTTTTCCATTCAAGATGCTCACATCACTAGTGGCGGACAGATCCACGCACCCGCGGGGGAGGAGGGGGGGCTCCTACCGCTGGAAATTCTCTTCAATTTTTGTTTTAATTTTGGAGCTAGAAAAGAGACATTAAATAATTGAATATTGAAGACAACTAAATAAATGGTGGACAACACCAGTTGGACTAAAAATTTTCACATTTTGGTTCATCTTAGAAACAAATTAAATTTATTATCACATTTCGTCGAGCCCAAAAGTCAAACAAAAACAATAGTCTATTATAATATGGTGTAGTCTATAATCCTTTATTTCTAAAAGTATGCGTATTGCAATACCTCCAGTGCAGGGGCGAGACGACGTGTTGTACCGTGTCAACCATAATAAACGAGCTAGATCAGTCGAGCAGCACAACAACGGGATACGTTGACGGCGAGCCAACTAATGATGCAGTATCGTGACACTAAGTATTAAATTTTTCAATTTAACTATTTTAGCATGCGATAACAAAGGCTTAGTTTTCTATTTAAAAAATGTTAAGTTAGCATGTTGAAAATAACGGTGTTTGTATTGTTTTCAAGTTTAAACAACACTTTACAAAATTATATTCCAACTATTCTTTTTTATTTGACACCGATCTATGACTTTTAGCATCCACTACGTTAGAACCTTAAATCGGAGACAAAGATTGGAGACGAGCGCAAAGGCGACCGTCTCAGAACTGGAAAACAAGACGCACCCGCATCAGCGAGGATCAGAACAGACTCGGTTGAGGGTAACAGGAGATGACCTACTTTAAGGCGTGTCTCATTTAAGTTAATATCCGAGACGCGTCTACTTCTTTGATAAAAGGGAGACACACGTTCCTACAACGTGACTCCAATTATGAAAAAAAGGAGACGAGCGTTTCTAGATGCTCGTCTCCTTTTATCATGGAAGCAGGCGCGTCTTCCATTCCCATTATAGAGAGACGCGCGTTACAAAGGATCGTCTCAGTTTTGTTTGCCTTTATACGAGCTCCTAGCTATGTCAGAACAGTGGCGGCCAGATCTGCTCTGTTCTTGCCCTATTCAAATCGTTCTTTTCCTCTTTGGAGGTGCCCTTCTAAAAATCTTGCGGTGATTATCAGTGGCCCTTAAAACAAAGGCTTAGTCCTCTCCTGCTCCTTACTATTCCCCTTTAGATCTTGACTATCAGTGGCTTCGAATTTCTTTGATTTAGCTCTTCTTTTCTGTACGTAGATGACGTCGGATCGAAGTTGGATGTATGGGTTGCACCTTTGTAATGAGTATATCAAAGGGGTATATGCATTTATTGATTTCGCGAATAAAGACATGTTGGACAACATTAGAGGGAATATTTATTGTCCTTAAAAACATTGCAGGAATGAGAATAGATATCGCACAAATGATGTGTTGAGGTCACATTTGATCACACATGGATTCATGGTGGATTATTGATGTTGGAACAAACATGGGGAGGAGGGACTTAATGAAGCAGAGATGAGAGATTCATATCTGGAGAGGGAGGTCCCTACCAGTGTCGAATAAGATCACAATGACGATGTGAACGAGCCAGATATATTAGGGTTCACCAATGACGATATGGAGTTTCAAGTGCATAACAAGGAAATGGTACACAATGTCGAGAGACATGGCGACGATGATCAGTACAGTATTGGTGAACTTGCAAAGTACAAGAAGATGATTGAAGACTCAAAGAATCCATTGTATCATGGTTGTGCGGTTCAGTACACGATACTGTTTGCGACGGTGAAACTTTTCGAATTGAAGGCGAGCAACGGATGGAATTATTGTAGTTTTAAGGAATTTTGACGCTCCTTAAGGACATGTTACCCCAAGGCAACGTAGTCCCTAAGACAGTTTATGAGGCAAAACAGATAATATGTCCACTGGGTTTGCAGGTGGAGAAAATCCACACGTGCAAGAATGATTGCATTCTATATCGTGGACCTGAGTACGAAAACTTTGAGAAATGCCCTATTTGTGGACTCGACCAATTCAATCGTAGGAAAGACGACGGTGATGATGAGAACTGCAACCTAAATAGAAGAAAAAGCGGGCCCAAAAAGGTGTTTTGGTACTTTCCTATCATTCCTAGTTTGAAGCGTTGGTTTGCAAATAAGGAGTCAGGATTGTTGCGATGGCACAAAGAGAAACAAAAGCAGGATGCTGGAATGATAAGACATCCTGTTGATACCACACGGTGGCGAAATATTGATTCACGAAATCCTGAATTTGCCATTTATATGAGAAATATTAGGATCACAATGAGCACCGATGGCATGAATCCTTTTTTGAACAGTAGCACACATAGCACATGGCCAATTGTGCTAACGATTTTGAATCTTCCTCCTTGGTTGTGCAACAAATGTAAATATATTATGATGTCAGGATTGATACCGGGGCCACAACAACCTGGGAATGACATCGACTCTTATTTCAGGCCTTTGGTTGAAGATCTAAAGGACTTGTGGTACAACGACGGAGTGCAGGTCTGGGATGAGCACACGCGTAAGTACTCTGGTCTCAAAGCCATTTTATTTGTGATTGTTAGTAATTCTCCAGCGGCCACGTAACTTATCCGGACAGAGTAAGAAAGTAGTTGCGGATGGCCACATTATTTCAGAGAAAAAGACTCACAGTATTTGAGAGAGTCATGAAAAATAGTGTACATGGGACATTGACGTTACATTCCAATGAAGCACCTGTTTTGGAGTATGAAGGATAATTTCAATGGTAACACTGAGAAGAGGCATCCTCCACCCCATCTCACAGGTCATGAAGTCTATGAAATGGTCAAGGATATCCATGTTGTCCTTGGTAAGCGGAAAAAGACCGGCAAAAATACTGGCGAAGATGACATGTGGAAGAAGCAATCGATCTTTTGGGAGCTACCGTATTGGAAAGACTTAGACGTCCGTCATTCGATTGATGTGATGCACGTTGAGAAGAATGTGTGCGAGAGCGTACTCGGGACATTTCTTACCATGGATGAGAAAACTAGGGACCATGGACATGCACGAGCTGATCTAAAGAAAATGGCAATTAGGCCTGAGTTGTGGCTGAATGACTCGTTAAAAGGAACGGAACTACCCACATCATGCATCACCCTTTCAAAACATGAGAAGAAAGAGTTTTGTGGGTTCTTGAAAAATATGAAAGTACCATCCGCCTACTCGACGAACATCTCAAGGCTTATTTCATTTCCAAATCTAAAAGTAGCTCCCGGTGTGAAGTCTAATGATTAGCATGTATTGCTTACGTAAATGATTGTTGTTAGAATTCAGAATATCCTACCAGTCAATGTTCGGGAGGCTATAATGAACTTTTGCTTTTTCTTCAATGCAATTGGTCAAAAAGTACTAAGTGAAGCAGCTCTAGAGTCATTGGAAAAAGGCACTATGAAACTTTATGCTTCCTTGAGATGTATTTTCCACCTGCCTTTTTTGACATCAGCGTCCATTTCACGACTCATCTTATTAAGGAGATAAAGCTACTTGGCCCTGTGTTCCTTCACTAGATGTATGCGTATGAGAGATTCAACGGCATAGTGAAGTCCTTCTTTAGAAATCGAGCTTAGCCTGAGGGCAGCATGGTACAAGGATGTGGAGTGGGCTCTAACTACGCTGACTCGAGTAACCCTATTGGTGTTCCCAAGTCTCGTCATGAGGGGAGGCTCACAGGAAAAGGGATCGTTGGGAAGAAGGCTATAACTCCAGATCTACATTTATTCTTCTGCGTTCATTTTCACATATTGCAACAGATGTCCATTGTGTCTGAGTTTTTCGATGAGCACAAGGAGGTGCTGCTTAGAGACAATCATGGCCGCAATGAATCATGGTTAGCAAATGAACACATGAGAAAATTCATTGGCTGGCTCCGGGATTGGATTTTTCACTCATTGGATACTCAAACAAGTGAATACCTAAAAAAGTTGGCTCGTGGTCCTATATTCACCATTATGACATATCAAGGATACGACATAAATGTATACACGTTCTACACTTTACAACAAGATAAGAAAAGCACATATCAGAATAGTGGTGTATGTGTTGATGCTTATGATGCTACGGGCCAAGAGAAAAACATGTACTATGGTCAAATATAAGAGATCTGGGAGCTTGACTTTCACGGATTCAATATTCCTCTTTTTCGATGCAACTGGGTTGATGGAATCAATAGTGTTGTACAAGACAAGTAAGGATTCATTAGCGTTGATCTTAACCGTCAAGAATATAAGTCGGATCCTTTCATGTCAGCAGAAAACGTTGGTCAAGTGTTCTATGTTCCAGACACAACAAATAAAAGACTTAAGGTGGTTATACCTGAAAAATGACGAATCGTCGGAGTCGATAATGCCGGCGATGAGGAAAAGTTTGATCAATTTTATGAGATTCCTCCTTTCATCACCGTGATGATCAAACCAAGAATACCATCGGCCAACGAAGCTTCTTACTTGCACAGCGACCACCAAGAAAAAGTCAAGAATTTCAAAAAAACCAAGACTGCAACTGAAAGTAGCAAAATGATTGTGTGAAATATGCTCAATATGTGAAAATATGGTCAATTGAGTGAAAATTTGGCTTTAATGGATATTTGTGTGATATATGCTCAATGTGTGAAATATGGCCATTTGAGTAAAAATTTGACCTTCATTGGTCATATGTGTGAAATATGCTAAATGTGTGAAAAATATGGCCACTTGATGCCTTGTGTTCTATTTCTAATGGAGCACTACTGAATCTGGCAATTGTTCTGCCCTGAACGAAGCAAAAGGGAGAAGATCTCTAAGTAAGTGCGTCTTGTATCTCAACATAAAGGAGACGCGCATTATGGAGCCACTATATAGTGCGTCTCTGATCTGAATAAAATGCGAGACGCGCCCATATGAGACTCGTCTCTCATACATGTAAATGAGAGACGAGCATTATATACGCGGGTCTCCGATTGGTGCCCTAGGTATTTTAGATATCGCACACTCTCACTCAACACTAAACAAAATTTTCGGCAATTTTTGACCTCGCGCTCTCTCGCTCTACTATCGCCCAAGAAACCGCCGCGTCGGCGCCGCCGCCACCTCGTCCCCGGAGCACGCCGTCGCCTCGTCCCTGTCCCCGGAGCACGCTGCCGCCTCGACTCTGCCCTTGGAGCATGCCTCCACCGTCCCTCTTCCTCAACTTCTTTGTCATTGTCAAGTTGCCGCCTTCGACCTCAACTCCACCTCGACCCCGACTGCGGTATCTAGTCCTAACATTTATGACTAGTTGTGTGGATATCAACGAGAAAGGAGTCTCCTGCATATCTTGACCCACAAATATCAACGAGAACTAATCTTCTAATGGCCAGCGGTCGAAAATATGTTGCAGATTTTGTCAAGGAAATGAGACACTACAGTGATAAGGAGCTCCTAGTCGTACCGTTCAACACGGGTAACCATTAGGTAACCCTAGCAATTTCTAGAAAGTATGACCAAGTCTGGTACTGTGACTCCGCAAGTCTCAGAGATTCAATAACTGGCGAGCGATTTACCCATGATTGGACTGATATCATGACCGTTCTTAACGAGTAAGTTCCTTTTCACTTTAGTTTCTGGCTGTTTTCTCATTGCACGATAATTTTATATCAATCGTGAATGTTTCTATCTAGTGCTTTTGACACGTACGTGGTTAAGGTGTTAGGAGGACACCTAAAGGGAAAATGCCGACAACTTAAATATCATACTGTATTCTTCGTCCCACAACAAGCTCCGGGCAACACATGCGGCTTCCATGTCTGCTTAAGCATGGTTGTATTTGGAGAGTAGCTGAATTATAATGTATGTGTAAGTGCATTTATTTTACTTTATTATTAATTTTTTACTAATTCTCATTCATCGTGTGGTAGGACTACGAAACCGTCTTCAAGAACGCAGTAGGTTCTAGACTCGAGCACATTAGAGAGAGGCTAGCAGGTTCATCTTTTCTAGAATCATTAATCCAAAGAGAGAATTTTATTACAATATATAGCATTAGATGACCGTTATAATTTGTTTAATTAGTTACTTAGTAAGCAGGATGAACAGGTGGCATTGTTTGTGTAATAGTTACTTGGTAACTATGATTGACACTTTATTAATATTTGATCGATCAATATAATTTAATGTGTGATCTCCATTTGGCTATACATATGTTTTTGTATGTGTATGTTGCTGACCCTGGCAATGCGGATGCCAAATCCTGCATAGCTCCAGGATATAGCCAGCAACCAGGATAAATAGGGGGGCATCTAGAGACTAGCGCTTAATAGACCATTATTCACGACGGCTTCTTTTAACCATCGTAAACAATTTCATTAACGACAGTACCATCGTTAATAAAATTGGTCGTCGTTAATTTGTCTTTTTTCTGTAGTGGCCACAGTGACCCAGCCGGTAGTTAAATCTGCGACGAGCTAACATAAAGAAGGTCGCGGATTTCTTACATAAAGGAGACGAGCAGTCTAAAAGCAGTCTGAAAGCGCGTCTCAGATTAGTCACCTATTTCTTACAAAAAGGAGATGAGCAGTTTAAAAGCCCGTCTCAGATTAGTCGTTATATGCGACGAGCTCACATAAAGACTATCTCGGATTCTTACAAAAATGAGACGGGCAGCCTTAATACGCGCCTCGGATTTTTTATATTAAGGAGACGGGCAGCCTTAAAGCTCATCTCGTCTTCTTACAAAAAGGAGATGTGCCGCCTTATTTCTTACAAAAAGGAGAAGCGCGATCTTAAAGCTTATCTCCCATGTGTACTAGTCGGAGACACCCCTAAAAGCGGTCTCCGATGACTCTGTAATGCGAGACGAGGACGACGGAGACGCGTGGTCTGCGCGTCTCCTTTCTTAGTTGGAGCGCGTCTGCGCGTCTCCTTTCTTCGTGCGAGCGCGTCTCGAATGAGCCTTTCTCATGTAGTGATCATTTTTAATCATCCATTTTATTCAAAGACTAGTTGAAATATGAAAAACTATAGATCATGCTTCAAATACTCTTATCGATAAAAACAAACTGTAATAAATATATTATATTCATTAACTGTTTAAAATAAGACAAATGGTCAAATGTAACTTAAAAATCAATCGCGTCAAATAAAAGAGAACAAAGGGAATACATAAGTTTAATGACACGAAAAATATGATAACTCTACTCCAATATGAGAAACACTATATTTAAAAAATTATTAACGTTGTTTGTTTTTAATGTGACGTATAATTCAGCTCACTCTATAGTTTTGGTCTGGATCCGGCACTGCACATCACATAATGTAGGCATGTGGCAAACTAATTTATGTTATGATAAAGTCAAATCAAGTCATATCTCAAAGCAAAAAAAATATCAAAAAGAAAACAACAATATGTTCACGTGTGCTTTGAGTACCCAAAATGCTCCACATGCTATCCACACCTCTAGCTTATTCCTATATCTTGCTTTCTATATTCTTCCCACTGAGAAACACTCAATCAAGGTCAATGTCTCACGCATATATTTGCTTGATGCGAACGGGTGGCACCAGGAATTCAAGTTTGACTGGTTTGTGGATGATGCTAGAGTTTGCCAATGCAGTTTTGTGATGCAAGGATTTGCTTCTGTCGAGTATAATTTTAAGAACAGGTGAAACAAATGGTGGACTCGGAAAAAAATTAAAGTTGACCACTTCTCTTCCAAGTCAGGGCATCCTGGGACAATGATGGTAAGAGATGACTAATGAGCGATGGTAAAGTAGTATTAGTTCCATCTCTGTCGAAGGTTATATATATATATATATATATATAAAGGGCATACCCAGTGCTGAAAACTCGCACACGTTGTGGGGTCTGGGGAAGGGAATTTTTAGGCAGCCTTCCCCTTACTTATTTTGCAAGGAGGCTGATTCGAACCCAGGACCTACAGGACACACACAAGTGGAGAGACTCTACCACTGCGCCAGGCCTGCCCTTCATATATATATATATATATATATATATATATATATAACAGTTCAAAGGTGCCACGAAAAATCAAATTTTGCATGGGTGCATTGGAGCTACTTCTGTTCAACAAAGACATATTGAGCTCACAACCGGCAACCACTTAGCCCATTATACGACATCAGATCATCAAGGCACCTGAACCATCAAGAAACATTGTTATTTTGATGTAGTATATCTTGTAATTTAGGACCGATACGTCAAATAAATGACATGAAAATACTGCTACAAGTAGATAAATGGATCCCCACATGCAAGATTTTCTACTCCAAAACTGGCTACACTTGGGAGCTTCCCACATGAAATCTACTTTGTGTAGAAGGTTGACTTTGTAAGTATTTAGAAAGGATATAACGTTCATCCAACAATTTTCCCTTCATCAATCAGAGTGATTGACACGCACAGGAAGCAAGCTTATTTTATATCTTTGATTAAATTCTCACTTCATCACCATTGGCCCAACACGTACTCGGTGACCCATATCCAAAGATGACAATAGCCATCGCAACTGTACACCATGTGCAACATTTCCCTTCCTTGGATTTGCATCGAAAGGTGATCAAAATGAAATTGTTGATGTCTAGTGATGTGGCCACCCTTTCTAATCAGTTTAAGATTTTGAATGCAGCTACTCGATGCATAGTAGTTTAATATGGTATCAGAGCTAGAGATCACGGGTTAGTACCTTGACGGACATAATTTATTAAATTAAATTGCAATCAACTCTTATTTCACATTTGAGGCTTGAGAGAGTCTCCACATGAGGAAAAGTGTTGAAATATAAGGTAAGGTCTACCCTTCCTCATCTGCTTAAACTTTTTGAGTGTAACTAATCGATGTATAGTAACTCAATATAAACATTCACACATTAATAAAATATGTTTGGTTAAAAATATTGAAGTCTCGGCTCAACGTGAGTAATCTGACTCAAGCCAATATTAATAACAGAGCTGAAATATAGAAAAAAGTATGAAGCATAGTAAATATACTGTTTTGGGGGCAAGAGATAGAAGAGTCAGGTGAACCTTTTAAATGCACAAAAGTGATAGTCATTTCATTACGATACGACGGGATCAGCAGTACAATAAATGTCAATCACAAGTCATTACAGGAGGCGTTAAGTTAGTTTTAGGTATTTTGTGCAAGCAAGATACTGGTGTAATCTGCAACATTTATTTGAGTAATTGGTCTAAAAGGATGAGATGCTGCGGTATACCTCTATAGAAGCATCGTGTAATAATGATATAGAACTTTGGGACAATTTTGACGTTAGTTAAATTTGTTCTAATGTAGGGATAATTAAAATGGAGTAGTGCCAACAAGAAGCTTGCACTACACGGTACATTCGCATGCAGGAAGGAACAAGTGGTGGCTACTTGAATTTTTGTAGCTAGACAAATCTTGTGCACTAACGTATCTTCAATATGTGGAAGCTTTTTATTTTGTGTGATTTGTACTACAGAGTCTGCCCTTCAAGTATGAGGCAAGCTAAGATATAACCCAGTTTGAGCCCTGGCTCCTTGATGCACTAGTTCCATTTGGTTCCTCAAGCCCCTCCTCTGGCTACTCTATAACTTTTATATTCAATATTATATAGCATGCAGTTTACACAAACCACTCAAATTGGCGTCCATTTTGGATTAGTTCATGTTTCAGGCGTGGTGGGCATCAGGATTCTCCTCATTTTTTTTATTTTAGAAACAAGTTTGATAGACAACCTTAATATATTTTAGTCCAAAGATATAGATGCAGCTCTGATTCCTACACTGAGATTGAAGAGCCGTAAGCGTACTGTCGAACAAAACCACACGCATAACAAGTGAGAGGTGTCAAAAGAAGTTGTTAGAATAGAGTCTGAAGCGTATGGACAAAGTATTCTTATTAGTATTTTTTTAGAAGCATAGTCAATTATAATTGCTCTCTTCGGCACCACTTTAATTTAGTTTATTACTACAACGTGTTTCAAATAGGAACAACTATAATGGACCCGATTTCTTAAAATGCTTTTAATCCAAATTTTTTAAACAGCCACACCATCAATGCGCGTTCATTTATGCAGACTATGAGACCATAAAACTCGAAAGGGGTGAGCTTTCGTTCTTGCTTGACGTCAGTTGTCAGTGGGCCACTTAAATTCCTCGGGCCTCAGCTCCCTAACTCGTACCTCCCAAGCACATGTAGCTAGTTTGCACGAAAGGCTCTTCCCAGCATTTTGGAGTTCGTCTTGTATGCATGGTAGGTTTGACCTGATTAGAGACAGAAGGAACCCACATCAAGGGAGAAATAGATAATTCCTTTCAGCTAAACAACCAACGCTTGCAAGTCTATCATGTTAGACATACCCCCTGCTGACGACATGTATTTGACAAATGGACACGAGAGTAGTACATGAGCTAAGGTTGATGTTACAGCTCTTAGGAGCTTTATTTTAAGGCCTGAACTTCTGCAGCCTTGGCATCTGTCTCTTCTTTCTCGCCTTCCCTTTCCGCAGCGAGTTTATCCCGGTGCAGCTTCTCTGCAGCTTGCAATGCTGCACGTTGCTCTGCCTGTAGGCGTTGCATCTCCTCTTCCTGCTGCTGCCTCTCGAACCACGTGTCTGCATCAGCCCAAACTGAAAGAGACGAGTATCCTTGTGAGCAATGCAACCACAGGTCTGATTAGTGATCAATATTGATAACAGAGATCAAAGTCAGCCCTTGCACCAACCATTATCTAATGGTCTACTCAGTATCAAAGTATCAACACAATGGACAATGTGAACGTAAATAATTTTCTTTTGGATTTCATTAAAAGAAAGAACCAATAATAGAGACCAACAATAAAGTATAAAGCTACTGTGAATCACATGTACATCTGCCTTTTCATAATAAAAAATACTATGAAGCTAGTAATTGTAAGGGAATGCATGGATAGCAATGGGTGTTTCATGACAAACAAAGATCAAGATAGATCCCCAAGTTAGCCATCATCTAAATGTCTACTTGATAACTAGTGATTAACATCGCCAAAGCGTCCAGGCGCTCCGTGTGACACCCGGTTCCGAAAACAGAACCAAGTTAATGCATATGTGTGTCCATAATGTTCATCACACATACACATGTAATCTACAAACTGAATTCAGAATATAACCACGAATAAATAGTGTTTAAGTACTTTATTACATCGACTAATTGTCTCACTCATGAATCTCTAACTTATTCGTGCAGCGGATGTCTCTAAACGACAGCGGAATATCAATAAAGGCAGTAGGCTCCATCTTTAACTCCACGGGCATATTGACGGTAGTTCGCACGCCTAGTACTCCACATGGTCCTTGAAGTACTCTTCTCCTGTTGTTGATGTTTGTGTGATAATGCAAGGGTGAGTACATGCCGTACTCAGCAAGCGCAGGAAAAGTATGACATGTAACTTACAACAAGGTAGGAAACAAAAAGGCTCATTGCAGCAAGCAAATTTTATTTCACAAACATGATAAAAATAGCAACTAAGTCTAGATGAATTAAATCCCAATATAGCCAAGTAATCAGCAACATTCTTTCATCATAATTCATCATTTATCAAGTCTCAACCAGCCATTAATCTTTCTCAAGTTCATCTAATGCTAATAAATATTCATATCCTTCTCATATTTATATAACCAAAACTAAACTCATTGTCATGACTCAAAACAGACCCAAAACCAATTCCAATGACCATACCATAACCATACCGGATAACCATCCCAAGTTTTCCCTCTAATTATGGAAGTTGGCCAGGTGCTTTTGACCGGAAGCATGGCTATCATGATAGTTTTACACTCTGCAGAGGTGGCACCACTTTACCCACAAGTTCGTGATTTCGTCACCCGTCGGCGACTGCAGAACCTCCATTGTACCAGTACACAACCGTCGGTGTATGACCAAGAGATCACAGAACAGCCTTTATGAAGGGGCTACTAGATGTATGGACTCACTGAGGTTTCACCGACAGGCTCAAATCACCATTCTCCCACCCACGGGCCCCATCTTGTGCCATGCAGTTCCCAGAGCAGTCCTCTCTCGACTCCCATTCCCCGCGCCATCCACGGTCCATAATAAGCTAGCATCACACCTAATTAATCAGCTAAACCGCACCCATAATTGGCCTTGTGGTGGCACTATTTTCCTGGCATGTTCTCGCATGAACCGGTCCTTAGATCTACGGCAAGTTCCATCATCTCATCCAGCAACATTCACGAACCAAGCTTGCCTAGATCTCCCCCGATTCCATGCTCATTATCATCATCAAGTTCTCATCATCATTATTCATATGAGTGCAGTAGCTAACCACGTTTTAATTCAGCTTCCCGTATCCCGTAGATTAAGCAAAGGAAAAAGGAAAAACGACCATACCTGACTCATCAACTTTCCTGGAGCCAAGGATGGTTAACAAAACTAGTAAACTCCTATAAAAGGGTGTCCCATCAAGTTGACTCAAGCATACGAGTTTTCGCAAAAAAAACAGTTCAAAACATGAGATCAATATGGTCAAGGGGCAATTGCCTTGCTCCCGTGGTTCCTGTTGTTCAAGCGTCTCGAAGTCTTGGTGATGTAGTTCCTCGTAGATGGTCTCTTGAGATTGTCCTTCTACTCACGACCATGCACATACAAAATTTACAACAATCAATTATCATGCACAAACTTTACTCAAGATGCAATGGGGTAGATGAATGCAAATCCTATGGTGTTGTTTTATTAAACCAGTTTGTATGTGTTCTTGCATGTTTTAACGGGCTTTCATGGGGTTTTATGATGAACAAGGGTGCTCGGATCAAGTGTGGACGTGGTGATGATCTTGACTCAAGATCTAAATCAATTCCACCGTCAAAAATCGATCAAAACATGATCTATCCACACAAAAAAGTTTCTGTTCGAAGGGGGCAAAGAAAACGGATGCGTAGAAACAGTGGCGACGTCGTAAGATGGGTAATAGGGACCTACCTCACTTGCTCCTTGGTGGCATGGCCTATCTTCTAGCAATGGCAGCAGTGGGGGGTTTTTCTATGGAAGACTAGGGCAGGACAGATCGTCGGTTCTTTTCCGGCGACGGCGAGGCGTGACGGGTCTCGATGACGGGGCTCGACGGCGGGGCTCGACGGCGGGGCTCGTCGGCGGGGCTCACCGGCGACCGAACTCCGGCGAGGGGGGGGCAACTCGGCGAGTTGGGGGTTAGGGCCTCCAAGTCACCGACTTGGGAGGGGGAGAGGAGGGGGGGCTGCGGCCAAAAGGGGGGGTTGGGTTCTATTTATAAGGGGGGAGGGGGGAGAATCCTAATCCAATTGGAGTTAAATCCTAACAAACTTTTGCTCATTTAATTTAGTGCGGCAGCAATGGGGAAAAATTTCCCAAATGTGGGGAAAATTCCCCCTTTTTGGGGAATTGGGGAATTTGGAGATTTGGGGGGGGGGGGTTCGGGGAAATTGGAAATACCTCATTTCAGCTATCTTTTTCCCATTCCTCACCATTTCTCTGTCACTTACTCCATTTCTACATTCCCCTCTCCATTTCTATGTCCCACTCTCAATTTCTACATGGACCTTCTCTATTTCTATGCCCCATTCTCCATCTCTATATGCCCTTGTCCATTTCTATGGTTCCTTCCTCCATTTCTATGGTTATTTCTCCATTTCTATGGTTCCTTCCTCCATTTGTATGGTCCTTCCTCCATTTCTATGGTCCTTTTCTCCATTTCTATGTTTCTTTCTCCATTTCTATAGTTCTTTCTCCATTTCTACGTCTTTTATAATGTTTCTCTTCATTAAATGTATGCATGCATGGAAATGAATTTGAGGGTGTTATAAACCTACCCCCTTAAACTGAGTCTCGCCCTCGAGATTCGATAGAGTAGAGAATAGATGAGGGAATTCTACCTTGAGGTCTTCCTCACGCTCCCATGTAGTTTCGGTTTCCGTGTGATGGCTCCACTATACCTTGCACCAACGAATTACTTTGTTCCTCGTGACCCTTTCCTTCACATCCAAAATTTTGATGGGGTGCTCCGTGTAGTTCAGATCCTCTTGAAGCTCGAGCTCATCCGTCGGTACTTGTTCTTCCGGTACTCTTAAACACTTCTTTAGTTGGGACACGTGAAACACGTCGTGCACGTCGGAGAGGTGCGTTGGCAGCTCTAGTTGATAGGCTACTTCTCCTTGCTTGTCCAAAATCTTGAATGGCCCAATGTAGCGAGGTGCTAACTTGCCCTTGACGTTGAACCGTCGTTGGCCTCGAATAAGCAATACCTTAAGATACACGAAGTCTCCTACTTCGAAGGTCAATTTTCTTCGCCTATTGTCCGCATAACCATTTTGTCGTGACTGAGCAGCTTTCAAATTTTCTCGTATTGTTTGGACTTGCTTCTCAGCGTCTTGCAGCACTTGGGGCCCAAACACTTGGCTCTCTCTGGTCTCATTCCAGAACAGCGGCGTTCTACACCTTCTACCATACAATGCTTCAAAGGGTGACATCTTCAAACTGGCTTGGTAGATGTTGTTGTATGAGAATTTAGCGTACGACAGACTCCTATCCCAGCTACGCCCATGTTTCAAGGCGCAAGCTCTCAACATGTCTTCCAAGATTTGATTTGTCCTCTCAGTTTGCCCGTCGGTTTGCGGGTGATAAGCGGAGCTAAAATCCAGTCGTGTACCCATAGCTTCATGCAGCTTCTTCCAGAACCTAGAGATAAATTGAGAACCCCGATCTGAAACTATCCTCTTCATAACTCCATGGGGACACACGATTTGCTCCATATACAGCTCGGCTAGTTGTGCAACGCTGTACTTGGTTTTAACAGGAAGGAAATGGGCTGTTTTTGTCAATCAGTCCATGATAACCCAAATAGAGTCGTAACCGGTTGAGTACGTGGCAATCCAACGATGAAATCCATGTTGATGTCTTCCCACTTCCACTCGGGTACTTTCAATGGCTGCAACAGTCCAGTGGGTCTTTGATGTTCGGCCTTCACCCGTTGGCACGTATCGCATAAGGCAACATATTCAGCTATGTCCCTTTTCATACCATCCCACCAATAGCAAGTTTTCAGGTCCTTGTATCTTTATACAACCGGGGTGTATGGAATAAGGTGAGTCATGTGCCTCCTTTAATATCGTGTCGCAGATGTGCTTCACGTTAGGCACACAAAGCGTTTTCCCTAACCAAAGCGTGCCTTTCTCGTCTTCCCTGAAATCCTTTTCTATGACTTGTCGGATTCTTTCCTTGATTTCTTCATCCGTTGCTTGGCCATCTCGTATCTCTTGTTCCAGCGAAGAGTTGAGTTCTATCACTTCCATCTCATTCAAGAACTCGACATGTAACCGTTCGAACTCCTTGCGCAGCTCGGGCGGCAGCTCCCGAACCGTGAGTTGGTGACATGCTCCCTTTCGGCTCAACGCATCAGCTGGCCTTTCTGGGGTGATAGTTGATTCCAACATCATAATCCTTAATGAGTTCCAACCATTGACGTTGCCTCAAATTCAGATCCGTTTGCGTGAATATATACTTGAGGCTTTTGTGATCCGTATATATCTCACATCGGTGGCCAAGGATATAATGCCTCCAAATCTTCAAGGCATGTACCACGGCTGCAAGTTCCAAGTCATGTGTGGGGTAATTCAGCTCATGTTTCTTTAGTTGCCTCGACGCATAGGCTACCACTTGTCCTTCTTGCATGAGCACACATCCAAGCCCTTGGCTTGATGCGTCACATTATATGTCGAAGCTCTTGCTCATGTCCGGTAATACCAAAATCGGCGCTGTGGTTAGTTTTTTCTTGAGCTCCTCAACGCTTTCTTGGCACACTGGTGTCCACTGAAATGCTTTTCCCTTCATTAGCAATTCAGTCATAGGCTTCGCTATTTCAGAGAAATCCTTGATGAACCGGCGGTAGTATTCAGCCATCCCAAGGAAACTTCGAATATCTCTCACATTCTGCGGTTGGTTCCACTTTAAAACGTCTCCCACTTTTCCGGGATCAACCGATACTCCTCCCACGGAGATGATGTGTCCTAGGAACGATATCTCCTTTAGCCAAAATTGACACTTGCTGAACTTGGCATACAATTGATGCTCTCGCAGTTTCTACAATGTCAATCTCAAGTGTTCTTCATGTTCTTCCTCGCTTTTTGAGTACACCATTATACCGTTGATGAAAACCACGACGAACTTGTCCAAGTACTCCATGAAGACCTAATTCATGAGGTACATAAAGTATGCGGGTGCATTCGTTAACCCAAAAGACATAACTGTATATTCATACGAACCATACTCTGTTCGAAACACAGTCTTGGGTATGTCGGAGGGCTTAATCTTCAGTTGGAAGTATCTCGACCGAAGATCAATCTTGGAGAAAATTCGAGCACCTTTCATTTGGTCGAACAGATCATCAATACAGGGCATCGGGTATTTATTCTTGATCGTCACTTCGTTGAGAGACCTATAATCCACACATCCTTTGGGTCCCATCCTTCTTGTCTACGAAGAGCACGGGGGCTCCCCACGGCGACGAGGTTGGGTGTATAAAACCCTTTTCTAGCTGCTCCTGAATTTGCTTCTTAAGTTCCACTAGTTCATTAGCGGGCATCCTATATGGCCTTTTCGCTATAGTTGCAGTTCCAGTACTAAATCAATGGCAAATTCAATGTCCCTGTAAGGTGGCATACCTGGAAGTTCTTTCGGGAACACATCTGAAAATTCTTGAACCACCGGAATGTTTTCCAATGTTGCTTCTTCGACGTGGTTCAACGTTGCCTTCTCGGTCGCCGGTTGGGCTGACTCGAACTCAATACGAGTACCGTGCTCGTTTGTCAACTGCACGCTCCTCTCAGCACATTGAATCACTCTGTGGTGCTTGCTTAACCAATCCATTCCAAGTATTATATCAATCCCTTAGGAATCCAAGACAATAAGGTTGGCAAGAAAGTCTACCCCCTTATTTTAAGGTTTACTTTCGGACATACAATATTAGTCCTCATCTCTCCACCGGGAGAATTAACCAACAGTGTGTTTCAGGTGTGATATGGGCAGATTATACTTGACAACATACTTGGACGATATGAATGAATGCGATGCTCTGGAATCAAATAAAACAATGGCTGGGTTGGAGTTGGCAAGGAACATACCAATCACGACGTCCTCAGCTTGTTGTGCTTCCTCAGCGGAGACATGATTCATATTGCCACGAGCGTAGTTCTGCTGTCCACGGTTACCTTGATTAGCTCCTCCGTTCGGCTGTGGGTTCTGCTTGGGCGCGTTGCTTGGCTGTCCAAGGCCTTTCTTCAGACACTGAATTGCAAAGTGTCCCGCCTCTCCACATGAAAAACATGTTTTGCTGCCCATAACAGCAGGAATGTTGGGGCGAGGCTGGTTTTGAGCATAGGCGCCCATGTTGGGACGGGGCGCAGGAGGCAAAGGCATACGAGGTGCTTGCATAACAGGACGTTGCTGTGGTGGTTGATTAGGGCGAGGTCAATTTGCAGGGCGGAAAGTAGAAGCGGACGAGCCATACTGTGGTGCAGCTGGTGACATGAAACGGGGACGTACATTGCTCCCTTGTGGCTAGTATGGCATCTTCCTCTTGCCCTCTTGCTCGATCTCACGGATCTTGCTCTCAACCACTATAGCTTTGTCAACGAGCTTCTGGAAGTTTGCATAATCGTTGTTGAGCATCTGAACTTGGATCTCATTGTTCAATCCTCTCATGAACAAGTATTGCTTCTTTTGATCCGAGTTGACATCTTCTGGAGCATACCTTGACAGCTGCGTGAACTTGTTGAGGTACTCATTCACGCTCTTCCTTCCTTGGCGGAGACCTTCAAACTCTTGCCTTTTAAGCATAATGACTCTAGCAGGGACGTAATGAGAGTGGAAACTCTACTTGAATTCAGCCCAAGTAATAGTCTCCTGGTTGACATGAGCATTGCAAAGAGCGTCCCACCAGTTAGCGGATGCTCCCATAAGTTGGTGTGATGCAAAGAGAATTTTCTCCTGATTATTGCACTGAACAATAGCAAGCTTCTTTTCCATGGACTTCAACCAATCATCAGCCTCCATGGGATCATTAGCTTGTGCAAAAGTAGGCGTCCTAGTCCTCATGAACTCTCCCAATCTGTTGTGAGCCGGCGGTGGTGGCGGTGGGGGTGCAGGAACGGGGTTAGGATTGTTGTTGTTGTTGGCTTGCAGCTGTCCCAACGTTTGTATCATAGTTTGCATGAGCTTGTTCTGCATAGCCATCAAACGTTCAAAGTTGTTTGCATCAGCCCCGGGGTTAGCATTTTCAGGAACATCAACGTTGCCATCCTCTTGTGGTTCATTGTTGCCACGAGCGTTCCTTCTTTGACGGCTGGCGTTTTCCCTCACCATCTGTGAGAGAGAGTAGAGTAGAATAGAAAATAGAAGTTCAGATTGATCCCCCAACTATATGCATCAAGGTGTATGAACTAAATATCTTTTTTTATTAATTTCAGCCTATATGAGGATGTGAACACGTGCTGAAGCATCTCACATCTCTTCACTATGTGTGGATGTGGACATTCGTCGAAGCGTCCCACAACTCACATCAGCACACAAACCAAGCAATCATCACAAAAGTTCAACACACCACTCTTATTCAAGCTAGTACGATTTAAATGTTCCTATTACAGCTTATTCAATGGGAATCCTAAACTTAATCATGTGAACCGGTGCTGTTCTCGCCGTGTGACGGGGGTGGTCCATACATGGGCGCACACCATGGTGAGTCGGCAGTCCATGTAGGGAGAGATGACACTGGTGCTCCATTCGCTCCCGCGTTGGCACGAGTCTCCTCTTGTTTCTCCAGCAAATACAACTTCTTGCGGAGGTAACGGATCTCTTCTTGTGCGCTTGCATAGCGGTTTCCTAACTCCACGAGCAACCTCTGAGACTTGTCAGCAGCTTGTAGGTTGGAAAGAGCTGTTACATAGGGTCCAATGATCTTCCTTGTACCACTGTTCCGACACGGGTGTAGCTAAAAAGTGGTGCCCTCAAGCTGCTCATGGAAGACGTAGCACAGTCCGGTGAGTGCTTCCCATGCAGCATCATCGATAGCTTCTGCCCTTGTAGCTCTCCATGTGGGTGTGAAGTGCCGAGTGACAACCCTACCGTTACATAGGATGGTTACATCAGCCTTCCACTCTTCATGTCCGCGACGAGGGACTTTCTTGAGGAGATACTCCGGGTATAAGCTGCAGCGATCCAAAAATTATTTGAGCTCCCTAGATATGTGTCCTCCTTCCATTCCGTCGGGCCGAAATTCTTGAACTGAATGGTTGGTCCATTCATCACTTTCATTATTGGCCTCAGCAAGGGATGGCTCCTCCTCGGGTTCATCTCCTCCCGTCATAGCTTCATGAGGCTCCACGGGGTGTAAGCCCGCGCGAAACTCCTCCTGAGGTGCGTACCAATGTTGTTCTTGTGGATCATCCTCCATATCGTCTTCGAATGGTTCCACCTCTTCCGGATCCTCTTCCTCATGCATATAGCTATTTACTTCATCTTCATCACAAGGTTCCATCTTCACTTCCTCCCAATATGGTCCATCGGACACCTCAATGGGGTTAAGTGCACTCCCATGTGGTGGTGGACGAGTACTTATGCGTGCCGTGCTCCTGATCACCGGCATCTATAAATAAGACATGAGAAACTTTAGAGAAGGAAGAAATAACTCCAAAACTTCAAAAGTTATGGAGCAAGAAAGCAAAAGTGTTGCTGTCCAAAAGAAGAGAAAAGAGGGGCTGAAAATAGCACTTTGCGTTGGCTGAATTGACAAGTAAAGTGCAGCAGCAAGCAATTTTCAAAAATAGCAGTTTAGAGGGGTGTGCCTAAGTGTTTTAGAGTGTCCATTCTACCTAGGATTGTGTTCTACGGTCAACATGGCTCTGATACAAATCTGTGACACCCGGTTCCGAAAACAGAACCAAGTTAATGCATATGTGTGACCAGGATGTTCATCACACATACACATGTAATCCACAAACTGAATTCAGAATATAACCACGAATAAGTAGTGTTTAATTACTTTATTACATCGACTCATTGTCTCACTCATGAATCTCTAATTTATTCTTGCAGCGGAAGTCTCTAAACGACAGCGGAATATCAATAAAGGCAGTAGGCTCCATCGTCAACTCCACAGGCATGTTGACGGTAGTTCGCACGCCTAGTACTCCACATGGTACTCGAAGTACTCTTCTCCTGTTGCTGATGTTTGTGTGATAATGCAAGGGTAAGTACATGTCGTATCAGCAAGTGCGGGAAAAGTATGACATATAGCTTACAATAAGGTAGGAAATAAAAAGGCTCATTGCAGCAAGCAAATTTTATTTCACAAACATGATAAAAATAGCAAATAAGTCTAGATGAATTAAATCCCAATATAGCCGAGTAATCAGCAACATTCTTTCATCATAATTCACCATTTATCAAGTCTCAGCCAGCCATTAATCTTTCTCAAGTTCATCTCATGCTCATAAATATTCATATCCATCTCATATTCATATAACCAAAACCAAACTCATTATCATGACTCAAAACCAATCCCAATGACCATACCATAACCATACCGGATAACCATCCCAAGTTTTCCCTCTAATCATGGAAGTTGGCCAGGTACTTGTGACCGGAAGCACGGCTATCATGATAGTTTTACACTCTGCAGAGATGGTACCACTTTACCCAAGAGATCATAAAATAGCCTTTACAAAGGGGCTACTAGATGTATGGACTCACTGAGGTTTCGCCGGCAGACTCGAATCACCATTCTCCCACCCACGGGCCCCCTCTTGTGCCATGCAGTTCCCAGTGCAGTCCTCTCTCGACTCCCATTCCCCGCGCCATCCATGTTCCATAACAAGCTAGCATCACACCTAATTAATCAGCTATGCCGCACCCATACTTGGCCTTGTGGTGGCACTGTTTTCCTGGCATGTTCTCGCATGAACCGGTCCTTAGATCTACGGCAAGTTTCACCATCTCATCCAACAACATTCACGAACCAAGCTTGCCTATATCTCCCTCGATTCCATGCTCATTATCATCATCAAGTTCTCATCATCATTATTCATATGAGTGCAGTAGCTAACCACGTTTCAATTCAGCTTCACGTATCTCTAGATTAAGCGAAGCAAAAAGGAAAAACGACCATACCCGACTCATCAACTTCCCCGGCGACAAGGATGGTTAACAAAACTAGAAAACTCTTATAAAAGGGTGTCCCATCAAGTTGACTCAAGCATACGAGTTTTCGCAAACAAAACAGTTTCAAAACATGGGATCAATATGGTCAAGGGGCACTTGTCTTGCTCCAGTGGTTCTTGTTGTTCAAGCGTCTCGAAGTCTTGGTGCTGTAGTTCCTCGTAGATGACCTCCTAAGCTTGTCCTTCTACTCACGACCACGCACATACAAAATTTACAGCAATCAATCATCATGCACAAACTTTACTCAAGATGCAATGGGGTAGATGAATGCAAATCCTATGGTGCTGTTTTATTAAACCAGTTTGTATGTGTTCTTGCATGTTTTAACGGGCTTTGATGGGGTTTTATGATGAACAAGGGTGCTAGGATCAAGTGTGACATGGTGATGATCTTGAATCAAGATCTAAATCAATTCCACTGTCAAAAATTCAAAACGTGATCGGTCCACACGAAAAAGTTTATGTTCGAATGGGGCGAAGAAAACGGATGCTTAGAAACAGCGGCGACGTCGTAAGATGGGTAATAGGGACCTACCTCACTTCCTCCTTGGTGGCAGGGCCTTCCTTCTAGCAATGGCAGCAGTGGGGGATTTTTCTATGGAAGATTAGGGCATAACAGATCGTCGGTTCTTTTCCGGTGACGGTGAGGCGTGACGGGGCTCGTCGGTGGGTCTCGACGGCGGGGCTCGACGGCGGGGCTCGTCGGCGGGGCTCACCGGCAACCGAACTCCGGTGAGGGGGGGCAACTCGGCGAGTGGGGGGCTAGGGCCTCCAAGTCGCCGACTTAGGAGGGGGAGAGGAGGGGATCTGCGGCCAATAGGGGGGTTTGAGTTCTATTTATAAGGGGGGAGGGGGAGAATCCTAATCTAATTGGAGCTAAATCCTAACAAACTTTTCCCCATTTAATTTGGTGCGGCAGCAATGGGGGAAATTACCCAAATGTGGGGAAAATTTCCCTTTTGGGGGAATTGGGGAATTTGGAGATTTTGGGGAAAATTTTGGGGAAATTGGAAATAGCTCATTTCAGCTATCTTTTTCCCATTCCTCACCATTTCTATGTCACTTACTCCATTTCTACATTCCCCTCTCTATTTCTATGTCTCACTCTCAATTTCTACATGGACCTTCTCCATTTCTATGCCCCATTCTCCATTTCTATATGCCCTTGTCCATTTCTATGGTCGATTCCTCCATTTCTATGGTTCTTTCTCCATTTCTATGGTTCCTTCCTCCATTTCTATGGTCCTTCCTCCATTTCTATGGTTCTTTTCTCCATTTCTATGGTTCTTTCTCCATTTATATAGTTCTTTCTCCATTTCTACTTTTATAATGTTTCTCTTCATGAAAAATATATGCAATGCATGGAAATGAATTTGAGTGTGTTACACTCCGGCCTGGACATCAGGGCTGGTCACCTCGCCTGGAACAGCCATGACGCCTAGGCATCCTGCCAGGGAGCTAGGTCACCTCCTCTCTAAGGCCCGGCCCACTTACGTTCTAATCTCCATTCCAATCAACCGTTTTGGACACCGCCACCCCCACCGCCCCCTAGGCTCATTTTTTATTTTCTGTTGTATAGGCTTAAAGAATGATGCTCTCTATTCAGGGATGGATCAATTGGATGAGAGCCAACCCGATTTGCAGCAGCAGCAAACTGAGGGTCAAACATATGAGTATGATCCATCTAATGATCTAAAGAGAAAGGCAAAGTCGAAAGATCCGAAATAGAAATAAGGATTTTAGGCGGACTTGACAAACAAAGATTTTGTTTAATGTAGTATTTGTGAGAAGCAAGTGCATTCGGGCATCAAAAGGTTAAACCAACATCTTACCACTAGTTTTGAGGATGTTGAGAAGTGTTGTATAGGCTCAAAAAATGATGCTCTATTCAGGGATAGATCAATCGGACGAGAGCCAACCCCATTTGTGCAGCAGCCGCAAACTGAGGGTCAAACGCATGAGAAGGTACATGCTTCATGCAGTTTATAGATGCATCCTCTCAAGTTGCCGATGCAAAAACGCTAGCAGCTTTGCTAGAGAGGAAGATTGTGCAGGTGAATGTACATAATATGGTAGTTACTCATAATAGCTAAAACTTCAAGGCAATAGGTAAAATCATTATGGAGAAGTGTCCTACCATTTTCTAAACCCCTTGTGCAGCACATTGCTTGAATTTGATGCTATAAGATATTGGTTACAATATAGCACCCATTTAAGAAGACCATCAATCAAGCAAAACTTGTCACAAAGTTCATATACAAGCATGGGGGATTCTAAACGCTATGAGGCATAAGACAAGAGGAAGAGATTTGGTGAGACCCATAGCCACTCAGTTTGCCACTTCTTTACTCATTTTATAGTGCTTGTACAAGTTTAAGTATGCTTTGAGAAAACTTTATATAAGCGAAGATTGGAGTAGATGCAAATTGTCGGTATCCTGTGAACCGGGTACCCCCGCGTAGTGGGTAAAGAGCACTTGGGCCTCGCCTTCACAGCTTAGGCGGGCCCAGCGTAAGCCACGCGCTCTGGGCCCCATGGGCTGTCCCAGGGTTGCAACATGTCTTTAGGCCCCGAGCCTGAATACCGGCCGTGGGGTGGCTCGGGGGCCGACACGTGTCCAGTAGTGTCGGACCCCATTCTCCGCCAAGGAGGGCTCCGACACTACCACGTGCCTGGAACCTCCGAGTTACACGCACCAGCCATAGAGGGCTCCAGAGGTGACATGTGTCCTGCAGCTCCGGATCCGACCTCCAGCATGGAGGCCTCCGGTGCTGCCACGTGCGCAGCAACGGTGTACCTCCCCCCTGGGGGAGGCTCCGGATGTGCCACGTGTCCTGTAGCTCCGTATCCGACCTCCAGCATGGGAGGCCTTCGGAGCTGTCGCGTGCCCAACAACTTCGAACCGCCCACTACTCCTCAAGACGGCTCCAGTGGAGACACGTGTCTCGAGGGCCATCCGCCCGCACGTCACTTCGACGAGCAACGGGCAGATGGCCAAGGAGTAAAGAGGAAGGAACCCTGCCAGGCCAAGCATTGAAGGCTCGCGCCTTCCTCAGAAGCATGGCGCATGATGCATGCCTCCAACCCCCGTCTGCACACCATTACGGTGAAAGACAGGGCGACGAGGCGTGATGGCACAACAGTGTCGCCCAACGGCACTGAGCCGCCTTACAGAGCGAGAAGACGCGATGACAAGACGGGAACTTCATCATCATCGGCCGCCCGGTCAGAGGCGCCCAGCAGGTCAAGCGGCGCGCCTTAACTCCACCGACGGCGACAATACATATAGCTGTAAATATCAATAGCTCATGTATAGGAGACAGCCCGAAGGTCTGGCCCCAGCCCCACTGTCCGAGGCCGGAATACGGGGCTTGGGTAATCCAGTGCACTTGGTCCCGAAGGTCTGGCCCCAGCCCCAGTCAGGGTGTAACCGTCCGGCCCCCTGGTACTCAGACCGTAGCGCTGGGGGGCAGAGTGCGCATGTTTTGGGTGCAAGACCGGGCAAAGCTAGGCTCCTGACCCCCCGGTCTAGCGTAGGTCTTTTCTCGGAGGAGACCAACTAGCGGTACAGTACCCTTACAGGGGGAGATCCAAAAGGCCATCGGGCCTCTGGCAGGTATCCCAAGCACCACCGCCTTCGGCAGGACAGCAAATATCGACTATGCATGAGAGCAGGAAAGAGGAACCGAGTGTACAATGGACGCACACTGTCTAGAGCGTGGGGAGGTGTTCATATAAATTAATGCGTAATTTAAATAAACACCTAAGTAAGCATGGTGAACTTACTGGGGTAGCGTCGGAGCGCCTGTCTTCACGCAGAGCGGGTCATGCGTCGCTTCGTCGTACGCCGGACACGGGGGGACCCCCATGGCGATCTCAGGGGGAAGCATGGCTTCGGCCCCGCATACCATGTGGAAGGGTAGTTCCCGTGGCCCGGCCCTGGGAAGTCCGGCTGGCCCTCGACATGGAGGAGTCGGTATCCCCCGACGGCTCTGGGTGCGCGTCTGCACCGGTTGTATGGTCTGCTTGGCGTGGACCTGGCACGCATTGCATCCCTAACCGGTTTGACGGCGTCCAGGTGGCTCTCGGTCAGTAGGAGCCATGTCGGGTGGCTTAACCGACCAGCGTGCAGGACGATGAGCGTTCCCAGCACTCGCCTCCGTGGACTACTGCGAGCTAGTCGCAGCCTTCCTCCTGGGTTATGCACCGCAATAGGATGTCGTGGCGCCACGCCAGTAAAGATACCAGCGCGTAGCACTTAGCCATCCGCACCACCTGTTCAGCGAATGCACGTTCGTGAGGAAGGATGTCCTTCAAGGAGTCCCGGACCTCCGTGGTCCATGCATCGGGACTACTTGAGCTTCTGGATCTTGAGCGTTGGGTTGCACGGAGTCCCCAGTGACGCTTACGATCCTTTGGCGGCATCCATGGCTGCAGGGCCGCCGGGACTGCCTAGCTTTGAGGCACTGGTTCAGCCCCCTTCGCCGGGCTCGGCGGGCCGGGCTGTGGACCGCGGCAACGTCCTCTCGAAGACTCCTTCGGGCGCAGGGGCTCTGATGGAGAACTTCGTTGAGAGGTCGTCAGCTGCGGCCTTGCCAGCGCGCGGTACACGGCGCAGGTCCAAGGCGAGGAAGTCTTTCTCCAACATCCGCACGTGGAGCAGATAAGCAGCTAGTCGTGGGTCATTGTAGGGGCATTCACCCTTAACTTGCTTGATAACTAGCTGGGAGTCTCCCTGCGCCAACAACTAGCGAGCGCCCAGAGACAGGACTGTCTTTTAGGCCAAAGATGAGTGCTTCATACTCTGCCAAGTTGTTAGTTGCCTTGGAATTGAGACGCACCATGTACCCAGACTGCTCCCCCGATGGCATGAGAAGCAGTACGCCGGCACCGGCCCCCTGCTTTCACGAGGAGCCGTCGAAGAAGAGCGTCCAGTGAGGCCCGGTGAAGACCGGAGCTCGGTGATTTGGTTCACCGTCTTCGCGACCCCCTGGGTCAGCCTTCGTTGGCGTCCATTCAGCCACGAAGTCAGCTAGTGCTTGGCTCTTGACTGTCTGACGTGGTCGGGAGCTCAGCTTGAACTCCGCCGTCTTCGGGTTGTCTTCCGGCTTCGGAAGCTGGCAGTGAGTGCCAATGACGCCCGTCTTCTGCTCCGGCGCACTTGCCCGCCAGGCTGAAGAGCCCCGAGATGTCTTGCACCTCCCTGGTGGCCAACTTCTCGAGCATCTTCTTGTCCCTCACACCTTGTCGGAATGCGACCACCGCTGATGCATTCGGGATGTGGGGGATGGTGTTGCGTACCTGGGAGAACCGCTGGATGAAGGAGTGCAGTGATTCCCTAGGCTGTTGTTTGATGGCGTGGAGGTCAAGCTCCGTGCCTGGACGGGTGTAGGAACCGCCGAAGTTGGCAATGAACTGCCGGCAGAGCTCCCCCAGGAAGTTATGGAACCCTAGGGGAGGTTCATGAGCCAAGACCGGGCTGGGCCGGTCAAGGCGACGGGGAAGTAGTTGGCCATGACGGCCTCATCCCCTCCTGCAGCAAGTACGGCGGTGGAGTAGATCTGGAGGAACTCCGCCAGGTTGACGCTGCCGTCGTACTTCTTGGGCAGGTGCGGCCGGAACTTGTGCGGCCACCTCGTGAAGCGAAGGTGGGGTGCCAGGGCCGCACATCCTGCCCCTGTTGCTGCAGGTGTTGGTGCCGCGAACGCTTGGTTTGCCGTCGGCACGGTGTATCCCGGTATGGGCAAGGCAGCTCCATAGACCGGGGGCACCATTTGCAGGGCATATGGTTGTGGCATATGCTGCGCGGCGTATGCCTGGGGCAGAGATCGCGTGGCGAAGATCTGCTCTTCAGGCTGGGTCGAGGCCGACGTCATGTTGTCGCCAGCCTCTTGGTTGCGACGCCTTTCCCGACGTCGCTCGAGGTACACCCGGGCATCCTGGCCCAAGTGGCACCGTTCCAGCTCTGTCCTCAGGTCCGTCGACGGAAGCCTGGTGGAGCTGGGACCCACCGTCTGCCCGTCAACCGTTGGCGTGCGCGTCAGCGACACAGCCGGTTGACCGGAGTGTCGTCCCCGCCGAAGTCGAGGGTTTGCGGCGGCGACGACGAGGTGGTCTACCTCACGTATCCACTGCTGGGTTGCTGAATGAGGTGCGTCCCCAGCAGGTGGATTGCGCAGTAGCGCTCTTGCCGCAGCTAGCGCACCCCTGTGGGGTACGCTTATCGCTGCAGAAGATCTCACGCTGGTTGGAGCCTGCATTGCCGGAGTCGGCGTTGCTGGAGTCGGCTGCTGACTACCAACTTGTGCCGACACACTCCGTCCTGAGTGTGTCGACACGTACTCCCCGCTGGTTGCGGTTCGCCGCGAACGCGGGGGAGGAGAGCTTGCCGCTGAAGGTAGCTTGGTCATCTTCGTCGGCAGAAGCTCGTCGCGCAAGGGAAAAGCCCCCTACCTGGCGCGCCAAATGTCGAAGTGTGCGGTCGACACTTCCCCTGGGCCTGCACTTTGCAGCCCGCGGAGGTTCTTTTTCAGAGGGGCTAGTCACTTGCGGAGACCTTAAGCGTATGGACGAATTAAGGAGAAGATTGACACGGTGAGTTTTACGTGGTTCAGGCCGCCGGAGCGTAAAACCCTACGTCCACGGCGAGCTAAGGAGCTCGCTGTATTGCTTGTTGCTCAGAACCGGAGTCCTGAGCTTGGGGATGAGTGATGTCTAGCGTATGAGTTGCGGGAGTGCAAACCCTTGCTAACGTCGCCTACCCGAGCCTTTTATAGTCCAAGGCTCGGGTGGCTTACAAGGGGGGGGCCGGGACCCGACAGGTGGTCCCGGGGAGATTGTCTGCAGACTATCGTATCCGCAGTTATGTCGGTGGTTGTCTCTGGCGAAGGCTTCTGAGTCTTTTTCTTGCCGCCCTGCCCATGCCGCATGCTAGCCGTAGTGGTTGATGACTGCGGAGGCGGCAGGGGATGTCTTGTCGCTGTGTTTATTAGCTGGTAGGTTCTGACACCGCGCGCCAGTCTGTGATGCGACTGGGCGCAACGGCACCTGACAGAGGCGTGCTCCGCGTCTCCGCGTCTTGGGAAGGCGCGGACCTTGAATACCTTGTACGGGCAAGGTATGGGACGTCTTTACGCCCGCTGCCTACCGCTCGGGGGCAGGCAGCGCTCTTCGGCTAGACACACGGCGGGCCCGGAGCTCTCCTCTGAGGAGGGGGAGGTCCGGCCCCGCAGGACACGTGGAGCCTTCAGACCTCTCCCCCGCGAAGGGGGGAGGTCCGGCTTCTGTCGGCCAGGTGGCGGGTCCGGAGCTCTCCTCTAAGGAGGGGGAGGTCCGGCCCCGCGGGACATGTGGCACCTTAGGAGCTCTCCCCACGGAGGGGGGAGATCTAGCTGCTGTAGGCCACGTGGCGAGCCCGGAGCTCTCCTCTGAGGGGAGGGAGGTCCGGCCCCACTGGACACGTGGCGCCTTCAGAGCTTTCCCTGCGGAGAAGGGCGAGATCCTTAGGTATTTTCCCCTGTACGCGGGGTACCCCATATCGCAAGTACCGACAGCGCGGGTTCGGCTCACTGTGGGAGAAAGCGAAGGGGAGAAAAAGAGGAGAAAGAGAGGCGGGTAGAAAAAAGAGGAAGAAGAGAGGGAAAGGGAAAAAGGCGGAGGAAATAGTAGGAGGGAAGGAAATGGTTTCCTCATAATTAGCACATGATTATTTTATTGTAAATAGTAGTAACATTATATTAGTTTGTAGTAGTATTTTAGTGACGAGCTAGTTATTGTTAGTAGTTTATTTAGGTAATATTTATAGTTAATTTCGATAAGTCTTGAAATACTTTTAGTTTATTTTTATAGTACACTTATTTATCAGTAGTACATTGTATAATTTGTAGTTGTACTTAATTATTATGAGTACTGAATTTAATTATTATTATGTGCTTTTATTACCAATGTATTTTGATAAGTATTTATAGAACTTTTATTTACTAGGTGTTATTTACTAGTATATTTCATTTAAATACAAGTACATATTAGTGTTACATATCACTGAAATTATATTAATATTCATTTTCACAGTGTCGTTTGATTGGCCTGTACCACAACTTGCCATTGCACTATAGGTACTTATAAAGGTGATATGACTACTCACTCGAATCGGCTTCCGTAGAACCGGGCCATTGTGACCGTCTATCGACGTCACCAGCCTTCAACTTCGATGACTTTATAGTGGACAAGTGGCCGCAGTATACCCTTCTTGCATTACATCTATGTGGTGCACCCTTACGGCAAAAGTACGAGACACATGTACCTACAGGTTGGCCGACTCGCCACATGGTTCCTCCTTCCCCGCTAACGTACTATGTAGACCACGTGGGAGAGGGATGCAGGGTGGCCAAGCCTGCCACAGTTAGGGGTCCTGCCTCTAAGCATGGCATGCACTAATTACTTTGGACTATGTATGATTTTGGTATTACGACTACTGTATCGTTCTTATATTATGACTTTGTCGAAGTGTGTGGTCGACACTTCCCCCGGACCTGCTCTGGGCAGCCCGCGGAGGTTCCTTTTCGGAGGGGCTAGTCGCTTGCGGAGAGCTTAAGCGTTAGGGACGAGTGAGGGAGAAGCTTGACACGGCGAGTTTTACGTGGTTCGGGCCGCCGGAGCGTAAAACCCTACGTCCACGGTGAGCAGAGGTGCTCGCTGTATTGCTTACTGCTCAGAACCGGAGTCCTGAGCTTGAGGGTGAGTGATGTCTAGGGTGCGAGTTGCTGGAGTGCGAACCCTTGCTAACGTTGCCTACCCGAGCCTTTTATAGTTCAAGGCTCGAGCGGCTTACAAGGGGAGGCCCGGGACCGGACAGGTGGCCCCGGGGAGATTTCCTGCCATCTACCGTATATGTAGTTATGCCGGTAGTTGTCTCTAGCGAAGGCTTCCGAGTCTTCGTTCTGTCGCCCTGCCCATGCCGCAAGCTAGTCGTAGTGGTTGATGACGGCGGGGGCGGCAGGGGATGTCTTGTCACTGTGTTTATTGGCGGGCAGGCTCTGACACGGCGCGCCAGTCTGTGATATGACTGGGCGCAATGGCACCTGATAGAGGCGTGCTCCGCGTCTTCGCGTCTTGGGAAGGCGCGGGCCTTGAATACCTTGTACGGGCAAGGTATGGTGCGTCTTTACACCTGCTGCCTACCGCGCAGGGGCAGGCAGCATCGTCCTGCTGGCCACGTGGCGGGCCCGGAGCTCTCCTCTGTGGAGAGGGAGGTCCGGACCCACGGGACACGTGGAGCCTTCGGAGCTCTCCCCGCCGAGGGGGGAGGTTTGGCTTCTGCCGGCCATGTGGCGGGCCCGGAGCTCTCCTCTGAGGAGAGGGAGGTCCGGCTCCACGGGACACGTGGCTCCTTCGGAGCTCTCCCCGCGGAGGGGGGAGGTCCGGCTGCTGCTGGCCACGTGGCGGGTCCGGACCTCTCCTCTGAGGAGAGGGAGGTCCGGCCCCGCTGGACACGTGGCGCCTTCAGAGCTCTCCCTGCGGAGAAGGGCGAGATCCTTAGGCATTTTCCCCTGTGCGCGGGGGTACCCCATATCGAGGGTACCGACAGTGGCCCCCGGGCCCGTCTCGGGGGAGGTAGCGAGCCCGAGGTGGGGCCTCCGTCTCTTCTGTTCCGCGCACTTTTTCTAAGTCCCGCGTTGACCGTTGCCGGAGCACGAACAGTCGTGAGAGCGTGCGCCCACTTGATGGTTGCTTTTACTGCGGCAGTTCCCAAGGCTGCCACTTCTGCATGTTGCTGCGCTTTTTTCGGGAACCGCCAAAGCGTATTGCCGGCTCGTCTCCTAGGGAGACTGACTTTATGGTCCACCGCCTCAGCTGGACGACTCGGGTCCACTTGTCATCGGCGCTCGATCTTGGAGCCGAAGCGGTTGCCCATGCGACGTATTCGAAGAGTTTCGAATCGCTTGGAATCACATCTGGGAAGTGCGAAGGGAAGCCGCAATGCGGGTAGGCTCCCCTTATATGACTTCCCGGCGCTTGCACCTTCCTTGAGTCCCTGCGGCCTTGTCTTCTAACCCGCCTTCGGAGGAGGAGCGCGCTCGATCTCCTCCGGCGGCGGCGTCTGCGCCGAGTCAGGGATCCAGGGAGCCTGCGCACCCTGCTTCTGGAGATGGCGCCCCATCCGATGGAGACCCCAAGAGGCCTCAGGTTCATCATCCCGACGAGACTCTTCTTGAGCGACGACAGGCTGAAGGTTCCCAGACGTTGCGTCCTCCCTCCTCAGGCGGTGGAGTCTCCGAGGAAACTTTTGATGCGTCGAGGAAGGCTTCAAGCGGTGGAGTCTCCAAGGGAACTGCTGACGCGCCAAGGAGGGCTTCAGGCGGAGGAGTCTCCAAGAAAACTGCTGAAGCGCCGAGGAGGACTTCAAGCGGTGGAGTCTCCAAGGAAGCTGCTGAAACGGCGGAGGGGGCTTCAGAAGCATCCCCTGCTCCGTCAGTTCAAGCGACTGCGGGGCAGCTATTGGCAGCGACGGCGGGCTCTAGCGGCCCTTGATGATAGCGGCCCTTACGCTGGTGGTGGCCGAGGTGATCCCCGCGCTCGAGTCACAGAGCGGGAGGATGACGCCAGGGCTGAAGTCGGGGACGTGGCCGCCTTGTAGCCTCCAGGTTCTGGCGCGAGCCAGGAGGACCCTAGGGCTTGTTTCTTTCTCTTTATCGAGTCTGTAGGCCATCTCATGGAGCCATGAATAAATAGGCTCTTGTGACCCTTTGTGTCTGTGATGCTTTTATCTTCTTCTTGGTTTCGCCTGGCCGAGCCCTGAGCTCCGCAAGGTACTCAGAGGCCTTCACCAATCTCGAAGCTCTGCATAGACACCTTCCCCGGGTCCTTACTGTATTAAGGGCCCCGGAGGTCTCCGGAGCTCGCCCCCTAAGGATGGGGAGGTCCGGATCTGTCGGCCACGTGGCGGGCCCGGAGCTCCCCTCTAAGGAGAGGGAGGTCCGGCCCCGTGGGACACATGGAGCCTTCGGAGCCCCCCCGGAGGGGGAGGTCCGGCTTCCGCCGGCCACGTGGGGGGTCCGGAGCCCCTCCTTAGGAGGCGGGAGCTCCGGCCCCGCTGGACACGTGGGGCCTTCACAGCTCCCCCCGGAGGGGGAGGTCCGGCTTCTGCCGGCCACGTGGCGGGCCCGAAGCCCCTCCTGAGGAGGCGGGAGCTCCGGCCCCGCTGGACACGTGGGGCCTTCGGGCCCCGTCCCTGCTGAAGGGGCGAAACCCGGACCTTCCAGTCCTACGCTGGAGTAGTCGGTAGCTCCTTGCCCCCCACCTCATGCAACCCCCGTAGCTATAACCTGGAGGTCCTGCACACATGTAGAGGAAACGTAGTTCTCCTCAGGGGGTCCTCCCCTCACCGTCTCTTAGTCTTATTCGGCTTACGGTCCTAGTCTGGTATACGGGGCTTGGGCAATTCTGTGCGCGAGGCACCGGGGCTCCGGCTCCCTCCAAGGTCCGGGTACGACCGTCCGGCCCCTAGTACTGGACCGTGCGCTGGGGAAGCAGAGTGCACAGGCTTTGGGTACGGAACCAGGCAAAGTGGTTGTACTCCCCTAGACCTCCGGAGGGCAGGGTGCACACGCTTTGGATACAGAGCCGGCTAAGCGGGATACACACCCTAGACCCCCCATGCACGGCGCAGGCCTTTCTTGGAGGTGACCAACTGGCACCGCAACACCTGACTGGGGGAGGCCCGAGAGGCCCCCCTGGCCATCGGAAGGCGCCTCAAGCGCAACCGCCTTTGGTAGGATAGCAAATGCTGACTATGGATGAGCGCGGGAAAGAGGGAGCTAAATGTACGGGGAGCATACATAGAAAGTGCGGTCATAAAAACTAATGCATAATTTAAATGAGCACATGAGAAAGAGCGAAGTAGAACAGGTTTTTGTGTAAATGCCCATAGGGGGAAGTCAGGCTGTACATGGAGGCAACGACCCGCCTCATTAAGAAGGGAAGCAAGATTCTACGCGCTTAGGGTCGGAACCAGGCCAAGCTGGACGTAGTCCTGGACCGTCCCCTGAGACTTAGCTGCCCCGAGCGCTGTTCCTAGACTCTATGGGATTTATTACAGAAGGGTATGACCCTGTTCTACTAACGCTCAGGAGGTAGGACTTACAGTGTTGTTCCATGCTAAGGGTTCGGGAACGGATCCCACCCTCTGTTGAAAGGCATGTGTACCTGGGACGGCAACTTTCGTGACTCGGAAGGGACCTTTCTGGCTGGGGGAGAGTTTATAGGTCCTTCGCGGGAAAGTGTATGCCGCGGCACCAGGTTGCCTTCTTGCAGGTCCCTGACGCGCTTGGTCCTTTGGCGGTAGTGCTAGAGCACCAGCCGAGGCCGTGCGTTGTGGGGTGTCACCTGCAGGCGGGCCTCGTCGACGAGGTCATCATCTTCACGCCGGAGCAGGTCCTGCGCGGCTTCTCTTGGGAGCCCCGGGGTACCCTCCCCTTCTGGCTAAGGCCTTCAAGGGGTAGGCAGACCCGGACTCTTCTTGGGAGACCCAAGGCGTATTTCCCCTTCTGGCTAAGGCCTTCAAGAGGTTGTCAGACCCTGGGCGGCCCCCAGGAGGTACGGCCGAGGCACAGAAACGTGCACTCGGGTGGAGCTGGCCCGGTTCTGCACCGTCAGGGCTGGTGCTTGGGCTGCTGCAACTACTTGGAGCTTCTCCAAGGTTGATATCGCAACAGTGCAGTCTCCACGGACTTTCCGGGGCGGCCGTAGTTGGCTACTGCCCCGGCCCGTCAACACCAGAGCTGGAGTCCTCACCGTTGTGCACCGTCTTTATGACACGCTGAGGCTCCTGAAACCCCTCCTGGTGGCCGACGCTGACTGAGGCTTCGACCTTCTGCTTGCCCTCCCTTTGAGGAAGGGGCGGAGCGTCAGCTCTTAGCTGCCTCCCTTTGCGGAAGCGCTCTGCGAGCCTCTGGATGTCCCAGCACTCGGCAGCAGTATGATTGCTGGTGCCATGCACGGGGCATAGCTCACCTGGTCACCATCTGGGGCTGGTGACTGTCGCTGCCTTTTGTTGGGGCGCGGCCCCCGAGCTCCACTGGGCGCCGCTGCTGCGGCAACGGGAGCCGCGGCCAGTGGCTTCATCTTGCCACCGCCCCGGTTCTTGGCCTTCTTGCTACCTCCATAGGAACCAGCGCCAGATCCGGGCTGTCCTCCTGACTCGGAGGCTGGCAGTGAGTGCCAGTTCCGCCCTTCTGCTGCTTTGGCGCACCTGTCCGCCAGGCTGAAGAGCTCTGAGACGTCACGGACCTCTCTGGTCACGAGCTTCTCAAGCATCTTCTTGTCCCGGACGCCTTGCCGGAACGCCACCACCACAGAAGCATTTTGGATATGTGGGATGTTGTTCCGTACCTGGGAGAATCGCTGGATGAAGGAGCGCAGCGATTCCCTAGGTTGTTGCTGGATGGCGTGGAGGTCGAGCTCCGTGCCAGGACGGGTGTAGGAACTGCCGAAGTTGGCAGTGAACTGCCGGCAGAGCTCTCCCCAGGAGGTTATGGAACCCTGGGGGAGGTTCATGAGCCAAGACCGGTCTAGGCCGGTCAAGGCGACGGGGAAGTAGTTGGCCATGACGGCCTCGTCCCCTCCTGCAGCAAGGACGGCGGTGGAGTAGATCTGGAGGAACTCCGCCGGGTCGACGCTGCCGTCATACTTCTCGGGCAGGTGCGGCCGAAACTTGCGCGGCCACCTCGCGAAACGAAGGTGGGGCGCCAGGCCGCACATCCTGCTCCTGTTGCTGCAGGCGTTGGTGCGGCGAACGCTTGGTTCGCTGCTGGCACTGTGTACCCCGGTATGGGCAAGGCTGCGCCATAGACCGGGGGCGCCGTTTGCAGGGCATATGGCTGTGGCATATGTTGCGTGGCGTATGCCTGGGGCAGAGATCGCGTGGCAAAAGTCTGCGCCTCAGGCAGGGTCGAGGCAGACGTCATGCTGTTGCCGGCCTCTTGGTTGCGACGCCTTTCTCGTCGTCGCTCGATGAATACTCGGGCATCTTGGCCCAAGTGGCATCGCTCCAGCTCTGTCCTCAGGTCTGTCGACGGGAGCCTGGTGGAGCTGGAATCTGCCGTCTGCCCGTCAACCGTTGGCGTGCGCGTCTGCAACACAACCGGTTGGCCGGAGCATCGTCCCCGCCGAAGTCGAGGGTTTGTGGCGGTGACGACGAGACGGACCACCTCGTGAATCCACTGCTGGGTCGCTGACTGGGGCGCGTCCCCAGCAGGTGGATTGCGCAGTAGCGCTCTTGCTGCAGCTAGCGCGCCCCCGTGGGGGACGCTCAGCGCTGCAGAAGATCTGACGCTCGCTGGAGCCTGTGTTGCCGGAGTCGGCTGCTGGCTTCCAGCTTGCGCCGACACACTCCATCCATAGTGTGTCGACACGTATTCCCCGCTAGTCACGGTCCTCGTGAACGCGGGGGAGGAGAGCTTGCTGCTGAAGGAAGCTTCGTCATCTTCGTCGGCAGAAGCACGTTGCGCAAGGGAAAAGCCCCCTACCTGGCGCGCCAAATGTCGAAGTGTGTGGTCGACACTTCCCCCGGACCTGCTCTGGGAAACCCGCGGAGGTTCTTTTTCGGAGGGGCTAGTCGCTTGCGGAGAGCTTAAGCGTTAGGGACGAGTGAGGGAGAAGCTTGACACGGCGAGTTTTACGTGGTTCGGGCCGCCGGAGCGTAAAACCCTACGTCCACGGTGAGCAGAGGTGCTCGCTGTATTGCTTACTGCTCAGAACCGGAGTCCTGAGCTTGAGGGTGAGTGATGTCTAGGGTGCGAGTTGCTGGAGTACGAACCCTTGCTAACGTTGCCTACCCGAGCCTTTTATAGTTCAAGGCTCGAGCGGCTTACAAGGGGAGGCCCGGGACCCGACAGGTGGCCCCGGGGAGATTTCCTGCCATCTACCGTAACTGCAGTTATGCCGGTAGTTGTCTCTAGCGAAGGCTTCCAAGTCTTCGTTCTGCCGCCCTGCCCATGTCGCAAGCTAGTCGTAGTGGTTGATGACGGCGGGGGCGGCAGGGGATGTCTTGTCACTGTGTTTATTGGCGGGCAGGCTCTGACACGGCGCGCTAGTCTGTGATATGACTGGGCGCAACGGCACCTCCCTCTCCGCGTCATCGCGTCTTGGGAAGGCGCGGGCCTCGAATACCTTGTACGGGCAAGGTATGGTGCGTCTTTACACCTGCTGCCTACCTCGCGAGGGCAGGCAGCGTCGTCCTGCTGGCCACGTGGCAGGCCCGGAGCTCTCCTCTGAGGAGAGGGAGGTCCGGCCCCGCGGGACACGTGGAGCCTTCGGAGCTCTCCCCGCGGAGGGGGGGGGAGGTCCGGCTTCTGCCGGCCACGTGGCGGGCCCGGAGCTCTCCTCTGAGGAGAGGGAGGTACGGCTGCTGCTGGCCACGAGGCGGGTCCGGACCTCTCCTCTGAGGAGAGGGAGATCCGGCCCCGCTGGACACATGGCGCCTTCAGAGCTCTCCCTGCGGAGAAGGGCGAGATCCTTAGGCATTTTCCCCTGTGCGCGGGGGTACCCCATATCGAGGGCACCGACAGACTTGTATTATCATTTCTTTCTTATCATACTTATTTGTCACTATGTCTGTTAATTTTACTATGAAAGTATGTTATCATAAATATTTATTCCATACCATCAACCGTAGTAGGGATATCATGTGTAATTCATTCTATAACATGAGGCAGTGTTGCGCACATCAACTATAAAGGTGTTGATTCCATGAGAGCAGAATTGTATTGTTGTCAGTGTTTTTTCCACCGGCTACTAACCAAATGCTTCACGTTTTATGTCCGGATGGCTAGCTAACAAAAACAAAGATTTATACTGGTTCGAACAAAGTGTCCTACGTCCAGTTTGGGGTGTTAGTCGGTCTTGTATCAGCTTAGCGGTTGTGGAATCGGGGTTACAAGCAAGGCTTCATCGTGTGCGAGGATGCGAGAATGCCTAATTGTTGAGCGTTATGTCTGGGCATGGAGCTGTCCGAGGGGAGGTTCCAGGCCTCCCCCTTTTATAGCAGAATACTTCTACCTACCCGCCGACTCCACATAAATGGGGCGGAGGTTTACATGGTGTGTCAGTGCCTAAGGCGGCCCGATGAGGTACTGGAGCGATGAGTATACCTGCTGACGCCTCTTCTACGTCTACTTTCCATCCCTATACACCCATGCCGAGTGGGACGGGACGGATGGTGATGACGGACGGCGTCGTGCTTGTCTTGTCGCGCGTGGCCTCCCACTCCGTCTTGGAGTCCCTATGTCGTTCCTTCACGTTAGTATTGAAATCTTCTACCTGCCTCTGATCTGGGCCCTAGCCCGGGTCACTCCTTCACCCGGCCTTGATGGTCGGGGCTAAAGACCGGAGATTGCTTCCTTACCTTAGAGGTTGGACGTTGCTTTCCGACCTCTAGAGTCAGCAACCACGCCCCAACCCTGGTAGTCAAGGGTCGACCTTCTAAGTCCCGACCTCGAGGCCGGGACTCTTAGTCACTTTGTTTCGAGCCCGGATCCTGATTTGGTACCCTGTGCTGGTGCGCTTCGTATGGCTTGATTGGCGCCCGCGGAACCACGTGGCTCCGTTTGATGACCTGATCGGTTGTCCCTTGGGTACCCGGGGTACGTTACTCCGTCAGTAGCCCCCGGTCCCTTGGCCGAGTTACTTTGGAACTGGTCGGGGGCACATCTCGCGCTTGACGGAGACCCTGGGAAGGCAAGAGACAAAACACAAAAAGGAGTTAGAACATTGTTTTGTCTTGATTTGAGGCTACATCTCGACTCAAAGCTTTAAGCGCCAAGCCTATTGTAACTTTGAGTCACTCAATAGCCCCCGGGCCCTTCCTTCATAGGTCGGTCTCAGTTCGTTTGCGAATTCGCTTCGCTCCTCATTCGCAAACCGTTCGTGGTTTGGAGGGGGTGAGTCAACCAAGAATTTATCTCGATGGCCAAGATTCCTAGGCTCGGTGAGCTGCCTAAAGGGTTAATTCGAGTGAAACACCGCTGCCTTTTCGCAAGGACTAGGGAATCAGGTTGATCTGATCAAGGCTTGGTGCCCGCGTTTATGAGATTCCTCTTGGTACACTCGCACAGATCTGTGCTGTTCGGGGACCTGGGAAACTCGATACCGACCCTTCGGGGGGCTACTGCGAAGTGGCCAAGACGAGACTTGGATATCAGAGTGTCAGAGATGTTGGGAGCATATTCTCGGCTCCCGAGTTTGCCATTTGTTGGCCATCTCGGGTTGTCCTCGCTCGGGTTCACTTCAGGCAGTCCTTTTGACCTACATGTTAGGTAGACCTTCGAACCCAGAACATCGGTCGGGCCCGAAAAGTGGGCATAAAAAACTTATCTACTTACCTAAGCCTTCGATTCGGATGGCCCGTTGACGTCGCGTCAGAGGTAGGCGAGAAGGCGTGTTGGAGAGGCGGTTGGGACAAGGGAAAATGGTGTGCGTCTCTTCAAGTCACTGCGAATTTTGAAGAGACTGGTTCGCCTGGCCGAATTTATGACGGCCGTTGTGTCCCGAGGTCTCGAGGGACGTGCGCCCACTTTGCAGATGGGAAGTGTTATGGCGGGGCGCATGACGCTTTTGAGATGCAAGTCCTCGCCCTCACCCTTGTGCTTTCCATCTCCACTCCACCCTTCTCACGTTCATGCTTCTCTGCAAGTCTTGGCAGCGCGAGTTAGGAAAAGAAGAGATTGGCGGAGAGTATTAGTAGTTCCCCCTTCTATCGAGCCTAGCTTCAAGCTATGGTGGTGCTTCTTCTGGGTTCTGCCATTGACCATCAACTCCTCGATCCCAGCAGTCGGTGGCGCCTGCGTCCATCCTCAGAGGGCGTAGCTGCGACATTTTGACCCGCCACTACTGAAGTCCGTGAAGAACTAGTGTCAAGACTGGCTCTACATCCGCAACGAGCGTCCGTCGCTTCCGTTCTTCACAGGTCAGCCACCCGCCATTTGGGATCAGTGGCAGTGGGGCGTCGCAGAGGCGAACAAGCAGCAAGTCATCGTGACCCAGATGCAAGTCGAGGAACTGCAAGCGGAGGTTCTGACTGGAGATATCATCCTTTGCGTCTTCATTGAGCGGAGAATGCCGCCCCTCCGGGCCCAAGCTCATGCCATGTGGACTCTAGACAGGTGAACTTGCAAGAACGCTGAATTGTAGATGTTGCATATAGTCATCGATTTTCTTACTCGCATCAACCATCTTCTTGTAAGCCTCTGTTCGGTCATTTACCCCTTTGCCTTGCAATGTAATGTAGTAGCCCTTCGTGGCTCTTCTAGTGAAATAAAGCAAAAACAATTCTATGCATGTGATATTTTCCCTTTGTGTCGTTCTTTTAGTCCGTAGCTTTGAGAACTTTCATAGTTCTTAGCCGTGGGTCGCGAACACTAAGTCGGGAGAAGACAATGTGTCGCTTTCGTTCCTGCACTTCTGTAACACCCTCAATTTCACTACCATGCATTGCATACATTTTTCATGTAGAGAAGCATTTAAAAAGAACCATAGAAATGGAGAAAGAACCATAGAAATGGAGAAAGAACCATAGAAATGGAGAAAGAACCATAGAAATGGAGAAAGGAATATAAAAATGGAGAAGGGAATATAGAAATGGAGAACTGAACATAGAAATGGAGAGAAATGGAAATAAGATAGCTGAATTGAGCCATTTCAAATTTTCCTTAAAATTCTAGATTTTCCCCAAATTACCCAAGGGGGAATTTCCCCCACATTTTGGGGGAATTTTCCCCAAATTGGCCGCAGCCCTAGAGGGGGGAAAAACCCTAGGACTCTTTGGTTGAGTCCCAACTGGACTAGGACTCTTTGGTTGAGTCCCCAATTGGACTAGGACTCTTCCTTTTTCCCCCTTATATATACAACCCCCAGCCCTCCTACACCTTTGCCCGCAACCCCCCCCAACTCGCCGAGTTGCCCCTGCCCCCCCAACTCGCCGAGTTGAGCCCCCCCTTGCCAGAGTTTGGTCACCGTCGAGCCCTGCCGTCGAGCCCCGCCGACGAGCCCCACCGTCGAGTCCCGCCGTCGAGCCTCACTGTCGAGCCCTGTCGTCGAGACCCGCCGTCGAGACCCACCATCGAACCCCGTCACGCCTCGCCGTCACCGGAGAAGAAGCCCGACGATCCGCCCTACCATAATTCCCCACAGAAAAATCCCTTGCTGCTGCCGTTGATGGTAGGAAGTGAGGTAGGTCTTCATTACCCATCTAACAACGTTGCCGCTGTTTCTACGCATCCGTTTTCTTCGCCCCCTTTGAGCAAAAACTTTCGCGTGTGGACAGATCATGCTTTGACCGATTTTTGACGGTGGAATTGATCTAGATCTTGTGTCAAGATCATCACCACATCCACACTTGATCCCTACACCCTTGTTCATCATAAAACCCCATGAAAGCCCATTAAAACATGCAAGAACATGTACAAACTGGTTTTATAAAACTGCACTATAGGATTTGCATTCATCTACTCCATTGCATCTTGAGTAAAGTTTGTGCATGATGATTGATTGCTGTAAATTTTGTATGTGTGTGGTCGTGAGTAGAAGGACAAACTCAAGAGGCCGTCTACGAGGAACTACGGAACGAAGACTTAGAGGCGCTTGAGCAACACGAACCACAGGAGCAAGGCAAGTGCCCCTTGACCATATTGATCCCATGTTTTCGAAACTGTTTTGCTTGCGAAAACTCGTATGATTGAGTCAACTTGATGGGACACCCTTTTATAGGAGTTTAACAGTTTTGTTAACCATCCTTGTCGCCGAGAAAGTTGATGAGTCAGATATGGTCGTTTTTCCTTTTGCTTCGCTTAATTTACGGGATACGGGAAGCTATATTAAAACATGGTTAGCTACTGCACTCATATGAAAAATGATGATGAGAACTTGATGATGTTAATGAGCATGGAATAGGGGAGATCTAGGCAAGATTGGTTTGTGGATGTTGCTGAATGAGATGGTGGTTTACTTGCCGTAGATCTAAGGACTGGTTCATGCGAGCACATGCCAGAAAAACAATGCCACCACAAGGCCAAATATGGGTGCGGCTTAGCTGACTAATTAGGTGTGTTGCTAGCTTGTTATGGACTGTTGGATGGCGCGAGGAATGGGATTCGAGAGGAACTTCCCAAGGAACAGCATGGCACAAGAGGGGGCCGTGGGTGGGAGAATGGAGATTTGAGCCTGCCGGTGAAACCTCAGTGGGTCCGTACATACTAGTAGCCCCTTTGTAAAGGCTATTTTGTGATCTCTTGGCCATACACTGACAGTTTTGTACTGGTATAATGGAGGTTCTTTCTAGTCGCCGACGGGTGACGAAATCACAAACTTGTGGGTAAAGTGGTGCCACCTTTGTAGAGTGTAAAACTATCATGATAGCCATGCTTTCGGTTACAAGCACGTGGCCAACTTCCGTGATTAAAGGCAAAACTTGGGATGTTTATTCGGTATGGTCATTGGGATTTGTTCTGGGACTATTTTGGGTCATGACAATGAGTTTGGTTTCGGTTATATGAATATGAGATGGTTATGAATATTTATGAGTATGAGATGAACTTGAGAAAGATTAGCGACTGGATGAGACTTGATAAATGGTAAATTATGATGAGAGAATGTTGCTGATTTAACTTGGTTATAGTGGGATTAAACTCATCTAGAGATAGTTGCTGTTTTTACCATGTTTATGAAATAAAATTTGCTTGCTGCAATGAGCCTTTTTATTCCCTACCTTGTTGTAAGCTACATGTCATACTTTTTCCACACTTGTTGAGTACGATATGTACTCACCCTTGCATTACCACATATACATCAGCTATAGGAGAAGAGTACTTCGAGGAACATGCGGAGTACTAGGCGTGCGCACTACCGTTAACATGCCTGTGGAGTTGAAGTTGGAGCCTGCTATTTAGTTATTTTCCGTTGTCGTTTAGAGTCTTTCGCTGCAAGAATAAGTTAGATATTCATGAGTGAGACATTGAGTCATTGTAATAAAGTACTTAAACACTATTTATTCGTGGTTATATTCTGAATTCAGTTTGTGGATTACATGTGTATGTGTGATGAAAATCCTAGGCACACATATGCATTCACTTGGTTCTATTTTTGGAATCGGGTGTCACAGTTCGCTTGAATCGTAGCTCCGAGAACTTTTTGTAGTCCTTAGCCATAGGTTGCAAAACGCGAAGGAAGTACTCACAAAATTTTTATAAATGCCTTAAGGGTAGTAGCCCTTGAGTGGCACATGTCGGCCGAACCAGTCGGTACGCCATATGGCACTTGAGTAGCGAGGATTCGCTCGCGTTCTGACCATTAGAGGTCAAGGGTCCCGATCTCTATGACAAGATAACGTACCGGGCTTGAGCCCAAGAGGGGGGACCTCTACTTCATTTGGAAGTAAAAGGTCAAAAGGAGGGTGTGCGCACTTATCTTTTTGTTTTTGTTGGAGCTACATTTCCTGCCTCACTTTTTTTTGCTCGGAGGCCGGGGTTGCTACGGATAAAACCGTCTGAGGTGCTCAATGTTCCAAGCGTTGGGAAGATGTTCCCATTGGCGTCCCTCGGTTGGTAGATGTCGGGCCGCGTAAAATCATGAGGCAGCCGGTCGGCTCGGGGAAGGAAAGCTCTTTTTCCTGTTCAGCGACCGTCTTTGTGGCCTCTTTGTCTTTGTTGTTTTGGGGAGCTCGGCTCTTTTCCCAACAACTCTTCAGGAGGACGCAATCCTTGAGGGTGTGCTTGACCGGGAAGGCGTGATTGGTGCACGGCTTCTCCAGCAACTTCTCGAAGTGGTCGGTCTGCACCCAGGCTGCGGGTTGGCCTCTTGCCTTCACGGTGTTCGGCCGCTGCAACCAGGTCTGAGTCCGCCTCGGCTAGATGTCGTCGCTTTTCGACGCCAACACTTTTCCTCCTCTCGCCCTTTCGATGAGGCGTTGTGTCCTTTATCGCTTCAAGGGTCTTTGGCGTGGCCTGGTCGAAGATAGCCCCGACCGCCTCCTGTCCCAAGGCGTGGTTGGTGGCGACATTGAGCGGCTCCTTGGTGGTCCTGGCTTGACGCAGCCGAGCTTGTGCACCAGGGACTTGCAGGTCTGTTGTAACTTAATCTTTAGGGATAAACATCAAATGTCTAGCCTAATCACCATTATGCACTTAATAAACGTAATTAAGCGGGGGAATTAGTCGAACTTACATGAGGAAGAACCCTCTGCAGCCATGTTTTCCTCCTTCTTGCTTGCAAATCGGATGCCTTCGGGCCTCCACCGACACTGTCCGGCGACGACGTGAAGTGGATCGGTCCTTCCCACCGTTCTCGCTCTCCTTTTGATCGGTGATCAGACCTTTTGAGATTAGGGAGGTGCTTTTCTTAAGTTAATCTTGTTTTCCTCTCTAATCACGTTTCTATAGAGCAAGGCAGCAGGGAGACCGAACCCAGTTGGTTACCCCGCCTCTGATCGTGGCGGCACAAGTTCGGGAGACCCGGTATTACTGGATCCCTTTTTCTTTTCCCTTTTTTGCTTTTTCTCCTTTCTTTTTATCTCAGGTGAACCGAGATCAATCCAACATTCCCCTCCTTGATCGTTTGGTTCAACTTTATTTATCCATTCTTAATAAGTATGATGCATAAAGTTAAGCATTACAATGGTCTACAGTTAACCATCCAACTTCGACACATATAATACATCAACCGATTTTAAACGGAAAACATTATTCTTTATGGGTGCGGCTTCTAAAGGTCCCCACTTTCCAGAATCATAAGGCCTCCAATAATCCCATGCTGGCAACGTGATTACAAAAAATATTGGGTGGTAAGCCTTTTGTCATTAGATCCGCAAGCATATGTGTCGTACTAATATGCCACGCATTAATTGTTTGATCCTAAATTCTATCTTTCACAACATGGTACTTTATGTCAATGTGCTTGGGAGCAACACTTGACTTGTTGTTACTCGCATAGAAAACTGCAGGTTCATTATCGCAGTATAGCACAAATGGTTTATAAATGCTGCCAACCACTTTGAGCCCGGAAATGAAATTCTTTAGCCATACAGCCTGCCTAGTGGCTTCATAACATGCTATGAACTCAACCTACATCGTGGATGATGTAGTCACCGTTTGCTTGGAGTTTTTCCATGATATAGCTCCTCCGGCTAGTGTGAATATATAACCTGACATGGATTTCTTACTATCCACACAGCTAGCGAAATCAGCATCTGAATAACCAATAACTTTCAGGTTATCAGATTTTCGATATGTTAGCGTGTGATCTTTAGTACCTTGCATGTAACGCAAGACTTTCTTTGCAGCCTTCCAGTGGTCCATTCCTAGATTTGATTGGAATCTGCCAAGCATTCCCGTTACGAAAGCTAAGTCAGGCTGCGTACATACTTGAGCGTACATAATGCTTCTGACTGCTGAAGCGTATGGAACCGATTTCATCTAGCGAGCTTTAATTTGGTTCTTTGGACATTGAAATCTTCCAAATTTATCGCCCTTGACTATTGGAGCAGGAATGGGAGAGCACTTATGCATATTGAATTTCTTTAGTACTCTCTCGATGCATGCCTTTTGTGATAGCCCTAATGTGTATTTGGACCTGTCTCGATAAATTTCAATGCCTAGAACATAAGAGGCTTCACCGAGATCCTTCATATCAAAATTTGATGACAGAAAACTCTTGGTCTCATGTAGTTATACTTATTGCTAAAAGCCAACAATATGGCATCCACATATAAGACTAAAATTGTGAACTTACTGCCTTTAAATTTAACATATATGCAGTTGTCCACGGCATTTTCTGTAAAACCAAAAGTTTGGATCACCTTATCGAACTTGAGGTACCATTGTCTTGAGGCTTGCTTCAAGACATAAATGGATTTCTTCAAACGACATGCCATGTGTTATTTTCCTTCTACGACAAAACCTTCCGGTTGAGCCATATAAACATCTTCATTTAAATCACCATTCAAGAACGCCGTTTTAACACCCATTTGGTGTAGCTCTAAACCGTAATGAGCTGTCAATGCCACCACGATTCTAAATGAGTCTTTAGTTGACACGGGAGAAAAGGTTTAGTTGTAATTGATTCCTTCTCTTTGTGTAAACTCTTTTGCAACCAGTCTTGCTTTGAACCTTTCAATATTCCCTGTGGGGTCATATTTGGTTTTATAAACCCATTTGCATCTGACTCTTTTGGCTCCTTCGGGAATCTCAACTAAGTCCCAAACATCATTAGTGCCCATAGACTTTCATTCGTCTTTCATAGCCATAAGCCATTAGTGCCCATAGATCACTTATTTGCTTCTTTATAAGAAGAAGGATCTTCCATTTTTCCTATATCATTTACATCATCAGTCATTTAAGTGACATAGTCGTCTGGGATGGGATTTGTTCGCTCTCATTGTGATCTGCGTAACGGAGAAGGTGGTGGAAGATCATTCTCAGGTTTTGGATTCTCGTTCACTAACTCATTTTCATTTATTGCAACATTTTCATTATTTACAAAATGAGCGAGAGGAGGATTCGGCGTCACGACAACATTTTTAAATGGACAAATGAACTCTAAGATACTCGGGGATGGAACATAAACTCGTTTCTCCTCAAGATCAATTTTATTAACTTTTGTGACGTCATCTTCAAAAAATACCGCTTGTCTTGTTTCCACAAATTTCATGACGTGATTTGGACAATAAAAGCGATATCCCTTTTTTTGGTTCTAATTTCTTTAGTTGTGGATTGAATACTTCAGGCTCGGTTTCCTTCCCGTCCACATCTTGTAAGGTGTGTTCAGTGCTAACTTTGTTGGAGCAAGATTTAGTACGTGTGCAGCTAGCTGTCTTTAAACCCTCCATCCATAGGCTTACTGGTAAACTCGTGTGACTAAGAATGCTTCGCACCATATCCATGAGTGTGTGATTGCATCGCTCAGCCACATCATTCTGCTGAGGTTCACCAGGCATTGAGTATTGAGCAATAATTCTATTCTCAGCTAGGAACCTCGCGAAAGGTCTTGGAATTTGCCCATAAGGAGCATGTTTTCCGTAATATTCTCCCCCGCGATCAGACCGTACTACTTTGATCTTTTCATTAAGTTGATTCTCAACTTCAGCTTTAAATACTCTAAATCTGTTCAAAGCTTCCGATCGATCACGTATGAGATAAATATATCCATAGAGGGAAAATCATTCGTGAATGTTATGAATGAATTAAAGCCATCTACTGATTTAACGTTAAATGGCCCACATTTGTTAGTATGAATAAATTCTAAGAGCTTTGAGGCTCTTGTTGCTCCTTTCTTAATGTTTTTACGTATTTTCCTTTAATGCAGTCGATGCATTTATCAACGTCTGAAAAGTCTAATGGAAGAAGTGTATCATTTTTAATTAAACGTTCGATTCTCCCCCTCAAAATGTGGCAAAGGCGACGATGCCACAATTTTGATGAAGTACTAATGCCTTTCCATTTGTTTTCAACGCCACATTTTGTATAAACGTCATCCAGATCACAAACATCATTCACATGCATAACAGAATCATGAAGAGATAACACGTATAATTTTCCCTGAAAGGCGAGACCAACATTTTTTATTACAATGCATCAATGTATATTATCCATGACCAAATAAACATTCATAATTGTTATCATCTAAACATGACACCGAAATAAGATTCCTACTTAACGAGGGAACATAAAGAACATTATTTAATTGAAGCGGATGTCCTGAGTGTAGCTTCAGTGTGAGATATCCCACGGCTTCAACTTCCGCTTCTTTTCCATTTGTGATTTTAAGACTTCTTTCCCTTCGCCCCAACTTTTGGGTCACACGGAATGCCTGCATGGAATTTGCAGCATAAACAGTTGCACCTGAGTCAATCCACCATGTATTTCTTGAAAAATCAACATAAAGTGATTCATCAATGAACGTAATTTCATCGTTACCTCTCTTCATCATCCATTTTAGAAATTCAGGACAGTCCTTTCTGAAATGTCCCATTTTGTTACAATGGAGGCATGCACTTCCTGCACGCGCAGCGGAAGGATTAGGCGCAGTGAAAGTACTGACACCTTTTGCTTTCTGAGGAGACTAATTCTTAAATGGCATCTTACGAGGCTTTGAAGGACCAGAACTATTTCATTCTTTCTTCCTCTTAGAGGAATTAGCTTTAAGAGTTTGGTCCCATGGTTGCTTCATTATTCTTTCTTCCTCATGTACAACTCTAGGAGTCATTTTAGCAAGCGTCCATTTTTCCTTCACTGAGTTGTAGTTAATCTTAAATTGATCAAACTCACTAGGGAGAGACTCCAAAATCGTAATTATGAGAAGGTTCTCACTTAATTCACAATCCAAAGTCTTAAGCTTTGATGATGCATTCACCTTTCTTAATATGTGTCTGCTCACATGTCACACCCGGTTTGCCCTAAAGAACAACCGAGTGAATATCACATATATGCCAGGATCATTCTCTCATACATGTGATGATAAATAGTGAAGCACCATTTATTACAAGCCAAGTGTTCGAATATAAATAAGTCTTACATAGCATACGTCTCGATGGACGATAATATGTTCATAACATGTAAATAAAGCAGCAGCGGAATATAAATCTTGTGGGCTCCGTCACAGGCGTTGCCCGGGGGACTCCATGAACCTAGAATCCTTCTTCGGGTCCGAAATCTTGGTCATTGAACACCACATCATCCCCTTGACTTGAGCAGCAATTTAAACCAACAGAAAAGCAAGTTTGAGTACCGTTGGTACTCAGCAAGTGTGGGAATGTAATGTCATGCATGGCTAGAGCAAGGAGAGGTTGGACTCATGGTTACAGCACTACGCAATTAATACCTATCACCTTAGCTTATTAAGCACGTACATTACTACATAGCTGAAATGGTCCCAATCCCTCAACCCATCATCAATATCAAGTAAACATGGTCCCATCTCCAATGTTAAGCTTCCCGCTTAACATCCTTAACTTCCCAATCCATCATCCTCTAATCATGAATAAGTCCAAGCCGCTCTTGACCGTGAGCACGACAGTCATGACAGTTTTGACTCTACAGAGTTTGCACCACCGTACCCACATGTAGTGATTTCATCCCCCATTGCCGGGTGGACTAAAAGAACCTCCATTATGCCAGTGGCCGCGAACCACGTTCACACTTCCCAGGTGTGTAGCCAGAAGATCACTACGAGGCCTTTACAAAGGGATTCCCGATGAGCGTGGGCCCACTGAGGTTTCACCCCTAACAGCATACAAGAGGCTCCAACCCCGCTGCAGTGGCCCCCTCTTGAGTCTTGCGGTTCATATGGTAGTCCAGCTGACACCTATTCCCCGCACCATCCAAAACACCCATACTACGCCGGGGATACACCTAATTAATTGGCCAAGCTGCCCCATCTCAGCATGTGGTTGGCACGGTAAAGCTAGGTTACATGCTCTATGAACCGGTCCTTAGGATCCAGGCAAGCACTAAACACAAACCCGAGTCTCGTGCACACAACACCAACCAAATCATCCAACTTGCCTCGATCCCTACCTCTACATAACTCATAATATCTCATTCAAGAGTAAGGTAAATAAGTTGATGATCTCATATCCCACTTATCCCATTCTAAGCATGGCTAAGCATAAGTAATATGAATGAATGACATAATAAAATAAATCCCAACCCAGGCTACAAGGAAATAAGATAATGAAAATCTAGGGAAACTTCCTAGCTTGGGTATCATATTCCAATTTGACAATGCAAATTAATTCTAACTACACATCCTAGTATAGGATCAAAGTGGTCAAGGACACTTGCCTTCTTCCTGCTGCTCTGGGAATGGAAAGTCTTGGTCTTGAAAGGTGAGAACTTGCTCTGGGGCAGGTTCTACTCATGCCAATACACATAGCAAAAGAAAACAACAATCCATAAGCCATAGTCCACACTTTCACTCATGCAAACCACACATACATACATATTAAAGTCATTCACATGTTTAAGTGTTTTGGTTACCCTAGATGTGTTGATTTTTGGCCTTCATACACTTTCAAACATATATATATATATATATATATATATATATATATATATATATATATATATATATATATATTTCTAACTTTTGTATTCAGATTTCTAGTTGCACACTATATATTAATTTCCCATTTGAACAAATTCTCTATATTTATTTAATACACTCCTTAGCCACAAAATTTGCATGAAAGAAAGTTTCCTACTCCAAATAGGTTTTTAGATCTTCTACAAAATCTTATTTTGAAGTTTTTGAAAATAAAGACCTCATTTAACATCTTCTAATTATGCATACTTATTTTCCTATATTTTCAGATTTATTTTCTATACCTAAAAGTGAATTTTAATATTAAAATAGTAAGACATATCATCTAAACAGAATAGGTTCTGATCTAAAATGTTCAATAAAATATTTTTGAACTTCCTCTCTGATGTGAGCCAATTTAAATTTATTTTTCCCATTTTCAGAATTATTTCCTAGCCTAAAAATGTATTTCCAGGGATAATAAAAGTAAGCAACACTTCGTCAGATCTCATTTCAGCCAAAAATCAGTTTTTAACTCATTCTAAAGATTTTCCAAGTGCTAGGAAAATTTAAGTTTGTATTTACACATGTGTTTATATTACCTTTTTAATTTAAATTCTACTCCTATGTTCAAATTTCTGAATTTAATATCTTATAGGGTCTAAAAGGCAATTCCACCCTACTGCAGGGTTTGATTTACTATTTCCTAAATTTTTAGGGGCCTAATTACACATAACAGAGAGGTTTTTCCTAATTTTTATTAAGTCCAGGGGTTAAAACTGATTTTTAAATGAATTTACATGAATTTCTGAAGGTCTAGGGGCTAGATCAGAAGTTTCCGGGGCTAGCTTGTGTTTTCCGAGATCCCCAGGGGGTAGCGCGTAAGATTTCCAGCCTTTATAATGTGGGGCTGACGTGGGCCGTTGGATTTAAAATAGACGGCTGAGATTATAACGCGAAGCGGTACGAGTTAGATCTAATAGGGACCGCACGATTTAAAATGGACGGGCCTCAGGGGGCCACGTCGCCCTGGCCGTGTGCGGGCGGCGCTGCCCGGCGGCGGGAGGCGGCGATCTCGCCGGAGAGCTTCGGGTTTTCGTCTATACTCCCTAAAACTTGGATTTCTTGGCATAGAACGGAAGAGGGGAGGTAGGGGATCTCACCTCGGGGTTTTTCTTGAGCTCGGAGGCCCTAGAAGGCGGTCGGCGACGAGGTCCGAGGGGAAAACGTGGCGGTGCTCGCCGAAGCTGTGTCTAGAGCGCAAAACACCGGGTTTCCTTCACCTGCAAGACTCCTCGGCGGCGGTGGAACATGACAAGCACGTTAGATCAGGAAATCCGAGCGAGGAACGAAGGAAAATGGCGGTGGAAGCTTCGGTTCTCACCGGGAGGAAAAATAGCCGATCGGGAAGGAAAAAGGGGCGATCATCGGCATTTAAATGGGCGAGGGAGGGCGGCTGGGGTTTGTTTAGATGTGCCGCAGCGCGTGGGCTGGAGATCGCGGCTCCGGAGCAAGAAAATCGGTGTGGAAACAGCGATTGGCGCGGAAGTTGCACGGCTGTTGGGCGCGCGCGCGAGGAGGGGGATGACACACGGGCCCCGCGCGTCAGAGAGAGAGAGAGGGGGGAGCGCGTGGGTTTTAGGCTGGCTGGCGCGCGCGGTTTTGGGCCTGCTGAGCGGGTTTTGGCCCACTGGCCATTTTTGTTTTTCCTTTTTCTTTTCTTTTTTCTGTTTTGATTCAAATTTAAATTCCAGTTTAAATTTGGATTGCTTCACCACATGCAATACGTCCAAAAATTTTTAAATTCCCCTCCTTAGCAGGTTTTGGGGTGTTACAGCTCTACCCCCCTTAAAAGAAATCTCGTCCTCGAGATTGGTGATTCTAGGAAAACAAATCTGGAAACTGTGCCTTAAGCTCGTCTTCTCGCTCCCATGTGGCTTCTGCTTCCGAGTGATGCTTCCACTGCACCTTGCACATCCGGATTCTTTTATTTCTTGTGAGGCGTTCCATTGTCTCCAAAATCTTGACCGGTTGCTCGGCATAAGAAAGATCCTCTCGTACGTCCACCTCATTCATGGGTAACATCTCTTCTGGTGTCCTCAAACATTTCTTGAGTTGTGACACATGGAATACATCGTGCACATCTGATAAGCGGGCCGGTAGTTCTAGTTGATATGCCACTTCGCCTTTCCTTTCCAGAATCTGGAAGGGTCTGATGTATCACGGTGATAATTTCCCCTTTACCTTGAATCGACGAAGTCCTCGGATAGGGGACACCTTGAGATAGACATAGTCCCCCACGTTGAAAATAAGCTCTCTTCTCCGTATATCGGCATAACTCTTTTGTCGGGTCTGGGCTATCCTCAAGTTGTTGCGAACTTCCCTCACTTTGGCCTCTGCTTCTTGTAGTACCTCGGGACCAAACACTTTACTTTTCCCTGTTTGGTTCCAAAATAGTGGAGTCCTGCACTTCCTCCCATACAACGCCTCGAATGGTGACATCTTCATACTAGCCTGGTAGCTGTTGTTGTAGGAGAACTCCGCATACGGTAAGTTCTTATCCTAACTCCTATTGTTCTTGAGTGCACACACTCTCAACATATCCTCAAAGATCTGATTGGTTCTTTCCGTCTGCCCGTTAGTCTGGGGGTGATAGGCAGAACTAAAGTTCAGATGAGTTCCCATTGTTTCATGTAACTTCTGCCAGAACCTTGAGGTGAACTGTGTCCCTCGATCCAACACTATCTTCTTTGGCACTCCATGAAAACATACGATTCTTGACATGTACAATTCTGCCAATATGGATCCACTGTAGCTTTCTTTCACGGGGATGAAATGAGCTAGCTTAGTTAGCCTGTCGGTGATGACCCATATCGAATTATATCCCGATTGGGTCCTAGGCAGTCCCACTATGAAATCCATACCTATTTCTTCTCATTTCCATTCGGGCACTTTGAGTGGTTGCAACAGTACCGCGGGTCGTTGATGTTCTGCTTTCACCAACTAACATGTGTCACATAGGGCAACATGTTCCGCGACATCTCGCTTCATGCCATACCACCAATATCTGCTCTTGAGGTCATGATACATCTTCGTACTCCCAGGATGAATGGAATAGTCGGAATCATGAGCTTCCTTCAAAATCAATTCACGGATCTCCTTCACTTCAGGCACACAGATTCTTTTCCCATGCCACACCGTACCTTGTTCATCCTCTCTGAACCCAGGGGCTTTATATTCTTTGATGAGTTCTCTAATCTCTTGTATCTTCTCGTCATTCTTCTGACCGTTGCGTATGTCTTGCTCTAATGTGGAGTCCACTTCCATGGCGATGGCCTCGCCACTATTCACCAGACATAGATTGAGTTTTGCAATCTCTTCCTTCAATTCTGTAGGCATGTCCTTTAAGCTCAACATATTGACCTGCACCTTCCGGCTTAAAGCATCCGCCACGACGTTCGCTTTCCTGGGATGATAGTTGATGCCCACATTAAAGTCGTTGATTAGCTCTAACCATCTCCTTTGTCTGAGGTTGAGATCTGGCTGTGTGAAAATGTACTTTAAGCTCTTATGATCCATGTATATCTCTATCCTCTTTCCCATCAAGTAATGCCGCCAAATCTTCAATGCGTGTACCACTGCGGCTAGCTCTAGGTCATGTGTAGGATAGTTCTTCTCGTGTTTTCGGAGCTGTCGGGACGCATAAGCAACGACATGCCCCTCTTGCATGAGAACACATCCCAACCCGTGTCCAGATGCATCGCAGTACACCGAAAAATTCTTCTGCATATCTGGCATAACTAGCACTGGGGCTATTGTCAATCTTTTCTTCAGTTCTTGAAAACTCGTCTCACACTCCGATGTCCATGTGAATGTGATTCCCTTCTCTAACAATTTGGTGAGGGGTCTCGAAATCTTGGAGAAACCCTCAATGAACCGTCAATAATACCCAGCCAATCCTAAGAAGCTTCGCATTTCCCCGACATTTTCAGGGGTCTTCCACTTCTGCACATCCTCGATCTTGGCGGGATCTACGGAGATTCCTCCCTCCGAGATTATATGTCCTAAGAAGGGAACTCTCTTCAGCCAAAACTCACACTTGCTCGGCAAATAGTTGGTGTTCTCTCAACTTTTGCAACACCAATCTTAGGTGTCCCTCATGTTCTTCTTCATCTTTGGAGAATACGAGAATGTCATCAATGAAAACCACCACAAATTTGTCCAGATAATCCATGAATACCTTGTTCATGAGATACATGAAATATGCCGGGGCATTAGTTAGCCCGAACGGCATGACGGTGTATTCATACAGCCCGTACCGAGATATGAAAGATGTCTTTGGAATGTCGGTTTGCCTTATCTTCAGTTGGTGGTATCCCGACCTGAGATCAATTTTGGAGAACACACAAGCTCCCCTCAAGTCTTCAATGCGGGGTAATGGGTACTTGTTCTTGATGGTTACTTCGTTCAACGCACGGTAGTCTACGCATAACCTTTGGGTTTCGTCCTTCTTGGGCACAAATATCACTGGAGCTCCCCATGGTGAGGAACTAGGACGAATATACCCCTTCTCTGTCAATTCTCTTATATGCTCCTTGAGCTCTTCCAGCTGTTTGGAGTCCATCCGATAAGGCCTCTTGTATATTGGGGCTGTTCCGGGCACTAGTTCAATCGCGAATTCCACTTCACGGTCGGGGGGCATACCTGGCAACTCCTCCGGAAACACATTTGGATACTCCCTGATAGTCCTTATCTCTTCCACTTCCACCTCAACTTGATTGAGTTTAATGCCCCTCCTAGGTTCTTGCACGGCTATGAACTTCACTTTTGTGCCTCTAGGGTGAGTTAATTACACCGTTCTTGTCGAACAATGGATGATTTCTTTATGTTTTGTCAACCAATCCATACCCAAAATAATATCTATCCCTTGTGAGTCTATCACTATGAGGTTTGCAGTAAATACTACCCCATTAATGTCTAGATTCACCCTGGGACACACTTGTAAAAGGGCATACCCAGTGCTGAAAGCTCCCACTTGTGGGGTCTGGGGAAGGGAATTTCTAGGCAGCCTTCCCCTTGCTTATTTTGCAAGGAGGCTGATTCGAACCCAGGACCTCCAGGACACAAGTGGAGAGACTCTACCACTGCGCCAGGCCTGCCCTTCTGGAGAGTTCACTGCTAACATATGGTTCATTTGTGTTGTTGCTAGATCATGCTTCTTAACAAACCCTTGAGCAACGAACGAGTGGGTAGCACCATAATCGAACAATAGGGTTGCAATGTGTAAATTTGCAGGAAACTTACCAATTACCACGTCAGGTGCCTCTTGCGCTTCCTCCATGGTCACGTGGTTCACCCGTCCTCGCATCACATTCTGCTGCTGTGGCTGCATGGGCTTCTTCTTTGGGCACTTATGGGTGTAGTGCCCCACTTCACCACAGTTGAAGCATTGCACCCCAACTTTAGGTGCATGGCCTTAGTTATCTTGGGGTTGGTTCGGTGGCCCTTGTCCTGCTGGTCGAGGTTGATATGTGGGACGTGGCTGCTGCACAAACTGACGCTGCGGCTGTGCTGGTGCTGATGGAGGCCTGAAGTTTGGGTTGTACCGTCTCGGTGCTGAGTAGGGTACCACAACACGGCGCGTCTGCCCTGCAGGTTGCTGCATCAGACGTGGACGTGTGTTGCTACTTGAGGCTTGGTGTGACCATCCCGCCTTCCTCTTGTTTTCATTCTCCAAGGCCTTCAGCTTCCTCTCCACGACAAATGCTCTGTCTACCATCTTTTGGAAGCTTTCATACTCGTTGGAGGACATTGCACATTTCATCTCCATGGTAAGTCCATCCACAAAACAGTCCTGTTTCTGCTCATCGGTTTCGATGTCCCGTGGTGCATAATGGGATAGTTGGGTGAACTTATTGAGGTATTCCCTCACGGTCATGTTACCTTGCTGCAGTCCCAAGAACTCCTTTCTCTTGTTTTTGAGTTCACCCCTTGGTATGTAGTGGTTGCGGAAACTGCGTTTGAACTCTTCCTAAGTGATGTTCTCGGGGTCGTGATGGGCTGCCACGTAAGCGGTCCACCAATCAGCAGCAGGTCCATGCAACTGGTGAGAGGCAAACAACACCCTCTCATACCCTTGGCATTGTATGATCCTCATCTTGCTCTCTATGGTCTTTAGCCAGTCATCTACCTCCAGAGGTTCAGCAGCACTTGCAAACTTTGGGGGTTGAGTCCCCAGAAACTCACTCAACCTTGGTTGACGGGGTGCAGCTTGTGGGAGTGGAGCTTGGTGCAAGTTGGCCACCACTTGAGTCAGACTCTGGATGAGCTGATTCTGATTTTCAATCATTTGATAGATAGGATCGGCTCCTTCACGGCGACCACCCCTGTCTTGTCCTCCAGAAAGGTGAGGATTGTCGGCCCCATCGTTGTTGTTGTTGGGGTTGGCACCACGACCTTTTCCTCTTCTAGCCATCTATCATGATCAACCAAATGTTAACTTAAAGCATTACGTATTAACTTCCTAAATTGCTTGTTTAAACTTAAACTTTTGAGGCCTTATTATTTAAACAATTTCTGAAGATTTCACGTAGATCTTTGGGCTTCACGTCTCACACGAAAATAAAATGCACAATTGATTTATAGGGGTTCGCACACCAAAGCAAAGCAACCTAAAGACGAGGTTGCGGACAAATGCCCATGGCTTCCACAACTCACGTCACACACCAAACATTAACACACAAATAAATAGGGTATTGACTCGACTACTCGATAACCTGCTGAAATAAGGGAAATGACTCTAAACAACTCGTATCACTGAGCTGGCTCATCGGGGTCTTCCTCATTATTGCAGCTGCCCTCTGATTCCGCTTTAGGTGGGGAAACTGCTGGTGGAGAAGTGCGGCGACGCTTGCTCGCCCGGCGGTCTGGGGAGTCAGGAGTCCACGTGTCATTCACGGTGACACACAGTTCATTCCGATCTCCTCTTTCTCTCGCCCTCAAGCTGGCACGAAGCAACGCCTCAGTCTCCTTCAGGGTGTCACGAATATCCTGAAGCTCCTGCTGGCACTCCTGCAGTCGAGTGCTGAGCATAGTAGCATCCTCCAAGCACAGGTCCATGTGCTCATGGGAAGTCCCCTGCTGCACTGGCGGGTACTTGTACTCCGCGGTGCCACTCTCACGCTGGAGGACATACATGTACTCAGTCCTGTCCAGGTGGCGACGGTTGATGTAACTCTGGCAGGTGATGGCCTCCCCGGTGACATCCTTCTCAGCATCTGCCTGAGTCGCCCGACAGGCTGGAGAGCGGTGGATCTTGAGCAGCTGATTTTTATGGATAATCCTCATCTCTGAGCTCCATTTTCCCGCTTCTCACGGATGGTCCTGGTGGAGCTGTAGTGTATGATCAGCTTGCGCACATTGCCGGCGGCGTGGAGCATACGCCGAAGACGGCGCAACAAGCCTCCTACTGCCAATCCGTAGGAGTGGTACGTCACCGGACTGTTCTCCTCTCTCAAGGCAAGGGCAACTACAGGAACTCTCCCTCCGGCGGACTTGCGGGCGGTGCGGATCATGCGAACCATCTAAAACATAAAGCATTTAAAATTAAGTTAGATAAGAATTAAATAAAGATTATATTTTGAATAAAAGTTGGGACAAGGTGAATAAAGTGACCCCATTAAACAACACTTTCAACCCACATCTTTGTAAAATAGTTTTTAAGAAAATAGGGTCCTTAAATACGTCCATTTCTACCTAGGTCCACGTTCCTACGGGCAACCTTGGCTCTGATACCACTTCTGTCACACCCGGTTTGCCCCAAAGAACAACCGAGTGAATATCACATGTATGCCAGGATCATTCTCTCATACATGTGATGACAAATAGTGAAGCATCATTTATTACAAGCCAAGTGTTCGAATTTAAATAAGTCTTACATAGCATACGTCTCGATGGACGATAATATGTTCATAACATGTAAATAAAGCAGCAGTGGAATATAAATCTTGTGGGCTCCGTCACAGGCGTTGCCCGGGGGACTCCATGAACCTAGAATCCTTCTTCGGGTCCGATGTCTTGGTCATTGAATACCACATCATCCCCTTGACCTGAGCAGCAATTTAAACCAACAGAAAAGCAAGTTTGAGTACCGTTGGTACTCAGCAAGTGTGGGAAAGTTATGTCATGCATGGCTAGAGCAAGGAGAGGCTGGACTCATGGTTACAGCACTACGCAATTAAAACCTATCACCTTAGCTTATTAAGCACATACATTACTACATAGGTGAAATGGTCCCAATCCCTCAACCCATCATCAATATCAAGTAAACATGGTCCCATCTCCAATGTTAAGCTTCCCGATTAACATCCTCAACTTCCCAACCCATCATCCTCTAATCATGAATAAGTCCAAGCCGCTCTTGACCGTGAGCACGACTGTCATGACAGTTTTGACTCTGCAGAATTTGCACCACTGTTCCCACATGTAGTGATTTCATCCCCCATTGCCGGGAGGACTAAAAGAACCTCCATTATGCCAGTGGCCGCGAACCACGTTCACACTTCCCAGGTGTGTAGCCAGGAGATCACTACGAGGCCTTTATAAAGGGATTCCCGACGAGCGTGGGCCCACTAAGGTTTCACCCCTAACAGCATACAAAAGGATCCAACCCCGCTGCAGTGGCCCCCTCTTGAGCCTTGCGGTTCATATGGTAGTCCAGCTGACACCTATTCCCCTCACCATCCAAAACACCCCATACTACGCCGGGGATACACCTAATTAATTGGCCAAGCTGCCCCATCTTAGCATGTGGTTGGCACGGTAAAGCCAGGTTACATGCTCCATGAACCGGTCCTTAGGATCCAGGCAAGCACTAAACACAAACCCGAGTCTCGTGCACACAGAACCAACCAAATCATCCAACTTGCCTCGATCCCTACCTCTACATAACTCATAATATCTCATTCAAGAGTAAGGTAAATAAGTTGATGATCTCATATCCCACTTATACCATTCTAAGCATGGCTAAGCATAAGTAATATGAATGAATGACATAATAAAATAAATCCCAACCCAGGCTACGAGGAAATAAGATAATGAAAATCTAGGGAAACTTACTAGCTTGGGTGTCATATTCCAATTTGACAATGCAAATTAATTCTAACTACACATCCTAGTATAGGATCAAAGTGGTCAAGGACACTTGCCTTCTTCCCGCTGCTCTGGGAATGGAAAGTCTAGATCTTGAAAGGTGAGAACTTGCTCTGGGGCAGGTTCTACTCATGCCAATACACATAGCTAAAGAAAACAACAATCCATAAGCCATAGCCCACAATTTCACTCATGCAAACCACACATACATACATATTAAAGTCATTCACATGTTTAAGTGTTGTGGTTACCCTAGATGTGTTGATTTTTAGCCTTCATATACTTTTAAATATATATATATATATATATATATCATTTCTAACTTTTGTATTCAGATTTTTAGTTGCACACTATATATTAATTTCCCATTTGAACAAATTCTCTATATTTAATTAATACACTCCTTAGCCACAAAATTTGCATGAAAGAAAGTTTCCTACTCCAAATAGATTTTTAGATCTTCTACAAAATCTTAGTTTGAAGTTTTTGAAAATAAAGACCTCATTAACATCTTCTAATTATGCATACTTATTTTCCTATATTTTCAGATTTATTTTCTATACCTAAAAGTGAATTTTAATATTAAAATAGTAAGACATATCATCTAAACAGAATAGGTTCTGATCTAAAATGTTCAATAAAATATTTTTGAACTTCCTATCTGATGTGGTCCAATTTAAATATATTTTTCCCATTTTCAGAATTATCTCCTAGCCTAAAAATGTATTTCTAGAGATAATAAAAGTAAGCAACACTTAGCCAGATCTCATTTCAGCCAAAAATCAGTTTTTAACTCATTCTAAAGATTTTCCAAGTGCTAGGAAAATTTAAATTTATTTGCACATGTGTTTATATTACCTTTTTAATTTAAATTCTACTCCTATGTTTAAATTTCTGAATTTAATATTTTATAGGGTATAAAAGGCAATTCCACCCTACTGCAAGGTTTAATTTACTATTTCCTAAATTTTTAGGGGCCTAATTACACATAACAGAGAGGTTTTTCCTAATTTTTATTAAGTCCAGGGGTTAAAACTGATTTTTAAATGAATTTACATGAATTTCTGAGGGTCCAGGGGCTAGATCAGAAGTTTCCGGGGCTAGCTCGTGTTTTCCGAGATCCCCAGGGGGTAGCGCGTAAGATTTCTGACCTTTATAATGCGGGGCTGACGTGTGCCGTTGGATTTAAAACAGATGGCTGAGATTATAACGCGAAGCGGTACGGGTTAGATCTAATAGGGACCGCACGATTTAAAATGGACGGGCCTCACGGGGCCATGTCGCCCTAGCCGTGTGCGGGCGGTGCTGCCCAGCGGCGCGCGGTGGCGGGAGGCGACGATCTCGCACGGAGAGCTTCGGGTTTTCGTCTATACTCCCTAAAACTTGGATTTCTTGGCATAGAACGGAAGAGAGGAGGTAGGGGATCTCACCTCGGGTTTTTTCTTGAGCTCGGAGGCCCTGGAAGGCGGTCGGCGACGAGGTCCGAGGGGAAAACGCGGCGGTGCTCGCCAGAGCTGTGTCTAGAGCGCAAAACACCGGGTTTCCTTCACCTGCAAGACTCCCCGGCGGTGGTGGAACATGACAAACACGTTAGATCAGGAAATCCAAGTGAGGAACGAAGGAAAATAACGGTGGAAGCTTCGGTTCTCACCGGGAGGAAAAATAGCCGATCGGGAAGGAAAAAGTGGCGATCGTCGGCGTTTAAATGGGCGAGGGAGGGCGGCTGGGGTTTGTTTAGATGTGTCGCAGCGCGTGGGCTGGAGATCGCGGCTCCGGAGCAAGAAAATCGGCGTGGCAACGGTGATCGGCGCGGAAGTCGCGCGGCTGTTGGGCGCGCGCGCGAGGAGGGGATGACACGCGGGCCCTACGCGTCAGAGAGAGAGAGAGAGGGGGAAGTGCGCGCGGGTTTTGGGCTGGCTGGCGCGCGCGGTTTTGGGCCGGCTGAGCGGGTTTCGGCCCACTGGCCATTTTTCTTTTCTTTTTTCTGTTTTGATTCAAATTTAAATTCCAGTTTGAATTTGGATTGCTTCACCACATGCAATACGTCTAAAATTTTTTAAATTCCCCTCCTTAGCAGGTTTTGGGGTGTTACATCACATTCCTATCCATTGTGTATTTCTTAAGAAGCTTTGCAAAAAGCTCATGAGCATAAATCTTTTTGGAGCCTTTAAATTGCTCCTCCACCGCCGCAAGAAATTATTTGGCGGTGTCTTTCTATAGAAGGGCTCCCACAATATCCGGAGATATTGAGGCATTCATTACGAGGAGGGCTACACGGTTGGAATTCTCCTATTTTTCCAACTTAACCTTATAATTCTTTTTGAGGTTGTCATATCCAGCAACACCTGGAGTTGGTGCCACTAGATTATCTTCCCTCAGGGTATAATCTAGTTGATTAAATCCTAAAGATACCTTAAAGCAGGTCTTCCAACGAGGGAAGTTACTGCTCGTAAGTTGTTCGATATTCTCATATCGAAACAACGTCACATTGGCTGTCATTAGTGCATAATAAAATATAAACATCAGAAAATTGTGTGAAAATAAATTTACGTTGGTAAATAAACTCACATCCAATAAAAAATGATACAATATTATATCACATCACTCTTGGGTAGAAAATGACATAAAATTTTCAAACATGACTCGAATATTAAATCAATGTTGGTCATAATTAATTTTAGAGTCATCATTCTCAAATTAAGCATCAATTATAAACATTAAGAAAATTTATCATTATTGATGCTTAAAATGATAAAACATCATTAACACACTAAATCATCTAAATTAAATTATCCCGTTAGTCCAAATATAATTTAGACTCATTAATATGTTAATATTATTTAAAATAGTGCATAAACATAATTAAGAGACATAATTAACATTAAATTAAATAGAAAATACGAAAACCATCTAAACAATAACTGGCCCACAGTCAGCATATCATGTTTCAGCCTAGCCCAGTAGAAAAACAAATAAAAATAATAAAATCACTAGATGGTTGTAAAACTTGGGCCGAAACCCGTGACCAGATTCGGCCCGTTAATTTCTCCACCCCGCAGCTCAGCATCCAATTTGCCACTGTTTAATGTGAACCGTTCATCAAAATCTGATGGCCCAAAACGTTTATGTAAAGGACAAAACCGGTGCCCCCTTGAAAACCCTAGAACATTTCTTCTCACCCCGGTGCCTTCACACCCGAAAAAAAAAGGATCGAGCGCGAGACTCTCAGCGGCGGCGGCCTGCGTCAATGGCGTGCGGCAGGGTTGGTGCGCGCGACGGCTACAGCCCAGCAGCGGCGCGGCCACGGCTGGCGCATCCGAGGGCAGCGCATGAAGGCGGGGCCCAGCGAGCGCTAATCGCGCAAAGAAGGCGGCGCACCAGCGGCGCAGCTCGCGGCACGCAGCCGGTGCATGCGTGAGACGGGCCTGGAGGTGCGGCGCAAGGCTTGCGTGCGGCCTTGCTGCCTGCAGCCTGGCTGGCTTCGGCGTGCAAGCGGCGGCTGCATGCATGCGTGCAGCATGCAGGCCAATGCAGCACCAGCAGCTTGCAGCCAGCCAGATAAGTTCCTTTCTTTGCGTTATTTCATCATTAATTTGAATTTGGTGTTTCAATTTTTCTGATTTACCTCTATCTATTCTAAAGATCTGACATAATCAAAGATGGCTCTGAATCCATTGTTGTAACTTAATCTTTAAGAATAAACATCAAACGTCTAGCCTAATCACCATTATGTACTTGATAAACATAATTAAACGTCTAGCCTAATCACCATTATGTACTTGATAAACATAATTAAGCGGGAGGATTAGTCGAACTTACATGAGGAAGAACTCTCTGCAGCCATGTTTTCTTCCTTGCTTGCAAATCGGATGCTTTTGGGTCTCCATCGACACTGTCCGGCGACGGCGTGAAGTGGATCGGTCCTTCCCATCGTTCTCGCTCTCCTTTTGATCAGTGATTAGACCTTTTGAGATTAGGAAGGTGTTTTTCTTAAGTTAATCAAGTTTTCCTCTCTAATCATGTTTTTATAGAGCAAGACAGCAGGGAGACCGAGCCTAGATTGTTACCCCGCCTCCGATCGTGGCGGCTCACGTTCGGGAGACCCAGTATTACCGGATCCCTTTTTCTTTTACCTTTTTCCTTTTTTGTTTTTTCTCCTTTCTTTTTATCTCAGGTGAACCAAGATCAATCCAACAAGATCAATCCAACAAGGTCATCCTGGAGAGGAACGCCCCGTCGACTTTTGCGTTAACGACATCGGGGAGCTCGTTGCACTTCTTAGGGAAGCGCCTGATATACTACCTCAAAGTCTCTCCAGATTCTTGCCGGCATGGCTTGATGTCCCACTAGTTTCCAGGGTGCATGTAGGTGCCCTGTCAGTTGCTGATAAAGGTGTCCTTCCACTCGGCCCAGCTTCGGATGCTGTCCGCTGGGAGGCATTCAAGCCAAGCTCGGGCAGACTCTGCCAAGTAGATGGGGAGGTATTGGATGATGAAGTGGTCATTCGTCGCACCGTCGTCCCTGCATGCCAAGCTGTAGTCCTACGCCCAAACGCTATGGTTTGACTCCCCATCGTACTTGGCGACATCGGTCAGGGCGCGAAAGCGTGGTGGGAAGGAGGCGTTGCGTATCCTCCCCCCGAAGGCTTGGGGCCCAAAAGCGTTGGGGCTCAGACTTCGGTACTCATTGTCGTCGTAGCGCCCACCCCAGCGCGGTTAGCGTCAAAGCTCGAGATGTGGTTTCGCGACTTCCTCTCTGGTTCCTCTATGGAACTTGAGAGCTTGGTGCAAGTCTGTTGACCATGCACGCTCGCACATCGAGCTGCGTGAGGGGGTAGATGAGCTGGCTCTCTCGGTCTAGCTTAGAGCGCGGGCTCGCGGCGTCCCCGCGGTGCTTTTGTTGTGTCCGCGGGAGCCACCACAGGTAAACGCCTCTCGCGGTCGAGCGAGTGAGCTCTCGGCATGCTGTGCCGTGGCGCTTTCTAGCAGCGAGCTTGACCTTTATCCCGTGGTCTTGGTGATTTACTCAAATAAACAATAGTACGTGAGATACAAAATTTATCCCGTGGTCTCGGTGATTTGCCGATCACCCCTAATCCACATTGAGGTGGATTCAAGTATTTGATCGCTTCTCTATAAAGTATTTACCTCTCCAATAAGAGGAGCTCCCGAAGAGAAGCTTGACCTTAAGCCGAATCAATTTCTTGAATCTCTCCAAACCTTGAATTCACTAGTGTTACTCTTCACCACCCCGGTGAGGTGAGCAAAAACCTCTCACAAGAATGAACGGGCCTCCTTCACAATCTCCTTGAAGGGCTCACAGTTTCCACACCTCCAAGCCGTCTAGGAGGCGACAACCTCCAAGAGTAATAAGCCAATGAAGCTAGCTTGTAGAATCTCTAGTGCCACAATGTTCAAAACGATGGAAGTCAAGCACTAGAAGCTCACACACTCACTATGGATCAACAAATGCTTGAGCGAGTGAAGGAGCATCTTGAGTATGTCAAATGTGCAATCCAAATGGTCAAGAGAGTTTTCATGCACAGGATGGGTGAGTATTTATAGGCATAGCCTTGAAAACTAGCCGTTACTAAGCTTCAGCGCAACAGGCGGTCAGACCGCAGTTCATTAAGCGGTCAGACTGCCAAGGTAGGTCAACGACTATTTTAGCATTTATTGCACTTAAAAATCTGAAAGTTTGTGAGCTGGCGGTCTAACCATGAATCTGGCGGTCAAACCACAGTTCTCGTGGAGGTCAGACCGTGGGATCTCAAGTTAGACCGCTAGCAACTACACTAAGCAAAATCTTACTGGAGTCCTTGGCGGTCGGACTCCCAACCACAGTAAGCAAGATCGGATAGGAGTTTTTGGCGGTCGGACTCCTATGTTGGCGGTAAGACCGCTAGCAACCACAGTAAGCAAGATTTTACTGTATTCCTTGGCGGCCGGACTCCAAGTCGGCCGGACTCCAAGTCTGGAGGTCAGACTGCCAGGCTCTAATCTTTTTGCAAAGATTGTTGGTTTCAATGACAGTCTCAATACATAAATTTTCAATGTGCAAACTAAGGAAACCTTGAGCAAGGTCACGACTAAAGATGCTCTAAGTAAGCATTCATTGACCCCTCTTGATAGTACGACACCTATTCTAACAATCCGGTCATTTTACCTCTCTAATCACCTTGTGACCGGTAAAAAACAAAATACCCTATATATACCTTTGCCTTGAGACATTTATTCATATTAGCACAAGCTTCAATTGTCTTTCACCATTTCAACTTTTTTGCTTATTTCTCCAAACACTTGACACTGACATCATAATCATCTCAATGGAATTTGTTATTTCAAAGTATGTGTTGTCGTTAATTACCAAAACACCAAATGAGGACCAAGATGCTTCAATCTCCCCCTTTTTGGTAATTGATGACAACCATAAGAAGTGATGAATAATTTTGAGTCAACAAGATATGCAAGGCATAAGTTTGACTCAAAGCTAAATTTGGTAGCACATTACACATATGAATTTAAATATAGTAGATAAGAGGATAGATGCTTACCAAGATTTACATTAAGATATGCTCCCCCTAAATACGTGCATATAAGAGTTGTGATAGATATGGTGCACATAATTAATAATTTGTAGAGCTTACCTTATTTGTTTGAAGTGAGGAGATAGAGAATATTTAAAATACCACCTTGTAACTTATTCAATATTGATCTTAGTGTCTTCACACCCATGAGTCATTAAGTGATCATAAATATATAAGCACCCTCACATAGTTCATAAAGTTACAAGACATAATTCAAATACAATATTGTCTTTCGACACAAATGCATAATAATAGAGGTGTAAATGAGACAATACAATAGAAATAACAATATTGTCATTTCACACAAATAGAGGTGCAATTGAGATGCAATGCAAGACCAAGGATCAAAAGGAAACATCTTATACACAAAGCATACCCGTGTATTATCACTTTTTCATATTCCTCCCCCTTTGTCGTCAAGTGGCCAAAAGGATCAACTGTCGAAATTCGGAGGAGGCGGAGGCATGTAGGAAGAGTAGGGAATATATCCCAGAAGAGGAGGACGAGGAAAAACACCATACATATGACTTGTAAAGTCAGTAAATTGCAGTTGAAGCCCCTGAAATGTCGACTGCATATTGTAGATATTTGTGTTCATGTTCTCAAGTTGAGTGGTGAGAACATTGATGTTATTCTGAGCTGAGTGAACATCCTCCCTTATAGCCTGAGTCTGCTCATTGTGGGAGGAGTGAAATGCAGCCATACCAGACTCAATACCTTGTTGAATTGCTGTATGAATATGAGGCATAAGATGATCGAAAAATTCCGGAGGAGGACCCCATTGCTGCCATGGAGAGGAATGAGCATGAGGTTGCTGAGATGGAATGGATGGAGCTGCACCCACATGGACATTTTCAGCTTGAGGTGCTTGTTCATTTTGTTGGCGCTGTTGTGGATTGAAGAAAGTTGGATTTGCTCCAAAGGTTCGATATCTAGCATGCTTGGTGTGACAGGATAGAGCCGATAAATTTGTCTTCAACATAATAAGTGACATTATGTATGGAGCATAGTAGAGATTGTATTGAATACTTGATGAAACAATTTCAATATACTTTAACATGAAGTGAACGACATCAATCATGTCACCTTGCAAAATGTGATGAAATTCCAGAACACATTACGAATAACATCAGGGTTTTCACTCTTGGGAAGATAGTGTGACATACAATTTTGTTTACCACAGCTGGCATGGGCTGCAATCCGGTGACGGTTCCAAACTTTCTTTGAACATTTGGACCAGCTGGCACATAGTAATTTGCCCACATGCGTTCAGATATAGGATCTTCATTCCAAATGTCTGTTGTGTTCCTCATGTGCTCATGGTTGAGTTTATTTGCTGTGGCAAACTCAACAAAGGTAGCAGTGAATTTCCTTGTGCCCGTCATCCATTCAAGTTGTTCACTCTCCCAATCTATCTCAATAGTGGCATAGAATTGGCGAATAATATTGTCATTCCAATTGCATGAGTGCTTTGTGTAATAGTCTTCATCACTTGAATCGTCATGGTTAGAATTTGTTGTAGCAACTCACTTTTTCTTCTTTTGTTGCGTATCAAGCACTTTACGGACTGCTCGCCTTCCAGGAGCAGGAGTGTTGCGAGAGGACATGGTGGAGAGGCCTTAGATGAGACCGGGAGCACCTTCGGTTGGACCAGGAACAAGGGAGAAGATCTTCCCCCAAAGATGAGTGATTTTAAGGTGAGAGAGTGTTTGAGAGAGAGAGAGAGAGAGAGGAAGTTCAGTTCTGTTGAGTGGAGGCCGAAGGGGCAAGGACACAGTAAAAGATCGAAGGTTAGGACATGTAAGACCTATGTGTGCTGAATACATTGGCTATGACGATAAAAGTTTTGAATTCTGTCAAAACACTCTTTTTGTCAAGGTCCGACTCTAGGTCCGAGCTCCGACAAGATCCGACGTAAGGTCCAACTTGCTATGGCTAGGTCTGGCATGTGTTTGATTAGCTCCTGCGGTAGGTCCGACTGGCTTTGGTAAGTTCAGGTGCTAGGATCTGCTAGGTTTGGTAAGATCCGGCTCAAGATCCGGTTAGCTTTGGCAAGGTCCGGAGCTAAATCGCAATGGTTCTGTTTTTACCATGTAAATATTTCGAACTTGCTTTACATCTATGGAAAGTTTGCTTAGTATTCCTTACTAAGTTTTTGAAGTATTATGGCTGTTTACGCTGGTTAATATTTTGCTATGGTTTGCAACATGCTTATGTGAGGTGTTCACGTAAGGTGTTGTGGTTTTCGGAACTAACGTCAGTCAAGTCATGGACTTGTGCTCGAAAGTATTGGTTGTTTATTCATGTGCAGGTGTTGCTTGAGTTCAAGATATGGCTGGTGACGGGATCCATTGAACTAGTCTTAGCGAGATGATGAGGTTCAACAACTAAGTTCGGTAGGAATTGTGGTTGAGTTGATCGGGAGGTCGCGCAATATGTTTGGATCAAGAACAATGCATATGAAGGTATCGTGGACGTCGTTGGAAGGTGTTTGCACGTGTGCAAGGAGTGCATAGACATGGAAACATGGTTCTAAGGCGTGATGAAGAGATGTAGACGTAAAGAATTGGTAGGAAAGGTTCAACCGGATGGATTATGGAATTAGGTTGCGGTTGAGTCGGTTATGGCTCAAATATGGAAAGATTTGAGTTGGTTATGATAGGATTCCGTGCGGGACACGAAGATGAGTTGTTTTAGGAATGTGGGATACGTTACTAAGGTGTTTGGAAGTCTTAAGATTGCTTCTATCTGCGTATAGAAGAGTCTTGAGCAGTTATGGAAAGTGTCGATTCAGAAACTGAGTAGGATTAGAGTTCTAGTTTGAATTGGGTTGGCCTCGGGGGCTGGTTATATAAGCAAGGGAGGCCAGAGCTCGTGGCAAGACCACCTTGGGCTGTTCCTCTTATGTTTTGATCAATAAAATTCATAATTTAGAGGAGATTTTGTGCCTTGTTCGTCCGACTTGTTTTTGTCAAGTCTTTCTCGTTGAGTTTCTGGACAGCACGACAGTGCTTTAGTGTTTTGATCATAACTCGAGTTTTACAGATCCAATTGATGTGATTCTTTTTGGGTTGTCTTCACAACTTGATTATATATTATCTGTGAAAATTTCATGGTCATTGAATTTTTAGTTTCTGATCTACACGAGTTTCTTTGCAGTATTGCAGATTTGGTTTTTACTCGAGTAGAACAGATTGACCCTCGTTTGATCTTTCGATCATAACTTGAGTTTTTCTCTACGGATTTCCGTGATTCTTGTTGTCGTGTCTTTGTGACTTGATTCTCTATAATATATACCACTTATTTCATGGTTGAACACATTTAGATCAGTCGCATACACAGTTTCTTTAACAGATTGATTTTCTGTCGAGGGGGTTTTTGTTGCTTCCGCTAAAAAGTTTAAATCTACCATTCACCCCCCTCTGGTAGCTTTTCACGTGCGCTTCGATCCTACAATTGGTATCAGAGCCACGGTTCTCTAATCTTTGTGATTTGTTTGTGTTTTGACTAATCATCATGGAGAAATACTTCGCAAAACCTTGTGTGTTCATTGGCATTGATTTTTAGGTTTGGAAGGCACGAATGGAGGCTTTCATCCAGGTGCAATCCTTCGCAATATGGGAAAAGGTGTACAAGCCTTATGACGTGCCGCAAAATGATCAAGTCACGGCTATGAACATGAGAGATATCAACAACAACAATAAAGCACGGAACTTGATCATACAAGGATTAACTCAAAGTGACTTCGATCATGTTGCACACTTTCGATATACATACGATGTGTGGAAAGCACTTTTTTACTACCACGAAGGATCTAACACGATCAAGGAGGTAAGACAAGATATGTTCAAGGAAGAATACATGCGCTTCGAGATGCAACCCGATGAGTCAATCGATGACCTCTTTGCTCGCTTCAATAAAATTCCCAGCAACTTGCATAGTGTCAACATTAATTTTTCAGATGCTGAAAATGCTAGGCAATTACTTAGTGCATTAGACATGTCAATTTGGGAGATGAAAGTTACATCTATTCGTCAATCTACTGTCATGAGTGCACTTACATTAGATGTGCTATATTTTAATTTAAAAACTCATAAAATTGACATAATATCACGTAAGAACCCCAACAAGTCTCTTGTATTTGTTTCACAACGTGACATGCCTAGCTCTAGTCATTCATCTTGTGGTACACTTTCTTTGTTGTCCTCTCTAACTTTTGAACAGATTGAAGAGTTTTCAGAGGAAGAACTTGCACTAATCTCTACTCGGTTCTCAAAAGCATTGCAAAATATGAGAATTCGAAGGAGAGGAAGTGCTGGACCTCAACGATGCTTTGAATATGGTAAGACAGGACATTTTTTGTACGGATTGCCCTAACTTTTCAGGTCCTACTTCCCGTGATGAAAAGCAAACTAGGACGAAGCACTCCTCTGCAAACGATAAGAAAAAGAAAAAGGGTTTTATAGGACATCAATTGGTAAATAGTTTTATCTCCGCACTTCAAGAACTTGGCTCGAGCGATGTGGACATCGGAAGTGATGAAGATGATTTGGCAAACTTATGCTTCATGGCAGGCAAGTCAAGTTTAGGTATGGATGAGGCAGAACAAAATAACGACAATTAAGAGGTATGTCTTACTTACGAAGAAATGTGTGATGCTATTTCTCGTGCCACTGTTATAGTTAAGAAAAAGGACAAGAAGCTTAAGGACAATGTTGTTAAAATTTAGTCACTAGAATCTGAAATTAATCGTTTGAAATCTTTGATTCCTAGTGATGATTCTTGTTCCTCATGTAATTTAATATTTAAACAATTGGCCTCTCTAATAAGTGCACATACCTCCACACTTCATAAACTTAGTTAGAGATTGAAAAGAACAGAGAGCTTACTGTACTTAATGATAAAAACTTGAAAGATGCTTGTTGTTCTACAATTGATTTGCATTGTTCTACTTGTGATAATCTTAATAAGAAACAACAAGATGCCATGAATGAAATTTCTATATTAAACAATGCTTTATGTTCTCATGAAGTTAAGTATTGTTCCAATTGCAAACTAAAAGGAAACACTTCATGTCAAAACTGACTAGACTTGTCTAAGAAACTTGATGACATGAATAGGACACCAGAGCGGTTTTATAATGGGAATAAGAATCTGAACTTGCTGTTGAATTCTTCTAAATCTTGCAGTGATAAAACTGGTTTAGGTTTTGATTTCCATGCTCATGCCAAAGCACATCCACCTAAAATTGTAAATCATTAGAAAGTGGTTTGATTAAAACAGTTCCTAAACAAAAAGAAGTGGTTTTTAAATCTGCAGTAGTGTTGTCTCATTTGGTTTTAAATAAACATGTTGTCTGCTCATCTAGACATGAACATAAAGTTAAATTTAATTGTACCTACTGTGGTAGAGATAATCATGTCATAGATTTTTGTTATAGACTAGCTAAGCAAAAAAAAAGAAAAAATGATTCCTAGATCACATAACAACTGTGCAAAACCTGTTTCTTTGTTACCGGTCATGTGCATGAGCATCCTGAATCCACAATCCAAATGTTCTCCTTCCTCAAGCGTGTAACCTACATAGAAGTACAATACGTCGATGACTCAATACTGGGGTTAGTCAAAAGGCATTTAGAAATCCAGTACTGAGTCACACGACGTCCAGCAGAAGTAACACACAAAGGTTGAGATAAAACAATAGGTTTATGAGCCAAAGTTTGAGAATTTTTGTACCCAACTACTGACCTACAAGGTGTTACATGAGTAGCACTAAAAACAGTAGGTCCAGAAGCAAACTTTGCATGTTTTTGACTCATTACAACAGGTTGCATATTTCTAACATTCGGTTCAGCACAGTATTAGTGCTCTTGATCGCATACATGGACTGCCTAAGCTTAAAGGGGACAAAGAAATTGTGTGCTCTTCTTGTAGACATGCTAAGATGGTTGCAGATTCACATGCTCCTCTCACAATGACCATGACAACTGAATCGGGTTAACTTTTGCACCTTGACACCGTAGGACCTTCACGTGTTCAATCCTTCGGAGCTAAATGATATGTTTTTGTGATTGTTGATGACTATCTAGATACTCTTGGGTTTATTTTATGGCATCTAAGAATGAAACTTTTGCTCCTGTTGCTAGATTAGAAGCCATAAGAATTTTGTTAGCATTTGCTGTATCTAAAGTTTTAAGTTATATCAAATGGATGTTAAAAGTGCTTTTCTTAATGGCTACATAGATGAGGAGGTTTATGTCAAGCAACCACCGGGTTTTGAAAATCCAAATTTTTTTCTAATCATGTTTACAAACTGTCCAAAATCTTGTATGGTCTTAAACAAGTCCCTAGAGCATGGTATGATAGGTTAAAAACATTCTTACTTGAAAAGAGGTTTACCATGGGCAAGATTGATAAAACTCTTTTTGTGCTTAAACATGGCAATGACTTATTATTCGTTCAAGTGTAGGTGGATGATATTATTTTTGGTTGTGCTTCTCATGATATTGTGTCCAAGTTTTCAGCTATGATGAGTTTAGAATTTGAGATGAGTATGATGGGAGAACTCACATACTTTTTAGGGCTGCAAATCAAGCAAACTAAGGAGGGTAGTTTTGCGCATCAAACAAAGTATACAAGAGACCTTTTTAAGCGCTTCAAAATGGACAAAAGCAAGTCTCTTCAGACATCAATGGGTACAGCAACGACACTTGAACTTGATGAAGATGGTGAACTCGTGGATCAAAAAGAATATAGAAGTATGATTGGATCACTTCTGTATCTCACTGCATCAAGATCGGACATATAATTCAGCGTATGTCTTTGTGCATGATTTCAAACTTCCCCATTTGCTTCATATCGTCAAGCCGTCAAAAGAATTCTCAGGTACGTACATGAAACTCAAGAATTTGGGATTTTTCTTCCTTCTTCCTCAACCGTTACTTTGAAAGCTTTTTCGGATGCTGATTTTGGGGGTTGTAAAATTAATAGGAAAAGTATTTTGGATGCTTGTCATTTTCTTGGTAATTCACTTGTTGCTTGGTACTCTAGGAAACAAAATTCAGTTGCACAATCCACAGACGAATCTGAATATGTAGCTGCTGCTAGCGCTTGCTCACAAATTATTTAGATTGTTCAAACACTTAAGTACTATAGGGTTGATCTCGATAGTGTTCTAGTATTTTGTGATAACACTATTGCCATTTGCATTGCTAAAAACCTCGTGCAACATTCGAGAACAAAGCACATTGATATTAATATCACTTTCTCCGTGATAATGTTGAAAAAGGAAGCATTGTGCTTCATCATGTAGATACCGAACAACAATTGGCTGACATTTTTACAAAACCTTTGGATTTGACTCGTTTTTGTTTCATTCGTAGTGAAATAGGGGTTATGCATTCTCATGGCTTAAATTGAGGGGGAGTTTTGAAACTTGGGAAGTCTATGTGTGAATCTGAATTTAAAATGATATAAACATAGTATTTTATACATATATGACTTTGTGATTCCTTTTATATGCTGAAAGTTCTTACTACATTACTCATGTTATACATTTTGTAGTTCTTGATATAACTAGTAATTGGAATAATTATGTACACTAAATCTGGTCATGATCAAACTTTCTTGCTGTTTTAAACTTGTTGCATGCTCATAAGTGCTTTTAATAGTGAAAAAATAATCAATCAATTATTCACATGTTGAGATTTTATGTTCAAATGAAAAACTGAGAAAAAAATTATAAGAATATGCATGCATCACACTTCTTCTTTTGAGATGGCTTATCATTGCACTTAGATATAAACTTGGAAGAAGTTGTGTATGACTAAAATCATGTCCTTAATCTTCTAATTGTCAAACGACATAGGCTTGGCTTGGTTGGTTAGAATAAGTCTGATGCGGCATATAATCTCTTGTAATGTCATATGATCTGAATTTGTGCTTTGAAAAATAATTAAAATATAGCAACAAGTGTCATGCTTTCAGGTCTTGACATAGTTAAGTTTGTGAGATCATGACTTGATTAAACTGAAAATTACACTTGATCACTACCATGGCTTACACTATTTTATGTATCTCATTGATGTGATAGTGTAAGTTACTTGATAGTATGGCTTAGATGAGCTTTGTTTTATATGCTTATGTGAGGTGTTCATGTAAGGTGTTGTGGTTTTTGAAATTAACGTGAGTCAAGCTGCGGACTTGTGCTCGAAAGTATTGGTTGTTTATTCATTTGCAGGTGTTGCTTGAGTTCAAGATATGGCGGGTGACAGGATCCATTGAACTAGTCTTAGTGAGAAGATGAGGTTCAACAACCAAGTTCGGGAGAAATTGTGGTTGAGTTGATCGGGAGGTCACGAAACATGTTTGGATCAAGAACATTGCATATGGAGGTATCGTGGACGTTATTGGAAGGTGTTTGCACGTTTGCAAGGAGTGCATGGATGTGACAACATGGTTCCAACGCGTGATGAAGAGATGTAGACGTAAAGAATTGGTAGTAAAGGTCCAACCGGCTGGATTATGGACTCAGGCTGCGGCTGAGTCGGTTATAGCTCAAATATGGAAAGATTTGAGTTGGTTATGATAGGATTTCGTGTGGGACATGAAGTTGAGTTGTTTTAGTAATGTGTGATACGTTACAAGGTGTTTAGGAGTAGTAAGATTGCTTCTATCTACGTATAGAAGAGTCTTGAGCAGTTATGGAAAGTTTCAATTCAGAAACTGAGTAGGATTAGAGTCCTAGTTTGAATTGGGTTGGCCTCCAGGCTGGTTATATAAGCAACGCAGGCCAGAGCTCGTGGCAATACCACCTTGGGCTGTTCCTCTTATGTTTTGATCAATAAAATTCGTAATTTAGAGGAGTTTTTGTGCCTTGTTCGTTCGACTTGTTTTTGTCAAGTCTTTCTCGTCGAGTTTCTGGACATCACAACATTGCTTCGCTGTTTTGATAATAACTCGAGTTTTACAGATCCAATTGACGTGATTCTTTTTTGGTTGTCTTCACAACTTGATTATCTATTACCTGTGAAATTTCATGGTCATTGGATTTGTAGTTTCTGATCTACACGAGTTTCTTTGTAGTGTGTCAAATCTGGTTTTTACTCGAGTAGAACAGATTGACTCTCGTTTGATCTTTCGATCATAACTTGAATTTTAATTGATAGATTTCCATGATTCTTGTTGCCGTGTCTTTGTGACTTTATTCTCTATAATATATACCACTTTTGTCACGGTTGAACATATTTGGATCAGTCGCATACACGTTTTTTTTAACAGATCGATTTTCTGTCGGGGGAGGGGTGGTTTGTTGCTTCTGCTAAAAAGTGTAAATATACCATTCACCCCCTCTGGTAGATTTTCACGTGCTCTTCGATCCTACAGGACACAAGCTGATTCGGGAGCCTCTGGCGGTTGTACCGCGGACCTGGCGGTTAGATCGCCCCGGTGTCCAGAAACAAACGTTCTGCTGGGTTCATGGTGGTCTGACTGTGGTCTCTAGCGGTCAGACAACAATTTCTATCTGATTTTTCATTTACACGGACTTGGACACTTTGAATATTGACTGCCAACTTATCCAAGATAATCTCCGCTAATCCTTGATCTCTCCAACATTGATTTCACGCAAGCTTAATTGAATCTTAAGATATAAAATGACACAAGCATATGCCATAATGTAACATCCTCAATTTTACTACCTGCATACATTTTTCATATAGAGAAGCATTTAAAAAGAAGAAGAAAATAAAGAGAGGAATATAGAAGCAAATAAAATAACAAAAGAAAATAAAAATGGAAAATAATGAAAATAAATAGGAAAAAAAATAAAATAAAAATAAAAAGAATAAAATAGCCAAATTTGGTCACCCCTAATTTTTCCCTGAAACTCCCCAATTTTCCCCCAAATTCCCCTCTCCCCTAATTTTCCTAATTTTCTCCAATTTTCTTGATTTTTCCGAAATTCTCCAAAATTCCCTTAGGGATTTTTTCCCCACATTTCGGGGGAAATTTCCCCAAATTCGGCTGCCCACTTAGGGGGGAATGTGGGGACCACGTCCCGACAATCCAGGAATCGCATTGGGTGGTGTCGTGCGATGCGGCACCTAACGGCACATAACCGAAAACACACATACACAACAATATATGTCTTTAATACATAATATTGTCTCATTTTACAAATAATGTACATCGTACATTGCAGCGGAAGATAAGAATACATCAAAACTCGACGGCGTGCAGGGTTCCAAGTGAGACTCACACCCCTCATTGGGTGCTGCCCCGCTCAGCTCTTCCTTCCTTCATAACGTATGCAACGTTACCTGCAAAACAATGGATCAACAAACCGTGAGCTGGAAATAGAGGGCTGAATAGAGAAGTTTGCATAAAAGATTAACTTGAGCTCACGGAGAGTCCTTACTTCCAGTTTTAATCAAATTTTATAATCCCCACACAATTTACATCGAGACTCCGCAATCAAACAAGAAACACTTTGTATCGATGCCACTTACCCGAGGAGAAGGTAAATTAGTGAGCTACTCTAGACCCATACATACCTTGCGCCATCAACGCCGAGACTTCACAATCAAACATTCCGAGGAACAACTGGAAAATACATTGCACCCAATGCATGAAACGAAGAACTCACCATGAGCTTCAGCACAAGATGGCGCCTTTTTGCTTTCGGGAGCGAGAAGCAAAAGTGTGACACCCGGTTCCGAAAATAGAACCAAGTGAATGCATATGTGTGCCCAGGATGCTCATCACACATACACATGTAATCCACAAACTGAATTCAGAATATAACCACGAATAAATAGTGTTTAAGTACTTTATTACAATGACTCAATGTCTCACTCATGAATATCTAACTTATTATTGCAGCGGAAGACTCTAAACGACAGCGGAAAATAACTAAAACAACAGGCTCCAATCTTCATCTCTACAGGCATGTTGACGGTAGTTCGCACGCCTAGTACTCCACATGGTCCCCAAAGTACTCATCTCCTGTAGCTGATGTTTATGTGGTAAAGCAAGGGTGAGTATATGCCGTACTCAGCAAGTGCGGGAAAAGTATGACATGTAGCTTATAACAAGGTAGGAAATAAAAAGGCTCATTGTAGCAAGCAAATTTTATTTCACAAACATGATAAAAACAACAACTATTTCTAAGTGAAATTTAGCCCATCATAATCAAGTAAAACAACAACATTCTTTCATCAATATTCACCATTTATCAAGTCTCAACCATCCATTAATCTTTCTCGAGTTCATCTCATACTCATGAATATTCATAGCCATCTCCTTTTCATATAACCGAAACCAAACTGAATGTCGTGACTCAAAATAGTCCCAAAACCAATCCCAATGACCATACCATACTGTCGGTACCTGCGATATGGGGTACCCCTGCGCACAGGGGAAAATACCTAAGGAACTCGCCCTTCTCCGCAGGAGGAGCTCCAAAGGCGCCACGCGTCCGGCGAGGCCGGACCTCCCTCAGAGGAGAGCTCCGGGCCCGCCACGTGGCATACAGAGGCCGGACCTCCCCCTCCGCGGGAGAGAGGTCCGAAGGTGCCACATATCCGGCGGGGCCGGACCTCCCTCTCCTCAGAGAGGAGCTCCGCGCCCGCCACGTGGCCGACAGAAGTCGAACCTCCCCCTCCGAGGGGAGAGGTCCGGAGGCTCCACGTGCCCCGCGGGGCCGGACCCTCCTCTCCTCTGAGGAGGGCTCCGGGCCCGCCACGTGGCCAGCAGAAGAACGCTGCCTGCCCCCGAGCGATAGGAAGCGGGCGTAAAGACGCCCCATACCTTGCCCGTAAAAGGTATTCAAGGCCCGCGTCTTCCCAAGACGCGGAGCACGCCTCTGTCAGGTGCCGTTGCGCCCAGTCGCATCACAGACTGGCGCGCGGTGTCAGAGCCTGCCAGCCAATAAACGCAGTGACAAGACATCCCATGCCGCCCCCGTCGTCATCATCCACTACGACTAGCATGCGGCATAGGCAGGGCTGCAAGATGAAGACTCAGAAGCCTTCGCCACAGACAACTACCGGCATAACTGCAGATACGGTAGATGACAGACAATCTCCCCGGGACCACCTGTCGGGTCCCGGGCCCCCCTTGTAAGCCACCCGAGTCTTGGACTATAAAAGACTCAGGTAGGCGACGTTAGCAAGGGTTCGCACCTCCGCAACTCGTACGCTAGCCATTCACACCCAAGCGGTAACTCACCCCCAAGCTCAGGACTCCGGCCCTGAGCAGCAAGCAATACAACGAGCTCCATAGCTCGTTGTGGACGTAGGGTTTTACGCTCCGGCGGCCTGAACCACGTAAAACTCACAGTGTCAAGCTCTTACTAACCCGTCCATCCGCGCAAGCTCTCCGCAAGGGTCTAGCCCCACCGAAAAAAGAACCTCCGCGGGCTGCCCAGTGCAGGCCTGGGGGAAGTGTCGACCGAACACTTCGACACATACCGAACAAACATCCCATGTTTTCCCTCTAATCATGGAAGTTGGCCAGGTGCTTGTGACCGGAAGCACGGCTATCATGATAGTTATACACACTGCAGAGGTGGCACCACTTTACCCACAAGTTCGTGATTTCGTCACCCATCGACGACTGCAGAACCTCCATTATACCAGTACACAACCATCGTTGTATGACCAAGAGATCACAAAATAGCCTTTACAAAGGGGCTACTAGATGTACGGACCCACTGAGGTTTCACCGGCAGGCTCGAATCACCATTCTCCCACCCACGGGCCCCTCTTGAGCCATGTAGTTCCTAGGGCAGCCCTCCTCGACTCCCATTCCCCGCACCATCCAACTGTCCATAACAAGCTAGCAACACACCTAATTAGTTAGCTAAGCCGCACCCATATTTGGCCTTGTGATGGCACTGTTTTCCTTGCATGTGTTGGCATGAACCGGTCCTTAGATCTACGGCAAGTAAACCACCATCTCATTAAGCAACATCCACGAACCAAGCTTGCCTAGATCTCCCAAATTCCATGCTCATTATCATCATCAAGTTCTCATCACCATTATTCATATGAGTGCAGTAGCTAAACATGTTTTAATTCAACTTCCCGTATTCCGTAGATTAAGCGAAGCAAAAAGGAAAAACGACCATACTCGGCTCGTTAACTTTCCCGACGAAAAGGATGGTTAACAAAACTATTAAACTCCTATAAAAAGGGTGTCCCATCAAGTTGACTCAAACATACGTATTTTCGCAAACAAAACAGTTTCAAAACATGGGATCAATATGGTCAAGGGGCACTTGCCTTGCTCCCGTGGTTTGTGTTGCTCAAGCGTCTCGAAGTTTTGGTGCTGTAGTTCCTCGTAGACGGCCTCTTGAGCTTGTCCTTCTACTTACCACAACGCACATACAAAATTTACAACAATCAGTCATCATGCACAAACTTTACTCAAGATGCAATGGGGTAGATGAATGCAAATCCTACATTGCAGTTTTGTACAACTAGTTTGTACATGTTCTTGCATGTTTCAATGGGCTTTCATGGGGTTTTATAATGAACAAGGGTGTAGGGATCAAGTGTGGGCGTGGTGATGATCTTGACACAAGATGTAGATCAATTCCACCGTCAAAAAATGACCAAAACATGATTTGTCCACACGCCAAAAGTTTCTGCTCGAAGGGGCGAAGAAAACGGGTGCGTAGAAACAACGGTGACATTGTAAGAGGGGTAATGAAGACCTACCTCACTTCCTCCTTGCGGCAGGGCCTCCCTCCTAGCAATGGAAACGGCGGGGGATTTTTCTGCGGGGAATTATGGTAGGGCAGAACGTCGGGCTTCTTCTCCGGTGACGGCAAGGCGTGACGGGGCTCGACGGCGGGGCTCATCGGCGGGGCTCGATGGCGACCAAACTCCGGCAAGGGGGGGCAACTCGGCGAGTTGGGGGGGCAGGGGCAACTCGGCGAGTTTGGGGGGGGGGGGCTGGGGGGTTATATTTATAAAGGGGGAAAAAGGGAGTCCTAGGGGTGGAAACAAAGAGTGCTAACAAGATGGGACTCAACCAAATAGTCCTAGGCGTGGAAAAAAAAGAGTCCTGGTAAGATGGGACTCAACCAAAGAGTCCTAAAGGTGGAAACAAAGAGTCCTAGAGGTGGGGAATTTAACCAAAGAGTCCTAATGGTGGGGGACTTAACCAAAGAGTCCTAAAGATGGGGGATATGGTCCCCCCCTCAAGGGCTGCGACCAAGAGTGTCTCCCCCTTAATTGGTGCGGCTAATTTGGGGGAAATTCTCCATAGGGGAATTTTGGAGAAAATCAGGAAAAATTGGGAATTCTCGGGAAAGAGGAAATTTGGGGAAAATTTGGGTTGGCTCAATTTAGCTATTTTATTTTCATTACTCTCCATTTTTATATTCCTTTCTCCATTTCTATATTCCTTTCTCCATTCTACATTCTTTTTTCCATCTCTACATCCCTTTCTCCATTTCTACATTCCTTTCTCCATTTCTACTTCTTTTTAAATGCTTCTATACATGAAAAATGTATGCAATGCATGGTAGTGAAATTGAGGGTGTTACAAACCTACCCCCCTTAAAAAGAATCTCGCCCTCAAGATTTAATAGAGTGGAGAAAAGATGGAGGAATTCTGCCTTGAGATCTTCCTCACGTTCCCATGTAGTTTCGGCTTCCGTTTGATGGCTCCATTGTACCTTGCACCAACGGATTACTTTGTTCCTCGTGACCCTTTCCTTCATGTCTAAGATTTTGATGGGGTGTTCCGCGTAGGTCAGATCCTCTTGAAGCTCGAGCTCATCCATCGGTACTTGTTCTTCCGATACTCTTAAGCACTTCTTGAGTTGGGATACGTGAAACACGTTGTGCACGTCGGAGAGGTGCATTGGCAGCTCTAGTTGATAGGCTACTTCTCGCTTTCCCAAAATCATGAATAGCCCGATGTAGTGAGGTGCTAATTTTCCTTTGACGTTGAACCGTCGTTGGCCTCGGATAGGCGATACCTTAAGATACAAAAAGTCTCCCACTTCGAAGGTCAATCTTCTTCGCCTATTGTCCGCATAACCCTTTTGTCGTGACTGAGCGGTCTTCAAGTTTTCTCATATTGTTTGGACTTGTTTTTCGACGTCTTGCAGCACTTCGGGTCCAAACACTTGGCTTTCTCTGGTCTCATTCCAGAACAGCGGTGTTCTACACCGTCTGCCATACAATGCTTCGAAAGGTGACATCTTCAAGCTGACTTGGTGGCTGTTGTTGTATGAGAATTCAGCATACGGAAAGCTCCTATCCCAACTACGCACATGTTTCAAGGCGCAAGCTCTCAACATGTCTTCCAAAATCTGATTTGTTCTCTCAGTCTGCCCGTCGGCTTGCGGGTGATAAGCGGAGCTGAAATTCAGCCGTGTACCCATGGCTTCATGCAGCTTCTTCCAGAACCTAGAGGTAAATTGAGAACCCCGATCTGAAACTATCCTCTTCGAAACTCCATGGCGACACATAATTTGCTCCATATACAGCTCGGCTAGTTGTACGACGCTGTACTTAGTTCTGACAGGAAGGAAATGGGTTGTTTTCGTCAACCGATCCACAATAACCCAAATAGAGTCGTAACCCGACTGAATACATGGCAATCCGACTATGAAATCCATGCTGATGTCTTTCCACTTCCACTCGGGTACTTTTAATGGCTGCAACAATCCAGCGGGTCTTTGATGTTCGGGCTTCACTCGTTGGCACGTGTCGCATAAGGCAATATATTCATCTATGTCCCTTTTCATACCATCCCACCAATAGCAAGTTTTCAGGTCCTTGTACATCTTTGTACGGCCGGGATGTATGGAATAAGGTGAGTCATGTGCCTCTTTTAATATCGTGTCGCGGATGTGCTTCACGTTAGGCATACAAATCATCTTCCCTAACTAAAGCGTGCATTTCTCTTCTTCCTTGAAATCCTTTTCTATGCCTTGTATGATTCTTTTCTAGATCTCCTTGATTTCCTCATCCGTTGCTTGGCCATCTCGTATCTCTTGTTTCAGCAAGCAGTTCAGTTCTATCACCTCCATCTCGTTCAAGAACCCGAGATGTAACTGTTCGAACTCCTTGTGCAGCTGACCTTTTGGTTCGTAGTAAAATGGCAGCTCCCAAACCGTGAGTTGGTTACATGCTCCCTTTTGGCTCAACGCATCAGCTACTGCATTGGCCTTTCCAGGGTGATAGTTGATTCCAACATCATAATCCTTGATGAGTTCCAACCATCGACGTTGCCTCAAATTCAGATCCGTTTGCGTGAATATATACTTGAGGCTTTTGTGATCCGTATAGATCTCCCATCGGTGGCCAAGGATATAATGCCTCCAAATCTTCAAGGCATGTACCACGGCTGCAAGTTCCAAGTCATGTGTGGGGTAATTCAGCTCATGTTTCTTTAATTGTCTCAACGCATAGGCTACCACTTGTCCTTCTTACATAAGCACACATCCAAGCCCTTGTCTTGATGCGTCACAATATATGTCGAAGCTCTTTCTCATGTCCGGCAATACCAAAACCGGCGCTGTGGTCAATCTCTTCTTTAGCTCCTCAAAGCTTTCTTGATACGCTGGTGACCACTGAAACGCTTTCCCCTTCAGCAATTCAGTTATAGGCTTCGCTATTTTGGAGAAATCCTTGATGAACCGGCGGTAGTATCCAGCCATCCCAAGGAAACTCCGAAGATCTCTCACATTCTGCGGTTGATTCCACTTTAAAACATCTCCCACTTTTATGGGATCAACCGATACTCCTCCTTCGGAGATAATGTGGCCTAGGAACGATATCTCCTTTAGCCAAAATTGACACTTGCTGAACTTGGCATACAATTGATGCTCTCACAGTTTCTACAATGTCAACCTCAAGTGTTCTTCATGTTCTTCCTCGTTTTTCGAATACACCATGATGTCGTCGATGAAAACCAGACGAACTCGTCCAAGTACTCCATGAAGAAATTATTCATGAGGTACATAAAGTATGCGGGTGCATTCGTTGACCCAAAAGGCATAACGGTATACTCATACGAACCATACCGTGTTTGAAATGCAGTCTTGGGTATATCGAAGGGTTTAATCTTCAGCTGGAAGTATCCTGACCAAAGATCAATCTTGGAGAAAATTCGGGCACCTTTCATTTGATCGAACAAGTCCTCTATGCGGGGCAGCAGGTGTTTATTCTTGATCGTCACTTCGTTGAGAGACCTATAGTCCACACACATCCTTTGGGTTCCATCTTTCTTGTCCACGAAGAGCACGGGGGCTCCCCATGGTGACGAGCTTGGGCGTATAAAACCCTTTTCTAGCTGCTCCTTAATTTGCTTCTTGAGCTCTACTAATTCATTAGCAGGCATCCTATATGGCCTCTTCGCCATAGGTGCAGTTCCGGGTACTAAATCAATGGCAAATTCAATGTCCCGGTCAGGTGGCATACCTAGAAGTTCTTCCGGGAATACATCTGAATATTCTTGAACCACCGGAATGCTTTCCAATGTTGCTTCTTCGATGTGGTTCAGCACTGCCTTCTCGGTTGCCGGTTGGGCTGCCTCGAACTCGATATGAGTACCGTGCTCACTCGTCAACTGCACGATCCTTTCAGCACATTGAATCACTCCGTTGTGCTTGCTTAACCAATCCATTCCAAGTATTATGTCAATCCCTTGGGAATCTAAGATAATAAGGTTCGCAAGAAAATCTACCATCCTTATGTTCATGCTTATTCTCGTAATAGAATTCAGAATTGAAAGAAGCGATTTCCCAACTATATGCATCAAGGTGTATGAACTAAGCAACTCCTATATTAATTTCAGCCTATATGAGGATGTGGACACGTGCCGAAGCATCTCACATCTCTCTACTATGTGTGGATATGGACATTCGCCGAAGCGTCCCACAACTCACACCAAGCACACAAACACAAGCAATCATCATAAAAATTCTGGACATCACTCTTATTCAAGCTACTACGATCTAAGCGTTCCTATTACAGCTTATTAAATGGGAAACCTAAACTTAATCGTGAGAATCGGTGCTGTTCTCGCCGTGTGATGGGGGTGGTCCATATATGGGCGCACGCCATGGTGAGTCTGCAGCCCATGTAGGGATAGATGACACTGGTGCTTCATTTGTTCCCGCGTTGGCACGAGTCTCCTCTTGTTTCTCCAGCAAATACAGCTTCTTGCGGAGGTAACGGATCTCTTCTTGTGCACTTGCATAGCGGTTTCCTAACTCCACGAGCATCTTCTGAGACTTGTCAGCGGCTTGTGGGATGGAAAGAGATCCTCCATGGGGTCCAATGATCTCCCTTGTACCACTCTTCCGATACAGGTGCAGCTCAAAAGTAGTGTTCTCAAGCTGCTCACGGAAAACATAGCACAATCCTGTGAGTGCATCCCATGCGGCATCATCAATAGCTTCTGTCCTTAAAGCTCTCCATGTAGGCGTGAAGTGCCGAGTGACAACCCTACCGTTAGATAGGATGGTTACCTCAACCTTCCACTCTTCATGTCCGAGACGAGGGACCTTCTTGAGAAGATATTCTGGGTATAAGCTGCAGCAATCCAGAAATTCTTTGAGCTCCTTGGATATGTGTCCTCCTTCCATTCTGTCGGACTGGAATTCTTGAACTGAACGGTTGGCCCGTTCATCACCTTCATTCTTGGCCTCAGCAGGGGTTGGCTCCTCTTCGGATTCATCTCCTTCCGACATAGCTGCATGAAGCTCCACAGGGTGTAAGTCCGCGTGAAACTCCTCCTGAGGTGCGTCCTAATGCCGTTCTTGTGGATCATCCTCCATGTCGTCTTCGAATGGTTCCACCTCTTCCGGATCCTCTTCCTCATGCAATAGAGCTATTGACTTCATCTTCATCATGAGGTTCCATCTTCACCTCCTCCCAATATGGTCCATTAGACACCTCAATGGGGTTAAGTGCACTCCCACATGGTGGTGGACGAGTCCTTATGCGTGCTGTGCTCCTAATCACCGGCATCTATAAATAAGACATGAGAAACTTTAGAGAAGAAGCAAATAACTCCAAAACTTCAGAAGCTATGAAGCAAGAAAGCAAAAGTGTTGCTGTCCAAAAGAAGAGAAAAAGAGGGGCTGAAAATAGCACTTTGCAGTGGCTAAGTTGACAAGTGCAGCAGCAAGCAATTTTTGAAAATAGCAGTTTAGAGAGGTGTTACTATATGTTTTAGAGTGTCCATTCTACCTAGGCTTGCGTCCTACCGTCAACGTGGCTCTGGTACCAATCTCAATGACCATACCATAACCAATCCCAATGACCATACCATAACCATACCGAATAAACATCCCAAGTTTTCCCTCTAATCATGGAAGTTGGCCAGGTGCTTGTGATCGGAAGCACGGCTATCATGATAGTTTTACACTCTGCAGAGGTGGCACCACTTTACCCACAAGTTCGTGATTTCGCCACCCGTCGGCGACTGCAGAACCTCCATTATAACAGTAAACAACCGTCGAATCACCATTCTCCCACCCACGGCCCCCTCTTGTGCCATGCAGTTCCCAGGGCAGTCATCCTCGACTCCCATTCCCCGCGCCATCCAATGGTCCATAACAAGCTAGCAACACACCTAATTAGTCAGCTAAGCCGCACCCATATTTGGCCTTGTGGTGGCACTGTTTTCCTGGCATGTGCTGGCATGAACCGATCCTTAGATATACGGCAAGTAAACCACTATCTCATTAAGCAACATCCATGAACCAAGCTTGCCTAGATCTCCCCGATTTCATGCTCATTATAATCATCAAGTTCTCATCATCATTATTCATATGGGTGCAGTAGCTAAACATGTTTTAATTCAACTTCCCGTATCCCGTAGATTAAGCGAAGCAAAAAGGAAAAACAACCATATCCGACTCATCAACTTTCCCGGTGACAAGGATGGTAAACAAAACTAGTAAACTCCTACAAAAAGGGTGTCCCATCAAGTTGACTCAAGCATACACGTTTTCGCAAACAAAACAGTCTCAAAACATGGGATCAATATGGTCAAGGGGTACTTGCCTTGCTCCCGTGGTTTCTGTTGCTCAAGCGTCTCGAAGTCTTGGTGTTGTAGTTCCTCGTAGACATCCTCTTGAGCTTGTCCTTCTACTTATGACCACGCACATACAAAATTTACAGCAATCAATCATCATGCACAAACTTTACTCAAGATGCAATGGGGTAGATGAATGCAAATCCTACAGTGCAGTTTTATACAACCAGTTTGTACATGTTCTTGCACGTTTTAATGGGATTTTATGGGGTTTTATGATGAACAAGGGTGTATGGATCAAGTGTGGTGTGGTGATGATCTTGACACAAGATGTAGATCAATTCCATCGTCAAAAATCGACCAAAACATGATTTGTCCACACGCCAAAAGTTTCTGCTCGAAGGGGCGAAGAAAACGGGTGCGTAGAAACAGCGGTGATGTCGTAAGAGGGGTAATGAAGACCTACCTCACTTCCTCCTTGCGGCAGGGCTTCCCTCCTAGCAATGGCAGCATCGGGGGATTTTTCTGCGGGGAATTATGGTAGGGCAGAACGTCGGGCTTCTTCTACGGCGACGGCGAGGCGTGACGGGGCTCGACGGCGGGGCTCGACGGCGCCCAAATTCCGGCAAGGGGAGGGGGGCAACTCGGCGAGTTGGGGGGCAGGGGGCAACTCGGTGAGTTTGGGGAGGTGGCTGGGGGGTTATATTTATAAGGGGGGGAAAAGAGAGTCCTAGGGGTGGAAACAAACAGTCCTAACAAGATGGGACTTAACCAAAGAGTCCTAGTGGTGGAAAAAAAGAGTCCTAGTAAGATGGGACTCAACCAAAGAGTCCTAAAGGTGGAAACAAAGAGTCCTAGAGGTGGGGGATTTAACCAAAGAGTCCTAATGGTGGGGGACTTAACCAAAGAGTCTTAAAGGTGGGGGATAGGGTTCCCCCCTCAAGGGCTGCAGCCAATGGGTCTCCCCCTTAATTGGTGCGGCCAATTTGGGGGAAAATTCCCCCAAATGTGAGGAAAATTTCCCCTAGGGGAATTTGGGGAAAACCAGGAAAAATTGAGAAGAATTTGGAAATTTTTGGGAAGGAGGAAATTTGGGGAAAATTTGGATTGGCTCAATTTAGCTATTTTATTTTCATTACTCTCTATTTCTATATTCCTTTCTCCATTTCTATATTCTTTCTCCATTCTACATTCCTTTCTCCATTTCTACATCCTTTCTTCATTTCTACATTCCTTTCTCCATTTCTACTTCTTTTTAAATGCTTCTCCACATGAAAAATGTATGCAATGCATGGTAGTGAAATTGAGGGTGTTACAGAAAGTGGCTGGATCGCCGGGGCGTCGGAGGTCCGAAGCGGCGGCAGGAGGAGCTCGGGTGCGGCAAGGGTGGAGAGAAGAGAACTCGGTAGATTTTTACACCCACGACAGCGAGGGGATATGTATTGCTTGGGTGGCGGTCGTGGGGCATTTATAGCAGCTCGCCAGCGCGAGCAGCGCGCTGGAGCGCCGGCGACCGTCGGGCGCGCGCGTGAGAGAGGGAGAAAACAAACAGAACACTCACAATCTGACATGTGGGTCCCACTTCCCTCTTATCCACTTTGTAAATTCAGTTTAAAATAGTAAACCGAATCTAAAAATGATAAAAGTTTGCATGTCGCCTAATCTGAATATGAGGAATCCAATGATTCAATTCAATTAAAATTTGGATAAAGTTGAATATGAAATATTATGTTTTGAATTTAAATTTGAATTCCCACTTTACCTCATCCAAACAAATAGCAAACCTAGTGCAATTTCAATAAAATTTGGCAGGGATACTATATAGACTATGGAGAACCTAATTGTGAAATCAGATCTCCATGTTTGGCAACGTTGTGAATAGGATTCAGAAGTTTAGTGAGGAACTCTACTCAACCATACTCTATTTTGAAATAGATCACTTAGCTCCAAATTTAGGTACATTTGGCAGCCTGCCTAGTTTAAACCTAAGGATTTGAAATGTGAGATCACATGAAGATTTTTAGGTGTTATGTTGTTGTTTTTAGTCCCACCTTTGATCTCACATCATTGTATTTAAAATTTTAATTTCTCCCATTTTTACTAAGCAGACCTGTCGCCCGATGCAATTTTTGAAAACAGTTTGTTATTTTTATTAATAAAATATTCATGTATTAATAAAAAATAATCATAACTATTTTTTTAAGAAAATGGGCCTTTTAAGACACACCGAGAAGTTGGCGATAGTTGTTGTGAAGCGACAAGATGAGTGGATTACAACAATGTAAGTGGTCGTGGGAATTAGTGAGTTACAAAACCTGCCTACGTTGATGAACTAGTTTTTTCCTATTGGTGTTTATGATCCTAGAAATTAAGAAAATCTTAATAATAAATCAAGGTATATATTAGTGAAAAAAGTTATCTATAAGAATGAAATATTGTATTCTCTATAGACGGCAGATCTGTACATTTTTCTAAGCATGCTGATAGAGTTTTGTTCTGTTGTAAAATTTTCAAGTCTAACAGCATGACAAGTTCTTTAGCATCTAATGGATTGAGGTTGAAAGGACATGACAGAAATTGTCAAGCATATCATTAGCATGAACTCTTTGGAATGCGTTAAGAACCAGATTCAGCAAAGATGAGATATTTGATAAAGAAATGTGAAAGCTAATAAGAAAAGAGAAAGAAGTTTCTTGGTAAGCGGAGTTTTAGCTTTTAGAGGATCCAACGAGCAACTCTACAATGAAGAAGAATGATAATTTCTTAGGTTGTGTTGAGATGATTAAAAAATTTGATCCAATCATAGAAAAGCACCTTACACGTGTTCAGAGCAAAGAAATTCATTATCACTATCTCAGTTATAAAATTCAGAATGAGTTGGTTTCTCTTTTAGATTCTAACATTATGAATTCTATCATAGAAATCATAAGAAAGGCCAAATATTTCTCTATTATTCTTGACGGTACTCCAGATATGAGTCATCAAGAACAAATGACTTTGATAGTTCGTTGTGTTAATATGTCTGACAAAAAAATAAAGGTTGAGAGTACTTTCTAGCATCCTTGAAGTGGATGACACATCTGGTTTTAGCCTTTTTAATGTATTATCGGAGTCGATGAAATTTTTTGGTCTTAATGTCGCTGATAGAATGGGACAAGGTTATAACAATAGATCTAATATGAAAGAAAAACAACGCAGGGTGCAAAGATGATTGCTTCCAAATCAATCGAATAGCTTTGTATTAGCCATTTGTTTGTCATAGTTCAAATTTTACTGTCATATGACAGATTCTAGTGGGAAAGTTGTTTTCTCAAATTGTGAAATGGATATATGTGTTATTTTTCGGTTCTACTAAAAGATGGAAAGTGTTGATTGATCATTGTCGAAGTGTTTTCCTGCAACACTTCCCCCGGTCTGCTCCGAAGCAGCCCGCGGAGGTTCTTTTTTAGGAGGGGCTAGTGGTTTTCGAAGGTCGGAGCACGATGGCGAGGATGAACACCAGGATTTACGTGGTTCGGGCCGCCGGAGCGTAAAACCTTACGTCCACGGGAGTGCTTGTTGTAGTATTGCTTGCGCGTATGAGTGTGTGAGATTGCAAACCCTTTGCCCGGAGGCTGCCCCGGTCCTTTTATAGCCCAAGGCCTGGGCAGTTACAATATGGCCCGGGGCTCGACAGGTGGCCCCGCAGCTATCTATACCCTATACAGCTATATGTATACCCGGTAATAATGAAGTCCCCATATTGTCGTTGCGTCTCCTCGCTCCATAGAGCAGCTCTATGCCATTGGGCGGCACTGTTCTGCTGTCACGCCTCGCTGCCCTGTCTCGTCATTGTAATGGTGAACAGGCAGAGGACGGAGGCGTGCGCCGCGAGCCATGCTTGTAAGGAAAGCGCGAGCCTTGAATGCATGGCGTGGCAACGCACCTTCCTCTCTACTCCTTGGCTACTTTCCCGTTTCTTGTCGGTGCGGCGTCCGGGTGGCTGGCCCCCGGGACACACGTCGCCAGCGGAGCTGTCATACGGAGTAGCAAGGGCTCCGGAGTCATTGGCCACGTGGCAGCACCGGAGCCCTTCCATGTCGAAGGTCGAGCCCGGAGCTGTAGGACACGTGTCACCTCCGGAGCTCTCCTTGGAGGGAAGGGATGTCTGGAGTCGTCGCCCACGTGGCAGCACCGGAGCCCTCCCAGGCTGGAGGTTGGGCCTAGAACTGTAGGACACGTGGTACCTCCGGAGGTCCCTCTCTGGCGAGGGACGCAGCTCAGAGGTTCCGGACACGTGGCAGTGTCGGAGCCTTCCTTGGCAGGAGGTCGGACCCGGCACCATTGGACAAGTGGCAGCTCCGGACCTCCCCCCAGCAGGGAGGCTCGGACCTCCCCCTAGGGCTGCCCATGGGCCCTAGGGCACGTGGCTTATGTGGGGACCCGCCTCAACAGGAAGGCGGGGCCCAGGCTGTCTTTCTCCCACTACGCGGGGGTACCCGGTCTGTAGGGTACCGACACTGGCCCCCGGGCCCATCTCGGGGGAGGCATTGAGCCCGCAGGTGGGACCCCTATCTCTCCCGCTTGGTGGCTTTGAACTTGTGATTTGGGGATCGAAGCGGTAGTTGAGATTTTCGCATAGTGGACGAGTGGCTGTACCTGGAAGACGAAAAGGTTGCTTGTCTTCAGCGTAGTGGGCGCACTCAATCAATGCAGCAGCGCGTCATCGTGTCCACTCCCGATTTGACCGGTCACGGTGATGCAGTCGAGGGGTTGCCTCGAGGCAATTACTGCGACAACCCATGAACCTTAGGAGTACTGCGACGATTCCCTCGGGAACCGCCGGGTGTTCCCGAGTTTTTACTCGCTTGCACCGCCAGCGTCTGACTAGTGGACCTGGGCCCTACCTGTCATTGGTGGGGGCGAGTGCTAAGGCGGTGCACTCGAGGGGTTGCCTCAGGTCATTTACTACAGCAACCGATGAGTTGGTCGCACCGCTCTCCTCGTGAACCGTCGGACGTTCCCGAGAGGTTATCCTCCCGGCCCCCAGTGTCTGACGGGTGGACCTGGATCCACCCTGTCATTCGGGGAGGCGAATAGCCCACGGCGCAGAAGAGCCATCGGACCAGATTTGTCATTTTATTTTTCGTTTTGAAAACTTTCAAACCTTATCACAGAGGGTCCACTAAGGCTGGATGTTGGCTGAAAGAAATCCACATGCAGTGGTGGAAACCCAATCGCCGCGGCTGGGTATAAAAGGAGGCCTTGCGGTGTAGGATGGCACTTCCCCTCACCATGTGGCCTTTGTTCTTCTCTTGCGCGCTGGAAGCCTTTGCTTCTAGGCACTTTCGCCCAACCGATGCTTTCTCCCTGGTACTCGTCTTCGTCCACTTCTGCGAGATGTTCATGTGTGTGGGCCTTTGGTGAGGTTCTCTGATGCATCCCTCTTCTTGACGGCCTCGAATAGAAGCACAAGCCATCCTGATGGTGTGTGGGTGCTCGGGGAGGCCATCGGGGAGAGGGTCCTCGACTCGCAGTGAGCCCCTACGCCAGGGTCGAGTGAAGCATGTCTTCTAGGCGCCTTGCCCGAAGGAGAGCTGCTTGCTGGTACCAGAGGAAGGTTAGGTCCAGAGTGATCAAGCCTTCCTCCAGGTACTGTTGTAGACAGCAAAATCTGTCATAGATGGCGTTTGACCCACACGACACTGGATGTCACTATTGCCTCGGTACAGCATGCGTTGCAGCCGTCCTCGGTCTAACAGCAGGTGACCGTCTCACTGCGTAGAGATCAGCTCGGGGGACAACCAAGCAGACCACGGAGCAGGAGACTACTCGATTTGTAGCTGTTGAGTTCCTTAGTTGTCTTGTATCCCCTTTTGTATGCTAGAACTCCTTTATTAATGAAAGTATCTTTGTTTCAAGCCTTTCATTGTCTTGTCTTGTATTCTTGTGTTGATGAATGAAAAATCCTTCTGTTGGTCTTCCATTCTTTAGCCACTTGGCACAGGGTCCGGTAGGAAGGACCATTTTTAGCTTTCGCGAGGCCCCCTAGTCCTTGATGTCGCAAGAACCGGAGGCTCTCTGATTTGCCAAAGTAGTTGACGCTTCCTTGCTGCTTGCTGTAGATGTGTACCCGCTTCCTTCTTGCGTATTGCGGGGGTCCGACCGTCTTGCTTGCCTTGACCAGTTGTGATGGCCCCCTGGCAGGTGAGCCCAAGTGTTTGGGGATGCCTGCCAAAAAGGCACAAGACACCAACTCCGGAGCCCTCGGGAGATGCCAGCTTTGGGGGTCCGAGAGTGGCCCCTTGGAAAGTTGGGGTTCCAGGACCAGCCCCACAGACCGGAGCCCTGTGTCCTGCACAAACACTAAAAGAAAAGGGTGATTGTGCCGTGTAGTTGTATTTTCCCTGCTCGTTAGCCCCATTATGGCTTATGGTCCTCTGCTAAAGTACGGGACCTAGGAAATTCGGTGCAGTAGTGTCCGGACCCTGGTTACCATCCTTCCCGGGGTGGTGTGCCATCCGGTCCCCCATCACTTAGGTGTTGCGCTGAAGAGGTAGAGTGTGCACGCTTAGGGCACAGGACCAGGCTAAGCAGGCTACACACCCTGGACCTCCCGCTGGCCAGGCACTCCGAAGGGAGGAGGCGTTCTTCCGGCGCCACCGGACCTGAGCAGGAAGGTAACCAAGGGGGTCCGGAGACAACGCAGGTGTCTCAGGCGTTTCTGTCTTGTAGCAGGACAACATAATTTTGGCCAAGAGTAAAACAGAGAGACACAACTATGTACACGTCGAGATACACACAAAAATATAGGCAAGCTTGAAAGGAAAGTTGCATAAATGTAGATGTGCATAAGGCAAGAGAGCACAAAGGTCCAGAACGACTTAGCTATCGTGGGTAGCTCTTTGCCAATGTCCCAAGCTTGTCCCTCCGGGCCCTTAGCAGCGTAGGGACCCAAGGCGCTCTGGCAGTATTGCTACCACTCCCTCCGGGTCCCTGGCAACGCAAGGACCCGTGGGTAGTTCGACCTTTGTCTTCAGCTTGCTGCAGTTGACGCTCCGAGTCTTCTGCTTGCTGCCGCAGGGGTCCGACGCCCACATGATGAGGTAGGACATCAGCATCGAGCCCTCTGGGAGGTCCGAGTCGCCAGGGACTTGTGCGTACCTGCAGGCATGATAGAAAGAGGCAGTAGTCGTGCTCTCTTGTCACTTTTCCTTGTTTGGTAGCATTATTATGTCTTACGGTCCTCAGCCAAGCTACGACGCTTGGGTAATTCGATGTGGGTTGTCTAGGATATGGTTGAAGCCTTGCTCAAGGGTATGAGCCATCCGGTTCCCCGGTACTGAGCTGTAGCGCTGGAGAGGCAGGATGCACACGCTAAGGGTACAATACCAGGCCTAGCAGGCTACACACCCTAGACCTTCCACTGGTGTAAGCCTTTCAGGGAGAGCCATTCGACGCCATAGGGCCCCCGAGCAATGATACAACGATAGGACCCTGGGTACGGCACAGGTACTTCAAGCAGACCCGCCTGCAGCAGGATAGCATAGCTCCTGCTATGGTTGAACGCAGGAAAGAGTGACTGGCCACACGGCCAGAGCGGTATGGGAAGAAAACATGCAAGGAGTATTGGGGCAATGTCTGGGGTCCGGTTACTTCTCTTGTCCGTAGGCGTGTTCTTTCCGCCCCCCGAGTACTCAGTTGTAGCGCTGGGGAGACACAATGTGCACGCTACGGGTTCGGAACCAGGCATAGCAGGCCACACATCCCGGACCTCCCGCGGACGTCAACCTTTCGACGAGGAGACCTTCCAGTGGCACAGGACCTAGGAAAAATGTGTAGGACGGGCTCCGGACATGCCGTTTATAGTTGATATGCATGAGCTAGCACAAGCTGTAAAAAAGTGCGCAGGGTAGGATATGCTTTTCTTATTTCCAGCTTCCTTCGGGCAATGGGAGGTAACAGGCCGTGTAAGAAGGTAGCGACTCGCCCCGGGCAACAAGAGTAGTTGGACCCTTCCGAGACCTTAACTGTTCTAAGCGTTGTTCCTAGACGCTAAGACACCCTTATAAGAAAGAGAAAAAGAAAAATATCCTACCACTGCGCTAAGGGTAGAACTTACACAGATGTTCTATGTCCTGTGGTCTGGTTAGAGATACCCATCCCGTGCATCCAGGCGGGCACACCTGGAGCGGCATACTTGTACTGGTCGGGAGGGACCCTACCGGCTGGGGGAGGACTTGTCACCACTCCTCGAGAAACATTGGCCAAGGCGCCAGGTAGCCCTACCCTGGGCTGCCTACTCTCCACGCAGAAGCTGATCCTGCGTGGCTTGCTGTATGTCTGCACGTTGGGTGAGCTCTTGTCGCACGGCGGGGGCGAGAGAACGCCTGGTTAGGCGTGGAGCGTCTTGCGTCGCTCGCTATGGTCGGAGTCGGATCCCTCTCCTTGGTCATAGATGACCTTCAACGCCCACTTGGCGTCTTGGAACTCCATCTCCTGGTCCTTACTGAACTTCAGGTCAGCCTTTTGCTTGCCCTTCCGCTGGCGGAAGGGTGTGCCATGTTCGCGCTGCTGTCGGAGCTCTCGGAAGCGCTCCGCCAGCTTCTGGATTTCTTGGCACTCGCTGGCGCTGTGCCATTTGGTGTTGTGGACCGGGCACCTCTGGTCGCTGTCGTCGTTGTCGGACGGCTGTCACGGGCGCTTGTCGAGTGCGCTGCCCGCGGCCCCCTGCAGCCGCTACTGCTACGGCAGTATGGGCTCCGGCCAGCGGCTTGTCCTTGATGCCGATCATCTTCTTCTTACCGCCAGAACCCTTCGTGGGGGGATCACTCCCCTTGCCAAGCGAAGTGTGCCAGTTGCAGCCCTCCGCGGCCCAAGCACACTTATCCGCCAAGCTGAAGAGCTCGGAGACGTCCTTCAATCGTGCGTGGCCAACTTCTCGAGCATCTTCTTGTCGCGGACACTCTACCGGATGGCGGCGACGATGGAGGCCTTGGATATGCAGGGGATGGTGTTTCTAACCTGGGAGAAACGCTGGATGAAGGAACACAGCAGTTCTCCTCGTTGTTGTTGCAGGGCGTGGAGGTCGGCCTCTGTGCCCGGCCGGGTGTAGGAACTCCTGAAGTTGGCTGTAAACTGACGACACAACTCTTCCTAGGAGGTTATGGACTCCTGGGGCAAGTTCATGAGCCATGACCGGGCTGACCCAGTCAAGGCCACGGGAAAGTAGTTGGCCATGATGGCCTCATCCCCTCCTGCATCTAGGATGGCGGTGGAGTAGATTTACAAGAACTCGACGGGGTTAAATGTCCCGTCGAACTTCTCCGGCAAGTGCGGCCGAAACTTGCGTGGCCACACCGCCATACGAAGATGTGGGGCCGGATCCATGCATCCTCCCACTGAGCCTGGGGAGATGGGATCATGGCCCGCGTAGATGGGGCGCATGGTGCCCGGGGTACCATACTCCTCCTCGAGGTTGCAATGCCGCTCGCGTTGTCGCTCGATGGCGATGTGACCATCTTCTTTCTGACGGCGTCGGTGGTCCAGCTCGACTATGAGCTCTGTGGTGGGGAGTCTAGACGTCGCCGTCGAGTGGGTTGTCGCCGTCCTGTAATCCCTCGTCAGGGTACGAGCCGGCAGTTGTACCGTCTCCAATCGCTGTCTTCGGTGGCATGGCAAGTTGAGCGCGGCGACGACCAGGTGGTCGACGTCATTGCGCCACTGCTCTGCAGCGGACAGAGAAGCTCCCGTGCTCGGGGGGTTGTGTAAAAGCGCGCGAGCCGCCTGCTGCGCACTCTCCGGGCTGGCTTCGGGCTGTAACACCCTCATTTTTTGTTTCTGCATGAAATAATGTTTCATGTAGAAAAACATTTTTAAAATAAGTAGAAACAGAGAAAATCTTAAAAAGATAGACAAAAAGAGCCAAATCCAGTTCACGGAGAGCGCCAAGGAGCGCTGTAGACAATTTCCGTGGCCGCTGGCCACGTGGCGCGTTCGGAGCTCATCTCCGCAAAGGGGGAGAGGTCCGCCGCTAAACTGGCTACGTGGCAGGCTCGAGGCTCATCCCCGCAAAAGGGGAGAGGTCCTACCCCGTGGGACACGTGTTGCCCCCGGAGCTAGCCTCTGCGGAGGAGCGAAGTCCAGCCCGAAGGACACGTGTCGCCTTCGGAGCTAGTCGCTGCGGAAAAGTGAAGACCAGCCACGCGGGACACGTGTTGCTCTCGGAGCTAACCTCCGAGAGGTCCGATCCTATTGGACACGTGTCACCTCCGGAGCTCACCTCCAGGAGGTCCGACACTTTAGGACACGTGTCACCTCCAGAGCTTACCTCCGGGAGGTCCGACACTTTCGGACACGTGTCACCTCCGAAGCTCACCACCGGGAGGTCCGACACTTTCGGACACGTGTCACCTCCGGAGCTTGTCTCTGAGGAGAAAGGAAGTCTGGCGCTGTTAGGACATGTGGCACTATCGGAGCTCACCTCCGAAGAGGGGAGGTTCGGAACTGACACGTGGTGTTCGCGGAGCTTGCCTCTGTTGAGAGGGGAGGTCCCGACCCACCAGACACGTGGCGCACGCGGAGCTTGCCTCTGGAGAGAGGGAGGTCCCGCCCGCCAGGACACGTGGCGCACGCGGAGCTCACCTCTGAGGAGAGGGAGGTCTCGCCCGCCTGACACGCGGCACAACCAGAGCATGTCTCTACGGAAAAGGGGGGCCAGGTTCCCGCTAGGACACGTGGAGCCTCCGGAGCTCATCACCGCGTAAGGACGCGATTCTGAAGCGATTTTTCTTCCGTACGCGTGGGAATCCCTGGTACTGAGGAAACCGACACAACTTCCACAATGTTACCGCACCAAATCAACTAAAGATAAGTTGTTAAGATTCAAAAACAATCTGAATAGGACTCTTATTCGAATTCCGATCAGATTAGGACTCTTCTCTTCCCGATTATAAATAGAACCCGAAACAAACCCCTTGCTCGTGACATCTTTTCTAAGCCGACAACTTAGAAGCCTGAGCCCCAACTCGCCGAGCTGAACCCCTTCGCTGGAGTTTGACCACCGGAAGGATCGCCGACGAGCCCAGAGACGATTGACATCGCCAGAGGAGAGCCAACAATCTAAGGAAGGACCTGAAGGAGGTAAGGTAGGTTTCAAATACCACCTTACGACATCATCGTGTTTTCTTTGCATCTGTTTCTTCGATTCCTTTGAAAAAGAAGCTTTTTCGTGGACAGATCACGTGTTGATTGGTTTGATCTAAAGTCAAGATCATCGCCACATCCACATTTGATCCGAACACCTCTGTTCATCATAAAACCATGCAAGCCATGCAAAGAACACGTACGAACTAAATTGCATCATAGGATTAGCATGCATATGCATCATTGCATCTTAAAGTAGAGTTTGTGCATGATATTGATTGTTGTGGATCTTGTATGTGCGTGATCGCATATAGAAGGACAAGCTCAGGGAGCTGCCTACGACGGACTACAACAGCAAGGATTTGAGCAACGAGAGCCGCAAGAACAAGGCAAGTGCCCCTTGACCATATTGATCCGATGTTTTGGAAAACTGTTTTGTTTGCGAAAAGGTGTGTGTGCTTGAGTCAACATTATGGGAAACCCTTTCATAGGAGTTTACTAGTTTTGTTAGCCACCCTTGTCACCGGGAAAGTTAATGAGTCAGGTATGGTTTTTGCTTTTATGCTTCGCTGAGTCCATGGGATATGGGAAGCGAGATAGTTGTGTCTAGCTAACTGCACTCGTATGAATAATGAGAAATTTATGTTGTTAATGGACATGAATCAGAGGGAGATGTAGGAAAGCTGGATTTGTGAAAGAGGTAGCATGAGATGGTGGTTACTTGCCGTAGATCTAAGGACCGGTTATTGCGAGAACATGCTAGGATAACAGTGCCACCACAAGGCCAAGTATGGGTGCGGCTTAGCTGAGTAATTAGGTAAGTTACTAGATTGTTATGGACCGTGGAAGGCGTGGGGAATGGGAGTCGAGTGAGGACTGCCCTAAGAACTGCATGGCATAAGAGGGGCCCGTGGGTGGGAAAATTGGAGATTCTAGCCTGCCAGTGAAACCTTAGTGAGTCCATACATCTAGTAACCCCTTTGTAAAGGCTATTTTGTGATCTCTTGGCCATACACCGACGATTGTGTACTGGTATAATGGAGGTTCTGAAGTCGCCGACAGGTGACGAAATCACAAACTTGTGGGTAAAGTGGTACGAATTCTGCAGAGTCTAAAACTATCATGATAGCCGAGCTTACAGTCACGAGCGCCTGGCCAACTTCCATGATTAGTTGGGATGGATTTTTGGATGGTTTTGGATGGTATGGTTTTGATTATGGTTTGGTTTTTGGGACTGTTGAGTCCGGATAATGAGATTGGTTGCATGACTGTTGAGTCATGGCAACGAGATTTGGTCTCGGAATGAGATAGAATTGAATTGTAGCAAATACGAGATGGTATTCGTGAGATGGTAGCGAATGCGAGATAGTATTCGTGAGATGGTAGTGAATACGAGATGGTATTCATGAGCAAAGTTGATTAATGTCTGGTTGAGACATGGAAGGTGATGAATCATAATGGAGGTATGTTAATACATGTTCGGATTACATTCACTGAAAGCTGAGTTACTGTTTTTATCTTGTTTTGAGAAATAAACTTTGCTTTCTGCAATGAGCCTTTTTGTACCTTCCTTGTTGTGAGCTACATATCATATTTTTCCGCACTTGCTGAGTACATCATGTACTCAAACTTGCATTATCATACATCATCAGCAACAGGAGAGGATTACTATGAAGACCCCGTGGAGTTTTAGGCGTGAAATCCACCCTCAACCTTGCCTGTGGAGTAGAGATGGAGCCGCTGCTGCTGCTTAGTTTGCTTCCACATTAGTTAGAAGACTTCCGCTGCTAGAATAGACTTCCGCTGCTAAGATAAGACTTCCGCTGCTAGCATGAGTCCAAGACTCATGAGACATTGTAATAAACCCTGTTATTTGTGGTAATATATATTTTGAATTCAGTTTGTGGATGATATGTGTATGTGTGATGAACATCTTGGGCACACATACGCATAAGTTCTCGGTTCTGTGTTCTGCAGAATTGAGGGCGTCACACGGGCGGTGCTTGCGACACCGTCGCAACCGAAGGTTGAGAGGTGGCAATGGGCACCGTCGCTGTAGGGACTGGCGCCGGCACAGTCGTTCCCGCTCTAGAACGGGATGAGGCTTCCTGCTCCCTCTGCTGCTGGTTATGCGAGAGGCGGGAAGTGCCTCCAAAGGACTGGATGTTCACCATCGTGAGCTTCACGAACAGCTCCAAAAACCAAAACCCCCTACCTGGCGCGCCAAATGTCGAAGTGTTTTCCTACAACACTTCCCCCGGTCTGCTCAGAAGCAGCCCGCGGATGTTCTTTCTTAGGAGGGGCTAGTGGTTTTCGAAGGTCAGAGCACGATGGCGAGGATGAACACTAAGATTTACGTGGTTCGGTCCGCCGGAGCGTAAAACCCTACGTCCACGAGAGTGCTTGTTGTATTGCTTGCGCCTATGAGTGTGTGAGATTGCGAACCCTTTGCCCGGAGGCTGCCCTAGTCCTTTTATAGCCTAAAGCCGGGGCAGTTACAATGTGGCCCGGGGCCCGACAGGTGGCCCCGCAGCTATCTGTACCCTATGCAGCTATATGTACTGTCGCTGTCGGAGGAGTTAAGGCGCGCCGCCTGACACGTCGGGCGCCTCTGACTGGGTAGCCGGTGATGATGAAGTCCCCGTCTTGTCGCTGCGTCTCCTTGCTCCACAGAGCAGCTCTGTGCCATTGGGCGACACTGTTCTGCTGTCACGCCTCGCTGCCCTGTCTCGTCACCGTAATGGTGAACAGGCGGAAGACGGAGGCGTGTGCCACGAGCCATGCTTCTAGGGAAGGCGTGAGCCTTGAATGCATGGCGTGGCATCGCACCTTCCTATCTACTCCTTGGCTATCTGCCCGTTTCTTGTCGGCGCGGCGTCCGGGTGGCTGGGCCCCGGGACACACGTCGCCACCGGAGCTGTCCTGCGGAGTAGCGAGGGGTCCGGAGTCGTTGTCCACGTGGCAGCACCGGAGCCCTTCCGTGCCGGAGGTCGGGCCCGGAACCGTAGGACACGTGGCACCTCTCGAGCTCTCCTTGGCGGGAAGGTATGCCTGGAGTCGTCGCCCACGTGGCAGCACCGGAGCCCTCCCAGACTGGAGGTCAGGCCCGGAGCCGTAGGACAAGTGCCACCTCCGGAGCTCTCTCTCTCTCTTTCTCTCTCTCTCTCTCTCTCTCTCTCTCTCTCTCTCTCTCTCTCTCTCTCTCTCTCTCTGGCGAGGGACGCGGCTCGGAGGTTCCGGACACGTGGCAGTGCCGGGGCCTTTCCTGGTGGGAGGTCGGACCCGACACCATTGGACACGTGGCAGCTCCGGACCTCCCCTAGCAGGGAGGCTCAGACCTCACCCCAGGGCTGCCCATGGGCCCCAGGGCACGTGGCTTATGTGGGGCCCGTCTCAGCGGGAAGGCGGGGCCCTGGCTATCTTTCTCCCACTACGCGGGGGTACCCGGTCTGCAGGGTACCGACAATCATGTTTCATATTTAACCAAGTTAGTGTGCAATACTGACTAGGAGAGAATGATCAAAAGAGTGTTAAAGCAATCAGATGTCAAGCTACACAGTTAAGGTCAATTTTGTCTTGATTAAGGAAAGTTAGTGATTATAAGTCGAGTACAAAGAGTGATGCTAAAAATTTATTTGATTTGGTTGGTAATTTTGAGTAATTCTTACTGTGGTTATTTAGTATGAAATCTTATTGTGGATACTGTAAGCAGGAAGTTGCAATCACCATCAAAGTGCATTGGCTCTGTCTTGCAGCAAATTGAAGGTATAATGTGATACTTTAATAACTATAGAAATGAAGGGCCTCAATCTAACTTAAAAATTACAAAAGAGCATGCAATTGAAATGGGTGTAGGGTCATTCTTTTCAGGGAAACGCAAAGGTACTAGAAAGAAATATTTCGATGAATCTTATTGCAGTGATGAAGTAATATTGCAAACTGAGAAGGCTTTTGAAATTAATTGCTTTTTAGTCATGGTTGATATGAAAACGCATCACTGAAAATAGATTTTAAGAACTAAAAGTATTTAAAAATATATTTGGATATTTACTAATCTCAAGAACCTTCATGTTATTGGATGATACTGAACTTAGAGATTGTTGGACTAGGTCTGCAAAAACTTCCTCTTGAGATTATTCATGTGGTGTGGATTTAAATGCTCCAATATCTGAATTGAAGGTTTATAACTGAGTTTGTCGGAAGTACAAATGTTTGCTATGGGTTTTTTATTTTGTTAGAGAAGTGGACAGTTATTCCAATGTATTCATTGCTTATCGAATCTTGTTTAATATGTCGGTGATTATCGCATCAGCTGAAATAAGCTTTTCAAAGTTGAAGTTATTGAAAAAGTATTTGAAATCAGTAATGTTTTAGGAAAGGCTAAATTGTTTAGCTGCTTTATGCATTGAGAAGATATTGTTGGATGGAAATTATGTTGACTTCATTATTTGTGAGTTTGCATTTGGGATTGTTAGAAATGTTTGTTTTAAATGATCTAAAGATAGTTTATTTTTGTATTATAAACTTTTTTAACATGATTAGTGATAATGAGATTTTATAATATAATTACAATTGATAAATTATATTGTTATGTATATGTTAAACGAGGGCTTCTATTTTTGGTTCGACCGTGAAAAAGTCAGGACCAGCCATGACCGCACCAAAGAGCATGGAGCGACCGAGCTTCGACTAGGAGTTTTGGGTGTCCACAAGTGTTCTTCCTCTGTACGTATCAAGCAAGGATGCACGTTGCACGGTAGAAAGGCAAAATAAAATCATTCAGGTACACTGAAATTACTGTACGGCAGCGGCAGCGCCATGTACTAGGATGAAAGCGACAGAGGATGCGCTCCCTCCGCGCAGCAGAGCACGATGGGCCTAGTGACAGAAAGGCCGAGTTCCACCCACAACTGATGGTGGGCCGCTGAAACCGGATTTGCAAATTTATTTTTGGTCTTCACCCGTTTTGCAATTAAATGATGGAGTTAATGAGATGGGCTTCAAATAAAAGAAAGCGCCCAACGTAGGCCCGATCGTAAACATGGCTTCAAATTTCTCGCTACGGAAAGTGTAACGAAGGTGATATCAACATGTTCTAATATTGTGGGCCGATCAAGAGGCAACGCACTTCGGCAATCGTGATAAACTCAACCCTGCACAGGCCCTACCCATAAGTATCCATTCTTCCAACAACTGAAAATGCTTAGATCCCTGCCTTGTTTTCCATGTTTATTTATAGAAGACTGTTGCGAACTATAAAAGAAAAAAAAAGTAAAATACACCGACGACATCTGCATTTTAAAATCCTATTACCGCAGTCTACATAAAATAAAGATACTCTATCCTCTTAGCTTGTTTTGAACAAAATATGGAGTAGGTTTTTTGACAGACTTGATTAGATATGCTGGTTAGATCACCAGTGATTTTTTTACCAGCGTCAATGTATTCGAATTCAAATAAGAATTTACCATGACCAAAACGTAGACGAAGACGATCAACTATGTATGCTGGGTGGGATCCCCGAGAGACACGTGGGGGTGGATCCTGGCACTGAACGCCGGCAGTTGGTGCCTTTGTTTCAGTCCACACTACATTATCACTGCTACAATAAGCTTCATCGCAGGTGGCTTCAAACGTATTATCACACGCGGTTTTCAAAATCGCCTAAAACGAAGAGCTTATGATAATCTACAATTTCACAGGCGGAAAGTAATACCGCCTGTGAAATAGATTTATCACAGGCGGTCCTTTATTTAGACCTAACTGCTTGTGAAGACACATTATCACAGGCGATTAGTAACGTAAGTTTTACCACCTGTGATATCTATATTAGCACAGGCGGTCCTCTAACTACTAATAGCCACATGTGAAGAAACTTTATCACAGACAGTTTGTATCGTAAGTGCGTCTATGCAATCCTTTTATCACAGGGGTTCTTTACCTATGACTAGCCGCCTGTGATAATATAATTTCACAGGCAAGTCTAGCCGTAGGTAAAGAACCGCCTGTGATAAAGTATACCCTATGCAGTAGTACCTGCTGTTATTTCTAATTTCCAGGACAATTTCACTAAAACAATTTAATCACAAAACTCATCTCATAGTTTACACTAAAAGAATATAATCACAGAAGTCAATTTACTAAAACAATGTACAGATTACACAGAAGTGATATCATTGTTTGTTACACCAACAGTCATCATAGTTTACAAGTTTCACTAAAACAAGTTTCTATTGTCATACTGGCAAAGTTCTGGCACATCACCTACTCCACCATCATTATCGAAGTACAACCATCTTCGGTGGAAGATTTCGAGACACATGAATTGACACAATTCACTCGTAATCTTGTCGGCTCCTCCATCAGGAATACTTCTACAAACCGCACATTCTTGGTAAACATTCTTCGCGTGCTGCAATGAAATCTATAACAACTAATGAGTAGAACAGTAGTAATAATTTTATGAAGTAACAAGCTTAACAAATTTTTTTGTAATGGCACAGATAAACCCTAGTTGTGGTAAGAAAATATGCTAGTTACAATGAAAATAAAACTCAAAAGTAAGAAAATACAATATCGACATTAAGGATATATAACTTACATCCTCACGATTCAGTCTATATTCGCAGGCGGTCCGAAGATGCTCACATACGTAATACCCGCATAAGACACCCCCAGAAGGCTGATTGGGACAAGAAAAATTGATCGATATCTCCAATGCATCCTTATTAGGAGGGCTCTGACCGCCAAGTTCTTTCACGTAAAACCGCCAAGCCCTGTAATACAAGGAATGACATATAAAACTTGTCAACACATTTTAAATGTGTGTAAATTAAAAGTATTGAATAACCATATAGTTTCAAAATGGAAAGGAAATCTTTGTAACGATCTGGTGTGTAATCAGTCGAGTCCAAGACCGTTGCCAAACCCCGCGTTGGCTTGATGAAGATTATTATGTAGTGGTTACTGCACACGTATAAACACGCGTGTTAAGTTAACAATTAGCAATAATTGCTATTTTAATGTCATATGTGGAACTTACTCGAAGTGGTACGGAGTCTTTATTAAGTCATTGTCATCTCTGATAAAGTTAAACATGACACGTCCTATTTAAGTTGCAACACTTAACCTTTTATCCTTCTTTTCTTTTGTGATTGTTTTGTTAAATTCTTTTTTTTCAGGTGCTTGTACCTAGAAGACTTCTGATCTACTTGAAAGTCGAATTGAGACTTTGCAATCATTATAGGGTCAAGGATACCTGTCTTGGTATCCAGCTTTTTATTATCCATGTATTGCATCCTATTGAAAAAGTTTGGAATTGTTATAATCTCATGACATGTGTATCCGTGTAGTAAGAAAAGCAAATTCGAAATATTAGAGGCACCTACAAGCACCAGATGAGTAGCAGGTTGATTTTGAGCATGCCTCGATAGAAAAGGCTATGTAGATCTTCAAAGAGAAGGCCTCGTTTTTCTGATCCAATGCTCCAGAATGCATCTTTTGGCACAATAAATGTGATGTAAGAAAGTTCATATTTCGTGCTAGCAGTTATGTACCACTCGTGCATTCTTCTGAGCGACAAAGATTGCTTGCTCAGTTGTATCGATGTCATAAACGGCTTCCCATTCTCATATCCAGGAGGAACATATTTAATCTTGTATATTAGAACTCCTGGTTTAACTAAAGTTGTTTGTCGATTATATATGACACTGTCTTCTTCCCACTCCTCACTATCTTCTATTGCTGGCTCATGTGAAGAACAAGATGCATTTGATTTTGCAATATTTTCCTTCAAATTTTCCAAATACTTTGACAGTTCTAATGAAGGTTTCTTATTTTCGTATGAGCTAACTTTTATAGGCACTGATTATCGAGGAGTAGTCTTCGGAAGTTGCTCAACTGGTTGCTCTATACTACCAGAAGCTTCATCTGGTACTGCTTTAAGCTATTGTTCAACTAGTTGTTCTTTGTTATCTTCACTAGCAAGGTTAGTATCATCCTTGCTGAGACATAGCGGGAGTGGATCTTCTTGGACTTTCGACTTAGAAGACGGGGTTGCAGTCTTTTGAGATAAGACGGGGCTAGACAATCGGCTCATCATCCAATAGGATATCGCGTTGGTGCCAAAGGATTAATTGGTTGACAGCCCGCCCTAAAGTCGTGATCCCCTCATGTGTGATGTGGTCTATTTCATAATCTTCATAATCAGTATCAATGATCTGAAGAACTTGCACCACAACATAATACAACGGAAGTGCATTGTCGTTGAAGTCACGATCAGGCATTGCCATAGCAGTGGCAACCTGTTTAGTTTTGTTGCCTGTTCTACCAATCGTGACAAGAAGATGACAAGATCTGTCATTAACAATATCATCGACAGCGAATGTACGGGACCCTGAGCCTGGCACAGAGTAAGAAGTTGGCTGGACCAAATGCTCCTTTGCCACGGGAACCATCGTTGTACTCGGTGCCACTAATTGTCCCGATTGTCTAAGTTGATCCATTATTTCTTGATATTTTTTTTGACCTTTTTAGCAATCGTTTCATCAAGAGTTTTCTTGAACTTGTCACATCTTCTATATGACTCTTGATCCTTCGGGAAACCATCTCTCCAGGACATCTGTGAAGAGATTGCTCGAACACGTCCACTATGTTCTGGGTTTCCTAGGATAGTGGTAAGTTGGTCATTGTCACTCTTCGGTTTAAATAGACCCTTCTATTGCTTTTCAAATACTTCTTTTATATTTGGCTCTACTTCATTCACAGAGTCGGGCTTTTCAAGTTTGTCGTCGCTGGTCAAACCTGATCGAGCAAAGACCCACCGCTGAGTTCTCTCATCGCAGCCTTCTAACGGGTGAGGATTGCCCTTACTGGTAGTTTCCTCTAATATCTTATTCCATTTCTGAACTTTGGGTGCATATCCAGCAGACCCCAAGAGATGATGGTATTTGTTCTTTTTGGCAAGCTCTAACCTACTTGCACTTAGGGCTTTAGCATCAGGTGTGGTCTTTTGACGAACAAATTCTTGCCACTGAGCTTGTGTGATTTTTCCCATTTTCTTCGGGATAGGGACCTTATCAGCCTTAACATAAGCATTCATTTCACTCTTCCAGCCACGAATCTTCTTGCCGCAGGAGACCAATCTTGCTTTCTTAACATATTCTTCCGTGCCTTTCAGAAACTTGAATTGTTTCTTTATCCTCTCCCACAACTCATTCTTGTTCTCTTCAGGTAATTTTCTCCAATCCTTAGTTGTGATCGGCACGAGCTCTCTAACAAGAAAACTACATGCATTTCGGTACTTTGTAACTGAGTCCGGTGGTTCTTGGGGAAGCCCACTTGGACCGACACTTGATATGTATATAGTGCGGTTCAATGGACCCTTATTTGGACTTTGTTGCCCTCGTTTTCCCTTTAGTGAACCTGGGGATTCAACCATTGGAGAACCTTCTGCAGTTTTAGGAGTCGAAGTCACCTCGTTGTCTTCGCGATTAAGCTAGTTAGAAAAGAATTATAAGACTTCATATACTTGACAACCAACATTACTTAAACTGCTGGAGTTAAGATACGTGATCCATACCTCGTCGGCAGGATCATATTCCGGGTCAAGATCCTCTGGAGTCTTTTTAATTATTATATTTGGAAAAGGGTCCGATGGACAGTGAAAGGAGTCTGAACTACTGGGGTCACTAAACTCCATATTGTCTTCTTCATTGTTACTACCAGCAACAGTCTTCTTAGGGCTTTTGATTCTAGAACTAATAAGACAAAAAATATGTCCCACTTCAATGAAAGCTACAAAAATAAATGCTCAAGCACATAGCAGAAATAGTCCCACTTATATAGCATAAACCATGAGAAGAAGAGGCAAAATACTAATACATAAGGGAAATATTGTGATAATAAATATTAAGTGAGGCACCACAATCAATTAACCATATATTTGCCAGTAAGGAACTGTGCAAGAGCATATTGAAATGACAAGTCTTAAACCAACAAGGAAACAAAGTTGGGCTGATAATGCTTCCATCTTCATGTTTTATTTCAAGTTGCATTGCATGGTTCTTTGCTTTATACTATAATTGTAAATGCTTTAAACAGGGGAAAGTTTAAAAGTTAAATTTTTTCACAAAATAATTTTTCTGCTTTTTTTGTCGAAAAAGGAAACTACTCTCTAGGTAAGAGATAACATATGACCTACAATCTTCATTGCTAATCTTCATATGACCTACAATCTTTATTTGACTTTGTTGCGTGTTCAAAAACTTTGATTAATAAAAATTACATAGGAACTTAGGGTTTGAGAAAATCTAGGGTGGGGCGGCGGCGAGGACATGACTCGGCCGGCGGCAAGGGCGAGGAGGGAGGCGCCACGGGGACGGAGGAGGGAAGGAAGCGGCAGCGTACGTGGCGGCAAGGTCAAAGCTCGGCCTAATGAATGGAAGGAAGGGAAGGAAACAGTGAAGGTAAAGCTCAGTGTACCAGGAAGGAAGGGAAGGAAGCGGCGAGGTCGAAGTTCGGCGACAACGGTGAAGCTCGGCGGTAAGGGCGAATCTCGGTGGCGAGGGCGGCGAAGACTTGGCGGCAAACGAAATTTTGGCAGCCTGACAGCGTCTAAGTGATTTCGCCCGGGTTAGGTTTTTCCAAGGAAGCCAACGCTATATATAGACGTCTATCTTCGCAGGCAGCTCTTAAGTAATAACCGCCTAAGGAAAGTACTACCTCAGGCAGTTATTCATTATCATCCGCCTGCAAAGATAGACATCTATACTGGAATCTAAATATTTTACCTCAGGCGGTTGTTACTAAATACCCGCATGAGGAAAGGACTTCTCTCAGACGGTTGATCAGTACCAACCGCATGAGAAGATCTTTATCTAAATATATTAATACTCTTGATTAAAATGAGCGGCCTTTTAAAAAGCCAAGTTCCACTTTCTTGTAATATGGTTTAGTATTAAAGGTTTCCGTTAAATTTTACTTGGTAAAAACTTTGAAATTGATCAGAACATAAAAAACAAATAACACGGGTTATTTGCCATTTTTCTATCTTGATGAATATAATGATTTTTCAATTGAATTTTTCAATGGGACTTTGTAGTCATCATACCAACTTCTATAATTTTTTTTAGATTTTTATAAATTTTTTGAATCAATTTATGTTCAAAATTTGAAGAATGCCTCATATGTATATGAGCATTTTATTAGAAATATAGATAATTTGAATTTTGACATGTTGGAATGGTTTAAAAAATGACCAAAATTCATGCATGTATAATAAAGACAAATATGTTCATACAAACAAATTTCAGCGAAAGATCTTTTTTTAGAGATACAAAAAATGTGAAGAATATATGAATATAAATTAATTTGATATTTACCAAAATATTACAAATATTAGCTATACAAGTTTTAAAATATTTTGGTCCAGTTGGTGGATATTCATTTTTTAAGAATACAGAAAAAAGAATCATCGAATTTGGACTCAATCTACAGAATCTATACATGTTTGAGTATTTATTTTGGAATCTAAATATTTTACCTCAGGCGGTTATTACTAAATACCCACCTGAGGAAAGGACTTCTCTTAGGCGGTTGATCAGTACCAACCGCCTGAGAAGATATTTATATAAATATATTAATACTCTTGATTAAAATGAGGGATCTTTTAAAAAGCCAAATTCCACTTTCTTGTAATATGATTTAGTATTAAAGGTTCCCATTAAATTTCACTTGGTAAAAACTTTGAAATTGATTAGAACATAAAAAACAAATAACACTGGTTATTTGTCATTTTTCTATCTTGATGATTATAATAATTTTACAATTGAGTTTTTCAATGGGACTTTGTAATCATCATACCAACCTCTATAATTCTTTCAGATTTTTATAATTTTTTTGAATCAATTTGTGTTCAAAATTTGAAGAATGCCTCGTATGTATATGAGCATTTCATTAGAAAGATAAATAATTTGAATTTTGACATGTTGGAATGGTTTAAAAAATGACCAAAATTCATGCATGTATAATGAAGACAAATATGCTCATACAAATCAATTTCAATGAAAGATCTTTTTTAGTAGATACAAAAAATATGAAGAATATGTGAATATAAATTAATTTGATATTTACCAAAACATTACAAATGTTAGTTATACAAGTTTTAAAATATTTTGGTCCAGTTGGTGGATATTAATTTTTTAAGAATATACAAAAAAAGAATCATCGAATTTGGACTTATTTGTAGAATCTATACATGTTTGAGTATTTATATTGGAATCTAAATATTTTACCTCAGTCGGTTATTAAATACCCGCCTAAGGAAAGGACTTCTCTCAGACGCTTGATCAGTACCAACTGCGTGAGAAGATCTTTATCTAAATATATTAATACTCTTGATTAAAATAAGAGGCCTTTTAAAAAGCCAAATTCCACTTTCTTGTAATATGGTTTAGTATTAAATGTTCACATTAAATTTCACTTGGTAAAATCTTTGAAATTATTTAGAACATAAAAAACAAATAACACTGGTTATTTGTCATTTTTCTATCTTTATGAATATAATAATTTTTCAATTGAGTTTTTCAATGGGGCTTTATAGTCATCATACCAACCTCTATAAATTTTTTTTCAGATTTTTATAATTTTTTTAAATCAATTTATGTTTAAAATTTGAAGAATGCCTCATATGTATATGAGCATTTCATTAGAAAGATAGATAATTTGAATTTTAACATGTTAGAACGTTTCAAAAAATGACCAAAATTCATGCATGTATAATAAAGACAAATATGTTCATATAAACAAATTTTAGCGAAAGATCTTTTTTTTGGAGATACAAAAAATGTGAAGAATATGTGAATATAAATTAATTTGATATTTACCAAAATATTAAAAATGTTAGCTATACAAGTTTTAAAATATTTTTGTCCAGTTGGTGGATATTAATTTTTTAAGAATATAGAAAAAGAATCATCGAATTTGGACTCAATCTGCAGAATTTATACATGTTTGAGTATTTATTTTGGATCTAAATATTTTACCTCAGGCAGTTATTACTAAATACCCACATAAGGAAATGACTTCTCTTAGGCGGTTAATCAGTACCAACCATCTAAGAAGATCTTTATCTAAATATATTAATACTTTTGATTAAATGAGGGGCGTTTTAAAAAGCCAACTTCCACTTTCTTGTAATATGGTTTAGTATTAAAGGTTCACATTAAATTTCACTTGGTAAAAACTTTGAAATTGATCAGAACATAAAAAACAAATAACACTGGTTATTTGTCATTTTTTATCTTGGTGAATATAATGATTTTTTAATTGAGTTTTTCAATGGGACTTTGTAGTCATCATACCAACCTCTATAATTTTTTTCAGATTTTTATAATTTTTTTGAATTAATTTATGTTAAAATTTAAAGAATGCCTCATATGTATATAAGCATTTCATTAGAAAGATAGATAATTTGAATTTTGACATGTTGGAATGCTTTAAAAAATGAACAAAATTCATGCATGTATAATAAAGACAAATATGTTCATACAAATCAATTTTAGTGAAAAATCTTTTTTTAGGAGATACAGAAAATGTGAAGAATATGTGAATATAAATTAATTTGATATTTACCAAAACATTACAAATGTTAGCTATACAAGTTTTAAAATATTTTGGTCCAGTTGGTGGATATTAATTTTTTAAGAATATAGAAAAAATAATCATCAAATTTGGACTCAATCTGCAGAATCTATACATGTTTGAGTATTTATTTTGGAATCTAAATATTTTACCTTAGGCGGTTATTACTAAATACCCGGCTGAGGAAAGGACTTCTCTTAGGCGGTTGATCAGTATCAACTGCTTGAGAAGATCTTTATCTAAATATATTAATACTCTTGATTAAAATCAGGGGCCTTTTAAGAAGTCAAATTCCACTTTCTTGTAATATGGTTTAGTATTAAAGGTTCCCATTAAATTTCACTTGATAAAAACTCTGAAATTGATTAGAACATAAAAAACAAATAACAGTGGTTATTTGTCATTTTTCTATCTTGATGAATATAATAATTTTTCAATTGAGTTTTTCAATTGGACTTTATAGTCATCATACCAACCTCTATGATTTTTTTAGATTTTTATAATTTTTTTAATTAATTTGTGTTCAAAATTTGAAGAATGCCTCATATGTATATGAGCATTTCATTAGAAAGATAGATAATTTGAAATTTGACATGTTGGAATGTTTTAAAAAAATGACCAAAATTCATGCATGTATAATGAAGATAAATATGTTCATACAAAACAATTTCAGTGGAAGATCCTTTTTAGGAGATATAAAGAATGTGAAGAATATGTGAATATAAATTAATTTAATATTTACCAAAACATTACAAATGTTAGCTATATAAGTTTTAAAATATTTTGGTCCAGTTGGTGAATATTAATTTTTTTAAGAATATAGAAAAAAGAATAATTGAATTTGGACTCAATTTGCAGAATCTATACATGTTTGAGTATTTATATTGGAATCTAAATAAAAAAGTAAGGGAAAAGAAAACTAAAGAACAGCCTCTGGCCTTTATCACAGGCGGCTCTTTAGAAACAACCGTCTGTGCAGTAGGTAAAAGCCGCCTGTGAAAACCCACGTCTGTATAAAGGGCCGCTCGGGCACCTGCAAAACCTAACCCGGGAGTTTTCCAGCGACGCTGTCAGGCTGCCAAATTTGGTTAGAAGAGGCTTCTTATTCAGTTGATTAAGCTTCAAACAGATAAAAGGTTTGAAGATGTTTCTTCTTCCACTTTATTGAGTTTGTTGTCCTGTTTTCAGTTTCATTCTATTGAGTTTGGATCTAGCCCCACCCCCCACCCCCGATGCACTTTAGTTTATTTAGATCCAAATAAACTTGTTGAGTTTCCATTACAGAGAAGATGTAGTTGAGCCTCCCCTTGAGGTCCTCCATGAATTTTGTAGAAAAAGAAGTAAATTTGAAGGATTAAAGGTTGAAGATGAATACAAGTACATCATATGTTTGATGAAATGTTTCAATGAATAAGCCCAACTTCAAGAATCCATTATTCTCTGTAGAAAGCTCCAAAAATCCTCGAACAAATCCTTACTTTACAGTTGTGCAAATTATCTGGTTGAAAATGCGTAATAATTTCTTTAGGTTAATTTTTTTAATATAAACACACCAAAAAAATCAGTTATTGAATTATATATTCTGTTATTGAAGAATGGATCGTCGAGCGTGGATGTATAACATGCTAAGACCTGATCCTATGTACATTCAAAATGTTGCAAATTTTATTGAAACATCCAAGAGACATGTGAGGATGCAAAAGATAGATGACATATTATGTCCATGTATCGACTGTGAAAATAAGATTGCTTGGATAGATACTATAGTACTCCAATCTCATTTGGTGAAAATAGGTTTCAAAGAGAACTACACAATATGGACAGAGCATGGTGAGTTAGATGCACATGAAGTGGATAAAGATGATAAGAGAGGTTCAAATGACAATAATATTCATATCGATGATGTAGTGACAATCAAGATAGTGATGATGATGAGTTCGATTGTGAGGAGATGTTTCGCCACATCGAACCACATGTATTGATTTCTATGGGAGTAAGCAAAGGTTTAAGTAAAATGGAGACATTGCAGAATGCAGCGACGGAGCTTTTATACGATTAATCAAAGGATTGTGATAAAGAGTTTACTCCATTGCGTGTAGTCCTAGAACTACTAAAGTTGAAAGTCACACACGGATGGTCCGATTGTAGTTTCTCTGATCTTTTTAATCTTTTGGCAGAAATTCTTACAAATCCCAATAAACTGCCCAGAAGCACTTATAAAGCGAAGAAACTTCATTGCCCGATGGCACTAGGTGTGACAAAAATACACGCTTGTGTGAACCATTGTATTCTGTATCGCAAAGAGTATGAGCTCGCAACTAGATGCCCCATATGCGGTGTCAGTAGATACAAGAATAAGTCTCAGAAGAATAAGAAGTTTATTATTGGTCTTGAAAGGTGACAATGATGATACTTCTGAAGATGCATGCTGGAAGAATAAGAGAAAAATTCCTGTCTTGGTGATGTGGTACCTTCTAATAATTGATCGCTTGAAGTGTTTGTTCTTAAACCCTAGGGAGGCTGAACTAATGCATTGGCATTCTGAGTAGCGCAAGAAGAATGAAAAACATATTCGACACCCTAGTGATGCAACCCAATGAAAAAATTTTGATGTTCAATATCCAGAATTTGCAAAGGAAATTAGAAATGTAAGGTTTGCCTTGGGTACAGACGGAATGAATCCGTTTTGTGAAAAAAGGAGCATACACAACACATGGCCCGTGGTCTTAACGATGTACAACCTACCGACGTGGTTGTGTCACAAAAGGAAATATATTTTGTCATCTGTTCTTATCCAAGGTCTGAAAAACCCCCGACATCGAAATTGATGTGTTCTTGGAACCTTTAATGGAAGATATGGCGAAATTGTGGAATGAAGGGGTACGTACATGGGATGAGTACAAGCAGGAGCATTTCACTCTAAGAGCAATGATTTTCGTTACCATGCATGATTATCCCGGACTATTTACATTATCGGGACAAATGAAAGGGAAGAAAGGTTGTGTAAGGTGCGTGGATGGAACTGGGTTTTTGTACCTCACTTCATCCAGAAAGGTGGTGTACATGAGACACCGGCGGTTCTTGATAGATACACACAAGTATAGGAAGATGAAAGAACAATTTGATAACAAAATCGAAAAAGATACTGCACCAAAACCTTATAGTGAAAAACTCGTGTTCAAAATGGTCAAGAACATTCATATTACTTTCGGTAAGGGCAAAAAATGTAAACGAACAAAGAGGAAGAAAACTACATCTTTGGGTGATACAACTGACATGACTTTTAAGAAACAATAAATTTTTTTCAGGTATCTTCCGTATTGGAAGAACCTGGAATTTGGCCATAGTATTAATTTGATGCACGTTTCAAAGAATGTATTTGACAGCATCATTGTGACCTTGCTGGACATGTCGAGTAAAACAAAGGACGGATTAAAATCACGTATGGATATACTAAATCTTGATATGAGACCAGAGCTTCACACGGTAGAAAAGGTGAATGGGAAGCATTACCTTCCCCCAGCCAGCTATAACTTGACACTACAAGAGAAAAGGGCAATTTGTGAATGCTTGCATGGGATCAGAGTGCCCACAAGTTTCTCATCCAATATCCGCAAACTAGTCTCGATGAAAGACGTCTTTATTCGTCTATAATTCTCACGACTGCCACATGATGATGACAGTGTTCCTTGCCATTGCAATAAGGGTCATCGAACCTGAGCATATAAAAGTTTTCATCACACGTTTGTGTTACTTCTTCGATGCAGTATCGCAAAAGGTGATAGCACGTGAAGACTTAGACTATTTGCAAATATATATTGTCGAGATTATGTGCAAGCTTGAGATGTGTTTCCCACCATCCTTTTTTGATATGCAAGTACACCTAATCATACATCTTGTTGATCAGATAAAAGCATTGGGGCCACTATATTTACATCATATGTTTCCGTTGGAGAGATATTTAGGAGTATTAAAAGGTTATATGCGGAACCGTGCTCACCCAGAGGGTTTAATTATGGAAGGATACACCACTGAAGAAGTGATTGAGTGTTGTGCTGATTACATCAAAGATGGAAAGAGGATAGGTGTGTCTATACCAATACATGAGGGTAGACTACGTGGGAGAGGCAAAGTGGGTAAGAAAACTTTTATGGTTCACGATTACAAATTAGTACACGCTACACATTCTGGTGTACTACAACAGCTCGCAATAGTTGAGTCGTACATCAAGGAAAACCAAATTGAGCTTCGCACAAAAAACCAAGGCCGCAGAGAGGACTAGATCATGAAAGAGCACAGAAGACATTTCACTGAATGGTTAATGGACAAAAATATACCATACGGAAACTCTATAGAAGAGGCAACAATGAAGAAGTTAGCTTCTGGCCCATCTGCTTTGGTGACATTTGAATATAGCCTAGAGGGGGTGAATAGGCTTTTCGACGCTTTGTTAATCCCTGAAACACTTAGTAGGTTTTTAAAATACAGGGAAATCAGACTAGTCCGGTAGAGTGCGGATTAGTCCGTTTTCTACTCAGAGAAAAATCGGACTAGTCCAGTACTGTGCGGACTAGTACGGTATTCGTGGACTAGAGAGATCAAAGTTGATCAATATTTTCACTTCTAGTACTCTATGCAGCGGAAATTAATTTGATACTTAGATGTATTGCAAAAGTGAAACAATGAATGATAGAGATCAACTTTGGTTTCAATGCTTCAATGTAAATTTCACAAGATTAATTAAACACTAAAATATGATGAACAATAAATAAACAAGAGTAGAAAACAAGTGTTTATCCCGAGGTTTGATTCCACGAAGGAAATCTATGTCCACGTTTAGGAGTCCACTAAGGACCGGGTCTTCACCAACCCTACCCTCGTCGAATCGCCACGGAGGCCGATTCTCTTCCACTAATCACAAAGGGCAAATAAATTGTTCAAGGGGCCTTCTCACAAGTTGAGGGCTCCCCAAGAGTTACACTGAATGGACACAACCAAACACACTCAAAAGATAAACAATTAACGAACAAGAGTGTGCGAGAGATCAAACCCAAGAGCTCAAGATGTGTAGAACAAGTCTCTCCTTTGATCAATTGCTAATCCCCGAAGATTTGATCCTTTTTGGGTTAGAATGTGTGGAGATATGTGAATTTTGGGCTCTTGGGAGGTGTGACGGCACAGGGGTCGAAGAGTTGTGTTGGTATGGCCGTACACCTCTTTTTATAATAGGGTTTCCAATGGTTACGTTAGGGTTTGCGATGTCCAGACTAGTCCGTGGTTGACTCCGGACTAGTCCGGTGTGCGGTATGTGGAAAACCCTAAGTGTTGTGAGATACCGGACTAGTCTATAGGAGTGCGGACTAGTCCGTTGTCTATCCAGAGACAAAATCGGACTAGTCCGTTTCCTGGTCAGAAAGAAAATCGAACTAGTCCGGTTGATATCGGACTAGTCCGCACATGCTGATTTTGTGCAGTTAGTGTGATTTCTTTCACTTGAGCTCTTGGGGTGTGTTTCTCCAACACACTCTACTCTATGTAATCTAATCTTTTCAGCTCCTGAGCTCTTATCAATTTGGATCCTCCTTCTCCTTTCTTTTTGCGCTTTATTTCTAATTTCTTTAAGAACTTGCGCTCATCTCAACAATTTTGTTAGGGTCTCATTTGTTTGTCATAAATCAACCAAAACCCACAAGGGATGCCTAGATGCGCTTTCAATCTCCCCCTTTTTGGTGATTGATGACAACCAATTGAGATCACACAAATATGACAATAAAAATTCAGATTTTTCATAAAGTGTGCATATATGAGCTTTGGACAAAATAGGCAAAGTAGACATAAGACATATGTGCACTCTTTATGGTGGGGTGCAGAACTATGTGTGTGAGCAATAATTTTGATGTGAATATCATAATGAGCATAATCATAACATCATCAAGAGTCTCAATCCTACATAGCAGTTTTAAACATACATCATTAATCAAAAGCATAACATAGTTTTCATTTCACATCACATGTCCAAAAGCATAATCATAACATAATAGCATAAGTCTTACAAAAGCATAATAACAGCACATGTCTTACAAAAACTGATTTCTCAAACTATTATATAAAGAGCATACGACCTAAGACTCCCCCTCAATCTCTCCCCCTTTAGTATCAAGGCACCAAAAAGAAGGAGAGGAGGGATCTACTTGTCGTGGCCGGCTCACTCCTCACTGTCGGTCCTTTCTTTGTATTCATCATCAGGCTGAGGAAGAGGAGGAGTGGAACCACTCATCGTGCCAAAGTAGGCACGCTCTGATGGAGAGAGAGGAGGAAGCTCTGTGAAATCAGATGCAGAGTCCTCTGAGATGACTGGAGATCCAATGGGCTCAATCTCCAGTTTTTGGCATATTTCTTTGACATTGGGCTTCATGTATCTCATTTCTTCTTTTCTTACCTTGTTCATCTTATGAAGCTTTACCTCACTTTAGCGGCAAGAACTAAAAATAGCAGTCAAATACATCATAATTCCACTAGAGGACCCTTTGTGTGGAGAGGCCCTAGTCTTCAATGAAGGCCTTGCATCTTCTTGAGCTCTTTCTGGATGTTCTTTAGGTGATCCAGGTGAGGGAGCAGCTGGGAGAGAGGCCTGAGGAGGCTTCTGAGGCCTTAGAGCAGTGTGCTCCACATCCTTCACAAACTCAATTCCTGTGACTTTTTCAATCATGAACATCAAGTAAGGTGCATAGCCACAGGAACGGTTTGGTGTGCAGGATATGTTCACCATGTCATTCCAAATATAATCGAAGATATTAAATCTTCTCCTCCTGCTGATTACTTTTATCAAGGTTCTCAAGTAACCTTGGACACTCCCGTCATCTCCATTCTTTGGAGCAATGTTCTTCCGGAGCACTCTGTTGAGAACAATGAAGAAGGGCTTCATGTTCTTGGTTGAGGGAGGATTGTATGGGAGTCGAGTATCATAGAGAAAATCCATCTTGTCCTTCTCCACAACTCTAAGATTGTGAATCACAATCTCATCATTGTCGGTGTCCTCAAGATGCAGCAGTCTGGCAAACTCAGTATAAGAAATTTTGTACTTGGATCCATGTGTCATCCAAGTCACTTTGTCTCCTCCGTCGTGGGCAAAGTGGCAAGTTGCATAGAACTGGGCAATGATCTCATCATTCCAGTTGTATCTGAAGGAGAGCAAGTCCTTGAGACCGTGTCTCTCTGCAGCCTCTATAACCTCCTCAAAGGCTTCACAGCTCTTCCTTTAAAAATATGTCCAGTCGATCCATTGGCTGCGGACCACTGGAGTCTTCATTTGGAGGTACACCGAACTGTAGTAGTCCGAGTGAAAGTTGCTCCAAAATATCTTGTCAGCTGCCCTTTTTGGCAGTGCTATAGGCATCAACCTTCCTCAGGTTCCATGCCACATCACTCCCCTTGCCATTGAACTTCTGCTCCGAGGGATCCCTATTTCCCTGCCTTGGAGCTGTCATCTTGAGGGGACCAATCGGGTCGGAAGCAAGCCCCTTACCCTTGCCCTTGGTTTGGCGTTGAGCCACCGAGCTAGAACCAACCACGTTTGCTTTTGAAGCTGGTCTCTTGATTGTAACTTTTCGACGCACCCTAGGTGGGGTGAGCGAAGGCTCGGCAGCACGCTCTTGTCTCTTGTTGGAGCGAGACTCCGAAATATGAGACATCACATCTTGGTCCATCTCGGCTTCAAAGTCGGAGAGATTCTCACTCGATTCCGACATGATTTCTGACAAGGAAGATATAGAGGGTATGAATAATCAAGGATGATAAGGGATTGCATTGAATTGACATTAGCTAAGATTCTGATCAGGGCATACCGGACTAGTCCGGTGTTCAGGGTCGGACTAGTCTGGAGTACCGGACTTGTCCGCCCTAAGAACGGACTAGTCCGTTATGAGGCTGCTCAAGCTCTAACTTGTCGAAATTTGAGGTTATTCAATGGAAATATGATCTAGGGTACATGGAATACATCAATAGAGCATGCATTGACTAGAGGAGTTAAGCTAATTGAGCAAAAGCAAGGAAAATTGAAGGTTCTAGGGTTTGGAGTGAAGTTTACCAAATCCTTCGATTCGAGGCATTGAAGGAGCTCTTGATCCGGACTAGTCCGGGGTCTTTGATCCCTTTGTAGTGGAGATCGATTCCCACGGAAATTTGGGTGGTTTGATGGAGAAATCGCAAATCCGTCTTGGGAGCACTTGAGTGAGGAGAGAGAGCGTGGGAGGGGTTGTGAGGATGAAGAAGATTAGGTTTGAGTCGGCCCTAGAGTTATGGAGTCGAAATATCGGACTAGTCCGGACCATATCGGACTAGTCCGTTTTCTGGTCAGAGAGAAAATCGGACTAGTCCGTGGTTGTCCGGACTAGTCCGGACTAAGGACCAAGTGCGGACTAGTCTGCAAGTGCGGACTAGTCAGGGGTGACCACGGACTAGTCTGTGGTCCCTTGTATAGAAAAATACAAAACACTTATATATGTATTCAATGGTTCCTAATAAATAATAGGGGATAAAGACACACAGATATTCTTGATGAATATGATCAGTAAACATACAACAATCAAGCTATGACCGTAATTCATCAAGATCAAGTAACTAACATAGTTTTTAGGAGAAAAATAGAAAGAGATAATTTTTCAACACAATTAACATGATTTTGGGGATGGCATACAGGTATGCAAATTTTAGTGTCACGTTTCGAGCATCAAGGATATTTAGTTCATTTTGGAGTTCACAAAAGCGTTTTTCATCAAGTAGTTTGGTAAAGATATCGGCTAGTTGTTTTTCAGTGTTGACATGGGAAATGGCTATGTCTCCTTTCATTGAGTGATCTCTCAAAAAATGATGCCGGATATCTATGTGTTTGGTTCTAGAGTGCTCAACAGGGTTATGTGCAATTTTAATTGCACTCTCATTGTCATAAAGGAGTGGAATATGGCTCATATTGTAACCGTAATCCCTTAGAGTTTGTCGCATCCAAAGGAGTTGTGCACAACAACTCTCATCTGCAACATACTCCGCTTCGGCCGTGGATAAGGCAATTGAATTTTGTTTCTTGGAGGACCAAGAAACTAAGGATCTACCTAGGAAATTGGCAAGTACCGGAAGTACTTTTTCTATCTACCTTGCATCCAGCATAATCTGCATCGGAGTATCCAATGAGATTGAATTTTGAACCTTTGGGATACCAAAGGCCTAGGTTGGGTGTATGAACTAAATATCTCAAGATCCTTTTAACGGCTATCAAATGGCATTCCTTAGGATTGGCTTGAAACCTTGCACACAAATATACACTCAACATGATATCAGGTCTAGATGCACATAAATAGAGTAAGGAGACAATCATGGAATGATATACCTTTTGATCCACATTTGGTCCGTCTTCATTGAGATCCAAGTGTCCATTAGTCGCCATGGGAGTCTTTATGGGCTTTGCTTTATCCATTCCAAACTTCTTGAGAATGTCTTGAGTGTACTTTGTTTGGCTTATGAGCGTCCCGTCCTTTTGTTGCTTCACTTGGAATCCCAAAAAGTACCTCAACTCTCCCATCATGGACATCTCGAATCTATCTATCATAATCTTGCTAAATTCTTGACAAAAGGATTTGTTAGTTGAACCAAATATAATATCGTCAACATAGATTTGGCAAATGAAGAGATTATCATCAAAGTGTTTAGTGAACAAGGTGTAATCAGCTTTTCCAATCTTGAAGTCATTTTCAATCAAAAAATCTCTAAGTCACTCATACCAAGCTCTAGAAGCTTGTTTGAGGCCATAGAGAGCCTTACGCAGTTTGAACACATAGTCGGGGTGCTCTTGATCTTCAAAACCGGGTGGTTGCTCCACGTACACCTCCTCCTTGATCGGTCCGTTGAGAAAGGCGCTTTTTACGTCCGTTTGATAAAGCTTGAAATCATGGTGAGTAGCATATGCAATTCATATGCGAATCGATTCAAGCCTAGCTACGGGAGCAAAAGTCTCGTCGGAATCCAAACCTTTGACTTGTGAGTACCCTTTTGCCACAAGTCGTGCCTTGTTCCTTGTTACCACTCCATGTTTGTCTTGCTTGTTGCAGAAAACCCATTTAGTGCCGACGACGTTGGACTTGGATCTTTCAACAAGCTCCCACACTTCGTTCCTTTTGAAGTTGTTCGATTCTTCTTGCATCACCATCACCCAATCCGATGCACCCTCAACCCTGTATGGTTCTAAAGAAGATACAAAAGAATAGTATTCAAAAAATTAGCTATGTGAGATCGAGTTATTACTCCCTTTCGGATGTCACCGATTATGTTGTCAACGGGGTGATCTCTTTGGATGCTTTGGTGTACTCTTGGATGTGGCACTTGTGGTCTTGAATCTTCATTATCATCTTCTTGTCCCCCTAGATAGTTGCCCTCATTGATGTTTTGGTCTTCTTGATTTTCATGAGGTTGATCTTGTATGGAAGCTCCCCCTTGATCATTTTCCTCCACCTGTGGTTCATTTTCTTCATTCGCATTTGAAGGTGGCACTTGTGGTCAAACATCGCCCAATGCCATTCTTCTCAATGCTTGACATGGAGCTTCTTCTTGATCTAGCACACACTGATCAACTTGCTCTTCTTGAGAGTCGTTAGTCTCATCGAACACTACGTCACGTGCTACTTCAACAAGTCCGGAGGTTTTGTTGAAGATACGATAAGCGTAGGAGTTCGAATCATAGCCAAGTAATAAACCTTCATCGGACTTCGAAGCAAACTTTGAAGCCCTTGGCTTCTTATTTAAAATATAACATTTGAACCAAAGACTCAAAAATATGAAATAGTCGGTTTGTTACCTGTGAGTAGTTCATATGAAGTTTTCTTAAGTAATCGATGAAGATATAGTCGGTTTATGGCGTGACAAGCGGTGTTAACCGCTTCAGCCCAAAACCTGTCCGAAGTCTTATATTCATCGAGCATTGTCCTCGTCATCTCAATGAGAGTTATGTTCTTCCTTTCAGCTACTCCGTTTTGTTGAGGAGTATATGGTGCTAAAAATTTGTGCTTTATCCCTTCTTCGTCTACATACTCCTCAACTTGGGTGTTCTTGAATTCTGTCCCATTGTCACTTCGTATGTTCTTGATCTTCAATGAGAATTCATTTTGGGCACGCTTGATGAACTTCTTGAGCGTTCCTTGAGTTTCTGTCTTATCATGCAAAAAGAAAACCCACGTGAAGCGTGAAAAATCATCAATAATGACTAGACCGTATTTATTACCATTGATGCTTATGTAAGCAATTGGACCAAATAGGTCCATGTGGAGGAGCTCAAGCGGTCTTGTTGTAGTCATGACATTCTTCGCGGGATGGGGTTCTCCTACTTGCTTCACTGCTTGGCACGCTCTACACGACCTGTCTTTCTCAAAAAAAAACATCCTTTAAACCTCGGATGTGATCGCCTTTAAGGAATTTTTGAAGATTCCTCATACCAACATGTGCTAGCCGTCTATGCCACAGCCAACCCATGTTGGTCTTTGCAATCAAACATGTGTCAAGTTCGGCTTTATCTTTGTTGAAGTCAACTAGATAAAGTTTCCCTTCAACACACCCTTGAATGCAATTGAGTTATCACTCCTTCTAAAGACAGTCACACCCTCATTAGTGAATAAGCAATTATAACCCTTGTCACATAATTGAGATATGGACAAAAGGTTATAATCCAAGGAGTCAACGTGTAAAACATGAGAGAGAGAGTATGTTGTGATAAAATTGCAATTTTACCGGTACCAAGTACTCTTCCTTGACTATTATTACCAAAGTAAATACCTTCGCTTGGATCTTCATTTTCTTCATATTCCATGAACATTCTTCTTTCTCCGGTCATGTGATTGGTGCATCCACTATCTAGCACCCATTTTGCTCCACCAGATGAATAAGTCTGCAAAAACAATTTATGCCTTGGTCTTATGTACCCAAGCTTGCTTGGGTCCTTTGAGGTTAGTCATAAGTGATTTGGGCACCCACACATGAGACTTGGTGTTCCCATGGCGTGGCCCAACATATTTAGCATAAACTCTTCCAAGATTACTTTTCATAAGTACATATGAAGCATCAAAAGTTCTAAACAGAATTTGCTGTTCATATGTGTTCACAGTGTTAAATTTATCAACATTATTAAGTTTTCTAAGTTGAGAAGAGTTTCCTTGACAAAGGCAATGCAACCCTTGTTATTCTTGTGGCTTCTAGCGTTTTACTTTTCACCATTAGGATATCTAATGCCATATTTGACATTAGGAGGTCTTGTGACCGAGTATGCACTGCGTGCATACTTGATCTTCTCCTTGTCAAATATGCCACTTTGAGAAGATTGCTTGTCCTTTGTCAAGTTTAGATTTTTCTTCATGTTAGTGTCACTTTTGGCACAAGTACAAGTAATACTAGTTTTAGACTTTATGTGTTGAGAAGGTAAGCTAGAAGTTGATGAAGAACCATTTTGCTTGAGTGACTCAACTTGTACCTTAAGGATCTTGTTAACTTTGGTTAAGTTAACAAGTTCATCCTTGATGGTGGTGTTTGAGTCTTTTGACTTCAAGCAAGTTTCCTTGCTTGAAGCTAACTCAAGTTCTAGTGATTTATTTTGTTCCTTTTCAAGTTTAAGAAGCTTTTAAATCTCAAGATATTCCTCCTTTTGGGAGATGATCATATCTTCCTGACGATTGACTAACTTCTCCATATCAACAAGCTTATCAATTAGAAATTTCATCTTAGCAGTTGTCTTTTTGTCTAAACCCCTAAGCATATATTCATTTTTATCACTGCTATAATCCTCACTAGAATTATCACTATCACTAGTAAAAGAATGCAATAAGGAAGATTTAGTTGGTACCTTTCGTTTACCTTCCTTTTCCGTTGGACAAGTGTTGTCGGTGTCCTTCCATGCGCCCATGGTTGGGAAGAGAGTGGATGGTGGCCATCTCCTCTTCTTCTTCGGATGAGGATTCATCATTGGAGTCCCACTCCTTCCCTAGATGCGCTTGGCCATATTGCTTCTTCTTCTTGAACATTTTCTTTGGTTGAGTCTTTTTGTCTTTTGTCTTCTTCTTGTTTTCATCATATGGACAATCTACTATGAAGTGATTGTATTCTCCGCAGTTATAGCACGCCCATCTCATCTTGGGTCTTTGTTTGTCCCTTTGTCTTCCTTCATTTGAGTTGCTACCCTTTCTTCTTCTCATCATTTTCTTGAACTTCTTCATGAACAAGATCATGTCTTCTTCATCGATATCACTACTTTCATCATCACTGTCGTCTTCTCCATAACCTTCTCGAGCTTCCTTTGATACGGGTTTCCAAGTTGACTTCAAAGCAACTCCTTTCTTCTTTGCCGAGGTGAGATCGGCAATTTCCTTGACATGCTTGGCTTGCTTCTCCATCATTTCAAAGTTGATGATCTTGCCAAGAAGTTCGTCTGGAGTCATTTTCCGGTACCTGGGGCTTTCTCTAATCATAGAGCAAAGAGTTACGTTGTGAGGCATGAATGCTCTGAGAATAAACTTCACAACCTCATGATCATTCCACTTTTTGCTGCCATAAGCTCGGACTTTGTTGATAAGATTCTTCAGTCGATTGTACATATCTTTGGGTGATTCATCTTCTATCGCGAATCTTCCCAATTCACCTTCAATCATTTCTATCTTGGCTTCGCGTACACGACGGTCACCTTCATGTGCGGTTTGTAGTGTGTCCCATATCTCCTTGGCAATTTCGAGTCCGTCCACCTTGGTGAACTCGTCTTGGCTCAGTGATGATGTGATCACAGCTGCAGGTTGAGCATTTCGATGAACGGCTTGTTCTTGGCCTGGGGTCAGCTCTTCATCATGATCCGGGATATCTATCCCTGTACACACTATATGCCACAAACTTGGGTTAAGAGATATAAGGTGCATTTTCATGTTTTGTCTCCACATTGAATAGTCATTGCCATCAAAGTAAGGTGCTTTCCCTAGAGGAATTGATAAGTAATGGCTATTGTTGGAATTCAAACGCTCATAATCAAAAGGATATCGGGAGTAGTCAGTGTGACTACCCCCTTTCTTCTTCTTTTCATCATCGGTGTTCTTCTTCCCTTTTGGGGAGATTGCCTTCTTCCGTAGAAGAGCCTTGAGTTGGAGCACCTCCTCATCATCGTCCTCACTGTCTTGAATGGCGTCGAGTAGCTTCTTTAGCTTTTGAGTCCTTTCGTCATCACCCCTTTAATCGTCGATCTTCTTGTGTACATCCTTGATGTTCGACATCGTCTCTTCGAGCGGTGAGTCTCTTTTGAAGAGTTTAGCTCTGATACCAATTGAATGTAACCTAGAGGGGGTGAATAGGCTTTTCGATGCTTTGTTAATCCCTGTACCACTTAGTAGGTTTATCAAATACAGGGAAATCGGACTAGTCCTGTAGAGTGCGGATTAGTCCGTTTTCTACTCAGAGAAAAATCGGACTAGTCCGGTACTGTGCGGACTAGTCTGGTATTCATGGACTAGAGAGATCAAAGTTGATCAATATTTTCAATTCTAGTACTCTATGCAGCGGAAATTAATTTGATACTTAGATGTATTGCAAAAGTGAAACAATGAATGACAGAGATCAACTTTGGTTTCAATGCTTCAGTGTAAATTTCACAAGATTAATTAAACACTAAAATATGATGAACAATAAATGAACAAGAGTAGAAGACAAGTGTTTATCTTGAGGTTCGATTCCACGAAGGAAATCTACGTCCCCGTTGAGGAGTCCACTAAGGACCGGGTCTTCACCAACCCTACCATCGTCGAATCGCCACGGAGGTTGATTCTCTTCCACTAATCACAAAGGGCAAATAAATCGTTGATGGGGCCTTCTCACAAGTTGAGGGCTCCCCAAGAGTTACACTAAATGAACACAACCAAACACACACAAAAGATGAACAATTAACGAACAAGAGTGTGCGAGAGATCAAACCCAAGAACTCAAGATGTGTAGAACAAGTCTCTCCTTTGATCAATTGCTAATCTCCAAAGATTTTATCCTTTTTGGGTTAGAATGTGTGGAGATATGTGAATTTTGGGCTCTTGGGAGGTGTGACGGCGCAGGGGGTCGAAGAGTTATGTTGGTATGGTCGTACACCTCTTTTTATAATAGGATTTCCAATGGTTACGTTAGGGTTTGCGATGTCCGGACTAGTCCGTGGTTGACTCCGGACTAGCCCGGTTTGCGGTGTGTGGAAAACCCTAAGTGTTGTGAGATACCGGACTAGTTCGTAGGAGTGCGAACTAGTCCGTTGTCTATCCAGAGACAAAATCGGACTAGTCCGGTCCATATCGAACTAGTCCGTTTCCTGGCCAGAAAGAAAATCGGAATAGTCCGGTTGACATCGGACTAGTCCGCACATGCTGATTTTGTGCAGTTAGTGTGATTTCTTTCACTTGAGCTCTTGGGGTGTGTTTCTCCAACACACTCTACTCTATGTAATCTAATCTTTTCAGCTCCTGAGCTCTTATCAATTTGGATCCTCCTTCTCCTTTCTTTTTGCGCTTTATTCCTAATTTCTTTAGGAACCTGCGCTCATCTCAAATATTTTGTTAGGGTCTCATTTGTTTGTCATAAATCAACCAAAACCCACAAGGGGAGTCTAGATGCGCTTTCAACATTATGGCAAGCATATGACATCAATGGATACATATTTTACACTAAGAAAAAAGACGGTAAGAGTGTTGCACTAAATAGTGGTGTTCGTATAGAGGTTTATGATCCACAAGGGCAGAAGACCACATACTTCGGGTTCATAAACGAAATATGGGAACTCAATTATGGCGAAAGAATGGTAATGCCCGTATTTAAGTGCCAATGGGTCAAACATCCTGATGGTGTGAAAGTGGACAACTACGGGCTGACACTGGTAGACTTGAACAAAGTGTGTTATAAAGATGACCCGTGGGTTCTCGCCGATCGTGTTGCACAAGTTTTTTATGTACAAGATCCAGGAACTGAGAAAATGCACATAGTTGTTTCTGGAAAGCAAAATATTGTTGTGGTTGAGAATGTGGGAGATAATGAAGAGGAATATAATGAGTATGAAGAGATGTACCTTTTCAGCGAACCAGAAAACATCAAGCGCGTAGAGAGAAGCATTAAAAAGGATTTGAAACCGTATATGCGAGAAGATGTCAATGCTGGAAAAAATGTATGATATATATTGTATATATTTGTATCCTCTGAAATCAACTTAGAACAATGCTCCATTTCAGCTTTAGATAGCATGTTTCGAACATTATTAAATTAATCTTCTGTAGAGAAGACTAATTTGGACAAGTGATCCTTTTCGGCTTGCCTATTATATTTATCACCTTCCCGTTGAGATTTCTATGCTTGCCCCAACAAGTGTTATACCCTCACAACATGTCTTGGTTGATGCAAGCATAACCTTGGCATCACTTTTCATGTTGTTGAAGGATGTCACCATAGCTTCACGATGTCTAACCTGGACATTGCCACTCATATGCAGGATCTCTTTGTCTTCAGCTCTATTAAGATTTCTAACCTGGACATTGCCACTCATAGCTTAACATGTCTGATGAGGAAGCTTCACTTATTGTTAAATCTATCCTTAAAAGATTAAGGTCAAATCCCTATGAAGGAACAAAAATAAGATTTGTGATTGAAGTTGTTCGCTTCATCGCTTGTGTGAACTTTAAGAGAGATGGTACTGATTTTTAATCAATATATTTAGCCATTAGAACTGATAAAGGAGCATCTTCGTATGTTTTTGAAATGGTGAGAAGGGAAAGAAATCCTTCAAATGGATAGGAAAATCCTTCCAACGTATTGTCGGACTTCAATTGAAGGTTTCAGCAATCCAAATAATGAGTCCCGGGTGTTACTTGCATCTACAAGAGCTTGTTGTGAAGGGATTAGCTTGACAGGAGCTTATCAGCATCACAAACGGTTCTTAATTAATAGCAGCCTGTGAAAATAATGACTTTGCCTAGGCGGCTCTTCATTAAAAACCACTTGTGATGTTTGAACCAGTACACACGATTCTTTATTAATGCCCGCCCGTGAAAATCATGTATTTACCCAGGTGGTGGTTTATTAAGAATCGCCTATGAAGTTTGTAACAGTACAGGCGGTTCTTTATTAATAGCCGCCTGAGAAAATATTGTATTTAACCAGACGGTTGTTTGTTAAAATCCGCCTGTGAGGTTTTGTCATCACAGTCGGTTATTGTTTCATTCGTCACCACAGTCACATTTCTTTACGGACCGCCTGTGTTTAGAAAATCGAGTCGCCTGTGAAAGTACTTTAGTGTGTGCTGCTGGTTGGAAGCAGGACAGAAAGGTGCAAATGAAGTAAATTAATCTGGAACTCTGCCCTGAAATACAGAATAATTATCCTTATCCTGAACAGAAGTTCCAGTCTTCCAGGCGTACACGACTGCCAATAATCACTATGTAAATTCTTATATGGTCCATTTAAAGAATGAAAGTCAAAGGATCATGCCATAATTTCGTAAGACGGCACAATGCTTTCCATTACTATTATCGTATGTGTGCGGTCGATGGTGGCTGATCATGTAGGGAACTCGATTAATCCGTCTTAATCAAGTTGGTAGCATTTTTTGGGCAACCAGTGTGGCCCGTTAACCACAACCACAGCTCCAGATCCTGGCGGGGGCCACTTGCTTCTTGGGCATCCTATGCTATGCTTGCCAGTGGTTATGGTTTTGGGCACCACAGGTGCAGATTATTGCCATGGACCAGAGGCAGATGGGTGGTTGCCCAAGCACAGATCAGATGTCGGCTACGTGCCGTTCTTTGTTGCGGAAATCGATGACGTTGTTAACCATCAAAACCGATATCATGGTTTATTCATCGGATGACATTGTAGTATTGCTAGCTTAGTCCATGTCTTACAGTGAAATTCCATAGTGGCGTTTCGAAGTTAATTCAGAAAAAGAGTGATTTCAGATCAAACGTGGCTGAACCTGAACCGGTCCGGTTCATGAGCGTTCGACAGGTGGCGGGGGTCACCTGGGGACTTGCACGTGCGCACGCAGCAGAGCATGTCTCTGGAATAGGGAATCCGGCTGTTGCCTCAGCCTGGGATTCTCTCCTCGATCATCGCCTGCCACGCGCGGCGAGGATACCGAGGAGATCCGCCCTTCCTCCATCATCGATCAGGGCGTGGACAGCCGCACGTGTGGGCACGGTCGCTGCACACGCCCGGCATGCATGCATCGATGGCCACGGTCCCCTTTTGACCGGGACCAATGATTTCTGGGCCATTTTGTCACTTGCCAGTTACCGCGCCAGTACCATACAAAAATTACTGTATTATGGAGATGTTTACTACTGGATTTTGTTTGTTCCGGTGATCGTTCACACCGTCTACAGCCACCTCCATTTGGATCTACCGAGACAGAACTCAGAATATCCACGAGATTAATCGGCGATACGGTGTAAAGGCCAAAAAGAAAATCAGTCCATAAACGATAAAAGGCTGAAATCACTGTGCATGCGTCAAAAGTGCTTCATGACCAGCTGCACCATCTAGGGGGCAGAACGATCCGGACTAGAGCTGGGAGTTGGGCTGGGCCAATTTCGAGCGGGCCGAACCCTGACGGGCCGACATAGCCCAGACACAAAAAGGCACGAAATATATTTGGGTCGGGCCGGCCTAGCATACAATTTCGGGCCGGGCTGTGTCCGGGTTCGACGTGGTCAAGCGCCCGGCACGAAAATGAATGCCGGAAATCGGCCCATCGGCCTTGAACCCCAGTATTTTTTGGATTTTTTGGTTTTTTTCGATTTTTGGGATTTTTTGGATTTTAAAGAATTTTTTAGATTTTTTTGGATAAACGGATCGTGCTCGGTCCTGGCTCGGCCTGAAATTGGCCCGTCGGGCCGCGTGCCATGCCCGGGCCACAATTCTCATTTTTCGTGCCTGTCGGCCCAACCTAAAAGGCTCGTCGTGCTTTCGGGCCGCGGGCTAAAACGGGCCAGAACACGAAAAGACTGGGCCATGCCGGCCCGACTCCCACCTCTAATCCGGACAGAGACGACGCGCTCGTGCGTGCGGCACAGCTAGATGGGCCGAGATACAGAAAGGCCGAGCCCCACCCGCAGCAAAAGATTTTTGTCCTTGGGGTACGGGCAGTATCACACGAAAATAAGAATGAGGTCTGTGCTCCTGGAACAAAATCCTGCAGGGAAAGTGACGTCCACTCGCCGTGTGAAACTGACATTAACTATGCGTCCACTCGCACGTTATCTGAGAAAGTTTTTTTCAATGATGATTTAGTAACTGCATGTGCTTTGTTTCAATTTGTGTTTATTGGCCTGTAATGAAATTATGGAAGACTAGTATTTATATTAACTGCAGGTGCAACGGAGCTTTGTTGCTTTTCTGATGAAGACCCTGATTTGCCTTATGTTCTGTTCTAATACCCCTAGTTATGCTTAGGGTAGAAAGGAAAAAAGATGCAAAAACTATGATGTGTCCCTCCCTCTTGGTACTACAGTCACTGTTTTTGCCAAGTACTACTATTCGTCAACTATTCTTTTTTTTTTCAGCAGCTCTACCTTTCTGACCAGCTGTACAGTACGTTGATACGCAGGGTCAGTACACGCACAGTACCTACTACATAGAAGACGGTAACACAGTACATCTCCGTCTGACAAGCACTCGGTATCTACCCTGCCCGCTCGTGTGCGTCTCCACTTGCTGTACCTTGCGTCGTACGTACTGGCCTTTTGTGTCTCTGCTGGCTACCAACAGTTGGTCACTGCTTTTTCCCTAAAAAACAGTTGGTCGCTGCTCTATGTGTGTCTCTCTCAAAAATCTGTCACAGTGCCACATACCCCATACAGTACCCGTACTTTCCAAGTACTATACTTGATCGGATCCCATTCCCAAACTCGAAACTCTTTTGTTCCGAAGAGATATATCCTAATATCGTTCAAATTTGAAATACAGAAAAAATCAGTGGTATCAAGGATGATTGATGAAACTGATCCAAGTCATCTAGCTAGAACCCTTCGCTTGTAACAGTTGAGCTACTAGATTATAAGTATAACACTTACTACTACTGTGGTCAATTTCAGAGTGAAGTCAAGTCATTCACTGCTTCGAAACATTAGAACTACAACAGTTCTGCTACAGAAACCGTCGGCAGGATTAAAGAATTCACAGATTTATATATATGTCGTTACTTGACCCGGTGGATGGAGTGGAGGTGGCACAAAGTGCATGCAGTAGTAAAAGACGGTGGGCATCCTTTTCCGCAGTTCCAGTAGAAAATCAGGTGAGACACCCTGTCTCTTTGTTGCATCTCTTTCAAAAGCCATATAAAGTTGATGGCCGGATCCTTATGGATCCTGTCAAACATGACAGGCGCACGTACGCAGATTAATTTTCGTATGATGGCCACAGTGTCACACGGCGACGATAGTGAATTTAAAAAGTGTTTTAGGTTTAATTAGTGCTGCTGCTGGCTGCATTATCGATGATGTGCTTACAAACGGATCCATGTCCGTTGCGAAGAGATTAACAGTTAGTGAGTGCGCCCTCCAATAATTTGAGCAGCATTAGGTAGTGGGAAGCAAGGAAATTAACAACTGATTCCGAGACTTTGCGCCCTAAATTCCATGGGCCAACTTTGAAAATCGGAGCACCACGGGAAGAAAACAAGATTTCATTCAAACAGCTCGTCGTTGCCTTTGTTGTTTTGTGTCTGCTGTAGTCGTCAGTGCTGGCAGTACAACGTCCATAACAAAAAACAGATTTGTAGTTTAATTAGTGCCTCTTCTCTTTTGCGCTGAAATTAAGGGCCTCGCACGAGACGTCTAGTTCATGCACATCTGGAGGACCACTTTGTTGAGATCTTCATAAAGCAGTAGATACTCCAGCGATTAACAAAAGAGAACGAACGCGATAATTCATCAGGGATATAGACTGAACGCGAGTGATCAGCTGGCATGAGTGAAAAAAAACAGATTTGCACGATGAAACCGAGTCTACTGAACTCGTGGATGCCCGCATCACCTCTGGTTTCACGCGCATATATATTTGAATAAACGTAACAGTACTCTGTGTACGTAATCCTATATCCCAAGCATCAATAATACGATCGATCAACATCCGGGCAGGTCGCTCTCACACGAGTGCCCAATAAATCACGATTTGCTCGGACATTAAAGGCATCGACCTAAAAACTTGCACGCTTGGAAAAGCAAGCACGACCAAACCACACGGCGTGTATATGTCACCCTCTTAAATTTGCTTTTCCTCTACTCTAGTGAAATTAAGTGGTTTTCAAAGTCTACACGCGCTGAATGTACCCACCACCATTCATAGGCGATCACCTCCAAAATAAAAGGTTCCTCTCGGTGTGGAAACTAAACAGTGAGACAATTCTCGTTCCACGAATTTTACAGGAATTAATTAGTATGAATCCCCTGGTAAACATAGACAATACTATTTTTCACAACGGTGTTTAGATGCCTAAAGTCACAAACATATAACAACAAATTGGTTGTAACTCCCGTTTATTTGGTCGGACATAGGCTCGGCAGCCAAAAAGTTAGATGAAGATGAGGTCACTTCAGCCACGAAAGTAACCAAACAGGATCACAATTTCTGAATTTCTTAAGGACGTCTACTTGAGGTTGTGTTGGAGCTGGGCGAGTGCGTGTAGCACATTTCATCGATGACACCTGGTATATATTTGCAGACTTAGACAGTGAGATCGTCATCCATCGAGAGGCTAGCCACTATAAGAATGCAGAACAATTACGACGGACAGAAGCCATCGTAAATAAAGAAAAACCGTCGTAAGTTAGTTATTTACGACGGTTTCCTGTTATTTATGACGGTTTCTGGCTGTTTCAAGTTTTTGGTCGTAAATAATTTTATTTACAACGGTTACCGTCGTAAATAACTAACTTACAACAGCAGGGAGAGACCATCATAAGTAAAAGGCAGTCGCCCATCGCCGCACCACGTGGCGGGCTGAGCGCCTTATTTACGAAGGCCAGGTACCGGTCATCGTTAGTTAGTTAGGTTACTTACGACGGACTTGCCCGGGCCGTCGTAAGTTAATTAGGTTAACTTACGACACCCCTGTATAGCTGGCCGTCGTAAATAAGGTTTTCAATTTTTTTCAAAAATAGAATTAGTTTAACCTCACACGATGGTCATCTCACAGAACAGTTTATATAAACATGCAAAACATAAAACATCAAAAACATTTAACAAAAAATAGATCCGCCCCCTAAACACTACCCCATCCACTCGCGGATCCATTCGCTCCTCCACTCGCTCCAGAGCCGAAGAATCCGTCTCCGCGACCTTCTCCCAGTGTCGGTAGCTGTGGCGGTGGAGTTTGAGCCTCCGTTGCCGTCTCTGCAATTTAAATAAATAGATAAAGTGACTTTGAGTTTATACGGTCTCTCCCCACTACTCACTCCCTCTCTCTCCCTCCCGCGCACTCTCACTTTCTTCCTCGCCCTCTCCCTCCCCCTCTCTCTACGACTACCCCTCTCTCTCACCCCCTATTTCTACCATTTCGTATCTCTCTCCCTCCCCCTTTCCCTTTTCACTCTCACTCTCTCTCCCTCTCCCTCCTGCTCTCTACCACAATCTCTTACTCTCACTCCCTCCCTCTCCCCCCTCTCACTCTCACTTTCTCCCTCGCCCTCTCCCTCCCCATCTCTCTACGACTACCTCTCTCTACCACAATATAAGCTTTTTTAGATTAGAAAATGGCAAATAAAAACACATTATCTAGACATCCGAATGTACATGTGGTGGGGGCACTTGTGGCGGGGCAAAATCTGACGGCTGCCACGTCGGGATAGGGATCTGCTGTCCACTCTGTCGAGCTAAGGCCTGTAATTATAAAATATTAAAATAAATAAACTAATGCAATGTTAGGAATTTGAATTAATTTGTATCCAAATACTTACCTCCATCGACGCCTGCATCTGAGCCATGTAGTTTGCCATGTAGGCAGCCTGTTGCTCCCTCTCCCTCTAGAGCTCCTTCTTCTCTCTCCGGATCTCTTCTCTCTCCCTAAGGAGCTCATCTATCTGGCTCTGTGAGGGACGACGACTTGTATGCCCGATGGAGGAGCCCTTGGTCGATGGAGTGACGATCGAAGGTCGCGCTACCCTCGAGTCGACAACAACATCGAAAATGGCAAACCTACAAAGAAATAAAAGAATAATAATTAGAAGAAGCAAGTTTTATAGAAATAAAGAAAATAAACAACTTACCGTCCATGTGCCTTCCCGCCTCCGCTAGCGTAAACGGCTTGAGGGTCGATTGGCGCGTTTTTCTAATCGTACCCTTCGCCGTGTATCCTCACGGCCTCTTGCCCATACTTTTCATAAAAAGAGTAAAATTGCGTATTAGTAACAACAAATTAGTAACAACTGAATTGATAAGTTTTGATAACTTACCAGTCGATCGGCCACGACCTGACTGCATTCCCCAGGCTGGGATGGGTCCTTATGACCCCACTTCCAGACGGTAGTGTCGGTCGGTACCTGACCAGTCTCGCGCTCCTGTAGATATGTGATAGTATGTTAATTATATTATAAAGACATACAAAGAAGGGTTATTATTCTTACCATGCATTTCGCTAAACGCACATGGCCATCGGGCCCATAGGAGTGCTTTGAGTCTAAACCTCTGCATCCACGAGCCCTCCTGGACTTAGCGATGAAAGCATCGCTAGCCCACATCTGGCAGAGAGATCGGTACGCTTCGGACCGACCCTCTAGCCAGGAAATACTGACCTGCACATATTTATTATGTCATTGAAATACCTTTTACATAACTAAGTATTAAAATAATTAAACACAAACAACTTACCTCCCGTACTGCTCCTCTATCAAGTAAGTGTCGGAGGCCCTCCTAAACGGCCCCGACTGGTACTCCTGGTGCCGCTTGAGATACTCGTTCACGGCTAGAATACGAGCGTACAATAGCGCTTGCGTTACAAGTTTCTGTGCGTTCCTGTTGAACACGGCTCTAGCATGGTCCAACATGCTCTGGCTCGTGTTCTCTAAACGGTACCTCAGCTATAAGAAAACTAATATTGGGGAGATATGCATTAACGATTGAATCAAGTTGAAGAATAATGATTTACAAAATTTTATTAACCAGACTTACCATAAAATCTGCCAACACAACCCTCTGAAGGTTGCTGTGCGTCTCGTGGGAGACACGAGCGTAGTCGTCCCACGGCGTCACAGGGACCCCGTCGATCACACCAGGATATTGCAGACGCACTAAATACTCGATGTAACTGGACACCTATTTGTGGTGCCCCTGACCCATGAACGAGCAGTTGTACTAGGAGGTGCAACGATTTAGTAAACTTATTAATATACCCACAAATGAAAGAATCTAAAAGTTGAATATTATTTGATAGTTTGCTTACGTGTCTCCGACCGGGCGAATAGTGACCCGCTCTGTAGGAACTAGAGAAGGAGACATAAAGTGTGTCCTCCTCGTTCGCCGCCTCTGCTCCGGGACCACGTCCGGTGACCCGAAAGGCTGCTCACCACTGGAGCCAGAAGGCTCCACGCTAGGCGCCTCCGTGGCAGTCATAGGCGTCCCCGAAGGCTGTGGCGACGCCCTAGCCTCTGACTCTGACTCATATGACTCCGAGTCAGACTGCAAAATAGAAGGATTGATAAGAATAGTTAATTGCTAAGTGACATATAAGATAACGTAGTTTCCAATGAAAATGTACCTCCGTACGCTGTAAGGCCACAAGTACGCCCCCTAGGTCCGGGACGTGTCTCAACTGCTGAGAGTGCCTGCTCTCACCTGAGGAACTACCCCTAAAAAGGGTGTCCCGTGCCTCCCTGATGAAGCCCCTAGCCCCCTTCTTTTTCCTTTCTCTGACGACATCCTGTATTAAGGAGTAATTGATAAATATGCTGGGAAAATATACGAAGTTATAATAATTTAAGGAAAAAGTTACTTGGAGTGAGTTTTAGAATTCATCGACATCACAAACCCTACTCCCCTACTCCTCAAACCAGACCATCAATCTTTTTTCGTAATTTGTTTCCGTTTTCATTTGCGCATATTAGAAGTCTCTTCATCGTTAGCGTCGCCAACCAAGTTATCGAGTTCGACACCAGGCTCGCCGGAAAACGAGTCTGACAACTCTTGTTCTTGATAAACCTCGTCAACATCATTGATATCATGGTAGTCATCATCTCTTGGAGTATATAACCGCTCACGAGGATTCACCTTATGTACCACCCACCAAGCATTAAGCTTTTGACATGGATAAGATAAATAATACACTTGCTCCACTCAGTGTGCAAGGACAAATATATCGTAGCCTCGTAGTCGTTTATTGTGTTTGACTTCCACCATGCCAAATTTGTTTTGTCGTGTTCCATTTTGTTGTCAAACAAATAAAAATCAAAGAAGATGACTTGAAGTTCCTTATTTCCAGCAAAACTAAATTTGATGATTTTTTTAATGATTCCATAATAATTACTTTTGCGGCCTTGAGAGTCGTTTGCCCTTGTCAGAACTCCAGTATTACATGTTGTTGCGAGCGGACGAAGAGATTTAAATTCAGTTGTACAAAATCAAAACCCGTTGACGTCATATCAACCATAGCTTCTAACTTTAACCAGTCCATAAGAAAGTTATCGCAAGTCTTCATGGACGTCGGGCACTTTCATGCACTGTCCAAATTACAAAGTTATAAGAATAATTTATAATACTTAAAAGTTATAAGTTAACGAGGAAACATTACATATTCTCAAAAACCAGGAAAGAAAATTAGGTCATCCACTTATTCCGTCCTGTCGCATCGTTTCTACGTGTTTGCTCGTAAGTTGATGCCTATGTGTCCAATTTTGCTTATGGAACTCACTGGACTGAAAAAACTTTCATTAATATAAATGTTACATTATATGTCGATAAGCATCAATGTTAGGACAAAAATTTATTCAAAATATTTGTCCATCCCATCTATATTAGTATACATGTAGAGTAAAGCGGCCGTTCTTTCATCTGTGGTATAATTGTAGCTCCGACTACCACCAACAGTAGTGCCCTTCATTGCAAAAATAGAGAGATCGCTGCAAGGTGGATGTCCATCCATATTGTATCGCATCGCCAAAGTATTTACATTGTGTTGTTCTGCAAAGTAAACACTTGAAAAGTATCCCACTTCCTTAAGGGTAAAAGCTTCAGCGATGCACCCTTCCACCCTTGCTCGGTTTCCAACCATTGGCTTTAGATATCTAAGTGCTCTTTTAGTTTGATACATCCATCTATATTGCACATGACCGCCCACTTTAGCCTCAAAAGGAAGATTTATAAGGAGATGTTGCGTTGGATTGAAGAAGCATGGAGGAAAAAAAATTATATCTTACATAACAATACAGGTATCTCCTTCCCCAACTTATTCGTCATCTCTACCGTGATTTTTTTAGCACATAGCTGTCTATAGAAGTAGCTAAGCTCAGCTAGCACCTTCCACACCACATCATCAAAATAGCCGTGAAACATAATAGGTAGGAGTCTTTCCATAATTATGTGATAATCGTGACTTTTCAATCTAATGAGTTTTCCCGTCTTCACATTCACGGCTCGTTTCAGATTAGCTGCGTAACCATCTAGAAATTTCAAACTTTTCAACCATTTCATGACTTGTTTCTTTTCTTTAGATCGAAGATAAAAAGAAGCACGTGGCTTACCACCGCTTTTGGAGAGCTCAAGAGTTGGACGGTTGCAAATCTCTGCTAGATCCTCTTGAGCCTTTATATTGTCTTTCGTATTACCCGTCATATCCATGCATATGCTTATTATACATTCGCCCATGTTATGCTCCTAATGCATAACATCAATGTTTTGCATTAAAATCAAGAACTTCACATACGGGAGCTACCAAATTCTACAATATAAGTCCAATTATGTTCCTCCCTGTAACCTACAAAATATCCAGGACACTCATCTTCCACCAGTTTGTTCAACATATAAGAAATTTTTAACCCATTTTGATATTTTGGTGGTTCTTTGGTTACAACTTTGTCCTTTCTAAAGACATTCTTCTGTTGTCGAAACACATGATTTTGAGGCAACCAACGTCTATGACAAAAAAAGTAGCAGCATATCTTGCCTCTATGAGCAAGTCGAAAGCAATCTGTGTCAAAAGCACATATCGGACACGTCAAACGACCGTGAGTGCTCCATCCAGAAAACATACCGTATGCAGGAAAATTATGGACAGAACATAAGTAAGCAGCCCGCAGGTTGATTTTCTGCTTCTTGTAACAGTCGTAAGCTTTGACTCCTGTCCACAAGGTTTTCAGTTCTTCAATCAACGGTTTCAACATCACGTTTAGACGTGGCCCAGGATGATCCGGTCCAGGTATGATGAGGCAAAGAAACATAAATTCATACTTCATACAAAGAGATGGTGGTAGGTTATATGGAATAACAAAAATGGGCCAACATGAGTATGGCGTGACGCTTGTACTAAACGGCGAGAAGCTATCTGTCGCTAAACCCATGCGAACATTTCTCACATCACCGGCAAATTCTGGATCGAAGCGGTCCAGCGTCTTTCATGTCTCACCATCGGACGGGTGCCTCATGACTCCATTGTTCTGACATACACCTTCTTTGTGTCATCTCATGTGTCTGGCTGTTCTTTTTGAAATAAACAACCGCTTCAATCAAGGTGTTAGTGGTAAGTAACGAAGTTGCTTATGTGCGACTTCTGTGATCACATTATCACCATCGTCGTTAACAACTTCGACAAACCTCAAGTTACCACATTTTGAGCACTTGTTCTCTTTCGCATGCTCTTTCCAAAAAAGCATACAATTTTCTAGACACACATCAATCTTCTCGTATTTCATACCGAGACCAGACAACAATTTCTTTGACTCCTACATATCTTTAGGCACCTTGTGGGGTTGTGGAAGGATATCATCGATCAATTTTATTAGGTCATTGAAACAGTTGTTGGAAAAGAAGTATTTGGACTTAATTGCCATAAATCTGGTGATGAACGTAAGGAGGGTCACTTCTGTGTGTTCATGAAGTGGCTCTTCTGAAGCTTTAAGAATCTTGAAGAACACTTCTACATCCGTTGTTCGAGGATCCTCTGTAGCCTCTGGTTCAATAGCTTGTAGCTTCTCATCCATTCAATCAACCCCCGTGTTGTTATCATCCTCTTGCACTTCTTGTACGGCTTTAGAAGCTGTCTCACCGTGAAAACTCCACACCTCATAATGTGACGTGTAACCGTTTTGATACAAGTGTATCGAAAGAGTCATTTTATCAACCACTTTGTGTTTCGGCATTTCGTACATGGGCATCGCACCTTATCGATCGTCGACAATGAAAAGGCTTGATCGATAAAAGCATTTGTCTTTGCGAACCATTCATCTGAGTGACCACTTTTCTTGTTCCAACTAGTGTGCATCCAACTACGGTCTTCATCCATGTTGGAGGCTACAGATTAAAGAGGGAGAAAATATTATTAATTTATACTTCTATCGAGACAGATAGGTCCTAAAGCCACCCAAGAGTGACCGAAATAAACGTGCTTTTGAAGAGACGCCAGGTCCGAATCTAGACAAAATTTTGATAGCATAACCCTGCTGTTCTCCGATTGCACGTCCGATAATGGTGCAGTAGAGAACATCAGGGTTACGCTGTCGAAATCTCGTTCAGATTTAGACCCACGTCTCATCGTAGGCACGTCCCCTCGGTCACTCTGAAGCTGTCCAAAAAATTTCGAACCTACCCGGCTCACATGCTTAACGCATGTTTGACGGGTCGGTTCGAAACGGGTGATGCATATTCTAAAAGTTTACGTTACTCATTCCTTTTTGAGTCATTTATGACAGAGTGGGAGGAAAGAACGAAAGAGAGAGAGGGGGGAAGAATAGGGGTCACCGTCGACGCGCGGGACTGTGTCTATGCGACCTAATTCTTTGGCATGTCCGAGATCTTAAGAACAACGGGAGAAGGACGAAGTCAAAGCCCACCGGCATTTCGGGGGCTCAGGCACCGGACACGGGTCGTTGGGTGGTTCTTAAACCCTTTTGCGACTGGTCACTGCAGATGAGCGGTCGGGCGTTGATTGAATGGAGGTCACTCGGGCGCCAAGACCGGATCAACGGCTCTCGTCGAGCGTCTCTCTGCGTCCTTGGGTGCTCGAAGCTTGGAGGTTCGGGGCCTTCTGGCTCCCGCCGCCGTCACGATGTGACAACCCTGCCCGGAACTATCGTAATTAACATTTTTTCCATATTCTCTCATGATGGTGTATATATATACTTAATCGTCATGAGAGCATATCATAAACACTCAATTTTATACACAATATTCAACTAAATAAAGAAATGAAGCATATATAGACGGTGGGTGAATGGAGGGCTGGCGAAGGAGGTCGGGGGCAGTCGGCCGCTTGGGCCGTTGTACCTTTTGATTATGGTATGGTATTGTCAGATCCGAACATAGGGCTAGAGAAATCTCGAAATCCTACGGACGAAGACCACGACGGGTCAGTTCGGGCGGCGACGCGGGGAGGCAAAGGCTCGGGGTGCGGGGCCGGTGGCAGGCGGCGTGGAGGAGGCCGAATGCGGCGACGTGGCGGGGGCGGGCAAGGGCGGCCGAGCGGAGAAGGCCGGGGGCCGCAGGGCGGCGACACGGGGCGGCAGAGGCGCAGGGTGCTAAGGCGACGGCGGGCGGCGTGGAGGCGAGGCCGGGGCGGCGGCGCGGCGGGGCTGCTGGCAAAGCGGCGGGGTGGCTAGCGATGCGGTGGGGGTGGGCGGTAGGGAAGCTAAATTCAATCTAAAACTAAATAAATTACAACTAAATTAAAAAATTCATAAAACTAAACAAAATTAAATCTATAACTAATACAAACAAATTACAGCTAAATTAAACAAAATTCATAAACTAAACAATTTACAACAAAACTAAATTAAATCTAAAACTAATACAAAGAATTGTCAACTATATTTAACAAAATTCATAAACTAAACAATTAGCAACTAAACTAAATTCAATGTAAAACTAATAATACAATTTGCATAAATTAAATAATAACAACTAATAACTAAATTATATAAACTAAATCCAATTATCAACTAAATTTAAAAAACTAACTTCTCGACGGTTGCAATGTGCTCGATGGCGTGGGAGCTCGGGGCCGGAGGCGGGGCAGCGGGACTCCGGGTTCGGGAGGAGCGCCGGGGGCTGCTGGTGTCGGGGAGGGCGTCGGAACCGCAGGGGTCGGGAGCGGTGGCGGCCGAGGGAGTGGAGGTGTCGGTGCGGCGGGCTGGAGCGGCGGCAGGGGCCGTGGAGGCGGGGCTACCCGAGCTCCGGCGGCTCGGGTGTGGAGGCAGCGGGGGTCGGCGCGGCTGTGGAGGCGGCGGGGTCGGCGGGGGCCAGCGAGGCTGCGGGGGCCGGTGCAGCGGTGGCTGGGGGCGGGCGGCGGCCCGCGCCGACCCCAGGCCTTACGACGGCTAGGGTCTGGCCGTCGTAAATATCAGCCTATTTACGACGACCAGGGTTTGGCCGTCGTAAACTAGCTTGTATTTACGACGGCCAGACCCTGCCCGTCGTAAATAAGTTTTTATGCCACATCTAGCCGTCGTAAATAGATTTATTTACGATAGTTGTAGTGTTAGCCGTCGTAAATTAATTTGGTCGTCGTAGATTTGCTAGATTCCTGTAGTGAGCAAGCCAAGCAAGTAGTAGCAGCCAAGTGCACACGTGTGAGTGGGGAGTAGACATAAGCCTAGTATTACGCTGAGAAAAATTAACTAGTAGTAGCGATGGTCTAATCCGATTAGAATTAAACTAAATGTATATTTATTTTTGGACCGGAGCGCTTTACCAGGTCTAAGTAGACACAAGCCAGAACGTGCAATCGACTAGGTTCCTTGAACACGATCGTTTTGATAGCTCAAAGACCTTATTGATAAAACCCGTCGCCAAATATTATTTGTTTGCGAAGAACTTTGAACGCATGTCCAGAGCTCTAGCAGGAAACCGCCTTCACCATATAATCAGTTTCCACAGACAACAATGTATATCCAATAAAACAATGATTGAAATCCTAGATGGATGGATCAGTCAAGCGGCGAACATCACACCAAGTTGTCCCAGTCGCCATACATCTAGTACTCGTGTGATGGAGGGATCAACACGACTATCTCCTTGGAACACAACTATTTCCATTCATTGTGTAGAGGGAAGAATTTATTTCTAGCTTTAGGATCTTGTCAATTTTAAGCATCCCAATAACTTTGAATAAAGCTGTTGATCCATGGGAACCGATTACTTAGGTGTTCCTAATATGATTTAATTAACTTAGGTACTGTACATGAGACTTTTCTCCTTAAAAGACTTAACTACATGTGTACTCATCCAAGTCAAGAGATAGGCTTACAAGATATAAGGTTGGCAGAATGGCGGTGTTGGAATTAGAGACAATATTCTACATGAAATAGTCCAGAAATTAATAACATAAAACATGAAGATTACGAAAACTATGTAGCAAGCATAATGAACTAGCAAAGACATCATGATGTCTGTTTTACTGGTGAAATTCAAGGATAGCAAGGAAAATGTGTATTTTGAGGTTGCAGTGATGGGAATGTGATGTGGATGCCACAATCTTCATTTCCTTAATTGTCTATCGAAAAGTAGTCAAAATATATGTTCGTTCGTTTAGGAAGATGTTGACAAACACCGCCACCGGCAACAATCAGTCGCGACGTACGTGCACTCTCCAAAGATCTTATCACGGTGCAAGAAAGCTCGAGAGGAATGAGATTTCGAAGGCCTTCTCTCCTACCGTCTATGCAAAGACATTGAAACAATGATGCCCGATCACCTTGCAGCTACTGTACTGTTATGGTTGTGTATGGTGAACGAGTTTTTGTGGGTGTATTTTTCAAAGAGACCCATTTTTATATAGGTGAGTCTCTTCACGGGCCCATGGAAGGTGAAAAACCAAAAGCCATGCAGCTCAGGTAATTTACATAAATTGCATTAACCTTGCATGCATGATTATGGTCAAAGGACATGCAATTACTGACTTCATTGCCTTAATCCTGTGAAGGAATAAGTCTTGTACTCTTGGTCTATGTGGCCCCTAGTTAGGACAGCATCTCAGTCCTTAGTAGGAGAGCATATTAGTCCTTTGGTAGGACACATCTTAGTCCTTGGTAGGACAATATTTTAGACCAAGAGGACATCATCTTAGTCCTTTGGTAGGACAGCATATTAGTCCTTGGTAGGACAACATCTTAGACTAGCATCTAGGTATATGCTTGGCTGCCTTAGCTATAAATATGTAACACCAACCCCTAGGTTGGGTATGGCATTGTGTGTAGAATAAAACAAGAAAAATTTCCCAACTCTTAGTGTCATCATCTCCATGAGAGTAATACTTCAGATTCTAACAAGTGGTATCAGAGCCGTTCTATCCTGTAGCCTAGACATCTCCTGTTCATCTCCTTGCCACGCCTCTCTTCGTCTTCAGCCGGCAGCAATAACACCGGTTGTTTCAACTCATTCCTCCTCTTCTACACAGACAAACAACAGCTTGTCTGAGACAGCCTCTTCCCCACACAACACTCCCCCACTAGCACGCCATGTCCGAAGGACAGTCTCAGCACTCGGTCGCTTCGAGCGCGCGGCATCGGCAGGAGGCCGAGGTCGCCGCGGCAGAAGAACGCGAGCGAGCAGCGGTAGAGGCTGCAGCGAGGGCGGCGAGGCTGGCGGCGGCGGAACTGGCAGCGGCGAAGGCGGAAGTAGAAGCAGCAGCGGCTGCGGGTGCAGCGCGTGCGGCTACAACAAAGCTTGAGGCTCTGCGTAGCGGTAGCGACAGAGGCTCTGATTCTACCGATGGCCGCACCAACGAAGACCTCAGGCTGGCGAGGAAGGTAGCACGACCACAGACGCCACAGTGGGCAGACGCGCACCCCCATGAGCGCGGCGGCTGCAGCCTAGACGGGCGCAGACGCGCTGGCAACGCTCCCGGCAGGGGTGGTTGGGTCGACGAAGATCGAGGCATTTACAGGCGGCGCGACTCTCCCTCCCTGAATAGGTACCATGGTCACCACGGGATCCAAGCCACTGTCAGGGACGTTGGTCTCGGCGGTGGGTGGCCTACCCTCACCAAGACAAACTACGTCGAGTGGGCCACGGTGATGAGGATACGGCTCCAAGTGCGGCACATGTGGGAAGCAGTCCGGTACGGTGACGTCGACTACTACGAGGATCGACGGGCGCTGGATGCTCTCATTGCTGCAGTACCGTCCGAGATGCAGTTCTCACTTTCCAATAAGTGGACTGCCAAGGAGGCATGGGACGCCATCGCTGCAGCACGCATCGGCAGCGACCGCGCCCGCAAGACCACACTGCAGGCACTCCACAAGGAGTGGGAGAACCTGACCTTCAAATCAGGTGAGGATGTTGATGACTTTGCTCTCCGTCTCAACACACTACTGCAGAAGATGGTGCAGTTCGGCGACGACACCTACTACGAGGAGAAAGTCGTCGAGAAGCTCTTCCGTTGCATCCCCGAGAAGTACAAGCAGATCGCTCGCTCGATCGAGTCTCTGCTGGACCTCTCCACGATGTCGATCGAAGAGGCGATAGGTGTAAAAGCCCAAGAAAAGGGACCTGCAAAAACTTTTCTTCACCTCACAACACCACAGTTTTTGTGGTGAATATCTTGTGAAGAATTGTGAAGAGTAAGGAACCTCCATCAAAAAGGGTATTAGTTCGAACATTCTACACATATGATGACACATGAGAGGGTGATTCAAAACTGTTGCATTCAAACTCATGGTTGCAGCAGCTAAACAAGGATCAAAGTGCATAATTGGATTCCTCAGGTCCAAATTAGTGGGGAGGCAAAGTTTCAATAATTTTTGAAAAGGTTTGCTACCCATTTTTCCAAAAAGGATCCAAATACGCAAAGAATTCAAATATACATTTGAATTTGAGGGAAACTTCTCCAATCATACAAATGTAGTTCAGTTTGAGACTTCAAACATTTGAATTACTCATTTGCCAAAACTTTGGAGATCTTTTGAGGGATGGGGTAGCACTGACCAGTGGGGCCCACATGTCATGGGATGGAATAGACTTAACCCCCAAGTCTTTCTCTCTGTTTTCTCAGTCAACCGAGCGCAGCCAACTGCCGCGTGCGCGCCACCGGCCGAGCAGACACCTCCTGGTTCTCTTCGCTTGCGCTGGAAGCCGAGAGACAGCTCGCCCCCTCCTCTACGTGACCCCCTCCCCACGCCACCGAGCCGTACGCGTGCTTCTCTACAAAACAGCACAGCCCCGGCTCTGTTCGGCCACCGGCACCACTCCTCCGCCTCCCACTGTACGCCGGCGTCTGCTCGGCCTTTGCCCGAGCCGCCAACACAAAAAAGGAGCACCAGCGTGTGCTCTAGCTAACCGCCCCACCACTTCGCGGCGTTAGCACCTCATTCGGCCACAAATCGACGATCACCACTGAGAACTCAGGCCACCGGAGGAAAGCCAAGGATTGCTCCCCGTGGACAGCACGCTACGGCCAGTTTCACCGCCTGACTTCTACACGAAAAGGGTGCACCTTAGTCTCCAGATCGTGTAGCTGCAACCCTCATAGCCATTGATAGACCGAGCGCGGAGAATTCCTAAGAATCCCGAGAACTAGTGCACCCAGGTAGGGGTCGGTCTAACCCGAAATTCTAGCTGCACCGTCCAACCCAGCTCGTGTGAGCCTACACACACCTTCCTCACTCCCTAGCGGCCCTCCTCGACCAAGAATCAAGGGATATGGCCCAGAAATGGCCGGGTTCTTGTTGTTTTTCGGGCCGCCATAGAATAATAGATCGGGTCACCGTGGAGCTCTAGGTTGCCGACCTTTTCATGGGGTTTGGCGGCCATTTTTCATCACCCTCGAGCTTCCACGGTGCTCTCCGACCCTTTTCCGATCGTTTTGATGCGTTATAACGCATTCCCGACCACGCCGGAACCCTAACCGCCGCTGTCACCGTCGGGAGCCCTGTTCCGGTGAGCTACGGCCGCCGGCGACCCCCGAGCTGAGTTCAGCGTCATGAGTTAGGGCGGGGCGGCGAGTTTGGGGTCGGGAGGTGACCGGGAAATCCATTCCGGCGACGCTCGCCGGAGTGCGCCACCGCGGGCCCTGTTTGGCGCGAGGAAGGGGAAGACCTGCCAGGTGGGACCCACTGGCAGGCATTTGAACAATTTGGAATTTTCAGTGTTTAGTTTAAACTTTGGGAGGCCACAACTTGGGGTAGAAAAGTCTAAAAATTATGAAACAAATTTTTTTGGTTTCCTCTAACAGAGTACAATCCAAATATGAAACCCAATTAGTATGAAACCCAGTATTTAATTCTGGAAAATTCTTTAAAGCTTTTCAGCAAAAGAGAATTTGAGGGAGTTTGGTTCATCAAAAAATCCCCAAATTTTGCCAGAACGTTCTTTAGGATGTTAGTGAACCCCTGTAAAAGTTTCAGACCATTTGGAGTTGATTTGATCAGAGCAATTCAAATTTGAAGGTGCTGTGTTCATTTGAATACAGAAACATTTTCAGAGAATTTCCAAAACTTGGAAATTCAGTTCTGCGTAAATCTTAGCTCCAAAAATGCTAGGAAAATTCATGCAAACTCTATGAGCTATAATTGAAATTTTAGTTTACTAAGTTGGGCATGAACAGGGGTGTTACCTCAGAATTAATTCTTCTTTACTTATTTGCCAAGAGGATTATTCTGAACAAACCACTCAATGAAATGTGCTAATGTTTGGTCCAGAGGGTTTTCTTGTGACAAGGAACTCACACAAAAATTCTCATCTCCATTGGAGCTCTGGATCACCTCTGTCCTGTTTAACCACTTGAGGGATTAATATGGAAAAGGGGGAAAAGCACTTAGCACTTAACCATGTGCTTAGGTCTAAGCCCAAACCACCAACACCCAGTTCATCTTTAAATCCTTAAACAGAGTTCCAGTTGTTAGAGACTGGTTATCAGAACTAATAGCAGAAATATTACCCTAAACTTATGTGCATATTCATTAACATGTAGTATTTTATTAACGTGTAGTCGCTGAAGGCGAGGAGACTCCGGAAGTGCTGGACTTCCTTCTTCCAGACGAAGAACTAACTCCTGACCAGCAGCAACAAGGCAAGCCCCGGTTTGCATTAAATTTTTATAAGTTTTACTTTGTTTACATGTGTCATATGAAGTATGAATGTGCATTAGGTATAGGATGGATGGAACCCCACTTGCATGACCAGAAATTTTCCATAAGAGTGAGGGTAGTGTCTAAGACCTCGCGTAGACAGGCTATGCTTAATGTTTCATGGAACTTCGGTACAAGTCGAGTAGTTGGAATCTACTCGCGAGATAGGCTTGGGACACACGGGTTCGGTTGAGTGATGTGAGATCACTTTAGTAATGAAAATGAGACTAGGCAGGGGCTAGGCGCAGCAAGAGGGAGTCTTGTGTGTGCAGCCCTGTCCGTGTCGATTGAGGACCGATCCGTGTGTGGCCCACGCTGATCAAGTTTGAACGTACCGAAGGCATATCGGATATATGGGCCCCGATAAACCGATGTAGTCTAAACCTCCGGGCGTCGAGGCATAACGCACCAATTTATAGGTGTAGGCTGAGGGCAGCAAGGTGAAAATCTGCCAACGGGCATAGAGAGATGCTCCGTGTGGGGAACCTTCTGCTCGTTTCGGTGCGACCGGTTCGACGTTTGGGCTGTTGGTTGAAAGGTTGTCCCGTACGACATCGAGTGAGCGTGCTGTCCAGCTCCACGGGTGGGCGTACGTGACGTACTCTTTGGGTTTCCCTGCAGGTGTATATCGAGTCGATTCGCCGTCCCTCGCCGTGAAGAGTACCACTTGGTCACTGAGTCGTGACATAGGCTAATGTATGAAATATGATGATTCCATATTGCTGATTGATATAATTGTATTGCTACATGTGTGCCACCAAATATTGCTTACTAAATTTCAGCTTCCCGAACTGTTAACTTGTTGCTAAAAGCTGAACTAAGGATGAACTTGTAGGCGTGTCCATTTGCTGCAATATTACCATCCTATGTCATTGTACACCTCATGTAGAGTTTCATGTTTAGGTGAGTCGGTTAAGCCTTGCTGAGCCTTCGTGCTCACGGTTGCTGCTTAAGTGTTTTTCAGGTGAGGAGCCACCCACGGACTCGGAGTACGAGTCCACCGGCGAGGGTTACCCTCCGTCGGGGACCACGGCTGAGTGGGAGCCGTACACGCCGCGCTAAGCTGAGGAGTGCAGCCAGTGTTGGTTGCCCTAGGGCTGGGCAACCAACTTGTGCTAGATAGGTGGGCGTGAGTTGTACAGAGTAGACTTCCGCTGTGTAAAATAAATACTAGTTTGTAACTGTAGTTGTACCTTTTTGTACAGTTCAGTTTGTTTTTCCCATGTAATATATTGTGTTCTTATGACGTGTGCTGTCGGGGGTCGCATCGTGCGGCACCACCCTCTGCGATCCTGGATGAGCGGATTCCGGTTCGCCACAATAGGCCGCCTCAAGGTCATCGACAGCGACGAATCTCAACCTCTCTCGGGGCCTATCACCATCGGTGGGAAGCTACATCTCACTCGGGAGCAGTGGGAGGCCTGCCAAGGTGACGGGAAGAAGGGGGAGCCCTCGTCCTCGAAAGGCGGCCACAAGCGCGGCAAGCCAAGCAAGGGGCGCGGAGGTGCCCGAGCTGGGGTGCAAAGACGTGCCGAGGGGGGCACGCACGGAGGCACCCAAAGCGGCGCCACCGGCAACCGGAAGCCAGCACGAGACGACACCTGCCACAACTGTGGCAAGCTTGGTCATTGGGCCAGGGAGTGTCGGCAGCAACGACGTGGCCAGGCCCACGTCGCACAGGTGGAGGAGGAGGAGCCGGCTCTGCTCCTGGCGCACGCAAGCATCGAGCCACCTCCAGTGGCATCGGCCACAACAACTCTCCTCCACATCGATGAGCCGAGAGGTAGATTCGCTTAAACAAATCAATCGACTCCCGATACTGTATGGGCTTCATAGGCTAGAAGGACATACCTTTCTTGGTGACGGCTCCAGCAACGACAAGACTGACGGGTGGTGCCTCGACACCGGCGCCACCCATCACATGACTGGTCGATGGGAGTTCTTCACTGAGTTCGACCCCAATGTTCGAGGCTCCGTCAAGTTTGGGGACGCCTCTGGTGTGGAGATAAAGGGTGTCGGCTCCGTCATCCTCACTGCCGAGTCTGGTGAGCACAGGCTGCTCGTTGGAGTCTACTACATCCCTGCGTTGAGGAACTCTATCATCAGCCTGGGCCAGCTAGATTAGAATGGTTGCCGCGTGGAGATCAAGGACGGAGTCATGAGGATTTGAGATTGCCATCGTCGCCTTGTTGCCAAGGTAACCAGAGGCACCAATCGACTCTACATCCTTAACGTGCAGGTAGCACAACCTCTCCGCCTTGCTACTCACCGGGATGACGAGGCGTGGCAGTGGCATGAGCGCTTTGGGCACCTTCACTTCAAGGCCCTGAAGCGGCTCAGTGCCAAGGAGATGGTACGGGGCCTGCCGTGCCTTGACCATGTGGAGCAGTTCTGCGATGTCTGCGTAGTGACAAAGCAGAGGCGGCTCCCCTTTCCCCAGCATTCGAGCTTCCGAGCCAAGGAGCGGCTCGACCTCGTGCATGGAGACTTGTGTGGCCCGGTGACACCGGCTACACCGAGAGGACGGTGTTACATCCTGCTGCTTGTCGATGACCTCTCCCGCTACATGTGGGTGATGGTCCTCGGCAGCAAGGGAGAGACTGCGAACGCCATCAGGCCATTGCGGAGGCGGAGTGCGGCCGCAAGCTGCGCGTGCTGCGCGCCGACAACGGCGGCGAATTCATGGCGGCTGAATTCGCGTCGTACTGCACGGATGAGGGTGTTCAGCGCCACTACTCCACGCCGTACAGCCCGTAGCAGAACGGCTTCGTCGAGCGACGCAACCAGACGGTTGTGGGGATGGATCTGGCCCTCCTCAAGCAGAGGGGATTGCCGGCTATCTTCTAGGGAGAGGCGGTGGTGACGGCGGTCTACATCCTCAACCGCTCACCCACCAAGGCTCCCAATGGCAGGACGCCGTACGAGGCTTGGCATGGGTGCAAGCCGACAGTCTCTCACCTACGGGTCTTCGACTGCCTAGCATTCGCCAAGGAGCTTGGCCACATCAGCAAGCTCGACGACATGAGCACTCTAGGGGTGTTCACCGGCTACGCAGAGGGCTCAAAGGCCTACCGCATTCTCGACCCAGGAACACAGCGCGTGCGCACGACACGTGATGTAGTGTTCAATGAAGGGCGAGGATGGGCATAAGACAAGGCGGTAGACGACGACTCAACTCCGACATGCGACAACTTCATCGTCGAGTACGTCCACTTCAAGGGAACTGGGGGAGTAGGCAGCTCTTCTCCACCAACTTCAGCGCCACGCTCCCCAGTCACGACCTCAGCTGCGACGACATCTCCACCACCACAGCTGGCAACCCCACGCACTCCAGCACCGACTGCCATCCCTCCGGGTACGTACACTCCGACATCAGCTCGTGTCGAGCACAAACCGGTGGAGTTCATTACTCTGCTCTCCCATGACGAGGAGCACATCGACGCGTACCACAATGGCGAGCCGTTGCGGTATCGTACGATGGAGGATCTTCTCGGTGACCAGTCGGTGCCGGGACAGGTCCCTCGCGATTTGGAGGCGCAGTTGCATCTTGCGTGCGACGACGGCGAGCCTCAGCCTTTCGCGGAGGCTGAGAGACACGGGGCATGGCGTGCCGCGATACAGTCGGAGATGGACACGGTTGAGAACAACCATACCCGGGAGCTTGCTGACCTCCCTCATGGTCACCGCGCGATCACCCTTAAGTGGGTGTTCAAGCTGAATAGGGATGAAGCCGGCGCCATCGTCAAGCACAAGGCTCGCTTGGTGGCTGTCGGTACCCTCGATACGAGGTACCCCCGCGCACAGGGGGAAATGCCTAAGGACCTCGCCCTTCTCCGCAGGGAGAACTCCGAAGGCGCCACTTGTCCAGCGGGGCCGGACCTCCCTCTCCTCAGAGGAGAGCTTCGGACCCGCCACGTGGCCAACTGAGCCGGACCTCCTCCCTCCGTGGGGAGAGCTCCGAAGGCTCCGCGTGTCCTGCGGGGCCGGACCTCCCTCTCCTCAGAGGAGAGCTCCGGGGCCACCACGTGGCCAGCAGAAGTCGGACCTCCCCCCTCCACGGGGATAGCTCCGAGGGCTCCACGTGTCCCGCGGGGCCGGACCTTCCTCTCCTCAGAGGAGGGCTCCGGGCCCGCCACGTGGCCAGCGGAGCAACGCTGCCTGCTCCCGCGCGGTAGGCAGCAGGAGTAAAGACGCACCATACCTTGCCCGTACAAGGTATTCAAGGCCCGCGCCTTCCCAAGGCGCGGAAACACGGAGCACGCCTCTGCCAGGTGCCGTTGCGCCCAGTCACATCACAGACTGGCGCGCCGTGTCAGAGTCTGCCCGCCAATAAACATAGCGACAAGACATCCCCTGCCGCCCCTGCCATCATCAACCACTACGACTAGCTTGCGGCATGGGCAGGGCGGCAGAACGAAGACTCGGAAGCCTTCGCCAGAGACAACTATCGGCATAACTGCAGATACTGTAGATGGCAGACAATCTCCCCGGGACCACCTGTCGGGTCCCGGGCCCACCTTGTAAGCCGCACGAGCCTTGGACTATAAAAGGCTCAGGTAGGCAACGTTAGCGAGGGTTCGAACTCTGTTGACTCGCCTCTTACGCACCCTCAAGCTCAGGACTCCGGTTCTGAGAAGCAAGCAATACAGCGAGCATCTCTGCTCACCGTGGACGTAGGGTTTTACGCTCCGGCGGCCTGAACCACGTAAAACTCCCCGTGTCAAGCTTCTCCCTCAATCGTCCCTAACACTGAAGCTCTCCGCGAGTGACTAGCCCCTCCGAAAAAGAACCTCCGCGGGCTGCCCAGAGCAGGTCCGAGGGAAGTGTCAGCTACACACTTCGACAGTGGCACGCGGTTTCGTGCAACAGGAGGGGATCGGCTTCGACTATGCCTTCGCGCCCGTGGCGCGGATGGAATCTGTGCGACTCCTCCTTGCGTTGGTTGCTTAGGGAGGCTGGCAGGTTCAACACATGGATGTCAAGTCGGCGTTTCTTAACGGTGATTTAAAGGAGGAGGTCGATGTGCACGAGCCACTGGGATTTACGATTCCTGGCAAGGAGGGCAAGGTGTTGCGCCTGCGCAAGGCCCTCTATGGCCTGCGGCAGGCACCAAGGGCGTGGAATGCCAAGTTGGAATCCACGCTCAAGGGGATGGGCTTCGAGCAAAGCCCGCACGAGGCGGCCATCTACCGGCGGGGCAATGGAGGAAATGCCCTACTGGTGGGTGTCTACGTCGACGACTTGGTGATCACCAGCACCAAGGATGCAGAGGTGGAAGCATTCAAGGGAGCGATGAAAGCCACCTTCCAGATGAGTGACGTGGGATCTCTCTCCTTCTACCTGGGGATCGAGGTGCACCAGGACGACTCCGGGATCATGCTTCGACAGACTGCCTACGCCAAGCGCATTGTTGAGCTGGCTGGGCTCGCAGATGTGGCGGACCGGAATCCGCTCATCCAGGATCGCAGAGGGTGGTACCGCGCGATGCGACACCCGACAGCACACGTCATAAGGACATAATATATTACATGGGAAAAACAACTGAAACTGTACAAACAGGTACAAACTTCAGTTACAACTATTGTTTATATTACAGAGCGGAAGTCTACACTATACAACTCACGCCCGCCTATCTAGCAAAAGTGGTTGTCCAGCCCTAGGACAACCCACACTAGCTGCACTCCTCAGCTCAGCGCGGCGTGTACGGCTCCCACTCAGCCGTGGTCCCCGACGGAGGGTAACCCTCGCCGGTGGACTCGTACTCCGAGTCCGTGGGTGGCTCCTCACCTGAAAAACACTTAAGCAGCAACCGTGAGCACGAAGGCTCAGCAAGGCTTAACCGACTCACCTAAGCATGAAACTCTACATGAGGGGTACAATGGACATAGGATAGTAACATTTCAGCAAAAGGACACGCCTACAAGTTCATCCTTAGTTCATCTTTTAGCAAAAAGTTAACAGTTCATGAAATCTGAAATTTAGTAAGCAGTATTTGGTGGCACACATGTAGCATTACAATTATATCAACCAGCAATATTGAATCAACATGTTTCATCCATTAATCTACGTCACGACTCAGTGACCAAGTGGTACTCTTCACCGCGAGGGACGGCGAATCGACTCGATATACACCTGCAGGGAAACCCAAAGAGCACGTCACGTACGCCCACCCGTGGAGCTGCACAGCACGCTCACTCGATGTCGTACGGGACAACCTTTCACCCAACAGCCCAAACGTCGAACCGGTCGCACCGAAACGAGCAGGAGGTTCCCCACATGGAGCATCCCTCTATGCCCGTTGGCAGATTTCCACCTTGCTGCCCTCAGCCTACACCTATAAATCGGTGCGTTATGCCTCGACGCCCGGAGGTTTAGGCTACATCGGTTTATCGGGGCCCATATATCCGATATGCCTTCGGTACGTTCAAACTTGATCAGCGTGGGCCGCACACGGCTCGGTCCTCAATCGACACGGACAGGGCTGCGCACACAAGACTCCCTCTTGCTGCGCCCTAGCCCCTGCGTAGCCTCATTTTCATTACTAATGTGATCTCACATCGCTCAACCAAACCCGTGCGTCCCAAGCCTATCTCGCGAGTAGATTCCAACTACTCGACTTATACCGAAACCCTATGAATCTTTAAGCATAGCCTATCTACTCGAGGTCTTAGACACTACCCTCACTCTTTAAGAAACCTTTGGTTATGCAAGTGGGGTTTCATTCATCCTATACCTAATGCACATACATACTTCATATGACACATGTAAACTAAGGAAAAACTTATAAAAAAGGTTAATGCAAACCGGGGCTTGCCTTGTTGCTGCTGGTCAGGAGTTAGTTCTTCGTCCGGAAGAAGGAAGTCCAGCACTTCCGGAGTCTCTTCTCCAATGGCTACACGTTGAATATAATACTACATGTAAATTTTAATGCAATGTGTAAACTTGAATACTTATTTACTACTAACTCTAGCTAGCCCTCCCCTTTGGTTCTGAAATTTTTATTGTGGCTTGGCAGGGTCCTAACCAGAGTCTTGACCAAGTTTCATTTGAAACAGAGTTCATTTGCACCTTGTACAAATAAAAGCCTCTTTGGTCAATAATTGAGCCTCTAAGTAATTCCATGGTTTTTCATGGCTCCCACCATTACTTTCTGGAAACTAGAATTTAGGATGGTTCTAATGGAGTTGGTTTCATGTCATTTGAAGAATTCTACAGAAAGTTATGTCCTAATTAAGATTGGAGAAAATCTGAAAAATGTTTCTGTACATTTTTCTATTGTCCCTGGGCAGTTCCCTTAATCACCCAATTAGGGTAACTAATGAACTTGGATGAGTCTGAAAATTTTACTGGGATTCAGGGGTTTTCCAATGAACCTTTCAGCCAAATTTTCAGAATTTTTCATAAAGTAGTTCTCCAGATAAAATTCCCAACAGTTTAAACTTTAGGGATTTAATTCTGGAAAACTATTCACTTTCATGAGCTGAATTTGGTATTGCTGGAAAGTGCTCAGAGAGCTGAATCCAACCAAATTTGGTTCACCCGATTTGGAGCTCTCTAACCAAAGTTATGAGGATTTGAAGTTGGGAAGAACTCTGAAAATCGGGGGAAAAGTTTAAACTCTCGGGGCTCGCGGGGACACGTGTCGAGCGCGGAGGTGTCCGGCACACCGGGGATACCACACGTGTCGAACGCGGAGGTGTCCGGCACACCGGAGCTCACAGGGTATTTGCGCGCTAGCACAGCCGATCCCTGGCCACACCCGATCCCGATTTAAATTCTCCAGCCGCTGATACGTGGGTCAGCCGGCTTCGTCTTCCTCCCGCCGCTCTCTCGCGCCCGCGCTGCCGACCTCGCCGGAGCAGACTCGGGGCTCGCCGGCTCTGTCACACCCAGTTTTTCCGAAGAACAACCGAGTGAATATCATATGTATGCCATGATCATTTTCTCATACATGTGATGACAAATAGTGAAGCATCATTTATTACAAGCCAGGTGTCGAATATAAATAAGTCTTACATAGCAAATGTCTCGATGGACAATAATAAGTTCATCACAAGTAAATAAACTAGCAGCGGAATATTATTCTTGAGGGCTCCGTCACAGGCGTTGCCCGGGGGTCTCCATGAACCTAGAAACCTTCTTCGGGTCCAAAGTCTTGGTCATTATACACCACCTCATTATCTTGACCTGAGCAGCAATATAAACCAACAAATATGCAAGGTTGAGTACCAATGGTACTCAGCAAGTGTGGAAAAATTATATCATGCATGGCTAGAACAAGGAGAGGTTGAACTCATGGTTAAAGCACTACGCAATTAAATACCTATCACCTTAGCTTATTAAGCACCTACATTACGACACAGGTGAAATGGTCCCAATCTCCCATCCCATCATCATAATCCAATAACCATAACATCATTTCCAATGTTAAGCTCCCCGCTTAACATTCACAACTTCCAAAACCATCAATCCTCTAATCATGAATAAGTCCAAGCCGCTCTTGATCGTGAGCACGGCTGTCATGACAGTTTTGACTCTGCAGAGTTTGTACCACTGTACCCACATGTAGTGATTTCATCCCCCGTTGCCGGGTGGACTAAAAGAACCTCCATTATGCCAGTGGCTACGAACCACATTCACACTTCCCAGGTGTGTAGCCAGGAGATCACTACGAAGCCTTTACAAAGGGATTCCTGACGAGCGTGGGCCCACTGAGGTTTCACCCCTAACAGCATACAAGAGGCTCCAACCCCGCTGCAGTGGCCCCCTCTTGAGCCTTGCGGTTCATATGGTAGTCCAGCTGACACCTACTCCCCGCACCATCCAACACACCCATACTACGCCGGGGATACACCTAATTAATTGGCCAAGCTGCCCCATCTCAGCATGTGGTTGGCACTGTAAAGCCAGGTTACATGCTCCATGAACCGGTCCTTAGGATCCAGGCAAGTATTAAACACAAACCCGAGTCTCGTGCACCCAGCACACAACCAAAACATCCAACTTGCCTTGATCCCTACCTCTACATAACTCCCAATATATCATTCAAGAGTATGGTAAAATAAACTGATGATCTCATATCCCAATTATCCCATTCTAAGCATGGCTAAGCATATGCATAATAATAAATGACATGATAAAATGAATCCCAATCCAAGCTACAAGGAAACAAGGTAATGCAATTCTAGGGAAACTTCCTAGCATGGGTTTCATATTAATCTTAACAATGCAAATAATTCTAGCTACACATCCTAGCATAGGATCAAAGTGGTCAAGGACACTTGCCTCCTTCTTGCTGCTCTTGAAATGGGTAGTCCTGGTCTTGGAAAGGAATAACTTGCTCTTGAGCAGGTTCTACATCATACCATTCACACATAGCAAAAGAAAAACAATAATCATAAGACATAGTTCACACTTTTACTTCATACAAACCACACATTCAAATTTATGAAAGTCATTCACCATTATATGTGTTGTGGTTACTCTAGGTGTGTTGATTTGTGGCTTGCATGCACTTTTAATCATGTGTATATGATTCCTACTTTTGTGTTCATATTTATACTTACATCCTATATATATATATATATGAGTTTCCAATTTAAATAAGTTCCTTATATTCAATTACTCCACCTTGTAGTTACCAAGTATGCATGAAAGTTATTTTCTTCTCCATATGTGTCTTCACAATTTCTACCAACCCTAAACTGAATTCTTTGGATTTTAGAACTCCATTTATCATTTACTAGTTGCTATATTTTTAGATTTATTTCCTATGCCAAATTGTGAACTTTATTGTGAAAATAACAAGACACATCATCTAAACAGAATAGGTTCTGATCTAAAATATTTACTAATATATTTTAGACCTTTTCCTCTGATGTAAAATATTTTACAATTATTTTTCCTATTTTCCAGAACTATTCTTTACTTAGAAATGTGTCCCTAAATGTGAATAATAAATTAAACAGATTCAATTCAGTCCCAAAACATGTTTTTATCTTACTCCAAAGTTTTCTAAATACTGAGAAAGTTTTTAATTTAATTATGACAATATGTTTGTCCCACTTTTTAATTTTTAATCACTAGCCACATATTCAATTTCCTAATTTAAATACTAAACAGGGCTAAAAAGATAAACTCACCCCATTACAGGGTCTATAATATTATTTTCAGAATTTCCAGGGGTCTAGCTACACTTATCAGAGGTGTTTTTCCTAATTTTTATTAAGTCCAGGGGCTAAATCTGATTTTTAAATGAATTTACATGATTTTCTGGAGTTCCAGGGGCTAGATCAGAAGTTTCCGGGGCTAGCTCTTATTTCCCGAGAACCCCAGGGGGTAGCGCGTAAGAATTCCAGTCTTTATAACGCGGGGTTGACGTGGACCGTCCGATTTTAAACCGACGGCTGAGATTATAACGTCGAACCGGTACGCGGGTATTTAAACCCTACCGTGTGATTTAAAATAAACGGCGCACAAGCGGCCACGTCGCTCTGATCGAGCGCGGGCGGCGCTGCCGGCGGTGCACGGCGGCGGGAAGCGGCGATCTCGCCGGAAACTTTCGGATCTTCGGGAATTCTTCCTAGAACTGTGATTTTATGGCATAGATCGAGGGGAGGTCGGGGATCTCACCTCGGGGGTTTTCTTGAGCTCGGAGGTCCTGGAAGGTGATCGGCGACGAGGTCCGAGGCGAAACCACGGCGAAGCTCGTCGGCGCTGCGTTTACACCGCAAATCACCGAGTTTTCTGCACCTGCAAGGTTCCCCGGAGGCGGTGGATCAAGACCAGCGAGTTAGATCGGAATTTCCGAGCTTAGATCGGCCAGAACTCGCCGGAGAAGTCTCGGTTCTCACCGGAGGAAAAATCGGCGATCGCGTGGGAAAAACAGAACGAGGCCGGGGTTTTTATAGACTGGGGAGGGCGGTGTGTCGGTTGTGATCGAGTTTGAGTCGTCCGGGACCAAAATTCGGCTGGGGGACGCGGTTTCCAGGGGGTAGTTTTGATTCAGGAGAGAGAGGTGTCCCGGGGTCGGCCGATCGCGCGCGAGGAAGAAGATGACGGCGGGCCCCACATGTCAGTGAGAGGGAGAGGCGCGCGGCTGTGGGCTGGCGGGGGGGGGGGAAATGGTGGGTTCGGCCCACTGGCCGGTTAGGTTTTAGTTTTCTTTTTCTTTTTCTATTTCTTTTCTGATTTGAGTTTAATTTGAATTCCAGTTTGAATTTGAATTTTTGCAAAACATGCAACACGTCCATAAATTTTTAAATTCCCCTCTTAACATGATTTAAGGTTTTGAATCAAAATTTTGGGGTGTTACAGGCTCGCCGCTGCCGGACCTCCCATGGTCTGAAACTCGCCGCCAGGGGGTTGTCGACGTCGAGGAACACGTCGAGGGTGACAGGTCGGGCTGGGGGTGACCGGAAGTAGCTCGGCGACGTGCCGCGGCCTCGGTTGAGGTTCGACACCGTCGACCGTGGTTTCTAAACCCGCCAACACCTCGAACAAACGACCCTATAGCATCAGTGTACCTCTAGGAAGCTCGACAAGGTGTCAAAAGGGTTCAGGGATGGCGGCAAGTCGGTCGGCACCGTGTGACCGATAGTGCCCGCCATGACCGCCCTCGATCGAGCTCAAAATTCGTCACTCCTAGACAGTTTCACGCTACGGATGCATAAAAGAACTTGATCGCCGGCTAGTCCAGCGTCTATGTGCAAGATTTGATGACCTCCGGAAGATCATAGAGCGAGAATTTAAAGAAACCGTACCGGAAGCTCGGTTTACGGTCGCCGGAGCAAAAACCAGAAATTCTCTGCGGATTCTTCACGGTTGGCTTCCAAACTTGGAGGAGAGCAGCATGGTGATCGCGCGCTCCTGTTGCCTCTCTCGCTGGACCGTGAAAACGCCTGTGGAACGCTGCCCACGGGCGCCTGACTCTCGGCTGAGGCTAGGTCGCCGCGGTGGCGATCGTCTTTGGGCAAAGGAGGTCGGAGCTTGGGGTTTCTGGCGTTGGGGAGGTGAAGTGCGAGCTCAGGTGGCTGTCTAGCAGCTCAGGGACGAAGGAGGAGATGGTTTTGCTGGTTTTCCCGATTGAGCAGAGAGCTGCGGCGAGAAACAATGCCGCTGCTCGGGTTTGCCCACGAGAAGATAAAGCCGGCCGACTCCTGCTCGGCTGAGGCGGTGCCGGTCGCGTGGGGGCGCGAGCCAGCTGCCCTGGGCGCCAGCGCGCGGAGAGGGAGCAGCTGGTGGCGCCGGTAGCTGCTCGGTGGCACAGCCGACAGCTGCTCGCTGGAATTTCCCACCGAGACTCTGACTTTGGGTGCAAGTTTCTCCTTCTCCCCTCTATGACATGTGGGTCCCACCCGGGGTTTTAACCTCTGAAATTTACTCCTAATCACTGTTGTAAACAGTGAGCCCCATAATACCCCTGGTGATTCAAATTGTTCACCCCTGAGCCATTTGAATTGAATAGAATTCAAATTGGGTTCGGTTTGAGTGAATTTTAACACAAGTTCAGTTTTGAATTCAAATAAAGTTTGAATTCGTCCCACTTAGCTCATGTCAAGATCAACTCCGAATGGAGTGAAAATTGGTGTGGTGTGGTGATGAACACTTCAAATGTGTGCCAAAACTGAGGCCCTTACATTCCTCCCCCCTTAAAAGAATCTCGTCCCGAGATTACAAAAGAAGAGATAGCGATGTAGTAGGGACTTACTCGTGTTGAGAAGCCATGAACTCCGGGTAATTTGAACGAAGGAATTCCTCGCTCTCCCACGTCGCTTCTTCCACGGTGTGGTTACTCCAGAGGATCTTGTAGAACCACAACGTTCTGCTACGCGTGGTTCGGGCTTTCTCATCAAGGATTTCCACCGGATACTCATCATATGTTAAATCCGGTTTCAACTCACCGATGTCTTCGGTAGGAACAGCAGCTGTATGCTTCAAACATTTTCGCAGTTGCGAAACATGGAAAACATCATGGACACCAGCCAGGGATGCCGATAGCTCCAATCTATACGCTGCTGGTCCACACTTCTCGGTGATAGCATAGGGTCCAATGAAATGGGGAGCGAGCTTTCCCTTCACACCGAACCGGTGCACGCCCTTCATCGGAGACACGCGTAGGTACACGTGTTCCCCAACGTTAAAGTGCAACGGCCTACGCCTCTTATCAGCGTAGCTCTTCTGTCGGGATTGAGCGGCTTTTAAATTGGCTTGAATTGTCCGAACGCGCTCTTCGGCGTCGTTCACCACATCAACCCCGAATGTGACTCTTTCACCGGACTTGCACCAATTTAATGGGGTGCGGCACTTGCGACCGTAGAGAGCTTCGTAGGGTGCCATCTTGATACTCGCCTGATAGCCGTTGTTGTACGAGAATTCCGCCAATGGTAGGTGATTATCCCAGTTCCTACCATGGTGGATGGCACATGCTCTCAACATGTCCTCCAGAACTTGATTCACCCTCTCTGTCTGGCCATCTGTCTGAGGGTGGTAGGCGGAGCTTCTAATCAGTTTAGTACCCAAAGCAGCGTGCAACTGCTCCCAAAAGCGAGATACAAACAATGCACCTCGGTCTGAGACTATGGTCTTGGGTACACCATGCAGGCAATGAATCCTGGCAATGTATAACTCCGCATATCGGTTGGCATGAAAATGTGTATGTACGGGGATGAAGTGAGCTGACTTGGTCAGTCGGTCAACAATCACCCAAAAGGAATCATGTTTGTTGGATGTTAAGGGTAATCCCACAATGAAATCAATGCTCACATCTTCCCATTTCCATGCTGGAATCTTCAGGGGTTGCAGCAGCCCTGATTTCCTCATATGATCAGTCTTCACTCGTCTACACGTATCACACTCGGATACGTACTTAGCTACCTCCCGCTTCATCCGTGTCCACCAAAATTTCTTTTTCAAATCTTGGTACATTTTGTTGCTGCCCAGATGAATGGAGTACTTGGACAAGTGAGCTTCATCGAGGATCTTCTTTCTCAACTCCATATCCCGGGGTGCGACTATGCGGTCATTGAACCACAGTGTCCCCTCATCATCTTTCCGGAAACATTTGATCTCCCCATTGTCAATCCGTCTCCGGAGATGTGTCATGCCTTTATCATTTTTCTGAGCTGCAATGATGTCGTCCCTAATAGTAGGGATGAGGGCAAGGTTGTACAGCAGTCCATAAGGAACCAAGTATAAACTTGGCTCTTCCTCCTCCACCGGTGTAATGGTGAGGTGACGGACATGTGATTTCCGACTTAGCGCGTCGGCAACCACATCTGCCTTGCCAGGGTGGTAATGGATCTCAATCTCATAATCTTTGATCAGCTCTAACCACCTCCTTTGCCTCATATTCAGCTCCTTCTGGGTGAAAATGTATTTCAAGCTCTTGTGGTCGGTGTAGAGATGCACCAAATTCCCCAGGAGATAGTGCCTCCACATTTTCAGCGCCAAAACAACGGCAGCAAGCTCAAGGTCATGAGTGGGATAGTGCTGCTCATGGTTCCGAAGTTGGCGTGAGCCATATGCGACCACACGTCCTTCCTGCATCAACACGCAGCCAAGCCCAATACCGGACGCGTCACAATACACGTCGAAGGGCTTTGTTGTATCCGGCTGAGCTAACACCGGGGCTGTTGTGAGATGCTTCACCAATGTTTGGAACGCTCCTTCACACGCCGTGTTCCAAACATATTTCGTCCCTTTCTTCAGCAACTCTGTCATCGGCTTAGCGAGCTTGGAGAAGCTTGGAATGAATCTCCGGTAGTATCCCGCTAACCCGAGGAAGCTTCTGACTTCATGGACTGAAGTGGGAGCTTTCCATTTCAGCACTTGCTCTATTTTGCTTGGGTCAACCGCAATGCCTTCTGCTGAGATGATATGTCCCAAGAAAGGCACTTGGCTGATCCAAAACTCGCATTTACTGAACTTGGCGTAGAGTTTGTGGTCTCGCAATCGTTGAAGCACGATTCTCAAGTGTTCGGCATGTTCGGCTTCTGTCTTGGAGTAAACCAAGATATCGTCGATGAACACTACCACAAACTTGTCCAGCTCCGGCATGAACACCGAGTTCATGAGATACATGAAATGGGCTGGAGCATTTGTGAGACCAAATGACATGACGAGATATTCATATAGTCCATATCTCGTCGAGAATGCCGTCTTCGGAATATCCTCCGCCCGGATTTTTATCTGGTGATATCCAGAGCGAAGGTCCATCTTGGAGAACACACTGGCACCCACAAGTTGATCAAACAATAAGTTGATGCGGGGCAGTGGGTACTTATTCTTGATGGTGACGGCGTTGAGCGGCCGGTAATCCACACACAGCCTCAGGGTTTCATCCTTCTTCTTCACGAACAACGCCGAGCATCCCCATGGCGAGGAACTCGGCCTAATGAAACCCTTGCTCAACAGATCATTGAGCTGTTCTTTCAGTTCCGCCAGCTCATTTGGAGCCATCTTATATGGTCTCCGTGATATGGGCGTAGTTCCGGGTGCGAGCTCGATCTTGAACTCGACATCCCGCTCAGGTGGCATGCCCGGAATGTCATCCGGGAACACGTCGGGATACTCCCGGACTATGGGGATGTCTTCTAACTTGAGAGCCTCAGCACTATTGATCACTGAAACCTCTCTGACTGGATTATCTAATAGGAGGGACTGCGGATGGTGTAATGGGGAGTTGAGGTGAATAGTCCGTGATGGGGTTTCCAGGACAGCGCCATTGTAGCTTAGCCATGACATTCCCAAGATTGCATCAATCTTCTATCCCTCAAGGATAATCATAGTGGTGGGATATATCTTCCCACCTAAGCACAGTGGTGCTTTTGGAACCATCATCGTTGCTGAAATCTTTCCTCCCGGTGAGCAGATCATATACGAACACTCGGTTGGAAAAACTTCCAGCTGATGCTTAGCCACATATGATGCACTAATGAAGTTGTGGGTTGCACCAGAATCAAAAAGTATGACGATGGTTGAGAGTAAACGTACCCGCCAGCACGTTGTCTCCCTCTGGGGCGTCCTCATTGTCGAGGTTGCGGACACCTCCAGTCCGCTGACCAACCTTCTTCACCGGAGGTCGGCCTCGAGCACCGCCCTGAAACTGGGCTTGCCCGCTGCTCTGCTGCCCCTGGCGACAGTCCTTCGCGAAGTGGCCCACCTGGCCACACGTGAAGCAGGTGAAACGGGGCGGTCCCCCGCTGATCGGTGGACGGAAACCCGGGGAGCGTTGTGGCGGTGGAAACGCCTGGGGTACCGTCTGCTGCTGCTGTTGCTGTTGCTGTCTTGGTGGTGGCATCGGCGGACGGAACGGAGGTGACTGAAAGGGACGTCCCCCGAACCGTTGCGGTCGTGCCAGTGGTTGCCACTGCTGCCCGGATGGTGTCCGATACACCATACGGTACTTCTGGGGAGCGCCACTCCCACTGCTGGGTGGAGCGCTGCGCTTCTGCTGCTCAGCTGCCAACTCCCGCTGAGCATCCTCTTGCATGATCGCGGCATTGACTAAGTCGTTGAATGTGCCGCGGTTCCACTGTACGAGATGGGTCTTCATTTCGGGGTGCAACCCCCGATAGAAGTGCTCCCTCTTCTTCTCCTCCGTGGAGATATAGTCTGACGCATACTGCGCCAGATGGTTGAAGGCACGGGAGTAGTCGTGGGCACTCCTCCCGCCCTGCTTCAGCTCCAAGAATTCTTGGAACTTCCTCTTCATTATTCCGGGAGGAATGTGGTAGGCGCGGAACGCCTCCCGGAACTCTTGCCATTCCACGGCATGGCCAGCCGGACGTGAGGCGACATAGTTCGCCCACCACGCACCAGCGGCACCGTGGAGCTGCTGTGCTGCAAACAGGGTCTTCTGCCGCTCCGTACATTGGAGCAGCCCGAACTTGGACTCGATGGTCCGCAACCAGTTATCCGCCTCCAGTGGTTCCTCAGCTTCGGTGAACACTGGAGGGTGCGTACTCATGAAATCCGAGTACGACACATCACGGGGCTCCCGAGGCCCTCTATCTTGACGTCCCCCCGCCTGGGACGTATTCTGCACGATCGTGCGGAGCAGGTCGGTTTGCTCCTCACGACCTCCCACCAATGCCGCTATCACATCCGCTAGAGTAAGCGGGGGCGGCGGTGGTGGCTGCTGCTGCGGGGTGCTGTCGTAGGCCGGTGGCTGGGAGTCATCACCTCCCTGTTGGCTAGAGCCACCAACCTCGTGCGTGGTCCTAGTACGAACCATCTGCAACCACACGACATTAAACATCAGTCCCGCAACATTTTGCATGCAGTCCAATAGAACTGGGCGTAAAAACATTATGACAACAAAACATGCGAAATATCTCGTAAGTAGATAATGTAATAACTTTGCACAAGCTACACCATTACCAGACCAAACACAAGTTAGTTTAATCCAACTTGATGAACCCCCTCTTTGGAAGCTCACCATAACTGGGTTTGGTCACTACGAGACATTACTATCGCTTTGTCATCACGTATAGCACCCTTAGTGTACAACACCCTCTCCATGAGTTCAACTGTCATTCTTCTGTCAGAATGACCAGTTTCTACCAATTCCAAATTTTTGATCTGGTTCTGTGCATTTTAATGACTCAAGTTGAATACCAAAGTTAAAGTTAACTTCAGTATCTTTACAAAGAGTACTCATTTGCCCTCAGATCAGCTTTGGTTAAAAAGTTATGCTAATTCAAAGTCAACAGAATTCCTGGAAGAATTTTAACAGCACCTCCCTTGGAAGTGGCTGTTTTCAACCCTGATTTCCATTAAATTCTGTGCTGAAATTTCAAAATCTTTGAATTGCAAAGATGTCACACATCTTCTACTCTCTCTAAGGAGGTATTATATGACAATTTTAGATTTTTCTACTGGGAGTTATGTTTGAAAAACAGAACAGTTCAGAGAATGTTTTACTCTGTCCTGGTTCTGGACAGTTTACCTTCCTCTGGGATTTCAGCCACCTTAAGGTGTGTTTCAGCTCTGGAAGTCTACAACAAAGTTATAGAGTACTTCAATACCTTTCCAGAACTATATAGCACACCTCTCTGGGCTAAAAGACCTGTGAGTTGTGCTCTGTTAAATTCGGCAACCTTGCTGCCCAAAACAGAGCACTCTGCTTTTCATACTTTTGGCTATACTGCTCCACTATCCCATTCTTATACCCAACCAGGGTCCTAAATGTTGAACCTATAGATTTTAATTCTTTGTTATCATTATTCTCATGCATATGCCTACAATATCTCGGTACTACGTTCCTCACAAAAGAAAATCCTAACCGGATTTTACCGGCATATACGTCTCAAATGTGGCACTAAACGGTCTCTCGCACACGTTTACTACACGGATACTTACGTGGTTAGTACCTGCAGAAGACCACACAATAATGGTGCACTCAATGGTTATTCATTTCAGGCAGTTCCATATTTGAAAGTAAATACAAACGCCCGTATCATTGTCATACGGCCGTCCTTGAGTTAGGTCACGTCTCAAGGTACGTGATCGTGTTTCAACACCACACGACGGGGAACCCGAGTAGGTCATGAACGGGTCGTCACGGTTGAGAATGTTATCAACCCAACAGATACCACCTACTGCCCTGCAGGGCACGCCGATGGCAAGCGCTGCGTATGTCCCCCTGGGCTACTTCCAGACGAACACACTCTCGCGTTACTGACCACGCGATGGGGTCTCCACTTACTTGCCTAATGCACGCTAGGGATCAACGTTTCATATGAACTCAGGAACATGAAGAGTCCAAGGGTTTCATATTGACATCTCACACCAAGCTGTGAGACTCTATCCCTGAACCACGTTCCTCGTCAGTGGGAGCTAACCGAAATTGAACCGCTTTCGGTGGCGTTCCTTACCATACTTACCAGAGCGTAGGTGCGTCGTTACATAATTAAAATTCAGAATTATAACACATAGTTAGTATTTGCCACTTTAAGTAACTATACTAATATAGTCCTTACTTGGGCAGCTACCGATTCCTCACCTAACCTAAATTTTCCCATAATGTAGTCCTTAAGTACCGTGCTATCCCCACTGCAGCTCTGATACCAGGCTGTGGCGGACCGGAATCCGCTCATCCAGGATCGCAGAGGGTGGTACCGCGCGATGCGAAACCCGACAGCACACGTCATAAGGACATAATATATTACATGGGAAAAACAACTGAAACTGTACAAACAGGTACAAACTTCAGTTACAACTATTGTTTATATTACAGAGCGGAAGTCTACACTATACAACTCACGCCCGCCTATCTAGCAAAAGTGGTTGTCCAGCCCTAGGACAACCCACACTAGCTGCACTCCTCAGCTCAGCGCGGCGTGTACGGCTCCCACTCAGCCGTGGTCCCCGACGGAGGGTAACCCTCGCCGGTGGACTCGTACTCCGAGTCCGTGGGTGGCTCCTCACCTGAAAAACACTTAAGCAGCAACCGTGAGCACGAAGGCTCAGCAAGGCTTAACCGACTCACCTAAGCATGAAACTCTACATGAGGGGTACAATGGACATAGGATAGTAACATTTCGGCAAAAGGACACGCCTACAAGTTCATCCTTAGTTCATCTTTTAGAAAAAAGTTAACAATTCATGAAATCTGAAATTTAGTAAGCAGTATTTGGTGGCACACATGTAGCATTACAATTATATCAACCAGCAATATTGAATCAACATGTTTCATCCATTAATCTACGTCACGACTCAGTGACCAAGTGGTACTCTTCACCGCGAGGGACGGCGAATCGACTCGATATACACCTGCAGGGAAACCCAAAGAGCACGTCACGTACGCCCACCCGTGGAGCTGCACAGCACGCTCACTCGATGTCGTACGGGACAACCTTTCACCCAACAGCCCAAACGTCGAACCCGTCGCACCGAAACGAGCAGGAGGTTCCCCACACGGAGCATCCCTCTATGCCCGTTGGCAGATTTCCACCTTGCTGCCCTCAGCCTACACCTATAAATCGGTGCGTTATGCCTCGATGCCCGGAGGTTTAGGCTACATCGGTTTATCGGGGCCCATATATCCGATATGCCTTCGGTACGTTCAAACTTGATCAGCGTGGGCCGCACACGCCTCGGTCCTCAATCGACACGGACAGGGCTGCGCACACAAGACTCCCTCTTGCTGCGCCCTAACCCCTGCCTAGCCTCATTTTCATTACTAATGTGATCTCACATCGCTCAACCAAACCCGTGCGTCCCAAGCCTATCTCGCGAGTAGATTCCAACTACTCGACTTATACCGAAACCCTATGAATCTTTAAGCATAGCCTATCTACTCAAGGTCTTAGACACTACCCTCACTCTTTAAGGAACCTTTGGTTATGCAAGTGGGGTTTCTTCATCCTATACCTAATGCACATACATACTTCATATGACACATGTAAACTAAGGAAAAACTTATAAAAAGGTTAATGCAAACCGGGGCTTGCCTTGTTGCTGCTGGTCAGGAGTTAGTTCTTCGTCCGGAAGAAGGAAGTCCAGCACTTCCGGAGTCTCTTCTTCAATGGCTACACGTTGAATATAATACTACATGTAAATTTTAATGCAATGTGTAAACTTGAATACTTATGTACTACTAACTCTAGCTAGCCCTCCCCTTTGGTTCTGAAATTTTTATTGTGGCTTGGCAGGGTCCTAACCAGAGTCTTGACCAAGTTTCATTTGAATCAGAGTTCATTTGCACCTTGTACAAATAAAAGCCTCTTTGGTCAATAATTGAGCCTCTAAGTAATTCCAGGGTTTTTCATGGCTCCCACCATTACTTTCTGGAAACTAGAATTTAGGATGGTTCTAATGGAGTTGGTTTCATGTCATTTGAAGAATTCTACAGAAAGTTATGTCCTAATTAAGATTGGAGAAAATCTGAAAAATGTTTCTGTACATTTTTCTATTGTCCCTGGGCAGTTCCCTTAATCACCCAATTAGGGTAACTAATGAACTTGGATGAGTCTGAAAATTTTACTGGGATTCAGTGATTTTCCAATGAACCTTTCAGCCAAATTTTCAGAATTTTTCATAAAGTAGTTCTCCAGATAAAATTCCCAACAGTTTAAACTTTAGGGATTTAATTCTGGAAAACTATTCACTTTCATGAGCTGAATTTGGTATTGCTGGAAAGTGCTCAGAGATCTGAATCCAACCAAATTTGGTTCACCCGATTTGGAGCTCTCTAACCAAAGTTATGAGGATTTGAAGTTGGGAAGAACTCTGAAAATCGGGGGAAAAGTTTAAACTCTCGGGGCTCGCGGGGACACGTGTCGAGCGCGGAGGTGTCCGGCACACCGGGGATACCACATGTGTCGAGCGCGGAGGTGTCCGACACACCGAAGCTCACAGGGTATTTGCGCGCCAGCACAGCCGATCCCTGGCCACACCCGATCCCGATTTAAATTCTCCAGCCGCTGATACGTGGGTCAGCCGGCTTCGTCTTCCTCCCGCCATTCTCTCGCGCCCGCGCCGCCGACCTCGCCGGAGCAGACTCGGGGCTCGCCGGCTCGCCGCTGCCGGACCTCCCATGGTCTGAAACTCGCCGCCAGGGGGTTGTCGACGTCGAGGAACACGTCGAGGGTGACAGGTCGGGCTGGGGGTGACCGGAAGTAGCTCGGCGACGTGCCACGGCCTCGGTTGAGGTTCGACACCGTCGACCGTGGTTTCTAAACCCGCCAACACCTCGAACAAACGGCCCTATAGCATCAGTGTACCTCTAGGAAGCTCGACAAGGTGTCAAAAGGGTTCAGGGATGGCGGCAAGTCGGTCGGCACCGTGTGACCGATCATGCCCGCCATGACCGCCCTCGATCAAGCTCGAAATTCGTCACTCCTAGACAGTTTCACGCTACGGATGCAGAAAAGAACTTGATCGCCGGCTAGTCCAGCGTCTATGTGCAAGATTTGATGACCTCCGGAAGATCATAGAGTGAGAATTTAAAGAAACCATACCGGAAGCTCGGTTTATGGTCGCCGGAGCAAAAACTGGAAATTCTCTGCGGATTCTTCACGGTTGGTTTCCAAACTTGGAGGAGAGCAGCACGGTGATCGTGCGCTCCTGTTGCCTCTCTCGCTGGACCGTGAAAACGCCTGTGGAACGCTGCCCACGGGCGCCTGACTCTCGGCTGAGGCTAGGTCGCCGCGGTGGCGATCGTCTTTGGGCAAAGGAGGTCGGAGCTCGGGGTTCCTGGCGTTGGGGAGGTGAAGTGCGAGCTCAGGTGGCTGTCTAGCAGCTCAGGGACGAAGGAGGAGATGGTTTTGCTGGTTTTCCCGATTGAGCAGAGAGTTGCGGCGAGAAACAATGACGCTGCTCGGGTTTGCCCACGAGAAGATAAAGCCGGCCGACTCCTGCTCGGCTGAGGCGGTGCCGGTCGCGTGGGGGTGTGAGCCAGCCGCCCTGGGCGCCAGCGCGCGAGAGGGAAGCAGCTGGTGGCGCCGGTAGCTGCTCGGTAGCACAACCGACAGCTGCTCGGTGGAATTTCCCACCGAGACTCTGACTTTGGGTGCAAGTTTCTCCTTCTCCCCTCTATGACATGTGGGTCCCACCGGGGGTTTTAACCTCTGAAATTTACTCCTAATCACTGTTGTAAACAGTGAGCCCCATAATACCCCTGGTGATTCAAATTGTTCACCCCTGAGCCATTTGAATTGAATAGAATTCAAATTGGGTTCGGTTTGAGTGAATTTTAACACAAGTTCAGTTTTGAATTCAAATAAAGTTTGAATTCGTCCCACTTAGCTCATGTCAAGATCAACTCCGAATGGAGTGAAAATTGGTGTGGTGTGGTGATGAACACTTCAAATGTGTGCCAAAACTGAGGCCCTTACAGCAGACTGCAACCCAGCTCTCACTCCCATGGAGGAGAGACTGAAGTTGAGCCGCAACAGCACGACGGAGGAGGTGGACGCCACGCAGCATCGACGTCTTGTGGGGAGCCTTCGCTAACTCGCCCACACACAACCGGACTTGGCATTCTCTGTCGGCTACGTCAGTCGGCTCATGCAGCGACCGACGACGGAGCACCAGCAGGCTGTGAATAGGATCATCCGCTACGTTGCCGACACTCTCGACCACGACCTCTACTACTCGAGGTGCCCTGGGGAGGCACACCTTGTCGGGTACAGCGACAACAACCACGCCGGCGACATTGACACTAGCAAGAGCACGAGCGGGATTCTCTTCTTCCTCGGCAAGTGCCTCGTTAGCTGGCAGTCGGTCAAGCAGCAGGTGGTGGCCCTGTCCAGCCGCGAGGCCGAGTACATAGCGGCCTCTACTGCTTCGACTCAGGCGCTCTGGCTAGTTCGACTGCTTGGTGATCTCCTCGACAAAGACACCGGAGCGGTGGAACTCAGGGTGGACAACAAGTCCGCTCTGGCTCTAGCAAAGAACCCCGTCTTTCATGAACGGGCAAGCACATCCGGGTGAGGTACCACTTCCTCCGAGGCTGCTTGGAGAAAGGGAGCATCAAGGCGTGCTACATCAACACCAAGGACCAGCTTGCAGACCTGCTCACCAAGCCCCTTGGGAGGATCACGTTCCTTGAGCTTTGCTCTAGGATCGGGATGGTCCAACTCTCCCACAAGACAACGCACAAGACTTAGGGGGAGAATGAAGGAATAAGTCTTGTACTCTTGGTCTATGTGGCCCCTAGTTAGGACAACATCTCAGTCCTTAGTAGGACAGCATATTAGTCCTTTGATAGGACAACATCTTAGACCAAGAGGACAACATCTTAGTCCTTTGGTAGGACAACATCTTAGACCAAGAGGACAACATATTAGTCCTTTGGTAGGACATCATCTTAGACTAGCATCTAGGTATATGCTTAGCTGCCTTAGCTATAAATATGTAATCCCAACCCCTAGATTGAGTATGGCATTGTGTGTGAAATGAAACAAGAAAAATTTCCCAACTCTTAGTGTCATCCTCTCCATGAGAGTAATACTTCAGATTCTAACATGCTGCATGCACCTAATGGAACTAATGCCACCAGCCAATATGCATGGGTACACCTAATGGAACTAATGCCACCAGCCAATATGCATGCTACCCGTACACTTCACTACATGTTACGGTTTATACCTTGCCCCATTTATGCACAAAATACACGTCTCACGTAGCTCCTAGCATCAACATGATCCTTGGGTTTTCTTGATTTAATCGTATTTAAAAGGCCTTGAATCCTAATTAAATCCAACAGGCCGGATGTGAGATAGATAACCACCGTCCCTGTCACACGAGGGGAGGGAGAGATCCTCGTCACCATGCATCCTGTAATTGCTTGCGTCCTATGTACGGAGAATAGTACACCTAACAGCAATTTGATGATCGGAAGAAGCTTGACATCTTTCCATTGAATACATGATAGGTACGTGCACCTTGATATACGATCACATAATATATAATTAAGCATGGTTTAACCACATGATGATGCTTAATTATACACAATTATTTCCCAAGTATTTAAGGGCGTAATGCCCGGGTTTCGATAGGGATGGCACCCCTACCATGACTTGATATGTTGCTCTCTGCGAGCTTATTAGCCGTGTCGTAAAGTGACAAGACGCAGCGCTCAACAACGATCCTTCAATGATTTGATAATGATGACTACCGTAGCCTGGTGACAAATTCGCACCCATCGATCTGTCGCTATTTTGTGAACAATGCAGTAAGAATTGATCTTTCTCTCTTATATTTAATCTGATATATTATCATTAAACAACTAACCCTGGTCTTGTGTTTCTGCCTTGCTGCAGTACTTGTGTAGTATGTGTGGTGAGTGGGTTGTCCATTTTCTATGTGCTCGATCTGTGTGCTACTACACCTGCCACTTTCTTCCAGTACTACTACGATCCTAGCTAGCTTGATCTGTCATCTGTGAATCAGCAGGTCTGTAGCTCGCATCTGGAGCGGATTTCTCTCTTGGACGAGGCTATCAAAACTTTTGCTCATTTCAAGAATGTTCAGTTTTCTCATTTGACAACGGAAAAGTTGGTGGTATGGCCACTGTCTTTGACTACTTGGTGACTCACGTGGAGTATCACAAATACATATACTCGTACACACTCCTATTCTAGAAATGTAGACATTTTTTTGTTTAATCAGAGTCAAACATTTCTAACTTTAAATACTGGCAATATAGAAATCATATTACTAGATTTACCGTGAAACAAATTAGAAAAAATAAGGTGGCACGAGTTGGTATACCTTGCTATGGTTTAGCAAATTAGACATGTGCCTTTTTTAGAGGAATATAAACCTGCCACGTATCTTGGAAAAGATTGTCTAGTAGATCATGGTCGCAGCGGGAGGAAAGATGAGATGGTCAAGCAGGGCACCACAACATGGCACGAATAAATAAATACAAGAAAAGCCATAAAAAAAATCAACAACTACTACTACAATACTAGCTAGTTACACTCACTTCCTTTATTTTTATTTAATTGATTAGTTTAATTTTAAACTAATCAACATTAAGTAAAAAACCAAAAAGACTAAACTAGTCTATCTAGTCTATCCTCGTAGATTTTGACCGGTAATTTGTACACAACACAACAAAGCGGCATCTATGCATGAATGAGCGGAAAGGGATAGGCATCCCTCAAGGCACCACCGGCGAGTGGGTCCCGGGACCGAAAGGGAGAGGACAGGCGGGAGGCCCTCGTGCAACTCTGATTTGATTGATTGACTAGGGACTAGGGTCCGTACGTGTACCCCCGGCCTCGATCGCCCATTGTGGATGTGGATCAAGAGGGAGAAGGACCCACTCGTGCGCGTGGCCAGATCGAGCCATGGCGTGTCGTGTCGCTACTGGACTGGCCGAAAATTTCTGAGATGGACATGGCGAAGTACTCCTGTCTGTCAAGGTATACCAGGAAAGAGGAGTATGTAAAGTTCAAATTTTTTATCCTATCCATGCGAAGATTCGTGTCTCAAATAACGATCTCGATGATATGTGCCTCCTGGGTGAAAGGATTCTGTACCTCCTGTACGTTGCTGTCTGGCGCTTCAGATCCATCCGAGTTGAAACTTGATCAATTGATGGTCCTTGGTTTGGGCAGGGGGACGCGTACGTACGGACAGCCTAGCTAGCCTGGTGTCGCAATCGTAGCCTGGAAACCCCACCGCGCCGCATCAGATCTGCGATCTCGATAATAAGCGATGAGCGGGGCGAGATTGGACCATTGATGCATGGCATGGGGCGCGCCCATGTACATGTGGGAATGGGATGTGGCTGCCGCCGCCTACGGCCTACTACCTGTGAGCAACAAATGCTCCTCCATAATAAACCGCACGCCTTTCCGCCTCGCTCGATTGTGTAGCTGCACAGATGGATGGAGGCTGGTCCATGCAGCGATGTAAATGCAAGCGCAGTGTCCGTCCGTCCGTTCGCAAGCAGAGCCAGCCAGCCACACGTGCACGTGCATCGCGTCCCTGGCCTGCTCCAGCTGCGCTTGCCTTCCTTGCATCCATCTGCCCCGGCCCGGCGCGCGTCTTTATTGCTTCGTCTAATCAACCGCAGCCGCTGCCTATGGCTCTGCCATGCTGCTGCCGCGTGAACGAGCGCGTGCTGTGGCTACTCCTCTAGTGCTACTATGACAAGTACCAATAAATATTATTCTCTCTATTTTGAACTAATTAATTTTATTTATTTTAAAATAGAGAGAGCATTCTCTAACTATTAGTTTTTTTAATAGACATACTTCTCTTTTCCTGTTACATATTTCTCTATTTTTCTTCTAGTCTTCTATACAATACATATTTTCACTCCTCTTTACCGTGTGCAAAGCTAAAACGATATCTTTTTAAACAAAGAGAGTAGTCACGGGCCAAGAGCACCCAATATGCTCTCATAGAAACGGGGTAGGGATGAATTTCTAGATTTGACCATAAAATAGCTACATAGAGGTCGTACTGAGTTTCTATGACAAAGCACCATAACAGAATAACCAGTCTAAATTTCTAACTCTACGATATAATATCATTCCACAAGAATTGATCAATAAATCAAGTATTATTTATATCTTAATATTCCACTGTCGAAGTGTTTGGTCGACATTTCCCCCGGGCCTGTACTGGGCAGCCCGCGGAGGTTCTGTTTTCGGTGGGGCTAGTCACTTGCGGAGAGCTTGAGCGTATGGACGAATTAGTAAGAGCTTGACACGGCGAGTTTTACGTGGTTCAGGCCGCCGGAGCGTAAAACCCTACGTCCACGGCGAGCTAGGGAGCTCGCTGTATTGTTTGTTGCTCAGAACCGGAGTCCTGAGCTTGGGGATGACTGATGTCTAGCGTATGAGTTGCGAGAGTGCGAACCCTTGCTAATGTCGCCTACCTGAGCCTTTTATAGCCCAAGACTCGGGTGGCTTACAAGGGGGCCCGGGACCCGACAGGTGGTCCCGGGGAGATTTTCTGTTATCTACCGTATCTGCAGTTATACCGGTAGTTGTCTCTGCCGAAGGCTTCTGAGTCTTCGTCTTGCAGCCCTGCCCATGCCGCATGCTAGTCGTAGTGGTTGACGGCGGGGGCGGCATGGGATGTCTTGTCGCTGCGTTTATTGGCTGGCAGGCTCTGACACCGCGCGCCAGTCTGTGATGCGACTGGGCGCAACGGCACCTGACAGAGGCGTGCTCCGCGTCTCCGCGTCTTGGGAATGCGCGGGCCTTGAATACCTTGTACGGGCAAGGTATGGGGCGTCTTTACGCCCGCCGCCTACCGCTCGGGGGCAGGCAATGCTCTTCTGCTGGCCACGTGGCGGGCCCGGAGCCCTCCTCAGAGGAGAGGAGGGTCCGGCCCCGCAGGACACGTGGAGCCTTCGGACTTCTCCCCGCGGAGGGGGAGGTCCGGCTTCCGTCGGCCACGTGGCAAGCCCGGAGCTCTCCTCTGAGGAGAGGGAGGTCCGGCCCTGCTGGACACGCGGCACCCTCGGACCTCTCTCCCGCGGAGGGGGGAGGTCCGGCTTCTGTATGCCACGTGGCGGGCCCGGAGCTTTCCTCTGAGGAGAGGGAGGTCCGGCCCCGCCGGACACGTGGCGCCTTCGGAGCTCTCCCTGCGGAGAAGGGCGAGTTCCTTAGGCATTTTCCCCTGTGCGCGGGGGTACCCCATATCGCGGGTACCGACAGTGGCCCCCGGGCCCATCTTGGGGGAGATAGCGAGCCCGAGGTGGGACCTCCGTCTCTTCTGATCCGCGCACTTTCTCTAAGTCCCGCATTGACCGCTGTCGGAACACAAACGGCCGCGAGATCGTGGGAGCGTGCGCCCACTTGATGGTTGCTTTTACTGCGACGGTTCCCAAGACTGCTACTTCTACACGTTGCGGCACTTTCTTCGGGAACCGCCGGAGTGCCTTGCCGGCTTGTCTTCTTAGGAGACTGACTCCTTGACCCACGGCTTCAGTTGGGCGGCTTGGGTCCACCTGTCATCGGCGCTCGGTCTTGGAGCCGAAGCATTTGCCGATGCGATGTATTCGAAGAGTTTCGGATCGCTTGGAATTGCACCCGGGAAGTTTTTAGAGGGGATCTTACCCACATTGTGGCTTCCCTTCGCACTTCCCAGCGCTCTTCCTTGGACTCTTGTGCCTTTGTCTTCTTGCCTTTGAGACCTTCCTCGTCATGGCCTCCAACCCGCCACCAGAGAAGAAGCGCGCTCGATCTCCTCCAGCGGCGGCGTCTGTGCCAAGTCGGGGATCTGGGGTGCCTGCATCTCCTGCTTCTGGAGATGGCACTCCTCCCGACGGCAACTCAAAGAGGCCCCGGGCTGATGCGGTGGGGGGAGATTCTGGAGCGTCCCCTGTTCCGCCAGTTCAAGCGACTGCAGAGCGGCCGTCAGTGACGGCAGCGGGATCTCGGAGTCCTACCCCGGCCCGGAAGTCGGGGTTCAGAGCCCGCTGGAGCGTTCGCGTTTCTCGGCCATCCCCAACTGGCGGGGAGTCTGCGCCGTTGCGCTCGGAAGCCGGGACAACTGCCGCGGCCCTCAAGTCAGCGTGATCTTCTCCTGTTTCGGTGTGCCCGGACTCCGCGACGGCGTCATCTCTTCCTGCCGAGACGACCGCCGCGGCCCCCAGGCCAGCGCAGGTCGAACCTGCACCAGGCGGCCCGGCCTGTATTCCAGCGCCGCCTTTCCCGACTCATCCTTCTCCATAGGTCAAGAAGCCAGGAGCTAGAGAGAGCCCGGCAGGTCCGGCTGCCGGACCCCCGGCGCCAGCTTCTCCTGACCGGCGTCTCGTCTTGGTCGTTGGTGCATTGGCTCCTCTTGAGGATGAGGTGATGGAGGAGGTCGGGGGAGCTGCCCCGGCCTCTGCTGCTCCACTGCCCCTGGCGGATGCCGTCGCGCTTGTCGAAACGAGCGTCCGGCAGGTCTTGGCCGCACTTGGTCGCGAGCGGGAGGAGCACACGGTTGAACGAGACCGCCTCCTCACATGGGGGAACCTTTTGTGGGAGCGGACCGCGAAGGTCAAGAGCGAGCTCGACTCCAGGCAGGAGTTGCTTGACTTCAGGGAAGTGCTCCTCGACCGGCTGAAGCGGTCTGTCGACCGCATGGACGCCGAATCGCGGCGGATCAACAGGGAGGCCCTGGAGGCACACGCCCGGGCCGAGGAGAGCCTCTCTGCCGCTGAGGAGATACGGCAACTGTTGGAGCGCCGTAAACTTGCCGTTGAGGAACAGGAGCGTTCCACAGCAGCCGAGGCGGAGAGGGTCGCTGCGCAGCTGGCGGCGGGCGAGGATGACCTTCGAGCTTGGATTGAGGAGCTAGAAATTCAGAAGGCAGACCTCGACATACGGGAGGAACGAGTCTCCCGCGAACGCCGGGGGGTCCTGGATCGGGAGTTGGCCACCGACTTCAAGGCTTCTGAGTTGGAGCGGCTCGCCAAGACTCTCCACCTTCGGGAAAGCTCCCTGGTGGCCAAGGAGAAGGAATTCTCCAAGAGAAACCAAGAGGCCCTGCAGGCAGCCCGCCGCGAAGTGGAGGAGCTCTCGGCCTTGCGGTCCTCCGAGGCGCATGCGGTTCAAGCTTCGTTAATCGAGCAGGGTCCGCCCTGGTCCCTCTTTGCTTCAGTCCGGTGAGGGCAACAGCTCCTGCGTTGAAGGTGGCGATGGTGATCCCCGCGCTAGAGTCGATCGGCGCCAAGCTGGACAGGCTAGACTCGGTGGTCGCCAGCGAGCTTGAGGCCGAGGGACACGGCTTGGCCTTAGAGGTCGCCTCACATGTGCTGGCGTGCTTCAAGAGCCGCGACCCTTCTTTCTCCCTGGAGCCAGCGAGAGAGGGCCCAGCCGCGGAGCGGGAGGAAGCTGCCAAGGCTGAAGTCGAGGACGTGGCCGCCCTTGTAGCCGCCAGGTTCTGGCGTGAGCCGGGAGGACTCTAGGACATGTTTCTCCCTTTTTATCGAGTCTGTAGTCCAGCTCATGGAGCCTCGCATAAATAGACCCTCTTGAATGTTTGTGTCTGTGATGCCTTTTCTCTCCTTCTTGGCTTTGCCTGACTGAGTCCTTAGCTCCGCAAGGTACTCAGAGGCCTTCACCAATCTCAGAGCTCTGCACAGACACCTTCCCCGGGTCCTAACTGTATTAGGGACCCCCGGGGGTCTCCGGATCTCGCCCTATGGGGAGGTCCAGATCTGCCGCCCACGTGGCAGGTCCGGAGCCCCTCCTGAGGAGGCGGGGGCCCTGGCCCTGCCGGACACGTGGGGCTTTCGGAGCCCCCCCTCCACCGAGGGGGAGGTCCGGTTTCTGCCTGCCACGTGGCGAGTCCGGAGCCCCCCTCAGGGGAGGCGGGAGCTCCGGGCCCGCTGGACACGTGGGGCCTTCGGGCCTCGCCCCTGCTGGAGGGGCGGGGCCCGGTTCTTCCAGTCCTATGCCGGAGTAGTTGGTAGCTCCTTTCCCCCCGCTTCGTGCAGTCCCCGTTGCTGTAACCTGGAGGTATTGCACACAGGCAGAGGAAACGTAATTCTCCTTGGGGAATCCTCCCCTCCCGTCTCCTAGTCTTATTCGGCTTACGATCCTGATCCGTTATACGGGGCTTGGGCAATTCTGTGTGCGAGGCGCCGGAGCTCCGGCTCCCTCCGAGGTCCGGGTACGGCCGTCCGATCCCTAGTACCGGGCCGTGCGTCGGGGAAGCAGAGTGCACGTGCTTTGGGTTCATGACCAGGCAAAGCGGTTGTACTCCCCTGTACCTCCGGAGGGCAGGATGCGCACGCTTTGGGCTCGGAGCCGGCTAAGCGGGATACGCACTCTGGACCCCCCATGCACAACGCAGGCCTTTCCTGGAGGTGACCAACTGGCACCGCAACACCTGACTGGGGGAGGCCCGAGAGACTCACTTGGCCATCGGCAGGTGCCTCAAGCGTAACCGCCCTCGGTAAGATAGCGAATGCTGACTATGGATGAGCGCGGGAGAGAGGGAGCTAGATGTACGATGGACATACATAGATAGTGCGATCATAAAAATTAATACGTAATTTAAATGAGCACATGAGAGAGAGCTAAGTAGAACAAGTTTCTGTGTTAATGCCCATAGGTGGAAATCTGGCTGTACATGGAGGCAATGACCCGCCTCGTCTACAAGGGAAGCAAGACTCTCCGCGCTTAGGGTTGGAACCAGGCTAAGCTGGACGTAGTCCTGGGCCGTCCCTTGAGACTTAGCTGCCCCAAGCGCTGTTCCTAAACTCTATGGGATTTATTACAGAAGGGAATGACCCTGTTCTACTAACGCTCGAGGGATAGGACTTATAGTGTTGTTCCATGCCGGGGGTTTTGGGAACGGATCCCACACTCGGTTGAAAGGCATGTGTACCTGGGGCGGCAGCTTTCATGATTTGGAAAGGGACCATCCCGACTTGGGGAGAGTTTATAGGTCCTTCTCGGGAAAGTGCGTGCCGCGACACCAAGTTGCCCTTCTGCAGGTCCCTGACGCGTTTGGTTCTTTGGCGGTAGTGCTAGAGCAGCAGCCGAGACCGTGCGTTGTGGGGCGTTACCTGCAGCCGAGTCTCGTCGATGAGGTTGTCATCTTCACGCTGGATCAGGTCCTGCGCGGCTTCTCCTGGGCGCCCCCGGGGAGTTCTCCCCTTCTGGCTAAGGCCTTCAAGAGGTAGGTGGACCCGTGCCCGTCTTGGAAGACCCAAGGCGCCTTCCCCTTCTGGCAAGGCCTTTAAGGGGTTGACAGACCTTGGGCGGCTCCCGGGAGGTATGACTGAGGCACGGAGGCGTGCTCTCGGGTGAGGCTGGCCCGACTTTGCACCATTGTGATTGGTTCTTGGGCTGCTGCGACCACTTGGGGCTTCTCCAAGGTTGACGCCGCAGCAGTGCAGCCTCCACTGACCTGGGACGGCAGCCACAGCCGGCTACCGTCCCGGCCCGTAACCATCGGAGCTGGAGTCCTCACCGTTATGCACTGTCTTTATGACACGCTGAGGCTCCTGAAACCCCACCTGTTGGGCGGCGCTGACTGGAGCATCGACTTTCTGCTTGCCATCCCTCTGAGGGTGGAGCGGCGCTTCAGCTCTCTGCTGCCTTCCTTTGCGGAAGCGCTCCGCGAGCCTCTGGATATCCCAGCACTCGGCAGCGGTATGGTTGCCGGCGCCATGCACGGGGCATAGCCCGCCCTGGTCACTATCTGGGGCTGGTGACTGCCGCTGCCTTTTGTCGGGGCGTGGCCCCCGAGCTCCACTAGTCGTCGCGGCTGCGGCGACGGGAGCCGCGGACGATGACTTCATCTTGCCACTGCCTCGGTTCTTGGCCTTCTTGCCACCTCCATAGGCAGCAGCGCCGGACCCGGGTTGTCCTCCTGACTCGGAGGTCGGCAGAGAGTGCCAGTTCCGCCCTTCAGCTGCTTTGGCGCATTTGTCCGCCAGGCTGAATAGCTCAGAGACGTCGCGGACCTCTCTGGTCGCGAGCTTCTTAAGCATTTTCTCGTCCCGGGCACCCTGCCGGAACGCCACCACCACAGAAGCACTTTGAATATGCGGGATGGTGTTGCATACCTGGGAGAACCGCTGGATGAAAGAACGCAGCGACTCCCCAGGTTGTTGCTTGATGGTGTGGAGGTCAAGCTCCGTGCCGGGACGGGTGTAGGAGCTGCCGAAGTTGGCGATGAAGGCAGAGCTCTCCCCAGGAAGTTATGGAACCCTGAGGGAGATTCATGAGCCAAGACCGGGCTGGGCCGGTCAAGGCGACGGGGAAGTAGTTGGCCATGACAGCCTCATCCCCTCCTGCTGCAAGTACGGCGGTGGAGTAGATCTGGAGGAACTCCGCCGGGTTAACGCTGCCATCGTACTTTTTGGGCAGGTGCGGCCGAAACTTGTGCGGCCACCTCGCGAAGCGAAGGTGGGGTGCAAGGGCCGCACATCCTGCTCCTGTTGCCGCAGGTATTGGTGCCGCCAACGCTTGGTTCGCACCTGGCACAGTGTACCCCGGTATGGGCAAGGCCGCTCCATAGACCGGGGACGCTGCTTGCAGGGCATATGGTTGTGGCATATGCTGCGCGGCGTACGCCTGGGGCAGAGCTCGCGTGGCGAAGATCTGCCCTTCAGGCTGGGTCGAGGCCGACGTTATGCTGTCGCCAGCCTCTTGGGTGCGACGCCTTTCTCGACGTCGCTCGAGGAACACTCGGGCATCTTGGCCCAAGTGGCATCACTCCAGCTCTGCCCTCAGGTCCGTCGACGGAAACCTGGTGGTGCTGGATTCCGCCGTCTGCCCGTCAACCGTTGGCGTGCGCGTCAGCGACACAACCGGTTGGCCGGGGCGTCGCCCTCGCCGAAACCGAGGGTTTGCGGCGGCGACGACGAGGCGGTCCACCTGGCGGGACCATTGCCGGGTCGCTGAGTGGGGCGCATCCCCAGCAGGTGGGTTGTGCAGTAGCGCTCTTGCTGCAGCTAGCGCACCCCCATGGTGTACGCTCAGCGCTGCAGAAGATCTCACGCTGGTCGGAGCCTGCCTTGCTGGAGTCGGCGTTGCCGGAGTCGGCTGCGGGCTACCAGCTTGTGCCAACACACTCCGTCCTGAGTGCGTCGACATGTACTCCCCGCTGGTCACGGTTCGCCGTGAATGCGGGGGAGGAGAGTTTGCCGCTGAAAAGGAAGCTTGGTCATCTTCGTCGACGGAAACTCGTCGTGCAAGGGAAAAGCCCCCTTCCTGGCGAGCCAAATGTCGAAGTGTTCGGTCGACACTCCCCCCGGGCCTGCACTGGGCAGCCCGCGGAGGTTCTTTTTTCGGTGGGGCTAGTCACTTGCGGAGAGCTTGAGCGGATGGACGAGTTAGTAAGAGCTTGACACGGCGAGTTTTACGTGGTTCAGGCCACCGGAGCGTAAAACCCTACGTCCACGGCGAGCTAGGGAGCTCGCTGTATTGCTTGTTGCTCAGAACCGGAGTCCTGAGCTTGGGGATGACTGATGTCTAGCGTATGAGTTGCGAGAGTGCGAACCCTTGCTAATGTCGCCTACCTGAGCCTTTTATAGCCCAAGACTCGGGTGGCATACAAGGGGGGCCTAGGACCCGACAGGTGGTTCCGGGGAGATTGTCTGTTATCTACCGTATCTGCAGTTATGCCGGTAGTTGTCTCTGCCGAAGGCTTCTGAGTCTTCGTCTTGCAGCCCTGCCCATGCCGCATGCTAGTCGTAGTGGTTGACGGCGGGGGCGGCATGGGATGTCTTGTCGCTGCGTTTATTGGCTGGCAGGCCCTGACACCGCGCGCCAGTCTGTGATGCGACTGGGCACAACGGCACCTGACAGAGGCGTGCTCCGCGTCTCCGCGTCTTGGGAATACGTGGGCCTTGAATACCTTGTACGGGCAAGGTATGGGGCGTCTTTACGCCCGCCGCCTACCGCTCGGATGCAGGCAGCGCTCTTCTGCTGGCCACGTGGCGGGCCCGGAGCCCTCCTCAGAGGAGAGGGGGGTCCGGCCCCGCAGGACACGTGGAGCCTTCGGACTTCTCCCCGCGGAGGGGGAGGTCCGGCTTCCATCGGCCACGTGGCAAGCCCGGAGCTCTCCTCTGAGGAGAGGGAGGTTCGGCCCCGCTGGACACGTGGCACCCTCGGACCTCTCTCCCGCGGAGGGGGGAGGTCCGGCTTCTGTATGCCACGTGGCGGGTCCGGAGCTTTCCTGTGAGGAGAGGGAGGTCCGGCCCCGCTGGACGCGTGGCGCCTTCGGAGCTCTCCCTGCGGAGAAGGGCGAGTTCCTTAGGCATTTTCCCCTGTGCGCGGGGGACCCCATATCGCGGGTACCGACATCCACAATTTCCATGCATGACTAAACATATGAAATACTCATAAATATACTAATAAATTCCTGCCAAGGCTTCGAGGAGTAATATAGAAAATTAAAAAGTGTCCTGACATAGGATTCATATTTATTATATTATGCAATTGATCCAATTAGTTTTCTAAAATAGGAGCAACTTTTTCGGTACACTGCAGACCGAGTACCCCCACGTAGTGGATAAAAACTACCTGGGTCCCGCCTCTCCTGCTTGGGCGGGCCCCAACGTAAGGCACGTGCCATGAGCCCCATGGGCAGACCCGGGGGATCCACGTGTCTTCAGGCCCTGAGCCTGACTACCGGCCAAGGGTGGCTCGGGAGCCGCCACGTGACCAGTGGTGCCGGACCCCATCTTCCGTCAAGGAGGGCTACGGCGCTGGCACCTGCTCGGAACCTCCTGAGCCACACCCTCCGTCAGAGAGAGCACCGGAGGAGCCACGTGTCCTACGGCTTCGGGTCCGACCTCCAGCATAAGAGGGCCCTGGTGCGGCCGCATGGACGAGGGCTCCTAGAATACCCTCCATCCGAGGAAGGCCCCGGTGCGGCCGCATGGGCGAGGGCTCCTAGAATACCCTCCATCCAAGGAAGGCTCCGGATGTGCCACGTGTCCTACGGCCCCGGACCCGACCTCCAACACGGGAGGACTCTGGTGCTGCCACATGCCTAACAACTCCGGACCAGCCGCTACTCCGCAAGACAGCTCCGGCGGAGACGCGTGTCCCAGGGCCACGCGCCCGGACGTCACTTCGACGAGCAACGGGCAGATGGCCAAGGAGTAAAGAGGAAGGTACGCTGTCAGGCCGAGCATTCAAGGCTCGCGCCTTCCCCAGAAGCATGGCGCACGGTGCACGCCTATGTTCCCCGTCAGCTCACCATTACGGTGAGCAGACAGGGCGGCGAGGCGTCATGGCACAACAGTGCCACCCAACGGCGCAGAGCAGCCAAGCATGACGAGGAGACGCGGTGACAGGACGGGGACTTCATCATCACCAGCCGCCCGTTGCCTCTAAGCAGCCTTCGGCGGCGACGGCGACAGCGTCGCAAGTGCCGACTGAGGCCAGTCCAAAGAGCGTGTTGTTGGCAGCCCGTTCGCTCCTGCACACCCCCCCGAGCGCGGGAGCTTCCCCATCCGCTGCTGAACAATGGCGCAACGACGTCAACCACCTCGTCGTCGCTGCGCTCAACACGTCGTGTCACCAGAGACGGCGGCCAGGGACGGGACAGCTGCCGCCCCGTAACCTAACAAGGGATTACAAGACGGTGACCACCCGCTCGACTGCGACGTCCAGACTCCCCACCACAGACCTCAGGGGCGAGCTAGACCCTCGCCACCGTCACAAAGAAGATGGTCGCGTCACCATCAAGCGACGGTGCGAGTGGCGTCGTAGCCTCAGGGAGGAGTATGGTACCCCGAGTACCATGCGCCACATCTAGCAGGCCAGAACCCCGTCTCCCCAGGCTCATTGGGAGGTTGCATGGCTCTGGCCCCACACCTTCTTATGGCGGTGTGGTCGCGCAAGTTCTGGCCGCACTTGCCGGACAAGTTCAACGGGACAGTCAACCACGTAGAGTTCCTGCAGATCTACTCCACCGCCATCCTTGTTGCAGGAGGGGATGAGGCCATCATGGCCAACTACTTCCCCGTGGTCTTGACCGGGTCATCCCGATCATGGCTCATGAACTTGCCCCAGGAGTCTGTAACCTCCTGGGAAGAGTTGTGCCTTCAGTTTACGGCCAACTTTGGGAGTTCCTACATCCGACCGGGCTCGGAGGCTGACCTCCACGCTCTGCAACAGCAACCGGGAGAGCCGTTGCGCTCCTTCATCCAGTGTTCCTCCCAGGTTAGGAACATCATCCCCCACATCTCCAATGCCTCCGTCGTCCTCGTCATTCAACAGGGCGTCTGTGACAAGAAGATGCTCGAGAAGCCTACTTTGGGGGTAGACTTACGGAGGTGTCCTATGGACTGCGGTCTGGGTAGAGGTACCCATCCCCTGCAGCAAGGCGGATGCGCTTGGACGGCATGCTCGTACTGGTTGGGTGAAAGGCTTGTCACTCCTCCTCGAGAAAGCTCTGGCCAAGGCACCTGACAGACCTCCCTTCAGCTGCCTACTCCTCGCGGTGTACCCGGGCGTCGGGTGAACCATTGTCACACGGCGAAATGGAGGAACGCCTTGTCAGGCGTGGAGAGTATTGCGCCGCTCACTATGGTCGGAGCCGAAACTCTCATCCTGGTCATATATGACCTTTAGCGCCCGTTTGGCGTCTTGGAACTCCATCTCCTGGTCCGTGCTGACCTCTGAGTCAGCCTTTTGCTTGCCCTCCCGTTGGCGGGAGGTTGCGCCATCCTGGCGCTCCTGCCTGAGCTTGCAGAAACACTCTGCCAGTCTCTGGATTTCTCGGCATTCACTGGCACTGTGCCGATTGGTGTCGGACGACTGTCGCGGGCGCTTGTCAGCGCGTGGCCCCCGGCCCCCTGCGGCCGCTACTGCTGCAGCAGTGTGGGCACCGGTTAGTGGCTTGTCCTTGCCGTCGGCCTTCTTCTTCCTGCCACCAGGGCCCTCCCTGGTGGGCTCTCCCCCTTTGCTGGGCGGTGTGTGCCAGTTACGGCCCTCCACGGCCGTGGCAAACTTGTCTGCCAAGCTGAAGAGCTCAGAGACGTCCTACACGTCGTGCGTGGCATGGTAGAATATTTTTTTCTTTTTCTCTTTCTTGTAATGGTAACATAGAGACTGGAAACATAGCTTAGAACAGCTAAAGTCCCGGAAGGGTCCAGTCACTCTCAGTACCCGAGGCGAATTGCTGCCTTCTTACACAGCCTGTTGCCCCCTATTGCCCGAAGGAAGCCAAAAAAAATGTATCCTAGCCTGTGCACTCCATTACAATCTATGTTGGCTTATGCATAGCGGTTATAAATGGCATGTCTAGAACCACCCTACACGCTAGTCCTACACATTTGTGGCGGAATTGATTTCGTCTCCTTACCACCTAGGGGGTCGAGACGATGGTGTCCCGGAGCCAGAGTCCCGGTTTTCACCGGACCCAGCTAGACACTCTGCTGTGACGGCCCTCACGCGATCGAGGTGCCGAAGCGGGGGTCCTGCTCATCTCGCAGTCAGGAGAGCAGTTCAAGTACATGGTGCATCTTGACGCCAAAGCTACTAATAGCATGGCAAAGTATGAAGCCCTCATATTTGGCTTGAGTACTGCCTTTTCTCTAGGAATACGACAGATGCTAGTTAAAAGGAGACTCCCAACTCGCCATCAAACAAGGCGAGCGAGAGTATCCCTACATTCACCCACAGCCAGCTGCCTACCTTTTCCGTGGGCAAGAGGTGTAGAAGAGATTTCATTCTTTGGAGTAGCGCCATATTCCCCGCGCCAACAACGCGGTGGCAGACAACCTTTCAATAAAAGCCTCTGCATGGGCCCTGGTCCTCGAAGGCACCTTTGAAAGGAAGCTACTGCGTCATACAGCCTGGCCTTCCGAACCAGGCGAAGGGGGCGACCCCAACACATCAAAGCTGGCAGTCCCGGCGGTCCTGCAACCATGGTGCTCGCCAGGGATCGTATGCGTCACCGGGGACTCCGTGTAACCCGGTGCCCAAGATCCAAAAAGCTCAAGTAGGTCCTGATGCATGTATCATGGAGGTCTGGACCCACTTGAAGAACAATATCCTTCCCGATGAACGTGTAACCGCTGAACCAATCGTTCGTATGGCTAGAAGATACACACTGGTAGACGGAGATCTCTACCGGCGTGGCGCCGACAGTGTTCTATTGCGGTGCATAACCCGAGAGGAGGGATGCGAGCTATTCGCGGAGATCCATGAGGGAGAGTGTGGCAACCGCTTCAGTCCGCATGATGGCCGATAAAGCCTTCCGACATGGCCTCTACTGGCCGATAGCCCTCCTGGACGCCGCCGAGCTAGTCGAGAGATGCAAGGCGTATCAGTTTCACGCCAAGCAGATCCACACATCGGCGCAGACGCTGCAGATGACCTTGCCCTCATGACCATTCGAGGCATGATAGCTGGGTATCCCGGCGCTGCAACTCAGTGTCGGGGAACCAAGTGGCTCATGTCCCTGAGCAAGGCCTCAGCCACGTCTTTGACGACCACGTCACCCAAGCCCGGACTATCTCAATAGGTCCATGGTGACCCAGACTCCTCGGGAGGCCCGATGCTAACACCCTGCCTCATCTTCGCCCCCCACCAAGTGACCACACCTACCAGGGGGCTATCATGGTAAATCATGCGGGCAGGGCATCAAACCACTCCAGAAACGAGCAGGAGACTCCCGGCTACGACAAGCTGAAGACAAGGGCCGAACTCCCTCAGGGTCCTCGCGTTGCCAGGGGTCCAGAAGGAGTGGTAGCCACACTGCCCGAGCACCCTAGGTCCTTACGCCGCTAGGGGACCAGAGGAGCAAGCTTGGGATATTGGCAAAGTACTGCCCGCATTAGCTAAGTAATTCTGGACCTTTGCGCTCCCTTACCAATACAACTTTCCTTTCAAACTTGCATATATTTTTGCGTACCCCTAGACGTGTACATAGTTATATTTATCTGTCTCGCCCTTGGCCAAAGTCCTGCTACAAGGCTGAAACGCTTGAGGCACCTGTATTACCTATGGATCCCCTGGCGCACTTCCTGCTCGGGTCCGGTGACACCGGAAGGACGTATCCCCTCTTCGGAGTGTCTGGTTGACGAGAGGTCCAGGGTATATAGCCTGCTTAGACTGGTCCTGCGCCCTAAGCATGCGCATCCTGCCTCTGTCGGCACAGCACCCAGAGTGCGGGGGGCCCGGTCGGCACACCACCCCGGGAAGGATGGTAACCGGGGTCCGGACGTTATTACACCGAATTGCCCAGGCCGAGTAGCTTAGCAGAGGACCAAAAGCCATGATGGGGCATCGAGCAGAGAAAATGCAACTACACGGCACAGACTATCCTTTTCTTTTAGTGTCCGTGCAAGCCACAGGGTTCCGGTCTATGGGACCGTAACTCTAACTCTCCCAAGGGGCCACTCTCGGACCCCCAAAAGCTGGCATCTCCTGAAGACCCGGAAGCTTGTGTCTCACACTGGCACCCGTTTGCTAGGGGGGTCATCACGACTGGTCAAACTAAGCAAATCGCCCGGACCCCGGCAACTAGTAAAAGGAAGCGGGTACACATCTTCAGCAAGCAACAAGGAAATGTCAACTGCTTCGGCGAGTTAAGGGACCCTCCGATCTTTGCGGCATCAAGGGTCAGGGGGCTCCACAAAAGCTAAAAATGGTTCTGCCTACCAGACCCAGTGCCGAGCAATTGATGGAAGGAAGATCAGCAGAACGATTTTTAGCTTTAATCAACACAGAAATACAAGACAATGGAAGACTTAAAACAGAAATATTTTCATTGATATTGGGGTCCTGACATACAAAAGGGGATACAAGACAACTAAGGAACTAACAGCTACAAGTCAAGTAGTCTTCTGCTCCGTGGTCTGCTTGGTGTTCCTTGAGCCGATCTCTACGCAGTGAGACGGTCACCTTCTATTAGAACAAGGTCGGCAGCAAAGCACGCTGGACCAAGGAACAGTAACATCCAGTACCGGGTGGACAAAATCGCCATCTATGGCAGATTTTGCTGTCTACAATAGTACCAGGAGGAAGGCTTGATCATCCTGGACTTAGCCTTCCTCCGGTACAGGCAGGCAGTCCTCCTGCGGCACAACGCCTAGAGGACGTGCTCCACCCGACACTGCTATTGGGGGTCACTGTGGGTCGAAGATCGTGTCCCCGAAGGCCTCCCCTACCGTCGGCAGCGCAACAGGCGCATCGACTGGGTCACCACCGCTACACGCCATGGGCTATTCCCCTCCCTCAGTGATGGGCTAAACTCAGGTCCACCCGTCAGCCACTGGGGGTCGGGAGGATAACCCTTTGGGAACGTCTGACGGTTCCCGAAGAGAGCGGTGCGACCGACTCATCGGCTACAGCAGTAAAAAAACCAGGGGCGACCCCTCGATCACGTCACCCTAGCATTCGCCAATGATAGGTAGGGCCTGGGCTCGCCATTCAGGCACCAACGGGACAGGCGAGTATGAACTCAGGAACGTTTGACGGTTCCTAAGAGAAGTGGCATGGTACAGCAACGGTTCACGAGCGGTCGCAGTAATTGCCCCGAGGCAGCCCCTCGGCTGCCACACCGTGACTGGTTAAGTCAGAGTGGACACGACGAGGCGCTGCCGCTTTGACTGAGTGCGCCCACTACACCGAGGACCTACGGCCTATTCGTCCCCCAGGTATGGCAGCTCGCCCACTACGCAAAAATCTCACCACCACTTCGATTCCCAAAAATTGCAAGTCCAAAACCTCCACGAAGAGATAGGGGCCCAACTGCAGGCTCAATACCTCCGCCGAGATGGGCCCGGGGGCCACTGTCGGTACCCTGCAGACCGAGTACCCCCCCGTAGTGGATAAAAAACTACCTGGGCCCCGCCTCTCCGGTTTGTGCGGGCCCCAGCGTCAGGCACGTGCCCTGGGCTCCATGGGCAGACCCGGGGGATCCACGTGTCTTCACGCCCTGAGCCTGACTACTGGCCAAAGGTGGCTCGGGAGCCGCCACGTGACCAGTGGTGCCGGACCCCATCTTCCGCCAAGGAGGGCTCCGGTGCTGCCACGTGCTCGGAACCTCCTGAGCCACACCCTCCGCCAGAGAGAGAGCTCCGGAGGGGCCACGTGTCCAGCGGCTCCGGGTTTGACCTCCAGCATGAGAGGGCACCGGTGCGGCCGCATGGGCGACGGCTCCTAGAATACCCTCCATCCGAGGAAGGCCTCGGATGTACCACGTCTCCTATGGCCCCGGACCTGACCTCTAGCACGGGAGGTCTCCGGTGCTGCCACGTGCCCAACAACTCCGGACCACCCGTTACTCCGCAAGACAGCTCTGGTGGAGACGCGTTTCCTAGGGGCCACCCGCCCGGACGTCACTCCGACGAGCAATGGGCAGATGGCCAAGGAGTAAAGAGGAAGGTACGCTGTCAGGCTGAGCATTCAAGGCTAGCGCCTTCCCCAGAATCATGGCGCACACCTCTGTTCCCGTCTGCTCACCATTACGGTGAGTAGATAGGGCGGCGAGGCGTGATGGCACAACAGTGCCGCCCAACAGCGCAGAGAAGCCAAGCATGATGAGGAGATGCGGCGACTGAACAGGGACCTCATCATCACCAGCCGCCCAGTCAGAGACGCCAGGTGTGGCAAGCGGCACGCCTTAACTCCACCAACAGTGACAAAGCATATAGCTGTAAATGCCTATAGCTTATGTATAGGACGCAAATAGCCGCGGGGCCACCTGTCGGGCCCCGAGCCACCTTGTAACTGCCCCGACCTTGGGCTATAAAAGGACTGAGGCAGCCTCCAGGCAAGGGGTTCGTGACCCTACCGACTTACTCATACGCGCGAACAATACAACAGACACAACCCGTGGACGTAGGGTATTACGCTCCGGCGGCCCAAACCACGTAAATCCTTGTGTCTCTCCTCTCGCCATTATGCTCTGACCTCCGAGATCCAGTAGCCCCACCGAAAAAAGAACCTCTGCGGGCTGCTCAAGCAGACCGGGGGAAGTGTCGTAGGAAAACACTTCGACAAACGTGATCAAAGACACTTGTCTCTTTATAAATATTGTTAAATGAGAAACACGACAACTAGAATAATACACCAAACATATAAAACAACAAGTAAATATGTTAAGATTGAATTAGGTTACATTGAAATAAAGGTTTAGGCACAAGAATGGTTTAAATTCGAGTTATGAGTTGTTTATGATGTTGTATTAAATTTGTTGGTTTAAAAGATGTAATTATAATGATTGGTATTAGGTTGACAATATGAAAAATGTTGCAATGCACATGTCAACATGTTTTACAATAAAATTAGATATTCTATAGATTTATATGCTATTGTCGGTACTCTGGAGACCGGGTACAACCGCGTAGTGAGTAAAAGAGAGTATGGGCCCTGCCTCCCTGCTGAGGCGGGCCCCAAAAAAGCCACGTGCCCTAGGCCCCATGGTCAACCCTGGGGCTACCACGTGCGCCTGAGCTCTAGAGCTGACACGTGCCCTGGGCTCCGACCTGAGCCTCCCCACTTAGGTGAGGTACGGAGCTGACATGTGTCCTCTGGATCCGAGCCGCTAAGGACAGCTCCGCTGAGGATAGTTCCAGTGCTGACACGTGCCCCGGGCTCCGGGCCGAGCCTCCCCGCTGAGGTGAGGTCCGGAGCTGCCACATGTACCTTGGCTCCGAGCTGCCTCCCCGCTGAGGACAGATCCGGTGCTGACACGTGCCCCAGGCTCCAGTCCGAGCCTCTCTGCTGAGGTGAGGTCCAGAGCTGCCACGTGTCCCTGGACACCAAGCCCGTCGATAAGGGCTCCAAAGCCGCCACGTACCCCACAATCTGTCATGGCCCGTGGGTCGATAAAGTCAAGAAGGAAGTGCACTGTCAGACTTCGCATTCAAGGCTCGCACTTTCCCCAGAAGCATGGCGCACAGCTCACGTCTCCGTCCCTTGCTCGTTCGCCATAACAGTGACAAGACAGGACGACGAGGCATGACAGTTGAACAGTGCCGCCCAACGGCATGCAGCCACCCAAGCAGGGTGAGGAGACTGGGCGACAAGACGACGCCTTCATCATCACCTGACACACGGCCAGGGGCGCCCAGCGTGCCAGACAGAGGGACTTAACACCACCGCCGGCGACTCTACTCAGAGGAGGAAGCCCTAGACCGTGTATAGGACACTCAAAGCTTTGGGGCCACCTGTCGGGCCCCAAGAATTATTGTAACCGCACCGTCCTTGAACTATAAAAGGACCGGGTGACAACACTCAAGATCACATAACGCACAAGAACTCACGCTCAAACAATAGAACAAGCCCAAGCCCCCTCCGGAAAAAAAAGAACCTCGTGGGCTTCTTCTGTAACACCCTCAATTTCATAATTCATGCATGTATACAAAATTCATGTAGAGAAAACATTTTTAAAGAAGAGGAAATAGAGAAAGAATCAGAAAGATAGCTAAAAAGTGCCAAATCCAGTTCGCCGAGGAGCGCCGTAGAAACTTCCCGCGGCCTGCTGGCCACGTGGCGCCTTCGGAGCTCATCCCCGTGGAGGGGGAGAGGTCCGCCGCTAACTGGCCACGTGGCAGGCTCGGAGCTTGCCTCTACGGAAGGGGCGAGGTCCGACCCCATGGAACACGTGTTGCCCCCGGAGCTAGCCTCTGCGGAGAAGCGAGGCCAGCCCCGCAGGACACGTGTCGCCTTCGGAGCTAGTCACTGCGGAGAAGCGGGAGGTCCAACCCACGGGACACGTGTCACTCTCGGAGCTCGTCTCCGAGAGGTCCGGCCCTGTTTGACACGTGTCGCTCTCGGAGCTCACCTCCGAGAGGTCCGACACTACTGAAGACGTGTCATCCTCGGAGCTCACCTGCTGCTGGTGAAACCTTAGTGAGTCCATACATCTAGTAACCCCTTTGTAAAGGCTATTTTGTGATCTCTTGGCCATATACCGACGACTGTGTACTGGTATAATAGAGGTTCTGCAGTCGCCGACGGGTGACGAAATCACAAACTTGTGGGTAAAGTGGTGCAAACTCTGCAGGGTATAAAACTATCATGATAGCCGTGCTTCCGGTCTCAAGCACCTGGCCAACTTTCATGATTAGATGGGATGGTTATTGGGATGGATGGTTCGGTTTATTGGGATGTCATTGGTTTGGTTATGGTTTGGTCATTGAGGTTTGGTTTCGAGACTGTTGAGTCTTGGTAAAGAGATTGTGACTGTTGAGTCATGATAATGAGCTTTGGTCTCGGTTATGAGATGGCATTGAATATGAGATGAGATGATCATGAATATAAGATGGTATTCATGAAGAAAACTTGAGAAAGATAAATGTTCAGATGAGATATGAAAAGTGGTGAATCATGAAAGAGGTATGTTGATATTATAATTGAATATGGATTATATTCACTTAAAGTTAGCTGCTGTTTTTATCATGTTTTGTGAAATAAACTTTGCTTTTCTGCAATAAGCCTTTTTATGCCTACCTTGTTGAAAGCTACATGTCATATTTCCCGCACTTGATGAGTACGACATGTACTCACCCTTGCATTATCATACATCATCAGCAACAGGAGAGGAGTACTTCGAAGACCATGTGGAGTACTAGGCGTGTGATCTACCGTCAACTTGCCTGTGGAGTAGGAGATGGAGCCGCTGCCACTGTTTAGTTTGCTTCCGCTATCGTTTAGAAGACTTCCGTTGCTAGAATAAATTAGAGACTTGTGAATGAGACATTGAGTCTTTGTAACAAAGTACTTAAACCCCATTATTCGTGGTTATATTCTGAATTCAGTTTGTGGATTATATGTGTATGTGTGATCAACATCCTGGGCACACATATGCATCAGCTCGGTTCCAAGGTTTTCTCGGAACAGGGGCGTCACAGATTGGTATCAGAGCCACATTGACCGTAGTACGCCGGCCTAGTCACAGAGTAGCATTAGATCCACGTTGAACATAGGACCCAAGCCTAGGTAGAAGTCACAGATTGACATTAGAACCCCATTGACCGTAGAACAAAGTCACAGATTGGTATCACCCCAAACCACATAGGACTCCTATTGAATAAGTTTGAATAGGAGTGGTGTGAACTCTGTGATGATTGCTTGTGCTTGTGTGCTTAGTGTGAGTTGTGGGACGCTTCAGCGTTGTCCATGTCCACACATAGTAGAGAGATGTGAGATGCTTCGGCATGTGTTCACATCCACATAAAGACTAATATATTTAGTCCATCCACCTTGATGCATATAGTTGGGGGATCAATCTAAACTTCTAACTTCCATTCCACTCAACTCTCTCTCACAGATGGTGAGGGAAAACGCTGGCCGTCAAAGAAGGAACGTTCATGGCAACCAGGAACCGCAAGAGGATGACCACGATGAAGTTTCTGAGAATGTTGACCCCGGGGCTGGTGCAAACAACTTGGAACCGTTGATGGCTATGCAGAATCAGCTCATGCAAACTATGATCCAAACTTTGGGTCAGCTGCAAGCCAACAATAACCACCCTAACCCCATTCCTGCACCACCGCCACCACCGCCAGCTCATAACCGATTGGGAGAGTTCATGAGAACTCGACCCCCTACCTTTTCACAAGCTAATGACCCCATGGAGGCCGATGGCTGGTTGAAGTCCATGGAGAAGAAGCGTGCCATAATTCAGTGCAATGATCGAGAGAAAGTTCTCTTCGCATCGCACCAACTTATGGGAGCAGCCGCTGACTGGTGGGATGCTCTATGCTACGCTCATGTCAACCAGGAGACTATAACTTGGGCAGAGTTCAAGGAGAGCTTCCGCTCTCACTACGTCCCTGTTGGAGTCATGATGCTCAAAATACAAGAGTTTGAAGGTCTCCGCCAGGGCAGGAAGAGCGTGAATGAGTACCTCAACAAGTTCACGCAACTGTCACAGTATGCCCCAAAGATGTCAACTCGGACCAACGGAAGCAATACTTGTTCATGAGAGGGTTAACAATGAGATCCAGGTTCAGCTCCTCAACAACGACTATGCGAACTTCCAGAAGCTAGTTGACAAAGCCATAGTGGTTGAGAGCAAGATCCGAGAGATCGAGCAAGAGGGCAAAAGAAAGATGCCATACCAGCCACAAGGGAGCAACGTACGCCCCAGGTACATGCCCCCACCTGCACCACAGCATGGCTCATCTACTTCCACTTTTCGCCCTAATCAACCATCACAGCAACGTACCGTTATGCAAGCACCTCGTGAGCCCTTGCCTCCGGCGCCTTGTCCTAACACGGGCGCCTATGCACAAAACCCCCGCCCCAACGTCCCTGCTGTCTTGGGCAACAAGGCATGCTTTGCATGCGGAGAAACAGAACACTTTGCAAGTCAGTGCCCAAGGAAAGGTCCTGGGCAGCCAAGCAACACGCCCAAGCAGAACCCGCGGCCGAACGGAGGAGCTATGCAAGGCAACCGTGGACAGCAGAACTACGCTCGTGGCAACGTGAACCATGTCTCTGCTAAGGAAGCTACATGGGAGCGTGAGGAAGACCTCAAGGCAGAATTCCCTCATCTATTCTACTCTATCGAATCTCGAGGGCGAGATTCAATTTAAGGGGGGTAGGTTTGTAACACCCTCAATTTCGTAATTCATGCATGTATACAGAATTCATGTAGAGAAAACATTTTTAAAGAAGAGGAAACAGAGAAAGAATCAGAAAGATATCTAAAAAGAACTAAATCTAGTTCGCCGAGGAGCGCCGTAGACACTTCCCGCGGCCTGATGGCCACGTGGCGCCTTCGGAGCTCATCCCCGTGGAGGGGGAGAGGTCCACCACTAACTGGCCACATGGCAGGCTCGGAGCTTGCCTCTACGGAAGGGGCGAGGTCCGACCCTGTGGAACACGTGTTGCCCCCAGAGCTAGCCTCTGCGGAGGAGCGAGGCTAGCCCCGCAGGACACGTGTCTCCTTCGGGGCTAGTCACTGCGGAGAAGCGGGAGGTCCAACCCACGGGACACGTGTCGCTCTCAGAGCTCATCTCCGAGAGGTCCAGCCCTGTTTGACACGTGTCGCTCTCGGAGCTCACCTCCGAGAGGTCCGACACTACTGAACACGTGTCATCCTCGGAGCTCACCTCTGGGAGATCCGACACTGCTTGACACGTGTTGTTCTCGGAGCTTACCTTCGGGCAGAAGAGAGGTCCGACGCAGTTGGACACGTGTCGACCTTGGAGCTCATCTCTAGTCAAAAAGGGGATCCGGCGCTGCTAGGACACGTGGCACTTCCGGAGCCCACCTCCGAAGAGAGGGGAGGTCCGGCACTGACACGTGGCACTCTTGGAGTCACCTCCAAAGAGAGGGGAGGTCCGGCACTAACATGTGGCATACGCGGAGCTCGCCTCTGATGGAGAGGGAAGTCCCCGCACGTCAGGACGCATGGTGCACGCGGAGCTCGCCTCTGAGGAAGAGGGAGGCCCCGCCCGCCTGACACGTGGCGCAACCAGAGCTCGCCCCTAGGAAAAGGAAAGCCCAGGCCCCCGCTGGACATGTGGAGCCTCCGGAGCTTATCTCTGCGGAAGGACGAGGTCCTTAAGCGGCTTTGCCCTGTGCGCGAGCGCCCGATACAGAAGAAACCGACACGATTTCTTCTACGATTGATACCGCACCAAATCTATTGAAGATAAGTTGTTAAGATCCAAAAACAAATCAAATAGGACTTTTATTTGAAATCCAATTGGAATAGGACTCTTCTTTTCCCGGTTATAAATAGAACCTGAAACACCCTTGGTCGTAACATCTTCCTAAGCCGACAACTTAAAGGCCCTAGCCCCAAACTTGCCAAGTTAACCCCCTTCACCGGAGTTCAACCACCGGTGAGACCGCCGACGAGCCCGACACGATCACCGGAGGAGAGCCAACGATCTGTTTTGCTACCATTGCTAGGAGGAAGGATACAAAGGAAGTAAGGTAGGTCTCCATTACCACCTTACGACATCATCGCGGTTTTCTTTGCATCTGTTTCTTTGATCCCTTCGAACAGAAGCTTTTTGGAGGGGACAGATCACGTGTTGATCAGGTTGATCTGGATCTTAAGTCAAGATCATTGCCACGTCCACACCTGATCCCTACACCTTTGTTCATAGTAAAATCCCATGCAAGCCATTAAAACATGCAAGAACACATACAAACTGATCTAATGAAACAACGCTATAGGATTAGAATGCATATGCACCATTGCATCTTGAATAAAGATTGTGCATGATGATTGATTACTGTAAATCTTGTATATGCATGATCGTAAGTAGAAGGACAAGCTCAGGGAGCTATCTACGAAGGATTACAGCACCAAGACTTAGAGATCCAAGAGCAACAGAAACCACAGGAACAAGGCAAGTGCCCCTTTACCATATTGATCCCATGTTTTTTGGAAACTGTTTTGTTTGCGAAAACTATGTATGCTGAGTCAACTTGATGGGAAACCCTTTTATAAGAGTTTACTATTTTGGTAACCACCCTTGTCGCCAGGGAAGTTTACGAGTCGGGTATGGTAGTTTTTCTTTCCTGCCTTGCTAATCTATGGGATATGGGAAGCGATAGAATGTGTCTAGCTACTGCACTCATAATGTTAATGAGAACTTGATGATAATGAACATGAATTGGGGGAGATCTAGGCAAGTTTGGATTCGTGGATGTGGTAGAATGAGATGGTTGATTGCCGTAGATCTAAGGTCCGCTTCATGCGAGCACATGCCAGGAATACAGTGCCACCACAAGGCTAAGTATGGGTGCGGCTTAGCTGACTAATTAGGTAAGTTGCTAGATTTTTATGGACCGTGGAAGGCGCAGGGAATAGGAGTCGAGTGAGAGCTGCCCTGGGAACCGCATGGCACAAGAGGGGGCCCGTAGGTGGGAGAATGGTGATTTGAGCCTGCTGGTGAAACCTTAGTGAGTCCATACATCTAGTAACCCCTTTGTTAAGGCTATTTTGTGATCTCTTGGCCATACACCGACGGCTGTTTACTGGTATAATGGAGGTTCTGCAGTCGCCGACGGGTGACGAAATCACAAACTTGTGGGTAAAGTGGTGCAAACTCTGCAGGGTATAAACTATCATGATAGCCGTGCTTCCGGTCACAAGCACCTGGCCAACTTCCATGATTAGATGGGATGTATTGGGATGGATGGTTCGGTTTGGTTATTGAGATGTCATTGGTTTGGTTATGGTTTGGTCATTGAGGTTTGGTTTCGAGACTGTTGAGTCTTGGTAAAGAGATTGCGACTGTTGAGTCGTGATAATGAGCTTTGGTCTCGGTTATGAGATGGCATTAAATATGAGATGAGATGATCATGAATATGATATGGTATTCATGAAGAAAAGTTGAGAAAGATAAATGTTCGGATGAGATATGAAAAGTGGTGAATCATGAAAGAGGTATGTTGATATTATAATTGAATATATGTTGGGATTGTATTCACTTAAAGTTAGCTGCTGTTTTTATCATGTTTTGTGAAATAAACTTTGCTTTTCTGCAATAAGCCTTTTTATGACTACCTTATTGAAAGCTACCTATTTATATATTTTACTATATTTATTCTAATTAAAAACAATGCAGATTATACTAGGGTTTTTATTTAAAAACGGATTAAATCAGGGATTTTTGGGAAAAAATATTCTAGCATCTTTTCAAAAAAATACAAGTTTATATGTATTACTTTTAGTAACTACAGGGTTTAAAATGTAAATGTGGCTCTGATCAGGGTTAAAACATAATTTGTAATAACTTTAGGGGTCTAAACAATTATTACAGAATTCATTCCTAATTTATAAAAAATACAAGGGCTAATTGGTTAATACATAGCTTATTTATTAATTATTATAAAATTAGGGCTAATTCTAGAAAATACAGAGTATATTACTACTTTATTAAAATTCCGAGATCTAACTGTGAAAATACAAAGTGGTATAGTTTAATTAAATTTGGATTATTGGATTCAATCTAGAGGACTACGATTAGATCTAACCAAAGCGGAACGTGGGGATATATTTCGAACCGTTGGATCTAAAATGAAAATTGGGAGTTAATGATATCGAACTAGTATGCACTATCTAATGTAAATCATAGAATTCTAATCGGATGGCTAAGATTCAAAATGCGTGAATGAGTACTGTCGAAGTGTGTAGTCGACACTTCCCCCGGACCTGCTCTGGGCAGCCCGCGGAGGTTCTTTTTCGGAGGGGCTAGACACTTGCGGAGAGCTTCAGTGTTAGGGACGAGTGAGGGTGAAGCTTGACACGGGGAGTTTTACGTGGTTCAGGCCGCCGGAGCGTAAAACCCTACATCCACGGTGAGCAGAGGTGCTCGCTGTATTGCTTGCTGCTCAGAACCGGAGTCCTGAGCTTGAGGGTGAGTGATGTCTAGATGCGACTTCACAGAGTTCGAACCCTTGCTAACGTTGCCTACCCGAGCCTTTTATAGTCCAAGGCTCGAGTGGCTTACAAGGTGGGCCCGGGACCCGACAGGTGGTCCCGGGGAGATTGCCTGCCGACTACCGTATCTACAGTTATGTCGGTAGTTGTCTCTAACGAAGGCTTCCGAGTCTTCGTTCTGCCGCCCTGCCCATGCCACAAGCTAGTCGCGGGCAGCCTCTGACACAGCGCGCCAGTCTGCGATGTGACTGGACGCAACGACACCTGACAGAGGCGTGCTCCGCGTCTCCGCATCTTGGGAAGGCGCGGGCCTTGAATACCTTGTACGGGCAAGGTATGGCGCGTCTTTACGCCTGCTACCTACCACGCAGGGGCAGGCAGCGTTGTTCTGTTGGCCACGTGGCGGGTCCGGAGCTCTCCTTTGAGAAGAGGGAGGTCCGGCCCCGCGGGACACGTGGAGTCCTCGGAGCTCTCCCCGCGGAGGGGGAGGTCCGGCTTCTGCTGGCCACGTGGCGGGCCCGGAGCTCTCCTCTGAGGAGAGGGAGGCCCGGCCCCGCAGGACACGTGGAGCCTTTGGAGCTCTCCCCACGGAGGGGGGAGGTCCGGCTCAGTTGGCCACGTTGCGAGTCCGGAGCTCTCCTCTGAGGAGAGGGAGGTCCGGCCCCGCTGGACACGTGGCGCCTTCGGAGCTCTCCCTGTGGAGAAGGGCGAGGTCCTTAGGCATTTCCCCCTGTGCGTGAGGGTACCCCGTATCAAGGGTACCGACAAGTACTAATGTTTTGTTCTAGGGAATCTCTCCTAAATCTAATGGCTGGGAATGGTCCAGCAAGGAGGGGTGGCGGTTCCTTTGCTAGAGCATCACTGGAGCTCATGCAAAATCACGCTACAGGGCTTCGTCTAGCGGACCTTGGTGCAAATCGGAGAAGGGATCGCAGGGAACTCACCACGGGTGTCACGAGGGGTCGATGATGGCTGAAGATGGGTGTGCTACGGTGAGGTGAGGTTTGAGGTGGTGAAATATCGTCGAGGTCGTGGAAGGGCTGCCGAAGTCGATTCCTTGTCATGCATGCACAGATTGGTGCATAACAACGGCGAGATGCTCAGAGTGGGGTCACGGAGGCGATGGCTTCACTTTGGGCAACAGAGCTTCAATCGGCTACTGCTAGGGTTTCAAGTGTGGGGGCAAAAAAGAAAGTGGGGTGGAGAAAATGTGGCGGTTGGCCAGGATTTAAAGAGCGGATGGTTGGCGAGGCGTCGCAGTCACACCGCGAGAGGGCGACGTGGGTGAAAATCGGCGTAGCGTGGGGGCGACCGACGCAGATGGTTGTTGAGGGAGAAGAAAAAGAAGTGGCCGGTTTAGGCTGAAATTGCTCAGGATTGGGGTGGCTGCTAGGGTTCGGCCCAACGATAGTTTTTTTTATCTTTTTTCCCTTGTCATTTTTTGTTTTCAATTTTCAAGTTTAAATTTGTTTCCTAGCGCATATTTAAAATTCAAAACTGTCAAAGTGTTTTCTGCGACACTTCCCCCGGTCCGCTCTCGAGCAGCCCGTGGAGGTTCTTCTTTAGGAGGGGCTTAGTGGTTTTGAGTGTCATAGCATGATGGCGAGATGAACATGAGGATTCACGTGGTTCAGGCCGCCTGAGCATAATACCCTACCTCAACGGAGTGTTGGTTGTTCTTTGTTGCCTGAGTTTGAGGGTGGCTCGAGCTTGCGAGCTTACAATGGTGTTCGTGGATCGGAATCGGATCGGATCCTTTTCTCGTTGGATGTCTGGTCCTTTTATAGCTCAAGGCTAGACAGCCTTACAAGTGGGCCCGGGACCTGACAGGCGGCCCCGGTATGGGTAGCAACCCCTACTACGGCTAGTACACCCATTGCTAGTAGTAGCGTACTTGATGAAACCGTAGGGCGCGTCGCCTTGTCGCATCACCATCCTTAAGTGTTGCCTGACGAAGGCACTAGGAATACGTCTTGTCCCGCGGCGCCGCACTGTTGCTGCCGTCAGAGCGTCGTGCGACTGGCCTCTGCTGCCAGGCACGCCTGTACCGAGATACGTTGGATTGCTTGCCTGGGGAACATGCAAACCTTAAATGTGCGATAGGACAACACACCTTCCTCTTTACTTCTTGGCCATCCACCAGTTTCTTGTCGGCGCGGCGTCCAAGTGGCTGGCCCCTGGGACACGCGTCGTCACCGGAGCTGTCTTGCGGTGTAGCAAGGGGTCCGGAGTCATTGGACACGTGGCAATGCCGGAGCTCTTCCTGGCAGGAGGGGAGGTCCAGAGCTGTCATGCATGTGGCCGCACCAGAGCTCCCCTTGGCGGGAAGGGACGTCTGGAGTTGTTGCTTACGTGGCAGCACCAGAGCCCTCCCATGCTGTAGGTTGGGCCCAGAGCCGTGGTACACGTGGCACCTCCAGAGCTACCCTTGGCGGGAAGGGACGCCTGGAGTTGTTGCCTACGTGGCAGCACCGGAGCTCTCCCATGCTGGAGGTCAGGCCCGGAGCCGTAGCATACGTGGCACCTCTGGAGCTACCCTTGGCGGGAAGGGACGTCTGGAGTCGTTGCCTGCGTGGCAGCACCAGAGCCCTCCCATGCTGGAGGTTAGGCCCGGAGCCGTAGGACACATGGCACCTCCGGAGCTCTCTCCGGCGAAAGATGTTGGACAGAGGTTCCGGACACGTGGCAGTGTCGGAGCCCTCCCTGGCGGGAGGTCGGGTCCGGCACCATCGGACACATGGTGGCTCCGGAGCCATCCTCGGTCGGTAGTGAGAGTCAGAGCCTGCAGAAACGTGGCAGCCTCGGAGCCCTCCTTAGCAGGTGGTCGTACCCAAGGCCTAGGACACATGCCTTCTCACGAGTGCTCCCTAGCTGGTGGATGGACCCAGCGTGCAGGCCGGGTCCCTGTCTTCTGCATACGTGCTAGCGTATGTCTTGTTTTGCTCTTACACGCGGGGCTACCCGGTCTTGAGGGTACCGACAGTGGCCCCCAGGCCCATCTGGACAGAGTCGAAGGCTCTTGCGGATGGGGCCTATGTCAAAAATCCCGCGTGGTGGTCTTCTGATCTTGTTTCAGTCAACTGAGACGAAGAGACCCTACCGCTGTCACGGACAGGTGTCCCTTTGTTGTTGGAGGGTCGTGGGGGTGCACATCGCGCGTAACTGCAGCATTACTACGACGGTTCCCAACACGACCCCTGCTCTTCCTCTTGTCAGACTTTCTCGGGGAACTTCTTTTATCTATTGAAACCACGGTGCTTTTTGCCCACACTGTCTGCCTAGTGGGCCTGGCGCCTCTGCCCTTGGCGGTGTAGCTGATGCAGGCGCAATATATCGAGCACGTCGCGCTCGGCGGTTTCCAAAGAGTCAGGGGCAAATAAAGAGATCCATTGCAGCTGGCAGGAGTCTCCTCCTTTATTTGCTTCCTTGCGCTTCTCCTTTCTTACTTTTGCTTCAGACGCCTCTCCTCCTTGCTTTCTCTTCCTGCTCCAATGGTGAGGGACCTCCGGGAGCCTTGTCTCCGTAGCGCTGGCGATGTGGAGCACGTGAGGCACCTGATCGGCTGGCAGGCGCCTCAGTACAATGGGAGGATTCGCTGCGGATCCCTCCCACTCGTAGATCTTCAGCCCGGTGAAGTCGTCGTCTTCACCGGGTACATGCTGGCAGGACTCGCCTTTCCCGCTTCTTCCTTCTTCCTGACCTTGCTGGAGTTCTACGGTCTCCAGCTGCAGCACCTGACGCCACACTCCCTCGTGTTGGTGCCGATCTTCGTTCAACTCCGCGAGATGTTCATGAGGGTGCGGCTGTCGGTACGGCTGTTTCGGGCGTTCTTCGTCCTGCGGTCGTCGGGGAGGAGCTCGAGCTTCGTGGGTGCCTACTCTTGCAGCATCGCACAGGATCTGCGGTGACTTACATCTCTCCCTTTTCCCCCAACAAGTGGGAGAACTGGAGGGATGACTGGGTCATCGTGAAGACCGACACCCACGACCGGCTGGATCTGCCGACTCCCCCCTCGAGCAGGCAGACCTGCTGGGAGAAGATGCCCAACATTCAGAGCGCCTGCTCCCCTGTGCCGGTGAGGATTAAGCTCCTGGCGGACCGGGGGTTGTCTTCGCTGATGGTGTTGGCCGACTTCCTGGGTCGTTGCATCGCTCCCCTCCAGCACCGAAGCTGCGCGGCCTGGATGTACACAGGCGAGAATGACTCGACTCGCCTGGAGCGTGGTCCCGAGACCAGCTTGAAGACAGAGCTCCTGGACACCATGTTGGTGAAACTGTGCGTCGATGTTGGAAACGACGGTGTCTACGACGATCTCATCAACCCACCGGCGTCGTGCTTACCCATCTTCATGGACCAGGAGATGAGGTCGAAGCTCCTGAAGACGATGCCGATGCTGGATGACATCGACGTCGCTCCTCGACAGGTTGGCGACACTTCTCGAGGAGTAGCGATTCCTGGGGTGACAGGAGCGAGCGACGGGAGGGCTGCTTTCTCTGCTCCTGGCCCCGCTGCTCTAGGCACTGCCGCGCCGAGCTCTGTGGCTCCGAACTCCTCCGCTCCGTGCCTGGACAAGGGAAAGGGGATGGCGCCGGTGGCCCCCAGCCTAGCCCCCCGAGAAGAAGCGGAGGCTGATGCGTGCACATGGGAGCTTTACCTCTGCATCCAGCCCCGTGGCGCCTGCGGTGGCCCCAAGCGCACATGAGGTTGAACTGGAGGACGTGACCAGAAGCAGCGCGGCCGGTCCTGCATCTAAGCCCGTAGAGGGAACTTCTGCAGCTCCACCGCCTCCGCCGTCAGCGAAGAGGCCGGCTGCAGCTGGGGGGTTTGGTGGCTCCGGAGGCCCGGACAAGCTGCTTTTGGTAATGCTTTGATGTTGTCTGCTGAACTCGTTCTTTACGTAGGGATCCATCCGCAGGTGCTCCTGGGAGCGCTCCGGTGCCCGTGGTGTCCAGAGATCCGCCGACAGCTTCTGGGACTACTCCAGTCCAGGGTGCGGACCCTCCAGCGCCGGCGATGTCCATGCCGCCTGCCCCTTCTGAAGATGTCTCCCCGGCGGCCCCTGGTGCGGAGGACCCCATCCAGGAACCTCCGTGGGTCCAAGCTCCGCATTCTGGTTCCGGGCCAGCTGAGGCTGACGAGGCTCCGCCAACACATGGCGACGAGCCCGCTCCTGCCGTCAATGAGGGTGCGTCGGATGCAGCAGCCCCTATGCCGGAGGATAGCACTCCCAGCTGGAAGCTCATCCGCTCCTTCCGAGGACCAATCCGAAGCTTCCCTGGGTCCCTACGTCTTGGTGCCTACTCCGACGGTCATCAATATCTCAGAGGATGATGCCCAGGAGCCTCCGACACATGTCGCGTGGGTTACCTTGTCTAAGGCCATGGTCTCGGCTTAGGCAAGCCTCCGCCGAGTTCAGCTAACGCTGGACCAGGAGTGAGAAGCCCTTCAGCAGGAGGAGGAGCGCCTCGGTGGTTGGGAAAGGTTGCTCAACTTCCGGACCTGGGAGACACGGAGGAGGTTGGAGAAGAAGGAGGCTTGCTTGCGGGAGGAGCAGAAACTGACCATCCAGCAGCAGGACCTGGTTGATCAGTTGGATAAGAAAACCAAACAGCTCTGGGCAGAAGCCACCGAGGCCTACCAAAAGGCCAATGCTCGCCTTGCAGGCCTGGAAGAGCTACGGCTAAAGCTGGCTCGCCGTGAGATTGCAGTAGGCGAGCGCGAGCGCGAGCTAGTGGAGAAGGAGGAGGAGTCTTCGTTGCGCTTGCAGCGGGAGCAGGCCGAGCTAAAGTCTCAGGCTGACGACTTGGACCGCCAGCAGACCTCTCTGAACAAGGAGCGAGAGAGGCAGATGAAGGAGCGCCAGGACCTCCTAGCTGCAGGATTCGATGCTTCGCTCCATGAGGAGGAACTGCAGCTCCGTGCCCGTGAGCTTGATGACTGGGAGGCGGCGTTGGCTTCCAGGGAGAAAAAAACTCTCTGAAAGTGATGCAACAGCCCTGGCAGCGGCACGGCGTGAGCTTCAGGAGCTCCGGGCTTCGCGCACGGTGGAGGTCCAGCAAGTCTGGGACTTCCTGGGCTGTGCCGAGTCAGCACTGTTGCCCTTCGGCTTCAGCCCGGTGCGCGCCGGCGAGCCTTCGCAGGTGATGAGCCAAGTGCTCCCTGCCCTTGAGTCTGCAGGCGTGAAGATGGCAGCGTTGGAAGACGTTGTCGTTGACCAGATGGAGGCATAGGGAAAGGCCCTGGCTAAGGAGGTGGCAACACATGTGTTGACTTACTTCCGAAGCTGGGACCCCAGTGTCTCCCTATAGCCGGTCGTCCAAGGCCCCGTCGCTGTGAGGGAGGCGGCAGCAAAGTCTGAGGTTGAAGACTTAGGAGCCCTCGTCACCGAGCGGTTGAGGCGTGGTGCTAGCGAGTCCTAGGCGGGCTCTAGCCTTTGTATTTTTCTTTTGTCTATTGTGTCTTGTCTTGTACTTCTGTGTCAATGAATGAAAGTCCTTTTGTTGGTCTCTCAACCTTCAGCCCCTCGAGGCCTGTATACTTGTCTTCTTGTTGTAGTCACTCCCTTAGGTCTGCGGCGGCGCAGGGTCCGGCAGGAAGGACTACATTAGTTTTCGCGAGGTCCCCTGGTCCTTGATGTCACAAGGAACGGAGGCTCTCTCATTTGCCGAAGTGGTTGATGCTTCCTTGTTGCTTTCTGTAGATATCTACACACTTCCTTCTTGGGCGTTGCAGGGGTCCAGCCGTCTTGCTTGCCTTGTGAGACCTTTGTGTGCTGAATACATTGGCTATGACGATAAAAGTTTTGAATTCTGCAAAAACACTCTTTTTTTCAAGGTCCCACTCTAGGTCCGAGTTTCGACAAGATCCGACGTAAGGTCCGACTTGCTATGGCTAGGTCCGACATGTGTTTGGTTAGCTCCGGCGGTAGGTCCGACTAGCTTTGGTAAGTTCCGGTGCTAGGTTATGCTAGCTTTGGTAAGCTCCGGCTCAAGGTCCGGAGCTAAATCGTAATGGTTCTGTTTTTACCATGCAAATGTTTCGAACTTGCTTTACATCTATGGAAAGTTTGCTTAGTATTCTTTTACTAAGTTTTTGAAGTGTTATGGCCGTTTACGGTGGTTAACATTTTGCTATGGTTTGCAACATGCTTATGTGAGGTGTTCACGTAATGTGTTGTGGTTTTCGGAACTAACGTGAGTCAAGTCGCGGACTTGTGCTCGAAAGTATTGGTTGTTTATTCATGTGCAGGTGTTGCTTGAGTTCAAGATATGGCTGGTGACGGGATCCACTAAACTAGTCTTAGGGAGAAGATGAGGTTCAACAACCAAGTCAGGGAGGAATTGTGGTTGAGTTGATCGGGAGGTCGCGCAACATGTTTGGATCAAGAACAATGCATATGAAGGTATCATGGACGTCGTTGGAAAGTGTTTGCACGTGTGCAAGGAGTGCATGGACGTGGCAACATGGTTCTAAGGCGTGATGAAGAGATGCGGATGTAAAGAATTGGTCAGAAAGGTCCAACCGGCTGGATTATGGACTCAAGCTGCGTCTGAGTCGGTTATGGCTCAAATATGGAAAGATTTGAGTTGGTCATGATAGGATTTCATATGGGACACGAAGTTGAGTTGTTTTAGGAATTTGGGATACGTTCCTAAGGTGTTTGGAAGTCTTAAGATTGCTTCTATCTGCGTATAGAAGATTCTTGAGCAGTTATCTAAAGTTTCGATTCAGAAACTGAGTAGGATTGGAGTCCTAGTTTGAATTGGGTTGGCCTCGCTGGTTATATAAGCAAGGGAGGCCAGAGCTCATGGTAAGAAAACCTTGGGCTGTTCCTCTTATGTTTTGATCAATAAAATTCGTAATTTAGAGGAGCTTTTGTGCCTTGTTCGTCCGACTTGTTTTTGTTAAGTCTTTCTCGTCGAGTTTCTAGACATCACGACAGTGCTTCGGTATTTTGATCATAACTCGAGTTTTAAAGATCCATTGACGTGATTCTTTTTGGGTTGTCTTTAAAACTTGATTATCTATCATCTGTGAAAATTTCATGGTCATTGGATTTTTAGTTTCGGATCTACATGAGTTTATTTGCAGTGTTGCAGATCTGGTTTTTACTCGAGTAGAACAGATTGACCCTCGTTTGATCTTTGTGATTCTTGTTGTCATGTCTTCGTGACTTGATTCTATATAATATATAACAATTGTCACGGTTGAACACATTTAGGTCAGTCGTATACACAGTTTTTTTAACAGATCAATTTTCTGCCGAGGGGGTTTTTGTTGCTTCCGCTAAAAAGTTTAAATCTACCATTCACCCCGATCTGGTAGCTTTTCACGTGCTCTTCAATCCTACAATTGGTATAAGAGCCACGGTGCTCTAATATTCGTGATTTGCATGTGTTTTGACTAATCATCATGGAGAAATACTCCGCAAAACCTTGTGTGTTCAGTGGTATTGATTTTTAGATTTGAAAGGCACGAATGGAGGCTTTCATCCAAGCGCACGGCTTTGCAATATGGGAAAAGGTGTACAAGACTTATGACGTTACGCCAAACCATCAAGTCACGGCTACGAACATGAGAGATGTTGACAACAACAACAAAGCACGGAACTTGATCATACAAGGATTAACTCAAAGTGACTTCTACCGTGTTGCACACCTTCGATCTGCATACGATGTGTGGAAAACACTTTGTGACTACCACGAAGGATACAACACGATCAAGGAGGTAAGATAAGGTATGTTTAAGAAAAAATCATGCGCTTCGAGATGCAACCCGGTGAGTCAATCGATGACCACTTTGCTCGCTTCAATAAAATTCTCAGCAACTTGCGTAGTGTCAACATTAACTTTTGAGATGCTGAAAATGCTAGGCAATTACTAAGTGCATTAGACATGTCAATTTAGAAGATGAAAGCTACATCTATTCATGAATATAATTTCATGAGTACACTTACATTATATGTGCTATATTCTAAGTTAAAAACTCATGAAATTGACATAATATCACGTAAGAACCCCAACAAGTCTCTCGCATTTGTTTCACAACGTGACATGCCTAGCTCTAGTCAATCTTCATCTTGTGGTACACTTTCTTTGTTGTCCTCTCTAACCCTTGAACAAATTGAAGAGTTTCCAGAGGAAGAACTTGCACTCATCTCTACTCGGTTCTCAAAAGTATTGCAAAATGTGAGAACTAGAAGGAGAAGAAGAGTCGGACCTCAACGATGCTTCGAATGTGGTAAGACAGGACATTTTCGTACGGATTGCCCTAACCTTTCAGGTCCTACTCCACGTGATGAAAAGAAACTAGGACGAAGCACTCCTCTGTAAACGATAAAAAAAAGAGTTTTATAGGACGCCAATTGGTAAATAGTTTTATCTCCGCACTTCAAGAACTTGGCTCGAGCGATGTGGACATCGGAAGTGACAAAGATGAAGATGATTTGGCAAACTTATGCTTCATGGCGGGCAAGTCAAGTTCAAGTATGGAGGAGGCAGAACACAACAGCGACAATGATGAGGTATGTCCTACTTGCGATGAAATGTGTGATGCTATTTCTTGGGCCACTGTTATAGTTAAGAAAAAGGACAAAAAGCTTTGGGACAATGCTGTCAAAATTGAGTCACTAGAATCTGAAATTAATCGTTTAAAATCTTTGATTCCTAGTGATGATTCCCTTTCCTCATGTGATTTAATATATGAACAATTGTCCTCTCTAAGAAGTGCACATACCTCCACACTTGATAAACTTGAGTTAGAGATTGAAAAGAACAGAGAGCTTGCTGCACTTAAAGATAAAAACTTCAAAGATGCTTGTTGTTCTACAATTGATTTCCATTTTTCTACTTGTGATGATCTTAATAAGAAACTACAAGATGCTATGAATAAAATTTCTATATTGAACAATGCTTTACGTTCTCATGAAGTTAAATATTGTTCCAATTGCAAACTAAAAGGAAAAACTTCATGTCAAAACTGCCTAGACTTGTCTAAGAAACTTAATGATATGAATAGGACACTAGAGCGGTGTTATAATGGGAATAAGGATCTAAACTTGCTGTTGAATTCGTCTAAATCTTGCAATGATAAAACTGGTTTAGGTTTTGATTCCCATGCTCATGCTAAAGCACATCCACCTAAAATTGTAAAGTCACTAGGAAGTGGTTTCATTAAAACAGTTCCTAAACAAAAAGAAGTGGTTTTTAGATCTGTAGGAGTGTTGTCTCATTTGGTTTCAAATAAACATGTTGTTTGCTCATCTAGACATGAACATAAAGTTAAATTTCATTGTACCTACTGTGGTAGAGATGGTCATATCATAGATTTTTGTTATAGACTAGCTAAGCAACAGAAAAAGGAAAGAATGATTGCTAGATCACATAACAACTATGCAAGACCTGTTGCGTGTGCTGAACCGAACGTTAGGAATATGCAACCTGCTGTAATGAGTCAAAAACATGCAAAGTTTGCTTCCGGACCTACTGTTTTTAGTGCTACTAATGTAACACCTCGTAGGTCAGTAGTTGGGTACAAAAATCCTCAAACTTTGGCTCATAAACCTGCTGTTTTATCTCAGCCTTTGCGTGTTACTTCTGCTGGAGGTCGTGTGACTCAGTACTGGATTCCTAAATGCCTTTTGACTAACCCTAGTATTTAGTTATCGACGTATTGTACTTCTATGTAGGTTACATTCTTGAGGAAAGAGAACATTTGGATTGTGGATTCAGGATGCTCACGCCACATGACCGGTAACAAAGAATGGTTCTCCCCCCTCTCTTTTGTGTCACATGTAGAAAATGTTACTTTTGCCGATAATTCTTCAACTCCTATAATTGCTAAGGGTTCGATTAGAATAAATAATCACTACACTTTGAAAGATGTGGCACTTGTTAAAAATTTGAAATACAACTTGCTTTCTTTTTCATAATTGCTAGATGAAAATCTAGAAATTATTTTCACTAAAAATTGTTGCAAGGTTGTAGATTCAAATAGTGAGCTCATTTTTAATATGTCTCGGTTTGGAAGAGTTCTAAAGCTGATTTTGATATGTCATCCTCTAAGCATAGATGTCTAGTTTCTAAAGATTCAAAAGACTTATATTTTTGGTATCGTAGATATGGTCACGTAGGCTTTGATCATCTCACATGTGTTAGTGCTCTTGATCGCATACGTGTGCTGCCTAAGCTTAAAGGGGATAAAGAAATTGTGTGCTCTTATTGTAGACATGCTAAGATGGTTGCAGGTTCACATGCTCCTCTCACAATGACCACAACAAATGAACCGGGTCAACTTTTGCACCTTGACACAGTAGGACCTTCACGTGTTCAATCCTTCGGAGCTAAATGGTATTTCTTGTGATTGTTGATGACTATTTTAGATACTCTTGGGTTTATTTTATGACATCTAAGAATGAAATTTTTAGTCACTTTAGAACCTTATTTCATAGATTATCAATTGATCACCCAGGATCTTTAAAAGAAATTAGAAGTGATAACAGAACCGAATTTAAAAATCAATCATTTGATCACTTTTGTGCTGAAAATGGAATAGATCATCAATTTTCTTCACCATATGTACCTCAACAAAACGGTGTTGTAGAGAGAAAGAACAGAACCTTAGTTGAGATGGCTAGGACTACGCTTGATGAATATCAAACTCCTAGAAAAATTTAGGCTGATGCAATTGCAACTGCTTGTTATGTCTCAAATCGTGTTTTCTTGCGTGCTAAGCAAGGTAAAACACCATATGAACTTCGATTTGTACATAAGCCTAGTGTCACACACTTTTGGGTCTTTGGTTGCAAATGCTTTGTTAAGAAACATGGTAATATTGATAAATTTGAACCTAGATCCGTTGATGGCATGTTTCTTAGTTACCCATCTCATACTAGAGGCTACCTTGTGCTTTTACATGACACTAATAAAATTGTGGAGACTTGTGAGGTTTCTTTTGATGAAGCTATCCCAGGTACTAGCTCTAATATTGCAGGACCAAACCCATATCCGCAGGGGGAGAGTATTTTCATCGAAGAAGATGAAGAAGTGATGCTGCTACCCGAAAATTCAGGAGCTAATGACATTGTTCCAGCTCCTGATTTTGATTCACAACCAGCACCGACGACCACCATTGCTGGTCCAGGTCGTCCTCAAGTCACAAGTTCTTCAATTTGTGATGAACATAAAGAATACAGAGCTGAATTGTTTACTCCCCTCCGGGTCCTCAAAAGTCATCCTCCACAACAAATGATTGGAAGCTCGCACGAACGAGTCACACGGTCCAGGTTTTGTGATCCAAACTCTCAAGCTCATTCTGCATTTGTTGCTTCTTTTGAACCCAAAGATATATCACACACACTCACTAATGAATCTTGGATTATTGCCATGCAAGAAGAGTTAGAAAATTTCGAAAGAAATAATGTTTGGAAACTTGTACCTCCACCTCAAGGTCACACTCTAATCAGAACTAAATTGGTGTTTAAAAATAAACAAAGTGAGGATGGGGTTGTGGTTAGTAATAAGGCTAGGTTGGTTGCTCAAGGTTTCACACAAGTTGAAGGACTAGATATTGATGAAACTTTTGCTCCTGTTGCTAGATTAGAAGCCATAAGAATTTTGTTAGCATTTGCTGCATCTAAAGGTTTCAAGTTATATCAAATGGATGTTAAAAGTGCTTTTCTTAATGGATACATAGATGAGGAGGTTTATGTCAAGCAACCACCGGGTTTTGAAAATCCAAATTTTCCTAATCATGTTTACAAACTGTCCAAAGCCTTGTATGGTCTTAAACAAACCCCTAGAGCATGGTATGATAGGTTAAAAACATTCTTACTTGAAAAGGGGTTTACCATGGGCAAGGTTGATAAAACTCTTTTTATGCTTAAGCATGGCAATGGCTCATTATTCGTTCAATTGTATGTGGATGATATTATCTTTGGTTGTGCTTCTCATGATATCGTGTCCAAGTTTTTAGCTATGATGAGTTCAGAATTTGAGATGAGTATGATGGGAGAACTCACATACTTTTTGGGGCTGCAGATCAAGCAAAGCAAGGAGGGTACTTTTGTGCATCAAACAAAGTATAAAAGATACCTTCTTAAGCGCTTCAACATGGACAAAAGCAAGTCTCTTCGGACAACAATGGGTACAACAACAACACTTGAACTTGATGAAGATGGTGAACCCGTGGATAAAAAGAATATAAAAGTATGATTGGATCACTTTTGTACCTCACGGCATCAAGACCGTACATACAATTCAGTGTATGTCTTTGTGCACGATTTCAAGCTTCCCCACGTGCACATCGTCAAGCCGTCAAAAGAATTCTCAAGGTACTTACATGGAACTCAAGAATTTGGGATTTTTCTTCCTTCTTCCTCAACCGTTACTTTGAAAGCTTTTTCAGATGCTGATTTTGGGGGTTGTAGAATTGATAGGAAAAGTACTTCGGGTGCTTCTCATTTTCTTGGTAATTCACTTGTTGCTTGGTCCTCTAGAAAACAAAATTCAGTTGCATAATCCACAGATGAATATGAATATGTAGCTGCTGCTAGCGCTTGCTCACAAATTCTTTGGATTATTTAAACACTTAAGGACTATGGGGCTGATCTAGATAGTGTTCCACTATTTTGTGATAACACTAGTGTCATTTGCATTGCTAAAAACCCCGTGCAACATTCGAGAACAAAGCACATTGACATTAGGTATAACTTTCTCTGTGATAATGTTGAAAAAGGAAACATTGTGCTTCACCATGTAGATACCGAACAATAATTGGCTGATATTTTTATAAAACCTTTAGATTTCACTCGTTTTTGTTTCATTCATAGTGAACTAGGGGTTATGCATCCTCATGGCTTAAATTGAGGGGGAGTTTTTGAAACTTGGGAAGTTTATGTGTGAATCTGAATTTAAAATAATATGAGCATAGTATTTCATACATATATGACTTTGTGATTCCTTTTATATGCTGAAAGTTCTTACTACATTACTCATGTTATACATTTTGTAGTTTTTGCCATGACTAGTAATTAGAATAATTATTTACACAAAATCTGGTAATGATCGAACTTTCTTGCTGTTCTAAACTTGTTGCATGCTCACAAGTGCTTTTAATAATGAAAAAAATAATCAATCAATTATTCACATGTTGAGCTTTTATGTTCAAATAAAGAATTAAGAAAAAGATCAAGAGAATATGCATGCATCGCACTTCTTCTTTTGAGATGGCTTATCATTGCACTTAGATATGAACTTGGAAGAAGTTGTGTATCACTAAAACCATGTCCTTAAGCTTCTGATTGTCAAATGACATAGGCTTGGCTTGGTTGGTTAGAATAAGGCTGATGCGGCATATAATCTCTTGCAAATGTCATATGATCTGAATTTGTGCTTTGAAAAATAATTAAAATGCAGCAACAAGTGTCATGCTTTCAGGTCTTGACATAGTTAAGTTTGTGAGATCATGACTTGCTTAAATTGAAAATTACATTTGATCTCTAGCATGGCTTACACTACTTTATGTATCTCATTGATGTGATAGTGTAAGTAACTTGATAGTATGGCTTGGATGAGCTTTGTTTTATATGTATATGTTATAAATATGCTCATAACAATTAAAATTTCTCTTTTGAACCTTGCTAAATACATTGTCAAAGGGGGAGAAATTGATCACGCATTGCACGATTCACAAGTGTTTTGGCACGATTCTTCTCAGGGGGAGAATTTTTGTTTTTCTTCTCATTTTGTTTCTGATTTACAAAGGGGGGAAATATGTATAGGGAGAGAAATTTTTGTTTCGAATTTTTTTCATTTGATTGTTTTCAAAACTTTTCATATGAATAAGCTAATGTTAGATTTTAAGTGGTGTTGCCAATGCATTCATCAAGGGGTGTGCTGAATACATTGGCTATGACGATAAAAGTTTTGAATTCTGCCAAAACACTCTTTTTTTTAAGGTCCGACTCTAGGTCCGAGTTTCGACAAGATCCGACGTAAGGTCCGACTTACTATGGCTAGGTCCGTCATGTGTTTGGTTAGCTCCGGCAGTAGGTCTGATTAGCTTTGGTAAGTTCCGGTGCTAGTTTCTGCTAGCTTTGGTAAGCTCCGGCTCAAGGTCCGGTTAGCTTTGGTAAGGTCTGGAGCTAAATCGCAATGGTTCTGTTTTTACCATGCAAATGTTTCGAACTTGCTTTACATCTACGGAAAGTTTGCTTAGTATTCTTTTACTAAGTTTTTGAAGTGTTATGGCTGTTTACGGTGGTTAACATTTTGCTATGGTTTGCAACATGCTTATGTGAGGTGTTCACGTAAGGTGTTGTGGTTTTCGGAACTAACGTGAGTCAAGTCACGGACTTGTGATCGAAAGTATTGGTTGTTTATTCATGTGCAGGTGTTTCTTGAGTTCAAGATATGACTGGTGACGGGATCCATTGAACTAGTCTTAGAGAGAAGATGAGGTTCAACAACTAAGTTTTGGAGGAATTGTGGTTGAGTTGATCGAGAGGTCGCGCATCATGTTTGGATCAAGAACAATGCATATGAAGGTATCGTGGACGTCAATGGAAGGTGTTTTCACATGTGCAAGGAATGCATGGACGTGGCAACATGGTTCCAAGGCGTGATGAAGAGATGTGGACATAAAGAATTGGTCGGAAAGGTCCAACCAGCTGGATTATGGACTCAGGCTGCGGCTGAATCGGTTATGGCTCAAATATGGAAAGATTTGAGTTGGTTATGATAGGATTTCGTGTGGGACATGAAGTTGAGTTGTTTTAGGAATGTGGGATACGTTCCTAAGGTGTTTAGAAGTCTTAATATTGCTTCTATCTGTGTATAGAAGAGTCTTGAGCAGTTATGAAAAGTTTCGATTCAGAAACTGAGTAGAATTATAGTCCTAATTTGAATTGGGTTGGCCTTCGGGCTGGTTATATAAGCAAGGGAGGCCAGAGCTCGTGGTAAGAATACCTTGGGCTGTTCCTCTTATGTTTTGATCAATAAAATTCATAATTTAGAGGAGCTTTTGTGCCTTGTTCGTCCGACTTGTTTTCGTCAAGTCTTTCTCGTCGAGTTTCTGGACAGCACGACAGTGCTTCGGTGTTTTGATCATAACTCGAGTTTTACAGATCCAATTGATGTGATTCTTTTTGGGTTGTCTTCACAACTTGATTATCTATCATCTATGAAAATGTAACGGTCATTGGACTTGTAGTTGCTGATCTACATGAGTTTCTTTACAGTGTTGCAGATCTGGTTTTTACTCGAGTAGAACATATTGGCCCTCGTTTGATTTTTCAATCATAACTTGAGTTTTTGCTTGATGGATTTCCGTGATTCTTGTTGTCTTGTCTTTGTGACTTGATTCTCTATAATATATACCACTTTTGTCATGGTTGAACACATTTAGGTCAGTCGCATACATGGTTTCTTTAATAGATCGATTTTCCGTCGAGGGGGTTTTTATTGCTTCCGCTAAAAAGTTTAAATCTACCACTCACCCCCTCTGGTAGCTTTTCACGTGCTCTTCGATCCTACACCTTGACCAGTCGTGATGGCCCCCTGGTAGGTGTGCCCAAATGTTTGGGAATGCCTACCAAAAAGGCGCAAGACACCAGCTCCGGACCCTTCGGGAGACGCCATCCTTGGGGGTCCGAGAGTAGCCCGCCTGGGAAGGCTGTTGTTCCAAAACCAACCCCACGGACTGGAGCCCTGTGGCCTGCACAAACACTAGAAGAAAGGGGTAACCGTGTCGTGTAGTTTGTATTTTCCCTGTTCGCTGGCCCCATTATGGCTTATGGTCCTCTGCTAAGCTACGGGACTTGGGCAATTCGATGTAGTAGTGTCCAGACCATGGTTACCATCCCTCCCAGGGTGGTGTGCCATCCGTGCCCCCAGCACCTGGCTGCTGAGCTGAGGAGGCAAAGTGTGCACGCTTAAAGTACAGGACCTGCCTAAGCAGGCTACACACCCTGGACCTCCCGCTGGCATGGCACTCCGAAGGGGGGGCGTCCTTCTGGCGCCACGAGACCCGAGCAGGAAGGTAACCATGGGGGTCCGGAGACAACATAGGTGCCTCAGGCGTTTCCACCTTGTAGAAGGATGGCATAATTTTGGCCAAGAGCGAGACAGAGAGACACAACTACATGCATAAGGAAAGCTTGAAAGGAAAGCTACATAGGAGGGCGAGACAGAGAAACACAACACGTCAAGAGGCACAAAAATATACACAAGCTTGAAAGGAAAGCTACAAGAATATAGACGTGCATAAGGTAGGGCAAGAGTTTTCTTTATCATGGTGCTACATAGGAGGAGCCAGGCTGTACAGGAGTTCAACGACCCACTCCAGGATGATAGGGGTAGCTGGACTCCCCCGGAGCTTAGTTGATCCGAGCACTAGTCCTAGGCACTATGGCCCTTTTACACAAAAATACTGCCCTATCCTAAGCTACGGGTAAAAGTTATGGAGGTGCTCAATGTTCCAAGGATTTGGAATCAGATCACTATCCTCCATCGCCAGGCGGACGCATCCTGGTCGACATACTTGTGTCACCCGGAAGGGTCCTTCCCAGCAGGGGGAAAGCTTGTTGGACCCTTTCTGGGAAAGTATTTGCCGGAGCACTAGGTCGCCCATCTGCAGCTCTCTGCTCCGCACGGACCGCTGGTGGTAGCACCGGAGCGCCTGGCGGTATCGTGCGTTCCAGGTTGCTGCCTACCATCTGTGCTCATCGATGAGCTTGAGATATTCACGCCGGATCTGGTCCTGCGTGGCTTCGTCGTATGCCTTGACACGAGGGGAGCCAAAGGAGATATCCGGAGGGAGGACGACCTCAGCTCCATAGACCAGGAAGAAGGGAGTCTCCCCTATGGCTCGGCTGGGTGATGTTCAGCTAGCCCATAGTGTGCACGGAAGCTCATCAATCCATTTGGCGCCATGCTTCTCTAGGCTAGCGTAGGTACGCGACCTGAGGCCCCTGAGTATCTCAGCATTGGCTCTCTCGCATAGCAGACCTGGATACCAAGATCCTCACAGTACTCATGGAATGATGCACTCGTGAATTGGGTCCCGTTGTCGGTTATGATCCTCTTCGGGACCCCGAACCTGCAGATGTTTGACTTGATGAATTTTACTGCGGACTACTTGTTGATGGTGACCACAGGGGTTACTTCCGGCAACTTGGTGAACTTGTCTTCGGCCACGTAGAGGTACCGGTACCCTCCGACAGCTCTAGGGAATGGCCCCAAAATGTCTATCCCCCATACTGCGAATGACCATGAGGGCGAGATCATCTGCAGCGTCTGCGCCAGTGTGTGGATCTGCTTGGCGTGAAACTAGCACGCCTTGCATCTCTTGACCAGCTCGATTGCATCTAGGAGAGCTGTCAGCCAGTAGAAGCCATGGCGGAAGGCTTTACCGACCAGTGTGCGGGACGAAGCGTGGTTGCCGCACTCGCCTCCATGGATCTCTGCGAGCAGCTCGCAGCCCTCCTCCGGGTTATGCACCGCAACAGGACGCTGTTGGTGCCACGCCGGTAGAGATCCCCATCTACCAGTGTGTATCACTTAGCCATGCGAACGATCCGTTTAGTGGATACATGTTCATCGGGAAGGATATTGTCCTTCAAGTAGGTCCGGACCTCCATGATCCATGCATCAGGTCCTACTTGAGCTTCTGGATCATGGGCGCCAGGTTGCACAGAGTCCCCGGTGACGCATACGATCCTTGGCGGGTGCCATGGTTGCAGAGCCGCCGGGACCGCCAGCTTCAAGGTGTTGGACTCGCCCCCTTCACCTGGTTCGGCCGGCCAGGCTGTTGGACGCGACAACTTCCTTTCAAAGACACCTTCGAGGACCGGAGCCCATGTAGAGGCTTTCGTTGAAAGGTCATCTGCCACAGCGTCATTGGCGTGGGGGATATGGCACGACTCCAAGGCATGAAACTCCTTCTTCATCTTCTGCACATGGAGAAGATAGACAGCCAGCTGAGGATCATTACAGGAGAACTCACGCTTGACTTGTTTGATGACGAGTTGGGAGTCTCCTTTGACTAGCATATGTCCCACGCCTAAAGACAGAGCAGTACTCATCCCAAATATGAGGGCTTCGTACTCCACTGTCGACGTGTGTAGCCGACACTTCCCCCGGGCCTGCTCTGGGCAGCCCGTGGAGGTTCTTTTTTGGAGGGGCTAGTCACTAACAGAGAGCTCACGCGTTAGGGACGATGGAGGGAGAAGCTTGACACAGAGATTTTTACGTGGTTCAGGCCGCCGGAACGTAAAACCCTACGTCCACGGTGAGCAGAGATGCTCGTTGTATTGCTTGGTGCTCAGGAGCGAACCCTGCGTGAGAGTGTGTAAAAGGCGAACCCTACGGGAGAGTGGGTCAAATGTCGAACCTTTGCTAACGTTGCCTACCCGAGCATTTTATAGTCCAAGGCTCGGGTGGCTTACAAGGTGGGCCCGGGACCCGACAGGTGGTCCTAGGGAGATTGCCTGCCATCTACCGTATCTGCAGTTACGCCGGTAGTTGTCTCTGGCGAGGGCTTCCGAGTCTTCGTTCTGCCGCCCTGCCCATGCCGCAAGCTAGTGGTAGTGGTTGATGATGGCAGGGGCAGCAGGGGATGTCTTGTCGCTGTGTTTATTGGTGTACAACCTCTGACACGGCGTGCCAGTCTTCACTGTGATATGATTGGGCGCAACGGCACCTGACAGAGGCGTGCTCCGCGTCTCCGCGCCTTGGGAAGGCGCGGGTCTTGAATACCTTGTACGGGCAAGGTATGGTGCGTCTTTACTCTCGCTGCCTACCGCGTGGGGGCGGGCAGCGCTGCTCTGCTGGCCACGTGGCAGTCCCGGAGCTCTCCTCTGAGGAGAGGGTGGTCCGGCCCCACTGGACACGTGGAGTCTTCGGAGCTCTCCCCGCGGAGGGGGGAGGTTCGGCTCTGCTGGCCACGTGGCGGACCCGGAGCTCTCCTCTGAGGATTGGGAGGTCCGGCCCCACTGGACACGTGGAGCCTTCGCAGCTCTCCCCGCGGAGGGGGGAGGTCCAGCTCTGCTGGCCATGTGGCGGGCCCGGAGCTCTCCTTTGAGGAGAGGGATGTCCGGCCCCGCTGGACACGTGGAGCCTTCGGAGCTCTCCCCACGGAGGGGGGAGGTCCGGCTCAGTTGGCCACGTGGCGGGCCCGGAGCTTTCCTCTGAGGAGAGGGACGTCAGGCCCCGCTGGACACGTGGCGCCTTTGGAGCTCTCCCTGCAGAGAAGGGCGAGGTCCTTAGGCAGTTTCCCCTGTGCGCGGGGGTACCCCATATTGAGGGTACTGACAGTGGCCCCCGGGCCCATCTCGGGGGAGATAACGAGCCCGAGGTGGGGCCTCCGTCTCTTCCGCTCCGCGCACCTTCTCGAAGACCCGCATTGACCGTTGCCGAAGCACGAACAGTCGCGGGATCGTGGGAGCGTGTGCCCCACTTGATGGCTGCTTTTACTGCGGCGGTTCCCAAGGCTGCCACTTCTGCACGTCGCAGCATCTTTTCGGGAACCGCCGAAGCGTCTTGCCGGCTCGTCTCCTTGGGAGACTGACTTCTTGGCCCACCGCTTCAGCTGGACGGCTTGGGTCCACTTGTCATCGACTCTTGGTCTTGGAGCTGAAGCGGTTGTCCAAGCAGCGTATTCGAAGAGCTTCAAATCGCTTTGAATCGCGCCTGGGGAGTTTAAAAGGGGATCTCACCCGAATAGCGGCTTCCCTTTGCACTTCCCTGCGCTTGAATCTTTGTTGTTTCTTCGAGCTCTTGCGCCCTTGTCTTCCCTGTTCTCGAGCTTCCATCTGCCATGGCCTCCAACTTGCCTCCGGAGAAGAAACGTGCCCGGTCCCCTCCGAGGGCGTCGTTTGCGCCAAGTCAGGGATCCAGGGCAACTGCCTGTCCTCCTCCTAGAGATGGTGTCTCGTCTGGTGGTGACCCCAAGAGGTCTCGGGCTTCCCATTCCGACGGGACTCCGCTCAAGCGGCGGCGGCCCGAGGGTCCCCGGGTGTCACGCCCTCCGTCCTCAGGCGGTGGAGCTTCGAGGGGGAGTGCTTGCGCGACGATGCCCATAGGCGACTCTTGAGCTCAGGCGCCCCGGGCCTCGGGAGCTGGATCGACGCCTAGGGGGGCTTCAGAAGCGTCCCCTGCTCCGCCTGTTTGAGTGACTGCGGGGCAGCCCTCGGCGGCGGCGGCGGGCTCTAGTGGACCTACCCCGGCCCGGAAGCTAGGGTTCAGAGCCCGTTGGAGTGCTCGTGTCCCTCGGTAAGTGCCGTCTACCGGGTTCCAGAGCCTGCATTCTTTTCTTCTTCTCTTAACCCGAGAGCCACCCATGTTTACAGGGACTCATCGAGTACTGGTAACGTCTCCGTTTCCCGGCCGTCCCCGACTGACGTGGGATCTGTGCCACAGCGCCCAGAAGCTGAAGTGGCTCCGGCGGCTCCCAAGCAGGTGCAGGCTCCTCCTGCGCCGGCCGGTCCGGCTCCTACGGCAGCAGTGACAACTCCTGCTCATCCCCCTTCGCTAGCTTGGGAGCCGGCTGTTGCTGAAGGTTTGGTGGGACCGGCTGGCGGTGTCCCGCCTTCTGTTGTCGAAGCGGGAGAAGCTGCCACGGGCCCTACGGTGGGCAGTGAACCGGAGTGCGTCGGGGGCGGCCCCGCTCCAGTGCCGGCTTCTCCTGATCAGCGCCTCATCCCGGTCACCGAAGCGTCGGCTCCTCCTGATGACGACGTGATGGAGGAGGTCAGGGGCGAGGCTTCGGCCTCTGCCGCCCCGCTGCCCCTGGCGGACGCTTTCAAGCTCGCCCAGTCAAGCGTCCGACAGGTCTTGGACGCGCTTGGCCGTGAACGGGAGGAGCGGGCAGGAGAGAGGGATCGCCTCCTCAGCTGGGGGCGCCTCTTGAGAGAGCGGACCGAGGAGGTCAGGGGGGAGCTTGACTCGAGGCGTACATCGCTCGGTGTCATGGAGGCGCTCCTTGACCGTCAGAAGAAAGCCGTCGATCGCCTGGACTCCGAGACTCGGCGGCTCCACAAGGAGGCCCTCGAGGCACATGCTCGGACCGAGGCGAACTTCTCTGCTTTGGAGGAGGTGCGGCTGAAGCTGGCGCGCCGCGAGCGCGCCCTCGTGGACCGGGAGCAAGCTGTGGCGGCTGAAGCGAGGAAGGTCACCGCGCAGCTAACGGCTGGCGAGGGCGACCTGAGGGCCCGAGCCAAGGAGCTGGATACCCGGAAGGCATACCTGGCTGCGAGGGAGGAGCAAGTCTCCCGGGAGCGCCAGGCGGTCCTAGATCGGGAGCTGGCTGCCAACATCCGCGCTTCGGAGCTGGAGCGGCTTGCCCAGAGTCTCCAGCTCTGGGAAGACTCTCTGGCGGCCAAGGAGGAGGAATTCTCCGAGGTGGGTCGTGATGCCTTGTTGGCAGCCCGCGGCGAGATGGAGGAGCTCTAGGCCTCGCGGTCCGCCGATGCCTGAGTGGTTTGGAGCTTCGTCGACCTGGCAGGGTCCGCCCTGGCCCCCCTTGGTTTCATCCCGGTGAGGGCAGTGGCTCGGCGCAGAAGGTGGCCGAGGTGATCCCCGCGCTCGAGTCTATCAGCACCAAGCTGGACAGGCTTGAAGCGGTGGTCGCCGGTGAGCTCGAGGCGGAGGGACGGGGCCTGGCAACGGAGGTTGCTACGCACGTGCTGGCATGTTTCCAGAGCCGGGATCCCTCCCTTTCTCTGGAGCCAGTGAGGCAGGGCCCCGCCGCGGAGCGGGAGGAAGCTGCCAGGGCTGAAGTCGGGGATGTGGCTGCCCTTGTAGCCTCTAGGTTCCGGCGCGAGCCAGGGGAATCCTAGGGCTTGTATCTTTTCTTTTTCTTTTTGTTGAGTCTATAGTCCAGCTCATGGAGCCTTGAATGAATAGACCCTTGTTGTTTTCTGTGTCTGTGCTCTTTTATCTTCTTCTTGGCTTGGCCTGCCCGGGTCCTTAGCTCCGCAAGGTACTCAGAGGTCTTCACCAATCTTAAAGTCTTGCACAGACACCTTCCCCGGGTCCTTATTGAATTAAGGGCCCCAGGGGTCTGCCGACCACGTGGCGGGCCCGGAGCTCTCCTCTGAGAAGATGGAGGTCCGACCCCGCGGGACACGTGGGGCCTTCGGAGCTCACCCCTGCGGAGGGGGCGAGGCCTGGCTCTACCGGCCACGTGGCGGGCCCGGAGCTACCCTCTGAGGTGAGGGGAGCTCCGGCCCCGCCGGACACGTGGGACTTTCGGGGCTCGCCTCTGCGGAAGGGGCGAGACCCGGATCCTCCAGTCTTGCGCTGGAGTAGTCGATAGCTCCGGCCCTCCCCTGTGCGGTTCCCGTAGCTAAAACCTGAAGGTCCTGCACACAGGTAGAGGAAGCGTAATTCTCCTCGAGGGCTTTCCCTTCCCTGTCTCCTAGTCTTATTTGGCTTACGGTCCTGGTTCGGTATACGGGGCTTGGGCAATTCTGTGCGCGAGGCGCTGGGGATCCGGCTCCCTCCGAGGTCAGGGTACGACCGTCCGGCCCCTAGTACCGGACCTAACGCCGGGGAGGCAGAGTGCACAAGCTTTCAGTACGGAACCAGGCAAAGCGGTTGTACTCCCTTGGACCTCTGAAGGACAGGGCACACACGCTTTGGGTCGGAACCATGCAAAGCAGGCTACGCACCCTGGACCCCCCATGCACAGCGCAGGCCTTTCCTGGAGATGACCAACTGGCACCGCAACACCTGACTGGGGGAGGCCTGAAAGGCCCCCTGGTCATCGGCAGGTGCCTCAAGCGCAACTGCTGTCACACCCGGTTTCTCCGAAGAACAACCGAGTGAATATCACATGTATGCCAGGATCATTTTCTCATACATGTGATGACAAATAGTGAAGCATCATTTATTACAAGCCAGGTGTCGAATATAAATAAGTCTTACATAGCATATGTCTTGATGGACGATAATAAGTTCATCACAAGTAAATAAAATAGCATTGGAATATTGTTCTTGTGGGCTTCATCACAGGTGTTGCCGGGGGACTCCATGATCCTAGAAACCTTCTTCGGGTCCAAAGTCTTGTTCATTAAACACCACATCATTCTCTTGACCTGAGCAGCAATATAAACCAACAAATATGCAAGGTTGAGTACCGATGGTACTCAGCAAGTATGGGAAAGTTATGTCATGCATGGCTAGAACAAGGAGAGGTTGAACTCATGGTTAAAGCACTACGCAATTATTGCCTACCACCTTAGCTTATTGAGCACCTACATTACTACACAGGTGAAATGATCCCAATCTCCCATCCCATCATCATAATCAAATAACCATAACATCATTTCCATTGTTAAGCTCCCCGCTTAACATCCACAACCTCCAAGGTCATCATACTCTAATCATGAATAAGTCCAAGCCACTCTTGACCGTGAGCACGGCTGTCATGACAGTTTTGACTCTGCAGAGTTTGCACCACTGTACCCACATGTAGTGATTTCATCCCCTGTTGTCGGGTGGACTAAAAGAACCTCCATTATGCCAGTGGCTACGAACCACATTCACACTTCCCAGGTGTGTAGCCAGGAGATCACTACGAAGCCTTTACAAAGGGATTCCCGACGAGCGTGGGCCCACTGAGGTTTCACACCTAACAGCATACAAGAGGCTCCAACCCCGCTGCAGTGGCCCCCTCTTGAGCCTTGCGGTTCATATGGTAGTCCAGCTGACACCTATTCCCCGCACCATCCAACACACCCATACTGCGCCGGGGATACACCTAATTAATTGGCCAAGCTGCCCCATCTCAGCATGTGGTTGGCACGGTAAAGCCAGGTTACATGCTCCATGAACCGGTCCTTAGGATCCAGGCAAGTACTAAACACAAACCCGAGTCTCGTGCACCCAGCACCAACCAAATCATCCAACTTGCCTTGATCCCTACCTCTACATAACTCATAATATCTCATTCAAGAGTATGGTAAATAAACTGATGATCTCATATCCCAATTATCCCATTCTAAGCATGGCTAAGCACAAGTAATATGAGTGAATGACATAATAAAACAAATCCCAACCCAAGCTACAAGGAAACAAGATATGCAATTCTAGGGAAACATCCTAGCATGGGTTTCATATTTCAATTGACAATGCAAATAATTCTATCTACACATCCTAGCATAGGATCAAAGTGGTCAAGGACACTTGCCTTCTTTCTGCTGCTCTGGGAATGGATAGTCCTGATCTTGAAAAGGAAGAACTTGCTCTGGAGCAGGTTCTACTCATACCATCACACATAGCAAAAGAAAACAACAATCCATAAGACATAGTTCACACTTTCACTTCATACAAACCACACATACATACCTATGAAAGTCATTCACATTACTAACTATTGTGTTTATCCTAGATGTGTTGATTTTTGGCCTACATGCACTTTTAAGCATATGTATATGATTTCTAACTTTTGTATTCAGATTTCTGTTTGCACACTATATATGAATTTCCAATTTAAACAAATTCTTCAATACACTCTTTAGCTACCAAGTTTGCATGGAAGGTAATTTCCTACTCCAAATAGGTTTTCAGACCTTCTACCAAATCCTAAACTGAAGTCTTTGGATTTGGAGACTTCATTTATCATTTTCTAGTTATGCATACCTATTTTCCTTTATTTTCCAGATTTATTTTCTATGCCTAAAAGTGAGTTTTAATATTAAATGGTAGGGCATATCATCTAAAAAGAATAGGTTCTTATCTAAAATATTAAATAATATATTCTTGAACTTCTCCTCTGATGTGAACTAATTTAAATTTATTTTACCAATTTTCAGAATTATTTCCTAGCCTAAAAATGTGTTTCTATATCAAATAAACATGAACACACCCAAACAGATTTCATTTCAGCCTAAAATTTATTTTTAGCTCATTCTAAAGCTTTCAAATTGTTAGTAGAGTTTAAACTTGAATTTACAATGTGTGTGCCTCACCCTTTTTAAATTTAAATCTTAATTACATAGTCAAATTCCTAAATTTAATATTATATAAGATTAAAAAGGCAAACTTACCCCACCAAAGGGTCTATTATATTATTTTATAAATTTCCAGGGGTCTAACTACACATAACAGGGGGGTTTTCCTAATTTTTATTAAGTCCAGAGGCTAAAACTGATTTTTAATTGAATTTACATGAATTTCTGAAGTTCCAGGGGCTAGATCAGAAGTTTCTGTGGCTAGCTCGTATTTTCCGAGAACCCCAGGGGGTAGCGCGTAAGAATCCCGGCCTTTATAACGCGGGGCTGAGATTATAACGTCGAACCGGTACTCGGGGATTTAAATTCTACCGTGGGGTTTAAAATAGACGGCGCACAAGCGACCACGTCGCTCTGATCGAGCGCGGGCGGCGCTACCCGGCGGGGCGCGGCGGCGGGAGGCGGCGATCTCGCCGGAATACTTCGGATCTTCATCAATTCTTCCTAAAACTGGGATTTCATGGCATAGATCGGTAGAGGGGAGGTCGGGGATCTCACCTCGGGGGTTTTCTTGAGCTCAGAGGTCCTGGAAAGCGGTCGGCGACGAGGTCCGAGGTGAACTCACGGCGAGGCTCATCGGCGCTGTGTTTGAAACGCAAACCACCGAGTTTTCTGCACCTGCGTGATTCCCCGGAGGCTATGGATCAAGATCAGCGCGTTAGATCAGAAATCCCGAGCGAAGATCGAGCGAAATTGGCCGGAGAAACTCGGGTTCTCACCGGAAGGAAAAACGGCTGATCGTGGGTGAAAATCGGGAAGATGCCGGTGTTTATATAGCCGGGGGAGGGCGGCGTTCGGTTGTGATCGAGTTTGCGTCGTCCAGAACCAAAATTCGGCTGGGATACGCGAGTATCCGGGGTGGTTTTGATTCGGTGGAGAGAGAGGAGTCCGGGTCGGCCGAGCGCGCGCGAGGAAGAAGAAGATGGCTGGCCCCACATGTCAGCGAGAAAGAGAACAGAGCGCGCGGCTGCGGGCTGGCGCGGGGTGGGGTGGGCCGGCTGGTGGGTTTCGGCCCACTGGCCGGGGAGGTTTGTTTTTTTCTTTTTCTTTTTCTTTTCTGTTTTGAGTTTAATTTGAATTCTAGTTTGAATTTGAATTTTTGCACCACATGCAATACGTCCAAAATTTTTTTAAATTCCCCTCTTAACAGGTTTTGGGGTGTTACAGCTCTACCCCCTTAAAAGAAATCTCGTCCTCGAGATTGGTGGTTCTAAGAAAACAATTCCGGAAACTGTGCCTTAAGCTCGTCTTCTCGCTCCCATGTGGCTTCCTCTTCCGAGTGATGCTTCCACTGCACCTTGCACATCCGGATTCTTTTATTTCTTGTGAGGCGTTCCATTGTCTCCAAAATCTTGGATGGTTGCTCGGCATAAGACAGATCCTCAGCTACGTTGACCTCATTCATGGGTAACATCTCTTCAGGTGTTCTCAGACATTTCTTGAGCTGTGACACATGGAATACGTCATGCACATTCGATAGGCGAGCCGGTAATTCTAGTTGATACGCCACTTCGCCTTTCCTCTCCAGAACTTGAAAGGGTCCGATGTATCAAGGTGATAACTTCCCTTTCACCTTGAACCGATGAAGTCCTCGGATAGGGGATACCTTGAGATAGACATAGTCCCCCACGTTGAAAACGAGCTCTCTTCTTCGTACATCGGCATAGCTCTTTTGTCGTGTATGTGCTATCCTCAAGTTGTTGCGGATTTCCCTCACTTTCGCCTCGGCTTCTTGTAATACCTCAGGTCCAAACACTTTACTTTCCCCTATTTGGTTCCAAAATAGTGGAGTTCTGCACTTCCTCCCATACAAAGCCTCAAATGGTGACATCTTCATACTAGCCTGATAACTGTTGTTATAGGAGAACTCTGCATAGGGTAAGTTCTTATCCCAACTCCTATTATTCTTGAGCGCACACGCTCTCAGCATATCCTCAAGGATCTGATTGGTTCTTTCCGTCTGCCCGTCAGTTTCGGGATGATAGGCAGAACTAAAGTTCAGATGGGTTCCCATGGTTTCATGCAGCTTCTGCCAGAACCTTGAGGTGAACTGTGTCCCTCGATCCGACACTATCTTCTTTGGCACTCCATGGTAACACACGATCCTTGACATGTACAGCTCCGCCAATTTGGATCCGCTGTAGCTTTCTTTCACGGGGATGAATTGAGCTACCTTGGTTAGCATGTCGACGATGACCCATATCGAATCATATCCTGATTGGATCCTAGGCAATCCCACTATGAAATCCATGCTGATTTCTTCCCATTTCCATTCGGGCACTTTGAGTGGTTGCAATAATCCCGCGGGTCATTGATGTTCCGCTTTCACCAACTGACATGTGTCACATAGGGCAACATGTTCCGCGACATCTTGCTTCATGCCATACCACCAATACCTGCTCTTGAGGTCCTGGTACATCTTCGTACTCCCAGGATGAATGGAATAGTCGGAATCATGAGCCTCCTTCAAAATTAATGCACGGATCTCCTTTACTTCCGGCACACAGATTCTTCTCCGGTGCCACACCGTACCCTGTTCATCCTCTCTGAAACCAGGGCCTTTATTTTCCTTGATGAGTTGTCTGATTTCTTGTATCTTCTCGTCATTCTTTTGACCATCGTGTATGTCTTGCTCTAGTGTGGAGTCCACTTCCATGGCGACGGCTTCACCACTATTCACCAGGCATAGATTGAGTCTTATAACATTGTCCTTCAATTCTGCAGGCATGTCCTTCAAGCTCAACATATTGACCTGCACTTTCCAACTTAAAGCATCTGCCACGACGTTCGCTTTCCCAGGATGATAGTTGATGCCCACATCAAAGTCATTGATTAGCTCTAACCATCTTCTTTGTCTGAGGTTGAGATCTGGCTGTGTGAAAATGTACTTTAGACTCTTATGATCCGTATATATCTCTGTCCTCTTCCCCATCAAGTAGTGCCGCCAAATTTTCAACGCGTGTACCACTGCGGCTAGTTCTAGGTCATGTGTAGGATAGTTCTTCTCGTGTTTCCGGAGCTGCGGGGACGCATACACCACGACGTGCCCTTCTTGCATGAGAACGCATCCCAATCCGTTTCCAGAGGCATCGCAGTACACCGAAAAGTTCTTCTGCATATCTGGCATAACTAGCACTGGGGCTGTTGTCAATTTTTCTTTAGCTCCTGAAAACTTGTCTCGCACTGTGGCATCCATGTGAATGTGATTCCCTTCTCCAACAGTTTGGTGAGGGGTCTCGAGATCTTGGAGAATCCCTCAATAAACCGTCGATAGTATCCAGCAAATCCCAAGAAGCTTCGAACTTCCCCGACATTCTCAGGGGTCTTCCACTTCTCTATATCCTCGATCTTGGCGGGATCTACGGAGATTCCTCCCTCCGAGATTATATGTCCTAAGAAGGGAACTCTCTTCAGCCAAAACTCACACTTGCTCAACTTGGCATATAGTTGGTGTTCTCTCAACTTCTGCAACACCAACCTTAGATGTTTCTCATGTTCTTCTTCATCTTTGGAGAAGAAGAGAATGTCATCTATGAAAACCACCACAAATTTGTCCAGATATTCCATAAATACCTTGTTCATGAGATACATGAAGTATGTCGGGGCATTAGTTAGCCCGAAAGGCATGACGGTGTATTCATACAGTCCGTACCGAGATACGAAAGCTGTCTTTGGAATATCAGTTTGCCTTATCTTAAGTTGGTGGTATCCCGACCTGAGATCAATTTTCGAGAACACACAAGCTCCCCTCAACTGATCGAACAAGTCTTCAATGTGGGGTAATGGGTACTTGTTCTTGATGGTTACCTCATTCAAAGCACGGTAGTCTACGCATAACCTTTGGGTTCCGTCCTTCTTCGGCACAAATATCACTGGAGCTCCCCATGGTGAGGAACAAGGATGAATATACCCCTTCTCCGTCAATTCTCTTAAATGATCCTTAAGTTCTCCCAGCTTCTTGGAGTCCATCCGATAAGGTTTCTTGTATATCGGAGTTGTTCCAGGCACTAGCTCAATCGCGAATTCCACTTCACGATCGGGAGGCATACCTGGCAACTCCTCCGGAAAAACATCTGGGTATTCCCTGATAATCCTGATCTCCTCCACTTTCACCTCAACTTGATTTAATTTAATGTCCCTCCTAGGCTCTTGTATTATTATGAACTTTACTCTTGTGCCACTAGGGTGAGTTAGTTCCACCGTTCTCGTCGAACAATGGATGATTCCCTTATGTTTGGTCAACCAATCCATGCCCAAAATAATATCTATCCCTTGTGAATCTATCACTATGAGGTTGGCAGTGAATACCACCCCAGTAATGTCTAGATTCACCTTGGGAAACACTTGTCTTGTCCTTATTTCTCCACCTGGAGAGTTTACTGCTAGCATATGGTTCATTTGTGTTGTTGCTAGGTCATGCTTCTTAACAAACCCTTGAGCAATGAACGAGTGAGTAGCACCAGAATCGAACAACAGGGTTGCAATGTGTAAATTGGCAGGAAACTTACCAACTACCACGTCGGGTGCCTCTTGCGCCTCCTCCATGGTGACGTGGTTCACCCGTCCTCGCATTACATTCTGCTGTTGTGGCTGCACGGGCTTCTTCTTTGGGCACTTATGGGCGTAGTGCCCCACTTCACCACAGTTAAAGCATTGCACCTCAACCTTAGGTGCCTGGCCTTTGTTGTCTTGGGATTGGTTTGGGGGTCCTTGTACTGCTGGTCGAGGTTGATATGTAGGGCGAGGCTGCTGTCCAAACTGACGTTGTGGTGGTGCTGGTGCTGCCGGAGGCCTGAAGTTCGGGTTGTACCCTCTCGGTGCTGAGTAGGGTACCGCAGCACGGCTCGTCTGCCCTGCTGGTTGCTGCATCAGACTGCTACCCGAGGCTTGGTGTGTCCGTCCGGCCTTCCTCTTGTTTTCATTTTCCAAGGCCTTCAGCTTCCTTTCTACAACAAATGCTCTGTCCACCATCTTTTGGAAGCTTTCATACTCGTTGGAGGACATTGCACACTGCATCTCTGCGGTAAGTCCTTCCACGAAACAATCCTGTTTCTGCTCATCAGTCTCTATGTCCCGTGGGGCATAATGGGATAGTTGAGTGAATTTAGTGAGGTATTCCCTCACAGTCATATTTCCTTGCTGCAATCCCAAGAACTCCTTCCTCTTGTTTTTGAGTTCACCCCTTGGTATGTAATGGTTGCGGAAGCTACGCTTGAACTCTTCCCAAGTGATGTTCTCAAGGTCATGATGGGCGGCCACGTAAGCGGTCCACCAATCAGCAGCAGGTCCATGCAATTGGTGAGAAGCAAACAGCACCCTCTCATACCCTTGGCATTGTATGATCCTCATCTTGCTCTTAATGGTCTTTAGCCAATCATCTGCCTCCAAAGGTTCAGCAGCACTTGCAAACTTTGGAGGTTGAGTTCCTAGAAACTCACTCAACCTTGGTTGGCGTGGTGCAGCTTGTGGAGGTGGAGCTTGATGCAAGTTGGCCACCACTTGAGTCAGGTTCTGGATGAGCAGATTTTGATTCTCAAGCATTTGGTGGAGGGGATCAACTCCTTCACGGCGACCACCCCTGTCTTGGCCTCCAGAAAGATGAGGGTTGCCTGCCTCATCGTTGTTGTTGGCGGGGTTGGCAGCACGACCCTTTCCTCTTCTGGCCATCTATCATGATCAACCAAAAGTCAATTTAAGGCATTACATATTAACTAGTTTTTGCTTGTTTAAACTTTAAGATTTTGAGAACTTATTTCATTTATATTCTCTGAGGATTTCATGTCTTACGTGAACATAAATGCACTCTTAATTCATATGGGTTCACACACCAAAGCAAAACAACCTGAAGACGAGGTTGTGGACAAACGCCCATGGCTTCCACAACTCACGTCACACACCAAGCATTAACACACCATTAACTAAGGTAACGGCTCGACTACTCGACATCCTGCTAATCTAAGGGAAGGACTCTACACTACTCGTATCACTGAGCTGGCTCCTCGAGATCTTCCTCATTATTGTGGCTGCCTTCTGACTCTGTTTTGGGTGGGGAGGCTGCTGGTGGAGAAGTGCGACAACGCCTGATCGCCCGGCGATCTGGGGAGTCAGGAGTCCATGTGTCATTCACGGTGACACACAGTTCATTCCCATCTCCTCTTTCTCTCGCCCTCAAGCAGGCTCGAAGCAACGCCTCGGTTTCCTTCAGGGTGTCACGAACATCCTGAAGCTCCTGCTGACACTCCTGCAATCGAGTGCTGAGCGTAGCAGCATCCTCCAAGCACAAGTCCATGTGCTCATGGGAAGTCCCCTGCTGCACTAGCGGGTACTTATACTCTGTCGTACCGCTCTCACGCTGGAGGACATACATGTACTCAGTCCTGTCCAGGTGGCGATGATAGATGTGACTCTGGCAGGTGATGGCCTCCCAGGTGACATCCTTCTCCGCATCGACCTGTGTCGCTCGACAAGCTGGAGAGCGGTGGATATTAAGCAGCTGATTTTCATGGATAATCCTCATCTCTGACCTCCATTCTTCCCACTTCTCACGGATGGTCCTGGTGGAGCGATAGTGTATGATTAGCTTGCCCGTATTGCCGGCGGCTTGGAGCATACGTCGAAGACGGCGCAACAAGCCTCCTACTGCCAATCCGTAGGAGAGATACGTCACCGGACGGCTCTCCTCTCTCAGGGCAAGGGCAACTACGGGAACTCTCCCTCCGGTGGACTTGCGGGCGGTGCGGATCAGTGAACCATTTAAAACATAAAGCATTTAAACTTAAGTTAGATAAAATTTTAAACAAAAATCCTATTTTGAATAAAAGTTGGGGTAAGATGAAGAAAGTGACCCCATTAAATAACACTTTTCAACCCACACCTTTGTAAAATAGTTTTTAATAAAATAGGGTCCCTAACTACATCCATTTCTATCTAGGTCCATGTTCCTACGGGCAACCTTGGCTCTGATACCACTTCTGTCACACCCGGTTTCTCCGAAGAACAACCGAGTGAATATCACATGTATGCCAGGATCATTTTCTCATACATGTGATGACAAATAGTGAAGCATCATTTATTACAAGCCAGGTGTCGAATATAAGTAAGTCTTACATAGCATATGTCTCGATGGACGATAATAAGTTCATCACAAGTAAATAAAATAGCAGCGGAATATTATTCTTGTGGGCTTCATCACAGGCGTTGCCCGGGAGACTCCATGAACCTAGAAACCTTCTTCGGGTCCAAAGTCTTGTTCATTAAACACCACATCATTCTCTTGACCTGAGCAGCAATATAAACCAACAAATATGCAAGGTTGAGTACCGATGGTACTCAGCAAGTGTGGGAAAGTTATGTCATGCATGGCTAGAACAAGGAGAGGTTGAACTCATGGTTAAAGCACTACGCAATTATTGCCTACCACCTTAGCTTATTGAGCACCTACATTACTACACAGGTGAAATGATCCCAATCTCCCATCCCATCATCATAATCAAATAACCATAACATCATTTCCAATGTTAAGCTCCCCGTTTAACATCCACAACCTCCAAGGTCATCATACTCTAATCATGAATAAGTCCAAGCCGCTCTTGACCGTGAGCACGACTGTCATGACAGTTTTGACTCTGCAGAGTTTGCACCACTGTACCCACATGTAGTGATTTCATCCCCCGTTGCCGGGTGGACTAAAAGAACCTCCATTATGCCAGTGGCCACGAACCACATTCACACTTCCTAGGTGTGTAGCCAGGAGATCACTACGAAGCCTTTACAAAGGGATTCCCGACGAGCGTGGGCCCACTGAGGTTTCACCCCTAACAGCATACAAGAGGCTCCAACCCCGCTGCAGTGGCCCCCTCTTGAGCCTTGCGGTTCATATGGTAGTCCAGCTGACACCTATTCCCCGCACCATCCAACACATCCATACTACGCCGGGGATACACCTAATTAATTGGCCAAGCTGCCCCATCTCAGCATGTGGTTGGCACGGTAAAGCCAGGTTACATGCTCCATGAACCGGTCCTTAGGATCCAGGCAAGTACTAAACACAAATCCGAGTCTCGTGCACCCAGCACCAACCAAATCATCCAACTTGCCTTGATCCCTACCTCTACATAACTCATAATATCTCATTCAAGAGTATGGTAAATAAACTGATGATCTCATATCCCAATTATCCCATTCTAAGCATGGCTAAGCACAAGTAATATGAGTGAATGACATAATAAAACAAATCCCAACCCATGCTACAAGGAAACAAGATAATGCAATTCTAGGGAAACATTCTAGCATGGGTTTCATATTTCAATTGAAAATGCAAATAATTCTATCTACACATCCTAGCATAGGATCAAAGTGGTCAAGGACACTTGCCTTCTTCCTGCTGCTCTGGGAATGGATAGTCCTGATCTTGAAAAGGAAGAACTTGCTCTGGAGCAGGTTCTACTCATACCATCACACATAACAAAAGAAAACAACAATCCATAAGACATAGTTCACAATTTGACTTCATACAAACCACACATACAAACCTATGAAAGTCATTCACATTACTAACTGTTGTGTTTATCATAGATGTGTTGATTTTTGGCCTACATGCACTTTTAAGCATATGTATATGATTTCTAACTTTTGTATTCAGATTTCTGTTTGCACACTATATATGAATTTCCAATTTAAACAAATTCTTCAATACACACTTTAGCTACCAAGTTTGCATGGAAGGTAATTTCCTACTCCAAATAGGTTTTGAGACCTTCTACCAAATCCTAAACTGAAGTCTTTGGATTTGGAGACTTTATTTATCATTTTCTAGTTATGCATACCTATTTTCCTTTATTTTCCAGATTTATTTTCTATGCCTAAAAGTGAGTTTTCATATTAAATGGTAGGGCATATCATCTAAAAAGAATAGGTTATGATCTAAAATATTAAATAATATATTCTTGAACTTCTCCTCTGATGTGAACTAATTTAAATTTATTTTACCAATTTTCAGAATTATTTCCTAGCCTAAAAATGTGTTTCTATATCTAATAAACATGAACACACCCAAACAGATTTCATTTCAGCCTAAAATTTATTTTTAGCTCATTCTAAAGCTTTCAAATTGTTAGTAGAGTCTAAACTTGAATTTACAATGTGTGTGCCTCACCCTTTTTAAATTTAAATCTTAATTACATAGTCAAATTACTAAATTTAATATTATATAAGATTAAAAAGGCAAACTTACCCCACCAAAGGGTCTATTATATTATTTTATAAATTTCCAGGGGTCTAACTACACATAACAGGGGGGTTTTCCTAATTTTTATTAAGTCCAGGGGCTAAAACTGATTTTTAATTGAATTTACATGAATTTCTGAAGTTCCAGGGGCTAGATCAGAAGTTTCCGGGGCTAGCTCGTATTTTCCGAGAACCCCAGGGGGTAGCGCGTAAGAATCCCGGCCTTTATAATGTGGGGCTGACGTGGACCGTCCGATTTAAAACTGACGGCTGAGATTATAACGTCAAACCGGTACGCGGGGATTTAAATTCTACCGTGCGATTTAAAATAGACGGCGCACAAGCGGCCACGTCGCTCTGATCGAGCGCGGGCGGCGCTGCCCGGCGGCGCGCGGTGGCGGGAGGCGGCGATCTCACCGGAATACTTCGGATATTCGTCAATTCTTCCTAAAACTGGGATTTCATGGCATAGATCGGTAGAGGGGAGGTCGGGGATCTCACCTCGGGGGTTTTCTTGAGCTCGGAGGTCCTGGAAAGCGGTCGGCGACGAGGTCCGAGGTGAACTCACGGCGAGGCTCGTCGGTGCTGTGTTTGAAACGCAAACCACCGAGTTTTCTGCACCTGCATGATTCCCCGGAGGTGGTGGATCAAGATCAGCCGTGTTAGATCAGAAATCCCGAGCGAAGATCGAGCAAAATTGGCCGGAGAAACTCGGGTTCTCACCGGAAGGAAAAACGGATGATCGTGGGTGAAAATCGGGAAGATGCCGGTGTTTATATAGCCGGGGGAGGGTGGCGTTCGGTTGTGATCGAGTTTGCATCGTCCAGAACCGAAATTCGGCTGGGATACGCGAGTATCCGGGGTGGTTTTGATTCGGGGGGAGAGAGAGGAGTCCGGGTCGGCCGAGCGCGCGCGAGGAAGAAGAAGATGGCGGGCCCCACATGTCAGAGAGAAAGAGAACGGGGCGCGCGGCTGCGGGCTGGCGCGGGGTGGGGTGGGCCGGCTGGTGGGTTTCGGCCCACTGGCCGGGGAGGTTTGTTTTTTTTTCTTTTCTATTTTGAGTTTAATTTGAATTCCAGTTTGAATTTGAATTTTTGCACCACATGCAATACATCCAAAAAAATTTTAAATTCCCCTCTTAACAGGTTTTGGGGTGTTACAACCGCCTTCGGTAGGATAGCAAATGTTGACTATGGATGAGAGCAGGAAAGGGGAGCTAAATATACGGTGAGCATACATGGAAAGTGCGGTCATAGAAATTAATGCGTAATTTAAATGAGAACATAAGTAAGAGCATGGTAGAACAGGTTTCTGTGTAAATGCCCATAGGAGGAAGGCAGGCTGAACATGGAGGCAACGACCCGCCCCATTAAGAAGGAAAGCAAGACACTACGCGCTTGGGGTCGGAACTAGGCCAAGCTGAACGTAGTCCTGGACCGTCCCCTGAGGCTTAGGTGCTCCGAGCGCTGTTTCTGGAGCCTATGGGATCTAGTACAGAAAGGGAAAGGCCTGTTCTACTAATGCTCTGGGAATAGAACTTACTGTGATGTTCCATGCTCCAAGGGTTCGGGAGCGGATCCCATCCTTGGTGGAGAGGCGTATTTACCTGGGGCGGCAACTTTCGTGACTCATAAGGGACCTTCCCGGCTGGGGGAGAGTTTATAGGTCCTTCACGAGGAAGTGTGCGCTGCGGCACCAGGTCACCCTCTTGTAACTCCCAGGCGTGCTTGGTCCTTTGGCGGTAGCGCCGGAGCACCAGCCGGGACCGTGCGTTGTGGAGTGTTGCTTGTAATCGTGCCTCGTCGGCGAGGTTGATATCTTCACGCCGGAGCTGGTCCTGCGCGGCTTCTCCCGGGAGCCCCGGGGTACCTTCCTCTATTGGCTCAGGCCGACAGGAGGTAGGCGGACCCGGACTCTTCTTGGGGGACCCACGATGTCTTCTTCCATTGGCTCAGGCCGACAGGAGGTTGACGGATCCTGGGCGGCCCCCGGGAGGTGAGGCCGAGGCACGGAGACGTGCGCTCGGGTGGATCTGGCCCGGTTCTGCACCGCCGGGGGCTGGTGCTTGGGCTGATGCAATTGCTTGGAGCTTTTCCAAGGCTGATACTGCAGCAGTGCAGTCTCCACAGATCTTTGGGGCAGTCGTAGTGGGCTACCGCCATGACTCGTCGTCGCTGGAGCTGGAGTCCTCATAGTTGTGTACCGCCTTCACGGCGCGCTGAGGCTCCTGGAACTCCACTTGGTGGTCGACGTTGTCTTGGATGTCCACCTTCTGCTTGCCCTCCCTTTGACGGAAGGGAGGGGCGTCAGCACGCGGTTGCTTCCCCTTGTGGAAGTGCTCCACGAGCTTCTGAATCTCCCGGCACTCAGCAGCAGTATGACTGCTGGTGTTGTGCACGGGGCACAGCTTGCTTTGGTCACCATCTAGAGCTGGTGACTGTCGCTGCCTCTTGTCGGGGTATGGCCCCCGAGCTCCACTGGGTGCTGCTACTGCGGCAACGGGAGCCGCGGTTGGTGGCTTTATCTTGCCACCACCCCGGTTCTTTATCTTCTTGCTGCTTCCATGGGATGCAGCGCCAGATCCGGGCTGTCCTCCTGATTCGGAGGCTGGCTGTGAGTGCCAGTTCCGCCCTTCCGCTGCCCTGGTGCACTTGTCTGCCAGGCTGAAGAGCTCTGATACGTCGCGACCCTCTCTGATCGCGAGCTTCTCGAGCATCTTCTTGTCCCGTACACCCTGCCGGAACGCCACCACCACTGAAGCATTTTGGATATGCGGGATGGTGTTCCGTACCTGGGAAAACCGCTGGATGAAGGAGCGCAGCGTCTCTCCAGGCTGTTGTTGGATGGCGTGGAGGTCGAGCTTCGTGCCAGGCCGGGTGTAGGAGCTGCCGAAGTTAGCAGTGAAGTGACAGCAGAGCTCTCCCCAGGAGATTATGGAACCCTGGGGGAGATTCATGAGCCAAGACCGAGCTGGGCCGGTCAAGGCGACGGGGAAGTAGTTGGCCATGACGGCCTCATCCCCTCCTGCAGCAAGGATGGCGGTGGAGTAGATCTGGAGAAACTCCGTCGGGTTGACGCTGCCATCGTACTTCTCGGGCAGGTGCGGCCGAAACTTGCGCGGTCACTTCGCGAAGCGAAGGTGTGGCGCCAGGGCTGCACATCCTGCTCTTGTTGCTGCAGGTGTTGGTGCCGCGAACGCTTGGTTCGCCGTTGGCACTGTGTACCCTGGTATGGGCAAGGCTGCGCCATAGACCGGGGGCACTATTTGCAGGGCATATGGCTGAGGCATATGCTGCGTGGCGTATGCCTGGGGCAGAGATCGCGCAGCGAACGTCTGCGCCTCAGGCTGGGTCGAGTCAGTTGACATGTTGTCGCCGACCTCTTGGTTGTGACGCCTTTCTCTTCGTCGCTCGATGACCACTCAGGCGTCTTTGCCCAGGTGGTGTCATTCCAGCTACGACCTCAGGTCTGCCGATGGGAGCCTGCTGGAGCGGGAGTCTGCCGTCTGCCCGTCAACCGTTGGCGTGCGCGTCAGCGACACAGCCGGTTGACTGGGACATCGTCCCCGCCGAAGCTGAGGGTTGGCGGCGGCGACGACGAGACGATCTACGTCGCGAATCCACTGTTGGGTCGCTGACTGAGGCGCGTCCCCAGCAGCTGGATTGCGAAGTAGCGCTCGTGCTGCAGCTAGTGCACTCCCGTGGGAGACACTCAGAGCTGCAGTAGATCTTGGGCTTGCTGGAGTCTGCGCTGCCGGAGTCGGCTGCTGGCTTCCAGCCTGCCCTGACACACTCCGTCTCGAGTGTGTCGAGACGTAGTCCCCGCTGGTCACTGTTCGTCGTGAACGTGGACGGGGAGAGCTTGCCGCTGAAGGAAGCTTCGTCATCTTCGTCGGCGGAAGCTCGTCGCGCAAGGGAAAAGCCCCCTAACGGGCGCGCCAAATGTCGAAGTGTGTAGCCGACACTTCCCCTGGGCCTGCTCTGGGCAGCCCGCGGAGGTTCTTTTTCGGAGGGGCTAGTCACTCACGGAGAGCTCACGCGTTAGGGACGATGGAGAGAGAATCTTGACACAGAGATTTTTACGTGGTTCAGGCCGCCAGAGCGTAAAACCCTACGTCCACGGTGAGCAGAGATGCTCATTGTATTGCTTGGTGCTCAGGAGCTAACCCTGCGTGAGAGTGTGTAAAAGGCGAACCCTACGGGAGAGTGGGTCAAATGTTGAACCCTTGCTAACGTTGCCTACCCGAGCCTTTTATAGTCCAAGGCTCAGGTGGCTTACAAGGTGGGCTCGGGACCCGACAGGTGGTCCCGGGGAGATTGCCTGCCATCTACCGTATCTGCAGTTACGCCGGTAGTTGTCGCTGGCGAGGGCTTCCGAGTCTTCGTTCTGCCGCCCTGCCCATGTCGTAAGCTAGTGGTAGTGGTTGATGATGGCAGGGGCGGCAGGGGATGTCTTGTCGCTGTGTTTATTGGCGTACAGCCTCTGACGCGGCGCGCCAGTCTTCACTGCGATGTGATTGGGCGCAACGACACCTGATAGAGGCGTGCTCCGCGTCTCCGCGCCTTTGGAAGGCGCGGGTCTTGAATACCTTGTACGGGCAAGGTATGGCGCGTCTTTACTCTCGCTGCCTACCGCGTGGGGGCGGGCAGCGCTGCTCTGCTGGCCACGTGGCGGGCCCAGAGCTCTCCTCTGAGGAGAGGGAGGTCCGGCCCCGCTGTACACGTGGAGCCTTCGGAGCTCTCCCCGCGGAGGGGGGAGGTCCGGCTCTGCTGGCCACGTGGCGGGCCCGGAGCTCTCCTCTGAGGATTGGGAGGTCCGGCCCCGCTGGACACGTGGAGCCTTCGAAGCTCTTCCCACGGAGGGGGAGGTCCGGCTCTGCTGGCCACGTGGCAGGCCCGGAGCTCTCCTCTGAGGAGAGGGAGGTCCGGCCCTCCTGGACACGTGGAGCCTTCGGAGCTCTCCCCGCGGAGGGGGGAGGTCCGGCTCAGTTGGCCACGTGGCGGGCCCGGAGCTTTCCTCTGAGGAGAGGGACGTCTGCCACTGGACATGTGGCGCCTTCGGAGCTCTCCCTGCGGAGAAGGGCGAGGTCCTTAGGCAGTTTCCCTGTGCGCGGGGGTACCCCATATTGAGGGTACCGACATCCACCATGTTGTTCGTAGCCTTGAAGTCGATGTGCACCATGTACTTGAACTGCTCTCCCGTTGGCGAGATGAGCAGGACCCCCACTCTGGCACCTTGCTTGCGTGAGGAGCCGTCAAAGTAGAGTGTCCAGGGGGTCCGGTGAACACCGGGGTTCTGGGCTCCGGGTCACCGTCGTCTTGGCCCCCCGGGTGGCATGGAGACGGGGTCCATTCCGCCACGAAGTCAACCCAATGCCTGGCTCTTGACGTTGTGGCGCGACAGGAAGTCAAGGTCGAACTCCGCCAGCTCAGCTGCCCACTTTGCTATGTTCCCCGTTGCAATGGGGCTGTGGAGCATCGTCTTCAGTGGATAGGTCATTACGACCGAGACCTTGTGAGCTTGGAAGTAGTGGCGCAGCTTCCTTGACACGGTCAGCACCACGTAGAGCAGCTTGTGAACCTCCGAATACCTTGTCTTGGCGTCGTGGAGGACCCTGTTGATATAGTAGACCGATCGCTGAGTGGTCCGGACCCTCCCGGAGGGGTCCGTAACATCTTCCTCCATTGGCAGGAGATCTGCAGCTTCTTGGTCTTGGGGTCCGGCCTCCGGGATCTGGGACCCGGGGACATCCTGGGCCGGAGCTACTCCAAGCTCTCCTGCGGGGTCCAGGTCCTGAGACTCGGGACCAGCAGCAGGCTCTTTGCTTGGTGTTTGGAGTTGCTCAGGTTCTTGCCTCTCAGCGACCAGGACCATACTAACGACTTCTTCCTTCGCGGAAATGTAGAGCAGTAGGTGCTCACCCGGCTCCGGAGCTACCATGATCGCTAGAGAGGTGAGGTACTGCTTCAACTCTTGGAATGTCTTGTCAGCTTCTTCAGTTCAGACAAAGGGTCCGATATTCCGCAAAAGCTTAAAAAACGGGAGAGCACACTCTGCTAGTCGGGAGATGAACCGACTGAGAGCGGTCATACATCCCGTGAGCTTTTGTACGTCCTTGACTCGGGCAGGAGGGCGCATCATCTCTATAGCCTTGATCTTGTCGGGGTTAGCTTCAATTCCTCGGTGCGAGACTAAGAAACCGAAGAGCTTCCCGGCAGAGACTCCGAATACGCACTTGTCTGGGTTCAGCTTGGTGCGTGTTGTGCGTAGCTTGTCGAAGACTAAGGCTAAGTTGTCTAACAGAGATGTATGCGACTTGACTTTCACTATGATATCATCGATGTACACCGCCACTAAGTCCCTTATTAGGTCCCCGAATGTCTTATGCATGGCACGCACAAAGGTAGGCAATGCGTTTTTAAGGCCATAAGGCATAGAGACATAACAATAAAGGTCGTCTACTGTTATAAAAGCAGTATGCTCTTCATCTTCTCTAGACATGGGTATTTGATGGAAACCATAGATCACAGCAAGAAGTAGAATCCACGATTTGGTCTATTCGTGGGAGGGGAAAGGGGTCTTTAAGGCATGCCTTATTTAAGCTAGTGTAGTCGATGCACATCCGAAGCTTCCCGCCAACCTTGGGTACCACGATAGGGTTGGCCAACCATCTTGGATGGTGGACTTCTCGGATGAAGCCGGCGTGGAGCATATTCTTGATTTTCTTCACAGATGAAGTTATGCCGCTCGACGGACTGCTTTCCGAGGCTTCTGCATCACCGGCTTGACGTTGGGGTGGATCTTCAGATGGTGTTCGATCACCTCCCTGGGGATCCTAGGCATTTGCGATGGTTGCCAAGCAAACACATTGACGTTAGCCCGGAGGAAGGTGATGAGCACGAGATCCTATTGCTTCCCATTATTCCCGCGATGCGGGTGGTTTGGGAAGCATCCTCGCCGATCTGGACAACCTTGACCAGGACCTCCTCCGCACCCGAAGGCTGAATGCGGGGCACAGAGAACGAGCCACGTTGTCGTGAGCTCGATGGCTCCTTGTTTGTCCCAGCACTCCCGGAGGCCTCCACCTTTGATGCTGCCAGATCTTGGAGCTTCTCCAGCATCGCGACTCCGGCGGTCCGGTCCGCTCGGACCCTGAGGACACCACTCGGGGTTGGCATCTTCAGCACCAAGTAGCCGTAATGAGCTACGACCATGAACTGGTACAACGCCAGCCTGCCGAGGATGGAGTTGAAGGGGAGGTTGACCTCCGCCACGTTAAAGACGATGCTCTCGGTGCGGTAGTTCTCAGGCGTCCTGAATGTCATCGGGGAAGAGATACTACCTTGTGAAAGGATGGACCCCGGATCCACTCCAGAGAATGGTCGTGACGGGGCTAGTTTTCTCATCGGGATCTGCAGCTTCTGGAAGGCTGCAAGACTGATGAGATTAAGGCCCGCTCCTCCATCGACCAACATGTGGTAGAGCTTCACGTTGGCTATGGTCGGGGAGACGATGAGCGGCAGCTGCTCGGCTCCTGCCATATTCTTCGGGTAGTCGGAGGCGGTGAAGCTGATCTGTGTCTCCATCCACTTGCGTTAGGGAGTCGGATTGAGGGAGGGGGCTACTTCCACGACCTCCCGTCGGAGGGTCTTTATGTCTCATCGGGGCGTGATGTCCCATGACCCCCCGTACATCACATGGAGTGTCTTTCGACGCTCGTTTGAGCTGTAGTCAGAGTCGGAGCTCTCTTCTTGGTATAGATGACCATCAACACCCGCTTGGCGTCCTGGAACTCTATCTCTTGATCATTGCTGACCTCCGGGTCAGCCTTTTGCTTGCCCTCCCACTGGCGGAAGGGTGCGCCATCCTGGTGCTGCTGTTGGAGCTCCCGGAAGCGCTCCACTGGCTTCTTGATCTCTCGGCACTCGCTGGCGCTGTGCCATTTGGAGTTATGGACCGGGCACCACTGGTTGTCATCGTCACTGTCAGAAGGCTGTCGCGAGCGCTTGTCGGTATGCGGTCCCCAGCCCCCTGCAGTTGCTACTGCTGCTGCAATGGGGGCTCCGGCCAGCGGCTTGTCCCTATCATCGTCCTTTTTCTTCTTGTTGCTGCTCTGCGCTGCGGCTCCAGTGGCGGACCCACTGGCCTTCCCTTGCCAGGCGATGTGTGCCAGTTGCGGCCCTTCGCGGCCTTGGCGCACTTGTCCGCCAAGCTGAACTGATCCGAAACGTCCTGCACGATCACGTGTGGCCAGCTTCTCGAGCATCTTCTTATCTCTTACACCCTGCCTGAAGGCAACTACCATAGAGGCGTTCGAGATACGGGGTATGGTGTTCCTAAGTTGAGAGAAACGCTGGATGAAGGAGCGCAGCTACTCTCCTGGTTGCTGCTGCAGGGCGTGGAGGTCGATCTCTGTCCCCGGTCAGGCGTATAATTCCCAAAGTTGGCCGTGAACTGACGGCACAACTCTTCCCAGGAGGATATAGACTCCTGGGGCAAGTTCATGAGCCATGACCGGGCTGACCCGGTCAAGGCCACGGCGAAATAGGTGGCCATGATGGCCTCATCCCCTCCTGTAGCTAGGATAGCCGTGGAGTAGATCTGTAGGAACTCGACGGGGTTGACTGTCCCTTCAAATTTCTCCGGCAAATGCGCCCGGAACTTACGTGGCCACACCGCCATACGGAGATGTGGCACCAGAGCCATGCAGCCTCCCACTGAGCCTGAGGAGATGGGGTTCTGGCCCACGTAGATGGGGCGCATGGCACCCGGGGTACCATACTCCTCGTCGAGGTTGCGACGCCGCTCGCGCTGTCGCTCGATGGTGACGCGACCATCTTCATTCCGACAGCGGCGGTCCAGCTCGGCTCTGAGATCTGTTGTGGAGAGCCTGGACGTCACCGTCGAGTGGGTTGCTATCGTCCTGTAACCCATCGTTAGGGTACGAGTTGGTAGATGTACCGTCTCTGGTTGCTGTCTCCGGTGGCACGGCGAGTTGAGTGCGGCCACGACCAGGTGGTCGACATCATTGCGCCATTGCTCTGCAGCAGACGGGGAAGCTCCCTTGCTCGGGGGGTTGTGAAGGAGCGCGCGAGCTGCCAGTAGCACACTCTCTGGGATGGCTCCGGTCGGAGCTTGCGACGCAGTCACAACCAAAGGCCACTGGGTGGCAGCGGGCACCGTCGCTGTAGGGACTAGCATCGGCGCAGTTGGTCCCGCTCTGGAACGGGATGAGGCTTCCTTCTCCCTCCGTCGCTGGCGGCGCAAGGGGCGGGAAGAGCCTCCGAGAGACTGGATGTTCACCATCATGAGTTACACAAACAACTTCAAAAAACCAGAAGCCCCCTTCCTGGCGTGCCAAATGTCGAAGTGTTTTCTGCGACACTTCCCCCGGTCCGCTCTGGAGCAGCCCGCGGAGGTTCTTTTTTAGGAGGGGCTTAGTGTTTTTGAGTGTCATAGCACGATGGCGAGATGAACAGGAGGATTTACGTGGTTCGAGCCGCCTGAGCGTAATACCCTACGTCCACGAAGTGTTGGTTGTTCTTTGTTGCCTGAGTTTGAGGGTGGCTCGAGCTTGCGAGCTTACAGGTGTTCGGGGATCGGAATCGGATCGGATCATTTTGCCCGTTGGCTGTCTGGTCCTTTTATAGCTCAAGGCCAGACATCCTTACAAGTGGGCCCGGGACCTGACAGGCGGCCCTAGTATGGGTAGCAACCCCTACTACGGCTAGTACACCCATTGCAAGTAGTAGCGTACTTGATGAAACCGTAGGGCGCGTCGCCTTGTCGCATCACCATCCTTAAGTGTTGCCTGACGAAGGCACATGGAATACGTCTTGTCTCGCGGCGCCGCACTGTTGCTGCCGTCAGAGCACCGTGCGACTGGTCTCTGCTGCCAGGCACGCCTTTACTGAGATACGTTGGGTTGCTTGCCTGGGGAACATGCGAACCTTAAATGCACGATAGGACAACACACCTTCCTCTTCACTCCTTGGCCATCCGCCAGTTTCTTGTCGGCGCGGCGTATAAGTGGCTGGCCCCCGGGACACGCGTCGTCACCGGAGCTGTCTTGCAGTGTAGCGAGGGGTCCGGAGTCGTTGGACACGTGGCAACGCCGGAGCTCTTCCTGGCAGGAGGGGAGGTCCAGAGCTGTCATGCACGTGGCCGCACCAGATCTCCCCTTGTCGGGAAGGGACGCCTAGAGTTGTTGCTTACGTGGCAGCACCGGAGCCCTCCCATGCTAGAGGTCGGTCCTCGAGCCGTAGAACATGTGGCACCTTCGGAGCTACCCTTGGCGGGAAGGGACGCCTGGAGTTGTTGCCTACGTGGCAGCACCGGAGCCCTCCCATGCTGAAGGTCGGGCCCGGAGCCGTAGGACAAGTGGCACCTCCGGAGCTACCCTTGGCGGGAAGGGACGTCTGGAGTTGTTGCCTACGTGGCAGCACCGGAGCCCTCTAATGCTGGAGGTTGGGCTCGGAGTCGTAGGACATGTGGCACCTCTAGAGCTCTCTCCGGCGAAAGACGTGGCACAGAGGTTCCGGACACGTGGCAGTGCCGGAGCCCTCCCTGGCGGGAGGTCGGGTCCGGCACCATCGTACACGTGGCGGCTCCGTAGCCATCCTCGGCCGGTAGTGAGAGTCAGATCCCGCATACACGTGGCAGCCTCAGAGCCCTCCTTAGCAGGTGGTCGGACCCAAGGCCTAGGACACGTGCCTTCTCATGATTGCTCCCTAGCTAGCGGTTGGGCCCAGCCTACAGGCCGGGTCCTCTGCATACGTGCTGGCATATGCCTTATTTTGCTCTTACACGCGGAGGTACCTGGTCTTGAGGGTACCTGTAAAAGCCCAAGAAAAGGGACTTGCAAAATTTTCCATCACCTCACAACACCACAGCTTTTGTTGTGGATATCTTGTGAATACTTGTGAAGAGCAAGTAACCGACATCAAAAGGGTGATTAGAGGAGAAAGCCCTAACTTTCAAAAAGTAGGATTTCTACACATGAACATGAAAGGTTGAGCCCACCCCTAGAACTTGAATAGTCTTGGGAAGGCTCAGGCCAAATTTCATGCAAATCCAACACTTTTTGAGGAACTCTTGGAGACAATTCAAAAAGGGGCCAATTTGAATGTAAATTCAAATTGCAGCAACTTTCATCACTTGAATTCAAAAGTTGGCTTAATATTCAAACTCAGCACATTTTTATGGGTTAGTCCACCAATTTTCATCCCCATTGGACTTCATCTTGTCGGAAGATAAATTTGCAATAATTCAAAACTGAATTTGAATTTCAGTTTAAATGTGAAGCAAACTTGGCCAAACAAATTTCAAATTTGAGAACCCAAATTCAAACTGACTTGGTGGCAAAGTCTATCATTCAACGTTTAGTGGCTGGGATATTTGCAGCAGAAGGGGGAGAAAGAATTAGAGGGGAGAAGAGGGCCCACTGGTCAGCAGACTTAACACAGAAGCATCCTCAGCCGATTTTCTCTCGACCGAGCACGCGCGCCAGCCAGCCACGGCGTCGGCGCCCGACCACCTCAGCCGGCCAGCTCCTGCTTCGGCGTGGGAGGTGGCACAGAAGGTGTCATGCCCTCAACCACCCTCAGTGGCCTATAAAAGGCACGAAAACGCCAGTGAGCTCCTGTTTTCGCGAACCTCAGCAACCAGCCGCCTAGTCGCCCGAGTTCTGATCGCTCGCCACCCAAGCTGTGATCATCCTCCGCCCGCGGCGTCCATAGGAAAGTGGAGCGCTAGCTTGTTCTCGAGACCACGGCGCAAAACGTTCCAAGGTTTGACCTTTGTGCGCGGAGAATTTTCCAGTTTAGGGCGGGGAGCCCATTTCGGGACCCGATTAGGTTTAGAAAAAAATTCGGGAGAATCGTCATGTGGGAGGTCGAACGGAGCTGTGAGATAGCATCTAGAGGTTCTTGCGCCCTTTCTCGATCAAAAACCGGAAGGAAACCACCGCCGGAACCCTAGGTTCACCATAGAACAGTTTGGCGGAAGAGGGGGTCGCCGGTGAGGTCTGGGTTACCGGCCGTTTAGGTCCCGACCAAGGTCATGCCGGGTTTCCCGAGGTCCCCCTGAACGTGGTGACGCGATTAGCGCGTGAAGGAGGTGGTCAGGAGGGCGGGAACACGTTGCCGAGGTGGCACAGAGACATAGCGCTCGTCGCCGGCGAGCTACACCGGTCAGCCGACGGCGGCATGATGTCCAACGTGTTCAGCGCCCAAAATTATGTGGGGGCGGCAAGTCTCACCATCGCCAGGAACGCCGACCTCGCCGGAGCTCCGGCGGCTCGGGGCGGCGGCGTCGGAAGGTAGACGAAGGCATGGGTCCCACGTGTCAGTCACTGTGTTAATCACGCGCGTGCACGCGGTTAGTTCAAATTAAATGGGCGGGTCCCGCTGTCAGCCTCGGGTTAAACGCGGGAAACAATTTTCTGTAGGAAAATAATTCAGGGACTAGCTCCAACTTTAGAAATTCATAACTTTGTGTAGGAAGCTCCAAATTCAGTGAACCAAATTTTTCTGAACTCAGAATTTTGAGTACTTTCCAGCAACACAAATTTAAGCTCATGAAACTAAATAGTTTTCCACAATTAATTCCCTAAAATTTAAACTATTAGGAATTTTATCTGGAGAATTGCTTTGTGAAAAATTCTGAAATTTGGCTGAGAGGTTCACTGGAAAATCCTGGAGTCACAGTAAAAGTTTCAGACCCATACAAGTTTATTTAGTCCCCCTAATGGGGTGATTAAGAGGACTGCCCTGAGAAAATAGAAAATGCACAGAAACAATTTTCTCAGATTTTCTCAAATCTTGATTAGGGCATAACATCCTATAGAATTCTTCAAATGATATGAAACCAATTCCATTAGAACCATCTCAAATTCTAGTTTCCAGAAAGTAATGGTTGGAGCCATGAAAACCCCTGGAATTCCTTAGAGGCTCTAATATTGACCAAATAGGCTTTTATTTGTACAAGGCTCAAATGAACTTTGTTTTAAATGAAACTTGGTCAAGACTCTGGTTAGGAACCTAACAAGTCACCATAAATATTTCAGAGCCAAAGGGGAGGGCTAGCTAGAGTTATGGTAATTACTTATTCAGTTCTAAACATTGCATTTAAATTGACATATAGTATATCGTGTACGTGTAGTCGCTGAAGGCGAGGAGACTCTGGAAGTGTTCGACTTCCTCCTTCCAGATGAAGCCTTAACATCTTACCAGCAGCAACAAGGCAAGCCACGGTTTGCATTAACCCATTTTACAAGTTTTACTTTATTTACATACGTAGTATGAGGTGTATATATGTGCATTAGGTGTAGGATGGTTGAGACCCCAAATGCATAACCAGATATTCCTATAACAGTGAGGGTAGTGTCTAAGACCTCACGTAGACAGGCTAGGCTTAATGATTCCTAGAACTTCGGTATAAGTCGAGTAGTTGGAATCTACTCACGAGTTAGGCTTGGGACACACGGGATTGGTTCGAGTGATGTGAGATCACTTTAGAAATGAAAATGAGACTAGGTAGGGGCTAGGGCGCAGCAAGAGGAAGTCTTGTGTGCGCAGCCCTGTCCGTGTCGATTGAGGACCGATCCGTGTGCGGCCCTGCTGAACAAGTATTGAACGTACCGAAGGCATATCGGATATATGGGCCCCGATAAACCGATGTAACCTATACCTCCGGGCGTCGAGGCATAACGCATCGATTTATAGGTGTAGGCTGATGGCAGCAAGGTGGAAATCTTCTAACGGGCATATAGAGATGCTCCGTGTAGGGATCCTCCTGCTCGTTTCGGTGCGACCGGTTCGACGTTTGGGATGTTGTGTGAAAGGTTGTCCCGTACGACATCGAGTGAGTGTGCTGTGCAGCTCCACGGGTGGACATACGTGACGTGCTCTTTGGGTATCCCTGCAGGTGTATATCGAGTCGATTCACCGTCTCTCGCGGTGACGAGTACCGCTTGTTCACTGCGTCGTAACGTAGATAAATTATGGAATGTGATGATTCAATTCTGATGAGATGTATAATTGTATTGCTACATGTGTGCCAGCAAATATTGCTTACTAAATTTCTTATTCATGAACTGTTAACTTGTGGCTAAAAGATGAACTAAGGATGAACTTGTAGGCGTGTCCATTTGCTGAAATTACTATCCCATGATCGTTGTAAACTGCATGTAGAGTTTAATGCCTAGGTGAGTCGGTTAAGTCTTGTTGAGCCATCGTGCTCATGGTTGCTGCTTAAGTATTTTTCAGGTGAGGAGCCACCCACGAAATTGGGTTACGAGTTCACCAGCGAGGTTTACCCTCCGTCGGGGACCACGGCTGAGTGGGAGCCGTACACGCCGCGCTGAGCTGAGGAGTGCAGCTAGTGTGGGTTGCCCTAGGGCTGGGCAACCGTCTTTTGCTAGATAGGCGGGCGTGAGTTGTACAAATCAAACTTCCGCTGTATAATATGAATCTTAGTTTGTAATTGAGTATTGTACCAGTTTGTACAGTTTCAGTTGGGTTTCTATGTAATACAACGTATCCTTATGATGTGTGCTGTCGGGTGTCGCATCGTGCGGCACCACCCTCTGTGATCCTAATTGAGCGGATTCCGGTCTGCCACAGCCTGGTATCAGAGCGGCTTTGGGGATAGCACATTAATTAAGGACTGTATTACGGGAAAACTTAGGTTTACAGTGAGGATTTGGTAGTTTGCCCAAGTAAGGACTACAATAGCATAGTTACTTAAAGTGGCAAGACTAACATATGTGTTATAATTCTGAATTTTAATTATGTAACGACGCACCTACGCTCTGGTAAGAATGGTAAGGAACGCTACCGAAAGCGGTTCAATTTTGGTTAGCTCCCCTGACGAGGAACGTGGTTCAGGGATTGGTCTCACAGCTTGGTGTGAGAGGACAATATGAAACTCTTGGACTCTTCATGTTCCTGAGTTCGTATGAAACGCTGATCCCTAGTGTGCATTAGGCAAGTAAGTGGAGACCCCATCGCGTGGTCAGTAACGCGAGAGTGTGTTCGTCTAGAAGTAGCCCAGGAGGAGATACGCAGCGCTTGCCATCAGCGTGCCCTGCAGGGCAGTAGGTGGTATCCGTTGGGTTGATAACATTCCCAACCGTGACGACTCGTTCATGATATACTCGGGTTCCCCGTCGTGTGGTGTTGAAACACGATCACGTACCTTGAGACGTGACTTAACTCAAGGACGGCCGTGTGACAATGATACGGGCGTTTGTATTTACTTTTAAATATGGTCCTGCCTGAAATGGAAACAACCATTGAGTGCATCATTATTGTGTGGTCTTCTGCAGGTACTAACCACGTATGTATGCCGTGTAGTATACGTGTGCGAGAGCCCGTTTAGTGCCACAACTGAGACGTATATGCCGGTATAATCCGGTTAGGATTTTCTTTTGTGAGGAACGTAGTACTGACATATCATAGGCATGTGCATGAAAGATAATGATAACAAGGAATTTAAATCACTAATTTTCAACATTTAGGACCCTGGTTGGGTAGAAAATTTTGATAGTTGATCAGTGTAGTTCCAAAGGATTGAAAACAGAGTGTTCTGTTTTGGCAACAAGGTTGCTGAACTTTGACAGGGCATAACTCACAGATTATTTAGCCACTGGAGGTGTGGGAGATGGTTATGGAAAGGTGTTTGAGCACTCTACAACTTTGTTGTAGATTTCCAGAGCTGAATCACACCTTAAAAGGGCTTAAATTCCAGAGGGATGTAAACTGTCCAGAACCAGGACAGATTCAAAACACTCTCTGGACTGTTCTGTTTTTCAAGCATAACTTACTATAGAAAAATCTAAAATTGTCATATCATACATATTTAGAAAGGGTAGGAGATGTGTTACATCTTTGTAATTCAAAGTTTCTGAAATTTCAGCACAGAACTCAGTGGAAACCAGAGTAGAAAATAGCAACTTCCAAGGGAGGTGCTGTTGAAAGTTTTCTAGAGATTCTGTTGACTTTGGATTACCATAACGTTTTAACCAGAGCTGACCTGAGGGCAAATAAATACTAGCTGGAAAGATACTGATGTTAACTTTAACTTTAGTATTCAACTTGAGTCATGAAAATGCCCAGAACCAGATCAAAATCTGGGATTTGTAGAAACTGGTCATTCTGACAGAGGAATGACAGTTGAACTCATTTGAGAGATTGTTGTGCCCTAGGGGGTTTAAGTACTTCCAATGGGGTAGAACATACTCATGAGATGATATCTTCAACTAGTGAAAGATTTGAGTATATGTCTTACTCAGGTTTCTTTTGCTAGAGACCACGTTTGTGTCGTATTGAAGATAAAGGGGTGGTATACGTGATGACAAAGCGATACTGACGTCTCGTAGTGACCAAACCTAGTTGCGATGAACTTCCAAAGAGGGAGTCCATCAAGTTGGATTTAACTAGCTTGTATTTGGTCTGGTAATGGTGTAGCTTGTGCAAAGTTATTATATTATCTACATACGAGATACATCACATGTTTTAATGTCATTATGTTTACGCCTATTTTATTGGACTGCATGAAGTTTGTTGCGGGACTGATATTTATTGTCGTATGGTTGCAGATGGTTCGCACTCGGACCACGCATGAGATTGGTGGCTCTAGCCAGCAGGGAGGCGATGACTCCCAGCCACCTGCCTATGACAGCACCCCGCAGCAACAACCACCACCGCCGCCTTCGCTTAGACTAGCGGATGTGATAGCGGCACTGATGGGGAATCGTGAGGAGCAGACCGACCTGCTCCGCACGATCGTGCAGAATACGTCCCAGGCGGAGGGGGGGCATCAAGAGAGGGGGGCTCGTGAGCCCCGTGATGTGACGTACTTGGATTACATGAGTACGCACCCTCCGGTGTTCACAGAAGCCGCAGAACCACTGGAGGCCGACAACTGGCTGTGGACAATTGAGTCCAAGTTCGGGCTGCTCCAATGTACGGAGCGGCAGAAGACTCTGTTCGCGGTGCAGCAACTGCACGGTGCCGCTGGTGCGTGGTGGGCGGACTATGTCGCCTCACATCTGGCTGGCCATGCCGTGGAGTGGAATGAATTCCGGGAGGCGTTCCGCGCCTACCATATCCCTCCCGGGATAATGAAGCAGAAGTTCCAAGAATTCTTGGAGCTGAAGCAGGGCGGGAGGAGTGCCCATGACTACTCCCGTGCCTTCAACCATCTGGCGCAATATGTGTCGGACTACGTCTCCACCGAGAAGAAGAAACGGGAGCACTTCTATCGGGGGTTACACCCCGAGATGAAGACGCATCTCGTTCAATCGAATCACGGCACCTTCAACGACCTCGTCAATGCCGCGATCATGCAAGAAGACGCTCAGCGAGAACTGGCGGCTGGGGAGCGGAAGCGCAGCACTCCACCCAGCAGGGGGTGGCGCTCCCCAGAAATATCGCATGGTGTATTGGACACCATCTGGACAGCAGTGGCATCCACCGGCGCGACCTCAACAGTTCGGGGGTCGTTCTTTTCAGTCACCCCGTTCCGACCGCCGATGCCACCACCGTGACCGCAACAACAGCAGCAGGCGGCACCCCGGGCGTTTCCACCGCCACAACGCGCCCCGGATTTCCGTCCGCCAATCAGCGGAGGACGGCCCCGCTACACTTGTTTTACGTGTGGCCAGGCGGGCCATTTCTCGAAGGACTGTCCCCAGGGGCAGCAGAGCAGCCGGCAAGCCCAGTTCCAAGGCGGTGCTCGAGGCCGACCTCCGGTCAAGAAGGTTGGTCAGCGGACTGGGGGCGTTCGCAACCTCGACAATGAGGACGCCCCAGAGGGAGACAAGGTGCTGGCGGGTACGTTCACTCTCAACGATCAAGCCATCATCATATTATTTGATTCTGGTGCAACCCACAACTTCATAAGTGCATCATATGTGGTTAAGCATCAACTGGAAGCCTTTCCAACCGAGTGTTCTTATATGATCTGCTCACCGGGAGGAAAGATTTCAGCAACTATGATGATTCCGAAAGCACCACTGTGCTTAGGTGGGGAACTATATCCCACCACTATGATTATTCTTGAGGGACAGAAGATTGATGCAATCTTAGGGATGTCATGGCTAAGCTACCATGGCGCTGTCCTAGAAACTTTATCACGGACGGTTCACCTCAACTCCCCACTACACCGTCCGCAGTCCCTCATATTAGATAATCCAGTCCAGGAAGTTTCAGCAATCAATAATACTAAAGCTCTCAAGTAGAGGACATCCCCATAGTCCGGAAATACCCCGATTTCGGATGATCTTCCAGGCATGCCACCTGAGCGGGATATCGAGTTCAAGATCGAGCTTGCACCCGGAACTACTCCTATCTCCCGGAGATCATACAAAATGGCTCCGAACGAGCTGGCTGAACTGAAAGAACAGCTCAATTATCTGTTGAGCAAAGGTTTCATTAGGCCGAGTTCCCCGCCTTGGGGATGCTCGGCGCTGTTCGTGAAGAAGAAGGATGAAACCTTGAGGCTGTGTGTGGACTACCGGCCGCTCAACGCCGTCACCATCAAGAATAAGTACCCACTGCCCCGCATTGACATTTTGTTTGATCAACTTGTGGGTGAAAGTGTGTTCTCCAAGATGGACCTTCGCTCTGGATATCAACAAATAAAAATCCGGGCAGAGGATATCCCGAAGACGGCCTTCTCAACGAGATATGGCTTATATAAATATCTCGTCATGTCTTTTGGTCTCACTAATGCTCCAACACATTTCATGTACCTCATGAACTCGGTGTTCATGCCAGAGCTGGACAAGTTCGTGGTGGTGTTCATTGATGATATCTTGGTTTATTCCAAGACAGAAGGACCATAAGCTATATGCCAAGTTCAGAAAATGTGCGTTTTGGATCAGCCAAGTGCCATTTTTGGGACATATTATCTCAGTGGAAGGCATTGCGGTTGATCCAAGCAAAATCGAACAAGTGCTGAAATGGAAAGCTCCCACTTCAGTCCATGAAGTCAGAAGCTTCCTCGGCTTAGCAGGATACTATCGGAAATTCATTCCAAGCTTCTCCAAGCTTGCTAAGCCGATGACAGAGTTGCTGAAAAAGGGAACAAAATATGTTTGGAACACGGCGTGTGAAGGAGCGTTCCAAGCATTAGTGAAGCGTCTCACAATAGCCCCGGTCTTAGCTCAACCGGATATAACCAAGCTCTTCGACGTGTATTGTGATGCGTCCGGTATTGGGCTCGGCTGCATGTTGATGCAGGAGGAACATGTGGTCGCATATGGCTCACGCCAACTTCGGAACCATGAGCAGCATTACCCAACTCATGATCTTGAGCTTGCTGCTGTGGTGTTGGCGCCGAAAATGTGGAGGCACTATCTCCTGGGGAACTTGGTGCATCTCTACACCGGCCATAAGAGTTTGAAGTATATTTTTAGAAGGAGCTGAATATGAGGCAAAGGAGGTGGTTACAACTAATCAAAGACTATGAGATTGAGATTCATTACCACCCCGGCAAGACGAATGTGGTTGCCAACACGCTGAGTCGAAAATCACATGTCCATAACCTCACCATTACACGGTGGAGCAGGAAGAGCCGAGTTTGTACTTGGATCCTTATGGATCACTCTACAACCTTGCCCTCATCCCTACTATTAGGGAGGACATTATTGCAGCTCAGAAAGCTGATAAGGGTATGGCACATCTTCGGAGACGGATAAACAACGGGGACCAAATGTTTCCGAAAGGATGATGAGGGGACGCTGTGGTTCAATGGCCGCATAGTCGTACCTCGGGATATGGAGCTGAGGAAGAAGATTCTTGATGAAGTTCACTTGTCTAAATACTCCATTCATCCGGGCAGCAACAAAATGTACCAAGATTTGAAAAAGAAATTTTGGTGGACACGGATGAAGCGGGAAGTGTCTAAGTACGTATCCGAGTGTGATACGTGTAGACGAGTGGAAGCTGATCATATGAGGAAATCAGGGCTGCTGCAACCCCTGAAAATCCCGGCATGAAAATGGGAAGATGTGAGCATGGATTTCATTGTGGGATTACCCCTGACGTCCAACAAGCATGATTCCATTTGGGTAATCGTTGGTCGGTTAACCAAGACGGCTCACTTCATTCCAGTGCATACATGTTACAATGCCGGCAAATATGCGGAGCTGTACATAGCGAAGATTCTATGTCTATATGGAGTACCCAAGACCATAGTCTCAGATCGAGGTGCATTATTTGTGTCTCGCTTTTAGGAGCAGTTACACGCTGCATTGGGTACTAAGCTGATTAGGAACTCTGCCTATCACCTTCAGACAGATGGCCAAACAGAGAGGGTAAATCAAGTGCTGGAAGACATGTTGAGAGCATGTGCCATCCACCACGGTAGGAACTGGGATGATCACCTATCGTTGGTGGAATTCTCGTACAACAATGGGTATCAGGCGAGTATCAAGATGACACCCTATGAAGCTCTCTACGGTCGCAAGTGCCACACCCCATTAAACTGGTGCGAGTCCGGTGAAAGGGTCACATTCGGGGTTGATATGGTGAACGATGCCAAAGAGCACGTTCGGATGATTCAAGCCAACTTGAAGGCCACTCAATCCCGGCAGAAAAGCTACGCTGATAAGAGGCGTAGACCGCTGCACTTTGACATCGGAGAGCACGTGTACCACCGTGTACCTCCTATGAAAGGCGTGCACTGGTTCGACATGAAGGGAAAACTCGCTCCCCGATTCATTGGACCCTATGCTATCACCGAGAAGTGTGGACCAGCGGCGTATAAACTGAAGCTACCGGCATCTCTTGCTGGTGTTCACGACGTTTTCCATGTTTCACAACTGCGAAAATGTCTGAAGCATACGGCTGTTGTTCCCACTGAAGACATCGGCGAGCTGCAACCGGGTTTGACATATGATGAATATCCGGAGGCAATTATTGATGAGAAAGCCCGGACCACACGTAGCCGAACGTTGTGGTTCTACAAGATACTCTGGAGTAACCATACTGCCGAAGAAGAGACGTGGGAGAGTGAGGAATTCCTTCGCTCAAATTACCCGGAGTTCATGGCGTCTCAGCATGGGTGAGTTCCTATTACATCGTTGTCTCTTCTTTCTGTAATCTCGGGATGAGATTCTTTTAAGGGGGTAGGGATGTAAAATCCCACGAAAAGGGACTTGCAAAATTTTCCATCACCTCACAACACCACAGCTTTTGTTGTGGATATCTTGTGAAAACTTGTGAAGAGCAAGTAACCACCATCAAAAGGGTGATTAGAGGGGAAAGCCCTAACTTCCAAAAAGTAGGATTTCTACACATGAACATGAAAGGTTGAGCCCACCCCTAGAACTTGAATAGTCTTGGGAAGGCTCAGGCCAAATTTCATGCAAATCCAACACTTTTTGAGGGACTTTTGGAGACAATTCAAAAAGGGGCCAATTTGAATGTAAATTCAAATTGCAGCAACTTTCATCACTTGAATCTAAAAGTTTGATTCATATTCAAACTCAGCATATTTTTCTGAGTTAGTCCACCAATTTTCATCCCCATTGGACTTCATCTTGTCGGAAGCTAAATTTGCAATAATTCAAAACTGAATTTGAATTTCAGTTTAAATGTGAAGCAAACTTGGCCAAACAAATTTCAAATTTGAGAACCCAAATTCAAACTGTGACTTGGTGGAAAAGTCTATCATTCAATGTTTAGTGGCTGGGATATTTGCAGCAGAAGGGGAAGAAAAAATTAGAGGGGAGAAGAGGGCCCACTGGTCAGCAGACTTAACACAGAAGCATCCTCAGCCGATTTTATCTCGACCGAGCACGCGCGCCAGCCAGCCACGGCGTCGGCGCCCGACCACCTCAGCCGGCCAGCTCCTGCTTCGGCGTGGGAGGTGGCACAGCAGGTGTCGCGCCCTCCACCGTCCTCAGTGGCCTATAAAAGGCAGGAAACCGCCGGCGAGCTCCTGTTTTCGCGAACCTCAACAACCAGCCGCCTAATCGCCCGAGTTCTGATTGCTTGCCACCCGAGCTGTGATCATCCTCCGGCCGCGACGTCCATAGGAAAGTGGAGCGCTAGCTTGTCCACGAGACTACCGTGCAAACCGTTCCAAGGTTCGACCTTTGTGCGCGAAGAATTTTCCAGTTTAGGGCGGAGAGCTCATTTCGGGACCCGATTAGGTTTAGAAAAAAAATTCGGGAGAATCGTCGTGTGAGAGGTCGAACGGAGCTGTGAGATAGCATCTAGAGGTTCTTGCGCCCCTTCTCGATCAAAAACCGGAAGCAAACCACCTCCGGAACCCTAGGTTCACCATAGAACAGTTTGGTGGAAGAGGGGGTCACCGGTGAGGTCTGGATTGCCGGCCATTTAGGTCCCGACCAAGGTCATGCCGGGTTTCCCGAGGTCCCCCTGAACGTGGTGACGCGATTAGCGCGCGAAGGAGGTGGTCAGGACGGCGGGAACACATTGCCGAGGTGGCACAGAGACATAGCGCGTGTCGCCGGCGAGCTATGCCGGTTAGCCGACGGCGGCATGATGTACAACGTGTTCAGCGCCCAAAATTATGTGGGGGCAGCAAGTCTCACCGTCGCCGGCGAGATAGATCGCCGTAAATACCGACCTCGCCGGAGCTCCGGCGGCTCGGGGCGGCGGCATCAGGAGGAAGACGAAGGCATGGGTCCCACGTGTCAGCCGTTGTGTTAATCGTGCGCGAGCGCGCATTTAGTTCAAATTAAATGGGCGGGTCCCACTGTCAGCCTCGGGTTAAACGCGGGAAATGATTTTCTGTAGGAAAATAATTCAGGGACTAGCTCCAACTTTAGAAATTCATAACTTTGTGTAGGAAGCTCCAAATTCAGTGAACCAAATTTTTCTGAACTCAGAATTTTGAGTACTTTCTACGAACACAAACTTCAGCTCATGAAACTAAATAGTTTTCCAGAATTAATTCCCTAAAATTTAAACTGTTAGGAATTTTATATGGAGAATTGCTTTGTGAAAAATTCTGAAATTTGGCTGAGAGGTTCACTGGAAAATCCTGGAGTTACAGTAAAAGTTTCAGACCCATCCAAGTTCATTTAGTCCCCCTAATGGGGTGATTAAGAGAACTGCCCTGAGAAAATAGAAAATGCACAGAAACAATTTTCTCAGATTTTCTCAAATCTTGATTAGGGCATAACTTCCTCTAGAATTCTTTAATTGACATGAAACCAATTCCATTAGGACCATCTCAAATTCTAGTTTCCCGAAAGTAATGGTTGGAGCCATGAAAACCCCTGAAATTCCTTAGAGGCTCTAATATTGACCAAATAGGCTTTTATTTGTGCAAGGCGCAAATGAATTTTGTTTCAAATGAAACTTGGTCAAGACTCTGTTTAGGACCCTACCAAGCCACCATAAAAATTTCAGAACCAAAGGGGAGGGCTAGCTAGAGTTATGGTAATTAATTATTCAGTTCTAAACATTGCATTTAAATTGACATATAGTATATCGTGTACGTGTAGTCGCTGAAGGCGAGGAGACTCCGGAAGTGCTCGACTTCCTCCTTCCAGACGAAGCCTTCACATCTGACCAGCAGCAACAAGGCAAGCCACGGTTTGCATTAACCCATTTTACACGTTTTGCTTTATTTACATACGTAGTATGAGGTGTATATATGTGCATTAGGTGTAGGATGGTTGAGACCCCAAATGCATAACCAGATGTTCCTATAAGAGTGAGGGTAGTATCTAAGACCTCGCGTAGACAGGCTAGGCTTAATGATTCCTAAAACTTCGGTGCAAGTCGAGTAGTTGGAATCTACTCGCGAGTTAGGCTTGGGACACACGGGATTGGTTCGAGTGATGTGAGGTCACTTTAGAAATGAAAATGAGACTAGGCAGGGGCTAGGGCGCAGCAAGAGGAAGTCTTGTGTGCGCAGCCCTGTCCGTGTCGATTGAGGACCGATCCGTGTGTGGCCCTGCTGAACAAGTATTGAAGGTACCGAAGGCATATCGGATATATGGGCCCCGATAAACCGATGTAACCTATACCTCCGGGCGTCGAGGCATAACACACCGATTTATAGGTGTAGGCTAAGAGCAGCAAGGTGGAAATCTGCTAACGGGCATAGAGAGATGCTCCGTGTAGGGAACCTCTTGCTCGTTTCGGTGCGACCGGTTCGACGTTTGGGCTGTTGGGTGAAAGGTTGTCCCGTACGACATCGAGTGAGCGTGCTGTGCAGCTCCACGGATGGGCGTACGTGACGTGCTCTTTGGGTATCCCAGCAGGTGTATATCGAGTCGATTCGCCGTCCCTCGCGGTGACGAGTACCACTTGTTCACTGCGTCGTAACATAGATAAATTATGGAATGTGATGATTCAATTCTGATGAGATGTATAATTGTATTGCTACATGTGTGCCACCAAATATTGCTTACTAAATTTCTTATTCATGAACTGTTAACTTGTGGCTAAAAGATAAACTAAGGATGAACTTGTAGGCATGTCCATTTGCTGAAATTACTATCCCATGATCGTTGTAAACTGCATGTAGAGTTTCATGCATAGGTGAGTCGGGTAAGTCTTGTTGAGCCATTGTGATCATGGTTGATGCTTAAGTGTTTTTCAGGTGAGGAGTCACCCACGGACTCGGGTTACGAGTCCACCGGCGAGGGTTATCCTCCGTCGGGGACCACGGCTGAGTGGGAGCCGTACACGCCGCGTTGAGCTGAGGAGTGCAGCTACTGTGGGTTGCCCTAGGGCTGGGCAACCGACTTTTGCTAGATAGGCGGACGTGAGTTGTAAAAATCAAACTTCCGCTGTATAATATGAACCTTAGTTTGTAACTGAGTATTGTACCAGTTTGTACAGTTTCAGTTGGTTTTCTATGTAATACAATGTATCCTTATGATGTGTGATGTCGGGTGTCGCATCGTGCGGCACCACCCTCTGCGATTCTGGATGAGCGGATTCCGGTCCGCCACAGTACCGACAAAAACTTTACACTCGAAAGCACAAATATGATGAGATCTCTATTTGAATTTTTATGAATAAACTTTCATAATTCTGCACAATATTTTTATATTTTTTCTTCTTTCTTTCTCCTTTATTTGTTTATCAACTTGCTATTAATAATGCTGCTGTTATTGAATGGGGTGTTACCATACGTGTTTTGTTCAACATCGTAGCAGATATGTTGCACTCTCAATCAAAGGAGCGAAGGATGATGGACAAATAAGTTTGGTCATTCCACACCTGTATATCATGGCTTGTGAATTTTGTAATATGGTGATGACACCGTGATCTAAGTTTTAGTAATGTCAAACATCCATCCTTTATTCAGGTTATCTTAACAGGCATATCGGCAGCAATTTTAAACACTGTTTTAGCTTCTCGTGAGAAGACGAAGGAGAAAATTCAGTTGGCGAGCAAGTCTTTAAAGATCATTACCGAAAATTATTCTCCACACACGGATGGAAGCATAGTAATAGATTTTATTCGTTATAATATTGTTATGATTCATGTTCTCGTTATCTGAGTCATATGGTAACAAATTTATAATAAGGGCCCGGTTGTGTGCTTTATTCCATTTTTTGAAAAAAAATGCAGACAGGGAGCCACCCAGCTGTGGTAGGGGCAGTAGTAATGGTGTAGCGGCGGTATCTCTGGCACAGTGCTTGATCGATCGGTCGCTACATAGACTCTGCTTCTGCAGTCCTAGGGCAGAGCGTGTCCAGCCCCGTGTGTTCCTGCGCAGCACATGAACCTAGCGAAGAATGAACTCAGGCACGTCAGACATGACGGTCGCTATCTCTCTCCGTCTGCCCCATCCCCTTCCCGTTCCCTCCCTCTCTCTCTTGTGCGTACACTATGGAATGAGTGGAGTCGCCATCTGCAGTACGTACGGCACAGAAGCGAGATCCCGGGTTTTATGACAAGCCGAGCCGGCGGGCGGTCGCGCAACACCACCATCGACCCAGTCAAAAAGATGGCGTTGCTCTGCTTCGCTTCCGTCTCGTCTCCTCTCGTCGGACTGATGGGTGGATGGGTCACAGGTGACCTTTCACCATGCATATGCATGCCTACCATTGAATTGAGGCTCTCTATAGCTGAACAAAAGGTTTTGATCCACCCATCTGTTTTCCCTATGGCTCACCATGTGTCCAACGGGCACCGCTATGTTCGTACGAATCCATCGAAATCTGCCAAACAGTATCGGGGATAAAATCCATACAGTTCCTCCTGTTCCAAGACTATTTTTTATATTCCAATGGGGTATTTGATGGGTATCTAGCATGAAGTCGGACCCATCATTAGGCTGGATATCATGTTTTTTATTTAGATCTGTCACAATTTTTTTATATTTCCTAACAAATACATATCCAGTGTTTTCATAACATACTACAAAATAAAAATCCACACCATTCTTTTCAAAATCCAGTCAAGAGGTAAAGAATTTTTATGGATATACTATCACGTTGCAACGTGTTGGGTGGTACTCACCATTCCACTTTTTTATACGTTTTTTTATTTCCTAATTGTCTAATAAGGATTGGTACAAGATGTTTTCGATGATTTCACCGTTTGCTAATGACGATGCATTTGCCATGTTATTTTCTTATTTTCAGCGATAGGTACACATTTCCTAAATTTTCTACTTTTCTAATCATGTCACATAAGTTTGTTATTCTCAACTACACTTGCCAAATTCTTTTTTGCCAACATGTAACTAATAGATCCATATATTTCGGTCATATTTTCAAAACAAAAATATATAATAAGTATGGATGATCTATCACACCCTAGGATGCAAGACTCTTCATGGCCCTCCATATCTACTCAAATGGATGGTTCACGATTATTTGGGACTACTGTAAAATTGGTTTGTTATAATTATCTTCGGTGACTTTTCTCCATATAATTGTTTACTGTCGCTGCTTGACAAAGATTAATGTCACGACGCATTGCTATATGTCAATATGTTATTACATGTATGGTACAGATGGGTTGGATGTATAGCAAACACTCGATTTAAATATTTGTTCTTCGAGTCTAAAAGAGCAGGAGCAATAGTTTTTTTATGGCTCATAAGAACAAAGGCAGAAAATGGTCACAAAAAATGTATAGTCACGGGAACCACGATCTTGTAACTTCTTCTTCTAGACGAAGTTTTGGAATGATTGATAGTACACTCTACTACCATAGTTTTACATGTCAATGTTCAAGTACCAGGAGCCAGTAACTTTAATCGGGAGAAAAGTGTATGTAAAGGTAGTAAAAGCAAAAGTGAAACCAGGAAGGAACAGCGCGAGCAGAGAGGGGCAGGGGAGCAAGGGGGCGCACGAGTGGGCATGGAGTGCAGGAGATCTAGTGAAACCACCCCATGTACGGTCACATTTTTATTTATGTGTTGACACTGGTAATGGATATCCATTACCCGCATATCCACGGATATCTGACCCGATAGGTACAGTTTGGGTAGGAATTTATAACTGCGGGTACGGGTTCAGGTAACGGATAAAACCCAATGGATATTTTTATTAGGTAAGAAAATATCATATCCATATCCGCTTACCCGTACCTGAATATTAACATGTGGTTTCATATAACATGTAGATTAATAATAAACCAAATTTTCATTATCATAGAAAAATTATTTTTGTAGGCATTAATTTTTGAATATTTAGATCTAACAAGATTATGTATTTTTCGTCACTATTTGATCATGAACATTGGTTAATTAGATCTAGCAAGGTTATGTTTTGAAAAGACTTAAGTGTTGCAGAAATCTTACTGTTTTGTTAAAGGATTTCTGGTAACGGATATGCCTGCGGGTAAAAAATATCCGCGGTTAATGGATACGGGTAACCTTTTTTACCCGCTGCGGGTAACGGGTACGGGTTTGGGTACGGATTTTATCAAGCGGGTATGGATAAATGAGGCAATATCTGCGGATATTTTAACCGTTGCCATCCCTACATGCACCTAGTAGTTGGTACACTCTTTGTATTGCCCAGCACACCCACACTCAGGGGCCTCTCATTCTCATCACCAACGGACCAACCCATCATATATCCATCTACCATCCCCGTCCTTAAAAACGATCTGATGACCCTCACCTAAACACAAGTGTTGCTAGTTAAATCACAGATCTAACCAACCTTGTTACTACATAAACCTATGCATGTGAGGTGATTGATCCATCTGGCTCTTGTAATTGCTCATTATATTGCTGCTTCAAGTACTTTTGTTCTGTACTCAATCAGCCCCGCCCTCACACAACAATGGTCCAATGGGAACCACCCCATGTGCCACCTCAATTGCAACCTTCTCTGCTTTATTTTTTGTTATGTTTCGTCCAAATCTACTATGTTTTTAACCTACAAGTCGTGGATGGCATAGAGTTATTCTACTCTACTAGTATCAAACTATGCAGCTAAAATCTCTTTGAGCACTGTTGAATGAGCAATCAGTAGCGAGACACTACCATGTATGCTGCGCATGGCGCCGGCCGTCGACCACCCATGCATGCGTTCCCCTTTTACATATTTTTTCTTGAACGTCTCATGATTGATTGGATCACACCACTCACAAACAAATCTCCGTGCAGCATCAACATCACTGTTTTAACAAAAGGGAATACTGTGTGGCAAATGATCACTTGACGTTCGTGATGTTTGTGCGTCGAGTTTTGCAAATCATGCACTAGTATATTTTGCCTGTTTTGCCATTGCCCAACCTTTGATGGGAGGCTAGATAGCTACACCTGCTTTTTATAATGCATAGTCATCACATGAATTCAAAAAAGATGCCTTTGAACGAACCAAATGCCCGAGCTACCAAATTTCGACATCTGAATTCACTGCAAGGGAGAAAACGAAAGAATGACTCCAGACCTTTTGAAATTTGTTTGTAGGGAGCACTAGGCTTTGATTGTTGCTGTATTCAGGTGGCCTCGTGTGTGTGTGTATGTATGCATATTTGATTCCAGAACATTCTAAGTCAAAAAATTGAATCGTGATAATACATAGTCCTAGTTGTTGTTGCTGTTTTCAATCCCTTTGTGTCGTCTTTGCTAAGCACCCAGAGATCACGGAACCAATGACACTCAAATCAAATGACGTGGCTTGGCTCTACATGGTTTTAGCTTTCGTGACATAACTATCCTCCTTTAATACAGTCGTGTGAAAACTGATGACATGGCAAAGAACAGAAAAAGTATGATCGAAGGAGTATCTTATAGACCTTATTCGAAACATGGGAATAAATTTCGAAGGGGTCTACTTTTTTTTCGAGAACGTATCTTAGCACGTTTTTTCATTAAAAGAGACAATACAGCGACCATGGCCCACGAAGAGCTTGAGTGATAGCTGGGAGTTACATGACATAATTTTACAGCAAAAAGGCGAATTAAAGCAACTAATAAGGACAGACTCGGAAGATGTGTGTTCCCGTCCATGACCCATCGCATCTTTGATCTGCTGGACTATCTGCGACGGTGGAGTGTTTGGTCAGTTGAAGGTCCTCGCAGGTTTCTTTGTTTTCCACAGCGACCAGGCAACGAGGACCCGGAGAGAGAGTCGAATTAAACCTCTACGAAACTTCTTGTCCACGCGCTTTCTGTTCGGTATCCACCAATCCACTAATTCCATATCGTCAGTAGGCGTGAACCGCTGCTGGTCGACGCACCGTATGATGTTGGGCGGCAAGCTCGGGAGCTCCCGCCTGCGCGACTAAACAATGTCCGCCAGAGACGGGCTCTTCGCAGGAAGGAGCTTGTCAATCGCCTCGATTGCTCATTTCGGTAAGCACATGGCGGCGGACATGTAAATGGGAATGGCCGATAAGGTTACCTTCGTGACCACCAGGCGACTAGCTTGGTTCAAAAGACACGATTTCCAGGTTGCCAAGCGATCGGCCACTGAGTCGTCCATGATCGGTTGGACATCGCACTTCCTTAGCTGACTGATGGATAGGGGTAGGCCTAGGTATTTGCAAGGGAAGTCGGCAACTTGACAAAGGAACGTGCGTTGGATGAACGCTACTGCGCTAGGTCCTCCCCCGTGCAAAGGATCAGTGAAGTTTGAGATTTGTTGACATTGGTGTGGAGTCCCATGGCCGCTGCGAAAAGATCAAGTATAGCCTTCACAGCGACGAGCCGACGACCCAAGCTTGTTCCGTCGGCAACAGGAAGATCACGACGTCGTCATCATCGTACAGTGATGTCCGACACTGTAATCCATCGATCCCAAGACTTGCCAGTAGGCCGCGACGATCTGCCTCTCCTGAGCATGTCGAATGCAACGCTCCGCGCGACCGTTTCATAGCACTTTGGTGCTGGCCGTTGGCAGAAGAACGCTGATCCATCGTCGAGAGAAGCCCAGAAACTTGAGTTCGGTTTCGGAAATTGACACCACGCGAGGTGTCGTGCCATGTTGTTGGCTACCGTAGCATGTGTGCACCGTGGGGAGGAAAACAACAAGCGAGCGTGCGCGCGCGCGCACACACACATGGGCAGCATTCCGCGCCGCGCACGGTCGCGCTGTCCCCGAGGCCGGGCATGCGCGTCCCCTGCAAGGGTGGAGTCGATAGGATAGATAGATGCTCATCTGTATTCGCGCAGGTCTATGTCCTTTCTTTTTAATTTTTTTCTCATTGCCGTTCTTCTGGTACCTCTAGCACCCCCAGATTTCACACACAAGCTGCTTCTGCTCCTTCGTCTGTTTTTGACAATCTTCTCTCCACATCTATAAAATCGTTTCCTTTGGGCTGCAAGAGATGCCCTATGCCGTGGCCCCACCGTCAAGGCTCCACTGCGCCGGACCCCACGTCCATCCGCAGCAATTACCGAGAAGATAATTTTCCAAGCTGGACTCCCTGTTCCGTTCTCTCCTTTTCCCCTTCATCTCATGAGGAGATTGCAGTAGATGTCATAGGAGGTGCGACGTATACCTTTTAGGCCGCTCGCAGCGGCAGACTGAAAGCTGCCGGGATTTCAAATCAAGCGGTGGAGGGTATACAGGGGTCTCCGGCCGACATAGGAAAACCAGCCGGTAAAATACATGCTGCTACACTCGTCCTGGAAGTCTGGAGTTCGGCTGTAGCAACAGAGAAGGAAAGAAGTAAAATACATGCTGCTACACTCGTCCTGGAAGTCTGGAGTTCGGCTGTAGCAACAGAGAAGGAAAGAAAGAAAGGAAATATGAGAGAGGAAAATAAAGAAGAGAGGAGAAAAAGTAAAAAAAGTAAAGAAAAAATAAAAAAAAATAAGTAGAAAATAAAGGAAAAAAAGGAAAAGAGAAAAGAGAAAAATAAGAAGAAAAGGGAGGAAAAAAGAAGTGAAAAATAATTTGATGATTTTTATAGGTTTTAAATATAATATTATGCATATAAAAGTAGTTATATAAAATATTCTAAAATATGATATAATCATATTATCTAATATAAAATAGATGATAGTTGATATAGAGGTCTGATTTAGAAGTGAACGAGTGCATAGAATTGAACTGTAAAAGTAAAAATCTTTTAGAGTTGACTGTAAAAGACTAAAAATATTCTTTTAAAGACCCGATATAAAAGTTGAGGAGTGCGAGTCTTAGTTTGGGAAATAAAAAGAAAAGAGGCAGGGAATACTCCTCTCTGCTCTGCGTGTGCTGGTTGCCGCCTGTATAAAAGGGGTCCTCTACCTCGCAGCGGCAAGCAGCGCTTCTCCCCTCTCGCCCACCGAGGCGCCATTTCCTCCCTCCTCGTTGAAGCGCAGCGCAGAGCGAGGTGAGGTGTAATGGCGCTGCTCCTAGCGCTGCTCCTGGCTGTGGTCCTCGGCCTGGTGCTGGCGAGCAGCCTGCTGCTGCGGTGGAACGAGGTGAGGTACAGCCGGCGGCGGGGGCTGCCGCCGGGCACAATGGGGTGGCCGCTCTTCGGCGAGACCACCGAGTTCCTCAAGCAGGGGCCGAGCTTCATGAAGGCCAGGCGCCTCAGGTTGGCATGATGCATTTCGCATTTGCTCCTCTGTTCCTCATCAGGGAGAGCAGAGGACCTGCCTCCGTGCTCCTCTGTTTCTCTCATCAGGGAGAGACGACATCACTTAGGCTTCCCGTGGATGGTGCATTGCTAGCTCGCCGTCGTCCGAGGGTCGCTACTGACACTGGTGTCTGGACGATGATGCAGGTACGGGAGCCTGTTCCGGACGCACATCCTGGGTTGCCCCACGGTGGTGTGCATGGACCCGGAGCTCAACCGACGGATGCTCGCCAGCGAGGGCGCCGGCTTCGTCCCGGGCTACCCAAAGTCCATGGTCGACATCCTCGGTCCCAACAACATCGCCGCCGTGTACGGCCCGCTCCACCGCGCCATGCGAGGCACCATGCTAGCGCTCGTCCGCCCCGCCATGATCCGCGCCACGCTCCTCTCCAAGATCGACGCGTTCATGCGCTCCCACCTCCATGGATGGGCCGGAACCCGCGTCGACATCCAGGAGAAGACCAAGGAGGTAACATACACTCTCCTGCTGATTGCTCTCTTTTTACTTGCCATGCCAAGCCCAGTTGATTGATGCTCCACTCCAATGTTTGTTTTCTGATGCTGAATCAAATGATTTTTCAACGACAATAGTAGAGCAAAAGGGGTACTCTTGTGGGCCCCACGACTTTTTTTTTCTTACTTTACCGCATTTGAGGAGTGTGCCCGTTGTTGTTGAGATTGTTTGGCAACATACTCCATCTGATAAGTTGTTCACGTTTGTTGGCAACGAATCTGATAAAAGGATTGCAGCACTGGGTACAGTGATTCGTTTTGACCTTTTGATAGCAGTAAGTACAGTTTTTGTTCTCACTTCGTCTCCAATGAAGGCCATGCCATAGACACGACATAATGATGATGCCTGTTGAGAATTTAGCAGCAAAGAGGAAACGAGAAGATATTCTCCTTTTTCCTCTCTCGACCAAAAGGGGAATCTTTGGTTTTCTAGAACCTGTACTGCTGGATTATGGCAAAAATTTATGAGCCCTTTGCCCCTTTTCCCAGCCGAAAAAAGGCAGACAGGGCGGCAAAGGAAAGCATACATCTCTACACATTCCAAAGTGAATACTCCGCACCATCATGACCATCACATGCCTCAATGCAAAAATCTCTGCTTTTACGAGCACAGTTTCATACTTCTAGTATTATCCCTTGCATGGCAAATAGGAGTAATTCATAATTGCGGAATCTTATCTGTGTTTTTTTTGTTCTTTCAGATGGCTCTGCTTTCTGCACTCAGGCAGATTGCTGGCATCTCTGCTGGCCCACTTTCTGATGCCCTCAAGACAGAGCTGTACACTCTTGTACTGGGCACCTTCTCCCTGCCGATCAATATCCCAGGAACCAACTACAACAAAGGCCTCCAGGTACTGTTTCTTGCTTTGCATACCTGAAACTTCAGTGAGTTCAGCTTAGAGCACTCTAACGAAAGCATTCTTGGCTTTCAGGCGAGGAAGAAGCTTGTGGCCATGCTACAACAGATGATCGAAGATCGGAGGTCCTCTGGCTGTGCTCAAGATGACATACTGGATGCGCTCTTAAGCGGCAATGAGGGAACTAGGGCAAAGCTCACCGATGAGCAGATCATTGACTTACTCATCACCCTCGTATACTCTGGATATGAAACTGTGTCGACAACCACGATGATGGCGGTCAAGTACTTGTCAGACAATCCAAAAGCTCTTGAACAAATCACGGTGTGTACACTGCATCCTAGTTCAATTTCACAACACAAAATAGCCTGTGATCCTCTAGTTTACTGATGACATCTGTTGGTTTTTGCAGAAAGAGCATCTTGACATCAGGAAGGGAAAATCAAAAGAGGATGCCCTTGACTGGAAGGATTATAAGTCGATGACCTTCACCAGAGCTGTAAGTCTAGGATGCACCCAAAAGCAGTCACAGTAGGATTGAACATGGGCATGATGAGCTCAATGATTCTTCTTCTGTTATGCAGGTGATCTACGAGACTCTAAGATTAGCTACCGTTGTCAATGGCCTGCTGAGGAAAACTACCCAGGATGTTGAAATGAATGGTCAGAATTATGCAGCACAATATATGCTGCTACTACTATTAACGTTTCTCCCGTATATAATTTGCAAGTCCTAATGTAGTATGTATCGTCTTTTTCATTCAGGGTATGTTATTCCAAAGGGTTGGAGAATTTATGTATACACAAGGGAGATAAATTATGATCCACTCCTGTACCCGGAACCGATGGTGTTCAACCCATGGAGATGGCTGGTAAGAAATACAGCCAACAATTATTACCAGCGGTTAACAAGGAATTGTAATATATATTTTGTTACTGATAATAGGATAGGAACATGGAATCTCATCCACACTTCATGTTGTTTGGAGGCGGTGCTCGTATGTGCCCCGGGAAAGAGGTCGGGACAGTTGAAATTTCAACTTTCCTTCACTATTTCCTCACACGATACAGGTCTGTTCCTGTCACAATTCCCTTGATGTTGCTAAGAACACCTCCCAAGAAATTTTCTGACGTCGTCACGGCATCAAACTTCTCTTTCAGATGGGAGGAGGATGGAAACAACACGATATCAAAGTTCCCTAGAGTGGCAGCTCCCAATGGGCTACATATCAGAGTTCAAGACTACTGATCCTGCAACATTTTGCGGTGAAATTAGATAGGATTCAGACTGAGATAGAATAACTTTGCAATGCTAATGCAACTGGCCATATTAGAGTATTAGAACAGCCATTTGGCTTCTGTAAAATGTGTCCGTGGCAATAGGAATGGTATAGGGATGATATAGGTATCATAGGTTTACTAGGAAATTGATGTAGAAAGCCACCAGGTGCTCCTGTATTCTTCTGGACGATAAGTTTCAAAATCAAGCAGAAGTATCATTTGGCAGAAACCAGCTTTTCTCACCAAAAAAGTGTTAGCTTTTAATTCTCCCGTAAAACAAAGTAAGAAGGATATCATGTTTACCATAGAAGTTCCTTCAATTTGTTTGGTAACATATTCATCAAAAAGAAAACATGCCTTCACCTTGACATACGAAAGGCAGTATTGATTGCTTCCGCTGAAGATGTCAATAGTTGTTGAAATCCAGAAGCATCACCATTGCAGTTCAGACAACGAATCTGTGTTATTGTACACACACACAGCCATGCTGCTTCACTAGTAAACCTATGATTCAACGTCAAGTTTTACATAACACAATATTTTAGCTTCTTTTCACATGACGATGTGTCGATGTTAGATTCTTGATGGACAGGTAATTTCCTTGGAATTACAAATATCATGGATCTGGAATGCGAATAATGAGGGAGCTAACGACTATAACAGAAAATTTTGCTAATTTCTAGTTTATCTGTTCTATTCCGTCGCAGTAAGACCTTCATGACATATTCTTGGATGTCACTTCAGTTTAGAAGATTAGGTCTACACTTTGTTTTCTCAAATAGATAACGTGTGCCATTTCATGATTACATTATGTAACACAAGGAAATCTGCCTTTTGTACTCCATGTCAAATCCAAATGTATTTATTAAAAAACCATCAGATTAGAGCAAGTTGTTGCAAACTACATTCAGGACGGAACATACCCGTAAACCTGAAAATAGAACCGATGCAAGGCTAGAAGTTAACGGATATACAATTTCTGTAACAAATGCTCAACGGACAACGGCAAATATTTCTACATCAACAACGAAATACTCAAATTACGTGATAGATAAATACCACCATATAGACATGATGCAGGGCTATCCACGTGCATGCACCCACAAGAACTGACACGCAAGTTCCACTCTGTAATACACTAACAGAAGAGAATTTCTGTCATTCCACATTTTTTCTGGCAGCATCAGCAATCTGAAGTAATAACAGACAGTAACGGACACACGTTGCATGAAGAACCGAGCAAACGGGCATACAGCACAAGAACTGATATATGTTCAAGCAGAAGAAAACATATGCGAACTATACAGTTCCATGATGGCATACCATGTGATGAAACAAGTACAATGAAATACAGTTGATTGTATAACGCCCCAAAAAACTCCGATACACTTGGACATTAATGAACTAACAGTTAAATAAAGCAGGACCATATATATGCATAGAAGTCAGACTGAACAGAATTCATATTACCAAAAGGTAAGATCAATATCATATCCCATTATCAATAGCAAAAGTTTGATTCACAAATAAAATAGATAAATGGCGAAAAGAAGCCAAAGATAAAATATATAAATGGCCAAAAGAAGGTTGGAAAAAATACATAGATTTTACAAGATGACCTTGTTAGGAACTACGATCAATTCACTCACCTCACTCGATCTCGGCTGGGAAGAACGAAGAACCGAGAGAGCACGTAAGTGGTTGGAGTCCAAGTTTTTTGTCAGCAGCCGCTAACTCCCGGCTTCTCAGTTTTCTGTTTTAATCAACTCAAAAATGATAACGAACATGATGCATGCTGACCGATCTCTCCGCCACGCCTGGAGACTTGACGCCCACGTCGAGCGGATCAGCGGGAACCTCGGCTTGCTCCCATGCAGCACGCACACACACATGCAAATGGAACTGACTCGCGACGTGTACGGCAGCAGGACAAGTCCCCGGCTCGTGCCACTCGTGTATTAGGAAAAACAAACAAACTTTGAAGTAAATAACAATCTCCCCCTTACTTCTAAGTCTTGATTTTTAGCACTCCAATCTTCTCTCTGAGTTGCTCGAAGCGCTCCTTCCCGAGTGGCTTTGTCAACACGTCAGCAAGCTGATCCTTTGTGCTAGTATGCTCAAGTTCAATGCTTCCACGTTCTAAACACTCTCGAATGAAATGAAACTTCACGTCAATGTGCTTACTTCAGTTATGGAGAACAGGGTTCTTTGCCAAAGCAATGGCCGACTGATTATCAACCTTGATCACTGGTGTAGCCCCTTTGTCACCAATCAAATCTTCCATCAATCTTCTTAACCACACGGCTTGACACGTTGCTGCTGCTCCAGCGATGTATTCAGCTTCACAGGTTGACTGCTCCACAACCTTCTGTTTCTGTGAGAACCAAGTGATCGGATTTTCACCAAGGAAAAACAACACACCTGTAGTGCTCTTTCGATCATCGACATCCCTAGCCAGATCGCTGTCACCATACCCCATCAACTTCAGTTCACCTGAGCCTCGGATATAGCACATACCATACTCTATTGTGGCAGCAACATAGCGCAACAGGTGCTTGAGACCAGCCATGTGATCCACCTTGGGTTCCTCCATGAACCTACTAACCGACACTGAATGAAAGATCAGGACGTGTGTGAAGTAAATACCTGAGGCTCCCGATCAAGCTTCAAAATTCTGTGGCATCAACAGGAGGTGCAGTGCTTTTCTTGGAAAGTTTCAGACAGGTCTCCATTGGAGTTGCACAGCCATTGCAGTTTAACATACCTGCCTTCTCAAGTAGTCTTGTAGCATATATACTTTGGCACAACTCCATCCCATTCCTTCCTTGTTCGAAGGTAATAAGACAAAGCACCTAAATCACTCATCTTGAACGTGCGCTTCATTTCCTGTTTGAACGACTCCACATCCCTGACAGATTCTCCCACAATCAACAGGTCAGCCTTGATCCACCTTTTGCTTTAGTGTACAATCCATGTTCACTCTTGCACCTGCGGAAACCCATTCTTTCAAGACTGGCATCAAGTTTTATGTTCCAAGCTCGCGGAGCTTGCCGCAACCCATACAATGCTTTGTGTAATCTCAACACCATGTCCTCATGTCCTTCGGCAGTAAACTCGGGCGGCTGGTTTACATAGACTTCCTCAGTGAGATCACCATTCAAGAATGCGGATTTCACATCCATATGATGCACGGGCCATCCATTATGAGCTGCTATAGATAGTACAACACGTACCGACTCCATTCTAGCCACCGGTGCAAACACTTCATCGAAGTCGATGCCTTGCCGCTGAGTGAAACCCTTTGCTACCAAGCGTGCCTTATGCTTGACAATGTTGCCACGTTCATCATGTTTCATCTTGTAAACCCATTTGAGATCAATAGCTCGCTGACCTCTTGGGAGTGGAACAAGTGTCCATGTTCCATTTTCTTCAATAGATGCCATCTCTTCTAGCATGGCAATCCGCCATGCCTTTACTTGCTTGGCTTCTTCTACGGTAACTGGTTCTTCATTTGCCGCTAACATGACACTGCCTGTTAGATCATTAACCCCGTACGCCTGTGATGAATCTTGTTCAAGTATGTCACTCAGTAGCCTAAAGCGAAGAGGTGCATCGTCATGATCCTGATCCAGACAGGAAGCTCCAGGAGTTGGGCTCTTCGTTGTGTAACTTCTTGCTGCTAGCTGTGACTTTGGCGCAGTAGAAGTCGTATACCTTCCTCCAGCTGACCCTCCTCCCTGTGGTGGTGACAGTGTATGTGTTGTGCTTACCGGCAAGGGAGTCCCAAACACTATTTCTCTGCCATCACTTGTTTTCACTCCATCGAACGTGACATACTCAACACGAAATATCTCATTGTTATCTTGGTCGAGGCCACCGTACTCCTCAGCTCCCCAGTTCCATGAGCGATCTTCCTCAAATATGGCATCCCGGGACACAACAACACGTTTAGTTGCCGGGTTGTAGAATCGCCAAGCCTTGCTTCCAACTTCATACCCAACAAATACCATAGGAGTGCTTCTGTCTTCAAGCTTTGAGAGCCTCTTGTTTCCCTGTTTCACATGCGCGACACAACCAAAGGTTCGCATGAAATGCACCGGTGGTTTAGATCCATACCAGACTTCATATGGAGTACGCCCTTCTAAGCTCTGTGTTGGTGATCGATTGAGGATGAATACTGCGGTGGAGGCAGCCTCCCCCCAAAACCAACCCGGCATGGACATGGCCTTCAACATGCTCCTGGCCATTCCCATGACCATCTGATTTCGCCTCTCTACCACCCCATTCTGCTGTGGATAATACGGTGCGGTGAGATGTCGCTTGATGCCGTGTTCCGCAGTATTCCATGAATGCCTGCGCAGTGAACTCACCACCACGGTCGGTACAAAGAGTTTGAAGCTTCTCCCTTGCCTCGGCTTCGACACACGCTAGGAAGGTTTTGAACACTGAGGCTGCCCGGTCCTTTGACTCCAGTAGAATCAACCACATGAAGCGGCTCAGATCGTCTACCAGCAGGAAAAAGAACTTGTTACCTCTCGGTGTGGAAGGTGTCATGGGACCGCACAAGTCACCATGAACTAACTCAAGATTGTGACTTGCCCGGTAATTCGCCTCCCCCGGGAATGCAAGTCTACGCTGCTTGCCGGCCAAACAGCTGTCACACACTTGATCAACTCGATCGATCCATGGTAATCCACGTACCATGTCCTCCTGAGACAACCGACATAGTGCCTTGAAGTTCTGGTGTCCAAATCTTGCATGACAGCGCCATGCAACACTGTCCCCTTTAGCCGCCAGACAGACCGGTACATCAATTTTTGCATTGAGAAGGTACAATCGGTCCGTACCCCATTCTACCTTGATGAGCAGTTGTCCCTGTGCATCCCAGATCCTCAGCCAGCCACCATGGAGGATGATATTATACCCATCTTGGTCCATCTGCCCAAGACTGATGATGTTAGCAGCGAGTCGTGGTATATAATACACCCCGGTGAGTGCTTGTTGGCCACCATTTTTGAGATTGAACAGAACCGTGCCACATCCCTCTATACCAGTCATCGAACCATCTCCAAAACGAACTGTCCCGTGCACTCTAGTGTTGAGTTTTGCAAACGCATCCTTGGCACCAGACATATGATTTGTGGCGCCTGAATCCAAGATCCACTTGGTATAGTCCTTCTTCTCCTGTTGCCCGAGCTGAACATAGAGCTGGCTTTCATCAAGATGAACAGACTTGCTTGAGTCAGAGCCCTCCTCTTCATGTCCTGGCTTGTTCGGATCTTCAGTGACTGAAACTCGAGCCACCATCAACGTGGACTCGACACCTTCTTCAGCGTCAGCCACATGAGTTTGCTCATCCTTCTTCTTCTTACGACACTCTCGTGCTCAGTGGCCTTTCTTGCCGCAGTAGCGACACTCGCCGTTGGCCACTGCATGCCCAACACGACCGGAGCTTCCTCCACCGCGCCCACTGTGGCCACGGCCACGGCCTCGACCGCGATTCTTCTGCATGTTCGACGGGGCTTCCTTTGGACGTTCTGAGCTTCCACCACCGGACATCTTGAGACGTGATGACAACCTGGTAATCAACTCCTCCTCAGTCAGGTTCAGTTTTGCCAATGTATCACCATCTGCAGCCCCCTTGCCAAGTCTCTCTTCCGTGGCCTTCAGACGACCAATCAGCTCGTCCACCGTCACCTCACTCAGATCGAGTAGAGTTTCAATGGAGGCAGGAATTTGCTCAAGATTTGCCGGCACAGCTTGAAGAAACTTACGGACAATCTCCTCCTCCGTGTAGCCGTTCCCCAGCGTTTCCAACTGCGTCGCAAGTCGGCAGATGCGAACGCCGAAATCCTCCACCGTCTCTCCGTCGTGGAATTTGAGTGTGTCAAACTCCCGACGCAGAGTGCTCGCCCGCGCCTTGCGTACTCGATCTGCGCTGACGTTGCGTAATTTGATCGCGTCCCACGCGATCTTGGCAGTCTCCTTGCCGGCGATGATTCCCATCAGTTCCGGTGGTACCGCCTTGGTGAGAAATTCGAGCGCCAGCCGATCTTCGATGTAGTCGTCCGTGCCGAGGCTCACCGCGGTCCACAGGACCCGGGCCTGCAGCATCACGCGCATGAGCGCTGCCCAGTCGTGATAGTTCGTCTTCGTGAGCACCGGGAAGGAGCCTCCGCTGCTGGCCTCCTTTGTGATACGATGGATCACCAGCGTGCCCGGACCGGTGGCATTCCTGGTTCTACTCCCCGGCAGCGGCATGACATCTCTCCAGGAACGACGTGGTGGCGAGGTTGATCGTCGTCGCGACATGAGTGCCCAGCCGATTGCTTCGTCGCGGCTCCAGGCGGCAAACCGGGCTCTGATGCCAATTGTTAGGAACTACGATCAATTCACTCACCTCACTCGATCTCGGCTGGGAAGAACGAAGAACCGAGAGAGCACGTAAGTGGTTGGAGTCCAAGTTTTTTGTGAGCAGCCGCTAACTCCCGGCTTCTCAGTTTTCTGTTTTAATCAACTCAAAACGATAATGAACGTGCTGCATGCTGCCCGATCTCTCCGCCACGCCTGGAGACTTGACGCCCACGTCGAGTGGATCAGTGGGAACCTCGGCTTGCTCCCATGCAGCACGCACACACACATGCAAATGAAACTGACTCGCGACGTGTACGGCAGCAGGACAAGTCCCTGGCGAGTGGCAACAAACAAACTTTGAAGTAAATAACAGACCTGAATGCGTTAACTATAAGAAAACCTGTTTCATGTACAGATGTATGGAAGCACTCCGTATTTGCAAGGAATGGGTGGCGGTTTAATCATATAATATATGCTAATTACTGACTTATGGGTTTCTTTACTTAACATATAATTTTTTTGAAACACAGTTCAGATGCATGCACCACTACTAAAAAACAGTTTTCAGTGATAAAATATTAAATCACTACAGTGACCGACATTAAGTAGATGGGCCAAAAATGTTAGCAAAGTGGCGGGTCCTAGACGCAGCATGCCACTGAAATCAAATAACAACAGTAGTAAGCTTTTATGAGACCCGCCATTGTTTTTTTTTTTGAAAACCCAGCAGGCCGGGTGTCTAGATTTTGTATAAGAAGGGGCAGACAGCTGTTCAATTACATGTACAAGTTGTTCAAGGTTCAAGGAAAACAACAACAAAACAAAAGGTCGGAACAATAGGTTAGAGCTACAGGTTAGCTCGTGCTTTCACAGCATCGAGATGCCTAGCATCAGCGGCAATCCAGAGGCTAGCTTCATCTACGAGTTGGACAAAAATTCGTATAAGAGTCTTCTCTTGACCTTCAAAAATCCGTGGTTCCACTCTCTTCATATCATCCAACACGTGAGGATTGCAAGGGTAGTGATGCCCTTCACTTCAGAGTCATGAACCACTTCGAACAAACAAGGAACCAGCTCCTAATGTCCGCATACGTCTCCCAATTTGTTGTGTTAAGGGACGGACCACAAACTGACCCACCACCATAGACCAGAAGTCTCACGACGTCGGGCGATCTATAAAGAGATGTGTCGGTATCCTGCAGACCGGGTACCCCCACATAGTGGATAAAAGACAGCCTGAGTCCTGCCTCCCCGTTGAGGCGGGCCCCAGCGTAGACACGTGCCCTTGGCCCCACGGTCAGCCCTGGGGCTGCCACGTGCGCTTGAGCTCCGGAGCCGACACGTGCCCTGGGCTCCGGTCCGAGTCTCTCCGCTGAGGTGAGGTCCGGGGCTGCCACGTATCCCCTGGCTCAGAGCCACCTCCCCGCTGAGGACAACACCGGAGCTGACACGTGCCCTGAGCTCCGGTCCGAGCCTCCCCACTGAGTTGAGGTCCGGGGCTGCCATGTGTCTCCTGGCTCCGAGCCACCTCCCTACCAAGGACAACTCCGATGCTGACACGTGTCCTGGGCTCCGGTCCGAGCCTCCCCGCTGAGGTGAGGTCCGGGGCTGCCACGTGTCCCCTGGCTCAGAGCCACCTCCCTGCTGAGGACAACTCCGATGCTGACACGTGCCCTAGGATCCGGTCCGAGCCTCCCCGCTGAGGTGAGGTCTGGAGCTGCCACGTGTCCCCTGGCTCCAAACCCGTCGATAAGAGCTCCAGAGCCGCCACGTGCCCCACGATCCGTCGTAGGCCATGGGTCGACGAAGTCAAGAAGTAAGTGCGCTGTCAGGCTTCGCATTAAAGGCTCGCGCCTTCCGCATAAGCATGGCGTACTACGCACGCCTTCGTCCTCTGCCCGTTCACCATTACGGTAACAAGACAGGACGGCAAGGCGTGACAGCAGTACAGTGTTGCCAAACGGCACGAAGCCGCCCAAGCAGGGCGAGAAGACGTGGCGACAAGACGACGTCTTCATCATCACCTGACACACGGTCAGGGGGGCTCAACGCGCCAGACGATGGGACTTAACTCCCCCGCCGGCCACTCTACTCAGAGAACGAAGCCCCAGATCATGTATAGGGTTCACATAGCTCTAGGGCCACCTGTCGGGTCCCAATTCTCATTGTAACCACCCCGGCCTTGAACTATAAAAGGACCGGGGTGACCACCCTGCAAAGGGTTCGCATTCTAGATCCCGCAACGCACAGGCACTCATACTCAAGCAATAGAACAAGCACTCATGTGGACGTAGGGTATTATGCCCCGGCAGCCCGAACCACGTAATCTCGGTGTTCATCCGCTCCCTCAAGCCCAGGTCGCTTAGGGCGCCAAGGCCCCTCCAAAAAAAGAACCTCGCGGGTTGCTTCTGAGCAGGCTGGGAGGAGTGTCGCAGCTCATGCATTGCGACATTTGGCGTGCCAGGTAGGGGGCGCTTTCCCAAGGCGAGCCTACTCACTCAGCTCGCCGTTGTCTCCAGATGGGAGACGGCGAGGCAACCTCCCACTCCAGAGCGGGCAGATCTTGTCAGGCCGGTATCAGACGACCGGCGTACCAGCGGCGCCCCCAGCGCCCAAGTCCGGCCGAACTGGCGGCCAGACCGCTGGTGTCCCTGTGGTGCCCACAGCGCCTAGGTCAGGACGGGCCGGTGACCGCACGGACGGTCTGCAGCCGCCGCTGGCGCCGCCGGTGGCCGCTTCCTCTCGGCCGCCCTCTACTCCAACGGTGGCGACAGCTCCACCATGACCGAGCCCGGAGAACATGCTGGCTGCAGCACGTGCTCTGCTCCACAACCCCCCGGGCGAGGATGCCACCCCCGAGGCGGCAGAACAGTGGCAACACGATGTCGATCATCTCGTCGCTGCTGCCATGAACTCTCCTGCCTACAGGAGACAGTGGGCTGAATCCTCGCTGACCCAGTCACGTATGCCGACGGTGGTGTAAAAGTCCCAAAAATGTGTATGAATAAAAACTAAGGTTTGAGTTCATATGTGTGGCAAAGACATGAAAAATGGGACTTGCTAAAACTTTACTTCATGCAAAGTAATACATGGATGACCATCCAAAATGAGGCTCACCTTTTTATTTAAAAGTGTTGAAACAATAAGGAGTTAAATACCTCTTTGCATGTAAGTTTAAAAATCAGATTTCAGATTCAAAGTTCACACATGTGGTGACCAAGAACTTTGAATAAACATGCAACCATATAGTTGAATTTATAGGGAAAAGTTGTATCACCAACTTTGCATTTGTAGGGTGGGCCCAAAAAGGAGTAAAGAGAAGAATTTGCAAACTTCAACCAAATTCAAATTTGGCAAGCAAATTCAAACTGAATTGGAAGGATTCAAATTCTAACCCACATTTTAAAACTCAGTATTGTGGGAATTAAGAGGATCAGCTTGAGAAGATATTTGGGGAAGAAATGTGGAGTGGGACCACATGTCATAGAGGTAAAGGGGCTGCCTTGCACACTAAGTTTCAGCCTCAGTGGGAGATTTCCCCGAGCAGCTCACAGGAGCCACTGAGGAGCTTACCGGCGCCACCTCCTGCTGCCTGCCCCCATGCGCTGACCCACCGAGGCGGTGCCCTCGTGCTTCTCCCTGTGCTCACGTCCCCTCAGCCGAGCAAAGGCTCAGTTGTGCTCCCCCCTCGCGAGCGCGCGAACAGCAGCCGTTCTCCCCCTCCGCCTCTCAGCCCGATCAAAGAAACGGCAAAACGCTCGCGTCCTTCCCTCCCCGAGCTGCTAGGAAGCGTCCTGAGCTCGGACTCTACCTCCCTGAACCGAAAGCAAGAAAGCTACGGCCTCCGTTGCCCGAGAACAAACTCCGCCGCGGCGACCTAGCTCAAGAACGTGATCGGGCGCTCGTGGACAGCCCTCCACAGGGGGTTTCACGGCTGTGCGATCACAGCTACGGACGCGTGCTGGTTCGGTGCTGCTCTCAGCCAAAGCTCCGGCCGTTCTGTGAAGCATCAACGGTCAATTTGAAGAATTTGTCCCGACGGCTTCACAGCAAACTCCCGGTACCGTTCCTCAAAATTCCCCCTCTCCAATCCTCTGCAGGTCATCAAACTTTGCACGTGGCAGCTGGATTAGCCAGCGATCATTTTCCCTTTTGCATCCATAGCACGAAAGCGCCTCAGACCGACGGAATTCGAGCTCTTCTTGGGTTGTTCATGGCGGACCCATTCGGTCACACGGTGACAACCCATTTACAGCCATTCCCGAGCTACTTTAAGGTCGTGCCGACCTTCCTAGAGGTGCGCTGGTGCTGTAGGGCTCGTCGGCACAGGTTTTGAAGGGCTAGAGACCTCGGGCGACGCTGCCGAACCACCACAGAGGCAGTTACACGTCGCCGGCCATTTTCCGGCCGCCGGCAGCCCAAGCAGACCCCACCACCGTGTTCCTCGGTGCCCTAAACCCCCTGGCAGCGAGTACGGGTTTGGATAGTGGCTGGGAAGGCCGGTCCGGCGAGCTTCCGGTTGCTCCGGCGAGGGGGAGCGCGCGGGCGCGAGAGAGGAGCCGGAGGAAGAAGACGAGGCGTGGGCCCCGGCTGTCAGCAGCTCAGAATTCAAATCCGGGATCGGGTGTGGCCGGGATCCCGCGTGCTGGCACGAAAAACCCCGTGGCCCTGGTGTGGCCCAGTTCTGATTGGTTGGAATTTAAATAAGCTGGCCCAATTGGATTTTCTGTAGGAAAACAATTCCAGTGAGGGACCAAACTTTGGAAATTCATAGCTCCTGGTAGAAACCTCCAATTTGAGTGATTCCACTTGGGTTGGATTCATATCTCCGAGCTCTATCCAAATATGAACTTAGATTTGTATGAAAGTCAATAGTATATTCTGGAGAATTCTTTGATGGTTTTCTGAAAAAGAATTATTGAGGGAGTTTGGTTTATCCAAAAATCCTCAAGTTTTGCCAGAATATTCTTTAGCATAGTATTGACCTTCTAGCTCAATTTCAGCTCTTTTGAAGGTCATTTGAGTAGGAATTTGCTAAATGCAAACTGCTGTGTTCAAAAGAGTCCAGAAACATTTCAGAAAATGTTTCCCACTTCAAAAAATCTATTCTGGGCAATCCATAACTCCAAAAATCATACGAAAATTTAGGCAAGATCTCTGAGACATACTTGGAATTGTAGTTCACTTAATTGGGCATGAAAATGCATATTACTTCAGAATTAATTCTTTTGAGTACAAATGCTTAAAGAATTGTTCTGGGAGAACTACTCAAGTAAAAGGGCTGAATTTTGGACCAGATTACTCTCATGTGACCAAGAACTTACAGGTAAATTATCAGCCTAAGTTGAGCTGTAGAACTCCCTATTCTTATTCTGCATGCTTATATATAGGTGGAAATACATAAGAGACATTGTGAGAATTATGGAGAACACAATTTGACTCCACATTAGCTGCAATTTGGCAAGCTAAATCCTTAGGTAGTATAGAACCTGCTGTAAAAGTCTTGAGGCCATTGGAGTTCTTGTTCTTCAGTGGCACTCAAATCTTTTCAGCTTATCCATTATGTTCATTAGGGAAAATGGTTAGTGTGTAGCTAAGGCCTTAAGGTCAATTTAGTTTATTTCTGTTCTTTGAACAATAGAGGCAAACCAAGCCATGCTTGGCTTTTCCACACAACCTCTGTTCCTAAGAAAGTAATTCTATAACTTCTTTCCATTACAGTCCATAAAACATGTGCATATGCATTTCAATAGGAACCCCAACGAAGGGGATTCAAAGGAGCGATTCATCGAAGTGGATCAAGCTCCGGAGAATCAAGGGTGGATCTGCAAGGACACTAACTGTTATATACGACTACCCTGCAAAACAGGCAAGCTCCGGTTTGCATTTAACAGCTGTTAAGTTTTTGTTTTGTATTCACTTTTGGTCAGGATATGAATTGTGCATTAGGTCTAGTGTTTCATACTCCTCTTGCATAGCCAAATGACCCATGGAGTATTGGGTATGTGTCTTTCACCGTGTAGAACTGCCATGCTTAAGTACGGTTCGGTAGAAGTCGAGTGGTGAGATGCTACTCGTAGTTTCAGGAACAACAGGGGTATACGGGATTGGTTCATAAATGAATTAGCAAGTTAAAGTTGAGACTGGAAGGTTGTAGAGGCAGCAGGACATAGGGGCCTGGGTGCTGTAGACCTGTCCGTGTCGGTCAAGGACCGATCCGTATGCGGCCCTGTTGAACAAGTTTGAGTTGTGTACCGGACTCATGCTGGATATATGGGACCCAGTAAATCGATGTACCTCGGGAAGCTGTCGTTGGGACTTTTCGGGTCGCCTCAGACGGACGGCCGGTGTGCAGTATGTGGGGAATATTCTCATGACATCTCATGTCGGTAGGTGCACCATGAGAGTAGCTACTGTACGGGGCGACTTGATCGATTCAACGGGGATGAAACGGGGAAAAGGCTGCCACGCACGACGTCAGTGATGGTTGTTGTAGGCAACATCGAGTACGGGCGTACGTGTCGTGTAGTCCGGGTGTTATTGATTCGAATCACCATCGCTCGCGGAATGGACCGAGCATACTTGTTCTCACAGTCGTGACGTAGTAAGAACTTGCATGAGAAAGGAACTAATCATTTTGATGTGAAGTATCATACTAGCTTTGTCTTGGACCTTGATGAATAGGCTAGTGCAAACTCGATTCTTTTATGCCATGTGCAATTTACATCGGGGGGAAAGCGTTTCTTGTTTGATTGTGGACTCCCGATGTGGCGTGCCCAGGGTTACTTAAAATGCTGCAATTAATACCTGAAAGTAAGGATTCACTTTTAGGCGAGTTTAATTATGCTTATGCCATCCTATGTTAGGTTCATAACCTCACTTAGAGTTTCATGTTTAGGGTGACGGTTAAGTCTTGCTGAGCGTTATGCTCACGGATGCTATCCGAGTTGTTTTGCAGGTAATTGACTTGATGCTTATGAGAAGGGGTGCCGATGAGACTCGGGAACCTCCGAGTGCTTACTCAAAGAGCATCCTCGCCGCTGCAGATTGTCTTTGTGTTGCTAGTAAGAAACGTCAGCGGGCTGGACCGTTTCTTTGTTGCTAGTTTAGATATGAGTCGTGAGAGTGATAGTCTTCTGCTGTAGCTTACTCTGATATACTTATTTGTAAAAACAATCTTGTCCGCTTCCGCAAACTCTTTATGTAATATGATGTGTTTTCGTCGGCCCGTGTGCTGTTGGGTGCCGCATATCACGGCACCACCCAACGAGGTCCTGTGGTCCCTCACAGCGTGGTATCAGAGCTGTGATGATTGGTGCCAGAGCTCTATCACAGTTGATACCAGAGCGGCTGTCTCAGCTGGTATAAGAGCTGCGTTGGGAACAGAGCACGGATTGAGCATCATACTATGTTAAAAACTTAGGATACGGTGAGATAACGGTACTAGGCCCACATAAGGACTATTATTAGCATAATATTGAAGGTGGCAACCTAACTTATTTGCTATGTCGGAAAATCGTGCATCTCGGGACGGTTGATGTCTTGGGGGGGGTGCACGTATGCGCTGTCCACCAGTGCGCACAAGGTGAAGGGTGGAGCCTCACGGGTGGCAGGTAACCCGACTCGCTTTAGTATCCTCTACGACTCTTCATGTCATTTGGGGTATTCGAGCAGCGTCTGTCCCAGGCGTGCGTGGTGCAATTTGGGAGACCCCGTCACGTGGTCAGTAACGTGAACACGTAGCTCAAGGCGTGTTTGGCTTGAGAACACCTGGGCGAGTGATGACGGCCGGGTGTACGAACTGTATGGATACCGGATTCGGTGTGCAGCCGGACCTGATGATTGAGTGTGTTTTATGTAGGTACTAACCACGAAAACCTTAGTACGTGTAGAACACATTTGCGAGTGATTGTTTTAGTGCCACCTAAGGATACGTATATGCCGGTGTAATCCGGTTAGGTTTTTCTTGGGTGAGGCGACGTAGTACCATCATATGTCTTACGGTGCATCGTCACCGTACTACACTGGATAGTATTCTTACCTATGAAGAAATCATTCATGACTAACTTCCAAACTAAAAATGGATGTGATAAATCACATATTAGTTACTGAGCTCTTCATTTGAACTAAGTTTCAAAGAAGAGACTTGTTAGGCTTCTTTTGATCTCAAAGACAGAGTGCTCTGTTCAGACAGAAATTTTTCTGGGCTTTAACAGAGCGTAACTCTGATTAGCTTGACCCAATGGAGGTGTTTGATACAGTTCTGGAAAGGTTATTAAGTGCTCTACAACTTTTCTGTAGAACTCCAGAGCCAAATCCGACACCAACTTGGTTGAATGTCCAGATGAATGCAAACTGTTCAGAAAACAGAGCAGCTGCAAACTTCTCTGGATGTTGCTGTAAATTAGCCGTCACAGTCTGTAAAAAAATTTCTAAGGGTCATATGATACACCGTTGGAAAGTTTATGAAACTTGCAACAATTTTGTAGTTCATAGTTTGTTCAGAATTGCACCCCATTTGTATGTAAAACTGTGATGAAAACAGCCACATACAAAGGAGGTGCTGGCAAAATTTATCCAGAAAATTCTGTCAACTTTGAACGATCATAACTTCTGATGAAGGGATGATCCAGAGGCATGTGAGTACTCGATGGAAAGATACTGAAGTTAACTTTAACTTGGGTGTTCGACTTGAGTTATGAAAATGCTAGTAACTGGGTCAAATTCTGAGTTAAGTACAGAAAGGTCTGTTCTGTACATAATAAGGGACTGAATATGTTGGCTTTAGAAAGATGTGTAAACGTGAAATTTTGTTATGCTTTTATAAAGTTTTAGCATGTTCATGTTTTACATACTTTCACATACTGCTTAGATCAAGTTTTGACTTCCCTCAAAAATTTGCTTTTTGCAGTATGGTGCGTACTCATTCTCTGAGTAGGGCTGAAAGTTCTCGCCGAGACGGTGATGACCCGACTCCACCAGGGGCACCGCAATCAACGGTATGGGTGGATGTCATGGCTCAGATGGTCGAGTCAAGTCAAGAGAACACCAGACTACTCCAAGCCTTGGTACAACAAGGTTTACTCCAACGTGCACAACAGGACGTTCCACCTCGAAACGCCTATTTGGACTTCTTGGCGACACAACCGCCAATTTTCACGGAAGCCAATGAACCAGTGGAAGCTGATCAGTGGCTTCGAGTTATGGAGTCCAAGTTTGGAGTGTTTGAGTGCGATGAATATCAGAAGACATTATTTGCAGCTCAACAGCTCCATGGAGCCGCCGGAAATTGGTGGTTTGCTTATCTCGCCACCGTTCCGGAAGGGCATCAAGTGGAATGGACGGAATTTCGTGAAGCATTCCATGATCGTCACATTCCTATGGGTTTTATCAAGGCCCAACAGCAAGAATTCAGAAACTTGAAGCAGGGGGACATTTAAACCTTCTGGCACAATATGCTCCTGCTTATGCGACGAGCGAAGCTGCAATGTGTGACTACTTTTTCTATGGCTTGAGTGCCATACTAAAAGAGAAGTTAGCTTTGTTCAATCAAGGCAGTTACACCGAGTTGATCAGTGCTGCTCTGCTGCAAGAACAAGCGACACTTGAGTGTCAAGCAGAGAAGATGGACCGGGAGGATGTGCAAGAAGACACACCAGTCGTTCCTCGTAAATACCGTGTGGTGTATCACACACCATCCGATGAAAGATGGCAAGCGCCAGTGAGAGCAACTCCGTATAGATTTCCTGCTCAAGAATCTTGTCTTGAAGCAACACCTTTGCCGCAGCAACTAATGACACCTGTGGCATCATTGCTGCAGCCGAGTACATCAACTCCGCAACCACAAGTCAACGAAGAACCGGGGAAACCTCCGTGTTCTTATTGCCACCGTTTTGGGCATTTTAGGCAGGAATGCCGGGAGAAGTTGGTGAACACCAGACAGCCATCATCATCAGGTGGTATGCCGCCACCAGCTCAAGTCAACATAACAGCATTGCAATCCGGGAGTGTGCAACATCTTGCAATTGAGGATGTCTCGGAGGGAGCACCAGTGTTAGCGGGCATGTTTACTCTCAAAGAAGTGCCTATGCTTGTACTTTTTGATTCCGGTGCCACCCACAATTTTATCAGCAAATCATGCGTGGATCAGCACCAATTATCCACCAATACTCCCACAACGAGTTCCCTTATATGATCACCGGGAGGAAATATCTATGCCAATCAGATTGTGTCCCGAGCAGCTTTATGTTTGGGCGGAAAAATATACCCAACATCGCTGATTATGTTGGATAGGCAGAAGATAGACATTATATTGGGGATATCTTGGTTAAATCGTCACGGTGCCGTTCTCAATATCGGTAACCGGTCTGTCCAGATTGACTCGCCAATTCACGGACAGCACACGCTGTTTTTAGACAGCGAAGACCCATATATGGTAGAGGCCTACCACACGGAAGCGCTGAAACTTGAAGATATTCCGGTGGTACGTGATTATCCCGACGTATTTCCCGATGACTTACCGGGCATGCCGCCCGAACGGGACGTCGAGTTCAAGATTGAACTGGCGCCGGAAACGACGCCTATCTCACGAAGGCCTTACAAGATGGCACCTAACGAGCTAGCGGAGTGGAAAGAGCAACTGAATGAACTCATGAGCAAGGGTTTCATACGACCAAGTTCTTCACCTTGGGGTTGCTCAGCGCTGTTCGTTAAGAAGAAGGACGAAACACTACGGCTATGTGTTGATTATCGTCCTCTAAATGCTGTCACAATAAAGAACAAGTATCCTTTGCCTCACATCGACATCCTTTTCGATCAACTTGTGGGTGCAAAGGTATTTTCGAAGATGGATCTTCGGTCAGGGTATCATCGAACCAAGATCCGACCGGAGGACATACTGAAGACAGCTTTCTCGACGAGATACGGACTCTATGAGTACCTCGTCATGTCATTTGGGTTAACCAACGCTCCGGCACACTTCATGTACTTGATAAATTCTGTGTTCATTCCTGGGTGCTGTAGACCTGTCCGTGTCGGTCAAGGACCGATCCGTATGCGGCCCTGTTGAACAAGTTTGAGTTGTGTACCGGACTCATGCTGGCTATATGGGACCCAGTAAACCGATGTACCTCGGGAAGCTGTCGTTGGGACTTTTCGGGTCGCTTCAGCTGGACGGCCGGTGTGCAGTATGTGGGGAATATTCTCATGACATCTCATGTCGGTAGGTGCACCATGAGAGTAGCTACTGTACGGGGCGACTTGATCGATTCAGCGGGAGTGAAACGGGGGAAAGGCTGCCACGTACGACGTCAGTGATGGTTGCTGTAGGCAACGTCGAGTACGGGCGTACGTGTCGTGTAGTCCGGGTGTTATTGATTCGAATCACCGTCGCTCGCGGAATGGACCGAGCATACTTGTTCTCACAGCCGTGATGTAGTAAGAACTTGCATGAGAAAGGAACTAATCATTTTGATGTGAAGTATCATACTAGCTTTGTCTTGGACCTTGATGAATAGGCTAGTGCAAACTCGATTCTTTTATGCCATGAGCAATTTACATCGGGGGAAAGCGTTTCTTGTTTGATTGTGGACTCCCGATGTGGCGTGCCCAGGGTTACTTAAAATGCTGCAATTAATACCTGAAAGTAAGGATTCACTTTTAGGCGAGTTTAATTATGCTTATGCCATCCTATGTTAGGTTCATAACCTCACTTAGAGTTTCATGTTTAGGGTGACGGTTAAGTCTTGCTGAGCGTTATGCTCACGGATGCTATCCGAGTTGTTTTGCAGGTAATTGACTCGATGCTTATGAGAAGGGGTGCCGATGAGACTCGGGAACCTCCGAGTGCTTACTCAAAGAGCATCCTCGCCGCTGCAGATTGTTTCGTATTGCTAGTAAGAAACGTCCGCGGTCTGGACCGTTTCTTTGTTGCTAGTTTAGATATGAGTCGTGAGAGTGATAGTCTTCCGCTGTAGCTTACTCTGATGTACTTATTTGTAAAAACAATCTTGTCCGCTTCCACAAACTCTTTATGTAATATGATGTGTTTTCGTCGGCCCGTGTGCTGTTGGGTGCCGCATATCACGGCACCACCCAACGAGGTCCTGTGGTCCCTCACAGCGTGGTATCAGAGCTGTGACGAGTGGTGCCAGAGCCCTGTCACAGTTGACACCAGAGCGGCTGTCTCAGGTGGCCTGCGGGACAGCAGCCCTACGCGCGATGGCCACAGCTGACCTCAGGGTCGAGCTGAACCGTCGCCTCGCAAGCGAGGATGGTCACACCACCATCGAGCGACGTCGAGAGAGGCGTCGCAACCTCAAAAGAGAGTACCGCTCACCGAGCGCTGTACCAGCGGGCCGTGCTCCGCCTACCCTTGCCTCTTCAGGGGCAGTAGGAGACTGCGTGGCCCTCGCCCCGCACCTTCGATGGTGGTCTGGCCTCCCAAGTTCTGGCCCCACTTGCCGGAAAAGTACGACAGGACGGTCAACCCCACCGAGTTCCTGCAGATCTACTCCTCCTCCATCATAGCTGCAGGAGGGGATGAGGCCGTCATGGCCAACTATTTCCCCGTCGCCCTGACCGGCACAGCCCGGTCATGGCTCATGAACCTTCCCCCAGACTCCATCATGTCCTGGGAAGAGTTGTGCTGGAAATTTACAGCCAACTTCGGGAGTTGCTACACGCGCCCCGGCATTGAGGTTGACCTCCATGCCGTGCGACAGCATGATGGGGAGTCGCTGCGATCCTTCATCCATCGGTTCTCCCAGGTTAGGAACACCATCCCCCGCATCTCCAACGTGACAAGAAGATGCTCGAGAAGTTAGCCACGCATGACGTGCAAGACGTCACCGAGCTCTTCAGCCTGGCCGACAAATGTGTCAGGGCGGTGGAAGGCCGAGACTGGCACTCGCGACCTGCCTCCGCGGTAGGGAGTGCCGGAGAGGCTGCTGCTCCACGCAGCAGCAAGAAGAACAAGACCGGAGGAAGGAACATGCCTCTAGCCGGGGCACCCACTGCCGCCCTAGCAGCGGCCGGTGGGGGATGAGCCCCGCGCTCTGGCAAGCACCCGCGACCGTCTTCTGCCAGCGACGACAATTAGTGGTGCCAGGTGCACAACACGGACCATCACGGCACTAGCGACTGCCGCGAGATCAAGAAGCTTGCGGAACGCTTTCGTGAGATGCAACAACAGCGTCCATGCCAAGACGGCACCCCCCCCCCCCCCGCCAGTGGGAGGGCAATAAAAGGCCAAACCCGAGGCCGACGTTGAGCAGGAGATGGAGTATCAAGAAGCCCAAAGGGCATTGAAGGCCATCTACGGTCGCTCCGACTCCGACTCCAGCGCTGACAGCGAGCGACGCAAGGCGCTCCACGTCTAACCAGATGTTCCTCCCGTCGTGCGACAGGGGAAACACCCTCTTACACTGGTGTAGGGGGTCGAGGCCACCCTCCCCCGGAACACACCAAGGGCTCATCCCATGTCTAGACATACGACGAAGCCATGCAGGACCAGATTCCATGTGAAGAAATCGACCTCATCGATGAGGCAACGTGGCTAGATGCTGATCGAAATGCACTACACCGTAAAATGCTCCGACAATGGTATGCGTAGAGTAGATAGCCCAAGGTAGGGCCACCTGGTGCCTCAGCTAAACACTTTCTCAGAAGGGGTGACAAACCCTCCCCCAGTCGGGAAGGTCCCTTCTGAGCAACACAAGTGCGCCACCCCAGGTGCACCCACCTGGCCACGGGGGATGGGTACCTCTACCCAATCCACGAAACATAGAACACCTCTGTAAGTTCTAGTCTTAGCGCAGTGGTAGGGTATTTTTTCTTTTTATCTTTCTTTGTAAAGGTGTCATAGTGTCTAGGAACAGAGCTTAGAACAACTAAGCCCCGTAGGGGTCCTTCTACTCTTGTCATCCGGGGCGGGCCGCTGCCTTCTTACATGACCCATTTCATCCTATCACCCAAAGGAAGCCAGAAATAAGGAAAATTTATCCTACCCTGCGTACCTTATTTATAGTTTGTGCTTGCTTCGGGAAGGTCTCCTCCCTGAAAGGTTAACGCCCGCGGGAGGTCCAGGGTGTGTAGCCTGCTATGCCTGGTTCCGTACCCCTAGTGTGCACATCCTGCCTCCCCTGTGCTACAACTGAGTACTTGAGGGCCGGAAAGAACACGCATGCGAACAAGAAAAGCAACCGGACCCCGAACATTGCCCCCATACTTTTCGTGCTTTCTTTCCATACCGCCCCGGCCGTGTGGCCAGTAACTTTTCCTTGTGTTCAACCGTAGCAAGGGTTGTGCTATCCTTATGCAGGCGGGTCTGCTTGAAGTACCTGTGGCGTACCCGGGGTCCTGCGGTTATCTCGTTGCTCACGGTCCCTATGGCACCGAATGGTTCCTCCTCCAAAACACTTACGCCAGCGGGAGGTCCAGGGGCGTATCCTTCTATGCCTGGTTCCGTACCCCTAGCGTGCGTACCTTACCTCTCTAGTGCAACAGCTCGGTTCCGGGGAGCCGGACGGCTCATACCCCCGAGCAAAGTCGTGACCGTAACTTAGGGACCTTTGGTTGTCTCATTGCCTGGGGGCCCTATGGCGCCTAATGTCTCTCCCTTAAAAGGCTTACGCCAGCGGGAGGTCCAGGGTGTGTAGCCTGCAATGCCTGGTTCCGTACCCCTAGCGTGCACACCTTGCCTCTCCAGTGCTATAGCTCGGTACCGGGGAACCGGATGGCTCATACCCCTGGACAAGGCTTTAACCATAGCCCAGACGACCCACATCGAATTATCCAACCCCGCAACTTAACTGAGGACCGTAAGCCACAGTAAAGCTACCAAACAAGGAAGAGTGACCAGAGAGCACGACTACTCCCTCTTTCTGCCATTACTGCAGGTCCGCACAGGTCCGTGGCGTTTCGGACCCTCTAGGGGGTCTGATGCTGACGTCCTACCTCATCCAGTGGTAGGTGCGCCCCAACACAAGGGCCACACCTACCAAGGGGCCATCACGGTGAACTACGCGGGCAGGACGTCTTACTACCATGCATTGCATACATTTTTCATATAGAGAAGCATTTAAAAAGAAGAAGAAATAAAGAGAGGAATATAGAAGCAAATAAAATAGTAAAGGGAATAACATAGAAAATAATGGAAATAAAAAGAAAAAGAATAAATAAAATAGCAAAATTGGGCCACCCCAAAATTTCTCCAAAATTCCACAATTTTCCCCCAAATTCCCCTCTTCCCTAACTTTCCCAAATTTTCCCAATTTTCCCGGTTTTCCCCAAATTCCCCTAGGGAATTTTCCACCGCATTTGGGGGGAATTCCCCAAATTTTGGCCACACCAATTAGGGGGGGGGGAACCCTAATGGGCCTCATCCCTTGGCCGCAGCCCATGAAGGGGGAAACCCTAGCCGCCCCACCTTTGTGGATTGGGGGCTTTTATTTCTCAATTAATCTCAGCCATTAGTGGAAAATAAATAATAAAATTCCAGCCCCTAGCTCCCACCTCTTTTAAAATTAAATCTCAGCCATTGGATAATTGGGTTGCTAAAATCCTAGCCGCCCTAGCTCTTTTTTTTTTCCTTATAAAAACCCCCCTGTAGCCGCAACCCCACCCCTCTTTTTGGCTACCGCCCCCTCTCCCCTGCTGCCAAGGCTTGGTCGCCGCCCCCTATCTGGAGTTTGGCCGCTGCCGGAGCTCCGTCATGCCTCACCGCCACTGGAGAAGAAGCCCCCGACGTTCTACCCTAGCCGCAGCCTCATAATTCTCCATAGAAAATCTCCCGCTACTTCCATTGCAAGGAAGGAGGTCCTGCCGCAAGGAAGAAGTGAGGTAGGTCTTCGTTACCCCTCTTACCACGTCGCCGCTGTTTCTACGCACCCGTTTTCTTCACCCCCTGCGAGCAGAAATTCCTGCGTGTGGGCAGACCATGTTTTGGTCAATTTTTGACAGTGGAATTGATCTACACATTGTGTCAAGATCATGACCACGCCCAAACTTGATCTCAGCAGCCCTGTTCATCATAAAACCCTATGGAAGCCTACTAAAACATGCAAGAACACGAGCAAAGTGATTTTATAAAACTGCACCATAGGAATTGCATTCATCCACCTCATTGCATCTAGAGTAAAGTTTGTGCATGATAATTGATTTCTGTAAATTTTGTATGTTCGTGGTCGTAAGTAGAAGGACACACTCAAGAGGCCATCTACGAAGAGCTACAGCACCAAGACTTCGAGACGCTTGAGCAACATGAACCGCGAGACCAAGGCAAGTGCCCCTTGACATATTGATCCCATGTTTTTGAAACTGTTTTGGTTGCGAAAACTCGTATGCTTGTGTCAACTTGATGGGACACCCTTTAGGAGTTTACTAGTTTTGTTAACCATCCTTGTCGCCGGGAAAGTTGAAGAGTCGGGTATGGTCATTTTTCCTTTTTGCTTCACTTAATTTATGGGATACGGGAAGCTAATATTAATCTTGTTAGCTACTGCAATCATGAGAATAAAGATAATGAGAACTTGATGATGTCAATGAGCATGGAATCGGGAAGATCTTGGTGAGCTTGGTTCGTGGATGTTGCTAAATGAGATGGTGGTTTGCTTTCCATAGATCTAAGGACCGGTTCATGCGAGCACATCCCAGGAAAACAGTGCCACCACAAGGACAAATATGGGTGCGGCTTAGCTGACTAATTAGGTGAGTTGCTAGATTGTTATGGACCATTGGATGGCGCGGGGAATGGGAGTCGATGAGTACTGCCTTGGAACTGCATGGCACTAGAGGGGGCCCGTGGGTGGGAGAATGGAGATTCAAGCCTGCTGCTTCAAGAATAAGTTAGATATTCATGAGTGAGACATTGAGTCAATGTAATAAAATACTTAAACATTATTCGTACGTGGTTATATTCTGAATTTCAGTTTGTGGAATACATGTGTATGTGTGATGAACATCCTGGGCGCACATATGCATTCACTTGGTTCATTTTCGAAACCGGGTGTCACAAATTGGTACCAGAGCCACGTTGACCGTAGGACGCAAGCCTAGGTAGAATGGACACTCTAAAACACATAGGAACACCCCCCTAAACTGTTATTTTCGAAAATTGCTTGCTGCTGCACTTTATTTGTCAACATAGCCACCGCAAAGTGCTATTTTCAGCCCTTCTTTTTCTCTTCTTTTGGACAGCAACACTTTTGTTTTCTTGCTTCATAGCTTCTGAAGTTTTTGAGTTATTTTCTCCTTCTCTAAAGTTTCTCATGTCTTATTTATAGATGCCGGTGAGTAGGAGCACAGCTGTAAAGGTCCCAAGAATGTGAATACAAAGAAACTCTTGTTTGCAAAAGTTGGTTTCATATGTATGAAAAATGGGACTTGTTAAAACCTTTTCCACATGTGATAACACACATGAGGGATCTCTTCACAAAAGTTCAAATAATTGTTTGAAAACTTGGAACCCAAGAGGGGTCTAAAACCAAGATGGGAAGTTCCCATATGTGTGAGAAAGCTAAAGTCAGATTTGGAACAAATTTGTTCAACTAAAAATTCAAATCAGAGCAACACAATGAATTTCAAAACTGTTGTGCTAAAAATCTCATTTGCAGCAGCCAAATTAAAAATCAGATTTCATATTTGAATTCCTTAGGTCCAAATTAGTGGGTATGTAAGGTTTCATGATTTGTTGAAATGTTTTGCAACTCATTTTCCAAAATGGACTTTAAATTGCAAAGAATTCAAACACCCATTTGAATTTGGATGAAACCTGCCCAATTATCCAAATGCACCTCAGATCTGAACTCCCACAATTTGATTTCACCATTTGCAAATTTTGGGAGATATTTTGGAGAGGGATAAGGAGGGACTGAACTGTGGGACCCACATGTCATTGAGGGGGGTTAAAATTTGCAAAAGATCAACAGTGGAGGTGACTCTCTGTTTTGCTTCTCTCGGGAGAGCGACAGAGAGGGAACCGACGCAGCACTCACTGCTCGGTTAATCACAGCCACCCCGACCGCCTCAACTGAGATCTTTATACTCCCTGCCGTGTCTCTTTTGCACACAACACTGGGGATTTGCTCAGCCTCCCTCTCTCTCTCTCTCTCTCTCTCGCGCGCGCATGGACTGAATCGAGCGCTTCCACCGCAGCCTCACCTCGGTCGATCGGGAGACCGTGTTTTCTTCACATGCAAATCACGGCTGAGAAGCAAAACTGCACCACAATACCCTCCACGACCTCCTCGCGCCATCACCGAGTGAGTTCGTGCTCCCTACACCGAGATACATCAGCTTCCGTGGCGGCCGCCACAGAACCAAGAGAAGGTGCTCTCATGGACAGCCTCAACCGAGGCTTGTCACGGCCGAGCTAGGCCACCTCTGTATGCACAAGAACTTCCTACAGCTCACCACCGAAGCTCAGGTCCAACCGCGGATCGTCGACGGCAAAATTCGAGATTCTCTTCCGATCGGTGCAAACCGACCTTCGGGTATGAATTCATGAAATTCCCGATTAATACTTGGTTAGAGTCCACAAAACTTCACCCACGAGAGCTAGACTTGAGGGCGCACCAGATTGCTTTGCATACTTAGCATGAAACACACTGTGCACGGCATATTTCCGATCTTCCCGACGGTGGCTATGGCGGAAAGATTCGGGTGCACGATGAACCCTAGTTTGGAGCCTTTTCAGAGCCCGTGTGCGACCATGCCAAGCTTCTCCAGCCCGCACTGGTGCTGTAGGGTCTTTCCAGGAATCTTTTGGCGGGCTAGATCATCGGACCGACGTCGTCGGACTTCCACCAAGCCGCCGCGTCATCGCGAGCTAAGTTGGAGGCTCTGCCGGCTCGGGTAGACCACACCAGAGGCTTCCTCGAGTTGAATTAGGCACTAGCGGCGAGTGGCAGCTCGGGATGTGGCCGGAGCAACGAAAACCAGCGAGCTCGGCGGCGATATCGCGCTGGGGCGGGAGGTAGACGAAGGAGCTACCGGTCCCACTCGTCAGTCACACGGTAAACAGCGTTTAGATCTTCTGTGGGCTCGGATCAACTGTGGCAACGCGGGAAATAGTCCTGTGGCCCCGTGTGGCTTGTTCCAGCACGTGACATGTGTGCTCCCCGGACCCACAGTTAGATTTAAACATTTTCACGATTTTTTCAAATCCTAGATCTTCTCCAAACTTTAGAAGAGCATAACTTTTGCTAGGAAACTCCAAATTTAGAGATTCAAATTGGGTTAGATTGATATTGACAAACTCTATCCTAATATGCAACCCAATTTGTATGAAAGCCATTATTTAGTTCTGGAAAATTCATTAAAAATTTTCAGAAAAAGAATTTTTGAGGGAGTTCGATTCATCCAAACTATTCAAATTTTGCCAGAATATTCATTAGGGTCTTCTTGGACTTCTGTAAAAGTTTCAGCTCATTTTGAGTTGATTTGATCAGGAGAGTTCAGATTGTAAGTTGATGTGTTCTAATGAATACATAAACATTTTCGGAGAATTTCCAAAACTTGGAAATTCAGTTCTGGGCAATTCTTAGCTCCAAAAATCCTAGGAAAATTCATGCAGGATCTATTAACTATAATTGAAATTTTAGTTCATTAAGTTTGACATGAACATGGGTATTACCTCAGAAATAATTCCTCTTTGCTCAACTGCTTAGAGAATTGTTCTGAATAAACCACTCAATGAAAAGTGCTAATTTTTGGTCCAGATGACTTTCTTGTGAGAAGGAACTCACATGAAAATTTTCAGCTCCATTGGAGATCTGGATCACCACTGTCCTGTGTAACCTCTTATGGTGATCAACACCCAAGTGGAGATAGCACTCAACACTTGATCATAGTGTTTAAACCCAATCCAACCCACTAGCACCAGTGTCATTTTAAATTCTTAAACAGAGTTTCAGTTTTTAAACTTGTCATTAGAGATTATTATCAAAAGCTTTACAATTAAATACATATGCATATTCATATCGTGTAGCATCTACGTGAGAACGTGTGAAGGGATTGAAGTGAAGATCAAGGAGGGAGGAAAGCAAGTGATCAAGCCCCAAGTGATCTTCACTAACTGATTATAATCTTAGTCACCTGCAAAATAGGCAAGCCCCGGTTTGCATTTGAATAGTTTTATAAAGCATTTCCATTTTTAGAGATCATAGCTTGAATTGTTGATTGCATTAAGTCTAGTTTATATTGAAAACCCCAGTTGCATGACCAGAAATACCTAAGCAAGAAAGGGTAGAATAGCACCTCCTCGTGTGGATTTGGCTACGCTAAATGTTAGTAGGAAAGGTCCGGTAGAAGTCGGGTAGTTGGAAGCTACTCGCGAGTTTAGGGCTGGTTTACTCGGAACAGGTCAAAATTAGAAACAATGAGAACAGTTCACAAATTAAGAAATGGAGACCGGGCAGGGAGGTTTAGATGCAGCAGGCTGCGGACCGTGCGTGCATAGCCCTGCCTGTGTCGGTTAAGGCCCGTCTGTGCTTGGCCCTGTTGGACAAGTTTGAGTTGTGTACCGGGCGCATACTGGCTCTATGGGACCCAGGAAACCGATGTACCTCGGGAGATCCACATTGGAACTTTTCTAACTGCCTTAGGCTTTCGGCGTCAGGGTAGCAGGAGGTAACTCGCTCAAGAACATATCACTGCAGGTATGTACCTTGAGGGAGCTTGCGTACTCGGGGCAGTTAGACCACGTCCTGTGTGGAAGATCTTGGGAAAGGTGGTCGCATACAACGTCAGTCGAGGTTGCTGCCGGCAACTCGGAGTACGGGTGTACTGTGTCATGTAGTCTGGGCGTGTACTGATTCGAATCACCGTCGCTAGCGGTTATATGAGCATACTTGCCCAATGCGTCTTGACATAGTAACAACTGAACTGGTTTTCTTTTGAACTTGATAAGGCTGTAATGCAACTTGTATTGCAACCATGATTGAATTAGAGATAGGCTCATTAAACTTTACTTTCACTTTGTGCAAGGAGCATCGCAACAAAGCATTTCTTGTTTGATTGTGGAGTTGCGATGCTGTTCGGCTCAAAGTCTGTACAATGAGGCTATAAATTTGAAAGTTAAGGATCTACATTAGGCGAGTCCTTTATGCAAATCTAGCTAACCCAATTGCAACCGTCGAGCATGTAGAGTTTCTTGCTTAGGAGAGATGGATCAGTCTTGCTGAGCCTATGTGCTCACGCTTGCTATATGAGTGGTTTTTCAGGTTAACATCGATGCTAAGAATAAGGTTGTCCGGTGCGACTCGGAGACTACCGAGTCGTTTAACACATGGAGAACCCAGCCGCTGCAATGTCTTCGTGTTGCTAGCGAGAGGAGATCGCGGGCTGGACCTCTTCTTGAGTGCTCTTTAATTATTCGACTGAGCTGTTTATAGACTTCCGCTGTAGCTACTTGATGTAAATTATTTACAAAGAAAAACTTGTAAGCTTCCGCTATTGTTTTACGTAATACATTGCTCCTTATGTGTGTGCTGTTGGGTGCCGCACAACATGGCACCACTCAATGCGATTCCCGGACGAGTGCCACGTCCCCGTGACTGAACGGGCGGCGTTGGGCCCTCTCAACAGCACGCATAAGGACTCGTCCACCATCACTTGGAAGTGCACTTAACCCCATTGCGGTGTCCGATGGACCATATTGGGAGGAGGTGAAGATGGAACCCCATGAGGAGGATGAAGTCAGTATCTCTATGCATGAGGAAGAAGATCCGGAAGAGGTGGAACCAATCGAAGATGACATGGAAGATGATCCACAAGAACCACAACATTGGTATGCACCCCAGGAGGGATTTCACGTGGGCTTACACCCAGTGGAGCCTCATGAAGCTATATCGGAAGGAGATGAATCTGAAGAGGAGCCACCCCCTGCTGAGGCCTAGAATGAAGGTGATGAACGGGCCAACCGTTCAGTTCAAGATTTCCGGACCGACGGGATGGTGGGTGGACACATATCCAAGGAGCTTAGAGAGTTCCTAGATTGCTGCAGCCTATACCCAGAGTATCTCCTTAAGAAAGTCCCTCATCTCGGACATGAAGAGTGGAAGGCTGAAGTAACCATCCTATCTAACGGTAGGGTTATCACCCGGCACTTCACACCCAATGGAGAGCTACAAGGGCAGAAGCTATTGATGTGCTGCATGGGATGCACTCACCGGACTATGCTACACTTTCCTTGGGCAGCTTGAGAACACTACCTTTGAGCTGCACCCGTATCGAAAGAGTGATACAAGGGGGATCATTGGACCCCATGGAGGAGCTCTTTCTAACCTACAATCTGCTTACAAGTATGAGAGAATGCTCGTGGAGTTGGGAAACCAATACGCAAGCGCACAAGAAGAGATCCACTACCTCCGCAAGAAGCTGTACTTGCTGGAAAAACAAGAGGAGACTCGTGCCAACACGGGAACAAATGGAGCACCAGCGTCATCTATCCCTACATAAACTGCCGACTCACCATGGCGTGCGCCCATGTATGGACCACCCCCGTCACACGGCGAGAACAGCACCGGTTCTCACGATTAAGTCTAGGTTTCCCATTTAATAAAGTTGTAATAGGAACGCTTAGACGTAGTAGGCTGAAATAAGAGTGGTGTGCAGATTATGATGATTGCTTGTGTTTGTGTGCTGGTGTAAGTTGTGGGACGCTTCGGCGAATGTCCACATCCACACATAGTGGAAAAATGTGAGATACTTCTGTACTTGTTCACATCCTCATATAGGCTGATATTAATAAAGAAGTTGCTTAGTTCGTAAAACTTGATGCATATAGTATGTCCGAAAGTAAGCCTTAAAATAAGGGGGGTAGACTTTCTCGCCAATCTTACTGTCTTGGATTCCCAAGGGATTGATATAATACTAGGAATGGACTAGTTAAGAAAGTACATTGGAGTAATTCAATGCGCTCAAAGGATCGTGTAGTTGACGAGTGAGCACGATACTCGTATTGAGTTTGAGGCAGCCCAACTTGCAACCGAGAAGGCAGTGCTGAACCACATCAAAGAAGCGACATTGGAAAGCATTCCGGTGGTTCTGGAGTATTCATATGTGTTCCCGGAAGAACTTCCTGGTATGCCACCTGACTGGGACATCGAATTTGCCATTGATTTAGTACCCGGAACTGCACCTATAGCGAAGAGGCCATATAGAATGCCTGCTAATGAATTAGTGGGGCTCAAGAAGCAAATTCAGGAGTAGCTAGATAAGGGTTTTATTCACCCAAGCTCGTCACCGTGGGGAGCCCCCGTGCTCTTCGTGGATAAGAAAGATGGAATCCAAAGGATGTAAGTGGACTATAGGTTTCTCAACAAAGTGACGATCAAGAATAAATACCCACTGCCCCGCATAGAGGACTTATTCGATCAAATGAAAGGTGCCCGAATTTTCTCCAAGATTGACCTTCGGTCGGGATACTTCCAGCTGAAGATTAAACCCTCCGACATACCCAATACGCCTTTTCGAAAAAGGTATGGTTCGTACGAATATACCGTCATGTCATTCGGGTCGACGAATGCACCCACATACTTTATGTACCTCATGAATAAGGTCTTCATGGAGTACTTGGACAAGTTCGTCGTGGTTTTCATCGACGACATCATAGTGTATTAAAAATCAAGGAAGAACATGAGGAACACTTGAGATTGACATTGCAGAAACTGCGAGAGCCTCAATTATATGCCAAGTTCAGCAAGTGTCAATTTTGGCTAAAGGAGATATCATTCTTAGGCCACATCATCTCCGAAGGAGGAGTATCGGTTGATCCCTGAAAAGTGAGAGATGTTTTGAAGTGGAACCAACCGCAGAATGTGAGGGATATTCGGAGTTTCCTTGGGATGGCTGGATACTACCGCCGGTTCATCAAGGATTTCTCCAAAATAGTGAAGCCTATGACTGAATTGCTGATGAAAGGGAAAGCATTTCAGTGGACACAAGCGTGTCAAGACAGATTTGAGGAGTTAAATAAAAGATTGACAACAACACCAGTTTCGGTATTGCCGGACATGAGCAAGAGTTTTGATATATATTGTGACGCATCAAGACAAGGGCTTGGATGTGTGCTTATGCAAGGAGGACAAGTGGTAGCCTATGAATCGAGGCAATTAAAGAAACATGAGCTGAATTACCCCACACATGACCTTGAACTTGGAGCCGTGGTACATGCCTTGAAGATTTGGAGGCATTATATCCTTGCCACCGATGTGGATCTATACGGATCACAAAAGCCTCAAGTATATATTCACGCAAACGGATCTGAATTTGAGGACACGTTGAAGGTTGGAACTCATCAAGGATTATGATGTTGGAATCAACTATCACCCCGGAAAGGCCAATGTAGTAGCTGATGCGTTGAGCCAAAAGGGAGCGTGTCACCAACTTACGGTTCGGGAGCTTCCACTAGAGCTATGTAAGGAGTTTGAACGGTTGCATCTCAGGTTCTTGAACGAGATGGAGGTGGTAGAACTGAACTCAACGCTGGAACAAGAGATACGAGATGGCCAAGCAATGGATGAGAAAATAAAGGAAATCAAGGAAAGAATCCGACAAGGGATAGAGAAGGACTTCAAGGAAGACGAGAATGGCATGCTTTGGTTTGGGAAAAGGATTTGTGTGCGTAACATGAAGTACATCCACGATACTACTAAAGGAGGCACATGACTCGCCTTATTCCATACACCCCGGCTGTACAAAGATGTACAAGGACCTGAAAACTTGCTATTGGTGGGATGGTATGAAAAGGGATATCGCTGAATATTTTGGCTTATGTGACACATGCCAACGAGTGAAGGTCGAACATCAAAGACCTGTTGGATTATTGCAACCATTGAAAGTACCCGAGTGGAAGTGGGAAAACATCAGCATGGATTTCATTATCGGATTGCCATGTACCCAGTCGGGCTACACTCCATTTGGGTTATCGTGGACCGATTGATGGAAACAGCCCACTTCATCCCTGTTAGAACCAAATACACCGTGGAACAACTAGCCGAGCTGTATATGGAACAAATCGTGTATCGTCATGGAGTTCCGAAGAGGATCATTTTAGATCGAGGTTCTCAATTTACCTCTAGGTTCTGGAAGAAGCTGCATGAAGCTATGGGTACACGGTTGAATTTCAGCTCCACATATCACCCGCAAACCGACGGACAAACTGAGAGGACAAATCAGATTTTGGAAGACATGTTGAGAGCTTGCGCCTTGAAACATGGGCGTAGTTGGGACAAAAGTTTGCCGTATGCTGAATTCTCATACAACAACAGTTACCAAGCCAGCTTGAAGATGTCACCTTTCGATGCATTGTATGGTAGACGGTGTAGAACACCGCTGTTCTGGAATGAGACCGGAGAAATCCAAGTATTTGGACCCGAAGTGCTGCAAGACGCCAAAAAGCAAGTCCAAACAATACGTGAAAACTTGAAGGCCGCTCAGTCACGACAAAAAGGTTATGCGGACAATAGGCGAAGGAGTTTGACATTCGAAGTTAGAGACTTCGTGTATCTCATGGTGTTGCCTATCCGAGGCCAACGACGGTTCAACGTCAAAGGCAAGTTAGCACCTCGTTACATCGGGCCATTCAAGATTCTGAGCAAGCGAGGAGAGGTAGCCTATCAACAAGAGCTGCCAACGCACCTTTCCGACGTGCACGACGTATTTCACATATCCCAGAAGAAGTGCCTAAGAGTACCGGAAGAACAAGTACCGATGGATGAGCTAGAGCTTCAAGATCTGACCTACGCAGAACACCCATGAAAATCTCGGACGTAAAGGAAAGGGTCACAAGGAACAAAGTAATCCGTTGGTGCAAAGTGCAGTGGAGCCACCACATGGAACCCGAAGCTACATGGGAGCGTGAGGAAGATCTCAAGGCAGAATTCCTTCATCTTTTCTCCACTCTATCGAATCTCGAGGGCGAGATTCATTTTAAGGGGGGTAGGTTTGTAACACCCTCAAATTACTACCATGCATTGCATACATTTTTCATATAGATAAGCATTTAAAAACAAGAAGAAATAAAGAGAGGAATATAGAAGCAAATAAAATAGTAAAAGGGAATAAAATAGAAAATAATGGAAATAAATAGAAAAGGAAAAGAAATACAAAGAAAAAGAAAAAAAACAAATGAAATAGCAAAATTCGGCCACCCCAATTTTCCCCCAAAATTCCCCAATTTTCCCCCAAATTCCCCTCTCCCCTAATTTTCCCAAATTTTCCCAATTTTCCTGATTTTCCCCAAATTCCCCAAAATACCCCTAGGGAATTTCCCCCACATTTGGGGGGAATTACCCCCAATTTTGGCTGCACCAATTAGGGGGGAACTCTAATGGGCCCCACCCCGTGGCCACAGCCCATTAACGGGGGAATTCTAGCCGCCCCCCCTTTGTAGATTTTTGTGGGCTTTTATTTCTAAATTAATCTCAGCCATTGGTGGAAAATAAATAATAAAATCCCAGCCCCTAGCTCCCACCTCTTTTAAAATTAAATCTCAGCCATTGGATAATTCGGTGGCTAAAATCCTAGCCACCCTAGCTCTTTTTCCCCCTTATAAATAAACCCCCCCTCTAGCCGCAACCCCACCCCTCCTTTTGGCAGCCGCCCCCAGCCCCCTCTCCCGTTCTGTCAAGGCTTGGTCGCCGCCCCCTAGATGGAGTTTGGCCGCCGTCAGAGCTCCTTCACGCCTCGCCGTCGCCGGAGAAGAAGCCCCCGATGTTCTGCCCTAGCCGCAGCCTCATAATTCTCCATAGAAAATCTCCCGCTGCTGCCATTTCACGGAAGGAGGTCCTGCTGCAAGGAATAAGTGAGGTAGTTCTTCGTTACCCTTCTTACTACGTCGCCGCTGTTTCTACGCACCTGTTTTCTTCGCCCCCTGAGAGCAGAAATTCCTGCGTGTGGACAGACCATGTTTTGGTCAATTTTTGATGGTGGAATTGATCTACACATTGTGTCAAGATCATGACCACGTCGACACTTGATCTCAGCAGCCTTGTTCATCATAAAACCCCATGGAAGCCTACTAAAACATGCAAGAACACGTGCAAACTGATTTTATAAAACTGCACCATAGGAATTGCATTCATCAACCTCATTGCATCTTGAGTAAAGTTTGTGCATGATAATTGATTGCTTTAAATTTTGTATGTATGTGGTCGTGAGTAGAAGGACACACTCAAGAGGCCGTCTACGAGGAGCTACAGCACCAGGACTTCGAGACGCTTGAGCAACACGAACCGAGGGACCAAGGCAAGTGCCCCTTGACCATATTGATCCCATGTTTTTGAAACTGTTTTGGTTGCGAAAACTCGTATGCTTGTGTCAAATTGATGGGACACCCTTTTATAGGAGTTTACTAGTTTTGTTAACCATCCTTGTATCCGAGAATGTTGAAGAGTCGGGCATGGTTGTTTTTCCTTTTTGCTTCACTCAATTTACGGGATACGGGAAGCTAAAATTAACCTTGTTAGCTACTGCACTCATGAGAATAAAGATAATGAGAACTTGATGATGTCAATGAGCATGGAATCGGGGAGATCTTGGCGAGCTTGATTCGTGGATGTTGCTAAATGAGATGGTGGTTTGCTTGCCGTATATCTAAGGACCGGTTCATGTGAGCACATGCCAGAAAAATAGTGCCACCACAAGGCCAAATATGGGTGCGGCTTAGCTGACTAATTAGGTGAGTTGCTAGCTTGTTATGGACCATTGGATGGCGCGGGGAATGTGAGTCTATGAGGACTGCCCTGGGAACTGCATGGCACAAGAGGGGGCCTGTGGGTGGGAGAATGGAGATTCGAGCCTGGTGGTGAAATCTCAGTGGGGCCGTACATCCTAGTAGCCCCTTTGTAAAGGCTATTTTGTGATCTCTTGGACATACACTGACGATTGTGTACTGGTATAATGGAGGTTCTTTCTAGTCGCCGACGGGTGACAAAATCCCGAACTTGTGGGTAAAGTGGTGCCACCTCTGCAGAGTGTAAAACTATCATGACAGCCGTGCTACCGGTTACAAGCAACTGGCCAACTTCCATGATTAGAGGCAAAACTTGGGATGGTTATTCGGGTATGGTCATTGGGATTGGTTTTGGGACTGTTTTGGGTCATGACAATGAATTCGGTTTAGGCTATATGAAAATGAGATGGTTATGAATAATTATGAGTATGGTATGAACTTGAGAAAGATTAATGGCTGGTTGAGTCTTGATATATGGTGAATTATGATGAAGGATTGTTGATGATTAACTTGGTTATGATGGGATTTAACTCACCTAGAAATAGTTGCTGTTTTTACCATGTTTGTGAAATAAAGTTTGCTTGCTGCAATGAACCTCTTTATTTCCCTACCTTGTTGTAAGCTACATGTCATACTTTTCCCGCACTTGCTGAGTATGACATGCACTTACCCTTGCATTCCCACATATACATCAGCAACAGGAGAAGAGTACTCCGAGGAACAAGTGGAGTACTAGGCATGCGCACTATCATCAACATGCCTGTGGAGTTGAAGTTGGAGTCTACTGTTTTAGTCATTTTCCGCTGTCGTTTAAAATCTTCCGCTGCAAGAATAAGTTAGATATTCATGAGTGAGACATTGAGTCAATGTCATAAAGTACTTAAATATTATTCGTACGTGGTTATATTCTGAATTTCAGTTTGTGGAATACATGTGTATGTGTGGTGAACATCCTGGGCGCACATATACATTCACTTGGTTCATTTTCGGAACCGGGTGTCACAGCAGAAGACTTGGAGCGCCGACTACGACAAGCTGAAGACAAGGGCCGAACTTCCCTCGGGTCCTTATGCCGCCAAGGACCCGGAAGGAGTGGTAGCCACACTGCCGGAGCGCCCTGGGTCGTTACACTGCTAAGAACCCGGAGGAACAAGCTCGAGACATTGACAAAGAGCTATCCATGTCGACTAACTCATTTCGGATCTTTTCTCTGCCAAGGGTCCGAAGTCTACATCAACAACTAAGGACAACATAAGACTTGAAACAAAAAGTCTTCAACAATAGAGCTCCGTGTCACACCCGATTTCTCCGAAGAACAACCGAGTGAATATCACATGTATGCCAGGATCATTTTCTCATACATGTGATGACAAATATTGAAGCATCATTTATTATAAGCCAGGTGTCGAATATAAATAAGTCTTACATGGCATATGTCTCGATGGACGATAATAAGTTCATAACATGTAAATAAAATAGCAGCGGAATATTATTCTTGTGGGCTCTGTCACAGGCGTTTCCCGGGGGACTCCATGAACCTAGAAACCTTCTTCGGGTCCGAAGTCTTGAACACCACATCATTCTCTTGACCTGAGCAGCAATATAAACCAACAAATATGCAAGGTTGAGTACCATTGGTACTCAGCAAGTGGGGGAAGGTTATGTCATGCATGGCTAGAGCAAGGAGAGGTTGAACTCATAGTTAAAGCACTACGCAATTATTTCCTACCACCTTAGCTTATTAAGCACCTACATTACTACACAGGTGAAATGGATCCCAATCCCTCAACCCATCATCATTATCAAGTAAACATAGTCTCATCTCCAATGTTAAGCTTCCCGCTTAACATCCAAAACTTACCAATTCATCATCCTCTAACCATGAATAAGTCCAAGCCGCTCTTGACCGTGAGCACGGCTGTCATGACAGTTTTGACTTTGCAGAGTTTGCACCACTGTACCCACATGTAGTGATTTCATCCCCCGTTGCCGGGTGGACTAAAAGAACCTCCATTATGCCAGTGGCCACGAACCACATTCACACTTCCCAGGTGTGTAGCCAGGAGATCACTACGAAGCCTTTACAAAGGGATTCCCGACGAGCGTGGGCCCACTGAGGTTTCACCCCTAACAGCATACAAGAGGCTCCAACCCTGCTGCGGTGGCCCCCTCTTGAGCCTTGCGGTTCATATGGTAGTCCAGCTGACACCTATTCCCCGCACCATCCAACACATCCATACTACGCCGGGGATACACCTAATTAATTGGCCAAGCTGCCCCATCTCAGCATGTGGTTGGCACGGTAAAGCCAGGTTACATGCTCCATGAACCGGTCCTTAGGATCCAGACAAGTACTAAACACAAACCCGAGTCTCGTGCACCCAGCACCAACCAAATCATCCAACTTGCCTTGATCCCTACCTCTACATGACTCATAGTATCTCATTCAAGAGTAAGGTAAATAAATTGATGATCTCATATCCCACTTATCCCATTCTAAGTATGGCAAAGTATAAGTAATATGAATAAATGACATAATAAAATAAACCCAACCCAAGCTACAAGGAAACAAGGTAATGCAATTCTAGGGAAACTTCCTAGCATGGGTTTCATATTTCAATTGACAATGCAATAAATTCTATCTACACATCCTAACATAGGATCAAAGTGGTCAAGGACACTTGCCTTCTTCCTGCTGCTCTGGGAATGGATAGTCCTGATCTTGGAAGGGAAGAACTTGCTCTGGGGCAGGTTCTACTCATGTCAACACACATAGCAAAAGAGAACAACAATCCATAAGACATAGTTCACACTTTCACTCCATACATACATACATATGAAAATCATTCACATTTCTATGTGTTGTGTTTACTTTACATGTGTTGATTTTTGGTCTATATGCACTTTTGAACATATGTATATGATTTCTAACTTTTGTATTCAGATTTTTATTTGCACACTTAATATATGAATTTCAATTCTAAACAAATTCTTTATATTCAATTAACACACTCTTTAGCTACCATGTTTGCATGGAAGGTAATTTCCTACTCCAATTGAGTTTTCAGATCTTCTACCAAATCGTAAACTGAAGTCTTTGGATTTGGAGACTTTATTTATCATTTTCTAGTTATGCATACCTATTTTCCTATATTTTCCAGATTTATTTTCTATGCCTAAAAGTGAGTTTTAAATAGAAATAGTAGGGCATATCATCTAAACAGAATAGGTTCTCATCTAAAATATTAAATAATATATTTTAGGAACTTCTCCTCTGATGTGAACTAATTTAAATTTATTTCACCAATTTTCAGAATTATTTCCTAACCTAAAAATGTATCCCTATAACTAATAAATGTGAACAATCAATTAAACAGATTCATTTCAGCTTAAAATCTACTTGTAACTCATTCTAAAGTTTTCCAAGTGCTAGTAGAGTTTAAATTTGAATTTACAATGTGTTTGTCTCACCTTTTAAATTTTAAATCCTAATCACATATTCAAATTCCTAAATTTAATATCATATAGGGTTAAAAAGTTAAACTTACCCCACTACAGGGTCTATTATATTATTTCATAAATTTTCAGGGGTCTAACTACTCATAACAGAGGTGTTTTCCTAATTTTTATTAAGTCCAGGGGCTAAAACTAATTTTTAATTAAATTTACATGAATTTATGAGGTTCCAGGGGCTAGATCAGAAGTTTCCGGGGCTAGCTCGTGTTTTCCGAGGTCCCCAGGGGGTAGCACGTAAGAATCCCAGCCTTTATAACGCGGGGCTGATGTGGACCGTCCGATTTAAAACAGACGGCTCAGATTAGATCGCCGAACCGGTACGCGCGGGTTTTAATTCTACCGTGTGATTTAAAATAGAAGGCGCACAAGCGGCCACGTCGCCCTGACCGTGCGCGGGCGACGCTGCCCGGCGGCCCGCGGCGGCGGGAGGCGGCGATCTCGCCGGAAAACTTTGGATCTTCGTCTATTCTTCCTAAAACTGGGATTTCATGGAATAGATCGGTAGAGGGGAGGTCGGGGATCTCACCTCGGGGTTTTTCTTGAGCTCGGAGGTCCTGGAAGGCGGTCGACGACGAGGTCCGAGATGGAATCGCTGCGGTGCTCGTCGGAGCTGTGCCTAGAGCGCAAACCACCGAGTCCTCTGCACCTGCGTGATTCCCCGGAGGCGGCGGAACCCGATCGTCGCGTTAGATCGGAAAATCAGAGCAGAGATCGAGAGAAAATGGTGATCGGAGCTTCGGTTCTCACCGGGAGGAAAAACAGCAGATCGTGGGGAAAAAACGGGATGATGCCGGGGTTTATATAGACGGGGGAGGGCGGCGGTCTATTGGGATCGAGCTGGAGTTGTCCGGGACCGGGATTCGGCTGGGGACGCGGAATTTCGGGTTAGTTGCGATCGGGCGCGCGCGGAGGAGTCCGGGTAGTTGGCGCGAGCGGGAGGTCAGGGATGACACGCGGGTCCCGTGTGTCAGTGAGAGAAAGAGGGGAGCGCGAGGCTGCGGGCTGGCGCGGGGGTGGGTGGGCCGGCTGGTGGGTTTCGGCCCACTTGCCGGGGGCTTTGTTTTTTTCTTTTTCTTTTCTGTTTTGATTTGAATTTGAATTCCAATTTGAATTTAAATTTCTGCACCACATGCAACACGTCCAAAAATTTTCAAATTCCCCTCTTAACAGGATTTTGGGGTTTTATAGCTCGACCCCCCTTAAAAGAAATCTCGTCCTCGAGATTGGTGGTTCTAAGAAAACAATTCCGGAAACCGTGCCTTAAGCTCGTCTTCTCGCTCCCATGTGGCTTCCTCTTCCGAGTGATGCTTCCACTGCACCTTGCACATCCGGATTCTTTTATTTCTTGTGAGGCGTTCCATTATCTCCAAAATCTCGACCGGTTGCTCGGCATAAGACAGATCCTCTCGTACATCAACTTCATTCATGGGTAACATCTCTTACGGCATCCTTAGACATTTCTTGAGCTGTGACACATGGAATATATCATGCACATCCGATAGGCGAGCCGGTAGTTCTAGTTGATATGCCACTTCGCCTTTCCTCTCCAAAACTTGAAAGGGTCCGATGTATCGAGGTGATAACTTGCCTTTCACCTTGAACCGACGAAGTCCTCAAATAGGTGACACCTTGAGGTAGACATAGTCCCCCACGTTGAAAATGAGCTCTCTTCTCCGTACATCGGCATAGCTCTTTTGTCGTGTCTGTTCTATCCTCAAGTTGTTGCGAATTTCCCTCACTTTCGCATCGGCTTCTTGTAGTACCTCGGGCCCAAACACTTTATTTTCCCCTATTTGGTTCCAAAATAGTGGCGTTCTGCACTTCCTCCCATACAAAGCCTCAAATGGTGACATCTTCATACTAGCCTGATAGCTGTTGTTATAGGAGAACTCCGCATACGATAAGTTCTTATCCCAACTCCAATTGTTTTTTAGTGCACACGCTCTCAGCATATCCTCAAGGATCTGATTGGTTCTTTCTGTCTGCCCGTCAGTTTGGGGATGATAGGCAGAACTAAAATTCAGATGAGTTCCCATGGTTTCATGTAACTTCTGCCAGAATCTTGAGGTGAACTGCGTCCCTCGGTCTGACACTATCTTTTTTGGCACTCCATGGAAACACACGATCCTTGACATGTACAATTCTGCCAATTTAGATCCGCTGTAGCTTTCTTTCACGGGGATGAAATGAGCTACCTTGGTTAGCCTGTCGATGATGACCCATATCGAATCGTATCCTGATTGGGTCCTAGGTAGTCCCACTATGAAATCCATACCGATTTCTTCCCATTTCCATTCAGGCACTTTGAGTGGTTGCAATAATCCCGCGGGTCGTTGATGTTCTGCTTTCACCAACTGACATGTGTCACATAGGGCAACATGTTCCGCGACATCTCGCTTCATGCCATACCACCAATACCTGCTCTTGAGGTCCTGGTACATCTTTGTACTCCCAGGATGAATGGAATAGTCGGAATCATGAGCCTCCTTCAAAATCAATTTACGGATCTCCTTCACTTCAGGCACACGGATTCTTTTCCCATGCCAAACCGTACCTTGTTCATCCTCTCTCAAACCAGGGGCTCTATTATCCTTGATGAGTTGTCGGATTTCTTGTATCTTCTCATCATTCTTTTGACCATCGCGTATGTCTTGCTCTAAGGTGGAGTCCACTTCCATGGTGATGGCTTCACCACTATTCACCAGGCATAGATTGAGTCTTATAACATCGTCCTTCAATTCTGCAGGCATGTCCTTCAAGCTCAACCTATTGACCTGCACTTTCCGGCTTAAGCATCTGCCACGACGTTCGCTTTCCCAGGATGATAGTTGATGCCCACATCAAAGTCGTTGATTAGCTCTAACCATCTCCTTTGTTTGAGGTTGAGATCTGGCTGTGTGAAAATGTACTTTAAGCTCTTATGATTCGTGTATATCTCTGTTCTCTTCCCCATCAAGTAATGCCGCCAAATCTTTAACGCGTGTACCACTGCAGCTAGCTCTAGGTCATGTGTAGGATAGTTGTTCTCGTGTTTCCGGAGCTTCCGGGACGCGTAAGCCACGACATGCCCCTCTTGCATAAGAACACATCCCAACCCGTTTCCAGAGGCATCGCAGTACACCGAAAATTTTTTCTGCATATCTGGCATAACTAGCACTGGGGCTGTTGTCAATCTCTTCTTCAGTTCTTGAAAACTCGTCTCGCACTGCGGTGTCCATGTGAACGTGATTCCCTTCTCCAACAATTTGGTGAGGGGTCTCGAAATCTTGGAGAAACCCTCGATAAACCGTCGATAATACCCAGCCAATCCCAAGAAGCTTCGAACTTCCCCGACATTCTTAGGGGTCTTCCACTTCTGTACATCCTTGATCTTGGCGGGGTCTACGGAGATTCCTCCCTCCGAGATTATATGTCCTAAGGAGGGAACTCTCTTCAGCCAGAATTCACACTTGCTCAGCTTGGCATATAGTTGGTGTTCTCTCAGCTTTTGTAACACCAACCTTAGATGTTTCTCATGTTCTTCTTCATCTTTGGAGAAGACGAGAATGTCATCAATGAAAACCACCACAAATTTGTCCAGATATTCTATGAATACCTTGTTCATGAGATACATGAAGTATGCCGGGGCATTAGTTAGCCCGAAAGGCATGACTGTGTAATCATACAGTCCGTACCGAGATACGAAAGCTGTCTTTGGAATATCAGTTTGCCTTATCATAAGTTGATGGTATCTCGACCTGAGATCAATTTTTGAGAACACACAAGCTCCCCTCAACTGATCAAACAAGTCTTCAATGCGGGGTAGTGGGTACTTGTTCTTGATGGTTACTTCATTCAATGCACGGTAATCTACGCATAACCTTTGGGTTCCGTCCTTCTTGGGCACAAATATCACTGGAGCTCCCCATGGTGAGGAACTAGGACGGATATACCACTTCTCTGTCAATTCTCTTATATGCTCCTTGAGCTCTTCCAGCTGTTTGGAGTCCATACTGTAAGGTCTCTTGTATATTGGAGCTGTTCCAGGCACTAGCTCAATCGCGAATTCCACTTGACGATCGGGAGGCATACCTGGCAACTCCCCCGGAAAAACGTCTGGATATTCCCTGATAATCCTGATCTCCTCCACTTTCACCTCAACTTGATTTAATTTAATGTCCCTCCTAGGCCCTTGTATTGTTATAAACTTTACTCTTGTGCCATTAGGGTGAGTTAGTTCCACCGTTCTGGTCGAACAATGGATGATTCCCTTATGTTTGGTCAACCAATCCATGCCCAAAATAATATCTATCCCTTGTGAATCTATCACTATGAGGTTGGCAGTAAATACTACCCCATTAATGTCTAGATTCACCTTGGGACACACTTGTCTTGTCCTTATTTCTCCACCTGGAGAGTTTACTGCTAGCATATGGTTCATTTGTGTTGTTGCTAGATCATGCTTCTTAACAAACCCTTGGGCAATGAACGAGTGGGTAGCACCAGAATCGAACAACAGGGTTGCAATGTGTAAATTGGTAGGAAACTTACCAACTACCACATCGGGTGCCTCTTGCGCTTCTTCCATGGTCACGTGGTTCACCCGTCCTCGCATCACATTCTGTTGTTGCGGCTGCACGGGCTTCTTCTTTGGGCACTTATGAGCGTAGTGCCCCACTTCACCACAGTTGAAGCATTGTACCCCAACCTTAGGTGCCTGGCCTTTGTTGTCTTGGGGTTGGTTCGGTGGTCCTTGTACTGCTGGTCGAGGTTGATATGTGGGGCGAGGCTGCTGTACAAACTGACGTTGTGGCTGTGTTGGTGCTGACGGAGGCCTGAAATTCGGGTTGTACCCTCTCGGCGCGGAGTAGGGTACCGCAGCACGGCTCGTCTGCCCTGCGGGTTGCTGCATCAGACGTGGGCGGGTGTTGCTACCCGAGGCTTGGTGTGACCATCCCGCCTTCCTCTTGTTTTTATTTTCCAAGGCCTTCAGCTTCCTTCCCACAACAAATGCTCTGTCCACCATCTTTTGGAAGCTTTCATACTCGTTGGAGGACATTGCACACTGCATTTCTGCTGTAAGTCCTTCTACGAAGCAATCCTGTTTCTGCTCATCAGTCTCTATGTCTCGTGGGGCATAACGGGATAGTTCGGTGAATTTAGTGAGGTATTCCCTCACCGTCATGTTTCCTTGCTGCAGCCCCAAGAACTCCTTTCTCTTGTTTTTAAGTTCACCCCTTGGTATGTAGTGGTTGCGGAAGCTACGCTTGAACTCTTCCCAAGTGATGTTTTCAGGGTCATGATGGGCGGCCACGTAAGCGGTCCACCAATCAGCAGCAGGTCCATGCAATTGGTGAGAGGCAAACAGCACCCTCTCATACCCCTGGCATTGTATGATCCTCATCTTGCTCTCAATGGTCTTAAGCCAATCATCTGCCTCCAGAGGTTCAGCAGCACTTACAAACTTTGGAGGTTGAGTCCCTAGAAACTCAACCTTGGTTGGCATGGTGCAGCTTGTGGAGGTGGAGCTTGGTGCAAGTTGGCCACCACTTAAGTCAGGCTCTAGATGAGCTGATTTTGATTCTCAAGCATTTGGTGGATGGGATCAACTCCTTCACGGCGACCACCCCTGTCTTGGCCTCCAGAAAGATGAGGGTTGCCGGCCTCATCGTTGTTGTTGGCGGGGTTGGCACCACGGCCATTTCCTCTTCCGTCCATCTACCATGATCAGCCAAATGTCAATTTAAAGCATTAAGTATTAACTTCCCAATTTGCTTGTTTAAACTTTAAAATTTTGAGACCTTATGTCATTCATATTTTCTGAGAGTTTCATGTCTTACGCGAGCATAAATGCACTCTTAATTCATCTGGGTTCACACATGAAAGCAAAACAATCCTGAAGACGAGGTTGTGGACAAACGCCCACGGCTTCCACAACTCATGTCACACACCAAGCATTAACACACCATTAACTAAGGTAGCGACTCAACTACTCGATAACCTGCTGAACTAAGGGAAAGGACTCTACACTACTTGCATCACTGAGCTGGCTCCTCAGGATCTTCCTCATTATTGCGGCAGCCCTCTAACTCCGCTTTGGGTGGGGAAGCTGCTGGTGGAGAAGTGCGGCGACGCCTGCTCGCCCGACGATCTGGGGAGTCAGGAGTCCATGTATCATTCACGGTGACACACAGTTCATTCCCATCTTCTCTGTCTCTCGCCCTCAAGCTGGCTCGAAGCAACGCCTCAGTCTCCTTCAAGGTGTCGCGTACATCCTGAAGCTCCTGCTGACACTCCTGCAGTCGAGTGCAGAGCATAGCAGCATCCTCCAAGCACAAGTCCATGTGCTCATGGGAAGTCCCTTGCTGTACTGACGGGTACTTGTACTCCGTTGTACCACTCTCACGCTGGAGGACATACATGTACTCAGTCCTATCCAGGTGGCGACGGTAGATGTGACTCTGGCAGGTGATGGCCTCCCAGGTGACATCCTTCTCGGCATCAACCTGTGTCGCTCGACAAGCTGGAGAGCGGTGGATCTTGAGCAGCTGATTTTCATGGATAATCCTCATTTCTGAACTCCATTTTTCCCGCTTCTCACGGATGGTTCGGGTGGAGCTGTAGTGTATGATTAGCTTGCCCGTATTGCCGGCGGCTTGGAGCATGCGTCGAAGACGGCGCAACAAGCCTCCTACTGCCAATCCGTAGGAGAGATACGTCACCGGACGGTTCTCCTCTCTCAGGGCAAGGGCAACTACGGGAACTCTCCCTCCGGTGGACTTGCGGGCGGTGCGGATCATGCGAACCATCTAAAACATAAAGCATTTGAAATTAAGTTAGATAAGATTTTAAACAAAAATCCTATTTTGAATAAAAGTTGGGGTAAGATGAATAAAATGACCCCATTAAATAACACTTTTCAACCCACACCTTTGTAAAATAGTTTTTAAGAAAATAGGGTCCTTAAATACGTCTATTTCTACCTAGGTCCACGTTCCTACGGGCAACCTTGGCTCTGATACCTTTTCTGTCACACCCGGTTTCTCCGAAGAACAACCGAGTGAATATCACATGTATGCCAGGATCATTTTCTCATACATGTGATGACAAATAGTGAAGCATCATTTATTACAAGCCAGGTGTCGAATATAAATAAGTCTTACATAGCATATGTCTCGATGGACGATAATAAGTTCATAACATGTAAATAAAATAGCAGCGGAATATTATTCTCAGCATGTGGTTGGCACTGTAAAGCCAGGTTACATGCTCCATGAACCGGTCCTTAGGATCCAGGCAAGTACTAAACACAAACCCGAGTCTCGTGCACCCAGCACCAACCAAATCATCCAACTTGTCTTGATCCCTACCTCTACATGACTCATAATATCTCATTCAAGAGTAAGGTAAATAAATTGATGATCTCATATCCCACTTATCCCATTCTAAGCATGGCTAAGCATAAGTAATATGAATAAATGACATAATAAAATAAACCCAACCCAAGCTACAAGGAAACAAGGTAATGCAATTCTAGGGAAACTTCCTAGCATGGGTTTCATATTTCAATTGACAATGCAATAAATTCTATCTACACATCCTAACATAGGATCAAAGTGGTCAAGGACACTTGCCTTCTTCCTGCTGCTCTGGGAATGGATAGTCCTGATCTTGGAAGGGAAGAACTTGCTCTGGGGCAGGTTCTACTCATGTCAACACACATAGCAAAAGAGAACAACAATCCATAAGACAAGTTCACACCTTCACTCCATACATACATACATATGAAAATCATTCACATTTCTATGTGTTGTGTTTACTTTACATGTGTTGATTTTTGGTCTATATGCACTTTTAAACATATGTATATGATTTCTAACTTTTGTATTCAGATTTTTATTTGCACACTTAATATATGAATTTCAATTCTAAACAAATTCTTTATATTCAATTAACACACTCTTTAGCTACCAAGTTTGCATGGAAGGTAATTTCCTACTCCAATTGAGTTTTCAGATCTTCTACCAAATCCTAAACTGAAGTCTTTGGATTTGGAGACTTTATTTATCATTTTCTAGTTATGCATACCTATTTTCCTATATTTTCCAGATTTATTTCCTATGCCTAAAAGTGAGTTTTAAATAGTAAATAGTAGGGCATATCATCTAAACAGAATAGGTTCTGATCTAAAATATTAAATAATATATTTTAGGAACTTCTCCTCTGATGTGAACTAATTTAAATTTATTTCACCAATTTTCAGAATTATTTCCTAACCTAAAAATGTATCCCTATAACTAATAAATGTGAACGATCAATTAAACAGATTCATTTCAGCTTAAAATCTACTTGTAACTCATTCTAAAGTTTTCCAAGTGCTAGTAGAGTTTAAATTTGAATTTACAATGTGTTTGTCTCACCTTTTAAATTTTAAATCCTAATCACATATTCAAATTCCTAAATTTAATATCATATAGGGTTAAAAAGGTAAACTTACCCCACTACAGGGTCTATTATATTATTTCATAAATTTCCAGGGGTCTAACTACTCATAACAGAGGTGTTTTCCTAATTTTTATTAAGTCCAGTGGCTAAAACTGATTTTTAATTGAATTTACATGAATTTCTGAGGTTCCAGGGGCTAGATCAGAAGTTTCCGGGGCTAGCTCGTGTTTTCTGAGATCCCCAGGGGGTAGCGCGTAAGAATCCAAGCCTTTATAACGCGGGGCTGATGTGGACCGTCCAATTTAAAACAGACGGCTCAGATTAGATCGCCGAACTAGTACGCGCGGGTTTTAATTCTATCGTGCGATTTAAAATAGACGACGCACAAGCCGCCACGTCACCCTGACCGTGCGCAGGCGGTGCGCGGCGGCGGGAGGCGGCGATCTCGCCGGAAAACTTCGGATCTTCGTCTATTCTTCCTAAAACTGGGATTTCATGGCATAGATTGGTAGAGGGGAGGTCGGGGATCTCACCTCGGGGTTTTTCTTGAGCTCAGAGGTCCTGGAAGGCGGTCGGCGACGAGGTCCGAGATGGAATCGCTGCGGTGCTCGTCGGAGCTGTGCCTAGAGCGCAAACCACCGAGTCTTCTGCACCTGCGTGATTCCCCGGAGGCGGTGGAACACGATCGGCGCGTTAGATCGGAAAATCAGAGCAGAGATCGAGAGAAAACGGTGATCGGAGCTTCGGTTCTCATCGGGAGGAAAAACAGCAGATAGTGGGGTAAAAACGGGACGATGCCGGCGTTTATATAGACGGGGGAGGGCGGCGGTCTGTTGGGATCGAGCTGGAGTTGTCCGGGACCGGGATTCGGCTGGGGACGCGGAATTCCGGGTTAGTTGCGATCGGGCTCGCGTGGAGGAGTCCGGGTAGTTGGCGCGAGCGGGAGGTCAGGGATGACAGGCGGGTCCCGTGTGTCAGTGAGAGAGAGAGGGGAGCGCGCGGCTGCGGGCTGGCGCGGGGGTGGGTGGGCCGGCTGGTGGATTTCGGCCCACTGGCCGGGGGTTTTGTTTTTTCTTTTTCTTTTTCTTTTTCTTTTCTGTTTTGATTTGAATTTGAATTTATGCACCACATGCAACACGTCCAAAAAATTTTAAATTCCCCTCTTAACAGGATTTTGGGGTGTTACACTCCGGCATACATAGGAGGATACAAGGCAAGCGGGAGTCCTAGGAGCTATCTGCGCTGAAACCTAGCAGCTACAAGTCGGGCGGCTTCCTCCATAGAAGACTTCACCGCCCCCGACAGCTCTGCGCTGTGGCCCTGCACCACAGGTTCCAGGGAGATGTTGGGGTTGCAGCTCCGAAGGCATGTGAGCGCATGCCCTGCCACCATATGGGCCAGAGCTTTGCCTTCGGCCTCCAGATGCTCCCCCATGACATCCTCCAGCGTCAGGAGGTTCTCCCTGAATGAGTCCAGGGCAGGGAGCACTTGGCTCACCTCCTGGACCGGCCCTCTGGGGCGCAAGGGGCCAAAGCCGAAGGGTTCCAGAGCTGCCTCTGTGCGGCCGAGGAAGTCCCAGACCTTCTCTGCCTCAACGGCATGAGAAGCCCGGAGATCTTCGACCTCCTTGACGGAAGAAGCCAGCTCCCCCGCCGAACTCCTCCTCGCCAAATCCTGTTCCCGAGCGGCTAGCCCCTGCTCCTGAGCAACCAGGGCCTGCTCCCTGGTGGCCAGCCGTGCAGCCCGTTCCTCTCGGTCAGACTCCCTGGACGCAGCAGAGAGCTCCCGGTCATGGACGCCCCGGAGCCGCTCCTCCAGGCGCCCCGGCTCCTCCTCATAGGCAGCCAGACGGTCAGAGAGCTCCCCCTCCCTCACCTCCACCTCCTTCTCCCGATGAAGGAGCGTCTCCTGGAGTTCCATCAGTGCCGCAATACGTGCATCGGCGGAGGCATGGAGGCTCTAGGCCTCAGCCTGGAGGTTCACCGGATTCTTTTGGAGGGCCACGGCGGCGGCCTCTGTCTCCTCCAGCATCTCCTCCCGAGCCTCGAACCGCTCCTCCCGAGCCCGAGCCTTCGCACTGGCAGAATGGACCCGCGCCTTCAGCAGGTTGTACCATTCTTGGAGGTGCTCCTGCTCAGACCTTGTTAGGCCCACTCTTACTCGAGCGCGTCCTACATCTTGTCCAGACTAGAGCGGACGACTATTGCGGCCCTGGGGACCGAGACAGCCTTTGGCATTGTCAGGCGAGGTACTGCCTCAACACCCTCCAGCTCTTCGCCCACCAGTGGGGTTGCCACCACAGCAACTTGCGAAGGGAGAGGAGGGCTAGCAGCCACCCAGCAGCAGCCATACTGCTACCAGTGGCGTCCGCGCCCGCCGGCTGGCTGGCCTCGGGGTCCCGGGTGCCGACATCCGGAGCTGCCACAAGCACAGGCTCAGGCACTGCCGCCGGTGTTGGAGCTTCGGCAGAAACGGAGCTCCGACTCCCGTACTGTTGCGGCGGAGGAGGAACAGAGGTGCTCTGATGAGGAGCCCTACAAAAAGAAGCACCAAGCATCAGCTACACCATCCAGCGGCTCAGTACACAGCCCCGTGAGGTTGAACCGTACCTAGAGGCCTGGAAGTTCCACTCCGCGTGGAGCTTCTTACGCTGGGGGCTCGAGCCACTCGCCCCTGCCGACGTCGAGGTCGCCTCCGCTGGCTTCGGAGCTGGCGGAGCCTCGGGGGTCTTTGTTGATGAAGACACCACATCAGGAGCCTTTCCTGCTGAGGACCTCGACACCGAAGATGCGCCCTCAGTGGCTGAGAAGCCGACAACGTCGCTGGGGCCCGCCTTGAAGCTCCAGCAGCACTAGACGCCCTTCCCGTGGCCGCCGGGACTGCTCCGGCAGCAGCAGCTCCAGAGCTGCCCCCGACACCAGTCGCCAGGCCCGGTGTGGTACCACGGGAAGTCTGGGAACCCCTCGCTTGGGGGCTAGAGACGAAGCTTCCGTCAGGACGGACCAGCTTCCTCTTTGATGCCTTGTTTGGCTCTGGGGCATCTTTGGGTGGCCAATGAGGGTGCGCCGAAGGCGCAGGCCTCTCTGCCGACTCCACCCCCCTGCTTGGGAGCATGTCCGGCGCAGGCCCTGCCTGACCACCGGCACCATCTGCTCCGGGGATCTCGATGCCCTGCGAGGGATCACCGATCTGACGCACTGCAACATCGATGTCGTCCAGCATCGGCAGTTCTCTCAGCAGTCTCGACCGAGCCTGCGGGTCGAGGTAGACGGGTTGGCAGCTCGCCGGCAGCGTAATGGAGTCGTCGGTAATCGGGTCACAGGAGAGCTTCTGCAGCATCGTCTCCAACACCTCCCGATCCGGAGACGACCTTGCTCTGCATGCAAACCGGGTCATGTCGCCCTCCCCGGCGTACTGCCAAGCAGCCCGGACGCGCTGCTGGAGAGGGGCGATCCGGCGGGAAAGAAAGTCAGCCAGAACCATCAGTGAGGTCAGGCCTTCCTCCGCCAAGTACCTGATCCTGTCCAGCACCAGTGTGTAGGCATCCTGCAGGTCGGGGATCTCATCCCCAACGGCCACCCCGGCCATCGGCGGGCCACCCAGCAGCTCCAGGCGGTCGTGGACATCAGTCTGGGCAATCACCCAGTCCTCCCTCCAGTTCTCCCACTTCCCAGGAGTGAAGGGAGCGATGTAGGGCGCGGAGTTCCTCCCTTGGTGCTGGAAGTAATAAGCCCCCAGCTGGCTTGTGCTTCTCCCCGAGGCCCTCAAGGATAAGAACACCTGGAAGAACCGCACCGAAGACCGCACGCACACGAACATCTTGCAGAAGTGGATGAAGACGACCACAAGTGCAAGGGCGTGCGGCGTAAGGTGCTCCAACTGGAGCCCATACACCTCCAGCAGGGTGAGGAGGAAGGACAATGCCGGGAGTGCGAACCCGGACAACACGTATGAGGTGAAGAGAACCACCTTGCCGGGTCGCATGTCAGTCAGCAGGTTCCTCCCGCGACGGATCTTTCTGTCGTATGTGGCTGACTGCCAGCCGAGCAGGCACCTCATGATAGCGATGTCGCCATCGCTACTGAGCCTAGACGAACGGAGGCCGGAAGACATGGTGGCGAGGGAAGGTTGTGAGTGCTGGGGAGCAGAGGCTTCGAGCGCACAAGAGGAAGGCGAAGATTGCAAAAGGAGGAAGGGGATCGTCCTTCTCCGGAAGGATTCCCTTTATGCGTCCGCAACCTCTGGCAGGGCAACAGGCGCGACGTTTGGGTTTCCACCGTACCGCGCCGTGGGTTACCTGCCTCTCCGAAGATGGGTAGGACCCAAGTCCACCCGTTAGACACTAGGGGCCAGACGGGTAACTTCTCGGGAACGTCCGGTGGTTCCTAGGAAAAGCGGCGCGGTGGAACTGCAACGGTCGACCCAAGGGCCGCCGCAGTAAAATACCCGGGGCAACCCCTCGAGCACGTCGACATGACCCACCAGTCAGGAGCAGGCACATGTCCACTACGCCGACGACGTGCTTCCACTTCGACTGGCAACCATGCCCACTATGCCAAGGACGTGCAGCCTTTTCAGCCCCGAGGCACAACCACTCGTCCACTACGTGAAAATCTTGCCACCACTTAGGTTTCCAAAGTACAGGTTCAAAACCACCACACAGGAGAGATGGGGGCCCTTCCTGCGGGCTCGATGCCTCCCCCGAGATGGGCCCAGGGGCCACTATCGGTACCTTGCAGACCGGGTACCCCCGCGTAGTGGGTAAAAGAAAGCCTAGGCCCCGCCTCCCTGTTGAGGTTGGCCCAGCATAGCCACGTGCCCTTGGCCCCATGGTCAGCCCTGGGGCTGCCACGTGCGCTTGAGATCCGGAGCCGACACGTGCCTTGTGCTCCGGTCCGAGTCTCCCTGCTGAGGTGAGGTCTGGGGCTGCCACGTGTCCCCTGGCTCAGAGCCACCTCCCTGCTGAGGACAGCACCGGAGCTGACACGTGCCCTGGGCTCCGGTCCGAGCCTCCCCGCTGAGGTGAGGTCCGGAGCTGCCATGTGTCCCCTGGCTCCGAGCCACCTCCCTGCTGAGGACAGCTCCGGTGCTGACATGTGTCCTGGGCTCCGGTCCGAGCCTCCCCGCTAAGGTGAGGTTCAGAGCTGCCATGTGTCCCCTGGCTCCAAACCCGTCTATAAGAGCTCCAGAGCCGCCACGTGCCCCACGATCCGTCGTAGGCCATGGGTCAACGAAGTCAAGAAGAAACTGCACTGTCAGGCTTCGCATTCAAGGCTCGCGCCTTCCCCAGAAGCATGGCACACTACGCATGGCTTCGTCCTCTGCCCGTTTGCCATTACGGTGACAAGACAGGACAGCAAGGCGTGACAGCAGTACAGTGTCACCCAACGGCACGAAGCCGCCCAAGCAGAGCGAGAAGACACGGCGACAAGACGGCGTCTTCATCATCACCTAACACTCAGTCAGGGGGGCTCAGCGCGCCAGACGCCGGGACTTAACTCCCCCGTCGACCACTCTACTCAGAGGACAAAGCCCTAGATCATGTATAGGGTTCACATAGCTTTGGGGCCACCTGTCAGGCCCCAAGCCTCATTGTAATCACCCCGGCCTTGAACTATAAAAGGACCGGAGTGACCACCCTGCAAAGCGTTCACATTACAGATCCCACAACACACAGGCACTCACGCTCAAGCAATTGAACAAGCACTCCCATGGACGTAGGGTATTACGCTCCGGCGGCCCAAACACGTAAATCTCGGTGTTCATCTGCTCCCTCGAGCCCAGGTCGCGCAGGGCGCCAAGCCCCCTCCAAAAAAAGAACCTTGCGGGCTGCTTCCGAGCAGGCTGGCAGGAGTGTCGCAGCTCACGCACCACGACAAGATGAAATCATGCTTCCAAGACCCGTCATTGGTTCCAGTAAACATTTTCCATGGTGGATCTCTTTCCGCCACTATAAGTTATGCATTTTAGTTAGTTGTAGGCGCTTAAGAGGTCGTCACTGTAAATGAGCCTAAGTATATAAGGGCTCCCATTGGGCTGCTCCCATTCATGTAACGCACTCGAAGAGAAGCAGCCGTGATAGCCATAAAAACTTGCAAAAACTAGGGGGAGATTGAATTCTTTTTTCTTTAAGAGATTTGCTCCTTAAGGTAAATTTAAGTCATTCAATATTCCTTTCTTTGAGATAAATTTAACGCCTAGTTTTGTATTTCACGATATCTATGCAACAACAACAACAATAACAACAACAACAACAAAGCCTTTGTCCCAAGCACGTAGATAGGAAGAAATATAATAGTAACTAAAAAAGTTAAGATTCTGGCACATGAATTGCTACATTCCATGCAGTCCTATCTTGTGCTAAGTCTCTAGATACATTCCAATCTCTCAAGTCTCGTTTTACTGCCTCCTCCCAAGTCAACCTTGGTCGTCCTCTACCCTTCGTAATATTCTCTCTACCCCTTAAAATTCCACTGTTAACCGGTGCTTCCGGAGGTCTCCGCTGGATTTGTCCAAACCATTTTAGTCGATGTTGGACTAACTTCTCTACCCCCTAGTTCCTAATTCGGTCTCTTCTTGTGTGCCCGCACATCCAGCGCAGCATGCGCATCTCTACGACACTCATTTGTTATACATGTTGTCTTTTAGTTGGCCAACATTCCGCCCCATATAGCATCATGGGTATGATCACCTTTCTATATAACTTCCCTTTTATCTTTTGTGGTACCTTCCTATCACATAGAATTCATAGGCTTGTCTCCATTTCATCCACCCTACCTTGATTCTGTGGCAAACATCCTCGTCAATATCGCCATTGCTTTGTAACATTGATCCTAAGTATCAAAAAGAGTCTCTCCTAGATACTATTTATCCTTGTAGACTAACATTTCCCTCTTCACAACCAACACCACTGAAGTCACACCTCATATACTCCGTGTTGGCCCTACTAAGTCTAAACCCCTTGGATTCTAAGGTTTGTCTCCATAGTTCTAATTTATTATCAACGCCATCCCTAGTTTCATCTACCAACACTACATCATCCGCAAAGAGCATCCACTAAGGGATACCCCCTTGTATATCCTTTGACGCCTCATCCATCACTAAGGAAAAGATGTATGGGCTCAAAGCTGATCCTTGGTGTAGTCCTATCATGATGGGAAATGTACTAGTCTCACTATCACTTACGGGCACACTTGTCACAACATTATTGTACATATCCTTGATAAGGGTAATGTACTTTGTTGGCACTTTATGTGTTTCTAGTACCCACCACATGACCGGCCTTGCTATCTTGTCATACGCCTTCTCCAAGTCAATGAGCGCCATTTGCAGGTCCTTCTTCTGCTTCCTATATCTCTCCATAAGCTGACGAAGCAAGAAAATCGCCTCCATAGTGTTAGTGAATAGATCATCGGAGTCGTCTGTTTTGTGATGATTCTCGGCGTTAGTCACCGAAACTTAGATGAACGTGAAGTTTCTAAGGTAGAAACTTGATAAGTCTCACTTTCATGGAGAGAACTCGAATGCTTTCCTAGGCAAAGCACCAAAGAGCTATGAACTATGAAGAACCAAAGAACAAGTAAAGAATGAAAGTTTTTGATCGGAATTCAGCTTCTTATCCTCGACAGAGGGCTACATTTATATAGCCTTGGTACAAATCTGGATACCTCTATCTATTCTAAGTTTAAACTAGGAGTCTCTAATTTTTACCTTATTTCTAAGGCACGTATACACGAAAGTATCGTGCAAACACTTTCTAGAACATTGACACGACAAAAACATAAAGATTTACATTGTTTGAATCCACCCGAGAACTACTAAGCCTTGCTCTTCTGGCCTTTGCATCTTGCGGTTTAGCTTGTTTAACTTGCGGCTACGAGGTAAACTTGGTTTCCCGAACTGGACCTCCACCCGGGTGCCCGCATCTTGGTTTTTTAAGGTAAAATTACCGCCAGTAAGCTGATCCTCAGGTTTGGGTAGGTTCTCTTGCTGGGGTCGTTTGCACCTTGAGTTTCCAAGATAAATGGCTTCCCTCGACCTGTTTTTTGGCGTCTCCTACCTGCAAAACACAACCATTTTTCATACCCAACATATGCCCCCTATTATTGGGCAAACGGAGTATGCCAAAAAACATCTTCTTAGCCATGATTCATTGGATAAATTGGTTGTTTTACCTTGTAATTTTTTTAGATATTTTAACCTTCTTGCCACACACTCGGGTCAAATTTCTTAAAGTATCTTCCATTGATAGCTTTTCCTAAGTTTTCTCCTTGCAAGGTTTCCACAAAGTAAGCATTCCCAGGGACAATTCCTACTATATCTTGAAAGGCCCCTCCCGGCTTGGTGATCATTTTCCAAACTTTTTATCTCGAGTTCTGTCGGTGTTTCGGACTTCCGACTAGTAATCGAATATACCGCGCTACCTTGAGGTGGCCTTGATAAGAACACAAGAAGTATTATCTAGGTTTGGGCAAAAAATGCCCTACATCCAGCCAGGGTGTCTCACTAGTTCTTACTCAAGAATGGGGGTTGTTCTTACAAGTGCGTGAGCCTGCCTTTGTGTCGACAGGTCTTTCTATTTGTACTCTCTCACTCTCTCTCTTTCCGTATCGCAGTGGGGAGATAAGCCGTGGGCGCATGAGTGGCTTGTCCCGTCGTACGCTCGACAGGGTACACGATGGAGTCACCGTATCCATAGCCTGCGGCTGCACGTGCTCCCGTCCCGTCGTCGGGGAGTAGTACCAAGGCGCACACGCGCCCCAAATTCCACTCCTCTTCGGTTCTGTCGGAGGTGACGGATATTCAATGCCGGGGCCAGAAGGGTACTCGAGTACCCTTCCACTCGGCTGAGGCAGCATCTGCTTCACATTGAAGGCTATATACTTCTCTCCAACCCGAGGTCAGATTCGGGTTCTCCCTTCAAGGCTCGGACTCCCTTCTTAGCTGCCTTGAGGGTGGGTCTTGCGTCTTGCCCAGGGGTCGTCCCCGGGCTCCTCGTCCCGCTTCCTCCTGAGCTCGGGCTCGGGCCTGCTCCGTTGTCCCTCTCGGGATGCCCTCGTGCTTCTTCCCCGGGGGTTTGAGTGCAGAACCCTGTCAGTAGCCCCCGACCCCCGGACCGACCTCGGTGTTCAGCAAGGGGGTTAAACTCGATCGTCCATGTTTCTGCACAATCAAAAACAAGATGACAAACAAAAAGGGTCATTAGTACTTGCGACATGTGAACCCCCAGCGGTCGGTCACGACCATTTGTCGCCTCCGCTGGGGTCCTGCGGCGAGCCCCCAGGTTCCTCTTTCGTCGGGTCGGGTTGTCGTTCATGGCGAGTTCGCCTCGCCCTCCATCTGCGAGCCTTTCGTGGCTTGGAGGAGTCGGGTTGATCGGGGGCTTGCCTCGATGGCCGAGCCCGGGCTCGGTGAGCTGCCTAATGGGTGGAGCCGAGTGAAACCCATTCGTCATGTTTGTTTTAGACGGCCAGAACCATTGGCTCTGCTTCGCGCCGAGGGGCTATCTGGTCGAGGCTTCGGTGCCCGCGTTTCATTGAATCCCTGCTCGAGGCGTGCGCGTGGTTCCCGAGCTCGTCGCTGGCTCGGGCGGCCTGCTGCCGACCCTTCGGCGGGTTAACTCGGTGCTTGCAGTACTGGGACTCGGCTACAAGCTTAGAAGCCTCGGGAGGATTCATCCTGCCTGAAGTTGTCTCCGTCGTGGACTGCTTTGCGTCGCTTGCCCCTCGCTCGGGGTCGTCCCGGGCGGCTCCTGAGCCATCCGCTGGCCGACCTTCAAACCCGGGACTTTTGAGCCTATTAATGCGTGTTTGAGACTTTTTCCTTCCACGGCCGTGTCACCCTTCGTGCCCTTCGATTTTGCTAGGATTGAGGACTCGCCTAATTATTTGAACCTTACTTTCAAGTTTTAGCAGCAAGTTGTGGAGAACCTCACGCTAAGGCACATGAGAGAGCCGCAATCAAACAAGAAACACCTTTCTCTCATGTACTTTGCCCAAGGTTGAAAAGAACTTTAATTATCTCTAAACTAAAGCAAATCATTAATAATCAAGGTATAGCTTTCAATCAGCAACTTTTACATGACTCTAGGCTGTTCTTTCTAGCACCGACCGCGTGGGACAGCGATTATAATCGATTTACACCTGCAGGGTTACCCGAATAACCCGTCATGTATGACCGTACTCGATGTTGTCTACAGCAACCATCACGGATGTCATACACAACCACCTTTCACCCGTCAGCCAAATGTTGGGCCGGTCCAATCTTCCCGAGCAAGAGGTCTCTGTGCGCGCATCTGCAGTGCCGCCAGCTGATTTACACCTCAAGCTCTCAACGTACCCTCTGAACAACCAGCTATGCCTCAACACCCAGCTACCCGAATTACATCGGTTTCCCGGTTCCCATATATCCGGTAGGTCTTCGGTACTGTTCTAGCTTGTTCAACAGGCCCGCACACGGCTCGGTCCTCAATCAACACAAGCGGAGCTATGGCACCCAGTGCCCAAAGTCCTGCTGCCCTTACTCTCTGCTCGGTCTCCTTTTTCTTGCCATGTGTTCCATTTGCTATCTTTACCCGAGTAGTATGCCTCTAGCCTATTCTCGCGAGCAATTCCAACTACTCGACTTGTACCGAATCCTACACTATCTTAGCATTGCAGTGGCTAATCGAGGTTTAAAAAACCTAAGCCCAAACCAGGGTTTTCTTGGCTATGCATTTAGGTTTTCAAACAAGACTCTAATGCAAAATTGAAGTGGGTTCTTAAACTAAGTTCTCAAAAGAGTAAATTTATAAAAAGGCTAATGCAAACCGGAGCTTGCCTTGCTGCTCTTGATCGTAGGCTAGTTGTTTCTCTGGAGTAAATTTGAATGCATTTGAATTGAAGTTGAATTTGTGAGGACTATAAGTCTTACTAGACAGGCCCAATGATTCTAAATTTTTTACTGTGGTTTGGATACAACCTAAACAGAGACTTGGCCAAGTTTCATTTGCAGCAAAGCTCATTTGAGCTCTCCACAAATAATTGTGTACTTGGCCTTAATTGGAGCTCTTAGGGTGTTCTAGGGGTTTTCATGGAGCAAGCCATGACTTTCTGAAAACTAGATTTTCAGAGGGTTTTAATGGAGGTGGTTTCACTTAATTTGAAGGTTCCTAACAAAAGATATGAGCTAAAGAAATTCAGGGAAATTCTGAAAATGTTTCTGGACATTTTCCATTTTCTCTGGAACAGTTTTATTAATCACACCATTAGGTGGATCAAATGAGCTCGAATGGATCTGAAATTTTTAAGGTATCTCAAGGATATTGTGTTGAACATCCTGGGTAAATTTCAGAATTTTCCTCCAAAGGGTTCTCCAGTTAAAATTCTAAACAGTTTAGAATTTGAAGAGTTAATTCTGGAGAAATAAGAATTTTAATAAAGTGAAACTTAATTTGTTAGAAAGTACTCAGAGAGCTGAATTCAACAAAATTTTGTTCACTCAATTTGGAGTTTCCTATCCAAAGTTATGTGGGTTTGAAGTTAAACTAAATCTGAAAATCGGCGAAATGTTTAAAACACTGCACGTGGGTCCCACGCACAGTGCCTTCTTCAACCTACCGCCAGTGCCTGAGCGCACGACGCACAGCAACAGTGGCGCTGCTCGTTCTCGGCCGTTACTGCCTAATTCTTGACATGGTTTCTTCCTACGTGACCCTTGGAGCACGGCGCACATGCCGGGCAACTTCTCGCGCCTCGACATCGCCGGGAACGTAGTCGGCGACGGTGGCGGCGGAATTGAGCTCGGGTCCGATGGTGCTAGCTTGTCTCAGTGGTGAACATGATCGACCAACGGGTTGCAAAGCACCACTGGGGCACGGGGAAGCTAACCCTGCCCTCCTCTTGGCTGGAGATCGCCGGGAAAGTAGACTTCACCGGCGACCCGAGCCGTTTTCACCGGCGGTGGCCAAAATACGGTGCTCTGCTCACTGGGTTGAACATCATTGCTAGGATTTGGCTGAGATAACCGTGAGGTTCTACTCTAGCTTCAGCTCGACCAGGATCTCCAGTAATCAAGTGATCGAGATGAATTTCAGGTTTTGGTTCTCGGTGTTCTATACGACGATCGTCGGGAAAAATGAAATTCCGGCTAACCGGCGCTAAGATGGAGCTAGGGAGCTCGGGAAGAGCTACTAGACTTCGATGCTAACCTTATAGATCAGTTGGCTGCGCCGGAGAAGCTTGGAGCTACCCGGGCGACGGTGTCAATTCGGAGGCGCTTCGGAGTGAATCGGGAAGTGGAAGATCGGCTCGGAAAAGCTCGAGGGAAGCTGATCACTAGCAACTGAGGGTTGGAGCACGTCGAGAAAAGGTCGGCGGTGCCGTTTGTGGCCTCAGCTCACGGTGGGAGGGACAGGTTTGGCCGGTCGACGGCGAGATGGTGGGTCTCGGTGTGCGGCGCGTTTTCTGCGCGGGAGAGCATCGGTACACCGATGATATCCGTCTGTGGAGGCTTGGGCGTGAAGATAAGAAGACAGAGGAACAACTCGGTGCACAGAGGCGGCAATAAGCTGGTGGCAAGCTGTCCTCGCCGTGGCGTCCGCTCGATCGCGCGCGAGGAACCGAGTGAACAGAGCTGGAGTCGGTTCACTTCGGCTATGACACTGACAGTGGGTCCCACCTCCATTTTAACCTCTGAAATTAACTTTCTCCAACTGATCTAAACAGTAGTTCCACTAATACCCTCTGAAATTTGAATTATCTACCAAATACCCATTTGAACTTGATAGAATTCAAATTGTGAAGTGTTTGAATATATTTACAGCACATATGCAGTTTGAAATTCAAATTGAATTTGAAATTGCTAAAATTGGCTCATGTCAAGATCAGCTCAAAATGGAGTGAAAATTAGTGTGTGAGCTCACAAAAATGTGCTAAGTGTGAATATGAATTTCACTTTTGAATTCATGGGATGAAAGGAATTTGAATTTGAATTTGAGTTCAAATTAGCCTCTTTCTTATTATACCCAAAATACCTCAAAAAGGTTTTTGATTTGGGTGAAACTTGGCATGAGCATTCCTAGCAAGGTGTAGGAGTTTTTAATATGCTCAGCCCCTATGTGATGCATGTGGGAAATACCACTTTTGCATTTTGTGAGTTCATCCTCTAATGACCATGTTGATGGTGTTTACTTGCTCTTCAAATGTGTTCATAAGTTTTCCTCAAATGAGGTGTGTGTGGTGTGAGGAACAATTTGGATGTGTGTAAAAATTTAGGCCCTTACAGCGCGCTCCACACCTTTGAGTGCTCTAAGGTCAAAAGCAGCGACTCCGACTTTCGTTCTGCTGCCCGCTGTTCCTCGTTCCCCGAAGAGTGCGTCCTCGTCGTGCAGGTCATGTGCCGTTATTCGACAGCAGAATAGGTACTTTCCTTTCCCTCTTGCTGTATTGTCTCTCTCCCTATTCGGTTTTCTGATCCCCGCCTTTGCGCAGGAGGCCTGTCCGTGCGCGGGAGGCTTTCTCGAGCGCCGCGGCCCCGCCTGAGGATCCGGCAAGGAGTCTCACGTTGCCGACAACTAAATCGGTGAGAGAAAGCATGCCCCGGCCTTTGGTTTAGTGGCTGTCCCGGGCCCCGCTGCTGCCAGAGGTGAATTGGTGGCTGTGGGTGTCATTCCCCGACCGCCGATGCCGGAGCTCCTGCCGGCCCCGGGTGCGGGGTCACTGGTGCCGAAGCCGGTGGTGTCTCGGGGTCGAATGAGTTGGGGTGAGAAGGGGACTTGGGTTCCCTGTGCTCCCAACTCGTTGGCGTCCAGTCGAGTCTCTTGGTGGAGCGCGACCATCTGGACGCCGTGCTCGGGCAACTACGGGAGGTGGCTCTGAGCGGTCTGGTGAGCCTTTTTCTTATTTCCTTACCGTCGTGGATTCTTGGGTCCTAACGAGGTGTCTCTCCCTTGTCGTTAGGAGCTGTTTCGCCGAGCTGCTGAGGACTCCCAGCATCTTCACGAGAGCAAGGATCATCGTCACCACGCGGAGGTCGAGCTGGCAGAGGTGCGGGCGGAGGTCGAGAGGGCCCGTGCTCCTGCGGGGGAAACGGCTCGAGAGACTAAGGCCGCGATCAAGGGTGTAGCGTTGTCTTTCGTGGAGCTCGCCCACCTTCATGCGGTCGCTGAGACCGCACAAGGGGTGTGGATCAGACCACGGAGGAGTTGTCGGCCTACAGCCGGGAGATCCAGGAAGCCCTGGTTGTCGTGGAGAGGACAGGGGACCAAATCGCGGGTTTGTCCCTTATTCTCTTTCTTCTTTCAGCTTTTCACATCTGCGCTGGCTTGACATCTTCATGGTATGTATTGTTGCAGAAACGTAGGGGCGCATTACCGTTGATGGGGATTTGGCTGAGGCTCGGAGGGAGGATGTTGAAGGTCTTCGAGATTGTCTCTCTACTGAGGAGCGAACATTGGAGAAGATTTGGCGCCTGGTGGTGGCGACCTGCGACCAGATGCTGGGTCCAATGCTGGCCACTACTTCGGCAGACGTCGCCTCCCCGGAGTCGTGGCTTCGGCAAGTCACCCAGCGCTTTGCGGCGCTTCAGTCAGAGCTCGCCAGCCTCGGGGATGCTGGTCGGTCAATATGTGACCTAGTGCTCGGCGACCGGTACTGAGTCGGGCTCTCCGTTCGGCTGGTCAAGGCGCTCGGCATGGTGGATGGTCGGCTACGGAATATCAGGGAAGCCAGGGTCTTCTGCAGGGCCCGAGTGGCATTAGGGGCCATGCTGTATCACTACCCCACCCTCGATCTTCATCTTATTCATGGCCTTCATGAGCCGGTAGTGGATCCTGAAGGGCTAGCGCTGTGGTTGCTCCGGCTGCACTCTCCTTGGCCGAGCTCATCCCGCAGGAGGCAATCAAGAATGAGGCGGACATGATGCAGAGTATGAGTGGTCCCTCTTCGTAGTTAGGGTTCCTCCTCGGGTTTTTGTTTCGCTTTTGAAGTTTGTGGGGAATGTTGGCTCTCCCCTTATTAAATGAAGAAAAACTTCTGGTATTGTGTTTGGATCTCTAGTGCATGGGTAGCCCCTGAGCACCGTGCGAGGGTTGGTCCGCTGCTTCCGTCGCGCAGTGCTTCTTCATACGTGTAGTTCTTCTTTTTTGTCGGTAGTCTACTGATCGACCCGTTTGTCATCTAACGGTGGTGCCGAGGTCATCTATAGGGCTCGGATAGCTCGTGGCGCTATCGCCCTTTCCCTGGAGTCGGCCTTGTGGCTGTTTGAAAGGCCTTCGCTGATGGCCCCTCTGATGCAGAGCTGAGGGGCTCCTTGGTTAGGTCATGTCGGTGGCCCGGGCCATAGGCCCTTCTTGTCTGTCGCGCCTCGTTCGGACTATGGCTACGCTTTGGGTTGCCGTTGTCTCTTGGCCATAGGTCGCACGACTCGGCTTGGGAAGGAAGGGGCCTAGGCACTTTTTTCATTATGCCTCGTTTGGACCATGGCTTCGTTTCAGGTTGTCATTGTCCCTTGGCCATAGGTCACGCGGCTCGGTTTCGGGGAGGAAAGGGGCCGGGCACTTTTTCCGTTATGCCTTGTTCAGACCATGGCTGCGCTTTGTGGGGAACCTCTTTCCTGCACACTCCAGGATTGTATTGGGTGGTGCTGTGTTAGGCGACACCGAACAACACACAGAAATGAATCCAAGACATACACAAAAGTGTATTAATCAACAGATTTGTTTTTACAAATAATGATGTACAATCTAATGTACATCAGAGGAATATACAATCAAAGTTGCAGCGGAAATACAATTGTGGTCACTCTCATGAACCTAGCTAAGCAGCAAAGGAATTATCCCGTCCGAGGATAAATGTTTCTAGCAGCATGAAGTGGAATCGGCGGCGAGCAGGGTTTCTTGTGACCATGCAGATAAGAATGGCGCTGTCATACTTAACCCTTCACGATATACGATGAATTTACCTGCAAAACAACAACTCTGCAAGAGTGAGTACGAAGGCTCAGCAAGACTTATCTGTTTCTCCTGCTTCAAACAACTCTACATGAAGATAACTTAAGACATGAAAGCTGGAAGTTTGCATAAGAACTCGCCTACAAGTTCATCCTTAACTTTTAGAGTTTAGCCAACCTTGTACCGAGCAACATCGGAAATCCACAATCAAACAAGAAATGCTTCATTTCAATGTTACTTGCCCAAGGTGGAAAATTAACTTTAATTTGCTCTATCTCTACTTCATACATGGTTCTCATGCAAATTAATTTATCATAACAGCATATAACATACAAACTGTTACCACCCAAGTTTGATTACTACGTCACAACACAGTGAATAAGTGGTACTCATAACCGCGAGGGACGGTGATTCGAATCAAACTCTGTCCGGCTTACTCGACACATACACCTGTCTATGAAGACCCAAGACTGGCGTCCTTCAATACGTCGTATATGACAACCTTTCGTAGGACATCCGACTTTAGAACCGGTCACACCGTCTTGGGCTCATAGGTCCAACGAGAAGGCGTGGTATGCCTCTACAACCCGGTTAACCTGATACATCGGTTTGTCGGGTCCCATATACCAATAAGCATTCGGTACACATCTCAATACTTGCTCAACGGGGCCGCACACGAGAACGGTCCTTAACCAACACAAGCAGAGCTACTCGACCAAGACCCCGTCTTGTCGCTGCCTACACCCTCTACCCAGTCTCATGTTTAGAAACATAAACTTTAGTTTGATTAATTTAACCATACCCGTGTGAACCCGAACTATAGCTCGCCAGTAGATTCCAACTACTCGACTTCTACCAGATGTCATAACCTATTTAGCACGGCAATATTCTACAGCGGGGGAACGTATTCTACCCTTGACTCCAGGGGATTATTTGGACATGCAATTTAGAGTATCAAACATTCCTGATCTAATGCAAAAACAAACTTGAATCCATGGTAGTGAATAAAGTAAAAACCTTATAAAGCAACTTAACTGCAAACCAGAGCTTACCTTTGTTTTGCAGGTGACTAGAGTTAGATATAATTGTTAGAGATCTCCTATAACTTGATGCTTGATCACTTGCTCCACTTGTTTCTTGATCCAAGCTCAACTCGTTGAATGAAGATCCACGTCGAGGCTACACGTTATGAAAAAAATATACAAATAAGTATAAAATAATTTGCTATGGAGGCATGTATACAAGGATAATACTTAGGAACTCAGATTAAGAAACCTGTTTTGAGATAATCAAAGTTTCTGGATATGAATTGAGCAAAGTTGGATCAAGGTCTTAAGTGTTCTTTCCAAAGTGTTTTTATTCACATAAGAAAGGTACACAGAAAAAGAATGGTCCAGAGCTCTAATGGAGCTGAAACTTTTCATGTGAGTTCCTTGTCACAAGAAAGAATTTTGGACCAAACTTTAGAATTGTTCATGGAGTAGTTCTTCGAGATTTATTCACTAAGCAGCTATTCTTAAAATAATTAATTCTGATGTAATCTGCATTTTCATGCAAAATAAATGGAAGTACAATTTCAAGCATAGCTCATAGAGTAAGCATGAATTTTCTGGGAGTTTTTAAAGCTAAGGATTTCCCAGAATTGAGTTTACCATTGTTGGACATTTTCTGAAAAAATGTTTCTGCACATTTTTTGGTACAGTTTGTTTACACTCTGAATTTTCTGTCCAAATCAACTCCAAATGAGCTGAAACTTTGACAGTAGTTTAATAATATTCTAAAGAGCATTCTGATAAATTTTAGGAATTTTTGGATGAACCAAACTCCCTCAATAATTCTTTTACTGAAAAATTTAAAGAGCTATCAAGAAAATATTATTGACTTTCGTACCAATTCAACTGGATATTGGATAGATCCTTTCAAATTGAGTCTAACCCAATTTGAATCACTAAATTTGGAGGTTCCTAGCAAAAGTTATGAATGTTCTAACTTTCAATTGTATTTGAAAATTCTGTTTAAAGTCAAACGAAGGTTTGAGTCACTGACAGCATGGTCCCACTGTGTCATCCCCTACCTCCATCCGAAACTGCTCTGTTTCTCAACTGAGGTGGTGTTCTCCGGTGAGCCTTGCGGTCCCTGCTCTCCCAGCCACCTCTGCCTCTGATTTCTGCCGCTAGGGCCTAAGATTGCATGAGAAACAGATTGGTAGGGTCGTCCCCAGCTGAAACAGCCCGGAAAACATGCCCCAACGGTGGCAGTGGACCCTCCAACTCCGGCGAGGTTGTGCTCTATGTAGGAGGCACCAATCCCTGCACCACTTTGTCCGAGAGTATCAGTGGAGTATGGAGATCACTGTTCTAAATGCAACTTAGCAAGAAATCACCTGGAATTCACCTCTCCACGGAGAGCTAGGGTTGCAGCAGTTTTGTAATGGGGAAAAAAATGGAAATTCCGATTCTGTGGTGCATAATGTTTGGGGAAATTCGGTTCTACAGCTTCACAACAGGGTGTAGAAGACATGATAGGATTGAATTGAACCCTAAAGCTTGCTGCAGAAAGAAATCTCGAAATTACAGAGAGGTTATTCAAAGTGCTCACCAACTGAAATTCGCAGAGAACTCGACCATTGGAGGAAACTCAAATTAATTTTGCAGGCAGCTACTAGGCACCATGGCACACACAAAACTCCATTGGAGTGTGGCTTGAAATTGCTTGGTTGAGGTTGTCCACATGAGCCGGTTACGGTGGTGGTGTTTGGTCGCTGAGGAAGAAAGCAGCAGAGGCTTCGGTTTTGGGCGACCAAGTAGCGAAATGGAGTTGAAATAGGTGAGCAAGGTGGTCTCCAGCGCGATCAATCGAAGCTCAAAGGTGGCAGCTGTGCCATCGGTGGCAGCAATGCCGAGCAGAGCACTAGGTGCTCTGTCTCTGGCCGTGCCCTGGCTGACATGTTGGCCCTACTTAAATTTTCTTCTTATCCTCTCTGATTTTTTGTCTAATATGCTGTCAAAGTATCTGAGTTTGGTATTTGGTGTTGAGTTGAAACTGAATCATCAGAATTGATCACTGGTTTGAATTCAAACTGAATTTGAACATACAATTCATATTCAAAAGATTTGCTATATGAATCTGAATTGATTTCTTGCTCAAAAGTTGATGAAAATTGGCAGGGTAGATGAAAAGAATATGAGGCATTAAATTGTGCTCCCAAACTTGCTAAATGTCAAGTTCAGTTTGGAAATCAGTTCTGAATTCCTTTTATGCAAAGCTTTATGTATTTTCTGATTTTTGGGCCCCCTTGAATTCAAAACTTGCTAATACTATTCACCTCAAAATCAGCACTATGAGAGTCCAAGTGTGTTCATATTTTTGGCAGCAAGTTAATGTAAACTTTTAGTTCAAATTTGAACTAATCTTCCTCATTGGTTTAAGCTAATCCACTCATGATGTTTGAACCACAATAGACTGAAACATTCAAATGAATATTAGAACCAGTTTTGCTGAACAATCATGTGCTTAACCATGCTTAAAGAGTTTTTTGTAAGTCCCATTTTCTTGAATTTGAAACATAAAATTATTCATAATTCAAGCTTTTACATTTACACTTTTTGGGACACTTACATTCCTCCCCCCTTAAAAAGAATCTCGTCCCGAGATTCACAATTACGAACTATGTGGGGAGGACGACTATCGGACATAAGTTCCAATAGCTCTGGATGATTGGACTGTAAATACTACTCGCTTTCCTATGTAGCTTCGTCAGACGTATGATTTTCCCATAACACTTTGAAAAATTGCAATGTCCGTTTCCTTGTCTCGCGAGTCTTCTCATCAATTATCCGGGTCGGAGACTCAACATAAGTGAGGTATGACTTCAAATCTGCTAAGCCTTCCGTGAGGATTCCTGTTGGAGCTTTCAAGCACTTCCGCAACTGAGATATGTGGAAGACGTTATGAACTTCGGCTAAGGCTGCTGGTAACTCTACCGGTATGCCACGGTTCCACATCTTTTGATGATGGCAAATGGACCGATAAAACGTGGAGCTAATTTTCCTTTAACTCCAAATCGGTGAATTCCTTTCATAGGAGATACACGGAGATATACGTGGTTCCAACTTGAAAGTTCAAAGGACGACGTCTCTTATACGCATAGCTATTTTGTCTAGACCGAGTGGCTTTAAGATTTGCTTGAATAAGCCTTAATCGCTCTTCAGCTTCATTTACGAGATCAATCCCGTAAATAACTCCCTTGCCAGATTCACACCAGTTCAATAGCGTGCGGCACTTGCGGCCGTAGAGAGCCTCATAAGGTGCCATCTTGATACTCATTTGATAAACATTGTTATAAGCGAATTCCGCCAACGATAGATGATCGCACCATCCTTTACCGTGGTGTATGCCACATGCTCAAAGTATATTGAATCACCCTCTCTGTTTGCCCATCGGTTTGAGGGTGATATGCGGAGATTCTAATCAATTTGGTTCCCAGCGAGGCATGTAGCTACTCCCAAAAATGAGTAACGAACAACTCACCTCGACCGGAGATGATCACACGGGGAACTCCATGTAGACACAATATTCTTGCAATATATAGCTCCACATACTTCTTGGCATGGAATCCCGTATGTACTAGATGAAATGTGCCGATTTGGTTAACCGATCAACGATCACCCCAATCACATCATGCTTATGAACCGTGAGAGGTAATCCGACAATGAAATCCATACTAATATCCTCCCACTTCCATGCCGGAATGCTTAGCGTTTGCAATGTTCCCACTTTCTTCATGTGGTCGGCTTTAGCTCGCCGACACGGATCACATTCAAATACGTATTTGGCAATCTCACGCTTCATCCAAGTCCACCAAAATATAGTTTTAAATTCTTGGTACATCTTGTTGCTACCCGGATGAATAGAAAATTTGGATAAGTAAGGCTCATCCAAAATTTTCTTCCATAGTCTCATATCACGGGGTACCACTACCCGATCTTTGAACCATAAGGTTCCCTTATCATCTATCTGGAGACATTTCATTTCCCCGTTCTTCATCCTCCGCTTAACATGAGACATGCCCTTGTTTTGTTTCTGAGCTTTCATAACCTCCTCTTTTATTGTGGATATAAGAGCTAGATTATGCAAAGCTCTATATGGAACCAAGTAAAGACTTGGTTCTTCCTTTTCTATCGGAATAATGGTCACGTTGTGAACATGAGATTTCCGGCTGAGTGCATCGGCAACCACATGTTCCTTGCCAGGATGATAATATAACTCAATCTCATAGTCTTTGATCAGTTCTAACCATCTCCATTGTCACATATTCAACTCTTTTTGAGTGAATATATACTTTAAGCTTTTGTAGTCGGTGTAGAGATGTACTAGATTTCCTAGTAGGTAATGTTTCCACATCTTCAAAGCTAGTACTACGGTAGCAAGCTCAAGATCATGAGTTGGATAATGTTGCTCATGATTTCGTAATTGTCGTGATCCATATGCAACCACGCTTCCTCCTTGCATAAGTACGCAACCAAGTCCGATGTCGGACGCATCACAATAAACATCAAAGGGTTTGGTTGTATCCGGTTGAGCAGGGCTGTTGTGAGATGTTTCACCAACGCTTGAAAAGCTTCCTCACATGGCTTGCTCCAATCATATTTGATGCCCTTTTTCAGTAGCTCCGTCATAGGTTTAGAAATTTTGAGAAACTCGAGATGAACCTCCGATAATATCCTGCCAAACCTAAGAAGCTACGAACTTCATGGACTGTTGTTGAAGGTTTCCATTTAAACACTTGTTCAATCTTGCTTGGATCAATAGCGATGCCTTTCGCACAAATAATATATCCAAGAAATGGTACTTGGTTGATCCAAAAGACGCACTTACTAAACTTTGCATATAGCTTGTTATCTCTCAATCATTGGAGCACAATATACAAATTTTTAGCATGTTCCTCCTCCGATTGGAAATAGACCAAGATATCATAGACAAATACCACGACGAATCTATCCAATTCTGGCATGAACACTGAGTTCATAAGATACATAAAGTGGGCTGGAGCATTGGTCAATCCAAATGACATGATAAGATACTCATAGATTCCGTATCTTGTTGAGAAAGCTTTTTTTGGAATATCCTTCGCTCAAATCTTGATTTGATGATATCCCGATCCTAAGTCCATCTTGGAGAAAACCTTAGTACCCACTAATTGATCAAAGAGAATATCAATTCTTGGTAGTGGATACTTGTTTTTTATCGTCATGGCATTTAGTAGACGATAATCGACGCATAGCCTCATTGTCTCATCTGTCTTGTTTACAAATAAAGCAAAGCAACCCCATGGTAATGAACTTGGATGAATAAATCCCTTGTCCATCAGTTCTTTTAGTTGCTCCTTCAATTCAGCTAATTCATTCGGAGCCATTTTGTATGGTCTCCGAGATATTGGCGTGGTTCTCGGTATCGATTCTATTTTGAATTCCACCTCGCGCTCAGGGTATGCCGGGCAGATCTTAGGGAAACACATCCGGATATTCACGGACTTACGGAATGTCTTCTAACTTGCGAGCTTCGACATTAAATACTGTCAGAATTTCTGGAACAGCTTTGCCGAGAAATAAAGTGTGACATCCGTAAAGTGGAGAGTCCAAATGAACACTTCGGTTCTTGATGTCCAGAACTGCCCTATGGAAGTTTAACCATGACATTCCCAATATGACATTGATTCCTTGATCTTTGAGAATGATGAGGGTGGCAGGACAAAATTTTCCACCCAAACACAGTGGTGCGTTAGAAATGTTTCATTAGCCGATATGTCTTCTCCTGGCGAATGAATAAGGTAGGAACCATTTGTGGTATTTGGGGAAATCTGATATCGGATCACAAATGAGTTCTAATGAAATTATGTGTTGCACCATAGTCGAATAAAATGAAAATTGTCTTGTCATTAAAGTGAACCTGCCCGTGAGAATAGGTCCTCCATCGGGTAGATCATCGACTGACACATGTTAACAAATCCCACTTTGGACATGGCTTTTCGTTGTTGTCCAAGACCATTTTTTATAACTGGACCTGCAGACGTCACGTTGCTGCTAGGTTCAGTTGCTTCATCAATGTTGTGCTCGTTGTCAATTTGAGGTGGAATACTACTCATTTCCGCTGAATAATCACCTCAATCTTCTTTAATATCTTGATGTGAATAATATTCTAGTGCACATTGTTGATATTAGGGTGCACGAAAACTAATTTTCTGCTGTGCTTGAGGTAAATAAAACCTTTGTGGAGTATAAGAATTGTCATACTCCATGAATGACTGCTCCCCTTGTTGAACCTCTCGACCAGAAGGTGAACGAATTACCAACCGATGCTTTTGGGGAACGTCATTGCAATCATTCTGTGATGAGTCCCTCTCCCTCTTTTCTTCTCTAAGGAGAAGGTTGGAATAATATTCCAGAGTGATAGCACTGCTAACAAACTCATCAAAATTCTTCTGGCTAACTTGAGCCAATTTATTCGCAGCATAGCATTCAACCCTCGGTGAAAATGATAACTTTTTATGGCTTGTGATTGCACATAATCAGGTGCATATTGAGCTAAGCGATTGAATTCCTTCGCATACTCAATGACCCTAAATTCACCTTGTTGATTCTAGAATTTATTAAGACTTGTTTGCATTATGCCAGCCAGAACGAAGCGAGCACGGAATGCATCACGGGACTCCGTCCATGTGACTCGATGCTCATCCGTATGGGTGGCAAGGTATTCTGCCCACCAGGCTCCAGCAAAGCTGTGAAGTTGCTGTGCGGCAAACAAAGTTTTCTGAAAGTCATCACATTGAATCAACCCAAACTTGGGCTCAATGAACCGTAACCAATGGTTTGCTTCACAATGGCCAACCGCTTCAAAAAATACCAGCGGTTGTGTCACCAAGAAATTCAAATAAGTACTCTGGGTTGGAATGTGATGTTGAGCTTCTCGACTTATCCCTTTATGCACTAGAGTTCTGAGAGTCTCATTCATCTTCACCATAATTTCCGCCAATCCGGTTGATGATGGTTCTTGTGATGAAGCCGAGTCATTCCCACCTCGACTTGGACTTCCAATCTCCATTTGAGAATGTGCACACATCATACTGCACGAAATAAATTTTGAGTCAATCAAAATTCTATACCAGCAGTAAGTAAAGATAAGTAAAACATGAACATGTCATGAACTTTATAAAAGTATAACCACATCTATTTTTATACATATCTTTTGTACGCTAAACTGATCATCTTGATTACACTGCCCAATTCACACAAACTCCCAATTTTCTCAAGTTAACTACAGATTCTTGACTTGAGTTCAATACAAAAGTTTTAATAAACTTCAGTATCTTTCCAATGCCTATTTTTGGTCCCTCATAGCTGTTCTGTTTCAACAGATATGAAGTTTCAAATCAACAGAAATCCTGGAAAAATTCTGCAGCACCTCCTTTTAAAAGTGTCTGATTTGAACTCACAATATGATTTATCTCCAGACAGAATTTGGAAAAACACTTAACAACAAAGTTGTAGAATATTTCCCATATTTCCCAATGGTATGAGGCATAATGCTAGGAAAATTATCTGTCAGAAGTTATGGCCATATTACAGGAAAGTACAGAAAGCCTTTTGCCCTGTCCTGGTTCTGACCAGTTCTGGAAATCTGAAATTTTCACTAACTTGCAATCTGATCCTGCCTTGGGTTGAAACTAACATCTTCAGAGGAGTTCCTACTTTTTACATCCATGCAAGGAACACTTCCTTCCATTACTTGGAACTAGAGTTATGCCTGGCCAAAGTCCAGCGACACTGCTGCCAGAAAACAGAGGATGCTCTATTTTGGTAGCTCTGTTCCGGTTAATGATTCTTTATTTCTGACATGATCATGTGTTCTAACATTTGAAATTTGTTTCAACCTAAGTTCAAAAACTTTTATTTCAACTCCATGTTGTGTCTTTTATTCGGATCTACATCATCAACCTTATCATATATGTAGTTAAGATTTAATGTCGGTACTACGTATCCTCACCAAAGAAAAACCTATTCCGGTGTAACCGGTAATAGTTTTAGCAGTGGCACTACACGACCACTCACAAATGTGCTCTACACGAGATATGTAAACGTGGTTAATACCTGCATAAGAACATTCAATAGTGATGCACACACGGATTTGTCGTTTCAGGCAGGTCCATATTGAAAGTAAATACATACATCCCATATCATTGTCATACATGTCGTCCTTGAGTTAAGCCACGTCTCAAGGTACATGATCGGGTACTTCACCACCCGAAGGGGGGCTCTACACCTTTGCAATTAAGAACACCGGTGGACCACCGTTTTCATATGCTTCATAGGACATGAAGAGTCCTAGAGAATATATTTCGTGTTACAAACCACACGATGGGGTGTCCTCCTCTTGCCCTTGGGTTTGCGCACTGGAGGCTAGTACAATCCATATGTCTCTAAAACATTAGAAGTCTTAGAAAACATATTCACTTTCCGTTCATTGCGGAACGGAACATCTCATGCTACTTTCCTCGCATGAGGGAGCTAACCGAAATTGAACCGCTTTCGGTGGCGTTCCTTACCAGTCTTACCTCCACGTAGGTGCATCATTACTCAATTAAAATACTAAATTATAGCACTTAAGTTAGTATTATCACATTACTTAGCTATGCTAATAATACTATTTATATGGGCATTAACCGATTCCTCACTCGTAAACCCTAGTTTTCGAAAACTTGTTCATTTTCGGGTGCGCTATTCGCAATGCGGTTCTGATACCATGACCATGGGGAACACCTTTCCCGCACACTCCAGGATTGCATTGGGTGGTGCCGTGTTAGGCGACACCGAACAACACACACAGAAATGAATCCAAGACATACACAAATGTGTATTACTCAATAGATCTGTTTTTACAAATAATGATGTACAATCTAATGTACAACAGAGGAATATACAATCAAAGTTGCAGCGGAAATACAATTGTAGTTACTCTCACGAACATAGCTAAGCAGCAAACGAATTATCCTGCCCGGGATAAATCTTTCTAGCAGCATGAAGTGGAATCAGCGGTGAGTAGGGTTTCTTGTGACCATGCAGCCAAGAATGGCACTGCCATACTTAACCCTTCACTATATACTACGAATTAACCTGCAAAACAACAACTCTGCAAGAGTGAGCACGAAGGCTCAGCAAGAGTTAACCGTCTCTCCTAATTCATACAACTCTACATAAAAATAACTTAAGACATGAAATCTGAAAGTTTGCGTAAGAACTAGCCTACAAGTTCATCCTTAACTTTTAGATTTTAGCCAACAGATTAAAAACCTTGAGCAACATTGGAAGTCCATAATCAAACAAGAAACGCTTCATTTCAATGTTACTTGCCCAAGGTGGAAAATTAACTTTAGTTTGCTCTATCTCTACTTCATACATGGTTATCATGCAAATTCATTTATCATAACAGCATATAACTTACAAACTGTTACCACCCAAGTTTAATTACTACATCACAACACAGTGAACAAGTGGTACTCATAACCGTGAGGGGCGGTGATTCAAATCAAACACTGCCCGACTTAATTGCCACATATGCCCGTCTATGAAGACCCAAGACTGGCATCCTTCATTACGTCGTATATGGCAACCTTTCACAGGACACCCGACTGTAGAACTGGTCGCACCGTCTTGGGCTCATAGGTCTAACAAGAAGGTTTGGTATGCCTCTACAACCTGGTTAATCTGGTGCATCAGTTTGTTGGGTACCATATACCAGTAAGCATCTGGTACACATCTCAATATTGCTCAACGGTGCCGAACACGAGAACGGTCCTTAACCGACACAGACAGAGCTACTCGACCCATACCCCATCTTGTCGTTGCCTACACCCTCTGCCCAGTCTCATGTTTAGAAACATAAACTTTAGTTTGTTTAATTTAACCATACCCGTGTGAACCCGAACTGCAGCTGGCGAGTAGATTCCAACTACTCGACTTCTACCGGATGTCATAACCTATTTAGCATGGCAATATTCTACAGCGGGGAAATGTATTCCACCCTTGACTCCAGGGAATCATTTGGACATGCAATTTGGAGTATCAAACATTTTCGACCTAATGCACAAACAAACTTGAATCCATGGTAGTGAATAAAACAAAAACCTTATAAAGCAACTTAATTGCAAACCGGAGCTTGCCTTGGTTTTGCAGGTGACTAGAGTCAGATATAATAGTTAGAGATCTCATATCACTTGATGCTTGATCACTTGCTCCACTTGATTCTTGATCCAAGCTCAACTTGTTGAATGAAGATCCACGTCGAGGCTAAACGTTATGAAAATGCATATACAAATAAGTATAAAATAATTTGCTATGGAGGCATGTATACAAGGATAATACTTCAGAACTCAGATAAGAAACCTGATTTAAGATAATCAAGGTTTCTGGATATGAATTGAGCAAAGTTGGATCAAGGTCTTAAGTGTTCTTTCTAAAGTATTTTTATTCACATAAGAAAGGTGCACAGAAAAAGAATGGTACAGAGCTCTAATGGAGCTGAAACTTTTCATGTGAGTTCCTTGTCACAAGACAGAATTTTGGACCAAACTTTAGAATTGTTCATGGAGTAGTTCTTCCAGATTAATTCACTAAGCAGCTATGCTTAAAATAATTAATTCTGAAGTAATCTGCATTTTCATGCAAAATAAATGGAAGTACAATTTCAAGCATAGCTCCTAGAGTACGCATGAATTTTCTGGGGGTTTTTGGAGCTAAGGATTTCCCAGAATTGAGTTTACCATTGTTGGACATTTTCTGAAAAATGTTTCTGCACATATTTTGGTACAGTTTGTTTACACTCTGAATTTTCTATCCAAATCAACACCAAATAAGCTGAAACTTTGACAGGACTTCAATAAATTATAAAGAGTATTCTGCTAAATTTTGGGAACTTTTGAATGAACCAAACTCCCTCAATAATTGTTTTACTGAAAACTTTTAAAGAATTATCCAGAAAATATTGTTGACTTTCGCACCAATTCAACTCGATATTGGATAGATCCTTTCAAATTGAGTCTAACCAATTTGAATCACTAAATTGGAGGTTCCTAGCAAAAGTTATGAATGTTCTAAGTTTGAATTGTATTTGGAAATTCTGTTTAAAGTCAAATGATGGTTTGAGTCACTGACAGCATGGTCCCACTGTGTCATCCCCTACCTCCAGCCAAAACTGCTCTGTTTCACAACTGAGGTGGTGTTCTCCGGCGAGCCTCGCCGTCCCTGCTCTCCCAGCCACCTCTGCCTCTGATTTCTGACACTAGGGCCTAAGATTGCATGAGAAACATATTGTTAGGGTCGTCCCCAGCTGAAACAGCCCGGAAAACATGCCCCAACGGTGGCAGTGGACCCTCCAACTCCGGCGAGGTTGTGCCCTATGTAGGAGGCACCTATCCCTGCACCACTTTGTCCTAGAGTATCAGTGGAGTATGGAGATCACCGTTCTAAATGCAAGTTTTTGCATTTACACTTTTTGGAACTTTTACACGCTCAGGGTTGTCGTTGTCCCTTAGTCATAGGTTGCACGGCTCGGAAAGGGGCTCGATCAACTGGCGCGAGTTTTCGGGTCTCACACATATTTTGATAGGAAAATACAATGCCCTCTTCATCTCATTCAGACCATGGTCTCGTTTAGGGTTTTCGTTGTCCTTTAGTCGTGGGTTGCGCAACTCGAGGAGGGAGCCGTTGTTTTGACACGGGCCCCCGAGGCTTTGCGCGTGGGGGTTGCGTGGTGTTAAAGGTCGGGTCCGGCTTCGTTGTGAATGGAAAAGATGTTGGATCGCTAGGAGCTCTGAACGCAAAAGATAGATAAGCCTCGACGTCTATATATTAACACCGCCCATCTAGGAGGATTTATAGGTACAATTTTAGTGGTGTCTAGCCTATGATTCCGAGGTGAGTGGAACCCCTCTTCTAGTTGTTAGGTGGTGCGGATGTCATCCGTGCCACCTTCACTAAGCCCCTGGGGTGGACGTCGACCATCCTTGTGTCCTTCATGGGACCGACTGAAGGCTGGTCAGGAGGGGTTCTTGCTGTTGCTCGACAAGCCGAGCTGGGTGGCACTGCTGCAGCCGCTTCTGTGGCCTGTTCACAACCATGTTGCTCACACAATAGGGCATGCAAAAACTTTGCCTCCACCGTGATGATATCCCTAGGGCCGGGCATCTTCAACTTAAGGTATGTGTAGTCCGGGATGGCCAGACACTTCGCGTAAGCCGACCTTCCCAAGATGGCATGATAGGTGCCGTTGAAGTTGGGGGCCTCGAAGGTGAGGGCCTCCGTGTGAAAGTTGGACCTGTCCCCAAAAGTGACGGGGAGGTCGATCTTCTCCAACAGCATGGCCTGTTGGCCGGGGATGACCCCTTGGAAGGGGGTTGGGTCAGACGGAGGCTCGTGCGTGGGATCCCCATGGCGTCAAGGGTCCCAACATAAAGTATGTTGAGGCCAATTCCTTAGTCCATCAGTACCCTGGCTAAGCGCTTTGTGCCTATGACCGGGTCCACAACTAGGGGGAAGTTCCCAGGTTGTGGAATGAGGTCGGGGTGGTCCGATTGTCAAAAGTGACCGCCCCTTCGGACCACCGTAAGAAGGTCGGGATGGCGGGAGAAGCGATATTGACCTCTCGGGTTGTTAGCTTCTGCTTGCGGCGGCTCTCGTAGGCTTGACTCCCCCGAAAATCATGAGGCAACCCTCCGACATGGGGAAGCTTGATTCGTCGAGCTCGAGGATTGTCTTGATGGGTCCCTTGCCCTTGTCTCTCGTGGTGTCAGCCTCCGTGCTGATGAAGCATTTTAGCATCGCGCAGTGTTTGAGGGGGTGCCTTACCGGGTAGGCATGGTTGGTGCACGGCTTCTCGAGGAGCTTCTCGAAGTAGTCGGTCATCCCCGTGGTTGGTCTCTTGCCTTCGTGACGCTCCATGGCTGCGCGAGGTCCAAACCGCTGTTGGTCGGGAATGGACGCCTGCCGTCATTCGTTCGCCTCCTATTGTCGCCCTTATGGGGCAGCTCTCTGCTCCCCGAGTCGGGGTTCTTCTGCTTTCGCTTGTCGAAGATGGCCCCGACTGCCTCTTCGCCATAGGCGTGGTTCGTAGCGATGTCGAGGAGGTCCCTCGTTGTTCTTTGCTTGACGCAGCCAAGCTTATGTACGAGGGACTCGTAGGTTGTCCTTGATAGGAAGGCTGCGACGAAGTCCGTGTGGACAACGTTGTGGAGCTCATTGCAGTTTTTTTGAGAAGCACCGGATGAACTGTTGCAGGGTCTCGTCCGGCCTCTGCCAGCAACCCTTGAGGTCCTAGGAGTTACCAGTACGCGCGTAGGTTCCCTAGAAGTTGCCAACAAATATTTCCTTCAGCTCGGCCCAATTTTTGATGCTTTCTTGGGGAAGGTATTCAAGCCATGCGCGTGCTGGCCCGGCTAAGTAAATGGGGAGGTATTGGATGATTAAGTCATCATCCTCCGCTCCGCCGGCTTGGAAGGCGAGGCGGTAGTCCTCCAATCATACACCGGTGTTGGTTTCCCCGTCATATTTCCCGATGTTGGCTGGGGCCCGGAATCTTTGCGGGAAGGGAGACCGGGGCTTAGGCTCCGTTCTCTCCCGCGGCCTAGTGGCTGGCCTGGCGAAGCCTTTGGGGCCGAGATTGGAAGGCGACCCCGAGGGGCCTTCCTGAGTTTGCCGCCTGGCTTCGAAGGTTCGGCAGAGGTCGCAAGCTCCCGTACGCTCGCCTACTGAGTTACGCGAGGGGTTTGATGACCCGGCCTTTTCGGGTCGGGTTGCTTGGCTTGGAGTGTGGGTTCCGGTGCGGTTCGTTCCGCACCAATTGAACCTTCGGCTCTGGCTGGGGGCTGACGAGTCTTGGACTCGAGCGAAGGAGCTCTCAGCCTGCTGGGCGGCGGTCGATGCCAAGAGCGCCTGAAGGTCTAAATGAGCCCTCCGATTTTCGGGGTCCGTGGACTCCGGCATGCCGTGTAGTATGGCAGCGGCTGCCACGTTTTGGCTGGCCATATGGAAGTGGAAGCCCTGACGGTCGTTGATGATGTCAGCCTGGACCTGTCGAAAGAAAGGGTGCACCTCGTTCGAACCCGAGCTGAGACCGGGTCACGCTCGGTGGGCCCTTGAGGCGACGCGTTGTGCTGTGAGTTGGTCGGCCAACTCGCAATGTCGTTTCTCTGATGACCCAGGGGCACCTCGGGGACTCGCGCTGGTCGGTATTGCAAGCTGCGAGGCGTTGGCTGTTTCAGCAACATGGCACTCGTGGGAGGGGTGCTCGCCGATTCGGAGTCTTCACTGGAGCTGAGGTTGAACTCTAGGATGTGGTGAAGGGACATCGGGGGGAGGAGGGGGGTTAATTAATCCCCACGAATCTTGACGTCGGAGCATCGTATGCAGCACCCGAGTTGGTGGATAGTGAGAGAGTACCAAAGCTGTTGGTGAAGAAATGCAGGCTCCCCAAACGGAGGGCCTGGTGGGTGAGGGTGAAGCAAAGCGCTCCCTCGCCGCCTGCAGTGGCGATGAACTCGATGTCGCCAAAGGGCATCATTGCACCGGGTGCGAGAGTTGTTCGTGGGGAAGCCATAGAGGTGGTGGAAAAGAAACGGACAGCAAAGTAGCCCCCCTTCTTGGCACGCCAACTGTAATCATTCCATACTTCCACTAGTGATCAAATGTACCGTGTGTTCTACCTCGAGGTGGCCTAGATAAGAACACAAGAAGGATTATCCTGGTTCAGGCAAAAATGCCCTACGTCCAGCCGGGTGTCTCGCTTGTTCTTACTCAAGAATGGGGGTTGTACTTACAAGTACGAGAGCCTGCCTCTTCAGGTTGATGGGTCGCTCTATTTGTACTCTGTTCCTCTCTCTCTCTCTCTCTCTCTCTCTCTCTCTCTCTCTCTCTCTCTCTCTTTCCGTATTGCAGTGGGGATATAAGTCGTGAGCGCAGGAGTGGCTTGTCCCATCGTACGCTCGATAGGGTACTCGATGGAGTCGCCGTATTCGTAGCCTGCGGCTGCACCTGCTCCCGTCCCGTCATCGGGGAGTAGCCCATACCGAGGCGCACGCACGCCCCACATTCCACTCCTTTTCGGTTCCGTCAGAGGTGACACGCATTCAATTATAGGGCCAGAAGGGTACTCGAGTACCCTTTCACTCGGCTCAAGCGGAGCCTGCTTCACATTGAAGGCTATCTGCTTCTCTCCTACCCGAGGTCGGATTCGTGTCCTCCCTTCAAGGCTCGGACTCCCTTCCGAGCCGCCTTGAGGATAGGTTTTGTGTCTTGCCCAGGGGCCGACCCCAGGCTCCTCGTCCCGCTTCCTCCTGAGCTCCGGCTCGGATCCGCTCCATCGTCCCTCTTGAGATGCCCTCGTGCTTCTTCCCCGGAGGTCTGAGTGCAGAACCCCGTCAAGTTCCCAATGGCAAAATCGTTTTCCATACTAAGTCTCCAATTTAAAACGATTTCTCTCGAACTCTTTTGTTGTATTGCTTGGCCACCCTGAGCTTCTCCTTCTCATACTCTTTTAAGGCTTCCATTCGGCTCTCGAATACTTCATCAGACTTGTCCGTCATAAGTTCTTGATAATCCACAGTCGAAAGGTTGCCTTATTGAGATACTCAACACGATTTCATCTTGATATCCACAGGTAAAATGGCTTCTTGTCCATATACAAACTCAAAGGGGGTTACCTTGGTGGCGTCGTGTCTTGATACTCTATGAGCCCACAGAGCCTCGTTCAACGTCTCATGTCACCGTCTTGGGTTCTCTCTGATCTTTTTTTATGAGATTGATCAGTATTTCAGTGCTAGCCTCAGCTTGTCCATTGGTTTAAGCATAATATGGTAAACAATTCAATAGTTTATCTAAAAGGATTCGGGAAACTCTCTAAACCAAGAAGATATGAATGCTCCTCCTTGGTCTGTAGTTAGAGTTTGTGGAACATCGAATCTGTGGATAATATGCTCAAGGACAAAGTTTGTTACTTCTTTATACGTGTTGCTCTTGAGTGGGACGACCTCTGTCCCCTCGGTGAAGTAATCCATAGCATCCAACACGAAGCGATGCTTCTTTGACGATGCAGGGTGTATCTCCCTGATAAAGTCCAAACCCCATCCTCGAAACGGCCACAGCCTTACGGTAGGATACAGCATGCTAGTCGGGGCTTGCTGGATGTCTCCAAACCTTTGACAAGCTTCACACCCTTAGTAGTACCTGAAACAGTCTTTTTACATGGCTGGCCAATAGAAACCAGCTCGCTTGAGCATCCACTTCATCTTGTGGGCAGATTGATATGTGCCACAAAGCCCTTCGTGCACCTTCCCCATGGCATCCTTTGCTTGATCTTTATCAAACAACATTAGCAAGAGTCCATCAATGGTTTGATGGTATAACTCGTCATTGATCAACGTATATTTCAAAGCATGGTGCCGAACCTTTCTATCATTGCACGTGTTTGGGTCTTTCATGCACTATATGATCATTGGCCTCCAATCCTCGATAGTCAATACGTCTATATTGGCTGAATTGCTTTGTTCTTCTCTAATTCCATCATCCTTGGACAATGTCGGCCTTGTCTTTACATGGAACTTCCCTCTCTTTACCTCATAGCCCGATGCATGTTATGCTAAGTTATTTGTGTTACGGTTTTTCTCCCTAGGAATGTGTTTGGCACAGAAAGTATCTAAGGTCTTGATGATATCTAGGCATTGTTCTCAGTAATAATTTAAGGTCCCATCATAGCATTGGCTTTCACCACTAACTTACTGAATGATGAGCTTGGAATCTACGAAAGGTTTGATATCTTTGATCCCCATATCAACCAGATGCTCTAAACCATTCAGCGGTGCCTCGTATTCGGCTTGGTTGTTGGTGCATGTGAAGTTTAGCCGAACATGGAACTCATACGTTGTACTTGTGGGTGAAACCAACACATACCCGATCCCTTGACCTTTGTTACAAACCGATCCATCGAAAAATAGCTTCCAAGGACGTACCTCAACCAAGCATTCCTCCTTGAGTTGCATATCATGCTCCACGATGAAGTCAGCTACGACTTGGCCTTTCATACTCCGAAGAGGTTCAAACACCAAGTCATATTCCACCAAAGAGTACGCTCATTTACCTATCCTGCCACTTAGAATTATTTGTTGCAACATATGTTTGACATTGTCGTGTTGTCATGTCACAAAACAAGTACTAGGAAGATGTAGTGCCGAATTAGAACAAGCGTAGTAGAGAGATAAGCATAGTTTCTCAATGAAAGCATATCGGTCTTGGCATCTAAGAGTCTTCTACTCAAGTAGGCTATGGAGTACTCTTTATCTTGGCTTTCTTTGTGGCAGCTCTCTAAGATCATAGACTAGCCTCACATACCAACACTAGTCTTTTTTGTGCACTTTGTCCTCACTCATGCGCACCCGGGAAGACTTCTAGGTCGGTCACCCATCCCCAAATTTCTCCGGGACGAGCACGCTTAACCCTGGAGTCCTTTGCAGGTGGGCTTCCAGAAAAGAAGGTATACCTTGATGGTATGAGTATTCTATTAATCCTATTAAACCGGGAGCCAGATGTCACAATCCACCCGCTTTAGAGGACCGACGTCTTGGTCGATCAACGCCAAGACAGGAGCATCCCCTCTTAGCCATGTCCATATGTTCAGTACCAGCATACGCATAACGTACGTCTTGTTAGCAGCATACGTACCATACTGTGTCCCTCACACAAGACCCACGCGTCATGTGTACATACCCACATCCCTGACCCGTACGCTACCGTATCCTTCTCACGACCCATAGTCACCCATGAAAATGTCGGCTCTGATACCATTTGTGGCAGCTCTCTAGGATCATAGACTAGCCCCATATACCAACAGTAGTCTTTTATGCGCACTTTGTCCTCACTCGTGCGCACCCAGGAGGACTTCCTGGTCGGTCACCCATCCCCAAATTTCTCCGGGACAAGCACGCTTAACCGAGGAGTCCTTTGCAGGTGGGCTTCCAAAAAAGAAGGTATACCTTGATGGCATGAGCATTCTATCAATCCTATTAAGGCGGGAGCCAGGATGTCACATTCTTGAGTTAAAACGGCTCCAATAACTTGGTCTTGAGCAGCTATGTAGAGCCTAAAAGACTGCGTCATTTTCGGTGCTCGCAAGACTGGTGGTTTGATCAAGTACTCTTTGATTGTTTCGAAGGCCTCTTTAGCTCTGCCCCCCAAATGAACTCCTGCTCATGATTGAGCTTTCAGAGAGGCATGAAGGTCCCAATCTTGCCGACCAAGTTCGCAATTAACCTCCTTAAGTAGTTTATCTTCCCTAGTAGGCTCCAGACATCTTTCTTGCATGTCGGCTCTCCTATTCTCTTGATAGCTTCTACCTTCTTGGGGTCAATCTCTATGCCATGCTCATGTACGATGAAACCCAAGAAACATCCAGCTCACATGCCGAACGCACACTTGAGAGGATTCATCTTGAGACCATATTTTCTCATCCTCTCAAAGGCTATCTTCAAGCCAGCCATATGTCCTAGGAATCGAGCCGACTTTACCATAAGGTCATCGATATACACTTCAAGGATATCTCCCAACAGATCTTGAAAGATGAGGTGCATGGCCTTCTCGTATGTTGCACCGACGTTCTTGTCACACCCGGTTTTTCCGAAGAACAACCAAGTGAATATCACATGTATGACAGGATCATTTTCTCATACATGTGACGAAAAATAGTGAAGCATCATTTATTACAAGCCAGGTGTCGAATATAAATAAGTCTTACATAGCAAATGTCTCGATGGACAATAATAAGTTCATCACAAGTAAATAAACTAGCAGCGGAATAATTATTCTTGTAGGCTCCATCACAGATGTTGCCCCGGGGACTCCATGAACCTAGAAACCTTCTTCGGGTCCAAAGTCTTGGTCATTATACACCACCTCATTATCTTGACCTGAGCAGCAATATAAACCAACAAATATGCAAGGTTGAGTACCGATGGTACTCAGCAAGTGTGGGAAAATTATGTCATGCATGGCTAGAGCAAGGGGAGGTTGAACTCATGGTTATAGCACTACGCAATTAATACCTATCACCTTAGCTTATTAAGCACCTACATTACTATACAGATGAAATGGTCCCAATCTCCCATCCCATCACCATAATCAAATAACCATAACATCATTTCCAATGTTAAGCTCCCCGCTTAACATCCACAACTTCCAAAACCATCAATCCTATAATCATGAATAAGTCCAAGCCGCTCTTGACCGTGAGCACGGCTGTCATGACAGTTTTGACTCTGCAGAGTTTGTACCACTGTACCCACATGTAGTTATTTCATCCCCCGTTGCCGGGTGGACAAAAAGAACCTCCATTATGCCAGTGGCTACGAACCACATTCACACTTCCCAGGTGTGTAGCCAGGAGATCACTACGAAGCCTTTACAAAGGGATTCCCGACGAGCGTGGGCCCATTGAGGTTTCACCCCTAACAGCATACAAGAGTCTCCAACCCCGCTGCAGTGGCCCCCTCTTGAGCCTTGCGGTTCATATGGTAGTCCAGCTGACACCTACTCCCCGCACCATCCAACACACCCATACTACGCCGGGGATACACCTAATTAATTGGCCAAGCTGCCCCATCTCAGCATGTGGTTGGCACTGTAAAGCCAGGTTACATGCTCCATGAACCGGTCCTTAGGATCCAGGCAAGCACCAAACACAAACCCGAGTCTCGTGTACCTAGCACACAACCAAAACATCCAACTTGCCTTGATCCCTACCTCTACATAACTCACAATGTCTCATTCAAGAGTATGGTAAAATAAACTGATGATCTCATGTCCCAAATATCCCATTCTAAGCATGGCTAAGCATATGCATAAATAATAAATGACATGATAAAATAAATCCCAACCCAAGCTACAAGGAAACAAGGTAATGCAATTCTAGGGAAACTTCCTAGCATGAGTTTCATATTTCAATTGACAATGCAAATAATTCTAGCTACACATCCTAGTATAGGATCAAAGTGGTCAAGGACACTTGCCTCCTTCCTGCTGCTCTTGAAATGGGTAGTCCTGATCTTGGAAAGGAATAACTTGCTCTTGAGCAGGTTCTACATCATACCATCACACATAGCAACAGGAAAACAACAATCCATAAGACATAGTTCACACTTCCACTTCATACAAACCACACATTCACATTTATGAAAGTCATTCACAATTATATGTGTTGTGGTCACTCTATGTGTGTTGATTGGTGGCTTGCATGCACTTTTGATCATATGTATATGATTCCTACTTTTGTGTTCACATTTATACTTACATACTATATATATGAGTTTCCAATTTAAATAAATTCCTTATATTCAATTTCTACACCTTTTAGCTACCTAGTATGCATGAAAGGTATTTTCCTCCTCCATATGTGTCTTCATAATTTCTACCAACCCTAAACTGAATTCTTTGGATTTTAGAAACTCCATTTATCATTTATGAGTTGCTATATTTTCAGATTTATTTCCTATGCCTAAGTGTGAACTTTGTTATAAAAAAATAACAAGACACATCATCTAAACAGAATAGGTTCTGATCTAAAATATTTACTAATATATTTTTGACCTTTTCCTCTGATGTAAACTATTTTACAATTATTTTCCCTATTTTCCAGAACTATTCTTTACTTAAAAATTGTGTCTCTAAAAGTGAATAATAAATTAAACAGATTCAATCCAGCCCAAAATATGTTTTTATCTCACTCCAAAGTTTCCTAAATACTGAGAAAGTCTTTAATTAAATTTTGACAATATGTTTGTCCCACTTTTTAATTTTTAAACACTAGTCACATATTCAATTTCCTAAATTAAATACTAAACAGGGCTAAAAAGGTAAACTCACCCCACTACAGGGTCTATAATATTATTTTCAGAATTTCCAGGGGTCTAGGTTTTGCTAATTTTTATTAAGTCCAGGGGCTAAAACTGATTTTTAAATGAATTTACATGATTTTCTGAAGTTCCAGGGGCTAGATCAGAAGTTTCCGGAGCTAGCTCTTATTTCCCGAGAACCCCAGGGGGTAGCATGTAAGATTTCCAGTCTTTATAACGCGGGGCTGACGTGGACCGTCCGATTTAAAACCGACGGCTGAGATTATAACGTCGAACCGGTACGCGGGGTTTTAAACTCTACCGTGCGATTTAAAATAAACAGCGCACAAGCGGCCACGTCGCTCTGATCGAGCGCGGGCGGCGCTGCCGGCGGCGCACGGCGGCGGAAAGCGGCGATCTCGCCGGAGACTTTCGGATCTTCGAGAATTCTTCCTAGAACTGTGATCTTATGGCATAGATCGCTGGAGGGGAGGTCGGGGATCTCACCTCGGGGGTTTTCTTGAGCTCGGAGGTCCTGGAAGGTGATCGGAGACGAGGTCCGAGGTGAATTCACGGCGAGGCTCGTCGGCGCTGTGTTTACACCGCAAGTCACCGAGTTTTCTACACCTGCAAGGTTCCCCGGAGGCGGTGGATCAAGACCAGCGAGTTAGATCGGAATTTCCGAGCTTAGATCGGCCAGAATTCGCCGGAGAAGTCTCGGTTCTCACCGGAGGAAAATCGGCGGATTGCGTGGGAAAAACAGAACGAGGCCGGGGTTTTTATAGACGGGGGAGGGCGGCGGGGTGGTTTAGATCAAGTCCGCGTCGCCTACGAACAGAATTCAGCGGGGATACGCCGAAATCCCGATCGGTTTTGATTCGGGTGAGAGGGAGTCCGGCGCGGGCGCGAGGTAGACAACGATCTGGTGGGTCCCACCGGTCAGCGGAAGGAAGCGGCGCGCGCGGCTGCAGGCTGGCGCGGGCGCTGGCTGGGCCGGCTGGTGGGTTTCGGCCCACTGGCCGGTTTTTTTTCTGTTTTCTCTTTTTCTTTTTCTATTTCTTTTCTGATTTGAGTTTAATTTGAATTCCAGTTTGAATTTGAATTTTTGCAAAACATGCAACACGTCCAAAATTTTTTAAATCCCCCTCTTAACATGATTTAGGGTTTTGAATCACAATTTTGGGGTGTTACAGCTCTACCCCCCTTAAAAGAAATCTCGTCCTCGAGATTGGTGTTTCTAAGAAAACAATTCCGGAAATTGTGCCTTGAGCTCATCTTCCCGCTCCCAGGTGGCTTCCTCTTCTGAGTGATGCTTCCACTGCACCTTGCACATCCGGATTCTTTTATTTCTGGTGAGGCGTTCCATCGTCTCCAAAATCTTGTATGGTTGCTCGGCATAAGACAAATCCTCAGCTACGTCCACTTCATTCATGGGTAACACCTCCTCAGGCGTCCTCAGACATTTCTTGAGTTGTGACACATGGAATACATCGTGCACATCCGATAGACGAGCCGGTAATTCTAGTTGATACGCCACTTCGCCTTTCCTCTCCAAAACTTGAAAGGGTCCGATGTATCGAGGTGACAGCTTCCCTTTCACCTTGAACCGACGAAGTCCTCTGATAGGGGACACCTTGAGATAGACATAGTCCCCCACGTTGAAAACGAGCTCTCTTCTTCATACATCGGCATAGCTCTTTTGGCGTGTCTGTGCTATCCTCAAGTTATTGCGAATTTCCCTCACCTTCGCCTCGGCTTCTTGTAGTACTTCTGGACCAAACACTTTACTTTCCCCTGTTTGGTTCCAAAATAGGGGAGTTCTGCACTTTCTCCCGTACAAGGCTTCAAACGGTGACATCTTCATACTAGCTTGATAGCTGTTGTTATAGGAAAACTCTGCATACGGTAAGTTCTTGTCCCAACTCCTATTGTTTTTGAGTGCACATGCCCTTAGCATATCTTCAAGGATCTGATTGGTTCTTTCCGTCTGCCCATCAGTTTGGGGATGATAGGCAGAACTAAAGTTCAGATGGGTTCCCATGGTTTCGTGCAACTTCTGCCAGAATCTTGAGGTGAACTGTGTCCCTCGATCCGACACTATCTTCTTTGGCACTCCATGGTAACACACGATCCTTGACATGTACAACTCTGCCAATTTGGATCCGCTGTAGCTTTCCTTCACGGGGATGAAGTGAGCTACCTTGGTTAGCCTATCAATGATGACCCATATCGAATCGTACCCTGATTGGGTCCTAGGCAATCCCACGATGAAATCCATGCTAATTTCTTCCCATTTCCATTCAGGCACTTTGAGTGGTTGCAATAATCCCGCGGGTCGTTGATGTTCTGCTTTCACCAACTGACATGTGTCACATAGAGCAACATGTTCCGCGACATCTCGCTTCATACCATACCACCAATACCTGCTCTTAAGGTCCTGATACATTTTCGTACTCCCAGGATGAATGGAATAGTCAGAATCATGAGCCTCCTTTAGAATCAATTCACGGATCTCCTTTACTTCTGGCACACAGATTCTTTTCCCGTGCCACACCGTTCCTTGTTCATCCTCTCTAAAACCCAGAGCTTTATTTTCCTTGATGAGTTGTCTGATCTCTTGTATCTTCTCGTCTTTCTTTTGACCCTCGCGGATGTCTCGCTCTAGTGTGGAGTCCACTTCCATGGCGATAGCTTCACCACTATTCACCAGGCATAGATTGAGCCTTATAACCTCGTCCTTCAATTCTGCAGGCATGTCCTTCAAGCTCAACTTATTGACCTGCACTTTCCGACTTAAAGCATCGGCCACGATGTTTGCTTTCCCAGGATGGTAGTTGATGCCTGCATCAAAGTCATTGATTAGCTGTAACCATCTCCTTTGTCTGAGGTTGAGATCTGGCTGTGTGAAAATGTACTTCAAACTCTTATGATCCGTATATATCTCGGTCCTCTTCCCCATCAAATAGTGCCGCCAAATTTTCAACGCGTGTACCACTGCGGCTAGTTCTAAGTCATGTGTAGGATAGTTTTTCTCGTGCTTCCGAATCTGCCGGGATGCATATGCCACGACATGCCCTTCTTGCATGAGAACACATCCCAACCCGTTTCCAGAGGCATCGCAGTACACCGTAAAGTTCTTCTGCATATATGGCATAACGAGCACTGGGGCTGTTGTCAATCTTTCCTTTAACTCCTGAAAACTCGTCTCGCACTACGGCGTCCATGTGAATGTGATTCCCTTCTCCAACAGTTTGGTGAGGGGTCTGGAGATCTTATAGAATCCCTCAATAAACCATCGATAGTATCTAGCCAATCCCAAAAAGCTTCGAACTTCCCCGACATTTTCAGGGGTTTTCCACTTCTGGATATCCTCGATTTTGGCGGGATCCACGGAGATTCCTCCCTCCGAGATTATATGTCCTAAGAAGGGAACTCTCTTCAGCCAAAACTCACACTTGCTCAACTTGGCATATAGTTGGTGTTCTCTCAGCCTTTGCAACACCAACCTTAGATGTTTCTCATGTTCTTCCTCATCTTTGGAGAAGACAAGAATGTCATCTATGAAAACCACCACAAATTTGTCCAGATATTCCATGAATACCTTGTTCATGAGATACATGAAGTATGCCGGGGCATTAGTTAGCCCGAAAGGCATGACAGTGTATTCATACAGTCCGTACCGAGATACGAAAGCTGTCTTGGGAATATCAGATTGCCTTATCTTGAGTTGGTGGTATCCCGACCTGAGATCAATTTTCGAGAACACACAAGCGCCTCTCAACTGATCAAACAAGTCTTCAATGCAGGGTAATGGGTACTTGTTCTTGATGGTTACCTCATTCAAAGCACGGTAATCCACGCATAACCTTTGGGTTCCGTCCTTCTTGGGCACAAATATCACCGGAGCTCCCCAAGGTGAGGAACTAGGGCGAATATACCCCTTCTCCGTCAGTTCTCTCAAATGACCCTTGAGTTCTTCTAGCTGCTTGGAGTCCATCCGATAAGGTCTCTTGTATATCGGGGCTGTTCCAGGTACTAGCTCAATTGCGAATTCCACTTCACGATCGGGAGGCATACCTGGCAACTCCTCCAGAAAAACATCTGGATATTCCCTGATAGTCCTGATTTCCTCAACTTTCACCTCAACTTGATTTAATTTAATGTCCCTCCTAGGCTCGTGTATTGTTATGAACTTTACTCTTGTGCCACTAGGGTGAGTTAGTTCCACCGTTCTGGTCGAACAATGAATGATTCCCTTATGTTTGGTCAACCAATCCATACCCAAAATAATATCTATCCCTTGTGAATCTATCACTATGAGGTTAGCAGTAAATACTTCCCATTAATGTCTAGGTTCACTTTGGGACACACTTGTCTTGTCCTTATTTCTCCACCTGGAGAGTTTACGGCTAGCATATGGTTCATTTGTGTTGTTGCTAGGTCATGCTTCTTAACAAACCCTTGAGCAATGAACGAGTGGGTAGCACCAGAGTCAAACAGCAGGGTTGCAATGTGTAAATTGGCAGGAAACTTACCAACTACCACGTCGGGTGCCTCTTGTGCTTCCTCCATAGTGACGTGGTTCACCTGTCCTCTCATTACATTCTGCTGTTGTGGCTGTGCGGGCTTCTTCTTCGGGCATTTATGGGCGTAGTGCCCCACTTCACCGCAGCTAAAACATTGCACCCCAACCTTAGGTGCCTGGCCTTTGTTGTCTTGGGGTTGGTTTGGAGGTCCTTGCACTGCTGGTCGAGGTGGATATGCGGGGCGAGGCTGCTGTACAAACTGACGTTGTGGCTGCGCTGGTGCTACGGGAGGCCTGTAGTTCGGGTTGTACCCTCTTGGTGCTGAGTAGGGTACCGCAGCACGGTTCGTCTGCCCTGTAGGTGGCTGCATCAGACGTGGGCGAGTGTTGCTCCCTGAGGCTTGATGTGACCATCCGGCCTTCCTCTTGTTCTCATTTTCCAAGACCTTCAGCTTCCTTTCTACCACAAACGCTCTGTTCACCATATTTTGGAAGCTTTCATACTCATTTGAGGACATTGCACACTGCATCTCTGCAGTAAGTCCCTCCACGAAACAATCTTGTTTCTGCTCATCAGTCTCTATGTCCCATGGGGCATAACGGGATAGTTGAGTAAATTTAGTGAGGTATTCCCTCACCGTCATGTTTCCCTGCTGCAGTCCCAAGAACTCCTTCCTCTTGTTTTTGAGTTCACCTCTTGGAATGTAATGGTTGCGGAAGCTACGCTTGAACTCTTCCCAAGTGATGTTCTCAAGGTCATGATGGGCAGCCACGTAGGCAGTCCACCAATTAGCAGCAGGTCCATGCAATTGATGAGAGGCAAACAGAACCCTCTCATACCCTTGGCACTGGATGATCCTCATCTTGCTTTCAATGGTCTTAAGCCAATCATCTGCCTCCAGAGGTTCAGCAGCACTTGCAAACTTTGGAGGTTGAGTTCATAAACTCACTCAACCTTGGTTGGCGTGGTGCAGCTTGTGGAGGTGGAACTTGATGCAAGTTGGCCACCACTTGAGTCAAGTTCTGGATGAGCTGATTTTGATTCTCCAGCATTTGGTGGAGGGGATCAACTCCTTCACGGCGACCACCCCGGTCCTGGTCTCCAGAAAGATGAGGGTTACATGCCTCATCGTTATTGTTGGCGGGGTTGGCAGCACGTCCTTTTCCTCTTCCGGCCATCTGGCAGAATCAACCAATGTTAATTTGAAAGCATTTAGTGTCATCTTACTACTTTCATTTGTTTGTACTTTGAAGCGTTGAGGCTTTGTTATACTTTTCTGAGGTTTCATTTTTCACATAAAAATAAATGCAATATTATTTCATGTGGGTTCTCACACCAAAGCAAAACAATCTAAAGACGAGGCTGTGGACAATTGCTCATGGCTTCCACAACTCACGTCACACACCAAGCATTAACACACCATTAACTACGTAACGACTCAACTACTCGACATCCTTCTAATTTAAGGGAAAGGCTCTACGCTACTCGTTTTCTTGAGCTGGCTCCTCGGGATCTTCCTCATCATTTCGGCTGCCTTCTGACTCTGCTTTGGGTGGGGAGGCTGCTGGTGGAGAAGTGCGACGACGCCTGATCGCTCGGCGATCTGGGGAGTCAGGAGTCCATGTATCATTCACGGTGACACATAATTCATTCCCATCTCCTCTTTCTCTCGCCCTTAAGCAGGCTCACAGCAACGCCTCCGTTTCCTTCAGGGTGTCCTGGACATCCTGAAGCTCTTGTTGACACTCCTGCAGTCGAGTGCTGAGCATAGCAGCATCCTCCAAGCACAAGTCCATGTGCTCATGGGAAGTCCCTTGCTGCACGGGCGGGTACTTGTACTCCGTGGTACCACTCTCACGCTGGAGGACATACATGTACTCCGTCCTGTCCATGTGGTGGCGATAGATGTGACTCTGGCAGGTGATGGCCTCCCAGGTGACATCCTTCTCCGCATCGACCTGTGTTGCTCTACAAGCTGGAGAGCGGTGGATCTTAAGCAGCCGATTTTCGTGTATAATCCTCATCTCTGAGCTCCATTCTTCCCTCTTCTCACGGATGGTCCTGGTGGAGTTATAGTGGATGATTAGCTTGCCCGTATTGCCGGCGGCTTCGAGCATACGTCGAAGACGGCGTAACAAGCCTCCTACTGCCAATCCGTAGGAAAGGTACGTCACCGGATGGCTCTCCTCTCTTTCGGCAAGGGCAACTACGGGAACTCTCCCTCCTGTGGACTTGCGAGCGGTGCGAATCATGCGAACCATCTAAAAACAAAAAGCATTTAAACTTAGGTTAGATAAACTTTTTAAACAAAATCCTATTTTGAATTAAAATTGGGGTAAGATGAAGAAAGTGACTCATTAAATTAACACTTTTCAACACACACCTTGTAAAAATAGTTTTTAAGAAAATAAGGCCCTTATATACGTCCATTTCTACCTAGGTCCACGTTCCTACGGGCAACCTTGGCTCTGATACCACTTCTGTCACACCCGGTTTTTCCGAAGAACAACCAAGTGAATATCACATGTATGCCAGGATCATTTTCTCATACATGTGACGACAAATAGTGAAGCATCATTTATTACAAGCCAGGTGTAGAATATAAATAAGTCTTACATAGCAAATGTCTCGATGGACAATAATAAGTTCATCACAAGTAAATAAACTAGCAGCGGAATAATTATTCTCGTAGGCTCCATCACAGGCGTTGCCCGGGGGTCTCCATGAACCTAGAAACCTTCTTCGGGTCCAAAGTCTTGGTCATTATACACCACCTCATTATCTTGACCTGAGCAGCAATATAAACCAACAAATATGCAAGGTTGAGTACCGATGGTACTCAGCAAGTGTGGGAAAATTATGTCATGCATGGCTAGAGCAAGGGGAGGTTGAACTCATGGTTATAGCACTACGCAATTAATACCTATCACCTTAGCTTATTAAGCACCTACATTACTACACAGATGAAATGGTCCCAATCTCCCATCCCATCACCATAATCAAATAACCATAACATCATTTCCAATGTTAAGCTCCCCGCTTAACATCCACAACTTCCAAAACCATCAATCCTCTAATCATGAATAAGTCCAAGCCGCTCTTGACCGTGAGCACGGCTGTCATGACAGTTTTGACTCTGCAGAGTTTGTACCACTGTACCCACATGTAGTGATTTCATCCCCTGTTGCCGGGTGGACTAAAAGAACCTCCATTATGCCAGTGGCTACGAACCACATTCACACTTCCCAGGTGTGTAGCCAGGAGATCACTACGAAGCCTTTACAAAGGGATTCCCGACGAGCGTGGGCCCACTGAGGTTTCACCCCTAACAGCATACAAGAGGCTCCAACCCCGCTGCAGTGGCCCCCTCTTGAGCCTTGCGGTTCATATGGTAGTCCAGCTGACACCTACTCCCCGCACCATCCAACACACCCATACTACGCCGGGGATAAACCTAATTAATTGGCCAAGCTGCCCCATCTCAGCATGTGGTTGGCACTGTAAAGCCAGGTTACATGCTCCATGAACCGGTCCTTAGGATCCAGGCAAGCACCAAACACAAACCCGAGTCTCGTGCACCCAGCACACAACCAAAACATCTAACTTGCCTTGATCCCTACCTCTACATAACTCACAATGTCTCATTCAAGAGTATGGTAAAATAAACTGATGATCTCATGTCCCAAATATCCCATTCTAAGCATGGCTAAGCATATGCATAAATAATAAATGACATGATAAAATAAATCCCAACCCAAGCTACAAGGAAACAAGGTAATGCAATTCTATGGAAACTTCCTAGCATGGGTTTCATATTTCAATTCACAATGCAAATAATTCTAGCTACACATCCTAGTATAGGATCAAAGTGGTCAAGGACACTTGCCTCCTTCCTGCTGCTCTTGAAATGGGTAGTCCTGATCTTGGAAAGGAATAACTTGCTCTTGAGCAGGTTCTACATCATACCATCACACATAGCAACAGGAAAACAACAATCCATAAGACATAGTTCACACTTCCACTTCATACAAACCACACATTCACATTTATGAAAGTCATTCACAATTATATGTGTTGTGGTCACTCTATGTGTGTTGATTGGTGGCTTGTATGCACTTTTGATCATATGTATATGATTCCTACTTTTGTGTTCACATTTATACTTACATACTATATATATGAGTTTCCAATTTAAATAAATTCCTTATATTCAATTTCTACACCTTTTAGCTACCTAGTATGCATGAAAGGTATTTTCCTCCTCCATATGTGTCTTCATAATTTCTACCAACCCTAAACTGAATTTTTTGGATTTTAGAAACTCCATTTATCATTTATGAGTTGCTATATTTTCAGATTTATTTCCTATGCCTAAGTGTGAACTTTGTTATAAAAAAATAACAAGACACATCATCTAAACAGAATAGGTTCTGATCTAAAATATTTGCTAATATATTTTTGACCTTTTCCTCTGATGTAAACTATTTTACAATTATTTTCCCTATTTTCCAGAACTATTCTTTACTTAAAAATTGTGTCTCTAAAAGTGAATAATAAATTAAACAGATTCAATCCAGCCCAAAATATGTTTTTATCTCACTTCAAAGTTTCCTAAATACTGAGAAAGTCTTTAATTAAATTTTGACAATATGTTTGTCCCACTTTTTAATTTTTAAACACTAGTCACATATTCAATTTCCTAAATTAAATACTAAACAGGGCTAAAAAGATAAACTCACCCCACTACAGGGTCTATAATATTATTTTCAGAATTTCCAGGGGTCTAGCTACACTTATCAGAGGGGTTTTGCTAATTTTTATTAAGTCCAGGGGCTAAAACTGATTTTTAAATGAATTTACATGATTTTCTGAAGTTCCAGGGGCTAGATCAGAAGTTTCCGGGGCTAGCTCCTATTTCCCGAGAACCCCAGGGGATAGCATGTAAGATTTCTAGTCTTTATAACGCGGGGCTGACGTGGACCGTCCGATTTAAAACCGACGGCTGAGATTATAACGTCGAACCGGTACGCGGGGTTTTAAACTCTACCGTGCGATTTAAAATAAATGGCGCACAAGCGGCCACGTCGCTCTGATCGAGCGCGGGCGGCGCTGCCGGCGGCGCACGGCGGCGGAAAGCGGCGATCTCGCCGGAGACTTTCGGATCTTCGAGAATTCTTCCTAGAACTGTGATCTTATGGCATAGATCGGTGGAGGGGAGGTCGGGGATCTCACCTCGGGGGTTTTCTTGAGCTCGGAGGTCCTGGAAGGTGATCGGCGACGAGGTCCGAGGTGAATTCACGGTGAGGCTCGTCGGCGCTGTGTTTACACCGCAAGTCACCGAGTTTTCTGCACCTGCAAGGTTCCTCGGAGGCGGTGGATCAAGACCAGCAAGTTAGATCGGAATTTCCGAGCTTAGATCGGCCAGAATTTGCCGGAGAAGTCTCGGTTCTCACCGGAGGAAAATCGGCGGATCGCGTGGGAAAAACAGAACGAGGCCGGGGTTTTTATAGACGGGGGAGGGCGGTGGGGTGGTTTAGATCAAGTCCGCGTCGCCTACGAACAGAATTCAGCGGGGATACGCCGAAATCCCGATCGGTTTTGATTCGGGTGAGAGGGAGTCCGGCGCGGGCGCGAGGTAGACGACGATCTGGTGGGTCCCACCGGTCAGCGGAAGGAAGCGGCGCGCGCGGCTGCGGGCTGGCGCGGGCGCTGGCTGGGCCGGCTGGTGGGTTTCGGCCCACTGGCCGGTTTTTTTTCTGTTTTCTCTTTTTCTTTTTCTATTTCTTTTCTGATTTGAGTTTAATTTGAATTCCAGTTTGAATTTGAATTTTTGCAAAACATGCAACACGTCCAAAAATTTTTAAATCCCCCTCTTAACATGATTTAGGGTTTTGAATCACAATTTTGGGGTGTTACAGTTCTTCAACCCGAAAGTCATCACAATCCATTCAAAGAGTCCCACGAACCCATGGTAATATAAAGCTGTCTTCGATGTGTCTTCCTCGACCATGAAGATCTGGTTGTACCCTAGATTACAATCTAATAAGCTGATCATTCTGTGCCCTGAAGCATTGTTGATCAACATGTCGGCAATGGGCATGGGGTACTCATCCTTGGGTGTAGCCTAGTTGAGATCTCGGAAGTCTATGCAAATCTAGGTTTCCTGTGTTTCTCTTCTCCACCAAGACTATGTTTGAGACCCACTCGGCGTATCTACATGGCCGAATGAAATTAAATTTGAGTAGACGATTTACCTCTTCCTTGATCATGTCATGTATGGCTGGGTTAAATCGTCTAAAAGGTTGCTTGTGAGGTCTAAAACCTGGCTTGATCGGCAACTTGTGTTCCACAAGCTATCGGCTGAGCCCTCGTATCTCGGTGTACACCCATGCAAAGCAATCTATGTACTCTTTGAGGAGTCTACTCACCTCTTCCTTCCGAGCACACCCGTGATCCATGTTGATGAAGGTTGGCTGATGTGCCGATCCATCACCGAGGTCCACCTCTTCTAACTCATCCACAGAAGAAAACCCTTGTCCAAGTTTTCCCAAGTCATCAAGGTCTTCGACTAGTTCACCCATATCGCTTTTACCTAAACGATATCGCTCGGTTTTCTCCTGCAGCCAAGTCAAAATGGCCTTGTTTATCTATCATCCTCAAGTTACATTGCTAAGCCGAGTGATACCATTCGGCTTCACGCACACGGGTACAAACCCATCCCTTCCAACACTTACAAAGTCGTAGTCAGTGAGGTCTCTACCCATGAGACAAATAATATCATCGTGTTGGAGGTCGCATGTGACGCCCCTGTTCCGAGAAACCCCGGAACCGAGCTGATGCATATGTGTGCCCAAGATGTTCATCACACATACACATGTAATCCACAAACTGAATTCAGAATAATACCACGAATAACAGGGTTTTATTACAATGTCTCATGAGTCTCTAACTCATTCTAGCAGCGGAAGTCTTATTCTAGCAGCGGAAGTCTTTTACACTATAGTGGAAGCAAACTAAGCAATGGCAGCAGCTCCATCTCCTACTCCACAGGCAAGTTGACGGTAGATCACACGCCTAATACTCCACATTGTCTTTGAAGTACTCCTCTCCTGTTGCTGATGATGAAGTAATAATGCAAGTTTGAGTACATGAGGTACTCAGCAAGTGCGGGAAAACATGATATGTAGCTTACAGCAAGGTAGGGAATAAAAAGGCTAATTGCATAAAGCAAAGTTTATTTTACAAGCATGGTAAAAACAGCTACTAACTTTAAGTGAATTTAATCCCAACATATATCCAATTAAAACATCAACATACCTCCATCATGATTCTCCACTTTTCATGTCTCATCCAGACATTTATCTTTCTCAACTTTTTCTCATGCTCATGAATACTATCTCATATTCATGACCATCTCATCTCATATTCAATTCCATCTCATAACGGAGACCAAAGCTCATTATCACGTCTCAACAGTTCCAATTTCATTACCAAGACCCAACAGTCCCGAAACCAAACCTCAATGACCAACCATTACCAAACCAATGACATCCCAATAACCAAACCGAACCATCCATCCCAATAACCATCCCATACCATCCATCCCAATAACCATCCCATCTAATCATGTAAGTTGTCCAGGCGCTTGTGACCGTAAGCTCGGCTATCATGATAGTTTTACACTCTGCAGAGTTTGCACCACTTTACCCACAAGTTTGTGATGTCGTCACCCGACGGCGACTGCAGAACCTCCATTATACCAGTACACAACCGTCGGTGTATGGCCAAGAGATCACAAAAAAGCCTTTACAAAGGGGTTACTAGATATATGGACTCACTAAGGTTTTACCAGCAGGCTCGAATCACCATTCTCCCACCTACGGGCCCCCTCTTGTGCCATGCGGTTCCCAGGGCAGTCCTCTCTCGACTCCCATTCCCCACGCCTTCCACGGTCCATAACAATCTATCAACTTACCTAATTAGTCTGCTAAGCCGCACCCATATTTGACCTTGTGGTGGCACTGCTTTCCTGACATGTGCTGGCATGAACCGGTCCTTAGATCTACGGCAAGTAACCACCATCTCATTCTACCACATCCACGAACCAAGCTTGCCTAGATCTCCCCCGATTCATATTCATTATCATCAAGTTCTCATTAACATTATCCATATGAGTGCAGTAGCTAGACACGTTCTATCTCGCTTCCCACATCCCATAGATTAGCGAAGCAAAAACAACCATACCCGACTCATCAACTTTCCCGGCGATAAGGGTGGTTAACAAAACTAGTAAACTCCTATAAAAGGGTTTCCCATCAAGTTGACTCAGCATACACAGTTGCAAATAAAACAGTTTCCAAAAACATGGGATCAGTATGGTCAAGGGGCACTTGCCTTGTTCCTGTGGCTTTGGTTGCTCACGGATGTCAAAGTCTTATTGTTGTAGCTCGTCGTAGATAGCTCCCTGAGCTTGTCCTTCTACTCATGATCACGCATATACAAGATTTACAGAGATCAATCATCATGCACAAACTTTACTCAAGATGCAATGGTGCATATGCATGCTAATCCTATGGTGCTGTTTTTATTAGATCAGTTTGTACGTGTTCTTGCATGTTTTAATGGCTTGCATGGGTTTTACGATGAACAAAGGTATAGGGATCAAGTCTGGACATGGTGATGATCTTGACTCAAGATCTAGATCAATTCCACCGTCAAAACTGATCAATACGTGATTTGTCCACACGAAAAAGCTTCTGTTCGAAGGGATCGAAGAAACAGATGCAAAGAAAACCGCGATGAGGTCGTAAGGTGGTAACGAAGACCTACCTCACTTCTCCGTGGTCTCGGGGTCTTCCTCCTAGCAAGACAGATCGTCAGGGCTCTCTTCCGGTGACGGCAAGCTCGTCGGCGGTCTCCGGCGAAGGGAATTAACTCGACGAGTTGGGAGCTAGGGCCTCTAAGTCGTCGACTTGGGAATAGATGGTACGGCCAAGGGGTGTTTCGGGTTCTATTTATAACCAGAAAAAGAAGAGTCCTAATCTGATTGGATTTCAAATAAGAGTCCTATTCAAATCTTTTTTTGAATCTTAACAACTTATCTCAAATCGATTCGGTGCGGTAACATCGTGGAAATCGTGTCGGTTTCCTCCCGTATCGGGTATGCCCACGCGTACAGAAGATAAATCGCTTAAGATCTCGTCACCTCCGCGGTGATGAGCTCCGGAGGCTCCACGTGTCCAGCAGAGGCTGGGCCTCCCTTTTCCGCAGAGGCGGCTCCGATTCTGCCGCGTGTCAGGCAGGCGGGACCTCCTCTCTCCTCGGAGGTGAGCTCCGCGTGCGCCACGTGTCCTGGCGGGCGGGAACCTCCCTCTCCCTCAGAGGCGAGCTCCGCGTGCGCCACATGTCCTGGCGGGCGGGACCTCCCTCTCCCTCAGAGGCAAGTTCCGCGTACACCACGTGTCAGTGTCGAACCTCCCTCTCTTCGGAGGTGGCTCCGGAAGTGCCACGTGTCCTAGCAGCACCGGATCTCTTTCTGCTCAGAGATGAGCTCCAAGGTCAACACGTGTCCAACTGCGTCGGACCTCTCTTCTCCCCAGAGGTAAGCTCCGAGAACAACACGTGTCAAGCAGTGTCAGATCTCCCGGAGGTGAGCTCCGAGAATGACACGTGTCCATCGGAACCTTCTCCTCGGAGGTCAGCTCCGAGGATGACACGTGTCCATCGAGACCTTCTCCTCGGAGGTGAGCTCCGAGATTGACACATGTTCAGTAGTGTCGAACCTCTCGGAGGTGAGATCTGAGAGAGACACGTGTCAAAACAGGGCCGAACCTCTTGAAGACAAGCTCCGAGTGCGACACGTGTCCCGTGGGTTGGACCTCCCGCTTCTCCGCAGTGACTAGCTCCGAAGGCAACACGTGTCCTGCGGGGCTGGCCTCGCTCCTCCGCAGAGGCTAGCTTCGGGGGCAACACGTGTCCCACGGGATCGGACCTCGCCCCTTCCGCAGAGGCAAGCTCCGAGCTTGCCATGTAGCCAGTTAGTGCCGGACCTCACCCCTTTCGCAGGGATGAGCTCCGAAGGCGCCACGTGGCCAGCGGGCCGCGGGAAGTGTCTACGGCGCTCCTCGGCAAACTGGAACTGGCTCTTTTTAGCTATCTTTCTGATTCTTTCTATGTTTCTACTTCTTTAAAATGCTTCTCTACATGAAATATGAATGCATGCATGAATTACGAAATTGAGGGTGTCACAGACCTACCCCCCTTAAATTGGATCTCGCCCTCGAGATTCGATAGTGTAGAATAGATGAGTGAATTCTACCTTGAGAACTTCCTCACGCTCCCATGTAGCTTCAGCTTCCGTGTGATGGCTCCATTGTACCTTGCACCATCAGATCACTTTGTTCCTCGTGACCCTTTCCTTCACGTCCAAAATTCAGACAGGGTGCTCTACATAGGTTAGATCCTCTTGAAGTTCGAGCTCTTCATTGGTACTTGCTCTTCCGGTACTCTCAAGCACTTCTTGAGCTAGGATACGTGAAACACGTCATGCACGTCGGAGAGGTGCATTGGCAGCTCCAGTTGATAGGCTACCTCTCCTCGCTTGCCCAAAATATTAAATGGCCCGATGTAGCGAGGTGCTAGCTTGCCTTTGACTTTGAAACGTGGTTGGCCACGGATAGGCGATACCTTAAGGTACACGAAGTCTCCTACTTCAAAGATCAACTTTCTTCGCCTATTGTCCGCATAACCTTTCTGTCGTGACTGAGCAGCATTCAAGTTCTCCCGTATCATTTGGACTTGCTTCTCAGCCTCTTGCAGCACTTGGGTTCAAACACTTGGTTTTCTCCGGTCTCGTTCCAAAACAATGGCGTTCTACATCGTCTACCATGCAATGCTTCGAAGGGTGACATCTTCAAGCTGGCTTGGTAGCTGTTATTGTATGAGAACTCGGCATACGGCAAGCTCCTATCCCAACTACGTCCATGTTTCAAGGCGCAAGCTCTCAACATGTCCTCCAAAATTTGGTTTGTCCTCTCGGTTTGTCCATCAGTCTGCGGGTGGTAAGCGGAGCTGAAATTTAACCGTGTACCCATGGCTTCATGCAGCTTCCTCCAGAACCTAGAGGTAAACTGAGAACCCCGATCTGAAACTATCCTCTTCGGGACTCCATGGCGGCACACGATTTGCTCCATATACAGCTTGGCTAGATCTGACACGTGGTACGTGGTTTTAACAGGAAGAAAATGAGCGGTTTTCGTCAATCGGTCCATGATAACCCAGATGGAGTCATAACCCGACCGAGTACGTGGTAATCCAACGATGAAATCCATACTAATGTCCTCCCACTTTCACTCGGGTACTTTCAATGGTTGCAACAGTCCAGTGGGTCTTTGATGTTCAGCCTTCACCCATTGGCATGTGTCGCATAAGGCAACATACTCAGCTATGTCCCTTTTCATACCATCCCACCAATAACAAGTCTTCAGGTCCTTGTACATCTTTGTACTGCCAGGATGTATGGAATAAGGTGAATTATGTGCCTCTTTTAATATCGTGTCGCGGATGTGCTTCACATTAGGCACACAAATCCTTTTTCCTAACCAAAGCGTACCCTTCTCGTCTTCCTTGAAGTCCTTTTCTATGCCTTGTCGGATCCTTTCCTTGATCTCCTTAATTTCCTCATCCGTTGCTTGGCCGTCTCTTATCTGTTGTTCCAGCGAGGAGTGGAGTTCCATCACTTCCATCTCGTTTAAGAATCTGAGATGTAACCGTTCGAACTCCTTGCGCAGCTCGGGCGGCAGCTCCCAAACCGTGAGTTGGTGACATGCTCCCTTTTGGCTCAATGCATCAGTTACTACATTGGCCTTTCCAGGGTGATAGTTGATTCCAACATTATAATACTTGATGAGTTCCAACCATCGACGTTGCCTCAAATTCAAATCCGTCTGGGTGAATATGTACTTGAGGCTTTTGTGATCCGTATAGATCTCACATCGATGACCAAGGATATAATGTCTCCAAATCTTCAAGGCATGTACCACGGCTGCGAGCTCCAAGTCATGCGTGGGGTAATTCATCTCGTGTTTCTTGAGTTGACTCGACGCATAGGCTACCACTTGTCCTTCTTGCATGAGCACGCATCCGAGCCCTTGTCTTGATGCGTCACAATATATGTCAAAACTCTTGCTCACGTCCGGCAATACCAAAACCGGTGTTGTGGTTAGCCTTTTCTTGAGCTCCTCAAAGGTTTCTTGACACTCTTGTGTCCACTGAAATGCTTTTCCCTTCATTAGTAACTCCGTCATAGGCTTCGCTATCTTGGAGAAATCCTTGATGAACCATCGGTAGTATCCAGCCATACCAAGAAAACTCCGAATGTCTCTCACATTTTGCGGTTGGTTCCACTTCAGAACATCTTCCACCTTTCCGGGATCAACCGATACTCCTTTCTCGGAGATGATGTGGCCTAGGAACGATCTCTCCTTTAGCCAAAATTGACATTTGCTAAGCTTAGCATACAATTGATGCTCTCGCGGTTTTTGCAATGTCAATCTCAAGTGTTCTTCGTGTTCTTCCTCGCTTTTCGAATACATCATGATATCGTCGATGAAAACCATGACGAACTTGTCCAAGTACTCCATGAAGACCTTGTTCATGAGGTACATGAAATATGCGGGTGCATTCGTTAACCCAAAAGACATAACGGTATATTTATACGAACTATACCGTGTTCGAAAAGCAGTCTTGGGTATGTCGGAGGGCTTAATCTTCAGCTGGAAGTATCCCGACCGAAGATCAATCTTAGAGAAAACTTGGGCACCTTTCATCTGATCGAACATATCCTCTATACGGGGCAGAGGGTACTTGTTCTTGATTGTCACCTCATTGAGAGACCTATAGTCCATGCACATCCTTTGGGTCCCATCCTTCTTGTCTACGAAGAGCACGGGAGCTCCCCATGGTGACGAGCTTGGACGTACAAAACCCTTTTCTAGCTGCTCTTGAATTTGCTTCTTGAGCTCCACTAGTTCATTGACGGGCATCCTATATGGTCTCTTTGCTATAGGTGCAGTTCCGGATACCAAATCAATGGCAAACTCAATGTCCCGGTCAGGTGGCATACCTGGAAGTTCTTCCGGGAACACGTCCGAAAATTCTTGAACCACCGGAACGCTATCCAATGTTACTTCTTCGATGTGGTTCAACGTTGCCTTCTTGGTTGTCGGTTGGGCTGACTCGAACTCAATGCGGGTACCGTACTAATTTGTCAACTGCACGCTCCTCTCAGCACATTGGATTACTCCGTTGTGCTTGCTTAACCAATCCATTCCAAGTATTATATCAAGCCCTTGGGAATCCAAGACAATAAGGTTGGCAAGGAAGTCTAGCCCCCTTATTTTAAGGTTTACTTTCGAGCATACTATATTAGTCCTCATCTCTCCACCGGGAGAATTAACCAACATAGTATATTTCAAGTGTGATATGGGTAGATTATACTTGGCAACATACTTGGATGATATGAATGAATGCGATGCTCCGGAATCAAATAAAATGGTGGCTGGGTTGGAGTTGGCAAGGAACATACCAATCACGACGTCCTCACCCTGTTGCGCTTCCTCAGCAGAGACATGGTTCACATTGCCACGAGTGTAGTTCTGCTGTCCACGGTTACCTTGCGTAGCTCCTCCGTTCGGCTGAGGGTTTTGCTTGGGTGCATTGCTTGGTTGTCCAAAAACTTTCCTCGAGCACTGACTTGCAAAGTGTCCCGTTTCTCCGCATGCAAAGCATGCCTTGTTGCTCAAGACAGCGGGGACGTTGGGGAGGGGGTTTTGAGAGTAGGCGCCCATGTTAGGATGAGGCGCCGGAGGCAAGGACACACGAGGTGCTTGCATGGTAGGATGTTGCTGTGGTGGTTTATTAGGGCGAAAAGTGGAAGTAGACGAGCCATGCTGTGGTGCAGCTAGGGGCATGTACCTGGGGCGTACGTTACTCCCTTGTGCCTGGTATGGCATCTTTCTTTTGCCCTCTTGCTCGATCTCTCGGATCTTGCTCTCAACCACTATGGCTTTGTCAACTAGCTTCTGGAAGCTTGCATAGTCATTATTGAGGAGCTGAACCTGGATCTCATTGTTCAACCCTCTCATGAACAAGTACTGCTTCCTTTGGTCCGAGTTGACATCTTCGGGGGCATACCATGATAGTTGCGTGAACTTGTTGAGGTACTCATTCATGCTCTTCCTGCCCTGGCGGAGACCTTTAAACTCTTGCCTTTTCAGCATCATGACTCCAACAGGGATGTAATGAGAGCGGAAGCTCTCCTTGAACTCAGCCCAAGTGATAGTCTCCTGGTTGACATGAGCATTGCAAAGAGCGTCCCACCAGTCAGCGGCTGCTCCCATAAGTTGGTGCGATGCGAAGAGAACTTTCTCTCGATCATTGCACTGAACTATGGCAAGCTTCTTCTCCATGGACTTCAACCAGACATCGGCCTCCATGGGGTCATTAGCTTGTGAAAAGGTAGGGGGTCGAGTCCTCATGAACTCTCCCAATCGGTTATGAACCGGCGGTGGTGGCGGCGGAGGTGCAGGGACAGGGTTGTTGTTGTTGGCTTGCAGCTGACCCAAAGTTTGGATCATTGTTTGCATGAGCTGGTTCTGCATAGCCATCAACCGTTCCAAGTTGTTTGCACCAGCCCCGGGGTCAGCATTCTCAGGAACCTCAACGTGGTCATCCTCTTGTGGTTCAGGGTTGCCACGGGCGTTCCTCCTTTGACGACTGACATTTTCTCTCACCGTCTGTGAGAGAGAGATGGGTAGAATAGAAGTTAGAAGTTTAGATGGATCCCTCCAACTATATGCATCAAGGTGGATGGACTACATGTATTAGTCTTTATGAGGATGTGAACACATGCCGAAGCATCTCGCATCTCTCTACTATGTGTGGATATGGACAACGCTTGAGACGTCCCACAACTCACACTAAGCACACAACACAAGCAATCATCACAAAAGTTTCAACACACAACTCCTCTTCAAGCTTATTCACTGGGGTCCTATGTGGTTTGGGGTGATACCAATCTATGACTTCGTCCTACGGTCAATGGGGTTCTAATGCCAATCTGTGACTTCTACCTAGGCTTGCGTCCTATGTTCAGCGTGGCTTCTAATATCAATCTGTTACTAGGCCTGCGTCCTACGGTCAACATGGCAGCTCTGATATTAATCTGTGAATTCTATCTAGGCTTGCGACCTAGGTCAACTGTGGCTCTGATACCAATCTGTGACGCCCCTGTTCCGAGAAACCCTGGAACCGAGCTGATGCATATGTGTGCCCAGGATGTTCATCACACATACACATGTAATCCACAAACTGAATTCAGAATAATACCACGAATAACAGGGTTTTATTACAATGTCTCATGAGTCTCTAACTCATTCTAGCAGCGGAAGTCTTTTACACTATAGTGGAAGCAAACTAAGCAATGGCAGCAGCTCTATCTCCTACTCCACAGGCAAGTTGACGGTAGATCACACGCCTAATACTCAACATGGTCTTCGAAGTACTCCTCTCCTGTTGCTGATGATGAAGTAATAACGTAAGTTTGAGTACATGACGTACTCAACAAGTGCGAGAAAACATGATATGTAGCTTACAGCAAGGTAGGGAATAAAAAGGCTCATTGCAGAAAGCAAAAAAAATTTTACACGCATGGTAAAAAAAAGCTACTAACTTTAAGTGAATTGAACCCAACATATATCCAATTAAAACATCAACATACCTCCATCATGATTCTCCACTTTTCATGTCTCATCCAGACATTTATCTTTCTAAACTTTTTCTCATGCTCATGAATACTGCCTCATATTCATGACCATCTCATCTCATATTCAATTCCATCTCATAACCGAGACCAAAGCTCATTATCACGTCTCAACAGTTCCAATTTCATTGCCAAGACTCAACAGTCCCGAAACAAAACCTCAATGACCAACCATTACCAAACCAATGACATCCCAATAACCAAACCGAACCATCCATCCCAATAACCATCCCGTACCATCCATCCCAATAACCATCCCATCTAATCATGTGAGTTGTCCAAGCGCTTGTGACCGTAAGCTCGGCTATCATGATAGTTTTACACTCTGTAGAGTTTGCACCACTTTACCCACAAGTTTGTGATTTCATCACCCGTCGGCGACTGCAGAACCTCCATTATACCAGTACATAACCGTCGGTGTATGGCCAAGAGATCACAAAATAGCCTTTACAAAGGGGTTACTAGATGTATGGACTCACTAAGGTTTCACCAGCAGGCTCGAATCACCATTCTCCCACCTACGGGCCCCCTCTTGTGCCATGCGGTTCCCAGGGAAGTCCTCTCTCGACTCCCGTTCCCCGCGCCTTCCACGATCCCTAACAATCTAGCAACTTACCTAATTAGTCAGCTAAGCCGCACCCATATTTGGCCTTGTGGTGGCACTGTTTTCATGGCATGTGCTGGCATGAACCGGTCCTTAGATCTACGGCAAGTAACCACCATCTCATTCTACCACATCCACGAACCAAGCTTGCCTAGATCTCCCCCGATTCATGTTCATTATCAGCAAGTTCTCATTAACATTATCCATATAAGTGCAGTAGCTAGACACGTTCTATCTCGCTTCCCACATCCCGTAGATTAGCAAAGCAAAACGCAAAAACAACCATACCCGACTCATTAACTTTCCCGGCAACAAGGGTGGTTAACAAAACTAGTAAACTCCTATAAAAGGGTTTCCCATCAAGTTGACTCAGCATACACAGTTTTTGAAAACAAAACAGTTTCCAAAAACATGGGATCAGTATGGTCAAGGGGCACTTGCCTTGTTCCTGTGGCTTTGGTTGCTCACAGATCTCGAAGTCTTGTTGTTGTAGCTCGTCGTAGATAGCTCCCTAAGATTGTCCTTCTACTCACGATCACGCATATACAAGATTTACAGAGATTAATCATCATGCACAAACTTTACTCAAGATGCAATGGTGCATATGCATGCTAATCCTATGGTGCTGTTTTTATTAGATCAGTTTGTACGTGTTCTTGCATATTTTAATGGCTTGCATGGGTTTTACGATGAACAAAGGTATAGGGATCAAGTGTGGACATGGTGATGATCTTGACTCAAGATCTAGATCAATTCCACCGTCAAAACTGATCAACATGTGATCTGTCCACACGAAAAAGCTTTTGTTCGAAGGCATCGAAGAAACAGATGCAAAGAAAACCGCGATGAGGTTGTAAGGTGGTAACGATGACCTACCTCACTTCTCCTTGGTCTCGGGGTCTTCCTCCTACCAAGACAGATCGTCGGGGCTCTCTTCCAGTGACGGTGAGCTCGTCGACGGTCTCCGGCGACTGAACTCTGGCGAAGGGAATTTACTCGACGAGTTGGGGGCTAGGGCCTCTAAGTCGTCGACTTGGGAATAGATGGTACGGCCAAGGGGTTCTATTTATAACCGGAAAAAGAAGAGTCCTAATCTGATTGTTTTTCAAATAAGAGTCATATTCAAATCTTTTTTTGAATCTTAACAACTTATCTCCAATCGATTCGGTGCGGTAACATCGTGGAAATCATGTCGGTTTCCTCCCGTATCGGGTATGCCCACACGTACAGAAGAAAAACCGCTTAAGATCTCGTCACCTCCGCGGTGATGAGCTCTAGAGGCTCCACGTGTACAGCAGAGGCTGGGCCTCCCTTTTCCGCAGAGGCGGCTCCGGTTGTGCAGCGTGTCAGGCGGGCGGGACCTCCCCTCTCCTCGGAGGTGAGCTCCGCATGCGCCACGTGTCCTGGCGGGCGGGAACCTCCCTCTCCCTCAGAGGCGAGATCCGTGTGCGCCATGTGTCCTGGCAGGCAGGACCTCCCTCTCCCTAAGAGGCGAGTTCCGCGTACGCCACGTGTCAGTGCTGAACCTCCCTCTCTTCGGAGGTGGCTCCGAATGTGCCACGTGTCAGTGCGGGACCTCCCCTCTCTCCGGAGGGTGGCTCCGGAAGTGCCGCATGTCCTAGAAGCGCTGGATCTCCTTTCTGCTCAGAGATGAGCTCTGAGGTCAACACGTGTCCAACTGCGTCGGACCTCTCTTCACCCCAGAGGTAAGCTCCGAGAACGACACGTTCAAGCAGTGTCGGATCTCCCGGAGGTGAGCTCCGAGGATGACACGTGTCCATCGGGACCTTCTCCTCGGAGGTGAGCTCCGAGGATGACACGTGTCCATCGGTACCTTCTCCTCGGAGGGGAGCTCTGAGATTGACACGTGTTCAGTAGTGTCGGACCTCTCGGAGGTGAGCTCCGAGAGCGACACGTGTCAAAACAGGGACGGACCTCTCGAAGACGAGCTCTGAGAGCGACACGTGTCCCGTGGGTTGGACCTCCCGCTTCTCCGCAGTGACTAGCTCCGAAGGCAACACGTGTCCTGCGGGGCTGGCCTCGCTCCTCCGCAGAGGCTAGCTATTGGGGCAACACGTGTCCCACGGGGTCGGACCTCGCCCCTTCCGCAGAGGCAAGCTCCGAGCCTCCCACGTAGCCAATTAGTGCAGGACCTCACCCCTTTCGCAGGGATGAGCTCCGAAGGCACCACATGGACAGCGGGCCGCGGGAAGTGTCTACGGTGCTCCTTTGCAAACTGGAACTTGCTCTTTTTAGCTATCTTTCTGATTCTTTCTTCGTTTCTTCTTCTTTATAATGCTTCTCTACATGAAATATGAATACATGCATGAATTATGAAATTGAGGGTGTTACATCGCACGACTCGGCCATTGCCACACAACCCAAGTTATTAGCTTCGATCACCTCTACTTCAATGCCAACCCATTGGATGAGGTAGTGGTGAAGCGCGGATGGCACACACTCATTGGTGTGTATCCAATCTCGCCCAAGGAGTAGATTGTATCTACTCCGCACGTTAACGATGAAGAAAGCTATGGGTATCGTCTTGCTTCCTACGGCAAACCCACTTTGCGTCGTGTTAGATCATCTTCCCCATAACCAAGTCTCTCAAACATGGTCATGGGAATGATGTTTATCCTAGCTCCTCTGCCAAGCAACATGCATCCAACTGGTGTTCCATCAACGTGACCACGTATGTAGAGGGGCTTCATGTGTTGTTTGAGCTTCTCTGGCTTTTCAAAGACAACATTCTTGGCTCCTAGATCAAGCTCGACCACCTCAACCTCCGGGATGCAGAACTCAGCCGGTAGATGGAACACAATGTTCACTTTAACCTAGTTTTTCATCATTGCCTGTGATATCTTCTTCTGTTTCATAGTTTCCAGCTTCCTCTCGGGCAATCCTTTTCTCTTTCCATGTCTTCTTGGTGGTGAACCAACAATCCCTTTGCTCCTCCTTCCTCTTCTCAGCAGGTTCCAGGGCTTTAGTATTTGTACACACCTTTTCTGAGTTTTGTTGAGCCTTGTGGGACACCATTGGGGTTCTGGCTTTATTCTCAGAGCCATCATCTTGATCATGTCTTGCTTCACCTCCTCTGGCTTCACATCCCACCTGCTAAGTCGTCTTGGAGCTGTCTTGGACTAGTCGATTGATGCTTTGAGTTGTTGTGGTCGTGCACATTCAACCGGCCTTGGTACCTTGTATTTGGGTGCTGCTGTATGGTCCGACGATGATTCTTCCTTCCGGAGAAACCAACCTACAACATTTGATAGGAGGTACCAGATCAGCTTTGGCTCTCTCGGTTTTGCTTGGACCAGCATCTGTCTTCATGTTGGAGCTTTCAACCTCGTGCCGTTTACCCAAGACCTGTTTTGTGAACTGGCCTTCTCTTCTCGAGTTGCTAGGGGTCAATTTATCTTGGATCACACAAGGTACCGACCCGATTATCAGTACATAGTGTCCCGATCATGTGCTCTCCTCAGTCTGAGTCTTTCCAACATGTCTCTGATATGGGGTGGAAGCATCAGCACTTTCTAGTGATTTTTGCTTCGGTCTCCATGTGGTGGTGTTGCTTCCATGCTCATCCAGTCACTGCTCCCATAGTCGAGCTTCCTGAGTCTTTCGGGAGGGCTGTTTACCTTGGAAAAACATCGACTTCTTGAGGTTCTGATGACTCCCAAACCTGCCCTCCAAGCCCCTTGGGAAGGTCATTTATCTTGGAAAATCATCGGTTCCTCAAGGTGCCGATGACTCTCGAACCCGGTTCTGCCGAGAGTGCTTCCAAGGATTCTGTTGGCGTAGGTCATGGACCCGTTGTACTTGCAATCTCTTAACCTGTGAAAGACACTCTTTCCTTGCTTCCTCCTGAGGTACTTGGTGATCATATACTCTGAAGTTGGCTTGAACTGGATAGTCTTCCTTGGTTCGTTGAGCTTCCATATGCCGACTTCGGTGTTTTGAGGCTTAATCATCTTCTTACATAGATCATCGGAAATGATCACATTCTTCCATCTTGTTGTGTATGCATGATCGATCCTCACAAGGATCTTCTTCCCTTCGAAGTTCACCATGTTGATGGTGAAGGGATTCGTATCAAGCTTCATTCGGTGTCTATCATCGAGTGTCAACCAGCCGTCATTGAGAGCCGATTGTACCCGTCTACGGAAAAATATGCAATCGTTAGTTAAATGTGAATATATGTCGTGCCACTTACAATAACGTTTGTTAGCCAGCTGCTCGGGTGATGGAATAATGTGACCACTCTTGAGAATGATCACCCGGTTCTATAAGAGCATGTCGAAGTGCTTGTCGCACTTTGTCACGTCGAAGGTAGACTTGATCTCTTCTTTATTCCCGGGGCTGGGTTTCAAGAATGTACAAGCTAGGGCTTGTTCTTGTGATTTTCAACCCACTCAGCCACACAAACATCAGCTTCATCCTCACTGGTCGGGTCCTCCCTGAGGTTGTTAACATACTGCTTCTCTCGGTCTCTGTAGTTGTTTTACTTGAACCGGCCATGTGCTTTGGCCTCTTTGGCTCGACTCTCACACGCCAAAGCTCGCTGCAGAAATTGGTTGACATCTCTGAACTCCATGCCATGCCATCCTACAAATGCTAGATCGGCCAAATCCTTTTCCCCTATGGTTAGGGTAAAGCATTTGTTCTGGGTTTCCCTGAACCTTTTGATGTATTCAGTTACGAGTTCATTATGTTTTTGCCTGACCGCGGTTAGATGAAACAATCTAAGTTCGGTCTCACCGTTATAGAAGTACTCAAGAAACTTTGTTCCAAACACGGCTAGGTGAGGACAGAATTAGGAGCTAAAGAGATAAACCAGCTAAAGGTCGTGCTTGTTAGGGACAGAGGAAATAATCTGACCCGTTTTACATCAGTTACTCCTATGTCACTACACTGGATCAGGAATTGGGCTACGTGTTCTTGTGTAGTTTTTGAATCCTCCCCACTAAACTTAGAGAAATCGATCACCCTGAAACCCCTGGGATATGTGACATTATCATAGTGGTCGAGGTAAGGTTTTCAGTAGTTTCTGATGGTTGCTCTGGTCGTTACCCCGAACTCCCTAAGTGCCCTGGCCACCTGGTCTCTAAGCTCATCGCGCGGAGCATTGTTTGGTGCTATGGGAGGTTCTGGCAAGTTGCAAGGTGCAACTTGTCGCGGTGGCGGAGGAAAATACGCGTCGAGCACTGGCCCGAGCGTACACCACTGCCTGTGGGTGGCATGGCAGGTCCATACGCGATGGTTTGGTAATATGGTTGTTGCACGTTCGCGATTGTCTGCCTAGGTTGGACATAAGACGGAGGCATCCAAGGTGATGAGGTACTTGCTATGTTTGTTGCCGCACTACTCGTGTTGATGTCTATGAGTTTGCCCCCCACCTCATCTTACACTTGCTAGACGGTAGATCGGATCTGCCGATGGAGGTTTGTATCTATGTGTGCTCTACATCGGCCTTAAACGTGTCAAAAGAGTCTTTGAGCCTATCTGCTACCGAAGATGCCATCTGCTCTAAGTCCGCATTTTACTTGGTAGCTACTGATACATCTACGAGTTGAACTAGTTCTTCAAGGGATATCGATGTGCTTACCTTGCGTGATGTTTCCTCGTGCGTGTCGGCCTTCTGGACGATGCCTCCTAATGTTTTCTTGAAACACGCCAACTTGGACTGCATATGTGCTATCTTTTCTTCATGGATCTCTCACTCCAACTCATCTTGGATGCATTCGCGGTCCTTCGGCGAGAGATCTTCGAGGTGGACATCGATGATGTTGCTCACGTCAACGGCTTTGCCGTCGGCCTTCCTCCTAGATGCATCTGCCAGTCATCAAGTTGATGTGTTGGTCGATGCAGTTGACGTTGCTCTCAAGCGGAGTCGCCGATTCTGTTGGTGAACAGATCGTCGGAGTCGCCTGTTTTGTGATGATTTTCAGCGTTAGTCACCGAAACTTAGATGAACGTGAAGTTTCTATGGTAGAAACATGATAAGTCTCACTTTTGTGGAGAGAACCCAAATGCTTTCCTCGGCAAAGCACCAAAGAACTATGAACCACGCCTATCTAAGAACTATGAAGAACCAAAGAACAAATAAACAACGAAAGTTTTTTAATCTGAATTGAACTTCTTATTCTCCGCAGAGGGCTACCTTTATATAGCCTTGGTACAAATCTCGATGACTCTATCTATTCTAGGTTTGAACTAGGACTCTCTAATCTTTACCTTATCTCTAAGGCACGTATACACGAAAGTATCGTGCAAACACTTTCTAGAACATTGACACGACAAAAACATAAAGATTTACATTGTTTGAATCCACCCGAGAACTACTAAGTTGTGCTCCGACCTTTGCATCTTGCGGTTTAGCTTGTTTAACTTGCGGCTGCGAGGTAAACTTGGTTTCCCGAACTGGACCTCCACCCGGGTGCCCGCATCTTGGGTTTTCAAGGTGAAACTACCTCCTGCAAGCTGATCTCTCGCTGGGGTCGTTTGCACCTTAAGTTTTCAAGATAAATGGCTTCTCGCGACCTGTTTTTTTGGCGTCTCCTACCTGCAAAACACACAACCATTTTAATACCCAAAACATAGTAGACCTCCCAGGCATAAAATCAAACTGGTTTTTAGTGGCATTAGTCACTCTCCTCAAGCGGTGTTTAATCACTCTCTCCCAAAGCTTCATAGTATGATTCATAAGCTTAATCCCTCAGTAATTAGTACAACTTTGAATATATCCTTTATTCTTGAGGATAGGTACTAATATACTTCTCCTCCACTCTTCAAGCATCTTGTTTGACTGAAAAATATGGTTGAATGGCTTCGCGAGCCATACTATTGCCACATCCCCAATGCATCTCCACACATCAATAGTGTGACGCCCTCAATTCTGTGGGAAAACCACGGAATCGAGAACTAATGCATATGTGTGCCCAGGATGTTCATCACACATACACATAAGTTCCACAAACTGAATTCAGATTATATATTACCACGAATAACAGAGTTATTTACAATACCTCATGAGTCTTGGACTCATGCTCACAGCGGAAGTCTTATTCTAACGCGGAAGCAATTTAGCTAATGCAGAAACAAATCTAAGCAAAAGTGGCTCCATCTCTACTCCTTCCACAGGCAAGGTTGAGAACAGATCACACGCCATAATGCTCCACTTGGTCTTCATAGTAGGCTTCTCCCGCTGCTGATGATGAAATAATAATGCAAGTTTGAGTACAATGATGTACTCAGCAAGTGCGGGAAAACACATGATATGCAGCTCATAAACAAGGTAGGTATAAAAAGGCTTATTTGCAGAAAAGCAGATTTATAAAACCCTGATAAAACAGCAACTTAACTTTAGATGAATGTAATCCCAGCATGTATTAAACTACCAAAATACCTCCATCGCTTTCCATGTTCCACCCGAACATTAACCAACCTCATTCTTACTCACGAATACCTCCTCGTATTCGCTACCATCTCACGAATACCTTCACATATCCGCTACCATCTTATCTCATAACAACTTTGTCTCACACCGAGACCAGTTTCACTGCCATGACTCAACAGTCATGCAACCATCTTATCACCCGGACTCAACAGTCCCAACAACCATACAATAACCAACACCAATAACCATAACCAAGAACCTTCCCAATAACCATCCCAACTAATCATGGCAGTTTAGCCAGGCGCTCATGACCGTAAGCTCGGCTATCATGATAGTTTTAGACTCTGCAGAGTTTGCACCTCTTTACCCACAAGTTTGTGATTTCGTCACCCGTCGGCGACTGCAGAATCTCCATTATACCAGTACACAACCGTCGGTGTATGGTCAAGAGATCACAAAATAGCCTTTACAAAGGGGTTACTAGATGTATGGACGCACTAAGGTTTCACTGGCAGGCTAGAATCTCCAATTCTCCCACCCACGGGCCCCCTCTTGTGCCATGCAGTTCCCAGGGCAGTCCTCACTCGACTCCCATTCCCCGCGCCTTTCACAATCCATAACACTCTAGCAACTTACCTAATTACTCAGCTAAGCCGCACCCATACTTGGCCTTGTGGTGGCACTGTTATCCTGGCATGTGCATGCATGAACCGGTCCTTAGATCTATGGCAAGTAAACCACCATCTCAAGCTACCTCATTCACAAACCCGGGCTTGCCTAGATCACCCTCCGATCCATGTTCATTATCCTCATCAATATTCCTATATCATTACTAGTGCAGTTAGCTAGACACATCTATCTCGCTTCCCAATCCCATAGACTCAGCGAAGCATAAAGCAAAAACCATACCCGACTCATAAACTTCCCAGGCGACAAGGGTGGTCCAACCAAAACTAGTAAACTCCTATAAAAAGGGTTTCCCATCATGTTTGACTCAGCACACACACCTTTTCGCAAAACAAAATAGTTTTACCCAAAACATAGGATCAACATGGTCAAGGAGTACTTGCCTTGTTCTTGCGGTTCCGGTTGTTCTTGGATCTCAAAACCTTGTTGCTGCAGTTCATCGTAGACAGCTCCCTGAGCTTGTCCTGCTATGTAGGATTACGTGCATACAAGATTCACAGCAATCAATATCATGCACAAACCTTAAACTAGATGCAATGATGCACATGCATGCTATCCTATGATTAGTTTTATTAGATTGGTTTGTACGTGTTCTTGCATGGCTTGCATGGACAGAGGTGTTCGGATCAAAGGTGTATGTGGCGATGATCTTGTCTTTAGATCAACCTGATCATTAAGTGATCTATCCACGAGAAGGCTTCTGTTCGAAAGGAATCAAAGAACAGATGCAAAGAAAACACAACGATGTCGTAAATTGGTATTGGAGACCTACCTTACATTCTTCTCGGTCTTCGAGGTCCTCCTCAGATCGTTGGGCTTCCTCCGGCAATCTTCCCTGCTGTACTCCGGCGATGGTTTACTCGGCGAGTTAGGGCTAGGGCTCTAAGTCGTCGGCTCAGGAGTTGGAAAAGAAGTTTGTGGTTTCGGCCAAAGGTTCTGGGTTCTATTTATAATCGGGAAGAGAAGAGTCCTAATCTGATTGTATCCCAAATAAGAGTCTTATTCAGATCGTCGTTGGATCCTATCATCTTATCTTTAGTTGATTTGGTGCGATAACGTTGTGGAATTCAGATCGGTTTCCTTCTCGTACCGGTATTCTTAAGCGTAACAGCCGCTCCAGAACTCGTTACCTTCGCGGTGATGAGCTCCGGAGGCTCCACGTGTCCTTCCGGGGCCTGGTATCTCCTTCTCCGTAGAGACGAGCTCCGGTTGTGCCGCGTGTCAACGAGCGAGACCTCCCCCCTCCTTTGGAGGTGAGCTCCGCGCACGCCACGTGTTGGCGTCGGTCTTTCCTTTCTTCCTTCTTCAGGGGCATGCCTCGATGTCGACACGTGTCCAGCAGCGACAGACCTCCCGGAGATAAGCTCCGGTGGCGACACGTGTCCGATAGAACCGGACCTCTCGGAGGTGAGCTCCGAGATCGACACGTATCCCGTACGACTGGTCCTCTGATTTCCGTGATGACTAGCTCCGAAGGTGACATGTGTCCTGCGGAAATGCCTTTGCTTCTTCCGTAGAGGAAAGCTCCGAGAGCAACACGCGTCCCCCAGGGTCGGACCTCCCCCCTTTTGCGGAGATGAGTCCCGAACCTGCCATGTAGCTATTTTAGCGGCGGACCTCTCCCCACCTCGCAGGGACGAGCTCCGAACATGCCTCGTGGCCGTCGGCTGCGGTGAGTTGTCTTCGGCGTTTTCTAAGAGCTAGATTCGGCTCTTATTGGCCATCCTTCTGATATTTTTTTCTCTGTTCCTTCTTTTCTTAAAATGTTTCCTCTTCATAAAGCATGAACATATGCTGACACCCGAGATGAGGGTGTCACAAATCTACCCCCCTTAAATTGAATCTCGCCCTCGAGATTCATTAGTAGAAAATAGATGGGGAAATTCTGCCTTAATATCCTCTTCACGCTCCCATGTGGCTTCAGCTTCGGTGTGATGGCTCCATTGTACCTTGCACCATCGAATCATCTTGTTCCGGGTGACCCTTTCCTTTACGTCCAAGATTCGGACAGGGTGTTCCGCATAAGTCAGGTCTTTTTGAAGTTCAAGCTCTCCCATTGATACTTGTTCCTCTGGTACTCTCAAGCACTTCTTGGGCTGGGATACATGAAACACGTCATGTACGTCGGAGAGGTGGGTTGGGAGCTCTAGTTGATAGGCTACTTCTCCTCGCTTGTCCAGAATCTTAAATGGTCTGATGTAGCGAGGTGCTAGCTTGCCTTTGACGTTAAAACGTCGTTGGCCTCGGATAGGCGATACCTTAAGGTATACGAAGTCTCCTACTTCGAAAGTCAACTTCCTTCGCCTATTGTCCGCATAGCCTTTCTGTCGTGACTGAGCAGCCTTTAAGTTCCCCCGTACCGTCTGGACTTGTTTTTCAGCTTCTTGTAGTACTTCGGGTCCAAACACCTGGTTCTCTCCGGTCTCGTTCCATAACAGTGGCGTTCTACACCGTCTACCATATAATGCTTCGAAAGGCGACATCTTCAAGCTAGCTTGATAGCTGTTGTTATAGGAGAACTCGGCATACGGTAAACTCCTATCCCAACTACGCCCATGTTTCAAGGCGCAAGCTCTCAACATGTCCTTCAGAATTTGCTTTGTCCTTTCAGTTTGCCCATCCGTTTGTGGGTGATAGGCGGAGCTGAAATCCAGTCGTGTACCCATGGCTCTCTACAGCTTCCTCCAGAACCTAGAGGTAAACTGAGAACCTCGATCTGAGACTATCCTCTTCGGGACTCCATGACGGCACACGATCTGTTCCATGTACAACTCAGCTAATTGTGCCACGTTGTAATTGGCCCTTACAGGGAGAAAATGGGCGGTTTTCGTCAATCGGTCCACGATAACCCAGATGGAGTCGTAATCCGATTGAGTACGTGGCAATCCGACGATGAAATCCATACTGATGTCTTCCCACTTCCACTTTGGTACCTTCAAAGGTTGCAACAATCCAGCGGGTCTTTGATGTTCGGCCTTTACCCGTTGGCATGTGTCGCATAGGGCAACGTATTCGGCTACATCCCTCTTCATACCATCCCACCAATAGCAAGTTTTCAAATCCTTGTACATTTTGGTGCTTCCGGGATGTATAGAATAGGGTGAATCATGTGCCTCCTTTAATATCATGTCGCGGAGGTGTTTTATGTTAGGCACACAAATCCTTGTTCCTAACCAAAGCGTTCCCTTCTCATCCTCCTTGAAATGCTTCTCTATTCCTTGTCGGATTCTTTCCTTGATCTCCTCATCCGTTGCCTGGCCATCTCTTATTTCTTGCTCCAATGAGGAGTGGATCTCCAATATTTCCATTTTGTTCAAGAATCCGAGATGTAACCGTTCGAACTCCTTACGTAGTTCGGGTGGTAGTTCCCGAATCGTGAGTCAGTGACATGCTCCCTTTCTGCTCAATGCATCAGCTACTACATTGGCCTTCCCGGGGTGGTAGTTGATTCCAACATCATAATCCTTGATGAGTTCCAACCATCGACGTTGCCTCAAATTCAAGTCTGTTTGTGTAAATATGTACTTGAGGCTCTTATTATCCGTATAGATCTCACATCGATGACCAAGGATATAATGTCTCCAAATCTTCAATGCATGCACTACTGCTGCTAGCTCCAAGTCATGTGTAGGATAATTAAGCTCGTGCTTCTTCAATTGTCGTGAGGCATAGGCTACCACTTGTCCTTCTTGCATGAGCACACATCCGAGCCCCTGTCTGGATGCGTCATAATATATGTCAAAGCTCTTGCTTACGTCTGGCAATACCAGAACCGGTGATGTGGTTAGCCTTCTCTTGAGTTCCTCAAAACTTCCTCGGCAGGCTGGTGTCCATTGGAAGACTTTTCCCTTCATTAGCAACTCCGTCATAGGTTTTTCTATTTTAGAGAAGTCTTTAATGAAGCGTCAATAGCATCCAGCCATCCCAAGAAAACTCCGAATGTCCCTCACGCTCTAGGGTTGGTCCCACTTCAGAATATCTCTTACTTTTCCGGGATCAACCGATACCCCTTCCTTGGAGATAATGTGGCCTAGGAAAGATATTTCCTTTAGCCAAAATTGACACTTGTTAAGCTTGGCATACAATTGATGCTCTCGCAATTTCTGCAAGGTCAATTTCAAATGTTTTTCATGCTCCTCCTCACTTTTTGAATACACCATAATGTCGTCAATGAAAACCACAACGAACTTGTCCAAGTACTCCATGAAAACCTTGTTCATAAGGTACATAAAGTATGCGGGTGCATTGGTCAACCCAAAAGACATGACTGTATATTCATACGAACCATACCGTGTTCGAAAGGCTGTCTTGGGTATATCGGAAGGCTTGATCTTCAGCTGGAAGTATCCTGACCGAAGGTCAATCTTGGAGAACACTCGGGCTCCTTTCATTTGGTCGAACAGGTCCTCTATACGGGGCAGAGGGTATTTGTTCTTGATTGTTACCTCGTTGAGAGACCTATAGTCCACGCACATCCTTTGGGTTCCATCCTTCTTGTCTACGAAGAGCACCGAAGCTCCCCATGGTGACGAGCTTGGACGGATAAAACCCTTTTCCAACTGTTCTTGAATTTGCTTCTTGAGTTCAACTAGCTCGTTGACGGGCATCCTATAGGGTCTCTTGGCTATGGGTGCAGTTCCGGGTACCAAATCGATGGCAAACTCAATGTCCCGGTCAGGTGGCATACCTGGAAGCTCTTCCGGGAATACGTCCGAAAATTCCTGAACCACTGGAATGTTGTCCAATGTTGTTCCTTCGACGTGGTTCAAATTTACCCGTTCGGTTGTTTGCTGGGCTGACTCAAACTCGACACGAATACCGTGCTCGTTTGTCAACTGCACGCTCCTTTCAGCACATTGGATTACTCCGTTACGCTTGCTTAGCCAATCCATAACTCTTATTTAGGGGTGTAAGTTGCTGTTAACCCGTGGCTCTAATATCAATCTAAGGTTTCTATCTAGGCGTGTAACCTACTGTCAACCCGTGGCTCTGATACCAATCTGTGACGCCCTCAATTCTGTGGGAAAACCACGGAACCGAGAACTAATGCATATGTGTGCCCAGGATGTTCATCACACATACACATACGTTCCACAAACTGAATTCAGATTATATATTACCACGAATAACAGAGTTATTTACAATACCTCATGAGTCTTGGACTCATGCTCACAGCGGAAGTCTTATTCTAACGCGGAAGCAATTTAGCTAATGCGGAAACAAATCTAAGCAGAAGTGGCTCCATCTCTACTCCTTCCACAAGCAAGGTTGAGAACAGATCACACGCCATAATGCTCCACTTGGTCTTCATAGTAGGCTTCTCCCGCTGCTGATGATGAAATAATAATGCAAGTTTGAGTACAATGATGTACTCAGCAAGTGCGGGAAAACACATGATATGCAGCTCATAAACAAGGTAGGTATAAAAAGGCTTATTTGCAGAAAAGCAGATTTATAAAACCCTGATAAAACAGCAACTTAACTTTAGATGAATGTAATCCCATCATGTATTAAATTACCAACATACCTCCATCACTTTTCATGTTCCAACCGAACATTAACCAACCTCATTCTTACTCACGAATACCTCCTCGTATTCGCTACCATCTCACGAATACCTTCACGTATCTGCTACCATCTTATCTCATAACATCTTTGTCTCACACCGAGACCAGTTTCGCTGCCATGACTCAATAGTCATGCAACCATCTTATCACCCTGACTCAACAGTCCCAACAACCATACCATAACCAAAACCAATAACCATAACCAAGAACCTTCCCAATAACCATCCCAACTAATCATGGCAGTTTAGCCAGGCGCTCATGACCGTAAGCTCGGCTATCATGATAGTTTTAGACTCTGCAGAGTTTGCACCTCTTTACCCACAAGTTTGTGATTTCGTCACCCGTCGGCGACTGCAGAACCTCCATTATACCAGTACACAACCGTCGGTGTATGGTCAAGAGATCACAAAATAGCCTTTACAAAGGGGTTACTAGATATATGGACTCACTAAGGTTTCACCAGCAGGCTAGAATCTCCAATTCTCCCACCCACGGGCCCCCTCTTGTGCCATGCAGTTCCCAGGGCAGTCCTCACTCGACTCCCATTCCCCGCGCCTTTCACAGTCCATAACACTCTAGCAACTTACCTAATTACTCAGTTATGCCGCACCCATACTTGGCCTTGTGGTGACACTGTTATCCTAGCATGTGCATGCATGAACCGGTCCTTAGATCTATGGCAAGTAAACCACCATCTCAAGCTACCTCATTCACAAACCCGGGCTTGCCTAGATCACCCTCCGATCCATGTTCATTATCCTCATCAATATTCCTATATCATTACTAGTGCAGTTAGCTAGACACATCTATCTCGCTTCCCAATCCTATAGACTCAGCGAAGCATAAAGCAAAAACCATACCCGACTCATAAACTTCCCAGGTGACAAGGGTGGTCCAACCAAAACTAGTAAACTCCTATAAAAAGGGTTTCCCATCATGTTTGACTCAGCACACACACCTTTTCATAAAACAAAATAGTTTTACCCAAAACATAGGATCAACATGGTCAAGGAGTACTTGCCTTGTTCTTGCGGTTCCGGTTGTTCTTGGATCTCAAAACCTTGTTGTTACAACTCGTCGTAGACAGCTCCCTGAGCTTGTCCTTCTATGTAGGATCACGTGCATACAAGATTCACAGCAATCAATATCATGCACAAACCTTAAACTAGATGCGATGATGCACATGCATGCTATCCTATGATTAGTTTTATTAGATTGGTTTGTACGTGTTCTTGCATGGCTTGCATGGACAGAGGTGTTCGGATCAAAGGTGGATGTGGCGATGATCTTGTCTTTAGATCAACCTGATCATTAAGTGATCTATCCACGAGAAGGCTTCTGTTCGAAAGGAATCAAAGAACAGATGCAAAGAAAACACAACGATGTCGTAAAGTGGTATTGGAGACCTACCTTACGTTCTTATCGGTCTTTGAGGTCCTCCTCAGATCGTTGGGCTTCCTCCGACGATCTTCCCTGCTGTACTCCGGCGATGGTTTACTCGGCAAGTTAGGGCTAGGGCTCTAAGTCGTCGGCTCAGGAGTTGGAAAAGAAGTTTGTGGTTTCGGCCAGAGGTTCTAGGTTCTATTTATAATCGGGAAGAGAAGAGTCCTAATCTGATTGTATCCCGAATAAGAGTCTTATTCAGATCGTCGTTGGATCCTATCATCTTATCTTTAGTTGATTTGGTGCGATAACGTTGTGGAATTCAGATCGGTTTCCTACTTGTACTGGTATTCTTACGTGTAACAGCCGCTCCAGAACTCGTTACATTCGCGGCGATGAGCTCCGGAGGCTCCACGTGTCCTTCCGGGGCCTGGTATCTCCTTCTCCGTAGAGACGAGCTCCGGTTGTGCCGCGTGTCAACGAGCGGGACCCCCCCTCCTTTGGAGGTGAGCTCCGCGCATGCCACGTGTTGGCGCCGGTCTTTCCTTTCTTCCTTCTTCAGGGACATGCCCCGAGGTCGACACGTGTCCAGCAGAGACAGACCTCCCGGAGATAAGCTCCGGTGGCGACACGTGTCCGATAGAACCGGACCTCTCGGAGGTGAGCTCCGAGATCGACACGTATCCCGTGCGACCGGTCCTCTGATTTCCGTGATGACTAGCTCTGAAGGTGACATGTGTCCTACGAAAATGCCTTTGCTTCTTCCGCAGAGGAAAGCTCCGAGAGCAACACGTGTCCCCCAGGGTCGGACCTCCCCCCTTTTGCGGAGATGAGTCCTGAACCTGCCACGTAGCTATTTTAGCGGCGGACCTCTCCCCACCTCGCAGGGACGAGCTCCGAACACGCCTCATGGCCGTCGGCTGTGGTGAGTTGTCTTCGGCGTTTTCTGAGAGCTAGATTCGGCTCTTACTGGCCATCCTTCTGATATTTTTTTCTATGTTCCTTCTTTTCTTAAAATGTTTCCTCTTCATAAAGCATGAACATATGCTGACACCCGAGATGAGGGTGTCACAAATAGGGATATCATCAGGGTCGAGGGCCTTTCCTCCTTTCATCCTTTTAAATTAGCATGATTTGTGAGTTAATGTTAGATTTAAGAGCATGAATTTGTCAGCATGTAACTTCCTACTCTTTCTTCAAGTATTTGTTTCCTTAGAGAATGCATATAGATCTATCATAGCCCCCCAACTTTATATACCATCTTCATTGGCGGGTGGTTGACGTGACCCATCTATCACTTGAAATAGCTTGTCTAGTGGTGGGGACTGTGTCATGTGTCCGTCACTAGAGATGCTATCTTTGGTGGGAGGCTAATGACGGCGTACCCCGCCATTAGAAAAAATATCATTTTAGTGGTCTTGCTAAAGTTACAGTCTCGATGCCTGCCACTGTAATGGGTTATGACCCATCCCTGAACACTTTTAGGGTGTGTTTGGTCAGCTGTGGATTACTGAAAATATGATTCTAAGTATGAGCTGTGAGAAAGCTATTGTGAGTTGAGAGCTGCAAGGAAGCTAAAATCTGTTTGGCTGGAAACAACTATCAACTGTGGATTCTGTAATAAATGTATGTTATAAAAAAATAACATTTCAGGTTGTGTAATCAGTGGCATGTTGAGTAATTACTGGGAAAAGTTGGAAGAGGAATCTGGAAAATCTAGGGTACTAGCATATTTTTATTTGCACTAGGAAAATCTGTAGATTCTGGAGAATCTTCTCATGGGAACCTCTTTGGTTCAAATTTTTTTGGTAGAGAATCTGATTGGTGCAGCTGAACCAAATGGTCACTTAGTAGTGCACCCATACATACATACTAAAAAAATTAATTTGATGTATGTGTCCTGGGGATTCTGCTGCTGATACGTTTATATTTAGTTATGAGAACTTGAAGAAGACGTACATGCTAGTAGATATAGGCGGTTGTAAGGAGACATGATTTAACTAGATGATGCAGACCCTCACGATAAGGTAAAATTCTACCCTTGCTTGGATGGATTGTTCTTGATATCTTTTCGATAAAGATTATTCTTGATATGAAGTGTATAGCGCTCTCAGTATGTCTTTTTTATCGTCTATTTAATGCTCTTAACTTAGTACCCTTCCCTTGCGTCATATAGATGGTCGGGGGTCACAAGTGCATAAGTCGAGTCGATTAAAAATTTGATTAGTCTGAATGGGACTCTAACTATGTCTTTCTAAATTAGATCTCAAGGCTGTTGCATCTTTTCTTGTGTAGACGCTATCTTTGTCGTTGGCTGAGCCTCTGTGGGTTTTGACTTGGTCAATTCTATAAGTATGACATACATAGTGGCCATCCTCTTGTCCGTTTGTACTGCAAGCAAAATGCCGCAACATTATTATTGGGAGAGATGTCGTTTCTTTTTGAATGAAGAGGATGAACAAGACTTCATACTAATTATATTAAATTAAATAACCATGTAGCACGAGTAGAAGAAGAGAAAACGTTTGCAGGCATGCCGCTTCCGTTTCCCAGGTAACCTAACAAGTGTAGCACAGTAGCAGCCGTTCGCGCCTTGTTCTCCTACCTGTCGTGCAGAGACTCCTACGTGTGACTCTTTTCCCAGCAAATTCGCCCGATAAGCATATAGACCCGGTGAAAACAGAGAGGACACCGTACCAAAAGCAAGCAACCAAGCATCAACGGTGCATTAGCCCGGCAGCTGACCAACCCGGCTGGCCAGGCAGCTGCGGCACGCTGACAGACACAACTCTTGCCACTGACAGATTATAAATTCAGTGTCGCTCAAACGCTTCCGATCCATCCCAGCTCGAGCTCCCAGGAGTCACACGAGTTTTCCAAATAGGGCCTCGAGAGCCGCCGTGTCCTCCGTGGCGCTCCTCCTCGTGCTACTTCTCCCATGCGTCTTCATGAGCGGCGCGGCGCGGCGCGGAGGCTGTTAGGAATCAGAGATCGAAATTTCGCCCTCCACTCGCTGTCAAACGTGGGCGGCCGCGGAGGCTGTTAGGAATCAGAGATCGAAATTTCGCCCTCCACTCGCTGTCAAACGTGGCTGGATTGTTGTTTCAGATACTGAGTACGTGTGTGTATGTAAGGAGTATTTTTCTGAGGGTCACACTTCTCTCGGCTTCTACTGCCGTTTTCTTATAACTGAACAAAGCAAAAATAACAACGAACGTGTGCATGCAGCTCTGATCCTTGGCCATGCAGATCGTCACGCTAATCCAGCGTCAAGGCTGAAGACGCGGCCGCCGCATGCACACATGCACGCTAACAAACTTCAGTGGATGGCGCAGGACATCCCCCTGGCTCAACCACACGCCACGATGACGATTATTTTGGAAACAGAAAGACGAAACTTAGAAGTAATCAACAATCTCCCCCTACTTCTAAGTTTTGATCTTGAGAACCCCGATCCTCTTCCTGAGTTCTTCAAAACGTTCGTTCCCAAACGCCTTTGTCAGCACATCTGCAAGTTGATCCTTTGTGCTTGTGTGTTCCAGCTCAATGTTTCCACGCTCCAAACATTCACGAATGAAGTGAAACTTCACATCAATGTGCTTGCTTCGATCATATAACACTGGGTTTTTTGCCAACGCAATTGCTGATTGATTATCAACATTGATCACCGAGGTCTTTACCTCGTGGCCACTCAACTCTTCCAGTAATCTTCTGAGCCAAACAGCTTGACATGATGCTGCTGCACAAGCGATATACTCAGCTTCACACGTAGATTGTGCCACAACTCTTTTCTTTTGGGATAGCCATGTAATGGGATTCTCCCCAAGGAAAAACATAACACCCGTTGTACTTTTCCGATCATCAGCGTCACCAGCCATGTTACTATCACTGTATCCCACCAGATTCAGCTCACCAACACCTCGGTTATAAATCAAGTCATACTCAGTGGTAATAGCAACATATCTAAGCAAACGCTTTAGTCCAGCTAGATGATCCATTTTCGGTTCTTCCATAAATCGACTGAGATATCCAACACTAAAGGAGAGATCAGGTCTAGTATGTAATAAGTACCTGAGACTTCCAATTAGACTCCGAAAATGAGTAGCATCTACTGTCATTGAGGTACTCTTCTTTGAGAGCTTCAACCGTGTCTCCATCGGAGTTGCACTCCCATTGCAGTCTAACATGCCTGCCTTTTCAAGCAACTTTACTGCATATGTCCTTTGACACAACTCAATCCCTTCAGATCCTTGTTTAACTTCAATGCCAAGATAGTAAGACAAAACACCCAAGTCAGTCATCTTGAATATACTCTTCATCTCTGTTTTGAAAGATTGCAGATCATCAATAGAATATCCTGTGATCAACAGATCATCCACATAAACGCCAACAATGAGTTTTGAGTCTTTGTCAAGTCTGGTATACAGTCCATGCTCGGTTTTGCATCTTACAAAACCCATCTTAGAAAGACTGACATCAAGTTTAGTGTTCCACGCTCGGGGAGCTTGTCGAAGTCCGTAGAGAGCTTTATGTAACTTCAGTACCATACCCTCACACCCTTCAGCCATAAAACCAGGTGGCTGCTTCAAATATATTTCTTCAACAAGATCACCGTTCAGAAAAGCGGATTTAACATCCATATGATGCACAGGCCAGCCATTGTGTGCAGCCACAGCCAGTACCACACGCACAGACTCCATCCTAGCCACCGGCGCAAAAACCTCTTCAAAGTCAATACCTTGCCTTTGGATAAAACCTTTTGCTACAAGTCGTGCTTTGTGCTTGACAACATTACCATGTTCATCTCGCTTAAGTTTGAAGACCCACTTCAGGTCAATGGCACGATGTCCATGAGGAAGATTTACAAGTGACCAAGTCTTGTTATCTTCAATCGACACCATTTCTTCAAGCATTGCCACTCTCCACACCTTGTCGAATTATCTTCTTCCACGGTGGCAGGCTCTTCATTTATCCCTAGCATCATCTTAGCAGCAACGTCATATTCATCAACTTCTTGGTGCATGTCATCCCTAAGGATATCACTTAACCGACAAAGCTTAAGTGGAGCATCATCATGATCTTCATCCAGTTGGAACTTCTCCGGTGTTGTCATTTTGTCAATGAATCCCGTAGGTGAACCTGGAACAGTCCTGGGAATACCACTGATCTCTTGAGTTGACATGTCACGCCTCGGTGATGTACCAGAGAAAGGTTCATCAGGTGTCATGTTAGGAACCTTTGATTTTCCAAATGAGATGTATTCCACACGGAACATATCGTCACTATCTGAATATCCTCCACTATGTTCCTTTTTTCCCCACTCCCAAGGACGATCTTCTTCAAACACCGCATCACGTGATATCGTGACACGTTGTGTGGCAGGGTTATAGAATCTCCAAGCTTTAGTCCCTGGTTCATAGCCCACGAAAACCATGGGTGTACTTCTATATTCTAGCTTTCTTAGCCTTTTAGATCCATGCTTAACATGAGCAACACAACCAAAAGTTCGAAGAAAATGGACAGCTGGTTTTGTTTCATACCACACCTCATATGGGGTCTTCCCTTCAACACTTCGGGTTGCTGATCGATTCAACACGAAAACGGCAGTGGAAACAGCTTCCCCCCAGAACCATCCTGGCATGGACATGGCTTTTAACATGCTTCTAGCCATTCCCATAACGGTTTGATTTCGTCTTTCTACCACCCCGTTCTGCTGCGGAGTGTATGGGGCAGTGAGATGACGCATCACACCTTCTTCAGCACAATGCTCCATGAACGTTCGTGCAGTGAACTCCCCACCGCGATCAGTGCAAAGTATTCCAAACTTCTCTCGTGCCTCACCTTCGGCACAAGCCTGAAACCTCTTGAACACACTAGCTGCCTGATCCTTTGATTCCAATAACAACAGCCACATGTATCGACTTAGATCGTCAACAAGGAGGAAAAAGAACTTGTTGCCACTTGGTGTAGCGGAGGTGACAGGTCCACATAAATCACCATGAACTAGTTCAAGCCTTCGTTTTGCACGAAAACTTGACTCCCCCGGAAATGGAGCTCGGCGTTGCTTGCCAGCCATGCAACTGTCACACACTTGATCAAGTGGATCAATATGAGGAAGTCCACGTACCATGTCTTCTTGTGCCAGTCTACGCAATGCCTTGAAATTCAGATGGCCAAACCTAGCGTGCCAGCGCCAGGTCACACCGTTTCCTTGTGACACCATACAAGTTTGAATATCAATTTCAACAGCAAGTTGATAAAGCCGATCAGCACCACGCTCTACCTTGGCCAACAGACAACCATGAGGATCCCAAATCTTCATCCAACCATTTTGCATCTGAATCTTATACCCGTCTTGATCCATTTGCCCAAGACTAACAATATTAGCTGTGAGACAAGGTATGAAGTACACACCTTTGAGTGCTCGATGCCCACCATTCTTGAGTTTGAAGAGAACAGTTCCTCATCCCTCGATCCCAGTCACGGATCCATCCCCAAAACGAACCGACCCATGTACTTGTGTGTCTAACTCTGAGAATGCACCACGAACACCTGTCATGTGGTTTGTAGCACCGGAGTCAAGAATCCACTTGGTGCAGCTCCTTTGTTCATCTTCTCCGAGTTGCACAAACAGACGATCTTCAGCAACATGTACGGTCTTGGCTGATTGAACAGCAGCAGAAACATGATCGGCTTCCTTGTGAGAGGACGAGGTACTGGCGACCAGCAACGTGGTTTCCACGTATTCTTCGACATGCGAAGAGTATGCCTGCTCATCCTTCTTCTTCTTACGACATGCCCTTGCCCAGTGACCCTTCTTGCCACAATAGCGTCATTCATCACTGGCAGTACTCCGGCCACTTCGGCCAGCGCCACGTCCACCACCGGCGCATCCTCGACCGCGTCCTCGTCCGCGGTTCTTCTCATGATATGATGAACCGTCCTTTGAGCGGTCCGTCCCCGCACTTCCCGTGAACTTGAGACGTGAAGACAAACGTGCAAGCAGCTCTTCTTCAGTCATATTCAGCTTCGCCAAAATTTCACCCCCGGCACTCCCAGTACCAAGTCTCTCTTCCACAGCCTTCAGAAGCCCGATCAATTCATCCACCGTCACTTCAGACAAGTCAAGCAGTGTCTCAATGGACGCTGCTATTTGCTCCAGTTTTGGTGGAACGGCCTGCAAAAATCTTCGGACAATTTCTTCTTCGGTGCAGCCACCTCCGAGAGTCTCCAACTGCGATGCAAGTCGACAAATCCGAACACCAAATTCATCAACAGACTCACCTTCACAGAATTTCAGTGCATCAAATTCTCGCCGGAGTGTGCTTGCCCGTGCCTTGCGCACACGGTCAGCCCCGACGTTGCGAAGTTTGATCGCCTCCCACGCGATCTTGGCCATTTCCTTGGTTGCGATGATCCCCATCAACTCTGGTGGAACGGCTTTTGTGAGTGCCTCCAGCGCCAGACGATCTTCAACGTAATCATCCGTGCCGATACTCACTGCTGTCCACAAGCCTCTAGCTTGCAACATAACTCGCATCAACGCCGCCCAGTCGTGGTAGTTTACCTTGTTCAGCATCGGATATGAACCGCTGCTGCCAATCTCCTTGGTGAACTTGTGGATTGTTAGAAATAAACCCGTCGCGTGGTGTGCACGCGTTAGCACGTACGTGCATTACTATGTTTGTGCACGAATGTGCGCGGTGTGATCATGTGTGTGGGTATTGGCGCGTATGTGCGCGCTGCGTACGTGCGCATCAGGCAAGGTCGAGTCGTTGTGTGGTCGTTGCTGGCACGTTTGTGCATCGTGCGGCAAGGCCTGACGCGTGGGATTAGTACGTGAGTAAACAGGGTTGTTAGGCACAACATGCTGCATGCACGTAGGCGCGGGTCATCCGCGCGAGTATGCGCTCGCGTTGGCCGGAATGACGGAACGTGCGGACCTTGGAGCAGCCAGGTCGAGGAGTCTGTTGCTCCGTGCGTAGGAAGCGCTGGCTTTATATATGGCTGTGTATGCTTTGTTTTAAAAAATGGAAAACAGAAATAGAAGCAGCGTTGGGCGCTGCCGGTGTTAGTGCGCCAAGTACATGAGAGCTATGTTCTTCTTGTCTCACTTTGCCTTCGTTTTATGTTCAGTTTTCTTTCTCCAATTTATTTGTGAGTTCGTGGTCTGCTCCAACAATTGGCATCAGAGCCTTGTTTGCTCAAAATCCTGCCTGTGGCGATGGCGATGGTTCCACACGGTGCCGGAGGAAGCAGCAGCATTTCGCTCGTGTACCCGGTGCTGTCGCCGGCGAGCTACACCGCGTGGGCGATCAAGGTGGAGGCGATCCTCGACGCTCAAGGTCTGTGGGAAGCGGTGGCTCCCGCAGACGGCGTGGCGGTGGACGAGCGTAAGAACAAGATGGCGAGGGCGCAGCTCCTCCAAGCGCTGCCGGAGGATATCCTCATGCAGGTCTCGACGAAGTCGACGGCGAAGGAGGTCTGGGACAGCCTCAAATTGAGGTTCGTCGGCGCGGACCGAGTGAAGGTGGCTCGACTGTCCACGCTGAAGGACGAATTTGATCGTTTGTCGATGGGCGACAATGAGACGCTCGACGAGTTCGCCGGCAAGATCAGTGGCATGGCGGCGAGGTACGCCGGGCTGGGCTCGACGCTCGACGACGCTGCCATGGTCAAGAAGCTCCTCGATACCGTGCCAGATCGGCTCTATCCTGCTGTTGCAGGGATCGAGCAGTTCTGCGACGTCAACAAGATGCCGTTCGAGGAGGCACTTGGCAGGCTGAAGGTGTTCGATGAGCGTTGCCGTCGGCGCACTCATGGTGGCGAGACGTCTGTCGGCGATGGACAGCTTTTGCTCACGGAGGCCGAGTGGAAAGCTCGGCAGAAGTCGAAGCCGTCATCAATCGGGAGGTGCTTCATCTGTGGCGTTCGTGGTCACTTCGCCCGGGACTGCCGCAAGCCAAAGAAGGAGGAGGAGGCGCTGCTCGCCAACGCTAGTGAGGAACCGGCGCTGCTGTGAGTCGGCGCACATGGCGACGCCGGGTTTAGGGGGGTGATTGTTAGAAATAAACCCGTCGCGTGGTGTGCGCGCGTTAGCACGTACGTGCATTACTATGTTTGTGCACGAATGTGCGCGGTGTGATCGTGTGTGTGGGTATTGGCGCGTATGTGCGCGCTGCGTACGTGCGCATCAGGCAAGGTCGAGTCGTTGTGTGGTCGTTGCTGGCACGTTTGTGCATCGTGCGGCAAGGCCTGACGCGTGGGATTAGTACGTGAGTAAACAGGGTTGTTAGGCACAACATGCTGCATGCACGTAGGCGCGGGTCATCCGCGCGAGTAGGCGCTCGCGTTGGCCGGAATGACGGAACGTGCGGACCGTGGAGCAGCCAGGTCGAGGAGTCTGTTGCTCCGTGCGTAGGAAGCGCTGGCTTTATATATGGCTGTGTATGCTTTGTTTTAAAAAATGGAAAACAGAAATAGAAGCAGCGTTGGGCGCTGCCGGTGTTAGTGCGCCAAGTACATGAGAGCTATATTCTTCTTGTCTCACTTTGCCTTCGTTTTATGTTCAGTTTTCTTTCTCCAATTTATTTGTGAGTTCGTGGTCTGCTCCAACATGGATCACCAGTGCTCCTTGGCCACCTCCAGAACTGTTTTCACCTTCCAGTGGCGTGACGTCCCCTCTTGAACGTCGAGGTGGCGACGATGAGCGACGACGCGGCATGATAGCCCACTCGATGGCACTATCGTGACTCCACGCGATGAGCCTGGCTCTGATGCCAATTGTTAGGAATCAGAGATCGAAACTTCGCCCTCCACTCGCTGGCAAACGTGGCTGGATTGTTGTTTCAGATACTGAGTACATGTGTGTATGCGAGGAGTATTTTTCTGAGGGCCACACTTCTCTCGGCTCCTACTGCCGTTTTTCTTATAACTGAACAAAGCAAAAACAACAACGCATGTGTGCATGCAGCCCTGATCCTTCGCCATGCAGATCGTCACGCTAATCCAGCGTCAAGGCTGAAGACGCGGCCACCGCATGCACACATGCAGGCTAACAAACTTCAGTGGATGGCGCAGGACATCCCCTGGCTCAACCACACGTCACGATGACGATTATTTTGAAAACAGAAAGACGAAACTTAGAAGTAATCAACAGAGGCTAGTAGAAGCGGCGCCCAAGGAAGAGGAGTTCCCATCACACCTGGCCGTGCCGGAGCTGCCGCCGAAGCCGGAGCTGCCTCCATTCCCGGAGGTGCATCTGCCGCCATGGCCAGAGCTGCCACGTTCCCCGAGGTCGAGCTGCCTCCAAAGCCCGAACTGCCGACAGAGGAGCTGCCGCCGATGCCCGAGATCCCAGTATTCCCGAGTTCCATTTCCCAGAGCCAGAGTCCAAGCCATGAGGGATCAGTACGTGCTGCCGGCTACTGCTGCATATCGGTCGTCTTCGTCTACGTGCATAAATTATATTCCATTCGTGTACTTGCTACGTGCTTACGATTGAATGAATTGTGTTCCTGTCTTCTTCGTCTATCGCAGGATGCATCGTGTGCGTGTGCTGCTCTTTTTATCTTTATTTCGTTGAGGTTTTCATTCCTTTTGAAGAGGGTCTACCAAATACATGCCACATTCGAGAGATCGAGTACGTGTTGTAACTTGGCACGTACACATGGCCTCACGAGGTTTTACATATCCCATACGTACGTACGCGCACGCGTTCATACAGCAACACATGTTCGTGCACACCAATACACAAACGGGGATTTCGACGTCGGTACGGTGGGAAGAGCGGCTGTCTCGACATGAAGAGGTCTTCTTGGCCTACTATCACTACAGGAACGTAAACGTAAGTATTTTTATAGGCCGAAGGCGCACGAAAATAGCTAGGAAGCTCACGAAAATAGCTATTTTCGTGGGTTTTGGCCGTATTTTCGTAGGCTTGGGCGCATGAAAATAAACTGTCTAAAATAAAAGGTATTTTTCTAGGCCGCCCACGAAAATAATGATATTGCCGTAGGTCTCCATCGGCACATGAAAATGAAGGTATTGTCATCGGCCACATAGGCACACGAAAATAGCCACGAATTATTTTTGTCGGCCACCTAGGCACACGAAAAATATCCACGAATTATTTTCTTCGGCCACATGGGCGCACAAAAATATCCCCGAATTATTTGCGTGAGCCACTCCTAGGCACACAAAAATAACACCGAGTTATTTTTGTGGGCCAAGCCCCAGCCCACGAAAATAAAATGGCATTATTTTCGTGTGTTTTTCTATGGCCCACGAAAATAACAGTATATTACAGTCAATATAAACAGAATACAACACATTCCTCACATAAATAGAATGCAACACATAAACAGAATAATATAACAACCACATAAACAGAATACATTTCACCGTTGAAGCACATAAATCAAACCAAATTTATTTCACATTAAAACGTCCGTCCAAACATTATTTAGCATACGCAACATTCACAAGCGCAGATACATGGTCAATATAACAGGTTTTACAAATTAATCAGTATTTTAAGTTTTACAAACAACCAAACAAACTGCCTCTAAACCCTAATCTTTCCGCTCGTCAATTTGCATGTATCAAGCCAAAGTGTTAGCATGACTGGATAAAATACAAATGAAAAGTAGGATGATATATATTCTTTCGATGGTTTCAAAATTATCCTCTATAAGAAAGAAATGCAATGCAATCTGATCTAAAAATTATCCTTTTTTATGAGTATGCATTCCGTTTCCTCTAAAAAGTGACTACCTTAAGACATGCATTAAAATAATAATACTAAACATGAACAACTTACCTAGTTACTAGAGCCAGGAGCAAAGAACTGATTGATACAGTCAACTTCTCCACCCTATCCTCCGAAAGACGGAGTGTGCAAATTCAAAACAAGTGGACCCTGCAGATTTTGTGCCCTTGACGATGACCCCTTATAACAAAAAATGATACATGTTAAAAGTATACTAACAATTTACAATAAAAATAAAGGAGAACCTAAGGAGTATATATATGTGTTCTAGCGGTAATAGGCGGTGTAGACAGCAGTTGCGAGGAATACGTCGGTAACTGTGGAGGCGGCGGTAACGATGGCATGGCGCCAGGCAATCCAAGCTGAGAAAAGTATCCCTAAAATGTTGCAAAACTATTTAACAAAATTCTTCTCTAAATTCTCTATATAAATATTTGAACTCTGAGTAATGTGCGTGCATCTGTTGTTGCCATGTTGCGATATTTGAGAAGTAGTCATTTTACGCTTTTATGCACTCTTCTTGTCGTCTCATTCGGTCCTCCATTTGTTTGAACCGAGACTTATCTTCGTAATACGTGTGGCATGAAGAACTCTGTCCACTCTGTGTTGACATTGACTCCGAGAGAACCACATCAGAATTCATTATACCATTGAACATTAAATATCTACAATCATAATTATAAGGTTGACACTTGAAAAACAATTTATAAGAATGAAAAAAATAAAAGAGATATAAGTTCACCTTCCGTGACACTTTCCACCACTGGATTGGTATAAATCAACGACATCGATGTCTTGCTTTCTTCAATCGTAATCATCTCCATGACGTTGGACTACCTCTTTACCATATTTCTCCTACACCAAAAAATATATGTAAACAAAATATAAAACAATATTATTGTTTTATCATGAACTCAAGTAATATGACGCACCAAGTTCTGAGTGGCTGTCGGAGTGCATAGTTGAGTGTCGTCGGTGCCTCTGTGTCCTTTTATATAAGTATCGATGAAAGAGGACTCCTCGCCTCTTTCAGCAGCCTACACAAACAAATTTAAAACATGAATTCACTAAAGCAAATATAATATGGACGAATTGTAAATTTACTAAACTAACCATTCGTTTCGAAAGGTGAATATGACCATCTCCACCATAACGATGAAGAATTTGACCACCGGCCTCACGATTGATTTTTTTTAGTTAGATTTCTCTTGATACTCCCTCGATGCCCAATAAGCACATAAAGCATAATAAACGTCAGAGCATTTAACCATCTACGGAATCATTACCTGACAATATTGATCCTCCTCTAAGTAAATTTTTGAAGCTCCTAGACGCTTGTTCATCATTTGTCCAAGCTTCTACGTGTAATACAGGCACACAGCTGTGATTTGTGCATTGGATATCATGTCATTCACAACTTTGCGCACTGCTCTATGAAAGACTTTATGTGCTTGTGACTCGACAGCAACGTCATGGTCATCGGGCAAATGATATCGTTCCTTCGAAGACAACGTTAAATCTGTTAAAAAATATTATTAAGTAAAGATGATGCATTATAAGAAAATCATACCCAAAAATCATGTCAGACAGCTCCAACCACATTTTCATGCACGGGATGTGGAGCAATATTGTAGTGCTCCCAATTCATTGTTGGTTTTTCTATGTTTTTTATAGTCACAAGACTTGGAAAATAGTGACGACATATAGCACCCAACATTACATTAGGATGCATTTACCATCCCAATCCAAGTCATCCCACTGCCTGCAAGTAATTTTAAAAATATATTACATTTGTCAAAAAATATGTATCACCAATTCATAGTTAATTATATATTTACTAACCAGTCACCTACAGAAGTGATCCTTGTTCTCTATTGTGGAGGCACAACCAATGGTAGAGTATTTGAAGACCGATATCTGGATGATGGTACCAAGTCTCCCATATCCCTGTCTTCCCCCTCGTCACCCTCCTCATCATCATCCTCAGCTTCCTCGTCAATATAGTCTCTTACCGTAGGTTGTTGCTCTTCCCGCGCAAAAACAACTCCCCCTAAATCTTTCTGACGTTCCTCATGACCCTCCGCCTCCTGGATCTCCTGCTCCACCTGTAATTAGAGAAATTAGTTTCACATGATGATATATTTGATAATACAATAAAATTATGGAGACACAAACCTGTTTGTTAGTTTCTTCCGTTCATCTTCTAAATGCTTCTCGTCTGCTACTATTTAAAGCTTGCAGATCGGCTCCCAGACTTGCTTGAGGAGCCAAAAAGGCCCTTAGCGACATTCTTCAAACCACGTGGCATCCTATTAAAAAGAAAAGTTAGTAATAAATAAATACATAAAATATAAAGTAATAAAAGTAAATATAGTTGCAATATAAAATATTTACATGATCAAAATTCTTCATGATCCGAAGTTCCTTCGGAAACGTCTCGCCTACCAACTTTCTTCTTCTATTGAAACCAAACTTCTTTAGTTCTTTGTGGCTTTCTTTTAGCCACTAAAACCTCCGCCTCTTTATTGTCTTCAAAATTGCCTACTAATATATCGATACCTATACCATCATCAATATTAAAAGATAGTGGAACATCATCTTCTTGATAAACATCATCCTGTTCGTCTCGATAACCAGCATCACTCGGGGCATATAACCGTTCTCGTGGATTAACTTTATACACGACCCACCAAACAATCAACTTTGGACAAGAATACGATAGATAATAAACCAACTCAACTTGATGAGCAAGAACATAATTATCGCATCCACGAAGTCTTTCTTCATGTTTCATCTTGACTATACCAAATTCATCCTGTCGTGTTCCCCTGTTATTGTCAAACCAGTTGCAATGGAAGAAAGTAACTCTAAGATCTTTAGAACCGCTAAATTTAAACTACACAATGTTTTGGATAATCCCATAGTAGTTCGTTTCTTGTCCCTGTGCATCACATGCTCTAGTCACAACCCCACTATTTGTCGTGGCCGCAAGAGGGTGTTTTGCTTCAAATTTGGCTGAACGAAATAGGAACCCATTTACGTCGTAACGACTGAAACTCTTTGTTGTTATTGTAGCTTGAGAAAGTTGTCATAGGTCCTCATGAATGTTTGCATCGACCATGCACTTGAAATTTAACAAAATGTTAGTTCTATTAATCTAGTTGTCGTAGGAAGGATACAAGTAACATGTAAGAATAGAATGTTACATGCTTTCGAAACCAATTGATAAAGTTAGACCCTCCATGAATACCATCACGACACATTTTATCTAATTGTTTACTTGTTGGTTGACACCTGGACTTTCAATATTGTTTGTCGAACTTGCTGCATAATAAAAAGTATGGGTACGTTAGAACATCACCTACTAGAGTTTGAGGTTTGTAGCCTTGCAATACTTAAAAAGAAAAAATACTTAAACAAAATATTGATCCATCTTTTCAATGTTTGTGTACATGTATAACATACATGAATTCCATTCTTCTTCTGAAACCACATGCCTACTGCTGCCACCAACTGATTTTCCCTTCCATCCAAAAATACTTAGATTACCACATGGAGTTTCTTCATCTATGTTGTACCGCATTGTGGGAGCATACACATTGTGTTCGTCTACAAAAAATATACTTGAGAAGTATGCTACCTCTTTTAGAGCAAATGCTTCTGCAATACACCCTTCTACTCTCGCTTTATTCAAAACCATTGCTCTAAGTTTTATTAGTGTCCTTTTAATGTGGTACATCCATCGATATTGGATGGGCTCACAAAATTTAGCTTCATAAAGCAAATGGACAAGTAGATGTTGCATTACATTCATAAATCCTGGCGGGAATACATTCTCCATTTTACATATCAGTGAAGGTATTTCTTTCTCCAATTTTTCCATCATTTGAACTGTAATTTCATTTGCACATATTGTCTATAAAAATGCTAAGTTTCGCAAGTACTCTCCACACATCCTGATGCAGATATCCATGAAACATTACAGAAAAAGTCTTTCCATGATTATATGGTAATAATGACTTTTAAAATTATTTAATAGTCAATTTTCAAGATTTACTATGCGCCTCAACCCAGCACAATAACCATCTGGAAACTTTAGTTGTTGCAACCAGTTCAGCACCTCTTTGTTTTCTTTAACTTTAAGGCAAAACGGAGCACATGGCATTCTCTGCTTACCACTACCATCTCGACTGATTTCTAGGGTCAGACGATTACAAATTTCTGCTAAATCTTTTTAACCTTTCATATTATCTTTTATCTTTTTCAAATTAAAATATGTGTTGATGATGCTTTCGGCTACATTACGTTTCTGATGCATGACATCAATGTTGTGCAGGAGTAACAACGACTTAGCATAAGGGAGATCTAGTTGTGCTCCTGATCAAAACCAATAAACGCATCATATGTAGGGACAAATTTATTAAGCCATTCAACAATCTCACCACTAGACAAATGTTTTGGCGGACCCTTTGTTACAATAGTATCCTTCCAGAATGTATTGGCTTGCCTCCTTAATGGGTAATTTACTGGAAGAAAACGTCGGTGACAATAAAAACACACACTTTTCTCCCATGAGTAAGTCTAAAACAATTAAAGTCTGATCCACAGATTGGACAAAAGAGTTTACTGTGTGTGCTCCATCCTAAGAAAAAACCTCATATGCAGGAAAATCATGAACCGACCATAAGTATGCAACTCGTAAGTTGAAGTTTTGTTTTTTGTAGCTATCATACGCTTCTACTCCGGTCCATAATTATTTTAATTCCTCAATCAATGGTTGAAGAAACACCCCTAAACATTTTCCTTGATGTTTACGACCAGGAATTATTAGAGACAAGAACATGTACTCATATTTCATACACATAGCAGGTGGAAGGTTGTCTAGAATAGCAGAGACTGGCCAACATGAGTATGAAGCTGCAGAAGTGTTGAACAGTGTGAAACCATCGGTAGCCAAACTAATACGGACATTTCTATCATCTTTTGCAAAATCTTTATCAAAATAGTTTAGTGCCTTCCAAGTCTGAGCATCAGATGGGTGTGTCATTACTCCCTCTATTTCATGCAAACCATCCTTATGCCACCGCATGTGTTTTGCAGTTGATTTGGATAGAAACAACTGTTTCCGCCTAGGTGCAAGAGGCATGTAACAAAGTTATTTTGCTGCCACTTTTATCTGTACTAATTCACCGTCCTCATTTATGACCTCAATGTATCGTGATTGTTTACAAACCGAGCAACGTGTCGTATTTGCATTCTCCTTCCAGAAAAGAATACAATTGTTACGACAACAATTAATCTTTTCATATTTCATACCAAGCCCTGGCAACAATATCTTGGACTATGACATGTCTCTCGGCAACTTATGATTTGTTGGAAGAATGTCCGATATCAAGTCGCTTAGATCATCATAGCACTTATTCGATAAATTATACTTTGATTTTTTTAGACATGAGCCGAGTCACGGTCGCAAGTACAGACACTTTAGTGTGCTCATGCAACTCTTCATGCGATGCTGAGAGAATTCTATAAAACTCTTCAACTTCGGGTGCAGAAATATCCACGGATTCATCAGCACCACATTCACGATCTAGTGTTTCGACCATGTCACCTATTCTGTACTCGTTTTCATCTTCCCTCACATAAATATCAGCATTGATTTGGTACAACTCACCATGCTCATATCATACTTTATAACCTGGTATAAAACTAAATCTACAAAGGTCTCATTCCATCTCCAACTTTCCTGCATGGTGCGAAGGCAGCGGTCAAAGTGTCCGAAGAGGCGGTGCCAGAGGCGAGCGGCGCCGGACTGGAGGTCGTGCGGTCGGGGAGTAAAATCATAACATGTTTAGTGATGTGCCAATCTGAACAACAAAAATACTATCAACCTCAATACAAAGTTTAGTATATTTGAAAGTTTGTAGATCCTAAGAACTTAGCCCAAACCACATAATTTGTATGCAAAAACAAATTATAATCCTCATCAAGAGAAAACAGTCAAGCAGGAGTAGGGTATGACCTCGACGCAAATGACCCAAATCTTTGTGTTTATTAAGTTTCATCTAGAATGCCACTTTCTTTTACCTCCTGTTCAGTGAACAGACATAATTAAACACTCATTTTCTAATTCTGAAAACTTGTATGATGTCATTTATGTGAGTTTCATCAATTGAAATTGTGTTTCCAGTAGATAGACCAGATAAACCCATAACAATTAGTCCCACCTATTGTGTTTTAGACATATTTTTAAGGTTAAGTGTTCATCTTTCGGTGCATTTTCACCTTTTGTCTGACTTTTCAAGAGTACCTAGTATTTGTTTAAAAAGCTTCAAGAGATAAAATATACTCCTAAGTACGAAAATTCGTGGAGTATAAGAAAATATGTTAGTTGGTGTGCACCGTCGTCGTTGCTTTGTTTTTCTTACGAGATGGGGATTGGGTGAGACATAAGCATGACTTTGTTTCGATGACATGTTGACTAACTAGATCATAAGCTAAACCACATGCTAAGTACTCCTCAAGGGTGAAGTAATTAACAAAGCTGCCCTTTTTCTTGCCACTCCTGCGGTCATGCATGCAAAGTACGTACAGTAGTTGCCACAAATTTGCCTAATAAAGCAGAGTTGATCGGATCCAAACAACTGCAGAACACATGTTTAGTAGATGAGCTCACATAACAGTGGGACGCGGATAGGGGAGGGGAGAGCCACGGCGGCGCCAGGTGGAGCTGGGCCGGGTCGTCAGCGATCGGACTGGGGCGCGACAGGGCCGGGCCGGGGTGACCGCGCGGGTGACAAGTGGGGCCGGGGGCAGTGTGGCCGCGGTGAAACTCCGTGGGGGTGGGGCTGGGGCAGAGCGGCGGCGCCGGCGACGTGCAGCGCTGGGGAGGTCGGCTCGGCACCGGGGAGGAGCTGTGCGCGCGCTGCCAGTGACGAGCTATGCGTGTGGCGCTGGAGGAGGTTGTGCGGGTCTCCATCCGGGCCGGGACCATATTAGGCTGTATTTTCGTGAGCCGGTATCGCGGCCGACGAAAATAAAAGTTGTTTTCATGAGCCGTTGTTCTGGCCCACGAAAATAGGGCAGTATTGTCGTGAGCCCTTGTGCTGGCCGACAAAAATACTTCTGTTTTCGTGGGCCTAGGTCCTGGCCGACGAAAATAGATATTGGTATTGTCGTGAGCCCTTGTGCTGGCCAACGAAAATACTTCTGTTTTCGTGAGCCTAGGTCCTGGCCGACGAAAATAGGTATTGTTTTCGTGAGCTTTTACAAAGGCCGACGAAAATAGGTCATGTTTTCGTGAGCCAGCATTCCGGTCGATGAAAGTATTTCATATTTTTGTGAGCTGATGTGTGGCCCATGAAAGGCCCCCAAAATTATGTTAGGCCCATGAAAATAAGTCTTTTTCTTGTAGTGTATTAAGTCACAATGCACCGATCAATTATCTCTAAAAAAATGGACAACTCACTTATATTTTAATATACTTAATTAAATAATTACCCTTACATGTAGGCTAACCACAAATATTTTTGTGAGCTGACGTGTGGCCCGTGAAAGGCCCCCAAAATTATGTTAGGCCGACGAAAATAAGTCTTTTTCTTGTAGTGTATTAAGTCACAATGCACCGATCAATTATCTCTAAAAAATAGACAACTCACTTATATTTTAATATACTTAATTAAATAATTACACTTACGTGTAGGCTAACCACAAATCTAAATAAGAGCCGACTGTAATTTTAATTTACATTTTTAACAAATTACACTCGTAAGTACTGGCAATGAGTAAAATAAAAATAGTTTAAGTGCAATGTTGATAGATCAAAATATAGGTACAGAAAGAATTACAATACTAACCGTGTGACTTTTCTAGCATCAGTTTTCTAAAACCCCTAGCTAGGAACCCTAGGAATGAGCCGCCCGATGGTTGGGCGAATCATCATCCCTAGAGGATGGGTCGCCTAGCCACAGCCCACAGGGCAGCCCATTCCCTAGCCACCCCTAGCCACTCCTAGGGCTATATAAGCGTTCCGACTGTGAAATATTTCATACAAATCACCTGAAAATCACGAAAAAGGAAAAAGAGGAGGAGAGGGAGTGGAAGAAAGGAAATCAGTGAAATTCTAGCGGTTTGAAGATCTGCATGTAGTCAACTAAGTATATATGTTACGGATTAGACTTTACGATTAAAAATAGATTAAGTTTATACTAACACTCTTAATCAATGGAGGACAAATATGTTAAAGACAAAAAAGTTAAGTTTATTTTGGAGAATGGAATGTTAGTCATGGGTCAAATCGGGTAGATTTATCGGATTCCATGTATGTAGCCAGACACAGATATGGTTGGTGAAAGAAGTTTTCCATCCATATGCAACTGGTTAATGCACGGATTGAAGATGGACCCCAAGACACACGCATTGAATGTGCAATGTGTTGTGAATCGGTCTACTGAAGGTTGTGTTTGGGGCTGATGCCCGTTAGTAGCACGGAAGAGTAGATAAATTATGTGGAAAATGCACTTGAGAAGCAATGGCCTTTTGCAATGTTTGTTCATAGCATGAGAAGACTGTACTGAAAAGATTCGATGAGTAAGAAGGTGTTGAGGCCGCTAAACAACCTCAAGGGTTGGCGGACGAGGGAGAGATATTTTCTAGTGTTGTTGAACAGATGTAGTGAAGATGAGGAGGTGCGACTTAAAGATGAAGCTGATGATTCATTAGATGAGGTGGATGACCCCATACCAGCAGAATGGACAAGTAATGATTTTTAGAAATCTTTTCATCAATGAGCGCAACACGGTGCCTTGGCCAATACATAGAAAATGAAGTTGTTTATGGTGCCAAATACACCACAACTAATGATGTAAAGGACGAAGTAAAGCGTTGATTTGTATCCATGATGAGGGAGTTTAAGGTGGTGATATCGAAGAGGTATGTTTATTTAGTATTGTGTGATGGAGAAATATGACTTCTTTAATGCACCATAGTCATAGATCATAACTGTTATCTGCAAGCCATGGAGAAGTCTCATTAAAATCTCACTTGTACATTCATTGCAAATGAGATGTATTGGATGATAGCTGACACCATCTCATATGAATCATAATCAATAACCAGACACATACAATAAACATTCAAGTATATAATCAGCTATGTGTAGACACGGAGAACTAAATGAAAGATGTTGAAGATGAGTTCTGACCCATATGAAGCATCATATGACATTTTGTTCGTCTATTGGCCAACATAGTGAACAAAAACCCAACACCTATTATGACATTAAAAGTGATTATAGCGAGTTAGTTTCTACTGCAATCCTCCCACCGGCTTTCTTTTTATTGGGTCCACACATCAAGGTCTTTCAATACTATCGGTCTATCCTTTGTATTGATGGAACATTCGTAACAAGAAAATAAAATTGCTAATTACTGACAACTATTGGGGTGGATGGTAACAATCAAGTGCTTTCAGTGGCCTTTGCTTTTGTAGAGAGCGAGAATACATAAAGCTGGTACTGGTTCTTAGAATGTTGAAGTATGTGGTCGTAGGGAATAGTCCGGGTGTCTTTCTCATACGTGATCACCACGAAGGACTGTTGAGGGCTATTCTTGATTTACAAAACGAGTGCATTGAGCATGGTAAGCCAGCAAAGTGATCGGATGTTCAGAGTAGATAGTGCATGAGGCATATGGCTCCTAACTTCTATAAGCAATTCAAGAACAAACAACTAATAGATATGTTCAAGCGGATATGTAGTGAAAACCAACAAAGTAAATTTAATTCTCTATGAAAGAATCTTGATGAGCTTACCACAAAGCAAACTGAAAAGTCGCGTTCAGGCCTAAAGTACTGGTGATGGAGGTCCACAAGCATTCGATCCCCTACCGATAGATACAACACGCACAAGACGAAGGTCTGCTTCTGCAATAACTACCTTCTCCCATTAGATTGAAAATAAGCCTAAAACGAAGTGGTCATTCTTATATTAATTTTTTTTTTGCTGAGTCCCAAGGGGAACTCCGCCTATGTTGTAATGACATAGCCGGTCCCAAGCCCGGGTAAAGGAGGAGGGGGTTGTGATAGGCTTGGCGAGCCAACAACTTACACTTAGCCATTCTCATGGAAATGAAACCCAATAGAAATTCGTTGGGGCGTAACCCTCTTAGCGACACGCCATATCGGAACCCGGGTATGGTGTTAAGTGGGCAAGGGCCGGGTCGCCACCGCCTTAGTGGCGCGCCATATCGGAACCCGGATATGGTGTTAAATGAGCAAGGGCCGGATCGCCACCACCTTAGTGGCGCGCTACATCATCGCCCGGATGTAGTGATAAGTGAGCAAGGGTCTTTGCATCTTACTCGACGGGTGCAAAGCGTAAGGAAGCTAGCCGAGGAACATAGATTTCGGGTGGGTAGTTGGAATGTAGGATCCTTGACGGGGAAGCTACGCGAGTTAGTAGATGTTGCCATTAGGAGACGAGTAAATATCCTTTGTGTACAAGAGACTAGATGGGCAGGTCAAAAGGCGAGAGAAGTCGATAATACCGATTTTAAGCTTTGGTATTCTGGTTCGGCTGGGACTAGGAATGGCGTAGGTGTTCTAATAGATAAGAGTCTTAAGGATGGAGTAGTGGATGTTCGAAGACGAGGGGATAGGATCATCTTAATCAAGATAGTAATTGGGGACATTGTCTTGAACGTCATTAGTGCTTATGCCCCACAAGTTGGGCTCAACATAAGTGCCAAGAGGCAATTTTGGGAGGACTTGGAGGATATGGTTAGTAGTGTACCGATAACCGAGAAACTCCTCATAGGGGGAGATCTCAATGGTCATGTGGGTGCAACTAATCTAGGATTTGAGGGAGTACATGGAGGTTTTGGATGCGGCGATAGAAATCAAGAGGGTAAGGACATTCTAGACTTTGCCATAGCCTATGATCTGTTGATAGCTAACACCCTCTTTAGGAAGAGGCAATCTCACCTAGTGACCTTTAGTAGTGCCCAACACTCTAGCCAGATTGACTTTGTCCTCACTAGGAGAAAGGATAGACGGGAGTGTCTTGATTGTAAGGTGATCCCGGGGGAGTGTGTTGTGACACAACATAAGATTGTGGTAGCTGACTTTCGCTTCCATACATGCTCTTTGCGGGAAAAAGGTGTCAAAATCACAAGAACAAAGTGGTGGAAGTTGAAGGGAGAATTACAAGAATCCTTTAAAAATAGGGTGATCACAGAAGGACCCGTGGCAGAAAATGGAGATGCAGATAGTATGTGGATGAAGATGGCAACTTGCATTAGGAAGGTAGCTAGTGAGGTGTTCGGTGTGACAAAGGGAAAGAAACTTGTAGATAAAGACACTTGGTGGTGGAATGAGGATGTACAAAAGTCCATTAAGGAGAAGGAGTGTTACAAGAGTTGGCATAATGATAGAAGCGCAAGCAACATGCTTAAGTACAAAGAGGCGAAGAAGAATGCAAAGCGGGCTGTGAGTAAGGCAAGAGGACAGGCCTATGATAAGTTATATGAGAGACTAGAGATAAAAGAGGGTGAAAAGTACATATACAAGGTAGCAAAAATCCGCGAGAGAAAGATGAGGGATCACAATCAAGTTAAATGCATCAAAGATGAGACAGACCGCATTCTAGTGAAGGATGAAGAGATTAAGAATAGATGGCGTGATTACTTTAATGGGCTATTCAATGATGGGAATGGGAGCACTATGGTTGAGTTGGATGACTCCTTTGATGACTCCAACAGGCGGTTCGTGCGGAGGATACAAGAGTTTGAGGTTAAGGAGGCCTTAAAAAGGATGAAAGGAGGAAAGGCCCTCGGCCCTGACGATGTCCCTATTGAGGTGTGGAGATGTCTTGGGGACGTGGCAATAGTATGGCTCACAAAGCTATTCAACCACATTTTTCGGTCAAACAAGATGCCTGAAGAATGGAGGAAAAGTATATTAGTACCTATCTTCAAAAATAAAGGAGATATTCAAAGTTGTACTAATTATCGAGGCATTAAGCTTATGAGTCATACTATAAAGCTTTGGGAGAGAGTGATTGAACACCGCCTGAGGAAAGTGACCAATGTCACTAAAAACCAGTTTGGTTTTATGCCTCGGAGGTCTACAATGGGGGTGATTTTCTTGCTTCGTCAGCTTATGGAGAGATATAGGGAGCAGAAGAAGGACTTGCATATAGTGTTCATTGAACTGGAGAAGGCGTACGACAAGATACCAAGGTCAGTCATGTGGTGGGCACTAGAGAAACATAAAGTGCCAACAAAGTACATTACCCTTATCAAGGATATGTACAATAATGTTAGGACAAGTGTGCGCGTAAGTGATAGTGAGACTGATGCATTTCCTATCACGGTTGGACTACATCAAGGATCAGCTTTGAGCCCATACATCTTTTCCTTGGTGATGGATGAGGTGTTGAAGGATATACAAGGGGATATCCCTTGGTGCATGCTCTTTGCTGATGATGTAGTGCTGGTAGATGGAACTAGAGATGGTGTTGATAAGAAATTAGAGTTATGGAGACAAACCTTAGAGTCCAAGGGGTTTAGACTTAGTAGGACCAAAACCGAGTATATGAGGTGTGACTTTAGTGGTGTTGGTCGTGAAGAGGGAAATGTTAGTCTACAAGGACAAATAGCACCTAGAAGGGACTCTTTCCGATACTTAGAATCAATGTTACAAAGCAATGGTGATATTGATGAGGATGTTTGCCACAGGATCAAGGTAGGGTGGATGAAATGGCGACAAGCCTCTGGAATCCTATGTGATAGGAAAGTCCCACAAAAGCTGAAAGGGAAGTTCTATAGGACGGTGATCAGACCCGCGATGCTCTACGGGGCGGAATGTTGGCCAACTAAACGGCAACATGTCCAACAAATGAGTGTCGCAGAGATGCGCATGCTACGGTGGATGTGCGGGCACACGAGAAGAGACCGAATAAGGAATGAGGTGATTCGAGATAAGGTAGGGGTGGCGCCGATTGAAGAGAAATTAGTCCAACATCGACTTAGGTGGTTTGGACATATCCAACGGAGACCTCCAGAAGCACCGGTTAACAGTGGGATTCTAAGAGGTAGAGAAAATATTAGGAGGGGTAGAGGACGACCAAGGTTAACCTGGGAGGAGGCGGTAAAACGAGATTTGAGAGATTGGAATGTATCCAGAGACTTAGCTCATGATAGGACCGTATGGAAAGTAGCAATCCATGTGCCAGAATCGTAGTCTTGTTTTTTTTTCTTTTCTCTTTTCTTTTTCTTTTTTTATTTTTTCTTTTTTCTTTTCTCTTTTTCTTTTTTCTTTTTTTCTTTTTTTTCTTTTTTCTTTTTTTCTTTTTTTTCTTTTTTTCCTTTTTTTTCTTTTTTCCTCATTTCTTATAACTCTTCCTCTCTTTTACTTCATTGATATTAGGTTTCATGTCTAGCCGACCCCAACAGGCTTGGGATAAAGGCTTGGTTGTTGTTGTTGAGTCCCAAGGGAATGAGCCGAGGGTGGTTGTGTGGCCCATCCTCTTGACGCCTCGTTTGGCAAGTGTGTAACATGGCACACGTGGGCTTTAATCCACCCGTTGATTAGGTGAATACCTTCCTACCCACCCAATCCACGTTTTATCTAAAACCAAACTTAGTTGTAATCCAAGATGTCATTTGGCATTTGTTTTCTATCACTTTTGACGTGTGACACATTTCGTCGAACAGGACATGTGCATCGGGCGCTATTTACCTATGTGTCCAGGCCTTCTCAGCAAAACCCCATAGCAATTCCACGTGTTGTCCTAGCCTGCTCTGAGTGAGTCATCAGACGATAAATGTAGAGAAGCGGCTGGATCTCCGTCGTCGAGAATCTTAGTGAATGCTTGTCGAGAGCAATCAACGGGAGGGAGAACAGAATGGTCCATCACCGAGTGCTCGCATGTAGTAGCCGCCACCTCCTGTTGATGGTCGAGAAAAAGGAGAACACTCGAGATGAGGGTTGAGCAGCTCGTTGCTGGAGTTAGATGGCGGACACACAAGCAAGAGATCAAGTACCTTGACACTGGATGCGGTCAGGGCGACGCTCCATGGGGAAGGTGAGCAGCGGCCGAGGGCACAGTTGGGTAGTGTAGAGCACGAGTTCTTCATTACCGTCCACAACAGGAGAGTTTTATTTATCCTGTAAATCGGCATTTTCCAGACGTGTATTATCTGGATCCACTCCGTGGCAAATGCATTTTTTGCTGGCTATTAGAGCTGGAAGATGGGCCAGCCATTTCCGGGCGGGCCGAAGCCCGACGGGCCGGCACGACCCAGGCACGAAATTGGCCCAAAATATATTCGGGCCAAGCCGTCCCGACACGGTATTTCGGGCCATGCCGTGCCCGGGTTCGGAGGCTTCGGGCGGCCCGACACGAAATAGAGTTTTGGGTCGTGCTCGGGCCAGCCCGGCCCGAAAACGGTACATCGGCCCGGTGAGGCCCATCGGCCCGAAAAGGCCCGAAATGCCCGAAAAAGCCCGAAATGCCCGAAATTAGGGTTCGGCCGGTTTGCCCCTGACCCGAAATTGCCCCACAGCCGCTCCCGCATCCCGCTCGCCCGCGCCGCCCTCGTGCCCCGCGCCGCTGGCCCGACTACCCGTCAGCCCGCCCGCACCGCCAGCAGCCAGCCCCCGCGCCGCCGCCCGCCAGGCAGCCCCCCGCGCCGCCGCCCGCCAGGCCACCAGCCCCGCCCACGCCTGCCCACTGCCTAGTGCCGTGTGCGCTGCCCCCTGCGGTCCTGCCCCCGTGCCCCGTGCGCGTTGCCCCGTGCCGCCGTGCGCCTGTCCCCTGCCCCAGTGCCCAGTGCCGCCGTGCGCCTGCCCCCTTGCCCTGACTCCCGATGCTACCCCGAGCTAGGCAGCTAGCCGACCTGCCCCGCACGCGCCGCCTGCTCCGAGCCGCCCCGCGCGCCTCTTGCCCGTGCCGTGCCCCACGCCCGTGTCATCTGCCCATCGCCACACCACATCGTTTGTATTTTGATTTTTGAATATTCCTAATCGAAGAAAAGTGTTGGTATCTCGTCGTGCCCGTGGCTCCGGCTCCCAAAGCCGTGGTAATTATGATCCTAGCTTGTCGTCCATGCCAGAGGATCCAGATCCACGTCGCCTATCTCCAAGCATGAGAGATTTTGGAATGGATGATGTAAATATAGAGAATGAACCCTATGAGTATGAGGTGGAGGTCGAAGCTCAAGGTGGTGCACATGTAGATGCAGGTTTGGTCCGTTTGGATGATAACTTTGTGTTTGCGCGTATCTATTACATATGATAATTCCGTTTATTACTTCGTTGTTCAATTAATGCAGGTTTAGGAACAGGAAGCTTCTCTATCGATGCGACTCCTAGCAATGAAACTATACAAGCATCCTCCTCCACACGGGGTTGTAAAAGTACAGCAACGTGTTGGCAATATTTCGAAAAGAATAAGGAATTTCGTGATGGTAAGTGGATTGTTATTTCTGCTACATGCAAGTATTGCAAGAAAACTCTCACTGCAGGTTCTAGTGGTGGCACGGGCCATTTGAATCGACATTATACGGGATGTATAAAGCGGTTAGCTTTGCGAGAAGGTGCAGCGGTTCAAACTCAACTCAACTTTAATCCGGATGGTTCAGTAAGTACTTGGGTTTATAATCCTGAATTTGCTCGTTCTGAAATTGCTAGGTATGTTGCAGTTGATGATCAGCCTATTTGCATGGGTGAGAGTGTTAATTTCGAAAGAATGGTTCATCATGCATTTTGTCCACAATATCATAATATTTCTAGAAAAACTACTAGAGGTGACTTGCTTAAAAGATATCATGATAAAATAGATATATTAAAAGAAGCATTCAAGACTATGCCATTTTCTGTTGCATTGACATCTGATATTTGGTTATCATCACACCAAAGAACAAACTATTTGAGTGTTGTTGCTCATTACATAGATCATGAATATAAGCTTAATAAAAGGATATTAGGATTGCGTCTTATTGATGAGAACCACACTGGTGAGGCTATTGCATCTCATGTGCATGAGGTTATTAATGAATATGGCATTGGAGATAAGATTGCTTCTATTAATCTTGATAATGCATCGGCTAATACTAGGGCTATGGAAATATTGATGCCACACATAGAAAGCTACATTGGTGGGTATGTTCTCCATCAAAGATGTGTGTGCCACATTATCAATCTCATTATGCAGGCGGGATTGTCAAATGCAAGTTCATGTATTGATAATATTCGTAATGCTATTCGTTATCTTTTGAATTCTCCACTGGTTTACAAGAGTTTCAGAGAGTATTGTCGTGTAAAGGGATTGAAACCCAAAAAGTTTTCACTTGATATGAAAGTGAGATGGAACTTGACATACACGATGTTGAAGCAATTAAAAGGGTATGAGGAAATTTTCACTACTTTTATGAATGCTCAAGGTGCAGGTATACTACTTAATGAACAGGATTGGGATACCGCGCGACGCCTTTCTCGTCTGTTGAAACTATTTTACAATGCAACAACATTGTTGTTTGGTATTTATTGTTCCACATCTCCTCTCGTAATTGAATGGCTTATGACTTTTGCTGAAACGTTTAAGACATATGAGTATGATCCAGTACTATGTCCAATAATTGAAGAAATGAAAGCAAAATACCTGAAATATTTTGATGCTATCCCACATTTGTATTGCTTTGCTCTCATCTTTGATTCATGGAAGAAGCTAGAGCAATTAGAAGGTGCTTTACAATTTATTGGTGATAATCTAGATCTTGATTACTCTGGGGCTTACTCACATGTTAAATCGGAGATATTTTGAGTTTTTGATATGTATCAGCAGAAATACGGTCAAACTCACTCTAAAGGTGAAGTAGCACCAACTGAAAAGAGGAAAAGTATGGCAGCTAACAAGTGGAAGAAATTGAAGTATAAAGAATCTTCAACAACGACGTCCTCTAGGTCCAATTGGAATCCAAACGCCAAGTTGTCCCACTACCTTGACATAGATCATGCGGCGTATGATCCAATGCTTCAGGTACATATCTATATTGTAATATTTGATTTATAATTTTTGATTTAACATGCTTATATTTTCTTTTCTTTTTAGGATGATAGTGCTGAGCTAGACCTCTTAGAGTGGTGGAAAGACAATGAACGTCAATTTTCAGTGCTCTCACAATTTGCACGTGACATCCTACTCGTTCCAGTTTCTAGTGTGTCATCTGAAGCCATATTTAGCTCAACAGGAAGAATTATTGAAGAGAGAAGATGATTTTTTAATATATTGACTTACCTTGTTATCTAGTTATGAATCAATATATATTTATCTTAGTATCTTGCATGTCATCTCTTACACCGAAGATGGTTGAGCGTCTTACATGTCTTAAAGATTAGGAGATGGTAGAATCTAAAGATCAACACCGCCTTGAAGATCCAGAAATATTGAAAGCATTAGAAGATCTTGAGCTTGATGAATCCGAATGATGTCATTGATAATAAAATAAACTGTACTCTTTTCCTTACGGGGGGAGCTTACTATGAGTGTAAGGTTTTTAACGAGACAGTTTGTAACAAAACTTTAAACTTTAATGAAATATTTCCTCTCGTACTTTATGTGCTTTTTGTGTGCTTAGAAAATATGTCGTGAGATGGTATATGTTGTGACTTGTGAATTTGTGGCTCATATGTTTGAAAAACTGCAAATACTTCATATCATTATATGTAAAAGTATATGTTTTTGAATGTGAAATTCAATTGACACATATAATTTATCCTATTCAAACTTCAATATTTTTTGGAATTATTTGGAATTTTCTCTGGAATTTTTGGATTTTAAGATCTTTTAGATTTATTTGGGATATTTTGGATTTTTTTGAATTTTTTCGGTTTTACATATTGTTTTGGATTTTTTTATTTTTAAGATTTTTTTAGATTTTTTTGATTTTTTTTGATTTTACAGAATTTTTTGGATTTTTTTAATCATTTGGGATTTTTTCGGATATCGGGCCATGCTTGGGCCAGGCCCGGCCCAAAATAGGCCCGCCGGGCCACGTGCCATGCTCGAGCCGGCGATTTCCTAATTCATGCCGGCCGGCCCGGCCCGAAATGGCCCGTCGTGCTTTCGGGCCACGGGCCGAATCAGCCCGAAACACAAAAATTCCGGGTCGTGCCGGCCCGGCCCGACTCCCACCACTACTGGCTATGAGTTTATGTTCCACACATGGATTTCTTTCCCCAATCCACGTCAATCCAAGACAATACCGGTCTTCCCAAACGAGCCCTGAAGGATTCAACCAAGGGACGACTCATTTACAAAGGCCTCAGCGCAAAAAAAAATCTAGTTTCCTCTTACCAAATTATTTACCCTCAGCCCAACTCAAAACCGGCGAGCGTGAGCCCAAGCAGCCCAACTTGTCAACCAAATGTTCATACCTTATCCCTCTTCCACTGCAGCGGCAGCAAGCGGGCAAGGCGGAGCGTTGCTCCGAGTGTCAGCTCTATCTCCTCTGCCCCGATTGATTTCGTTTCGCTACTTTTCACAGTACTGCAGTCTGCTCGATTGAACCGCAGCATAGCTAGGGCTGTCAAAAGAGGCGAGCTCGAGCGAGTCGGCTGCCACAAGCTCGAGCTTTGTCCCACCCGAGGTTTTGCGCAGCCAGCCAAATTCCCCTCCTTCCCTACATAGAGGCGACGCCGCCGCCGTGCCGCGACTCCATTGCAGTTGCGAGCTCCTGCCCTGCGGCGCGGCCGCTGGCCTTCCCGCCAGCGTTCTGGCCCCCGGTGACAGACCATCCCATCCACAGGTCCGCCTTCAAGTAACCAGCCCGGCAGCACCAGGTGAGGAGAGGAGTTGCGAGGATACTGCTACTGTTTTTTTTACGAAATACTTTTTATTTTACTGAAATGTAACTGTACCTAGAGAATCCAAATTAATGGAATGCCCACCTTTGCTGACTGTTCTCGCAGGAGTTGGGATTTTTGCTCGACGATACCTAGTCCACTCCGTCGATGGCCTCCGTCCTTCTACCTACTCAGTTCACGTGCTCCTTGGCCCCTTATCATTGCATCAGGTACTCCCTCTGTCTAGACAGTCAGTGTCCTAGTATTATCATCCATTTACCAATGGGCTTACGGTATTGGGTGTGTCGGTGTGAACTATACTGCCGTTTCCCCTGTGGTTGCTGCAGTCTGCATGATGACACCGTTGTAGGAGGTACCATGTCCTATATGCATTCCGGGACTAAGAATGCAGCTGTCCTCTGGTTAACAATCAACTCTTTCTGATTCTTACATAGGCAACTAATCATGTTTTCAATAACTTGAATCCTTTCTTTCACTAGATATGTCTTGCCATGTCTATCTTGTTTAACTTATTATATATGGAGAGAAGCAGTATGTTCATGCTGAAAGGTCTGAGACGTGCAGGGTTATAGTAAACAAACAATAACAAAACCTTTTTCTCAAGCACGTTGAGGTAGGCTAGATATGAACTGGTACTGGTTTCATATCCATAGGAATGGCTGGTTTTGATGCTGGCTTGCCAAGCCTATCATAACCCTCCTTTACCCGGGCTTGGGACCGGCTATACCTAGAAAGGCATAGACAGAGGTATATTACTTTTTTTTTCATTTTTTTAAGCAAGACATCTAACTAATCCCTTAAGTATGAAAAGTTACAAGTGGCATGGTTGTAGTGTGCGCTCATCAAATTTGATGATTTGTGTGCAGAGGTCAAATACATTATAAGACGAACATCTCGGGGAAGAGGATAGCCAAACATACAGTGAGGATGCTTAACCTAAATGTGAGCCCAGTGTCAAGGAATTCTCAAGATGCTGTGGAAGGGTCAAGTGATGAGGATAGTGATGGTGAAAGCTCAACAAAGAAGAAAAGAGCTTCTAGCCGTGGAAGAAAGAAAGCATATACAGAAACATCGGAAGGTGGAGCAGAAGAAAACATAATAACCCCTGAAAAAGAATCACCTGAAGAGACTAAGAAAGTTAAGAGAGGCCGTAAGAAAGGTAAATGTACATATTGGTTGCATTTCTAAGCACTTTCTTTTTGTTGCAGCTGCTTGATTTTTTTAATCTTTGAATCAAAAGGGAATTACAAATTTTCTTTGTAACATTATAGCTGCTACTACTGCAAGTTCTGAAGAGGAAAAGGACCAGGCAAAGGAACCAAAGAAGAGAGGAAGAAGAAAAGTTAAGACTGTAGAGGAATCTAGTCAACAAGGAGTAGACCAAAACAAAGATTTAATGCCCTTTCATGAAAGAGAAGATGCCACTGAGAAACAAGTATTAGCCAACGTTCTGGAAAGTAAAATAGAGTCAGCATTACTTGAGGATATTGGAGACTTTGACAGTTTAACGCCTCTGGTGTGTTGCTTCGGACCGGCTAAATACTCATTTATTCCTTCTGGGAGACCTGCTAATAGGCTTGTAGATCATGAGATTCATGATAGGATGAAGGATATGTTTTGGTCTCCAGATAAATTTATGAGGGCACCAGGAGGGCCTTCATCAAATGTTGCCCTAACTCTAGCAGCTCTTGGTGGCCGAGTAGAGTTCATGGGAAAATTAGGTGATGATGAGTATGGTCAAAGTTTGCTGTATCACTTAAACATGAACGGAGTTCAAACTCGAGCAGTTTGTATCAACTCATCAGCACCAACTTCTGTGTCCTTTATGAAGATCACAAGCAGAGGTGGCTTGAAGACAAATTGTGTTAAACCTTGCTCTGAGGATTGTTTTCTGCAGTCTGATATCAACCCATCAGTTCTAAAAGAGGTAAACATGGAGCTATCAGATATACTTCCTCCAAATTTAAATATACTCAGGATGGCTAATTATATTCATGTATGGGGTAATAATTTGATTACATCATATCCTCGACACAATACTTTGGTCAATTTTAGAGGATACTTAGTTCATGGCACTGAAAATAGCTAACAATGTTTGACAAGATCTTGCTCTTGTATATTTAGTTCACGTCCTTGAAACGAGTTCAGGTTTATTTTGAACCTGCTTTTAGTTAACTCAGATGCATATTCTGTGATCTATTTCTAACCTGTAATTTTTGTTACGCAACATGAAACTTTATCACTCTAGAATTCATTGAAAGACAGCTATAATAATTTTAAAGAATCTATCCAAGTTGTGAATATGCCACAGATGCTCTTGATATGCATTCTTTATCTCATATTTCTGATGTGGATATTTTATCGCCTTAAAAACTTTGCTGACCATAATACTCTTGTGCTTGTTAATGCAGGCTAAAATGTTTTATTATAATTCATCGTCTTTGGTTGAGCACAGTACACAGTCATCATTGTTAAGAGCAATTGATATTTCCAAGAAATTTGGTGGTATAACATTCTTTGATCTTAATCTTCCGCTGCCGCTATGGTCATCCAGTAATGAAACCAAGTCATTCATCAAGGAAGCATGGGAAGCGGCTGATATTATCGAAGTGACAAAACAAGAACTCGAGTTCCTCTGTGATATTAAACCATCTGAGAAATTTGACACAAATGATAATGATAAATCTAAATTTAAACACTACAGTCCAGAAATTATTACGAAACTGTGGCATGATAATCTGAAGGTTCTTTTCGTGACAAATGGTACCTCCAAGATCCACTATTACACAGAAAAGAACAACGGCTGGGTTCGTGGGACAGAAGATGCCCCGATCACTCCTTTCACCAGTGACATGTCACAATCGGGTGATGCCATTGTTGCAGGTACCTTATATTATTCTTTTCAACATAGGCTTCTGAAGGATATGTTTGTCCGACATAAATGACAATGAATATTAACCAGTGAATCAGTAAATGTCTACCTAATGGGAGAGGGTAATGTAACTTTACTTTATGGAGACACTGTTTGATTAGCTCTCATTTTTAGGCATCAGATCTCTCTCTCTTGGTATCAGCATATGCCAGCTTGATTGAAATATTTTAGGGTATAATAACTCACGTTGTCTTATGTTTATGTGATTTCTATGAGGGTCATTTTGTTGGTAAAAATAAGCCAAAGGTTTGAAACTTAAAAATTTCACCGAAGAGGATATTTAGAGGTCTTTAAAATTTTTAAAATATTCATCATCTGTAGTTGCACCAATGTTATGGATTCACAAGAAATTTCACCCTCAAATTCAATACCATTGTGATATACAAAAATGACGAATCTCGGATTTGGATACACTACAAGACAAAATAAACTAATTTTGTCTCTACTGCAACTTTGTACAACATGTCATTTTTGTATATCCCAAATGGTATGGAGTTTGAGGGTGAAATTTTGTGTGCATTCATAACATTGGTGCATCTTCGCATGGTGAATGTTACAAAAGTTTTGAGACCTGTTAAGTATATTTTTTTGTGAAAATTTCAAGTTTCCAACTTTTAGCTCATTTTCACCTGATTGTTAGAAATGAATTCAGCCGGGATGACATTTATTTATTTTCATATTTTTCAGCTCTTATGAGGATTCTGGCAGTTAACCCACATTTAGTCACAGACAAGGTTTACTTGCACAAGGCAGTCAAACATGCTATTAAATGTGGTGTCATTGACCAGTGGGTGCTTGCACGAGAGCGGGGCTTCCTTCCCAAAGAAAGAGAAGATCCAACCATCGAACAGTATGAAGTGAGGAGATCCATCACGGAGAGGGAATATCGTACACTTCCTGATGCCATGCAATCAGAAAACTCGTCAACTGGTGAACCCTTATATGTGGAGTGAAAGAATAGGTCACTAACATCTCTACACTGAACTCCTATATTTATTTATGGGAACCGCTTGCAGTTCTGTGGAGTTGGCATCCAGTAGAAATAGTTGAAACATGCAGTTTTTAGGTTTGTTGATCTTAGTGACTGTAAACCAAGTATAATTTTTCATGGAACCTGGCATATCGCTGTTACACAAATACATTGAGGAGAATGCTTCGTTTTCATGTGAAGGGATCTTCTCTCAACAGTGGAACTGCCGATTTACTGTAATTCAAATTGAGCCTGGAGTTGGTTATTTTACGTCTTGCAAGAAGCAGCAAGACCCGTAGATAGTGAACAAGGAGGAATTATTTGGCTAGCATGCATTACTACATTCTCCGGTAACTAAATATGCAATACTGGCAAGCTATCATTTTGTTAGAAATGGAAGTTGAGCTAACTACCATAAATCACTGTCATTTGTCAACTACCCAGGCAAACCTCTTGTTATCTGTTAACTGCATTATGTCCGTTCCCTGTTTCGATCTGTTCATGTTATGTTTCATACACTGATTACTTTTTTGCTAAATCTCAAGTTGTTAAGAAAAATCGGAAAAGAATATCTATTTCATTCTTAACAGTTGTTTTTCAGATAATCCTTGATCCACAACTGCTGGGTTTTTGTCATGTTTGGTGTCAATGCACTAAACAGGTTCATATAAAAATCTCACTGAAAAAGTTGGGACACTCTTTTCATTCTTCAAAAAATACATTGAAATATTACATGTTCCTCTTCAAAAAATGTCATATGTAAAATTTTCAATATCAGTTAGAACATAGGGCTTCCTTTAACTGTTGATCTAGCTTTTGTGCAGTTCTGGCCGTATGCGCAAAAAGTTCGTGCAATCTTCTGCCAGGTCAAGATCAGTTAATGCTAGGATCAGATGGAATTGGCCACCTAATGTTGGTTCTTCTTCAATATATCGCCTTATATGTAGCAGACTGCTCGCGCGAGGCGATGATGACTACCATCTTATAGAAGCACCAACAGAGGAACGAATCTAATTGGGTTGATTGGGAAGTCGGCCATGATTCTGAATTCCCCTACAAAGATTGTCACCGAGACTATGCAGACGAGATAGGAAGGGAGAAGTTGAAGAAAGGAAAGAAAGAAGATAAAGGACTTGATTCCAAAACAGTCACAACTCTTGCTTCATTCGGTGTGAATTTTTGATGGGATTGTTTCGCGCCCCCCCCCCCCCCTTGACTCCTCCGCCGGCTTCCAAATAACTACGGCGCGTTCCCCAGACTACTGGGCTTCATTACTTGCCACAACCTTAATCCTCCAAATGGGCTTATGAACCCAATAGGTCATTGAACCATTTCGTTTTTTACATTAAAATCTAGCCCTATGTACATACCTGAAGCATAATAGACATCTAGTCTGAATAATGCAACTATTTTCAAAGTGCCCTCAAGCCAGGCAATTGGAACAAAAGTCATAATGAAAAGATTGACTAGGAGATGCACCTAGTAAAACATCATGAAATGACTCCTCTGTCTGCCTTGACCCTTCAGTTTCCTCTAAACACTATTAACGGATAGTCTATCTTTCAAATTTTGAAAAAACTCTCGAAACAGAAATATTTGATCTTTGATTGATATTTTGAGCTGGACCTTCATGGACCTTTTGATGGCTATAATGATCATCCATGACTATCAATGGATTAACATATCTGGAGCTTCCCCTTTCACGATCACCACCAAGCCTCGAAATAAAAGATCTCTTCGTCCTTTGATTACCAAAACTTCACTGATTATTGGAAGTCAATTGAAAGGATAAAAGGCCCAATTTAACAGTTTTCACATTTGATAGCTCAGAAGGACTAGATTTAAACTTCCGAGAGTCTCGGATCAATTTTCTATTAAAAGAAACCCTCATGTCATGACTCTTCTTTTTTAATCAATCTTTTGGACGAGACTACTGTCCAACCATCCGCATCTTCTTTCTTCTAATTTGAAACTCATTGCCATCTACCACCACCATCTCTCCATAGATAAAAATAGACACCAAAATACTGGGTGATGATTCTGTTTAGCAAACAAATCAAGAAACCCAAACGTTTGGATGAGACTACAAATTTGAAGTGCCTATCTTGCACATATTGAACGTGAAAACTGTTGTAAATGATAGTTGTTGTATTATTATGAGGACAAAGGCCCAAATATATAGAGTATAGAGGATTACAATTATGGAAGTAAGAATTACAATTATGGATAGAGTAATATATTATATCTCTAAAGCCCCTGTCAAACATCAAGGTGCATCATGAATACTGAGTTTGGAGAGATAAAATCTATGTTGAACCCGAGTTTGTGGCTTCGTGAATAAATCAGCCAACTGAACCTCTAAAGGCACATAACCATGATGTACCAGAACTTGTGTATAAGAAGCATCGACACTAATATACTTGGTAAGCTCATGCTTGACCAGATCACGAGCAATACTGATAGCACCTGTACTGCCAGACAAAAAAGGAGTCAACATAGAAACAGAAACACCAGATTCCTCAAGCAATCACCGTAACCAAGTAACCTCTACGGTCACAAGGGTCATAGCACGCAACTCAGCCTCTACACTCGAACGAGAAACTGTTACATGCTTCTTAGTGTTCCAAGCTATGAAGTAACCACCAAGAAAGACACAATAAGCAGAAAGAGATTGACGATTAGAGGAATCACTTGCCCAAGGTATCACAATAAGCTTTGAGCTGTAACGAGCTAGAGCATCGAAAGAACAAACGTCTAGAGATAGTCCCAAGAAGATAATGCAAGACACGAAGCAAATGATTGTAGTGGATCAAAACAAACTGACTCAAAATCTGAACAGAGTACGAGATGTCAGGACGAGTGACACCGAGATAGACTAAACTTCCTACAATATGACGATAACGAGTAGGATCATCAAGCGGATCACCATCAGTGGGTCGAAGGTGAACGTTGAGCTCCATGGGAGTCTCAACGGTGTGGTGATCAGTAAGAGAAGCCCGATCAAGAAGATCCTGAATGTACTTCTCTTGAGACAAATAGATTCCCTCAGAGGCAGAGGAAACCTCAATCCCAAAAAAGTAATGAAGAGAACAAAGAACTGACATAAGAAACTAATCACTAAGACGAGGCTTCACGAAGGCTATGTACTCAAGGTCGTCACCAGCGATGATCATATCATCAACACAGAGAAGAAGAAGAGTACGGCCATGAGATGAGGTATGCACAAAGAGCGCAGGATCATGAGCACTGGCAGAAAAACCAGTAGTAGTGATCACTGACGCGAACCGCTGAAACCAAGCACGGGGAGCTTGCTTGAGGCCATAAAGGGAGCAACGAAGACGATAAACCATGCCCTCAGGAACATAATACCTAGGTGGTGGCTGCATATAAACCTCCTCACGCAGCTCACCATTAAGAAAGGCTTTCTTCACATCAAGCTGAGAGATGGACCACTCACGTACGGAGGCCACAACAAGAAGAGTGTGAACAGTGGTCATGTGCACAACATGATCAAAAGTCTCATCATAGTCACGACCATGTTCCTTTAGAAACCACAGGCGAGTGGGCGACTAAACGAGCTTTATATCGCTTAAGGGAACCATCAGAGCATGTCTTAACCTTATAAACCCACTTATAGGTAATAGGACGAACACGTGGGGGACAGGGCACAAGCTCCCACGTGCCAGTGCACTCAAGAGCAGAAATATCCTTAGCCATCGCATGCTGCCATTCTTGATGAAGAATGACATAACGATACATAGTCGGCTTAGAAAGAACGGTAGCCACAAAACTAGAAGGAAAGTACCGCTCAAGAGGTCGACAAGTGTGATGACCACGTCCAAGAGGTTTCTCAGGAGAAGAATCATAAGAAAGAGATGACTCCTCAGGGGAAGCAGACTCGGCTAGAGAAGATGCGTCATCAGAAGAAGATGACTCAACTAGAGTAGACGGCTCAATAGAGGAAGATGGCACATCTGAATAAGGCACAACTCGTTGAGTATAGACCTGCGTCACGGGAGGCTTCATAGTAAAACCGGGAACCAGAGAAGAAGGCTCCAAAGAAGACACCGTGGAAAGAGGCAGTGAGCGTGAAGGAGGCATACTAGCAGCGGAAGTGTCGGGGGAAAATAAGAATGAAATAGAATCGACGACGGAAGTAGAAGAGGTATCTGAAGAAGGAAGAGGGTAGAAAGGATGTGTCTCATCAAAGACAACGTCTTGTGAAATCCTCATCTGTCGTCCAATCGGATCCCAACAACGGTGCCACTTATGCTCAGCGTTGTACCCTAGAAAAACACACTCAACACAGTGAGCTTAGTGCGCTCATGTGTAGCATCAAAGGAAACGAGATCAGCTACCAGAGGGAGGGTGAATGGTATATGATACAAAAATTTCAGTGGAAGACTCAACCCCTCAACCAAAACTGATCTGTCTAAAGAACACATGTGTGCGAGTAGGTTCTCTGACTTAAAACATGATAAAGACTCCAGACAAATTATATAAACGAGTCAGGAAGCCAACGCAACAAGAATCACATTAATAGGTTGAGTAAAACTCAAGTTATGATAAAAAATGTGAGCAAAGATCAGTCTGATCTACCTGAGCAAAGATCCAATCTGATAAGATGTAAAAACTCTCGTGTGATGCATGAACCATAACTTCAATGACCTTGAAATCTACACAAATTATATAAAATTGAGTTGTTAAGATAACATAAAAAGAATCACGTTGATTGGATGGGTATATCAAAAGTTATGGACAAAAGAGTGATCAAAGATCAATCTGTCCTACGCGAGTGAAAAACAGATCTGCTATGCTGCAAAGAAACTCGTGTAACTCAAACACTGTGAAACAAATGACCGCGAAATTTTCAAAGACGACAGATAATTTAGCTGTGAAGACAACATAAAAAGAATCACGGCCATTGAATCTGTAAAACGCGAGTTATGATCACAATACGGATCCAACTTCAGGCTGCACAGAAATCTCGCTGAAAAAAGGTTGAAGCAAACAAGCCGGACGACCAAGGCACAAAAGCTCCTCACAAATTACGAATTTTATTGATCAAAACACAGTAGAGGCAGCTCCAAGTCATGTACTCCATGGGACTTGGTCCCCTTACTTATATCACCAGGCTTTAGGCAACTCCAATCCAACTAGGACTCCCTACTCCTACTTGGATTCAACCGAAACTTTCTATAACTGCTCAAGACTCTTCCATACGTAGATAGAAGCAATACTAAGACTTTCAAACACCTTAGGAACTTCCTACACATACCTAACTCAACTTCATGCCTCACACGAAATCCTAACATAACCAACTCGAAACTTTCCATAAACGCACCATAACTGACTCAGTTTCAGCCTGAGCGCGTAATCCAGTCAGTTGAACCATTCCGGCCTTTTCTTCTCGTCCATTCATGCCTTGGAACAATGTTACCACGTCCATGCACTCCTTACACACATGCAAACTCTTTCCAAAACATCAATGATATCTTCATATGCACCGTTCTTGACTCAAACATGCTGCGTGACCTCCCTGATCGACTCAACCACAATTCATCCCGAATTTGGTTGTTAAACATCATCTTCTCCCTAGGACTAGTTCAATGGATCACTGTCAACAGCCATGTCTTGACTTCAAGCAACACCTGCACACGAACAATCAACCAATTCTTCCGAGCATAAGTCAGCGACTTAACTCTCGTTAGTCCACACCACAACACCTTGTGTGAGCACCTCACACAAGCATGTTGTACACCTCAAACAGCTATGAACCACCAAAACATATCAACAACTAATTCAATAAATACAAAGCATTTTGTTCTACACATCAAAGACAGGCATAAACGTTCCAAGTCAAACCACACATCAAACACTATGTGAATGCTCAAAACTTTACATGAACCTCATTTCGACACTCCATTGCCAATGTATTCAGCACCTAGGTCTCATAATATCCCCTTGATGAATGCATTGGCAACACCAGCTAGAACTGAACATTGGCTTATTCACATTTCATGAAAAATTTTGACAAAAAGAAAAAATTTCTCCCCCTTTGTGAAGAAACTTCCTCCCCCCCTTAACAATTCTCTCCCTACGGATGTTACCCGCCCTGGGTAGAACGTGTAAAGCACTTGTGAATGTGCAATGTCTGACCTAATTTCTCCCTCTTTGACAATGTATTCATCAATATACAAAAAGAAGATATTTTAAATCTGATATGAGCATAATATGACATATACACATAGAACAAAGCTCATCCAGACCATACTATCAAGTAACTTACACTATCACATCAATGAAATACATAAAGTAGTGTAAGCCATGCTAGAGATCGAATGTATTTCCATTTAAGCAAGCCATGATCTCACTAACTTAATTATTTTAAAATTCGAAAGCATGACACATATTGTTGTATTTTTATTTATCTTTCATTACAAAAGCAAAAAAATCCATGTATTTTTCAAGAGATTATATGCAACATCAGTCTTATACTAACCAACCAAGCAAAACCTATGTCATGTGATAATAAGAAGCTTAAGGACATGGTTTTAGTCATACACAACTCCTTTCAAGTTCATATCTAAGTGCAATGATAAGCAATCTCAAAAGAAGAAGTGTGATGCATGCATATTCTCTTGATCTTTCGTGATTTTTCATTTGATCATAAAAGATCAACATGTGGACTTTTGATTGATTAATTTTTCATGATTAAAAGCACTTGTGAGCATGCAACAAATTCAAAATAGTAAGAAAGTTCGATCATGACCATATTTAGTGTAAGTAATTATTCCAATTACTATTCATGGCAAAAACTACAAAATGTATAAAACGAGTAATATAGTAAGAACTTTTAGCATGTAAAAGGAATCACAAAGCCATATATGTATGAACACTTATGCTCATATTATTTTTAATTTCAGGTTTACACATACACTTCCCAAGTGTCAAAACTCTCCCTCAATTTGAGCCATGAGGATGCATAACGCCTAGTTCACCCTGAATGTAAGAAAAATGAGTGAAATCTAAATATTTTGTGAATATATCAGCCAACTGTTGTTCGGTATCTACATGGTGAAGCACAATATTTCCCTTTTCAACATTGTCACGAAGAAAGTGATACCTAATATCAATATGCTTAGTTCTAGAGTGTTGCACGGGATTTTTTGCAATGCAAATAGCACTAGTGTTACCACAAAGCAGTGGGACACTATCTAAATCAATTCCATAGTCTTTAAGTGTTTGAACAATCCAAAGAATCTAAGAACAAGCACTAGCAGCAGCTACATATTCAGATTCGACAGTGAATTGTGCAACTGAACTTTGTTTTCTAGAGGACCAAGCAACAAGCGAGTTACCCAAGAAATGACAAGCACATGAAGTACTTTTCCTATCAATCCTACAACCCCCAAAATAAACATCCAAAAAAGCTCTCAAAGTAACAGTTGAGGAAGAAGGAAGAAAAATACCAAATTCTTGGGTTCCATGTAAGTACCTTAGTATACTTTTGATGGCTTAAAGATGTGATGCACGTGGAGAAGCTTGGAATCATGCACATATACATACTTGAATTGTATATGTGGTCTTGACATTGTGAGCTACAAAAGTGACCTGATCATGCTTCTATATTCATTTTGATCCACGGGTTCATCATATTCATAAAGCTCAAGTGTTGTTGTTGTTCCCATAGATGTCAGAATAGGCTTGCTGTTTTCCATGTTGAAGCGCTTAAGGAGGTATTTTGTATACTTCGTTTGATGCACAAATGTTCCTTCCTTAGTTTGCTTGATTTGCAGCCCCAAAAAGTACGTGAGCTGACCCATCATACTCATCTCAAATTCTGAGCTCATGATAGCTGAAAAGTTTGACAGAAGATCATGAGGTGCATACCCAAAGATAATATAATCCACATACACTTGAACGAATAGTGAGCATTGCCATGCTTAAGTATAAAAAAAGTTTTATCTACCTTGCCCATGATAAATCTCCTGTCAAGTAAGAATGTTTTAGTCCTATCATACCATGCTCTAGGGGCTTGTTTGAGACCATACAAGCCTTTAGACAGTTTGTAAACATGGTTAGAAAAATCTAAATTTTCAAATCCGGGTGGTTGCTTGAGATATACCTCCTCGTCTATATAGACATTAAAAAACACTTTTAACATCCATTTGATACAACTTAAAACCTTTAGAAGCAGCAAGTGCTAACAGAATTCTTATGGCTTCTAATCTAGCAACAGGAACAAAAGTTTCATCAATAGCTAAACTCTCTATTTGTGTGAAACCTTGAGAAACCAGACTAGCTATATTCCTAATCACAACTCCATCCTCACTTTGTTTATTCTTAAACACCTATTTAGTTCCTAGCAAAGTGTGACCGCGAGGTGGAGGAACAAGTTACCAAACTTTATTTCTTTCAAAATATTTCAACTCTTCCTGCATGGCAATGATCCAGAATTCATTAGTGAGTGTGTGTGATACATTTCTGGTCTCAAAAGAAGCAACAAAAGCATAATGAGTGTGAGTTTGAATCAAATAACCTGGACCGTGTCACTCTTTCGTGCAAGCTTCCAATTATCTGTTGTGGAGAGTGCATTTTGCGGATGTAGAAAGTAGAGACGTCACAAGCTTCTTCTTCTTCATGTTCAATAAAAATGCTCTCCCCCTAAGGATATGCATCTTGACCTGCAATGTTAGAGCTAGTACCTGGGCTAGCTTCATCCCTATATATCTTTAGATTAGGTTTTGAGGTATATATATATATATATATATATATATATATATATATATATATATAGTCTTTATCTTTTTTTCAAACCTAATTATGCACTTCAAATGTTATACATGTGCATATATACATATTTTTATGATATATATTGTTTCTAATTTAATTTCCAGCTTAATATTACACCTAAAATGAAATTGCAGCTTAAATCAGATTTTTATAGTCTTTAACAAAACTTTCAGACTTTATGTTGCACCTAAACCTTTTTCAATTCTTCCTAGGGTGTAATTTTTATTTTATTATGAATGCAGATCAGTTTTTATGCACAAAATTTATATTTTCCAGCATTAAACCATCATTATTTGACAAATACAGAATATATATATTGTTGAAGTGCAAAAATAATATTTTAAACCCTCCTAATTAAAACAGATTATTTCATAATAATTTTTGTGGATATTAGCTACTGCAGGGATTTTTATGAAGATTTCAGAGTTCAAAATACTTTATTTTACCTTCATAAAAGGTTTAAGGCATAAATATATAATGCTGCAGGGTCAAAATATAGATTTCTAAATTTCCCAGGGGTTCCAATCACTAATACAGTGTAATTCTACAATTTACTAGTATTCCAGGGGCTAAAACAACTATTTACAAGTGTTTGCGAAATTTCTGCGAAGTCCAGGAGGAAGCTCAGAAGAATTTAGGGCTAAATCAAATTTTCCTAAAGCTCCAGGGGTTAGATCATAAGAGCCCCGACGGCTATCACCTAATTTAGATCTAGACCGTTGGTTGAGTGTGGAGGGCTCGGATTATAACGCGAAGGGGTACGGGATGATTCAATTTCGACCGCATGATTTAAAATGGACGTCCCAGAAGGGATCACGCCGCTCCGGCCGGCGGCAACTGAGATGCGCGGCGGCATCCGTCGATCTTCATCGGTGAAGCGTTAGCGCCCGAATTCTTCCACAACTTTCAGTTGTCTAGCTTCAGTGTGATCCGGTAAGGGTGTACCGAGGGTCGGGGGGAACCAAAACACAAAATTTAGATGCGTTCTACGGTGAACGGCGACGATCCTTACCGATGTGCGTCGACGTCGAGTTTCTCAGCATGGATTCGTCTCGGAGTCGATGCCTACGGGTTGCAAACGTTCCTGTGATGGAGTGGGGCTCGTTAGACCAAAGCAAACGACGACGGACGAGATGAACTTCAAAGGTTGGCGGCGGTACTCACCAAGTTCAAAGAATGTTCGAGCAGGGGAAAATGGATGGTTTTCGGGGGTTTAAATCGTGGACGAGTTTTGGGGGGGGGGGGGTTATGGGCGTGCAGAAGGAGCGCGCGTGGGGTGGAACGTGCGACTTCACTCGTGGGATTTGGATGCGGGGCGGCGGGAGAACGCCGACAGTTGGGGAAGGAAGAAGCAGGAGGTGACGGGTGTGACCAGCGTGGCAGTGAGAGGGAGAGAGGGGAAGGGCTGGCGGGCTGCTGCTGGACCGCACTGGGTTTCGGCCCAAAAGTCCCCTTCCTCTTTTCCTTTCTTTTCTTTTTTGTTTTCTAAACTTTCAAACACAAATTCAGTCTTGAATTGTTGTTCTTTTGCACATGCACGACATTAATTAATTCTTTGTAAATTCGGGTTTCAAATTTTTGGATGTTACAACTCTACCTCCCTTAAAATGAATCTCGTCCTCAAGATTCGTAACTCCTAAGGGAATAGATTCGGAAACTGTGTCTTGAGTTCATCTTCTCTTTCCCACGTGGCTTCTTCCTCTAAGTGATGTTTCCGCTGGACTTTGCACATACGAATTCTCTTGTTCCTTGTGATGCGTTCCGCCATCTCAAAATTTTTACCGGGTACTTGGTATACGAAAGGTCTTCTTGTACGTCCAACTCATTCATTGGCAACCTTTTCTCTGGTGTTCTCAAACATTTCTTGAGTTGTGATACATGAAACACATCATGCACATCTGATAAGCGAGAAGGAAACTCCAACCGATATGCATCTTCTCCCTTTCGCTCTAGAATCTGGAAGGGCCCAATATACCGAGGTGCTAGCTTCCTTTTCACTTTAAACCGACAAAGTCCTCTGATAGAAGACACTTTGAGGTATGCATAGTCTCCTACTTCAAAGGTTAATTCTCATCATCTTGTATCCGCATAGCTCTTCTGTTGGGTTTGAGCTATTTTCAAATTGTTGCGGATTTCTTTTACTTTTCTCTCGGCATCTCGTAACACCTCTGGTCCAAACACCTGATTCTCCCCTATTTGATCCCAGAACAGAGGAGTCCTGCATTTTCTCCCATATAACGCCCCAAAAGGAGACATCTTCATGTTGGTCTGGTAATTGTTGTTATAGGAGAATTCTGCATGCGGTAAATTTTTGTCCCAACTTCTGCTATTCCTGAGCGCACCAGCACTTAGCATGCCCTCGAGGATTTAGTTTGTCCTTTTCGTGTCCGTAAGTCTACGAGTGGTATGCTGAACTGAAATTAAGATAGGTACCCATGGATTCATGCATTTTCTGCTAGGTAAATTGTGTCCCTCGATTTCACACTCTCTTCTTGGACGCATTGTGTAAACATACGATTTTGGACATCTACAATTCAGCCAATTTGGAGTCGTTGTACTATTCTTTTACGGGGATAAAGTGAGCTACCTTGAGTAGTCGATCGACTATTACCCATATCAAATCATATCCCGATTGGGTTCTAGGAAGCTCTACTATAAAATTCATGCTTATCGCTTCCCATTTCCATTCCGGTACCTTAATCGGATGCAATAATCCTGCAGGACTTTGATGCTCTACTTTTACCAACTGACATGTGTCACATAAGGCCATATGTTCAGCGACATCTCGCTTCATGCCATACCACCAGTACCTAGTTTTAAGATACTCATACATCTTAGTACTCCTGGGATGAATGGAGTAGTCAGGGTCATGAGCTTCTCTCAGGATCAATTCATGAATTTCTTTCACATCTGGCACACATATTGAGAGGGCCCATTCCCGATCACGGGGACGTGGCACCTCGCCCGGGAATCGCATTGGGTGGTGCCGTGTTATGCGGCACCCAACAGCACACATATAACTAACAATGTATTATATAAATCAAGCGGAAGCTTACAAATGTTCTTTATAAATAATTTACACAAATTAACTACAGCGGAAGTCTATAAACAGCTCACGTCGAATAACTACGAAGCACCCGAGAAGAGGTCCAGCCCGCGGACTCCTGTCGCTAGCAACACGAAGACCTGGCAGCGGCTAGGTTCTCCAAGTGTGACGTGACTCGGAAGTTCCCGAGTCTCACCGGACAACCTTCTTTATAGCGTCAGAAGATTACCTGCAAAACCACTTATATAGCAAGAGTGAGCACAAAGGCTTAGCAATACTTAACCGTCTCTCCTAAAGCATGCAACTCTATATGAGGGTAACTTAAGACCTAATCCTGTAATTTGCGAAAAGACTCGCCTGTGAGTTCATCCTTAACTTTCAGATTTTATCCATACCAGTAGTGACCTTGCACCTAGCAACATTGGAACTCCACAATCAAACAAGAAACGCTTCATCACAATGTTACTTGCCCCAAGGTAGAAAATAACTTTAGTTTGCTCTATCTCTACTTCAAACATGGTTTTCATGCAACTTAACCTAATCATAGCAGCAATTATACTTTTGCAAACTGTTTCCACACAAGTTGATTACTACGTCACAACATGGGAGCAAGCGGTACTCAATAAACGTGAGGGACGGTGATTCGAATCGAACACTACCCGGATAACTCGACACATACGCCCACCTCTGAAGACCCAACTCTGGCGTCCTTCATTACGTCGTATGTGGCAACCTTTCTCAGGACACTAAACTGTAGAACCGGTCGTGCCGTCTCGGGCTCATAGGTCTAACGAGACGATGTGGTATGCCTCTACAATCCAGTGAACCTGGTACATCGGTTTCCTGGTTCCCATATATCAGTAAGCACCCGGTACACAACTCAATACTTGCTCCTGGACGCGGCACACGCATCGGTCCTTAACCGACACAGGCAGAGCTACTCGACCAAGACCTCGTCTTGTCGCTGCCTAACCCCTCTGCCCGGTCTCATCTTTAGAAATGTAAACTTTAGTTTGCTTCCTTTCCCAACCACACTTATGATATCCTGAATTATAGCTCGCGAGTAGATTCCAACTACTCGTCTTCTATCAGATGCCCTAGTCTATTTAGCACGGCCTTCTCTACAGCGATGAAACCATTCTACCCTTGACCTCAGGGTTCATGTTTGGTTATGCAAGTGGAGTATAAAACATCCTTGACCTAATACACATACAAACTTTGACCCATAGTAGTGAACAAATGAAAAACTTTATAAAATAGCTTAAATGCAAACCGGGGCTTGCCTTGATTTTGCAGGTGACTAAAGTCAGTTGAGAGGAAGTCAGTTTCTGATGTCTTGAAGTTCACTCCTGCCCTTCTTGTTCCTTGATCCAAGTTCACTTTCTCCTTCTTCACTTTCCACGTTTAAGCACTACACATTATGAATATGCATACATGTTCAATTGTAAAACTCTTGCTAACAGGTGCTAAAGACAAGTTTTAAAACTGGAACCCTGTTTAAGAATTTAAAATAAAACTGGTGTTAGTGGTCTGGGCTGGTGTTTAAGTACTAGGATCAAGTGATGAGTGGGGCTTCATCACTTGGGTGGGGATCAACTAATGAGGTTGAACAGGACATAATGATACAGGGCTCCAATGGAGCTGGAAATTTTCTTGTGAGTTCCTTGTCACAAGAAAGTCCTCTGGACCAAAATTTAGAATGTTTCACTGATTAGGTCACCCAGAACAAATCCCTAAGCATTTAGCATAAAGGAATTAATTCTGATTAAACTTGCACTTTCATGCAAATCCAAGTGAACCATAATTTAATAAATAGCTCAGGGAGTATGCCTGAAATTTTCTAGGATTTTTGGAGCTAAGGAATGGCCAGAACTGAATTTCCAAGTTTTGGAAATTTCCTGAAAATGTTTCTGTATTCATTTGAATACAGGAACTTGAATTTAGAATTACCCTAACTAATTCAACTCCAAATGCGCTGAAACTTTTACAGGAGTCTCCTAACATCCTAAAGAATATCCTGGCGAAATTTGGGAATTTTTGGATGAACCAAACTCCCTCAAAAATTCTTTTGCTGAAAAGCTTTAAAGCATTTTCCAGAAATTTCTATTGATTTTCATGCAGATTGGGTTGCATATTTGGAGAGGGTTTTTCATACTAAATTCAACCCAATTTGAATCACTAAATTTGGAGCTTCCTAGCAAAAGTTATGAGGTCCTAAAGTTTGAACCAGATCTGGAATTCAAATTAATTCGGGAAATGTTCAAACCCTGCGGGTGGGTCCAGGGGACCACGTGTCATGCGCTGGGGACAACCACACGGGGCCACAGTATCATTTCCCGTGCTGTCGCAAAGGATCCGACTCCGCAGAAAATCCCGGCCGGTCCTCCCCTCACTGACAGTGGGCCTGACGTCCTCGTCTTCTACCTCTGGACGCCCGCGCGACCCCACCGCCGGAGCTCGCCGGAGAGCATTAGAATCCGGCTTCCCGGCCGCCTCTCGACCTGCTACTCGCTGCCCGGGGGTTTTCAGGGATGAGGAACTCATCTAGGGGGTCAGCCCATGCTCTAGGAGCCCGGAACCAGGTCGGCGGCGTGCAACGGCATCGGTGGAGCTTCGGCGCCGATGACCGATCGCTTCAGCCCACAACAACCCCAAGGGATCGGCTCTACAGCATCAGTGACGCCTAAAGAAGCTCGACATGACCACAAAGTAGCTCGGGAAGGATGGCTACTAGGACTTCACCGAGCACCCGATCGTTCCCGCCATGGCTGCCGAAGCAAGAACTCGAAATTAGGTGCAACCGCTCAATTCTAAGCTAGGGTTGTGAAGGAAAAAGGTTCCCTATCCATTCTAGTTCCTGATTGTGCAAAATGAGCAGCTTTAACAGCAAATTGAGTGTTAATTTCAACAATTCTTACCCGCGGGTAGGTTTTCCTCGTCCGAGGGGAAAACTTGAAATTCCGGAGCTACGTCGCACGGATTGCTCTGAAATTTGGAGAGGAGCAGAGCAGGGAGTTGGCGCGCCTTGGGGTGCTCTCGTTCAGTCATGAAACTGGCCGGTGTGAGCTGCCCATGAGAGCCCGACGTCAGTTTCCACCGGTTGCCCTCGGCTTCGGCGCTGATCCTCAAACTACGGCCGACAGCAGCCCCTAGCGCCGGAGCTGAGCTGGGGAAACTCTTGTGCACACGCTGGCGCTCCTTTTTCATGTTGATCGCTTGAGCAGTCGGGGAGCGATGCCGGCTTAGGATTGCTGAGAACGGACGCGGCGCTGGCGGCTGTTGTTTGGGCGCGAGAGCAGACGAAGGCCACGGGTACGAGTAAGAGGCTCCGTGTTTGCTTCGGTGGGAGAGATAGGCGCTGGGTGCACCGCCTCTGGCGCCCGCGCGTGGGGGGGGGGGGCAGCTCGAGCAGGAGGTGGCGGTAACGCCCGTGGTGGCGTTCTGTGACCGACTCGATCGAGTTCGGGTCTGAACAGAGCCAAACGGTTTGCTTCGGTTGAAAGTTATCTCCACTTCAGTCCATGACATGTGGGTCCCACAGCTCCTCTCTGCTCCCAAAAGATCTCCAAATTTTGACACATTGTAAATTCAGCTGTGAGGGATCCGAATTCAAAAGCCATTTTGCCATTTGACAATTTGTGCCACAGTTTCAAGTTTAAATTCAAATTTGGACGAAATTTACAAGTTCCTTTGACATTCATATCAAAGCCCCTCCAAATTTGCTCAAAACTTGGCTCCCTCATAATTTGGACCTGAGGAATTCAAATATGTCCTCTGATCTTTGAGTTGGCTATTGCAAATACAACTTCTCAAACAACAGTTTGAATTCCCTCTTTTGAAAATGCCCTTCTTCCATTTGAAGTGACCCTATTAATTCAAACTGAATTCAAAGTTTTATTGCACATGCCAACACTTCCATGAGTAACACAAATTTTTGTAAGTCCCATTTCTTGTATATAAACTCAACTTTATTCATAGCTCAAGTTTTCTATTTACAAGTTTTGGGACTTTTACATTCTTCCCCCCTTAAAAAGAATCTCGTCCCGAGATTCATGATTAAGGACAACTTGGAGAGGACAGCTACTCAACATACGCCTCTAACAACTCCGGATGATTATGCTGCAAATACTCCTTGCTTTCCCATGTAGCTTCCTCGGACGTGTGATTTTCCCACAGCACTTTGAAAAATCGTAACGTCCAATTTCTTGTTTCGCGAGTCATCTCATCAACTATCCGGGTTGGTCACTCAACATAAATGAGGTCCGGCTTCAAATCTGCTATGTCTCCCGTGAGAATCTCCGTTGGAACTTTCACACACTTCTGCAACTGAGATATGTGGAAGACGTTATTGTCACACCCGGTTTTTCCGAAGAACAACCAAGTGAATAACACATGTATGCCAGGATCATTTTCTCATACATGTGATGACAAATAGTGAAGCATCATTTATTACAAGCCAGGTGTCTAATATAATTAAGTATTACATAGCAAATGTCTCGATGGACAATAATAAGTTCATCACAAGTAAATAAACTAGCAGCGGAATATTATTCTTTAGGGCTCCATCACAGGCGTTGCCCGGGGGTCTCCATGAACCTAGAAACCTTCTTCGGGTCCAAAGTCTTGGTCATTATACACCACCTCATTGTCTTGACCTGAGCAGCAATATAAACCAACAAATATGCAAGGTTGAGTACCAAGGGTACTCAGCAAGTGTGGGAAAATTATATCATGCATGGCTAGAACAAGGAGAGGTTGAACTCATGGTTAAAGCACTATGCAATTAATTCCTATCACCTTAGCTTTTTAAGCACCTACATTACTACATAGATGAAATGGTCCCAAGCTCCCATACCCTCATCATAATCAAATAACCATAACATCATTTCCGATGTTAAGCTCCCCGCTTAACATTCACAACTTCCAAAACCATCAATCCTCTAATCATGAATAAGTCCAAGCCGCTCTTGACCGTGAGCACGGCTGTCATGACAGTTTTGACTCTGCAGAGTTTGTACCACTGTACCCACATGTAGTGATTTCATCCCCTGTTGCCGGGTGGACTAAAAGAACCTCCATTATGCCAGTGGCTACGAACCACATTCACACTTCCCAGGTGTGTAGCCAGGAGATCACTACGAAGCCTTTACAAAGGGATTCCCGACGAGCGTGGGCCCACTGAGGTTTCACCCCTAACAGCATACAAGAGGCTCCAACCCCGCTGCAGTGGCCCCCTCTTGAGCCTTGCGGTTCATATGGTAGTCCAGCTGACACCTATTCCCTGCACCATCCAACACACCCATACTACGCCGGGGATACACCTAATTAATTGGCCAAGCTGCCCCATCTCAGCATGTGGTTGGCACTGTAAAGCCAGGTTACATGCTCCATGAACCGGTCCTTAGGATCCAGGCAAGTACTAAACACAAACCCGAGTCTCGTGCACCCAGCACACAACCAAAACATCCAACTTGCCTTGATCCCTACCTCTACATAACTCATAATATCTCATTCAAGAGTAGGGTAAAAATAAATTGATGATCTCATATCCCAAATATCCCATTCTAAGCATGGCTAAGCATATGCATAATAATAAATGACATGATAAAATAAATCCCAACCCAAGCTACAAGGAAACAAGGTGATGCAATTCTATGGAAACTTCCTAGCATGGGTTTCATATTTAACTTGACAATGCAAATAATTCTATCTACACATCCTAGCATAGGATCAAAGTGGTCAAGGACACTTGCCTCCTTCTTGCTGCTCTTGAAATGGGTAGTCCTGGTCTTGGAAAGGAATAACTTGCTCTTGAGCAGGTTCTACATCATACCATCACACATAGCAAAAGAAAAACAACAATCATAAGACATAGTTCGCACTTCTACTTCATACAAACCACACATTCACATTTATGAAAGTTCTTTACCATTATATGTGTTGTGGTTACTTTATGTGTGTTGAGTTGTGGCTTGCATGCACTTTTAACCATGTGTATATGATTCCTACTTTTGTGTCCACATTTATACTTACATACTATATATATGAGTTTCCAATAAATTTCTTATATTCAACTACTACACCTTTTCACTACCAAGTGTGTATGAAAAGTATTTTTCTTCCCCATATGTGCCTTCATAATTTCTACCAACCCTAAACTGAACTCTTTGGATTTTAAAAACTCCATTTATCATTTACTAGTTGCTATATTTTCAGATTTATATTCCTATGCATAATTGTGTATTTTATTATGAAATTAGTAATACACATCATCTAAACAGAATAGGTTCTGGTCCTAAATAATTTAATAACATATTTTGACCTTTGCCTCTGATGTAAACTATTTCATAATTATTTTCCCTATTTTCTAAAACTATTTATTACTTAAAAATGTGTCCCTAATTGTGAATAATAAATTAAACAGATTCAATTCAGTTCAAAATATGTTTTTATCTCACTCCAAAATTTCCTAAACACTTAGAAAGTCTTTAACTTAATTTTGACAATATGTTTGTCCCACTTTTTAATTTTTTAAACACTAGTTACATATTCAATTTCCTAAATTAAATACTAAACAGGGCTAAAAAATAAACTCACCCCACTACAGGGTCTATAATACTATTTTCAAAATTTCCAGGGGTCTAGCTACACTTATCAGAGGTGTTTTTCCTAATTTTTATTAAGTCCAGGGGCTAAAACTGATTTTTAAATGAATTTACATGATTTTCTGGAGTTCCAGGGGCTAGATCAGAAGTTTCCGGGGCTAGCTCTTATTTCCCGAGAACCCCAGGGGGTAGCACGTAAGATTTCCAGTCTTTATAACGCGGGGCTGACGTGAACCGTCCGATTTTAAACCGACGGCCGAGATTATAACATCGAACCGGTACGCGGGGGTTTAAACCCTACCGTGCGATTTAAAATAAACGGCGCACAAGCGGCCACGTCGCTCTGATCGAGCGCGGGCGGCGCTGCCGGCGGGGGGAAGCGGCGATCTCGCCGGAAACTTTCGGATCCTCGAGAATTCTGCCTATAACTGTGATCTTATGGCATAGATCGGTAGAGGGGAGGTCGGGGATCTCACCTCGGGGGTTTTCTTGAGCTCGGAGGTCCTGGGAGGTGATCGGCGGCGAGGTCCGAGGCAAAACCACGGCGAAGCTCGTCGGCGCTGTGTTTACACCGCAAGTCACCGAGTTTTCTGTACCTGCAAGGTTCCCCGGAGGCGGTGGATCAAGACCAGCGAGTTAGATCGGAGTTTCCGAGCTTAGATCGGCCGGAATTCACCGGAGAAGTCTCGGTTCTCACCGGAGTAAAAATCAGCGATCGCGTGGGAAAACAGAACGGGGCCGGGGTTTTTATAGATGGGAGAGGGCGGCGGGGTGGTTTAGATCATGTCCGTTTCCTCCTCGAGCGAAATTCGGCTGTGATCCGCAGCAGTTCCGATCGGTTTGGATTCGGTGAGAGAGAGTCCGGCGCGGCGCGAGGTGGAAGACGAAGCCCGGGTGGGTCCCGCCTGTCAGCGTGAGAAAACGCGGGCGCGCGGCTGCGGGCTGGCGCGGGTTAAGTTGGGCCGGCTGGTGGGTTTCGGCCCACTGGCCGGTTTTTTTCTGTTTTCTCTTTTTCTTTTTCCATTTCTTTTCTGATTTGAGTTTAATTTGAATTCCACTTTGAATTTGAATTTTTGCAAAACATGCAACACATCCAAAAAATTTTAAATTCCCCTCTTAACATGATTTAAGGTTTTGAATCAAAATTTTGGGGTGTTACAGTTATGTACTCCGGCTAAGGCTGCCGGCAGCTCCAAACGGTATGCCACGGGTCCACACCTTTCAATGATGGCGAAGGGACCGATAAAACGTGGAGCTAGTTTTCCCTTCACCCCGAATTGGTGAATGCCCTTCATAGGAGATACACGGAGGTATACGTGGTCCCCAACTTGGAAGTTCAGAGGACGACGTCTCTTATCCGCATAGCTCTTTTGCCTGGACTGAGCGGCTTTAAGATTTGCTTGAATAAGTCTTACCCGCTCTTCTGCTTCATTTACGAGATCAATCCCGTAAATCACTCTCTCGCCAGATTCACACCAGTTCAAGGGTGTGCGGCACTTCCAGCCGTAGAGAGCTTCATAAGGTGCCATTTTTATGCTCGTCTGATAACCGTTGTTATACGAGAATTCCGCCAACGGTATGTGATCATCCCAGCTCTTACCATGGCGGACGACACACGCCCTTAGCATATCTTCAAGGATTTGGTTCACCCTCTCAGTTTGCCCATCGGTTTGAGGGTGATACACGGAGCTTCGAATCAGTTTAGTTCCCAAGGATGCGTGTAGTTGTTCCCAGAAATGGGACACAAACAGCGATCCTCTGTCGGAGACAATGGTACGGGGAACTCCATGCAAACATAGGATCCGTGCTATGTATAACTCCGCATACTGCTTGGTGCTGTAGTTGGTATGCACCGGAATGAAACGTGCTGATTTGGTTAATCGGTCAACGATTACCCAAATCGAATCATGGTGGTGGGAGGTCATCGGCAACCCAACGATGAAATCCATACTTAAGTCTTCCCACTTCCATGCCGGTATTTGTAGCGGTTGTAACAGGCACGACTTCTTCACATGGTCGGCCTTAACTCTTCGAGACGTATCACATTCTGAAACGTATTTTGCAACTTCACGTTTCATATGTGTCCACCAAAACTTCTTCCGGAGGCCTTGGTACATTTTATTACTGCCAGGATGAATAGAAAATTTGGATAAGTGAGCCTCATCCAAATTTTTCTTCCGCAGCCTCATATCACGGGGCACGACTATTCGGTCCTTGAACCATAAGGTGTCTTCATCATCTAACCGGAAACATTTCATCTCCCCGTTCTTCAACCTCCTTTTGATATGAGCCATGCCCTTGTCTTTCTTTTGAGCTTCCATAACCTCCTCTCTTATTGTGGGTATGAGAGCTAGATTCTGTAGAGCTCCATATGGAACCAAGTAGAGACTTGGTTCTTCCTCTTCTAGCGGCGTAATGGTCAGGTTATGAATATGAGACATCCGGCTGAGTGCATCGGCAACCACATTTGCCTTGCCCGGATGATAATGAATTTCAATCTCATAGTCCTTGATCAGCTCCAACCATCGCCGTTGCCGCACATTCAACTCTTTTTGAGTGAATATGTACTTCAAACTTTTGTGGTCGGTGTAGAGATGAACCAGATTTCCCAAGAGGTAATGTCTCCACATCTTCAAAGCTAATACCACGGCAGCAAGCTCGAGATCATGAGTTGGATAATGTTGCTCATGATTCCGTAACTGCCGTGATCCATAAGCGACCACACGTCCTCCTTGCATGAGTACACAACCAAGTCCGATGCCAGATGCATCACAATAAACATCAAAGGGCTTGGTTGTATCCGGTTGAGCTAGAACCGTGGCTGTTGTGATGTGTTTCACCAACGCTTAAAAATCTTCCTCACATGGCTTGCTCCAATCATATTTGATGCCCTTTTTCAGTAGCTCCGTCATAGGTTTGGAGATTTTTGAGAAGCTCGGGATGAACCTCCGATAATATCCCGCCAAACCCAAGAAGCTACGAACTTCATGGACTGATGTTGGAGACTTCCACTTCAGCACTTGCTCAATCTTGCTTGGATCAACAGCAATGCCTTCCGCTGAAATAATATGTCCAAGAAATGGCACTTGGTTGATCCAGAATTCACACTTACTAAACTTTGCATAAAGCTTGTGATCTCTCAGTCGTTGGAGCACAATATGCAAATGTTTAGCGTGTTCCTCTTCTGATTTGGAATAGACCAAGATGTCGTCGATGAATACCACGACGAACTGATCCAGCTCCGGCATGAACACCGAGTTCATAAGGTACATAAAGTGAGCCGGAGCATTGGTCAACCCAAATGACATGACAAGATACTCATAGAGTCCATATCTTGTCGAGAATGCTGTTTTTGGGACATCTTCCGCTCGGATCTTGATTTGATGATATCCCGACCTTAAGTCCATCTTAGAGAAGACTTTAGCACCCACTAGCTGATCGAAGAGGATATCAATTCTTGGTAGTGGATACTTGTTCTTTATTGTCACAGCATTTAAAGGACGATAATCGACGCATAGCCTCAGCGTCTCATCCTTCTTCTTCACAAACAAAGCTGAGCAACCCCATGGTGATGAACTTGGACGAATAAACCCCTTGTCCATCAGATATTTGAGTTGCTCCTTCAGCTCAGCTAATTCATTCGGAGCCATTTTGTATGGTCTCCGAGAGATCGGCGTAGTTCCCGCATCAATTCTATTTTGAATTCCACCTCGCGCTCAGGTGGTAAGTCTGGAAGATCTTCGGGAAACACGTCCGGATATTCACGGACTACCGGAATGTCTTCTAACTTGCAAGCCTCAGCATTACATACTTCCGGTTCTTTGGAAACCGCTTCACCGAGGTACAACGTTTGACGCCCGTGAAGTGGAGAGTCCAAGTGGACAGTCCTGTGCTCGATGTCCAGAACAGCCTTATGGAAGGTCAACCATGATATTCCCAACATGGCATTGATTCCCTGGTCTTCGAGAATGATGAGGGTGGTAGGATAAATTTTTCCACCCAAACAAAGTGGTGCTCGAGAAACGACTTTATTAGTTGAGATGTCTCCACCTGGCGAATGAATAAGGTAAGAACCTTTTGTGACAGTTGTGGAGATCTGATCCCGGATCACCGTTGCCCTATTAATGAAGTTATGTGTTGCACCGGAGTCGAATAAAATGACAACCGGCTTGTCATTTAAGGTGAACCTGCCGGCAAGAACAGGTCCTCCCTTTGGCAGATCATCGACTGACACATAATTAATTGTCCCCACTTTTGACATAGCTTTTCTGGGCTGCCCAAGCTCACTTTTTGGAACTGGACCCGCAGACATAACGTTGCTGCTCGGTTCAGTCGCTTCATTGACGTTGAGTTCATTGTCAATATGAAGTGGGACAGCACTCGGTTCAGCTGAGAAATCACCTTGTTCATCTTCAACCTCTTGAGGGCAATAATATTCTAGTGCACTTTGTTGATACTGAGGTGCAGGAGAAACAAGTTGCTGCTGCGGTGGAGGTGAATAAGACCTCTGGGGAGTAGAAGAGTCGTCACACTCCCAGGATGATTGCACCTCTTGTGGAATCTCTCGACCGGAAGGTGAACGGATCACCAACCGATACTTCTGAGGTAGATGATTGCATTCCTCCTGTGATGAGTCCCTCTCCCTCTTTTCTGAGGTAGAGATTGGAATAATATTACTGAGTGATAGCACAGCTCACAAACTCATCAAAATTCTCTTGGCTAACTAGGGCCAATTCACATCGCAGCCTAGCGGTCAGCCCTCGGTAGAAATGATAACCCTTCATGGTTGGTGACTTCACATAGTCAGGGACATATTGAGCTAAGCGATTGAATTCCTTCGCATACTCAATAACACTCATGTCACCTTGCTTTAGGTTCCAGAATTCATCATGGCTTGTTTGCATTATGCCCGCAGGGATGAAACGAGCACGAAATGCAGCCTGGAACTCCGCCCATGTGACACGATGCCCTGCTGGTTGGACAGCAATGTATTCTGCTCACCATGCTCCAGCAAAGCCGTGAAGCTGCTGAGCGGCATATAGAGTCTTCGAGAATTCATCACATCGGATCAACCCAAACTTGGACTCCATGACACATAACCAGTGATTTGCTTCACAATGGTCAGCCGCCTCAGAGAATACCGGCGGTTGTGTCGCCAAGAAATCCAGATACGTGCTCTGGGTTGGCATGTGACGTTGAGCTTCTCGATCTATGCCTTGCTGAACTAGAGTTTGGAGAGTTTCATTCATTTTGGCCATAATTTCCGCTAATCCGGTTGGCGATGGCTCTTGTGATGAAGTCGAGTCATTCCCACCTCGACTTGAACCTCCAATCTCCATTTGAGGATGTGTGCGTACCATACTGCACGAAACAAAATTTTGAGTCAATCAAAATTCTATATCAGTAGTAAGTAAAGATAAGTAAAACATGAACATGTCATGAACTTTATGAAAGCATAACCACATTCATGTTTAAACAAATCTTATGTACGCTAAACTAATCAGCGGGACTACCCTGACCAGTTCACACAAACTCCAAATTTTACTCAAGTTATCAACAGATTCTTGACTTGAGTTCAATACCAAAGTTTTAGTAAACTTCAGTAGATTTCCAACAAGTACTCATAGGCTCCTTAAAGATTTTTCTATAGGAAGTTATGGCTTAAAAACAGAAAGGTCCAGAGAGGTTTTTACTACTGTTCTTGTTTTGAACAGTTTGCCTTCAACTGGACTTTTCACCAACTTAAAATGTGATTTTGCTCTGGAGGTCTACAAATAAGTTGTAGATCACTCGAAAATCTCTCCAGAACTGTATCATACACCTTAATTGGTCAAGGCTACTCAGAGCCATGCTCTGTTAAAGTCCAGCGAAAATTCCTGCCAGAAACAGAGCACGCTATTTTTGAAAACTTTGACACCTAGTCATACTCTCATTTGAGTCTTAGCTCAAAATAAGAGTTCAGTAAGTAATATTTGTTTCAAGCTTCCATTTTTAGTTGAAAGTTCGTGAATCATTTCTTAGTAGGGAAGAGGTTATTAAGTGTAGTCCGGTGTCGATGCACCGTAAGAAACATGTCGGTACTACGTTGCCTCACCAAAAGAAAAATCCTAACCGGATTACACCGGCATATACGTATGATCAGTGGCACTAAGACGGTCTCTCGCACACATGTACTACACGGGATACTTATGTGGTTAATACCTGCAGAAGAACACTCAATAGTGGTGCACTCAAAGGTTGTTTCATTTCAGGCAGTTCCATATTTGAAAGTAAATACAAACGCCCGTATCATTGTCATACAGCCGTCCTTGAGTTAAGTCACGTCTCAAGGTACGTGATCGTGTTTCAATACCACACGACGGGGAACCCGAGTAGATTATGAACGGGTCGTCACGGTTGGGAATGTTATCAACCCAACGGATACCACCTACTGCCCTGCAGGGCACGTCGATGGCAAGTGCTGCGTATGTCCTCCTGGGCTATTTCCAGACGACCACACTATCGCGTTGCTGACCACACGATGGAGTCTCCACTTACTTGCCTAATGCACGCTAGGGATCAGCGTTTCATATGAACTCAGGAACATGAAGAGTCCAAGAGTTCATATTGACGTCTCACACCAAGCTGTGAGACCTATCCCTGAACCACTTTCCTCGTCAGGGGAGCTAACCGAAATTGAACCGCTTTCGGTGGCGTTCCTTACCATTCTTACCAGAACGTAGGTGCGTCGTTAGATAATCAAAATTCAGAATTATAACACGTAAGTCAGTTCTTCCACTTTAAGTAACTATACTACTATAGTCCTTATGTGGGCCTAATACCGTTTCCTCACCGTATCCTAAGTTTTTGTCGTAATACGATCCTTATTCCGTGCGCTATTACCAATGCGGCTCCGATACCACGCTGAGAGGGCCCATTCCCGATCATGGGGACGTGGCACCTTGCCCGGGAATCGCATTGGGTGGTGCCGTGTTATGCGGCACCCAACAGCACACATATAAGGAACAATGTATTACATAAATCAAGCGGAAGCTTACAAATGTTCTTTATAAATAATTTACACAAATTAACTACACGGAAGTCTATAAACAGCTCACGTCGAATAACTACGAAGCACCCGAGAAGAGTTTCAGCCCGCGGACTCCTCTCGCTAGCAACACGAAGACCTGGCAGCGGCTAGGTTCTCCAAGTGTGACATGACTCGGAAGTTCCTGAGTCTCACCGGACAACCTTCTTTATAGCGTTGAAGATTACCTGCAAAACCACTTATATAGCAAGAGTGAGCACAAAGGCTCAGCAAGACTTAACCGTCTCTCCTAAAGCATGCAACTCTATATGAGGGTAACTTAAGACCTAATCCTGTAATTTGCGAAAAGACTCGCCTATGAGTTCATCCTTAACTTTCAGATTTTAGCCATACCAGTAGTGACCTTGCACCTAGCAACATTGGAACTCCACAATCAAACAAGAAACGCTTCACTCCAATGTTACTTGCCCCAAGGTAGAAAATGACTTTAGTTTGCTCTATCTCTACTTCAAACATGGTTTTCATGCAACTTAACATAATCATAGCAGCAATTATACTTTTGCAAACTGTTTCCACACAAGTTGATTACTACGTCACAACATGGGAGCAAGCGGTACTCAATAACCGCGAGGGACGGTAATTCGAATCAAACACTACCCGGATAACTCGACACATACGCCCGCCTCTGAAGACCCAACTCTGGCGTCCTTCATTACGTCGTATGTGGCAACCTTTCTCAGGATACTAAACTGTAGAACCGGTCGCGCCATCTCGGGCTCATAGGTCTAACGAGACGATGTGGTATGCCTCTACAATCCAGTGAACCTGGTACATCGGTTTCCTGGTTCCCATATATCAGTAAGCATCCGGTACACAACTCAATACTTGCTCCTGGACGCGGCACACACATCAGTCCTTAACCGACACAGGCAGAGCTACTCGACCAAGACCTCGTCTTGTCGCTGCCTAACCCCTCTGCCCGGTCTCATCTTTAGAAATGTAAACTTTAGTTTGCTTCCTTTCCCAACCACACTTATGATATCCTGAACTATAGCTCGTGAGTAGATTCCAACTACTCGTCTTCTACCGGATGCCCTAGTCTATTTAGCACGGCCTTCTCTACAGCGATGAAACCATTCTACCCTTGACCTCAGGGTTCATGTTTGGTTATGCAAGTGGAGTATAAAACATCCTTGACCTAATGCACATACAAACTTTGACCCATAGTAGTGAACAAATGAACAACTTTATAAAATAGCTTAAATGCAAACCGGGGCTTGCCTTGGTTTTGCAGGTGACTAAAGTCAGTTGAGAGGAAGTCAGTTTCTGATGTCTTGAAGTTCACTCCTGCCCTTCTTGTTCCTTGATCCAAGTTCATTTTCTCCTTCTTCACTTTCACGTTTAAGCACTATACGTTATGAATATGCATACATGTTCAATTGTAAAACTCTTGCTAACAGGTGCTAAAGACAAGTTTTAAAACTGGAACCCTGTTTAAGAATTTAAAATAAAACTGGTGTCAGTGGTCTGGGCTGGTGTTTAAGTACTAGGATCAAGTGATGAGTGGGGCTTCATCACTTGGGTGGGGATCAACTAATGAGGTTGAACAGGACATAATGATCCAGGGCTCCAATGGATCTGGAAATTTACTTGTGAGTTCCTTGTCACAAGAAAGTCCTGTGGGCCAAAATTCAGAATGTTTCACTGATTAGGTCACCCAGAACAATTCCCTAAGCATTTAGGCATAAAGGAATTAATTCTGATTAAACTTGCACTTTCATGCAAATCCAAGTGAACCACAATTTCATACATAGCTCAGGGAGTATGCATAAATTTTCCTACGATTTGTGGAGCTAAGGAATGGCCAGAACTGAATTTTCAAGTTTTGGAAATTTCCTGAAAATGTTTCTGTATTCATTTGAATACAGAAACTTGAATTTAGAATTACCCTAACTAATTCAACACCAAATGAGCTGAAACTTTTATAGGTGTCTCCTAAAATCCTAAAGAATATCCTGGCAAAATTTGGGAATTTTTGGATGAACCAAACTCCCTCAAAAGTTTTTTTGCTGAGAAGTTTTAAAGAATTTTCCAGAATTTTCTATTGCCTTTCATGCAAATTGGGTTGCATATTTGGAGAGGGTTTTTCATCCTGAATTCAACCCAATTTGAATCACTAAATTGGAGCTTCCTAGCAAAAGTTATGAGGTCCTAAAGTTTGAACCAAATCTGGAATTCAAATTAATTCGGGAAATGTTCAAACCCTGCGGGTGGGTCCAGGGGACCACGTGTCATGCGCTGGGGACAACCACACGGGGCCACAGTATCATTTCCCACGCTGTTGCAAAGGATCCGACTCCGCAGAAAATCCCGGTCGGTCCTCCCTTCACTGACAGTGGGCCTGACGCCCTCGTCTTCTACCTCTGGACGCCCGCGCGACCCCGCCGCCGGGGCTCGCCGGAGAGCATCAGAATCCGGCTTCCCGGCTGCCTCTCGGCCTGCTACTCGCTGACCGGGGGTTTTCGGGGACGAGGAACTCATCTAGGGGGTCAGCCCACGCTCTAGGAGCCCGGAACCAGGTCGGCGGCGTGCAACGGCATCGGTGGAGCTTCGGTGCCGATGGCCGATCGCTTCAGCCCACAACAACCCCAAGGGATCGGCTCTACAGCATCAGTGACGCCTAAAGAAGCTCGACATGGCCACAAAGTAGCTCGGGAACGACTACTACTAGGACTTCACCGAGCACCCGATCGTTCCCGCCATGGCTGCCGAAGCAAGAACTCGAAATTAGGTGCAACCGCTCAATTCTAAGCTAGGGTTGCGAAGGAAAAAGGTTCCCTATCCATTCTAGCTCCTGATTGTGCAAAATGAGCAGCTTTAACAGCAAATTGAGTGTTAATTTCAACAATTCTTACCCGCGGGTAGGTTTTCCTCGTCCAAGGGGAAAACTTGAAATTCCGGAGCTACGTCGCACGGATTGCTCTGAAATTTGGAGCGGAGCAGCGGGGGGAGTTGGCGCGCCTTGGGGTGCTCTCGTTCAGTCATGAAACTGGCCGGTGTGAGCTGCCCATGAGAGCCCGACATCGGTTTCCACCGGTTGCCCTCGGCTTCGGCGCTGATCCTCAAACTACGGCCGACAGCAGCCCCGAACGCCGGAGCTGAGCTGGGGAAACTCTTGTGCACACGCTGGCGCTCCTTTTTTGTGTTGATCACTTGAGCAGTCGGGGAGCGATGCCGGCTTAGGATCGCTCAGAACGGATGTGGCACCGGCGGCTGTTGTTTGGGTGCGAGAGCAGACGAAGGCCACGGGTACGAGTAAGAGGCTCCGTGTTTGCTTCGGTGGGAGAGATAGGCGCTGGGTGCACCGCTTCTGGCGCCCACGCGTGGGGGGGGGGGCAGCTCGAGCAGGAGGTGTCGGTAACGCCCGCGGTGGCGTTCTGTGACCGACTCGATCGAGCTCGGGTCTGAACAGAGCCAAACGGTTTGCTTCGGTTGAAAGTCTTCTCCACTTCAGTCCATGACATGTGGGTCCCACAGCTCCTCTCTGCTCCCAAAAGATCTCCAAATTTTGACACATTGTAAATTCAGCTGTGAGGGATCCGAATTCAAAAGCCATTTTGCCATTTGACAATTTGTGCCACAGTTTCAAGTTTAAATTCAAATTTGGACGAAATTTACAAGTTCCTTTGACATTCATATCAAAGCCCCTCCAAATTTGCTCAAAACTTGGCTCCCTCATAATTTGGACCTGAGGAATTCAAATATGTCCTCTGATCTTTGAGTTGGCTATTGCAAATACAACTTCTCAAACAACAGTTTGAATTCCCTCTTTTGAAAATGCCCTTCTTCCTTTTGAAGTGACCCTATTAATTCAAACTGAATTCAAAGTTTTATTGCACATGCCAACACTTCCATGAGTAACACAAAAGTTTTTGTAAGTCCCATTTCTTGTATATAAACTCAACTTTATTCATAGCTCAAGTTTTCTATTTACAAGTTTTGGGACTTTTACACATATCCTCTTCCCATGCCATATCGTACCATGTTCATCCTCTCTAAATCCAGGAGCTCTGTTTTCCTTGATTAGTCTTTAAGTTTCCTGAATTTTCTCATCATCTTTCTGACTATTACGTATGTCATGCTCTAGTGTGGAATCCACTTCCATTGCAATGACCTCGCTGTTATTCAGGAAACACAAATTGGGTCTCACAAATTCTTCGCATAATTGCGATGGTACGTCACTCATTGTCAACATGTTGACATGCACCTTCCGGCTTAAGGCATCAGCAACGATGTTGGCCTTTCCCGGATGGTAATTAATACTTAATCAAAATCATTGATCAATTCTAACCATCGTCTTTGCTTGAGGTTGAAATCTGGTTGCGTGAAAATATATTTCAAGCTCTTATGATTGGTATAGATCTCGGTCCTCTTACCCATTAAGTAATGCCTCTATAGCTTCAACGCATGAACCACCGCTACTAACTCTAGGTCATGCGTAGGGTAGTTCTTTTCATGCTTCCAGGGTTGTCTAGAGGCATATGCAACGACATGTCCATCTTGCATAAGGACACACCCCAATCCATGTCCCAAAGCATCACAATACATGGAAAATTCTTTTTGCATATCTGGCATCACAGGTACTGGGGCTGTTGTCAATCTTTTCTTTAATTCTTGAAAGCTTGACTCACACTCCGGCGTCCATGTGAATGTGACTCCTTTATCTAACATCTTGGTGAGAGGCTTTGCAATCTTAGAGAACCCCTCAATGAATCATCGGTTATATCCTGCCAAGCCTAAGAAGCTTCATATTTTTTTGACATTCTCAGGAGTCTTCCACTTTTGCACATCCACAATCTTAGCAGGATCCACCGCTATTCCTCCTTCAGATATTATGTGTCCTAAGAAAGGAACTTTCTTTAGACGAAATTCACATTTACTGAGCTTGGCATACAATTGATGTTCTCGTGGTTTTTGCAATGCCATCCTCAAGTGCTTCTCATGTTCCTCCTCATCTCAAGAAAAGATTAGAATATCATCAATGAACACCACCACAGACTTATCCAAATATTCCATTAATACCTTTTTAATGAGATACATAAAGTACACCAGGGCATTGGTTAACCCGAACGGCATGACCGTGTACTCATACAACCCATATTGAGAGACAAAAGCTGTTTTGGGAATATCGGAAGGCCGTATCTTTAATTGATGATATCTGGAACGGAGGTCAATCTTTGAAAATACACATGCGCCTCTTAATTGGTCAAACAAGTCCTCAATGCGTGGCAGTGATTACTTTTTTTAATGGTTACCTCATTGAGTGCACGGTAATCTACGCACAACCTTTGGGTTCTATCTTTTTTAGGTACAAATATCACTGGAGCTCTCCAGGGTGAGGAACTAGGACGAATGCACCCTTTCTCCATCAACTCTCGTAAATGTTCCTTGAGCTTATCCAGCTATTTGGAATCCATCCTGTAAGGCCTCTTATATATCGGGGTTGTTCTAGGTAATAATCGATCATGAATTCCACTTCTCAATTGGGTGGCATACCTGGTAATTCCTCGGATAAGATATCAAAAAACTCATTTATCACTCTTATATCTTCAACCGTTGTTTCCACTTGATTGAGTTTAATGTATTTCCTTGGTTCTTGGACGGCTATGAACTTGACCTTGGTGCCATTCATATGGGTTAACTCCACCATTCTCGTCGAACAATGAATAACACCCTCATGCTTGGTCAGCCAATCCATTCCCAAAATTATATCTATCCCTTGTGAGTTTATCACTATGAGGTTTGCGGAAAACACTACCCCGTTAATGTTTAGATTCACCCTAAGACATACTTTCCTTGTTCTTATTTCTCCTCCTGGAGAATTCACTGCTAGCATATGGTTCATTTGTGTGGTTGCTAGATCATGCTTTCTAATGAATTCCTTAGCAATGAAAGAGTGGGTAGCACCATAATTGAATAGATTTATAGCAATGTGGGATTTAGCGAGGAACGTACCAATCACCACATTCGACACCTCTTGGGCTTCCTCCATGGTCACATGATTCACCCTTCCATGCATAAGCTTCTGCTGTTGTGGATGCGGTGGTTTCTTCTTTGGACACTTGTGAGCATAGTGTCTAACCTCGCCACAGTTGAAGCACTGCACCCCTGCTTTAGGTGTCTGACCTTTGTTGTTTTGGGGTGGGTTTTGCTGACCTTGTCCTGCTGGCCTAGGTGGAAAAGCAGGGTGTGGCTGCTGCTGCAGCTGAGTTTATGGCATGGGAGGCTTGAAGGTGAGGTTGTAACTCTTCTGCGCTTGGAAGGGCACCATGGGATGGCTCATTTGCCCCGTGGGCTGCGGTGCAAAGCGCGTTCGAACATTACTTCCTGAGAAATGTCCCTGCCGAGTCATCTTCCTCTTACGGTCTTCATACAACTCCCTCCTTTTCTTCTCTACAATGAATGCTCTATCCACCATCTTTTGGAAATTGGGGTATTCATTGGAAGACATGGCATATTGCATCTCATTGTTGAGTCCTTCCATGAAACAATCCTGTTTCTTCTCGTTAGTGTCTATATCACTAGGTGCATAGCAAGACAGCTGCGTGAATTTGGTGAGGTATTCACGCACCGTCATGCTTCCTTCCTTAAGAGTGAGGAACTCCTTCCTCTTGTTCTTTATCTCTCCAGCTTGCCTAGATTCCTATCTCTACCATGATTCATCATATATCATCAATAGTAAATACTCAATGATTGCAACTCATATCCCCTCCCAATTCTAAGCATGGCTAAGCATAAATGAATATCCATAAATAAACATACGAAATAACTCCCAACCCAGGCTACAAGGAAATATGATAATGAAAATCTAGTAAAACTTCCTAACATGGGTTTCATAATTCATATGACAATGCAAATAATTCTATCTACACATCCTAGCTTGGGTGCAAAGTGGTCAAGGACACTTGCCTTCTTCCCGCTGCTCTGGGAATGGAAAGTCTTGATCTTGAAAATTGAGAACCGGCTCTGGGCTGGTTCTACTCATGCCAACATACACATAGCAAAAAGAAAACAATACTCCATAAGCAATCATCCACGAACACAAGTCAAACATACAAACAACATTGTTTCACATTATTATTTTAGTCTAAAATTACCAAGGTCTACGTATATATTTTCATCTTGAGTGTCTCATGGTAAAATTCTTCTTTTTAGCCTCCTATAACATCTAAACCAAAATTTGGTGTGTATGTGTGCATATATATTACATTTAAACTATTCTTTTAGCCAAAATTCACACTATATGAGTTGTTTCTATGCATACCTACACTTTTTAAACATATATATTGTTCCTAAATTTGTTATTCATATTTTAAATGCACACCTAAAATGAATTGTCAATTTAAACTAATTTCTATATTAAATATCACACTTTTTAGCTACAAAACTTGCATAAAAATGTATTTCCAGTCCTAAAACAGAGTTTCACATCTTCTTACCAATTTCTAAAACTTAATTTCCCTATTCAAAAGCATATATTAACATTTCCTAAAGTTTTTATTACTTATTCCTATATCCAGATTTATTTTTATGCCTAAAATTAAATTTTTAGCAATAAACATAATTTAAATCATGTTTCCAGAATTTATTTTCTATCTAAACAAATTTTCAGATTGTGCTAAAAGGTTTTCTAGGTGCCAAGTAAATTAAATATGAATTTCATATAATGGTTTGCACTTCTAATGAATTCAAACTGAATTTAAATGTCCAAATGCATAAATGAATTATGGTGCAGGGTCTAAACCTTAAATTTCACTACTGCATGTCAAACAATTTTACTTTACAAAATTTTCAGGGGTCTAACCATTAAATACAGACAGGTTTTTTCCTAATTTCCATTAAATCCAGGGCTAAAACAGCAATTTAAACGTCGTTGTATATTTTCCAGAAAGTCCAGGGGGTAGAACCAAAGTTTCAGGGGCTAGATTCTCCTTTCCCGAAACCCCAGGGGGTAGCCCACAAGTTTGCCGGCGGTATTTCGGTGCTTTAAACATGGGCCGTCAGATTTTAAATGGAAGGCGGAGATTAGATCACGAAGGGGTACGAAGTGGTTATGACTTCGGCCGTAGGATTTAAAATGGACGCGCCTCATTGCGCCACGCCGCTCCGGCCAGAGGGAGGCGCTGCGCGTGGCGGCGCTCTGCGGCGGGGGTGGGGATCTCACCTGCGAGGGTTTGGCTTTTCTTCTACACACGCTAGAACTTGACTCTTTTTGTATGGATCGACTGCGGAATAGTAGAGGATCTCACCAGTTGGGTTTTCTTGCACTCGAAGCAACCAAAACTTGCTCGGCGACGGTGTCCGACAGCGGAACTCGGCTGTGATCATCGGCAACATGCTCGGGTCTCGTTTCCTCTCGGTTTCCTGGTCGTCGAAGTTCGTTGTGGTCTGAAGATGATGTACTAATGGTTAGAACGGATGCAAACAGAGAAATTCGAGGTCTTCACCGGCGCATAGAGGCGGCCTCTTACCGGAACTTGACGGCGTCAGCCTTCTCGTCGAGGACTCGTCCCGAAGCTGGAGTCGACGGCTTGTGTGTAAAGCTGCAACGAATCAAGGTCGGTTAGATGGAAGAAAACGGCGACAAGCAGGGGGAATTTCGGGGTTCGGCGGCAGAACTCACCGAGGAGGTTCGGTTCCGAGCGAGGAGGACCCGAGGGACTCTTGTGGTTTATAAAACTGATGGAGCCGGGGTTGGAGTGGTTGGAGACGTGCGAAACAAGTGTGGGAACTCCGAGATCGTGGGCGTGCGCAGAGAATTCGGAACGGGGCGACGCGGCGATTGGGGGCGGGAGAGTTGTGGGCGGTTGAAGGGGGACGAAAGAGCTGATAGGTGCGGTCGGGTTGGCAGAGAGGGGGAAAAGGAAAAAGGGTGCAGGCTGGTTGGGCTGCTCGGGTGGGTTTCGGCCCAGCAGTCGGTTTCTCTTTTTCTTTTTTATTTCTGTCTCACCATTTCAAACTTCAAACTCATTTCAAATTTTAAATTTCTGGCCCATGCACGATGTCCATTTGTTTAAGAATTTGATTTGCAAATTTATGTGTGTTACAACTCTACCCCCTTTAAAAGAAATCCCATCCTCGAGATTTGGTAGCTCCAAGGGGAATAGATCCAGAAACTGTGCCTTGAGTTTGTCTTCTCTTTCCCATGTGGCTTCTTCTTCCGAGTGATGCTTCCATTGCACTTTGCACATGCGAACTCTTTTGTTTCTTGCGATGTGTTCTGACCGGGTGTTCGGTATATGAAAGGTCTTCTCAGACGTCTAACTCATTCATTGGTAACCTCTCTTCGGGTGTTCTAAGGTACTTCTTGAGTTGTGACACATGAAGCACATCGTGCACATCTGATAGGCGAGCCGGTAATTCCAACCTATACGCAACTTCTCCTTTTCTCTCTAGGATTTGGAAAGGTCTGATATACCGAGGTGATAATTTTCCTTTCACTTTGAATCGATGAAGCCCTCGGATAGGAGACACTTTGACATAGATGTAATCCCCTATTTCGAAGGTGAGCTCTCTTCGTCGTGTATCCGCGTAGCTCTTTTGTCGGGTCTGAGCTATCCTCAAGTTGTTGCAGATTTCTCTCACTTTTGCCTCGGCATCTCTTAGCGCTTCTGGCCCAAATACTTTGCTCTCTCCGGTTTGGTTCAAAAACAAAGGAGTTTTGCATCTTCCTCCATACAATGCCTCAAACGGGGACATCTTCATGCTGGCCTGGTAACTATTATTATAGGAGAACTCAGCATATGGTAAGTTCTTGTTCCAACTTCTGCTGTTCTTGAGTGCACATGCTCTCAACATGTCCTCGAGTATCTGGTTGGTTCTTTCTGTCTGCCTGTCAATCTGTGGATGATATGCTGAACTGAAATTTAGATGAGTCCCCATGGTCTCATGCAACTTCTGCCAGAACCTTGAGGTAATATGTGTTCCTCGATCTGACACTATCTTCTTTGGCACTCCATGAAAACACACGATTCTAGACATGTACAATACTGCCAATTTGGAACTGTTGTAATGTTCTTTCATAGGGATAAAGTGAGCTACCTTGGTTAGTCGACCGGCTATTACCCATACCGAATCATATCCCGATTGGGTTCTAGGAAGCCCCACTATGAAGTCCATGCTGACCTCTTCCCATTTCCATTTCGGTACTATGAGTGGTTGTAATAGTCCCGCGGGTCTTTGATGTTCTGCTTTTACTAACTGACACGTGTCACACAGGGCAACATGTTCTGTGACATCTCATTTCATTCCATACCACCAGTACCAACTCTTAAGATCATGATACATCTTTGTACTCCCCGGATGAATGGATTAGTTAGAATCATGAGCTTCTCTCAGGGAATTCACGAATCTCCTTTATACCAGGCTCACATATCCTTTTCCCATGCCATATCGTGACTTGTTCATCCTCCCTAAACCTAGGAGCTTTATTCTCTTTGATGTGTCTTTTGATCTCCTGGATTTTCTCATCGTTCTTCTGACCATTGCGTATATCCTGCTCCAGTGTGGAGTCCACTTCCATCATGATGGCCTCACTATTATTGTCGAGACATAAATTGAGTCTCGCAAATTCCTCGCATAATTCTGAAGGTGTGTCATTCAGCCTCAACATATTGACATGTATCTTTGGCTTAAGGCATCTGCCACGGCGTTTGCCTTTCCCGGATAGTAGTTGATACCCACATCAAAGTCGTTCATCAACTCTAACCATTGCCTTTGTATGAGGTTGAGATCTGGTTGTGTGAAAATATACTTCAAACTTTTGTGATCAGTATAAATCTCAGTTCTCTTTCCCATCAAATAGTGTCTCCAAAGATTCAATGCATGGACCACTGCGGCTAACTCTAGGTCATGCGTAGGGTAGTTCTTCTCATGTTTCCTGAGTTTTCTAGAGGGATATGCAACGACATGTCCATCTTGCATAAAACACACCCCAATTCGTGTCCCGAGGCATCACAATACACGGAGAAATTTTTCTGCATATCCGGCATTACTAGCACTGGGGCTATTGTCAATCTTTTCTTTAATTCTTGAAAGCTTGCCTCACACTCTGGTGTCCATGTGAATGTGATCCCCTTTTCTAACATCTTGGTGAGAGGTCTTGAAATCTTGGAGAACCCCTCAATAAATTGTCGGTAGTATCCGGCCAAGCCTAAGAAGCTTCGGATTTCCCTGACATTCTCAGGAGTCTTCCACTTTTGCACATCCGCGATCTTGGCGAGGTCCATGGATATCCCTCCTTCTGAGATTATGTGTCCTAGGAAGGGAACTCTCTTCAGCCAAAACTCACATTTACTTAGCATGGATAGAGTTGGTGTTCTCGCAGTTTTCAACACCAATCTTAAGTGCTTCTCATGTTCCTCTTCGTCTCTGGAGAAGATGAGAATGTCATCAATGAAAACCACCACAAACTTGTCCAAGTATTCCATGAATACCTTGTTCATGAGGTACATGAAGTATGCCGGGGCATTGGTTAACCCGAACGGCATGACCGTGTATTCATACAACCCGTATCGAGAGACGAAAGCTGTGTTGGGAATATCGGATGGCCTTATCTTCAGTTGGTGATATCCCGATCTGAGATCAATCTTGAAAAACACACATGCCCCTCTCAACTGGTCGAACAATTCTTCAATGTGAGGCAACATGTACTTGTTTTTGATGGTCACCTCATTAAGTGCATGGTAGTCTACGCACAACCATTGGGTTCCATCCTTCTTGGGCACGAATATCACCGGAGCTCCCAAAGGTGAGGAACTACGATGAATGTACCCTTTCTCCGTCAACTCCCGGATATGTTCTTTGAGTTCTTCTAGTTGCTTGGAGTCCATCCAGTAAGGCCTCTTATATATCGTGGCTGTTCCAGGAATTAGTTCGATCATGAATTCCACTTCTCGATCATGGGGCATACCTGGTAACTCCTCGGGAAATACATCTGGATACTCCTTTATCACTCTTATCTCTTCAAGCTTCACTTCCACTTGATTGAGTTTTATGTCCTTCCTAGGTTCTTGGACGGCTATGAATTTAACCTTGGTGCCACTAGTATGAGTTAACTCCACCGTTCTAGTCGAACAATGGATAACGCCCTTATGTTTGGTCAGCTAGTCCATTCCCAAAATAATATCTATCCCTTGTGAGTTTATCACTATGAGGTTTGCAGAAAATACTACCCCATTAATGTCTAGACTCACCTTAGGGCATACTTGTCTTGTACTTATTTCTCCCCTAGAGAATTCACAGCTAGCATATGGTTCATTTGTGTTGTTGCTAGTTCATGCTTTCCAACAAATTCTTGAGCAATGAATGAATGGGTAGCACCATAATCAAATAAAATTGTTGCAATGTGGGAATTTGCAGGAAACTTACCAATCACCACATCCAGTGTCTCTTGTGCCTCCTCCGTGGTCATGTGGTTCACCCTTCCACACACTAAGTTCTGTTGCTGTGGCTGCATGCGCTTCTTCTTTGGACACTTGTGGGCATAGTGTCCTATTTCACCACAGTTGAAGCACTGCACCCCAACCTTAGGTGCCTGACCCTTGTTGTCCTGGGGTGGATTTTGTGGCCCTTGTCCTGCCAGCCGAGGTGGAAAAGCAGAATGTGGCTGCTGCAGTAGCTAGCACTGTGGCTGTACTTGTGCTGAGGAAGGCCTGAAATTAGGGTTGTAACCCTTCTGTGCTGTGTAGGGCACCAAAGCACGTCCAACTTGTCCCGCAAGCTGCGGTGCAAAGCGTGGGCGAGTATTGCTGCTCGAAGCTTGGCCTGGCCAGCTCATCTTCCTCTTGTGTTCATTCTCCATGTCCTTCATCTTCCTTTCCACAATAAACGCCATGTCCACCATCTTCTAGAAGCTAGCACATTCATTGGAGGACATGGCACACTGCATATCCATAGTGAGTCCGTCCACAAAGCAGTCTTGCTTTTGCTCATCAGTTTCAACATCCCTTGGTGCATAGCGAGACAGCTAGGTGAGCTTGGTGAGGTATTCCCTCACTGTCATGTTCCCTTATTTGAGTCCGAGGAACTCCTTCCTCTTGTTTTTGAGTTCTCCCGCTGGGACGTAGTGGTTGCGAAAGTTGCGCTTGAACTCCTTCCAAGATATGTTCTCTGGGTCATCGTGGGCTGCTATGTATGCAGTCCACGAGTCAGCTGCGGGTCCGTGCAGCTGGTGAGAGGCAAACAGCACCCTCTCCTGCCCTTGACACTGTATGATCTTCATCTTGTTCTCAATGGTCTTCAACCAGTCATCTGCCTCCAGGGGTTCAACAGCACTGGCAAACTTTGGGGGTTGAGTTCCCAGAAACTCACTCAACCTTGGCTGACGTGGTGCAGCCGATGGGGGTGGAGCTTGATGCAGGTTAGCCACCACCTGCGTCAAGTTCTAGATGAGCTGGTTCTGATTGTTGAGCATTCGGTGGATTGGGTTAGCCTCTCCTCGGCGACCACCCCTGCCTTGCCATCCAGGAATGGGAGACTTGGCGGCCTCGTTGTTGTTGTTGGCACCACGGCCTCTTCCTCTTCCGGCCATCTATCATGATTAAACAAATACCAATTTAATCATAACGTATTATCTGCCTACTTAGCTTGCATGGATTTAAATGTTTTGGATAATAAAAATTTAGGTAATCTAAAAAATATTTCACACAAACTTTCAATCCACTAATCATCACAATGTGTCATGCGAAAGCAAATGCAAACATAAAGATGAGGTGTGGACAAGTGCCCATAGCTTCCACAACTCACGTCACACACCAATCATTAATAAGCAAACTAAACAGATGAGTTCATGACGCGACTACTCGAGGAAATGCTTAATTAAGGAAAATAACTCTAGACGACTCGCATCACTGCGTTGGCTCCTCGGGGTCTTCATCATCATGGTTGCTGCCCCCTGACTCAGCTCTAGGTGGGGAGCGGGCGGTGGAGAAGTGTGACGACGCTTGTTCGCCCTGCGGTCTGGAGAATCAGGCGTCCAGGAGTCATTCTCTGACACATAGAGCTTGTTCTGGCCTCCTCTTTCCCTTGCCCTCAAGCAGGCACGAAGTGTAGCCTCGATCCTCTTCAGGGTGTCACGTACATCCTGAAGCTCCTGCTGACACTCCTGCAGTCTAGTGCTGAGCATAGCTGCATCCTCCAAGCACATATCCATATGGTCGTGGGTGCTTTCCACCTGGACTGGTGGGTACTTGTACTCAGCTGTGCCACTATCATGCTGAAGAACGTACATGTACTCCGTCCTATCCAGGTGACCTCGGTTGATGTAACTCTAATAGGTGATGGCCTCCCAGGTGACATCTTTCTCAGCATCGGCCTGAGTCGCTCTACAAACTGGTGAGTGAAGGATCTTGAGCAACCTGTTGCCGTGGTAGATCCTAATCTCCGAGCTCCACTCTCTGCGCTCTGCGCGAATGGTCTTGGTAGAGCTGTAGTGCACTACCAGCTTGCGGTGTTGCCAGTGCTGTGGAGGATACGTCGAAGACGACGCAGCAAACTCCCTACACCTACCCCACGAGAGTGGTACGTCACAGGGTGGTTCTCTTCCCTCAAGGCGGGTGCAGCTACAAGAACTCGTCCTCCTGTGGTCTTGCGAGCGGTGCGGATCATGCAAACCATCTAAAACATAAAATATTTTAAAAAATCAAGTTAGATAATAAGCAATTAAATACTCTCTTTTGAACAATAGTTAAGATGAGATGAAACAAATATAGAACCATCTTAAATAACACTTTTACCCCCACACACTGTTTTTGTAAAATAGTTTTTAAGAACATAATGTCCTTAAATACGTCTCTTTCTACCTAGGTTCACGTTCCCACGGGCAACCTTGGCTCTAATGCCACTTCTGTCACACCCGGTTTTTCTGAAGATCAACCAAGTGATTCTCACATGTATGCCAGGATCATTTTTCCATACAGGTGACGACAAATAGTGAAACATCATTTAATTACAAGCCAAGTTCATCGTAATAAATAAAGTCTTACAATAATGTCCCAAGGACTATAAAATGTTCAGAGTACAGCAAATAGTCAATGTAGCAAAATAACGTCTTGTGGACTCCGACACAGGCGTTGCCCGGGGGACTCCATGAACCTAGAACCCATCTTCAGGACCAAAGTCTTCATTGTTGTACTCCACTTCATTACTTTGGCTTGAGCAGCAAGTAAAACCAGCGAAAAGCAAGCTTGGGTACCAATGGTACTCAGCAAGTGTGGGATAGTAATGTGGTGGCACGGTAAAACCTGGTTAAATGCTCCATGAACTGATCCATAGAACCTAGGAAAGCACTAAACACGAACCCGAGTCTCGTGCACACAGCACCAACCAAAGCATCCAGCTTGCCTAGATTCCTATCTCTACCATGATTCAACATATATCATTAATAGTAAATACTCAAGGTTTGCAACTCGTATCCCCTCCCAATTCTAAGCATGGCTAAGCATAAATGAATATCCATAAATAAACATACGAAATAACTCCCAAGCCAGGCTACAAGGAAATATGATAACAAAAATCTAGGGAAACTTCCTAACATGGGTTTCATAATTCATATGACAATGCAAATAATTCTATCTACACATCCTAGCTTAGGTGCAAAGTGGTCAAGGACACTTGCCTTCTTCCCGCTGCTCCGGGAATGGAAAATCTTGATCTTGGAAACTGAGAACCGGCTCCGAGGCTGGTTCTACTCATGCCAACATACACATAGCAAAAAGAAAACAACACTCCATAAGCAATCATCCACGTACACAAGTCAAACATACATACAACATTGTTTCACATCATTATTTGTCTAAAATTACTAAGGTATACATATATATATTTTCATCTTGAGTGTTTAATGTGAAATTCTTCTTTTTAGCCTCCTATAACATCTTAAACGAAATTTGGTGTGTATGTGTGCATACATACATATATATATACATATACATATATATATATATATATATATATATGTGTGTGTGTTATATTTAAACTATTCTTTTAGCCAAAATTCACACTATATGAGTTGTTTCTATGCATACCTACACTTTTTAAACATACATATTGTTCCTAAATTTGTTATTCATATTTTAAATACACACCTAAAATGAATTGTCAATTTAAACTAATTTCTATATTAAATACCACACTTTTTAGCTACAAAACTTGCATGAAAATGTATTTTCAGTCCTAAAACAGAGTTTCACATCTTCTTACCTATTTCTAAAACTTAATTTCCCTATTCAAAAGCATATATTAATATTTCCAAAAGTTTTTATTACTTTTTCCTATATCCAGGTTTATTTTTATGCCTAAAATTAATTTTTAGCAATAAACAGAATTTAAATCATGTTTCCAGAATTTATTTTCCATATAAATAATATTTCAGATTGTGCTAAAAGGTTTTCTAGGTGCCAAGTAAATTAAATATGAATTTCATATAATGGTTTGCACTTCTAATGAATTAAAACTGAATTTAAATATCCAAATGCATAAATGAATTATGGTGCAGGGTCTAAACCTTAAATATTCACTACTGCATGTCCAAAAATTTTATTTTCCAAAATGTTCAGGGGTCTAACCATCAAATACAGACAGATTTTTCCTGATTTCCATTGAATCCAGGGCTAAAACATCAATTTAACGTGTTTGTATATTTTCCAGAAAGTTCAGGGGGTAGAACCAAAGTTTCAGGGGCTACTTCTTTCCCGAAACCTCAAGGGGTAGCCCGTAAGTTTACTGGCGGGAATTCGGTGCTTTAACGTGGGCCGTCTGATTTTAAATGGAAGGCTGAGATTAGATCACGAAGCGGTACACTGTGATTATGATTTCGGCCGTAGGATTTAAAAGACTTGTTGGGGTTTTTACATGAGATATGTCAAGTTCATGAGTTTTTAACTTGGAATACAACAAGTCTAATGTAAGTGTACTCATGAAAGTAGGTTCACGTATACAGATGACTTTCATCTCCCAAATTGACATGTCTAATGCAGTCAACAATTACCTAGCATTCTCAGCATCTGAATAAACAACATGGCACTACGCAAGTTTCTCAGAATTTTGTTAAAACGTGCAAAGAAGTCATCAAGCAACTCACCTGGTTGCATCACAAATCACATGTACTCTTTCTTGTACATGTCTTGACGTACCTCCTTGACTGTGTTGGAGCCTTCATGGTAGTCGCACAAAGCCTTACACATATTGTATGTTGATTTGAGATGAGCAACACCATCAAAATCACCTTGAGTCAGTTCTTGAATGATCAAGTTCCGCGCCTTGTAGTTGTTGTTGACTTCCTTCATGTTAGTAGTTGTTACATCTTCGTTTGATGGCGCAACAAAGAGTTTGAAGACTTTCTCCCAGATAGCGAAGCCCTCCTGAATGTAAGCCTTCATCCGAGCCTTCCAAACCTAAAAATCAATGCCATCAAACACACACGGTTTTGCTGAATATATTTCTATTGAATCTGACATAAAAATCAGAAAAGGCTATTGTATTAATGTAACTTGGCTCTTATGCCACTTGTAGGACCGATGGACACGAGATCAGCTACCAGAGGGGGTGAATGGTAGATGATACAAAAATTTAAGCGGAAGACTCAACCCCTCAACCAAAAACTGATCTGTCAGAAGAACACGTGTGTGCGAGTAGGTTCTATGACCTCAAACGTTATAAAAACTCTATAAAAAGTATATAAACGAGTCAGGAAGCCAACACAACAAGAATCACGTTGATTGGTTGAGTAAAAATCAAGTTATGATAAAAAACATAAGCAAAAGTCAGTCTGATCTATCCAAGCAAAGATCCAATCTGATAAGATGCGAAAACTCTCACGTGACGCATAAATCGTGAATCCAATGACCTTGAAATCTTCACATATGATATAAAACTGAGTTTTGAAGATAACATAAAAAAGAATCATGTTGATTGGATAGGTAGATCAAAAGTTGTGGCCAAAAGACTGATCAAAGATCAATCTGTCCTACGCTGCAAACAAACTCGTACAAATCAAACACTACAAAATTAATGACCATGAAATTTTAAAAGATGACATATAATTGAGTTTTTAATACAACACAAAAATAATCACGACAATTGGATCTGTAAAAGGCGAGTTATGATCAAAATACCAATACAACGTCACGCTGCAAGAGACTCGCCGAAAAAAGGTTGAAGCCCTCACAAACTACGAATTTTATTGATCAAAACACAGTAGAGGCAGCTCCAAGTCGTGTACTCCACGAGACCTGACCCCCTTACCTATATAACCAGGCCTTAGACAACTCCAATCCAACTAGGACTCCCTACTCCTACTTGGATTCAACCAAAACTTTCCATAACTGCTCAAGACTCTTCCATACGAAAATATAAGAAATCCTAAAACTTACAAACACCTTATGAATGTCCTACACACTTAAACAACTCAACTTCGTGCCTCACACGAAATCCTAACATAACCAACTCAAAACTTTCCATAAACTGCCCCAGTTTCAGCCTGAGCGCATAATCCAGCCGGTTGAACCATTCCAGCCTTTTCTTCTCGTCCATAACTCTTCATCATGCCATAGAACAATTTTACCACGTCCATGCACTCCTTGCACACGTGAAAACACTTTCCAAAACATTCATGATATCTTCATATGCACTGTTCTTGACTCAAACATGCTGCGTTACCTCCCTGATCGACTCAACCACAATCCATACCGAACTTGGTTGTTGAACCTCATCTTATCCCTATGACTACTTCAATGGATCACCATCAACAGCCATGTCTTGACATCAAGCAACACCTGCACATGAACAATCAACCAATTCTTATGATCACAAGTCCACGACTTGACTCTCATTAGTCCACACCACAACACCTTGTGTGAGCACCTCACACAAACATGTTGTACACCTCAAACAGCCATGAACCAACAAAATGCATTAACAACTGATTCAATAAACACAAAGCATTCTGTTTTACACATCAAAGATAGGCATAATATGTTCCATGTCAAACCACACGTCAAACACTACGTGAATGCTCAAAACTTCACATCAACCTAACTTTAACACTCCATTGTCAATGTATTCAGCACCTAGGTCTCACATCACGAGCCGTGAGCAACACATAGCACACAACCGAAAAGATGAAGGCTAGCATAGTCAGGTGTCTTGCCAGTGAGATGCTGAAAAGGAATCCCCCCTGAAGAGTAGTCAAGGATTGAATGTTAATCAAATAAATGGAAGTAGAAACAGACTCGGCCCAAAAATGAGGGGGCACAGAAGAAGCGAGTAGAAGAGCGCGAGCTGTCTCAAGAAGATGATAATGCTTGCGCTTAGAAACGCCGTTCTGAGCATGAGCGTCGGGACAAGGAAATTGAGCAAGAGTACCTTGCTTAGAAATAACCTGACGAAGAGCATCAGAGAGATACTCACCAGCTGAATCAGCACGAAAAACATGAATAGACGTGTCAAACTGAGTGCGACTCATAGCCGAGAAAGGTTTATAGATAGATAAAGCCTCACTACAATATTTCATAAAGTAAATCCATGTGTGGCGAGAAAAATCATCTATAAAAAATGATATAATATCGATGTTCTCCTTTGGAAACAAAAGGAGCAAGACCCCATACATCTGAGTGAACAAGACCAAAAGAATGTTGGGACACTGACTCATCAGAATGATAAGGGAGCTGCTTCCCTAATTGACAAACCTGACACTAGGAAAAAGACTAAGAGCCTGAGACCGATCCTGAAAGACCTCGAAAACTAAGACAGATAGACGAGAGCCACAAAGATGACCTAAACGATGATTCCACTGAGCAAAAGACAAAGTGGATGAAGCAACAATGGTGGAGCCATCTAGACTGGCAGGCGCAACAGAAGGAAGACGAAGTCAGTCAAGTTCCCAGAGCCACTGGGAATCACGACGACGAGAGCCAGTACAAACCAGGTGACTCGTGTGACGATCCTGAACAAAACAAAGATCAGAATCAATTATCTCTCGACAGTCATGATCAGTGAGCTAACCAGTGGATATAAGCTGCATGGTTAGACCAGGAACATAGGAAACATCAGGGGCATCAAAAGAGTTAGATAAAAGAGTGTCCTGTCCAACAACAGAAAGAGGAGAACCATCAACAATATGAACAGTGAGAGAACGAGAGGAAGGACTCAAATAAGACAAACCGGTATGATAAGGAGTCCTATGGAACAATGCACCAGAATCTAGTGGTGGGTAAAAGCCCGAACCCGAATTACGAGATACTTTTTCTCGAAATATGGACGAATGGCCTGCGGGGAGGATGGCACTACTGGCAAAGACTGTCTGGTGAAAACGTCGCAGGCGCGAAGCGTGGTGGGCCTGCGCCGGGGGAGCATAGGGAGGAAAGGGAGCCCGGACGGTGGAAGAGCCAGGGGAAGCCGGGTCATTTTCCTGCGCAGCTTAGGTGGAAGGCGAAGAAGGCCCCCTTCCGGGGGGGGGGGGGGCGAGCCATCAGTGAGATACCACTCTGGAACAGCTCGGATTCCCGCCTCCGGAAGGAAAAGCCAGAAAGCAAAGAGGTTTGGTTTACGTATGGTGGAAGGTGACATTTTCCAGTCGGAACGACGGAGCTCTCTCGATTCGGTATTATTAGTCATATCGTATCGACCTTTTCAAGAAAACCGGTCTTCGGGTATCTAGGCCCTACATTTGGAAGTGGTCGTGCTACCTCTCTCTTTCTTACCTGCTATGCTCATCAGCCTATCTCTTCGGAATGCTCAAGTGCCACATCTCGGAGAAGAACTGAAGATGATCTTGACGTAGTGGACGACGCTGGCGCTCCTCTCCATTCTTCAGAGTAATATCACGCAATGTGTCCAGAATCTGGGCGTGACAGGCGTTCAAATTCAAGTGAATGAAAATGTAGATAGATTTTCTCCTACTTCTGTAACATAACTTCTCTATGGATAAGCTTCAACTACTGAATGAAGAGATAGTGAGACCTACCTAGCAACGAGAAATACTAGAACTGAAATTCCTTGCCTTGACTCGCCTACTTCTCCAGTCTTTGATGCTGCTTTCCTGGCTTTCGATTCTTATTCATCTGATGTGTTGATTCATTCTTCTCAAAAGCAGTACCCAAGATAGTAAGAGGGCAAAACCTTCCTTTTTTTTGGGCCATTATCCTTTTTCTTGTATGTGTTCCTAAGAGAAGGAATTTGTCCATTTCATGTTTTGAGGTCTCAAAAAAAAGGGCGTGGCCTACCAAGCAAGCACTTGCCCACAGCTCCTGCCGCCTTCCAAGCGGGCTCCGCGCTCGTTATCCTGACTGTTCTCTCTGCCGGACCCTTTCCTATTGCTCTAACCATAAGCTATGGCAATTCCAGCTCGCACCCACTCTGGCCCGCCCAGCGAGGCCTGAGTGAGCTCAGTGGTCAGCCCCTGACGTTAGGGGTCCATTTCACGCGGTTCGATCTATTTCCCGATCCGAAAAATCCGATAACGTACCTATATGAGTGGGATGGATGGGCCCCGGGAAGAGGAAGAAGGAGATAGAGCAAAGGTCCCCTCTTTCTGTCCGCTCTTCCCGGCATGTAGAGATCCGATTCGCAATAGCGACAAAGAAAAAGGAAGGGGCGGGTCCGATTAGACGATCATCCTCATCCGAGGGATCTGTACCTTCATCTGAAAACTATTCGCCGGTTGTCCGCATTCCTCTCCTCGAGCGAAAGGTGTTCCCACGCAATCGCTATCGCTGTTCCTACGACGTAGTCAATACGCATTTGACAATATGAGGCAAATGATTGATGAATTGGATCTTGAGTATGCTCACTTCGCTACTCAGCAAGGGTGAAAGAATGACAAAGAGACTGACATCACAGAGGATGGGAAGGACCCAATCGCCTGCCTCTTTCTTGGTCCACCCCCTGGTGGGTACTTTATAGCTCACAACACGAGATAGGCATATATGTGACATAGTCTCAGGAGGGAAGAAGGAGGAAGGACGGCCTTCGTATTACCGGAAACCAGAGTCTGTTGTCCTGGAGGAGACCTTGCCCCAGCGCCTGCGGGGGGATTTGCATGGGGCGTTGCGCGTCGCGTCAGAGATTGTCAGACAATAAACGTTTCAATGGGTTCGTGAAATGGATAATGATAGGTTTATCATGCAGCCTTTGTATACGCTGCTGACAGACAGACGAAGAAGCTTTTTTGATGTATAGTTCTTGTGTACAAACCTATGGTGGATAAACCTCTATGGTGCATGCATATCTGTTTCGCCTAACTTGTCTTAGTCATTCCCACATTGAATCGAAACTCTCAATGCCCTGTCTTTGGTTTTATCGCTTGTTGTTTTGTCTGGTTCAAGCATTCATGCATCCACGAACGGAGCTAACCCATTTAGTGTTCCCGGAAGAGGAGGCCCCGAGTTCTTCCCGTACTCAAAAAGGGAGGGAAGAAGGAGGAAGGACGGCCTTCGCGCAAAAGGCCAAATAATTGATTACTAGTATGCCGGATATTGCCAGACGATTGATGAACTCCTCCGCAAAAATGAAATGAAAGCTCGCTTTGATTGAGTACTCTTCTTGGCTTGTTCAGTTCTTCTCATCCTTCGGGAAACTTCTGGCCTTTTCAAATTTAGTTTCATTCGATCCAAGTCAGTCACTACTGACGATTTGAGGAAATGCATCCAGGAACCGACAGAGAAAGCCCAGGAGTTCATTGCTCGATTCAGACTCTTGGCAATGCAATGTTCGGAGCCTATTCCCACGATTCGGACTTTGTAGAGCCGGTGCTGCTGCTGTCTGCGTAGGGCCGTCCCCCCGGATGGATCCAGGGTAGTTAAATTAGATTGTTGATCTGAACAGCAGGCAAGAGGAATATGCAGCGCTGGGTCCTACAAAAACGCCTCATTCTGCTCTTGGTTTCAATTCTCCTATTGGTATTGCACTTTCGAAGTAACAGAAAGAAAAGCAACGACTGGAGTGGGGGAGTCAGAGTCGAAAAGAGGATTCCTCGCTTCTTTCTCTCATGCAAAACCGTGCATGAGACTTTCATCGAGCTAGCCAAGAGAAATGTGGAGAGGCGGAAAGGGAAAGGATTGAGTAGGCGCAAAAAAGAACTACTAATACTTAACTTTTCGAGGAATCCTTCATCAGTGGTTGTGAATGACTGACTTTTTCAATCCTTTCGGTCCTTCTTTGAGGGAGGGGAGTCGTCAGGTATGGAGCTGACTCTAATAGGCCAAATAGGAGTTCTTTCTGGTCAAGCTGAAGCTCGAGAGAAGGGGGATTGCAAGAAAAGGGAGTTCTTTTCTTTCTGCACGTTTTTTTTAATTGTTGTTAAACAGGTTGACGGTTAGAGAATGCTGTGTTTCTTTTTTCCCTTTTGTGTTTTTTTTCTGCCGGTTCCATTTGCGTGAAAGTTTTTGGCCTTCTGAACGGAGCAACTGCCCTCTTCTGGTCTCTGCAGCAGCCAGACGCGCAGCCTGCAGCGCTGCAGCCTTGCATAATTCCGGCAAGACAAGGTTCTCAGGAAATAGGTGCTACTACTACTCTACGCCCACACCGGATATGGACCGAACTGTCTCACGATGAACCCAGCTCACGCACCGCATTAATGATTGTTTCTCAATCAGGAGCCTCTACTTCGAAGTGTTAGCTCCACCATCACTGGATGTATTTAACACCTATCATGCCGATGTCGTGGGTTATAAGAAGGTCACATACCTTGCAGGGTTTGGTGGCCCGAAATTGACTTGGCTTCGCCAAAAGGCCTCATCTCCAAAGCCCGGCTCGCGAGGCGTCCCTCTCGTTGTAGGGCGGAGCCCCTACTTGCCGGCGGAAGCGAGTTATGGCTTTGCTTCTTTCGTGATTCACGTAGATTGGAATTCACTTTCTTTAGGGCATGGAATTCAATTCTAACTTCGGGATTCCCTTCTTCCAGAACATTCAAGAAAGAAGGTCAAAGGACTCAGGCTTTAATGCCAAAGTACTGGGCCGAGCGTACTTACCTACTTAGACAAGAGGGATACTTATAGATCTCTATGAGCGTAAGGCAAAGTGGGCAAGACTACTTCCACAACTACATTTTCGCTTAAGCAGGACCTGTGAGACCTCGAAGCAACCGTCTACTACTAGTTTATATGACTAGCTCTTATACGAGTTCCTGGTAAACCACTACTTGTGTGAAGTACTCCGCTCGCTCCCCTGCTCGTTCAAAGTATTCCACTTGCTAGGATCTTTGTAAATAAGCTTGCTCTGACCTTACCTTTCCTTCCTAGCTTTGAGAGCAATACTACCTGATAATAACACAATGAACTTATCCTACTTAGGGAACAGGCTGGCATAAAGGCATTCCACCATGGGACCGAAAGAAGATGATGAAGATTTTCATTCATATCCTGGGAACATTTTCACACCCATCCTTTACGGCATGCGATCTAGGGTTTTCTAGCTAAAGGATGAAGTGAAGCAGTCAAATTGAGTTCGGTATATAGAAGTGAATTGCTCCGTATATCGGAAAGACCTAAGCATTGCGGCGAAGGTATACCAGCCGCCTGTTCTGGAACTTCCAGTTCCAATCGGAGCATATAGATCCGTAAATGGATTTGTATGTATAGCCACTTCAGTCGTGCTCCTCGTTTCTCGAATGAGCATAGTATCCCAGCCACCTAGACCACCTAAAAGGAAGGAATTGGTCTTTGGCTTTGAGTGATCCAATCATTGGTGAATGGCTTCAGTAAAGTAGAAGGAAAAGGCCCCTCTCGACCTGGGAAATTCACAGCAGGAAAGACTGGCGCTTCGTTCCCTAATTTCATTCAAGAGATCCTGAGGAAAAGAGTTGGGTTTCCACCGAGCTGTACCTCTTTACGAGGATCACTAGTTTGACCTTTGTCTCCTGGGTCGGATGAGGGAGCAGGGCCAGAATGCGGGGATTGCATTCTTCGAAAAGTATCATATCTTCTTTCCCTAGGGAGAAAGCAATAAAGGATGAGGAACAAACCAGAGAACCCAGCAAAGAAGAAGAAAAGCAGCTTTTCAACCTCCCTTTGCAGGTTCCGAACTATCTTAAAAGGACTTCAAGACATTGATTTTAGGAGAGTAATTTTTTAGGGCAATTCTTTTTCTCCTCGCGAGCCAGTACCCGGAAAGTAGGGACTTATTTGAAGTTCATAGATATAGTCTATCAGGCTGGTCTCCGGGGTCGTTTCCCTAGCAGAGCGCTCTGTGGACCGAGGAGAAAAGAAAGGGGGCTCAGCAGGAAGAGGATTGTACCATGAGAGAAGCACAGAGGTCAACCCGCTTCTTCTATATTTACTATTTGGCACAAGGCGACGAGGAAAGGAAGGCAAAGATGGTGCGACATGCTCTTTTTATCTCGAGGCGCGCTGCAAAAAATGAAACCCGGCGGTCGGAATCAAACGAGGGTCGAAGGACCATTCGATTCATTAAGGGGGATGGCCCATTTGTAAGGCGGGGGGCCTGAATGAAGAGCGGACCAGACTCTTCTTTGTTTCAGCTGCTCCCACGCACGCAGACCGGAAGATCTCAGTTGTCCTGGACTAGAAAAGTACGCAGAGATCTTCGTGGAACCGGGGAGGTCGATACATAAGTGCTCTCATTCCTAGAACCCACCCGGGGTGAGTTGGTAACCGTAAACCTTTGATCTACGTCCATAGGGCAAATCGGATATGTAATTATTGGAATAATTGTTGGAGACTAACAAGCCACCCCTGCAAGAAATAAATGAATCCCAAAGATCTTGGGCAAATCTCATCCATAAACCGGTGACGGGTACAAATAGCATAAAGAAATGTAACCAACGTTTATTGGAAAAAGCAACACCAAAGATTTGGGACCAAAAGCTTGATGTCTGGCTCACCGGATCTGGTACATGAAAAAGCCATTCCTTTTCGCTTTCCTTCAACCTTGTGCTATTACTATTTTTTTTTACTGATTGATTGGTCAGTTCAGTAAAGTAATACCTTTTTTCCTGGTCGGTCTCCACTAACCACAAGGATATCGGTACTCTATATTTCATCTTCGGTGCCATTGCAGGAGTGATGGGCCCTACTAAATATGAGAACTGGCTGTAAGCACGGCTGAATCCCCCTTCTCTTTCCGCTCTGACTTAATCGGTTTGGACCTAAGGCCGGCCCCGTTACCTTTCGGAATGGGGGATCCCCGTTGGCAACCAACCATGGTAGTAGTTGCGGAACTACTGGGCCAAGAGAGGACAACCTGTTGTTCCTGCTCCTCCTTCTTCGCGTGGTTGAAGGAGATGCTGCTGGATGGAATGCTTCCGGGGCGTCAGCGGGCCCGCCCCCCGTGTTTATGAGTGCTGTCCTCTTCTTCACAGTGAAAGTAGCTCAAGCGGAAAGCAAGCAACTACACAGGATCACCAAAACGTTGTTTTTGTGCCTATGTTCACACTTCATTCCTGCTCAACTGTGCTTTTTAGTTAAACGGCACCAGTCCTACATTTTTAATCTGTGGACCGAGGAGAAAAGAAAGGGGGCTCAGCAGGAAGAGGATTGTACCATGAGAGAAGCACAGAGGTCAACCCGCTTCAAATATGGAACATGGATTCTGGCAATGCAACGGAGTTGGGTCCTCATATCGATCCGAATGAATCATTCTTTCTACAGAGGTCAATCTTTGCCTATTAGGCAAACCGGATTAGAAACTCTCAAACTGAAGGGGAAGAAAAAAATTAAAGAATAGGAAAAGAAGGAAGAAGGATAGCATATTAACCGTGCTCCGCGAAATTCGGTGGAAGTCAGCTGGAATCGTACCCAGCAAGGTTCTATTAAGTTAAAATACTGTGAAACAAAATGAAGACAATAGATAGAGCTGAGCCGATAGCAGGACTGGGTACGATGATGGGGCGAGAGAGGGAAAAAACCTTTGGGATGGATCGGGAAAAGTGACCCCCGGCTCAGCCCACGACTCCCTAAAAAGTCCCCTTCTGTCTAGTCTAGCACTTGAGTTATTAATTCCCGCGGGGCTGCAGTAAGTAGATCGAGAGGTCGTTCCGCCCCTTGTCGAAACAGAGAATCCTCATAAAAGAAAATGGTTACTATCTCGAATCAAAGGTTCTTTGACTCCTTCCGAACAAGGATTGTGACACCCTCGCTTTGTGCTCAAAATTAGACTTCTGCTTAGCGCCCTCCCCTTTTTCTTCCTTTCCCTATCCAACCCGAGCTCTATCGGTCATGGCCGAAAGCCACATTTGTTTCGTTTGAGGAAGTTACACGTCCTGTTCCCTAAGGGATTCATTCTTTTTTTCATAAATCCCCTCTTCTTCCTCCTCAAGCCCCTATCACAAGACCACCGATTCCCAATAATAGGTTAGATCGCAACAATACCAATTCCTTTTATTCCAAGGCGAAGATTCAATCACTTAGCCACGAGAAGGCTCCAAGCAGCCTAATAACGCATTAGAAGGGAGCTTGCAGCTTTGCAACCTAAGCGGTATAGCCGGTACGATAGCCACTTCAAAGATAGAGTGGGTACGAGCTAAAAGCCCTTTCTGGAACCAAGCAATGCCCGCCCTGAGAGCTGCCGCGATGACGTGGAACCTACCACCTACCCCCAAAGAGATGGGATAGAGCGAAAAAGCCCCGCTTATCATGACACAACGGATAGCGGACGGAAGCAAGGAAGGAGGAAGTACACCCCACCGACCGCATGCCGAAAATGCATTTTTCCTTTGAATTACTCAATGAATGGAATTTCGCACCGGAAACTTTTCTAGGAGAAGTTCGAATCCGTTCCGTTCGGATATTGATCGGTCTTGGTTTGACATGGTTTACGCGTTACTGGTTTCCGGAAGAGTCAATTTCTCCTACTTGACTGCTTGCCTGATAGCCTGAATGCCTGATAGTCTGATGTATAGTTTAAAAAAGAAAGTAGTTTTTTCAAGACAGTGTTTTTCATGCAAGGGTAGAGATAGACAATGGTCTCTGACTTCACTTAAAACTACTCCTGCCCAGAAAACTTCCTTACCCGCCTCTATCTCAATGGGGAATTCGCTGCTGAAAGATCCCGCCCAGTGTCCCCTTCCTTCCCCCTTATCCAGGGGTCTTCTTAATAGAAGGGACATTTGGCGATAAGCTTGTGCCTGTTTGGAGAGATCATCATAAATTATTAAAGTATGCCGTTCGCGGTACATAAAATACTCAGTTGGCAGTCTACCATAAAATCTCTTTTTTATTTTCTTAGAAAAGTCTAGGTTACTCCGTTCTGTACAATCTTTCTATATTATGCACCTAAATCTTTGTTATGATCCCGAAAAACTCGAAACCGAACCCGAAAATCCTGAAAATCGAAACCCGAAATCATTTTTCGGGTAGAGGTTTGCAAAACGCGATAATATTTTGAATATTTTAGGGTAATGATGTCCAATACCCGAAATACCCAATCTCTAGGTTGGGCCATGGCTTTTCCGTGTTTTGGCCTAACACGCACTAGATTTAGTCCGTGGCTTGCATGTAATTATAATGTTATATGGTCACACTACTATTTTTCAATTATGCTTATAAACTTACACTTATTTTGTTGCTAGAATATCAATTTTGTTTTTATTTTGGCTGCTATATTTTTAGCTATTTTTATTTGTTCTATCACTATTCGGACAATATGGGTAACCCGAACCCGAATTTTCGGCCCAAAAATTCGGGTATGTTAGACTCTGTAATTGTGTGTGAGGCACAAGGGTATATTAGTCATTAGTAAGGGATTAGGGTTAGGGGTAGTTTAGTCTTTTCCCCTCATCTAATCCCTCTATATAATCATCCATGTACCCTCATTCTGATTATCATCTAATACAGCAACATTAGCCCCTCTAATATGGTATCAGCTAGGAATTAATTAAGATTAGGGATTAACCCTAACCCTAATGGCCCAGCCGCCGCCGCTAGCCAGGGCCTGCGCCGCCGCTGCCAGCCGGAGCTGCCGCCACCCTCGCCGGGGCCGCCGCCACCGAGGCGCCGCCCGCCCGCGCAGCTGCGCCGCCCGCTGGGGCCGCCGTAATGCCACTGGCGTGCCTCCCGCCCATGCAGCCGCGCCGCCCGATGGGGCCGCCGCCACCGCCGTCGGCGCGCCTCCAGCCTGCGCCGCCGCGCCCTGTGCTGCCGCCGGATCCGCGGCCGGGCCGCCCGGATTTGGGCTCGATTGGCAGGCGCCCGGGGGCGCCGCTGCCGCCTCTGGGAGGGCTGGCGTGGCCACCACCGCCCCCTGGCCCGCTGCCCTCTGGCCAGCAGCCGCCGCCGCCGCCTCTGGAGCTCCCAGGCCCGCTGCCTCCTGGTCTGCAGCCGCCGCCGGAGGGGATGGCGCGCCTACCTACGTTCCCGGATCTGCTGCCCCTCCTATGACTCCGAGGACCGGTCCGGCCGCAGGTGCACCTCTTGTAGGTACCACCGGCAAACCCACCACCGTTGTCGTCTTCATGGCAGGTACCTCCGGTCCACGCGACTCTATCGACGGGAGCACCACGACTACTGTCTCGCCGATTCCATTTCCAGTCGCCGGTGCCGCTGCTGATAATGCAGCTTCTTCTTCATACGGCACCGACACGGCGGACACCTCTGACATTGCCACAGCACTGGCTGCCTCTCGCGAGCGCGAGCGAGCACTCGCTCTCGCCCTAGAGCAGGAGCGTGCCTCCGTGGCAGCTCTATCCCACCAGCTCGAGGAGAGTGCTCATCGACAGATGAGTGCTGCCCACGAGCCTCCCTCGGACGCTGGTACGTACTCGGCTTCACTTGTGGCCGCTCTTCATGCGTAGGCCGCCGGGATTCAGAACATCCGGACGCTCGTGTCGGTTGTTATCAGCTCCGAGTTCTCCTCATATGCCCGGTGGCGTGATCTGGTGCTCCTCACGCTGAGGCATTACTGCCTTGACGACCATGTCCTCTAGGACGATTCTTCAGTACTGGTGTCCTGGATCAGCATGGACAGCCTGGTCCTATCCTGGATCCTTGGCTCCTTGACGGAGGAGCTACAGGACATCATCAGGCAGCACGGTGGCGGCACTGCTCGACGGGCCTGGCTGGTCCTTGAGCAGCGGTTTCTAGGGAACCGTGCGACTCGAGCGCTCCACATCAGCACTCGGTTCCAGAACACCGTCCAGGGTGACCGTTCTGTCTCCACCTACTGCCGGGAGATGAAGGGCATGGCGGATGCCCTACGTGACCTTGGTGAGACAGTCACCGATAGCGCCCTTGTTCTTCGGGTCCTTCAGGGCCTGAATGAGCGCTATTGTCACCTACGGACATGGCTACTCCGACTGGAGCCACTAACCACCTTCGAGAAGGTATGGTCTGATCTTGAACTTGAGGAGATCACTGCAGGAGGCTCTACTGGCTCCGTATCTGCCGCAACCTTTTATGGCTCTGGGCAGTCCCCTCGTCCACCCTTACCAGCTGCTGGTGGACCGCCGTCACGACCACCTTCCACTCCAGGCACTCCTGCGAGTACTGGAGGTGGAAACCATCTCCGCCGAGGCAAGAACGGCGGTCGTGGTGGAGGTAGCAGCGCAGGCGGCACTCCTACACCCACTGCCCCGACTACTGGTGGTAGCGGTGGTACCTGCCAGGGAGGCGCACCCTGGCCCACACCCTACAACCCGTGGACTGGCCACATCTACATGTGGCCTGGGCCATCTCCGGGTTCTCAGACTCCACGACCACCATATCCCCAGCCGGCGTTCGTGACCACCCCGGGCTACAAGGGACCAGCCTACAATGCTGGTGGGCCGCTGGCTCAGGCCTATGGTGGGCCTGGATACTCTTCTGGTGGACAGTCAGCCTCGACCTACGGAGGCACCGACTATCCTGTTGGGTACTCGGAGCCGTCAGCTCCTCTCCAGGAGCCACCCTCGACGTGGGATCGACAGTCATTGGCTTCTTCCTTCAGCACCATGCACCTTACTCCGGAGCGTCATACCATACCACACCTAATGCTGGTATACTCTCTTCCACCCACCCTACCAATCCCTCTTTTCCTTCATCTATCGTTGTTGGGAATGGATCTGTTCTTCCGGTCACCTCAGTAGGTGATTCCGGTCTCCCGGATTCTTTCCAGCTTAAAAACATTCTTGTCGCTCCGGACATCATTCAAAACTTGCTTTCTGTTCGTTGTTTTACCACTGATGACATGTTTCCATTGAGTTTGATCCTTTTGGTTTGTCTGTGAAGGATCTTTCTACCCGGCGACCTCTTTTTTGATGTGATAGCTCGGGGCCCCTATACACACTTTGGCTTCCTACTTCCGCTGCATCACCGCCTTTCCCTTTGACTACGACAGCTTCATCCACCATTTGGCATCGCCGGCTTGGCCACCCTGGTGCAGATGCTATGTCGAAGTTGTCCAGTAGCTCTGTTATCTCGTGTTTTAGGACCACACATGACTCCCTATGTCATGCTTGTCAGCTTGGTCACCATGTTCGGCTTCCTTTTCCCACTTCTGTGACTCATGTTGAGCACGCGTTTGATCTTATACATTGTGATTTGTGGACATCTCCCATTACCAGTGTATCGGGCTTTAATTATTACTTGGTGATCATTGATGATTTTTCTCACTTTTACTGGACTTTTCCATTACGATTGAAGTCTGAAACTTTCGTTACTCTTTCTCGCTTCTTCGTTTGGATTTCTACTCAGTTTGGGCGCACCATCTGAGTTGTCCAGTGCGATAACGGACGCGAGTTTGATAACTCTGCGTTTCAGAATTTTCTCTCCGCACATGAGGTACAGCTACGCATGTCTTGTCCGTATACCTCTCCTCAAAACGGCAAGGTAGAGCGCATGATTCGCACCACCAATGATGTCATGTGCTCCTTGATGTTCCAAGCATCTATTCCAGCCTGATACTGGGTGGAGGCTCTCCGTACTGCCACACTTCTGATTAATCGTCCTCCCACCAAGGAGATTCGTGCCTCCACCCCCTACTTTGCTCTATATGGCACCGATCCTCTTTACATCACCTTCGAATTTTCGGGTGCGCTTTGCTACCCTAACCTTTCCGCCACTGCCCCACATAAGCTTGCGCCCCGCTCAACACGGTGTGTTTTTCTCGGGTATTCCCTTAATCATAAGGGGTACCGGTGCTTAGATCTCACTACTCACCATCTTTTGATCTCTCGGCACGTCGTCTTCAACGAGTCCTCCTTTCCTTTATCCACCACCTCTTCCGGTTCCACCACAGAGCTGGTCTCTCTTTCTCCCACTGACCCTGAGGCTGCCTCCCAGCTACCTTGGCCTCTTTCTTCTGCAGGTTCGACACATGCTACGCCACAGGTGCCCCAGGCGCCACCTGCTGCACCACGTGTGGCATCGACGCCTCCGGCGTCATCCGCTGCGTCACGCGCGGCCTCGGCTTCCCCGACGTCACCTGCTATACCTCAGGTGCCCCCGGCGTCACCAGCTGCACCACGTGCGGCATCGACGCCTCCGGCGTCACCTGCTGCGCCACGCGCTGCCTCAGCTTCCCCGACGTCACCTGCTGCGAGCACGACGCCATCAGCTGCGCCACGCGCAGCACCGAAGATGACTTCTCGCTTTGCTGACCCCGCACTTGTCTACCAGCGACGAGCGTGGGGGGGGGGGGGGGGGGGCTGTTCCAGCTACGCCACGCGCGGCCTCAAGACCCACTCTCGTCTACCCACGATGAGAGGAGGTGGTTGTACCTGAGCCACCGGTGTACAACCCTCCTCTTCTCCACAGGGATCCTGGTCACGTCCATCCGATGGTGACTCGACGTACGTCCGGGAGTCTTCGGCTAGTTGAGCGTCTCAACGGGGCCGCTTTCTCGTCGACAACATCTCCACCGACTGACTCTTCTTCGATCTCACCCATACCTACTTCCGTGCATAGCCCCTCGCCGACCCTCACTGGCGCCACGCTATGGAGGAAGAGTATGAGGCCCTACTTGTGTGAGACCTATGTGTGCTAAATACATTGGCTTTGACGATAAAAGTTTTGAATACTACCAAAACACCTTTTTAACAAGGTCCGACTCTAGGTCCGAGCTCCTACAAGGTCTGACGATAGGTCCGACGTAAGGTCCGACTTGCTTTGTCTAGGTCTGACTTATTTTGGCTAGGTCCGACTTGTTTTTGCTAGCTCCGGTGCTTGGTCCGACTAGCTTTGGTAAGTTCCGTGCTAGGTCCGACTAAGCTTTAGTAAGCTCCGGCGCTAGGTCCGACTAGCTTTGGTAAGCTCCGGTTCAAGGTCCGGTTAGCTTTGGTAAGGTTCGGAGCTTGATTGCAATGGTTCTGCTTTTAACTTGCAATGTTTCGAACTTGCTTTACTCTTATGGAAAGTTTGCTTAGTATTATTTTACTAAGTTTTTAGTGTGTTTTGGTGGTTATGGATGATATCATTTTGCTATGGTTTACAACATGCTTATGTGAGGTGCTCACATAAGATGTTGTAGTTTCGGAGCATCTGCTTTCCTCAAAAGGTCTAGCTTTGCCCAGGAACTAACGAGAGTCAAGTCGAGGACTTGTGCTCGGAAGTATTGGTTGTTTATTCATGTGCAGGTGTTGCTTGAGTTCAAGACATGGCTGGTGACGGGATCCATTGAACTAGTCTTAGGGAGAAGATGAGGTTCAACAACCAAGTTCTGGAGGAATTGTGGTTGAGTTGATCGGGAGATTGCGCAGTATGTTTGAATCAAGAACAATGCATATGAAGGTATCTTGAACGTCGTTGGAAGATGTTTGCACATGTAAAAGGAGTGCATGGACGTGGCTGCACGGTTCTAAGGCGTGATGAAGAGATGTGGACATAAAGAATTGGTCGGAAAGGTCCAACCGACTAGGTTATGGACTCCGGCTGCGGCTGAGTCGTGTTTGACTCAAATATGGAAAGTTTTGAGTTGGTTATGATAGGATTTCGTGTGGGTCACGAATTTGAGTTGTTTTAGGAATGTTTGGGATGTTACTAAGGTGTTTGGAAGTCTTAATATTGCTTCTATCTGCGTGTAGAAGAGTCTTGAGCAGTATTGTAAAGTTACAGTTTGAATCCAAGTGGGAGTAGGAGTCCTAGTTTGAATTGGGTTGGCCTTAGGGCTGGTTATATAAGCAAGGGAGGCCAAGGCTCGTGTGCACACGACTTTGGGGCTGTTCCTCTTGTGTTTTGATAAATAAAATTCGTATTCTACAGCAACTTTTGTGAGTTCGTCCGACTTGTTTCAGACAAGTTTTTCTCGTCGAGTTTCTGTTCAGCACTACCTTCCTTCGGTGGTTTTATCATAACTCGAGTTTTACAGATCCAATTGATGTAATTCTTTTTGGGTTGTCTTCACAACTTGATTATCTATAATCTGTAAAAATTTCATGGTTATTTAATTTGTGGTTTCTGATATACACGAGTTTCTTTGCAGTATCCCAGAACAGTTTTTCTCGCGTAGGACAGATTGACCTTTGTTCGATCTTTCGATCGTAACTTGAGTTTCTCTCAACGGATTTTCATGATTCTTGTTGTGACGTATTCATGACTTGATTCTCTACAATATATACTAGTTTTGTCACAGTTGAACACATTCAGATTAGTCGCACACACGGTTTCTTTAACAGATCGGTTTTCTGCTGAGGGGTGTTTTGTTGCTTCCGCTGAAAAGTTTTTATCTACCATTCACCCCCCCTCTAGTAGCTTCACACGTGTACTTCGATCCTACAATTGGTATCAGGGCCAGGTTGCTCTAATCTTTGTGATTTGCACGTATTTTGACTAATCATCATGGAGAAATACTCCACCAAACCTTGTGTGTTTAGTGGTATTGATTTTCAGGTTTGGAAGGCACGCATGGAAGCTTTCATCCAAGCGCAAGGCTTTGCAATATGGGAAAAAGTGTACAAGCCTTACGATCTGCCTTAAAACGATCAAGTCATGGCTACAAACATGAGAGATATCGACAACAACAACAAGGCTCAAAACTTGATCATACAAGGACTAACTCAGAGCGACTTCGACCGTGTTGCATACCTCCGATCGGCGTACGATGTGTGGAGAGCACTTTATGACTACCACGAAGGATCCAACATGATCAAGGAGGTAAAACAGGATATGTTCAATAAAGAATACATGCGCTTTGAGATGCAACCCGGTGAGTCCATTGATGACCTCTTTGCTCGCTTTAATAAAATTGTCAGCAACTTGCGTAGCGTCAATGTTAATTTTTCAGATGCTGAAAATGCTAGGCAATTACTAAGTGCATTAGACATGTCAATTTGGGAGATGAAAGTAACATCCATACGTGAATCCACTGTCATGAGTACTCTTACATTTGATGTGATTTATTCTAAGCTAAAAACTCATGAAATTGACATTATATCACGTAAGAACCCAAATAAGACTATTGCATTTGTCTCACAACGTGATATGCCTAGCTCCGGCCAATCATCAAGCAATACACTTGCTTTGCTGTCTTCACTAACCCTGGAACAGATTGAGGAGTTTCTAGAGAAGGAGCTGGTATTTCTTTCTACTAGGTTCTCAAAAGCATTGCAAAATGTGAGAGATGTCGACAACAACAACAAGGCTCGGAACTTGATCATACAAGGACTAACTCAGAGCGACTTCGACCGTGTTGCACACCTCCGATCGGCGTGCGATGTGTGGAGAGCACTTTGTGACTACCACGAAGGATCCAACACGATCAAGGAGGTAAGACAGGATATGTTCAAGAAAGAATATATGCGCTTTGAGATGCAACCCGGTGAGTCCATTGATGACTTCTTTGCTCGCTTTAATAAAATTCTCAGCAACTTGCGTAGCGTCAATGTTAATTTTTCAGATGCTGAAAATACTAGGCAATTACTAAGTGCATTAGACATGTCAATTTGGGAGATGAAAGTAACATCCATACGTGAATCCACTGTCATGAGTACTCTTACATTAGATGTGCTTTATTCTAAGCTAGGAACTCATGAAATTGACATTACATCACGTAAGAACCCAAATAAGACTATTGCATTTGTCTCGCAACGTGATATGCCTAGCTCCAGCCAATCATCTAGCAATAAACTTGCTTTGCTGTCTTCACTAACCCTGGAACATATTCAGGAGTTTCCAGAGGAGGAGCTAGTACTTCTTTCTACTAGGTTCTCAAAAGCATTGCAAAATGTGAGAACTAGAAGGAGAGGAAGCTCCGGACCTCAACGATGCTTTGAATGTAGTAAGACAGGACACTTTCGTACAGATTGTCCTAACCTTTCAGGTCCTTCTAACCGTGATGAAAAGCAGAATAAAGTCAAGTCCTCTTTTGGCAACACCAACAAGAAAAAGAAGAGTTTTATAGGACGCAAACTGATAAACAGTTTCATCACCGCACTTCAAGAACTTGGCTCGAGTGATGTAGACATTGGAAGTGATGAAGATGATCTGGCAAACTTGTGCTTCATGGCGGGCAAATCAAAATCAAGTATGGAGGATGCAGAACACAACAGTGAAAACGAAGAGGTATGTCCTACTTGCGAAGAAATGTGTGATGCTATTTCTCGTGCCACTATTATTGTTAAGGAAAAGGATAAAAAGCTTAGGGACAATGTTGTTAAAATTGAGTCACTAGAATCTGAAATTGATCGTTTAAAATCCTTGATTCCTAGTGATGATTCTTGTTCCTCATGTGATTTAATATATGAACAATTGTCCTCTCTAAGAAGTGCACACACCTCCACACTTGATAAACTTGATCTTTAAATTGAAAAGAACAAAAATCTTGCTGCACTTAATGATAAGAACTTGAAAGATGCTTATTGTTCTACAATTGATTTGCATTGTTCTACTTGCGATGATCTTGATAAGAAACTACAAGATGCTATGAAAGAAATTTCTATATTGAACAATGCTTTACGTTCTCATGAAGTTAAATATTGTTCCAATTGCAAATTAAAAGGAAAAACTTCATGTGAAAATTGCCTTGATCTATCAAATAAACTTGATAATATGCATAGGACATTAGATCGGTTTTGTAATGGGAATAAGAACCTAAACTTGCTGCTGAATTCTTCCAAGTCTTGCAATGATAAAACTGGTTTAGGTTTTGATTCACATGCTCATGCTAAGGAACATCCACCTAAAATTGTAAAATCATTAGGAAGTGGTTTGATTCAAATAGTATCTAAACAAAAAGAAGTGGTTTTTAAATCTGCAGGAGTGTTGTCACATTTGGGTTCAAATAAGCATACTGCATGCTCATCTAGACATGAACACAAAGTTAAATTTCATTGTACCTATTGTGGTAGAGATGTTCATGTCATAGATTTTTGTTATAGACTAGATAAACAACATAAAAAGGAAAGGATGCAAGCTAGATCTTATAACTCTCATGCAAAATTTGATGCACATACTAAACCGAATGTCAGGAACATGCAACCTGTTGTTATGAGTCAGAAATATTCAAAGTTTACCTCCGGAGCTTCAGTTTTTGCCTCCGGACCTTCTGTTTTTGCCTCCGGAGCTACTGATTTTCGTGCTACACAAGTAACACCTCATTGGTCAGTAGTTAAGAACAAAATATCTCAAACTTTGACTCATAAACCTGTTATTTTATCTCAGCTTTCGCATGTTATTCCTGCTGGATGTCGTGTGACTCAGTACTGGATTTCTAAATGCCTTTTAACTAACCCCAGTATTGAGTCATCGACGTATTGTGCCTCTATGTAGGTTACACGCTTGAGGAAGGAGAACATTTTGATTGTGGATTCAGGTTGCTCACGCCACATGACCGGTAACAAATAATGGTTCTCCTCTCTCTCTTTTGTGCACGTGTAGAGAATGTTACTTTTGACGATAATTCTTCAACTACTATAATTGCTAAGGGTTCGGTTAGAGTAAATGATCACTGCACTTTGAAGGATGTGGCACTTGTCAAAAATTTGAAATACAACTTGCTTTCTGTTTCACAATTGCCAGATGAAAATCTGGAAATTATTTTCAATAAAAACTGCTGCAAAGTTGTAGGTTCAAATAGTGAGCTTATCTTTAACATGTCTCGGTTTGGAAGAGTTTTTAAAGCTGATTTTGATATGTCTTCCTCTAAGCATAGATGTCTAGTTGTAAATGATTCCAAAGATTTATATTTTTGGCATCGTAGATTTGGTCACTTAGGCTTTGATCATCTCACGCGTGTTAGTGCTCTTGATCGCATACGTGGGCTGCCTAAGCTTAAAGGGGGCAAAGAAATTGTGTGCTCTTCTTGTAGACATGCTACGATGGTTGCAGGTTCACATGCTCCTCTCACAATGACCATGACAACTGAACCGGGTCAACTTTTACACCTTGACACTGTAGGACCTTCACGTGTTCAATCCTTCGAAGGTAAATGGTATGTTCTTGTGGTTGTTGATGACTATTCTAAATACTCTTGGGTTTACTTTATGGCATCTAAGAATGAAGCTTTCAGTCACTTTAGAACTTTATGTCTTAGATTATCAATTGATCACCCAGGATCTTTAAGAGCAATTAGAAGTGATAATGGAACCGAATTTAAAAATCAATCGTTTGATCACTTTTGTGCTGAAAATGCAATAGATCATCAATTTTCTTCACCATATGTACATCAACAAAACGGTGTTGTAGAGAGAAAGAACAGAACCTTAGTTGAGATGGCTAGGACTATGATTGGTGAATATCAAACTCCTAGGAAATTTTGGGCTGATGCAATTGCAACCGCTTGTTATGTCTCAAATCGTGTTTTCTTGCGTGCTAAGCTAGGTAAAACACCATATGATCTCAGGTTTGGACATAGGCCTAGTGTCACACACTTTAGGGTCTTTGGTTGCAAATTCTTTGTTAAGAAACATGGTAATCTTGATAAATTTGAAGCTAGATCTGTTGATGGCATGTTTCTTGGTTATCCATCTCATACTAGAGGCTACCGTGTGTTTTTACTTTATACTAACAAAATTGCGGAGACTTGTGAGGTTTCTTTTGATGAAGCTATCCCAGGTACTAGTTCAAATATTGCAGGTCCGAATCCATATCCGCAGGGGGGAGAGTATTTTCGTTGAAGAAGAGGAAGAAGTGGTGCTGCTGCCCGAAAATTCAGCAGCTAATGACATTGTTCTAGCTCCTGATCTTGATTCACAGCCAGCACTGACGACCACCATTGCTGGTCCAGATCCTCCTCACGTCAAAGCTTATCTATTTGTAATGAACATGAAGAAGAAGAAGCTTGTGAAGTGTCCACTCCCCTCCGGATTCTTAAAAGTCATCCTCCACAACAAATTATTGGAAGCTTGCATGAACGAGTTACAAGATCTAGGTTTTCCGACCCCAATTCTCATGCTCATTCTGTTTTTGTTGCTTCTTTTGAACCCAAAAATATATCACACGCACTCACTAATGAATCTTGTACCTCCACCTCAAGGTCACACTTTAATTGGAACTAAATGGGTGTTTAAAAATAAACAAAGTGAGGATGACGTTGTGGTTAGGAATAAGGCTAGGTTGGTTGCTCAAGGTTTCACACAAGTTGAAGGTCTAGATTTTGATGAAACTTTTGATCTTGTTGCTAGATTAGAAGCCATAAGAATTCTGTTAGCTTTTGCTGCATCTAAAGGTTTTAAGCTATATCAAACGGATGTTAAAAGTGCTTTTCTTAATGGCTACATAGATGAGGAGGTTTATGTCAAACAACCACCTGGTTTTGAAAATCCAAATTTTCCTAATCATGTTTACAAACTGTCCAAAGCCTTGTACGGTAACAAGCCCCTAGAGCATGGTATGATAGGTTAAAAACATTCTTACTTGAAAAGGGATTTACCATGGTTAAGGTTGACAAAACTCTTTTTGTGCTTAAGCATGGCAATGACTCATTATTCGTTCAAGTGTATGTGAATGATATTATCTTTGGTTGTGCTTCTCATGATCTTGTGTCTAAGTTTTCAGCTATGATGAGTTCAGAATTTGAGATGAGTATGATGGGAGAACTCACGTACTTTTTGGAGCTGCAAATCAAGCAAACCAAGGAGGGTACCTTTGTGCATCAAACAAAGTATACAAAAGATGTCCTAAGGCGCTTCAACATGGACAAAAGCAAGCCTCTTCGGACACCAATGGGAATAGCAACAACACTTGAACTTGATGAAGATTGTGATCCCGTTGATCAAAAAGAATATAGAAGCATGATCGGATCACTTTTGTATCTCACGGCATCAAGACCGGACATACAATTCAGCGTATGTCTTTGTGCATGGTTTCAAGCCTCCCCACGTGCTTCACATCGTCAAGCCATCAAAAGGATTCTCAGGTACTTACATGGAACTCAAGAATTTGGCATTTTTCTTCCTTCTTCCTCAACATTACTTTGAAAGCTTTTTCCGATGCTTATTTTAGGGGTTATAGGATTGATAGAAAAAAGTACTTCTAGTGCTTGTCATTTTCTTGGTAATTCACTTGTTGCCTGGTCCTCTAGAAAACAAAGTTCAGTTGCACAATCCACAGTCGAATCTGAATATGTAGTTGCTGCTAGTGCTTGCTCACAAATTCTTTGGATTGTTCAAACACTTATGGACTATGGGGTTGATCTAGATAGTGTTCCACTGTTTTGTGATAACACTAGTGCCATTTGCATTGCTAAAAACCCCGTGCAACATTCAAGAAATAAGAACATTGACATTAGGTATCACTTTCTCCGTGATAATGTCGAAAAAGGGAATTGTGCTTCACCATGTAGATACCGAACAACAATTGGCTGACATTTTTACAAACCTTTGGATTTCACTCATTTTTGTTACATTGGTAGTGAAATAGGGGTTATGCATCCTCATGGCTTACATTGAGGGAGAATTTAGAAACTTGGGAATCCATGTGTGAATCTAAAATTAAAATAATATGAGCATAGTATTTCATGCATAAATGACTTTGTGATTCCTTTTTCATGCTGAAAGTTCTTACTACATTACTCGTGTTATACATTTTATAGTTTTTACCATGTCTAGTAATTGGAATAATTACTTACACTAAATCTGGTCATGGTCGAACTTTCTTGCTGTTTTGAACTTGTTGCATGCTCACAAGTGCTTTTAATCATAAAGAATTAATCAAGTAATCAACTCACATGTTGAGTTTTTATGTTCAGATAAAAAATGAGAAAAGATCAAGAGAATATGCATGCATCGCACTTCTTCTTTTGAGATGGCTTATCATTACACTTAGATATGAACTTGAAAGTAGTTGTGTATGACTAAAATCATGTCCTTAAGCTTCTGACTGTCAAATGACATAGGCTTGACTTGGTTGGTTAGAACAAGGTTGATGCTGCATATAATCTCTTGCAAATGTCATAAGATCAAAATGTGTGCTTTAAATGATAGATAAAATGCAGCAACAAGTGTCATGCTTTCAGGTCTTGAAATAGTTAAGTTTGTGAGACCATGACTTGCTTAAATTGAAAATTACATTTGATCTCTAGCATGGCTTACACTACTTTATGTATCTCATTGATGTGATAGTGTAAGTTATTTGGATGAGCTTTGTTTTATATGTATATGTTATAATATGCTCATAACAAATTCAAATTTCTCTTTTGTACCTTGCTGAATACATCAAAGGGGGAGAAATTGATCACACATTGCACACATTCACAAGTGTTTTGGCACGATTCTTCTCAGGGGGAGAATTTTTGGTATTTTTGTTTTTCTTCTCATTTTATTTCTGAATTACCAAGGGGGGAAATTGTTTTCAAAACTTTTCATGTGAATAAGCCAATGTTCGGATTTTATGTGGTGTTGCCAATAAATTCATCAAGAGGGAGATTGTGAGACCTATGTGTGCTGAATACATTGGCTTTGACGATAAAAGTTTTGAATACTATCAAAACACCTTTTTAACAAGGTCCGACTCTAGGTCCGAGCTCCTGCAAGGTCCGACTTGTTTTGTCTAGGTCTGACTTATTTTGGCAAGGTCCGACTTGTTTTTGCTAGCTCCGGTGCTAGGTCTGACTAGCTTTGGTAAGTTCCATGCTAGGTCCGACTAAGCTTTAGTAAGCTCCGGCGCTAGGTCCGACTAGCATTGATAAGCTCCGGTTAGCTTTGGTAAGGTTCGGAGCTTGATTGCAATGGTTCTACTTTAAACTTGCAATATTTCAAACTTGCTTTACTCTTATGGAAAGTTTGCTTAGTATTATTTTACTAAGTTTTTGGTGTGTTTTGGTGGTTATGGCTGATATCATTTCGCTATGGTTTACAACATGCTTATGTGAGGTGCTCACATAAGATGTTGTAGTTTCGGAACTAACGAGAGTAAAGTCGAGGACTTGTGCTCGGAAGTATTGGTTGTTTATTCATGTGCAGGTGTTGCTTGAGTTCAAGACATGGCTGGTGATGGGATCCATTGAACTAGTCTTAGGGAGAAGATGAGGTTCAACAACCAAGTTCGGGAGGAATTGTGGTTGAGTTGATCGGGAGATTGCGCAGTATGTTTGAATCAAGAACAATGCATATGAAGGTATCTTGGACGTCGTTGGAAGATGTTTGCATGTGTGCAAGGAGTACATGGACGTGGCTGCATGGTTCCAAGGCGTGATGGAAAGATGTGGACGTAAATAATTGGTCGGAAAGGTCCAACCGACTAGGTTATGGACTCAGGCTGCGGCTGAGTCGTGTTTGACTCAAATATGTAAAGTTTTGAGTTGGTTATGATAGGATTTCGTGTGGGTCACGAATTTGAGTTGTTTTAGGAATGTTTGGGACGTTACTAAGGTGTTTGGAAGTCTTAAGATTGCTTCTATCTGATTGTAGAAGAGTCTTGAGCAGTATTGGAAAGTTACAGTTTGAATCCAAGTAGGAGTAGGAGTCCTAGTTTGAATTGGGTTGGCCTTAGGGCTGGTTATATAAGCAAGGGAGGCCAAGGCTCGTGTGCACACGACTTTGGGGTTGTTCCTCTTGTGTTTTGATAAATAAAATTCGTATTCTAAAGGAACTTTTGTGCCTTGTTCGTCCGACTTGTTTCAGACAAGTTTTTCTCGTCGAGTTTCTGTTCAGCACTACCTTGCTTCGGTGGTTTTATCATAACTCGAGTTTTACAGATCCAATTGATGTGATTCGTTTTGCGTTGTCTTCACAACTTGATTATCTATCATATGTGAAAATTTCACGGTCATTGAATTTGTGGTTTCTGATCTACACGAGTTTCTTTGCAGTATTCAGAACTGTTTTTCTCGCGTAGGACAGATTGACCTTTGTTCGATCTTTCGATCGTAACTTGAATTTCTCTCAACGGATTTTCATGGTTCTTGTTGTGACGTATTCGTGACTTGATTCTCTACAATCTATACTAGTTTTGTTACAGTTGAACACGTTTAGATTAGTTGCACACACAGTTTCTTTAACAGATCAGTTTTCTGCTGAGGGGTGTTTTGTTGCTTCCGCTGAAAAGTTTTTATCTACCATTCACCCCCCCCCCACCTCTAGTAGCTTTACACGTGTACTTCGATCCTACAACTTGCCAACCGGACCTGGGACCTGGTTCCCCACCCTGGTCGTGGCAATGTTGTCACGGGCAAGTGGGTGTTCACACATAAGAAGAAGGCGGACGGTACCTTCGAGAGGTACAAGGCTCGGTGGGTCCTTTCGTGGTTTCACTCAGCGCCCTGGAGTCGACTACGACGAGACCTTCAGCCCGGTGGTGAAGTCGGTAACGGTTCGTACCGTTCTGTCGCTGGCTCTCTCGTGTTCTTGGCCTGTCCACCAGTTGGACGTCAAGAATGCCTTCCTCCACGGTACACTGACCAAGATGGTGTACTACAGTCAGCCGGCAGGGTTTGTTGATTCAGCTCACCCAGGCATGGTCTGTAAGCTGAACAAATCCTTGTACGGACTGAAGCAGGCACCGTGAGCCTGGTATAGCCGGTTCACCTCCTTCTTGGTCTCACAGGGGTTCGTCGAAGCTAAGTCGGATACTTCGCTGTTTGTCTATCGATGTGGCAGTGACACTACTTACCTTCTACTGTACGTCGATGACATTGTACTAACAGCGTCTAGTCCGGCTCTGCTTCGGCGCACCATTTTTGCTCTACAGCGGGAGTTCGCTATGAAGGACCTGGGCCGCCTCCACCACTTCCTGGGTATTGCGGTCGAGGACCGACCAGGCGGCTTGTTCCTTCACCAGCGACAGTACTACCTGGATATCCTCAAGCGAGCGGGCATGGCTGAGTGCAAGCCATGCTCCACTCCAGTGGATACTCAGGCAAAGCTCTCTGCTACCGACGGGACACCCGTCTCTGACCCCTATGCTTACAGGAGTATTGCAGGTGCTCTTCAGTACCTCACCTTCACCAGGTCGGATATCTCGTATGCAGTTCAGCAGGTGTGCCTCCACATGCATGACCCGAGGGAGCCGCACCTCACCGCTGTGAAGCGGATTCTTCGGTACCTACGAGGTACCCTCGACTATGGCCTTCTCCTTCGACGTGACACGGCCTCCGAGCTGGTCGTGTACGCCAACGCTGACTGCGCAGGCTGCCCAGACACACGACGCTCTACTTCTGGGTACGCCGTCTTCCTAGGCGGTAACCTCGTCTCCTGGTCCTCAAAGCGACAGCTCGTGGTGTCGTGCTCGAGTGCTGAGGCAGAGTATCGCGTCGTGGCTAACAGCGTGGTTGAGGCCTCCTGGCTTCAGCAGCTACTTCAGGAGCTCCACACTCCCGTCGTCAGGAGCACCCTGATCTACTGTGACAACGTCAGCGCCGTGTACCTCTCCACCAACCCGGTCCAGCATCAACGCACAAAGCATGTGAAGATCGACCTCCACTTTGTTCGTGAACGGGTTGCACGTGGCGAGGTTCGGGTACACCATGTCCCGACGACGACGTAGTTCATCGACATCTTCACGAAGGGCCTCCCGTCGTCGTTGTTCTCCGAGTTTCGGTCCAGTCTCAACATCTGCAGTGGCTAGATGTTGTGACTGCGGTGGGGTGTTAGACTCTGTAATTGTGTGCGAGGCATAGGGGTATATTAGTTATTAGTAAGGGATTAGGGTTAGGGGTAGTTTAGTCTTTTACCCTCACCTAATCCCTCTGTATAATCATCCCTGTACCCTCATTCTGATTATCATCTAATACAGCAAAATTAGCCCCTCTAATAGAGTACAATTTCAGGTAGTGATTTTGAAAACCCAAATTTTTTAAAACCCGAATTACCCGACCCAAAATTTTGGGTAATCCCGAATTCCCACCGCTACTAGAATCAAGAATCCATGGACAGGTACCTGGAGTAGAAGTGGAAGGTGGTCCCGTACTGGAAGACTGAGAAGTAGCAGCAGTACTCGAAGGTTCAGAAGATTGAGTCACATAAAAGCTCCTGAAGGGTAGAGGCAGCAAGGCGACGAAGAAGCGTAAACAACTGGTCATCTGTAGTAGCAGAACTCCCGTGAAAGCCCCCAGTAACAGCACTACCAACACCATGTGAAGAACGGCGAGAGTGAGCCTTCCTCTTTCTAAAGCAATACGCTTCCACATGTCCATCTTTACCGCGGTAGTTACATTGAAGACTACCACATCCTCCAGGAGTAGAAGGAGGGACAACCGAAGATGGTACTGTCGATGGAGGAGCAGTCTGTCGAGGAGTCAAATACCAAGCAGCTAAAACTGAGGAGTCCAACAAACCAATAGCACGAAGATGGATCTCCTCATTACGAACACTAGCCAGAGCATCCATCAGAGAGACATAGGGGTGACAAGCAAGCAGCTGAGTACAAAGAGGCTCAAACTCATCACGAAGCTGGGTCAGAAAATCATAGATACGTCAAAGCTCAAGTGCACCCCTCTGACTCTGACAAGACTGACAGTTGTTTGGTGATAGATGAGGACCAAGAGTATCAAGCTGACGCCAAATAGAAGTCAATTGGGCAAAGAACTCATCAACCATAGCATCTCCCTATCGTAACAGTTGCTCTTGACGAATAGTAGCAAGATAAGTGGACTGACCAGTAAGTTCATAGCAGTGACGTAAGAAAGACCACATCTAGTGTGCATACTCAAACTCATCTATATCAGCAGCTAAATGATCCTCTATACTAGCAGCAAGAATATCATCAACCCGAGCATCCTTATCCAACCATGTCCTATACACACTGAACTCAGACTCGTAGGCAGAAAGATGGATCTCATAATCTACAAATAATTTCTGTTTCTCATCATCAATAGTCTTCTCTCGAATGATAGGTTGTGTAGAATCAATAAAACGAGGCGGGCATTTGAGATCACCCATGAGAAAATCCTAGAGACATAGTTCACACATATGTAGACGCATGCGGTGAACCCAATTGTAATAGTTAGTGCCATTAAAAAATACTAAACACCGTAGAACTGGAACACCACCAAATCATGTTAATAGAACAACAAGCAACGGCAAGAGCGCAGCCGAATCCAAGTTCAGGTGGCGGCGGCTATCAAGGTGCTATGGAGCGGCGGCCGACCAAAAGACGATGGGGGCGGTGGCCGGCCAAGGGCCAGCGAGAGCGACGGCCATAGGACCGAAGCTGCAGCGGCAGCCCGAGACAAGGGCGGCGGCAGTTCGAGGCAGGCACGATGGCAGTTGGCAGCCACAGGCCTGAGGCTGCGGCAGCAACCCGAGGCAGGGGTGGTGGCAGCCGTCCGAGGTGGCAACGGCGGCTCGAGGCAGAGGTGGCAGCAGCCCAAGATGACGACAACACAGATCCACAGCAGTCGGCGGCAACAAAGTTCAAGACAACCGACGATGATGAAGACCGAGGCGGCGGCGACGACAACAACTGAGGCGCGACGCCCGCGGAGGTCCTAGGCGACGACGAGTCCCTAGGAAGACAGTGGCGAGCATGATCTTGCGCGCAATCAGGCGGTTGAAGAAGCTTCAGTGACGAGTCGGCGGCGACCACGGGAAAGAGAAGGTCGGCGGCGCACCGACATAGTCAGACGGGCGGCTAGAGTTAGAAAAAACTTATCCTAATTAGATGGCTCTGCTATCATGTTGTAAATGATAGTTGTTGTATTATTATGAGGGCAAAGGACCAAATATATAGAGTACAGAGGATTACAATTATGAAAGTAAGAATTACAATTATGAAAATAGTAATATATCGTTCTATCTCTAATAAAAACCTACAGATGAACTGCCCAAGCAACATTGAAGAGCCATAGCAACAGCTGACAATCTAAAACTATAACTACGAAAAACCGCACGCAAAGCAAAAGATCCATGCACATTCGAAGAATGGGTGATGCACAGAAGAATCAAACTTGTAACATATCTCCTGTTGAAATTTTAAGCCTTTCGAGAAATCGCAATTCTCGATGAGATCCTTTAGATTGACATCCTCCCGATTATCCCACTAGACTTACCTGAAAATTGCTCCATTAATTGAGAACATGAGGGAACAAGAATCCCACTAGACTCAGAAGAGATGGTGAGGTTTATCAGATGAGAGGGTAAGCAGAGGCGAAGGAGATTACCCATGATGGAGATGGAAGTATGGATGAAGAGGGAGAGCAAGAGCAAGGGAGTGAACGCCATTCCCCGATTTGTTCACTTAATAGCCACGCAAGAAATCATCTACTTAAGTTGGGTGCATTCACAGAGATAAAGGAAACATCTATTTGGCTAAGATTGCTACTCACGGTGTCCCTACTCGTCTCTTGACATAACAAACAATAGAGCTATTTTCATGAAACCAGAATCCTATGTTAGGCTTTGGGGCTTCTTCACTCTCCTTGTAAAGATCATATGAAGCGCGTTGGCCTGATGATGGAAAAGCAACGAGACGGTGATGGATGGCGCTTGCTGCGGGCTTCAGACAAGTGTTTGATGAGGTCATGGCAGGGTTGGTTGGGCAGAGGTAGCGAGTTTCTGGAGGGCGACGAAGTGGCACGGCATATAAGCATTTTTTAGGTTCAAATTTCACTGCGATAGGGGAGACCATACTCTATCTTATAAGAATATATCACAATATTTTCTAATTATTTTCAAAGAACTAGAAAGTGCATTATTTGACACTGTGATTCCATGGGTCCAACAAACGGCAGCTTAAGATACGGTGCCAATTGTGTGTGTTACGAGATGAGAATAATTCTCAGAAACAGCAAGATTCTAGTGACCGAGGTAAGACCTCAATCTATAGATATATTTGTGCATATCACTGCATATAGGTGTAAGTGAATATGCACACAAACATAACCGTCCACATTTTAGCAAAGTAGTCTTAAATCTCATTATATCAGTAATAAGACGGCAGCGCTTCATTGCATGGGCGTTCAGAAACCCGGCATATTTGACATCCTGACTGGCATCAAAACAGATGCAATCTTCCTCACATATGTCCAAAGAATCAATTACACACTCCGAGCATCAGTCAAGCTGAAAGTGGGACCCACTGTGGGCAGCCTGCACACCACCACTCTGACCGCAACACTATTTAACAGGATTAGCGGGCTCCAACAGGATTAGAAAGGCTGTCTATTAGAATTTGGTAGGGCTTGCAGGAATGTACAAATTGATTTGTGGACGCCTCAGGTCCTGCAAAGCAGAGCGACGTCATTTTATCCAGTTCCAAGCAACCTACCTCCAAAAAACGGCACTCTGATCCAAATTCAACGTTATTACTCAAATAGAACCAACACACATATCTCCAGTGATAAAACACGTTATCATTCGAATAGAACCGACACACATATCTCTGGTGTCATTTCTTTAGGTCCTTGAAGATTCACTACTGGAGATTTTGGTTCCCGTGTGGAACTAGCAATGATTAGGACTACAGGCAATAGAAAAACACATGTATTTCTGGTAACAAAAAACACAAATCTCTGGTAATAAAAACACACGTATCTTCAGCAATCACAGCGATCAAAATTAAAAACACACTGGTATATCAATTATGAAATCTGTCCTCTCCCAAGCTCTGAGTCACAAATCACAACATTATCAAATCAAAATGACACCAAGTTACTGTTCATTCCTGCAGCTCTCGCAATTTTGAATAACCATACTTCATCATACAATGTCAACGTGGAAATTATAGAAAATTCAATGCACAAACTACAGATCATTCTTTGTCCAGAACCCTTGGCACTTTGATGCATGGGAAATTGAGAGAAATAACAAATGATAGGCACTAGCTTTTTGTCCAGAACCCTCGTCGAAATCTATTAATTTCCGCTAGACATAGCTCTTGCAACCAAACACACCTTATGCTTGATGATGTCACCACGTTCATCATGTTCACATTGAACACCCACTTCAAGCTAATAGGTTTATGTCCGGCTGGGAGATCAGTTGAGTTACCAAGTTTTGTTCTCCTCGATCAAATTCTCTTGTCGAGCATTGCCCCTCTCTAGCACCGGCGTTACTCAGCCTCGATGAAGGAGTCGGCTCCTCTAAGTGATGAATAACAGCTCACCTCCATCCAGGATGCAGGTAACGTGCCCTAGTCAAGAGGATGGCCCCAGCACATTATCCAATATGCCAAACCGTATATGTGCCTCCTCATTATGGAGCACATCCATGAAATCTTCAATGGTTGGCGGTGGGGGTAGCTTGACTGAGGAGCTACCACCTACCTCCACGGGCACCCTCCTCCTCCAAGTGTGCACCTGCTGCTCCTGCATCTAGAAGAGCAATAGGTCGTCCGGGACTGCAGCATCAGGCGCGTCTGGTCCAACGCCTGCTGGTCCCGTGCAGTCAATGAAGAATATCTCGAAGTCATTCTCTGTTGCCTACTCGCCCCACTCCAAGCTAGCCGCCTCGTCAAACACCACATCGCACATCACATCACGCGCAATTCAGCTCGTCGAACTTCCCTCCGCGATTTGTGCGAAGTAGCTTTAGCCTCCTCCTAGACTCCAATTCAATAGCTGTCTGGAACTGCTGAATAACCTCTGATGCTTGGTCCATGCTTGTCAGAATATACAACTACATATATCGGCTCATATCGTCTACCCGCAGCAAGAACATCTTCCTGCTAGGAGTCATCCGAGAAATCAGCCCGCAGATGCCACTGTGGACATAGTCGAGCGCACTCTGTGCTTGCCATCGTGCCTACGCGAGGAAGCTAGTGCACACATCACACATTTGATCGACATGATCAATATATGGAAGCCCGAGCACCATCTCCTTGTTTGCCAACTTCCATAGCGCAACACCACACAACATCCTCGCATCACGCGGTCAAGCATATCCCGTGCATGATGTTCAACCTGATGGAGTACGACTGTCGTCATCTCGTTGTACTCGCATGAGTAGGCGACATCTCTCATCCCGTATCTTCATCGCTCTTCCGTGTATGCTGACATCGTAACCCTCATCCAGTTGGTCGATGTTGATGAGGTTTGCGTCAAGACAAGGGATGAGTTAAACGCCAGTAAAGTAGGAATGGCAATGGGTCGGGTTCGAGTTAGGTGGAGCAAATACCCGCTTGAAACGAGAGAAACCGGAGGTGAAATTTCAGACCCACACCCACACACGCGAGTGGGAATTAACACCCAAACCCACACCCGTGGCAAGTCTTTTCGGTGCGGGTTAGACCCCCGCGCTCACACTCGTAAGTTGCAAAACCTATCGAGTATCCGCACTCATGAGTGGAATTGCCATCCCTACAGCCAGGCTTCGGTGCTCGTCTGTCTTACAAGCGAAGAGGACAATGCCTCTCCCCTCAATTCTCACGACTAGGTTGTCGTAAAATCTTACCGTCCCGATGACGTTCTTGTCCAACTCGGCGAAGACGACACGTGAACCAGTCATGTGGTTGGTCGCGTCCGTAGAGGTACCACAAGGCGTTGTCGGCGTCGCCTTCGCTGCTACGATGAGTGAGGACGTGTGTCTGCAGGAGCCTCTTCTGCTGGGCGCACCAAAACCATATACCCTCGCCATCATCAGGGTGCCTTTCTCCGCCATATTGGTTGTGTGCGTCTGCACCTGCTTGGGCTTGGAGCGGCACTCCCTGGCCCAGTGGTCCTTCTTCCCGCATATCAGTACCCTGCAGACCGGGTACCCCCGCGTAGTGAGTAAAAGACAGCCTGGGCCCCGCCTCCTTGTTGAGGCGGGCCCCAGCGTAGCCACGTGTCCTTGGCCCCAAGGTCAGCCCTGGGGCCGCCACGCGCACTTGAGTTCCAGAGCCGACGCGTGCCGTGGGCTCGGGCCCGAGTGTAACACCCCAAAACCTGCTAAAGAGGGGAATTTAAAAATTTTTGGACGTATTGCATGTCGTGCAAAAATTCAACTTCAAACTGGAATTTAGATTTCAATCAAACCAGAAAAAGGAAAAGAAAAAAAAAAGAAAACCGAAACCGGCCAGTGGGCCGAAACCCGCCAGCCGGCCCAAGACCACGCACGCCAGCCCAAACCCGCGCGCCCCCTCTCTTCCTCTCATTGACACGCGGGGCCCGCGTGTCATCCCTCTCCTCGCGCGCGCGCCCAACTGCCGCGCGACTTCCGCGTCGATCACAGCACCCCCGCCGATTTTCTGGCTCCGGATGCCGCGATCTCCAGCCATGCGCTGCGGCACATCCAAACAAACCCCAGCCGCCCTCCCTCGCCTACTTAAACGCCGACAATCGCCTTTTTCCCCCCGATCGGCCGTTTTTCTCTCCGGTGAGAACCGAAGCCTCTACCGCCGTTTCTTTCGATCCTTGCTCAAATTTCCTGATCTAACATGCTGATCACGTCTCACCGCCGCCGGGGAGCCCTGCAGGTGAAGGAAACGACGTGTCTTGCGCCCCAACTACCACTCCGACGTGCACCGAAGACCATCGCCGTTGAAGCTCGCCGCCGGCCGACTTCCAGGGCCTCCGAGTGCAGGAAAACCCTTCGGTGAGCATCCCCTACCCCTCCGCAGCCGATCCGTGCAAAAAGATGCGAGTTCTAGCGTGTAGCGGCAAAAACCGAAGCTGCGCCGGCGAGATCGCCGCCCCCGCCGCCGCGCGCGCGGGCTGGCTCTGGCCAGGGCGACGTGGCCCCTTGAGGGCCGTCTATTTTAAATCGCACGGTAGAAATAAAACCGACGCGTACCGGTTCGGCGATCTAATCTGAGCCGTCTGTTTTAAATCGGACGGTCCACCTCCGCCCCGCGTTATAAAGGCCGGGATTCTTACGCGCTACCCCCTGGGGATTTCGGAAAACACGAGCTAGCCCCAGAAACTTCTGATCTAGCCCCTGGACCTTTCATTTAAAAATCAGTTTTAGCCCCTGGATTCAATAAAAATTACGAAAACCCCTCTGTTATGTGTAGTTAGACCCCTGGAAATTTAGGAAATAGTAAATTAAACCCTGCAGTAGGGTGGATTTACCTTTTTAACCCTATAGGATATTAATTTCAGAAATTTGAATATGTGACTAGGATTTAAATTTAAAAGGTAAGGCAAACACATGTGCAAATTCAAATTTAAACTCTCCTAGCACTTGGAAAACTTTAGAATGAGTTAAAAATAGATTTTAGGCTGAAATAAAATCTGCCTAAGTGTTGCTCATTTTTATTTTCTCTAGAGACACATTTTAGGCTAGGAAATAATTCTAAAAACTAGTAAAATAAATTTAATTTATTCCACATCAGAGAGAAAGTTCAAAAATATATTATTGAACATTTTAGATCAGAACCTATTCTGTTTAGATGATGTGTCTTACTATTTCCATAATAAAGTTCACTTTTAGGCATAGAAAATAAATCTGAAAATATAGGAAAATAAGTATGCATAATTAGAAAAGGATAAAAATGAGTTCTCCAAATCTAAAAGCTTCAATTTAGGATTTTGTAGAAGATTTGAAAACCTATTTGGAGTAGAAAATTACCTTTCATGCAAACTTGGTAGCTAAGAAGTGTATTAATTAAATATAAAGAATTTATTCAAGTTGGAAATTCATATATAGTGTGCAAACAGAAATCTGAATACAAAAGTTAGAAATCATATACATATGTTTAAAAGTGCATGTAGGCCAAAAATCAACACATGTAGAATAACCACAACACTTAGAAATGTGAATGACTTTCATAGGTATGTATGTGTGGTTTGCATGAAGTGAAAGTGTGAACTATGTTTTATGGATTGTCGTTTTCTTTTGCTATGTGTATTGGCATGAGTAGAACCTGCCCCAGAGCAAGTTCTCCCCTTCCAAAACCAAGACTTTCCATTCTCAGAGCAGCAGGAAGAAGGCAAGTGTCCTTGACCACTTTGATCCTATAGTAGGATGTGTAGTTAGAATTTAATTGCATTGTCAATTTGAAATATGATATCCAAGCTAGAAAGTTTCCCTAGAATTGCATTACCTTGTTTCCTTGTAGGTTGGGATGGCACTTGTTTTATTATGTCATTCATTCATATTACGTATGCTTAGCCATGCTTAGAATGGGATAAATGGGATATGAGATCATCAACTTGTTTACTTACTCTTGAATGAGACATTATGAGTTATGTAGAGGTAGGGATCGAGGCAAGTTGGATGATTTGGTTGGTGCTGGGTGCACGAGACTCGAGTTTGTGTTTAGTACTTGCCTGGATCCTAAGGACCGGTTCATGGAGCATGTAACCTGGCTTTACCGTGCCAACCATATGCTGAGATGGGGCAGCTTGGCCAATTAATTAGGTGTATCCCCGGCGTAGTATGGGTGTTTTGGATGGTGCTGGGAATAGGTGTCAGCTGGACTACCATATGAACCGCAAGGCTCAAGAGGGGGCCACTGCAGCGGGGTTGGAGCCTCTTGTATGCTGTTAGGGGTGAAACCTCAGTGGGCTCACGCTCGTCGGGAATCCCTTTGTAAAGGCCTCGTAGTGATCTCCTGGCTACACACCTGGGAAGTGTGAATGTGGTTCGCGGCCACTGGCATAATGGAGGTCCTTTTAGTCCACCCGGCATCGGGGGATGAAATCACTACATGTGGTACAGTGGTGCAAACTCTGCAGAGTCAAAATTGTCATGACAGCCGTGCTCACGGTCAAGAGCGGCTTGGACTTATTCATGATTAGAGGATGATGAACTGGGATGTTGAGGATGTTAAGCGGGAAGCTTAACATTTAAGATGAGACTATGGTTACTTGATATTGATGATGGGTTGAGGGATTGGGACCATTTCACCTGTGTAGTACTGTAGGTGCTTAATAAAGCTAAGGTGATAGATATTAATTACGTAGTGCTTAAACCATGAGTTCAACCTCTCCTTGCTCTAGCCATGCATGACATAACTTTCCCACACTTGCTGAGTACCAACGGTACTCAAACTTGCTTTTCTGTTGGTTTATATTGCTGCTCAGATCAAGAGAATGATGTGGTGTTTAATGACCAAGACTTTGGTCCCGAGGAAGGATTCTAGGTTCACGGAGTCCCCCGGGCAACGCCTGTGACGAAGCCCACAAGATTTATATTCCGCTGTTGTTTTGTTTACATGTCATGAACTTATTATCGTCCATCGAGACGTATGCTATGTAAGACTTATTTATATTCAACACCTGGCTTGTAATAAATGATGGTTCACTATTTGTCATCACATGTATGAGAGAATGATCCTAGCATACATGTGGTATTCACTCGGTTGTTCTTCGGAGAAACCGGGTGTGACACCGAGCCTCCCCGCTGAGGTGAGGTCCGGAGCTGCCACGTGTCCCCTGGCTCAGAGCCACCTCCCTGCTGAGGACAGCTCCGGTGCTGACACGTGCCCTGGGCTCCGGTCCGAGCCTCCCCGCTGAGGTGAGGTCCGGGGCTGCCATGTGTCCCCTGGCTCAGAGCCACCTCCCTGCTGAGAAAAGATCTGGTGCTGACACGTGCCCTGGGCTCCGGTCCGAGCCTCCCCGCTGAGGTGAGGTCCGGAGCTGCCACGTGCCCCCTGGCTCCAAACCCGTCGATGAGAGCTCCAGAGCCTCCACATGCCCCACGATCCGTCGTGGGCCGTGGGTCGACAAAGTCAAAAAGGAAGTGCGCTGTCAGGCTTCGCATTCAAGGCTCATTCCCCAGAAGACAGCGCTGACCAAGATGTCAAGCACCATCATATCTTCCTGCTCGCTTACGTTCCCCTCCTCCACGGCCTCCCAAAGCAGTCGTACCTTCAGCTTGATCTTCATCATGATAGCCCACTCCGCGTAGTTGGTCTTGGTGAGCACGGGAACCCCGTCCCGGTGTTCACCTCACGAGCTGCAGGTGAGGGTGTCCCATGGTTGATGGCGCTGCCGCTGCTTGTAGGTGTAGACGACATCTTGCAGAATTCAACCTAGGGTTGAAACCGGCTCTGATGCCATGAATGTTGCAATTCCAGCCCCAAAAACTGTTTCTGATCTTGCTGAACAAACTGATCTGCCCTAGCAGATCAGTCTGAACTCTGGTTTTGATGGAAGCGCTGAACAAGATGAAACAGAGTTGGCGGCTGATCCTAGCCTGGTGGCGGCTAGGGTTGAGGAGGGAGGCAGCGGCTTGAGGAAGGGGATGCCCTGGACGGCGGCTGGAACAGCAGCCCTGAGCACCCTGGCGGCGGCTGGAGACCCTAGCCCCTGGTGGCGGCTAGGGTTCTTGATGGAGCGCCGACCTGGGAGAAAGAGGGGGGCGGCGGCAGCAAGGGGGAGAGAGGCGGCTAGGACAAGAAAAAGTGGAGGAATTTTTCTTTATTGGTCTCTCTTTTTCAATTTGGGGTGTTTTGGCTTGTTTATATAGCCCCCCCCTTACAAGAGTCATAATCTATTACAATAGGAGGAAAAACATATTATTATCTAAACTAGGGCTGCCATCTAAAACATGGTGCAGCCGCACCAAGTCGGGCTGACCAGCCCTGACCTGGGTGCGCACACAACAGGGGGGGAACCAGGGTTCGCCCCCCTGTCCTAGCCGCCCAGGCCCAGCGGCAGGGTCATCCCACATTCTCCTCCTGACGCTGGCCCATGTCCAGGATCCTGATCCTTCTCCTCATCTCCACGAACTTCTGTCTTCCAAGGGCATTGGTCAAGATGTCCGCCATCTGGTCTTGAGTGGAGATTTGCTCAAGCACAATAGTACCGCTGTCCACACACTCCCGTATGTAGTGGTACTTGACATCGATGTGCTTGCTTCTGTCATGGTGTACCGGGTTCTTGCTCAAGTCTATAGCTGACTTGTTATCAACCCGCAGCACCGGCGCCTTCGATTTTTCAGCTAAGTCCTCCATCAGTCGTGCCATCCATACACCTTGACATGCCCCTTGAGCTGCTGCGATATACTCTGCTTCACATGAGGACAAGGCCACCATCTTCTGCTTGCAGGACTGCCATGAAACGGGGTTGTTTCCAAGACAAAACAGCACTTCGCTTGTGCTCTTGCGGTCCTCCACGTCTCCCACATAGCCACTATCCGATTACCCAATAAGCTCCATGTCTCCTCCTCTTGCATAGAAGACTCCATAGTTGATTATACCTTCTATGTAGCGTACAATGCGTTTGACTGCAACAAAGTGATCCTCCTTGGGTTCCTCCAGAAAATGACTCACGTACCCGACCGAGTAGGCGAGATCGGGATGTGTGTTCACCAAGTATCGCAGCCCTCCAACCAATCTCCTATAGTCCGTTGCATGCACCAACGGGCTATCACTTGTCTTGTAAAGCTTGAGGCCTTGCGCCATGGGGAATGCACAGGGGTTGCATCCTTCTAGGCCAGCTTTAGTGACAAGTTTGGAAGCGTAGGCCGCCTGCCCAACGCTTATCCCTGCATCAGTTTACCGCACCTCTAGGCCAAGATAATATGACAAGAGACCCAAGTCGCTCATCTTGAACCTCTTCATCATTTCCCCTTTGAACTTCTTGAGATCGTCTCCTCCTGTAATCACAAGATCGTCGACGTACACGCCAACGATGAGCTTCTCATCTTCAGCTCCATGGAAATAGATCTCATGCTCGCTCGTACTCTTCTGGAAACCAAACGATAGCAAGCTATCGTTGAGCCTGGCATTCCAGGCCCTGGGCGCCTGACGAAGTCCATATAAAGCTTTCTTGAGCTGATACACCTTGTATTCGGCTCCGTTCATGATGAAGCCAGCGGGTTGAGAGACGTACACCTCCTCCATCAAGTCGTCGTTCAGGAAGCCGCTCTTCACGTCCATGTGGTGTACCTCCCACCCCTTGTGCGCAGTAACTGCAAGGAGCAAGCGAACAGATTCGAGATGAGCTACAGGAGCAAATACCTCATCAAAATATATTCCTTGCCGTTGGACATAGCCTTTTGCCACCAATCGAATCTTGTGTTTCACCACCTCCCCATGCTCGTCCTTCTTCATCTTGAACACCCATCTGAGGCCAATGGGCTTGTCTCATACAGGAACATCAACAAGTTGCCAAGTTTTGTTTTCTTCTATGGACTCCATCTCCTCGAGCATTGCCCGTCTCTAGCACGGGTGTTCCTCAGCATCCGCGAAAGACGTGGGCTCCTCCGCAGTGGTGAACATGAGCTCCCCCTCCTCCAAGCTTGGTGGGCGCTCAGCCCGACCAGGAGGGGTGAGGGTTCCAAGCACGTTGCGCATCGTGCGGAACCGTAGTTTCGCGCCGTCATCATAATAGGTGTCGACGACGTTGCTGCCGAGGTCCGACAGCGGTGTGGCGAAGCAGATGGGTCATGGAGGATTCTGGGGCGTGACGAAGGTGCTGGAATCTTCAAGTCTGGAACCCCCTGCTGCTGCTGACCCCCGTGCAGGACTCTCCCAGCCCTGACTTGCGCTGGACAGTCTCTGTAGGGGCCCTTGGGGCGACGCTGCAGGTGCTGGACTCTCTCCAGAAGGTCCGTAGGCTAGCGCAGGAACTCCTAGGGTCTGGACAGACCCTTCTGCGCCCCTCCTAGGCACTGCTGGGGTGCTGTTCGGCCCCTCCGGACCCTGCAGCACCTCTCCGGTTGATGGGACAGCAGGTCCAGCAGGTGCTGGACCTAAGGAGTCGACGTGGAAGGCGGTGTAGTCCTATTCTCCTGCTCCTTCTCCCCAGTCCCACTTGGCCGCCTCGTCGAATATCACGTCACGTGATATGTGTGTGCGCTCATCAGCCGGTACATCCGATAGCCTTTTGTCCCTGCAGCATAGCCAAGAAAAATCATCGGAGTACTCCGGTCTTCCAACTTTTTCAGGTGGGGGCGCGTGTTCCTGACATGCCCCACAAACCCAAAAGTTCGGAAATAATTGACGGTTGGTCGCTCTCCATGCCAAGCTTCATATGGCGTCTTCCCATCGAGGCCGCGGGTGGGGGATCGATTTAAGATATAGACAGCCGTGATAACTGCCTCACCCCAAAAAATCCCGGGTATACCCTTTGCCTTCAACATGCTCCTCGCCATGCCGACCACCGTTTGGTTGCGCCGCTCCACAACCCCGTTTTGCTGCGGCGTATACGGGGCTATGAGCTGACGTTGTACTCCGTGCTGAGCGCAGTACCCGCCGAACTCCCGTGAGGTGAACTCCCCTCCGCGATCAGTACGGAATAGCTTCAGCCTCCTCCCGGACTCTAATTAAGTTGTTGCCTTGAATTGCTGAATTAAGTCGGGCGCCTTGTCCTTGGTTGCTAGAAGATAGTCACATATAGCGGCTCATGTCATCCACTAGCAACAAGAACATCTTCTTGCCGCCTGGAGTCGCCGGCGTGATAGGCCCGCAGATGTCGCCGTGGACGAGGTCGAGCGCGCCCTCCGCGCGCCGCCGAGCTTGCTTGGGGAAGCTAGAGCGCCTCTGCTTCCCGACCAAGCAAGCTTCGCACAATTGATCGACGTGATCAATTTGTGGAAGCCCGAGCACCATCTCCTCTCATGCCAACTTTCGAAGCGCCTGGAAGCCGACGTGTCCGTAGCGTTCGTGCCAACGCCACGCAACATCATCACGCCTCGCGGTTAGGCAAACCGGACGTGTGATGTTGAGCCTGATGGAGTACAGCTTGCTGTCGTCACGCTGAACTCGTGTGAGGAGACGTTGCTGCTCATCTCGTATGTGCATCACTCCTCCGTGCACCGTGATGCTGTAACCATCCTCATCCAGCTGGCCAGCGCTGATGAGGTTGGTGGTGAGGTGCGGGATGAGGTAGACGACGGTGATCCTCCTGTGCTCACCCGTCTTGGCGACGAATAGGACCGTACCCTTCCCCTGGATATGTACGACGGAGTTGTCGCCGAACTTGATGGTTCCGACAACGTTTTCGTCGAGCTCGGAGAAGACGGCGCGCGAACCCGTCATATGGTTGGTCGCGCCCGTGTTGAGGTACCAACGAGTGTCGTCAAAGTCGTCGTCGTTGCTGCGGTGAGCGAGGACACGACCCTCCACTATCTCCAGTGGGCGCGTAGGACGTTTCTGTACAGGCTCCTCCTATACAGAGGCCACCCTTGTCATAAACAAGGCGCCCTCCTCCTCTGCCTTCGCCACGAAGGCCTGCTGATGCAGTTCCTCCTTAGGCTTCGACAGACACTCCCTGGCCCACTGGCCCTTCTTCTCGCACTTCCTGCACTGGTCCCGCGGAATATCCTTCCCGGAACCTTCCTTCTTGCCTCCGTTCCGCGGGTAGATCGCTCCTCCTTCCGCTGTGCCTCCCACTCCTCCCGAATGAGGTACAACTGACCGTTGTGTACTCCTCCCTTCCGCTGCATCAAGTTGAAGGCGTTCTCAGCCGCCCTGAGACGCCCCGTCACCTCCGACAAGGTGAGGGTCGACACGTCCAGGAGTGTCGTGATCGCCACCACGATCTGTTGGAAGCGTTCTGGAACGCTTCGCAGGAGCTTCTCCACGGCCCTCTCTTCTCCTATCTCCTCCCCTAGCGACGCAAGCCGTGATAGCATGCCGCTCAGGCGGAGGAAGAAGTCCTCCACACTCTCGCCATCCTTGAAGACAGCGTCTCCGAACTCCTTCCGGAGTTGTTGTGCCGTCGTCGTCTTCACGCGGTTGGCCCCGACCCGTATGATGGCGATCGTGTCCCATGCCTCCTTCGCCGTCCTCTTTTCTCCGATCGTCGTGATCATCTCTGGCGGGACAACGCTGACCAAGATGTCAAGCGCCATCATATCTTCCTGCTCGCTTACGTTCCCCTCCTCCACGGCCTCCAAAGCAGTCGTGCCTTCAGCTTGATCTTCATCATGACAGCCCACTCCTCGTAGTTGGTCTTGGTGAGCACGGGGAACCCCGTCCCGGTGTTCACCTCACGAGCTGCCGGTGAGGGTGTCCCATGGTTGATGGCGCTGCCGCTGCTTGTAGGTGTAGACGACATCTAGCAGAATTCAACCTAGGGTTGAAACCGGCTCTGATGCCATGAATGTTGCAATTCCAGCCCCCAAAACTGTTTCTGATCTTGCTGAACAAACTGATCTGCTAGAACTCTGGTTTTGATGGAAGCGCTGAACAAGATGAAACAGAGTTGGCGGCTGATCCTAGCCTGGTGGCGGCTAGGGTTGAGGAGGGAGGCAGCGGCTTGAGGAAGGGGATGCCCTGGGCGGTGGCTGGAACAGCAGCCCTGAGCACCCTGGCGGCGGCTGGAGACCCTAGCCCCTGGTGGCGGCTAGGGTTCTTGATGGAGCGCCGACCTGGGAGAAAGAGGGGGGCGGCGGCAGCAAGGGGGAGAGAGGTGGCTAGGACAAGAAAAAGTGGAGGAATTTTTCTTTATTGGTCTCTCTTTTTCAATTTGGGGTGTTTTGGCTTGTTTATATAGCCCTCCCCCCCTTACAAGAGTCCTAATCTATTACAATAGGAGGAAAAACAGATTATTATCTAAACTAGGGCTGCCACCTAAAACATGGTGCAGCCGCACCAAGTCGGGCTGACCAGCCCTGACTTGGGTGCGCACACAACAGGGGGAGAACCACGGTTCGCCCCCTGTCCTGGCCGATCAATCCCAGCGGCAGGGTCATCCCACAGTCGGGCCGCAAGCCTCATTGTAACCACACTGGCCTTGAACTATAAAAGGACCGGGGTGACCACCCAGCAAAGGATTCGCATTCTAGATCCCGCAACGCACAAGCACACACGCGCAAGCAAGCAATACAACAAGCACTCCCATGGACGTAGGGTATTACGCTCCGGCGGCCCGAACCACATAAATCTCGGTGTTCATCTGCTCCCTCGAGCCCAGGTCGCGTAGAGCGCCAAGCCCCCTCCGATCAAGGAACCTCGCGGGCTGCTTCCGAGCAGGCCGGGAGGAGAGTCGCAGCTCTCACACTCCGTTGTCGGTGATGATTCTGTTTGGGACCCCAAAACGGCAGATGATTGACTTGATGAAGTTGACTGTTAGCCTGTTGATAGTTACTACAGGGGTAGCTTCCGCCACTTGGTGAACTTGTCTATGACGACGTAGAGGTACCGGTACCCTCCGGCGGATATGGGAAATGGTCCCAGCATGTCCAACCCCCACACAGCGAAGGGCCATGAGGGCGGGATCGTCTGCAGCGTCTGCGCTGGTGTGTGGATCTGCTTAGCATGGAACTGGTACGCCTTGCATCTCTTAACCAGGTCGACGGCATCCTGGAGAGCTGTCGTCCAGTAAAAGCCATGTCGGAAGGCTTTACCGATCAGCGTGTGGGAAGATGCATGGTTCCCACACTCGCCTCCATGGATCCCTGCGAGCAGGTCGCAACCCTCACTCCCGGGTGATGCACCGCAATAGGACGCCATTAGCACCACGCCGGTAGCGATCCCCTTCTACCAACGTGTATCTCTTAGCCAACCGAGCGATCCATTCAGCGGATACACGTTCATCGGGTAGGAAATTGTCTTTCAAGTAGTTCCGGATCTCCGTGATCCATGTGTCGGGACCTACTTGAGCACTTGGATCTTGAGCGCCGGGTTGCACGGAGTCCCCGGTGACGCTTACGATCCTTGGCGAGCGCCATGCTAACATGGCCGCCGGGACCGCTAGCTTCAAAGTGTTGGTCCCGCCCCCTTCACCTAGTTTGGTCGGCCAGGCGGTAGGTCGCAGCAACTTCCTTTCAAAGACCCCCTCAGGCACCGGAGCCCAAGTGGAAGCCTTCGTTGACAGGTCGTCGGCAGGTCATCGGTTATTGTATTATTGGCACGGGGAACATGGCACAAGTCTAAGGATAAGGAGTCCTCCAACTTCTGTACTTGGAGGAGATAGGCTGCTTGATAATCAACTGAGAATCACCCTTGACTAACAACTGTTGGACGTCGAGGGACAGCGCGGTCTTTAACCAAAAGATGAGAGCCTCATACTCCGCCATGTTGTTGGTTGCTTTGAAGTCAAGTCGCACCATGTATTTGAACTGCTCTCCGGTTGGTGTAATGAGCAGAACCCCCGCTCCGGCATCTTGCTTCCGCAAGGAACCGTCGAAGAAGAGAGTCCAGTAGGGCCCAGTGAAGACCGGAGCTCTGGGCTCTGGCTCACCGATGTCCTGGCCCCCTGGCTGGCATGGTGATGGAGTCCACTCTGCCACAAAGTCAGCTAACACCTGACTCTTCACTGCATGGCGCGGTAAGAAGTCTAGCTCGAGCTCCGCCAACTCCGCAGCCCATTTACCTATGTTTCCGATGGCGTTGGAGCTATGTAGGACGGTTCTTAGCGGTTATGAGGTAACCACCGAGATCTTGTGAGCTTGGAAGTAATGGCGCAACTTCCTCGATGCAACGAGGACTGCATAGAGCAGCTTGTGCACCTCCAGATATCTTGTCTTGGCATCGTGGAGGACCTCGCTGATGAAGTAGACCGGACGCTGGATGGTTCGGACCCTCCCGGAGGGGTCCAAAGCGTCTTCTTGTAGGGGTCCAGAACTCGGGGGTCCCCGGCCCCCGGGTCCGGGACTGCACTCCCGCCTGCTCCTGAGGAGGCAAGGGTCTGCGTTGGGTGTCCTGCTGGTACGGCACTCGGGGAGCCGTACTCTCCTTCGAGGTTGCGACGCCTCTCACGACGTCGCTCGATGGTGACGCGGCCATCTTCGCTCATGCAGCGGCGGTCTAGCACAACCCTGAGGTCGGTTGTAGCCTGTCTGGCCGCGGTCGCCGCGCGCGTCGTCGCCGTCTTGTGGGCCACTGTCGGTGTATGCGTCTAGGCCTACGAGGGCTCACCTGCTTCCTTCTGTAGGCGGGCGTGTTCATTGCGGCGGCGACGAGGTGGTCGACATCGTGGCGCCACTGCTCTGCCGCCTCTGGGGGAGCACCCTCGCCCGACGAGTTGTGGAGAAGAGCGCGTGTTGTGGCCAGCACGCTCTCCGGGCTTGCAACTGGCGGCGTGGTTGCCACCGTGGAGGTACAAGGTCGACGTGTGGTAGCAGTCGTGGGCGCCGCGGGCACGGCGACCGTCTAGTCGCCTGCCCAGCCAGATCTACCCACCCTGGAGCGAGAAGTGGCCTCCTCGTCTCTCCACTGGAGTCGGCGGCGAGTGGGGCGAGACGAGCCGGCGATGGAGTGGATGTTCGCCATGGTGGTGAGATGCTCGGTCGACTAGAGAGCGTAAAAGCCCCCTACCTGACGCGTCAAATGTTGAAGTGTAACCTGCGACACTTTTTCGGTACCGCTATTAAAGCAGTCCGCGGAGGTTCGTTGTTTGGAGGGGTTAACGTCCCTAGATTGATCGAGACTGATGAACACGGGGTGAACACAGAGATTTACGTGGTTCGGGCCGCCGGAGCGTAAAACCCTACGCCCGTGGGAGTGAGTGTTGTATTCTCTTGCGCGTGTGAGTGAGTGAGTTGGCTGGATTGCGAACCCTTTGCCCGGAGGCTGCCTCGATCCTTTTATAGCTCAAGGTTGTGGCAGTTACATGGCGGCCCCGCGGCTTACCGTACCCTATACACGATCTAGGGTATTTGCGGCTACATGTAATATCGTTGTCAGTGGAGTTAAGGCGCGCCGCCTAACACGCCGGGTGCCTCTGACCGGTTAGCAGGTGATGATGAAGTCCTCGTCTTATCGCCGCGTCCCCTCAGTCTACTGGGCAGCACTGTGCCGTTGGGTGGCACTGTGCCGCTGTCACGTCTCGCCGCCCTATCTTGTCACTGTAATGACGGACGAGAGGGAGCGGAGGTGTGCGCCGTGCTCCATACTTCTGGGGAAGGCGCGAGTCTTGAATGTGCAACTGGACGGCGCACGTCTTTCTTAACTCCAGAGTCTTTATGGCCCACGATTGGTCATGGGACACGTGACGTCTCTGGAGCCCTCCTTAGCCGAGAGGTCAGGCCCGGAGCTTGGAGACACGTGGCAGCTCTGGACCTCGCTCAGCGAGGGGACCAGGTCCGGGGCCAAGGACACGTGGCGGCTCCAGAGCCCTCCTCAGCAGGGAGGTCTGGCCCGGAGCCCGGGGACACGTGACAGCTCCAGACCTAGCTGTTGGACTGTACGTGTATTAGGGGGCATTTTAGTCTTTTGTATTAGGGTTGCTTAGCCCTTAAGCTATGTCCCCCTATATATGTATCCTCCTTGACAGGCTGTTATTGAACTAATCACTTTTCCCTAATCTAATTTGGTATCAGATTGCCTCTCTCTCTACCCTTCTCTCTCTCCCGACCGCCGCGCCGCCAGACCGCGCCGCCCTCGACGCGCCGCCTGCCGCCTGGCTGCCGTGCCCCCCTCCTTCTCGCACGCCGCCGCGCCGCCGGGCCGCGCCCCCCTCCTTCTCGCGCGCCGCCGCCGCGCCGCCAGGCCGCGCTCCCCCTCCTTCTTGCGCGCCGCCGCCGCGCCGCCAGACCGCGCCGCCCGCCGCCTGGCTGCCCCCCCTCCTTCTCGCGCGTCGCAGCCGCGCCGCCAGGCCGCGCCACCCCCCCCCCCTCCTTCTCGCGCGCCGCCAGGCCGCGCTCCCCCCTCCTTCTTGCGCGCCGCCGCCGCACCGCCCGCCGCCTGGCCGCTGCACCCCTCTCCTTCTCGCGCACCGCCGCCGCGCCGCCCAGGCCGCCGCTACCTCCTCTCTCCCCCGATGGCATGTGCGCCTCTGCCACCGCGCGCTGGTACCCCTCTACCGTCGTACACTGGCGCCCCTTTGCTGCCACCCACCGGCGCACGCCTGCTGCTGCCCGCCGGTGCTCCTGCTGCCCCCAGCTCTGCCACCCCTCGAGCCGCTGCTGCCGCCTGGCATGCCGTCGTCGCCTCTGTAGCACCCCACGATGGCGCCGCTACCTGGCCCGCAGCAGCTGCAGCCGCCCCTTGGGCCGCCGATCCTGCCGCCCTGGGCGGTACTTCTCTGCCGCCATCGGCTGATGTACCTGATTCGGCTGTTGCCTAGTCGGTTGGCACCACCGTCGAGGGTCCGAGCGTGTTCCGTTCCTTCCCGGCGCTGCCACCGCCGGGGCATTGTCGCGACCCGTTCTACACCGTCGGTCTACCTACGGGGTCTCACGCCATCTGGCCCTGACTGGGTGGTAGACTCCGGAGCCTCGTACCACACTACCCCTGATGTTGGTATCCTCTCCTCTACCCGCCCTTCCCGTCCCTCTGATCCTTCATCTATCGTTGTTGGGAATGGGACGGCTCTTCCAGTCACCTCAGTAGGTGACTCGGGTTCGGCGGATTCGTTTCAGCTACGTTATGTTCTTGTTGCTCCTGACATCATTCAGCACCTTTCCGTTCGTCATTTTACTACTGACAACCATGTTTCCCTTGAGTTTGATCCTTATGGTGTAACTGTGAAGGATCTTACTACTCGACACATTCTCTTTTGTTGTGATAGTACGGGTCCCCTGTACACGATGCGTCTTCCTGCTTCCGCTCCGCCTCTTGCCCTGAGTACGACAGCTTCTTCGACCATTTGGCATCGTCGGCTTGGCCACCCTGGTGTTGATGCTATGTCGAAGTTGTCTGGTAGTTCAGTGATTTCGTGTACTCGGGGTACTCATGAGTCTCTTTGCCATGCTTGTCAGTTGGGTCGCCACGTTCGACTTCCTTTTCCGCATTCTGTCACTCGTGTCGAGCGCATCTTTGATTTGATTCACTGTGATCTTTGGACTTCACCTGTTCTTAGTGTTTCTGGATATAAGTATTACTTGGTGGTCGTTGATGATTTTTCGCACTATTCGTGGACTTTTCCCTTGCGACAGAAGTCTGATACGTTCGGCACTCTTTCTCACTTCTTCGCTTGGGTGTCCACCTAGTTTGGGCGCACGATCCGTGCGGTCCAGTGCGATAACGGGTGCGAGTTTGACAACTCTGCGTTCCGTGACTTTCTGCTTTCTCGCAGTGTTCAGTTGCGCATGTCTTGCCCGTACACTTCCCCCCAGAACGGCAAGGTTGAGCGCATGATTCGGACCACCAACGATGGCATGCGCTCTCTGATGTTTCAGGCTTCTATCCCTGCTCGTTACTGGGCGGAGGCGCTTCACACCGCCACCTACCTCATTAATCGCCTTCCTACTAGGCGATTAGTGCTCCCACCCCTCATTTCGCTTTGTTCGGCACCCCTCCTCTCTACGACCACCTTCGAGTGTTCGGGTGCGCTTGCTACCCTAACCTCTCCGCCACAGCTTCCCATAAGCTTGCGCCTCGCTCGACTCGGTGTGTTTTCCTCTTCTCTATGACCACCTTCGAGTGTTCGGGTGCGCTTGCTACCCTAACCTCTCCGCCACAGCTTCCCATAAGCTTGCGCCTCGCTCGACTCGGTGTGTTTTCCTTGGGTACTCCCCTGACCACAAGGGGTACCGGTGCCTTGACCCTACCACCCGTCGTATCTTGATCTCCCGACACGTCGTCTTCGACGAGTCTTCCTTTCCTTTTTTCACCCCGTCTTCTGACTCCGTCGCTGAGTTGGATTCCTTCTTCTCCACTGACCCCGAGACCGCTCCTGTACCGCGACCTTGTCTTTTACCTCTTGCAGGTTACCCTCCCGCTGCGCCACGCGCAGCTTCGGCGTCTTCCATGCCACCTGTTGTACCTTACGTGGCACCGATGTCCCTGACGCCACCTGCTGCGCCACGCGCGGCCCGGGTTCCTGACGCCACTTGCTGCGCCACACGTGGGCCCGGTGTCCCTGACACCACTTGCTGCGCCACGCGCGGCACCGGCGTCCCTGATGCCGCCAGCTGCGCCACGCGCGGCCCCAGTGTCCTCGGCGTCGCCCGCTGCGCCACGCGCGGCCCCGACGTCACCGACGACACCTGCTGCGCCACGCGCGGCCCCGACGTCCCCGTCGACACCTGCTGCGTCGAGCGTAGTTCCGGTGTCCTTGCCGACGCCTGCTGCGTCGAGCGCGGCCTCGGCGTCCCCGACACTAGCAGTCGCGCCGTGCGCGGCCTCGGCGTCCCCGACTTCGACTACTGCACCACGCGCGGCTCCTGCGGCGCGGTACGCCGATGCCGCTCTTGTCTATCAGCGACGAGCGCGGGATGGTGGATCGTCCTCTTCGCGTCCTGAGGATCTAGTATATCACCCTCCGCTGCTTCACCGGGACCCTCGTCACGTTCACCCGATGGTGACTCGACGGACCGCCGGCGTCCTTCGTCCTGTGGAGCGCTTCTCCGGGGTCGTTCTCTCGTCCTCGACCCCCCCCCCCCCCCCGGAGCCTGCCTCGTCACCCATCTCGCCTATCCCCTCTTCTGTCCGTAGCGCCCTCGCCGATCCTCATTGGTGTCGGGCTATGGAAGAAGAGTATGCGGCCCTGCTTGCCAACCGGACCTGGGACCTGGGACCTGGGACCTGGTTCCCCGTCCTGGTCGTGGCAATGTTGTCACGGACAAGTGGGTGTTCACGCATAAGAGGAAGGCGGATGGATGCTTCGCGGTTTCACGCAGCGTCCCGGCGTCGACTACGACGAGACTTTCAGCCCGGTGGTGAAGTCGGCGACGGTTCGCACCGTTCTGTCGCTGGCTCTGTCGCGTTCTTGGCCTGTCCACCAGCTGGACGTCAAGAACGCCTTCCTCCACGGGACGTTGACGGAGACGGTGTACTGCAGTCAGCCGACAGGGTTCGTTGATTCAGCCTGTCCAGACATGGTCTGCCGGCTGAACAAGTCCCTGTACGGGCTGAAGCAGGCGCCTCGGGCTTGGTACAGCCGGTTCGCCTCCTTCCTGCCCTCGCTCGGCTTCGTCGAGGCCAAGTCGGACACTTCGCTCTTCGTCTACAGGCGTGAGGGTGACACTGTCTACCTCCTTCTGTACGTGGACGATATTGTCCTCACGGCGTCCAGCCCGGCTCTTCTTTAGCGCACGATCTCCGCCCTACAGTGCGAGTTCGCTGTGAAGGATCTCGGCCAGCTCCACCACTTCCTGGGCGTTGCGGTCGAGCAACGCCCGGGTGCTCTATTCCTCCACCAGCGCCAGTACTGCCTGGATATCCTCGAGCGAGCGGGCATGGCTGATTGCAAGTCGTGCTCCACTTCCGTGGACACCCAGGCGAAGGTGTCTTCGTCCGACGGCGCCCCGGCGCCGACCCCACCACTTACAGGAGTCTTGCAGGTGCACTGCAGTACCTCACATTCACCAGGCCGGACATCTCCTACGCGGTTCAGCAGGTGTGTCTCCACATGCATGATCCGCGGGAGCCGCATCTCACGGCAGTGAAGCGGATCCTTCGGTACCTGCGTGGCACCCACGACTACGGCCTCCTTCTGCGGCGCGACTCTGCCTCCGAGCTGGTTGTCTACACCGACGCTGACTGGGCGGGTTGCCCGGACACCCGTCGGTTCACCTCCGGCTACGCCGTCTTCCTGGGCGGCAACCTCGTCTCCTGGTCCTCGAAGCGGCAGCACGTGGTGTCCCGCTCGAGTGTCGAGGCGGAATACCGCGCCGTGGCCAACGGCGTGGCCGAGTCCTCCTGGCTTTAGCGGCTGCTTCAGGAGCTACACTCCCCCCTCGCCCGGAGTACGTTGGTCTACTGCGACAACGTCAGCGCCGTCTACCTCTCCACCAACCCGGTGCAGCATCACCGCACGAAGCACGTGGAGATCGACCTTCACTTCGTTCGTGAGCGGGTGGCTCTCGGGGAGGTGCGAGTCTTGCACGTTCCGACATCGTCGCAGTTCGCCGACATCTTCACCAAGGGACTCCCTTCGACGGTGTTCACCGAGTTTCGGTCCAGTCTCAACGTCTGTCGTGGCTAGATGTTGGGACTACGGGGGGGTGTTGGACTGTACGTGTATTAGGGGGCATTTCAGTCTTTTGTATTAGGGTTGCTTAGCCCTTAAGTTGTGTCCCCCTATATATGTATCCTCCTTGACAGGTTGTTATTGAACTAATCACTTTTCCCTAATCTAATTCTAGCCTCAGCGGGGAGGCCAAGTCCGCGGCCAAGGACACGTGGCGGCTCCGAAGCCCTCCTTAGTAGGGAGTCCGACGCGGAGCCTGGGGACACGTGGCAGCGTCGGACCTCACCTCAGCGGGGAGGCCAGGTCCGGGGCCAAGAACACGTGGCGGCTCCGGAGCCCTCTTCAGCAGGGAGGTCCGGCCCGGAGCCTGGGCACACGTGGCAGCGCCAGACCTTGCCTCAGCGGGGAGACTAGGTCCGGGACCAAGGACACGTGGCGGCTCCGAAGCCCTCATCAGCGGGGAGGTCTGGCCCGAAGCCTAGGCCCCACGTGGCAGCACCGGATCTTGCCTCAGCGGGGAGGCCAGGTCTGGGGCCAAGGGCACGTGGTCGTGCCGAGGCCCGCCTCGATAGGGAGACGAGGCCTAGAATGTCTTTAACCCTCCACGCGGAGGTACCTGGTCTGCAGGATACCGACAGTACTCCTCTATCGTACCGGTACGGCGGACACGATGCCGCAGTCGCGTTCGAGGGCGGTGTACCACTCGGCTGTGTTGCCCCTTAGTGGAGAGACGCCAGCCACACCTTCTCCTCGGACATGTACGCGTCTCGCGGAAGTACATCTCAAACTTGGTGAGCCAAAGAAGCGGATCAGTTCCCCGGTCGAGATTAGGGAAGCTGATCCTATGACGGCGCAGCCCGCCGTCGTTGAAGGGCGGGCGCCCCTGAGGGCGCCAGTTATTGTTGCGCGCGCTGACGTAGTCGTCATCGTGGCCTCCGCCGCCACCATCGTCACCACCGCCGCCGCTGCGGTCACCGAAGCCGCCGGCGCCAAAGGAGCCGCCGCAGCGGACGTGATTGTTCTGCAGGGGCGTCTCTTGCTACAGGGGGAACACCGATTCGGTCGCTTCTCCATGCGAGAGAGGCGCAGGTCGTGGCGATCCAACCGGTTGTTCACGATTTCCATCTGTGCTGAGAGCCGGTCGATAGAGGCCGTGAGGCTGGTCTGCATGAATTCCAGAAGTGCCTTGATGTCGCTCTCAGGATCGTTACCGGGCCGGACATGGTTGCTGGCCCGATGTCTCTGGATACCAATTGTTGAGAAACATGGTGGATGGGAGCTCCCTGGCTGTGCCTAGGGTTGCACGGGGGGGGGGGGGGGGGGGGGAGTAGAGCTGTAGGGAGGAGGAGGGATTGCTGCGTAGAGGATATCGTTGAGGAGAGACTGCGTCACGGCGGCTGCTAGGGTTAGGGTTAGCAGCCACGGTGACCAAGGGAGGGAACAACCCTATGGGGTAATTCTCTTTATTCCTTGATGAGAATTACAAGAGGGAGGGGGGCTGCTGATATATGGTGCAGGGACCCCTAGCCGCGCGCCCCCCTGGCCGCACACACCTAGGTTGGTTGGGACACCCCCAACCAACCTCATCTTTTTGTTCCTTTTCTAATTGATCTAATCTCTTTATTCTATCTTTAAGCAAAAATCTAATCTTAACTGATTTATTCTTATCTAAACTTTCCTTCTAAGCGCCGATTCCTTCCTTATATCCTAGGCCGACGCCTTCTCTGGTGGCGCGCTAGCAGCGCCTTTGTGGGCCCGACGCTCATAGCGGCCGCCCACGAAGGCGTCCACAGCAATAATACAGCACCTGAATTATCTGTTTATAAGGCAAAGCACATTCAAAATATCTAGGATCAACCCCTCAACCATGGAGCACAACAGTAAAAGGTTTCAGGAGAAAACCCAAATGGATTACCTGTTGATTTGTACCAACTATATTAATCAAATGCAAAAATCCCTTTCTCAAGGATAAGTAAATCATATTGGATATCAATCCTTGGCAATGAATTCCTGATGTACTGGCAATAACTTGACCTTCATACCTTTTCGGCAATTTCTTATCATGTTTAACATTTTGACTGCATCTTCGATTCTTCTTTCCAGACATACCAGATGGCCACCCGAGGGAATAAGGCCCTTCTCTTCTATATCCTTCAGTAGCTTCTCTGCTGTCTGCATTATTTGTGTTGCGTACATAGCTCCAGTGAGTGTGGCATATGTTGTTATATTGGGCCAAAGTCCCTTGATTTTCATCTCTTCATAAAGATCTAATGCATCAGAAATACAATTATTGTTGCATAAACCAGTAATTAGGACGTTATAAGTGACAACATCAGCCTTCAATCTACATAGTTCCATTAATCTCTTCAAGTGCAAAGCATCATCAATCTTGAAGTCTTTACACAGACCATGCATTAGGGTAGTGAAAGTAGCAACAGTTGGCACCATTCCTGAACGCATCATGCTACTGAAAACTATGACTGCCTCTTCAACTTTTCCACATCTACAAAGTCCTCGAATAATTGAGCTGTCAGCAACTTCATCTGGCACAATACCAAGAGCTTTCATTTCATCTTTTAGTCTGAATGCCCTATCAATGTCTCCAACCCTACATTTTGCATTTATCAATGCTATATAGTGTGTGTGCTTCGGCTGAAGTCCACTCTGTAACATCTCACGTACAAGTTTATGACTCTGATCAAAACAATTTTTCCTGATTAATCCATTTATCATGGCACTATACGTCTTGCTACTGGGTGACATATGCAACCACTTCATACAATTTAAAAGCTGCAAAGCATTATGCATCTTAGATTTCTCACTGAAGATTGTTATGAGTATTTCAAAGGCTAGCTTATCAGGGAACATGCCTTCAAAGACCATCTTCTCCAAGAACTTAACTGCAACATCAATCATCCCGCACTGAGAAAGTCCAAGAATGAGCAATCGATATGTCACATTGTTCGGTTTGATCCCTTTTCTTAACATAGTTTTGTAAAGGTAAAATGATTTTAAATAAAGTCCCTTCTTGACATATCCATGCATAAGAATGTTATAACTGGCAGAGTTTGGATAAACCCCATCACCATGCATTTTAGAAATAATTCTTTCTAATTTATTTATATTTCCTGCCTTGAGGTATCCTTTCATCAATGAATTATAGGCAACACAATCTGCATACAGACCTTCCTTGCATATAAGCTCTTGGAATAAAGAAGAAGCAGCCTCCACTAGGCCTTCATCAATCAACCCATTTAACAAACAGGTATATGCAGCAATATCAGGGACCAGTCCTTTCTCCAACATCATCTGCAATAAAGTGATTGCAGGCAAAACCTTCCCTTTCCAGCAAAAGCCATTGAGAAGAATGGTGCAAGTATGGATATCAGGTAAAAAGTTGCTTGTGACCATTTTCTCACATAAATCCAAAGCTTCATCCATTGTTCCATATTTGCAAATCCCCAAAAGTAATGCATTTAAGGTTTTCCCGTCAATGGAACAAGACATGTTACGAAGGCAGATCATGAACTCTTTTGCTTGAACCAAGTGGCCTCCTTGGAATAATCCTCTAAGCAAACTCTCGTATGCACACACATTTCGAGAATGACAAGATCTAACCATATTATCATAAACTGAAAGTGCATCAAGTACATTGCCTCTGTGACAGTAACTATATATCATGCAGTTAAAAGAGGCTTCATCCAACAATATCTTCATCCTATACATGTATTGCTTGAACTCCTCAGCTTCTGTAATCATTCCCTCTCTGTAAAAGGCACTTAGCAATGTGTTATGGATGGACGGATTGGCAACTAGACCCCTTCGATAAACATCCACAAAATATTTCAACGCTTCCCTTACATACCCAGCCTTACAACAATAACAAATTAGAGTGGTATACAACACGTCATTTGGCAGAACCCCGCTCTTCTGCATCCTTGCCAAAATTTCTTCTGTTTCATGTATCTTGCCCATCTTGCATAGACCATTGACCAAAGCCGAGTAAGTAATAACATCTGGATCAACGGCATCCTCAAGCATGCTCTTCAAAATCTGTTTAGCCTTAGAAACCTCCCCTTGTTGACAGAAACCGTTAATGAGAATAGTATACATGGTCTTATTGATGGTTATGCCTCTTGATTTCAGACCTTTCATAAGATCTAGTGCAGGTCCTAGCATGGAAAGTTTGCAATAGCCATTCAACAAAGCACTGTAAGTTAGTTCATTAGGCATCACACCAGCGATTTGCATCTCGTGAAGAACTCTCAAGGCTTCATTGATTCTCCCATTTTGGCAGTATCCATCAATCATCGTAGTGTAAGTAGCTATGTTCGGTTTCAAACTTTGCCTCGGCATATGATTGAAGATGGAGACAGCAAGAATCATCTTACCTTCTCCAAAAAAACCATCAATCAAAGTATTATATGTACATTCATCAGGGATTACATTGTCTTCCCTCATTCGTTTGAGCAAAAGGAAAGCACGCACACTCCTCTTTAGTTTACATAATTTATCTATCATGATATTATAAGTATACACATCTTTGTGTACACTACTCCCCTCCATATCCTCAAGAACACGCAGGGCAGCCTTAAACCTTCCCTTCTTAACATACCAATGTAGTATAGTGTTATATGTAACAGAATTAGGTAAGCAGCAAAACTTCATCTTTTGAAGCATGTCCTCAGCCTTCCTGAATTCACCCAGGGCGCACAGAGAATTTAGAAGAATATTGCAAGTGGTAACATCCAAAGGGAACTTCCGGGACAGACTCTCTCTCAAGAACAGCCAAAAATGTTTTGATTCACCTTCCTCCACAAGAAAGTTAAGGATGGTATTGCAAGCTACAGCTGAAGGCTTATATCCACAGTCATCCATGATGAAAATTGCCACGGCTGCATCTATAAATTTTCTTTCCTTCAAATATGCTTTGACAAAAAGGTCAAAAATCACCTGATTGATGCAGTCACAGCGTGAAATGGTCCGCAAGAGGGAGCTAAAAATAGCACTGCAGGAGAAGCCTGTCATGGCAAGATGCCTCAACACTGACATTGCTTGTGAACGCATTTGAGCCTGGATGAGGATTGGAACAGCCAGACAGTAAACATGGATGATTCGGTCCACACCTGATTGTTGCTGAAGAGAGTTCAGGATCTTCAAGGCCAGCTTTCCATGGGCCTTGTCAAGCTTCTCAAATTTGTACGCCATGTGATTCAAGGTCTCCCACCGTTGCATAGTTAGGAGGCCAATGATGCTACTATCAACTCCATGAACTGAAATAAAAAATTAAATCAATGAGACAGGGAGCCAATACAGAAATGCTACCTCAATTCCTAGGACTGGCATCTCATATCATAATGCATAGATATAGCACATACAAATGTTAATTTGATTGCCATGACTTAATAGGGTATCCCAGTCAACACTCAAGGCGCCGAACTGACATTAGGAACCTGAATTTACACATCTAACGTCCGAGGCAGGCTAAACCACACATCAATCTCAATTATTCAAGAGTAAATGCTTATACTGCGCCGAAACCCAATCACGTGTTCGTTGCTCCTACGTTGAGATTGCTGGAACCTTACCTGAGCTGATGTTGGCGGGGAGCAAGGCGGCGCCTATCCTGGTGCGCGCAGGGGGCCTCGCGCGGGAGGGTAACCGAGAGGAACAGACCACCGTTCTGCACTCTACGATCCTACGGCGGTAAATGGAGCACGCCACCGACGAAACGGACGACATGGTACTGTGCCGCGCCACCAACGGCGAGGTGGTACCCACCACACCGCTGTCTGCGGCAAGGGGAAAGGTTGCTGCGGAGGTGAAGGTCAAGCGTGCGCACCGTCCGGGGCGTGACTCTGTTCCCTGGACTAGAGGGGCGCGCGCCCTGAATACGAGAGTGAGGGAGCACCGGCGAGAGTGACCGCCGGCGGCGGCAAGCGGGAGCGAACTGTGGTGGAATCGGGGGAGAGCGAACCGAGCTGGGGCTTCAATTGCTAGAAGCTAGGCCCAATAACCCTTCCAGTGCCATTGTCGTTTTTTTTTCAAAAAGAATAGGTTATTTTTAAATCATAAATTACAAAAAATACTAATCCAAACAATTGTAGAAGTGAGCATCTCTCAACCTAGAGTAGAGATGATCGCTTCAGGGTTTTTTTCTCAATTTCTACTTTCTGCAAAGTTTACGACAAACCTCTTAGCAATGAATCGCACTCCTACCGGATGATTTTTGATAATTACTTCTAAATTAGCCGTAAACAGATCCATAATGTAGTAGTTAGCACTCCAGACTTTAAATATAGTGACATAGGTTCAAATTTTAGAGTGACATTTTTGGTGTGCATTTATGTATTTCAAATTTCATAAAAGTTCTTTTTAAGTTTGATTGTTCCTAGAAAAAACATCAAGATTCGAATAAATACAAATTCAATTTTCAAGTTTAAGATTTCATCAAACAAACTTGAAATTTAAATTTGTTCCTGATCTTGATGAATTTTTTGCTAGAAACAATCAAACTTGATGAATTTGAATTTGATGAAATCTCAAAATTGAAATTTGAAATTTGAATTTGTCCCCAATATTGATAATTTTTTTGCTAGGAACAATCAAACTTAATGAATTTGATGAAATCTCAAACATTAAATATAAAACTTCAAATTTCAATTTGAATGTTCCTAATCTTGATATTTTTTTATTGGAACAACAAAACTTGATGAATTGAATTTGATGAGTTTTAATTTGATGATATCTCAATTTTAAATTTTGAGTTTTGAATTCGTTCCCAATCTTGATGAACTTTTTACTAGAAACAATCAAACTTGATGAATTTGAATTTGATGAAATCTCAAATTTGAAATTTAAATTTGTTCCTACTCTCGGTGATCTTTGCTATGAACAATCAAACTTGATGAACTGAAATTTATGAAATTTGAAATACATAAATGCACACCAAAAAGGTCCAGTGTATCTATTAAAAATACACACCAAAAAGGTCACTAGATTTGAAACCAAGTCACTAGATTCAAAGTCTCGGGTGCTAACCACTATATTATGAAATTGTTTCTTGCTAATTTTAGAAATAATCCTAAACATTGGCTAGCGAAGGGATGATTCATTGCAAGGAGGTTTGTTGCAAAACTTTCGAAGAAATAAAAATTATGAAAACCCTAGAGCATTAATTGCCCCATGGGAGCCACTACAGTGGATGAATCGCTCCCAAAGAGCGAGAGGTGCCCATCTCCACAACTATTTGGATTGATAACCTTTTTGTAATTTATGATTTAAAACAATCTACTTAAAAAATCCACTTAATTTAGACTTAATAAGAGCGTCTATAATAAATTTTAATCAGCAAGTTAACATAAAAATTTCAGTGGAAAGAGCGAGAAGTGAAGAGGGGGAATAGAGTGGAAGATTAATCTAGAGACTATTGTATTTATACCTCTGGTTGTATATTTCATTGTGATTTTACCCTTCAAATTAAGATTTGTGATTATACACCTATTTTTTCAAAAAAAAACCACCGTCTACCCTCCTTTTCTAACAACTTTAGCCTGGCTAGATTAAATCGTTTAAAAAATAAATAAATTATTAATAAATAGAAAAAAGACTAGCCTACCCTTTCTCCTTCAGTGAGACTTTTGTTGGACTTATTATGTGATTCTATTGGGCTTGCAGAATGTGGCTATGTGATACTATTTGCTATTTTATATTTCTTATATTTGTTATCAAAATATTGTTGATGAAATACTGTGTAAATACTACTAAAATGCTATCAAAATGTTGTCAAAATTTTGTTGAAATATTATCCAAATTACAATAAATTTCATGAGAAAAATTCAAGAGGCTTAGTTTGAAAACAAGAGCACACACCCTATCCATACCGCATTCAATGGTTCAACAATAGTAGTAGGGTTCAGGTAACACAAACAATGAGAGTGCATATTTCTACCGGTTCCTACCATGATTTGTTGATTTTTATGTGGTGCATATGGATGTTCGTTCTCTTTTATTAGGATATCCTTCAGAATTTGATAAAGATGCTATTTGCCATGGTAGAACTAGAAAAATACTCTTGTGCATAAAGGTAAGAAAATTACTTTGTTTACTATGATTCCTGCTAAAATTGTTCAATACAAGAAAAATAGGACACGTATTAATAAGTAAAATTACTTTGTGATATAAACTAGAAGCAAAATTGCTATTTTCCACTACATGTCATTGCTGATGGTCCTTAAGTGTCATAATTGACCGTCAATTCACCTTATAAAATACGTGAAAATAAGAACACAACATATTGGTAGGGGTTATTTACTAACCATTTCCACAAGTGTTATTGTCTATTTGTATGCAGGAGAAGTATGCCCCAAAATACTAAGAATTATATGGACCAATCCTGAAAACCACTTTCCAACCAATCAGGAGTTGGCACGTGGCAACACACGGATCCATGGACCTATTCTCTGGCATATTCTAAGGAATCCAACCGCAGTTCACACAGGGATGGAATAAGGGCCCACATATCAGTCACCCAGAGGAAACATAGAGAGATTGGGTCCACCCTAGGTTGGCCAAACCAGGGGCTTGACCGACCTGGTCGTGGCCCCAATCTCAGTCAAACGACGTGTGTCATCACTTGGTGGCTCCCTGATGGCTGTAACAACTGATTCCCATGCGGATTGTGGCGCCAAACCGACTTAATTTATGTATAAGAGCCCCCCTCACTCCCTCACTCACACACACACACCACAAGTTTGAGTGTAGTACTGCACTCCATGGGCTTAGTGCTGCCTTAGAGGCTGCCATGATAGGAGGAGAGTGAGGAGAAGCTAGGAGGAGGAGGCTTGGGCTTGTCAAATCCCTCTCCAACACTTGTGCCTCTGTGAAAGTTCTCTTCAAATGATTAAGCTTTCATGAATTCCATTCAAGTTTTGTTCCTCAATTCAAAGTAATTTATTCCACAGGTTCGGTGGCTTAAGTAAAAATTGGCGGTTGAGTTGTCAAGAAATCTAGATAAGTGTTTCGAGGTGGAACGACTTGTTGCGTGTTCTGGAGTATGCCCTGTTGTACCAAGGCTTGGAGTAAGTGTGAGACGTATGTGTGCTGAATACATTGGCTATGACGATAAAAGTTTTGAATTCTGCCAAAACACTCTTTTTGTCAAGGTCCGACTCTAGGTCCGAGCTCCGACAAGATCCGACGTAAGGTCCGACTTGCTATGGATAGGTCCGACATGTGTTTGGTTAGCTCCGATGGTAGGTCCGACTAGCTTTGGTAATTTTCGGTGCTAGGTTCTGCTAGCTTTGGTAAGCTTCGGTTCAAGGACCGGTTAGCTTTAGCAAGGTCCGGAGCTAAATCGCAATGGTTCTGTTTTTACCATGCAAATGTTTCGAACTTGCTTTACATCTATGGAAAGTTTGCTTAGTATTCTTCTACTAATTTTTTGAAGTGTTATGGCTGTTTACGGTGGTTAACATATTGCTATGGTTTCCAACATGCTTATGTGAGGTGTTCACGTAAGGTGTTGTGGTTTTCGGAACTAACGTGAGTCAAGTCGCGGACTTGTGCTCGAAAGTATTGGTTGTTTATTCATGTGCAGGTGTTGCTTGAGTTCAAGATATGGCTGGTGACGGGATCTATTGAACTAGTCTTAGGGAGAAGACGAGGTTCAACAACCAAGTTCGGGAGGAATTGTGGTTGAGTTGATCGGGAGGTCGCGCGGCATGTGTGGATCAAGAACAATGCATATGAAGGTATTGTGGACGTCGTTGGAAGGTGTTTGCACGTGTGCAAGGAGTGCATGGACGTGGCAACATGGTTCCAAGGTGTGATGAAAAGATGTGAACGTAAAGAATTGGTAGGAAAGGTCCAACCGGCTAGATTATGGACTCACGCTGCGGCTGAGTCGTTTATGGCTTAAATATGGAAAGATTTGAGTTGGTTATGATAGGATTTCGTGTGGGACACGAAGTAGAGTTGTTTTAGGAATGTGGGATATGTTCCTAAGGTGCTTGGAAGTCTTAATATTGCTTCTATCTGCGTATAGAAGAGTCTTGAGCAGTTTTGGAAAGTTAGAATTTGAATCCAAGTAGGAGTTGGAGTCCTAGTTTGAAATGGGTTGACCTCCGGGCTGGTTATATAAGCAAGGGAGGCCAGAGCTCGTGGCAAGACGACCTTGGGCTGTTCCTCTTATGTTTTGATCAATAAAATTCGTAATTTAGAGGAGCTTTTGTGCCTTGTTGGTCCGACTTGTTTTTGTCAAGTCTTTCTCGTCGAGTTTCTGGACATCACGACAATGCTTTGGTGTTTTGATCATAACTCGAGTTTTACAGACCCAATTGATGTGATTCTTTTTGGTTGTCTTCACAACTTGATTATATATCGTGTATGAAAATTTCACGGTCATTGGATTTGTAGTTTTTGATCTACATGAGTTTATTTACAGTGTTGCAGATCTGGTTTTTACTCGAGTAGAACAGATTGACCCTCGTTTGATCTTTCGATCATAACTTCAGTTTTTCTTGACGGATTTCCGTGATTCTTGTTGTCATTTCTTCGTGGCTTGATTCTCTATAATATATACAACCTTTTTCACGGTTGAATACATTTAGATCAGTCACATACATGATTTATTTAACAGATCAATTTTCTGCTGAGGGGGTTCTTTGTTGCTTCCGCTAATACGTTTAAATCTACCATTCATCCCCCCTCTGTTAGCTCTTTGATCCTACACGACTCCAATTCAAAAAAAAGGAGAATGATGACAGCCCGGGGCATGGCCGTCATAATTAAACTTTTTGCGACGGCCAGACATGGGGCCGTCGTAAATAGGACTTATATACCCCGTGGGCCCGGGTCGGCGCGGTCATTCAAGCCCACGCCGACACGAGCCACAGCGCCCGTCGCCGCCCCCGGCCACCGCTGCCCCGGGCCTCCCTCGTCGGCGCTGCCCCGGATCCCCCACCCCCGGCAGCTACAACCGCCGGAGCCGCCTCCCCCGAGGTCCCTGGAGCTCCCCCGGCCTCACGAAGCTCTCGTTGCCACCCCGTGTCGCCCCCGGACTCCCCCGCGCCTCCCACCTGCGTCGCGTCACCTCCGGACAAGTAAATGTGTTTTATGTTAAACTTTTTGGAAATTGTTGGTATGAAATGAATTGAATTGAATCAAATTAGTAGGAATTGAGTTGAATTGAATCAAATTAGTATGAATTGAATTGAATTGAATCAAATTGAATTGAATTAAATTTAGTTGTTTTAGTTTATGTAAATTACTATTATTATTGTATAATTGCATTGTTTTAGTTTATGTAAATTGCTTTTATTAGTGTTGAATTGAATTAAATTTAGTTATTTTAGTATATGCAAAATACTATTATTATTGTATAATTGCATTATTTTAGTTTATGTAAATTGCTTTGGTTAGTGTTGAATTGAATTGTTTTAGTTTATGTCGCCGTCCATGTTTTCAAGTCGTCTGACGAATTGCGGTTATTGACCATGAGTCGTCCTTATCGGTATGCGGCGCAGGACTAGGTCAGCCGACGCGATCAACTTGACTAGTAATCTAGTCGTCCGACTAGTCGATCGATTAGGGCGACTAGTAGGGCCACTAGTGATTAGAGCGATCAAGACGACTTGGAAAAAAAATTTGGGCCACCTGGCCAGCCCATTAGGGTTTAATCTCTTATTCTTCTTTTCACTTTTACCCCCCGAGCGCCTCTCTTTCTGCCCCGCCCCTCACCAGCGCCGCCCGCCTTCTAACCGGCGCCGATCGATCCCGAGCTCCTCCCCTGGCGCTGGCGTGCCGCCTCTCCCCTGCCGCCACCCTCCTCCTGGCGCCGGCCCTCCTCCTGGCGCTGCCACTCCCCTTGCCTTGACCCTCTGCGATGTTGTGTGAAGCCGGCGCCGCCCCCTCTGTTCTGTGTTCCGTGAAGCCGGACAATCATCGAACCGACACGGAAGCGAATGGTACTGATGCGGAAGGCAAAAGCTCATTGCAACAAGGACACGGAAGCTAATGGAACCAATAGCGTGTGAACACGGCCATTTCTTAAACCTTTTCCCTCTCTCTATATTTATTTCCTATCTTTCTCTCATTAGAACACATGAAAAATGTTTTTAACCTATGTGCCACCCGTTTTGAACCTACACGTGGCACACGTAGGTTCAGAATTGTCTCTTTTTGGACAGCCTCGAAGTGACTGAGAGAGTTTCCTTATGGCGAGACGTGAGAGGTCTAGATCCTGATGAAGTTTTGGTTGTATAACCCTGATGTTCTCTGCTACACCATTTTGGGCGTGCAGTTAGAGAACTGCGGGGTTATGCTGCCAAAATTTCATCGGGATCTGGACCCCGCGCCTCGTTGTAAGTAAGGTCTCTTGGTCACTCTTCCTAATAGAGATGTAGATGCGTGATATCTAACGCTGAATTTGGTTGGTAGGCTCAAATATGGGTGACGATCGTAGTTGGATGTATACTGGTTGGAAAAAGAATGGAAGTCACTTAGATGAGTGGGTGGCCAAGACTACAGCTTTTGCGGACCGTGCTTTTTCGTTAGCCAAGATAAATAAGGTGCAGTGTCCATGTTACAAATGTCAGAATATGAGGTGTTTGGACAAGAGAACACTTTCACTGGACTTCTGCCGATACGGTTTTGTGCCACATTATGAGGTGTGGGTCTTTCACGGCGAATCAGCGCCTAAACCCATAGAAGAAGAGGATGCTTGTAGCATGGAGATTGATAGAATGGACGAGATGCTTGAATATTTACAACCAGAATTTTACGAAGACTCTCCTACACTGGAGGTTGAAGCGTTCTTCAATCTTCTCAAAGCCTCAGAAGAACCGCTACATGAGCACACAAAAGTGACACTCCTTTCCTTCTTGACATGACTCATGGCAATTAAGTCTAAGTATTTTTTTTTCTCAAATAATTGCTATAACGATCTTGTCAAACTGATCGGCGATATTCTTCCAAAGCCTCATAAAGTTCCTAAAGACATGTACCAGTCAAAGAAAATACTTTTTGATTTGGGTATAAAATATGAGAAGATTGATGTATGCCTAGACAACTGAATGCTTTTCTAGAAAAGAGCATGGCAAAGAGAACAAATGCTTACAAAGTGGTAAATCGAGGTTTGTCGAAGTTGTTAATGACGACGGTGACAAGGTGATGACAGAAGTCACGCATAAGCAACTTTGTCACTTTCCCATCACACCTCGGTTGAAACGATTATTTCTCTCTAAAAGTAATGGTGCACCCGTCTGATTGTGATGCATGGAAGGCGCTAGACAGCTTCGATGCAGACTTTGCTAGTGATGCGAGAAATGTTTGCATCGGTTTAGCGACAGATGGCTTCTTACCTTTTAGTACAGATGCCGCACCTTACTCATGTTGGCCAGTTTTTGCTATTCCGTATAACCTACCACCTGATTTTTGTTTGAAATATGAGTTCATGTTCCTTTGTCTCATTCTACCCGGACCGGATCGTCCTGGTCCCCGCCTAGACGTGATGTTGCAACCCCTAATCGAAGAGTTGAAACAGTTGTGGACTGGAGTTGAAGCGTACGACTGTTACAAAAAGCAGAAATTCAACCTTCGAGTTGTGTACCTGTGGTCCGTCCATGATTTCCTAGCATACTGCATGTTTGCTGGCTGGAGCGTCCATGGACGTTTGACGTGTCCGATATGTGCTTCAGATACGGATTCTTTTCATCTTACTCAGGGTGGCAAGACCTGCTACTTTGATTGTCATAGACGTTGGTTGCCCCAGAATCACGTGTTTAGGCAACAGAAGAATGCTTTCATAAAGAACAATAATTGTGACGAAGAGACCGCCAAAGCATTTAAGTGGATCAAAAATTGCTAATATGTTGGAGAAACTGGTGTTAGATAAAGATCGTCCACAATTTTTTATAGGTTACGGAGAGGTACATAATTGGACTCACATGTGGACTATGGGACCTACCGTACGTCAAGTCGTTGATTTTAATGCACAATATTGATGTCATGCACCAGGAGCGTAACATGAGTGAATGCATCATAAGAACGTGCATGGATATGCCTGGCAAAACAAAATACATTATAAAGGCTTGAAAGGATTTGGAAGAGCTTTGTAATCGTCCAACGCTTGAGCTCTCTGAAAGTGGTGACAAGCCATGTGCTTCTTTCTGTCTTAAACCTAACCAAAAGAAAGAAGTTTTGAATTGGTTGAAAGGGTTAAAATTCTCTGAACCGTTAATGTCAGGACGGGAAAACTAACTGGGTTGAAGAGTCATGATTATCACATAATTATGGAAAGACTCCTGGCCGTTATGTTTCGGGGCTACCTTGATGACGCAGTTTGGAAAGTGTTAGTCGTTCTTCAATCCAATGAAGCATCTCCTTATTCATCTGCCGTATGAAGCTAAAGTGGGCGGCCCTGTGCAATATAGGTGGATGTATCACATTGAAAGAGCTCTAAGATATCTTAAACCAATAGTTGGCAATAGGGCTAGAGTTGAAGGGTGCATCACTAAAGAATTTACTCTTAAGGAGGCCGGATACTGTCATAGTGTGAGCTGCGACACTCCACCCGGTCTGCTCGGAAGCAGCCTGCGAGGTTCTTTTTTTCCGAAGGGGGCTTGGAACCGTTTGCGACCTGGGCTCGAGGGAGCGGAAGAACACAGGGATTTACATGGTTCGGGCCGCCGGAGCATAATACCCTACGTCCACGGGTGTGCTTGTTCTATTGCTTGAGCGTGAGCGCTTTGTGCGTTGTGTGATCTCGAGAATCAGAACCCTTTGCCGGGTGACCACCCTGGTCCTTTTATAGTTCAAGGCCGAGGCGGTTACAATGAGGCTTGGGGCCTGACATGTGGCCCCAAAGCTTCGAGGGTCCTATACACGATCTAGGGATTCGTCCTTCTAGTAGAGTGGCCGGCGGGGGAGTTAAGTCCCTTTGTCCGGTGCGCTGAGTGCCCCTGACCGCATGTCAGATGATGATGAAGACGCCGTCTTTTCGCCGCGTCTCCTCGCACTTTTTGGGCGGCTTAGTGTCGTTGGACGACACTGTACTGTTGTCGCGCCTAGCCGTCCTGTCTGGTCACCGTAATGGTGAACGGGCAAGGGACGGAGGTGTGTGTAGTGCTTCATGCTTCTAGGGAAGGCGCGAGCCTTGAATGCGAAGCCTGACAGCACACTTCCTTCTTGACTTCATCGACCCCTAGCCCACGACTAGTCGTGGGGCACGTGGCGGCTCTGGAGCTCTTGTCGACAGGCTGGGTGTCAGGGGACACGTGGCAGCGTCGGACCCCACCTCAGCGGGGAGGTTAAGGCCGGAGCCCTGGGCACGTGTCTGCACCGGAGCTGTCCTCAACGGGGAGGCGACTCGAAGCCATGGGACACGTGGCATCTCCGGACCTCACCTTAGCGGGAGGCTCGGACCGGAGCCTGGAGCACGTGTCAGCACCGGAGCTCTCCTCTGCGGGGAGGCGGTTCGGAGCTAGGGGACACATGGCAGCTCCGGACCTCACCTCAGCGGGGAGGCTTAGGCCAGAGCCCGGTACACGCGCCAGCCCCAGTGCTATCCTTAGCGGGGAGGCGGCTCGGAGCCTAGGGACACGTAGCAGCTCCGGACCTCACCTCAGTGGGGAAGCTTGGACCGGAGCCTGGGGCACGTGTCGGCTCCGGAGCTCAAGCGCACGTGGTAGCCCCAGGGCTGACCATGGGGCCCAGAGCACGTGGCTGATGCTGGGGTCCGCCTCGGCAGGGAGGCAGGGCCCAGGCTGTCTTTTACCCACTATGCGGGGGTACCCGGTCTGTAGGGTACCGACATATACTTTTCAACTGTTTACTTTATAGAGGAAAACAATATCAATGCTTCTACGATGCGGTACAATTTGGATGAAGATCCCCCTTGTAGTGACCTATCCATTTTTGCAATGTGGGGCACCCTTATCGGTAGTAGCACGAGCTACAATTGTACCGCAGAAGAAAGGAAGGTTATTTTGTTGTTTATGTATGCTAATATAGATGGCATGGACAAATATTTCAAGTAAGTATCTGTTCTACTTCTATGCTACGTAGCATTCTTTACTATACCTTAATGCTAATATTCATGTTTTCCGGATAGCGTGTTTTCATAAGCAAAATTGGATACTTAGACATCAACCGACAAGCAAGCAGGTAGAAACGATGCGACGAGATGGCATTAATGGAGGGCCTAATTTTCTATCTTTATACTTATCAAAGCAGTGTTGAAATAGGATGTCGTCAGACAAGGGTAAGGGGATAAAGAGGACCGTGAAGAGGTTTCTCAGCAGTGCGAGCATGATGGCTCGTACACGAGACGTGGCGGACACACTTTTTTAGGGTAGTAGCTCTGGATAGAGCAGACGGTCTCAGTTGTTTAGACACGTGCCCTAAGAGCTGTCAGGTAGACCTATTGCCTTTCAACGGACCGAGGTAATTTCACATAACAATCTTATTTCATTAGAATCTATTTATATTTCTTAAAACTATTATAATATTACAGGATGACTTAGAGTCAGGGTTAGAGGTCGAGGCCGAGGCTCCTCCTGCGCCACAGTCGGCTGACCACCCGCCTGGATCGGCGGACCATCCTTCTGGGTCGGCGAACCACCCTTCTCAGGTAGGACCCAGGTCCACCCGTCAGACACTGGGGGCCAGGCGGGTAACTTCTCATGAACGTCCGGCGGTTCCCGAGGAGAGTGACGCGGTGGAGCTGTAGCGACCAACCCATTGGTTGCCACAGTAAGTGCCCCGAGGCAACCTCTCGAGCACGTCGCTTTGGCACTCGCCTCCCCCAATGACGGGCAGGACCCAAGTCCACCCGTCAGACACTAGGGGCCAGAGGGGTAACTTCTCGGGAACGTCCGGCGGTTCCTGAGGAGAGCGGTGCAGTGGATCTGCATCGACCGACCCATGGGCTGTCGCAGTAATTATCCTGAGGCAACCCCTCGAGTGCGTCGTTGTGACCCATCAATCAAGAGTAGACACAACGATGCACTGCCACTTTGACTGGCGAATACGCCCACTACGCCAAGGATGTACAACCTTTTCATCTCCAAGGTACAACCACTCGTCCGCTACGCAAAAATCCCGCCACCCGTTCGGTTTCCAAAGTGCAGGTTCAAAACCACCAAGCGGGAGAGATGGAGGCCCCACCTGCGGGCTCGTTGCCTCCCCCGAGATGGGCCCGGGGGCCATTGACGGTATACAGAATGGGTACCCCCGCAGAGAGGGTACAAGATAGCCTAGGCCCCACCTCCCTGCTGAGGTGAGCCCTGGCGTAGCCATGTTTCCTTGGCCCCGAGGTCAGCCCTAGGACTGCCACGTGCGCTTGAGTTCCAGAGCCGACACGTTCCCTGGGCTCCGGCCGAGCCTCCTCGCTGGGGTGAGGTCCGGAGCTGCCACGTGTCTCCCGACTCAAAGCTCCTCCCTGCTAAGGAAAGCTCCGAAGCTGACACGTGCCCTAGGCTCTGGTGCGAGCCTCCCCGCTGAGGTGAGGTCCGGGGCTGCCACGTGTCCCTCGGCTCAGAGCCTCCTCCCTGCTAAGGAGAGCTCCGGAGCTGAAACATGCCCTGGGCTCCAGTCCGAGCCTTCCCGTTGAGGTGAGGTCCGGGGCTGCCATGTGTCCCCCGGCTCAGAGCCACCTCCCTGCTGAGGACAACTCCGTAGCTGACACGTGCCCTGGGCTCGGGTCTGAGCCTCCCTGCTGAGGTGAGGTCCAAAGCTGCCATGTGTCTCCTGGCTCAGAGCCTCCTCCCTGCCTAGGAGAGCTCCGGAGCTGACACGTGCCCTGGGCTCCGGTTCGAGCCTCCCCACTGAGGTGAGGTCCGGAGCTGTCACGTGTCTCCTGGCTCAGAGCCTCCTCCCTACCGAGGAAAAGCTCCGGAGCTGACACATGCCCTGGGCTCCGGGCTGAGCCTCCCCGCTAGGGTGAGGTCAGGAGCTACCACGTGTCTCTAGGCTCCAAACTCGTCGATAAGAGCTCCGAAGCCGCCACGTGCCACACGATCCGTCGTGGGTTGTGGGTCCACGAAGTCAAAGAGGAAGTACGCTGTCAGGCTTCGCATTCAAGGCTCGTGCCTTCCCCCGAAGCATGGCGCACTACACACGCCTCCATCCTCCGCATGTTCGCCATTACGATGACAAGACAAGACGGCAAGGCGTGACAGCGGTACAGTGCCGCCCAACGGCACGAAGCCGCCCAAGTAGGGCGACAAGATGTGGTGAAAAGACGACGTCTTCATCATCACCTGACACACAGACAGGAGCGCTCAGCGCGACAGGCGGTGGGACTTAACTCCCCTGTCGACTACTCTACTCAGAGTACGAAGCTCTAGATTAGGGTTCACATAGCTTTGGGGCCACCTGTAGGGCCCTAAGCCACATTGTAAACACCCCAACCTTGGACTATAAAAGTACCGGAGCGACCACCCGACAGAGGGTTCCCGGTTCCGCATAGGCATCCTCACAAGCACATACAAGCAAACAATACAGCAAGCACTCCCGTGGACGTAGGGTATTATGCTCCGGCGGCCCGAACCACGTAAATCTCGGTGTTCATCCGTTCTCTCGAGCCTAGTCGCGTAGGGCTCCAAGCCCCCTCCGATCAAAGAACCTCGTGGGCTGCTTCCGTAGCAGGCTGGGAGGAGTGTCGCAGATCACACACACTCCGACAATGACTTTATTCGTATTTATAATATTAGTCTTCTTTTATTCATATGCTTGAATGGAGCTTTTCTTGTTTAATTGTGTAATCCATGCATGTGGTAGGTTTAATATTTCTTACTAAAGTATAGTAACTAAGTTATTATGTTCTCAGAAACACCATATAGGCCACCACCATAGTCTAATTAGGTATTATATGACTATGTTAGTATGAATAATATAGAGCTTGGTCCCAGCATTGGTTCAACGATGTTTAGGTTTGTCATTACCTTAGGATGGTAATTGTTGTGCAGCTCCTAAATTATTTACTTAGCATGCAAGCGTGGTGCTTGGATAGTTAAGTAGCGTTAGATGTCTCGTAGAACCACGGATTGAAGGGGTAGGCGGCACGTGGCGACAGCCTTGTCCGTCCATTGTAATCTCCCATGTTCGGCTATGCCATAGGCTCTTGACGAGAGTTGCTCTAGTATTAACAGGGGTAAGCCCATGCTAGGGGTGTGTAAAGGTCCCAAAATTGTGAATACAAAGAAACTCTTGTTTGCAAAAGTTTTGTTTCATATGAGTAAAATTTGGGACTTGTTAAAACTTTTCCCCACATGTCATAACACACATGAGGGTTTTCTGCACACAAGTTCAAATGTTTATTTGAAGACTTGGAACCCTAGAGGGGTCTAAAACCAGGATGGGAAGTTCCCATATGTGTGAGGAAGCAAAAATCAGATTTAGAACAATTGTTCAAACTCAAAATTCAAATGAGAGCAACACTAGGAATTTCCAAACTGTTGTGCTACAAATCTCATTTGAAACAGCCAAAATAAAAATCAGATTTCATATTTGAATTCCTTGGGTCCAAATTAGGGGGTGTGCAAAGTTTCATGGTTTATGAAAATAGTTTGCAACCCATTTTGCAAAATGGACTTTAAATGACAAAGAATTCAAATGCATATTTGAATTTGGATGAAACTTGCCCAATTATCCAAATGCATACCAGATTTGAATTCCCACAATTGAATTCACTCAACATTCAAACTTGGGATTTATTTGGAGAGGGGATAAGGAGGACTGATCAGTGGGTCCCACATGTCATTGGGAGCACTGAAATTGCAAAAGATCTGAAGTCCACAGTCTCTGTTTTGCTTACTTCCCACGTGAAGCAATCGGCAGAGCCGACAGCGGCGCTCACCGCCTCGGGCGACCGCCTCCCCACGGGAACCGCCTCACCCAGGGCTTTATTACCCCCTGTCGGGCTCCTTTTCCCTCTCATCACCGAAGCCCCGAAGCCACGCTGTTTTTCCCTTCTTCGCGCGAGAAATCAACTGAGAACCGCCGCTGAGCTCTCGGTCGATCGACCACCGCCTGGCGCGTGTGCCAGTCGCAGCTGAGCAGCAAAACTGCACCGCAGAACACCCCACAACATCCTCGAGCCATCACTGAGCGGGTTCGCGCTCTCTGCACCGAGAACGGCGAGTTTCCACGGCAGCCGCCATAGAACCGAGAGCAAGTGCTCTCGTGGGCAGCTTCAACTGCGGCTTGTTACGACCGAGCTAGGCCATCTCTGGGCGCGCGCGACGTCCAGGCAACTCACCTCCGAAGCTCAGGATCAACCGTGGATCGTCGGCAGGGAATTTCGAGAATTTCTCCCGATCGGTGCAAACCGACCTTCCGGTACGTTTCCGAGAAATTCCCAGTTGATTATGGTCTATATAGCCCGAAACTTCGCACACGAGGGCTATACGTAAGGACGCACCAGTTTGCTTTTGAAACCCCGCATGATATACACTGTGCACGACGTATTTCCAGTCTTTACGACGGCGACTATGGCGGAAAGGTTCGGGTGCACGGTGAACCCTAATTTAGAACCGTTTCTGAGCCATTGTATTCCCATGTCGACGTTCCTTAGCGTCCGTCGGTGCTCTAGAGCTTGGAAACTGAAGCCTAGAAGGCTTAGGGTGTCGGGGCGACGTCGCCGGACTTCGTCCGAACCGTTGCGCTGTCGCGGGCTAGTTTGGGGGCCCTATCAGCTCGAGCAAACCCCACTAGCGTGTTCCTCACGTTGAGTTAGGGGCTGGCGGCGAGTTTCATCGACAGAGGTGGCCGGACGACTGATTCCAGAGCTTCTCAGGCGAGCCCGGCGGCGGGGTCGCGCGGGAGCGGGAGGTTGAAGACGACCTCGCCGGTCCCGCCTGTCAGCGGCTCAGGGGAGCGGGTTGGATATTCTGTGGCGCGGATCGTTTGCAACAGCGCGGGAAATGACCCTTTGACCCCGTGTGGCGCGCTCCTGGTGACTGACACGTGCCCCGTGGCCCCACAGTCAGGTTTAAACTTTTCCCGGATTTATTCAAATTCCAGATTTTTCCCCAAACTTTAGAAGAGCATAACTTTTGCTAGGAATCTCCAAATTTAGTGATTCAAATTGGATTAGATTCAGATTGACAAACTCTATCCAAATATGCAACCCAATTTGTATGAAAGTCTTTATTTAATTCTGGAAAATTCTTTAAAGCTTTTCAGCAATAGAAATTTAGAGGGAGTTTGGTTTATCCAAAAATCCTCAGATTTTCCAGAATATTCTTTAGGATGTTATTAGACTCCTGTAAAAGTTTCAGCTAATTTGGAGTTGAATTGATCAGGGTAATTCAGATTGTAAGTTCCTGTATTTAAATGAATACAGAAACATTTTCAGAGAATTTCCAAAACTTGTAAATTCAGTTCTGGGAAATTCTTAGCTCCCAAAATACTAGGAAAATTCATGTAGACTCTATGAACTATAATTGAAATTGTGGTTCACTGAGTTGGACATGAACATGGGTGTTACCTCAGAATTAATTCATCTTTGACTAAACCCTTAGAGAATTATTCTGAATAAACCACTCCATGAAATGTGCTAAATTTTGGTCCAGAGGACTTTCTTGTGACAAGGAACTCACATGAAAATTCTCAGATCCATTAGAACTCTGGATCACCACTGTCATGTGTGATCTCTTAAGGTGATCAACACTTAAGTGGGAAGAAGCACTCAACACTGGATCATGGTGTTAAACCCAACCCAAACCACTAGCACCAGTGTCTTTTTAAATTCTTAAACAGAGTTCCAGTTTTAAAACTGTCATTAGATCTTATGAGCAAAAGCTTTTCAATTAAATACATATGCATGATCATATCGTGTAGCATATACGTGAAGAAGGTGAGGAGGACTTGAAGTGAAGATCGAGGAGGGAGGAAAACAAGTGATCAAGCTCCAAGTGATCATCACTAACTGATTGTAACAGTAGTCACCTGCAAAACAGGCAAGCCCCGGTTTGCATTTGAACCGTTTTATAAAGCATTTTTATTTGTAGAGATCATAGCTTTGCATCATTGATTGCATTACGTCTAGATGATATTGAAAACCCCACTTGCATGACCAGAAACACCTAAGAGAGAAAGGGTAAATAGCAACTCCCCGAGGGAATTTGGCTACGCTAATGTTAGTAGGAAAGGTCCGGTAGAAGACGAGTAGTTGGAATCTACTCGCGAGTTTAGGGCTGGTGTACTTGGAACGGGTCCAATTTAGAGAAGATGAGGAAAGTTCACACATAAGAAATGGAGACCGGGCAGGGAGGATTAGATGCAGCAGGTTGCAGGCCGTGCGTGCATAGCCCTGCCTGTGTCGGTTAAGGCCCGTCCATGCTTGGCCCTGTTGGACAAGTTTGAGTTGTGTACCGGGCGCATACTGCCTACATGGGACCCAGGAAACCGATGTACCTTGGGAGATCCATAGTGGAACTTTTCCAACTTCCTTAGGCTTTCGGCGTCAGGGTAGCAGGAGGTACCTCGCTCAAGAACATACCACAGCGGGTATGTACCTTGAGGGAGCTTGCGTACTCGGGGCAGTTGGACTGCGTCCAATGTGGAAGATCTTGGGAAAGGTGGCCGCATACAATGTCAGTCGAGGTTGCTGCCGGCAACTCGGAGTACGGGTGTACGTGTCGTGTAGTCCGGGCGTGTACTGATTCGAATCACCGTCGCTCGTGGTTATATGAGCATACTTGCCCACTGCGTCTTGACGTAGTAAGAACTGAACTGGTTATTCTTTTGAACTTGATAAGGCTGTGCTATAACTTGTATTGCAACCATGATTGAATTAAAGATAGACTCATTAAAGTTTACTTTCACTTTGTGCAAGGAGCATCGCAATAAAGCGTTTCTTGTTTGATTGTGGAGTTGCGATGCTTTTTGTCTCAAGGTTTGCACAATGAGGCTTAAAATCTGAAAGTTAAGGATCGACTTTAGGCGAGTCCTTTATGCAAATCTAGCCAACCTATTTGCACCTGTCGTACATGTAGAGTTTCTTGCTTAGGAGAGACGGGTCAGACTTGCTGAGCCTATGTTCTCACGCTTGCTATATAAGTGGTTTTGCAGGTTAACATCGATGCTGAAAAGAAGGTTGTCCGGTGAGACTCGGAGACTTCCGAGTCGTTTAACACAGGGAGAACCCAGCCGCTGCTGTTGTCTTCGTGTTGCTAGCGAGAGAGGTCCGCGGGATGGACTTCATCTCGAGTACTCTTAGTTATTCGACGTGAGTTGATATAGACTTCCGCTGTAGTTACTTGATGTAAAGTTTTTACAAAGAAAAACTTGTAAGCTTCCGCTATTGTTTTATGTAATACATTGTTCCTCATATGTGTGCTGTTGGGTGCCGCACAACACGGCACCGCCCAATGCGATCCTCGGGCGAGTGGCCTGTCTCGGTTGACGGGTCCGCCTCAGCTGGTATCAGAGCTGCATTGGTAATAGCACACGGAATAAGGAAGGTATTACGACAAAAATTTAGGTTACGGTGAGGATACGGTACTAGGCCCACATAAGGATTACTATTAGCTTAAAATGAAGGTGGCAACCTAACTTATTTGTTATGTCGGAAAATCGTGCATCTCGGGACGAGTTATGTCTTGGGGGGTGCACGTAAGCGCTGTCCACCAGTGCTCACAAGCTGAAGGGTGGAGGCCCACGGGTGGCAGGTAACCCGATCCGCTTTAGTATCCTCTACGACTCTTCATGTCGTTTGGGGTACTCGAGCAACGTCTGTCCCAGGCGTGCATGGTGCAATTTGGGAAACCCCGTCACGTGGTTAGTAACGTGAACACGTAGCTCAAGGCGTGTTTGGCTTGAGAACACCTGTGCGGGTGATGACGGACAGGTGTAAGAATTGTATGGATACCGGGTTCGGTGTGCAGCCGGACCTGATGATCGAGTGTGACTTATGCAGGATTAACCACGAAACCGTAGTACGAATAGTACACGTTTGCGAGTGACCGTTTTAGTTCCACCTAAGATACGTTATACCGGTATAATCCGGTTAGGATTTTCTTTTGGTGAGGCTACGTAGTACCGACATGCTTCTTACGGTGCATCGACGCCGTACTAAACTTAATAACGCCTTTCCTTCAAAGAAATAACTCATGAACTAACTTTCAAATAAAAATGGAAGTTTGAAACAAATATTAGTTACTGAACTCTTATTTTGAGCTAAGATTCAAATGAGAGGAAGATTAGACTTCAAAGATTTAAAAAACAGAGTGCCCTGTTTCCAGCAGAAATTTGTGCTGGACTTTAACAGAGCATAACTCTGAGTCGCTTGACCCAATTAAGGTGTATGGTACAGTTCTGGAAAAGTCTTCAAGTGATATACAACTTATTTGTAGAGCTCCAGAGCCAAATCACATGCTAAATGGGTAGAAAGTTCAGAGGAAGGTGAATTGTCCAGAACCAGGACAGCAACAAAACCTCTCTAGACCTTTCTGTTTTTAAGCCATAACTTTCTATAGAGAAACTCTTAAGAAGCCTATGATACACCATTGGATAGGTTATGAAATGTGCAACATTGTTGTAGTTCAAAGTTTGTTCAGGTTATTATTGTATTTACATATACAACTGTGATAAAATCAGCCATGTACAAAGGAGGTGCTGGCAAAGTTTATCCAGGAATTCTATCAACTTTGAAAAATCATAACTTTAAATCCGGAGATGATCTGGGGCCATATGAGTACTCGTTGGAAAGATACTGAAGTTAACTTTAACTTTGGTATTCAACTTGAGTTATGAAAATGCTCTTAATTAGATCAAAATCTGGAGATAGTGCATAAAGGTCTGTCCTGTACAGATAGGCTGGATAGTTATGCCTACTAAGGAGTTTTGTAAACATGAATTTTGTTACTGCTTTCATAAAGTTTTGACATAATCATGTTTCCATTAGTCTCACGTACTGCTGAGTTCTTGTTTAACTCATCTCAACTCCATTTTGCAGTATGGTTCGTACTCGCTCTAGGAGTAGGGCCGGAAGTTCTCGTCGAGGTGGTGATGCTTCTATTCCACCATCGGAACCACCATCCACGGGATGGATGGATCTTATGACTCGAGTCGTCGAGTATAACCAAGAGAACGCTAGGCTACTCCAAGAAGCAACGCAAGAACAAACACGCTTACTCCAAGCTTTGGTACAGCAAGGCGTACTCCAGAACACGCAACAAGTCGTTCCGTCTCGGGACGCTTATCTGGACTTCTTGGCGACTCAACCGCCAATTTTTACTGAAGCCACCGAACCTGTGGAAGCATATTAATGGCTTCGTGTCATGGAGTCCAAGTTTGGAGTATTCAAGTGTGATGAATACCAGAAAACTAAGTTTGCCGCTCAACAACTCCATGGAGCCGCCGGAAACTGGTGGGTGGATCATATTGCCACCATTCCGGTGGACCATCGAGTGACATGGAGAGAGTTTTGTGAAGCCTTTCGTACTCGTTACATACCATTAGGTATTGTCAAGGCAAAGCGGGAGGAATTTTTGGGCTTGAAGCAAGGGGACATGAGTGTCCTCGAGTATGTCAGAAGATTTAATCTTTTGGCCCAATATGCTCACGAATATGTGGCGAAAGAAGAGGCACGGTGTGACCTATTTTTCCATGGCCTGAGTGCCATATTACGGGAAAAGTTGGCCGTACACAATAACGGCAGTTACACCGACATGGTCGATGCGGCTTTCATTCAAGAGAAGCCGACACTTGAGTGGCAAGCGGAGAAGAGAAAGATGAGTGAGATCGAGCAGGATAGCACAAGTTATGTGCCTCAGAAGTACCGTTTGGTGTATCAAACGCCACCCGGTGAAAGATGGAGGCCACCTGTACGGTCAAATCCTCAGAGATTGATTGCTGGTCAAGTTCTACAACTTGCACCACCTCCACTGCCGCAGCATCAGACGGTGGTTTGTGCTCCATCACTGCAGCCAGATATACCTAGCAGTCCACCGCAAGTCAACCAAGAACCGGAGAGGCATCCGTGTCTTACTTGTGGGCGTAAGGGCCATTATGCTAGGCAATGTTCGGAGGGAATTCAAGGATGCGGGTCATCATATTTACAACAATACGACCCGTATCTTAATCTGCAGATTGGAGGGCAGATAAGGGGCAATATTCACTATACGGTGATTGATGATGTTCCGGAGGGAGAAGCCGCTTTAGCAGGGATGTTTTCTCTGAATCAGCTACCGGTTTTAGTTCTCTTTGATTCCGGTGCCACACACAACTTCATTAGCCAATCTTTTGTGGCTCAACATCAGCTCCAAACCATTTATACAAAGAGGCAATACCTCATATCTTCGCCCAGGGGCAGCAGTACCGCAAGTGAGGTTGTCTCCCGAGCACCTCTTTGTTTGGGGGGTAAAATATACCCTACGACCCTCATTATTCTTGAAGGTCTGAAGATCGACATCATTTTGGGGATGTCGTGGTTGAATTACCACAGAGCAGTTCTTAACATCAGCTCCAGGACCGTTGAGCTCAACTCCCCACATCACGGTCTTCATATATTAATTCTGGGCGCCAGACGACAACAGATTGCAACAGTGAACCACACGGAAGCTGTTAAGATAGAGGACATTCCGGTGGTACGTGAGTATCCGGATGTATTTCCCGAGGATTTACTGGGCATGCCGCCTGAACGAGACGTTGAGTTCAAGATTGAACTTATACCGGGAACCAAACCGATATCACGAAGGCCGTACAAGATGGCACCCAATGAACTGGCAGAATTGAAGAAACAGCTGAATGACCTAATGAGCAAGGGCTTTATACGACCAAGTTCGTCACCTTGGGGTTGTTCAGCGTTGTTTGTCAAGAAGAAGGACGAAACACTACGGCTTTGTGTTGATTATCATCCTTTTAATGCCGTTACCATCAAGAACAAGTATCCACTACCTCGCATTGATATGCTCTTCGATCAATTAGTGGGTGCGAAGGTATTTTCAAAGATGGATCTTCAGTCCGGATATCACCAGATTAAAATCCGGGCAGAAGATATTCTGAAGACGGCATTCTCAACGAGATAGGGCTGTATGAGTATCTCGTTATGTCTTTTGGTTTGACCAACGCCCCGGCACACTTTATGTACCTGATGAATTCAGTGTTCATGCCGGAGTTGGATAAATTCATCGTTGTCTTCATCGACGATATCTTGGTGTACTCCAAGTCAGAGGAAGAACATGCTGAACATCTGCATATTGTGCTACAAAGATTACGAGATCATCAGCTCTATGCAAAATTCAGCAAGTGTGAATTCTGGATTAATCAAGTACCTTTTCTCGGACACATCATTTCAGCGGAGGGCATCGCTGTAGATCCGAGTAAGATTATCCAAGTGCAGAAATGGGAGTCACCAAAGTCAGTACATGAAATCCGAAGCTTCCTCGGTTTAGCGGGTTACTACCGGAGGTTTATTCCGAGTTTCTCCAAGATTGCTAAACCGATGACGGAATTATTAAAGAAGAATACCAGATTTGTGTGGGGTGCTGCGTGTGAACAAGCTTTCAAGGCCTTAGTGAAGCATCTCACAACAGCCCCAGTTCTTGCTCAGCCGGATACAACGAAGCCATTCGACGTTTATTGCGATGCATCGGGCATCGGTCTTGGCTGCGTGCTGATGCAAGAAAGACGAGTGGTCGCTTATGGATCTCGTGAACTCAGAACTCACGAGCAGCATTATCCAACTCATGATCTTGAGTTAGCTGCCGTGGTCCTTGCTTTGAAGATGTGGAGGCATTACTTGCTCAGAAATCTTGTACACCTCTACACCGACCACAAGAGCTTGAAGTACATCTTCACTCAGAAAGAACTGAACATGAGGCAACGAAGATGGTTAGAGCTCATTAAGGACTATGAACTGGAAATTCATTATCATCCAGGAAAGGCGAATGTGGTCGCCGATGCGCTCATTCGTAAGGCGCATATCCATCACCTAACTATTGCTGGAATGGATGATGAAGAACCAAGCCTCCGTGTCATACCATATGGAGCTCTCTATAATCTCGCTCTCATTCCTACTATCCGAGAGGAGATCATGGAAGCTCAACGAAAAGACAAGGGTATGTCTCACATACGGCGGCGGATAGACAACGGAGAAATGAAGTGCTTCCGGAAGGACGATGAAGGTACCTTGTGGTTCAACGACCGGATTGTAGTACCCCGGGATATGGAACTACGGAAGAAAATTTTGGACGAAGCTCATTTGTCCAAGATTTCCATTCATCCGGGCAGTAATAAAATGTACCAAAACCTCCGGAAGAAGTTTTGGTGGACACGTATGAAACGTGAAGTTGCAACGTACGTTTCAGAGTGTGATACGTGTCGAAGAGTCAAGGCCGACCATATGAAGAAGTCAGGCCTGTTGCAACCATTGCAAGTACCAGCATGGAAGTGGGAAGACTTGAGTATGGACTTCATCGTCGGGTTGCCGATGACCTCCCACAACCATGATTCGATTTGGGTAATCGTGGACCGGTTAACCAAATCAGCACATTTCATCCCTGTGCATACTAGGTACAACGCAAAGCAGTATGCGGAGCTGTACATAGCACGGATCTTGTGCTTACATGGAGTTCCCCGCACCATTGTGTCAGATAGAGGATCGCTGTTCGTAGCCCGTTTCTGGGAACAGCTACAAGCCTCCTTGGGGACAAAATTGATTAGAAGCTCTGCATATCACCCTCAAACCGATGGGCAAACTGAGAGGGTGAATCAAATACTGGAAGATATGCTAAGGGCATGTGCCATCCACCACGGTAAGAGTTGGGATGATCACTTACCACTGGCGGAGTTCTCGTACAACAACGGATATCAGACAAGCATCAAAATGGCACCATATGAAGCTCTATACGGCCGGAAGTGCCGTACACCATTGAACTGGTGCGAATCCGGTGAACGAGTAACGTTCGGGGTTGATCTTGTCAATGAAGCCGAAGAGAGAGTTCGGATAATACAAGAGAACCTCAAAGCTGCCCAATCTCGTCAAAAGAGCTACGCGGAACAGAGATGTCGACCGCTGCATTTCGAAGTCGGAGAGCACGTGTATCTTCGTGTGTCCCCGATGAAGGGGATTCATCGGTTCGGTGTCAAGGGGAAACTTGCTCCCCGATTCATTGGTCCGTTTACTATCACGGAGAAGTGCGGAACTGTAGCCTACCGGCTGGAACTACCGGCAAGCCTTGCCGGTATTCACGACATATTTCACGTGTCCCAGCTGCGGAAGTGTCTCAAGTTTACCGCTGCCATCCGCACTGAAGACATTGACGAGTTGAAGCCTGATCTCACCTATGTCGAGCAACCTGTACAGATTATCGACGAAAAGACCCGGACCACTAGGAACCGGACTTTGAAATTTTACAAAGTCCTGTGGAGTAATCATACCCCGGAAGAGGCGACGTGGGAAACCGAAGATTACATCCACAAGAATTACCCGGAGCTTTTGTCATAAACCTTGTAATTACCTCCCACCTCGTTCTTCTTTTGAATCTCGGGACGAGATTCCTTTTTAAGGGGGGAGGAATGTAAAGGTCCCAAAATTGTGAATACAAAGAAACTCTTGTTTGCAAAAGTTTTGTTTCATATGAGTAAAATTTGGGACTTGTTAAAACTTTTCCCCACATGTGATAACACACATGAGGGTTTTCTGCACACAAGTTCAAATGTTTATTTGAAGACTTGGAACCCTAGAGGGGTCTAAAACCAGGATGGGAAGTTCCCATATGTGTGAGGAAGCAAAAATCAGATTTAGAACAATTGTTCAAACTCAAAATTCAAATGAGAGCAACACTAGGAATTTCCAAACTGTTGTGCTACAAATCTCATTTGAAACAGCCAAAATAAAAATCAGATTTCATATTTGAATTCCTTGGGTCCAAATTAGGGGGTGTGCAAAGTTTCATGGTTTATGAAAATAGTTTGCAACCCATTTTGCAAAATGGACTTTAAATGACAAAGAATTCAAATGCATATTTGAATTTGGATGAAACTTGCCCAATTATCCAAATGCATACCAGATTTGAATTCCCACAATTGAATTCACTCAACATTCAAACTTGGGAGATATTTGGAGAGGGGATAAGGAGGACTGATCAGTGGGTCCCACATGTCATTGGGAGCACTGAAATTACAAAAGATCTGAAGTCCACAGTCTCTGTTTTGCTTACTTCCCACGTGAAGCAATCGGCAGAGCCGACCGCGGCGCTCACCGCCTCGGGCGACCGCCTCCCCGTGGGAACCGCCTCACCCAGGGCTTTATTACCCCCTCTCGGGCTCCTTTTCCCTCTCATCACCGAAGCCCCGAAGCCACGCTGTTTTTCCCTTCTTCGCGCGAGAAATCAACCGAGAACCGCCGCTGAGCTCTCGGTCGATCGACCACCGCCTGGCGCGTGTGCCAGCCGCAGCTGAGCAGCAAAACTGCACCGCAGAACACCCCACAACATCCTCGAGCCATCACTGAGCGGGTTCGCGCTCTCTGCACCGAGAACGGTGAGTTTCCACGGCAGCCGCCATAGAACCGAGAGCAAGTGCTCTCGTGGGCAGCTTCAACCGCGGCTTGTTACGACCGAGCTAGGCCATCTCTGGGCGCGCGCGACGTCCAGGCAACTCACCTCCGAAGCTCAGGATCAACCGTGGATCGTCGGCAGGGAATTTCGAGAATTTCTCCCGATCGGTGCAAACCGACCTTCCGGTACGTTTCCGAGAAATTCCCAGTTGATTATGGTCTAGATAGCCCGAAACTTCGCACACGAGGGCTAGACGTAAGGACGCACCAGTTTGCTTTTGAAACCCCGCATGATACACACTGTGCACGACGTATTTCCAGTCTTTATGACGGCGACTATGGCGGAAAGGTTCGGGTGCACGGTGAACCCTAATTTAGAACCGTTTCTGAGCCATTGTATTCCCATGTCGACGTTCCTTAGCGTCCGCCGGTGCTCTAGAGCTTGGAAACTGAAGCCTAGAAGGCTTAGGGCGTCGGGGCGACGTCGCCGGACTTCGTCCGAACCGTTGCGCCGTCGCGGGCTAGTTTGGGGGCCCTACCGGCTCGAGCAAACCCCACCAGCGTGTTCCTCGCGTTGAGTTAGGGGTTGGCGGCGAGTTTCATCGACAGAGTTTGCCGGACGACTGATTCCAGAGCTTCTCCGGCGAGCCCGGCGGCGGGGTCGCGCGGGAGCGGGAGGTTGAAGACGACCTCGCCGGTCCCGCCTGTCAGCGGCTCAGGGGAGCGGGTTGGATATTCTGTGGCGCGGGATCGTTTGCAACAGCACGGGAAATGACCCTGTGACCCCGTGTGGCGCGCTCCCGGTGACTGACACGTGCCCCGTGGCCCCACAGTCAGGTTAAAACTTTTCCCGGATTTATTCAAATTCCAGATTTTTCCCCAAACTTTAGAAGAGCATAATTTTTGCTAGGAATCTCCTAATTTAGTGATTAAAATTGGATTAGATTCATATTGACAAACTCTATCCAAATATGCAACCCAATTTGTATGGAAGTCTTTATTTAATTCTGGAAAATTCTTTAAAGCTTTTTAGCAAAAGAATTTTAGAGGGAGTTTGGTTTATCGAAAAATCCTCAAATTTTGCCAGAATATTCTTTAGGGTGTTATTAGACTCTTGTAAAAGTTTCAGCTCATTTGGAGTTGAATTGATCAGGGTAATTCAGATTGTAAGTTCCTGTATTTAAATGAATACAGAAACATTTTCAGAGAATTTCCAAAACTTGTAAATTCAGTTCTGGGAAATTCTTAGCTCCAAAAATCCTAGGAAAATTCATGTAGACTCTATGAACTATAATTGAAATTGTGGTTCACTGAGTTGGACATGAACATGGGTGTTACCTCAGAATTAATTCATCTTTGACTAAACCCTTAGAGAATTATTCTGAATAAACCACTCCTTGAAATATGCTAAATTTTGGTCCAGAGGACTTTCTTGTGACAAGTAACTCACATAAAAATTCTCAGCTCCATTAGAACTCTGGATCACCACTGTCATGTGTGATCTCTTAAGGTGATCAACACTTAAGTGGGAAGAAGCACTCAACACTGGATCATGGTGTTAAACCCAACCCAAACCACTAGCACTAGTGTCTTTTTAAATTCTTAAACAGAGTTCCAGTTTTAAAACTGTCATTAGATCTTATGAGCAAAAGCTTTTCAATTAAATACATATGCATGATCATATCGTGTAGCATATACGTGAAGAAGGTGAGGAGGACTTGAAGTGAAGATCAAGGAGGGAGGAAAACAAGTGATCAAGCTCCAAGTGATCATCACTAACTGATTGTAACAGTAGTCACCTTCAAAACAGGCAAGCCCCGGTTTGCATTTGAACCGTTTTATAAAGCATTTTTATTTGTAGAGATCATAGCTTTGCATCATTGATTGCATTACGTCTAGATGATATTGAAAACCCCACTTGCATGACCAGAAACACCTAAGAGAGAAAGGGTAAATAGCAACTCCCGAGGGAATTTGGCTACGCTAATGTTAGTAGGAAAGGTCTGGTAGAAGACGAGTAGTTGGAATCTACTCGCGAGTTTAGGGCTGGTGTACTTGGAACGGGTCCAATTTAGAGAAGATGAGGAAAGTTCACACATAAGAAATGGAGACCGGGCAGAGAGGATTAGATGCAGCAGGTTGCAGGCCGTGCGTGCATAGCCCTGCCTGTGTCGGTTAAGGCCCATCCGTGCTTGGCCCTGTTGGACAAGTTTGAGTTGTGTACCGGGCGCCTACTGGCTATATGGGACCCAGGAAACCGATGTATCTTGGGAGATCCATAGTGGAACTTTTCCAACTGCCTTAGGCTTTCGGCATCAGGGTAGCAGGAGGTACCTCGCTCAAGAACATACCACAGCGGGTATGTACCTTGAGGGAGCTTGCGTACTCGGGGCAGTTGGACTGCGTCCAATGTGGAAGATCTTGGGAAAGGTGGCCACGTACAACGTCAGTCGAGGTTGCTGCCGGCAACTCGGAGTACGGGTGTACGTCTCGTGTAGTCCGGGCGTGTACTGATTCAAATCACCGTCACTCACGGTTATATGAGCATACTTGCCCACTGCGTCTTAACGTAGTAAGAACTGAACTGGTTATTCTTTTGAACTTGATAAGGCTGTGCTATAACTTGTATTGCAACCATGATTGAATTAGAGATAGGCTCATTAAAGTTTACTTTCACTTTGTGCAAGGAGCATCGCAATAAAGCGTTTCTTGTTTGATTGTGGAGTTGCGATGCTTTTTGGCTCAAGGTTTGCACAATGAGGCTTAAAATCTGAAAGTTAAGGATCGACTTTAGGCGAGTCCTTTATGCAAATCTAGCCAACCTATTTGCACCTGTCGTACATGTAGAGTTTCTTGCTTAGGAGAGACGGGTCAGACTTGCTGAGACTATGTGCTCACGCTTGCTATATAAGTGGTTTTGCAGGTTAACATCGATGCTGAAAAGAAGGTTGTCCGGTGAGACTCGGAGACTTCCGAGTCGTTTAACACAGGGAGAACCCAGCCGCTGCTGTTGTCTTCGTGTTGCTAGCGAGAGAAGTCCGCGGGCTGGACTTCATCTCGAGTGCTCTTAGTTATTCGACGTGAGTTGATATAGATTTCCGCTGTAGTTACTTGATGTAAAGTTTTTACAAAGAAAAACTTGTAAGCTTCCGCTATTGTTTTATGTAATACATTGTTCCTCATATGTGTGCTGTTGGGTGCCGCACAACACGGCACCGCCCAATGCGATCCTCGGGCGAGTGGCCTGTCTCGGTTGACGGGTCCGCCTCAGGGTGAGCGTTCGGGACTACCTGAAATTTTGGGTCAAGAAATTTGGGTTCGGGTTCGGGTAACCCATAATACTCGAATAGTGACAGAAAACTACAAAAAGTTAGAAAATACAGCGGCTAAAAAAGCAACAAAATTAACATTTGAGTAGCAGAACTAAAATTTCATTAACATTACAGTAACACAATAAAATAGCAACAAGATTACAATAACAAGAACATATAAAAATTGTTGGTCACATTTTCGTTTTCTCCGTCTTTTGAAATCTGATCAGCTGACTTTTAAAATATTACAATCTTCTCCATAAATCCATAAGCGAAAATTCCACCCCGTTAGACGGCCACCCACATCACACACCCTACAGAAAGCATATCGGGTATTTCGGGTATTTTGGGTTTTATGAAATCACTACCTGAAAATATCCGAAATATTTTTGGGTTCTGCAAATCCTACTCGAGAAACAATTTTGGGTTTCGGTTTTCATGTTCGGGTTCGGGTTGTCTCGGGTATGTTGTTCGGGTTTGGTTTTTCTGCCCACCACTAGCCCGTGCCTGATATGTTGGACCACTAAGCCGTAGTATTCACCACTAGCATACTCATATGTACACTATTAGGCTATGCATATGTATACTAGAATCACATTAGAAACAACCCCTTACCTTAGCCTAGCTCTCACTAAGACTATATTATCTTTAGAGTAGATTGCTTCAGTGTGTGTCACACTACACTTGCTATCCTTTTTATCATCTTCCTACTAGAACACCCTATCCTATATACGATACACTAGGGAATACTCTTGGGTGAAATGCTACAGCGGTATTTTCCGTGCGCTTCCGAAACTCATCCTGCATTGGCCCTAGGTTAGCCTAATTGTCACAAGCATTACTGGCATCCATTCCTGGGTATTGCAGTCGAGGACCGACCAGGCGGCTTGTTCCTTCACCAGCGACAGTACTGCCTGGATATCCTGCAACGAGTGGGCATGGCTGAGTGCAAGCCGTGCTCCACTCTAGTGGATACTCGGACGAAGCTCTTCGCTACCGGCGGGACACCCATCACTAACCCTACTGCTTACAGGAGTCTTGCAGGTGATCTTCAGTACCTCATCTTCACCAGGCCAGATATCTCCTATGCGGTCCAGCAGGTGTGCCTCCACATGCACGACCCGAGGGAGCCGTACCTCACCACTGTGAAGCGAATTCTTCGGTACCTGCATGGCACACTCGACTACGACCTCCTCCTTCGACGTGACGCGGCCTCCGAGCTGGTCGTGTACATCGATGCTGACTGGGCAGGCTGCCCGTACACTCGCCGGTTTACCTCTGGGTACGCCGTCTTCCTGGGCGATAACCTCATCTCCTGGTCCTCGAAGCGACAACATGTGGTGTCGCGTTCGAGTGATGAGGCGGAGTACCACGCCGTGGTTAACGGCATGGCTGAGGCTTCCTGGCTTCAGCAGCTGCTTCAGGAGCTCCACACTCCCGTCGCCAGGAGCACCCTGATCTACTGCGACAACAGTCAGTGTCGTGTACCTCTCCACCAACCCGGTCCAGCATCAGTGCACGAAGCATGTGGAGATTGACCTACATTTTGTTCGTGAGCGGGTTGCACGCGGCGAGGTTCGGGTACATCATGTCCCGACGACGACGCAGTTCACCGACATCTTCACGAAGGGCCTCCCGTCGTCGCTGTTTGCCGAGTTTCGGTCTAGTCTCAACATCTGCAGTTGCTAGATGTTGTGACTGCAGGGGGGGTGTTAGACTCTGTAATTACATGGATAACACAGGGGCAGTTTAGTCATTAGTGAGGGATTAGGATTAGGGGTAGTTTAGACTTTTCCCCCTCACCTAATCCCCCTATGTAATGGACCCTGTACCCCTTGATTTTGATCATCTAATACAGCCCACAATTATCCCTCTCTTAGAAAGCTCGGATACATGATGTATTTCATGTTGTGTCATCAAAAAAGTTTCATGGTAATCCTCCCTCTTCAATGGTTTCTTTGCCTCATATTGTTCATGGTCGTGCTATGCTTCATCCTGAGAAGATACTATGGGCGCGTCCAACAAAAAGTTCTTGGGAACTGCTGGTTAGGTGGGAAAGATGGAATGCAGCTGAAGCAACATGGGTATCTTTTGATAATTTCAAGGCAGATTAACCAGAGTTTCAGCTAGAAGACGAGCTGTTTCGCCATGAGGGAGGAAGTGTTGTAGATGTATTCTTTGGAAAATACTACAGCCGCCATAAAAGGAAAGTCCAAACTGAAGATGATTAAGCATTAGGCTGATAGGACTTTTAAATAGATTGCTTGCTAAAAGTCAGAGTTGTAATCAGAGTCAGATTCGGATCAGGAGTCCTGATCCTATTAGAGTTTGAGTCAGTTAAGATTGGAGTTGGATCAGGAGCCCTGATGTGGGGACCTAAGGTTCTGACATTTCAGGAATTGCATTGGGTGGTGTCATGCGATGCGACACCCAACAGCATACACGAAAAGATAACTCAAAATTACATATACAAGTCATTTATTTCATAAGAAGGTTCTCTTTTACAATTATTGTACAACAAATATACAATGCAGCGGAAATCTATATAACTCGTACTCTCAGACCTAACTATGCAGAGAGGAAGCCATCCGGCCCTCGGACGCTTCCCACTAGCAACTGGAAAGATATGACAGCGGTAAGGTTTTTCGATGAGTTTATACAACCTAAAGGTTGGGACATCTCACCGAATAATCATCATCATAAGCATATTATTACCTGAAAAACATTTAATATAGCAAGGGTGAGCACGGAGGCTCAGCAAGACTTAACCGTCACCCTAAGCTTGAAACTCTAAATGCAGATATTTTAACATAAAAGAAGCTGAAATTTGCAGAAACTAGCACGTTTACAAGTTCATCCTTAACTTTCAGTTTTATAGCAACAATATAAAGCCTTGAGCCGAGCAACATCGTAACTCCACAATCAAACAAGAAACGCTTTATCACGATGCTTCTTGCTCAAGGTGAAATAAACTTTAGTTTGCACCACCTCTAATATATACAATGTTGCAATAAAAAAGGGCAGCCCGGTGCATGTAGCTCCAGCTTGCGCAGGGTCCGGGGAAGGGTCTGACCCATTTGGGTCTTTTGTACGTAGCCTTTCCCTGCATTTCTACAAGAGGCTGTTTCCAAGACTCGAACCCAATACATAAACTTAATCAATTCAGCTAGTATAATAAGTTCCATCTACTCTTTATTACTACGTTACGACTCAGTGAACAATCGGTACGCATATAACCGCGAGGTACGGTGATTTGAATCAATAAACATCCGGCCTGCATGACACATACGCACTTTCGGAAGACGTGCTGCCTCCTTCGGTACTTGTATATGGCAACCTTTCACAAGACACCTACATGCCGAATTGGTTCAATCGCCCCGGATGTTAGCCTCTATTGGTGCACCTATCCGATGTGACAGTGTTCATGAGCGAGTTACCAGCTACTGTGCAGTTCGGTCGACAGCCTGAGGTGTTTGAAAAAGTCTCGACACTAAGGTTAACAAGTTACATCGGTTTTCTGAACCCCATAAATTCATTACGCACCCGGTACATGACGATACTTATCCAGCGGGGCCGCATACTGCGTGGTTCTTAATCGACACAGACGGGGCTACAATACCAACCTCCACATCTACCTCGCCCTATTGGTCCAGACACGATGTGGTTACAAGCATTATCCCACCCATCGGGTTGAGACAACCTTGCGCTTTCCATCCTACAACTTGCGCGTTCCATCTTACAAAATTCCCCGTCCACATCTCATTTTATTAAAGAGTGATCTACAAGTTATCATCTAGCGAGTGGACTTCGCTACTCGACTCCTCTCGCGAGTAGAATGCAACTACTCAACTTGTCGTCGAAAAATGTGACCATCTTGAGAGTAGATTCCAACTACTCGTCTTCTTCCGAACCTTTCAACTAAACATTAAGCCTAACCTCTCGACACGATTAGGCATCTCCCTAACCAACCCTCTACTGGTTTTTTGGTTATGCATTTGGGCTTCATACAAAATAGATCTAATGCACATATCAATCCTATACCACATAGTGTATGTAAAGCAAAAAATTTTAAAAGCAGCTAAATACAAACCGAGGCTTGTCTTGTTTTGCAGGTGGCTAGAATCAATTATAACTGTTAGTTTCTGTCACTTGCCCCCTGAACACTTGCTCCACTTGCTTTTTGATCCAAGCTCCAATTGTTCAACGAAGATTCACGTTGATACTACACGTTATGAACATGCATAAGAAAACAAGTATAATTAAGATGTTATAAGGTATGGATACAAAATGGTACTAAGAACTTGGATTAGAACTTGATTTTGGCTGATCAAAGTTTCTAAAGATAATTTAGCAAAGTTGGATATGTGGGATGACCTGCCGCTGGGCCTGGGCGGCCAGAACAGGGGGGGGGGGGGGCGAACCCTGATCCCCCCTTTGTGGGCACGCCCAGGCAAGGGGGCTGGTCAGCCCCTATATGGTGCGGCTGCACCAACTTTAGGTGGCAGTCCTAGTTTAAGAAGTATTTAGATTTTCTCCTATTGTAATAGATCAGTACTCTTTTAAGGGAGGCTATATAAAGAAGCCAAACACCCAGTTTTATTTAGATCTAAAAGCAAAATTCCTCCACCTCAAACCCTAGCCGCCACCTCTCTGTCCCTTGGAGCCGCCGCCTCCCTCTGGAACCCTAGCTGCCACCAGGCTAGAATCAGCCGCCGCCCCTGTTCCCCCCTCTGTTCTGCGCCTCCATCAAAACCAGAACAGATTGGTGACTTCCTGATCTCTCCCCTGATCTGTTCTCCCAAGAACAGAATCAATCTGCTCTACTTCTTGCACCAGGATTGACTCTCCCCTGCTGTTCTGTACACCCAGAACAGAGCTGTCATTCCTCTGTTTTTTGCTGAAGAAATTTCTGGTCTGTCTTCAAGGAAGACAGATCGATCTGCTAGGGCAGAACGGCTTATTCAGCAAGAACAGAGGCAATTTCAGCGCCAGAATTACAACGTTCGTGGTATCAGAGCCGGTTTGACCATAGGTTGAATTCTGCACGATGTCGTACACACTTCCATGCAGAGGCAGCGCCACAGCCATGCGACACCCTCTCCGGCAGCTCGTGAGGTGAACAGCGGGACGGGGTTCCCCGTGCTCACCAAGACCATCTACGCGGAGTGGGCTGTCATGATGAAGATCAAGCTGAAGGCACGACTGCTTTGGAAGACCACGGAGGAGGGCAACGTGAGTGAGCAAGAAGATATGATGGCGCTTGACATCTTGGTCAGCGCTGTCCCGCCGGAGATGATCACGGCGATCGGAGAAAAGAGGACTACGAAGGAGGCATGGGACACGATCGCCATCATGCGGGTCGGGGCCGACCGCGTGAAGAAGACGACGACACAACAAATCCGGAAGGAGTTCGAAGCCGCTGCCTTCAAGGATGGCGAGAGCATGGAGGACTTCTCCCTCCGCCTGAGTGGCATACTATCACGGCTTGCGTCGCTAGGGGAGGAGATAGGAGAAGAGAGGGCCGTTGAGAAGCTCCTGCGAAGCGTTCCAGAACGCTTCCAACAGATCGTGGTGGCGATCACGACACTGCTGGACGTGTCGACCCCACCTTGTCGGAGATGACGGGGCGTCTCAGGGCGGCGGAGAACGCTTCGACTCGATGCAGCGGAAGGGAGGAGTACACGACGGCCAGCTGTACCTTACTCGGGAGGAGTGGGAGGCACAACGGAAGGAGGAGTGGTCTACCCAGTCCGCGGGTTCTTCTAAGAGGGGCGTCCGAAAGGGCCCGCCCAAGAAGAACCGAGGCAAGAAGGGAGGTTCCGGGAAGGATATTCCATGGGACTAGTGCAGGAAGTGCTGGAAGAAGGGCCACTGGGCTAGGGAGTGTCGGTCGAAGCCTAAGGAGGAGCCACAGCAGCAGGCTTTCGTGGCGAAGGCGGAGGAGGAGGAGGGCACCTTGTTTATGACAAGGGTGGCCTCAGTATAGGAGGAGCCTGTACAGGTAAGTCCTACGCACCCACTGGAGATAGTGGAGGGACATGTCTTCGCTCACTGCGGCAACGACGACAACTTTGATGACACTCGTTGGTACCTCGACACGGGCGCGACCAACCACATGACGGGTTCGCGCGCCATCTTCTCCGAGCTCGACGAAAACGTCGTCGGAACCATCAAGCTCGGTGACAACTCTGTCATGCGTATCAAGGGGAAGGGGACGATCCTATTCACCGCCAAGACGGGTGAGCACAGGAGGCTCACCTGCATCTATCTCATCCCGCGCCTCACCACCAACCTCATCAGCGTCGGCCAGCTGGATGAGAATGGATACAACATCACGGTGCAAGGAGGAGTGATGCACATACGGGATGAGCAGCAACTTCTCCTCACACGAGTTCAACGCGACGACAGCAAGCTGTACTCCATCAGGCTCAACATCACACGTCCGGTTTGCCTAACCGCGAGGCGTGATGATGTTGCGTGGCGTTGGCACGAACACTACGGACACGTCGTCTTCCAGGCGCTTCGGAAGTTGGCACGAGAGGAGATGGTTCTCGGGCTTCCGCAAATTGATCACGTCGATCAATTGTGCAAAGCTTGTTTGGTCGGGAAGCAGAGGCTCTCCAGCTTCCCCAAGCAAGCTCGGCGGCGCGCGGAGGGCACGCTCGACCTCGTCCACAGCGACTTCTTCGGGCCTATCACGCCGACGACTCCAGGCGGCAAGAAGATGTTCTTGTTGCTAGTGGATGACATGAGCCGCTATATGTGGCTCTATCTTCTAGCAACCAATGACCAGGCGCCCGACTTAATTCAGCAATTCCAGGCGACGCCTGAATTAGAGTCCCGGAGGAGCCTGCTGCTACTCCGTACTGATCGCGGAGGGGAGTTCACATCATAGGATTTCAGCGAGTACCGCACTCAGCACGGAGTACAACGTCAGCTCACAGCCCCGTATACGCCGCAGCAAAACAGGGTTATGGAGCGGTGCAACCAGACGGTGGTCGGCATGGCGAGGAGTATGTTGAAGGTGGAGGTATGCTCGGGATTTTTTGGGGTGAGGCAGTTATCACGGCTGTCTACATCTTACATAGATCCCCCATCCGTGGCCTCGACGGGAAGACGCCATATGAAGCTTGGCATGGAAAGAGACCAGCCGTCAACTACTTTCAAACTTTTGGGTGTGTGGGGCATGTCAAGAACACGCACCCCCACCTAAAAAAGTTGGAAGACCGGAGTACTCCGATGATTTTTCTTGGCTTTCTGCAGGGACGAAGGGCTATCGGATGTATAATCCGGCTGATGGGCGCACACACATATCCCGTGATGTGATATTCGACGAGGTGGCCAAGTGGGACTGGGGAGAAGGAGCAGGAGAAGAGGACTACACCGCCTTCCACGTCGACTCCTTAGGTTCAGCACCTGCTGGATCTGCTGTTCCAGCACCCGGAGAGGTGCTGCTGGGTCCGGAGTGGACGAACAGCACCCCAGCAGTGCCCAGGAGGGGCGCAGAAGGGTCTGTCCGGACCATAGGAGTTCCTTCGCTAGCCTCCAGACCTGCTGGAGAGGGTCCAGCACCTGCAGCCTCGCCCCAAAGACTCCTGCAGGGACTGTCCAGCGCAGATCAAGGCTGTGACAGTCCTGCACGGGGGTCAGCAGCAGCGGGGGGGGGGGGGGGGGTTCCGGACTTGAAGATTCCAGCACCTTCGTCACGCCCCGGAATCCTCCACGGCCCATTCGCTTCGCCACACCGCTGTCGGATTCCGGCAGCAACGTTGTCAACACCTACTACGACTACGGTGCGAAACTACGGTTCCGCACGATGCACAACGTGCTTGGAACCCTCACCCCTCCTGGTCGGGCTGAGCGCCCACCAAGCTTGGAGGAGGGGGACTCACGTTCACCACCACGGAGGAGCCCACGTCCTTCGCCGATGCAGAGGAACACCCGTGCTGGAGACGAGCCATGCTCGAGGAGATGGAGTCCATAGAAGAAAGAAAGACTTGGCAACTTGTTGATCTTCCTGCAGGACACAAGCCCATTGGCCTCAAATGGGTGTTCAAGGTGAAGAGGGACGAGCATGGGGAGGTGGTGAAGCACAAGGCTTGATTGGTGGCAAAAGGCTATGTCCAACGACAAGGAATAGATTTTGCCGAGGTATTTGCTCCTGTAGCTCGTCTCGAATCTGTTCCCTCGCTCCTTGCAGTTGCTGTGCACAAGGGGTGAGAAGTACACCACATGGACGTGAAGAGCGCCTTCCTGAACGACGACTTGATGGAGGAGGTGTGCGTCTCTTGTCAAAGGGGAGAGGATGAAGAGGTTCGAGATGAGCGACCTGGATCCCTTGTAATATTATCTTGGCCTGGAGGTGTGGCAAGCTGATGCAGGGATAATTCTCCTCCTATTCCTCGACTCTTTATTAAGGAGACAGACCGGTAATCTCGCTTCTGATAAAAGAGCGGCTATTCCCCTAAGAATGCAAAGGGGTAATTCCCCATATTTCTGAAGAAAAACAAGTTCTAACCGCATTCTAGGAGTTGCCAGGAGTGATTTCCTTCAACAGGTGTGGAAAGGTCATTAGAGGCTCCTCGAAAAAGGATGGATAAACAAACCTACCCGGTGGACTGCCGAGCTACAAGTCCTACGACACAGGATCGTGCAGTTGTTGCTTCCGGCTATTTATTCAGTCGTCAATCAGCATTGATCCGGGTAGTTAGTCAGTCTCTCTCTTTTTTCCCGTCCTTCTCTATCTATGAAATTCCTAATTAAGGGAATACCCGCAGAACGAGCAATGAATCCCCAACGACAAACGAACAAGGGGCGGGGCATTTTCGGGCGTTGGGCAGGTGGCGTACACTTCCAAACTTGTCTCTAAAGCAGGCCTGGAGGGATGCAACCCCTATGCATTCCCCATGGAGCAAGACCTCAAGCTTTACAAGGCAAGTGATAGTCCGTTGGTGCATGCAATAGACTATAGGATTTTGGTCGGAGGGCTGCGATACTTGGTGAACACACGTCCCGATCTTGCCTACTCGGTCGTGTACATGAGTCCGTTTCTGGAGGAGCCCAAGGAGGAGCACTTTGCTGCAGTCAAGCGCATTGTACGCTACATAGCGGGTACAATCAACTATGGAGTCTTCTATGCAAGAGGAGGATACATGGAGCTTATTGGGTACTCTGATAGTGACTATGCGGGAGATGTGGAGGACCGCAAGAGCACAACCGGGGTGCTGTTTTGTCTTGGAAACAGCCCCGTTTCATGGCACTTCTGCAAGCATAAGGTGGTGTCCTTGTCCTCATGTGAAGCAGAATATATCACAACAGATCAAATGGCATGTCAAGGTGTATGGATGGCACGGCTGATGGAGGACTTAGCTGAAAAATCGGAGGCGCCGGTGCTGCGGGTTGACAACAAGTCAGCTATAAATATGAGCAAGAACGTGGTACACCATGACAGAAGCAAGCACATCGATGTCAAGTACCACTACATACGGGAGTGTGTGGACAACGGTGCTATTGTGCTTGAACAAATCTCCACCCAAGACCATATGGCGGACATCTTGACCAATGCACTTGGAAGACAGAAGTTCGTGGAGATGAGAAGAAGGATCAATATCCTGGACGTGGGCTAGTGTCAGGATCAGGAGGAGAATGTGGGATGACCTGCCGCTGGGCCTGGGCGGCCAGAACAGGGGGGGGGGCGAGCCCTGATCCCCCCTTTGTGTGCGCGCCCAGGTCAGGGGGCTGGTCAGCCCTTATATGGTGCGGCTGCACCAACTTTAGGCGGCAGCCTTAGTTTAGGAAGTATTTAGATTTTCTCCTATTGTAATAGATTAGGACTCTTGTAAGGGTGGCTATATAAAGAAGCCAAACACCCCAGTTTTATTTAGATCAAAAAGCAAAATTCCTCCACCTCAAACCCTAGACGCCACCTCTCTCTCCCCTTGGAGCCGCCGCCTTCCTCTGGAACCCTAGCCGCCACCAGTCTAGAATCAGCCGCCGGCCCTGTTCCCCCCTCTGTTCTACGCCTCCATCAAAACCATAACAGATTGGTGGCTTCCTGATCTCTCCCCTGATCTGTTCTCCCAAGAACAGAATCAATCTGCTCTACTTGCACCAGGATTGACTCTCTCTTGCTGTTCTGTACACCCATAATAGAGCTGTTATTCCTCTGTTCTTGGCTGAAGAAATTTCTGGTCTGTCTTCAAGGAAGACAGATCGATCTGCTAGGGCAGATCGGCTTATTCAGCAAGAAGAGAGGCCGTTTCAGCGCCGGAATTACAACAGGATCAAGGTACTATTTGTTCTTCCCAAGTGTGCATGTTCACCTAGGAAAGATACACTAAAAGAGAATGGTCCAGGGCTCTAATTGAGCTGAAATTTTTCATGTGAGTTCCTTGTCACAAGAAAGGGTTTTGGAGCAAGTTTCAGGATTGCTCATTGTGTAGTCCTTCCTGATTAATTTACTAAGCAGTTATGCTTAAAAGAATTAATTCTGAAGTAATTTGCATTTTCATTCAAAATAAATTGAGCTACAATTTCAAGGATAGCTCAGAGTATGCATGATTTTTCTTAAGATTTTTAGAGCTAAGGATTTACTAGAATTGATTTTACAAGTCTGGGGCATTTTTGGAAAAATGTTTCTGTACATTTTTTGTATAGTTAGTTGTACTCTGAAATTTGCTAACCAAATCGACTCCAAATGAGCTGGAACTTTGACATGACTTCAATAATATTTTAAAGAAGATTCTGGAAAATTTTGAGAATTTTTGGATGAACCAAACCAACTCAATAATTCTTTTACTGAAAAACATGAAAGAATTATCCAGAAAATATTATTGACTTTCATACCAATTGAATTGGATATTTGGATAGATCTTTCCAAAATGAATCCAACCTAACTTGAATCACTAAATTTGGAGCTTTCTAGCAAAAGTTATGAATTTCCAAAATCTGAACATCAATTGAAATTTCTTTTCAGCTGAAAATCCATTAAACAGTAGCTGGGCCAACTGACTTAAAATCAGTGACTCAGGTGCGAGAACACACGGGGCCACTGAATTAATGCACGTAGCCACACTAAATCCGCTGGACACAGAGAATCCCGGCCGAACCATTTCTCTCACCGACGCGCGGGGCCAACGCCTTTCTTCTACCTCTCGCCCGCCGTTGGCTCCCTTTGCCGATCTCATAGGAGAGCTCGCCGCGGCTGGGTTCCCGTGCATAAAACTTGACTTGCCGCCTCTGCCTAATCCACGGTGTTGAACATGCTGCTGGCCTTAGCTCACATCGAGGATGGCCGGAAATGGTCGTGCTACGGCGGCGGTTCGGGCAACTTCGGTGACGTAGCTAGAGCTCGGGAATGAATCAAACTTTCTACGATTTGCTCCTACAGCACCAGGGAAACATGGCTAACTAGGAAATGGATCCTGATCGGGGTGAAAACCACCGGAACTATGTTCTCACCTGTGACCCGAGCCTAGAAACGGTGGCAGCCACAAAAACTCGGTGTCCGACGCTCCTACCTGATCTTTTTGACCCCCGTTTCTTTGGACAAACTCACAATATTATATAGTAGCTACCCTCAGACCAGATAAGCTGGAGACACACTGATCACGATGAATTTCATTGAAAAGAACTCGGTGTTCTAACTAATGCCTGAAAGAAAAATCCTAAATTCGAGGAGCACGAAGCAAGAACCTAGGAGAGGATGATCAGAAAGCATCTAAGAGGTGTCATAAACCTTTTGGCGGTGTTGCTTGGTTGTGAAAGTGTCGGGAACATCGGGGTGACGGTGAAGCACCGAGGCGGTCGGCAACTGAGTCACCGATGAAAAACTCCCTCGGTGCAGCTAACGGATGGCGATGGCAACGTCTTGGAACCTCAGTGAGCTAGAGGAGGACTCGGCGCAGCCGTCCAGAGGCTGGGTTGAGCGGGGAGGGCGCTGAACGCTTCGGGCGTCGTAGGACTCGATGTTTTTGCCTGCGGTGGTGAGTTCGGCGAGTAGAGGGCGACGAGGGCGAAGCCAACACCGGTTTGCTCGGGTGGTGCGAGAATGATCGGAGCAGGTGATGATAAGGACAAGAAATTGAATGCCGCGCGCTGTAGTGAAGCAAATTGGCCACCGCGAGCTCGAGCAGCGATCGGGTGCATGCGCTGTGGGCTGATCTGCCCCTGGCCCAGGGCGGCCAGAACTGGGCCGGATCCTCCTTCTAGGAGATATTAGAGTTTAGTCTTCTTAGAGATAGAATTAAAGATAGACTAAAAGATTGAGTTGTAATAGATCAGGACTCTTGTAATGGGGCTATATAAAGAAGACAAAACACCCTAGTTTTAGATTAGATCAATACAGAAATTATTCCTCCACCTCTTGGAACCCTAGCCCCCGCCTCACTCTCTCCCTGGAGCAGCCGTCACCATCAGGGGACAAACCCTAGCCGCCGCCAGCTCTCTGTTGCCCTGATGATCTCCCTGTTCTGCGCCTCCACAGCTCAGGAACAGGCCGACAGCTCTTCTCCCTCTCCCTATTCTAATCGCCGAGATCAGAAGTATCTCTCTCCCTGCTTCTGTTCTGTCCAGGACAGAACCAGAAGCTTATGCTTTTCTTTTGTTCTAGCCTTTGTTCTTGCTGTAGATCAATTCTGGTCTGTCTCCTTGGAGGGCAGATTGATATGCTAGTTCAGATCTGATTATACAGCAAGATCAGACGCTGTTTCAGCAGGAAACAGGACCGGAGTTGCAACAATCGTGGCATAAGAGCCGGTTCGACCCTAGGTTGAATTCAGCAAGATGTCGTCTACACCTCCAAGCAGCGGCAGCACCACCAGCCATGCGACACCCTCTCCGGCAGCTCGTGAGGTGAACACCGGGACAAGGCTCCCCGTGCTCACCAAAACCAACTACGCAGAGTGGGCTGTCATGATGAAGATCAAGCTGAAGGCACGACTGCTTTGGAAGGCTGTGGAGGAGGGCAACGTGAGTGAGAACGAAGATATGATGACGCTTAACATCTTGGTCAGCACTGTCCCGCCGGATACTATCACGGCGATCAGAGAGAAGAAGATGGCGAAGGAGGCATGGGATACGATCGCCATCATGCGGGTCGGGGCCGACCACGTGAAGAAGACGGTGACACAACAACTCCGGAAGGAGTTCGAAGCCGCTGCCTTCAAGGATGGCGAGAGCATGGAGGACTTCTCCATCCACCTGAGCGGCATTGCTATCATGGCTTGCATCGCTAGGGGAGGAGATAGGAGAAGAGAGGGCCGTTGAGAAGCTCCTGCGAAGCGTTCCAGAAGGCTTCCAAAACATCGTGGTGGCAATCATGACACTGTTGGACGTGTCGACCCTCACCTTGTCAGAGGTGACGAGGCGTCTCGGGGCGGCGAAGAACGCCTTCGATTTGACGCAGCGGAAGGGAGGAGTACACGACGGCCAGCTGTACCTCACTCGGAAGGAGTGGAAGGCACAGCGGAAGGAGGAGCAGTCTATCCTGTCCGCGGGTTCTTCTAAGAGGGGCAGCCGTAAAGGCCCGCCCAAGAAGAATGGAGGCAAGAAGGGAGGTTCCGGAAGGATATTCCGCGGGACCAATGCAGGAAGTTCGGGAAGAAGGGCCACTGGGCCAGAGAGTGTCGGTCGAAGCCTAAGCAGGAGGAGCCGCAACAGCAGGCTTTCGTGGCGAAGGAGGAGGAGGAGGGCGCCTTGTTCATGACAAGGATGGCCTCAGTACAGGAGGAGCCTGTACAGGAACGTCCTAAGCGCCCACATGAGATAGTGGAGGGATGTGTCTTTGCTCACCGCGGCAACGACAATGACTTTCAAGACACACGTTGGTACCTCGACACGGGCGCGACCAACCACATGACGGGTTCGCGCGTCGTCTTCTCCGAGCTCAACGAAAACGTTGTCGGAACCATCGAGTTCAGCGACAACTCCGTCATGCGTATCCAGGGGAAGGGTACAATCCTATTCGCCTCCAAGACGGGTGGGCACAGGGGGCTCACCGGCATCTACCTCATCCCGCGCCTCATCACCAACCTCATCAGCGTCGGCCAGCTGGATGAGGATGGCTATAGAATCATGGTACATGGAGGAGTGATGCACATACGGGATGAGCAGCAGCGTCTCCTCACACGAGTTCAGCGCGACGACAGCAAGCCGTACTCCATCAGGCTCAACATCTCACGTCCGGTTTGCCTAACCGCGAGGTGTGATGATGTTGCGTGGCGTTGGCATGAACGCTACGGACACGTCAGCTTCTAGGCGCTTCGGAAGTTGGGACGATAGGAGATGGTGCTCGGGCTTCCGCAAATTGATCACGTCGATCAATTGTGCGAAGCTTGCTTGGTCGGGAAGCAAAGGCGCTCCAGCTTCCCCAAGCAAGCTCGACGGCGCGCGGAGGGCGCGCTCGACCTCGTCCACAGCGACGTCTACGGGCCTATCACGCCGACGACTCCAGGCGGCAAGAAGATGTTCTTGTTGCTAGTGGATGACGTGAGCTGCTATATGTGGCTCTACTAGCAACCAAGGACCAGGCGTCCGACTTAATTCAGCAATTCCAGGCGACGGCTGAATTAGAGTCCGTGAGGAGGCTTAAGCTACTCTGTACTGATCAAGGAGGGGAGTTCACCTCACAGGAGTTTGGCGAGTACTGCGCTCAGCACGGAGTACAATGTCAGCTCACAACCCCGTATACGCTGCAGCAAAACGAGGTTGTGGAGCGGCGCAACCCGATGGTGGTCGGCACGGCGAGGAGTATGTTGAAGGCCAAGGGTATGCCCGGGATTTTTTGGGATGAGGCAGTTATCACTGCTGTCTACATCTTAAATCGATCCCCCACCCACGGCCTCGACGGGAAGACGCCATATGAAGCTTGGCATGGAGAGCGACCAGCCGTCAACTACTTCCGAAATTTTGGGTGCGTGGGGCATGTCAATAACACACGCCCCCACCTGAAAAAGTTAGAAGATCGGAGTACTCCTGTCGGTACCCTGCGAACCGGGTACCCCCGCGTAGTGAGAAAAAAGGCACCTGGGCCCCGCCTTCCCAGCTTAGGCGGGCCCCAGCGTAAGCCCCATGGGCTGTCCTAGAGTTGCAACGCATCTTCAGACTCTGAGCCTGACTACTGGTCGAGGATAGCTCAGGAGCCGACACGTGTCGAGCAGTGCTGGACCCCAGCCTCCACCAAGGAGGGCACCGAAACCACCACGTGCCGGGAACATCTGAGCCACATTCCCCGGTCGAGAGCTCCGGAGGTGTCACGCGTCCCGCGGCTCCGGATCTGACCTCCAGCATGGAGGCCTCCGGTGCTGCCACGTAGGCAGCCTCTCCGGGCGTACCTTCCCCCTAGGGAAGGCTCCGGATGTGCCATGTGTCCTGCGGCTCCGGATCCGACCACCAGCATGGGAGAGCTCCGGTGCTGCCCCGTGCCCAATAATTCCAGACCGCATACTACTCCACGAGACGGCTCCGGAGGAGACGCGTGTCCCGGGGGCTAGACGCCTAGACGATACACCAGCAAGCAACGGGCAGATGGCCAAGGAGTAAAGAGGAAGGTGCATTGTCAGGCTAAGCATTCAAGGCTCGCGCCTTCCCCAGAAGCATGGCGCACGACGCACGTCTCCATCCCCCGTCTACGCACCATTACGGTGAAAAACAGGGCGGCGAGGCGTGGCGGCACAACATGTCGCCCAACGGCACTAGGCCGCCTAACAGAGTGAGGAGACGCGGCGACAAGATGGGGACTTCATCATCACCAACCACCCTGTCAGAGGCGTCCGGCGGGTCAGGCGGCGCGTCTTAACTCCACTAACATCGACAATACATATATAGCTGTAAATATCTATAGCTCATGTATAGGAGACAGAGAGCCGCGGGGCCACCTATTGGGCCCCGGGCCACCATGTATCTGCCCCGGCCTTGGGCTATAAAAGGACCGGGGCAGCCTCCGGGAAAGGGGTTCGCGACCCAGGGAACTCATCCTCATACGCAAGCAAGTAATACACCAGACACTCCCGTGGACGTAGGGTTTTACGCTCCGGAGGCCTGAACCACGTAAATCCTTGTGTCTCTCTCGCCATTTTGCTCCGAACTTCGAGGTCCACTAGCCCCTCCGTTAAAAGAACCTTCGCGGGCTGCTTCTGAGCAGACCAGGGGAAGTGTCGTAGCGAACACTTCGACATTTGGCGCGCCAGGTAGGGGGCTTTTGGTTCTTTAAGTCGTTCGTGAAGCCCACAATGGTGAACATTCAATCTTTTGGAGGTTCTTCCCGCCCCTCGCGCCGCCAGCAGCAGGGTGAGCAGGAGGCGTCCTCTAGCCCCAGAGCGGAACATTCTGCACCGGTGCCGGCTCCTACGGAGACGATACCCGTTCCCACCTGGCAGCCCTCGGCGGCGATGCTGACGGTGTCGCAAGCACCGACCGAAGCTAGTCTGGAAAGCGTGCTGTTAGCAGCCCACGCTCCTATACAACCCCCCGAACGCGGGAGCTTCCCCTTCCGCTGCTGAGCAATGGCGCAACGACGTTGACCACCTAGTCGTAGCCGCACTCAACTCGCCGTGTCACCAGAGACGGCGGCTAGGGATGGGACAGCTGCCGCCCCGTAACCTAACAAGCGATTACAGAACGGCGACAACTCACTCGATGGCGATGTCCAGGCTCCCCACCACCGACCTCAGGGGCGAGCTGGACCGTCCTCGCCGTCAGAAGGAAGATGGTCGCGTCACCATTGAGCGACAACGCGAGTGGTGTCGTAGCCTTGGGGGGGGAGTATGGTACCCCGGGTACCGTGCGTCCCATATAAGTGGGCCAGAACCCCGTCTCCCCAGGCTCAGTGGGAGGATGATGGCTCTGGCCCTGCACTTTCGTATAGCAGTGTGGCCACGCAAGTTCTGGCCACACTTGCCGGAAAAGTTTGACGGGTCGATCAACTCCGTCAAGTTCTTGCAGATCTACTCCACTGCCATTCTAGCTGCAGGAGGGGATGAGGCCGTCATGGCCAACTACTTCTTAGTAGCTTTGACCGGGTCAGCCCGGTCATGGCTCATGAACTTGCCCCAGGGGTCTGTGACCTCTTGGGAAGAGTTGTGCCGTCAGTTCACGACCAACTTTGGGAGTTCCTATGTCCGGCCGGGCTCGGAGGCCGACCTCCACATCATACAGCAACAACCGGGAGAGTCGTTGCGCTCATTCATCCAGCGCTTCTCCCTGGTCAGGAACACCATCTCCTACATCTCAAACGCGTCCCTCGTCCTCGCTTTCGACAAGGTGTCTACGACAGGAAGATGCTCAAGAAGTTGGCCACGCATGACGTGCAGGATGTCTCCGAGCTCTTCAGCTTGGCGGACAAGTGTGCCAGGGCCGCCGAGGGCCGAAACTGGCACACACCGCCCAGCAAGGGGGGTGAGTCCGCCAGGGAGGGCCCTAGTGGCAGGAAGAAGAAGGCTGGTGGTAGGGACAAGCCGCTGGCCAGAGCCCATACTGCAGCAGCAGTAGCGGTCGTAGGGGGCCGAGGGCCGCGCACCGACAAGTGCCTGCGACAACCATCCGGCAGCGACGATGGCGCCCAAAGGTTCCCAGTCCACGACACCAACCGGCACAACGCCAGTGAGTGCCAGGAGATCCAGAGGCTGGCGGAGCGCTTCCGAGAGCTCCGACAGCAGCGCCAGGACGGTGCGCCCTCCCGCCAGCGGGAGGGCAAACAAAAGGTTGACCCGGAGGGCAGCGACGACCAGGAGATGGAGTTCTAAGACGCCAAGCGGGCGTTAAAGGTACTCTATGATCAAAGAGAGAGCTCCGGCTCTGATCAAAGTGAGCGATGCAAGACACTCCATGCCTAACCAGGTGGTCCTTCTTTCGTCGTGAGGAGCAGGTGGTCCAAGGTAGGGCCACCTGGTGCCTCGGCCAGAGCTTCCTTGAGGAGGAGTGACAAGCCTGCCCCCTGACCAGTATGAGCACATCGCCCAAGAGCGCCCGCCTTGCTACAAGAGATGGGTACCTCTACCCAGACCTCAGGCCATAGGACACCTCTGTAAGTCTACCCCTAAGTAGTGGTAGAAAACTTTTTCTTTTTTCTCTTTCTTGTAAGGGTAACATAGGGACTGGGAACAGAGCTTAGAACAGCTAAAATCCCGGAAGGGTCCGGACACTCTCGGCACCCGGGGTGGATCACTGCCTTCTTGCATGGCGTGTTACCCCCTCTTGCCCGAAGAAGTCAGGAATAAGAAAAAATGAATCCTGTCCGGTGAGTTCCATTACAGTCTATTGGCTCATGCATAGCAGTTATGAATGGCATGTTCAGAGCCGTCCTACACGCTAGTCTTATACGCTAGACCTACACATTTGAGGTGGGATCGATTCCACCTCTATATCATCTAGGGGATCAAAACAGCGGTGGCCTGGAACCATAGATCTGGTTTTCACCGGACCCTACTAGACGCTCTGCTGTGACGGCCCTCGCGCGAGCGAGGTGCCAAAGCCGGGATCCTGCTCACCTCGCAGATAGGAGAGCAGTTCAAGTACATGGTGCACCTTGACTCCAAAGCTACTAATAGCTTGGCAAGGTATGAAGCCTTCATATTTGGCTTGAGTACTGCATTTCCTAAGGCGGATGCTAGCCAAAAGCAGGCTCCCAACTCGCCATCAAACAAAGCGAGCGAGAGTATCCTATACTGATCCATAGCCAGCTACCTACCTTGTCCGCATGCAAGAGGTGGGGGAGGGATTTCATGGCTTGGAGTAGCGCCATATTCCCTGCGCCAACAACGCGGTGGCAGACAACCTTTCAATAAAAGCCTCTGCATGGACTCCGGTCCCTGAAGGCACCTTTGAAAGGAAGCTACTGCGTCATACAGCCTTGCCTGCCGAACCAGGCGAAAGGGGACGAGCCCAGCACCTCGAAGCTGGCAGTCCCGGCGTCCCTGCAACCATGCCGCTCGCCAAGGATCATATGCGTCATCGGGGGCTCCGTGTAACCTGGCGCCCAAGATCCGAAAAGCTCAAGTAGGTCCGATGCAGGGATCACGGAGGTCCGGACCTGCTTGAAAGACAATATCCTTCCCGATGAACGTGTATCCGCTGAACCGATCATTCGTATGGCTAGAAGATACATACTGGTAGATGGAGATCTCTACCGGTGTGGCGCTGACAGCATTCTATTGCGGTGCATTACCCGGGAGGAGGGCTGCGAGCTATTCGCGGAGATCCAAGAGGGCTAGTGCAGTAACCACTTCGTTTTGCACGCTAGCTGGTAAAACCTTCCGGCAGGGCTTTTATTGGCTGATAGCCCCCCTGGATGCCGTCGAGCTGGTCAAGAGATGCAAGGAATATCAGTTCACGCCAAGCAGATCCACACACCAGTGCAGACGCTGCAAGTGACCCTGCCCTCATGACCATCCAAGGCATGATGGATGGGCATCCCAATGCTGTGACTTCAGTGTCGGGGGGCCAGGTGGCACATGCCCCTGGTCAAAGCCTCAGCCGCGTCCTGGACGGTCACGACGCCCAAGCCCGGACCGTCTCAATAGGTCCGTGGTGACCCGGACCCCCAGGGAGGCCCGATGCTAACACCCTGCACCATCCAGTCTACTTACTAGGTGCACCCCCCCCACCAGGTGACCACACCTACTAGGGGGCCATCCCGGTAAATCACGCGCGTAGAGCATCGGACCGCTCTAGCAATGAGCAGAAGACTCAGAGCGCTGGATGTGACAAGCTGAAGACAAGGGCCAAACTCCCTTGAGGTCCTCACGTTGCCGGGGGCCCAGAAGGAGTGATAGCCACACTGCCTGGGCGCCCTGGGTACTTACGCCGCTAAGGGACAAGAGGAGCAAGCTTGGGAAGTCGGCAAAGTACTGCCTGTGCCAGCTAAGTCATTCTAGACCTTTGCGCTCCCTACCAATACAACTTCCCCTTCAAGCTTGCGTAATTTTTTTGCGTACCCCTCGACGTGTATATAATTGGGGTTGTTTGTCTCGCCCTTGGCCAAAGTCCTGCTACAAGGCGGACACGCCTGAGGCACATGTATTACCTCCGGACCCCTCGCTACCTTCCAGTCCAGGTCCGGTAGCGCCGGAGGGGCACCTCCCCTTCTTCAGACTGTCTGGTCAGCAAGAGGTCTAGGGTATGTAGCCTGCTTGGGATGGTCCTGTGTCCCGGGCATGCGCGCTCTACCTCTGGCGGCACAGCACCCAGAGTGCGGGGGGGGGGGGGGGGGGATGTCACACCCGGTTTTTCCGAAGAACAACCAAGTGAATATCACACGTATGCCAGGATCATTTTCTCATACATGTGATGACAAATAGTGAAGCATCATTTATTACAAGCCAGGTGTCAAATATAAGTAAGTCTTACATCGCAAATGTCTCAATGGACACTAATGCTTCATCACAAGTAAATAAACTAGCAGCGGAATATTATTCTTTTAGGGCTCCATCACAGGCGTTGCCCGGGGTCTCCATGAACCTAGAAACCTTCCTCGGGTCCAAAGTCTTGGTCATTATACACCACCTCATTGTCTTGACCTGAGCAGCAATATAAACCAACAAATATGCAAGGTTGAGTACCAAGGGTACTCAGCAAGTGTGGGAAAATTATATCATGCATGGCTAGAACAAGGAGAGGTTGAACTCATGGTGAAAGCACTACGCAATTAATACCTATCACCTTAGCTTATTAAGCACCTACCTTACTACACAGGTGAAATGTTCCCACTCTCCCATCCCATCATCATAACCCAATACCCACAACAACATTTCCAATGTTAAGCTCCCCGCTTAACTTCAAAAAACCATCAATCCTCTAATCATGAATAAGTCCAAGCCGCTCTTAACCGTGAGCACGGCTGTCAAGACAGTTTTGACTCTGCAGAGTTTGTACCACTGTACCCACATGTAGTGATTTCATCCCCCGTTGCCGGGTGGATTAAAAGAACCTCCATTATGCCAGTGGCTACGATCCACATTCACACTTCCCAGGTGTGCAGCCAGGAGATCACTACGAAGCCTTTACAAAGGGATTCTCGACGAGCGTGGGCCCACTGAGGTTTCACCCCTAACAGCATACAAGAGGCTCCAACCCCGCTGCAGTGGCCCCCTCTTGAGCCTTGCGGTTCATATGGTAGTCCATCTGACACCTACTCCCCGCACCATCCAACACACCCATACTACGCCTGGGATACACCTAATTATTTGGCCAAGCTGCCCCATCTCAGCATGTGGTTGGCACTGTAAAGCCGGGTTACATGCTCCATGAACCGGTCCTTAGGATCCAGGCAAGTACTAAACACAAACCCAAGTCTCGTGCACCCAGCACACAACCAAAACATCCAACTTGCCTTGATCCCTACCTCTACATAACTCACAATGTCTCATTCAAGAGTATGGTAATATAAACTGATGATCTCATGTCCCAAATATCCCATTCTAAGCATGGCTAAGCATATGCATGGAAATAAATGACATGGTAAAATAAATCCCAACCCAAGCTACAAGGAAACAAGGTAATGCAATTCTAGGGAAACTTTCCTAGTATGGGTTTCATATTTCATTTGACAATGCAAATAATTCTATCTACACATCCTAGCATAGGATCAAAGTGGTCAAGGACACTTGCCTCCTTCTTGCTGCTCTTGAAATGGGTAGTCCTGGTCTTGGAAAGGAATAACTTGCTCTTGAGCAGGTTCTACATCACACCATCACACATAGCAAAAGAAAAACAATAATCCATAAGACATAGTTCACACTTCCACTTCATACAAACCACACATTCATATTTATGAAATTCATTCACCATTATATGTGTTGTGGTTACTCTGTGTGTGTTGATCTGTGGCTTGCATACACTTTTATTTATATGTATATGATTCCTACTTTGGTGTTCATATTTATACTTACATACTATATATATATATATGTGTGTGTTTCAGTTTTAAATAAATTCCTTATATTAAACTACTACACCTTTTCACTACCAAGTATGTATGAAAAGTATTTTTCTTCTCCATATGTGCCTTCAGAATTTCTACCAACCCTAAACTGAATTCTTTGGATTTTAGAAACTCCATTTATCATTTGCTAGTTGCTATATTTTCAGATTTATTCTCCTATGCATAAATGTGTATTTTATTATGAAATTAGTAATACACATCATCTAAACAGAATAGGTTCTGGTCCTAAATAATTTAATAACATATTTTGACCTTTGCCTCTGATGTAAACTATTTTATAATTATTTTACCTATTTTCTATAACTATTCTTTACTTAAAATGTGTCCCTAAATGTGAATAATAAATTAAACAGATTCAATTCTGTCCAAAATATGTTTTTATCTCACTCCAAAATTTTCTAAACACTGAGAAAGTCTTTAACTTAATTTTGACAATATGTTTGTCCCACTTTTTAATTTTTAAACACTAGTTACATATCCAATTTTCAAAATTAAATACTAAACAGGGTTAAAAAGTAAACTCACCCCATTACAGGGTCTATAATATTATTTTCAGAATTTCTAGGGGTCTAGCTACACTTATCAGAGGTGTTTTTCCTAATTTTTATTAAGTCCAGGGGCTAAAACTGATTTTTAAATGAATTTACATGATTTTCTGGAGTTCCAGGGGCTAGATCTGAAGTTTCCGGGGCTAGCTCTTAATTCCAGAGAACCCCAGGGGGTAGCACGTAAGAATTCCAGTCTTTATAATGCGGGGCTGACGTGGATCATCCGATTTTAAACCGACGGCTGAGATTATAACATCGAACCGGTACGCGGGGATTTAAACCCTACCGTGCGATTTAAAATAAACGGCGCACAAGTGGCCACGTCGCTCTGATCGAGCGCGGGCGGCGCTGCCGGCGGCGCACTGCGGCGGGAAGCAGCGATCTCGTCGGAAAGTTTCGGATCCTCGAAAATTCTGCCTAGAACTGTGATCTTATGGCATATATCGGTAGAGGGGAGGTCAGGGATCTCACCTCGGGGGTTTTCTTGAGCTCGGGGGTCCTGGAAAGTGATCGGCGGCGAGGTCCGAGGCAAAACCACGGCGAAGCTCGTCGGCGCTGTGTTTACACCGTAAGTCTCCGAGTTTTCTGCACTTGCAAAGCTCCCCGGAGGCGGTGGATCAAGACCAGCGAGTTAGATCAGAGTTTCCAAGCTTAGATCGGCCAGAATTCACCGGCGAAGTCTCGGTGCTCACCGGAGTAAAAATCAGCGATCGCGTGGGAAAAACCGATCGGGGCTGGGGTTTTTATAGCCGGGGGAGGGCGGTGGGTCAGTTGTGATCGAGTTTGAGTCTTCTGGGACCGGAATTCGGGCTGAGGGACGCGGTATTCCGATCGGTTAAGATCGCGCGCGCGCGGGAGAGAGTCCGGGGTCGGCGCGAGCGAGGTTGGGGATGACAGGAGGGTCCCACCTGTCTGTGTGAGAGAGCGCGGGCGCGCGCGGCTGCAGGCTGGCGCGGGGGAAACTGGGCCGGCTGGCGGGTTTCGGCCCACTGGCCGGTTTTTTTTCCGTTTTCTCTTTTTTTCTTTTTCCATTTCTTTTCTGATTTGAGTTTAATTTGAATTCCAGTTTGAATTTGAATTTTTGCAAAACATGCAACACGTCCAAAAATTTTTAAATTCCCCTCTGAACATGGTTTAGTGTTTTGAATCAAAATTTTGGGGTGTTACAGCTCTACCCCCCTTAAAAGAAATCTCGTCCTCGAGATTGGTGTTTCTAAGAAAACAATTCCGGAAATTGTGCCTTGAGCTCATCTTCCCGTTCCCAGGTGGCTTCCTCTTCTGAGTGATGCTTCCACTGCACCTTGCACATCCGGATTCTTTTATTTCTGGTGAGGCGTTCCATTGTCTCCAAAATCTTGTATGGTTGCTCGGCTTAAGACAAATCTTCAGCTACATCCACTTCATTCATGAGTAACACCTCCTCAGGCGTCCTCAGGCATTTCTTGAGTTGTGACACATGGAATACATCGTGCACGTCCGATAGATGAACCGGTAACTCTAGTTGGTACGCCACTTCGCCTTTTCTTTCCAAAACTTGAAAGGGTCCGATGTATCGAGGTACAACTTCCCTTTCACCTTGAACCGACGAAGTCCTCTGATAGGGGACACCTTGAGATAAACATAGTCTCCCACGTTGAAAACGAGCTCTCTCCTTCGTACATCAGCATAACTCTTCTGGCGTGTTTGTGCTATCCTCAAGTTGTTGTGAATCTCCCTCACCTTCGCCTCGGCTTCTTGTAGCACTTCTGGACCAAACACTTTACTTTCTCCTGTTTGGTTCCAAAATAGGGGAGTTCTGCACTTCCTTCCATACAAAGCTTCAAACGGTGACATCTTCATACTAGCTTGATAGCTGTTGTTATAGGAAAACTCCGCATACGGTAAGTTCTTGTCCCAACTCCTATTGTTTTTGAGTGCACATGCCCTTAACATATCTTCAAGGATCTGATTGGTTCTCTCCGTCTGCCCGTCAGTTTGGGGATGATAGGCAGAGCTGAAGTTCAGATGGGTTCCCATGGTTTCATGCAACTTCTGCTAAAACCTCGAGGTGAACTGTGTCCCTCAGTCCGACACTATCTTCTTTGGCACTCCATGGTAACACACAATCCTTGACATGTACAATTCTGCCAATTTGGATCCGCTGTAGCTTTCTTTCACAGGGATGAAATGAGCTACCTTGGTTAGCCTATCAATAATGACCCATATTGAATCATACCCGGATTGGGTCCTAGGCAATCCCACGACAAAATCCATGCTGATTTCTTCCCACTTCCATTCAGGCACTTTGAGTGGTTGCAATAATCCCGCGGGTCGTTGATGTTCTGCTTTCACCAACTGACATGTGTCACATAGGGCAACATGTTCCGCGACATCTCGCTTCATGCCATACCACCAATACCTGCTCTTGAGATCCTGGTACATCTTCGTACTCCCAGGATGAATGGAATAGTCGGAATCATGAGCCTCCTTCAAAATCAATTTACGGATCTCCTTTACTTCTGGCACACAGATTCTTTTCCCGTGCCACACCGTTCCTTGTTCATCCTCTCTAAAACCAGGAGCTTTATTTTCCTTGATAAGCTGTCTGATCTCTTGTATCTTCTCATCATTCTTTTGGCCCTCGCGTATGTCTCGCTCGAGTGTGGAGTCCACTTCCATGGCGATGGCTTCACCACTATTTACTAGACATAGATTGAGACTTATAACCTCATCCTTTAATTCTGCAGGCATGTCCTTCAAACTCAACTTATTGACCTGCACTTTCCGACTCAAAGCATCGGCCACGACGTTTGCTTTCCTGGGATGATAGTTGATGCCCACATCAAAGTCATTGATTAGCTCTAACCATCTCCTTTGTCTGAGGTTGAGATCTGGCTGTGTGAATATGTACTTCAAACTCTTATGATCCGTATATATCTCGGTCCTCTTCCCCATCAAATAGTGCCGCCAAATTTTCAACGCGTGTACCACTGCGGCTAGTTCTAGGTCATGTGTAGGATAGTTCTTCTCGTGCTTCCGAAGCTGCCGGGATGCATATGCCACGACATGTCCTTCTTGCATGAGAACACATCCCAACCCATTTCCAGAGGCATCGCAGTACACTATGAAATTCTTCTGCATATCTGGCATAACCAACACTGGGGCTGTTGTCAATCTCTTCTTTAGCTCCTGAAAGCTCGTCTCGCACTGTGGCGTCCAGGTGAATGTGATTCCCTTCTCCAACAGTTTGGTGAGAGGTCTCGAGATCTTGGAGAATCCCTCAATAAACCGTCGATAGTATCCAGCCAATCCCAAAAAGCTTCGAACTTCCCCGACAATTTCAGGGGTCTTCCACTTCTGGATATCCTCGATTTTGGCGGGATCTACGGAGATTCCTCCCTCTGAGATTATATGTCCTAAAAAGGGAACTCTCTTCAGCCAAAACTCACACTTGCTCAACTGGGCATATAGTTGGTGTTCTCTCAGCCTCTGCAACACCAACCTTAGATGGTTCTCATGTTCTTCTTCATTTTTGGAGAAGACGAGAATATCATCTATGAAAACCACCACAAATTTGTCCAGATATTCCATGAATACCTTGTTCATGAGGTACATGAAATATGCCGGGGCATTGGTTAGCACGAAAGGCATGACGGTGTATTCATACAGTCCGTACCGAGATACAAAAGCTGTCTTGGAAATATCAGATTGCCTTATCTTGAGTTGGTGGTATCCCGACCTGAGATCAATTTTCGAGAACACACAAGCTCCCCTCAACTGATCAAACAAGTCTTCAATGCGAGGCAATGGGTACTTGTTCTTGATGGTTACCTCATTCAAAGCACGGTAATCCACGCATAACCTTTGGGTTCCGTCTTTCTTGGGCACAAATATCACCGGAGCTCCCCATGGTGAGGAACTAGGGCGAATATACCCCTTCTCCGTCAATTCTCTCAACTGATCCTTGAGCTCTTCTAGCTGCTTGGAGTCCATTCAATAAGGTCTCTTGTATATCGGGGCTGTGCCCGGTACTAGCTCAATTGCGAACTCCACGTCACGGTCGGGAGGCATACCTGACAACTTCTCCGGAAAAACATCTGGATATTCCCTGATAGTCCTGATTTCCTCAACTTTCACCTCCACTTGATTTAATTTAATGTCCCTCCTAGGCTCGTGTATCGTTATGAACTTTACTCTTGTGCCACTGGGGTGAGTTAGTTCCACCGTTCTGGTCGAACAATGGATGATTCCTTTATGTTTGGTCAACCAATCCATACCCAAAATAATATCTATCCCTTGTGAATCTATCACTATGAGGTTAGCCGTAAATACTACCCCATTAATGTCTAGGTTCACTTTGGGACACACTTGTCTTGTCCTTATTTCTCCACCTAGAGAGTTTACCGCTAGCATATGGTTCATTTGTGTGGTTGCTAGGTCATGCTTCTTAACAAACCCTTGAGCAATGAACGAGTGGGTAGCACCAGAATCAAACAGCAGAGTTGCAAGGTGTAAATTGGCAGGAAACTTACCAACTACCACGTCGGGTGCCTCTTGTGCTTCCTCCATAGTGACGTGGTTCACCCGTCCTCTCATTACATTCTGCTGTTGTGGCGGCGCAGGCTTCTTCTTTGGGCATTTATGGGCGTAGTGCCCCACTTCACCACAGCTAAAACATTGCACCCCAATCTTAGATGCCTGGCCTTTGTTGTCTTGGGGTTGGTTTGGGGGTCCTTGCACTGCTGGTCGAGGTGGATATGCGGGGCGAGGCTGCTGCACAAACTGACGTTGCGGCTGTGCTGGTGCTGCGGGAGACCTGTGTCACACCCGGTTTTTCTGAAGAACAACCAAGTGAATATCACATGTATGCCAGGATCATTTTCTCATACATGTGATGACAAATAGTGAGAACACCTTTGTCGACCCAAATTTGCAAATTGAGGGGATTGGAGTTTGAAACTTAATTTGAAATTCAGATTTAGAGGGCTTCTCCTTTTAATCCCAAACAAATATTGAAACTCCTCAAATGAGCTGAAATTTGGAAAGGTGAATATTTGACATATGAAGACCCAAGTTATGAATTTAGATCTCCATGTTTGGAAGTTTTGGAAAGTTTGAATTCTCACTTTGAACCTTCACCGCTATAATTCAAAGTTTTAATTCCCCTCATTTTTCCTAAGTGTACATGAGCTGAAAATTCTTGCTACCACTTTTTGGGGATTTTGCAGGTTTTAGATCCCTCTTGGGTTCCAAGTGTTCAAATAAATAATTGAACTTGTGTGAAGAAAGCTCTCATGTGTGTTATCACGTGTGGAAAAAGTTTTAACAAGTCCCATTTTTCATACATATGAAACCAACTTTGTGCAAGCAAGAGCATCATTTATTACAAGCCAGGTGTCGAATATAAATAAGTCTTACATCGCAAATGTCTCAATAGACACTAATGCTTCATCACAAGTAAATAAACTAGCAGCGGAATATTATTCATTAGGGCTCCATCACAGGCGTTGCCCTGGGGTCTCCATGAACCTAGAAACCTTCTTCGGGTCCAAAGTCTTGGTCATTATACACCACCTCATTATCTTGACCTGAGCAGCAATATAAACCAACAAAAATGCAAGGTTGAGTACCAACGGTACTCAGCAAGTGTGGGAAAATTATATCATGCATGGCTAGAACAAGAAGAGGTTGAACTCATGGTTAAAGCACTACGCAATTAATACCTATCACCTTAGCTTATTAAGCACCTTCATTACTACACAGGTGAAATGGTCCCAATCTCCCATCCCATCATCATAACCAAATAACCATAACCTCATTCCCAATGTTAAGCTCCCCGCTTAACATCCACAACTTCCAAAAACCTTCACTCCTCTAATCATGAATAAGTCCAGGCTGCTCTTAACCGTGAGCACGGCTGTCAAGACAGTTTTGACTCTGCAGAGTTTGTACCACTGTACCCACAAGTAGTGATTTCATCCCCCGTTGCCGGGTGGACTAAAAGAACCTCCATTATGCCAGTGGCTACGATCCACATTCACACTTCCCAGGTGTGTGGCCAAGAGATCACTACGAAGCCTTTACAAAGGGATTCCCGACGAGCGTGGGCCCACTGAGGTTTCACCCCTAACAGCATACAAGAGGCTCCAACCCCGCTGCAGTGGCCCCCTCTTGAGCCTTGCGGTTCATATGGTAGTCCAGCTGACACCCACTCCCCGCACCATCCGACACACCCATACTACGCCGGGGATACACCTAATTAATTGGCCAAGCTGCCCCATCTCAGCATGTGGTTGGCACTGTAAAGCCGGGTTACATGCTCCATGAACCGGTCCTTAGGATCCAGGCAAGTACTAAACACAAACCCAAGTCTCGTGCACCCAGCACACAACCAAAACATCCAACTTGCCTTGATCCCTACCTCTACATAACTCACAATGTCTCATTCAAGAGTATGGTAATATAAACTGATGATCTCATGTCCCAAATAACCCATTCTAAGCATGGCTAAGCATATGCATGGAAATAAATGACATGGTAAAATAAATCCCAACCCAAGCTTCAAGGAAACAAGGTAATGCAATTCTAGGGAAACTTCCTAGCATGGGTTTCATATTTAACTTGACAATGCAAATAATTCTATCTACACATCCTAGCATAGGATCAAAGTGGTCAAGGACACTTGCCTCCTTCTTGCTGCTCTTGAAATTGGTAGTCCTGATATTAGAAAGGGTTAACTTGCTCTTGAACAGGTTCTACTTCATACCATCACACATAGCAAAAGAAGAACAACAATCATAAGACATAGTTCACACTTCTTACTTCATACAAACCACACATTCATATTTATAAAAGTTCTTTACCATTATATGTGTTGTGGTTACTTTATGTGTATTGAGTTGTGGCTTGTATGCACTTTTAACCACGTGTATATGATTCCTACTTTTGTGTCCACATTTATACTTACATACTATTTATATGGGCTTCCAACAAATTTCTTATATTCAACTACTACACCTTTTCACTACCAAGTGTGTATGAAAAGTATTATTCTTCCCCATATGTGCCTTCATAATTTCTACCAACCCTAAACTGAATTCTTTGTATTTTAGAAACTCCATTTATCATTTACTAGTTGCTATATTTTCAGATTTATATTCCTATGCATAATTGTGTATTTTATTATAAAATTAGTAATACACATCATCTAAACAGAATAGGTTCTGGTCCTAAATGATTTAATAACATCTTTTGACCTTGGCTTCTGATGTAGACCATTTCATAATTATTTTCCCTATTTTTCTATAACTATTCTTTACTTAAAAATGTGTCCCTATACTAATAAATGTGAATAATAGATGAAACAGATTTATTTCAGCCCAAAAATATATTTTTATCTCACTCCAAAGTTTTCTAAGTACTGAGAAAGTTTTTAATTAATTTTGACAATTATGTTTGTCCGCCTTTTTAATTTTTAAACACTAGTTACATATTCAATTTTCTAAATTAAATACTAAACAGGGCTAAAATAATGAATTCACCCCATTACAGGGTCTATAATATTATTTTCTTAATTTCCAGGGGTCTAGCTACACTTATCAGAGGTGTTTTTCTTAATTTCTATTAAGTCCAGGGGCTAAAACTGATTTTTAAATGAATTTACATGATTTTCTGGAGTTCCAGGGGCTAGATCTGAAGTTTTCGGGGCTAGCTCTCAATTCCAGAGAACCCCAGGGGGTAGCACGTAAGAATTCCAGTCTTTATAACGTGGGGCTGACGTGGACCGTCCGATTTTAAACCGACGGCTGAGATTATAACATCGAACCGGTACGCGGGGATTTAAACCCTACCGTGCGATTTAAAATAAACGGCGCACAAGAGGCCACGTCGCTCTGATCGAGCGCGGGCGGCGCTGCCGGCGGCGCACGGCGGCGGGAAGCGGCGATCTCGTCGGAAAGTTTCGGATCCGCGAGAATTCTGCCTAGAACTGTGATCTTATGGCATAGATCGGTAGAGGAGAGGTCAGGGATCTCACCTCGGGGGTTTTCTCGAGCTCGGAGGTCCTGGAAAGTGATCGGCGGCGAGGTCCGAGGCAAAACCACGGCGAAGCTCGTCGGCGCTGGGTTTACACCGTAACTCTTCGGGTTTTCTGCACCTGCAAAGTTCCCCGGAGGCGGTGGATCAAGACCAGCGAGTTAGATCAGAGTTTCCGAGCTTAGATCAGCCAGAATTCACCGGCGAAGTCTCGGTGCTCACCGGAGTAAAAATCGGCGATCGCGTGGGAAAAACTGATCGGGGCTGGGGTTTTTATAGCCGGGGAAGGGCGGTGGGTCTGTTGTGATCGAGTTGGAGTCCTCTGGGACCAGAATTCGGGCGACGGGACGCGGTTTCCGGTCGGTTGCGATTGCGCGCGCTCGGGGGAAAAGTCCGGGGTCGCGGGGGCTCAGGGTTAGGGATGACATGTGGGTCCCATCCTTCGGTGAGAGGCAGCGCGGCGCGCGCGGGGGCGGGCTGGCGCGGGGAAAGCTGGGCCGGCTGGCGGGTTTCGGCCCACTGTCCGGTTTTTTTCCCGTTTTTCTTTTTCTTTTTCCATTTCTTTTCTGTTTTGAGTATAATTTGAATTCCAGTTTGAATTTGAATTTTTGCAAAACATGCAACACGTCCAAAAATTTTTAAATTCCCCTCTGAACATGGTTTTGGGTTTTGAATCAAAATTTGGGGTGTTACAGCTCTACCCCCCTTAAAAGAAATCTCGTCCTCGAGATTGGTGTTTCTAAGAAAACAATTCCGGAAATTGTGCCTTGAGCTCATCTTCCCGTTCCCAGGTGGCTTCCTCTTCTGAGTGATGCTTCCACTGCACTTTGCACATCCGGATTCTTTTATTTCTGGTGAGGCGTTCCATTGTCTCCAAAATCTTGTATGGTTGCTCGGCATAAGACAAATCTTCAGCTACATCTACTTCACTCATGGGTAACACCTCCTCAGGCGTCCTCAGACATTTCTTGAGTTGTGACACATGGAATACATCGTGTACATCTGATAGATGAACCGGTAACTCTAGTTGGTACGCCACTTCGCCTTTTCTTTCCAAAACTTGAAAGGGTCCGATGTATCGAGGTGACAACTTCCCTTTCACCTTGAACCGACGAAGTCCTCTGATAGGGGACACCTTGAGATAAACATAGTCTCCCACGTTGAAAACGAGTTCTCTTCTTCGTACATCAGCATAACTCTTCTGGCGTGTTTGTGCTATCCTCAAGTTGTTGCGAATCTCCCTCACCTTCGCCTCGGCTTCTTGTAGCACTTCTGGACCAAACACTTGACTTTCTCCTGTTTGGTTCCAAAATAGGGGAGTTCTGCACTTCCTTCCATACAAAGCTTCAAACGGTGACATCTTCATACTAGCTTGATAGCTGTTGTTATAGGAAAACTCCGCATACGGTAAGTTCTTGTCCCAACTCCTATTGTTTTTGAGTGCACATGCCCTTAACATATCTTCAAGGATTTGATTGGTTCTCTCCGCCTGCCCGTCAGTTTGGGGATGATAGGCAGAACTAAAGTTCAGATGGGTTCTCATGGTTTCATGCAACTTTTGCCAAAACCTCGAGGTGAACTGTGTCCCTCGGTCCGACACTATCTTCTTTGGCACTCCATGGTAACACACAATCCTTGACATGTACAATTCTGCCAATTTGGATCCGCTGTAGCTTTCTTTCACAGGAATGAAATGAGCTACCTTGGTTAGCCTATCAATAATGATCCATATTGAATCATACCCAGATTGGGTCCTAGGCAATCCCACGACAAAATCCATGCTAATTTCTTCCCACTTCCATTCAGGTACTTTGAGTGGTTGCAATAATCCCGCGGGTCGTTGATGTTCTGCTTTCACCAACTGACATGTGTCACATAGGGCAACATGTTCCGCGACATCTCGCTTCATGCCGTACCACCAATACCTGCTTTTGAGGTTCTGGTACATCTTCGTACTCCCAGGATGAATGAAATAGTCAGAATCGCGAGCCTCCTTCAAAATTAATTCACGGATCTCCTTTACTTCTGGCACACAGATCCTTTTCCCGTGCCACACCGTTCCTTGTTCATCCTCTCTAAAACCAGGAGCTTTATTTTCCTTGATAAGTTGTCTGATCTCTCGTATCTTCTCATCATTCTTTTGGCCCTCGCGTATGTCTTGCTCAAGTGTGGAGTCCACTTCCATGGCGATGGCTTCACCACTATTTACTAGACATAGATTGAGACTTATAACCTCGTCCTTTAATTCTGCAGGCATGTCCTTCAAACTCAACTTATTGACCTGCACTTTCCGACTCAAAGCATCGGCCACGACGTTTTCTTTCCCGGGATGATAGTTGATGCCCACATCAAAGTCATTGATTAGCTCTAACCATCTCCTTTGTCTGAGGTTGAGATCTGGCTGTGTGAATATGTACTTCAAACTCTTATGATCCGTATATATCTCGGTCCTCTTCCCCATCAAATAGTGCCGCCAAATTTTCAACGCGTGTACCACTGCAGCTAGTTCTAGGTCATGTGTAGGATAGTTCTTCTAGTGCTTCCGAAGCTGCCGGGATGCATATGCCACGACATGTCCTTCTTGCATGAGAACACATCCCAACCCATTTCCAGAGGCATCGCAGTACACTGTGAAATTCTTCTGCATATCTGGCATAACCAGCACTGGGGCTGTTGTCAATCTCTTCTTTAGCTCCTGAAAGCTCGTATCGCACTGTGGCGTCCAGGTGAATGTGATTCCCTTTTCCAACAGTTTGGTGAGAGGTCTCGAGATCTTGGAGAATCACTCAATAAACCGTCGATAGTATCCAGCCAATCCCAAAAAGCTTCGAACTTCCCCGACATTTTCAGGGGTTTTCCACTTCTGGATATCCTCGATTTTGGCGGGATCTACGGAGATTCCTCCCTCCGAGATTATATGTCCTAAAAAAAGGAACTCTCTTCAGCCAAAACTCACACTTGCTCAACTTGGCATATAGTTGGTGTTCTCTCAGCCTCTGTAACACCAACCTTAGATGTTTCTCATGTTCTTCTTCATTTTTGGAGAAGACGAGAATATCATCTATGAAAACCACCACAAATTTGTCCAGATATTCCATGAATACCTTGTTCATGAGGTACATGAAATATGCCGGGGCATTGGTTAGCCCGAAAGGCATGACAGTGTATTCATACAGTCCGTACCGAGATACGAAAGCTGTCTTGGGAATATCAGATTGTCTTATCTTGAGTTGGTGGTATCCCGACCTGAGATCAATTTTCGAGAACACACAGGCTCCCCTCAACTGATCAAACAAGTCTTCAATGCGAGGCAATGGGTACTTGTTCTTGATGGTTACCTCATTCAAGGCACGGTAATCCACGCATAACCTTTGGGTTCCGTCTTTCTTGGGCACAAATATCACCGGAGCTCCCCATGGTGAGGAACTAGGGCGAATATACCCCTTCTCCGTCAATTCTCTCAAATGATCCTTGAGCTCTTCTAGCTGCTTGGAGTCCATTCGATAAGGTCTCTTGTATATCGGGGCTGTTCCCGGTACTAGCTCAATTGCGAATTCCACGTAACGGTCGGGAGGCATACCTGGCAACTCCTCCGGAAAAACATCTGGATAATCCCTGATGGTCCTGATTTCCTCAACTTTCACCTCCACTTGATTTAATTTAATGTCCCTCCTAGGCTCGTGTATGGTTATGAACTTTACTCTTGTGCCATTGGGGTGAGTTAGTTCCACCGTTCTGGTCGAACAATGGATGATTCCTTTATGTTTGGTCAACCAATCCATACCCAAAATAATATCTATCCCTTGTGAATCTATCACTATGAGGTTAGCCGTAAATGCTACCCCATTAATGTCTAGGCTCACTTTGGGACACACTTGTCTTGTCCTTATTTCTCCACCTGGAGAGTTTATGGCTAGCATATGGTTCATTTGTGTGGTTGCTAGGTCATACTTCTTAACAAACCCTTGAGAAATGAACGAGTGGGTAGCACCAGAATCAAACAGCAGAGTTGCAAGGTGTAAATTGGCAGGAAACTTACTAACTACCACGTCGGGTGCCTCTTGTGCTTCCTCCATAGTGACGTGGTTCACCCGTCCTCTCATTACATTCTGCTGTTGTGGCGGCGCAGGCTTCTTCTTCGGGCATTTATGGGCGTAGTGCCCCACTTCACCACAGCTGAAACATTGCACCCCAATCTTAGATGCTTGGCCCTTGTGGTCTTGGGGTTGGTTTGGGGGTCCTTGTACTGCTGGTCGAGGTGGATATGCGGGGCGAGGCTGCTGCACAAACTGACGTGGCGGCTGTGCTGGTGCTGCGGGTGGCCTGTAGTTTGGGTTGTACCCTCTTGGTGCTGAATAGGGTACCGCAGCACGGCTCGCCTGCCCCGTAGGTTGCTGCATCATACGTGGGCGGGTGTTGCTCCCTGAGGCCTGATGTGACCACCCAGCCTTCCTCTTGTTCTCATTTTCCAGGGCTTTTAGCTTCCTTTCCACCACAAATGCTCTGTCCACCATCTTTTGGAAGCTTTCATACTCATTTGAGGACATTGCACACTGCATCTCTGCGGTAAGTCCTTCCACGAAACAATCTTGTTTCTACTCATCAGTCTCTATGTCTCGTGGAGCATAACGGGATAGTTGAGTAAATTTAGTGAGGTATTCCCTCACCGTCATGTTTCCCTGCTGCAGTCCCAGAAACTCTTTCCTCTTGTTTTTGAGTTCACCTCTTGGGATGTAGTGGTTGCGGAAGCTACGCTTGAACTCTTCCCAAGTGATGTTCTCAGGGTCATGATGGGCGGCCACGTAGGCGGTCCACCAATCAGCAGCAGGTCCCTGCAATTGATGAGAGGCAAACAGCACCCTCTCATACCCTTGGCATTGTATTATCCTCATCTTACTTTCAATGGTCTTTAGCCAATCATCTGCCTCCAGAGGTTCAGCAGCACTTGCAAACTTTGGAGGTTGAGTTCCTAGAAACTCACTCAACCTTGGTTGGCGTGGTGCAGCTTGTGGAGGTGGAACTTGATGCAAGTTGGCCACCACTTGAGTCAAGTTCTGGATTAGCTGATTTTGATTCTCCAGCATTTGGTGGAGAGGATCAACTTCTTCACGGCGACCACCCCGGTCCTGGCCTCCAGAAAGATGAGGGTTGCATGCCTCATCGTTGTTGTTGGCGGGGTTGGCAGCACGTCCTTTTCCTCTTCCGGCCATCTGGCAGAATCAACCAATGTCAATTTGAAATCATTTAGTATCATCTTACTACTTTCATTAGTTTGCACTTTGATGTGTTGAGGCTTTGTTATACTTTTAGGGGGGTTCATATCTCACACCAAATAAATGCACTATTATTTCCTGTGGGTTCACACACCAAAGCAAAACAATCTGAAGACGAGGCTGTGGACAATTGCCCATGGCTTCCACAGCTCACGTCACACACCAAGCATCATCACACCATTAACTACGTCACGACTCGACTACTCGACCTCTTGCTAGCTAGGGGAAAGACTCTACACTACTCGTCCTCTTGAGCTGGCTCCTCGGGATCTTCCTCCTCATTTCGGCTACCTTCTGACTCTGCTTTGGGTGGGGAGGCTGCTGGTGGAGAAGTGCGACGACGCCTGATCGCTCGGCGATCCGGGGAGTCAGGAGTCCATGGATCACTTACGGTGACACACAGTTCATTCCCATCTCCTCTTTCTCTCGCCTTTAAGCAAGCTCGCAGCAACGCCTCCGTTTCCTTCAGGGTGTCTCGGACATCCTGAAGCTCTTGTTGACACTCCTGCAGTCGAGTGCTGAGCATAGCAGCATCCTCCAAGCACAAGTCCATGTGCTCATGGGAAGTCCCTTGCTGCACCGGTGGGTACTTGTACTCCGTGGTACCACTCTCACGTTGGAGGACATACATGTACTCAGTTTTGTCCAAGTGGCGACGATAGATGTGACTCTGGCAGGTGATGGCCTCCCAGGTGACATCTTTCTCCACGTCAACTTGTGTTGCTCGACAAGCTGGAGAGTGGTGAATCTTAAGCAGCTGATTCTCGTGTATAATCCTCGTCTCCGAACTCCATTCTTCCCTCTTCTCACGGATGGTCCTGGTGGAGTTATAGTGGATGATAAGCTTGCCCGTATTGCCGGCGGCTTCGAGCATACGTCGAAGACGGCGCAACAAATCTCCTACTGCCAATCCGTAGGAAAGGTACGTCACGGGGCGACTCTCCTCTCTTTCGGCAAGGGCAACTACGGGAACTCTCCCTCCTGTGGACTTACGAGCGGTGCGAATCATGCGAACCATCTAAAACAAAAGAATTTAAAATTAGGTTAGATAAATTCTCAAATAAAAATCCTATTTTGAATGAAAGTTGGGGTAAGATGAAGAAAATGACTCCTTTAATAACACTTTTCCACCCACACCTTGAAAAATAGTTTTTAAGAAAATAGGGCCCTTAAATACGTCCATTTCTAACTAGGTCCACGTTCCTACGGGCAACCTTGGCTCTGATACCACCTCTGTCACACCCGGTTTTTCCGAAGAACAACCAAGTGAATATCACATGTATGCCAGGATCATTTTCTCATACATGTGATGACAAATAGTGAAGCATCATTTATTACAAGCCAGGTGTCGAATATAAATAAGTCTTACATCGCAAATGTCTCAATAGACACTAATGCTTCATCACAAGTAAATAAACTAGCAGCGGAATATTATTCATTAGGGCTCCATCACAGGCGTTGCCCGGGGGTCTCCATGAACCTAGAAACCTTCTTCGGTTCCAAAGTCTTGGTCATTATACACCACCTCATTATCTTGACCTGAGCAGCAATATAAACCAACAAAAATGCAAGGTTGAGTACCAACGGTACTCAGCAAGTGTGGGAAAATTATATCATGCATGGCTAGAACAAGGAGAGGTTGAACTCATGGTTAAAGCACTACGCAATTAATACCTATCACCTTAGCTTATTAAGCACCTTCATTACTACACAGGTGAAATGGTCCCAATCTCCCATCCCATCATCATAACCAAATAACCATAACCTCATTCCCAATGTTAAGCTCCCCGCTTAACATCCACAACTTCCAAAAACCTTCACTCCTCTAATCATGAATAAGTCCAGGCCGCTCTTAACCGTGAGCATGGCTGTCAAGACAGTTTTGACTCTGCAGAGTTTGTACCACTGTACCCACAAGTAGTGATTTCATCCCCCGTTGCCGGGTGGACTAAAAGAACCTCCATTATGCCAGTGGCTACGATCCACATTCACACTTCCCAGGTGTGTGGCCAAGAGATCACTACGAAGCCTTTACAAAGGGATTCCCGATGAGCGTGGGCCCACTGAGGTTTCACCCCTAACAGCATACAAGAGGCTCCAACCCCGCTGCAGTGGCCCTCTCTTGAGCCTTGCGGTTCATATGGTAGTCCAGCTGACACCCACTCCCCGCACCATCCGACACACCCATACTACGCCGGGGATACACCTAATTAATTGGCCAAGCTGCCCCATCTCAGCATGTGGTTGGCACTGTAAAGCCGGGTTACATGCTCCATGAACCGGTCCTTAGGATCCAGGCAAGTACTAAACACAAACCCAAGTCTCGTGCACCCAGCACACAACCAAAACATCCAACTTGCCTTGATCCCTACCTCTACATAACTCACAATGTCTCATTCAAGAGTATGGTAATATAAACTGATGATCTCATGTCCCAAATAACCCATTCTAAGCATGGCTAAGCATATGCATGGAAATAAATGACATGGTAAAATAAATCCCAACCCAAGCTTCAAGGAAACAAGGTAATGCAATTCTAGGGAAACTTCCTAGCATGGGTTTCATATTTAACTTGACAATGCAAATAATTCTATCTACACATCCTAGCATAGGATCAAAGTGGTCAAGGACACTTGCCTCCTTCTTGCTGCTCTTGAAATTGGTAGTCCTGATATTGGAAAGGGTTAACTTGCTCTTGAACAGGTTCTACTTCATACCATCACACATAGCAAAAGAAGAACAACAATCATAAGACATAGTTCACACTTCTTACTTCATACAAACCACACATTCATATTTATAAAAGTTCTTTACCATTATATGTGTTGTGGTTACTTTATGTGTATTGAGTTGTGGCTTGTATGCACTTTTAACCACGTGTATATGATTCCTACTTTTGTGTCCACATTTATACTTATATACTATTTATATGGGTTTCCAACAAATTTCTTATATTCAACTACTACACCTTTTCACTACCAAGTGTGTATGAAAAGTATTATTCTTCCCCATATGTGCCTTCATAATTTCTACCAACCCTAAACTGAATTCTTTGTATTTTAGAAACTCCATTTATCATTTACTAGTTGATATATTTTCAGATTTATATTCCTATGCATAATTGTGTATTTTATTATAAAATTAGTAATACACATCATCTAAACAGAATAGGTTCTGGTCCTAAATGATTTAATAACATCTTTTGACCTTGGCTTCTGATGTAGACCATTTCATAATTATTTTCCCTATTTTTCTATAACTATTCTTTACTTAAAAATGTGTCCCTATACTAATAAATGTGAATAATAGATGAAACAGATTTATTTCAGCCCAAAAATATATTTTTATCTCACTCCAAAGTTTTCTAAGTACTGAGAAAGTTTTTAATTAATTTTGACAATTATGTTTGTCCGCCTTTTTAATTTTTAAACACTAGTTACGTATTCAATTTTCTAAATTAAATACTAAACAGGGCTAAAATAATGAATTCACCCCATTACAGGGTCTATAATATTATTTTCTTAATTTCCAGGGGTCTAGCTACACTTATCAGAGGTGTTTTTCTTAATTTCTATTAAGTCCAGGGGCTAAAACTGATTTTTAAATGAATTTACATGATTTTCTGGAGTTCCAGGGGCTAGATCTGAAGTTTCCGGGGCTAGCTCTCAATTCCAGAGAACCCCAGGGGGTAGCACGTAAGAATTCCAGTCTTTATAACGCGGGGCTGACGTGGACCGTCCGATTTTAAACCGACGGCTGAGATTATAACATCGAACCGGTACGCGGGGATTTAAACCCTACTGTGCGATTTAAAATAAACGGCGCACAAGCGGCCACGTCGCTCTGATCGAGCGCGGGCGGCGCTGCCAGCGGCGCACGGCGGCGGGAAGCGGCGATCTCGCCGGAAAGTTTCGGATCCGCGAGAATTCTGCCTAGAACTGTGATCTTATGGCATAGATCGGTAGAGGAGAGGTCAGGGATCTCACCTCGGGGGTTTTCTCGAGCTCGGAGGTCCTGGAAAGTGATCGGCGGCGAGGTCCGAGGCAAAACCATGGCGAAGCTCGTCGGCGCTGGGTTTACACCGTAACTCTTCGGGTTTTCTGCACCCGCAAAGTTCCCCGGAGGCGGTGGATCAAGACCAGCGAGTTAGATCAGAGTTTCCGAGCTTAGATCAGCCAGAATTCACCAGCGAAGTCTCGGTGCTCACCGGAGTAAAAATCGGCGATCGCGTGGGAAAAACTGATCGGGGCTGGGGTTTTTATAGCCGGGGAAGGGCGGTGGGTCTGTTGTGATCGAGTTGGAGTCCTCTGGGACCAGAATTCGGGCGACGGGACGCGGTTTCCGGTAGGTTGCGATTGCGCGCGCTCGGGGGAAAAGTCCGGGGTCGCGGGGGCTCAGGGTTAGGGATGACATGTGGGTCCCACCCGTCGGTGAGAGGCAGCGCGGCGCGCGCGGGGGTGGGCTGGCGCGGGGAAAGCTGGGCCGGCTGGCGGGTTTCGGCCCACTGGCCGGTTTTTTTCCCGTTTTTCTTTTTCTTTTTCCATTTCTTTTCTGTTTTGAGTATAATTTGAATTCCAGTTTGAATTTGAATTTTTGCAAAACATGCAACACGTCCAAAAATTTTTAAATTCCCCTCTGAACATGGTTTTGGGTTTTGAATCAAAATTTGGGGTGTTACAACCTGTAGTTTGGGTTGTACCCTCTCGGTGCTGAATAGGGTACCGCAGCACGGCTCGTCTGCCCCGTAGGTTGCTGCATCATACGTGGGCGGGTGTTGCTCCCTGAGGCTTGATGTGACCACCCGGCCTTCCTCTTATTCTCATTTTCCAGGGCTTTTAGCTTCCTTTCTACCACAAATGCTCTGTCCACCATCTTTTGGAAGCTTTCATACTCATTTGAGGACATTGCACACTGCATCTCTGCGGTAAGTCCTTCCACGAAACAATCTTGTTTCTGCTCATCAGTCTCTATGTCTCGTGGAGCATAACGGGATAGTTGAGTAAATTTAGTGAGATATTCCCTCACCGTCATGTTTCCCTGCTGCAGTCCCAAAAACTCCTTCCTCTTGTTTTTGAGTTCACCTCTTGGGATGTAATGGTTGCGAAAGCTACGTTGAACTCTTCCCAAGTGATGTTCTCAGGGTCATGATGGGCGGCCACGTAGGCGGTCCACCAATCAGCAGCAGGTCCATGCAATTGATGAGAGGCAAACAGCACCCTCTCATACCCTTGGCATTGTATAATCCTCATCTTACTTTCAATGGTCTTCAGCCAATCATCTGCCTCCAGAGGTTCAGCAGCACTTGCAAACTTTGGAGGTTGAGTTCCTAGAAACTCACTCAACCTTGGTTGGCGTGGTGCAGCTTGTAGAGGTGGAACTTGATGCAAGTTGGCCACCACTTGAGTCAAGTTCTGGATGAGCTGATTTTGGTTCTCCAGCATTTGGTGGAGAGGATCAACTTCTTCACGGCGACCACCCCGGTCCTGGCCTCCAGAAAGATGAGGGTTGCATGCCTCATCGTTGTTGTTGGCGGGGTTGGTAGCACGTCCTTTTCCTCTTCCGGCCATCTGGCAGAATCAACCAATGTTAATTTGAAATCATTTAGTATCATCTTACTACTTTCATTTGTTTGCACTTTGAAGTGTTGAGGCTTTGATATACTTTTACGAGGGTTCATACACCAAATAAATGCACTATTATTTCCTGTGGGTTCACACACCAAAGCAAAACAATCTGAAGACGAGGCTGTGGACAATTGCTCATGGCTTCCACAACTCACGTCACACACCAAGCATTATCACACCATTAACTACGTAACGACTCGACTACTCGACCTCTTGCTAGCTAAGGGAAAGACTCTACACTACTCGTTCTCTTGAGCTGGCTCCTCGGGATCTTCCTCCTCATTTCGGCTACCTTCTGACTCTGCTTTGGGTGGGGAGGCTGTTGGTGGAGAAGTGCGACGACGCCTGATCGCTCGGCGATCCGGGGAGTCAGGAGTCCATGTATCATTTACAGTGACACACAGTTCATTCCCATCTCCTCTTTCTCTCGCCTTTAAGCAAGCTCGCAGCAACGCCTCCGTTTCCTTCAGGGTGTCTCGGACATCCTGAAGCTCTTGTTGACACTCCTGCAGTCGAGTGCTGAGCATAGCAGCATCCTCCAAGCACAAGTCCATGTGCTCATGGGAAGTCCCTTGCTGCACCGGTGGGTACTTGTACTCCGTGGTACCACTCTCACGTTGGAGGACATACATGTACTCAGTTTTGTCCAAGTGGCGATGATAGATGTGACTCTGACAGGTGATGGCCTCCCAGGTGACATCTTTCTCCGCATCGACCTGTGTTGCTCTACTAGCTGGAGAATGGTGGATCTTCAGCAGCTGATTCTCGTGTATAATCCTCATCTCCGAACTCCATTCTTCCCTCTTCTCACGGATGATCCTGGTGGAGTTATAGTGGATGATGAGCTTGCCCGTATTGCCGGCGGCTTCGAGCATACGCCGAAGACGGCGCAATAAGCCTCCTACTGCCAATCCGTAGGAAAGGTACGTCACCGGACGGCTTTCCTCTCTTTCGGCAAGGGCAACTACGGGAACTCTCCCTCCTGTGGACTTACGAGCGGTGCGAATCATGCGAACCATCTAAAACAAAAAGAATTTAAAATTAGGTTAGATAAACTTTTTTAAACAAAAATCCTATTTTGAATGAAAATTTGGGGTAAGATGAAGAAAATGATTCCTTAAATAACACTCTTCAACCCACACCTTGGAAAAATAGTTTCTAAGAAAGTAGGGCCCTTAAATACTGTAACAGCCCTAACTTTTGTAAAGTTTGATGTCAGCTCATAAAACAAAGTTAAGGCAACAAAAGACTATAATTGTGTCACATGAAATGATGAACACATAAATGAACATGTGAGGGAGTTAAAAATTTTCTCTACCCCTTCTCAACACATGTTAACCTAGGGGAAAGAACTTCGCTCCCAAAACTCTAACTCATGTGCACCTTCTCTATGAGGAGAGTGAGGGAAATTTAAACACAATTTTGAACCTTTTAAAAGGAACCATATTCAGATTTCCAAATACTTGCAAATGAATTCACCATTGCAATTTCTAGGTATTAAGGAGCTTCTGGTCCAAATTGGAATAATTGTGGGGATCATTTGCTATTTATTCCGAGGATTAAATGAGGGCACGTTCAAATTCAAACTTAAATTTGAATTTTGAACCAAACAAACTCAATTTCAAAATCTGATTTCAGATTTGAGTTCCTCATAATTCTTTTGACCAATCCTCCAAGTTTGATCACAATTGGAGCTCATTTGTTATTTTAAATCGAATTGGGGATAAGAAGGAGAATTGTGACTATGGACCCCACTGGTCAGTCTCACAAAATTGCAAACCGACTCTGTTGCTTTTCCTTCAGCTGAGAGGGCGACAACAGCCGGTGCAACTCACCCTACCGACATGCTCACAATGCCAGCTCCTGCTTCCACACGTGAACTCGGTCTGATCTTCCCCACAGCAAGTGCAACAAGGCAAGTTTTCTTCTCCCAGCTCGATCTCAGCCCCGTGCTGCTTTTCTCCCGTGCGTTTGCCACCTGAGAAGAACACAGCGACCCCTCTGTTTCCTCCATCACACAGCCACCACTGAACTTCCTTTGCTCGAGCTCCCCACAGAGAAAACCTTCTTCCCTGAGTGCTCTAGCCGGCTGTGAACTTCCCTCCGCTGTTCCATGCTTGCTGGCGCCTAGAAGCAGCAAAGTTTCTCTGCTCCCGAGTTCAAACTCAGGCAACCAAAAACTGGACGCCGTGGACAGCCCAAACCAGAAGGGATCACGCCCAAGCAAGCCACCCCATCTGTGCACCAACAAGTCTAGTTTCTCACCTCCAAAGATCAGCCCCAGCCATTGATCACAGAGGGAGAATTTCAAGTTTTTCTCCCGGGCGGCAGAAACGGACCTTGAGGTAAAGAATTGTAAAATTCGTCCTCAATTCATGTTTGTTGAGTCTCAAACTTCACACACAGGTTGTTAACTGTCTAGCACACCTCCTCCATCGATTTTAGACCAAGAAATTGAGTGTAGAGTGAGCAGTCCGAGCTCTTTTAGAGGGTATGCCGCTGGACCCTATCGGGTGCACGGTGCCGATAGGTTTAGAGCCTTCTCCAGCTGGTTTAGACCTCATGCCGGTCTTCTACATGATCCCCTGGTGCTCTAGAGCCCAAGAACCGACCATTTGGTGGAGAATTCACCGTGCAAGACCTCGCCGGAGCTCTAGGGTTTGCTGTGACCGGTGCGCCCTATTTTCCGGCGAGTTTCAGCCGCCGGGGACCTCACCAACGTGTTCAGCGTGGGGAAATATGGGGGGGCGGCCAGCAGGGGGTCTGGAGGTGGCTGGGAACTTGTTTTCCGGCGACCTCGCCGGAGTGGGCCGCCACTGCCCTGTTGGGCGCGAGTCTGGAGGTTAGGGATGACAGGTGGGACCCACTGTCAGCATTTAAACATTTTCCAGATTTTCCCACTCTAGTTCAAACTTTGGAGAGCCATAACTTTGTGTAGGAATGTCCAAAAATTGTGAAACAAATTTTGTTGGATTCCTCTCAAAGAGTACTATCCAGGGGTGCAGACCAATGTTTATGAAAATCCCTAAATTTGGCTCATTAATTCATTTAATAAAAATCTTGTCTGAATTTTTACAGGAGTTCTGCTTATTGTAAAATTCCCAAATTTTGACAGAACATTCTTACAAAATTCCTTGAACTCCAGTAAAAATGTCAGAGGCATTTGACCTAATTTGCTTGGTCAAATAATGTGTTCATTCCTTATGTCTCTGAAAAATAGGAAAAATAAACAGAGACAATTTCAGCTTTTCGCCAATCCTTGTAAAATCCATATCTCCATGTAGCAAACTCCAAAAATAGTAAAACCAATTCCTATGGACTCAGGACATTTTGTACTTCACAAAAAGTATACTGTGCAGCATAGGAAAGCTTAATATCTAGGGGGTAAAGGCAGATTAGTGAAAACCACATAAGGATTTGTTGTGCCCACATGAAGCCATTTCATGATCTCAATTTTTGCACACTGCCTGAATACCTTCCATAGAGGCTGTGGTTAAATTCTCAGATTCATTGGACCTCTGGAACTTGAGCTACCATCTTTTAGGTTTAAGTGTTCATATAATGGACTTAATCACATGGTGATTATTAGTATCTCTTTTCACCCTAGCTTTCATCATCTCTAAGGTTGTAGATCCAACAACAGAAACCTTGCTGTTGTTTATCTGTCTTATGCGTGAGTTAACTTGTACAACAACAGTTTTGAAACATTTTCTAAATTGCTTGTGAATACATGTGCATACATCATCTTAATAGCTCACGTGACGTCGACGTTCGATGAGGACTCGACTCTACAGCGAGGATCTCCATCTCGGGACGAGTTTAGCGGATTCTCCGGAGGAAGACTAACTCCTAGCTTCTAACAAAACCGTTGAGCAAGGCAAGCCCCGGTTTGCATATCGTTACCATTTTAAGTTTTACTTTACTTCACATCATGTTTATTAGACTTGAGTGCATTATGTCTAGGATGATTGAAACCCACTTGCATGACTATTACATCCCTGATTAGAAGGTTTAGTGTAGGCTTTGCCACGTTGTAGATGCTAGGCTAATGTTGTAGCTAGCTCGGTAGAAGTCGAGTAGTAAAAAGCTACTCGCGAGAAAGTTCGAGTAAGGGAGTTACTCGCGAGAGATAAATGATAAGAGCACCCTCATGAATATGAGATGGGGACGGGGATGTTCCTGTAGGATGGAGCGCTCAAGGTTGGTCTCGACCTGCGATGGGTGTGACAATGCTTGAGACCACATTTGGCCTGGACCGGGATGGTAAGGCAAATGTGGAGGTTGGTTGTAGCCCCGTCCGTGTCGGTTAAGGACCGTATGTATGCGGCCCTGCTGGACAAGATTGAGCTGTACCGGATATATAGTGGGGTATGGGACCCATGAAACCGATGTAACACGATGGACCGTGATATAGAAACTCATCCTTCGCGTGGGAATGGCGTTGAGAAGGCGGGAGGTGTAAATCCTTTAGCGGGCAACTTCGACGTGTCCGCGTAGAGGACCATCCTGCTCGGCGCGAAGCGTTTTTCTATGTCGGGGTGTCATGTGAAAGGTTGCTGCATACAACGTAAGAAAGAGCTCTTGAGAGAGTCTTTCGAGGCGGGTGTATGTGTCGTGTATTCCGGGTTGTTATTGATTCGAATCACCGTCGCTCGCGGAAGAGGATTGAGCATACTTGCCCACTGCGCCGTGACTTAGTAAAAAGAGAAACTAAGTCTCTTAACTTGCTGTTTGTGGATTAATCACTGTATTGGAACCTTGACTGAAGTAGTTATAGAGCCAACTAAATTTCATTTCCACCTTAGGCTAGCAACATCGGGATAAGCGTTTCTTGTTTGATTGTGGACTTCCGATGTTGTGAGGCGTGAGGACCACTAAAATGAAGGCTAAAAGAATCTGAATATAAGGATCAAGTTTAGTCAAGCTGCATTTTGCAAATTCCTATGCCTACTGTCTTACTACCCCTGCATGTAGAGTTGCATGTTTAGGATTGACGGGTAAGTCTTGTTGAGCCTTAGTGCTCACGGTTGCTTCTAAGTTGTTTTTGCAGGTAGCAGGATGCCTGCTATGAAGAGGGTTGTTCGGTGAGACGACGAACCTCAAGGTTCGTTCAACTCATCGGACACCTAGCCGCTGCCTTACTTTGGTGAAGCTAGTAGGAAGCGTTCACGGGCTGAACGACTTCTCTTCGGCGTAGTTAGGGTCGAGAGTGAGTAGTTTGTCCAGCACATTTTAATTTCCGCTGCGTGTGTACATTATGTTGTAAAAGAAATTACCTTGAGTAACAAAATGGTTCCGTTATGTTTCTTACGCCTCTTTTCGTGCATGCTGTTGGGTGCCGCATCGCACGACACCACCCACTGTGATTCCCGGGCCGCGGGCGTCTCACAGTCGTGGTATCAGAGCCGCATTGGGAATAGCACGCATGAAAAGAGCATATTTTTGAAAACTTAGAGGTATACGAGTGAGGAACGTATAGTATGCCCACATAAGGAGTATTATTAGCATAGTTACTTAAGGTGGCAAACTAACAGTGTGTTACTCTTCAGTATTTAAATTCAGTAACGACGCACCTACGTGGAGGTAAGAATGGTAAGGAACGCCACCGAAAGCGGATCAATTTCGGTTAGCTCACCCATACGAGGAAAGTAGTGTGGGATGTCCCGTTCAGCAATGGACGGGAAGTGAATATGTTTTCTAAGACTCTTCATGTCTTAGAGACATATGAATGGCACTAACCTCTAGTGCGCAAACCCAGGGGCAAGAGGAGGAGACCCCATCGTGTGGTTTGTAACACGAAGTATGTTCTCTAGGACTCTTCATGTCCTATGAGGCTTACGAAAGCGCTGTTCCACCGGTGTGCTTTATTGCAAAGGTGTGGAGCCCCCGTCGGGTGGTGAATAACCCGATCATGTACCTTGAGACGTGGCTTGACTCAAGGACGGCCCGTATGGCAATGATACGGGGCGTATGTTTTTACTATGATATGGACCTGCCTGAAATGATAAACCAATGTGTGCATCATTATTGAGTGATTTTCTGCAGGTACCTTAACCACGTTAGAACATGTCGTGTAGAAAACGTTTGTGAGTGATCGTTTTAGTGCCACCACTTGAGACGTATAAGCCGGTATAAAGCCGGATAGGATTTTAATTTGGTGAGGCAACGTAGTACCGTGATGTGTTTTGAACTGCAAGAAAAAGAAGGTTTGAAAATAAAAAGAGTAAATTTGGAGTCTAGGATTCTATTAGGGGTTAATGAAATCCTATATTGAACTGAGAGTCAATTGGGAGTATAGATTCATTCACAAAGACTTAGGAATAACCTCCCCTGTTTTCAGCAAAATTTTTTTTTCTGAAGTTAAACAGGACATAACTTTTGTTTGGTTGAACCAATGGAGGTGAGCGATACATTTCTGGAAAGCTATTGAAGTATTCTACAACTCTTCATTAGAACTCCAGACCAGAATCACCCTCCAAATGGATGAAATTCTAAGATGAGTGTGAACTGTCCAAAACCAGGGCAGGCACAAATTGCTCTCTGGAAATTTCTGTATTTCGACCATAACTTTCTGTAGAAAATCTTCTAAGGGTCATGTAATACACCGTTGGAAAGCTTGTGATATATGATATGACTTTGTAGTTCAAAGTTTTTCCAGATTTGGAGTTTAAAGTCTGACAAAACAGCCACTTTCAAAGGAAGTGCTGTCAAAATTGTTCCAGATTTCTGTTAACTTTGAAATATCACAATCTTTGATCCAGAACATATATGAAGGCAAATGAATACTCGTTGGAAAGATATTGAAGTTAACTATAACTTTGATATTCAGCTTGAGATGTGAAATTGCCATTTTCATATTCAAATTCTGGGCTTAAGACCAATTGGTCATTTGGAACAGAGTAGTACTTATTGTCATTTAGCTTGAGACTTGTTGTGGACAGGGATGTCTTAGACTTCTCTAAGCTCCGTAACATGTTCTCGAGTTATTTTTCAGTTTGTCCTACTGTTGGAATTAAAGGTTTGGACAAACTTTCTCACGTTTGATAGATTCCAGAATTGTCGGAACCCTGGTTAGATTATGTGTGCTGCATTATTGAAGTGATGCTTTGACGGTTAATGTTTTTGAATTCAAGTTGAGTTTGAACTTTGAATTTTAACCGTAAATTGCTCATTCTTGCAGCATGGATCATGCTCATTCCAGGAGTGAGGTTGGTGAGTCAAGTCACGGCGAAAGTAATTTGCCACGACAAGAAGTGCCGACATCATCAACCGGATTGGCGGAAATCTTGGCAAAGATGGCTGAGTCTCTGGATCTGTTGGTGCGACAAAGCGTACGACAGGAGACACTACAGCAAAATCCTCCGCCAAGCACTTATCTGGATTTTCTAGCAAGACAACCACCGGTTTTCTCGGAAGCGAAAGAACCGTTGGAGTCGGCTCATTGGCTCCAATGTATTGAAGCCAAGTTCGATACGCTTGAGTGCGATGAATATCAGAAGACTCTATTTGCCGCTCAACAACTCCACGGAGCCGCTGGAGCTTGGTGGGTGGAGTACATCGCTACTCTTCCTGAAGGTCATCGAGTGACGTGGGATGAATTCCGGGATGTTTTCCGGGGACGTCACATTTGTTCGGGACTTCTTCGAACAAAGTATCAAGACTTTCTGGAGCTAAAGCAAGGAGAAAGAAGTGCGTACGAGTACTTCAAAGAGTTTGAAGACTTGATGCAATACGCAAGTCATATGGTTGACTCGGAAGCGTTGAAGTGCGAGTATTTCTTCCGAGGTTTGAATGTCGAACTTAAGGAACAAGTGATCTTGTTCAATAATGGTATTTACAATGAGTTGGTAAATGCCGCTATCATTAAGGAAGACATGCATCTTCGTTGTGAAGCGGAGCTGAAAAGAAGTATACCGCCAGACAGCGATATCGAGGTTTGTCCGAACTATCGAGTGCGATATTACTCGCCAGTTAGGCAACAAATTCAGCCAGTGGTGCAACTCTCACAACCACGGCTGGAGTTGACCACATATGAGCCTCCACCTCAACAACAGCGGACAGAAATTATTTGTGCAACCCTACCGCAACCAGCTACGCACGAATTATCTCCACCTCGTGTTAGTAGAGAGCAGAGGATTTCTACAACACGAAACCGTCGTGGTGCTGAGCAGAGTCACACTCGTGTGTTGTCTCAGCAATGCTCAGATCAGCACCGTGAACCTTCACAGAAGAATCGTTCAAAAGCTGGCAGGGTTAATTACACTGCTATTGAGGACATTGCAAAAGGTGAACCAGTTTTTGCGGGCATGTTCACTTTACATGAACAGCCCACTTCCATTTTGTTTGATTCCGGAGCCACCCACAATTTTATTAGCAGAGACTATGTGCTGAAGAATAATCTTCCATTTAGCACAGTTAAGCATCCGTTTCATATCAGCTCACCCGGAGGCAAGATATCAACAGATGAAATGGTCTCTCGGGCACCTTTATGTTTGGGTGGAAACATCTATCCTGCGAGCCTTATCATACTCAAAGGCCAAAGGATTGATATTATCTTGGGGATGTCATGGTTGACACATTATGGGGCTATCTTTGACATCAGCTCTCGGACTGTCCAACTGAATTCCCCAATACATGGTTGCAACATATTGAATCTTGTGGATCCATCACAACGAGTTGCAGCAGTGCATCAGATTGAAGCTCCTAAACTTGAGGATATTTCAGTGGTATGTAAATATCCAGATGTGTTTCCCGAAGACTTGCCGGGCATGCCGCCCGAACGTGATGTAGAGTTCAAGATTGAACTAGCACCGGGAACAACACCTATTTCTCGGCGACCATATAAAATGGCACCGAAGGAGCTAGCAGAAATGAAGGAGCAGCTTAATGACCTCATGGACAAAGGTTTTATACGCCCAAGTTCATCACCTTGGGGCTGTTCCGCACTCTTCGTGAAGAAGAAGGACGAGACTTTGAGACTATGCGTAGATTATCGTCCACTGAATGCTGTCACTATCAAGAATAAGTATCCACTACCGCGCATTGACATTTTGTTCGATCAACTAGTGGGTGCTAAGGTATTTTCCAAGATGGATCTTCGGTCCGGGTATCACCAGATAAAGATCCGGGCAGAAGATGTACCTAAGACGGCGTTCTCAACAAGATATGGTCTTTATGAATATCTTGTCATGTCCTTTGGATTGACCAATGCTCCGGCTCATTTTATGTATCTCATGAACTCTGTGTTCATGCCGGAGTTAGACAAGTTCGTCGTGGTTTTCATCGACGATATTTTGGTCTATTCAAAGTCAGAAGAAGAACATGCTGAACATTTGCGTATTGTACTCCAACGCTTGCGGGATCACAAGCTATATGCAAAGTTCAGTAAATGTGAGTTTTGGATCAGCAAAGTGCCGTTTCTTGGGCATATTATTTCAGCAGAAGGCATCGCTGTGGACCCAAGTAAAATCGAGCAAGTGCTGAATTGGAAATCCCCAACATCTGTTCATGAAGTGAGGAGTTTCCTAGGTTTAGCGGGCTATTATCGGAGATTCATTCCAAACTTCTCCAAAGTCGCTAAACCTATGACGGAGCTGTTGAAGAAAAGCACCAAGTATGATTGGGGCAATTCATGCTAACAAGTTTTTCAAACTTTAGTGAAGTATCTCACTACAGCTCCAGTTTTGGCCCAGCCGGACACTACGAAGCCGTTTGATGTTTATTGTGATGCATCCGGCATCGGTTTGGGTTGTGTGTTGATGCAAGAAGGACGTGTGGTCGCGTATGGATCCCGGCAACTCAGGGGTCATGAGCAGAATTACCCGACGCACGACCTTGAACTAGCTGCAGTGGTTTTAGCATTAAAAATGTGGAGACATTATCTACTAGGCAATCTAGTACATCTCTACACTGACCACAAAAGCTTGAAGTACATCTTCACACAGAAGGAACTGAATATGAGGCAGCGAAGATGGCTAGAATTGATCAAGGACTATGAACTTGAAATTCATTACCATCCGGGCAAAGCGAATGTGGTTGCCGACGCACTTAGTCGGAAAGCCCACGTTCACCATTTAGCCATGGCTGCACATGAAGAAGGAGAACCAAGCCTGCGCTTAGTTCCCTATGGGTCGCTGTTCAACCTCGCTCTTATTCCTACAATCCGAGATGAGATTGTAGAGGCTCAGAAGAGAGACAGAGGTATGTCTCATATCCGGAGGAGAGTGGACAGCGGTGAATTGAAGATGTTCCGCAAGGATGAAGAGGGTACTATATGGTTTAACAACCGCATAGTGGTCCCCGGAAACATGAAATTGCGGAGGAAGATATTGGATGAAGCACATTTATCCAAGTACTCCATTCATCCGGGAAGCAATAAGATGTACCAGGACTTGAAATCTAAGTTCTGGTGGACACGGATGAAAAGAGAGATTGTGAAGTACGTATCCGAGTGTGATACGTGTCGGCGGGTTAAAGCCGACCATATGCGGAAAGCCGGACCACTTCATCCGCTGAAGGTTCCAGCATGGAAGTGGGAAGACATAAGTATGGACTTCATCGTCGGTTTACCCATGACCAGCAACAAGCATGATTCTATTTGGGTAATCGTCGATCGTTTGACCAAGACCGCTCATTTTATTCCAGTCCATACTAAATATGTGGCAAAGAAGTATGCGGAGCTGTTCATCTCGAGAATCGTGTGTTTACACGGGGTTCCCCGCACCATCGTGTCTGACCGAGGTGCGTTGTTCGTATCCAGATTTTGGGAGCAACTGCATGCTTCCTTGGGAACCAAGTTAATTCGGAGTTCAGCATATCATCCGCAAACTGATGGTCAAACGGAGAGGATAAATCAGATTCTGGAGGATATGCTACGGGCATGTGTCATCAATCATGGGAGGAATTGGGATGACCATCTACCGTTAGCAGAATTCTCATATAATAACGGTTATCAATCCAGCATCAAGATGGCCCCGTACGAAGCTCTTTATGGCCGGAAGTGCCGCACACCACTAAATTGGTGTGAGTCCGGCGAGAGAGTGGTCTACGGGATTGATCTGGTGAATGAAGCCGAGGAACGAGTGCGAGTGATTCAAGCCAATTTAAGGGCTGCTCAATCTCGGCAGAAGAGTTATGCAGACAAACGACGTCGACCTCTTCACTTCGACATCGGGGACCATGTGTATCTTCGTGTCTCTCCGATGAAAGGGGTTCATCGGTTTGGAGTGAAGGGAAAGCTTGCTCCGCGATTCATCGGGCCGTTTGCTGTCACTGAGATATGCGGATCCGTGGCCTATCGTCTGGAGCTACCGGCGTCACTTTCGGGTATTCACAATGTTTTCCACGTCTCTCAGCTGCGGAAATGTCTTAAGTACCCAACCGCAGTTCATATGGAGAACATTGAGGATCTTCAACCGGATCTCACCTATTCTGAGTATCCGATGCAGATTATTGACGAGAAGACTCGCGCCACAAGAAATCGGACATTGCGATTTTACAAAATCTTGTGGAGCAACCACACCGCTGATGAAGCTACGTGGGAAAACGAGGAATTTCTCCGTTTAAATTTTCCAGACTTGTTTGTACCATATGTCCAGTAGTCATTCTCCCTTCTTATTTCTTTTTGTAATCTCGGGACGAGATTCTTTTAAGGGGGGAGGAATGTAACAGCCCTAACTTTTGTAAAGTTTGATGTCAGCTCATAAAACAAAGTTAAGGCAACAAAAGACTATAATTGTGTCACATGAAATGATGAACACATAAATGAACATGTGAGGGAGTTAAAAATTTTCTCTAGCCCATGCTCAACACATGTTAACCTAGGGGAAAGAACTTCGCTCCCAAAACTCTAACTCATGTGCACCTTCTCTATGAGGAGAGTGGGGGAAATTTAAACACAATTTTGAACCTTTTAAAAGGAATCATATTCAGATTTCCAAATACTTGCAAATGAATTCACCATTGCAATTTCTAGGTATTAAGGAGCTTCTGGTCCAAATTGGAATAATTGTGGGGATCATTTGCTATTTATTCCGAGGATTAAATGAGGGCACGTTCAAATTCAAACTTAAATTTGAATTTTGAACCAAACAAACTCAATTTCAAAATCTGATTTCAGATTTGAGTTCCTCATAATTCTTTTGACCAATCCTCCAAGTTTGATCACAATTGGAGCTCATTTGTTATTTTAAATCGAATTGGGGATAAGAAGGAGAATTGTGACTGTGGACCCCACTGGTCAGTCTCACAAAATTGCAAACCGACTCTGTTGCTTTTCCTTCAGCTGAGAGGGCGACAACAGCCGGTGCAACTCACCCTACCGACATGCTCACAATGCCAGCTCCTGCTTCCACACGTGAACTCGGTCTGATCTTCCCCACAGCAAGTGCAACAAGGCAAGTTTTCTTCTCCCAGCTCGATCTCAGCCCCGTGCTGCTTTTCTCCCGTGCGTTTGCCACCTGAGAAGAACACAGCGACCCCTCTGTTTCCTCCATCACACAGCCACCACTGAACTTCCTTTGCTCGAGCTCCCCACAGAGAATACCTTCTTCCCTGAGTGCTCTAGCCGGCTGTGAACTTCCCTCCGCTGTTCCATGCTTGCTGGCGCCTAGAAGCAGCAAAGTTTCTCTGCTCCCGAGTTCAAACTCAGGCAACCAAAAACTGGACGCCGTGGACAGCCCAAACCAGAAGGGATCACGCCCAAGCAAGCCACCCCATCTGTGCACCAACAAGTCTAGTTTCTCACCTCCAAAGCTCAGCCCCAGCCATTGATCACAGAGGGAGAATTTCAAGTTTTTCTCCCGGGCGGCAGAAATGGACCTTGAGGTAAAGAATTGTAAAATTCGTCCTCAATTCATGTTTGTTGAGTCTCAAACTTCACACACAGGTTGTTAACTGTCTAGCACACCTCCTCCATCGATTTTAGACCAAGAAATTGAGTGTAGAGTGAGCAGTCCGAGCTCTTTTAGAGGGTATGCCGCTGGACCCTATCGGGTGCACGGTGCCGATAGGTTTAGAGCCTTCTCCAGCTGGTTTAGACCTCATGCCGGTCTTCTACATGATCCCCTGGTGCTCTAGAGCCCAAGAACCGACCATTTGGTGGAGAATTCACCGTGCAAGACCTCGCCGGAGCTCTAGGGTTTGCTGTGACCGGTGCGCCCTATTTTCCGGCGAGTTTCAGCCGCCGGGGACCTCACCAACGTGTTCAGCGTGGGGAAATATGGGGGGGCGGCCAGCAGGGGGTCTGGAGGTGGCTGGGAACTTGTTTTCTGGCGACCTCGCCGGAGTGGGCCGCCACTGCCCTGTTGGGCGCGAGTCTGGAGGTTAGGGATGACAGGTGGGACCCACTGTCAGCATTTAAACATTTTCCAGATTTTCCCACTCTAGTTCAAACTTTGGAGAGCCATAACTTTATGTAGGAATGTCCAAAAATTGTGAAACAAATTTTGTTGGATTCCTCTCAAAGAGTACTATCCAGGGGTGCAGACCAATGTTTATGAAAATCTCTAAATTTGGCTCATTAATTCATTTAATAAAAATATTGTCTGAATTTTTACAGGAGTTCTGCTTATTGTAAAATTCCCAAATTTTGACAGAACATTCTTACAAAATTCCTTGAACTCCAGTAAAAATTTCAGAGGCATTGGACCTAATTTGCTTGGTCAAATAATGTGTTCATTCCTTATGTCTCTGAAAAATAGGAAAAATAAACAGAGACAATTTCAGCTTTTCGCCAATCCTTGTAAAATCCATATCTCCATGTAGCAAACTCCAAAAATAGTAAAACCAATTCCTATGGACTCAGGACATTTTGTACTTCACAAAAAGTATACTGTGCAGCATAAGAAAGCTTAATATCTAGGGGGTAAAGGCAGATTAGTGAAAACCACATAAGGATTTGTTGTGCCCACATGAAGCCATTTCATGATCTCAATTTTTGCACACTGCCTGAATACCTTCCATAGAGGCTGTGGTTAAATTCTCAGCTTCATTGGACCTCTGGAACTTGAGCTACCATCTTTTAGGTTTAAGTGTTCATATAATGGACTTAATCACATGGTGATTATTAGTATCTCTTTTCACCCTAGCTTTCATCATCTCTAAGGTTGTAGATCCAACAACAGAAACCTTGCTGTTGTTTATCTCTCTTATGCGTGAGTTAACTTGTACAACAACAGTTTTGAAACATTTTCTAAATTGCTTGTGAATACATGTGCATACATCATCTTAATAGCTCACGTGACGTCGACGTTCGACGAGGACTCGACTCTACAGCGAGGATCTCCATCTCGGGACGAGTTTGGCGGATTCTCCGGAGGAAGACTAACTCCTAGCTTCTAACAAAACCGTTGAGCAAGGCAAGCCCCGGTTTGCATATCGTTACCGTTTTAAGTTTTACTTTACTTCACATCATGTTTATTAGACTTGAGTGCATTATGTCTAGGATGATTGAAACCCACTTGCATGACTATTACATCCCTGATTAGAAGGTTTAGTGTAGGCTTTGCCACGTTGTAGATGCTAGGCTAATGTTGTAGCTAGCTCGGTAGAAGTCGAGTAGTAAAAAGCTACTCGCGAGAAAGTTCGAGTAAGGGAGTTACTCGAGAGATAAATGATAAGAGCACCCTCATGAATATGAGATTGGGACGGGGATGTTCCTGTAGGATGGAGCGCTCAAGGTTGGTCTCGACCTGCGATGGGTGTGACAATGCTTGAGACCACATTTGGCCTGGACCGGGATGGTAAGGCAAATGTGGAGGTTGGTTGTAGCCCCGTCCGTGTCGGTTAAGGACCGTATGTATGCGGCCCTGCTGGACAAGATTGAGCTGTACCGGATATATAGTGGGGTATGGGACCCATGAAACCGATGTAACACGATGGACCGTGATATAGAAACTCATCCTTCGCGTGGGAATGGCGTTGAGAAGGCGGGAGGTGTAAATCCTTTAGCGGGCAACTTCGACGTGTCCGCGTAGAGGACCATCCTGCTCGGCGCGAAGCGTTTTTCTATGTCGGGGTGTCGTGTGAAAGGTTGCTGCATACAACGTAAGAAAGAGCTCTTGAGAGAGTCTTTCGAGGCGGGTGTATGTGTCGTGTATTCCGGGTTGTTATTGATTCGAATCACCGTCGCTCGCGGAAGAGGATTGAGCATACTTGCCCACTGCGCCGTGACTTAGTAAAAAGAGAAACTAAGTCTCTTAACTTGCTGTTTGTGGATTAATCACTGTATTGGAACCTTGACTGAAGTAGTTATAGAGCCAACTAAATTTCATTTCCACCTTAGGCTAGCAACATCGGGATAAGCGTTTCTTGTTTGATTGTGGACTTCCGATGTTGTGAGGCGTGAGGACCACTAAAATGAAGGCTAAAAGAATCTGAATATAAGGATCAAGTTTAGTCAAGCTGCATTTTGCAAATTCCTATGCCTACTGTATTACTACCCCTGCATGTAGAGTTGCATGTTTAGGATTGACGGGTAAGTCTTGTTGAGCCTTAGTGCTCACGGTTGCTTCTAAGTTGTTTTTGCAGGTAGCAGGATGCCTGCTATGAAGAGGGTTGTTCGGTGAGACGACGAACCTCAAGGTTCGTTCAACTCATCGGACACCTAGCCGCTGCCTTACTTTGGTGAAGCTAGTAGGAAGCGTTCACGGGCTGAACGACTTCTCTTCGGCGTAGTTAGGGTCGAGAGTGAGTAGTTTGTCCAGCACATTTTAATTTCCGCTGCGTGTGTACATTATGTTGTAAAAGAAATTACCTTGAGTAACAAAATGGTTCCGTTATGTTTCTTACGCCTCTTTTCGTGCATGCTGTTGGGTGCCGCATCGCACGGCACCACCCACTGCGATTCCCGGGCCGCGGGCGTCTCACAAATACGTCCATTTCTACCTAGGTCCACGTTCCTACGGGCAACCTTGGCTCTGATACCACCTCTGTCACACCCGGTTTTTCCGAAGAACAACCAAGTGAATATCACACGTATGCCAGGATCATTTTCTCATACATGTGATGACAAATAGTGAAGCATCATTTATTACAAGCCAGGTGTCGAATATAAGTAAGTCTTACATCGCAAATGTCTCAATGGACACTAATGCTTCATCACAAGTAAATAAACTAGCAGCGGAATATTATTCTTTTAGGGCTCCATCACAGGCGTTGCCCGGGGTCTCCATGAACCTAGAAACCTTCCTCGGGTCCAAAGTCTTGGTCATTATACACCACCTCATTGTCTTGACCTGAGCAGCAATATAAACCAACAAATATGCAAGGTTGAGTACCAAGGGTACTCAGCAAGTGTGGGAAAATTATATCATGCATGGCTAGAACAAGGAGAGGTTGAACTCATGGTGAAAGCACTACGCAATTAATACCTATCACCTTAGCTTATTAAGCACCTACCTTACTACACAGGTGAAATGTTCCCACTCTCCCATCCCATCATCATAACCCAATACCCACAACAACATTTCCAATGTTAAGCTCCCCGCTTAACTTCAAAAAACCATCAATCCTCTAATCATGAATAAGTCCAAGCCGCTCTTAACCGTGAGCACGGCTGTCAAGACAGTTTTGACTCTGCAGAGTTTGTACCACTGTACCCACATGTAGTGATTTCATCCCCCGTTGCCGGGTGGACTAAAAGAACCTCCATTATGCCAGTGGCTACGATCCACATTCACACTTCCCAGGTGTGCAGCCAGGAGATCACTACGAAGCCTTTACAAAGGGATTCCCGACGAGCGTGGGCCCACTGAGGTTTCACCCCTAACAGCATACAAGAGGCTCCAACCCCGCTGCAGTGGTCCCCTCTTGAGCCTTGCGGTTCATATGGTAGTCCAGCTGACACCTACTCCCCGCACCATCCAACACACCCATACTACGCCGGGGATACACCTAATTATTTGGCCAAGCTGCCCCATCTCAGCATGTGGTTGGCACTGTAAAGCCGGGTTACATGCTCCATGAACCGGTCCTTAGGATCCAGGCAAGTACTAAACACAAACCCAAGTCTCGTGCACCTAGCACACAACCAAAACATCCAACTTGCCTTGATCCCTACCTCTACATAACTCACAATGTCTCATTCAAGAGTATGGTAATATAAACTGATGATCTCATGTCCCAAATATCCCATTATAAGCATGGCTAAGCATATGCATGGAAATAAATGACATGGTAAAATAAATCCCAACCCAAGCTACAAGGAAACAAGGTAATGCAATTCTAGGGAAACTTTCCTAGTATGGGTTTCATATTTCATTTGACAATGCAAATAATTCCATCTACACATCCTAGCATAGGATCAAAGTGGTCAAGGACACTTGCCTCCTTCTTGCTGCTCTTGAAATGGGTAGTCCTGGTCTTGGAAAGGAATAACTTGCTCTTGAGCAGGTTCTACATCACACCATCACACATAGCAAAAGAAAAACAATAATCCATAAGACATAGTTCACACTTCCACTTCATACAAACCACACATTCATATTTATGAAATTCATTCACCATTATATGTGTTGTGGTTACTCTGTGTGTGTTGATCTGTGGCTTGCATACACTTTTATTTATATGTATATGATTCCTACTTTGGTGTTCATATTTATACTTACATACTATATATATATATATATATGTGTGTGTTTCAGTTTTAAATAAATTCCTTATATTAAACTACTACACCTTTTCACTACCAAGTATGTATGAAAAGTATTTTTCTTCTCCATATGTGCCTTCAGAATTTCTACCAACCCTAAACTGAATTCTTTGGATTTTAGAAACTCCATTTATCATTTGCTAGTTGCTATATTTTCAGATTTATTCTCCTATGCATAAATGTGTATTTTATTATGGAATTAGTAATACACATCATCTAAACAGAATAGGTTCTGGTCCTAAATAATTTAATAACATATTTTGACCTTTGCCTCTGATGTAAACTATTTTATAATTATTTTACCTATTTTCTATAACTATTCTTTACTTAAAAATGTGTCCCTAAATGTGAATAATAAATTAAACAGATTCAATTCTGTCCAAAATATGTTTTTATCTCACTCCAAAATTTTCTAAACACTGAGAAAGTCTTTAACTTAATTTTGACAATATGTTTGTCCCACTTTTTAATTTTTAAACACTAGTTACATATAACCAATTTTCAAAATTAAATACTAAACAGGGTTAAAAAGTAAACTCACCCCATTACAGGGTCTATAATATTATTTTCAGGGGCTAGATCTGAAGTTTCCGGGGCTAGCTCTTAATTCCAGAGAACCCCAGGGGGTAGCACGTAAGAATTCCAGTCTTTATAATGCGGGGCTGACGTGGATCGTCCGATTTTATACCGACGGCTGAGATTATAACATCGAACCGGTACGCGGGGATTTAAACCCTACCGTGCGATTTAAAATAAACGGCGCACAAGCGGCCACGTCGCTCTGATCGAGCGCGGGCGGCGCTGCCGGCGGCGCACGGCGGCGGGAAGCGGCGATCTCGCCGGAAAGTTTCGGATCCTCGAAAATTCTGCCTAGAACTGTGATCTTATGGCATAGATTGGTAGAGGGGAGGTCAGGGATCTCACCTCGGGGGTTTTCTTGAGCTCGGGGGTCCTGGAAAGTGATCGGCGGCGAGGTCCGAGGCAAAACCACGGCGAAGCTCGTCGGCGCTGTGTTTACACCGTAAGTCTCTGAGTTTTCTGCACCTGCAAAGCTCCCCGGAGGCGGTGGATCAAGACCAGCGAGTTAGATCAGAGTTTCCAAGCTTAGATCGGCCAGAATTCACCGGCGAAGTCTCGGTGCTCACCGGAGTAAAAATCGGCGATCGCGTGGGAAAAACCGATCGGGGCTGGGGTTTTTATAGCCGGGGGAGGGCGGTGGGTCAGTTGTGATCAAGTTTGAGTCTTCTGGGACCGGAATTCGGGCTGAGGGACACGGTATTCCGATCGGTTAAGATCGCGTGCGCGCGGGAGAGAGTCCGGGGTCGGCGCGAGCGAGGTTGGGTATGACAGGTGGGTCCCACCTGTCTGTGTGAGAGAGCGCGGGCGCGCGCGGCTGCGGGCTGGCGTGGGGGAAACTGGGCCGGCTGGCGGGTTTCGGCCCACTGGCCGGTTTTTTTCCGTTTTCTCTTTTTTTCTTTTCCATTTCTTTTCTGATTTGAGTTTAATTTGAATTCCAGTTTGAATTTGAATTTTTGCAAAACATGCAACACGTCCAAAAATTTTTAAATTCCCCTCTGAACATGGTTTAGTGTTTTGAAACAAAATTTTGGGGTGTTACAGGGGACCCAGACGGCACACCTCCCCGGGAAAGATGGTAGTCGGGGTCCGGACGTCAATACACCGAATTGTCCAGACTCCGTAGCTTAGCAGATGACCATAAACCATAACGGGGTCGACGAGCAGAGAAAATGCAACTACATGACACGGTTAGAGAATGTATATGTGCAAGCCGCAGGGCTCCGGTCCGTGGGGCAGTAACTCCAACTTTCCCAAGGGGACACTCTCGGACCCCAAAGGCTGGCGCCTCCCGAAGGCCCTAGAGTTGTGTCTTAGACTGGCAACCGGTTACCAGGGGTTCATCACGATTGGTCAAACTAAGCAAGTTGCTTGGACCCCGACAACTCGTAAAAGGAAGTGGGTGCGCATCTACGGCAAGCAACGAGGAAACGACAACTGCTTTGGCGAGTTAAGGGATCCTCCGATCTTTGCGGCATCAAGGGTGTGAGGACCTCACGGGAACTGGAAATGGGTCCTCTACCTATCGGACTCAGCGCCAAGCGATTAATAGAAGGAAGATCAACGGAACCACTTTTTCATTCATCAATACAGAAATACAAGGCAAGACAATAAAAGACTTAGAGCGGAGATATTTTCATTAAAATTGGGGTCCCGACGCACAAGAGAGGATACAAGATAACTAAGGAACTCAAGTTAAGTAGTCTTCTGCTTCGTAGACTGCTTGGTTGTCCCCTGAGCCGATCTCTGTGCAGTGAGACGACCACCAGCTATTAGACCAAGGTCAGCAGCAGTGCACGCTGAACTGAGACAACGATGGCATCCATGTGTTGTATCAGACGATGCATGTTGGACCGCTGTAATAGTAACATCCAGTACAGGATGTGCAAAATTGCCGTCTAGGACAGATTTGCTGTCTACAACAGTACCAGGAGGAAGGCTTGATCACCTCAGTGTGACTAGGGGGCTCTACATGCTTCGTGAAAGCTGCTAGATTGGTATTCCCCTGGACTTAGCCTTCCTCCGGTACCAGCAGGCAGCCCTCTTGCGTCAAAAAGCCTAGAGGACATGCTCCACAGGGCACTGGCGTCGAGGCTCACTGCGGGTCGAAGACCCTATCCCCGACAGCCTCCCCAGCCGTCGGCATGCCATCAGGATAGCTTGTGCCTCTATCCGGGTCCTTCAGGGAGAGGGATGTACCAAACAACCTCACCGAAGGTCGCACACATACGAACATCTCGCAGAAGTAGACAAAGACAATCACCAGTGAGGAGACATCTGGTGGGCGAGAGCATTTGGAAGCAGAGACTTTCAGTGCGCAAGAGTGGAACGGAGGCCACATGGTGAGGAGTGTCGTCCTACAACCGTGAGGCCTCCTTTTATACCCGTTCGTTGCCTCAGACAGCACAACAGCCACGACGATTGGGTTACCTCCGCTACACACCATGGGATATTCGCCTCCCCCAGTAATGAGCTGGACTCAGGTCCACCCGCCAGCCACTGGAGGTCGGGAGGATAACCCTTCGGGAACGTCCAGCGGTCCCCAAGGGAAGCGGTGCGACCGGCTCATCGGCTGCCGCAAGAAAACAGCCCGAGGCAACCCCTCGAGCACGTCGCCGTAACACGCGCCAATGACAGGTAGGGGCCCATGCCCACCAGTCAGGCACTAATGGGACAGACGAGTATAAAACTCAGGAACGTTCGACATCTCCTGAGGGAAGCGGCGCAGTGCTCCTACAGTCACGGGTGGTTGCAGTAATAGCCCCGAGGCAACCCCTCGACTACCACACCGTGACCGGTCAAGTCGGAGTGGACGCGACGATGCGCTGCCACTTTGACTCAGTGTGCCCACTACGCCAAGGACGAACAACCTTTTCATCTCCCAGGGACGTCTGTTTGCCTTCTACGCAAAAATTTCCCGCCGTTTCGATTCCCAGTAATTGCAAGATCGAACCCACGACGCGGGAGAGATAGGGGCCCCACCTGCGGGCTCAATGCCTCCCCCGAGACGGGCCCGGGGCCACTGTCGGTACCCTGCGAACCGGGTACCCTCGCGTAGTGGGAAAAAAGGCACCTGGGCCCCGCCTTCCCAGCTTAGGCGGGCCCCAGCGTAAGCCCTGCGCTCTAGGCCCCATGGCTGTCCCAGAGTTGCAACGCATCTTCAGACCCTGAGCCTAACTACTGGTCGAGGATAGCTCGGGAGCCGACACGTGTCCAGCAGTGCCGGACCCCAGCTCCACCAAGGAGGGCGCCGGCACCACCACGGGCCTTGAACCTCTGAGCCACATTCCCCGGCCGGAGAGAGCTCCGGAGGTGCCACACGTCCTGCGGCTCCCGATCCAACCTCTAGCATGGAGGCCTCTGGTGCTGCCATGTAGGCAGCATCTCTGGACGTACCTTCCCCCTAGGGAAGGCTCCGGATGTGCCACGTGTCCTGCGGCTCCGGATCCGACCACCAGCATGGAAGAGCTCCGGTGCTGCCGCGTGCCCAATAATTCCAGATCGCATACTACTCCACGAGACGGCTCCGGAGGAGATGCATGTCCCAGGGGCCAGATGCCCAGACGATACACCAGCAAGCAACGGTGAAAGACAGGGCGGCGAGGCGTGACGACACAACAGTGCCGCCCAACGGCACTGGGCCACCTAACAGAGCAAAGAGACGCGGCGACAAGACGGGGACTTCATCATCACAAGCCACCCGGTCAGAGGCGCCTGGCGGGTCAGGCGGCACGCCTTAACTCCACCGACATCGACAATACATATATAGCTGTAAATATCTGTAGCTCATGTATAGGAGACAGAGAGCCGCCAGGCTACCTGTCGGGCCCCGGGCCACCATGTAACTGCCCTGGCCTTGGGCTATAAAAGGACCGGGGCAGCCTCTGGGCAAGGGGTTCGCGACCTAGGGAACTCATCCTCATAGGCGAGCAAGCAATACACCAGGCACTCCCATGGACGTAGGGTTTTACGCTCCGGCAGCCCGAACAACGTAAATCCTTGTGTCTCTCTCGCCATTGTGCTCCGACCTTCGAGATCCACTAGCCCTCCAAAAAAAGAACCTCCACGGTCTGCTTCCGAGCAGACCGGGGGAAGTGTCGTAGCGAACACTTCGACAACTCAGATGATTTTTCTTGGTTGTGCTGCAGGGACGAAGGGCTATCAGATGTATAATCCGGCTGATGGGCACACACATATATTGGTGACGTGATATTCGACGATACAACCAAGTGGGACTGGGGAGGAGTGGGAGAAGAGGACTACACCGCTTTCCACGTCGAGTCCTTAGGTTCAGCACCTGCTGGACCTGCTGTTCCAGCACCCGGACAGGTGCTACAGGGTCCAGAGGGGCCAAACAGCACCCCTGCAGTGCCCAGGAGGGACACAGAAGGGTCTGTCCAGACCCTAGGAGTTCCTGCGCCAGCCTCCACACCTGCTGGAGGGGGTCCAGCACCCACGGCGTCGCCCCCAAAGGACCCTGCAGGGACTGTCCAGCACAGATCAGGGCTGGTACAGTCCTACACGGGGGTCAGCAGCAGCGGGGGGTTCCGGACTTGAAGATTCCAGCACCTTCGTCATGCCCCGGAATCCTCCGTGGCCCATCCGCTTCACCACACCGCTGTCGGACCCCGGCAACAACGTTGTCGACGCCTACTACGACGATGGCGCTAAACTGCGGTTCTGCACGATGCGCAACGTGCTTGGAACCCTCACCTCTCCTGGTCGGGCTGAGCGCCCACCAAGCTTGGAGGTGGGGGAGCTCATGTTCACAACCGCGGAGGAGCCCACGTCCTTCGCCGATGCTGAGGAACACCCGTGCTGGGGACGGGCCATGCTCGAGGAGATGGAGTCCATAGAAGAAAACAAGACTTGGCAACTTGTTGATTGTGGGATGACCTGCTGCTGGGCCTGGGCGGCCAGAACAGGGGGGCGAACCCTGATCCCCCTCCTTTGTGTGCGTGCCCAGGTCAGGGGGCTGGTCAGCCCCTATATGGTGAGGCTGCACCAAGTTTAGGCGGCAGCCCTAGTTTAGGAAGTGTTTAGATTTTTCTCCTATTGTAATAGATTAGGACTCTTCTAAGGGGGGCTATATAAAGAAGCCAAACACCCCAGTTTTATTTAGATCAATAAAAGAAAATACTTCTCCACATCAAACCCTAGCCGCCGCCACTTCTCCCTCTCTTGGAGCCGCCGCCTCCCTCTGCCCTAGCCGCCACCAGGGGCTAGAACCAGCCGCCACTTATGTTCCCCCCTCCGTTCTGCGTCTCTTCAACACCAGAACAGATTGGGCGCCTCCTGATCTCTCCCCTGCTCTGTTCTCTCAAGAACATAATTAATCTGCTCAGTTTTTCCACACCTCCAAGCAGCGGCAGTACCACCAGCCATGCGACACCCTCTCCGGCAGCTCGTGAGGTGAACACCGGGACAGGGTTCCCCGTGCTCACCAAGACCAACTACGCGGAGTGGGCTGTCATGATGAAGATCAAGCTGAAGGCACGGCTGCTTTGGAAGGCCGTGGAGGAGGGCAACGTGAGTGAGCAAGAAGATATGATGGCGCTTGACATCTTGGTCAGCTCTGTCCCGTCGGAGATGATCAAGACGATAGGAGAGAAGAGGAAGGCGAAGGAGGCATGGGACACGATTGCCATCATGCGGGTCGGGGCCGACCGCGTGAAGAAGACGACGGCACAACAACTCTGGAAGGAGTTCGAAGCCGCTGCCTTCAAGGATGGTGAGAGCGTGGAAAACTTCTCCCTCCGCCTGAGCGGCATGCTATCACGGCTTGCATTGCTAGGGGAGGAGATAGGAGAAGAGAGGGTCGTGGAGAAGCTCCTGCGAAGCGTTTCAGAACGCTTCCAACAGATCGTGGTGGCGATCATGACACTGCTGGATGTGTCGACTCTCACCTTATCAGAGGTGACGGGGCGTCTCAGGGCGGCGGAGAACGCCTTCGACTCGACGCAGCGGAAGGGAGGAGTACACCACGGCCAGCTGTACCTCACTCGGCAGGAGTGGGAGGCACACCGGAAAGAGGAGCGGTCTACCCAATCCGCGGGTTCTTCTAAGAGGGGCGGCCGAAAGGGCCCGCACAAGAAGAATAGAGACAAGAAGGGAGGTTTCGGAAAAGATATTCCGTGGGACCAGTGCAGAAAGTGCGGGAAGAAGGGCCACTGGGCCAGGGAGTGTCGGTCGAAGCCTAAGCAGGAGGAGCCGCAACAGCAGGTTTTCGTGGCGAAGGCGGAGGAGGGCGCCTTGTTCATGACAAGGGTGGCCTCAGTACAGGAGGAGCCTGTACAGGAACGTCCTACGCGCCCACATGAGATAGTGGAGGTACGTGTCTTCACTCACCACGGAAACGACGATGACTTTGACGACACTCGTTGGTACCTCAACACGGGCGCGACCAACCACATGACGGGTTCGCGCGCCATCTTCTCCGAGCTCGATGAAAACGTCATCGGAACCATCAAGCTCGGCGACAACTCTGTCGTGCGTATCCAGGGTATGGTCCTATTCGCCGCCAAGATGGGTGAGAACATGAGTCCCACCGGCGTCTACCTCATCCCGCGCCTCACCACCAACCTCATCAGCGTCGGCCAGTTGGATGAAGATGGCTACAGCATCACGGTGCATGGAGGAGTGATGAACATACGGGATGAGCAGCAGCGTCTTCTCACACGAGTTCAGCGCGATGACAACAAGCTGTACTCCATCAGGATCAACATCACACGTCCGGTTTGTCTAACCGCGAGGCGTGATGATGTTGCGTGGCGTTGGCATGAACACTACGGACACGTCGGCTTCTAGGCGCTTCGGATGTTGGCACGAGAGGAGATGGTGCTCGGGCTTCCGCAAATTGATCATGTCTATCAATTGTGTGAAGCTTGCTTGGTCGGGAACCAGAGGCGCTCCAGCTTCCCCAAGCAAGCTCGGCGGCGCGCGAAGGGCGCACTCGAACTCGTCCACGGAAACATCTGCAGGCCTATCACGCCGATGACTCCAGGCGACAAGAAGATGTTCTTGTTGTTAGTGGATGACATGAGCCACTATATGTGGCTCCATCTTCTAGCAACCAAGGACCAGGCGCCCGACTTAATTCAGCAATTCCAGGTGACAGCTGAATTAGAGTTCGGGTGGAGGCAGAAGCTACTCCGTACTGATCGCGGAGGGGAGTTCATCTCACAAGAGTTCAGCGAGTACTGCGCTCAGCACGGAGTACAATGTCAGCTTACAGCCCCGTATACGCCGCAGCAAAACGGGGTTGTGGAGCGGCGCAACCATACGGTGGTCGGCATGGCGAGGAGTATGTTGAAGGAGAAGGGTATGTCCGGGATTTTTTGGGGTGAGGCAGTTATCACGGCTGTCTACATCTTAAATCGATCCCCCACCGGCGGCTAGGACAGGAAGACGCCATATGAAGCTTGGCATGGAGAGCGACCAACCGTCAACTACTTCCGAACTTTTGGGTGCGTAGGGCATGTCAAGAACACCTGCCCCCACCTGAAAAAGTAGGAAGACCGGAGTACTCCGATGATTTTTCTTGGCTATGTTGCAGGGACGAAGGGCTATCGGATGTATAATCCGGCTGATGGGCGCACACACGTACCCCTGTGCATTCCCCATGTAGCAAGGCCTAAAGTTTTACAAGACAAGTGATAGTCCGTTGATGCATGCAACGGACTATAGGAGTTTGGTCGGAGGGCTGCAATACTTGGTGAATATACGTCCCGATCTTGCCTACTCGGTCGGGTACGTGAGTCGGTTCCTAGAGGAGCCCAAGGAGGAGCACTTTGCTGCAGTCAAATGCATTGTACGCTACATAGCGGGTACAATCAACTATGTAGTCTTCTATGCAAGAGGAGTCATGGAGCTTATTGGGTACTCGGATAGTGATTATGCTGGAGACGTGGAGGACCGCAAGAGCACAAGCGGGATGCTGTTCTGTTTTGGAAACAACTCCGTTTCATGGCAGTCCTGCAAGCAGAAGGTGGTGGCCTTGTCCTCATGTGAAGCAGAATATATCGCAGCAGCTCAAGGGGCATGTCAGGGTGTATGGATGGCACGGCTGATTGAGGACTTAGCTGAAAAATCGAAGGCGCCGGTGCTGCAGGTTGACAACAAGTCAGCTATAGACTTGAGCAAGAACCCGGTACACCATGACAGATGCAAGCACATCTATGTCAAGTACCACTACATACGGGAGTGTGTGGACAGCGGTACTATTGTGCTTGAGCAAATCTCCACTTAAGACCAGATGGCGGACATCTTGACCAAGGCCCTTGGAAGACAGAAATTCGTGGAGATGAGAAAAAGGATCGGGATCCTGGACGTGGGCCAGCGTCAGGATCAGGAGGAGAACGTGGGATGACTTGCCGCTGGGCCTAGGCGGCCAGAACAGGGGTGGGGGGCGAACCCTGATCCCCGCCTTTGTGTGCTCGCCCAGGTCAGGGGGCTGGTCAGCCCCTATATGGTGCGACTGCACCAAGTTTAGGCGGCAGCCCTAGTTTAGGAAGTGTTTAGATTTTTCTCCTATTGTAATAGATCAAAACTCTTGTAAGGGGGGCTATATAAAGAAGCCAAACACCCCAGTTTTATTTAGATCAATAAAACAAAATACTTCTCCACCCCAAACCCTAGCCGCCGCCACTTCTCCCTCTCTTGGAGCCGCCGCCTCCCTCTGCCCTAGCCGCCACTTCTGTTCCCCCCTCCGTTCTACGTCTCTTCAACACCAAAACAGATCGGGCGCCTCCTGATTGTTGAACAGTATGTGTATTAGGGGGCATTTTAGTCTTTTGTATTAGGGTTGCTTAGCCCTTAAGCTGTGTCCCCCTATATATGTATCCTCCTTGACAGGCTGTTAATTGACTAATCACTTTTCCCTAATCTAATTTGGTATCAGATTACCTTCTCTCTCTCCTCTCCCAATCCCGATCCTGATGCCACCAATGGTCGCTGCCGCCGCTGGCGCGCCGGCCCCGCCGCCGCAGCAGCCGCCGCCGGCTCCCCTTCCCTCCCCAACGCCTTCCCGGTCACGGCCGCCGCTGGATTCAGCGCCGCCGATCCAGTCGCCGCCTCCTCAGCGCCCGCCTCCACAGGATCCGGCGCCGCCGGCTCCGCCGTCGTCTCCCCTGCGCCCGCCGCCACCGGGTCTGGCGCCGCGGGCCGCGCCGCCACCTCTCCTGTGAGCGCCGCCGCCAGATCCGGGGCATCCAGCCCCGCGGCCGGCCTCAATGCCCTCTCCCCTGGGCGCACGTGGACCTTGCGCAGCGGCTCGAGGGGATCGCCGCTCCCCATGGCTGGCGCGCCACCGCTGGCCGGCAAGCCACCGTCGGCTCACCTTCCCCCTCTTGGGCAGCCGCGTCTCCCTTCTTCCCTCCAAGGTGCACCGCCTTCCTCCTCTCTGGTCGCCGTGCTGACCAGATCTGCCGCCGTCCCTGCCTTGGCTGGGCCCTGGCCGCGCCCTTGCTGGCCCCCTCTTCTCTGGCCACCGCCAGGGGCGTCTTCACCGTTCCCTGCCGGCGGACCGTTCGTGCGCCCCGGCGTTGGCCCGGCGCCGCCATTCGGAGCCCCGCCTCCCGCTGCAACGGGTGGGTTCAGGGGCTCGACGCCGCCACAGGGTCCCTTCACAGCTGGCCCGCCTCCTCAGGGCCCTTTGCTTCCACCCACTGGTGCACCCCTGCTGCTGCCCGCTGGCGCACCCGTGCTGCCGCCCGCCGGCGCGACCCCACCGCTGGCCACCGGTGCTCCTGCAGCCCCCAGCGCTGCCACCCCTCGAGCCGCTGCTGCCGCCTGGCATGCCGTCGTCGCTTCTGCAGCACCCTACGATGGTGCCGCTACCTGGCCCGCTGCAGCTGCAGCCGCCCCTTGAGCCGCCGGTCCTGCTGCCCTGGGAGGTACTTCTCGGCCACCATCGGCTGATGATCCTGGATCGGCTGTTGCCTACTCGGTTGGCACCACCGTCGAGGGCTCGAGCATGTTGCCTTCCTTCCTGGCGCCGCCACCGCCGGGGCATGTCGCGACCCTTTCTACATCGTCGGTCTACCTGCGGGGTCTCACGCCGTCTGGCCCTGACTGGGTGGTAGACTCCGGAGCCTCGTATCACACTACCCATGATGTCGGTATCCTCTCCTCTACCCGCCCGTCCCGTCCCTCTGATCCTTCATCTATCGTTGTTGGGAATGGGATGGCTCTTCCAGTCACCTCAGTAGGTGACTCAGGTTCGCTGGATTCGTTTCAGCTACGTGATGTTCTTGTTGCTCCTGACATCATTCATCACCTTCTTTCCGTTCGTTGTTTTACTACTGACAACCATGTTTCCCTTGAGTTTGATCCTTATGGTGTAACTTTGAAGGATCTTACTACTCGACACATTCTCTTTCGTTGTGATAGTACGGGTCCCCTGTACACGATGCGTCTTCCTGCTTCTGCTCTGCCTCTTGCCCTGACTACGACAACTTCTTCAACCATTTGGCATCTTCGGCTTGGCCACCCTAGTGTTGATGCTATGTCGAAGTTGTCTGGTAGTTCAGTGATTTCGTGTACTCGGGGTACTCATGAGTCTCTTTGCCATGCTTGTCAGTTGGGTCGCCACGTTCGACTTCCTTTTCCGCATTCTGTCACTTGTGTCGAGCGCATCTTTGATTTGATTCACTGTGATCTTTGGACTTCACCCGTTCTCAGTGTTTCTGGATATAAGTATTACTTGGTGGTTGTTGATGATTTTTCGCACTATTCGTGGACTTTTCCCTTGCGACAGAAGTCTGATACGTTCGGCACTCTTTCTCACTTCTTCGCTTGGGTGTCCACCCAGTTTGGGCGCACGATCCGTGCGGTCCAGTGCGATAACGGGCGCGAGTTTGACAACTCTGCGTTCCTTGATTTTCTGCTTTCTCGCGGTGTTCATTTGCGCATGTCTTGCCCGTACACTTCCCCCCAGAACGGCAAGGCTGAGCGCATGATTCGGACCACCAACGATGTCATGCGCTCCCTGATGTTTCAGACTTCTACCCCTGCTCGTTACTGGGCGGAGGCGCTTCACACCGCCACCTACCTCATTAATCGCCTTCCTACTAAGACGATTAGTGCTCCCACCCCTCACTTCGCTTTGTTCGGCACCCCTCCTCTCTACGACCACCTTCGAGTTTTTGGGTGCGCGTGCTACCCTAATCTCTCTGCCACTGCCCCTCATAAGCTCGCGCCTCGCTCGACTCGGTGTGTCTTCCTTGGGTACTCCCCTAACCATAAGGGGTACCGATGTCTCGACCTTACCACTCGCCATATCTTGGTCTCTCGACACGTCGTGTTCGACGAGTCCTCCTTCCCTTTCGCTGGGTCCTCCTCTGACTCGGTCTCCGAGTTGGACTCTCTTTTTTCCACTGACCCTGAGACCGCTCCTGTCCAGCAACCCTGTTTTTTACCTTCTGCAGGTCTTCCTCTAGCTGCGCCGGACACGACCACGGTGTCTCAAACACCACCTGTCGTGCCTCCCGCGGCTCCAGCATTCTTGCTGCCACTGGCCGTTCCTCCGACGGCCCCAACGTCGTCCGCTGCGCCACGCGCGGCCCCGGCGTCTCCGACGATGTCCGCTGCACCACGCGTGGCCCCGGCGTCCTCGATGTCGCCCGCCGTGCCACGCGCGGCCCCGGCCTCCCCGACGTCGTTAGCCGCACCTTGCGTGGCCCCAGCACCGCCTGCCGTGCCATGTGCGGCCCCGGTGTCCCTTACGGCGTCCCCGACGTCATCCGCCGTGCCACGTGCGGCCCTGGTGTCCCTGACGGCGTCCCCAACGTCACCCGCCGTGCCACGTGCGACCCCGGTGTCCCCGACGGCGTCCCCGACGTCGTCCTTCGCACCTCACGTGACCTCGACGTCCATGACGGCGTCTCCGACATCGTCCGTCCCTCCTCGTGCAGCTCCGACACCCACGACGGTGTCTTCGCCGTCATCAGCCGCACCACCTGCGGCCCCTGGACCGCGGTACGCCGATCCCGCTCTCGTCTATCAGCGACGAGCGCGGATTGGTGGACTGTACTCTTCGCGCCCTGAGGACCTGGTGTACCACCCTCCGCTGCTTCACCGGGACCCTCGTCACGTTCACCCGATGGTGACTCGACGGGCCGCCGGCGTCCTTCGACCTGTGGAGCGCTTCTCCGGGGTCGTTCTCTCGTCCTCGACCCCCCGGAGCCTGCCTCGTCATCCATCTCGCCTATCCCCTCTTCTGTCCGTAGCGCCCTCGCCGATCCTCATTGGCGTCGGGCTATGGAAGAACAGTATGCGGCCCTACTTGCCAACCGGACCTGGGACCCGGTTCCCCGTCCTGGTCGTGGCAATGTTGTCACGGGCAAGTGGGTGTTCACGCATAAGAGGAAGGCTGATGGGTCTCTAGAGAGGTACAAGGCACGGTGGGTGCTTCACGGTTTCAGGCAGCGTCCCGGCGTCGACTACGATGAGACTTTCAGCCCGGTGGTGAAGCCGGCGACGGTTCGCACCGTTCTGTCGCTGGCTCTGTCGCGTTCTTGGCCTGTCCACCAGCTGGATGTCAAGAACGCCTTCCTCCACGGGACGTTGACGGAGACAGTGTACTGTAGTCAGCCGACACGGTTTGTTGATTCAGCCCATCCAGACATGGTCTGCCGGCTGAACAAGTCCCTGTACGGGCTGAAGCAGGCGCCTCGGGCTTGGTACAGCCGGTTCGCCTCCTTCCTGGCCTCGCTCGGCTTCGTCGAGGCCAAGTCGGACACTTCGCTCTTCGTCTACAGGCGTGAGGGTGACACTGTCTACCTCCTCCTGTACGTGGACGATATTGTCCTCACGGCGTCCAGCCCGGCTCTTCTTCAGCGCACGATCTCCGCCCTGCAGCGCGAGTTCGCGATGAAGGATCTCGGCCAGCTCCACCATTTCCTGGGCGTTGCGGTCGAGCACCGCCCGGGTGCTCTGTTCCTCCACCAGCGCCAGTACTGCCTAGATATCCTCGAGCGAGCGGGCATGGCTGATTGCAAGCTGTGCTCCACTCCCGTGGACACCCAGACGAAGGTTTCTTCGTCCGAAGGCGCCCCGGTCGCCGTCCCTACCACTTACAGGAGTCTTGCAGGTGCACTGCAGTACCTCACCTTCACCAGGCTGGACATCTCCTACGCGGTTCAGAAGGTGTGTCTTCACATGCATGATCCGCGGGAGCCGCACCTCACGGCGGTGAAGCGGATCCTTCGGTACCTGCGTGGTACCCACGACTACGGCCTTCTTCTACGCGCGACTCTGCCTCCAAGCTGGTTGTTTACACCGACGTTGACTAGGCGGGTTGCCCGGACACCCGCCGGTCCACCTCCGGCTACGCCGTCTTCCTAGGCGGCAACCTTGTCTCCTGGTCCTCGAAGCGGCAGCACGTGGTGTCCCGCTTGAGTGCCGAGGCGGAATACCGCGCCGTGGCCAACGGTGTGGCCGAGTCCTCCTGGCTTCAGCAGCTGCTTCAGGAGCTACACTCCCTCCTCGCCTGGAGTACGTTGGTCTACTGCGACAACATCAGCGCCGTCTACCTCTCCACCAACCCGGTGCAGCATCAGCGCACGAAGCACGTAGAGATCGACCTTCACTTTGTTCGTGAGCGAGTGGCTCTTGGGGAGGTGTGAGTCCTGCACGTTCCAACGTCGTCGCAGTTCACCGACATCTTCACCAAGGGACTTCCTTCGACGGTGTTCACCGAGTTTCGGTCCAGTCTCAACATCTGCCATGGCTAGATGTTGGGACTGCGGGGGGGGGGGGGGGGGGGGGGTGTTGGACAGTACGTGTATTAGGGGGCATTTTAGTCTTTTGTATTAGGGTTGCTTAGCCCTTAAGCTGTGTCCCCCTATATATGTATCCTCCTTGACAGGCTGTTAATTGACTAATCACTTTTCCCTAATCTAATTCTGATCTCTCCCCTGCTCTGTTCTCTCAAGAAAAGAATTAATCTGCTCAGTTTTTCTGCACCAGAACTGTTCTTCTCCCTGCTGTTATTCCTCTGTTTTTGGCTGAAGAGATCCAGATTGATCTGCTAGGGCAGATCAGCTTGTTCAGCAAGAACAGAGGCAGTTTCAGCAACGGAATTGCAACATTAATCTTCCTGCAGGACACAAGCCCATTGGACTCAAATGGGTGTTCAAGGTGAAGAGGGACGAGCATGGGAAGGTGGTGAAGCACAAGGCTCTATTGGTGGCAAAAGGCTATGTCCAGCGGCAAGGAATAGATTTTGACGAGGTATTTGCTTCTGTAGCTCGTCTCGAATCTGTTCGCTTGCTCCTTGCAGTTGCTGCGCACAAGGGGTGGGAGGTACACCACATGGACGTGAAGAGCACCTTCCTGAACAGCGACTTGATGGAGGAGGTGTATGTCTCCCAGCCCGCTGGCTTCATCATCCACGGAGCCGAACACAAGGTGTATCAGCTCAAGAAGGCTTTATATGGACTTCGTTAGGCGCCTATGCCAAGCTCAACGATAGCTTGCTATTGCTTGGTTTTCAGAAGAGTACGAGCGAGCACGAGATCTATTTCCGTGGAGCTGAAGATGAGAAGCTCATCGTCGGTGTATACGTTGATGATCTCATGATCACAGGAGGGGACGATCTCAAGAAGTTCAAAGGGGAGGTGATGAAGAGGTTCAAGATGAGTGACTTGGGTCTCTTGTCATATTATCTTGGCCTGGAGGTGCGGCAAGGTGATGCAGGGATAAGCGTTGGGAAGGCGGCCTACGCTTCCAAACTTGTCTCTAAAGCTGGCCTGGAGGTATGCAACCCCTGTGCATTCCCCATGGATCAAGGCCTAAAGCTTTACAAGACAAGTGATAGTCCGTTGGTGCATGCAACGGACTATAGGAGCTTGGTTGGAGGGCTGCGATACTTGGTGAACACACGTCCCGATCTCGCCTACTCGGTCGGGTACATGAGTCGGTTTCTGGAGGAGCCCAAGGAGGAGCATTTTGCTGCAGTCAAACACATTGTACGCTACATAGCAGGTATAATCAACTATGAAGTCTTCTATGCAAGAGGAGAAGACATGGAGCTTATTGGGTACTCGGATAGTGACTATGCGAGAGACGTGGAGGACCGCAAGAGCACAAGCGGGGTGCTGTTCTGTCTTGGAAACAGCGCCGTTTCATGGCAGCCTGCAAGAAGAAGATGGTGGCCTTATCCTCATGTGAAGCAGAATGTATCGCAGCAGCTCAAGGGGCATGTCGGGGTGTATGGATGGCACAACTGATGAAGAACTTAGCTAAAAAATCGAAGGCGCCGGTGCTGCGGGTTGACAACAAGTCAGCTATAGACTTGAGCAAGAACCCGGTACACCATGACAGAAGCAAGCACATCGATGTCAAGTACCACTACATACGAGAGTGTGTGGACAGCGGTACTATTGTGCTTGAGCAGATCTCCACCCAAGACCAGATGACGGACATGTTGACCAAGGCCCTTGGAAGACAGAAGTTCGTGGAGATGAAAAGAAGGATCGGGATCTTAGACGTGGGCCAGCGTCAGTATCAGGAGGAGAATGTGGGCTGATCTGGCCCTGGCCCAGGGCGGCCAGAACTGGGCCGGATCCTCCTTCTAGAAGATATTAGAGTTTAGTCTTCCTAGACATAGAATTAAGATAGACTAAAAGATTGAGTTGTAATAGATCAGGACTCTTGTAAGGAAGACTATATAAAGAAGCCAAAACACCCCAGTTTTAGATTAGATCAATACAGAAATTATTCCTCCACCTCTCGGAACCCTAGCCACCGCCTCCCTCTCTCCCTGGAGCAGCCGCCACCACCAGGGGACAAACCCTAGCCGCCGCCAGCTCTCTGTTGCCCTGTTGATCTCCCTGTTCTGCGCCTCCACAGCTCAGGAACAGGCAGGCATCTCTTCTCTCTCCCTATTCTGATCACCCAGATCAGAAGTATCTCTCTCCCTGCTTTGGTTCTGTCTAGGACAGAACCAGAAGCTTCTGTTTTCCTTTTGTTCTAGTCTCTGTTCTTGTTGTAGATCAATTCTGGTCTGTCTCCTTGGAGGGCAGAATGATCTGCTAGTTCAGGTCTGATTATACAGCAAGATCAGACGCTGTTTCAGTAGGAAACAGGACCGGAATTGCAACATGCGCGCCACCGAACCGGTGAAATAGAGGAGGTTGTTTGAGCTGCTGACATGTGGGTCTCACCTTCCCTCACATTTTTCTTTAAAATTCCATTTACAGCAGCTCCACAGCTCCAAAAATAGTAAAAATTTGATGGCTAGCTAATTTGGATGTGAGGAATCCATTGGTGAGCTCAAATTTCATAATTGAGTAAGTTGCCACATGAAACTGAATTTAAATTTAAACCTTCCTTTTGTGTTGCAATTAATCAAATGATTAATTGCTTTCCCAAAATCTTGAAAGTTGAAACTTAGTAGCTAAGCTACAAAGAATCTGAGAAAACAGTGGGGAGCTCAAAATTCAAACTTAACCCTATTACAAGCGAATATCAGATTTGAATTTGAATAATCTCCCTTAAGGCTTAATTTAAATTACTTCCATTGCACACTCATTTACTTTGAATTCCCAACTCCTTCACTTCAAAGCTGAACTGCTCATCTTGAATTTTTGTGGGATTTTACACCTGGTCTTAGTAGGACTGTAACTAGTGGTGCTAGGGCTATATAATGCTGGCAAATTGAGTAATAAAGCAAGCAGAAATTATCCTTTAACTCAGAGCCTCTCCAGGAGAGGGCGAGCTAGGGATCTCCTGCAGTCCAACCATAACAATTTCTTTTCTAAACTAGAGATTGACGAGTACTTCTTAGCCGCACCCGCCAGCCCCAATTCGATTCACAATTAGAAGATAATATTAACTCTTAACACAAATGAATATGTCAAGTTCATTTTTTTAGATTACTGCTTTATTCATGCACTTGAAGTCAAAACGACTTGCAATTGTAACTGAAGCGGGTAGGATGCTCACATGTTATGCCAGTTTTAAAATCAAATGATCAGTCATGCAATACCACTCAGAAGTGTTGTAATGTAACACTTCCCACTTAGATCATACTCTACATCTAAATCTAGTTGTACCATATATGATAATCCAGATCTCCAGATCTTTAGGTTCTCTATAATGTTTAATTGCATGTAAATGAAAACACCACTATCCTAAACAATTTAAGTAGAAAAGGTGATTTTTTTCACAATTACTGTTATAAAATAGTTTCTCATGAACCTATCTACATGTAATTGCATGACTTACAGAAACTTATATGAACAGATGGATTATTTGTGGGTTTGGATCTAACCTCTTGGATTTACTGTATCCATTGATTTTTCAGGCTTATTGTATAGGGACTTGGGTGTTCCCACTTTGCATTGTAAAGCATCATAATTTTTCTTTAAAATTGCGTGGTCCATCATTTCGGTTTTGTGGAACTAGTTGTTTATCAATCTTTATAATCAACGTTGCCAGTCAAATTGTTCTTTTTCCATTGTGAACATGCTTTTCCTTGTAAAATATCTCATTCTTTGCTTGTTTTTTAAATTCTCTCTATCAACACTGTTACTTTTCTCATGCTATATAAATTGATTGACATATCATTTGTACCATATTATACCATCTCAGCTGGCAGGACATGACAATGATGCTTGATCAAAAGCGCTGAAAGAAAATTCTCGAGAAGAAGCAACAGCAAGCTTAAGGTGAGTCGGTCTCTCGAGTCATATTAGCTTTGCTGATGTCTGTCACCTGCTCAGGTTTACATGGCAGGTAGTGATTAGATGGGTGGGACAAATTTATTGTCAGATGATGACTCTTGATATCTTTTTTGTCTTGTATTAACTTGTCTTGCTGCCTTTTTTTCCTTATGCGCTACTTCCCAACTCCTCGGGCTTCTATCCAGTTTTGGAGATCATTGTGGCACGGAAAATTTTTTAGCGCTCCGGTTTTATGGACTAAGGTTCTCGTTTTAGTTATGTTAGAATTTGAACTGCGAAGATGACAGGATTACATTAATCTCTGCTATTTTCTGTTTCTGGCATTTGTTCCATCTTATATTGTCATGTCCATTCTTAAAATCTATATGCTCATTTGATGAATGTTTGCACCATTTGACACGTGATTTTGGTATTTGCTGCTCCAGTGGTAGTTTCTTGGCGATTCTGCACCGAAAACTAGTCATCTCTCGACATCCTAAATCATGTGCCGAGTGCCTTTATGCTGGCACCCTGCTGGGCCATGGGATGCTCGTCGGGTTCTCCGTTTACGTTCGTCCATATCTAGTCACGCATAAATCACGGGTAAGTTTTGTCGATGCCACGCAACACCCATGGTGGCGAGGTCCGGTGCAGTGAGCTGATACATCAGTCTGGGCGGGCGTGAGCATAACCTGTATGTTACGTCCCCGTGGCCGGCGATCGTCGGGTCTCCGGCGTGAGCGTACGCAGCAGCGGTGGTGCGGCGCGCCTGCGGTCGACGAGAGGAACAGGTGGGGAGTTCTTTCTCTTTTTCTTTTCTGCCTCAAACAGTTAGCTCTCCCATACAAAAGAAGGGTCACCCGACACGTGGGCCCCACACCCCACTAACCCCACTGTTCAGCCTCCCTCTCTCAATACAACGCCGACACCGCACCCACTCGACTCACCCACGCACCGACACTCCCGAATCTTCTTTCCCGTCTTCGCTTTCCCCTTTCGTCTTCCGCCTCGCCGCCTCCGCCTATCGCTCCTCCTGCATCCTCGCGATCTCCTCGGCTGGAGCTTCCCCCTCCCGATCCAGGTCTGTAACATCTTTCCCCCCCTCCCCCCTCGAAACTCGGCTTGTCCCCAAGCCGCTACCTCTGGAAACCTCTGTATGAGCACATTCCAATCCTCCCAACTCTCTGTTTCTTCCGGTAACGACTAGATCACCCTCACTTGGGGAACTCCTTTGTTGCCTCTCTTCACCAATCTCCTTTCCGCAATCTTCTTCGGCCTCAGGTCCCCAGTGGAAAAATCGACGACTTTAGGCAGATTTGTGAAGACCGGCGCATAGTTGGGGTGGAAAGGCTTGATCTGAGATGTGTGAAAGACCGGGTGTACCAGAGCTCCGTCGGGTAACTCAAGTCGGTATGCTTCTCGACCCAACTTCTCCAGAACCTTGAATGGACCGTAGAATTTGTAGGCAAGTTTGGGGTAGGGTCGATTGACCACCGATGACTGGGCGTATGGTTGCAGTTTCAGTAGTACCAACTCCCCAACGCTAAAATCCCGATCTTTGCGCTTCTTGTCTGCTTGTTGTTTCATTCTGTTTTGAGCTGTAGCTAGCTTCCTTTTCAACATTTCTAGATGCACCGCTCTGTCTGACAAATATTCTTGAATGCTTCTGTCTTCTGTTTGAGGTACCACGGGAGCCAGCAGGGGATTTGGGGAGTAACCATACAGGGCTTGGAATGGGGAACACCCGAGTGAAGAATGGTGACTGGTGTTGTACCAATACTCCGCCAGAGGCAACCAGGATCTCCATTTGGTGGGAGCTTCATGTACTGCACACCTGAGGTAGGCCTCCAAACATTGATTCACCCTTTCTGTCTGTCCGTCGGTTTGGGGGTGGTAGGAAGTACTCATCAGCAGTTTGATATTCATACTAGAAAATATATGTTTCCAAACTGCACTGGAGAATATCCTATCTCTGTCAGTTAGCATAGTCTTTGGGAGCCCGTGTAGTTTAATGACTTGGTACAGCAGCACATTAGCCACCTGAACGGCCGTATATGGATGTTTCAGTGGCAAGAAATGGCTGTACTTGGATAATCGATCCACCACCACTAGGATGGTGTTATAACCCTCAGATTTGGGTAGGCCTTCTACGAAGTCCATGGTAATATCTTGCCAAGGAGCCTTGGGGATCTCCAAAGGCTGCAATAAGTCCGCAGGTAGACTTTTTCACTTTTAGCCTGCTGACAAATCTGGCATTGTTTAACCCAGTCTTCCACATCCCTTTTCATCCCCTTCCATGCAAACAATTTCTTGATCCTATGGTAGGTTCCATGGATACCAGAGTGCCCCCCTATTGCACTGTTATGACAGGCTGATATTAACTTGGTCCTCAAAGCTGAGTTTTCTCCCACCCAGATCCTGCCTTCCTTCCTAATTACTCCATTTGATACTGTAAAACCCTGCTCATTTGGGCTGGTCACCATTAATTCAGCTAATAGGTTTTGTGCAGTCAGGTCTGTCATATATGAATTTTTCACCTCCTGTATCCACATGGGTGTCACTTCTTGCACTTCCAAGATCTCCATCACTTGCTCCACCCTTGATAGAGCATCTGCCACCACATTCTCTCGGCCCCTTTTATAAACAATCTTGAAGTCCAACCCCATAAGCTTGGCCATAGCCTTCCTCTGAAGATCAGACTGAAGCACCTGATCATCTAAGAAGGTTAAACTCTTATGATTGGTCCTGATCTGGAAAGCAGTCATTTACAAATATTGTCTCCATTTACTGACTGCCAATATGAGAGCTAGGAACTCCTTTTCATAAATGGACCAATGCTGATGTTGCTCTGCTATGGCCTTGCTCAGAAATGCCACTGGTCTTCCCTTCTGCATGAGTACTGCTCCCACCCCCTTCTCACAGGCATCTGTTTCCACAACAAAAGGCTCAGCAAAATCTGGCAGGGCTAGGACAGGGGTATTGCTCATGGCCTCTTTCAGTTGAGTAAAAGCCTGTTGTGCTTCTGTAGTCCACTCAAAAGTTTTGTGCCTTAGTAAATTGGTCAAGGGTTTTGCTATTACCCCATATCCTTTCAAAAATCTCCTGTAGTAGCCAGTGAGCCCTAGAAAAGCTCTCAGTTGGGTAAATGAGGTGGGGGTAGGCCAGCTCCTCATGGCCTGTATCTTCTGCTCCTCTGTTTTGACTCCCTGTGCTGATATAATGTGCCCCAGGTAGCTTAACTCTTCCTGAGCAAAACTACATTTGGATTCTTTAATAAAAAATTGATGTTCCCTTAGGACTTCCAGAACCAGTCTCAAATGGTTGAGGTGTAATTCCCAGGTGGGGCTGTACACCAGAATGTCATCTATGAACACCAAGACAAATTTCCTGAGATAGGTCCCCAGAATTGAGTTCATTGTACACTGAAAAGAGGCAGGGGCATTGGTTAGCCCAAAGGGCATCACTCTGAATTGGTAATGCCCACAGGGAGTCTTGAACGTGGTCTTATACTCCTCCCCTTCCTTCATTCTCAGTTGATGGTACCCTGACTTTAGATCCAAACTGGTAAAAAACTTTGCTCATGCCAACTCATCTAAAATCTCCACCATTGGCATTGGGAATCTATCCTTGATGGTAAGGTCGTTGAGCCTCCGATAGTCGATACAGAACCTCCAACTGCCGTCCTTCTTCTTAACCAATAAGACCGGGGATGCGAATGGGCTCACGCTGTGTTCAATCAGCCCTTTACTCAGCAACTCGGTCACCTGTCGTTCGATCTCTGTTTTGTGAAGTGGAGAGTACCTATATCGTCGGGCATTCACGGGAATGGCTCCCGGCACCAATGGTATATCGTGATCGAACGGCCGGGACGGTGGGAGCCCGGTTTGACTCCCAAACACGTCTCGAAACTCCTTCAACAGCTCCTCCAGCCCCTCCTCGACACCTCTCTTCTCTTCCCTCCTTGGTTCCTCAGCTGTCACCTCCATTACCACCATGGTCCACACTGCATTCCCTTTCATTAATTTACTCAGCTGAGCTAGAGTCATTTCAGTCAGCCCGGGCTCCTCCCTCTCCTGATCCCCCTTTAATACCACCTCTCGCCCTTGCGCCCAGAATTGTAGGGTTTTCTTCTTCCAATCACAGTTCATTGGGCTGTACTGTGCCAACCAGTCATACCCCAGTAGCACATCATATGCTCCCAAGGGTAAGACCCTCATATTCCCTATGAACGTATACCCGCCGCTCCACCATTCAAAATCTTTCACCATTCTGTCACTGCGCAAAATTTCCCCTAAAGCCACCCTCACCACCAGGGGTTCACAAGCCTGTGTTGTCCAGCCCATCCTCTCCACGAACTCGGCGTTCACAAATGACAGAGAGCTGCCTGAGTCGACCAACATCACGCACACCTTGTTTTGCACCATCACCCGTAGCCGCATACTGTGAGGACCCTGGGTGCCTGCCAGCACGTGTGCTGAGACCTGGCAGCATTCTGTCGTCTCCTCTTCCTCCTTCTCTAGTTGCAGAAGTACTTCGTTGGTCAGCTCGACCTCTCCCTCCTTCAGTTCCACTACATTATCTTGAGCCACTCTCCTCTTGGTGCATTTCTGTGCATGTCCTGGTTCAAATTTCTCTCCACAGTCGTAGCACAGACCATTTAGCCTTCGGTAATCACGCAATTGTCTCTCTCTTGACAAATCAGGGTAGACTCCGCCCAGCCTTCCCTCTTGTCTTCCCCATCCTCCAGTCCTACTCACCCCTCCTCCTCTGTTCGCCGGCAACCTTCCTTTCTCCTGTATATCTCGCTGCACCTTTGCCAGAGTGATCGCTCGATTCACCGTTTGGGGCAGCTGAGATTGCACTGGCCCTTGCAGCTCCAGTTTCAACCCTTTAATGAATTGAGCGACAAAAAACACCTCATCCAACTCAGGGTTGTGCATGGAAGTAGTATACCTTGCCTCCTCAAACTCTGCGATGTAATCCTCCAGCCCTGCAGTCTGCCTCAAATGTATCAAGTGGTGCATTGCTTGGGGATACTCGTACTCCCCGAACTTCTCCTTCACTGCCTGGACAAACTCCCCCCAGGAACGCAGTCCCACTGTCAGCTTGTACACCTGCAACCATTTTGCGGCTTTCCCTTCCATATGCATGCTGGCTGCTGGCACCCAAATCATCTCGGGCACATTGAAGATGGAAAAATAATCTTCACATTTGTCTATCCATATGGTTGGGTTGTCCCCTGCAAACTTTGGGAAATTGAGTTTCAGGAAAGCTCGATCTCCCCTGTCTCCAACTCCGCCTCCCCTAGGTCCCAATCCTCCTTCTCCCGCATCCCCTCTCCAATGCTCCATCCTCATCTCCCCATCATTCCTCCTTCGCTGGTCCACCGACAGCGAGGCGATCTTCCTCTCTGCCTCCTCCAACTGCCTGGTCAACCGATCTCGCTCCTCCGCCGCCTGATCCACCATGGAAGTGGTCAAAACCTGCTGACCCCTCAACTCTTTCTGCCCCTGCGCCAACTCCTCCAGCATGCTAAACACCCTACTCCACCGGTCTCCATCCAGCTTCGCCTCCTCCGCCATCGCCTGCAGGATGAATCGAGTCTGCACCGATGGCTTAGCGGGTGGCGCCGTGTTGCCTGCCCCCAATCTGTCACCCGAGCTCGAATCACGCTCTCCGTGCACCGAATCGCGCCAGAAATCGGGAGAAGAGAGTTAGAGCTCTGATACCAGGCTGTTACGTCCCCGTGGCCGGTGATCGTCGGGTCTCCGGCGTGAGCGTACGCAGCAGCGGTGGTGCGGCGTGCCTGCGGTCGACGAGAGGAACAGGTGGGGAATTCTTTCTCTTTTTCTTTTCTGCCTCAAACAGTTAGCTCTCCCGTACAAAAGAAGGGTCACCCGACACGTGGACCCCACACCCCACTAACCCCACTGTTCAGCCTCCCCCTCTCAATACAACGCCGACACCGCACCCACTCGACTCACCCACGCACCGACACTCCCGAATCTTCTTTCCCGTCTTCGATTTCCCCTTTCATCTTCCGCCTCGCCGCCTCCGCCTATCGCTCCTCCTGCATCCTCGCGATCTCCTCGGCTGGAGCTTCCCCCTCCCGATCCAGGTCTGTAACACTGTACCCCCAGCATTCAGCTTGGATGTGTCATGAGATTAGCCTTGCATCCTGAATTCCAAGCCCTAACATCAACAATTCAAACTGGAAGGATTATCTGGTTTCAAAAATCACTACAGTTTTTTGAATATATTTTTTGCTTATGATCCCAGAATACCGAGATTTGGTCCATGGAAACAACAAATTTCATTTTGTCTCGAGATAAATTTGGTAGGCACTAGTACTGTTATCTTATGATAAAATATAATAGTTGTAAAAGTTCTCATCCTAATTTTCCAGAGTTATATAGGATAAATATATTTTTTTGGTAACCAATGAGCTTTTATTAATCGGAAATACTTCTGCGGGCACTGCTCTCCTTGCCCACACCCTAGACATACTATGCGTGTACATTGAAACGCGAGTCGAACAGAAGTCTGCATCCATTAAGGATGTACGGTCTAAGTGATTACAGTTAGATGAACAGTTACGGTGGGAATAGAACATTGTAAAAAAATTTTATGCAACGGTGCAATGTTTTAAAGTCATCTGGGCGACTAACTACCCTAGTCCTTTGACTAACTGACTAGGGTGACTCCTATTCGGACCTCGTCGTTCTGTCCAACTTTTTATGGTAGTACTATATATACTAGCAGTAATAGCACACATAAATTTAGCATACGAATTAGCAAACAAAAGTTAAAAGTAAATTAATTCAAAAACAGCTGAGATTGAAACTTCAGAGTTCAGAATCAAAACTTCAGATCAGAAATAGTTTAATAAACGACCAATTCTCAGTCTTTTTTAGATTTATACTAACAACAAGAGTTAAACCACAAAGACAATAAAAACAGCAGGAGTAAAATTTATGCTAGCAGCAAGATTTAAAGAAACAGACAAAGAACAAAAAATTTGTTCAAATTTATGCTAATAACAAGAGTTTCAGTTCAACAACAATTTATTTAAAGGAGTTCAGATTTAAGCTAACAGCAAGAACTAAAGTAACAAGCAAACATCAACAATATTGTTTAGACTTATGTTAACAACAAGAGTTTTAGTTCAACAATAATTTAGTCTAGGCCACTAGAGTAGAGGAAAGGAGAAAAGGCTTAGGTGAATTCTAATGGGCCGGTCAGCACGAGGCCCAAACAAATCTTGTCCTGATAGCGCTTGGCACCTAGTCATTCGACTAGTCGCCTTGATCAACCGACTAGTCAGAACACTAGATTTCTAGTTGACTAGATCAAATTGTCTGACCTATAGTGCTGTTGAACAATATGAATGACTAATCGTGATTAGTCAGAGGACATAAAAACACTGCAAAAGTGTTGTAAATCCTTCCTTGTTTAACATGTATCAAATTCTTGTCAAGTATGAATCGCACAAATCTTAAAGCAAATGAGAGAAACAAATCGATTGTTTGTTGTTTGCTATCTGTCGGAGTGCGTGAGCTGTGACACTCCTCCCGGCCTGCTACAGAAGCAGCCCACGAGGTTCTTTGATTGGAGGGGGCTTGGTGCCCTAAGTGACCTGGCCTCGATGGAGCGGATGAACATCGAGATTTACGTGGTTCGGGCCACCGGAGCGTAATACCCTACGTCCACGGGAGTGCTTGTTGTATTGCTTGCTTGCGCGTGCTTGTGGGGGTGGAATTGGGAACTGTCTAACCCTCTGTCGGGTGGTCACCTTGGTCCTTTTATAGTCCAGGACCGGGATGGTTACAATGTGGTTTGGGGCCCGACAGGTGACCCCGAAGCTATGTGAACCCTATACATGATCTAGGGCTTCGTACTCTGAGTAGAGTGGTCGACGGGGGAGTTAAGTCTCATCGCCAGGCGCGCTGAGCGCCCCTGCCTGTGTCAGGTGATGATGAAGACCTCGTCTTGTCGCCGCGTCTTCTCGCCCTGCTTGGACGACTTCGTGTCGTTGGATAGTATTGTACTGCTATCATGCCTTGTCGTCCTGTCTTATCACCGTAATGGCGAGCGGGCAGAGGACGAATGCGTGTGTAGTGCGCCATGCTTCTAGGGAAGGCGTGAGCCTTGAATGTGAAGCCTGACAAGCACTTGTGAAATCCCAAAATTCTAGCAAGTGAAGCTGCAAATCACACCGAGAAAATGAGAGGGATTTTAAATTTTTGAATACAAAGGTGTGAGCTCCAAATGCTAAAATAAACGTGCAAAAATGTCCAAACACGGAGACCTAAATCTACCATTTGGTTCTCCACACATCCACGGGTATCCCGGCAAAATTTAGATCATTTGGTAAGGGTTTCCTAGTCGTTGGAATTAAAACGGGAGAAAATTTGAATTTGGATTTAAATCTCAGTTTCAAATTCCGACTCCACCGAAATCCAGATTTAATTGCACCATTGTGTTCCTCACATTTCTTTTGGCCTATCCTCCAATTTTTTATCAAATTTGGAGCTCGTTTGTTATTTGAATTCGGATTGTGGCTATGTGGACCCCACTGGACAGAGACTCAATTGAATTTCCCACGACATGCTCTGTTTCCCTTCACCGAGAGCCGCCACCTCCTGCACGCCGGTGCCAACCGACTCCCGCACCGTGCCACCTCCTACTCGCGGATGAGAACACCGAGTGAAGTGATCAACACATTCCCTGCCCCGTGAACCGGTTATCCTCTCGCCATCCACCCTGTCCCTCGCATACCAGAAGCACAAACTGCCACCCCCCGACACTCTCAGCTCCCCGGCGCCCGGGCGGCACAAGCTTCTTCGTGGCCGACGTTCTACACGAAAAAGGTCCACCCTAAGGTGCTAAACACAACCGTGTCACCCTTCCCTTCTCTCTTGCACGACTGGTGGAGAATTTTACTGTTGAATGCTTCAGTGTTCATAGGACCGAGCCACACAAATCTTCAAAATTCGTAGTAATCAAGCCACCATCACTTGTGCCGAGCTATAGACATGGTCTAGACCCTCCCACACGCCTCTAGGATCAAGAACCATCGAATTTCATCAAGTGTGGGCGCTTTTTCTTTGAGAATTTTGAGCCGGCACTGGTTTTGGCCCTAGGTCGCCGATGAACTCTTGTTTGCAGCCACTTTTGAGCTGATTTGAGCTCATGCCGGTGACAAGGGATCCACCATGGTGCTCTAGGAACAAGAACAGAAGAGTTTGAGCCATTCTAGCGCGAGTTAGAAGTCGCCGAAGTTGAGCCGCCACCGCAGTTCGTCGCCGACGCCTTTCCGGCGGTTGGTGACCTTGGCCGACCCCGGGGATGAGTTCCCCGTGAACCTAAAGTGAGGGGCGGCGAGTTTCAGCCCTAGGGAAGGCCGGAAGAGGGGTTCCCGCGGAGTTCGCCGGAGAAACTCCGCCAACATATGCTGCCACGCGCGAGGAAGAAGGAAGCTGTGGAGTGGGGCCCGAGTGCAAGAGTTTAAACTTTTTCCCTCATTTTTAGTTTTTAGTCCAAATTGAAATGCTCATAACTTTTGATAGGAACCTCCAAAAATTGTGAAATATATTCCATTAGATTTCTCTCAGCGAGTACTATCTAGGGGTGCATCCCAATTTTTATGAAAATCCCTAGATTTGGCTCATTAATTCATATAATAAAATCTTGTAGGATTTATTCCAGGAGTTCTATGTATTGGAAAATTCTCAAATTTGGGAAGGACATTCTTCCAAAAAATCCTTGAACTCCAGTAAAAATTTCAGAGGCATTGGACCTCATTTGCTTGGCCAAATGTGGTGTCAATCCTTTATGTCTCTGAAAAATAGGAAAATAAACAGAGCCCATTTTTAGACCTTTAGCTCCATCTTGTAAATTTCATATCTCTGTGTTGGAAGCTCCAAAAATGGTGAAACCAAGTCCTATGGACTCATAAGACTCTCAAGAGTCTGAAAAACCAAATTTGGAGCATGCCAATACCCTAGAATTGCCATAGGAATTCAGAGAAGACAGATAGTTAAGAAAATTCTTTAGGCCACATCTTACATCAACTTTGTCTGAAATTTTGCAAGCCATATCTATGTATGATCTATGGACCACTGTAAAAATTTCAGCACAATTTGAGGTCATCTTCTCCAGTTTTCCGCTGGGTCTTTCCAATATCTTCCTTATGTCCATTATATAGTTCTTTGCTCTTTAGTTCCAAAAACCTCCAATGCTCAAAATGTTCCTTTCTCTGTTCCAGCACATAGCCATACCCAAATCTCGATTCTTAGTTAGTCGGAACCATTCTTAAGTCATAAAACACTTTTATTTTATAATGTCTTTACTTACAATGTAAAACTATGCATATTCATGTCGGTAGGAAACACGACAAAGGAGGTCGACGAGCAACTTGACTCGGAGCAGAAAGTTGAGGCTTCAATCTTCGCCAAGCTACTGACTTAAGAGTAGAAATAAACCTGCAGCAACATAAGGCAAGTCCCGGTTTGCATTTAACAGCTTTTAGTTATATTTTACTTCGTATCACCTTCATTGGTCTAGTATGTAATATGCATTAGGTCAAGGTGATTGATACTGCAAATGCATGACCACTACAAGAATCGCGATAATAGACGATGGCCACAAACCGTTGTCTATAAGGCTCAAACCGTCGTCAATAGCTTATTGACGACGGTATACGCTTATAGACGACGGTATACTGCCGTCTATGTTTTTTTGTCCTCTATAACGTTATTGGCGACGGTAACCGTCGTCCATAAACCATTTGACGACGGCCAAAACCAGCTGTCGTCGATAAGTGACTTCCTCCACGTGGCAGCGGGGGAAGCTTATTGTCGACGAGTTACCATCGATGATAAGTTACAGTATCGTCGACGGTAGAAGGGCACTGTCGTCGATACTGGACACTTATCGTCGACGGTGTCCTTGTCACCGTCGACGATAACTCGCCAGTATCGTCGACGGCCTCCATAGAACCGTCGTCGATAATTTTTGCAGTTTTTTTTTTTAAAAAACAGAAAATGCTGCCCTGGCTTCGAGGCTAGCCCTGGCTCGATGACTAGATCACAGAGACAGAAAAACATGACACAAACATGCATATATATCACATAGCACCGCAAAATACGTCACACAATATATTGTTGCACAATTCTTCATATAAGTCTCACACCACACATTTTGAGAGAGGAGGGAACTCAGCTCATAAATATGAGGCTCGATTGACCTGACTAAGAGACGCTACCCCGTCCACTGCCACCGGAGTTTGGAAAGTCGTCCTCCTGCAGTTGTCCAAGCATCTGAGGCGACGGAGTTTGAGCCTCCGTTCCAGACGCCTGTGAAGTGCAAGTGTCGTTAGACATGTTACAAGAAAATGCATATTTTACTAAATTTGAACAAGTTTAACTAGTGCAAGTGTGATTTACTAAGTTTGTACCTGGGCTACCGGTGGCACCGGCCACAGCTGTATCGCTGGCGACGCCCATTGCGGAAAGACAACCGCCTGTCCTGCACTCATAGCCTGCAAACACAAAACAAATCATTATACATGTCATTTATATGTAAAAAATGTTAAGTACAACATCTAGAATAGATTACCTGCATGGCAGCTTGCATCTGTAACATGAATGAGTTTTGATACTCGTCCCTAGCCCTGATCTCAGCTGCCCGCGCCTCGTACCTAGCCCTGAGCGCTTCTTGCGTCCTCTGGAGCTCCTCTCGCAGACTCTGGAGCTCCAGATCTCGACTAGCGCGGCTGCTGCTGGACCCGCCCTGAAGCGATGAAGTGGCTCTCGAGGAAGCTCGCGCCTGTCTCGAGTCGACCACTCCATCGAAGACGGCTAACCTGCACAAATGAAGTAAGATTATTAAATTTTGTATCTCAAAGTTCGTAACAGTAAATTAAAAATTACAAAGCTCACCGTCCGTGAGGTTTACCACCACCGCTTGCATACGCGGCTTCGGGGATGATTGGCGCGCTCTGCCAATCGAACTCTTCGCTTCGAAGCCTTCACACCTCCTCCCCGTACTTTGCCTGCAAAAACTAGAAAAATAACGTCATTAGTACTATTAAAGAGAATTCAATTAAGTTGAAAAAATTAACTCACCAAAGTCTCTGTCGCCGTCTGAGAAGACAACTGGTCAGGCTGCGACGGGTCACTTCCCAAGTGACCCCTCTTCCACACCTCGATAGGTGCCGGCTGCTGACCGCTCTCGTGCTCCTATCGATACATGTTAGCACAATGAAGATTATAAAATTACTTAATAGAATGCTTATAGCACTTACCATCCGTTTAGCGAGGCGTATGTAGCCGTCCCTACCCAAATGCGATGTTTCCCGCATGTCCCTCTACTCTCTCGACGGGTTTTAGAAACTGACTTGAAGCCCTCACTCGCCCAAAGAGCACACGGGCACGGTACACGTCCGGACGGCTGTCAAGCCACGCTACGCCGACTTGCACACATTTATTATTGAATTAAAACATTGATCACGATCAGATAATGAAGCAAAGTAAACTAAAATCTTTACCTCTGCGTACTGCTCCGTCAAGTACGTGTCGCCCGATTCCTTCCCCGGCTCACCCTCATCTGGATGTAACTTGAAGTACGCGTTTGTAGCTTGAATGCGAGCCGTCGATAGTGACTGTGTCACGATCTTTCTAGTGCAGTTATGGAAGACGAGACGAGCGTGATCCGTCTGCTCGGACTCGTCCTCCAAACGATACCATGCCTGAAAAAAAGAAATATATAACTAAATGTATGTAACTTATAATAAATTTGTATTACACAAATTGTTCATACTTACCATGAAGTCGTGCCAAACAGTCTCCTGGTGGTTGCCATGAAGAACGTCCTGGGCCCTATAGTAGTCGTCCCAAGACGTGGCAGCACGTCCGTTCACTACACCAGGGCAGTGAAAACGGACAAGACGGCCCAAGACACCAATCACCAGCGCGTGGCGTCCCTGGCCCGTGAACGAAGCATCCTCCCAAGTCCTGATACATGATTCTCAATTAGTATACATATAAGGCTAAAAGTATCTAAATTGAATTGTTAGATATTTACTTACCTATCGCGAACCGGACGAATAATGATCCGATTGTTTGGGTTTGCAGGAGCCGGAGAGTGGCTCCTCTTAGTCCGTCGCTGTGGAACTGACTCCGAACAAGAAGGCTCCGAAGAAAGGTGCTCTAAAGGAGGCTCTGAAGAAAGAGACCCCGAAGAAGGAGGCTCTGAAGAAGAAGGAGGCACCATAGCCTCTATGTCCTTGGACATAGAGTCGTCCTGACAATTTTAAAGATTCATATTATAGAATAAAGAATTACTTATATCATTTATTTAATTAAATATTCTTTACCTATCGTGACCGTTGTACAGAACCAGGTGACGACTCCGGTAGATGGCTCAACAACTGAGCCCGTATACCCCCGCTAAGCTGAGTCCCGTGGAAGACCTCGTCTGCTCTCATGGGTGTCGGTGACAGAAAGCTCCGCGTCCCTGTACGTCGTCGTCTGCTGCTGCTCGACGACATCCTGTCTAAAGGAAAATTTGCTAATGAATGAAATAGGAAGTATAGAAAAGAAAAGAAGAGATGAAAGAAACGTTACTTGTACTCAGTTTTAAAATCCATTAGCATCACGATGTACTCTACTACGTAAACCGGACCATCGGTCTTCTGTCGTAGTAGTTAGCCATTTTCGTTTTTGCATCTCACTAGTCTCTATATCTTCTGTATCTCCAACTAAGTCATCGAGTCCTAAATCAGGCTCGACGGCAAAAGAGTCCGACAACTCTTGTTGTTGGTAAATAACATCAACCTCATCATCAAGGTATCCAACATTGTCTGGTGTATATAACCGCTCACGAGGATTCACCTTGTGTACAACCCACCAAGCTTTAAGCTTTTCACATGGATAATATAGATAATAAACTTGCTCGACATGGTGTGCAAGTACGAAGGTGTCGTAGCCTCGTAGACGGTCCTTATGTTTCACTTCTACAATGCCAAATTGGTTTTCTCGAGTTTCATTGTTAGGATCAAACTAATCAGTCAAAGAAGACTACATTAAGGACCTTATTCACCGCAAAACTGAATTCAAGGATATTTTTAATGATCCCATAATAATCACTTTCACGTCCTTATGCGTCAGCTGCCCTATTCACAACTCCGGTGTTACATGTTGCTCTGAAGAGACATTGAGATTCAAATTCAGTTGAACGAAATTGAAACCTATTGACATCGTATCGATCGTAGCTTTTAATTTTAATGGAGCCGTAAGACAGTTGTCGCAATTCTTCATGGACACCAGCTTGATTTTTGCATTGTTCAACATATGAATTTAGAATACTATTTTATGCTATACACATAATTACTAAGAGAAACAAGACATGAACATGTTACATGTGCATGAAACCAGGATAGGAAGTTAGACCCTCCATTTACTCCACAATATCGCATCGATTGTATTTGTCTGCTTGAAGGTTGCTGCTTAGATTGCCAATTTTATTGATCTAACTCACTAAATAAGATAAAACAGAATGATTATCATAGATGTATAACACACCACGCTAATTATAACACAAACACTTACTGAAAATGTTCATGCATCCCCTCTATATTAGCGTACATGTACATCAAAGCAGCTGTCTTTTTATCTGTTTCAAGATCGTAGCTCGTGCCACTACCAACAGTGGTGCCTCTCGTTTGAAAAATGGAGAGGCTGCTACAAGGGGGTGCTTCATCCATATTGTACCGAAACATGGAAACATTAACATTGTTTTATTCTGCAAAATAGACGCTTGAAAAGTATCCGGTTGAGCTAAGACCGGAGTTGTTGTGAGATGCTTCACCAATGCTTGGAACGCTCTTTCACATGCTGAGTTCCAAACATATTTGTCCCCTTCTTCAATAATTCAGTCATCGGCTTAGCAAGCTTGGAGAAGCTCAGAATGAACCTCCGGTAATATCCCGCTAAACCGAGGAAGCTTCTGACTTCATGAACAAAAGTGGGGGCTTTCTATTTCAGCACTTGTTCAATCTTGCTTGGGTCATCCGCAATGCCTTCCGCTGAGATGATATGTCCCAAAAATGGCACTTGGTTGATCCAAAACTCACATTTGCTGAACTTGGCATAGAGCTTATGGTCCCACAATCGTTGAAGGACGATTCACAAGTTTTCAACGTGTTCTTCTTCCGACTTGGAGTAAACCAAGATATCATCAATGAACACCACCACAAACTTGTCCAACTACGGCATGAACACCGAGTTCATGAGGTACATGAAATGTGCCGGGGCGTTGGTGAGACCAAAAGACATGATGAGATATTCATATAGTCCATATCTCGTCGATAATGCCGTCTTCGGGATATCCTCCGCCCGGATCTTTATTTGATGATACCTGGAGTGAAGGTCCATCTTTGAAAACATACTTGCACCCACAAGTTGGTCAAACAGGATATCAATGCGTGGCAGTGGATATTTGTTCTTGATGGTGACGGCGTTGAGCGGCCGATAATCCACACACAACCTTAAGGTTTCATCTTTCTTCTTGACGAACAGTGCCGAGCATCCCTATGGCGAGAAACTCGATCTAATGAAACCCTTGCTCAACAAGTCATTGAGCCGTTCCTTCAACTCAGCCAGCTCATTTGGAGCCATCTTATACGGTCTCCACGATATTGGTGTAGTCCCGGGTGCAAGTTCAATCTTGAACTCGACATCCGTGGCATACCCGGAAGATCATCCAAGACACATCATGGTATTCTCGGACTACAGGGATGTACTCTAACTTGGGAGCTTCAGTATGATAGGCGGCTGAAATGTCCGGGACAGGGTTGTCTAATATGAGTGAATGCGGACGGTGGAGTGGAGAGTTGAGGTGAACCATCCGTGATAAAGTTTTCAGGACAGCGCCATGGTAACTTAGCCATGACATTTCTAAGATTGCATCAATCTTCTGCCCCTCTAGAATAATCATAGTAGTGGGATATATTCTCTCACCTAAGCACAATGGTGCTTTTGGAATCATCACATTTGCTGAATTCTTCCCTCCCGGTGAGCAGATCATATATGAGCACTCGGTTAGAAAGACTTACAGTTGATGCTTAACCACATATGATGCACTTATGAAGTTGTGGGTTGCACCAGAGTCAAATAAAATGATGATTGCACGATCGTTGAGAGTGAACGTACCAGCCAGCACGTTCTCTCCTTCTGGGGCGTCCTCATTGTTGAGGTAACGAACGCCCCTGGGTCGCTGACTCCCTTCTTCACCGGTAGTCAGCCTCGAGCACCGCCCTGATATTGGGCTTGCCCGCTGCTTTGCTGCCCCTGTGGACAGTCCTTCGAGAAATGACCCACCTGGCCACACGTAAAGCATGTGTAGCGAGGCGGTCCTCCGCTGACCGGCGGACGGAATCCCGGGGCGCGTTGTGGCGGTGGAAACGTACGGGGTACCATCTGCTGCTGTTGCTATTGTTGCGGTCGCGGTGGTGGCATCGGCGGTCGGAATGGGGGTGGCTGATAAGAACGACCCCAAACTGTTGAGGTTGTGCCGGTGGATGCCACTGCCGACCGGATGATGTCCGATACATCATTCGGTATTTTTGAGGAGCTCCACCCCCGCTGCTCGGTGGAGCGCTGCGCTTCTGCTGCTCAGCCGCAAATTCCTGCTGAGCATCCTCTTGCAGAATTGCGGCATTGACGAGGTCGTTGAAGGTTCCGCGATTGCATTGTGCGAGGTGAGTCTTCATCTCGGGATTTAAACCCCGATAGAACTGCTTGCGCTTCCTCTCTTCGGTGGAGATGTAATCTGACGCGTACTGCGCCAGATGGTTGAACACATGGAGTAGTCATGGGCACTCCTCCCGCCTTGCTTTAATCCCAATAAATCTTGGAACTTCCTCTTTATCATCCCGGGAGGTATGTGATAGGCGCGGAACGCCTCCCGGAATTCTTGCCATTCCACGGCGTGGCCAGCAGGTAGTGAGGCGAGATAATTCGCCGACCACGCACCAGCGACACCGTGAAGCTGTTGCGCCGTGAAGAGAATCTTTTGCCGCTCCGTGCATTGGAGCAACCCAAACTTGGACTCCATCGTCCGTAGCCAGTTATCGTCCTCCAGTGGTTCCACCGCTTCGGTAAACACCGGAGGATGCGTACTCATGAAATCCTGGTACATAGTGATGTGGGGCTCACGAGGCCCCCTCTCTTGATGCGTCCCCGCCTGGGACGTATTCTGCAATATCGTGCGGAGCAGGTCAGTCTGCTCCTCACGAGAACCCACCAACGCCGAAATCACATCTGCTACTTGAAGCGGAGGTGGCGGTGGTGGTTGTTGCTGCGGGGTGTTGTCGTAGGCCGGTGGCTGGGAGTCATCACCCCCTGCTGACTAGAGCCCCGGACCTCGTGCGTGGTCCGGGTATGAACCATCTGCAACCATAACGACAATAACATTACCCGCATAGCATACTCCATGCAGTCCAAAATTAGTGGTAAACATAATGACATTAAACATGCGAGACATCTCGTACATAGATAATGTAATAACTTTGCACAAGCTACACAATTACCAGACCAAATACAACTTAATGAACTCCAAATTGATGGACCTCCTCTTTGGAAGTTCATCTCAACTAGATTTGGTCACTACGAGACGTTAATATCGCGTTGTCATCACGTATACTACTCTTTATCTTCAATACGACACAAACATGGTCTATAGCAACAGAACTTGAGTAGGTAATATACTCAAATCTTTCACTAGTTGAAGATCACAACTCATGAGTATGTTCTACCCATTGGAAGTAATCAAACTCTCCTAGGTACAACAATCAGTCAAATGAGTTCAACTGTTCATTTTTCTTCCTAGAATGACCAATTTCTACTTATCCCAGACGTGGACCTGGTACTTGACATTTTCATAACTCAAGTTGCATACCAAAGTTAAAGTTAACTTCATTATATTTGCTACGAGTATTTATTTGCCCCCAGATCAGCTCTGGTTAACAAGTTACAATAATTCAAAGTAACCAAAGTTTTTGGAAGAATTTCAACAGCACCTCCTTTGGAAGTTGCTGTTTTCAACTCAAAATCCCACTAAATTCCATGCCGCAACTGCAAAAACTTTGAATTACAAAGATGTAACACATCTTCTAACCTTTCCAAAAATGTATCATTTGATTATACCGGCATATACGTCTCAACTGTGGCACTAAAAACGGTCTCTCGCAAACGTGTACGACACGAGACACATACGTCGTTAGCACCTGCAGAAAAAACTCAATAATGTTGCACACGTGGGTTTCTCATTTCAGGCAGGTCCATATCATAATAAAAACATACGCCCGTATCATTGCCATACGACCGTCCTTGAGTCAAGTCACGTCTCAAGGTACATGGTCGTGTTTTCACACGACACGACGGGGAACCCGAGTAGAGCGCGAACAGGTCATCACGGTTGGGAATTTTATGAACCCAACAGATACCACCTACTGCCCTGCAGGGCATCGATGGCAAGTGCTGCATATGTCCTCCTAGGCTATTTCCAGAAGAACACACTATCACGTTACCGACCATACGATGGGGTTTCTACTTTCTTGCCTAATGCACGCCAGGGACCAGCGTTTCATATAAACCCAGGAACATGAAGAGTTCAAGAGTTTCATATTGACGTCTCACACCAAGCTGTGAGACCTATACCCTGAACCACTTTCCTCGTCAGGGGAGCTAACCGAAATTGATCCGCTTTCCGTGGCGTTCCTTACCATGTTTACCTGAGCGTAGGTGCGTCGTTACATAATCAAAATTCAGAATTATAACAAATAGGTTAGTCATGCCACTTCAACTAACTACACTAATATAGTCCTTACTTGGGCATACTAGCGATTCCTCACCGTAATTCTAAGTTTTTCTGTAATACTGTCCTTATTTAGTGTGCTATCCCCTAAGCAGCATTGATGCCAGCCTGTGACGGAGCGAAATCCGTACGTTCCAGGATCACAGAGGGTGGTGCCGCACGATGCTACACCCGACAGCACACATGATAAGAAACATAGTATTACATTGAAACTTACTGAATTTGTACAAAAGTAGTACAATCTTCAGTTACAACTCCTGTACAGAGTCTACTGCAGCGGAAGGTATTTATACAACTCACGCCAACACCTAATTAGCAAAAGTCGGTTGTCTGGCCCTACGGACAACCCACACTAGCTCCACTCATCCTCAGCGCGGCGTGTCCGGCTCCCACACAGCCGTAGTCCCCGACAAAGGGTAGCCCTCGCCGGTGGACTCGTATTCCGAGTCTGTGGGGTACTCCTCACCTGCAAACACTCATAGCAGCAACCGTGAGCACGATGGCTCAGCAAGTCTTAACCGACTCTCCTACACATGAAACTCTACATGCAAGTCATACTCGAATATGGGATGAACGTTTGCAGCAAAAGGACACGCCTACAAGTTCATCCTTAATTCATCTTTTAGACACAAGTTAACGGTTCACGAATCTGAAATTTAGCGAGCAATAATTGGTGGCACACATGTAGCAATACAAGTTAGTAATAGCAGCAGTATTGTATCACCACATTCTATAATTATACCTACGTCACGACACAGTGAACAAACGGTACTCATTAACCGCGAGGGACGGCGAATCGACTCGTTATACACCTGCAGGGATACCCGAATAGCACGTCGCGTACGCCCATCCGTGGAGCTGCACAACACGCTCACTCGATGTCGTACGGAACAACCTTTTACCAAACAGCCCAAACGTCGAACCGATCGCACCCAAATGGACAGGAGCTTCCCTACACGGAGCATCTCTCTATGCCCGTTAGCGGATATCCACCTTACTGCCCTCAACCTACACCTATAATCGGTGCGTTATGCCTCGACGGCCGGAGGTATAGGTTACATCAGTTTATCAGACCCCATATATCCGATATGCCTTCGGTACATTCAAACTTGTTCAGCGAGGCCGCACACGGATCGGTCCTCAATCGACATGGACAGGGTTACACACAGAAGACTTCCTCTTGCTGTGTCCTAGCCCCTGTCTAGTCTCAATTTTCTTACTAAAGTTGTCTCACATCTCGAACCAATCCCGTATGTGGCGAAACCTATACTCGCGAGTAGATTCCAACTACTTGACTTGTATCGAAGCCTATTAACGTTAAGCAAAGCATGATCTACTTGATGACTTAGACACTACCCTCACTCTTTTTGAAATAATCTGTTTATGCATTTGGGGTTTCATCCATCCTACACCTAATGCACACACATACTTCAAGCTAAATGAATATAAAGCAAAACTTCATAAAACTTGTTAAATGCAAACCGGGGCTTGATTTGTTTCTGCTGGTCAGGGGTTAGTGTCTCCTCTGGAGGTAGGAAGTCCAGTATCTCCGGGGTCTCCTCGCGTTCAGCGACTACACTTAAGCAATTTAACAATATGTCAATTTAAACGCAAATGTGTTGAATTTAGTATATAAAGACTATAACTCTATCTAGACATCCCATTTGGCTCTGATATTTTTACTGTGGCTTGGTAAGAACCTAACCAGAGCCTTTACCAAGTTTCATCTGAAACAAATCTCATTTGAGCTCTACACAAATAAAAGTCCAAATGGTAATTACTAGGGCTTCTAAGGATTTCCATTGATTTTCATGGATCAGACCATTACTTTCTGGAAACTAGAGTTTGAACTGGTTCTAATGGAGTTGGTTTCATGTAATTTGAAGAGTCTTAGAGAAAGTTATGCCCTAATCAAGATTTGAGAAAATCCTGAAAATGTTTCTGTACATTTTTTCTATTTTCTCAGGGCAGTTCAATTAATCACACCATTAGGGTGACTAAATGAACTTTGGTGGATCTGAAATTTTTCCTGTGACTCAATGATTTTCAAATAAACATTCTAGCCAAATTTCAGAATTTTCCATAAAGGAAATTCTCCAGATAAAATTCCCAACACTTTAAATTTAGGGAATTAATTATGGAAAAATAATAAGTTTCATGAACTTAAACTTGTTTTTCTGGATAGTACTCAGAGAGCTGAATCCAACAAAATTTGGTTCACTCAATTTGGACCATCCTAGCAAAAGTTAGGGGCATTTGAAATAGGAACTAAAATCTGAAATTCGAAGAAAAGTTTAAACCCTGTGCACGTTCCCGGCCATCTCCAGGGCTAGTATTCGCCGCCTCTGAGTTTGGGACCACGGGCAAACCGTTGGTAGGGTCGGCGACGGCCACCGGTGACCGGAACCCTAACCGCGACGGGCCGCGGCTACGGAGCAGCTCCGGCAAAGTCGCCCGGCTCCTACAGAGGCTTATTCCGATCAACCCTTGGCCCTACAGCTTCGTGGTGATATTCTAAGCACGGATATGGAGCTGGTTCGCCGTGAAAACGGTCGGAGATGGGAGCTCACCGTCGACCTAGGTCAAACATCGGCGGCAACTCGAAACACTCAAAGAGCAGAGCCTATACTCGATGGTTTTTAATGATTTTTGATCCTAAATGGCCGTGGGGAAGTGTAGAACGTGTGGGTAGCTCGGTATACGCTGTAGTGAACTAATCCCCACAAAATTTGGAAACTTATGGGGCTCGGTTCATTGGACGCTCATGCAGTAAAAAGCAAAATTCTTTCCCCACGGTGGACAAAACGAGGAGAGGTTTTCACTGTGAGTTTTAGCGGCGTAAGTCAGTCCTCTTTGCTGTAGAAAGTTTGCCATGAAACAGCTTAGGACTGCGGCGCACCGGGTAGCAGAGAGGGCAGACGGTGGTGGCTGTGTTTTCTGTCGAGCGTGTGCAATAGCAGGGCAAAGCCTCGGTGCGTGCAACGAACAGGGGGCTTTGTGGGCAAGAAGGCAGCGGCGCTGGTCGCCAGCGCGACATGCACGTGGAGGAGGTGGCAACCGAGATCAGCTCGGTGGCGCCCGGTGAAGAGACCCGAAGAACAGAGCACCGTGTTAGTTGATTAACTCAGTGAGTTTGCCTGACATGTGGGCCCACTCCTCCCCTCTAATTCTTTTCCATTTCTTTGCTGCAAATATCTCAGCTACTCAAAATTGAAGTGTAGACTTCATCACCAAGTCATTAGTTGAATTTTTAAAATCCCCAAATTTGAGCTGGGTTAGCTAAATTCGAATCACACTTGAATTTGAAATTCAAATTCAGTTTTAAATTAATCCAAATATAGCTCCTGACAAGATGAACTCCAATGAGAATGAAAATTGGTTGACTAACTCGGAAAAATGTGCTAAGTTTGAATATGAAGTCATCTTTTGAATTCAAGTGATGAAAGTGGCTGAAATTTGAATTTGCATTCAAATAGCCCTTTTTGCAATGGTATCCAAAAGTGCCTCAAAAGAATTTAAACTTACATGAAACTTGGCATGGGCACTCCTAAGAATGTTTAGGGTCTAATGATGAGCTCAGCCTCTCATGTTTATATGTGTGAGGTCCTACTTTCTGATTTGTCAGTTTTTCCTCTAATTATCCTCTTGATGGTGATTACTTGCTCTTCACCAGTGTTCATGAGACTTCAACAAGATTAGCTGGTTTGTGGTGATATGAAGAACACTCTTGCAAGTGAAATCTTGGGCTTTTATGTCGCGGTTGATACAAGCAAGATTGAGCAAGTGCTGGAATGGAAATCCCCCACATCTGTCCATGAGGTCAGAAGCTTCCTCGGTTTAGTGGGATATTATCGGAGATTCATCCCGAGCTTCTCCAAGCTTGCTAAACCGATGACTGAATTATTGATAAAAGGGGTTAAATATATTTGGAGCTCAGCATGTGAAGGAGCTTTGAAAGCATTGGTGAAGCATCTCACAACAACACCGGTCTTATCTCAACCGGATACGACCAAGCCCTTCGACGTATATTGTGATGCGTCCGGTATCGGGCTTGGCTGTGTGTTGATGCAAGAAGGACGAGTGGTCAACTATGGCTCTTGTCAACTTCGTAACCACGAGCAGCACTATCCGACTCATGATATTGAGCTTGCTGCTGTGGTATTTGTACAAGTCCCAAAAATGTAAAGGCAATAAACAGAGGGTTGAATACTGTTATGTTTGGAACGCATGGAAATGGGACTTACAAAAAACTTTATACACGTGATGATGCACATGGGTGTCCAACCAAACGAGGTCCCACGTTAATTTGAAATGTGTTAAGCCAAGGTTGAATTAAACACCATGTGCAAAGTTCTCCTATGTAAGATGAAGTTTAAATTCAGATGTTGAACTCAATCTGTTCACTTAAATTAAAAGGTGGTCATTTCAAAACGGGAATACCAACTGTGGTTCAAAATTCCTATTTGCAGTGGCCGACATAAAAATCAGATTGCACATTTGAATTCTTCAGGTTCAATTTAGTGGGAATGCAAAGTTTGAGGGAATTTGGAGATGCTTTGCCATTCATTTCAATGAGGACCTTAAATTATGAATTCAAATTCAGATTTGAATTGAGATGAAACTTGATCAATTGTTCAAATGGATCCCAAAATTGAACTATACACATTTGAATTGATCACCTGCCAAATTGGAGCGAATTTTTGGGAGGATAAGGGGAGGAAGATTTGTTGTACCCCACTTGTCATTGGGACACTTAGACTTACACCCGAAGCCTTCTTTCTCTGTTTCTACTCGAACCACCAGAGGCTGCAGCGAGCACCACCGAGTCACCATTGAAGGCCACCTCCTCTCTGCTTCCATCGCGCTGGCGACCTGCTCGTGAGATTGAGTAGCTTCCGGCGTGATATTTTGCTCACAAAACCGCAACCTTGAGCGCTACTTCTCCCTCGCACAAGAACTGAGTCGCAACGACGGAATTTAAAATTTAAACACAACAGAGGGTTAACTCCACGGTAATCAAATTCAGTTTGTGGAAATTGCTGCGAACTTTGAATTTGAATTTGGGAGCCACTGTGGTTTGGGGGAGACTGCCGTTGGGACCCGCATGTCATTGGAACAGAGACCACAATTGAGTTTCACTGCTGTGTTAGCTCAACACCGAGGCAGCCACTGAGCTGTGTGTGTCTCTGCTCCCGGGAGGCCATTCAATCCTCAGTTGCCTCAGCTGAGCGCTAAATATCACCGGTGCACAACCCAATTGCCGTTTCCCTGCTCGCACGGTCTCTGCTCGCATGTTCTCTCTCGCGCTCTCATCCGAGAAACAAAAAGCGAGCTGCCTCCTCTGCTCTCATCGCCGATCGGTCTCCAGACGCGTTGGTGCTCGGCTGAGCCGTCCATCAGCTGTGCCGACGACTCCTCAATGTCCTCTACGCGTCGTCAGCTCGTTCTCGGCTTCCTCCGACCGCTGCTACAACGTTCTTTCTCCTCATGACAATGCAACACCGCCCTCACTGCTCCTCGTCGCCCGGTTGACTCAAAGCCTCTCCGGCACGATCAAGGCCACCCTGAGGTTCGTCATGACGTCTATATACTCACCCAGATCCCCTTGCTCTTCCCCGATGTCGGTGAGCAGGAATTCGAAGTTTTAGGCCGGTAGACGAGAAGAACGGATCAAACTCGAATCGGGAAATTCTCCAAACCTGCCGGATCATCCTTCCTTCGGTTCAAGCCACAGCAACTAGCGACCCTAGCGACCTCCCAGACCAGAGCCCTAAGTAACCCGACCATCCTACGCCCTGGACGATGAGAATTTGCTGCCACAGACAAAAATGGTTCGGCTCACTGTTGAGCTACTATTCCCCGCCGTTTTCGGCTTAGTTAGGGTGTGGTTTCATGTTCTACGACCCCTAGGGATACTTTCCGGCAACTTTGTTCGTCAAATCAGGCACTGGACGCGCTGTGCATCATCGGATCCATGCTGCCGACTGCCGCTGCCGCGCCGCCAACTGCCGCCGCCGGTGCCGACCGTTTTCCCGGTGCTTTCACGCTGCACCACCTTGCCCGACGGCTGCACCATGTTCTAAGGATCGTGTAGAGCGAAACCGGAGCAAAAATGATCGAGAAATGGGGAAGAACGGGGTGTGCCACCCCCCTGTCCTGTGTGTGTGGGGTGCCCTGGCGGGAGGTTGAAGAAACTACCGACTGGAGGGCCCACTCTGAGCCGGTAGGGGATTTTCCTTTAGTTGAATAATTCCAGAAAATGGTCAAACTTTGCAAGCTCATAACTATGTGTGGGAAGCTCCAAAAAGAGTGAGACCAATTTTGTTGCAATCCCCATAAGGAGTACTTTGCAGAGAAGCAAATTGCTTGCTATGAAAATGCCCAGGATTTTCTGTGGAATTCATTTTATTTAATCCTTTAGGGAGTAATTCCAGGAATATTCATTTATGGAATGTTCCCGTTTTTGGTCATAAAATCCTTGTCCTAGTTCCTGATCTCCAGTAAAAATATTAGGATTTTTGGATCTGATTAAGGTGGCTTAATCAGTAGGTTATCTCAGGGTTAAATAAATTAGCTGAAATCACAGAGTTAATTTCCAGAAAAATAGTTCAAACTTCAAATTGCCATAACATTGTGTAGAGAAGTCCAAAAATTCTAAAACAAATTTTGTTGGATTCCTCTCAGTCATTACTTTGCATAAATGCAAAGAAAATGGTCGGAAGATCCCTGGAATTATCTCCAAAATTCCTCAAAATTAAATATTTGGGAATTAATTACAGGAGATCTATGTTATGGAATTTGCTCAAATTTGGCCATAAGATCCTCCATAACACTAGTGATATACTGTAAAAATTTGAGCATCATTGGACTCTTTTTACTAGTCCAAACCCTATTCCAAATTTCAGCCTTCATTGGAAATTCCAAATTAAACAGAAACTTTCCAGAAATTTCCACCAACTTCAAAAATCCGATTCTTCCTGTAGACAGCTCGAATAATGATGAAACAAAGTTTGCTAGAACCAGGGAGACCTCCTTTACTAAGATTTTCCACTGTTAGCTATATCAAAGCTCTAGAATGAGGATCAAAATTAAGAGGAGACATGTACTTGTGGGAAATTTAGAGACCACAAGCTTCCATGAAACTTCCTCTAATTTTGCTCAGATTATCCTCATAGAACCTAGTCTCCACTAGAAAAATTAAGAACTCTTACTAGCAGTAACTATTATTGGAAGCTTGCTTCTTATAAACCATTATCACTCATACATATATTTTGTTGCATATCATATAGTGACCGAAGTCGAAGACACTCTAGAGGCCTTGGGCCACCAGAAGCTAACTTCCCGTTTGACTCGCAACCAGGCAAGCCCTGGTTTGCATTTAATTACTTTTGCAAAGTTTTGCTATGTATCACTTATGTATAGAATGAATGTTTTCCAAGGAAGGCCTGAAGTCCCAGATCTTGGGAGTCCAGATTATCGCAGATCAACTGTTGAAGATTTGAAGATTTGAGGATTCAAATTTTGGATCCCAGATCGTGAACATTCTTCTCCGCATGCCTCCTGCACACTTCCTTGGAATAATTTCCTGAGGATATTCCAAAGATTTTGTATCAAGATCATCGCAGATCAAGTGTTTAAGAATTGAAGATTTGAGGATTTAAATTTTGAGAGTCCAGATCGTGAACTTTCTTCTCTGCATGCCAATTCCTACACAAGATCTTGTTGGCTACAGCCCCATGCAACGTATGTAAGGATGCTGACCGGTAAGTTTTGGGTTTCTAGTGCACATTTAGAAAGCGATGATGAGGAAAACAGAGAGGAGGCTCTGGCAAACCCAGTGCACAAACAGAGTTCAAACTTCATCGGTGCAAAACAATCATCAACACCACCGGTATGTCGATCTGTGTCTACAGGTACTCCATCAAGATTCAAACGTAAGATGGATGAAAAACATCCTACTGTTGTTGTTTGGCCATGGAAGATTAAACCATGGAGAGGTCCAGTTCCAAAACAGCAGCCACGTACATACAATTTGGGTGATTAGCTTCTTCCTGTCCTCCAGAAGAATTCAAGATCTGATGAACATTCTGCTGTGGTAACTCATTCAAATATTGAGGATCCAGTCAGAGATCTGGTAATTTCGGTTCAAACAGATTTAAACAAGGTCGCAACCTAGGGAGCTAAATCCTGGGATTGAGTGGAGAAATCGCAACCCAGGCCTGGCCCGCCTTCAGTAGATGATTAACCAAGCAAGGGTGAGGGTTTTACCACAGACACAACCTGAGAACCTCCCAGCCACCGCCACAAAGTTTCTTGGAAAGGACACAAACCAATTAGGCGATCTCATGGCTAGCAGTGCACCTAGAAGATCGGCAGGAGGAGGCAATGGAGAGGATGCAACCAAACACAACGTACTATGGTCCTTAAAACTCTGTTTTTAGATCGCATGGGGCTGGGAGATCTCGTGGTAATGGCCGTGGACGTGGAAGGGAGTTCCATGATCAGGCTACTCGAGGGGGGACACATACCGGCAGTAGTAGTTACAGAGAAATTGTGGGATCAAGCCAAGGCATTGTTAGACCAAAATATAAACTAACAGTGGCAGATCATGAGGATGTTCCAAGGGAGTCGAAGTCCAAACATAAGGGCCAGATCTTGATGGAAGAACCAGTGGCAAAAAAGAAAAGATTGCTTAGATGTTGTATATGTTCCGAGGAGCATTATACTAACCAGTGCCCGCTGCTCCATGGACCAAAGCCAATGGCTACATATTGTGGATTAGCAGGAGAGGAGTTGGGATTCTTTCATATACCTGTGGACGGAACAAAAGCTTTCACGACGCCGGAACGTGTAACTGCAACAGCTTTGATTCGGATAATTGAAGGTGCAGTTTCAGCTGATCTTCTCAAGTCCGAGCTTGCACGTATTCTGCCTATCAAATGGGATTGGGTAGTACGTGAGCATGGGCCGAATACATAGATAGTGCCTTTTCCATGTCAGGTGGAGCTGCAACGTATGGTGGCCATTAGACATGTTCCAACAGATAATAATGAAGCTGTCATGTCTTTCGAAGAGTGGAATCAAGAAATTAAACCAAAAAGGATGCTGCACAAGGTATGGGTTCATCTATATGGAGTACCATATGAAATCAGATCATTCCTACCTCTATGGGCAGTGGGTTCTTTATTAGGAGCTACACAGAAGGTGGATATGAGATATCTGAGGAAGACAGGGGTTGTACGTCTTATGGTGGCTGTACTTGATGTAAACGCCATACCAAGTGATGCTGATATTGTGGTTGAAGACAGGATGTATGAGATCATTTTTAAAGTTGATGAAGTGGTCTGAGGGGATGAAGATGCACAAGATCTTGAGGATGATGACCTCCTTGATTTTGACGATGGTCAAAATGAAGACCAAGAGATGAAGGATTCAGATATAAATGATAATTTAGAGTAAGTAGGGAGGGGCAGCAATGGTCAAGTATCAACGGACAAAGGAGAAAAAAATAAAAACATGTCACAGAATGATGAGACAGCTTTGGTAGAGGAGGCTATTGATATTTCTGTTGAGAAGTTGCTTGATGAAATAAGTCATAAAGTGATGAATGAAGATGATGATCAGTTGGTGGACCAACAGAACAATATGGTTATGGATGTTGATACAGATCATGCTCAAATGGATGATAGCTTTCACCAAGGAGATATCCAAGAATGCATAGATAATGAGGTGCAGAATGTGCATGACCAAATGAACAATCTTGCATAAGTCCCTGAGGTGCAACATGTGCAAGATCAGTTGCATGGGGCTGAGAATGAAAATGTTATGTTTCACAATGGCAATGATACAAATATAGAAACATTGTTACTGCAGAACAAGAAACAAATCATGCCTTTTTTCCTACTGATTCACATGAAGTTGGGTCTGAAGAGACACATATACCTGTTGCTGGAGAAGAAAATGAGAAAATCAAAGCTGCAGTATATCATGAAATAAATAAAGACATGATCCATGAGCCTCAGGTTATGGGGACACAAGAAGTACAGTGGTAGAAATAAGATGGCGATCATGCTTCTGAAGGGAAGGTGGCTGCGAAGAAGATGTCACACCCGGTTTCTCCGAAGAACAACCGAGTGAATATCACATGTATGCCAGGATCATTTTCTCATACATGTGATGACAAATAGTGAAGCATCATTTATTACAAGCCAGGTGTCAAATATAAATAAGTCTTACATAGCATATGTCTCGATGGACAATAATAAGTTCATAACATGTAAATAAAATAGCAGCAGAATATTATTCTTGTGGGCTCTGTCACAGGCGTTGCCCGGGGGACTCCATGAACCTAGAAACCTTCTTCGGGTCTAAAGTCTTGATCATTAAACACCACACCATTCTCTTGACCTGAGCAGCAATATAAACCAACAAATATGCAAGGTTGAGTACCGATGGTACTCAACAAGTGTGGGAAAGTTATGTCATGCATGGCTAGAACAAGGAGAGGTTGAACTCATGGTTAAAGCACTACGCAATTAATACCTACCACCTTAGCTTATTAAGCACCTACATTACTACACAGGTGAAATGGTCCCAAACTCCCAACCCATCATCAAAATCAAGTAACCATAATCATCATATCCAATGTCAAGCTCCCCGCTTAACATCCTCAACTTCCAAATCCATCATCCTCTAATCATGAATAAGTCCAAGCCGCTCTTGACCGTGAGCATGGCTGTCATGACAGTTTTGACTCTGCAGAGTTTGTACCACTGTACCCACATGTAGTGATTTCATCCCCCGTTGCCGGGTGGACTAAAAGAACCTCTATTATGCCAGTGGCCACGAACCACATTCACACTTCCCAGGTGTGTAGCTAGGAGATCACTACGAAGCCTTTACAAAGGGATTCCCGACGAGCGTGGGCCCACTGAAGTTTCACCCCTAACAGCATACAAGAGGCTCCAACCCCGCTGCAGTGGCCCCCTCTTGAGCCTTGCGGTTCATATGGTAGTCCAACTGACACCTATTCCCCGCACCATCCAACACACCCATACTACGCCGGGGATACACCTAATTAATTGGCCAAGCTGCCCCATCTCAGCATGTGGTTGGCACGTTAAAGCCAGGTTACATGCTTCATGAACCGGTCCTTAGGATCCAGGCAAGTACTAAACACAAACCCGAGTCTCGTGCACCCAGCACCAACCAAATCATCCAACTTGCCTCGATCCCTACCTCTACATAACTCATAATGTCTCATTCAAGTGTAAGGTAAACAAGTTGATGATATCATATCCCACTTATCCCATTCTAAGCATGGCTAAGCATAAGTAATATGAATGAATGACATAATAAAACAAATCCCAACCCAAGCTACAAGGAAACAAGATAATGCAATTCTAGAGAAAACTTCCTAGCATGGGTTTCATATTTCAATTTACAATGCAAATAATTCTATCTACACATCCTAGCATAGGATCAAAGTGGTCAAGGACACTTGCCTTCTTCCTGCTGCTCTGGGAATGGATAGTCCTGATCTTGGAAGGGAAGAACTTGCTCTGGGGCAGGTTCTACTCATGCCAACACACATAGCAAAAGAAAACAACAATCCATAAGACATAGTTCACACTTTCACTCCACACATACATACATATGAAAATCATTCACATTTCTATGTGTTGTGTTTACTCTACATGTGTTGATTTTTGATCTACATGCACTTTTAAACATATGTATATGATTTCTAACTTTTGTATTCAGATTTTCTGTTTGCACATTATATATGAATTTCCAATTTAAACAACTTATTTAATACACTCTTTAGCTACCAAGTTTGCATGGAAGGTAACTTCCTACTTCAAATGGGTTTTCAGATCTTCTACCAATCCTAAACTGAAATCTTTGGATTTGGAAACTTCATTTATCATTTTCTAGTTATGCATACCTAGTTGCTATATTTTCAGATTTATTTCCTATGCCTAAATGTGAACTTTATTATGGAAATAGTAAGACACCTCATCTAAACATAATAGGTTCTGATATAAAATATTGAATAATATATTTTTGAACTTCTCCTCTGATATGAACTAATTTAAATTCATTTTTCCAATTTCAGAATAATTTCCTAGCCTAAAATATGTTTCTATAACTGATAAATGTGAACAATCAATTAGACAGATTCATTTCAGCTTAAAATCTATTTTTAACTCACTCCAAAGTTTTCCAAGTGCTAGGAGGGTTTAAATTTGAATTTTACAATGTGTTTGTCCCATCCTTTAAATTTTAAATACTAATCACATATTCAAATTCCTAAATTTAATATCATATAGGATTAAAAAATAAACCCACCCCACTACAGGGTCTATTATATTATTTTAAGAATTTCCAGGGGCCTAACTATGCATAACAGAGGGGTTTTGCTAATTTTTATTAAGTCCAGGGGCTAAAACTGATTTTTAATTGAATTTACATGAATTTCTGAAGTTCAAGGGGCTAGATCAGAAGTTTCCGGGGCTAGCTCGTATTTTCCGAGATCCCCAGGGGGTAGCGCGTAAGAATCCCGGCCTTTATAACGCGGGGCTGACGTGGACCGTCCGATTTAAAACAGACGGCTGAGATTATAACGTCGAACCGGTACGCAGGGATTTCAGTTCTACCGTGCGATTTAAAATAGACGGCGCACAAGCGGCCACGTCGCTCTGACCGTGCGCGGGCGGCGCTGCCCGGCGGCGGGAGGCGGTGATCTCGCCGGAAAACTTCGGATCTTCGTCTATTCTTCCTAATACTGGGATTTCATGGCATAGATCGGTAGAGGGGAGGTCGGGGATCTCACCTCGGGGTTTTTCTTGAGGTCGGAGGTCCTGGAAGGCGGTCGGCGACGAGGTCCGAGGTGAATTCACGGCGATGCTCGTCGGCGTTGTGTCTGAAGCGCAAACCACCGAGTTTTCTGCACCTGCATGATTCCCCGGAGGCGGTGGAACACGATCGGCGCGTTAGATCAGAGAACCCGAGCAAAGATCGAGAGAAAATGGTGATCGGAGCTTCGGTTCTCACCGGGAGGAAAAACAGCCGATCGCGGGCGAAAAACGGGACGATGCCGGTGTTTATATAGCCGGGGGAGGGCGGCGTTCGGTTGGGATCGAGCTAGAGTCGTCCAGAACCGAAATTCAGCGGGGATACGAGGGTATCCGGGGTGGTTTTGATTCGGGGGAGAGAGGAATCCCGGTCGGCCGAGCGCGCGCGCGAGGAGGAAGAAGATGGCGGGCCCCACACGTCAGTGAGAAGAAAACGGGGCGCGCGGCTGCGGGCTGGCGCGGGGGCGAGGTGGGCCGGCTGGTGGGTTTCGGCCCACTGGCCGGGTTTTCTGTTTTTCTTCTTCTTTTCCCATTTCTTTTCTGGTTTGAATTTGAATTTGAATTCCAAATTAAATTTGAATTTCTGCACCACATGCAATACGTCCAAAAATTTTAAATTCCCCTCTTAACAGGATTTTGGGGTGTTACAGAAGATTAAAAGAAACAAGATAAGCAAGATATGAGATATACCTCTGAGGCGCAGCAACAGAAATTTGGCGCAAAATGATAACCACACAATGAAGAAAACAGACCGACTGGCAGGTATTCGTAACCTGGAATCAAAAGGTAACAAGAATTCGTTTTTATCTTTTACTGATTCATGTATTATTCAAATATGAATAGAGTTGGCATTTCCTTGGGAAAAGATGACAATGAGATTAGATCATCTATTTCGTCTATCAAAGATTTAAAGGCTGATAGACTTGCCATGACAGCTAAAAAGAAATTAGGACATACCATTGAAAAGAAAAAGGATAATACCTTAAATGTTATAGATGAAGATGAGGAGAATAGAATTGATGCGATTCTCGGGCATTTATATGAGGCTTCATGAGAATTCACAGGAGCAGGGTCATGATTAACTATTAGAGGATCAAAACGCTGCTTCCAAAAAGACCAAGAAAAAACCTCTTACTAAGATTAAAGTGGGTACCACTAGAAATAAAAATATTAAAGTGTGTATCCAATGAAAGACTTATTTTGGAATAGTAGAGGTCTTGCGGACTTGGCTAACATAGATATTTGGCTGAAATGGTTAGAGAGGAGCAAATATATTTTATTGCACTCTTGAAAACGGGTAGAGAGGAATTTCTTGATACGACCCTTAGAAACTTTTGCAATGGTAGAGATTTTATATGGCATAGTATGGCACCACATGGACGTTCAGGTGGCATCCTTTTGGGTGCAGACATGAACGTGTTTGATATAGGATCCATTGATGAAGGAGATTTTCATGTCAAATTCTGCCTTCCGAATAAATCAGATGGATTCAAATTTGCGTTGTATACGATATATGGACCAGCACAACAATATAATAAAGAGGCATTTCTGTTAGAATTATCACAAATCTGTTCTCGTGAATAGTTATCGTACATAGTGGGTGGTGATTTCAATATCATGAGACATCCAGAGGATAAAAATAAGGATAATTTTGATACAAAATGGACGAGTTTATTCAATGCGGTGATCGAGTCACTTGAACTCAAAGAGATTAAAATGTCTGGACGCCAATTTACATGGGCTGATCCTAGACAGGATCCTACATATGAAAAAACTAGATAGAGTTCTAGTTAGTACGGAATGGAAAGATGGTTCCCATTATCTATGATACGAGCTAAGGATAGGAGCCAATCAAATCACACACCTATTATTCTTACTGGTACCTCTACACATATTAATAAACATCCAAAATTTATATTTGAAAGAGGTTGGTTCATGCGTGACGGATTCCATAGTATGGTTGCTAATGTGTGGCAGTCCAAAAATCAGGGTGCCACGGCAATGGAGAGATGGCAAAATAAAATAAGACATCTACGTTAATATTTAAGAGGATGGGCTAAACATACAACAGGCACATACAAAAAAAGAAAAGAAACAAATTATAATGAAGTTAGATGACCTAGATAAAAAGGCAGAAACAGATAACCTTTCTGATAATGAGGTAAACATGAAACATTATCTTAAAGAATGATTGGTTGCCTTACTAAGAGAACATGAAATAAAATGATATGAGAGAGCAAAAGTTAAAAACTTTATAGAAGAGATGATAATACTCATTATTTTTATTTTGTAGCAAACGGTAAACACCGGAAACAACACATCTTCAGATTAGAACAACAAGATGGTGTAGTTGAGGGTGATACCGAATTAAAGAAATATATCACAAACTATTATAAAGGTCTATTTGGATAACCTCTATAGAATAATATATCTCTCATGGAATGTCGAATTGATGACATTCCACGGGTCAATGATGTTGAAAATGATATTTTAATTTCTCCATTCACCGAAGAGGAAGTAATAGAGGTGGTGTTCCAAATGGAACATAATAAAGCTCCGGGACCAGATGGCTTTCCTGAGAAGTTTTACCAAGTTTTTTTTGGAATAATTCTATGAGGAATGTCTACCGCTTCATAGTCTAAACTTTGGAGTCATTACCTTACTATCATAAAAGGATAATGCTAATCAAATACAACAATATAGATTGATCTGTTTACTTAATGTCAGCTTTAAGATATTTACAAAAGTTGGCGTAAACAGGTTAAATAAAGTTGATCAAAATAATGTGAGCCCATCACAGACGGCATTTATTTCGGGTACAAACATAATGGAAGGTGTCATCATTATACATGAGACCATACATGAATTACATAGGAAGAAACTTGATGGACTCATTTTCAAAATAGATTTCAAAAAAGCCTATAATAAAGTTAAATGGTCATTCTTACAATAGTGCTTAAGGATGAAAGGATTTACACCCAAATGGTGTAGATGGATTGACAACTTCATTACAAAAGGCAGTGTCTCCGTCAAAGTAAATGATGATATCGGACATTATTTTCAATTAGAAAAAGGGTTACGCCAAGGTGACCCAATATCACCTATTTTATTTAATATAATGGTAGACATGCTTGCAGTACTAATCAAAAGAGCAAAGGATGACAAACAAATAAAGGGAGTCATCCCACACCTCATAGATGTTGGATTATCAATCCTGCAATATGCAGATGATACAATCATTTTTATGGACCATGATTTACATGAAGCAAGAAATATGAAATTATTACTGACTGCTTGTGAACATTTACCTGGTCTTAAGATTAATTTCCACAAGAGTGAGATCTTTTGTTTTGGAAAAGCAAAGGAATTTGAAAATGAATATATAGAATTATTTGGATGCAATACAGGGGAGTACCCATTTAAATATTTGGGTATTCCAATGCATCATAGAGAGCTACTCCATATGGAATGGAGATGTATTGAAGATCGTTTTGTGAAGAAACTGGCTTGTTGGAAAGCAAAGCATTTATCAAAAGGAGGAAGATTAGTTCTCCTAAACTCTGTACTTAGTGATTTACCAATGTTTATGATGTCGTTTTTTAAGATACCAAAAACAGTAGTTAAAAAATTAGATCAACATAGATCTAGATTCTTCTAGCATGGAAATAAAAACAAAAAGAGATATCGTCTAGCCAAATGGGATATATTATGCTGACCTAGAGATCAAGGTGGACTTGGAATAATAGACCTAGAGACCCAGAACAAATACTTGTTGAGCAAATGGATTGTAAAATTACTCAATGAGGACGAGATATGGTAAACATTACTCAAAAAAAATGTCTGAGATCAAAAACACTCTCACAAGTACATGTTAAACTCAATGATTCACATTTTTGGAAGGGTTTAATGAAACTAAAAGAGGAGGTGATTAACTGTGATTCATTTCATCTCAAAAATGGATCACAGATAAGATTCTAGTAAGACTCATGGGTCTGTCATCAGCCACTTCAGGATATATACCCGATTTATACAACATAGTACGCCGTCCACATGCCTTAGTGGCTGAAGTCATGAATTCCGAGCCACTAAATATATCATTTAGAGGACCATTGTTAAGTATAAAGGACAATGAATGGTATGATTTGGTAGCATTACTCCAAATCAGATTAACTGAAGGAAAATATATTTTCACATGGAACCTACATAAGAGTGGACAATTTACTGTTCATTTGATGTATTATCACCTGATGAATCAAAATATTAATTTTCAGCATAAACTGATTTGGAGGATTAAAATTCCTTTAAAGATAAAAATATTCTTATGGTATTTACAAAGAGGAGTAACCCTAACAAAATATTATTTGGTGAGGAGGAATTGGAAGGGTAATATACATTGTTGTTTCTGTAATTGCAATGAAACAATTCAGCATCTCCTATTTGATTGCTAACGTGCAAAGGCAATATGGAGAATTGTTCATATATCTACTGAGATAATCCATCCAAAATCAGTACCTCTATGAAAGATCCTGTTGGTTGGAGCTGCTGCCATATGTTGGGCAATTTGGAGATGTAGAAATTATATTATATTCGATAATGTCAAATTTTCATCATTTTTGCTAGGCTATTTTCAGGGTACAAGATCCGTCATCATCAAGAAAGATGTAGTTTCAACGTCTTCACCACTCACACAAATGCTCGCCAGAATCGCAAGAAAGATTTAGAAAATCACTATTAGTGATAACTCTAGTATCCTCAACCATAGTATGGTGATGTCCTAACTAGGAGCTAGAACTAGTAGCTGGTTTTTCATGCTAAACGGGTTATATGAGGACATAGGAGAATGTAGACATGAAGTCAACGTGTAATAGATATTGCCTAAGTTAAGTTTTTATGGAGTATTTCCCAACAATCTTATCAAACATTTGACATATTTTCATGGAACTTGGTCACAACATGAAAGTGGCATTACTTGTTTAGCACCTTTCATGACTAAGTTAATTGTACGTTGCAAAGTTTATGATGATTCTTAATCATGTCTGAATTGCCGTACTAATTCTTTGTCGCCGACCCGACGGTCCCGACATGCCAGGATCTCGCTGAGGGGTGCTGCGATGGACAGCACCGGATAACACACGAAAAAGGCGATAAGCGGAAGCTAAATTTTTATTACATAAACTGTTTATAAACATAGTTACAACAAAATAACGTTATAGTCTACACTCGCAGGCATAGACTAAGCAAAAGGTTCACGTTCAGCCTGTGAACGTGTTCCTACTAGCACAAATGCACACACTAACACGCGGCGTGCACGTCTCCCATTTGATGGTGGTTCCCTCTTAGGGGTCCGTCTCCTCCTCGGGAGCCTCCTCCTCATAGAACCCTGCAAACGCTTCAACAAAAAGCAGTGAGCACGATGGCTCATCAAGACTGATCCGTCTCAACTAAACATGTAACTCTACATTATGGATTTCATTGTATGATAGGTAAGTACTTTGCATAAGACTCGCCTAATTAGTTGACTCTTACTTTCAAGTTTTAGCCTCAAGTTAGTGGAAAACCTTGTGCTAAGCCACATAAGAAGTCCGCAATCAAACAAGAAACACATTCCTCTTATGGAACTTGCCTAAGGTTAGAAAGAACTTTGATTTTCTCTAAACTAAAGCATTTCATTAATAAACAATGTAATACTTTCAACCAGCAACATTTTATCATGACAACCAGTCTGTTCTTTCTTCGTCACGGTACAGTGAACAAGTGATACTCACTGACCGTGAGGGACGGTGATTATAATCAATTTACACTTGCAAGGTTACTCGAATAACCCATCACGTGCGCCCGTACTCGATGTTGACTACAACAACCATCACGGACGTCGTATGCAACCTCCGTTCATTCATTAGCCAAGTGTTGAACCGGTCCTATCATCCCGAGCAGGAGGTATCTACGCTGAGCATCCCTAGTGCCCGCTAGCCGATTTACACCTCACTACTCGCAACCTACTATCTGGACTACAAGCAATGCCTCAACATATCGCTACCCGAATTACATCGGTTTTCCGCTTCCCATATAGCCGGTAGGTCTTCAGAACAGTTCTAGCTTGTTCAACAGGCCCGCACACGGCTCGGTCCTCCTCGACCTTAGCGACTACACGGAAATGAAAATACGATGCTTGTCAAATTTAAATGCATTTGAGATTGAAGTGATAATGTAATTACAAGAACTCTAGCTAGACAGCTAATTTGACTCTGAAATTTTTACTATGTCTTGGTGACAACCTTGACAGGGACTTGGCCAAATTTCATTTGATGCAAAGCTCATTTGATCCCTGCACAAATAAATGTGTATTTGGCCATAATTAGAGCTCCTATGTTTTTCTAGGTATTTTCATGGAGCAAGCAATTCCTTTTTGGAAACTAGAGTTCAATATGGTTCTAAATAAATTGGTTTCATCTAATTTGGAGATAACTAGCAAAAGATATGAGCTAAAGAAGTTCAGAGAAATTTTTAAAAATGTTTCTAGACATTTTTCTTTTTCTCTGGACCAGTTTACTTAATAACACTATTAGGTGGAATAAATGAGCTCATATGGATCTCAAATGTTTCATGTGAATCAGGAATATTACAATGAACATCCTGGCCGAATTTCAGAATTTTTCATAAAAGGAAGCCCCAGTTAAAATTCCCAACAGTTTAAAATTTGGAGAACTAATTCTGGAGAAATATTGGGTTTCATGGAATGAAACCTGTTATGCTGGACAGTACTCAGAGATCTGAATCCAACAAAATTTGGTTCACTCGATTTGGACAATCCTAGCTAAAGTTATAGGATTCTAAAGTTTTGGAGTGAAAACTGAAAAAGAAAATCCGAAATGTTTAAATGGCTGACACTGGGGCCCATCCTACAGTACCGTCTTCAACCTCCCGCCGGCGCCCGATCGCACGCCGGACAGCAGTTGTGGCGCGGCCCGTTCTCGGCCGATTATGCCCAATTTTTGAAGTGGTTTCTCCCTACATGTTTCTTAGAGCACGACACACACGCCGGACAACCTGTCGCACCTCGGCATTGCCGGAAAAATGATCGGTGACGGCGGCGGCGGAGTTGAGCTCGGGTCCGACGATGATAACTCAGCTCGGCAGCGTACACGACCAACTAAGGTGTCGTAAAGCACTACTGGGGCACGGGGAAGCTAACCCTTCCCTCCTCTTGGCCGGAGATCGCCGCGAAGATGGACTTCACTGGTGACCCAAAGTGTTTTCACCGGTGGTGGCGAAAACTCGGTGCTACGCTCACCGGCTGGACGTTTCTTCGTGGTTTTGGGCCAGGGTGATCGTGAAGATCCCTAGTTGCTATAGCTAGACTAGAATCGGAGATGATCAACCATGCGAGATGAATTTCTTGTTTTGGTTGGCTTCGGTTCTATACGATGATCACCGGAAAACATGAAATTCTGGCTAGCCGGTGATAACAGGGATCTAGGTTGTTCGGGAGGAGCTACTTGACCTCGATGCTAACCTCTGTGTATGGTTGGTTGCGCCGGAGGAGCTCAGAGCTGTCCGGAAGACGGTGATTAGTCGGAGGTGCGTCGGGGTGAACAGGGGAAGAAGAAAACGGCTCGGTGTAGCTTTTTAAGGAAGCCGATCACGAGCAGCTGAGGGCCGGAGCACGTCAATTGAAGTCCAGCGGTTCCATTTCTGTCCTCAGCTCGAGGTGAAACCCTCGGTGTGGTCCGGTCGATGATGAGGGTGGGAATGAATGCGAGAGCAGCAAGAGTTGCGCATGTTTTCGGTGCGAGCGAGTCACGAGCCGTGTAGAATTGGTCTTTGGCACTCTCAGGCGTGGGGATACGATAGCTGGGGCGATCTCCTGGTGGCCAGGTCCCAAGAACAGGAGGTGGCGGCTGCTGCTCGCTGTGGCGTTCTCCGAAGCACGCGCAAGAACCCGAGTGAGCGAGTTCAGTCGGTTTAGCTCTCTTCCGTGACTGACAGGGGGTCCCACTTGCTAATTTTTGTCCTAAAAAATTAAGTTTCTACTGCTCTAAATATTGAGGACCCTCATACCCCTTGCAATTTGATTAAACTACAAATTGGCCATTTGAATTTGAACAATTCACAGTGTGAAATGGTTTGGATGTTTTTGCAGCAATTGTGAAGATGAAATTCAAATTTGGTTTGAATTTGCTCAAAATAGCTCACGTCAAGATCAACTCCAATGTGGCAGCTCTCTAGGATCATAGACTAGCCCCACAGACCAACACTAGTCTTTTCTGCGCACTTTGTCCTAACCCGTGCGCACCGGGAAGGCTTCCCGGTTGGTCACCCATCCCAAATTTCTCCGGGCCAAGCATGCTTAACCCCGAAGTTCTTTGCAGGTGGGCTTCCGGAAAAGAAGGTATACCTTGATGGTATGAGTATTCTATCAATCCTATTAAGCTGGGAGCCAGGATATCACATCCAAATGAAGTGAAAATTGGTGTGTGAGCTCATAAAAATGTGCTGAGTGTGAATATGAATCCCTCTTTTGAATTCATGTGATGAAACGAGTTTGAATTTGAATTTAAGTTCAAACTAGCCTTTTAATGATTGTATCCAAGAGTACCTCAAGGAGGTTTGGATTTGTGTGAAAATTTGCATGAGCATTCCTAACAAAGTTTAGGAGTTGATGGTGTGCTCAGCCCCTATATGATGCATGTGAGAAATACCACTTTTGCATTTTGTGAGTTTATCTTCTAATTATCTATTGATGGTTGTTACTTGCTCTTCACATGTTTTCATGTATTTACTACAATTGAGCTGAGGTGTGTGGGGTGATGAACACTTTTAGCAAGTGAAAAACTTGGGCCCTTACATTCCTCCCCCTTAAAAGAATATTGTCCCAATATTATAAGGTATAAATGAGAGAGAGGATGGTGGAAAATTACCGTACGTGCGATGTTAAAAATTCCAGATAGTTGGCACGAAGAAATCCTTCGCTCTCCCATGTCACTTCATCCGTGGAGTGATTGCTCCATAAAACTTTGTAGAACCACAACGTACAGTTACGTGTGGTTCGGGCCTTTTCATCAATGACCTGAACCGGTTGCTCCCGATATGTGAGATCCGGTTTCAGTTCCTCGATATCTCCCAGCTGAACGGTGGTTGAAAACTTGAGACACTTCCTCAGCTGAGAAATGTGGAATATGTCGTGCACACCGGAGAGTGTCGTTGGTAATTTCAGCCGGTATGCAACGGATCCACACCTTTCCAAGACCTGGAATGGAACAAAGAATCGGGGTGCCAACTTTCCTCTGACCCCGAATCTGTTAACACCCTTCGTCGGAGACACACGTAGGTACACGTAATCCCCGACCTCAAATTGTAGAGGGCGTCTTCTACTGTCCGCATATTGCTTTTGTCGGGATTGGACGGCTTTTAAGTTCTCTTGAATAAGCCGAACTTTCTCCTCCGCATTATTGACAAGATCAATCCCGAAAGTGACCCTCTCGCTGGACTCACACCAATTCAGCGGTGTGCGGCATTTTCTCACGTATAGCACCTCATAGGGCGCCATCTTGATGCTGGCCTGGTACCCATTATTGTAAGAGAAGTCGCCTAACGGTAAGTGATCATCCCAATTCTTACCGTGGTTGATAGCACAAGCTCGTAACATGTCTTCCAGGATTTGGTTTACCCACTCGGTTTGCTCATCCGTCTGCATGTGGTACACTGAAATACAGATCAATTTTGTACCCAATGCAGCATGTAACTGCTCCCAAAAAAAAGACAAATAAAGTTCCCCGATCCGAGATAGTGGTGCGGGGTACGCCATGTAAGCAGAGAATCCATGAGATGTACAATTCAGCATACTTCTTAGCATTGTAGTTGGTGTTGACCGGAATAAAATGGGCAGACTTCGTGAGCTGGTCGACGATCACCCACACTGAATTATATTTCTGAAATGTGGTGGGTAAACCGATGATGAAATCCATGCTCACGTCCTCCCACTTCCAGGACGGAATGCCTAACGGGGTCAACAGTCCCGGTTTCTTCATGTGGTCAGCCTTAACCCTCCGGCATGTATCACATTCGGACACGTATTTAGCAATCTTCCGCTTCATCCGTGTCCACCAAAATTTACCCTTGAGTTCCTGATACATCTTATTGCTGCGGGGGTGAATAGAAAACTTTGACAAGTGAGCTTTGTCAAAAATTTTCTTCCTCAATTCCGGGTTACGGGGTACAACTATCCTATTTTTGAACCACAGTACACCGTCTCCGTCCTTCTGGAAACACTTCAGCTCCCCACTGTCTACTCGTCTCCGCAAATGCGACATTCCCTTGTCATGTTTCTTGGCTGCCTCTATCTCTTCATGGATGGTGGGGATAAGAGCTAGGTTGTAGAGAGCTCCATGGGGAACCACATACAAGGGTGGTTCACTCTCTTCCAACAGGGTGATGGTCAGATTATGTACATGTGACTTGCGACTCAGCGCATCCGTCACCACGTTTGCCTTGCCAGGGTGATAATGGATTACTATTTCATAATATTTTATCAGCTCTAACCATCTTCGTTGCCTCATGTTCAACTCCTTCTGAGTGAATATGTACTTGAGGGTCTTGTGGTCGGTATACAAATGTACGAGGTTACCGAGTAGGTAGTGCCTCCACATCTCGAGAGTGAGTACCACGGCAGCGAGTTCTAAGTCATGAGTTGGATAGTTTTGCTCATGATTCCGGAGCTGCCATGATCCATACACGATAACTCTTTGTTCTTGCATCAGCACACACCCGAGCCCAATGCTGGATCCATCGCAGAACACATCGAATGGTTTTGTTGTGTCTGGCTGCGCCAAAACCGTTGCTGATGTTAGGTGCTTCACTAAAGCCTTGAATGCCGCTTCACATGCTGGACTCTGGACATATTTGGTAGCCTTCTTCAGCAGTTCGGTTATAGGCTTGGCAATCTTTAAGAAGTTTGTAATGAACATCTGATAATATCCCGCGAGTCTGAGGAAACTCCGTACCTCATCGACAGACCTCGGGGACTTCCAACTCAGCACTTGTGTAATCTTGCTCGGGTCTACAGCGATGCCCTCCGCTGAGATAATATGCCCGAGGAAAGGTACTTGCGATATCCAGAATTCACACTTGCTGAATTTCACGTATAGCTTGTGATCTTGCAGCCGTTGCAAGACTATACGCAGGTGCTTCGTGTGTTCTTCCTCCAACTTGGAATATACCAATATGACATCGATGAAGACCACGACAAACTTGTCCAGCTTCGGCATTAAAATTGAGTTCATCAAGTACATGAAATGAGCTGGAGCATTGGTGAGGCCGAAGGACATGACCAGATACTCATAAAAGTCTGTATCTCTTCGAGAAAGCCGTCTTTGGGATGTCCTCAGCCCGTATCTTAAATTGATGGTACCCTGATCTTAAATCCATCTTGGAAAAGATCTTTGCTTCGACCAACTGATCTAACAACATGTTGATCCATGGCAATGGGTACTTGTTCTTGATTGTAACGACATTTAGTGGACGATAGTCCACGCAAAGCCGCAATGTTTCATCCTTCTTCTTGACGAATAATGCCGAACAGCCCCATGGCGAGGAGCTTGGCCTAATAAACCCTTTGTTCAGCAGGTCTGTCAACTGTGTTTTAAGTTCTGCCAACTCCTTTGGCACCACTTTGTGCGGAATTTGGGATATTGGCATTGTTCCCGGCACATGTTCAATTTTGAACTCCACCTCTTGGTCAGGCGGCATACACGGTAGATCATCCGGGAATACGTCAGGAAATTCACGGACTACTGGAACATCTTTCAACCTGATAGTGGTGGATTCGTATACGGCTGGAAGTTTTATTTCTGGACTGTCCAGAAATAATGAATGAGACTCGTGCATCTCTGGATGCAAATGCACGAATGAATGTAGCCTAGAGGGGGGGTGAATAGGCTCTTTGAATTTTTAGGCGGCTTCCTGAAACACTTAGCGAACTGATTAATACCAGGTGGGCTGGACTAGTCCAGTTTGGTGCGGACTAGTCCGGTATGATCGTAATTAAAAGATCAAAGTTAGACTTGTTCCTACTTCAGGTATTTGTGCAGCGGAAAATAAATGATCATTCAAGTATAGTGAAGTAAGACACAATAACTCTCAATTTTAATACTAGGTGTGGATGTAAATCAAATAATGACTAGCACCCCTAAATAACAATTGAAGGAAGATCAAGAAGACACGAGACAAAGTTTTATCCTGAGGTTCGATTCCACCCAGGAATCTACGTCCCCGTTGAGTAGTCCACCAAGGACCGGGTCTTCATCAACCCTTTCCTCGTTGAATCGCAACAAAAGACAATTCAATTTCACTAGCCACATACAGGGGTAAACAATTGTACGTGGGGCGTTCTCACAATCTGAGTGCTCCCACAAGATTACAAAGAGTAACTCTTCCTCCCACACACAAACAGAGAACAACAATCGGCAAATGTGTGAGAGAAAACAAACCAAGAGCTTAATTGCGAGAAGAACGATGCTCTCCTTGATCCAATCTCTAATCCTCAAAGACTTAATCTTTCTGGGCTTAGAATGAGTGGAGAGAGGTAATTTTTGTGCTCTTGGGGCGTGCGGCGGCGCTGGAAATCAAGTCTTGTAATTGTGTGACCGTGCACCTCTATTTATATAAGGTTTCCAAAAATCCTGGCGACCGGACTAGTCCGCTCTATTCACCGGACTAGTCCGGTGTGCCGTGTGCAATTTTCGTGTTGCATGGGGCACAGTGGAAGCCCTAATTTAATATGTTTACAGAAACTTGAACGGACTAGCCTGGTCTCTAGGCGGACTAGTCCGGTGCAAGATGAGTGCCGGTTCCAGAGAGTTGAATGGACTAGTCCGGTTTCTGAGCAGACTAGTCCGGTGCAAGGTGAGTGCCGGTTCCAGAGAGTTGAACGGACTAGTCCGGTTTCTGAGCGGACTAGTCCGGTGCAAGGTGTTGTGAGGCAACAAAAAGTTAAACAGACTAGTCCGGTTTCTAAGCGGACTAGTCCGGTGCACCGTGTTGTGAGTGATTTGGATTTGTTTTAAGCGCTTACCCCTATGCAAAGATTTTGAGCTCTTGGGATATGTCTCTCACACACATCCTATACAAGTAATTCTACAATGCGCTTGGTTCTTGGATCTGCCCTTTTCCTTTTTCTTCATCACTTCATTTTTCACCTTTTTGAGTGCACCAATTCTACCTTACTTGAGTTAATATGCATTCATCTCAACAAGTTCATTAGGATCTCAATTCATTTTTCATCAATCGTCCAAAACCCACAAGGGGGTGTCTAGATGCACTTTCAATCTTCCCCTTTTTGGTTATTGATGACAACCAACTGAGATTACATGATTAACAATAAAATTTGATTTTCATAAAGTGTGCATATATGAGAATAACAAATGAGTAATAGGAACTTCTCACATATATGCAACCTTTATGGTGGGATGCCCAAAGAGTGTGTGAAACTGAATGTGACATGCCACAAGAAGATAAGATCATATCAAAAATAAAGGTAGTCATCACATCAATATTGAATAGGCATCACACATTCAACAGAGTTTGAAATAAAAAGTACATAAATTTTAAAATACATGTCCATCATCACAAGTCTTTAAGGTTTGCAATAAGATGACTTAAGATAAATCTCAATATCTCCCCCTTTGGCATCAAGGCACCAAAAAAGGGAAAAATTGAGTGGAATCACTCATCGCCGCTCTCTCCCACACTCTCGGTCCTATCTTCATCATCTTCATGACCATGATGAGGAGGAGGAGCGAAGACACCTGCAAGTCCAAAAGATCTAAACTCTTGTTCGGTGAGTGGAGCCATTTCATTGAAGTCTTCTTCAGAGTCCTCAGAGATTTGTGGTGACCGAACTGGCTCAATCTCTAGCTTCTCACAGATGGCTTTGATGTTGGCCTTCATATATATTTGATGTCTCTTTCTGGCCAAACTCTCCTTGTGTTGCTTAACTTCAATTTTGCGACAACAGCCAAAAATAGAGGAGAGCATTTTGAGCATACCACTAGAGGACTCTCTAGAAGGTCGAGGAACAGTAGTAGGTGTAGGCTCCGACGCCCTTCAGCCTTCATGAGCAGAGGGCACAGTGTAGACTGTAGGCTTCTAGGGCTTGAGACCAGTGTGAGAGACATCTTTGACAAACTCAAGTCCTGTCACCTTCTCAATCATATGCATGACATAAGGTGCATAGCCACAGGACCTGTTTGGAGTGATGGAGATATTCATAATGTCATTGTAGATGTACTCAAAGTGTACTCAAAGACATTGAGGTCCTCTTCTTGCTTATCACTTTCATCAATGTCCTCAGAGTCCCTTGGATTGTCCCTGCATCACCATCCTTTGGAGCTATGGTCTTTCTCAAGATCCTGTTGAGCACGGCAAAGAATGGCTTCATGTACTTGGTAATGGGAGGTACATATGGCATTCTTGTATCATACAAGAGTTCCAGCTCATTCTTCTCCAAGGGCTTCAGGTTATGAATGACAAGCTCATTATCCACGGTGTGTTCAAAATGAAGTATCTTTGCAAATTCCTCATAGGTGACACTATATCTAGATCCATGTGTCATCCAAATCATCTCATCCCCATCATCGCGGGCAAAGTAGAGAGTAGAGTAGAACTGGGTGATTACCTCATTGTTCTAGTCATACTGAAAAGATAGGAGGTCCTTCAAGCCATGCCTCTCTAATGCCTCTAGCACCTCATGATAGGCTTGACATTTCTTGGATTGCAAGTAGTCAATGTTGAGCCATTGACTCTCAACAACAGGATTCTTCATCTTCATGTAAACATGCTCATAGTAGTTAGCACAGAAGTTACTCTAGAATCTGGGGTCTGCACATTGCTTTGGCTGCCCATAGACTTGAATTTTTCTGAGGTTGTTCGCCAATTCACTCCCCTTTCCAGTAAAGTCATCACTTGTTGGCTGCCTGTTGCGATGAATGGGGGCCTTCTTCTTCAATGGACCAATAGGGCCACTAGCAAGTCCTTTGCCCTTCCCGTCACTTCTTCTAGGGGCCACACAGCCTCCAACAATGTCTTTTCTCTGTGCCGTCTTACCAACCACTCTCCTCCTTTTAGGAAGAGAATCATCGGGAGAAAACGGTTGAGCAACGTCGTCATGTTTCTTCTTCATGTCCTTGGAGTGTGATGACATCGTGCCTGACAGGAAAATCAAGGATTGATTGACACGATGGATTGTAGATTATGTGGAAATAAGAAGTTAGTTGTTCAATTGACAGGTAACCGGACTTGTCCATTTTCAGAGTGCGGACTTGTCTAGAATACCGAACTTGTCCGCACCAAAGACAGAACTAGTCCGGACCTTCTGAAGAACCCTAACTTCGTATTTTCAACCGATCTACCGCAAATTGATGCAAAATATGGAGGGATATACTAGGAATGCATCTAGAAAGGTAGTGTATGCCCTAGGAGTCAGGGAAATTGAGCAAAAGTATCGAAAGATGAGAACTTGAGTTGAGAGAGATTTTACCAAAAAATGAGGATTTGAGTCGAAGCGTGTGGTATGATCCAGATAAGTCCGGAGGAGAGGAGACCACACGTCGAGGAGAAGCTTTTCCGTGGAGAGAACTTCGACTTTGTTGGCCAAGGTCGAAAATCACCTTGGGGGCAAGGGTATTAGGAGTGAGAGGCAAAAGGGTGCTTGTGAGATGAGGAGGGCTGAGATTGGCGCGTGTGTAGACTCTCAAACTCGGACATACAGACTAGTCTGGTGGGAGGACCGGACAAGTCCGGTTTGCCAGATCTGTCTGGGCTAGTCTGACGGAGCGGACTAGTCTGGTGTTGACATCGGACTAGTCCGTGTCAACTGGACAATAAGAGTAGAAAATAGGGAAATGTGGGGAATTTGATCTAATAGTAATCTAAGGACATAGTTTTCTCAAATAATCTTAATGAATATGCCCAGTAAGCAATCAACAATCAGACAATGATCATTATTCATCAAGATTCATTAATTTAAATAGTTTTCAAGAGAAAATTGAGATAAGGGATAGTTTTTCGCAAAGTAAGTAAGTGTAACACCCCAAAATATGGCAAAAGATGAATTCAAATTTAGTGGACGTGATGCATGTTGAAGGAAAATTCAAATTCAACCCGGAATTCAAATTTGAAGCAAAAATAGAAAAGAAAAAGAAAAGGAAAAAGAAAAATGGCTATTGGGCCGAAACCCACCGCAGCAGCAGCAGCCGGCCCAGCAGCCCGCGGCATTTCCCCCCCTCCTCCTCTCACTGCCGCGCAGGCCCCGCTTGTCAGCCCTTTCTTCAACCGTCGCCCGCCGCTTCTCCGGCCCCCGATCGCGCCCACCTCGTCCGAATTCTGCGCCACGAACCACGATCTACGGCCCAAGCGTTGCTGCATCGCATCAACCGACCCTGCCACCCCCCTCATCCATTTAAGCGCAGGAAAACCCTGCCGAGTTTCCCTCGCCGCTCCGTTTTTCTCTTCGGTGAGAACCGAGATTCCCTCTGCCGTTTTATCTCGATCTTCGTCCGGTTTCTCTGATCTAACATGCGTGGCGTGCTCCACCGCCACCGGGGAGTCTTGCAGGTGAAAGAAACGTCGTGTCTTGCACGCTAACCGCCACTTCGACGAGCACCTTGGGCCATTGCCGGACTTTGTCGCCGCCGACCGACTTCCAGGGCCCCCGAGTGCAAGAAAACCACTCAGGTGAGGTCCCCTACCTCTCCTCTTCCGTCCTATGCCGAAAAATCCAAGCTTTAGCAAGTATAGACGAAAACCCGAAACCCTCCGGCGAGATCGCCGCCCCCGTCGCCGCGCAACGCCGCGCGCGCGGGCTGGCTCCGGCCAGGGCGACATGGCCCATTGCGGCCCGTCTGTTTTAAATCGTGCGGTCCCGAATAGATTTAACCCGTACCCCTTCGCGTTATAATCTCAGCCGTTCATTTAAAATCCAACGGCCCACATCAGCCCCGCGTTATAAAAGCCAGGAATCTTACGTGGTACCCCCTGGGTTTGTTAGAAAGGAATAGCTAGCCCCTAAAACCTTCTGATCTAGCCCCTGGACTCTCTGGAATTCATGTAAATGCATTTAAAAATCAGTTTTAGCCCCTGGACTTAATAAAAATTAGGAAAACCCCTCTGTTTTGCACACTTAGACCCCTGAAAATTTAGAATATAAGAAATTGGACCCCACTGCAGTATGGATTTGCACATCAGCCCCTGAGGATTACCAATTTCATGAATTTGAACATGTGAACAGAATTTAAATTCAAATAAGTGATTCAAACTCTTATGTAATTATAATTTAAATCCTTTTAGCACCTGGAAAAGAGTTAGAATAAATTGAGGACTGATTTTAGGCTGCAGGGGAATCTGACTAAGGGTTATTTATTATTATTATTGCTGAAAAGTCATTTTTAGGCCAGAAATAATTCTGAAAATGGGTAAAAATAAATATAAATTGATCCCATCAGAGAGAAAGTCAAAAGATATTTTTTGGGCATTTTAGATAAAAATATATTCTGTGTAGGTGATATATTTTGCCGTTTTAGTACTGAAATTTACTTTTAGGCATAGAAAATAAATATGAAGATATAGAAAATAGGTAAACATGATTGGTAAATGTCATATGAGGTTCTTAAAATCAAAACTTCAAGTTTAATAATGTGTAGAAGGCCTGAAAACCATTTTAGAGTTGGAATATACATGGTTATGCAAGTTGGTAGCTAAGAAGGGTAATATTTAAATATAGGAAATAGTTCAAATTGAAAATCTAGATTTAGGGTACACTTGGAAATCTGAATATCAAAAGTTGGAAAATAATATATATGTTTAGAGTTGCATACATGCATAGGAGCAACCTATCTAGGATAAACACAAAACCTAATTATGTGTATGGCTTTAATGTGTATGTATGTATGATTTGCATGAGTGCATGTGTTGATGATTTCTGATGGAATGTTGTTTTATCTTGCTATGTGTGTGTTGGCATGAGTAGAACCAGCCCCAGAGCTGGTTCTTACCTTCCAAGACCAAGACTTTCAATTCTCGGAGCAGCAGGAAGAAGGCAAGTGTTCTTGACCACTTTGATCCTATACTAGGATGTGTAGTTAGAATTAAATGCATTGTCAATTGAATTATGAAACCATGCTAGGAAATTTCCCTAGATTTTCATTATCTTGCTTCCTTGTAGCCTGTGTTGGGAGTTAATTTATTATGTCATTCATTTATACTACTTATGCTTAGCCATGCTTAGAATGGGAATAATGGGATATGAAACCATCACCTTGACTATTTTACCCTTTGAATGGATTATTATAAGTTATGTAGAGATAGGGATCTAGGCAAGTTGGATGCTTTGGTTGGTGCTGTGTGCATGAGACACGAGTTTGTGTTTAGTGCTTGCCTGGATCCTAAGGACCGCTTCATGGAGCATGTAACCTGGCTTTACCGTGCCAACCACATGCTGAGATGGGACAGATTGGCCAATTAATTAGGTGTATCTCCTGCGTAGCGTGGGTGTTTAGATGGTGCGGGGAATAGGTGTCAGCTGGACTACCATATGAACCGCAAGGCTCAAGAGGGGGCCACTGCAGTGGGGGTTGGAGCCTCCTAGATGCTGTTAGGGGTGAAACCTCAGTGGGCCCACACTCGTCGGGAATCCCTTTGTAAAGGCCTGTAGTGATCTCCTGGCTACACACCTCGGAAGTGTGAACGTGGTTCGCGGCCACTGGCATAATGGAGGTTTTTCGAGTCCACCCGGCAACGGGGGATGAAATCACTACATGTGGGTACAGTGGTGCAAACTCTGCAGAGTCAAAACTGTCATAACAGCCATGCTCACGGTCAAGAGCGGCTTGGACTTATTCATGATTAGAGGATGATGAATTGGGAAGTTGAGGATGTTAAGCGGGAAGCTTAACAATGAAAATGAAGTTATGGTTATTTGATATTGATGATGGGTTAGGAGATTGGGACCATTTCACTTATGTAGTAAATGTAGGTGCTTAATAAGCTAAGGTGATAGGTATTAATTGCGTAGTGCTTTAACCATGATTTCAACCTTTCCTTGTTCTAGCCTGCATGACATTCATTTCCCACACTTGCTGAGTACCTATGATACTCAAGCTTGCTTTTCGTTGGTTTTTAAATTGCTGTTCAGGCCAAGGCAATGACGTGGTGTACAACGACCAAGACTTCGGACCCGAAGAAGGATTTTAGGTTCACGGAGTCCCCCGGGCAACGCCTGTGACGGAGCCCACAAGACTTATCTTCCGCTGTTTGTTTATTTCTATGTTGTGAACATGTTATCGTCCATCGAGACGTTATGTAAGACTTATTCATATTCGAACACTTGGCATGTAATACAATGATGCTTCACTCTTTGTTGTCACATGTATGAGAAAATGATCCTGGCATACATGTGGGAGTCACTCGGTCGTTCTTCGGAAAAACCGGGTGTGACAGTAAGATTTTGAGAATTCAAGCAGGTATGCAGTGTTTCAAGCCACGTTTCGAAAGTCAAGTATATTTAGTTCATTCCTAAGCTCACAGAAGCGTTTTTCATCTAGTGACTTGGTGAAGATATCAGCTAGTTGTTCTCGGTTTTGACATGGGAAATGGTTATGTCTTCTTTGATTGAATGGTCTCTCAAAAAATGATGTCGAATATCAATGTGTTTGGTTCTAGAGTGCTCAATAGGGTTATGTGCAATCTTGATCACACTCTCATTGTCACAAAGGAATGGAATACGGTTCATATTGTAACCGTAGTCCCTTAGGGTTTGTCGCATCCAAAGGAGTTGTGCACAACAACTCCCGACTGCAACATACTCCGCTTTGGCTGTGGACAGGGCAATTGAGTTTTGCTTTTTGGAGGACCAGAAAACTAGGGACCGACCCAAGAATTGGCAAGTCCCGGAGGTACTTTTTTATCTACTTTGCATCCTACATAATCTGCATCGGAGTATCCAATGAGATTGAACTTTGAACCTTTAGAGTACCAAAGGCCTAGGTTGGGTGTATGGACTAAATATCGCAAGATTCTCTTTACGGCTGTCAAATGACATTCCTTAGGATTGGCTTGAAATCTTGCACACATACAAACACTCAACATGATATCAGGCCTAGATGCACAAATATAAAGTAGAGATCCAATCATGGAACGGTATACCTTTTGGTCCACATTAGGTCCATCTTCATTAAGGTCTAAATGTCCATTTGTTGCCATGGGAGTCTTTATGGGCTTCGCTTTGTCCATGCCAAATTTCTTGAGAATGTCTTGGGTGTACTTTGTTTGGCTTATGAACGTTCCTTCCTTTAGTTGTTTCACTTGGAATCGCAAAAAGTATCTCACTTCTCCCATCATGGACATCTCGAATCTATCTGTCATGATTTTACTAAATTTTTGACAAACGGATTTGTTAGTTGAACCGAATATGATATCATCAACATAGATTTGACAAATAGATAGATCATCATTGACGTGCTTGGTAAACAGGGTGTAATCAGCTTTACCAATTATAAAGCCATTTTCAACTACAAAATCTCTAAGGCACTCATACCAAGCTCTAGGAGCTTGCTTGAGGCCATAGAGAGCCTTAGACGGTTTGAACACATGGTCGGGGTACTCCTGATCTTCAAACCCACGGGGTTGCTCCACGTACACCTCCTCCTTGATAGGTCCATTGAGGAAGGCGCTTTTGACGTCCATTTGATACAACTTGAAATCATGGTGAGTAGCATATGCAAGTAATATACGAATTGATTCAAGCCTAGCTACGGGAGCAAAAGTCTCGTTGAAATCCACACCATCGACTTGTGAGTAACCTTTAGCCACAAGTCGTGCCTTGTTTCTTGTTACCACTCCGTGTTCGTCTTGCTTGTTGCGGAAGACCCATTTAGTGCCGACGATGTTGGACTTTGGTCTTTCAACAAGTTTCCATACTTCATTCCTCTTGAAGTTGTTCAATTCTTCTTGCATTGCCATCACCCAGTCTGGATCTTTTAGCGCATCTTCGACCTTGTATGGTTCTAAAGAGGATACAAAGGAATAGTATTCACAAAAATTAGCCATACGTGTTCGAGTTGTCACTCCCTTTTGTATATCACCAATTATGTTGTCGATGGGGTGATATCTTTGTATGCTTTGGTGTACTCTTGTATGTGGCACTTGTGGTGTTGTGTTCTCATAATCATCATCTTCTTTGGCTCCCCTTGGATCGTTGCCATCATTAATGCTTTGATCATCTTGTTGGTCTTCATGATCTTGATTTTGTGCATGGGCTCCCCCTTGATCATGGCTCTCCTGTTGAGGTTCATCTTGAGCACCTGATTCTTATGATTGTTCTTGAGGTCGAATGTCACCAAGTGCCATTCTCCTCAATGCTTGACATGGGGCTTCTTCTTGATCTAGCACACACTTATCAACTTGCTCCGTTTGGGAGCCATTAGTTTCATCGAACACTACGTCATGTGCTACTTCAACAAGTCCGGAGACCTTGTTGAAGACACGATAAGCGTAGGAGTTCGAATCATAGCCGAGCAAGAAACCCTCATCGGACTTCGAAGCGAACTTTGAGGTCCTAGGCTTCTTGTTTAGAATATAACATTTTGAACCAAAAACTCGAAAGTATGAAATATTTGGTTTGTTACCGGTGAGTAGTTCATATGAGGTTTTCTTGAGTAGGTGATGAAGGTACAATCGTTTTGTTGCATGAAAAGCAGTGTTGATAGCTTCAGCCCAAAAATGGTCAGAGGTCTTGTATTCGTCAAGCATTGTCCTTGCCATCTCAACGAGCGTCTGGTTCTTTCTTTCAGCTACCCCGTTTTGTTGTGGGGTGTAGGGTGCCGAAAGTTCATGCTTTATTCCTTCTTCATCTAGATACTTATCGACTTGTGTGTTATTGAATTCTGTTCCATTGTCACTTCTTATGTTCTTGATTATCAATGAGAATTCATTTTGAGCTCGCGTGAGAGACTTCTTGAGTGTTCCTTGAGTTTATGACTTATCATGCAAAAATAAAACCCACGTGATGCGTGAAAAATCATCGACAATAACTAAACCATAGTTATTACCGCCGATGCTTATATAAGTAATTTGACCAAATAGGTCCATGTGGAAGAGCTTGAGTGGTCTTGTTGTAGTCATGACATTCTTCGCGGGATGGGCTGCTCCTACTTGCTTCGTGGCTTGGCACGCGCTACAAGGCCGGTACCTAGCACCTTTCCTTGACTATTATCACCAAAACAGATGCCTTCGCTTAAGTCTTCATTTTGTTCGTACTCCACAAACATTTTTCTTTCTCCGGTCATATGATTTGAGCATCCACTATCTAGCACTCATTTTGCTCCACCTGATGCATATGCCTACAAGAAAGAAACTATGCTTTGGTTTTAGGTACCCAAGCTTGCTTGGGTCCTTTGAGGTTAGTGACAAGTGACTTGGGCACCCACACACGATACTTGGTGTTCTCATGGCGTGGCCCAACATATTTGGCATGAACTTTTCCAAGACTGTTTTTCATAAGCACATATGAAGCATCAAAGGTTCTAAACAAGATTTGTTGTTCATATGAGTTTTCAATGTTAATTTTATCAATATTGTTATGTTTTCCAACTTGGGAGGAATTTCCCTTGACAAAGACAATGCTCTTCTTGTCATCCTTGTGGCTTCTAGTGTTTTGCCTTTCACCATAAGAATACCCAATGCCATGTTTATCATTAGGAGGTCTTGTGACCAAGTATGCACTACATGCTTACTTGACGTTCTCCTTGTTAAGCATGCCACTTGGAGAGGTATGCTTGTCTTTTTGTCAAGTTTGACTTTTCTTTTAAGTTGATGTCATTTTTAGCACATGTGCAGGTTACAAGAGTTTTGGATTCAACATGTTGAGAAGGTGAGCTTAAATAGGATGAAGAATCACTTTGCTTGAGTGACTCAGCTTGCGCCTCAAGAATCTTGTTAACCTTGGTTAAGTTAGCAAGTTCATCCTTGAGTGCAATGTTTGAGTCTTTTAGCTTCAAACAAGTCTCCTTGCTTGAAGCTAACTCAAGCTCAAGTGATTTGCTTCACTCCTTTTCAATCTCAAGAAGCCCTTCAGTCTTAAGATATTTCTCCTTTTGGAGAATAATCATATTTTCTGGTCGATTTTTGACTAGCTCCTCCTTATCAACTATCTCATCCATTATCAACTAAACCTCTAAGTATGTCTTCATCATCACTAGAATTATCAATATCACTAGTAAAAGAATGCAAGGAGGGAGATTTGGTTTTTCTTTTTTCTTTCCTTGGCTGTAACACCCCAAAACCTGCTAAAGAGGGGAATTTAAAAATTTTTGGACGTAATGCATGTGGTACAGCAATTCAAATTCAAACTGGAATTCAAATCAAAACAGAAAAAGAAAAGGAAAAGGAAAAAGAAAAACGACCAGTGGGCCGAAACTCCCTCTCTCTCTCTCTGACGCACGGGGCCCGTGTGTCATCCCCCTCCTCGCGCGCGCCCAACTGCCGCGCGACTTCCGCGCCGATCGCAGCAGCCATGCCGATTTTCTTGCTCCGGAGCCGCGATCTCCAGCCCACGCGCTGCGGCACATCTAAACAAACCCCAGCCGCCCTCCCTCGCCCATTTAAACGCCGACAACCACCCCTTTTTCCTCCCCGATCGGCCATTTTTCTCTCCGGTGAGAACCAAAGCTTCCACCGCCATTTTCCTTCGATCCCACTCGGATTTCCTGATATTACGTGCTGATCATGTTCCACCGCCTCCGAGGAGTCTTGCAGGTGAAGGAAACCCGGTGATTTGCGCTCTAGACACAGCTCCGGTGAGCACCGCCGCGTTTTCACCTCGGACCTCGTCGCCGACCGTGTTCCAGGGCCTCCGAGCTCAAGAAAAACCCCGAGGTGAGATCCCCGACCTCCCCCTTTCCGTTCTATGCCAAGAAATCCAAGTTTTACGAAGTATAGACGAAAACCCAAAGTTCTCCGACGAGATCGCCGCCTCCCGCCGCCGCGCGCCGCCGGGCAGCGCCGCCCGCACACGGCCAGGGCGACGTGGCCCCCTGAGGCCAGTCCATTTTAAATCGTGCGGTCCCTATTAGATCTAACCCGTACCGCTTCGCGTTATAATCCCAGCCGTCTGTTTTAAATCCAACGGCCCACGTCAGCCCTGCGTTATAAAGGCCGGGAATCTTACGCGCTACCCCCTGGGTATCTCGGAAAACACGAGCTAGCCCCAGAAACATCTGATCTAGCCCCTAGACCTTCAGAAATTCATGTAAATTCATTTAAAAATCAGTTTTAGCCCCTGGACTTAATAAAAATTAGGAAAACCTCTCTGTTTTGTGTAATTAAGCCCCTGAAAATTTAGGAAATAGCAAATTAGACCCTGCAGTAGGGTGGGTTTGCAATTCAGACCCTATAGGATATTAAATTCAGAAATTTGAACATGTGATTAGGATTTAAATTTAAATGGTGATGCAAGCACATGTGCAAATACAAATTTAAACTCTCCTAGCACTTGGAAAACCTTTAGAATGAGTTAAAAATTGATTTTAGGCTGAAATGAGATCTGCCTAAGTGTTGCTCATTTTTATTATTTCTAGAAACACATTTTTAGGCTAGAAATAATTCTGAAAACTGGTAAAATAAATTTAAATTGGTTCACATCAGAGAGGAAGTTCAAAAATATTTTATTGAACATTTTAGATCAGAACCTATTCTGTTTAGATGATATGTCTTACTACTTTAATATTAAAATTCACTTTTAGGCATAGAAAATAAATCTGAAAATATAGGAAAATAAGTATGCATAATTAGAAAATGTTAAATGAGGTCTTTATTTTCAGAAACTTCAAATTAAGATTTTGTAGAAGATCTAAAAACCTATTTGGAGTAGGAAACTTTCTTTCATGCAAATTTTGTGGCTAAGGAGTGTATTAATTAAATATAGGGAATTTGTTCAAATGGGAAATTAATATATAGTGTGCAACTAGAAATCTGAATACAAAAGTTAGAAATAATATATATATGTTTAAAAGTGTATGTAGGCCTAAAATCAACACATCTAGGGTAACCACAACACTTAAACATGTGAATGACTTTAATATGTTTGCATGAGTGAAAGTGTGGACTATGGCTTATGGATTGTTGTTTTCTTTTCCTATGTGTATTGGCATGAGTAGAACCTGCCCCAGAGCAAGTTCTCACCTTCCAAGACCATGACTTTCCATTCCAAGAGTAGCAGGAAGAAGGCAAGTGTCCTTGACCACTTTGATCCTATACTAGGATGTGTAGCTAGAATTAATTTGCATTGTCAATTTGGAATATGATACCCAAGCTAGGAAGTTTCCCTAGATTTTCATTATCTTATTTCCTTGTAGCCTGGGTTGGGATTTATTTTATTATGTCATTTATTTATGTGCTTATGCTTAGCCATGCTTAGAATGGGATAAGTGGGATACGATATGATCAACTTATTTACCTTACTCTTGTATGAGATATTATGAGTTATGTAGAGGTAGGGATCGAGGCAAGTTGGATGATTTGGTTGGTGCTGGGTGCACGAGACTCGGGTTTGTGTTAAGTACTTGCCTGGATCCTAAGGACCGGTTCATGGAGCATGTAACCTGGCTTTACCGTGCCAACCACATGCTGAGATGGGGCAGCTTGGCCAATTAATTAGGTGTATCCCCGGCGTAGTATGGGTGTTTTGGATGGTGCGGGGAATAGGTGTCAGCTGGACTACCATATGAACCGCAAGGCTCAAGAGGGGGCCACTGCAGCGGGGTTGGAGCCTCTTGTATGCTGTTAGGGGTGAAACCTTAGTGGGCCACGCTCGTCGGGATTCCCTTTGTAAAGGCCTCGTAGTGATCTCCTGGCTACACACCTGGGAAGTGTGAATGTGGTTCGCGGCCACTGGCATAATGGAGGTTCTTTTAGTCCACCCGGCATCGGGGGATGAAATCACTACATGTGGGCACAGTGGTGCAAACTCTGCAAAGTCAAAACTGTCATGACAGCTGTGCTCACGGTCAAGAGTGGCTTGGACTTATTCATGATTAGAGGATGGTGGATTGGGAAGTTGAGGATGTTAAGCGGGAAGCTTAACATCGGAGATGAGACTATGTTCACTTGATATTGATGATGGATTGAGGGATTGGGACCATTTCACCTATGTAGTAATTTAGGTGCTTAATAAGCTAAGGTGATAGGTATTAATTGCGTAGTGCTGTAACCATGAGTTCAACCTCTCCTTGTTCCATCCATGCATGACATAACTTTCCCACACTTGCTGAGTACCAACGGTACTCAACCTTGCTTTTCTGTTGGTTTAAATTGCTGCTCAGGTCAAGGGGATGATGTGGTGTTCAATGACCAAGACTTCGGACCCGAAGAAGGATTCTAGGTTCATGGAGTCCCCCGGGCAACACCTGTGACGGAGCCCACAAGATTTATATTCCGCTGCTATTTTATTTACACGTTATGAACATATTATCGTCCATTGAGACATTATCTATGTAAGACTCATTTTATATTCGAACACCTGGCTTGTAATAAATGATGCTTCACTACTTGTCACCACATGTATGAGAGAATGATCCTGGCATACATGTGATATTCACTCGGTTGTTCTTCGGAGAAACCGGGTGTGACAGAAGTGGTATCAGAGCCAAGGTTGCCCGTAGGAACGTGGACCTAGGTAGAAATGGACGTATTTAAGGACCCTATTTTCTTAAAAACTATTTTACAAAGATGTGGGTTGAAAGTGTTATTTAATGGGGTCACTTTATTCACCTTGTCCCAACTTTGATTCAAAATACAATCTTTATTTAATTTTTATCTAACTTAATTTTAAATGCTTTATGTTTTAGATGGTTTGCATGATCCGCACCGCCCGCAAGTCCACCGGAGGGAGAGTTCCTGTAGTTGCCCTTGCCTTAAGAGAGGAGAACCGTCCGGTGACGTACCACTCCTACGGGTTGGCAGTAGGAGGCTTGTTGCGCCGTCTTCGGCGTATGCTCCACGCCGCCGGCAATGTGGGCAAGCTGATCATACACTACAGCTCCACCAGGACCATCCGTGAGAAGCGGGAAGAATGGAGCTCAGAGATGAGGATTATCCATGAAAATCAGCTGCTCAAGATCCACCGCTCTCCAGCTTGTTGGGCGACTCAGGCCGATGCTGAGAAGAATGTCACCTGGGAGGACATCACCTGCCAGAGTTACGTCAACCGTCGCCACCTGGACAGAACTGAGTACATGTATGTCCTCCAGCGTGAGAGTGGCACCGCGGAGTACAAGTACCCGCTAGTGCAGCAGGGGACTTCCCATGAGCACATGGACCTGTGCTTGGAGGATGCTGCTATGCTCAGCACTCGACTGTAGGAGTGCCAGCAGGAACTTCAGGATGTTTGTGACACCCTGAAGGAGACGGAGGCATTGCTTCGCGCCAACTTGAGGGCGAGAGAAAGAGGAGACGGGAATGAACTGTGTGTCACCGTAAATGACACATGGACTCCTGACTCCCCAGACCGCCGGGCCAGCAAGCGTCACCGCACTTCTCCACCAGCAGCTTCCCCACCTAAAGCGGAATCAGAGGGCAGCCTCAATAATGAGGAAGACCCCAACGAGCCAGCTCAGTGACATGAGTTGTTTAGAGTCATTTCCCTTATTTCAGCAGGTTATCGAGTAGTCGAGTCAATACCCTATTTATTTGTGTGTTAATGTTTGGTGTGTGACGTGAGTTGTGGAAGCCATGGGCATTTGCCCACAACCTCGTCTTTAGGTTGCTTTGCTTTGGTGTGTGAACCCCTATGAATCAATAGTGCATTTATTTTCGCGTGAGACGTGACGCCCAAAGATCTATGTGAAATCTTCAGAAATTGTTAAATATTAAGGCCTCAAAAGTTTAAGTTAAACAAGCAATTTGGGAAGTTAATACGTAATGCTTTAAGTTAACACTTGGTTGATCATGATAGATGGCTGGAAGAGGAAAAGGCCGTGGTGCCAACCCCAACAACAACAATGATGAGGCCGGCAATCCTCACCTTTCTGGAGGACAAGACAGGGGTGGTCGTCGTGAAGGAGCTGATCCTATCCACCAAATGCTCGAAAATCAGAATCAGCTCATCCAGAGTCTAACTCAAGTGGTGGCCAACTTGCACCAAGCTCCACCCCCACAAGCTGCACCACGCCAACCAAGGTTGAGTGAGTTTCTGGGAACTCAACCCCCAAAGTTTGCAAGTGCTGCTGAACCTCTGGAGGCAGATGACTGGTTAAAGACCATAGAGAGCAAGATGAGGATCATACAATGCCAAGGGTATTAGAGGGTGCTGTTTGCCTCTCACCAATTGCATGGACCTGCTGCTGATTGGTGGACCGCTTACGTGGCAGCCCATCACGACCCCGAGAACATCACTTGGGAAGAGTTCAAGCGCAGTTTCCGCAACCACTACATACCCAGGGGTGAACTCAAGAACAAGAGAAAGGAGTTCTTGGGACTGCAGAAAGGCAACATGACTGTGAGGGAATACCTCACTAAGTTCACCCAACTATCCCGTTATGCACCACGGTACATCGAAACTGATGAGCAAAAACAGGACTGTTTTGTGGAAGGACTTACTATGGAAATGCAATGTGCAATGTCCTCCAACGAGTATGAAAGCTTCCAAAAGATGGTAGATAGAGCATTTGTCGTGGAAAGGAAGCTGAAGGCCTTGGAGAATGAAAACAAGAGGAAGGCGGGATGGTCACACCAAGCCTCAAGTAGCAACACACGTCCACGTCTGATGCAGCAACCTGCAGGGCAGACGAGTCGAGCTATGGTACCCTACCCAACACCGAGAGGGTACAACCTGAACTTCAGGCCTCCATCAGCACCAGAGGTCTTTTGGCGAAACTGGGGGCTCTTTGTCCATTTTTTGACAGCCGCAGCGTCAGTTTGTGCAGCAGCCATGCCCCACATATCAACCTCGACCAGCAGGACAAGGGCCACCGAACCAACCCCAAGACAACAAAGGCCAGACACCTAAAGTTGGGGTGCAATGCTTTAACTGTGGTGAAGTGGGGCACTACGCCCATAAGTGCCCAAAGAAGAAGCCCACGCAGCCACAGCAGCAGAACGTGATGCGAGGATGGGTGAACCACGTGACCATGGAGGAAGCGCAAGAGGCACATGACGTGGTAATTGGTAAGTTTCCTGCAAATTTACACATTGCAACCCTATTGTTCGATTCTGGTGCTACCCACTCGTTCATTGCTCAAGGGTTTGTTAAGAAGCATGATCTAGCAACAACACAAATGAACCATATGTTAGCAGTGAACTCTCTAGGGGGAGAAATAAGAACAAGACAAGTGTGTCCAAAGGTGAATCTAGACATTAATGGGGTGGTATTTACTGCAAACCTCATAGTGATAGACTCCTAAGGGATAGATATTATTTTGGGTATGGATTGGTTGACCAAACATAAAGGTATCATTCACTGTTCGACCAGAACGGTGGAACTAACTCACACTAGTGGCACAAAAGTGAAGTTCATAGCCGTGCAAGGGCCTAGGAGGGACATTAAACTCAATAAAGTTGAGGTGGAAGTGGGAGAGATAAGGATTATCAAGGAATATCCAGATGTTTTTCCGGAGTAGTTGCCAGGTATGCCTCCCGATCGGGAAGTGGAATTCGCGATTGAGCTAGTACGTGGAACAACCCCAATATACAAGAGGCCTTATCGGATGGACTCCAAACAGCTGGAAGAGCTCAAGGAGCATATAAGAGAATTGACAGAGAAGGGGTATATTCGTCCTAGTTCCTCACCATGGGGAGCTCCAGTGATATTTGTGCCCAAGAAGGACGGAACCCAAAGGTTATGCGTAGACTACCGTGCGCTGAACGAAGTAACCATCAAGAACAAGTACACATTACCCCGCATTGAAGACTTATTTGATCAGTTGAGGGGAGCTTGTGTGTTCTCAAAAATTGATCTCAGGACGGAATACCACCAACTGAAGATAAGGCAAACCGACATTCCAAAGACAGCTTCCGTATCTCGGTACGGGCTGTATGAATACACTGTCATGCCGTTCGGACTAACTAATGCCCTGGCATATTTCATGTATCTCATGAACAAGGTATTCATGGAATATCTGGACAAATTTGAGGTGGTTTTCATTGATGACATTCTCGTCTTCTCCAAAGATGAAGAAGAACATGAGGGACATTTAAGATTGGTGTTGCAAAAGCTGAGAGAACACCAACTATATGCCAAGTTGAGCAAGTGTGAGTTTTGGCTGAAGAGAGTTCCCTTCTTAGGACATATAATCTCGGAGGGAGGAATCTCCGTAGATCCCGCCAAAATCGAGGATGTGCAGAAGTGGAAGACCCCTGAAAATGTCGGGGAAGTTCGAAGCTTCTTGGGATTGGCTGGGTATTATTGAAAGTGCATCTAGGGGATCCCTTGTGGGTTTTGGAGAATTGATGACAAGCATATGAGATCCTAATGAAATGATTGCAGGACAAACAAAGTGAACTAGCTCGGTGCACACAAAAAGGTGAAAAATAGAGTGGTGCCCAAAAAGGAAGACTTTAGTGGAATTTAGAAGAGCAAAGTAGATTTAAATGTATAGGGTGTGTGTGAGAGACACATCCCAAGAGCTCATAACTTTGCGTAAGGGTAAGAGGTTTAAAAATCAACTAAAATCCACTGGACACCGGACTAGTCCGTTCATGGACCGGACTAGTCCGGTCAGCTTACTGGAATGCAACCGGACAAGTCCGGTTTTAGACCGGACTAGTCCGCTCATGTTTCTGTTGTCCTCTTTAGAGGACTGCGGACTAGTCCATCCATGCGACAGGACTAGTCCGCTAAACTTTCTGGAACCCCACTTCACGTAGCACCGGACAAGTTCAGTTTTAGACCGGACTAGTCCGCTTAACCCACTGGAAGTAGACCGGACAAGTCCGATCATATACCGGACTAGTACGGTATTAGGTTTTACAACGATAACTTTTTGGAAACCATATAAATTGGTGATCCATGGCCTTCCAACAAGGATACACGACTCATACTGCTAGAAACTTAAACCCTACCGCCGCCACCTGTCCCAAGAGCCCGAAAACACATCTCCCCACACATCTAAGGTGCGAAAAAGGTGAAGATCAATCAATCACTTGGATTTGGGATTGGGAGATCGTCGTTCCTTTGTTGTGAGCTCTTGGGGTTTGATCTCTCTACACTCATATTCTGCATTGTAATCTTTTTGAGTGTATTTGATCGCTTTCTCATTGTAATTCTTGTGGGAGCTCTCAACGTGTGAGGTTGCCCCACAAACTCGGTGATTACCCGTGCTAGTGGAGTCAAGTCGGCCTTGTGTGGTGACTTGAAGAGGGAAAGGGTTAGAGACCCGGCTCTGTGTGAGCTTCCTCAACAAGGACGTAGATCTCTTGGTGAGATCGAACCTCGGTAAAATTTGTGTCTCGTATGCCTCTTTGTTTTTGTTGATTAGAACATCTAGTTGCTAAACTTCAGATTTTAAATTGCTAAGTCTCATTCACGGGCATAATCACACCTCACATTGTAAACTCAAAATAAAATAACTGTTGTTCTTATTTCCGCTGTTTAACACATTAATTCTCCTGCACAACAATTAATACAATCTACACACTTAAGGCACACCGGACTAGTCTGCTCACACAACCGGACTAGTCCGGTCAATCAAGTTTTTGACAACTACTTTAAGTGTGCAGGAAACTCTTTAAGGCCTATTCACGCCCCCTCTAGGCCACATTCAATTGGTACCAGAGCCAAGTTCTCCATCAACGAGACTCACATCTCGGAGAGATCAATGGCCTTTGAGAAGAACAACGATATCCCAAAGACGAACATCAACGATGAGGAGCAAGAAGCCAAAGCCTTCGATGTGCTGAAAGAAAGTCCACATGACGATGAAGAAGTGAGACAGCTAAAGGCACTGCTGAGAAAGAAATTAATGGCACAAAAGGGAAAAGAGGAAGAAAAGACGATGGGGAGTGGTCATCATGACTACTCCCGATATCCTTACAACTACAACCGTATCAATTCAAATAATCACTATCTCTCCGTACCTATGGGAAGGCCCCGCAGTTTGACGGAAGTGACTATACCATGTGGAAGTACAACATGACAATGCATTTAATATCCCTGAATCCTAGCCTTTGGCATATTGTCTACACAGGTATAGATATCCCAGACACGGATGAAGAACTCACTCCGGAACAAGAACAAGAGATTCACAGAAATGCACAAGCCGTTGCAGTAATCACATCGTCACTGAGCAGGGAAGAATTCACCAAGATCGATGGTCTAGAGAGTGCGAAAGAAATCTAGGATACACTCAAAACAGCTCATGAAGGAAACAGGTCTGTACGTGAAGCCAAAATTGAGATGCTTGAAGGAGAGTTGGGGAGATTCGCTATTGAAGAAGGCGAATCACCTCAAGACATGTACAACTGGATGAAGGCACTCATCAACAAAATCCGTGCCTATGGAAGTAAGAAATGGACTGATCACGAGGTGGTCAAAAGGATGATTAGAGCCTTCATGCCAAGAAACGTCATACTTTGCTCAATGATTAGAGAAAGCCCCGGGTTTCACAAAATGACTCCCGATGAGTTATTGGGGAAGATCATAAATCATGAAATGATGGAGAAGGAGGCTCAATACGTCAAAGACTTAGCCGAGCTTACCTCTTCCAAAAAGAAAGAAGTTGCTCTCAAAGCAACATGTAGACCCAAACTCAAAGAAACCCGTGAAGACCAAGATGACGGAGATACAAGCGACGTGAGTACCAACCTAGATGATGAGGAAATGGTACTCTTTATCAAAACATTCAAGCGCATGATGAGGAGAAGACATGGCAACAACTCAAATTAAGGGAAAAGCAAGGATAAAGGGAAATCCAAGGCTCGACGTACTTGCTATAATTGTGGAGAGTACGGTCACTTCATGGTGGACTGTACTTATGAAGAAAACAAGAAGAAGAAGGAAACAAAAGCACATGAGAAGAAAAATTTCAGAAAAAGGAGACAAGCTCATCAAGATCACATTGGCATGGAGTGGGACTCGAACGATGAGTCCTCCTCCGATGAAGAAGAGGAGATGGCCACCATTGCCGTTAAGAAACCCACCATGAGAACTACACTCTTCCCAAACATGGGAGGACGGGATATGAACAACCATACCTGCCTTATGGCTAAAGAAGGCAAGAAAAAGGTTCGACTTACTCCTCCTGCATTAAATACCTCTATTGATGACTTTGATAGCTCTAGTGATAATGAAGAAATGTTTAGAGGATTAAGTAAAATTGCTTTAAAGAAAATGGAAATGTTGTTGAACGAAATCTTTGAAAAGGAGGAACTTGTCAACCGACAAGAAGATATGCTCATCCGTGAAAGGAAGAGATATCAAGAAGTTGAAAAACTTCTTGAGCTTGAAAGAGAGAAGAACATGTCACTTGAGTTTGAGCTAGGCTTGAGTAAGGAGACTTACTCAAAGCTAGAGGACTCACATATTGCAATCAAGGATGAGCTTGCTAACTTGTCAAGAGTTAACAAGATCCTTGAGGTGCAAGTTGAGTCGCTCAAACAAAGTGACTCATCTTCCTCCAAGAGCTCTTCCTCCAAAGATATGAGTTCGACAAAAATTGGAACCTGCACATGCTCTAGTAAGAAAAATATCATCTCTAATACTTCAACTTCTCATGATATGCATCCTTCCCAAAACGGCATCTTTGATAAGGAGAAGATCAAATATGCACGTAGTGCATATATGGCCACTAGACCTCCCAACGTCAAAGATGGTCTTGGGTTTGACAGGAACAAGCACATGTCCACTCTTAATCACGCAAAGAAAAGAATCACCTTTGTTAAGGAAAAATCACATGAATCTGATTTACAAATATTGTTTCGTACATTTGATGCTTCCTATGTTCTTATGAAAAACAAATATGGAAAAGTTATTGCTAACTACACAGGGCCACACCACAGGAACTCAAAAACTTGTGTGTGGGTGCCCAAGACTCTTGTGACTAACCTGAGAGGACCCAAGCAAGCTTGGGTACCTAAAACCAAGCAATAATTCTGTTTTGTAGGCTTACTCCTCCGGTGGATCTAAGTGGGTGCTAGATAGCGGATGCACAAATCACATGACCGGAGAGAGAGATATGTTTGTGGAGTACGAGTACAACGAGGATCCAAGTGAAGGCATATACTTTGGAGACAACAACCAAGGAAAGGTCCTTGGTAGCGGTAACATTGAAATATCTCCTCAACACACCTTATCTAATGTTTTACATGTACACTCCCTGGATTATAACCTTTTGTCAATATCTCAACTATGCGACAAAGGTTATAACTGTTTATTCACTAATGAGGGTGTGACCGTTTTTAGAAGAAGCGATGGCTCGATTGCATTCAAGCGAATATTGAAGGGAAAGCTTTATCTTGTTGATTTCAACAAAGATAAAGCCGAACTCAACACTTGCTTGGTTGCTAAAACCAATATGGCATGGCTGTGGCATAGACGGCTAGCCCATGTTGGGATGAGAAATCTGCAGAAACTTCTAAAAGGTGGTCACATCCGAGGTCTAAAGGATGTGGTTTTTGAGAAAGACAGGCCGTGCAGCGCTTGCCAGGCGGGAAAACAAGTCGGAGCACCACACCCCGCCAAGAACATAATGACCACTACAAGACCACTGGAACTTCTTCATATGGATCTATTTGGTCCAATTGCTTACATAAGTATCGGCGGTAACAAATACGGTTTTGTAATTGTTGATGATTTTTCAAGATTTACCTGGGTATTTTTCTTGTATGATAAATCAGAAACTCAGGGAATCCTCAAGAAGTTTCTGAAAAGAGCCCAGAACGAATTCTCATCAACCGTGAAGAACATCAGAAGTGACAACGGAACAGAATTCAAGAATACACAAGTTGAAGAGTATCTCGATGAAGAAGGGATAAAGCATGAGTTCTCGGCACCCTACTCTCCTCAACAAAACGGGGTGGCCGAAAGGAAGAACAGAACATTGATTGAAATGGCAAGAACAATGTTGGACGAATACAAGACATCAGATCGATTTTGGGTAGAAGCGGTGAACACTGCTTGTCATGCCACAAATCGGTTGTACCTTCACCGACTACTGAAGAAAACTCCATATGAGCTCCTTACCGGTAAAAAGCCTAATGTTTCTTATTTTAAAGTTTTTGGTTGTAAATGTTTTATTCTGAATAAGAAACCGAGGGCTTCAAAGTTCGCTTCGAAGTCCGATGAAGGGTTCTTACTCGGCTATGAATCGAATGCCTACGCCTATCGTGTCTTCAACAAAGTGTCCGGCCTTGTTGAAGTAGCACGTGACGTAGTGTTCGATGAAACTTACGGCTCACAAGTGGAGCAAGTCGATAAGTGTATGCTAGATAAAGAGGAAGCTCCATGTGAAGCGCTGAAGAAAATGGCACTTGGTGATATTCTACCACAAGAGCAAACGCAAGACTCAAATGCACAAGGTGAACCTCAACAAGGAAGCAATGAACAAGGGGGAGCTTTTACACAAGATCAAGTGGAGGAAGATCAAGAAGATCAAGATAATCATGGAAGCAATGATCTAGGGGGAGACAATGAACATAAAGATGATGAAGAACAAGCAGCTACACAAGTTCCTCACCCAAGAGTACATCAGAGTGTACAAAGAGACCATCTTGTCAACAATATCATTAGTGATATTGCCAAGGGAGTAACTACCAGATCTTGCGTTGCAAATTTTTGTGAATACTATTCTTTTGTCTCTTTTCTGGAACCATACAGGGTAGATGAAGCCTTAAGGGATCCAGACTGGGTGATGGCAATGCAAAAAGAATTGAACAACTTCAAAAGAAATGAAGTGTGGGAGCTGGTGGAAAGACCAAGGGCGAACATCGTTGGAACCAAATGGGTCTTTCGGAACAAGCAAGATGAACATGGAGTAGTAACAAGAAGTAAAGCGAGGCTGGTGGCCAAGGGTTATTCTCAGGTCGAAGGTTTGGACTTCGACGAAACTTTCGCTCCCGTAGCTAGACTTGAGTCCATTCGTATTTTATTGGCATATGCTACTCACCATAATTTTAAGTTGTATCAAATGGGCGTCAAAAGTGCCTTCCTCAACGGTCCGATAAAGGAGGAAGTTTATGTGGAGCAGCCACCAGCATTCGAAGACCAAGAATATCCTAACCACGTCTATAAACTGCGTAAGGCTCTCTATGGCCTCAAACAAGCTCCTCGAGCTTGGTATGAGTGCCTTAGAGATTTTCTAACTCAAAATGGATTCAAAATTGGTAAAGCTGACTATACACTCTTCACTAAACATTTTGATGATCATCTATTTGTATGTCAAATTTACGTTCATGATATTATCTTTGGATCCACTAACAAGTCTTTCTGTGAGGAATTTAGCAAGATTATGACAGATAGGTTCGAGATGTCGATGATGCGCGAATTGAAGTTCTTCTTGGGATTCCAAGTGAAGCAACTGAGGGAAGGCACATTTATAAGCCAAACCAAATACACACAGGACATCCTCAAGAAATTCAATATGGACAAAGCCAAGTCCATCAAAACACCCATGGCGATCAACGGACATCTCGATCTCAATGAAGAAGGTCCAAATGTGGACCAAAAGGTATATAGGTCAATGATCGGCTCCTTACTTTACTTATGTGCAATTAGGCCAGATATTATGCTTAGCGTATGCATGTGTGCAAGGTTTCAAGCCGCACCTAAAGAGTGTCACTTAATTGCTGTAAAAAGAATCCTAAGGTATCTTGTGCACACACCAAACTTGGGCCTTTGGTATCCCAAAGGGTCCAAGTTTAACTTGATAGGTTATTTCGATGCCGACTATGCAGGATGCAAAGTCGATAGAAAGAGCACTTCAGGGACTTGTCAATTTCTCGGTAGATCCCTAGTTTCTTGGTCATCTAAAAAGCAAAACTCTATTGCTCTTTCAACGGCGGAAGCAGAGTATGTTGCAGCTGGTAGTTGTTGTGCACAACTACTTTGGATGCGACAGACTCTTAGAGACTACGGCTACAATCTAAATCATATTCCGCTTCTATGTTATAATGAAAGCGCGATAAAAATTGCACACAACCCAGTAGAGCACTCAAGAACTAAGCACATAGATATTCGTCATCACTTTCTTAGAGATCACTCATTAAAAGGTGACATTGAAATTTCACATGTTAGAACTGAAAAACAACTGGCAGATATCTTTACCAAACCATTAGATGAGAAAAGGTTTTGTGAGCTAAGAAATGAACTTAATATTCTTGACTCTCGAAATGTGGCTTCAAACGTTGCATACCTGGTTGCAACCTCAAATGTTACATTTTATTGTAAAAACTGCTCCTCATTTCTTTTTCTTCTAAGAAAACTATTTTAATGAGGAAATCTTGCGAAATATGACCATTGTTTGATTGTTGCTTGCCTACTGGTCGTAATTACCAAGATTATTTGCAAAAATTAGTGTCCTTGGATCACTTCTAAACTCTACTATCTGCAACAAGTCTGTTGGAACCGGACTTGTCCGGTTGTCGACCGGACTAGTCCGGATAGACGATATAGCTAGGTTAACTCAGGGGCACCAGACTAGTCCGCTACAATGACCGGACTAGTCCCGTCAGTCACATATAGAAGCAGTTGTCCAGCCCAAACCCCTCCTTCTCCACTCATAAGCACTTTGTCTCACCTCCTCTCTTAAACCCTAGCTCCCAAAGTGATTTTCGAGTTGAGCCCTCAAACTCGAAGTTTTCTCCGTGGAAAAGCCTCTCCTCGACGAGTGGATTCTACTCTCCGGACTCATCCGGATAGATTCTTGCTCCTTCAACGCGAATCTTCAAATCTTGGCAGCATGTCTTCAGGCTCAGATGATGGCTCCTTTCACCTTGATGAAGAGGTTCAACGTGAAAGAGTGAGGAGAGACAAGGAGGGAGTGATGAAGAAAAGACATGATGTCAATGTCCACTCTCCATCTTCTGATGAAAATTTACCTAAGAAGAGGAAGGTGATTGTGAAGAGGCCTCGAGGAAAGGCTATTGCCGAGAGCTCATCAGGACCTAAGAGGACTCTCAATAAAGGGAAGGGGCTTGCTAGTGGCCCCATTGGGCCTCTGAAAATGAAAAATCCCGTTCATCGCAACAGGCAACCTTCAGATAATGATTACACTGGAAAAGGGGGCAAACTAGCTGACAAGTTCAGAAAAGTAGAAGTGTATAATCAGCCCAGAGAGTCAGCTGACCCCAGATTTTGGAGTAATTTTCATGCTGATTACTATGAACATGTGTATCGGAAGATGAAGCATCCCTTTGTCGAGAGTCAGTGGGTTGATATTGATTATCTTCAGTCTAAGAGATGTCAAGCTTATCAGGAGGTTGTGATAGCCCTCGAGCTTCATGGACTAAAAGAACTATTCTCCTTCCAGTGTGACTGGAATGATGAAGTAATCACGCAATTCTACTCCACTCACTACTTCGCTCGTGATGACAACGACAGGATGATTTGGATGACACATGGGTCTCAGTACAGTGTCACATATGAAGAATTTGCAAGGATCCTTCATCTTGAGGACACCTTAGACAATGAACTTGTGATTCACAACCTGAAACCACTGGAGAAAGATCAGCTGGACTTTCTCCGTGATACACGGATGCCATTCAAGCCTCCCACCACCAAATACATGAAACCCTTCTTTGTAGTCCTCAATCAGATATTGAGGAAGACTATAGCTCCCAAAGAGGGAGATGCAGGGACTGTTCAGGGCACCCTCAGAACCTTCACTGACCAAGAGTTGAGCTCCCTTGGGTTTGGTGGTCAAGATGATGAAGATCAAGGTGAAGAGGAAGATGAAGATAGGACTGAGAATGAAAGTGGGAACGGCGATGAGTGATTCCACTCAATTTTTCCCTTTTTGGTGCCTTGATGCCAAAGGGGGAGAGATTATCTAGGATAAGTCATTAAGGACCTGTGATCGAGGACTTGTGATTGAGGACTTGATCGAGGACTTGTACTTATTTTTAAAACTATTGTAATTTGACTATTTACCTTATGAGTGATGCTTCATAGTATTGTGATGCGTTGTTATCTTTTATCCTCGTTCATCACATTTTTGTTGATCACACACTTTATTAGGCACCCCACCATAAGGTGTGCGTATATGGGAGAAGTTTTTCTTGTTAGTTATTCATTACTCTCATATATGCACACTTTATGAAAAATCAATTTTTTCTTCTTAATTGTGATATCTCAAATGGTTGTCATCAATCACCAAAAAGGGGGAGATTGAAAGTGCATCTAAGGGATCCCTTGTGGGTTTTGGAGAATTGATGACAAGCACATGAGATCCTAATGAAATGATTGCGGGACAAACAAAGTGAACTAGCTCGGTGCACACAAAAAGGTGAAAAATAGAGTGGTGCCCAAAAAGGAAGACTTTAGTGGAATTTGGAAGAGCAAAGTAGATTTAAATGTATAGGGTGTGTGTGAGAGACACATCCCAAGAGCTCATAACTTTGTGTAAGGGTAAGGGTTTAAAAATCAACTAAAATCCACTGGACACCGGACTAGTCCATTCATGGACCGGACTAGTCCGGTCAGCTTACTGGAATGCAACCGGGCAAGTCAGGTTTTAGACCGGACTAGTCCGCTCATGTTTCTGTTGTCCTCTTTAGAGGACTGCGGACTAGTCCATCCATGCGACAGGACTAGTCCGCTAAACTTTCTGGAACCCCACTTCACATAGCACCGGACAAGTCCGGTTTTAGACCGGACTAGTCCGCTTAACCCACTGGAAGTAGACCGGACAAGTCCGATCATATACCGGACTAGTCCGGTATTAGGTTTTACAACGATAACTTTTTGGAAACCATATAAATTGGTGATCCACGGCCTTCCAACAAGGATACACGACTCATACTGCTAGAAACTCAAATCCTAGCTCCGCCACCTGTCCCAAGTGCCCAAAATACATCTCCCCACACATCTAAGGTGCGAAAAAGGTGAAGATCAATCAAACACTTGGATTTGGGATTGGGAGATCGTCGTTCCTTCGTTGTGAGCTCTTGGGGTTTGATCTCTCTACACTCATATTCTGCATTGTAATCTTTTTGAGTGTATTTGATCGCTTTCTCATTGTAATTCTTGTGGGAGCCCTCAACGTGTGAGGTTGCCCCACAAACTCGGTGATTACCCATGCTAGTGGAGTCAAGTCGGCCTTGTGTGGTGACTTGAAGAGGGAAAGGGTTAGAGACCCGGCTCTGTGTGAGCTTCCTCAACGAGGACATAGATCTCTTGGTGAGATCGAACCTCGGTAAAATTTGTGTCTCGTATGCCTCTTTGTTTTTTTATTAGAACATCTAGTTGCTAAACTTCAGATTTTAAATTGCTAAGTCTCATTCACGGGCATAATCACACCTCACATTGTAAACTCAAAATAAAATAACTGTTGTTCTTATTTCTGCTGCTAAACACGTTAATTCTCCTGCACAACACTTAATACAATCTACACACTTCAGGCACACCGGACTAGTCCGCTCACACAACCAGACTAGTCCAGTCAATCAAGTTTTTGACAACTACTTTAAGTGTGCAGGAAACTCTGTGAGGCCTATTCACCCCCCTCTAGGCCACATTCAATTATCGACGGTTTATTGAGGGTTTCTCCAAGATCTCGAGACCCCTCACCAAATTGTTAGACAAGTGAATCACATTCACATGGACACCACAGTGTGAGACGACTTTTTAAGAACTGAAGAAAAGATTGACAACAGCCCCAGTGCTAGTTATGCTAGATATGCAGAAGAATTTTTCGGTGTACTGCGATGCATCTGGACACGGGTTGGGATGTGTTCTCATGCAAGAGGGGCATGTCGTGGCTTATGCGTCCCGGCAGCTCCGGAAACACGAGAAGAACTATCCTACGCATGACCTAGAGCTAGCCGCAGTGGTACACGCATTGAAGATTTGGCGGCATTACTTGATGGGAAAGAGGACAGAGATATATACAGATCATAAGAGCTTAAAGTACATTTTCACACAACCAGATCTCAACCTCAGACAAAGGAGATGGTTAGAGCTAATCAACGACTTTGATGTGGGCATCAACTATCATCCTGGGAAAGCGAACGTCGTGGCGGAGCTTTAAGCCGGAAGGTGCAGGTCAACATGTTGAGCTTAAAGAACATGCCCACAGAATTGAAGGAAGAGATTGCAAAACTCAATCTATGTCTGGTGAATAGTGGTGAGGCCATCGCCATGGAAGTGGACTCCACATTAGAGCAAGACATACGCAACGGTCAGAAGAATGACGAGAAGATACCAGAAATTAGAGAACTCATCAAAGAAAATAAAGCCCCTGGGTTCCGAGAGGATGAACAAGGTACCGTGTGGCATGGGAAAAGAATCTGTGTGCCTGAGGTGAAGGAGATCCGTGAACTGATTTTGAAGGAGGCTCATGATTCCGACTTTCCATTCATCCTGGGAGTACGAAGATGTATCATGACCTCAAGAGCAGATATTGGTGGTATGGCATGAAGCGAGATGTCGCGGAACATGTTGCCCTATGTGACACATGTTAGTTGGTGAAAGCAGAACATCAACGACCCGCGGGACTATTGCAACCACTCAAAGTGCCTGAATGGAAATGGGAAGAAATAGGTATGGACTTCATAGTGGGACTACCTAGAACACAATCGGGATATGATTTGATATGGGTCATCATCGACAGGCTAACTAAAGTAGCTCATTTCATCCCTGTGAAAGAAAGCTACAGTGGATCCAAATTGGTGGAATTGTACATGTCAAGGATCGTGTGTTTTCATGGAGTCCCAAAGAAGATAGTGTCAAATCGAGGGACATAGTTCACCTCAAGGTTCTGGCAGAAGTTACATGAAACCATGGGAACTCATCTGAATTTTAGTTCTGCCTATCACCCCCAGACTGACGGGCAGACGGAAAGAACCAATCAAATCCTTGAGGATATGCTGAGAGCTTGTGCACTCAAGAACAATAGGAGTTGGGATAAGAACTTACCGTATGCGGAGTTCTCCTACAACAACAACTATTAGGCTAGTATGAAGATGTCACCATTTGAGGCGTTGTATGGGAGGAAGTGCAGAACTCCACTATTTTGGAACCAAACAGGGGAAAGTAAGGTGTTTGGGCCCGAGGTACTACAAGAAGCCGAGGCAAAAGTGAGGGAAATTCGCAACAACTTGAGGATAGCCTAGAACCGACAAAAGAGTTATGCCGATGTACGGAGAAGAGAGCTTATTTTCAATGCGGGAGACTATGTCTATCTCAAGGTGTCCCCTATCCGAGGACTTCGTCGGTTCAAGGTGAAAGGGAAATTATCACCGCGATACATCAGACCCTTCCAGATTCTGGAGAGGAAAGGCGAAGTTTCATATCAACTAGAACTACCGCCTCGCCTATCAGATGTGCACGATGTATTCCATGTGTCACAACTCAAGAAGTGTTTAAGGACACCCGAAGAGATGTTACCTGTGAATGAGGTGGATGTATGAGAGGATCTTTCCTATGCCGAGCAACCGGTCAATATTTTGGAGACAATGGAATGCCTCACAAGAAATAAAAGAATCCAGATGTGCAATGTGCAGTGGAAGCATCACTCAGAAGCAGAAGCCACATGGGAGCGAGAAGACGAGCTTAAGGCACAGTTTCCGGATTCGTTTTCCTAGAATCACCAATCTCGAGGATGAGATTTCTTTTAAGGGGGTAGAGCTGTAACACCCCAAAACCTGCTAAAGAGGAGAATTTAAAAATTTTTGGACGTAATGCATGTGGTAAAGCAATTCAAATTCAAACTGGAATTCAAATTCAAATCAAAACAGAAAAAGAAAAGGAAAAGGAAAAAGAAAAACGACCAGTGGGCCGAAACCCAACTCGGCCGGCCCAAACCCCGCGCACGCCAGCCGGCCCAAAACCCGCGCGCGCGTTTCTCCCTCTCTCTCTCTCTGACGCGCGGGGCCCATGTGTCATCCCCCTCCTCGCGCGCGCGCCCAACTGCCGCGCGACTTCCACGCCGATCGCCGCAGCCACGCCGATTTTCTTGCTCCGGAGCCGCGATCTCCAGCCCACGCGCTGCGGCACATCTAAACAAACCCAGCCGCCCTCCCTCGCCCAATTTAAACGCCGACAATCACCCCTTTTTTCTCCCCGATCGGCCATTTTTCTCTCCGGTGAGAACCGAAGCTTCCACCGCCATTTTCCTTCGATCCTCGCTCGGATTTCCTGATCTAACGTGCTGATCATGTTCCACCGCCTCCGGGGAGTCTTGCAGGTCAAGGAAACCCGGTGTTTTGCGCTCTAGACACAGCTCCGGTGAGCACCGCCGCGTTTTCACCTCGGACCTCGTCGCCGACCGCGTTCTAGGGCCTCCGAGCTCAAGAAAAACCCCGAGGTGAGATCCCCGACCTCCCCTCTTCCGTTCTATGCCAAGAAATCCAAGTTTTAGGAAGTACAGACGAAAACCCGAAGTTCTCCGGTGAGATCGCCGCCTCCCACCGCCGCGCGCCGCCTGGCAGCGCCGCCCGCACACGGCCAGGGTGACGTGGCCCCCTGAGGCCCGTCCATTTTAAATCGTGCGGTCCCTATTAGATCTAACCCGTACCGCTTCACGTTATAATCCCAGCCGTCTGTTTTAAATCCAATGGCCCACGTCAGCCCCGTGTTATAAAGGCCGGGAATCTTACCCGCTACCCCCTGGGTATCTCGGAAAACACAAGCTAGCCCCGGAAACTTCTAATCTAGCCCTTGGACCTTCAGAAATTCATGTAAATTCATTTAAAAATCAGTTTTAGCCCCTGGACTTAATAAAAATTAGGAAAACCTCTCCATTTTGTGTAATTAGGACCCTGAAAATTTAGGAAATAGCAAATTAGACCCTGCAGTTGGGTGGGTTTGCAATTCAGACCCTATAGGATATTAAATTCAGAAATTTGAACATGTGATTAGGATTTAAATTTAAATAGTGATGCAAGCACATGTGCAAATACAAATTTAAACTCTCCTAGCACTTGGAAAACCTTTAGAATGAGTTAAAAATTGATTTTAGGCTGAAATGAGATCTGCCTAAGTGTTGCTCATTTTAATTATTTCTAGAAACACATTTTTAGGCTAGGAAATAATTCTGAAAACTGGTAAAATAAATTTAAATTGGTTCACATCAGAGAGGAAGTTCAAAAATATTTTATTGAACATTTTAGATCAGAACCTATTCTGTTTAGATGATATGTCTTACTATTTTAATATTAAAATTCACTTTTAGGCATAGAAAATAAATCTGAAAATATAGGAAAATAAGTATGCATAATTAGAAAATGTTAAATGAGGTCTTTATTTTCAAAAACTTGAAATTAAGATTTTGTAGAAGATCTAAAAACCTATTTGGAGTAGGAAACTTTCTTTCATGCAATTTTTGTGGCTCAGGATTGTATTATTTAAATATAGGGAAGTTGTTCAAATGGGAAATTAATATATAGTGTGCAACTAGAAATCTGGATACAAAAGTTAGAAATAATATATATATATATATATATATATGTTTAAAAGTGTATGTAGGCCTAACATCAACACATCTAGGGTAACCACAACACTTAAACATGTGAATGACTTTAAAATGTATGCATGTGTGGTTTGCATGAGTGAAAGTGTGGACTATGGCTTATGGATTGTTGTTTTCTTTTGCTATGTGTATTGGCATGAGTAGAACCTGCCCCAGAGCAAGTTCTCACCTTCCAAGACCAAGACTTTCCATTCCCAGAGCAGCAGGAAAAAGGCAAGTGTCCTTGACCACTTTGATCTTATACTAGGATGTGTAGCTAGAATTAATTTGCATTGTCAATTTGGAATATGATACCCAAGCTAGGAAGTTTCCCTAGATTTTCATTATCTTATTTCCTTGTAGCCTGGGTTGGGATATATTTTATTATGTCATTTATTTATATGCTTATGCTTAGCCATGCTTAGAATGGGATAAGTGGGATATGAGATCATCAACTTATTTACCTTACTCTTGTATGAGATATTATGAGTTATGTAGAGGTAGGGATCGAGGAAAGTTGGATGATTTGGTTGGTGCTGGGTGCACGAGACTCGGGTTTGTGTTAAGTACTTGCCTAGATCCTAAGGACCGGTTCATGGAGCATGTAACCTAGCTTTACCATGCCAACCACATGCTGAGATGGGGCAGCTTGGCCAATTAATTAGGTGTATCCCCGGCATAGTATGGGTGTTTTGGATGGTGCGGGGAATAGGTGTCAGCTGGACTACCATATGAACCGCAAGGCTCAAGAGGGGGCCACTGCAGCGGGGTTGGAGCCTCTTGTATGCTGTTAGGGGTGAAACCTTAGTGGGCCCACGCTCGTCGGGAATCCCTTTTTAAAGGCCTCGTAGTGATCTCCTGGCTACACACCTGGAAGTGTGAACGTGGTTCGCGGCCACTGACATAATGGAGGTTCTTTTAGTCCACCCGGCATCGGGGGATGAAATCACTACATGTGGGTACAGTGGTGCAAACTCTGCAGAGTCAAAACTGTCATGACAGCCATGCTCACGGTCAAGAGCGGCTTGGACTTATTCATGATTAGAGGATGGTGGATTGGGAAGTTGAGGATGTTAAGCGGGAAGCTTAACATCGGAGATGATACTATGTTTATTTGATATTGATGATGGGTTGAGGGATTGGGACCATTTCACCTATGTAGTAATGTAGGTGCTTAATAAGCTAAGGTGATAGGTATTAATTGCGTAGTGCTGTAACCATGAGTTCAACCTCTCCTTGTTCCAGCCATGCATGACATAACTTTTCCACACTTGCTGAGTACCAACGGTACTCAACCTTGCTTTTCTGTTGGTTTAAATTGCTGCTCAGGTCAAGGGGATGATGTGGTGTTCAATGACCAAGACTTCGGACCCGAAGAAGGATTCTAGGTTCATTGAGTCCCCCGGGCAACACCTGTGATGGAGCCCACAAGATTTATATTCCTCTGCTATTTTATTTACACGTTATGAACATATTATCGTCCATTGAGACATTATGCTATGTAAGACTCATTTTATATTCTAACACTTGGCTTGTAATAAATGATGCTTCACTATTTGTCACCACATGTATGAGAGAATGATCCTGGCATACATGTGATATTCACTCGGTTGTTCTTCGGAGAAACCGGGTGTGACATTGGCCATTAGGCATGTGTGGTTGGTGTCCTTCCATGCTCCCATGGTTGGGAATAGAGTAGACTTCATGGTAGGCTTCTTTATAGCTATAGTGGCCATTTCCTCTTCTTCTTTAGATGAGGACTTATCATTGGAGTCCCATTCCTTCCCTAGATGTGCTTGGCCATATTGCTTCTTTTTCTTGAATATTTTCTTTTGTTGAGGCTTGTTGTCTTTACTCTTCCTCTTGTTGTCTTCATGTGGACAATCAACCATGAAATGATCATATTCTCCACAATTGTAGCATTCTCGCCTCGTCTTGGATCTTTGTTTGTCCTTGTATCTTCTTTCATTTGAGTTGCCACCCTTTTTCTTCTCATCATTTTTCTTGAAGTTTTTTATGAACAGTATCATGTCTTCTTCATTGATATCAGTGCTTTCATCATCACCATCATTGTCCTCAAGAGCTTCTAGAGATTCTTTTGATGCTGGCTTGCATGTTGCCTTTAGTGCAACTCCTCTCTTCTTTGCCGAGGTGAGGTCGGCAAGTTCCTTGACATGCTTGGATTCCTTCTCCATCATTTCAAAGTTGATGATCTTGCCAAGAATCTTGTCCAGGGTCATTTTGTGAAACCCGGGACTTTCTCTGATCATGGAGCAGAGTGTCAAGTTCCAAGGCATGAATGCCCTAAGAATTAACTTGACCACCTCATGATCCGTCCACTTCTTGCTACCATAGGCTCGGACCTTATTGATGAGAGACTTCAGTCTATTGTACATCTCTTGAGGTGATTCTCCTTCTTCGATGGCAAACCTTCCCAATTCACCTTCTATCATTTTGATGTTGGCTTCACGCACATGACGATCACCTTCATGTGCAGTTTTGAGAGTGTCCCATATTTCTTTAACAATTTCAAGTCCATCCACCTTGGTGAACTCGTCTTCGCTCAATGATGAGGTGATTACTACTGCGGCTTGAGTGTTCCGATGAATGGCTTGTTCTTGATCGAGGGTTAGCTCTTCATCGTCATCAGGTATATCTAAACCTGTACACACTATATGCCAAAGATCTGGGTTAAGAGATATAAGGTGCATTTTCATGTTTTGTTTCCACATTGTATAATTCATTCCATCAAAGTAAGGTGGTTTGCATAATGGAATTGACAAATAATGATTATTTGAATTTAAACGCTCATAGTTAAAAGGATACCGGGAGTAGTCTTTGTGACTACTCCCTTTTTGTTTCTTGTCTTCGATTTTCTTCCCGTTGGGGGAGAGTGCCTTCTTCCTCATAAGCGCCTTTAATTGGAGCTTCTCCTCATCATCATCCTCGCAGTCCTGAATGGCATTGAGGAGCTTCTCCAATTTTTGGTTGCCTTACTAAGAGAACATGAAATAAAATGTTATGAGAGAGCAAAAGTTAAAAACTTTATAGAAGGGGATGATAATACTCATTATTTTCATTTTGTAGCAAACGTTAAACACTGGAAACAACACATCTTCAGATTAGAACAAGAAGATGGTGTAGTTGAGGGTGACACCGAATTCAAGAAATATATCACAAACTATTATGAAGGTCTATTTGGATAACCTCTATAGAATAATATATCTCTCATGGAATGTCGAATTGATGACATTCCACGGGTCAATGATGTTGAAAATGATAATTTAATTTCTCCATTCACCGAAGAGGAAGTAAAAGAGGTGGTGTTCCAAATGGAACATAATAAATCTCCGGGACCAGATGGCTTTCCTGAGAAGTTTTACCAAGTTTTTTTGGAAGAAATAAAACATGATTTGATGACATTAATGAGTAATTCTATGAGGAATGTCTACCGCTTCATAGTCTAAACTTTGGAGTCATTACCTTACTATCAAAAAAGGATAATGCTAATCAAATACAACAATATAGATCGATCTGTTTACTTAATGTCAGCTTTAAGATATTTACAAAAGTTGGCGTAAACAGGTTAAATAAAGTTGCTCAAAATAATGTGAGCCCATCACAGACGGCATTTATGTCGGGTACAAACATAATGGAAGGTGTCATCATTATATATGAGACCATACATGAATTACATAGGAAGAAACTTGATGGACTCATTTTCAAAATAGATTTCAAAAAAGCCTATAATAAAGTTAAATGGTCATTCTTACAATAGTGCTTAAGGATGAAAGGCTTTACACCCAAATGGTGTAGATGGATTGACAACTTCATTACAAAAGGCAGTGTCTCCGTCAAAGTAAATGATGATATCGGACATTATTTTCAATAAAAAAAGGGTTACGCCAAGGTGACCCAATATCACCTATTTTATTTAATATAATGGTAGACATGCTTGCAGTACTAATCAAAAGAGCAAAGGATGACAAACAAATAAAGGGAGTCATCCCATACCTCATAGATGATGGATTATCAATCCTGCAATATGCAGATGATACAATCATTTTTATGGACCATGATTTACATGAAGCAAGAAATATGAAATTATTACTAACTGCTTTTGAACATTTACCTGGTCTTACGATTAATTTCCACAAGAGTGAGATCTTTTGTTTTGGAAAAGCAAAGGAATTTGAAAATGAATATATAGAATTATTTGGATGCATACAGGGGAGTACCCATTTAAATATTTGGGTATTCCAATGCATTATAGAAAGCTACTCCATACGGAATGGAGATATATTGAAGATCGTTTTGTTAAGAAACTGGCTTGTTGGAAAGCAAAGCATTTATCAAATGGAGGCAGATTAGTTCTCCTAAACTCTGTACTTAGTGCTTTACCAATGTTTATGATGTCATTTTTTAAGATACCAAAAACAGTAGTTAAAAAATTAGATCAACATAGATCTAGATTCTTCTGGCATGGAAATAAAAACAAAAAGAGATATCGTCTAGCCAAATGGGATATATTATGCCGACCTAGAGATCAAGGTGGACTTGGAATAATAGACCTAGAGACCCAGAACAATGCTTGTTGAGCAAATGGATTGTAAAATTGCTCAATGAGGATGAGATATGGCAAACATTACTCAAAAAAAATGTCTGAGATCAAAATCACTCTCACAAGTACATGTTAAACCCAATGATTCACATTTTTTTCGAAGGGTTTAATGAAACTAAAAGAGGAGGTGATTAACTGTGATTCATTTCATCTCAAAAATGGATCACAGATAAGATTCTAGTAAGACTCATGGGTCTGTCATCAGCCACTTCAGGATATATACCCGACTTTATACAACATAGTACACCGTCCACATGCCTTAGTGGCTGAAGTCATGAATTCCGAGCCACTAAATATATCATTTAGAGGACCATTGGTAAGTATAAAAGACAATGAATGGTATGATTTGGTAGCATTACTCCAAATCAGATTAACTGAAGGAAAATATATTTTCACATGGAACCTTCATAAGAGTGGACAATTTACTGTTCATTCAATGTATTATCACCTGATGAATCAAAATATTAATTTTCAGCATAAACTGATTTGGAGGATTAAAATTCCTTTAAAGATAAAAATATTCTTATGGTATTTACAAAGAGGAGTAACCCTAACAAAAGATTATTTGGTGAGGAGGAATTGGAAGGGTAATATACATTGTTATTTCTGTAATTGCAACGAAACAATTCAGCATCGCCTATTTGATTGCTAACATGCAATGGCAATATGGAGAATTGTTCATATATCTACTGAGATAATCCATCCAAAATCAGTACCTCTATGAAAGATCCTGTTGGTTGGAGCTGCTGCCATATGTTGGGCAATTTGGAGATGTAGAAATTATATTATATTTGATAATGTCAAATCTTCATCATTTTTGCTAGGCTATTTTCAGGGTACAAGATCCGTCATCATCAAGAAAGATGTAGTTTCAACGTCTTCACCACTCACACAAATGCTCGCCAGAATCGCAAGAAAGATTTAGAAAATCACTATTAGTGATAACTCTAGTATCCTCAACCATAGTATGGTGATGTCCTAACTAGGAGCTAGAACTAGTAGCTGGTTTTTCACGCTAAATGGGTTATATGAGGACATAGGAGAATGTAGACATGAAGTCAACGTGTAATAGATATTGCCTAAGTTAAGTTTTTATGGAGTATTTCCCAATAATCTTGGCAAACATTTGACATATTTTCATGGAACTTGGTCACAACATGAAAGTGGCATTACTTGTTTAGCACCTTTCATGAGTAAGTTAATTGTACGTTGCAAAGTTTATGATGATTCTTAATCATGTCTGAATTGTCGTACTTATTCTTTGTCGCCGACCCGACGGTCCCGACATCCCAGGATCTCGCTGAGGTGTGCTGGGATGGATGGCACCGGATAACACACGAAAAAGGCAATAAGCGGAAGCTAAATTTTTATTACATAAACTGTTTATAGACATAGTTACAACAAAATAACGTTATAGTCTACACTCGCGGGCATAGACTAAGCAAAAGGTTCACGTTCAGCCCGTGAACGTGTTCCTACTAGCACACATGCACACACTAACACGCGGCGTGCACGTCTCCCAATTGACGGTGGTTCCCTCTTAGGGGTCTGTCTCCTCCTCGGGAGCCTCCTCCTCATAGAACCCTGCAAACGCTTCAACAAGAAGCAGTGAGCACGATGGCTCATCAAGACTGACCCGTCTCAACTAAACATGTAACCTACATGATGGATTTGCATTGTATGATAGGCAAGTACTTTGCATAAGACTCGCCTAATTAGTTGACTCTTACTTTCAAGTTTTAGCCTCAAGTTAGTGGAAAACCTTGTGCTAAGCCACATAAGAAGTCCGCAATCAAACAAGAAACACATTCCTCTTATGGAACTTGCCTAAGGTTAGAAAGAACTTTGATTTGCTCTAAACTAAAGCATTTCATTAACAAACAATGTAATACTTTCAACCAGCAACATTTTATCATGACAACTAGTCTGTTCTTTCTTCGTCACGGTGCAGTGAACAAGTGGTACTCACTGACTGTGAGGGACGGTGATTATAATCAATTTACACTTGCAAGGTTACTCGAATAACCCGTCACGTGCGTCCTTACTCGATGTTGACTACAACAACCATCACGGACGTCGTACGCAACCTCCTTTCATTCGTTAGCCAAGTGTTGAACCGGTCCTATCGTCCCGAGCAGGAGGTATCTACGCTGAGCATCCTCGCTGCCCGCTAGCTGATTTACAACTCACTACTTGCAACCTACTGTCTAGACGACAAGCAATGCCTCAACATATCGCTACTCGAACTACATCGGTTTTCCGCTTCCCATATAGCCGGTAGGTCTTCGGAACAGTTCTAGCTTGTTCAACAGGCCCGCACACGGCTCGGTCCTCAATCGACACAAGCAGAGCTATGGAACCCAGTCCCAAAAATCCTGCTGCCCTTACTCTCTGCTCGGTCTCATTTTCTTGCCATGTGATTCATTGTCTATCTCTCTAAACGAGTGGCGTGCCTCTAGCCTATTCTCTAGAGTAGTTCCAACTACTCGAATGTACCGAATCTTATACCATTTTGAGCATTGCTGTGGCTACTCGGGGTTCGAATCCTAAATCCAAAATCCCTGGTTCTCTTGGCTATGCAAGTGGGTTTCAAGTCAAGACTCTAATGCACATCTTAAGACTTGCATAAAGTAAGTGATCAAAACAATAAACTTTAAAAGTAGGTTAATGCGAACCGGAGCTTGACTTGTTGCTGGTCCTCGAGTAAACTCTCTTCCGGAGGGATACAATCTAGTATCTCCGGTTCCTCCTCGACCTTAGCGACTACACGGAAATGAAAATACGATGCTTGTCAAATTTAAATGCATTTGAGATTGAAGTGATAATGTAATTACAAGAACTCTAGCTAGACAGCTCATTTGACTCTGAAATTTTTACTATGTCTTGGTGACAACCCTAACAGGGACTTGGCCAAATTTCATTTGATGCAAAGCTCATTTGATCCCTGCACAAATAAATGTGTATTTGGCCATAATTAGAGCTCTTATGTTTTTCTAGGTATTGTCATGGAGCAAGTCATTCCTTTTTGGAAACTAGAGTTCAATATGGTTCTAAAGAAATTGGTATCATCTAATTTGGAGATAACTAGCAAAAGATATGAGCTAAAGATGTTCAGAGAAAATTTTAAAAATGTTTCTGGACATTTTTCTTTTTCTCTGGACCAATTTACTTAATAACACTATTAGGTGGAATAAATGAGCTCAGATGGATCTGAAATTTTTCATGTGAATCAGGAATAATACAATGAACATCCTGGCCGAATTTCAGAATTTTCCATAAAAGGAAGCTCCAGTTAAAATTCCCAACAGTTTAAAATCTGGAGAACTAATTCTGGAGAAATATTGGATTTCATGGAATGAAACCTGTTTTGCTGGACAGTACTCAGAGATATGAATCCAACAAAATTTGGTTCACTCGATTTGGACAATCCTAGCTAAAGTTACGGGATTCTAAAGTTTTGGAGGGAAAACTGAAAATGAAAATCCGAAATGTTTAAATGGCTGACACTGGGGCCCATCCTACAGTACCGTCTTCAACCTCCCGCCGGTGCCCGATCACACACTGGACAGCAGGAGTGGTGCGGCCCGTTCTCGGCCGATTATGCCAAATTTTTGAAGTGGTTTCTCCCTACATGTTCCTTGGAGCACGACACATACGCCGGACAAACTCTCGCACCTCGGCATCGCAGGAAAAATGATCGGCGACGGCGACGGCGGAGCTGAGCTCGGGTCCGACGATGATAACTCAGCTCGGCAGCGTACACGACCAACTAAGGTGTCGTAAAGCACCACTGGGGCACGGGGAAGCTAACCCTTCCCTCCTCTTGGCCGGAGATCGCCGCGAAGATGGACTTCACTGGTGACCCGAAGTGTTTTCACCGGCGGTGGCGAAAACTCGGTGCTACGCTCACCGGCTGGACGTTTCTTTGTGGTTTTGGGCCAGGGTGATCGTGAAGATCCCTAGTTGCTATAGCTAGACTAGAATCGGAGATGATCAACCATGCGAGATGAATTTCTTGTTTTGGTTGGCTTTGGTTCTATACGGTGATCACCGGAAAACATGAAATTCCGGCTAGCCGGTGATAACAGGGATCTAGGGTGTTTGGGAGGAGCTACTTGACCTCGATGCTAACCTCTGTGTACGGTTGGTTGCGCTGGAGGAGCTCGGAGCTATCCGGGCGACGGTGATTAGTCGGAGGTGCGTCGGGGTGAACAGGGGAAGAAGAAAACAGCTCGGTGTAGCTTTTTAAGGAAGCCGATCACGAGCAGCTGAGGGCTGGAGCACGTCAATTGAAGTCCAGCGGTTCCGTTTTTGTCCTCAGCTCGAGGTGAAACCCTCGGTGTGGTCCGGTCGATGATGAGGGTGGGAATGAATGCGAGAGCAGCGAGAGTTGCGCGTGTTTTCGGTGTGAGCGAGTCACGAGCCGTGTAGAATTGGTCTTTGGCACTCTCAGGCATGGGGATACGATAGCTGGGGCGATCTCCCGGCGGCCAGGTCCCAATAACAGGAGGTGGCAGCTGCTGCTCGCCGTGGCATTCTCTGAAGCACGCGCAAGAACCCGAGTGAGCGAGTTCAGTCGGTTTAGCTCTCTTCTGTGACTGACAGGGGGTCCCACTTGCTAATTTTTGTCCTCAAAAATTAACTTTCTACTGCTCTAAATATTGAGGACCCTCATACCCCTTGCAATTTGATTGAACTACAAATTGGCCATTTGAATTTGAACAATTCAAAGTGTGAAATGGTTTGGATGATTTTGCAGCAATTGTGAAGCTGAAATTCAAATTTGGTTTGAATTTGCTCAAAATGGCTCATGTCAAGATCAACTACAATGTAGCAGCTCTCTAGGATCATAGACTAGCCCCACAGACCAACACTAGTCTTTTCTGCGCACTTTGTCCTAACCCGTGCGCACCCGGGAAGGCTTCCCGGTCGGTCACCCATCCCAAATTTCTCTGGGCCAAGCATGCTTAACCCCAAAGTTCTTTGCAGGTGGGCTTCCGGAAAAGAAGGTATACCTTGATGGTATGAGTATTCTATCAATCCTATTAAGCTGGGAGCAAGGATATCACATCCAAATGAAGTGAAAATTGGTGTGTGAGCTCATAAAAATGTGCTGAGTGTGAATATGAATCCCTCTTTTGAATTCATGTGATGAAACGAGTTTGAATTTGAATTTAAGTTCAAACTAGCATTTTAATGATTGTATCCAAGAGTACCTCAAGGAGGTTTGGATTTGTGTGAAAATTGGCATGAGCATTCCTAACAAAGTTTTGGAGTTGATGGTGTGCTCAGCCCCTATATGATGCATGTGAGAAATACCACTTTTGCATTTTGTGAGTTCATCTTCTAATTATCTATTGATGGTTGTTACTTGCTCTTCACATGTTTTCATGTATTTACCACAATTGATCTGAGGTGTGTGGGGTGATGAACACTTTTAGCAAGTGAAAAACTTGGGCCCTTACATTCCTCCCCCTTAAAAGAATCTCGTCCCGAGATTATAAGGTAAAAATGAGAGAGAGGATGGTGGAAAATTACAGTATGTGCGACGTTAAAAATTCCAGGTAGTTGGCGCGAAGAAATCCTTTGCTCTCCCATGTCGCTTCATCCGCAGAGTGATTGCTCCATAAAACTTTGTAGAACCACAACGTACAGTTACGTGCGGTTCGGGCCTTTTCATCAATGACCTGAACCGGTTGCTCCCGATATGTGAGATCCGGTTTCAGTTCCTCGATATCTCCCAGCTGAACGGTGGTTGAAAACTTGAGACACTTCCTCAGCTGAGAAATGTGGAATATGTCGTGCACACCGGAGAGTGTCGTTGGTAATTTCAGCCGGTATGCAACGGATCCACACCTTTCCAAGACCTGGAATGGAGCGAAGAATCGGGGTGCCAACTTTCCTCTGACCCCGAATCTGTTAACACCCTTCGTCGGAGACACACGTAGGTACACGTAATCCCCGACCTTAAATTGTAGAGGGCGTCTTCTACTGTCCGCATATTGCTTTTGTCGGGATTGGACAGCTTTTAAGTTCTCTTGAATAAGCCGAACTTTCTCCTCCGCATTATTGACTAGATCAATCCCGAAAGTGACCCTCTCGCTGGACTCACACCAATTCAGCGGTGTGCAGCATTTTCTCACATATAGCGCCTCATAGGGCGCCATCTTGATTCTGGCCTGGTACCCACTATTGTACGAGACGTCGCCTAACGGTAAGTGATCATCCCAATTCTTATCGTGGTTGATAGCACAAGCTCGTAACATGTCTTCCAGGATTTGGTTTACCCACTCGGTTTGCTCATCCGTCTGCGTGTGGTACACTGAAATACAGATCAATTTTGTACCCAATGCAGCATGTAACTGCTCCCAAAAAAAGACACAAATAAAGTTCCCCGATCCAAGATAGTGGTGCGGGGTACACCGTGTAAGCAGAGAATCCGTGAGATGTACAATTCAGCATACTTCTTAGCATTGTAGTTGGTGTTGACCGGAATAAAATGGGCAGACTTCGTGAGCTGGTTGACGATCACCCACACTGAATTATATTTCTGAAATGTGGTGGGTAAACCGATGATGAAATCCATGCTCACGTCCTCCCACTTCCAGGACGGAATGCCTAACGGGGTCAACAGTCCCGGTTTCTTCATGTGGTCAGCCTTAACCCTCCGGCATGTATCGCATTCGGACACGTATTTAGCAATCTCCCGCTTCATCCGTGTCCACCAAAATTTACCCTTGAGTTCCTGATACATCTTATTGCTGCGGGGGTGAATAGAAAACTTTGACAAGTGAGCTTTGTCAAAAATTTTCTTCCTCAATTCCGGGTTACGGGGTACAACTATCCTATTTTTGAACCACAGTACACCGTCTCCGTCCTTCTAGAAACACTTCAGCTCCCCACTGTCTACTCGTCTCCGCAAATGCGACATTCCCTTGTCATGTTTCTTGGCTGCCTCTATCTCTTCACGGATGGTGGGGATAAGAGCTAGGTTGTAGAGAGCTCCATGGGGAACCACATACAAGGGTGGTTCACTCTCTTCCAACAGGGTGATGGTCAGGTTATGTACATGTGACTTGCGATTCAGCGCATCCGTCACCACGTTTGCCTTGCCAGGGTGATAATGGATTACTATTTCATAATATTTTATCAGCTCTAACCATCTTCGTTGCCTCATGTTCAACTCCTTCTGAGTGAATATGTACTTGAGGCTCTTGTGGTCGGTATACAAATGTACGAGGTTACCGAGTAGGTAGTGCCTCCACATCTCGAGAGCGAGTACCATGGCAGCGAGTTCTAAGTCATGAGTTGGATAGTTTTGCTCATGATTCCGGAGCTGCCATGATCCATACACGATAACTCTTTGTTCTTGCATCAGCACACACCCGAGCCCAATGCTGGATCCATCGCAGAACACGTCGAATGGTTTTGTTGTGTCTGGCTGCGCCAAAACCGTTGCTGATGTTAGGGGCTTCACTAAAGCCTTGAATGCCGCTTCACATGCTGGACTCTAGACATATTTGGTAGCCTTCTTCAGCAGTTCGGTTATAGGCTTGGCAATCTTTAAGAAGTTTGTAATGAACCTCTGATAATACCCCGCGAGTCTGAGGACACTCCGTACCTCGTCGACAGACCTCGGGGACTTCCAACTCAGCACTTGTGTAATCTTGCTCGGGTCTACAGCGATGCCCTCCTCTGAGATAATATGCCCGAGGAAAGGTACTTGCGATATCCAGAATTCACACTTGCTGAATTTCACGTATAGCTTGTGATCTCGCAGCCGTTGCAAGACTATACGCAGGTGCTTCGTGTGTTCTTCCTCCGACTTGGAATATACCAATATGACATCGATGAAGACCACGACAAACTTGTCCAGCTTCGGCATTAAAATTGAGTTCATCAAGTACATGAAATGAGCTGGAGCATTGGTGAGGCCGAAGGACATGACCAGATACTCATAAAAGCCCGTATCTCGTCGAGAAAGCCGTCTTTGGGATGTCCTCAGCCCGTATCTTAAATTGATGGTACCCTGATCTTAAATCCATCTTGGAAAAGATCTTTGCTTTGACTAACTGATCTAACAACATGTTGATCCGTGGCAATGGGTACTCGTTCTTGATTGTAACGACATTTAGTGGACGATAGTCCACACAAAGCCGCAATGTTTCATCCTTCTTCTTGACGAATAATGCCGAACAGCCCCATGGCGAGGAGCTCGGCCTAATAAACCCTTTGTTCAGCAGGTCTGTCAACTGTGTTTTAAGTTCTGCCAACTGTTTTGGCACCATTTTGTATGGCCTTCAGGATATTGGCATTGTTCCCGGCACATGTTCAATCTTGAACTCCACCTCTCGGTCAGGTGGCATACACGGTAGATCATCCGGGAATACGTCGGGAAATTCACGGACTACTGGAACATCTTTCAACCTGATAGTGGTGGATTCGTATACGGCTGGAAGTTTTATTTCTGTACTGTCCAGAAATAATGAATGAGACTCGTGCATCTCTGGATGCAAATGCACGAATGAATGTAGCCTAGAGGGGGGTGAATAGGCTCTTTGAATTTTTAGGCGGTTTCCTGAAACACTTAGCGAACTGATTAATACCAGGTGGGCTGGACTAGTCCGGTTTGGTGCGGACTAGTCCGGTATGATCGTAATTAAAAGATCAAAGTTAGACTTGTTCCTACTTCAGGTATTTGTGCAGCGGAAAATAAATGATCATTCAAGTATAGTGAAGTAAGACACAATAACTCTCAATTTTAATACTAGGTGTGGATGTAAATCAAATAATGACTAGCACCCCTAAATAACAATTGAAGGAAGATCAAGAAGACACGAGACAAAGTTTTATCCCGAGGTTCGATTCCACCCAGGAATCTACATCCCCGTTGAGTAGTCCACCAAGGACTGGATCTTCACCAACCCTTCCCTCGTTGAATCACAAGAAAAGCCAATTCAATTTCACTAGCCACACACAGGGGTAAACAATTGTACGTGGGGCGTTCTCACAATCTGAGTGCTCCCACAAGATTACAGAGAGTAACTCTTCCTCCCACACATAAACAGAGAACAACAATCATCAATTGTGTGAGATAAAACAAACCAAGAGCTTAATTGCGAGAAGAACGACTCTCCTTGATCCAATCTCTAATCCTCAAAGACTTAATCTTTCTAGGCTTAGAATGAGTGGAGAGAGGTAATTTTTGTGCTCTTGGGGCGTGCGGCGGCATTGGGAATCAAGTCTTGTAAATGTGTGGCCGTGCACCTCTATTTATATAAGGTTTCCAAAAACACTGGCGACCAGACTAGTCCACTCTATTCACCAGACTAGTCCGGTGTGCCGTGTACAATTTTCGTGTTGCATGCGGCATAGTGGAAACCCTAATTTAATATGTTTACAGAAACTTGAACGGACTAGTCCGGTCCAAGAGCGGACTAGTCCAGTGCAAGGTAAATGCCAGTTCCAGAGAGTTGAACGGACTAGTCTGGTTTCTAAGCGGACTAGTCCGGTGCAAGATGAGTGCCGGTTCCAGAGAGTTGAATGGACTAGTCCGGTTTTCTGAGCAGACTAGTATGGTGCAAGGTGAGTGCCGGTTCTAGAGAGTTGAACGGACTAGTCCGGTTTCTGAGCGGACTAGTCCGGTGCAAGGTGTTGTGAGGCAACAGAAAGTTAAACAGAATAGTCCGGTTTCTAAGCGGACTAGTCCGGTGCACCGTGTTGTGAGTGATTTGGATTTGTTTTAAGCCCTTACCCCTACGCAAAGATTTTGAGCTCTTGGGATATGTCTCTCACACACATCCTATACAAGTAATTCTACATTGCGCTTGGTTCTTGGATCTGCCCTTTTCCTTTTTCTTCATCACTTCATTTTTCACCTTTTTGAGTGCACCAATTCTACCTTACTCGAGTTAATATGCATTCATCTCAACAAGTTCATTAGGATCTCAATTCATTTGTCATCAATCGTCCAAAAACCACAAGGGAGTGTCTATATGCACTTTCAATCTCCCCCTTTTTGGTGATTGATGAAAACCAACTGAGATTACATGATTAATAATAAAATTTGATTTTCATAAAGTGTGCATATATGAGAATAACAAATGAGTAACAGGAACTTCTCACATATATGCAACCTTTATGGTGGGATGCCTAAAGAGTGTGTGAAACAGAATGTGACATGCCACAAGAAGATAAGATCATATAAAAAATAAAGGTAGTCATCACATCGATATCGAATAGGCATCACACTCATGATAGGCTTGGCATTTCTTGGATTGCAAGTAGTCAATGTTGAGCCACTGACTCTCAACAACAGGATTCTTCATCTTCATGTAGACATGCTCATAGTAGTTAGCATGGAAGTTACTCTAGAATCTGGGGTCTGCACATTGCTTTGGCTGCCCATAGACTTGAATTTTTCTGAGGTTGTTCGCCAGTTCACTCCCCTTTCCAGTAAAGTCATCACTTGATGGCTGCCTGTTGCGATGAATGGGGTCTTCTTCTTCAATGGAGCAATAGGGCCACTAGCAAGTCCTTTGCCCTTCCCGTCACTTCTTCTTGGGGCCGCAAAGCTTCCAACAATGTCTTTTCTCTGTGCCGTCTTACCAACCACTCTCCTCCTTTTAGGAAGTGAATCATCGGGAGAAGACGGTTGAGCAACGTTGTCATGTTTCTTCTTCATGTCCTCGGAGTGTGACGACATCGTGCCTGAAAGGAAAATCAAGGATTGATTGACACGATGGATTGTAGATTATGTGGAAATAAGAAGTTTGATGTTCAATTGATAGGTAACCGGACTTGTCCATTTTCAGAGTGCGGACTTGTCTAGAATACCGGACTTGTCCGCAGCAAAGACCGGACTAGTCCGGACCTGCTGAAGAACCCTAACTTCGTATTTTCAACAGATCTACCGCAAATCGATGCAAAATATGGAGGGATATACTAGGAATGCATCTAGAAAGGTAGTGTATGCCCTAGGAGTCAGGGAAATTGAGCAAAAGTATCGGAAAGATGAGAACTTGAGTTGATAGAGATTTTACCGAAAAATGAGGATTTGAGTCAAAGCGTGTGGTCTGATCTAGATTAGTCCGGAGGAGAGGAGACCACGCGTCGAGGAGAAGCTTTTCCGTGGAGAGAACTTTGACTTCATTGGCCAAGGTCGAAAATCACCTTGGGGGCAAGGGTTTGAGGAGTGAGAGGCAAAAGGGTGCTTGTGAGGTGAGGAGGGCTGAGGTTGGCGTGTGTATAGACTCTTAAACTCAGACATACGGACTAGTCCGGTGGGAGGACCGGACAAGTCCGGTATGCCAGATCTCTCCGGACTAGTCTGAGGGAGCGGACTAGTGCGGTGTTGACATCGGACTAGTCCGTGTCAACTGGACAATATGAGTAGAAAACACGGAAATGTGGGGAATTTGATCTAATAGTAATCTAAGGACATAGTTTTCTCAAATAATCTTGATGAATATGCCCAGTAAGCAATTAACAATTAGACAATGGTCATTTTTCATCAAGATTCATTAATTTAAATAGTTTTCAAGAGAAAATTGAGATACGGGATAGTTTTTCACAAAGTAAGATTTTGAGAATTCAAGCAGGTACGCAATGTTTCAAGCCACGTTTCGAGAGTCAAGTATATTTAGTTCATTCCTAAGCTCACAGAAGCGTTTTTCATCTAGTGGCTCGGTGAAGATATCAGCTAGTTGTTTCTCGGTGTTGACATGGGAAATAGTTATGTCTTCTTTGATTGAATGGTTTCTCAAAAAATGATGTCGAATATCAATGTGTTTGGTTCTAGAGTGCTCAATAGGGTTATGTGCAATCTTAATCGCACTCTCATTGTCACAAAGGAGCGGAATACGGTTCATATTGTAACCTAGTCCCTTAGGGTTTGTCGCATCCAAAGGAGTTGTGCACAACAACTCCCGGGTGCAACATACTCCGCTTTGGCTATGGACAGGGCAATTGAGTTTTGCTTTTTAGAGGACTAGAAAACTAGGGACCTACCCAAGAATTGGCAAGTCCCGTAGGTACTTTTTCTATCAACTTTGCATCCTGCATAATCTGCATCGGAGTATCCAATGAGATTGAACTTTGAACCTTTAGGGTACCAAAGGCCTAGGTTGGGTGTATGGACTAAATATCGCAAGATTCTCTTTACAGCTGTCAAATGACGTTCCTTAGGATTGGCTTGAAATCTTGCACACATACAAACACTCAACATGATATCAGGCCTAGATGCACAAAGATAAAGTAGAGATCTAATCATGGAACGGTATACCTTTTGGTCCGCGTTAGGTCCATCTTCATTAAGGTCTAAATGTCCATTTGTTGCCATGGGAGTCTTTATGGGCTTCGCTTTGTCCATGCCAAATTTCTTGAGAATGTCTTGGGTGTACTTTGTTTGCCTTATGAATGTTCCATCCTTTAGTTGTTTCACTTAAAATTCCAAAAAGTATCTCAATTCTCCCATCATGGACATCTCGAATCTATCTGTCATGATTTTACTAAATTTTTGACAAACAGATTTGTTAGTTGAACCGAATAAGATATCATTAACATAGATTTGACAAATAAATAGATCATCATTGAAGTGCTTGGTAAACAGGGTGTAATCAGCTTTACCAATTTTAAAGCCATTTTCAATTAGAAAATCTCTAAGGCACTAATACCAAGCTCTAGGAGCTTGTTTGAGGCCATAGAGAGCCTTATGCAGTTTGAACACATGGTCAGGGTACTCCTGATCTTCAAACCCAGGGGGTTGCTCCACGTACACCTCCTCCTTGATAGGTCCGTTGAGGAAGGCGCTTTTGACGTCCATTTGATACAACTTGAAATCATGGTGAGTAGCATATGCAAGTAATATACAAATTGATTCAAGCCTAGCTACGGGAGCAAAAGTCTCGTTGAAATCCAAATCTTCGACTTGTGAGTAACCTTTAGCCACAAGTCGTGCCTTGTTTCTTGTTACCACTCCGTGTTCGTCTTGCTTGTTGCAGAAGACCCATTTAGTGCTGACGATGTTGGACTTTTGTCTTTCAACAAGTTCCCATACTTCGTTCCTCTTGAAGTTGTTCAATTCTTCTTGCATTGCCATCACCCAGTCTGGATCTTTTAGCGCATCTTCGACCTTGTATGGTTCTAAAGAGGATACAAAGGAATAGTATTTACAAAAATTAGCCATACGTGATCGAGTTGTCACTCCCTTTTGTATATCACCAATTATGTTGTCGACGGGGTGATCTCTTTGTATGCTTTGGTGTACTCTTGGATGTGGCACTTGTGGTGTTGTGTTCTCATAATCATCATCTTCTTTGGCTCCCCTGGATCGTTGCCGTCATTAATGCTTTGATCATCTTGTTGGTCTTCATGATCTTGATTTTGTGCATGGGCTCCCCCTTGATCATGGCTCTCCTGTTGAGGTTCATCTTGAGCACCGGATTCTTGTGATTGTTCTTGAGGTCGAATGTCACCAAGTGCCATTCTCCTCAATGCTTGACATGGGGCTTCTTCTTGATCTAGCACACACTTATCAACTTGCTCCATTTGGGAGCCATTAGTTTCATCGAACACTACGTCACATGCTACTTCAACAAGTCCGGAGACCTTGTTGAAGACACGATAAGCGTAGGAGTTCGAATCATAGCCGAGCAAGAAACCCTCATCGGACTTTGAAGTGAACTTCGAGGTCCTAGGCTTCTTGTTTAGAATATAACATTTTGAACCAAAAACTCGAAAGTATGAAATATTTGGTTTGTTACCGGTGAGTACATCATATGAGGTTTTCTTGAGTAGGCGATGAAGGTACAATCGTTTTGTTGCATGACAAGCAGTGTTAATAGATTCAGCCCAAAAATGGTCAGAGTATTCGTCAAGCATTGTCCTTGCCATCTCAACAAGCGTCATGTTCTTCCTTTCAACTACCCCGTTTTGTTGTGGGGTGTAGGGTGCCGAAAGTTCATGATTTATTCCTTCTTAACCTAGATACTCATCGACTTGTGTGTTCTTGAATTCAGTTCCATTGTCACTTCTTATGTTCTTGATTGTCAATGAGAATTCATTTTGAGCTCGCCTGAGAAACTTCTTGAGTTTTCCTTGAGTTTCTGACTTATCATGCAAAAAGAAAACCCACGTGAAGCGTGAAAAATCATCGACAATAACTAAACCATATTTATTACCGCCGATGCTTATATAAGCAATTGGACCAAATAGGTCCATGTGGAGGAGCTCGAGTGTTCTTGTTGTAGTCATGACATTCTTCACGGGATGGGGTGCTCCTACTTGCTTCGCGGCTTGGCACGCGCTACAGGGCCGGTACCTAGCACCTTTCCTTGACTATTATCACCAAAACAGATGCCTTCGCTTAAGTCTTCATTTTTTTCATACTCCACAAACATTTTTCTTTCTCTGGTCATATGATTTGTGCATCCACTATCTAGCACCCATTTTGCTCCACGGGATGCATATGCCTACAAGAAAGAAACTATGCCTTGGTTTTAGGTACCCAAGCTTGCTTGGGTCCTTTGAGGTTAGTGACAAGTGACTTGGGCACCCGCACACGAGACTTGGTGTTCTCATGGCGTGGCCCAACATATTTGGCATGAACTTTTCCAAGACTGTTTTTCATAAGCACATATGAAGCATCAAAGGTTCTAAACAAGATTTGTTGTTCATATGAGTTTTCAAAGTTAATTTTATCAATATTGTTATGTTTTCCAACTTGGGAGGAATTTCCCTTGACAAAGACAATGCTCTTCTTGTCATCCTTGTGGCTTCTAGCGTTTTGCCTTTCACCATAAGAATACCCAATGCCATGTTTAACATTAGGAGGTCTTGTGACCAAGTATGCACTACGTGCTTACTTGACCTTCTCCTTGTTAAGCATGCCACATGGAGAGGGATGCTTGTATTTTTGTCAAGTTTGACTTTTCTTTTAAGTTGATGTCATTTTTAGCACATGTGCAAGTTACAAGAGTTTTGGATTCAACATGTTGAGAAAGTGAGCATAAATAGGATGAAGAATCACTTTGCTTGAGTGACTCAGCTTGCGCCTCAAGAATTTTGTTAACCTTGGTTAAGTTAGCAAGTTCATCCTTGAGTGCAATGTTTGAGTCTTTTAGCTTCAAACAAGTCTCCTTGCTTGAAGCTAACTCAAGCTCAAGTGATTTGCTTCACTCCTTTTCAATCTCAAGAAGCCCTTCAATCTTAAGATATTTCTCCTTTTGGAGAATAATCATATTTTCTGGTCGATTGACTAGCTCCTCCTTATCAACTATCTCATCCATTATCAACTAAACCTCTAAGTATGTCTTCATCATCACTAGAATTATCAATATCACTAGTAAAATAATGAAAGGAGTGAGATTTGGTTTTAACCTTATTTTCCCTTCCTTGGCCATTAGGCATGTGTGGTTGGTGTCCTTCCATGCTCCCATGGTTGGGAATAGAGTAGACTTCATGGTAGGCTTCTTGATAGCTATAGTGGCCATCTCCTCTTCTTCTTCAGATGAGGACTCATCATTGGAGTCCCATTCCTTTCCTAGATGTGCTTGGCCATATTGTTTCTTTTTCTTGAATATTTTCTTTTGTTGAGGCTTGTTGTCTTTACTCTTTCTCTTGTTGTCTTCATGTGGACAATCAACCATTAAATGATCATATTCTCCACAATTGTAGCATGCTCGCCTCGTCTTGGATCTTTGTTTGTCCTTGTATCTTCTTTCATTTGAGTTGCCACCCTTTTTTCTTCTAATCATTTTCTTGAAGTTTTTTATGAACTATGAGACCTATGTGTGCTGAATACATTGGCTTTGACGATAAAAGTTTTGAATACTACCAAAACACCTTTTTAACAAGGTCCGACTCTAGGTCCGAGCTCCTGCAATGTCCGACGATATGTCCGACGTAAGGTCCGACTTGCTTTGTCTAGGTATGACTTATTTTTGCTAGGTCCGACTTGTTTTTGCTAGCTCCGGTGCTAGGTCCGACTAGCTTTGGTAAGTTCCGTGCTAGGTCCGACTAAGCTTTAGTAAGCTCCAGCGCTAGGTCCGACTAGCTTTGGTAAGCTCCGGTTCAAGGTCCGGTTAGCTTTGGTAAGGTTCAGAGCTTGATTGCAATGGTTCTGCTTTTAACTTGCAATGTTTTGAACTTGCTTTACTCTTATGAAAAGTTTGCTTAGTATCATTTTACTAAGTTTTTGGTGTGTCTTGGTGGTTATGGCTGATATCATTTTGCTATGGTTTACAACATGCTTATGTGAGGTGCTCACGTAAGATGTTGTAGTTTCGGAACTAACGAGAGTCAAGTCGAGGACTTGTGCTCGGAAGTATTGGTTGTTTATTCATGTGCAGGTGTTGCTTGAGTTTAAGACATGGCTGGTGACGGGATCCATTGAACAAGTCTTAGGGAGAAGATGAGGTTCAACAACCAAGTTCGGGAGGAATTGTGGTTGAGTTGATCGGGAGGTTGCGCAGTATGTTTGAATCAACAACAATGCATATGAAGGTATCTTGGACGTCGTTGGAAGATGTTTGCACGTGTGCAAGGAGTGCATGGACGTGGCTGCATGGTTCCAAGGCGTGATGAAGAGATGTGGACGTAAAGAATTGGTCGGGAAGGTCCAACCGACTAGGTTATGGACTCAGGCTGCGGCTGAGTCGTGTTTGACTCAAATATGGAAAGTTTTGAGTTAGTTATGATAGGATTTCGTGTGGGTCACGAAATGAGTTGTTTTAGGAATGTTTGGGACGTTACTAAGGTGCTTGGAAATCTTAAGATTGCTTCTATCTGCGTGTAGAAGAGTCTTGAGCAGTATTGAAAGTTACAGTTTGAATCCAAGTAGGAGTAGGAGTCATAGTTTGAGTTGGGTTGGCCTTAGGGCTGGTTATATAAGCAAGGGAGGCCAAGGCTCATGGGTGCAAGACTTTGGGGCTGTTCCTCTTGTGTTTTGATAAATAAAATTCGTATTCTAAAGGAACTTCTGTGCCTTGTTCGTCCGACTTGTTTCAGACAACTTTTTCTCGTCGAGTTTCTGTTCAGCACTACCTTGCTTTGGTGGTTTTATCATAACTCGAGTTTTACAGATCCAATTGATGTGATTATTTTTGTGTTGTATTTAAAACTTGATTATCTATCACCTGTGAAAATTTCACGGTCATTGAATTTGTGGTTTCTGATCTACACGAGTTTCTTTGCAGTATTCCAGAACTGTTTTTCTCGCGTAGGACAGATTAACCTTTGTTCGATCTTTCAATCGTAACTTCAGTTTCTCTCAACGGATTTTCATGATTCTTGTTGTGACGTCTTCATGACTTGATTATCTACAATCTATACTAGTTTTGTCACAGTTGAACACGTTTAGATTAGTCACACACACGGTTTCTTTAACAGATCGGTTTTCTGCTGAGGGGTGTTTTGTTGCTTCCGCTGAAAAGTGTTTATCTACCATTCACCCCCCTCTGGTAGCTTTACACGTGTACTTTGTTCCTACAATTGGTATCAGATCCAGGTTGATCTAATCTTTATGATTTGCATGTGTTTTGACTAATCATCATGGAGAAATACTCCGCGAAACCTTGTGTGTTTAGTGGTATTGATTTTCAGGTTTGGAAGGCACGCATGGAAGCTTTCATCCAGGCGCAAGGCTTCGCAATATGGGAAAAAGTGTACAAGCCTTACGATGTTCCTTCAAACGATGAAGTCACGGCTACAAACATGAGAGATGTCGACAACAACAACAAGCCTCGGAAATTGATCATACAAGGACTAACTCGGAGCGACTTCGACCGTGTTGCACACCTCCGATCGGCGTACGATATGTGAAGAGCACTTTGTGACTACCACCAAGGATCCAACATGATCAAGGAGGTAAGACAGGATATGTTCAAGAAAGAATACATGCGCTTTGAGATGCAACCCGGTGAGTCCATTGATGACCTCTTTGCTCGCTTTAATAAAATTCTCAGCAACTTGCGTAGCGTCAATGTTAATTTTTCAGATGCTGAAAATGCTAGGCAATTACTAAGTGCATTAGACATGTAAATTTGGCAGATGAAAGTAACACCCATACGTGAATCCACTGTCATGAGTACTCTTACATTAGATGTACTTTATTCTAAGCTAAAAACTCATGAAATTGACATTATATCACGTACGAACCCAAATAAGACTATTGCATTTGTCTCACAACGTGATATGCCTAGCTCCGGCCAATCATCTAGCAATACACTTGCTTTGCTGTCTTCACTAACCCTTGAACAGATTGAGGAGTTTCCAGAGGAGGAGCTAGTACTTCTTTCTACTAGGTTCTCAAAAGCATTGCAAAATGTGAGAACTAGAAGGACAGGAAGCTCCGGACCTCAACGATGCTTTGAATGTGGTAAGACAGGACACTTTCGTACAGATTGCCCTAACCTTTCAGGTCCTTCTAACCGTGATGAAAAGCAGAATAAAGTCAAGTCCTCTTTTGGCAACACCAACAAGAAAAATAAGGGTTTTACAGGACGCAAACTGATAAACAGTTTCATCACCGCACTTCAAGAACCTGGCTCGAGTGATGCAGACATTGGAAGTGATGAAGATGAAGATGATCTGGCAAACTTGTGCTTCATGGCGGGCAAATCCAAATCAAGTATGGAGGATGCAGAACACAACAGTGACAACGAAGAGGTATGTCCTACTTGCGAAGAAATGTGTGATGCTATTTCTCGTGCCACTCTTATTGTTAAGAAAAAGGACAAAAAGCTTAGGGACAATGCTGTTAAAATCGAGTCACTAGAATCTGAAATTAATCGTTTAAAATCCTTGATTCCTAGTGATGATTCTTGTTCCTCATGTGATTTAATATATGAACAATTGTCCTCTCTAAGAAGTGCACACACCTCCACACTTGATAAACTTGAACTTGAAATAAGAACAAAAATCTTGCTGCACTTAATGATAAAAACTTGAAAGATGCTTGTTGTGCTACAATTTATTTGCATTGTTCTACTTGCGATGATCTTGATAAGAAACTACAAGATGCTATGAAAGAAATTTCTATATTGAGCAATGCTTTATGTTCTCATGAAGTTAAATATTGTTCCAATTGTAAATTAAAAGGAAAAACTTCATGTGAAAATTGCCTTGATCTATCAAATAAACTTGATAACATGCATAGGACATTAGATCCGTTTTGTAATGGGAATAAGAACCTAAACTTGGTGCTGAATTCTTCCAAGTCTTGCAATGATAAAACTGGTTTAGGTTTTGATTCACATGCTCATGCTAAGGAACATCCATCTAAAATTGTAAAATCATTAGGAAGTGGTTTGATTCAAACAGTTCCTAAACAAAAAGAAGTGGTTTTTAAATCTGCAGGAGTGTTGTCACATTTGGGTTCAAATAAGCATACTGCATGCTCATCTAGACATGAACACAAAGTTAAATTTCATTGTACCTATTGTGGTAGAGATGGTCATGTAATAGATTTTTGTTATAGACTAGCTAAACAACATAAAAAGGAAAGAATGCAAGCTAGATCTTATAACTCACATGCAAAATTTGCTGCACATACTAAACCGAATGTCAGGAACATGCAACCTGTTGTTATGAGTAAAAAATATTCAAAGTTTACCTCCGGAGCTTCAGTTTTTGCCTCCGGACCTTCTATTTTTGCCTCTGGAGCTACTGATTTTCGTGCTACACAAGTAACACCTCATAGGTCAGTAGTTAAGAACAAAAAATCTCAAACTTTGACTCATAAACCTGCTGTTCTATCTCAGCTTTCGCATGTTATTCCTGCTGGACGTCGTGTGACTCAGTACTGGACTCCTAAATGCCTTTTAACTAACCCCAGTATTGAGTCATCGATGTACTGTGCTTCTATGTAGGTTACACGCTTGAGGAAGGAGAACATTTGGATTGTGGATTCAGGTTGCTCACACCACATGACCGGTAACAAAGAATGGTTCTCCTCTCTCTCTTTTGTGTCACGTGTAGAGAATGTTACTTTTGACGATAATTCTTCAACTCATATAATTGCTAAGGGTTCGGTTAGAGTAAATGATCACTACACTTTGAAGGATGTGGCACTTGTAAAAAATTTGAAATACAACTTGCTTTCTGTTTCAGAATTGCTAGATGAAAATCTGGAAATTATTTTCAATAAAAACTGCTGCAAAGTTGTAGGTTCAAATAGTGAGCTTATTTTTAACATGTCTCGGTTTGGAAGAGTTTTTAAAGCTGATTTTGGTATGTCTTCCTCTAAGCATAGATGTCTTGTTGCAAATGATTCCAAAGATTTATATTTTTGGCATCATATACTTGGTCACGTAGGCTTTTATCATCTCACGCGTGTTAGTGCTCTTGATCGCATACGTGGGCTGCCTAAGCTTAAAGGGGACAAAGAAATTGTGTGCTCTTCTTGTAGACATGCTAAGATGGTTGCAGGTTCACATGCTCCTCTCACAATGACCATGACAACTGAACCGGGTCAACTTTTACACCTTGACACCGTAGGACCTTCACGTGTTCAATCCTTCGGAGGTAAATGGTATGTTCTTGTGATTGTTGATGACTATTCTAGATACTCTTGGGTTTACATTATTGCATCTAAGAATGAAGCTTTTAGTCACTTTAGAACTTTGTTTCTTAGATTATCAATTGATCACCCAGGATCTTTAAGAGCAATTAGAAATGATAATGGAACCGAATTTAAAAATCAATCGTTTGATCACTTTTGTGCTGAAAATGCAATAGATCATCAATTTTCTTCACCATATGTACCTCAACGAAACGGTGTTGTAGAGAGAAAGAACAAAACCTTAGTTGAGATGGCTAGGACTATGCTTGATGAATATCAAACTCCTAGGAAATTTTAGGCTGATGCAATTGCAACCGCTTGTTATGTCTCAAATCGTGTTTTCTTGCGTGCTAAGCTAGGTAAAACACCATATGAGCTCAGGTTTAGACATAGGCCTAGTGTCACACACTTTAGGGTCTTTGGTTGCAAATGCTTTGTTAAGAAACATGGTAATCTTGATAAATTTGAAGCTAGATCTGTTTATGGCATGTTTCTTGGTTATCCATCTCATACTAGAGGCTACTGTGTGCTTTTACTTGATACTAACAAAATTGTGGAGACTTGTAAGGTTTCTTTTGATGAAGCTAGCCCAGGTACTAGTTCAAATATTGCAGGTCCAGATCCATATCCGCAGGGGAAGAGTATTTTCGTTGAAGAAGAGGAAGAAGTGGTGCTGCTGCCCGAAAATTCAGCAGCTAATGACATTGTTCCAGCTCCTGATCTTGATTCACAGCCAGCACCGACGACCACCATTGCTGGTACAGATCCCCCTCACGTCACAAGCTCATCTATTTGTGATGAACATGAAGAATAAGAAGCTTGTGAAGTGTCTGCTCCCCTCCGGATTCTCAAAAGTCATCCTCCACAACAAATTATTGGAAGCTTGCATGAACGAGTTACAAGATCTAGGTTTTTCGACCCCAATTCTCATGCTCATTCTGCTTTTGTTGCTTCTTTTGAACCCAAAGATATATCACACGCACTCACTAATGGATCTTGGATTATTGCCATGCAAGAAGAGTTAGAAACTTTTGAAAGAAATAATGTTTGGAAACTTGTACCTCCACCTCAAGGTCACACTTTAATTAGAACTAAATGGGTGTTTAAAAATAAACAAAGTGAGGATGGGGTTGTGGTTAGGAATAAGGCTAGGTTGGTTGCTCAAGGTTTCAGACAAGTTGAAGGCCTAGATTTTGATGAAACTTTTGCTCCTGTTGCTAGATTAGAAGCCATAAGAATTTTATTAGCTTTTGCTGCATCTAAAGGTTTTAATCTATATCAAATGGATGTTAAAAGTGCTTTTCTTAATGGCTACATAGATGAGAAGGTTTATGTCAAACAACCACCTGGTTTTGAAAATCCAAATTTTCCTAATCATGTTTACAAACTGTCCAAAGCCTTGTACGGTCTCAAACAAGCCCCTAGAGCATGGTATGATAGGTTAAAAACATTCTTACTTGAAAAGGGGTTTACCATGGGTAAGGTTGATAAAACTCTTTTTGTGCTTAAGCATGGCAATGACTCATTATTCGTTCAAGTGTATGTGGATGATATTATCTTTGGTTGTGCTTCTCATGATCTTGTGTCCAAGTTTTCAGCTATGATGAGTTCAGAATTTGAGATGAGTATGATGGGAGAACTCACGTACTTTTTGAGGCTGCAAATCAAGCAAACCAAGGAGGGTACCTTTGTGCATCAAACAATGTATATAAAAGATCTCTTAAGGCGCTTTAACATGGACAAAAGCAAACCTCTTTGGACACCAATGGGAACAACAACGACACTTGAACTTGATGAAGATTGTGATCCCGTTGATCAAAAAGAATATAGAAGCATGATCAGATCACTTTTGTATCTCACGGCATCAAGACCGGACATACAATTCAGCGTATGTCTTTGTGCACGGTTTCAAGCCTCCCCACGTGCTTCACATCGTCAAGATGTCAAAAGGATTCTCAGGTACTTACATGGAACTCAAGAATTTGACATTTTTCTTCCTTCTTCCTCAACTGTTACTTTGAAAGCTTTTTCCGATGCTGATTTTGGGGGTTGTAGAATTGATAGGAAAAGTACTTCTGGTGCTTGTCATTTTCTTGGTAATTAACTTGTTGCCTGGTCCTCTAGAAAACAAAGTTCAGTTGCACAATGCACAGCCCAATCTGAATATGTAGCTGCTGCTAGTGCTTGCTCACAAATTCTTTGGATTGTTCAAACACTTAAGGACTATGGGGTTGATCTAGGTCGTGTTCCACTGTTTTATGATAACACTAGTGCCATTAGCATTGCTAAAAACCCCGTGCAACATTCAAGAACTAAGCACATTGACATTACGTATCACTTTCTCCGTGATAATGTCGAAAAAGGGAACATTGTGCTTCACCATGTAGATACCGAACAACAATTGGCTGACATTTTTACAAAACCTTTGGATTTTACTTGTTTTTGTTACATTCGTAGTGAAATAGGGGTTATGCATTCTCATGGCTTAAATTGAGGGAGAATTTTGAAACTTGGGAAGTCTATGTGTGAATCTGAAATTAAAATAATATGAGCATAGTATTTCATGCATATATGACTTTGTGATTCCTTTTTCATGCTGAAAGTTCTTACTACATTACTCGTGTTATACATTTTGTAGTTTTTACCATGTCTAGTAATTGGAATAATTACTTACACTAAATCTGGTCATGGTTGAACTTTCTTGCTGTTTTGAACTTGTTGCATGCTCACAAGTGCTTTTAATCATAAAGAATTAATCAAGTAATCAACTCACATGTTGAGTTTTTATGTTCAAATAAAAAAATGAGAAAATATCAATAGAATATGCATGCATCGCACTTCTTCTTTTGAGATGACTTATCATTGCACTTAGATATGAACTTGAAAAGAGTTGTGTATGACTAAAACCATGTCCTTAAGCTTCTGACTGTCAAATGACATAGGCTTGGCTTGGTTGATTAGAATAAGACTGATACTGCATATAATATCTTGCAAATGTCATAAGATCAAAATTTGTGCTTTAAATGATAAATAAAATGCAGCAACAAGTGTCATGCTTTCAGGTCTTGAAATAGTTAAGTTTGTGAGATCATGACTTGCTTAAATTGAAAATTATACTTGATCTCTAGCATGGCTAACACTACTTTAGGTATCTCATTGATGTGATAGTATAAGTTACTTGATAGTATGATTTGGATGAGCTTTGTTTTATATGTATATGTTATAATGTGCTCATAACAAATTAAAATTTCTCTTTTGTACCTTACTGAATACATTGTCAAAGGGGGAGAAATTGATCACACATTGCACACATTCACAAGTGTTTTGGCACGATTCTTCTCAGGGGAGAATTTTTGGTATTTTTGTTTTTCTTCGCATTTTATTTCTGATTTACAAAGGGGGAGAAATTGTTTTCAAAACTTTTCATATGAATAAGCCAATGTTCGGATTTTAAGTGGTGTTGCCAATGCATTCATCAAGGGGGAAATTGTTATACCTATGTGTGCTGAATACATTGGCTTTGACGATAAAAGTTTTGAATACTACCAAAACACCTTTTTAACAAGGTCCGACTCTAGGTCCGAGCTCCTGCAAGGTCCGACGATAGGTCCGACGTAAGGTCCGACTTGCTTTGTCTAGGTCTGACTTATTTTGGCTAGGTCCGACTTGTTTTTGCTAGCTCCGGTGCTAGGTCCGACTAGTTTTGGTATATTCCGTGCTAGGTCTGACTAAGCTTTATTAAGATCCGGCGCTAGATCCGACTAGCTTTGGTAAGCTCCGGTTCAAGGTCCGGTTAGCTTTGGTAAGGTTCGGAGCTTGATTGCAATGGTTCTGCTTTTAACTTGCAATGTTTCGAACTTGCTTTACTCTTATGGAAAGCTTGCTTAGTATTATTTTACTAAGTTTTTGGTGTGTTTTGGTGGTTATGACTGATATCATTTTGCTATGGTTTACAACATGCTTATGTGAGGTGCTCACGTAAGATGTTGTAGTTTCGGAACTAACGAGAGTCAAGTCGAGGACTTGTGCTCGGAAGTATTGGTTGTTTATTCATGTGCAGGTGTTGCTTGAGTTCAAGACATGGCTGGTGACGGGATCCATTGAACTAGTCTTAGGGAGAAGATGAGGTTCAACAACCAAGTTCGGGAGGAATTGTGGTTGAGTTGATCGGGAGGTTGCGCAGTATGTTTGAATCAAGAACAATGCATATGAAGGTATCTTGGACGTCGTTGGAAGATGTTTGCACGTGTGCAAGGAGTGCATGGACGTAGTTGCATGGTTCCAAGGCGTGATGAAGAGATGTGGACATAAAGAATTGGTCGGAAAGGTCCAACCGACTAGGTTATGGACTCAGGCTGCGGGTGAGTCGTGTTTGACTCAAATATGGAAAGTTTTGAGTTGGTTATGATAGGATTTCGTGTGGGTCACGAATATAAGTTGTTTTAGGAATGTTTGGGACGTTACTAAGGTGTTTGGAAGTTTTAAGATTGCTTCTATCTGCGTGTAGAAGAGTCTTGAGCAGTATTGGAAAGTTACAGTTTGAATCCAAGTAGGAGTAGGAGTCCTAGTTTGAATTGGGTTGGCCTTAGGGCTGGTTATATAAGCAATGGAGGCCAAGGCTCGTGGGTGCACGACTTTGGGGCTGTTCCTCTTGTGTTTTGATAAATAAAATTCGTATTCTAAAGGAACTTTTGTGCCTTGTTCGTCCGACTTGTTTCAGACAAGTTTTTCTCGTCGAGTTTCTGTTCAGCACTACCTTGCTTCGGTGGTTTTATCGTAACTCGAGTTTTACAGATCCAATTGATGTGATTCTTTTTGGGTTGTCTTCACAACTTGATTATCTATCATCTGTGAAAATTTCACCGTCATTGAATTTATGGTTTCTGATCCACACGAGTTTCTTTGCAGTATTCCAGAACTGTTTTTCTCGCGTAGGACAGATTGACCTTTGTTCGATCTTTCGATCGTAACTTGAGTTTCTCTCAATGGATTTTCATGATTCTTGTTGTGACGTCTTCGTGACTTTATTCTCTACAATCTATACTAGTTTTGTAACAGTTGAACATGTTTAGATTAGTCACACACACGGTTTTTTTAACAGATCGGTTTTCTTCTGAGGGGTGTTTTGTTGCTTCCGCTGAAAAGTTTTTATCTACCATTCACCCCCTCCTCTGGTAGATTTAAACGTGTACTTCGATCCCACATGAACAGTATCATGTCTTCTTCATTGATATCAGTGCTTTCATCATCACCATCATCGTCCTCAAGAGCTTCTGGAGATTCTTTTGATGTTGGCTTGCATGTTGCCTTTAGTGCAACTCCTCTCTTCTTTGCCGAGGTGAGGTCGGCAAGTTCCTTGACATGCTTGGCTTCCTTCTCCATCATTTCAAAGTTGATAATCTTGCCAAGAATCTTGTCCAGGATCATTTTGTGAAACCCCGGACTTTCTCTGATCATGGAGCAGAGTGTCAAGTTCCGAGGCATGAATGCCCTAAGAATTAACTTGACCACCTCATGATCCGTCCACTTCTTGCTACCATAGGCTCGGACCTTATTGATGAGAGACTTCAGTCAATTGTACATCTCTTGAGGTGATTCTCCTTCTTCGATGGCAAACCTTCCCAATTCACCTTCTATAATTTTGATCATAGCTTCACGCACATGACGATCACTTTCATGTGCAGTTTTGAGAGTGTCCCATATTTCTTTAGCACTTTCAAGTCCATCCACCTTGGTGAACTCGTCTCGGCTCAATGATGAGGTGATAACTGCTGCGGCTTGAGCGCTCCGATGAATGGCTTGTTCTTGATCCAGGGTTAGCTCTTCATCGTCATCAGGTATATCTAAGCCTGTACACACTATATGCCAAAGATCTGGGTTAAGAGATATAAGGTGCATTTTCATGTTTTGTTTCCACATTGTATAATACGTTCCATCAAAGTAAGGTGGTTTGCATAATGGAATTGACAAATAATGATTATTTGAATTTAAACGCTCATAGTTAAAAGGATATCGGGAGTAGTCTTTGTGACTACTCCCTTTTTGTTTCTTGTCTTCGATTTTCTTCCTGTTGGGGGAGAGTGCCTTCTTCCTCATAAGCACCTTTAATTGGAGCATCTCCTCATCATCATCCTTGCAGTCCTGAATGGCATTGAGGAGCTTCTCTAATTTTTGGTTCCCTTCATCACCACCATTTTCATGATGGAAGCCCTTGGATTCACCCTTGATTTCCGACATCGTGTCTTCGAGTGGTCATACTCTTCTGAAGAGTTTGGCTCTGATAACAATTGAATGTAGCCTAGAGGGGGGGGTGAATAGGCTCTTTGAATTTTTAGGCGGTTTCCTGAAACACTTAGTGAACTGATTAATACCAGGTGGGCCGGACTAGTCTGGTTTGGTGCGGACTAGTCCGGTATGATCATAAGTAAAAGATCGAAGTTAGAGTTGTTCCTACTTCAGGTATTTATGCAGCAGAAAATAAATGATTAATCAAGTATAGTGAAGTAAGACACAATAACTCTCAATTTTAACACTAGGTGTGGATGTAAATCAAATAATGACTAGCACCCCTAAATAACAATTGAAGGAAGATCAAGAAGACACGAGACAAAGTTTTATTCCGAGGTCCGATTCCACCCAGGAATCTACGTCCCCGTTGAGGAGTCCACCAAGGACCGGGTCTCCACCAACCCTTCCCTCGTTGAATCGCCACGAAGGCGGATTGAATTTTACTAGCCACACACAAGGGTAAACAATTGTACATGGGGCGTTCTCACAATCTGAGTGCTCCCACAAGATTATAGAGAGTAACTCTTCCTCCCACACACAAATAGAGAACAACAATCAGCAACTGTGTGAGAGAAAACAAATAGAGAACGACTCTCGCTTTGATCCAATCTCTAATCCTCAAAGACTTAATATTTCTAGGCTTAGAATGAGTGGAGAGAGGTAACTTTTGTGCTCTTGGGGTGTGCGGCGGCGTTGGGAATCAAGTCTTGTAAATGTGTGGCCGTGCACCTTTATTTATATAAGGTTTCCAAAAACCCTGGCAGCCAGACTAGTCCGCTCTATTCACCGGACTAGTCCGGTGTGCCGTGTACAATTTTCGTGTTGCATGCGGCACAGTGGAAACCCTAATTTAATATGTTTACAGAAACTTGAACGGACTAGTCCGGTCCAAGAGCGGACTAGTCCGGTGCAAGGTAAATATCGGTTCCAGAGAGTTGAATGGACTAGTGCGGTTTCTGAGCGGACTAGTCCGGTGCAAGGTGAGTGCCAGTTCCAGAGAGTTGAACGAACTAGTCTGGTTTCTGAGCGGACTAGTCCGGTGCAAGGTGAGTGCCGGTTCCAGAGAGTTGAACGGACTAGTCCGGTTTCTGAGCAGACTAGTCCGGTGCAAGGTGTCGTGAGGCAACAAAAAGTTAAACGGACTAGTCCGGTTTCTGAGCGGACTAGTCCGGTGCACCGTGTTGTGAGTGATTTGGATTTGTTTTAAGCCCTTACCCCTACGCAAAGATTGAGCTCTTGGGATGTGTCTCTCACACACATCCTATACAAGTAATTCTACATTGTGCTTGGTTCTTGGATCTGCTCTTTTCCTTTTTCTTCATCACTTCATTTTTCACCTTTTTGAGTGCACCAATTCTACCTTACTCGAGTTAATCAGCATTCATCTCAACAAGTTCATTAGGATCTCAATTCATTTGTCATCAATCGTCCAAAACCCACAAGGGAGTGTCTAGATGCACTTCCAACGACTCTAAGGACGGTGTCTAAAACATCACCGTGGTGATTTAGCCATGACATCACTAGGATGACATCGACCTTTAATCCCTCTAAAACGATGAGAGACGTAGGGTATACCCTCCCCCCTAAGCATAACGATGCTTTTCGAACCATTACGCTTGCTGACATTCTCCCACCCGGTGAACAAATCAAATGGGGACTCTCGCTGGGTAGTATTTGCAAACTGTGCTTAGCAACATAAGTTTGGCTAATGAAATTATGTGTGGCACCTGAATCAAATGAAACTATGGTGGGGTGTTTGTGGAGTTGGAACATACCCGCCAAGATGGGTTCTCCCTCCGGTACATCCTCAATAGCTAGCTGGTGGACATTGCCAGGTTTGGGGTTCGCACGGAGTGCAGGGTTAGGATTCCGGGGCTAATTCCTCCCCGGGAACAGTGGTGCCACCTGCTGCCTTGCTTTTCGGGGCAGTTGTTAGCGAAGTGCCCCTGGCGATTGCACTTGAAACATGCGTACGGTGGCTGGCCAGTGTTTGGGGGATGAAAGCCCGACATGCATGTGGCGGACCGGGATCCGCTCATCCAGGATCGTAGAGGGTGATGCCGCACGATGCAACACCAGACAGCACACGTTATAAGGACACAATATATTACATGGAAAACCAACTGAACTGTACAAACAGGTACAAACTTCAGTTACAAACTATTGTTTATATTACACAGCGGAAGTCTAAATTATACAACTCACGCCCGCCTATCTAGCAAAAGTCGGTTGCCCAGCCCTAGGGCAGCCCACACTAGCTGCACGTCTCGGCTCAGCGCGGCGTGTACGGCTCCCACTCAGCCGTGGTCCCCGACGGAGGGTAACCCTCGCCGATGGACTCGTAACCCGAGTCCGTGGGTGGCTCCTCACCTGAAAAACACTTAAGCAGCAACCGTGAGCAGGAGGGCTCAACAAGACTTAACCGACTCACCTAGGCATGAAACTCTACATGAGGTGTACAATGAACATAGGATAGTAACATTGCAGCAAATGGACATGCATACAAGTTCATCCCTAATTCATCTTTTAGCAACAAGTTAACAGTTTGGGAATCTGAAATTTAGTAAGCAATATTTGGTGGCACACATGTAGCAATACAATTATATCATAACAGCAATATTGAATCATCACATTTCATACATTAGCCTACATCACGACTCAGTGACCAAGTGGTACTCTTCACCGTGAGGGACGGTGAATCGACTCGATATACACCTGCAGGGACACCCAAAGAGCACGTCACGTACGCCCACCCGTGGAGCTGCACAGCACGCTCACTCGATGTAATACGGGACAACCTTTCACCCAACAGCCCACACGTCGAACCGGTCGCACCGAAACGAGCAGGAGGTTCCCTACACGGAGCATCTCTCTATGCTCGTTAGCAGATTTCCACCTTGCTGCCCTCAGCCTACACCTATAAATTGGTGCGTTATGCCTCGACGCCCGGAGGTTTAGGTTACATCGGTTTATCGGGGCCCATATATCCGATATGCCTTCGGTACATTCAAACTTGATCAGCGTGGGCCGCACATGGATCGGTCCTCAATCGACACGGACAGGGCTGCGCACACAAGACTTCTTCTTGCTGCGCCCTAGCCCCTGCCGAGTCTCATTTTTATTACTAAGGTGATCTCACATCACTCGAACCAATCCCGTGTGTCTCAAGTAACTCACGAGTAGATTCCAACTACTCGACTTGTACCGAAGTCCTATGAATCATTAAGGATAGCCTTTCTATTCGAGGCCTTAGACACTACCCTCACTCTTAGGGAAAACATCTGGTTATGCATTTGGGGTTTCATCCATCCTACACCTAATGCACATACATACTTCACACTACGTATGTAAACAAAGTAAAACTTTATAAAAGGCTTAATGCAAACCGGGGTTTGCCTTGTTGCTGCTGGTCAGGGGTTAAGTCTTCGTCCGGAAGAAGGAAGTCGAGCACTTCCGGAGTCTCCTCGCCTTCAGCGACTACACGTTAATGAAATACTACATGTTAATGGATATGCACATAAGTTTATTGTACTGCTTCTGCTACAAGTTCTAATAACAAGTTTTTAACAACTGGAACTCTGTTTAAGAATTTAAAATGAAACTGGGGCTAGTGGTTTGGGTTTGGACCTAAGCACATGATTAAGTGCTAAGTGTCTTCCCCCTCTTCTATATTGACCACCTCATGTGGTTAAACAGAACAGGGGTGATCCAGAGCTCCGATGGAGCTGAGAATTTTCGTGTGAGTTCCTTGTCACAAGAAAACCCTCTGGACCAAAGATTAGTACACTTCATTGAGTGGTTTGTTCAGAATAATTTTCTAAGCAAATAAGCAAAGAAGAATTAATTCTGAGATAACACCCCTGTTCATGCCAAACTTAGTGAACTACAATTTCAATTATAGCTCATAGAGTTTGCATGAATATTCCTAGTATTTGTGGAGCTAAGGTTTGTCCAGAACTGAATTTCCAAGTTTTGGAAATTCTCTAAAAATGTTTCTGTATTCAATTGAACACAGCACCTTCAAATCTGAATTGCCCTGATCAAATCAACTCCAATTGGTCTGAAACTTTTACAGGGGTTCCCTAACAGCCTAAAGAATATTCTGGCAAAATTTAAGGATTTTTGGATGAACCAAACTCCCTCTAAAATTCTTTTGCTGAAAAACTTTAAAGAATCTTCCAGAATTAAATAATGGGTTTCATAGAAATTGGGTTGCATATTTGGATAGAGCTATGCAAGATGAAACAATCCAATTTGAATCACTAAATTTGGAGCTTCCTAGCAAAAGTTATGAGGTTCTAAAGTTTGAATTGAATCTGGAAATCCAAATAAACCGGGGACAAATTTAAATCCTGACAGTGGCCCCCTCACACACGTGTCAGCCGCTGGATTCGAGCCACACGGGGCCACAGAACCTTTCCCGTGCAGTCACTCTGGATCCCGGGGCTGCAGCGGATCAATGGTTTAAAAATTTGTCACTGACATGCGGGGCCCGCCTGGTCTTCTTCCTCCTCGGGCCGTTTGCTTTTCCCGCGCTGCCCCCTCGTCGGAGACTCGTCGGAGCTCGCCGGTGTTGGCTTCCCGGCCACCTCCCGGCTCGGTACTTGCTGCCTGGGGGTTTCCAGCTACGAGCAAAGCACTGGTGCGGTTCTTTCGGGCTGCCGGTGACCGGAACTCGGTCGGCGACGTGCGCACCCCTCGGTGAAGCTTCGGCGCCGTGGCCCGAGCACCCTAGCCCACCAAAAGCTCGGCGGATTCGCTCTAAAGCATCAGTGGAGGTTAGGCTAGCTCGGCACGACCTCAACCGGGCTTGGAAATGGCGGCAAGTGGAGGTTTACCGTGTGCCCGCGCGTTCCCGCCATGGCCGCCGATCGGACGAGCAAACCACTGGTGCGGTTCTTTCGGGCTGCCGGTGACCGGAACTCGGTCGGCGACGTGCGCACCCCTCGGTGAAGCTTCGGCGCCGTGGCCTGAGCACCCTAGCCCACCAAAAGCTTGGCGGATTCGCTCTAAAGCATCAGTGGAGATTAGGCTAGCTCGGCACGGCCTCAACTGGGCTCGGAAACGGCGGCAAGTGGAGGTTTACCGTGTGCCCGCCCATTCCCGCCATGGCTGCCGATCGGAAAACCCGAAATTAGCCGCTAACACGGGGTTTCTAGTTAGGGTTGTGAAGGTGATCGGGTCGCCGTTAAGCCTAGACCATTTGTGCAAGAGTTGGTGACCTCTAAGTGCAAATTATGCGCGAATTTGAGAGATCTTTACCACAGGGTCCGGGGTTGTGTTCCGGAAGAAAAACTCCGAATTTGGCCACTGGGGATCACTGTTTGAGCTGAGCTCCGGGGAGAAGCACAACGGCGGTACGGCGCACCTCTAAGCGTCACTGCTTGAGCGTGAAACCCATGGTGGTGAGCTGCCCACAAGAGCCCGGCGTTGGTTTTGTTTCAAGTTGCCGCGGAGGAGCCGTTTTTCCGGCTAGGAGACCCGTAATTTTGACTGCTCTTGTGCTGAGGGAGTGAAGGGCGATCAGGCCTTGCCGTTTTGCGGTTCAGGTGGTGCTGTGCTCTGAGGTTGCAGGCGTTCCCGGTCGGAACCGAGGCGGCGGCGAGCTTGGTGTTTATCGGGCGCGGGGAGAAGAGACGAAGCACGGGTTGCTCGGTTCAGAGGGGACGAATCACGCGGAGGGCAGCGAGGCTGGGTAGCTGGTCGCCAGCGCGAGAGGTGGGGCAAGGTGGCCGCGCAGATGGCTCGGTGTCGAGCGCTGCTGAGGCCCGGTAAACCGAGCTCACCCGGTGTTTACTTCGATCAGAAGTCTAGCTGACTAGTGGGCCCTTTTCTCCCCCTTAATTCTCTCTGTTGTGCAAATATCCCACCTACTCAGACTTGAAAAGGAAACTTAGCCACCAATTCAGAGGAAGAATTTGAATTCATCAGCTTATAACTGGTTCGGCCACATTCCCTCCATATTTGAATTTGAAATTTCAAACTCAGTTTGAATTGTTACAAATTTGGCTCCCGACAAGATAAAGTCCAATGGGAATGAAAATTGGTGGGCTAACTCAGAAAAATATGCTGAGTTTGAATATGAAGCTGACTTTTGAATGTGAGTGATGAAAGTTGCTGTAATTTGAATTTACATTCAAATTTACCTCTTTTCCACTTGCCTCCAAAATTGCCTCAAAAGGGTTGGGTTTGCATGAAACTTGGCTTGAACCTTCCCAAGACTTTTCAAGTCCTAGGGGTGAGCTCAACCTCTCATGTTCATATGTAGAAATCCTACTTTGTTAGAGTTAGGGCTTTCTCCTCTAATCACTCTTTTGATGGAGGTTACTTGCTCTTCACAATTTTTCACAAGATATCCACAACAAAAACTGTGGTGTTGTGAGGTGATGAAAAGTTTTTGCAAGTCCCTTTTCTTGGGCTTTTACATCCCTCCCCCCTTAAAAGAATCTCGTCCCGAGATTACAAAAGAAGAGACAGCTATGTAATAGGGACTTACCCGTGCTGAGATGCCATGAACTCTGGGTAATTTGAGCGAAGGAATTCCTCGCTCTCCCACGTCGCTTCTTCGGTGGTGTGGTTGCTTCAGAGTATTTTGTAGAACCACAACGATCGGCTACATGTGGTCCGAGCTTTCTCATCAAGAATTGCCATCGGATATTCATTATACGTCAAATCCGGTTGCAACTCGCCGATGTCTTCGGTAGGAACAGCAGCGGTATGCTTTAGACATTTTCTCAGTTGTGAAACATGGAAAACGTCATGGACACCAGCAAGGGATGCCGGTAGCTCCAATCTATATGCCGCTGGTCTGCACTTCTCGGTGATAGCATAGGGTCCAATGAAACGGGGAGCGAGCTTCCCCTTGACGCCGAACCGGTGCACGCCCTTCATCGGAGACACACGGAGGTACACGTGTTCACCGACGTCAAAGTGCAACAGCCTACGCCTCTTATCAGCGTACCTCTTTTGCCAGGATTGAGCGGCCTTCAACTTAGCTTGAATCGTCCGAACAAGCTCTTCGGCGTCGTTCACCACATCAACCCCGAATGTGACCCTTTCACCGGACTCGCACCAGTTTAATGGGGTGCGGCATTTGCGACCGTAGAGAGCTTCGTAGGGTGCCATCTTAATACTCGCCTGATAGCTGTTGTTGTATGAGAATTCCGCCAACGATAGGTGATCATCCCAGTTCCTACCGTGGTGGATGGCACATGCTCTCAACATGTCTTCCAATACTTGATTCACCCTCTCTGTTTGGCCATCTGTCTGAGGGTGGTAGGCGGAGCTTCTAATCAGTTTAGTACCCAAAGCAGCGTGCAGCTGCTCCCAAAAGCGAGATACAAACAATGCACCTCGGTCTGAGACTATGGTCTTGGGTACGCCATGCAAGCATAGGATCCTGGCAATATATAACTCTGCATATCTGTTGGCATGGAAATGTGTATGCACGGGAATGAAGTGAGCCGACTTGGTTAGTCGGTCAACGATTACCCAAATGGAATCCTGTTTGTTGGATGTTAGGGGTAATCCCACAATGAAATCCATGCTCACATCTTCCCATTTCCATGCTGGGATCTTCAGGGGTTGCAACAGCCTTGATTTTCTCATATGATCAGCTTTCACTCGTCTACACGTATCGCACTCGGATACGTACTGCGCTACCGCCCGCTTCATCCGCGTCCACCAAAATTTCTTTTTCAAATCTTGGTACATTTTGTTGCTGCCCGGATGAATGGAGTATTTAGACAAGTGAGCTTCATCGAGGATCTTCTTCCTCAGTTCCATATCCCGGGGTACGACTATGCGGTCATTGAACCATAGCGCCCCCTCATCATCTTTTCAGAAACACTTGATCTCCCCATTGTTTATCCGTCTCCGGAGATGTGCCATGCCCTTATCAACCTTCTGAGCTGCAATGATGTCCTCCCTAATATTATGGATGAGGGCAAGGTTGTACAGTGACCCATAAGGAACCAAGTATAAACTCGGCTCTTCCTCCTCCACCGGGGTAATGGTGAGGTTATGAACATGTGACTTCCGACTCAGTGCGTCGGCAACCACATTCGCCTTGCCTGGGTGGTAATGGATCTCAATCGCATAATCTTTGATCAGTTCTAACCACCTCCTTTGCCTCATGTTCAGCTCCTTCTGGGTGAAAATGTATTTCAAGCTCTTGTGGTCGGTGTAGAGGTGCACCAAATTCCCCAGGAGATAGTGCCTCCACATTTTCAGCGCCAAAACCACTGCAGCAAGCTCAAGATCATGAGTCGGATAGTGCTCCTCATGGTTCCGAAGTTGGCATGAGCCATAGGCGACCACACGTCCTTCCTGCATCAACACGCAGCCGAGCACAATACCGGACGCGTCACAATACACGTCGAAGGGCTTTGTTGTATCCAGCTGAGCTAAGACCGGGGCTGTTGTGAGATGCTTCACCAATGCTTGGAATGCCTCTTCGCACGCGGTGTTCCAAACATATTTCGTTCCCTTCTTCAGCAATTCTGTCATCGGTTTAGCGAGCTTGGAGAAGCTTGGAATGAATCTCCGATAGTATCCCGCTAACCCAAGGAAGCTTCTGACTTCATGAACTGAAGTGGGAGCTTTCCATTTTAGCACTTGCTATATTTTGCTCGGGTCAACCATAATACCTTCTGCGGAGATGATATGACCCAAGAATGGCACTTGGCTGATCCAAAACTCGCATTTGCTGAACTTGGCATAGAGCTTGTGGTCTCGTAATCGTTGAAGAACGATCCTCAAGTGTTTGGCATGTTCGGCTTCTGTCTTGGAGTAAACCAAGATATCATCGATGAACACTACCACGAACTTGTCCAGCTCCGGTATGAAAACCGAGTTCATGAGATACATGAAATGGGCTGGAGTTTTTGTGAGACCAAAGTACATGACGAGATATTCATATAATCCATATCTCGTCGAGAAAGCCGTCTTCGGGATATCCTCCGCCCGGATCTTTATCTGATGATATCCAGAGCGAAGGTCCATCTTGGAGAACACACTTGCACCCACAAGTTGATCAAAAATATGTTGATGCGGGGCAGTGGGTACTTATTCTTTATGGTGACGGCGTTGAGCGTCCGGTAGTCCATACACAGCCTCAAGGTTTCATCCTTCTTCTTCACGAACAGCGCCGAGCATCCCCAAGGCGAGGAACTCGGCCTAATGAAACCCCTGCTCAACAGATCATTGAGCTTTCTTTCAGTTCAGCCAGCTCATTTGGAGCCATTTTGTATGGTCTCCGTGATATGGGCGTAGTCCCGGGTGCAAGCTCGATCTTGAACTCGACATCCCGCTCAGGTGGCATTCCCGGAAGATCATCCGGGAACACGTCGGGGTACTCCCGGACTACGGTGATGTCCTCTAATTTGAGAGCTTCAGTATTATTGATCGCTGAACCCTCCCGGACTGGATTATCTAATAAGAGGGACTGCGGACGGTGTAGTAGGGATTTGAGGTAAACCATTCGTGTTAAAGTTTCCAGGACAGCGCCATGGTAGCTTAGCCATGACATTCCTAAGATTGCATCAATCTTCTGCCCCTCAAGAATAATAAAAGTGGTGGGATATATCTTCCCACCTAAGCACAGTGGTGCTTTCGGAAACATCATAGTTGCTGAAATCTTTCCTCCTGGTGAGCAGATCATATAAGAACACTCAGTTGGAAAGGCTTCCATCTGATGCTTAACTACATATGATGCACTTATTAATTTGTGGGTTGCACCAGAATCAAACAGTATGATGATGGCTTGGTCGTCGAGAGTAAACGTACCCGCCAGCATGTTGTCTCCCTCTGGAGCGTCCTCATTGTCGAGGTGGCGAACATCCCCAGTCCGCTGACCAACCTTCTTGACCGGAGGTCAGCCTCGAGCACCGCCCTGGAACTGGGCTTGCCCGCTGCTCTGCTGCCCCTGGGGACAGTCCTTCGCGAAATGGCCCGCCTGGCCACACGTGAAGCAAGTGAAACGGGGCGGTCCCCCGCTGATCGGTGGACGGAAACCCGGGGCGCGTTGTGGCGGTGGGAACGCCCGGGGTGCCGTCTGCTGCTGCTGTCTCAGTAGTGGCATCGGCGGTCGGAATGGGAGTGCTTGGAAAGAACGTCCTCCAAACTGTTGAGGTCGCGCCGGTGGACGCCACTGCTGCCCAGATGGTGTCCGATACACCATGCGGTACTTTTGAGGAGCGCCACCCCCACTGCTGGATGGAGTGCTGCGCTTCCGCTGCTCAGCTGCCAACTCCCGCTGAGCGTCCTCTTGCATGATCACGACATTGACGAGGTCGTTGAAGGTGCCGCGATTCCATTGCACGAGATGCGTCTTCATTTCGGGGTGTAACCCTCGATAGAAGTGCTCCCGCTTCTTCTCCTCGGTGGAGATATAGTCTGACGCATATTGCGCCAGGTGGTTGAAGGCACGGGAGTAGTCATGGGCACTCCTCCTGCCCTGCTTCAGTTCCAAGAATTCTTGGAACTTCCTCTTCATTATCCCGGGAGGGATATGATAGGCGCGGAACGCCTCCCGGAACTCTTCCCACTCCACGGCATGGCCAGCCGGACGTGAGGCGACAGATGGTCCGCAGCCGTCGGCCTCCAGTGGTTCTTCAGCTTCTGTGAACACTGGAGGGTGCGTACTCATGAAGTCCGAGTACGACACCTCACGGGGCTCACGTGGCCCCCTCTCTTGACGCCCCCCGCCTGGGACGTATTCTGCACGATCGTGCGGAGCAGGTCGGTCTGCTCCTCACGACCTCCCACCAGTGCCGCTATCACATCCGCTAGAGTAAGCGGAGGCGGCGATGGTGGCTGCTGCTGCGGGGTGCTGTCATAGGCCGGTGGCTGGGAGTCATCGCCCCCCCGTTGGCTAGAGCCACCAACCTCGTGCGTGGTCCTAGTGCGAACCATCTGCAACCATATGACAATAAACATCAGTCCCGCAACATATTTCATGCAGTCACACGAAATAGGCGTAAAAACATAATGACAATAAATTCATGCGATACATCTCGTATACAGATAATGTAATAACTTTGCACAAGCTACACCATTACCAGACCAAATACAAGCTAGTTTAATCCAACTTGATGAACCTCCTCTTTGGAAACTCACCATAACTAGGTTTGGTCACTACGAGACATTACTATCGCGTTGTCATCACGTATACCACCCTTTTATCTTCAATACGACACAAACATGGCCTCTAGTAAAAGAAACTTGAGTGAGACCTATACTCAAATCTTTCACTAGTTGAAGATAACCTCTCAGGAGTATGTTCTACCCCATTGGAAGTACTTAAACCCCCTTAGGGTACAACAATCTCTCTACTGAGTTCAACTGTCATCCCTCTGTAGGAATGACCAGTTTCTACATATCCAAGATTTTGATCTGGTTGTGGGCATTTTAATGACTTAAGCTGAATACGAAAGTTACAGTTAACTTCAGTATCTTTCCAACGAGCACTTATTTTCCCTCAGATCAGCTCTGGTTAAAAAGTTATGGTAATTCAAAGTCAACAGAATTTCTGGGGGAATTTCAACAGCACCTCCTTTGGGAAGTTGCTGTTTTGAACTCTGATTTCCACCGAATTCTGTGCTGAAATTTCAGAAACTTTGAATTACAAAGATGTAACACATCTTCTACCCTTTCTAAAGATGTATCATACAAAATTTTTTGATTTTTCTACTGGGAGTTATGTTTGAAAAACAGAACAGTCTAGAGAGTGTTTCACTCTGTCCTGGTTCTGGACAGTTTACATTCCTCTGGAATTTAGGCCATCTTAAGGTGAGTTTCAGCTCTGGAAGTCTACAACAAAATTGTAGAGTACTTAAATACCTTTCGAGAACTATATACCACACCTCCCTGGGCTAAATACCTGTGAGTTATGCTCTGTTGAAGTTCAGAAAACTTGCTGTGCAAAACAGAGCACTCTGGTTTTTAGTCTTTTGGAACTACACTCATCACCCTCTAATTTTTCTACCCAACCAGGGTCCTAAATGTTGAACCTAGTGATTTTAACTACTTGTTATCATTATTTTTCATGCATATGCCTATGATATCTCGGTACTACGTTCCTCACAAAAGAAAATCCTAACCGGTATATACCGGCATATACGTCTCAAGTGTGGCACTAAACGGTCTCTCGCACACGTTTACTACACGGATACATACGTGGTTAGTACCTGCAGAAGACCACACAATGTTGATGCACTCAATGGTTGTTCATTGTAGGCAGGACCATATTTAAATGTAAATACAAACGCCCGTATCATTGCCATACGGCCGTCCTTGAGTTAGGTCACGTCTCAAGGTACGTGATCGTGTTTCAACACCACACGATGGGGAACCCGAGTAGGTCATGAATGGGTCGTCACGGTTGGGAATGTTATCAACCCAACAGATGCCGCCTACTGCCCTGCAGGGCACGCCGATGGCAAGCGCTGCGTATGTCCTCCTGGGCTATTTCCAGACGAACACACTCTCGTGTTACTGACCACGCGATGGGGTCTCCACTTACTTGCCTAATGCACGCTAGGGATCAGAGTTTCATATGAACTCAGGAACATGAAGAGTCCAAGATTTTCATATTGACGTCTCACACCAAGCTGTGAGACCTATCCCTGAACCACGTTCCTCATCAGGTGAGCTAACCGAAACTGAACCGCTTTCGGTGGCGTTCCTTACCATGCTTACCAAGCGTAGGTGCGTCGTTACATAATGAAAATTCAGAATTAAAACACATATGTTAGTCTTGCCACTTTAAATAACTATGCTAATATAGTCCTTACTTGGGCAAACTACCGAATCCTCACCGTAAACCTAAGTTTTTCCCCGTAATACCGTCCTTAAGTACTGTGCTATCCCCAAAGCAGCTCTGATACCAGGCTGTGGTGGACCAGGATCCGCTCATCCAGGATCGCAGAGGGTGATGCCGCACGATGCAACACCCGACAGCACATGTCATAAGGACACAATATATTACATGGAAAACCAACTGAACTGTACAAACAGGTACAAACTTCAGTTACAAACTATTGTTTATATTACATAGCGGAAGTCTAAATTATACAACTCACGCCTGCCTATCTAGCAAAAGTCGGTTGCCCAGCTCTAGCGCAAACCACACTAGCTGCACGTCTCAGCTCAGGGCGGCGTGTACGGCTCCCACTCAGCCGTGGTCCCCGACGGAGTGTAACCCTCGCCGGTGGACTCGTAACCCGAGTCCGTGGGTGGCTCCTCACCTGAAAAACACTTAAGCAGCAACCTTGAGCACGAGGGCTCAACAAGACTTAACCGACTCACCTAGGCATGAAACTCTACATGAGGTGTACAATGAACATAGGATAGTAACATTGCAGCAAATGGACACACCTACAAGTTCATCCCTAGTTTATCTTTTAGCAACAAGTTAACAGTTTGGGAATCTGAAATTTAGTAAGCAATATTTGGTGGCACACATGTAGAAATACAATTATATCATAACAGCAATATTGAATCATCACATTTCATATATTAGCCTACGTCACGACTCAGTGACCAAGTGGTACTCTTCACCGAGGGGGACGGCGAATCGACTCGATATACACCTGCAGGGACACCCAAAGAGCACGTCACGTACGCCCACCCGTGGAGCTGCACAGCACACTCACTTGATGTCGTGCGGGACAATCTTTCACCCAACAGCCCACACGTCGAACCGGTCGCACCGAAACGAGCAGGAGTTTCCCTACACGGAGCATCTCTCTATGCCCGTTAGCAGATTTCCACCTTGCTGTGCTCAGCCTACACCTATAAATCGGTGCGTTATGCCTCGACGCCCAGAGGTTTAGGTTACATCGGTTTATCGGGGCCCATATATCCGATATGCCTTCGGTACGTTAAAACTTGATCAGCGTGGGCCTCACACGGATCGGTCCTCAATCGACACGGACAGGGCTGCGCATACAAGACTCCTTCTTGCTGCGCCCTAGCTCCTGCCAAGTCTCATTTTCATTACTAAGGTGATCTCACATCACTCGAACCAATCCCGTGTGTCCCAAGCCTAACTCACGAGTAGATTCCAACTACTCGACTTGTACCGAAGTCCTATGAATCATTAAGCATAGCTGTCTATTCGAGGCCTTAGACACTACCCTCACTCTTAGGGAAAACATCTGGTTATGCATTTGGGGTTTCATCCATTCTACACCCAATGCACATACATACTTCACACTACATATGTAAACAAAGTAAAACTTTATAAAAGGCTTAACGCAAACCGGGGCTTGCCTTGTTGCTGCTGGTCAGGGGTTAAGTCTTCGTCCGGAAGGAGGAAGTCGAGCACTTCTGGAGTCTCCTCGCCTTCAGCGACTACACGTTAATGAAATACTACATGTTAATGGATATGCACATAAGTTTATTGTACTGCTTCTGCTACAAGTTCTCATAACGAGTTTTTAACAACTGGAACTCTGTTTAAGAATTTAAAATGATACTGGGGCTAGTGGTTTGGTTTTGGACCTAAGCACATGATTAAGTGCTAAGTGGTCTTCCCCCACTTCTATATTGACCACCTCAAGTGGTTAAACAGAACAGGGGTGATCCAGAGCTCCAATGGAGCTGAGAATTTTCGTGAGTTCCTTGTCACAAGAAAACCCTCTGGACCAAAGATTAGTATACTTCATTGAGTGGTTTGTTCAGAATAATTTTCTAAGCAAATAAGCAAAGAAGAATTAATTATGAGATAACACCCCTGTTCATGCCAAACTTAGTGAACTACAATTTCAATTATAGCTCATAGAGTTTGCATGAATTTTTCTAGTATTTTTGGAGCTAAGGTTTGTCCAGAACTGAATTTCCAAGTTTTGGAAATTCTCTGAAAATGTTTATGTATTCAATTGAACACAGCACCTTCAAATCTGAATTTCCCTGATCACAACTCCAATTGGTCTGAAACTTTTACAGGGGTTCACTAACATCCTAAAGAATATTCTGGCAAAATTGGAGGATTTTCGGATGAACCAAACTCCCTCTAAAATTCTTTTGCTGAAAAACTTTAAAGAATCTTCCAGAATTAAATAATGGGTTTCATAGAAATTGGGTTGCATATTTGGATAGAGCTATGCAAGATGAAACAATCCAATTTGAATCACTAAATTTGGAGCTTCCTAGCAAAAGTTATGAGGTTCTAAAGTTTGAATTGAATCTAGAAATCCAAATAAACCGGGGACAAGTTTAAATCCTGACAGTGGCCCCCTCACACACGTGTCAGCCGCTGGATTCGAGCCACACGGGGCCACAGAACCTTTCCCGCGCAGTCACTCTGGATCCCGGGGCCGCAGCGGATCAATGGTTTAAAAATTTGTCACTGACATGCGGGGCCCGCCTGGTCTTCTTCCTCCTCGGGCCGTTTGCTTTTCCCGCGCTACCCCCTCGTCGGAGACTCGTCGGAGCTCGCCGGTGTTGGCTTCCCGGCCACCTCCCGGCTCGGTACTTGCTGCCTGGGGGTTTCCAGCTACGAGCAAACCACTGGTGCGGTTCTTTCGGGCTGCCGGTGACAGGAACTCGGTCGGCGACGTGCGCACCCCTCGGTGAAGCTTCGGTGCCGTGGCCCGAGCACCCTAGCCCGCCAAAAGCTCGGTGGATTCGCTCTAAAGCATCAGTGGAGGTTAGGCTAGCTCGGCACGGCCTCAATCGGGCTCAGAAATGGCGGCAAGTGGAGGTTTACTATGTGCCCGCACGTTCCCGCCATGGCCGCCGATCGGACGAGCAAACCACTGGCGCGGTTCTTTCGGGCTGCCGGTGACCGGAACTCGGTCGGCGATGTGCGCACCCCTCGGTGAAGCTTCGACACCGTGGCCCGAGCACCCTAGCCCACCAAAAGCTTGGCGGATTCGCTCTAAAGCATAAGTGGAGGTTAGGCTAGCTCGGCACGGCCTCAACCGGGCTCGGAAACGGCGGCAAGTGGATGTTTACCGTGCGCCCGCGCGTTCCCGCCATGGCCGCCGATCGGAAAACCCAAAATTAGCTGCTAACACGGGGTTTCTAGTTAGGGTTGTGAAGGGGATCGGGTCACCGTTAAGCCTAGACCATTTGTGCAAGAGTTGGTGACCTCTAAGTGCAAATTAAGCGTGAATTTGAGAGATCTTTACCAGAGGGCCCGTGTTGTGTTCCGGAAGAAAAACTCCGAATTCGGCAACTGGGGATCACCATTTGAGCTGAGCTCCAGGGAGAAGCACCACGGCCGTACGGCGCACCTCTGAGCATCGCTGCTTCAGCGTGAAACCTACGGTGGTGAGCTGCCCACGAGAGCCCGGCGTCGGTTTTGTTTCAAGTTGCCGCGGAGGAGCCGTTTTTCCGGCAAGGAGACCTGTAATTCGGACTGCTCTTGTGCTGTGGGAGTGAAGGGCGATCAGGCCTTGCCGTTCTGCGGTTCAGGTGGTGCTGTGCGCTGGGGTTGCAGGCGTTCCCGGTCGGAACCGAGGCGGCGGCGAGCTTGGTGTTTATCGGGCGCGGGGAGGAGAGACGAAGCACGGGTTGCTCGGTTCAGAGGGGATGGATCACACCGAGGGCAGCGAGGCTGGTAAGCTGGTCGCCAGCGCAAGAGGTGGGGCGAGGTGGCCGCGCGGATGGCTCGGTGTCGAGCGCTGCTGAGGCCCGGTAAACCGAGCTCGCCCGGTGTTTACTTCGATCAGAAGTCTAGCTGACTAGTGGGCCCTTTTGTCCCCCTTAATCATCTCTGTTGTGCAAATATCCCACCTACTCAGACTTGAAAAGGAAACTTAGCCACCAATTCAGAGGAAGAATTTGAATTCATCAGCTTGTAACTGGTTCGGCCACATTCCCTCCATATTTGAATTTGAAATTTCAAACTCAGTTTGAATTGTTACAAATTTGGCTCCCGACAAGATAATGTCCAATGGGAATGAAAATTGGTGGGCTAACTCAGAAAAATATGCTGAGTTTGAATATGAAGCTGACTTTTGAATGTGAGTGATGAAAGTTGCTGTAATTTGAATTTACATTCAAAGGCAACCACTTGCCTCCAAAATTGCCTCAAAAGGGTTGGGTTTGCATGAAACTTGGCTTGAACCTTCCCAAGACTTTTCAAGTCCTAGGGGTGAGCTCAACCTCTCATGTTCATGTGTTGAAATCCTACTATGTGAAAGTTAGGGCTTTCTCCTCTAATCACTCTTTTGATGGAGGTTACTTGCTCTTCACAATTTTTCACAAGATATCCACAACAAAAACTGTGGTATTGTGAGGTGATGAAATGTTTTTGCAAGTCTCTTTTTCTTGGGCTTTTACAATGCACAGGTGAGATGCAAATGCACGCGGCATCGCCCGCTGCTGCTGTTGTTCCTGCGGTGGTGCTGGTAATGCCGGTCGGAACGCCGGCTGTGAATATGACCGATTGCGGAACTGCATCGGTCGTTGTGGTGGCTGCCAGCATTGACCCGATGGTGTGCGATAGACCATCCGATATTTCTGGGGAGGACCACCTCCCTCTCCGCTACTCGGCGGCATGCTGCGCTTCTTCTCTGCCACAGCCAACTCCTTGCTGAAGTCCTACTGAACAATCGCAGCATCAATCATTTCATTGAGGCTGCCACGATTGAATATCGCCAGCTTGTCCTTCAGGAGTGGATTCAGCCCCTGGTAGAAGTGGTCCCACCTCTTTTCGTCAGTATCAGCACGATACAACGCATAAAGAGTGAGATCGTTGAACGCACGGGCATACTCCATTGCGTTCCTGTTGCCTTGTTGCAGGTGGAGGAATTCCTGCGTCTTTCTCTTCATCAGACTCGGCGATATGTGATAGGCCCTGAAGGCCGTCCGGAACTCCGCCCAGGTCAGCACCTACTCGGTGGGTTGAGAGGCACAAAAATTTACCCACCAAGCACTCGCGGACCCCATAAGTTGCTGGCCCGTGAACTGAGTCTTCTGCTGCTCCGTAATGCGGAGCAGACTGAATTTCATCTCCATCGTGCGGAGCCAGTTGTCCGCATCGATAGGTGCATCCGCCCGCGAGAATACCGGGGGATGCGTAGCCAGGAAATCCGAGTAGGAATTCCACTGTCGCTCCTCTCGGTCTTGATGCCTCCCTGAACAAGACGTATTCTCGATAAGTGTGCGCAGCAACTCGGTGTGCTTCTGGTGCGAGCCCGCCATGACTGCAAATATGTCTGCCAACGTGACCGTTGGCGGTGCTGGTGGTGGTTGTGGTTGCTGTTGTTGCTGCTGCTGTCCCGAGGAAGTCTCGGGAGGCTGTTGGGAGGCATCTCCCCCCTGACTGGAACCCCCAACCTCAGGGTTGGCACGAGTGCGAGTCATTCTGAAATTCAAAACAGCAATGGTCAGCACATGTCATACTCAAAATTCCATAAGAACAGTACGGTAATGTAGTGATGCATCGAGAAATTCGAACAACATTTATATATATTGATAAAGCAAACACTTTATACAAGATAAATTATTCTCGGACCTCCGGGAAGTCGTGCTCAAGTCATCACTACATATACACACGCTACTGTTTACATGACATGTCGCAGTTACAAAAGTTATTTCACACCACCCTTGCTGCCCTACTCGGCAACGGTAAACTCCCAAGTTGGAGTAGAAGTCGACCTCCTGCGGGTCTTATTACTCTGCTGGTTCTGCTGGTGGCTCAGGGTCCATGACCTTCTCTTCGGGTTCGGGTTCCGGCATCACCGGAATACTGAGAACCACGGGTACGGCACCTACGATCGGTAGGCCCACTACCAGAGGTACGAGGTCCTGCAAAGCATGCACCTCAACCATGGCCTGGTTGTAGACCATCCCCAAGTTCTGCCCTTCCTCAATCACATCATCACGCTCTTGAGTGAGGACCTCATTTTGCTGGGTCAAAGCCTGGACTTGTTGCTGCAAAGCAGTGATGTCGACACGGCTTTTCTTCCCCGCCTTTTTCAAACAACACAACTGATTATGCTGCTGATTCAATCGCTTGATCGTTGGAAGAAGTACATTAATAAGTGCGCTGTGAGCACTCTCGTAATGGTCATGGTGGCTGGTGCTCTCCTTGAGCTCAACGGCAAGTTGAGCCGTATGGACAGCTTGGCTGTCCATCATGTCTTTTCCTGCCGTCAGTTGGAGGCTGAGATTCGCCTCCGCTGGGCTGTACCTTGGGCAACTCGGATCAGTCGCCACAGTACCACTCCCACCACACGTGGCTAGCTCGTCCCTCCACTGGGACAAGTGCGTATGGAGTGCCCTCCATAGCTCTCATGTGTAGTTGGCAGAAACGCGACATGGTGTCGCGGGCTGCCACTTGCCACATGTCCTCCGGGTGTCTCCCTTTCACCGTGACAGTGAACGGTGCCCAACCCGGTGGCGTGGGGCCTGCTAGAACATTGACATGAACAGTCCATGTCTTGTTCCCCTCATCGCCTTCTTCCTTGGCAAGGAACCGCGGCGTCTCCACATATCCGATATATTGAAGCATCAGCTTCAACAAATCCAGATAACCGCTGCATTGAGAACAGTGGGATACCACCCATCCGTTCTCGAATTATTTATCTGCTTCCATCTGTAGAAACATATTTGAAAAAAGGTAAAATATTACTTTCAACAGTAAATCAGTGAGTTATAACATAAAACATGTCATTGAACTCATAAAATTTGGAAACATAAATCAAACTTAGAACAAATTTGATTTCTGGTCTGCTGGTCAAAATGACCGTTCTGACCAGTTTCCCTTATACCCTGATTTAGACCATGTTAAGGGAAAAATCAGCTATCAATTTCAAAATAAAAGTTAAATTTAACTTCAATAGATTTCCAGAATGTATTTGTTTACCCTCATATCTGTGCTGGTTCAAAAGTTATGCGATTTCAAAGTTGACAGAATTTCTGGAGAAAATTGGGCAACACCTACGTGCTTGGGGTACTGATTTAATACAAGAATTCAAGTTAATTCTATACCGAATTTGACAAAACTTTCTGTCACAAAGTTGTAACCTATCTCATTAACTTTTCAGAACTCTATCATTTTCTATTTTTGGATTTTTATGCAGTAAGTTATGCTCATTTTACAGAGAGTTACAGAGAGTATTTACGCTGCCCTGTTTACTGGACAGTTTCAACTCTACTGAAGATTTCGACAAGCTAAGGGATGAAACACCTCTGGACATCAATAGAAAAGATGTATAACTCTTCCAATGCTTTCCATAAATGTATCATACGACCCTACGTCGAACGCACTCGACCTCTAACCTCCGTATAACTTCAACATTGTTTCAGCTGAAAACAGAGGACTCTGTTCCTAGAATAATACAAGTTCAAACTTGTTTAATTTGGAAATCCTGATCAAGGGAAGGAGTGAAATCAATATTTTAGTGCAATGGATAGAAATTTTCAAGTTTTTACAAGGAAGTTTCTCATTTAGTGGAGTGTGACGTCGAAGCGTCACCATAACATGCCGGTACTACGTTCCTCACAAAGAAAACCTATACCGGACTTAGTTGGCTTCGTTATTTCAGTGGCACTAAGCGATTCTCGCATACGTGTTCTACTCGTCTACTGATTCGTGGTTAGTCTACCTGCAATAAACCACACAATCATAAGGTTCAGCTGCACACTGAACCTGGCTCCATAATAGTTTCATACACCTGGCCGTCGTCACTCGCACGGGTGCTCTCAAGCCAAAAACGTCTTGAGCTACATGTTCATGTTACCAACCACGTGACGGGGTCTCCACCTAATTTCCTGTAGCACGCCGGGGACTGGCGTTGCTCGAATACCACAAACGACAAGAAGAGTCATAGAGGATACCTATGCTTGCCGGGTTACCTGCCACCCATGAGGCTCCACCTTTAAACTTGTGCCCACTGGTAAACAGCGCTTACATGCACCCCCAAGACATAAAGAGTCCCGAGATGCATGATTTTTCGACATAACAAGTAGGTTAATGTTGCCACTTTCTATACACTAATAACATCCTTATATGGGCTAATAACTCGTTCCTCACCGAGTTTTTAAAAATCTAGCCTTTTTAAGTGCGTTAACATCAACGATGCTCTGATGCCACGTGTCATGGACAAGACGGTCCCGACATGCCAGGATCTCACTGAGGGGTGCTGAGATGGACAGCACCGGATAACACACGAAAAAGGAAATATGTGGAAACTAAATTTTTATTACATAAACTGTTTATAAACATAGTTATAACAAAATAACGTTATAGTCTACACTCGCGGGCATAGACTAAGCAAAAGGTTCACGTTCAGCCCGTGAACGTGTTCCTACTAGCACACACGCATACACTAACACGGCGGCGTGCACGACTCCCATTCGACGGTGGTTCCCTCTTGGGGGTCCGTCTCCTCCTCGGGAGCCTCCTCCTTATAGAACCCTTCAAACGCTTCAACAACAAGCAGTGAGCACGATGGCTCAGCAAGACTGACCCGTCTCACCTAAACATGTAACTCTACATGATGGGGATTTGCATTGTATGATAGGTAAGTACTTTGCGTAAGACTCGCCTAATTAGTTGGCTCTTACTTTCAAGTTTTAGTCTCGAGTTAGTGGAACCTTGTGCTAAGCCACATAATAAGTCCGCAATCAAACAAGAAACGCATTCCTCTTATGGAACTTGCTTAAGGATGAAAAGAACTTTGATTTGCTCTAAACCAATTCATTAACAAACAATGTAATACTTTCAACCAGCAACATTTTATCATGACAACTAGCCTGTTCTTTCTACGTCATGGTACAGTGAACAAGTGGTACTCACTGATCACGAGGGACGGCGATTATAATCGATTTACACCTGCAGGGTTACCCGAATAACCCGTCAAGTATGCCCGTACACGATGTTGCCTAAAGCAACCATCATGGACGTCGTACGCAACCACCTTTCATTCGTTAGACAAGTGTTGAATAGGTCCTATCATCTCGAGCAGGAGGTCTCTACACGGAGCATCCTCGGTGCCCTCTAGCCAATTTACACCTAACTGCTCTCAACCTACCGTCTGGACGACAAGCAATGCCTCAACTTATCGCTACCCGAATTACATCGGTTTCCCGGTTCCTATATAGCCGGTATGTCTTCGGTACAGTTCTAGCTTGTTCAACAGGCTCGCACACGGCTCGGTCCTCAATCAACACAAGCAGAGCTATGGCACCCAGGCCCAAATGTCCTGCTGCACTTACTCTCCGCTCGGTCTCATTTTCTTTCCATGTGATTCATTGTCTATCTCTCTAACCGAGTGGTGTGCCTCTAGCCTATTCTCGCGATTAGTTCCAACTACTCAACTTGTACCGAATCCTATACCATTTTGAGGATTGCTCTGGGACTCGGGGTTCAAATCCTAAACCCAAAACCCCTGGTTCTCTTGGCTATGCAAGTGAGTTTCAAGTCAAGACTCTAATGCACATTTAAGACTTACATAAAGTAAGTGATCAAAACAATAAACTTTAAAAGTAGGTTAATGCAAACCGGAGCTTGCCTTGCTGCTGGTCGTCGAGCAAACAATCTAGTATCTCCGGTTCCTCCTCAACCTTAGCGACTATACGGAAATGAAAATACAATGCGTGTCAAATTTAAATGCTTTTGAGATTGAAGTGATAATGTAATTACAAGACCTCTAGCTAGACAACTCTTTTGACTCTGGAATTTTTACTGTGGCTTGGTGGCAACCTAAACAGGGACTTGGCCAAATTTTATTTCAAGCAAAGCTCATTTGAGCCCTGCACAAATAAATGTGTATTTGGCCATAATTAGAGCTCCTAAGGTCTTCTAGGGATTTTCATGGAGCAATCCATTACTTTTTACAAACTAGAGTTCAATATGGTTCTATTGAAACTGGTTTCATCTAATTTGGAGATTCCTAGCAAAAGATATGAGATAAAGAAGTTCAAAGAAATTTTGAAAAATGTTTCTGGACATTTTTCTTTTTCTCTAGACCTGTTTACTTAATCACACCATTAGGTGGACTAAATGAGCTCAGATGGATCTGAATTTGTCCATGTGACTCATGGATGTTACAATTAACATCCTGGCCAAATTTCAGATTTTTTCGTAAAAGGAAGCTCCAGTTAAAATTCCCAACAGTTTAAATTTTGGAGAATTAAGTCTGGAGAAATAATAGGTTTCATGGAATGAAACTTATTTTTCTGGAAAGTACTCAGAGAGCTGAATTCAACAAAATTTGGCTCACTCGGTTTGGACAATCCTAGACAAAGTTATGGGCTTCTAAATTTTGGAGGCAAAACTGAAAAAGAAAATCCGAAATGTTTAAACGGCTGACACTGGGGCCATCCTACAGTTCCGTCTTCAACCTCCCACTGGCACCCGAGTGCGCGCCGGACAGCAGCAGTGGCGTGGACCGTTCTCGGCCGATTCTGCCTAATATTTGAAGCGGTTTCTTCCTACATGTTCCTTGGAGCACGGCACACACGCCGGACAACCTCTTGCTCCTCGGCGACGGCGGCGGCAGAGTTGAGCACGGGTCTGACGTGATAACTCAGCTCGGCAGTGAACACGACCAGCTAAGGTGTCATAAAGCACCACTGGGGCATGGGGAAACTAACCCTACCCTCCTCTTGGCCGGAGATCACCGGGAAGATGGACTTCACTGGTGACCCGAGGTGTTTTCACCGGCGACGGCGAAAACTCGGCGCTACGCTCACCGGCTGGACGGTTCTTCATAGTTTTGGGCCAGGGTGATCATTAAGAGTCCTAGTTGCTATAGCTAAACTAGAATCGGAGACGATCAACCATGCAAGATGAATTTCTCATTTTGGTTGGCTTCGGTTCTTTACGGTGATCACCGGAAAACTTGAAATTCTGGCTAGTCGGTGCTAACAGGGATCTAGGGGGTTCGGGAGGAGCTACTAGACCTCGATGCTAACCTCTGTGTACGGTTGGTTGCTCCGGAGGAGCTCGGAGCTGTCCGGGTGACGGTGATTAGTCATAGGTGCGTCGGGGTGAACAACGGAAGAAGAAAACGGCTCGGTGTAGCTTGAAGGAAGCCGATCACGAGCAGCTGAGGGCTGGAGCACGTCAAGTGAAGTCCGGTGGTTCTGTTTCTGGCCTCAGCTCGAGGTGAAAACCCTCGGTGTGGTCTGGTCGACGGTGAGGGTGGGTCAGATGCGAGAGCGGCGAGAGTTGCGCGTGTTTTTGGTGCGAGCGAGTGACGAGCCGTGGAGAAATGGTTTTGGCACTCTCAGGTGCGGGGATAAGAAGGCTGGAGCGATCTCCCGGTGGCCATGTCCCGAGAACAGGATGTGAAGTCCCCACCTTAAGCATGTCGAGCTCTCTTGTAGGGTTTCAATCCATAGAGTCAAATTCAGTTTACTTAGGTTTTCGAATGCGGAAAAGATGGCTACATGTGATAAGGAGTTAAACCACAACCTTTTTAAGTTGAGCACAAGGGTTTCAAATTCGATATTTCAGCTACATGCAATAAAGGAAACCTAGCCACAAGGAATGAAACTACAACATTTCAAATCTTAGCACAAATGTGAGTTAATCCAATGATGCCAAATTCAAATTTCAGAATTTGCTGAGATCTCTGAATTTGAATTTGGAGCTAAGTTTGTGTGGGGGGAGACCTCGGTGGGACCCGCAGGTCAGTAGAACAGAGGCCACGTTGAAATTCTATTTTCTGTGAGCATGACACCGAGGGGTGAGGCAGCCACCGAGTTGTTTGAAACTTGCTCCCGAAGGCACCTCGCTCCACGGCGTGTGATCGATAAACATCGAGGCTGGCCAACCGAAGTTTCAGTTCTCTGCTTGCAAACCCTTTTCACACGTTAAACCGAAGAAACCAAGCGTGCCTCGCACGCTCATCGGAGAGAACCTGGTTCCGCCTCTCTGTGAACCTCGCCGATCGGCTACCAGCGTGTTTGACGGCCGGTTGAGCTAACCACGAGCTATGCCCACCGGTCCTCTACCTCTACAACACGTTCTCAGCTCGTTCCCAGCCTCCCTCCGACGCGGCCGAGCCATTTTTCCATCTAAAAAACAGAGCAAAGGCACACTTCGTTGCTCAACATCGCCCGACTGACTCCAACCCTCTCCGGCATGACCAACAAGACTTAAAGGTGCGCCATGATGTCTATATCATCATCCCGGACCCCCCTTGCTCATCCCCACGGCCAGATCGCCGGAATTTGCGTTTTGGTGCCGGTGAAAGGAAAGAACCACAGCATGTTAAAATCTGAAAATTCGCCCAAATCAATCGATCATCCGTTCTATGGTTCAAAATCTAGCTACTAGCATCCCTAGGGCCCTCCCACGCCGAATCCCAAAGCCAAATGTGGCGGTCCACCGGTGACAGCTAGGTTTCCGGCGTTTTCGGCTCGGGTTAGGGGTGGATTCACGTTCTACATGCTCTAGGGATGGTGTACGTCACATTTGCTCGGTGAATTAGGCTCGGGACACGTTCCCCCTCGTTGGCGCCACGCCGCCGAGCGCCGCCACCGGTGCCGACCGAGTTCCCGGCGAATTCCCGATGCACAACCTTGCCCGACAGCTGTGTGGAGTTCTGAGGAACGTGTAGAGCTAAACCTCGTCGAGAATGGTTGAGAAACAAGGGAGAATGGGGCGTGCCACGATCGGTTCTGTGCGCGCATGAGTTTCTGTCGAGAGGTTGAAGAAGATTGTTGAGGGGGCCCACTGTCAGCCAGTGAAGGGTATTCCTGTGGGAAATTAAATCCAAAAAATGGCTGCAACTTTGCTAAAGCATAACTGTGTGTAGAAAGCCCCAAAAATAGTGAGACCAATTTTGTTGGAATTCTTATGAAGAGTACTTTGCAGAGAAACAAATTGCTAGCTATGAAAATGCCTAGGAATTTCTGTAGACTTCTTTTTAGTTTTTCCTTTAGGGATTAATTCCAGGGATATGGCTTGATGAAATATTCCCATTTTTGGTCAGAAGCTCTTTCTCATAGTTCCTGAACTCCAGTAAAAATCATAAGTTTTTTGGAGAGGATTAAGGGGGCTTAACCAGTAGGTTTTGTCAGGTTTATTTAAATAGGCTGAAAAATTACAGAATCAAATTCCAGAAAATAGAATTGAACTTCAATCCTCAATTCTTGCCAGCAGAAGACTTAAAAAATTTTGAAACAAATTTTCATAGGAACCTTAGGTTCAGGCCTATTAGGATATCAAATTCTTCAATATGACCATGCCTAGTTAAATTCCGACAAATCATCGAAAGTTAAAAGTTCCAAAAATTATTGTGGCCAAATCTTTCCTCAAAAACCTCTGAAAATTTTACCATAACCCTATCTTGATATTAGAAAGCTTCTGTAAAAATTTCAACCCCAGAACCCTCTGTTTGCATATAGTTTGCTTCTGTAGTTTAATATGGCACATTATTTCATAATGTGATGCATTTCTTTAATTGATCATCTCGATAGCGATACATGTCATGAAGACTTCGGAGGCAGCTAACTTGCTTCTATCGACAGAAACTTTAGTCGGGATCAACACTAAGGCAAGCCCCGGTTTGCATCAAAATTTACAAGTTTCTATTTGTATTCACTTTATAATGTCTAGCATTTTGATTATTGCACTAAGTCTAGATTGTATGACACTCCACATGCATGACCCAATAAATCTCTGGAGTTTGATTTAGAGTAGGTTTTCACTTAATTATAACTGCTGTTATCAATTTAATAAAAGTGGATTAAAAGAGGCATAAACCGAGTAGGTCATTTCCTACTTGTGAACCGGGATTAAGGGGGATCAATCGGAGGAGATGGGAATTGATCCACTTAATTGGGGAATGGAGACCGTGCGGTATGGATGGAAGTCTCAAGGACGTGGTCCTGTGAACCTAGTCTCTGTCTGAGTCGATTAAGGCCCGTTCTCGTGTGTGGCCCCGCTGGACAAGTTTGAGTTGTGTACCGGATGCATACTGGCTATATGGGACCTAAGAAACCGATGTAACATGTTACCTTGGCTGTCGAGGCAATCCCCAATGTCTTATGCAGATGCTGAAAGGAGAGAGAAGTCGGCTCTACGAGGGTTTGCCGTAGTGAGACTTACTCCAAGTCTGTGGGACAGGTTCGACATTTGAGTGTCGTGTGAAAGGTTGCCACATACGACGTTGAGGGGATTGGTTGATCACCGGTCTCAGACGGGCGTATGTGTCGTGTCAGCTGGGTGCTTTTGATTTGAATCACCGTCGCTCACGGTAGTGAGTATACTTGTACACTGAGTCGTGACTTAGTAAGAAACTGGTGGAAAAGTTAATATGCTTCAGAGGTAATCCTCATATTGGAGATGAGGGATGAGAAATACCTCCACTAAATTTGGGGGGAAAAGTTAATATGCTTCATGAGTAATCTTTACAGTTTGTTGATCCATTGTTTTGCAGGTAACGTTGCATAAGGCAACGTTAGAGAGGAAGGGAGAGCCGAGCGAGGCAGCACCCAATGAGGGGTGTGAGTCTCACTTGGAACCCTGCACACCGCGGGGTTTTTGATGTGGTTCTAGTGTGAAGCATCCGCGGGCAGGATGGCTTCATTTTGCTTAGCGTAGGCTATAGTCTGTGAGTGTATTCTTATCTTCCTCTGCAATGTACACTTGTACATTATTTGTAAAATGTGACAATAATATGTATTAAAGACTGTATGTATGTGTGTTTTTTCAGATGTGTGCTGTTGGGTGCCGCATCGCACAACACCACCCAATGCGATTCCTGGACTGTCGGGACAGGGTCCCCACACAGGAGGTGGCGGATACTGCTCGCCGTTGCGTTCACGGAAGCGCGCGCAAGAACCTGAGTGAGTCAGTTCAGTCGGTTTAGCTCTCTTCTGTGACTGACAGGGGGTTCCACTTGCTAATTTTTGTCCTCAAAAATTAACTTTCTACTGCTCTAAATATTGAGGACCCTCATACCCCTTGCAGTTTGATTGAACTACAAATTGACCATTTGAATTTGAATAATTCAAAGTGTGAAATGGTTTGGATGATTTTGCAGCAATTGTGAAGCTGAAATTAAAATTTGGTTTGAATTTGCTCAAAATAGCTCATGTAAAGATTAACTCCAAATGGAGTGAAAAGTGGTTTGTGAGCTCAAAAAAATGTGCTGAGTGTGAATATGAATCCCTCTTTTGAATTCATGTGATGAAAGGAGTTTGAATTTGAATTTAAGTTCAAACTAGCCTTTTAATGATTGTATCCAAAAGTACAACAAGGAGGTTTGGATTTGTGCGAACATTGACATGGGCATTCCTAACAAAGTTTAGGAGTTGATGGTGTGCTCTGCCTCTATATGATGCATGTGGGAAATACCACTTTTGCATTTTGTGAGTTCATCTTCTAATTATCTATTGATGGTGGTTACTTGCTCTTCACATGTGTTCATGTATTTACCACAATTGAGCTGAGGTATGTGGGGGTGATGAACACTTTTAGCAAGTGAAAAACTTGGGCCCTTACATTCTTGCTCAAACTATAAAAAGATGATGCATCATACATATGGAAAAGCATTAAGAGATGTGCAACCTATCGTGCGCAACACCTTGTATGCACCATACATATGCACTATTATGCACCATACATATGCACCATTTGCACTATACCATATGCATATCCATTGCACCATACAACATGTGAAGCATCAAATGTTGCTTAAGTAATACCAAAATACCGAGCAAGATTGTGTACTTCCCTTCAAACAATTAACTAGTGTCTAATGACCTTGGTCTTTTCATATCCTTGTATTATTGATCGAGTTGCTTGATTCTACCTCATTGGATAATACAAGGGAAAACAATTCCTCAACCTTGTACCTAAGAAAACTTTGAATTTTATCCATGACTGGTATAGCTCCGAGTACCATAATTGTCGGAACTAAACTAATTTCTAATCGCTGTAAATCCCCAAGTTGAGCCTTGCTGGTGTTTTTGAGGAATTCAAATCAGCAGGGGATGCTCCTCCTAAATCTCCTTTCAAATTCAAACTTTTGCCACATGAAATAAAGGCTAGACTATGGTAAAGAAAGTTTAGCACAAAGAAGGTGAAAAATAGGATTTGAATTAGGGGCACCAGAGAGGATGAGCCACTATATTCAAATTCGTCCTTCGGAAATATATGCAAAGATTTGAATTTGAATTAGGGAGCTACTTTGGTTTGGGAGTAGAAATTTTGGAGAATTCAAAATCAAAAGTGGATGGCACAGTTAGATTGCAATTTTTTGTACGCATCTAACTATTTGAATTCAGCCGTTTGAATTTTCAACAGAGTTGAATTTAAACAACCATTTGAATTTTCTGGAGCCACTATTGTTTGGAGGGGCCCACCTGCCATTGGAGCGAAGGCAGCTAATAGATTTTTGCTTCTGTGGGAGCTTGCCACCGAGAGGCTGCATGTGCCACTGAGACTCCAGCGAGCTGCATGTGCTCTGCTCCCGGGAGATTTTCCCTCAAGCCTTAGGCTGCACGCTAAACCTCGAGGGTGCACAAAACCAATGTTTATTCTCCTGCTCGGCCACTCCAACACAGCCATCCTCCCTCGCGCGCCCACCCAAAGAAAACACCGGTGCTCGCCTCGCCGATCACCATCTGGTGACTGTGTGATGAGTGGTTTAGGCCTGATCTTCCGAAAGGTAGGTCGATTGAAGTGGAGATCTCGACGTTGATGATCCGAGGCACTCGAGCAGACCCGAATTACCCCTGCAATCACTACACCTCTGCTCCTTTAGTTATCAACCGTGCTTCACACACTTGACATCGCCAAGAAGGCTATTCCTGCAGGTGCAACCGAGAACACAAGCAAGAACGATGAAGAAGCAATCCGAAAATAGCGAAATTGGGGTCTCACAAACCGTAGGACGGCGATATTGTTAAATCTAAGCAAAATCCATGAATTTGGCCGGCGGCAACAATATTTAAAGGCTAGTGTTCAGCCATAAGACCCTTATACGCGTCCCTAATGGACTCATACGGGATACAAGGCCCAAAAGCCCAATACGGTAGTGCAGCACCGGACAGAACTCTGAATTCGACTTATTTCGACAACTCCCAATGACTCCAGGAGAATTTTAATATGGGACCAGAACCATTGGAAAGTTTATCTTCTCATCTTTCCATGCATATGTAGAACATCAAAAACGGAGTCCGTATGCATGCTGGGCATCCGTTTTAAGATGGACTGCTCCTGGACTCCGAGTTGAACTCGAGTCCGAGTTGGTGACTGTTTCCATTTAGCATGTCGTTTATTCAGATTGGTTTGACACTTAAGATACTTCAAAGATTTATGATCGGAATGTATGACGAACTCCTTAGACCACAGGTAATGTTGGCAAGTTTGTAGAACTCACACTAAGGCATACAATTCCTTATCATAAGTAGAATAATTTAGAGAAGGATCATGAAATTTTTCACTAAAGAATGCAACGGGTTTACCTCCTTGTATGAGAACACCTCCAATACCAATGCCGCTTGCATCACATTCTAGCTCAAATGTCTTGTCAAAATTAGGAAGTTGTAGCAATGGTGCTTGTGTAAGTTTTGATTTGAGAACATCAAAAGCTTGTTGCTGCTGTTAGCCCCATCGAAACTGCACTCCCTTCTTTGTCAGTTCATGGAGAGGTGCTGCAATGGGGCTGAAATCCCGCACAAAGCGTCTATAAAAACCTGCAAGACCAAGAAAACTACGCACCTACGTGACGGTCGATGGAGTTGGCCAGCTAGTGATTGACACAATTTTTGCCTCATCCATCTCAATCCACTGCAATGAAACGACATATCCAAGAAATGAAACTCGATTGGTGCAAAAGATGCACTTTTCAAGGTTACCAAAACAAACGTGCATCTCTCAAGACACTGAAAACATCACATAAATGATTAAGATATTCGTCATATGACTTGCTTTAAATGAGGATATCATCGAAGTAAACCACCACAAATTTTCCAATAAAAACATGTAAAACCTCGTTCATTAATCGCATAAAGTGCTAGGTGCATTAGTTAAACCAAAAGGCATGACTAACCACTCATAAAGTCCAAACTTGGTTTTAAATGCAGTTTTCCATTCATCTCCTAGTGCCATTCTAATTTGGTGGTAACCACTACACATGTCAATTTTTGTGAAAATAATAGCACCACTCAATTCATCAAGCATGTCATCTATGCGAGGAATAGGATAACGATATCGAATGGTGATGTTATTAATCGCTCTACAATCAACACACATGCGCCAGCTACCATATTTCTTAGGAACCAAAAGAACAGGAACAGAACAAGGAGTAAGGCTTTCACGAATATACCCGCGGTTCAAAAGATCTTGAACTTGTCGCTGAATTTCCCTTGTCTCTTCCGGATTCGTCCTGTACGCCTTACAATTTGGCAAACTTGCCCCTGGAATGAAGTTGATCTTATGTTCAATGCCCCTCATTGGTGGTAATCCAGGAGGTATCTCGGGGGGGAACACATCCGCAAAATCCTGCAAAAGGTTAGCAACAGCAGGGGGCAATGTAATGGACACTTCATGAAGCGAAAACATGGCTTCTTTGCATACTAAAGCATAGTACATCCCCTTAGTATTAAATAAATCAGCAAGGTCAGATTTATTTGTGAGCAATGAAGGTGATTTTAACTTAATTACTTGCTGTTTTTCAGAGTCTAGTGATTTTGTTGCCTTATCATCACGTGTTTTACTTTTCTCCAAATGCACAATTTCAGCAGGAGTCATAGGAAGCAAAGTGATTTTCTTTCCTTTATGCATCAGAGTATATTTATTAGTTCTACCATGATGAATAGCATCTGTATCAAATTCCCAAGGACGTCCCAACAAAATAGAATAAGCATCCATAGGTACGATATCAAAATCGACAAAATCATGGTAAGGACCAATCGAAAAATGTACTCTCTCTGTTTGTGTTACCCTAACCTTACCGCTGTTTTTGAACCACTGAATGTGGTATGGATGAGGGTGTGCTCTTGTTGTCAACCCAAGTTTCTTGACCACACCGTGTTCACCAAGTTGTTGCAGCTGCCTCCATAAATTATAGTGTGCACATGGCAGTCCTTGACAATGAGAAACATGTGAAAAAGATTGTGTCACTGTAGCTTGTCATCCGCCTCAACTTTGGAGCTCAAAGCACGCTGCACAATCATGCTTCTATAATTTTCCGTTGCTGCAGTACCAAGTACCTCTTCATCTGTGCTATAGTGGTCATCTTTTGGTCCTGCAACGTTAGTAGCAAGAGAATATTCATCTTCAACATCCGAAGTACTATCATAACCGCCATCATCTCGTGCTATGTATGCTCGTTTGCTAGGGCAATCTTTCATCACATGACCGACTCCCTGGCAGCGGTGACACTTAATGTCAGAAGTTCGACTCGTGGAAGGAGTGAAAGACGTAGGCTTGAATGGTGTCGTCTTGCTACCCTCCGGCGTGCGAGGAAATGGAGCAGTAGGTGAAGTTCGTTGGCCACCATTGGATGGTGTAGTGGCTGTACAAAAACTCGAAGATGGTGCTGTTTTGGATGGTGTAGATGTCGAACGCGGTGTGAAGGTGCTCCTCGTGCGTTATTGCTGCTGCTGTTGGCGGCCCTGCAATTCTTTTTCTGCCAACATAGCCAGCTGAAATAATCTGTTAACAGTATCATATTCCTTATAATCAACAATGTCCTGAATTTCACACATCAACCCCCCATAAAAACGAGATATTTTATCATCCATGTCCTCTACTACCCCACAGCGCAACATACCGTTTTGTAACTCTTGATAATACTCCTCTACGGACATGTTACCTTAGTCTAAGCGCTGCAATTTTTTGCGAAGGTCCTGCTGAAAAGAAGGAGGAGCAAAAAGAACATGCATAGCTTCCTTTAATCTATCCCATGTTGGAGGATCAGTTCTAGTTTTCACAAGTTCATTCCACCATATGATAGCAAAATCCTTAAACTCACTAGTGGCTTGATGAACTGTATGTTGTTCGGGAACAAGGTGGGCATTAAATTTCTGCTCTACTGTCATCTCCGAAATCAAGATATGCCTCAGCATCATAAGCACCAGAAAAGAGGGTATGGTAAATTCGACTTTAGCAAAAGGATCATCAAGAGGGTGATTAAAATTGTTATGATGTCATTGTAATTATAACATGGAAGTCGTGGTTGATTGTTATGACCTTCTATATTATATGCACCATCTTTACGATCTTCAGCGAGAGGCAGCCACGCCTCAAGAGTATCCATCCGAATAACAAGATCAGCAAGTTGGCGATTTTCAAGGTCGTCAATGCCGCCTCTGTTGATGCGTGGGTTTTGGTGAACATATCTGTCATTTCTCTCATCATGTCACGCAAGTCAGCATGTTGAACACATTCATCATCCTTTTTATCTTCTGCCATTGTTAGTAGTAAATAAAAGACAACAAAAAGATGTTATCCCTATCAACTACAAAGGATAGTGGCAATGTGAAAAGTGGAAGGAAGGAAACAATCTCTCTCTCTCTCTCTCAAGCGTCTTACCACATTCTTACAAGTGTTCTTACCAACACAGCAGGTGGTAAACGGTGGACGGTGAGAACCAATGAAGCGTGGAGTGATTGCAAACGTACCTGTTCTGCTCAAGAGGAAAAGTGGAGCTTGGATGGCACAATATAGTGGCTAATAAACAAAAATCGTTAACAGCAAAACAAAGTTGAATAAGTATTCAATGTAGGAACTGTTGCTGGTTAGCAAGTGTTCTAGGCCTATCACAGCACAAGGCAGTAGAAAGGCAAATAGAAGATCAGTAAGATATAACCAACAAGTACAGCACAAGTGTATTGGCCAACTGTTTCAAGTGTGTGCTGTCAATGCTTTAATATCTGTGCTCTCTTAACTATTTTTTAAAATATTTTTCTGATATTTTTTCTTTACTCGAGAGCACGAAAATAGGAAGCACACAACTTTTCAGCTCAATTGGATGTAAGATGTGGCCTATAGAAAATAAGGAAGATTCTTTAAAATTTGTGCTGAGACTTCAGATGCCGGATAGTCTATCTTCCGAGGGGAATTTGGTCAAACAAATTTCACCGAACATGGTGTAGCGGTGGAAAATCGGTTGCAAAATTTCGAGTAGATCAATTTGAAAAAAATCGCCCGATTTCGAGTTCGTATGCAGAAGTTATGGCCATTTTAAGGTAGGCTATCTGAGTTACTATTTTTTATGTTGTTTCGAACTCGGTTTTGAAACAGATCTCGCAATAGGATGTGAAAAACAATTGGAAATTAGTAACGACGACTGATGAGATGTTGTGTGATGAATCAAGGAGGACTGGCACAATGGTTTGTCACCTGTTCTAGGGCTGGCGATGCCGGAGTTCACGTAAGGCGGCTAGCTAGGGCAAACAGATGATCTTGGTGGATCGGTTTGTTGTTTAGGGGTTGTGGGATAGGTGAGCAGCAAGAAAAACAAGGAAGAAAACGATAGATATAACCCAAAAACACAGAACTAAACCAGCAACAAGACTCGACCACACGAATGCAAACTCAACAATGCAAACTTAAAAATGAAACTTGCAGGCACTATTGTCTAGGAATCGGTAAACACGATATATTTTTTTGTGGCTTTTTCTGTGAACTCTAGGTATGAAAAACAAAAACTAATCTAGTGGGAAATCAAAGTATCTCACGGGCAACCTGAAATCTGATACCAATTGATGAGTGGTTTAGGCCCGATCTTCCGAAAGGTAGGTCGATTGAAGTGGAGATCTCGACGTCGATGATCTGAGGCACTCGAGCAGACCCGAATTACCCCTGCAATCACTACACCTCTGCTCCGTTGGTTATCAACCATGCTTCACACACTTGACTTCGCCAAGAAGGCTATTCCTGCAGGTGCAACCGAGAACATAAGCAAGAACGATGAAGAAGCAATCTGAAAATTGCGAAATTGGGGTCTCAGAAACCGTAGGACGGCGAGATTGTTTAATCTAAGCAAAACCCATGAATTTTGCCGGCGGCAACAGTATTTAAAGGCTAGGGTTCGTCTATAAGACCCTTAGACGCGTCCCTAATAGACTCATACGGGATACAAGGCCCAAAAGCCCAATACGGTGGTGCAGCACCGGACAGAACTCTGAATTCAACTTGTTTCGAGAACTCCCAATGACTCCTGGCCTATTTTAATATGGGACCAGAACCATTGGAAAGTTTATCTTCTCATCTTTCCATGCATATGTAGATCGTCAAAAACGGAGTCCGTATGCATGCTGGGCGTCCGTTTTAAGATGGACTGCTCCTGGACTCCGTGTTGAACTCGAGTCCGAGTTGGCGACTGTTTCCATCAACTTGTGGACATCCCATCTGGTTGTCCACGTCCCCAAATCCTCCTCCCTTTACTTGTTGATCATGTCCATGGTTCCTAATAACAATTAAATCATTAAATAGCAATCCATTCTCATAATCGCATGGGTAGGAAGTTAGGAACGAGTTCACCTGCTGATTTAGTAACCGTGCTCGTGCTCTTGTGATTGGTCTTTGTATATCAATGTGAGTATCCACTGTTGTGATGTCCTCATCACTGTGACGCCCAGCTGAGATTACCATAAGATTCGCCGGAGCCTCCCCTACCTCCCCGCAACAGTTTCAGCTCGTCCCCGGCCTTTCCCCGCCGCAACCGAGCTGTTCTTCTTCCTGCAAAAACAGAGCCACGCCACCTCCACTGCTCCACGATGTTTGGCCGTTCAAGCGCCTCTCCGGCAAGACCAACACGACTCAATGGTGCGCCATACGGTGTCTATATAATCATCTCGGACCCCCCTTGCTCTTCCCCATTGCCGGCTACCCGGAATTCGGGTTTTACCGCCGGAGTACGTGAAGAGCCGACCGATTTAGAATCAGGAAATTCATCCAACATGGTTGATTATCGGTTCTACAATTCAAGCCACAGAAACTAGTAACCCTAGCAGCCTCCCACGCCAAAGAATGCATTTAACCGGCCATACCACGCCCCGGGCGACGAGAAGTCGCCGCAGGCGGCAAAAACGGGTCGGGCCTCCGGCGACCGCCCTATTCCCGCCGATTGCTGCACGAATTGAGGTGCGTTCCATGCCCACGAGCTCTGGGGATGCTTTAAGTGAATATAGCTCGCCAGGAGAAGCTTGGAACATGCTAGAACGCGTCGATGCCGAGCTCCCGAGCCGCCCCGCCGATGCCAACCCACCTCCGGCCAATTTCATGCGGGGAAACCTTGCCCGGTAGCTACGCCACGTTCCAAGGATCGTGTAGGACGAAACTGGAGCTAATTTAGTGGAGAAGTGAGGGAGGACGAGCCGCGCCATAATCTCTGCCGGTGTGCACCCACGGGATCTGGCGAGAGGTTGAAGAAACACCTGACCCATGGGCCCCACGATTGAGTGCTCTGTGTAGAATTCAAACAGAAAGTTGTTCAAACTTCAAAAACCCATAACTCGGGGTAAAAAGCTCCAAAATTAGTGAGACAAATTTTAATTTCTCATAAGAAGTACTTTGCAGAGAAACAAAGTGCTTGCCATGAAAATGCCCAGGAATTTCTGTAGAATTGTTTATAGTAAAACCGTTAGGGATTTATTCCAAGAGCAATTCTTTATGAAACATTCCCAATTTTCGGAAGCAAATCTTTCTCATAGATCCTGAGCTCCAGTAAAAATTTCAGGATTTTTGGAGATGATTAAGGTGGCTTAATCAGTAGGTTTTCTCAGGGTTATTTAAATGGGCTGAAAAATCACAGAAGCGAATTTCAGAAAAATGGATGAATTTCAATCCTCCATTCTGGCCAGCACAAGACTTAGAAAATTTTGAAACAAATTTTCCTAGGAACCTTAGGTCCAGAACTATTGGGATACCAAATTCCTCAATATGACCAAGTCTAGTTAAATTCCTATAAATCATTGAAGGTTAAAGGTGCCAAGCATTTTTTGTGGCCAACTCCTTCCTAAAAAGTTTCTGAAAATTTAATAATGTGCACATCTTTATATTTCATCATTTCAATAGCGAAACATCTCAAGAAGACTTCGGAGGCCGCTAACTTGCTCCTGTTGATAGAAACTGCAGTTGGGATCAACAATAAGGCAAGCCCCGGTTTGCATCCAAATTTACAAGTTTTTATTTGTATACACTTTATATTGTCTAGAATATTAGTTTTGCATTATGGTTAGGTTTGTATGACACTCCACATGCATGACCCAACAAATCGCTGGAGTTTGATTTATAGTAGGTTATCACTTAACTATAACTGCTGATCTCAAATTAACAAAAAGTGGATTAAAAGAGGCATAACTTGAGTAGGCCGTTTCCTACTCAAGAACCGGGATTAAGGGGGATCAATCGGAAGAGTTGGAAATTGATCCTCTTAGTTGGGAATGGAGACCGGACAGTATTGGATGGAAAGCTCAACGACGTGGTCATGTGAACCTAGTCTCCGTCTACGTCGATTAAGGCCCGTTCTCGTGTGCGGCTCTGTTGGACAAGTTTGAGTTGTGTACCGGATGCATACTGGCTATATGGGACCCACAAAACCGATGTAACATGTTAACCTGGGTGTCGAGGCAATCCCCACCGTCTTATGCAGATGCTGAAAGGATGGAGAAGTCGGCTCTACGAGGGTTTGCCGTAGTGCGACTTAATCTAAGTTGGTGGGACCGGTTCGATATTTGGGTGTCATGTGAAAGGTTGCCACATACGAAGTTGAGGGGATTGGTTGATCACCGGTCTTGGATGGGCGTATGTGTCGTGTCAGCCGGGTGTTTTTGATTCGATTCACCGTCGCTTGCGGTAGTAAGCATACTTGTTCTTTGCGTCGTGACGTAGTAAGAAACTGGGAAAAGTTAAAATGCTTCGTGAGTAATCCTCATATTGGAGATGAGGGATGATCGACACCATCACTAAATTTACTTTCTACCTTGGGCTAGTGGCGTCGAGACAAAGCGTTTCTTGTTTGATTGTGGAGTCTCGGCGTTGATGGTGCAAGATATGTATGGGTTTAGGGTAGCTCACTAAATTTACCTTCCCCTCGGGCAAGTGGCATCGAGATGAAGCATTTCTTGTTTGATTGTGGAGTCTCGATGTAAATTGTGTGAGGATTATAAAAGTTGATTAAAACTGTAAGTAAGGACTCTCTGATAGCTCAAGTTCATCTTTTATGCAACTTTCTTAATTCAGCCCTCTATTTTCAACATTTAGAGTTCCATGTGTAGGACGTCGGCTAAGTCTTGCTGAGCATAAGCTCACGTTTTGTTGATCCATTATTTTGCAGGTAATGTTGTATACGGCAACGTTAGGGAGGAAGGGAGATCCGAGCAGGACAGCACCCAATGAGGGGTGTGAGTCTCACTTTGGAACCCTGCACGCCACCGGGTTTTTGATGTGGTGGTAGTGTGAGGCATCCGCAGGCAGGATGGCTTCATTCTGCTTAGCGTAGGCTGTAGTCCGTGAGGGTATTCTTATCCTCCGCTGCAATGTACACTTGTACATTATTTGTAAAATGAGACAATATTATGTATTAAAGACATATATTATTGTGTATGTGTTTTTCTCGGTGATGTGCTGTTAGGTGCCGCATCGCACGGCACCACCCAATGCGATTCCTGGACTGTCGGGGCGGGGTCCCCACAGGCGTGGTATCAGAGCCGCATTGGGAATAGCGCACCTGAAAAGACACGTATTTTCAAAAACTTAGAGTTTACGAGTGAGGATTCGGTACTAGGCCCACATAAGGTTTACTATTAGCCTAAGTGATCTAAGGTGGCTAACTAACATACTTGTTATTATATCCTGTAACGACGCACCGCCGACCAGGTAAGAGATAAGGTACGCCACCGAAAGCGGATCAATTTCGGTTAGCTCCCCTGATGAGGAAAGTAATTCAGGGAATAGATCTCACAGCTTGGTGTGAGACGTCAATATTAAACTCTTGAACTCTTCATGTTCCTGAGTTCATATGAAACTCTGATCCCTGACGTGTATTAGGCAAGAAAGTGGAAACCCCATCGTGTGGTCGGTAACACGATAGTGTGTTCTTGTGGAAGTAGCCTAGGAGGACATACGAAGCGCTCGCCATCGGCGTGCCCTGCAGGGCAGTAGGTGGTATCCGTTGGGTTGATAAAATTCCCAACCGTGATGACCCGTTCATGCTGTACTTGGGTTCCCCGTCGTGTGGTGTGAAAACGCGACCATGTACCTTGAGATGTGACTTGACTCAAGGACGGCGCGTATGGAAATGATACAAGGCGTATGATTTTATTATGATATGGACCTTCCTGAAATGAAAAACCCTATGTGTGCATCATCATTGAGTGGTTTTCTGCAGGTACACTAACCACATATCTGTATTACGAGTAGAACAAATTTCCAAGTGAACGATTCTAGTGCCACTAATAGAACGCATATGCCGGATGTAATCCGGTTAGGATTTTCTACTTTTGTGAGGAACGTAGTACCGACATTATTATGGAAATTTCATGAACACCTCACTCATCTAATAAACTTGAATATTTTGTAGAATTTGCATTATTACTGTTCAAAGTAATTGCTTAAAACTCATTTAGGAACCCACTCAAGAATATGTGAGTGTAAAGAGACACAAAAACAGAGTCCCCTGTTTTTGCAGTGTTTCTGCTGAAACTTGTACAGGGCGTTACTCATTGTAGAAACGACCAATGATAGTGGGTGCTGCAGTTTTGGAAAGGTGGAGAAGTCCTATAAAACTTTTCTATAAACCTCCAGGACAGAAACATACTTAAAGTTGGTCAAAAACCTTAGAAACCAAAACTGCTACAAATGGGTAGAACCTGAAACAGAGTCTCTGTAATTCCACCATAACACTTGGTGGAGAAATCTATAAGGGTATTGTGATACATTAATGGAAAGGGCAGGATATATGATACAACTTTGTAATTAAAAGTTTTGCCAAAAATGGAGAAGATTTAACTGGAATTCTTGATTGAATCTAGGTACCTCCGGGGAGGTGCTGTCAAAATCCTGCCAGAAATTCTGTTAACTTTGAACCATCATATCTTTTGATCCAGGAATGCAAAGAGGTCATATGAATACATTTTGAAAAGCTTGGGAAGTTCTTTACATGTTTTCTGTTCAACCCCAGGACATAATCCTTTTTCAAAGAGGTGAAATTCGCAGTACAAGTGAAACTGTCCAGAGTACCAAAGGCTGTGTATAGTTTCTGTACTGATTGGAATTTTGCTGATAACTTCCTGCGAAGGAATTTTGAAATGTGAATTCTTACAATTCTAGAAATCTTATGAATTGTTCTTCAACTTTGTAATTATGATTTTGGTCCATATACGTTTCTAACAGTATGGAGAAGTTGACCCAAAGTGAGCACTTACAGGGGAGGTGCTGCTGAAATTTTTCCAAAATTTCTGTCAACTCTAAAACTCATAAATTTCGATATAGAACTTGGTTGAAGGCAAATAAATACTCGTTGGAAAGATATGGATGCATTCTCCAACTTTTCTCTTCATTTCCACAACAGATTCACAAGTTAAATTAGGATTTTATACCATAGAACAGAAGCTGGTTCAGTTTCTGTACTTTTATGGTTTTGGACCATCACTACCTGTCTACATTTTTTTTCAAAGGTTGTGTGATACATTTGTGAAAATCTGGTGAGTTAGGATACAACTTTATAGTTGTGAGTTTTGACAAACTGGGTTCGGAACTGTATGAAAAAGTTGAATCAAAGTGGTTACCTCTCGGTGGGGTACTGCTGGAATTCTCCCTGGATTTCTATCAAATTTCAAACTTCATATCAAATAACCGTTGGAAAGATACTGAAGTGATCCAGAACTTTTGGTATTCTCCTCTGGTCTTAATTCTGCTGCTATGGAATTTTTAGTGCAGACCGGTCAGTTGTGAACCGAGTTGTTGGGAAGCTGATCGGTCAAGCACCGGATGACTTGTTGTGAGTAGGAGTGTTTTTATACTCTCAGAAGTTCATAACAGGCTCCTAGTACTCTCCATAGCATCATTGTCGACTTCAACCACAGAAGGTGGTCATTTACAAGACCATCCCTAGTGATGAAGACAAACTACAACAATACTCCACTCGTCGATCAACCCGGTGTAGTTCCGCTTTAAAAGGTTATCGGGTGCATTACCTTCCCATAAGAATATTATGGATTAAGTTCTCGATATCCTACTTTGGAACTTAAGGAGGTAGGAGTACATCCAAGTAAATCAAAGCATGGATCAACGATTTGTTATACACCAAAGTATGACATCACCAAGAAACAAGAGGGAATTACACCTTCAAATAATCAAAGTTTAAGTACAAGATTCGTCATCATCGAGAAAGATGATAGCTTCAATATCTTCATCACGCACCCACAAATGCTCACCATAATCGCGAGACTGGAGAGAAGAAGAAGATTTAGCAAGTCACGATTTGTGACATCTCTAGTAACCTCAACACCATTAGGGTGATGTCCTAAGTAGGAGCTAGGACTAGTCGTTCATTCTTCACACTGAAAGGTTAGATGAAGACTTAGGAGAACGGAGAAGGGAAGTCAATGGATAGTAGCTAAGTTTCCATGGAATATTTCGCAACCATCTTGTCAAACATTTGACATAATTCCATTAAACATGGTCACAACATGGAAGTGGCATTCCTTGTTTAGCACCTTTCATGACCAAGTTATTTGTACCTTGCAAAGTCTGAGACGATTCTTAATCGTGTTTGAATCATTGTACTAACTCTTGCTCAAACTATAAAAGATGATGCATCATACATATGCACCATGTTGCACCATACATATGCACCATTTTACACCATACATATGCACCATTTTGCACCATACCATGTGCATATGCATTGCACCATACCACATGGGCAGCATCATTATGCATCATGAATAATGAGACGGCATATAAAATACCAACATACTGAGCAAGATTGTGTACCTCCCTTCAAACCATTAAGTGGGGTCTACTAACTTTGGTCTTATCACATCCTTATAATATTGATCAAGTTACTTGATTCGACCTCCTTGAGTAATACAAGGAAAACCAATTACTCAACATCCCTTGTATCTTCTAAACTTTCATACGTGATTTGTATAGCTCCGAGTACCATAATTATCGGAACTAGACAAATTTCTAATCGTGGGGCTTACCGATTGATTGCTCAACCTCATGACTATCTTTGAACACAATCTTAAAAGACTATGGTGTCTTTGACACCCTTATGGTTACCATATGTAGTGGGTCTTTGCTATGTTGATAACATTAGTTGATTTGACTTGTGGCTACTCTTATGTTCAAGCAAAGCCTTTAGTTTTTGATTAAATGGTTAAAATGCCAATTTGAGGTGAGATTACCGATTCATTGTTTAATCTCACCAAACACATTGATTCACGTGGGGAAGTACTACACTAAGTTTTTAAGGACCCAGTTAATCTAGACAAGTATTGGTTATCCATGTCAAGATTAGGACAGTGAAGATTCAAGACATCAACAAACCGTCAAGAGGGATGTCAAGACGAAGGCTCTCGCCAACCTCAAACGAGCTCATACTTTGAGTTTTTGGCGACTCAACCACCGGTCATCATAGAGGCTGAGGATCCTCTTGTGGTGGATAACTAGATCCGTTCCATAGAGTTTATGTTCGAATTGCTTCAATGTATCGAACATCAGAAAGTACTGTAAGTGGCGCAACAACTTCACCGTTCCGCCAGTACCTAGTGGGCGAATCAGCTCGCATCCCTACCAGCTGGACATCAGGTCACGTGGATGTAAATCCAGAAGACATGCCTTGCTTAGCATGTTCTTTCTGGAATAATCTAGGGGAAGCTCGAGGAGTTTCTAGTCTAGAAACAAGGAGGGAGGGATGCCACGAGTATTGGTACCATATGCGCCTGACTACGTGAACCCGGAGGCACAAGAATGCGAAGGGCTCGTCCGTAGCCTCCATGCTAGGTAAGGGGAAAACTGACCTTGGTAATTCGGAGTAACTTCAACGAGTTAATGAGTTAATGCCAACCCTTGTATTTTGGAAGTCGGAGATTAAGTCTGTCTCCGAGTATCCCCGATGAAAGGAATTCATCGATTCGGGGTCAAGGAAAAGTTAGCTTCTTGTGTTGTTGGTCCTGTTCCTCATTACGGAAAGATGTAAATCGGTAGCATACCGTTTGGAGCTACCCACATCACTGTCGGGCATACCTAACATCTTCCATGTCTCACAAATAAGGAAATGTTTGAAGGGGCTGACGGAGGTTCTTTCAGGAGGCATGGAAACCTTAAACCGGATCTCACCTACGTTGAGAAACTGATACAAATCCGCGATGCAAAGACTCGTGAAACAAGGCGTCGATCGTTGCGGTTTTACATGGTTTTATGGAATAACCAAACCGACGATGAAGTTACATCGGAAAGCAAAGGTTTTTATTCAGATGTATTTCTCGAAACTGTTATCGAACTATCACCGGTAACATTCTTCTCCATCTCGTTCTTTTAATAATATCAGGACGAGATTCTTTTAAGGAGGGAGGATTGTAAAATCCCCAAGTTGAGCCTTGCTGGTGTTTTTGAGGAATTCAAATCAGCAGGGGATGCTCCTCCTAAATATGCTTTCAAATTTGAACTTTTGCCACATGAAATCAGCAGGGGATGCTCCTCCTAAATATGCTCCTCCTAAAGAAAGTTTAGCACAAAGAAGGTGAAAAATAGGATTTGAATTAGGGGCACCAGAGAGGATGAGCCACTGTATTCAAATTCGTCCTTCGGAAATTTTTGCAAAGATTTGAATTTGAATTAGGGAGCTACTTTAGATTGGGAGTAGAAATTTTGGAGAATTCAAAATCAGAAGCGGATGGCACAGTTAGATTGCAATTTTTCGTACGCATCTAACTATTTGAATTCAGTCGTTTGAATTTTCAACAGAGTTGAATTTAAACAACCATTTGAATTTTCTGGAACCACTATTGTTTGGAGGGGCCACCTGCCATTGGAGCAAAGGCAGCTAAAGGATTTTTTGCTTCTGTGAGAGCTTGCCACCGAGAGGCTGCATGTGCCACCGAGACTCCAGCGAGCTGCTTGTGCTCTGCTCCCGGGAAATTTTCCCTCAAGCCTTCGGCCGCACGATAAACCTCGAGGGTGCACAAAACCAATGTTTCTTCTCCTGCTCGGCCACAACAACGCACAGCCATCTTCCCTCGTGCGCCCACCCAAAGAAAACACCGGCGCTCGCCTCGGCTACTCATCGCCGATCACCATCTGGTGACTGTGATGCCCAGCTGAGATGACCATAAGATGCGCCGGAGCCTCCCCTACCTCCCGAACACAGTTTCAGCTCGTCCCCGGCCTTTCCCCGCCGCTACCAAGCTGTTCTTCTTCCGACAAAAACAGAGCCATGCCACCTCCACTGCTCCACGACGTTCGGCCGTTCCAGCGCCTCTCTGGCACGACCAACATGACTCAAAGGTGTGCCATGGTGTCTAGATAATCATCTCGGACCCCCCTTGCTCTTCCCCATCGCCGGCTATCCGGAATTCAGGTTTTACCGCCGGAGTACGTGAAGAGCCGACCGATTGAGAATCGGGAAATTCGTCCAACGTGGTTGATCATCGGTTCTACAATTCAAGCCACAGAAATTAGTAACCCTAGCGCCCTCCCACGCCAAAGCACGCATTAAACCGGCCATCCCACTCCCCGGGCGACGAGAATTCACTGCCGGCGGCAAAAACGGGTCGGGCCTCCGGTGACCGCCCTATTCCGGCCGATTGCTACATGAGTTGAGGTGCATTCCATGCTCCATGAGCTCTGAGGATGCTTTAGGGCAACATAGATCGCCGGGAGAAGCTTGGGAAACGCCAGAACGCGTCGATGTCGAGCCCCGAGCCGCCCCACCGATGCCGACCCACCTCCGGCCGTTTTCATGCGGGGAAACCTGGCTCGGCAGCTGCGCCACAATCTCTGCCGGTGTGCACCCGCGGGCTCTGGCGAGAGGGTTAAGAAACACCTGACCCGTGGGCCCCACGTTTGAGTGCTCTGTGTAGAATTCAAACAGAAAGTTGTTCAAACTTCAAAAACCCATAACTCGGGGTAAAAAGCTCCAAAATTAGTGAGACAAATTTTGTTGGAGTCCTCATAAGAAGTACTTTGCAGAGAAACAAAGTGATTGCCATGAAAATGCCCAGGAATTTCTGTAGAATTGTTTATATTAAAACCGTTAGGGATTTATTACAAGAGCAATTCTTTATGAAACATTCCCAATTTTGGGCAGCAAATCTTTCTCATAGTTCCTGAGCTCCAGTAAAAATTTCAGGATTTTTGGAGATGATTAAGGTGGCTTAATCAGTAGGTTTTCTCAGGGTTATTTAAATGGGCTGAAAAATCACAGAAGCAAATTTCAGAAAAATGGAATGAATTTCAGTCCTCCATTCTGGCCAGCACAAGACTGAAAATTTTGAAACAAATTTTCCTAGAAACCTTAGATACAGAACTATTGGGATATCAAATTCCTCAATATGACCAAGTCTAGTTAAATTCCTATAAATCATTGAAGGTTAAAGGTGCCAAGCATTTTTTGTGGCCAACTCCTTCCTCAAAAGTTTCTGAAAATTTTACCATACCCCTAGCATGATATTAGAAAGCATCTGTAAAAAGTTCAACCATAGAATCCTCTGTTTGCATATAGTTTGCTTCTGTAGTTTGATATGGCACATTATTTCATAATGTGACACATCTTTATATTTGATCATTTCGATAGCGAAACATCTCGAGAAGAATTCGGAGGCCGCTAACTTGATCCTGTTGACAGAAACGTTAGTTGGGATCAACAATAAGGCAAGCCCCGGTTTGCATCCAAATTTACAAGTTTTTATTTGTATACACTTTATATTATCTAGAATATTAGTTTTGCATTATGGCTAGGTTTGTATGACACTCCACATGCATGACCCAACAAATCCCTGGAGTTTGATTTAGAGTAGGTTATCACTTAGCTATAACTGCTGATCTCAAGTTAACAAAAAGTGGATTAAAAGAGGCATAACTCGAGTAGGCCGTTTCCTACTCGAGAACCAGGATTAAGGGGGATCAATCGGAAGAGTTGGGAATTGATCCTCTTAGTTAGGAATGGAGACCGAACAGTATGGATAGAAGGCTCAAGGATGTGGTCCTGTGAATCTAGTCTCTGTCTGAGTCTATTAAGGCCCGTTCTCGTGTGCGGCCCTGTGGGACAAGTTTGAGTTGTGTACCGGATGCATACTGGCTATATGGGACCCAGGAAACCGGTGTAACATGTTAACCTGGGTGTCGGAGGCAATCCCCACCGTCTTATGGAGATGCTGAAAGGATAGAGAAGTTGGCTCTACGAGGGTTTGCCATAGTGCGACTTAATCCAAGTTGGTGGGACCGGTTTGATATTTGGGTGTCGTGTGAAAGGTTGCCACATACGACGTTGAGGGGATTGGTTGATCACCGGTCTCGGACGGGTGTATGTCTCGTGTCAGCCGGGTGTTTTTGATTCGAATCACCGTCGCTTGTGGTAGTGAGCATACTTGTTCTCTGCGGCGTGACATAGTAAGAAACTGGGAAAAGTTAAAATGGTTCGTGAGTAATCCTCATATTGGAGATGAGGAATGATCAACACCATCACAAAATTTACTTTCTACCTTGGGCTAGTGGCGTCGAGACAAAGCGTTTCTTGATTGATTGTAGAGTCTCGGCGTTGATGGCGCAAGGTATGTATGGGTTTAGGGTAGCTCATTAAATTTACCTTCTCCTCGGGCAAGTGGCATCAAGATGAAGTGTTTCTTGTTTGATTGTGGAGTCTTGATGTAAATTGTGCAAGGATTATAAAAGTTGATTAAAACTGTAAGTAAGGACTCTATGATAGCTCAAGTTCATCTTTTACGCAACTTTCTTAATTCAGCCCCCTATTTTCAGCATTTAGAGTTCCATGTGTAGGACGTCGGCTAAGTCTTGCTGAGCATAAGCTCACGGTTTGTTGATCCATTATTTTGCAGGTAACATTGTATACGGCAACGTTAGGGAGGAAGGTAGATCCGAGCGGGACAGCACCCAATAAGGGGTGTGAGTCTCACTTTGGAACCCTGCACGCCGCCAGGTTTTTGATGTGGTGCTAGTGAGGCATCCGCGGGCAGGATGTCTTCATTTTGCTTAGCGTAGGCTATAGTCAGTGAGTGTATTCTTATCTTCCGCTGCAATGTACACTTGTACATTATTTGTAAAATGAGACAATATTATGTATTAAAGACATATATTGTTGTGTATGTGTGTTTTTCAGTGATGTGCTGTTTGGTGCCGCATCGTACGGTACCACCCAATGCAATTCCTGGACTGTCGGGGTGGGGGTCCCCACAATCGCGGGGTTTACTGATTGATTGTGACGGACCTATATCCGTACATTGCATGATCACAGAGGGTGGTGCCGCACGATGCGACACCCGACAGCACACACGATAAGGAAATATAGTATTACATTGAAACATACTGAATTTGTACAAAAGTAGTACAAAACTTCAGTTTACATCTAATTACAGAGTCTACTGCAGCGGAAAGTATTTATACAACTCACGCCAACACCTAACTAGCAAAAGTTGGTTATCCGGCTCTATGGACAACCCACACTAGCTTCATTCAGCTCAACGCGGCGTGTACAGCTCTCACTCAGCCGTAGTCCCCAACAGAGGGTAGCCCTCGCCAGTGGAGTCGTACTCCGAGTCCGTGAGGTACTCCTCACCTGCAAACACTTATAGCAGCAACAGTTAGCACGATGGCTCAGCAGGTCTTACCCGACTCTCCTACATAGGAAACTCTACATGCAGGTCATAACAAAGGTAGGATGGCAATTTGCAGCAAAGGACATGCCTACAAGTTCATCCTTAATTCATATTTTAGCAGCAAGTTAACGGTTCATGAATCTGAAATTTAATGAGCAATATTTGGTGGCACACATGTAGCAATACATGTTATTCATATCAGCAGTATTGAATAACAACATTCCAAATTTTAACCTACGTCATGACACCTGAAGGGATACCCGAATAGCACGTCATGTACGCCCACCCATGGAGCTGCACAGCATGCTCACTCGATGTCGTACGGAACAACCTTTCACCAAATAGCCCAAATGTCGAACCGGTCGCACCTAAATGGACAGGAGGTTCCCTACACGGAGCATCTCTCTATGCCCGTTAGCGTATTTCCACCTTTCTGCCCTCAACCTACACCGATAAAGCGGTGCGTTATGCCTCGACGCCTGGAGGTATAGGTTACATCAGTTTATCGGACCCCATATATCCGATATGCATTCGGTACATTCAAACTTGTTCAGCGGGGCTGCACATGGATCGGTCCTCAATCGACACAGGCAGGGCTACGCACACAAGACTTTCTCTTGCTGCGTCCTAGCCCCTGCCTAGTCTCAATTTTTCTTACTAAAGTTGTCTCACATCTTGAACCAATCCCGTATGTGGAGAACCCTATACTCGCGAGTAGATTCCAACTACTCGACTTGTACCAAAGCATATTTACATTAAGCAAAGCATGATCTACTCGATGATTTAGACACTACCCTCACTCCTTTTGGAATAATCTGGTTATGCATGTGGGGTTTCATCCATCATACACCTAATGCACATACATACTTCAATCTAAGTGAATACAAAGCAAAACTTTATAAAACTTGTTAAATGCAAACCAGGGGTTGCCTTGTTGCTGCTGGTCAGGGTTAGGGTCTCTTCTGGAGGTATGAAGTCCAGTTCTCCAGGGTCTTCTCGCGTTCAGCGACTACACGTAATCAATTTAACGACATGTCAAATTAAATGCAAATGTGTGGAAAGTTAACATATAAAGAACTATAACTCTAGCTAGACATCCCATTTGGCTCTGAAATTTTTACTGTGGCTTGGTAACAACCTAACTAGAGACTTTACGAAATTTCATTTGAAACAAAGCTCATTTGAGCTCTGCACAAATAGAAGTCTAAATGGTGATTACTAGAGTTTCTAAGGATTTCCAGGGATTTTCTGTGGGGGCCCAACGCAGCCTGTTCAGTCACGGGGACGGGGTACCTCGCCCGGGAATCTCATTGGGTGGTGCCGTGTTATGCGGCACCCAACAGCACACATATAAGGAAAACTGTATTACATAAATCAAAAGCGGAATCTTACAAATGTTCTTTGTAAATAATTTACATAAAATAGCTACAGCGGAAGTCTATAAACAGCTCACGTAGAACAACTATTGAGCACCCGAGAAGAGGTCCAGCCCGCGGACTCCTCTTGCTAGCAACACGAAGACATGGCAGCGGCTAGGTTCTCCATGTGTAACATGACTCGGAAGTCTCCGAGTCTCACCGGACAACCTTCTTTATATGCGTCGCTATTAACCTGCAAAACCACTCATATAGCAAGAGTGAGCACAAAGGCTCAGCAAGACTTAACCGTCTCTCCTAAAGCATACAACACTACATGAAAGTAACTTAAGACCTAAACATGTAATTTGCGAAAAGACTCGCCTATGAGTTGATCCTTAACTTTCAGATTTTAGCCATCATAGTCGTACCCTTGCGCCCAGCAACATTGGAACTCCACAATCAAACAAGAAACACTTCATTCCAATGTTACTTGTCCCAAGGTGGAAATTAACTTTAGTTTGCTCTATCTCTACTTCAAACAGGGGTTTCATGCAATTTACAATAATCATAGCATCAATTAAAATCTTGCAAACTGTTTCCACACAACTTGATTACTACGTTACAACAAGTGAGCAAGGCGGTACTGAATAACCGCGAGGGACGGTGATTCGAATCAAACACTGCCCGGATAACTCGACACATACACCCGCCTATGAAGACCCAAATCTCGCGTCCTTCATTACGTCGTATGTGGCAACCTTTTGCAGGACACTCGACTGTAGAACCGGTTGCGCCGTCTCGGGCTCATAGGTCTAACGAGACGATGTGGTATGCCTCTACAATCCAGTTAACCTGGTACATTGGTTTCCCGGGTCCCATATAGCAGTAAGCATCCGGTACACAACTCAATACTTGCTCATGAGAGTCGCACACGCATCGGTCCTTAACCGACACAGGCAGAGCTATTCGACCAAGATCTCGTCTTGTCGCTGCCTAACCCTCCTGCCCAGTCTCATCTTTAGAACTATAAACTTTAGTTTGCCTTTCTCAACTACACCCATGTAATCCCGACTATAGCTCGCGAGTAGATTCCAACTACTCGACTTCTACCGGATGTCGCAACCTATTTAGCACGGCAACCTTCTACAGAGGTATCACTTTTCTACCCTTGACTCCAGGGTTCATTTGGTCATGCATTTGGAGTATAAAACATCCTTGACCTAATGCACATACAAACTCTAAACCATAATTGTGAACAAAGTAAAAACTTTATAAACAACTTAAATGCAAACCGGAGCTTGCCTTTGTTTTGCAGGTGACTATAGTCAGAAAATTATGAGGTTAATTGTTGATGTCTTGAAGCTTAGTCACTGCCCTTCTTGCTCCTTGATCCAAACTTCACTTCTCCACTTTTCCACGTTTAACAACTACACGTTATGAATATGCATATATGTTTAATTGTAAAACTTTTGCTAACAAGTTCGAAAGACAAGTTTAAAACTGGAACTCTGTTTAAGAATTTAAAATGACACTGGTGCTAGTGGTTTAGGTTTGGGTTTAAGCACTATGATCAAGTGATAAGTATTTCTCATTACTTGTGTGTGTTGATCATCTAAGAGGTTAAATAGAAAAGTACTGATCCAAGACTCCAATGGAGCTGAAAATTTTCTTGTGAGTTTCTTGTCGCAAGAAAGTCATCTGGATCAAAATTCAGAATTTTTCAATGAGTATATCACTCAGAACAATTCCCTAAGCATTTAGGCAAAAAGGAATTAATTCTGAATAAATTTGCACTTTCATGAAAATCCAAGTGAACTACAATTTCAAACATAGCTCAGGGAGCATGCATGAATTTTCCTAGGATTTTGGGAACTATGAATTGCCCAGAACTGAATTTCCAAGTTTTGGAAATTCTCTGAAAATGTTTCTGTATTCATTTGAACCCAGAAACATGAAATCAGAATTATCCTAAGTAAATAAAGTCCAAATGAGCTGAAACATTTACAGCACTTCACTAAAATTCTAGAGGTTATTCCGGCACAATTTGAGGATTTTTGGATGAACCAAACTCCCTCTAAAATTCTTTTGCTGAAAAGCTTTAAAGAATTTTCCAGAATTGAATAATGATTTTCATACAAATTGGGTTGCATATTTTGATAGAGTTTTGCAATATGAATCGAACCCAATTTGAATCACTAAATTTGGAGCTTCCTAGCAAAAGTTATGAGGTTCTAAAGTTTGAATTGAATTTGGGGATTCAAATAAACCGGGAATTGTTCAAATCCTGTGTGTGGGTCCAGGGGGACCACGTGTCACTTGCTGGAACAAGCCACACGGGGCCACTGAACTCTTCCCGCGCGGCCACAATGGATCCCAGAGCCGCAGCAGATCAGCAAATTGAAATTTTTTGTCGCTGACACGCTGGACCCGCCCGGTCTTCTTCCACCTCGGGCTGTCTCCGCTCCCGCGCTGCCCCCTCGCCGGAACTCCACCGGAGCTCGATGGACCCGGCTTCCCGGCCGATTCTTGGCCCGATACTCGCCTCCTGGGGGTTTCCATCTACAAGGAAGATATTGGCGCGGTGCTCTCGGGCTGCCGGTGGCTGGAAGTAGGCCGGCGACGTGCAGCGACCTCGGGAGAGGTTCGGCGCGTCGGCCGGTGGTCCTCGCCTGCCAAACTCTCGGTTGATCGGCTCTAGAGCATCCTTGGATGCTAGGGAAGATCGGCAAGGATGCAAACACGCCCGGGATTGGCGGCTACCCTGCTTTTCACCGTGCACCCAAATGGTGTTGCGACGTCCGAGCTAGGGAACGCATGAAATAGCTCACTCACGGTCGATTTCTAGCTAGGGTTTTGAAGGGAACTTGACCGCTGGCCAGTATAGCGCACGTGTGCATGATTTGGTGGCCTAAAAACAAGAATTGAGGGTGAATTCGATGGATTCTTACCCGGAGGTTGGAGCGTATGCGCCGGGAGAAAATTGTCGAATTGGAGCTCTACGATCCACGGCTTGAGTTCAAGTTTGGCGAGGAGTAGCGGGGAGCTCCAACGCTCCTCTGAGTGTCCTAGCTCGGGCATGAAAACCCCTCGGTGGCGCTGTCCACAGGAGCCTGTTCGTGGTTGGTTCTCGGGTCACCGCAAGCCGGCGTCGTTCTTGGTCAAGCCAACCGGAAATCCCCCTGTCTAGTGCTGAGGAAGGAAAGAGGACCCCTCTGTGCCATTTTGGAGCTCGGGGAGCTCTGTGGGCACGGTTTGGTTGCCTCCCGACGATAGACCGACAGGGCGGCCGTAAGCGGCCCTTTTCCGCTCTTGTGCGAGGAGGGGCTGTGCCCCGGTACGGTTTGTGCACGAAAAGATCACCTCGCACGCTGATAAGGACGCCAGCAGGTCTCCAGCGCGATGAAGTTGCGAGAGGAGGTGGCGCTCAGATGAGCTCCGGCTGTTTCGAGTCTGAGCAGAGCGTGAAGACTTCGGGTGCAAGTCTCCGTTGCTCACTGACAGGTGGGTCCACCCCTTTTATTTGATATTTCTCCACTGCACTTTGAGATTCCCACACAACCGTGATCCGAATTTGACCAAATTTGGAGGGTAGGCCAAACATGATGTGAGAAGTTTGATTATGGAATCAGATTTCAAAATTAATGACATTTGGTCTAGTTTCCAAATTCAAATTTGAATTTGAAGGTGATCTCAAATAATGCTCTGAACAATTGTATATAAGCTCAAAATTTCTCCAAATTTGGAACTTAAGCTCTTTAATACCTGAGGACTGCAATGGTCATCTCACATATAGGCATTTGGACAATCTGAACATGCATCCTTTACAAAGATTCAAAATTGGGTTTAAATTTCCCTCCCCTCTACTCATAGAGGATGTGCACATGGGTTAGATTTTTGGGGGTGAAATTCTTTCCCTGGGTTAACATGTGTTCAGTATGAGCTAAAGAAAATTTTAGCTTTCCCCACATGTCCATGTTTGAGTTTATGATTTCATGTGACATAACTCAAGTCATTCCCATGCCTTACCATGTTTGAATTCAGCATGAATTCAAACATGGTCATAATCCACTCCTTTTTAGCTCACCCTCAAGTCAGAAGTTTGCCACCATAATCTCCTTAATTTCAAATGTATGAGGTTCTATGTGTATCCAAAAATGTGGCGGCACTTTGAGGTGAGCATTTGAGTCTAAGGATCTACTTTTAATTCTTCCTTATGCACATGTATGATTTACACATGGGTTTAACTCCACTTTGGTCCAACTCATTCCAATGAATGCTTGAACCCGTGTTGTTGAACCCCACGTATACCATCCCGTGTAAGAAAGTTTTTGTAAGTCCCATTTTCCATGAACCCGAAATACAATAACGTTCAATCATCCGTTTCTTTGCATTCACGTTTTTGGGACTTTTACATTCTCCCCCCCCCCCCTTAAAAAGAATCTCGTCCCGAGATTCCAAAAGAAGAACGAGACGGGAGAGTTAATTCCAAGCTGTTCGACAATAAAGGTTCCGGATAGTTCATGCGGAGGTAATCTTTGCTCTCCATGTTGTTTCTTCCGTGGTTTGACTACTCCACATCACCTTGTAAAAGCTTAATGCCCGATTCCAGGTGTTCCGGTTCCTACCATCGACAGTCTGAACCAGTCGCTCGGCGTAGGCACGACCCGTCTTCAACGTGTTGATTTCTTCAGTGCGGACAGCAGCGGTAAGTTTGAGGCACTTCCGCAGCTATGACACATGACTATGTTGTGGACACCCACAATACATGCCGGTAGTTCCAGCCGGTAGTCTACGGGTCTGCACTTTTTCGTGATAGCAAATGGATCTAAATCTCGGGGAGCAAAATCTCCCCTTTACATCGAACCGGTGAATTCCTTTCGTCGGCGACACATGAAGATAAACGTGTTCTTCAATGTCAAAATGCAATGGTCTATGCCTTTGACCATCGTAGCTTTTCTGTCGGGATTGTACAGCCTTCAAGTTCACTTCTATTGTCCGAACTCGGTCATCGGCTTTGTTGACTAATCAACCCCGAACAGTACTCTTTCGGCATACTCACACCACTTCAGCGGTGTGCGACATTTCCGGTCGTAGAGCTTCATCTTACGAGGTAAAACTATACGGTCTTTAAACCATAGAGTACCATCATTGTCCTTCCTGAACCACCTCATCTCTCCATTGTCTATTCTTTTCCGCATGTGAGACATACCCTTATCTCTCCTTTGAACCTCAGCAATCTTTCCTCAGATTGTTGGAATGAGAGCAATGTTATAGAGTGCTACATACGGAATGACACGGAGACTTGGTTCCTCTTCTTCCAACTCAGCAATCGCCAAGTTCTGAACGTGGGCTTTCCGACTAATCGTGTTGGCAACCGCGTTCACTTTTCCCAGATGATAGTGGATCTCGAAGTTATAATCTTTTATGAGCTCCAGCCATCTTCGAGAATACCCTTGCACCAACTAGTTGATTGAACAAACTATCGATGCGGGCAGGGTACTTGTTCTTGATAATGACGGCATTGAGCGAACGATAATCAACACTTAATCTTAGTGTCTCATCGTTCTTCTTAACGAACAGCACAGAGCAACCCCAAGGTGATGAGCTTAGTCGTATAAAACCGTTGCTCATGAGTTCACTTAGTTGCTCCTTCAACTCCGCTAGTTCATTGGATGCCATCTTATACGGCCTTCGTGAAATCGGTGTTGTTTCCAGCGTCAGTTCAATCTGAAACTTGACGTCCCGTTAACAGGCATGCCTGGTAACTCATTGGAAACACATCGGATATTCACGTCCCACCGGACTATCCTCAAGTTTAATCACTTCCGTGGGATAGGACTAACGTTCTCTTTGCTGTACAGAATGGATTCTCCTGTCCTCACCCAGATTTTGATCCGTATAACAGCATTTTCATAACTCAAGTTGAATACAATAGTTAAAGTTAACTTCAGTATCTTTCCAACGAGTACTCATATGTCTTCAGATCTTCTCTGGATCAAAAATTATGATTGCTCAAAGTTGACAGAATTCCTGGATAAAGTTTGCCAGCATCCCCTTTATATGTGGCTACTTTATCACAGTTGTATATGCAAATACAATAAGAATATGAACAACCTTTGAACTACAACAATGTTGAACATTTCATAACCTTTCCAACAGTGTATCATAGGATCCTTAAGGATTTTTCTACAGGAAGTTATGGCTTAAAAACAGAAAGGTCCAGAGAGGTTTTTACTACTGTCCTGGTTCTGGACAGTTTGACTTCAACTGGACTTTTCACTAACTTAACGTGTGATTTTTGCTCTGGAGGTCTATAAAGATGTTGTAGAGCACTTGAAAATCTTTCCAGAACTGTATCATACACATTAATTGGTTATATCTACTCAGAGTCATGCTCTGTTAAAGTCCAGCAAGAATTCCTGCCAGAAACAAAGCACTCTGTTTTTTGAAATCTTTGAAGCCTAGTCATGCTCTCATTTGAATCTTAGCTCAAAATAAGAGTTCAGTAACTAATATTTGTTTCAAACTTCCATTTTTAGTTGAAATTTAGTTCATGAATCATTTCTTCACAGGGAAGAGATTATTAAGTGTAGTACAGAGTCGATGCACCGTAAGAAACATGTCGGTACTACGTAGCCTCACCAAAAGAAAATCCTAACCGGATTATACTGGCATATCCGTTTTATCAGTGGCACTAAGACGGTCTCTCGCGCACGTGCACTACACGGGATACACACGTGGTTAGTACCTGCAGAAAAACACTCAATAGTGGTGCACTCAAGGGTTGCTTCCATTTCAGGCAGGTCCATATTTGAATGTAAATGCACACGTCCGTATCATTGCCATACAGCCGTCCTTGAGTTAAGCCACGTCTCAAGGTACGTGATCGTGTTTTTACACCACACGACGGGGAACCCGAGTAGCGCGCGAACAGGTCGTCACGGTTGGGAATTTTATCAACCCAACAGATACCACATACTGCCCTGCAGGGCACGCCGATGGCAAGCGCTGCGTATGTCCTCCTAGGCTATTTCCAGAACAGCACACTATCGCGTTACTGACCACACGATGGGGTCTCCACTTTCTTGCCTAATGCACGCTAGGGATCAGCGTTTCATATGAACTCAGGAACATGAAGAGTCCAAGAGTTTCATATTAACGTCTCACACCAAGCTGTGAGACCTATCCCTGAACCACTTTCCTCGTCAGGGGAGCTAACCGAAATTGAACCGCTTTCGGTGGCATTCCTTACCATGCTTACCTGAGCGTAGGTACGTCGTTACATAATCAAAATTCAGAATTATAACAAGTTAGTCATGCCACTTTAAGTAACTATACTACTATAGTTATTATGTGGGCCTAATACCATTTCGTCACCGTATCCTAAGTTTTTGTCGTAATACGATCCTTATTCTGCGCGCTATTACCAATGCGGCTCTGATGCCACGCTGACAGGGCCCGACGCCACCCGTTCAGTCACGGGGACGGGGCACCTCACCCGCGAATCGCATTGGGTGGTGCCGTGTTATGCGGCATCCAACAGCACACATATAAGGAAAACTGTATTACATAAATCAAAAGTGGAAACTTACAAATGTTCTTTGTAAATAATTTACATAAAATAGCTACAGCGGAAGTCTATAAACAGCTCACGTAGAACAACTATTGAGCACCCGAGAAGTGGTCCAGCCCGCGGACTCCTCTCGCTAGCAACACGAAGACATGGCAGCGGCTAGGTTCTCCATGTGTAACATGACTCGGAAGTCTCCGAGTCTCACCGGACAATCTTCTTTATATGCGTCGCTATTAACCTGCAAAACCACTCATATAGCAATAGTGAGCACAAAGGCTCAGCAAGATTTAACCGTCTCTCCTAAAGCATGCAACTCTACATGAAAGTAGCTTAAGACCTAAACATGTAATTTGCGAAAAGACTCGCCTACGAGTTGATCCTTAACTTTCAGATTTTAGCCATCATAGTCGTACCCTTGCGCCCAGCAACATTGGAACTCCACAATCAAACAAGAAACGCTTTATTCCAATGCTACTTGTCCCAAGGTGGAAATTAACTTTAGTTTGCTCTATCTATACTTCAAACAGGGTTTTCATGCAATTTACAATAATCATAGCAGCAATTAAAATCTCGCAAACTGTTTCCACGCAACTTGATTACTACGTCACAACAAGTGAGCAAGCGGTACTCAATAACCACGAGGGACGGTGATTCGAATCGAACACTGCCCGGATAACTCGACACATACGCCCGCCTATGAAGACCCAAATCTGGCGCCCTTTATTACGTCATATGTGGTAACCTTTTGCAGGACACTCGACTGTAGAACCGGTCGCGCCGTCTCGGGCTCATAGGTCTAACGAGACGATGTGGTATGCCTCTACAATCAAGTTAACCTGGTACATCGGTTTCCGGGGTCCCATATAGCAGTAAGCATCCGGAACAGAACTCAATACTTGCTCATGAGAGTCGCACACGCATCGGTCCTTAACCGACACAGGCAGAGCTACTCGACCAAGACCTTGTCTTGTCGGTGCCTAACCCTCCTGCCCGGTCTCATCTTTAGAAATATAAACTTTAGTTTGCCTTTCTCAACTACACCCATGTAATCCCGACTATAGCTCGCGAGTAGATTTCAACTACTCGACTTCTACCAGATGTCGTAACCTATTTAGCACGGCAACCTTATACAGCAGTATCACTTTTCTACCCTTGACTCCAGGGTTCATTTGGTCATGCATTTGGAGTATAAAACATCCTTGACCTAATGCACATACAAACTCTAAACCATAATTGTGAACAAAGTAAAAACTTTATAAATAACTTAGATGCAAACCGGAGCTTTCCTTGGTTTTGCAGGTGACTAAAGTCAGAAAATTATGAGGTTAATTGTTTATGACTTGAAGCTTAATCACTGCCCTTCTTGCTCCTTCATCCAAACATCAATTCTCCACTTTTCCATGTTTAACCACTACACGTTATGAATATGCATATATGTTTAATTGTAAAACTTTTGCTAACAAATGCTAAAGACAAGTTTAAAACTGGAACTCTGTTTAAGAATTTAAAATGACACTGGTGCTAGTGGTTTAGGTTTGGGTTTAAGCACTATGATCAAGTGATAAGTATTTCTCATCACTTGTGTGTGTTGATCATCTAAGAGGTTAAATAAACAGTACTGATCCAGGACTCCAATGGGGCTAAAATTTTTCTTGTGAGTTCCTTGTCGCAAGAAAGTCATCTGGACCAAAATTCAGAATTTTTCAATGAGTAGATCACTCAGAACAATTCCCTAAGCATTTAGGCAAAAAAGAATTAATTCTGAATAAATTTGCACTTTCAAGCAAATCCAAGTGAACTACAATTTCAAACATAGCTCAGGGAGCATGCCTGAATTTTCCTAGGATTTTTGGAACTAGGAATTGCCCAGAACTGAATTTCCATGTTTTGGAAATTCTCTGAAAATGTTTCTGTATTCATTTGAACACAGAAACTTGAAATCAGGATTATCCTAACTAAATCAACTCCAAATGATCTGAAACTTTTACAGAAGTGTTCACTAACATCCTAAAGCTTATTCTGGCAAAATTTGAGGATTTTTGGATGAACCAAACTCCCTCTAAAATTCTTTTTCTGAAAAGATTTAAAGAATTTTACAGAATTTAACAATAATTTTCATACAAATTGGGTTGCATATTTGGATAGAGTTTTTCAATATGAATCGAAACCAATTTGAATCATTAAATTTGGAGCTTCCTAGCAAAAGTTATGAGGTTCTAAAGTTTGAATTAAATTTGGGAATTTAAATAAACCGGGAACTGTTCAAATCCTGCGTGTGGGTCCAGGGGGACCACGTGTCACTTGCTGGAACAAGCCACACAGGGCCACTGAACTCTTCCCACGCAGCCACAATGGATCCCAGAGCCGCAGCAGATCAGCAAATTTAAATTTTTGTCGCTGACACGCGGGACCCGCCCGGTCTTCTTCCTCCTCTGGCTGTCTCCGCTCCCGCGCTGCCCCCTCGCCGGAACTCCACCGGAGCTCGCCGGACCCGGCTTCCCAGCCGATTCTCGGCCAGATACTCGCCGCCTGGGGGTTTCCAGCTACGAGGAATATATTGGTGCGGTGCTCTCAGGCTGCCGGTCGCCGGAAGTAGGCCGGTGACGTGCGGCAGCCTCGGGAGAGGTTCAGCGCGTCGGCCGGTGGTCCTCGCCTGCCAAACTCTCGGTTGATCGGCTCTAGAGCATCCTTGGATGCTAGGGAAGATCGGCAGGGATGCAAACACGCCCGGAATTGGCGGCTACCCTGCTTTTCACAGTGCACCCGAATGGTGTTGCGACGTCCGAGCTCGGGAACGCATGAAATAGCTCACTCACGGTCGATTTCTAGCTAGGGTTTTGAAGAGAACTTGACCGCTAGCCAGTCTAGTGCATGTGTTCATGATTTGGTGGCCTGAAAACAAGAATTGAGTGTGAATTTGATGGATTCTTACCTGGAGGTCCGAGCTTATGCGGCGGGAGAAAATCGTCGAATTGGAGCTCTACGATCCACGGCTTGAGTTGAAGTTTGGCAAGGGGTAGCGGGGAGCTCCAACGCTCCTCTGAGTGTCCTAGCTCGGGCATGAAAACCCCTCAGTGGCGCTGTCCATGGGAGTCCGATCGTGGTTGGTTCTCGGGTCACCGCAAGCCGACATCGTTCTTGGTCAGGCCAACCAGAAATCCCCCGGTCTAGTGCTGAGGAAGGAGAAGCGGACCCCTCTGTGACATTTTGCAGCTCGGGGAGCTCTGTGGGCACGGTTTGGTTGCCTCCCGATGATCGACCAACAGGGCGTCCGTGAGCGGCTCTGTTCCGCTCTTGTGCGAGGAGGGGCAGTGCCCCGGTACGGTTTGTGCACGAAAAGATCACCTCGCACGCTGATAAGGACGCCAGCAGGTCTCCAGCGCGATGAAGTTGCGAGAGGAGGTGGCGCTCGGATGAGCTACGGCTGCTTCGAGTCTGAGCAGAGCGTGAAGACTTCGGGTGCAAGTCTCCATTGCTCACTGACAGGTGGGTCCACCCCTCTTATTTGATATTTATCCACTGCATTTTGAGATTCCCACACAACCCTGATCCGAATTTGACCAAATTTGGAGGGTAGGCCAAACATGATGTGAGAAGTTTGATTATGAAATCAGATTTCAAAATTAATCACATTTGGTCCAGTTTCCAAATTCAAATTTGAATTTGAAGGTGATCTCAAATAATGCTCTGAACAATTGTATATGAGCTCAAAATTTCTTCAAATTTGGAACTTAAGCTCTTTAATACCAGAGGACTGCAATGGTAATCTCACATATAGGCCTTTGGACAATCTGAACATGAATCCTTTACAAAGATTCAAAATTGGGTTTAAATTTCCCTCCCCTCTACTCATAGAGGATGTGCACATGAGTTAGATTTTTGGGGGTGAAATTTTTCCCTGGGTTAACATGTGTTCAGTATGAGCTAAAGAAATTTTTAGCTTTCCCCACATGTCCATGTTTGAGTTTATCATTTCACGTGACATAACTCAAGTCATTCCCATGCCTTACCATGTTTGAATTCAGAATGAATTCAAACATGATCATAATCCGCTCCTTTTTAGCTCACCCTCAAGTCAGAAGTTTGCCACCATAATCTCCTTAATTTCAAATGTATGAGGTTCTATGTGTATCCAAAAAGTTGGCGGCACTTTGAGGTGAGCATTTGAGTCTAAGGATCTACTTTTAATTCTTGCTTATGCACATGTATGATTTACACATGGGTTTAACTCCACCTTGGTCCAACTCATTCCAATGAATGCTTGAACCCGTGTTGTTGAACCCCACGTATACCATCCAGTGTAAGAAAGTTTTTGTATGTCCCATTTTCCATGAACGCGAAACACAATAACGTTCAATCATCTGTTTCTTTGCATTCACGTTTATGGGACGTTTTCATTTTCATAGATCAAACCATTACTTTCTGGAAAATAGAGTTTGAGATGGTCCTAATCAAGTTGGTTTCATGTAATCTGAAGAATCCTAAAGAAAGTTATGCCCAAATCAAGATTTGAGAAAATTCTGAAAAATGTTTCTGTACATTTTTCTATTTTCTCAGGGTAGCTCACTAAATCACACCATTAGGGGGACTAAATGAACTTGGACGGATCTGAAATTTTTCCTGTAACTCAAGGATTTTTAAATGAATATCCTAGCCAAATTTCAGAATTTTCCATAAAGGAATTCTCCAGATAAAATTCCCAACAGTTTAAACTTTAGGGAATTATTTCTGGAAAAATAATAAGTTTCATGAACTGAAACTTGTTTTCCTGGATTGTACTCGGAGAGCTGAATCCAAAAAAGTTATGGGCATTTGAAGTTGAACTAAAATCCGAAATTGTTGGAAATGTTTAAACTCTGGTTGTGAGCCCCACTATTTAAACCGGCCCACTGAGCTCATGGCCACACCTCAGCCCGCGGGGTTTCACCCACGCTGCCACACTGGATCACAGCCTCAATCCGATCCCCGTTGGAAAACAGAGGCTGACCAGTGGACCCGCCGCCCCTTCGTCTTCCTTGCGACACCCGTGCTCCCCACGGCGGAGCAGTCAGGCGAGGCTCGCTGGTACGACTTTCCCGGCCAACTTCCGAGCCGACACTCGCCGCCTGGGGGTTTTCGGAGAGGCTGAACTCGTTGGTGGGGTCCTCTCGGGCTGCCGGTATCCGGAAACATGCTGGCGACATGCGGCGGCCTCGGGAAGCCTTCGGCGACGTCAGCCCGTGGTTCTAGCTGTCCAAAAGCTTGGTTAAACAGCACTACAGCACCAGTGAACCTCGGACAGGATCATCGTGTACCCAAACTACCTCGGAAAAGCCTCAAAATGGTTTGTCACCATGCGCCCTATTGGTGCCACGGCGTTTGAGCCCGAAAAACCTCGAAATAGCTCGCGCACAGTCCGTTTCAAGCTAGGTTTGAACAGAGAATTTGGTCACCGACTACCCTAGCACTTGTGTGCAAGATTGGTGACCTAAGAATGGAGGTTGAACGAGAATTTGGAGATTTTGTGCCGGTTACTCGGTTTGCACCCGCCGGAGAAAGAATCCAAAATTCTTCGTCGGTGAGTTCGAGTTAAGACATGTAGGAGAGCAGCACGGGGTCTTGGCGTGCCCAAGGGTGCCGATGCTTGGCCCTGACAAACTCTAGGTTGAGCTATCCATGAAAGCACCTCTCCTCTATGGTTTTCGGCCGACGTGTGAATACGGTGTGCTCGGGTGAGGGAGGCCGAACCTTGCTGGTTTTCATGCCGAGGAGGAGTGGAGTGATCAACCGGTGCCGTTTTGCGGCTTGGAGGGCGGTTTTGCACGATGTTGGGCTATCTCCCGGTGATCACCGAAATGGCGGTGGCCGTACTTGGTTCTTGCTCACGAGGAGGAAATGAAAGGCGACTTGAGTCGGTGTCCAAGCAAAAGATTGGCTGAAGTCTAAGCAGGTGCCTGAGCTGGTGGCCAGCGCGATGAAATGCTGGGAGCTGGCTGCCGCGAGGAGGCTCGGTAGCTCTCGGTGAACGTCGGCTGACACGAGTGGAACAGAGCACCGAAGACTTTGTTTGCAAGTCTATAGGGTCACTGACCAATGGGCCCTACCTCCAATAATTTTCAATTTTTGATCACCGATATTTCCCTCATCTACTCACACTTAAATGTTAGACTTCATCCCCAAGTCATAGTTAAATTTGAATTCCTCAAATTTGAGCTGGGTTAGCGAAATTTGGTTCACAACCGAATTTGAATTTCAAATTCAGTTTTGAATTAGTTCAAATATAGCACCTGACAAGATGAACTCTAATGAGGATGAAAATCTGTGGACTAAGTCATAAAAATGTGCTGAGTTTGAATGTGAAGTCATCTTTTGAATCCAAGTGATGAAAGTGGCTGAAATTTGAATTTGCATTCAAATTATCCCTTTTTACAACTGTATCCAAAAGTGCCTCAAAAGGATTTGAACTCACATGAAACTTGGCATGAGCACACCTAAGAATGTTTAGGGCCTAATGGTGAGCTCAGCCTCTCATGTCTATATGTGTGAGATCCTACTTTTGGATTTTAGTGAGTTCTTCCTCTAATCAACCTCTTGATGGTATTTAATTGCTCTTCACATGTGTTCATGAGCTATCCACAAAATGAGTTGGTTTGTGGTGATATCATGAACACTCTAACAAGTAAATTCTTGGGCTTTTACATTGATTGCTCAATCTCACGACAATCCTTGAACATAATCTGAATTCTTGAAATATCATATGGTGACTTTGACACTCTTGTGGTTACCATAGGTAGTGGGTCTTTGCTATGTTGATAACATAAGTGAAACTGACTTGTGGCTGCCCTTATGTTCAAGTAGAGTGTATGGTTTTTGACTAAATGGCTGAGCGGCCCATTCGAGGCGAGATTCCCGATCCATGTTTAATCTCACCAAACATCTTGATTCATGTTTGGAGAAGTACTACACTTAGTTTCTAAGGACTCAGTTAATCTAGACAATTGTTAATTATCCATGTAAAGATTAGGACGGTAAAGTTTCGAGCCAATCAACCCGGTCGATGTGGGTCTACAAGGTTTTACGGACTAACCAAAATTTCCCACTTCATCCGGGTCCACCGAAATTTACTCTTCAAATCTTGGTACATTTTATTGCTGCCCGGATGAATGGAGAACTTAGAAAAGTGAGCTTCATCAAGGATCTTCTTTCTCAGTGCCATATCCTGGGGTACGACTATGCGGTCATTGAACCATAACGTCCCCTCATCATCCTTCCGGAAACATTTGATATCACCACTGTCTATCCGTTTCCGGACATGTGCCATGCCTTTGTCAATCTTCTGAGCTGCAATAATATCCTCATTAATGGTAGGGATGAGAGCAAGGTTGTAAATTGATCCATATGGAGCCAAGTATAAACTCGGTTCTTCCTCTTCCATCGGTGTAATGGTAAGGTTATGAAATTGTGATTTCCGACTCAGCGCGTCGGTAACAACATTTGCCTTGTCAGGGTGGTAATGAATTTCAATCTCATAGTATTTGATTAATTCTAACCACCTCTTTTGTCTCATATTCAGCTCCTTTTGAGTGAAGATATACTTTAATCTTTTGTGGTCGGTGTAGAGATGCACCAAGTTTCCAAGAAGATAGTGCCTCCACATTTTCAGCGCCAATACCACAGAAGCGAGCTCAAGATCATGAGTCGGATAATGCAGCTTGTGGTTTTGAAGTTGGCGTGAGCCATATGCGACCACACTTCCTTCTTGCATCAACACGCAGCCAAGCCCGATACCGGACGCATCACAATATACGTTGAACGGCTTGGTCATTTCCGGTTGAGCTAAGACCGGGGCTGTTGTGAGATGCTTCACTAATGCTTGAAATGCTCCTTCACATGCTGAGTTCTAAACATATTTTGTCCCTTTCTTCAATAATTCGGTCATCGGCTTAGCAAGCTTGGAGAAGCTCGGGATAAACCGAGGAAGCTTCTGACTTCATGGACAGAAGTGGGGGCTTTCCATTTCAGCACTTGTTCAATTTTGCTTGGGTCAACCGCAATGCCTTCCGTTTAGATGATATATCCCAAAAATGGCACTTGGTTGATCCAAAACTCGCAATTGTTGAACTTGGCACATAGTTTATGGTCCCGTAATCGTTGACGGATGATTCGCAAGTGTTCTTCTTCTGACTTGGAGTAAACCAAGATATCATCAATGAACACCACCACAAACTTGTCCAAATCCGGAATGAACACCGAGTTCATAAGGTACATGAATTGTGCCGGGGCGTTGGTGAGACTAAAAGACATGACGAGATATTCATATAATCCATATCTCGTCGAGAATGCCGTCTTCGGGATATCCTCCGCCCAGATCTTTATTTGATGATACCCGGAGTGAAGGTCCATCTTTGAAAACACACTAGCACCAACAAGTTGATCGAACAAAATGTCAATGCGGGGCAGTGGATATTTATTATTGATGGTGACGGCTTTGAGCGGTCGGTAATCCACACACAACCTCAAGGTTTCATCTTTCTTCTTGATGAACAGCGCCGAGCATCCCCATGGCAAGGAACTCGGTCTAATGATACTCTTGCTCAACAAGTCATTGAGCTGTTCCTTCAACTCAGCCAGTTCAAGGATAATCATAGTAGTGGGATATATTTTCCCACCCAAGCACAGTGGTGCTTTTGGAATCATCACATTTGCTGCAATCTTCCCTCCCGGTGAGTAGATCATATATGAGCACTCAGTTGGAAAGACTTGCACTTGATGCTTAACTACATATGATGCACTTATGAGGTTGTGGGTTGCACCAGAATCAAATAAAATGATGATTGCACGATCGTTGAGAGTGAACGCACCCACCAGCACGTTCTCTCCTTCCGGGGCGTGCAAGGACCCGACGGTCTCAACTAGCCCAGATCACGCTGAGTGGTGCTATGTTGCACAGCACCGGATAACACATGTAAAACGTACAAAGCGGAAGCAAAAGTTTTATTACAATAAACTGTTTATGAATTAAAAAATATATAGATAACATTGTTATGTTTTGGTAAATATAGAATTAATTTATATGCAATATTATTCAGATTTTCATACATGGACCTTCCATTGAAAGTGTGTTTGTATGAATATATTGTTTTATTTATACATGTATGAAATTTATTAATTTTTTTAAAGCAATCCAACATGTCAAAATTCAAATTGTCCATCATTCTAATGAAATGCTCATATACATATGAGGGATTCTTCAAATTTTGAACACAAATTGATTCAAACAATTTTGTAAATCTGAAAAAAAGATCATAGAGGTTGGTATGATGACTAAAAAGTCACATAGAAAAATTCACTCACAAAATCATTGTATTACGCAAGATGCAAAAATGAAAAACACCTATTTATTTGTTTTCTATGTTCTGACCAGTTTTAAAGCTTTTTCCAAGTGAAATTTAATGGGCACCTGTAATACTAAATCATATTACAGGAACTTGGAATTTGGGCTTTTAAAACCCCTCATTTTGATCAAGAATATTAATTAATCCTAAACTTAGTAAACTTTTTCACAGGCGGTTCTATATTAAAAAACCGCCTACAATAATTGCCTCTTCATAGGTCTACTCTTAAGTTTCTTCTTCCTTTGCTTCATTTTTTATTTAGATTCCAATGTAAATACTCAAACATGTATAGATTCTACAAATTAAGTCCAAACTAGATGATTATTTTTTTCTATATTTTTCAAAAATTAATATATACAAGATGGAACAAAAAGTTTAAAACTTATATAGGTAACGTTGTTATGTTTTGGTAAATATAGAATTAATTTATGTGCACATATTATTCAGATTTACATATCTCCTAAAAAATGGATCTTCCACTGAAAGTTGGTTTATATGAACATATTGTCTTATTTATACATGTATGAATTTTGTTAATATTTTTAAAGCAATCCAACATATCAAAATTCAAATTATCCATCATTCTAATGAAATGTTCATATACATATGAGGCATTCTTCAAATTTTGAACACACATTGATTCAAACAGTTTTGTAAAAATCCGAAAAAATCATAAAGAATGGTATGATGACTAAAAAGCCACATAGAAAAAGTCACTCACAAAATCAATGTATTATGCAAGATACAAAAATGACAAATAACCTATTTGTTTGTTTTTTATGTTCTGACCAATTTCAAAGATTTTCCAAGTGAAATCTAATGGGCACCTGTAATACTAAATTATATTACAGGAACTTGGAATTTGGGCTTTCACAAGCCTCCTCATTTTGATCAAGAATTAATTAATCCTAAACTTAGTAAACTTTTTTCACAGGCGGTTCTATCTTAAAAAACCGTCTGCGATAATTGCCTCTTCATAGATCTGCTCTTCAGTCTCTTCTTACTTTGCTTCATTTTTTATTTAGATTCCAATGTAAATATTCAAACATGTATACATTCTACAAATTAAGTCCAAACTCGATGATTCTTTTTTTATATTCTTCAAAAATTAATATATAACAGATGAAACAAAAAGTTTAAAGCTTATATAGGTAACATTGTTATGTTTCTATAAATATAGAATTAATTTATATGCACATATTATTCAGATTTTTATATCTAATAAAAAATGGATCTTCCACTGAAAGTTGGTTTGTATAAACATATTATCTTATTTATACATGTATGAATTTTGTTAAATTTTTTAATGCAATCCAACTTGTCAGAATTCAAATTATCCATCATTCTAATGAAATGCTCATATACATATGAGGCATTATTCAAATTTTGAGCACACATTGATTCAAACAAATTTGTTAAAATCTGAAAAAAACATAGATGTTGGTATGATGACTAAAATGTCCCATAGAAAAATTAAATAACAAAATCATTGTATTATACAAGATACAAAAATGACAAATAACCTATTTGTTAGTTTTTTATGTTCTGAATAATTTCAAATTTTTTTCAAGTAAAATTTAATGGGCACCTATAATACTAAATCATATTACAGTAACTTAGAATTTCGGTTTTTACAAGTCCCATCATTTTGATCAAGAATATTAATTAATCATAACTTAGTAAACTTTTTTCACAGACGGTTCTATATTAAAAAACCGCCTATGATAATTGCCTTTTTATAGGTCTGCTCTTTAATTTCTTCTTCCTTTGCTTCATTTTTTATTTAGATTACAATGTAAATACTCAAACATGTATAGATTCTGCAATTAAGTCTAAACTCGATGATTCTTTTTTCTATATTCTTCAAATCTTAATATGTACGAGATGAAACAAAAAGTTTAAAACTTATATTGGTAACATTGTTATATTTTGGTAAATATAGAATTATTTTATATGCACATATTATTTAGATTTTCATATCTGCTAAAAAATAGATCTTCCACTGAAAGTGTGTTTGTATGAGCATATTGTCTTATTTATACATGTATAATTTTGTTAATTTTTTAAATCAATCCAACATGTCAAAATTCAAATTATCCATCATTCTAATGAAATGCTCATATACATATGAGGCATTCTTCAAATTTTGAACATACATTGATTCAAACAATTTTGTAAAAATCCAAAAAAAATAATAGAGGTTGGTATGATGACTAAAAAATCCCATAGAAAAATTCACCGACAAAATCATTGTATTACGTAAGATAAAAAATGATAAATAACCTATTTATTTATTTTTTATGTTCTGACCAATTTCAAAGTTTTTCCAAGTGAAATTATTGGACACCTGTAATACTAAATCATATTAAAAGAACTTAGAATTCGGGCTTTTACAAGCCCCTTCATTTTGTTTAAGAATATTAATTAATCCTAAACTTAATAAATGTTTTTCACAGTCGGTTCTATATTAAAAAACCGCTTGCTATAATTGTCTCTTCAAAGGTCTGCTATTCAGTTTTTTCTTCCTTTGCTTTATTTTTTATTTAAATTCCAATGTAAATACTAAAAACATGTATAGATTCTGTAAATTAAGTCCAAACTCGATGATTCTTTTTTCTATATTCTTCAAAAATTAATATGTACCAGACAGACCAAAAAGTTTAAAACATATATAGGTAACATTGTTATGTTTTGGTAAATATAGAACTAATATATATGCACATATTATCCAGATATTCATATCTCCTAAAAAATGGATCTTCCACTGAAAGTTAGTTTGTATGAACATATTGTCTTATTTATAAATGTATGAATTGTGTTAGATTTTTTAAACCAATCCAACATGTCAAAATTCAAATTATCCATCATTCTAATTAAATGCCCATATACATATGAGGCGTTATTCAAATTTTGAACACACATTGATTCAAACAATTTTGTAAAAATCTGAAAAAATCGTAGAGGTTGGTATGTTGACTAAAAAGTCCCGTAGAAAAACTTAAATACAAAATCATTGTATTATAGAAGATACAAAAATGACAAATAACCTATGTTTTTTTATGTTCTCACCAATTTCAAATTTCCATGTGAAATTTAATGGGCACTTTCGGTACTCTGCAGACCGGATACCCCCACGTAGTGGATAACAAACAGTTTGGGCCCCGCTTCCGTGCTGAGGCGGGCCCCAGCGAAAGCCACGTACCCCGGGCACCATGGTCAGCCCTGGGGCTGCCGCATTCGCTTGGACTCCGGAGCCGACACGTGCCCCCAACGCACCGAGTCGACTCCCCGCTCAGGGGAGCTCCGGTGCTGACACGTGCCCCGGGCTCCGGTCCGAGCCTCCCCACTGAGGTGAGGTCCGGAGCTGCCAAGTGTACCCGGGCTCCGAGCCGCCTCTCCGCTGAGGACAGCTCCGGAGCAGACACGTGCCCGGGCTCCGACCAGAGCCTCCCCCCTGAGGTGAGGTCCAGAGCTACCACGTGTCCCAGACACTAAGCCCATCGATAAGGGCTCCAGAGCCGCCACGTACCCCACCACATTTTGTGGGCCGTAGGTCGATAAAGTCCAGAAGGAAGTGCGCTGTCAGGCTTCACATTCAAGGCTCGCGCCTTCCCCAGAAGCACGATGTACTTCGCACGCCTCTGTCCCTTGCCCGTTTGCCATTACAGTGACAAGACACGATGGTAGGGCGTGACAGCAGTACAGTGCCACCCATCAGCGCTTGACAAGCGGTCAGGGGCGCTCAGCGCGCTGGACGGAGGGACTTAACTCCCCCGCCGGCCACTCTACTTAGAGGATGAAGCCCTAGATCATGTATAGGATTCTCTAAGCTTTGGGGCCACCTGTCGGGCCCCAAGCCACAATGTAACCACCCCGACATTTGACTATAAAAAGACCAGGGCGACCACCCTGCAAAGGGTTCCGACTCCCCATACTCGAGATCACACAACGCACAAGCGCTCACGCTCAAGCAATCACGCTCCGGCGGCCCGAACCACGTAAATCCTCGTGTTCATCTGCTCCCTCGAGCCTAGGTCATGAAGGGCACCAAGCCCCCTCCGGAAAAAAAAAATCTCGCAGGCTGCTTTCGAGCAGACCGGGAGGAGTGTCGCAACTCACAGTCCGACATTTGGCGTGCCAGGATGGGGGGCTATTGGCGCTCTCCTCGTGACCATGGTGAACATCACTGTGGGGACCACCCCGTGGTTCACCCACTCCAGGATCGCATAGGGTGGTGCCGTGCGATGCGGCACCCAACAGCTCACACGAAAAGAATAAAGAACAACATACAAACTTTTATTTGATATAAAACAGCGGAAGTCTTTTTACAAAACCTATTCATACAGCGAAAGTAATATACATATATGGCCTCTCATCCTAGCTATGCAAAAGTGCAGCCGTCCAGCCCGGGGACGCTACACGCTAGCAGCAAGGAACCGGAGAATCACGGCGGCGTGCAGGGCTCCATCTCGGCCGTGTACCCCGACGGGGGCATCGCCTCGTCCTCGGAACCTTCCTCATAACTCTCACCTGCACACAGCTCAAAATATTGCAACCGTGAGCACGATGGCTCAGCAAGTCTTAACCGTCAACCCTAGGAATGGAACTCTACGTGCAAGGATGTGTAAGGTAGGAAGGGACTTTGCAATAAAGACACGCCTATAAGTTGATCCTTACTTTCAGTTTTATAGCAGCAGATTCATGTGCCTTAGGAAGCCCTCACATCGGAAGTCCACAATCAAACAAGAAACGCTTTCCTCCGATGTGGAGATGCCCAAAGTGGAATATAAACTTAATTAGCTCTATAACTACAACATACAAGGTTTCAAGACATTAATAGATCAATACAGCATATTCAGTTGGCTTATTTCACTTCTTACTACGTCACAGCGCAGTGAACAAGCGGTTACTCAAATAACCGCGAGGGACGGTGATTGCAATTAAGACACTCCCGGATAACACGTTACATACACCCACTTTCAGAAGCGTGATTACACACCCCTTCCTACTCTGTTGTATGCAACAACCTTTCAAAGGCAACCCAAATGTCAAGCCGGTCCATCCGTAAAGGGCAGGAGGTCCCCGCGTGGAGCGTGACTGTGCCCACCGGCAGATTTACACCTTGCTACCCTCAACCCACTCCTATTTACGGTTGGGTAAGCCTCGACACCCAGGTTAACCAATTACATCAGTTTCCTGGTTCCCATATGCCAGTATGCATCCGGTACTGTTCGATACTTGTCCATCAGGGCCGCACACGGATGGTCCTCAACCGACACCAACAGGGCTACGCACGTGAGACCTCTGCTCACTGCATCCTATCCCCCCTGCTGGGTCTCATTTTCATAAATCAAGCCATTTTCTACCTCTTCTCATTCCGTGTGATAAATACTATCTTGCGAGTAGCTTCCAACCACTCGACTGCTACCAAGAACCTAAACATTAGCATGACATTCTCTACTCGTCGAGTTTGTAAACTACCCAACCCTTTATAGGATTTAAAAGGCTATGCAAGTGGGGTTTCAATCACCCTAACTCTAATGCATACATTTCAACCTAGACATAAGTGATACAAATGAAAAACTTTATAAAAGTTACTTAAGTGCAAACCGGGGCTTGCCTGGTTGCGAGTTAAACGGAAAGTCAGCTTCTGGTGGCAGGACGTCCAAAGGCTCCGGCGTATCCTCAACTTCAGTCACTAAATGAAATGTAGCAAAATATATGTGTAAGTATTAAGGGTTTATAAGAATTGAACTTCTATTCATTGCTACTGCTATTTAGAATCCTTAATTGGATTTGGGATTTTTACAGTGGATGCTAGACTCTCTAAGGATGATCTGAGCAAAATTTGGAGACATGTCATTGCACAATGTAGTCTTTAAAATTCATAGAAGTACAATGCTTCTCTGAATTTTGAGCCCAATTCAGAAGCTTGACATAGCTAATAGTGGAAGATCTGATTAGGGTAGGTCTCCATGGTTCTAACAAAACTTGTTTCACCATTTTTGGAGCTACCATTAGAGAGATATGAATTTTTGAAATTGGACAGGAGTTCTGAAAAGTTTCTGTTTAAATTGAATTTCCAAATAAAGGCTGAACTTGGGAAGGCAGTTTAGTCTAGCAAATGATCTCCAATGAATCCCAAATTTTTACTGGAGATCAGTAACTATGGAAAGGATTTTCTGCCCAAATTTGGGACTATTTCATAAAGAATTGCTCCTGTAATAAATCCCTAAAGGATTTACTAAAAACAATTCTACAGAAATTGCTGGGCATTTTCATAGCAAAAAATTGGTTTCTCTGTGAAGTACTCCTCATGAGGAATCTAACAAAATTGGTTTCACTCTTTTTGGAGTTTTCTACACAAAGTTATGAATTCCCAACGTTTGAACTGTATTAAGAAATTCTGGAAATGTTTAAATCCTGACTGTGGGCCCCACCCACGACGTTATCCACTCAGATGACGGCAACACCGAGGCCACGGGGTTATTCCGTGCAGCCATACCGGATCCGGCGCCACAGGCCGATCCCCGCGCGTATACGGAGGCTGACCGGTGGGACCCAGCCCTCCTTCGTCTTCCTCGCGCTGCCCGCTCCTCCCGCGGCGGCGCACGCCGGCGAGGCTCGCCGGGACGGGGTTCCCGTGGTCCAAACTTCATCAAACTCGCCGCCTGTGAGTTCTACACCGTGCTGAACACGATGGTGGGGTCGGGAGTCGATGACAACGGCCGGAAAGGTGCTTGCACCGGTGACCATGTCGGCCCCTACTTCGGTGACCTCGTTCTCCCTCGACAGTGGGTCTCTTGGGCTAGGGTCTGCTCTAAAAGCACCAGTGTCACATGGACAGCATCAACCCATAGCCCGTTTTCCATGAAAACCACCGGAGATAGGACCTCACCAGCGACCCGAGCCCGCAAAACGCCGGCGGCGACAAAAACTCGAAGAACTCCTTCAGTTCTTGATGGTTTCCGGCGCCGTTTGAGCGAGAAGGATCGCAGGGATCTAACAAAGCTTCTCCTAGACCAGAATGAGCTCTAGCTATCGCAGCACGAAGAATTTGATTGTAGACCGAAAGGTGTTGCTATGAACTAGGGTTTGGTAAAACCCGAAATTCTCACTACCTGGTTGATCAATCGTCCCGAGGCTTTTGGTAACACGATCTACGGACAACAACGCACCTTTCTCATGCAGGGAAGGGGTGGTGAAACTGGCCGTAACGCGCTGTCCACGGTGAACCGAACGTGGTTCGGCCGAGCACCTCCGATCGCCGGCGCCAATCTCTGGTTTGCGCGTAGCACGAGCTAGGAAGCTTAGGGGAAAGAACGGTGGAGGCTGGAGCACTCTCTTCCGCTTCTTTTTGCTGTTTGGGGTTCGATCGTCTGAGCTCGAGTGAGCGTGGGCGAGGGTGGAACAGCAATGGCGCCGGGCGGTTCCCTTGCGGAAGAAACCGAGCAGCGGTGAGCGCGCGAGGGGGCAAAAGAACGTTTCGGTGATTCAGCTGGGGGGAGCGCGGAGGTGATCACGCGGCCGAGAAGCAGGAGCTGGCACGGTGCCGTCCTCGGGAGAGGGTCGCGCCGGGAGCTGGCGGCCTCTCGGCGATCAGCCGATGAAAACAGAGGCGGTAGCTCTGTTGGGAGGCTGACTGTTGGGCCCCACCTCCCTCTCTTTTAATCCAATTTTTCTCTGATATTTTACCCTAGCAACTCAACATTTAAGGCTAGACTTTCACCCCAAGTTAAGGTTTGAATTGCTGAATTCAAATGGTTTGAATTCTGGTGTAGAATTTGAATGGGGTTTGATCATTTGAATTTAAAAAGGAGTTTGAATTCTCCACTTTGTTTTGCCTCAAAAATATAGCAAACCAGCTCCAAAATTTCCAATTTTTGGCATGGCTGCTCATTCAAAGGTGGAGAACACATTTTTGGAACCAAATCTGCAAATTGGAGGAATTCGCATTTGAAACTGAATTTGAAATTCAGATTGGAGGGCTCCTCCTTTTAATCCCAAACAAATATTAAAACTCCTCCAAATGAGCTGAAATTTGGAAGGTTGAATATTTGGACTATGAAGATCCAAGTTGTGAATTTAGATCTCCATGTTTGGAATCTTTTGGGAGATTTGAATCCTTAATTTGAACTTACACCGTTATAATTCAAAGTTTTAATTCCCCTCATTTTTCCTAAGTGTACATGAGCTGAAAATTTTTGCTACCACTTTTTGGGGATTTTACATCCCTCCCCCCTTATAAAGAATCTTGTCCGGAGATTCCAAAGGAAATGCAAAGTGGGGAAACTTTACCGGGTATATGATGATAGCAAGTCCGGATAATTGGTTCATAGATAGTCCTCGCTTTCTCATGTCGCTTCATCAGCGGTATGGTTGCTCCACAAGACCTTGTAGAACCATAAGGTCCGGTTTCTTGTGGCACGAGTCTTTTCATCGATAATCCGGATTGGATACTCCGTGTACGTGAGGTCCGGTTGAAGAACTTCTATGCCTTCTGTGCGGATCTCAGCGGAGGGTTTGAGGCACTTCCTCAGCTGAGCAATGTGGAAGACGTTGTGAATGCCTGTGAGCGACGCCGGTGAATCCAAGCGATAGGCCACGGGTCCGCATCTTTCAATGACGGCAAATGGACCAATAAACCATGGCGCAAGTTTACCCTTCACTCCAAAACGATGAACTCCCTTCATCGGAGACACATGGACATAAACATGGTCCCCGATGTCGAAGTGGAGAGGGCGGCGTCTTTTATCTGCATAGCTCTTCTGACGAGATTGAGCAGCCTTGAGGTTGGCTTGTATCACTCGCACTCGTTCTTCAGCTTCATTCACAAGTTCAATGCCGTAGATAACTCGCTCGCCAGACTCGCACCAGTTGAGAGGTGTGCGGCATTTCCGACCGTAGAGAGCTTCATACGGCGCCATCTTGATGCTAGCCTAATAGCCATTGTTGTAAGAAAACTCCGCCAACGGCAAATGATCATCCCAATTCTTGCTGTGGTGGATGGCACAAGCGCGTAGCATGTCTTCAAGCACTTGATTCACCCGTTCAGTTTGACCATCCGTCTGCGGGTGATACGTGGAGCTTCGGATCAGTTTGGTCCCCAATGATGCGTGCAGCTGTTCCCAGAACCGAGAGACGAACAGCGCACCACGATCTGAAATAATGGAGCGGGGAACACCGTGCAAGCATAAGATTCTTGCAATATAAAGGTCCGCATATTGCTTGGCCACGTAACTGGTATGTACTGGAATGAAATGAGCCGACTTAGTTAGTCGATCGACTATCATCCAAATTGAGTCATGTTTGTGAGACGTGAGAGGTAATCTGACTATGAAGTCCATGCTGATATCCTCCCACTTCCATGCCGGAATGTTCAACGGTTGCAGCTGTCCGGCTTTACGCATATGGTCGGCTTTCGCCCGCCGACATGTATCACATTCGGATACGTACTTTGCGATTTCTCTTTTCATCCGTGTCCACCAAAACCTTGCTTTCAGATCTTGGTACATCTTGTTGCTGCCCGGATGAATAGAATACTTGGACAACTGAGCTTCGTCCAAGATTTTCCTTCGAAGCTTCATGTCACGGGGTACCACTATACGGTCTTTAAACCATAGTGTACTGTTATCATCTCTTCGGAAGCATTTCATTTCACCTTTCGTCATCCTTCTCCGAATGTGCGACATTCCCACATCTTTCTTCTGCGCTTCCATAATCTCCTCTCTTATGGTCGGGACGAGAGCAAGATTATATAATGCCCCATATGGAACCAAGTACAGACTCGGCTCCTCCTCTTCAAGTGGGGTGATGGACAGACTGTGGACATGGGATTTGCGGCTTAAGGCATCGGCAACCACGTTTGCCTTTCCGGGATGGTAGTGAATCTCGATCTCATAGTCTTTGATCAGTTCTAGCCATCTCCGTTGCCGCATATTCAACTCCTTTTAAGTGAATATATATTTCAGACTTTTGTGGTCGGTGTAGAGGTGCACTAAGTTCCCGAGTAAATAGTGCCTCCACTTTTTCAAGGCCAACACCACAGCAGCGAGCTCAAGATCATGAGTCGGATAGTGCTGCTCATGGTTACGGAGCTGACGTGAGCCATAGGCGACCACTGTTCCTCCTTGCATCAATACACAGCCAAGCCCGATGCCGGACGCATCACAATATACGTCGAAGGGCTTGGTTGTATCCGGTTGAGCTAACACCGGGGCTGTTGTAAGATGCTTCACTAATGCCTGGAAAGCTTCTTCACAAGCTGAGCTCCAAACATATTTGATCCCCTTCTTCAACAGTTCAGTCATCGGCTTAGCAAGCTTGGAGAAGTTCGGCATGAATCTCCGGTAATATCCTGCTAACTCGAGGAAACTTCTGACTTCATGGACTGATGTGGGGGATTTCCATTTCAGCACTTGTTCGCTTTTGCTTGGATCAACTGCAATACCTTCTGCAGAAATAATGTGACCAAGGAATGGCACTTGGCTGATCCAAAACTCACACTTGCTGAACTTGGCATAAAGCTTATGGTCTCTTAATCGTTGAAGTACGATACGTAAGTGTCTGGCGTGTTCTTCTTCAGACTTGGAGTAAACCAAGATGTCGTCTATGAACATCACCACAAACTTGTCCAACTCCGGCATGAACACTGAGTTCATGAGATACATGAAGTGTGCCAAGGCATTGGTGAGACCAAAGGACATGACGAGGTACTCATATAACCCATATCTCGTCGAGAAGGACGTTATGGGTTATGGTCCCATAACCCACAAACTTGTCCAACTCCGGCATAAAGCTTATGGTCTCTTAATCGTTGAAGTACTCCTTGAAGTACTCGTACGCACTCCTTTCTCCTTGCTTTAGCTCCAGAAAATCTTGATACTTTGTTCGAAGAATTCCTGAACAAACGTGACGTGACCGGAAAACATTCCAGAATTCATCCCACGTCACTCGATGACCTTCAGGAAGAGTAGCAATGTACTCCGCCCACCAAACTCCAGCAGCTCCGTGGAGTTGTTGAGCGGCAAATAAAGTCTTCTGGTACTCATCGCACTCAAGCATCCCGAACTTGGCTTCAATACATTGGAGCCAATGAGCCGACTCCAACGGTTCTTTCGCTTCCGAGAAAACCGGTGGTTGTCTTGCTAGAAAATCCAGATAAGTGCTTGGCGGAGGATTTTTCTATAGTGTCTCCTGTCGTATGCTTTGTCGCACCAACAGATCCAGAGACTCAGCCATCTTTTCCAAGATTTCCGCCAATCCAGTTGATGATATCGGCACTTCTTGTCGTGGCGAATTACTTTCGCCGTGACTCGACTCACCAACCTCACTCCTGGAATGAGCACGATCCATGCTGCAAGAGTGAGCAATTTACGGTTAAAATTCAAAGTTTAAACTCAACTTGAATTGAAAACATAACCGTAAAAACCTCACATCAATAATGCAGCACACATAATCTAACCAGGGTTTCGACAATTCTGAAATCTACCAAACTTGAGCAAGTTTGTCCAAACCCTTAATTTCAACAGTAGGACAAACTGGAAAAATAACTCAAGAACACGCTATAGAACTTAGAGAAGTCTAAGACATTCCTGTCCACAACAAGTCTCAAGTTAAATGGCAATAAGTGCTACTCTGTGCAGAATGACCAATTGGTCTTAACCCCAGAATTTAAATATGAAAATGGCAATTTCATATCTCAAGTTGAATATCAAAGTTATAGTTAACTTCAATATATTTCCAACGAGTATCCATTTGCCTTCATATATGTTCTGGATCAAAAATTGTGATATTTCAAAGTCAAACAGAAATCTGGAACAATTTTGACAGCACCTCCTTTGAAAGTGGCTGTTTTGTCCGCAAGATTTCATCACTTTAAACTCCAAATCTGGAGAAACTTTGAACTACCAAGTCATGGCATATATCACAAGCTTTCCAACGCTGTATTACTTGACCTTTAGAAAATTTTTCTACAGAAAGTTATGGTCGAAATATAGAAATTTCCAGAGAGGAATTTGTGTCTGCCCTGTTTTGTAAGGGCCTCAGTTTTTGACACCCATTTGCAGTGTTCATCCCCACACCACACACCTCATTTGAGGAAAAATGATGAACACAAATAAAGAGCAAGTAACAATTATCAACATGCTCATTAGGGAACAAACTCACACATTGCAAAAGTGGTACTTCCCACATGTGATATAGATGGGCTGGACATATGAAAACTCCTACACTTTGCCAAGGATGTCCATGCCAAGTTTCACCCAAATTCAAAACATTTTTGAGGTCATCTTGGGTGTAGATAGGAAAGGGGCAGTTTGAAAACATATTCAAATTCAAACTGTTTTCACCCACTGAATTTAAAAGTGGAAGGCATATTCTTGCTCAGCACATTTTTGTGAGCTCACACACCAATTTTCACTCCATTTGGAGTTGATCTTGACATGAGCTAAGGGGGAGAAATTCAAACTTTATTTGAATTTCAAACTGCACTTGTGCTGAAATTCATTCAAACCAAACCTCATTTGAACTTTGATCAATTCAAATGGCTCTTGGGTGAATAATTTGAGTTGCCAAGGGTAGAATAGGGTTCACTGTTTACCACAGCTGTTAGGAATAAATTTCAGAGGTTAAAAGAGGAGTGGGACCCACATGTCAGCCTCAGCCTCAAGGCAAACCGACTGAACCACAGTTCAGTCGGTTCCCGGCTGTTGTGCGCGCGCGCCACCGAAGGGGGCAGCCGGCGCCAGCTCCTGCTGCGTGCCCCAAGCCGGAGACCGGCCGACCGGCCTATTTATTCCCTCCCCGGCGTGCTTCAGTCGCCATTCCCCGAGCTGCCGACGTGCACGATCCATTTCTCCACTGCCATCACCGGCGCTCGAGTTCCTGCTGGATCGAGCTGATCGCAGCTTCCTCTTTCCACTCCAGGGTCCCAGCCAGGTACTAGCGACCATCCTCCATCCTTCCCATTGATAGAAATCGATTGAAACCGAGTGATATCGGCTGTGCCGAAAGATCAAACTCGGAACTGGAAACCGCCGCACCTCGGGCTCTCGTGGACAGCCCAACCTGGGCGTTGTCACGCCCGAGCCAAGGCACCCTTGGACGCGCAAGTGATCGGTGCTGCTCATCCCCGAGCCACAGCTCGAGTGGTTGCTCACCGGCGGCGAATTTCCACTTTTCCCCTTTCTGTGTGCAGAACGACCCTCGGGTACGATTCTGTTTAATTCGTGCTCTAGAAAGGATTAGAGGGCCTCAGGCCACTCCCACACGAACTAGACACGGTGACGCACAAGTTGCCTTCACAACTCTGGGCCGGAGAACTTCTGTGCCCGGCGTAATTCAAGGTCTACTAATGGCGGAACGCACGGGGGGTATCGGGCGCACGGTGAGGACCTATTTCGGGCCTTCCCCGAGCTACCCCGAGTTCATGTCGACCTTCTCTGAGGTCCACTGATGCTCCCCGACCGATTTCCCAAGTAGCTGAGGCACTAGGAGCGTCAGCCGACATGGCCGAAGTCGTTCCGATATGGCGGCTCGTCGCCGACCATGCTCCGGCCGTTGTCATGAGCAGCTGACCCTCGGATCATGTTCCCCAAGTAAAAGTAGGCAGGGGCGGCCAGAATCAAGAAGTTTGAAGCGGTACAGCAGCCAGCGGCGAGCTCTCCGGCGAGGTCCCTCGGCGGCGGAGCGCGGGTGTCGCGAGGTTGAAGAAGGGGGTGGACCCCAGCTGTCAGCGGCCGATATTTTGAATCGGGATCCGGCTGCGGCCGGGATCGGGTGTGCTGGCGCGCAAAAGCCTTGTGGGCCGCGGTGTGCTGTCGCTTCGGCGTGCGACGCGTGTCCCCTGGGCCCACGCGCGAGTTTAAACTTTTCCCCGATTTTCAGATTTCCTTCAAACTTCAAATCCTTATAACTTTGGCTAGAAAGCTCCAAATTGAGTGAACCAAATTTTGCTGGATTCAGCTCTTTGAGTACTTTCCAGAAAATCAAGTGTCACTTCATGAAATTCCTTAATTCTCCAGAATTAATTCCTTAAAGTTTAAACTGTTAGGAATTTTAACTGGAGAATCATTTGGAGGAAAATCCTGAAATTTTGCTGAGATGTTCACCAAAATATCCTTGAACTACCATAAAAATTTCAGATCCATTTGAGCTCATTTAGTCCACCTAATGGTGTGATTAGTAAAACTGTTCCAGAGAAAATAGAAAATGTTCAGAAACATTTTCAGAATTTTCTCTGAAATTGTTTAGCTCATATCTTTAGTTAGAGACTTCCAAATTAAGTGAGACCAATTCCATTAGAACCCTCTGAAAATCTAGTTTTCAGAAAGTCATAGTTTGTTTCATGAAAATACCTAGAACACCCTAAAAGCCTTTAATTAAGGTCAAGGACATAATTATTTGTGGAGGGCTCAAATGAGCTTTGCTGCAACTAAAACTTGACCAAGTCTCTGTTTAGGTTGTAACCAAGCCACAGTAAAAGTTTCACAGTCATTAGGTCTATCTAGTAAAGGTTATAGACTTCACAACTTCAAAGTTAATACAAAAGCATTTAATTAATACATACATTGTTCTTATCATGTAGTCGCTAAGGTCGAGGAGGAACCCGAAGTCCTAGACTTCGTTACTCCGGAGGAACAGCTAGCCTACGACCAAGAGCAGCAAGGCAAGCCCCGGTTTGCATTAACCATTTTATAAATTTTTATTGTTTTGAGCACATACTTGTTTTCTTTATGTTGTGCATCAGAGTCTTGTTTGGAAACCCCACTGCATAGCCAAGAAAACCATGGGTTGGGGTTTAGGATTGCAAACCCCGTTAGCCACTGCATTGCTAGGATAGAGTAGGATTCGGTACAAGTCGAGTAGTTGGAACTACTCGCGAGAATAGGCTAGAGGCACATTGCTCGGGTAGAGATAGCACATGATACACATGGCAAGAAAATGAGACCGAGCGGAGAGTAAGGGCAGCAGGACTTTGGGGCCTGTGTGCTGTAGCTCCGCTTGTGTCGATTGAGGACCGAGCCGTGTGCGGGCCTGTTGAACAAGCTAGAACAGTACCGAAGACCTACCGGCTATATGGGAACCGGGAAACTGATGTAACTCGGGTAGCTGGGTATTGAGGCATTGCCCGTCGTTCAGAGGGTAGGTTGAGAGCTCGAGGTGTAAATCAGCTGGCGGCACAGAGATGCGCGTGCAGGGACCTCTTGCTCGGGACGATGGGACCGGTTCAATATTTGGCTAACGGGTGAAAGGTAGTCGCGTACGGCGTCCGTGATGGTTGTTGTAGGCAACATCGAGTACGGGCGTACGTGACGGGTTGTTCGGGTAACCCTGCAGGTGTAAATCGATTATAATCGCCGTCCCTCGCGGTCAGTGAGTACCACTTGTTCACTGTACCGTGACGTAGAAAGAACAGGCTAGTTACATGTTAAAATGTTGCTGATTGAAAGTTGGATATTGATTGTTAATGATATGTTGTAGCTTAGTGCTAACTAAAGTTCTTTTCAACTTTGGGCAAAGTACATGAGAGAAATGCGTTTCTTGTTTGATTGCGGCTCTCTCATGTGCCTTAGCGTAAAGTTCTCCACAACCTGCTGCTAAAACTTGAAAGTAAGGTTCTACTAATTAGGCGAGTCCTTGCAAATGATTTTTACCTCATGCAACCCATCACCCTCATGTAGAAGTTTCATGTTTAGGTGAGACGGGTCAGACTTGCTGAGCCTTCGTGCTCACTGCTTGTGTTTGAAGCTTTTGCAGGGTTCTATGAGGAAGGGACTCCCGAAGAGGAGACGGAACCCCAGGAGGGGAACCCCGTCGAGTGGGAGTCGTGCACGCCGCAGAGTTAGTGTGCGAGTGTGCTAGCAAGGACACGTTCGAGGGCTGAACGTGCACTTGATGCTTAGTCTACGCCCGCGAGTGTGGACTAAACTTATTTTGATGTAAACATGTTAATAAACTTGTTTATGTAATAAAGCTTCCGCTTCCGCTTTGTACCTTTGACGTGTGTTATACGGTGTTGTGCAACGCAGCACCCCTCAGCGTGATCCTGGCTCGACAGGACCAGTGGGGTCGTGTCAGCGTGGTATCAGAGCTCGCTTGAGGTTTAACACAGTACAAAGGTCTTCTTTTTCAAAAATCCAGTGAGGAACGAGTTAGTAGCCCGTATAAGGATGTTATTAGTATATAGAAAGTGGCTTAGTAACCTATTTGTTATGTCGGAAAATCGTGCATCTCGGGACGTTCATGTCTTGGGGGGTGCACGTAAGCGCTGTCCACCAGTGCGCACAAGCTGAAGGGTGGAGCCCCACGGGTGGCAGGTAACCCGACCCGCTTTGATATCCTCTACGACTCTTCATGTCGTTTGGGGTATTCGAGCAACGTCTGTCCCTGGCGTGCGTGGTGCAACATGGGAGACCCCGTCACGTGGTCTGAAACGTGAACACGTAACTCAAGGCGTGTTTGGCTTGAGAACATCCGGGCGAGTGATGACGGCCGGGTGTACAAACTGTATGGATTCCGGGCTCGGTGTGCAGCCGAGTCTGATGATTGTTTGAGTTTCTGCAGGTAGCCTTACCACGAAACGGTAGACGTGTAGCATCCGTGTGCGAGTGACGAGTAGTGCCACTGAACTAACGAAGCCGGCTAAATCCGGTATAGGTTTTTCCTTTGTGAGGACGTAGTACCGACATAATCTGGTGACGCCTCGACGTCACACCCAACTAAATGAACAACTTCATTTAAAAACTTGAAGGTTTTGATCCAAAGTAGTAAAATTTGATGTAACTCCTTCCCTTGAACAGGATATTCAAAGTTAATAAATTTTCAACTTATAGGATGTTAAGGACAGAGCACTCTGTTTTCAGCTAAATCAAGGCTGAAGTTAATCAGAGGTTAGAGGTTGAGTTCTTTCGAGGTTGGGGTCGTATGATACATTTCTGGAAAGCTTTGGAGGAGCTTTACAACTTTTCTGTTGAGTTCCAGAGGTGTTTCATCCCTTAACCACTCGAAAAATGCAGTAGAGTTGAAACTGTCCAGAAAACAGGACGGAGCAAAGACTCTCTGTAGACTCTCTGTAAATTAAGCATAACTTCCTGCATAAAAATCCAAAAATAAAAAATGAGGTGGTTCTGGGAAGCTTATGAGATGGGTTACAACTTTGTAACAGAAAGTTTTGTCAGATTAGGAACAGAGTTAACTGGAATTCTTGGATCAAATCAGTACCTAAGGCAGGGAGGTGCTGTCCAATTGTTCCCAGAAATTCTGTTAACTTTGACATCTCATAACTTTTGAACCAGAGCAGATCTTAGGCCAACCAAATACTTTCTGGAAAGCTATTGAAGTTAACTTTAACTTTGATGTTGAGCTCCAGGACTGGTTTTGCTTTTAACCTGGCCTAAATCAGATTGATATGGGAACTGGTCAGGGCTGTCATGGGAACAGCAGATCAGCAGTCAAATTTGTTTAAAAATTTGAACTATGTTTCCAAGTGTTAAGGGTTCAATGACATATCTTATGTTATAACTCAATGGTTTACTGTTTAAATAAATAATTGACATTTCTCAAATATATTTTTACAGATGGCAGCAGATAAACGGTTGGAGAACGGGTGGGTAGTTTCCCACTGCTCTGACCGTAGCGGCTACCCGGGAGCATTGTGGCTAATGCTCCAATATTTCGGGTACAACCAGATGCCGCAATACTTCGCCAAGGAAGAAGGCGAAGAGGGGAACAAGACGTGGACGATCCATGTCGAGGTTCCTGCAGGGCCTACGCCACCCGGTTGGGTGCCATTCACCGTCACGGTGAGAGGAAGACAACCGGAAGGGATGTGGCAAGTGGCAGCCCGTGACACTATGTCACGTTTCTGCCAACTGCACGTACAGGCTATGGAGGGAACTCCATACGCACTCGTTCCGGTGGAGGGACGAGCTCAGCATGTGTGGGAAGAGAGGTACCTAGAGGCAACAAACCCGAGTTGCCCAAGGTACAACCCCGCGGAGGCAAATCTCAGCCTCCAAATGAGGGCGGGAAACGCTGTGATGGACAGCCAAGCTGTTCATACGGAGCATCTCGCCACCAAGCTCAAGGAGAGCACAAGCCGTGGAGATCATTTTGAGAGTGCTCACAGTGCACTCCGCAATGTACTCCTTCCGACGATCAAGCGACTGAATGAACAACACAATCAGTTGCGTCGTCTGAAGAAGGCAAAGAAGAAGAGCCGTGTTGACATTGCGGCGTTGCAAGAGCTGGTGCAGACCCTAACCCAGCAGAATGAGGACCTTGCTCAAGAGCGGGACGACGCTATTGAGGAAGGACAAGGCTGGGAAGAGGACTACAACCAGGCTATGGACGAGGTGCATGCATTGCAGGACCTCGTGCCCCCGGTATTGGGCGTACCGGTAGTCTTGGGTCTTCCAGCCATGGGAGAACCTGGAATGGGAGAAGAGGTGGTAGACCCCGAGCCACCAGCAGAGGTACCGGAGGAGGACGACCCACAGGAGGTCGAGTTCTACTCCGAGTAGGGGGTTACGGTTGCCAAGTAGGGCAGCTAGGGTAGCGTAACCCAACTTTTGTAATCGGTGACATGTCGTGTAGACAGTAGCGTATGTATAGGTAGTGACGACATGAGCACGACTTCTCGGAGATCCGAGAATAATGTATCTTGTATAAAGTTTATGCTTTATCAATATATGTGAATGTTGTGCAAGTTAATCATGCGTCGCTTCAATACTTACTCCTGTTTATGGAATTTTGAGTAAGACATGTGCTAATTGCTGCTGTGTTGAATTTCAGAATGACGCGTACTCGTGCCAACCCCGATGTTGGAGGTACTAGCCAAGGGGGAGAGACCTCCCAACCACCTCCCGAGGACTCCTCGGGACAGCAGCAGCAACAGCAACAGCAAACACCGCCACCGCCACTGCCAACGGTTACATTGGCCGACATTGTCGCGGCAATGGCGGGTTCACATCAGCAGCATACAGAGCTGCTGCAAACGTTAATTGCGAATACGTCTCGCCCAGAGAGACGTCAAGATCGTGAGGAGCGCCAACAGAGCTCCTACTCTGACTTCCTGGCGACTCATCCCCCTGTATTCTCAAGGGCGGATGAACCACTTGACGCGGACAACTGGCTCCGCGCCATAGAGATGAAGTTCGGGCTGCTCCAAATCAGCGAGCAGCGCAAGACTCAGTTCGCGGTCCAGCAGCTCCAAGGATCCGCGAGCGCGTGGTGGGCCAACTTTTGTGCTTCACAACCCACCGACCGAGTGATGACCTGGGCGGAGTTCCGGACGGCCTTCCGGGCCTATCATATACCGCCCGGTTTGATGAAGAGGAAGACGCAGGAATTCCTACACCTGCAACAAGGGAGCCGGAACGCGCTGGAGTACTCCAGAGCGTTCAACGATCTCGCACTCTACGCGTCGTATCATGCAGATACGGACGAGAAGCGGCGGGACCACTTTTACCAGGGGCTTAACCCGCTCCTGAAGGACAAGCTGGCGATGTTCAATCGCGGCAGCCTCAACGACATAATTGATGCTGCGATTGTTCAGGAAGACTCCGGCAAGGAGTTGGCGGCGGCAGAGCGAAAGCGAAGCGCGCCGCAGAGCAGCGGAGAAGGAGGCGGTCCTTCTCAGAAGTTTCGGATGGTGAATCGCCCACCATCAGGTCCGCGCTGGCAGCCACCACAGCGGTCGATGCCGTTCCGCGGTCGGCCGTATTCTTCACCGGCATTCCGGCCGGCACTGCCAGCACCACCGCAACAACAACAGCAGCAGCGGGCGATGCCGCGTGCGTTTGCACCTCCGCAACGCATGCCGGGCTTTCGTCCACCAAGTACTCCACCAGCAGCGGCCACATGTTACAAGTGTGGTCGTCCAGGACACTTCGCGAGCAGTTGCCCGGAGAGGCAAGGCGGCGGAGTGGTACCACAGTTTCCGGGGAGGAATCAACCCCGGAACCCTACTAATGCGCGGCGGGCAAACCCTAGGCCCGGCACTGTCCACCAGCTTGCCATTGAGGACGTGCCGGAGGGCGAGCCAATCCTTGCGGGTATGTTCCAACTCCACCAGCATCCCGCTATAGTACTATTTGATTCAGGCGCCACGCATAATTTTATTAGCCAAGCTTTCATTGCTAAACACAGCTTGCCAATACTACCCACCGATAGTCCATATTTAATTTGTTCACCGGGTGGGAAGATTTCAGCAAGCGTAATGGTCTCCAAAGCACCATTATGCTTAGCGGGTAGAGTGTACCCCACGTCTCTCATTATCTTAGAGGGACAGAAGGTCGATGTCATCCTAGGGATGTCGTGGTTAAACCGCCACGGCGCTGTTTTAGACACCGTCCTCCAAGTCGTGCACTTAAACTCAGGAGTGCACGGTTCTCACTCATTATTTCTGGACAGTCCAGAAATAAAACTTCCAAGTGTCTATCAAGCCACAACCATCAGATTGGAAGACATTCCAGTGGTCCGAGAATTCCCTGATGTATTCCCGGATGATTTGCCGGGGATGCCACCCGATAGAGAGGTGGAGTTCAAGATTGAACTTGCACCGGGAACCATGCCAATATCCCGAAGGCCGTACAAGATGGCGCCCAAGGAGTTGGCTGAACTGAAGACTCAGCTCACGGACCTTCTGGAGAAGGGTTTTATTAGGCCGAGCTCCTCGCCATGGGGCTGTTCGGCATTATTTGTCAAAAAGAAGGATGAAACGTTGCGGCTTTGCGTGGACTACCGTCCATTAAATGCCGTAACCATCAAGAACAAGTACCCGTTGCCACGGATCGACATGTTGTTTGATCAGTTGGTCGAAGCAAAGGTCTTTTCCAAGATGGATTTAAGATCCGGGTACCATCAGATTAAGATCAGGGCTGAGGACATTCCAAAGACAGCTTTTTCGACAAGGTACGGACTTTATGAGTACCTGGTCATGTCCTTTGGCCTCACCAATGCTCCAGCTCACTTCATGTACTTAATGAACTCGGTGTTCATGCCGGAGCTGGACAAGTTTGTCGTGGTCTTCATCGACGACATCCTGGTATATTCCAAGTCGGAGGAAGATCACAAGAAACATCTGCGTATAGTCTTGCAACGGCTGCGGGATCACAAGTTATACGCAAAGTTCAGCAAATGCGAGTTTTGGATATCGCAAGTGCCTTTCCTCGGGCATATCATCTCAGCGGAGGGTATCGCTGTGGACCCGAGCAAAATCACGCAAGTGCTGAATTGGAAATCCCCGAGAACTGTTCATGAGGTACGGAGTTTCCTCGGACTCGCGGGATATTATCGGAGGTTCATTCCGAACTTCTCGAAGATTGCCAAGCCAATGACAGAGCTGCTGAAGAAGGCTACCAAATATGTTTGGAGTCCAGCATGTGAAGCAGCATTCAAGGCTTTAGTCAAGCACCTGACATCAGCACCGGTTTTGGCGCAGCCAGACACAACAAAACCGTTCGATGTGTACTGCGATGCATCCGGCATTGGGCTCGGATGTGTGTTGATGCAAGACCGAAGGGTGGTCGCGTATGGGTCACGGCAGCTTAGGAATCATGAGCAAAATTATCCAACTCACGACTTGGAGCTCGCTGCCGTGGTACTTGCACTGAAAATGTGGAGGCACTACCTACTCGGTAACCTCGTACATTTATATACCGACCACAAAAGCCTCAAGTACATATTCACTCAGAAGGAGCTGAACATGAGGCAACGAAGATGGTTAGAACTGATAAAGGATTACGAGATAGAGATCCATTATCATCCGGGCAAGGCAAACGTTGTGGCAGACGCGCTAAGCCGCAAGTCACACGTCAATAATCTGACCATCACACCGTTGGGAGAGAGCGAACCACCACTCCATGTGATTCCACACGGAGCTCTCTACAACCTAGCTTTGATCCCCACCATCCGTGAAGAGATAGCGGCAGCCCAGAAGAATGACAAGGGCATGTCACATTTACGGAGACGTGTAGACAGTGGGGAGTTGAAATGTTTCCGGAAGGACGGAGACGGCGTCCTATGGTTCAAGGACCGGATCGTCGTACCCCGAAACCCGGAGTTACGGAAGAAAATCTTTGATGAGGCTCACTTATCAAAGTTTTCTATTCACCCCGGCAGCAACAAGATGTATCAAGAACTCAGAAGCAAGTTTTGGTGGACACGGATGAAGCGAGAGACTGCAAAATACGTGTCCGAGTGTGATACATGTCGACGGGTGAAGGCAGACCACATGCGGAAACCGGGACTGCTGCAACCACTGGGCATTCCTGCCTGGAAGTGGGAGGACGTGAGCATGGATTTCGTCGTCGGTTTACCCACCACCTTACAGAAACATGATTCTGTGTGGGTGATCGTCGATCGGCTCACCAAAGTTGCCCATTTCATCCCGGTCAACACCAGCTACAACGCCAAGAAGTACGCTGAACTGTACATCTCACGGATCCTATGCTTATACGGCGTACCCCGTACTATCGTATCGGACCGGGGCACTTTATTTGTGTCCCGTTTTTGGGAGCAGCTCCACGCTGCCTTGGGGACGAAGCTGATCCGTAGTTCAGCCTACCACCCGCAGACGGATGGGCAAACGGAGCGGGTAAATCAAATCTTAGAAGACATGCTACGAGCTTGCGCTATCGACCACGGCAAGAATTGGGATGATCACTTGCCGTTAGCCGAGTTCTCGTACAACAATGGGTACCAAGCCAGCATCAAGATGGCGCCCTACGAGGCGCTATACGGGAGAAAATGCCGCACACCATTGAATTGGTGTGAGTCTGGCGAGAGGGTTACCTTCGGGATTGATCTTGTCAACAACGCGGAAGAAAAGGTTCGAGTAATTCAAGCGAACCTAAAAGCCGCTCAATCCCGACAGAAACAGTATGCGGACCGGAGAAGGCGTCCGTTACAATTCGAAGCTGGAGACCACGTATATCTACGAGTGTCTCCAATGAAGGGCGTAAACAGATTTGGGGTGAGAGGAAAGTTAGCACCCCGATTCATCGGTCCATTCCAGATTACCGAAAGATGTGGATCGGTGGCATACCGGCTAAGATTACCAGAAGCACTTTCCGGTGTGCACGACGTCTTTCACATTTCCCAGCTGAGGAAGTGTCTCAAGCTATCAACTACCGTTCAGCTGGAAGACATTGAAGAACTGCAACCGGATCTCACCTATCGGGAGGAACCGGTGCAGATTATTGATGAAAAGGCCCGAACCACACGCAACCGTACGTTGTGGTTCTACAAGGTTCTGTGGAGTAATCACTCCATGGATGAAGCGACATGGGAGAGCGAAGAATTCCTTCGCACTAATTACCCCGACTTTCTCACGTCGCATATCCGGTAATTTTTCCACCGTCCTCTCTCTCATTTTCACCTTATAATCTCGGGACGAGATTCTTTTAAGGGGGGAGGAATGTAAGGGCCTCAGTTTTTGACACCCATTTGCAGTGTTCATCCCCACACCACACACCTCATTTGAGGAAAAATGATGAACACAAATAAAGAGCAAGTAACAATTATCAACATGCTCATTAGGGAACAAACTCACACATTGCAAAAGTGGTACTTCCCACATGTGATATAGATGGGCTGGACATATGAAAACTCCTACACTTTGCCAAGGATGTCCATGCCAAGTTTCACCCAAATTCAAAACATTTTTGAGGTCATCTTGGGTGTAGATAGGAAAGGGGCAGTTTGAAAACATATTCAAATTCAAACTGTTTTCACCCACTGAATTTAAAAGTGGAAGGCATATTCTTGCTCAGCACATTTTTGTGAGCTCACACACCAATTTTCACTCCATTTGGAGTTGATCTTGACATGAGCTAAGGGGGAGAAATTCAAACTTTATTTGAATTTCAAACTGCACTTGTGCTGAAATTCATTCAAACCAAACCTCATTTGAACTTTGATCAATTCAAATGGCTCTTGGGTGAATAATTTGAGTTGCCAAGGGTAGAATAGGGTTCACTGTTTACCACAGCTGTTAGGAATAAATTTCAGAGGTTAAAAGAGGAGTGGGACCCACATGTCAGCCTCAGCCTCAAGGCAAACCGACTGAACCACAGTTCAGTCGGTTCCCGGCTGTTGTGCGCGCGCGCCACCGAAGGGGGCAGCCGGCGCCAGCTCCTGCTGCGTGCCCCAAGCCGGAGACCGGCCGACCGGCCTATTTATTCCCTCCCCGGCGTGCTTCAGTCGCCATTCCCCGAGCTGCCGACGTGCACGATCCATTTCTCCACTGCCATCACCGGCGCTCGAGTTCCTGCTGGATCGAGCTGATCGCAGCTTCCTCTTTCCACTCCAGGGTCCCAGCCAGGTACTAGCGACCATCCTCCATCCTTCCCATTGATAGAAATCGATTGAAACCGAGTGATATCGGCTGTGCCGAAAGATCAAACTCGGAACTGGAAACCGCCGCACCTCGGGCTCTCGTGGACAGCCCAACCTGGGCGTTGTCACGCCCGAGCCAAGGCACCCTTGGACGCGCAAGTGATCGGTGCTGCTCATCCCCGAGCCACAGCTCGAGTGGTTGCTCACCGGCGGCGAATTTCCACTTTTCCCCTTTCTGTGTGCAGAACGACCCTCGGGTACGATTCTGTTTAATTCGTGCTCTAGAAAGGATTAGAGGGCCTCAGGCCACTCCCACACGAACTAGACACGGTGACGCACAAGTTGCCTTCACAACTCTGGGCCGGAGAACTTCTGTGCCCGGCGTAATTCAAGGTCTACTAATGGCGGAACGCACGGGGGGTATCGGGCGCACGGTGAGGACCTATTTCGGGCCTTCCCCGAGCTACCCCGAGTTCATGTCGACCTTCTCTGAGGTCCACTGATGCTCCCCGACCGATTTCCCAAGTAGCTGAGGCACTAGGAGCGTCAGCCGACATGGCCGAAGTCGTTCCGATATGGCGGCTCGTCGCCGACCATGCTCCGGCCGTTGTCATGAGCAGCTGACCCTCGGATCATGTTCCCCAAGTAAAAGTAGGCAGGGGCGGCCAGAATCAAGAAGTTTGAAGCGGTACAGCAGCCAGCGGCGAGCTCTCCGGCGAGGTCCCTCGGCGGCGGAGCGCGGGTGTCGCGAGGTTGAAGAAGGGGGTGGACCCCAGCTGTCAGCGGCCGATATTTTGAATCGGGATCCGGCTGCGGCCGGGATCGGGTGTGCTGGCGCGCAAAAGCCTTGTGGGCCGCGGTGTGCTGTCGCTTCGGCGTGCGACGCGTGTCCCCTGGGCCCACGCGCGAGTTTAAACTTTTCCCCGATTTTCAGATTTCCTTCAAACTTCAAATCCTTATAACTTTGGCTAGAAAGCTCCAAATTGAGTGAACCAAATTTTGCTGGATTCAGCTCTTTGAGTACTTTCCAGAAAATCAAGTGTCACTTCATGAAATTCCTTAATTCTCCAGAATTAATTCCTTAAAGTTTAAACTGTTAGGAATTTTAACTGGAGAATCATTTGGAGGAAAATCCTGAAATTTTGCTGAGATGTTCACCAAAATATCCTTGAACTACCATAAAAATTTCAGATCCATTTGAGCTCATTTAGTCCACCTAATGGTGTGATTAGTAAAACTGTTCCAGAGAAAATAGAAAATGTTCAGAAACATTTTCAGAATTTTCTCTGAAATTGTTTAGCTCATATCTTTAGTTAGAGACTTCCAAATTAAGTGAGACCAATTCCATTAGAACCCTCTGAAAATCTAGTTTTCAGAAAGTCATAGTTTGTTTCATGAAAATACCTAGAACACCCTAAAAGCCTTTAATTAAGGTCAAGGACATAATTATTTGTGGAGGGCTCAAATGAGCTTTGCTGCAACTAAAACTTGACCAAGTCTCTGTTTAGGTTGTAACCAAGCCACAGTAAAAGTTTCACAGTCATTAGGTCTATCTAGTAAAGGTTATAGACTTCACAACTTCAAAGTTAATACAAAAGCATTTAATTAATACATACATTGTTCTTATCATGTAGTCGCTAAGGTCGAGGAGGAACCCGAAGTCCTAGACTTCGTTACTCCGGAGGAACAGCTAGCCTACGACCAAGAGCAGCAAGGCAAGCCCCGGTTTGCATTAACCATTTTATAAATTTTTATTGTTTTGAGCACATACTTGTTTTCTTTATGTTGTGCATCAGAGTCTTGTTTGGAAACCCCACTGCATAGCCAAGAAAACCATGGGTTGGGGTTTAGGATTGCAAACCCCGTTAGCCACTGCATTGCTAGGATAGAGTAGGATTCGGTACAAGTCGAGTAGTTGGAACTACTCGCGAGAATAGGCTAGAGGCACATTGCTCGGGTAGAGATAGCACATGATACACATGGCAAGAAAATGAGACCGAGCGGAGAGTAAGGGCAGCAGGACTTTGGGGCCTGTGTGCTGTAGCTCCGCTTGTGTCGATTGAGGACCGAGCCGTGTGCGGGCCTGTTGAACAAGCTAGAACAGTACCGAAGACCTACCGGCTATATGGGAACCGGGAAACTGATGTAACTCGGGTAGCTGGGTATTGAGGCATTGCCCGTCGTTCAGAGGGTAGGTTGAGAGCTCGAGGTGTAAATCAGCTGGCGGCACAGAGATGCACGTGCAGGGACCTCTTGCTCGGGACGATGGGACCGGTTCAATATTTGGCTAACGGGTGAAAGGTAGTCGCGTACGGCGTCCGTGATGGTTGTTGTAGGCAACATCGAGTACGGGCGTACGTGACGGGTTGTTCGGGTAACCCTGCAGGTGTAAATCGATTATAATCGCCGTCCCTCGCGGTCAGTGAGTACCACTTGTTCACTGTACCGTGACGTAGAAAGAACAGGCTAGTTACATGTTAAAATGTTGCTGATTGAAAGTTGGATATTGATTGTTAATGATATGTTGTAGCTTAGTGCTAACTAAAGTTCTTTTCAACTTTGGGCAAAGTACATGAGAGAAATGCGTTTCTTGTTTGATTGCGGCTCTCTCATGTGCCTTAGCGTAAAGTTCTCCACAACCTGCTGCTAAAACTTGAAAGTAAGGTTCTACTAATTAGGCGAGTCCTTGCAAATGATTTTTACCTCATGCAACCCATCACCCTCATGTAGAAGTTTCATGTTTAGGTGAGACGGGTCAGACTTGCTGAGCCTTCGTGCTCACTGCTTGTGTTTGAAGCTTTTGCAGGGTTCTATGAGGAAGGGACTCCCGAAGAGGAGACGGAACCCCAGGAGGGGAACCCCGTCGAGTGGGAGTCGTGCACGCCGCAGAGTTAGTGTGCGAGTGTGCTAGCAAGGACACGTTCGAGGGCTGAACGTGCACTTGATGCTTAGTCTACGCCCGCGAGTGTGGACTAAACTTATTTTGATGTAAACATGTTAATAAACTTGTTTATGTAATAAAGCTTCCGCTTCCGCTTTGTACCTTTGACGTGTGTTATACGGTGTTGTGCAACGCAGCACCCCTCAGCGTGATCCTGGCTCGACAGGACCAGTGGGGTCGTGTCATGTTTTTGGACAGTTCACGCTCATCTGAGAATTTCATCCATTTGGAAGGTGATTCTGATCTGGAGTTCTACAGAAAAGTTGTAGAAGACTTCAAAAACTTTCCTGAAATGTGCAACTCACCTCCATTGGTTCAACCAAACAAAAGTTATGTCATGTTCAATTTCAGCAAAAATTCTGCCGAAAACAGGGGAGGTCATTCCTAAGTCTTGGTGAATAAATCTATACTCCCAATTGACTCTTAGTTCAATATAGGAGTTCATTAACCATTAATGAAATCCTAGACTCCAAATTTCCTCTTTTTCTTTTCAAACCTTCTTTTTCATACAGTTCAGAACACATTCTGGTACTACGTTGCCTCACAAAATTAAAATCCTAACCGGCGTTATACCGGCTTATACGTCTCAAGTGGTGGCACTAAAACGATCCCTCACAAACGTTTTCTACACGACATGTACTAACGTGGTTAAGGTACCTGCAGAAAACCACTCAATAATGATGCACAAAATGGTTTGTCATTTCAGGCAGGTCCATATCATAGTAAAAACATACGCCCCGTATCATTGCCATACGGGCCATCCTTGAGTCAAGCCACGTCTCAAGGTACATGATCGGGTTATTCACTACCCGACGGGGGCTCCACACCTTTGCAATAAAGCACACCGGTGGAACAGCGCTTCCGTATGCCTCATAGGACATGAAGAGTTCTAAAGAACACACTTCGTGTTACAAATCACACGATGGGGTCTCCTCCTCTTGCCCCTGGGTTTGCGCACTGGAGGCTAGTGCCATTCATGTCTCTAAGACATGAAGAGTCTTAGAAAACATATTCACTTCCCGTCCATTGCTGAATGGGACATCCCACACTACTTTCCTCGTATGGGTGAGCTAACCGAAATTGATCCGCTTTCGGTGTCGTTCCTTAGCATTTTTACCTCCACGTAGGTGTGTCGTTACAGAATTGAAATACTGAATGATAACACACTGTTAGCTTGCCACCTTAAGGAACTATGCTAATAATACTCCTTATGTGGGCATACTATATAGTCCTCACTCGTATACTCCTAAGTTTTCAAAATAGACCCTATTCATGCGTGCCATTCCCAATGTGGCTCTGATACCACGCTGTGAAGGCCCGGCCCGGGAATCACAGTGGGTGATGCCGTGCGATGCGGCACCCAACAGCATGCGCGAAAAGACGATAAGAACATAACGGAACAATTTTGTTACTCAAGATAATTTCTTTTACCACATAATGTACACACGCAGCGGAAATTAAAATTTGCTGGACAACTACTCACTCTCGACCCTAACTACGCCGAAGAGATATCATTCAGCCCGTGAACGCTTCCTACTAGCTTCACCAAAGAAAGGCAGCGGCTAGGTTTCCGATAAATTGAACGAACCATGAGGTTCATCGTCTCACCGAACAACCCTCTTCATAGCAGGCATCCTGCTACCTGCAAAAACAACTCAGAAGCAACCGTGAGCACTAAGGCTCAACAAGACTTAACCGTCACTCCTAAACATGTAACTCTAAATGCAGGGGTAGTAAGACAGTAGGAATAGGAATTTGCAAAATGCAGCTTAACTAAACCTGAACCTGATATTTAGATTCTTATAGCCTTCATTTTAGTGGTCCTCACGCCTCACAACATCGGAAATCCACAATCAAACAAGAAACGCTTATCCTGATGTTGCTAGCCTAAGGTGGAAATGAAATTTAGTTGGCTCTATATATACTTCAGTCAAGGTTCCAATACAGTGATTAATCCACAAACAACAAGTTAAGAGACTTAGTTCCTCTTCTTACTAAGTCACGGCGCAGTGGGCAAGTATGCTCAATCCTCTTCCGTGAGCGACGGTGATTCGAATCAATAACAACCCGGAATACACGACACATACACCCGCCTCGAAAGACTCTCACAAGAGCTCTTTCTTACGCTGTATGCAGCAACCTTTCACATGACACCCCGACATAGAAAAACGCTTCGCGCCGAGCAGGATGGTCCTCTACGCGGACACGTCGAAGTTGCCCGCTAAAGGATTTACACCTCCCGCCTTCTCAACGCCATTCCCACGCGAAGGATGAGTTTCTATATCACGGTCCATCGAGTTACATTGGTTTCATGGGTCCCATACCCCACTATATATCCGGTACAGCTCAATCTTGTCTAGCAGGGCCGCATACATACGGTCCTTAACCGACACGGACGGGGCTATAACTAACCTCCACATTTGCCTTACCATCTCGGTCCAGGCCAAATGTGGTCTCAAGCATTGGCACACCCATCGCAGGTCGAGACCAACCTTGAGCGCTCCATCCTACAGGAATATCCCCGTCCCCGTCTCATATTCATGAGGGTGCTCTTATCATTTATCTCTCGCGAGTAACTCCATTACTCGAACTTTCTCGCGAGTAGCTTTTTACTACTCGACTTCTACCGAGCTAGCTACAACATTAGCCTAGCATCTACAATGAGGCAAAGCCTACACTAAACCTTCTAATGAGGGATGTAATAGGCATGCAAGTGGGTTTCAATCATCCTAGACATAATGCACTCAAGTCTAATAAACATGATGTGAAGTAAAGAAAAATTTAAAACGGTAACGATATGCAAACCGGGGCTTGCCTTGCTCAACGGTTTTGTTAGAAGCTAGGAGTTAGTCTTCCTCCGGAGAATCCGCCAAACTCGTCACGAGCTGGAGATCCTCTCTGCAGAGTCGAGTCCTCGTCGAACGGCGACGTCACGTGCTATTAAGATGATTTATGCACATGTATTCAAAAGCAATTTAGAAAATGATTCAAACTGTTGTACCAGTTAACTCATACATAAAAGAGATAAACAACAGCAAGGTTTCTGTTATTGGATCTAAACCTTAGAGATGATGAAAGCTAGGTGAAAAGGGATACTAGTAATCACCATGTGATTAAGTCCATTATATGAACACTTAAACCTAAAAGATGGTAGCTCAAGTTCCAGAGGTCCAATGAAGCTGAAAATTTAACCACAGCTTCTATGGTAGGTATTTAGGCAGTGTGCAAAAATTGAGCTCCTGAAATAGCTTCATGTGAGCACAACAAATCCATATGTGGTTTTCACTAATCTGCCTTTACTCCCTAGGTATTAAGCTTTCCTATGCTGCAAAGTAGACTTTTTGTGAAGTAAAAAATGTCCTGAGATCATAGGAATTGGTTTTACCATTTTTGGAATTTCCTACATGGAGATATGGATTTTACAAGGAATGGGGAAAAGCTGAAAATTGTCTCTGTTCATTTTCCCATTTTTCAGAGACATAAGGAATGAACATATCATTTAACCAAGCAAATGGTGTAAAATGCCTCTGAAATTTTTACTGGAGTTCAAGTAATTTTGTAAGAATGTCCTGTACAAATTTGAGAATTTTCCAATAAACAGAACTCCTGTAAAAATTCATACAAGATTTTCTTTAAATGAATTAATGAGCCAAATACAGAGATTTTCATAAACATTGGGCTGCACCCCTGGATAGTACTCTTTGAGAGGAATCCAACAAAATTTTTTTCACAATTTTTGGACACTCCTACACAAAGTTATGGCTCTCCAAAGTTTGAACTGAAGTGGGAAAATCTGGAAAATGTTTAAATGCCGACAGTGGGTCCCACCTGTCATCCCTAACCTCCAGACTCGCGCCAAACACAGCAGTGGCGGCCCCCTCCGGTGAGGTCGCCGGAAAACCAGTTCCCAGCCACCTCCAGACCCCCTGCTGGCCGCCCCCCCCCATATTTCCCCACGCTGAACACGTTGGTGAGGTGGCCGGCGGCTGAAACTCGCCGGAAAACAGGGCGCACCGGCCACAGCAAACCCTAGGGCTCCGGCGAGGTCTTGCACGGTGAATTCTCCACCACATGATCGGTTCATGGGCTCTACAGCATCAGGGGATCATGTAGAAGACCGGCATGAGGTCTAAACAAGCTGGAGAGGGCTCTAAACCTATCGGCACCGTGCACCCGATAGGGTCCAGCGGCATACCCTCTAAAAGAGCTCGGATTGCTCACTCTACACTCAATTTCTTGGTCTAAAATCGATGGAGGAGGTGTGCTAGGCAGTTAACATCCTTTGTGTGAAGTTTGAGACCCAACAAACACGATTTGAGGACGAATTTTACAATTCCTTACCTCAAGGTCCGTTTCTGCCGCCCGGGAGAAAAACTTGAAATTCTCCCTCTGTGATCAGTGGCTAGGGCTGAGCTTTGGAGGTGAGCAACTAGACTTGTTGGTGCACAGATGGGGTGGCTTGCTTGGGCGTGATCCCTTCTGGTTTGGGCTGTCCACGGCGTCCAGTTCCAGTTTCTTCAACTTCAACTCGGGAGCAGCTAGGACTTCGGATTCCTGTGCGCAAAGGAGTGGGAAGAACCAGGATTCTGCACTAGCAGCTTCCTAAACACGTGTTGGCGATGCTTTTCTCTGTAGGAAGCTTGAGCAGCCGTGCTAAGTTAGCTGGGGTGATCGAGAGACCGAGAACTGCGGCTGTGTTTCGTCGGGAGAGAAACACAAGGTGTGTACGAGCGAGAGGAAGCAAGCAAAATGCTTTGTTGCACTGGTGTGCAGGGATGAGGCCGGGGAACCGCTCGAGCGGGCAAGACGTGGCGCCAACAAAACTTTGCCGAGAAGTCTTCTGCCGGCGCAGCTCGTGTGTGCACCCGAGAGAAAAAACAGAGCCGGTTTGGGTACATGTGTGTATGACATGTGGGCCACAGCCTCCAAATATCCCCCCTCCGTGCTTTAATTTTTCCCCGCACCGCCTTCGTCCAAATTTAACCAAAATTGGATGGTAGACCAAACAATATATGAGGAATTTGAATCTGAAATAAGATTTCAAAATTGAGCATGTTTGGTTCAGTTTAAAATTCAAATTTGAATTTGAACTCCCCCTCGAATATTTTTGGATTAATTGGTATACGGGCTCCCAAAAATAGCCAAGTTTGGATCATGAGCTCATTGATACATGGGAAACGCATCGGTGAGTTCATTTGCATGCATTAGGGCAATCTGAACATGAATTCTTTCAAAAGAATTCAACTTTTGTTTAAACTCCCTCCACTCTACTCATAGAGAAGGTGCACATGAGTTAGAGTTTTGGGAACAAAATTCTTTCCCCTAGGTTAACATGTGTTGAGCATGGGCTAGAGGAAATTTTTAACTCCCTCACATGTCCATTTTTTTTGTGTTCATCATTTCATGTGACACAATTATAGCCTTTCTTCGCCTTAACTTTGTTTTATAAGTTGAAACCAAACTTTACAAAAGTTAGTGCTGTTACATTAACTAGGTCGTTGTATGTACCGCGATTGCCCTGGGCGAGATGGACCTTCATCTTGGAATTCAGGCCCCGGAAGAACGCATTGCGCTTGTTCTCTTCCGTCCCCACAAATCCTTGCGCATACTGCACCAGCCGGTTAAATAACCTGGAGTACTCATGAGCACTCCTCTCGCCCTATTGTAGCGCCAAGAACTCCTGGAGCTTCATTTCCATAATCCCGGGAGGTACGTGATAGGCGCGGAACGCCTCCCAGAACTCCGTCCATGTGACGGCATGGCCAGCCGGTAAGGAGGTGGTGTAGTTCGCCCACCATGTACCGGCTTCTACTTGAATCTGTTGCGCTGCATACAACGCCTTCTGGTGTTCGGTGCATCGTAGCAGCCCGAACTTTGCCTCTATTGTGCGGATAAAGCTGTCCGCCTCCAAAGGTTCTTCGGCCTCCATGAAGACCGGTGGATGGGTCGCCATTAATTCTGAATATGAACTTTGTTGGGGCTGGCGTTGCCCATTGTCTTGGCGTCCTCCCTGATGGGACGCATTCTGCTGCACCAACATCCGCAGTAACTCGGTTTGCTCGTCGCGCGAGCCGAGCACTGCGGCGAGAACCTCCGCAAGATTCCTTGGAAGTTCTGGCGGTGGAGGAGGTGGTTGCTGCTGCGTCGTGGTCTGCTCCAGAGGTGGAGACTCATCACCACGAACTTGACTCGGACCTCCCTCCTCTTGCGTTGAACGTGTCCGCACCATTCTGCATTCATACCATTAAAACGATCAGCACATGTGGGTTTAGCTCATCCAGTCTATACAATAGTAATGCGAGAATGGGATAAATAATGCGCATAACAATCACACATATGGATAAAGTATAAACTTTATGCAACATATACATCCCTGGACCGTGTCATACGATCAAGTTCCAAAGTATTGAACTTTATGGGTTAAAAGTTCATTTCGACCATCGGGGTCACCACGGGATGTTAAGTGTGTTAGCATGCGTAATTCCTCGCTATTGTATTGGACCCAAACATGTACTAACTCGAAGTGATATGTCAAATGCATAAACCCTTCGACTCCAACTCGCTGTTTTACAACAGCCACTGGACGTCAAACGGTGAAACTAAGTGTTTTGGTTGAGATACAGAAAATTCCAGAGAGCATTTGGTCTGCCCTGTTTTTGGACAGTACCTACTCATCTGAGATTTTCATCCCTTTGGAGGGAGATTTTGTTCTGGAACTCTACAGAACAATTGTAGAGGACTTCAAAACCTTTTCAGAATGGTATCCCACACCTCCATTGGTTCAACCAATACTAAGTTATGCCCTGTTCAAGTTCAGAAAAAATTCTGCCAAAAACAGGGGAGATTATTCCTAAGCTTTTGAGATTGAACCTATACTCCCAATTGACTCTTAGTTCAATATAGAAGTTTACTAACCCCTAAATGAATTCCTAAACTTTGTTGTAATTCTTTTCTTTGAAAATAAACTTTTATGCAGTCGGTACTACGTTTCTTCACCAAAGAAAAATCCTAAACCGATATTCCGGCATATACATGTCAAATGGTGGAACTAAAGACGTCCCTCACAAACGGTTTCTACACGTCATGCACTAACGTGGTTAGTGTACCTGCAGAAAACACACACAATAATTGTGCACACAAGGGTTTTTTTGACATTTCAGGCAGTTCCATATCATAATAAAAACATACGGTCTGTATTATTGCCATACGGACCGTCCTTGAGTCAAGCCACGTCTCAAGGTACATGGTCGTGTTTGCACACCACACGACGGGGAAACCTAGTAAAGCGCGAACGGGTCGTCACGGTTGGGAATTTTATCAACCCAACGGATACCGCCTACTGCCTCATGACCGTTGAGGCACGCCGATGGCGAGCGCTGCGTATGGCCCGTTGAACATTGAATGTTCAAGAGCTGCATACTATCGTGTTGCTTACCACACGATGGGGTATTCTTACTTTTTCCTAAAGCACGCTGGAGATCAGCGTTTTCATATGCTATCAGAACCATGGAGAGGTTCAAAGACTCATATTAACTACCGTGCCAAGCCACGGTATAACCTTCCATACCATTACTCGTATGACGAGTTACCGCAATTTATTCGCCTGCGGTGGCGTACCTTACCTCTTACCTGACGTCGGAGCATCGTTACAGAATGTATAACAATTATGTTAGCTTTTCCACCTTAGTAGCTACTACTATCATAGACCTTATGTGTGCTTATTGACTAATCCTCACTCGACTACTTCTAAATTTTTAAAATAGGCTCTTTTCGAGCGTGCTATTCCCAATGCGGCTCTGATACCACGTCTGTGGGGATCACCCCGTGGTTCACCACTCCAGGATCGCATAGGGTGGTGCCGTGCGATGCGGCACCCAACAGCAAACATGAAAAGAATAAAGAACAACATACAAACTTTTATTTGATATAAAACAGCGGAAGTCTTTTTACAAAACCTATTCATACAGCGGAAGTAATATACATATATGGCCTCTCATCCTAGCTATGCAAAAGTGCAGCCGTCCAGCCCGGGGACGATACACGCTAGCAGCAAGGAACCGGAGAATCACGGCGGCGTGCAGGGCTCCAGCTCGGCCGTGTACCCCGACGGGGGCATTGCCTCGTCCTCGGAACCTTCCTCATAACTCTCACCTGCACACAGCTCAAAATATTGCAACCGTGAGCACGATGGCTTAGCAAGTCTTAACCGTCAACCCTAGGCATGGAACTCTACGTGCAAGGATGTGTAAGGTAGGAAGGGACTTTGCAATAAACACACGCCTATAAGTTGATCCTTACTTTCAGTTTTATAGCAGCAGATTCATGTGCCTTAGGCAGCCCTCACATCGGAAGTCCACAATCAAACAAGAAACGCTTTCCTCCGATGTGGAGATGCCCAAAGTGGAATATAAACTTAATTAGCTCTATAACTACAACATACAAGGTTTCAAGACATTAATAGATCAATACAGCATATTCAGTTGGCTTATTTCACTTCTTACTACGTCACAGCGCAGTGAACAAGCGGTTACTAAAATAACCGCGAGGGACGGTGATTGCAATTAAGACACACCCGGATAACACGTTACATACACCCACTTTCAGAAGCGTGATTACACACCCCTTCCTACTCTGTTGTATGCAACAACCTTTCAAAGGCAACCCAAATGTCGAACCGGTCCATCCGTAACGGGCAGGAGGTCCCCGCGTGGAGCGTGACTGTGCCCACAGGCAGATTTACACCTTGCTACCCTCAACCCACTCCTATTTACGGTTGGGTAAGCCTCGACACCCAGGTTAACCAATTACATCGGTTTCCTGGTTCCCATATGCCAGTATGCATCCGGTACTGTTCGATACTTGTCCAGCAGGGCCGCACACGGACGGTCCTCAACCGACACCAACAGGGCTACGCACGTGAGACCTCTGCTCACTGCATCCTATCCCCCCTGCTGGGTCTCATTTTCATAAATCAAGCCATTTTCTACCTCTTCTCATTCCGTGTGATAAATACTATCTCGCGAGTAGCTTCCAACCACTTGACTTCTACCGAGAACCTAAACATTAGCATGACATTCTCTACTCGTCGAGTTTGTAAACTACCCAACCCTTTATAAGATTTAAAAGGCTATGCAAGTGGGGTTTCAATCACCCTAACTCTAATGCATACATTTCAACCTAGACATAAGTGATACAAATGAAAAACTTTATAAAAGTTACTTAAGTGCAAACCGGGGCTTGCCTGGTTGCGAGTTAAACGGAAAGTCAGCTTCTGGTGGAAGGACGTCCAAAGGCTCCGGCGTATCCTCAACTTCAGTCACTAAATGAAATGTAGCAAAATATATGTGTAAGTATTAAGGGTTTATAAGAATTGAATTTCTATTCATAGCTACTGCTATTTAGAATCCTTAATTGGCTTTGGGATTTTTACAGTGGATGCTAGACTCTCTAAGGATGATCTGAGCAAATTTGGAGACATGTCATTGCACAATGCAGTCTTTAAAATTCCTAGAAGTACAATGCTTCTCTGAATTTTGAGCCCAATTCAGAAGCTTGACATAGCTAATAGTGGAAGATCTGATTAGGGTAAGTCTCCATGGTTCTAACAAAACTTGTTTCACCATTTTTGGAGCTACCATTAGAGAGATTTGAATTTTTGAAATTGGACAGGAGTTCTGAAAAGTTTCTGTTTAAATTGAATTTCCATATAAAGGCTGAACTTGGGAAGGCAGTTTAGTCTAGCAAATGATCTCCAATGAAGCCCAATTTTTTACTGGAGATCAGTAACCATGGAAAGGATTTTCTGCCAAAATTTGTACCTATTTCATACAGAATTGCTCCTGTAATAAATCCCTAAAGGATTTACTAAAAACAATTCTACAGAAATTGCTGGGCATTTTCATAGCCAAAAATTGGTTTCTCTGTGAAGTACTCCTCATGAGGAATCTAACAAAATTGGTTTCACTCTTTTTGGAGTTTCCTACACAAAGTTATGAATTCCCAACGTTTGAACTGTATTAAGAAATTCTGGATATGTTTAAATCCCGACTGTGGGCCCCACCCGCGACATTATCCACTCAGATGACGGCAACACCGAGGCCACGGGGTTATTCCCGCGCAGCCGTACTAGATCCGGCGCCACAGGCCGATCCCCGGGCGTATACGGAAGCTGACCGGTGGGACCCGGCCCTCCTTCGTCTTCCTCGCGCTGCTCGTGCCTCCCGCGGCGGCGCACGCCGGCGAGGCTCGCCGGGACGGGGTTCCCGTGGTCCAAACTTCATCAAACTCGCCGCCTGTGAGTTCTACACTGTGCTGAACACGATGGTGGGGTCGGGAGTCGATGACAACGGCCGGAAAGGTGCTTGCACCGGCGACCATGTCGGCCCCTACTTCGGTAACCTCGTTCTCCCTCGACAGTGGGTCTCTTGGGCTAGGGTCTGCTCTAAAAGCACCAGTGTCACATGGACAGCATCGACCCATAGCCCGTTCTTCATGAAAACCACCGGAGAGGGGACCTCACCGGCGACCCGTGCCCGCAAAATGCCGGCGGCGACAAAAACTCGAAGAACTCCTTCAGTTCTTGATGGTTTCCGGAGCAGTTTGAGAGAGAAGGATCGCAGGGATCTAACAAAGATTCTCCTAGACCAGAATGAGCTCTAGCTATCGCAGCACGAAGAATTTGATTGTAGACCGAAAGGTGTTGCTATGAACTAGGGTTTGGTAAAACCCGAAATTCTCACTACCTGGTTGATCAATCGTCCCGAGGCTTTCGGTAACACGATGTACGGACAACAACGCACCTTTCTTGTGCAGGGAAGGGGCGGTGAAACTGGCCGTAACGCGCTGTCCACGGTGAACCAAACGTGGTTCCGCTGAGCACCTCCGATCGCCATCTCCAATCTCTGGTTTGCGCGTAGCACGAGCTAGGAAGCTTAGGGGAAAGAACGGTGGAGGCTGGAGCACTCTCTTGCGCTTCTTTTTGCTGTTTGGGGTTTGATCGTCCGAGCTCGAGTGAGCGTGTGCGAGGAAGGAACAGCAATGGCGCCGGGCGGTTCCCTTGCGGAAGAAACCGAGCAGCGGTGAGCGCGCGAGGGGGAAAAGAACGTTTCGGTGCTTCAGCTGGGGGGAGCGCGGAGGTGATCACGCGGCCGAGAAGCAGGAGCTGGCGCGGTGCCGTCCTCGGGAGAGGGTCGCGCCGGGAGCTGGCGGCCTCTCGGCGATCAGCCGATGAAAACAGAGGCGGTAGCTCTGTTGGGAGGCTGACTGTTGGGCCCCACCTCCCTCTCTTTTAATCCAATTTTTCTCTGATATTTTACCCCAGCAACTCAACATTTAAGGCTAGACTTTCACCCCAAGTTAAGGTTTGAATTGCTGAATTCAAATGGTTTGAATTCTGGTGTAGAATTTGAATGGGGTTTGATCATTTGAATTTAAAAAGGAGTTTGAATTCTCCACTTTGTTTTGCCTCAAAAATATAGCAAACCAGCTCCAAAATTTCAATTTTTTGGTATTGCTGCTCATTCAAAGGTGGAGAACACATTTGTGGAACCAAATCTGCAAATTGGAGGAATTCGCATTTGAAACTGAATTTGAATTTCAGATTGGAGGGCTCCTCCTTTTAATCCCAAACAAATATTAAAACTCCTCCAAATGAGCTGAAATTTGGAAGGTTGAATATTTGGACTATGAAGATCCAAGTTGTGAATTTAGATCTCCATGTTTGGAAGCTTTTGGGAGATTTGAATCCTTACTTTGAACTTACACCGTTGTAATTCAAAGTTTTAATTCCCCTCATTTTTCCTAAGTGTACATGAGCTGAAAATTCTTGCTACCACTTTTTGGGGATTTTACAATCAACTCCCATGGCGAGCCTTCTCGCCCAGTGTGCCATCGTCTCCAGGCGGGAAATGACGAGGCTTACCCCCCGCTCCAGATCGGGTGGGTCTGGCCAAGCAGCTGGCACACTCTGTGTGATGTATGGGGGGGGTCTTGTGATGTCTCGTCTAGGCGAGCTGTCAAGACCCTCCGTCGATAGGTGGCAGCGGCTGCCCCAGTCCCAGGGCCGGCGCCACATCGAAAATGGATGGAGATGCCGATCAGCTTCGACGCCTCCGACTGCCCCAAGAACATGACAGGAGCCGGGCAGCTGCCCCTCCTCGTCTCCCAAACCATCTCCAACGTGAAGCTCTACCACTTGCTGATCGATGGTGGGGCGGCCGTCAGCATCATCAGTCTTGCAGCTTTAAAGAAGCTGGAGATCCCTATGTCCCAGCTTGCCCCCTTGAGACCATTCTCCGGGGTAGGTCAGGACCCCGTCTTCCCGTGCGGTAGTATCTCCCTCCCGGTGGCATTTGGGACGCCCAAGAACTACCGAACAGAGAGCGTCGTCTTCGACGTTGCGGAGGTCAGCCTCCCCTTCAATTCCATAATCGGCAGACCAACTCTGTACCGATTCATGGCGATAGCCCACTACGACTATTTGGTCTTAAAGATGCCAACCCCGAGTGGCGTCCTTAATATCCGTGGTGATCGCACCACAGCTGTTTCAGTGCTGGAAAAGCTCCAAGCATTGGCGGCAGCACAGGAGGCTGCCTCCGGTCACGCTGAAGCTAGCCGGCCGCCTCCAAGTATGCATCACCGAGGGACGGCATCTGCACCCCGTGTGCAACCCACGGACGGCGAAGACGTACTGACCAAGGTCGTCCAAGTCGGTCCTGATGTCCCCCAGACCACTCTGATTGCCGGGGGCCTAGGAGGCAAATTGGAAGACACACTCATCACCTTACTCCGTGCCAATGTCGACGTGTTTGCCTGGCAACCGTCAGAAATGTCTAGGATCCCCTGGGAGGTGATCGAGCATCAACTGAAGATCCACCCCGATGCCAGGGCGGTCCAACAGAATCCTCAGAAGAAATCTATCGAGTGGCAAGATTTCATCCGTGAAGAAATCAAGAAGCTGCTCGATGCCAGATTCATCCGAGAGGTCCACCATCCACGATGGCTGGCCAACCTTGTTGTCGTTCCCAAGGCTGGTGGGGAGCTACGTATGTGCATCGACCACACCACCCTCAATAAGGCATGTCAAAAAGACCCATTCCCTCTCCCCCGTATAGAACAAATAGTTGACTCTACGTCTAGCTGTGATCTACTGTGCTTCTTAGATGCATATTCAGGTTTCCACCAAATACCTATGTCTAGGGAAGATGAAGAGCACACTGCGTTCATCACAGTAGATGGTCTATACTGCTATGTGTCCATGCCTTATGGTCTTAAGAATGCACGACGTTCGGGAACCTCATTCGGGACCTGGTCAAGGTTTATGTCGATGACATCGTAGTTAAGGTTAGGTCGCAAGCATCTCTGCTCGACAACCTGGCCCTAGTCTTTGACAGACTGTGTTCCACACGCACGAAGTTGAACCTGGACAAATGTGTCTTCGTGGTTTTGTCCGGGAAGCAGCTCGGTTTCTTGGTCTCACACCGAGGGATCAAAGCTAACCCATAGAATATTAAGGCGATAGAACTGATGCGGCCTCCTGCTCGCATCAAGGACGTGCAGAAGCTTACCGGATGCTTGGCTGCACTTAGTCGGTTTATCTCTAGATTGGCCGAGCAGGCTCTTCCGTTCTTCAAGCTTCTGCGCAAATCCAGTCCATTCGTATGGACCGAGGAGGTGGATGAGGCGTTTCAGGAACTGAAGAAGTTCCTCACAACGCTGCACGTCATGGTGGCCCCTGAACAAGGCGAGCCATTACTCCTCTATGTTTCTGCCACGATTGATGTCGTGAGCATTGTCTTGGTTGCAGAGCGACCCGAGCTCAAACGATCTCAAGTCCCAGGAAATGTTCCTGACGTCGTCGGTCTGAAGCCCCTGGGCCCAGACTCCGCAGGATGTCCCTGGGAAGGGGAAGTAATCAGGCCCCAAACAGGCGGACCTGTTGATCAATGCGTATCTGGGTCCAAGCTCCCGGAATGCAGTCCCGGACCTGAGGGCTTTGGGGCCTTGGGTCCCGAATCTTCCCCAAAGAGAGCTAGCCGGGTCTCAGTCATCTAGACCCGCCAACCGGCGTGCGTCCGGGTCCGAGCTCCCGGGATGCAGTCTCGGGCCAGGGGCCCCCGAGTCCCGGACCACTCCAAGATGAACCAGCCGGGTCCCAGCCACCTGGATCCGGAAACAAGCGTGCACCTGGGTCCAAGCTCCCAGAGTGCAGTCCCGGGTCTGGGGCCGCAGGCCCCCGAGTCCTGAACCTCTATTAGATGACGTTTCGGACCCCTCCTGGAGGGCCCGAACCATCCATCATTCGGTCTACTTCATCAGCAAAGTCCTCCATGATGCCAAGACAAGATATCTTGAGGTGCATGAACTGCTCTATGCAGTTCTCATTGCATCAAGAAAGCTGCGCCATTATTTCAAGGCTCAGAAGATCTCGGTGGTTACCTCGTACCCACTGAGAACGGTCCTCCACAGCCCCAACGCCACTGGAAACATAGCCAAATGGGCTGCGGAGTTTGCAGAATTTGAGCTGGACTTCTTACCGCGTCATGCGGTGAAAAGCCATGCGTTAGCTGACTTTGTGGCAGAGTGGACTCCACCACCATGGCAGCCGGGGGGCCAGGACATCGGCGAACCAGAGCCCAGGGATCCGGTCTTCACTGGGCACTACTGGACTCTTTACTTCGACGGCTCCTTGCACAAGCAGGGAGCCAGAGCGGGAGTTCTGCTCATTACACCAACTGGAGAGCAGTTCAAGTACATGGTGCGACTTGACTTCAAGGCGACCAACAACATGGCAAAGTATGAGGCTCTCATCTTCGGGTTGAAAGCCGCGCTATCACTCGACGTCCAGCAGTTGTTGGTCAAGGGTGATTCTCAGTTGATCATCAAGCAAGTCAAGGGAGAGTGTAGCTGCATTGACCCACATCTTGCAGCTTATCTCCTCCAAGTACAGAAGTTGGAGAAGGACTTCTTATCCTTGAACTTGTGTCATGTTCCCTGTGCCATCAACACAACAGCCGACGACCTGTCACTGAAGGCTTCCACTTGGGCTCCGGTACCTGCGGGGTCTTTGAAAGAAAGTTGCTGCGACCTATCGCCAGGCCGACCGAACCAGGTGAAGGGGGCAGGACCAGCACCTCGAAGCTAGCGGTCCCAGCGGTCATGTTACCTTGGCGCCCGCCAAGGATCGTAAGCGTCACCGGGGCTCCGTGCGACCCGACGCTCAAGATCCTAGTGCTCAAATAGGTCCCGATGCATGGATCACGGAGATCCAGGACTACTTGAAAGACAATTTCCTTTCTGATGAACGTGTATCCGCTGAACGGATCGCTCGGTTGGCTAAGAGATACATGCTGGTAGAAGGGGATCTCTACCGGCGTGGCGCTAATGGCGTCCTATTGCGGTGCATAACTCGGGAGGAGGGCTGCGACCTCCTCGCAGAGATCCATGTAGGTGAGTGCGGGAACCATGCAAGTTCCCGCACGTTGGTCAGTAAAGCCTTCCGACATGGCTTTTACTGGCCAACAGCTCTCCAGGATGCCGTCAACCTGGATATGCAAGGCATGCCCGTTCCATGCTAAGCAGATCCACACACGACCGTAGACACTGCAGATGATCCCGCCCTCATGACCTCAAATTTCAAATGAGAGCAACAATAGGAATGCAAACTGTTGTGCTCAAAACCTCATTTGCAGCAGCCAAACCAAAAATCAGGTTTCATATTTGAATTCCTTAGGTCCAAATTAGTGGGTAGCATAAGTCTCATGAATTTTGGAGATTGTTTTGCCAACCATTTTACAAATGGACTTCAAATTTCATAGGGATTCAAATTCAAATTTGAATTTGGGTGAAACTTGTACAATTATTCAAATGTATTCCAGATTCAAACTCCACATAATTGAATTATGTGATCTACCAAATTTGAGATCTTTTAGAGGATGAGGGTGTGCTGACTTGTGGGACCCATTGGTCAGTCATAGGGAGTCATAGATCTGAGAAGTGTTCTGTTACTGTTTTTCCAATCGAACCACCGAGGCAGCTCGAGCCAGCTCCGGGCAACACTGAGGGGCAACCATGACATCTCCCCAGCAGCTGAAGCTCCTCCGTGGATTGTTCAACGTTATCAGCAGCTCGAGCCGTGTCTTTCTTTGCTCACGAGCAGAACACCGACACCCTTCTCCCCCTCACAACGAACAGAGCGCTCGCTGTCACCACACCACCGATCGATCGGTAACCCATCAACTCGCGTGAACAGAGGCTAATGAGTGGCAAAATGGCACCAAGGCCTCTCCCTCTCCCTCCTCGATGCGCCACCGACCGGTGTTTGGCCTCCCTACCCCGGGAACGCCGTGTCCGTGCGACGGCCGAACAAGAACCGATGAGGAGGCTCCCGTGGACAGCTGAACCTAGCGCTTGTCACAGACAAGTACCGGCGCCCTTGGATGCTCCAAGGCACCATGCTACTCTCCTCCCAAGCTCAAGCCATGCCGAGCACGACCGAGAGAGAATTCGGGAATTTTTGTCCGGCATGCTCAAATCGACCTTCCAGTGCGGTACTCTCAAATTCGACCTCAATTCTCATTCTTAGGTTGTCAAATCTTGCACAAGGGACCTAAAGTAGTTGGCAATCATTTGCTCTTCGCATCCCTAGCTTGAAACTACACGTAGGCAGAGTATTTCGAGGTTTTCTAATGGCAACTGAGGCGGAGGACCGCGGGCGCACGGTGAAACCCCATTAGCCACCGTTCCCGAGCAGTTTTGAGGCCAAGTCGAGCTTGTTCTTAGTTCACCGGTGCTATAGAGCTTGAAAACCTAAGGTTTGGCGAGCTAGACAGATCGGCCGACGCAGCCGAAGGTGAGCCGAGCCGCTGTGCCGTCGCGAGAGGGGTTAGGGACCTCGCCGGCTCGGGGAAGCTTCACCAACATGTTCAGCGCATGGCTTTAGGCCCTGGCGCCAGAGCAGGGGCTCGGGAGACCGATTTCTTGTGAGCTCCGGCGAGGGGGCGGCGTGGGCGCGCGGGCGGGGGAATTGAACCGAGGTGGAAGAAGGGTTCGGCGGGCCCTAGTAGTCAGTGATAGAGAAATTAAACCTGATCCCCTGTGGCTATTGGATCTGGTGTGACTGAGCATTTGGAACTGTGTAGCCCCATGTGTCTTTGTTTCAGCAAGTGACAATTAGCCCCGGACCCACAGTCAGCGTTTAAATATTTTTAGAATTTCCAGATTTCAGTTTAAACTTTGAAGGGCCACAACTTTGTGTAGGATTGTCCAAAAATTGTCAAATAAATTTTTTTGGATTCCTCTCAAAGAGTACTATCCATGGGTGCAGCCCAATATTTATGAAAATCCCTGATTTGGCTCATTAATTCATATAAAGAAAATTTAGTAGGATTTATTCCAGGAGTTCTGTGTATTTGAAAATTCCCAAAGTTGGGCAGGAGATCCTTCCAAACATACTTGAACTCCAGTAAAAATTTCAGAGGCATTGTATCTAATTTGCTTGGCCAAATGTGTTGTTAATTCTTTATGTCTCTAAAAATTGGAAAATAGAATAGAGCTCATTTTCTGCTTTCCCCAATTCTTGTAAAAATCATATCTTTGTGTAGAAACCTTCAAATTTAGTGATTCAAATGGGGTTATATTCATATTTAAATACTATATCCAAACATGCAACCCAATTTGTATGAAAGTCAATAATTTGTTCTGGAAAATACTTTGAAACTTATACGTAAAAGGATTTTAGAGGGAGTTTAGTTTATCCAAAAATCCTGAATTTTTGCCAGAGTAATCCTTAGGATGTTATTGAACTCCTGTAAAAGTTTCAGCTCATTTGGAGTTTATTTGTGTGGGAGAATTCAGATTTCAATATACTGTGTTCAAATGAATACAGAGACTTTTCAGAAAATGTCCTAGAGTTGGAAAAATCATTTCTGGGCAATTCTTAGCTCAAAAAATCCTAGGAATATTCATGCAGACTCTATGAACTATAATTGAAATTGTAGTTCACTAAGTTGGGCATGAACATGTGAGTTACTTTAGAATTAATTTATTTTTGCTTAATTGTTTAGGGAATTGTTCTGACTAAAACCCTCAATAAAAAGTGTTCATTTTTGGTCCAGAACACTTTAATGTTACCAGGAACTCACATGTAAATTTTCAGCTCAAGTTGAGCCTTAGATTTCCTTGTCCTTGTTCTCCAATCTTATGTATGTGAGAAAAACCTAGGGATTAATGTGGGAATTGTGTGAGACACAATTTCTTTCCACTTAAGCTGCAATTTGGCAAGCTAGGTCCCTATGTAGTATATGACTTCCTTTAAAAATTTCGAAGTCATTGGAGATCAGGATCTGTGGTTATACCCAAATCATATTAGCTCAACTTATATGTTAAATAGGAACTTAGCTAGGGATGTAATGAAACATCAAAGTCAGATTTAGTTCCTTTGATTTATTTGCACAACAGAGGCAACAACATCATCCTAGCATCTCCACACAGCCTCTGTTCTTAAGAAGTTTAAATCTCTTATGTCTTTAAATAGTATTATAAAATATTATGCATATACATGTCGATAGGGTTCACGACGACGGACTTCGGCGGAGTCATCCCTTGACGTGTGGATAAGTTTAGGAAGTTCAGAAAGATCATGGGATCGAATATCACTAACTTCTATTATATACTACTACCCTGCAAAACAGGCAAGCTCCGGTTTGCATTAGCCTTTTATACACATTATTGTTTTGAGAACTTACTGTACGTATCCACCTTATTTCTGCATTAGAGTCTTGTTTGAAAACCCAAATGCATAGCCAAGAAAACCCTGGTTTGGGTTTAGGTTTGTAAACCTCGATTAGCCACTGCAATGCTAAATTAGTGTAGGATTCGGTACAAGTCGAGTAGTTGGAACTGCTCGCAAGAATATGCTAGAGGCACACTACTCGGGTAAAGATAGCAAATGGAACACATGGCAAGAAAAATGAGACCGAGTAGAGAGTAAGGGCAGCAGGACTTTGGGGCCTAGGTGCCATAGCTCCACTTGTGTCGATTGAGGACCGAGCCGTGTGCGGGCCTGTTGAACAAGCTAGAACAGTACCGAAGACCTACCGGATACATGGGAACCCGGGAAACTGATGTAATTGGGGTAGCTGGGTGTTGAGGCATAGCTGGTTGTCAGAGGGTAGGTTGAGAGCTTGAGGTGTAAATTAGATGGCGGCACTGCGGATGTGCGCACAGAGACCTCTTGCTCCGGACGATTGGACTGGCTCAACATTTGGCTGACGGGTGAAAGGTGGTTGCGTACGACGTCCGTGATGGTTGCTGTAGGCAACATCGAGTACAGGCGTATGTGACGGGTTATTCGGGTAACCCTGCAGGTGTAAATTGATTATAATTGCCGTCCCTCGCGGTCAGTGAGTACCACTTGTTCACTGTACTGTGACGTAGAAAGAACAGGATAGTTTCATGTTAAAATGTTGCTGATTGAAAGACGGACTTTGGTTGTTAATGATTTGCTGTAATTTAGAGCTAATCAAAGTTTCTTTCAACCTTAGAAAAAGAACATGAGAGAAATGCGTTTCTTGTTTGATTGTGGCTCTCTTATGTGTCCTGGCATGAGGTTTTCCCCACACTTGCTGCTAAAACTTGAAAGTAAGAGCAAACTAAATAGGCGTGTTTTTTGCAACTTACCTTCCTATTTCACTTTGCAATTCTGGCATGTAGAGTTACATGTTTAGGTGAGACGGGTCATACTTGCTGATCCTATATGCTCACGCTTGCTATATGAGTGGTTTTTCAGGTTAACCTCGGTGTTTATGAGGAGGTTGTCCGGTGAGACTCGGAGACTTCTGAGTCATTTTACACATGGAGAACCCGGCTGCTGCCATATGACTTCGTGTTGCTAGCGAGAAGAGTCCGCGTGCTGGACCTCTTCTTGAATGCGTAGTAGATATTAAACGTGAGCTAAACTAGTCTTCCGCTGTAGTTATTTGATGTAAATTATTTACAAATAACATTTGTAAGCTTCTGCTTTTGATTTATGTAATACATATTTCCTTATATGTGTGATGTTGGGTGCCGCATATCATGGCACCACCCAATGTGACTCCCGGGCGAGCAACACGGCCCCGTGATTGGGTCGGGCCCCTCTCAGCATGGTATCAGAGCCGCATTAGTAATAGCGTAAGGAATAAGGATCGTATTACGACAAAACTTAGGATACGGTGAGAATACGGTACTAGGCCCACATAAGGACTATTATATTAGCATATTATGAAGGTGGCAACCTAACTTATTTGTCTATGTCGGAAAATCATGCATCTAGAGACTTCATATGTCTTGGGGGTGCATGTAAGCGCTGTCCACTAGTGCGCACAAGCTGAAGAGTGGAGCCCCACGGGTGGCAGGTAACCTGGCCCGCTTTAGTATCCTCTATGACTCTTCATGTCGTTTAGGGTACTCGAGCAACGCCCTTCCCTGGTGTGCTACGGGCAAGTATGGGAGACCCCATCACGTGGTTAGTAACGTGAACACATAGATCAAGGCGTGATTGGCTTGAGAACGACTGTGCGAGTGATGACGGACGGTTGTACGAACTGCATTGGGACCCGGTTCGGTGTGCAGCCGAGCCCGACGATTGTGTGTGTTTGCAGCTGTTAACCACGAAACCGTAGTCCGAGTAGAACATGTTTGGGAGTTACCATTTCAGTGCCACCTAAGGATATGGATATGCCGGTATAATCCGGATAGGATTTTCTTTTGGTGAGGCAACGTAGTACCATCATATGTCTTACGGTGCATCGCCACCGTACTACACTTTATAACTTCTTTCCTATGAAGAAATCATTCATGACTAACTTTAAACTAAAAATGGAAGTTGGAAAACACATATTAGTTACTGAACTCTTCATTTGAACTAAGTTTCAAAGGGGAGAATTGATAGGCTTCTATGTTTTTCAAAAAACAGAGTACTCTGTTCCGGCAGAAATTTTTTCTGGATTTGTCAGAGTATAACTCTGAGTAGATTGACCCAATTGAGGTGTATGATACAGTTCTGGAAAAGGTTTTCAAGTGCTCTACAATTTCTCTGTAGACCTCCAGAGCAAAATCAGACGACAAATTAGTTGAATGTCTAGTTGAATGCAAACTGTCCAGACCACAGGACAGTTGCAAACCTCCCTGGGTGTTTCTGTATAACACTTATATCTTTCTGTAGAAAAATCCTTAAGTAGCCTATGATATACCATTGGAAAGGTCATGAAATTTGAAACATTATTGTAGTTCAAAGCTTGTTCAGATTCATATTGTATTTACTAGTACATCTGTGATAAAACCAGCCACATACAAAGGAGATGCTGGCAAATTTTATACAGGAACTCTGTCAACTCTGAAAAATCATAACTTTTGATTCAGAGATGATCCGCAGGCATATGAATACTCGTTGGAAAGATATTGAAGTTAACATTAACTTTGGTATTCAACTTGAGTTATTAAAATGCATTTAACTGGATCAAAATATGGATTTAATGCATCAAGGTCTGTTGTGTACAGAGAAAAGGAAAATGAGTGATATCATGCAGGCTAGCACAAGTTATGTGCCCCAAAAGTACCGGTTGGTGTTCTGAACGCCATTCGGTGAAATGGAGGCCCCTGTAAGATTAACTCCTCAGAGGTTGATTGCTGGTCAAGTACCACAACTTGCACCACCTCCAGAGCAGCAGCATCAGACGGTGGTTTGTGCTCCATCGCTGCAGCTATATGTATCTAGCTTCCAACCACAAGTTAGTGAAAAGCCAGAGAGACATCCGTGCTCCATTTGTGGTTAGACCGGCCATTATGCTAAGTATTGTATGGAGGGACTTCAAGGCTGCGGGTCATCATACTTTCAATATTCAGACGCGTACCTATATCTGCAGAAAAGAGGGCAGACAAGGGGCAACATTCACTACACAGTGAGTGATGATGTTCTGGAAGGAGAAGCCAAGTTAGAGGAGATGTTTTCTCTGAATTAGCTACCAGTATTAATTCTCTTCAACAAAGGTGCCACACCTAGCTTTGTTAGTCAATCTTTGGTGGCTCAACATCAGCTCCAAACTACTTTTACAAAAAGGCAATACCTCATATCTTCACCGGGGCAGCATTACAACAAGTGATGTTGTTTTCCGAGCACCTCTTTGTTTGGGGGTTAGACTATAACCCGCGACCCTCCTTATTCTCGGGGTCTGAAGATCGACATTATTTTTAGGATGTCATGGTTGAATTACCATAAAGCGGTTCACAACATCAGTTTTCGAACCGTTAAGCTCAACGCCCCACTGCACGGTCTTCATACATTAGTTCTGGGTGCCAGTCAGCAACAGATTTCCATATTGAACCACTCCGAGACTGTTAAGATAGAGGACAGTCCGGTGGTACATGAATTTCAGGATGTGTTTCCCAATTGTTTATCTGGCATACCGCCCGAACGGGATGTAGAGTTCAATATTGAACTTGCGCCGAGAACACCACTGAGTTCACGAAGGCCGTACCAAATGGCACCAAATGAATGGGCAGAGTTGAAGACGTTGCTGAATGACCTTATGAGCAAAGGTTTTATATGACTGAGTTTGTCACCTTGGGTTTATTCAGTATTGTTTACAAAGGAGAAGCACGAAACACTATGACTTTGTGTGGTATTCGTCCGCTTAACACTGTGATAATCAAGAACAAGTACCTGTTACCACAGATTGTAATGTTGTTCTATCAGTTGGTCAAAGCAAAGATCTTTTCCAAGATGGACTTAAGATCAGGGTACCATCAGATTAAGATACGAGATGAGGATATTACGAAGATAGCTTTTCGACGAGGTACGGGCTTTATGAGTACCTTGTCAAGTTCCTTGGCCTCACCAACGCTCCAGCTCAGTTCATGTACTTAATTGACTCGGTATTCATGCCTGAGCTGGACAAGTTTGTCGTGGTCTTGATCGACGACCTACTGGTTTAGTCCAAGTCGGAGGAAGAACACGAGAAGCATCTGCGTATAATCTTGCAACGGCTGCGGGATCATAAGCTATACGTGAAATTCAGCAAGTGCGAATTCTAGATATCGCAAGTACTTTTTCTCGGGCATATCATCTCAGCGGAGGGCATCGCGGTAGACCCGAGTAAGATCGCACAAGTGCTGCATTGGAAGTCCCCGAGAACTGTTCACGAGGTACGGAGTTTCCTCGGACTCGCAGGATATTATCGGAGGTTCATTCTGAACTTCTTCAAGATTGCCAAGCCTATGACCGAGCTTCTGAAGAAGGCTACCAAATTTGTTTGGAGTCCAGCACGTGAAGCAGCGTTCAAGGCATTAGTGAAGCACCTAACATCAGCACTGGTTTTGGCACAACCAGACACAACAAAACCGTTCGATGTGTACTGCGATGCATCCAACATTGGGCTCGGATGTGTGCTGATGCAAGATGGAAGGGTGGTCGCGTATGGATCACAGAAACTCAGGAATCATGAGCAACACTATCCAACTCATGACTTAGAGCTCGCTGCCGTGGTACTCACACTCAAAATGTGGAGGCACTACCTACCCGGTAACCTCACACATTTATATACCGACCACAAAAGCCTCAAGTACATCTTCACTCAGAAGGAGCTGAACATGAGGCAGCAAAGAGGGTTGTAGCTGATAAAGGATTACGAAATAGAGATCCATTATCACCCCGGCGTGGCTAACGTGGTGGCGAATGCGTGAGTCGCAAGTCGCATGTTTATAATCTGACCAACATTCCGTTGGAAGAGAGCGAGCCACCATTGCACGTGGTTCCCCATAGAGCTCTCTACAATTTATCTTTTATCCTCACCATCCGTAAAGAGTGGGTGGCAGCCCAGAAACAAGACTTGGGCATGTCACATTTGCGGAAACATATAAACAGTGGGGAACTGAAATATTTCCGGTAAGATGGAGACGGCGTCCTGTGGTTTAAGGACAGAATCGTCGTACCCCATAACCCGGAATCGAGGAAGAAAATTTTTTACGAGGTTCACTTTTCAAAGTTTATATTCACCCCGATTCATCGTCTATTGCAGGTTATGAAAAGATGTGGATCAGTTGCATACTGGCAGGAATTCTCAGCGACATTCACCGGTGTGTACGACATCTTCCACATTTTTCAGCTGAGGAAGTGCCTCAAGTTTTCAACCACCATTCGGCTGGGGAATATCGAGAAACTGAAACCGGATCTCACGTATCAGGAGGGACCGGTTCAGATCATCGACATGAAGGACCGAACACATGCAACCGTACGTTGTGGTTCTATAAAGTTTTATGGAGTGGTCACTCCAAGGTTGAAGCGACATGGGAGAGCGAAGGATTTCTTCGCGCCAATTATCCCGACTTTTGACGTCGCGCATCCAATACTTTTTCCCACCATCCTCTCTCTCATTTTTACCTTATAGTCTCGGGACGAAATTCTTTTAAGGGGGGGGGGAATGTAAAGGTCCCAAAATTTTAAATACAAAGGGCATGAATTTTGAACACCATTTGGTTTCAAGTTATGAAAATTTGGACTTGTTTAAATTTTTCCACATGTGATGACACACATGAGTGTCCGACCACTCTAGCCTAGGATAAATTGAGTGCTGGGGGACAAAGTTAATTTAAAACCCATGTGTAAGCTCTCATGTGCTAGGGGGAATGAAATTCAGATTTTTAAACTCAAATTGCTCAACTCAAATTTCAAATGAGGGCAACAATAGGAATGCAAACTGTTGTGCTCAAAACCTCATTTGCAGCAGCCAAACCAAAAATCAGGTTTCATATTTGAATTCCTTAGGTCCAAATTAGTGGGGAGGCAAAGTCTCATGAATTCTGGAGATTGTTTTGCCAACTGTTTTAAAAATGGACTTCAAATTGCATAGGAATTCAAATTCAAATTTGAATTTGGGTGAAACTTGTCCAATTATTCAAATGTATTCCAGATTCAAACTCCGCATAATTGAATTTTTGATCTACCAAATTTGAGATCTTTTAGAGGATGAGGGTGTGCTGACTTGTGGGACCCATTGATCAGTAATAGGGAGTCATAGATCAGAGAAGTGTTCTGTTACTGTTTTTCCACTCGAACCACCGAGGCAGCTCGAGCCAGCTCCGGGCGACACCGAGGGGCAACCGGGACACCTCCCCAGCAGCTGAAGCTCCTCCGTGGGTTGTTCAACGTTATCAGCAGCTCGAGCCGTGTCTTTCTTTACTCATGAGAAGAACACCAACGCCCTTCTCCCCCTCACAACGAACAGAGCGCCGCTCGCTGTCGCCACACCACTGATCGATCGGTAACCCATAAACTCATGTGAACAGATGCTAATGAGTGGCAAAATGGTACCAGGGCCTCTCCCTCTCCCTCCTCGACGCGCACCGACCGGTGTTCGGCCTCCCTACCCCGGGAACGCCGTGTCCGTGTGACGGCCGAACAAGAACCGGTGAGGAGGCTCCCATGGACAGCTGAACCTAGCGCTTGTCACGGCCAAGTACCGGCGCCCTTGGACGCGCCAAGGCACCATGCTACTATCCTCCCAAGCTCAATCCATGCCGAGGACGACCGAGAGAGAATTTGGGAATTTTTCTCCGGCATGCTCAAATCAACCTTCCGGTGCGGTACTCTCAAATTCGACTTCAATTCTCATTCATAGGTTGTCAAATCTTGCACAAGGGACCTAAAGTAGTCGGCGATCAATTGCTCTTTGCATCCCTAGCTTGAAACTACACGTAGGCCAAGTATTTCGAGGTTTTTGAACGGCGACCGAGGCGGGGGACCGCGGGCGCACGGTGAAACCCCATTAGCCGCTGTTACCAAGCAGTTTTGAGGCCACGTTGAGCTTGCTCTTAGTTCACTGGTGCTGTAGATCTTGAAAACCTAAGGTTTGGCGAGCTAGATAGACCGTCCGACGCCGCCGAAGGTGAGCCGAGCCGCTGTGCCGTCGCGAGAGGGGTTGCGGACCTCGCCGGCTCAGGGAAGCTTCACCAACATGTTTAGTGCATGGTTTTACGACCTGGCGGCGCGCAGGGGCTAAGGCAGAGGTCAGGAGACCGATTTCTGGCGAGCTCCGGCGAGGGGGTAGTGCAGGCGCGGGAATTGAACCGAGGCTGAAGAAGGGTTCGGCGGGCCCCAGTACTCAGTGAAAGAGAAATTAAAAATCCGATCCTCTGTGGCTATCGGATCTGGTGTGACTGTGCGTCTGGAACTGTGTAGCCCCATGTGTCTTTGTTTCAGCGAGTGACACGTAGCCCCGGACCCACAGTCAGCATTTAAACATTTTTAGAATTTCCAGATTTCAGTTTAAACTTTGAAGGGCCACAACTTTGTGTAGGAGTGTCCAAAAATTTCCAAATAAATTTTATTGAATTCCTCTCAAAGAGTACTATCCAGGGGTGCAGCCCCAATATTTATGAAAGTCCCTGGATTTGGCTCATTAATTCATATAAAAAAACCTTGTAGGATTTATTCCAGGAGTTTTATGTGTAAGAAAATTCCCAAATTTGGACAGGAGATCCTACCTAATATACTTGAACTCCAGTAAAAAGTTCAGAGGCATTGGACCTAATTTGCTTGGCTAAATTTGGTGTTAATTCTTCATGTCTCTAAAAATTGGAAAATAGAATAGAGCTCGTTTTCAGGTTTCCCCAATTCTTGTAAAAATCATATCTTTGTGTAGAAACCTTTAAATTTAGTGATTCAAATTGGTATAGATTCAGATTGAATGACTCTATCCAAACATGCAACCCAATTTGTATGAAAGTAAATAATTTATTCTGGAAAATTCTTTGAAGCTTATAAGTAAAAGAATTTTAGAGGGAGTTTGGTTTATCCAAAATTCGTCAAATTTTGCCAGAAAATAAAACCTTAGGATGCTATTGAACTCCTGTAAACATTTCAGCTCATTTGGAGTTGAATTGAGTGGGAGAATTCAGATTTCAAAATAATGTGTTCAAATGAATACAGACACTTTTCAGAAAATGTCCCAGAGTTCGAAAAATCATTTCTGGGTAATTCCTAGCTCAAAAAATTATAGGAAAATTCATGCAGACTCTTTGAACTATAATTGAAATTGTAGTTTACTAATTTGGGTATGAACATGTGAGTTACTTCTGAATTAATATCTTCTGCTTAATTTCTTAGGGAATTGTTCTGAATAAAACCCTCAATGAGAAGTGTTAATTTTGGATCCAGAACACTTTCATGTAACCAGGAACTCATATGTAAATTTTTAGCTCAGTTTGAGTCTTAGATTTCCCTGTCCTTGTTCTCCAATCTTATATATGTAAGAAAAACCTAGGGATTAATGTGGGAATTGTGGGAGAAACAAATTCTTTCCACTTTAGCTGCAATTTGGCAATATCATTCCCTATGTAGTATATGACTTCCGGTAAAAATTTCAAAGTCATTGGAGATCCGCATCTGTGGTTATACTAAAATCATATTAGCTCAACTTATATGTTCAATAGGAACTTAGCTAGGGATGTAATGAAACATCTAAGACAGATTTAGTTCCTTTGATTTCTTTGCACAACAGAGGAAAAAACATCATCCTAGCATCTCCACACAGCCTCTGTTCTTAAGAATTTTAAATCTCTTAAGTCTTTAAATTCTATTATAAAATATTATGCATATACATGTCGATAGGGTTCACAACGACGGACTTCGGCGGAGTCATCCCTTGACGTGTGGATTAGTTGAGTAAAATTCAGAAAGATCAAGGGATCGAAGATCACTAACTTCTATTATATACTACTACCCTACAAAACAGGCAAGCTCCGGTTTGCATTGGCCTTTTATACACGTTATTGTTTTGAGAACTTACATTACATATCCACTTTATTTCTGCATTAGAGTCTTGTTTGAAAACCCAAATGCATAGCCAAGAAAACCCTGGTTTGGGTTTAGGTTTGTAAACCTCGGTTAGCCACTGCAATGCTAAATTAGTGTAGGATTCGGTACAAGTCGAGTAGTTGGAACTGCTCGCGAGAATAGGCTAGAGGCACACTACTCGGGTAAAGATAGCAAATGGAACACATGGCAAGAAAAATGAGACCGAGTAGAGAGTAAGGGTAGCAGGACATTGGGGCCTGGCTGCCATAGCTCTGCTTGTGTCGATTGAGGACCGAGCCGTGTGCAGCCCTATTGAAAAAGCTAGAACAGTACCGAAGACCTACCGGATATATGGGAACCGGGAAACCGATGTAATTCGGGTAGCAGGATGTTGAGGCATAGCTGGTCGTTCAGAGGGTAGGTTGAGAGCTTGAGGTGTAAATCGGCTGGCGGCACTGCGGATGCGCGTGCAGAGACCTCTTTCTCAGGACAATTGGACCGGCTTAACATTTGGCTGATGAGTGAAAGGTGGTTGCGTACGACGTCCGTGATGGTTGCTGTAGGCAACATTTAGTACGGGCGTACGTGACGGGTTATACGGGTAACCCTGCAGGTGTAAATTGATTATAATCGCCGTCCCTCGCGGTCAGTGAGTACAACTTGTTCACTATACCGTGACATAGAAAGAACAAGATAGTTCCATGTTAAAATGTTGCTGATTGAAATACGGACTTTGGTTGTTAAAGATTTGCTGTAGTTTACAGCTAATTAAAGTTTCTTTCAACCTTAGGCAAAGCACATGAGAGAAATGCGTTTCTTGTTTGATTGCGGCTCTCTTATGTGTCTTGGCATGAGGTTTTCCCTACACTTGCTGCTAAAAATTGAAAGTAAGAGCAAACTAAATAGGCGTGTCTTTTGCAACTTACCTTCCTATTTCACTTTGCAATTCTAGCATGTAGAGTTACAAGTTTAGTAGAGACGGGTCAGACTTGCTGAGCCTATGTGCTCACGCTTGCTAATATGAGTGGTTTTGCAGGTCAACCTCGGTGCTTATGAGGAGGTTGTCTAGTGAGACTCAGAGACTTCCGAGTCGTTTTACACATGGAGAACCCGGCCACTGCCGTATGACTTCGTGTTGCTAGCGAGAAGAGTCCGCGGGCTGGGCCTCTTCTCGAAAGCGTACTAGATATTAAACGTGAGCTAAACTAGTCTTCTGCTGTGGTTATTTGATGTAAATTATTTAGAAATAACATTTGTAAGCTTCCGCTTTTGATTTACGTGTGCTGTTGGGTGCCGCATATCACGGCACCACCCAACGCGATCGGGTTGGGCCCCTCTCACCTACACTGATCCAAAATGATCTTTCCTCTGTTTCAGTACCTAGCCAGGCCTAACTCTTAAGTCTTAGTTGAGATGAACCTTCTTAAGACATAAAACACTTTTGTTTTGTAATTCCTTACTTGCAATAAAAATTTGTGCATATTCATATCGGTAGGAAACACGACGAAGGGGTTCGATGAAGAACTCGACTCGGAGCAGAAAGTTGAGTATTAAATCATCGCCAAGCTACTGACTTAAAATTAGAACTAAACCTGTAGAAACATAAGGCAAGCCCCGGTTTGCATTTAACAGCTTTCAGTTATATTTTACTTTTGTATCACTTTCATTGGTCTAGTATGTATTGTGCATTAGGTCAAGGTGATTGATACTCCAAATGCATGACCCACAAACCCTTGGAGTTAAAGGGTAGAACAGTTTACCTTCGTGTAGTTTTCTGCTAGGCTTAAGTTGTATAGGAGCTGGTACAAGTCGGGTAGTTGGAAGCTACTCGCGAAGTTAGGAAATTGGTTCAATGGGGTATGATTCTAGAGAATGGAAGAACTGGAATGGAAAATGAGACCTAGCAGAGAGTAGGAGCAGCAGTACATTGGGCCTGTGTTGCCGTAGCTCTGTTTGTGTCGGTTAAGGACCGATGTGTATGCCGCCCTGTTGAGCAAGTTTGAACAGTACCGGATGCATACTGGAATTATGGGATCTAGGAAACCGATGTAACTCGGGTACTCTGGTGTCGAAACTTATACCGCCGTCCTTTTGGGGTTGGTGTCAGAGGTGTAAACCCACTAGCGGAGCAACTTCGACGTGTTCCGGGTAGTGGCCCTTCTAATGGGTCGGTAGAACTGGTTCGGCATTGGAGTGACGGGGGAAAGGTTGCTGCATGAAACATAAGAAAGAGCTCTTGTGTGAGTCTTTCGAGGCGGGTGTATGTGTCGTGTGTTCCGGGTGTGTCCTGATTCGATCCACCGTCCCTCACAGTTATATGAGTACCACTTGTTCACTGCGTTGTGACGTAGTAATTACTTCCAGATGAAGTGAAATGAGTCATTGCTGTTGTGAAGTTCTTATGTTCATTGTATTACAAACCATGTATGCTATAGTTGTAGAGCTAACTAAGTTTATCTTCCACTTTGGGCATAACCACATCGGAGGAAAGCGTTTCTTGTTTGATTGTGGACTTCCGATGTGAGGGTTGCCTAAGGCATATCAATCTGCTGCAACATCTTTTTCCTATATTATTAATCCCTGCATGTAGAGTTTCATGCTAGGAGTGTCGGTTAAGTTTTGCTGAGCCATCCTGCTCACGCTTGCATTATTAGTGTTTTGCAGGTTATATAAAATTTGCTATGAAGATGGTTGCTCGGTGAGACATCGGAGACCCATCGGAAACCTTGCCGCTACACTCACCTTTGTTGAAGCTAGTAAGAAGCGTCCATGGGCTGGACGTCTTCTCTTTTGTATAGTTAGGATCGAGAGTACGTGTGTATGTATATTCCGCTGCGTGTACCATTGTGGTACATTATGTTGTAAATGACACTAATTTGAGAAATAAAAGACTTTTTATGTTAATGGTTTCTTTTCGTGTATGCTGTTGGGTGCCGCATCGCACAACACCACCCAATGTGTATCATGGTGTGTGGATCCCGGAAGGGGTTCCCCATAGGCGTGGTATCAGAGCTCCATTGGGAATAGCACGCATGAAAAGAGCATATTTTTGAAAACTTAGAAGTATACGAGTGAGGAACGGATAGTATGCCCACATAAGGACTATAATAGCATAGTTACTTAAGGTGGCAAGCTAACAGTGTGTTATTATTGAGTATTTCAATTCTGTAACAACGCACCTATGTGGAGGTAAGCATGGTAAGGAATGCCACCGAAAGCAGATCAATTTTGGTAGCTCCCCTGACGAGGAAAATGGTTCAGGGTATAGGTCTCACAGCTTGGTGTGAGACATCAATATGAAACTCTTGAACTCTTCATGTTCCTGAGTTCATATGAAATGTTGGTCCCTGGTATGCATTAGGCAAGAAAGTGGAAACCCCATCGTGTGGTCGGTAACACGATAGTGTGTTATTCTGGAATTAGCCTAGGAGGACATACGCAGCGCTTGCCATCTGCGTGCCCTGCAGGGTAGTAGGTGGTACCGTTGGGTTGATAACATTCCCAACCGTGACGACCCGTTCACGCTCTACTCGGGTTCCCTGTCGTGTGGTGTGAAAACACGACCATGTACCTTGAGACGTGGCTTGACTCAAGGACGGCCCGTATGTCAATGATATGGGGCGTATGTTTATTATGATATGGACCTGCCTGAAATGACAACCCTCTTGTGTGCTTCATAATTGATTGTTTTTCTGCAGGTACTTGACCATGTTAGAACATTGCGTTTAGAAGACGTGTGTGAGTGCTCGTTTTAGTGCCACCCCTTGAGACGTATATGCCGGTGTAAAGCCGGTTAGGATTTTTGATTTGGTGAGGAAACGTAGTACCGTAATATGTTCTTAACAGCATAAAAAATGAAGTTTTCAAAGAAAAGAGTAATTTTGGAGTCTAGTATTCCATTAGGGGTTAATGAACTCCTTTATTGAACTAAGAGTCAATTGGGAGTATAGTTTTCATCTCAAATATTTAGAAACAATCTCCCCTGTTTTCGGCAGAATTGTTGCTCAACTTGAACATGACATAACTTTAGGTTGGTTGAACCAATGTAGGTGAGAGATACATTTCTGGAAAGGTTTTTAAGTCTTCTACAACTTTTCTGTAGAACTCTAGATCAAAATCACCCTTCAAATGGATGAAAATCTCATATGAATATGCACTGTCCAGAAACAGGGCAGAACAAAAATGCTCGTTGGAAATATAATGGAGTTATCTATAACTTTGATATTCAACTTGAGATATGTAACTGCCATTTTTATAATCAAATTATGGGATTAAGGCCAAATGGTCATTCTGAACAGAGCATTGTTCATTGCCCATGTAACTTGAGACTTGTTCTGGACAGGGAGGTTTATGCTTCTCTAGGTTCCATGACATATTCAGTAGTTATCTTTTATCATTCCTTGTTGTTGGTTTAAGTGTTTGACAAACGTGAGCAATCGTTGGTTATATTTCATAATTGTCAAAAACCTTGTTCCATTTCATGTATGCTGCACTGTTGATGTGATGCTTTTGTGGTTAATAATTTTGAGTTCAAGTTGAGTACAATCTTGGATATTAACCATAAATTGCTCGCTCTTGCAGTATGGATCATAACATTCCGGGTATGAGGTTGGTGGTTCCAGCCGTGATGGAAATGATTTGTCGCGCGACGATCACCACATCATCAACCGGACTGGCGGAGGTGTTGGGAAAAATGGCTGAGTCTCTTGACATGTTGGTGCAGCAAGGCATCCGACAAGAGACTTTACAGCATAATCCCACACTGAACACTTATTTGGATTTTCTAGAAAGACAACCACCGGTATTCTCGGAAGCTAAAGAAGCCTTGGAGGCAGATTATTGGCTCCGGGTGATTGAATCTAAATTGGGAATGCTCCAGTGTGATGAATATGAGAAGACTTTATTTGCCGCTCAGCAACTTCATGGATCCTCTGGGCTTGGTGGTCTGAATATCTTGCTAAGATCGCTGAAGGCCATCGTGTGATGTGGACGGAGTTTCGTGATGCTTTCCGTGCACGTCATATCTGTGAGGGCATCATCAAAACCAGAGTTGAAGAGTTCTATGAACTCAAGCAAGAAGGGATGAGTGTTATGGAGTACTTTATGGACTTTAACCGTTTAGTACAATATGCATCAGCGTATGTAGATAAGGAGATGATGAAGTGTCATTACTTCTTCCGAGGCCTCAACGTGGAGCTTCGGGCAAAAGTGGCACTATGCAATAAAGGGAATTATAGCGAGTTAGTCAATGCCGCTATGATTCAAGAAATAGCTAAACTCCAGCATAAGGAAAGTAAGAGGAAGAGAAGCTTATCACTGGCAAGTACGGATGATTATCCTCAAGATTGGGGTGGAAATTCAGTCCTTTGACGGACCACCTCAGATTCAATTCTGTCCATATTCAACCATGGATGTTCAGTCACTGCTGCAACAGCAGCAAATGAGTATTTGTGCACCCCCACCTCAGCAAAGTGCACAAGAATATCAACCACTTCCACCTTGTGAAGATCCTGAGCTCACATCGTACGATACTTGTAGTGATGTAGAGCATATTCCTCAGGAGGGTCAAGTGACCCAGCAAAGCAGCAGTCACATGTCATCTCATGCTGCAAAGAAATTCCATGGTCAGCCAAGGAGGACAGCACTGAAAGTGGGAAACGTAAACTATATGGAAGTTGAAGACGTTCCCGTAGGAGAACTCATTTTTGTGGGTATGTTCAGCCTACGTGATCAGCCCACGTTCGTGTTGTTCGACTCGGGTGCCGCACATGATTTTATCAGCAAAGATTATGTGGTTAAGCACGAAATACCCTAAACTTTCTTGGCCGTCTCTTATAAGATTAATTCACCGGGAGGTAGTAGGACAGCGGGAAGAATTCTTACTCGAGCGCCTATATGTTTGGATGGGCGGATATATCCTACTACTCTTATCATCTTGGAAGGCTTGCGGATTGACATAGTCTTGGGAATGGCTTGGTTTACACATCACCAAGCTACCATTGATATTAGTTCACAAACGGTGCAACTGAATTCAAAGAGGCACAGGCAACACACTTTGATTCTGAGAAATGTTGCACCGGAAGTTACTGTTGTATACAATGTTGAAGCTAAGAAACTGGAGGACATTCCAGTGGTCCGGGAATATCCGTACGTGTTTCCCGATGATCTACCGGGCATGCCGCCCAAACGTGAGGTGGAGTTCAAAATTGAACTATCACTAGGAACCACACCCATCTCTCGGAGGCAGTATAAAATGGCACCGAAGGAACTCGCGGAGCTGAAGGAGCAGCTGAATGATTTGTTAAGCAAAGGCTTCATTTGACCAAGTTCATCACCGTGGGGATGTCCCGGGCTGTTCGTCAAAGGACGAGACTCTGAGGCTATGTGTGGACTATCGTCCGCTCAATGCCATAACTATCAAGAACAAGTATCCACTACCACGTATCGATATCCTTTTCAATTAACTAGTGGGTGCCAAGGTTATCTCGAAGATGGATCTTCGGTCCAGATATCATCGGATCCAAATTGTGGCGGACCGGAATCTGCTCATCCAGGATCTCAGAGGGTGGTGCCGCACGATGCGACAACCGACAGCACACATCATAAGAACAACCTTGTATTACATAGAAAACCAACTGAACTGTACAAAGTAGTACAAGACTTCAGTTACAAACTATTATGGAAATTACAACAGCGGAAGCTAAGTTTATACAACTGATGCCCATCTATCTAGCAAAACTCGATTGCCCAGCCCTATGGGCAACACACACTAGCTGCACTCCTCAGCTCAGTGCGGTGTGTACGGCTCCCACTCAGTCATGGTCCCCGACGGAGGGTAGCCCTCGACGGTGGACTCGTAACCCGAGTCCGTGGGGTAGTCATCACCTGAAAAAAACACTTACAGCAGCAACAGTGAGCACCATGGCTCAACAAGAATTAACCGACTCACCTAGGCATGAAACTCTACATGCAGTTTACAACGAACATGGGATGGTAATTCACAGCAAACGGACACGCCTACAAGTTCATCCTTATTTCATCTTTTAGCCACAAGTTAACAGTTCATGAATCTGAAATTTAGTAATAGCAATATTTTGTGGCACACATGTAGCAATACAATTATACATATCAGCAGAATTAAATCATAACATTCCATAGTTTATCTACGTCACGATGCAGTGAACAAGCGGTACTCATCACTGCTAGGGACGGCGAATCGACTTGATATACACATGCAGGGATACCTGAAGAGCACGTCACGTACGCCCACACGCGGAGCTGCACACAGCACGCTCACCCCGTGTCGTACGGGACAACCTTTCACCCAACAGCCCAAATGTCGAACCGGTCGCACCGAAATGGACAGGAGGTTCCCTACACGTAGCATCTCTCTACGCCTGTTAGCAGATTTCCACCTTGCTGCCCTCAACCTACACCTATAAATCGGTGTGCTATGCCTCGATGCCCGGAGGTTTAGGTTACATCGGTTTATCAGGGCCCATATATCCGAGATGCCTTTGGTACGTTCAATACTTGTTCAGCAGGGCCGCACACAGATCGGTCCTCAATCGACACGGACGGGGCTGCGCCCACAAGACTTCCGCTTGCTGTGCCCTAGCTCCTGCCTAGTCTCATTTTCTTACTAAAGAGATCTCACATCACTCAAACCAATCCCGTGTGTCCCGACTCCTATACTCGCGAGTAGATTCCAACTACTCGACTTGTACCGAAGTTCTATGAACATTAAGCACAGCGTATACTACTCAAGGACTTATACACTATCCTCACTCTTGTGGGAATAATCTGGCTATGCACTTGGGTTTCATCCATCCTACACCTAATGCACAAACATGCTTCATGCTACGTGTATATAAAGAAAAACTTTGCAAATTTTGTTAATGCAAACCGGGGCTTGCCTTGTTGCTGCTGGTCAGAGGTTAGTGCTTCGTCCGGAAGAAGGAAGTACAGCACTTCCGGAGTTTCCTCACCTTCAGCGACTATACGTAAGCAATATACTATATGTCAATTTAAATGCAATGTGTTAAATTAAATATGTAAAGACCATAACTCTAGATAGCCCTCTCCTTTGGCTCTGAAATTTTTATGGTGGCTTGGTAGGGTCCTAACCAGAGTCTTGACCAAGTTTCATTTTAGCTTTGTACAAATAAAAACCTATTTGGTCATTAGTATAACCTCTAAGGATTTTTTAAGGACTTTCATGGCTCAAACCGTTACTTTCTGGAAACTAGAAGTTGAAATGGTTCGAATGGAATTGGTTTCATATCATTTGAAGAATTCTAGATGAAGTTATGCCCTAATCAAGATTTGAGAAAATCTGAAAAATGTTTCTGTACATTTTTCTATTTTCTCAGGGCAGTTCACTTAATCACACCATTAGGGGGACTAAATGAACTTGGATGGGTCTGCAATTTTTACTGTGACTCAAGGATTTTCAAATGAACATCCTAGCCAAATTTCAGAATTTTCCATAAAAGGGTTCTCCAGATAAAATTATAAACAATTTAAATTTTAGGGAATTAATTCTGGAAAAGGAATAAGTTTCATAAGCTGAAACCTGTTTTGTTGGTTTGTATTCAAAAAGATGAGTCCAACAAAATTTGGTTCACTGTATTTGGAGCTTCCTAGCAAAAGTTATAACTAGTTGAAGTTTGAACCAATTCTGAAAGTCAAATAAAAGTTTAAACCGGGTTGTGGACCCCACTCTTTAAACTGGCCCACTGAGATCGTGGCCACACCGCAGCCCACGGGGTTTTACCCATGCTGCCGCACCAGATCCCAGCCACAAAGCGGATCCCCGCTGGAAACAGGGACTGACCGGTGGACCCGCCCCCCCCCCCCCCCCCCGTCTACCTCGCGACACCCCGCAACCCCCGCGGCGGCGCTTCACCGGAGAACTCACCGCCGGCCATTTTACCGCACGACCTTCGATGGATTTCGCCGCCTATACCCCACTTTGCTTGGAGAACACATTGGGGCACTCACCGAAGCTCGGCGATGGCCGGAATCACACTCGCGACGGTGACAGTGGTGATCCGCACTCCGGCGATGTCGCCCGAGATACTCAGGCCCCTATTTTTGGAACGGTTTGCTCCTACAGCTCTGCTGTGGTATGCTGAGCACGAAAATGAACTCGGTTTGGCATGGAAACGGCCGGAGCTAGGACTTCACCGTCGACCTAGGGCTAAAACGGTGGATACTCGAAAAACTCAAATAGCAGCGCCAAAACTCGATGGTTTCTGATGGTCTTTGATCCTAGGTGGCCGTGGGGACATGTAGAACATGTGTTTAGCTTGGTTTACGCGGTGGTGGACTGATCACCACGAATTTTGGATCCTTGGCTAGCTCGGTTCTTTGAACACCGAGGACTAAACGCGGAAATTCTCTCCCGACAGGGCATGAAACGAGGTAGGGTTTTCACCGTGAGTTCGAGCAGCCTCTGGCGCGTCTAGTTGCTGTTGATTGTCGGTCACTAGGATGCTTAGATCGGCGGTGCACCGAGGACCCGAGAGAGCGGCCGAAAGGTGGATGTTTTCGGTCGAGAGGCGAAACAGCGTACGGGGTTCGGGGCTGCAGCGCTGGGTTTGCCTTCGTGAGCAAGCAGCGGTTGCGCGGAGCGCCAGCCTGTCGTGTGCTGAAGCAGTGGCAACTGAGCAGCTCGGTGGCGTCGTCCGGTGAGGAGACTCGGGAGAAACAACACCGAGCGCTGAGTATATGGCGGTTCCCTCTGTTGCTCAGGCTGACTGATGGGCCCTTTGTCACCCTTCTCTCAATTTCATTTGTTGCTGCAAATATCCAATCTACTCCCTCTTAAATGGTAAGCTTAGCCACCAAGTCAGAGAGTAAATTTGAATTCACCAAAATGAAATTGGTTTGGCTGAATTTGTGTAACACCCTCAATTTCATATTCATGCATTACATATAGAAAAACATTATAAAAGAAATAGAAATGGGAAAGAATCATAAAAATGGGAGAAAGATAGCTGAAAAGAGCCAATTCCAATTCGCCGAGGGGCGCCGTCGACACTTCCCGCGGCCTGCTGGCCACGTGGCGCCTTCGGAGCTCATCCCTGCGGAGGGGGTGAGGTCCGGCACTGCTGGCCACGTGGCAGGCTCGGAGCTCGTCTCAGGAGAAGGGGAGAGGTCCGACCCCGCTGGACACGTGTTGCCTTCGGAGCTAGTCTCTGCGGAGAAGCGAGGCTCAGCCGCGGGACACGTGTTGACTACGGAGCTAGTCTCTGCAGAGAAGCGAGGCCCAGCCCGCTGGACACATGTCAACTTCAGAACTCACCCCTGCGGAAGGGATGAGGTCCGCCCCGCTGGACACGTGTCACCCTCGGAGCTCGCCTCCGAGAGGTCCGGCGCTGCTGGACACGTGTCGTCCTCGGAGCTCACCTCTGAGGAGAAGGGAGGTCCGACACTACTGGACACGTGTCACCCTCGGAGCTCAACTCCGAGAAGAGAAGTCCGACGCTGCTGGACACGTGGCACTCTCGGAGCCTACCTCCGAGGAGAGCGGAGGTCCGGCACTGACACGTGGCGCCCCCAGAGCTCGCCTCTGTAGAAAGGGGAGGTCCGACCCGCCAGACATGTGGCGCACGCGGAGCTCGCTTCTAAGGAGAGGGGAGGTCCCGCCTGCCAGACACGTGGCGCACGCGGAGCTTGCCTCTGAGAGAGAGGGAGGTCCCGCCCGTCAGACACGTGGCACAACTAGAGCTCGCCCCTGAGGAAAAGGGAGGCCTGACCCCCGATGGACACGTGGCACCTCCGGAGGTCACCCTGCGGAGGTGACGAGATCCTTAAGCGGTTTTCCCCCGTGCGCGAGTACTCGGTACTGAGAAAACCGACATGATTTCTTCCACGTTGACACCGCACCCAAATCAATTGGAGATAAGTTGTTAAGATCCAAAACAAATTGAATAGGACTTTTATTTGAATTCCAATCGGAGTAGGACTCTTCTTTCATCCCTTATAAATAGAACCCAAAACCCCTTGGCTGCAACCACGTACCTATTTTCCACCTCCCGAGTCGACGACTTGGAGGCCCTAGCTCCCAACTCACCGAGTTGACCCCCTTCGTCGGAGTTCAGCCACCGGTGAGACCGCCGACGAGCCCCGTCACGCTCGCCGTCGCCGGAAGAGAGCCAACGATCTGACCTGCTGCCATTGCTAGGAGGAAGGCCGAGGTAGGTCTTCATTACCATCTTATGACATCGTCACGGTTTCTACACATCTGTTTTCTTCGAACAGAAGCTTTTGTGTGTGGACAGATCACGTGTTGATCGGTTTTTGATGGTGGAATTGATCTAGATCTTGAGTCAAGATCATCACCACATCCACACTTGATCCTTACACCCTTGTTCACCATAAAACCCCATGCCAGCCAGTAAAACATGAAAGAACACGTACAAACAGATCTAAATAAGACAGCATCATAGGATTTGCATCATTACATCTTGAGTAAAGTTTGTGCACGATGTTTGATTGCTATAATTTTGTATGTGCGTGGTCGTGAGTAGAAGTACAAGCTCAGGAAACTATCTACGAAGGACTACAGCACCAAGACTTCGAGACACGTGAGCAACAAAAGCTACAGGAACAAGGCAAGTGCCCCTTGACCATATTGATCCCATGTTTTGGAAACTGTTTTATTTGCGAAAACATGTATTCTTGAGTCAACTTGATGGTAAACCCTTTTATAGGAGTTTACTAGTTTTGTTAACCATCCTTGTCGCCGGGAAAGTTTATGAGTCGGGTATGGTCGTTTTTGCTTTTCGCTTCGCTTACGGGTTACGGGAAGCCGAGATAGAACATGTCTAGCTACTGCACTAATATGAATAATGATAATGAGAACTTGATGATGATAATGAGCATAGAATCAGGGGAGATCTAGGCAAGCTTGGTTCGTTGATGTTGTAGAATGAGATGGTGGTTTACTTGCTAGATTGTTATGGACCATGGAAGGCGCGGGGAATGGGAGTCGAGAGAGGACTGCCCTGGGAACTGCAGGGCACAAGAGGGGGCCCGTAGGTGGGAGAATGTTGATTCGAGCCTGCTGGTGAAACCTTATTGAGTCCATACATCTAGTAGCCCTTTGTAAAGGCTATTTTGTGATCTCTTAACCACACACCGACGGTTGTGTACTGGTATAATGGAGGTTCTGCAGTCGCCGACGGGTGACAAAATCACAAACTTCTGGGTAAAGTGGTGCAACCTCGTAAGAGTGTAAAACTATCATGATAGCCATGCTTACGGTCACAAGCGCCTGATCAACTCACATGATTAGAGGGAAATTTGGGATGGAAAGTTGGGATGGTTATCGGGATGGTTATTGGTTTGGTTATGGTATGATCATTGGAAATTGGTTTCGGGACTGTTGAGTCATGATAATGAGTTTTGGTTCTGGTTATGAGATGGATATGAATATGAGATGGTTATTATGAACATGAGATGTTGTTGAGAAAGATTAATGGCTGGATGAGACGGGATAAGTGGTAAATTATGATGGAGGTATGTTACTGTTTTAATTAAATACATATTCGGATTAAATTCACTTAAAGATAATCGCTGTTTTTATCATGTTTGTGAAACAAAATTTGCTTTATGCAATGAGCCTTTTTATTCCCTACCTTGATGTAAGCTACATGTCATACTTTTCCCGCACTTGCTGAGTACGACATGCACTCACCCTTGCATTATTTATCATACAAACATCAGCAACAGGAGAGGAGTACTTCGAAGATCATGTGGAGTACTAGGCATGTGAACTACCGTCAACTTTCCTGTGGAATTGGAGATGGAGCCGCTGCTGTTTAGTTGCTTCCGCTATCGTTTAGAGACTTCCGCTGCTAGAATAAGTTAGAGACTTCCGCTGCAAGAATAAGCTAGAGATTCATGTAATAAAGTACTTAAACACTATTTATTCGTGGTTATATTCTGAATTCAGTTTGTGGATTACATGTATATATGTGATGAACATCCTGGGCACACATATGCATTAGCTGGGTTCCGTGTTTTACGGGACCGGGCGTCACAATTTGCTTCATATTTGAATATGAATTCAAATTCAGTTTTGAATTAATGCAAATTTAGCTCCCGGCAAGATGAACTCCCATGGGGATGAAAATTGGTGGACTAACTCAGAAAAATGTGCTGAGTTTGAATATGAAGTGAACTTTTGAATTCAAGTGATGAAAGTGGCTGCAAAATGAATTTGCATTCAAATTGGTCCCTTTTTTGAATGTCTCCAAAAGTGCCTCAAAAAGTATTGGATTTGCATGAAATTTTGCCTGAGCTTTTCCAAGACTATTTAAGGTCTAGGGGTGAGCTCAACCTTTCATGTTTATGTGTATGACTCCAACTTTCTTAAGTTAGGGCCTTCCCCTCTAATCACCCTTTTGATGGTGTTTACTTGCCCTTCACAAGTGTTCATGAGATATCCACCACATGAGCTGTGGTATTGTGAGGTGATGAACATTTTTTTGCAAGTCACTTTCTTGGGCTTTTACATCCCTCCCTCCTTAAAGGAATCTCGTCTCGAGATTACAAAACAAGAGACGACGATGTAAGAGGAGATTTACCTGTGATGAGACACCATGAAATCCGGGTACTTTGAGCGAAGGAATTCCTCGCTCTCCCATGTCGCTTCTTCAGCGGTGTGGTTGCTCCACAGTATCTTGTAGAACCACAGCGTTTGGCTACGTGTGGTCCGAGCCTTCTCATCAATAATTGCCACTGGATATTCCGCATATGTCAAATCCGGTTGCAGCTCGCCAATGTCTTCGGTGGGAACAGCAGCCGTATATTTCAGACATTTTCGTAGTTGTGAAACATGGAAAACGTCGTGAACACCGGCGAGAGATGCCGGTAGTTCCAGTCTATATGCCACTGGTCCACACTTCTCGGTGATAGCATAGGGTCCAATAAATCTCAGAGCGAGCTTCCCCTTCACGCCGAAGCGGTGCACGCCTTTCATCGGAGATACACGGAGGTACACGTGCTCCCGTACATCGAAGTGTAGCGGCCTACGCCTCTTATCAGCGTAACTTTTCTGTCGGGATTGATTGGCCTTCAAGTTGGCTTGAATCATCCGAACGCGCTCTTTGGCGTCGTTCACCACATCAACCCCGAATGTGACCCTTTCACCAGACTCGCACCAGTTTAATGGGGTGCGGCATTTGCGACCGTAGAGAGCCTCATATGGTGCCATCTTGATACTCGCTTGATAGCCACTGTTGTATGAGAATTCCGCCAACGGTAGATAATCATCCCAGTTTCTACTGTGGTGGATGGCACACGCCCTCAACATGTCTTCTAGTACTTGGTTCACCCTCTCAGTTTGCCCATCTGTCTGAGGGTGATAGGGAGCTTCTAATCAGCTTAGTACCCAATGCAGCGTGCAACTGATCCCAGAAACGAGATACAAATAGTGTGCCTCGATCTGAGATTATAGTCTTGGGTACCCCATGTAAGCATAGAATCCTCGCAATGTACAACTCCGCATACTTGCTGGCATTGTAACGTGTATGCACGGGAATGAAGTGAGCCGACTTGGTTAATCGGTCAACGATTACCCAGATGGAATCATGCTTGTTGGAAGTCAGGTGTAATCCCACAATGAAATCCATGCTCACATCTTCTCACTTCCATGCCGGAATTTTCAGGGGTTGCAGCAGCCCTGATTTCCTCGATCCGCTTTCACCCGCCTACATGTATCACACTAGCTCGGATACGTATTTAGCCACTTCCCGCTTCATCTGTGTCCACCAAAATTTTCTTTTCAAATCTTGGTACATCTTGTTTCTTCATCAAGGATCTTCTTCTGCAGCTCCATATTCCGGGGTACGACTATGCGGTCATTGAACCACAGCGTCCCCTCATCATCTTTCTGGAAACATTTGATTTCCCCATTGTCTATTCGTCTCTGGAGATGTGCCATGCCCTTGTCAATCTTTTGAGCCGCAATGATATCCTCCCTAATGGTAGGGATGAGAGCAAGGTTGTAGAGTGACCCATAAGGAACCAAGTATAAACTCGGCTCTTCCTCCTCCACCGGTGTAATGGTAAGGTTATGGACATGTGATTTCCGCCTCAGCGCGTCGGCAACCACATTCGCCTTGCCGGGGTGGTAATGAATCTCAATCTCATAATCTTTGATTAGTTCTAACCACCTCCTTTGTCTCATATTCAGCTCCTTCTGGGTGAAGATATACTTCAAGCTCTTGTGGTCGGTGTAGAGATGCACCAAATTCCCCAGGAGATAGTGCCTCCACATTTTTAGCGCCAAAACCACCGCAGCGAGCTCAAGATCATGAGTCAGATAGTGCTGCTCATTTTTATGAAGTTGGCGTGAGCCATATGCGACCACACGTCCTTCCTGCATCAACACGCAGCCGAGCCCGATACCGGACGCATCATAATACACGTCGAAGGGCTTGGTCATATCTGGTTGAGCTAAGACCGGGGCTGTTGTGAGATGCTTCACCAATGCTTGGAACGCTCCTTCACATGCCGCGTTCCAAACATCTTTTGTTCCCTTCTTCAATAATTCTGTCATCGGCTTAGCAAGCTTGGAGAAGCTTGGAATGAATCTCCGTTAATATCCTGCTAAACCGAGGAAGCTTCTGACTTCATGAACAGATGTGGGAGCTTTCCATTTCAGCACTTGTTCAATTTTGCTTGGGTCAACCGCAATGCCATCCGCTGAGATGATATGTCCCAAAAATGGCACTTGGCTGATCCAAAACTCACATTTGCTGAACTTAGCATAGAGTTTATGGTCCCTCAATCGTTGAAGAACGATTCTCAAGTGTTCGGCGTGTTTCTGCTTCTGTCTTGGAGTAAACCAAGATATCATCAATGAACACCACAATGAACTTGTCCAGCTCCTGCATGAACACCGAGTTCATGAGATACAAGAAATATGCCGGAGCATTGGTGAGACCAAAAGACATGACGAGATATTCGTATAAGCCATATCTCGTCGAGAAGACCGTCTTAGGGATATCCTCCGCCCGGATTTTTATTTGATGATACCTGGAGCGAAGGTCCATCTTTGAGAACACACTTGCACCCACAAGCTGATCAAACAGAATGTCAATACGGGGCAGTGGGTATTTGTTCTTGATGGTGACAATGTTGAGCGGCCGGTAATCCACACACAGCCTCAAGGTTTCATCCTTCTTCTTTACGAACAGCGCCGAGCATCCCCAAGACGAGGAACTCGGTCTAATGAAACCTTTGCTCAACAGATCATTGAGCTGTTCTTTCAATTCAGCCAGCTTGTTCAGAGCCATTTTATACAGTCTCCGTGCTAGGAGTAGTCCCGGGTGCAAGCTCAATCTTGAACTCCACATCCCGCTCAGGTGGCATGCCCGGAAGATCATCCGGAAACACGTCAGGGTATTCCCGGACTACGGAGATGTCCTCTAATTTGAGAGCTTCAGTGTTATGATTTGCTGAAACTTCCGGGACAGGGTTGTCTAACACCATGGAATGCGGACGGTGGAATGGTGAATTCAAATGAACCGTCCATGACAGAGTGTCCAGGACAGCGCCATGGTAGCGTAACCATGACATCCATAAGATTGCATCAATCTTCTGTCCCGTAAGGATTATCAAGGTGGTGGAATATATCTTCCCACCTAAGCACAGTGGTGCTTTTGAAATCATTATATTTTCTGAAATCTTCCCTCCCGGTGAGCAGATCATATATGAGCAGTCAGTTGGGAAGACTTGCATTTGATGCTTAGCCACATAGGATGCACTTATGAAACTGTGGGTTGCACCCGAATCAAATAAAATGATGATTGCTTGGTCGTTGAGAGTGAACGTACCCGCCAGCACGTTTTCTCCCTCTGGGATGTCCTCATTGTCGAGGTTGTGAACGCCCCCATTGTGCTGACCAACCTTCTTGACCGGAGGTCGGCCTCGAGCACTGCCCTGATACTGGGCTTGCCTGCTGCTCTGCTGCCCCTGGGGACAGTACTTCGAGAAATGGCCCGCCAGGCCACACGTAAAGCAAGTGTAGCGAGGCGGTCCTCCGCTGATTGGCGGACGGAAACCCGGGGCGCGTTGTGGCGGTGGAAATGCCCAGGGTACCATCTGCTGCTTCTGTTGCGGTCGCGGTGGTGGCGTCGGCGGTCGGAACGGGGGTGGCTGGAAATAACGACCCCCGAACTGCTGAGGTCGCGCCGGTGGATGCCACGGCTGACTGGATGGTGTCCGATACACCATGCGGTATTTCTGATGAGCTCCACCCCCACTGCTGGGTGGAGTGCTGCGCTTTCGCTGCTCAGCTGCCAACTCCCGCTGAGCATCTTCTTGCATGATTGCGGCGTTGACGAGATCATTGAACGTGCCGCGATTGCATTGGATGAGATGCGTCTTCATCTCGGGATTTAACCCCCGATAGAAATGCTCTCGTTTCTTTTCCTCGGCGGAGACATAATCCGACACATACTGCACCAGATGGTTGAAGGCACGGGAGTAGTCATGGGCACTCCTCCCGCCCTGCTTCAGCTGCAAGAACTCTTGGAACTTCCGCTTCATTATCCCGGGAGGGATATGGTAGGCGCGGAACGCCTCCCGGAATTCTTCCCACTCCATGGCGTGGCCAGCCGGTAGTGAGGCGACATAGTTCGCCCACCACGCACCAGCGGCAACGTGAAGCTGCTGCGCCGCGAACAGAGTCTTCTGCCGCTCCGTACATTGGAGCAGCCCGAACTTGGACTCAATTGTCCGCAACCAGTTGTCGGCCTCCAGGGGTTCTACTGCTTCAGTGAACTCCAGAGGGTGCGTGCTCATGAAGTCCAAGTACGTCACAACATGGGGCTCACGAGGCCCCCTCTCTTGACGCCCCCCCGCACCCCCCCCCCCCCGCCTGGGACATATTTTGCATGATCGTGTGGAGCAGATCGGTCTGCTCCTCACGATTACCCACCAGGGCCGTGATCACATCCGCTAGTGTAAGCGGAGGCGGCGGTGGTGGTTGTTTCTGCGGGGTACTGTCGTAGGCAGGTGGCTGGGAGTCATCATCCCCTGCTGTATAGAGCCACCGACCTCATGCGCGGCCCGAGTGCGAACCATCTGCAACCATACGACAGTAAAGATCAGTCCCACAACATACTTCATACAGTCCAATAAAATAGGCGTAAAACATAATGACAGTAAAACATGCGATACATCTCGTATACAGATAATATATTAACTTTGCACAAGCTACACAATTACAAGACCAAACACAAGCTAGTTAAATCCAAATTGATGGACTTCCTCTTCGGAAGTTCATCTCTACTAGGTTTGGTCACTACGAGACGTTAACATCGCTTTGTCATCACGTATACTACCCTTATATCTTCAATACGACACAAACATGACCTCTAGCAAAAGAAACTTGAGTAAGAAACCTACTCAAATCTTTCACTAGTTGAAGATAACCACTCATGAGTATGTTCTACCTCATTTGGAAGTACTTAAACCCCCTAGGGTACAACAATCTCTTAAATGAGTTCAACTGTCACCCCCCTGCCAGAATGACCAGTTTCTACATATTCAAGATTTTGATCTGGTGCTGGGCATTTTCATGACTCAAGCTGAATACCAAAGTTAAAGTTAACTTCAGTATATATCCAACAAGTATTTATTTGCCCACAGATCAGCTCTGGTTAAAACGTTATGATAATTCAAATTCAACAGAACTTCTGGAAGAATTTCAACAGCACCTCCTTTGGAAGTTGCTGTTTTCAACTCTAATTTCCACTGAGTTCTGTGCTGAAATTGCAGAAACTTTGAATTACAAAGATGTAACAAATCTCCTACCCTTTCCAAAAAGTGTCATATGAAAATTTTAGATTTTTATACTGAAAGTTATGCTGGAAAAATAGAACAGTCCAGAGAGTGTTTTGAATCTGTCCTGGTTCTGGACAGTTTACAATCATCTGGAATTTCAGCCAGTTTAAGGTGTGATTCAGCTCTGGAAGTCTACAGAAAAGTTGTAAAGTACTTAAACACCTTTCCAGAACTATATCCCACACCTCCATTAGCTAAATAATCTGTGAGTTATGCTCTGTTTAAAGTTCAGCAGACTTGCTGCCAAAACAGAGCACTCTGTTTTCCAATTCCTTTGAGCTAAACTGATCAACCATTGAATTCTTCTACCCAACCAGGGTCCTACATATTGAAACTTAGTTACTTTAGTTCCTTGTTACCATTATCTTTCATGCACATGCCTATTATGTGTTGGTACTATGTTCCTCACAAAAAGAAAAAAATCCTAACCGGATTATACCGGCATATACGTCTCAATTGTGGCACTAAGCGGTCGCTCACACACGTATACTACACGGTTTACATACGTGGTTAGTACCTGCAGAAGAACACACAATAATGATGCACTCAAGGGTTATTTTCATTTCAGGCAGGTCCACATTTAAAAGTAAATACATACGCCGTATCATTGCCATACGGCCGTCCTTGAGTTAAGCAACGTCTCAAGGTACGTGATCGTGTTTTCACACAACACGACGGGGAATCCGAGTAGAGCGCGAATGGGTCGTCACGGATGGGAATTTTATCAACCCAACAGATATCACCTACTTCCCTGCAGGGCACGCTGATGGCAAGCGCTGCGTATGTCCTCCTGAGCTATCTCCAGACGAACACACTATCGCGTTACTGACCACAAGATGGGGTCTCCACTTTCTTGCCTAATGCACGCTAGGAATCAGCATTTTATATGAACTCAGGAACATGAAGAGTCCAAGAGTTTCATATTGACGTCTCACACCAAGATGTGAGACCTATCCCTGAACCACATTCCTCGTCAGGGGAGCTAACCGAAATTGAACCGCTTTCGGTGGCGTTACTTACCATTTTTTTACCTGAGCGTAGGTGCATCATTACATAATTAAAATTCAGAATTATAACACATAGGTTAGTCTTGCCACTTTAAGTAACTGTTCTAATATAGTCCTTACTTGGGCAAACTAGTGAATCCTCACCGTAAACCTAAGTAACTGTGCTATCCCCAATGCAGCTCTGATACCAGCCTGTGGCGGACCGGAATCCGCTCATCAAGGATCTCAGAGGGTGGTGTCACACGATGCGACACCCGACAGCACACATCATAAGAACAACCTTGTATTACATAGAAAACCAATTGAATTATACAAAGTAGTACAAGACTTCAGTTACAAACTATTATGGAAATTACAACAGCGGAAGCTAAGTTTATACAACTCACGCCCATCTATCTAGCAAAAGTCAGTTGCCCAGCCCTATGGGCAACCCACACTAGCTGCACTCCTCAGCTCAGTGCGGCGTGTACGGCTCCCACTCAGCCGTGGTCCCCAACGGAGGGTAGCCCTTGCCGGTGGACTCGTAACCCGAGTCTGTGGGATAGTCATCACCTGAAAAACACTAACAGCAGCAACCGTGAGCACCACGGCTCAACAAGACTTAACCGACTCACCTAGACATGAAACTCTACATGCAGTTTACAACAAACATGGGAGGGTAATTCACAGCAAACGGACACACCTACAAGTTCATCCTTATTTCATCCTTTAGCCACAAGTTAAAAGTTCATGAATCTGAAATTTAGTAAGCAATATTTGGTGGCACACATGTAGCAATACAATTATACATATCAGCAGAATTAAATCACAACATTCCATAGTTTATCTACGTCACGACTCAGTGAACAAGCGGTACTCATCACCGTGAGGGACGGCGAATGGACTCGATATACACCTGCAGGGATATCCGAAGAGCACGTCACATACGCCCACACGCAGAGCTGCACACAGCACGCTCGCCCCATGTCATACGGGACAACCTTTCACCCAACAGCCAAAACGTCAAACCGGTCGCACCGAAACAGACAGGAGGTTCCCTACACGGAGCATCTCTCTATGCCTGTTAGCAGATTTCCACCTTGCTGCCCTCAACCTACACCTATAAATCGGTGTGCTATGTTCCGACGTCCGGAGGTTTAGGTTACAGCGGTTTATCAGGGCCCATATATCCGATATGCCTTTGGTACGTTCAATACTTGTTCAGCAGGGCCGCACACGGATCGGTCCTCTGTGACACCCGGTTCCAAAAACAGAACCAAGTTAATGCATATGTATGCCCAGGATGTTCATCACACATACACATGTAATCCACAAACTGAATTCAGAATATAACCACGAATAAATCGTGTTTAAGTACTTTATTACATCGACTAATTGTCTCACTCATGATTATCTATCTTATTCTTGCATGCGGAAGTGTCTAAACGATAGCGGAAACAACTAAACAGCAGTGGCTCCATCTTTAACTCCACAGGCATGTTGACGGTAGTTCGCACGGCTAGTATTCCACATGATCCTCGAAGTACTCTTCTCCTGTTGCTGACGTTTATGTTATAATGCAAGGGTGAGTACATGTCGTACTCAGCAAGTGCGGGAAAAGTATGACATGTAGCTTACAACAAGGTATGGAATAAAAAGGCTCATTTGCAGCAAGCAAATTTTGTTTCACAAACATGGTAAAAACAGCAACTATTTCTAGGTGAGTTTAATCCCAATATATATCCAAGTAAAACAGCAACATACCTCCATCATATTTCACCATTTATCAAGTCTCATCCAGCCATTAACTTTTCTCAAGTTCATCTCATGCTCATAATTATTCATAACCGTCTCATATTCATATAACCGAAACCAAACTCATTGTCATGACTCAAAACAGTCCCAAACCAATCCCAATGACCATACCATAACCATACCGAACATCCATCTCATGTTTTCCCTCTAATCATGTGAGTTGGCCAGATGCTTGTGACCGGAAGCACGGCTATCATGATATTTTTACACTCTGCAGAGGTGGCACCACTTTACCCACAAGTTTGTGATTTCATCACCCGTCGGCGACTGCAAAATCTCCATTATACCAGTACACAACCATTGGTGTATGGCCAAGAGATCACAAAATAGCCTTTACAAAGGGGCTACTAGATGTATGGACTCACTAAGGTTTCACCAGCAGGCTCGAATCACCATTCTCCAACCTACGGGCCCCCTCTTGTGCCGTGCAGTTCCCAGGACAGTCCACTCTCGACTCCCATTCCCCGCGCCTTCCACGGTACATAACAACCTAGTAACACACCTAATTAGTCAGCTAAGCCGCACCCATATTTGGCCTTGTGGTGGCACTGTTTTCCTGGCATGTGCTGGCATGAACCGGTCCTTAGATCTACGTCAAGTAAACAACCATCTCATTCAGCAACATCCACAAACCAATCTTTCCTAGATCTCCCCCGATTCCATGCTCATTAACTTCATCAAGTTCTCATCATCATTATTCATATGAGTGCAGTAGCTAGACATGTTTTAATTCAGCTTCCCGTATTGCGTGGATTAAGCGAAGCAAAAAGGAAAAACGACCATACTCGACTCATCAACTTTCCCGGCGACAAGGATGGTTAACAAAACTAGTAAACTCCTATGAAAGGGTGTCCCATCAAGTTGACTCAAGCATACACGCTTTCGCAAACAAAACAGTTTCAAACATAGGATCAATATGGTCAAGGGGCACTTGCCTTGCTCCCGAGGCTCTTGTTGCTCAAGCGTTTCGAAGTCTTGGTGCTGTAGTTCTTTGTAGATGGCTTCCTGAGCTTGTCCTTCTACTCATGACCACGCACATACAAAATTTACAGCAATCAAACATCATGCACAAACTTTACTCATGATGCAATGGTGTAGATGAATGCAAATCCTATGGTGCGGTTTTATTAAACCAGTTTGTACGTGTTCTTGCATGTGTTAATGGGCTTTCATGGGGTTTTATGATGAAGAAGGGTGTAGGGATCAAGTGTGGACCTGGTCATGATCTTGACTCAAGATCTAGATCAATTCCACCGTCAAAAACCGATCAAAACGAGATCTGTCCACACGAAAAAGTTTCTGTCCGAAGGTAGCGAAGAAAACGGATGTGTAGAAACAGCTACGATGTCGTAGGATGGGTAATGGAGACCTACGTCACTTCCCTTATGATCGTCAGCTCTTTTCCGGCGACGGCGTGGCGTGATGGGGCTCGTCGGCGGCTCACCGGCGACTGAACTCCGGGGGAAGGGTGTGTCAAACTCGGTGAGTTGGGGCTAGGGCCTCCAAGTCGCCGACTCGGGAGAGGAAAAAGGGTACGTGGTTGCGGCCAAGGGGGTTTTGGGTTCTATTTATAAGGGGAAAAGGAGGAGTCCTACTCCAATTGGAACTCAAATAAGAGTCCAACTCAATTTGTTTTGGATCTTAACAACTTATCTTTTCAGTTAGGTGTGGCAGCCTTGGGGATTTTGTCCCCACAAATGTGGGAAAAAATTTGGGGAAGATTGTGTCGGTACCCTCCGTACCGGGTACTCCCGCACACAGGAGGAAAAACCGCCTAAGGACCTCGCATCTCCGCAGTGGTGAGCTCCGGAGGCGCCACATGTCCAGCGGGGGCCGGTCCTTGCTTCTCCTCAGAGGCGAGCTCTGGACCTGCCACATGTCCACTGCCAGGGTGAGCTACGAAGGCACCAAGTGTCCAGCAGGGCCGGGCCTCCCCTCTCCTCAGAGGCGAGCTCCGAGGGCGTCACATTTCCGGCGGGGCTGGACCTCCCCTCTCCTCAAAGGCGAGCTCCCGTGGCGACATGTGTCCAGCGGGCCGGGGCCTCTACTCTTCTCAGAGGCCAGCTCCGGTGGCAACACGTGTCCAGTGGGGCCTGGCCTCCCTCCTTCTCAGAGGAGAGCTCCCGTGGCGACATGTGTCCAGCGAGCCGGGGCCTCTCCTCTCCTTAAAGGAGAGCTCTGAGGGCGGCACGTTTTCCGCGGGGCCGGACCTCATCCCTTCCACAGGGGTGAGCTCCGAAGTCGACACGTGTCTGGCGGGGCCGGGGAAGTGCCGTCAGCGCACTTCGACAATTTAGAATTGGCTCATTTCAGATATCTTTTTCCCATTCCCCGCCATTTTTACGACTCTTCCTCCATTTCAATTTCTTTTATAAGTTTTCTCTATGTGAAAGATGTGCAACGGATGGAAATTGAATTTGAGTATGTTACAAACCTACCCCCCTTAAACTGAATCTTGCCCTCGAGATTCGATAGAGTAGAGAATAGATGAGGGAATTCTGCCTTGAGGTCTTCCTCACGCTCCCATGTAGTTTCGGCTTCATGTGATGGCTCCACTGTACCTTGCACCAACGGATCACTTTGTTCCTCGTGACCCTTTCCTTCACGTCCAAAATTTGGACGGGGTGCTCCACATAGGTCAGATCCTCTTGAAGCTCAAGCTCATCCATCAGTACTTGTTCTTCCGGAACTCTCAAGCACTTCTTTAGTTGGGACACGTGAAACACGTCATGTACGTCGGAGAGGTGCTTTGGCAGCTCTAGTTGATAGGCTACTTTTCCTCGCTTGCCTAAAATCTTAAAGGGCCTGATGTAGTGAGGTGCTAATTTGCCCTTGATGTTGAACCGTCGTTGGCCTCGAATAGACGATACCTTAAGGTACACGAAGTCTCCTACTTCGAAGGTTAATCTTCTTCGCCTATGGTCCACGTAACCTTTTTGTCGTGACTGAGCAGCCTTCAAATTTTCTCGTATCGTTTGGACCTGCTTTTCGGCGTCTTGCAGCACTTCGGGTCCAAACACTTGGCTCTCTCCGGTCTCATTCCAGAACAGCTGCGTTCTACACCGTCTACCATACAATGCTTCGAAAGGCGACATCTTCAAGCTGGCTTAATAGCTATTGTTGTATGAATATTCAGCATACGGAAAGCTCCTATCCCAACTACGCCCAAGTTTCAAGGCGCAAGCTCTCAACATGTCTTCCAAAATGATTTGTCCTCTCAGTTTGCCCATCAGTTTGTGGGTGATAAGCGGAGCTGAAATTTAGCCGTGTACCCATGGCTTCATGCAGCTTTTTCCAGAACCTAGAGGTAAATTGAGAACCCCGATCTGAAACTATCCTCTTCGGAACTCCATGGCGACACACGGTTTGCTCCATATACAGCTCGGCTAGTTCTGTGACACAGTACATGGTTCTAACAGGAAGGAAACGGACTGTTTTCGTCGATCGGTCCACAATAACCCAAATGGAGTCGTAACCCGACCGAGTACGTGGCAATCCGGCAATGAAATCCATGCTGATGTCTTCCCACTTCCACTCGGGTACCTTCAATGGCTGCAACAGTCCAGCGGGTCATTGATGTTCGGCCTTCACCTGTTGGCACGTGTCGCATAAGGCAACATATTCAGCTATGTCCCTTTTCATACCATCCCACCAATAGCAAGTTTTCAGGTCCTTGTACATCTTTGTACAGCCGGGATGTATGGAATAAGGTGAGTCATGTGCCTCCTTTAATATAGTGTCACAAATGTGCTTCACGTTAGGCACACAAATTCTTTTCCCTAACCAAAGCGCGCCCTTCTCGGTTGCCGGTTGGGCTGACTCGAACTCAATACGAGTACCATGCTCATCTGTCAACTGCACGCTCCTCTCAGCACATTGGATTACTCCGTTGTGCTTGCTTAACCAATCCATTCCAAGTATTATATCAATCCCTTGGGAATCCAAGACAATAAGGTTGGCAAGAAAGTCTACCCCCCTTATTTTAAGGTTTACTTTTGGACATACTATATTAGTCCTCATCTCTCTACCGGGAGAATTAACCAACATAGTGTGTTTCATGTGTGATATGGGCAGATTATACTTGGCAACATACTTGGATGATATGAATGAATGCGATGCTCCAGAATCAAATAAAACAGTGGCGGGGTTTGAGTTGGCAAGGAACATACCAATCACGACGTCCTCAGCTTGTTGCGCTTCCTCAGCGGAGACATGATTCACGTTGCCACGAGCGTAGTTCTGCTGTCCATATTACCTTGCGTAGCTCCTCCACTCAGCCGTGGGTTCTGTTTGGGTGCGTTGGTCGGCTGTCCAAGGCCTTTCTTCGGGCATTGACTTGAAAAGTGTCCCGCCTCTCCGCATGAAAAGCATGCTTTGTTGCCCAAAACAGCAGGAACGTTGGGGCGAGGCTGGTTTTGAGCATAGGCGCCCATGTTGGGATGGGGCGCAGTAGGCAAAGGCATACGAGGGGCTTGCATAACAGGACGTTGCTGCGGTGGTTGATTAGGGCGAGGTGGGTTTGCAGGGTGGAAAGTAGAAGCGGAAGAGCCATACTGTGGTGCAGCTGGTGGCATGAAACGGAGACGTACATTGCTCCCTCGTGGCTGGTATGGCATATTCCTCTTGCCCTCTTGCTCGATCTCACGGATCTTGCTCTCAACCACTGTAGCTTTGCCCACGAGCTTCTGGAAGTTTGCATAATCGGTGTTGAGCAGTTGTACTTGGATCTCATTGTTCAATCCTCTCATAAACAAGTATTGCTTCCTTTGATCCGAGCTGACATCTTCGGGAGCATACCTTGACAGCTGCGTGAATTTGTTGAGTTACTCACTCACGCTCTTCTTTCCTTGGCGGAGACCTTCGAACTCTTGCCTTTTAAGGATCATGACTCCAGCAGGGACGTAATGAGAGCGGAAACTCTCCTTGAATTCAGCCCAAGTGATAGTATCCTGGTTGTTATGAGCATAGCAAAGAGCGTCCCACCAGTCAGTGGCTGCTCCCATAAGTTGGTGCGATGCGAAGAGAACTTTCTCCTGATCATTGCACTGAACAATAGCAAGCTTCTTTTCCATGGATTTCAACCAATCATCAGCCTCCATTGGATCATTAGCTTGTGCAAAAGTAGGCGGTCGAGTCCTCATGAACTCTCCCAATCTGTTGTGAGCCAGCGGTGGTGGTGGTGGTGGCGGTGGGGGTGCAGGAACGGGGTTAGGATTGTTGTTGTTGTTGGCTTGCAGCTGTCCCAAAGTTTGTATCATAGTTTGCATGAGCTGGTTCTGCATAGCCATCAACCATTCAAGGTTGTTTGCAGCAGCCCCGGGGTTGGCATTTTCAGGAACTTCAACGTTGCCATCCTCTTGTGGTTCATGGTTACCACGAACGTTCCTCCTTTGACGGCTGGCGTTTTCCCTCACCATCTGTGATAGAGAGTTGGGTAGGATAGAAAAGAGAAGTTTAGATTGCCCCCCCCAACTATATGCATCAAGGTGTATGAACTAAATATCTTATTTTATTAATTTTAGCCTATATTAGGATGTGAACACATGCCGAAGCATCTCATATCTCTCTACTATGTGTGGATGTGGACTTTCGCCTAAGCGTCCCACAACTCACACTAGCACAGAAACACAAGAAATAATCACAAAAGTTTAACACACCACTCTATTCACGCTACTACGATTTAAACGTTCCTATTACAGCTTATTCAATGGGAATCCTAAACCCAATCATGTGAACTGGTGCTGTTCCTGCCGTGTGATGGGGGTGGTCCATCGGACACCTCAATGGTGTTAAGTGCACTCCCACGTGGTGGTGAACGAGTACTTGTGCGTGTGCTGTGCTCCTAATCACCGACATTTATAATTAAGACATGAAAACTTTAGAGAAGGAAGAAATAACTCCAAAACTTCAGAAGCTATGAAGCAAGAAAGGAAAGTGTTGTTGTCCAAAAGAAGAGAAAAGAGGGGCTGAAAATAGCACTCTGCAGTGGCTGAATTGACAAGAAAAGTGCAGCAGCAAGCAATTTTTGAAATAGCAGTTTAGAGGGGTGTTCCTATGTGTTTTAGAGTGTCCATTCTACCTAGGCTTGTGTCCCAAGGTCAACATGGCTCTGATACCAATCTGTGAAACCCGGTTCCGAAAACAGAACCAAGTTAATGCATATGTGTGCCCAAGATGTTCATCACACATACACATGTAATCCACAAACTGAATTCAGAATATAACCAAGAACAAATAGTGTTTAAGTACTTTATTACATCGACTAATTGTCTCACTCATGATTATCTATCTTATTCTTGCATGCGGAAGACTCTAAACGATAGCAGAAACAACTAAACAGCAGCGGCTCCATCTTTAACTCCACGGGCGTGTTGACGGTAGTTCGCACGCCTAGTACTCCACATGATCCTCGAAGTACTTTTCTCCTGTTGCAGACGTTTATGTGATAATGCAAGGGTGGGTACATGTCGTACTCAGCAAGTGCGGGAAAAGTATGACATGTAGCTTACAACAAGGTATGGAATAAAAAGGCTCATTTGCAGCAAGCAAATTTTGTTTCACAAACATGGTAAAAACAGCAACTATTTCTATGTGAGTTTAATCCCAATATATATCCAAGTAAAACAGCAAAATACCTCCATCATAATTCACCATTTATCAAGTCTCAACCAGCCATTAAATTTTCTCAAGTTCATCTCATGCTCATAATTATTCATAACCATCTCATATTCATATCACTGAAACCAAACTCATTGTCATGACTCAAAACAGTCCCAAACCAATCCCAATGACCATACCATAACAATACCGAACATCCATCCCAAGTTTTCCCTCTAATCATGTGAGTTGGCCAGGTGCTTGTGACCGGAAGCACGGCTATCATGATAGTTTTACACTCTGCAGAGGTGGCACCACTTTACCTACAAGTTTGTGATTTCGTCACCCGTCGGCGACTGCAAAACCTCCATTATACCAGTACACAACCGTCGGTGTATTGGCAAGAGATCACAAAATAGCCTTTACAAAGGGGCTACTAGATGTATGGACTCACTAAGGTTTCACCAGCAGGCTCGAATCACCATTCTCCCACCTACGAGCCCCCTCTTGTGCCGTGCAGTTCCCAGGGCAGTCCTCTCTCGACTCCCATTCCCCGCGCCTTCCACGGTCCATAACAAGCTAGCAACACAGCTAATTAGTCAGATAAGCCGCACCCATATTTGGCCTTGTGGTGGCACTGTTTTGCTGGCATGTGCTGGCATGAACCGGTCCTTAGATCTACGGCAAGTAATCCACCATCTCATTCAGCAACATCCATGAACCAAGCTTGCCTGGATCTCCCCCGTTTCCATGCTCATTAACATCATCAAGTTCTCATCATCATTATTCATATGAGTGCAGTAGCTAGACACGTTCTAATTCAGCTTCCCGTATCCCGTGGATTAAGCGAAGCAAAAAGGAAAAATGACCATACCCGACTCATCAACTTTCCCAGCGACACGGATGGTTAACAAAACTAGTAAACTCCTATGAAAGGGTGTCCCATCAAGTTGACTCAAGCATACACGCTTTCTCAAACAAAACAGTTTCAAACATGGGATCAATATGGTCAAGGGGCACTTGCCTTGCTCCCGTGGCTCTTGTTGCTCAAGCGTTTCAAAGTCTTGGTGCTTTAGTTCTTCGTAGATGGTTTCCTGAGCTTGTCCCTCTACTCACGACCACACACATACAAAATTTACAGCAACCAAACATCATGCAAACTTTACTCAAGATGCAATGGTGTAGATGAATGCAAATCCTATAGTGCGGTTTTATTAAACCAGTTTGTACGTGGTCTTGCATGTGTTAATGGGCTTTCATGGGGCTTTATGATGAACAAGGGTGTAGGGATCAAGTGTGGACGTGGTGATGATCTTGACTCAAGATCTAGATCAATTCCACCGTCAAAAACTGATCAAAACGAGATCTGTCCACACGAAAAAGTTTCTGTCCGAAGGTCACGAAGAAAACGGATGTGTAGAAACAGCGACGATGTCGTAGGATGGGTAATGGAGACCTACCTCGCTTCCCTTATGATCGTCGGCTCTTTTCCGGTGACAGCGTGGTGTGATGGGGCTCGTCGGCGGCTCACCGGCGACTGAACTCCGGGGGAGGGGTGTGTCCAACTCGGCGAGTTGGGGCTAGGGCCTCCAAGTCGCCAACTCGGGAGAGGAAAAAGGGTTGCAGCCAAGGGGGTTTTGGGTTCTATTTACGAGGGGAGAAATAGGAGTCCTACTCCAATTAGAGCTCAAATAAGAGTCCAACTCAATTTGTTTTGGATCTTAACAACTAATCTTTTCAGTTAGGTGCGGCAGCCTTGGGGATTTTGTCCCCCCAAATGTGGGAAAAAATTTGGGGAAGATTGTGTCGGTACCCTCCTTACCGGGTACTCCCATGCACAGGAGGAAAAACCGCCTAAGGACCTCGCATCTCCACAGTGGTGAGCTCCAGAGGCGCCACGTGTCTAGCGGGGGCCGGTCCTTGCTTCTCCTCAGAGACGAGCTCCGGATCTGCCACGTGGCCACAGCCAAGGTGAGCTACAAAGGCACCACGTGTCCAGCGGGGCCGGGCCTCCCCTCTCCTCAGAGGCGAGCTCTGAGGGTGCCACGTGTCAGGGGGGGCCGGACCTCCCCTCTCCTCAGAGGTGAGCTCCCGTGGCGACACGTGTCCAGCGGGCCGGGGCCTCTCCTCTCCTCAGAGGCGAGATCCGTTGGCGACACGTGTCCAGCGGGGCCGGGCGTCCCTCCTCCTCAGAGGAGAGCTCCCGTGGCGACACGTATCCAGCCGGCAGGCGCCTCTCCTCAGAGGCAAGCTCCAGTGGCGACACCTGTTCAGCGGGGCCCGGTCCTCTCCTCTCCTCAGAGGAGAGCTCCGAGGGCGACACATGTCCCGCGGGGCTAGACCACATCCCTACTGCAGGGGTGTGCTCCGAAGTCAACACGTGTCTGGCGGGGCCGGGGAAGTGCCGTCAGCGTACTTCGACAATTTAGAATTGCCTCATTTCAGCTATCTTTTTTCCATTCCCCGCCACTTTTATGACTCTTCCTCCATTGCAATTTCTTTTATAAGGTTTCTCTATGTGAAAGATGTGTAACGCATGGAAATTGAATTAGAGAGTGTTACATCCTCAATCGACACGGACAGGGCTGCGCCCACAAGACTTCCTCTTGCTGCGCCCTAGCCCCTGCCTAGTCTCATTTTCTTACTAAAGAGATCTCACATCACTCGAACCAATCCCGTGTGTCCCGACTCCTATACTCGCGAGTAGATTCCAACTACTCAACTTGTACCAAAGTTCTATGAACATTAAGCACAGCGTATACTACTCGAGGACTTATACACTACTCTCACTCTTGTGGGAATAATCTGGCTATGCACTTGGGTTCCATCCATCCTACACCTAATGCGCAAACATGATTCATGCTAAGTGTATATAAAGAAAAACTTTGGAAATTTTGTTAATGCAGACCGGTGCTTTCCTTGTTGCTGCTGGTCAGAGGTTAGTGCTTCGTCCAGAAGAAGGAAGTCCAGCACTTCCGAAGTTTCCTCGCCTTCAGCGACTATACGTAAACAATATACTATATGTAAATTTGAATGCAATGTGTTAAATTGAATATGTAAAGACCATAACTCTAGCTAGCCATCCCCTTTAGCTCTGAAATTTTTATGGTGGCTTGGTAGGGTACCTAACCAGAGTCTTGACCAAGTTTCATTTGAAACAAAGTTCATTTGAGCTTTGTACAAATAAAAACCTATTTGGTCATTAGTATAACCTCTAAGGATTTTTGAACGACTTCCATGGCTCAAACCATTACGTTCTGGAAACTATAAGTTGAAATGGTCCTAATGGAATTGGTTTCATATCATTTGAACAATTCTAGATAAAGTTATGCCCTAATCAAGATTTGAGAAAATCTGAAAAATGTTTCTGTACATTTTCTATTTTCTCAGGGCAGTTCACATAATCACACCATTAGGGGGACTAAATGAACTTGGATGGGTCTGAAATTTTTACTGTGACTCAAGGATTTTCAAATGATCATCCTAGCCAAATTTCACAATTTTCCATAAAAGAGTTCTCCAGATAAAATTCTCAACATTTTAAAATTTAGGTAATTAATTCTGGAAAAGGGATAAGTTTCATAAGCTGAATCCTGTTTTTTTGGTTAGTATTCAAAAAGATGAATCCAACAAATTTTGGTTCACTGAATTTGGAGCTTCCTAGCAAAAGTTATAGCTAGTTGAAGTTTGAACCAATTCTGAAATTCAAATAAAAGTTTAAACCGGGTTGTGGGCCCGACTCCTTAAACCGGCCCACTGAGATTGCGGCCACACCGCAGCCCACGCGGTTTTACCCATGCTGCCGCACAAGCTTTTGATGTTCTCAAGTCGAAGCTCACACAAGCACCATTGCTGCAACTTCCTGATTTTGAGAAGACCTTCGAGCTTGAATGTGACGCGAGCGGCATTGGCATTGGAGGAGTGCTAATTCAAGGAGGTAAACCTGTTGCCTTCTTTAGTGAAAAATTGCATGGGCCTTCGCTGAATTATTCTACATATGACAAAGAACTTTATGCTTTAAAGCGTGTCTTGCAAACTTGGCAACATTCCCTATGGTCTAAAGAATTTGTCATACATTCAGATCATGAGTCTTTGAAGTATCTTAAAGGACAAGCTAATCTGAACAAACGTCATGCTAAATGGATTGAGTTCATAGAATCATTTCCTTACATCATTAAACATAAGAAAGGGAAAGACAATGTGATTGCCGATGCTTTATCTAGACGTTATACCATACTATGCCAACTTTCTCATAAAATCTTTGGTTTGGAAACCATAAAGAGGTTATATGCTACTGATTTGGACTTCAAATATGCCTTTGAAAATTGTAGAGAGGGAAGAACGTGGCAAAAATTCCTGCTGCATGAAGGCCTTCTCTACCGTGGTAACAAGATGTGTGTTCGAGCTAGCTCCGTTCGTCTTTTGTTGTTGCACGAAGCGCATGGAGGTGGTTTGATGGGACATTTTGGTGTTAAAAAGACAGAGGATGTGTGTAACACCCCAAAACTGCTAAAGAGGGGAATTTAAAATTTTTTGGACGTATTGCATGTGGTGCAGAAATTCAAATTCAAACTGGAATTCAAATTCAAATCAAATCAGAAAAAGAAAAGGAAAAAAGAAAAAGAAAAAGAAAACCCGGAAGCGGCCAGTGGGCCGAAACCCGCCAGACGGCCCAATACCCCGCACCAACCCAAACCCGTGCCCCCCTCTCTCCCTCTCACTGACACACGGGGCCCGCGTGTCATCCTTCTCCTCCTGCGCGCCCACCCGACCCCGGACTCTTCTCTCGCGCCCGATCAAAACAAACCCCGGAACCCACGCTCCCAGCCCCGATTTCCGGTCCCGGACGCCCCCAACATGATCTCAACAGACCGCCGCCCTTTCTCGCCTATTTAAACGCCGACAATCGCCCTGTTCCCCCCCCCCCGATCGGCCGTTTTTCTCTCCGGTGAGAACCGAAGTTTCTACAGCCGATTTCCGTCGATCCTTGCTCAAATTCCCTGATGTAACATGCTGATCACGTTCCACCGCCGCCGGGGAGCCCTGCAGGTGAAGGAAACGACGTGTCTTGCGCCCCATCTGCCACTCCAACGTGAACCGAAGACCCTCGCCATTGAAGCTCGCCGCCGACCGACTTTCAGGGCCTCCGAGTGCAGGAAAACCCCTCGGTGAGCATCCCCTACCCCTCCACGGTCAATCTGTGCAAAAAGATGTGAGTTCTAACGCACAGCGGCAAAAACCGAGGCTGCGCCGGCGAGATCGCCACCCCCGCTGCCGCGCGCGCGGGCTGGCTCCTGCCAGGGCGACGTGGCCCCTTGGGGGCCGTCTATTTTAAATCGCACAGTAGAAATAAAACCGACGCGTACCGGTTCGGCGATCTAATCTGAGCCGTCTGTTTTAAATCGGACGGTGCACATCGGCCCCGCATTACAAAGGCCGGGATTCTTATGCGCTACCCCCTGAGGATCTCGGAAAACACGAGCTAGCCCCGGAAACTTCTGATCTAGCCCCTGGAACTTCAGAAATTTATGTAAATTCATTTAAAACTCAGATTTAGCCCCTGGACTTAATAAAAATTAGGAAAACCCCTCTGTTATTTGTAATTAGGCCCCTAAAATTTAGGAAATAGTAAGTTAAACCCTGTATAGGGTGGATTTGCCTTTTAGACCCTATAGGATATTAAATTCAGAAATTTGAACATGTGACTAGGATTTAAATTTAAATGGTGATGCAAACACATGTGCAAATACAAATTTAAACTCCCCTAGCACTTGGACAACCTTTAGAATGAGTTAAAAATAGATTTTAGGCTGAAAAGAGATCTGTCTAAGTGTGGTTCATATTTATTAGTTCTAGAAACACATTTTTACTCTAGGAAATAATTCTGAAAACTGATAAAATAAATTTAAATTGGTTCACATCAGGGGAGAAGTTCAAAAATATATTATTTAATAATTTAGATCAGAACCCATTCTGTTTAGATGATATGTCCTACTATTTAATATTAAAATTCACTTTTAGGCATAGAAAATAAATCTAAAAAAATGGAAAATAAGTATGCATAATTAGAAAATGATAAATGAGGTCTCCAAATCCAAAAACTTCAATTTAGGATTTTGTAGAAGATCTGAAAACCTATTTGGAGTAGGAAATTATCTTTCATGCAAACTTGGTAGCTAAGAAGTTTAATAAATAAATATAAAGAATTTGTTCAAATTGGAAATTCATATATAGTGTGCAAATAGAAATCTGAATACAAAAGTTAGAAACAATATACATATGTTTAAAAGTGCATGTAGGCCAAAAATCAACACATGTAGGGTAACCACAACACTTCGAAATGTGAATGACTTTCATATGTATGTATGTGTGGTTTGCATGAAGTGAAAGTGTGAACTATGTCTTATGGATTATTGTTTTCTTTTGCTATGTGTATTGGCATGAGTAGAACCTGCCCCAGAGCAAGTTCTCCCCTTCCAAGACCAAGACTTTCCATTCCCAGAGCAGCAGGAAGAAGGCAAGTGTCCTTGACCGCTTTGATCCTATGCTAGGATTTGTAGATAGAATTATTTGCATTGTCAATTGAAATATGAAACCCATGCTAGGAAGTTTCCCTAGAATTGCATTACCTTGGTTCCTTGTAGCTTGGGTTGGGATCTATTTTATCATGTCATTTATTTATGTTCTTATGCTTAGCCATGCTTAGAATGGGATAATTGGGCTATGAGATCATCAATTTATTTACCTTACTCTTGAATGAGATATTATGAGTTATGTAGAGGTAGGGATCGAGGCAAGTTGGATGATTTGGTTGGTGCTGGGTGCACGAGACTCGGGTATGTGTTTAGTACTTGCCTGGATCCTAAGGACCGGTTCATGGAGCATGTAACCTGGCTTTACAGTGCCAACCACATGCTGAGATGGGGCAGGTTGGCCAATTAATTAGGTGTATCGCCGGCGTAGTATGGATGTTTTGGATGGTGCGGGGAATAGGTGTCAGCTGGACTACCATATGAACTGCAAGGCTCAAGAGGGGGCCACTGCAGCGGGGTTGGAGCCTCTTGTATGCTGTTAGGGGTGAAACCTCAGTGGGCCCACGCTCGTCGGGAATCCCTTTGACTCGTAGTGATCTCCTGGCTACACACCTGGGAAGTATGAATGTGGTTCGCGGCCACTGGCATAATGGAGGTTCTTTTAGTCCACCCGACAATGGGGGATGAAATCATTACATGTGGGTACAGTGGTGCAAACTCTGCAGAGTCAAAACTGTCATGACAGCTGTGCTCACGGTCAAGAGCGGCTTGAACTTATTCATGATTAGAGGATGATGGACTGGGAAGTTCAGGATGTTATGCGGGAAGCTTAACATTGGAGTTGAGACTACGCGTACTTGATATTGATGATGGGTTGAGGGGTTGGGACCATTTCACCTGTGTAGTAATGTAGGTGCTTAATAAGCTAAGGTGATAGGTATTAATTGCGTAGTGCTTTAACCATGAGTTCAACCTCTCCTTGCTCTAGCCATGCATGACATAACTTTCCCACACTTGCTGAGTACCCACGGTACTCAAACTTGTTTTTCTGTTGGTTTATATTGCTGCTCAGGTCAAGAGAATGATGTGGTGTTTAATGACCAAGACTTTGGTCCTGAGGAAGGATTCTAAGTTCACGGAGTCCCCCGGGCAACGCCTGTGACGGAGCCCACAAGATTTATATTCCGCTGCTGTTTTATTTACATGTCATGAACTTATTATCGTCCATCGAGACATATGCTATGTAAGACTTATTTATATTCAACACCTGGCTTGTAATAAATGATGCTTCACTATTTGTCATCACATGTACGAGAGAATGATCCTGGCATACATGTGGTATTCACTCGGTCGTTCTTCGGAGAAACCGGGTATGACAATGTGCTGGCCGCTCACTTCTTATGGCCACGAATGAGGCGTGATGTGGAGCGCTACGTTTCACGTTGCACGACATGCAACAAAGCTAAGTCTCAACTTGACCCACATGGTCTTTATATGCCTCTTCCGGTTTCTAGTGCACCTTGGGAGGATATTTCTATTGACTTTGTTTTAGGATTTCCTAGAACGAAGAGGGGGAGGGATAGTGTCTTTGTGGTTGTTGATCGTTTCTCTAAAATGGCTCATTTTATACCATGCCACAAGACCGATAATGCTTCACATGTTGCTGATTTGTTCTTGCGTTTTGCATGGTGTTCCCAATACTATTGTTTCTGATAGGGATGCTAAGTTTTTGAGTCACTTTTGGAGAACTTTATGGTATAAATTGGGAACAAAGTTGCTGTTTTCTACTACTTGTCATCCACAAACTGATGGGCAAACGGAGGTAGTTAATTGTAACTTATCTACTATGTTGCGGGCTGTTTTGAAAGACATTTTGAGGTTGTGGGAGGAGTGTTTGCCACATATTGAGTTTGCTTATAACAGGTCTATTCACTCCACAACCAAGTTAAGTCCGTTTATGGTAGTCTATGGTTTCAATCCTCGTGCTCCAATTGATTTGATACCTTTACCACATACTGAAATTGTGAACTTAGATGCTACACAAAGTTCTGAATTTATTCTTAAGTTGCATTAAACTACTAAATTACAAATTGAAAAATGAATGAAAAGTATCGCATTGCTGCAAGTAAAGGTAGGAAGGAGGTAAAATTGGAACCCGGTGATTTGGTGTGGGTTCATTTGAGAAAAGATAGGTTCCCGGATTTGAGAAAGTCCAAACTCATGCCACGTGCTGCTGGACCTTTTAAGGTTCTTGAGAAGATAAATGACAATGCATATAAACTTGAGTTGCCTCCTGAGTTTGGAGTTAGTCCCACATTTAACATTTCAGATTTGAAGCCATACTTGGGAGAAGAAGATGAGCATGAGTCGAGGACGACTCCAATGCAAGAGGGAGAGGATGATGTGGACATCACTCCTGCAGATATACACAACACTCACATGGTAGACATGCAAGGTCCAATTACTAGAGCTCGAGCACGACAATTGAATTTAGAGGTGAGCTCGTTCCTGAACAATTCTTTATATGTGAATTTTGAGAGTATGTTGCTACCTAATGGATTAATTATGATTAGGAACCATGTAGAGGACATGGAGATACATGGAGAGGGGTTTGGAGGCGTGGAGGACCAGAAAATACGTCAACAAGAAGTTAGAGACCGAGCCCAACTCAAACTCGAGTCCAACTCGGGCCCAGGAGCAGTCCACCTTAAAATGGATGCACATGAGGCATATGGACTCCGTTTTTGACGTTCTACATATACACGGAAAGCTGAGAGGATAAACTTTCCAATGGAACTGGCCCCATGTCACAATTCCCTAGGAGTCGATGGGAAACTTTGAAACAATATAAAGTTTAGAGTCTGTCAGGGTGTTGCATCACCTAGTTGGGCCATTGGTTCTTGTATCGAGTCCAAGTCCATTATGTATGTGTCTTAGGGTTAGGTCACGACCCCAGCACCCCCGGGTCGTCCTCCACCTCCTTTATACCCCCTAGCCGCCTTCACAAACAGCTGGGTTTTGCTTAGTTACAATCTGTCATTGAACAGTGTTGCCGATCATCGGTTGTGAGACCCCAAATTTGTGATCAATTCAGTTTTGATTGCAACTTCTCTGTTCTTGCTTGTGTTCTTGATTGCGCTTGCAGGGATAAGCCTTCGTGGCGAGGTCATTCGTGTGACACGGGTGATAACCAACGGAGCAGTGGTGTAGTGATTGCGGGGTTTCGTTCGTTCGGAGCCTTGGATCATCAACATCGAGATCTCCACCCAATCAAGTTTACCCTACCTCTCGGAAGATCAGGACTCATCCTCCTATCACCCTTGTTCACCATAAAACCCCATGCAAGCCCAGTAAAACATGAAAGAACACGTACAAACTGATCTAAATAAGACAGCATCATAGGATTTGCATCATTACATCTTGAGTAAAGTTTGTGCATGATGTTTGATTGCTATAATTTTGTATGTGCGTGGTCGCGAGTAGGAGGACAAGTTCAGGAAGCTATCTACGAAGGACTACAGCACCAAGACTTCGAGACACGTGAGCAACAAAAGCTACAGGAACAAGGCAAGTGCCCCTTGACCATATTGATCCCATGTTTTGGAAACTGTTTTGTTTGCGAAAACATGTATGCTTGAGTCAACTTGATGGGAAACCCTTTTATAGGAGTTTACTAGTTTTGTTAACCATCCTTGTCGCGGGGAAAGTTTATGAGTCGGGTATGGTCATTTTTGCTTTTCGCTTCGCTTACGGGTTACGGGAAGCCGAGATAGAACATGTGTAGCTACTGCACTCATATGAATAGTGATAATGAGAACTTGATTATGATAATGAGCATAGAATCAGGGGAGATCTAGGCAAGCTTGGTTCATGGATGTGGTAGAATGAGATGGTGGTTTACTTGCCGTATCTAAGGACCGGTTCATGCCAGCACATGCCAGGATAACAGTGCCACCACAAGGCTAAATATGGGTGCGGCTTGGCTGACTAATTAGGTAAGTTGCTAGATTGTTATGGACCGCGGAAGGCGCGGGGAATGGGAGTCGAGAGAGGACTGCCCTGGGAACTGCATAGCACAAGATAGGGCCCGTAGGTGGGAGAATGTTGATTCGAGCCTGCTGGTGAAACCTTACTGAGTCCATACATCTAGTAGCCCCTTTGTAAAGTCTATTTTGTGATCCCTTAACCACACACCGACGGTTGTGTACTGGTATAATGGAGGTTCTGCAGTCGCCGACGGGTGACGAAATCACAAACTTGTGGGTAAAGTGGTGCAACCTCGTAAGAGTGTAAAACTATCATGATAGCCATGCTTACGGTCACAAGCGCTTGGCCAACTCACATGATTAGAGGGAAATTTGGGATGGAAAGTTGGGATGGTTATCGGGATGGTTATTGGTTTGGTTATGGTATGGTCATTGGAATTTGGTTTCGGGACTGTTGAGTCATGATAATGAGTTTTGGTTCCGGTTATGAGATGGATATGAATATGAGATGGTTATTATGAGCATGAGATGTTGTTGAGAAAGATTAATGGCTGGATGAGACGGGATAAGTGGTAAATTATGATGGAGGTATGTTACTGTTTTAATTAAATACATATTGGGATTAAATTCACTTAAAGATAATTGCTGTTTTTATCATGTTTGTGAAACAAAATTTGCTTTATGCAATGAGCCTTTTTATTCCCTACCTTGCTGTAAGCTACATGTCATATTTTTCCCGCACTTGCTGAGTACGACATGTACTCACCCTTGCATTATTTATCATACAAACATCAGCAACAGGAGAGGAGTACTTCGAAGATCACGTGGAGTACTAGGCGTGCGAACTACCATCAACTTGCCTGTGGAATTGGAGATGGAGCCGCTGCTGTTTAGTTGCTTCCGCTATCGTTTAGAGACTTCTGCTGCTAGAATAAATTAGAGACTTCCGCTGCAAGAATAAGCTAGAGATTCATGTAATAAAGTACTTAAACACTATTTATTCGTGGTTATATTCTGAATTCAGTTTGTGGATTACATGTATATGTGTGATGAACATCCTGGGCACACATATGCATTAGCTGGGTTCCGTGTTTTACGGGACCGGGCGTCACAATTTGCTTCATATTTGAATATGAAATTCAAATTCAGTTTTGAATTAATGCAAATTTAGCTCCCGGCAAGATGAACTCCCATGGGGAAAAAAATTGTTGGACTAAATCAGAAAAATGTGCTGAGTTTGAATATGAAGTGAACTTTTGAATTCAAGTGATGAAAGTGGCTGTAATTTGAATTTGCATTCAAACTGGCCCCTTTTTCGAATGTCTCCAAAAGTGCCTCAAAAAGTATTGGATTTGCATGAAATTTGGCCTGAGCCTTTCCAAGAATATTTAAGGTCTAGGGGTGAGCTCAATCTTTCATGTTTATGTGTATGACACCCACATACTTAAGTTAGGGCCTTCCCCTTTAATCACCCTTTTGATTGTGTTTAATTGCCCTTCACGAGTGTTCATGAGATATCCACCACATGAGCTGTGGTGTTGTGAGGTGATGAACATTTTTTTGCAAGTCACTTTCTTGGGCTTTTACAAATATCCAGGCAGAAGACATACCAAAGACGACATTCTCGACGAGATACGGGTTATATGAGTAACTCGTCATGTCATTCGAACTCACCAATGCTCCGGCTCATTTTATGTACTTGATGAATTCAGTCTTCATGCCGGAGTTGGACAAGTTTGTCGTGGTCTTCATCGACGATATCTTGGTATATTCTAAATCAGAGGAAGAACATGCCGAACATATGCATATTGTGCTCCAACGCCTACGGGATCACAAATTATATGCAAAATTCAGAAAATGCGAGTTTTGGATCAACCAAGTGCCATTTCTTGGGCACATTATTTCTGCGGAGGGCATTGCGGTTGATCCGGGCAAGATCGTCCAAGTGCTGAATTGGAGTTCATCGGAATCAGTCCACGAAGTCCGTAGTTTTCTCGTTTTAGCGGGTTACTACCAGAGATTCATTCTGAATTTTTCCAAAGTTACTAAACCGATGACGGAACTTATGAAGAAAGGCAAGAAATATGTGTGGAGTGAAGCATGTGAGGAGGCGTTAAAGCATTGGTGAAGCACCTCACAACAGCCCCAGTGTTGGCGCAACCCGATACAACTAAGGCTTTTGATGTTTATTGCGATGCATCCGGCATCAGCCTTGGCTGCGTGCTTATGCAAGAAGGGAGAGTGGTCGCATATGGATCCAGGAAGCTTCGGAATCATGAGCAGAATTATCTGACCCATGACCTCGAGTTACCTGCTGTGGTTCTTGCTCTAAAAATATGGAGGCACTATTTACTTAGAAACTTAGTTCACCTCTGTCGGTACCCTCAATACCGGGTACCCCCACGCACAGGAGAAAACTGCCTAAGGACCTCGCCCCCTCCGCATGGGCGAGCTCCGAAGGCGCCATGTGTTCAGTAGGGCCCAGGCGCCCCCCTCCTCAGAGGAGAGCTCTGGGCCTGCCACGTGGCCAGAAGAGCCGGACCTCACCCCCTCCGCAGGGGTGAGCTCCAAAGGCGACACGTGTCCAGAAGGGCCAGGGCTCCCCTCTCCTCAGAGGAGAGCTCCGGGCCTGCCACATGGCCAGGAGAGACGGACCTCACCCCCGCAGGGGTGAGCTCCGAAGGCGCCACGCGTCCAGAAGGGCCGGGGCTCCCTTCTCCTCAGAGGAGAGCTCCGGGCCTGCCACGTGGCCAGCAGAGCCGGACCTCACCCCCTCCGCAGGGGTGAGCTCCGAAGGTACCACGTGCCTAGCAGGGCCTGGGCTCCCCTCTCCTCAGAGGAGAGCTCCGGGCCTGCCACGTGGCCAGCAGTGCCGTGCTGCCCGCCCCGGCTCGGTAGGCAGCAGGAGTAAAGGCACGCCATGCCTTGTCCCATAAAGGCATTCAAGACCCGCACCTTCCCAAGGCGCGGAGGCGCGGCGCACGCCTGTCAGGAGGCACTGTGACCACTCACAGTCAAGACAGGCAGCCATGTCAGAAGCCGCAGACCAATAAATACGGGTACAAGACAGGCCCTGCCGTCCCTGCCATCATCAACCACTACGCCTAGCTTGTGGCATGGGCAGGACGGCAGGACAACGACCAAGGAGCCATCACCAGAAGACAGCTACCAGCATTCACTGCAAAATATGGTAGATGGCAGGAAATCACCCCGGGGCCACCTTTCGGGCTCCGGGGCCCACCTTGTAAGCCGCCCGAGTCTTGAACTATAAAAGGCTAGGGTAGGCAACGTTGCAAGGGGTTCGGACATTTGGTTCGCCACCTTGCGAGTTCAGCATGCTAGCAACTCAGCTCATACACGAGCAAGCAATACACAGAGCAACACTGCTCCCGTGGACGTAGGGTTTTACGCTCCGGCGGCCTTAACCACGTAAAAATCCTGGTGTCAATCCTCCTTCATCTCACAACCAACGCGCGACCCTCTCGAGAGAACTAGCCCCTCCGTAAAAGAACCTCCGCGGGCTGCCCCGAAGCAGGCCCGGGGGAAGTGTCGACAGAAACACTTCGACATTTGGCACACCAGGAAGGGGGCTTTTCCCTCTCGCGACGAGTCTGCGCCAGCGAAGATTACCAAGCTTCCATCAACGGCTGACTCTTCGTGCCATCATTCCCGGCGAACAACAACTTCAAGATCTGCTGCGGCGCAGAGTGCCACTCAAGCAAGTGCACTAGCCGCCGCACAAGCGCTATTGGACAATCCACCTGCTGTGGACGCTCCCCAGGGGGCTGCCCAGCAGTGGATCCGCGACGTCAACCACCTCGTCGCTGCTGCCTTTAACCCTCCGCTGCGGCGGGGACGATGCCCCGGTCAACCAGATGTGTCGCTGTCGCGCACACCAATGGTTGACAGGCAGACGGCAGACTCGCGTTCTACCAGGCCCTCAACGGCAGACCTGAGGGTAGACCTGGAGCGACGTCGCTTGGGAGAAGATGCTCGCGTGACCATCGAGCAACAGCGGCAAAGGCGTCGCATCCACGAGGCCGACTACAGCATGTCGACTGCCTCGACTCAACCTGGGCCTCAGACGTTTGCCATGTGATCTCTGCCCTAGGCGTACGCCACGCAGCATATGCAGCAGACATATGCCCTGCAATCGGCGCCCCCGGTGTATAGTGCACCAATGCCCATGCCGGGGTACACCGTGCCAGCAGCCGACCAAGGGATCGCGGCACCGGGATCTGCAGCAGCAGGGACAGGGTGTGCGGCCCTGGCGCCACACCTCCGCTTCGCAGTGTAGCCGCACAAGTTCCGGCCACACCTGCCGGAGAAGTACGACGGAAGCATCAACCCTGCAGAGTTCCTGCAGATCTACTCCACTGCCATCCTCGTGGCAGGAGGGGATGAGGCCGTCATGGCCAACTACTTCTCCGTCACCTTGACCTGCCCAGCACGGTCATGGCTCATGAACCTGCCTCAGGATTCCATAATCTCCTGGGGAGAGCTATGCCTACAGTTCACGGTGATCCTCAGCAGCTACTACACGCGTCCCGGCACGCAGCTGGACCTCCACGCCGTGCGACAACAACCAGGGGAATCACTGTGCTCCTTCATCCAGCGATTCTCCCAAGTACGGAACACCATCCCTCACATCCAGAACGCATCAGTTGTGGTCGCATTCCGACAGGGTGTGAGGGACAAGAAGATGCTCGAGAAGTTGGCCACCAGGGAGGTGCGAGACGTCTCGGAGGTCTTCAGCCTGGCGGACAAGTACGCCAGAGCAGCAGAAGGGCGTAACTGGCACTCACAGCCAGCCTCCGAAGCAGGAGGGCAGCCTGGAGATGGCGGAGTTCAAGCTGGACTTCCCACCACATCGTGCAGTCGAGAGCCAAGCGCTGGCTCCCTTCATGGCCAGGTGGACGCCATCACCAAGTAACCCAGGGGCCCCTGAAGGTGGAGAACCAGAGCTCTGAGCACCGGTCTTCACCGAGCCTCACTGGACGTTCTACTCCGACGGCCCCTCACGGAAGCTGGGGGCCGGAGCCAGCGTACTGCTCCTCAAGCCAACGGGGGAGCAGTTCGGGTACATGGTGCGTCTCAACCCCAAGGCAACCAACAACAAGGCCTTGGACCTCTTCCATGTACCGCGTGCCGGCAACACCGTCGCCAACGACCTGTCAATGAAGGTCTCCGCCGGAGCCTCGGAGTCCGAAGGAGCCTTTGAATGGACTTTGCTATGACCCACAGCACGGCCTGCCGAACCGGGCGAAGGGGGCAAGACCAGCACCTCGAAGCTGGCGGCCCTGCAGCCATGGTGCCCTCCAAGGATCGTATGCGCCATGGGTACTCCCTGCTACCCAGCGCCCAAGATCCAGAAGCTCAAGTAGCCCTGATGCATGGACCACGGAGGTCCAGGACTTATTGCAAGACAACATCCTTCCTGATGAACGTGCATCTGCTGAACGGATTGTGCAGATGGCTAAGAGCTACACGCTGGTATCTTTATCAGCGTGGCGCCAACGGCATCCTACTGCGGTGCATAACCCAGGAGGAAGGCTGTGACCTGCTCGCAGCAATCCACAGAGGCGAGTGCGGGAGCCGCACTTTGTCCCACACGTCGGTCCGTAAAGCCTTCCGGCATGGCTTCTACTGGCTGACAGCCTCCTGGACGCCGTCTAGCCGGTTAAGAGATGTGAGGCGTGCCAGGTCCATGCCGAGCAGACCCACACAACCGGGTTAGACGCAGCACCCAGAGCCATCGGGGGATATCGGCTGCTCTACGTCGGGGGCCAGCCGGAAATCCTAGGGCCGGGTCACGGGAACCACCCTTCTTCATGGTATGCGGGGGGCAAAGCCGTGCTTTCCCCCGATATCGCCATGGGGGTCCCCCCGTGTCCGAGCGGACGACGAAGCCACACAAGACCAGGTCTTGCGTGAGGACATCTACCTCGTCGACGAGGCAAGATGGAAAGCAACGTTCCGAAGTGCACGGTACTGGGAGACACTCCGACGCTACCACCAGAGCTCCGTGCATGGGAGCTCAAGGCAGGCGCTCCGGTGCAGCCTCCGTAAGTTCTACCCTTAGAATCGTGGTAGGACAGGTTTATTCGTTCTGTAAATGATCCAAAAGAGTCTAGGAGCAGCGCTCGGAGCGACTAAGCCCCAGGGGGTGGTCCAGGACTGCGTCCGGCTGAGCCTTGTCCTGTACCCTAAGCGCGTAGGCTCTGCCCCCCTTCACAATGGGGCGGGTCGTTGCCTCCATGTACGGCCTGTTTTCCTCCTATGGACTTGCATGAATGAAAAGAACCCTGTCCTACCGCACTTACTTATGTGTTCATTTAAATTACGCGTTAATTTTTATGATCACCTCCCCGAGCTCTAGACAGTGTACGCCCATCGTACACTCGGTTCTCCTTTCCCACTCTTATGCCTAGTCAGCATTTGCCATCCTGCCGAAGGCTGTCGTGCTTGAGGTACCTGCCAAGGGCCCGGGGGCCTCTCGGACCTCCCCCAGTTAGGGTCCTGTGACGCCAGTTGGTCTCCTCCAGGAAAAGACCTATGCCAGAGCGGGAGGTCCACGAGCCTTGCTTTGCCCGGTCCTGCACCGAAAGCATGGGCACTCTGCCTCCCCAGCGCTACGGTCTAAGTACTAGGAGCCGGACTGTTACACCCTGACCAAGGAGGGAGCCGGGCCTTCAGTGCCGAGTGCACTGGATTGCCCAAGCCCCGTGTACCGGCCCAGGACTATAAGCCAAATAAGACTAAGGGACAGGGAAGGGAGGACCTCTGAGTAGGATTATCATTTCCTACTCGGGTGCAGCGCCAGACCTCACCCCCTCCGCAGGGGTGAACTCCGAAGCCGGACCCCACCCCTTTCGCAGGGGTGAGCTCCGAAGGCACCACGTGTCCAGTAGGGCCAGAGCTGCCCTCTCCTCAGAGGCAAGCCCCGGGCCTGACACATGGCCAGCAGTACCGGACTTCACCCCCTCCACAGGGGTGAACTGCGAAGCAGGACCCCACCCCTTCCACAGGGGCGAGCTTCGAAAGCGCCACATGTCCAGCAGGGCCGGGGCTCCCCTCTCCTCAGAGGCAAGCCCCGGGCGTAACATGTGGCTGGCAGTACCGGACTTCACCCCCTCAGCAGGGTGACCTCTGATGCCAGACATCACCCCCTCTGAAGGGGTGAACTCCAAAGCGAGACCTCAGCCTCTCCACAGAGGCGAGCTCTGATGCCGGACCTCAGCCTCTCCTCAAAGGCGAGCTCTGATGCCGGACCTCAGCCTCTCCACAGAGGCCAGCTCTGATGCCGGACCTCAGCCTCTCCTCAGAGGCGAGCTCTGATGCCGGACCTCACCCTCTCCTCAGAGGCGAGCTCCGATGCCTGACCTCACTCACTCCACAGGGCTGAGCTCTGAAGCTGACGAGACCCTGCAAGCACAGGGAACATTCAAGACAAGGAAGTGCGCAGGGTAGACAAGGAGAAGGCCCCCCGGGATCGTTATCTCCCCCGAGATGGGCCCAGGGGCCACTGTCAGTACCGTCAATACCGGGTACCTCCGCGCACAGGAGAAAACTGCCTAAGGACTTCGCCCCCTCCGCAGGGGCGAGCTCCGAAGGCGCCACGTGTTCAGTAGGGCCGGGGCGCCCCTCTACTCAGAAAAGAGCTCCGGGCCTGCCACGTGGCCAGAAGAGCCGGACCTCACCCCCACCGCAGGGGTGAGCTTCGAAGGCGCCACGTGTCCAGCAGGGCCAGGGCTCCCCTCTCCTCAGAGGAGAGCTCCGGGCCTACCACGTGGCAAGGAGAGCCAGACCTCACCCCCCGCAGGGGTGAGCTCCGAAGGCGCCACGCGTCCAGCAGGGCCGGGGCTCCCCTCTCCATAGAGGAGAGCTCCGGGCCTGCCACGTGGCTAGAAGAGCCGAACCTCACCCTCTCCGCAGGGGTGAGCTCCGAAGGCGCCACGTGCCTAGTAGGGCCGGGGCTCCCCTCTCCTCAGAGGAGAGCTCCGGGCCTGCCACGTGGCCAGCAGTGCCGCACTGCCCACCCCGGCTCAGTAGGCAGCAGGAGTAAAGGCACGCCATGCCTTGTCCCATCAAGGCATTCAAGACCCGCACCTTCCCAAGGTGCGGAGGCGCGGCGCACGCCTGTCAGGAGGCACTGTGACCAGTCACAGTAAAGACAGGCACGCCATGTCAGAAGCCGTAGACCAATAAATACGGCGACAAGACAGGCCCTGCCGTCCCTTCCATCATCAACCACTACGCCTAGCTTGCAGCATGGGCAGGACGACGACCAAGGAGCCATCACTAGAAGACTGCTACCAGCATTCACTGCAAAATATGGTAGATGGCAGGAAATCACCCCGGGGCCACCTGTCGTGCTCCGGCGCCCACCTTGTAAGCCGCCCGAGTCTTGAACTATAAAAGGCTCGGGTAGGCAACGTTGCAAGGGGTTCGGACATTTGGTTCGCCACCTTGCGAGTTCAACATACTAGCAACTCAGATCATACACGAGCAAGCAATACGCAGAGCAACACTGCTCCCGTGGACATAAGGTTTTACGCTCCAGTGTCCTGAACCACGTAAAAATCATGGTGTCAATACTCCTTCATCTCACAGCCAACGTGCGACCCTCTCGAGAGAACTAGCACCTCCGTAAAAGAACCTTCGCGGGCTGCCCCGAAGTAGGCCTGGGGGAAGTGTCGACTGCAACACCTCGACAACCTCTACACCGACCACAAGAGTTTAAAGTACATCTTCATAGAAAAGGAATTAAATATGAGGCAGAGAAGATGGTTAGAGTTAATTAAAGACTATGAAATAGAGATTCATTACCATCCTGGAAAAGCGAATGTGGTTGCCGACGCACTTCGTCGGAAGTCACATGTTCATAACCTAACCCTGGCTGCAATGGAAGAAGAAGAAGAACCGAGCTTGCGCTTGGTTCCTTATGGGTCGCTATTTAATCTCGCCCTAATTCCTACAATTCGAGATGAAATTGTAGAGGCGCAAAAGAAAGATAAAGGCATGACACATATCCAGAAGAGAATAGACAAAGGAGAGGTTAAGTGCTTCCGGAAAGATGAGAACGATACGTTATGGTTCAATAACCGTATAGTCGTACAGTGGCACATGAAGCTTCGTCAGAAAATATTAGACAAAGCACATTTATCAAAATTTTCCATTTGTCGGGGCAACAATAAGATGTACCAAGATTTGAGAAACAAGTTTTGGTGGACACGGATGAAGCAGGAAATAGCTAAATGCGTATCCGAGTGCGATACGTGTCGGAGGGTGAAAGCCGATCACATGAAGAAATCTGGATTGCTGCAACCCCTCAATATTCCGGCATGGAAGTGGGAAGATGCGAGTATAGATTTTATTGTCGGGTTACCGCTCACATCTCAGAAGCATGAATCGGTTTGGGTAATCGTTGACCGATTAAACAAATATGCACACTTCATACCGGTAAATGTTAGATTTAATGCCAAGAAATATGCGAAGTTATACATTGCACGGATATTATGCCAGCATGCAGTTCCAAGGACAATAGTTTCAGATCGTGGTGCACTGTTCATTTCTCATTTCTGGGAACAGCTGCACGCATCTTTGGGAACAAAATTGCTTAGAAGCTCCGCATATCACCCTCAGACTGATGGACAAACTGAGAGGGTGAATCAAGTCTTGGAAGATATGTTGAGAGCCTGTGCCATCCACCACGGTAGGAATTGCGATGCTTAAATACCGTTGGCGGAATTCTCATACAATAACAGTTATCAAATGAGTATCAAGATGGCACCATATGAGGCTCTCTACAGCCGGAGATGTCGCACACCGCTGAATTGGTGCGAATCCGGTGAAAGGGTGACATTCTCGATTGACCTTGTCAATGACGCCGAAGAACGAGTTTGGGTCATACAAGTCAATTTAAAGGTTGCTCAATGTCAACAGAAGAGCTATGCAGACCAGCGACATCGACCGCTGAACTTCAATGTCGGAGAGCACGTATATCTCCGTGTATCTCCAATGAAGGGGTGTCACACCCGGTTTTTCCGAAGAACAACCAAGTGAATAACACATGTATGCCAGGATCATTTTCTCATACATGTGATAACAAATAGTGAAGCATCATTTATTACAAGCCAGGTGTCTAATATAAATAAGTCTTACATAGAAAATGTCTCGATGGACAATAATAAGTTCATCACAAGTAAATAAACTAGCAGCGGAATATTATTCTTTAGGGCTCCATCACAGGCGTTGCCCGGGGGTCTCCATGAACCTAGAAACCTTCTTCGGGTCCAAAGTCTTGGTCATTATACACCACCTCATTATCTTGACCTGAGCAGCAATATAAACCAACAAATATGCAAGGTTGAGTACCAATGGTACTCAGCAAGTGTGGGAAAATTATATCATGCATGGCTAGAACAAGGAGAGGTTGAACTCATGGTTAAAGCACTATGCAATTAATTCCTATCACCTTAGCTTTTTTTTAAGCACCTACATTACTACATAGATGAAATGGTCCCAAGCTCCCATACCCTCATCATAATCGAATAACCATAACATCATTTCCAATGTTAAGCTCCCCGCTTAACATTCACAACTTCCAAAACCATCAATCCTCTAATAATGAATAAGTCCAAGCCGCTCTTGACCGTGAGCACGACTGTCATGACAGTTTTGACTCTGCAGAGTTTGTACCACTGTACCCACATGTAGTGATTTCATCCCCCGTTGCCGGGTGGACTAAAAGAACCTCCATTATGCTAGTGGCTACGAACCACATTTACACTTCCCAGGTGTGTAGCCAGGAGATCACTACGAAGCCTTTACAAAGGGATTCCCGACGAGCGTGGGCCCACTGAGGTTTCAACCCTAACAGCATACAAGAGCCTCCAACCCCGCTGCAGTGGCCCCCTCTTGAGCCTTGCGGATTATATGGTAGTCCAGCTGACACCTACTCCCCGCACCATCCAACACACCCATACTACGCCGGGGATACACCTAATTAATTGGCCAAGCTGCCCCATCTCAGCATGTGGTTGGCACTGTAAAGCCAGGTTACATGCTCCATGAACCGGTCCTTAGGATCCAGGCAAGTACTAAACACAAACCCGAGTCTCGTGCACCCAGCACACAACCAAAACATCCAACTTGCCTTGATCCCTACCTCTACATAACTCACAATATCTCATTCAAGAGTATGGTAAAATAAACTGATGATCTCATATCCCAAATATCCCATTCTAAGCATGGCTAAGCATATGCATAATAATGAATAACATGATAAAATAAATCCCAACCCAAGCTACAAGGAAATAAGGTAATGCAATTCTAGGGAAACTTCCTAACATGGGTTTCATATTTCAATTGACAATGCAAATAATTCTAGCTACACATCCTAGCATAGGATCAAAGTGGTCAAGGACACTTGCCTCCTTCCTGCTGCTCTTGAAATGGGTAGTCCTGATCTTGGAAAGGAATAACTTGCTCTTGAGCAGGTTCTACATCATACCATCACACATAGCAAAAGAAAAACAACAATCCATAAGACATAATTCACACTTCCACTTCATACAAACCATACATTCATATTTATGAAAGTCATTCACCATTATATGTGTTGTGGTTACTCTATGTGTGTTGATTTGTGTCTTGCATACACTTTTAATCATATGTATATGATTCCTACTTTTGTATTCACATTTATGCTTGCATACTATATATATGAGTTTCCAATTTAAATAAATTCCTTATATTCAATTACTACACCTTTTAGCTACCAAGTATGCATGAAAGGTATTTTTCTTCTCCATATGTGTCTTCAAAATTTCTACCAACCCTAAACTGAATCCTTTGGATTCTAGAACTGCATTTATCATTTACTAGTTGCTATATTTTCAGATTTATTTCCTATGCCTAAATGTGAACTTTATTATGAAAATAACAAGACACCTCATCTAATCAGAATAGGTTCTGATCTAAAATATTTACTAATATATTTTTGACCTTTTCCTCTGATGTAAACTATTTTACAATTATTTTCCCTATTTTCTAAAACTATTCATTACTTAAAATTGTGTCCCTAAATGTGAATAATAAATTAAACAGATTCAATTCAGCCCAAAATATGTTTTTATCTCACTCCAAAGTTTTCTAAATACTGAGAAAGTTTTTAATTTAATTATGACAATATGTTTGTCCCACTTTTTATTTTTTTGAAACACTAGCCACATATTCAATTTCCTAATTTAAATACTAAACAGGGCTAAAAAGTTAAACTTACCCCACTACAGGGTCTATAATATTATTTTCAGAATTTCTAGGGGTCTAGCTACACTTATCAGAGGTGTTTTTCCTAATTTTTATTAAGTCCAGGGGCTAAAACTGATTTTTAAATGAATTTACATGATTTTCTAGAGTTACAGGGGCTAGATCAGAAGTTTCCGGGCCTAGCTCTTATTTCCCGAGAACCCCAGGGGGTAGCACGTAAGATTTCCAGTCTTTATAACGCGGGGCTGACGTGGACCGTCCGATTTTAAACCGACGGCTGAGATTATAACGCCGAACCGGTACGCGGGGGTTTAAACCCTACCGTGCGATTTAAAATAAACGGCGCACAAGCGGCCACGTCGCTCTGATCGAGCACGGGCGGCGCTGCCGGCGGCGCACGGCGGCGGGAAGCGGCGATCTCGCCGGAAACTTTCGGATCCTCGAGAATTCTGCCTAGAACTGTGATCTTATGGCATAGATCGGTAGAGGGGAGGTCGGGGATCTCACCTCGGGGGTTTTCTTGAGCTCGGAGGTCCTGGAAAGTGATCGGCGGCAAGGTCCGAGGCAAAACCACGGTGAAGCTCGTCGGCGCTGTGTTTACACCGCAAGTCACCGAGTTTTCTGCACCTGCAAGGTTCCCCGGAGGCGGTGGATCAAGACCAGCGAGTTAGATCGGAGTTTCCGAGCTTAGATCGGCCAGAATTCACCGGAGAAGTCTCGGTTCTCACCGGAGTAAAAATCGGCGATCGCGTGGGAAAAACAGAACGAGTCCGGGGTTTTTATAGACGGGGGAGGGCGGCGGGGTGGTTTAGATCATGTCCGCGTCGGCTACGAACAGAATTCAGCGGGGTTTACGTCGAAATCCCGATCGGTTTCGATTCGGGCGCGGGGGAGTTCGGCGCGGCGCGAGGTAGACGAAGATCGGTGGGTCCCGCCTGTCAGTGTGAGAGAGCGCGGGCGCGCGGCTGCGGGCTGGCGCGGGGTAAGTTGGGCCGGCTGGTGGGTTTCGGCCCACTGGCCGGTTTTTTTCTGTTTTCTCTTTTTCTTTTTCCATTTCTTTTCTGATTTGAGTTTAATTTGAATTCCAGTTTGAATTTGAATTTTTGCAAAACATGCAACACGTTCAAAAAATTTTAAATTCCCCTCTTAACATGATTTAAGGTTTTGAATCAAAATTTTGGGGTGTTACAGCTCTACCCCCCTTAAAAGAAATCTCGTCCTCGAGATTGGTGTTTCTAAGAAAACAATTCTGGAAATTGTGCCTTGAGCTCATCTTCCCGCTCCCAGGTGGCTTCCTCTTCTGAGTGATGCTTCCACTGCACCTTGCACATCCGGATTCTTTTATTTATGGTGAGGCGTTCCATTGTCTCCAAAATCATGTATGGTTGCTCGGCATAAGACAAATCCTCAACTACATCCACTTCATTCATGGGTAACACCTCTTCAGGCGTCCTCAGACATTTCTTGAGTTGTGACACATGGAATACATCGTGCACATCCGATAGATGAACAGGTAACTCTAGTTGATACGCCACTTCGCCTTTCCTTTCCAAAACTTGAAAGGGTCCGATGTATGGAGGTGACAACTTCCCTTTCACCTTGAACCGACGAAGTCCTCTGATAGGGGACACCTTGAGATAAACATAGTCTCCCATGTTGAAAATGAGCTCTCTTCTTCGTACATCAGCATAACTCTTTTGGGCGTGTCTGTGCTATCCTCAAGTTGTTGCAGAATCTCCCTCACCTTCGCCTCGGCTTCTTGTAGCACTTCTGGACCAAACACTTTACTTTCTCCTGTTTGGTTCCAAAATAGGGGAGTTCTGCACTTCCTTCCATACGAAGCCTCAAACGGTGACATCTTCATACTAGCTTGATAGCTGTTGTTATAGGAAAACTCCGCATATGGTAAGTTCTTGTCCCAACTCCTATTGTTTTTGAGTGCACATGCCCTCAACATATCTTCAAGGATCTGATTGGTTCTTTCCGTCTGCCCGTCAGTTTGGGGATGATAGGCAGAGCTGAAGTTCAGATGGGTTCCCATGGTTTCATGCAACTTCTGCCAAAACCTCGAGGTGAACTGTGTCCCTCGATCCGACACTATCTTCTTTGGCACTCCATGGTAACACATGATCCTTGACATGTACAATTCTGCCAATTTGGATCCGCTGTAGCTTTCTTTCACGGGGATGAAATGAGCTACCTTGGTTAGCCTATCAATGATGACCCATATTGAATCATACCCTGATTGGGTCCTAGGCAATCCCACGACGAAATCCATGCTGATTTCTTCCCATTTCCATTCAGGCAATTTGAGTGGTTGCAATAATCCCGTGGGTCGTTGATGTTCTGCTTTCACCAACTGACATGTGTCACATAGGGCAACATGTTCCGCGACATCTCGCTTCATGCCATACCACCAATACCTGCTCTTGAGGTCCTGGTACATCTTCGTACTCCCAGGATGAATGGAATAGTCGGAATCATGAGCCTCCTTCAAAATCAATTCACGGATCTCCTTTACTTCTGGCACACAGATTCTTTCCCGTGCCACACCGTTCCTTGTTCATCCTCTCTAAAACCAGGAGCTTTATTTTCCTTGATGAGCTGTCTGATCTCTTGTATCTTCTCATCATTCTTTTGGCCCTCGCGTATGTCTCGCTCGAGTGTGGAGTCCACTTCCATGGCGATGGCTTCACCACTATTTACTAGACATAGATTGAGCCTTATAACCTCGTCCTTCAATTCTGCAGGCATGTCCTTCAAGCTCAACTTATTGACCTGCACTTTCCGACTCAAAGCATCGGCCACGACGTTTGCTTTCCCAGGATGATAGTTGATGCCCACATCAAAGTCATTGATTAGCTCTAACCATCTCCTTTGTCTGAGGTTGAGATCTGGCTGTGTGAAAATGTACTTCAAACTCTTATGATCCGTATATATCTCTGTCCTCTTCTCCATCAAATAGTGTCGCCAAATTTTCAACGCATGTACCACTGCGGCTAGTTCTAGGTCATGTGTAGGATAGTTTTTCTCGTGCTTCCGAAGCTGCCGGGATGCATAAGCCACGACATGTCCTTCTTGCATGAGAACACATCCCAACCCGTTTCCAGAGGCATCGCAGTACACTATGAAATTCTTCTGCATATCTGGCATAACCAACACTGGGGCTGTTGTCAATCTCTTCTTTAGCTCCTGAAAGCTCGTCTCGCACTGTGGCGTCCAGGTGAATGTGATTCCCTTCTCCAACAGTTTGGTGAGAGGTCTCGAGATCTTGGAGAATCCCTCAATAAACCGTCGATAGTACCCAGCCAATCCCAAAAAGCTTCGAACTTCCCCGACATTTTCAGGGGTCTTCCACTTCTGGATATCCTCGATTTTGGCAGGATCTACGGAGATTCCTCCCTCCGAGATTATATGTCCTAAAAAGTGAACTCTCTTCAGCCAAAACTCACACTTGCTCAACTTGGCATATAGTTGGTGTTCTCTCAGCCTCTGCAACACCAACCTTAGATGTTTCTCATGTTCTTCTTCATCTTTGGAGAAGACGAGAATGTCATCTATGAAAACCACCACAAATTTGTCCAGATATTCCATGAATACCTTGTTCATGAGATACATGAAGTATGCCGGGGCATTGGTTAGCCCGAAAGGCATGACAGTGTATTCATACAGTCCGTACCGAGATACGAAAGCTGTCTTGGGAATATCAGATTGCCTTATCTTGAGTTGGTGGTATCCCGACCTGAGATCAATTTTCGAGAACACACAAGCTCCCCTCAACTGATCAAACAAGTCTTCAATGCGAGGCAATGGGTACTTGTTCTTGATGGTTACCTCATTCAAAGCACGGTAATCCACGCATAACCTTTGGGTTCCGTCTTTCTTGGGCACAAATATCACCGGAGCTCCCCATGGTGAGGAACTAGGGCGAATATACCCCTTCTCCGTCAATTCTCTCAAATGATCCTTGAGTTCTTCTAGCTGCTTGGAGTCCATCCGATAAGGTCTCTTGTATATCGGGGCTGTTCCCGGTACTAGCTCAATTGCGAATTCCACTTCACGGTCGGGAGGCATACCTGACAACTCCTCCGGAAAAACATCTGGATATTCCCTGATAGTCCTGATTTCCTCAACTTTCACCTCAACTTGATTTAATTTAATGTCCCTCCTAGGCTCGTGTATCGTTATGAACTTTACTCTTGTGCCAATAGGGTGAGTTAGTTCCACCGTTCTGGTCGAACAATGTGTCACACCCGGTTTTTCCGAATAACAACCAAGTGAATATCACATGTATGCCAGGATCATTTTCTCATACATGTGATGACAAATAGTGAAGCATCATTTATTACAAGCCAGGTGTCGAATATAAGTAAGTCTTACATAGTAAATGTCTCGATGGACAATAATAAGTTCATCACAAGTAAATAAACTAGCAGCGGAATATTATTCTTTAGGGCTCCATCACAGGCGTTGCCCGGGGGTCTTCATGAACCTAAAATCCTTCCTCGGGTCCAAAATCTTGGTCATTATACACCACCTCATTATCTTGACCTGAGCAGCAATATAAACCAACAAATATGCAAGGTTGAGTACCAATGGTACTCAGCAAGTGTGGGAAAATTATATCATGCATGGCTAGAACAAGGAGAGGTTGAACTCATGGTTAAAGCACTACGCAATTAATACCTATCACCTTAGCTTATTAAGCACCTACATTACTACACAGGTGAAATGGTCCCAATCTCCCAACCCATTATCATAATCCAATAACCATAACATCATTTCCAGTGTTAAGCTCCCCGCTTAACTTCCAAAACCATCACTCCTCTAATCATGAATAAGTCCAGGCCGCTCTTAACCGTGAGCACGGCTGTCAAGACAGTTTTGACTCTGCAGAGTTTGTACCACTGTACCCACAAGTAGTGATTTCATCCCCCGTTGCCGGGTGGACTAAAAGAACCTCCATTATGCCAGTGGCTACGTTCCACATTCACACTTCCCAGGTGTGTGGCCAAGAGATCACTACGAAGCCTTTACAAAGGGATTCCCGACGAGCGTGGGCCCACTGAGGTTTCACCCCTAACAGCATACAAGAGGCTCCAACCCCGCTGCAGTGGCCCCCTCTTGAGCCTTGCGGTTCATATGGTAGTCCAGCTGACACCTACTCCCCGCACCATCCAACACACCCATACTACGCCGGGGATACACCTAATTAATTGGCTAAGCTGCTCCATCTCAGCATGTGGTTGGCACTGTAAATCCGGGTTACATGCTCCATGAACCGGTCCTTAGGATCCAGGCAAGTACTAAACACAAACCCAAGTCTCGTGCACCCAGCACACAACCAAAACATCCAACTTGCCTTGATCCCTACCTCTACATAACTCACAATGTCTCATTCAAGAGTATGGTAATATAAACTGATGATCTCATGTCCCAAATATCCCATTCTAAGCATGGCTAAGCATATGCATGGAAATAAATGACATGGTAAAATAAATCCCAACCCAAGCTACAAGGAAACAAGGTAATGCAATTCTAGGGAAACTTTCCTAGCATGGGTTTCATATTTAACTTGACAATGCAAATAATTCTATCTACACATCCTAGCATAGGATCAAAGTGGTCAAGGACACTTGCCTCCTTCTTGCTGCTCTTGAAATGGGTAGTCCTGGTCTTGGAAATGAATAACTTGTTCTTGAACAGGTTCTACTTCATACCATCACACATAGCAAAAGAAAAACAACAATCCATAAGACATAGTTCACACTTACACTTCATACAAACCACACATTCACATTTATAAAAGTTCTTTACCATTATATGTGTCGTGGTTACTTTATGTGTGTTAAGTTGTGGCTTGCATGCACTTTTAACCATGTATATATGATTCCTACTTTTGTGTCCACATTTATACTTGCATACAATGTGCCTTCACAATTTCTATCAACCCTAAACTGAATTCTTTGTATTTTAGAAACTCCATTTATCATTTACTAGTTTCTATATTTTCAGATTTATATTCCTATGCATAATTTTGTATTTTATTATTAAATTAGTAATACACATCACCTAAACAGATTAGGTTCTGGTCCTAAATAATTTAAAATCATATTTTGACCATGGCTTATGATGTATACTATTTCATAATTATTTTCCCTATTTTTCTTTAACTATTCATTACTTAAAAATGTGTCCCTATACTATTAAATGTGAATAATAGATAAAACAGATTTATTTCAGCCCAAAAATATATTTTTATCTTACTCCAAAGTTTTCTAATTACTGAGAAAGTTTTTAATTAATTTTGACAATTATGTTTATCCCCCTTTTTAATTTTTAAACACTAGTTACATATTCAATTTTCTAAATTAAATACTAAACAGGGTTAAAAAGTAAACTCACTCCATTACAGGGTCTATAATATTATTTTCATAATTTCCAGGGGTCTAGCTACACTTATCAGAGGTGTTTTTCTTAATTTCTATTAAGTCCAGGGGCTAAAACTGATTTTTAAATGAATTTACATGATTTTCTGGAGTTCCAGGGGCTAGATCTGAAGTTTCCGGGGCTAGCTCTCAATTCCAGAGAACCCCAGGGGGTAGCACGTAAGAATTCCAGTCTTTATAATGCGGGGTCGACGTGGACCGTCCGATTTTAAACCGACGGCTGAGATTATAAGATCGAACCGGTACGCGGGGTTTTAAAGTCTACCGTGCGATTTAAAATAAACGGCGCACATGCGGCCACGTCGCTCTGATCGAGCGCGGGCGGCGCTGCCGGCGGCGCACGGCGGCGGGAAGCGGCGATCTCGCCGGAAAGTTTCGGATCCTCTAGAATTCTGCCTAGAACTGTGATCTTATGGCCTAGATCGGTAGAGGGGAGGTCAGGGATCTCACCTCGGGGGTTTTCTCGAGCTCGGGGGTCCTGGAAAGTGATCGGCGGCGAGGTCCGAGGCAAAACCACGGCGAAGCTCGTCGGCGCTGCATTTACACCGTAACTCTCTGAGTTTTCTGCACCTGCAAAGTTCCCCGGAGGCGGTGGATCAAAACCAGCGAGTTAGATCAGAGTTTCCGAGCTTAGATCGGCCAGAATTCACCGGCGAAGTCTCGGTGCTCACCGGAGTGAAAATCGGCGATCGCGTGAGGAAACTTGATCGGATCGGGGGTTTTTATAGCCGGGGGAGGGCGGTGGGTCTGTTGTGATCGAGTTGGAGTCCGCTGGGACCGGAATTCGGCTGCGGGGACGGGTTTCCCGATCGGTTGCGATCGCGCGCGCTCGGGGGGAAAAGTCCGGGGTCGGGGGGGCTCGGGTTAGGGATGACAGGTGGGTCCCACCCGTCAGCGAGGGGCAGCGTGGTGCGCGCGGGGGCGGGCTGGCGCGGGGGTTTGCTGGGCCGGCTGGCGGTTTCGGCCCACTGGCCAGTTTTTTTCCCGTTTTCCTTTTTCTTTTTCCATTTCTTTTCTGTTTTGAGTATAATTTGAATTCCAGTTTGAATTTGAATTTTTGCAAAACATGCAACACGTCCAAAAATTTCTAAATTCCCCTCTGAACATGGTTTAGGGTTCTAAATCAAAATTTGGGTTTTGACTAAAAATTTGGGGTGTTACAGCTCTACCCCCCTTAAAAGAAATCTCGTCCTCGAGATTGGTGTCTCTAAGAAAACAATTCCGGAAATTGTGCCTTAAGCTCATCTTCCCGTTCCCAGGTAGCTTCCTCTTCTGAGTGATGCTTCCACTGCACCTTGCACATCCGGATTCTCTTGTTTCTAGTGAGGCGTTCCATCGTCTCCAAAATCTTGCATGGTTGCTCGGCATAAGACAAATCTTCAGCTACATCCACTTCATTCATGGGTAACACCTCCTCAGGCGTCCGCAGACATTTCTTGAGTTGTGACACATGAAATACATCGTGCACGTCCGATAGATGAACCGGTAACTCTAGTTGGTACGCCACTTCGCCTTTCCTTTCCAAAACTTGAAAGGGTCCGATGCATCGAGGTGACAACTTCCCTTTCACCTTGAACCGACGAAGTCCTCTGATAGGGGACACCTTGAGATAAACATAGTCTCCCACGTTGAAAACGAGTTCTCTTCTTCGTACATCAGCATAACTCTTCTGGCATGTTTGTGCTATCCTCAAGTTGTTGCGAATCTCCCTCACCTTCGCCTCGGCTTCTTGTAGCACTTCTGGACCAAACACTTTACTTTCTCCTGTTTGGTTCCAAAATAGGGGAGTTCTGCACTTCCTTCCATACAAAGCTTCAAACGGTGACATTTTCATACTAGCTTGATAGCTGTTGTTATAGGAAAACTCCGCATACGGTAAGTTCTTGTCCCAACTCCTATTGTTTTTGAGTGCACATGCCCTTAACATATCTTCAAGGATCTGATTGGTTCTCTCCGTCTGCCCGTCAGTTTGGGGATGATAGGCAGAGCTGAAGTTCAGATGGGTTCCCATGGTTTCATGCAACTTTTGCCAAAACCTCGAGGTGAACTGTGTCCCTCGATCCGACACTATCTTCTTTGGCACTCCATGGTAACACACAATCCTTGACATGTACAATTCTGCCAATTTGGATCCGCTGTAGCTTTCTTTCACAGGGATGAAATGAGCTACCTTGGTTAGCCGATCAATAATGACCCATATTGAATCATACCCGGATTGGGTCCTAGGCAATCCCACGACAAAATCCATGCTGATTTCTTCCCATTTCCATTCAGGCACTTTGAGTGGTTGCAATAATCCCGCGGGTCGTTGATGTTCTGCTTTCACCAACTGACATGTGTCACATAGGGCAACATGTTCCGCGACATCTCGCTTCATGCCATACCACCAATACCTGCTCTTGAGGTCCTGGTACATCTTCGTACTCCCAGGATGAATGGAATAGTCGGAATCATGAGCCTCCTTCAAAATCAATTCACGGATCTCCTTTACTTCTGGCACACAGATTCTTTTCCCGTGCCACACCGTTCCTTGTTCATCCTCTCTAAAACCAGGAGCTTTATTTTCCTTGATAAGCTGTCTGATCTCTTGTATCTTCTCATCATTCTTTTGGCCCTCGCGTATGTCTCGCTCGAGTGTGGAGTCCACTTCCATGGCGATGGCTTCACCACTATTTACTAGACATAGATTGAGACTTATAACCTCGTCCTTTAATTCTGCAGGCATGTCCTTCAAACTCAACTTATTGACCTGCACTTTCCGACTCAAAGCATCGGCCACGACGTTTGCTTTCCCGGGATGATAGTTGATGCCCACATCAAAGTCATTGATTAGCTCTAACCATCTCCTTTGTCTGAGGTTGAGATCTGGCTGTGTGAATATGTAGTTCAAACTCTTATGATCCGTATATATCTCGGTCCTCTTCCCCATCAAATAGTGCCGCCAAATTTTCAACGCATGTACCACTGCGGCTAGTTCTAGGTCAGGTGTAGGATAGTTCTTCTCGTGCTTCCGAAGCTGCCGGGATGCATATGCCACGACATGTCCTTCTTGCATGAGAACACATCCCAACCCATTTCCAGAGGCATCGCAGTACACTGTGAAATTCTTCTGCATATCTGGCATAACCAACACTGGGGCTGTTGTCAATCTCTTCTTTAGCTCCTGAAAGCTCGTCTCGCACTGTGGCGTCCAGGTGAATGTGATTCCCTTCTCCAACAGTTTGGTGAGAGGTCTCGAGATCTTGGAGAATCCCTCAATAAACCGTCGATAGTATCCAGCCAATCCCAAAAAGCTTCGAACTTCCCCGACATTTTCAGGGGTCTTCCACTTCTGGATGTCCTCGATTTTGGCGGGATCTACGGAGATTCCTCCCTCCGAGATTATATGTCCTAAAAAGGGAACTTTCTTCAGCCAAAACTCACACTTGCTCAACTTGGCATATAGTTGGTGTTCTCTCAGCCTCTGCAACACCAACCTTAGATTGTTCTCATGTTCTTCTTCATTTTTGGAGAAGACGAGAATATCATCTATGAAAACCACCACAAATTTGTCCAGATATTCCATGAATACCTTGTTCATGAGGTACATGAAATATGCCGGGGCATTGGTTAGCCCGAAAGGCATGACAGTGTATTCATACAGTCCGTACCGAGATACGAAAGCCATCTTGGAAATATCAGATTGCCTTATCTTGAGTTGGTGGTATCCCGACCTGAGATCAATTTTCGAGAACACACAAGCTCCCCTCAACTGATCAAACAAGTCTTCAATGCGAGGCAATGGGTACTTGTTCTTGATGGTTACCTCATTTAAAGCACGGTAATCCACGCATAACCTTTGGGTTCCGTCTCTCTTGGGCACAAATATCACCGGAGCTCCCCATGGTGAGGAATTAGGGCGAATATACCCCTTCTCCGTCAATTCTCTCAAATGATCCTTGAGCTCTTCTAGCTGCTTGGAGTCCATTCGATAAGGTCTCTTGTATATCGGGGCTGTGCCCGGTACTAGCTCAATTGCGAACTTCACGTCACGGTCGGGAGGCATACCTGGCAACTCCTCCGGAAAAACATCTGGATATTCCCTGATAGTCCTGATTTCCTCAACTTTCACCTCCACTTGATTTAATTTAATGTCCCTCCTAGGCTCGTGTATCGTTATGAACTTTACTCTTGTGCCACTGGGGTGAGTTAGTTCCACCGTTCTGGTCGAACAATGGATGATTCCTTTATGTTTGGTCAACCAATCCATACCCAAAATAATATCTATCCCTTGTGAATCTATCACTATGAGGTTAGCCGTAAATACTACCCCATTAATGTCTAGGTTCACTTTGGGACACACTTGTCTTGTCCTTATTTCTCCACCTGGAGAGTTTACCGCTAGCATATGGTTCATTTGTGTGGTTGCTAGGTCATGCTTCTTAACAAACCCTTGAGCAATGAACGAGTGGGTAGCACCAGAATCAAACAGCAGAGTTGCAAGGTGTAAATTGGCAGGAAACTTACCAACTACCACGTCGGGTGCCTCTTGTGCTTCCTCCATAGTGACGTGGTTCACCCGTCCTCTCATTACATTCTGCGGCTGTGGCGGCGCAGGCTTCTTCTTTGGGCATTTATGGGCGTAGTGCCCCACTTCACCACAGCTGAAACATTGCACCCCAACCTTAGGTGCTTGGCCTTTGTTGTCTTGGGGTTGGTTCGGGGGTCCTTGCATTGCTGGTCGAGGTGGATATGCGGGGCGAGGCTGCTGCACAAACTGACGTTGCGGCTGTGCTGGTGCTGCGGGTGGCCTGTAGTTTGGGTTGTACCCTCTTGGTGCCGAATAGGGTACCGCAGCACGGCTTGTCTGCCCCGTAGGTTGCTGCATCATACGTGGGCGGGTGTTGCTACCTGAGGCTTGATGTGACCACCCCGCCTTCCTCTTATTCTCATTTTCCAGGGCCTTTAGCTTCCTTTCCACCACAAACGCTCTGTCCACCATCTTTTGAAAACTTTCATACTCATTGGAGGACATGGCACACTGCATCTCTGCGGTAAGTCCTTCCACGAAACAATCTTGTTTCTGCTCATCAGTCTCTATGTCTCGTGGAGCATAACGGGATAGTTGAGTAAATTTAGTGAGGTATTCCCTCACCGTCATGTTTCCCTGCTGCAGTCCCAAAAACTCCTTTCTCTTGTTTTTGAGTTCACCTCTTGGGATGTAGTGGTTGCGGAAGCTACGCTTGAACTCTTCCCAAGTGATGTTCTCAGGGTCATGATGGGCGGCCACGTAGGCGGTCCACCAATCAGCAGCAGGTCCCTGCAATTGATGAGAGGCAAACAGCACCCTCTCATACCCTTGGCATTGTATAATCCTCATCTTACTTTCAATGGTCTTCAGCCAATCATCTGCCTCCAGAGGTTCAGCAGCACTTGCAAACTTTGGAGGTTGAGTTCCTAGAAACCCACTGAACCTTGGTTGGCGTGGTGCAGCTTGTGGAGGTGGAACTTGATGCAAGTTGGCCACCACTTGAGTCAAGTTCTGGATGAGCTGATTTTGATTCTCCAGCATTTGGTGGAGAGGATCAACTTCTTCACGGCGACCACCCCGGTCCTGGCCTTCAGAAAGATGAGGGTTGCATGCCTCATCGTTGTTGTTGGCGGGGTTGGCAGCACGTCCTTTTCCTCTTCCGGCCATCTGGCAGAATCAACCAATGTCAATTTCAAATCATTTAGTATCATCTTACTACATTCATTTGTTTATACTTTGAAGTGTTGAGGCTTTGTTATACTTTTACGAGGGTTCATATCTCACACCAAATAAATGTACTATTATTTCCTGTGGGTTCACACACCAAAGCAAAACAATCTGAAGATTAGGCTGTGGACAATTGCTCATGGCTTCCACAACTCACGTCACACACCAAGCATTATCACACCATTAACTACGTAACGACTCGACTACTCGACCTCTTGCTAGCTAGGGGAAAGACTCTACACTACTCGTCCTCTTGAGCTGGCTCCTCGGGATCTTCCTCCTCATTTCGACTACCTTCTGACTCTGCTTTGGGTGGGGAGGCTGCTGGTGGAGAAGTGCGACGACTCCTGATTGCTCGGCGATCCGGGGAGTCAGGAGTCCATGGATCACTCACGGTGACACACAGTTCATTCCCATCTCCTCTTTCTCTCGCCTTTAAGCAAGCTCGCAGCAACGCCTCCGTTTCCTTCAGAGTGTCTCGGACATCCTGAAGCTCTTGTTGACACTCATGCAGTCGAGTGCTGAGCATAGCAGCATCCTCCAAGCACAAGTCCATGTGCTCATGGGAAGTCCCTTGCTGCACCGGTGGATACTTGTACTCCGTGGTACCACTCTCACGTTGGAGGACATACATGTACTCAGTTTTGTCCAAGTGGCGACGATAGATGTGACTCTGGCAGGTGATGGCCTCCCAGGTGACATCTTTCTCCGCATCGACCTGTGTTGCTCTACTAGCTGGAGAATGGTGGATCTTCAGCAGCTGATTCTCGTGTATAATCCTCATCTCCGAACTCCATTCTTCCCTCTTCTCACGGATGATCCTGGTGGAGTTATAGTGGATGATGAGCTTGCCCGTATTGCCGGCGGCTTCGAGCATACGCCGAAGACGGCGCAATAAGCCTCCTACTGCCAATCCATAGGAAAGGTACGTCACCGGACGGCTTTCCTCTCTTTCGGCAAGGGCAACTACGGGAACTCTCCCTCCTGTGGACTTACGAGCGGTGCGAATCATGCGAACCATCTAAAACAAAAAGAATTTAAAATTAGGTTAGATAAACTTTTTTAAACAAAAATCCCATTTTGAATGAAAATTTGGGGTAAGATGAAGAAAATGATTCCTTAAATAACACTCTTCAACCCACACCTTGGAAAAATAGTTTTTACGAAAATAGGGCCGTTAAATACGTCCATTTCTACCTAGGTCCACGTTCCTACGGGCAACCTTGGCTCTGATACCACCTCTGTCACACCCGGTTTTTCCGAAGAACAACCAAGTGAATATCACATGTATGCCAGGATCATTTTCTCATACATGTGATGACAAATAGTGAAGCATCATTTATTACAAGCCAGGTGTCGAATATAAGTAAGTCTTACATAGTAAATGTCTCGATGGACAATAATAAGTTCATCACAAGTAAATAAACTAGCAGCGGAATATTATTCTTTAGGGCTCCATCACAGGCGTTGCCCGGGGGTCTTCATGAACCTAAAATCCTTCCTCGGGTCCAAAATCTTGGTCATTATACACCACCTCATTATCTTGACCTGAGCAGCAATATAAACCAACAAATATGCAAGGTTGAGTACCAATGGTACTCAGCAAGTGTGGGAAAATTATATCATGCATGGCTAGAACAAGGAGAGGTTGAACTCATGGTTAAAGCACTACGCAATTAATACCTATCACCTTAGCTTATTAAGCACCTACATTACTACACAGGTGAAATGGTCCCAATCTCCCAACCCATTATCATAATCCAATAACCATAACATCATTTCCAGTGTTAAGCTCCCCGCTTAACTTCAAAACCATCACTCCTCTAATCATGAATAAGTCCAGGCCGCTCTTAACCGTGAGCACGGCTGTCAAGACAGTTTTGACTCTGCAGAGTTTGTACCACTGTACCCACAAGTAGTGATTTCATCCCCCGTTGCCGGGTAGACTAAAAGAACCTCCATTATGCCAGTGGCTACGTTCCACATTCACACTTCCCAGGTGTTTGGCCAAGAGATCACTACGAAGCCTTTACAAAGGGATTCCCGACGAGCGTGGGCCCACTGAGGTTTCACCCCTAACAGCATACAAGAGGCTCCAACCCCGCTGCAGTGGCCCCCTCTTGAGCCTTGCGGTTCATATGGTAGTCCAGCTGACACCTACTCCCCGCACCATCCAACACACCCATACTACGCCGGGGATACACCTAATTAATTGGCTAAGCTGCCCCATCTTAGCATGTGGTTGGCACTGTAAAGCCGGGTTACATGCTCCATGAACCGGTCCTTAGGATCCAGGCAAGTACTAAACACAAACCCAAGTCTCGTGCACCCAGCACACAACCAAAACATCCAACTTGCCTTGATCCCTACCTCTACATAACTCACAATGTCTCACTCAAGAGTATGGTAATATAAACTGATGATCTCATGTCCCAAATATCCCATTCTAAGCATGGCTAAGCATATGCATGGAAATAAATGACATGGTAAAATAAATCCCAACCCAAGCTACAAGGAAACAAGGTAATGCAATTCTAGGGAAACTTTCCTAGCATGGGTTTCATATTTAACTTGACAATGCAAATAATTCTATCTACACATCCTAGCATAGGATCAAAGTGGTCAAGGACACTTGCCTCCTTCTTGCTGCTCTTGAAATGGGTAGTCCTGGTCTTGGAAATGAATAACTTGTTCTTTAACAGGTTCTACTTCATACCATCACACATAGCAAAAGAAAAACAACAATCCATAAGACATAGTTCACACTTACACTTCATACAAACCACACATTCACATTTATAAAAGTTCTTTACCATTATATGTGTCGTGGTTACTTTATGTGTGTTAAGTTGTGGCTTGCATGCACTTTTAACCATGTATATATGATTCCTACTTTTGTGTCCACATTTATACTTGCATACAATGTGCCTTCACAATTTCTATCAACCCTAAACTGAATTCTTTGTATTTTAGAAACTCCATTTATCATTTACTAGTTTCTATATTTTCAGATTTATATTCCTATGCATAATTGTGTATTTTATTATTAAATTAGTAATACACATCACCTAAACAGATTAGGTTCTGGTCCTAAATAATTTAAAATCATATTTTGACCATGGCTTATGATGTATACTATTTCATAATTATTTTCCCTATTTTTCTTTAACTATTCATTACTTAAAAATGTGTCCCTATACTATTAAATGTGAATAATAGATAAAACAGATTTATTTCAGCCCAAAAATATATTTTTATCTTACTCCAAAGTTTTCTAAGTACTGAGAAAGTTTTTAATTAATTTTGACAATTATGTTTATCCCCCTTTTTAATTTTTAAACACTAGTTACATATTCAATTTTCTAAATTAAATACTAAACAGGGTTAAAAAGTAAACTCACCCCATTACAGGGTCTATAATATTATTTTCATAATTTCCAGGGGTCTAGCTACACTTATCAGAGGTGTTTTTCTTAATTTCTATTAAGTCCAGGGGCTAAAACTGATTTTTAAATGAATTTACATGATTTTCTGGAGTTCCAGGGGCTAGATCTGAAGTTTCCGGGGCTAGCTCTCAATTCCAGAGAACCCCAGGGGGTAGCACGTAAGAATTCCAGTCTTTATAATGCGGGGTCGACGTGCACCGTCCGATTTTAAACCGACGGCTGAGATTATAAGATCGAACCGGTACGCGGGGTTTTAAAGTCTACCGTGCGATTTAAAATAAACGGCGCACATGCGGCCACGTCGCTCTGATCGAGCGCGGGCGGCGCTGACGGCGGCGCACGGCGGCGGGAAGCGGCGATCTCGCCGGAAAGTTTCGGATCCTCGAGAATTCTGCCTAGAACTGTGATCTTATGGCCTAGATCGGTAGAGGGGAGGTCAGGGATCTCACCTCGGGAGTTTTCTCGAGCTCGGGGGTCCTGGAAAGTGATCGGCGGCGAGGTCCGAGGCAAAACCACAGCGAAGCTCGTCGGCGCTGCGTTTACACCGTAACTCTCTGAGTTTTCTGCACCTGCAAAGTTCCCCGGAGGCGGTGGATCAAAACCAGCGAGTTAGATCAGAGTTTCCGAGCTTAGATCGGCCAGAATTCACCGGCGAAGTCTCGGTGCTCACCGGAGTGAAAATCGGCGATCGCGTGAGGAAACTTGATCGGATCGGGGGTTTTTATAGCCGGGGGAGGGCGGTGGGTCTGTTGTGATCGAGTTGGAGTCCGCTGGGACCGGAATTCGGCTGCGGGGACGGGTTTCCCGATCGGTTGCGATCGCGCGCGCTCGGGGGGAAAAGTCCGGGGTCGCGGGGGCTCGGGTTAGGGATGACAGGTGGGTCCCACCCGTCAGCGAGGGGCAGCGCGGCGCGCGCGGGGGCGGGCTGGCGCGGGGGTTTGCTGGGCCGGCTGGCGGTTTCGGCCCACTGGCCAGTTTTTTTCCCGTTTTCCTTTTTCTTTTTCCATTTCTTTTCTGTTTTGAGTATAATTTGAATTCCAGTTTGAATTTGAATTTTTGCAAAACATGCAACACGTCCAAAAATTTCTAAATTTCCCTATGAACATGGTTTAGGGTTCTAAATCAAAATTTGGGTTTTGACTAAAAATTTGGGGTGTTACACAATGGATGATTCTTTTATGTTTGGTCAACCAATCCATAACCAAAATAATATCTATCCCTTGTGAATCTATCACTATGAGGTTAGCAGTAAATACTACCCCATTAATGTCTAGGTTCACTTTGGGACACACTTGTTTTGTCCTTATTTCTCCACCTGGAGAGTTTACAGCTAGCATATGGTTCATTTGCGTGGTTGCTAGGTCATGCTTCTTAACAAACCCTTGAGCAATGAACGAGTGGGTAGCACCAGAATCAAACAGCAGGGTTGCAAGGTGTAAATTGGCAGGAAACTTACCAACTACCACGTCGGGTGCCTCTTGTGCTTCCTCCATAGTGACGTGGTTCACCCGTCCTCTCATTACATTCTGCTGTTGTGGCGGCGCAGGTTTCTTCTTTGGGCATTTATGGGCGTAGTGCCCCACTTCACCACAGCTAAAACATTGCACCCCAATCTTAGATGCCTGGCCTTTGTTGTCTTGGGGTTGGTTTGGGGGTCCTTGCACTGCTGGTCGAGGTGGATATGCGGGGCGAGGCTGCTGCACAAACTGACGTTGCGGCTGTGCTGGTGTTGCGGGAGGCCTGTAGTTTGGGTTGTACCCTCTTGGTGCTGAATAGGGTACCGCAGCACGTCTCGTCTGCCCCGTAGGTTGCTGCACCATACGTGGGTGGGTGTTGCTCCCTGAGGCTTGATGTGACCACCCGGCCTTCCTCTTATTCTCATTTTCTAAGGCCTTTAGCTTCCTTTCTACCACAAATGCTCTGTCCACCATCTTTTGGAAGCTTTCATACTCATTTGAGGACATTGCACACTGCATCTCCGTGGTAAGTCCTTCCACGAAACAATCTTGTTTCTGCTCATCAGTCTCTATGTCTCGTGGGGCATAACGGGATAGTTGAGTAAATTTAGTGAGGTATTCCCTCACCGTCATGTTTCCCTGCTGCAGTCCCAAAAACTCCTTCCTCTTGTTTTTGAGTTCACCTCTTGGGATGTAATGGTTGCGGAAGCTACGCTTGAACTCTTCCCAAGTGATGTTCTCAGGGTCATGATGGGCGGCCATGTAGGTGGTCCACCAATCAGCAGCAGGTCCATGCAATTGATGAGAGGCAAACAGCACCCTCTCATACCCTTGGCATTGTATGATCCTCATCTTACTTTCAATGGTCTTCAGCCAATCATCTGCCTCCAGAGGTTCAGCAGCACTTGCAAACTTTGGAGGTTTAGTTCCTAGAAACTCACTCAACCTTGGTTGGCGTGGTGCAGCTTGTGGAGGTGGAACTTGATGCAAGTTGGCCAACACTTGAGTCAAGTTCTGGATGAGCTGATTCTGATTCTCCAGCATTTGGTGGAGGGGATCAACTCCTTCACGGCGACCACCCCGGTCCTGACCTCCAGAAAGATGAGGGTTGCATGCCTCATCGTTGTTGTTGGCGGGGTTGGCAACACGTCCTTTTCCTCTTCTAGCCATCTGGCAGAATCAACCAATGTTAATTTGAAAGCATTTAGTATCATCTTACTACTTTCATTTGTTTGTACTTTGAAGTGTTGAGGCTTTGTTATACTTTTACAAGGGTTCATATCTCACACCAAATAGATGCACTATTATTTCATGTGGGTTCACACACCAAAGCAAAACAATCTAAAGACGAGGCTGTGGACAATTGCTCATGGCTTCCACAACTCTCGTCACACACCAAGCATTAACACACCATTAACTACGTAACGACTCGACTACTCGACATCCTTCTAATTTAAGGGAAAGGCTCTGCGCTACTCGTTTTCTTGAGCTGGCTCCTCGGGATCTTCCTCATCATTTCGGCTGCCTTCTGACTCTGCTTTGGGTGGGGAGGCTGCTGGTGGAGAAGTGCGACGACGCCTGATCGCTCGGCGATCTGGGGAGTCAGGAGTCCATGTATCATTCACGGTGACACACAGTTCATTCTTATCTCCTCTTTCTCTCGCCTTTAAGCAGGCTTGCAGCAACGCCTCCGTTTCCTTCAGGGTGTCTCGGACATCCTGAAGCTCTTGTTGACACTCCTGCAGTCGAGTGCTGAGCATAGCAGCATCCTCCAAGCACAAGTCCATGTGCTCATGGGAAGTCCCTTGCTGCACTGGCGGGTACTTGCACTCCGTGGTACCACTCTCACGTTGGAGGACGTACATGTACTCAGTTTTGTCCATGTGGCGACGATAGATGTGACTCTGGCAGGTGATGGCCTCCCATGTGACATCTTTCTCCGCATCGACCTGTGTTGCCCGACAAGCTGGAGAGTGGTGAATCTTAAGCAGCTGATTTTCGTGTATAATCCTCATCTCTGAGCTCCATTCTTCCCTCTTCTCACGGATGGTCATGGTGGAGTTATAGTGGATAATTAGCTTGCCCGTGTTGCCGGCGGCTTCGAGCATACGCCGAAGACGGCGCAGTAAGCCTCCTACTGCCAATCCGTAGGAAAGGTACGTCACCGGACGGCTCTCCTCTCTTTCGTCAAGGGCAACTACGGGAACTCTCCCTCCTGTGGACTTGCGAGCGGTGCAAATCATGCAAACCATCTAAAACAAAAAGAATTTAAAATTAGGTTAGATAAACTCTCAAACAAAAATCCTATTTTGAATGAAAGTTGGCGTAAGATGAAGAAAATAACTCCTTAAATAACACTTTTCAACCCACACCTTGGAAAATAGTTTTTAAGAAAATAGGGCCCTTAAATACATCCATTTCTATCTAGGTCCACGTTTCTACGGGCAACCTTGGCTCTGATACCACTTCTGTCACACCCGGTTTTTCCGAAGAACAACCAAGTGAATAACACATGTATGCCAGGATCATTTTCTCATACATGTGATGACAAATAGTGAAGCATCATTTATTACAAGCCAGGTGTCTAATATAAATAAGTCTTACATAGCAAATGTCTCGATGGACAATAATAAGTTCATCACAAGTAAATAAACTTGCAGCGGAATATTATTCTTTAGGGCTCCATCACAGGCGTTGCCCGGGGGTCTCCATGAACCTAGAAACCTTCTTCGGGTCCAAAGTCTTGGTCATTATACACCACCTCATTATCTTGACCTGAGCAGCAATATAAACCAACAAATATGCAAGGTTGAGTACCAATGGTACTCAGCAAGTGTGGGAAAATTATATCATGCATGGATAGAACAAGGAGAGGTTGAACTCTTGGTTAAAGCACTATGCAATTAATTCCTATCACCTTAGCTTTTTTTTAAGCACCTACATTACTACATAGATGAAATGGTCCCAAGCTCCCGTACCCTCATCATAATCAAATAACCATAACATCATTTCCAATGTTAAGCTCCCCGCTTAACATTCACAACTTCTAAAACCATCAATCCTCTAATCATGAATAAGTCCAAGCCGCTCTTGACCGTGAGCACGGCTGTCATGACAGTTTTGACTCTGTAGAGTTTGTACCACTGTACCCACATGTAGTGATTTCATCCCCCGTTGCCGGGTGGACTAAAACAACCTCCATTATGCCAGTGGCTACAAACCACATTCACACTTCCCAGGTGTGTAGCCAGGAGATCACTACGAAGCCTTTACAAAGGGATTCCCGACGAGCGTGGGCCCACTGAGGTTTCACCCCTAACAGCATACAAGAGGCTCCAACCACGCTGCAGTGGCCCCCTCTTGAGCCTTGCGGATTATATGGTAGTCCAGCTGACACCTACTCCCCGCACCATCCAACACACCCATACTACGCCGGGGATACACCTAATTAATTGGCCAAGCTGCCCCATCTCAGCATGTGGTTGGCACTGTAAAGCCAGGTTACATGCTCCATGAACCGGTCCTTAGGATCCAGGCAAGTACTAAACACAAACCCGAGTCTCGTGCACCCAGCACACAACCAAAACATCCAACTTGCCTTGATCCCTACCTCTACATAACTCACAATATCTCATTCAAGAGTATGGTAAAATAAACTGATGACCTCATATCCCAAATATCCCATTCTAAGCATGGCTAAGCATATGCATAATAATGAATAACATGATAAAATAAATCCCAACCCAAGCTACAAGGAAACAAGGTAATGCAATTCTAGGGAAACTTCCTAACATGGGTTTCATATTTCAATTGACAATGCAAATAATTCTAGCTACACATCCTAGCATAGGATCAAAGTGGTCAAGGACACTTGCCTCCTTCCTGCTGCTCTTGAACTGGGTAGTCCTGATCTTGGAAAGGAATAACTTGCTCTTGAGCAGGTTCTACATCATACCATCACACATAGCAAAAGAAAAACAACAATCCATAAGACATAATTCACACTTCCACTTCATACAAACCACACATTCATATTTATGAAAGTCATTCACCATTATATGTGTTGTGGTTACTCTATGTGTGTTGATTTGTGTCTTGCATACACTTTTAATCATATGTATATGATTCCTACTTTTGTATTCACATTTATGCTTGCATACTATATATATGAGTTTCCAAATTAAATAAATTCCTTATATTCAATTACTACACCTTTTAGCTACCAAGTATGCATGAAAGGTATTTTTCTTCTCCATATGTATCTTCAGAATTTCTACCAACCCTAAACTGAATCCTTTGGATTCTAAAACTCCATTTATCATTTACTAGTTGCTATATTTTCAGATTTATTTCCTATGCCTAAATGTGAACTTTATTATGAAAATAACAAGACACCTCATCTAATCAGAATAGGTTCTGATCTAAAATATTTACTAATATATTTTTGATCTTTTCCTCTGATGTAAACTATTTTACAATTATTTTCCCTATTTTCTAAAACTATTCATTACTTAAAATTGTGTCCCTAAATGTGAATAATAAATTAAACAGATTCAATTCAGCCCAAAATATGTTTTTATCTCACTCCAAAGTTTTCTAAATACTGAGAAAGTTTTTAATTTAATTATGACAATATGTTTGTCCCACTTTTTATTTTTTTGAAACACTAGCCACATATTCAATTTCCTAATTTAAATACTAAACAGGGCTAAAAAGTTAAACTTACCCCACTACAGGGTCTATAATATTATTTTCAGAATTTCTAGGGGTCTAGCTACACTTATCAGAGGTGTTTTTCCTAATTTTTATTAAGTCCAGGGGCTAAAACTGATTTTTTAAATGAATTTACATGATTTTCTGGAGTTCCAGGGGCTAGATCAGAAGTTTCCGGGGCTAGCTCTTATTTCCCGAGAACCCCAGGGGGTAGCACGTAAGATTTCCAGTCTTTATAACGCGGGGCTGACTTGGACCGTCCGATTTTAAATCGACGGCTGAGATTATAACGCCGAACCGGTACGTGGGGGTTTAAACCTTACCGTGCGATTTAAAATAAACGGCGCACAAGCGGCCACGTCGCTCTGATCGAGCACGGGCGGCGCTGCCGGCGGCGCACGGCGGCGGGAAGCGGCGATCTCGCCGGAAACTTTCGGATCCTCGAGAATTCTGCATAGAACTGTGATCTTATGGCATAGATCGGTAGAGGGGAGGTCGGGGATCTCACCTCGGGGGTTTTCTTGAGCTCGGAGGTCCTGGAAAGTGATCGGCGGCGAGGTCCGAGGCAAAACCACGGCGAAGCTTGTCGGCGCTGTGTTTACACCGCAGGTCACCGAGTTTTCTGCACCTGCAAGGTTCCCCGGAGGCGGTGGATCAAGACCAGCGAGTTAGATCGGAGTTTCCGAGCTTAGATCGGCCAGAATTCACCGGAGAAGTCTCGGTTCTCACCGGAGTAAAAATCGGCGATCATGTGGGAAAAATAGAACGAGTCCGGGGTTTTTATAGACGGGGGAGGGCGGCGGGGTGGTTTAAATCATGTCCGCGTCGGCTACGAACAGAATTCAGCGGGGTTTACGTCGAAATCCCGATCGGTTTCGATTCGGGCGTGGGGGAGTTCGGCGCGGCGCGAGGTAGACGAAGATCGGTGGGTCCCGCCTGTCAGTGTGAGAGAGCACGGGCGCGCGGCTGCGGGCTGGCGCGGGGTAAGTTGGGCCGGCTGGTGGGTTTCGGCCCACTGGCCGGTTTTTTTCTGTTTTCTCTTTTTCTTTTTCCATTTCTTTTCTGATTTGAGTTTAATTTGAATTCCAGTTTGAATTTGAATTTTTGCAAAACATGCAACACGTCCAAAAAATTTTAAATTCCCCTCTTAACATGATTTAAGGTTTTGAATCAAAATTTTGGGGTGTTACAAGGGGGTACACCGATTCGGTGTAAAAAGGAAAGCTCGCTCCCCGGTTTATCGGTCCATTCACTATCACAGAGAAATGTGGACCCGTAGCCTACCGGCTTGAGCTACCGACAAATCTCGCTGGGGTGCATGACATATTTCACGTCTCCCAGCTTTGGAAATGTCTCAAGAACACCACTGCTGTCCGCGCTGAAGATCTGGAGACATTGCAACCGGATCTCTCCTATACCGAGCATCGAATCCGGATTATTGATAAAAAGTCTCGGTCAACAGCAAATCGGACGCTCCAATTTTATAAGGTGTTATGGAGCAATCATACCATGGAGGAAGTGACATGGGAGAGTGAAGAATACCTCCATTCGAGCTATCCGGACTTTCTGTCCGCTTATATCCGGTAACTCCTTTTCTATCACTTTGTCTCTTCTTTTGGAATCTCGGAACGAGATTCTTTCGAAGGGGGGAGGATGTGAAATCTCAAAATTCTAGCAAGTGGAGCTGCAAATCACTCCAAGAAAATGAGAAGGAATTTAAACTTTTGAATTTAAAGGTGTGAGCTCCAAGTCAAAATTAAACATGCAAAAATGTCCAAACACGGAGACCTAAATCTACAATTTGGTTCTCCACACATCCATGGGAAGCCCAGAAAAATTTCAGATCATTTGTAAATGGTTTCCTATTCGTTGGAATTAAAACGGGAGAAAATTTGAATATGAATTTAAATTTCAGTTTCAAATTCCAACTTCACCGAAATCCAAATTTGAGTGCACCATTGTGTTCCTCACATGTATTTTGGCATATTCTCCAATTTTGACAACTTTGGAGATTATTTCCTAATTCAAATGGAGATCAGAAAAAAAAAGAGAAGAGGGGAGAAATGGGGCCCACTTGTCAATGAAGTGTTAAACTTACCCCCGAAGTCTCCTCTGCTCTTCACTCGGACTATCCGAAAGCCTCACGTGCGTGCCACCTCCCGAGCTTTGCAGCTGACCGCCTCCACATCCTGCTTCCGCTCATGCTCGGCCTAATCCTCCCTGCGACGAGTACACTGACACAAGTTCCTCTCTCTCACTCGCTCATGCACCTCTCGGTGACTCTCCCGCGAAGCACAGCTCACCAACGGACACTTCTCTGTTTTCTCATGGCACACCACTGCCGCGCTTCGGATCATCACGTGCCAAGTACACAAGACAAGCACACCAATGTGTTCTAGCCGGCTACCACTTCACACCGAAACTTCTCTGTTGCTGTTGACGGCAAATTGAGGCTCATCATCAAATTCCCAAGGTGACCGGCGGACCCCGCTTCGGCTCACCGTTGACAGCCCAATATGGCCACCCTCTCCTTCAACTTTCTGCACAAGAAAGGTGCGCTATCCTCCATAGATCATGTAGCCGAATTCCGTTTAGCAAATGATCCATCCACTAGTGACAATTTACACAAAACCCGAAACCTAGTTCATATTCCAAAGGCTCGGTCTAACCCAGAATTCGAGCTACGTGATCAACCAATGCTCGAGCTAGCCTACAAGTAAGTTCTACACCACCTAGCTCCCATCCTCTAAGAAGATCCAAGGAAAACCATCAAGAATTGCCCATGTTCTAGCCGATTTTCACGCCGCCATCGGAAACAACCTCGGTTCACCGTGGAGCCCTAGTTTGTCGGCTGTTTCATCGAGTTAGACAGGCAGTTCTAGCTTCTCTATGATTCCCTGATGCTTTAGGGCCAAAAATCTGGAAGTTTGATGTAGAATTGCGCTCACCCGACGTCGCCGGAACCCTAAGTTCTACTACCACCGGTGCGCGGGTAGTTCCGGGCGTCGCCGGTGGCCGGCAACCCCCTAGACGAGTTCAGCGGTGGAAATCAAGGGGGGCGGTGAGTTTTAGCCTTAGGGGAGGCCGGTAACACGGTTCCCACGGAGCTCGCCGGAGAGCGCTGCCACCCGCCTGTTGCTGCGCGCGAGGATGAAGGAACTGTAGAGTGGGGACCGCGCGCAAGAGTTTAAACTTTTCCTCATTTTCAGTTTTAGTCCAAATTGAAATGCTCATAACTTTTGATAGGAACCTCCAAAAATTGTCAAATAAATTTCATTGGATTCCTCTCAGGAGTACTATCTAGGGGTGCATCCCAATCTTTATGAAAATTCCGGTATTTGGCTCAATAATTCAATTAAAGGAAATTTTATGGAATTAATTACAGGAGTTCTGTTTATTGGAAAATTCCCAATTTTGGTCAGAGTCTTCCTGTAAATATGCTTAAAACCCAGTAAAAATTACAGAGGCATTAGACCTCATTTGCTTGGCCAAATGATGATTCAATCTTGTATGTCTCTGAAAATTAGAAAAAAAATAACAGAATCAATTTTCCAGCTTTTAGCCCAATCTTGTAAATTCCGTATATCTGTGTAGGAAGCTCCAAAAATAGTGAAACCAAATCCTATGGACTCATAAGACTCCCAAGTTTCTGAAAAACCAAAAATCTGATCATGCCAAGACCCTAGAATTGCCATAGGAATTCAGAGAAGCCAAATAGCTAAGAAAATTCCTTAGGCCACATCTTACATCAACTTTGTCTGAAATTTTGCAAGCCATACCTCTGTATGATCTATGGACCACTGTAAGTTTTACAGAGCAAGTTGAGGTCATCTTCTCCAGTTTCTACTAATTCTTTCTAGCTTCATACCTATGTCCAATATATAGTATTTGAACTTTATTCCAAAGACCTCCACTGATCCAAAATGATCTTTCCTCTATTTCAGTACCTAGCAAGGCCTAACTCTTAAGTCTTAGTTCAGCTGAACCTTCTTAAGACATAAAACACTTTTGTTTTGTAATTCCTTACTTGCAATAAAAATTTGTGCATATTCATATCGGTAGGAAACACGACGAAGGAGTTTGACGAAGAACTCAAATCGGAACAAAAAGTTGAGGATTAAATTGTCGCCAAGCTACTGACTTAAAAGTAGAACTAAACCTGCAACAACATAAGGCAAGCCTTGGTTTGCATTTAACAGCTTTCAGTTATATTTTACTTCGAATCACTTTCATTGGTCTAGTAGTATTGTGCATTATGTCAAGGTGATTGATACTCCAAATGCATGACCCACAAACACTTGGAGTTAAAGGGTAGAACAGGTTACCTTTGTGTAGTTTTCTGCTGGAATTAGGTTGTATAGGAACCGGTACAAGTCGGGTAGTTGGAAGCTACTCGCGAGGTTAGGAAATTGGTTCAATGGGGTATGATTCTAGAGAATGGAAGAACTGGAATGGAAAATGAGACCGAGCAGAGAGTAGGAGCAGCAGGACGTTGGGCCTCTGTTACCGTAGCTCTGTTTGTGTCGGTTAAGGACCAATGCGTATACCACCCTGTTGAGCAAGTTTGAAGAGTACCAGTTGCATACTGGAATTATGGGGTCCAGGAAACCGATGTAACTCGGGTACTCTCGTGTTGAAACTTATACCGCAGTCCTTTGGGGGTTGGTGTCAGAGGTGTAAACCCACTAGCGGAGCAACTTCGATGTGTTCCGGGTAGTGGCCCTTCTGATGGTTCGGTAGAACTGGTTCGGCATTGGAGTGACGGGTGAAAGGTTGCTGCATACAACGTAAGAAAGAGCTCTTGTGGGAGTCTTTCGAGGCGGGTGTATGTGTCGTGTGTTCCAGGTGTGTCCTGATTCGAATCATCATCCCTTGCGGTTATATGAGTACTACTTGTTCACTGTGTTGTGACGTAGTAATTACTTCCAGATGAAGTGAAATGAACCATTGCTGTTGTGAAGTTCTTAAGTTCATTGTTTTGCAAACCATGTATGCTATAGTTGTAGAGCACACTAAGTTTATCTTCCACTTTGGGCATAACCACATTGGAGGAAAGCATTTCTTGTTTGATTGTGGACTTCCGATGTGAGGACTGCCTAAGTCATATTAATCTGCTGCTATAAAACTGAAAGTAAGGACTAACATGTAGGCGTGTCTTTATTGCAACATCCTTTTCCTATATTATTAATCCCTGCATGTAGAGTTTCATGCTAGGAGTGTCGGTTAAGTCTTGTTGAGCCATCGTGCTCACGGTTGCATTATTAGTGTTTTGCAGGTTATATAAAATTTTCTATGAAGATGGTTGTTCGGTGAGACATCGTAGACTCACCGGAAACCTTGCCGCTGCGCTCACCTTTGCTGAAGCTAGTAAGAAGTGTCCGCGGGCTGGATGTCTTCTCTTTTGCATAGGTAGGACCGAGAGTATGTGTGTATGTATATTCCGCTGCGTGTACCATTGTGGTACATTATGTTATAAATGACACTAATTTGAGAAATAAAAGACTTTGTGTGTTTATGGTTTCTTTTCGTGTATGTTGTTGGGTGCCGCATCGCACGGCACCACCCAATGTGTATCCTGGAGTGTGGATCCCGGAAGGGGTTTCCCACAACCAAGTGGCCAGAAGCTACCCCTGTAGTAACCATCAACAAGCAGTCAGCAGTCAAGTTCATCCAGTCAATTGTCTGCCGGTTAAGGGTCCTGCACAGAATCATCACCGACAACGGGACCCAGTTAACTAGTGTAGTGTTTCATGACTGCTGTCATGACCTCGGCATCCATGTTTGCTATGCTTCCGTTGCTCACCCAGAGAGCAATAGTCAAGCCGCAAGAGCCAACGCTGAGATTCTCAGGGGACTCAAAACACACACCTACAATGGCTTGGAAAAGCACGGTGCCAAATCGGTAGAAGAGCTTCCGTGCACACCGTGGGATAGCCGGACGTCCCTCAATCACTCGACAGAGGAAACACCCTTCTTCCTGTTGTATGGGGCTGTGGCCGTCCTCCCCCGGAAATCACCATGGGCTCATCCCGTGTCCGAGTGTACGATGAAGCCACACAGAACCAGCTCCGGTGTGAAGATATCGACCTTGTCGATGAGCGAAGGTGGCAAGCAGCTGTCCGGAACGCCCAATACCGTCAAGCGCTTTGGCATTATCAGCAGCAGTTCGTGCGGAGTAGACATCTCGAGGTGGGCGACCTGGTGCTACGATGGATACTTAATCGAGAAGGGGGGGGGACAAACTCTCCCCCGGTTGGAAGGCCCCTTCCGAGTAACACAAGTATGTCATCCCGGGTGCGTGCACCTAGCCACAGAGAATGGGGTACCTATACCCAACCCTTGGAACATAGAACATCTCCGTAAGTTCTATGTTTAGCACAGTGGTAGGGTCTTGTTTTCTACAAAAAGGGTGTCATAGTGTCTAGGGACAGCGCCTAGAACAGCTAAGTCCCAGAAGAGTCCTGTCACTCTCAACATCTGGGGCGGGTCGCTGCCTTCTAAATACGGCCTGATTCCTCCTGTGAAGAAGAGCCTAAAGTGAGAAAATTTAGCCTCGCCCTGTGCATTCTCCCTTTACAGTTTGTGCTTCCTCAAAACACATCAACTGTAAACGGGCAAAGCAATATACCCTTGGCTCTAAGGTCAGCCCTAGGGTTACCGCGTGCACCCGAGATTTGGAGCTGACACGTGTCCCGGGCTCCGGCCTAAGCCTTCCCGCTAAGTGAGATCCGGGGCTGACACGTGCCCTCTGGCTCCGAGCCACCTCTCCGCTGCGGGCAGCTCCAGTACAAAAATGTGCCTGGGTTCCGATCAGAACTGCCTCCCCGCTGAAGAGGACTCCGGTGCTGGCACATGCTCCGGGTTCCGGTCCAAACCTTCCCGCTGAGGTGAGGTCCGGAGCTGCCGTGTGTCTCACAGCACCGAGCCTCCTCCCCGTTTGAGCACAGCTCTGGAGCGGACACGTGCCCTGGGCTCCGGACCGGGACCTCTCTGCTCTGGTTAAATCCGGAGCTTCCGCACGTCGCCTGACACGGAGCCACCACACAGCTGAGGGAAGCCCCGGAGCGCGCACGCGGGCGGGGGCATATCCCCTTTACAGTTTGTGGTCCCTTAGGCATATCAACTGCAAACGGGTAAATCACGTAACAAGGCCCCTAGGTTAACCCTAGGGCTGTCATGTGTACTAGTGCTCTGGAACCGATGCATACCCTAAGGCTCCGGTCCTAAGCCTCCCATCTGGGCAGAGTCTGGAACTATCACGTGTCCACAAGCTCCGAGCTGCCTTCCCACTGAGAACAGCCTCAGAGCTGGCACTTGTCCCGGGCTCTGGGTGGAGCCTTCTCTCAGTGGAAGGAGACTAGGGCTGCTATGTGTTTCCCTGAGGAGAGCTGGGGACATGGGTCAAATCTCCATCAAATCCTGGCACTGCCGAGGATCTGGAAGAGGTGGCAGCTACACTGCCGAGCACTCTGGGTCCTTACGCTGCTAAGCACCCAGAGGAACAAGCTCGAGGTATCGGCAAAAGAGCTACCCACGTTGGCTAAATCATCCCGGACCCTTGCGCTGCTAAGGGTCCAAAGTCTACATCCTCGACATAGAAGAATGAGAGACTTGAAACAAAAATACTTTCATTGATAACAGAGTCTGGTGTACAAAAAGGGATACAAGACAGCTAAAGAACTCAGCATCTACAAGTCGACTAATCTCCTACTCCTTGGCCTGCTTAGTTGTCTCCCAAGCCAACCTCTGCATTGTGAGACGGTCACCTGCTGCAAGACCAAGGACAGCAGCAACGCATGCTGGACTGTAGGATTGAAGAGCACGTGAAAAGCTAACAGAGGGGGTGAATGGTAGATTTAACCTTTCTAGCGGAAGCAACAAAAACCCCCTCGGCAGAAAATTGATCTGTTAAAGAAATCGTGAATGCGACTGATCTAAATGTGTTCAACCATGACAAAAGCAGTATATATTACATAGAATCAAGTCACGAAGACACGACAACAAGAATCACGGATATCCATCAAGAAAAACTCAAGTTATGATTGAAAGATCAAATGAGGGTAAATCTGTTCTACTTGAGTAAAAACCAGATATGCAACACTGCAAAGAAACTCGTGTAGATCAGAAACTACAAATCCAATGACCATGAAATTTTCGCAGATGATATATAATCAAGTTGTGAAGACAACCCAAAAATAATCACGTCAACTGGATCTGTAAAACTCGAGTTATGATCAAAACACCGCAGCACTATCGTGCTGTCCAGAAACTCGATGAGAAAGACTTGATAAAAACAAGTCGGACGAACAAGGCACAAAAGCTCCTATAAATTACAAATTTTATGGATCAAAACATAAGAGGAACAGGCCAAAGTCTTCTTCTACCATGAGCTCTGGCCTCCCTTGCTTATATAACCAGCCCGGAGGTCAACCCAATTCAAACTAGGACTCTAATCCTACACAGTTTCTGAATCAAAACTTTCCATAACTGCTCAAGACTCTTCTATATGCAGATAGAAGCAATCTTAAGACTTCCAAACACCTTAGGAATGTATCCCACATTCCTAAAACAACTCAACTTCATGTCCCACACGAAATCCTATCATAACCAACTCAAATCTTTCAATATTTGAGCCATAACCGACTCAGCCGCAGCCTGAGTCCATAATCCATCCGGTTGGACCTTTCCTACCAATTCTTTACGTCCACATCTCTTCATCACGCCTTGGAACCATGTTGCCACGTCCATGCACTCCTTGCACACGTGCAAACACCTTCCAACAACATCCATGATACCTTCATATGCATTGTTATTGATCCAAACATGTTGCGCGACCTCTCGATCAACTCAACCACAATTCCTCCCGAGCTTGGTTGTTGAACCTCACCTTCTCTCTAAGACTAGTTCAATGTATCCCGTCACCAGCCATATCTTGAACTCAAGCAACACCTGCATATGAATAAACAACCAATACTTTCGAGCACAAGTCTGCAACTTTACTCACGTTAGTTCCAAAAACCACAACACCTTACGTGAACACCTCACATAAGCATGTTGCAAACCATAGCAAAATATTAACGACGGTAAACATCCATAACACTTCAAAAACTTAGTAAAAGAATACTAAGCAAACTTTCCATAGATGTAAAGAAAGTTCGAAACATTTGCATGGTAAAAATAGAACAATTGCGATTTAGCTCCGGACCTTGCGAAAGCTAACCGGACCTTGAGCCGGAGCTTACCAAAGCTAGCAGAACCCAGCACCGGAACTTACCAAAGCTAGTCGGACCTACCGCCGGATACAACCAAACACATGTCGGACCTAGCCATAGCAAGTCGGACCTTACGTCGGATCTTGTCGGAGCTCGGACCTAGAGTCAGACCTTGGCAAAAAGAGTGTTTTGGCAGAATTCAAAACTTTTATCTTCATAGCCAATGTATTCAGCACACATAGGTCTCACAATCTCCCCCTTGATGAATGCTTAGGCAACACCACTTAAAATCCGAATATTGGCTTATTCACATGAAAAGTTTTGAAAACAATCAAATGAGAAAGAAATTTCGAAACAAAAATTTCTCCCCCTATACATATTTCTCCCACTTTGTAAATTAGAAATAAAATGAGAAGAAAATCAAAAATTCCCCCCTGAGAAGAATCGTGTCAAAACACATGTGAAACGTGCAATGTGTGATCAATTCCCCCCTCCCCTTTGGCAATGTATTCAGCAAGGTTCAAAAGAGAAATTTTAATTGTTATGATCATATTTATAAGATATTCATATAAAACAAAGCTCATCCAAGCCATACTATCAAGTGACGTACACTATCACATCAATGAGATACATAAAGTAGTGTAAGCCATGCTAGAGATCAAGTGTAATGTTCAATTTAAGCAAGTCATGATCTCACAAACTTAACTATATCAAGACCTGAAAGCATGACACTTGTTGATGCATTTTAATTATTTTTTCAAAGCACAAATTTAGATCATATGACGTTTCCAAGAGATTATATGCCGCATCAGCCTTATTCTAAACAACCAAGCCACGCCTATGTCATTTGACAATCAGAAGCTTAAGGACATGGTTTTAGTCATACACAACTTCTTCCAAGTTCATATCTAATTGCAATGATAAGCCATCTCAAAAGAAGAAGTGCGATGCATGCATATTCTCTTGATCTTTTTCTCAAATTTTCATTTGAACATAAAAGCTCAACAAGTGAATAGTTGATTGATTATTTTTTCATTATTAAAAGCACTTATGAGCATGCAACAAGTTTAAAACAGCAAGAAAGTTCGATCAGGACCAGATTTAGTGTAAATAATTATTCCAACTACTAGTCATGGCAAAAACTACAAAATGTATAACATGAGTAATGTAGTAAGAACTTTCAGCATATAAAAGGAATCACAAAGTCATATATGTATGAAATACTATGCTCATATTATTTTAAATTCAGATTCACACATAGACTTCCCAAGTATTAAAACTCCCCCTCAATTTAAGCCATGGGGATGCATAACCCTATTTCACTATGAATGAAACAAAAACGAGTGAAATCCAAAGGTATTGTAAAAATGTCAGCCAATTGTTGTTCGGTATCTACATGGTGAAGCACAATGTTTCATTTTTCAACATTATCACGGAGAAAGTGATACCTAATGTCAATGTGCTTTGTTCTCGAATGTTGCACGGGGTTTTTAGCAATGCAAATGGCACTAGTGTTATCACAAAATAGTGGAACACTATCTAGATCAACCCCATAGTCCTTAAGTGTTTGAACAATCCAAAGAATTTGTGAGCAAGCGCTAACAGCAGCTACATATTCAGATTTAGCTGTGGATTGTGCAACTGAATTTTGTTTTCTAGATGACCAAGCAACAAGTGAATTACCAAGAAAATGACAAGCACCCAAAGTACTTTTCCTATCGATTCTACAACCCCCCAAATCAGCATCCGAAAAAGCTTTCAAAGTAACGGCTGAGGAAGAAGGAAAAAATCCCAAATTCTTGAGTTTCATGTAAGTACCTGATAATTCTTTTGACGGCTTGACGATGTGAAGCACGTGGGGAAGCTTGAAATCGTGCACAAAGACATATGCTGAATTGTATGTCCGATATTGATGCCGTGAAGTATAAAAGTGATCCAATCATACTTCTATATTCTTGTTGATCCACGGGTTCACCATCTTCATCAAGTTCAAGTGTCGTTGCTGTACCCTATGGTGTCCGAAGAGACTTGCTTTTGTCCATGTTTAAGTGCTTAAGAAGGTCTCTTGTATACATTGTTTGATGCACAAAGGTACTCTCCTTGGTTTGCTTCATTTGCAGCCCCAAAAGGTATGTGAGTTCTCCCATCATACTCCTCTCAAATTCTGAACTCATCATAGCTGAAAACGTGGACACAAGATCATGAGAAGCACAACCAAAGGTAATATCATCCACATACACTTGAACGAATAATGAGTCATTGACATGCTTAAGCACAAAAAGAGTTTTATCAACCTTGCCCATGGTAAACCCCTTTTCAAGTAAGAATGTCTTTAACCTATCATACCATGCTCTAGGGGCTTGTTTAAGACCATACAAGGCTTTGGACAGTTTGTAAACATGATTAGGAAAATTTGGATTTTCAAAAACCCGGTGGTTTGACATAAACCTCCTCATCTATGTAGCCATTAAGAAAAGCACTTTTAACATCCATTTGATATAACTTGAAACCTTTAGATGCAGCAAATGCTAACAAAATTTTTATGGCTTCTAATCTAGCAACAAGTGCAAAAGTTTCATCAAAATCTAGTCCTTCAACTTGTATGAAACCTTGAGCAACCATCCTAGCCTTATTCCTAACCACAACCCCATCCTCACTTTGTTTATTTTTAAACACCCATTTAGTTCCGATTAGAGTGTGACCTTGAGGTGGAGGTAACAGTTTCCAAACATTATTTCTTTCAAAATTTTCTAACTCTTCTTGCATGGCAATAATCCAAGATTCATTAGTGAGTGCGTGTAATATATCTTTGGGTTCAAAAGAAGCAACAAATGCAGATTGAACGTGAGAGTTTTGATCACAAAACCTGGACCATGTGACTCGTTCGTGCAAGCTTCCAATCATTTGTTGTGGAGGATGACTTTTGAGGAACCGGAGGGGAGTAGACAATTCACAAGCTCCTTCTTCTTCATGTTCATCATAAATTGAAGAACTTGTGACTTGAGGACGATCTGGACCAGCAATGGTGGTCGTCGGTGCTGGTTGTGAATCAAAATCAGGAGCTGGAACAATGTCATTAGCTCCTGAATTTTTGGGCAGCAGCATCACTTGTTCATCTTCTTCGATGAAAATACCACCCCCCTGCGGATATGGGTCTGGTCCTGTAATATTAGAGCTAGTATCTGGGCTAGCTTCATCAAAAGAAATCTCACAAGTTTCCACAATTTTGTTAGCGTCATGTAAAAGCACATCGTAGCCTCTGGTATGAGATGGGTAACCAAGAAACATGCCATCAACGGATCTAGATTCAAATTTATCAAGATTACCATGTTTCTTAACAAAGCATTTGCAACCAAACACCCGAAAGTGTGTCACACTAGGCCTATGTCCAAACCGAAGTTCATTGACATAACAAGCAGTTGCAATTGCATCAGCCCAAATTTTTCTAGGAGTTTGATATTCATCAAGCATAGTCCTAGCCATCTCAACTAAGGTTCTGTTCTTTCTCTCTACAACACCATTTTGTTGAGGTACATATGGTGAAGAGGATTGATGATCTATTCCGTTTTCAGCACAAAAGTGATCAAACGATTGATTTTTAAATTCGGTTCTGTTATCACTTCTAATTGCTTTTAAAGATCCTGGGTGATCAATTGATAATCTAAGAAATAAGGTTCTAAAGTGACTAAAAGTTTCATTCTTAGATGCTATAAAATAAATGAAGAGTATCTAGAATAGTCATCAACAATCACAAGAACATACCATTTAGCTCCGAAGGATTGAACACGTGAAGGTCCTATGGTGTCAAGGTGCAAAAGTTGACCCGGTTCAGTTGTCATGGTCATTGTGAGAGGAGCATGTGAACCCGCAACCATCTTAGCATGTCTACAAGAAGAGCACATAATTTCTTTGTCCCCTTTAAGCTTAGGCAGCCCATGTATGCGATCAAGAGTACTAACACGTGTGAGATGATCAAAGCCTACGTGGCCAAGTCTACGATGCCAAAAATATAACTCTTTTGAATCATTAGCAACTAGACATCTATGCTTAGAGGATGACATATCAAAATCAGCTTTAATAACTCTTCCAAACCGAGATATATTAAAAATGAGCTCACTATTTGAATCTACAACCTTGCAACAATTTTTAGTGAAAATAATTTCCAGATTTTCATCTAGCAATTGTGAAACAGAAAACATGTATTTCAAATTTTTAACAAGTGCCACATCTTTTAATGTGTACTGATTATTTACTCTAACCCAACCCTTAGCAATTATAGGAGTTGAAGAATTATCGTCAAAAGTAACATTTTCTACATGTGACACAAAAGAGAGGGAGGAGAACCATTCTTTGTTACCGGTCATGTGGCGTGAGCATCCTGAATCCACAATCCAAATGTTCTCCTTCCTCAAGCATGTAACCTACATAGAAGTACAATATGTTGGTGACTCAATACTGGGATTAGTCAAAAGGCATTTAGGAATCCAGTACTGAGTCACACGACATCTAGCAGAAGTAACACACAAAGGCTAAGATAAAACAGCAGGTTTATGAGCCAAAGTTTGAGGATTTTTGTACCCAACTACTGACCTACGAGGTGTTACATGAGTAGCACTAAAAACAGTAGGTCCAGAAGCAAACTTTGCATGTTTTTGACTCATTACAGCAGGTTGCATATTCCTAACATTCGGTTAGCACACGCAACAGGTTTTGCACAGTTGTTATGTGATCTAGCAATCATTCTTTCCTTTTTCTGTTGCTTAGGTAGTCTATAACAAAAATCTATGACATGACCATCTCTACCACAGTAGGTACAATGAAATTTAACTTTATGTTCATGTCTAGATGAGCAGACAACATGTTTATATGAAACCGAATAAGACAACACTCCTGCAGATTTAAAAACCACTTCTTTTTGTTTAGGAACTGTTTTAATCAAACCACTTCCTAATGAGTTTACAATTTTAGGTGTATGTGCTTTAGCATGAGAATGGGAATCAAAACCTAAACCAGTTTTATCATTGCATGATTTAGAAGAATTCAACAGCAAGTTTAGATTCTTATTCCCATTATAAAAAATACATAACTTCATGAGAACGTAATGCATTATTCAATATAGAAATTTCATTCATAAAATCTTGTAGTTTCTTATTAAGATCATCACAAGTAGAACAATGCAAATCAATTGTAGAACAACAAGTATCTTTCAAGTTTTTATCATTAAGTGCAGCAAGCTCTCTGTTCTTTTTAATCACTAACTCAAGTTTATCAAGTGTGGAGGTATGTGCACTTCATAGAGAGGACATTTGTTCATATATTGAATCACACGAGGAACAAGAATCATCACTAGGAATCAAAGATTTCAAATGATTATTTTTCAGATCCTAGTGACTCAATTTTAACAGCATTGTCCCTAAGATTTTTGTCCTTTTTCTTAACTATAACAGTGGCACGAGAAATAGCATCACACATTTCTTCGCAAGTAGGACATACCTCTTCATTGTCGCTGTTGTGTTCTGCCTCCTCCATACTTGAACATGACTTGCCCGCCATGAAGCATAAGTTTGCCAAATCATCTTCATCTTCGTCACTTCCGATGTCCACATCGCTCGAGCCAAGTTCTTGAACTGCGGAGATAAAACTATTTACCAATTTGCGTCCTATAAAACCCTTCTTCTTTTTCTTATCGTTTGCAGAGGAGTGCTTCATCCTAGTTTTCTTTTCATCACGGGAAGTAGGACCTGAAAGGTTAGGGCAATCCGTATGAAAATGTCCTATCTTACCATATTCGAAGCATCGTTGAGGTCCGACACCTCCTCTCCTTCTAGTTATCACATTTTGCAATGCTTGTGAGAACCGAGTAGAGATGAGTGCAAGTTCTTGCTCTAGAAACTCTTCAATCTGTTCATGGGTTAGAGAGGACAACAAAAAAAGTGTACCACAAGATGAAGATTGACTAGAGCTAGACATGTCACATTGTGAAACAAATGCAAGAGACTTGTTGGGGTTCTTACGTGATATTATGTCAATTTCATGAGTTTTTAACTTAGAATATAGCACATCTAATGTAAGTGAACTCATGACAGTAGATTCACGAATAGATGTAACTTTCATCTCCCAAATTCACTACAGGAATCGCAACAATAGATGATGGCCAGTTATTGACAACGGGGCCGTCGTCAATAAACATATTGACGATGGCCAGAAAACACCGTTGTCAATTAATCATTTTTTGATGACGGTTAACCTAGTGCTGTCGTCAATTAAGTTCTCGGGACTTATAAACGACGGTACATCGTCGACAATAAAGGCCTGGGGTTTATAGACGACGGTGTAAGCACACCGTCGTGTTTAAGGCCCGATATACTCAGCGCTGCGGCTCTCTCCCACTCGCGGCACCACTCTATCTTACTCGCTCCGCCGCCTCCGCCGAAGCCGACCGCCGACCACCGTTGCCACCGACCAACAACATCAGGTACGCCACCTTCCTCCCTCCTCCCCTCCTCCGTGCATGTGTGTGCATCATCGGCTGCCGCCGCCCCGCCGGACGCCGGCCACGCCGCCCCTGCGCCATGGCTGATGTGACACCCAGTTCCGAAAACAGAAAAAAGTTAATTCATATGTGTGGCCAGGATGTTCATCACACATACACATGTAATCCACAAACTGAATTCAGAATATAACCACGAATAAATAGTGCTGAAGTACTTTATTACATCGACTCATTGTTTCACTCATGAATCTCTAACTTACTCCTGCAGCGGAAGTGTCTAAACGACAGCGGAAATAACTAAATAGCAGCAGGCTCCATCTTCAACTCCACAGGCATGTTGAAGGTAGTTCGCACGCCTAGTACTCCACATGGTCCTCGAAGTACTCTTCTCCTGTTGCTGATGATTATGTGATAATGCAAGGGTGAGTACATGTTGTACTCAGCAAGTGCGGGAAAAGTATGACATGTAGCTTACAACAAGGTAGGGAATAAAAAGGCTCATTGCAGCAAGCAAATTTTATTTCATAAACATTGTAAAAACAGCAACTATATTAGACGAATTTGATCCCAATATAACCAAGCAAGACAGCAACATTCTTTCATCATAATTCACCATTTATCAAGTCTCATCCAGCCATTAATCTTCCTCAAGTTCATCTCATGCTCATAAATATTCATAACCATCTCATATTCATATAGCCAAAACCAAACTCATTCTCTTGACCCAAAACCAGTCCCAATGACCATACCATAACCATACCGAATAACCATCCCAAGTTTTCCCTCTAATCATGGAAGTCGGCCAGGTGCTTGTGACCGGAAGCACGGCTATCATGATAGTTTTACACTCTGCAGAGGTGGCACCACTTTACCGACAAGTTCGTGATTTCATCACCCGTCGGCGACTGCAGAACCTCCATTATACCAGTACATAACCGTCGTTGCATGGCCAAGAGATCAGAAAATAGCCTTTACAAAGGGGCTACTAGATATATGGACTCACTGAGGTTTCACCAGCAGGCTCGAATCACCATTCTCCCACCCACGGATCCCTCTTGTGCCATGCAGTTCCCAGGGCAGTCCCTCTCGACTCCCATTCCCCGCGCCATCCGTGGTCCATAACAAGCTAGCAACACGCCTAATTAGTCAGCTAAGCCGCACCCATATTTGGCCTTGTGGTGGCACTGTTTTCCTGGCATGTGCTGGCATGAACCGGTCCTTAGATCTACGGCAAGTAAACCACCATCTCATTCAGCAACATCCATGAACCAAGTTTGCCTAGATCTCCCCGATTCCATGCTCATTAACATCATCAAGGTCTTATCATCATTATTCATATGAGTGCAGTAGCTAGACATGTTTTATTTCAGCCTCCCGTATCCCGTCAGTTAAGCGAAGCAAAAAGGAAAAACAACCATATTCGACTCATCAACTTCTCCGGCGACAACGATGGTTTAACAAAACTAGTAAACTCCTATAAAAGGGTATCCCATCAAGTTGACTCAAGCATATGAGTTTTCGCAAACAAAACAGTTTCAAAACATGGGATCAATATGGTCAAGGGGCACTTGCCTTGCTCCCGTGGTTCTTGCTGTTCGAGCGTCTCGAAGTCTTGGTGCTGTAGATCCTTGTAGATGGATTCTTGAGCTTGTCCTTCTACTCACGACCACACACATACAAAATTTACAGCAATCAAACATCATGCACAAACTTTACTCAAGATGCAATGGGGTAGATGAATGCAAATCCTATGGTGCTGTTTTGTTAAACCAGTTCATACTTGTTCTTGCATGTTTTAACGGGCTTTCATGGGGTTTTATGATGAACAATAGTGTAGATATCAGGTGTGGACGTGGTGATTGTAGGGAAATAGGGATGATCTACTCTAGCAATTCGACTGTATCACCCAGGAAACATGCGAGTAAGAAGGTCATGGATCGTTACCACTAGACGCGCAGCGCAGCGGATCGTAGATGCGCGTCGTAGCCGATCAGCGCAGCAGTAACAGCAGCGCCTCCACGGAGTCCACACGTACAGGGAGGAACACCGTGCGTCGGTGTGCTAGCACCGTGCACGCGGCAGGGGTTTCGGCGGCTGACCTGTGAGGGGCGGCGGCTGGGACTGCTATCTGGTGGGGTCCTCTGTCCCTAACCCTACCCCTCATATTTATAGGCGCGCTAATGGGCTTTTAGGTCACAGGCCCATTAGTACCCTAATTTCATATGGATCAAATATCCATCAGGCCTTTATCCGAATTGTTATGATTGTCTCTTGGGCATATCACCAACAATCTCCCACTTGCACTAGAGACAATCATATAGCCAAGTTTTTCAATATTCCATCCCCTTAAGTGTGTGACCCGTTAGGTTCATGTACAGTCGGTTATGAATGAAAACCGTTTTGAAACACAAGTCAGTAGAGGTACCTAGCAGGACATACTGACTCCCGAATGTACATAAAGATCATATCGGCTGAACCTATATACATTCACATGCTAATTCCTTTGCCACACGATACCAGTCAAGCTCAAGGCGAGATACGTGCCATCCTTGTGATAGCTCGACCATTCACTCGATCAAATAGTGGATTCAATCTATGACTAACTTTTAGTCATAATGATTAACTCTTTAATCATTTTGGCATGGCCATGCACTTTCAAACTAACTATCTCGAGGGGCCCAGAGATATCTCTCCTGTTATTTAGGAGGGGCAAATCCCATCTTGATTCGCACACATCTCATTCCATGCTTCATCATGCACCTGAAGACTATTTTTATGACCACCCAGTTACGGAGTAGCGTTTGATAGTTTCAAAGTGCACAACTACACATTGTGAGAAACAATGGCGATCTCAGGTCAAAGAATCTAGCAGGTGTATCACTCAAGACCAACTGATGGCACATATGTAAATAAAAATCCCAACAGTGTCTCTGAATGGGTCTATCCAACACCATGTTCACTAACATGTGTTCACATTATTAATTTGATATCTCCATATCTATGATCCGTGAAACGTGATCATCAATTAATACATGTGCTAGTATGCGTACTATCATTATCTCATATAACGATGTAGACTAGGGATCATTTTGAGTAACATTATAATTAACAAAGGGTCTCACGAACAAGTCACATACTTGATGATCAATGTGAATAATAGTTACTCAAATAGTACATAAACGTAGCTATGACACATGTCTCCCACTACACACTAGGATCACTGATGTAAGTATCTAATACCCATAGATCTCGTGTGCGTCTCATGCTTTGATTGTGGAAGAGGCTTTGTCAACGGATCTGCCATATTCAAATCCGTATGCACCTTGCATATATTCACATCACCTCGGTCGATAATCTCTCGAATCAGATGATAGCGTCGTAGTACATGTTTGGATCTTTTGTGTGATCTAGGCTCCTTTGCCTGTGCAATGGCTCCATTATTGTCGCAATAGAGATCCACAGGTTCGGACGCACTAGGAACAACGCTCAACTCAGAAACAAATTTTCTGATCCAAACAGCTTCCTTTGCAGCTTCAGAAGCTGCAATATACCCCGCCTCCGTCATTGAATCTGCTACTGTGTCTTGCTTGGAACTTTTCCAGCTCACTGCCCCTCCATTGAGGCAGAACACAAAACCGGATTGCGATCTAGAGTCATCCTTGTCTGTTTGGAAGCTAGCATCGGTGTAACCTCTTACAACGAGCTCTTCTTCACCTCCAAACACTAGGAATACATCCTTAGTTCTTCTCAAGTACTTAAGAATGTTTTTGACAACTGTCCAATGAGCCTCACCATAATCTGATTGATACCTGCTCGTAACACTTAGAGCATAGGATACATCTGGGCGTGTACACAACATGGCATACATGATAGATCCAATAGCCGAAGCATAAGGAATCGCTCTCATCCTCTTTTGCTCATCAGGCGTCGAAGGACACTGACTTTTGCTTAGAGTGATGCCATGTGACATTGGCAAGAAACCTTTCTTAGAATCTTGCATATTGAACCGATTCAATATCTTGTCAATATATGTGTCTTGGCTTAATCCAATTAACCTTTTAGATCTATCTCTATAGATCTTTATGCCCAAAATGTACGCTGCCTCTCCTAAATCCTTCATTGAGAACCTTTTCCTTAATGAGAATTTAACAGCATCTAGTACTGGAATGTCATTTCTGATCAACAATATGTCATCTACATATAGGACCAGAAATATAAGTGCGCTCCCACTAACCTTCTTGTAAATACAAGGTTCTTCTACGTTCTTGATGAAACCAAACCCTTTGACCACTTCATCAAAACGTAGATTCGAACTCCGAGATGCTTGCTTCAATCCATAGATGGACTTTTGAAGTTTGCATATTTTTCTAGCATTTTTAGGATCGACAAAACCCTCAGGTTGTGTCATGTACACATCCTCAGTCAGACTCCCATTAAGAAAGGTTGTTTTGACATCCATCTGCCATATTTCATAATCAAAATATGCAGCAATTGCTAGGAGAATCCGAACAGACTTTAGCATAGCGATGGGTGAAAATGTTTCATCATAATCAACACCTTGACTTTGTTTGAAACCTTTTGCCACCAATCGTGCTTTATAGATGTGAACTTTTCCATCCATATCAGTCTTTTTCTTGAAAATCCATTTGCAATCGATCGGTCTCAGACCATCGATTGGATCAACCAAGTTCCAAACTTGATTCTCATGCATGGATTCTATTTCAGATTCCATGGCTCCATTGAGCTTTTCTTTCTCAAGCACAGATCGCAAATTGAAACCGGAATTGTTACTAGCAGACATGATCTACAATAGAAAATAAATATGCAAGGTTTTAGCACTATGTTATGTACCAATCTTTTATTAACAGTTTAATAAAAGACACCACCACTATATGAGCATCGTCCTCCCTCTAACGACATATAGTGGTCCAAGATCCATATTCACTAATTCCTAGTGAGCTTTGGCTTCACTGCTAGAAAATTAGTGACATAGGTAAACAACCATTGTTAATCATATCTCTATATGATTCTTGTTTGTTGGGTGACATCCAATGCCCCGGCTCCCAACACTATGCCATAAAGCCCAAAACCGTTTTGATAGCTTTGTTGAGTAAACCAATACTATGCATGTGAATGTCCAACATTCACCCTATTCATTATGATAGATGACAGTATTTTGCTTTGGCAAACCTATCATACAACGATCAAAACAACATAGGTGCAGCTATAGGTAAATGGCATCAAATACTCAACTTTTCCGAGGGAAGCTATTCTATCATGACAAAACACCCACCATATGAAAAGCATGAAAAGAATAGTAAAACATCACAGGCATACGATCATATCATATATGTGAATAGTATGGCCTTTAGGATCATAGTGGTCTCCATCACCTTGGTTCCATCATGATCTACACCGCCATGTCTCCCTTCTTATGGTGATCACCATCGCCATCATGCTTGAGGTTTCTCAATGAATATAAAAGACGCTAATACATCTAATAGCTATTAAATAAATTACATGAGAGATCAGGCATCACAGGGCGACACGCAGGTCGTTATACAAATATGTGACAACCTCAACCCGGTTGTGTTAAATTTGCAACACGCAGGCTGCACGAATTTTACACACAGATTATCACATCATATTTAGTCCATACCATTCACATCATTCCCTGCAAAAACAAGTTAAGCGTAGAACGATGTCTATCACGAAACAACTTAATGATGTCACTATAGAAGATAGCAACAGCCGGGGTGTATGGAATAAGGTGAGTCATGTGCCTCCTTTAATATCGTGTCACGGATGTGCTTCACGTTAGGCACACAAATCCTTTTCCCTAACCAAAGCGTGCCTTTCTCGTCTTCCTTGAAATCCTTTTCTATGCCTTGTCGGATTCTTTCCTTGTTTTCCTTGATTTCCTCATTTGTTTCTTGGCCATCTCGTATCTCTTGTTCCAGCGAAGAGTTAAGTTCTATCACTTCCATCTCGTTCATGAACCCGAGACGTAACCGTTCGAACTCCTTGCGCAGCTCGGGCGGCAGCTCCCGAACCATGAGTTGGTGACATGCTCCCTTTCGGCTCAACGCATCAGCTACTACATTGGCCTTTCCGGGGTGATAGTTGATTCCAACATCATAATCCTTGATGAGTTCCAACCATCGGCGTTGCCTCAAATTCAGATCCGTTTGCATGAATATATACTTGAGGCTTTTGTGATCCGTATAGATCTAACATCGGTGGCCAAGGATATAATGCCTCCAAATCTTCAAGGCATGTACCACGGCTGCAAGTTCCAAGTCATGTGTGGGGTAATTCAGCTCATGTTTCTTTAGTTGTCTTGACGCATAGGCTACCACTTGTCCTTCTTGCATGAGCACACATCCAAGCCCTTGTCTTGCTGTGTCACAATCTATGTCGAAGCTTTTGCTCACGTCCGGCAATACCAAAACCGGCGCTGTGGTTAATCTCTTCTTTAGCTCCTCAAAGCTTTCTTGACATGCTTGTGTCCACTGAAACGCTTTCCATTTCATAAGCAATTCAGTCATGGGCTTCGCTATTTTGGAGAAATACTTGATGAACCTGCGGTAGTATCCAGCCATCCCAAGGAAACTCCGAATATCTCTCAAATTCTGCGGTTGGTTCCACTTCAAAACATCTCCCACTTTTCCGGGATCCACCGATACTCCTTCCTCAGAGATGATGTGGCATAGAAACGATATCTCCTTTAGCCAAAAGTGACACTTGCTGAACTTAGCATACAATTGATGCTCTCACAGTTTCTGCAATGTCAATCTCAAGTGTTCTTCATGTTCTTCCTCGCTTTTCGAATACACCATGATGTTGTCGATGAGAACCACGATAAACTTGTCCAAGTACTCCATGAACACCTTACTCATGAGGTACTTAAAGTATGCAGGTGCATTCGTTAACCCAAAAGACATAACGGTATATTCATACGAACCATACCGTGTTCGAAATGCAGTCTTGGGTATGTCGGAGGGCTTAATCTTCAGCTGGAAATATCCCGACCGAAGATCAATCTTGGAGAAAAATCGGGCACCTTTCATTTGGTCAAACAGGTCCTCTATACGGGGCAGCAGTATTTATTCTTGATCGTCACCTCATTGAGAGACCTATAATCCACACACATCCTTTGGGTCCCATCCTTCTTGTCTATGAAGTGCACGGGGGCTCCCCATGGTGACAAGCTTGGGCGTATAAAACCCTTTTCTAGCTGCTCCTGAATTTGCTTCTTAAGTTCCACTAGTTCATTAGGGGGCATCCTATATGGCCTTTTCGCTATAGGTGCAGTTCCAGGTACTAAATCAATGGCAAATTCAATGTCCCGGTCAGGTGGCATACCTGGAAGTTCTTCCGGGAACACATCTGAATATTCTTGAACCACCGGAATGCTTTAAAATGTCGCTTCTTCGACGTGGTTCAGCGCTTCCTTCTCGGTTGCTGGTTGGGCTGCCTCGAACTCAATAAGAGTACTGTGCTCATTTGTCAACTGCACGCTCCTCTCAGCACATTGAATCACTCCGTTGTGCTTGCTTAGCCAATCCATTCCAAGTATTATGTCAATCCCTTGGGAATCCAAGACAATAAGGTTGCCAAGAAAGTCTACCCCCCTTATTTTAAGGTTTACTTTCGAACATACTATATTTGTAGGGGCTAGAATTCAGATTTGAAAGAAGCGATTTCCCAACTATATGCATCAAGGTGTATGAACTAAGCAACTTATTTTATTAATATTAGCCTATATGAGGATGTGAACACGTGCCGAAGCATCTCACATCTATATACTATGTGTGGATGTGGGCATTCACCGAAGCGTCCCACAACTCACACCAGCACACAAACCAAGCAATCATCACAAAAATTTAGCACACCACTCTTATTCAAGCTACTACGATCTTAACGTTCCTATAACAGCTTTATTCAATGGAAACCTAAACTTAATCGTGAGAACCAGTGCTGTTCTCGCCGTGTGATGAGGGTGGTCCATACATGGGCGCAAGCCATGGTGAGTCGGCAGTCCATGTAGGGTTCAATGACGCTGGTGCTCCATTCACTCCCGCGTTGGCACGAGTCTCCTCTTGTTTCTCCAGCAAATACAGCTTCTTGCGGAGGTAACTGTGATGCCCGGTCCCGTAAAACACGGAACCCAACAAATGCATATGTGCGCCCAGGATATTCATCACACATATACATGTAATCCACAAACTGAATTCAGAATATAATCACGAATAAATAGTGTTTAAGTACTTTATTACATGAATCTCTAGCTTATTCTTGCAGCGGAAGTCTCTAACTTATTCTAGCAGCGGAAGTCTCTAAACGATAGCGGAAGCAACTAAACAGCAGCGGCTCCATCTCCAATTCCACAGGCAAGTTGATGGTAGTTCGCACGCCTAGTACTCCACATGATCTTCGAAGTACTCCTCTCCTGTTGCTGATGTTTGTATGATAATGCAAGGGTGAGTACATGTCGTACTCAGCAAGTGCGGGAAAAGTATGACATGTAGTTTACAGCAAGGTAGGGAATAAAAAGGCTCATTGCAGAAAGCAAATTTTGTTTCACAAACATGATAAAAACAGCAACTATCTTTAAGTGAATTTAATCCCAATATAAATTTAATTAAAACAGTAACATACCTCCATCATAATTCACCACGTATCCCATCTCATCCAGCCATTAGCCTTTCTCAACAACATCTCATGCTCATAATAACCATCTCATATTCATATCCATCTCATAACCGAAACCAAAACTCATTATCATGACTCAACAGTCCCGAAACAATTTCCAATGACCATACCATAACCAAACCAATAACCATCCCAACTTTCCATCCCAAATTTCCCTCTAATCATGTGAGTTGGCCAGGCGCTTGTGACCGTAAGTACGGCTATCATGATAGTTTTACACTCTTAAGAGGTGGCACCGCTTTACCCACAAGTTTGTGATTTCGTCACCTGTCGGCGACTGCAGAACCTCCATTATACCAGTACACAACCGTCGGTGTATGGCCAAGAGATCACAAAATAGCCTTTACAAAGGGGCTACTAGATGTATGGACTCACTAAGGTTTCATCAGCAGGCTTGAATCACCATTCTTCCACCTACGGGCCCCCTCTTGTGCCATGCAGTTCTGAGGGCAGTCCTCTCTTGACTCCCATACCCCGCGCCTTCCACGGTCCATAACAAACTAGCAACTTACCTAATTAGTCAGCTAAGCCGCACCCATATTTGGCCTTGTGGTGGCACTGTTTTCCTGGCATGTGCTGGCATGAACCGGTCCTTAGATCTACGGCAAGTAAACCACCATCTCATTCTACCACATCCACGAACCAAGCTTGCCTAGATCTCCCCGATTCTATGCTCATTATTATCATCAAGTTATCATCATCATTATTCATATGAGTGCAGTACTTAGATATGTTCTACTTCGCCTTCCCGTATCCCGTAGCTTAAGCGAAGCAAAAAGGAAAAACGACTATACCCGACTTATCAACTTTCACGGCGATAAGGATGGTTAACAAAACTAGCAAACTCTTATAAAAGGGTGTCCCATCAAGTTGACTCAAGCATACACGTTTTTGCAAACAAAACAGTTTCCAAAACATGGGATCAATATGGTCAAGGGGCACTTGCCTTGTTCCTGTGGCTTTTGTTGCTCACGTGTCTCGAAGTCTTGGTGCTGTAGTCCTTCATAGATAGCTTCCTGAGCTTGTCCTTCTACTCATGACCACGCACATACAAAATTATAGCAATCAAACATCATACACAAACTTTACTCAAGATGCAATGATGCAAATCCTATGATGCTGTCTTATTTAGATCAGTTTGTACGTGTTCTTGCATGTTTTACTGGGCTTGCATGGAGTTTTATGGTGAACAAGGGTGTAAGGATCAAGTGTGGACGTGGTGATGATCTTGACTCAAGATCTAGATAAATTCCACCGTCAAAAACCGATCAACACGTGATCTGTCCACACGAAACAGCTTCTGTTTGAAGGGAACGAAGGAAACAGATTCGAAGAAACCGCGACAAGGTCGTAAGATGGGTACGAAGACCTACCTCAATTCTTTTTGGTGGCAGGGCCTTCCTCCTAGCAATGGCAGTTGCTACGACAAGGCGCGACAGCGCTCGTCGGCGGGCTCACTGGTGGGGCTCACCGGCGACTGAACTCCAGCAGGGTGTTCAACTCAGCAAATAAGGGGCTAGGGCCTCTAAGTTGTTGACTTGGAAAAGGTGTTATGTAACACCCCAAATTTTGATTCAAAACTCTAAACCATGTTCAAAGGGGAATTTAAAAATTTTTGGACGTGTTGCATGTTTTGCAAAAATTCAAATTCAAACTGGAATTCAAATTATACTCAAAACAGAAAAGAAATGGAAAAAGAAAAAGAGAAACGGGAAAAAAACCGGCCAGTGGGCCGAAACCCGCCAGCCGGCCCAGTTTCCCCGCGCGCGCCGCGCTGTCTCTCACAGACGGGTGGGACCCGCCTGTCATCCCTAACCCCGCGACCCCGGACCATCTCCCGCGCGCGCGATCGCAACCGACCGGATTTCCGCGTCCCGCAGCCCGAATTCTGGTCCCAAACGACTCAAACTCGATCGCAACAGACCCACCGCTCTCCCCCGGCTATAAAAACCCCAGCCCCGATCAGTTTTTCCCACGCGATCGCCGATTTTTACTCCGGTGAGCACCGAGACTTCGCCGGTGAATTCTGGCCGATCTAAGCTCGGAAATTCTGATCTAACTCGCTGATCTTGATCCACCGCCTCCGGGGAACTTTGCAGGTGCAGAAAACCCGAAGACTTACGGTGCAAACCCAGCGCCGACGAGCTTCGCCGTGGTTTTGCCTCGGACCTCGCCGCCGAGTACTTTCCAGGACCCCCGAGCTCGAGAAAACCCCCGAGGTGAGATCCCTGACCTCCCCTCTACCGATCTATGCCATAAGATCACAGTTTTAGGCAGAATTCTCGAGGATCCGAAACTTTCCGGCGAGATCACCGCTTCCCGCCGCCGTGCGCCGCCGGCAGCGCCGCCCGCGCTCGATCAGAGCGACGTGGCCGCTTCTGCGCCGTTTATTTTAAATCGCACGGTAGACTTTAAAACCCCTCGTACCGGTTCGATGTTATAATCTCAGCCGTCGGTTTAAAATCGGACGGTTCACGTCAGCTCCGCATTATAAAGACTGGAATTCTTACGTGCTACCCCCTGGGGTTCTCTGGAATTGAGAGCTAGCCCCGGAAACTTCAGATCTAGCCCCTGGAACTCCTGAAAATCATGTAAATCCATTTAAAAATCAGTTTTAACCCCTGGACTTAATAAAAATTAGGAAAAACACCTCTGATAAGTGTAGCTAGACCGCTGGAAATTATAAAAATAATATTATAGACCCTGTAATGAGGTGAGTTCTTTATTTTAGTTTTCTTTAGTATTTAATTTAGAAAATAGAACATGTAACTAATGTTTAAAAATTAAAATGTGGGACAAACATAATTGTCAAAATTAATTAAAAACTTTCTCAGTACTTAGAAAACTTTGGAGTGAGATAAAAATATATTTTTGGGCTGAAATAAATCTGTTTCATCTATTATTCACATTTATTAGTATAGGGACACATTTTTAAGTAAAGAATAGCTATAGAAAAATAGGGAAAATAATTATGAAATAGTATACATCAGAAGCCAAGGTCAAAATATGTTATTAAATTATTTAGGACCAGAACCTATACTGTTTAGGTGATGTGTATTACTAATTTCATAATAAAATACACAATTATGCATGGGAGTATAAAAAAAATGATAAATGGAGTTTTTAAAATCCAAAGGGTTCAGTTTAGGGTTGGTAGAAATTATGAAGGCACATATGGGGAAGAAAAATACTTTTCAGACACACTTGGTAGTAAAAAGGTGTAGTAGTTGAATATAAGAAATTTATTGGAAACCCATATAAATAGTATGTAAGTATAAATGTGGACACAAAAGTAGGAATCATATATACATGGTTAAAAGTGCATGCAAGCCACAACTTAACACACATAAAGTAACCACAACACATATAATGGTAAAGAACTTTTATAAATATGAATGTGTGGTTTGTATGAAGTAGAAGTGTGAACTATGTCTTATGATTGTTGTTTTTCTTTTGCTATGTGTGATGGTATGAAGTAGAACCTGTTCAAGAGCAAGTTATTCCTTTCCAAGATCAGGACTACCCATTTCAAGAGCAGCAAGAAGGAGGCAAGTGTCCTTGACCACTTTGATCCTATGCTAGGATGTGTAGATAGAATTATTTGCATTGTCAAATGAAATATGAAACCCATGCTAGGAAGTTTCCCTAGAATTGCATTACCTTGTTTCCTTGTAGCTTGGGTTGGGATTTATTTTGTCATGTCATTTATTTCCATGCATATGCTTAGCCATGCTTAGAATGGGATATTTGGGACATGAGATCATCAGTTTATATTACCATACTCTTGAATGAGACATTGTGAGTTATGTAGAGGTAGGGATCAAGGCAAGTTGGATGTTTTGGTTGTGTGCTGGGTGCACGAGATTTGGGTTTGTGTTTAGTACTTGCCTGGATCCTAAGGACCGGTCCATGGAGCATGTAACCCGGCTTTACAGTGCCAACCACATGCTGAGATGGGGCAGCTTGGCCAATTAATTAGGTGTATCCCCGGCGTAGTATGGGTGTGTTGGATGGTGCGGGGAGTAGGTGTCAGCTGGACTACCATATGAACCGCAAGGCTCAAGAGGGGGCCACTGCAGCGGGGTTGGAGCCTCTTGTATGCTGTTAGGGGTGAAACCTCAGTGGGCCCACGCTCGTCGGGAATCCCTTTGTAAAGGCTTCGTAGTGATCTCCTGGCTACACACCTGGGAAGTGTGAATGTGGATCGTAGCCACTGGCATAATGGAGGTTCTTTTAGTCCACCCAGCAACGGGGGATGAAATCACTACATGTGGGTACAGTGGTACAAACTCTGCAGAGTCGAAACTGTCTTGACAGCCGTGCTCACGGTTAAGAGCGGGCTGGACTTATTCATGATTAGAGGATTGATGGTTTTGGAAGTTAAGCGGGGAGCTTAACATTGGTAATGATGTTATGGTTATTGGATTACAATGATGGGATGGGAAATTGGGACCATTTCACCTGTGTAATAATGTAGGTGCTTAATAAGCTAAGGTGATAGGCATTAATTGCGTAGTGCTTTAACCATGAGTTCAACCTCTCCTTGTTCTAGCCATGCATGATATAATTTTCCCACACTTGCTGAGTACCATTGGTACTCAACCTTGCATATTTGTTGGTTTATATTGCTGCTCAGGTCAAGATAATGAGGTGGTGTATAATGACCAAGATTTTGGACCCGAGGAAGGATTTTAGGTTCATGAAGACCCCCGGGCAACGCCTGTGATGGAGCCCTAATGAATAATATTCCGCTGCTAGTTTATTTACTTGTGATGAACTTATTATTGTCCATCGAGACATTTACTTTGTAAGACTTACTTATATTCGACACCTGGCTTGTAATAAATGATGCTTCACTATTTGTCATCACATGTATGAGAAAAAGATCCTGGCATACATGTGATATTCACTTGGTTGTTCTTCGGAAAAACCGGGTGTGACAGAGGTGGTATCAGAGCCAAGGTTGCCCGTAGGAACGTGGACCTAGGTAGAAATGGACGTATTTAAGGGCCCTATTTTCTTAAAAACTATTTTCCAAGGTGTGGGTGGAAAAGTGTTTTAAAGGAGTCATTTTCTTCATCTTACCCCAACTTTCATTCAAAATAGGATTTTTGTTTGAGAATTTATCTAACCTAATTTTAAATTCTTTTGTTTTAGATGGTTAGCATGATTCGCACCGCTCGTAAGTCCACAGGAGGGAGAGTTCCCGTAGTTGCCCTTGCCGAAAGAGAGGAGAGTCGTCCAGTGACGTACCTTTCCTACGGATTGGCAGTAGGAGACTTGTTGCGCCGTCTTCGACGTATGCTCGAAGCCGCAGGCAATACGGGCAAGCTAATCATCCACTATAACTCCACCAGGACCATCCGTGAGAAGAGGGAAGAATGGAGTTCGGAGATGAGGATTATACACGAGAATCAGCTGCTTAAGATTCACCACTCCCCAGCTTGTCGAGCAACACAAGTTGATGCGGAGAAAGATGTCACCTGGGAGGCCATCACCTGCCAGAGTCACATCTATCGTCGCCACTTGGACAAAACTGAGTACATGTATGTCCTCCAACGTGAGAGTGGTACCACGGAGTACAAGTACCCACCGGTGCAGCAAGGGACTTCCCATGAGCACATGGACTTGTGCTTGGAGGATGCTGCTATGCTCAGCACTCGACTGCAGGAGTGTCAACAAGAGCTTCAGGATGTCCGAGACACCCTGAAGGAAACGGAGGCGTTGCTGTGAGCTTGCTTAAAGGCGAGAGAAAGAGGAGATGGGAATGAACTGTGTGTCACTGTGAGTGATCCATGGACTCCTGACTCCCCGGATCGCCGAGCAATCAGGCGTCGTCGCACTTCTCCACCAGCAGCCTCCCCACCCAAAGCAGAGTCAGAAGGTAGCCGAAATAAGGAGGAAGATCCCGAGGAGCCAGCTCAAGAGGACGAGTAGTGTAGAGTCTTTCCCCTAGCTAGCAAGAGGTCGAGTAGTCGAGTCGTTGCGTAGTTAATGGTGTGATAATGCTTGGTGTGTGACGTGAGTTGTGGAAGCCATGAGCAATTGTCCACAGCCTCATCTTCAGATTGTTTTGCTTTGGTGTGTGAACCCACAGGAAATAATAGTGCATTTATTTGGTGTGAGATATAAACCCTCGTAAAATTTTAACAAAGCCTCAACACCTTAAAGTACCAACAAATGAAAGTAGTAAGATGATACTAAATGGTATCAAATTAACATTTGTTGATTCTGCCAGATGGCCGGAAGAGGAAAAGGACGTGCTGCCAACCCCGCCAACAACAATGATGAGGCATGCAACCCTCATCTTTCTGGAGGCCAGGACAGGGGTGGTCGCCGTGAAGAAGTTGATCCTCTCCACCAAATGCTGGAGAATCAAAATCAGCTTATCCAGAACTTGACTCAAGTGGTGGCCAACTTGCATCAAGTTCCACCTACACAAGCTGCACCACGCCAACCAAGGTTGAGTGAGTTTCTAGGAACTCAACCTCCAAAGTTTGCAAGTGCTGCTGAACCTCTGGAGGCAGATGATTGGCTGAAGACCATTGAAAGTAAGATGAGGATCATACAGTGCCATGGATATGAAAGGGTGCTGTTTGCCTCTCATCAATTGCAAGGACCTGCTGCTGATTGGTGGACCGCCTACGTGGCTGCCCATCATGACCCTGAGAACATCACTTGGGAAGAGTTCAAGCGTAGCTTCCGCAACCACTACATCCCAAGAGGTGAACTCAAAAACAAGAGGAAAGAGTTTCTGGGACTGCAGCAGGGAAACATGACGGTGAGGGAATACCTCACTAAATTCACTCAATTATCCCGTTATGCTCCACGAGACATAGAGACCGATGAGCAGAAACAAGATTGTTTCGTGGAAGGGCTTACCGCAGAAATGCAGTGCGAAATGTCCTCAAATGAGTATGAAAGCTTTCAAAAGATGGTGGACAGAGCATTTGTGGTGGAAAGGAAGCTAAAGGCCCTGGAAAATGAGAATAAGAGGAAGGCTGGGTGGTCACATCAAGCCTCAGGGAGCAACACCCGCCCACGTATGATGCAGCAACCTACGGGGCAGACGAGCCGTGCTGCGGCGCCCTATTCAGCACCAAGAGGGTACAACCCAAACTACAGGCCTCTCGCAGCACCTGCACAGCCGCCACATCAGTTTGTGCAGCAGCCTCGCCCCGCATATCCACCTCGACCAGCAGTGCAAGGACCCCCAAACCAACCCCAAGACAACAAGGGCCAAGCATCTAAGATTGGGGTGCAATGTTTCAGCTGTGGTGAAGTGGGGCACTACGCCCATAAATGCCCAAAGAAGAAGCCTGCGCCGCCACAACAGCAGAATGTATTGAGAGGACGGGTGAACCATGTCACTATGGAAGAAGCACAAGAGGCACCCGACGTGGTAGTTGGTAAGTTTCCTGCCAATTTACACCTTGCAACTCTGCTGTTTGATTCTGGTGCTACCCACTCGTTCATTGCTCAAGGGTTTGTTAAGAAGCATGACCTAGCAACCACACAAATGAACCATATGCTAGCCGTAAACTCTCCAGGTGGAGAAATAAGGACAAGACAAGTGTGTCCCAAAGTGAGCCTAGACATTAATGGGGTAGTATTTACTGCTAACCTCATAGTGATAGATTCACAAGGGATAGATATTATTTTGGGTATGGATTGGTTGACCAAACATAAAGGAATCATCCATTGTTTGACCAGAACAGTGGAACTAACTCACCCCAATGGCACAAGAGTAAAGTTCATAACGATACACGAGCCTAGGAGGGACATCAAATTAAATCAAGTGGAAGTGAAAGTTGAGGAAATCAGGACTATCAGGGAATATCCAGATGTTTTTCCGGAGGAGTTGCCAGGTATGCCTCCCGACCGTGACGTGGAATTCGCAATTGAGCTAGTACCGGGAACAACCCCGATATACAAGAGACCTTATCGAATGGACTCCAAGCAGCTAGAAGAGCTCAAGGATCATTTGAGAGAATTGACGGAGAAGGGGTATATTCGCCCTAGTTCCTCACCATGGGGAGCTCCGGTGATATTTGTGCCCAAGAAAGACGGAACCCAAAGGTTATGCGTGGATTACCGTGCCTTGAATGAGGTAACCATCAAAAACAAGTACCCATTACCCCGCATTGAAGACTTGTTTGATCAGTTGAGGGGAGCTTGTGTGTTCTCGAAAATTGATCTCAGGTCGGGGTACCACCAACTCAAGATAAGGCAATTAGATATTCCCAAGACAGCTTTCGTATCTCGGTACGGACTGTATGAATACACTGTCATGCCTTTTGGGCTGACCAATGCCCCGGCATATTTCATGTACCTCATGAACAAGGTATTCATGGAATATCTGGACAAATTTGTGGTGGTTTTCATAGATGATATTCTCGTCTTCTCCAAAGATGAAGAAGAACATGAGAAACATCTAAGGTTGGTGTTACAGAGGCTGAGAGAACACCAACTATATGCCAAGTTGAGCAAGTGTGAGTTTTGGCTGAAGAGAGTTCCCTTTTTAGGACATATAATCTCGGAGGTAGGAATCTCCGTAGATCCCGCCAAAATCGAAGATATCCAGAAGTGGAAAACTCCTGAAAATGTCGGGGAAGTTCGAAGCTTTTTGGGATTGGCTGGAAACTATCGACGGTTTATTGAGGGATTCTCCAAGATCTCGAGACCTCTCACCAAACTGTTGGAGAAGGGAATCACATTCACCTGGACGCCACAGTGCGAGACGAGCTTTCAGGAGTTAAAGAAGAGATTGACAACAGCCCCAGTGTTGGTTATGCCAGATATGCAGAAGAATTTCACAGTGTACTGCGATGCCTCTGGAAATGGGTTGGGATGTGTTCTCATGCAAGAAGGACATGTCGTGGCTTATGCATCCCGGCAGCTTCGGAAGCACGAGAAGAACTATCCTACACATGACCTAGAACTAGCCGCAGTGGTACACGCGTTGAAAATTTGGAGGCACTATTTGATGGGGAAGAGGACAGAGATATATACGGATCATAAGAGTTTGAAGTACATATTCACACAGCCAGATCTCAACCTCAGACAAAGGAGATGGCTAGAGCTAATCAATGACTTTGATGTGGGCATCAACTATCATCCTAGGAAAGCAAACGTCATGACCGATGCTCTGAGTCAGAAAGTGCAGATCAATAAGTTGAGCTTGAAGGACATGCCCGCAGAATTGAAGGACGAGATTATAAGGCTCAATCTATGTCTAGTAAATAGTGGTGAAGCCATCGCCATGGAAGTGGACTCCACACTCGAGCAAGACATACGCGAGGGCCAAAAGAATGATGAGAAGATACAAGAGATCAGACAGCTCATCAAGGAAAATAAAGCTCCTGGTTTTAGAGAGGATGAACAGGGAACGGTGTGGCACGGGAAAAGGATCTGTGTGCCAGAAGTAAAGGAGATCCGTGAATTAATTTTGAAGGAGGCTCACGATTCCGACTATTCCATTCATCCTGGGAGTACGAAGATGTACCAGGACCTCAAGAGCAGATATTGGTGGTATGGCATGAAGCAAGATGTCGCGGAACATGTTGCCCTATGTGACACATGTCAGTTGGTGAAAGCAGAACATCAACGACCCGCGGGATTGTTGCAACCACTCAAAGTGCCTGAATGGAAATGGGAAGAAATCAGCATGGATTTTGTCGTGGGATTGCCTAGGACCCAATCCGGGTATGATTCAATATGGGTCATTATTGATAGGCTAACCAAGGTAGCTCATTTCATTCCTGTGAAAGAAAGCTACAGCGGATCCAAATTGGCAGAATTGTACATGTCAAGGATTGTGTGTTACCATGGAGTGCCAAAGAAGATAGTGTCGGACCGAGGGACACAGTTCACCTCGAGGTTTTGGCAAAAGTTGCATGAAACCATGGGAACCCATCTGAATTTCAGCTCTGCCTATCATCCCCAAACTGATGGGCAGACGGAGAGAACCAATCAGATCCTTGAAGATATGTTAAGGGCATGTGCACTCAAAAACAATAGGAGTTGGGACAAGAACTTACCGTATGCGGAGTTTTCCTATAACAACAGTTATCAAGCTAGTATGAAGATGTCACCGTTTGAAGCTTTGTATGGAAGGAAGTGCAGAACTCCCCTATTTTGGAACCAAACAGGAGAAAGTAAAGTGTTTGGTCCAGAAGTGCTACAAGAAGCCGAGGCGAAGGTGAGGGAGATTCGCAACAACTTGAGGATAGCACAAACACGCCAGAAGAGTTATGCTGATGTACGAAGAAGAGAACTCGTTTTTAACGTGGGAAACTATGTTTATCTCAAGGTGTCCCCTATCAGAGGACTTCGTCGGTTCAAGGTGAAAGGGAAGTTGTCACCTCGATACATCGGACCCTTTCAAGTTTTGGAAAGAAAAGGCGAAGTGGCGTACCAACTAGAGTTACCGGTTCATCTATCGGACGTGCACGATGTATTTCATGTGTCACAACTCAAGAAATGCCTGAGGACGCCTGAAGAGGTGTTAACCATGAATGAAGTGGATGTAGCTGAAGATTTGTCTTATGCCGAGCAACCATACAAGATTTTGGAGACAATGGAACGCTTCACCAGAAATAAGAGAATCCGGATGTGCAAGGTGCAGTGGAAGCATCACTCAGAAGAGGAAGCCACCTGGGAACGGGAAGATGAACTCAAGGCACAATTTTCGGAATTGTTTCTTAGAAACACCAATCTCGAGGACGAGATTTCTTTTAAGGGGGGTAGAGCTGTAACACCCTAAATTTTGATTCAAAACTCTAAACCATGTTCAGAGGGGAATTTAAAAATTTTTGGACGTGTTGCATGTTTTGCAAAAATTCAAATTCAAACTGGAATTCAAATTATACTCAAAACAGAAAAGAAATGGAAAAAGAAAAAGAGAAATGGGAAAAAAACCGGCCAGTGGGCCGAAACCCGCCAGCCGGCCCAGTTTCCCCGCGCCAGCCCACCCCCGCGCGCGCCACGTTGTCTCTCACAGACGGGTGGGACCCGCCTGTCATCCCTAACCCCGCGACCCCAGACTCTCTCCCACGCGCGCGATCGCAACCGACCGGATTTCCGCGTCCCGCAGCCCGAATTCTGGTCCCAAACGACTCAAACTCGATCGCAACAGACCCACCGCCCTCCCCCGGCTATAAAAACCCCAGCCCCGATCAGTTTTTCGCGATCGCCGATTTTTACTTCGGGGAGCACCGAGACTTCGCCGGTGAATTCTGGCCGATCTAAGCTCGGAAATTCTGATCTAACTCGCTGGTCTTGATCCACCGCCTCCGGGGAACTTTGCAGGTGCAGAAAACCCGAAGACTTACGGTGTAAACCCAGCACCGACGAGCTTCACCGTGGTTTTGCCTCGGACCTCGCCGCCGAGCACTTTCCAGGACCCCCGAGCTCGAGAAAACCCCCGAGGTGAGATCACTGACCTCCCCTCTACCGATCTATGCCATAAGATCACAGTTTTAGGCAGAATTCTCGAGGATCCGAAACTTTCCGGCGAGATCGCCGCTTCCTGCCGCCGTGCGCCGCCGGCAGCGCCGCCCGCGCTCGATCAGAGCGACGTGGCCGCTTGTGCGCCGTTTATTTTAAATCGCACGGTAGACTTTAAAACCCCGCGTACCGGTTCGATGTTATAATCTCAGCCGTCGGTTTAAAATCGGACGGTTCACGTCAGCCCCGCATTATAAAGACTAGAATTCTTACGTGCTACCCCCTGGGGTTCTCTGGAATTGAGAGCTAGCCCCGGAAACTTCAGATCTAGCCCCTGGAACTCCAGAAAATCATGTAAATCCATTTAAAAATCAGTTTTAACCCCTGGACTTAATAAAAATTAGGAAAAACACCTCTGATAAGTGTAGCTAGACCCCTGGAAATTATAAAAATAATATTATAGACCCTGTAATGAGGTGAGTTCTTTATTTTAGTTTTGTTTAGTATTTAATTTAGAAAATAGAATATGTAACTAATGTTTAAAAATTAAAATGTGGGACAAACATAATTGTCAAAATTAATTAAAAACTTTCTCAGTACTTGGAAAACTTTGGAGTGAGATAAAAATATATTTTTGGGCTGAAATAAATCTGTTTCATCTATTATTCACATTTATTAGTATAGGGACACATTTTTAAGTGAAGAATAGCTATAGAAAAATAGGGAAAATAATTATGAAATAGTATACATCAGAAGCCAAGGTCAAAATATGTTATTAAATTATTTAGGACCAGAACCTATACTGTTTAGGTGATGTGTATTACTAATTTCATAATAAAATACACAATTATGCATGGGAGTATAAATAAATGATAAATGGAGTTTTTAAAATCCAAAGGGTTCAGTTTAGGGTTGGTAGAAATTATGAAGGCACATATGGGGAAGAAAAATACTTTTCATACACACTTGGTAGTAAAAAGGTGTAGTAGTTGAATATAAGAAATTTATTGGAAACCCATATAAATAGTATGTAAGTATAAATGTGGACACAAAAGTAGGAATCATATATACATGGTTAAAAGTGCATGCAAGCCACAACTTAACACACATAAAGTAACCACAACACATATAATGGTAAAGAACTTTTATAAATATGAATGTGTGGTTTGTATGAAGTAAAAGTGTGAACTATGTCTTATGATTGTTGTTTTTCTTTTGCTATGTGTGATGGTATGAAGTAGAACCTGTTCAAGAGCAAGTTATTCCTTTCCAAGATCAGGACTACCCATTTCAAGAGCAGCAAGAAGGAGGCAAGTGTCCTTGACCACTTTGATCCTATGCTAGGATGTGTAGATAGAATTATTTGCATTGTCAAATGAAATATGAAACCCATGCTAGGAAGTTTCCCTAGAATTGCATTACCTTGTTTCCTTGTAGCTTGGGTTGGGATTTATTTTGTCATGTCATTTATTTCCATGCATATGCTTAGCCATGCTTAGAATGGGATATTTGGGACATGAGATCATCAGTTTATATTACCATACTATTGAATGAGACATTGTGAGTTATGTAGAGGTAGGGATCAAGGCAAGTTGGATGTTTTGGTTGTGTGCTGGGTGCACGAGATTTGGGTTTGTGTTTAGTACTTGCCTGGATCCTAAGGACCGGTTCACGGAGCATGTAACCCGGCTTTACAGTGCCAACCACATGCTGAGATGGGGCAGCTTGGCCAATTAATTAGGTGTATCCCCGGCGTAGTATGGGTGTGTTGGATGGTGCGGGGAGTAGGTGTCAGCTGGACTACCATATGAACCGCAAGGCTCAAGAGGGGGCCACTACAGCGGGGTTGGAGCCTCTTGTATGCTGTTAGGGGTGAAACCTCAGTGGACCCACGCTCGTCGGGAATCCCTTTGTAAAGGCTTCGTAGTGATCTCCTGGCTACACACCTGGGAAGTGTGAATGTGGATCGTAGCCACTGGCATAATGGAGGTTCTTTTAGTCCACCCGGCAACGGGGGATGAAATCACTACATGTGGGTACAGTGGTACAAACTCTGCAGAGTCAAAACTGTCTTGACAGCCGTGCTCACGGTTAAGAGCGGCCTGGACTTATTCATGATTAGAGGATTGATGGTTTTGGAAGTTAAGCGGGGAGCTTAACATTGGTAATGATGTTATGGTTATTTGATTACAATGATGGGATGGGAAATTGGGACCATTTCACCTGTGTAATAATGTAGGTGCTTAATAAGCTAAGGTGATAGGCATTAATTGCGTAGTGCTTTAACCATGAGTTGAACCTCTCCTTGTTCTAGCCATGCATGATATAATTTTCCCACACTTGCTGAGTACCATTGGTACTCAACCTTGCATATTTGTTGGTTTATATTGCTGCTCAGGTCAAGATAATGAGGTGGTGTATAATGACCAAGATTTTGGACCCGAGGAAGGATTTTAGGTTCATGAAGACCCCCGGGCAACGCCTGTGATGGAGCCCTAATGAATAATATTCCGCTGCTAGTTTATTTACTTGTGATGAACTTATTATTGTTCATCGAGACATTTACTTTGTAAGACTTACTTATATTCGACACCTGGCTTGTAATAAATGATGCTTCACTATTTGTCATCACATGTATGAGAAAAAGATCCTGGCATACATGTGATATTCACTTGGTTGTTCTTCGGAAAAACCGGGTGTGACATGTTACGGCCAAGGTGGTTTTCGGGTTTTATTTATAAAAGGAAAATAGGAGTCCTACTCCGATTGGATTTCAAATAAGAGTCCTATTGAATTTGGTTTGGATCTTAACAAACTTATCTCCAATTGATTTGGTGCGGCAGCAATCGTGGGGGAATTCATGCCGGTATCCTCCGTACCGGGTACTCCCGCGTACAAGAGGAAAACCGCCTAAGGACCTCGCATCTCCGCAGTGGTGAGCTCCGGAGACGCCACGTGTCCAGCGGGGGCCGGGCCTCCGTTTTCCTCAGGGGTGAGCTCCGGTTGCGCTGTGTGTCTGGCGGGCGGGACATCCCTCTCCCTCAGAGGCAAGATCCGCGTGCGCCACGTGTCTTGCGGGCGGGACATCCCCTCTCCTCAGAGGTGAGCTCCACGTGCACCACGTGTCTGGCTTGTCGGACCTCCCCTTTCTACAGAGGCAAGCTCTGGGGGTGCCACGTGTCAGTGTCGGACCTCTGCTCTCCTCGGAGGTGGACTCCGAGAGTGCCACGTGTCCAGCAGCGTCAGACTTCTCTTCTCGGAGGTGAGCTCCGATGGTGACACGTGTCCAGTAGTGTAAGACCACCCTTCTCCTCGGAGGTGAGCTCCAAGGATGACACGTGTCAAGCAGCGCCGGACCTCTCGGAGGCAAGCTCCAAGGGTGACACGTGTCCAGCGGGGCGGACCTCATCCCTTCCGCAGGGGTGAGTTCCGAAGTCGACACGTGTCCAGCGGGCTGGGCCTCGCTTCTCTGCAGAGACTAGCTCCGTAGTCAACACGTGTCCCGAGGCTGAGCCTCGCTTCTCCGCAGAGACTAGCTCCGAAGGCAACACATGTCCAGCGGGGTCGGACCTCGCCCCTTCTCCTGAGGCGAGCTCCGAGCCTGCCACGTGGCCAGCAGTGCCGGACCTCACCCCCTCCGCAGGGATGAGCTCCTAAGGCGCCACGTGGCCATCAGGCCGCGGGAAGTGTCGACGGTGCCCCTCGGCGAATTGGAATTTGCTCTCTTCAGCTATCTTTCTCCATTTTTATGATTCTTTCCCATTTCTATTTCTTTTATAATGTTTTTATATATGCAATGCATGAATATGAAATTGAGGGTGTTACAAACCTACCCCCCTTAAACTAAATCTCGCCCTCGAGATTCATTAGAGTATAGAATAGATGAGGGAATTGTGCCTTGAGGTCTTCCTCACGCTCCCATGTAGCTTCAGCTTCCGTGTGATGGCTCCACTGTACCTTGCACCAACGGATCACTTTGCTCCTCGTGACCCTTTCCTTTACGTACAAAATTCAGACAGGGTGCTCTACGTAGGTCAGATCCTCTTGAAGCTCGAGCTCATCCATCGGTACTTGTTCTTCTGGTACTCTCGAGAACTTCTTGAGCTGGGATACGTGAAACACGTCATGCACGTCGGAGAGGTGCGTTGGGAGCTCTACTTGATAAGCTACCTCTCTTCTCTTGCCCAAAATCTTAAATGGCCCGATGTAGCGGGGTGCTAACTTGCCTTTGATGTTGAAACGTCATTGGCCACGGATAGACGATACCTTAAGGTACACGAAGTCTCCTACTTCGAAGGTCAACTTTCTTCGCCTCTTGTCCGCATAACCCTTTTGTCGTGACTGAGCAGCCTTCAAGTTCTCCCGTATTGTTTGGACTTGTTTCTCAGCGTCTTGTAGCACTTCGGGTCCAAACACTTGGTTCTCTCCGATCTCATTCTAGAACAGCGGCATTCTACACCGTCTACCATACAATGCTTCGAAAGGTGACATCTTCAAGCTGGCTTGATAGCTGTTATTGTATGAGAACTCAGCATACGGCAAGCTCCTATCCCAACTACGCCCATGTTTCAAGGCGCAGGCTCTCAACATGTCTTCTAAAATTTTATTTGTCCTCTCAGTTTGCCCGTCGATTTGCGGGTGATAAGCGGAGCTGAAATCCAGTCGTGTACCCATAGCTTCATGCAGATTCTTCCAGAACCTAGACGTAAATTGGGTACACCGATCTGAAAGTATACTCTTCGGAACTCCATGACGGCACATAATTTGCTCCATGTACAGCTCGGCTAGTTATGCGACGCGGTACGTGGTTCTAACAGGAAGAAAATGGGCTGTTTTCGTGAATCGGTCCACAATAACCCAGATGGAGTCGTTACCTGACCGAGTTCGTGGTAATCCGATGATGAAATCCAAGCTAATGTCTTCCCACTTCCACTCGGGTACTTTCAATGGTTGCAACAGTCCAGCAGGTCTTTGATGTTCGGCCTTCACCCATTGGCACGTGTCGCATAAGGCAACATACTCAGCTATGTCCCTTCTCATACCATCCCACCAATAACAAGATTTCAGGTCCTTGTACATCTTTGTACTGCCGGGATGTATGGAATAAGGTGAGTCATGTGCCTCCATTAATATCGTGTCGTGGATGTGCTTCACGTTAGGCACACAAATCCTTTTTCCTAACCAAAGTGTACCCTTCCCGTCTTCCTTGAAGTCCTTGTCTATGCCTTGTCAGATTCTTTCCTTGATTTCCTCATCCGTTGCTTGGCCATCTTGTATCTCTTGTTACAGCGAGGAGTTGAGTTCTAACACTTCCATCTCGTTCAAGAACCCGAGATGTAACCGTTCGAACTCCTTGCGCAGCTCGGGCGGTAGCTCCGGAACCGTGAGTTGGTGACATGCTCCCTTTCGGCTCAATGCATTGGCCTTTCCGGGGTGATAGTTGATTCCAACATCATAATCCTTGATGAGTTCCAACCATCGATGTTGCCTCAAATTCAAATCCGTTTGGGGTGAATATGTACTTGAAGCTTTTGTGATCCGTATAGATCTCACATCGGTGGCCAAGGATATAATGCCTCCAAATCTTCAAGGCATGTACCACGGCTGCAAGTTCCAAGTCATGTGTGAGGTAATTCATGTGAGCGCCCGGACCCTATCACAGGGACGGGGCCGCTCGCCCGGGAATCACATTGGGTGGTACCGTGTTATGCGGCACCCAACAGCACACATATAAGGAAAACTGTATTACATAAATCAAAGCGGAAGCTTACAAATGTTCTTTGTAAATAATTTACATAAGTTAGCTACAGCGGAAGTCTATAAACAGCTCACGTCGAATATCTAAGAAGCACTCGAGAAGAGGTTCAGCCCGCGGACTCCTCTCGCTAGCAACACGAAGACATGGCAGCGGCTAGGTCCTCCATGTGTTACCCGACTAGGACGTTTCCGAGTCTCACTGGACAACCTTCTTTATGAGCATCGTCTTAACCTGCAAAACCACTCATATAGCAAGAGTGAGCACAAAGTCTTAGCAAGACTTAACCGTCTCTCCTAAGACATGCAACTCTACATGAAAGTAACTTAGGACCTAACATATAAGTTGCAAAAAGACTCACCTACGAGTTCATCCTTAACTTTCAGGTTTTAGCCATAATGGTAGTGACCTTGCACCCCGCAACATTGGAACTCCACAATCAAACAAGAAACGCTTCATTCCAATGTTACTTGTCCCAAGGTGGAAAATAACTTTAGTTTGCTCTATCTCTACTTCAAACAGGGTTGTCATGCAATTTACAATAATCATAGTAGCAATTAAAACATTGCAAACTGTTTCCACACAAGTTGATTACTACGTCACAACATGGGAGCAAGCGGTACTCAATAACCGCAAGGGACGTTGATTCGAATCAAACACTGCCCGGATAGCTCGACACATACGCCCGCCTATGAAGACCCAAATCTGGCGTCCTTCATTACGCCGTATGTGGCAACCTTTCGCAGGACACTCGACTGTAGAATCGGTCGCGCCGTCTCGGGCTCATAGGTCTAACGAGACAATGTGGTATGCCTCTACAATCCAGTTAACCTGGTACATCGGTTTCCTGGGTCCCATATAGCAGTAAGCCTCCGGTACACAACTCAATACTTGCTCCTGGATGCGGCACACGCATCGGTCCTTAACCGACACAAGCAGAGCTACTCGACCAAGACCTCTTCTTGTCGCTGCCTAATCCTCCTGCCCGGTCTCATCTTTAGAAATGTAAACTTTAGTTTGCCTCTCTCTTCCGACCACGCTTATGAAATCCTGAACTATAACACGCGAGTAGATTCCAACTACTCGTCTTATACCGGATGTCCTAGCCTATTTAGCGTGGTCTTATTCTACAGCGATGACACCTTTCTACCCTTGACCCCAGGGTTTATGTTTGGTTATGCAAGTGGGGTATAAAACATCCTTGACCTAATGCACATACAAACTCGAACCATAGTAGTGAACAAAGTAAAAACTTTATAAAACAGCTTAAACGCAAACCGGAGCTTGCCTTGGTTTTGCAGGTGACTAAAGTCAGATATATATATGAAGTTAGTTGCTGATGACTTGAAGCTTAATCACTGCCCTTCTTGCTTCTTGATCCAAGCTTAATTTCTCCTCCACTCTTCCACGTCTAATCTCTACACATTATGAACACACATATAGGTTTAATTGTAAAATTTTTGCTAACAAGTTCTAAAGACAAGTTTAAAATGGGAACTCTGTTTAAGAATTTAAATGACACTGGTGCTAGTGGTTTAGGTTTGGGTTTAAGCACAATGATCAAGTAATATGTGTGTTTCATGATGTAAGGGCCTCAGTTTTGGCACACATTTGAAGTGTTCATCATCACACCACACACCTCATTTGAGGAAAGATGATGAACACAAATGAAGAGCATGTAACCACCATCAACATGCTCATTAGAGAACAAACTCACATATTGCAAAAGTGGTATTTCCCACATGTGATATAGGTGGGCTGGACTTATGAAAACTCCTACACATTGCTAAGGATGTCCATGCCAAGTTTCACCCAAATTCAAAACATTTTTGAGGTCATTTTGGGTATAGATAGAAAGAGGACAGTTTGAAACCACATTCAAATTCAAACTGTTTTTATCCCATGAATTTAAAAATGTGAGGCATATTCTTATTCAGCACATTTTTGTGAGCTCACACACCAATTTTCACTCCATTTGGAGTTGATCTTGACATGAGCTAAGTGGGACGAATTCAAACTTTATTTGAATTCAAAACTGAACTTGTGCTGAAATTCACTCAAACCGAACCCAATTTGAATTCTATTCAATTCAAATGGCTCAGGGGTGAATAATTTGAATCACCAGGGGTATGACGGGACTCACTGTTTACAACAGTGATTAGGAGTAAATTTCAGAGGTTAAAACCCCGGGTGGGACCCACATGTCATAGAGGGAAGAAGGAGAAACTTGCACCCAAAGTCAGAGTCTCGGTGGGAAAGTCCGCCGAGCAGCTGTCGGCTGTGCCACCGAGCAGCTACCGGCGCCACCAGCTGCTTCCCTCTCCGCGCGTTGGCGCCCAGGGTGGCTGGCTCGCGCCCCCACGCGACCGGCACCGCCTCAGCCGAGCAGGAGTCGGCCGGCTTTATCTTCTCGTGGGCAAACCCGAGCAGCGGCATTGTTTCTCGCCGCAGCTCTCTGCTCAATCGGGAAAACCAGCAAAACCATCTCCTCCTTCGTCCCTGAGCTGCTAGACAGCCACCTGAGCTCGCACTCCACCTCTCCAACGCCAGAAACCTCGATCTCCGACCTCCTTTGCCCAAAGACGATCGCCACCGCGGCGACCTAGCCTCAGCCGAGAGTCAGGCGCCCGTGGGCAGCGTTCCACAGGCGTTTTCACGGTCCAGCGAGAGAGGCAACAGGAGCGCGCGACCACCGTGCTGCTCTCCTCCAAGTTTGGAAGCCAACCGTGAAGAATCCGCAGAGAATTTCCAGTTTTTGCTCCGGCGACCGTAAACCGAGCTTCCGGTACGGTTTCTTTAAATTCTCGCTCTATGATCTTCCGGAGGTCATCAAATCTTGCACATAGACGCTGGACTAGCCGGCGATCAAGTTCTTTTCTGAATCCATAGCGTGAAACTGTCTAAGAGTGACGAATTTCGAGCTCGATCGAGGGCGGTCATGGCGGGCACGATCGGTCACACGGTGCCGACCGACTTGCCGCCATCCCTGAACCCTTTTGACACCTTGTCGAGCTTCCTAGAGGTACACTGATGCTGTAGGGCCGCTTGTTCGAGGTGTTGGCGGGTTTAGAAACCACGGTCGACGGTGTCGAACCTCAACCGAGGCCGTGGCACGTCGCCGAGCTACTTCCGGTCACCCCCAGCCCGACCTGTCACCCCCGACGTGTTCCTCGACGTCGACAACCCCCTGGCGGCGAGTTTCAGACCATGGGAGGTCCGGCAGCGGCGAGCCGGCGAGCCCCGAATCTGCTCCGGTGAGGTCGGCAGCGCGGGCGCGAGAGAATGGCGGGAGGAAGACGAAGCCGGCTGGCCAACGTGTCAGCGGCTGAAGAATTTAAATCGGGATCGGGTGTGGCCAGGGATCGGCTGTGCTGGCGCGCAAATACCCTGTGAGCTCCGGTGTGCCGGACACCTCCGCGCTCGACACGTGTGGTATCCCCGGTGTGCAGGACACCTCCGCGCTCGACACGTGTCCCCGCGGGGCCCGAGAGTTTAAACTTTTCCCCCGATTTTCAGAATTCTTTCAAACTTCAAATCCTCGTAACTTTGGCTAGAGAGCTCCAAATCGGGTGAACCAAATTTTTTTGGATTCAGCTCTCTGATAACTTTCCAGCAATACCAAATTCAGCTCATGAAAGAGAATAGTTTTCCAGAATTAAATCCCTAAAGTTTAAACTGTTGTGAATTTTATCTGGAGAACTGCTTTATGAAAATTTCTGAAATTTGGCTGAAAAGTTAATTGGAAAATCCCTGAATCCCAGTAAAATTTTCAGACTCATCCAAGTTTATTTAGTTACCCTAATTGGGTGATTAAGGAAACTGCCCGGAGAAAATAGAAAGATGTACAGAAACATTTTTCAGATTTTCTCCAATCTTAATTAGGACATAACTTTCTGTAGAATTCTTCAAATGACATGAAACGAACTCCATTAGAGCCCTACTAAATTCTAGTTTCCAGAAAGTAATGGTGGGAGCTATGAAAAACCCTGGAATTACATAGAGGCTCAATTATCGACCAAAGAGGCTTTTATTTGTACAAGGTTCAATTGAACTTTGTTTCAAATAAAACTTGGTCACAACTCTGGTTAGGGCCCTACCAATCCACCATAAAAATTTCAGAACCAAAGGGGAGGGCTAGCCAGAGTTATTTCCAATTATGTATTTGAGTTCACACATTGCATTTAAATTTACATGTAGTATTGTATTCAACGTGTAGCCATTGAAGAAGAGACCCCGGAAGTGCTGGATTTCCTTCTTCCGGACGAAGAACTAACTACTGACCAGCAGCAACAAGGCAAGCCCCGGTTTGCATTAACCCTTTCATAAGTTTTACTTTGTTGACATGCGTCATATGAAGTATGTTTGTGCATTAGGTATAGGATGAATGAAACCCCACTTGCATAACCAAAGGTTCCTAAAAGAGTGAGGGTAGTGTCAAGGACCTCGAGTAGACAGGCTATGCTTAATGATCCATAGGGCTTCGGTACAAGTCGAGTAGTTGGAATCTACTCTCGAGATAGGCTTGGGACACACGGGTTCGGTTGAGTGACGTGAGATCACTTTAGTAATGAAAATGAGACTAGGCATGGGCTAGGGCGCAGCAAGAGAGAGTCTTGTGTGCGCAGCCCTGCCCGTGTCGATTGAGGACCGATCCGTGTGCGGCCCTGCTGAACAAGTATTGAACGTACCGAAGGCATATCGGATATATGGGCCCCGATAAACCGATGTAGCCTAAACCTCCGGGCGTCGAGGCATAACACACTGATTTATAGGTGTAGGCTGAGGGCAGCAAGGTGGAAATCTGCCAACGGGCATAGAGAGATGCTCCGTGTGGGGAACCTCCTGCTCGTTTCAGTGCGACCGGTTCGACGTTTGGGCTGTTGGGTGAAAGGTTGTCCCGTACGACATCAATTGAGCGTGCTGTGCAGCTCCACGGGTAGGCGTACGTGACGTGCTCTTTGGGTTTCCCTGCAGGTGTATAACGAGTCGATTCACCGTCCCTCGCGGTGACGAGTACCGCTTGTTCACTGCATCGTAACGTAGACTAATGAATGAAATGTTATGATTCAAGATTGCTGCTATGATATAATTGTATTGCTACATGTGTGCCACCAAATATTGCTCACTAAATTTCAGCTTCATGAACCGTTAACTTGTTGCTAAAAGCTGAACTAAGGATGAACTTGTAGGCGCGTCCATTTGCTGCAACATTGCTACCCTATGTCATGGTACACCTCATGTAGAGTTTCATGCTTAGGTGAGTCGGTTAAGACTTGCTGAGCCTTTGTGCTCACGGTTGCTGCTTAAGTGTTTTTCAGGTGAGGAGCCACCCACGGACTCGGAGTACGAGTCCACCGGCGAGGGTTACCCTCCGTCGGGGACCACGGCTGAGTGGGAGCCGTACACGCCGCGCTGAGCTGAGGAGTGCAGCTAGTGTGGGTTGCCCTAGGGCTGGGCAACCACTTTTGCTAGATAGGCGGGCGTGAGTTGTATAAAAGAAACTTCCGCTGTGTAATAAGGACCCTAGTTTGTAACTGAGAAGTGTACTACTTTGTACATTCAGTTTGTTTTTCCCATGTAATATAATGTGTTCTTATGACGTGTGCTGTAGGGTGTCGCATCGCGCGGCACCACCCTCTGCGATCCTGGATGAGCGGATTCCGGTCCGCCACAGCCTGGTATCAGAGCTGCAGTGGGGATAGCACAGTACTTAAGGACTGCATTATGGGGAAAACTTAGGTATACGGTGAGGATTTGGTAGCTGCCCAAGTAAGGACTATACTAGCATAGTTACTTAAAGTGGCAAAGACTAACTTATGTGTTATAATTCTGAATTTCAATTATGTAACGACGCACCTACGCTCTGGTAAGTATGGTAAGGAACGCCACCGAAAGCGGTTCAATTTCGGTTAGCTCCCCCTGACGAGGAACGTGGTTCAGGGATTGATCTCACAGCTTGGTGTGAGATGTCAATATGAAGCTCTTGGACTCTTCATGTTCCTGAGTTCATATGAAACGCTGATCCCTAGCGTGCATTAGGCAAGTAAGTGGAGACCCCATCGCGTGGTCAGTAACGCGAGAGTGTGTTCGTCTGGAAATAGCCCAGGAGGACATACGCAGCGCTTGCCATCGGCGTGCCCTGCAGGGCAGTAGGTGGTATCTGTTGGGTTGATAACATTCCCAACCGTGACGACCCGTTCATGACATACTTGGGTTCCCCGTCGTGTGGTGTTGAAACACGATCACGTACCTTGAGATGTGACCTAGCTCAAGGACGGCCGTATGGAAATGATACGGGCGTTTGTATTTACTTTCAAATATGGTACTGCCTGAAATGGAAACAAAACCTTGAGTGCACCATTATTGTGTGGTCTTCTGCAGGTACTAACCATGTATGTATCCGTGTAGAAAACGTGTGCGAGAGACCGTTTAGTGCCACACTTGAGACGTATATGCCGGTATGATCCGGTTAGGATTTTCTTTTGTGAGGAACGTAGTACCGAGTTATTGTAGGCATATGCATGAAAATAAGGATAACAAGGAATTAAAATCTATAGGTTCAACATTTAGGACCCTGGTTGGGTATAAGAATGGGATAGTGATGAGTGTAGTTCCAAAAAGACTGAAAAACAGAGTGCTATGTTTTGGACAGCAAGTTTGCTGATCTTCAACAAGGCATAACTCACAGGTCTTTTAGCCAGAGAGGTGTGCTATATAGTTCTGGAAAGGTATTTAAGTACTCTACAACTTTGTTGTAGACTTCCAGAGCTGAAACTGACCTTAAGATGGCTTAAATCCCAGAGGAATGTAAACTGTCCAGAACCAGGACAGAGTAAAACATTCGCTGGACTGTTCTGTTTTTCAAACATAAATCCCAGTAGAAAAATTTAAAAATTTTCATATGATACATCCTTAGAAAGAGTAAAATATGTGTGACAACTTTGCAATTCAAAGTTTCTGAAATTTCAGTACAGATTTCAGTGGAAACCAGGGTTGAAAACAGCCACTTCCGAGGGAGGTGCTGCTAAAATTCTTCCAGAAATTCTGCTGACTTTGAATTAGCATAACTAGTTGACCAAAGTAATCTGGGGGCAAATGAATACTCGTTGGGAAGATATTGGAGTTAACTTTAACTTTGGTATTCAACTTGAGTCATGAAAATGCCCAGAACCAGATTAAAACTTGGAATAGGTAGGAACTGGTCATTCTGACAAAAGAATGACAGTTGAACTCATTGGAGAGGGTGTTGTACCCTAAGGGTGGTATACGTGATGACAACGCGATAGTAATGTCTCGTAGTGACCAAACCTAGTTATGTTGAGCTTCCAAAGAGGAGGTTCATCAAGTTGGATTGAACTAGCTTGTGTTTGGTCTGATAATGGTGTAGCTTGTGCAAAGCTATTACATTATATACATACGAGATGTATCGCATGTTTTATTGTTATTATGTTTTTACGCCTATTTTTATTGGACTGCATGCAAAATGTTGCGGGACTGATGATTATTGTCGTATGGTTGCAGATGGTTCGCACTAGGACCACGCACGAGGTTGGTGGCTCTAGCCAACAGGGAGGTGATGACTCCCAGCCACCGGCCTACGACAGCACCCCGCAGCAGCAACCACCGCCGCCGCCTCCGCTTACTCTAGCGGATGTGATAGCGGCACTGGTGGGAGGTCGTGAGGAGCAGACCGACCTGCTCCGCACGATCGTGCAGAATACGTCCTAGGAGGGGGGGCGTCAAGAGCGAGGGCCTCGTGAGCCACGTGAAGTGTCGTACTCGGATTTCATGAGTACGCACCCTCCAGTGTTCACCGAAGCCGAAGAACTACTGGAGGCGGACAACTGGCTGCGGACCATCGAGTCCAAGTTCGGGCTGCTCCAATGTACGGAGCGGCAGAAAACTCTGTTCGCAGCACAGCAGATCCGCGGTGCCGCTGGTGCGTGGTGGGAGAACTATGTCGCCTCACGTCCGGCTGGCCATGCCGTGGAATGGCAAGAGTTCCGGGAGGCGTTCCGCGGCTATCACATTCCTCCCGGAATCATGAAGAGGAAGTTCCAAGAATTCTTGGAGCTGAAGCAGGCGGGAGGAGTGCCCATGACTACTCCCGTGCCTTCAACCATCTGGTGCAATACGCGTCAGACTACATCTCCACCGAGGAGAAAAAGCGGGAGCACTTCTATCGGGGGTTACACCCCGAAATGAAGACCCATCTCGTTCAGTGGAACCGCAGCACATTCAACGACTTAGTCAATGCCACGATCATGCAAGAGGATGCTCAGCGGGAGTTGGCAGCTGAGCAGCGGAAGCGCAGCGCTCCACCCAGCGGTGGGAGTGGCGCTCCCCAGAAGTACCGTATGGTGTATCGGACACCATCCGGGCAGCAGTGGCGTCCACCGGCGCGACCTCAACAGTTCGGGGGACGTTCGTTCCAAGCACCCCCGTTCCGTCCGCCGATGCCGCCACCAAGACAGCAGCAGCAGCAGCAGACGGTACCCCGGGCGTTTCCACCGCCACAACGCGCCCCGGGATTCCGTCCACCAATCAGCGGGGGACCGCCCCGTTTCACCTGCTTCACGTGTGGCCAGGCGGGCCACTTCGCGAAGGACTGTCCCCAGGGGCAGCAAAGCAGCGGGCAAGCCCAGTTTCAGGGCGGCGCTCGAGGCCGACCTCCGGCAAAGAAGGTTGGTCAGCGGACTGGAGGCGTCCGCAACCTCAACAATGAGGACACCCCAGAGGGAGACAACGTGCTGGCGGGTACGTTTACTCTCAACCATCAAGCCATCGTCATACTTTTTGGTTCTGGTGCAACCCACAACTTTATAAGTGCATCGTACGTGGTTAAGCATCAGCTGGAAGCCTTTCCAACCGAGTGTTCGTATATGATCTGCTCACCGGGAGGAAAGATTTCAGCAACGATGATGGTTCCAAAAGCACCACTGTGCTTAGGTGGGAAGATATATCCCACCACTATGATTATCCTAGGGGGGCAGAAGATTGATGCAATCTTGGGAATGTCATGGCTAAGCTACCATGGCGCTGTCCTGGAAACACTATCATGGACGGTTCACCTCAACTCTCCATTACACCGTCCGCAGTCCCTCCTATTAGATAATCCAGTCCGGGAGGTTGCAGAAATCAATAATACTGAAGCTCTCAAGTTAGAGGACATCCCCGTAGTCCGGGAGTATCCCGACGTGTTCCCGGATGATCTACCGGGCATGCCACCTAAGCGGGATGTCGAGTTCAAGATTGAGCTCGCACCCGGGACTACGCCCATATCACGGAGACCATACAAGATGGCTCCAAATGAGCTGGCTGAACTGAAAGAACAGCTCAATGATCTGTTGAGCAAGGGTTTCATTAGGCCGAGTTCCTCGCCTTGGGGATGCTCGGCGCTGTTTGTAAAGAAGAAGGATGAAACCCTGAGGCTGTGTGTGGACTACCGGCCGCTCAACGCCGTCACCATCAAGAATAAGTACCCACTGCCCCGCATCGACATATTGTTTGATCAACTTGTGGGTGCAAGTGTGTTCTCAAAGATGGACCTTCGTTCTAGATATCACCAGATCAAGATCTGGGCGGAGGATATCCCGAAGACGGCCTTCTCGATGAGATATGGACTATATGAATATCTCGTCATGTCCTTTGGTCTCACAAATGCTCCAGCCCATTTCATGTATCTCATGAACTCGGTGTTCATGCCGGAGCTGGACAAGTTCGTGGTAGTGTTCATCGACGATATCTTGGTTTACTCTAAGACAGAAGCCGAACATGCCGAACACTTGCGGATCGTTCTTCAACGATTGCGAGACCATAAGCTCTACGCCAAGTTCAGTAAATGCGAGTTTTGGATCAGCCAAGTGCCATTCTTGGGACATATCATCTCAGCAGAAGGCATTGCGGTTGACCCAAGCAAAATAGATCAAGTGCTGAAATGGAAAGCTCCCACTTCAGTTCATGAAGTCAGAAGCTTCCTCGGGTTAGCGGGATACTATAGGAGATTCATTCCAAGCTTCTCCAAGCTCGCTAAGCCGATGACAGAGTTGCTGAAGAAAGGAACGAAATATGTTTGGAACATGGCATGTGAAGGAGCGTTCCGATCATTGGTGAAGCATCTCACCACAGCCCCGGTCTTAGCTCAGCCGGATACAACAAAGCCCTTCGACGTGTATTGTGACGCGTCCGGTATTGGGCTTGGCTGCGTGTTGATGCAGGAAGGACGTGTGGTCGCTTATGGCTCACGCCAACTTCGGAACCATGAGCAGCATTATCCCACTCATGATCTTGAGCTTGCTGCAGTGGTGTTGGCGCTGAAAATGTGGAGGCACTATCTCCTGGGGAACTTGGTGCATCTCTACACCGACCACAAGAGCTTAAAATATATTTTCACCCAGAAGGAGCTGAACATGAGGCAACGGAGGTGGCTAGAATTAATCAAAGACTATGAAATTGAGGTTCACTACCACCCCGGCAAGGCGAATGTGGTTGCCAACGCGCTGAGTCGGAAATCACATGTCCATAACCTCACCATTACACCGGTGGAGGAGGAAGAGCCAAGTTTATACTTGGTTCCTTATGGATCGCTGTACAACCTTGCCCTCATCCCTACCATTAGGGAGGACATCATTGCAGCTCAGAAGACGGATAAAGGCATGGCACATCTCCGGAGACGGATGGACAACGGGGAAATCAAATGTTTCCGGAAGGATGATGAGGGGACGCTGTGGTTCAATGACCGCATAGTCGTACCCCGGGATATGGAGTTGAGAAAGAAGATCCTCGATGAAGCTCACTTGTCCAAGTACTCCATTCATCCGGGCAGCAACAAAATGTACCCAGATTTGAAAAAGAAATTTTGGTGGACGCGGATGAAGCGGGAGGTAGCTAAGTACGTATCCGAGTGCGATACGTGCCGACGAGTGAAAGCTGATCACATGAAGAAATCAGGGCTGCTACAACCCCTGAAGATCCCGGCATGGAAATGGGAAGATGTGAGCATGGATTTCATTGTGGGATTACCCCTAACATCGAACAAACATGATTCCCTTTGGGTAATCGTCGATCGGTTAACCAAGACGGCTCATTTCATCCCGGTGAATACACGTTACCATGCCGGCAAATATGCGGAGCTATACATAGCGAAGATTCTATGCCTATACGGGGTACCCAAGATCATTGTCTCAGATCGAGGTGCATTATTTGTATCTAGCTTTTGGGAGCAGCTGCACGCTGCATTGGGTACCAAGTTGATCAGGAGCTCCGCCTATCACCCTCAGACAGATGGCCAGACAGAGAGGGTGAATCAAGTTCTGGAAGACATGTTGAGAGCATGTGCCATCCACCATGGTAGGAACTGGGATGATCACCTACCATTGGCGGAATTCTCGTACAACAACGGCTATCAGGCGAGTATCAAAATGGCACCTTACAAAGCTCTCTACGGTCGTAAATGCCGCACCCCATTAAATTGGTGCGAGTCCGGTGAAAGGGTCACATTCGGGGTTGATGTGGTGAACGACGCCGAAGAGCCCGTTCGGACAATTCAAGCCAATTTGAAGGCCGCTCAATCCCGGCAGAAGAGCTACGGTGATAAGAGGCGTAGGCCATTGCACTTTGACGTTGGGGAACACGTGTACCTCCGCGTGTCTCCGATGAAGGGCGTGCACCGGTTTGGTGTGAAGGGGAAGCTCGCTCCCTGTTTTATTGGACCCTACGCTATCACCGAGAAGTGTGGACCAGCGGCGTATCGATTGGAGTTACCGGCATCCCTTGCTGGTGTCCAAGATGTGTTCCATGTTTCGCAACTGCGAAAATGTTTGAAGCATACGGCTGCTGTTCCTACCGAAGACATCGGCGAGCTGAAACCGGATTTGACCTATGATGAGTATCCGGTGGAAATTCTTGATGAGAAAGCCTGAACCACGTGTAACAGAACGTTGTGGTTCTACAAGATCCTCTGGAGTAACCATACCGTGGAAGAAGCGACGTGGGAGAGCGAGGAATTCCTTCGCTCAAATTACCCGGAGTTCATGGCTTCTCAACACGGGTAAGTCCCTACTACATCGCTATCTCTTCTTTTGTAATCTCGGGACGAGATTCTTTTAAGGGGGAGGAATGTAAGGGCCTCAGTTTTGGCACACATTTGAAGTGTTCATCACCACACCACACACCTCATTTGAGGAAATATGATGAACACAAATGAAGAGCATGTAACCACCATCAACATGCTCATTAGAGAACAAACTCACATATTGCAAAAGTGGTATTTCCCACATGTGATATAGGTGGGCTGGACTTATGAAAACTCCTACACATTGCTAAGGATGTCCATGCCAAGTTTCACCCAAATTCAAAACCTTTTTGAGGTCATTTTGGGTATAGATAGAAAGAGGACAGTTTGAAACCACATTCAAATTCAAACTGTTTTTATCCCATGAATTTAAAAATGTGAGGCATATTCTTATTCAGCACATTTTTGTGAGCTAACACACCAATTTTCACTCCATTTGGAGTTGATCTTGACATGAGCTAAGTGGGACGAATTCAAACTTTATTTGAATTCAAAACTGAACTTGTGCTGAAATTCACTCAACCGAACCTAATTTGAATTCTATTCAATTCAAATGGCTCAGGGGTGAATAATTTGAATCACCAGGGGTATTACGGGGCTCACTGTTTACAACAGTGATTAGGAGTAAATTTCAGAGGTTAAAACCCCGGGTGGGACCCACATGTCATAGAGGGAAGAAGGAGAAACTTGCACCCAAAGTCAGAGTCTCGGTGGGAAAGTCCGCCGAGCAGCTGTCGGCTGTGCCACCGAGCAGCTACCGGCGCCACCAGCTGCTTCCCTCTCCGCGTGTTGGCGCCCAGGGCGGCTGGCTCGCGCCCCCACGCGACCGGCACCGCCTCAGCCGAGCAGGAGTCGGCCGGCTTTATCTTCTCGTGGGCAAACCCGAGCAGCGGCATTGTTTCTCGCCGCAGCTCTCTGCTCAATCGGGAAAACCAGCAAAACCATCTCCTCCTTCGTCCCTGAGCTGCTAGACAGTCACCTGAGCTCGCACTCCACCTCTCCAACGCCAGAAACCTCGAGCTCCGACCTCCTTTGCCCAAAGACGATCGCCACCGCTGCGACCTAGCCTCAGCCGAGAGTCAGGCGCCCGTGGGCAGCGTTCCACAGGCGTTTTCACGGTCCAGCGAGAGAGGCAACAGGAGCGCGCGACCACCGTGCTGCTCTCCTCCAAGTTTGGAAGCCAACCGTGAAGAATCCGCAGAGAATTTCCAGTTTTTGCTCCGGCGACCGTAAACCGAGCTTCCGGTACGGTTTCTTTAAATTCTCGCTCTATGATCTTTCGAAGGTCATCAAATCTTGCACATAGACGCTGGACTAGCCGGCGACCAAGTTCTTTTCTGCATCCGTAGCATGAAACTGTCTAGGAGTGACGAATTTCGAGCTCGATCGAGGGCGGTCATGGCGGGCACGATCGGTCACACGGTGCCGACCGACTTGCCGCCATCCCTGAACCCTTTTGACACCTTGTTGAGCTTCCTAGAGGTACACTGATGCTGTAGGGCCGTTTGTTCGAGGTGTTGGCGGGTTTAGAAACCACGGTCGACCGTGTCGAACCTCAACCGAGGCCGCGGCATGTCGCCGAGCTACTTCCGGTCACCCCCATCCCGACCTGTCACCCCCGACGTGTTCCTCGATGTCGACAACCCCCTGGCGGCGAGTTTCAGACCATGGGAGGTCCGGCAGCGGCGAGCCGGCGAGCCCCGAGTCTGCTCCGGCGAGGTCGGCGGCGCGGGCGCGAGAGAACGGCGGGAGGAAGACGAAGCCGGCTGGCCCACGTGTCAGCGGCTGAAGAATTTAAATCGGGATCGGGTGTGGCCAGGGATCGGCTGTGCTGACGCGCAAATACCCTGTGAGCTCCGGTGTGCCGGACACCTCCGCGCTCGACACGTGTGGTATCCCCGTTGTGCCGGACACCTCCGCGCTCGACACGTGTCCCCGCGGGCCCCGAGAGTTTAAACTTTTCCCCCGATTTTCAGAATTCTTCCAAACTTCAAATCCTCGTAACTTTGGCTAGAGAGCTCCAAATCGGGTGAACCAAATTTTGTTGGATTCAGCTCTCTGATCACTTTCCAGCAATACCAAATTCAGCTCATGAAAGAGAATAGTTTTCCAGAATTAAATCCCTAAATTTTAAACTGTTGGAAATTTTATCTGGAGAACTACTTTATGAAAAATTCTGAAATTTGGCTGAAAGGTTCATTGGAAAATCCCAGAATCCCAGTAAAATTTTCAGACTCATCCAAGTTTATTTAGTTACCCTAATTGGGTGATTAAGTGAACTGCCCAGAGAAAATAGAAAGATGTACAGAAACATTTTTCAGATTTTCTCCAATCTTAATTAGGACATAACTTTCTGTAGAATTCTACAAATGACATGAAACCAACTCCATTAGAGCCGTCCTAAATTCTAGTTTCCAGAAAGTAATGGTGGGAGCTATGAAAAACCCTGGAATTACTTAGAGGCTCAATTATCGACCAAAGAGGCTTTTATTTGTACAAGGTTCAATTGAACTTTGTTTCAAATAAAACTTGGTCACAACTCTGGTTAGGACCCTACCAATCCACCATAAAAATTTCAGAACCAAAGGGGAGGGCTAGCCAGAGTTATTAGCAATTATGTATTTGAGTTCACACATTGCATTTAAATTTATATGTAGTATTGTATTCAACGTGTAGCCATTGAAGAAGAGACCCCGGAAGTGCTAGATGTCCTTCTTCCGGACGAAGAACTAACTACTGACCAGCAGCAACAAGGCAAGCCCCGGTTTGCATTAACCCTTTCATAAGTTTTACTTTGTTTACATGCGTCATATGAAGTATGTTTGTGCATTAGGTATAGGATGAATGAAACCCCACTTGCATAACCAAAGGTTCCTAAAAGAGTGAGGGTAGTGTCAAGGACCTCGAGTAGGCAGGCTATGCTTAATGATCCGTATGGCTTCAGTACAAGTCGAGTAGTTGGAATCTACTCGCGAGATAGGCTTGGGACACACGGGTTCGGTTGAGTGATGTGAGATCACTTTAGTAATGAAAATGAGACTAGGCAGGGGCTAGGGCGCAGCAAGAGAGAGTCTTGTGTGCGCAGCCCTGCCCGTGTCGATTGAGGACCGATCTGTGTGCGGCACTGCTGAACAAGTATTGAACGTACCGAAGGCATATCGGATATATGGGCCCCGATAAACCGATGTAGCCTAAACCTCCGGGCGTCGAGGCATAACGCACCGATTTATAGGTGTAGGCTGAGGGCAGCAAGGTGGAAATCTGCCAACGGGCATAGAGAGATGCTCCGTGTGGGGAACCTCCTGCTCGTTTCGGTGCGACCAGTTCGACGTTTGGGCTGTTGGGTGAAAGGTTGTCCCATACGACATCAAGTGAGCGTGCTGTGCAGCTCCACGGGTAGGCGTACGTGACGTGCTCTTTGGGTTTCCCTGCAGGTGTATAACGAGTCGATTCGCCGTCCCTCGCGGTGACGAGTACCGCTTGTTCACTGCGTCGTAACATAGACTAATGAATGAAATGTTATGATTCAAGATTGCTGCTATGATATAATTGTATTGCTACATGTGTGCCACCAAATATTGCTCACTAAATTTCAGCTTCATGAACCGTTAACTTGTTGCTAAAAGCTGAACTAAGGATGAACTCGTAGGCGCGTCCATTTGCTGCAACATTGCTACCCTATGTCATGGTACACCTCATGTAGAGTTTCATGCTTAGGTGAGTCGGTTAAGCCTTGCTGAGCCTTTGTGCTCACGGTTGCTGCTTAAGTGTTTTTCAGGTGAGGAGCTACCCACGGACTCGGAGTACGAGTCCACCGGCGAGGATTACCCTCCGTCGGGGACCACGGCTGAGTGGGAGCCGTACACGCCGCGCTGAGCTGAGGAGTGCAGCTAGTGTGGGTTGCCCTAGGGCTGGGCAACCACTTTTGCTAGATAGGCGGGCGTGAGTTGTATAAAAGAAACTTCCGCTGTGTAATAAAGACCCTAGTTTGTAACTGAGAAGTGTACTACTTTGTACATTCAGTTTGTTTTTCCCATGTAATATAATGTGTTCTTATGACGTGTGCTGTAGGGTGTCGCATCACGCGGCACCACCCTCTGCGATCCTGGATGAGCGGAATCCGGTCCGCCACACATGACTTGTGTGTTGATCACTTAATGAAGTTGAACATGACAGTGATGATCCAAAGCTCCAATGGAGCTGAAAATTTTATTGTGATTTTTTTGTCACATGAAAGCAATCTGGACCAAAATTTAGAATTTTTCACTAAGTAGATCACTCAGAACCATGATGCCCTAAGAATTTATACAAAAATAGATTAATTCTGAATAAATTTGCACTTTCATGCAAATTCAAGTGAACCACACTTTCAAACATAGCTCAGGGAGCATGCATGAATTTTCCTAGGATTTTGGAGCTAGGAACTGCCCAGAACTGAATTTCCAAGTTTTGGAAATTCTCTGAAATTGTTTCTGTATTCATTTGAACACAGAAACTTGGAATCAAAATTATCCTAACTAAATCAACTCCAAATAAGCTGAAACTTTTACAGGAGTTACCTAACATACTATATAATATTCTGGCAAAATTTGGTAATTTTTGGATGAACCAAACTCCCTCTAAAATTCTTTTTCTGAAAAGTTCTAAAGATCTTTCCAGAATTAAATAATGATTTTCATACAAATTGGATTGCATATTTGGATAGAGTTTTTCATCTTGAATCCAACCCAATTTGAATCACTAAATTTGAAGCTGCCTAGCAAAAGTTTTGAGGTTCTAAAGTTTGAACTGAATTTGGATTTCAAATTAAACCGGGAAATGTTTAAAATCTGACCGTGGGTCCCAGGCACACATGTCAACCGCTGAAACCAAGCCACACGGGGCCACAGAACCCTTCCCGTGCAGCCATAAGGGATCCCGGAGCCGCACCAGATCAGCCCGACCTTCTTCCTCCTCGGGCTGTTTCCTCTCCCGCGCTGCCCCCTCGCCGGAATCCCCCCGGAGATCGCCGGAGTTGGCTTCCCGGCCGCCTCTCGGCTCGGTACTCGCCGCCTGGGGGTTTCCAGCTACAAGAAAGCCATTGGTGTGGTGCTCTCGGGCTGCTGGTGACCGGAAGTAGGCCGGCGACGTGCGGCGGCATTCGGTGAAGCTCGGCGCCGACGCCCGGCCCTTATAGCCCGCCAAAAGCTCGACCGAACCGCTCAAAAGCACCATTGGAGGATGGGCTAGCTCGGCATGGTCTCAATATGGCTCGGAAACGGCGGTTACTAGGGTTACACCGAGCGCCGGATCGTTCCCGCCATGGCCACCGATGTAAGAACTTCAAATTAGCTGCAACTACTCACTTCTAAGCTAGGGTTGCGAAGGAAAAAGGCCCCCTATCCACTCTAGCTCCTGTGTGCGCAAAATGAGCAGCTCTAACCGAAAATTGAGTATCAATTTAAAGAATCCTTACCCGCGGTTAAGTTTTTCTGGCCGAGAGAAGAACTCGAAATTCTCGAGCTACGGTGCACGGATTGCTCTGAAACTTGGGGAGGAGCAGTGCAATGGGTTGGCGCGTCTTGGGGTGCGCTCGTTCGATCGTGAAACTGCCCGGTGTGAGCTGTCCACGAGAGCCAGACGTCGGTTTCCACCGCTTGCACCTCGGCCTCGGTGTTGATCTTCAAAATATGGCCAACAGCAGCCCCGAACGTCGGAGCTGAGCTGGGGAAACTCTTGTACACACACTGGTGCTCCCCTTTTGTGTTTATAGCTCGAGCAAACGGGGAGCGACGCTGGTTTACAATAGAGGAGGACAGAGGCGGCGCCGGCGCCTCGTTTTCTCGTGAGGGAGCAGAACAGGGGCCGAGAGCGAGTGAAGAGAAGCAAAATGATATCGGTGCACGGTTTGGGTTGAGGATCAGATCGCGTACGAGGGAAACAGGAGGTGGAGGCTGCACTCGGAGGGTGGCGTGCGTGGAGGAACCGCCGGTCTGAGGAAAACACAGCCGAGAGACTTAGGCAGTAAGTTAAACATCCCAATGACTATTGGGTCCCACTCATTTCCTCTCTCAAATATCTCCCATTTTTGGCACATTGCAAACTTCAGCTATGAGGAACTCAAATTCAAAAGCCATTTGGCAAATTGACAAGTTTTGCCTTAGTTTCAAATTTGAATTCGAATTTCAATGAAATTCACAAGTCTCTTTGATATACCTATCAAAGTACCTCCAAATTTGCTCAAAATTTGCCTTCCTCATACTTTGGACTTGAAGAATTCAAATATGGCCTCAAACTTTTATTTTGGTGGCTGCAAAGGGGAGATTTATGACCACAGTTTGCATCCTCCCATTTAAAATGAACACCTTGCATTTAAATGATCATTTGAATTCAAAGTGGACTTGAATTCATGTGCTTGCTCATGACCATCTTCACATGTTTAGAAAAGTTTTTGCAAGTCCCATTTCTTGGATTTAAACTCAACTTTATTCATCACTAAAGTTTTCCATTTACAAGTTTTGGGACTTTTACATTCCTCCCTCCTTAAAAAGAATCCCGTCCCGAGATTCATGATTAAGAACAACGTGGGGAGGATAACTATCAAACTTTAGCCTCTAACAACTCCGTGTGATTTTCCCATAGCACCTTGAAAAATCGCGTCCGGTTTCTGGTCTCGCAAGTCTTTTCATCAATTATATGGGTTGGATGCTCAACATATGTGAGGTCCGGCTTCAAATCTGCTATGCCTTCCGTGAGAATCTCCGTTGGAACTTTCAAACACTTTCTCAATTGAGATATGTGGAAGACGTTATGAACTCCGGCTAAGGCTGCCGGTAACTCCAAACGGTATGCTACGGGTCCCCATCTTTCGATGATGGCGAAGGGACCGATAAAACGCGGAGCTAATTTTCCTTTCACTCCGAATCGGTGAATTCCCTTCATAGGAGATACGCGGAGATATACGTGGTCTCCAACTTGAATGTTTAGAGGATGACGTCTCTTATCCGCATAGCTCTTTTGTCTGGACTGAGCGGCTTTAAGATTTGCTTGAATAATCCTGACCCGCTCTTCCGCTCCATTTACGAGATCAATCCCATAAATAAGTCTCTCGCCGGATTCACACCAGTTCAAAGGTGTGCGGCACTTCTGGGCGTGGAGAGCTTCATAAGGTGCCATTTTTATGCTCGTTTGATAACCGTTGTTATACGAGAACTCCGCCAACGGTAAGTGATCATCCCAGCTCTTACCGTGGTGGATGGCACACGCCCTTAGCATATCTTCAAGGATTTGATTCACCCTCTCAGTTTGCCCATCGATTTGAGGGTGATATGCGGAGCTTCGAATCGATTTGGTTCCCAAGGATGCGTGTAGCTGTTCCCAGAAACGGGCTATGAACAGCGATCCTCTGTCAGAGACAATAGTACGGGGGACTCCATGCAAGCATAAAATTCGTGCTATGTACAACTCCGCATACTGCTTGGCGCTGTATTTGGTATGCATCGGAATGAAACGTGCTGATTTGGTTAATCGGTCAATGATTACCCAAATTGAATCATGGTGGTGGGAGGTCATCGGCAACCCGATGATGAAATCCATACTCAAGTCTTCCCACTTCCATGCCGGTATTTGTAGTTGTTGCAGCAGGCCCGACTTCTTCACATGGTCAGCCTTAACTCTTCGACACGTATCACATTCTGAAACGAATTTTGCAACTTCACGTTTCATACGTGTCCACCAAAACTTATTCCGGAGTTCTTGGTACATTTTATTGCTGCCCGGATTAATAGAAAATTTGGATAAGTGAGCCTAATCCAAAATTTTCTTCCGCAGCCTCATATCACGGGGTACGACGAGACGGTCCTTGAACCATAAGGTATCTTCATCATCTAACCAGAAACATTTCATCTCCCCGTTCTTCAACCTCCTTTTGATATGAGCCATTCCCTGGTCCTTCTTTTGAGCTTCCGTAACCTCCTCTTTTAATGTGGGTATGAGAGCCAGATTATTTAGACCTCCATATGGAACCAAGTAGAGACTCGGTTCTTCCTCTTCTATCGGCGTAATGGTCAGGTTATGAATATGAGATTTCCGGCTGAGTGCATCGGCAACCACATTTGCCTTGCCCGGATGATAATAAATTTCAATCTCATAGTCCTTGATCAGCTCCAACCATCGCCGTTGTCGCATATTCAACTCTTTTTGAGTGAATATGTACTTCAAACTTTTGTGGTCGTTGTAGAGATGAACCAGATTTCCAAATAGGTAATGTCTCTACATCTTCAAAGCTAATACCATGGCAGCAAGCTCGAGATCGTGAGTTGGATAATGTTGCTCATGATTCCATAATTGCCGTAGATCCATATGCAACCAAGCGTCCTCCTTGCATGAGTACACAACCAAGTCCGATGCCGGACGCATCACAATAAACATCAAAGGGCTTGGTTGTATCCGGTTGAGCTAAAACCGGGGCTGTTGTGAGGTGTTTCACCAACACTTGAAAATCTTCCTCACATGGCTTGCTCCAATCATATTTGATGCCCTTTTTCAGTAGCTCCGTCATAGGTTTGGAGATTTTTGAGAAGCCCGGGATGAACCTCCGATAATATCCCGCCAAACCCAAGAAGCTACGAAATTCATGGACTGATGTTGGAGACTTCCACTTCAGCACTTGTTCAATCTTGCTTGGATCAACAGCAATGCCTTCTGCTGAAATAATATGTCCAAGGAATGGCACTTGGTTGATCCAGAATTCACATTTACTAAACTTTGCATAGATCTTGTGGTCTCTCAAGCGTTGGAGCACTGTGACGCCCTGGTTCTAAGAGAGAACCTCTCAGAACCGAGACTGATGCGTATGTGTGCCCAGGATGTTCATCACACATACACATATAATCCACAAACTGAATTTCAGAATAATACCATGAATAACGGGGTTTATTACAATGTCTCATGCGTCTTGGACTCATTCTAGCAGCGGAAATCTTTATTCTAGCAGCGGAAGTCTTCTAAAACATTGCGGAAGCAAACTAAGAAGCAGCAGTGGCTACATTTCTACTCCATCCCCACACGGTGGATCACACTCCTAGTACTCCACATGGTCTTCATAGTACTCCTCTCCTGTTGCTGATGATGTATGATAATGCAAGTTTGAGTACATGACGTACTCAGCAAGTGCGGGAAAATATGATATGTAGCTTACAGCAAGGCAGGTATAAAAAGGTTCATTGCATAAAAGCAAAATTTATTTCAGAAACACGATAAAAACAGCAACTTAGCTTTAAGTGAATGTAATCCCAACATGTATTTAAACACCAAGATACCTCCATCATGTTCCATCACTTTCATGTCTCTCCCAGACATTTATCTTTCTCAATTATTCTCAAGCTCGTGAATACCATCTCGTATTCACTACCATCTCATGAATACCATCTCGTATTCACTACCATTTCATCTCATATTCAATTCCGTCTCATACCGAGACCAATGCTCATTGCCATGACTCAACAGTCATGCAACCAATCTCATTATCCGGACTCAACAGTCCCGAATACCAAATCCAAAGACCAAACCATAACCAAACCAAAAACCATAACCTCCCAATAACCATCCCATCTAATCATGGAAGTTGGCCAGGTGCTTGTGACCGGAAGTACTGCCATCATGATAGTTTTAGACTCTGCAGAGTTTGCACCACTTTACCCACAAGTTTGTGATTTTGTCACCCGTCGGCGACTGCAAAACCTCCATTATACCAGTACACAACCATTGGTGTATGGTCAAGACATCACAAAATCGCCTTTACAAAGGGGCTACTAGATGTATGGACTCATTAAGGTTTCACCAGCAGGCTAGAATCAACAATTCTCCCACCCACGTGCCCCCTCTTGTGCCATGCAGTTCCCAGGGCAGTCCTCACTCGACTCCCATTCCCCGCGCCTTCCATGGTCCATAACAATCTAGTAACTTACCTAATTACTCAGCTAAGCCGCACCCATACTTGGCCTTGTGGTGGCACTGTTATCCTGGCATGTGCTCGCATGAACCTGTCCTTAGATCTACGGCAAGTAACCACCATCTCATACTACCTCATCCACAAACCAAGCTTCTAGATCTCCCTCCGATTCATGTACATTATCAACATCAGTTTCTCATTAACATTATTCATATGAGTGCAGTTAGCTAGACACATCTATCTCGCTTCCCATATCCCATGAAATCGGCGAAGCATAAAAGCAAAAACCATACCCGACTCATTAACTTTTCCGGCAACCAGGGTGGTTAACAAAACTAGTAAACTCCTATGAAAGGGTTTTCCCATCATGTTTACTCAAGCACACACACCTTTTCGCAAACAAACAATCTTTCAAAAACATGGGATCAATATGGTCAAGGAGCACTTGCCTTGTTCTTGCGGCTTCTGTTGCTCTGATATCTCGAAGTATTGGTTCTGAAATCCTTCGTAGATAGCTCCCTGAGCTTGTCCTTCTACTCACGATCATGCATATACAAGGTTCACAGCAATCAATTATCATCCACAAACTTTACTCAAGATGCAACGATGCATGTTAATCCTATGGCGCAGTTTAGTTTGTACGTGTTCTTGCATGTTCTTGCATGTTTTTAATGGCTTGCATGGGGTTTTACGATGAACAAAGGTGTAAAGATCAAATGTGGATGTGGCGATGATCTTGACTCATGATCTAGATCATACCGATCAACACGTGATCTGTCCACGAAAAAGATTCTTTTTCGAAGGGATCGAAGAAAACAGATGCAAAGAAAACGCGATGATTTTGTAAGGTGGTATTGGAAACCTACCTTGCTTCCTTCGGGTCCTCCCTCCTAGCAAAAAAAGATCGTCGGCTCTCCTCCGGCGATGGCGATCGTGTCTGGGCTCGTCGAAGGTTTCTCCGGTGGTCAAACTCCGACGAAGGGGTTTAGCTCGGCGAGTTTGGGGCTTGGGCTTCTAAGTTGTTGGATTAGAAAAGATGTTACGACCAAGGGGTTGTTTCAGGTTCTATTTATAATCGGGAAGAGAAGAGTCCTAATCTGATTGGATTTCGAATAAGAGTCCTATTCAAATTGTATTTGAATCTTAACAACTTATCTCAATAGATTTGGTGCGGTAACATTGTGGAAATCGTGTCGGTTTCCTCCCATATCAGGTATTCCCGCGCGTACAGAAGAAAAACCGCTTCAAATCTCGTCACCTCCTCGGTGATGAGCTCCGGAGGCTCCAAGTGTCTTGCGGGGGCCTGGTCTCCCTTTTCCGCAAGGGCAAGCTCCGGTTGTGCCGTGTGTCAGGCGGGCGAGACCTCACTCTTCCTCAGAGGCGAGCTCCGCGTGCGCCACACAGCCTGGCGGGTGGGAACCTCCCCTCTCTCTAGAGACGAGCTCCGCGTACGCCACGTGTTAGTGTCGGACCTCCCCTCTCTTTGGAGGTGAGCTCCGAGAATGCCACGTGTCAGAGCCGGACCTCCTTTTTCTTCGGAGGTGGGCTCCGAGAATGCCACGTGTCCAATAGCGTCAGACTTCCTTTCTCCTCAGAGACGAGCTTCGAGTTTGACATGTGTCCAATAGCGTCGGACCTCCTAGAGGTGAGCTCCGAGGTCGACACGTGTCCAACATTGTCGGACCTCCCGGAGGTGAGCTCCGGAGGGGACACGTGTCTGGTAGTGTCAGACCTCTCTTTTCCGTAGTGACTAGCTCCGAAGGTGACACGTGTCGTGCGGGCTGGCCTCGCTCTTCCTCAGAGGCTAGCTCCGAGGGCAACACGTGTCCCACGGGGTCGGACCTCTCCCCCTTCACGGGGATGAGCCCCGAGCCTGCCACGTAGCCAGTTTAGCGGTGGACCTCTCCCCCTTTGCGGGGACGAGCTCCGAAGGCGCCATGTGGCCAGTGGGCCACGGGAAGTTGTCTTCAGCGCTCCTCGGTGAACTGGAATTGGCTCTTTTTGGCTATCTTTTTTATTCTTCCTCTGTTTCCACTTCTTAAAAAATATTTTTTTCAATGTAAAAAAATGAATACATGCAGAAATCGAAATTGAGGGTGTCACAAATCTACCCCCTTAAATTGAATCTCGCCCTCAAGATTCGCTAGTGGAGAATAGATGAGGGAATTCTGTCTTGATGTCTTCCTCACACTCCCATGTAGCTTCAGCTTTCGTGTGATGACTCCATTGTACCTTGTACATACAGATTACTTTGTTCCTCGTGACCCTTTCCTTTATGTCCAAAATTCGGACAGGGTACTCCACATAGGTTAGGTCTTCTTGAAGTTCGAGCTCATCCATTGGTACTTGCTCTTCCGGTACTCTCATGCACTTCTTGAGCTGGGATACGTGAAACACGTCATGCACGTCGGAGAGGTGCATCGGGAGCTCTAGTTTATAGGCTACTTCTCCTCGCTTGCCCAAAATCTTAAATGGCCCGATATAGCGAGGTGCTAGCTTGCCTTTGACATTAAAACGCCTTCGCCACGGATAGGCGATACCTTAAGGTATACGAAGTCTCCCACTTCGAAGGTCAACTTTCTTCGCCTATTGTCCGCATAGCCTTTCTGTCGTGACTGAGCAGCCTTCAAGTTCTCCCGTATTGTTTGGACTTGCTTCTCAGCTTCTTGTAGCACTTCGGGTCCAAACACTTGGTTCTCTCCATTCTCGTTCCAAAACAGGGGTGTTCTACACCGTCTACCGTACAATGCTTCGAAAGGTGACATCTTCAAGCTGGCCTGATAGCTGTTGTTATAGGAAAACTCAGCATATGTCAAGCTCCTATCCCAACTATGCCCATGTTTCAAGGCACAAGCTCTCAACATGTCTTCCAAAATTTGGTTTGTCCTTTCTGTTTGTCCATCAGTCTACGGGCGGTAAGTGGAGCTAAAATCTAGTCGTCTACCCATGGCTTTCTGAAGCTTCCTCCAAAACCTAGAGGTAAACTGAGAACCCCGATCTGAGACTATCCTCTTCGGGACTCCATGGCAGCACACGATTTTCTCCATGTACAGCTCGACTAGTTGTGCAACGTTGTAATGGATCTTTACAGGAAGAAAATGGGTGGTTTTCGTTAATCGGTCCATGGTAACCCAGATGGAGTCGTAACCCGACTGAGTACGTGGCAAGCCGACGATGAAATCCATACTGATATCTTCCCACTTCCACTCGGGTACCTTTAAGGGTTGCAACAATCCAGCGGGTCTTTGATGTTCGGCCTTCGCCCGTTGGCATGTGTCGCATAGGGCAACATACTCTGCTATGTCCCTCTTCATACCATCCCACGAATAACAAGTCTTCAGGTCTTTGTACATCTTGGTACTTCCGGGATGTATGGAATAAGGTGAGTCATGTGCCTCCTTTAATATTGTGTCGCGGATCTGCTTCACGTTAGGCACACAAATCCTTTGTCCTCGCCAAAGCGTACCGTTCTCGTCTTCCTTGAAGTCCTTTTCTATGCCTTGTTGGATCCTTTCCTTGATCTACTTGATTTCCTCATCTCTTGTTTGGCCATCTCTTATCTCTTGTTCCAATGAAGAGTGGAGTTCCATCACTTCCATCTCGTTCAATAACCCGAGATGTAACCATTCGAAATCCTTGCGTAGCTCGGGTGGTAGCTCCCGAACCGTGAGATGGTGACATGCTCCCTTTCGGCTCAATGCATCAGCTACTACATTGGCCTTTCCGGGGTGATAGTTGATTCCATCATCATAATCCTTGATGAGTTTCAACCATCGACGTTGCCTCAAATTCAAATCTGTTTGTGTGAAGATGTACTTGAGGCTTTTATGATCCGTATAGATCTCACATCGATGACCAAGGATATAATGTCTCCAAATCTTCAATGCATGCACCACGGCTGCAAGTTCCAAGTCATTTGTAGGGTAATTGAGCTCGTGCTTCTTTAATTGTTGTGAGGCATAGGCTACCATTTTCCTTCTTGCATGAGCACGTATCCGAGCCCGTGTCTTGATGCGTCACAATATATGTCGAAGCTCTTGCTTACGTCCGGTAATACCAGGACCGGCGCTGTGGTGAGCCTTTTCTTGAGCTCCTCAAAGCTTTCTTGGCACGCTGGTGTCCATTGGAAGGCCTTTCCCTTCATCAATAGCTCCGTCATAGGCTTCGCTATTTTGGAGAAATCCTTGATGAAGCGTCGGTAGTATCCAGCCATCCCAAGAAAACTCCGTATGTCCCTCACGTTTTGCGGTTGGTTCCACTTCAGAACATCTCCCTCTTTTCCGAGATCAACCGATATTCCTTCCTCGGAGATGATGTGCCTAGGAACGATATTTCCTTTAGCCAGAATTGACACTTGCTGAGCTTGGCATACAATTGATGCTCTCGCAGCTTTTGCAATGTCAATCTCAAATGTTCTTCATGTTCCTGCTCACTTTTCGAATACACCATTATATCGTCAATGAAAACCATGACGAACTTGTCCAAGTACTCCATGAAGACTTTGTTCATGAGGTACATGAAGTATGCGGGTGCATTCGTTAACCCAAAAGACATAACGGTATATTCATACGAACCATACCGTGTTCGAAAGGCAGTCTTGGGTATATCACAGGGCTTAATCTTCAGCTGGAAATATCCTGACCGATGATCAATTTTGAAGAAGACTCGGGCTCCCTTCATTTGGTCGAACAGGTCTTCTATACGGGGCATAGGGTATTTGTTTTTGATCGTCACCTCATTGAGAGACCTATAATCCACGCACATCCTATTGGGTTCCATCCTTCTTGTCTACGAAGAGCACGGGGGCTCCCCACGGTGACGAGCTTGGACGTATAAAACCCTTCTCTTGCTGCTCCTGGATTTGTTTCTTGAGCTCCACTAGTTCATTGACGGGATCCTATAGGGTCTCTTTGCTATAGGTGCAGTTCCAGGTACCAAGTCAATGGAAAACTTGATGTCCCGGTCAGGTGGCATACCTTGAAGTTCTTCCAGGAATACGTCCGAGAATTCTTGAACCACAGGAATGTCTTCAAGTGTTGCTTCTTCAATGTGGTTCAACGTTGCTTTCTCGGTTGTTGGTTGGGCTGACTCGAACTCGATACGAGTACCATGCTCGTTTGTCAACTGCACGCTACTTTCGGCACATTGGATTACTCCGTTGTGCTTGCTTAACCAATCCATTCCGAGTATTATGTCAAGCCCTTGGGAATCCAAGACAATGAGGTTGGCAAGGAAGTCTACCCCCCTTATTTTAAGGTTTACTTTCGGACATACTATATTAGTCCTAATCTCTCCACCGGGAGAATTAACCAACATAGTATATTTCAAGTGTGATATGGGTAGATTATACTTGGCAACATACTTGGATGATATGAATGAATGTGATGCTCCGGAATCAAATAGAATGGTGGCTGGGTTGGAGTTGGCAAGGAGCATACCAATCGCAACGTCCTCAGCCTGTTGCGCTTTCTCAGCAGAGACATGGTTCACGTTGCTGCGAGCGTAGTTCTGCTGTCCACGGTTTCCTTGATTGGCTCCTCCGTTCGGCAGTGGGTTCTGCTTGGGCATGTTGCTTGGTTATCCAGGACCTCTCTTCAGGCACTGGCTCGCGAAGTGTCCCGTCTCCCCGCATGCAAAGCATGCCTTGTTGGCCACGACAGCAGGTACGTTGGGGCGGGGGTTTTGAGCATAAGCGCCCATGTTTGGACGGGGCGCTGGAGGCAAAGGTACACGGGGTGCTTGCATGACAGGACGTTACTGTGGTGGTTGATTAGGGCCAAAAGTAGGAGCGGACGATCCGTACAGCGGTGCAGCTGGTGGCATGTAACGGGGACGTACATTGCTCCCTTGTGGCTGGTATGGCATCTTTCTTTTGCCCTCTCGCTCGATCTCTCGGATCTTGCTCTCAACCACTATGGCTTTGTCAACTAACCTCTGGAAGCTCGCATAGTCATTGTTGAGGAGCTGAACCTGGATCTCATTGTTCAACCCTCTCATCAACAAGTATTACTTCCGTTGGTCCGAGTTGACATCCTCGGGGGCATACCGTGATAGTTGCAAGAATTTGTTGAGGTACTCATTCACGCTCTTCTGTCCTTGGCAGAGACCTTCGAACTCTTGCCTCTTGAACATCATGAAACCAGCAGGGATATAATGAGATCGGAAATACTCTTTGAACTCGGTCCAAGTAATAGTCTCTGGGTTGTCATGAGCATTACAAAGGGCATCGCACCAGTCAGCGGCTGCTCCCATGAGTTGGTGCGACACGAAGAGAACTTTCTCTTGGTCATTGCACTGAACAATGGCATGCTTCTTCTCCATGGACTTCAACCAGTCATCGGCCTCCATGGGATCATTAGCTTGAGCAAAAGTGGGCAGTCGAGTCCTCATGAACTCTCCCAGTTGGTTGTGAGCCGGCGGTGGCGGTGGTGGTGGTGGCGGGGGTGCAGGAACGGGGTTGTTGTTGTTGGCTTGCAGCTGACCCAATGTTTGGATCAGGGTTTGCATAAGCTGGTTCTGCATAGCCATCAACCTTTCAAGGTTGTTTCCTCCAGCTCTGGGGTTGTCATTCTCAGGAACTTCGACGTGGTCCTCTTCTTGGTTGCCACGGAAGTTCCTCCCTTGACGGCCGACATTTCCTCTCACCATCTGTGAGAGAGAGTTGAGTAGAATAGAGTTTAGAAGGTCAGATGGATCCCCATAACTATATGCATCAAGGTGGATGGGCTACATATATTAGCCTTATATGAGGATGTGAACAAGTGTCGAAGCATCTCACATCTCTTTACTATCTGTGGATATGGACAATGCTGAAACGTCTCACAACTCACCCTAAGCACACAATCACAAGCAATCATCACAAAAGTTTCACACAACCCCTATTCAAGCTTATTCAATGGGAGTCCTATAGTCAAGGTGGTTCCAATGCCAATCTATGCATTTTACCTAAGCTTGCATCCTATGGTCAGCGTGGCTTCTAATACCAATCTGTTACTAGGGTGCGTCCTACAGTCAATGTGGTAGCTCTGATACCAATCTGTGACGCCCTGGTTCTGAGAGAGAACCTCTCGAAACCGAGACTGATGCATATGTGTGCCCAGGATGTTCATCACACATACACATATAATCCACAAACTGAATTTCAGAATAATACCACGAATAACAGGGTTTATTACAATGTCTCATGAGTCTTGGACTCATTCTAGCAGCGGAAGTCTTATCTTAGCAGCGGAAGTCTCTAACTAACTCTAGCAGCAGAAATCTTTATTCTAGCAGCGGAAGTCTTCTAAACTATTGAGGAAGAAAACTAAGCAGCAGCAGCGGCTCCATCTCTACTCCATCCCCACTGGCAAGTTGACGGTGGATCACACTCCTAGTACTTCACATGGTCTTCATAGTACTCCTCTCCTGTTGCTGATGATGTATGATAATGCAAGTTTGAGTACATGACGTACTCAGCAAGTGCGGGAAAATATGATATGTAGCTTACAGCAAGGCAGGTATAAAAAGGCTCATTGAATAAAAGCAAAATTTATTTCACAAACACGATAAAAACAGCAACTTAGCTTTAAGTTAATGTAATCCCAACATGTATTTAAACACCAACATACCTCCATCATGTTCCATCACTTTCATGTCTCTCCCAGACATGTATCTTTCTCAATTATTCTCAAGCTCATGAATACCATCTCGTATTAACTACCATCTCATGAATAACATCTCGTATTCACTACCAATTCATCTCATATTCAATTCCATCTCATACCGAGATCAATGCTCATTGCCATGACTCAACAGTCATGCAACCAATCTCATTACCTGGACTCAACAGTCCCGAATAACAAATACAAAGACCAAACCATAACCAAACCAAAAACCATAACCTCCCAATAACCATCCCATCTAATCATGGAAGTTGGCCAGGCGCTTGTGACCGGAAGCACGACTGTCATGATAGTTTTAGACTCTGCAGAGTTTGCACCACTTTACCCACAAGTTTGTGATTTCGTCAACCATAGGCGACTACAGAACCTCCATTATATCAGTCCACAACCGTTGGTGTATGGTCGAGAGATCACAAAATAGCATTTACAAAGGGGCTACTAGATGTATGGACTCACTAAGGTTTCACCAGCAGGCTAGAATCTCCTATTCTCCCACCCACGCGCCCCCTCTTGTGCCATGCAGTTCACAGGGCAGTCCTCACTCGACTCCCATTCCCCGCGCCTTCCACAATCCATAACAATCTAGTAACTTACCTAATTACTCAGCTAAGCCGCACCCATACTTGGCCTTGCGGTGGCACTGTTATCCTGGCATGTGCTCGCATGAACCGGTCCTTAGATCTACGGCAAGTAACCACCATCTCATACTACCTCATCCACAAACCAAGCTTGCCTAGATCGCCCTCCGATTCATGTCCATTATCAACATCAGTTTCTCATTAACATTATTCATATGAGTGCAGTTAGCTAGACACATCTATCTCGCTTCCCATATCCCGTGAACTCGGCGAAGCATAAAAGCAAAAACCATACCCGACTCATTAACTTTCCCGGCGACAAGGGTGGTTAACAAAACTAGTAAACTCCTATGAAAGGGTTTTCCCATCATGTTGACTCAAGTACACACACCTTTTCGCAAACAAACAGTCTTTCAAAAACATGGGATCAATATGGTCAAGGAGCACTTGTCTTGTTCTTGCGGCTTCTGTTGCTCTGGGATCTCAAAGTCTTGGTTCTGAAATCCTTCGTAGATAGATCCCTGAGCTTGTCCTTCTACTCACGATCACGCATATACAAGGTTCACAGCAATCAATTATCATGCACAAACTTTACTCAAGATGCAATGATGCATGTTAATCCTATGGTGCAGTTTAGTTTGTACGTGTTCTTGCATGTTTTTAATGGCTTGCATGGGGTTTTACGATGAACAAAGGTGTAAAGATCAAATGTGGACGTGGCGATGATCTTGAGTCAAGATCTAGGTCAGACCGATCAACACATGATCTGTCCACAAAAAAGCTTCTGTTTCGAAGTGATCGAAGAAAACAGATGCAAAGAAAACGCGATGATGTCGTAAGGTGGTATTGGAAACCTATCTTGCTTCCTTCGGGTCCTCCCTCCTAGCAAAAACAGATCGTCGGCTCTCCTCCGGCGATGGCGATCGTGTCTAGGCTCGTCGACGGTTTCTTCGGTGGTCAAACTCTGGCGAAGGGGTTTAGCTCAGCGAGTTTGGGGCTAGGGATTCTAAGTTGTCGGCTTAGGAAAGATGTTACGACCAAGGGGTTGTTTCGGATTCTATTTATAATCGGGAAGAGAAGAGTCATATTCAAATTGTTTTTGAATCTTAACAACTTATCTTCAATAGATTTGGTGCGGTAACATTGTGGAAATTGTGTCGGTTTCCTCCCGTATCAGGTATTCCGGCACGTACAGAAGAAAAACCGCTTCAAATCTTGTCACCTCCTCGGTGATGAGCTCCGGAGGCTCCAATTGTCCTGCGGGGGCCTGGTCTCCCTTTTCCGCAGAGGCGAGCTCCGGTTGTGCTGCGTGTCAGGCGGGCGAGACCTCCCTCTTCCTCAGAGGTGAGCTCCGCGTGCGCCACGCGTCCTGCCGAGCGGGAACCTCCCCTCTCTCCAGAGACGAGCTCCGCGTACTCCATGTGTCAGTGCCGGACCTCCCCTCTCTTTGGAGGTGAGCTCCAAGAATGCTACGTGTCAGAGTTGGACCTCCCCTCTCTTCGGAGGTGGGCTCCGAGAATGCCACATGTCCAGTAGCGCCAGACTTCCTTTCTCCTCAGAGATGAGCTCCGAGGTCGACACGTGTCCAATAGCGTCGGACCTCCCGGAGGTGAGCTCGGAGGTTGTCACGTGTCCAACAGTGTCGGACCTCCTGGAGGTGAGCTCCGGAGGTGACACGTGTCCGGTAGTGTCAGGCCCCTCTTTTCCGCTTTTGTGACACCCTCATCTCTGGTGTCAGCATATGTTCATGTTTTATGAAGAGAAAACATTTTAAGAAAAGTAGGAACAGAGAAAAATATCAAAAGAATAGCCAATAAGAGCCGAATCCAGCTCTCAGAGAGCGCCGAAGACAACTTCCACGGCCCGCTGGCCACGTGGCGTCTTCGGAGCTCATCCCTGCGAAGTGGGGAGAGGTCCGCCGCTAAAGTAGGCTACGTGGCAGGCTCGGGGCTCATCTCCACAAAAGGGGGAGAGGTACGACCCTGTGGGACACGTGTCGCCACCGGAGGTTATCTACGGGAGGTCCGTCGCTGTTGGACACGTATCGACCTCGGAGCTCATCTCTGAGGAAAGAAGAGAGGAAAGGTCCGACACTGACACGTGGCGTGTGTGGAGCCACCTCCGAATAAGAGAGGAGGTCCCGACCGCTAGGATACGTGGCGCACGCGGAGCTCACCTCCGAAGAAGAGGGAAGTGTTGCTCGCTTGACACGCGGCACCACCGGGACTCGTCTCTGTGGAAAAGGAGAGACCAGGCCCAAAGGACACGTGGAGCCTCCGGAGCTCATCACTGAGGAGGTAACGAGTTCTAGGAATGGTTTTTGGATTCTGTACGCGTAGACATACCGGAACAGAAACCGACCTGAATTCCACGATGATACCGCACCAAATCAACTAAAGATAAGTTGTAAGATTCAAACAGGACTCTTATTCGGGATACAATCAGATTAGGACTCTTCTCTTCCCGATTATAAATAGAACCCAGAACCTCTGGCCGAAACCATAAACTTTTTTTCCAACTCCTGAGCCGACGACTTAGAGGCTTAGTCCCAAACCGACGAGTAAACCATCGCCGGAGTGCAGCAAGGAAGATCGCCGGAGGAAAGACCAGCGGTCAGAGGAGGACCTCGAAGACCGAAAGGAACGTAAGCAGGACAAGCTCAGGGAGCTGTCTACGACGAACTGCAGCAACAAGGTTTTGAGATCCAAGAACAACCGGAACAACAAGAACAAGGCAAGTGCTCCTTGACCATATTGATCCTATGTTTTGGGTAAAACTGTTTTGTTTTGCGAAAAGATGTGTGTGCTGAGTCAAACATGATGGGAAACCCTTTTTATAGGAGTTGACTAGTTTTTGTTAAACCACCCATGTCGCCTGGGAAGTTTATGAGTCGGGTATGGTTTTTGCTTTATGCTTCGCTGAGTCTATGGGATTGGGAAGCGAGATAGATGTGTCTAGCTAACTGCACTCGTGATAATAATGAGAAACTGATGTTAATAATGGACATGGATCGGAGGGAGATCTAGGCAAGCCTGGCTTTGTGAATGAGGTAGCATGAGATGGTGGTTTACTTGCCGTAGATCTAAGGACCGATTCATGCATGAACATGTCAGGATAACAGTGCCACCACAAGGCCAAGTATGGGTGCGGCTTAGCTGAGTAATTAGGTAAGTTGCTAGAGTGTTATGGACCGTGGAAGGCGCGGGGAATGGGAGTCGAGTGAGGACTGCCCTAGGAACTGCATGGCACAAGAGGGGGCCCGTGGGTGGGAGAATTGGAGATTCTAGCCTGCCGGTGAAACCTTAGTGAGTCCATACATCTAGTAACACCTTTGTAAAGGCTATTTTGTGATCTCTTGACCATACACCGACGGTTGTGTACTGGTATAATGGAGGTTCTGCAGTCGTCGACCGGTGACGAAATCACAAACTTGTGGGTAAAGAGGTGCAAACTCTGCAGAGTCTAAAACTATCATGATAGCCGAGCTTACGGTCACGATCGCCTGGCTAAACTGCCATGATTAGTTGGGATGGTTATTGGGATGGTTATTGGGAAGGTACTTGGTCATAGTTATTGTTTTTGGTTATGGTTTGTTTTGAGACTGTTGAGTCCGGGTGATAAGATGGTTGCATGACTGTTGAGTCATGGCAACGAGATTGGTCTCGGTATGAGATGAAAGTTGTTTATGAGATGAGATGGTAGCGAATACGGAAGGTATTCGTGAGATGGTAGCGAATACGAGGAGGTATTCGTGAGTAAGAATGAAGTTGATTAATGTTCGGGTGGAACACGGAAAGTGATGGAGGTATGTTGGTAATTTAATACATGCTGGGATTACATTTATCTAAAGTTAAGTTGTTGTTTTATCATGGTTTTATAAATATGCTTTTCTGCAAATGAACCTTTTTATACCTACCTTGTTATGAGCTACATATCATGTGTTTCCCGCACATGCTGAGTACATCATTGTACTCAAACTTGCATTATTATTTCATCAGCAGCAGCAGGAGAAGCTTACTATGAAGACCAAGTGGAGCATTAGGCCGTGTGATCTGTTCTCAACCTTGCCTGTGGAGGGTGTAGAGATGGAGCCATTTCTGCTTAGATTTGCTTCCGCATTAGTTAAATCGCTTCCGCATTAGAATAAAGACTTCCGCTGCATGGGAATAAGACTTCCACTGTGAACATGAGTCCAAGACTCATGAGACATTGTAATAAACTTTGTTATTCGTTGTTATATATATTTTGAATTCAGTTTGTGGAATATATGTGTATATGTGATGAACATCCTGGGCACACATATGCATTAGTTCTCGGTTCCATGGTTTTTCACAGAATTGAGGGCGTCACAGATTGGTATCAGAGCCACGGGTTGACAGTAGGTTACACGCCTAGATAGAAACCTTAGATTGACATTAGAGCCATGGGTTAATAATAGGTTACACCCCTAAATAGGAGTCACAGATTAGTGTTGGACACAGATTGGTAGTTAAGCCACGCTGACCAAAGGAAGCACCCTAGGACGCTTAGATTGGCTTTAAAACCACCTTGACATAGGAAGCCATCCTTGAATAGGAGTTGTATGAGACCTTGCAATAATTGTTTGTGATTGTGTGCTTAGTGTGAGTTGTGGACGTCTCCAAAACGTTGTCCATATCCACACGTATGTAGAAAGAGGTGTGAATGCCTCGGCACTTGTTCACATCTTCATATGGGCTAATATATATAGTCCAACTCACCTTGATGCATATAATTGAAGGGACCTACCTAACCTTCTAACATTCTATTCTATTTTGACATCTCTCACAGATGGTGAGAGGAAACGCCGGCCGAAGGAACGTCCGTGACAACCAAGAGGATGATCAGGAGGAAGTTCCTGTTAACCCCGGAGCTAGCGAGAACAACCTGGAAAGTTTGATGGCCATGCAAAACCAGCTTATGCAAACCATGATCCAAACTTTGGGTCAGTTGCAGGCCAACAACAACCTTGTTCCGGCACCACCGCCACCACCACCACCGGCTCACAACAGAATGGGAGAGTTCATGAGGACTCGACCACCCACCTTTGCTCAAGCTAGTGATCCCATGGAGGCCGAGACTGGTTGAAATCCATGGAGAAGAAGCTTGCCATTGTTCAGTGCAATGACCGAGAGAAGGTTCTCTTTGCGTCGCACCAACTTATGGGAGCTGCCGCTGACTGGTGGGATGCCCAATGCAACGCCCATGTCAACCCAGAGACAATCACTTGGACTGAGTTCAAGGAGAGTTTCCGCTCTCATTACATCCCTGCTGGTGTAATGATGCTCAAGAGGCAGGAGTTCGAAGGTCTCCGCCAAGGACAGAAAAGTGTGAATGAGTACCTCAACAAGTTCACGCAACTGTCCCGGTATGCCCCGGAAGATGTCAACTCAGATCAGAGGAAGCAGTACCTGTTCATGAGAGGGTTGAACAATGATATTCAGGTTCAACTCCTCAACAATGACTACGTGAGCTTCCAGAAGCTGGTTGACAAGGCCATAGTGGTTGAAAACAAGATCCGAGAGATCGAGCGAGAGTGCAAGACGAAGATGCCATACCAGCCTCAAGGGAGCAACGTACGACCTCGGTACATGCCCCCTGCACCACAGTATGGATCGACCACTCCTGCATACCGCCCTGGTCAGCCACCACAACAACAATTCGTTGCACCAGCACCTCGCGTGCCCATGCCTCCTGCGCCCCGACCTAACAATGGTGCTCCTGTTCAAAACTCCCGCCCCAACATACCTGCCGCCGCAGGCAGCAGGGCATGCTTTGCATTAGGGGATATGGGACACTTTGCGAACCAGTGCCCGAGGAGAGGCCCTGGACAGCAAGGCAACGTGCCCAAGCAGAACCTGCGACCGAACGGAGGGGACAATCAAGGAAATCGGGGACAGCAGAACTATGCTCGCGGCAACGTGAACCATGTCTCTGCTGAGGAAGCACAACAGGCTGAGGACGTCGTAATTGGTATGTTCCTTGCCAACTCCAACCCAGCCACCATCTTGTTTGATTCTGGAGCATCACATTCCTTCACATCCTCCAAATATGTTGCCAAACATCATATACCCATATCCCACTTAAAATGTGATATGTTAGTTAATTCTCCCAGTGGAGAGATGAGGACTAATATAGTATGTCCTAAAGTAAGCCTTAAAATAAGGGGGGTAGACTTCCTTGCCAACCTTATTGTCTTGGATTCCCAAGGGATTGACATAATACTCAGGATGGATTGGTTAAGCAAGTGCAACGGGGTAATCCAATGTGCTGAAAGAAGCGTGCAGTTGACAAATGAGCACGGCATCCGTGTCGAGTTTGAGTCAGCCCAACAAACCACTGAAAGGGCAATTTTGAACCATGTTGAAGGAGCAACATTGGATAGCATTCCGGTGGTTCAGGAATTTTCCGACGTGTTCCCGGAAGAACTTCTAGGTATGCCCCCTGATCGGGACATTGAGTTTGCCATTGATTTGGTACCCGGAACTGCACCCATAGCCAAAAGACCCTATAGGATGCCCGTCAATGAACTGGTAGAACTAAAGAAACAAGTTCAAGAGCAGTTGGAGAAGGGTTTCATACGTCCAAGCTCGTCACCATGGGGAGCTCCTGTGCTCTTTGTAGACAAGAAGGATGGAACCCAAAGGATGTGCGTAGACTATAGGTCTCTCAACGAGGTGACAATCAAGAACAAATACCCTCTGCGTCGTATAAAGGACCTGTTCGACCAAATGAAAGGAGCCCGAGTGTTCTCCAAAAATGATCTTCGGTCGGGATATTTCCAGCTGAAGATTAAGCCCTCCGATATACCCAAGAATGCCTTCCGACCACGGTATGGTTCGTATGAATATACCGTCATGTCTTTTGGGTTGACAAATGCACCGGCATACTTCATGTACCTAATGAACATGGTTTTCATGGAGTACTTGGACAAGTTCATCGTGGTTTTCATTGACGTCATTATGGTGTATTCAAAAAGTGAGGAGGAGCATGAAGAACATTTGAAATTGACCTTGCAGAAATTGTGAGAGCATTAATTGTATGCCAAGCTTAACAAGTGTCAATTTTGGCTAAAGGAAATATCTTTCCTAGGCCACATTATCTCCAAGGAAGGGGTATCGGTTGATCCCGGAAAAGTAAGAGATGTCCTAAAGTGGGACCAACCGCAGAGCGTGAGGGATATTCGGAGTTTTCTTGGGATGGCTGGATACTATTGACGCTTCATTAAAGACTTCTCTAAGATAGCAAAGCCTATGGCGGAGTTGCTAACGAAGGGAAAAGTCTTCCAATGGACACCAGCATGCCAAGGAAGTTTTGAAGAACTCTAGAAGGCTAACCACAGCACCGGTTCTGGTATTGCCGGACGTAAGTAAGAGCTTTGACATATATTGTGACGCATCCAAACAGGGGCTCGGATGTGTGCTCATGCAAGAGGGACAAGTGGTAGCCTATGCCTCACGACAATTAAAGAAGCACGAGCTTAATTATCCTACACATGACTTGGAGCTAGCAGCAGCAGTGCATGCATTGAAGATTTGGAGACATTATATCCTTGGTCATTGATGTGAGATCTATACGGATCATAAAAGCCTCAAGTACATATTTACACAAACGGATTTGAATTTGAGGCAACGTCGATGGTTAGAGCTTATCAAGGATTATGATGTTGGAATCAACTACCACCCCGGGAAGGCCAATGTAGTAGCTGATGCATTGAGCAGAAAGGGAGCATGTCACCAACTCACTGTTCGGGAGCTACCACCCGAACTACGTAAGGAGTTTGAACGGTTATACCTCGGACTCTTGAATAACATGGAAATAATAGAGATCCACTCCTCATTGGAGCAAGAAATAAGAGAGGGCCAAGCAACGGACGAGGAGATCAAGGAGATCAAGGAAAGAATCCGACAAGGAATAGAGAAGGATTTCAAGGAGGATGAAAAGGGTACGCTTTGGCTAGGAAAAAAGATTTGTGTGCCGAACATAAGACCCCTCCGTGACATGATATTGAAGGAGGCACATGATTCCCCCTATTCCATACATCCCGGAAGCACCAAAATGTACAAGGACTTGAAAACTTGTTATTGGTGGGATGGTATGAAGAGGGATATAGCCGAATACGTTGCCCTATGCGACACATGCTAATGGGTGAAGGCCGAACATCAAAAACCCGCTGGATTGTTGCAACCTTTGAAAATACCCGAATGGAAGTGGGAGGACATCAGTATGGATTTCATCGTCGGATTGCCACGTACTCAGTCGGGATACGACTCCATCTGGGTCATTGTGGACCGATTGACGAAAATCGCCCATTTTCTCCCAGTAAAGACCAGTTACAACGTTGCACAATTGGCAGAGTTGTACATGGAGCAGATCGTGTGCCGTCACGGAGTTCCGAGGAGGATAGTCTCGGATCGAGGTTCTCAGTTTACCTCTAGATTCTGGAGAAAGCTGCAGAAAGCCATGGGTACACGACTGGATTTTAGCTCCGCCTATCACCCACAAACTGATGGACAAACCGAAAGGACAAACCAAATTCTGGAGGACATGTTGAGAGCTTGCGCCTTGAAACGTGGGCGTAGTTGGGATAGGAGTTTACCGTATGCCAAATTCTCCTATAACAACAGCTATCAAGCTTGCTTGAAGATGTCGTCTTTCGAAGCATTTGAGGGGGCCCGACCTCCATCACGGGGTCGTGCCGCCTTGCCCGAGGAATCGCATTGGGTGGTGCCGTGTTATGCGGCACCCAATAGCACACATATAAGGAACACAGTATTACATAAATCAAAAGAGGAAGGTTACAATTATTCTTTGTAAATACTTTACACAAAATAGCTACAGTGGAAGTCTATAACCAGCTCACGTTGAATAATTATGAAGCACCGAGAAGAGGTCCAGCCCGCGGACTCCTCTCGCTAGCAACACGAAGACATGGCAGCGGCTAGGTTCTCCAAGTGTGACATGACTCGGAAGTTTCCGAGTCTCACCGGACAACCTTCATTATAGCATCGAAGTTTACCTGCAAAACCACTTATATAGCAAGAGTGAGCACAGGGGCTCAGCAAGACTTAACCGTCTCTCCTAAGACATGAAACTCTACATGGAAGGGACCTAAGACTTAAACCTGTCTTTTGCGAAAAGACTCGCCTATGAATTCATCCTTAACTTTCAGGTTTTAGCCATAATCATAGTGACCTTGCGCCCAGTAACATTGGAACTCCACAATCAAACCAGAAATGCTTCATTCCAATGTTACTTGTCCCAAGGGGAAAAATAAATTCAATTTGCTCTATCTCTACTTCAAACATGGTTTTCATGCAACTTAACATAATCACAACAGCAATTATACTTTTTGCAAACTGTTTCCACACAAGTTGATTAACTACGTCACAACATGGGAGCAAGCGGTACTCAATAACCGCGAGGGACGGTGATTCGAATCAAACACTACCCGGATAACTCGACACATACGCCCGCCTTTGAAGACCCAACTCTGGCGTCCTTCATTACGTCGTATGTGGCAACCTTTCTCAGGACACTAAACTGTAGAACCGGTCGCGCTGTCTCGGGCTCATAGGTCTAACGAGACGATGTGGTATGCCTCTACAGTCCAGTGAACCTGGTACATCGGTTTCCTGGTTCCCATATATCAGTAAGCATCCGGTACACAACTCAATACTTGCTCCTGGACGCGGCATACGCATCGGTCCTTAACCGACACAGGCAGAGCTACTCGACCAAGACCTCGTCTTGTCGCAGCCTAACCCCTCTGCCCGGTCTCATCTTTAGAAATGTAAACTTTAGTTTGCTTCCTTCCCCAACCACACTTATGATATCCTAAACTATAGCTCGCGAGTAGATTCCAACTACTCGTCTTCTACCGGATGCCCTAGTCTATTTAGCATTGCCCTATGCTACAGCGATGACACATTTCTACCCTTGACCTCAGGGTTCATGTTTGGTTATGCAAGTGGAGTATCACTCATCCTTGACCTAATGCACATACAAACCTTGACCAAATGTAGTGAACGAAGGGAAAACTTTAAAAACAACTTAAGTGCAAACCGTGGCTTGCCTTGGTTTTGCAGGTGACTAGAGTCAGATAAGATGAAGTTAGTTGCTGATGATGACTTGAAGCTCAATCTCTGCCTTCTTGCTCCTTGATCCAAGCTCAACTCCTCCTTCTCCACGTTCCACGTTTAAGCACTACACGTTATGAACATGCACATATTTAATTGGAAAACTTTTTGCTAGCAAATGCTACAGACAAGTTTAAAACTGGAACTTTGTTTAAGAATTTAAAATGACACTGGGGTGGTGGTTTGGATGTGTGTCTAAGCACTATCCTCAAGTGAGAAGTGAGGTTCATCACTTGGGTGGTGATCACCTAATGAGGTTGAACAGGACCTAATGATCCAGGGCTCTATTGGAGCTGGGAATTTTCTTGGGGGTTCCTTGTTACAAGAAAGTCCTCTGGACCAAAATTCAGAACATTTCACTAAGTGGATCACCCAGAACAATTCCCTAAGCATTTAAGCATAAAGGAATTAATTCTGATTAAACTTGCACTTTCATGCAAATCTAAGTGAAATATAATTTCATACATAGCTCAGGAAGTATGCCTAAATTTTCATAGGATTTTTGGAGCTAAGGAATGGCTAGAACTGAATTTCCAAGTTTTGGAAATTCTCTGAAAATGTTCCTGTATTCATTTGAATACAGAAACTTGAAATTGGAATTATCCTAACTAAATCAACTCCAAATGAGCTGAAACTTTTACAGGAGTCTCCTAATATCCTGAAGAATATCCTGGAAAAATTTGGGGAATTTTGGATGAACCAAACTCCCTCTAAAATTCCTTTGCTGAAAATTTTAAAGAATTTTCCAGAATTTTCTATTGGTTTTCATGCAAATGGGGTTGTATATCTGGATAGAGCATTTCATCCTGAATCCAACCCAATTTGAATCACTAAATTTGGAGCTCTCTAGCAAAAGTTATGCAGATCCAAAGTTTGAACCAAATCTGGAATTCAAACTAATTCGGGAAAAATTCAAACTCTGCCTGTGGGTCCACCCTACACGTGTCAACCGCCGGAATCACGCCACACGGGGCCACAGACCTTTTCCCGCGCCACCACACGGGATCACACGCCACAGCTGATCCGGAGTTTTAATCTTCAGCTGCTGACACGTGGGCCCGGTGGGGGTCTTCTTCTTCCTCTCGCTCCCGCGCCTCCCCCTCGCCGGCGCTCCACTGGAGCTCGCCGGACCCGGCTTCCCGGCCACCTCTCGGCCGGAGACTCGCCGCCTGGGGGTTTTCAGGGTTGGGGAACAAGTCTACGGGGTTGGCTCGGGCTGCCGGTGGCCGGAAGTAGGCTGGCGACGAGCCGCGGCCTTCGGTGATGATCGGCACCGTCGCCCGAGCACATTAGCCCGCCAAAAGCTCGGCGGATTCGCTCTAAAGCATCAGTGGAGGTCAGGCAATCTCGGCGTGGCCTCAACCTGGCTCAGGAACGACGGCAAACCGGTTGTCACCGTGCGCCCGCGCGTTCCCGCCATGGCCACCGACCGAAAAGCTCAAAATTAGCTGTAACCACGGCGTTTCTAGCTAGGGTTGTGGAGGGGATCGGATCGCTAGCCGGTCTAGTTTATTTGTGCATGATTTGATGAGCTAAGAACGAACAACAAATAAGAATTTTTGGTTTTCGTACCGGATCATCGGTCTGGGGCCGTCGGCGATATTTTCCCAAATTCTCGCTCGGTGGTTCACCGATTTGCTTGAGGTTTGGGGGTGAGCAGAAGGGTTCATCAGCGCGTCCGGAGGTGGCCTTGCTTGGGCGTGGAAGTGCCTGGATTAGGCTGTCCACGAGCGCCCCAACTCTCGGTGAAGTGGAATCGCTGTGGCGACGAGCCGATTTCGGGTCGGGGAGGCAACAACTCGTGGGATGCTGTACTTAGGAAGTGGAGGATGAGCTCACCGCGTGGTTTCTTGGCTTGGCTGGCCTCTGCACGCTCGGTTTCCTTCAGTTCTCGGTCGATCGCCCGAGGCGGCAGCGTCCTCGGTCCTTTTATTGTGCGAGGGCGGAAAGGCGGCCGAGGCGTCGGTGATGAAGCAAAGGCCCGCACTGGAGGAAGGGTAGGCGTCCAGGCAGCTCTCCAGCGTGCTGCTTCGGTGAAGAGGTGGCACCCGCGTGCGTTCGGTGGCGCCGGGAGCGGCTTCGGTGGCTCGGGTGGAAACCAATACACCGTGGTAGACTTAAGCAGCAAGTTATAACCCCCACCTCTCTATGACAAGTGGGGCCCACAACTCCCTTCTGCCCCAAAAGATCTCCAAATCTTTGGCACATGCAAACTCAGCCCTGAGGTACTCAAATTAAAAAGTTATTTGGCAATTTGACCAGTTGTGCCTCAATTTTGAATTTAAATTCAAATTTGGGTGAAATTTACAAGTTCCTTTGATATTCATATCAAAGCACCTCCAAATTTGCTCAAAACTTGGCTCCCTCATAATTTGGACCTGAGAAACTCAAATATATCCTCTGATCTTTGAGTTGGCTTTTGCAACTACAACCTCTCCAACATCAGTTTGAATTTTTCCTTTTTGGAGATGGCCCTCCTCTTTTTGGAAGTGACCCTCTTAGTTCAAACTGAATTCCAAGTTTTATTGCACATGCCAACACTTTCATGAGGAACACAAAAGTTTTTGGTAAGTCCCATTTCTTGTATTCAAACTCAACTTTATTCATAGCTCAAGTTTTCTATTTACAAGTTTTTGAGACTTTTACATTCCTCCCCCCTTAAAAAGAATCTCGTCCCGAGATTCATGATTAATGACAAGGTGGAGAGGACAACTACTACATATGAGCCTCTAACAACTCCGGATGATTGCGCTGCAAATACTCCTCGCTTTCCCATGTAGCTTCGTCGGACGTGTGATTTTCCCATAGCACCTTGAAAAATCGCAGCGTCCGATTTCTGGTTTCGCGAGTCTTTTCATCAATTATCCGGGTTGGATGCTCAACATACGTGAGGTCCTGCTTCAGATCTGCCATGTCTCCCGTGAGAATCTCCGTTGGAACTTTCAAACACTTCCGCAACTGAGATATGTGGAAGACATTATGCACTCCGGCTAAGGCTGCCGGTAGCTCCAAACGGTATGCCACGGGTCCACACCTTTCCATGATGGCGAAGGGACCGATAAAACGCGGAGCTAGTTTCCCTTTCACTCCGAATCGGTGAATGCCCTTCATGGGAGATACGCGGAGGTAGACGTGGTCTCCAACTTGAAAGTTCAGAGGACGACGTCTCTTATCCGCATAGCTCTTTTGCCTGGACTGAGCGGCTTTCAGATTTGCTTGAATAAGCCTTACCCGGTCTTCGGCTTCATTTACGAGATCAATCCCGTAAATAACTCTCTCGCCGGATTCACACCAGTTCAAGTGTGTGCGGCATTTCCGGCCGTAGAGAGCTTCATAAGGCGCCATTTTGATACTTGATTGATACCCGTTGTTATATGAGAACTCCGCCAACGGTAAGTGATCATCCCAGCTCTTACCGTGGTGGATGACACATGCTCTCAGCATATCTTCAAGTATTTGATTCACCCTCTCCGTTTGTCCATCGGTTTGAGGGTGATACGCGGAGCTTCGAATCAATTTAGTTCCCAAGGATATGTGTAGCTGTTTCCAGAAGCGGGATACGAACAGCGATCCTCTGTCGGAGACAATGGTACGGGGAACTCCGTGCAGGCATAAGATTCGTGCTATGTATAACTCCGCATACTGCTTGGCGCTGTAGTTGGTATGCACCGGAATGAAACGTGCCGATTTGGTTAATCGATCAACGATTAACCAAATCGAGTCATGGTGGCGGGAGGTCATCGGCAACCCAATGATGAAATCCATACTCAAGTCTTCCCACTTCCATGCCGGTATTTGTAGAGGTTGCAGCAGGCCCGACTTCTTCACATGGTCGGCCTTAACTCTTCGACACGTATCACATTCTGAAACGTATTTTGCAGCTTCACGTTTCATACGTGTCCACCAAAACTTCTTCCGGAGGTCTTGGTACATTTTATTGCTGCCAGGATGAATAGAAAATTTGGATAAGTGAGCCTCATCCAAAATTTTCTTCCGCAGCCTCATATCACGGGGTACGACTATCCGGTCCTTGAACCACAAGGTATCTTCCTCATCTAACCGGAAACATTTCATCTCCCCGTTCTTTAACCTCCTTTTGATATGAGCCATGCCCTTGTCTCTCCTTTGAGCTTCCATCACCTCCTCTCTTATTGTGGGTATGAGAGCTAGATTATGCAAAGCTCCATATGGAACCAAGTAGAGACTTGGTTCTTCCTCTTCTATTGATGTAATGATTAGGTTATGAATATGAGACTTCCGGCTGAGTGCATCGGCAACCACATTTGCCTTGCCCGGATGATAATGAATTTCAATCTCATAGTCCTTGATCAGCTCCAACCATCGCCGTTGTCGCATATTCAACTCCTTTTGAGTGAATATGTACTTCAAACTTTTGTGGTCGGTGTAGAGATGAACCAGATTTCCCATTAGGTAATGTCTCCACATCTTCAAAGCTAGTACCACGGCAGCAAGCTCGAGATCATGATTTGGATAATGTTTCTCATGATTCCGTAATTGCCGTGATCCATATGCGACCACACGTCCTCCTTGCAAGAGTACACAACCAAGCCCGACGCCGGATGCATCACAATAAACATCAAAAGGCTTGGATGTATCCGGTTGAGCTAGAACCGGGGCTGTTGTGAGGTGTTTCACCAACGCTTGAAAAGCTTCCTCACATGGCTTGCTCCAATCATACTTGATGCCTTTCTTCAGTAGCTCCGTCATAGGTTTGGAGATCTTTGAGAAGTTCGGGATGAACCTCCGATAATATCCAGCCAAACCCAAGAAGCTACGAACTTCATGGACTGATGTTGGAGACTTCCACTTCAGCACTTGTTCAATCTTGCTTGGATCAACAGCAATGCCTTCTGCTGAAATAATGTGTCCAAGAAATGGCACTTGGTTGATCCAGAATTCACATTTACTAAACTTTGCATAGAGCTTGTGATCTCTCAGTCGTTGGAGCACAATATGCAAGTGTTTAGCGTGTTCCTCTTCAGATTTGGAGTAAACCAAGATGTCATCGATGAAGACCACGACGAACTGATCCAGCTCCGGCATGAACACCGAGTTCATAAGATACATAAAGTGGGCCGGAGCATTGATCAACCCAAATGACATGACAAGATATTCATAGAGTCCATATCTTGTCGAGAATGCTGTTTTCGGGACATCTTCCGCTCGAATCTTGATTTGATGATATCCCGACCTTAACTCCATCTTGGAGAAGACTTTAGCACCCACTAGTTGATCGAAGAGGATATCAATTCTTGGTAGTGGATACTTGTTCTTTATGGTCACAACATTTAAAGGACAATAGTCGACGCATAGCCTTAGCGTCTCATCCTTCTTCTTCACAAACAAAGCTGTGCAACCCCATGGTGATGAACTTGGACGAATAAACCGCTTGTCCATCAGATCCTTGAGTTGCTCCTTCAATTCTGCTAACTCACTCGGAGCCATTTTGTAGGGTCTCCGAGAGATCGGCGTGGTTCCCGGTATCAACTCTATTTTGAATTCCACCTCACGCTCAGGTGGTAAGCCTGGAAGATCTTCGGGAAACACGTCCGGATATTCACGGACCACCAGAATGTCTTCTAACTTGCACACCTCGGCATTACATACTTCCGGGTCTTTGGAAACCGCTTCACCGAGATACAATGTTTGACGTCCGTGAAGTGGAGAGTCCAAGTGAACACTCCTGTTCTCGATGTTCAGAACAGCCTTATGGAAGGTCAACCATGATATTCCCAATATGGCATTGATTCCTTGGTCTTCGAGAATGATGAGGGTGGTAGGATAAATTTTTCCACCCAGGCAAAGTGGTGCTCGAGAGACGACTTCATTAGTTGAGATGTCTCCACCTGGCGAACGAATAAGGTAAGAACCTTTTGTGACAGTTGTGGATATCTGATCCCGGATTACCGTTGCCCGGCTAATGAAGTTATGTGTTGCACCAGAGTCAAATAAAATGACAACCGGCTTGTCATTTAAGGTGAACCTGCCAGCCAGAACAGGTCCTCCCTTTGGCAGATCATCGACTGACACATAATTAACCGTCCCCACTTTTTCCATAGCTTTTCTTGGCTGTCCAAGATCACTTTTTGAAACTGGACCCGCAGACATAGCGTTGCTGCTTGGTTCAGTCGCTTCATTGACGTTGAGCTCATTGTCAATATAAAGTGGGACAGCACTTGGTTCAGCTGAGAAGTCACCTTGTTCATTTTCAGCCTCTTGAGGGTAATAATATTCTAGTGCACCTTGTGGATACTGAGGTGCATAAGAAATAAGTTGCTGCTGCGGTAGAGGTGAATAAGACCTCTGTGGAGAAGAGTCGTCGCACTCCCAGAATGATTGCACCTCTTGTGGAATCTCTCGACCGGAAGGTGAACGGATTACCAACCGATACTTCTGAGGTAGATGATTGTCTTCATCTTGTGATGAGTCCCTCTCCCTATTTTCTTTGAGGTAAAGGTTGGAATAATATTCTTGAGCAATAGCACAGCTCACGAACTCATCAAAATTCTCTTGGCTAACTTGAGCCAATTCACATCGCAGCCTAGCAGTCAGCCCTCGGTAGAAATGATAACCTTTCATGGCTGGTGATTTCACATAGTCAGGGACATATTGAGCTAAGCGATTGAATTCCTTCGCATACTCAATAACACTCATGTCCCCTTGCTTCAGACTCCAGAACTCATCCAGACTGGTTTGCATTATGCCCGCAGGGATGAAACGAGCACGAAATGCAGCCTGGAACTCCACACATGTGACACGATGCCCCGCTGGTTGGACAGAAAGGTAGTCTGCCCACCATGCTCCAGCAAAGCCGTGAAGCTGCTGAGCGGCATATAGAGTCTTTGAGAATTCATCACATTGGATCAACCCAAACTTGGACTCGATGACACGTAACCACTGATTTGCTTCACAAGGGTCAGCCGCCTCGGAGAATACCGGCGGTTGTGTCGCCAAGAAATCCAGATACGTGCTCTGGGTTGGCATGTGACGTTGAGCTTCTCAATCTATGCCTTGCTGAACTAGGATTTGGAGAGTTTCATTCATCTTCGCCATAATTTCAGCCAATCTGGTTGGCGATGGCTCTTGTGATGAAGTCGAGTCATTCCCACCTCGACTTGAATCTCCAAGCTCCATTTGAGAACGTGTGCGTACCATACTGCATGAAACAAAATTTTGAGTCAATCAAAATTCTATTTCAGTAGTAAATAAAGATAAGTAAAACATGAACATGTCATGAACTTTATGAAAGCATAACCACATTCATGTTTAAACAAATCTTATGTACGCCAAGCTAATCAGCAGGACTACCCTGACCAGCTCACACAAACTCCAAATTTTTACTCAAGTTATCAACAGATTCTTGACTTGAGTTCAATACCAAAGTTTTAGTAAACTTCAGTAGCTTTCCAACAAGTACTTATGTGCTCCTTAAGGATTTTCCTACAGGAAGTTATGGCTTAAAAACAGAAAGGTCCAGAGAGGTTTTTGCTACTGTCCTGGTTTTGAACAGTTTGCCTTCAACTGGACTTTTCACCAACTTAAATTGTGATTTTGCTCTGGAGGTCTACAAAGAAATTGTAGAGCACTTAAAGATCTTTCCAGAACTGTATCATAGACCATAATTGGGTCAAGCTACTCAGAGTTATGCTCTGTTAAAGTCCAGCAAAAATTTCTGCCAGAAACAGAGCACTCTGTTTTTGAAAACTTGGACACCTAGTTATACTCTCATTTGAATCTTAGCTCAAAATAAGAGTTCTGTAACTAATATTTGTTTCAAACTTCCGTTTTTAGTTGAAAGTTAGCTCATGACTCATTTCTTCTTAGGGAAGCGGTTATTAAGTGTAGTACGGTGTCGATGCACCGTAAGAACATGTTGGTACTACGTAGCCTCACCAAAGAAAATCCTAAACCGGATTATACCGGCATATTAGTTTTATCAGTGGCACTAAGACGGTCTCTCGCACACGTGTACTACACGGGATACGTACGTGGTTAGTACCTGCAGAAGATCACTCAATAGTGGTGCACTCAAGGGTTTGTTTCATTTCAGGCAGTTCCATATTTAAAAGTAAATACAAACGCCTGTATCATTGCCATACGGCCGTCCTTGAGTTAAGTCACGTCTCAAGGTATGTGATCGTGTTTCAACACCACACGACGGGGAACCCGAGTATGTCATGAACGGGTCGTCACGGTTGGGAATGTTATCAACCCAACGGATACCACCTACTGCCCTGCAGGGCACGCCGATGGCAAGCGTTGCGTATGTCCTCCTGGGCTACTTCCAGAAGAACACACTATCGCGTTACTGACCACACGATGGGGTCTCCACTTACTTGCCTAATGCACGCTAGGGATCAGCGTTTCATATGAACTCAGGAACATGAAGAGTCCAAGAGTTTCATATTAACATCTCACACCAAGCTGTGAGATCTAACCCTGAACCACTTTCCTCGTCAGGGGAGCTAACCGAAATTGAACCGCTTTCGGTGGCGTTCCTTACCATTCTTACCTGAACGTAGGTGCGTCGTTACATAATGAAAGTTCAGAATTAAAACACATATGTTAGTCTTGCCACTTTAAGTAACTATACTACTATAGTCCTTATGTGGGCCTAATACCGTTTCCTCACCGTATCCTAAGGTTTTGTCGTAATACCATCCTTATTCCGTGTGCTATTACCAATGGGGCTCTGATACCACGCTTAGGGGGCTCGACCTCCATCACGGGGTCGTGCCGCCTTGCCCGAGGAATCGCATTGGGTGGTGCCGTGTTATGCGGCACCCAATAGCACACATATAAGGAACACAGTATTACATAAATCAAAAGCCGAAGGTTACAATTATTCTTTGTAAATACTTTACACAAAATAGCTACAGTGGAAGTCTACAACCAGCTCACGTTGAATAATTATGAAGCACCGAGAAGAGGTCCAGCCCATGGACTCCTCTCGCTAGCAACACGAAGACATGGCAGCGGCTAGGTTCTCTAAGTGTGACATGACTCGGAAGTTTCCGAGTCTCACCGGACAACCTTCATTATAGCGTCGAAGTTTACCTGCAAAACCACTTATATAGCAAGAGTGAGCACAGGGGCTCAGCAAGACTTAACCGTCTCTCCTAAGACATGAAACTCTACATGGATGGGACCTAAGACTTAAACCTGTCTTTTGCGAAAAGACTCGCCTATGAGTTCATCCTTAACTTTCAGGTTTCAGCCATAACCATAGTGACCTTGCGCCCAGTAACATTGGAACTCCACAATCAAACCAGAAACGCTTCATTCCAATGTTACTTGTCCCAAGGGGAAAAATAAATTTAATTTTCTCTATCTCTACTTCAAACATGGTTTTCATGCAACTTAACATAATCACAACAGCAATTATACTTTTTGCAAACTGTTTCCACACAAGTTGATTAACTACGTCACAACATGGGAGCAAGCGATACTCAATAACCGCGAGGGACGGTGATTCAAATCAAACACTACCCGGATAACTCGACACATACGCCCGCCTCTGAAGACCCAACTCTGGCGTCCTTCATTACGTCGTATGTGGCAACCTTTCTCAGGACACTAAACTGTAGAACCGGTCGCGCCGTCTCGGGCTCATAGGTCTAACGAGACGATGTGGTATGCCTCTACAGTCCAGTGAACCTGGTACATCGGTTTCCTGGTTCCCATATATCAGTAAGCATCCGGTACACAACTCAATACTTGCTCCTGGACGCGGCATACGCATCGGTCCTTAACCGACACAGGCAGAGCTACTCAACCAAGACCTCGTCTTGTCGCAGCCTAACCCCTCTGCCCGGTCTCATCTTTAGAAATGTAAACTTTAGTTTGCTTCCTTCCCCAACCACACTTATGATATCCTAAACTATAGCTCGCGAGTAGATTCCAACTACTCGTCTTCTACCGGATGCCCTAGTCTATTTAGCATTGCCCTATGCTACAGCGATGACACATTTCTACCCTTGCCCTCAGGGTTCATGTTTGGTTATGCAAGTGGAGTATCACTCATCCTTGACCTAATGCACATACAAACCTTGACCAAATGTAGTGAACGAAGGGAAAACTTTAAAAACAACTTAAGTGCAAACCGGGGCTTGCCTTGGTTTTGCAGGTGACTAGAGTCAGATAAGATGAAGTTAGTTGCTGATGATGACTTGAAGCTCAATCCCTGCCTTCTTGCTCCTTGATCCAAGCTCAACTCCTCCTTCTCCACGTTCCACGTTTAAGCACTACACGTTATGAACATGCACATCTTTAATTGGAAAACTTTTTGCTAGCAAATGCTACAGACAAGTTTAAAACTGGAACTTTGTTTAAGAATTTAAAATGACACTGGGGTGGTGGTTTGGATGTGTGTCTAAGCACTATCCTCAAGTGAGAAGTGAGGTTCATCACTTGGGTGGTGATCACCTAATGAGGTTGAACAGGACCTAATGATCCAGGGCTCTAATGGAGCTGGGAATTTTCTTGGGGGTTCCTTGTTACAAGAAAGTCCTCTGGACCAAAATTCAGAACATTTCACTAAGTGGATCACCCAGAACAATTCCCTAAGCATTTAAGCATAAAGGAATTAATTCTGATTAAACTTGCACTTTCATGCAAATCTAAGTGAAATATAATTTCATACATAGCTCAGGAAGTATGCCTAAATTTTCATAGGATTTTTGGAGCTAAGGAATGGCTAGAACTGAATTTCCAAGTTTTGGAAATTCTCTGAAAATGTTCCTGTATTCATTTGAATACAGAAACTTGAAATTGGAATTATCCTAACTAAATCAACTCCAAATGAGCTGAAACTTTTACAGGAGTCTCCTAATATCCTGAAGAATATCCTGGCAAAATTTGGGGAATTTTGGATGAACCAAACTCCCTCTAAAATTCCTTTGCTGAAAATCTTTAAAGCATTTTCCAGAATTTCCTATTGGTTTTCATGCAAATGGGGTTGCATATTTGGATAGAGCATTTCATCCTGAATCCAACCCAATTTGAATCACTAAATTTGGAGCTCTATAGCAACAGTTATGCAGATCCAAAGTTTGAACCAAATCTGGAATTCAAACTAATTCGGGAAAAATTCAAACTCTGCCTGTGGGTCCACCCTACACGTGTCAACCGCCGGAATCACGCCACACGAGGCCACAGACCTTTTCCCGCGCCGCCACACGGGATCACACGCCACAGCTGATCCGGAGTTTTAATCTTCAGCTGCTGACACGTGGGCCCGGTGGGGGTCTTCTTCTTCCTCTCGCTCCCGCGCCTCCCCCTCGCCGGCGCTCCACTGGAGCTCGCCGGACCCGGCTTCAAGGCCACCTCTCGGCCGGAGACTCACCGCCTGGGGGTTTTCAGGGTTGGGGAACAAGTCTACGGGGTTGTCTCGGGCTGCCGGTGGCCGGAAGTAGGCCGGCGACGAGCCGCGGCCTTCGGTGATGATCGGCACCGTCGCTCGAGCACATTAGCCCGCCAAAAGCTCGGCGGATCCGCTCTAAAGCATCAGTGGAGGTCAGGAAATCTCGGCGTGGCCTCAACCTGGCTCGGCAACGACGGCAAACCGGTTGTCACCGTGCGCCCGCGCGTTCCCGCCATGGCCGCCGACCGAAAAGCTCAAAATTAGCTGTAACCACGGCGTTTCAAGCTAGGGTTGTGGAGGGGATCGGATCGCTAGCCAGTCTAGTTTATTTGTGCATGATTTGATGAGCTAAGAACGAACAACAAATTAGAATTTTGGGTTTTCGTACCGGATCATCGGTCTGGGGCCGTCGGCGATATTTTCCCAAATTCTCGCTCGGTGGTTCACCGATTTGCTTGAGGTTTGGGGGTGAGCAGAAAGGTTCACCAGCGCGTCCGGAGGTGGCCTTGCTTGGGTGTGGAAGTGCCTGGATTAGGCTGTCCACGAGCGCCCCAACTCTCGGTGAAGTGGAATCGCTGCGGCGACGAGCCGATTTCGGGTCGGGGAGGCAACAACTCGTGGGATGCTGTACTTAGGAAGTTGAGGATGAGCTCACCGCGTGGTTTCTTGGCTTGGCTGGCCTCTGCACGCTCGGTTTCCTTCAGTTCTCGGTCGATCGCCCGAGGCGGCAGCGTCCTCGGTCCTTTTATTGTGCGAGGGCGGAAAGGCGGCCGAGGCGTCGGTGATGAAGCAAAGGCCCGCACGGGAGGAAGGGTAGGCGTCCAGGCAGCTCTCCAGCGTGCTGCTTCGGTGAAGAGGTGGCACCCGCGTGCGTTCGGTGGCGCCGGGAGCGGCTTCGGTGGCTCGGGTGGAAACCAATACACCGTGGTAGACTTAAGCAGCAAGTTATAACCCCCACCTCTCTATGACAAGTGGGGCCCACAACTCCCTTCTGCCCCAAAAGATCTCCAAATCTTTGGCACATGCAAACTCAGCCCTGAGGTACACAAATTAAAAAGTTATTTGGCAATTTGACCAGTTGTGCCTCAATTTCGAATTTAAATTCAAATTTGGGTGAAATTTACAAGTTCCTTTGATATTCATATCAAAGCACCTCCAAATTTGCTCAAAACTTTATCTCCCTCATAATTTGGACCTGAGAAACTCAAATATATCCTCTGATCTTTGAGTTGGCTTTTGCAACTACAACCTCTCCAACATCAGTTTGAATTTTTCCTTTTTGGAGATGGCCCTCCTCTTTTTGGAAGTGACCCTCTTAGTTCAAACTGAATTCCAAGTTTTATTGCACATGCCAACACTTTCATGAGGAACAAAAAAGTTTTTGGTAAGTCCCATTTCTTGTATTCAAACTCAACTTTATTCATAGCTCAAGTTTTCTATTTACAAGTTTTTGGGACTTTTACAGCATTATATGGTAGACGGTGTAGAACGCCACTGTTCTGGAACGAAACCGGGGAGAACCAGGTGTTTGGACCCGAAGTGCTACAAGAAGCCGAAAAGCAAGTCCAAACGGTACGGGGGAACTTAAAAGCTGCTCAGTCACGACAGAAAGGCTATGCGGACAATAGGCGTAGGAAGTTGACCTTTGAAGTAGGATACCTCGTATACCTTAAGGTATCGCCTATCCGAGGCCAATGACGTTTCAACGTCAAAGGCAAGCTAGCACCTCGCTACATCAGACCATTTAAGATTTTGTACAAGCGAAGAGAAGTAGCCTATCAACTAGAGCTCCCAACCCACCTCTCCGACGTACATGACGTGTTTCATGTATCCCAGCTCAAGAAGTGCTTGAGAGCACCAGAGGAGCAAGTATCAATGGGAGAACTTGAACTTCAAGAGGATCTGACTTATGCGGAACACCCTATCTGAATCTTGGACGTAAGCGAAAGGGTCACCCGGAACAAGGTGATTCGATGGTGCAAGGTACAATGGAGCCATCACACTGAAGCTGAAGCCACATGGGAGCGTGAAGAGGATATCAAGTCAGAATTCCCCATCTATTCTCTATTGATGAATCTTGAGGGCAAGATTCAATTTAAGGGGGGTAGATTTGTGACACCCTCATCTCTGGTGTCAGCATATGTTCATGTTTTATGAAGAGAAAACATTTTACGAAAAGTAGGAACAGAGAAAAATATCAAAAGGATAGCCAATAAGAGCCGAATCCAGCACTCAGAGAGAGCCGAAGACAACTTCCACGGCCCGCTGGCCACGTGGCGTGTTCGGAGCTCATCCCTGGGAAGTGGGGAGAGGTCCGCCACTAAAGTAGGCTACGTGGAAGGCTCGGGGCTCATCTCCACAGAAGGGGGAGAGGTCCGACCCTGTGGGACACATGTCGCCACCGGAGCTTATCTCCGGGAGGTCCATCACTGTTGGACACGTGTCGACCTCGGAGCTCGTCTCTGAGGAATGAAGAGAGGAAAGGTCCGACACTGACACATGGCGTGTGCGGAGCCACCTCCGAATAAGAGAGGAGGTCCCGACCGCTAGGATACGTGGCGCACGCGGAGCTCACCTCCGAAGAAGAGGGAAGTCATGCTCGCTTGACACGCGGCACCACCGGAGCTCGTCTCTGCGGAAAAGGAGAGACCAGGCCCAAAGGACACGTGGAGCCTCCGGAGCTCATCACTGAGGAGGTAACGAGTTAAAGGAATGGTTTTTGGATTCTGTACGCGTAGAAATACCGAAACAGAAACCGACCTGAATTCCACAATGATACCGCACCAAATCAACTAAAGATAAGTTATAAGATTCAAACAGGACTCTTATTCGGGATACAATCAGATTAGGACTCTTCTCTTCCCAATTATAAATAGAACCCAGAACCTCTTGCCGAAACCATAAACTTCTTTTCCAACTCCTGAGCCGACGACTTAGAGCCCTAGTCCCAAACCAACGAGTAAACCATCGCCGGAGTGCAGCAAGGAAGATCGCCGGAGGAAAGACCAGCGGTCTGATGACGACCTCAAAGACCGAAAGGAACGTAAGCAGGACAAGCTCAGGGAGCTGTCTACGACGAACTGCAGCAACAAGGTTTTGAGATCCAAGAACAACCGGAACCGCAAGAACAAGGCAAGTGCTCCTTGACCATATTGATCCTATGTTTTGGGTAAAACTGTTTTGTTTTGCGAAAAGGTGTGTGTGCTGAGTCAAACATGATGGGAAACCCTTTTTATAGGAGTTGACTAGTTTTGGTTAAACCACCCTTGTCGCCTGGGAAGTTTATGAGTCGGGTATGGTTTTTGCTTTATGCTTCGCTGAGTCTATGGGATTGGGAAGCGAGATAGATGTGTCTAGCTAACTGCACTCGTGATAATAATGAGAAACTGATGTTAATGGGATCGGAGGGAGATCTAGGCAAGCCTGGGTTTGTGAATGAGGTAGCATGAGATGGTGGTCTACTTGCCGTAGATCTATGGACCTGTTCATGCATGCACATGCCAGGATAACAGTGCCACCACAAGGGCAAGCATGGGTGCGGCTTAGCTGAGTAATTAGGTAAGTTGCTAGAGTGTTATGGACTGTGGAAGGCGCGGGGAATGGGAGTCGAGTGAGGACTGCCCTGGGAACTGCATGGCACAAGAGGGGGCCCGTGGGTGGGAGAATTGGAGATTCTAGCCTGCCGGTGAAACCTTAGTGAGTCCATACATCTAGTAACCCCTTTGTAAAGGCTATTTTGTGATATCTTGACCATACACCGATAGTTGTGTACTGGTATAATGGAGGTTCTGCAGTCGCCGACGGGAGACGAAATCACAAACTTGTGGGTAAAGAGGTGCAAACCCTTCAGAGTCTAAAACTATCATGATAGCCGAGCTTACGGTCACGAGCGCCTGGCTAAACTGCCATGATTAGTTGGGATGGTTATTGGGAAGGTACCTGGTCATGGTTATTATTTTTGGTTATGGTTTGGTTTTGGGACTGTTGAGTCCGGGTGATAAGATGGTTGCATGACTGTTGAGTCATGGCAACGAGATTGGTCTCGGTATGAGACGAAAGTTGTTTATGAGATGAGATGGTAGCGAATACGGAAGGTATTCGTGAGATGGTAGTGAATACGAGGAGGCATTCGTGAGTAAGAATGAAGTTGATTAATGTTCAGGTGGAACACGGAAAGTGATGGAGGTATGTTGGTAATTTAATACATGCTGGGATTACATTTATCTAAAGTTAAGTTGCTGTTCTATCATGGTTTTATAAATCTGCTTTTCTGCAAATGAGCCTTTTTATACCTACCTTGTTATGAGCTACATATTGTCACACCCGGTTTCTCCGAAGAAGAACCGAGTGAATATCACATGTATGCTAGGATCATTTTCTCATACATGTGATGACAAATAGTGAAGCATCATTTATTACAAGCCAGGTGTTGAATATAAATAAGTCTTACATAGCATACGTCTCGATGGACGATAAATAGTTCATGACATGTAAATAAAGCAGCAGCGGAATATAAATCTTGTGGGCTCCGTTACAGGCATTGCCCGGGGGACTCCGTGAGCCTAGAATCCTTCCTCGGGACAAAAGTCTTGATCATTAAACACCACATCATTCTCTTGATCTGAGCAGCAATATAAACCAACAGAAAAGCAAGTTTGAGTACCGTTGGTACTCAGCAAGTGTAGGAAAGTTATGTCATGCATGGCTAGAGCAAGGAGAGGTTGAACTCATAGTTAAAGCACTACGCAATTAATACCTGTCACCTTAGCTTATTAAGCACCTACATTACTACACAGGTGAAATGGTCCTAATCACTCAACCCATCATCAAAATCAAGTAACCATAACATCATATCCGATGTCAAGCTCCCCACTTAACATCCTCAACTTCCAAATTCATCATCCTCTAATCATGAATAATTCCAAGCCGCTCTTGACCGTGAGCATGGCTGTCATGACAGTTTTGACTCTGCAGAGTTTGCACCACTGTACCCACATGTAGTTATTTCATCCCCCGTTGCCGGGTGGACTAAAAGAACCTCCATTATGCCAGTGGCCGCGAACCACATTCACACTTCCCTGGTGTGTAGCCAGGAGATCACTACAAAGCCTTTACAAAGGGATTCCCGACGAGCGTGGGCCCACTGAGGTTTCACCCCTAACAGCATACAAGAGGCTCCAACCCCGCTGCAGTGGCCCCCTCTTGAGCCTTGCGGTTCATATGGTAGTCCAGCTGACACCTATTCCCCGCACCATCCAACACACCCATACTACGCCGGGGATACACCTAATTAATTGGACAAGCTGCCCCATCTCAGGATGTGGTTGGCACGGTAAAGCCAGGTTACATGCTCCATGAACCGGTCCTTAGGATCCATGAAAGTACTAAACACAAACCCGAGTCTCGTGCACCCAGCACCAACCAAATCATCCAACTTGCCTCGATCCCTACCTCTACATAACTCATAATGTCTCATTCAAGAGTAAGGTAAATAAAATTGATGATCTCATATCCCAATTATCCTATTCTAAGCATGGCTAAGCATAAGCATATAAATAAATGACATGATAAAATAAATCCCAACCCGAGCTACAAGGAAACAAGGTAATGCAATTCTAGGGAAACTTCCTAGCATGGGTTTCATATTTCAATTGACAATGCAAATAATTCTATCTACACATCCTAGCATAGGATCAAAGTGGTCAAGGACACTTGCCTTCTTCCTGCTGCTCTGAGAATGGAAAGTCTTGGTATTGGAAGGGGAGAACTTGCTCTGGGGCAGGTTCTACTCATGCCAATACACATAGCAAAAGAAAACAACAATTCATAAGACATAGTTCACACTTTCACTTCATACAACCCACACATACATACATATGATAGTCATTCACATTTCTAAGTATTGTGGTTACTCTAGATGTGTTGATTTTTAGCCTACATGCACTTTTAAACATATGTATATGATTTCTAACTTTTGTATTCAGATTTCTGTTTGCACGCTATATATGAATTTTAAATTTGAACAAATTCTTTATATTTAATTAATATACCTCTTAACTACCAAGTTTGCATGAAAGGTAATTTCCTACTCCAAATAGGTTTCCAGATCTTCTACCAAATCCTAAACTGAAGTTTTTGGATTTGGAGACTTCATTTATCATTTTCTAATCATGCATACCTATTTTCCTATATTTTTCAGATTTATTTTCTATGCCTAAAAGTGAGTTTTAATATTAAATAGTAGGACATGTCATCTAAACAGAATAGGTTCTGATCTAAAATATTAAATAATATAATTTTGAACTTCTCCTCTGATGTGAACTAATTTAAATTTATTTTATCAGTTTTCAGAATTATTTCCTAGCCTAAAAATGTGTTTCTATAACTAATAAATATGAACAACAATTAGACAGATTCATTTCATCCTAAAAATCTATTTTTAACTCATTCTAAAGTTTTCCATGTGCTAGGAGAGTTTAAATTTTGAATTTGTACATGTGTTTTGCCTTATCTTTTAAATTTAAATCCTAGTCACATATTTAAATTTCTAAATTTAATATCATATAGGGTCAAAAAGGTAAATCCACACTACTGCAGGGTCTAATTTATTATTTCATAAATTTCCAGGGGTCTAACTACACATAACAGAGGGGTTTTCCTAATTTTTATTAAGTCCAGGGGTTAAAACTGATTTTTAAATGAATTTACACAAATTTCTGAAGTTCCAGGGGCTAGATCAGAAGTTTCTGGGGCTAGCTTGTGTTTTCCGAGATCACCAGGGGGTAGCGTGTAAGAATCCCGGCCTTTATAACACGGGGCTGATGTGGACCGTCCGATTTAAAATAGACGGCTCAGATTAGATCGCCGAACCGGTACGCGCGGGTTTTAATTCTACCGTGCGATTTAAAATAGACGGCCCTCAAGAGGCCACGTCGCCCTGGCCGGAGCCAGCACGCGTGCGCGGCGGCGCGCGGCGGCGGGGGGTGGCGATCTCGCCGGCGCAGCCTTGGCTTTTGCCGCTACACGTTAGAACTTGCATCTTTTTGCATGGATCGGCTGCGGAAGGGTAGGGGACGCTCATCGAGGGGTTTTCCAGCACACGGAGGTCCTGGAAGTCAGTCGGCGGCGAGCTTCAACGGCGACGATCTTTGGTTTTTTTCTTTTTCTTTTTCCTTTTCTTTTCTTTTCTGATTTGAATTTGAATTCTAGTTTGAATTTGAATTTCTGCACCACATGCAATATGTCCAAAATTTTTTAAATTCCCTCCTTTTGCAGATTTTGGGGTGTTACATCTCTACCCCCCTTAAAAGAAATCTCGTCCTCAATATTGGTGGTTCGAGGAAAACAATTCCGGAAACTGTGCCTTAAGCTCGTCTTCTCGCTCCCATGTGGCTTCCTCTTCCGAGTGATGCTTCCACTGCACCTTGCACATCCGAATTCTTTTATTTCTTGTGAGGCGTTCCATTGTCTCCAAAACCTTGACCGGTTGCTCGGCATAAGACAGATCCTCTCCTACGTCAACCTCATTCATGGGTAACATCTCTTCAGGCGTCCTTAGACATTTCTTGAGCTGTGACACATGGAATACATCGTGCACATCCGATAGGCGAGCCGGTAATTCAAGTTGATATGCCACTTCGCCTTTCCTCTCCAGGATCTGAAAGGATCTGATGTATCGGGGTGATAACTTCCCTTTCACCTTGAACCGACGAAGTCCTCGGATAGGGGACACCTTGAGATAAACATAGTCCCCCACGTTGAAAACGAGCTCTCTTCTCCGTACATCGGCATAGCTCTTTTGTCGTGTTTGTGCTATCCTCAAGTTGTTGCGGATTTCCCTCACTTTCGCCTCGGCTTCTTGTAGTACCTCCGGCCCAAACACTTTACTTTCCCCTGTTTGATTCCAAAATAGTGGAGTTCTGCACTTCCTCCCATACAAAGCCTCAAATGGTGACATCTTCATACTAGCCTGATAGCTGTTGTTATAGGAGAATTCCGCATATGGTAAGTTCTTATCCCAACTCCTATTGTTCTTGAGCGCACACGCTCTCAGCATATCCTCAAGGATCTGATTGGTTCTTTCCGTCTGTCCGTCAGTCTAGGGATGATAGGCAGAACTAAAATTCAGATGAGTTCCCATGGTTTCATGTAACTTCTGCCAGAACCTTGAGGTGAACTGTGTCCCTCGATCTGACACTATCTTCTTTGGCACTCCATGGAAACACACGATCCTTGACATGTACAATTCTGCCAATTTGGATCCGCTGTAGCTTTCTTTCACGGGGATGAAATGAGCTACCTTGGTTAGCCTGTCGATGATGACCCATATCAAATCATATTCCGATTGGGTCCTGGGTAGTCCCACTATGAAGTCCATACCTATTTCTTCCCATTTCCATTCAGGCACTTTGAGTGGTTGCAATAATCCCGCGGGTCGTTGATGTTCTGCTTTCACCAACTGACATGTGTCACATAGGGCAACATGTTCCGCGACATCCCGCTTCATGCCATACCACCAATACCTGCTCTTGAGGTCATGATACATCTTCGTACTCCCAGGATGAATGGAATAGTCGGAATCATGAGCATCCATCAAAATCAATTCACGGATCTCCTTCACTTCAGGCACACAGATTCTTTTCCCGTGCCACACCGTACCTTGTTCATCTTCTCTGAAACCAGGGGCTTTATTATCCTTGATGAGTTCTCTGATTTCTAGTATCTTCTCATCATTATTTTGACCATCGCGTATGTCTTGCTCTAATGTGGAGTCCACTTCCATGGCGATGGCCTCACCACTATTCACCAGACATAGATTAAGTTTTACAACCTCTTCCTTCAGTTCTGTAGGCATGTCCTTTAATCTTAACCTATTGACCTGCACCTTCCGACTTAAAGCATCTGCTACGACGTTCGCTTTCCCAGGATGATAGTTGATGCCCACATCAAAGTCGTTGATTAGCTCTAACCATCTCCTTTGTCTGAGGTTGAGATCTGGCTGTGTGAAAATATACTTTAAGCTCTTATGATCCGTATATATCTTTGTCCTCTTCCCCATCAAGTAATGCCGCCAAACCTTCAACGTGTGTACCACTGCGGCTAGCTCTAGGTCATGCGTAGGATAGTTCTTCTCGTGCTTCCGGAGCTGTCGGGATGCATACGCCACGACATGCCCCTCTTGCATGAGAACACATCCCAACCCGTTTCCAGAGGCATCGCAGTACACCGAAAAGTTCTTCTGCATATATGGCATAACTAGCACTGGGGCTGTTATCAATCTTTTCTTCAGCTCTTGAAAACTCGTCTCTCACTGCGGTGTCCATGTGAATGTGATTCCCTTCTCCAACAATTTGGTGAGGGGTCTCGAAATCTTGGAGAAACCCTCGATAAACCGTCGATAATACCCAGCCAATCCTAAGAAGCTTCGAACTTCCTCGACATTCTCAGGGGTCTTCCACTTTTGTACATCCTCGATCTTGGCGGGATCTACGGAGATTCCTCCCTCCGAGATTATATGTCCTAAGATGGGAACTTTCTTCAACCAAAATTCACACTTGCTCAGCTTGGCATATAGTTGGTGTTCTCTCAGTTTTTGCAACACCAACCTTAAATGCCTCTCATGTTCTTCTTCATCTTTGGAAAAGACGAGAATGTCATCAATGAAAACCACCACAAATTTGTCCAGATATTCCATGAATACCTTGTTCATGAGATACATGAAGTATGTTGGGGCATTAGTTAGCCCGAAAGGCATGACCGTTGTATTCATACAGTCCGTACCGAGGTACGAAAGTTGTCTTTGGAATATCAGTTTGCCTTATCTTAAGTTGGTGGTATCCCGACCTGATATCAATTTTCGAGAACACACAAGCTCCCCTCAACTGATCAAACAAGTCTTCAATGCAGGGTAATGGGTACTTGTTCTTGATGGTTACTTCATTCAATGCACGGTAGTCTACGCATAACCTTTGAGTCCCGTTCTTCTTGGGCACAAATTTCACTGGAGCTCCCCATGGTGAGGAACTAGGATGAATGTACCCCTTCTCTGTCAGTTCTCTTAAATGTTTCTTGAGTTCTTTCAGCTGTTTGGAGTCCATCCGATAGGGTCTCTTGTATATTGGAGCTGTTCCAGGCACTAACTCAATCGTGAATTCCACTTCACGATCGGGGGGCATACTTGGTAACTCCTCTGGAAAAACATCTGGATATTCCCTGATGATCCTGATCTCCTCCACTTCCACCTCAACGTGGTTGAGTTTAAGGTCCCTCCTAGGTTCTTGTGCAGTTATGAACTTCACTCTTGTGCCACTAGGGTGAGTTAGTTCCACCGTTCTTGTCGAACAATGGATGATTCCCTTGTGTTTGGTCAACCAATCCATACCCAAAATAATATCTATCACTTGTGAGTTTATCACTATGAGATTTGCAGTAAATGCTACCCCATTAATGTTTAGATTCACCTTGGGACACACTTGTCTTGCCCTTATTTCTCCCCCTGAAGAGTTCACTGCTAGCATATGGTTCATTTGTGTTGTTGCTAGATCATGCTTCTTAACAAACCCTTGAGCAATGAACGAGTGGGTAGCACTAGAATCAAACAACAGGGTTGCAATGTGTAAATTGGCAGGAAACTTACCAATTACCACGTCAGGTGCCTCTTGCGCTTCCTCCATGGTCACATGGTTCACCCGTCCTCGCATCACATTCTGCTGTTGTGGTTGCATGGGCTTCTTCTTTGGGCACTTATGGGCGTAGTGCCCCACTTCACCACAGTTGAAGCATTGCACCCCAACCTTAGGTGACTGGCCTTTGTTGCCTTGGGGTTGGTTCTGTGGTCCTTGCACTGCTGGTCGAGGTTGATATGTGGGACGAGGCTGCTGTACAAACTGACGCTGCGGCTGTGCTGGTGCTGATGGAGGCCTGAAATTCGGGTTGTACCCTCAAGGTGCTGAGTAGGGTACCACAGCACGGCTCGTCTGCCCTGCGGGTTGCTGCATTAGACGTGGGCGTGTGTTGCTACCTGAGGCTTGGTGTGACCATCCCGCCATCCTCTTGTTTTCATTTTCCAAGGCCTTCAGCTTCCTCTCCACGACAAATGCTCTGTCTACCATCTTTTGGAAGCTTTAATACTCGTTGGAGGACATTGCACACTGCATTTCCGCAGTAAGTCCTTCCACAAAGCAGTCATGTTTCTGCTCATCAATTTCGATGTCCCGTGGTGCATAACGGGATAGTTGGGTGAACTTAGTGAGGTATTCCCTCACAGTCATGTTTCCTTGCTGCAGTCCCAAGAACTCCTTCCTCTTGTTTTTGAGTTCTCCCCTTGGTATGTAATGGTTGAGGAAACTGCTCTTGAACTCTTCCAGATTAATGTTCTCGGGGTCATGGTGGGCTGCCACGTAGGCGGTCCACCAATCAGCAGCGGGTCCATGCAATTGGTGAGAGGCAAACAGCACCCTCTCATACCCTTGGCATTGTATGATCCTCATCTTGCTCTCAATGGTCTTTAGCCAGTCATCTGCCTCCAGAGGTTCAGCGGCACTTGCAAACTTTGGAGGTTGAGTCCCTAGAAACTCACTCCACCTTGGTTGGCGTGGTGCAGCTTGTGGGGGTGGAGCTTGGTGCAAGTTGGCCACCACTTGAGTTAGGCTCTGGATGAGCTGATTCTGATTTTCAAGCATTTGGTGGATGGGATCAGCTCCTTCACGGCGACCACCCCTGTCTTGTCCTCCAGAAAGATGAGGGTTGCCGGCCTCATCGTTGTTGTTGGCGGGGTTGGCACCACGACCCTTTCCTCTTCCGGCCATCTATCATGATCAACCAAATGTTAATTTAAAGCATTATGTATTAACTTCCCAAATTTGCTTGTTTAAACTTAAACTTTTGAGGCCTTATTATATTAACACTTTCTGAGGGTTTCACGTCTCACGCGAAAATAAATGCACTCTTAATTCATAGGGATTCACACATCAAAGCAAAACAACCTAAAGACGGGGTTGTGGACAAATGCCCATGGCTTCCACAACTCACGTCACACACCAAACATTAACACACCATTAACTAGGGTATTGACTCGACTACTCGGTAACCTACTGAACTAAGGGAAAGGACTCTACATGACTCGTATCACTGAGCTGGCTCCTCGGGGTCTTCCTCATTATTGCGGCTGCCCTCTGACTCCGCTTTGTGTGGGGAAGCTGCTGGTGGAGAAGTGCGGTGACGCCTGCTCGCCCGGCGGTCTGGGGAGTCAGGAGTCCATGTGTCATTCACGATGACACATAGTTCATTCCCATCTACTCTATCTCTCGCCCTCAAGCTGGTGCGAAGCAATGCCTCAATCTCCTTCAGGGTGTCACGAATATCCTGAAGCTCCTGCTGACACTCCTGCAGTCGAGTGCTGAGCATAGCAGCATCCTCCAAGCACATGTCCATGTGCTCATGGGAAGTCCCCTGCTGCACTGGCGGGTACTTGTACTCCGCGGTACCACTCTCACGCTGGAGGACATACATGTACTCAGTCCTGTCCAGGTGGCGACGGTAGATGTAACTCTGGCAGGTGATGGCCTCCAAGGTGACATCCTTCTCGGCATCGACCTGTGTCGCTCGACAATCTGGAGAGAGGTGGATCTTGAGCAGCTGATTTTCATGGATAATCCTCATTTCTGAACTCCATGCTTCCCGCTTCTCACGGATGGTACGGGTGAAGCTGTAGTGTATGATTAGCTTGCCTGTATTGCCGGCAGCGTGGAGCATACGCCGTAGACGGCGCAACAAGCCTCCTACTGCCAATCCGTAGGAGTGGTACGTCACCGGACGATTCTCCTCTCTCAGGGGAAGGGCAACTACAGAAACTCTCCCTCCGGTGGTCTTGAGGGCGGTGCGGATCATGCGAACCATCTAAAACATAAAGCATTTAAAATTTAGTTAGATAAGAGTTAAACAAAAATTGTATTTTGAATAAAAGTTGGGGTAAGATGAATAAAGTGACCCTATTAGATAACACTTTTCAACCCACACCTTTGTAAAATAGTTTTTAAGAAAATAGGTTCCTTAAATATGTCCATTTCTACCTAGGTCCACGTTCCTACGGGCAACCTTGGCTCTGATACCACTTCTGTCACACCCGGTTTCTCCGAAGAACAACCGAGTGAATATCACATGTATGCCAGGATCATTTTCTCATACATGTGATGACAAATAGTGAAGCATCATTTATTACAAGCCAGGTGTCGAATATAAATAAGTCTTACATAGCATACGTCTCGATGGACAATAAATAGTTCATGACATGTAAATAAAGCAGCAGCGGAATATAAATCTGGTGGGTTCTGTCACAGGCGTTGCCCGGGGGACTCCGTGAGCCTAGAATCCTTCCTCGGGACCAAAGTCTTGGTCATTAAACACCACATCATTCTCTTGACCTGAGCAGCAATATAAACCAACAGAAAAGCAAGTTTGAGTACCGTTGGTACTCAGCAAGTGTAGGAAAGTTATGTCATGCATGGCTAGAGCAAGGAGAGGTTGAACTCATAGTTAAAGCACTACGCAATTAATACCTGTCACCTTAGCTTATTAAGCACCTACATACTACGCAGGTGAAATGGTCCTAATCCCTCAACCCATCATCAAAATCAAGTAACCATAACATCATATCCAATGTCAAGCTCCCCACTTAACATCCTCAACTTCCAAATTCATCATCCTCTAATCATGAATAATTCCAAGCCGCTCTTGACCGTGAGCATGGCTGTCATGACAGTTTTGACTCTGCAGAGTTTGCACCACTGTACCCACATGTAGTTATTTCATCCCCCGTTGCCGGGTGGACTAAAAGAACCTCCATTATGCCAGTGGCCGCGAACCACATTCACACTTCCCAGGTGTGTAGCCAGGAGATCACTACGAAGCCTTTACAAAGGGATTCCCGACGAGCGTGGGCCCACTGAGGTTTCACCCCTAACAGCATACAAGAGGCTCCAACCCCGCTGCAGTGGCCCCCTCTTGAGCCTTGCGGTTCATATGGTAGTCCAGCTGACACCTATTCCCCGCACCATCCAACACACCCATACTATGCAGGGGATACACCTAATTAATTGGCCAAGCTGCCCCATCTCAGCATGTGGTTGGCACGGTAAAGCCAGGTTACATGCTCCATGAACCGGTCCTTAGGATCCAGGCAAGTACTAAACATAAACCCGAGTCTCGTGCACCCAGCACCAATCAAATCATCCAACTTGCCTCGATCCCTACCTCTACATAACTCATAATGTCTCATTCAAGAGTAAGATAAATAAAATTGATGATCTCATATCCCAATTATCCCATTCTAATCATGGCTAAGCATAAGCATATAAATAAATGACATGATAAAATAAATCCCAACCCAAGCTACGAGGAAACAAGGTAATGCAATTCTAGGGAAACTTCCTAGCATGGGTTTCATATTTCAAATGACAATGCAAATAATTATATCTACACATCCTAGCATAGGATCAAAGTGGTCAAGGACACTTGCCTTCTTCCTGCTACTCTGAGAATGGAAAGTCTTGGTCTTGGAAGGGGAGAACTTGCTCTGGGGCAGGTTCTACTCATGCCAATACACATAGCAAAAGAAAACAACAATCCATAAGACATAGTTCACACTTTCACTTCATACAACCCACACATACATACATATGATAGTCATTCACATTTCTAAGTGTTGTGGTTACTCTAGATGTGTTGATTTTTAGCCTACATGCACTTTTAAACATATGTATATGATTTCTAACTTTTGTATTCAGATTTCTGTTTGCACACTATATATGAATTTTAAATTTGAACAAATTCTTTATATTTAATTAATGTACCTCTTAACTACCAAGTTTGCATGAAAGGTAATTTCCTACTCCAAATAGGTTTCCAGATATTCTACCAAATACTAAACTGAAGTTTTTGGATTTGGAGACTTCATTTATCATTTTCTAATTATGCATACCTATTTTCCTATATTTTTCAGATTTATTTTCTATGCCTAAAAGTGAGTTTTAATATTAAATAGTAGGACATGTCATCTAAACAGAATAGGTTCTGATCTAAAATATTAAATAATATATTTTTGAACTTCTCCTCTGATGTGAACTAATTTAAATTTATTTTATCAGTTTTCAAAATTATTTCCTAGCCTAAAAATGTGTTTCTATGACTAATAAATATGAACAACAATTAGACAGATTCATTTCAGCCTAAAAATCTATTTTTAACTCATTCTAAAGTTTTCCAAGTGCTAGGAGAGTTGAAATTTTAAATTTGTACATGTGTTTGCCTTACCTTTTAAATTTAAATCCTAGTCACATATTCAAATTTCTAAATTTAATATCATATAGGGTCAAAAAGGTAAATCCACACTACTGCAGGGTCTAATTTATTATTTCATAAACTTCCAGGGGTCTAACTACACATAACAGAGGGGTTTTCCTAATTTTTATTAAGTCCAGGGGTTAAAACTGATTTTTAAATGAATTTACACGAATTTCTGAAGTTCCAGGGGATAGATCAGAAGTTTCCGGGGCTAGCTCGTGTTTTCCGAGATCCCCAGGGGGTAGCGCGTAAGAATCCCGGCCTTTATAACGTGGGGCTGATGTGGACCGTCCGATTTAAAATAGACGGCTCAGATTAGATCGCCGAACCGGTACACGCGGGTTTTAATTCTACCGTGCGATTTAAAATAGACGGTCCTCAAGGGGCCACGTCGCCCTGGCCGGAGCCACCCCGCGCGCGCGGCGGTGCGCGGCGGCGGGGGGTGGAGATCTCGCTGGCGCAGCCTCGGCTTTTGCCGCTACACGTTAGAACTTGCATCTTTTTGCATGGATCGGCTGCGGAGGGGTAGGGGACGCTCACCGAGGGGTTTTCCAGCACTCGGAGGTCCTGGAAGTCGGTTGGCGGCGAGCTTCAACGGCGACGATCTTCGGTGCATGTCGGAACAGATGCTAGGGCGCGAAACTTGTCGCTTCCTTCACGTGCAGGGCTCCATGGGGGCGGTGGAGCACGATCAGCGCGTTAGATCAGATAATCCGAGCAATGATCGAAAGAAAACGGGGATCGAATCTTCGGTTCTCACCGGAGAGAAGAACGGCCGATCGGGGAAAAAACAGGGCGATTGTCAGCGTTTATATAGGCGAGGGAGGGCGGCGGTCTGTTGGGATCGAGTTGGAGACGTCCAGGACCAGAATTCGGGCTGGGGGCGCGGGTTTCCGGAGTTCGTTGCGATCGGGCGCGGGGAGGAAAAGTCCGGGTCGGTTAGGGCGCGGGAGGTAGGAGATGACACGCGGGCCCCGCGTGTCAGTGAGGGGAAGAGAGGGCGCGTGGTCGTGGGCTGGTGCGGGGGGGGGGGGGGGATAGTGGGCCGGCTGGCGGGTTTCGGCCCACTGGCCGGTTGGGGGGTTTTTCTTTTTCTTTTTCCTTTTCTTTTCTGTTCTGATTTGAATTTGAATTCCAGTTTGAATTTAAATTTCTGCACCACATGCAATATGTCCAAAAATTTTTAGATTCCCTCCTTTTGCAGATTTTGGGGTGTTACACATATCATGTGTTTCCCACACTTGCTGAGTACATCATTGCACTCAAACTTGCATTATTGTTTCATCATCAGCAGGAGAAGCTTACTATGAAGACCAAGTGGAGCATTAGGGCGTGTGATCTGTTCTCAACCTTGCCTGTGGAGGGTGTAAAGATGGAGCCACTTCTGCTTAGATTTGCTTCCGCATTAGTTAAATCGGTTCCACATTAGAATAAAGACTTCCGCTGCATAGAAATAAGACTTCCACTGTGAACATGAGTCCAAGACTCAAGAGACATTGTAATAAACTCTGTTATTCGTGGTTATCTATATTCTGAATTCAGTTTGTGAAATATATGTGTATGTGTGACGAACATCCTGGGCACACATATGCATTAGTTCTCGGTTCCGTGGTTTTCCACAGAATTGAGGGCGTCACAGCAGCGACTAGCTCCGAAGGCGACACATGTCCTGCGGGCTGGCCTCGCTCCTCCTCAGAGGCTAGCTCCGGGGGAAACACGTGTCCCACGGGGTCGGACCTCTGCCCCTTCACGGGGATGAGCCCCGAGCCTGCCACGTAGCCAGTTTAGCGGTGGACCTCTCCCCCTTTGCGGGGACGAGCTCCGAAGGCACCACGTGGCCAGTGGGCCGCGGGAAGTTGTCTTTGGCGCTCCTCGGCGAACTGGAATTGGCTCTTTTTGGCTATCTTTTCTATTCTTCCTTTGTTTCCACTTCTTAAAAAATATTTTCTCCAAGTAAAATATGAATACATGCGGAAATCGAAATTGAGGGTGTCCCAAATCTACCCCCCTTAAATTGAATCTCGCCCTCGAGATTTGCTAGTGATGAATAGATGAGGGAATTCTGTCTTGATGTCTTCCTCACGCTCCCATGTAGCTTTAGCTTCCGTGTGATGGCTCCATTGTTCGGCCTTCACCCGTTGGCATGTGTCGCATAGGGCAACATACTCGGCTATGACCCTCTTCATACCATCCCACCAATAACAAGTCTTCAGGTCTTTGTACATCTTGGTACTTCCGGGATGTATGGAATAAGGTGAGTCATGTGCCTCCTTTAATATCGTGTCACAGATGTGCTTCACGTTAGGCACACAAATCCTTTTTCCTAGCCAAAGCGTAGCCTTCTCATCTTCTTTGAAGTCCTTTTATATGCCTTGTTGGATCCTTTCCTTGATCTCCTTGATTTCCTCATCTGTTGCTTGGGCATCTCTTATCTCTTGTTCCAATGAAGAGTGGAGTTCCATCACTTCCATCTCGTTAAAGAACCCGAAATGTAACCGTTCGAACTCCTTGCGTAGCTCGGGTGGTAGCTCCCGAACCGTGAGATTGTGACATGCTCCCTTTCGGCTCAATGCATCAGCTACTACATTGGCCTTTCCGGGGTGATAATTGATTCCAACATCATAATCCTTGATGAGTTCTAACCATCGACATTGCCTCAAATTTAAATCTGTTTGTGTGAAGATGTACTTGAGGCTTTTATGATCCGTATAGATCTCACATCGATGACCAAGGATATAATGTCTCCAAATCATCAATGCATGCACCATGGCTGCAAGTTCCAAGACATGTGTAGGGTAATCGAGCTCGTGCTTCTTTAATTGTCGTGAGGCATAGGCTACCACTTGTCCTTCTTGCATTAGCATGCATCCGAGCCCTTGTCTTGATGCGTCACCATATATGTTGAAGCTCTTGCTTACGTTCGGTAATTCCAGGACCGACGCTGTGGTTAGCCTTTTCTTGAGCTCCTCAAAGCTTTCTTGGCACGCTGGTGTCCATTGGAAGGCCTTTCCCTTCATCAATAGCTCCGTCATAGGCTTAGCTATTTTGGAGAAATCCTTGATGAAACGTCGGTAGTATCCAGCCATCCAAAGAAAACTCCGTATGTCCCTCACGTTTTGCGGTTGGTTCCACTTCATAACATCTCCTACTTTTCCGGGATCAACCGATACTCCTTCCTCGGAGATGATGTGGCCTAGGTACGATATTTCCTTTAGCCAGAATTGACACTTGCTGAGCTTGGCATATAATTGATGCTCTCGCAGCTTTTGCAATGTCAATATAAAATGTTCTTCATGTTCCTCCTCACTTTTCGAATACATCATGATATCGTCGATGAAAACCACGACGAACTTGTCCAAGTACTCCATGAAGACTTTGTTCATGAGGTACATGAAGTATGCGGGTGCATTCGTTAACCCAAAAGACATAACGGTATATTCATACAAACCATACCGTGTTCGAAAGGCAGTCTTGGTTATATTGGAGGGCTTAATCTTCAGCTGGAAATATCCCGACCGAAGATAAATTTTGGAGAAGACTCGGGCTCCCTTCATTTGGTCGAACCGGTCTTCTATACGGGGCAGAGTGTATTTGTTTTTTATCGTCACCTCATTGAGAGACCTATAATCCACGCACATCCTTTGAGTTCCATCCTTCTTGTCTATGAAGAGCACGGAGGCTCCCCATGGTGACGAGCTTGGATGTATAAAACCCTTCTCTTGCTGATCCTGGATTTGTTTCTTGAGCTCCACTAGTTCATTGACGGGCATCCTATAGGGTGTCTTTGCTATAGGTGCAGTTCCGAGTACCAAGTCAATGGAAAACTCGATGTCCCAGTCAGGTGGCATACCTGGAAGTTCTTTCAGGAACCCGTCCGAGAATTCTTGAACCATCAAAATGTCTTCCAATGTTGCTTCGTCAACGTGGTTCAACGTTGCCTTCTCGGTTGTTGGTTGGGCTGACTCGAACTTGATACGAGTACCGTGCTCGTTTGTCAACTGCACGCTCCTTTCGGCACATTGGATTACTCCATTGTGCTTGCATAACTAATCCATTCCAAGTATTATGTCCAGCCCTTGGGAATCCAAGACAATGAGGTTGGCAAGGAAGTCTACCCCTTTTTTTAAGGTTTACTTTCGGATATACTATTTTAGTCCTCATCTCTCCACCGAGAGAATTAACCAACATAGTATATTTCAAGTGTGATATGGGTAGATTATACTTGGTAACATACTTGGATGATATGAATGAATGTGATGCTCCGGAATCAAATAGAATGGTGGCTGGGTTGGAGTTGGCAAGGAACATACCAATCACGACGTCCTCAGCCTGTTGCGCTTCCTCAGCAGAGACATGGTTCAGGTTGCCGCGAGCGTAGTTCTGCTGACCACGGTTTCCTTGATTGGCTCCTCCGTTCGGCCGTGGGTTCTGCTTGGGCATGTTGCTTGGTTGTCCAGGACCTCTCTTCGGGCACTGGCTCGCAAAGTGTCCCGTCCCCCCGCATGCAAAGCATGCCTTGTTGCCCACCACAGCAGGTACGTTGTGAAAGTTCATCTAGGCATCCCTTGTGGGTTTTGGTTGATTTATGACAAACAAATGAGACCCTAACAAAATAGTTGAGATGAGCGCAGGTTATTAAAAGAAATCAGGAAGAAAGCGCAAAATGAAAGGTGAAGGAGGATCTAAATTGATAAGAGCTCAGGAGCTGAAAATATTAAAATACTTAGTGTAGAGTGTGTTGGAGAAACACACCACAAGAGCTCAAGTGGAAGAAATCAAACTAACTGCACAATTTCAGCATGTGCGGACTAGTCCGATATCAACCGGGCTAGTCCGATTTTCTTTCTGACCAGAAAACAGACTAGTCCGATATCAGCCGGACAAGTCTGATTTTGTCTCTAGATAGAAAACGGACTAGTCCGCACTACTATGGACTAGTCCAATATATCACAACACTTAGGGTTTTCTACACACCGCACACCGGACTAGTCCGGAGTCAACCACGGACTAGTCCTGACATCGCAAACCCTAATGTAACCATTGGAAACCCTACTATAAAAAGAGGTGTACGGCCATACCAACATAACTCTTCAACCCCCTGCGCTGTCACACCTCCCAAGAGCCCAAAATTCACATCTCTCCACACATTCTAACCCAAAAAGGATCAATTCATTGGAGATTAGCAATTGATCAAAGGAGAGACTTGTTCTACACATCTTGAGCTCTTGGGTTTGATCTCTCGCACACTCTTGTTTGTTAATTGTTCATCTGTTGAGTGTGTTTGGTTGTGTTCATTCATTGTAACTCTTGGGGAGCCCTCAACTTGTGAGAAGGCCCCTTGAACGATTTATTCCCCTTTGTGATTAGTGGAAGAGAATCGGCCTTTGTGGCGATTCGACGAGGGTAGGGTTGGAGAAGACCCGGTCCTTAGTGGACTCCTCAACGAGGACGTAGATTTCCTTTGTGGAATCGAACCTCGAGATAAACAATTGTCTTCTACTCTTGTTCATTAATTGTTCATCATATTCTAGTGTTTAATCAATCCTTTGAAATTCACGTTCAAACATTAAAATCAAAGTTGATTCTTGCCATTCATTGTATCACTGTTGCAATACATCTAAGTTATCAATTAAATTCCGCTGCATAGAGTACTAGAAGTGAACATTGATCAATCTTGATCTTTCTAGTCCACGTGTACTGGACTAGTCCGCACAGCACCGGACTAGTCTGATTTTTCTCTGTTTAGAAAATGGACTAGTCCGCACTCTACCGGACTAGTCCGATTTCCCTGTATTTGATAAACCTACTAAGTGTTTCAGGTTTCAATAAAGCGTCGAAAAGCCTATTCACCCCCCTCTAGGCCACATTCAATTGGTATCAGAGCCAAACTCTTCAAAAGAGACTCATCGCTCGAAGAGACAATGTCAGACGTCAAGGATGTACACAAGAAGATCGACGAGGAAAAGAGTAATGACGAAAGGACTCAAAAGCTAAAGAAGCTACTCGACGCCATTCAAGACAGTGAGGACGATGATGAGGAGGTTCTCCAACTCAAGGCTCTTCTACGGAAGAAGGCAATCTCCCAAAAAGGAAAGAAGAACACCGATGATGAAAAGAAGAAGAAAGGGGGTAGTCACACAGACTACTCCCGATATCCTTTTGATTATGAGCGTTTGAATTCTAACAAGAATCATTACTTATCAATTCCCCTAGGGAAAGCACCTTACTTTGATGGAAATGAATATTCAATATGGAGAAAAAACATGAAAATGCACCTTATATCTCTTAACCCAAGTTTGTGGTATATAGTGTGTACATGGGTAGATATCCCGGATGATGATGAAGAGCTGACCCCAAGCCAAGAACAAGCCATTCATCTAAATGCTCAAGCTGCAGCTGTGATCACATCACCACTGAGCCGAGACGAGTTCACCAAGGTGGACGGACTCGAAATTGCCAAGGAGATATGGGACACACTACAAACTGTACCTGAAGGTGACCGTCACGTACGTGAAGCCAAGATAGAAATGATTGAAGGTGAATTGGGAAGATTCGCGATAGAAGAAGATGAATCACCACAAGATATGTACAATCAACTAAAGAATCTTATCAACAAAGTCTGAGCTTATGGCAGCAAGAAGTGGAATGATCATGAGGTCGTGAAGTTGATTCTCAGAGCATTCATGCCTCACAATGTGACTCTTTGCTCTATGATTAGAGAAAGCCCCGGGTACCGGAAAATGACCCCAGACGAACTTCTTGGCAAGATCATCAACTTTGAGATGATGGAGAAGCAAGCCAAGCATGTTAAGGAAATTGCCGATCTCACCTCGGCAAAGAAGAAAGGAGTTGCTCTGAAGTCAACTTGTAAACCCGTATCAAAGGAAGCTCGAGAAGCTTATGGAGAAGACGACAGCGATGATGAAAGTAGTGATATCGATGAAGAAGACATGATCTTGTCCATGAAGAAGTTCAAGAAACTGATGAGAAGAAGAAAGGGAAGCAACTCAAATGAAGGAAGACAAAGGGACAAACAAAAACCCAAGATGAGACGGGTGTGCTATAACTGCGGAGAATACAATCACTTTATAATAGATTGCCAATATGATGAAAACAAGAAGAAGACAAAAGACAACAAGCCTCAACCAAAGAAAATGCTCAACAAGAAGAAGCAATATGGCCAAGCGCATATAGGAAACGAGTGGGACTCCAATGATGAATCCTCATCTGAAGAAGAAGAGGAGATGGCCACCATAGCCATAAAGAAGACTACCAAGAAATCCACTCTCTTCCCAACCATGGACGCATGGAAGGACACCGACAACACCTGTCTAATGGCAAAAGAAGGTAAACGAAAGGTACGAACTAAATCTTCCTTCTCGCATTCTTTTACTAGTGATAGTGATAATTCTAGTGACGATGATAGCAGTGATGAAGATGAATATATGCTTAGGTGTTTAGATAAAAAGACAGCTGCTAAAATGAAATTTCTACTTGATAAGCTTGTTGATATGGAGAAGTTAGTCAATCGTCAGGAAGATATGATCATGTCCCAAAAGGAGGAATATCTTGAGATTGAAAAGCTTCTTGAACTTCAAAAGGAACGAAATAGATCACTAGAGCTTGAATTAGCTTCAAGCAAGGAAGCATGCTTGAAGTTAAAAGACTCAAACACCACCATCAAGGATGAACTTGCTAACTTAACCAAAGTTAATAAGATCCTTGAGGGACAAGTTGAGTCACTCAAGCAAAGTGGTTCTTCATCAACTTATAGCTCACCTTCTCAACACATAAAGTCTGAAACTAGTATTACTTGCACCTATGCCAAAAGTGACACTAACATGAAGAAAAAGCCAAACTTGACAGAGGACAAGCAATCTTCTCAAAGTGGCATATTTGACAAGGAGAAGATCAAGTATGCACGCAGTGCATACTCGGTCACAAGACCTCCTAATGTCAAATATGGCATTGGATATTCTAATAGTGAAAAGCACAACGCTAGAAGCCACAAGAATAACAAGGGTTGCATTGCCTTTGTCAATGGAAACTCTTCTCAAGCTACAAGGCTTAGTAATGTTGATAAATTTAACAATGTGAACACATATGAACAACAACTTCTATTTAGAACCTTTGATTCTTCATATGTACTTATGAAAAGTAATCTTGGAAGAGTTTATGCTAAATATGTTGGGCCACGCCATGGGAATACCATGTCTCATGTGTGGGTGCCCAAATCACTTGTGACTAACCTCAAAGGACCCAAGCAAGCTTGGGTACCTAAGACCAAGGCATAAATTGTTTTTGCAGACTTACTCATCCGTGACATGACCCCACGGTCTTGTCGATCAAGGATCACGCTGAGGGGTGCTGCGTTGCACAGCACCGGATAACACACATCAAAGGTATAAAGTGGAAGCAAAGTTTTATTACATAAACAGGTTTATGAACATTTTTACAACAAAATATGTTCAGTCTACACTCACGGGCGTAGACTACGCATCGAGTTCACGTTCAGCCCGTGAACGTGTCCCCGCTAGCACGCACACATACTAACACGGCGGCGTGCACCACTCCCACTCGACGGGGTTCCCCTCCTGGAGTTCCGTCTCCTCCTCGGGAGTCCCTTCCTCATTGAACCCTGCAAAAGCTTCAAACACAAGCAGTGAGCACGAAGGCTTAGCAAGACTGACCCGTCTCTCCTAAACATGAAACTTCTACACGAGGGTTGTTAGGTTACATGAGGTAAAAATCATTTGCACGGACTCGCCTAATTAGTGGAACCTTACTTTCAAGTTTTAGCAGCAGATTGTGGAGAACCATACGCTAAGGCACATGAGAGAGCCGCAATCAAACAAGAAACGCATTTCTCTCATGTACTTTGCCCAAAGTTGAAAGGAACTTTAATTAGCTCTAAACTATGGCAAAACATTAACAATCAAGTCCATCTTTCAATCAGCAACATTTTAACATGTAACTAGCCTGTTCTTTCTACGTCACGGTATAGTGAACATGTGGTACTCACTGACCGTGAGGGACAGCGATTATAATCGATTTACACCTGCAGGGTTACCCGAATAACCCGTCACGTACGCCCTTACTCGATGTTGCCTACAGCAACCATCACGGACGTCGTACGCAACCACCTTTCACCCGTCAGCCAAATGTTGAACCGGTCCAATCGTCCTGAGCAAGAGGTCTCTGCACGCGCATCTCAGTGCCGCCAGTCGATTTACACCTCGAGCTCTCAACCTACCCTCTGAATGACCAGCTGTGCCTCAACACACAGCTACCCAAGTTACATCGGTTTCCCGGTTCCCATATAGCCGGTAGGTCTTCGGTACTGTTCTAGCTTGTTCAACAGGCCCGCACACGGCTCGGTCCTCAATCGACACAAGCAGAGCTATAGCACACAGGCCCCAAAGTCCTGCTGCCCTTACTCTCCGCTCGGTCTGATTTTTCTTGCCATGTGTATCATGTGCTATCTCTACCCGAGTCGAGTGCCTCTAGCCTATTCTCGCGAGTAGTTCCAACTACTCGACTTGTACCGAATCCTACTCTATCTTAGCATTGCAGTAGCTAACGAGGTTTTGAATCTCAATCGCAACCCATGGTTTTCTTGGCTATGCATTTAAGTTTTCAAACAAGACTCTAATGCAAGAATTAATGGTACTAAAGTAATTTCTCAAAACAATAAAAATTTGTAAAAAGGTTAATGCAAACCGGAGCTTGCCTTGCTGCTCTTGGTCGTAGGCTAGCTGGTCTTCCGGAGTAATGAAGTCTAAGACTTCAGGTTCCTCCTCGACCTTTGCGACTACATGAGATACAAGTACATGTATTAATTTAAATGCATTTGAATTGCCTTTAAACTTGTGAAGTTTGTAAGTCTCACTAGAAAGACCCAATGACTCTGAAATTTTTACTGTGGTTTGTTTACAACCTAAACAGAGACTTCGCCAAGTTTTATTTGCAGCAAAGCTCATTTGAGCCCTCCACAAATAATTATGTACTTGACCTTAATTAGAACTCTTTGGGTTTTATAGGAATTTTCATGGATCAAGCTATGACTTTAAAACTAGATTTTCATAGGGTTCTAATGGAGTTGGTCTCACTTAATTTGAAGGTTCCTAACTAGAGATATGTGCTAAACAATTTCAGAGAAATTCTGAAAATGTTTCTGAACATTTTTTATTTTCTCTGGAACAGTTTTATTAATCACACCATTAGGTGGATCAAATGAGCTCAAATGGATCTGAAATTTTATGGTAGCTCAGGGATATTTTGGTGAACATCCCAGCAAAATTTCAAATTTTTCCTCCAAAGGATCCTCCAGTTAAAATTCGAAACAGTTTCAATTTTGAAGAATTAATCCTGTAAAATTAAGGATTTCATGAAGTGAAACTTGATTTGCTGGAAAGTACTCAGAGAGCTGAATCCAACAAAATTTTGTTCACTCGATTTGGATGTTCCTAGCCAAAGTTATGAGGATTTGAAGTTTGAATAAAACCTGAAAATCGGGGAAAAGTTTAAATCTGCCGGTGGGTCCACGGGGACACGTGTTGGGCGCTGGAGCGATGGCACACCAGGGTCCACGGAATTTTTTGCGTGCCAGCACACCGGATCCCAGCCGTAGACTGATCACAGATTTAAAATCCGAGCCGCTGACACGTGGGCCACCCGGCTTCGTCTACCTCCCGACTCCCGCGTTCGGCCGCCGCAACGCCTCGCCGGAGTGCTCGCCGGCAGCCTCTGTGGTGCTCCAAATTTCATGATTCTGGCTGCCAGTGCCTAAGTCCACTCGGGGTACATGATTCTGGGCTCAGTTCGTCATGAAAATGGTCGGCCTACGGTCGGCGACGAGCGGCTGCTTCGGGAGAACTTCGGCCGTGTCGTCCGACCTCCCTAGCACCCCAACCGACCAAGCAAACGTCCGGAAACCATCAGTGGTCCCTCAGGAACCTCGGCCTGGGCTCGAAGCAGCTCGGGGGAGGTCCGAAGTAGGCTCCCACCGTGCGCCTGATGTTTCCCGCAGGATCCGCCGTCGGCATGCTTCGAAATACGCCGGGTACAGGGGTTCTCAGGCTAAGGGTTGTGAAGGCAACTTGTGCACTACCAGGTCTAGTCTGTGTAGGAACGGATTGAGACTCTCTAACCCTTCCTAGAGCGTGAATTTGACAGAACCGCACCGGAAAGTCAGTCTGTACCGAGAAATGGGAAAACTGGAAATTCACCACCGGCAATCAAGCCCTCGGGCTGTGGCTCGGGGGTGAGCAGCACCGGTCCCTAACGCATCCAGGGACGCCATAGTTCGGGCGTGACAACCTTCCGGTTGGTCTGTCCACGGGAGCCCAATATGCGGCGGATTTAGGTCACTGAACGGAACTCTCGGTATAGCCGAGATCACCCGAGTTCAGCCGATTTCTAGTGATGGGGAAGGAGAAGGAAAGTCCCTAGTACCTTGTCGTAGCTTTGGAGGGAGCGGGGAGGCTGTGATCTTGGCTCTTCGATCGGTTCCGAGCAATCGGCAGTGAGGTGGCGTTTCTTGCGCGAGGAAGCAGAAAGTGAGCTGTTCTCCCTCCGATCAGGGCGGCCGCGGGGATAAGCAGGGCGCGAGGAGGTTCAGCGGGTCGGGGCGGCAAGCAGCTGCTGTCCCGATCGTGCCTTCACCGTGGCGGCTGCTCGGTCTGGCGCAAGAACCCGAGTGCAGTCTTGAGTCAGCTGAATTCTATCTAGTGGCTGACATGTGGGCCCACTCCCTTTTTAACCTCTGAACTTAACTCCATATTACTGTTGTAAACAGTAAGCGCAACACTGCCCCTGGTGATTTGAATAATCTACCCCTGAGCCATTTGAATTGGTTAGAATTCAAATTGGGTTTGGTTTGACTAAGTTTCAGCACATATTCAGTTTGAAATTCAAATAAAGTTTGAATTTTGCTGAACTTAGCTCATGTGAAGATCAACTCCAAATGGAGTGAAAATTTGTGGGTGAGCTCACAAAAATGTGCTGAGTAAGAATATGCCTCCCACTTTTGAATTCATGGGATAAAACAGTTTGAATTTTAATTTCGAGTTCAAATCACCCTCTTTCTAGCTATACCCAAAAGGACCTCAAAAAGGTTATGAATTTGGGTGAAACTTGGCATGGACATTCCTATCAAGGTGTAGGAGTTTTCATATGCCCAGCCCCTAGATGATGCATGTGGGAAATGCCACTTTTGCATTTTGTGAGTTTATTCTCTAATGAGCATGTTGATGGTGATTACTTGCTCTTCAAATGTGTTCATCAACTTTCTTCAAATGAGGTGTGCGTGTGATGATGAACACTTTAAATATGTGTCGAAACTGAGGCCTTTACATTCCTTGCCCGCTTAAAAGAATCTCGTCCCGAGATTAAGGTGAAAATGAGAGGGAGGACGGTGGAAAATTACCGGATATGCAACGTGAAAAAGTCGGGGTAGTTAGCGCGAAGAAATCCTTCGCTCTCCCATGTCGTCGTCTACGGGGTGATTACTCCACAGAACTTTGTAGAACCACAACGTACGGTTACGTGTGGTCGGGCCTTTTCATCAATAATCTGAACCGGTTCCTCCCGATATGTGAGATCCGGTTTCAGTTCTTCTATGTCCTCCAGCTGAATGGTAGTTGATAGCTTGAGACACTTCCTCAGCTGGGAAATATGAAAGACGTCGTGCACACCGGAGAGTGCTTCTGGTAATTTCAACCGGTATGCTACTGATCCACATCTTTCGGTAATCTGAAATGGACCAATGAATCGGGGTGCCAACTTTCCTCTCACCGCGAATCTGATCACGCCCTTCATTCGAGATGTCAAATTGTAGTGGGCGTCTTCTCCGGTCCGCATATTGCTTCTGTCAGGATTGAGCGGCTTTTATGTTCGCTTGAATTAGCCAAACCTTTTCCTCCGCGTTGTTAACAAGATCAATCCCGAAGGTGACCCTTTCACCAGACACACCAATTCAATAGTGTGCAGCATTTTCTTCCATATAGCGCCTCGTAAGGCACCATCTTGATGCTGGCTTGGTAACCATTGTTGTACGAGAACTCGGCTAACGGCAAGTGATCATCCCAATTCTTGCCGTGGTTGATAGAACAAGCTCGTAGCATGTCCTCTAGAATCTGGTTTACCCACTCGGTTTGCCCATCCGTCTGCGGGTGGTACGCTGAACTACGGATCAGCTTCGTCCCCAATGCAGCGTGTAGCTGCTCCCAGAAATGGGACACAAATAAAGTGCCCCGGTCCGATATAATGGTATGGGGTACACCGTATAAGCATAGGATTCGTTAGATGTACAGTTCAGCGTACTTCTTGGCGTTATAGTTAGTGTTGACCGGGATGAAATGGGCAACTTTGGTGAGCCGGTCGACGATCACCCACACAGAATCATGTTTCTGAAAGGTGGTGGGTAAACCGACGATGAAGTCCATTCTCACATCCTCCTACTTCCAGGCAGGAACACCCAGTGGTCGTAGCAGTCCCGGTTTCCGCATATGATCTGCCTTCACCCTACGACATGTATCACACTCGGACATGTACTTGGCGATCTCCCGCTTCATCCGTGTCCACCAAAACTTGCTTCTGAGTTCTTGATACATTTTCTTGCTGCTGGGGTGAATAGAAAATTATGACAAGTGAGCCTCATCAAAAAATTTCTTCTGTAACTCCGGGTTACGGGGTACGACGATCCGGTCCTTGAACTATAGGACGCCGTCTCTGTCTTTCCGGAAACATTTCAGCTCCCCACTGTCTATGCGTCTCCGCAAATGTGACATGCCCTTGTCATTTTTCTGGGCTGCCGCTATCTCTTCACGGATGGTGGGGATCAAAGCTAAGTTGTAGAGAGCTCCATGCGGAATCACATGCAGTGGTGGTTCGCTCTCTTCCAACGGTGTGATGGTCAGGTTGTTGACGTGTGACTTGCGACTCAGCGCATCTGCCACTACGTTTGCCTTGCCGGGGTGATAATGGATCTCTATTTCGTAATCCTTTATCAACTCAACCATCTTCGCTGCCTCATGTTCAGCTCCTTCTGAGTGAATATGTACTTGAGGCTCTTGTGATCGGTATATAAATATACGAGGTTACCGAGTAGGTAGTGCCTCCACATTTTGAGTGCGAGTACCATGGCAGCAAGCTCCAAGTCGTGAGTTGGATAATTCTGCTGATGGTTTCTAAGCTGCCGTGACCCATACGTGACCACTCTTCGGTTTTGCATCAGCACACATCCGAGCCAAATGCCGGATGCATCGCAGTACACATCAAACGGTTTTTTTGTGTCTGGCTGCGCCAAAACCGGTGCTAATGTTAGGTGCTTTACTAATGCCTTGAATGCTGCTTCACATGCTGGACTCCAAACATATTTGGTAGCCTTCTTCAGAAGCTCCGTCATAGGCTTGGCAATCTTCGAGAAGTTCGGAATGAACCTCCGATAATATCCCGCGAGTAGGGGTGCAAGCGGGGCGGGATGCGGCTGCCCGCCCCGCGTCCCGCAACGCCCGTGAATTATTAGCAGTAGTATGTGGGCAGCCCGTTTACGCAGCTGCATGTGTTGCGGACATCTTGTATAAGCCGTTTGCCCGCTTCCTTTCCCGCACAGTCGTACGACGCCGTATCCGCTGCTTGCTCGAGCTGCGTAAGGCTCCCACTTGCGGTGCAAAGTCCAAACAAAAGGAAAAAAAAGATTGAGTGTACTTAATCGATCAACCTGCAAACTCCAACAGCGGCAGCGAAGACGACAACGCTGATGCTGCTGCCAACAAGGGAGCTGCAGGAGTATCCGCGCCCGAACTTGCGGCGCCGCGGGCAGCCGTGGCCACGACCGTCTCGTCCTTTTAGTCAAAACGGGCTTTTATGCGCGCGTTTAGCGGGATTTTGGCGCGGGTCAGCCAACGGCGTCGCGGTTATGCCCACGCCGCTTACATCCCTACCCGCGAGTCCGAGGAAACTACGTACCTCATGAACAGTTCTCAGGGATTTCCAATTCAGCACTTGTGTGATCTTACTCGGGTCTACAGTGATACCCTCCGCTGAGATGATATGCCCGAGAAAAGGCACTTGCGATATCCAGAACTCACACTTGCTGAATTTCACGTATAGCTTGTGATCTCGCAGCCGTTGCAAGACTATAAGCAGATGCTTCTTGTGATCTTCCTCTCACTTGGAATATACCAGTATGTCATCGATGAAGACCACGACAAACTTGTCCAGCCCCGGCATGAATACCGAGTTCATCAAATACATGAAGTGAGGTGGAGCATTGGTGAGACTGAAAAAACATGACCAGGTACTCATAAAGTCCGTACCTCGTCGAGAAAGCTGTCTTCGGAACATCCTCAGCTCGTATTTTAATCTGGTGGTACCCAGATCTTAAATCCATTTTGGAAAAGATCTTTGCTTCGACCAACTGATCAAACAACATGTCGATCCGTGGCAACGGGTACTTGTTCTTGATGGTTACGGCATTTAGTGGGCGATAGTCCACACAAAGACGCAACGTCTCGTCTTTCTTATTTACGAATAATGCCGAACAGCCCCATGGCGAGGAGCTCGGCCTAATAAAACCCTTCTCCAGGAGGTCCGTCAGCTGAGTCTTCAGTTCAGCCAACTCCTTGGGTGCCATCTTGTACGGCCTTCGGGATATTGGCATGGTTCCCGGTGCAAGTTCAATCTTGAACTCCACCTCTCTATCGGGCGGCATCCCCGGTAAATCATCCGGGAACATGTCAGGGAACTCAAGGACCACTGGAATGTCTTCCAATCTGATGGTTGTGGATTGATCGACGCTTCGAAGTTTTATTTCTGGACTGTCCAGAAATAAGGAATGAGATTCATGCACTTCTGAGTTCAAGTGCACAATTCGGAGGACGGTGTCTAAAACAGCACCGTGGCGGGTTAACCACGACATCCCTAAGATGACATCGACCTTTTGTCCCTCTAAAATTATGAGAGACGTAGGGTACACTCTACCCTCTAAGCATAATGGCGCTTTTGGGACCATCATGCTTGCTGAAATCTTCCCACCCGGTGAACAAATCAAATATGGACTATCGGTGGGTAGTATTGGCAAGCTGTATTTAGCAATGAAAGCTTGGCTAATAAAGCTATGCGTGGCGCCTGAATCAAATAATACTATGACAGGATGCTGGTGGAGTTGGAACATACCCGCAAGGATTGGCTTTCCCTCCGGCATGTCCTCTATGACAAGTTGGTGGATGGTGCCGGGCCTAGGGTTGGCCCGCCACGCATTAGTGGGGTTCGGGGTTGATTCCTCCCCGGAAGGTGCAGTGCAACTCCGCCGCCTTGCCTCTCCGGACAACTGCTGGCAAAGTGTCCTGGCCGACCACATTTATAGCATGTGGCCGCTGCTTGTCCGGTGCTTGGGGGACGAAAGCCCGGCATGCATTGCTGAGGTGCATACGCACGCGGCATCGCCCGCTGCTGCTGTTTTTGTTGCAGAGGTGGTGCTGGCAGTGCCGGCCTGAACGCTGGTGAAGAATAGGGTCGACTGCGGAATGGCATCGACCTTGGTGGTGGCTGCCAGCGTGGACCCGATGCTGGGCGATTCACCATCCGAAATTTCTGAGAAGGACCGCCTCCTTCTCCGCTGCTTTGCGGCGTGCTTCGCTTTCTTTCCGCCGCTGCTAACTCCTTGCCAGAGTCCTCCTGAACAATCGCAGCATCAATTATGTCATTAAGGCTGCCGCGATTGAACATCGCCAACTTGTCTTTCAGGAGCGGGTTAAGCCCTGGTTAGACGTGGTCCCACCGCTTCTCGTTGGTATCAGCGTGATACGACGCGTAGAGCGCGAGATTGTTGAACGTCCTGGAGTATTCCAGCGCATTCCGGCTCCCTTGTTGCAGGTGTAAGAACTCCTGCATCTTCCTCTTCATGAGACTCGGCGGTATGTGATAGGCCCTGAAGGCCGTCCGGAACTCCACCCAGGTCATAACTCGGTCGGTGGGCTGTGAAGCACAGTAGTTCGCCCACCATGCGCTCGCGAATCCCTGGAGCTGCTGGACCGCGAACTGAGTCTTGCGCTGCTCACTCACTTGGAGCAGCCCGGACTTCATCTCCATCGTGCAGAGCCAGTTGTCCGCATCGATGGGTTCATCCGCCCTAGAGAATACCGGGGGATGAGTTGCTAGAAAGTCGGAGTAGGAGCTCTGTTGGCGCTCCTCATGATCTTGTCGCCTCTCTGGTCGAGACGTATTGGCAATTAGGGTCTGCAGCAACTCCGTATGCTGCTGATGAGAGCCCGCCATTGCTGCTACAATATCCGCCAAAGTAACCGTTGGCGGTGGTGGTTGTTGCTGTGGCTGCTGCTGCTGTTGCTGTCCCGAGGAGTCCTCGGGAGGTTTCTCCCCCTTGACTAGAACCCCCAACGCCCGGGTTGGCATGAGTATGAGTCATTCTGAAATTTAAAACAGCAGCGATCAGCAAATGTTATACTTAAAAATTCCATATGAAACAGTAGGTATTTGAAGTGACGCATGAATAATTTGCACAACATTAACATATATTGATAAAGCATAAACTTTATACAAGATACATTATTCTCGGGCCTCCGAGAAGTCGTGCTCATGTCGTCACTACCTATACATACGCTACTGCCTACACGACATGTCACTGGTCACAAAAGTTTGGGTTACTCCACTCTGGTTGCCCTACTTGGCAACGGTAACCCCCTACTCGGAGTAGAACTCGACCTCTTGTGGGTCGTCCTCCTCCGGTACCTCTGCTGGTGGCTCCGGATCTACAACCTCCTCTCCCATCTCAGGTTCTCACATTGCCGGAAGACCCAAGACCACCGGTATGCCCAATGCCGGGGGTAAGAGGTCCTGCAACGCGTGCACCTCGTCCATGGCCTGGTTGTAGTCTTCTTCCCAGCCTTGCCCTTCCTCAATGGCGTCATCCCGCTCTTGAGTAAGGACCTCGTTCTGCTGGGTTAGAGCTGCACCTGTTCTTGCAATGCCGCGATGTCAACACGACTTTTCTTCCTTGCCTTCTTCAGACGATGCAACTGATTATGTTGTTCGTTCAGTCGCTTAATCATCGGAAGGAGCACATTGCGGAGTGTGCTGTGAGCACTCTCGAAATGGTCTCCGTGGCTTGTGCTCCCCTTGAGCTTCGCAGCAAGACAATCCGTATGAACATCTTGGCTGTCCATCATGGTCTTTCCTGCTTTCAATTGGAGGCTGAGGTTCGCCTCCGCAGGGTTGTACCTTGGGCAACCCGGATCGGTTGCCTCCATATACCTCCCTTCCCACACCTGATTAGCCCATCCCTCCACCGGAACGAGCGTGTATGGAGTGCCCTCCATAGCCCTCACGTGTAGTTGGCAGAAACGCGACATGGCATCGCGAGCTGCCACTTGCCACCCTCCCTCTGGTTGTCTACCTCTCACCGTGACGGCGAACGGCACCCATCCGGGTGGCGTAGGCCCTCCAGGAACTTCAATATGGATCATCCACGTCTTGTTCCCCTCCTCATCTTCTTCCTTGGCGAGGTACTGTGGCATCTCACTGTACCCGAAATATTGAAGCATTTGCCTCAATGCTTCCGGATAGCCGCTGTGGTGAGAACAGTGGGACACCAGCCAACCGTTCTCCAACTGTTTATCCGCTGTCATCTGTATAAATATATTTGAGAAATGTAAAATACTTATTTGAACAGTAAACCATTGAGTTATAACATAAAACATGTCATTGAACCCATAAAACTTGGAAACATAGTTCAAACTCAAAGAAATTTGACGGTTGATCTGCTGTCCAATATGACAGCCCTGACCAGTTTCCATTTCAACCTGATTTAGACCATGCTAAAAGCAAAACCAATTCTGGAGCTCAACATCAAATTTAAAGCTAACTTCAATTGCTTTCCAGAAAGTATTTGCTTGGCCTAAGATCTGTCCTGGTTCAAATGAGATGTCAAAGTTAACAGAATTTCTGGAGAAAGTTGGACAGCACCTCCCTGCTTTAGGGTACTTATTTGATCCAAGAATTCCAGTTAATTTGCTCCCCATATGACAAAACTTTCTGTTACAAAGTTGTAACCCATCTCATGAGCTTTCCAGAACTACCTCATGTTCTATTTTTGGAGTTTTATGCAGGAAGTTATGCTCAATTTACAGAGAGTTTACAGAGAGTGTTTGCTCTGCCCTGTTTTCTGGACAGTTTCAACTCTACTATATTTTTCGATTGGTTAAAGGATGAAACACCTCTGGACCTCAACAGAAAAGTTGTAAAGCTCTTCCAAAGATTTCCATAAATGTATCATATGACCCCAACCTCGAAAGAACTTAACCTCTGATTAACTTCAGCCTTAATTCAGCTGAAAACAGGGGACTTTGTCCTTAGTATCCTATAAGTTGAAAACTGCTTAACTTTGAATATCTTGTTCAAGGGAAGGAGTTACATCAGGTCTTAGTGCTCTGGATTAAAACTTTCAAGTTTTATAATGAAGTTTCTCATTTAATGGGGTGTGACGTCGATGCGTCACCAGATCATGTCGGTACTACGTCCTCACAAACAAAAACCTATACCGGACTTAGCCGGCTTCGTTAGTTCAGTGGCACTAAGCGTCACTTGGACACGAATTCTACACGTCTACCGTTTTGTGGTTAGACTACCTGCAGATAACTCACACAATCGTCAGACTCGGCTGCACACCGAGCCCGGTATCCATACAATTCGTACACCCGGCCGTCATTACCCGCCCGGATGTTCTCAAGACAAACACGCCTTGAGCTACGTGTTCACGTTACTGGCCACGTGACAGGGTCTCCCAAATTGCACCACGCATGCCAGGGACAGACGTTGCTCGAACACCCCAAATGACATGAAGAGTCGTAGAGGATACTAAAGCGGGTCGGGTTACCTGCCACCCGTGGGGCTCCACCCTTCAGCTTGTGCACGCTGGTGGACAGCGCTTACGTGCACCCCCCCCCCAAGACATAAACGTCCTGAGATGCACGATTTTCTGACATAATCAAATAGTTTAGTATGCCACTTTCTATACACTAATAACATCCTTATATGGGCCACTAACTCGTTCCTCACCGAATTTTTGAAAAAGATAACCTTTTTAGTGCGTTAAACCTCAAGAGAGCTCTGATACCAACGCTGACACGACCCCACGGTCTTGTCGAGCCAGGATCACGCTGAGGGGTGCTGCGTTGCACAGCACCGGATAACACACATCAAAGGTACAAAGCGGAAGCAAATTTTTATTACATAAACAGGTTTATGAACATTTTTACAACAAAATATGTTCAGTCTACACTCACGGGCGTTGACTATGCATCGAGTTCACGTTCAGCCCGTGAACGTGTCCCCACTACCACGCACACGCACTAACACGGCGGCATGCACGACTCCCACTCGACGGGGTTCCCCTCCAAGGGTTCCGTCTCCTCCTCGGGAGTCCCTTCCTCATAGAACCCTGCAAAAGCTTCAAACACAAGCAGTGAGCACGAAGGCTCAGCAAGACTGACCCGTCTCTCCTAAACATGAAACTTCTACATGAGGGTTGTTAGGTTACATGAGGTAAAAATTATTTGCAAGGACTCGCCTAATTAGTGGAACCTTACTTTCAAGTTTTAGCAGCAGATTGTGGAGAACCTTACGCTAAGGCACATGAGAGAGCCGCAATCAAACAAGAAACACATTTCTCTCATGTACTTTGCCCAAAGGTGAAAGGAACTTTAATTAGCTCTAAACAATGGCAAAACATTAACAATCAAGTCCATCTTTCAATCAGCAACATTTTGACATGTAACTAGCCTATTCTTTCTATGTCACGGTACAGTGAACAACTGGTACTCACTGACCGCGAGGGACAGCGATTATAATCGATTTACACCTGCAGGGTTACCCGAATAACCCGTCACGTACGCCCGTACTCGATGTTACCTACAGCAACCATCATGGACGTCGTACACAACCACCTTTCACCCGTCAGCCAAATGTTGAACCGGTCCAATCGTCCCGAGCAAGAGGTCTCTGCACGTGAATCTCAATGCCGCCAGCCGATTTACACCTCGAGCTCTCAACCTACCCTCTGAACGACCATCTATGCCTCAACACCCAGCTACCCGAGTTACATCGGTTTCCCAGTTCCCATATAGCCGGTTGGTCTTCGGTACTGTTCTAGCTTATTCAACAGGCCCGCACACAGCTCGGTCCTCAATCAACACAAGCGGAGCTATAGCACACAGGCCCCAAAATCCTGCTGCCCTTACTCTCCGCTCGGTCTCATTTTTCTTGCCATGTGTATCATGTGCTATCTCTACCCAAGTCGAGTGCCTCTAGCCTATTCTCGCGAGTAGTTCCAACTACTCAACTTATACCGAATCCTACTCTATCTTAGCATTGCAGTAGCTAACGAGGTTTTCAATCTCAATCCCAACCCATGGTTTTCTTGGCTATGCATTTGGGTTTTCAAACAAGACTCTATTGCAAGAATTAATGGTACTCAAGTAAGTTCTCAAAACAATAAAAATTTGTAAAAAGGTTAATGCAAACCAGAGCTTGCCTTGCTGCTCTTGGTCGTAGGCTAGCTGCTCTTCCGGAGTAATAAAGTCTAATACTTTAGGTTCCTCCTCGACCTTAGCGACTACATGAGATACAAGTACATGTATTAATTTAAATGCATTTGAATTGCCTTTAAACTTGTGAAGTTTGTAAGTCTCGCTAGACAGACCCAATGACTCTGAAATTTTTACTGTGGTTTGGTTAGAACCTAAACAGATACTTGGCCAAGTTTTATTTGCAGCAAAGCTCATTTGAGCCCTCCACAAATAATTATGTACTTGACCTTAATTAGAACTCTTAGGGTTTTCTAGGAATTTTCATGGAGCAAGCTATGACTTTAAAACTAGATTTTCAGAGGGTTCTAATGGAGTTGGTCTCACTTAATTTGAAGGTTCCTAGCTAGAGATATGAGCTAAACAATTTCATAGAAATTCTGAAGATGTTTCTGAACATTTTTTCATTTTCTCTGGAACAGTTTTATTAATCACACCATTAGGTGGATCAAATGAGCTCAAACGGATCTGAAATTTTAATGGTAGCTCAGGGATATTTTGGTGAACATCCCAGCAAAATTTTAGAATTTTCCTCCAAAGGATCCTCCAGTTAAAATTCTAAACAATTTCAACCTTGAAGAATTAATCCTGGAGAATTAAGGATTTTCATGAAGTGAAACTTGATTTGCTGGAAAGTACTCAGAGATCTGAATCCAAAAAAATTTGGTTCACTCTATTTGGATGTTCCTAGCCAAATTTATGAGGATTTGAAGTTTGAATAAAACCTTAAAATCGGGGAAGAGTTTAAATCTGCCGGTGGGTCCACGGGTACACGTATTGGGCGCTGGAGCGATGGCACACCGGGGTCCACGGAATTTTTTGCGTGCCAGCACACCGGATCCCAGCCGCATACCGATCCCAGATTTAAAATCCGAGCCACTGACACGTGGGCCACCTGGCTTCGTCTACCTCCCGACTCCCGCATTCGGCCGCCGCGATGCCTCGCCGGAGAGCTCGCCGGCAGCCTCTGTGGTGCTCCAAACTTCATGATTCTGGCCGCCCCTGCCTAAGTCCACTCAGGGAACATGATTCTGGGCTCGGTTCGTCATGAAAATGGCCGGCCTACGGTCGGCGACGAGCGGCAGCTTCGGGAGAACTTCGGCCGTGTCGGCCGACCTCCCTAGCACCCCAACCGACCGAGAAAACATCCGGAAAGCATCAGTGGTCCCTCAGGAACCTCGGCCTGGGCTCGAAGCAGCTCGGGGGAGGTCCGAAGTAGGCTCCCACCGTGCACCCGATGTTTCCCGCAGGATCCGCCGTCGGCAAGCTTCGAAATACGCCGGGTACAGGGGTTCTCAGGCTAAGGGTTGCGAAGGCAACTTGTGCGCTACCAGGTCTAGTCTGTATAGGAACGCATTGAGATTCTCTAACCCTTCCTAGAGCGTGAATTTGACAGAACCTCACCCAATGGTCGGTCTGTACCTAGAAAGTGGAAAACTGGAAATTCACCGCCGGCGATCAAGCCCTCGGGCTGTGGCTCGAGGGTGAGCAGCACCGGTCCCTAACGCGTCCAGGGACGCCTTAGTTCGTGCGTGACAATCTCCCGGTTGGGCTGTCCACGGGAGCCCGAAGTGCGGCGGATTTAGATCACTGAACGGAACTCTCGGTATAGCCGAGATCACCCGAGTTCAGCCGATTTCTAGCGACGGGGAAGGAGAAGGAAAGTCCCTAGTACCTTGTCGTAGCTTTGGAGGGAGCGGGGAGGCTGTGATCATGGCTCTACGATCGGTTCCGAGTAATCGTCAGTGAGGTGGCATTTCTTGCGCGAGGAAGCAGAAAGTGAGCTGTTCTCCCTCCGATCAGGGCGGCCGCGGGGATAAGCAGGGCGCGAGGCGGTTCAGCGGGTCAGGGTGGCAAGCAGCTGCTGTCCGGATCGTGCCTTCGCCGTGTCGGCTGCTTGGTCCGGCGCAAGAACCCGAGTGCAGTCTTCAGTCGGCTGAATTCTCTCTAGTGGCTGACATGTGGGTCCCACTCCCTTTTTAACCTCTGAACTTAACTCCATATTACTGTTGTAAACAGTAAGCCCTACACTGCCCCTGGTGATTTGAATTATCTACCCCTGAGCCATTTGAATTGGTTAGAATTCAAATTGGGTTTGGTTTGACTAAGTTTCAGCACATATTCAGTTTGAAATTCAAATAAAGTTTGAATTTTGCTGAACATAGCTCATGTCAAGATCAACTCCAAATGGAGTGAAAATTGGTGGGTGAGCTCACAACAATGTGCTGAGTAAGAATATGCCTCCCACTTTTGAATTCATGGGATAAAAACAGTTTGAATTTTAATTTTGAGTTCAAACCACCCTCTTTCTAGCTATACCCAAAAGGACCTCAAAAAGGTTTTGAATTTGGGTGAAACTTGGCATGGACATTCCTAGCAAGGTGTAGGAGTTTTCATATGCCCAGCCCCTAGATGATGCATGTGGGAGATGCCACTTTTGCATTTTGTGAGTTTATTCTCTAATGAGCATGTTGCTGGTGGTTACATGCTCTTCAAATGTGTTCAACTTTCTTCAAATGAGGTGTGTGTGTGGTGATGAACACTTTAAATATGTGTCAAAAACTGAGGCCTTTACAATCCGGTGGAGCAAAATGGGTGCTAGATAGTGGATGCACTAATCACATGACCGGAGAAAGAAGAATGTTTATGGAATATGATGAAAATGAAGATTCAAGCGAAGGCATTTCCTTTGGTGATATTAGTCAAGGAAGAGTGCTTGGTACCGGTAAAATTGCAATTTCATCACAACATACTCTCTCTCATGTTTTACACGTTAACTCCTTGGATTATAACCTTTTGTCCATATCTCAATTATGTGACAAGGGTTATAATTGTTTATTCACTAATGAGGGTGTGACTGTCTCTAGAAGGAGTGATAACTCAATTGCATTCAAGGGTGTGTTGAAGGGAAAACTTTATCTAGTTGACTTCAACAAAGATAAAGCCGAACTTGACACATGCTTGATTGCAAAGACCAATATGGGTTGGCTGTGGCATAGACGGCTAGCACATGTTGGTATGAAGAATCTTCAAAAACTCCTCCAAGGCAATCACATCCGAGGTTTGGAGGATGTTGTTTTTGAGAAAGACAGGCCGTGTAGAGCATGCCAAGCAGGGAAGCAAGTAGGAAAACTCCATCCCACGAAGAATGTCATGACTACAACAAGACCGCTTGAGCTCCTCCACATGGATCTATTTGGTCCAATTGCTTACATAAGCATCGGCGGTAACAAATACGGTCTAGTCATTGTTGATGATTTTTCACGCTTCACGTGGGTACATGATAAGACAGAAACTCAAGGAACCCTGAAGAAGTTCATCAAGCGTGCCCAAAATAAATTCTCATTGAACATCAAGAACATACGAAGCGACAATGGGACATAATTCAAGAACACCCAAGTTGAGGAGTATCTAGACGAAGAAGGGATAAAGCACGAATTTTCAACACCATACACTCCTCAACAAAACGGAGTAGCCGAAAGGAAGAACAAAACTCTCATTGACAATGCTCGATGAATACAAGACTTCAGACAGGTTTTGGGCTGAAGCGGTTAACACCGCTTGTCACGCCATATATCGACTATATCTTCATCGGTTTCCCAAGAAAACCTCTTATGAACTACTCATAGGTAACAAGCCAAATATTTTATATTTTTGAGTTTTTGGTTCAAAATGTTATATTTTAAATAAGAAGCCAAGGGCCTCAAAGTTTGCTTCAAAGTCCGATGAAGGTTTCTTACTTGGCTATGATTCGAACTCCTACGCTTATCGTGTCTTCAACAAACCTCCGGACTTGTTAAAGTAGCACGTGACGTAGTGTTCGATGAAACTAACGGCTCTCAAGAAGAGCAAGTTGATTAGTGTGTGCTAGATCAAGATGAAGCTCCATGTCCAGCATTGAGAAGAATGGCATTGGGCGATATTCGACCACAAGTGCCACCTTCAAATGCGAATGAAGAAAATGAACCACAGATGGAGGAAAATGATCAAGGGGGAGCTTCCATACAAGATCAACCTCAAGAAAATCAAGAAGGCCAAAACATCAATGAGGTCGACTATCCAGGGGGAGAAGAGGATTATAATGAAGATTCAAGACCACAAGTGCCACATCCAAGATTACACCAAAGCATCCAAAGAGATCACCCCGTTGACAACATAATCGGTGACATCCGAAAGGGAGTAATAACTCGATCTCGCATAGCTAATTTTTGTGAACACTATTCCTTTGTATCTTCTTTGGAACCATAAAGGGTTGAGGATGCATTAAAAGATTCGGACTGGGTGATGGCGATGCAAGAAGAATTGAACAACTTCAAAGGGAATGAAGTGTGGGAGCTTTTTGAAAGACCCAAGTCCAACGTCGTTGGCACTAAATGGGTATTCCGCAACAAGCAAGACGAACATGGAGTGGTAACAAGGAACAAGGCACGACTTGTGGCAAAAGGGTACTCACAAGTCGAAGGTTTGGATTTCGATGAGACTTTTGCTCCCGTAGCTAGGCTTGAATTGATTCGTATATTACTTGCATATGCTACTCACCATGATCTCAAGCTTTATCAAATGGACGTGAAAAGCACCTTTCTCAATGGACCGATCAAGGAGGAGGTGTACATGGAGCAACCACCCGGTTTTGAAGATCAAGAGCACCACGACTATGTATTCAAACTGCTTAAGGCTCTCTATGGCCTCAAACAACCTCCTAGATCTTGGTATGAGTGCCTTAGAGATTTTTTGATTAAAAATGACTTCAAGATCGGAAGAGCTGATTACACCTTGTTTACTAAACACTTTGATGATGATCTCTTCATTTGCCAAATCTATGTTGACGATATTATATTTGGTTCAACTAACAAATCCTTTTTTCAAGAATTTAGCAAGACTATGACAGATAGATTTCAGATGTCCATGATGGGAGAGTTGAGGTACTTCTTGGGATTCCAAGTGAGGCAACAAAAGGACGGGACGTTCATAAGCCAAACAAAGTACACTCAAGACATTCTCAAGAAGTTTGGAATGGACAAAGCAAAGCCCATAAAGACTCCCATGGCGACAAATGGACATTTGGATCTAAATGAAGACGGACCAAATGTGGATCAAAAGGTATATCGTTCCATGATTGGCTCCCTACTCTATTTATGTGCATCTAGGCCTGATATCATGTTGAGTGTATGTTTGTGTGCAAGGTTTCAAGCCAATCCTATGGAATGTCGTATGACAGCTGTTAAAAGGATCTTGAGATATTTAGTTCATACACCCAACCTAGACCTTTGGTATCCCAAAGGTTCAAAATTCAATCTCATTGGATACTCCGATGCAGATTATGCCGGATGCAAGGTAGATAGAAAAAGTACTTCTGGCACTTGCCAATTTCTAGGTAGATCCTTAGTTTCTTGGTCCTCCAAGAAACAAAATTCAATTGCCTTATCCACGGCCGAAGCAGAGTATGTTGCAGCCAGGAGTTGTTGTGCACAACTTCTTTGGATGCGACAAACTCTAAGGGATTACAGTTACAATATGAGCCGTATTTCACTCCTTTGTGACAATGAGAGTGCAATTAAAATTGCCCATAACCCTGTTGAGCACTCTAGAACCAAACACATAGATATCCGGCATCATTTTTTGAGAGATCACTCAATGAAAGGAGGCATAGCCATTTCCCACGTCAACGCTGAAAAACAACTAGCCGATATCTTTACCAAGCCACTTGATGAAAAACGCTTTTGTGAGCTCCGAAATGAACTAAATATTCTTGATGCTCGAAACGTGGCTTGAAAACTTGCATATCTGTATGCCATCCTCAAAATCATGTTAATTATGTTGAAAAACAATCTCTCTCTATTTTTCGCCTAAAAACTATGTTAGTTACTTGATCTTGGTGAATCATGGTCATAGCTTGATTGTTGTATGATTACTGATCATATTCATCAAGAATATCTGTGGGCCGTTGTCCATTATTCCTTAATAGGAACCTCTGAATACATACATATATATATACATATATATATACATATATATATATGTATGTTTTGTACACCTCTGTACAAGGGACCACGGACTAGTCCGTGGTCACCCCGGACTAGTCCGCACTTAGTCCGTTAGACCGGACTAGTTTGGACCACCACAGACTAGTCCAATTTTCTCTCTGACCAGAAAACAAACTAATCCAATATGGTCCGGACTAGTCCGATATTTCGACTCCATAACCCTAAGGACGGCTCAAGCCTAATCTTCTTCATCCTCACAACCCTACCCAATCTCTCTCTCACTCAAGTGCTCCCAAGGCGGATTTACAAGTTCTCCATCAAAACCTCCAAAATTTTCGTGGGAATCAATCTCCATTGCAAAGGGATCAAAGACCACCCTTGTTTTTGCTCAAATAGCTTAGCTTCTCTAGTCAATGCATGCTCTATTGATGCATTCCATGTACCCTAGACCATATTTGCATTGAATAACCTCAAATTTTGACAAATTAGGGCTTGAGCAGCCTCATAACGGACTAGTCCGGCCTTGAACATCGGACTAGTCCGGCATGCCCTGATTCATGATTTTTTTCTAGGAATCCTAGCTTATGTCAATTCAATGCAATCCTTTGTCATCCTTGGTTATTCATACCCACTATATCTTCCTTGTCAGAAATCATGTAGGGATCAAATGAGAGTCTCTCCGACTTTGAGGTCGAGATGGATCAAGATGTGATGTCTCATCCTCCGAAGTCCTGCTCCAACAAGCGGCAAGAGTGTGCTGCCGAGCCTTCACTCACCCCACCTAGGGTGCGTCGAAAGGTGACAATCAAGAGACCAGCTTCAAAAGCAAATGTTGCTGGCTCTTGCTTGGCGGCTCAACGCCAAACCAAGGGCAACGGAAAGGGGCTTGCTTCCGGACCAATTGGTCCCCTCAAGATGATAACTCCAAGGCAGGGACATAGGGATCCCTCGGAGGAAAAGTTCAATGGCAAGGGGAGTGATGTGGCATGGAACCTAAGGAAGGTTGATGCCTATAGCTCCGGCAAAAAGGCAGCCGACAAGAGATTTTGGAGCAACTTTCACTCGTACTATTACAGTTCGGTGTACCTCCAAATGAAGACTCCAGTGGTCCAAAGTCAATGGATCGACTGGACATACTTTGAAAGGAAGAGTTGTGAAGCCTTTGAGGAGGTCATAGAGGCTGCAGAGAGACATGGACTCAAGGACCTGCTCGCCTTCAGGTACAACTGGAATTATGAGATCATTGCCCAGTTTTATTCAACTTGCCACTTTGCTCATGATGGAGAAGACAAAGTGACTTGGATGACACATGGATCCAAGTACACAATTTCCTACACTGAGTTTGCCAGACTGCTGCACCTTGAGGACACCGGCAGTGATGTGATTGTGATTCACAATCTGGGAGTGGTGGAGAAGGACAAGATGGAGTTTCTCTATGATACTCGACTCCCATTCAATCCTCCCTCAACCAAGAACATGAAGCCCTTCTTCATTGTTCTCAACAGAGTGCTCCGAAAGACCATTGCTCCAAAGGATGGAGATGCCAGCAGCGTCCAAGGTTATTTGAGAACCTTGATGAAGGTAATCAGCAGGAGGAGAAGATTTGTAACACCCCAAAATCTGCTAAAGAGGGGAATTTAAAAAATTTTGGATGTAATGCATGTGATAAAGCAATTCAAATTCAAACTAGAATTCAAATTCAAATCAAAACATAAAAAGAAAAGGAAAAAGAATAAAAGAAAAAGAAAACTGAAACCGGCCAGTGGGCTGAAACCCGCCAGCCAGCCCAAGACCCCGCGCCAGCCAGCCCAACCCGCGCCCCCTCTCTCTCCCTCCCTCTGACGTGCGGTGCCCGCCGTCGTCTTCTTCCCCCGCGCGCCCAACCGACCCCGGACTCTCTCCCATGCCCGATCAAAACCAACCCCAGAACCCACGCTCCCAGCCCCGATTTCCGGTCCCGGACGCCCCAACGTGATCTCAACAGACCGCCGCCCTCCCTCGTCCATTTAAACGCCGAAATCCACCCCTTTTTCCTCCCCGATCGACTGTTTTTCTCTCCGGTGAGAACCGAAGCTTCTACAGCCGATTTCCTTCAATCCTTGCTCAAATTTCCCGATCTAACGTGCTGATCACATTCCACCGCCGCCGGGGAGCCCTGCAGGTGAAGGAAACAGCGTGTCTTGCGCCCCGACTGCCACTTCGACGTGCACCGAAGACCATCGCCGTTGAAGCTCGCCGTCGACCAACTTCCAGGGCCTCCGAGTGCAGGAAAACCCCTCGGTGAGCATCCCCTAACCCTCTGCAGCCGATCCATGCAAAAAGATGCGAGTTCCAGCATGTAGCGGCAAAAACCGAGGCTGCGCCAGCGAGATCGCCACCCCCACCGCCGCGAGCCACCGCGTGCGCGGGCTGGCTCCGGCCAGGGCGACGTCGCCCCTTGAGGGCCGTCTATTTTAAATCGCACGGTAGAAATAAAACCGACGCGTACCGTCACGGCGATCTAATCTGAGCCGTCTGTTTTAAATCGGACGGTCCACGTCGGCCCCACATTATAAAGGCCAGGATTCTTATGCGCTACCCCCTGGGGATCTCGGAAAACACGAGCTAGCCCCGGAAACTTCTGGTCTAGCCCCTGGACCCTCAGAAATTCGTGTAAATTCTTTTAAAAATCAGTTTTAGCCCCTGGACTCAATAAAAATTAGAAAAACCCCTCTGTTATGTGTAGTTAGACCCCTGGAAATTTGGGAAATAGTAAATTAAACCCTTCAGTAGGGTGGATTTACCTTTTTGACCCTATAGGATATTAAATTCAGAAATTTGAATATGTGACTAGGATTTAAATTTAAATGGTGATGCAAACACATGTGCAAATATAATTTTAAACTCCCCTAGCAATTGGACAACCTTTAGAATGAGTTAAAAATGGATTTTAGGCTGAAAAGGGATCTGTCTAAGTGTTATTCATATTTATTAGTTTAAGAAACACATTTTTAGGCTAGGAAATAATTCTGAAAACTGATAAAATAAATTTAAATTGATTCACATCAGAGGAGAAGTTCAAAAATATATTATTTAATATTTTATATCAGAACCTATTCTGTTTAGATGATATGTCCTACACTTTAATATTAAAATTCACTTTTAGGCATAGAAAATAAATCTGAAAATATAGGAAGATAGGTATGCATAATTAGAAAATGAAAAATCAAGTCTCCAAATCCAAAAACATCAGTTTAGAATTTGGAAGAAGATCTGAAAACCTATTTGAAGTAGGAAATTATTTTTCATACACACTTGTGGCTAAAAAGTATATTAATTAAATATAGAGAATTTGTTCAAAATTTGAAATTCCTATATAGTGTACAAATCGAAATCTGAATACAAAAGTTAGAAATAATATATATAAATGTTTAAAAAGTGTATGTAGGCCTAAAATCAACACATCTAGTGTAACCACAACACTTAAACATGTGAATGACTTTCATATATATGTATGTGTGGTTTGCATGAGTGAAAGTGTGGACTATGGCTTATGGATTGTTGTTTTCTTTTGCTATGTGTATTGGCATGAGTAAAACCTGCTCCACAGCAAGTTCTCCCCTTCCAAGACCAAGACTTTCCATTCCCAGAGAAGCAGGAAGAAGGCAAGTGTCCTTGACCACTTTGATCCTATGCTAGGATGTGTAGATAGAATTAATTGCATTGTCAATTTAAATATGAAACCCATGCTAAGAAGGTTCCCTAGAATTGCATTATCTTGTTTCCTTGTAGCTTGGGTTGGGATTTGTTTTATTATGTCATTCATTCATAATACTTATGCATAGCCATGCTTAGAATGGGATAAGTGGAATATGAGATCATCAACTTGTTTACCTTACTCTTGAATGAGACATTATGAGTTATGTAGAGGTAGGGATCGAGGCAAGTTGGATGATTTGGTTGGTGCCCGGTGCACGAGACTTGGGTTTGTGTTTAGCACTAGCCTGGATCCTATGGACCGGTTCATGGAGCATGTAACCTGGCTTTACCATGCCAACCACATGCTGAGATGGGGCAGCTTGGCCAATTAATTAGGTGTATCCCCGGCGTAGTATGGGTGTTTTGGATGGTGCGGGGAATAGGTAGCAGCTAGACTACCATATGAACCGCAAGGCTCAAGAGGGGGCCACTGCAGCGGGGTTGGAGCCTCTAGTATGCTGTTTGGGGTGAAACCTCAGTGGGCCCACACTCGTCGGGAATCCCTTTGTAAAGGCTTTGTAGTGATCTCCTGGATACACACCCGGGAAGTGTGAATGTGGTTCGCGGCCACTGGCATAGTGGAGGTTCTTTTAGTCCACCCAGCAACGGGGGATGAAATCACTACATGTAGGTACAGTGGTGCAAACTCTGCAGAGTCAAAACTGTCATGACAGCCGTGCTCACGGTCAAGAGCGGCTTGGACTTATTCATGATTAGAGGATGATGGATTGGGAAGTTGAGGATGTTAAGCGGGAAGCTTAAATTTGAGTTGAGACTATGTGTACTTGATATTGATGATGGGTTGAGGGATTGGAACCATTTCACCTGTGTAGTAATGTAGGTGCTTAATAAGCTAAGGTGATAGGTATTAATTGCGTAGTGCTTTAACCATGAGTTCAACCTCTCCTTGCTCTAGCCATGCATGACATAACTTTCCCACACTTGCTGAGTACCCATGGTACTCAAACTTGTTTTTCTGTTGGTTTATATTGCTGCTCAGGTCAAGAGAATGATGTGGTGTTTAATGACCAAGACTTTGGTCCCGAGGAAGGATTCTAGGTTCACGAAGTCCCCCGGGTAACTCCTGTAACGGAGCCCACAAGATTTATTATTCCGCTGCTGTTTTATTTACCTATTATGAATTTATTATCGTCCATCGAGACGTATGCTATGTAAGACTTATTTATATTCGACACCTGGCTTGTAATATGATGATGCTTCACTATTTGTCGTCACATGTATGAGAAAATAATCCTGGCATACATGAGATATTCACTCGGTTGTTCTTCGGAGAAACCGGGTGTGACAAAAGTGGTACCAGAGCCATGGTTGCCCGTAGGAACGTGGACCTATGTAGAAATGGACGTATTTAAGGACCCTATTTTCTTAAAAAACTATTTTACAAAGGTATGGGTTGAAAGTGTTATTTAATAGGGTCACTTTATTTGTTCATCTTGCCCCAACTTGTATTCAAAATACAATTTTAATTTAATTCTTATCTAACTTAATTTTATATGTTTTATTTTTTAGATGGTTCGCATGATCTGCACCGCCCGCAAGTCCACCGGAGGGAGAGTTCCTGTAGTTGCCTTTGCCTTGAGAGAGGAGAACCGTCCGGTGACGTACCACTCCTACGGGTTGGATGTAGGAGGCTTGTTGCGACGTCTTCGGCGTATGCTCCACGCCGCCGACAATGTGGGCAATCTGATCATACACTACTGTTCCACCATAACCATCCGTGAGAAGCGGGAAGAATGGAGTTCAGAGATGAGGATTATCCCTGAAAATCAGCTGCTCAAGATCCACCGCTCTCCAGCTGGTCGGGCGACACAGGTTGATGCTGAGAAGGATGTCACCTGGGAGGCCATCACCTGCCAGAGTTACATCAACCGTTGCCACCTGGACAGGACTGAGTACATGTATGTCCTCCAGCGTGAGAGTGGCACCGCGGAGTACAAGTACCCGCCAGTGCAGCAGGGGACTTCCCATGAGCACATGGGCTTGTGCTTGGAGGATGCTGCTATGCTCAACACTCGACTGCAGGAGTGCCAGCAGGAGCTTCAGGATGTTCGTGACACCCTGAAGGAGACTGAGGCATTGCTTCGCGCCAGCCTGAGGGCGAGAGAAAGAGGAGATGGGAATGAACTGTGTGTCACCGTGAATGACACATGGACTCCTCACTCTCCAGACCGCCGGGCGAGCAAGCGTCGCCGCACTTCTCCACCAGCAGCTTCCTCACCCAAAGCGGAATCAGAGGGCAGCCGCAATAATGAGGAAGACCCCAAAGAGCTAGCTCAGTGATACGAGTCGTTTAGAGTCCCTTCCCTTATTTCAGCATGTTATCAAGTAGTCGAGTCAATATATTAGTTATTTGTGTGTTAATGTTGGTGTGTGACGTGAGTTGTGGAAGCCATGGGCATTTGTCCACAACCTCGTCTTTAGGTTGCTTTGCTTTGATGTGTGAGCCCCTACGAATTAAGAGTGCATTTATTTTCGCGTGAGACGTGACTCCCAAAAATCTATGTGAAACCCTCAGAAAATGTTTAATATATTAATACCTCAAAAGTTTAAGATTAAACAAGCAATTTGGGAAGTTAATACGTAATGCTTTAAGTTAACATTTGGTTGATCAAGATAGATGGCTGGAAGAGGAAAGGGTCGTGGTGCCAACCCCAACAACAACAACGTTGAGGCCAGCAAACCTCATCTTTCTGGAGGACAACACAGGGGTGGTCGCCGTGAAGGAGCTGACCATATCCACCAAATGCTTGAAAATCAGAATCAGCTCATCCAGAGTCTGACTCAAGTGTTGGCCAACTTGCACCAAGCTCCACCCCCACAAGCTGCACCACGCCAAGCAAGGTTGAGTGAGTTTCTGGGGACTCAACCCCCAAAGTTTGCAAGTGCTGCTGAACCTCTAGAGGCAAGTGACTGGTTAAAGACCATAGAGAGCAAGATGAGGATCATACAGTGCCAAGGGTATGAGAGGGTGCTGTTTGCCTCTCACCAATTGCATGGACCTGCCCCGGATTGGTGGACCGCTTACTTGGCAGCCCATCATGACCCCGAGAACATCACTTGGGAAGAGTTCAAGCGCAGTTTCCGCAACCTTTACATACCAAGGGGTGAACTCAAAAATAAGAGAAAGGAGTTCTTGGGACTGCAGCAAGGAAACATGACTGTGAGGGAATACCTCACTAAGTTCACCCAACTATCCCATTATGCACCACGGGATATCGAAACCGATGAGCAAAAACAGGACTGTTTTGTGGAAGGACATACTATGGAAATGCAATGTGCAATGTCCTCCAATGAGTATGAAAGCTTCCAAAAGATGGTAGACAGAGCATTTGTCGTGGAGAGGAAGCTGAAGGCCTTGGAAAATGAAAACAAAAGGAAGGCGGGATGGTCACACCAAGCCTCAGGTAGCAACACACGTCCACGTCTGATGCAGCAACCTGCAGGGCAGACGAGCCGTGCTGTGGTACCCTACTCAGCACCAAGAGGGTACAACCCGAATTTCAGGCCTCCGTCAGCACCAGCACAGCCGCAGCGTCAGTTTGTACAGCAGCCTCGCCCCACATATCAACCTCGACCAGCAGGACAAGGACCACTGAACCAACCCCAAGACAACAAAGGCCAGACACCTAAGGTTGGGGTGCAATGCTTCAACTGTGGTGAAGTGGAGCACTACGCCCATAAGTGCCCAAAGAAGAAGCCCATGCAGCCACAATAGCAGAATGTGATGCGAGGACGGGTGAACCACGTGACCATGGAGGAAGCGCAAGAGGCACCTGACGTGGTAATTGGTAAGTTTCCTGCCAATTTACACATTGCAACCCTATTGTTCGATTCTGGTGCTACCCACTCGTTCATTGCTCAAGGGTTTGTTAAGAAGCATGATCTAGCAACAACACAAATGAACCATATGCTAGCAGTAAACTCTCCAGGGGGAGAAATAAGGACAAGACAAGTGTGTCCCAAGGTGAATCTAGACATTAATGGGGTAGTATTTACAGCAAACCTCATAGTGATAGACTCACAAGGGATAGATATTATTTTGGGTATGGATTGGTTGACCAAACATAAGGGAATCATCCATTGTTCGACAAGAACGGTGGAACTAACTCACCCTAGTGGCACAAGAGTGAAGTTCATAACTGTACAAAACCCTAGGAGGGACCTTAAACTCAATCAAGTTGAGGTGGAAGTGGAAGAGATCAGGATTATCAGGGAATATCCAGACGTGTTTCCGGAGGAGTTGCTGTCACACCCGGTTTTTCCGAAGAACAACCAAGTGAATATCACATGTATGCCAGGATCATTTTCTCATACATGTGATGACAAATAGTGAAGCATCATTTATTACAAGCCAGGTGTCGAATATAAGTAAGTATTACATAGTAAATGTCTCGATGGACAATAATAAGTTCATCACAAGTAAATAAACTAGCAGCGGAATATTATTCTTGAGTGCTCCGTCACAGGCATTGCCCGGGGTCTCCATGAACCTAGAAACCTTCTTCGGGTCCAAAGTCTTGGTCATTATACACCACCTCATTATCTTGACCTGAGCAGCAATATAAACCAACAAAATTGCAAGGTTGAGTACCAATGGTACTCAGCAAGTGTGGGAAAATTATATCATGCATGGCTAGAACAAGGAGAGGTTGAACTCATGGTTAAAGCACTACGCAATTAATACCTATCACCTTAGCTTATTAAGCACCTAAATTACTACACAGGTGAAATGGTCCCAATCTCCCATCCCATCATCATAATCCAATAACCATAACATCATTTCCAATGTTAAGCTCCCCGCTTAACTTCCAAAACCATCAATCCTCTAATCATGAATAAGTCCAAGCCGCTCTTGACCGTGAGCACGGCTGTCATGATAGTTTTGACTCTGCAGAGTTTGTACCACTGTATCCACATGTAGTGATTTCATCCCCCGTTACCGGGTGGACTAAAAGAACCTCCATTGTGCCAGTGGCTACGAACCACATTCACACTTCCCAGATGTGTAGCCAGGAGATCACTACGAAGCCTTTACAAAGGGATTCCCGACGAGCATGGGCCCACTGAGGTTTCACCCCTAACTGCAAACAAGAGGCTCCAACCCCGCTGCAGTGGCCCCCTCTTGAGCCTTGCGGTTCATATGGTAGTCCAGCTGAGACCTATTCCCCGCACCATCCAACACACCCATACTACGCCGGGGATACACCTAATTAATTGGCCAAGCTGCCCCATCTCAGCATGTGGTTGGCACTGTAAAGCCAGGTTACATGCTCCATGAACCGGTCCTTAGGATCCAGGCAAGTACTAAACACAAACCCGAGTCTCGTGCACCTAGCACACAACCAAAACATCCAACTTGCTTTGATCCCTACCTCTATATAACTCACAATATCTCATTCAAGAGTATGGTAAAATAAACTGATGATCTCATATCCCAAATATCCCATTCTAAGCATGGCTAAGCATATGCATAATAATAAATGACATGATAAAATAAATCCCAACCCAAGCTACAAGGAAAACAAGGTAATGCAATTCTAGGGAAACTTCCTAGCATGGGTTTCATATTTCATTTGACAAAGCAAATAATTCTATCTACACATCCTAGCATAGGATCAAAGTGGTCAAGGACACTTGCCTCCTTCCTGCTGCTCTTGAAATGGGTAGTCCTAATCTTGGAAAGGAATAACTTGCTCTTGAGCAGGTTCTACATCACACCATCACACATAGCAAAAGAAAAACAACAATCCATAAGACATAGTTCACATTTCCACTTCATACAAACCACACATTCATATTTATGAAAGTCATTCACCATTATATGCGTCGTGGTTACTCTATGTGTGTTGATTTGTGGCTTGCATGCACTTTTGATCATATGTATATGATTCCTACTTTTGTGTTGACATCTATACTTACATACTATATATATGAGTTTCCACTTTAAATAAATTCCTTATATTCAATTACTACACCTTTTAGCTACCTAGTATGCATGAAAGGTATTTTCCTTCTCCATATGTGTCTTCATAATTTCTACCAACCCTAAACTGAATTCTTTGGATTTTAGAAACTCCATTTATCATTTATTAGTTGCTATATTTTCAGATTTATTTCCTATGCCTAAGTGTGAACTTTATTATAAAAATAACAAGATACATCATCTAAACAGAATAGGTTCTGATCTAAAATATTTGCTAATATATTTTTGACCTTTTCCTCTGATGTAAACTATTTCATAATTATTTTACTTATTTTCTAGAACTATTCTTTACTTAAAAATGTGTCCGTAAATGTGAATAATAAATTAAACAGATTCACTTCAGCCCAAAATATGTTTTTATCTCACTCCAAAGTTTCCTAAATACTGAGAAAGTCTTTAATTTAATTTTGACAATATGTTTGTCCCACTTTTTAAGTTTTAAACACTAGCCACATATTCAATTTCCCAAATTTAATATTAAACAGGGCTAAAAAGGTAAACTCACCCCACTACAGGGTCTATAATATTATTTTCAGAATTTCCAGGGGTCTAGCTACACTTATCAGAGGAGTTTTTCCAAATTTTTATTAAGTCGAGGGGCTAAACTGATTTTTAAATGAATTTACATGATTTTCTGAAGTTCCAGGGGCTAGATCAGAAGTTTCCGGGGCTAGCTCTTATTTCCCGAGAACCCCAGGGGGTAGCACGTAAGATTTGCAGTCTTTATAACGCGGGGCTGACGTGGACCGTCCGATTTTAAACCGACGGCTGAGATTATAACGTCGGACCGGTACGCGGGGATTTAAACCCTACCGTGCGATTTAAAATAAACGGCGCACAAGCGGCCACGTCGCTCTGATCGAGCGCGGGCGGCGCTACCGGCGGCGCACGGCGGCAGGAAGCGGCGATCTCGCCGGAGACTTTCGGATCTTCGAGAATTCTTCCTAGAACTGTGATTTTATGGCATAGATCGGTGGAGGGGAGGTCGGGGATCTCACCTCGGGGGTTTTCTTGAGCTCGGAGGTCCTAGAAGGTGCTCGGCGATGAGGTCCAAGGTGAATTGACGGCGAGGCTCGTCGGCGCTGTGTTTACACCGCAAGTCACCGTGTTTTCTGCACCTGCAAGGTTCCCCGGAGGCGGTGGATCAAGACCAGCGAGTTAGATCGGAATTTCCGAGCGTAGATCGGCCAGAATTCGCCGGAGAAGTCTCGGTTCTCACCGGAGGAAAATCGGCGGATCGCGTGGGAAAAACAGAACGAGGCCAGGGTTTTATAGACGGGGGAGGGCGGCGGGAAGGTTTGGATCGAGTTTGCGTCACCCCCGAACGGAATTCGGCTGGAATACGCGAGAATTCCTGATCGGTTTCGATTCGGGTGAGAGAGTCCAGCGCTGGCGCGAGGTAGACGATGAACTGGCAGGCCCCGCCTGTCAGTGGGAGGAAGCGGCGCGCGCGGCTGCGGGCTGGCACGGGCGTTGGGTGGGCCGGCTGGTGGGTTGCGGCCCACTGGCCGTTTTTTTTTTTGTTTTCTCTTTTTCTTTTTCTTTTTCTTTTCTGATTTGAGTTTAATTTGAATTCCAGTTTGAATTTGAATTTTTGCAAAACATGCAACACGTCCAAAAATTTTTAAATTCCCCTCTTAACATGATTTAGGGTCTTAACAAAATTTTGGGGTGTTACAGCTCTACCCCCCTTAAAAGAAATCTCGTCCTCGAGATTGGTGGTTTTAAGAAAACAATTCCGAAAATTGTGCCTTTAGCTCATCTTCCCGCTCCCAGGTGGCTTCCTCTTCTGAATGATGCTTCCACTGCACCTTGCACATCCGGATTCTTTTATTTCTGGTGAGGCGTTCTATTGTCTCCAAAATATTGTATGGTTGCTCGGCATAAGACAAATCCTCAGCTACGTCCACTTCATTCATGGGTAACACCTCCTCAGGCGTCCTCAGGCATTTCTTGAGTTGTGACACATGGAATACATCGTGCACATCCGATAGACGAGCCGGTTATTCTAGTTGATACGCCACTTCGCCTTTCCTCTCCAGAACTTGAAAGGGTCCGATGTATCGAGGTGACAACTTCCCTTTCACCTTGAACCGACGAAGTCCTCGGATAGGGGACACCTTGAGATAGACATAGTCTCCCACGTTGAAAACGAGCTCTCTTCTTCGTACATCTGCATAACTCTTTTGGCGTGTCTATGCTATCCTCAAGTTGTTGCGAATTTCCCTCACCTTCGCCTCGACTTCTTGTAGTACTTCGGGACCAAACACTTTACTTTCCCCTGTTTGGTTCCAAAATAGGGGAGTTCTGCACTTCCTCCCGTACAAAGCTTCAAACGGCGACATCTTCATACTAGCTTGATAGCTGTTGTTATAGGAAAACTCCGCATACGGTAAGTTCTTGTCCCAACTCCTATTGTTTTTGAGTGCACATGCCCTCAGCATATCTTCAAGGATCTGATTGGTTCTCTCCGTCTGCTCGTCAGTTTGGGGATGATAGGTAGAACTAAAGTTCAGATGGGTTCCCATGGTTTGGTGCAACTTCTGCCAGAACCTTGAGGTGAACTGTGTCCCTCAATCCGACACAATCTTCTTTGGCACTCCATGGTAACACACGATCCTTGACATGTACAACTCTGCCAATTTGGATCCGCTGTAGCTTTCTTTCACGGGGATGAAATGAGCTACCTTGGTTAGCCTATCAATGATGACCCATATCGAATCATATCCTGATTGGCTCCTAGGCAATCCCACGATAAAATCCATGCTGATTTCTTCCCATTTCCATTCAGGCACTTTGAGTGGTTGCAATAATCCCACGGGTCGTTGATGTTCTGCTTTCACCAACTGACATGTGTCACATAGGGCAACATGTTCCGCGACATCTCGTTTCATGCCATACCACCAATACCTGCTCTTGAGGTCCTGGTACATTTTCGTACTCCCAGGATGAATGGAATAGTCAGAATCATGAGCCTCCTTCAAAATCAATTCACGGATCTCCTTTACTTCTGGCACACATATTCTTTTCCCGTGCCAAACCGTTCCTTGTTCATCCTCTCTAAAACCAGGAGCTTTATTTTCCTTGATGAGTTGTCTGATCTCTTGTATCTTCTCGTCATTCTTTTGACCCTCGCGTATGTCTCGCTCGAGTGTGGAGTTCACTTCCATGGCGATGGCTTCCCCACTATTTACCAGGCATAGATTGAGCCTTATAACCTCGTCCTTCAATTCTGCAGGCATGTCCTTCAAGCTCAACTTATTGACCTGCACTTTCCGACTTAAAGCATCGGCCACGACGTTTGCTTTCCCAGGATGATAGTTGATGCCCACATCAAAGTCATTGATTAGCTCTAACCATCTCCTTTGTCTGAGGTTGAGATCTGGCTGTGTGAAAATGTACTTCAAACTCCTATGATCCGTATATATCTCTGTCCTCTTCCCCATCAAATAGTGTCGCCAAATTTTCAACGCGTGTACCACTGCGGCTAGTTCTAAGTCATGTGTAGGATAGTTTTTCTCGTGCTTCCGAAGCTGCCGAGATGCATATGCCACGACATGCCCTTCTTGCATGAGAACACATCCCAACCCGTTTCCAGAGGCATCGCAGTACACCGTGAAATTCTTCTGCATATCTGGCATAACCAACACTGGGGCTGTTGTCAATCTTTTCTTTAGCTCCTGAAAACTCATCTCGCACTGTGGCGTCCATGTGAATGTGATTCCCTTCTCCAACAGTTTGGTGAGAGGTCTCGAGATCTTGGAGAATCCCTCAATAAACCGTCGATAGTATCCAGCCAATCCCAAGAAGCTTCGAACTTCCCCGACATTTTCAGGGGTTTTCGCCTTCTGTATATCCTCGATTTTGGCAGGATCCACGGAGATTCCTCCCTCTGAGATTATATGTCCTAAGAAGGGAACTCTCTTCAGCCAAAACTCACACTTGCTCAACTTGGCATATAGTTGGTGTTCTCTCAGCCTTTGCAACACCAACCTTAGATGTTTCTCATGTTCTTCTTCATCTTTGGAGAAGACGAGAATGTCATCTATGAAAACCACCACAAATTTGTCCAGATATTCCATGAATACCTTGTTCATGAGATACATGAAGTATGCCGGGGCATTAGTTAGCCCGAAAGGCATAACAGTGTATTCATACAGTCCGTACCGAGATACGAAAGCTGTCTTGGGAATATCAGATTGCCTTATCTTAAGTTGGTGGTATCCCGACCTGAGATCAATTTTCGAGAACACACAAGCTCCCCTCAACTGATCAAACAAGTCTTCAATGCGGGGTAATGGGTACTTGTTCTTGATGGTTACCTCATTCAAGGCACGGTAATCCACGCATAACCTTTGGGTTCCATCCTTCTTGGGCACAAATATCACCGGAGCTCCCCATGGTGAAGAACTAGGACGAATATACCCCTTCTCCGTCAATTCTCTTAAATGATACTTGAGTTCTTCTAGCTGCTTGGAGTCCATCCGATAAGGTCTTTTGTATATCGGGGTTGTTCCAGGTACTAGTTCAATTGCGAATTCCACTTCACGATCAGGAGGCATACCTGGCAACTCCTCCGGAAAAACATCTGGATATTCTCTGATGGTCCTGATGTCCTCAACTTTCACCTCAACTTGATTTAATTTAATGTCCCTCCTAGGCTCGTGTATTGTTATGAACTTTACTCTTGTGCCACTAGGGTGAGTTAGTTCCACCGTTCTGGTCGAACAATGGATGATTCCTTTATGTTTTGTCAACCAATCCATACTCAAGATAATATCTATCCCTTGTGAATCTATCACTATGAGGTTAGCCGTAAATACCACCCAATTAATGTCTAGGTTCACTTTGGGACACACTTGTCTTGTCCTTATTTCTCCTCCTGGAGAATTTACTGCTAGCATATGGTTCTTTTGTGTTGTTGCTAGGTCATGCTTCTTAACAAACCCTTGAGCAATGAACGAGTGGGTAGCCAGAATCAAACAGCAGGGTTGCAAGGTGTAAATTGGCAGGAAACTTACCAACTACCATGTCGGGTGCCTCTTGTGCTTCCTCCATAGTGACGTGGTTCACCCGTCCTCTCATTACATTCTGCTGTTGTGGCTGCGTGGGCTTCTTCTTTGGGCACTTATGGGCATAGCGCCCCACTTCACCACAGTTAAAACATTGCACCCCAACCTTAGGTGCCTGGCCTTTATTGTCTTGGGGTTGGTTTGGGGGTCCTTGCACTGCTGGTTGAGGTGGATATGCGGGGCGTGGCTGCTGTACAAACTGACGTTGCGGCTGTGCTGGTGCTGCCGGAGGCCTGTAGTTCGGGTTGTACCCTCTCGGTGCTGAGTAGGGTACCGCAGCACGGTTCGTCTGCCCTGCAGGTTGCTACATCAGACGTGGGCGGGTGTTGCTCCCTGAGGCTTGATGTGACCACCCGGCCTTCCTCTTATTCTCATTTTCCAAGGCCTTTAGCTTCCTTTCTACCACAAACGCTCTGTCCACCATCTTTTGGAAGCTTTCATACTCATTTGAGGACATTGCACACTGCATTTCTGCGGTAAGTCCTTCCACGAAACAATCTTGTTTCTGCTCATCAGTCTCTATGTCCCGTGGGGCATAACGGGATAGTTGAGTGAATTTAGTGAGGTATTCCCTCACCGTCATGTTTCCCTGCTGCAGTCCCAAAAACTCCTTCCTCTTGTTTTTGAGTTCACCTCTCGGGATGTAATGGTTGCGGAAGCTACGCTTGAACTCTTCCCAAGTGATGTTCTCAGGGTCATGATGGGCAGCCACGTAGGCGGTCCACCAATCAGCAGCAGGTCCATGCAATTGATGAGAGGCAAACAGCACCCTCTCATACCCTTGGCACTGTATGATCCTCATCTTGCTTTCAATGGTCTTCAGCCAATCATCTGCCTCCAGAGGTTCAGCAGCACTTGCAAACTTTGGAGGTTGAGTTCCTAGAAACTCACTCAACCTTGGTTGGCGTGGTGCAGCTTGTGGATGTGGAACTTGATGCAAGTTGGCCACCACTTGAGTCAAGTTCTGGATGAGCTGATTTGATTCTCCAGCATTTGGTGGAGGGGATCAACTCCTTCACGGCGACCACCCCGGTCCTGGCCTCCAGAAAGATGAGGGTTGCATGCCTCATCGTTGTTGTTGGCGGGGTTGGCAGCACGTCCTTTTCCTCTTCCAGCCATCTGGCAGAATCAACCAATGTTAATTTGAAAGCATTTAGTATCATCTTACTACTTTCATTTGTTTGTACTTTGAAGTGTTGAGGCTTTGTTATACTTTTCTGAGGGTTCATTTCTCACACAAAAATAAATGCAATATTATTTCATGTGGGTTCTCACACCAAAGCAAAACAATCTAAAGACGAGGTTGTGGACAATTGCTCATGGCTTCCACAACTCACGTCACACACCAAGCATTAACACACCATTAACTTAACTTAACGACTCGACTATTCGACATCTTGCTAACTAAGGGAAGGACTCTACACTACTCATTTTCTTGAGCTGGCTCCTCGGGATCTTCCTCATCATTTCGGCTTCCTTCTGACTCTGCTTTGGGTGGGGAGGCTGCTGGTGGAGAGGTGCGACGACGCCTGATCGCTCGGCGATCTGGGGAGTCAGGAGTCCATGTATCATTCACGGTGACACATAGTTCATTCCCATCTCCTCTTTCTCTCGCCCTCAAGCAGGCTCGCAGCAACTCCTCCGTTTCCTTCAGGGTGTCCCGAACATCCTGAAGTTCTTGTTGACACTCCTGCAGTCAAGTGCTGAGCATAGCAGCATCCTCCAAGCACAAGTCCATGTGCTCATGGGAAGTCCCTTGCTGCACTGGCGGGTACTTATACTCCACGGTACCACTCTCATGCTGGAGGACATACATGTACTCCGTCCTGTCCAGGTGGCCACGATAGATGTGACTCTGGCAGGTGATTGCCTCCCAGGTGACATCCTTCTCCGCATCGACCTGTGTTGCTCGACAAGCTGGAGAGTGGTGGATCTTGAGCAGCTGGTTTTCATGGATAATCCTCATTTCTGAACTCCATTCTTCCCGCTTCTCCCGGATGGTCCTGGTAGAGTTATAGTGTATGATTAGCTTGCCCGTATTGCCGGCGGCTTCGAGCATACGTCGGAGACGGCTCAACAAGCCTCCTACTGCCAATCCGTAGGAAAGGTACGTCACCGGACGGCTCTCCTCTCTTTCGGCAAGGGCAACTACGGGAACTCTCCCTCCTGTGGACTTGCGAGCGGTGCGAATCATGCGAACCATCTAAAACAGAAAACATTTAAACTTAGGTTAGATAAACTTTTAAACAAAAATTCTATTTTGAATGAAAGTTGGGGTAAGATGAAGGAAGTGACTCCATTAAATAACACTTTTTAACACACACCTTGTAAAATAGATTTTAAGAAAATAGGGCCCTTAAATACGTCCATTTCTACCTAGGTCCACGTTCCTACGGGCAACCTTGGCTCTGATACCACTTCTATCACACCCGGTTTTTCCGAAGAACAACCAAGTGAATATCACATGTATGCAAGGATCATTTTCTCATACATGTGATGACAAATAGTGAAGCATCATTTATTACAAGCCAGGTGTCGAATATAAGTAAGTCTTACATAGTAAATGTCTCGATGGACAATAATAAGTTCATCACAAGTAAATAAACTAGCAGCGGAATATTATTCTTGAGGGCTCCGTCACAGGCGTTGCCCGGGGTCTCCATGAACCTAGAAACCTTCTTCGGGTCCAAAGTCTTGGTCATTATACACCACCTCATTATCTTGACCTGAGCAGCAATATAAACCAACAAAATATTCAAGGTTGAGTACCAATGGTACTCAGCAAGTGTGGGAAAATTATATCATGCATGGCTAGAACAAGGAGAGGTTGAACTCATGGTTAAAGCACTACGCAATTAATACCTATCACCTTAGCTTATTAAGCACCTACATTACTACATAGGTGAAATGGTCCCAATCTCCCATCCCATCATCATAATCCAATAACCATAACATCATTTCCAATGTTAAGCTCCCCGCTTAAATTCCAAAACCATCAATCCTCTAATCATGAATAAGTCCAAGCCGCTCTTGACCGTGAGCACGGCTGTCATGACAGTTTTGACTCTACAGAGTTTGTACCACTGTACCCACATGTAGTGATTTCATCCCCCGTTACCGGGTGGACTAAAAGAACCTCCATTATGCCAGTGGCTACGAACCACATTCACACTTCCCAGGTGTGTAGCCAGGAGATCACTACGAAGCCTTTACAAAAGGATTCCCGACGAGCGTGGGCCCACTGAGGTTTCACCCCTAACAGCAAACAAGAGGCTCCAACCCCGCTGCAGTGGCCCCCTCTTGAGCCTTGCGGTTCATATGGTAGTCCAGCTGACACCTATTCCCCGCACCATCCAACACACCCATACTACGCCGGGGATACACCTAATTAATTGGCCAAGCTTCCCCATCTCAGCATGTGGTTGGCACTGTAAAGCCAGGTTACATGCTCCATGAACCGGTCCTTAGGATCCAGGCAAGTACTAAACACAAACCCGAGTCTCGTGCACCCAGCACACAACCAAAACATCCAACTTGCCTTGATCCCTACCTCTATATAACTCACAATATCTCATTCAAGAGTATGGTAAAATAAACTGATGATCTCATATCCCAAATATCCCATTCTAAGCATGGCTAAGCATATGCATAATAATAAATGACATGATAAAATAAATCCCAACCCAAGCTACAAGGAAAACAAGGTAATGCAATTCTAGGGAAACTTCCTAGCATGGGTTTCATATTTCATTTGACAATGCAAATAATTCTATCTAGACATCCTAGCATAGGATCAAAGTGGTCAAGGACACTTGCCTCCTTCCTGCTGCTCTTGAAATGGGTAGTCCTGATCTTGGAAAGGAATAACTTGCTCTTGAGCAGGTTGTACATCACACCATCACACATAGCAAAAGAAAAACAACAATCCATAAGACATAGTTCACACTTCCACTTCATACAAACAACACATTCATATTTATGAAAGTCATTCACCATTATATGTGTCGTGGTTACTCTATGTGTGTTGATTTGTGGCTTGCATGCACTTTTGATCATATGTATATGATTCCTACTTTTGTGTTCACATCTATACTTACATACTATATATATGAGTTTCCACTTTAAATAAATTCCTTATATTCAATTACTACACCTTTTAGCTACCTAGTATGCATGAAAGGTATTTTCCTTCTCCATATGTGTCTTCATAATTTCTACCAACCCTAAACTGAATTCTTTGGATTTTAGAAACTCCATTTATCATTTATTAGTTGCTATATTTTCAGATTTACTTCCTATGCCTAAGTGTGAACTTTATTATAAAAATAACAAGATACATCATCTAAACAGAATAGGTTCTAATCTAAAATATTTGCTAATATATTTTTGACCTTTTCCTCTGATGTAAACTATTTCATAATTATTTTCCTTATTTTCTAGAACTATTCTTTACTTAAAAATGTGTCCCTAAATGTGAATAATAAATTAAACAGATTCACTTCAGCCCAAAATATGTTTTTATCTCACTCCAAAGTTTCCTAAATACTGAGAAAGTCTTTAATTTTAACAATATGTTTGTCCCACTTTTTAAGTTTTAAACACTAGCCACATATTCAATTTCCCAAATTTAATATTAAACAGGGCTAAAAAGGTAAACTCACCCCACTACAGGGTCTATAATATTATTTTCAGAATTTCCAGGGGTCTAGCTACACTTATCAGAGGAGTTTTTCCAAATTTTTATTAAGTCCAGGGGCTAAAAGTGATTTTTAAATGAATTTACATGATTTTCTGAAGTTCCAGGGGCTAGATCAGAAGTTTCCGGGGCTAGCTCTTATTTCCCGAGAACCCCAGGGGTAGCACGTAAGATTTCCAGTCTTTATAACGCGGGGCTGACGTGGACCGTCCGATTTTAAACCGACGGCTGAGATTATAACGTCGAACCGGTACGCGGGGATTTAAACCCTACCGTGCGATTTAAAATAAACGGCGCACAAGCGGCCACGTCGCTCTGATCGAGCGCGGGCGGCGCTGCCGGCGGCGCACGGCGGCGGGCAGCGGCGATCTCGCCGGAGACTTTCGGATCTTCGAGAATTCTTCCTAGAACTGTGATTTTATGGCATAGATCGGTGGAGGGGAGGTCGGGGATCTCACCTCGGGGGCTTTCTTGAGCTCGGAGGTCCTGGAAGGTGCTCGGCGACGAGGTCCGAGGTGAATTCACGGTGAGGCTCATCGGCGCTGTGTTTACACCGCAAGTCACCGAGTTTTCTGCACCTGCAAGGTTCTCCGGAGGCGGTGGATCAAGACCAGCGAGTTAGATCGGAATTTCCGAGCGTAGATCGGCCAGAATTCGCCGGAGAAGTCTCGGTTCTCACCGGAGGAAAATCGGCGGATCGCGTGGGAAAAACAGAACGAGGCCGGGGTTTTTATAGACGGGGGAGGGCGGCGGGGTGGTTTAGATCGAGTTTGCGTCGCCCCCGAACGGAATTCGGCTGGAATACGCGAGAATTCCCGATCGGTTTCGATTCGGGTGAGAGAGTCCGGCGCTGGCGTGAGGTAGACGATGAACTGGCGGGCCCCGCGTGTCAGTGGGAGGAAGCGGCGCGAGCGGCTGCGGGCTGGCACGGGCGCTGGGTGGGCCGGCTGGTGGGTTGCGGCCCACTGGTCGTTTTTTTTCGGTTTTCTCTTTTTCTTTTTCTATTTCTTTTCTGATTTGAGCTTAATTTGAATTCCAGTTTGAATTTGAATTTTTGCAAAACATGCAACACGTCCAAAAATTTTTAAATTCCCCTCTTAACATGATTTAGGGTCTTCACAAAATTTTGGGGTGTTACAGTTGCCGGGTATGCCTCCCGATCGTGAAGTGGAATTCGCGATTGAGCTAGTGCCTGGAACAGCTCCAATATACAAGAGGCCTTATCGGATGGACTCCAAACATCTGGAAGAACTCAAGGAGCATATAAGAGAATTGACGGAGAAGGGGTATATTCATCCTAGTTCCTCACCATGGGGAGCTCCAGTGATATTTGTGCCCAAGAAGGACGGGACCCAAAGGTTATGCGTAGACTACCATGTGTTGAACGAAGTAACCATCAAGAACAAGTACCCATTACCCCGCATTGAAGATTTATTTGATCAGTTGAGGGGAGCTTGTGTGTTCTCAAAAATTGATCTCAGGTCGGGATACCACCAACTTAAGATAAGGCAAACCGACATTCCAAAGACAGCTTTTGTATCTCGGTACGGGCTGTATGAATACACCGTCATGCCGTTCGGGCTAACTAATGCCCTGGCATATTTCATGTATCTCGTGAACAAGGTATTCATGGAATATCTGGACAAATTTGTGGTGGTTTTCATTGATAACATTCTCGTCTTCTCCAAAGATGAAGAAGGACATGAGGGACATTTAAGGTTGGTGTTGCAAAAACTGAGAGAACACCAACTATATGCCAAGTTGAGCAAGTGTGAGTTTTGGCTGAAGAGAGTTCCCTTCTTAGGACATATAATCTCGGAGGGAGGAATCTATGTAGATCCTGCCAAGATCGAGGATGTGCAGAAGTGGAAGACCCGTGAAAATGTCGGGGAAGTACGAAGCTTCATAGGATTGGCTGGGTATTATCGACAGTTTATTGAGGGTTTCTCCAAGATCTCGAGACCCCTCACAAAATTTTTAGAGAAGGGAATCACATTCACATGGACACCGCAGTGCGAGACGAGTTTTCAAGAATTGAAGAAAAGATTGACAACAGCCCCAGTGCTAGTAATGCCAGATATGCAGAAGAATTTTTCGATGTACTGCGATGCATCTGGACACGGGTTGGGATGTGTTCTCATGCAAGAGGGGCATGTCGTGGCATATGCGTCCCGGCAGCTCCAAAATCGCGAGAAGAACTATCCTACACATGACCTAGAGCTAGCTGCAGTGGTACACGCGTTGAAGATTTAGCGGCATTACTTGATGGGGAAGAGGACAGAGATATATACGGATCATAAGAGCTTAAAGTATATTTTCACACAGCCAGATCTCAACCTTAGACAAAGGAGATGGTTAGAGCTAATCAACAACTTTGATGTGGGCATCAACTATCATCCTGGGAAAGCGAACGTCGTAGCGGATGCTTTAAGCCGGAAAGTGCAGGTCCACATGTTGAGTTCGAAGGACATGCCTACAGAATTGAAGGAAGAGATTGCAAAACTCAATCTATGTCTGGTGAATAGTGGTGAGGCCATCGCAATGGAAGTGGACTCCACATTAGAGCAAGACACACACAACGGTCAGAAGAATGACGAGAAGATACAAGAGATTAGAGAACTCATTAAAGAAAATAAAGGCCCTAGGTTCAGAGAGGATGAACAAGGTACGGTGTGTCATGGGAAAAGAATCTGTGTGCCTGAAGTGAAGGAGATCCGTGAATTGATTTTGAAGGAGGCTCATGATTCTGACTATTCCATTCATCCTGGGAGTACGAAGATGTATCAGGACCTCAAGAGCAGATATTGGTGGTATGGCATGAAGCGAGACGTCGCGGAACATGTTGCCCTATGTGACACATGTCAGTTGTTGAAAGCAGAACATCAACGACCCGCGGGACTATTGCAACCACTCAAAGTGCCGGAATGGAAGTGGGAAGAAATAGGTATGGACTTCATAGTGGGACTACCCAGGACTCAATCGGGATATGATTCGATATGGGTCATCATCGATAGGCTAACCAAGGTAGCTCATTTCATCCCCGTGAAAGAAAGCTACAGCGGATCCAAACTGGCGGAATTGTACATGTCAAGGATCGTGTGTTTTCATGGAGTGCCAAAGAAAATAGTGTCAGATCGAGGGACACAGTTCACCACAAGGTTCTGGCAGAAGTTACATGAAACCATGGGAACTCATATAAATTTTAGTTCTGCCTATCACCCCCAGACTGACGGGCAGACGGAAAGAACCAATCAGATCCTTGAGGATATGCTAAGAGCGTGTGCGCTCAAGAACAATAGGAGTTGGGATAAGAACTTACCGTATGCGGAGTTCTCCTATAACAACAGCTATCAGGCTAGTATGAAGATGTCACCATTTGAGGCATTGTATGGAAGGAAGTGCAGGACTCCACTATTTTGGAACCAAACAGGGGAAAGTAAAGTGATTGGGCCCGAAGTACTACAAGAAACCGAGGCGAAAGTGGGGGAAATCCGCAATAACTTGAGGATAGCACAGACCCGACAAAAGAGCTATGACGATGTACAGAGAAGAGAGCTTGTTTTCAACGTGGGGGACTATGTCTATCACAAGGTGTCCCCTATCCGAGGACTTCGTCGGTTCAAGGTGAAAGGGAAGTTCTCGATACATCGGACCCTTTCAGATTCTAGAGAGCAAAGGCGAAGTGGCATATCAACTAGAACTACCGGCTCGCCTATCGGATGTGCACGATGTATTCCATGTGTCACAGCTCAAGAAATGTCTAAGGATGCCTGAAGAGATGTTATGTGAGGACCCCGCCATCCCGATCACTCACGGGGATGGGACACCTCGCCCGGGAATCGCATTGGGTGGTGCCGTGCGATGCGGCACCCAACAGCACACATAATAAAGCATCATATTACATAAAACAAGCGGAATCTTACAAAGTGTTGATTTTACAAATACTTCTAAAAATAAACTACAGTGGAAGACTATTACAACTCACGTCTCATACCTATGCTAAGCAACAGAGAAGGTGTCCAGCCCGCAGACCCTTCTCGCTAGCAACACTGTCATAATAGCAGCGGCAGGGGTTACCATGAGTTCACCACTCGGGGAGTTCCGAGTCTCATCGGATACCCGTACATCTCAGTGTACAGTTATTACCTGCAAAACAACTTGTGCAGTATCTGTGAGCACGAAGCTCAGCAAGACTGACCCGTCACCCTAGTCATGAAACTCTACATGATGAAAATAGAGGGCTAATTATAGCAGTTTGCACAAACGATCAACTTGAGCTAAAGGAGAGTCCTTACCTCAAGTTTTAATCAACTTTTGTAGACCTCGCGCAACTTACATCGAGACTCCACAATCAAACAAGAAACGATTCATCTCGATGTCACTTGCCCGAGGTGAAAGTAACTTTAGTGAGCTACCCTAGACTCATACAGACCTTGCGCCATTACCGTCGAGACTCCACAATCAAACAAGAAACGCTTTGCCTCGACGCTACTAGCCCAAGGTGGAATGTAAATTTAGTGAAGTATTGATCTTTCCTCATCTCCATTATGAGGATTACTCACGAAGCATATTAAACGTTTCCCAGTTTATTACTACGTCACGACGCAGAGAACAAGTATGCTCACTACCGCGAGCGACGGTGATTGCAATCAAAAACACCTGGCTGACACGACACGTACGCCTGTACTCGACGTTGCACACAGCAACCGTCACTGACGTCGTACGTTGCAACCTTTCACACGACACCCAAATGTCGAACCGGTCCCACCGACTGGGATTAAGTCTCTCTACGGCAAACCCTCGTAGAGCAGACTTCTCTATCCTTTCAGCATCGGCATCAGACGGTGAGGTATGCCTCAACACCCAGGTTAACATGTTACATCGGTTTCCTGGGTCCCATATAGCCAGTATGCATCCGGTACACAACTCAAACTTGCCCAACGGGCCGCACACGAGAACGGGCCTTAATCGACTCAGACATAGACTAGGCTCACAGGACCACGTCCTTGACCTTCCATCCACTGCCCGGTCTCCATTCCCAACTATGAGGATCAATTCCCAACTCTTCCGATTGATCCCCCTAAATCCCTGTTCAAAAATAGGAATCTGCCCACTCGAGGTTTGCTTCTTTTAATCCACTTTTGTTGAGATCAGCAGTTATAATTAATTGATAACATATCCTACATTAAAACTCCAGGGTTTTCTGGGTCATGCATTTGGAGTTTCACACCATCTAGACGTAATGCAATAAATATAATGCTAGACGTATGAAGTGAATACAAATAAAAACTTGTAAATTTGATGCAAACCGGGGCTTTCCTTTGTTTTGCAGGGGCTAATATATATAACTCAGTTAGTGAAGATCACTTGAGGCTTGATCAACTGCTTTCCTACTTCCTTGATTTCTACCCCGATGACTCCTACTCCTCCACGTAGATACTACACGTGATGAATATGCATATATATTTAATTGTAAAACTTTGCTACAAGTTCTAACAACAAGTTTCAAAACTGGAACTCTGTTCAAGAATTTAAAATGACACTGGTGCTAAGGTTTTGGGTTTGGATCTAAGCAGATGATTAGTGCTAAGTGGTTTCCCCCTCTTCTATATTGATCACCTTAAGAGGTTAAACAGAACAGGGGTGATCCAGAGCTCCAATGGAGCTGAGAATTTTCATGTGAGTTCCTTGTTACAAGAAAACACTCTGGACCAAAAATTAGAACTTTTTATTGAGTGGTTTATTCAGAATAATTTTCTAAGCAATTGAGCAAAGAAAAATAAATTCTGAGGTCACACCCATGTTCATGCCAAACTTAGTGAGCTACAATTTCAATTATAGCTCATAGAGTTTGCATGAATTTTCCTAGCATTTGTGGAGCTAAGATTTGCCCAGAACTGAATTTCCAAGTTTTGGGAATTCTCTGAAAATGTTTCTGTATTCAATTGAACACAGCATCTTCAAATCAGAATTTCCCTGAACAAATCAACTCCAATTGAGCTGAAACTTTTACAGGGGTTCACTAACACCCTATGGACTATTCTGGCGAAATCTGAGGATTTTTGGATTAACCAAACTCCCTCTAAAATTCTTTTGCTGAAAAGCTTTAAAGAATTTTCCAGAATTATTTAGTGAGTTACATACAAATTGGGTTGTATATTTGGACATAGCTATTCAATATGAATCCAACCCAATTTGAATCACTAAATTAGGAGCTTCCTACCAAAAGTTATGAGGTTCTAAAGTTTGGGGGAAATCTGAATTTGAATTCTGTTCTATTTTCTAATTTTCAGAGACATAAGAAATTAACACAACATTTGGCCAAGCAAATGAGGTCTAATGATTCTGAATATTTTACTGGAGTTCAAGTATTTTGGAAGAATCTTCTGCCCAAATTTGGGGATTTTCCAATACACAGAACTCCTGGAAAAATTCCTACAAGATTTTACTTATATGAATTAATGAGCCAAAACCAGGGATTTTCATAAATATTGGGCTGTACCCCTGGATAGTACTATTTGAGAGGAATCCAACAAAATTTATCTCACTATTTTTGGAGCTTTCTACACGGAGTTATGTATTTTCCAAGTTTGAACAGCTCTCTGTTTGATTTTAAACAGAACAGTCACACGTGGGGCCCACGGGTCAGGTGCTTCTTCAACCTCCCGCCAGAGCCCGCGGGTGCACACCTGCAGAAAATTTGGCATGGCTCGTTCTCCCTTATTTCTCCACCAAATGAGCTCCGATTTCGCCTTACATGCTATTGGGAACGTGGCGCAGCTGCCGGGCAAGGTTTCCCCGCGTGAAAACGGCTGTAGGTGGGTCGGCACTGGCGGGGCGGCTCGGGAGCTCGACATGGACGCGTTCCAGCGTGTCCAAGGCATCTCCCGGCGAGCTACGATGTCTTACAGCATCCCTATGGGTCTAGGAACATGGAACGGAGATCAAATCGTGCAGAACATAGCTGCAAACTAGTCGTCACCGTGGACCGTGGCAGTTTAGGCCGCCGGCGACGATTTCTCGTCGCCCGGGGCATAGGAGGGTCGGTTTTCTTTGGTTTTCGGCGGGGGAGGGCGCTAGGGCATCTACTTGCTGTGGTTTGAATTTTAGGAGGTATGATCGATCAGTTTGAGAGAATTTCACGAATTAAACACAGTCTGTTCTATACGTGCGCCGGTGCCAAAAATCAAATTCCGGCGAGCCGGCGTCAGGGGACAGCAGGGGGACGACGGGATGAGGATCAGTACCTCCTGGCGCACCTCTGTGGCCTCTTGAGCACGATGGAGAAGCGCTGGACTGGCCGGGAGACGATCAGCAATGGAGGCGTCGTGGCTCTGGTTTGGCCGGAAGAAAAACTGGCTCAGTCACAGCAGAGGAAGGCCGGAGGTGAGCTGGGGATCGGTGTAACGCGTTGAGGAGAGAACGGTGCAGCTCCTGGGCGGTTCCCCCTGGCACCAACGTGGCTGTAGGTTGATCGGCGCTGCAGGGCAGAGAAGAGACGACGCCTGTTTCTGTTTTCGGCTGAGAGCGCGAGAAGGCTTCGTCTGCTGTGGATTTGCTCGTACTGAGGGAGTGGATCACGTTGAAAACACAAGAGCCATTCACAGGACGCCAGCATCCGGAGGAGGGGAGCAGGAGGTGGCCGATCGATCTCGGTGGCGCCTGGATACAGAACCCCCGTGGATGAGAAGAACAGAGAATTGCTTAGGGGTTAAGGCACACCTTTCAGCTCAATGACATGTGGGCCCCACCACAGCTCCCTGTTATCCCCTCTCATTCTTCTCACAAATATCTCCACAGTTTACAAATGATCCATCCAACTGTTTGAAGTTGCAAATTGAGTTGCATTTGGAGAGTTGGGCAAATTTCATCCAAATTTAAATGTGTATGTGAATTCTTGGCCAATTTAAGTCCTTTTGGGAGAAATGGATAGCAAATCTTTTCAAAAATTGATGAAACTTTGCCTACCCCCTAATTTGGACCTAAGGAATCCAAATGTGAACTCTGATCATTGATTTGGCTGCTGCAAATGAGGTTTTTAATACAACAGTTTGGAAACCCTTGCATTACTCTCATTTGAATTTTTGAGTGGAATAATTTGTTCTCAAAATCTGACTTTAGCTTCCTCCCACATATGGGAACTTCCCAACTTGATTTTAGATCCCACTTGGGTTCCATGTCTTCAAATAAATATTTGAATCTGGGTGAAGAAAGCTCTCATGTGTATTATCACATGTGAAAAGAAAAGTTTTAACAAGTCCCATTTTTCATACATGTGAAACCAACTTTGTGCAAACAAGAGTTTCTTTGTATGCATATTTTGGTACCTTTACAATCCTCCCCCCTTAAAAGAATCTCGTCCCGAGATTATAAGGTAAAAACGAGAGGGAGGATGGTTAAAAATTATAGATTGTGCGACGTCAAGGGTTGGGATGATTGACACGAAGAAATCCTTCGCTCTCCCATGTCGCTTCAACCTTGGAGTAAGCACTCCCTAAAACTTTATAGAACCACAACGTATGGTCGCATGTGGTTCGGTCCATTATATCGATGATCTGAGCCAGTCCTTCCTGATGTGTGAGATCTGGCTTCAGTCCTTCGATATTCCCCAGCTGAATGGTGATTGAACACTTGAGGCACTTCCTCAGCTGAGAAATGTGGAAGATGTCATACACACCGGTGATACATCCAGACGGTATGCAACGGGTCCACATCTTTCCATAACCTGGAATGGACCAACAAATCGAGATGGATATAAACTATGACAAGTGAGCCTCGTCAACAATCTTTCTCCCTCGACCCTAATTTACGGGGTACGACGATTCTGTTCTTAAACTGCAGGACGCCGTATCCGCCTTTCCGGCATTATTTCAGTTTTCCCCACTGTCTATACATCTCCGCAAAGGTGACATGCCCTTGTCACGTTTCTGGACTCCCACTCTTTCTTCACGGATGGTGGGGATAAAAGCTAAATTGTAGAGAGCTCTAGGGTGAACCATACGTAATGGTGGCTCGCTCTCTTCCAATGGGTGATGGTTGGATTACGAACGAGTGACTTGCGACTCCCGCATTTTCCCACGTTATCCTTGCCGAGGTGATAATGGATCTCTATTTCGTAATCCTTTATCAACTCCAACCATCTTTGCTGCCTCATGCTACACTCCTTCTGAGTGAATATGTACTTGAGGCTCTTGTGGTCGATATATGAAATGCACGAGGTTACCGAGTAGGTAGTGCCTCCACATTTTGAGTACGAGTACCACGACAGTGAGTCCTAAGTCATGAGTCAGATAGTGTTGCTCATGATTCCTAATTTGCCATGATCCATATACGACCACCCTTTGGTCTTGCATCAGCACACATCCTAGCCCAAAGCCGGATGCATCGCAGTACACAATGAACGGTTTTGTTGTGTTTGGCTGCGCCAAAACCGGTGCTGATGTTAAGTGTTTTATTAATGCCTTGAACGCTGCTTTACTTGCTGGACCCCAAACATCTTTGGTAGTCTTCTTCAGCATCTCTGTCCTAGGCTTGGCAATCTTCGAGAAGTTTGAAATGAACCTCCGATAATATCCCGCGAGTCCGAGGAAACTCCGTACCTCGTGAGCAGTTCTCGGGGATTTCCAATGCAGCACATGTGCGATATTACTCGGGCTTACAGCGATGCCCTTCGCTGAGATGATATGCCTGAGACAAAGTACATGTGATATCTAAAATTCGCACTTGCTGAATTTCACATACAGCTTGTGATCCCGCAGCCGTTGCAAGACTATACGCAGGTGCCTCTCGCGTTCCTCCTCCGACTTGGAATAAACCAGTAGGTCGTCGATGAAGACCACGACAACATATCCAGCTCCGGCATGAATACCGAGTTCCTTAAGTACATGGACTGAGCTGGAGTGTTGGTAAGGCCAAGGAATATGACAGGTACTCATAAACTCCGTACCTTATCGAAAAACTGTCTCCAGAATAGCCTCGGCCCATATCTCAATCTGATGGTACCCTGATCCTAAGTCCATCTTGGAAAAGATACTTGCTTTGACCAACTGATCAAACAATATGTCGATCTGTGGTAACGGGTACTTGTCCTTGATTGTCACAATGTTAAGCGGACGAAAATTAACACTAAGCCATAGTGTCTCATCCTTCTTCCTACTACACAGCGCAGAGCAACCCCAAGATCATGAGCTTGGTCGTATAACTCATTCACTCATGAGTTCACTTAGTTGCTCGTTCAACCGTTCTCTTTGCTGTGAAGAACAGACTCTTCTGTTCTAACCTAGATTTTGATCCATTTAGAGCATTTTCATAACGCATGTTGAATACCAAATTAAAGTTAACTTTAATATCTTTCCAACGAGTATCCAAATGCCTCCATATCATTTCTGGATCCGAAGTTATGATTGCCCAAAGTTGACAAAATTTCTGCATAAAATTTGCCAGCATCTCCTTTGTATGTGGCTGACTTTATCACTGTTGTATATGAAAATACAACAAGAATCTGAACAACCTTTGAACTACAACAATGTTGCATATCTCATAACCTTTCCAACGGTGTATCACATGCTCCCTAGGGATTTTTCTACAGGAAGTTATGGCTTAAAAACAGAAAGGTCCAGAGAGGTTTTGCTACTGTCCTGGTTCTGAACAGTTTGCCTTCAACTGGACTTTTCACCAACTTAACTTATGATTTTGCTCTGGAGGTCTACAGGAGAGTTGTAGAGCACTTGAAAATATTTCCAGAACTGTATCATACAACTTAATTGGTTAAAGCTCCTCAGAGTTATGCTATGTTAAAGTCCAGCAAAAATTTCTGCCAGAAACAGAGCACTCTGTTTTTGAAATCTTTGAAACCTAAACCTTCTCTTATTTGAATCTTAGCACAAAATAAGAGTTCAGTGACTAATAATTATTTCAAACTTCCATTTTTAGTTGAAAGTTAGCTCATGAATCATTTCTTCATAGGGAAGAGGATTATTAGTGTAGTACGGTGTCGATGCACCGTAAGAAGCATGTCGGTACTACGTAGCCTCACCAAAGAAAATCCTAATCCGGATTATACCGGCATATACGTTTTATCAGTGGCACTAGACGGTCTCTCGCACACGTGTACTACACGGGATACGTACGTGGTTAGTACCTGCAGAAGATCACTCAATAGTGGTGCACTCAAAGTTTTCTCATTTCAGGCAGTTCTATAATTGAAAGTAAATACAAACGCCCGTATCATTGTCATACGGCCGTCCTTGAGTTAAGTCACGTCTCATGGTACGTGATCGTGTTTCAACACCACACGACGGGGAACCCGAGTATATCATGAACGGGTCGTCATGGTTGGGAATGTTATCAACCCAACAGATACCACCTACTGCCCTGCAGGGCACGCCGATGGCAAGCGCTGCGTATGTCCTCCTGGGCTATTTCCAGCAGACCATACTATCGCGTTACTGACCACACGATGGGGTCTCCACTTACTTGCCTAATGCATGCTAGGGATCAGCGTTTCATATGAACTCAGGAACATAAAGAGTCCAAGAGTTCATATTAACGTCTCACACCAAGCTTTGAGACCTTTCCCTGAACCACTTTCCTCGTCAGGGGAGCTAACCGAAATTGATCCGCTTTCGGTGGCGTTCCTTACCATGCTTACCTGAACGTAGGTGCGTCGTTACATAATTAAAATTTCAGAATTATAACAAGTATGTTAGTACTGCCACTTTAAGTAACTATACTACTATAGTCCTTATGTGGGCCTAATATCATTTCCTCACCGTATCCTAAGTTCTTGTAGTAATACGATCCTTATTCAGTGCGCTATTACCAATGCGGCTCTGATACCACGCTGTGAGGACCCTGCAATCCCGATCACTCACGGGGATGGGACACCTCGCCCGGGAATCGCATTGGGTGGTGCCGTGCGATGCGGCACCCAACAGCACACATAATAAAGCATCATATTACATAAAACAAGTGGAAGCTTACAAAGTGTTGATTTTACAAATACTTCTCAAAATAAACTACAGCGGAAGACTATTACAACTCACGTCTCATACCTATGCTAAGCAACAGAGAAGGTGTCCAGCCCGCAGACCCTTCTCGCTAGCAACACTGTCATAATAGCAGCGGCAGGGGTTACCATGAGTTCACCACTCGGGGAGTTCCGAGTCTCATCGGATACCCGTACATCTCAGCGTACAATTATTACCTGCAAAACAACTTGTGCAGTATCTGTGAGCACGAAGCTCAGCAAGACTGACCCGTCACCCTAGTCATGAAACTCTACATGATGAAAATAGAGGGCTAATTATAGCAGTTTGCACAAACGATCAACTTGAGCTAAAGGAGAGTCCTTACCTCAAGTTTTAATCAACTTTTATAGACCTCGTGCAACTTACATCGAGACTCCACAATCAAACAAGAAACGCTTCATCTTGATGTCACTTGCCCGAGGTGAAAGTAACTTTAGTGAGCTACCCTAGACTCATACAGACCTTGCGCCATTACCGTCGAGACTCCACAATCAAACAAGAAACGCTTTGCCTCGACAATACTAGCCCAAGGTGGAATGTAAATTTAGTGAAGTATTGATCTTTCCTCATCTCCATTATGAGGATTACTCACGAAGCATATTAAACGTTTCCCAGTTTATTACTACGTCACGACGCAGAGAACAAGTAAGCTCACTACCGTGAGCGACGGTGATTGCAATCAAAAACACCCGGCTGACACGACACGTACGCCCGTACTCGACGTTGCACACAGCAACCGTCACTGACGTCGTACGTGGCAACCTTTCACACGACACCCAAATGTCGAACCGGTCCCACCGACTGGGATTAAGTCTCTCTACGGCAAACCCTCGTAGAGCAGACTTCTCTATCCTTTCAGCATCGGCATCAGACGGTGAGGTATGCCTCGACACCCAGGTTAACATGTTACATGATTTCCTGGGTCCCATATAGCCAGTATGCATCCGGTACACAACTCAAACTTTCCCAACGGACCGCACACGAGAACGGGCCTTAATTGACTCAGACATAGACTAGGCTCAAAGGACCACGTCCTTGACCTTCCATCCACTGCCCAGTCTCCATTCCCAACTATGAGGATCAATTCCCAACTCTTCCGATTGATCCCCCTAAATCCCTGTTCACGAGTAGGAATCTGCCCACTCGAGGTTTGCTTCTTTTAATCCACTTTTGTTGAGATCAGCAGTTATAATTAATTGATAACATATCCTACATTAAAACTCCAGGGTTTTCTAGGTCACGCATTTGGAGTTTCATACCATCTAGACGTAATGCAATAAATATAATGCTAGACGTATGAAGTGAATACAAATAAAAACTTATGAATTTGATGCAAACCGGGGCTTGCCTTTGTTTTGCAGGGGCTAATATATATAACTCAGTTAGTGAAGATCACTTGAGGCTTGATCAACTGCTTTCCTCCTTCCTTGATTTCTACCCTGATGACTCCAACTCCTCCACATAGATACTACACGTGATGAATATGCATATATGTTTAATTGTAAAACTTTGCTACAAGTTCTAACAACAAGTTTCAAAACTGGAACTCTGTTCAAGAATTTAAAATGACACTGGTGCTAAGGTTTTGGGTTTGGATCTAAGCATATGATTAGTGCTAAGTGGTTTCCCCCTCTTCTATATTGATCACCTTAAGAGGTTAAACAAAACAGGGGTGATCCAGAGCTCCAATGGGGCTGAGAATTTTTATGTGAGTTCCTTGTCACAAGAAAACACTCTGGACCAAAAATTAGCACTTTTTATTGAGTGGTTTGTTCAGAATAATTTTCTAAGCAATTGAAAAAAGAAAAATAAATTCTGAGATCACACCCATGTTCATGCCAAACTTAGTGAAATACAATTTCAATTATAGCTCATATAGTTTGCATGAATCTTACTAGCATTTTTGGAGCTAAGATTTGCCCAGAACTGAATTTCCAAGTTTTGGGAATTCTCTGAAAATGTTTCTGTATTCAATTGAACACAGCATCTTCAAATCTGAATTGCCCTGAACAAATCAACTCCAATTGAGCTGAAACTTTTACAGGGGTTCACTAACACCCTAAGGACTATTCTGGCGAAATTTGAGGATTTTTGGATTAACCAAACAACCTTTAAAATTCATTTGCTGAAAAGCTTTAAAGCATTTTCCAGAATTATTTAGTGAGTTCCATACAAATTGGGTTGTATATTTGGACGTAGCTATTCAATATGAATCCAACTCAATTTGAATCACTAAATTTGGTGCTTCCTAGCAAAAGTTATGAGGTTCTAAAGTTTGGGGGAAATCTGAATTTGAATTCTGTTCTATTTTCTAATTTTCAGAGACATAAGAAATTAACACCACATTTGGCCAAGCAAATGAGGTCCAATGATTCTGATAATTTTACTGGAGTTCAAGTATTTTTGGAAGAATCTTCTGCCCAAATTTGGGGATTTTCCAATACACATAACTCCTGGAAAAATTCCTACAACATTTTCCTTATATGAATTAATGAGCCAAAACCAGGGATTTTCATAAATATTGGGCTGTACCCCTGGATAGTACTATTTGAGAGGAATCCAACAAAATTTATCTCACTATTTTTGGAGCTTTCTACACGGAGTTATGCATTTTCCAAGTTTGAACAGCTCTCTGTTTGATTTTAAACAGAACAGTCACACGTGGGGCCCAGGGGTCAGGTGCTTCTTCAACCTCCCGCCAGAGCCCGCGGGTGCACACCGGCAGAAAACTTGGCATGGCTCGTTCTCCCTTATTTCTATACCAAATGAGCTCCGGTTTCGCCCTACATGCTCCTGGGAACGTGGCGCAGCTGCCGGGCAAGGTTTCCCCGCGTGAAAACGGCTGTAGGTGGGTCGGCACTGGTGGGGCGGCTCGGGAGCTCGACATGGACGTGTTCCAGCGTGTCTAAGGCATCTCACGGCGAGCTACGATGTCCTACAGCATCCCTATGGGTCTAGGAACATGGAATGGAGATCAAATCGTGCATAACATAGCTGCAAACTAGTCGTCACCGTGGACCGTGGCAGTTTTGGCTGCCGGCGACGATTTCTCGTCGCCCGGGGCATAGGAGGGTCGGTTTTCTTTGGTTTTCGGCGGGGGAGGGCGCTAGGGCATCTACTTGCTGTGGTTTGAATTGTAGGAGGTATGATCAATCGGTTTGAGAGAATTTCACGAATTAAACACGGACTGTTCTATACGTGCGCCGGTGCCAAAAATCAAATTCCGGCGAGCCGGCGTCAGGGGAGAGCAGGGGACGACGGGATGAGGATCAGTACCTCCTGGCGCACCTCTGTGGCCTCTTGAGCACGCTGGAGAAGCGCTGGACTGGCCGGGAGATGATCAGCAATGGAGGCGTCGTGGCTCTGGTTTGGCCGGAAGAAAAACTGGCTCAGTCACAGCAGAGGAAGGCCGGAGGTGAGCTGGGGATCGGTGTAACGCGTTCAGGAGAGAACGGTGCAGCTCCTGGGTGGTTCCCCCTGGCACCAACGTGGCTGTAGGTTGATCGGCGCTGCAGGGCAGAGAAGAGACGACGCCTGTTTCTGTTTTCGGCTGAGAGCGCGAGAAGGCTTCGTCTGCTGTGGATTTGCTCGTACTGAGGGAGTGGATCACGTTGAAAACACAAGAGCCATTCACAGGACGCCAGCAACCGGAGGAGGGGAGCAGGAGGTGGCCGATCGATCTCGGTGGCGCCTGGGTACAGAACCCCCGTGGATGAGAAAAACAGAGAATTGCTTAGGGGTTAAGGCACACCTTTCAGCTCAATGACATGTGGGCCCCACCACAGCTCCCTCTTATCCCCTCTCATTCTTCTCACAAATATCTCCACAGTTTACAAATGATCCATCCAACTGTTTGAAGTTGCAAATTGAGTTGCATTTGGAGAGTTGGGCAAATTTCATCCAAATTTAAATGTGTATTTGAATTCTTGGCCAATTTAAGTCCTTTTGGGAGAAATGGATAGCAAATCTTTTCAAAAATTGATGAAACTTTGCCTACCCCCTAATTTGGACCTAAGGAATCCAAATGTGAACTCTTATCATTGATTTGGCTGCTGCAAATGAGGTTTTTAATACAACAGTTTGGAAACCCTTGCATTACTCTCATTTGAATTTTTGAGTGGAATAATTTGTTCTCAAAATCTGACTTTAGCTTCCTCCCACATATGGGAACTTCCCAACTTGATTTTAGATCCCACTTGGGTTCCAAGTCTTCAAATAAATATTTGAACTTGGGTGAAGAAAGCTCTCATGTGTATTATCACATGTGAAAAGAAAAGTTTTAACAAGTCCCATTTTTCATACATGTGAAACCAACTTTGTGCAAACAAGAGTTTCTTTGTATGCATATTTTGGGACCTTTACATGTTACCCATGAATGAGGTTGACGTACGATAGGACCTATCTTATGCCGAGTAACCGGTCAAGGTTTTGGAGACAATGGAACGCCTCACAAGAAATAAAAGAATCCAGATGTGCAGGGTGCAGTGGAAGCATCACTCGGAAGAGGAAGCCACATGGGAGCGAGAAGATGAGCTTAAGGCACAGTTTCCGGAATTGTTTTCCTAGAACCACAAATCTCGAGGATGAGATTTTCTTTTATGGGGGGTAGAGCTGTAACACCCCAAAACCTGCTAAAGAGGGGAATTTAAAAATTTCTGGATGTAATGCATGTGATAAAGCAATTCAAATTTAAACTGGAATTCAAATTCAAATCAAAACAGAAAAAGAAAAGGAAAAAGAAAAAAGAAAAAGAAAACAGAAACCGGCCAGTGGGCCGAAACCCGCCAGCCGGGCCAAGACCCCGCGCCAGCCAGCCCAACCCGCGCCCCCCTCTCTCCCTCTCTCTGACGTGCGGGGCCCACCGTCGTCTTCTTCCCCCGCGCGCCCAACCGACGCCGGACTCTCTCCCGTGCCCGATCAAAACCAACCCCGGAACCCACGCTCCTAGCCCCGATTTCCGGTCCCGAACGCCCCAACGTGATCTCAACAGACCGCCGCCCTCCCTCGTCCATTTAAACGCCGAAATCCGCCCCTTTTTCCTCCCCGCTCGGCAGTTTTTCTCTCTGGTGAGAACCGAAGCTTCTACAGCTGATTTCCTTCGATCCTTGCTCAAATTTCCCGATCTAACATGCTGATCACGTTCCACCGCCACCGGGGAGCCCTGCAAGTGAAGGAAACAGCGTGTCTTGCGCCCCGACTGCCACTTCGACGTGCACCAAAGACTATCGCCGTTGAAGCTCGCCGCCGACCGACTTCCAGGGCCTCCGAGTGCAGGAAAATCCCTCGGTGAGCATCCCCTAACCCTCCGCAGCTGATCCGTGCAAAAAGATGTGAGTTCCAGCGTGTAGCGGCAAAAACCGAGGCTGCGCCAGCGAGATCGCCACCCCCGCCGCCGCGCGCCTGGGCTGCCTCCGGCCAGGGCGACGTGGCCCCTTGAGGGCCGTCTATTTTAAACCGCACGGCAGAAATAAAACCGACGCGTACCGTTTCGGCGATCTAATCTGAGCCGTCTGTTTTAAATCGGACGGTCCATGTCGGCCCCGCATTATAAAGGCCGGGATTCTTACGCGCTACCCCCTGAGGATCTCGGTAAACACGAGCTAGCCCCGGAAACTTCTGATCTAGCCCCTGGACCCTCAGAAATTCGTGTAAATTCATTTAAAATCAGTTTTAGCCCCTGGACTCAATAAAAATTAGGAAAACCCCTCTGTTATGCGTAGTTAGACCCCTGGAAATTTAGGAAATAGTAAATTAAACCCTGCAGTAGGGTGGATTTACCTTTTTGACCCTATAGGATATTAAATTCAGAAATTTGAATATGTGACTAGGATTTAAATTTAAATGGTGATGCAAACACATGCGCAAATATAATTTTAAACTCCCCTAGCACTTGGACAACCTTTAGAATGAGTTAAAATAGATTTTAGGCTGAAAAGGGACCTGTCTAAATGTTATTCATATTTATTAGTTCTAGAAACACATTTTTAGGCTAGGAAATAATTCTGAAAACTGATAAAATAAATTTAAATTGGTTCACATCAGAGGAGAAGTTCAAAAATATATTATTTAATATTTTAGATCAGAACCTATTCTGTTTAGATGATATGTCCTACTCTTTAATATTTAAATTCACTTTTAGGCATAGAAAATAAATCTGAAAATATAGGAAGATAGGTATGCATAATTAGAAAATGATAAATGAAGTCTCCAAATCCAAAAACTTCAGTTTAGGATTTGGTAGAAGATCTGAAAACATATTTGAAGTAGGAAATTATTTTTCATAGACACTTGTGGCTAAAAAGTATATTAATTAAATATAGAGAATTTGTTCAAAATTGGAAATTCCTATATAGTGTACAAATGGGAATCTGAATACAAAAGTTAGAAATAATATATATAAATGTTTAAAAAGTGTATGTAGGCCTAAAATCAACACATCTAGGGTAACCACAACACTTAAACATGTGAATGACTTTCATATGTATGTATGTGTGGTTTGCATGAGTGAAAGTGTGGACTATGGCTTATGGATTGTTGTTTTCTTTTGCTATGTGTATTGGCATGAGTACAACCTGCTCCAGAGCAAGTCCTCCCCTTTAAAGACCAAGACTTTCCATTTCCAGAGCAGCAGGAAGAAGGCAAGTGTCCTTGACCACTTTGATCCTATGCTAGGATGTGTAGATAGAACTAATTGCATTGTCAATTGAAATATGAAACCCATGCTAGGAAGTTTCCCTAGAATTGCATTATCTTGTTTCCTTGTAGCTTGGGTTGGGATTTGTTTTATTATATCATTCATTCATAATACTTATGCTTAGCCATGCTTAGAATGGGATAAGTGGAATATGAGATCATCAACTTGTTTACGTTACTCTTGAATGAGACATTATGAGTTATGTAGAGGCAGGGATCGAGGCAAGTTGGATGATTTGGTTGGTGCTGGGTGCACGAGACTCGGGTTTGTGTTTAGTACTTGCCTGGATCCTAAGGACCGGTTCATGGAGCATGTAACCTGACTTTACCGTGCAAACCACATGCTGAGATGGGGCAGCTTGGCCAATTAATTAGGTGTATCCCCGGCGTAGTATGGGTGTTTTAGATGGTGCGGGGAATAGGTGTCATCTGGACTACCATATGAACCGTAAGGCTCAAGAGGGGGCCACTGCAGCGGGGTTGGAGCCTCTTGTATGCTGTTAGGGGTGAAACCTCAGTGGGTCCACGCTCGTCGGAAATCCCTTTGTAAAGGCTTCATAGTGATCTCCTGGCTACACACCTGGGAAGTGTGAATGTGGTTCGCGGCCACTGGCATAATGGAGGTTCTTTTTGTCCACCCGGCAATGGGGGATGAAATCACTACATGTGGGTACAGTGGTGCAAACTCTGCAGAGTCAAAACTGTCATGACAGCCGTGCTCACGGTCAAGAGCGTCTTGGACTTATTCATGATTAGAGGATGATGGATTGGGAAGTTGAGGATGTTAAGCGGGAAGCTTAACATTTGAGTTGAGACTATGTGTACTTGATATTGATGATGGGTTGAGGGATTGGGACCATTTCACCTATGTAGTAATTGTAACACCCCGAAATTTTGATTCAAAACACTAAACCATGTTCAGAGGGGAATTTAAAAATTTTTGGACGTGTTGCATGTTTTGCAAAAATTGAAATTCAAACTGGAATTCAAATTATACTCAAAACAGAAAAGAAATGGAAAAGAAAAAGAGAAACGGAAAAAAACCGGCCAGTGGGCCGAAACCCGCCAGCCGGCCCAGCTTCCCCGCGCCAGCCCGCCCCATCGCGCGCCGCGCTGCCTCTCACAGACGGGTGGGACCCGCCTGTCATCCCTAACCCCGCGACCTCGGACTTTTCCCCGAGCGCACGCGATCTTAACCGATCGGAAAACCCGTCCCGCAGCCCGAATTCCGGTCCCAGAAGAATACAACTCGATCACAACTGACCCACCGCCCTCCCCCGGCTATAAAAACCCCAGCCCCGATCGGTTTTTCTCACGCGATCGCCGATTTTCACTCCGGTGAGCACCGAGACTTCGCCGGTGAATTCTAGCCGATCTAAGCTCGGAAACTCTGATCTAACTCGCTGGTCTTGATCCACCGCCTCCGGGGAACTTTGCAGGTGCAGAAAACTCGGAGACTTACGGTGTAAACACAGCGCCGACGAGCTTCGCCGTGGTTTTGCCTCGGACCTCGCCGCCGATCACTTTCCAGGACCCCCGAGCTCGAGAAAACCCCCGAGGTGAGATCCCTGACCTCCCCTCTACCGATCTATGCCATAAGATCACAGTTTTAGGCAGAATTCTCGAGGATCCGAAACTTTCCGGCGAGATCGCCGCTTCCCGCCGCCGTGCGCCGCCGGCAGCGCCGCCCGCGCTCGATCGGAGCGACGTGGCCGCTTGTGCGCCGTTTATTTTAAATCGCACGGTAGACTTTAAAACCCCGCGTACCGGTTCGATGTTATAATCTCAGCCGTCGGTTTAAAATCAGACGGTCCACGTCAGCCCCGCGTTATAAAGACTGAAATTCTTACGTGCTACCCCCTGGGGTTCTCTGGAATTGAGAGCTAGCCCCGGAAACTTCAGATCTAGCCCCTGGAACTCCAGAAAATCGTGTAAATTCATTTAAAAATCAGTTTTAGCCCCTGGACTTAATAAAAATTAGGAAAAACACCTCTGATAAGTGTAGCTAGACCCCTGGAAATTATGAAAATAATATTATAGACCCTGTAATGGGGTGAATTCATTATTTTAGCCCTGTTTAGTATTTAATTTAGAAAATTGAATATGTAACTAGTGTTTAAAAATTAAAAAGGGGGACAAACATAATTGTCAAAATTAATTAAAAACTTTCTCAGTACTTAGAAAACTTTGGAGTGAGATAAAAATCTATTTTTGGGCTGAAATGAATCTGTTTCATTTATTATTCACATTTATTAGTATAGGGACACATTTTGAAGTAAAGAATAGTTATAGAAAAATAAGGAAAATAATTATGAAATAGTCTACATCAGAAGCCAAGGTCAAAATATGTTATTAAATTATTTAGGACCAGAACCTATACTGTTTAGGTGATGTGTATTACCAATTTCATAATAAAATGCACAATTATGCATAGGAATATAAATCTGAAAATATAGCAACTAGTAGATGATAAATGGAGTTTTTAAAATCCAAAGGGTTCAGTTTAGGGTTGGTAGAAATTATGAAGGCACATATGGGGAAGAAAAATACTTTTCATACACACTTGGTAGTAAAAAGGTGTAGTAGTTGAATATAAGAAATTTATTGGAAACCCATATAAATAGTATGTAGGTATAAATGTGGACACAAAAGTACGAATCATATATACATGGTTAAAAGTGCATGCAAGCCACAACTTAACACACATAAAGTAACCACAACACATATAATGGTAAAGAACTTTTATAAATATGAATGTGTGGTTTGTATGAAGTAGAAGTGTGAACTATGTCTTATGATTATTGTTTTTCTTTTGCTATCTGTGATGGTATGAAGTAGAACCTGTTCAAGAGCAAGTTAACCCTTTCCAAGATCAGGACTACCCATTTCAAGAGCAGCAAGAAGGAGGCAAGTGTCCTTGACCACTTTGATCCTATGCTAGGATGTGTAGATAGAATTATTTGCATTGTCAAGTTAAATATGAAACCCATGCTAGGAAGTTTCCCTAGAATTGCATTACCTTGTTTCCTTGTAGCTTGGGTTGGGATTTATTTTGTCATGTCATTTATTTCCATGCATATGCTTAGCCATGCTTAGAATGGGATATTTGGGACATGAGATCATCAGTTTATATTACCATACTCTTGAATGAGACATTGTGAGTTATGTAGAGGTAGGGATCAAGGCAAGTTGGATGTTTTGGTTGTGTGCTGGGTGCACGAGACTTGGGTTTGTATTTAGTACTTGCCTGGATCCTAAGGACCGGTTCATGGAGCATGTAACCCGGCTTTACAGTGCCAACCACATGCTGAGATGGGGCAGCTTGGCCAATTAATTAGGTGTATCCCCGGCGTAGTATGGGTGTGTTGGATGGTGCGGGGAGTAGGTGTCAGCTGGACTACCATATGAACCGCAAGGCTCAAGAGGGGGCCACTGCAGCGGGGTTGGAGCCTCTTGTATGCTGTTAGGGGTGAAACCTCAGTGGGCCCACGCTCGTCGGGAATCCCTTTGTAAAGGCTTCGTAGTGATCTCCTGGCCGCACACCTGGGAAGTGTGAATGTGGATCGTAGCCACTGGCATAATGGAGGTTCTTTTAGTCCACCCGGCAACGGGGGATGAAATCACTACTTGTGGGTACAGTGGTACAAACTCTGCAGAGTCAAAACTGTCTTGACAGCCGTGCTCACGGTTAAGAGCGGCCTGGACTTATTCATGATTAGAGGATTGATGGTTTTGGAAGTTAAGCGGGGAGCTTAACATTGGAAATGATGTTATGGTTATTCGGTTATGATGATGGGATGGGAGATTGGGACCATTTCACCTGTGTAGTAATGAAGGTGCTTAATAAGCTAAGGTGATAGGTATTAATTGCGTAGTGCTTTAACCATGAGTTCAACCTCTCCTTGTTCTAGCCATGCATGATATAATTTTCCCACACTTGCTGAGTACCATTGGTACTCAACCTTGCATATTTGTTGGTTTATATTGCTGCTCAGGTCAAGATAATGAGGTGGTGTATAACGACCAGGATTTTGGACCCGAGGAAGGATTTTAGGTTCATGAAGACCCCGGGCAACGCCTGTGATGGAGCCCTAAAAGAATAATATTCCGCTGCTAGTTTATTTACTTGTGATGAAGCATTAGTGTCCATTGAGACATTTGCGATGTAAGACTTATTTATATTCGACACCTGGCTTGTAATAAATGATGCTTCACTATTTGTCATCACATGTATGAGAAAATGATCCTGGCATACATGTGATATTCACTTGGTTGTTCTTCGGAAAAACCGGGTGTGACAGAGGTGGTATCAGAGCCAAGGTTGCCCGTAGGAACGTGGACCTAGGTAGAAATGGACGTATTTAAGGGCCCTATTTTCTTAAAAACTATTTTCCAAGGTGTGGGTGGAAAAGTGTTATTAAAGGAGTCATTTTCTTCATCTTACCCCAACTTTCATTCAAAATAGGATTTTTGTTTGAGAATTTATCTAACCTAATTTTAAATTCTTTTGTTTTAGATGGTTCGCATGATTCGCACCGCTCGTAAGTCCACAGGAGGGAGGGTTCCGTAGTGGCCCTTGCCGAAAGAGAGGAGAGTCGTCCAGTGACGTACCATTCCTACGGATTGGCAGTAGGAGATTTGTTGCGCCGTCTTCGACGTATGCTCGAAGCCGCCGGCAATACGGGCAAGCTCATCATCCACTATAACTCCACCAGGACCATCCGTGAGAAGAGGGAAGAATGGAGTTCAGAGATGAGGATTATACACGAGAATCAGCTGCTGAAGATCCACCATTCTCCAGCTTGTCGAGCAACACAAGTTGACGCAGAGAGAGATGTCACCTGGAAGGCCATCACCTGCCAGAGTCACATCTATCGTCGCCACTTGGACAAAACTGAGTACATGTATGTCCTCCAACGTGAGAGTGGTACCACGGAGTACAAGTACCCACCGGTGCAGCAAGGGACCTCCCATTAGCACATGGACTTGTGCTTGGAGGATGCTGCTATGCTCAGCACTCGACTGCAGGAGTGTCAACAAGAGCTTCAGGATGTCCGGGACACCCTGAAGGAAACGGAGGCGTTGCTGCGAGCTTGCTTAAAGGCGAGAGAAAGAGGAGATGGGAATGAACTGTGTGTCACCGTGAGTGATCCCTGGACTTTTGACTCCCCGGATCGCCGAGCGATCAGGCGTCGTCGCACTTCTCCACCAGCAGCCTCCCCACCCAAAGCAGAGTCAGAAGGTAGCCGAAATGAGGAGGAAGATCCCGAGGAGCCAGCTCAAGAGGACGAGTAGTGTAGAGTCTTTCCCCTAGCTAGCAAGAGGTCGAGTAGTCGAGTCGTTACGTAGTTAATGGTGTGATAATGCTTGGTGTGTGACGTGAGTTGTGGAAGCCATGAGCAATTGTCCACAGCCTTGTCTTCAGATTGTTTTGCTTTGGTGTGTGAACCCACAGGAAATAATAGTGCATTTATTTGGTGTGAGATATAAACCCTCGTAAAATTTCAACAAAGCCTCAACACCTCAAAGTACCAACAAATGAAAGTAGTAAGATGATACCAAATGGTATCAAATTAACATTTGTTGATTCTGCCAGATGGCCGGAAGAGGAAAAGGACGTGCTGCCAACCCCGCCAACAACAATGATGAGGCATGCAACCCTCATCTTTCTGGAGGCCAGGACCGGGGTGGTCGCCGTGAAGAAGTTGATCCTCTCCACCAAATGCTGGAGAATCAAAATCAGCTTATCCAGAACTTGACTCAAGTGGTGGCCAACTTGCATCAAGTTCCACCTCCACAAGCTGCACCACGCCAACCAAGGTTGAGTGAGTTTCTAGGAACTCAACCCCCAAAGTTTGCAAGTGCTGCTGAACCTCTGGAGGCAGATGATTGGCTGAAGACTATTGAAAGTAAGATGAGGATCATACAGTGCCAAGGGTATGAGAGGGTGCTGTTTGCCTCTCATCAATTGCATGGACCTGCTGCTGATTGGTGGACCGCCTACGTGGCCGCCCATCATGACCCTGAGAGCATCACTTGGGAAGAGTTCAAGCGTAGCTTCCGCAACCACTACATCCCAAGAGGTGAACTCAAAAACAAGAGGAAGGAGTTTTTGGGACTGCAGCAGGGAAACATGACGGTGAGGGAATACCTCACTAAATTTACTCAACTATCCCGTTATGCTCCACGAGACATAGAGACTGATGAGCAGAAACAAGATTGTTTCGTGGAAGGACTTACCGCAGAGATGCGGTGTGCAATGTCCTCCAATGAGTATGAAAGCTTTCAAAAGATGGTGGACAGAGCATTTGTGGTGGAAAGGAAGCTAAAGGCCCTGGAAAATGAGAATAAGAGGAAGGCGGGGTGGTCACATCAGGCCTCAGGGAGCAACACCCGCCCACGTATGATGCAACAACCTACGGGGCAAACGAACCGTGCTGCGGTACCCTATTCAGCACCAAGAGGGTACAACCCAAACTACAGGCCACCCGCGGCACCAGCACAGCCGCCACGTCAGTTTGTGCAGCAGCCTCGCCCCGCATATCCACCTCGACCAGCAGTGCGAGGACCCCCAAACCAACCCCAAGACAACAAGGGCCAGGCATCTAAGATTGGGGTGCAATGTTTCAGCTGTGGTGAAGTGGGGCACTACGCCCATAAATGCCCAAAGAAGAAGCGTGCGCCGCCACAACAGCAGAATGTAGTGAGAGGACGGGTGAACCACGTCACTATGGAGGAAGCACAAGAGGCACCCGACGTGGTAGTTGGTAAGTTTCCTGCCAATTTACACCTTGCAACTCTGCTGTTTGATTCTGGTGCTACACACTCGTTCATTGCTCAAGGGTTTGTTAAGAAGCATGACCTAGCAACCACACAAATGAACCATATGCTAGCGGTAAACTCTCCAGGTGGAGAAATAAGGACAAGAAAAGTGTGTCCCAAAGTGAGCCTAGACATTAATGGGGTAGTATTTACGGCTAACCTCATAGTGATAGATTCACAAGGGATAGATATTATTTTGGGTATGGATTGGTTGACCAAACAAAAAGGAATCATCCATTGTTCGACCAGAACGGTGGAACTAACTCACCCCAATGGCACAAGAGTAAAGTTCATAATGATACACGAGCCTAGGAGGGACATTAAATTAAATCAAGTGGAGGTGAAAGTTGAGGAAATCAGGACTATCAGGGAATATCCAGATGTTTTTCCGGAGGAGTTGCCAGGTATGCCTCCCGACCGTGACGTGGAATTCGCAATTGAGCTAGTACCGGGAACAGCCCCGATATACAAGAGACCTTATCGAATGGACTCCAAGCAGCTAGAAGAGCTCAAGGATCATTTGAGAGAATTGACGGAGAAGGGGTATATTCGCCCTAGTTCCTCACCATGGGGAGCTCCGGTGATATTTGTGCCCAAGAAAGATGGAACCCAAAGGTTATGCGTGGATTACCGTGCCTTGAATGAGGTAACCATCAAAAACAAGTACCCATTGCCTCGCATTGAAGACTTGTTTGATCAGTTGAGGGGAGCTTGTGTGTTCTCGAAAATTGATCTCAGGTCAGGATACCACCAACTCAAGATAAGGCAATCTGATATTCCCAAGACAGCTTTCGTATCTCGATACGGACTGTATGAATACACTGTCATGCCTTTCGGGCTAACCAATGCCCCGGCATATTTCATGTACCTCATGAACAAGGTATTCATGGAATATTTGGACAAATTTGTGGTGGTTTTCATAGATGATATTCTCGTCTTCTCCAAAGATGAAGAAGAACATGAGAAACATCTAAGGTTGGTGTTACAGAGGCTGAGAGAACACCAACTATATGCCAAGTTGAGCAAGTGTGAGTTTTGGCTGAAGAGAGTTCCCTTTTTAGGGCATATAATCTCGGAGGGAAGAATCTCCGTGGATCCCGCCAAAATCGAAGATATCAAGAAGTGGAAGACCCCTGAAAATGTCGGGGAAGTTCGAAGCTTTTTGGGATTGGCTGGATACTATCGACGGTTTATTGAGGTATTCTCCAAGATCTCGAGACCTCTCACCAAACTGTTGGAAAAGGGAATCACATTCACCTGGACGCCACAGTGCGATACGAGCTTTCAGGAGCTAAAGAAAAGATTGACAACAGCCCCAGTGCTGGTTATGCCAGATATGCAGAAGAATTTCACAGTGTACTGCGATGCCTCTGGAAATGGGTTGGGATGTGTTCTCATGCAAGAAGGACATGTCGTGGCTTATGCGTCCCGGCAGCTTCGGAAGCACGAGAAGAACTATCCTACACATGACCTACAACTAGCTGCAGTGGTACACGCGTTGAAAATTTGGCGGCACTATTTGATGGGGAAGAGGACAGAGATATATACGGATCATAAGAGTTTGAAGTACATATTCACACAGCCAGATCTCAACCTCAGACAAAGGAGATGGTTAGAGCTAATCAATGACTTTGATATAGGCATCAACTATCATCCCGGGAAAGCAAACGTCGTGGCCGATGCTTTGAGTCGGAAAGTGCAGGTCAATAAGTTGAGTTTGAAGGACATGCCTGCAGAATTGAAGTACGAGGTTATAAGGCTCAATCTATGTCTAGTAAATAGTGGTGAAGCCATCGCCATGGAAGTGGACTCCACACTCGAGCAAGACATACGCGAGGGCCAAAAGAATGATGAGAAGATACAAGAGATCAGACAACTCATTAAGGAAAATAAAGCTCCTGGTTTTAGAGAGGATGAACAGGGAACGGTGTGGCACGGGAAAAGGATCTGTGTGCTAGAAGTAAAAGAGATCCGTGAATTAATTTTGAAGGAGGCTCACGATTCTGACTATTCCATTCATCCTGGGAGTACGAAGATGTACCAGGACCTCAAAGGCAGGTATTGGTGGTATGGCATGAAGCGAGATGTCGCGGAACATGTTGCCCTATGTGACACATGTCAGTTGGTGAAAGCTGAACATCAACGACCCGCGGGATTACTGCAACCACTCAAAGTGCCTGAATGGAAGTGGGAAGAAATCAGCATGGATTTTGTCGTGGGATTGCCTAGGACCCAATCCGGGTATGATTCAATATGGGTCATTATTGATAGGCTAACCAAGGTAGCTCATTTCATCCCTGTGAAAGAAAGATACAGCGGATCCAAATTGGCAGAATTGTACATGTCAAGGATTGTGTGTTACCATGGAGTGCCAAAGAAGATAGTGTCGGACCGAGGGACACAGTTCACCTCGAGGTTTTGGCAAAAGTTGCCTGAAACCATGGGAACCCATCTGAATTTCAGCTCTGCCTATCATCCCCAAACTGACGGGCAGACGGAGAGAACCAATCAGATCCTTGAAGATATGTTAAGGGCATGTGCACTCAAAAACAATAGGAGTTGGGACAAGAACTTACCATATGTGGAGTTTTCCTATAACAACAGCTATCAAGCTAGTATGAAAATGTCACCGTTTGAAGCTTTGTATGGAAGGAAGTGCAGAACTCCCCTATTTTGGAACCAAACAGGAGAAAGTAAAGTGTTTGGTCCAGAAGTGCTACAAGAAGCCGAGGCAAAGGTGAGGGAGATTCGCAACAACTTGAGGATAGCACAAACACGCCAGAAGAGTTATGCTGATGTACGAAGAAGAGAACTCGTTTTCAACGTGGGAGACTATGTTTATCTCAAGGTGTCCCCTATCAGAGGACTTCGTCGGTTCAAGGTGAAAGGGAAGTTGTCACCTCGATACATTGGACCCTTTCAAGTTTTGGAAAGAAAAGGCGAAGTGGCGTACCAACTAGAGTTACCGGTTCATCTATCGGATGTACACGATGTATTTCATGTGTCACAACTCAAGAAATGTCTGAGGACGCCTGAGGAGGTGTTACCCATGAATGAAGTGGATGTAGCTGAAGATTTGTCTTATGCCGAGCAACCATACAAGATTTTGGAGACAATGGAACGCCTCACCAGAAATAAAAGAATCCGGATGTGCAAGGTGCAGTGGAAGCATCACTCAGAAGAGGAAGCTACCTGGGAACGGGAGGATGAGCTCAAGGCACAATTTCCGGAATTGTTTTCTTAGAAACACCAATCTCGAGGACGAGATTTCTTTTAAGGGGGGTAGAGCTGTAACACCCCGAAATTTTGATTCAAAACACTAAACCATGTTCAGAGGGGAATTTAAAAATTTTTGGACGTGTTGCATGTTTTGCAAAAATTCAAATTCAAACTGGAATTCAAATTATACTCAAAACAGAAAAGAAATGGAAAAAGAAAAAGAGAAACGGAAAAAAACCGGCCAGTGGGCCGAAACCCGCCAGCCGACCCAGCTTCCCCGCGCCAGCCTGCCCCCGCACGCGCCGCGCTGCCTCTCACAGACGGGTGGGACCCGCCTGTCATCCCTAACCCCGCGACCCCGGACTTTTCCCCGAGCGCACGCGATCTTAACCGATCGGAAAACCCGTCCCGCAGCCCGAATTCCGGTCCCAGAAGAATCCAACTCGATCACAACTGACCCACCGCCCTCCCCCGGCTATAAAAACCCCAGCCCCGATCGGTTTTTCTCACACGATCGCCGATTTTCACTCCGGTGAGCACCGAGACTTCGCCGGTGAATTCTAGCTGATCTATGCTCGGAAACTCTGATCTAACTCGCTGGTCTTGATCCACCGCCTCCGGGGAACTTTGCAGGTGCAGAAAACTCGGAGACTTACGGTGTAAACACAGCGCCGACGAGCTTCGCCGTGGTTTTGCCTTGGACCTCGCCGCCGATCACTTTCCAGGACCCCCGAGCTCGAGAAAACCCCCGAGGTGAGATCCCTGACCTCCCCTCTACCGATCTATGCCATAAGATCACAGTTTTAGGCAGAATTCTCGAGGATCCGAAACTTTCCGGCGAGATCGCCGCTTCCCGCCGCCGTGCACCGCCGGCAGCGCCGCCCGCGCTCGATCGGAGCGACGTGGCCGCTTGTGCGCCGTTTATTTTAAATCGCACGGTAGACTTTAAAACCCCGCGTACCGGTTCGATGTTATAATCTCAGCCGTCGGTTTAAAATCGGACGGTCCACGTCAGCCCCGCGTTATAAAGACATAAATTCTTACGTGCTACCCCCTGGTGTTCTCTGGAATCGAGAGCTAGCCCCGGAAACTTCAGATCTAGCCCCTGGAACTCCAGAAAATCGTGTAAATTCATTTAAAAATCAGTTTTAGCCCCTGGACTTAATAAAAATTAGGAAAAACACCTCTGATAAGTGTAGCTAGACCCCTGGAAATTATGAAAATAATATTATAGACCCTGTAATGGGGTGAATTCATTATTTTAGCCCTGTTTAGTATTTAATTTAGAAAATTGAATATGTAACTAGTGTTTAAAAATTAAAAAGGGGGACAAATATAATTGTCAAAATTAATTAAAAACTTTCTCAGTACTTAGAAAACTTTGGAGTGAGATAAAAATCTATTTTTGGGCTGAAATGAATCTGTTTCATTTATTATTCACATTTATTAGTATAGGGACACATTTTGAAGTAAAGAATAGTTATAGAAAAATAAGGAAAATAATTATGAAATAGTCTACATCAGAAGCCAAGGTCAAAATATGTTATTAAATTATTTAGGACCAGAACCTATACTGTTTAGGTGATGTGTATTACCAATTTCATAATAAAATACACAATTATGCATAGGAATATAAATCTGAAAATATAGCAACTAGTAGATGATAAATGGAGTTTTTAAAATCCAAAGGGTTCAGTTTAGGGTTGGTAGAAATTATGAAGGCACATATGGGGAAGAAAAATACTTTTCATACACACTTGGTAGTAAAAAGGTGTAGTAGTTGAATATAAGAAATTTATTGGAAACCCATATAAATAGTATGTAGGTATAAATGTGGACACAAAAGTAGGAATCATATATACATGGTTAAAAGTGCATGCAAGCCACAACTTAACACACATAAAGTAACCACAACACATATAATGGTAAAGAACTTTTATAAATATGAATGTGTGGTTTGTATGAAGTAGAAGTGTGAACTATGTCTTATGATTGTTGTTTTTCTTTTGCTATGTGTGATGGTATGAAGTAGAACCTGTTCAAGAGCAAGTTAACCCTTTCCAAGATCAGGACTACCCATTTCAAGAGCAGCAAGAAGGAGGCAAGTGTCCTTGACCACTTTGATCCTATGCTAGGATGTGTAGATAGAATTATTTGCATTGTCAAGTTAAATATGAAACCCATGCTAGGAAGTTTCCCTAGAATTGCATTACCTTGTTTCCTTGTAGCTTGGGTTGGGATTTATTTTGTCATGTCATTTATTTCCATGCATATGCTTAGCCATGCTTAGAATGGGATATTTGGGACATGAGATCATCAGTTTATATTACCATACTCTTGAATGAGACATTGTGAGTTATGTAGAGGTAGGGATCAAGGCAAGTTGGATGTTTTGGTTGTGTGCTGGGTGCACGAGACTTGGGTTTGTGTTTAGTACTTGCCTGGATCCTAAGGACCGGTTCATGGAGCATGTAACCCGGCTTTACAGTGCCAACCACATGCTGAGATGGGGCAGCTTGGCCAATTAATTAGGTGTATCCCCGGCGTAGTATGGGTGTGTTGGATGGTGCGGGGAGTAGGTGTCAGCTGGACTACCATATGAACCGCAAGGCTCAAGAGGGGGCCACTGCAGCGGGGTTGGAGCCTCTTGTATGCTGTTAGGGGTGAAACCTCAGTGGGCCCACGCTTGTCGGGAATCCCTTTGTAAAGGCTTCGTAGTGATCTCCTGGCCGCACACCTGGGAAGTGTGAATGTGGATCGTAGCCACTGGCATAATGGAGGTTCTTTTAGTCCACCCGGCAACGGGGGATGAAATCACTACTTGTGGGTACAGTGGTACAAACTCTGCAGAGTCAAAACTGTCTTGACAGCCGTGCTCACGGTTAAGAGCGGCCTGGACTTATTCATGATTAGAGGATTGATGGTTTTGGAAGTTAAGCGGGGAGCTTAACATTGGAAATGATGTTATGGTTATTCGGTTATGATGATGGGATGGGAGATTGGGACCATTTCACCTGTGTAGTAATGAAGGTGCTTAATAAGCTAAGGTGATAGGTATTAATTGCGTAGTGCTTTAACCATGAGTTCAACCTCTCCTTGTTCTAGCCATGCATGATATAATTTTCCCACACTTGCTGAGTACCATTGGTACTCAACCTTGCATATTTGTTGGTTTATATTGCTGCTCAGGTCAAGATAATGAGGTGGTGTATAACGACCAGGATTTTGGACCCGAGGAAGGATTTTAGGTTCATGAAGACCCCGGGCAACGCCTGTGATGGAGCCCTAAAAGAATAATATTCCGCTGCTAGTTTATTTACTTGTGATGAAGCATTAGTGTCCATTGAGACATTTGCGATGTAATACTTATTTATATTCGACACCTGGCTTGTAATAAATGATGCTTCACTATTTGTCATCACATGTATGAGAAAATGATCCTGACATACATGTGATATTCACTTGGTTGTTCTTCGGAAAAACCGGGTGTGACAGTAATGTAGGTGCTTAATAAGGTAAGGTGATAGGTATTAATTGCGTAGTGTTTTAACCATGAGTTCAACCTCTCCTTGCTCTAGCCATGCATGACATAAGTTTCCCACACTTGCTGAGTACCCACGGTACTCAAACTTGTTTTTCTGTTGGTTTATATTGCTGCTCAGGTCAAGAGAATGATGTGGTGTTTAATGACCAAGACTTTGGTCCCGAGGAAGGATTCTAGGTTCACGGAGTCCCCCGGGCAACTCCTGTGACGGAGCCCACAAGATTTATTATTCCGCTGCTGTTTTGTTTACCTATTATGAATTTATTATCGTCCATCGAGACGTATGCTATGTAAGACTTATTTATATTCGACACCTGGCTTGTAATATGATGATGCTTCACTATTTGTCATCACATGTATGAGAAAATGATCCTGGCATACATGTGATATTCACTCGGTTGTTCTTCGGAGAAACCGGGTGTGACAAGATTTGATATCTTCGATTACATCTGGAATGTCATGGTAAACATATCATACACACCAAACCATTCCTGTGTCTAAGCACCTTACTTAATGTTCATGATTGAGAATGTCACAGGAATTGAGTTTGTGAAGGGTGTAGAGCACACTGCTCTAAGGCCTTAGAAGCCTCCTCATGCCTCCCTCCCAGCTGCCTCCTCACCTGGATCACCTGAAGAACATCCAGAGAGAGCTCAAGAAGATGCAAGGCCTTCATCCAAGAATAGGGCCTCTCCACACAAAGGTTCATCTAGTGGAGTTATGAAGTTTTTGGCTGCTATTTTCAGTTCTTGCCGCAAAACTGAGGTGAAGCTTCATAAGATGAACAAGGCAAGAAAAGAAGAAATTAGATACATGAAGGCCACTGTCAAAGAAATATGCCAAAAACTAGAGATTGAGCCCATTGGATCCCCAATCATCTCAGAGGACTCTGCATCTGATTTTACAGAGCTTCCTCCTCTCTCTCCATCAGAGCGTGCCTACTTTGGCACAACGAGTGGTTCCCCTCCTCCTCTTCCTCAGTCTGATGATGAAGATTAAGAAAGGACCGACAACGAGGAGTGAGCCGGCGATGACATGTAGATCCCTCCTCTCCTTCTTTTTGGTGCCTTGATGCCAAAGGGGGAGAGATTGAGGGGGAGTCTTAGGTCGTAGGTCTTTCCTTTTGTGTCCTAGCTTAAGATATGAGCTTGTGTAAGACCTATGCTATCATTATGCTGTTGTAAGACTTATGCTACCATTATGCATTTATAAGACTTATGTTATCATTATGCTTTTTGTGAGATGACTATGCTATGCTTATGATTAATGGAGTATGTTTAAAACTGTTATGTAGGATTGAGACTCTTGATGATTATGCTCATTATGTTATTCACATCAAAATTATTGCTCACACACATAGTTCTACACCCCACCATAAAGAGTGCACATATGTCTTATGTCTACTTTGCCTATTTTGTCCAAACCTCATATGTGCACACTTATGAAAATCTGAATTCTTATTGGCATATTTGTGCAATATCAATTGGTTGTCATCAATCACCAAAAACGGGGAGATTGAAATTGCATATAGGCATCCCTTGTCGGTTTTGGTTGATTTATGACAAACAAATGAGACCCTAACAAAATTGTTGAGATGAGTGCAGGTTCTTAAAAGAAATCAGGAAGAAAGCGCAAAAAGAAAGGAGAAGGAGGATCCAAATTGATAAGAGCTCAGGAGCTGAAAATATTAAAATACTTAGTGTAGAGTGTGTTGGAGAAACACACCCCAAGAGCTCAAGTGGAAGAAATCAAACTAACTGCACAATTTCAACATGTGCGGACTAGTCTAATATCAACCGGACTAGTCCGATTTTCTTTCTCACCAGAAAAAGGACTAGTCCGATATCAGCCGGACAAGTCCGATTTTGTCTCTAGATAGAAAATCGACTAGTCCGCACTACTACAGACTAGTCCGATATATCACAACACTTAGGATTTTCTATACACCGCACACCGGACTAGTCCGTAGTCAACCACGGACTAGTCCGGATATTGCAAACCCTAACGTAACTATTGGAAACCCTACTATAAAAAGAGGTGTACGACCATACCAACATAACTCTTCAACCCCCCTGCGCCGTCACACCTCCCAAGAGCCCAAAAATTACATCTCTCCACACATTCTAACCCAAAAAGGATCAATTCTTTGGGGATTAGCAATTGATCAAAGGAGAGACTTGTTCTACACATCTTGAGCTCTTGGGTTTGATCTCTCGCACACTCTTGTTTGTTAATTATTCATCTGTTGAGTGTGTTTGGTTCTGTTCATTCATTGTAACTCTTGGGAAGCCCTCAACTTGTGAGAAGGCCCCTTGAACGATTTATTCCCCTTTGTGATTAGTGGAAGAGAATCGGCCTTTGTGGCGATTCGACGAGGGTAGGGTTGGAGAAGACTCGGTCCTTAGTGGACTCCTCAACGGGGACGTAAATTTCCTTCATCGAATCGAACCTCGGGATAAAAACTTGTCTCCTACTCTTGTTCATTAATTGTTCATCATATTCTAGTGTTTAATCAATCCTTTAAAATTCATGTTCAATCATTAAAATCAAAGTTGATTCTTGTCATTCATTGTATAACTATTGCAATACATCTAAGTTATCAATTAATTCCGCTGCATGGAGTACTAGAAGTGAACATTGATCAATCTTGATCTTTCTAGTCCACGTTTACCGGACTAGTCCGCACAGCACCGGACTAGTCCGATTTTTCTCTGTTTAGAAAATGGACTAGTCCGCACTCTGCCGGACTTGTCTGATTTCCCTGTATTTGATAAACCTACTAAGTGTTTCAGGTTTCAATAAAGTGTCGAAAAGCCTATTGACCCCCCTCTAGGCTACATTCACGTTGGGGCGGGGGTTTTGAGCATAAGCGCCCATGTTTGGATGGTAGCTGGAGGCAAAGGAACACGGGGTGCTTGCATGATAGGACGTTGCTGTGGTGGTTGATTAGGGCGAAAAGTAAGAGCGGACGATCCATACGGCGGTGTATCTGGGGGCATGTAACGGGGACGTACATTGCTCCCTTGTTGCTGGTATGGAATCTTTCTTTTGCCCTCTCGCTCGATCTCTCGGATCTTGCTCTCAACCACTATGGCTTTGTCAACTAACCTCTGGAAGCTCGCATAGTCATTGTTGAGGAGCTTGGTCCATCAAAGATAGAAAAAGAGAGAATTAGGACTTAATCTGGATCTCATTGTTCAATCCTCTCATGAACAAGTATTGCTTCCGTTGGTCCGAGTTGACATCCTCGGGGGCATACTGTAATAGTTGCGTGAATTTGTTGAGGTACTCATTCACGCTCTTCTGTCCTTGGCGGAGACCTTCGAACTCTTGCCTCTTGAGCATCATGACACCAGCAGGGATATAATGAGATCGAAAACCCTCCTTGAACTCGGACCAAGTAATAGTCTCCGGGTAGTCATGAGAATTACAAAGGGCATCCCACCAGTCAGCGGCTGCTCCCATGAGTTGGTGCGACGCGAAGAGAACTTTCTCTCGGTCATTGCACTGAACAATGGCAAGCTTCTTCTCCATGGACTTCAACCAGTCATCAGCCTCCATGGGATCATTAGCTTGAGCAAAAGTGGGCGGTCGAGTCCTCATGAACTCTCCCAGTCAGTTGTGAGCCGGCGGTGGCGGTGGTGGCGGGGGTGCAGGAACGAGGTTGTTGTTGTTGGCTTGCAGCTGACCCAAAGTTTGAATCATGGTTTGCATAAGCTGGTTCTGCATAGCCATCAACCTTTTAAGGATGTTTCCACCAGCTCCGGGGTTGTCATTCTCAGGAACATCAACGTGGTCCTCTTCTTAGTTGCCACGGACGTTCCTCCCATGACGGCCGGCATTTCCTCTCACCATCTGTGAGAACGAGTTGAGTAGAATAGAGTTTAGAAGGTCAGATGGATCCTCCTAACTATATGCATCAAGGTGGATGGGCTACATAATTAGCATTATATGAGGATGTGAACAAGTGCTGAAGCATCTCACATCTCTCTACTATGTGCGGATATGGACAACACTGAAACGTCCCACAACTCACACTAAGCACACAATCACAAGCAATCATTACAAAAGTTTCACACAACCCCTATTCAAGCTTATTCAATGGGAGTCCTATAGTCAAGGTGGTTCCAATGCCAATCTATGCATTTTACCTAAGGTTGCATCCTATGGTCAGCGTGGATTATAATACCAATCTGTTACTAGGGTGCGTCCTACAGTCAACGTGGTAGCTCTGATACCAATCTGTGACGCCCTGGTTCTGAGAGAGAACCTCTCGAAACCGAGACTGATGCGTATGTGTGCCCAGAATGTTCATCACACATACACATATAATCCACAAACTGAATTTCAAAATAATACCACGAATAATAGGGTTTATTACAATGTTTCATGAGTCTTGGACTCATTCTAGCTGTGGAAGTCTTATCTTAGCAGCGGAAGTCTCTAACTAACTCTAGCAGCCGAAATCTTTATTCTAGCAGCGGAAGTGTTCTAAACTATTGCGGAAGCAAACTAAGCAGCAGCAGCGGCTCCATCTCTACTCCCATCCCCACAGGGAAGTTGATGGTGGATCACACTCCTAGTACTCCACATGGTCTTCATAGTACTCCTCTCCTGTTGCTGATGATGTATGATAATGCAAGTTTGAGTACATGACATACTCAACAAGTGCAGGAAAATATGATATGTAGCTTACAGCAAGGCAGGTATAAAAAGGCTCATTGAATAAAAGCAAAATTTATTTCACAAACACGATAAAAACAACAACTTAGCTTTAAGTTTATGTAATCCCAACATGTATTTAAACACCAACATACCTCCATCATGTTCCATCACTTTCATGTCTCTCCCAGATATTTATCTTTCTCAATTATTCTCAAGCTCGTGAGTACCATCTCGTATTCACTACCATCTCATGAATACCATCTCGTATTCACTACCATTTCATCTCATATTCAATTCCTTCTCATACCGAGACCAACGCTTATTGCCATGACTCAACAGTCATGCAACCAATCTCATTACCCGGACTCAACGGTCCTGAATACCAAATCCAAAGACCAAACCATAACCAAACAAAAAACCATAACCTCCCAATAACCATCCCATCTAACCATGGAAGTTGGTCAGGCGCTTGTGACAGGAAGCACGGCTATCATGATAGTTTTAGACTCTGCAGAGTTTGCACCACTTTACCCACAAGTTTTTGATTTCGTCACCCATCGGTGACTGCAGAACCTCCATTATACCAGTACACAACCGTTGGTGTATGGTTAAGAGATCACAAAATAGCCTTTACAAAGGGGCTACTAGATGTATGGACTCACTAAGGTTTCACCAGCAGGCTAGAATCTCCAATTCTCCCACCCACGGGCCCCCTCTTGTGCCATGCAGTTCCCAGGGCAGTCCTCACTCGACTCCCATTCCCCGCGCCTTCCACGGTCCATAACAATCTAGTAACATACCTAATTACTCAGCTAAGCCGCACCCATACTTGGCCTTGTGGTGGCACTGTTATCCTGGCATGTGCTCGCATGAACCGGTCCTTACATCTACGGCAAGTAACCACCATCTCATACTACCTAATCCACAAACCAAGATTGCCTAGATCTCCTTCCGATTCATGTCCATTATCAACATCAGTTTCCCATTAACATTATTCATATGAGTGCAGTTAGCTAGACACATCTATCTCGCATCCCATATCCCATGAACTCGACGAAGCATAAAAGTAAAAACCATACCCGACTCATTAACTTTCCCCGCGACAAGGGTGGTCAACAAAACTAGTAAACTCCTATGAAAGGGTTTTCCCATCATGTTGACTCAAGTACACACACCTTTTCGCAAATAAACAGTCTTTCAAAAACATGGGATCAATATGGTCAAGGAGCACTTGTCTTGTTCTTGCGGCTTCTGTTGCTCTGGGATCTCAAAGTCTTGGTTCTGAAATCCTTCGTAGATAGATCCCTGAGCTTGTCCTTCTACTCACGATAACGCATATACAAGGTTCACATCAATCAATTATCATGCACAAACTTTACTCAAGATGCAACGATGCATGTTAATCCTATGGTGCAGTTTAGTTTGTATGTGTTCTTGCATGTTCTTGCATGTTTTTAATGTCTTGCATGGGGTTTTACGATGAACAGAGGTGTAAAGATCAAATGTAGACGTGGCGATGATCTTGACTCAAGATCCAGATCAGACCGATCAACACATGATCTGTCCACGAAAAAGCTTCTGTTTCGAAGGGATCGAAGAAAACAGATGCAACAAAAACGCGATGATGTCGTAAGGTGGTATTGGAAACCTACCTTGCTTCCTTCGGGTCCTCCCTCCTAGCAAAAACGGATCGTCAACTCTCCTCCAGCAATGGCGATCGTGTCTGGGCTCATCGACGGTTTCTCCGGTGGTCAAGCTCCAGCGAAGGGGTTTAGCTCGGCGAGTTTGAGGCTAGGGCTTCTAAGTTGTCGGCTTAGAAAAGATGTTACGACTAGGGGGTTGTTTTGGGTTCTATTTATCGGGAAGAGAAGAGTCCTAATTTGATTGGATTTCGAATAAGAGTCCTATTCAAAATGTTTTTGAATCTTAACAACTTATCTTCAATAGATTTGGTGCGGTAACATTGTGGAAATCGTGTCGGTTTCCTCCCGTATCGGGTATTCCCGCACATACAGAAGAAAAACCGCTTCAAATCTCGTCACCTCCTCGGTGATGAGCCCTGGAGCCTCCACGTGTCCTGCGGGGGCCTGGTCTCCCTTTTCCGCAGAGGCGAGCTCCGGTTGTGCCACGTGTCAGGCGGGCGAACCTCCCTCTTCCTCAGAGGTGAGCTCCACGTGCGCCACGCGTCCTGGCGGGTGGGAACCTCCCCTCTTTCAGGAGACGAGCTCCGCGTACAACATGTGTCAGTGCCGGACCTCCCCTCTCTTTGGAGGTGAGCTCCGAGAATGCCATGTGTCAGAGCCGGACCTCCCCTCTCTTCGTAGGTGGGCTCCGAGAATGCCACGTGTCTAGTAGCGTCAGACTTCCTTTCTCCTTAGAGACAAGCTCCGAGGTTGACACGTGTCCAATAGCGTCGGACCTCCCGGAGGTGAGCTCCGAGGTCGACACGTGTCCAACAGTGTCGGACCTCCCGGAGGTGAGCTCCGGAGGTGACACGTGTCCGGTAGTGTCAGACCTCTCTTTTCCGCAGTGACTAGCTCCGAAGGTGACACGTGTCCTGCGGGCTGGCCTCGCTCCTCCTCAGAGGCTAGCTCCGGGGGCAACATGTGTCCCACGGGGTCGGACCTCTTCCCCTTCACGGGGATGATCCCTGAGCCTGCCACGTAGCCAGTTTAGCGGCGTACCTCTCCCCCTTTGTGGGGACGAGCTCCAAAGGCGCCACATGGCCAGTGGCTCCTCGGCAAACTGGAATTGGCTCTTTTTGGCTATCTTTTTTATTCTTCCTCTGTTTCCACTTCTTAAAAAATATTTTCTCAATGTAAAATATGAATACATGCAAAAATCAAAATTGAGGGTGTCACAAGCACAATATGCAAATGTTTAGCGTGTTCCTCTTCTGATTTGGAATAGACCAAAATGTCGTCGATGAATACCACGACGAACTGATCCAGCTCTGGCATGAACACCGAGTTCATAAGATACATAAAGTGAGCCGGAGCATTGGTCAACCCAAATGACATGACAAAATACTCATAGAGTCCATATCTTGTCGAGAATGCTGTTTTCGGGATATCCTCCGCTCGAATTTTTATATGATGATATCCTGACCTTAAGTCCATCTTTGAGAAGACTTTAGCACCCACTAGTTGATCGAAGAGAATATCAATTCTTGGTAGTGGATACTTGTTCTTTATTGTCACAGCATTTAAAGGACGATAATCGACGCATAGCCTTAGCGTCTCATCCTTCTTCTTCACAAATAAAGCCGAGCAACTCCATGGTGATGAACTTGGACGAATAAACCCCTTGTCCATCAGATCTTTGAGTCGCTCTTTCAATTCTGCTAGTTCATTCGGAACCATTTTGTATGGTCTCCGAGAGATTGGCGTGGTTCTTGGTATTAACTCTATTTTGAATTCCACCTCGCGCTCAGGTGGTAAGCTTGGAAGATCTTCGGGAAACACGTCCGGATATTTACGGACTACCAGAATGTCTTCTAGCTTGCAAGCCTTGGCATTACATACTTCCCGGTCTTTGGAAACCGTTTTGCCGAGATACAATGTTTGACGCCCGTGAAGTGGAGAGTCCAAATGAACACTCCTGTTCTCGATGTCCAGAACATCCTTATGGAAGGTCAACCATGATATTCCCAATATGGCATTGATTCCGTGATCTTCAAGAATAATGAGGGTGATAGGATACATTTTTCCACCAAAACACAGTGGTGCTCGAGAAACGACTTCATTAGTCGATATGTCTCCATCTGGCGAATGAATAAGGTAAGAACCTTTTGTGATAGTTGTGGATATCTGATCCCAGATTACTGTCGCCCTGCTAATGAAGTTATGTGTTGCACCAGAGTCGAATAAAATGACAACCAGCTTGTCATTTAAGGTGAACCTGCCGGCAAGAACAGGTTCTCCCTTTGGCAGATCATCGACTGACACATAATTAACTGTGCCCACTTTGGATATGGATTTTCTTTGCTGTCCAAGATCACTCTTTGGAACTGAACCCACAGACATTATGTTGCTGCTCGGTTCAGTTGCTTCATTGACGTTGAGTTCATTGTCAATATGAAGTGGGACACTACTCGGTTCAGCTGATAAATCACCTTGATCATCTTCAACCTCTTGAGGGAAATAACATTCTGGTGCACCTGGGTGATACTGAGGTGCACGAGAGATAATTTGTTGCTGCGGTGGAGGTAAATAAAACCTCTGTGGAGTATATGAGTCGTCATACTCCAAGAAGGACTGCATCTCTTGTGGAACCTCTCGACCGGAAGGTGAATGGATTACCCACCGATACTTCTGAGGCAGATGATTGCACTCATCCTGTGATGAGTCCCTCTCCCTCTTTTCTTTAGGGTAGAGATTGGAATGATATTCTTGAGTGATAGCACAGCTAACAAACTCATTAAAATTCTCTTGGCTAACTTGAGCCAACTCACATCGCAGCCTAGCAGTCAGCCCTCGATAAAAATGATAACCCCTCATGGATGGTGATTTCACATAATCAGGGACATATTGAGCTAAGCGATTGAATTCCTTCGCATACTCAATAACACTCATTTCCCCTTGCTTTAGATTCCGGAATTCTTCCATACTTGTTTGCATTATGCCTGCAGGAACGAAACGAGCACGAAATGCATCCTGGAACTCCGCCCACGTGACAGGATGCCCTGCTGGTTGGATAGCAAGGTATTCTGCCCACCATGCTCCAGCAAAGCCGTGAAGCTGCTGAGTGGCAAATAGAGTCTTCTGGAATTCATCACAATGGATCAACCCAAACTTGGACTCAATGACACGTAACCAATGATTTGCTTCACAATGGTCAGCCGCTTCAGAGAATACGGCGGTTGTGTCGCCAAGAAATCCAGATTAGTGCTTGGGGTTGGCATGTGATGTTGAGCTTCTGTATTTATTCCTTGCTGAACTAGAGTTTGGAGATTTTCATTCATTCTTTCCATAATTTCCGCCAATCCGGTTGGCGATGGCTCTTGTGATGAAGTCGAGTCATTCCCACCTCGACTCGAACCTCCAATCTCCATTTGAGAATGTGTGCGTACCATACTGCACGAAACAAAATTTTGAGTCAATCAAAATTCTATATCAGTAGTAAGTAAATATAAGTAAAACATGAACATGTCATAAACTTTATGAAAGCATAACCACATTCATGTTTAAACAAATCTTAAGTACGCTAAACTAATCAGCTGGACTACCCTAACCAGTTCACACAAACTACAAAATTTATTCAAGTTAACTACAGATTCTTGACTTGAGTTCAATACCAAAGTTTTAGTAAACTTTAGTATATATCCACCGAGTACTCATAGGCCCCTAGATCATATCTGGATCAAAAGTTACGATTTCTCAAAGTTGATAGAATTCCTGGATAAAACTTGCCAGCTTCTCCTTTGTATGTGGCTATCTTATCGCAGTTGTATATGCAAATATAATAAGAATCTGATCAAACTTTGAACTACAACAATGTTGCATATTTCATAACCTTTCCAACGGTGTATCATAGGCTCCTTCAAGATTTTTATACAGTAAGTTATGGCTTAAAAACAGAAAGGTCCAGAGAGGTTTTTGCTACTGTCCTGGTTCTGAACAGTTTGCCTTCAACTGGACTTTTCACCAACTTAACGTGTAATTTTTGCCCTGGAGGTCTACAAAGAAGTTGTAGAGCACTTGAAAATCTTTCCAGAACTGTATAATACACCTTAATTTGTTAAATCCACAAAGAGTTATGCTCTGTCACAGTCCAGCAATAATTCCTGCCAGAAAACAGAGCACTCTGTTTTTGAAATTTTTGAAACCTAGTCTTTCTCTCATTTGAATCTTAGCTCAAAATAAGAGTTCAGTAACTAATACTTGTTTCAAACTTCCATTTTTAGTTGAAAGTTAGTTCATGAATCATTTCTTCATAGGGAAGAGGTTATTAAGTATAGTACAGTGTCGATGCATCATAAGAAACATGTCGGTACTACGTTGCCTCACCAACAGAAAATCCTAACCGGACTATACCGGCATATACGTATTATCAGTGGCACTAAGACGGTCTCTCGCACACGTGTACTACACGGGATAAGGTACGTGGTTAGTACTTGCAGAAGAACACTCAATAGTGGTGCACTCAAAGGTTGGTTTCATTTCAGGCAGTTCCATATTTGAAAGTAAATACAAACGCCCGTATCATTGCCATACGGCCGTCCTTGAGTTAAGCCACGTCTCAAGGTACGTGATCGTGTTTTAACACCACATGACGGGGAACCCGAGTAGAGCGAGAACGGGTCGTCACAGTTGGGAATTTTATCACCCCAACAGATACCACCTACTGCCCTGAAGGGCACGCCGATGGCAAGCGCTGCGTATGTCCTCCTGGGCTATTTCCAGAAGAATACACTATCGCATTACTGACCACACGATGGGGTCTCCAGTTGCTTGCCTAATGCACGCTAGGGATCAGCGTTTCATATGAACAAAGGAACATGAAGAGTCTAAGAGTTTCATATTAACGTCTCACACCAAGCTGTGAGACCTATCCCTGAACCACTTTCCTCGTCAGGGGAGCTAACCGAAATTGAACCGCTTTCGGTGGCGTTCCTTACCATGCTTACCTGAGCGTAGGTGCGTCATTACATAATTAAAATTCAGAATTATAACAAGTATGTTAGTCATGCCACTTAAGTAACTATACTACTATAGTCCTTATGTGGGCCTAATACCGTTTCCTCACCGTATCCTAAGTTTTTGTCGTAATACGATCCTTACTCCCTGCGCTATTACCAATGCGGTTATTATACCACGCTGTGAGCGCCCGGACCCGATCACGGGGACGGGACCGCTCGCCCGCGAATCGCATTGGGTGGTGCCGTGTTATGCGGCACCCAACAGCACACATATAAGGAAAACTGTATTACATAAATCAAAGCGGAAGCTTACAAATGTTCTCTGTAAATAATTTACATAAATTAACTACAGCGGAAGTCTATAAACAGCTCATGTCAAATATCTAAGAAGCACTCGAGAAGAGGTCCATCCCGCAGACTCCTCTCGCTAGCAACACAAAGACATGGCAGCGGCTAGGTCCTCCATGTGTTACCCGACTCGGACGTTTCCGAGTCTCACTGGACAACCTTCTTTATCAGCATCGTCTTAACCTGCAAAACCACTCATATAGCAAGAGTGAGCACAAAGGCTCAGCAAGACTTAACCGTCTCTCTTAAGACATGCAACTCTACATGAAAGTAACTTAGGACCTAACATATAAGTTGCAAAAAGACTCTCCTACGAGTTCATCCTTAACTTTCAGGTTTTAGCCATAATGGTAGTGACCTTGCACCCGGCAACATTGGAACTCCAGAATCAAACAAGAAACGCTTCATTCCAATGTTACTTGTCCCAAGGTGGAAAATAACTTTAGTTTGCTCTCTCTACTTCAAACAGGGTTGTCATGCAATTTACAATAATCATAGCAGCAATTAAAACTTTGCAAACTGTTTTCACACAAGTTGATCACTACGTCACAATATGGGAGCAAGCGGTACTCAATAACCACGAGGGACGGTGATTCGAATCAAACAATGCCCGGATAGCTCGACACATACGCCCGCCTATGAAGACCCAAATCTGGTGTCCTTCATTACGTCGTATGTGGCAACCTTTCACAGGACACTCGACTGTAGAACCGGTTGCGCCGTCTCGGGCTCATAGGTCTAATGAGACGATGTGGTATGCCTCTACAATCCAATTAATCTGGTACATCGGTTTCCTGGGTCCCATATAGCAGTAAGCCTCCGGTACACAACTCAATACTTGCTCCTGGATGTGGCACACGCATCGGTCCTTAACCGACACAGGCAGAGCTACTCGACCAAGACCTCGTCTTTTCGCTGCCTAACCCTCCTGCCCGGTCTCATCTTTAGAAATGTAAACTTTAGTTTGCCTCTCTCTTCCAACCACACTTATGAAATCCTGAACTATAACACGCAAGTAGTTTCCAACTACTCGTCTTCTACCGGATGTCCTAGCCTATTTAGCGCGGCCTTATTCTACAGCGATGACACCTTTCTACCCTTGACTCCATGGTTTATTTTTGGTTATGCAAGTGGGGTATAAAACATCCTTGACCTAATGCACATACAAACTCGAACCATAGTAGTGAACAAAGTAAAAACTTTATAAAATAGCTTAAATGCAAACCGGAGCTTGCCTTGGTTTTGCAGGTGACTAAAGTCAGATATGTATAAAGTTAGTTGCTGATGACTTGAATCTTAATCACTGCCCTTCTTGCTTCTTGATCCATGTTTAATTTCTCCTCCACTCTTCCACGTTTAATCACTACACGTTATGAACACGCATATAGGTTTAATTGTAAAATTTTTGCTAACAAGTTCTAAAGACAAGTTTAAAACGGTAACTCTGTTTAATAATTTAAATTACACTGGTGCTAGTGGTTTAGGTTTCGGTTTAAGCACTATGATCAAGTGATAAGTGCGTTTCATCACTTGTGTGTTGATCACTTAATGAAGTTGAACAGGACAGTGATGATCCAAAGCTCCACTGGAGCTGAAAATTTTCTTGTGAGTTCCTTGTCACAAGAAAGCAATCTGGACCAAAATTTAGAATTTTTCACTGAGTAGATCACTCAGAACAATTCCCTTAGCATTTAGTCAAAAAGAGATTAATTCTGAATAAATTTGCACTTTCATGCAAATTCAAGTGAACCACACTTTCAAACATAGCTCAGGGAGCATGCATGAATTTTCCTAGGATTTATGGAGCTAGGGACTGCCCAGAACTGAATTTCCAAGTTTTGGAAATTCTCTGAAATTGTTTCTGTATTCATTTGAACACAGAAACTTGAAATCCGAATTATCCTAACTAAATCAACTCCAAATGAGCTGAAACTTTTACAGGAGTTCCCTAACATCCTAAAGAATAGTCCGGCAAAATTCGGGGATTTTTGGATGAACCAAACTCCCTCTAAAATTCTTTTGCTCAAAAGTTTTAAAGAATTTTCCAGAATTAAATAATGATTTTATTACAAATTAGGTTGCATATTTGGATAGAGTTTTTCATCCTGAATCCAACCCAATTTGAATCACTAAATTTGGAGCTTCCTAGCAAAAGTTATGAGGTTCTAAAGTTTGAACTGAATTTGGATTTCAAATTAAACCAGGAAATGTTTAAACTCTGACCGTGGCTCCCAGGCCCAAGTGTCAACCGCTGAAACCAAGCCACATGGGGCCACAGAACCCTTCCCGCGCAGCCACAAGGGATCCCAGAGCCGCAGCAGATCAGCAATTTTAAACTTTTGTCACTGATACGCGGGACTCGCCCGATCTTCTTCCTCCTCGGGCTGTTTCCTCCCCCGCGCTGCCCCCTCGCCGGAATCCCCCCGGAGCTCGCCGGAGTCGGCTTCCCGGCTTCCTCTCGGCTCGGTACTCGCCGTCTGGGGGTTTCCAGCTACAAGAAAGCCATTGGTGCGGCGCTCTCGGGCTGCTGGTGACCGGAAGTAGGCCGGCGACGTGCGGCGGCATTCGGTGAAGCTCGGCGCAGTTGCCCGGCCCTTATAGCCCGCCAAAAGGTCGACCGAACCGCTCGAAAGCACCAGTGGAGGATGGGCTAGCTCGGCATGGTCTTAATATGGCTCGGAAATGGTTACTAGGGTTTCACTGAGCGCCCGATCGTTTCCGCCATGGCCGTCGATGTAAGAACTTGAAATTAGCTGCAACTACTCACTTCTAAGCTATGGTTGCGAAGGAAAAAGGTCCCCTATCCACTCTAGCTCCTGTGTGCGCAAACTGAGCAGCTCTAACTGAAAATTGAGTATCAATTTCAAGAATCCTTACCTGCGGTTAAGTTTTTTCTGGCCGAGAGAAGAACTCGAAATTCTCGAGCTACGGTGCACGGATTGCTCTGAAACTTGGGGAGGAGCAGTGCAGTGGGTTGGCGCGTCTTGGGGTTCGCTCGTTCGGTCGTGAAACTGCCCGGTGTGAGCTGTCCATGAGAGCCCGACGTCGGTTTCCGCCGATTGCACCTCGGCCTCGGCGTTGATCTTCAAAATACGACCAACAGCAGCCCCGAACGTCGGAGCTGAGCTGGGGAAACTCTTGTACACACGCTGGCGCTCCCTTTTTGTGTTGATAGCTCGAGCAAATGGGGAGCAATGCTGGCTTATTATCGAGGAGGACAGAGGCGGCGCCGGTGGCTCATTTTCTCGTGAGGGAGCAGAACAGGGGCCGAGAGCGAGTGGAGAGAAGCGAAATGCATCGGTGCACGGTTTGGGTTGAGGATCAGACCGCGTACGAGGGAAACAGGAGGTGGAGGCTGCACTCGGGAGGTGGCGTGCGTGGAGGAACCGCCGGTCTGAGAAAAACACCGCCGAGAGACTTAGGCAGTAAGTTAAACATCCCAATGACTATTGGGTCCCACTCATTTCCTCTCTCAAATATCTCCCATTTTTGGCACATTGCAAACTTCATCTATGAGGAACTCAAATTCAAAAGCCATTTGGCAAATTGACAAGTTTTTCCTTAGTTTCAAATTTGAATTCAAATTTCAATGAAATTCACAAGTCTCTTTGATATACCTATCAAAGTACCTCCAAATTTGCTCAAAATTTGCCTTCCTCATACTTTGGACCTGAAGAATTTAAATATGGCCTCAAACTTTTAATTTGGTGGATGCAAAGGGGAGATTTACGACCACAGTTTGCATCCTCCATTTAAAATGACCACCTTGCATTTAAATGATCATTTGAATTCAAAGTGGACTTGAATTCATGTGCTTGCTCATGACCATCTTCACATGTTTAGAAAAGTTTTTGCAAGTCCCATTTCTTGGATTTAAACTCAACTTTATTCATCACTAGAGTTTTACATTTACAAGTTTTGGGACTTTCACAATTCAGCTCGTGTTTCTTTAGTTGTCTCGACGCATAGGCTACCACTTGTCTGACGGGGCCCCCGCCGCCCCGATCACGTCACGGGGACGGGGCACCTTGCCCGGAAATCGCATTGGGTGGTGCCGTGTTATGCGGCACCCAACAGCACACACATAAGGAACACTGTATTACATAAATCAAAAGCGGAAGCTTACAATTAGTCTTTGTAAATAATTTACATAAAATAGCTACAGTGGAAGTCTGTAAACAGCTCACGTCGAATATCTAAGAAGCACTCGAGAAGAGGTCCAGCCCGCAGACTCCTCTCGCTAGCAACACGAAGACATGCCAGTGGCTAGGTTCTCCAAGTGTGACGTGACTCAGAGGTTCCTGAGTCTCACCGGACAACCTTCTTTATAGCGTCGAAGTTTACCTGCAAAACTACTTATATAGCAAGAGTGAGCACAAAGGGTCAGCAAGACTTAACCGTCTCTCGTAAAGCATGCAACTCTATATGAGGGTAAACTTAAGACCTAATCCTGTAATTTGCGAAAAGATTCACCTACGAGTTCATCCTTAACTTCCAGATTTTAGCCATAATAGTTGTGACCTTGCGCCCAGCAACATTGGAACTCCACAATCAAACAAGAAACACTTCATTCCAATGTTACTTGTCCCAAGGTGGAAAATAACTTTAGTTTGCTCTATCTCTACTCCAAACAAGGTTTTCATGCAACTTAACATAATCATACCAGCAATTATACTTTTGCAAACTGTTACCACACAAGTTAATTACTACGTCACAACATGGGAGCAAGCGGTACTCAATAACCGCGAGGGACGGTGATTCGAATCCAACACTACCCGGATAACTCGACACATACGCCCGCCTCTGAAGACCCAACTCTGGCGTCCTTCATTACATCGTATGTGGCAACCATTCTCAGGACACTAAACTGTAGAACCGGTCGAGCCGTCTCGGGCTCATAGGTCTAACGAGACGATGTGGTATGCCTCTACAATCCAGTGAACCTGGTACATCGGTTTTCTGGTCATATATCAGTAAGCATCCGGTACCAGAACTCAATACTTGCTCCTGGACGCGGCACATGCATCGGTCCTTAACCGACACAGGCAGAGCTGCTCGACCAAGACCTCGTGTTGTCGCTGCCTAACCCCTCTGCCCGGTCTCATCTTTAGAAATGTAAACTTTAGTTTGCCTCTCCCTTCCAACCACACTTATAAAACCCTGAACTATAACTCGCGAGTAGATCCCAACTACTCGTCTTCTACCGGATGTCCTAGCCTATTTAGCACGGCCTTATTCTACAGCGATGAAACCATTCTACCCTTGATCCCAGGGTTCTTTTTGGTCATGCAAGTGGAGTATAAAACATCCTTGACCTAATGCACATACAAACTTTGACCCATAGTAGTGAACAAAGTAAAAACTTTAAAAAACAACTTAAATGCACACCAAGGCTTGCCTTGGTTTTGCAGGTGACTAAAGTCAGAGAGGTATGAAGTTAGTTTCTTCTGACTCGAAGCTCAATCCCTGCCCTTCTTGCTCCTTGATCCAAGCTTAACTTCTCCTTCACTTTCCACGTTTTATCACTACACGTTATGAATAGGTACACATGTTTAATTATAAAACTCTTGCTAACAAGTTCTAAAGACAAGTTTAAAACTGGAACTCAGTTTAAGAATTTAAAATGACACTGGGGCTAGTGGTTTGGTTTGGGTGAAGCAACATGATCAAGTGATAATTACATTTCATCACTTGTGTGCTACTCATCTAAATAGGTTGAACAGGATAGTGGGGATCCAGAGTTCCAATGGAGCTGAAACATTTCATGTGTGTTCCTTGTCACAAGAAAGTCATCTGGACCAAAATTCAGAATATTTCATTAAGTAGCTCACCCAGAACGATTCCCTAAGCATTTAGGAAAAAAGGAATTAATTCTGAATAAATTTGCACTTTCATGCAAATCCAAGTGAACTAAAATTTCATACATAGCTTAGGTAGCATGCATGAATTTTCCTAGGATTTTTGGAGCTAAGGAATGCCCAGAACTGAATTTCCAAGTTTTGGAAATTCTCTGAAAATGTTTCTGTATTCATTTGAATACAGAAATTTGAAATCAGAATTACCCTAACTAAATCAACTCCAAATGAGCTGAAACTTTTACAGGAGTTCATTAATAGCCTACAGAATATCCTGGCAAAATTTGGGGATTTTTGGATGAACCAAACTCCCTCTAAAATTCTTTTGCTGAAAATAAAGAATTTTCCAGAATTTTCTATTGGTTTTCATGCAAATTGGGCTACATATGTGGATAGACATTTTCGTCCTGAATCCAACCCAATTTGAATCACTAAATTTGGAGCTTCCTAGCAAATGTTATGCAGTTCTAAAGTTTGAACTGAATTTGGAATTCAAATTAAACGGAGAATTGTTCAAACTCTGACTGCGGCCACAGGGCCACGTGTCGACCGCTGGAACCCGAGCCACACGGGCCGCAGAGTTTTTCCCGCATTGTCACAGACAGATCCGAGGCCACAGAAGATCTAACCCCTCGTAACAGAGACTGACCCGTGGGCCAGCCCCCGTCTTCGTCTTCCTTCAGCAGCCTGCGCTCCCGCGCCGCAGAGCTCGCCGGAGTTCTCACCGGGAAGGGGTTCCGGTTCTCGGAACTTGCTGGTTCTCGCCGCGCCCACGTATTTTCGTGCGAGGAACACGTTGCCGGGCTTATCTCAGATTGACGACGGCCGGAAACCTAGGTGCGACGGCGACAGTGGCTGTGGCACCTCCGGCGATGTTGTTAGGGCGTTATACCGCACCAAACACGTCGCCATTTGCTCGTACAGCACCACTGCACCGAGGAGAACACGGATCTAACCTCTGATCTCACTGAAACTCGTCGGGAGTATGACCTCACCGTCGGGCTAGGTCAAAATCCGGCGAAGATCAAAAAACTCGATGAACAGCGGCTTTGCTCGGTGGTTCTCGGTGGTGCTTGATCCTACGAACGCGCACGGAGGTGTAGAAGGTGTATGCTACATTGTGTGTGGAGTGGTTCAATGTGTGAGGCGAATTTGCCGAGTTTCTCCCCTTGGTTATTATTGCATGTCGACGGCAAAAACAAAATTCCGGCGAGCACCGTCTGTGACAGGCAGCCGGGGTTGCGGTGAAGCGAGTAGGGACATCGGCGAACCTTTTTGCTTTTGCAGCTCGAGGGGAGAAGCTCTGGGGTAGCCGGGCGACGGATTCTTGCAACGGCGGCTTCACCGGGTGCCGTGGAGAGAAAATCGAGCTCGGTGTCGGGTTTATCGTGGGTTAGCACCTGTTTCTTGTGTCGGCCACGTTCAGTGAGGCCTGGCGATGCTGTGGAGATGTTCAGCATGGTGTGCAGCGGCATGGATCAGCCGGCCGGTGGTGAACTGCTCGGGTGCACGCCGTCGGAGGAAGAAATCGCTCGGGGAGGCAGTATTCGAGTGAGAGAGGGCGCTGTCGTTGCGAGGAGCGTATGACCGGGGCTGTGGTCGTCAGGGATAATTGAGTCGACCTCAACCGAGGTGGTTCCCTCGTGGAGACAGCCGGGAAGCCACGGGCGTGTGCGCTGTCACAGCCGTACTGCTGCTGTCACGCGCTCGGCAGAGGAGAAACAGAGACCGGTTTCCCTCTCACAGACAATTGGGCCCCAGTGAACAGGCAGAGAAACTTAAGGAGCAAGTCTATTTGTCTCAATGACAAATGGGTCCACCCCTGCTCCTCCCAAAAGATCTTCCAAAATTTGGCACAGAGCAAATTTAACTTCTGAAGAGCTCAGATTCAAAAGTTGTTTGGAATTTTGACTTGGTGTTCTTCAGTTCAAATTTGAAGGAAGTTCATAAGCCCTTTGATACTAATATCAAAGCACCTCCAAACTTTCACAAAATTTGGCTCCCTCATAATTTGGACCTGAGGACTTCAAATATGTCCTCTGGTTTTTGAGTTGGTCGTTGCAAATACCACTTCTTGAACAACAGTTTGACTTTTCCCTTTTTGAAAATGGCCCTCTTATCTTTGGAGTGAGCCTTTTAGTTCAAACTGAATTTAAAGTCATATTGCACATGCCAATACTTATATGACTAACAAAAAGTTTTTGCAAGTCCCATTTCTTGTATTTAGACTCCACTTTATTCATATCTCAAGTTTTCCATTTACAAGTTTTGGGACTTTTACATTCCTCCCCCCTTAAAAAGAATCTCGTCCCGAGATTCATGATTAAGGACAACGTGGAGATGACACTACTCAACATGAGCATCTAACAACTCCGGATGATTGCATTGCAAATACTCCTCGCTTTCCCATGTAGCTTCGTCGGACGTGTGATTTTCCCATAGCACCTTGAAAAATCGCAGCGTCCGGTTTCTGGTCTCGCGAGTCTTTTCATCAATTATCCGGGTTGGATGCTCAACATATGTGAGGTCCTGCTTCAAATCTGCTATGCCTTCCGTGAGAATCTCCGTTGGAACTTTCAAACACTTCCGCAACTGAGATATGTGGAAGACATTATGAACCCTGCTAAGGCTACCGGTAGCTCCAAACGGTATTCCACGGGTCCACACCTTTCAATGATGGCGAAGGGACCGATAAAACGTGGAGACAATTTTCCATTTACTCCGAATCGGTGAATGCCCTTCATAGGAGATACGCGGAGGTATACGTGGTCTCCAACTTGAAAGTTCAGAGGACGACGTCTCTTATCCACATAGCTCTTTTGCCTGGACTGAGCGGCTTTAAGATTTGCTTGAATAAACCTTACCCGCTCTTCAGCTTCATTTACGAGATCAATCCCGTAAATGACTCTCTCGCCGGATTCACACCAGTTCAAGGGTGTGCGGCACTTCCGGCCATAGAGAGCTTCATACGGTGCCATTTTTATGCTCGTTTGATAACCGTTGTTATACGAGAACTCCGCCAACGGTAAGTGATCATCCCAGCTCTTACTGTGGTGGATGGCACACGCCCTTAGCATATCTTCAAGGATTTGATTCACCCTCTCAGTTTGCCCATCGGTTTGAGGGTGATACGCGGAGCTTCAAATCAATTTAGTTCCCAAGGATGTGTGTAGCTGTTCCCAGAAGCGGGACACAAACAGCGATCCTCTGTCGGAGACAATGGTCCGGGGAACTCCATGCAAGCATAAGATTCGTGCTATGTACAACTCCGCATATTGCTTGGCGCTGTAGTTGGTATGCACCGGAATGAAACCTGCTGATTTGGTTAATCGTTCCACGATCACCCAAATCGAATCATGGTGGTGGGAGGTCATCGGCAACCCAACGATGAAATCCATACTCAAGCCGTCCCACTTCCATGCCGGTATTTGTAGCAGTTGCAACAGGCCCGACTTCTTCACATGGTCGGCCTTAACTCTTCGACACGTATCACATTCTGAAACGTATTTTGCAACTTCACGTTTCATACGTGTCCACCAAAACTTCTTCCGGAGGTCTTGATACCTTTTGTTGCTGCCAGGATGAATAGAAAATTTGGATAAGTGAGCCTCATCCAAAATTTTCTTCCGCAGCCTCATATCACGGGGTACGACTATCCGGTCCTTGAACCATATGGTGTCTTCATCATCTAACCGGAAACATTTCATCTCCCCGTTCTTCAACCTCCTTTTGATATGAGCCATGCCGTTGTCTTTCATTTGAGCTTCCATAACCTCCTCTCTTATTGTGGGTATGAGAGCTAGATTATGTAGAGCTCCATATGGAACCAAGTAGAGACTTGGTTCTTCCTCTTCTATTGGCGTAACGGTCAGATTATGAATATGAGACTTCCGGCTGAGTGCATCAGCAACCACATTTGCCTTGCCCAGATGATAATGAATTTCAATCTCATAGTCCTTGATCAGCTCCAACCATCGCCGTTGTCGCATATTCAACTCTTTCTGAGTGAATATGTACTTCAAACTCCTGTGGTCGGTGTAGAGATGAACCAGATTTCCCAATAGGTAATGTCTCCACATCTTGAAAGCTAATACCATGGCAGCAAGCTCGAGATCATGATTGGTAGTATCCGGTTGAGCTAGAACCGGGGCTGTTGTGAGGTGTTTCACCAATGCTTGAAAAGCTTCCTCACATGGCTTGCTCCAATCATATTTGATGCCCTTCTTTAGTAGCTCCGTCATAGGTTTGGAGATTTTTGAGAAGCCTGGGATGAACCTCCGATAATATCCCGCCAAACCCAAGAAGCTATGAACTTCATGGACGGATGTTGGAGACTTCCACTTCAGCACTTGTTCAATCTTGCTTGGATCAACAGCAATGCCTTCCGCTGAAATAATATGTCCAAGAAACGGCACTTGGTTGACCCAGAATTCACATTTACTAAACTTTGCATAGAGCTTGTGATCTCTCAAGCGTTGAAGCACAATATGCAAATGTTTAGCGTGTTCCTCTTCAGATTTGGAATAGACCAAGATGTCGTCGATGAATACCACGACGAACTGATCTAGCTCCGGCATGAACACCGAGTTCATAAGTTACATAAAGTGGGCCAGAGCATTGGTCAACCCAAATGACCTGACAAGATACTCATAGAGTCCATATCTTGTCGAGAATGCTGTTTTCGGGATATCTTCCGCTCGAATCTTGATTTGATGATATCCCGACCTTAAGTCCATCTTGGAGAAGACTTTAGCACCCACTAGCTGATCGAAGAGAATATCAATGCGTGGTAGTGGGTACTTGTTCTTTATTGTCACAGCATTTAAAGGACGATAATGGACGCATAGCCTCAGCATCTCATCCTTCTTCTTCACAAATAAGGCCGAGCAACTCCATGGTGATGAACTTGGATGAATAAACCCCTTGTCCATCAGATCTTTGAGTTGCTCTTTCAATTCTGCTAGTTCATTCGGAGCCATTTTGTATGGTCTCCGAGAGATTGGCGTGGTTCTTGGTATCAACTCTATTTTGAATTCCACCTCGCGCTCAGGTGGTAAGCTTGGAAGATCTTCGGGAAACGCGTCCAGATATTTACGGACTACCAGAATGTCTTCTAGCTTGCAAGCCTCGGCATTACATACTTCCCGGTCTATGGAAACTGTTTTGCCGAGATACAATGTTTGACGCCCGTGAAGTGGAGAGTCCAAATGAACACTCCTGTTCTCGATGTCCAGAACATACTTATGGAAGGTCAACCATGATATTCCCAATATGGCATTGATTCCTTGATCTTTGAGAATAATGAGGGTGGTAGGATAAATTTTTCCACCAAAACACAGTGGTGCTCGAGAAACGACTTCATTAGTCGATATGTATCCACCTGGCGAATGAATAAGGTAAGAACCTTTTGTGATAGTTGTGGATATCTGATCCCGGATCACTGTCGCCCTGCTAATGAAGTTATGTGTTGCACCAGAGTCGAATAAAATGACAACCGGCTGGTCATTTAAGGTGAACCTGCCGGCAAGAACAGGTCCTCCCTTTGGCAGATCATCGACTGACACATAATTGACTGTTCCCACTTTGGACATGGCTTTTCTTGGCTGTCCAAGATCACTCTTCGGAACTTGACCCGTAGACATAACGTTGTTGCTCGGTTCAGTTGCTTCATTGACGTTGAGTTCATTGTCAATATGAAGTGGGACAGCACTCGGTTCAGCTGAGAAATCACCTTGATCATCTTCAACCTCTTGAGGGAAAAAGTATTCTGGTGCACCTTGTTGATACTGAGGTGCATAAGAAATAAGTTGCTGCTGCGGTGGAGGTGAATAAGACCTCTGTGGAGTAGAAGAGTCATCACACTCCCAGAATGATTGCACCTCTTGTGGAATCTCTCGACCGGAAGGTGAACGGATCACCAACCGATACTTCTGAGGTAGATGATTGCATTCCTCCTGTGATGAGGCCCTCTCCCTCTTTTCTTTCAGGTAGAGATTGGAATAATATTCCTGAGTGATAGCACAGCTCACAAACTCATCAAAATTCTCTTGGCTAACTTGAGCCAATTGACATCGCAGCCTAGCGGTCAGCCCTCGGTAGAAATGATAACCCTTCAAGGATGGTGATTTCACATAGTCAGGGACATATTGAGCTAAGCGGGTTTAATTCCTTCGCATACTCAATAACATTCATGTCCCCTTTCTTCAGACTCCAGAATTCATCCAGACTGGTTTGCATTATGCCCACAGGGATGAAACTGTGGCGGACCGGGATCCGCTCATCCAGGATCGCGGAGGGTGATTCCGCACGATGCGACACCCGATAGCACACGTCATAAGGACACAATATATTACATGGGAAACCAACTGAACTGTACAAACAGGTACAACCTTCAGTTACAAGCTATTGTTTATATTACACAGCGGAAGTTTCTTTTATACAACTCACGCCCACCTATCTAGCAAAAGTCGGTTGCCCCGCCCTAGGGCAACCCACACTAGCTGCACTTCTCAGCTCAGCGCAGCGTGTACGGCTCCCACTCAGCCGTGGTCCCCGACGGAGGGTAACCCTCGCCGGTGGACTTGTAACCCGAGTCCGTGGGTGGCTCCTCGCCTGAAAAACACTTAAACAGCAACCGTGAGCACGATGGCTCAACAAGACTTAACCGACTCACCTAGGCATGAAACTCTACATGAGGTGTACAATGACATAGGATAGTAACATTGCAGCAAATGGACACGCCTAAAAGTTCATCCTTAGTTCATCTTTTAGCCACAAGTTTAACAGTTCAGGAATCTGAAATTTAGTAAGAAATATTTGGTGGCACATATTTACCAATACAATTATATCATACAGCAGAATTGAATCATAACATTCCATAAATTGTCTACGTTACGACGCAGTGAACAAGCGGTACTCGTCACCGCGAGGGACGGCGAATCGACTCGATATACACCTGCAGGGATACCCAAAGAGCACGTCACGTACGCCCACCCGTGGAGCTGCATAGCACACTCCGATGCCGTATGGGACAACCTTTCACCCAACAGCCCAAACGTCGAACCGGTCGCACCGAAAAGAGCAGGAGGTTCCCTACACGGAGCATCTCTCTATGCCCATTAGCAGATTTCCACCTTGCTGCTCTCAGCCTACACCTATAAATCGGTGCGTTATGCCTCGACGCCCAGAGGCTTAGGTTACATCGGTTTATCAGGGCCCATATATCCGATATGCCTTCGGTACGTTCAATACTTGTTCAGCAGGGCGGCACACGGATCGGTTCTCAATCAACACGGACAGGGCTGCGCACACAAGACTTCCTCTTGCTGCGCCCTAGCCCCTGTCTAGTCTCATTTTCATTACTAAAGTAACCTCACATCACTCGAACCCAACCCGTGTGTCCCAAGCCTAACTCGCGAGTAGATTCCAACTACTCGACTTGTACCGAAGTCCTATGAATCATTAAGCATAGCCTGTCTACTCGAGGTCTTAGACACTACCCTCACTCTTATGGAAAATTTCTGGTCATGCAAGTGGGTTTTCATCCATCCTACACCTAATGCACATATACACTTCACACTACGTATGTAAACAAGGTAAAACTTTATAAAAGGCTTAATGAAAACCGGGGCTTGCCTTGTTGCTGCTGGTCAGTGGTAAGGTCTTCGTCCGGAAGGAGGAAGTCGAGCACTTCCGGAGCCTCCTCGCCTTCAGCGACTACACGTTAATGAAATACTACATGTTAATGAATATGCACATGAGTTTATTGTAATGCTTCTGCTACAAGTTTTAATAACAAGTTTTTAATAACTGGAACTCTGTTTAAGAATTTAAAATGAAACTGGGCTAGTGGTTTGGTTTTGGACCTAAGCACATTATTAAGTGCTAAGTGGTTATCTCTCTCTTCCATATTGATCACCTCAAGTGGTTATACAGAACAGGGGTGATCCACAGCTCCAATGGAGCTGAGAATTTTTGTGTGAGTTCCTTGTCACAAGAAAATCCTCTGGACCAAAAATTAGCACTTTTCATTGAGTGGTTTGTTCAGAATAATATTCTTAGCAAATAAGCAAAGAAGAATTAATTCTGAGATAACACCCCTGTTCATGCCAAACTTAGTGAAATACAATTTAAATTATAGCTCATAGAGTTTGCATGAATTTTCATAGTATTTTTGGAGCTAAGATTTGTCCAGAATTGAATTTCCAAGTTTTGGAAATTCTGTGAAAATGTTCCTGTATTCAATTGAACACAGCACCTTCAAATCTGAATTGCCCTGATCAAATCAACTCCAAATGGTCTGAAACGTTTACATGGGTGCACTAACATCCTAAAGAATATTCTGGCAAAATGTTAGGATTTTTGGATGAACCAAACTCCCTCTAAAATTCTTTTGCTGAAAAGATTTAAAGAATTTTCCAGAATTAAGTAATGGGTTTCGTACAAATTGGATTGCATATTTGTATATAGCTATGCAAGATGAATCCAACCCAATTTGAATCACTAAATTTGGAGCTTCCTAGCAAAAGTTATGAGGTTCTAAAGTTTGGGGAAATTCTGGAATTCGAATTAAACGGGAAAAGTTCAAATCCCTGACAGAGGGCCCGGCCCCCACGTGTCACCACCTCGGCTACACCACACGGGGCCACAGGAATGTTCTCCGCGTTGTCACAGATGATCCGGTGCAACAGAAAATCCCCACTGTATTGAGCGTCTGACGAGCGGGCCCGGCCGACTCGTCTTCTTCCTCGCGCGAGCTCCTTTTCCCGTGCCGCCCCCTCGCCGGCACCTCACTGAAGCTCGCCGGACCCGGCTTCCCGGCCGCCTCTCTGCCGGAAACTCACCACCTGGGCCTAATTTCGTGCGCTGAACACGATGGCACCAACTTCTCTGGCCGGTGGTGGCCCTAACCTAGCCGGCGACGGTGCAGCGGCTCGGGGTCACTTCGGCTATGTCACCCGACGCTTCTAGCCCACCAAAACCTTGGTGAAAGGTCTATACAGCACCAGGGAATCCCAGGGAATATCGACAGGGCCATGCAACGGCTCGGGGAAAGCTCTAGTCTAGCTGTCACTGTGAGCCCGATCATTCCCGCCATAGCCGCGGTTAGAAAAAAGGAAAATACGCCGGCTACAGCCCAAAACAAGCTAGGGTTGCGAAGAAAACTTGGGCGCCATCAAGTCTAGCTCCTGTGAGTGCAGTATGATGCCTCTAAGCAATTAGAAGTCAGGAATTTGCAGGTTTCGTACCAGAAGGTGGTTCTGCACCGTTCGGAAGGAAATCTCAAAATTCTCTGCGGATGATCGACGGTTGATCCTGAGCTTCGGGGGTGAGTTGTCTGGATGTCTTGCACTTCCAGAAATGGCCTAGCTTGGCCGTGACACGCCGTGGTTGGAGCTGTCCACGAGAGCACTTGCTCTCGGTCCTATGGCGACCACCACTGAAATTGATTTGCCTCGGTTTGTGGAGGCGGAACTCACGTAGAAATGGTGTGGGGATGTTGGAGGAGAGCCCGTGGTGTTGTTTGGCTGCTCAACCGGAGCTTTACACGCAAGCTAGGGTGGTGATCGATCGAGCGGACGACGTCAGCAGCTTCGGCTGTTTCTCGCGCGAGGAGAAAAAGGGCAGCGCCGTTCTTCAGTACCGTGGGATAACAAGGGCACGGCAGTGGGGGCAAGGACGTCCAGGCAGCTCTCCAGCGCACGAGAAATTCAGAGGAGGTGGCTGCCTGCTGCCCCTCGGTGTCACTCGCAGAGGCGTCGGCTGCCCGAGTTACTTCGCGTGGGAGGTAATCAAACAGAGACCGTGTGCTTTACTGAAGACTTTTTGCAATTGTTTAGTTTCCCCCAATGACAAGTGGGTCCCACTAGTCAGTTCTCCCCCATCCCTCAAAAGATCTCCAAAAACTTGGCAAGTGATGAATTCAAATGTTTGGAGTCTCAAACTGTCACACCCTGTTTCTCCGAAGAACAACCGAGTGAATATCACATGTATGCCAGGATCATTTTCTCATACATGAGATGACAAATAGTGAAGCACCATTTATTACAAGCCAGGTGTCAAATATAAATAAGTCTTACATAACATATGTCTCGATGGACGATAATAAGTTCATAACATGTAAATAAAATAGCAGTGGAATATTATTCTTGTGGGCTCCGTCACAGGCGTTGCCCAGGGGACTCCATGAACCTAGAAACCTTCTTTGGGTCCGAAGTCTTGATCTTTAAACACCACATCATTTTCTTGACCTGAGCAGCAATATAAACCAACAAATATGCAAGGTTGAGTACCATTGGTACTCAGCAAGTGGGGGAAGGTTATGTCATGCATGGCTAGAGCAAGGAGAGGTTGAACTCATGGTTAAAGCACTACGCAATTATTTCCTACCACCTTAGCTTATTAAGCACCTACATTACTACACAGGTGAAATGGATCCCAATCGCTCAACCCATCATCATTATCAAGTAAACATAGTCTCATCTCCAATGTTAAGCTTCCCGCTTAACATCCACAACTTCCCAATTCATCATCCTCTAATCATGAATAAGTCCAAGCCGCTCTTGACCGTGAGCACGGCTGTCATGACAGTTTTGACTCTGCAGAGATTGCACCACTGTACCCACATGTAGTGATTTCATCCCTTGTTGCCGGGTGGACTAAAAGAACCTCCATTATGCTAGTGGCCACGAACCACATTCACACTTCCCAGGTGTGTAGCCAGGAGATCACTACGAAGCCTTTACAAAGGGATTCCCGACGAGCATGGGCCCACTGAGGTTTCACCCCTAACAGCATACAAGAGGCTCCAACCCCGCTGCAGTGGCCCCCTCTTGAGCCTTGCGGTTTATATGGTAGTCCAGCTGACACCTATTCCCCGCACCATCCGACACACCCATACTACGCCGGGGATACACCTAATTAATTGGCCAAGCTGCCCCATCTCAGCATGTGGTTGGCACGGTAAAGCCAGGTTACATGCTCCATGAACCGGTCCTTAGGATCCAGGCAAGTACTAAACACAAACCCGAGTCTCGTGCACCCAGCACCAACCAAATCATCCAACTTGCCTTGATCCCTACCTTTACATGACTCATAATATCTCATTCAAGAGTAAGGTAAATAAATTGATGATCTCATATCCCACTTATCCCATTCTAAGCATGGCTAAGCATAAGTAATATGAATAAATGACATAATAAAATAAACCCAACCCAAGCTACAACGAAACAAGGTAATGCAATTCTAGGGAAACTTTCTAGCATGGGTTTCATATTTCAATTGACAATGCAATAAATTCTATCTACACATCCTAACATAGGATCAAAGTGGTCAAGGACACTTGCCTTCTTCCTGCTGCTCTGGGAATGGATAGTCCTGATCTTGGAAGGGAAGAACTTGCTCTGGGGCAGGTTCTACTCATGTCAACACACATAGCAAAAGAGAACAACAATCCATACGACATAGTTCACACTTTCACTCCATACATACATACATATGAAAATCATTCACATTTCTATGTGTTGTGTTTACTTTACATGTGTTGATTTTTGGTCTATATGCACTTTTAAACATATGTATATGATTTCTAACTTTTGTATTCAGATTTTTATTTGCACACTTAATATATGAATTTCAATTCTAAACAAATTCTTTATATTCAATTAACACACTCTTTAGCTACCAAGTTTGCATGGAAGGTAATTTCCTACTCCAATTGAGTTTTCAGATCTTCTACCAAATCCTAAACTGAAGTCTTTGGATTTGGGGACTTTATTTATCATTTTCTAGTTATGCATACCTATTTTCCTATATTTTCCAGATTTATTTCCTATGCCTAAAAGTGAGTTTTAAATAGTAAATGGTAGGGCATATCATCTAAACAGAATAGGTTCTGATCTAAAATATTAAATAATATATTTTTGGAACTTCTCCTCTGATGTGAACTAATTTAAATTTATTTCACCAATTTTCAGAATTATTTCCGAACCTAAAAATGTATCCCTATAACTAATAAATGTGAACAATCAATTAAACAGATTCATTTCAGCTTAAAATCTACTTGTAACTCATTCTAAAGTTTTCCAAGTGCTAGTAGAGTTCAAATTTGAATTTAAAATGTGTTTGTCTCACCTTTTAAATTTTAAATCCTAATCACACATTCAAATTCCTAAATTTAATATCATATAGGGTTAAAAAGGTAAACTTACCCCACTACAGGGTCTATTATATTATTTCATAAATTTCCAGGGGTCTAACTACTCATAACAGAGGTGTTTTCCTAATTTTTATTAAGTCCAGGGGCTAAAACTGATTTTTAATTGAATTTACATGAATTTCTGAGGTTCCAGGGGCTAGATCAGAAGTTTTCGGGGCTAGCTCGTGTTTTTGGAGATCCCCAGGGGGTAGCACGTAAGAATCCCGGCCTTTATAACGTGGGGCTGATGTGGACTGTATGATTCAAAACAGACGGCTCAGATTAGATCGCCGAACTGGTACGCGCGGGTTTTAATTCTACCGTGCGATTTAAAATAGACGGCGCACAAGCGGCCACGTCGCCCTGACAGTGCGCGGGCGGCGCTGCCCGGCGGCACGCGGCGGCGATCTCGCCGGAGAACTTCGGATCTTCGTCTATTCTTCCTAAAACTGGGATTTCATGGCATAGATCGGTAGAGGGGAGGTCGGGGATCTCACCTCGGGGTTTTTCTTGAGCTCGGAGGTCCTGGAAGGCGGTTGGCGACGAGGTCCGAGATGGAATCGCTGTGGTGCTCGTCAGACCTGTGCCTAGAGCGCAAACCACCGCTTCTGCACCTGCGTGATTCCCCGGAGGCGGTGGAACACGATCGGCGCGTTATCAGAGCAGAGATCAAGAGAAAACGGTGATCGGAGCTTCGGTTCTCACCGGGAGGAAAAACAGCAGATCGTGGGGGAAAAACGGGACGATGCCGGCGTTTATATAGATGGGGGAGGGCGTTGGTCTGTTGGGATCGAGCTGGAGTTGTCCGGGACCGGGATTCGGCTGGGGACGCGGAATTCCGGGTTAGTTGCGATCGGGCGCACGCGGAGGAGTCCGGGTAGTTGGCGCGAGCGGGAGGTCAGGGATGACATGTGGGTCCCGCGTGTCAGTGAGAGAGAGAGAGAGGAGCGCGCGGCTGCGGGCTGGCGCGGGGGTGGGTGGGCAGGCTGGTGGGTTTCGGCCCACTGGCCGGGGGTTTTGTTTTTTTCTTTTTCTTTTTCTTTTCTGTTTTGATTTGAATTTGAATTCCAATTTGAATTTGAATTTCTGCACCACATGCAACACGTCCAAAATTTTTTAAATTCCCCTCTTAACAGGATGTTGGGGTGTTACAGCTCTACCACCTTAAAAGAAATCTCGTCCTCGAGATTGGTGGTTCTAAGAAAACAATTCCGAAAACTGTGCCTTAAGCTCGTCTTCTCGCTCCCATGTGGCTTCCTCTTCCGAGTGATGCTTCCACTGCACCTTGCACATCCGGATTCTTTTATTTCTTGTGAGACGTTCCATTGTCTCCAAAATCTTGACCGGTTGCTCGGCATAAGACAGATCCTCTCGTACATCAACCTCATTCATGGGTAACACCTCTTCAGACGTCCTTAGACATTTCTTGAGTTGTGACACATGGAATACATCGTGTACATCCGATAGGAGAGCCGGTAATTCTAGTTGATATGCCACTTCACCTTTCCTCTCCAGAACTTGAAAGGGTCCGATGTATCGAGGTGATAACTTCCCTTTCACCTCGAACCGACGAAGTCGTCGGATAAGGGACACCTTGAGGTAGACATAGTCCCCCACATTGAAAACGAGCTGTCTTCTCCGTACATCGGCATAGCTCTTTTTGTCGTGTCTGTGCTATCCTTAAGTTGTTGCGGATTTCCCTCACTTTCGCCTCGGCTTCTTGTAGTACTTTGGGCCCAAACACTTTACTTTCCCCTGTTTGGTTCCAAAATAGTGGAGTTCTGCACTTCCTCCCATACAAAGCTTCAAATGGTGACATCTTCATACTAGCCTGATAGCTGTTGTTATAGGAGAACTCCGCATACGGTAAGTTCTTATCCTAACTCCGATTGTTTTTGAGTGCACACACCCTCAACATGTCCTCAAGGATCTGATTGGTTCTTTCCATCTGTCCGTCAGTCTGCGGATGATAGGCAGAACTAATGTTCAGATGAGTTCCCATGGTTTCATGCAACTCCTGCCAGAATCTTGAGGTGAACTGTGTCCCTCGATCTGACACTATTTTCTTTGTCACTCCATGGAAACACACGATCCTTGACATATATAATTCTGCCAATTTGGATCTGCTGTAGCTTTCTTTCACAAGGATGAAATGAGCTACCTTGGTTAGCCTGTCAATGATGACCGATATCGAATCATAACCCGATTGGGTCCTCGGCAGTCCCACTATGAAATCCATACCTATTTCTTCCCATTTCCATTCAGGCACTTTGAGTGGTTGCAATAATCCCGCGGGTCGTTGATGTTCTGCTTTCACCAACTGACATGTGTCACATAGGGCAACATGTTCCGCGACATCCCGCTTCATGCCATACCACCAATACCTGCTCTTGAGGTCATGATACATCTTCGTACTCCCGGGATGAATGGAATAGTTAGAATCATGAGCCTCCTTCAAAATCAATTCACGGATCTCCTTCACTTCAGGCACACAGATTCTTTTCCCGTGCCACACCGTACCTTGTTCATCCTCTCTGAAACCAGGGGCTTTATTATCCTTGATGAGTTCTCTGATTTCTTGTATCTTCTCATCAGTCTTTTGACTGTTGCGTATATCTTGATCTAATGTGGAGTCCACTTCCATGGCGACGGCCTCACCACTATTCACCAGACATAGATTGAGTTTTACAACCTCTTCCTTCAGTTCTGTAGGCATGTCCTTTAAGCTTAACCTATTGACCTGCACCTTCCGGCTTAAAGCATCTGCTACGACATTCGCTTTCCCAGGATAATAGTTAATGCCCACATCAAAATCGTTGATTATCTCTAACCATCTCCTTTGTCTGAGGTTGAGATCTGGCCGTGTGAAAATATTCTTTAAGCTCTTATGATCCGTATATATCTCTGTCCTCTTCCCCATCAAGTAATTCCGCCAAATCTTCAACGCGTGTACCACTGCGGCTAGCACTAGGTCATGCGTTGGATAGTTCTTCTCGTGCTTCCGGAGCTGCCGGGATGCATATGCCACGACATGCCCCTCTTGCATGAGAACACATCCCAACCCGTTTCCAGAGGCATCGTAGTACACCGAAAAGTTCTTCTGCATATCTGGCATAACTAGCACTGGGGCTGTTGTCAATCTTTTCTTTAGCTCTTGAAAACTCGTCTCGCACTGCAGCGTCCATGTGAATGTCATTCCTTTCTCCAACAGTTTGGTGAGGGGTCTCGAAATCTTGGAGAAACCCTCGATAAACCATCGATAGTATCCAGCCAATCCTAAGAAGCTTCGAACTTCCCCGACATTCTCAGGGGTCTTCCACTTCTGTACATCCTCGATCTTGACGGGATCTACGAAGATTCCTCCCTCCGAGATTATATGTCCTAAGAAGGGAACTCTCTTCAGCCAAAACTCACACTTGCTCAATTTGGCATATAGTTGGTGTTCTCTCAGCTTTTGTAACACCAACCTTAGATGTTTCTCATGTTCTTCTTCATCTTTGGAGAAGACGAGAATGTCATCAATGAAAAGCACCACAAATTTGTCCATATATTCCATGAATACCGTGTTCATGAGATACATGAAGTATGCCGGGGCATTAGTTATCCCGAAAGGCATAACTGTGTATTGATACAGTCCGTACCGAGATACGAAAGCTGTCTTTGGAATATCAGTTTGCCTTATCTTAAGTTGATGGTATCCCGACCTGAGATCAATTTTTGAGAACACACAAGCTCCCCTCAACTGATCAAACAAGTCTTCAATGCGGGGTAGTGGGTACATGTTCTTGATGGTTCATTCAATGCACGGTAATCTACGCATAATCTTTGGGTTCCGTCCTTCTTGGGCACAAATATCATTGGAGCTCCCCATGGTGAGGAACTAGGACGGATATACCCCTTCTCTGTCAATTCTCTTATATGCTCCTTGAGCTCTTCCAGCTGTTTGGAGTCCATACGGTAAGGTCTCTTGTATATTGGAGCTGTTCCAAGCACTAGCTCAATCGCGAATTCCACTTCACGATCGGGAGGCATACCTGGCTACTCCTCCGGAAAAACGTCTGGATATTCCCTGATAATCCTGATCTCCTCCACTTTTACCTCAACTTGATTTAATTTAATGTCCCTCCTAGGCCCTTGTATTGTTATAAACTTTACTCTTGTGCCATTAGGGTGAGTTAGTTCCACCGTTCTGGTCGAACAATGGATGATTCCCTTATGTTTGGTCAACCAATCCATGCCAAAATAATATCTATCCCTTGTGAATCTATCACTATGAGGTTGGCAGTAAATACTACCCCATTAATGTCTATATTCACCTTGGGACACACTTGTCTTTTCCTTATTTCTCCACCTGGAGAGTTTACTGCTAGCATATGGTTCATTTGTGTTGTTGCTAGATCATGCTTCTTAACAAACCCTTGGGCAATGAACGAGTGGGTAGCACCAGAATCGAACAACAGGGTTGCAATGTGTAAATTAGCAGGAAACTTACCAACTACCACGTCGGGTGCCTCTTGCGCTTCTTCCATGATCACGTGGTTTACCCGTCCTCGCATCACATTCTGCTGTTGCGGCTGCACGGGCTTCTTCTTTGGGCACTTATGAGCGTAGTGCCCCACTTCACCACAGTTGAAGCATTGTACCCCAACCTTAGGTGCCTGGCCTTTGTTGTCTTGGGGTTGGTTCGGTGGTCCTTGTACTGCTGGTCGAGGTTGATATGTGGGGCGAGGCTGCTGTACAAACTGACGTTGTGGCTGCGTTGGTGCTGACAGAGGCCTGAAATTCGGGTTGTACCCTCTAGGCGCGGAGTAGGGTACCGCAGCACGGCTCATCTGCCCTGCGGGTTGCTGCATCAGACGTGGGCGTGTGTTGCTACCCGAGGCTTGTTGTGACCATCCCGCCTTCCTCTTGTTTTCATTTTCCAAGGCCTTCAGCTTCCTCTCCACAACAAATGCTCTGTCCACCATCTTTTGGAAGCTTTCTACTCGTTGGAGGACATTGCACACTGCATTTCCGCTGTAAGTCCTTCCACAAAGCAGTCCTGTTTCTGCTCATTAGTCTCTATGTCCCGTGGTGCATAACGGGATAGTTGGGTGAATTTAGTGAGGTATTCCCTCACCGTCATGTTTCCTTGCTGCAGCCCCAAGAACTCATTTCTCTTGTTTTTGAGTTCACCCCTTGGTATGTAATGGTTGTGGAAGCTACGCTTGAACTCTTCCCAAGTGATGTTCTCAGGGTCATGATGAGCGGCCACGTAAGCAGTCCACCAATCAGCAGCAGGTCCATGCAATTGGTGAGAGGCAAACAGCACCCTCTCATATCCTTGGTATTGTATGATCCTCATCTTGCTCTCAATGGTCTTTAGCCAATCATCAGCCTCCAGAGGTTCAGCAGCACTTGCAAACTTTGGAGGTTGAGTCCCTAGAAACTCACTCAACCTTGGTTGGCGTGGTGCAGCTTGTGGAGGTGGAGCTTGGTACAAGTTGGCCACCACTTGAGTCAGGCTCTGGATGAGCTGATTCTGGTTTTCCAGCATTTGGTGGATGGGATCAACTCCTTCCCGATGACCACCCCTGTCTTGTCCTCCAGAAAGATGAGGGTTGCCTGCCTCATCGTTGTTGTTGGCGGGGTTGGCAGCACGACCCTTTCCTCTTCCGGCCATCTATCATGATCAACCAGATGTTAACTTAAAGCATTAAGTATTAACTTCCCAATTTGCTTGTTTAAACTTTAAAATTTTGAGACCTTATTTCATTCATATTTTCTGAGAGTTTCATGTCTTACGCGAGCATAAATGCACTCTTAATTCATCTGGGTTCACACACGAAAGCAAAACATCCTGAAGACGAGGTTGCGGACAAACGCCCATGGCTTCCACAACTCACGTCACACACCAAGCATTAACACACCATTAACTAAGGTAGCGACTCAACTACTCGATAACCTGCTGAACTATGAGAAAGGACTCTACACAACTCATATCACTGAGCTGGATCCTCGGGATCTTACTCATTATTGCGGCTGCCCTCTGACTCCGCTTTGGGTGGGGAAGCTGCTGGTGGAGAAGTGCGGCGATGCCTACTCACCCGGTGATCTGGGGAGTCAGGAGTCCATGTGTCATTCACGGTGACACACAGTTCATTCCCATCTCATCTTTCTCTCGCCCTCAAGCTGGCTCGAAGCAACGCCTCAGTCTCCTTCAGGGTGTCACGAACATCCTGAAGCTCCTGCTGGCACTCCTGCAGTCGAGTGCTGAGCATAGCAGCATCCTCCAAGCACAAGTCCATGTGCTCATGGGAAGTCCCTTGCTGTATTGGCGGGTACTTGTACTCCGTTGTACCACTCTCACGCTGGAGGACATACATGTACTCAGTCCTGTCCAGGTGGCGACGGTAGATGTGACTCTGGCAGGTGATGGCCTCCCAGGTGACATCCTTCCCGGCATCAACCTGTGTCGCTTGACAAGCTGGAGAGCGGTGGATCTTGAGCAGCTGATTTTCATGGATAATCCTCATTTCTGAACTCCATTATTCCCGCTTCAGACGGATGGTCCGGGTGGAGCTATAGTGTATGATTAGCTTGCCCGTATTGCCGGCGGCTTGGAGCATACGTCGAAGACGGCGCAACAAGCCTCCTACTGCCAATCCATAGAAGAGATACGTCACCGGACGGTTCTCCTCTCTCAGGGCAAGGGCAACTATGGGAACTCTCCCTCTAGTGGACTTGCGAGCGGTGCGGATCATGCGAACCATCTAAAACATAAAGCATTTAAACTTAAGTTAGATAAGATTTTAAACAAATATCCTATTTTGAATAAAAGTTGGGTAAGATGAATAAATTGACCCCATTAAATAACACTTTTCAACCCACACCTTTGTAAAAATAGTTTTTAAGAAAATAGGGTCCTTAAATTCGTCCATTTCTACCTAGGTCCACGTTCCTACGGGCAACCTTGGCTCTGATATCACTTCTGTCACACCCGGTTTCTCCGAAGAACAACCGAGTGAATATCACATGTACGCCAGGATTATTTTTCTCATACATGTGATGACAAATAGTGAAGCATCATTTATTACAAGCCAAGTGTCGAATATAAATAAGTCTTACATAGCATATGTCTCGATGGACGATAATAAGTTCATAACATGTAAATAAAATAGGAGCGGAATATTATTCTTGTGGGCTCCGTCACAGGCGTTGCCCGGGGGACTCCATGAACCTAGAAACCTTCTTCGGGTCCGAAGTCTTAATCATTAAACACCACATCATTCTCTTGACCTGAGCAGCAATATAAACCAACAAATATGCAATGTTGAGTACCATTGGTACTCAGCAAGTGGGGGAAGGCTATGTCATGCATGGCTAGAGCAAGGAGAGGTTGAACTCATGGTTAAAGCACTACGCAATTATTTCCTACCACCTTAGCTTATTAAGCACCTACATTACTACACAGGTGAAATGGATCCCAATCCCTCAACCCATCATCATTATCAAGTAAACATAGTCTCATCTCCAATATTAAGCTTCCCGCTTCACATCCACAACATCCCAATTCATTATCCTCTAATCATGAATAAGTCCAAGCCGCTCTTGACCGTGAGCACGGCTGTCATGACAGTTTTGACTCTGCAGAGTTTGCACCACTGTACCCACATGTAGTGATTTCATCCCCCGTTGCCGGGTGGACTAAAAGAACCTCCATTATGCCAGTGGCCACAAACCACATTCACACTTCCCAGGTGTGTAGCCAGTAGATCACTACGAAGCCTTTACAAAGGGATTCCCGACGAGCGTGGGCCCACTGAGGTTTCACCCCTAACAGCATACAAGAGGCTCCAACCCTGCTGCAGTGGCCCCCTCTTGAGCCTTGCGGTTTATATGGTAGTCCAGCTGACACCTATTCCCCGCACCATCCAACACACCCATACTACGCCGGGGATACACCTGATTAATTGGCCAAGCTGCCCCATCTCAGCATGTGGTTGGCACGGTAAAGCCAGGTTACATGCTCCATGAACCGGTCCTTAGGATCCAGGCAAGTACTAAACACAAACCCGAGTCTCGTGCACCCAGCACCAACCAAATCATCCAACTTGCCTTGATCCCTACCTCTACATGACTCATAATATCTCATTCAAGAGTAAGGTAAATAAATTGATGATCTCATATCCTACTTATCCCATTCTAAGCATGGCTAAGCATAAGTAATATGAATAAATGACATAATAAAATAAACCCAACCCAAGCTACAAGGAAACAAGGTAATGCAATTCTAGGGAAACTTCCTAGCATGGGTTTCATATTTCAATTGACAATGCAATAAATTCTATTTACACATCCTAACATAGGATCAAAGTGGTCAAGGACACTTGTCTTCTTCCTGCTGCTCTGGGAATGGATAGTCCTGATCTTGGAAGGGAAGAACTTGCTCTGGGGCAGGTTCTACTCATGTCAACACACATAGCAAAAGAGAACAACAATCCATAAGACATAGTTCACACTTTCACTCCATACATACATACATATGAAAATCATTCACATTTCTATGTGTTGTGTTTACTTTACATGTGTTGATTTTTGGTCTATATGCACTTTTAAACATATGTATATGATTTCTAACTTTTGTATTCAGATTTTTATTTGCACACTAAATATATGAATTTCAATTCTAAACAAATTCTTTATATTCAATTAACACACTCTTTAGCTACCAAGTTTGCATGGAAGGTAATTTCCTACTCCAATTGAGTTTTCAGATCTTCTACCAAATCCTAAACTGAAGTCTTTGGATTTGGAGACTTTATTTATCATTTTCTAGTTATGCTATTTTCCAGATTTATTTCCTATGCCTAAAAGTGAGTTTTAAATAGTAAATAGTAGGGCATATCATCTAAATAGAATAGGTTCTGATCTAAAATATTAAATAATAAATTTTTGGAACTTCTCCTCTGATGTGAACTAATTTAAATTTATTTCACCAATTTTCAGAATTATTTCCTAACCTAAAAATGTATCCCTCTAGCTAATAAATGTGAACAATCAATTAAACAGATTCATTTCAGCTTAAAATCTACTTGTAACTCATTCTAAAGTTTTCCAAGTGCTAGTAGAGTTTAAATTTGAATTTACAATGTGTTTGTTTCACCTTTTAAATTTTAAATCCTAATCACATATTCAAATTCCTAAATTTAATATCATATAGGGTTAAAAAGGTAAACTTACCCCACTACAGGGTCTATTATATTAATTCATAAAATTCCAGGGGTCTAACTACTCATAACAGAGGTGTTTTCCTAATTTTTATTAAGTCCAGGGGCTAAAACTGATTTTTAATTGAATTTACGTGAATTTCTGAGGTTCCAGGGGCTAGATCAGAAGTTTCTGGGGCTAGCTCATGTTTTCCGAGATCCCCAGGGGGTAGCGCATAAGAATCCTGGCCTTTATAACGTGGGGCTGATGTGGACCGTCCGATTTAAAACAGACGGCTCAGATTAGATCGCCGAACCGGTATGCGCGGGTTTTAATTCTACTGTGCGATTTAAAATAGACGGCACACAAGCGGCCACGTCGCCCTGACCGTGCGAGGGCGGCGCTGCCCAGCGGCGCGCGGCGGCGGGAGGCGGCGATCTCGCCGGAAAACTTCGGATCTTCGCCTATTCTTCCTAAAACTTGGATTTCATGGCATAGATCGGTAGAGGGGAGGTCGGGGATCTCACCTCGGGGTTTTTCTTGAGCTCGGAGGTCCTGGAAGGCGGTCGGTGACGAGGTCCGAGATGGAATCGCTGCGGTGCTCGTTTGAGCTGTGCCTAGAGCGCAAACCACCGAGTATTCTACACCTGCGTGATTCCCCGGAGGCAGTGGAACACGATCGGCGCGTTAGATCGGAAAATCAGAGCAGAGATCGAGAGAAAACGGTGATCGGAGCTTCGGTTCTCACCGGGAGGAAAAACAGCAGATCGTGGGGGGAAAACGGGACGATGCCGGCGTTTATATAGACGGGGGAGGGCGGTGGTTTGTTGGGATCGAGCTGGAGTTGTCCGGGACCGGGATTCGGCTGGGGACGCGGAATTCCGGGTTAGTTGCGATCGGGCGCGCGCGGAGGAGTCCGGGTAGTTGCCGCGAGCGGGAGGTCAGGGATGACACGCGGGTCCCGCGTGTCAGTGAGAGAGAGAGGGGAGCGCGGGGGTGGGTGGGCCGGCTGGTGGGTTTCGGTCCACTGGCCGGGGGTTTTGTTTTTTTTCTTTTTCTTTTTCTTTTTCTTTTCTGTTTTGATTTGAATTTGAATTCCAATTTGAATTTGAATTTCTGCACCACATGCAACACGTCCAAAAATTTTTAAATTCCCCTCTTAACAGGATTTTGGGGTGTTACACAAACTGAGCTACATTTGTATAGTTGGACAAATTTTCCTCAAATTCAAATGTATATTTGAATTCTTTGCACATTTGGATCCTTTTTGAAAAAATGGGTAGCAAACCTTTTCAATAATTATTGAAACTTTGCCTCCCCACTAATTTGGACCTAAGGAATCCAAATATGCACTTTGATTCTTGTGTTAGCTGTTGCAACCATGAGTTTGAATACAACAGTTTTGAATCACCATTATGTCCCCCCTCATTTAAATTTTGAGTTGGACATTAGTTCAAATTCCGATTTTCAAACCCTCCCATTGCACTTGAGTACTTCACCTCAGTGGTCTTAATCCAACTAGGGTCCAAACATGTGAATGACTCTAAGTTGGTTTTAGAATAACCTCTCATGTGTTATCACATGTGTGGAGAGTTTGAACCAACACCCTTTTGATTGGGGTTCCTTGGTCTTCACAATATATTCACAACACAACTGTGGTGTTGTGAGGTGATAAAAAGTTTTTGCAAGCCCCTTTTTATTGGGCTTTTACATCCCTCCCCCCTTAAAAAACTCGTCCCGAGATTATAAAAGAAGAGATAGCGATGTAGTAGGGACTTACCCGTGATGAGAGGCCATGAACTCTGGGTAATTTGAGCGAAGGAATTCCTCGCTCTCCCACGTTGCTTCTTCGGCGGTGTGGTTGCTCCAGAGTATCTTGTAGAACCACAACGTTCTGCTACGCGTGGTTCGGGCATTCTCATCAAGAATTGCCACCGGATACTCATCATATGTCAAATCCGGTTTCAGCTCGCCGATGTCTTCGGTAGGAACAGCAGCTGTATGCTTTAAACATTTTTGCAGTTGCTAAACATGGAAAACATCATGGACATCAGAAGGGATGCCGGTAGCTCCAGTCTATACGCCACTGGTCCACACTTCTCGGTGATAGCATAGGGTCCAATGAAACAGGGAGCGAGCTTCCCCTTCACACCGAACCGGTGCATGCCTTTCATCGGAGACACGCGGAGGTACACGTGTTCACCGACGTCGAAGTGCAACGGCCTACGCCTCTTATCAGCGTAGCTCTTTTGCCGGGATTGAGCGGCCTTCAAGTTGGCTTGAATCGTCCGAACTCGCTCTTCGGTGTCGTTCACCACATCAACCCCGAATGTGACCCTTTCACCGGACTCGCACCAGTTTAATGGGGTGCGGCATTTGTGACCGTAGAGAGCTTCGTAGGGTGCCATCTTGATACTCGCCTGATAGCCGTTGTTGTACGAGAATTCCGCCAACGGTAGGTGATCATCCCAGTTCCTACCGTGGTCGATGGCACATGCTCTCAACATGTCTTCCAGACTGATTCACCCTCTCTGTTTGGCCATCTGTCTGAGGGTGGTAGGCGGAGCTCCTAATCAGCTTGGTACCCAACGCAGCGTGCAACTGCTCCCAAAAGCAAGATACAAACAATGCACCTCGGTCTGAGACGATGGTCTTGGGTACCCCATATAAGCATAGAATCTTCGCTATGTACAGCTCCGCATATTTGCCGGCATTGTAACGTGTATTCACTGGGATGAAGTGAGCCGTCTTGGTTAACCGGTCAATGATTACCCAAATGGAATCATGCTTGTTGGATGTTAGGGGTAATCCCACAATGAAATCCATGTTCACATCTTCCCATTTCCATGCCGGGATCTTCAGGGGTTGCAACAGCCCTGATTTTCTCATGTGATCAGCCTTCACTCGTCTACACGTATCGCACTCGGATACGTACTTCGCTACCTCCCGCTTCATCTGTGTCCACCAAAATTTCTTTTTCAAATCTTGGTACATTTTGTTGCTGCCCGTATGAATGGAGTATTTAGACAAGTGATCTTCATCGAGGATCTTTCTCCTCAGCTCCATATCCCGGGGTACGATGCGGTCATTGAACCATAGCGTCCCCTCATCATCCTTCCGGAAACATTTGATCTCCCCGTTGTCTATCCGTCTCCGGAGATGTGCCATGCCTTTATCAGTCTTCTGAGCTGCAATGATGTCCTCCTTAATGGTAGGGATGAGGGCAAGGTTGTAAAGCGACCCATAAGGAACCAAGTATAAACTCGGCCCTTCCTCCTCCACCGGGGTAATGGTGAGGTTATGAACATGTGATTTCCGACTCAGCGCGTCAGCAACCACATTTGCCTTGCCAGGGTGGTAATGGATCTCAATTTCATAATCTTTGATCAGTTCTAACCACCTCCTTTGCCTCATATTCAGCTCCTTCTGGGTGAAAATGTATTTCCAGCTCTTGTGGTTAGTGTAGAGGTGCACCGAATTCCCCAGGAGATAGTGCCTCCACATTTTTAGCGCCAACACCACTGCAGCAAGCTCAAGATCATGAGTCGGATAATGCTGCTCATGGTTCCGAAGTTGGCGTGAGCCATATGCGACCACGCGTCCTTCCTGCATCAACACGCAGCCGAGCCCAATACCGGATGCGTCACAATCCACATCGAATGGCTTGGTTGCATCCGGCTGAGCTAAGACCGGGGCTGTTGTGAGATGCTTCACTAATGTTTGGAACGCTCCTTCACACGCCGTGTTCCAAACATATTTCGTTCCCTTCTTCAGCAATTCTGTCATCGGCTTAGCGAGCTTGGAGAAGCTTGGAATGAATCTCCGATAGTATCCCGCTAACCCGAGGAAACTTCTGACTTCATGAACTGAAGTGGGAGCTTTCCATTTCAGCACTTGCTCTATTTTGCTTGGGTCAACCGCAGTTCCTTCTGCTGAGATGATATGTCCCAAGAATGGCACTTGGCTGATCCAAAACTCGCATTTGCTGAACTTGGCGTAGAGCTTGTGGTCTCGCAATCGTTGAAGAATGATCCTCAAGTGTTCGGCATGTTCAGCTTCTGTATTGGAATAAACCAAGATATCATCGATGAACACTACCACGAACTTGTCCAGCTCCGGCATGAACACCGAGTTCATGAGATACATGAAATGGGCTGGAGCGTTTGTGAAACCAAAGGACATGATGAGATATTCATATAATACATATCTCGTTGAGAAGGCCGTCTTCGGGATATCCTCCGCCCGGATCTTTATCTGATGATATCCAGAGCGAATGTCCATCTTGGAGAATACACTTGCACCCACAAGTTGATCAAACAATATGTCGATGCGGGGCAGTGGGTACTTATTCTTGATGGTGACGGCGTTGAGCGGCCGGTAGTCCACACAGCCTCAAGGTTTCATCCTTCTTCTTCACAAATAGCGCCGAGCATCCCCAAGGTGAGGAACTCGGCCTAATGAAACCTTTGCTCAACAGATCATTGAGTTGTTCTTTCAGTTCAGCCAGCTCATTCGGAGCCATTTTATATGGTCTCCGTGATATGGGTGTAGTCCCGGGTGCAAGCTCAATCTTGAACTCGACATCCCGCTCAGGTGGCATGCCCGGAAGATCATCCGGGAACACGTCGGGGTACTCCCGGACTACGGGGATGTCCTCTAACTTGAGAGCTTCAGTATTATTGATCGCTGAAACCTCCCGGACTGGATTATCTAATAGGAGGGACTGCGGACGGTGTAATGGGGAGTTGAGGTGAACCGTCCGTGATAAGGTTTCCTGGACAGCGCCATGGTAGCTTAGCCATGACATTCCCAAGATTGCATCGATCTTCTGCCCCTCAAGGATAATCATAGTGGTGGGATATATCTTCCCACCTAAGCACAGTGGTGCTTTCGGAACCATCATAGTTGCTGAAATCTTTCCTCCCGGTGAGCAGATCATATATGAACACTCGGTTGGAAAGGCTTCCAGCTGATGCTTAACCACATATGATGCACTTATGAAGTTGTGGGTTGCACCAGAATCAAAAAGTATGATGATGGCTTGATTGTTGAGAGTAAACGTACCCGCCAGCACGTTGTCTCCTTCCGGGGCGTCCTCATTGTCGAGGTGGCGAACGCCCCCAGTCCGCTGACCAATCTTCTTGACCGGAGGTCGGCCTCGAGCACCGCCCTGGAACTGGGCTTGCCCGCTGCTCTGCTGCCCCAGGGGACAGTCCTTCGCAAAGTGGCCCGCCTGGCCACACGTGAAGCAAGTGAAGCGGGGCAGTCCCCCACAGAAACCCAGGGCGTGTTGTGGCGGTGGAAACGCCCGGGGTGCCGTCTGCTGCTGCTGCTGCTGTCTCAGTGGTGGCATCGGCGGTCGGAACGGGGGTGCTTGGAAAGAACGTCCCCCGAACTGTTGAGGTCGTGCCGGTGGACGCCACTGCTGCCCAGATGGTGTCCGATACACCATGCGGTACTTTTGAGGAGCGCCACCCCTACTGCTGGGTGGAGCGCTGCGCTTCCGCTGCTCAGCTGCCAACTCCCGCTGAGCGTCCTCTTGCATTATCGCGGCATGACAAGGTCGTTGAAGGTGCCGCGATTCCATTGTACGAGATGTGTCTTCATTTTGGGGTGTAACCCTCGATAGAAGTGCTCCCGCTTCTTCTCCTCGGTGGAGATGTAGTCTGACGCATATTGCGCCAGGTGGTTGAAGGCACGGGAGTAGTCATGGGCACTCCTCCCGCCCTGCTTCAGTTCCAAGAATTCTTGGAACTTCCTCTTCATTATCCCGGGAGGGATATGATAGGCGCGGAACGCCTCCCAGAACTCTTCCCACTCCACGGCATGGCCAGCCGGACGTGAGGCGACATAGTTCACCCACCACGCACCAGCGGCACCGTGAAGCTGCTGCGCCACGAACAGAGTCTTTTGCCACTCCGTGCATTGGAGCAGCCCGAACTTGGACTCGATTGTCCGCAGCCAGTTGTCGGCCTCCAGTGGTTCTTCAGCTTCTGTGAACACTGGAAGGTGCGTACTCATGAAGTCCGAGTACGACACCTCACGGGGCTCACGAGGCCCTCTGTCTTGACGCCCCCCCCCCCCCCCCGCCTGGGACGTATTCTACACGATCGTGCAGAGCAGGTCGGTCTGCTCCTCACGACCACCCACCAGTGCCACTATCACATCCGCTAGAGTAAGCGGAGGCGGCGGTGGTGGCTGCTGCTGCGGGGTGCTGTCGTTGGCCGGTGGCTGGGAGTCATCACCTCCCTGTTGGCTAGAGCCACCAACATCGTGCGTGGTCCTAGTGCGAACCATCTGCAACCATACGACAATGAACATCAGCCCCACAACATATTTCAATGCAGTCAAATGAAATAGGCGTAAAAACATAATGACAATAAAATCATGCGATGCATCTCGTATGTAGATAATGTAATAACTTTGCACAAGCTACACCATTACCAGACCAAACACAAGCTAGTTTAATCCAACTTGATGAACCTCCTCTTTGGAAGCTGACCACAACTAAGTTTGGTCACTACGAGACGTTACAATCGCGTTGTCATCACATAAACCACCCTTTTATCTTCAATACGACACAAACATGGTCTCTCATAAAAGAAACTTGAGTGCGACCTATACCCAAATCTTTCACTAGTTGAAGATAACCTCACATGAGTATGCTCTACCCTATTGGAAGTAATTAAACCCCCCTTAGGGTACAACAATCTCTCTAGTAAGTTCAACTGTCATTCCTCTGTCAGAATGACCAGTTTCTACATATCCAAGATTTTGACCTGGTTCTGGGCATTTTCATGACTCAAGTTGAATATCAAAGTTAAATTTAACTTCAGTATCTTTACAACGAGTATTTAATTGCCCTCATATCAGCCCTGGTTAAAAAGTTATGGTAATTCAAAGTCAGCAGAAGTTCTGGAAGGATTTTAACAGCACCTCCCTTGGGAAGTTGCTGTTTTCAACTCTGGTTTCCACTGAAATCTGTGCTGAAATTTCTATAACTTTGAATTGCAAAGATGTAACACATCTTCTACCCTTTCTAAAGATGTATCATATGACAATTTCAGATTTTTCTACTTGGAGTTATGTTTGAAAAACAGAACAGTCCAGAGAGTGTTTAACTCTGTCCTGATTCTGGACAGTTTACATCCCTCTGGGATTTAAGCCATCTGAAGGTGTGGTTAAGCTCTGGAAGTCTACAACACAGTTGTAGAGTGCTTAAAAACCTTCCCATAACTATATCCCACACTTCCATTGACTAAATGATCTGTGAGTTATGCCCTGTCAAAGTTCAGCAAACTTGCTGCCCAAAACAGAGCACTCTGTTTTTCGATCTTTTGGAACTACACTCATCACTATCCAATTTTTCTACCCAACAAGGGTCCTAGATGTTGAACCTAGTGATTTTAGTTTCTTGTTATCATTATTTTTCATGCACATGCCTATACTATGTCGGTACTACGTTCCTCACAAAAAGAAAAATCCTAACCGGATTATACCGGCATATACGTCTCAATTGTGGCACTAAACGGTCTCTCGCACATGTTTACTACACGGGTACATATGTGGTTAGTATCTGCAGAAGACCACACAATAGTGATGCACACAATGGTTTTTCATTTCAGGCAGGACCATATTTGAAATTAAATATGAATGCCCGTATCATTGCCATACGGCTGTCCTTGAGTTATGCCACGTCTCAAGGTACGTGATCGTGTTTCAACACCACACGACGGGGAACCCGAGTATGTCATGAACGGGTCGTCACGATTGGGAATGTTATCAACCCAACAGATACAACCTACTGCCCTGCAGGGCACGCCGATGGCAAGCGCTGCGTATGTCCTCCTGGGCTATTTCCAGATAAACACACTCTTGCGTTACTGACCACGCGATGGGGTCTCCACTTACTCGCCTAATGCACGCTAGGGATCAGCGTTTCATATGAACTCAGGAACATGAAGAGTCCAAGAGTTTCATATTGACATCTCACACCAAGCTGTGAGACCTATCCCTGAACCACGTTCCTCGTCAGGGGAGCTAATCGAAATTGAACCGCTTTCGGTGGCGTTCCTTACCAATCTTACCAGAGCGTAGGTGCGTCGTTACATAATGAAAATTCAGAATTATAACAGATAGGTTAGTCTTTGCCACTTTAAGTAACTATGCTAGTATAGTCCTTACTTGGGCAAACTACCGAATCCTGACCGTAAAGCTAAGTTTTCCCACAATACAGTCCTTAAGTACTGTGCTATCCCCAATGCAGCTCTGATACCAGGCTGTGGCGGACCGGGATCCGCTCATCCAAGATCGCAGAGGGTGATGCCGCACGATGCGACACCCGATAGCACACTTCATAAGGACACAATATATTACATGGGAAACCAACTGAACTGTACAAACAGGTACAACCTTCAGTTACAAGCTATTGTTTATATTACACAGCGGAAGTTTCTTTTATACAACTCATGCCCGCCTATCTAGCAAAAGTCGGTTGCCCCGCCCTAGTGCAACCCACACTAGCTGCACTTCTCAGCTCAGCGCAGCGTGTACGGCTCCCATTCAGCCGTGGTCCTCGACGGAGGGTAACCCTCGCCGGTGGACTCGTAACCCGAGTCCGTGGGTGGCTCCTCACCTGAAAAACACTTAAGCAGCAACCGTGAGCATGATGGCTCAACAAGACTTAACCGACTCACCTAGGCATGAAACTCTACATGAGGTGTACAATGACATTGACATGCCTACAAGTTCATCCTTAGTTCATCTTTTAGCCACAAGTTTATCAGTTCAGGAATCTGAAATTTAGTAAGCAATATTTGGTGGCACACATGTAACAATACAATTATATCATACAGCAGAATTGAATCATAACATTCCATAAATTGTCTACGTTACGACGCAGTGAACAAGCGGTACTCGTCACCGCGAGGGACGGCGAATCGACTCGATATACACCTGCAGGGATACCCAAAGAGCACATCATGTACGCCCACCCGTGGAGCTGCATAGCACGCTCACTCAATGCCGTACGGGACAACCATTCACCCAACAGCCCAAACATCGAACTGGGCGCACCGAAACGAGCAGGAGGTTCCCTACACGGAGCATCTCTCTATGCCCGTTAGCAGATTTCCACCTTGCTGCCCTCAGCCTACACCTATAAATTGGTGCGTTATGCCTCGACGCCCGGAGGTTTAGGTTACATCGGTTTATCGGGGCCCATATATCCGATATGCCTTCGGTACGTTCAATACTTGTTCAGCAGGGCCGCACACGGATCGGTCCTCAATCGACACGGAAAGGGCTGCGCACAAAAGACTTCCTCTTGCTGCGCCATAGCCCCTGTCTAGTCTCATTTTCATTACTAAAGTGATCTCACATCACTCGAACCCAGCCCGTGTGTCCCAAGCCTAACTCGCGAGTAGATTCCAACTACTCGACTTGTACCGAAGTCCTATGAATCATTAAGCATAGCCTGTCTATTCGAGGTCTTAGACACTACCCTCACTCTTATGGAAAATTTCTGGTCATGGAAGTAGGTTTTCATCCATCCTACACCTAATGCACATATACACTTCACACTACGTATGTAAACAAGGTAAAACTTTATAAAAGGCTTAATGCAAACCGGGGCTTTCCTTGTTGCTGCTGGTCAGTGGTTAGGTCTTCATCCGGAAGGAGGAAGTCGAGCACTTCCAGAGCCTCCTCGCCTTCAGTGACTACACGTTAATGAAATACTACATGTTAATGAATATGCACATGAGTATATTGTAATGCTTATGCTACAAGTTCTAATAACAAGTTTTTAACAACTGGAACTCTGTTTAAGAATTTAAAATGAAACTGGGGCTAGTGGTTTGGTTTTGGACCTAAGCACATGATTAAGTGCTAAGTGGTTATCTCCCTCGTCCATATTGATCACCTCAAGTGGTTATACAGAACAGGGGTGATCCAGAGCTCCAATGGAGCTGAGAATTTTTGTGTGAGTTCCTTGACACAAGAAAACCCTCTGGGCCAAAAATTAGCACTTTTCATTGAGTCGTTTGTTCAGAATAATTTTCTTAGCAAATAAGCAAAGAAGAATTAATTCTGAGATAACACCCCTGTTCATGCCAAACTTAGTGAACTACAATTTCTATTATAGCTCATAGAGTTTGCATCAATTTTCCTAGTATTTGTGGAGCTAAGATTTGTCAAGAATTGAATTTCCATGTTTTGGAAATTCTCTGAAAATGTTTCTGTATTCAATTGAACACAGCACCTTCAAATCTGAATTGCCCTGATCAAATATACTCCAAATGGTCTGAACGTTTTACAGGGGTCCACTAACATCCTAAAGAATATTCTGGCAAAATTTGAGGATTTTAGGATGAACCAAACTCCCTATAAAATTCTTTTGCTGAAAAGATTTAAAGAATTTTCCAGAATTAAATAATGGGTTTCATACAAATTGGGTCACATATTTGGATAGATCAATGAAAGATGAATCCAACCCAATTTGAATCACTACATTTGGATCTTCCTAGCCAAAGTTATGAGGTTCTAAAGTTTGGGGAAATTCTGGAATACGAATTAACCGGGAAAAGTTCAAATCCCTGACAGCGGGCCTGGCCCCCACGTGTCACCACCTCGGCTACACCACACGGGGCTACAGGACTGTCTCTGCGTTGTCACAGATGATCCGGTGCAGCAGAAAATCCCCACACTGTATTGAGCGTCTGACGAGCGGGCCCGGCCGACTCGTCTTCTTCCTCGCGCGAGCTCCTTTTCCCACGCCGCCCACTCACCGGCACCTCACTGAAGCTCGCCGGACCCGGCTTCCCGGCCGCCTCTCAGTTGGAAATTTGCCGCCAGGGCCTAATTTCGTGCGCTGAACACGATGGCACCAACTTCTCCGGCCGGCGGTGGCCTAACCTAGCCGGCGACGGTGCAGCGGCTCTTGGTCACTTCGGCTATGTCACCCGACGCTTCTAGCCCGCCAAAACCTTGGTGAAAGGTCTATACAGCACCGGGGAATCCCAGGGAAGATCGACAGGGCCATGCAACGCCTTGGGGAAAGCTCTAGCCTAGCTGTCACCGTGAGCACGATCATGCCCGCCATAGCCGCGGTTAGAAAAAAGGAAAATACGCCGGATACAGCCCTAAACAATCTAGGGTTGCGAAGCAAACTTGGGCGCCGTCAAGTCTAGCTCCTGTGTGCAGTATGATGGGCTCTAAGCAATTAGAAGTCGGGAATTTGCAGGTTTCGTACCAGAAGGTGGTTCTGCACCGTTCGGAAGGAAATCTCAAAATTCTCTGCCGATGATCCACGGTTGATCCTGAGCTTCGGGGGGAGTTGTCTGGACGTCGTGCGCTTCCAGAAATGGCCTAGCTTGGCCGTGACACGGCGCGGTTGGAGCTGTCCACGAGAGCACTTGCTCTCGGTCCTATGGCGGCCACCACTGAAATTGGTTTGCCTCGGTTTGTGGAGGCGGAACTCACGTAGAAATGGTGTGGGGATGTTGGAGGAGAGCCCGTGGTGTTGTTTGGCTGCTCAACCGGAGCTTTGCACGCAAGCTAGGGTGGTGATCGATCGAGCGTACGGCGTCGGCAGCTTCGGCTGTTTCTCGCGCGAGGAGAAAAAGGGCAGCGCCGTTCTTCAGTACCGTGGGATAACAGGGGCACGGCAGTGGGGGCAAGGACGTCCAGGCAGCTCTCCAGTGCACGGGAAATTCAGAGGAGGTGGCTGCCGGCTGCCCCTCGGTGTCACTCGCAGAGGCGTCGGCTGCCCGAGTTACTTCGCGTGGGAGGTAATCAAACAGAGACCGTGTGCTTTACTGAAGACTTTTTGCAATTGTTTAGTTTCCCCCAATGACAAGTGGGTCCCACTAGTCAGTGCTCCCCCATCCCTCAAAAGATCTCCAAAAACTTGGCAAGTGATGAATTCAAATGTTAGGAGTCTCAAACTGAGCTACATTTGTATAGTTGGACAAATATCCCCCAAATTCAAATGTATATTTGAATTCGTTGCACATTTGGATACTTTTTGGAAAAATGGGTAGCAAACCTTTTCAAAAATTATTGAAACTTTGCCTCCCCACTAATTTGGACCTAAGGAATCCAAATATGCACTTTGATTCTTGTGTTAGCTGCTGCAACCATGAGTTTGAATACAACAGTTTTGAATCACCATTATGTCCTCCCCTCATTTGAATTTTGAGTTGGACATTATTTCAAATTCCGATTTTCAAACCCTCCCATTGCACTTGAGTACTTCACCTCAGTGGTCTTAATCCAACTACGGTCCAAACATGTGAATGACTCTAAGTTGGTTTTAGAATAACCTCTCATGTGTTATCACATGTGTGGAGAGTTTGAACCAACACCCTTTTGATGGGGGTTCCGTGCTCTTCACAATATATTCACAACACAACTGTGGTGTTGTGAGGTGATAAAAAGTTTCTGCAAGTCCCTTTCTCTTGAGCTTTTACAGAAACGAGCACGAAATGCAGCCTGGAACTCCGCCCATGTGACACGATGCCCTGCTGGTTGGACAGCAAGGTAGTCTGCCCACCATGCTCCAACAAAGCCGTGAAGCTTCTGAGCGGCATATAGAGTCTTCAAGAATTCATCACATTGGATCAACCCAAACTTGGACTCAATGACACGTAACCAGTGATTTGCTTCACAATGGTCAGCCGCCTCAGAGAATACTGGCGGTTGTGTCGCCAAGAAATCCAGATACGTGCTCTTGGTTGGCATGTGATGTTGAGCTTCTCTATTTATCCCTTGCTGAACTAGATTTTGGAGAGTTTCATTCATCTTCGCCATAATTTCAGCCAATCCGGTTGGCGATGGCTCTTGTGATGAAGTCGAGTCATTCCCACCTCGACTTGAACCTCCAATCTCCATTTGAGGATGTGTGCGTACCATACTGCATGAAACAAAATTTTGAGTCAATCAAAATTCTATCTCAGTAGTAAGTAAAGATAAGTAAAACATGAACATGTCATGAACTTTATGAAAGCATAACCACATTCATGTTTAAACAAATCTTAGTATGCTAAACTAATCAGCGGAACTACCCTGACCAGTTCACACAACTCCAAATTTTACTCAAGTTAACCACAGATTATTGACTTGACTTCAATACCAAAGTTTTATTGAACTTCAGTCTCTTTCCAACGGTGTATCATCGGCTCCTTAAGGATTTTTCTACAGGAATTTATGGCTTAGAAACAAAAAGGTCCAGAGAGGGTTTTTGCTACTGTCCAGATTCTGAACAGTTTGCCTTCGACTGGACTTTTCACCAACTTAACGAGTGATTCTGCTCTGGAGGCCTACAAGGAAGTTGTAGAGCACTTGAAAATATTTCCAGAACTTTATCATACACCTTATTTGGGTCAAGCTACTCCGATTTATGCTCTGTTAAAATCCAGCAATAATTTCTGCCAGAAACAGAGCACTCTGTTTTTGAAAACTTTGACACCTAGTCATACTCTCATTTGAATCTTAGCTCAAAATAAGAGTTCAGTAGCTAATATTTGTTTCAAACTTCCATTTTTTATTTGAAAGTTACTTCATGTATCATTTCTTCATATGGAAGAGGATTATATGTTTAGTACGGTGTCGATGCACCGTAAGAATCATGTCGGTACTATGTTACCTCACCAAAAGAAAATCCTACCCGGATTATACCGGCATATGCGTATTATCAGTGGCACTAAGACGGTCTCTCGCACACGTGTACTACACGGGATACGTATGTGGTTAGTACCAGCAGAAGAACACTCAATAGTGGTGCACTCAAAGGTTGTTTCATTTCAGGCAGTTCCACATTTGAAAGTAAATACAAACGCCCGTATCATTGCCATACGGCCATCCTTGAGTTAAGTCACGTCTCAAGGTACGTGATGTTTCAACACCACACGACAGGGAACCCGAGTATATCATGAACGGATCGTCACGGTTGGGAATGTTATCAACCCAACGGATACCACCTACTGCCCTGCAGGGCACACCGATGGCAAGCGCTGCGTATGTCCTCCTAGGCTACTTCCAGAAGAACACACTATCGCGTTACTGACCACACGATGGGATCTCCACTTACTTGCCTAATGCATGCTAGGGATCAGCGTTTCATATGAACTCAAGAACATGAAGAGTCCAAGAGTTTCATATTAACATCTCACACCAAACTGTGAGATCTAGCCCTGAACCACTTTCCTCGACAGGGGAGCTAACCGAAATTGAACCGCTTTCGGTGGCGTTCCTTACCATGCTTACCAGAACATAGGTGCGTCGTTACATAATCAAAATTCAGAATTATAACAAGTAAGTTAGCAATGCCACTTTAAGTAACTATACTACTATAGTCCTTATGTGGGCCTAATACCATTTCCTCACCGTATCCTAAGTTTTTATTGTAATACGATCCTTAACCCGTGCACTATTACCAATGCGGCTCTGATACCGGTAAAAGTCCCAAAAACGTGAATGCAAAGAAACGGGTGATTGAACGTCATCGTGTTTCTGGTTCACAAAAATGGGACTTACAAAAACTTTCTTACATGAGATGGTCTACCTGAGGTTCAACAACACGGGTTCAAGCATTCATTTGAATGTGTTGGACCAAGGTGGAGTTAAACTCATGAGTAGTCATACATGTGTATGAGAAAGAACAAAAATAAGACCTTTTCAACTCCAAATGCTCACCTCAAAGTGCTGCCAAGTTTTTGAACACACATGGAACCTCACACAGATGAAGGTGAGGAGAATTATGGTGGCAACTTTCTGATTTGCGGGTAAGCTAAAAAGGAATGGATTATGCTCATGATTGAGTTCATGCTGAATTCAAAACATGTTAAGGCAAGGGAATGACTTGAGTTAATTCACATGAAATGATAAACTCAAACATGGACATGTGCGGAGAGCTAAAATGTTCTTTAGCTCATACTGAACACATGTTAACCGAGGGAAGAATTTCACTCCCAAAAAAAATCTAACTCATATGCATATTCCCTATGAGTAGAGGGGAGGGAAGTTTAAACCCCATTTTTGAACCCTTGCAAAGCATTCATGTTCAGATGGTCCAAAAGCATATATATGAGATGACCATTGCAGTCCTCAGGCATTGAAGAGCTTAAGTTCCAAAATGAGAGGGATTTTAAGCTCATATACCATTTGTTCAAAGCATTGTTTGAGATCACCTTCGAATTCAAATTTGAGGGGCATGGTCAAACTGAACTTGTGAAGTTCAGCTTGGGACCAAGATTGATCAAGCATGGGCTAGGAGCAAACCAATGTTTTTCACCCAAATTCAGGTGGGTCATCACCAAAGAGGACTTAAATATTCAGTTTGAATTAAATGGTTTACTCTGAGGCAAAAAAGACCCTTTCCAAAAAGGAAATTTAAACTGTGGTTTGAAAATTTGTATTTGCAATGGCCAACTTAAGGATCAGATGGCATATTTGAATTCCTCAGGTCCAAATTATGAGGGAGACAAATTTTGAGAAAATTTGTAGGTGCTTTGATATGAATATCAAAGGAACCTGTAAATTTCATCCAAATTTGAATTTAAATTGAAACTGTGGCACAAATTGTCAAATGGCAAATGGCTTTTGAATTTGAGCTCCATATGAGTGAACTTTGCAATGTGCCAAGATTTGGAGATATTTGTGAGAGTTTTGGGGATAAGAAGGGGGGTGGACCCCACCTGTCATAGTGACACTGAAACTTACCCTCAAAGCAATCTCTCTGTTGCACTCGAGCAGCCGAGGCCTTCTCCGGGCGCCACCGCACGCAGCCCCGAGGCCACCGCCCCGTTTTCCCTTCACGCTGGCGACCAGCTTCACTGCTCCATCATGCTCAGCGCGATACCCTCGACCACAGCCGAGACACCCATGTGCCGTTTGCCCATGCTTGTAATATGCCCGAAGTAACCGCGCCGAGCGAGCTCCGGGTGACACCGAGGGTTGATCGGGATACCTCCTCACGCTTCCTCCTCGTGCTGGTGACCCCCTGGTGTCTCCCTCACGTCTCAGCGGGATCCTTTGCCGTCAACCGACTCCACTCGGGCTCAGCTCGTTCTCTCGCACAGCAAGAGAACCGGAACCAACCGCTAGCCGCCATATCTGAAAACTCGATCGGAGACGGCCAAACTCGAGCCACTGAGCCCCCCGAGCTGCACCAGCAGCACTGAGGTGACCCTTGCCTACCTTCTCGACTCACCCCAGGCTAGCAAAGTGCCCCTGCACCGAGAACACAGCTCTCCGCGCGGCGGCCTAACCTCACAGCGGTTTGGGGCGCTCGTGGACAGCCTACACCAGGGCCTTTCACAGCCAAGCGAGGACATCCCCGGACGCGCCGGTGAGCCCTGCTGCTTCCACCCAAACCACAAGGCAAGCCGTGATCCACCAAGCGAGAATTCGGAAAAACTTCGCCGGCGGCCATAGAACGACATTCCGGTAGGAAATCTCCAAATTCCCACTCCCTTTTCATGTTTAGTTCACTAAACTGTGCTCAAAGGATCTAGACTCGAGGGCGACCCGATCCCCTCCCCAATCCTGGCTTGAAACCCCGTGTGGGCGGCTAATTTCGGGCTTCCCGATCGACGGCCATGGCGGGAACACGCGGGCGCACGGTGACAACCGGATTGCCGCCGTTTCCGAGCCAGGTGGAGGCCGTGCCGAGCTAGCCTGTGATTCACTGGTGCTTTAGAGCAAATCCACCGAGCCTTTGGCGGGTTAGGGTGCTCGGGCCACGGCGCCGAAGCTGTACAGAGGGGTGTGCACGTCGCCGACCTAGTTCCAAGCGTCGTTAGCTTGTGCTGACCCCTTAGATGAGTTGCTCGTCCCTGAAAACTCCCGGGTGGCGAGTAGAAGGCTGTGAGATGGCCGGGAAGTTAAGTCCGGCGAGGTCAGCGCCGCGCCGGCGAAGGGGGTGGAGCGCGTGGCAAAAAGGGGGGCGGGAGGAAGAAGAAGCTGCTGGGCCCACTGGTCAGTGGCTGTGGCAGTCGACTGGGATTTGCTGCGGCCACCTGATCTGCTGCGGCTACAGCCTGGGCAGCTGTGGACCATGGTGTGGCTGCAGCGAGGGACTGATACGTGTGCCGGTCAGAGTTTAAACTGTCCCCGATTCAATTTGAATTACAAATTTAGTTCAAACTTTAGAACCTCCTAACTTTTGCTAGGAAGCTCCAAAATTAGTGATTGAAATTGGGTTGGATTCAGGATGAAAAACTCTATCCAAATATGCAACCCAATTGCATGAAAACCAATAGAAAATTCTGGAAAATTCTTTAAAGCTTTTCAGAAAAAGAATTTTAGAGGGCGTTTGGCTCATCCAAAAATCCCCAAATTGTACCAGAATATTCTTTAGGATGTTAGGAGACTCCTGTAAAAGTTTCAGCTCATTTGGAGTTGATTTATTTTGGGAAATTCTGATTTCAAGTTTCTGTATTCAAAGGAGTACACAAACATTTTCAGAGAATTTCCAAAACTTGGAAATTCAGTTCTGGGCATTCCTTAGCTCCAAAAATCCTAGGAAAATTCAGGCATACTCTCTGAGCTATGTTTGAAATTGTAGTACACTTTAATTTGCATGAAAGTGCAAATTTATTCAGAATTAATTCCTTTTTGCCTAAATGCTTAGGGAATTGTTATGGGTGATCCACTTAGTGAAATATTCTGAATTTTGGTCCAGAGGACTTTCTGGTGACAAGGAACTCACAAGAAAATTCCCAGCTCCATTGGAGCCCTGGATCAGTAGTGTTCTGTTCAATCAATTAGGTGATCACCACCCAAGTGATGAACCTCACTTCTCACTTGATGATAGTGCTTAAACACACACCAAACCACCAGCCCCAGTGTCATTTTAAATTCTTAAACAGAGTTCCAGTTTTGAACTTGTCTTTAGAACTTGTTAGCAAAAGTTTTGTAATAAAACATGTATACATATTCATAACGTGTAGTGTTTAAACGTGGAAGAGTGGAGGAAAGGTGAAGCTTGAATCAAGGAGCAAGAAGGCCAGGGATTAATATTCAAGTCATCATCAGCAACTAACTTCATAGATCTCTGACTTTAGTCACCTGCAAAACCAAGGCAAGCCCCGGTTTGCATTTAAGTTATTTTCTCAAGTTTTACTTTGTTCACCACTATGGGTCAAAGTTTGTATGTGCATTAGGTCAAGGATGTTTTGTAATCCACTTGCATAACCAAAAATGAACCCTGAGGTCAAGGGTAGAATTGTGTCATCGCTGTAGAATAAAGCCGTGCTAAATAGGCTAGGACATCCGGTAGAAGACGAATAGTTGGAATCTACTCGCGAGCTTTGTTTCAGGATCACATAAGTGGGGTTGGAAAGAGAGGCAAACTAAAGTTTACATTTCTAAAGATGAGACCGGGCAGGAGAGTTAGGTAGCGACAAGACGAGGTCTTGGTCGAGTAGCTCTACCCGTGTCGGTCAAGGACCAAAGCGTATGCGGCCCTGGGAGCAAGTATTGAGTTGTGTACCGGATGCTTACTGATATATGGGAACCAGGAAACCGATGTACCGGGTTCACTGGATTGTAGAGGCATGCCACATCGTCTCGTTACACCTATGAGTGCGAGACGGCGCGACCGGTTCTACAGTTTAGTGGCCTAAGAAAGGTTGCCACATACGACGTAATGAAGGATGCTAGAGTGGGGTCTTCAGAGGCGGGCGTATGTGTCGAGTTATCCGGGTAGTGTTTGATTCGAATCACCGTCCCTCGCGGTTATGCGTACCGCTTGCTCACTGGGCTGTAACGTAGTAATCAAGTTCTGTGGGAATAGTTTGCAAAGTTTTAAATGCTGTTATGCTAATTATAAATTGCATGAAAACCATGTTTGAAGTAGAGATAGAGCAAACTAAAGTTATTTTCCACCTTGGGACAAGTAACACTGGAATGAAGCGTTCCTTGTTTGATTGTGGAGTTCCAATGTTGCTGGGCGCAAGGTCACTACAATTATGGCAAAAATCTGAAAGTTAAGGAGGAACTCGTAGGCGAGTCTTTCCGCAAATTATAGGATTAGGTCTCAAGTTACCCTCATGTAGCGTTTCATGCTTTAGGAGAGACGGTTAAGTCTTGCTGAGCCTTTGTGCTCACTCTTGCTATATAAGTGGTTTTGCAGGTAAACCTCGACGCTATAAAGAAGGTTGTCCGGTGAGACTCGGGAACTTTCGAGTCATGTCACACTTGGAGAACCTAACCGCTGCCATGTCTTCGTGTTGCTAGCGAGAGCAGTCCGCGGGCTGGACCTCTTCTCGGGTGCTTCGTAGTTATTCGACGTGAGCTGTTTATAAGACTTCCACTGTAGCTATTTTATGTAAATTATTTACAAACAACATTTGTAAGCTTCCGCTTTGATTTATGTAATACAGTTTTCCTTATATGTGTGCTGTTGGATGCCGCATAACACGGCACCACCCAATGCGAACCCCGGGCGAGGCGGCACGGCCCCGTGATCGATGTCAGGCCCTCTCAGCGTGGTGTCAGAGCCGCATTGGTAATAGCACACGGAATAAGGATGGTATTACAACAAAAACTTAGGATACGGTGAGGAAACGATATTAGGCCCACATAAGGACTATAGTAGTATAGTTACTTAAAGTGGCAGCACTAACATATTTGTTATAATTCTGAATTTTGATTATGTAACGACGCACCTACGCCCAGGTAAGCATGGTAAGGAACGCCACCGAAAGCGGTTCAATTTCGGTTAGCTCCCCTGACGAGGAAAGTGGTTTAGGGCTAGGTCTCACAGCTTGGTGTGAGACGTTAATATGGAACTCTTGGACTCTTCATGTTCCTGAGTTCATATGAAACACTGATCCCTAGCGTGCATTAGGCAAGTAAGTGGAGACCCCATCGTGTGGTCAGTAACGCGATAGTGTGTTCTTCTGGAAATAGCCTAGAAGGACATACGCAGCGCTTGCCATCGGCGTGCCCTGCAGGGCATTAGGTGGTATCTGTTGGGTTGATAACATTCCCAACCGTGACGACCCGTTCATGATATACTCGGGTTCCCCGTCGTGTGGTGTTGAAACACGATCACGTGCCTTGAGACGTGGCTTAACTCAAGAACGGCCGTATGACAATGATACGGGCGTTTGTATTTATTTTCAAATATGGAACTGACTGAAATGGAACAACCTTTGAGTGCACCACTATTGCGTGCTTTTCTGCAGGTACTAACCATGTACGTATCCCGTGTAGTACCCGTGTGCGAGAGACCGTCTTAGTGCCACTGATAAAACGGATATGCCGGTATAATCCGGTTTAGGATTTTCTTTTGGTGAGGCTACGTAGTACCGACATGTTCTTACGGTGCATCGCCACCGTACTACACTTAATAATCTCTTCCCTATGAAGAAATGATTCATGAACTAACTTTCAACTAAAAATGGAAGTTTGAAACAAGTATTAGTTACTGAACTCTTATTTTGAGCTAAGATTCAAATGAGAGCATGACTAGGTGTCAAGTTTTCAAAAACAGAGTGCTCTGTTTCTGGCAGGAAATTCTTGCTGGACTTTAACAGAGCATAACTCAGAGTAGATTTAACCAATTAAAGTGTATGATACAGTTCTGGAAAGATTTTCAAGTGCTCTACAACTTCTTTGTAGACCTCCAGAGAAAAAATCACACGTTAAGTTGGTGAAAAGTCCAGTTGAAGGCAAACAGTTCAAAACCAGGACAGTAGCAAAAACCTCTCTGGACCTTTCTGTTTTTAAGCCATAACTTCCTGTAGAAAATCCTTAAGGAGCCTATGACACACCGTTGGAAAGGTTATGAAATTTGGAACATTGTTGTAGTTCAATGTTTGCTCAGATTCTTATTGTATTTGCATATACAACTGTGATGAAGATAGCCACATACAAAGGAGATGCTGGCAAATTTTATCCAGGAATTCTGTCAACTTTGAGAAATCATAACTTTTGATCCCAGATGATCTGGAGGCATTTGAGTACTCGTTGGAAAGATACTGAAGTTAACTTTAACTTTGGTATTCGACTTCAGTTATGAAAATGCTGCTAAACTGATCAAAATCTGGGTAAAGACAGAAGAATCCATGCTGTACAGAAGAGAGGACTGGCTAGTCCTATCCCACGGGAGTGATTAAACTCGAGGATAGTCCGGTGGGACGTGAATATCCAATGTGTTCCGATGAGTTACCGGGCAATGCCGGCTAACGAGACATCAAGTTCAAGATTGAACTGACGGCGGAAACAACACCGATTTCACGAAGGCTGTATAAGATGGCACTCAATGAACTAGCGGAGTTGAAGGACCAACTAAGTGAACTTATAAGCAAAGGTTTTATATGACCAAGCTCATCACCTCGGCGTTTCTCTGTGCTGTTCGTTAAGAAGAATGATGAGACACTAAGATTAAGTGTTGATTTTCGTCCACTCAATGCCGTCACTATAAAGGGCAATGAGGGTACTCTATGGTTTAAAGACCATATAGTTATACCTCGTAATATGAAGCTCTATACTGCCGGAAATGTCGCACACCACTGAAGTGGTGCGAGTACGGCAGAAGAGTACGTATCGGGGTTGGTTAGTCAACAAAGACAATGACCAAGTTCGACAATAGAAGTGAACCTGAAGGCTGTACAATCTGAGGGGGCCCGACCCCGATCACAGGACCGTGCCGCCTCGCCCGAGGAATCGCATTGGGTGGTGCCGTGTTATGCGGCACCCAACAGCACACATATAAGGAACACAGTATTACATAAATCAAAAGCAGAAGCTTACAATTATTCTTTGTAAATAATTTACACAAAATAGCTACAGAGGAAGTCTATAAACAGCTCACGATGAATATCTAAGAAGCACTCGAGAAGAGGTCCAGCCCGCGGACTCCTCTCGCTAGCAACACCAAGACATGGCAGCGGCTAGGTTCTCCAAGTGTGACATGCCTCGGAAGTTTCCGAGTCTCACCGGACAACCTTCTTTATAGCGTCGAAGTTTACCTGCAAAACCACTTATATAGCAAGAGTGAGCACAAAGGCTCAGCAAGGCTTAACCGTCTCTCCTAAGACATGAAACTCTACATGAAAGTAACCTATGACTTAAGCCTGTCATTTGCGAAAAGACTCGCCTACGAGTTCATCCTTAACTTTCACATTTTAGCCATTATAGTAGTGACCTTGCGCCCAGCAACATTGGAATTCCACAATCAAACAAGAAACACTTCATTCCAATGTTACTTGCCCCAAGGTAGAAAATAACTTTAGTTAGCTCTATCTCTACTTCAAACAGGGTTTTCATGCAACTTAACATAATCATAACAGCAATTATACTTTTGCAAACTGTTTCCACACAAGTTGATTACTACGTCACAACATGGGAGCAAGCGGTACTCAATAACCGCGAGGGACGGTGATTCGAATCAAACATTACCCGGATAACTCGACACATACGCCCTCCTCTGAAGACCCAACTCTGGCGTCCTTCATTACGTCGTATGTGGCAACCTTTCTCAGGACACTAGACTGTAGAGCCGGTCACGCCGTCTCGGGCTCATAGGTCTAACGAGACGATGTGGTATGACTCTACAACCCAGTGAACCTGGTACATCGGTTTCCTGGTTCCCATATATCAGTAAGCATCCGGTACACAACTCAATACTTGCTCCTGGACGCGGCACACGCATCGGTCCTTAACCGACACAGGCAGATCTACTCGACCAAGACCTCGTCTTGTCGCAGCCTAACCCCTCTGCCCGGTCTCATCTTTAGAAATGTAAACTTTAGTTTGCTTCCTTTCCCAACCACACTTATGATATTCTAAACTATAGCTCGCGAGTAGATTCCAACTACTCGTCTTCTACCGGATGCCCTAGTCTATTTAGCATGGCCCTAATCTACAATAATGACACAATTCTACCCTCAACCTCAGGGTTCATTTTTGGTTATGCAAGTTGGGTATAAAACATCCTTGACCTAATGCACATACAAACTGAGACCCATAGTAGTGAACAAAGTGAAAACTTTAGAACATAACTTAAATGCAAACCGGGGCTTGCCTTGGCTTTGCAGGTAACTAAAGTCAGATAAGATGAAGTTAGTTTCTGATGATGACTTGAAGCTCAACTCCTGCCCTTCTTGCTTCTTGATCCAAGTTTCACCTTTCCTTCTTCACTTCCCACGTTTAATCACTACACGTTATGAATATGCATACATGTTTAATTGTAAAACTTTTTGCTAACAGGTGCTAAAGACAAGTTTTAAAACTGGAACTCTGTTTAAGAATTTAAAATGAAACTGGGGTCGTGATTTGGGTATGTATTTAAGCACCATGATCAAGTGATGAGTGGGGTTTCATCACTTGGGTGGTGATCACCTAATGGGTTGAATAAAACCACTACTGATCCAGTGCTCCAATGGAGCTGGAAATTTTCTTATTAGTTCCTTGTCACAAGAAAGTTCTCTGGACCAAAATTCAGAATAATGCACTGAGTAGATTACCCAGAACAATTCCTTAAGCATTTAGGCAACAAGGAATACATTCTGAATAAATTTGCACTTTCATGCAAATCCAAGTGAACTACCATTACGTAAACATCTTAGGGAGCATGCATGAATTTTCCTAGGATTTTTGGAGCTAAGGAATGCCCAGAACTGAATTTCCAAGATTTGGAAATTCTCTGAAAATGTTTCTGTATTTATTTGAATACAGAAAATTGGGATTAGAATTACCTTAACTAAATCAACACCAAATGAGCTGAAACTTTTACAGGAGTCTTCTAATATCCTAAAGAATATCCTGGCAAAATTTGGGGAATTTTGGATGAACCAAACTCCCTCTAAAATTCTTTTGCTGAAAAGCTTTAAAGAATTCTCCAGAATTTTCTATTGGTTTTCATGCAAATTGGGTTGCGTATTTGGATAGAGATTTTCATCCTGAATCCAACCCAATTTGAATCACAAAATTTGGAGCTCCCTAGCAAAAGTTATGCAGTTCCAAAGTTTGAACTGAATTTGGACTTCAAATTAATCACAGAATTGTTTAAACTCTGACTGTGGGCCCCTCGTACACGTGTCAACCGCGGGAACGTTGCCACACGGGGTCACAGACTTTTTCCCGCGTCATCACAGCTTGATCCACGGCCACAGAGGATCCACACCTTTATCTTCAGCCACTGACGAGTGGGGCCGGAGGGGTCTTCTTCTTCCTCCCGCTCCCGTGACTCCCCCTCGCCGGCGATCCATTGGAGCTCGGCGGACCCGGCTCCCCGGCCACCTCTCGGCCGGAGACCCACCGCCTGTGAGTTTGGGAGGTCAGGAAATATGTCTATGGGGTTGGCTCGGGCTGCCGGTGGCCGGAAGTAGGCCGGCGACGAGCCGCGGCCTTCGTTGACGATCGGCACCGTCGCCCGACCCCTGTAGCCCGCTAACAGTTCAACCAAACAGCCCAAAAGCACCAGCAGAGGATGGTCTAGCTCGGCATAGCCTCAACATGGCTCGGAAACAGTGGCAAGTCGAGGTTCACCATACGCCCGAAGGGTGTTGCGACGTCCGAGCTCGGGAACGTAAGAAATAGCCCACCCACTGTCGATTTCTAGCTAGGGTTTTGAAGGGAACTTAACCGCTAGCCAGTCTAGTGCTCATGTGCACGATTTGGTGGCCTAAAAACAACACTTACGATTGAATTTTGAGGATTTCTTACCTGGGGTCTCTTCGCACGTGCCGAGAGCAATTCGCCAAATTCTTGCTCAGGAGGTCATGGCTCGAGTGGAGGTTTGGCGAGGAGCAGCAGGGAACTCCGGCGCTCCTCTGGGTGTCCCAGCTCGGCCGTGGAATCCCCTTGGTGGCGCTGTCCACGTGAGTCCATATGTGGTCCTCTTTCAGGTCCCTGCACACGCACGCCGTTCTTGGTTGGGGTAGCCAAAAATCCCCTGGTCTAGTGCTGACGAGGGAGCAGCGGACCCGTCTGTGCCGATGTGCAGCTTGGGGAGCTCTGTGGCATGATTTTGGCTGCCTACCGACGATCGTCGACGGAGCGGCCGTGATCGGCTCCGTTCTGCTCGTGTGCGAGGAAGGGAGGCAGAGCCTCGGTATGCCTTGTGCACGAAGAGATCGACTTGCCCGCTGATAAGGGCGCCAGCCGGCCTCCAGCGCGATGTATTTGCAAGAGGAGGTGGCGTCGGCCGCAGCCCTTGGTGGCGCCTCGCGATGGTTCGCTTCGGGCTCGGGTCTGAACAGAGGAACAGGCTCTCTTCGGGTGTAAGTCTTCTCCCAATGACATGTGGGGTCCACCCCTCTTCTTATCCCTCAAAACTCTCACAAATATCTCCAAATTTTGGCACCTTGCAAATTCAGCTATGAAGAGCTCAAATTCAAAGGCCAATTGGAAATTTGGAATTTTTTACTTCAGTTTCAAATTTGAATTCAAATTTCAATGACAATTCACAAGTATCTTTGATACACGTATCGAAGCACCTCCAAATTTTCTCAAAATTTGCCTTCTTCATAATTTGAACCTGGAGAGTTTGAATATGCCCTCTGATCTTTGAGTTGGCCACTGCGAAAACAAATTTCCAAACAACCGTTTGAATTTCCTCTTTGGAAATGGCCTTCTTCTCTTTGAAGTAAATCCTTTGATTCAAACTGAATTTTTAAGTCCTCTTTTGTGATGACCCATCTGAATTTGGGTGAAACACTTTGGTTTGCTCCTAGCCCATGCTTGATAAATCTTGGTCCCAAGCTGAACCTCACAAGTTCAGTTTGACCATGCCCCTCCGATTTGAATTCGAGGTGATCTCAATCAAGGCTTTGAACAAATGGTACATGAGCTTAACATCCCTCCCATTCTGGAACTTAAGCTCTTCAATACATGAGGACTGCAATGATCATCTCATATATATATGCTTTTGGACCATTTGAACATGAATGCTTTGCAAGGGTTCAAAAAATGGGTTTAAACTTCCCTCCCCTCTACTCATAGGAAATGTGCATATGAGTTAGATTTTTGGGAGTGAAATCCTTTCCCGGGTTAACATGTGTTCAACAGGAGTTAAAGATGATTTTAACTCTTCCCACATGTCCATGTTTGAGTTTATCATTTTATGTGACATAACTCAAGTCATTCCCTTGCCTAACATGTATGAATTCAACATGAACTCAACATGATCATAGTCCATTCCCTTTTGGCTAACCCTCAAATCAGAAGATTGCCACCACATTCTCCTCAATTCAAATGTATGAGGCTCCATGTGTATACAAGAGTTTGGCAGCAATTTGAGCTGAGCCTTTGAGACTAAAGACCTTATTTTTGTTCTTTCTCATGTTCATGTATGCTTACACCTGAGTTTAACTCCACCTTGGTCCAACACTTTCAAAGGCATGCTTGAACCCATGTGGTTGCACCTCATGTGTACCATCCCATGTAAGAAAGTTTTTGTAAGTCCCATTTTTCATGAACAGAAACACAATGATGTTCGATCATCTGTTCCTTTGCATTCACGTTTTTGGGACTTTTACACAATCCCGACAGAAAAGTCACGATGGTTAAAGGCATAGACCGTTGCCTTTCGATGGCGGAGAACACGTTTGTCTTCGCGTGTCTCCGATGGAAAGGAATTCACCGGTCCAATGTAAAGGGAATATTTTGCTCCCCGAGCCTTAGATCCACTTGCTATCACGGAGATGTGTGGAACCGTAGCTTACCGGCTGGAACTACCGGCAAGCCTTGCTGATGTTCATGACATATTTCATATGTCTCAGCTACGGAAGTGGCTTAAAGCTACCATTGCCGTCCACACCAAAGAAATTGACTAGTTGAAGCCGGATCGTAACTACACCGAGCGACCGGTTCAGACTGTCGATAAAAGATCCAGAACTTCTATCATCATGCAGATTGAAATTACCTCTCCCGTCTCGTTTTTCTTTGGAATCTCAGGACGAGATTCTTTTTAAGGGGGGAGGAATGTAAAAGTCCCAAAAACATGAATGCAAAGAAACGGGTGATTGAACGTCATCGTGTTTCTGGTTCATGAAAAATGGGACTTACAAAAAACTTTCTTACAGCCAAGCGAGGACATCCCCGGACGCGCCGGTGAGCCCTGCTGCTTCCACCCAAACCACAAGGCAAGCCGTGATCCACCGAGCGAGAATTCGGAAAAACTTCGCCGGCGGCCATAGAACGACATTCCGGTAGGAAATCTCCAAATTCCCACTCCCTTTTCATCTTTAGTTCACTAAACTGTGCTCAAAGGATCTAGACTCGTGGGCGACCCAATCCCCTCCCCAATCCTGGCTTGAAACCCCGTGTGGGCGGCTAATTTCGGGCTTCCCGATCGGCGCCCATGGCGGGAACACGCGGGCGCACGGTGACAACCGGATTGCCACTGTTTCCGAGCCAGGTGGAGGCCGTGCCGAGCTAGCCTGTCCTTCACTGGTGCTTTAGAGCAAATCCACCGAGCCTTTGGCGGGTTAGGGTGCTCGGGCCACGGCGCCGAAGCTGTACCGAGGGGTGTGCACGTCGCCGACCTAGTTCCGAGCGTCGTTAGCTTGTGCTGACCCCTTAGATGAGTTGCTCGTCCCTGAAAACCCCTGGGCGGCGAGTAGCAGGCCGTGAGATGGCCGGGAGGTTAAGTCCGGCGAGGTCAGCGCCGCGCCGGCCAAGGGGGTGGAGCGCGCGGCAAAAAGGGGGGCGGGAGGAAGAAGAAGCTGCTGGCCCTACTGGTCAGTGGCTGTGGCGGTCGACTGGGATTTGCTGCGGCCATCTGGTCTGCTGCGGCTACAGCCTGGGCAGCTGTGGACCATGGTGTGGCTGCAGCGAGGGACTGACACGTGTGCCGGTCAGAGTTTAAACTGTCCCCTATTCAATTTGAATTACAAATTCAGTAAAAACTTTAGAACCTCCTAACTTTTGCTAGGAAGCTCCAAAATTAGTGATTGAAATTGGGTTGGATTCAGGATGAAAAACTCAATCCAAATATGCAACTCAATTGGCATGAAAACCAATAGAAAAATCTGGAAAATTCTTTAAAGCTTTTCAGCAAAAGAATTTTAGAGGGAGTTTGGCTCATCCAAAAATCACCAAATTGTGCCAGAATATTCTTTAGGATGTTAGGAGACTTCTGTAAAAGTTTCAGCTCATTTGGAGTTGATTTAGTTGGGGAAATTCTGATTTCAAATTTCTGTATTCAAAGGAGTACACAAACATTTTCAGAAAATTTCCAAAACTTGGAAATTCAGTTCTGGGCATTCCTTAGCTCCAAAAATCCTAGGAAAATTCAGGCATACTCTCTGAGCTATGTTTGAAATTGTAGTACACTTGAATTTGCATGAAAGTGCAAATTTATTCAGAATTAATTCCTTTTGCCTAAATGCTAGGGAATTGTTCTGGGTGATCCACTTAGTGAAATATTCTGAATTTTGGTCCAGAGGACTTTCCGGTGACAAGGAACTCACAAGAAAATTCCCAGCTCCATTGGAGCCATGGATCAGTAGTGTTCTGTTCAACCAATTAGGTGATCACCACCCAAGTGATGAACCTCACTTCTCACTTGATGATAGTGCTTAAACACACACCCAAACCACCAGCCCCAGTGTCATTTTAAATTCTTAAACAGAGTTCCAGTTTTGAACTTGTCTTTAGAACTTGTTAGCAAAAGTTTTGTAATAAAACATGTATACATATTCATAACGTGTAGTGTTTAAACGTGGAAGAGTGGAGGAAAGGTGAAGCTTGAATCAAGGAGCAAGAAGGCCAGGGATTAATATTCAAGTCATCATCAGCAACTAACTTCATACATCTCTGACTTTAGTCACCTGCAAAACCAAGGCAAGCCCCGGTTTGCATTTAAGTTATTTTCTCAAGTTTTACTTTGTTCACCACTATGGGTCAAAGTTTGTATGTGCATTAGGTCAAGGATGTTTTGTAATCCACTTGCATAACCAAAAATGAACCCTGAGGTCAAGGGTAGAATTGTGTCATCGCTGTAAAAATAAGGCCGTGCTAAATAGGCTAGGGCATCCGGTAGAAGACGAGTAGTTGGAATCTACTTGCGAGCTTTGTTTCAGGATCACATAAGTGGGGTTGGAAAGAGAGGCAAACTAAAGTTTACATTTCTAAAGATGAGACCGGGCAGGAGAGTTAGGTAGCGACAAGACGAGGTCTTGGTCGAGTAGCTCTACCCGTGTCGGTCAAGGACCGAAGCGTATGCGGCCCTGGGAGCAAGTATTGAGTTGTGTACCGGATGCTTACTGATATATGGGAACCAGGAAACCGATGTACCGGGTTCACTGGATTGTAGAGGCATACCACATCGTCTCGTTAGACCTATGAGCCCGAGACGGCATGACCGGTTCTACAGTTCAGTGGCCTGAGAAAGGTTGCCACATACGACGTAATGAAGGACGCCAGAGTGGGGTCTTCAGAGGCGGGTGTATGTGTCGAGTTATCCGGGTAGTGTTTGATTCGAATCACCGTCCCTCGCGGTTATGCGTACCGCTTGCTCACTAGGCCGTGACGTAGTAATCAAGTTCTGTGGGAATAGTTTGCAAAGTTTTAAATGCTGTTATGCTAATTATAAATTGCATGAAAACCATGTTTGCAGTAGAGATAGAGCAAACTAAAGTTATTTTCCACCTTGGGACAAGTAACACTGGAATGAAGCGTTCCTTGTTTGATTGTGGAGTTCGAATGTTGCTGGGCGCAAGGTCACTACTATTACGGCTAAAATCTGAAGTTAAGGAGGAACTCGTAGGCGAGTCTTTCCGCAAATTACAGGATTAGGTCTTAAGTTACCCTCATGTAGCGTTTCATGCTTTAGGAGAGACGGTTAAGTCTTGCTGAGCCTTTGTGCTCACTCTTGCTATATAAGTGGTTTTGCAGGTAAACCTCGACGCTATAAAGAAGGTTGTCCGTTGAGACTCGGGAACTTTCGACTCATGTCACACTTGGAGAACCTAGCCGCTGCCATGTCTTCATGTTGCTAGCGACAGCAGTCCGCGGGCTGGACCTCTTCTCGGGTGCTTCGTAGTTATTCGACGTGAGCTGTTTATAAGACTTCCGCTGTAGCTATTTTATATAAATTATTTACAAAGAACATTTGTTAGCTTCCGCTTTGATTTATGTAATACACTTTTCCTTATATGTGTGCTGTTGGGTGCCGCATAACACGGCACCACCCAATGCGATCCACGGGCGAGGCGGCACGGCCCCGTGATCGAGGTCGGGCCCTCTCAATACCACGCTGACGGAGCCCCCGCCGCCCCGATCACGTCACGGGGACGGGGCACCTTGCCCGGGAATCGCACTGGGTGGTGCCGTGTTATGCGGCACCCAACAGCACACATATAAGGAACACTATATTACATAGATCAAAAGCGGAAGCTTACAATTAGTCTTTGTAAATAATTTACATAAAATAGCTACAGCAGAAGTCTATAAACAGCTCACGTCGAATATCTAAGAAGCACTCGAGAAGAGGTCCAGCCCGCGGACTCCTCTCGCTAGCAACACGAAGACATGCCAGCGGCTAGGTTCTCCAAGTGTGACGTGACTCGGAGGTTCCCGAGTCTCACCGGACAACCTTCTTTATAGCATCAAAGTTTACCTGCAAAACCACTTATATAGCAAGTGTGAGCACAAAGGCTCAGCAAGACTTAACCGTCTCTCCTAAAGCATGCAACTCTACATGAGGGTAACTTAAGACCTAATTCTGTAATTTGCAAAAAGACTCGCCTACGAGTTCATCCTTAACTTCCAGATTTTAGCCATAATAGTAGTGACCTTGCGCCCAGCAACATTGGAACTCCACAATCAAACAAGAAACGCTTCATTCCAATGTTACTTGTCCCAAGGTGGAAAATAACTTTAGTTTGCTCTATCTCTACTCCAAACAAGGTTTTCATGCAACTTAACATAATCATAGCAGCAATTATACTTTTGCAAACTGTTACCACACAAGTTAATTACTACGTCACAACATGGGAGCAAGCGGTACTCAATAACCGTGAGGGACGGTAATTCGAATCAAACACTACCTGGATAAATCGACACATACGCCCGCCTCCGAAGACCCAACTCTGGCGTCCTTCATTACGTCGTATGTGGCAACCTTTCTCAGGATACTAAACGGTAGAACCGGTCGCGCCGTCTCGGGCTCATAGGTCTAACGAGACAATGTGGTATGCCTCTACAATCCAGTGAACCTGGTACATCGGTTTCCTGGTTCCCATATATCAGTAAGCATCCGGTACACAACTCAATACTTGCTCCTGGACGCAGCACACGCATCGGTCCTTAACCGACACAGGCAGAGCTACTCGACCAAGACCTCGTCTTGTCGCTGCCTAACCCCTCTGCCCGGTCTCATCTTTAGAAATGTAAACTTTAGTTTGCCTCTCCCTTCCAACCACACTTATAAAACCCTGAACTATAACTCGTGAGTAGATCCCAACTACTCGTCTTCTACCGGATGTCCTAGCCTATTTAGCACGGCCTTATTCTACAGCGATGAAACCATTCTACCCTTGATCCCAGAGTTCTTTTTGGTCGTGCAAGTGGAGTATAAAACATCCTTGACCTAATGCACATACAAACTTTTACGCATAGTAGTGAACAAAGTAAAAACTTTAGAAAACAACTTAAATGCATACCGGGGCTTGCCTTGGTTTTGCAGGTGACTAAAGTCAGAGAGGTATGAAGTTAGTTTCTGCTGACTTGAAGCTCAATCCCTGCCCTTCTTGCTCCTTGATCCAAGCTTAACTTCTTCTTCTTCACTTTCCACGTTTTATCACTACACGTTATGAATAGGTATACATGTTTAATTATAAAACTCTTACTAACAAGTTCCAAAGACAAGTTTAAAACTGGAACTCTGTTTAAGAATTTAAAATGACACTGGGGCTAGTGGTTTGGTTTGGGTGAAGCAACATGATCATGTGATAATTACATTACATCACTTGTGGTCTACTCATCTAAATAGGTTGAACAGGATAGTGGGGATCCAGAGCTCGAATGGAGCTGAAAAATTTCATGTGAGTTCCTTGTCACAAGAAAGTCATCTGGACTAAAATTCAGAATATTTTACTAAGTAGCTCACCAAGAACAATTCCCTAAGCCTTTAGGCAAAAAGGAATTAATTCTGAATAAATTTGCACTTTCATGCAAATCCAAGTGAACAACAATTTCATACATAGCCTAGGTAGCATGCATCAATTTTCCTAGGATTTTTGGAGCTAAGGAATGCCCAGAACTGAATTTTCAACTTTTGGAAATTCTCTGAAAATGTTTCTGTATTCATTTGAATACAGAAACTTGAAATCAGAATTACCCTAACTAAATCAACTCCAAATGAGCTGAAACTTTTAGAGGTGCTCATTAATAGCCTACAGAATATCCTGGCAAAATTTGGGGATTTTTGGATGAAACAAACTCCCTCTAAAATTCTTTTGCTGAAAAGCTTTAAAGAATTTTCCAGAATTTTCTATTGGTTTTCTTGCAAATAGGGCTGCATATTTGGATAGATATTTTCGTCCTGAATCCAAACCAATTTGAATCACTAAATTTTGAGCTTCCTAGCAAAAGTTATGCAGTTCTAAAGTTTGAACTGAATTTGGAATTCAAATTAAACCGAGAATTGTTCAAACTCTGACTGCGGCCACAGGGCCACGTGTCGACCGCTGGAACCCAATCACACGGGCTGCAGAGTTTTTCCCGCATTGTCACAGACAGATCCGAGGCCGCAAAAGATCTAACCCCTCGTAACAGAGACTGACCAGTGGGCCAGCCCCCGTCTTCGTCTTCCTTCAGCTGCCCGCGCTCCCGCGCCGCCGAGCTTGCCGGAGCTCTCGCCGAGAAGGGGTTCCAGTGCTCGGAACTTGCTGGTTCTCGCTGCCCCCATGTATTTTTGTGCAAGGAACACGTTGCCAGGCTTATCTCAGATCGACAACGGCTGGAAACCTAGGTGCGACGGCGACAGTGGCTGTGGCACCTCCGGCGATGTCGTTAGGGCGTTATACCGCACCAAACACGTCGCCGTTTGCTCGTACAGCACCACTGCACAGAGGAGAACACGGATCTAACCTCTGATCTCGCTGAAACTCATCGGGAGTATGACCTCACCATCGGGCTAGGTCAAAATACGGCGAAAAACGAAAAACTCGATGAACAGCGGCTTTGCTCGGTGGTTCTCGGTGGTGCTTGATCCTACGAACGCGCACGGAGGTGTAGAAGGTGTATGCTACGTTGTGTGTGGAGTGGTTTGATATGTAAGGTGAATTTGCCGAGTTTCTCCCCTCGGTTATTTTTGCATGTTGACGGCAAAAACAAAATTCCGGCGAGCACCGTCTGTGACAGGCAGCCGGGGTTGCGGTGAAGCGAGTAGGGAAATCGGCGAAACCTTTTTGCTTTTGCAGCTCGAGGGGAGAAGCTCTGGGGTGGTCGGGCGACGGATTCTTGCAACTGCGGCTTCACCCAGTGACGTGGAGAGAAAATCGAGCTCGGCGTCGGGTTTCTCGTGGGTTAGCACCTGTTTCTTGCGTCGGCCACGTTCAGTGAGGGCTGGCGATGCTGTGGAGATGTTCAGCGTGGTGTGCAGCGGCGTGGAGCAGCCGGCCGGCGGTGAACTGCTCGGGTTCACGCCGTCAGAGGAAGAAATCGCTCGGGGAGGCAGTATTCGAGTGAGAGAGGGCGCTGTCGTTGCGAGGAGTGCATGACCGGGGCTGTGGTCGGCAGGGATAATTGAGTCGACCTCTACCGAGGCGGTTACCTCGCGGAGACAGCCGGGAAGCCACGGGCGCATGCGCTGTCGCAGCCGTGCTGCTGCTGTCGCGCGCTCGGCAGAGGAGAAACAGAGACTGGTTTCCCTCGCACAGACAATTGGGCCCCAGTGAACAGGCAGAGAAACTTCAGGAGCAAGTCTATTTGTCTCAATGACAAGTGGGTCCACCCCTGCTCCTCCAAAAAGATCTTTCAAAATTTGGCACAGAGCAAATTTAACTTCTGAAGAGCTCAGATTCAATAGTTGTTTGGAATTTTGACTTGGTGTTCTTCAGTTCAAATTTGAAATCAAATTTGAAGGAAATTCATAAGCCCTTTGATATTAATATCAAAGCACCTCCAAACTTTCACAGAATTTGGCTCCCTCATAATTTGGACCTGAGGAATTCAAATATGTCCTCTGGTTTTTGAGTTGGTCGTTGCAAATACCACTTCTTGAACAACAGTTTGACTTTTCCCTTTTTGAAAATGGCCCTCTTATCTTTGGAGTGAGCCTTTTAGTTCAAACTGAATTTAAAGTCATATTGCACATGCCAACACTTATATGACTAACAAAAAGTTTTTGCAAGTCCCATTTCTTGTATTTAGACTCCACTTTATTCATAGCTCAAGTTTTCCATTTACATGTTTTGGGACTTTTACATTGTCCTTCTTGCATGAGCACACATCCAAGCCCTTGTCTTGATGCGTCACAATATATGTCAAAGCTCTTGCTCACGTCCGGCAATACCAAAACCGGCGCTGTGGTTGGCCTTTTCTTGAGCTCCTCAAAGCTTTCTTGACACATGGGTGTCCACTGAAATGCTTTTCCCTTCATTAGCAATTCAGTCATAGGCTTCGCTATTTTGGAGAAATCCTTGATGAACCGTCGGTAGTATCCGGCCATCCCAAGGAAACTCCGAATATCTCTCACATTCTGTGGTTGGTTCCACTTCAGAACATCTCGCACTTTTCTGGGATCAACAGATACTCCTTCCTCAGAGATGATGTGGCCTAGGAACAATATCTCCTTTAGCCAAATTTGACATTTGCTGAACTTGGCATACAATTGATGCTCTCGCAGTTTCTACATTGTCAATCTCAAGTGTTCTTCATGTTCTTCCTCGCTTTTCAAATACACCATGATACCGTCGATGAAAACCACGACAAACTTGTCCAAGTACTCCATGAAGACCTTATTCATGAGGTACATGAAATATGCGGGTGCATTCGTAAACCCAAAAGACATAACGGTATATTCATACGAACCATACCGTGTTCGAAAGGCAGTCTTGGGTATGTCGGAGGGCTTAATCTTCAGCTGGAAGTATCCCGACCGAAGATCAATCTCGGAGAAAACTCGGGCACCTTTCATTTGGTCAAACAGGTCCCCTATACGGGGCAGCGGGTATTTATTTTTTATCGTCACCTCATTGAGAGACCTATAATCCACACACATTCTTTGGGTCCCATCCTTCTTGTCTACGAAGAGCACGGGGGCTCACCATGGTGGCGAGCTTGGGCGAATAAAACCCTTTTCTAGCTGCTGCTGAATTTGCTTCTTAAGTTCCACTAGTTCATTAACGGGCATCCTATATGGCCTCTTCGCTATAGGTGCAGTTCCAGGTACTAAATCAATGGCAAACTCAATGTCCCGGTAGGGTGGCATACCTGAACGTTCTTCCGGGAACACGTCCGAATATTCTTGAACCACCGGAATTCTTTCCAATGTTGCTTCTTCGACGTGGTTCAACGTTGCCTTCTCGTTTGCCGGTTGGGCTGACTCGAACTCAATACGAGTACCGTGCTCATTTGTCAACTGCACACTCCTCTCAGCACATTGGATCACTCCGTTGTGCTTGCTTGACCAATCCATTCCAAGTGTTATACCAAGTCCTTGAGAATCCAAGACAATAAGGTTGGCAAGGAAGTCTACCCCCCTTATTTTAAGGTTTACTTTTGGACATACTATATTAGTACTCATCTCCCCACCGGGAGAATTAACCAACATAGTATATTTCATGTGTGATATGGGCAGATTATACTTGGCAACATACTTGGATGATATGAATGAATGTGATGCTCCGGAATCAAATAAAACAGTAGCTGGGTTGGAGTTGGCAAGGAACATACCAATCACAACGTCCTCAGCCTGTGCACCTCCTCAGCGGAGACATGATTCACGTTGCCACGAGCGTAGTTCTGCTGTCCACGGTTACCTTGATTAGCTCCTCCGTTCGGCCGTGGGTTCTGCTTGGGCACGTGGGTCGGCTGTCCAAGGCCTTTCCTTAGGCACTGACTTGCAAAGTGTCCCGTCTCTCTTCATGAAAAGCATGCCTTCTTGCCCAAGACAGCAGGAACATTAGGGCGGGGGTGGTTTTGAGCATCGGCGCACATGTTGGGACGGGGCGCAGAAGGCAAAGGCATACGGGGTGTTTGCATAACAGAACATTGCTGTGGTGGTTTATTAGGGCGACAAGTAGAAGCAGACGAGCCATACTGTGGTGCAGCTGTGGGCATGAAACGGGGACGTACATTGCTCCCTTGTGGCTGGTATGGCATCTTTCTCTTGCCCTCTTGCTCGATCTCACGGATCTTGCTCTCAACCACTATAGCTTTGTCAACTATCTTCTGGAAGTTTGCATAGTCATTGTTGAGCAGTTGAACTTGGATCTCATTGTTCAACCCTCTCATGAACAAGTATTGCTTCCTTTGATCCGAGTTGACATCCTCGGGGGCATACCTTGACAGCTGCATGAATTGTTTGAGGTACTCATTCACGCTCTTCCTGCCTTGGCGGAGACCTTCGAACTCTTGCCTTTTTAGCATCATGACTCCAACAGGGACGTAATGAGAGCAGAAACTCTGCTTGAACTCAGCCCAAGTGATAGTCTCTTGGTCGACATGAGCATTGCAAAGAGCGTCCCACCAGTCAGCGGCTGCTCCCATAAGTTGGTGCGATGTGAAGAGAACTTTCTCCCGATCATTGCACTGAACAATAGCAAGCTTCTTCTCCATGGACTTCAACCAATCATCAGCCTCCATGGGATCATTAGCTTGTGCAAAAGTAGGCGGTTGAGTCCTCATGAACTCGCCCAATCTGTTGTGAGCCGGCGGTGGTGGCGGTGGTGGTGCAAGAACAGGGTTAGGATTGTTGTTGTTGTTGGCTTGTAGCTTACCCAAAGTTTGGATCATAGTTTGCATGAGCTGGTTCTGCATAGCCATCAACCGTTCAAGGTTTTTTGCACCAGCCCCAGGGTTAGGATTTTCAAGAACGTCAACGTGGCCATCCTCTTGTGGTTCCTGGTTACCACGAACGTTCCTCCTTTGTCGGCTGGCCTTTTCCCTCACAATCTGTGAGAGAGAGTTGAATAGAATAGAAGTTTAGGTTGATCCCCTTAACTATATGCATCAAGGGCTATGAACTAAATAACTCCTTCTATTAATGAGGATGTGAACAAGTGCCGAAACACCTCACATCTCTCTAATATGTGTGGATGTGGACCTTCACCGAAGCGTGCCATAACTCACACTAAGCACACAAACACAAACAATCATCACAAAAGTTCAACACACCACTCCTATTCGTGCTTATTCAATGGGAGTCCTAAACTTAATCATATGAACTGGTGCTGTTCCAGCCGTGTGACGGGGGTGGTCCATCGGACACCTCAATGGGGTTAAGTGCACTCCCACGTGGTGGTGAACGAGTACTCGTGCTCCGGATCACTGGCATCTATAAATAGGACATGAGAAATTTTAGAGAAGGAGGAAACACTCCAAAACTTCAGAAGTTATTGAGCAAGGAAGCAAAGGTGTGGCTGTCCAAAAGAAGAGAAAAGAGGGGCTGAAAATAGCATGTTGTGGTGGCTGAATTGACAAGGAAGTGCATAAGCAAGCAATTTTCGAAAATAAAAGTTTAGAGGGGTGTGCCTATGTGTTTTATTGTGTCCATTCTACCTAGGCTTGCATCCTACGGTTAATGTGGCTCTGTGTGGCAAACAGGAATCCGCTCATCCAGGATCACAGAGGGTGGTGCCGCACGATGCGACGCCCGACAGCACACATCATAAGAACAACCTTGTATTACATAGAAAACCATCTGAATATGTACAAACTAGTACAAGACTTTAGTTACAAACTAATATTTGGATTACAAAAGCGGAAGCTAAGTTTATACAACTCACGCCACCTATCTAGCAAAAGTCGGTTGCCCAGCCCTAGGGCAACCCACACTAGCTGCACTCCTCAGCTCAGCGCGGCGTGTACGGCTCCCACTCAGCCGTGGTCCCCGATGGAGGGTAACCCTTGCCGGTGAACTCGTAACCCGAGTCAGTGGGTGGCTCCTCACCTGAAAAACACTTAAGAAGCAACCATGAGCACGATGGCTCAACAAAACTTAACCGACTCACCTAGGCATGAAACTCTAAATGTAGGGTACAATGAACATGGGACGGTAATATTGCAGCAAACGGACATGCCTACAAGTTCATCCTTAGTAAATCTTTTAGCCACAAGTTAACAGTTCATGGATATGAAATTTAGTGAGCAATATTTGGTGGCACACATGTAGCAATACAATTATACCATAACAGCAATATTGAATCATCACATTTCATATATTAGCCTACGTCACGACTCAGTGACCAAGTGGTACTCTTCACCGCGAGGGACGGCGAATCAACTCGATATACACCTGCAGGGATACCCAAATAGCACGTCACATATGCCCACCCAAGGAGCTGCACAGCACACTCACTCGATGTCGTACTGGACAACCTTTCACCCAACAGGCCAAACGTCGAACCGGTCGCACCGACATGGACAGGAGGTTCCCTACACGGAGCATCTCTCTATGCCCGTTAGCAGATTTCCACCTTGCTGCCCTCAACCTACACCTATAAATCGGTGTGCTATGCCTCGACGCCCGGAGGTTTAGGTTACATCGGTTTATCGGGGCCCATATATCAGATATGCCTTCGGTACGTTCAATACTTGCTCAGCAGGGCCGCACACGGATCGGTCCTCAATCGACACGGACAAGGCTGCGCACACAGGACTTCCTCTTGCTGCGCCCTAACCCCTGCCTAGTCTCATTTCCATTACTAAAGTGATCTCACATCAATCGACCAATCCCGTGTGTTCCCAAGCCTAACTCGCGAGTAGATTCCAACTCCTCGACTTGTACCGAAGTCCTAAGAATCATTGAGCATAGCCTGTCTACTTGAGGCCTTAGACACTACCCTCACTCTTCTAGGAAAATTCTGGTTATGCATTTGGGTTTCATCCATCCAACACCTAATGCACATCCGTACCTCACACTAAACATGTGAACAAAGCAAAACTTTATAAAAGGGTTAATGCAAATCGGGGCTTGCCTTGTTGCTGCTGGTCAGTGGTTAGGGCTTCGTCCGGAAGAAGGAAGTCGAGCACTTCCGGAGTTTCCTCGCCTTCAGCGACTACACGTGAACGATATACCATATGTCAATTTAAATGCAATGTTTGAACTTGAATATGTAATTACCATAACTCTAGCTAGCCTTCCCCATTTGTTCTGAAATTTTTATGGTGGCTTGGTAGGGTCCTAATCAGAGTCTTGACAAAGTTTCATTTGAAATAAAGTTCATTTGAGCTTTGTACAAATAAAATCCTATTTGGTCAATATTAGAGCCTCTAAGGAATTCCAGGGGTTTTCATGGTTCTAATCATTACTTTCTGGGAACTAGAATTTGAGATGGTTCTAATGGAATTGGTTTCATGTCATTTGAAGAATTCTAGAGGAAGTTATGCCCTAAACAGGATTTGAGATAATCTGAAAAATGTTTCTGTACATTTTTCTATTTTATCAGAGCAGTTCATTTAATCACACAATTAGTGGGACTAAATGAACTTGGATGGATCTGAAAATTTTACTGTGACTCCAGGATTTTCCAATGAACCTCTCAACCAAATTTCAGAATTTTTCATAAAGTAATTCTCCAGATAAAATTCCCAACGGTTTAAATTTTAGGGAATTAATTCTAGAAAACTATTAGGTTTCATGAGCTGAAACTTGCTTTGCTGGATAGAACTCAAATATATGAATCCAAAGAAATTTGGTTCACTTGATTTGGACACTTCTAACCAAAGTTATGAATTTCTAAAGTTTGGGCTGAAACTGGAATTGTTTTGCTATTGGAAAAAGACTTGGGCCCACGTTTTAAATCTCAGCCAGTGAAATCTGAGAACACACGGGCTACAGGGTTACCCTGCGTGCAGCCACACGTGATTCTGAGCCACATCCAATCCGGGTTTAAATTTCACTCACTGACCGGTGAGCCAGCCCCACCCTTCTTCTTCCTCCGACCTTTTCTTCCCCCGCGCGCGCTCACCTCGCCGGACCGAGGCGGCGCTCGCCGGCTGAGCGTTCCCAGCCGTCTCCCGGTTGGAGACTCGCCGCCCGGGGGTTTTTGGGGTCGGGGAACTTGGTTGTGGTCTCGGGCTGGGCGCTAGGTGACCGGAACTGTGCCGGCGACGTGAGGCGGCCTCAGGGGATGTTCAGCCCCGTCGCCCGGCGGTCCTAGCCCACCAAAAACTCAGCCAATCCGCTAAAGCACCAGTGGATGCTAGGGAGGCACGGCAGGTAAGGACCGGCGCATGAAAACACCTCCAAATGGGTTCTCACCGTGCGCCCGATCCATGCCGCCATAGTTGAGCTCGGAAAAGATGGAAATTCTCGGTCTATATGGCGTTTAAGGCTAGGGTTGTGAAGAGAAATTGGTCGCCGACTACTATAGATCACGTGTGCATGATTTGATGGCCTAATAGCAATAGTTGATCGAATTTTGAGGGATTCTGACCCGGTGTCACTTTGCACGCGTAGAGAACATATTACCGAATTGGAGCTCGATGATCCACGGCGTGCTCTGAGGTTTGTGGAGGAGTAGCACGGTTAGACGGCGCGTCCGTGGGTGTCCTTACTAGGGCATGGAAGTCCCTCGGCAGTTTTCTCGTCCGTCGCCAAAGACCGCCGAGCTAGGGTTAGGAGGGCTGAAACTCGAATGTTTTCGTGCCGAGGAGGTAGAGAACGAGCAACCGGTGTGGTTTTGCCGCTCGGAAGGCACTGTGCGCGGTGGTTTTGCCGAGTTCTCGATCGAGTTGAAGCGGCGGCGTGAGCTCGGTTCTTTTCTCGTGCGGGTAGGAACAGAGCCTCGGTTTGGCGGTGCTGTGAGCGCCCTACGGCTTCGTGCGGTGACCAAGTCGGGAGCAGCTTGCCAGCTCGAGGGAGAAAGCAGGAGGTGTGCTCTGTGGCTCACGCGGTGGCGCCCGGAGGTGCGTCGGTTGCTTCGAGTCAGACCCGAGAGAAGAGCCCCGGTGACTTTGGTTGCAAGATTGAGTGGCTCACTGACCAGTGGGTCCCCCTCCCCTCTAATTCTTTTTCCAAATTCTTCTGTAAATATCCCAGCTACTCTCCATTGAATGAGAGACTTAAGCACCAAGTCACAGTTTGAATTTGGTTTCCTAAGTTTGAAACTGGTTTGGCTAAATTTGCTGGCCATTTGAATTTGAAATTCAAATTCAGTTCTGAATTCATGCAAATTTGGCTCCCGACAAGATGAGCTCCAATGGAGATGAAAATTGGGGGATTAACTCAGAAAAATGTGCTGAGTTTGAATATGAAGTCAACTTTTGAATACAAATAATGAAAGTTGATGCAATTTGAATTTACATTCAAATTGGCCCCTTTTTCAAATGCCTCCAAAAGTGACCCAAAAAGTATTGGATTTGCATGAATTGTGGCCTGAGCCTTCCCAAGAATATATAAGGTCTAGGGGTGAGCTGAACCTTTCATGTTCATGTGTAGCAATCCTACTTTTTGGAAGTTAGGGCTTTCCCCTCTAATCACCCTTTTTGATGGTGGTTACTTGCTCTTTACAAGTGTTCATGAGACATCCACAAGATGAGCTGTGGTGTTGTGAGGTGATGAAAATGATCACTTTACAAGTCCCTTTCTTGGGCTTTTACACCCTGATACCAATCTGTGCATTCTACCTAAGCTTGCGTCCTACGGTCAACGTGGCTCTGATACCAATCTGTGACATCCGGTCCCGTAAAACACGGAACCCAACTAATGCATATGTGTGCCCAGGATGTTCATCACACATATACATGTAATCTAAAAACTGAATTCAGAATATAACCATGAATAAATAGTGTTTAAGTACTTTATTACATGAATCTCTAGCTTATTCTTGCAGCGGAAGTCTCTAACTTACTCTAGCAGTGGAAGTCTCTAAACGATAGCGGAAGCAACTAAACAGCAGCGGCTTCATCTCCAATTCCACAGGCATGTTGACGGTAGTTCGCACGCCTAGTACTCCACATGATCTTCGAAGTACTCCTCTCCTGTTGCTGATGTTTGTATGATAATGCAAGGGTGAGTACATGTCGTACTCAGCAAGTGCGGGAAAAGTATGACATGTAGCTTACAACAAGGTAGGGAATAAAAAGGCTCATTGCAGAAAGCAAATTTTGTTTCACAAACACGATAAAAACAGCAACTATCTTTAAGTGAATTTATTCCCAATATATATTTAATTAAAACAGTAACATACCTCCATCATAATTTACCACTTATCCCGTCTCATCAAGCCATTAATCTTTCTCAACAACATCTCATGCTCATAATAACCATCTCATATTCATATAGCAAAAACCAAACTCATTCTCATGACCCAAAACAGTCCCAAAAACAGTCCCAATGACCATACCATAACCATACCGAATAACCATCCCAAGTTTTCTTTCTAATCATGGAAGTTGGCCAGGTGCTTGTGACCGGAAGCATGACTATCATGATAGTTTTACACTCTGCAGAGGTGGCACCACTTTACCCACAAGTTCGTGATTTCGTCACCCGTCGGCGACTGCAGAACCTCCATTATACCAGTACACAACCGTCGGTGTATGTCCAAGAGATCACAAAATAGCCTTTACAAAGGGTCTACTAGATGTATGGACTCAGTGAGGTTTCACCGGCAGGCTCGAATCACAATTCTCCCACCCACGGGTCCCCTCTTGTGCCATGCAGTTCCCAGGGCAGTCCCTCTCGACTCCCATTCCTCGCGCCATCCACGGTTCATAACAAGCTAGCAACACACCTAATTAGTCAGCTAAGCCGCACCCATATTTGGCCTTGTTGTGGCACTGTTTTCCTGGCATTTGCTGGCATGAACCGGTCCTTAGATCTACGGCAAGTAAACCACCATCTCATTCAGCAACATCTACGAACAAAGCTTGCCTAGATCTCCCCGATTCCATGCTCATTAACATTATCAAGTTCTCATCATCATTATTCATATGAGTGCAGTAGCTAGACATGTTTTATTTCAGCTTCCTGTAACCCGTAAGTTAAGCGAAGCAAAATGGAAAAACGAGCATACCCGACTCATCAACTCTCCTGGCGACAAGGATGGTTTAACAAAAATAGTAAACTCCTATAAAAGGGTGTCCCATCAAGTTGACTCAAGCATACATGTTTTCACAAACAAAACAGTTTCCAAAACATAGGATCAATATGGTCATGGCACACTTGCCTTGTTCCTGTGGCTTTTGTTTCTGACGTGTCTCGAAGTCTTGGTGCTGTAGTCTTTCGTAGATAGCTTCCTGAGCTTGTCATTCTACTCACAACCACGCACATACAAAATTATAGCAATCAAACATCATGCGCAAACTTTACTCAAGATGCAATGATGCAAATCCTATGATGCTGTCTTATTTAGATCAGTTTGTACGTGTTCTTGCATGTTTTACTGGGCTTGCATGAGGTTTTATGGTGAACAAGGGTGTAAGGATCAAGTGTGGACGTGGTGATGATCTTGACTCAAGATCTAGATCAATTCCACTGTCAAAAACCGATCAACATGTGATCTGTCCACACGAACCAGCTTGTGTTTGAAGGGAACGAAGAAAACAGATGCGAAGAAACCGCGACGAGGTCGTAAGATGGGTACGAAGACCTACCTCACTTCTTTTTGGTGGTGGGGCCTTCCTCCTTGCAATGGAAGTAGCGATGGAGAGGGGCGACGGCGCTCGTCGGCGGGCTCACCGGTGGGGCTCACTGGCAACTGAACTCCGGCAGGGGGTTCAACTCGGCGAATCGGGGGCTAGGGCCTCTAAGTTGTCGAATTGGAAAAGGTGTTACGGCCAAGGGGGGTTTTGTGTTCTATTTATAAAAGGAAAAGAAGAGTCCTACTCCGATTGGATTTCAAATAAGAGTCCTATTCAATTTGGTTTGGATCTTAACAAACTTATCTCCAATTGATTTTGTGCGGCATCAATCGTGGGGGAATTCATGTCGATATCCTCCGTACCGGGTACTCCTGCGCACAAGAATAAAAACCGCCTAAGGACCTCGCATCTCTGCAGTGGTGAGCTCTAGAGACGCCACGTGTCCAGCGGGGGCTAGGCCTCCGTTTTCCTCAGGGGCGAGCTCCGGTTGCGCCGCGTGTCTGGCGGGCGGGACCTCCCTCTCCCTCAGAGGCAAGCTCCGCGTGCGCCACGTGTCTGGTGGGCGGGACCTCCCCTCTCCTCGGAGGCAAGCTCCGCGTCCGCCACGTGTCTGGCGGGTCGGATCTCCCCTTTCTACAGAGGCGAGCTCTGGGGGCGCCATGTGTCCGTGCCGGACCTCCACTCTCCTTGGAGGTGAGCTCCGAGAGTGCCACGTGTCCAGCAGCGTTGGACTTCTCTTCTCGCAGGTAAGCTCCAAGGGTGACATGTGTCTAGTAGTGTCGGACCTCCCTTCTCCTCGGAGGTGAGCTCCGAGGACTACATGTGTCCAGCAGCGCCGGACCTCTCGGAGGCAAGCTCCGAGGGTGACACGTGTCCAGCGGGGCGGACCTCATCCCTTCCGCAGGGGTGAGTTCCGAAGTCGACACGTGTCCAGCGGGCTGGGCCTCGCTTCTCTGCAGAGACTATCTCCGTAGTCAACACGTGTCCCCCGGCTGAGCCTCGCTTCTCCGCAGATACTAGCTCTGAAGGCAACACGTGTCCAGCGGGGTCATACCTCACCCCTTCTCCTGAGGCGAGCTCCGAGCCTGCCACGTGGTCAGCAGTGTCGTACCTCACCCCCTCCGCAGGGATGAGCTCCAAAGGCGCCACGTGGCCAGCAGCCAGCGGGAAGTGTCGACGGCGCTCCTCGGCGAATTGGAATTGGCTCTCTTCAGCTATCTTTCTCCCATTTTTATGATTCTTTCCCATTTCTGTTTCTTTTATAATGTTTTTCTATATGCAATGCATGAATATGAAATTGAGGGTGTTACAGTAACGGATCTCTTCTTATGCGCTTGCGTAGCGGTTTTCCTAACTCCAAGAGCAACCTCTGAGACTTGTCATCAGCTTGTGGGTTGGAAAGAGCTGTTACATGGGGTCCAATGATCTCCCTTGTACCACTCTCCCGATATGGGTGCAGCTCAAAAGTGGTGTCCTCAAGCTGCCCACGAAAGACGTAGCATAGTCCGGTGAGTGCTTCCCATGCAGCATCATCGATAGCTTCTGCCCTTGTAGCTCTCCATGTGGTTGCGAAGTGCCGAGTGACAACCGTACCATTAGAAAGGATGGTTACGTCAGCCTTCCACTCTTCATGTCCGAGACGAGGGACTTTCTTCAGAAGATACTCCGGGTATAATCTGCAGCAATCCAGAAACTCTTTAAGCTCCTTGGATATGTGTCCTCCTTCCATTCCGTCGGACCGGAATTCTTGAACTGAATGGTTGGCCCGTTCATCACCTTCATTCTCGGCCTCAGCAGGGGGTAGCTCTTCTTTCCCCTCTCCATATTCTATGTCACTTGCTCCATTTCTACATTCCCCTCTCCATTTCTATGTCCCATTCTTCATTTCTACATTCCCCTCTCCATTTCTATGTACCATTCTCCATTTCTACATTCCCCTTTCCATTTCTATGTCCCATTCACCATTTCTATATTGCCCTTCTCCATTTCTATGCCCCATTCTCTATTTCTATATTCCCTTCTCCATTTCTGTGGTTTTTCCTCCATTTCTATGGTTCCTTCCTCCATTTCTATGGTTCTTTCTCCATTTCTAGGGTTCCTTCCTCCATTTATATGGTTCTTTTCTCCATTTCTATGGTTCTTTCTCCAATTCTATAGTTCTTTCTCCATTTCTATAGTTCTTTTTCCATTTCTAGGGTTATTTCTCCATTTCTACTTCTTTTATAATGCTTCTCTACATGAAAAATTTATGCAATGCATGGAAATGAATTTGAGGGTGTTACAGCCGACCTGCTACCGGCCCTTCGTCCCTGCACCCCCGCCGGCCACTGCTGCCCCGCCAGCCCCACCGCCCCTGCGCCCTCGCCGGACCCGCCACCCCTGTGCCATGGTCGGCCGCTGCCGCCCCTGCAGTTGTCTGTCTCATCGCCGCAGTCGTCTGTCTTTACAGTATGTGAGAGCATGACGTACGGTCGTCGCGTGGTAGCCATACCGGTGTACGTCGTCGGTAAATTAAAGGAATCGAAGTCGGCTTCTTCAGAGGAAAGATATCATGGGAGTTCATCAGACATACGTGTCGTCTTGAATCACCCGGATTGCATTCTCATGTAGGGTGCACTACATTTGTTGTGCCTGGGAGACTGACTGCCACTTGGAGCATGTTCATGTTCACTGTTCCAAGAGCACTACTCTAGCTGAGTAAACGGTGCATTTCCTATTGGGCTACTACCAGTAGTCATTCTATGTCTCTACAAAGTTAATACCATTATTTCAGCATGGTGTTCTCTCTCTCTCTCTCTCTCTCTCTCTTTCTCTCTCTCTCTTTAGTAGGGACCGAGAACCTTTTGCTTGCAGGGTCTCACAAAAGAAGACGGGAGTGACGATCGCGGTTCACACCAATCGTTTTTTTTTTCTTTCTGAAAGTGAAGAAGCCCATGTTTGCATGGTAGACGCTCAGAATTTGCAACTCGCGCGTTCAAAAGGACGCCCACAATGCAAAACCAATCTCTTGAAGAAGCATGCGGTTATTGGTACAGATGCATGTGAGTGAGGCCTGTAATCAGGAAGCCGACCGAGACTGCCGACCAGTTGATGATCTTCTGCTGTTGCCCTCTGGCTCAAGCTTTCTGAGAGATGCAGCGTGTCGGCATACCTCTGCTCTCCACACCGCTACCGTTGACGAGAAAGCTAAGGTCCGGACTGGACCCTGCCTCGCCGCTGCCCTCGCCTCGGCCCCCCTCCTGCACCACTGCCCTGCCGCCCTGGTGCCCCTCCCGCCCCGCTGCCCCCGCCACCCCTCTCTGCCACCACGCCGCCGGCTGCCCCCGCCACCCCGCGCCGCCACGGCCCCCATCCCGCCACACTGCCCCACCGCCCCGGCCCACCTCCTTTTGAAGAATTTTGTTTTACTAGATGACTGTATCATCTAGTTGCTTATTTCAACCTAGGATGAAATAAACAAGATTTTATAATCTAGAGTAGTTTAGATGATATTGTTGTTTACGTGATTATGTTGTTTACATGATTATGTTTCTTTTATTATATTGTTTAGGTTAATTGCTTATGTTTTTGAGTGATTACATAATATATGTAAGTAAACGGGTTTGGGGCCTGCCTGGCCCAGCACGGTCTGACCCGAAACGGCACGACACGTATTAAATGTTTTTGTGCCGTATAGACAGTTGTAGTCGTAATGTATGCGTCCAGACGGCACCGAAGCGGATGATGATGGCGTGGACATCAACAACCCACGCTTGGGTGGACGGTGGAAGCGACCCCTACTCCAAGTGTGGGCGTCACAGATGACTCTACTTCAAGTTCTGCAATGGAGGCTCTACTCCATTCCCGCCATGAACGACTCTACACCGAAGTCGGCATTGAGTCGAACTCTATGCCTTCCGTTCTTTCTTCGAGTCCCTCTATCTCATTCTTTCCTCTGTCGTAAATGATTTAAGAATAAAAATGAGTAACGTAACCTATAGAAATGCGTCACCCGTTTCGGACCGGCACGCCTGACATGCGATACACATGTGAGACGTGCATGTTCGGAATTGTCCCTTTTTGGACAGCCCAGGAGTGAACGAGGGGGCGTGGCTTATGACGAGACGCGGGTTTGGATCTGGACGAGATTTCGGCGGCATAACCCTGATGTTCCCTGCTGCACCATTTTCAGGCGTGCAGTTGGAGAACAGCGGGGTTATGCTGCCGAAATTTCGTCTGGATCCGGACCATGCGTCTCGTCATAAGCACGCCCCGCTCGGTCACTCTTGGGTGGGTTTAGGACCTATCTGACTAGTTGTAGGGCCGTGACATAACATAAAAATAAACCTAATAATGATGTGTCTGCTTTGAAGGTATACCCTGAAACATGGCTGAAGCCCGTAGTTGGATGTATACTGGTTGGAAAAGGGATGGAAGTCACTCAAATGAGTGGTTCACCAAGACGGATGATTTCATTCAACAAATTTTTTCTGAGTCACAGTACAGTAAGGTGCGGTGCCCATGTATGAAATGTCAGTGTGCAAAGTGTTGGGACAGAGTGAATTTGGCATTTCACTTGTGTCGAAACGGTTTCATGAAACATTATAAGGTGTGGACTTTTCACGATGAGACACCTTCTAAACCCATACAAGTTCCAGATGAGTACGACAACACGGGGGTCGATATGATGGGCGAGATGCTTGATGCCAAAAATCTTGAATTGATGGAGGATCCTCCTACAACGGAGGTTGAAGCGTTTTTCACGCTTCTCAAAACTTAAGAAGAGGCATTGCATGAACACACTGAAGTGACACTACTCACTTTTATGACTAGATTTATGGCCATTAAGTCTAAGTATTTTTTCTCCAATAACTGCTACAACGATATTATCAAATTGATCAACAATATCCTTCCACATCACCATAAAGTGCTTAAAGATATGTATCAGTCTAAGAAGTTGATTTCTGGTCTTGGTATGAAATATGGGAAGATTGATATGTGCCCAGACAACTGCATGCTTTTTTGGAGAGAGCATGACAACGATAACAAGTTCCTAAAATGTGATAAATCGAGATTTGTCGAAGTTGTTAATGATGACGGTTCAAAAGTAACGACTCAAGTCACACAGAAGCAGCTTCGCTACTTGCCTGTCACACCTAGGTTCAAGCGTTCGTTTCTCTCTAAAAAAACAGCCAGACACATGAGGTGGCATAAGGAAGGTGTACGTGAGAACAACGGAATGATGGTGCACCCGTCCGACGGTGAGGCATGGAAGACACTTGACCGCTTTGATCCAGATTTCGCCAATGACACAAGAAATATTCGCTTTGGGTTGGCGATAGATGGCTTCTCACCGTTCAATACAAACGCCACAACCATACTCTTGTTGGCCCGTGTTCGCTATTCCGTACAACTTACCACCATCCCTTTATATGAAGTATGAGTTCATGTTCCTATGCCTTATTGTACCTGGATCGGATCATCCTAGTTCACGACTAAACGTGATGTTGCAGCCATTGATTGAAGAGTTGAAAATGTTATGGACAGGAGTCGAAGCGTACGACTGTTACAGAAAACAGAAATTCAACCTTCGAGCTGCATACTTGTGGCCTGTTCGTGATTTTCCAGCTTACGGCATGTTTTCTGGCTGGAGCACTCATGGTCGATTGACATGTCCGATATGTGCTTCTGACACGGATTGTTTTTGTCTATGTCATGGTGGCATGATATGCTACTTTGATTGCCATAGATGTTGGTTACCATCGGATCACGTGTTTAGGAAACAGAGAAATGCCTTTAGGAAGGGTACCATTGTAAAAAAGGGACCACCACAACGTCTCAACGGGTCGGAGATTGTTGAACAGCTGAACAATCTAGTGCTAGATGAAGGTCGTCCTGGATATTTTGTTGGTTATGGAGAGGATCACAATTGGACTCATATATGTGCACTTTGGGAGTTACCGTATATGAAGTCCTTAATTGTAATGCATAACATTGATGTCATGCACTAGGAACGTAACATGGGCAAATGCATCATAAGCACGTGGTTGGATATGACAGGCAAAACAAAAGACAACATAAAGGCTCAGAAGTATTTGGCAGAGGATTGTAACCGACCAAGTCTTGAGCTCTCCGAAGCTGGTGGCAAACCACGTGCTTCTTTCTGCCTTCGACCAAAAGAAAAGAAAGAAGTCTTTACGTGGTTGAAAAAGTTGAAGTTCCTAGACAGTTATGCTGCTAGTCTGAGAAGAGCCGTGAATGTTTAGACAGGAAATCTCACTGGTTTGAAGAGTCATGATTATCACATAATCATGGAAAGACTTCTGCCGGTTATGTTTTGGGGATATCTTGACGATGAGGTGTGGAAGGTGTTAGCCGAGCTTAGCTACTTTTATAGACAGCTTTGTGCTAAAGAAATCAAAAGGGAGATGATGGAGAAGTTGGAAAGAGAAATACCCGTGCTTTTATGTAAGATGGAAAAAGTATTCCCTCCAGGGTTCTTCAATCCAATGCAACACCTTCTAATCCATCTTCCAAATGAAGCTAAAGTACGCGGCAATTTTCAATATCAGTGGATGTATGTGAGGGCCTAAGTTTTTGGGACATATTTGAAATGTTCATCACCACCCACACACTTCATTTGAAGAAAATTGATGAAAAAATTTGAAGAGCAAGTAACCACCATCAACATGATCATTAGAGAATAAACTCACAAATGCAAAAGTGGTATTTCCCACATGCATCATATAGGGGCTGGGCATATGAAAAACTCCGACACTTTGCTAGGAATGTCCATGCCAAGTTTCACCCAAATTCAAAACCTTTTTGAAGTCCTTTTGGGTATAGCTAGAATAAGGGTGGTTTGAGCTCAAATTCAAATTCAAACTGTTTTCATCCCATTAATTCAAAAGTGGGAGACATATTCTTACTCAGCACATTTTTGTGAACTCACACACCAATTTTCACTCCATTTGGAGTTGATCTTGACATGAGCTAAGTTTCGAAAATTCAAACTTTATTTGAATTTCAAATTGCATATGTGCTTAAATTCAGTCAAACAAAAACCAATTTGAATTCTATCCCATTCAAATGGCCCAGGGGTAGATAATTCAAATGCCTTAGGTTAATTTGGTCTCTACTGTTTAGAGCAGTGGAGAAAAGTTAATTTCAGAGGTTAAAACCCCGGGTGGGACCCACATGTCAGCCACTGAAGCAAATTCAACCGACTGGAGATTCAACCCTCGGTTTCTCGGGCTTCCTCCGAGGGCGCCACCGAGCTGATCGCTGGGACAGCTCCTGCTCGGGCTTGCCGCGTCGACCGACGTCGCCCCCACCTTCTTATCCCCGAGCCCGAGCCAGCGAGAGAAGTATTCGGCTGATCCTCTGCTCCCTCGTGCTAGAAAAACAGCTCTCGCCGCCGCTCTCTCTCGGTTGATCGGAGAAGCCCACGACCACAGCCTCTCCATCCCCTCCAAGCTGTAAAATGGTACGAAGGGTTCTCTTTATGCTTCCCCATTGCTGAAAATTGGTTGAACTCGTACGATCTCGACCATGCCGAGAGTTCTTTTCGGGGACCTATGTCCGCCGCACCTCGGGTTCCCGTGGACAGCCCAAACGGGAGGGTGTTATGCCCAAGCTAAGGCGTTCCTGGACGCGGTAGGGACCGTTGCTGCTCACCCCCAAGCCACAGCCCAAGTGCTTGATCGCCAGCAACAAATTTCAGTTTTCCCTTTCACTCGGTGCAGACCGAACTTCGGGTGCGGCTCCGCCGAATTCACACTCCAGAGAGGTTTAGAGAGTCTCAATCCGTTCCTACACCAACTAGACTTAGTGGCGCACAAGTTGCTTTCACAACCTCTAGCATGAGGACTCCTGTACACGGCGTATTTCAAAGCTTGCCAACGGCGGATCATGCGGGAAGCATCGGGCACATGGTGAGAGCCTACTTCGGACCTCTCCCGAGCTGCTTCGAGTCCATGCCGAGCTTCCTTAGGGACCACTGATGCTTTACGGCCTTTTGCTCGGTCGGTTGGGACGCTAGGAATGTCGGCCGACACTGCCGATGTTCTTCCGAAGCCGCCACTCGTCGCCGACTATGTGCCGGTTATTTTCATGACGAGCTGAGCCCAGCATCATGTTCCCCGGGTGGATTTAGGCAGAGGCGGCCAGGATCATGGAGTTTGGTGCACCACAGAGGCCACCGGCGAGCGAGGTGTCGCGGCGGCCGAGCGCGGGAGGTAGACGAAGCTCCCGGTCCCACGCGTCAGCGGCCGATATTTTAAACCCCGGGATTCGCTGTGGCACGGATCGGGTGCGGCTGTGCGCGAACAAATCCGTAGCCCCGTGTGTCGACCGATGAAGAGTTGACACGTAGCCCCGGTCCCACGCGCAGCGGTTTAAACTTTTTCCCGATTTTCAGACTTAGTTCAAACTTCAAACCCACATAACTTTGGGTAGGAAACTCCAAATAGAGTGAACCAAATTTTGTTGGATTCGGCTCTCTGAGTACTTTCCAGAAAATCAAGTTTCACTTCATGAAAATCCCTATTTCTCCAGAATTAATTCTTCAAAGTTTAAACTGGTTAGAATTTTAACTGGAGAACCCTTTGGAGGAAAATTCCGAAATTTTGCTGGAATGTTCAATAAAATATCCATGAGCTACCATAAAAATGTCAGATCCATTTTTGAGCTCATTTCATCCACCTAATGATGTGATTAATAAAACTGTTCCAGAGAAAATAGAAAATGTCCAGAAACATTTTCAGAATTTCTGTGAAATTGTTTAGCTCATATCTTTAGCTAGGAACCTTCAAATTAAGTGAGACCAACTCCATTATAACCCTCTGAAAATCTAGTTTTCAGAAAGTCATGGCTTGCTCCATGAAAATTCCTAGAAAACCCTAAGAGCTCCAATTAAGGTCATGTACATAATTATTTGTGGAGAGCTCAAATGAACTTTACTGCAAATAAAACTTGGCCAAGTCTCTGTTTAGGTTGTAACCAAACCACAGAAAAATTTCAGAGTCATTGGGTCTGTCTAGTGAGACTTATAATCTTCACAAGTTTAAATTAATTCAAATGCATGTAAATTAATACATATACAATGTTATTTCATGTAGTCGCTAAGGTCGAGGAGGAACCCGAAGTCTTAGACTTCGTCACTCCGGAAGAGCAGCTAGCCTACGACAAAGAGCAGCAAGGCAAGCTCCGGTTTGCATTAACCTTTTTCTAAATTTTTATTGTTTTGAGAACTTACTTTGAGTACCATTACTTCTTGCATTAGAGTCTTGTTTGAAAACCCAAATGCATAGCCAAGAAAACCATGGGTTGGGATTAGGATTGAAACCCATTTTAGCTACTGCAATGCTAGGGTAGTGTAGGATTCGGTACAAGTCGGGTAGTTGGAACTACTCGCGAGGATAGGCTAGAGGAACTCGACTCGGGTAAATGTAGCAAATGAAACACATGGCAAGAAAAATGAGACCGAGCGGAGAGTAAGGGCAGCAGGACTTTGGGGCCTGGGTGCTATAGCTACGCTTGTGTCGATTGAGGACTGAGCCGTGTGCGGGCCTGTTGAACAAGCTAGAATAGTACCGAAGACCTACCGGCTATATGGGAACCGGGAAACTGATGTAACTCGGGTAGCTGAGTGTTGCGGCATAGCTGGTCGTTCATAGGGTAGGTTGAGAGCTCGAGCTGTAAATCGGCTGGCGGCACTGTGGATGTGTAAGTAAACGGGTTTGGGGCCTGCCTGGCCCAGCACGGTCTGACCCGAAACGGCACGACACGTATTAAATGTTTTTGTGCCGTATAGACAGTTGTAGTCGTAATGTATGCGTCCAGACGGCACCGAAGCGGATGATGATGGCGTGGACATCAACAACCCACGCTTGGGTGGACGGTGGAAGCGACCCCTACTCCAAGTGTGGGCGTCACAGATGACTCTACTTCAAGTTCTGCAATGGAGGCTCTACTCCATTCCCGCCATGAACGACTCTACACCGAAGTCGGCATTGAGTCGAACTCTATGCCTTCCGTTCTTTCTTCGAGTCCCTCTATCTCATTCTTTCCTCTGTCGTAAATGATTTAAGAATAAAAATGAGTAACGTAACCTATAGAAATGCGTCACCCGTTTCGGACCGGCACGCCTGACATGCGATACACATGTGAGACGTGCATGTTCGGAATTGTCCCTTTTTGGACAGCCCAGGAGTGAACGAGGGGGCGTGGCTTATGACGAGACGCGGGTTTGGATCTGGACGAGATTTCGGCGGCATAACCCTGATGTTCCCTGCTGCACCATTTTCAGGCGTGCAGTTGGAGAACAGCGGGGTTATGCTGCCGAAATTTCGTCTGGATCCGGACCATGCGTCTCGTCATAAGCACGCCCCGCTCGGTCACTCTTGGGTGGGTTTAGGACCTATCTGACTAGTTGTAGGGCCGTGACATAACATAAAAATAAACCTAATAATGATGTGTCTGCTTTGAAGGTATACCCTGAAACATGGCTGAAGCCCGTAGTTGGATGTATACTGGTTGGAAAAGGGATGGAAGTCACTCAAATGAGTGGTTCACCAAGACGGATGATTTCATTCAACAAATTTTTTCTGAGTCACAGTACAGTAAGGTGCGGTGCCCATGTATGAAATGTCAGTGTGCAAAGTGTTGGGACAGAGTGAATTTGGCATTTCACTTGTGTCGAAACGGTTTCATGAAACATTATAAGGTGTGGACTTTTCACGATGAGACACCTTCTAAACCCATACAAGTTCCAGATGAGTACGACAACACGGGGGTCGATATGATGGGCGAGATGCTTGATGCCAAAAATCTTGAATTGATGGAGGATCCTCCTACAACGGAGGTTGAAGCGTTTTTCACGCTTCTCAAAACTTAAGAAGAGGCATTGCATGAACACACTGAAGTGACACTACTCACTTTTATGACTAGATTTATGGCCATTAAGTCTAAGTATTTTTTCTCCAATAACTGCTACAACGATATTATCAAATTGATCAACAATATCCTTCCACATCACCATAAAGTGCTTAAAGATATGTATCAGTCTAAGAAGTTGATTTCTGGTCTTGGTATGAAATATGGGAAGATTGATATGTGCCCAGACAACTGCATGCTTTTTTGGAGAGAGCATGACAACGATAACAAGTTCCTAAAATGTGATAAATCGAGATTTGTCGAAGTTGTTAATGATGACGGTTCAAAAGTAACGACTCAAGTCACACAGAAGCAGCTTCGCTACTTGCCTGTCACACCTAGGTTCAAGCGTTCGTTTCTCTCTAAAAAAACAGCCAGACACATGAGGTGGCATAAGGAAGGTGTACGTGAGAACAACGGAATGATGGTGCACCCGTCCGACGGTGAGGCATGGAAGACACTTGACCGCTTTGATCCAGATTTCGCCAATGACACAAGAAATATTCGCTTTGGGTTGGCGATAGATGGCTTCTCACCGTTCAATACAAACGCCACAACCATACTCTTGTTGGCCCGTGTTCGCTATTCCGTACAACTTACCACCATCCCTTTATATGAAGTATGAGTTCATGTTCCTATGCCTTATTGTACCTGGATCGGATCATCCTAGTTCACGACTAAACGTGATGTTGCAGCCATTGATTGAAGAGTTGAAAATGTTATGGACAGGAGTCGAAGCGTACGACTGTTACAGAAAACAGAAATTCAACCTTCGAGCTGCATACTTGTGGCCTGTTCGTGATTTTCCAGCTTACGGCATGTTTTCTGGCTGGAGCACTCATGGTCGATTGACATGTCCGATATGTGCTTCTGACACGGATTGTTTTTGTCTATGTCATGGTGGCATGATATGCTACTTTGATTGCCATAGATGTTGGTTACCATCGGATCACGTGTTTAGGAAACAGAGAAATGCCTTTAGGAAGGGTACCATTGTAAGAAAGGGACCACCACAACGTCTCAACGGGTCGGAGATTGTTGAACAGCTGAACAATCTAGTGCTAGATGAAGGTCGTCCTGGATATTTTGTTGGTTATGGAGAGGATCACAATTGGACTCATATATGTGCACTTTGGGAGTTACCGTATATGAAGTCCTTAATTGTAATGCATAACATTGATGTCATGCACTAGGAACGTAACATGGGCAAATGCATCATAAGCACGTGGTTGGATATGACAGGCAAAACAAAAGACAACATAAAGGCTCAGAAGTATTTGGCAGAGGATTGTAACCGACCAAGTCTTGAGCTCTCCGAAGCTGGTGGCAAACCACGTGCTTCTTTCTGCCTTCGACCAAAAGAAAAGAAAGAAGTCTTTACGTGGTTGAAAAAGTTGAAGTTCCTAGACAGTTATGCTGCTAGTCTGAGAAGAGCCGTGAATGTTTAGACAGGAAATCTCACTGGTTTGAAGAGTCATGATTATCACATAATCATGGAAAGACTTCTGCCGGTTATGTTTTGGGGATATCTTGACGATGAGGTGTGGAAGGTGTTAGCCGAGCTTAGCTACTTTTATAGACAGCTTTGTGCTAAAGAAATCAAAAGGGAGATGATGGAGAAGTTGGAAAGAGAAATACCCGTGCTTTTATGTAAGATGGAAAAAGTATTCCCTCCAGGGTTCTTCAATCCAATGCAACACCTTCTAATCCATCTTCCAAATGAAGCTAAAGTACGCGGCAATTTTCAATATCAGTGGATGTATGTGAGGGCCTAAGTTTTTGGGACATATTTGAAATGTTCATCACCACCCACACACTTCATTTGAAGAAAATTGATGAAAAAATTTGAAGAGCAAGTAACCACCATCAACATGATCATTAGAGAATAAACTCACAAATGCAAAAGTGGTATTTCCCACATGCATCATATAGGGGCTGGGCATATGAAAAACTCCGACACTTTGCTAGGAATGTCCATGCCAAGTTTCACCCAAATTCAAAACCTTTTTGAAGTCCTTTTGGGTATAGCTAGAATAAGGGTGGTTTGAGCTCAAATTCAAATTCAAACTGTTTTCATCCCATTAATTCAAAAGTGGGAGACATATTCTTACTCAGCACATCTTTGTGAACTCACACACCAATTTTCACTCCATTTGGAGTTGATCTTGACATGAGCTAAGTTTTGAAAATTCAAACTTTATTTGAATTTCAAATTGCATATGTGCTTAAATTCAGTCAAACAAAAACCAATTTGAATTCTATCCCATTCAAATGGCCCAGGGGTAGATAATTCAAATGCCTTAGGTTAATTTGGTCTCTACTGTTTAGAGCAGTGGAGAAAAGTTAATTTCAGAGGTTAAAACCCCGGGTGGGACCCACATGTCAGCCACTGAAGCAAATTCAACCGACTGGAGATTCAACCCTCGGTTTCTCGGGCTTCCTCCGAGGGCGCCACCGAGCTGATCGCTGGGACAGCTCCTGCTCGGGCTTGCCGCGTCGACTGACGTCGCCCCCACCTTCTTATCCCCGAGCCCGAGCCAGCGAGAGAAGTATTCGGCTGATCCTCTGCTCCCTCGTGCTAGAAAAACAGCTCTCGCCGCCGCTCTCTCTCGGTTGATCGGAGAAGCCCACGACCACAGCCTCTCCATCCCCTCCAAGCTGTAAAATGGTACGAAGGGTTCTCTTTATGCTTCCCCATTGCTGAAAATTGGTTGAACTCGTACGATCTCGACCATGCCGAGAGTTCTTTTCGGGGACCTATGTCCGCCGCACCTCGGGTTCCCGTGGACAGCCCAAACGGGAGGGTGTTATGCCCAAGCTAAGGCGTTCCTGGACGCGGTAGGGACCGTTGCTGCTCACCCCCAAGCCACAGCCCAAGTGCTTGATCGCCAGCAACAAATTTCAGTTTTCCCTTTCACTCGGTGCAGACCGAACTTCGGGTGCGGCTCCGCCGAATTCACACTCCAGAGAGGTTTAGAGAGTCTCAATCCGTTCCTACACCAACTAGACTTAGTGGCGCACAAGTTGCTTTCACAACCTCTAGCATGAGGACTCCTGTACACGGCGTATTTCAAAGCTTGCCAACGGCGGATCATGCGGGAAGCATCGGGCACATGGTGAGAGCCTACTTCGGACCTCTCCCGAGCTGCTTCGAGTCCATGCCGAGCTTCCTTAGGGACCACTGATGCTTTACGGCCTTTTGCTCGGTCGGTTGGGACGCTAGGAATGTCGGCCGACACTGCCGATGTTCTTCCGAAGCCGCCACTCGTCGCCGACTATGTGCCGGTTATTTTCATGACGAGCTGAGCCCAGCATCATGTTCCCCGGGTGGATTTAGGCAGAGGCGGCCAGGATCATGGAGTTTGGTGCACCACAGAGGCCACCGGCGAGCGAGGTGTCGCGGCGGCCGAGCGCGGGAGGTAGACGAAGCTCCCGGTCCCACGCGTCAGCGGCCGATATTTTAAACCCCGGGATTCGCTGTGGCACGGATCGGGTGCGGCTGTGCGCGAACAAATCCGTAGCCCCGTGTGTCGACCGATGAAGAGTTGACACGTAGCCCCGGTCCCACGCGCAGCGGTTTAAACTTTTTCCCGATTTTCAGACTTAGTTCAAACTTCAAACCCACATAACTTTGGGTAGGAAACTCCAAATAGAGTGAACCAAATTTTGTTGGATTCGGCTCTCTGAGTACTTTCCAGAAAATCAAGTTTCACTTCATGAAAATCCCTATTTCTCCAGAATTAATTCTTCAAAGTTTAAACTGGTTAGAATTTTAACTGGAGAACCCTTTGGAGGAAAATTCCGAAATTTTGCTGGAATGTTCAATAAAATATCCATGAGCTACCATAAAAATGTCAGATCCATTTTTGAGCTCATTTCATCCACCTAATGATGTGATTAATAAAACTGTTCCAGAGAAAATAGAAAATGTCCAGAAACATTTTCAGAATTTCTGTGAAATTGTTTAGCTCATATCTTTAGCTAGGAACCTTCAAATTAAGTGAGACCAACTCCATTATAACCCTCTGAAAATCTAGTTTTCAGAAAGTCATGGCTTGCTCCATGAAAATTCCTAGAAAACCCTAAGAGCTCCAATTAAGGTCATGTACATAATTATTTGTGGAGAGCTCAAATGAACTTTACTGCAAATAAAACTTGGCCAAGTCTCTGTTTAGGTTGTAACCAAACCACAGAAAAATTTCAGAGTCATTGGGTCTGTCTAGTGAGACTTATAATCTTCACAAGTTTAAATTAATTCAAATGCATGTAAATTAATACATATACAATGTTATTTCATGTAGTCGCTAAGGTCGAGGAGGAACCCGAAGTCTTAGACTTCGTCACTCCGGAAGAGCAGCTAGCCTACGACAAAGAGCAGCAAGGCAAGCTCCGGTTTGCATTAACCTTTTTCTAAATTTTTATTGTTTTGAGAACTTACTTTGAGTACCATTACTTCTTGCATTAGAGTCTTGTTTGAAAACCCAAATGCATAGCCAAGAAAACCATGGGTTGGGATTAGGATTGAAACCCATTTTAGCTACTGCAATGCTAGGGTAGTGTAGGATTCGGTACAAGTCGGGTAGTTGGAACTACTCGCGAGGATAGGCTAGAGGAACTCGACTCGGGTAAATGTAGCAAATGAAACACATGGCAAGAAAAATGAGACCGAGCGGAGAGTAAGGGCAGCAGGACTTTGGGGCCTGGGTGCTATAGCTACGCTTGTGTCGATTGAGGACTGAGCCGTGTGCGGGCCTGTTGAACAAGCTAGAACAGTACCGAAGACCTACCGGCTATATGGGAACCGGGAAACTGATGTAACTCGGGTAGCTGAGTGTTGCGGCATAGCTGGTCGTTCATAGGGTAGGTTGAGAGCTCGAGCTGTAAATCGGCTGGCGGCACTGTGGATGTGTAAGTAAACGGGTTTGGGGCCTGCCTGGCCCAGCACGGTCTGACCCGAAACGGCACGACACGTATTAAATGTTTTTGTGCCGTATAGACAGTTGTAGTCGTAATGTATGCGTCCAGACGGCACCGAAGCGGATGATGATGGCGTGGACATCAACAACCCACGCTTGGGTGGACGGTGGAAGCGACCCCTACTCCAAGTGTGGGCGTCACAGATGACTCTACTTCAAGTTCTGCAATGGAGGCTCTACTCCATTCCCGCCATGAACGACTCTACACCGAAGTCGGCATTGAGTCGAACTCTATGCCTTCCGTTCTTTCTTCGAGTCCCTCTATCTCATTCTTTCCTCTGTCGTAAATGATTTAAGAATAAAAATGAGTAACGTAACCTATAGAAATGCGTCACCCGTTTCGGACCGGCACGCCTGACATGCGATACACATGTGAGACGTGCATGTTCGGAATTGTCCCTTTTTGGACAGCCCAGGAGTGAACGAGGGGGCGTGGCTTATGACGAGACGCGGGTTTGGATCTGGACGAGATTTCGGCGGCATAACCCTGATGTTCCCTGCTGCACCATTTTCAGGCGTGCAGTTGGAGAACAGCGGGGTTATGCTGCCAAAATTTCGTCTGGATCCGGACCATGCGTCTCGTCATAAGCACGCCCCGCTCGGTCACTCTTGGGTGGGTTTAGGACCTATCTGACTAGTTGTAGGGCCGTGACATAACATAAAAATAAACCTAATAATGATGTGTCTGCTTTGAAGGTATACCCTGAAACATGGCTGAAGCCCGTAGTTGGATGTATACTGGTTGGAAAAGGGATGGAAGTCACTCAAATGAGTGGTTCACCAAGACGGATGATTTCATTCAACAAATTTTTTCTGAGTCACAGTACAGTAAGGTGCGGTGCCCATGTATGAAATGTCAGTGTGCAAAGTGTTGGGACAGAGTGAATTTGGCATTTCACTTGTGTCGAAACGGTTTCATGAAACATTATAAGGTGTGGACTTTTCACGATGAGACACCTTCTAAACCCATACAAGTTCCAGATGAGTACGACAACACGGGGGTCGATATGATGGGCGAGATGCTTGATGCCAAAAATCTTGAATTGATGGAGGATCCTCCTACAACGGAGGTTGAAGCGTTTTTCACGCTTCTCAAAACTTAAGAAGAGGCATTGCATGAACACACTGAAGTGACACTACTCACTTTTATGACTAGATTTATGGCCATTAAGTCTAAGTATTTTTTCTCCAATAACTGCTACAACGATATTATCAAATTGATCAACAATATCCTTCCACATCACCATAAAGTGCTTAAAGATATGTATCAGTCTAAGAAGTTGATTTCTGGTCTTGGTATGAAATATGGGAAGATTGATATGTGCCCAGACAACTGCATGCTTTTTTGGAGAGAGCATGACAACGATAACAAGTTCCTAAAATGTGATAAATCGAGATTTGTCGAAGTTGTTAATGATGACGGTTCAAAAGTAACGACTCAAGTCACACAGAAGCAGCTTCGCTACTTGCCTGTCACACCTAGGTTCAAGCGTTCGTTTCTCTCTAAAAAAACAGCCAGACACATGAGGTGGCATAAGGAAGGTGTACGTGAGAACAACGGAATGATGGTGCACCCGTCCGACGGTGAGGCGTGGAAGACACTTGACCGCTTTGATCCAGATTTCGCCAATGACACAAGAAATATTCGCTTTGGGTTGGCGATAGATGGCTTCTCACCGTTCAATACAAACGCCACAACCATACTCTTGTTGGCCCGTGTTCGCTATTCCGTACAACTTACCACCATCCCTTTATATGAAGTATGAGTTCATGTTCCTATGCCTTATTGTACCTGGATCGGATCATCCTAGTTCACGACTAAACGTGATGTTGCAGCCATTGATTGAAGAGTTGAAAATGTTATGGACAGGAGTCGAAGCGTACGACTGTTACAGAAAACAGAAATTCAACCTTCGAGCTGCATACTTGTGGCCTGTTCGTGATTTTCCAGCTTACGGCATGTTTTCTGGCTGGAGCACTCATGGTCGATTGACATGTCCGATATGTGCTTCTGACACGGATTGTTTTTGTCTATGTCATGGTGGCATGATATGCTACTTTGATTGCCATAGATGTTGGTTACCATCGGATCACGTGTTTAGGAAACAGAGAAATGCCTTTAGGAAGGGTACCATTGTAAAAAAGGGACCACCACAACGTCTCAACGGGTCGGAGATTGTTGAACAGCTGAACAATCTAGTGCTAGATGAAGGTCGTCCTGGATATTTTGTTGGTTATGGAGAGGATCACAATTGGACTCATATATGTGCACTTTGGGAGTTACCGTATATGAAGTCCTTAATTGTAATGCATAACATTGATGTCATGCACTAGGAACGTAACATGGGCAAATGCATCATAAGCACGTGGTTGGATATGACAGGCAAAACAAAAGACAACATAAAGGCTCAGAAGTATTTGGCAGAGGATTGTAACCGACCAAGTCTTGAGCTCTCCGAAGCTGGTGGCAAACCACGTGCTTCTTTCTGCCTTCGACCAAAAGAAAAGAAAGAAGTCTTTACGTGGTTGAAAAAGTTGAAGTTCCTAGACAGTTATGCTGCTAGTCTGAGAAGAGCCGTGAATGTTTAGACAGGAAATCTCACTGGTTTGAAGAGTCATGATTATCACATAATCATGGAAAGACTTCTGCCGGTTATGTTTTGGGGATATCTTGACGATGAGGTGTGGAAGGTGTTAGCCGAGCTTAGCTACTTTTATAGACAGCTTTGTGCTAAAGAAATCAAAAGGGAGATGATGGAGAAGTTGGAAAGAGAAATACCCGTGCTTTTATGTAAGATGGAAAAAGTATTCCCTCCAGGGTTCTTCAATCCAATGCAACACCTTCTAATCCATCTTCCAAATGAAGCTAAAGTACGCGGCAATTTTCAATATCAGTGGATGTATGTGAGGGCCTAAGTTTTTGGGACATATTTGAAGTGTTCATCACCACCCACACACTTCATTTGAAGAAAATTGATGAAAAAATTTGAAGAGCAAGTAACCACCATCAACATGATCATTAGAGAATAAACTCACAAATGCAAAAGTGGTATTTCCCACATGCATCATATAGGGGCTGGGCATATGAAAAACTCCGACACTTTGCTAGGAATGTCCATGCCAAGTTTCACCCAAATTCAAAACCTTTTTGAAGTCCTTTTGGGTATAGCTAGAATAAGGGTGGTTTGAGCTCAAATTCAAATTCAAACTGTTTTCATCCCATTAATTCAAAAGTGGGAGACATATTCTTACTCAGCACATTTTTGTGAACTCACACACCAATTTTCACTCCATTTGGAGTTGATCTTGACATGAGCTAAGTTTCGAAAATTCAAACTTTATTTGAATTTCAAATTGCATATGTGCTTAAATTCAGTCAAACAAAAACCAATTTGAATTCTATCCCATTCAAATGGCCCAGGGGTAGATAATTCAAATGCCTTAGGTTAATTTGGTCTCTACTGTTTAGAGCAGTGGAGAAAAGTTAATTTCAGAGGTTAAAACCCCGGGTGGGACCCACATGTCAGCCACTGAAGCAAATTCAACCGACTGGAGATTCAACCCTCGGTTTCTCGGGCTTCCTCCGAGGGCGCCACCGAGCTGATCGCTGGGACAGCTCCTGCTCGGGCTTGCCGCGTCGACCGACGTCGCCCCCACCTTCTTATCCCCGAGCCCGAGCCAGCGAGAGAAGTATTCGGCTGATCCTCTGCTCCCTCGTGCTAGAAAAACAGCTCTCGCCGCCGCTCTCTCTCGGTTGATCGGAGAAGCCCACGACCACAGCCTCTCCATCCCCTCCAAGCTGTAAAATGGTACGAAGGGTTCTCTTTATGCTTCCCCATTGCTGAAAATTGGTTGAACTCGTACGATCTCGACCATGCCGAGAGTTCTTTTCGGGGACCTATGTCCGCCGCACCTCGGGTTCCCGTGGACAGCCCAAACGGGAGGGTGTTATGCCCAAGCTAAGGCGTTCCTGGACGCGGTAGGGACCGTTGCTGCTCACCCCCAAGCCACAGCCCAAGTGCTTGATCGCCAGCAACAAATTTCAGTTTTCCCTTTCACTCGGTGCAGACCGAACTTCGGGTGCGGCTCCGCCGAATTCACACTCCAGAGAGGTTTAGAGAGTCTCAATCCGTTCCTACACCAACTAGACTTAGTGGCGCACAAGTTGCTTTCACAACCTCTAGCATGAGGACTCCTGTACACGGCGTATTTCAAAGCTTGCCAACGGCGGATCATGCGGGAAGCATCGGGCACATGGTGAGAGCCTACTTCGGACCTCTCCCGAGCTGCTTCGAGTCCATGCCGAGCTTCCTTAGGGACCACTGATGCTTTACGGCCTTTTGCTCGGTCGGTTGGGACGCTAGGAATGTCGGCCGACACTGCCGATGTTCTTCCGAAGCCGCCACTCGTCGCCGACTATGTGCCGGTTATTTTCATGACGAGCTGAGCCCAGCATCATGTTCCCCGGGTGGATTTAGGCAGAGGCGGCCAGGATCATGGAGTTTGGCGCACCACAGAGGCCACCGGCGAGCGAGGTGTCGCGGCGGCCGAGCGCGGGAGGTAGACGAAGCTCCCGGTCCCACGCGTCAGCGGCCGATATTTTAAACCCCGGGATTCGCTGTGGCACGGATCGGGTGCGGCTGTGCGCGAACAAATCCGTAGCCCCGTGTGTCGACCGATGAAGAGTTGACACGTAGCCCCGGTCCCACGCGCAGCGGTTTAAACTTTTTCCCGATTTTCAGACTTAGTTCAAACTTCAAACCCACATAACTTTGGGTAGGAAACTCCAAATAGAGTGAACCAAATTTTGTTGGATTCGGCTCTCTGAGTACTTTCCAGAAAATCAAGTTTCACTTCATGAAAATCCCTATTTCTCCAGAATTAATTCTTCAAAGTTTAAACTGGTTAGAATTTTAACTGGAGAACCCTTTGGAGGAAAATTCCGAAATTTTGCTGGAATGTTCAATAAAATATCCATGAGCTACCATAAAAATGTCAGATCCATTTTTGAGCTCATTTCATCCACCTAATGATGTGATTAATAAAACTGTTCCAGAGAAAATAGAAAATGTCCAGAAACATTTTCAGAATTTCTGTGAAATTGTTTAGCTCATATCTTTAGCTAGGAACCTTCAAATTAAGTGAGACCAACTCCATTATAACCCTCTGAAAATCTAGTTTTCAGAAAGTCATGGCTTGCTCCATGAAAATTCCTAGAAAACCCTAAGAGCTCCAATTAAGGTCATGTACATAATTATTTGTGGAGAGCTCAAATGAACTTTACTGCAAATAAAACTTGGCCAAGTCTCTGTTTAGGTTGTAACCAAACCACAGAAAAATTTCAGAGTCATTGGGTCTGTCTAGTGAGACTTATAATCTTCACAAGTTTAAATTAATTCAAATGCATGTAAATTAATACATATACAATATTATTTCATGTAGTCGCTAAGGTCGAGGAGGAACCCGAAGTCTTAGACTTCGTCACTCCGGAAGAGCAGCTAGCCTACGACAAAGAGCAGCAAGGCAAGCTCCGGTTTGCATTAACCTTTTTCTAAATTTTTATTGTTTTGAGAACTTACTTTGAGTACCATTACTTCTTGCATTAGAGTCTTGTTTGAAAACCCAAATGCATAGCCAAGAAAACCATGGGTTGGGATTAGGATTGAAACCCATTTTAGCTACTGCAATGCTAGGGTAGTGTAGGATTCGGTACAAGTCGGGTAGTTGGAACTACTCGCGAGGATAGGCTAGAGGAACTCGACTCGGGTAAATGTAGCAAATGAAACACATGGCAAGAAAAATGAGACCGAGCGGAGAGTAAGGGCAGCAGGACTTTGGGGCCTGGGTGCTATAGCTACGCTTGTGTCGATTGAGGACTGAGCCGTGTGCGGGCCTGTTGAACAAGCTAGAACAGTACCGAAGACCTACCGGCTATATGGGAACCGGGAAACTGATGTAACTCGGGTAGCTGAGTGTTGCGGCATAGCTGGTCGTTCATAGGGTAGGTTGAGAGCTCGAGCTGTAAATCGGCTGGCGGCACTGTGGATGTGCGTGCAGAGACCTCTTGCTCAGGACAATTTGACCGGATCAACATTTGGCTAACGGGTGAAAGGTGGTTGCGTACGGCGTCCGTGATGGTTGCGGTGGGCTACATCGAGTACGGGCGTACGTGACGGGTTATTCGGGTAACCCTGTAGGTGTAAATTGATTATAATTGCCGTCCCTCGCGTTCAGTGAGTACCACTTGTTCACTGTACCGTGACGTAGAAAGAACATGCTAGATACATGTTAAAATTTAGTTGATTTGAAAGACATACTTTGCTTCTTAATGTCTTGTTGTAGTTTTGGAGCTAATTAAAGTTTCTTTTCAACTTTGGGCAAAGTACATGAGAGAAATGCATTTCTTGTTTGATTGCGGCTCTCTCATGTGCCTTAGCGTAAGGTTCTCCACAACCTGCTGCTAAAACTTGAAAGTAAGGTTCGACTAATTAGGCGAGTCCTTTGCAACTTATTTTACCCCATGTAACCTAAAACCATCCATGTAGAAGTTTCATGCATAGGAGAGACGGGTCAGTCTTGCTGAGCCTTCGTGCTCACTGCTTATGTTTGAAGCTTTTGCAGGGTTCTTTGAGGAAGGGACTCCCGAGGAAGATACGGAACCCCAGGAGGGGAACCCCGTCGAGTGGGAGTCGTGCACGCCGCCGTGCTAGTGTGCGTGCGTGCTAGCGGGGATACGTTCACGGGCTGAACGTGAACTCGATGCATAGTCTACGCTCGTGAGTGTAGACTGGACATATTTTCTTGTAAAAATGTTCATACACTGGTTTATGTAATAAAACTTTGCTTCCGCTTTGTACCTTTGATGTGTGTTATTCGGTGCTGTGCAACGCAGCACCCCTCAGCGTGATCCTAGCTCGACAAGGCCGGTGGGGTCGTGTCAGCGTGGTATCAGAGCACACTTGAGGTTTAACGCACTACAAAGGTCATCTTTTTCAAAAATCCAGTGAGGAACGAGTTAGTAGCCCATATAAGGATGTTATTAGTGTATAGAAAGTGGCATACCAACCTATATGCTTATGTCGGAATATCGTGCATCTCGGGACGCTTTATGTCTTTGGGGGGTGCACGTAAGCGCTGTCCACCAGTGCGCACAAGCTGAAGGGTGGAGCCCCACGGGTGGCAGGTAACCCGACCCGCTTTAATATCCTCTAAGACTCGTCATGTCGTTTGGGGTATTCGAGCAACGTCTGTCCCTGGCGTGCTTTGGGCAATTTGGGAGACCCTGTCACGTGGTCAGTAACGTGAACACGTAGCTCAAGGCGTGTTTGGCTTGAAAACATCCGGGCGAGTGATGACGGCAGGGTGTACGAACTGTATGGATACCGGGCTCGGTGTGCAGCCGAGTCTGATGATTGTGTGAGTTATCTGCAGGTAGTCTGACCACGGCATGGTAGACGTGTAGCATCTGTGTGCGAGAGACGTTTAGCGCCACTGAACTAACGAATACGCTAAGTCCTGTATAGGATTTTCTTTGTGAGGACGTAGTACCAACATGATCTGGTGACTCATCGATGTCACACCCGACTAAATGAGCAACTGCATTGTAAAACTTGAATGTTTGAATCCAGAGCACTAAAATTTGATGTAACTCCTTCCCTTAATCAGGATATTCAAAGTTAACAAGTTTTCAACTTATAGGATATTAAGGAAAGAGTCCCCTGTTTTCAGCTGAAATAAGGCTGAAGTAAATCAGAGGTTATAGGTTGACTTCTTTCTAGGTTGGGGTCATATGATACATTTCTGGAAATCTTTGGAAGAGCTTTACAACTGTTCTGTTGATGTCCAGAGATGTTTCATCCCTTAACCAATCGAAAAATGCAGTAGAGTTGAAACTGTCCAGAAAACAGGGCAGAGCAAACATTCTCTGTAACTCTCTGTAAATTAAGCATAACTTCCTGCATAAAAATCCAAAAATAGAAAATGAGATAGTTATGAAAAGTTTAAGAGATGGGTTTAAACTTTGTAACAGAAAGTTTTGTCAGATCGGGAGTAGAATTAACTGGAATTCTTGGATCAAATCAGTACCTAAAGCAGGGAGGTGCTGTCCAATTTTCTCCAGAAATTCTATCAACTTCGACATCTCATAACTTTTGAACCAGGACAGATATTAGGCCAAGCAAATACTTTCTGGAAATCTATTGAAGTTATCTTTAACTTTTATGTTGAGCTCCAAAATAGATTTTGCCTTTAGCATGGTGTAAATCAGGTTGAAATGGAAACTGGTCAGGGCTGTCATATTGGACAGCAGATCAGTAGTCAAATTTGTTTAAGTTTGAACTATGTTTCCAAGTCGTATGAGTTCAATGTCATGTTTTATGTTATAACTTGATGGTTTACTGTTCAAATAAATATTTGACATTTCTCAAATATGTTTTTACAGATGACAGCGGATAGACAGTTGGAGAACAGGTGGGTGGTGTCCCACTGTTCTCACCACAGCGGCTATCCGGAAGTATCGAGGCAAATGCTTCAATATTTCGGGTATAGAAAGAGGTGTGGCGGACCGGAATCCGCTCATCCAGGATCACAGAGGATGGTGCCGCGCGATGCGACACCCTACAGCACACGTCATAAGAACACATTATATTACATGGGAAAAACAAACTGAATGTACAAAGTAGTACACTTCTCAGTTACAAACTAGGGTTTTTATTACACAGCGGAAGTTTCTTTTATACAACTCACGCCCGCCTATCTAGCAAAAGTGGTTGCCCATCCCTATGGCAACCCACACTAGCTGCACTCCTCAGCTCAGCGCGGCGTGTACGGCTCCCACTCAGCCGTGGTCCCCGACGGAGGGTAACCCTCGCCGGTGGACTCGTACTCCGAGTCCGTGGGTGGCTCCTCACCTGAAAAACACTTAAGCAGCAACCGTGAGCACAAAGGCTCAGCAAGGCTTAACCGACTCACCTAAGCATGAAAGTCTACATGAGGTGTACCATGACATAGGGTAGCAATGTTGCAGCAAATGGACGCGCCTACAAGTTCATCCTTAGTTCAGCTTTTACAAGTTAACGGTTCATGAAGCTGAAATTTAGTGAGCAATATTTGGTGGCACACATGTAGCAATACAATTATATCATAGCAGCAATCTTGAATCATAACATTTCATTCATTAGTCTACGTTACGACGCAGTGAACAAGCGGTACTCGTCACCGCGAGGGACGGCGAATCGACTCGTTATACACATGCAGGGAAACCCAAAGAGCACGTCACGTACGCCTACCCGTGGAGCTGCACAGCACGCCCACTTGATGTCGTACGGGACAACCTTTCACCCAACAGCCCAAACGTCGAACCGGTCGCAACGAAACGAGCAGGAGGTTCCCCACACGGAGCATCTCTCTATGCCCGTTGGCAGATTTCCACCTTGCTGCCCTCAGCCTACACCTATAAATCGGTGCGTTATGCCTCGACGCCCGGAGGTTTAGGCTACATCGGTTTATCGGGGCCCATATATCCGATATGCCTTCGGTACATTCAATACTTGTTCAGCAGGGCCGCACACGGATTGGTCCTCAATCGACACGGGCAGGGCTGCGCACACAAGACTCTCTCTTGCTGCGTCCTAGCCCCTGCCTAGTCTCATTTTCATTACTAAAGTGATCTCACGTCACTCTACCGAACCCGTGTGTCCCAAGCCTATCTCACGAGTAGATTCCAACTACTCGACTTGTACCGAAGCCCTATGGATCATTAAGCATAGCCTGTCTACTCGAGGTCCTTGACACTACCCTCACTCTTTTAGGAACCTTTGGTTATGCAAGTGGGGTTTCATTCATCCTATACCTAATGCACAAACATACTTCATATGACGCATGTAAACAAAGTAAAACTTATGAAAGGGCTAATGCAAACCGGGGCTTGCCTTGTTGCTGCTGGTCAGTAGTTAGTTCTTCATCCGGAAGAAGGAAATCCAGCACTTCCGGGGTCTCTTCTTCAATGGCTACACGTTGAATACAATACTACATGTAAATTTAAATGCAATGTGTGAACTCAAATACATAATTGCTAATAACTCTGGCTAGACCTCCCCTTTGGTTCTGAAATTTTTATGGTGGATTGGTAGGGTCCTAACCAGAGTTTTGACCAAGTTTTATTTGAAACAAAGTTCAATTGAACCTTGTACAAATAAAAGCCTCTTTGGTCGATAATTGAGCCTCTAAGTAATTCCAGGGTTTTTCATAGCTCCCACCATTACTTTCTGGAAACTAGAATTTAGGACGGCTCTAATGGAGTTGGTTTCATGTCATTTGAAGAATTCTACAGAAAGTTATGTCCTAATTAAGATTGGAGAAAATCTGAAAAATGTTTCTGTACATCTTTCTATTTTCTCTGGGCAGTTCCCTTAATCACCCAATTAGGGTAACTAAAATAAACTTGGATGAGTCTGAAAATTTTACAGGGATTCAGGGATTTTCCAATGAACCTTTCAGCCAAATTTCAGAATTTTTCATAAAGTAGTTCTCCAGATAAAATTCCCAACAGTTTAAACTTTAGGGATTTAGTTCTGGAAAACTATTCTCTTTCATGAGCTGAATTTGGTATTGCTGTAAAGTAATCAGAGAGCTGAATCCAACAAAATTTGGTTCACCCGATTTAGAGCTCTCTAGCCAAAGTTACGAGTATTTGAAGTTTGGAAGAATTCTGAAAATCGGGGGAAAAGTTTAAACTCTCGGGGCCCGCGGGGACACGTGTCGAGCGCGGAGGTGTCCGGCACACCGGGGATACCACACGTGTCGAGCGCGGAGGTGTCCGGCACACCGGAGCTCACAGGGTATTTGCGCGCCAGCACAGCCGATCCCTGGCCACACCCGATCACGATTTAAATTCTTCAGCCGCTGACACGTGGGCCAGCCGGCTTTGTCTTCCTCCCGCCGTTCTCTCGCGCCCGCGCCGCCGACCTCACCAGAGCAGACTTGGGGCTCGCTGGCTCGCCGCTGCCGGACCACCCATGGTCTGAAACTCGCCGCCAGGGGGTTGTCGACGTCGAGGAACACGTCGGGGGTGACAGGTCGGGCTGGGGGTGACCGGAAGTAGCTCGGCGACCTGCCGCGGCCTCGGTTGAGGTTCGACACCGTCGACCGTGGTTTCTAAACCCGCCAACACCTCGAACAAACGGCCCTACAGCATCAGTGTACCACTAGGAAGCTCGACAAGGTGTCAAAAGGGTTCAGGGATGGCGGCAAGTCGGTCGGCACCGTGTGATCGATCGTGCCCGCCATGACCGCCCTCGATCGAGCTCGAAATTCGTCACTCCTAGACAGTTTCACGCTACGGATGCAGAAAAGAACTTGATCGCCGGCTATTCCAGTGTCTATGTGCAAGATTTGATGACCTCCGAAAGATCATAGAGCGAGAATTTAAAGAAACCGTACCGGAAGCTCGGTTTACTGTCGCCGGAGCAAAAACTGGAAATTCTCTGCGGATTCTTCACGGTTGGCTTCCAAACTTGGAGGAGAGCAGCACGGTGGTTGCGCGCTCCTGTTGCCTCTCTCGCTGGACCGTGAAAATGCCTGTGGAACGCTGCCCACGGGCGCCTGACTCTCGGCTGAGGCTAGGTCGCCGCGGTGGCGATCGTCTTTGGGCAAAGGAGGTCGGAGCTCGAGGTTTCTGCCGTTGGAGAGGTGGAGTGCGAGCTCAGGTGGCTGTCTAGCAGCTCAGGGACGAAGGAGGAGATGGTTTTGCTGGTTTTCCCGATTGAGCAGAGAGCTGCGGCGAGAAACAATGCCGCTGCTCGGGTTTGCCCACGAGAAGATAAAGCCGGCCGACTCCTGCTCGGCTGAGGCGGTGCCGGTCGCGTGGGGGCACGAGCCAGCCGCCCTGGGCGCCAATGCGCGGAGAGGGAAGCAGCTGGTGGCGCCGGTAGCTGCTCGGTGGCACAGCCGACAGCTGCTCGGCGGACTTTCCCACCGAGACTCTGACTTTGGGTGCAAGTTTCTCCTTCTTCCCTCTATGACATGTGGGTCCCACCCGGGGTTTTAACCTCTGAAATTTACTCCTAATCACTGTTGTAAACAGTGAGCCCCGTAATACCCCTGGTTATTCAAATTATTCACCCCTGAGCCATTTGAATTGAATAGAATTCAAATTGGGTTCGGTTTGAGTGAATTTCAGCACAAGTTCAGTTTTGAATTCAAATAAAGATTGAATTCGTCCCACTTAGCTCATGTCAAGATCAACTCCAAATGGAGTGAAAATTGGTGTGTGAGCTCACAAAAATGTGCTGAATAAGAATATGCCTCACATTTTTAAATTCATTGGATAAAAACAGTTTGAATTTGAATGTGGTTTCAAACTGTCCTCTTTCTATCTATACCCAAAATGACCTCAAAAAGGTTTTGAATTTGGGTGAAACTTGGCATGGACATCCTTAGCAATGTGTAGGAGTTTTCATAAGTCCAGCCCACCTATATCACATGTGGGAAATACCACTTTTGCAATATGTGAGTTTGTTCTCTAATGAGCATGTTGATGGTGGTTACATGCTCTTCATTTGTGTTCATCATCTTTCCTCAAATGAGGTGTGTGGTGTGGTGATGAACACTTCAAATGTGTGCCAAAACTGAGGCCCTTACATTCCTCACCCCTTAAAAGAATCTCGTCCCGAGATTACAAAAGAAGAGATAGCGATGTAGTAGGGACTTACCCGTGTTGAGAAGCCATGAACTCCGGGTAATTTGAGCGAAGGAATTCGTCGCTCTCCCACGTTGCTTCTTCCATGGTATGGTTACTCCAGAGGATCTTGTAGAACCACAACGTTCTGTTACGCGTGGTTCGGGCTTTCTCATCAAGAATTTCCACCGGATACTCATCATAGGTCAAATCCGGTTTCAGCTCGCCGATGTCTTCGGTAGGAACAGCAGCCGTATGCTTCAAACATTTTCGCAGTTGCGAAACATGGAACACATCATGGACACCAGCAAGGGATGCCGGTAACTCCAATCGATACGCCTCTGGTCCACACTTCTCGGTGATAGCGTAGGGTCCAATAAAACGGGGAGCGAGCTTCCCCTTCACACCGAACCGGTGCACGCCCTTCATCGGAGACACGTGGAGGTACACGTGTTCCCCAACGTCAAAGTGCAACGGCCTACGCCTCTTATCAGCGTAGCTCTTCTGCCGGGATTGAGCGGCCTTCAAATTGGCTTGAATTGTCCGAACGCGCTCTTCGGCGTCGTTCACCACATCAACCCGAATGTGACCCTTTCACCGGACTCGCACCAATTTAATGGGGTGCGGCATTTACGACCGTAGAGAGCTTCGTAAGGTGCCATTTTGATACTCGCCTGATAGCCGTTGTTGTATGAGAATTCCGCCAATGGTAGGTGATCATCCCACTTCCTACCATGGTGGATGGCACATGCTCTCAACATGTCTTCCAGAACTTGATTCACCCTCTCTGTCTGGCCATCTGTCTGAGGGTGATAGGCGGAGCTCCTGATCAACTTGGTACCCAATGCAGCGTGCAGCTGCTCCCAAAAGCGAGATACAAATAATGCACCTCGATCTGAGACAATGGTCTTGGGTACCCCGTATAGGCATAGAATCTTCGCTATGTATAGCTCCACATATTTGCCGGCATTGTAACGTGTATTCACCGGGATGAAATGAGCCGTCTTGGTTAACCGATCGACGATTACCCAAAGGGAATCATGTTTGTTGGATGTTAGGGGTAATCCCACAATGAAATCCATGCTCACATCTTCCCATTTCCATGCCGGGATCTTCAGGGGTTGTAGCAGCCCTGATTTCTTCATGTGATCAGCTTTCACTCGTCGACACGTATCGCACTCGGATACGTACTTAGCTACCTCCCGCTTCATCCGCGTCCACCAAAATTTCTTTTTCAAATCTTGGTACATTTTGTTGCTGCCCGGATGAATTGAGTACATGGACAAGTGAGCTTCATCGAGGATCTTCTTTCTCAACTCCATATCCCGGGGTACGACTATGTGGTCATTGAACCACAGCGTCCCCTCATCATCCTTCCGGAAACATTTGATTTCCCCGTTGTCCATCCGTCTCCGGAGATGTGCCATGCCTTTATCCGTCTTCTGAGCTGCAATGATGTCCTCCCTAATGGTAGGGATGAGGGAAAGGTTGTACAGCGATCCATAAGGAACCAAGTATAAACTTGGCTCTTCCTCCTCCACCGGTGTAATGGTGAGGTGATTTCCGACTCAGCGCGTCGGCAACCACATTCGCCTTGCCGGGGTGGTAGTGGACCTCAATTTCATAGTCTTTGATTAATTCTAGCCACCTCCGTTGCCTCATGTTCAGCTCCTTCTGGGTGAAAATATATTTTAAGCTCTTGTGGTCGGTGTAGAGATGCACCAAGTTCCCCAGGAGATAGTGCCTCCACATTTTCAGCGCCAACACCACTGCAGCAAGCTCAAGATCATGAGTGGGATAATGCTGCTCATGGTTCCAAAGTTGGCGTGAGCCATAAGCGACCACACGTCCTTCCTGCATCAACACGCAGCCAAGCCCAATACCGGACGCGTCACAATACACGTCGAAGGGATTTGTTGTATCCGGCTGAGCTAAGACCGGGGCTGTGGTGAGATGCTTCACCAATGCTCGGAACGCTCCTTCACACACCGTGTTCCAAACATATTTCGTCCCTTTCTTCAGATACTCTGTCATCGGCTTAGCGAGCTTGGAGAAGCTTGGAATGAATCTCCTATAGTATCCCGCTAACCCGAGGAAGCTTCTGACTTCATGAACTGAAGTGGGAGCTTTCCATTTCAGAACTTGCTCTATTTTGCTTGGGTCAACCGCAATGCCTTCTGCTGAGATGATATGTCCCAAGAATGGCACTTGGCTAATCCAAAACTCGCATTTACTGAACTTGGCGTAGAGCTTATGGTCTCGCAATCGTTGAAGAACGATCCACAAGTGTTCGGCATGTTCGGCTTCTGTCTTGGAGTAAACCAAGATATCGTCGATGAACACTACCACGAACTTGTCCAGCTCCGGCATGAACACCGAGTTCATGAGATACATGAAATGGGCTGGAGCATTTGTGAGACCAAAGGACATGACGAGATATTCATATAGTCCATATCTCGTCGAGAAGGCCGTCTTCGGGATATCCTCCGCCCGGATCTTGATCTGGTGATATCCAGAGCGAAGGTCCATCTTTGAGAACACACTTGCACCCACAAGTTGATCAAACAATATGTCGATGCGGGGCAGTGGGTACTTATTCTTGATGGTGACGGCGTTGAGCGGCCGGTAGTCCACACACAGCCTCAGGGTTTCATCCTTCTTCTTTACAAACAGCGCCGAGCATCCCCAAGGCGAGGAACTCGGCCTAATGAAACCCTTGCTCAACAGATCATTGAGCTGTCATTTCAGTTCAGCCAGCTCATTTGGAGCCATCTTGTATGGTCTCCATGATATGGGCGTAGTCCCGGGTGCGAGCTCAATCTTGAACTCGACATCCCGCTCAGGTGGCATGCCCGGTAGATCATCCGGGAACACGTCGGGATACTCCCGGACTACGGGGATGTCCTCTAACCTGAGAGCTTCAGTATTGTTGATTTCTGCAACCTCCCGGACTGGATTATCTAATAGGAGGGACTGCGGACGGTGTAATGGAGAGTTGAGGTGAACCGTCCGTGATAGTGTTTCCAGGACAGCGCCATGGTAGCTCAGCCATGACATTCCCAAGATTGCATCAATATTCTGCCCCCCTAGGATAATCATAGTGGTGGGATATATCTTCCCACCTAAGCACAGTAGTGCTTTTGGAACCATCATCGTTGCTGAAATCTTTCCTCCCGGTGAGCAGATCATATACGAACACTCGGTTGGAAAGGCTTCCAGCTGATGCTTAACCACATACGATGCACTTATAAAGTTGTGGGTTGCACCAGAATCAAAAAGTATGACGATGGCTTGATGGTTGAGAGTAAACATACCCGCCAGCACGTTGTCTCCCTCTGGGGCGTCCTCATTGTTGAGGTTGCGGACGCCTCCAGTCCGCTGACCAACCTTCTTTGCCGGAGGTCGGCCTCGAGCGCCGCCCTGAAATTGGGCTTGCCCGCTGCTTTGCTGCCCCTGGGGACAGTCCTTCGCGAAGTGGCCCGCCTGGCCACACGTGAAGCAGGTGAAACGGGGCGGTCCCCCGCTGATCGGTGGACGGAATCCCGGGGCGCGTTGTGGCGGTGGAAACGCCCGGGGTACCGTCTGCTGCTGCTGCTGCTGCTGTCTTGGTGGCGGCATCGGCGGACGGAACGGGGGTGCTTGGAACGAGCGTCTCCCGAACTGTTGAGGTCGCGCCGGTGGATGCCACTGCTGCCCGGATGGTGTCCGATACACCATACGGTACTTCTGGGGAGCGCCACTCCCACCGCTGGGTGGAGCGCTGCGCTTCCGCTGCTCAGCTGCCAACTCCCGCTGAGCATCCTCTTGCATGATCGCGGCATTGACTAAGTCGTTGAATGTGCCGCGATTCCACTGAACGAGATGGGTCTTCATTTCGGGGTGTAACCCCCGATAGAAGTGCTCCACCTTTTTCTCCTCGGTGGAGATGTAGTCTGACGCGTATTGCGCCAGATGGTTGAAGGCACGGGAGTAGTCATGGGCACTCCTCCCGCCCTGCTTCAGCTCCAAGAATTCTTAGAACCTCCTCTTCATGATTCCGGGAGGAATGTGATAGGCGCGGAACGCCTCCCGGAACTCTTGCCATTCCACGGCATGGCCAGCCGGACGTGAGGCGACATAGTTCGCCCACCACGCACCAGCGGCACCGTGGAGCTGCTGTGCTGCGAACATAGTCTTCTGCCGCTCCGTACATTGGAGCAGCCCGAACTTGGACTCGATGGTCCGCAGCCAGTTGTCCGCCTCCAGTGGTTCTTCGGCTTCGGTGAACACTGGAGGGTGCGTACTCATGAAATCCGAGTACGACACTTCACGTGGCTCACGAGGCCCTCGCTCTTGACGCCCCCCCGCCTGGGACGTATTCTGCACGATCGTGCGGAGCAGGTCGGTCTGCTCCTCACGACCTCCCACCAGTGCCGCTATCACATCCGCTAGAGTAAGCGGAGGCGGCGGTGGTGGTTGCTGCTGCGGGGTGCTGTCGTAGGCCGGTGGCTGGGAGTCATCATCTCCCTTTTGGCTAGAGCCACCAACCTCGTGCGTGGTCCTAGTGCGAACCATCTGCAACCATACGACAATAATCATCAGTCCCGCAACATTTTGCATGCAGTCCAATAAAAATAGGCGTAAAAACATAATGACAATAAAACATGCGATACATCTCGTATGTAGATAATGTAATAACTTTGCACAAGCTACACCATTATCAGACCAAACACAAGCGAGTTCAATCCAACTTGATGAACCTCCTCTTTGGAAGCTCAACATAACTAGGTTTGGTCACTACGAGACATTACTATCGCGTTGTCATCACGTATACCACCCTTAGGGTACAACACCCTCTCCAATGAGTTCAACTGTCATTCTTTTGTCAGAATGACCAGTTCCTACCTATTCCAAGTTTTAATCTGGTTGTGGTATTTTCATGACTCAAGTTGAATACCAAAGTTAAAGTTAACTCCAATATCTTCCCAACGAGTATTCATTTGCCCCCAGATTAGCTTTGGTCAACTAGTTATGCTAATTCAAAGTCAGCAGAATTTCTGGAAGAATTTTAACAGCACCTCCCTCGGAAGTGGCTGTTTTCAACCCTGGTTTCCACTGAAATCTGTGCTGAAATTTCAGAAACTTTGAATTGCAAAGTTGTCACACATATTTTACTCTTTCTAAGGATGTATCATATGAAAAAATTTAAATTTTTCTACTGGGATTTATGTTTGAAAAACAGAACAGTCCAGCGAATGTTTTACTCTGTCCTGGTTCTGGACAGTTTACATTCCTCTGGGATTTAAGCCATCTTAAGGTTAGTTTCAGCTCTGGAAGTCTACAACAAAGTTGTAGAGTACTTAAATACCTTTCCAGAACTATATAGCACACCTCTCTGGCTAAAAGTCCTGTGAGTTATGCCTTGTTGAAGATCAGCAAACTTGCTGTCCAAAACAGAGCACTCTGTTTTTCAGTCTTTTTGGAACTACACTCATCACTATCCCATTCTTATACCCAACCAGGGTCCTAAATGTTGAACCAATAGATTTTAATTCCTTGTTATCCTTATTTTCATGCATATGCCTACAATAACTCGGTACTACGTTCCTCACAAAAGAAAATCCTAACCGGATCATACCACCATATACGTCTCAAGTGTGGCACTAAACAGTCTCTCGCACACGTTTTCTACACGGATACATACGTGGTTAGTACCTGCAGAAGACCACACAATAATGGTGCACTCAAGGTTTTGTTTCCATTTCAGGCAGTACCATATTTGAAAGTAAATACAAACGCCCGTATCATTTCCATACGGCCGTCCTTGAGCTAGGTCACGTCTCAAGGTACGTGATCGTGTTTCAACACCACACGACGGGGAACCCGAGTATGTCATGAACGGGTCGTCACGGTTGGGAATGTTATCAACCCAACAGATACCACCTACTGCCCTGCAGGGAACGCCGATGGCAAGCGCTGCGTATGTCCTCCTGGGCTATTTCCAGACGAACACACTCTCGCGTTACTGACCACGCGATGGGGTCTCCACTTACTTGCCTAATGCACGCTAGGGATCAGCGTTTCATATGAACTCAGGAACATGAAGAGTCCAAGAGCTTCATATTGACATCTCACACCAAGCTGTGAGATCAATCCCTGAACCACGTTCCTCGTCAGGGGGAGCTAACCGAAATTGAACCGCTTTCGGTGGCGTTCCTTACCATACTTACCAGAGCGTAGGTGCGTCGTTACATAATTGAAATTCAGAATTATAACACATAAGTTAGTCTTTGCCACTTTAAGTAACTATGCTAGTATAGTCCTTACTTGGGCAGCTACCGAATCCTCACCGTATACCTAAGTTTTCCCCATAATGCAGTCCTTAAGTACTGTGCTATCCCCACTACAGCTCTGATACCAGGCTGTGGCGGACCGGAATCCGCTCATCCAGGATCGCAGAGGGTGGTGCCGCGCGATGCGACACCCTACAGCACACGTCATAAGAACACATTATATTACATGGGAAAAACAAACTGAATGTACAAAGTAGTACACTTCTCAGTTACAAACTAAGGTCTTTATTACACAGCGGATGTTTCTTTTATACAACTCACACCCGCCTATCTAGCAAAAGTGGTTGCCCAGCCCTAGGGCAACCCACAGTAGCTGCACTCCTCAGCTCAGCGCGGCATGTACGGCTCCCACTCAGCCGTGTTCCCCGACGGAGGGTAACCCTCGCCGGTGGACTCGTACTCCGAGTCCGTGGGTGGCACCTCACCTGAAAAACACTTAAGCAGCAACCGTGAGCACAAAGGCTCAGCAAGGCTTAGCCGACTCACCTAAGCATGAAACTCTACATGAGGTGTACCATGACATAGGGTAGCAATGTTGCAGCAAATGGACGCGCCTACAAGTTCATCCTTAGTTCAGCTTTTAGCAACAAGTTAACGGTTCATGAAGCTGAAATTTAGTGAGCAATATTTGGTGGCACACATGTAGCAATACAATTATATCATAGCAGCAATCTTGAATCATAACATTTCATTCATTAGTCTACGTTACGACGCAGTGAACAAGCGGTACTCGTCACCGCGAGGGACGGCGAATTGACTCGTTATACACCTGCAGGGAAACCCAAAGAGCACGTCACGTACGCCTACCCGTGGAGCTGCACAGCACGCTCACTTGATGTCGTACGGGACGACCTTTCACCCAACAGCCCAAACGTCGAACCGGTCGCACCGAAATGAGCAGGAGGTTCCCCACACGGAGCATCTCTCTATGCCCGTTAGCAGATTTCCACCTTGCTGCCCTCAGCCTACATCTATAAATCGGTGCGTTATGCCTCGACGCCCGGAGGTTTAGGCTACATCGGTTTATCGGGGCCCATATATCCGATATGCCTTCGGTACGTTCAATACTTGTTCAGCAGGGCCGCACACGGATCGGTCCTCAATCGACACGGGCAGGGCTGCGCACACAAGACTCTCTCTTGCTGCGTCCTAGCCCCTGCCTAGTCTCATTTTCATTACTAAAGTGATCTCACGTCACTCAACCGAACCCGTGTGTCCCAAGCCTATCTCGCGAGTAGATTCCAACTACTCGACTTGTATCGAAGCCCTATGGATCATTAAGCATAGCCTGTCTACTCGAGGTCCTTGACACTACCCTCACTCTTTTAGGAACCTTTGGTTATGCAAGTGGGGTTCCATTCATCCTATACCTAATGCACAAACATACTTCATATGACGCATGTAAACAAAGTAAAACTTATGAAAGGGTTAATGCAAACCGGGGCTTGCCTTGTTGCTGCTGGTCAGTAGTTAGTTCTTCGTCCGGAAGAAGGAAATCCAGCACTTCCGGGGTCTCTTCTTCAATGGCTACACATTGAATACAATACTACATGTAAATTTAAATGCAATGTGTGAACTCAAATACATAATTGCTAATAACTATGGCTAGCCCTCCCCTTTGGTTCTGAAATTTTTATGGTGGATTGGTAGGGTCCTAACCAGAGTTGTGACCAAGTTTTATTTGAAACAAAGTTCAATTGAACCTTGTACAAATAAAAGCCTCTTTGGTCGATAATTGAGCCTCTAAGTAATTCCAGGGTTTTTCATAGCTCCCACCATTACTTTCTGGAAACTAGAATTTAGGACGGCTCTAATGGAGTTGGTTTCATGTCATTTGAAGAATTCTACAGAAAGTTATTTCCTAATTAAGATTGGAGAAAATATGAAAAATGTTTCTGTACATCTTTCTATTTTCTCTGGGCAGTTCCCTTAATCACCCAATTAGAGTAACTAAATAAACTTGGATGAGTCTGAAAATTTTATTGGGATTCAGGGATTTTCCAATGAACCTTTCAGCCAAATTTCAGAATTTTTCATAAAGTAGTTCTCCAGATAAAATTCCCAACAGTTTAAACTTTAGGGATTTAATTCTGGAAAACTATTCTATTTCATGAGCTGAATTTGGTATTGCTGGATAGTGATCAGAGAGCTGAATCCAACAAAATTTGGTTCACCCGATTTGGAGCTCTCTAGCCAAAGTTACGAGGATTTGAAGTTTGGAAGAATTCTGAAAATCGGGGGAAAAGTTTAAACTTTCGGGGCCCGCGGGGACACGTGTCGAGCGCGGAGGTGTCCGGCACACCGGGGATACCACACGTGTCGAGCGCGGAGGTGTCCGGCACACCGGAGCTCACAGGGTATTTGCGCGCCAGCACAGCCGATCCCTGGCCACACCAAATCCCGATTTAAATTCTTCAGCCGCTGACACGTGGACCAGCCGGCTTCGTCTTCCTCCCGCCGTTCTCTCGCGCCCGCGCCGCCGACTTCGCCGGAGCAGACTCGGGGCTCGCCGGCTCGCCGCTGCCGGACCTCCCATGGTCTGAAACTCGCCGCCAGGGGTTTGTCGACGTCGAGGAACACGTCGGGGGTGACAGGTCGGACTGGGGGTGACCGGAAGTAGCTCGGCGACGTGCCGCGGCCTCGGTTGAGGTTCGACACCGTCGACCGTGGTTTCTAAACCCGCCAACACCTCGAACAAACGGCCCTACAGCATCAGTGTACCTCTAGGAAGCTTGACAAGGTGTCAAAAGAGTTCAGGGATGGCGGCAAGTCGGTCGGCACCGTGTGACCGATCGTGCCCGCCATGACCGCCCTCGATCGAGCTCGAAATTCGTCACTCCTAGACAGTTTCACGCTACGGATGCAGAAAAGAACTTGATCGCCGGCTAGTCCAGCGTCTATGTGCAAGATTTGATGACCTCCGAAAGATCATAGAGCGAGAATTTAAAGAAACCGTACCGGAAGCTCGGTTTACGGTCGCCGGAGCAAAAACTGGAAATTCTCTGCGGATTCTTCACGGATGGCTTCCAAACTTGGAGGAGAGCAGCACGGTGGTCGCGCGCTCCTGTTGCCTCTCTCGCTGGACCGTGAAAACGCCTGTGGAACGCTGCCCACGGGCGCCTGACTCTCGGCTGAGGCTAGGTCGCCGCGGTGGCGATCGTCTATGGGCAAAGGAGGTCTGAGCTCGAGGTTTCTGGCGTTGGAGAGGTGGAGTGCGAGCTCAGGTGGCTGTCTAGCAGCTCAGGGACGAAGGAGGAGATGGTTTTGCTGGTTTTCCCGATTGAGCAGAGAGCTGCGGCGAGAAACAATGCCGCTGCTCGGGTTTGCCCACGAGAAGATAAAGCCAGCCGACTCCTGCTCGGCTGAGGCGGTGCCGGTCGCGTGGGGGTGCGAGCCAGCCGCCCTGGGCGCCAACGCGCGGAGAGGGAAGCAGCTGGTGGCGCCGGTAGCTGCTCGGTGGCACAGCCGACAGCTGCTCGGCGGACTTTCCCACCGAGACTCTGACTTTGGGTGCAAGTTTCTCCTTCTTCCCTCAATGACATGTGGGTCCCACCCGGGGTTTTAACCTCTGAAATTTACTCCTAATCACTGCTGTAAACAGTGAGCCCCGTAATACCCCTGGTGATTCAAATTATTCACCCCTGAGCCATTTGAATTGAATAGAATTCAAATTGGGTTCGGTTTGAGTGAATTTCAGCACAAGTTCAGTTTTGAATTCAAATAAAGTTTGAATTCGTCCCACTTAGCTCATGTCAAGATCAACTCCAAATGGAGTGAAAATTGGTGTGTGAGCTCACAAAAATGTGCTGAATAAGAATATGCCTCACATTTTTAAATTCATGGGATAAAAACAGTTTGAATTTGAATGTGGTTTCAAACTGTCCTCTTTCTATCTATACCCAAAATGACCTCAAAAAGGTTTTGAATTTGGGTGAAACTTGGCATGGACATCCTTAGCATTGTGTAGGAGTTTTCATAAGTCCAGCCCACCTATATCACATGTGGGAAATACCACTTTTGCAATATGTGAGTTTGTTCTCTAATGAGCATGTTGATGGTGGTTACATGATCTTCATTTGTGTTCATCATCTTTCCTCAAATGAGGTGTGTGGTGTGGTGATGAACACTTCAAATGTGTGCCAAAACTGAGGCCCTTACAAGAGGCCGCAGTACTTCGCCAAGGAAGAAGGCAAGGAGGGGAACAAGACGTGGACGATCTCTGTCGAAGTTCCTGCAGGGCCTACGCCACCCGGTTGGGCGCCGTTCACCGTTACAGTGAGAGGTAGACAACCGGAGGGAATGTGGCAAGTGGCAGCCCGCGACAGCATGTCGCATTTCTGCCAACTACACGTGAGAGCTATGGAGGGCACTCCATACGCGCTCGTTCCAGTGGATGGACGGGCTAATCACGTGTGGGAAGGGAGGTACATGGAGGCAACAGATCTGGGTTGCCCAAGGTACAGTCCCGCGGAGGCAAACCTCAGTCTCCAATTGAGGGCAGGAAAAGCCGTGATGGACAGCCAAGCTGTTCATACGGATTGTCTTGCTGCAAAGATCAAGGAGAGCACAAGCCGTGGAGACCATTTTGAGAGTTCTCACAGCGCACTCCGCAATGTGCTCCTTCCAACAATCAAGCGACTGAACGAATAATATAATCAGTTGCATCGTCGGAAGAAGGCGAAGAAGAAAAGCCGTGTCAACATCACGGCTTTGCAACAGCAAGTGCAGGCTCTGACCCAGCAGAACGAGGTCCTTACTCCAGAGCGGGACGACGCTATTGAGGAGGGGCAAGGCTGGGAAGAGGACTACAACCAAGCCATGGACGAGGTGCAAACGTTGCAGGACCTCGTACCTCCGGTAATGGGCATACCGGTGGTAGGTGCCGTACCCGTGGTCTTGGGTCTTCCGGCAATGGGAGAACCCAAGCCGGAAGAGGAGGTTGTAGACCCTTAGCCACCAGCAGAGGTACCGGAGGAGGACGACCCACAGGAGGTCGAATTCTACTCCGAGTAGGAGGTTACCATTGCCAAGTAGGGCAGCTGGGTGATGTAACCCAAACTTTTGTAACCGGTGACATGACATGTAGACAGTAGTGCATGTATAGGTAGTGACGACATGAGCACGACTTCTCGGAGACCCGAGACTAATGTATCTTGTATAAAGTTTGTGCTTTATCAATATATGTGAATGTTGTGCAAATTATTCATGCGTCACTTCAATACCTACTGTTCTTATGGAATTTTAAGTATGACATGTGCTGATCGCTGCTGTTTTGAATTTCAGAATGACTCGTACTCGTGCCAACCCGGACGTTGGGGGCTCCAGTCAGAGGGGAGAGACCTCCCAACAGCCTCCCGAGGACTCCTCGGGACAGCAACAGCAGCAACAGCAACAACCGCCACCGCCACCGCCAACGGCTACATTGGCTGACATTGTGGCAGCGATGGTGGGCTCTCATCAGCAGCATACGGAGCTGCTGCAAACCCTTATTGCGAATACGTCTCGACCAGAGAGGCGTCAAGATCATGAGGAGTGCCAACAAAGCTCCTACTCTGATTTTCTGGCTACTCATCCCCTGGTATTCTCAAGGGCGGATGAACCCATCGAAGCGGACAACTGGCTCCGCACGATGGAGATGAAGTTCAGGCTGCTCCAAGTGAGTGAGCAGCGCAAAACTCAGTTCACGGTCCAACAGCTCCAAGGATCCGCGAGCGCGTGGTGGGCGAATTACTGCACTTCGCAGCCCACCAACCGAGTTATGACCTGGACGGAAATCAGGACGGCCTTCTGGTTCTATCACATACCGCCGGGTATCATGAAGAGGAAGACGCAGGAGTTCCTACGCCTGCAACAAGGAATCCGGAACATGCTGGAAGATTCCAGGGCGTTGAATGATCTTGCGCTCTACGCCTCGTATCACACCAATACTGACGAGAAGTGGCGGGACCATTTCTACCAGGGGCTTAACCCGCTCCTGAAGGACAACCTGGTGATGTTCAATCGCAGCAGCCTCAATGATATAATTGATGCTGCAATTGTTCAGGAGGACTCCGGCAAGGAGTTAGCGGCAGCGGAGAGGAAGTGAAGCGTGCCGCAAAGCAGCGGAGAAGGAGGTGGTCCTTCTCAAAAATACCAGATGGTGTATCGCCCACCATTGGGTCCACGCTGGCAGCCACCACAGAGGTCGATGCCATTCCGCAGTCGGCCCTATTCTCCACTGGCATTCCGGCCGGCACTGCCAGCACCACCTCCACAAGAACAGCAGCAGCGGGCGATGCCGAGTGCGTATGCACCTCAGCAGCGCATGCCGGGCTTTCGCCCCCAAAGCGCCAAACAAGCAGCAGCCACATGTTACAAGTGTGGTCGTCCAGGACACTTCGCCAGCAGTTGTCCTGAGAGGCAAGGCGGCAGAGTTGCACCGCAACTTCCGGGAAGGAATCAGCCCCGGAACCCTACTAATGTGCGGCGGGCAAACCCTAGGCCCGGCACCGTCCACCAACTCACCATAGAGGACGTGCCGGAGGGAGAGCCAATCCTTGCGGGTATGTTGCAACTCCACCAGCATCCCGCCATAGTACTATTTGATTCAGGCGCCACGCATAGCTTTATTAGCCAAGCTTTCATTGCTAAATACGGATCGCAAATACTACCCACTGATAGTCCATACTTGATTTATTCACCGGGTGCGAAGATTTCAGCAAGCATAATGGTCCCACAAGCACCATTATGCTTAGAGGGTAGAGTATACCCTACGTCCCTCATAGTCTTAGAGGGACAGAAGGTCGATGTCATCTTAGGGATGTCGTGGTTAACCCGCCATGACGCTGTTTTAGACACCGTCCTCTGAATTGTGCACTTGAACTCAGAAGTGCACGGATCTTATTCCATATTTCTGGACAGTCTAGAAATAAAACTTCCAAGTATCTGTCAATCCACAACCATCAGATTGGAAGGCATTCCAGTGGTCCGAGAGTTCCCTGACGTGTTCCCGGATGATTTACCGGGGATGCCGCCCGATAGAGAGGTGGAATTCAAGATTGAACTTGCACCAGCAACCATACCAATATCCCGAAGGCTGTACAAGATGGCGCCCAAGGAATTGGCTGAACTGAAGATTCAGCTAACGGACTTACTGGAGAAGGGTTTTATTAGGCCGAGCTCCTCGCCATGGGGCTGTTCGGCATTATTTGTGAAGAAGAAAGATGATACGTTGCGGCTTTGCGTGGACTATCGTCCATTAAATGCCGTAACTATCAAGAACAAGTACCCATTGCCACGGATCAACATGTTGTTTGATCAGTTGGTCGAAGCAAAGATCTTTTCCAAGATGGACTTAAGATCCGGGTACCATCAGATCAAGATACGGGCTGAGGATATTCCGAAGACGTCTTTCTCAACGAGGTACAGACTGTTTGAGTACCTGGTCATGTTCTTCGGCCTCACCAACGCTCCAGCTCACTTCATGTATTTGATGAACTCGGTATTCATGCCGGAGCTGGACAAGTTTGTTGTGGTCTTCATCGACGACATATTGGTATATTCCAAGTCAGAGGAAGAACACAAGAAGCATTTGCGTATAGTCTTGCAACGACTGCGGGATCACAAACTATACGCGAAATTCAGCAAGTGCGAGTTTTGGATACCGCAAGTGCCTTTTCTTGGGCATATCATCTCAGCGGAGGGTATCACTGTAGACCCGAGTAAAATCACACAAGTTCTGAATTGGAAATCCCCGAGAACTGTTCACGAGGTACGGAGTTTCCTCGGACTCGCGGGATATTATCGGAGGTTCATTCCGAACTTCTCAAAGATTGCTAAGCCTATGACAGAGCTGCTGAAGAAGGCTACCAAATATATTTGGAGTCCAGCATGTGAAGCAGCATTTAAGGCTTTAGTGAAGCACTTAACATAAGCACCGGTTTTGGCGCAGCCAAACACAACAAAACCGTTCGATGTGTACTGTGATGCATCTGGGGCTCGGATGTGTGCTGATGCAAGACCGAAGAGTGGTCGCGTATGGGTCACGGCAGCTCAGAAACCATGAGCAGAATTATCCAACTCACGACTTGGAGCTTGCTGCCGTGGTACTTGCACTTAAAATGTGGAGGCACTACCTACTCGGTAACCTCGTACATTTATATACCGACCACAAAAGCCTCAAATACATATTCACTCAGAAGGAGCTGAACGTGAGGCAGTGAAGATGGTTAGAGTTGATAAAGGATTACGAAATAGAGATCCATTATCACCCCGGCAAGGAAAACATAGTGGCAGATGCGCTCAGCCGCAAGTCACACGTCAATAATCTGACCATCACCCCGTTGGAAGAGAGCGAACCACCATTGCATGTGATTCCACATGGATCCCTCTACAACTTAGTTTTGATCCCCACCATCCGTGAAGAGATAGCGGCAGCCCAAAAAAATGACAAGGGCATGTCACATTTGTGGAGACGTATAGACAGTGGGGAGCTAAAATGTTTCCGGAAAGACGGAGACGGCGTCCTATGGTTCAAGGACCGGATCATTGTACCCCGTAAACCGGAATTACGGAAAAAATCTTTGATGAGGCTCAGTTGTCAAAGTTTTCTATTCACCCCGGCAGCAACAAAATGTATCAAGAACTCAGAAGTATGTTTTGGTGGACTCGAATGAAGCGGGAGATCGCAAAGTATACGTCCGAGTGTGATACATGTCGAAGGGTGAAGGCAGACCATATGAAGAAACTGGGACTGCTACAACCGCTGGGCGTTCCTGCCTGGAAGTGGGAAGATGTGAGCATGGACTTCATCGTCGGTTTACCCACCACTTTTCAGAAACATGATTCTGTGTAGGTGATCGTCGACCGGCTCACCAAAGTTGCCCATTTCATCCCGGTCAACACCAACTACAACGCCAAGAAGTATGCTGAACTGTACATCTGACGGATCCTATGCTTGTACAGCGTACCCCGTACCATCATATCGGATAGGGGAATTTTATTTGTGTCACGTTTTTGGGAGCAGCTACATGCTGCGTTGGGGACAAAGCTGATCCGTAGTTCAGCATACCACCCGCAGACGGATGGACAAACTGAGCGGGTAAACCAGATTTTAGAAGATATGCTACGAGCTTGCGCTATCAACCACGGCAAGAATTGGGATGATCACTTACCATTGGCCTAGTTCCCGTACAACAATGGGTACCAAGCCAGCATCAAGATGGCGCCTTACGAGGCGCTATATGGGAGAAAATGCTGCACACCACTGAATTGTTGTACCTTCGGGATTGATCTTGTCAATAACGCAGAAGAAAAGGTTCGTCTGATTCAAGCGAACCTAAAAGCCGCCCAATCCAGACAGAAACAATATGCGGACCGGAGAAGGCGCCCACTACAATTCGAAGTCGGGGATCACGTATATCTACATGTGTCTCCAATGAAGGGCGTAAACAGATTCGGGGTGATAGGAAAGTTGGCACCCCGATTCATTGGTCCATTTCAGATTATCGAAAGATGTGGATCAGTAGCATACCGGCTGAAATTACCAGAAGCACTTTCCGGTGTGCACGACGTCTTTCACATTTCCCAGCTGAGGAAGTGTCTTAAGCTATCAACTACCATTCAGCTGGAGGACATAGAAGAACTGAAACCAGATCTCACGTATCGGGAGGAACTGGTTCAGATTATTGATGAAAAGGCCTGAACTACACACAACCGTACGTTGTGGTTCTACAAAGTTCTATGGAGTAATCACTCTGTGGATGAAGCGACATGGGAGAGCGAAGGATTTCTTCGCGCGAACTACCCCGACTTTTTCACGTCGCATATACAGTAATTTTCCACCGTCCTCTCTCTCATTTTCACCTTATAATCTCATGACGAGATTCTTTTAAGGGGGGGTGGAATGTAAGGGCCTAAGTTTTTGGCACATATTCAAAGTGTTCATCACCACCCACACACTTCATTTGAAGAAACTTGATGAATACATTTGAAGATCAAGTAACCACCATCAACATGATCATTAGAGAATAAACTCACAAAATGCAAAAGTGGTATTTCCCACATGCATCATATAGGGGCTGGGCATATGAAAAACTCCTACACCTTGCTAGGAATGTCCATGCCAAGTTTCACCCAAATTCAAAACCTTTTTGAAGTCCTTTTGGGTATAGCTAGAAAGAGGGTGGTTTGAGCTCAAATTCAAATTCAAACTGTTTTGATCCCATGAATTCAAAAGTGGAAGACATATTCTTACTCAGCACATTTGGTGAACTCACACACCAATTTTCACTCCATTTGGAGTTGATCTTGACATGAGCTAAGTTTATCAAATTCAAACTTTATTTGAATTTCAAACTGCATATGTGCTGAAATTTAGTCAAACAAAAACCAATTTGAATTCTATCCCATTCAAATGGCCCAGGGGTAGATAATTCAAATGCCTGAGGTTAATTTGGTCTCTACTGTTTAGAGCAGTGGAGAAAAGTTAATTTCAGAGGTTAAAACCCCGGGTAGAACCCACATGTCAGCCACTGAAGCAAATTCAACCGACTTAAGGTTCAACCCTCGGTTTCTCGGGCTTCCTCCGAGGGCGCCTCCGAGCTGATCGCTGGGACAGCTCCTGCTTGGGCTGGCCGGGTCGACCGACGTCACCTCCACCTTCTTATCCCCGAGCCCGAGCCAGCGAGACAAGTATTCGGCTGATCCTCTGCTCCCCCGCGCTAGAAAAACAGCTCTCGCGCCGCTCTCTCTCTCGGTTGATCGGAGAAGCCCATGATCACAGCCTCTCCATCCCCTCCAAGCTGTAAAACGGTACGAAGGGCTCTCTTTCTCCTTCCCCACCGCTGGAAATTGGTTGAACTCAGACGATCTCGACCATGCCGAGAGTTCTTTTCGGGGACCTATGTCCGCCACACCTCGGGCTCCCGTGGACAGTCCAAAAGGGAGGGTGTTACGCCCAAGCTGAGGCGTCCCTGGACACGGTAGGGACCGGTGCTGCTCACCCCCGAGCCACAGCCCAAGTGCTTGATCGCCGGCGAAGAATTTTAATTTTCCCTTTCACTCGGTGCAGACCGACCTTCGGGTGCGGCTCCGCCGAATTCACACTCCAGAAAGGTTTAGAGAGTCTCAATCCGTTCCTACACCAACTAGACTTAGTGGCGCACAAGTTGCTTTCACAACCTCTAGCATGAGGACCCCTGTACACGGCGTATTTCAAAGCTTGCCGACGGCGGATCATGCGGGAAGCATCGGGCGCATGGTGAGAGCCTACTTTGGACCTCTCCCGAGCTGCTTCGAGCCCATGCTGAGCTTCCTTAGGGACCACTGATGCTTTCTGGCCTTTTGCTCGGTTGGTTGGGGTGCTAGGAAGGTCGGGCGACACGGCCGAAGTTCTTCTGAAGCCGCCGCTCGCCGCCCACTATGTGCCGGTGATTTTCATGAGGAGCTGAGCCCAGCAACATGTTCCCCGGGTGGATTTAGGCAGAGGCGGCCAGGATCATGGAGTTTGGCGCACCACAGAGGCCACCGGCGAGGTTTCGTGGCGGCCGAGCGTGGGAGGTAGACGAAGCCCCAGTCCCACGCGTCAGCTGCTGATATTTTAAACCCCGGGATTTTCTGTGGCACGGATCGGGTGCGGCTGTGCGAGAACAAATCCGTAGCCCCGTGTGTTGACCGATGAAGAGTTGACACGTAGCCCCGGTCCCACGCGCAGCGGTTTAAACTTTTTCCCGATTTTCAGACTTAGTTCAAACTTCAAACCCACATAACTTTGGCTAGGAAACTCCAAATCGAGTGAACCAAATTTTGTTGGATCCAGAAAATCAAGTTTCACTTCATGAAAATCCCTATTTCTCCAGAATTAATTCTTCAAAGTTCAAACTGGTTAGAATTTTAACTGGAGAACCCTTTGGAGGAAAATTCTGAAATTTTGCTGGGATGTTCACCAAAATACCCATGAGCTACCATAGAAATGTCAGATCCATTTGAGCTCATTTCATCCACCTAATGGTGTGACTAATAAAACTGTTCCAGAGAAAATAGAAAATGTCCAGAAACATTTTCAGAATTTCTCTGAAATTGTTTAGCTCATATCTTTAGCTAGGAACCTTCAAATTAAGTGAGACCAACTCTGATGTGGACATCACACCTGCAGATATAAACAACACTCACATGGTAGACATGCAAGGTCCAATTACTAGAGCTCGAGCACGACAATTGAATTTAGAGGTGAGCTCGTTCCTTAACAATTCTTTATATGTGAATTTTGATAGCTACCTAATGGATTAATTATGATTAGGAACCATAGAGAGGACATGGAGATACATGGAGAGGGGTTTGGAGGCGTGGAGGACCAGAAAATACGCCAACAAGAAGTTAGAGACCGAGCCCAACTCAAACTCGAGTCCAACTCGGGCCCAGGAGCAGTCCACCTTAAAATGGATGCACAGGAGGCATACGGACTCCGTTTTTGACGTTCTACATATGAACGGAAAGCTGAGAGGATAAAATTTCCAATGGAACTGGCCCCACGTCAAAATTCCCTCGGAGTCGATGGGAAACATTGAAACAATATAAAGTTTAGAGTCTGTCAGGGTGTTGCATCACCTAGTTGGCCCATTGGGCCTTGTATCGAGTCCAAGTCCATTATGTACGTGTGTTAGGGTTAGGTCACGAACCCAGAACCCCCCTAGTCATCCTCCACATCCTTTTTACCCCCTAGCCGTCATCACAAACAGGTGGGTTTTGCTTAGTTACAATCTGTCATTGAACAGTCTCGCCGATAATCGGTTGTGAGACCCCAAATTCATGATCAATTCAGTTTTGATTGCAACTTCTCTGTTCTTGCTTGTGCTCTTGATTGCACTTGCAGGGATAAGCCTTCGTGGTGAGGTCATTCGTGTGACACGGGTGATAACCAACGGAGCAGTGGTGTAGTGATTGCGGGGTTTCGTTCGTTCGGAGCCTTGGATCATCAACGTCGAGATCTCCACCCAATCAAGTTTACCCTACCTCTCGGAAGATCAGGACTCATCCTCCTATCAATTGGTATCAGATTTCCAGGTTCACCGTGAGGTATACTTATGTGCCCTTTAGATTTATTTTGTTTCAGTCCTATCGTCCACAAAATGCCACAAAAAAATTTTAGTTTCCCTGACCTACAACCCCCGCTCAACCTTTTGCACAATTTAGTTTCGGAGTCCGTAGTTCTGAGTTCGTGTCCTAGGTTGAGTCTGGTTGCTGGTTTAGATTTGTTTTGGTTCAGTTTTGTTTCTTCCATCCGCTGACATCTACAAAAAACCAATCTACAAAAAAATTCCATCCACCGATTCATTTCTGTTCAGTTTCCACCATCACCAAAACCTGATTCGGGGTATCCTCCTTAAAACGGGCATAACTTTTCGCTCGTAACTTCGATTGAGGCGCATTTTTTTCCCAGAAAGGTATCGAAAAAGTCCACATACGGTGTTTTCAAAAAAAGTTACAAAAAAATTAAGAAGGCCCTTGTTTCGAACTCCGAAGTTCCAGCACCAGTTTTTCCAATCGCTCCTGAATTTGTGCCGATCTCATCTTTCATCGGTTTGAACTAATACTTGGTGCTGTTTCTATTCTTGTGCCCCTGGTTGAGAAAAAAATATCAAAAAAATAAAGAGAAAAAGATTTTGATTTCTACTAGTGCTTCAAGACAAAAACAGGAGGCTAAGGGGTTTTCTAGTTGTGCTATTTCTGTGTGAGTGCTAGATACTTGCTGATATTATCCTTGTTGTTCATCATCATTCATCCTTGCCCTTGCTTGTTGTCACAACTGTTCTAATACATTCTTAGGCCGGCAACTAGGTGCCACATACATATACTGCATTTGAGCCTTCCAAGCTCCACCTTCTCTCGAGCAGAACAGGTAACCTGTGCAATCACACCCACTCTCTGCTTGCTTCACACCGGTCACCGTTGGCCACCTGCAGTGCTGTAAGAAACTTGTAAGAGCGGGGTAAGACGCAACTTACTGATCGATTTTCCACCCACTTCGGAGAGCGTAGTAATAGGGTTCTTCACGATCTTTTTGTCTTCGTTTCTGTTTTGTACTAACAATGACAGGAAAGAAGCCTATGGATAAGACCTCTGGTTCTACACCTCTGGATGATGATGAGTGCGTGTCCCATATGGAACTAAAGGACATGATGCAGGCAATGACCGAAGCTTTCAACAATTACCAGACCACTACAACAGCCACCTTTCAGAGGCTCCATACAAGTGTTGCTGGTCTGACCACACGGTTGGACGAGATGGAGACTCGTCTTCCCCAACAAGCTACACCCTCTATCATCCTTGATGGTGATGCGTATGTTCACTATGACACAGAGCATGACTTCAATAACGATGAGGTTGATGCACAGCAGCGCCGTCGCCCTCGACGAAATCGTCAAGGTATGGGAGGTAGACCTCGTCCTCATGCTCCTGAACAAGATAATGATCCTTATGCTAAGATTAAGTTTTCTATTCCAACATTTTATGGATCTTATGATGTTGAGACTTACTTGGATTGGGAGATGACGGTAGAACAAAAATTTAGCTCTCATCTTGTTCCTGAGCGACATAGAGTTAGACAAGCCACTAGTGAGTTTAAAGATTTTGCTATAATTTGGTGGAATGAACTTGTCAATACACGTAATGCACCACAGACATGGGCTGCCTTAAAAGAAGAGATGCGCACTAGGTTTGTTCCTCCTTCATATAGACGTGATCTTCTTAAGAAATTGCAACGCCTTGATCAGGGTGACATGACTGTCCAAGAGTACTACCAAGAGTTGCAGAAAGGTATGCTTCGTTGTGGGGTAGTTGAGGATCAGGAAGACCAAATTTAGGTTTTATGGGGGCTTGCGGCGTGAGATCCAGGACATAGTTGACTACAAGGAATATCATTCTATTCAACATTTATTTCAACTTTCTATGTTAGCAGAAAAAGAAGTGCAGGGTCGCCAACAGCAGCGGCGGAACAGCACCTTCACGCCACGACAATTTCCTGTGCCATCGAAAGCAGCTCCCTCCTCGAGCGTACGTGCTTCTACACCACCCTCCACGGGTGTTGTACGCAGCAGCATCACACCTTCTACATCACGGGGACAAGATATCAGCAAGTCCTAGATGCCTCCAGGTGTTGCAGCAAAGGCGGCTGCACCCAACACTTCGATAAGTCGCAGCTCCGACATCAAGTGCCACCGCTGCCAGGGACTTGGCCATATGCAACGAGATTGCCCCAGCAAACTGGCGATCATTGCCACTGCTGATGGTGGGTATGTTAGTGCTTTTGATATTGAAGATGAAAATATTATTGCGACTAACATTTCAGGTTCGGATGATGGTACTGAGGAGGTTCTTGGTACATCTGCGACAAACAACTATAGGACTTTGATTGTGCAGTGAGCTTTTAGTGCCACGGTTCGACAGGACGACAACCGCCAACGTCACAACCTTTTCAACATGTTTCTCGTCGTCAAGGACTGCCGTGTACATACCATCATTGATGGTGGTAGCTGCAACAATTTGGTGAATGTTGAGGTGGTCAAGAAGCTTTGCTTGACCACACGGGAGCATCCCCACCCTTATCACATTCAATGGTTTGACAACAATGGTAAGGTTAATGTAACACAAACAGCAAGGATACATTTTTCCATTGGTTCTTATCATGATTTTGTTGATTTTGATGTGGTACCTATGGATGCTTGTTCTCTTTTGTTGGGACGTCCTTGGGAGTTTGATACTGATGCTATTCACCATGGTCGATCTAATAAGTATACTCTCATGCATAAGGGAAAGAAAATTGTGTTGCTTCCTATGAGTCCCACTGAAATTGTACAATTTAAGCAAGAGAAAAAGAATAATGCTAAGCAAAAGGGTGTTTTCAATTCTGAAATTAGCAACCTATTAAGTTGAAAAATCCTATTTTCCTTGCAACTAAATCTGATCTTGATGATTTATATGCATCTAATGGAACTTGCTATGCTTTAGTGTGCAAACATGCTTTACATTCCATTGAGGATACATCCATTGTCTTGCCACCTGCTGTTGCTAACCTTTTGCAGGAATATATGGATGTTTTTCCATCAGAGATACCCCCCGGATTACCACCTGTGCGAGGCATTGAGCACAAGATTGATTTGGTTCCAGGGGTGAGCTTGCCAAACCGCGCTGCCTACAGGACCAACCCCGACGAGACTAAGGAAATTCAGCGACAAGTCCAAGATCTTTTTGTAGGATCGAAGAGCACGTGAAAAGCTACCAGAGGGGGGTGAATGGTAGATTAAAACTTTTTGCAGCGGAAACAACAAAAACCCCTCAGCAAAAAATCAATCTGTTAAAGAAATCATGTGTGCAAGTGTTTTCAAACGTGTTCAACCGTGACAAATCAAGTAGAGAGGTAGAGAATCAAGTCACAGATCTAATGCAACAAGAATCACTTGAAAACACGAAGTAAAACTTGAGATACGATCAAAACATTAAACGAAGATCAATCTGTTCTACCCGATATAAAACAGATCTGCAACGCTGCAAACAAACTCGTGTATCTCAAAAACTACAGATTCGAAGCTCGTGAAAATTTCACAGATGATAGATAATTGAGTTGTGAAGACAACCCAAAAAGAATCACGTCAATCGGATCTGTAAAACTCGAGTTATGAATGAAACACCGAAGCAACGTCGGTCTGTCCAGAAACTCGGCGAGAAAGACTTGACGAAAAACAAGTCGGACGAACAAGGCACAAAAGCTCCTCGAAACTATGAACTTTATTCAATAGAAACACAAGAGAAGAGACCAAAGTTCTCTACCCACGAGAGCTCTGGCCTCCCTTGCTTTTATAGCCAGCCCTCAGGCTAAATAATCCAATCTAGGACTCATACTCCTAATTGGACTCGTATCCTAACTTACCATAACTGCTCAGGACTCTCCTATTCGCAGATAGAAGCAATCGTGAGACTTCCAAACACCTTAGGAACGTCCTAAACATTCCTAAAACAACTCAACTTCGTGCCTAGCACGAAATCCTATCATAACCAACTCAAATCTTCCATATTTGAGCCATATCCGACTCAGCCTCAGCCTGAGTATGCTATCCAGCCGGTTGGACCTTTCCGACCAATTCTTTACGTCCACTTCTCTTCATCACGCCTTGGAACAATGTTGCCACGTCCATGCACTTCTTGCACACGTGCAAACACCTTCCAACGACGTACATGCAACCTTAATATGCACTGCCCTTGATCCAAACATGCTGCGCGACCTCCCGATCAACTCAACCACATCTCCTCCCGAACTTGGTTGTTGGAACCTCATCTCCTCCCTGAGACTAGTCCAAGGATCCCGTCACCAGCCATGTCTTGAACTCAAGCAACACCTGCACATGAATAAACAACCAATTCTTCCGAGCACAAGTCCTCGACTTGACTCACGTTAGTTCGAAAACCACAACACTGTACATGAGCACGTCACATAAGCATGTTGCAAACCATATCAAATGATAACAGCCATAACCACCAAAACACACCAAAAACTTAGCAAATTAATACTAAGCAAACCTTCCCATAAAGCAAGTTTGAAACATTGCGAGTTAAAAGCAAAAACAAGACGTTGCAGTTCTACGAGTTGAACTTCACGGGAGCTCCCTAAAAACAAGCCCCAGACCTCACAGAAGCTCTTCGGACCTTGCAGGAGCTCTCCGAATCTTGCGTTGGACCTTGCCAACACTTGGCAGACCTAACAAAGAACTTGTCGGACCTTGCCACAGAAGAATGTTTTGGCAATATTCAAAACTTTGAATGTTAATGCTAACTTTTATCCTAATTGCCAATGTATTCAGCACACATAGGTCTCACAATCTCCCCCTTGATGAATGCATTGGCAACACCAATTAAAATCCGAACATTGGCTTATGAAAAGTTTTGAAAAGCTTTGAAAACTCATTTCTCCCCCTTTATTAATTTCTCCCCATTTTTAAAATCAGAGAAGGAAGAAAGTGTATAACATATGCAAAGTGTAAAAAAATCTCTCCTTATACATATTTCTCCCCCTTTGACAATGTATTAAGCAAGGTTCAAAAGAGAAATTTTTAAATGTTATGAGCATATTATAACATATACATACAAAACAAAGCTCATCCAAGTCATACTATCAGGTTACTTACACTATCACATCAATGAGATACATAAAGTAGTGTAAGCCATGGTAGAGATCAAATGTATTTTTCAGTTTAAGCAAGTCATGATCTCCCTTAACTATTTTAAAACCTGAAAACATGACACTTGTTGCTGCATTTTTATTATTCATAATCATTTAAGGCACAAAGTTGATCATATGATATTTGCAAGAGATTATATGCCGCATCAGCCTTATTCTAACCAACCAAGCCAAGCCTATGTCATTTGACAATCAGAAGCTTAAGGACATGGTTTTAGTCATACACAATTCCTTCCAAGTTCATATCTTAGTGCAATGATAAGCAATCTCAAAAGAAGAAGTGCGACGCATTCATATTCTCTTGATCTTTTCTCAATTTTTTATTTGAAAACTCAACATGTGAGCTGATCACTTGATTAATTTTTTTTTAGATTAAAAGCACTTGTGAGCACGCAACAAGTTCAAAACAGCAAGAAAGTTCGATCATGACCAGATTTAGTGTAAGTAATTATTCCAATTACTAGTCATGGCAAAAACTACAAAATGTATAACATGAGTAATGTAGTAACAACTTTCAGCCTGTAAAAGGAATCACAAAGTCATATATGTATGAAATACTATGCTCATATTATTTTAGTTTCAGATTCACACATAGACTTTCAAAGTTTCAAAAACTCCCGCTCAATTTAAGCCATGAGGATGCATAACCCCTATTTCACTATGAATGAAACAAAAACGAGTGAAATCCAAAGGTTTTGTAAAAATATCAGCCAATTGTTGTTCGGTATCGACATGGTGAAGCACAATGTTTCCTTTTTCAACATTATCACGAAGAAAGTGATACCTAATGTCAACGTGCTTAGTTCTAGAGTGTTTCACGGGGTTTTAGCAATACAAATTGCACTAGTGTTATCACAAAACAGTGGAACACTATCTAAATCAACCACATAATCCTTAAGTGTTTGAACAATCCAAAGAATTTGTGAGCAAGCTACATATTCAGATTCGGCCGTGGATTGTGCAACTGAACATTGTTTTCTAGAGGACCAAGCAACAAGTGAATTACCAAGAAAATGACAAGCACCCGAAGTACTTTTCCTATCAATCCTACAACCCCCAAAATCAGCATCCGAAAAAGCTTTCAAAGAAACGGTTAAGTAAGAAGGAAGAAAAATGCCAAATTCTTGAGTTCCATGTAGGTACCTGAAAATCCTTTTGATGGCTTGGCGATGTGAAGCACGTGGAGAAGCTTGAAAACGTGCACAAAGACATACGCTGAATTGTATGTCCGGTCTTGACGCCGTGAGATACAAAAGTGATCCAATCATACTTCTGTATTCTTTTTTATCGACCGGGTCACCATCTTCGTCAAGTTCAAGTGTTGTTGCTGTTCCCATTGGTGTCCGAAGAGGCTTGCATTTGTCCATGTTGAAAAGCTTAAGAAGGTCCTTTGTATACTTAGTTTGATGCATAAAAGTTCCTTCTTTTGTTTGCTTGATTTGCAGCCCCAAAAAGTATGTGAGTTCTCCCATCATACTCATCTCAAATTCTGAACTCATCATAGCTGAAAACTTGGACACGAGATCATGAGAAGCACAACCAAAGATAATATCATCCACATACACTTGAACGAATAATGAGTCATTGCCATGCTTAAGTACAAAAAGAGTTTTATCAACCTTGCCCATGGTAAACCCCTTTTCATGTAAGAATGTTTTTAACCTATCATACCATGCTCTAGGGGCTTGTTTTAGACCGTACAAGGCTTTGGACAGTTTGTAAACATGATTAGGAAAATTTGGATTTTCAAAACCCGGTGGCTGCTTAACATAAACCTCCTCCTCTATGTAGCCATTAAGAAAAGCACTTTTAACATCCATTTGATATAACTTGAAACCTTTAGATGCAGCAAATGCTAATAAAATTCTTATAGCTTCTAATCTAGCAACAGGAGCAAATGTTTCATCAAAATCTAGACCTTCAATTTGAGTGAAACCTTGAGCAACCAACCTAGCTTTATTCCTAACTACAACCCCATCCTGACTTTGCTTATTTTTAAATACCCATTTAGTTCCAATTAATGTGTGACCTTGAGGTGGAGGTACAAGTTTCCAAACATTATTTCTTTCAAAATTTTCTAACTCTTCTTGCATGGCATTAATCCAAGATTCATTAGTGAGTGCGTGTGATATATCCTTGGGTTCAAAAGAAGCAACAAAAGCAGAATGAGCATGAGAGTTTGGATCGCAAAACCTGGACCGAGTGACTCGTTCATGCAAGCTTCCAATGATTTGTTGTGGAGGATGACTTTTGAGTACTCGGAGGGGAGTAGACACTTCACAAGCACCTTCTTCTTCATGTTCGGACCTTTGATTAGGAGAGCTTGTTGATTGAGGAAGGTCCAAACCAGCAGTAGTGACTGTTGGTGCTGGTTGTGGTGCAAAATCAGCAGCTTGATCGTTATTTACTTCCGAGTTTTCGGGCAGCAGCACCACTTCTTCATCTTCTTCAATAAAAATACTCTCCCCCTGTGGATATGGATCCGGACCTGCAATATTGGAGCTAGTACTTGGGCTAGCTTCATCAAAAGAAACCTCGCAAGTCTCCACAATTTTGTTAGTGTCAAGTAAAAGCACACGGTAGCCTCTAGTATGAGATGGATAACCAAGAAACATGCCATCAACAGATCTAGCTTCAAATTTATCAAGATTACCATGTTTCTTAACAAAGCATTTGCAACCAAAAACCCTAAAGTGTGTAACACTAGGCCTATGTCCATACCGGAGCTCATATGAGGTTTTTCCAAGCTTAGCACGCAAGAAAACACGATTTGAGACATAACAAGCGGTTGCAATTGCATCAGCCCAAAATTTCCTAGGAGTTTGATATTCATCAAGCATAGTCCTAGCCATCTCAACTAAGGTCCTGTTCTTTCTTTCTACGACACCATTTTGTTGTGGTACATAGGGTGAAGAGTATTGATGATCTATTCCATTTTCAGCACAAAAGTGATCAAAGGATTGGTTTTTAAATTCAGTTCTGTTATCACTTCTAATTGCTTTTAATGATCCTGGGTGATCAATAGATAATCTAAGAAATAAAGTTCTAAAATGACTAAAAGCTTCATTCTTAGATGCCATAAAATAAACCCAAGAATATCTGGAATAATCATCAACAATCACAAGCACATACCATTTACCTCCGAAGGATTGAACACGTGCCGGACCTACTGTGTCAAGATGTAAAAGTTGTCCCGGTTCAGCTGTCATGGTCATTGTGAGAGGAGCATGTGAACCTGCAACAAACTTAGCATGTCTACAAGAAGAGCACACAATATCATTGTCCTTTTTAAGCTTCGGCAGCCCACGTATGCGACCAAGAGCACTAACACGAGTGAGATGATCAAAGCCTATGTGACCAAGTCTACGATGCCAAAAATATAGATCCTTTGTATCATTAGCAACTATACACCGATGCTTAGAAGTTGACAAATCAAAATCAGCTTTAAAAACTCTTCCAAACCTAGACATGTTAAACAAAACCTCACCTTTTGAATCTACAACGTTGCAGCAATTTTTAGCAAAGCTAACCTCTAGATTTTCATCTAGCAATTGTGAAACCGAAAGCAAGTTGTATTTCAAATTTTTAACAAGTGCCACATCTTTCAAAGTGTAGAGATTGTTTACTCTAACCGAACCTTTAGCAATTATGGGAGTAGAAGAGTTATCAGCGAAAGTAACATTTTCTACACGTGACACACAAGAGAGAGAGGAGAGCCATTCTTTGTTACCGGTCATGTGGCGTGAGCAACCTGAATCCACAATCCAAATGTTCTCCTTCCTCAAACTTGAAACCTACACAGCAGCACAATACGTCGATGACTCAATACTGGGGTTAGTTAAAAGACTTTTAGGAATCCAGTACTGAGTCACACGACGTCCAGCAGGAATAACACGCGAAAGCTAAGAAGGTACAGCAGGTTTATGAGCCAAACATCAAAATTTTTTGTTCCCAACTACTGACTTAGAAGATGTGTTATATGTAGCACAAAAAACAGTAGGTCCGGGAGCAAGTTTTTGACTCATTACAGCAGGTTGCAAGCTCCGAACATTCGGTCTAGCAGATTTTGCTTGGTTGTTATGTGATCTAGCAAGTATTCTTTGTTTCTTATCGTGTTTAGCTAGTCTATAACAAAAATCCATGACATGACCATCTCTACCACAGTAGGTACAATGAAAAATAACCTTATTAGCCTGTCTAGATGAGCAAGCAACACGTTTATTAGAACCTGAATGGGACAGTACTCCTGCAGATTTGAAAATCACCTCTTCATCGTCGCTGTTGTGTTCTGCCTCCTCGGAGCTTGAACTTGACTTGCTCGCCATGCAGCACATATTTGCCATAGCTTCTTCATCTTCATCACTACCGGTGTACACATCACTTGAGCCGAAATCTTGAAGTGCAGAGATCATACTATGCACTATGTTGCGCATTGATAAATCTTTCTTCTTCTTATTCTTTGCAAACGATTTCTTCGTCCTTGTTTGCTTTTCTTCACGTGAAGTCGGGCCTGAAAGGTTAGGGCACTCCGTACGAAAATGTCCTGTCTTACCACATTCAAAACATCGTTGAGGTCCGGAGCTTCCTCTCCTTCTAGTTCTCACATTTTGCAATGCTTTTGAGAACCGAGTAGAGATGAGTGCAAGCTCCTCCTCTGGAAACTCTTCAATCTGTTCAAGGGTTAGAGAGGACAGCAAAGAGAGTGCACCACTAGATGATGATTGACTAGAACTAGACATGTCACATTGTGAAACAAATGCAATAGACTTGTTGGGGTTTTTACGTGAGATGATGTCAATTTCATGAGTTTTCAATTTAGAATGAAGCACGTCTAAAGTAAGAGAACTCATGACAGTAGATTCACGAATAGATGTAACTTTCATCTCCCAAATTGACATATCTAATGCTCCTAACAATTGTCTAGCATTTTCAGCATCTGAAAAGTTAACATTGACACTATGCAAGTTGCTGAGAATTTTATTAAAGCGAGCAAAAAGGTCATCAATTGACTCACCGGGTTGCATCACAAAACGCATGTATTCTTTCTTGAACATATCTTGCCTTACCTTCTTGATCGTATTGGATCCTTCATGGTAGTCACAAAGAGCTTTCCAAACATCATATGCAGATCGGAGGTGTGCAACACGGTCGAAGTCGCTTTGAGTTAATCCTTGGATGATCAAGTTGCGAGCCTTGTTGTTGTTGTCAACATCTCTCATGTTCGTAGCCGTAACTTGATCATTGGGTGGTACATCGAAGTTCCGGTAGACCTTTTCCCATATGGCGAAGCCTTGCGCCTGTATGTAGGCCTCCATCCGCGCCTTCCAAACCTGAAAATCGATGCCATTGAACACACAAGGTTTTGCGGAGTACTTCTCCATGCTGGTTAGTCAAAACATGTGCAAATCACAAAGATTAGAGCACCTTGGCTCTAATGCCAATTGTAGGATCGAAGAGCATGTGAAAAGCTACCAGAGGGGGGTGAATGGTAGATTAAAACTTTTCGCAGCGGAAACAACAAAAACCCGTCAGCAAAAAATCAATCGGTTAAAGAAACTGTGTGTGCAAGTGTTTTCAAACGTGTTCAACCGTGACAAATCAAGTAGAGAGGTAGAGAATCAAGTCACGGATCTAATGCAACAAGAATCACTTGAAAACACGAAGTAAAACTTGAGATACGATCAAAACATTAAACGAAGATCAATCTGTTCTACCCGATATAAAACAGATCTGCAACGCTGCAAAGAAACTCGTGTATCTCAAAAACTACAGATCCGAAGCTCGTGAAAATTTCACATACGATATATAATTGAGTTGTGAAGACAACCCAAAAAGAATCACGTCAATCGGATCTGTAAAACTCGAGTTATGAACGAAACACCGAAGCAACGTCGGTCTGTCCAGAAACTCGGCGAGAAAGACTTGACGAAAAACAAGTCGGACGAACAAGGCACAAAAGCTCCTCGAAACTATGAACTTTATTCAATAGAAACACAAGGGAACAGCCCAAAGTTCTCTACCCATGAGAGCTCTGGCCTTTCTTGCTTTTATAGCCAGCCCTCAGGCTAAACAATCCAATCTAGGACTCCTACTCCTAATTGGACTCGTATCCTAACTTACCATAACTGCTCATGACTCTCCCATTCGCAGATAGAAGCAATCGTGAGACTTCCAAACACCTTAGGAACATCCTAAACATTCCTAAAACAACTCAACTTCGTGCCTAGCACGAAATCCTATCATAACCAACTCAAATTTTCCATATTTGAGCCATATCCGACTCAGCCTCAGCCTGAGTATGCAATCTAGCCGGTTGGACCTTTTCGACCAATTCTTTACGTCCACTTCTCTTCATCACACCTTGGAACAATATTGCCACGTCCATGCACTCCTTGCACACGTGCAAACACCTTCCAACGACGTACACACAACCTTCATATGCACTCCCCTTGATCCAAACATGCTGCGCGACCTCCCGATCAACTCAACCACAGCTTCTCCCGAACTTGGTTGTTGGAACCTCATCTCCTCCCTGAGACTAGTCCAAGGATCCCGTCACCAGCCATGTCTTGAACTCAAGCAACACCTGCACATGAATAAACAACCAATTCTTCCGAGCACAAGTCCTCGACTTGACTCACGTTAGTTCGAAAACCACAACACCTTACATGAGCACGTCACATAAGCATGTTGCAAACCATATCAAATGATAACAGCCATAACCACCTAAACACACCAAAAACTTAGCAAATTAATACTAAGCAAACCTTCCCATAAAGCAAGTTTGAAACATTGCGAGTTAAAAGCAAAAACAAGACGCTGCAGTTCTATGAATTGAACTTCACGGGAGCTCCCTAAAAACAAGCTCCGGACCTCACAGAAGCTCTTCGGAGCTTGCAGGAGCTCTCCGGACCTTGCCAATACTTGGCGGACCTAACAAAGAACTTGTCGGACCTTGCCAAAGAAGAATGTTTTGGCAATATTCAAAACTTTGAACGTTAATGCTAACTTTTATCCTAATTTCCAATGTATTCAGCACACATAGGTCTCACACTTCTGGACCGCGGGTACATTCGTGAGAGTCTTAGTCCTTGTTCTGTTCCTGTTCTTTTGGTTCCAAAAAAAGATGGCACTTGGCGCATGTGTGTTGATTGTAGAGCCATCAATAACATTACCATTCGTTATCGCTATCCTATTCCTAGATTGGATGACATGCTTGATGAGTTGAGTGGTTCTGTTATTTTCTCCAAGATTGATTTGCTTAGTGGGTATCATCAGATTCGTATGGCTTTAGGTGATGAATGGAAAACTGCTTTTAAAACTAAATTCGGACTTTATGAATGGTTAGTCATGCCATTTGGTTTAACTAATGCGCCCATCACTTTCATGAGGTTGATGAATGAGGTTTTACGTGCTTTCATTGGTAAATTTGTGGTGGTTTACTTTGATGATATCCTTATTTACAGCAAGTCATATGATGAGAATCTTGAACATTTGCGTGATGTTTTTAATGTCTTGCATGATGCACGTTTATATGGTAACTTTGAGAAGTGCACCTTTTGCACCGATCGTGTGTCTTTTCTTGGGTATGTTGTTACTTCGCAGGGCATTGAGGTGGACGAGGCAAAGATTGTTGCCATCACGAGCTGGCCACTTCCGACTACGGTCACACAGGTTCGGAGTTTTCTTGGTCTCGCAGGTTTCTACCGTCGTTTCGTGCGGGATTTCAGCACCATTGCGGCACCTCTCCACGAGTTGACAAAGCATGGAGTGCCGTTTTGATGGGGACCAGCACAACAACAAGCTTTTGATGTTCTCAAGTCGAAGCTCACACAAGCACCATTGCTGCAGCTTCCTGATTTTGAGAAGACCTTCGAGCTTGAATGTGACGCAAGTGGCATTGGCATTGGAGGAGTGCTAATTCAAGGAGGTAAACCTGTTGCCTTCTTTAGTGAAAAATTGCATGGGCCTTCGCTGAATTATTCTACATATGACAAAGAACATTATGCTTTAGTGCGTGTCTTGCAAACTTGGCAACATTACCTATGGTCTAAAGAATTTGTCATACATTCAGATCATGAGTCTTTGAAGTATCTTAAAGGACAAGCTAATCTGAACAAACGTCATGCTAAATGGATCGAGTTCATAGAATCATTTCCTTACATTATTAAACATAAGAAAGGGAAAGACAATGTGATTGCCGATGCTTTATCTAGACGTTATACCATACTATCCCAATTTTCTCATAAAATCTTTGGTTTGGAAACCATAAAGAGGTTATATGCTACTAATTTGGACTTCAAAGATGCCTTTGAAAATTGTAGAGAGGGAAGAACGTGACAAAAAATCCTGCTGCGTGAAGGCCTTCTCTACCGTGCTAACAAGCTGTGTGTTCCAGCTAGCTCCGTTCGTCTTTTGTTGTTGCAGGAAGCGCATGGAGGTGGTTTGATGGGACATTTTGGTGTTAAAAAGAAAGAGGATGTGCTGGCCGCTCACTTCTTTTGGCCACGAATGAGGCGTGATGTGGAGCGCTACGTTTCACATTACACGACATGCAACAAAGCTACGTCTCGACTTAACCCACATGGTCTTTATATGCCTCTTCCGGTTCCTAGTGCACCTTGGGAGGATATTTCTATTGACTTTGTTTTAGGATTGCCTAGAACAAAGAGGGGGAGGGATAGTGTCTTTGTGGTTGTTGATCGTTTCTCTAAAATGGCTCATTTTATACCCTGCCACAAGACCAATAATGCTTCACATGTTGCTGATTTGTTCTTTAATGAGGTTGTGTGTTTGCATGGTGTTCCCAATACTATTGTTTCTGATAGGGATGCTAAGTTTTTGAGTCACTTTTGGAGAACTTTATGGTATAAATTGGGAACAAAGTTGATGTTTTCTACTACTTGTCATCCACAAACTGATGGGCAAACGGAGGTAGTTAATCGTACCTTATCTACTATGTTGCGAGCTGTTTTGAAAGACAATTTGAGGTTGTGGGAGGAGTGTTTGCCACATATTGAGTTTGCTTATAACAGGTCTATTCACTCCACAACCAAGTTAAGTCCGTTTATGGTAGTCTATGGTTTCAATCCTCGTGCTCCAATTGATTTGCTACCTTTACCACATACTGAATTTGTGAACTTAGATGCTACACAACGTTCTGAATTTATTCTTAAGTTGCATGAAACTACTAAGTTACAAATTGAAAAAATGAATGAAAAGTATCGCATTGGTGCTAGTAAAGGTAGGAAGGAGGTAAAATTGGAACCCGGTGATTTGGTGTGGGTTCATTTGAGAAAAGATAGGTTCCCGGATTTGAGAAAGTCCAAACTCATGCCACGTGCTGCTGGACCTTTTAAGATTCTTGAGAAGATAAATGACAATGCATATAAACTTGAGTTGTCTCCCGAGTTTGGGGTTAGTCCAACATTTAACATTTCAGATTTGAAGCCACACTTGAGAGAAGAAGAGAGCTTGAGTCGAGGACGACTCCAATGCAAGAGGGGGAGGATGATGTGGACATCACTCCTGCATATATACACAACACTCACATGGTAGACATGCAAGGTCCAATCACTAGAGCTCAAGCACGACAATTGAATTTAGAGGTGAGCTCGTTCCTGAACAATTCTTTATATGTGAATTTTGATAGTATGTTGCTACCGAATGGATTACTTATGATTAGGAACCATGGAGAGGACATGGAGATACATGGAGAGGGGTTTGGAGGCGTGGAGGACCAGAAAATACGCCAACAAGAAGTTAGAGACCGAGCCCAACTCAAACTCGAGTCCAACTCGGGCCCAGGAGCAGTCCACCTTAAAATGGATGCACAGGAGGCATACATACTCCGTTTTTGACGTTCTACATATGAACGTAAAGCTGAGAGGATAAACTTTCCAATGGAACTGGCCCCACGTCCGAATTCCAAAGGAGTCGACGGGAAACTTTGAAACAATATAAAGTTTAGAGTCTGTCAGGGTGTTGCATCACCTAGTTGGGCCATTGGGCCTTGTATCGAGTTCAAGTCCATTATGTACGTGTCTTAGTGTTAGGTCACGACCCCAGCACCCCCCTGGTCGTCCTCCACCTCCTTTATACCCCCTAGCCGCCGTCACAAACAGGTGGGTTTTGCTTAGTTACAATCTGTCATTGAACAGTGTCACCGATCATCGGTTGTGAGACCCCAAATTCGTGATCAATTCAGTTTTGATTGCAACTTCTCTGTTCTTGCTTGTGTTCTTGATTGAGCTTGCAGGGATAAGCCTTCGTGGCGAGGTCATTCGTGTGACACGGGTGATAACCAACGGAGCAGTGGTGTAGTGATTGCGGGGTTTCGTTCGTTCGGAGCCTTGGATCATCAACGTCGAGATGTCCACCCAATCAAGTTTACCTTACCTCTCGGAAGATCGGGACTCATCCTCCTATCAATTGGTATCATATTTCCAGGTTCACCGTGAGGTATACTTGTGTGCCCTTTAGATTTATTTTGTTTCAGTCCTATCGTCCACAAAAAGCCATAAAAATTTTTTTAGTTTCCCTGACCTACAACCCCCGCTCAACCTTTTGCACAATTTAGTTTCGGAGTCCGTAGTTCTGAGTTCGTGTCCTAGGTTGAGTCTGGTTCCTGGTTTAGATTTATTTTGGTTCAGTTTTGTTTCTTCCATCCGCTGCCATCTACAAAAAACCAATCTACAAAAAAATTCCATCCACCGATTCGTTTCTGTTGCAGTTTCCACCACCACATTTCCCCCTGCTGTCTGCCTCTCACCGTGACGGTGAACGGCGCCCAACCGGGTGGCGTAGGTCCTGCAGGAACTTCAACATGGATTGTCCAAGTCTTGTTCCCTTCCTCCCCTTCTTCCTTGGTGAGGTACTGCGGCATTTCCACGTACCCAAAATATTGAAGCATTTGCTTCAACACTTCCCGATAACCACTGCGGTGAGAACAGTGGGATACCACCCACCCGTTCTCCAATTGTCTATCCGCTGTCAGACATATTTGAAAAAGGTCAAATATTCATTTCGACAGTAAATCATTGAGCTATAACATCAAAACATGTCATTGAACACATAAAACTTGGAAACACCATTCAAACTTAGACAAATTTGACTGCTGGTTTGCTGCCCAAACTGACAGCCCTGACCAGTTTCCATTTCAACCTGATTTAGACCATGCTAGAAGCAAATTCAATTCTGGATCTCAACATTAAAGTTAAATCTAACTTCAATAGCTTTCCAGAAAGTATTTACATGGTCTAAGATCTGTCATGGTTCAAAAGTTATGAGATGTCAAATTTGACAGAACTTCTGGAGAAAATTAGACAGCACCTCCCCGCATGAGGTACTGATTTGATCCAAGAATTACAGTTAATTCTACACAAAATTTGACTAAATTTCTGTTACAAAGTTGTAATCTATCTCATGAACTTTACAGAAATACCTAATTTTCTATTTTTGGATTTTTATGTAGAAAGTTATGCTCAATTTACAGAGAGTTACAGAGAGTGTTTGCTCTGCCCTGTTTTCTGTACAGTTTCAACTCTACTGCATTTTTCGACTGGTTAAGGGATTAAACACCTCTGGACATCAACAGAAAAGTTGGAAAGCTCTTCCAAATATTTCCATAAATGTATCACACGACCCCAAACTCGAAATAACTCAACCTCTAACCTCTGATTAACTTCAGTCTTATTACAGCTGAAAACAGGGGACACTATCCTTAGTATCCTATATGTTGAAAACTTGTTAACTTTGAAAATCCTGATTAAGGGAAGAAGTTATATCAAAGTTTTAGTGATCTGGATTAAAACCTTCAAGTTTTACAATGAGGTTTCTTATTTAGTGGGGTGTGACATCGAAGCGTCACCAGTACATTCGGTACTACGTGTGAGGACCCCGCCGTCCCGATCACTCACGGGGACGGGACACCTCGCCCGGGAATCACATTGGGTGTTGCCGTGCGATGCGGCACCCAACAGCACACATAATAAAGCATCATATTACATAAAACAAGCGGAAGCTTACAAAGTGTTGAGTTTACAAATACTTCTCAAAATAAACTACAGCGGAAGATTATTACAACTCACGTCTCATACCTATGCTAAGCAACAGAGAAGGTGTCCAGCCCGCGGACCCTTCTCGCTAGCAACACTGTCATAATAGCAGCGGCAGGGGTTACCATGAGTTCACCACTCGGGGAGTTCCGAGTCTCATCGGGCACCCGTACATCTCAGCGTACAGTTATTACCTGCAAAACAACTTGTGCAGTATCTGTGAGCACGAAGCTCAGCAAGACTGACCCGTCACCCTAGTCATGAAACTCTACATGATGAAAATAGAGGGCTGAATATAGAAGTTTGCACAAACGATGAACTTGAGCTAAAGAAGAGTCCTTACTTCAAGTTTTAAGCAACTTTTATAGCCCTCGCGCAACCTACATCGAGACTCCACAATCAAACAAGAAACGCTTCATCTCGATGTCACTTGCCCGAGGTGAAAATAACTTTAGTGAGCTATTCTAGACTCATACAAACCTTACGCCATTAACGTCGAGACTCCACAATCAAACAAGAAACGCTTTGCCTCGACGCTACTAGCCCAAGGTGCAAATTAAATTTAGTGAAATGTTGATCATTCCTCATCTCCATTATGAGGATTACCCACGAAGCATGTTAAACGTTTTCCCAGTTTATTACTATGTCACGACTCAGTGTACATGTATGGTCACTACCGCGAGCGACGGTGATTGCAATCAAACACACCCGGCTGACACGACACGTACGCCCGTACTCGACGTTGCACACAGCAACCGTCACTGACGCCGTACGTGGCAACCTTTCACACGACACCCAAATGTCAAACCAGTCCCACCGACTGGGATTAAGTCTCTCTACGGTAAACCCTCGTAGAGCCGGCTTCTCTATCCTTTCAGCATCGGCATCAGACGGTGAGGTATGCCTCGACACCCAGGTTAACATGTTACATCGGTTTCCTGGGTCCCATATTGCCAGTATGCATCCGGTACACATCTCAAACTTGTCCAGCAGGGCCGCACACGAGAACGGGCCTTAATCGACTCAGACATAGACTAGGCTCACAGGACCACGTCCTTGACCTTCCATCCACTGCCCGGTCTCCATTCCCAACTATGAGGATCAATTCCCACTAATTTGGACCTAAGGAATCAAAAATGGGTAGCAAACCTTTTCAAAAATTAATGAAACTTTGCCTCCCCACTAATTTGGACCTAAGGAATCCAAATATGCCATTTGATTCTTGTGTTAGCTGCTGCAAACAATAGTTTGGACACAACAGTTTTGAATTTCCATTGTGTCTTCCCCTCACTAGAAGTTTGAATCTACATTTAGTTCATCACTGATTTTTAAACCCTTCCATTGCACTTGAGCTCTTCATTTCTGTGGTTTTAATCCACATGAGGTCCATCCATGCAATAACCCTAAGTTGGTTTAGAAGAATCTCACCTATGTTATCATATGAGGAAAAAGTGTCAACTAAGCCCCTATTTCATACACATGACTCCAACATTTGTGCAAACTCATGTTTCTTTGTATTCACATTTTTGGGACCTTTACAATCCTCCCCCCCTTAAAAGAATCTCGTACCGAGATTACAAAAGAAAGATGAGGCGGAAGGTAATTACAACAACTACGACAAAAGTTCCGGATAGTTCTTGTGGAGGTAATCTTCACTCTCCCAAGTCGCTTCTTCCGGTGTGTGATTACTCCACAGGACTTTGTAAAATTTCAAAGTCCGATTTCGAGTGATCCGGCTCTTCTCGTCGATAGTCTTGATGGGCTTCTCGGCGTAGGTGAGATCCGGTTGCAATATCTCCATGTCTTCTGAAAATATCTCCGTCGGTCTCTTCAAACACTTTCTCAAGTGTGAGACATGGAAGATGTCGTGGATGGCCGATAAGGATAGCGGCAGCTCCAAACGGTAGGCTACCGGCCGACACCATTCTGTAATAAGGAACGGACCCACAAAGCGAGGCGCTAGCTTTCCCTTGACCCCAAATCGATGAATTCCCTTCATCGGGGATACTCGGAGATAGACGTGATCTCCGACTTCAAAACACAAGGGTCGGCGTCGCTGGTCCGCATAGCTCTTCTAGCGAGATTGAGCGGCTCTGAGGTTTTCTTGAATCAGCTGGACTCGCTCTTCGGCATCTTTTACAAGATCAATGCCAAAAATCACCCTTTCGCCAGATTCACACCAATTGAGTGGTGTGCGGCACTTCCTGCCATATATCGCTTTGTATGGTGCCATTTTAATACTGGATTGGTAAACATTGTTGTAGGAGAACTCTGCTAATGGCAAATGGTTATCCCAGTTCTTTCCATGATCTATGGCATATGCCCTCAGCATATCTTCTAAAATTTGATTCACCCTCTCTGTTTGACCGTCGGTCTGAGGATGGTATGGTGAGCTTCTGATTAATTTTGTTCCCAGAGATTCATGTAGTTGCTCCCAGAAACGAGCAACAAATATTGAACCCCGATCAGATATGATGGTTTTGGGGACTCCATGTAAGCATACAATTCTGGAGAGGTACAACTCTGCATATTGCTTAGTCTGGAATCCCGTATTCACTGGGATGAAGTGGGCTGATTTGGTTAAGCGATCAACAATCACCCAAATGGAGTCATGCTTTCTGGACGTGAGAGGCAGTCCGACAATAAAGTCCATGCTGATGTCCTCCCACTTCCATGCCGGAACGCTTAATGGTTGCAGCATTCCCGCTTTCTTTATGTGGTCAGCCTTGACTCGCCGACATGTATCACATTCAGATACATATTTGGCAATTTCTCGCTTCATCCGAGTCCACCAAAATTTCGTTTTAAGATCTTGATACATCTTATTGCTCCCTGGATGTATCGAGTACTTGGACATATGAGCTTCGTCCAAGATCTTCTTTCTTAGCTTCAGGTTCCGGGGTACCACGATACAGTCGTTAAACCATAACAGGCCTTGATCATCTTCCCGGAAGCATTTCATTTTATCCTCTTTAATCCTTGCTCGTATATTCCGCATCCCTCTATCTCTCTTCTGGGCTTGTACAATCTCCTCTCTAATGGTAGGCACAAGAGCAAGATTACACAACGCCCCATACGGAACCACCCGCAAGCTTGGTTCTTCCTCCTCCTCCGGAACAACTGACAAGTTATTAACGTGGGACTTACGACTGAGTGCATCAGCCACCACGTTAGCCTTGCCCGGATGGTAATGGATCTCGAGCTCATAGTCTTTAATTAATTCCAGCCATCTACGCTGCCTCATATTAATATCCTTCTGAGTGAATATATATTTGAGGCTCTTATGGTCGGTGTAGAGGTGCACTAAATTTCCAAGTAAGTAGTGCCTCCACATCTTCAACGCAAGCACCACTGCAGCGAGTTCTAGGTCATGAGTGGGGTAGTGCTGCTCGTGCTTGCGGAGTTGACGAGACCCATACGCGATCACGCGTCTATCTTGCATTAAGACGCAGCCAAGTCCAATGCCTGAGGCATCACAATAAACATCAAATGGCTTTGTTGTATCCGGTTGGGCTAACACCGGTGCCGTTGTGAGATGTTTCTTCAAAGTTTGAAATGCCTCTTCACAGGCCTCTGTCCACACATACTTGCTGCTCTTCTTCAGCAACTCTGTCATTGGTTTAGCCACATTTGAGAAGCTGAGAATAAATTTTTGATAGTAACCCGCTAGCCCCAGAAAACTGCGGATTTGATGAACAGATGTTGGAGACTCCCACTTCAAGACTTGCTCAATTTTAGTTGGATCCACGGCCACACCCTCTGCTGAAATCATGTGGCCTAAGAATGGTACTTTGCTGATCCAAAATTCACACTTGCTGAATTTGGCATACAGCTTATGTTCTCGTAGGCGTTGGAGCACAATATGGAGATGTTTGGTGTGCTCCTCATCCGATCTGGAGTATACGAGAATGTCGTCGATGAAAACCACGACGAACTGATCCAACTCTGGCATGAATACAGAATTCATGAGATACATGAAGTGTGCGGGTGCATTTGTTAGTCCGAAAGACACGACTAGGTACTCATATAGCCCGTATCTAGTCGAGAAGGCCGTCTTCGGTATATCCTCCGCTCTGATCTTTATCTGATAATAACCAGACCGTAAGTCCATCTTGGAGAATACCTTGGCACCCACCAACTGATCAAACAATATATCGATCCGCGGCAGTGGATATTTATTTTTGATCGTCACTGCATTCAGCGGCCGATAATCCACACATAATCGAAGTGACTCATCCTTTTTCTTCACAAAGAGGGCTGAACAGCCCCATGGCGATGAGCTTGGTCGGATGAACCCTTTGTCCATTAAGTCCTTTAGCTGTTCTTTCAGTTCAGCTAATTCCTTCGGAGACATTTTGTATGGCCTCCGAGATATTGGTGTGGTTCCCGGTGCTAACTCGATCTTGAATACCACATCCCTCTCAGGCGGCATCCCTGGAAGATCATCGGTAAACACATCTGGGTACTCACGGACCACTGGAATATCCTCCAGTTTCGTGGTCACACTGTGGTACACCACTGGGTTTTTAGAATCCACGGCTTCAAGTATGAGCGTTTGGAGACCGTAGATTGGAGAGTCCAAACTAACAATCCGTGGACCAATATCAAGAACAGCCCCATGGTAGTTCATCCACGCCATTCCTAGAATCACGTCAATCTTCTGTCCCTCTAACACAATGAGGGTGGTGGGGTATACGTTTCCACCTAAGCACAATGGTGCTTTGATCACTACTTCATTAGCAGCTATATTCCCACCCGGTGAGCGGATAAGGTAGTGATCCTTCGGTGTAGAGGTGGAGAGCTCAGCTTTGCACACATACAACCTGCTGATGAAATTGTGTGTAGCTCCAGAGTCAAATAAAATTAACACGGGCAGTCCATTGAGGGTGAACATTCCCGCTAGGACAGGTGCCCCTCTGGCACATCCTCTAGAGCTGTATGATAAATGCACCCGGATTTTGGTGCAGTTCCTTGAAGCTGAGCACGGGGTTGATTTATACCCCGCCCCGGTGTAGTTTCTCTACGGTGTATCCTTTCCGGACACTTCCTGCTGATGTGACCCAAGTACCCGCACGTGAAGCACGGTTTCTCAGCCGGTTCCTGGTTGCTCTGTGCATGGACATTAGTGGTATTCTGCTGCGGCAAGAACACTTGAGGAGCAGAATAACATGGCTGAATATACCGTTGTTGCAGCTGTCCGAAATCAGAGTATTGGGAGATCGACTGGAATATTGCCGGAGTCGTCGAGCCGGCTGCATCAGCTGACAGTTCAAGGTACTGTCTACCACCCTGTATTTCTGCGGAGCACTACTGCTACTCTCCGGTGGTATATGGTTCTTTCTTTTCTCAGCCTGAACTTCCCGCTGAGCATCTTCAACCATGATGGCAGCACTCATCAATTCGTTGAAGTTCTTTCGATCAGCTAAAACGAGTCTCTCTTTTAGCTTGGGATTGAGGCTGCGGAAGAACCACTCACACTTTTGTGCTTCGGTGTTCACGTGTTGAGGCGCATACTGCGCCAGCTTGTTTAACACTCGCGAATGCTCGTATGCACCCCTCTCCCTCCTTGTTTTAAGGCCAGAAACTCCTCGAGTTTCCGCTGAATTATTCCAGAAGGAACATGATACGCGAGAAATGCCTTCCGGAATTCTGCCCATGTACAGTCATGACCAGCTGGTAAGGAGGCGACTTGATTTGCCCACCATGCACTGGCGGACCCGTGAAGTTGTTGCGCTGCGTATAAAACCTTCTGGTGTTCGGTGCATTGAAGCAACCCGAACTTAGACTCAATGGTACGGATCCAGCTATCCGCCACCAGAGGATCCTCAGATTCAATGAAAACCGGTGGTTGAGTTGCCAAGAACTCAACATAGGAATTCAGTTGAGGTTGGCGCAAGTCTTCGTCTTGACATCCCCCTTGACGGGATGTATTCATCACCAGAGTGCGGAGCAAGTCGGTTCGCTCATCGCTTGCACCCGTATGGCAGCCAGAATGTCCGCCACCGTGACCGTGGGTGAAGGCCCTGGTGGAGGCTGCGGTTGCGGAGCTCGCTGCTCCCGCTGTGGAGAGTTATCACCACCACCGCCACGGGAACCACCCACTTCACCCATGGAACGAGTTCGCACCATTCTGCAATTGCAAGAGTTCATTATCAGCTCAACAATATCACTTGATTTATTCCATAAACAAAGTAGTGCAACACTGATAATGAAATCTTAACATGGAAGCAAAATGATTTAAGCGCAAACTGATGTATCTAACAGCAAGGATTTAAAGCAGATTGACCGGTCCTTAACAAACCAGATTTTGATCCAGATAAAAGCATTTTCATAAATCATGTGGAATACCAAAGTTAAAGTTAACTTTAATATCTTTCCAATGAGTATCCAAATGCCTCCATATCACTTCTGAATCAAAAGTTATGACTTCGCAAAGTTGACAGACTTTCTGGATAAAATTTGCCAGCATCTCCTTTGTATGTGGCTGACTTTATCACAGTTGTATATGGAAATACAACAAGAATCTGAACAACCTTTGAACTACAACAATGTTGCATATATCATAAACTTTCCAATGGTGTATCATATGCTCCTTATAGATTTTTTTCTACAGGAAGTTATGGCTTAAAAACAAAAAGGTCCAGAGAGGTTTTTGGTACTGTCCTAGTTCTGAACAGTTTGCCTTCAACTGGACTTTTCACCAACTTAACGTGTGATCTTGCTCTGGAGGTCTACAAGAAAGTTGTAGAGCACTTGAAAATCTTTCCAGAACTGTATCATACACATTAATTGGTTAAAACTACTCAGAGTTATGCTCTGTAAAAGTCCAGCAAGAATTCCTGCTAGAAAAAGAACACTCTGTTTTTGAAATCTTTGAAACCTAAACCTTCTCTTATTTGAATCTTAGCTTAAAATAAGAGTTCAGTAACTAATACTTATTTCAAACTTACATTTTTAGTTGAAAGTTAGCTCATGAATCATTTCTTCATAGTGAAGAGGTTATTAAGTGTAGTACGCTGTCGATGCACCGTAAGAAACATATCGGTACTACGTTGCCTCTCCAAAAGAAAATCTTACCCGGATTATACCGGCATATACGTGTTATCAGTGGCACTTAGACGGTCTCTCGCACATGTGTGCTACACGGGATACGTACGTGGTTAGTACCTGCAGAAAAACACCCAACAGTGGTGCACTCAAAGGTTGTTTCATTTCAGGCAGATCCATATTAGAAAGTAAATACAAACGCCCGTATCATTGCCATACGGCTGTCCTTGAGTTAAGTCGCGTCTCAAGGTACGTGATCGTGTCTCAACACCACACGACGGGGAACCCGAGTATGTCATGAACGGGTCGTCACGGTTGGGAATGTTATCAACCCAACGGATACCACCTACTGCCCTGCAGGGCACGCCGATGGCAAGCGCTGCGTATGTCCTCCTGAGCTATTTCCAGACGAACACACTATCGCGTTACTGACCACACGATGGGGTCTCCACTTACTTGCCTAATGCACGCTATGGATCAGCGTTTCATATGAACTCAGGAACATGAAGAGTCCAAGAGTTTCATATTGACGTCTCACACAAAGCTGTGAGACCTATCCCTGAATCACTTTCCTCGTCAGGGGAGCTAACCGAAATTGAACCGCTTTCGGTGGCGTTCCTTACCATGTTTACTTGAGCGTAGGTGTGTCGTTACATAATAAAAAATTCAGAATTATAACAAGTATGTTAGCGCTGCCACTGTAAGTAACTATACTACTATAGTCCTTATGTGGGTCTAATACCGTTTCCTCACCGTATCCTAAGTTTTTATCGTAATACGAACCTTATTCCGTGTGCTATTACCAATGCGGCTCTGATACCACGCTGTGAGGACCCCGCCGTCCCGATTACTCACGGGGACGAGACACCTCGCCCGGGAATCGCATTGGGTGGTGTCGTGCGATGCGGCACCCAACAGCACACATAATAAAGCATCATATTACATAAAACAAGCGGAAGCTTACAAAGTGTTGAGTTTACAAATACTTCTCAAAATAAACTACAGCGGAAGATTATTACAACTCACGTCTCATACCTATGCTAAGCAACAGAGAAGGTGTCCAGCCCGCGGACCCTTCTCGCTAGCAACACTGTCATAATAGCAGCGGCAGGGGTTACCATGAGTTCACCACTTGGGGAGTTCCGAGTCTCATCGGGCACCCGTACATCTCGGCGTACAGTTATTACCTGCAAAACAACTTGTGCAGTATCTGTGAGCACGAAGCTCAGCAAGACTGACCCGTCACCCTAGTCATGAAACTCTACATGATGAAAATAGAGGGCTGAATATAGAAGTTTGCACAAACGATGAACTTGAGCTAAAGAAGAGTCCTTACTTCAAGTTTTAAGCAACTTTTATAGCCCTCGCGTAACCTACATCGAGACTCCACAATCAAACAAGAAAAGCTTCATCTCGATGTCACTTGCCCGAGGTGAAAATAACTTTAGTGAGCTATTCTAGACTCATACAAACCTTATGCCATTAACGTCGAGACTCCACAATCAAACAAGAAACGCTTTGCCTCGACGCTACTAGCCCAAGGTGGAAATTAAATTTAGTGAAATCTTGATCATTCCTCATCTCCATTATGAGGATTACCCACGAAGCATGTTAAACATTTTTCCAGTTTATTAATACGTCAAGACTCAGTGTACAAGTATGCTCACTACCGCGAGCGACGGTGATTGCAATCAAAAACACCCAGCTGACACGACACGTACGCCCGTACTCGACGTTGCACACAGCAACCGTCACTGACGCCGTACGTGGCAACCTTTCACACGACACCCAAATGTCGAACCGGTTCCACTGACTGGGATTAAGTCTCTCTACGGCAAACCCTCGTAGAGCCGACTTCTCTATCCTTTCAGCATCGGCATCAGACGGTGAGGTATGCCTCGACACCCAGGTTAACATGTTACATCGGTTTCCTGGGTCCCATATTGCCAGTATGCATCCGGTACACATCTCAAACTTGTCTAGCGGGGCCGCACACGAGAACGAGCCTTAATCGACTCAGACATAGACTAGGCTCACAGGACCACGTCCTTGACCTTCCATCCACTGCCCGGTCTCCATTCCCAACTATGAGGATCAATTCCCAACTCTTCCGATTGATCCCCCTTAACCCCGTTTCACGAGTAGGAATCTGCCTACTCGAGTTATGCCTCTTTTAATCCACTTTTTGTGGACATCAGCAGTTATAATTAATTGATAACATAACATATCCTACATTAAACTCCAGGGTTTTCTGGTTCATGCATTTGGAGTGTCATACCACATAGACTTAATGCAATAAATAAAATGCTAGACGTATAAAGTGAATACAAATAAAAACTTGTAAGTTTTGATGCAAACCGGGGCTTGCCTTTGTTTTGCAGGTGACTTATATATATATGAAGTTCAGTTAGTGAAGACCACTTGGTGCTTGATCAACCTCTTTCATTGATCTCTACTCCGATGACTTCAACTCCTCCACGTAGATACTACACGTGATGAATAAGCATATATGTTTAATTGTAAAACATTGCTACAAGTTCTAATAACAAGTTTTTAGAAACTGGAACTCTGTTTAAGAATTTTAAAATGACACTGGTGCTAGTGGTTTAGGTTTGGATCTAAACACATGATTAAATGCTAAGTGGTTTTCCTCCTCTTCTATATTGATCACCTAAAGAGGTTAAACAGAACAGGGGTGATCCAGAGCTCCAATGGAGCTGAGAATTTCCATGTGAGTTCCTCGTCACAAGAAAACACCCTGGACCAATATTTGGGATTATCTAATGAGTGGATTACTCAGAATAATTCCCTAAGCCTTTAGGCAATAAGGAATTAATTCTGAATAAACTTGCATGTTCATGCAAAACTTAGTGAACTACAATTTCAATTATAGTTCATAAGACTTGCATGCATTTTCCAAAGATTGTTGGAGCTAAGAACCTCCCAGCAATGAATTTCCAAGTTCTGGAAATTCCCTGAAATGTTTCTGTATTCAATTGGATACAGCACCTTAAATTCTGAATTGCTCTGATCAAATGAACTTCAAATGGTCTGAAATTTCTACAGGAGTTCACTATTATCCTACAGAATCTTCTGGCAAAATTTGAGGATTTTTGGATTAACCAAACTCCCTCTAAAATTATTTTGCTGAAAAGCTTTAAAGGATTTTCCAGAATTAAATAAAGGGTTTCATACAAATTGGGTTCTATATTTGGATAGTACTCTATCAGAGGAATCCATCAAAATTTGTTTCACAATTTTTGGATTCTCCTACCCAAAGTTGTAGCTTTTCAAAATTTGAACTGAAAACTGAAATTCCCCAAAATGTTCAAATACTGGCTGTGGGTCCAGGGGACAGGTGTCACTAGCCGGGGCAAGCCACATGGGGCTACTGGGTATTTCCCGCGCTGCCACACCAGATCCCCCGCGCCACAGCCGATCAGGGATTTGAAACACCGTCGCCGACAGGCGGGACCCGCCGGGTCGTCTTCTACCTCCGGCCCCCGCGCCCGCGCGCCGCCGGGCTCACCGGAGTTCGACGGATTCCGGTCTCCCGGCCATCCCCCGAGCCATCCCTCGCCGTTAGGGCCTAATTTCATGTGCTGAACAAGATGGGCCCCTCTTCCCCGGCCGGCGATGGCTCTAACCTAGCTGGCCACGGCGCGGCGGCTCTGGACCAGTTCGGCGACGTTGCCCGGCTAACCTAGCCCGCCAAAACACCGGTGAAACGGCGCTACAGCACCAGTGGACGCCAAGGAGGATCGTCCGGGTGGTGAAGCAGTCTGGAAATGGCCCTAACCTAGCTCTCATCGGGAGCCCGAACCGCCCCATCATAACCGCCGTCGGAAAAGTGTGAAATACGTTGTGCACAATGGTTTTCAGGCATTGGTTGCAAAAGGGCAAATGATCGCCGGCTAGCCCATCTCGTGTGTGCAAGATTTGACAAGCTACAGAGGATTGGAGAGCGAGAATTTTGGCAGCGATTACCGGATGCTCTGTTTGAGGTCGCCGGGACCAAATCTCCAAATTGGCCGCCGATCCTCCACGGTTTGCTCCAGGCTTTGGAGGAGAGCATCACCACGATGGTGCGCTCCCGTGGCCGGGCTTGCTCGGACGTGACAACCCTTGTGGAAGGCTGCCCGTGTGCGCCCGGTCGTCGGCTGGCTGTGGGTCGCCGCGGATGAGGCGTTTAAAGCTCGAAACATACCACGGATGGCTAGCTCTCATGCTCAGAAGGTGCGGAACGATGGCACAGCGTCGTTTTGCAGCTCGGGGAGGCGCTGTGGCATGGTTTCGCCGGCTCCCGATGGCTTTCCAGAGGGGGCAACGAGCTCGGTTCCGTTCTCTGGATAACACGCGCGTGAGGAGGAGAAACACGGATGGTCGTCTCGGTCACGCGGGAGGATCACGTAAGAGGCGCCGTTGACTCCCGTGCTGCCAGCGGCCCGGGCGAAGAGCAGGAGGTGGCTCGTTTTTGCCCCCGCGGTGACACCCGGTGAGACTCGTTCGGTGAGTGGAGACTTACGGCTGAAGTAATGGGAGATCTTTCACAGTGTTTAGCCTCCCCAATGACAGGTGGGGCCCACTCAATTTCCCTGCGAAAAGATCTCCATAGTTTTACAATTATCCAACCCAAATGTTTGAAAGTTGAAACTGAGCTGCATTTGAATAGTTTGGGCAAATTCCATCCAAATTCAAATGTCTATTTGAATTCCTTGCACATTTAACTCCATTTGTAAAAATGGGTAGCAAACCTTTTCAAAAATTAATGAAACTTTGCCTCCCCACTAATTTGAACCTAAGGAATCCAAATGTGCCACTTGATTCTTGTGTTAGCTGCTGCAAACAATAGTTTGGACACAACAGTTTTGAATTTCCATTGTGTCTTCCCCTCACTTGAAGTTTGAATCTACATTTAGTTCGTCACTGATTTTTAAACCCTTCCATTGCACTTGAGCTCTTCATTTCTGTGGTTTTAATCCACATGAGGTCCATCCATGCAATAACCCTAAGTTGGTTTAGAAGAATCTCACCTATGTTATCATATGAGGAAAAAGTTTCAACTAAGCCCCTATTTCATACACATGACTCCAACATTTGTGCAAACTCATGTTTCTTTGTATTCACATTTTTGGGATCTTTACACTACGTTCCTCACAAAGAAAAACCTATACCGGACTTAGCCAGCTTCGTTAGTTCAGTGGCACTAAACGTCTCTCGCACACGGATGCTACTCGTCTACCGATTCGTGGTCAGACTACATGCAAATAAACCACTCAATCGCCAGGCTCGGCTGCACACCGAGCCCGGTCCCAATACAGTTCATCCAACCGTCCGTCATCACTCGCACGGTTGTTCTCAAATCAAACACGCCTTGAGCTACGTGTTCACGTTACTAACCACGTGATGGGATTTCCCAAACTTGCCCCTAGCACGCAAGGGAAGGGCGTTGCTCAAATACCCCAAGCGACATGAAAAGTCGTAGAGGATATTCAAGCGGGTCGGGTTACCTGCCACCCGTGAGGCTCCATCCTTCAGCTTGTGCGCACTGGTGGACAGCGCTTACATGCACCCCCCAAGACATATGACGTCCCGAGATGCATTATTTTCTGACATAAGCAAATAGGTTAGTATTGCCACTTTCTATACACAAATAACATCCTTATATGGGCTACTAACTCGTTCCTCACCGAGTTTTTGAAAAAGATGACATTTTTAGTGCGTTAAACCCCAAGCAAGCTCTGATACCATGCTGACGTGGCCCCACAGCCTCGTGGAGCCAGGATCCCGCTAAGGGGTGCTGCGTTGCACAGCACCGGATAACACACATAAAATAGTACAAAGCGGAAGCAAAGTTTTATTACATAAACGAGTTTATGAACATTTTTACAACAAAATATGTCTACAGTCACGCGCGTAGAATACGCATCGAGTTCACGTTCAGCCCGTAAACGTGTCCCCGCTAGCACACATGCACACTAACATGGTGACGTGCACGACTCCCACTCGACGGGGTTTCCCTCTTGGGGTTCCTTCTCCTCCTCGGGAGTCTCTTCCTCATAACACCCGGCAAAAGCTTCAAACACAAGCAGTGAGCACGATGGCTCAGCAAGTCTGTTCCGTCTTTCCTATACATGAAACTGCTACATGCTGGATTATGTGTAATTTAGAAATGTAAGTTGCAAAGGACTCACCTAATTATTTGAACCTTACTTTCAAGTTTTAGCAGCAATTTGTGGAGAACCTCACGCTAAGGCACATGAGAGAGCCGCAATCAAAAAAGAAACACATTTCTCTCATGTACTTTGCCCAAGGTTAAAAAAGAACTTTAATTAGCTCTAAACTATAGCACTTCATTAATAATCAACGTTCATCCTTCAAATCAGCAAACATTTAACATGTGTCTAGCCTATTCTTTCTATGTCAAGGTACAGTAAACAAGTGGTACTCACTGACCACGAGGGACAGTGATTATAATCGATTTACACCTGCAGGGTTTACCCGAATAACCCGTCACGTACGCCCATACTCGATGTTGCGTACTGCAACCATCATGGACGTCGTACGCAACCACCTTTCACCCGTCAGCCAAACATTGAGGTGGTCCAATTGTCCCAAACAAGAGGTCTCTGCGCACGCATCTGCAGTGCCACCAGCCGATTTACACCTCAAGCTCTTAACATACCCTCTGAACGACCAGCAATGCCTCAACGTCCAGCTACCCGAATTACATCGGTTTCCCGGATCCCATATATCAGGTAGGTCTTTGGTACTGTTCTAGCTTGTTAAACAGGTCCGCACATGGCTCGGTCCTCAATCGACGCAAGCGGAGCTATGGCACCCAGACCCCAACGTCCTGCTTCCCTTACTCTCCGCTCGGTCTCATTTTTATTGCCATGTGTTCCATTTGCTATCTTTACCCGAGTAGTGTGCCTCTAGCCTATTCTCGCGAGCAGTTCCAACTACTCGACTTGTACCGAATTCTACACTATCTTAGCATTGCAGTAGCTAATCGAGGTTTAAAAACTTAATCCCAACCCAGGGTTTTGTTGGCTATGCATTTGGGTTTTCAAACAAGACCCTAATCAAAATTGAAGCGGGTGCTCAAAGTAAGTTCTCAAAACAGTAAAATTGATAAAAAGGCTAATGGAAACTGGGGCTTGCCTTGCTTCTGTTGGTCGTAGTCTAGCTGCTCCTCTGGAGTTATGAAGTCTAAGACTTCGGGCTCCTCCTCAACCTTAGCGACTACATGAGATAAATATATATATGTATCAATCTTAATGCATTTGAATTTGAAGTTGAATTTGTGAAGACTATAAGTCTTGCTATACAGGCCCAATGACTCTGAAATTTTTATTCGGGTTTCGATACAACCTAAAAAGAAACTTGGGCAAATTTCATTTGCAGCAAATCTCATTTGAGGCCTCCACAAATAATTATGTATTTGGCTTTAATTGGAGCTCTTAGGGTATTCTAGGGATTTTCATGGAGCAACCTATGACTTTATGAAAACTAGATTCTCATAGTGTTCTAATGGAGTTGGTTTCACTTAATTTGAAGATTCCTAGCCAAAGATATGAGCTAAACAATTTCAGAGAATCTGAAAATGTTTCTGGACATTTTTCATTTTCTCTGGAACAGTTTTATTAATTACACAATTAGGTGGATCAAATGAGCTCAAATGGATCTGAAATTTTTATGGTAGCTCAGAGATATTTTGGTGAACATCCTAGCCCCGTTTCAGAATTTTCCTCCAAAGGGTTCTCCATTTAAAATTCTAAACAGTTTAAATTTTGAAGAATTAATTCTGGAGAAATAAGGATTTTCATAAAGTGAAACTTGATCTTTTGTAAAGTACTCATAGAGCTGAATCCAACAAAATTTGGTTCACTCGATTTGGAGTTTCGTAGTCAAAGTTATGTGGGTTTGAAGTTTGAACTAAATCTGAAAATTGGGGAAAAGTTTAAATCGCTGCGTGTGGGACCGGGGCTACGTGTCAGTTTCTCAGCGGCTGACACACGGGGCTACAGAGTATTTCCCCGCACAGTCAAATCATATCCAGTGCCACAGTTTATCCCCGGTTTAAATATCTGGCCGCTGACACGTGGGACCGAGGGCTTCGTCAAACTCCCGACCTCCCGCGCTCGACCGCCGCCCACATCGCCGGAGGGGCTCTGCCGTGTGCAAAACTCCACGATTTTCACCGCCTCTGCCTAACCCCACACAGGGAATATGGTGCTGGACTTAGCTCGACATGACAACCACCAGAACATGGCTAGCGACAAGCGGTGGCTTCGGAAGAACCTCGGCCGTGTCGGCCGGGCTTCCTAGAACCCCAAAAGATCGAGCTAACGGTCGTAGAGCATCAGTGCACCGTAGGGAAGATTGTCATGGACTCAAGGCAGCTCGGAAAAGGTCCTAGGTGAGCTCTCACCGTGCGCACGACGGCTTCCGCCATTAGCGCCGGTAGCAAAACTAGAAAAGGGGCGGTCTACTGAAGTTTTCTTGCCAAGACTGTGAAGGAAAGTTACTCGCTACCAATTCTAGCTCGTGTAGGTGCAGTTTGAGGATCTCTAAATGACTATGGAACGAGAATTTGGTGAATACGCACCCGAAGGTCGGTCTGCACCGAATGGAAGGGAAAAACAAAATTCGTCGCTGGTGATCGACCACTCGGGCTATGGTTCGGGGGTCAACAACACAAGACCTTAACATGTTCCGGAATGCCTTAGCTTGGTTGTGACACCTCCCTGTTAGTCTGTCCACGGAAGCTCGAGGTGCGGAAGAACTTAGGTCACCGGAAAAACCTTCGGTATGGGTCAAGAGCAACCGGACTCGACTGGTTCCTATGACGGGAAAGGAGGAGGAGAGGCTCTAGTACCGTTTTGCAGTTCGGAGGGAGTGGGGGAGCTGTGCTTGCCAGTTCTCCAATCAAACCCGAGAGAGCGGCGGCGAGGCAAAGTTTTCTTGTGCGAGGGAGCACAGAACTGAGAGGGAGAAGACGTCGGCTGAGTGGGCGCAGGCCGAGCAGGAGCTGAAAGCGGCGTCCAGCTCGGTGGCGACCGCAGCAGTGACCCGACAACCCGTGCCCGGCAGTCTTCAGTCGGTTTGATCACTGGTTAGACTGACAGGAGGGCCCCACTTCCATTTTAACCTCTGAAATTAAATTTCTCCCACTGCTCTAAACAGTAGTACCACTAATACCATTTGAAATTTGAATTATCTACCAAATGCCCTTTAGAACTTGATAGAATTCAAATTGTGAAGTGTTTGAATATAGTTATAGCACATATGCAGTTTGAAATTCAAATTGAATTCGAATTTGCTAAAATTGGCTCATGCAAAGATCAACTCCAAATGGAGTGAAAATTGGTGTGTGAGCTCACAAAAACGTGCTGAGTGTGAATATGAATCCCACTTTTGAATTCATGGGATGAAAGGAGTTTGAATTTGAATTTGAGTTCAAACTAGCCTCTTTCTTATTATACCCAAAATATCTTAAAAAGGTTTTAGATTTGGGTGAGATTTGGCATGAGCATTCCTAGTAAGGCGTAGGAATTTTTCATATGCTCAGCCCCTATATGATGCATGTGGAAAATACCACTTTTGCATTTTGTGAGTTTATCCTCTAATGACCATATTGATTGTGGTTACTTGCTCTTCAAATGTGTTCATAAGTTTTCCTCAAATGAGGTGTGTGTGGTGTGATGAACACTTTGAATGTGTGCAAAAACTTAGGCCCTTACACGGCGTTTCGGTACAATATGGCTGAAGCATCCCCTTGTAGCGACCTCTCACTTTTTCAAATGAGAAGTACCACATTTGGTAGTGGCACGAGCTACGATGCTTCAACAGATGAAAAGACAGCTGCTTTGTTATACATTTACGCTAACATAGACGGGATGGACAATTTTTTTCAGTAAGTGGTTTTTCAACATCTATACTAATTTGCGTGATGTGTTATACATCTATGCTAATCATTCTGTTTTGTCCTTATTTAGTGAGTTCGATCGACAAAATTGGAAGTCTAAGCAGCAACCTACGACCAAGCAAATACAAACAATGCGACATTATGGAGTCAATGGAGGATCTAAATTCCAAACCTGGTTTCGAAATCATGTAATGTTTTCCTTGTCTTGTTCCTCTTAGTAATTATGTTCATAAAAAATCTGTTTTTACATCATATGTTGAACAGTGCAAGAGACGAGCTGGTGTCCATGAAGATTTGCGACAACTGTCCAACGGATCCATTAAAGTTAAACTCTTTGGTCGATATGATGTCAATGGGTTCCGATTTCGTTCAACTCAACTTTGATGCTCAACATCCTCCAAGGGCAACATCTAACACCGGAGTTGTGACGAGGGCCGCTGACGTCAAAGGATGTGAAACAAATTACTATGGGATCATAAACAAAATCCTAGAATTTAGTTTTGCCGGGGGTAAAGACCTTAAAGTAGTCTTCTTTGATTGCGATTGGTTTGATCATAACAGTGGAACTCGACAAAACCAATTTGGCATGGTAGAAGTGAAACACAAGGACCGGCTACGATGTTACGACACCTTCGTCCTTGCACACCAAGTCGAGCAAGTGTATTATCTACAATATCCATGCGAATAGCTTAGTGCTTGATGGGTTGCACACAAGGTGAATCCTCGTGAGCGGTTATATACACCAGACAATGCTGGGTACCTTGATGAGGCTGATGTTGTTTATCAAGAAGAAGAGTTGTCGGATTCTTTTATCGTTGAGACTGGTATACGACTTGATGACTTAGTTGGAGATGCAGAAGATCTACAGCCTCATAAGGTGCAAAAACGAAAACGGCGAACAACCACGACAAAAGATCGATGGTACGGTGTAAGGAGTAGAGTACATGATCGTGATACTGATGAATTTTGAAAATTAGTACATGTAACTTTTCCTTCATCTCTTCTTTTGTCTTCTATATTTTTCTTTAAATTCATTAGCAAATTTTCCTTTCATTAGGATGTCGTCGAGCAGTAGACGACGGGGGACGCATAGCTTTCTGCCCCCGAGAGCAGACTTCGTCTTCCAGGAATGTCAGTCTAGCGGGGCTAGTCTGTCACAGTTGTTGGGCCTCGACAGAGGCCAGGGGTCACGACAGCGGTCACGACAGGTAAAGAACATTTAATTATATAAATTATATAAGTACTTCTTAAATCTATATTATAAATCTTCAAAATTTCAGGATGACTCTACGTCTGAGAACACAGAGGTTAGGGGTCCTCTTCAGGCACCGCAGGTTTCAGAGCCTGCTTCAGAGCCTGCTTCGGAGCCTTCCGCAGGGCCTGATGTGGATCCGGCGCCACAGCGGCGTTATAGGATGAGCCACTACGTGGCTCCTTCTCCGGTTCCTGCACGGCCAGAAGATCGGGTCGTCATTTGTCCGGTTGGCGATAGGTAAGTAAATCTCTAACAATTAAATTTAGATATTTTTACAATAATATATGTACTAATTGAGAATCATGTATCAGGTCTTGGGCCGATGACTCGTTCACGGGTCAGGGACGCCACCGCCAGGTCAACGTTGTCTTGGGCCAGCTCATCTGTTGTCACTACCCCTGTCTAGTGAACGGATGGGCTGCTACGTCTTAGGACGATTACGCTACGGCCAAGGACATTACCTACGGCAACCACCAAGAGCATGTGTGGCACAAATTCATGGTAAGTATGAAGAATATTTGTTAAATGCGAACCTATTATATGTCAAATACATTTACTTACATATTTCTTCTTCTAGAAATAATACCGTTTGGAGGACAAGGCCCAGCTGGATGACGCCCGTCTGGTCCTCAACAATAACGCCGGGAAGCTCCTGACGCAGTCAATATCAATGGCTCGCATTTAGGCTACAAAGGCGTACTTTAAGTTGCATCTGGACGAGGGTGAGCCGGGGCAGTTATGGGATGTGGCCGACAAGTATTTGATGGAGGCCCAGTATGCAGAGGTAAAATGTTTATTTTACTTTGCTTCATTATCCGATTTTGATCAATGTTTTCATCTTATAACAAATGTGTGCAGGTCAACGTACCGTGGGTTGAATCCTGTCCGGACGCGTATAGTTGCCTGTGTGCTCATTGGGCGAGCTAGGGCTTCCAAGGCGTGTCTATGATCTGAAAACAGAGTAGAGGGACGGACGGGAAAAACCGTCTTGGCGGGATGGCTACATACGTGTCGCTAAATGGATGGTAAATGATACTCGAACCTTATTTTAGTTAATTTCTTGTGCTATCATTGTGCTAACACGTATTGATAGGAACGCGAGATCGGGCAGAAGCCGACCGCTATCCAGGTGTGGAGGAGGGGTTACATGGGAAGTGACCCATCGCAGCCTGATCAGCAGTCTTCTCAGACGGCGACAGAGACGTTGGTGAGTTCTTTTGTTAACTTAATTGGATTCTCTTTAATACTTCTGATGACTTTATTTTTCCTATATTTCCAGGAAAAGTATGGGGAGGAGGTGCGGAGGCTTCGAGGCGAAGATTACGATTGGCAGAACGCGCCAATCGTACCTGAAGCCGCATATGCGAGCGGTGGTAGGAAACCTTACGGCCGGTGAGTTTTGTTATTTTTTATTTAATGTCATGGACTTCGAGACACGAAATTTTAATACTCTTACTTAGTTGTGTAGGTTGGCCATCTTTGATGGAGTAGTCGACTCAAGGGACGCGCGGTCTTCCTCGAGGGCCTCTTCATGCTAGGGTGGGTCCAGCAGGCGTATGAGCCGAGATCTGGAGCTCCAGAGTGTCCAGGAGGAGCTCTAGAAGACGCAGGAAGCGCTGTGACTGACGAACGAGAGGCAGGCAGCGGAGCTCAAGGCTAGGGACGACTATCAACACTCGTACATGCTACAGTTGCAAGCTGCCATGCAGGTATTTTCGGACCTTCTACTCAACATTTCTAATATATGAATGACATGTTTAATATTTTGCTTCATATTTGCAGGCTATGGACGCAGGACAGCAGGTTGTCTTTCCTCAGTGGGCGCCACCACCGATACAGCTGCAACAGGGGCCGATGACAGGAGCACAGGTACAAAATTGCTCAATAGCTGAACTTGCTCAATTCTAGCTAACTTCTAATTTGTTAACTTGCTAAATTTGAACTTGTAATGATTTTATTTAGTCAAATATGCATTTTTAAACTTCTAATTTGTCTAACTATACATGCACATCACAGGGATCGGTGACGCAGGCTCAACAAACTCCATCCCCCAGCATCCGGCGTTTGGACGACAGCGCGAGGACAACTTCCTGGACTCCGGTGGCAGTGGTTGGGGTAGCGTTGGGTAGTGGCGTGCGTATATGTTCTGTTGACTGATATTTTTCTTTTGATGCCTGTGTGCTCTGGCCATCGAGCCAGGGCTGGCCTCGAAGCTAGGGCAGCCTTTTCTATTTGAAAAAAAACTGCAATCCTTATTGACGACGGTTTCTGATACTTAGCCGTCGTCAATAAGCCATAATAATTGACGACGGCCACAGCATAGCCGTTGTCAATAAACCATAATAATTGACGACAGACAGCTGTACCGTCGTCTATAAGCCACAATTATAGACGACGGCCAACTGTACCATCATCTATAATAGACCTTATTGACGACGGCCAGCAGTTGGCCGTCGTCTATAAGCTTCTTGAACAGCCACGTGGCTCGACAAACTTATAGACGACAGCTGGTTTTAGCCGTCGTCAATAAGTTTATTGACAAAGGTTGCCGTTGTCAATAACCTTATTAACGACTAATTATGGATGACGGCCAGGAACCGTCGTCTATAACCATTTACCGTCATCAATAAGTTATTGACGATGGTAGTAACCTAATAGAAGACAGTTTTTGGCTGTCGTCTATTTTTGCTATTCCTGTAGTGATTGACATGTCTAATGCACTTAGTAATTGCCTAGCATTTTCAGCATCTGAAAATTTAACATTGACACTACACAAGTTGCTGATAATTTTATTGAAGCGAGCAAAGAGGTCATCGATTGACTCACTGGGTTGTATCTCGAAGCGCATGTATTCTTTCTTGAACATATCTTGTCTTACCTCCTTGGTTGGATCCTTCGTGGTAGTCACAAAGTGTTTTCCACACATCGTATGCAGATCGGAGGTGTGCAACACTGTCGAAGTCACTTTGAGTTAATCCTTGTATGATCAAGTTTCGTGCTTTGTTATTGTTGTCTATATCTCTCATGTTCGTAGCCGTGACTTGATCGTTTGGCGGCACGCCATAAGTCTTGTACACCTTTTCCCATATTGCGAAGCCTTGCGCCTAGATGAAAGCCTCCATATGTGCCTTCCAAACCTGAAAATCAATGCCACTGAACACACAAGGTTTTGCGGAGTATTTCTCCATGATGATTAGTCAAAACACGTGCAAATCACAAAGATTAGAGCACCGTGGCTCTGATACCAATTGTAGGATCGAAGAGCACGTGAGAAGCTACCAGATGGGGTGAATGGTAGATTTAAAGTTTTTAGCGGAAGCAACAAAAACCCCCTCCGCAGAAAATCGATCTGTTAAAGAAACCGTGTATGCGACTGATCTAAATGTGTTCAACCATGACAAAAGTGGTGTATATTATAGAGAATCAAATCACGAAGACACGACAACAAGAATCACGGAAATCTGTCAAGAAAAAACTCAAGTGATGATCGAAAGATCAAACGAGGGTCCCGTCAACTACTGATCAACTCAACCACAATTCCTCCCGAACTTTGTGTTGAACCTCATCTTCTCCCTAAGACTAGTTCAATGGATCCCGTCACCAGCCATATCTTGAACTCAAGCAACACCTGCACATAAATAAACAACACATACTTTCGAGCACAAGTCTGTGACTTGACTCACATTAGTTCCAAAAACCACAACACCTTACATGAACACCTCACATAAGCATGTGCAAACCATAGCAAAATGTTAACCACGGTAAACAGCCATAACACTTCAAAAAATTAGTAATAGAATACTAAGCAAACTTTCCATAGATGTAAAGCAAGTTCTAAACATTTGCATGGTAAAAACATAACCATTGTGATTCAGCTTCGGACCTTGCCAAAGCTAACCGGACCTTGATTCGGAGCTTACAAAAGCTAGCAGAACCTAGCATCGGAACTTACCAAAGCTAGTCGGACCTACCTCCGGAGCTAACCAAACACATGTCGGACCTAGCCATAGCAAGTCAGACCTTACGTCGGATCTTGTCGGAGCTCGGACCTAGAGTTGGACCTTGACAAAAAGAGTGTTTGGCAGAATTCAAAACTTTTATCGTCATAGCCAATGTTTTAGCACACATAGGTCTAACATGGACCGAGGCGATGAAGACATCGAGTGTCATGTGGTCCAAAACGCCATCTATGGCAGATTTTATTGTCCACAACAGTACCAGGAGGAAGGCCTGATTGCTCTGGACTTAGGCTTTTTCTGGTACTGGCATGAAGTCCTCCTTCGGCTAGGCGCCTAGAGGACATGTCCCACATGACACTGGAGCAGGGATTCACTGCGAGTCGAGGACCCTATCCCCGACGGCCTCCCCTGCCGCCGGCGCATCGTCAGGATGGCATGTGCTTCTATCTGAAGTCGTCACGGGGAGGGATGTACCAGAGAACCTCACCGAAGGGCGCACACACACGAACATCTTGCAAAAGTGGACGAAGATGGTGTCCAGTGAGAGGGCGTCTGGAGGGCAAGAGTGCTGGGGAGCAGAGACTTCCAACGCGCAAGAGGAGAACAAAGGCCACATGGTGAGTGAGGGTGCCATCCGGCATCAGAAGGCCTCCTTTTATACTCAGCCATAACCTTTGGCAGGGCAATAGGCGTGGCGATTTGGCTTCACCTCTGCACGCCGCGGGTTGTTAGCCTCTCCCAACAATGGGTAGGATCCAGGCCCACCCATCATACATTGGGGGCCGAGGGGATAGCCTTTCGGGAACCTCCGACGGTTCTCGAGAAAAGTGGTGCGACCAAGTCATCGGTTGCCGCAGTAAGAGACCCAAGGGAGCCCCTCGGGCTTGATGCATCAACACTCACCTCTCCCTTTCGTGGGTAGCACCCAGGTCCACCCGGCGGACACTGGGGGCCAGGTGGGTAGCATCTTGGGGATGTCCGGCGGTCCCCGAGAAAAGAGGCGTGGTGGAGATGCAACAACGAACCAAGTTGGTTGCCGCAGTAAGTGCACCGAGGCAACCACTTGAGCACGTTGCCTTAAGCATTTACTTCCGCCAATTACATGTAGGATCTAGGTCCACTAGTCAGGGGCTAGCGGGATAGGCGAGAAAAGCCTCGGGAACATCCGGCGGTTCCCGAGGGAAGCAACGCGGTATCCTTGTAACTCATGTGTTGTTGCTGTAATTACCTCGAGGCAACCCCTCGAGTGCATCGTCGTGACCTCTCAAATCAGGTATGAACGCGACGATGCACAACTGTTTCGTTTGAAAGCACCCACCACACCGAGGACGTGCGGCCTTTTCATCTCCAAGGTATAACTCCTCATCCACTTCCGGAATCTCGCCACCACTTTGGTTTCCAAAGCGAAGGTTCAAAACCACCACGCAGGAGAGATGGGGGCCCCACCTGGGTGCTCAATGCCGCCCCCCCCCCCCCGAGATGGGCCCGGGGGCCGCTGTCGGTACTCTGCAGACCTGGTACCTCTACATAGTGGGTAAAAAACAGTCTAGGCCTTACCCCCAAGCTGAGGCGGGCCTCAGCAAAAGCCACGTACCCTAGGCCCCATGGTCGGCCCAGGGGCTGCCGCGTGCGCTTGGGCTCCGTAGCCAACACGTGCCATCGGGATCTGATCCGACTCCCCGCTGAGGGGAGCTCCGGTGCTGACACGTGCCCTGGGATCCCGTCCGAGCCTCCCCGCAGAGGTGAGGTCTGGAGCTGCCACGTGTACCTGGGCTCCAAGCTGCCTCCCCGCTGAGGACAGCTCCGGAGCAGACACGTGCCCTGGGCTCCGACCAGAGCCTCCCCGCTGAGGTGAGGTCCGTAGCTGCCACGTGTCCCCAGACACTAAGCCCGTCGATAAGGGCTCTAGAGCCGCCACGTACCCCACGACACCTCGTGGGCCGTGGGTCGACTAAGTCAAGAAGGAAGTGCTCTGTTAGGCTTCGCATTCAAGGCTCGCGCCTTCCCTCGATGCACGGCGTACTTCGCACACCTCCGTTCCTTGCCCGTTTGCCATTACGGTGACAAGACAGGACGGTAGGGAATGACAGCAGTACAGTGCCACCCAACTGCACTAAGCCGCCCATACAGGGCGAGGAGACGCGGCGACAAGACGGTGGCTTCATCATCACCTGACAAGCGGTCAGAGGCACTCAGCGTGCCAGACGGAGGGACTTAACTCCCCTGCCGGCCACTCTACTCGGAGGGTCAAGCCCTAGATCGTGTATAGGATTCTCTAAGCTTTGGGGCCACTTGTCGGGCCCCAAGCCCCATTATAACCACCCGGGCCTTGGACTATAAAAGGACCGAGGTGACCACCCTGAGAAGGGTTCCGACTCTCCACAATCGAGGTCACACAACGCACAAGCGCTTGCGCTCAAGAAATAGAACAAGCACACCCGTGGAAGTAGGGTATTACGCTTCGGCAGCCCGATCCAACTAAATCCTCGTGTTCATCCGCTCCCTCGTGCCCAGGTTGCAAAGGGCGCCAAGCCCCCTCCGGAAAAAAAGAACCTCGCAGGCTGCTTCCGAGCATGCTTACAGGCACTTGTAGTACTAAATCATATTATAGGAACTTGGAATTTGGGCTTTTACAAGCCCCATCATTTTGATAAAGAATATTAATTAATCCTAAACTTAGTAAACTTTTTTCACACGCAGTTCTATATTAAAAAACCATCTCGATAATTGCCTATTCATAGGTCCGCTCTTCAATTTCTTCTCATTTTCTTAATTTTTTATTTATATTCTAATGTAAATACTCAAACATGTATAGATTATGCAAATTTAAGTCTAAACTTGATGATTCTTTTTTTCTATATTCATTAAAAATTAATATATACAGATAGAACAAAAAGTCTAAAACTTATATAGATAACATTGTTATGTTTTGTTAAATATAGAATTAATTTATATGCTCATATGATTCAGATTTTCATATCTTCAAAAAAATGGATCTTCCACTTAAAGTTGGTTTGTATGAATATATTGTCTTATTTATAGATGTATGAATTTTGTTAAATTTTTTGAAGAAATCTAACATGTCAAAATTCAAATTATCCTTCATTCTAATGAAATGCTCATATACATATAAGGCATTCTTCAAATTTTGAACACACATTGATTCAAACAATTTTGTAAAAATCTGAAAAAAATCATAGCGGTTGGTATGATGACTAAAAAGTCCTATAGAAAAAATCACTCACAAAATCATTGTATTATGCAAGATACAAAAATGAAAATAACCTATTTATTTGTTTTTTATGTTCTAACCAATTTCAAAGGTTTTTCCAAGTGAAATTTAATGGGCACTTGTAATACTAAATCATATTAAAAGAACATGGAATTTAGGCTTTTACAAGCCCCCTCATTTATATTATAAATATTAATTAATTCTAAACTTAATAAACTTTTTTCACAGGCATTTCTATATTAAAAAAACTGTCTGCGATAATTGTCTCTTCATAGGTCTGCTCTTCAGTTTCTTCTTCCTTTGCTTCATTTTTTATTTAGATTCCATTGTAAATACTCAAACATATAGAGATTCTGCAAATTATGTCCAAATTCTATTATTATTCTTTCTATATTCTTCAAAAATTAATATATACCAGATGGAACAAAAAGTTTAAAACTTATATACGTAACATTGTTATGTTTAGGTAAATATGGAATTAATTTATACGCACATATTATTCAGATTTTCATATCTCCTAAAAAATGATCTTCCACTGAAAGTTAGTTTGTATGAACTTATTGTCTTATTTATACATGTATGAATTTTGTTAATTTTTTTAAGAAATCTAACATGTCAAAATTCAAATTATCCATCATTCTAATGAAATGCTCATATAGATATGAGACAATGTTCAAATTTTGAACACACATTGATTCAAACAATTTTATAAAAATCTGAAAAAAATCATTGAGGTTGGTATGATCACAAAATCATTGTATTATACAAGATACTAAAATTACAAATAACCTATTTGTATGTTTTTTATGTTCTGACCAATTTCAAAGGTTTTTCTAAGTGAAATTTAATGGGCACCTGTAATACTAAATCATATTAAAAGATCTTGGAATTTGGGCTTTTATAAGTCCTCATATTTTGATCAAGAATATTAATTAATTTTAAACTTAGTAAACTTTTTTCACAGGCGGTTCTATATTAAAAAACCATCTGCGATAATTGCCTCTTCATAGGTCTGCTTTCACTTTCTTCTTCCTTTGCCTCATTTTTATTTAGGTTCCAATGTAAATACTGAAACATTTATAGATTCTGCAAATTAAGTCCAAACTCGATGAATGTATTTCTATATTCTTCAAAAATTAATATATACCAGATGAAACAAAAAGTTTAAAACTTATATGTGTAACATTGTTATATTTTGGTAAATATAGAATTAATTTATATCCACATATTATTCAGATTTTCATATCTCATAAAAAATGGATCTTCTACTGAAAGTTGGTTTGTATGAACATATTGTCTAATTTATACATGTATAAATTTTGTTAATTTTTTAAAGCAATCCAACATGTCAAAATTTAAATTATCGATCATTCTAATAAAATGCTCATATACATATGAGGCATTCTTCAAATTTTGAACACGCATTGATTCAAAAAAAATTGTAAAAATATGAAAAAATCATAGAGGTCGGTATGATGACTAAAAAGTCCTATAGAAAAAATCACTCACAGAATCATTGTATTATGCAAGATACAAAAATGATAAATAACCTATTTATTTGTTTTTTATGTTCTAACCAATTTCAAAGATTTTTCCAAGTGAAATTTAATGTGCACCTGTAATACTAAATCATATTAAAAGAGCTTGGAATTTGGCCTTTTACACGCCCTCTCATTTTGATTAAGAATATTAATTAATCCTAAACTTAGTAAATTTTTTTCACAGGCGTTTCTATATTAAAAAATCGTCTGTGATAATTGCCTCTTCATAAGTCTGCTCTTCACTTTATTCTTTCTTTGCTTCATTTTTATGTAGATTCTAATATAAATACCCAAACATGTATAGATTATGCAAATTAAGTCCAAACTTGATGATTTTTTTATATTATTCAAAAATTAATATATACCAGATGGAACAAAAAGTTTAAAACTTTTATCGGTAACATTGTTATGTTTTGGTAAATATAAAATTAATTTATATGCACATACTATTCAGATTTTAATATCTCCTAAAAATGGATCTTCCACTAAAAGTTCGTTTGTACGAACATATTGGATTATTTATATATGTTTGAATTTTGTTAATTTTTTTAAGTAAAGCAACATGTCAAAATTCAAATTATCCATCATTCTAATAAAATGCTCATATACATATGAGGCATTCTTCAAATTTTGAACACACATTGATACAATCAATTTTGTAAAAAGCTGAAAAAATCATAGAGGTTGGTATGATGACTAAAAAGTCCCATAGAAAAATGCACTTACAAAATCATTGTATTATGCAAGATACAATATGACAAATAACCTATTTTTTATATTATGACCAATTTTAAAGGTTTTTCCAAGTGAAATTTAATGGGCACCTGTAATACTAAATCATATTACAAGAACCTTGAATTTGGGCTTTTACATGCCACCTCATTTTGATCAAGAATATTAGTTAATCCTGAACTTAGAAAACTTTTTTCATAGGTGGTTCTATATTAAAAAACCGTCTGTGATAATACATCTTCGCAGGCGGTGTTTAATTCATCTTCTAGGAGGAGGAGGGTTGCACGCCGGTTGCACTTCTCTACACCACCGGCTGCAAGTAAGTTCTCCACAGCTCTTCCTCCTTGGGCTGCTCATCTCCCTTTGTCAACAATGGAAGACACACTTTTATCTCGCCCGTCTCTGCACCACCGGCCACAATTAAGTTCTTTGCACCTCCTTCTCCACGGACAGCGTGTTTTCCTTCTGTCCAACTCCAGCCGCTCTCTCTTTCAACACTTAGCGATCGACCAACTCTAGTGCGACCGCCGCCTACCGTCCACTGTTCGCCATCGCCGTCGTCGTCGTTGCCATCACTACTCACTCCTATTCTACATCGTTGTCATCGTTCATGGCTGGGAACTTTGTTATCGACTTGGCGCGTGGCTTAATCAAGGAAGAGTGCTTGGCGTGGCGCAAGAACCATCCCCATGTATGTACATGTGTGTGGGGACCATCCGGTGGTTCACCCACTCCAGGATTGCATAGGGTGGTGCCGTACGATTCGGCGCCCAACAGCACACACGAAAAGATTAAAGAACAACATACAAACTTTTATTTGATATAAAACAGCGGAAGTCTTTTTACAAAACCTATTCATACAGCGGAAGTAATATACATATACGGCCTCTCATCCTATCTATGCAAAAGTGCAGCCGTCCAGCCCGGGGACGCTACACGCTAGCAGCATGGAACCGGAGAAATCACGGCGGCGTGCAGGGCTCCATCTCGGCCGTGTACCCCGACGGGGGCATCGCCTCATCCTCGGAACCCTCCTCATAGCTCTCACCTGCATACAGCTCAAATATTGCAACCGTGAGCACGATGGCTCAGCAAGGCTTAACCGTCTGACCTAGGCATGGAACTCTACATGCAAGGAGGTGTATGATAGGAAAAGGAATTTGCGACAAAGACACGCCTATAAGTTGATCCTTGCTTTCAGTTTTATAGCAGCAAATTTATGTGACTTAGGCAGCCCTCACATCGGAAGTCCACAATCAAACAAGAAACGCTTTCCTCCGATGTGGTGATGTCCAAAGCGGAAAGTAAACATAATTAGCTCTACATCTACAGCTGACATGGTTTCCAAAACATTAATATATCATCACAGCATATTATCATTCAACTGGCTTACTTCACTTCTTACTACGTCACGAAACAGTGAACAAGCGGTACTAAAATAACCGCGAGGGACGGTGATTGCAATCAGGAGACACCCGGACAACACGTTACATACACCCACCTTCGGAAGCGTGATTCCACACTCCTTCCTACTCTGTTATATGCAACAACCTTTCAAAGGCAACCCAAACACCGAACCGGTCCATCCGTAACGGGCAGGAGGTCCCCGCGTGGAGTGTGACTGTGCCCACCGGCAGATTTACACCTTGCTACCCTCAACCCACTCCTATTTACAGTTGGGTAAGCCTCGGTACCCATGTTAACCATTTACATCGGTTTCCTGCTTATGTCAGTATGCCATCCGGTACTGTTCGATACTTGTTCATCAGGCCCGCACACGACTCGGTCCTCAATCGACACCAACAGGGCTACGCACGTTGGACCTCTGCTCACTGCTTCCTATCCCCCCTGTTGGGTCTCATTTTCACCACTCTTAAGCCATTTTCTATTCTGACCAAACCGTGTGATAAACCTTACCTCGCGAGTAGATTCCAACTACTCGACTTCTATCGAGGTCCTAAGCATATTAGCAGGGCCTTGTCTACTCGTCAGCTCTATAAGCTACCCGACCCTTCATAGGATTTAAAAGGTTATGCAAGTGGGGTTTCAATCACCCTAACTCTAATGCAAACATTCACCCTAGACATAAGTGATACAAATAAAGAATTTTATAAAAGGTACTTAAGTGCAAACCGGGGCTTGCCTGGTTGCGAGTCAGAGAAGAAGTTAACTTCTGGTGGGAGGACGTCCAAGGGCTCCGGTGCGTCCTCAACGTCGGTCACTATTATGAAATGTAATAAAATACATGTGTAAGTATTAAGGATTTATAAGAATTGAACTTCTATTCATAGCTACTGCTATTTAAGATCCTTAATTGGCTTTGGGAATTTTACAGTGGATACTAGACCCTCTAAGGATGATTTGAGCCCAATTTGGAGACATGTCATTTTATAATGTAGTCTTTAAAATTCGTACAAGTACAATGCTTATCTGAATTTTGAGCCCAAATCAGGAGCTTTGACATAGCTAGAAATGGGAGATCTGATTAGGGTAAGTCTCCATGGTTCTAATAAAATTTGTTTCACCATTTTTGGAGCTACCATCAGAGAGATATGAATTTTTGAAGTTTGGACAGGAGTGCTGAATATTTTCTGTTTAAATTTGAATTTCCAAATAAAGGCTGAATTTGGGAAGGTAATTTGACCTAGCAAATGAAATCCAATGAAGCCCAAATTTTTACTGGAGATCAGTATCTATGAAGAAGATTTGCTGCCCGAATTTGGGAATATTTCATAAAGAATTGCTCCTGTAATAATTCCGTAAAGGATTTACTAAAAACAATTCTACAGAAATTCCTGGGCATTTTCATGTAAAAGCCCAAGAAAAGGGACTTGTAAAAAACTTTTCTTCATCTCACAACACCACAATTTTCATTGTGGACACCTTAGGAAATGTTGTGAAAAGCATGTAACCTCCATCAAAAGAGTGACTAGAGGGGAGAGTCTTCACTCTCACAAAGTAGGGTTTATACACATATGATCACACAATGAGGAAATTCAAAACTGTTGTGTCCAAACTATTGTTTGCAGCAGCTAACACAAGGATCAAGTGGCATATTTGGATTCCTTAGGCCCAAATTATTGGGGAGGCAGAGTTTCATTAATTTTTGAAAAGTCTTGCTGCCCATTTTTCCAAAGGAAGTCAAATGTGCAAAAAATTCAAATGAATATTTGAATTTGCATGGAATTTGTCCAAACTTGTCAAATGAGCTCAGTTTCCAATTTTCAAACAATTGGGTTGGATAATTGTCAAACTTTGGAGATATTTTGAGGAAAAGAGGTACTGAGTTGTGGGGCCCACATGTCATAGGAATGAGTATACTTAACACTTAAGTTTCTCTCTGGTCTTCACTCCACCGAGGTGTAACCCCGGGGCGACACCGAGCGGCCGCCCCCGTCGACCGAGGCTCCACCTCCTGCTCCCATTTCGCGCTGGCCTGCTCCTTACCCCGGAAACCGGCGGCAGCACGTTGCCATCTTCGCTTTGATCGCGCGCTAGCTGTTCTTCCCACGCGCAAACAGCAATCGGCGCTCACCGCCGCACTCCTTTCTCCCCGATTGCCGGCCTCAACCAAACCTCGGTTGTGCGCACCGGCAGTACAGAAAAGCAGCGCCTGTGCCTGCTCTACCACACCAGCCCCGCAACCCCAAAGACCCTAGCCTGTGACGCGCACAATTCGGCAAACGGCACCGAGAAAACAGAGCTGTCCGGCGGAGAACCGGAGCTGGTCTCACATGGACAGACCCACCCAGAGTTTCTCAGGCCCGAGCTAGAGCACCCTCGGATGCGCTGGGAGCCCCTCATGCTCGTCCCTGAGGCTCAAGCCATGAGATGATCTACCAGGCTCGAATTTGGGAAAAGATCGCCGTCGGGCACCATCCGACCTTCTGATACGGTAATACCAAATTCGATCGTCCCTCTCGTTCTTAGGCCGTGAAACCTTGCACACAGGACCGCCACTAACCGGCGATCAGTAGTCCTTCACAACCCTAGTTGGAAATATGCACGTAGACCGTATGAAATCCAGAATTTCCGACCTCAAACGCGGAGGAGGTTTCGGGTGCACGGTGAGACACCATTAGCCGCCGGTCCCGAGCAGTTTTGAGGCTAGGTCGAGCACCCCTTTGGTCCACTGGTGCTGTAGCGCCGTTCCACCGAGGTCTGGGCAGGCTAGGGTGACCGGGCGACGTTGCCGAACCGGTCCAGAGCCGCCGCACCGTGGCAAGCTAGGTTAGAGCCATCGCCGACCGGGGAAGAGTGTTCCATCGTGTTCAGCACGGGAAACTAGGCACTAGCGGCGAGGGAGAGCTCGGGGGATGGACGGGAGGCCGGAATCCGTCGAACTCCGGCGAGCCCGGCGGCGCGCAGGCGCGGGTGGCCGGAGGTAGAAGACGACCCGGTGGGTCCCGCCCGTCAGCGATGGTTTTCCAAATATTTGATCAGCTGTGGCGCAGGGATCTGGTGTGGAGGCGCGGGAAATAACCTGTAGCCTCGTGGGGCTTGCCCCGACGCGTGACACCTGTCCCCGGACCCACAGCCAGTATTTGAACATTTTGGGGAATTTCAGTCTTTAGTTCAAACTTTGAATAGCTACAACTTTGGGTAGGAGAATCCAAAAATTGTGAAACAAATTTCGTTGGATTCCTCTGATAGAGTACTATCCAAATGTAGAACCCAATTTGTATGAAACCCTTTAATTAATTCTGGAAAATTCTTTAAAGCTTTTCAGCAAAAGAATTTTAGAGGGAGTTTGGTTCATCCAAAAATCCCCAAATTTTGCCAGAATGTTCTTTAGAGCATTAGTAAACCCCTGTAAAAGTTTCAGACCATTTGGAGTCGATTTGGTCAGAGCAATTCAAATTGGAAGGTGCTGTGCTCATTTGAATGCAGAAACATTTTCAGAGAATTTCCAAAACTTGGAAATTCAATTCTGGGCAAACCTTGACTCCAAAAATGCTAGGAAAATTCATGCAAACTCTATGAGCTATAATTGAAATTGTAGATCATTAAGTTGAGCATGAACAGGGGTATTACCTTAGAATAAATTCTTCCTTGCTGATTTGCCAAGAGAATTATTCTGAGCAAACCACTCCATGAAAAGTGCTAATGTTTGGTCCAGAGAGTTTTCTTGTGACAAGGAATTCACACAAAAATTCTCAGCTCCATTGGAGCTTTAGATCACCCCTGTCCTGTTTAACCAATTAAAGGATTAATCTGGAAAAAGGGGGGAAACCACTTAGCATTTCACCATGTGACTAAGTCCAAGCCAAACCACCAACCCCAATTCATATTTAAATTCTTAAAAAAAGTTCCAGGGGTTACAGGCTGGTTATTATAACTAATAGTAGAGGTCTTACTCTAAGACTCACATTTGCATCTAAATTAACATGTAGTATTTCATTAACGTGTAGCCGTTGAAGAAGAGACTCCGGAAGTGCTGGACTTCCTTCTTCCGGACGAAGAACTAACTCCTGACCAGCAGCAACAAGGCAAGCCCCGGTTTGCATTAACCCTTTTTAAAAGCTTTACTTTGTTTACATGTGTCATATGAAGTATGTATGTGCATTAGGTATAGAATGATTGAAACCCCACTTGCATAACCAAAGTTTCCTAAAAGAGTGAGGGTAGTGTCAAGGACCTCGAGTAGACAGGCTATGCTTAATGAGTCATAGGACTTCGGTACAAGTCGAGTAGTTGGAATCTACTCGCGAGATAGACAGTGGGACACACGGGTTCGGTTGAGCGACGCGAGATCACTTTAGTGATGAAAATGAGACTAGGCAGTGGCTAGGGCGCAGCAAGAGGGAGTCTTGTGTGCGCATCCCTGCCCGTGTCGATTGAGGACCGATCCGTGTGCGGCCCTGCTGAACAAGTATTGAACGTACCGAAGGCATATCGGATATATGGGCCCCGATAAACCGATGTAGCCTAAACCTCCGGGCGTCGAGGCATAGCACACCGATTTATAGGTGTAGGTTGAGGGCAGCAAGGTGGAAATCTGCCAACGGGCATAGAGAGATGCTCCGTGTGGGGAACCTCCTGCTCGTTTCGGTGCGACCGGTTCGACGTTTGGGCTGTTGGGTGAAAGGTTGTCCCGTACGGCATCGAGTGAGCGTGCTGTGCAGCTCCACGGGTGGGCGTACGTGACGTGCTCTTTGGGTTTTCCCTGCAGGTGTATATCGAGTCGATTCGCCGTCCCTCGCGGTGACGAGTACTGCTTGTTCACTGCGTCGTAACATAGACTAATGGATGAGATATATTGATTCAATGATGCTGATTGACATAATTGTATTGCGACATGTGTGCCACTAAATACTGCTTACTAAATTTCTGATTTCATGAACTGTTAACTTGTTGCTAAAAGATGAATTAAGGATGAACTTGTAGGCGTGTCGTTTTGCTGAAATGTTACTAACCTATGTCTGGGTATACCTCATGTAGAGTTTCATGCTTAGGTGAGTCGGTTAAGCCTTGCTGAGCCTTCGTGCTCACGGTTGCTGCTTAAGTGTTTTTCAGGTGAGGAGCCACCCACGGACTCGGAGTACGAGTCCACCGGCGAGGGTTACCCTCCGTCGGGGACCACGGCTGAGTGGGAGCCGTACACGCCGCGCTGAGCTGAGACGCGCAGCTAGTGTGGGTTGCCCTAGGGCTGGGCAACCGACTTTTGCTAAATAGGCGGGCGTGAGTTGTATAGTGTAGTCTTCCGCTGTGTAATAGAACAATAGTTGTAACTGAAGTTTGTACCTGTTTGTACAGTTTCAGTTGTTTCCCATGTAATATATTATGTTCTTATGACGTGTGCTGTCGGATGTCGCGTCGCGCGGCACCACCCACTGCGATCCTGGATGAGCGGATTCCGGTCCGCCACATTTCATAGCAAGCAATTTGTTTCTCTGTGAAGTACTCCTCGTGAGGAAATCCAACAAAATTGGTCTCACCCTTTTTGGAGTTTTCACACAAAGTTATGGGCTTGTAAAGATCAGCTAATTCCTGAATTATTTTTCTAATAGAAACTTCAAATAATTGGGCTGGGACCACTGTTTTAAATGGGACCAGTGATATCTCGGCAACACCGGGGGCTACGGGGTTATTCCCGTGCAGCCGCACCGGATCCGGCGCCACAGACCGATCCCCGCGCGTATACGGAGGCTGACCGGTGGGACCCGGCCCTCCTTCGTCTTCCTCGCGCTGCCCGCACCTCCCGCGGCGGCGCATGCCGGCGAGGCTCGCCGGGACGGGGTTCCCATGGTCCAAACTTCATCAAACTCGCCGCTCCTGTCACACCCGGTTTTTTCGAAGAACAACCAAGTGAATATCACATGTATGCCAGGATCATTTTCTCATACATGTGATGACAAATAGTGATGCATCTTTTATTTACAAGCCAGGTGTCGAACATAAATAAGTCTTACATAGCAAATGTCTCGATGGACAATAATAAGTTCATCACAAGTAAATAAACTAGCAGCGGAATATTATTCTCGAGGGCTCCTTCACAGGCGTTGCCCGGGGGTCTCCATGAACCTAGAAACCTTCTTCGGGTCCAAAGTCTTGGTCATTATACACCATCTCATTATCTTGACCTGAGCAGCAATATAAACCAACAAAATATGCAAGATTGAGTACCGATGGTACTCAGCAAGTGTGGGAAAGTTATGTCATGCATGGCTAGAACAAGGAGAGGTTGAACTCATGGTTAAAGCACTACGCAATTAATACCTATCACCTTAGCTTATTAAGCACCTACATTACTACACAGGTGAAATGGTCCCAATCTCCCATCCCATCATCATAATCAAATAACCATAACATCATTTCCAATGTTAAGCTCCCCGCTTAACATCCACAACTTCCAAAACCATCAATCCTCTAATCATGAATAAGTCCAAGCCGCTCTTGACCGTGAGCACGGCTGTCATGACAGTTTTGACTCTGCAGAGTTTGTACCACTGTACCCACATGTAGTGATTTCATCCCCCGTTGCCGGGTGGACTAAAAGAACCTCCATTATGCCAGTGGCTACGAACCACATTCACACTTCCCAGGTGTGTAGCCAGGAGATCACTACGAAGCCTTTGCAAAGGGATTCCCGACGAGCGTGAGCCCACTGAGGTTTCACCCCTAACAGCATACAAGAGGCTCCAACCCCGCTGCAGTGGCCCCCTCTTGAGCCTTGCTGTTCATATGGTAGTCCAGCTGAAACGTATTCCCCGCACCATCCAACACACCCATACTACGCCGGGGATACACCTAATTAATTGGCCAAGCTGCCCTATCTCAGCATGTGGTTGGCACGGTAAAGCCAGGTTACATGCTCCACGAACCGGTCCTTAGGATCCAGGCAAGTACTAAACACAAACCCGAGTCTCGTGCACCCAGCACACAACCAAAACATCCAACTTGCCTTGATCCCTACCTCTACATAACTCACAATATCTCATTCGAGAGTATGGTAAAATAAACTGATGATCTCATATCCCAAATATACCATTCTAAGCATGGCTAAGCATATGCATAATAATAAATGACATGATAAAATAAATCCCAACCGAAGCTACAAGGAAACAAGGTAATGCAATTCTAGGGAAACATCCTAGCATGGGTTTCATATTTCCATTTGACAATGCAAATAATTCTAGCTACACATCCTAGCATAGGATCAAAGTGGTCAAGGACACTTGCCTCCTTCCTGCTGCTCTTGAAATGGGTAGTCCTGATCTTGGAAAGGAATAACTTGCTCTTGAGCAGGTTCTACATCATACCATCACACATAGCAAAAGAAAAACAACAATCCATAAGACATAGTTCACACTTCCACTTCATACAAACCACACATTCACATGTAACAAAGCCATTCACAACTTCTATGTGTTGTGTTTACTCTATGTGTGTTGACCTTTGGCTTACATGCACTTTTAATCATGTGTATATGATTCCTACTTTTGTATTCACTTTATACTTGCATACTTTATATATGAGTTTCCAATTTAAATAAATTCCTTATATTCAATTACTACACCTTTTAGCTACCAAGTATGCATGAAAGGTATTTTCCTTCTCCATATGTGTCTTCAGAATTTCTACCAACCCTAAACTGAATTCTTTGGATTTTAGAAACTCCATTTATCATTTACTAGTTGCTATATTTTCAGATTTATTTCCTATGCCTAAATGTGAACTTTATTATGAAAATAACAAGACACATCATCTAAACAGATCAGGTTCTGATCTAAAATATTTAATAACATATTTTTGACCTTTTCCTCTGATGTAAACTATTTTACATTTATTTTCCTAATTTTCAGAACTATTCTTTACTTAAAATGTGTCCCTATAGCTAATAAATGTGAATAATAAATTAGACAGATTCATTTCAGCCAAAAATCTATTTTTATCTCACTCCAAAGTTTTCTAAGTACTGAGAAAGTTTTTAATTTAAATTTGACAATATGTTTGTCTAACTTTTAAAATTTTAAATACTAGCCACATATTAAATTTCCTAAATTTAATATCAAACAGGGTTAAAAAGGTAAACTCACCCCACTACAGGGTCTATAATATTATTTTAACAATTTTCAGGGGTCTAGCTACACATAACAGAGGAGTTTTTCCTAATTTTTATTAAGTCCATGGGCTAAAACTGATTTTTAAATGAATTTACATGATTTTCTGATGTTCCAGGGGCTAGATCAAAAGTTTTCGGGGCTAGCTCTTATTTCCCGAGAACCCCAGGGGGTAGCACGTAAGAATTCCAGTCTTTATAACGAGGGGCTGACGTGGACCGTCCGATTTAAAACAGACGGCTGAGATTATAACGTCGAACCGGTACGCGGGGATTTAAACTCTGCCGTGCGATTTAAAATAAATGACGCTCAAGCGGCCACGTCGCTCTGATCGAGCGCGGGCGGCGCTGCCCGGCGGCGCACGGCGGCGGGAGGCGGCAATCTTGCCGGAGAGTTTTGAATCTTTGTCAATTCTTCCTAAAACTGTGATTTTATGGCATAGATCGGTGGGGGGGAGGTCGGGGATCTCACCTCGGGGGTTTTCTTGAGCTCGGTGGTCCTGGAAGGCGGTCGGCGACGAGGTCCGAGGTGAATTCACGGCGAGGCTCGTCGGCGCTATGTTTGAACCGCAAACCACCGAGTTTTCTGCACCTGCGAGGTTCCCAGGAGGCAGTGGATCAAGACCAGCGAGTTAGATCGGAATTTCCGAGCGTAGATCGGCCAGAATTCGCCGGAGGGGCTCGGGTTCTCACCGGAGTAAAAACGGTGGATCGCCTGGGAAAAACAGAACGAGGCCGGGGTTTTTATAGACAGGGGAGGGCGGTGGGTTTGTTTAGATCGAGTGGGAGTCCTCCGGAACCAGAATTCGGACGGAAATCCGGTCGATTGCGATCGCGCGCGCGCGGGTGAACAGTCCGAGTTTCGGACGATCGGGGGTTAGGGATGACAGGTGGGTCCCACCTGTCTGAGAGAGAGAGCGTGGGCGCGCGGCTGCGGTCTGGCGCGGGGGCAGGGTGGGCCGGCTGGTGGGTTTCGGCCCACTGGCCGGTTTTTTTTTTTCTGTTTTCTTTTTTCTATTTCTTTTCTATTTTGAGTTTAATTTGAATTCCCGTTTAAATTTGAATTTTTGCAACACATGCAACACGTCCAAAAATTTTTAAACTCCCCTCTGAACAGGATTTTGGGGTGTCACACCTCTACCCCCCTTAAAATAAATCTCGACCTCGAGATTGGTGGTTCTAAGAAAACAATTCCAGAAATTGTGCCTTAAGCTCATCTTCTCGCTCCCAGGTGGCTTTCTCTTCTGAGTGATGCTTCCACTGCACCTTGCACATCCGGATTCTTTTATTTCTGGTGTGGCGTTCCATTGTCTCCAAAATCTTGTATGGTTGTTCGGCATAAGACAAATCCTCAGCTACGTCCACTTCATTCATGGGTAACACCTCTTCAGGCGTCCTCAGGCATTTCTTGAGTTGTGACACATGGAATACATCGTGCACATCCGATAGGCGAACTGGTAATTCCAGTTGATACGCCACTTCGCCTTTCCTCTCTAGAACTTGAAAGGGTCCGATGTATCGAGGTGACAACTTCCCTTTCACCTTGAACCGAGGACTTAGGGGACACCTTGAGATAGACATAGTCTCCCACGTTGAAAATGAGCTCTCTTCTTCGTACATCGGCATAGCTCTTTTGGCGTGTCTGTGCTATCCTCAAGTTGTTGCGAATTTCCCTCACCTTCGCCTCGGCTTCTTGGAGTACTTCTGGACCAAACACTTTACTTTCCCCTGTTTGGTTCCAAAATAGGGGAGTTCTGCACTTCCTCCCGTACAAAGATTCAAACGGTGACATCTTCATACTAGCTTGATAGCTGTTGTTATAGGAGAATTCCGCATACGGTAAGTTCTTGTCCCAACTCCGATTGTTTTTGAGTGCACATGCCCTCAGCATATCTTCAAGTATCTGATTGGTTCTTTCCGTCTGCCAGTCAGTTTGGGGATGATAGGCAGAACTAAAGTTCAGATGGGTTCCCATGGTTTCGTGCAACTTCTGCCAGAACCTTGAGGTGAACTGTGTCCCTCGATCCGACACAATCTTCTTTGGCACTCCATGGTAACACACGATCCTTGACATGTACAACTCTGCCAATTTGGATCCGCTGTAGCTTTCTTTCACGGGGATGAAATGAGCTACCTTGGTTAGCCTGTCAATGATGACCCATATTGAATCATATCCTGATTGAGTCCTAGGCAATCCCACTATGAAATCCACACCGATTTCTTCCCATTTCCATTCAGGCACTTTGAGTGGTTGCAATAATCCCGCGGGTCGTTGATGTTCTGCTTTCACCAACTGACATGTGTCAAATAGGGCAACATGTTCCGCGACATCTCGCTTCATGCCATACCACCAATACCTGCTCTTGAGGTCCTGGTACATCTTCGTACTCCCAGGATGAATGGAATAGTCGGAATCTTGAGCCTCCTTCAAAATTAATTCACGGATCTCTATTACTTCAGGCACACAGATCCTTTTCCCGTGCCACACCATACCTTGTTCATCCTCTCTAAAACCAGGAGCTTTATTTTCCTTGAGGAGTTGCCTGATTTCTTGTATCTTCTCGTCATTCTTTTGACTATCGCGTATGTCTTGCTCTAGTGTGGAGTCCACTTCCATGGCGATGACTTCACCACTATTCACAAGGCATAGATTGAGCCTTATAACCTCGTCCTTCAATTCTGCAGGCATGTCCTTTAAGCTCAACTTATTGACTTGCACTCTCCGACTTAAAGCATCGGCCACGATGTTTGCTTTCCCAGGATGATAGTTGATGCCCACATCAAAGTCATTGATTAGCTCTAACCATCTCCTTTGTCTGAGGTTGAGATCTGGCTGAAAATGTACTTCAGACTCTTATGATCCGTATATATCTCTGTCCTCTTCCCCATCAAATAGTGTCGCCAAATTTTCAACGCGTGTACCACTGCGGCTAGTTCTAGGTCATGTGTAGGATAGTTTTTCTCGTGCTTCTGGAGTTGTCGGGATGCATAAGCCACGACATGCCCTTCTTGCATGAGAACACATCCCAACCCGTTTCCAGAGGCATCGCAGTACACCGTGAAATTCTTCTGCATATCTGGCATAACCAACACTGGGGCTGTTGTCAATCTTTTCTTTAGCTCCTGAAAACTCGTCTCACACTGTCGCGTCCATGTGAATGTGATTCCCTTCTCCAACAGTTTGGTGAGGGGTCTCGAGATCTTAGCGAATCCCTCAATAAACCGTCGATAGTATCCAGCCAATCTCAAAAAGCTTCGAACTTCCCCGACATTTTCAGGGGTCTTCCACTTCTGTATATCCTCGATTTTGGCAGGATCCACGGAGATTCCTCCCTCCGAGATTATATGTCCTAAGAAGGGAACTCTCTTCAGCCAAAACTCACACTTGCTCAACTTGGCATATAGTTGGTGTTCTCTCAGCCTTTGCAACACCAACCTTAGATGTTTCTCATGTTCTTCTTCATCTTTGGAGAGGACGAGAATGTCATCTATGAAAACCACCACAAATTTGTCCAAATATTCCATGAATACCTTGTTCATGAGATATATAAAGTACGCCGGGGCATTAGTTAGCCCGAAGGGCATGACAGTGTATTCATACAATCCGTACCGAGATACGAAAGTTGTCTTGAGAATATCAGATTGCCTTATCTTGAGTTGGTGGTATCCCGACCTGAGATCAATTTTCGAGAACACACAAGCTCCCCTCAATTGATCAAACAAGTCTTCAATGCGGGGTAATGGGTACTTGTTCTTGATGGTTACCTCATTCAAGGCACGGTAATCTACGCATAACCTTTGGGTTCCGTCCTTTTTGGGCACAAATATCACCGGAGCTCCCCATGGTGAGGAACTAGGGCGAATATACCCCTTCTCCGTCAATTCTCTCAAATGATCCTTGAGTTCTACTAGATGCTTGGAGTCCATCCGATAAGGTCTCTTGTATATCGGGGCTGTTCCAAGCACTAGCTCAATTGCGAATTCCACTTCACGATCGGGAGGCATACCTGGCAAATCCTCCGGAAAAAACATCTGGATATTCCCTGATGGTCCTGATCTCCTCAACTTTCACCTCAACTTGATTTAATTTAATGTCCCTCCTAGGCTCGTGTATTATTATGAACTTTACTCTTGTGCCACTAGGGTGAGTTAGTTCCACCGTTCTGGTCGAACAATGGATGATTCCTTTATGTTTTGTCAACCAATCCATACCCAAAATAATATCTATCCCTTGTGAATCTATCACTATGAGATGAGCAGTAAATACCACCCCATTAATGTCTAGGTTCACTTTGGGACACACTTGTCTTGTCCTTATTTCTCCACCTGGAGAGTTTACGGCTAGCATATGGTTCATTTGTGTTGTTGCTAGGTCATGCTTCTTAACAAACCCTTGAGCAATGAACGAGTGGGTAGCACCAGAATCAAACAGCAGAGTTGCAATGTGTAAATTGGTAGGAAACTTACCAACTACCACGTCGGGTGCCTCTTGTGCTTCCTCCATAGTGACGTGGTTCACCCGTCGCCTCTTGTGCTTCCTCCATAGTGACGTGGTTCACCCATCCTCTCATTACATTCTGCTGTTGTGGCTGTGTGGGCTTCTCCTTTAGGCACTTATGGGCGTAGTGCCCCACTTCACCACAGCTAAAACATTGCACCCCAACCTTAGGTGTCTGGCCTTTGTTGTCTTGGGGTTGGTTTGGAGGTCCTTGCACTGCTGGTCGAGGTGGATATGTGGGGCGAGGCTGCTGTACAAACTGACGTTGCGGCTGTGATGGTGCTGCCGGAGGCCTGTAGTTCAGGTTGTACCCCCTTGGTGCTGAGTAGGGTACCGCAGCACGGTTCGTCTGCCCTGCAGGTTGCTGCATCAGACGTGGGCGGTTGTTGCTCCCTGAGGCTTGAGCTGACCACCCGGCCTTCCTCTTATTCTCATTTTCCAAGGCCTTCAGCTTCCTTTCTACCACAAACGCTCTGTCCACCATCTTTTGGAAGCTTTCATACTCATTTGAGGACATTGCACACTGCATTTCTGCGGTAAGTCCTTCCACGAAACAATCTTGTTTCTGCTCATCAGTCTCTATGTCTCGTGGGGCATAACGGGATAGTTGAGTAAATTTAGTGAGGTATTCCCTCACCATCATGTTTCCCTGCTGCAGTCCCAAGAACTCCTTCCTCTTGTTTTTGAGTTCACCTCTTGGGATTTAATGGTTGCGGAAGCTACGCTTGAACAACTCCCAAGTGATGTTCTCAGGGTCATGATGGGCGGCCACATAGGCGGTCCACCAATCAGCAGCAGGTCCATGCAATTGATGAGAGGCAAACAGCACCCTCTCGTACCCTTGGCACTGTATGATCCTCATCTTGCTCTCAATGGTCTTAAGCCAATCATCTGCCTCCAGAGGTTCAGCAGCACTTGCAAACTTTGGAGGTTGAGTTCCTAGAAACTCACTCAACCTTGGTTGGCGTGGTGCAGCTTGTGGAGGTGGAACTTGATGCAAGTTGGCCACCACTTGAGTCAAGTTCTGGATGAGCTGATTTTGATTCTCCAGCATTTGGTGGAGGGGATCAACTCCTTCACGGCGACCACCCCTGTCCTGGCCTCCAGAAAGATGAGGGTTGGAGGCCTCATCGTTGTTGTTGGTGGGGTTGGCAGCACGTCCTTTTCCTCTTCCGGCCATCTGGCATGATCAACCAAGGTTAATTTAAATCATTACGTATCATCTTACTACTTTCACTTGTTTGTACTTTGAAGTGTTAAGGCTTTGTTATACTTTTCTGAGGGTTCATATCTCACACAAAAATAAATGCAATATTATTTCATGTGGGTTCACACACCAAAGCAAAACAATCTGGAGACGAGGCTGTGGACAATTGCTCATGGCTTCCACAACTCACGTCACACACCAATCATTAACACACCATTAACTAAGATAACGACTTGACTACTCGACATCCTGCTAAACTAAGGGAAGGACTCTACACTACTCGTATTCACTGAGCTGGCTCCTCGGGGTCTTCCTCATCATTGCGGCTGCCTTCTGACTCTGCTTTGGGTGGGGAAGCTGCTGGTAGAGAAGTGCGACGACGCCTAATCGCCCGGCGATCTGGGGAGTCAGGAGTCCATGTATCATTCACGGTGACACGCAGTTCATTCCCATCTCCTCTTTTTCTCGCCCTTAAGCAGGCTCGCAGCAATGCCTCCATTTCCTTCAGGGTGTCCCGAACATCCTGAAGTTCTTGCTGACACTCCTGCAGTCGAGTGCTGAGCATAGCAGCATCCTCCAAGCACAAGTCCATGTGCTCATGGGAAGTCCCTTGCTGCACTGGCGGGTACTTATACTCCGTTGTACCACTCTCACGATGGAGGACATACATGTACTCAGTCCTGTCCAGGTGGCGACGATAGATGTGACTCTGGCAGGTGATGGCCTCCCAGGTGACATCCTTCTCCGCATCGACCTGTGTCGCTCGACAAGCTGGAGAGCGGTGGATCTTGAGTAGCTGATTTTCATGGATAATCCTCATTTCTGAACTCCATTCTTCCCGCTTCTCCCGGATGGTTCTGGTGGAGCTATAGTGTATGATTAGCTTGCCTGTATTGCCGGCGGCTTCGAGCATACATCGAAGACGGCGCAACAAGCCTCCTACTGCCAATCCGTAGGAAAGGTACGTCACCGGACGGCTCTCCTCTCTTTTGGCAAGGGAAACTACGGGAACTCTCCCTCCTGTGGACTTGCGAGCGGTGCGAATCATGCGAACCATCTAAAACAAAAAGCATTTAAACTTAGGTTGGTTAAACTTTTAAACAAAAATCCTATTTTGAATGAAAGTTGGGGTAAGATGAAGAAAGTGACTCCATTAAATAACACTTTTTAACACACACCTTGTAAAATAGTTTCTAAGAAAATAGGGCCCTTAAATACGTCCATTTCTACCTAGGTCCACGTTCCTACGGGCAACCTTGGCTCTGATACCACTTCTGTCACACCCGGTTTTTCTGAAGAACAACCAAGTGAATATCACATGTATGCCAGGATCATTTTCTCATACATGTGATGACAAATAGTGATGCATCATTTATTTACAAGCCAGGTGTCGAACATAAATAAGTCTTACATAGCAAATGTCTCGATGGACAATAATAAGTTCATCACAACTAAATAAACTAGCAGCGGAATATTATTCTCGAGGGCTCCTTCACAGGCGTTGCCCGGGGGTCTCCATGAACCTAGAAACCTTCTTCGGGTCCAAAGTCTTGGTCATTATACACCATCTCATTATCTTGACCTGAGCAGCAATATAAACCAACAAAATATGCAAGATTGAGTATCGATGGTACTCAGCAAGTGTGGGAAAGTTATGTCATGCATGGCTAGAACAAGGAGAGGTTGAACTCGTGGTTAAAGCACTACGCAATTAATACCTATCACCTTAGCTTATTAAGCACCTACATTACTACACAGGTGAAATAGTCCCAATCTCCCATCCCATCATCATAATCAAATAACCATAACATCATTTCCAATGTTAAGCTCCCCTCTTAACATCCACAACTTCCAAAACCATCAATCCTCTAATCATGAATAAGTCCAAGCCGCTCTTGACCGTGAGCACGGCTGTCATGACAGTTTTGACTCTGCAGAGTTTGTACCACTGTACCCCATGTAGTGATTTCATCCCCCATTGCCGGGTGGACTAAAAGAACCTCCATTATGCCAGTGGCCACGAACCACATTCACACTTCCCAGGTGTGTAGCCAGGAGATCACTACGAAGCCTTTACAAATGGATTCCCGACGAGCATGGGCCCACTGAGGTTTCACCCCTAACAGCATACAAGAGGCTCCAACCCCGCTGCAGTGTCCCCCTCTTGAGCCTTGCGGTTCATATGGTAGTCCAGCTGACACCTATTCCCCGCACCATCCAACACACCCATACTACGCTGGGGATACACCTAATTAATTGGCCAAGCTGCCCCATCTCAGCATGTGGTTGGCACGGTAAAGCCAGGTTACATGCTCCATGAACCGGTCCTTAGGATCCAGGCAAGTACTAAACACAAACCCGAGTCTCGTGCACCCAGCACACAACCAAAACATCCAACTTGCCTTGATCCCTACCTCTACATAACTCACAATATCTCATTCGAGAGTATGGTAAAATAAACTGATGATCTCATATCCCAAATATCCCATTCTAAGCATGGCTAAGCATATGCATAATAATAAATGACATGATAAAATTAATCCCAACCCAAGCTACAAGGAAACAAGGTAATGCAATTCTAGGGAATCATCCTAGCATGGGTTTCATATTTTCATTTGACAATGCAAATAATTCTAGCTACACATCCTAGCATAGGATCAAAGTGGTCAAGGACACTTGCCTCCTTCCTGCTGCTCTTGAAATGGGTAGTCCTGATCTTGGAAAGGAATAACTTGCCCTTGAGCAGGTTCTACATCATACCATCACACATAGCAAAAGAAAAACAACAATCCATAAGACATAGTTCACACTTCCACTTCATACAAACCACACATTCACATGTAACAAAGCCATTCACAACTTCTATGTGTTGTGTTTACTCTATGTGTGTTGACCTTTGGCTTACATGCACTTTTAATCATGTGTATATGATTCCTACTTTTGTATTCACATTTATGCTTGCATACTTTATATATAGTTTCCAATTTAAATAAATTCCTTATATTCAATTAATACACCTTTTAGCTACCAAGTATGCATGAAAGGTATTTTCCTTCTCCATATGTTTCTTCAGAATTTCTACCAACCCTAAACTGAATTCTTTGGATTTTAGAAATTCCATTTATCATTTACTAGTTGCTATATTTTCAGATTTATTTCCTATTCCTAAATGTGAACTTTATTATGAAAATAACAAGGCACATCATCTAAACAGAGCAGGTTCTGATCTAAAATATTTAATAACATATTTTTGACCTTTTCCTCTGATGTAAACTATTTTACATTTATTTTCCTAATTTTCAGAACTATTCTTTACTTAAAAATGTGTCCCTATAGCTAATAAATGTGAATAATAAATTAAACAGATTCATTTCAGACAAAAATCTATTTTTATCTCACTCCAAAGTTTTCTAAGTACTGAGAAAGTTTTTAATTTAAATTTGACAATATGTTTGTCCCACTTTTTAAATTTTAAATACTAGCCACATATTAAATTTCCTAAATTTAATATCAAACAGGGTTAAAAAGGTAAACTCACCCCACAACAGGGTCTATAATATTATTTTAACAATATTCAGGGGTCTAGCTACACATAACAGAGGAGTTTTTCCTAATTTTTATTAAGTCCAGGGGCTAAAACTGATTTTTAAATGAATTTACATGATTTTCTGAAGTTCTAGGGGCTAGATCAGAAGTTTCCGGGGCTAGCTCTTATTTCCCGAGAACCCCAGGGGGTAGCACGTAAGAATTCCAGTCTTTATAACACGGGGCTGACGTGGACCGTCCGATTTAAAACAGACGGCTGAGATTATAACGTCGAACCGGTACGCGGGGATTTTAAACTCTACCGTGCGATTTAAAATAAACGGCGCTCAAGCGGCCACGTCGCTCTGATCGAGCACGGGCGGCGCTGCCCGGCGGCGCACGGTGGCGGGAGGCGGCGATCTCGCTGGAGAGTTTCGGATCTTCGTCAATTCTTCCTCGGGTATCTCACCTCGGGGGTTTTCTTGAGCTCGGAGGTCCCGGAAGGCGGTCGGCGACGAGGTCCGAGGTGAATTCACGGCGAGGCTCGTCGGTGCTGTGTTTGAACCGCAAACCACCGAGTTTTCTGCACCTGCGAGGTTCCCCGGAGGCGGTGGATCAAGACCAGCGAGTTAGATCGGAATTTCCGAGCGTAGATCGGCCAGAATTCGCCGGAGGGGCTCGGGTTCTCACCGAGTAAAAACGGCGGATCGCGTGGGAAAAACAGAACGAGGCCGGGGTTTTTATCGACGGGGGAGGGCGGTGGGTTTGTTTAGATCGAGTGGGAGTCCTCCGGAACCAGAATTCGGCCGGAAATCCAGTCGGTTGCGATCGCGCGCGCGCAGGTAACAATCCGAGTTTCGGACGATCGGGGGTTAGGGATGACAGGTGGGTCCCACCTGTCTGAGAGAGAGAGCGCAGGCGCGCGGCTGCGGGCTGGCGCGGGGGCAGGGTGGGCCGGCTGGTGGGTTTTGGCCCACTGGCTGGTTTTTTTTTTCTGTTTTCCTTTTTCTTTTTTCTATTTCTTTTCTGTTTTGAGTTTAATTTGAATTCCAGTTTAAATTTGAATTTTTGCAACACATGCAACACGTCCAAAAAAATTTAAACTCCCCTCTGAACAGGATTTTGGGGTGTCACAGCTCCCCCATAATTAACCGCGCTGAGCACTTTGGGTGGGTTGCCTGCGGCCGTAGTTCACCGAAAACCACCGCGCACCGGTGACAGTAATGTTTTGCACTCCGGTGCAATCGGGAGCCCTCATACCTCCACTAAATGATCGGTTCTCGGGCTCTAGAGCACCAGTGGAGGGTGTAGAAGCTCGACATGGGGTCTAAACTGATCGAGGATCGCCGGAACCCTATCGGCACCGTGTGCCCGAGGTGGTCCGGCGGTGCGCCCTGATCAAGACGTTGAAATTCTCCCTCTACACCCCATGTCTAGGTCTAAAATCGAGAGAGGAAGTGCGCCAAGTAGTTAGGAAGCTTCGTGTACAGTTTTAATCAATGAGAACACGAATTAACGACGAATTTGGCAATTTCCTACCTCGGGGTCAGTTTGTACCGTCCGGGAGAAAAACCCGGAATTCTTCTGCTATGATCAACGTCCAGGGCTGAGCTTTGGGCTCGAGCAGCTGGGGTCGAGGACGCACCAAGGGGCTGACTTGTTTTGCCGTGATCTTGCTCAGTGTCAGCTGTCCACGGTGACCTCCCTCGGTTCTTCCCCGTTCACCCGAGGATCAAGGCTATTTTGCCAAATTCTGGAGCAATCACGCTCGGGACAGGACAGGAGAGGTGCTGGATGTCTAGAGCTCTGGTGGGCGCAGCTTTCTGCTGTGGGGCGCTCGAGCAACCGAGCTCAGTAGCTGCGGCGTGATCGGGAGGAATGGCGGTGGTGTTCTGGGCGAAAGAAATGGCGGAGGCGCGAGTTATAGCAGGGGAAGAAGTGAAATAGCTCCGGCGCACCCCTTGCCGTGATCCAACCGAGCCACCAAGGCAGCAGGAGGTGGCGCGGGCTCTCCCCCGGGCGCGGGTTCAACTGGGAGCTGGCGCGCTCCCGCTGTTCGACCGAATGAAGCAAAGGCGGTTGCTCTGCTGTGAAACTGACCACTGGGCCCCACTTCCCCGTTTGTTTATTCAAACTTTCTCTGATCTTTTCCATCCAGCAACTCAAAATTTAAGGCTAGACTTTCACCCCAAGTTAAGTTTGAATTTGCTGAATTCAAGGGTTTGAATTCAGGTGTGAAATTTGGATGTGGTTTGATCATTTGAATTTGAAAAAGAGTTTGAATTCTCCACTTTGTATTGCTTCAAAAATATAGCAAACCAGCTCCAAAGTTTCCAATTTTTGGCATGGCTTCTCATTCAAAGGTGGAGGACTCAGTTGTGAAACCAAATTTTGAAATTGAGGGGATTTGAATTTGAAACTGAATTTGGAATTCAGATTAGAGGGCTTTTCTTTTTAATCCCAAACAAATATGAAAACTCCTCCAAATGAGCTGAATTTTGGAAGGTTGAATATTTGGAATATGAAGATCCAAGCTGTGCATTTAGATCTCCATGTTTGGAAGTTTTGGGAAGTCTAAACCCTCACTTTGAACTTACACCATTATAATTCAAAGTTTGATTCCCCTCATATTTCATAAGTGTACATGAGCTGAATTTTCTTGCTACCACATTTTTGGGGATTTTACATCCCTCCCCCCTTAAAAAGAATCTTGTCCCGAGATTCCAACGGAAAAGCAACGTTGGGAAACTTTACCGGGTATATGATGATAGCAAGTCCGAATAATTCGTTCGTAGATATTCCTCGCTTTCCCATGTCGCCTCATCAGCGATATGGTTGCTCCACAAGACCTTGTAGAACCATAAGGTTCGGTTTCTTGTGGCTCGAGTCTTTTCATCGATAATCCGGATTGGATACTCCGTGTACATGAGGTCCGGTTGGAGAACTTCTATGTCTTTAGTGCGGATTTCAGCTGAGGGTTTGAGGCACTTCCTCTGCTGAGAGATATGGAAGACGTTGTGAATCCCTGCGAGCGACGTCGGTAACTCCAAGCGATAGGCCATGGGTCCACATTTTTCAATGACGGCGAACGGACCAATGAACCACGGCGCAAATTTAGCCTTCACCCCGAAACGGTGAACTCCCTTCATCGGAGACACACGGACATAAACATGGTCCCTGATGTCGAAGTGGAGAGGGCGGCGTCTTTTATCCGCATAGCTCTTCTGACGAGATTGAGAAGCCTTGAGATTGGCTTGTATTACTCGCACTCGTTCTTCAGCCTCAATTACAAGTTCAATGCTGTTGATAACCCGCTCGCCGGACTCGCACCAGTTGAGAGGTGTCCGACATTTCCGGCCGTAGAGAGCTTCATACGGCGCCATGTTGATGCTAGCTTGATAGCCATTGTTGTAAGAAAACTCCGCCAACGGCAAATGATCGTCCCAATTCTTGCCGTGGTGGATGGCACAAGCACGTAGCATGTCTTCCAACACTTGGTTCACCCATTCGGTTTGACCATCCGTCTGCGGGTGATACGCGGAACTTCGAATAAGTTTGGTCCCCAAGGATGCGTGCAACTGCTCCCAAAACCAAGAAATGAACAGTGCACCGCAATCTGAAATAATGGAGCGGGGAACACCGTGCAAGCACAATATCCTTGCAACGTACAGCTCCGCATATTTCCTGGCCACGTATCCCGTATGTACGGGAATAAAATGAGCCGACTTGGTTAGTTGATCGACTATCACCCAAATCGAATCATGTTTGTGAGACGTGAGAGGTAATCCAACTATGAAGTCCATGCTGATATCCTCCCACTTCCACGCCGGAATGTTTAATGGTTGCAGCTGTCCGGCTTTTCGCATATGGTCGGCTTTCACCCGCCGACACGTATCACATTCGGATACGTACTTCGCAATCTCTCTCTTCATCCATGTCCACCAAAACCTGGTTTTCAGATCCTGGTATATCTTGTTGCTGCCCAGATGAATAGAATACTTGGACAAATGAGCTTCGTCCAAGATCTTCTTCCGAAGCTTCATGTCACGGGGTACCACTATACGGTCTTTAAACCATAGTGTACCGTTATCATCTCTTCAGAAGCATTTCATTTTACCATTATTCATCCTTCTCCGAATGTGCGACATCCCCACGTCCTTCTTCTGTGCTTCCATAATCTCCTCTCGTATTGTAGGGACGAGAGCAAGATTATACAATGCCCCATATGGAACCAAGTACAGACTCGGTTCCTCCTCTTCAAATGGGGTGATGGACAGATTGTGGACATGAGATTTGCGGCTCAAAGCGTCGGCAACCACATTTGCCTTCCCGGGATGGTAGTGAATCTCGATCTCATAGTCCTTGATCAACTCTAACCATCTCCGTTGCAGCATATTCAACTCCTTTTGAGTGAATATATATTTCAGACTTTTGTGGCCGGTGTAGAGGTGCACTAAGTTCCCGAGTAAATAGTGCCTCCACATTTTCAAGGCTAATACCACAGCAGCGAGCTCAAGATCATGAGTCGGGTAGTTCTGCTCGTGGTTACGAAGTTGGCGTGAGCCATAGGCGACCACTCTTCCTCCTTGCATCAATATACGTCGAAGGGCTTGGTTGTATCCGGTTGAGCTAACACCGGGGCTGCTGTAAGATGCTTCACTAATGCCTGGAAAGCTTCTTCACAAGCTGAGCTCCAAACATATTTGATCACCTTCTTCAACAGTTCAGTCATCGGCTTAGCAAGCTTGGAGAAGTTCGGTAGGAATCTCCGGTAATATCCTGCTAACCCGAGGAAACTCCTGACCTCGTGGACTGATGTGGGGGATTTCCATTTCAGCACTTGTTCGATTTTGCTTGGATCAACTGCAATTCCTTCTGCAGAAATAATGTGACCAAGGAATGGCACTTGGCTGATCCAAAATTCGCACTTGCTGAACTTGGCATAAAGCTTATGGTCTCGCAATCGTTGAAGTACGATATGCAAGTGTTTGGCGTGTTCTTCCTCTGACTTGGAGTAGACCAAGATGTCATCTATGAACACCACCACAAACTTGTCCAACTCCAGCATGAAAACTGAGTTCATAAGATACATGAAGTGTGCTGTGGCGTTGGTGAGACCAAAGGACATGACGAGGTATTCATACAACCCATATCTTGTCGAGAAGGCCGTCTTTGGAATATCTTCTGCCCGGATCTTGATTTGATGATATCCGGAGCGAAGATCCATCTTTGAAAATACACTTGCACCCACAAGTTGATCGAATAATATATCAATGCGGGGTAGTGGATATCTATTCTTGATGGTGACGGCGTTGAGAGGTCGGTAGTCCACAAACAACCTCAAGGTTTCATCCTTTTTCTTCACAAACAGCGCCGAGAATCCCCATGGCGAGGAACTCGGTCGAATGAAACCCTTCTTCATTAGATCGTTGAGCTGCTCCTTCAGTTCAGCCAGCTCGTTTGGAGCCATCTTGTATGGTCTCCGTGATATTGGCGTCGTCCCAGGTACAAGTTCAATTTTGAACTCGACATCGCTTTCGAGTGGCATGCCCGGAAGATCATCCGGAAAGACATCCGGTGTAACACCCCAAATTTTGATTCAAAACCCTAAACCATGTTCAGAGGAGAATTTAAAAATTTTTGGACGTATTGCATGTTTTGCAAAAATTCAAATTCAAACTGGAATCCAAATTATACTCAAAACAGAAAAGAAATGGAAAAAGAAAAAGAAAAACGGGAAAAAACCGGCCAGTGGGCCGAAACCCGCCAGCCGGCCCAGCTTCCCCACGCCAGCCCGCCCCCGCGCGCGCCGCGCTGCCTCTCACCGACGGGTGGGACCCACATGTCATCCCTAACCCTGAGCCCCCGCGACCCCGGACTTTTCCCCCGAGCGCGGGAAATCGCAACCGACCGGAAACCGCGTCCCGTCGCCCGGATTCTGATCCCAGAGGACTCCAACACGATCACAACAGACCCACCGCCCTCCCCCGGCTATAAAAACCCCCGATCCGATCAGTTTTTCCCACGCGATCGCCGATTTTCACTCCGGTGAGCACCGAGACTTCGCCGGTGAATTCTGGCCGATCTAAGCTCGGAAACTCTGATCTAACTCGCTGGTCTTGATCCACCGCCTCCGGGGAACTTTGCAGGTGCAGAAAACTCGGAGAGTTACGGTGCAAACACAGCGCCGACGAGCTTCGCCGTGGTTTTGCCTCGGACCTCGCCGCCGATCACTTTCCAGGACCCCCGAGCTCGAGAAAACCCCCGAGGTGAGATCCCTGACCTCCCCTCTACCGATCTAGGCCATAAGATCACAGTTCTGGGCAGAATTCTCGAGGATCCGAAACTTTCCGGCGAGATCGCCGCTTCCCGCCGCCGTGCGCCGCCGGCAGCGCCGCCCGCGCTCGATCGGAGCAACGTGGCCGCATGTGCGCCGTTTATTTTAAATCGCACGGTAGACTTTAAAACCCCGCGTACCGGTTCGATCTTATAATCTCAGCCGTCAGTTTAAAATCGGACGGACCACATCAGCCCCGCATTATAAAGACTGGAATTCTTACGTGCTACCCCCTGGGGTTCTCTGGAATTGAGAGCTAGCCCGGAAACTTCAGATCTAGCCCCTGGAACTCCAGAAAATCATGTAAATCCATTTAAAAATCAGTTTTAACCCCTGGACTTAATAGAAATTAGGAAAAACACCTCTGATAAGTGTAGATAGACCCCTGGAAATTATGAAAATAATATTATAGACCCTGTAATGGGGTGAATTCATTATTTTAGCCTTGTTTAGAATTTAATTTAGAAAATTGAATATGTAACTAGTGTTTAAAAATTAAAAGGGGGACAAGCATAATTGTCAAAATTAATTAAAAACTTTCTCAGTACTTAGAAAACTTTGGAGTGAGATAAAAATATATTTTTGGGCTGAAATAAATCTGTTTTATCTATTATTCACATTTTATTAGTATAGGGACACATTTTTAAGTAAAGAATAGATAAAGAAAAATAGGGAAAATAATTATGAAATAGTATACATCATGAGCCATGGTCAAAATATGATTTCAAATTATTTAGGACCAGAACCTAATCTGTTTAGGTGATGTGTATTACTAATTTAATAATAAAATATACAATTATGCATAGGAATATAAGTCTGAAAATATAGCAACTAGTAGATGATAAATGGAGTTTCTAAAATACAAAGAATTCAGTTTAGGGTTGATAGAAATTGTGAAGGCACATTGTATGCAAGTATAAATGTGGACACCAAAAGTAGGAATCATATATATGCATGGCTAAAAGTGCATGCAAGCCACAACTTAACACACATAAAGTAACCACAACACATATAAGGGTGAATGAATTTCATAAATATGAAATGTGTGGTTTGTATGAAGTAGAAGTGTGAACTATGTCTTATGATTGTTGTTTTTCTTTTGCTATGTGTGATGGTATGAAGTAGAACCTGCTCAAGAGCAAGTTAACCTTTTCCAAGATCAGGACTACCAATTTCAAGAGCAGCAAGAAGGAGGCAAGTGTCCTTGACCACTTTGATCCTATGCTAGGATGTGTAGATAGAATTATTTGCATTGTCAAATGAAATATGAAACCCATGCTAGGAAGTTTTCCCTAGAATTGCATTGCCTTGTTTCCTTGAAGCTTGGGTTGGGATTTATTTTGTCATGTCATTTATTTACATGCATATGCTTAGCCATGCTTAGAATGGGATATTTGGGATATGAGATCATCAGTTTATATTACCATACTCTTGAATGAGACATTGTGAGTTATGTAGAGGTAGGGATCAAGGCAAGTTGGATGTTTTGGTTGTGTGCTGGGTGCACGAGACTTGGGTTTGTGTTTAGTACTTGCCTGGATCCTAAGGACCGGTTCATGGAGCATGTAACCCGGCTTTACAGTGCCAACCACATGCTGAGATGGGGCAGCTTGGCCAATTAATTAGGTGTATCCCCGGCGTAGTATGGGTGTGTTGGATGGCGCGGGGAATAGGTGTCAGCTGGACTACCATATGAACCGCAAGGCTCAAGAGGGGGCCACTGCAGCGGGGTTGGAGCCTCTTGTATGCTGTTAGGGGTGAAACCTCAGTGGGCCCACGCTCGTCGGGAATCCCTTTGTAAAGGCTTCGTAGTGATCTCCTGGCTACACACCTGGGAAGTGTGAATGTGGATCGTAGCCACTGGCATAATGGAGGTTCTTTTAGTCCACCCGGCAATGGGGGATGAAATCACTACTTGTGGGTACAGTGGTACAAACTCTGCAGAGTCAAAACTGTCTTGACAGCCGTGCCCACGGTTAAGAGCGGCCTGGACTTATTCATGATTAGAGGAATGATGGTTTTGGAAGTTAAGCGGGGAGCTTAACATTGGTAATGATGTTATGGTTATTGGATTATAATGATGGGATGGGAGATTGGGACCATTTCACCTGTGTAGTAATGTAGGTGCTTAATAAGCTAAGGTGATAGGTATTAATTGCGTAGTGCTTTAACCATGAGTTCAACCTCTCCTTGTTCTAGCCATGCATGATATAATTTTCCCACACTTGCTGAGTACCATTGGTACTCAACCTTGCATATTTGTTGGTTTATATTGCTGCTCAGGTCAAGATAATGAGGTGGTGTATAATGACCAAGATTTTGGACCCGAGGAAGGTTTTTAGGTTCATGAAGACCCCGGGCAACGCCTGTGATGGAGCCCTAAAGAATAATATTCCGCTGCTAGTTTATTTACTTGTGATGAAGCATTATTGTCCATCGAGACATTTACTATGTAAGACTTACTTATATTCGACACCTGGCTTGTAATAAATGATGCTTCACTATTTGTCATCACATGTATGAGAAAATGATCCTGGCATACATGTGATATTCACTTGGTTGTTTCTTCGGAAAAACCGGGTGTGACATCCGGGTATTCAAGGACCACACGAATATCCTCAAGTTTTGTGGCTTCCGTATTATATGTGGCTGGAGCTTCTTGAACCAATTGGTCAAGAGTAAGAACATGTGGTTCATGAAGTGGAGAATTGAGATGAACCACACGTGGAATGATGTCAAGAACAGCACCATGGCGATGTAGCCATGAAATTCTTAAAATGACATCAAGTTTCTGACTCTCTAACATAATTAGAGAAGTTGGATATAGGTTCCCACCCAATTGTAATGGTGCTCTATAGACCATTTTATCAGCTGTTATTTTCCCACCTGGAGAACATATCAAATATGAATTATTTGTGGGAATGATAGGCAGTTGATATTTAATAACATAAGACTGACTTATGAAATTATGGGTGGCACCGGAGTCAAAAAGTATGACTACGGGATGATCTAAAAAGGAGAACGTACCCGCGAGGACGGGTTCACCTTCCGGCACGTCTTTGATGGCTAAGTGGTGGACGTTGCCGGGTTTTGGTGCTGGTTTCTTGGGCTGGTTGCGGGGTTGATTAGCACCCTGATATGGTGCTGCACACCTGCCCTGTCGCGGCTCGGGGCAGTCTCTTGAAATGTGCCCGACACGGCCACACGTGTAGCACGTGTAAGGTGTCGGGGTCCCGCCAACTTGAGGACGGAATCCCGGTGCACGCTGTTGAAACTGAGGCGCACGCGGGACCATCCTTTGCTGCTGCTGTTGCTGTGGTAGATACGTCGGTCGAAAGCCCGGCGCATTATATTGCCGACCGCGAAACTGAGGCGGTCGTGCCGGTGGCTGCCATCTCTGACCGCATGGTGAGCGATACACCACGCGGTATTTCTGTGGCGTCCCACCACTGCTACTCGTCAGCGCGCTGTGTTTCCTCTTGTCAGAACCGCGCTCGCGCTGAGCATTCTCTTGTAGAATCGTGGCATTAACTAGGTCGTTGAATGTGCCACGATTGCTTTGGGCAAGATGGACCTTCATCTTTGAATTCAGGCCCAGGAAGAAAGCGTTGCGCTTGTTGTCTTCCGTACCCACAAATCCTGGCGCATACTGCGCCAGCCGGTTGAATAACCTGGAGTACTCATGAGCACTCCTCTCGCCCTGTCATCGCGTCAGGAACTCCTGGAGCTTCATTTCCATTCGGGAGGTATGTGATAGGCGCGGAACGCCTCCCGGAATTCCGTCCATGTGACGGCATGGCCAGCCGGTAAGGAGGCGGTGTAGTTGGCCCACCATGTACCGGCTTCTCCTTGAAGCTGTTGCGCTGCATACAGCGCCTTCTGGTGTTCGGTGCATCGTAGCAGCCCGAACTTTGCCTCTAGAGTGCTGATAAATCTGTCCGCCTCCAAAGGTTCTTTGGCCTCCGTGAAGACCGGTGGATGGGTCGCCATGAATTCTGAATATGAACTTTGTTGGGGCTGGCGTTGCCCATTGTCTTGGCGTCCTCCCTGATGGGACGCATTCTGCTGCACTAGCATCCGCAGCAACTTGGTTTGCTCGTCACGCGAGCCGAGCACTGCGGCGAGAACCTCCGCCAGGTTTCTTGGAAGTTCTGGCGGTGGAGGAGGTGGTTGCTGCTGCGTCGTGGTTTGCTCCGGAGGTGGAGACTCATCACCACGAACTTGACTCGGACCTCCCTCATCTTGCGTTGAACGTGTCCGCACCATTCTGCATTCAGACCATTCAAACGATCAGCACATGTTGGTTTATTTCATCCAGTCTATACAATAGTCATGCGAGAATGGAATAATAGTACGCATAACAGTCACACATATGGATAAAGTATAAAATTTATGCAACATATACATCCCTGGACCGTGTCACACGATCGAGTTCCAAAGTATTGAACTTTATGGGTTAAAAGTTCATTTCGACCATCGGGGTCACCACAGGATGTTAAGTGTGTTAGCATGCGTGATTCCTCGCTATTGTATTGGACCCAAACATGTACTAACTCGAAGTGATATGTCAAATGCATAAACCCTTCGACTCTACTCGCTGTTTTACAACAGCCACTAGACGTCGAACGGTGAAATTAAGTGTTTTGGTTGAAATTCCAGAGAGTATTTGGTCTGCCCTGTTTCTGGGCAGTACCTATTCTTCTGAGATTTTCATCCATTTGGAGGGAGATTTTGTTCTGGAGCTCTACAGAAAAGTCGTAGAGGACTTCTAAACCTTTCCAGAATAGTATCCCACACCTCCATTGGTTCAACCAATCTTAAGTTATGCCCTGATCAAATTCAGCAAAATTTCTGCCGAAAACAGGGGAGATTATTCCTATGTTTTTGAGACTGAATCTATACTCCCAATTGACTCCTAGTTCAATCTAGGAGTTTACTAACCCCTGAATGGATTCCTAAACTTCATTTCGACTCTTTTCCTTGAAAATAAACTTTTATGCAGTCGGTACTACGTTTCCTCACCAAAGAAAAATCCTAAACCGGTATTCTGGTATATACGTATTAAATGGTTGAACTAAAGACGTCACTCACAAACGGTTTCTACACGTCATGCACTAACGTGGTTAATGTACCTGCAGAAGAACACCCAATAATTGTGCACACAAGGGTTTTTGACATTTCAGGCAGTTCCATATCGTAGTAAAAACATACGGTCCGTATCATTGCCATACGGATCGTCCTTGAGTCAAGCCATGTCTCAAGGTACATGGTTGTGTTTTCAAACCACACGACAGGGAACCCGAGTAGAGCGCGAACGGGTCGTCACGGTTGGGAATTTTATCAACTCAACGGATACCACCTACTGCCTCATGACCGTTGAGGCACGCTGATGGTGAGCGCTGTGTATGGCCCTCTGAACATTGAACGTTCAAGAGTTGCATACTATCGTGTTGCTTACCACACGATGGGGTATTCTCACTTTTGCCTAAAGCACGCTGGAGATCAGCGTTTTCATATGCTCTCAGAACCATTGAGAGGTTTAGAGACTCATATTAACTACCGTGCCAAGCCACGGTATATCATTCCATACTATTACTCGTATGGCAAGTTACCACAATTGATCCGCCTGCGGTGGCGTACCTTACCTCTTACCTGACGTCGGAGCGTCGTTACAGAATGTATAACAAATATGTTAGCTTTTCCACCATAATATCTACTACTATCATAGATCTTATGTGGGCTTATTGACTAATCCTCACTCGACTACTTCTAAATTTTTAAAATAGGCTCTTTTCGAGCGTGCTATTCCCAATGCGGCTCTGATACCACGTCTGTGGGGACCACCCCGTGGTTTACCCACTCCAGGATCGCATAGGGTGGTGCCGTACGATGCGGCACCCAACAGCACACACGAAAAGATTAAAGAACAACATACAAACTTTTATTTGATATAAAACAGCGGAAGTCTTTTTACAAAACCTATTCATACAGCGGAAGTAATATACATATATGGTCTCTCATCCTAGCTATGCAAAAGTGCAGCCGTCCAGCCCGGGGACGGTACATGCTAGCAGCATGGAACCGGAGAAATCACGGCGGCTTGCAGGGCTCCATCTCGGCCGTGTACCCCGACGGGGGCATCGCCTCATCCTCGGATCCCTCCTCATAGCTCTCACCTGCATACAGCTCAAATATTGCAACCGTGAGCACGATGGCTCAGCAAGGCTTAACCGTCTGACCTAGGCATGGAACTCTACATGCAAGGAGGTGTATGATAGGAAAAGGAATCTGCGACAAATACACGCCAATAAGTTGATCCTTGCATTCAGTTTCATAGCAGCAAATTTATGTTCCTTAGGCAGCCCTCACATCGGAAGTCCACAATCAAACAAGAAACGCTTTCCTCCGATGTGGTGATGCCCAAAGCGGAAAGTAAACTTAATTAGCTCTACATCTACAGCAGACATGGTTTCCAAAACATTAATATATCATCACAGCATATTATCATTCAACTGGCTTACTTCACTTCTTACTACGTCATGAAACAGTGAACAAGCGGTACTCAAATAACCGCGAGGGATGGTGATTACAATCAGGAGACACCCGGACAACACGTTACATACACCCACTTTCAGAAGCGTGATTCCACACCCCTTCCTACTCTGTTGTATGCAACAACCTTTCAAAGGCAACCCAAACACCGAACCGGTCCATCCGTAACGGGCAGGAGGTCCCCCAGTGGAGCGTGACTGTGCCCACCGGCAGATTTACACCTTGCTACCCTCAACCCACTCCTATTTACGGTTGGGTAAGCCTCGGCACCCAGGTTAACCATTTACATCAGTTTCCTGCTTATGTCAGTATGCCATCCGGTACTGTTCGATACTTGTTCATCAGACCCGCACAAGACTCGTTCCTCAATCGGCACCAACAGGGCTACGCAGGTGGGACCTCTGCTCACCGCTTCCTATCCCCCCTGCTGGGTCTCATTTTCACCACTCTTAAGCCATTTTCTATTCTGACCAAACCGTGTGATAAACCTTACCTCGCGAGTAGATTAAAACTACTCGACTTCTACCGAGGTCCTAAGCATATTAGCGGGGCCTTGTCTACTCGTCAGCTCTGTAAGCTACCCGACCCTTCATAGAATTTAAAAGGTTATGCAAGTGGGGTTTCAATCACCCTAACTCTAATGCAAACATTCACCCTAGACATAAGTGATACAAATAAAGAATTTTATAAAAGGTACTTAAGTGGAAACCGGGGCTTGCCTGGTTGAGAGTCAGAGAAGAAGTTAACTTCTGGTGGGAGGACGTCCAAGGGCTCCTGTGCGTCCTCAACTTCGGTCACTATTATGAAATATAATAAAATACATGTGTAAGTATTAAGGATTTATAAGAATTGAACTTCTATTCATAGCTACTGCTATTTAAGATCCTTAATTGGCGTTGGGAATTTTACAGTGGATACTAGACCCTCTAAGGATGATTTGAGCCAAATTTGGAGACATGTCATTGCATAATGTAGTCTTTAAAATTCCTACAAGTACAATGCTTATCTGAATTTTGACCCCCAAATAAGGAGCTTTGACATAGGTATAAATGGAACATCTGATTAGGGTAAGTCTCCATGGTTCTAACAAAATTTGTTTCACCATTTTTGGAGCTACCATCAGAGAGATATGAATTTTTGAAGTTTGGACAGGAGTGCTGAACAATTTCTGTTTAAATTTGAATTTCCAAATAAGGGCTGAATTTGGGAAGGTAATTTGACCTATCAAATGAACTCCAATGAAGCCCAAATTTTTACTGGAGATCAGTATCTATGAAGAGGATTTGCTGCCCAAATTTGGGAATATTTCATAAAGAATTGCTCCTGTAATAATTCCCTAAAGATTTATTAAAACAATTCTACAGAAATTCCTTGGCATTTTCATAGCAAGCAATTTGTTTCTATGTGAAGTACTCCTCATGAGGAATCCGACAAAATTGGTCTCACCCTTTTTGGAGTTTTCGACACAAAGTTATGGGCTTGTAAATATCAGCTAATTCCTGGAATTATTTCTCTAATAGAAACTTCAAATAATTGGGCTGGGCCCACTGTTTTAAATCGGACCAGTGATATCTCGGCAACACTGGGGGCTATGGGGTTATTCCCACGCAGCCGCACCGGATCCGGCGCCACAGACCGATCCCCTCGCGTATACGGAGGCTGACCGGTGGGACCCGGCCCTCCTTCGTCTTCCTCGCGCTGCCCGCGCCTCCCGCGGCGGTGCACGCTGGCGAGGCTCGCCGGGACGGGGTTCCCGTGGTCCAAACTTCATCAAACTCGCATCTCCCCTATAATTAACCGCGCTGAGCACTTTGGGTGGGTCGCCGGCGGCCGTAGTTCACCGGAAACCACCGCGCACCGGTGACAGTAATGTTTTGCACTCCGGTGCAATCGGGAGCCCTCATACCTCCACTAAATGATCGGTTCTCGGGCTCTAGAGCACCAGTGGAGGGAGTAGAAGCTCGACATGGGGTCTAAACAGATCGAGGATCGCTGGAACCCTATCGGCACCGTGCGCCCGAGGCGGTCCGGCGGTGCGCCCAGATCAAGACGTGGAAATTCTCCCTCTACACCCCATGTCTAGGTCTAAAATCGAGGGAGGAAGTGCGCCAAGTAGTTAGGAAGCTTCGTGTACAGTTTTAATCAATGAGAACACGAATTAACGACGAATTTGGCAATTTCCTACCTCGGGGTCAGTTTGTACCGTCCCGGAGAAAAACCCGGAATTCTTCTTCGAAGAATCAACGTCCAGGGCTGAGCTTTGGGCTCGAGCAGCTGGGGTCGATAACGCACCGAGGGGCTGACTTGTTTTGCCGTGATCTTGCTCGGTGTGAGCTGTCCACGGTGACCTCACTCGGTTCTTCCCTGTTCACCCGAGGATCAAGGCTATTTTGCCAATTTCTGGAGCAATCACGCTCGGGACAGGACAGGAGAGGTGCTGGATGGCTTGAGCACTGGTGGGCGCAGCTTTCCGCTGTGGGGCGCTCGAGCAACCGAGCTCAGTAGCTGCGGCGTGATCGGGAGGAATGGCGGCGGTGTTCTGGGCGAAAGAAACGGCGGAGTCATGAGTTATAGCAGGGGAAGAAGTGAAACAGCTCCGGCACACCCCTTGCCGTGATCCAACCGAGCCACCGAGGCAGCAGGAGGTGTTGCGGGCTCTCCCTCGGGCGCGGGTTCAACCGGGAGCTGGCGCGCTTCCGCTGTTCGACCGAATGAAGCAAAGGCGGTTGCTCTGCTGTGAAACTGACTACTGGGCCCCACTTCCCCCCTTGTTTATTCGAACTTTCTCTGATCTTTTCCATCCAGCAACTCAAAATTTAAGGCTAGACTTTCACCCCAAGTTAAGTTTGAATTTGCTGAATTCAAAGGATTTGAATTCAGGTGTGAAATTTGGATATGGTTTGATCATTTGAATTTGAAAAAGGGTTTGAATTCTCCACTTTGTAATGCCTCAAAAATATAGCAAACCAGCTCCAAAGTTTCCAATTTTTGGCATGGCTGCTCATTCAAAGGTGGAGGACTCAGTTGTGAAACCAAATTTTGAAATTGAGGGGATTGGAATTTGAAATTCAGATTAGAGGGCTTTTCTTTTTAATCCCAAACAAATATGAAAACTCCTCCAGCTGAGCTGAATTTTGGAAGGTTGAATATTTGGAATATGAAGATCCAAGCTGTGCATTTAGATCTCCATGTTTGGAAGTTTTGGGAAGTCTAAACCCTCACTTTGAACTCACACCATTATAATTCAAAGTTTTAATTCCCCTCATTTTTCATAAGTGTACATGAGCTGAATTTTCTTGCTACCACATTTTTCGGGATTTTACAACGTGGCACACCGGTCGCTAGGTAGTTTTTCTTTTCCGTCTTGGTTTTTTCTGTATTTGCAATTTCATGGCTCGCCATTTGCATCACTTATTGTCCAATTTCTCTGCGTAGGGTTTCTCTACAAAGCCTGAGTTGGGAGACTTAATGAAGTGGCAGTGCATGGTCCCTGGTAAAGAAGGGGTAAGTCATGAAGAATAAGCACAATCCAGTATAACCATCGTCCCCTTATCAATGAATTTCCTTTGTAGACTGACTCGGAAGGTGGTTACTACCCACTCACAACATCCTTCTCGGAGGACTATCCCTTGGTACCTCCAAGATGCGCCTTTCCACCTGGTTTATTCCACCTGAATGTCCGTCGCTCAGGAGCACTCTTCCTTGGGGTTCTTGATCAAGAGATTGTAAGATAGACTTATTTTGCTCAAGTAATTAGTAATTGTTGTCGAACTTATTTGAAGTGGTCTTTTATGTTGCTTAAATTGATATTTCATAGGGCTGGTGTCCTAGTATTACTGTCAAAATTTTACTACTTGAAGTTCAGCATTCGCTTCATCAGCCAAATACGCCCAATGTTGAAAATGATTGCTATAATCTACTTATCAAGGTTAGTAACTTTGTGTTAGTGAGTAACCTAGATTATATATCATTCCTTATTCAACATTTGTCAATTTAAAGAATGTCAATGTTATTTTGAGGATCCAGAGGAATATAATAGACGTGCTTGGGAGCAAGCTCAATGGTACAGTTTAGATCGATCGATGGGAGCTTCATAGGAATATAAGTCTGAATGTATAGTTTAGAGGGCACACAATGTGTACAAACTATGAAATATTCTTTGAGCTTCAAATGTTTATCTCTGAACTGCAAAGTGATTGTGGTTCTATATGTTCATTGTGGCAACGATGCACATTTATTATCTCTGCGCGCGAAGTGACAACGGACAAATATACTAGAAAGAACATAATTTAAACATTTTTCATAGGCGGTGTTTAACTAAGAGCCGCATGTAAAATATGCACCTATATTAGGCCGCTCAGGCGGTTCTAAATTACAATTTACAAACCGCCTGCATTAATACATCTACACAATCGGTGTTTAACTAAGAGCCACCTGTGAAAATCTGCGCCGATATAAGGCCGCTCGGTCTCCTAAAGAAACCAAACCCTGTAGATTTCATTTAGACGCCGTCAAGCTGCCAAAATTTTCCTTCACCACTAAGCCCTCGCCGCCGAGCTTAGTCCTCGCCATCTTCGCTGCCGAGCTTTGTCGTCGTCGCCATTGCCATCTATGTACGTCCGCCTCTTTCTACTCTTCTCTCCCTCCTCCCTTCTCTATCCCCCACGCCACCTTCTTCCCTCCCCCTCCCCGTGCCACCTCCCTCCTCGCCCTCGCCACCGGCCGAGTGTCGTCCTCGCCATCGCCACCACCTACCTCCTCCTTTTTCTGCCCCCTCCGGCACCATCACCCTCGCACCCTCGCGCCTTAATCCTCCTTCATGGCATCTACCCCCACCGTGCACTGCCCCCTCCACACCGTCCACCACCGCCGGTGCTCTCCCGCAGCGCCGAACCCCCCCCCTTTAGATTGTTTAGATTACTTGTTTAGAGACCTTGTCAATTGCTTAGGTTAATTGTTTAGATTTTGTATGAAGGTGGACCAGAGAGCAAATTGTTTAGAGAGCAAATTAAATGTTTACATTAGAAAGCAAAGCAAATTTAGCTCAATTGTTTCTTCTACATTTTCTGTGTGTGTTCATACCGGCACCAATTAGTTGTTTTAGAATAGTTGTTGTGTTAAAGGAGATTGTCTTGTTGTGCTAACAGGTAGTCCATGTTTTCTTTGTAATCACTGAGTACTATAACAGGGATACATGTTGTCTTTATAAATCCACCATGTTCACTCTGTTTTATATATTATGATGTGATTTTACATATTAGGATGTCTTTGTAATCACTGAGTACTATAACAAGAAACCCCTTCTGTTGCTTTTCAAGATCTAACAAGGAAAGCCCTAAGAAAGACTGGTGCTGGTAGTGACAACGAAGTCGACGGTGTTGAGTTTAGTGACTCCAACAGTTCAGGCCCGTATCACAATCCATTGGATCCTTTTCCAAATACAAAAATTTAAAAGACTTCAGGGGATCTTGACCTGGAATATGATCCTGCCGGCGAGGTATGGATCACGAATCTTAACTCCAGCAGTTTAAGTTAATGTTAGTTGTCAAGTATATGAAGTATTAAAATTCTTTTCTACCTAGCTTAATTTCGAAGACAACGATGTGACTTCGGCTCCTAAAATCGCAGAAGATTCTCCAATGGTTGAATCCTCAAATTAAGTCAAGCGAAAACAAGGGCAACAATGTCCCAATAAGGGTCCATTGAACTGCATCATATACATAACAAGTGTCGGTCCAGGTGGGCTTCCCCAAAAAACATTGATTCAGTTATAAAGTACCGAAATGCATGCGGTTGTCTTGTTAGAGAGCTTGTGCCGATCACAACCGAGAATTAGGGAAAATTCCCTTAGGCGGACACGAATGAGTTGTGGGAGAAGTTAAATAAACAATTCAAGGTACCAAAAGGCACGGAAGAAGCTCTAAAGAAAGAAGCATTGGTCTCTTGCGGCAAGAAGTTTCTTGGCTGGAAGCGTGAAATGAATGCTTATGTTAAGTACAATAAGGTCCCCAGCCCGAAGAAGATGGGAAAAATCACACAAGCTCAGTGGCAAGAATTTGTTCGTCAAAAGACCACATCTAAGGCTAAAGCCCTAAGTGAATCTAGGTTAAAGCTTGCCAAAAAGAACAAATATCATCATCGCTTTAGGTCTATCGGATATTTCCCCAAAGTTGAGAAATGGAATAAAATATTAGAGGAAACTGTCAGCAAGGGCAATCCTGATCCGCTACAAGACTGCGATGAGATAACTAAGCGGTGGGTCTTAGCTCGGTCAGTTTAACCAGCGAGGGCAAACATGAAAATCCCTGTGAACCAAGTAGAGCAATAAAATGAAAAAGTAATAGAAAAGCAACGTAAGGGTCTCTTCAAGCCGAAGAGGGAGAATGACCAACTTATCTCTATCCTAGGCAACCCTGAACACGATGGACGGGTTCGAGCAATCTCTTCTCAGATGTCCTAGAGAGATGGTTTCCCAAACGATAAAGAGTTATATATAAGACGTGACAAGTTCTAGAAGACAATTAAAGATGCGATTGATCCAAAGGTCAAGGCACCTGTGAAAGAAAGAATAGGTGAACTTATAAAATCGGGACAATTAACGCCAGCACCACTGAATAGAGTGATGGTTCCCGTGGCAATGGAGCATTTGATATCTCCAACCTCCTACCCTAGCAGTGTAGGTTCTGTGCTAGGCTCAGGGTCAAGCCATAAGTTCCCTATCGATGATATTGTTAAGGACACATCTTGTCGTCTTCTTGTCCCGATCGACAGAGCAAGGAACAAAACAAAACAGGTTGCCACTGCTATGGCAAAGCCGAGTCTTGTCTTCAACGGCAATTCACTTCTGTTGTATTATGCTGTGGTGCAAGTTCTTCAGATCATTGATAATGATTATGAAGATTATGAAATAGACCACATCACACCTAAGGGAATCACGACTCTGGGGCAAGCCATCAACCAGTTAATCCTTTGGCATCGACGCAATATCGTGTTGGACGATGAGCCGAGGTCTAGCCCCATCGCATCTCGAAAGACTGCAGCCCCTTCTTCTTCGCCGAAAGTCCAGGGAGATCCACTCCCAGTATGTCCCACCAAGGATGATATTAACCATGCTAGTAAAGATAACCAAGAGCAACCAGCTGAACAACAACTTGAAGCAGTACAAGAGCAAGCTGCTGGAGCAATCAGTTGAACAACAGGTTCAACAATAGGCCAATGTCCAACTTCTGATGACTACTCCTCGGTCAATGCCTATGAAAGTTAGCTCATACGAAAATAAGGAACCTTCTAAAAAAGTGTCAAAATATTTGGAAAAAATGAAGAAAAATATTGCAAAATCTAATGCATCTCGTGCTTCACATGAGCCAACATTAGAAAATTAGGAGGAGTGGGAATAATACCGTGCGAAATATACTCTAGAGACGGCTTTAGTTAAACTAGGAGTTCCGGTATACAAAATTCAGAACGTTCCTCCTAAATATGAGAATGGGAAGCCGTTCATGACATCGGCACAGCTTAGCAAACAAACTTTCTCGCTTAGAAGAATGCATGAGTGGTACATCACTGCCAGCACAAAATATGACATTTGTTACATCACATTTCGTGTGTCAAAAGAAGCATTCTGGAGCATTGGAGAAGATAAACGAGCCCTTCTCTTTGAAGATATGCAGAGCCTTTTCTATCGAGGCATGCTTGAAATCAACCTGTTACTCGTCTGGTGCTTGTAAGTGTCTCTAATATTTCGTATTTGCTTTTCTTACTACATGCATACACATGTCATGAGATTATAACAATTTTGAACTTATTCAATAGGATGCAATACATGGATAATGAAAAGCAGAACTCCAAGACAGGTATCCTTGACCCTACAGTGATTGAAAAGTCGAATTTCGACTTTGAGGTGCAACGGGACTCAGAACAGTACAAGCACATGACAAAAAAACAATTTGAAAAATCAATCGCAACCCAAAAGAAAGATAAAAAGACAAAGGTTGCATCCTACATAGAACATGCCATGTTTAACTTCGTCAGAGACGGCAAGGACCTCGTAAAGGCTCTGTACCACTTCGAGTAAGTTCGACACATGACATGGAGATAGCAATTATTGCTAATTTTTAACTTAACATGTGTGTTTGTACGTGTGCAGTAAACACTACATAATAATCTTCATCAAGTCAACACAAGGTTTGGCAATGGTCTTGGACTCAGCCGATTACTCACAAGATACTTACAAAGATTTCCTTGCCATTTTGAGAACATACGGTTATTCGATACTTTTAATATACACACATATATATAGGTTGGCAACTCTTATATGACATTCCTTGTATGACAGTGATTGGCGGTTTTACACGAAACAACTTGCCGGTCAGAGGCCTCCTAATAAGGATGCATTGTAGATATCAACATATTATCCTTGTCCCAAGATGCCTTCTGGGAGCGTCTTATGCGGGTATTATGTATGTGAGCATCTTTGGACATCCTGCGAATATAGAGTGAATCGTGAGGATGTAAGTTATCTTTAATGTCAACATTTTATTTTCTTACTTTTCAGTTTCGTTTTAATTGTAACTAACATATTTTAATACTATTATGTTATCATTGTCACCAACATGTTCTAACCTTATTATGTGTTTCATTAAAGCACACGAATGTGGACGAAGAATGGCCGGTTTCTAGAGATATGCCTGGTGGAGGAGCCGAGAAGATTGCGAGTGAACTGTGTCACTTCATGCATCCCGAAATTTTCTAACAAAAAGGGAAGTTCTTCGATGACGTAGGTGTAATAGCTGATGTACCAGAACTTTGCCAGTATACTGAGCATCAATTTGGTTTTTAGTGAAAAACTTGTAAACTATCAATTGAGATGTATTGTACTTACAAATGTATATGAGATGACTTTTTGGTCATATTGTGTCGATGATGCTTGTCAGAATATATTGTTTATACTGTGTGTGAATGTGCATATGAAATTGACATGGAAATTAGTACCTAACAAACCGCCCGAGATAATATAATTTCACAGATGGCTTATTGTAGGTAACGAACCGCCTGTTATAATATAGTTTCATAGGTGGCTAGTCGTAGATAAAGAACCGCCTGCGATAATGGTGTTACACATGCGGATAATCTTACGTTACAAACTGCCTATCATAAACATTCTTCACAGGCGGGCGGTCATAGGTAAAGAACCGCCGTCTATAATGGAGTTATCACGGGTGGATACTCTTTACGTTACAAACAGCCTATGATAAAGATTCTTCATCGGCGGCTAGTCGTGGGTATAGAACCGCCTGCGATACTGGAGTTATCACAGACATATACTCTTAGCTTACAAACCACCTGTGATAAAGAGTCTTCATAGGCGGATTCCTGAAGGTTAAGACCGTCCGTGATAACTTTTTTCACAGGCAGTTTAAGTTTCTGCCTGCGAAAATTGTTGATTATCACAGGTTCTTCGTTTCAGGCGGTTTCAAAAACCGCGTGCGATAATACGTTTAGAGCCGCATGAGATGAAGCTTGTTGTAATAGAGCCATAGTGATTTTATTCGACTCTGGATCCACATATAATTTCATCAGCAGATCATATGTGTGCAAATCTAAGCTCCCCACCACTACACCAATGGGTCACTACCTTATCAGTTCACCCGATGGAAACATAACTGCTAATGAAGTAGTGATCAAACCACCCCTGTGCTTAGGTGGGAAGTTATATCCTACCACCCTCATTGTGTTAGAGGGACAGAAGATCGATGTAATATTAGGAATAGCGTGGATGAACTATCACGGGACTGCTCTTGACATCGGTCCACGGATTGTTTGATTGGACTCTCTGTTCTACGGTCTTCATACGCTCATACTTGAAGACGTGGAGTATGAAATTCCATCAGCGTACCACAGTGTGGCCATGAAACTGGAGGATATTCCAGTGGTCCGCGAGTACCCAGATGTATTTCCCGACGATCTTCCAGGGATGCCGCCTGAACGAGACGTGGTATTCAAGATCAAGTTAGCACCAGGAACCACACCAATATCTCGGAGGCTGTACAAAATGTCTATGAAGGAACTAAAGCAGCTAAAAGACTTAATGAAAAAAGGATTTAACAGGCCAAGCTCATCACCATGGGGCTGTTCAGCCCTCTTTGTGAAGAAAAAAGATGAATCACTGCTGTTATGTGTAGATTATCGGCCGCTGAATGCAGTGACGATCTAGAATAAATATCCACTGCCACGGATCGATATATTATTTGATCAATTAGTGGGTGTCAAAGTGTTCTCCAAGATGGACTTGAGATCAGATTATCATCAAATAAAGAACAGAGCAGAGGATATACCGAACACAACATTCTCGACTAGATACGGGCTCTGTGAGTATTTAGTCATGTCTCTCGGTCTGACGAATGCACCCGCACATTTCATGTACCTCATGAATTCTGTATTCATGCCAGAGTTAGATCAGTTCGTCGTGGTATTCATCGATGAAGTTCTCGTATACACCGAATCGGAGGAAGAGCATGCTAAACATCTCCACATTGTGCTCCAACGATTGTGAGAACATAAGCTATATTCCAAATTCTACAAGTGTGAATTTTGGATCAGCAAAGTAGCATTCCTAGGCCACATTATATCAGCATAAGGTGTGGCCGTCGATCCAAACAATGTGGAACAAGTATTGAAGTGGGAGTCTCGGACATCAAATCCACAGTTTTCTAGGACTAGCGGGCTACTATCAGAGATTTATTCTCAGCTTCTCGAAGGTGGCGAAGCCAATGATGGAATTATTGAAGAAAAGCAGCAAGTATGAGTGGACTAAGGCCTGTGAAGAGACATTTCAAACTCTGAATAAACATCTCACAACGGCACCGATTCTAGCCCAACTGGATACGACAAAGCCATTCGATGTTTATTGTGATGCCTCGGGCATTGAACATGGCTGCATATTAATGCAAGATAGACGCGTAATCGCGTATGGATCTCATCAATTACGCAACCACGAGCAGCACTGTAACACCCTCAATTTCACTACCATGCATTGCATATATTTTTCATGTAGAGAAGCATTTAAAAAGAATAAGAAATTGAAAAAGGAATATAGAAGCTATTAAAACGATAAAAGGAAATAGAAATGAAAATAAAATAGACAAATTGAGTGACCCCAATTTTTTCCAAAATTCCCCTCTCCCCTAATTTCCCAAAATTTTCCCAAATTTCCTTATTTCCCCCCAAATTCCCCAAAATTCACCTAAGGGGAATTTCCCCCACGTTTGTGGTGGATTTTCCCCCAAATTGGCGACACCAAATTAGGGGGGAAAACCCTAATTGGGCCCACCTCCCCTTGGCAGCAGTCCATTGGGAGGGGAACCCTAGTCCCACCTCTAGGACTCTTTGGTTAAGTCCCCCACCTCTAGGACTCTTTGTCCCCCACCTCAAGCACTCTTTGGTCAAGTCCCCCACCTCTAGGACTATTTGTTTCCTACCCCTAGGACTCTTTCCCCCCTTATAAATGTAACTCCCCCCTAGCCGCACACCTCTTTCCTTTTGGCCGCCGCCCCCTTGCTGCCAGCCATGCCCCCCTTGCTGCCAAGTCGCCGAGTTCCCCGCCCCCCTTGGAGGAATTCGGCCCCCGTCAAGCCCCGTCATGCCCGACCGTCGCTAGAGAAGAAGCTCCCGACGATCTTCCCTAGCCGCAGCCCCATAATTCTCCACGGAAAGTCCTCCTCTGCTGCCCTTGCAAGGAGGGAGGCGCTGCCGCAAGGAAGAAGTGAGGTAGGTCTTCGTTACCCCTCTATAATGTAGCCACTGTTTCTACGCACCGTTTCTTCACCCCCTGCGAGCAGAAAAATTCTGCGAGTGGACAGACCATGTTTTGGTCAATTTTTGGGATTGATCTACAAAGTGGGTCAAGATCATCGCCACGCCCACACTTGATCCAAGCAACCTTGATCATCATAAAACCCCATGAAAGCCTACTAAAACATGCAAGAACACGTACAAACTGATTTTTATAAACTGCACCATAGGAATTGCATTCACTCACCTCATTGCATCTTGAGTAAAGTTTGTGCATGATAATTGATTGCTGTAAATTTTGTATGTGCGTGGTCGTGAGTAGAAAAACAAGCTCAAGAGGCCGTCTACGAGGAACTACAACACCATGACTTTGAGACGCTTGAGCAACACGAACCACAGGAACAAGGCAAGTGCCTCTTGACCATATTGATCCTATGTTTTTGAAACTGTTTTGGTTGCGAAAACTCGTATGCTTGAGTCAAATTGATGGGACACCCTTCTTATAGGAGTTCACTAGTTTTGTTAACCATCCTTGTCACCGGGAAAGTTGATGAGTTGGGTATGGTCATTTTTCCTTTTTTCTTCGCTTAATTTACATGATACAGGAAGCTGAAATAAAACATGTTTAGCTCCTGCACTCATAAGACTAAAGATGATGAGAACTTGATGATGTTAATGAGCATGGAATAGGGGAGATCTAGGCGAGCTTAGTTCTTGGATGTTGCTGAATTAGATGGCGATTTGCTTGCCGTAGATCTAAGGACTGGTTCATGCGAGCACATGCCAGGAAAACAGTGCCACCAAAAGGACAAATATTGGTGCGACTTAGCTGACTAATTAGGTGTGTTGCTAGCTTGTTATGGACCGTTGGATGGTGTGGGGAACGGGAGTCGATGAGGACTGCCCTAGGAACTGCATGGCACAAGAGCGGGTTTGTGGGTGGGAGAATGGAGATTTCAGCCTGCTGGTGAAACCTCAGTGGGTCCGTATATCCTAGTAGCCCCTTTGTAAAGGCAATTTTGTGATCCCTTGGCCATACACCAATGGTTGTGTACTGGTATAATGGAGGTTCTTTCTAGTCGCCGACAGGTGACGAAATCATGAACTTTTGGGCAAAGTGGTGCCACCTCTGCAGAGTGTAAAACTATCATGATAGCCGTGCTTCCGGTCACAAGCACCTGGCAAACTTCCATGATTAGAGGCAAAACATGGGATGAATATTAGGGTATGGTCATTGGGATTGGTTTTGGTACTGCTTTGGGTCATGAAAATGAGTTTTGTTTCGGTTATATGAATATGAGATGGTTATGAATATTTATGAGTATGAGATGAACTTGGGAAAGATTAATGGCTGGTTGGGACTTGATAAATGGTGAATTACGATGAAGGAATATTGATGAAATACTTGGTTATGGTGGGATTAAACTCACCTAGAGATAGTTGCTGTTTTAATCTTGTTTTGTGAAATAAAATTTGCTTGCTGCAATAAACCTTTTTATTCCCTACCTTGTTGTAAGCTACATGTCATTCTTTTCCCGCACTTGCTGAGTACGACATTTACTCACCCTTGTATTCCCATATATACATTAGCTACAGGAGAAGAGTACTTCGAGGAACATGTGGAGTACTAGGCGTGCACACTACCGTCAACATGTCTGTGGAGTCGGAGTGGAGCCCTATCGTCTTAGTCATTTTCAGCTGTCGTTTAGAGTCTTCCGCTGCAAAATTAGTTGGATATTCATGAGTGAGACATTGAGTCAAAGTAATAAAGTACTTAAACATTATTCATACGTGGTTATATTCTGAATTTCAGTTTGTGGAATACATGTGTATGTGTGATGAACATCCTGGGAACACATATGCTTTCACTTGGTTCATTTTTGGAACTGGGTGTCACAAATTGGCATCAGAGCCACGTTGACCATAGGATACAAGCCTAGGTAGAATGGACACTCTAAAACACATAGGAATAACCCTCTAAACTGCTATTTTCGAAAATTGCTTGCTGCTGCACTTTACTTGTCAATTCAGCCACCGCAAAGTGCTATTTTCAGCCCCTCTTTTTCTCTTCTTTTGGACAGCAACACTTTTGTTCTCTTGCTTCATAGCTTCTGAAGTTTTGGAGTTATTTGGTTCTTCTCTAAAGTTTCTCATGTCTTATTTATAGATGCCGGTGACTAGGAGCACAACACGCATAAGGACTCGTCCACCACCACTTGGAAGTGCACTTAACCCCATTGAGGGGTCCAATGGACCGTAGTGGGAGGAGGTGAAGACGGAAGCTCAGGATGAAGATGAAGTAAGTACCTCTATGCTTGAGGAAGAGGATCTGGAATAGGTGGAACCAATCTAAGATGATATGGAAGACGATCCACAAGAACAGCATTGGTACGCACCCCAGGAGGAGTTTCACGCGGGCTTACACCCCGTCGAGCCTCATGAAGCTCTGTCGGAAGAGGATGAATCCGAAGAGGAGCCACCCCCTGCTGAGGCCGAGAATGAAGTTGATGAACGGGCCAACCATTCAGTTCAAGAATTCTAGTCCGACGGGATGGAAGGAGTACACATATCCAAGGAGCTTAAAGAGTTTCTAGATTGCTGCAGCTTATAACCGGAGTATCTCCTGAAGAAAGTCCCTCGTCTGGGACATGAAGAGTGGAAGTCTGAAGTAACCATCCTATCTAACAGTAGGGTTGTCACCCGGCACTTCACACCAACATTGAGAGCTACAAGGGCAGAAGTATGATGCCGCATGAGATGCACTCACCGGACTGTGCTATGCATTCCGTGAGCAGCTTGAGAACACTACTTTTGGGCTGCACCCGTATCGGAAGAGTGGTACAAGGGAGATCATTGGACCCAGTGGAGGAGCTCTTTCCAACCCACAAGCTGCTGACAAGTCTCAGAGGTTGCTCGTGGAGTTAGAAAACCATTATGCAATGCACAAGAAGAGATCCGTTACCTCCGCAAGAAGCTGTACTTGCTAGAAAAACAAGAGGAGACTTGCGCCAACGTGGGAACAAATGGAGCACCAGCGTCATCTATCCCTACATGGAATGCCGACTCACCATGGCGTGCGCTGGTCCATACATGGACTGCCGACTCACCATGGCGTGCGCCCATGTATGGACCACCCCCATCACATGGCGAGAACAGCACCGGTTCTCACGATTAAGTTTAGGTTCCCATTGAATAAAGCTGTAACAGGAACGCTTAGACATAGTAGGCTGAAGTAAGAGTGGTTTGCTGGATTTCATGATGATTTCTTGTGTTTGTGTGCTTGGTGTGAGTTGTGGGACGCTTCGGCAAATGTCCACATCCACAGATAGTGGAGAGATGTGAGATGATTTGGCACTTGTTCACATCCTCATATAGGCTGATATTAAAGGAAGTTGCTTAGTTCATACACCTTGATGCATATAGTTGGGAAATCATTTCTCTCAAATCTGAATCCTAGCTCCTACAAATATAGTATGTCCAAAAGTAAGCCTTAAAATAAGCGGGGTAGACTTTCTGGCCATCCTTATCATCTTGGATTCTCAAGGGATTGGCATAATACTTGGAATGGACTGGTTTGGCATGCAAAATGGAGTGATTCAATGTGCTCAGAGGATCGTGCAGTTGACAAGTGAGCACGGTACTCGTATTGAGTTTGAGGTAGCCCAACCTACAACGGAGAAGGTAGTGCTGAACCACATCGAAGAAGCGACATTGGAAAGGATTCCGGTGGTTCGGGAATATTCAGATGTGTTCCTGGAAGAACTTCCAGGTATGCCACCTGACGGAGACATTGAACTTGCCATTGATTTAGTACCCGGAACTGCACCCATAGCGAAGAGGCCGTATAGGATGCCTGCTAATGAATTAGTGGAGCTCGAGAAGCAAATTCAGGAGCAACTAGAAAAGGGTTTTATACACCCAAGCTCGTCACCGTGGGGAGCCCCCATGCTCATTGTAGATAAGAAAGATGGAACCCAAAGGATGTGTGTGGACTATAGATCTCTCAACGAGGTGAGGATCAAGAATAAATACCCGCTGCACCCATAGAGGACCTGTCGATCAAATGAAGGTGCCCAAATTTTCTCCACGATTGATCTTCGGTCAGGATACTTCCAGCTGAAGATTAAGCCCTCTGACATACCCAAAACTGCATTTCAAACATGGTATGGTTCGTATGAATATACTGTTATGTCATTTGGGTTGATGAATGCACCCGCATACTTTATGTACCTTATGAATAAGGTCTTCATGGAGTACTTGGACAAGTTCGTCGTGGTTTTCATCGACGACATCATGGTGTATTCAAAGAGCGAGGAAGAACATGAAGAACACTTGAGATTGACATTGCAGAAACTGCGAGAGCATCAATTTGTAAGATCGAAGGGCACGTGAAAAGCTACCAGAGGGGGGTGAATGGTAGATTTAAACTTTTTAGCGGAAGCAATAAAACAACCCCTCGGCAAAAAATCGATCTGTTAAAGAAACTGTGTATGCGACTGATCTAAATGTGTTCAACCATGACAAAAGTTGTATATATCATACAGAATAGGGTCACGAAGACACGACAACAAGAATCACGGAAATCCGTAAAAAACACTCAAGTTATGATCGAAAGATCAAACGAGGGTCAATCTGTTCTACTCGAGTAAAAACCAGATCTGCAACACTGCAAAGAAACTCGTGTAGATCAGAAACTACAAATCCAATGACAGTGAAATTTTCAAAGATGATAGATAATCAAGTTATGAAGACAACCCAAAAAGAATCACATCAATTGGATCTGTAAAACTCGAGTTATGATCAGAATACCTAAGCACTGTCGTGCTGTCCAGAAACTATACGAGAAAGACTTCACAAAAACAAGTCGGACGAACAAGGCACAAAAGCTCCTCTAAATTACGAATTTTATTGATCAAAACATAAGAGGAACAGCCCGAATTCGTGCTCACCACGAGCCTTGGCCTCCCTTGCTTATATAACCAGCACTAAGGCCAACCCAATCCAAACTAGGACTCCTACTCCTACATGGATTCAAACTGTAACTTTCCAATACTGCTGAAGACTCTTCTATACACAGATAGAAGCAATCTTAAGACTTCCAAACACCTTAGAAACGTCCCAAACATTTCTAAAACAACTCTACTTCATGCCTAACACGAAATCCTATTATAACCAACTCAAAACTTTCCACAAACAAACCATAACCGCCTCAGCCGCAGCCTGAGCGCAAAATCCAGCCGGTTGAAACTTTTCAACCATATCTCCACTTCCATATCTCTTCACCACACCTTGGAACCATGTTGCCACGTCCATGCACTCCTTGCACACGTGCAAACACCTTCCAATGACGTCCACGATACCTTCATATGCATTGTTCTTTATCCAAACATGTTGCGCGACCTCCCGATCAACTCAACCACAATTCCTGCAGAACTTGTTTGTTGAACCTCATCTCTCCCTAAGACTAGTTCAATGAATCCCATCACTAGCCATATCTTGACCTCAAGAAACACCTGCACATGAATAAACAACCAATACTTTCAAGCACAAGTCCGTGACTTGACTCACATTAGTTCCGAAAACCACAATAGCTTACATGAACACCTCACATAAGCATTTTGCAAACCATAGCAAAATTTTAACCACCGTAAACAGCCATAACACTTCAAAACTTAGTAAAAGAATACTAAGCAAACTTTCCATAGATATAAAGCAAGTTCGAAACATTTGGATGGTAAAAACAGAACCATTGCGATTTAGCTCTGGACCTTGCCAAAGCTAACCGGACCTTGAGCCGAAGCTTACCAAAGCTAGCAGAACCTAACACCGGAACTTACCTAAGTTTGTGGGACCTACCACCGGAGCTAACCAAACACATGTCGGACCTAGCCATAGCAAGTCGGACCTTACGTCGGATCTTGTCAGAGCTCGGACCTAGAGTCGTACCTTGACAAAAAGAGTGTTTTGGTTGAATTCAAAACTTTTATCGTCATAGCCAATGTATTCAGCACACATAGGTCTCACAATCTCCCCCTTGATGAATGCATTGGCAACACCACTTAAAATCTGAACATTGGCTTATTCACATGAAAAGTTTTGAAAACAATCAAATAAGAAAAAAATTTCGAAACAAAAAATTCTCCCCCTATACATATTTCTCCCCCTTTGTAAATCAGAAATAAAATGAGAACAACAACAAAAATTCTCCCCCTGAGAAGAATCGTGTCAAAACACTTGTGGATCGTGCAATGTGTGATCAATTTCTCCCCTTTTGACAATGTATTCAGCAAGGTTCAAAAGAGAAATTTTAATTGTTATGTTCATATTTATAACCTATACATATAAAACAAAGCTCATCCAAGCCATACTATCAAGTAACTTACACTATCACATCAATGAGATACATAAAGTAGTGTAAGCCATGGTAGTGATCAAGTGTAATTTTCAATTTAAGCAAGTCATGATCTCACAAACTTAATTATGTCAAGACCTGAAAGAATGACACTTGTTGCTGCATTTTAATTATTTTCAAAGCACAAATTCAGATCATATGACATTTGCAAAAGATTATATGTCGCATCAGTCTTATTCTAACCAACCAAGCCTAGCCTATATCATTTGACAATCAGAAGCTTAAGGACATGGTTTAGTCATACACAACTTCTTCTAAGTTCAGATCTAAGTGCAATGATAAGCCATCTCAAAAGAAGAAGTGCGATGCATGCATATTCTCTTGATCTTTTTCTCAAATTTTTATTTGAACATAAAAGATCAACATGTGAATAGTTTATTGATTATTTTTTCATTATTAAAAGCTCTTGTGAGCATGCAACAAGTTTAAAACAGCAAGAAAGTTCGATCATGACCAGATTTAGTGTAAATAATTATTCCAATTACTAGTCATGGTAAAAAATACAAAATGTATAACATGAGTAATGTAGTAAGAACTTTCAGCATATAAAAGGAATCACAAAGTCATATATGTATGAAATACTATGCTCATATTATTTAAATTCAGATTCACACATAGACATCCAAGTTTCAAAACTCCCCCTCAATTTAAGCCACGAGGATGCATAACCCTGATTTCACTATGAATGAAACAAAAACGAGTAAAATCCAAAGGTTTTATAAAAATGTCAGCCAATTGTTGTTCGGTATCTACATGGTGAAGCACAATGTTTCCTTTTTCAATATTATCACGGATAAAGTGATACCTAATGTCAATGTGCTTTGTTCTTGAATGTGGCATGGGATTTTTAGCAATGCAAATAGCACTAGTGTTATCACAAAATAGTGGAATACTATCTAGATCAACCCCATAGTCCTTAAGTGTTTGAACAATCCATAGAATTTGTGAGCAAGCGCTAGCAGCAGCTACATATTCAGATTCGGCTGTGGATTGTGCAACCGAATTTTGTTTTCTAGAGGACCAAGCAACAAGTGAGTCACCAAGAAAACAAGCACCCGAACTACTTTTCCTATCAATTCTACAATCCCCAAAATTAGCATCTAAAAAAGCTTTCAAAGTAACGGTTGAGGAAGAAGGAAGAAAAATCCCAAATTCTTGAGTTCCATGTAAGTACCTGAGAATCTTTTGACGGCTTGACGATGTGAAGCACGTGGGGAAGCTTGAAATCATGCACAAAGACATACGCTGAATTGTATGTCCGGTCTTGACGCCGTGAGGTACAAAAGTGATCCAATCATACTTCTTTATTCTTTTTGATCCACAGGTTCACCATCTTCATCAAGTTGAAGTGTTGTTGCTGCACCCATTGGTGTCCGAAGAGACTTGCTTTTTTCCATGTTGAAGCGCTTAAGAAGGTCTCTTGTATACTTTGTTTGATGCACAAAAGTACCCTACTTGGTTTGCTTGATTTGTAGCTCCAAAAAGTATGTGAGTTTTCCCATCATACTCATCTCAAATTCTGAACTCATCATAGCTGGACCATGTGACTCGTTCGTGCAAGCTTCCAATCATTTGTTGTGGAGGATGACTTTTGAAGACCCGGAGGGGAGTAGACAATTCACAAGCTCCTTCTTCTTCATGTTCATCACAAATTGAAGAACTTGTGACTTGAGGACGATCTGGACCAGCAATGGTGGTCGTCAGTGCTGGTTGTGAATCAAAATCAGGAGCTGGAACAATGTCATTAGCTCCTGAATTTCTGGGCAGCAGCATCACTTCTTCATCTTATTCGATGAAAATACTCCCCCCCTGCGGATATGGGTCTGGTCCTGCAATATTAGAGCTAGTACCTGGGCTAGCTTCATCAAAAGAAACCTCACAAGTCTCCACAATTTTGTTAGTGTCATATAAAAGCACACGGTAGCCTCTAGTATGAGATGGGTAACAAAGAAATATGCCATCAAAGGATCTAGATTCAAATTTATCAAGATTACCATGTTTCTTAACAAAGCATTTGCAACCAAAGACCCGAAAGTGTGTGACACTAGACCTATGTCCAAACTGAAGTTCATATGGTGTTTTACCTATTTTAGCACGCAAGCAAACACGATATGAGACATAACAAGTAGTTGCAATTGCATCAGCCCAGAATTTTCTAGGAACTTGATATTCATCAAGCATAGTCCTAGCCATCTCAACTAAGGTTATGTTCTTTCTCTCTACAACACTGTTTTTTTGAGGTACATATGGTGAAGAAAATTGATGATCTATTCCATTTTCAGCACAATAGTGATCAAACGGTTGATTTTTAAATTCGGTTCCATTATCATTTCTAATTGCTTTTAAAGATCCTGGGTGATCAATTGATAATCTATGAAATAAGGTTCTAAAGTGACTAAAAGTTTCATTCTTAGATGCCATTAAATAAACCCAAGAGTATCTAGAATAGTCATCAACAATCACAAGAACATACCATTTAGCTCCGAAGGATTGAACACGTGAAGGTCCTACGGTATCAAGGTGTAAAAGTTGACCCGGTTCAGTTGTCATGGTCATTGTGAGAGGAGCATGTGAACCTGCAACCATCTTCGCATGTCTACAAGAAGAGCACACAATTTCTTTGTCCCCTTTAAGCTTAGGCAGCCCACGTATGCGATCAGGAGCACTAATACATGTGAGATGATCAAAGCCTACGTGACCAAGTCTACGATGCCAAAAATATAAGTCTTTTGAATCATTAGCAACTAGACATCTATGCTTAGAGGATGACATATCAAAATCAGCTTTAAAACTCTTCCAAACCGAGACATATTGAAAATGAGCTCACTATTTGAATCTACAACCTTGCAACAATTTTTAGTGAAAATAATTACCGGATTTTCATCTAGCAATTGTGAAACAGAAAGCAAGTTGTATTTCTAATTTTTAACAAGTGTCACATCTTTTAAAGTGTAGTGATTATTTACTCTAACCAAACCCTTAGCAATTATAGGAGTTGAAGAATTATCGGCAAAAGTAACATTTTCTACATGTGACACAAAAGAGAGGGAGGAGAACTGTTCTTTGTTACCGGTCACGTGGCGTGATCATCCTGAATCCACAATCCAAATGTTCTCCTTCCTCAAGCGTGTAACCTACATAGAAGTACAATACACCGATGACTCAATACTGGGGTTAGTCAAAAGGCATTTATGAATCCAGTACTGAGTCACACGACGTCCAGCAGAAGTAACACGCAAAGGCTGAGATAAAACAGCAGGTTTATGAGCCAAAGTTTGAGGATTTTCGTACCCATCTACTGACCTACGAGGTATTACATGAGTAGCACTAAAAACAGTAGGTCCTGAAGCAAACTTTGCATGTTTTTGACTCATTACAGCAGGTTGCATATTCCTAACATTTGCTTCAGCACACGCAACAGTATTTGCACAATTGTTATGTCATCTAGCAATCATTCTTTCCTTTTTCTGTTGCTTAGCTACTATATAACAAAATCTATGACATGACCATCTCTACCACAGTAGGTACAATGAAATTTAACTTTACGTTCATGTCTAGATGAGCAGACAACATGTTTATTTGATACCGAATGAGACAACACTCCTGCAGATTTAAAACCACTTCTTTTTGTTTAGGAACTGTTTTAATCAAACCACTTCCTAATGAATTTACAATTTTAGGTGGATGTGCTTTAGCATGAGCATTGGAATCAAAACCTAAACCATTTTTATCATTGAAAGATTTAGAAAAATTCAACAGAAACTTCAGATTCTTATTCTCATTATAAAACCGCTCTAGTGTCCTATTCATGTCATCAAGTTTCTTAGACAAGTCTAGGCAGTTTTGACATGAAGTTTTTCCTTTTAGTTTGCAATTGGAACAATACTTAACTTCATCAGAATGTAAAGCATTGTTCAATATAGAAATTTCATTCATAGCATCTTGTAGTTTCTTATTAAGATCATCACAAGTAGAACAATGCAAATCAATTGTAGAACAACAATTATCTTTCAGGTTTTTATCATTAAGTGCAGCAAGCTTTCTGTACTTTTCAATCTCTAACTCAAGTTTATCAAGTGTGGAGGTATGTGCACTTCTTAGAGAGGACAATTGTTCATATATTAAATCACATGAGGAACAAGAATCATCACTAGGAATCAAAGATTTCAAACGATTAATTTCAGATTCTAGTGACTCAATTTTAACAACATTGTCCCTAAGATTTTTGTCCTTTTTCTTAACTATAACAGTGGCACGAGAAATAGCATCACACATTTCTTCGCAAGTAGGACATATCTCTTCATTGTCGCTGTTGTGTTCTGCCTCCTCCATACTTGAACTTGACTTGCCCGCCATGAAGCATAAGTTTGCCAAACATCTTCATCTTCATCACTTCCGATGTCCACATCGCTCGAGCCAGGTTTTTGAAGTGCGGAGATAAAACTATTTACCAAATGGCGTTCTATAAAACCCTTCTTCTTTTTCTTATTGTTTGCAGAGGAGTGTTTCGTCCTAGTTTTTTTTTCATCATGGGAAGTAGGACCTGAAAGGTTAGGGCAATCCGTACGAAAATTTCCTGTCTTACCACATTTGAAGCATCATTGAGGTCCGGCACTTCCTCTCCTTCTAGTTCTCACATTTTGCGATGCTTTTGAGAATCGAGTAGAGATGTGTGCAAGTTCTTCCTCTGGAAACTCTTGAATCTGTTCAAGGGTTAGAGAGGACAACAAAGAAAGTGTACCACGAGATGAAGATTGACTACAGCTAGGCATTTCACGTTGTGAAACAAATACAAGAGACTTGTTGGAGTTCTTACGTGATATTATGTCAATTTCACGAGTTTTTAACTTAGAATATAGCACATCTAATGTAAGTGTACTCATGACAGTAGATTCATGAATAGATGTAACTTTCATCTCCCAAATTGACATGTCTAATGCACTTAGTAATTGCCTAGCATTTTCAGTATCTGAAAAATTAACGTTGACACTACGCAAGTTGCTGAGAATTTTATTGAAGCGAGCAAAGAGGTCATCGATTGACTCACCGGGTTGCATCTCGAAGCGCATGTATTCTTTATTGAACATATCTTGTCTTACCTCCTTGATCGTGTTGGATCCTTCGTGGTAGTCACAAAGTGCTTTCCACACATCGTATGCAGATCGGAGGTGTGCAACACGGTCGAAAGTCACTTTGAGTTAATCCTTGTATGATAAAGTTCAGTGCTTTGTTGTTGTTGTCGACATCTCTCATTTTCGTACCGTGACTTGATCGTTTGGCGGCACGTCATAAGGCTTGTACACCTTTTCCCATATTGTGAAGCCTTGCGCCTGGATGAAAGCCTCCATTCGTGCCTTCCAAACCTGAAAATCAATGCCACTGAACACACAAGGTTTTGCGGAGTATTTCTCCATGGTAATTAGTCAAAACATGTGCAAATCACAATGATTAGAGCACCGTGGCTCTTCTACGAATTGTAGGATCGAGGAGAACGTGAAAAGCTACCAGAGGGGGGTGAATGGTAGATTTAAACTTTTTAGTTGAAGCAACAAAAACCCACTCGGCAGAAAATCGATCTGTTAAAGAAACCGTGTATGCGACAAATACAAACGTGTTCAACCATGACAAAAGTGGTATATATTATATAGAATTAATTCATAAAGACACGACAACAAGAATCATGGAAATCCGTCAAAAAACACTCAAGTTATGATCGAAAGATCAAACGAGGGTCAATCTGTTCTACTCGAGTAAAAACCAGATCTACAACACTGCAAAGAAACTCGTGTAAATCAGAAACTACAAATACAATGACCGTGAAATTTTCACATATGATAGATAATCAAGTTGTGAAGACAACCCATAAAGAATCACGTCAATTGGATCTGTAAAACTCGGGTTATTGTCAAAACAACGAAGCACTATCGTGCTGTCCAGAAACTCGACGAGAAAGACTTGACAAAAACAAGTCAGACAAGCAAGCCACAAAAGCTCCTCTAAATTACGAATTTTATTGATCAAAACATAAGAGGAACAGCCCAAATTCGTGCTCACCACGAGCCTTGGCCTCCCTTGCTTATATAACCAGCCCTAAGGCCAACCCAATTCAAACTAGGACTCCTGCTCCTACTTGGATTGAAACTGTAACTTTCCAATACTGCTCAAGAATCTTCTATACGCAGATAGAAGCAATCTTAAGACTTCCAAACACCTTAGGAACGTCCCAAACATTTCTAAAACAACTCTACTTCATGCCTAACACGAAATCCTATTATATCCAACTCGAAACTTTCTATAAACAAACCATAACCGCCTCAGCCGCAGCCTGAGCGCAAAATCCAGCCGGTTGAACCTTTTCAACCTATCTCCACTTCCATATCTCTTCACCATGCCTTGGAACCATGTTACCACGTCCATACACTCCTTGCACATGTGCAAACACCTTCCAACGACGTCCACGATACCTTCATATGCATTGTTCTTGATCCAAACATGCTGCGCGACCTCCCGATCAACTGAACCACAATTCCTCCCGATCATAGTTGTTGAACCTCATCTTCTCCCTAAGACTAGTTCAATGGATCCCGTCACCAGCCATATATTGAACTCAAGCAACACCTGCACATGAATAAACTACCAATACTTTCATGCACAAGTCCGCGACTTGACTCACGTTAGTTCCAAAAACCACAACACCTTACGTGAACACCTCACATAAGCATGTTGCAAACTATAGCAAAATGTTAACCACCGTAAACAGCCATAACACTTCAAAAACTTAGTAAAAGAATACTAAGCAAACTTTCCATAGGTGTAAATCAAGTTTGAAACATTTGCATGGTAAAAACAGAACCATTGCAATTTAGCTTAGGACCTTGCCAAAGCTAATCGGACCTTGAGCCGGAGCTTACCAAAGCTAGCAGAACCTAGCACCGGAACTTACCAAAGCTAGTCGGACCTACCGCCGGAGCTAACCAAACACATATCGGACCTAGCCATAGCAAGTCGGACCTTATGTCGGATCTTGTCGGAGCTCGGACCTAGAGTCAGACCTTGACAAAAAGAATGTTTTGGAGGAATTCAAAACTTTTATCGTCATATCCAATGTATTCAGCACACATAGGTCTCACACAATATATGCTAAGTTCAGCAAGTGTCAGTTTTGGCTAAAGGAGATATCGTTCCTAGGCCACATATTCTCTGAGGGAGGAGTATCGGTTGATCGCAGAAATGTGAGAGATATATGTTTTGAAGTGGAACCAACCGCAGAATGTGAGAGATATTCGGAGTTTCCTGGAATGGATGGATACTACCGCCGGTCATCAGGGATTTCTCCAAAATAGCGAAACCTTTGACTGAATTGCTGATGAAAGGGAAAGCATTTCAGTGGACACAAGTGTGTCAAGACAACTTTGAGGAGCTAAAGAAGAGATTAACAACAGAGCCGGTTTTAGTATTGCCGGACGTGAGCAAGAGTTTCGATATATATTGTGACGCATCGAGACAAGGGCTCGGATGTGTGCTCATGCAAGGAGGCCAAGTGGTAGCCTATGCATCGAGACAACTAAAGAAACATTAGCTGAATTACCCCACACATGACCTGGAACTTGCAGCCGTGGTACATGTCTTAAAGATTTGGAGGCATTATATCCTTGGCCACGAATGTGAGATCTATGCGGATCACAAAAGCCTCAAGTATATATTCACGCAAATGGATCTGAATTTAAGGCAATGTCGATACTTGGTACTCATCAAGGATTATGATGTTGGAATCAACTATCACCCTGGAAAGGCCAATGTAGTAGCTGATGCGTTGAGCCGAAAAGGAGCATGTCACCCGCTCACGGTTCGGGAGCTGCCACCCGAGCTGCGTAAGGAGTTCGAACGGTTACATATCGGGTTCTTGAACGAGATGGAGGTGATCGAACTGAACTTAACGCTAGAACAAGAGATACGAGATGGCCAAGCAACAGATGAGGAAATTAAGGAAATCAAGGAAATAATCCGACAAGGCATAGAAAAGGATTTCAAGGAAGACGAGAAATGCACGCTTTGGTTAGGGAAAAGGATTTGTGTGCCTAACGTGAAGCACATCCGCAACACGATACTAAAAGAGGCACTTGACTCGCCTTATTCCGTACACCCCGGCTGTAAAAAGATGTACAAGGACCTGAAAACATAATATTGGTGGGATGGCATGAAAAGGGGTATCGCTGAATAGGTGGCCTTATGCGACACGTGCCAACGAGTGAAGGCCGAATACCAAAGACCCGCTGGACTATTACAACCATTGAAGATACCCGAGTGGAAGTGAGAAGATATCAGCATGGATTTCATAGTTGGATTGCCACATACTCAGTCCAGCTAGGACTCCATTTGGGTTATCGTGGACCGATTGACGGAAACAACACACTTCCTTCCTGTTAGAACCAAGTACACCGTCGTACAACTAGCTGAGCTGTATATGGAGCAAATCGTGTGTCGTCATGGAGTTCCGAAGAGGATAGTTTCAGATCGAGGTTCTCAATTTACCTCTAGGTTCTGGAAGAAGCTGCATGAAGCCATGGGTACACGATTGAATTTCAACTCCGCATATCACCCGCAAACAGACCGGCAAACTGAGAGGACAAATCAAATTTTTGAAGACATGTTGAGAGCTTGCGCCTTGAAGCATGAGCGTAGTTGGGATAAGAGCCTGCCGTATTCTGAATTCTCATACAACAACAGTTACCAAGCCAGCTTGAAGATGTCACCCTTCGAGCGTTGTACGGTAGACGGCGTAGAACACCACTGTTCTGGATTGAGACCGGAGAAAGCCAAGTATTTGGACCCGAAGTGCTGCAAGATGCCGAAAAGCAAGTCCAGATGATACGTGAAAACTTGAAGGCCGCTTAGTCACGACAAAAGGGTTATGCGGACAATAGGCGAAGAAGATTGACCTTCGAAGTTGGAGACTTTGTATATCTCAAGGTGTCGCCTATCCGAGGTCAACGACGGTTCAACATCAAAGGCAAGTTAGCACCTCGCTACATCGGCCCATTCAAGATTCTGAGCAAGCGAGGAGAGGTAGCCTATCAACAAGAGCTGCCAACGCACCTATCCGACGTGCACGACGTGTTTCACGTATCTCAGCTCAAGAAATGCCTAAGAGTATCGGAAGAACAAGTACCGATGGATGAGCTAGAGCTTCAAGAGGATCTGACGTACGCGGAACACCCCATCAAAATCTTGGACGTGAAGGAAAGGGTCACGAGGAGCAAAGTACTCCGTTGATGCAAGGTATAGTGGAGCCATCACACGGAAGCTGAGACTACATGGGAACGTGAGGAAGATCTCAAGGCGGAATTCCCCCATCTTTTCTCCACTCTATCGTATCTCGAGGGAGAGATTCATTTTAAGGGGGGTAGGTTTGTAACACCCTCAATTTCACTACCATGCATTGCATACATTTTTCATGTAGAGAAGCATTTAAAAAGAAGAATAAATGAAGAAAGGAATATAGAAGCTACTAAAATGATAAAAAGAAATAGAAACGGAAAATAATGAAAATAAAATAGACAAATTGAGCCACCCCAATTTTTCCCCAAATTCCCCTCTCCCCTAACTTCCCAATTTTTCCCAAATTTCCTGATTTTCCCCAAATTCCCAAAAATTCCCCTACGGGGAATTTCCCCCAACATTTCGGGTGGATTTTCCCCCAAATTGGCCGTACCAAATTAGGGGGGAAACCCTAACTGCGCCCACCTCCCCTTGGCCGCAGCACATCAGGGGGAACCCTAGTCTCCCACCTCTAAGACTCTTGGGTTAGTCCCCGACCTCTAGGACTCTTTGGTTAAGTCCCCCACCTCTAGGACTCTTTGTTCCCCACATCTAGGACTCTTTGGTTAAGTCCCCCGCCTCTAGGACTCCTTGTTCCCCACCCCTAGGACTCTTTCTCCCCTTATAAATATAACCCCCCTAGCCGCACACCTCTTTCCTTTTGCCCACCCCCCACTGCTGCCAGACGCGCTACCTTGCTGCCAAGTTGCCGAGTTCCCCCCTTGCCGGAATTTGGCCGCCGTTGAGCCCCGTCAAGCCCCGGCGTCGCCGGAGAAGAAGCCCCCGATGATCATCCCTAGCCGCAGCCCCATAATTCTCCACGGAAAATCCTCCACTGCTGCCCTTGAAGGGAGGGAGGCCCTGCCGCAAGGAAGAAGTGAGGTAGGTCTTGGTTACCCCTCTTACAACGTTGCCGCTGTTTCTACGCACCTTTTTCTTCACCCCCTGCGACAGACCATGTTTTGTTCAATTTTTTATGGTGGGACTGATCTACAAAGTGGGTCAAGATCATCACCACGTCCACACTTGATCCCAGCAACCTTGATCATCATAAAACCCCATGAAAGCCTACTAAAACATGCAAGAACACGTCAAACTGATTTTTATAAACTGCACCATAGGAATTGCATTCATTCACCTCATTGCATCTTGAGTAAAGTTTATGCATGATAATTGATTGCTGTAAATTTTGTATGTGCGTCGTCATGAGTAGAAGGACAAGCTCAAGAGGCCGTCTACGAGGAACTACTGCACCAAGACTTCGAGATGCTTGAGCAACACGAACCACGGGAGCAAGGCAAGTGCCCCTTGACCATATTGATCCTATGTTTTCGAAACTGTTTTGCTTGCGAAAACTTGTATGCTTGAGTCAACTTGATGGGACACCCTTTTTATAGGAGTTTACTAGTTTTGTTAACCATCCTTGTCGCCAGGAAATTTGATGAGTCAGGTATGGTCGTTTTTCCTTTTTGTTTTGCTTAATTTGCAGGATATGGGAAGCTGAAATAAAACATGTTTATCTACTGCACTCATAAGATCAAAGATGATGAGAACTTGATGATGTTAATGAGCACGGAATCGGGGAGATCTAGGCGAGCTTGGTTCGTGGATGTTTCTGAATGAGATGGTGGTTTGTTTGCCATAGATCTAAGGACCGGTTCATGCGAGCACATGCCATGAAAACAGTGCCACCACAAGGCCAAATATGGGTGCGGCTTAGCTGACTAATTAGGTGTGTTGCTAGCTTGTTATGGACCGTTGGATGGTGTTGGGAATGGGAGTCAATGAGGACTGCCCTGGGAACTGCATGGCACAAGAGGGGGCCCGTGGGTGGGAGAATGGAGATTCGAGCCTGCCTGTGAAACCTCAGTGGGTCCGTACATCCTAGTACCCCTTTGTAAAGGCTATTTTGTGATCTCTTGGCCATGCACCGATGGTTGTGTACTGGTATAATGGAGAATCTTTATAGTCGCCGACGGGTGACGAAATCACGAACATGTGGGTAAAGTGGTGCCACCTCTGTAGAGTGTAAAACTATCATGATAGCCGTGCTTCCGGTCACAAGCACCTGGCCAACTTCCATGATTAGAGGCAAAACATGGGATGGATAATCAGGTATAGTCATTGGGATTCGTTTTGGGACTGTTTTGGGTCATGAAAATGAGTTTGGTTTCGGTTATATGAATATGTGATGGTTATGAATATTTATGAGTATGAGATGAACTTGAGAAAGATTAATGGCTGGTTGAGACTTGATAAATTGTGAATTATGATGAAGGAATGTTGATGAAATACCTTGTTATGATGGGATTAAACTCACCTAGAGATAGTTGCTGTTTTTATCATGTTTTGTGAAATAAAATTTGCTTGCTGCAATAAACCTTTTTATTCACTACCTTGTTATAAGCTACATGTGATACTTTTCCCGCACTTGCTGAGTACGACATGTACTCACCCTTGCATTCCCACATATACATCAGCTACAGGAGAAGAGTACTTCGAGGAACATGTGGAGTTCAAGGCGTATGCACTACCGTCAACATGCCTGTGGAGTCGGAGTGGAGCCCCATCGTCTTAATCATTTTCCGCTGTCGTTAGAGTCTTCCGCTGCTAAATTAGTTGGATATTCATGAGTGAGACATTGAGTCAATGTAATAAAGTACTTGGACATTATTCGTACGTGGTTCTATTCTGAATTTCAGTTTGTGGAATACATGTGTATGTGTGATAAACATCCTGGGCACACATATGCATTCACTTGGTTCATTTTCGGAACCGGGTGTCACAAGCACTACCCCACTCATGACCTAGAACTCGCTGGAGTTGTGCTCATGTTGAAAATGTGGAGGCACTACATACTCGGAAATTTAGTGCACCTCTACTCTGACCATAAGAGTCTCAAGTATATATTCACTTAGAATGATATCAATAAGAGGCAGATGAGATGCTTGGAGTTAATCAAAGATTATGAACTTGATATCCATTACCATCCAGGCAAAGATAACGTGGTGGCTGATGCGCTCAGTCGCAAGTCTCACGTAAACAGCTTGTCAGTCATTCCGGGTGAGGAAGAAGAACCAAGTTTGAGAGTGGTTCCATATGGAGCATTGTATAACCTTGCTATCATGCCTATCATTTGAGAGGAGATTGTACGAGCTCAAAAGAGAGATAAAGGAATGCAGAATATCTGGGCAAGAATCAATGATAAGGAGATGAAATGTTTCCGGGAAGATGATCAAGGTGTGTTATGGTTTAATAACGGAATTGTGGTACCCCGGAACATGAAGCTAAGGAGGAAAATCTTGGATGAAGCTCATATGTCCAAGTACTCGATACACCCGGGAAGTAATAAGATGTATCAAGACCTCAAGACGAAATTTGGTGAACTCGGATGAAGCGAGAAATTGCTAAGTATGTATCCGAGTGTGATACATGTCGGCGAGTCAAAGCTGATCACATAAAGAAAGCGGGAATGCTGCAACCCTTAAGTATTCTGACATGGAAGTGGCAGGACAGCAGCATGGACTTTATTGTCGGACTGACTCTCACGTTCAGAAAGCACGACTCCATTTCGGTGATTGTTGACTGGCTAACAAAATCAGTCCACTTCATCCTAGTGAATACAAGATTTCCTACTAAGCAATATGTAAGGCCCTAAGTTTTTGGCACATATTCAAAGTGTTCATCACACCACACACAACCCTCATTTGAGGAAACTTTGTGAATACATTTGAAGAGCAAGTAAATGTCACACCCGGTTTTTCCGAAGAACAACCAAGTGAATACCACATGTATTCCAGTATCATTTTCTCATACATGTGATGACAAATAGTGAAGCATCATTTATTACAAGCCAGGTTTCGAATATAAATAAGTCTTACATAGAATATGTCTCGATGGACGATGATAAGTTCATCACAAATAAATAATCTAGCAGCGGAATATTATTCTTGTGGGCTCCGTCGCAGGCGTTGCCCGGGGGGATCCATGAACCTAGAAACCTTCTTCGGGTTCAAAGTCTTGATCATTAAACACCACTTCATTATCTTGACCTGAGCAGCAATATAAACCAACAAATATGCAAGGTTGAGTACCGATGGTACTCAGCAAGTGTGGGAAAGTTATGTCATGCATGGCTAGAGCAAGGAGAGGTTGAACTCATGGTGAAAGCACTACGCAATTAAAACCTATCACCTTAGCTTATTAAGCACCTACATTACTACACAGGTAAAATAGTCCCAATCTCCCATCCCATCATCATAATCCAATAACCATAACATCATTTCCAATGTTAATCTCCCCGATTAACACCCACAACTTCCAAAGCCATCATCCTCTAATCATGAATAAGTCCAAGCCGCTCTTGACCGTGAGCACGACTGTCATGACAGTTTTGGCTCTGCAGAGTTTGCACCACTGTACCCACATGTGGTGATTTCATCCCCCGTTGCCGGGTGTACTAAAAGAACCTCCATTATGCCAGTGGCCACGAACCACATACACACTTCCCAGGTGTGTAGCCAGGAGATCACTACGAAGCCTTTATAAAGGGATTCCCGACGAGCGTGGGCCCACTAAGATTTCACCCCTAACAGCATACAAGAGGCTCCAACCCCGCTGCAGTGGCCCCCTCTTGAGCCTTGTGGTTCATATGGTATTCCAGCTGACACCTATTCCCCGCACCATCCAACATACCCATACTACGTCGGGGATACACCTAATTAATTGGCCAAGCTGCCCCATCTCAGCATGTGGTTGGCACGGTAAAGCCAGGTTACATGCTCCATGAACCGGTCCTTAGGATCCAGGCAAGCACTAAACACAAACCCGAGTCTCGTGCACCCAGCACCAACCAAATCATCCAACTTGCCTTGATCCCTACCTCTACATAACTCATAATATCTCATTGAACAGTACGGTAAAATAAACTGATGATCTCACATCCCAAATATCCCATTCTAAGCATGGCTAAGCATATGCATAATAATAAATGACATGATAAAATGAATCCCAACCCAAGCTACAAGGAAACAAGGTAATGCAATTCTAGGGAAACATCCTAGCATGGGTTTCATATTTTCAATTGACAATGCAAATAATTCTATCTACACATCCTAGTATAGGAACAAAGTGGTCAAGGACACTTGCCTTCTTCCTGCTGCTCTGGGAATGAAAAGTCTTGGTCTTGGAAGGGGAGAACTTGCTCTGGGGCAGGTTCTACTCATGCCAATACACATAGCAAAAGAAAACAACAATCCATAAGACATAGTTCACACTTTCACTTCATACAAACCACACCTACATACCTATGAAAGTCATTCACATTACTAAGTGTTGTGGTTATCCTAGATGTGTTGATTTTTGGCCTACATGCACTTTTAAACATATGTATATTATTTCTAACTTTTGTATTCAGATTTCTGTTTGCACACTATATATGAATTTCCAATTTAAACAAATTCTTTAATACCCTCTTTAGCTACCAAGTTTGCATGAAAGGTATTTTCCTACTCCATATGTGTCTTCAGACCTTCTACCAACCCTAAACTGAATTCTTTGGATTTTGGAAACTTCATTTATCATTTTCTAGTTATTCATACCTAGTTTGCTATATTTTCAGATTTATTTCCTATGCCTAAATGTGAACTTTATTATGAAAATAGTAAGACACCTCATCTAAACAGAATAGGTTTTGGGTCTAAAATATTAAATAATATATTTTTGAACTTCTCCTCTGATGTGAACTATTTTACATTTATTTTACTAATTTTCAGAATTATTCTCTACTTAAAAATGTGTCCCTATAACTAATAAATGTGAATAATCAATTAAACAGATTCATTTCAGCCAAAAATCTATTTTTATCTCACTCCAAAGTTTTCCAAGTACTAGGAAAGTTTTAAATTTGAATTTGCAATGTGTTTGTCCCATCTTTTAAATTTTAAATACTAAACACATAGTCAAATTCCTAAATTTAATATCACATAGGGTTAAAAAGGTAAATTCACCCCACTACAGGGTCTATTATATTATTTTAAGAATTTCCAGGGGTCTAACTACACATAACAGAGGGATTTTGCTAATTTTTATTAAGTCCAGGGGCTAAAACTGATTTTTAATTGAATTTACATGAATTTCTGAAGTTCTAGGGGCTAGATCAGAAGTTTTTGGGGCTAGCTCGTATTTTCCCAGAACCCCAGGGGGTAGCGCATAAGAATCCCGGCCTTTATAACGCGGGCCTGACGTGGACCGTCCGATTTAAAACAGACGGCTGAGATTATAACGTCGAACCGGTACGCGGGGATTTAAATTCTACCGTGCGATTTAAAATAGACGGCGCACAAGCGGCCACGTCGCTCTGATCGAGCGCGGGCGGCGCTGCCTGGCGGCGCACGGCGGCGGGAGGCGGCGATCTCGCAGGAGAGTTTCGGATCTTCGTCAATTCTTCCTAAAACTGTGATTTTATGGCATAGATCAGTAGAGGGGAGGTCGGGGATCTCACCTCGGGGGTTTTCTTGAGCTCGGAGGTCCTGGAATGCGGTCGGCGACGAGGTCCGAGGTGAATTCACGGCGAGGCTCGTCGGCGCTTTGTTTGAGGCGCAAACCACCGAGTTTTCTGCACCTGCGTGATTCCCCGGAGGCGGTGGAACATGATCGGTGCGTTAGATCAGAGAATTCGAGCAGAGATCGAGAGAAAACGGTGATCGGAGCTTCAGTTCTCACCGGGAGTAAAATCAGCCGATCACGGGTGAAAAACGGGACGATGTCGGGGTTTTTATAGACGGGGGAGGGCGGCGTGTTAGTTTAGATCGAGTTGGAGTCCTCCGAACCAGAATTTGGCTGGGAACGCGCGGTTTTCCGGGTTAGTTTCGATCGGGTGCGCGCGCGGAGGAGTCCCGAGTTCGGACGAGCAGGAGGTCGGGGATGACAGGTGGGTCCCGCCTGTCTACGAGAGGTGCGCGGGCGCGCGGCTGCGGGCTGGCGCGGGGGTTGGGTGGGCCGGCTGGTGGGTTTTGGCCCACTATCCGGGAAGGTTTATTTTTTCTTTTTCTTTTTCATTTCTGTTTTGAGTTTAATTTGAATTCCAGTTTGAATTTGAATTTTTGCAACACATGCAATACGTCCAAAAATTTTTAAATTCCCCTCTTAACAGGATTTTGTGGTGTTACAGCTCTACCCCCCTTAAAAGAAATCTTGTCCTCGAGATTGGTGGTTCTAAGAAAACAATTCCGGAAAATATGCCTTAAGCTCATCTTGTCACTCCCAGGTGGCTTCTTCTTCCGAGTGATGCTTCCACTGCACCTTGCACATCCGGATTCTTTTATTTCTGGTGAGGCGTTCCATTGTTTCCAAAATCTTGGATGGTTGCTCGGCATAAGACAAATCCTCAGCTACGTCAATCTCATTCATGGGTAACACCTCTTCAGGCGTTCTCAGACATTTCTTGAGCTGTGACACATGGAATACATCGTGCACATCCGATAGGCGAGCCGGTAATTCTAGTTGATACGCCACTTCGCCTTTCCTCTCTAGAACTTGAAAGGGTCCGATGTATCGAGGTGACAACTTCCCTTTCACCTTGAACCAATGAAGTCCTCGGATAGGGGACACCTTGAGATAGACATAGTCTCCCACGTTGAAAATGAGCTCTCTTCTCCGTACATCGGCATAGCTCTTTTGTCGTGTCTGTGCTATCCTCAAGTTGTTGCGAATTTCCCTCACTTTCGCCTCGACTTCTTGTAGAACTTCGGGACCAAACACTTTACTTTCCCCTGTTTGGTTCCAAAATAGGGGAGTTCTGCACTTCCTCCCGTACAAAGCTTCAAACGGTGACATCTTCATACTAGCCTGATAGCTGTTGTTATAGGAGAACTCCGCATACGGTAAGTTCTTATCCCAACTCCGATTGTTTTTTAGTGCACACGCTCTCAGCATATCCTCAAGAATCTGATTGGTTCTTTCCGTCTGCCCGTCAGTTTGGGGATGATAGGCAGAGCTAAAATTCAGATGGGTTCCCATGGTTTCATGCAACTTCTGCCAGAACCTTGAGGTGAACTGTGTCCCTCGATCCGACACTATCTTCTTTGGCACCCCATGGTAACACAAGATCCTTGACATGTACAACTCCGCCAATTTGGATCCGCTGTAGCTTTCTTTCACGGGAATGAAATGAGCTACCTTGGTTAGCCTGTCGATGATGACCCATATCGAGTCATATCCTGATTGGGTCCTAGGTAGTCCCACTATGAAATCCATACCGATTTCTTCCCATTTCCATTCAGGCACTTTGAGTGGTTGCAATAATCCCGCGGGTCGTTGATGTTCTGCTTTCACCAACTGACATGTGTCACATAGGGCAACATGTTCCGCGACATCTCGCTTCATGCCATACCACCAATACCTGCTCTTGAGGTCCTGGTACATCTTCGTACTCCCAGGATGAATGGAATAGTCAGAATCGTGAGCCTCCTTCAAAATCAATTCATGGATCTCCTTTACTTCAGGCACACAGATTCTTTTCCCATGCCACACCGTACCTTGTTCATCCTCTCTGAAACTAGGGGCGTTATTTTCCTTGATGAGTTGTCTGATTTCTTGTATCTTCTCGTGATTCTTTTGACCATCGCGTATGTCATGCTCTAGTGTGGAGTCCACTTTCATGGCGATGGCTTCACCGCTATTCACCAGGAATAGATTGAGTTTTATAACTTCTTCCTTTAATTCTGTAGGCATGTCCTTCAAGCTCAACCTATTGATCTGCACTTTCCGGCTTAGAGCATCCGCCACGACATTCGCTTTCCCAGGATGATATTTGATGCCCACATCAAAGTCGTTGATTAGCTCTAACCATCTCCTTTGTCTGAGGTTGAGATCTGGCTGTGTGAAAATGTACTTTAAACTCTTATGATCCGTATATATCTCTGTCCTCTTCCCCATCAAGTAGTGCCGCCAAATTTTCAACGCGTGTACCACTGCGGCTAGTTCTAGGTCATGTGTAGGATAGTTCTTCTCGTGTTTCCGGAGCTGCCGGGATGCATAAGCCACAACATGCCCTTCTTGCATGAGAACACATCCCAACCCGTTTCCAGAGGCATCGCAGTACACCGTAAAGTTCTTCTGCATATCTAGCATAACTAGCACTGGGGCTGTTGTCAATCTTTTCTTTAACTCCTGAAAACTCGTCTCGCACTGCGGCGTCCATGTGAATGTGATTCCCTTCTCCAACAGTTTGGTGAGGGGTCTCGAGATCTTAGAGAATCCCTCAATAAACCGTCGATAGTATCCTGCCAATGCTAAGAAGCTTCGAACTTCCCCCACATTTTCAGGGGTCTTCCACTTCTGTATATCCTCGATTTTGGCGGGATCCACGGAGATTTCTCCCTCCGAGATTATATGTCCTAAGAAGGGAACTCTCTTCAGCCAAAACTCACACTTGCTCAACTTGGCATATAGTTGGTGTTCTCTCAGCCTCTGCAACACCAACCTTAGATGTTTCTCATGTTCCTCTTCATCTTTGGAGAAGACGAGAATGTCATCTATGAAAACCACCACAAATTTGTCCAGATATTCCATGAATACCTTGTTCATGAGATACATGAAGTATGCCGGGGCATTCGTTAGCCCGAAAGGCATGACGGTGTATTCATACAATCCGTACCGAGATACGAAAGCTGTCTTTGGAATATCGGCTTGCCTTATCTTAAGTTGATGGTATCCTGACCTGAGATCAATTTTCGAGAACACACAAGCTCCCCTCAACTGATCAAACAAGTCTTCAATGCGAGGTAATGGGTACTTGTCCTTGATGGTTACCTCATTCAAGGCACGGTAGTCCACGCATAACCTTTGGGTTCCGTCCTTCTTGGGCACAAATATCACTGGAGCTCTCCATGGCGAGGAACTTGGACGAATATACCCCTTCTCCGTCAATTCTCTCAAATGATCCTTGAGTTCTCCCAGCTGCTTGGAGTCCATCCGATATGGTCTCTTGTATATCGGAGCTGTTCCAGGCACTAGCTCAATCGCGAATTCCACTTCACGATTGGGAGGCATACCTGGCAACTCCTTCGGAAAAACATCTCGGTATTCCCTGATGATTCTGATCTCCTCCACTTTCACCTCAACTTGATTTAATTTAATGTCCCTCCTAGGCTCTTGTATTGTTATGAACATTACTCTTGTGCCACTAGGGTGAGTTAGTTCCACCGTTCTGGTCGAACAATGGATGACTCCCTTATGTTTGGTCAACCAATCCATGCCCAAAATAATATCTATCCCTTGTGAATCTATCACTATGAGGTTGGCAGTAAATACTACCCCATTAATGTCTAGATTCACCTTGGGACACACTCGTCTTGTCCTTATTTCTCCACCTAGAGAGTTTACTGCTAGCATATGGTTCATTTGTGTTGTTGCTAGATCGTGCTTCTTAACAAACCCTTGAGCAATGAACGAGTGGGTAGCACCAGAATCGAACAACAGGGTTGCAATGTGTAAATTGGCAGAAAACTTACCAACTACCACGTCGGGTGCCTCTTGCGCCTCCTCCATGGTGACGTGGTTCATCCGTCCTCGCATTACATTCTGCTGTTGTGTCTGTGCAGGCTTCTTCTTTGGGCACTTATGGGCGTAGTGCCCCACTTCACCACAATTAAAGCATTGCACCCCGACCTTAGGTGCCTGGCCTTTGTTGTCTTGGGGTTGGTTCGGGGGTCCTTGTACTGCTGGTCGAGGTTGATATGCGGGGCGAGGCTGCTGTACAAACTGACGTTGTGGCTGTGTTGGTGCTGACGGAGGCCTGAAGTTCGGGTTGTACCCTCTCGGTGCGGAGTAGGGTACCGCAGCACGGCTCGTCTGCCCTGCGGGTTGCTGCATCAGACGTGGGCGGGTGTTGCTACCCGAGGCTTGTGTGATCATCCTGCCTTCCTCTTGTTTTCATTTTCCAAGGCCTTCAGCTTCCTTTCTACAACAAATGCCCTATCCACCATCTTTTGGAAACTTTCATACTCGTTGGAGGACATTGCACACTGCATTTCCGCTGTAAGTCCTTCCACAAAGCAGTCCTGTTTCTGCTCACCAGTCTCTATGTCCCGTGGGGCATAACGTGATAGTTGAGTGAATTTAGTGAGGTATTCCCACACAGTCATGTTTCCTTGCTGCAATCCCAAGAACTCCTTCCTCTTGTTTTTGAGTTCACCCCTTGGTATGTAATGGTTGTGGAAGTTATGCTTGAATTCTTCCCAAGTGATGTTCTCAGGATCATGATGGGCGGCCACATAGGTGGTCCACCAATCAGAAGCAGGTCCATGCAATTGATGAGAGGCAAACAGCACCCTCTCATACCCTTGGCACTGTATGATCCTCATCTTGCTCTCAATGGTATTTAGCCAATCATCTGCCTCTAGAGGTTCAGCAGCACTTGCAAACTTTGGAGGTTGAGTTCCTAGAAACTCACTCAAACTTGGTTGGCGTGGTGCAGCTTGTGGAGGTGGAACTTGATGCAAGTTGGCCACCACTTGAGTCAGGTTCTGGATGAGCTGATTTTGATTCTCAAGCATTTGGTGGATGGGATCAACTCCCTCACGGCGTCCACTCCAGTCTTGGCTCCCAGAAAGATGAGGGTTGCAGGCCTCATCATTGTTGTTGGCGGGGTTGGCAGCACGACCCTTTCCTCTTCCGGCCATCTAGCATGATCAACCAAATGTTAATTTAAGGCATTACGTATTATCTTACTACTTTCATTTGTTTTTACTTTGAAGTGTTGAGGCTTTGTTATACTTTCTGAGGGTTCATGTCTCACACAAAAATAAATGCACTATTATTTCATGTGGGTTCACACACCAAAGAAAAACAATCTGAAGACGAGGTTGTGGACAATTGCTCATGGCTTCCACAACTCACGTCACACACCAAGCATTAACACACCATTAACTAAAGTAACGACTCGACTATTCGACATCTTGCTAACTAAGGGAAAGACTCTGCACTACTCGTATCCCTGAGCTGGCTCCTCGGAATCTTCCTCATTATTGCGGCTGCCTTCTGACTCTGCTTTGGGTGGGGAGGCTGCTGGTGGAGAAGTGCGACGACGCCTGATCGCCCGGCGATCTGGGGAGTCAGGAGTCCATGTATCATTCACGGTGACACACAGTTCATTCCCATCTCCTCTTTCTGTCGCCCTCAAGCAGGCTCGAAGCAATGCCTCGGTATCCTTCAGGGTGTCACGAACATCCTGAAGCTCTTGCTGACACTCCTGCAATCGAGTGTTGAGCATAGCAGCATCCTCCAAGCACAAGTCCATGTGCTCATGGGAAGTCCCTTGCTGCACTGGCGGGTACTTATACTCCGTTGTACGGCTCTCACGCTGGAGGACATACATGTACTCAGTCCTGTCCAGGTGTCGACGATAGATGTGACTCTGGCAGGTGATGGCCTCCCAGGTGACATCCTTCTCCGCATCGACCTGTGTTGCTCGACAAGCTGGAGAGCGGTGGATCTTGAGCAGCTGATTTTCGTGGATAATCATCATCTCTGAACTCCATTCTTCCCTCTTCTCACGGATGGTCCTGGTGGAGCTATAGTGTATGATTAGCTCGCCCGTATTGCCAGCGGCTTGGAGCATACGTCGAAGACGGCGCAACAAGCCTCCTACTGCCAATCCGTAGGAAAGGTACGTCACCGGACGGCTCTCCTCTCTTTGGGCAAGGGCAACTACGGGAACTCTCCCTCCTGTGGACTTGCGAGCGGTGCGAATCATGCGAACCATCTAAAACAAAAAGCATTTAAACTTAGGTTAGATAAACTTTTAAACAAAAATCCTATTTTGAATGAAAGTTGGGGTAAGATGAAGAAAGTGACCCCATTGCATAACACTTTTCAACCCACACCTTGTAAAATAGTTTTTAAGAAAATAGAGTCCTTAAATACGTCCATTTCTACCTAGGTCCACGTTCCTACGGGCAACCTTGGCTCTGATACCACTTCTGTCACACCCGGTTTTTCCGAAGAACAACCAAGTGAATACCACATGTATGCCAGGATCATTTTCTCATACATGTGATGACAAATAGTGAAGCATCATTTATTACAAGCCAGGTGTCGAATATAAATAAGTCTTACATAGCATATGTCTCGATGGACGATGATAAATTCATCACAAATAAATAATCTAGCAGCGGAATATTATTCTTGTGGGCTCCGTCACAGGCGTTGCCCGGGGGGATCCATGAAACTAGAAACCTTCTTCGGGTCCAAAGTCTTGATCATTAAACACCACTTCATTATCTTGACCTGAGCAGCAATATAAACCAACAAATATGCAAGGTTGAGTACCGATGGTACTCAGCAAGTGTGGGAAAGTTATGTCATGCATGGCTAGAGCAAGGAGAGGTTGAACTCATGGTTAAAGCACTACGCAATTAAAACCTATCACCTTAGCTTCTTAAGCACCTACATTACTACACAGGTGAAATAGTCCCAATCTCCCATCCCATCATCATAATCAAATAACCATAACATCATTTCCAATGTTAATCTCCCCGCTTAACACCCACAACTTCCAAAGCCATCATCCTCTAATCATGAATAAGTCCAAGCCGCTCTTGACCGTGAGCACGGCTGTCATGACAGTTTTGACTCTGCAGAGTTTGCACCACTGTACCCACATGTAGTGATTTCATCCCCCGTTGCCGGGTGGACTAAAAGAACCTCCATTATGCCAGTGGCCACGAACCACATACACACTTCCCAGGTGTGTAGCCAGAAAATCACTATGAAGCCTTTACAAAGTGATTCCCGACGAGCGTGGGCCCACTGAGATTTCACCCCTAACAGCATACAAGAGGCTCCAACCCCGCTGCAGTGGCCCCCTCTTGAGCCTTGCGGTTCATATGGTAGTCCAGCTGACACCTATTCCCCGCACCATCCAACACACCCATACTACGTCGGGGATACACCTAATTAATTGGCCAAGCTGCCCCATCTCAGCATGTGGTTGGCACGGTAAAGCCAGGTTACATGCTCCATGAACCGGTCCTTAGGATCCAGGCAAGCACTAAACACAAACCCGAGTCTCGTGCACCCAGCACCAACCAAATCATCCAACTTGCCTTGATCCCTACCTCTACATAACTCATAATATCTCATTGAAGAGTATGGTAAAATAAACTGATGATCTCACATCCCAAATATCCCATTCTGAGCATGGCTAAGCATATGCATAATAATAAATGACATGATAAAATGAATCCCAACCCAAGCTACAAGGAAACAAGGTAATGCAATTCTAGGGAAACATCCTAGCATGGGTTTCATATTTTCAATTGACAATGCAAATAATTCTATCTACACATCCTAGTATAGGAACAAAGTGGTCAAGGACACTTGCCTTTTTCCTGCTGCTCTGGGAATGAAAAGTCTTGGTTTTGGAAAGGGAGAACTTGCTCTGGGGCAGGTTCTACTCATGCCAATACACATAGCTAAAGAAAACAACAATCCATAAGACATAGTTCACACTTTCACTTCATACAAACCACACCTACATACCTATGAAAGTCATTCACATTACTAAGTGTTGTGGTTATCCTAGATGTGTTGATTTTTGGCCTACATGCACTTTTAAACATATGTATATTATTTCTAACTTTTGTATTCAGATTTCTGTTTGCACACTATATATGAATTTCCAATTTAAACAAATTCTTTAATACCCTCTTTAACTACCAAGTTTGCATGAAAGGTATTTTCCTACTCCATATGTGTCTTCAGACCTTCTACCAACCCTAAACTGAATTCTTTGGATTTTGGAAACTTCATTTATCATTTTCTAGTTATTCATACCTAGTTTGCTATATTTTTAGATTTATTTCCTATGCCTAAATGTGAACTTTATTATGAAAATAGTAAGACACCTCATCTAAACAGAATAGGTTTTGGGTCTAAAATATTAAATAATATATTTTTGAACTTCTCCTCTGATGTGAACTATTTTACATTTATTTTACTAATTTTCAGAATTATTCTCTACTTAAAAATGTGTCCCTATAACTAATAAATGTGAATAATCAATTAAACAGATTCATTTCAGCCAAAAATCTGTTTTTATCTCACTCCAAAGTTTTCCAAGTACTAGGAAAGTTTTTAATTTGAATTTGCAATGTGTTTGTCCCATCTTTTAAATTTTAAATACTAAACACATAGTCAAATTCCTAAATTTAATATCACATAGGGTTAAAAAGGTAAATTCACCCCACTACAGGGTCTATTATATTATTTTAAGAATTTCCAGGGGTCTAACTACACATAAAAGAGGGATTTTGCTAGTTTTTATTAAGTCCAGGGGCTAAAACTGATTTTTAATTGAATTTACATGAATTTATGAAGTTCCAGGGGCTAGATCAGAAGTTTTCGGGGCTAGCTCGTATTTTCCGAGAACCCCAGGGGGTAGCGCGTAAGAATCCCGGCCTTTATAACGCGGGGCTGACGTGGACCGTCCGATTTAAAACAGACGGCTGAGATTATAACATCGAACCGGTACGCGGGGATTTAAATTCTACCGTGCGATTTAAAATAGACGGCGCACAAGCGGCCACGTCGCTCTGATCGAGCGCGGGCGGCGCTGCCCGGCGGCGGGAGGCGGCGATCTCGCTGGAGAGTTTCGGATCTTCGTCAATTCTTCCTAAAACTGTGATTTTATGGCATAGATCGGTAGAGGGGAGGTCGGGGATCTCACCTCAGGGGTTTTCTTGAGCTCAAAGGTCCTGGAAGGCGGTCGGCGACGAGGTCCGAGGTCAATTCACGGCGAGGCTCGTCGGCGCTGTGTTTGAGGCTCAAACCACCGAGTTTTCTACACCTGCGTGATTCCCCCGAGGCGGTTGAACACGATCGGTGCGTTAGATCAGAGAATTCGAGCAGAGATCGAGAGAAAACGGTGATCGGAGCTTCGGTTCTCACCGGGAGTAAAATCAGCCGATCGCGGGTGAAAAACAGGACGATGCCGGGGTTTTTATAGATGGGGGAGGGCGGCGTGTTAGTTTAGATCGAGTTGGAGTCCTCCGGAACCAAAATTCGGCTGGGAACGCGCGGTTTTCCGGGATAGTTTCGATCGGGTGCGCGCGCGGAGGAGTCCCGGGTTCGGACGAGCGGGAGGTCGGGGATGACAGGTAGGTCCTGCCTGTCTGCGAGAGGTGCGCGGGCGCGCGGCTGCGGGCTGGCGCGGGGGTTGGGTGGGCCGGCTGGTGGGTTTTGGCCCACTGGCCGGGAAGGTTTATTTTTTATTTTTCTTTTTCATTTCTGTTTTGAGTTTAATTTGAATTCCAGTTTGAATTTGAATTTTCGCAACACATGCAATACGTCCAAAAATTTTTAAATTCCCCTCTTAACAGGATTTTGGGGTGTTACAGTAAACACCATCAACATGCTCATTAGAGAAGAAACTCACAAAATGCAAAAGTGGCATTTCCCACATGCATCATCTATGGGCTGAGAATATAAAAAACTCCAACACCTTGGTAGGAATGCTCATGCCAAAATTAACCCAATCCAAAACCTTTTGGAGGTATTTTTGGGTATATCTAGAAAAGGGTTAGTTTGAACCCAAATTCAAATTCAAACCCCTTCAATCCCATGAATTCAAAAGTGGGATCCATATTCACACTCAGCACAATTTTGTGAGCTCACACACCAATTTTCACTCCATTTGGAGTTGATATTGACATGAGATATTTGGCCAAATTCAAATCAGATTTGAATTTTAAACTAAACCCTTGCTGAAAATTTGATCAAATTGAATTCCATTTTGAATTATTCAAAGTGCAGTAGCCATTTGGAAATTTGATCAAATTACCAAGGTTATTTGGGTCTCTACTGTTTAGAGCAGTAGGAAAATTAAAGTTTGGAGGTTAAAATGTGAGGTGGGAGCCCTCAGTCAGCCACTCAAACTCGAAGAACCGCCTCTGCTCGAGTCTGCTTCGCACGGGAGAGCGCCAGTGCGGTGATCGACCGGTTCCCGACGTGAAATCGGTGCCAGCTCCTGCTGTTCGGCGTGGAGCCGGCCCTTATAAGTCCACCAGCTGCCAAAGGCGATCTTCTTCACCGATAGCCCACGCTCCCTCGCTCTCTGCTCCGTTCCCGCGAAAAACACAGCCGCCGGCTGCGCTCTCGGTGTTTTCCCTCGCCACAGTCGGTTGATCATCGATTGATCGAGGTTTATACCACAAGCATCAGCGCCCTGTCGTGCTGTAGCTATTTCTCTCGCCGTACCAAGGTTTGGTAGCTCGGGGTGATCACAGTTCCAAGAACACCGACGAGTTACCGAGGGTTGCGGCAGCGATCGTTTCGGTTCACCGTGGACAGGACGCCACGACCACTTTCACCACTGCTCTCCTATACAAGAAAGGTGTGTTAGCTTCTCTAGGTCGTGTAGCTTCTTTCCATTCGGCAAATGATCCACCGTATAGCGAGAATTTTCCAGTTTACTGAGCCCTAGTAGAAAACAATCGAGCTCTGTTGTGAGCCAAATTCGGCTCACATATACCACTACCAGCCGAGCTCGTTTGTAAGTATCTAGTACATCCCCTAGAGCCTCTCGTCAGAGCAAAACCAAGGAAATCATGGAGAATGGGCTCGGAGAGGGCAATTCTTCGGGCCGCCATGGAAAACGGTCCCGGTTCACCGTGGAGCTCGGGGTTGCCGGCCGTTTTATCAAGGTTGGCTACCATTTCCTGCTTCCTCAGGATTCCCTGATGCTGTAGAGCAAAAAAACCCGATGCTTTGGTGGAGGACAGAGCTTATATGACCTCGCCAAAACCCTAGCAGGTGCTGTCGCCGGTGCGCGCAGGTTTCCGGCCATCGCCGGTGGCCGGCGAGCTCACAGCCGACCTCAGGAGGTCAGAAAATAGAGAGGCGGCAAGTTTCAGGACGTGAGGTGGCCGGGAACTCGGTTCCGGCGAGTCTCGCCTGAGACCGCCGCCGCCGGGTGTTTGGCGCCAGGAGGAAGACGAAGCACTGTGTGTGGGACCCACCGGCAGAAGTTTAAACTTTTCTTCGATTTTCAGTTTTAATTTAAACTTCAAACCCACATAACTTTGGCTAGAAAACTCCAAATCGAGTGAACCAAATTTTGATGGATTCAGCTCTCTGAGTACTTTCCAGCAAATCAAGGTTCGCTCTATGAAAATCTTTATTTCTCCAGAATTAATGCTTCAAAATTTAAAATATTTAGAATTTTAACTGGAGAACCCTTTGGAAGAAAATTCTGAAATTTTGCTGGGATGTTCACCAAAATATCCCTGAGCTGCAATAAAAATGTCAGATCCATTTGAGCTCATTTTCCACCTAATGGTGTGATTAATAAAAACTGTTCCAGAGAAAAAAGAAAATATCCAGAAACATTTTCAGAATTTCTCTGACATTTTTTAGCTCATATCATTATCTAGGAACCTTCAAATTAAGTGAAACCAACTCCATTAAAACCATCTGGAAACCTAGTTTTCATAAAGTCATGGTTTGCTCCATGAAAATCCGTAAAACACCCTCAGAGCTCCAATTAAGGTCAAGTACATAATTATTTGTGGAGAGCTCAAATGAGCTTTGCTGCAAATGAAACTTGGCCAAGTCTCTGTTTAGGTTGCAACTAAACCACAGTAAAAATTTCAGGGTCATTGGGTCTGTCTAGCAAAACTTATAGTCTTCACAAGTTTAACTTCAATTCAAATGCATTTAAATTGATACATATACATGTTTATCTCATGTAGTCGCTAAGGTAGAGGAGGAACCCGAAGTCTTAGACTTTGTTACTCCAGAGGAACAGCTAGCCTACGACCAAGAGCAGCAAGGCAAGCTCCGGTTTGCATTAACCTTTTTACAAATTTTTACTGTTTTAAGAACTTACTTTGAGCACTCACTTAATTCTTGCATTAGAGTCTTGTTTGAAACCGAATTGCATAGCCAAGAAAACCCTGGGTTGGGATTAGGTTGAAAACCTTGTTAACTACTGCAATGCTAAGATAGTGTAGGATTCGGTACAAGTCGAGTAGTTAGAACTGCTCGCGAGAATAGGCTAGAGGCACATCGCTCGGGTAAAGATAGCAAATGAAACACATGGCAAGAAAACTGAGACCGAGCGGAGAGTAAGGGAAGCAGGACTTTGGGGCCTGGGTGCCATGGCTCCGCTTGTGTTGATTGAGGACCGAGCCGTGTGCGGGCCTGTTGAACAAGCTAGAACAGTACCGAAGACCTACCGGCTATATGGGAACCGGGAAACCGATGTAACTCAGGTAGCTGGGTATTGAGGCATTTCTTGTCATCCAGGGGGTAGGTTGAGAGCTTGAGGTGTAAATCCGCTGGTGGCACTGCGGATGCACGCTCAGAGACCTCTTGCTCGGGACAATAGGACCGGTTCAATATTTGGCTAACGGGTGAAAGGCGGTTGCGTACGACGTCCGTGATGGTTGCTGTAGGCAACATCGAGTACGGGTGTACGTGATGGGTTATTCAGGTAACCCTGCAGGTGTAAATTGATTATAATCGCCGTCCCACGCGGTCAGTGAGTACCACTTGTTCACTGTACCGTGACGTAGACAGAACAGGCTAGATACATGTTAAAAGTTTGCTGATTTGAAAGATATACTTTGCTTGTTAATGTCTTGTTGTAGTTTAGAGCTAATTAAAATTCTTTTCAACTTTGGGCAAAGTACATGAGAGAAATGCGTTCCTTGTTTGATTGCGGCTCTCTCATGTGTCTTAGCGTGAGGTTCTCCACAACTTGCTGCTAAAAACTTGAAAGTAAGGTTCAAATAATTAGGTGAGTCCTTTGCAACTCATTTACCTCATGTACCCTGAATCCATCATGTAGAAGTTTCATGTATAGGAGGAGGGGAACCCCGTCAAGTGGGAGTCATGCATGTCGCCGTGTTAGTATGTGTGTGAGCTAGCAAGGACACATTCACGGGCTGAACGTGAACTCGATGCATAGTCTACGCCCGTGAGTGTAGACTGGACTTATTTTGTTGTAAAAATATTCATAAGCTGGTTTATGTAATAAAACTTTGCTTCCGCTTTGTATCTTTGATGTGCGTTATCCGGTGTTGTGCAACGCAGCACCCCTCAGCGTGATCCTGGCTCGACGAGGCCGTGGGGCCGCGTCAGCATTGTATCAGAGCTCGCTTGAGGTTTAACGCACTACAAAGGTCATCTTTTTAAAAAAATCGGTGAGGAACGAGTTAGTAGCACATATAAGGATGTTATTACTGTATAGAAAGTGGCATGCTAACCTATTTGCTTATTTCGGAAAATCATGCATCTCGGGACGCTTTATGTCTTAGGGGTGCATGTAAGCGCTGTCCACCAGTGCGCACAAGCTGAAGGGTGGAGCCCCACGGGTGGCAGTTAACCTGACCCGCTTTAATATCCTCTACGACTCTTCAAGTCGTTTGGGGTATTGACACGACCCCACTGGTCCTGTCGAGCCAGGATCACGCTGAGGGGTGCTGCGTTGCACAGCACCGTATAACACACGTCAAAGGTGCAAAGCGGAAGCGGAAGCTTTATTACATAAACAGATTTATGAACATGTTTACATCAAAATAAGTTCAGTCTACACTCGCGGGCGTAGACTAAGCATCAAGTGCACGTTCAGCCCTCGAACGTGTCCTTGCTAGCACACACGCACACTAACTCTGCGGCGTGCACGACTCCCACTCGACGGGGTTCCCCTCCTGGGGTTCCGTCTCCTCTTCGGGAGTCCCTTCCTCATAGAACCCTGCAAAAAGCTTCAAACACAAGCAGTGAGCACGAAGGCTCAGCAAGTCTGACCCGTCTCACCTAAACATGTAACTTCTACATGAGGTTAATGGGTTGCATGAGGTAAGAATCATTTGCAAGGACTCGCCTAATTAGTAGAACCTTACTTTCAAATTTTAGCAGCAGGTTGTGGAAACCTTACGCTAAGGTACATGAGAGAGCCGCAATCAAACAAGAAACGCATTTCTCTCATGTACTTTGCCCAAAGTTGTAAAGAACTTTAGTTAGCACTAAGCTACAGCATGTCATTAACAATCAATGTTCAGCTTTCAATCAGCAACATTTTTAACATGTAACTAGCCTGTTCTTTCTACGTCACGGTACAGTGAACAAGTGGTACTCACTGACCGCGAGGGACGGCGATTATAATCGATTTACACCTGCAGGGTTACCCGAACAACCCGTCACGTACGCCCGTACTCGATGTTGCCTACAACAACCATCACGGACGCCGTAAGCGACTACCTTTCACCCGTTAGCCAAATATTGAACCGGTCCCATCGTCCCGAGCAAGAGGTCCCTGCACGCGCATCTCTGTGCCGCCAGCTGATTTACACCTCGAGCTCTCAACCTACCCTCTGAACGACGGGCAATGCCTCAATACCCAGCTACCCGAGTTACATCAGTTTCCCGGTTCCCATATAGCCGGTAGGTCTTCGGTACTGTTCTAGCTTGTTCAACAGGCCCGCACACGGCTCGGTCCTCAATCGACACAAGCGGAGCTACAGCACACAGGCCCCAAAGTCCTGCTGCCCTTACTCTCCGCTCGGTCTCATTTTCTTGCCATGTGTTTCATGTGCTATCTCTACCCGAGCAATGTGCCTCTAGCCTATTCTCGCGAGTAGTTCCAACTACTCGACTTGTACCGAATCCTACTCTATCCTAGCAATGCAGTGGCTAACGGGGTTTGCACTCCTAAACCCCAACCCATGGTTTTCTTGGCTATGCAGTGGGGTTTCCAAACAAGACTCTAATGCACAGAATAAAGGAAAACAAGTATGTGCTCAAAACAATAAAAATTTGAAAAATGGTTAATGCAAACCGGAGCTTGCCTTGCTGCTCTTGGTCGTAGGCTAGCTGTTCCTCCGGAGTAACGAAGTCTAGGACTTCGGGTTCCTCCTCGACCTTAGCGACTACATGATAAGAACAATGTATGTATTAATTTAACTGCATTTGTATTAACTTTGAAGTTGTGAAGTCTATAACCCTTGCTAGACAGACCTAATGACTGTGAAACTTTTACTGTGGCTTGGTTACAACCTAAACAAAGAATGGGTCAAGTTTTAGTTGCAGCAAAGCTCATTTGAGCCCTCCACAAATAATTATGTCCTTGACCTTAATTGGAACTCTTAGGGTGTTCTAGGAATTTTCATGAGACAAACTATGTCTTTCTGAAAACTAGATTTTCAGAGGGCTCTAATGGAGTTGGTCTCACTTAATTTGGAAGTCTCTAACTAAAGATATGAGCTAAACAATTTCAGAGAAAATTCTGAAAATGTTTCTGAACATTTTCTATTTTCTCTGGAACAGTTTTACTAATCACACCATTAGGTGGACTAAATGAGCTCAAATGGATCTGAAATTTTTATGGTAGCTCAAGGATATTTTGGTGAACATCCCAGCAAAATTTCAGGATTTTCCTCCAAAGGATTCTCCAGTTAAAATTCCTAACAGTTTAAACTTTAAGGAATTAATTCTAGAGAATTAAGGAATTTCATGAAGTGAAACTTGATTTTTTGTAAAGTACTCAGAGAGCTGAATCCAGCAAAATTTGGTTCACTCGATTTGGAGCTTTCTAGCCAAAGTTATAAGGATTTGAAGTTTGAAGGAAATCTGAAAATCGGGGAAAAGTTTAAACTCGCGCGTGGGCCCAGGGGACACGCGTCGCACGCCGAAGCGACAGCACACCGCGGCCCACAAGGCTTTTGCGCGCCAGCACACCCGATCCCGGCCGCAGCCGGATCCCGATTCAAAATATCGGCCGCTGACAGCTGGGGTCCACCCCCTTCTTCAACCTCGCGACACCCGCGCCCCGCCGCCGAGGGACCTCGCCGGAGAGCTCGCCGCTGGCTGCTGTACAGCTCCAAACTTCTTGATTCTGGCCGCCCCTGCCTACTTTTACTTGGGGAACCTGACCCGAGGGTCAGCTGCTCATGACAACGGCCGGAGCATGGTCGGCGACGAGCCGCCATATCGGAACGACTTCGGCCATGTCGGCTGACTCTCCTAGTACCTCAGCTACTTGGGAAATCGGTCGGGGAGCATCAGTGGACCTCAGAGAAGGTCGACATGAACTCGGGGCAGCTCGGGGAAGGCCCGAAATAGGTCCCCACCGTGCACCCGATACCCCCCGTTCGTTCCGCCATTAGTAGACCTTGAATTATGCCGGGCACAGAGGTTCTCCGGCCCAGAGTTGTGAAGGCAACTTGTGCGTCACCGTGTCTAGCTCGTGTGGGAGTGGCCTGAGGCCCTCTAATCCTTTCTAGAGCACGAATTAAACAGAATCGTACCCGAAGGTCGTTCTGTACACAGAAAGGGGAAAAGTGGAAATTCGCCGCCGGTGAGCAACCACTCGAGCTGTGGCTCGGGGATGAGCAGCACCGGTCACCTGCGCGTCCAAGGGTGCCTTGGCTCGGGCGTGACAACGCCCAGGTTGGGCTGTCCACGAGAGCCCGAGGTGCAGCGGTTTCCAGTTCCGATTTTTATCTTTCGGCACAGCCGATAGCACTCGGTTTCAATCGACTTCTAGCAATGGGGAGAATGGAGGAAGGTCTCTAGTACCTTGCTGGGACCCTGGAGTGGAAGGAGGGAGCTGCGATCGGCTTGATCGAGCGGGAGCTCGAGCGGCGGTGATGGCAGTGGAAAAACGGCCGAGTATGCCGGCAGCTCGGGGAATGAATGATCGGAGCACGCCGGGGAGAGAATAAATAGCCTGGCGGCTGGTCTCCGGCTTGGGGCGCGCAGCAGGAGCTGGCGCCGGCTGCCCCCTTTGGTGGCGCGCGTGCACAGCAGCCGGGAACCGACTGAACTGTGGTTCAGTCGGTTTGTTTTGAGGCAGAGGCTGACATGTGGGTCCCACTCCTCTTTTAACCTCTGAAATTTACTCCTAACAGCTGTGGTAAACAGTGAACCCTATTCTACCCTTGGCAATTCAAATTATTCACCCAAGAGCCATTTGAATTGATCAAAGTTCAAATGAGGTTTGGTTTGAATGAATTTCAGCACAAGTTCAGTTTGAAATTCAAATAAAGTTTGAATTTCTCCCCCTTAGCTCATGTCAAGATCAACTCCAAATGGAGTGAAAATTGGTGTGTGAGCTCACAAAAATGTGCTGAGCAAGAATATGCCTTCCACTTTCAAATTCATGGTATAAAAACAGTTTGAATTTGAATATGTTTTCAAACTGCCCTTTTCCTATCTATACCCAAGATGACCTCAAAAAGGTTTTGAATTTGGGTGAAACTTGGCATGGACATCCTTAGCAAAGTGTAGGAGTTTTCATATGTCCAGCCCATCTATATCACATGTGGGAAATACCACTTTTGCAATGTGTAAGTTTGTTCTCTAATGAGCATGTTGATAATTGTTACTTGCTCTTCATTTGTGTTCATCATTCTTCCTCAAATGAGGTGTGTGGTGTGGGGATGAACACTACAAATGGGTGTCAAAAACTGAGGCCCTTACAGGTATTCGAGCAACGTCTGTCCCTGGAATGCTTTGGGAAATTTGGGAGACCCCGTCACATGGTCTGTAACGTGAACACGTAGCTCGAGGCATGTTTGGCTTGAGAACATCCGGGTGAGTGATGACGGTCGGGTGTATGAACTGTATGGATACCGGGTTCGGTGTGCAGCCGAGTCTGACGATTGTATGAGTTATTTGCAGGTAGTCTAATCATGAAATGGTAGACGTGTAGCATCCGTACGTGAGAGACGCTTAGTGCCACTGAACTAACGAAGCCGGCTAAGTCCGGTATAGGCTTTTCTTTGAGGACGCAGTACCGACATGAACTGGTGAGGCATCGACGTCACACCCACTAAATGAGCAACTTCATTGTAAAACTGAAAAGTTTCAATCTAGAGCAATAAAATTGTGATGCAACTCCTTCCCTTAACCAGGACATTCAAAGTTAACAAGTTTTCGACTTATAGGATACTAAGGACAGAGTCCTCTGTTTTTCATCTCAAATAAGGCTGAAGTTAATCAGATGTTAGAGGTTGAGTTCTTTCGAGGATGGGGTCATATGATCTATTTCTGGAATGCTTTGGAAGAGCTTTAGAACTTTTCTGTTGATGTCCAGAGATGTTTCATCCCTTAACCAATCGAAAAATGCAGTAGAGTTGAAACTGTCCAGAGAACAGGGCAGAGAAAACACTCTCTGTAACTCTCTGTAAATTGAGCACACCATCCTGCATAAAAATCCAAAAATAGTAACTGAGGTAGTTATGAAAAGTTCATGAGATGGGTTACATCTTTGTAACATAAAGTTTTGTCAAATTTGTTGTAGAATTAACTGGAATTCTTGGATCAAATCAGTACCTCAAGCAGGGAGGTGCTGTCCAATTTTTTCCAAAAATTCTGTTAACTTTGACATCTAATAACTTTTGAACCAGGACAGGTATTAGGCCAAGCAAATACTTTCTGGAAAGCTATTGAAGTTAGCTTTAACTTTGATGTTGAGCCCCAGAATTGGTTTTGCTGTTAGCGTGGGCTAAATCAGGTTGAAATGGAAACTGGTCAGGGCTGTCAGTTTGGGCAGCAAGACCAGCAAATCAAATTGTTCAAAGTTTGAACTATGTTTCCAGTTTTTAAGAGTTCAATGACATGTTTTATGTTATAACTCAATTGTTTACTGTTCAAATAAATATTTGACATTTCTCAAATATGTTTCTACAGATGACAGCGGATAAACAATTGGAGAACGGGTGGGTTGTATCCCACTGTTCTCACCGTAGCGGTTATCCGGAAACGTTGAGGCAAATGCTTCAATATTTCGGGTACAGCTAGATGCCGCAGTTCTTCGCCAAGGAAGAAGGTGAGGATGGGAAAAATACGTGGACAATCCATGTCGAAGTTCCTGCAGGACCCACGCCACCCGGTTGGGCACCGTTCACTGTTACGGTGAGAGGTAGACAGCCGGAAGGGATGTGGCAAGTGGCAGCCCGCGACACTATGTCGAGTTTCTGCCAACTACACGTGAGAGCTATGGAGGGCACTCCATATGCACTCGTTCTGGTGGAGGGACGATCTAATCATGTGTGGGGGAAAAGGTACATGGAGGCAACAGATCCGTGTTGCCCAAGGTACAACCCCGCGGAGGCAAATCTCAGCCTCCAATTGTGGGCGGGGAAGGCCATAATGGACAGCCAAGCTGTTCATACGGAATGTCTCACCATGAAGCTCCAGGAGAGCAACAGCCGTGGAGATCATTTCGAGAGTGCTCACAGCACACTCCGCAATGTTCTCCTTCCGACGATAAAGCGACTGAACGAACAACATAATCAGTTGCATCGTCTGAAGAAGGTGAAAAGGAAAAGCCACGTCGACATCATGGCTTTGCAACAGCAAGTGCAAGCCTTGACCCAGAAGAATAAGGTCCTCACTCAAGAGCGTGATGACGCTATTTAGGAGGGGCAAGTCTAGGAAGAGGACTACAACCAGGCCATGGACGAGGTGCACGCATTGCAGGACCTCGTACCTCCGGTATTGGGCATACCAATGGTGGGTGTCGTACCCGTGGTTTTGGGTCTTCCAGCAATGGGAGAACCTGAACCAGAAGAGGAGGTCATGGACCCGGAGCCACCAGCAGATGTAGCGGAGGAGGACGACCCGCAGGAGGTCTAATTTTACTCCGAGTAGAAGGTTACTGTTGCCGAGTAGGGCAGCAAGGGTGATGTAACCAAAACTTTTGTAATTGGTGACATGTCGTGTAGACAGTAGTGTATGTATAGGTAGTGACGACATGAGAACGACTTCTCGGAGGCCCGAGAATAGTGTATCTTGTATAAAGGTTATGCTTTATCAATATATATGAATGTTGTGCAAATTATTCATGCGCCACTTCAAATACCTACTGTTTCATATGGAATTTTAAGTATGACATGTGCTGATCGCTGCTGTTTTTTTCTTTGAATTTCAGAATGACTCGCACTCATGCCAACCAGACGTTGGGGGTTCCAGTCCCGGGGAGAAACCTCCCAACGGCTTCCCGAGGATTCCTCGGGACAGCAACAGTAGCAACAGCAACAACCGCCACCGCCGACGGTTACATTGGCTGACATCGTGGCAGCGATGGCGGGTTCTCATCAGCAGCACACCAAGTTGCTGCAAACCCTTATTGCGAATACGTCTCGACCAGAGAGGCGTCAAGATCGCGAGGAGCGCCAACAAAGATCCTACTCTGATTTTCTGGCTACTCATCCCCCGGTATTCTCAAGGGCGGATGAACCCCTCGATGCGGACAACTGGATCCGCACGATGGAGATGAAGTTCTGGCTGCTCCAAGTGAGTGAGCAGCACAAGACTCAATTCGCGGTCCAACAAATTCAAGGATCCGCGAGCGCTTGGTGGGCGAACTACTGTGCTTCGCAACCCACCGAGAGAGTTATAATCTGGGCGGTGTTCCAGACGGCCTTTAGGGCCTATCATATACCGCCGGGTCTCATGAAGAGGAAAACGCAGGAGTTCTTATGCCTGCAGCAAGGAAGCCAGAACGCGCTGGAATACTCCAGGGCGTTCAATGATCTTGCACTTTACGCTTCGTATCATGCCGATACCGACGAGAAGCCGCGGGATCATTTCTACCAGGGGCTTAACCCGCTCCTGAAGGACAAGTTGGTGATGTTCAATCGTGGCAGCCTCAATGATATTATTGATGCTGCGATTGTTCAGGAGGACTCCGGCAAGGAGTTAGCGGTGGCGGAGAGGAAGCGAAGCTCGCCGCAAAGCAGCGGAGAAGGAGGTGGTCCTTCTCAAAAATACCGGATGGTGAATCGCCCACCATCGGGTCCACGCTGGCAGCCACCTCAGAGGCCGATGCCATTCCGCAGTCGGCCATATTCTCTACCAGCATTCCGGCCGGTACTGCCAGCACCACCTCCGCAACGACAACAGCAGCATTGGGCAATGCCGCGTGCGTATGCACCTCAGCAGCACATGCCGGGCTTTCGTTCCCCAAGCACCGGTCAAGCAGCAGCCACCTGCTACAAGTGTGGTCGTCCAGGACACTTCGCCAACAATTGTTCTGAGAGGCAGGGCGGCGGAGTTGCACCACAGCTTCTGGGGAGGAATCAGCCCCGGAACCCCACTAATGCGTGGCGTGCGAACACTAGGCATGGCACCGTCCATCAACTTGCCATTGAGGATGTGCCGGAGGGAGAGCCCATCCTTGTGGGTATGTTCCAACTCCACCAGCATCCTTCCATAGTATTGTTTGATTCAGGCGCCACGCACAATTTTGTTAGCCAAGCTTTCATTGCTGAACATAGCTTGCAAATACTACCCACCGAAAGTCCATACTTGATTTGTTCATCGGGTGGGAAGATTTCAGCAAGCATGATGGTTTTCAATGTACCATTATGCTTAGCGGATAGAGTATACTACACGTCTCTCATAATTTTAGAGGGACAGAAGGTAGATGTCATCTTAGGGATGTCGTGGTTAACCCGCCACGACGCTTTTTTAGAGTCCGTTCTCCGAGTCGTGCATCTACATCCAGAAATGCACGTGTCACATTCATTATTTCTGGACAGTCCAGGAATAAAACTTCCAATTGTATATGAACCCACAACCATCAGATTGGAAGACATTCCAGTAGTCCGTGAGTTCCCTGACGTATTCCCGGATGATTTACTGGGGATGCCGCCCGACATAGAGGTGGAGATCAAAATTGAACTTGCACCGGGAACCATGCCAATATCCCGAAGGCCGTACAAGATGGCGCCCAAGGAATTGGCTGAACTGAAGACGCATTTAACGGACCTGCTAGATATGGGTTTTATTAGGCCGAGATACTTACCATGAAGTTGTTCGGCATTATTCGTGAAAAAGAAAGATGAGACGTTGCGGCTTTGCATGGACTATCGTCGACTAAATGTCGTAACCATCAAGAACAAGTACCCGTTGCCACGGATCGACAAGTTGTTTGATCAGTTGGTCGAAGCAAAGATATTTTCCAAGATGGATTTAAGATCTGGGTACCATCAGATTAAGATACGGGCTGAGGATATTCCGAAGACGGCTTTCTCAACGAGGTACGGACTCTATGAGTACCTGGTCATGTCCTCCGGCCTCACCAATGCTCCGTCTCACATCATGTATTTGATGAACTCGGTATTCATGCCGTAACTGTACAAGTCTGTCGTGGTCTTCATCAATGACATATTGGTATATTCCAAGAAAGAGGAAGAACACAAGAAACCTTTTCTTCCGCATTGTTGACATGATCAATCCCGAAGGTGACCCTTTCGCCGGATTCACACCAATTCAGTGGTGTGCGGCATTTTCTCCCGTATAGCGCCTCGTAGGGCGCCATCTTTATGCTGGTCTGGTACCCATTGTTGTACGAGAACTCAGCTAGGGGTAATTGATCATCCCAATTCTTATCGTGATTAATAGTACAAGCTCATAGCATGTTTTCTAGGATTTGGTTTACCCGCTCGGTTTGTCCATCCGTCTGCGGGTGGTACACTGAACTACGGATCAGTTTTGTACCCAATGCTGCATGTAATTGCTCCCAAAAATGAGACACAAATAAAGTGCCCTTATCTGAGATGATGGTACGGGGTACGCCGTATAAACATAAGATCCATGAGATGTATAGCTCAGCATACTTCTTGGCGTTGTAATTTTTGTTGACCGGGATAAATGGGCAGACTTCGTGAGCTGGTCGACGATTACCCAAACTGAATCATGTTTCTGAAATGTTGTGGGTAAACCAACAATAAAATCGATGCTCACGTCCTCCCACTTCCAGGCAGGAATGCCTAGTGGTTGCAATAGTCCCGGTTTCTTCATGTGATCCACTTTCACCCTCCAACATGTATCGCACTCGGACACATATTTAGCGATCTCCCGCTTCATTCGTGTCTACCAAAATTTTATTTTGAGCTCTTGATACATCTTGTTGCTGCCGGGGTGAATAGAAAACTTTGATAAGTGAGCCTCATCAAAGATTTTCTTCTGCAGTTCCGGGTTACGGGGTACAACTATTCTGTTTTTGAACCACAGAACACCGTCTCCGTCTTTCTGCAAACAATTCAGCTCCCCACTGTGTACTCGCCTCCTCAAATGCGACATACCGTTGTCATTTTTCTGGGATGCCGCTGTCTCTTCACGGATGGTGGGGATGAGAGCTAAGTTGTAGAGAGCTCCATGTGGAATCACATACAAATTTGGTTCACTCTCTTCAACTGGTGTGATGGTTAGATTATGCACGTGTGACTTGCGACTCAGCACATCCGCCACCACGTTTGCCTTGCCGGGATGATAATGGATCTCTATATCGTAATCATTTATCAACTCTAACCATCTTCGCTGCCTCATGTTCAACTCCTTGTGAGTGAATATGTACTTGAGGCTCTTATGGCCGGTGTATAGATGTACGAGGTTTCCCAGCAGATAATGCCTCCACATCTTGAGTGCGAGTACCACGGCAGCTAGTTCTATGTCATGAGTTTGATAATTTTGCTCATGATTCCGGAGCTGTCATGATCCATATGCGACCACTATTCTATCTTGCATCAGCACACATCCGAGCCCAATACCGGATACATCGCAATACACATCGAACGATTTTGTTTTGTATGGCTGCGCCAAAACCGGTGCTGACATTAGGTGCTTCACCAAATCCTTAAATGTCGCTTCACATGCTGGACTCCATATATATTTAGATGTCTTCTTCAGCTGTTCGGTCATTGGCTTTGCAATCCTTGAGAAGTTCGGAATGAACCTATGATAATATCCAGTGGGTCCGAGGAAACTCCGCACCTCGTGGACAGACCTCAGGGATTTCCAATTCAGCACTTGTACAATCTTGCTTGGGTATACAGCGATTCCCTCCGCTGAGATAATATGCCCGAGGAATGGTACTTGTGATATCTAGAATTCGCACTTGCTGAATTTAGCGTACAGCTCGTGGTCTCGCAGACGCTACAAGACTATATGCAAGTGGTTTGCGTGCTCTTCCCCCGACTTGGAATATACCAGTATGTCATTGATGAGGACCACGGCAAACTTGTCCAGCTCCGGCATGAATACCGAGTTCATCAAGTACATGAAATGATCTGGAGCGTTGGTGAAAGTGCATCTAGGATAAATCCCCGTGGGTTTTGATGATTAATGACAATACTTAAGGGACTAATGAGCATTACAAGTGTAAGTACAGGTGATTAAATGATGGACGGAGATGGATGCACTCAAAAAAGGAAAAGAGAGAAAAAGACAGAAATACTCGAAGCGTAGAATTTAGGGTTTAAATTTCTTTGCGTTGAGTTTAGACTTCTAGTATGAGTGTGTTCATTGAGTCAAAGTGTTGAGAATCATCTAAGAGCTCTAAGTCCAAATTAGGTAAGTTAGAGAGAAGAGTTGAGGCAGCCCTAAGAACAGGGCCGGACTTGTCCGGGCAGGAAGGCCGATCTAGTCCGGCCGCATCGGACTGATCCGATGTTAGGCGGACCTAGAGTTTCTGTGTGAGTTTGGACTTGTCCGTATGGGGACGGACTAGTCCGTGGTGAGTGTGTCTGAGTCCTTCCAGAACAAAGTTCTGAAGGACCAGACTAGTCCGCCCTTGAGGGCTGGACTAGTCTGCTCTGTTAGATTAGTCTGTTTCTTACCGGAACAAGAGTTTCTGTGTGAGATCATACTAGTCCATTGTGGGTCAGACTACTCCGTTTGGGATTTGGAGGTGACTGCTGGGACTGTCCTGGATGGCCGGACTTGTCCGCCCTTTGAGGTCGGACTAGTCCGGCGGACCAGATTTGTCCGTTCTCAACCGGAACAAAAGGTTCTGTGTGAGATCGAACTGGTCCGTTGTTAGACGGACTAGTCCTGTGTGTTGTGACCGTTTGAATTCAAAAGTAGTCGGGGGACTTTGTGGTTGGTGAAGTGTGACATCACCAGTCCACATAGACCGGACTAGTCCGGGGTTAAAGGTCGGACTAGTCCGACTTTTTCTCGTGGCAACGGCTAGTTACCGGGACCCCTATAAAAAGGGGATCCCTGGGCCCCTAAGGCATGAACTCGAACCCTAGCGCCACCATAGCTTTCCAAGAGCTTTCCTAGCCCTTTTTCTTCAATTCTCTGAGCCCTAAGTGTGAATCTTGAGGGTTTGTGAGATTTGGGAAAAGGGAGAGAGGGGTGTTATCAGTTTTGAGCTCTTGGTTGATTCTCTCGCTATGACTGGTTGAGTTTAGTTGTTGTGGGTGTTAATTCGCATGTTCTTCTAGCTGTAATATTGTGGGAGCCTCAGATTGTGAGATGCCCCACGAATCATTGTGATTTCTTTGTGATCTAGTGGGAGAACAAGCCAACCTTTGTGGTGGCTTGGTGAGGATAGGGTTGAGAGCAACCCGATCCTTTGTGGACTCCTCAACGTGGACATAGGCTTCTTCGTGAAGCTGAACCACAGGATAAATTGTGTGTCTTGTACTTTCAATTTGTCTCCTGTTCTTTGTTAGATCACTCTAGGGTTATTTTGAACTTTTCGTCTTAATCCTGGGATCCACCTAGTTATAGCCATTTGCTTTTTCCTGTAACCTCACCACTAGATTGCTAGGTTGTAATACTTCATTACACATTAAGTAGATCATTGAATACTCCTGAAAATCTCTACTTTAGCATTTCACTTTCCTGTAACCAGATTAGTCCGCCCCCTAGTCTTACTAGTTCGCACTCTACAAGCTAATTCGTTTTAATTAAGTCAAATTTCAGGTTCTTCGCCTATTCACCCCCCTCTACGCAACATTCAATTGGTATTAGAGCCTAACTCTCCCAAAAAGCTTAACCGCTTGGAGAGGAGATGGGGAAAACGGCAAGGAGTCGCCAATTGTCGACACCACCGGCACCGGCAAGAACAGCGCCAACAGCGAGGAAGGATTCAAATCCTCACCCAACAAGACCATCAACTCAAGCAAGGACAAGCCGAAGCCTCCTCCCTTCGACTTTGAGAATGATGATGAAGATGAAGAAGTGAAGTGCCTTACGGATCTTCTTCAAAGAGCAAAAGATGAAGCAAGGAGGAAGAGAAGACTTGAGAAATAGAAGAAACTCAAGAAGCCCGAAAGAGGACTACACGCGATATCCTTTCAACTATGAGCGCTTAAATTCTCATACAAATTACTTGTCTATTCATTTGGGCAAACCTCCACATTTCGATGGAACTAACTATACCATGTGGAAGCACAACATGAAACTGCATCTTATTTCTCTCAATTCTACCCTTTGGCATATTGTTTGCACAGGTGTAGGTATCCCTGTGGATGATGAAGAGCTTACACCAGAGTAAGAACAACTAATCCACCGTAATGCTCAAGCGGCAGCCGTGCTCAACTCGTCCTTGAGCCAAGAAGAATTCAACAAGGTGGATGGGTTGGAGCAAGCCAAAGAAATTTGGGATACGGTCAAAATTGCACATGAAGGCAACAGGTCCGTGGAAGATCATGTTGTCCTTTACTCTACAACATGATCAAGGGGGAGCTTGGAAGATTTGCCATGGAAGATGGCGAGACCCCTCAAGAGATGTACAACCGACTCAAGACTCTCATCAATAAGAGTCAGTCGTATGGATGCAAGAAGTGGGCGGACCATGAAGTCGTCAAGGATGATAAGAGACTTCATGCCTCACAACATGACACTTTGCAACCTCATTCGTGAAAGTCCAAACTTCCAAAGGGGGTTCTTGGTAGAATTATCAACCACAAGATGATGGAGATGGAAACACGCCACGTCAATGATCTTGCTAATGTCATATCCCCCAGGAAGAAGGGGGTTGCTCTCAAAGCCTCACCCAATTCCAAAGGCAAAGAGGCACAAACTTCAAGTGACGATGAAGAAAGTGAAGAAGAAAGCACAGACATGGACGATGAGGAGTTGGCCATCTTCATCAAGAGATTTAAGAGAATGATGAAGAAAAGAAGAGGGTCAAACTATGAGAGCAGAGGCAAGGACAAGAACAAGTCAAGAACTAAGAGAGCTTGCTACAATTGTGGCGAGTATGGGCACTACATCGTTAATTGCCCATATGAAAAGGAAGAAGACAAGAAGAAGAGCAAGGATGAAAAGCATCAAGAGAGGAAGATGTTCAAGAAGAAGAAGTCACATGGGCACGCTCATGTTGGCAAGGAGTGGGACTCCAACGATAAATCCTCCTCTGATGATGAGGCGGAAGTGCAACCGTCGCCATCAAGAAGCAAACGATGAAGAAGACTCTCTTGCAAAACAAGGGATAGTGGAAGAGCTCAAGCCATACATGTCTCATGGCAAAGGAGGGAAACCGAAAGGTTAAATCTAAACTCTCCTTGTGTTCTATTAAATATGAAGATTTTAATAGTGATAGTGAGAATGAGTACATGTTTGAAAGGTTGAGCAAAAGAGCTTTAATTAAAATGAAAAGGCTCTCCGATGAAATCTTAGACAAGGAGGAACTTCTTGAGAAACAAGATGATTTACTTATCAAGGAGAAGCAAAAGAATCTTGACCTTGAGAATCTACTCGAGCTTGAAAGGAGAAAAACATGGCGCTTGAACTTGAACTTGCGGAATGCAAGAAGACCTCTTCATGTCTCAAGAGTTTGAATGTTGTGCTCCAAAATGAGCTTGTGAGTTTGAACAAACCTCAGAAGAATCTTGAGGCACAATTCGCAACTCTCAAGTCAAGTGTTCCCTCTTCTGCCTCAACATGCTCAAACTTGTCCAATGTCGAGTCGAACACTAAAACATGCAAATGTGCAAATCTCGTACTTAATCTAAAAAATGAGATTAACATGGCCAAGAGCAAGAGTACACCTAAGGGTGGCATTTTTGACAGGAAGAAGATCAAGTATGCATGTAGTGGATACTCGGTCGAAATGTCTCCCTTGATTAAAGATGGTCTTGGCTATTCAAGGGGAGGAAAGCAAAATGCTAGAATTCCCAAGAATAACAAGATGCATATTGCTTTTGTCAAGGAAGGATCATACAAAACCATGATTGAATATCATGTATCTACCTCTCTTGAAATGGTAAAAGTTGATAAAGATGCTAAAAATGCTAAGAATGTTAACCTAACTATGTTTCATGATTTTGATGCATCTTATGTGCTCATGAGAAGCAAATTTGGTTATGTATATGCGAAATATGTTGGGTCACTCTACAAGAGCCCAAATCCTTGTGTGTGGGTACCCAGATGCCTTGTCACTAACCTCAAAGGACCCAAACAAGCTCGGGTACCTAAAACCAAAGCCTAAACTTGTTTTGTAGCCTTACTCCTACGACAGTACAAAATGAGCGCTAGATAGTGGATGCACCAACCATATGACCGGAGCGAGAAGAATGTTTGTGGAGTATGAAGAAAACAATGATCCAAGTCAAGGTATCTACTTTGGCGACAATAGCCAAGGTAAGGTACTAGGTATGGATAAAATCTCTATTTCTCCACGACATACCATTTCTCATGTTATGAATGTTGAATTACTAGACTATAATCTTTTATCCAGATCTCAATTGTGTGCAAAAGGTTATAATTGCGTATTCACTAATGAAGGTTGTGATTGTAACTAGAATAATTGATAACTCAATTGCCTCCAAGGGTGTGCTCAAGGGAAAGCTTTATCTCGTGGACTTCACAGCGGATAAAACTCAACTTGACAAATGCTTGATGGCAAAATAAACATGGGATGGTTGTGGCATCTTAGGCTAACTCATGTTGGTATGAGAAATCTTCAAAAACTTCTAAAAGGCAATCACATCCGAGGTCTTAAGAGTGTTGTTTTTGAGAAAGATAGGCCTTGTAGCGTGTGCCAAGCCGGGAAACAAGTCGGGGCAGCTCATCCCACCAAGAATGTGATGAAGACAACGAGACCATTGGAGATGCTACACATGGACCTTTCGGTCCCATTTCTTACATAAGCATTAGCGGTAACAAATATGGTTTACTTCACACGTGGCCCTTAAAACAACCGCCTAGGAAGATCGATTCCCTCCTATCAAATTCAAACATTTTGTCAACTTCACAAGGGGCCCTTAATAACAACCCCTGTGTAAATATGCATGTAAATGGAATTCCATCCTATGTATGGGTTTCTTTCCTGTTTGACATTTGATCAAATTGGCCGACACTTATGTCGAAGTGTATCCTGCGATACTTCTTCCAGTACCGCTACTGGAGCAGTCTGAAGATCGATCGAGCTTGAAGAATAGGGATGAACACCAGGATCTACGTGGTTCGGGCCGCCGGATCATAAAACCCTACATCCACGAGAGTGTGTGTTGGATTGCTTGAGCTTGCGCGTGTGTGAGTATGAGGGATTCGGAATCAAATCCCCTCTCTAGTAGGATGTCCGATCCTTTTATGTCTCAAGGGCGGGCAGTTACACTATGGCCCGGGCCTGACAGGTGGGCCCGTGGCTGTCCGTACCCTATATATGATCTAGGGTATTTGTAGCTACTTGCAGTGCTTACTGTCGAAGGAGTTAAGGCGGGCCGCCTGACACGCCGGGCACCTCTGTCTGTGTAGCAGTTGACGATGGCGATAGAAGGCTCCGTCTTGTCTCTGTGTCCTACTCGATCAGCAGTGCAGCACTGTGCCATTGTCATGCTGTACCACCCTGTCCTGTCACTGTAATTGTGACGCCCTCAATTCTGTGGAAAACCACGGAACCGAGAACTGATGCATATGTGTGCCCAGGATGTTCATCACACATATACACATCATCCACAAACTTAATTTCAGAATATATACAACCACGAATAACAGAGTTTATTACAAGGTTTCATGAGTCTTGGACTCATGCGTATATTGGAAGTCTTAACAGCGGAAGTCTTTATTTCTATGCAGCGGAAGTTTTCTAACTAATGCGGAAGCGATCTAAGCAGTAGCAGCTCCATGTCTACTCCATCCCCACAGTCAAGGTTGAGTACAGATTACACGCCTAATGCTCCTCTTGGTCTTCATAGTAATCCCCTCCTGTTGCTGATGGTGAAATAATAATGCAAGTTTGAGTACAATAATGTACTCAGCAAGTGCGGGAAAATATGATATGTAGCTCATAACAAGGTAGGTATAAAAAGGCTCATTGCAGAAAAGCAAAGTTATTTATCAAAAACCATGATAAAACAACAACTTATCTTTAAGTGAATGTAATCCCATCATATATTAAAATACCGACATACCTCAATTATGGTTATTACCTTCCATGTTCCAACGAGTCATTAATCAAACTCATTCTTGCTCATGAATACCTTCTCGTATTCGCTACCATCTCACGAATACCATCTCGTATTCACTCCTATTTCACTTCATAAACAACTTCGTCTCCCCACCGAGACCAACCTCGTTGCCATGACTCATCAGCCATGCAACCTATCTTATCACCCGACTCACAGTCCAAACCAAAACCAAACCATCCCAAAACCAATAACCGTAACCAATAACCATATCCAATAACCATCCCAACTAATCATGGAAGTTGGCCAGGCGCTCGTGACCGTAAGCTCGGCTATCATGATAGTTTTAAGACTCTGCAGAATTTGCACCTCTTTACCCACAAGTTTGTGATTTCGTCACCCGTCGGCGACTGCAGAACCTCCATTATACCAGTACACAACCGTCGGTGTATGGCCAAGAGATCACAAAATAGCCTTTACAAAGGGGTTACTAGATGTATGGACTCACTAAGGTTTCACCGGCATGCTAGAATCTCCAATTCTCCCATCCACAGGTCCCCTCTTGTGCCATGCAGTTCCCAGGGCAGTCCTCACTCGACTCCCATTCCCGCGCCTTCCACAGTCCATAACAATCTAGCAACTTACCTAATTACTCAGCTAAGCCGCACCCATACTTGGCCTTGTGGTGGCACTGTTATCCTGCCATGTGCTCGCATGAACCGGTCCTTAGGTCTACGGCAAGTAACCACCATCTCAGACTACCTCATTCACAAACCCGGCTTGCCTAGATCTCCCTCCGATCCATGTTCATTAACAACATCAGTTTCTCATTATCATTACGAGTGCAGTTAGCTAGACACATCTATCTCGCTTCCCAATCCCATGGACTCAGCGAAGCATAAAGCAAAATCCATACCCGACTCATAAACATCCCTGGCGACAAGGGTGGTTTAACCAAAACTACTAAACTCCTATAAAAGGGTTTTCCATCATGTTTGACTCAGCACACACACCTTTTCGCAAAACAAAATAGTTTCCCAAAACATAGGATCAATATGGTCAAGGGGCATTTGCCTTGTTCTTGCGGTTCCGGTTGTTCAAAATCTTGCTGTTGTAGTCCGTCGTAGGTAACACCCTGAGCTTGTCCTTCTATACATAATCACGCACATACAAGATTTACAACAATCAATATCATGCACAAACTTTAACTAGATGCGATGATGCTTATGCATGTTAATCCTATGGTGCAGTTTTTATTAGATCGGTTTGTTTGTGTTCCAGTATGGATTGCATGGTTTTATGATGAACAGTGGTGTTCGGATCAAATGTGGACATGGCGATGATCTTGTCTTTAGATCTAGATCAACAGGTGATCTGCCCACAAAAAAAAGCTTCTCTTGGAAAGGAATTGAAGAATAGACGCAAAGAAAACGCGATGATATCGTAAGGCAGTATTGAAGACCTACCTTACGTTCTTCTGGGTCCCCAGGTCTTTCTCCTATCAGACAGATCGTTGGGGCTTTCTTCCGGCGATCTCTCTCGACCAAACTCCGGCGATGAGTTTGCTCAGAAAGTTGGGGCTAGGGCTCTGAGTCGTCGGCTCAGGAGGTGGAAAAGAAGTTCGTTGTTTCGGCCAAAGGTTCTGGGTTCTATTTATAATCGGGAAGAGAAGAGTTCTAATCTGATCGGATCTTGAATAAGAGTCCTATTCAGATTGTTGTTGAATCTTAACAACTTATCTTTAGTTGATTTGGTGTGGTAACATTGTGGAATTTGTGTCGGGTTCCTCTCCGTACCGGTATTTCCACGCGTACAGAAGCAGAACTTGTTACCTCCACGGTGATGAGCTCCGGAAGCTCCACGTGTCCACCGGGCCTGGTCTCCCCTTTTCCGCAGAGACGAGCTCCGGTTGTGCCGCGTGTCAATCGAGCGAGACCTCCCTCTCCTGCGGAGGTGAGCTCCGCGTGCGCCACGTATCCTGGCGGTCGGGACCTCCTCTCTATCTGGAGGTGGCTCCGCGCACGCCACGTGTCAGTGTCGGACCTTCCCACTTTCTCAGAGACGAGCTCCGAGGTTGACACGTGTCCAACAATGATGGACCTCCTAGAGATAAGCTCCGGTGGTGACACATGTCCAATAGAACCGGACCTCTTGGAGGTGAGCTTCGAGATCGACACGTATCATATGCGACTGGTCCTCTGATTTCCGTGGTGACTAGCTCCGAAGGTGACACGTGTCTTGTGGGCTGGCCTCGCTTCTCCACAGAGGCTAGCTCCGGGGGAAACACGTGTCCCACGGGGTCGGACCTCTCCCCCTTTGCGAGGATGAGCCCCGAGCCTGCCACATAGCCAGTTTAGCGGTGGACCTCTCCCACTTTCACAAGGATGAGCTCCGAACACGCCGCGTGGACAGCGGGTCGCGGGAGTTGTCCTCGGCGTTCTCTGTGAACTAGATTCGGCTCTTTTTGGCTATCTTTTTGATATTTTCTCTGTTCCCACTTCTTTTAAAATGTTTTATCTACATAAAACATGAATACATGCAGAAACCAAAAATGAGGGCGTCACAAATCTACCCCACTTAAATTGAATCTCGCCCTCGAGATTCGTTGGTAGAGAATAGATGAGGGAATTCTGCCTTGACATCTTCTTCACGCTCCCATGTGGCTTCAGCTTCGGTGTGATGGATCCATTGTACCTTGCACCATCGGATTACTTTGTTCCTTTTGACCCTTTCCCTTACGTCCAAAATTCGGATAGGGTGTTCCGCATAAGTTAGGTCTTCTTGAAGTTCAAGCTCTTCAATTGGTACTTGCTCCTCTGGTACTCTCAAGCACTTCTTGAGCTGGGATACATGAAACACGTCATGTACATCGGAGAGATATGTTGGGAGCTCTAGTTGGTAGGCTACTTCTCCTCGCTTGTCCAAAATCTTAAATGGTCCTATGTAGCTAGGTGCTAGCTTGCCTTTGACGTTGAAACGTCGTTGGCTACGGATAGGCGATACCTTAAGGTATATGAAGTCTCCCACTTTGAAAGTCAACTTCCTTCGCCTATTGTCCGCATAGCCTTTCTGTCGTGACTGAGCAGCCTTTAAGTTCTCCCATATCGTTTGGACCTGCATTTCAGCTTCTTGTAGCACTTCTGGTCCAAATACTTCTGGTTTCGTTCCAAAACAGCGGCGTTCTACACCGCCTACCACACAATGCTTCGAAAGGCGACATCTTCAAGCTAGCTTGATAGCTGTTGTTATAGGAGAATTTGGCATACAGTAAACTCCTATCCCAACTACGCCCATGTTTCAAGGCGCAAGCTCTCAACATGTCCTCCAAAATTTGGTTTGTCCTTTCGGTTTGTCCTTCGGTTTGTGGATGATAGGCAGAGCTAAAATCCAGTCGCGTACCCTTGACTTTCTGCAGCTTTCTCCAAAACCTAGAGGTAAACTGAGAACCTCGATCTGAGACTATCATCCTTGGGACTCCATGACGGCACACGATCTTCTCCATGTACAACTCGGCTAATTTTTCAACGTTGTACTTGGCCCTTACAGGGAGAAAATGGGCTGTTTTCGTCAATCGGTCCACGATAACCCAGATGGAGTCATAACCCGACTGAGTTCGTGGCAATCCGACGATGAAATCAATACTGATGTCCTCCCACTTCGACTCAGGTACATTCAAGGGTTGCAACAATCCAGCGGGCCTTTGATGTTTGGCCTTCACCCATTGGCATGTGTCGCATAGGGCAACGTATTCGGCTATATCCCTTTTCATACCGTCCCACCAATAACAAGTCTTCAAGTCCTTGTACATTTTGGAGCTTCCGGGACGTATGGAATAGGGTGAATCATGTGCCTCTTTGAATATCATGTCGCGGATGTGCTTCATGTTAGGCACACAAATCCTCTTTCCTAGCCAAGGCGTACCCTTCTCATCTTCTGTGAAATCCTTCTCTATTCCTTGTCAGATCATTTCCTTGATCTCCTTGATCTCCTCATCCGTTGCTTGGCCATCTATTATCTCTTGCTCCAATGAAGAGTGGATCTCCATCACTTCCATGTTGTTCAAGAATCCGAGGTGTAACCGTTCGAACTCCTTACGTAGTTCGGGTGGTAGCTCCCGAACCGTGAGTTGGTGACATGCTCCCTTCCGGCTCAATGCATCAGCTACTACATTGGCCCTCCCAGGGTGGTAGTTGATTCCAACTTTGTAATCCTTGATGAGTTCCAACCATCGACGTTGCCTCAAATTCAAGTCCGTTTGTGTAAATATGTACTTGAGACTTTTATGATCCGTATAGATCTCGCATCGATGACCAAGGATATAATATCTCCAAATCTTCAACGCATGTACTACTGCTGCTAGCTCCAAGTCGTGTGTAGGATAATTAAGCTCGTGCTTCTTTAATTGTCGTGAGGCATAGGCTACCACTTGTCCTTCTTGCATGAGCACACATTTGAGCCCCTGTCTGGGTGTGTCGCAATATATTTCAAAGCTATTGGTCACGTCCGGCAATACAAAAACCGGCGCTGTGGTTAGCCTTTTCTTGAGTTCCTGAAAACTTTCTTGGCATGCTGGTGTCCATTGAAAGGCTTTTCCCTTTGTTAGCAACTCCGTCATAGGCTTTTCTATCTTAGAGAAGTCCTTGATGAAGCGTCGGTAGTATCCAGCCATCTGAAGGAAACTCCGAATATCCCTCACGTTTTGCGGTTGGTTCCACTTCAGAACATCTCCCACTTTTCCGGAATCAACCGATACTCCTTCCTCGGATATAATGTGGCCTAGGAACGATATCTCCTTTAGCCAAAATTGACACTTGTTAAGCTTGGCATACAATTGATGCTCACGCATTTTCTGCAAGGTCAATTTCAAATGTTCTTCATGCTCCTCCTCACTTTTTGAATACACCATAATGTCGTCGTTGAAAACCACGACGAACTTATCCAAGTATTTCATGAGGTTTTTGTTCATAAGGTACATGAAGTATGCGGGTGCATTTGTTAACCCAAAAGACATGACGGTATATTCATATGAACCATACCGTGTTCGAAAGGCAGTCTTGGGTATATTGGAGGGCTTAATCTTCAGCTGGAAGTATCCCGACCGAAGATCAATCTTGGAAAACACTCGGGCTCCTTTCATTTGGTCGAATAGGTCCTCTATACGGGGCAGAGGGTATTTGTTCTTGATTGTCACCTCATTGAGAGACCTATAGTCCACGCACATCCTTTGGGTCCCATCCTTCTTGTCTACGAAGAGCATGGGGGCTCCCATGGTGATGACCTTGGACTTATAAAACCGTTCTCCAACTGCTCCTGAATTTGCTTCTTGAGTTCCACTAGTTCATTCGTGGGCATCCTATAGGGTCTCTTTGCTATGGGTGCAGTTCCGGGTACCAAATCAATGGCAAACTCAATGTCCCGGTCAGGTGGCATACCTGGAAGCTCTTCCGGGAACACGTCCGAGAATTCTCGAACCACTAGAATGTTGTCCAATGCTGTTCCTTCGACGTGGTTCAAAATTGCCCTTTCAGTTGTTTATTGGGCTGACTCAAACTCGACACGAATACCGTGCTCATTTGTCAACTGCACGCTTCTTTCAGCACATTGGATTACCCCGTTGTGCTTGCTTAACCAATCCATCCCGAGTATTATGTCAAGCCCTTGGGAATCCAAGACAATGAGGTTGGCAAGGAAGTCTACCCCCCTTATTTTAAGGCTTACTTTCGGACATACTATATTAGTCCTCATCTCTCCACCGGGAGAATTAACTAACATAGCGCATTTTAAGTGAGATATTGGTAGATTATGCTTGGCATCATAATTGGATGATATGAAGGAATGTGATGCTCCAGAATCAAATAAGATGGTGGCTGGTGTGGAGTTGGCAAAGAACATACCAATACGACGTCCTCAGCCTGTTGTGCTTCCTCAGTAGAGACATGGTTCACGTTGCTGCTAGCATAGTTCTGCTGTCCACGGTTTCCTTGATTGTCCCCTCCGTTTGGTCGCGGGTTCTGCTTGGGCACGTTGCCTTGCTGTCCAGGGCCTCTCCTCGGGCACTGGCTCGCGAAGTGTCCTGTTTCACCGCATGCAAAGCATGCCCTGTTGCCTACGGCAGCAGGCACGTTGGGGTGGGGGTTTTGAACAGGAGCGCCCATGTTGGGTCGGGGCTTAGGATGCAAGGGCACACAAGGTGCTGGTGCAACGGGTCGTTGCTGTGGTGGCTGACTACGGCGGTATGCAGGAGCGGTCGATCCATATTGCGGTGCGGTTGGGGGCATGTACCAAGGTCGTACGTTGCTCCCTTGGGGCTGGTATGGCATCTTCCTCTTGCACTCTCGCTCGATCTCTCGGATCTTGCTTTCAACCACTATAGCCTTGTCAACCAGCTTCTGGAAGCTCACATAGTCATTGTTGAGGAGCTGTACCTGAATCTCATTGTTCAACCCTCTCATGAACAGGTATTGCTTCCTCTGATCTGAGTTGACATCTTCGGGGGCATACCGGGACAGTTGTGTGAACTTGTTGAGATACTCATTCATGCTTCTCTGTCCTTGGCGGAGACCTTCAAACTCCTGTCTCTTGAGCATCATTACACCAGAAGGGATGTAATGAGAGCGGAAACTCACCTTGAATTCAGTCCAAGTGATCGCCTCCGGGTCGACATGAGCGTTGCATAGGGCATCCCACCAGTCAGCGGCAGCTCCCATGAGTTGGTGCGACACAAAAAGAACCTTCTCTCAGTCATTGCACTGCACTATGGCAAGCTTCTTCTCCATGGATTTCAACCAGTCGTCGGCCTCCATGTGGTCGTTAGCTTGAGCAAAGGTGGGTGGTCGAGTCCTCATGAACTCTCCCAGCCTGTTATGAGCCGGCGTTGGTGGTGACGGTGGTGCCGGAACGGAGTTGTTGTTGTTGGCCTGCAACTGACCCAACGTTTGGATCATGGTTTGCATAAGTTGATTCTGCATGGCCATCAACCGTTCCAGGTTGTTCTCACCATCTCCGGGGTTAACAGGAACTTCATCGTGGCCATCCTCTTGGTTGTCACGGACGTTCCTTCAGCCAGCGTTTCCTCTCACCTCTTTCTACTTATGTGTGGATATGGACAACGCTTTGAGACGTCCCACAACTCACACTAAGCACATAATCACAAACAATCATCACAAGGGCTCACACAACTCCTATTAAGGCTGGTTTCCTATGTCAAGGTAGTTTAAAGGCCAATCTATGCATCCTAGGCTTGCATTGTATGGTCAGCGTGGCTTAGCTACCAATATTTGTCTGATACCAATCTGTGGTTGTATCTAGGAGTGTAATCTACCCTCAACCGTGGCTCTGTTACCAATCTGTGACGCTCTCAATTCTGTGGAAAGCCACGGAACCGAGAACTGATGCATATGTGTGCCCAGGATGTTCATCACACATATACACATCATCCACAAACTGAATTTCAGAATATATATAACCACGAATAACAGAGTTTATTACAAGGTTTCATGAGTCTTGGACTCATGCGTACAGCGGAAGTCTTTATTTCTATGCAGCGGAAGTTTTCTAACTAATGCGGAAGCGATCTAAGCAGTAGCAGCTCCATCTCTACTCCATCCCCACAGGCAAGGTTGAGTACAGATTACACGCCTAATGTTCCTCTTGGTCTTCATAGTAATCCCCTCCTGTTGCTGATGATGAAATAATAATGCAAGTTTGAGTACAATGATGTACTCAGCAAGTGCGGGAAAATATGATATGTAGCTCATAACAAGGTAGGTATAAAAAGGCTCATTGCAGAAAAGCAAGGTTATTTATCAAAAACCATGATAAAACAGCAACTTATCTTTAAGTGAATGTTATCCCATCATGTATTAAAATACCGACATACCTCCAATACGTTTATCACCTTCCATGTTCCAACCAGTCATTAATCAAACTCATTCTTGCTCACGAATACCTTCTCGTATTCGCTACCATCTCACGAATACCATCTCGTATTCGCTACCATTTCACCTCATAAACAACTTCGTCTCCCCACCGAGACCAACCTCGTTGCCATGACTCATCAGTCATGCAACCCATCATATCACCAGGACTCACAGTCCAAACCAAAACCAAACCATCCCAAAACCAATAACCATAACCAATAACCATACCCAATAACCATCCCAACTAATCATGGAAGTTCGCCAGGCGCTCGTCACCGTAAGCTCGGCTATCATGATAGTTTTAAGACTCTGCAGAGTTTGCACCTCTTTACCCACAAGTTTGTGATTTCGTCACCCGTCGGCGACTGCAGAACCTCCATTATACCAGTACACAACCATCGGTGTATGGCCAAGAGATCACAAAATAGCCTTTACAAAGGGGTTACTAGATGTATGGACTCACTAAGGATTCACCGGCATGCTAGAATCTCCAATTCTCCCACCCACAGGTCCCCTCTTGTGCCATGCAGTTCCCAGTGAAGTCCTCACTCGACTCCCATTCCCAGCGCTTCCACGGTCCATAACAATCTAGCAACTTACCTAATTACTCAGCTAAGCCGCACCCATACTTGGCCTTGTGGTGGCACTGTTATCCTAGAATGTGCTCGCATGAACCGGTCCTTAGATCTATGGCAAGTAACCACCATCTCAGACTACCTCATTCACAAACCCTGCTTGCCTAGATCTCCCTCCGATCCATGTTCATTAACAACATCAGTTTCTCATTATCATTACGAGTGCAGTTAGCTAGAGACATCTATCTCGCTTCCCAATCCCATGGGCTCAGCGAAGCATAAAGCAAAATCTATACCCGACTCATAAACATCCCTGGCGACAAGGGTGGTTTAACCAAAACTAGTAAACTCCTATAAAAGGGTTTCCCATCATGTTTGACTCAGCACACACACCTTTTCGCAAAACAAAATAGTTTCCCAAAACATAGGATCAATATGGTCAAGGGGCACTTGCCTTGTTCTTGCGGTTCCGGTTGTTCAAAATCTTGCTGTTGTAGTCCGTCATAGGTAGCTCTGAGCTTGTCCTTCTGTACATAATCACGCACATACAAGATTTACAACAATCAATATCATGCACAAACTTTAACTAGATGCGATGATGCTTATGCATGTTAATCCTATGGGGCAGTTTTTATTAGATCGGTTTGTTTGTGTTCTATTATGGATTGCATGGTTTTACGATGAACAGTGGTGTTCGGATCAAATGTGGACATGGCGATGATCTTGTCTTTAGATCTAGATCAACATGTAATCTGCCCACAAAAAAAGCTTCTCTTCGAAAGGAATCGAAGAACAGACGCAAAGAAAACGCGATGATATCGTAAGGCAGTATTGAAGACCTACCTTACGTTCTTCTGAGTCTCGAGGTCCTTCTCCAATCAGAGAGACCGTTGGGGCTTTCTTCCGGAGATCTCTCCCGACCAAACTCCGGCGATGTGTTTACTCGGCGAGTTGGGGCTAGGGCTCTGAGTCGTCGGCTCAGGAGGTGGAAAAGAAGTTCGTGGTTTCGGCCAAAGGTTCTGGGTTCTATTTATAATCGGGAATAGAAGAGTCCTAATCTCATCGGATCTCGAATAAGAGTCCTATTCAGATTGTCGTTGAATCTTAACAACTTATCTTTAGTTGATTTGGTGCCGTAACATTGTGGAATTTGTGTCGGTTTCCTCTCCGTACCGGTATTTCCACGCGTAGAGAAGCAGAACTCGTTACCTCCGCGGTGATGAGCTCCGGAAGCTCCACGTGTCCACCGGACCTGGTCTCCCCTTTTCTGTAGAGATGAGCTCCGGTTGTGCCGCGTGTCAATCAAGTGAGACCTCCCTCTCCTTCGGAGGTGAGCTCCGCGTGTGCCACGTATCCTGGCGGTCGGGACCTCCTCTCTATCCGGAGGTGGCTCCGCGCACGCCACGTGTCAGTGCCGGACCTTCCCTCTTTTTCAGAGACGAGCTCCGAGGTTGACACGTGTCCAACAATGACGGACCTCCCGGAGATAAGCTCCGGCGGTGACACATGTCCAATAGAACCGGACCTCTCAGAGGTGAGCTCCGAGATCGACACGTATCCCGCGCGACTGGTCCTCTGATTTCCGCGGTGACTAGCTCTGAAGGTGACACGTGTCCTGCGGGCTGGCCTCGCTTCTCCACAGAGGCTAGCTCTGGGGGCAACACGTGTCTCACAGGGTCGAACCTCTCCCCCTTTGCAAGGATGAGCCCCGAGCCTGCCACGTAGCCAGTTTAGCGGTGGACCTCTCCCACTTTCGCAGGGATGAGCTCTGAACACGCCGCGTGGCCAGCTGGCCTCGGGAGTTGTCCTCGGCGCTCTCTGTGAACTGGATTCGGCTCTTTTTGGCTATCTTTTCGATATTTTCTCTGTTCCCACTTCTTTTAAAATGTTTTCTCTACATAAAACATGAATACATGCAGAAACTAAAAATGAGGGTGTCACAGTAATGACTGCCAGGAGTGGGCGGAGGCGTGGAACACGCGCCATGCTTCTAGGAAACACGCGACTCTTGAATGTGTGACTGGACTGCGCATGTATTCCTTGACTTCTGAGGCCCACGGCCCATGGTGGATCGTGGGATACGTGGCGGCTCTAGAGCCCACCTCGGCAGTGAGGCAGGGCTCAGAGCCAGAGGACACGTGGTAGCACTGGACCTCGCTTTAGCAGGGAGGCCAGGTTCGGGGCCGAGGACACGTGGCAGCTCCGAAGCCCTCCTCAGCGGGGAGGTCAGGCCCGGAGCTTGGGGACACGTGGCAGCACCGGACCTTGGCTCAGCGGGGAGGCCAGATCCGGGGCCAAGACACGTTGCAGGTTCAGAGCCCTCCTCAGCGGGGAGGTCAGGCCTGGAGCTCGGGGACACGTGGCAGCACCTAATCTCGCCTGAGTGGGGAGGCTTGGTATGGGGCCAAGGACACATGGAAGCTTCGGAGCCCTCCTCAGCAGGGAGGTCAAGCCCGTAGCTCGGTTACACGTGGCAGCACCGGACCTCGCCTCATCGGCGAGGCTAGGTCTGGGGCCAAGGACACGTGGCAGCTCCAGAGCCCTCCTTAGCAGGGAGGTCAGGCCCCGAGCCGGAGGACACGTGGCAACACCAGGACTCGCCTCAGCGAGGAGGTTAGGTCTGGGGCCAAGGACACGTGGTGGTGCCATGCCCTGCCTCAGCAGGGAGGCGGGGTCTGTTGCCTCTTCAAGCCTCCACGCGGTGGTACCCGGTCTGCAGGGTACCGATAGTGGCCCCCAGGTGTTGGGCGGCAAGCGTTGGGCAGGGCACGCGGGCACGCGGGCGGGCTGCCGTGCATCGGAAAGCGGCGGGGCTGCGAGCACGCGGCGGTCAGGTGGCGGGGCGGCGTGCGGCGGACTAGCGGCAGGTGACAGGCAGCACTCCGAGCGGGCCGGTGGCGGCGCGTCGGGCGTCGGTGGCTTTTCAGCGGAAGGCGGGAAGGAGATTGCGAGCAAGCGCGGGGGAGGGAGGAGGGTTTTTGTTGCCGGACCCACAAGTATAGCCGTCATCCTAGTAGTTCTAGCCGACGGCTATAGTTATAGCCATCGGTTTTGGGGACTGGCCGACAGCTTTAATTGTAGCCGTGGGCCTGGGCTCTGTGGCCGATGGCTATGTTTCTATGGACGTCGGCTTGCGAAACTGTCAGCCTTAACCTGCTTACATTCGACGACACCGATGCCTATTAAGAAACGGATGGCCTATTCCTCTTTTCCTGTAGTGATGGTGATCTCTGGGGGGAGGAGGACCTCAGCCCCATACACCAGGAAGAAGGGCATTTCCCCTCTCACTCGACTAAGGGACGTCCGGCTATCCCATAGTGCACACGAAAGATCGTCTACCCAATTGGCACCATGCTTCTTCAAGCAGTTATAGGTGTGTGTCCCACTGACTATCTCAGCATTAGCCCTCTCGACTTGCCGTTGCTCTCTGGATGCGCAACGGATGCATAGCAGAGTTGGATGCCGAGGTCTTCTCATTACTCTTGAAACACTGCACTGGTGAACTAGGTCCCATTGTCAGTGATGATTCTGTCTGGGATCCCGAACCGGTAGATGATTGACTTAATGAACTTGAAGGCTTACTGTTTCTGGCCACTTGGTGAACTTGTCTATGGTAACGTAGAGGTACCTATACCCTCTGACGGATCTGGGGAAAGGTCCCAGGATGTCCAGCCCCCACACAGCGAAGGGCCATGAGGGCGGGATCATCTGCAGCGTCTGCGTCGGTGTGTGGATCTGCTTGGCATGGAAATGGCACAGCTTGCATCTCTTGACCAGCTCGACGGCATCCTGGAGAGCTATCGGCCAGTAGAAGCCATGACAGAAGGCTTTACCGACCAACGTGCCGGAAGATGCATGGTTTCCACACTCGCCTCCATGGATCTCTGCGAGCAAGTCGTAGCCCTCCTCCCAGGTTATGCACCACAATAGGACGCCATTGGCGCCACGCCTGTAGAGATCCCCCTCTACCAGTGTGTATCTCTTAGCCAATCGAACGATCTGTCCAGCGGATGCATGTTCATCGGGAATGATATTGTCTTTCATGTAGTCTCGGACCTTCGTGATCCATGCGTCAGGATCTACCTGAGCTTCTGGATCTTGAGCGTCGGGTTGGACAGTGTCCCCGATGACGCTTACGATCCTTGGTGGGCTCCATGGTAGCAGGGCCGCCGGGACCGCTAGCTTCGAGGTGCTGGTCTTGCTATAGGTCACATCAACTTCCTTTCGAAGACTCCCTCAGGCACCGGAGCCCAGATGGAAGCTTTGTCATTGACGATTGTGTTGTTGGCATGGCGGACATGGCACAGGTCCAAGACTTGGAAGTCTTTTTCCAGCTTCAACACTTGAAGGAGGTCGGCCGCAAGCTGAGGATCATTGCAGCAGCATTCTCCTTTGACATGCTTGAGGATCATCTGGGAGTCACCCTTGACCAACAACTACTGCACGCCGAGGGACAGCGTGGTCTTTAACCCGAAGATGAGACACTCATACTCTGCCATGTTGTTAGTTGTCTTGAAGTCAAGCCGCACCATGTACTTGAACTGCTCCCCAGTCAGGGTGAGGAGCAGGACCCCCGCTCCGGCACCTTTCTTGCATGAGGAGTCTTCGAAGAAGAGTGTCCAGTGAGGCCCGGTGAAGACCGAAGCTCTTGGCTCGGGCTCATCGTTGTCTTGGCCCCCTGGGTGGCATAGTGGTGGCATCAATTGAGGCATGAAGTCAGCCAGCGCCTGACTCTTCATGGCATGGCGCGGCAAGAAGTCGAGCTCGAACTCTGCCAGCTCGGCAGCTAACTTCACCACGTTCCCGGTTGCGTTGGGGCTGTGGAGCACGGTTTTCAGTGGGTATGAAGTGACCACTGAAATCTTGTAAGCTTGGAAGTAGTGGCGCAGCTTCCTTGATGCAACAAGGACTGCATAGAGCAGCTTGTGCACCTCCAGATATCTTGTTTTGGTGTCGTGGAGGACCTCGATGATGTAGTATACCATACGCTGAATGGTTCGGACCCTCCCTTAGGGGTCTGATGCGTCTTCTTGTAGAGCTCCAGGACTCGAGGGCTCCTGACCCCCGGGTCCGGGACTGCACTCCGGGAGCTAGGACCCAGATGCGCATTGGTCGTCAGGTCCAGTGGACCGGGACCTGACTAGCTCCTCACCACCTGGCTCCCCTGCAAGGTCTGTGTCCTAGAACTCGAGACCTGCAGCAGGAGCCTCGTCTAGAACTTGGGGTAGTTCTGGTTCCGGTCGCTCTGCGGCCAAGACCATGCTCACGACCTCTGCTGGTATGAAGGCAGTATGCTCTTCATCTTCTCTAGACATTGGTATTTGATGGAAAACTGAGTAAGCATCTAGCAAGCACAGTAGATCGCAACCGTATGTAGAATCCACTATTTGGTCTATGAGAGGGAGAGGAAAAGGATCCTTTGGGCATGTCTTATTGAGAGTGGTGTAGTCGATGCACATCCAAAGCTTCCCGCCTGCCTTGGGGACGACAACAGGGTTTGCCAGCTATCGTGGATGGTGGACCTCTCGGATGAAGCCAGTGTCGAGCAACTTCTTGATTTCTTCATGGATGAAGTTTTGCCACTCAACGGACTGTTTCTGAGGCTTCTACTGCACCGGCCTTGCATCGAGGTAGACCTTCAGATGGTGCTCAATCACCTCCCTTGGGATCCTGGGCATTTGTGATGGTTGCCAGTCAAACACGTTGACATTAGCTCAGAGGAAGGTGACGAGCATGAGTTCCTATTTGTCACCCAAATTTCCCATGATGTGGGTGGTCTGGGCGGTGTCCGAAGTGATCTGGACGACTTTAACGGGGACGTCCCTGCCGTCTGAGGGCTGCTCGCAGGGTGTAGATGTCGAGCCTCGCTGGTGCATACATGGAAGCGGCCGGCTAGCTTCACCATAGCTGGAAGCAGTCTCCTGTGCTTCTGCCAACGCCTGGAGCTTCTCCAGCGCTGAGACGGCGGCAGAGCGGTCTCCGCGGATCTTGAGGAAACCGCTTGGTGTTGGCATCTTCAGGACCAGGTAGTCATAGTGGGCTACGGCTATGAGCCGGTACAGGGCTGGCCTGCCGATGATGGCGTTGAAGGGAAGGCTGACCTCGGCAACGTCAAAGACGATCCTCTCCGTGCGGTAGTTCTCAGGCATCATGAATGTCACTGGGAGGGAGATGCTACCGCACGGCCAGATAGGGTCTTGACCCACCCCCGAGAATGGACATGAGGGGGTGAGCCAGGACATGGAGATCTGCAGCTTCTTGAAGGATGTAAGGGTGATGACGATGAGGGACGCCCCACCATCAATCAGCGTGTGGTAGAGCTTCAGATTGGTGATGGTTGAAGCGACGGGGAGTGAAATCTGCCTGGCACCCGCCATGTTCTTGGGGCAGTCGGAGACGTCGAGGCTGATCGGTGCCTCCATCCACCTATGGTGGGGCGCCGGCCCGGGGACAAGAGCAACCGCTGCCACCGCCCATCGCAGGGTCTTGACGGCATGCCAGGACATGATGTACCAGGAACCCCCGTACATCACGTGAAGCATCTTGCGACGATTGTTGTCGGCGCTGGAGTCAGAGTCTGAGTGGCCGTAGACAGCCTTCAACGCCCGCTTGGCATCCTGGTAGTCCATCTCCTGCTCCATGCCGGCCTCAGGGTCGGCCTTCTGCTTGCCCTCCCGCTGGCAGAATGGCACACCGTCTTGGCGCTGCCGCTTCAGCTCACTGAAGCGCTCCACGAGCTTCTTGATCTCCCTGCACTCGATAGCGACATGGCGGCTGGAGTTGTGCCTTGGGCACCACTAGTTGTTGTCACTGGCGGACGGCAGTTGCGGACGCTTGTTGGTGCTCGGGTCATGACCCCCGCCGGCTGCTGCAGCAGCGACGGTGGGTGCCCCGGCTATAGGCTTGTCCTTTACTCCAGCCTTATTCTTTTTCTTGCTACTGTCCTGAGCAGAAGCATCACCGGCACTCCCCACCCCTGAGGCGGGTCGCGGTGCCAGTCTCGGCCTTCTACCACCCTGGCGCACTTGTCCACTAGGCTGAAGAGCTCAGAGACGTCTTGCACGTCATTCATGGCTAACATCTCGAGCATCTTCTTGTCCTAACGCCCTGTTAGAATGTGACGATGAAAGAAGCGTTGGAGATGTGGGGGATGGTGTTCCGCACTTGGGAGAACCGATTGATGAAGGACCGCAGTGATTCCCGCTCACATTGTCACACGGTATGGAGGTCGAGATCTCTACCGGGGCGCGTGTAGGAACTCTCAAAGTTTGCTGTGAATCGCCAGCACAACTCTTTCCAGGATGATATGGAGCCTAGGTGAAGGTTCATGATCCATGACCGGGCAGTGCCAATGAGGGTCACCAGGAAGTAGTTGGCCATGATGGCCTCATTCCCTCCTTCAGCTAGGATGGAGATGGAGTAGATCTGCAGGAACTCAGCGGGGTTGAAAGTCCCATCGTACTTCTCCGGCAAGTGGGGCCAGAATTTGAGTGGCCAGACGACCATGCGAAGATGTGGGGTGAGTTCCATGCAGCCCCTGCCAGCTGCTAGAGAAGCAGGGGTCTGCGCAGCGTGTCTTGTGGGTACGGCACTCGAGGTGCCATACTCGCCCTTGAGGTTGTGACGTCTCTCGCGGCATCGCTTGATGGTGACACGGCCATCTTCACTCATGTGGTGGCGTTCCAGCTCGACCCTGAGGTCGGCTGTGGCCTGCCTCGCCGTGGTCGCCGCACGCGTCGTAGCCGTCTCGCGGCCCACCATTGATGTATGCGACTGCGCCTGCGACGGCTCAGCCCGCTGGCTACTGTGGGCGGGTGTGTTCATGGCAGCAGCGATGAGGTAGTCGACGTCATTGCGCACTGCTCTGCCACCTCTTGGGGAGCACCCTCGCCCGGAGGGTTGTGGAGAAGAGTGTGTGCTGCGGAGCACGCTCTCCAGGCTTGCAACTGGCGGTGTCGTTGCTGCCGTGGAGGCAGATGGCCACCATGTGGTGGCAGCGGCGGCTGCCTCTGAAGCGGCAACCATCTAGTCGCCCGCTCAGCCAGATCTACCCGCTCTGTAGCGGGAAGTGGCATCCTCCACCCTCCCCTGGAGACGACGCCGAGTGGGGTGGTAGGAGCCAACGATGGACTGGATGTTCACCATGGCGGTGATGCTCGGTTGTCTAGAGAGCGTGAAATCCCCCTTCCTGGCATGCCAAATGTCAAAGTGTATCCTGTGACACATCCCCCGGTACCGCTACTGGAGCAGTCCGCGGAGGTTCGTTGTTTGGAGGGGCTAATGTCCCTAGATCAATCGAGCTTGAAGAATAGGGATGAACACCAGGATTTCGTGGTTCGGGCCGCCAGAGCGTAAAACCCTACGTTCACGGGAGTGTGTGTTGGATTGCTTGAGCTTGCACGTTTGTGAGTCTGAGGGTTTTGGGATCAGATCCCCTCTCTAGGAGGCTGCCCGGTCCTTTTATGTCTCAAGGTCGGGCAGTTACACTGTGGACCGGGGCCCGACAGGTGGCCACATGACTGTCTGTACCCTATATACGATCTAGGGTATTTACAGTGACTTGTAGTGCTTGCTATAGAAAGAAGTTAAGGCGTGCCGCCGGACACGCCGGGCGCCTCTGTCCGGGCAACGCTTGATGATGGAGGGAGAAGGCTCCGTCTTGTCATCATGTACTACTCGGTCAGCTGTGCAGCACTGTGTCGTTTTCATGCCGTATCACCCTGTCCTGTCATTGTAATGACTGCCAGGAGTGGACGGAGGTTTCCACGACACACCATTCTTCTGGGGAACGCACGAGTCTTGAATGCCTGACTGTACTGCGCACGTCTTCCGTGACTCCTAAGGCTCACGACCCATGGCGCATCGTGGGATACGTGGCGACTCTGGAGCCTGCCTAGGCAGGGAGGCTGGGCTCAGAGCCGGAGGACACGTGGCAGCACCTGACCTCGCCTTAGTGGAGAGGCCACGTCTGGAGCCGAGGACACGTGGCAGCTCCAGATCCCTCCTCAGCAGGAAGGTCAAGCCCGGCGCCCGAGGACACCTGGCAGCACCGGACCTTGCCTCAGCCGCGAGGCCAGCTCTGGGGCTGAGGACATGTGGCAGCTCCGGAGCTATTCTCAGCGGGAAGGTCAGGCCCAGAGCTCTAGAACACGTGGCAGCACCGGACCTCGCCTCAGCGGGGAGGCTAGGTATGGGGCCAAGAACACGTGGAAGCTCTGGAGCCCCTTCTCAGCGAGGAGGTCATGCTCGGAGCTCGGGGACATGTGGCAGCACTGGACCTCGTCTCATCGGGGAAGCTAGGTCCGGGGCCAAGGACACGTGGCAGCTCCGGAGCCCTCCTCAGCAGGGAGGTCAGGCTCGGAGCCAAAGGACACGTGGCAGCGCCTGACCTTGCCTCAGTGGGGAGACTAGGTCCAGGGCCAAGGACACATGGCGGTGCTAGGCCCCGCCTCAGCAGGGAGGCGGGGTCTGGAGCCTCTTCATGCCTCCATGTGGGGATACCCGGTCTGCAGGGTACCGACAACTTCATTTAAATATTTAGAAAAATGAAATGCTTTCCGGAGTATTATGGTTGGAGACCCTAATATTAGGTTATTAGGATGCCCTAACATAATACTCCGGAAAACATCGTCTTTAAGTGTCCAACTTAAGGTGACTTGGAACGATGAAGCGCACCTCATCTTATAAGTCGAGTACAACACCCTCAACAATCCAATGTGGGACAAAAGTTTCAAAGCTAGCGCAGGCGCGCGGCGTGCTGCTGGCCGATTCATGGGCCAAAATGGCGCGCGGACCAACATATCCACATGCGGTCCCAAAGTATAACCGCCTGTGAACATATATTTTCACAGGCGGTGCTTAATTGTGGCCGCCTAGGAAATTGTGAAGAATTCAAAACACTTGCTCACTTCTTTTGCTGAATTTGATTAATTTTAATTTGAACAAGATTAATCTTGAATTAAAATCTGAATTGAAGTTCATATTTTAATAAGAGACTTAAATTTATTTCTTCACTGTTATTTGCTCACTTCCAAATATCCAAACTTTACAAAAACAAGAGTAGAAGGGACGGCATATAAGATTAAATCTGAAGTATATTATATGTAAGGGCCTCAGTTTTTGACACCCATTTGTAGTGTTCATCCCCACACCACACACCTCATTTGAGGAAGAATGATGAACACAAATGAAGAGCAAGTAACAATTATCAACATGCTCATTAGAGAACAAACTTACACATTGCAAAAGTGGTATTTCCCACATGTGATATAGATGGGCTGGACATATGAAAACTCCTACACTTTGCTAAGGATGTCCATGCCAAGTTTCACCCAAATTCAAAACCTTTTTGAGGTCATCTTGGGTATAGATAGGAAAAGGGCAGTTTGAAAACATATTCAAATTCAAACTGTTTTTATACCATGAATTTGAAAGTGGAAGGCATATTCTTGCTCAGCACATTTTTGTGAGCTCACACACCAATTTTCACTCCATTTGGAGTTGATCTTGACATGAGCTAAGGGGGAGAAATTCAAACTTTATTTGAATTTCAAACTGAACTTGTGCTGAAATTCATTCAAACCAAACCTCATTTGAACTTTGATCAATTCAAATGGCTCTTGGGTGAATAATTTGAATTGCCAAGGGTAGAATAGGGTTCACTGTTTACCACAGCTGTTAGGAGTAAATTTCAGAGGTTAAAAGAGGAGTGGGACCCACATGTCAGCCTCTGCCTCAAAACAAACCGACTGAACCACAGTTCAGTCGGTTCCCGGCTGCTGTGCGCGCGCGCCACCGAAGGGGGCAGCCGGCGCCAGCTCCTGCTGCGCGCCCCAAGCCGGAGACCAGCCGCCGGGCTATTTATTCTCTCCCCGGCGTGCTCCGATCATTCATTCCCCGAGCTGCCGGCATACTCGGCCGTTTTTCCACTGCCATCACCGCCGCTCGAGCTCCTGCTCGATCAAGCCGATCGCAGCTCCCTCCTTCCACTCCAGGGTCCCAGCAAGGTACTAGAGACCTTCCTCCATTCTCCCCATTGCTAGAAGTCGATTGAAACCGAGTGCTATCGGCTGTGCCGAAAGATAAAAATCGGAACTGGAAACCGCCGCACCTCGGGCTCTCGTGGACAGCCCAACCTGGGCGTTGTCACGCCAGAGCCAAGGCACCCTTGGACGCGCAGGTGACCGGTGCTGCTCATCCCCGAGCCACAGCTCGAGTGGTTGCTCACCGGCGGCGAATTTCCACTTTTCCCCTTTCTGTGTACAGAACGACCTTCGGGTACGATTCTGTTTAATTCGTGCTCTAGAAAGGATTAGAGGGCCTCAGGCCACTCCCACACGAGCTAGACACGGTGACGCACAAGTTGCCTTCACAACTCTGGGCCGGAGAACCTCTGTGCCCGGCATAATTCAAGGTCTACTAATGGCGGAACGAACGGGGGGTATCGGGCGCACGGTGGGGACCTATTTCGGGCCTTCCCCGAGCTGCCCCGAGTTCATGTCGACCTTCTCTGAGGTCCACTGATGCTCCCCGACCGATTTCCCAAGTAGCTGAGGTACTAGGAGAGTCAGCCGACATGGCCGAAGTCGTTCCGATATGGCGGCTCGTCGCCGACCATGCTCCGGCCGTTGTCATGAGCAGCTGACCCTCGGGTCAGGTTCCCCAAGTAAAAGTAGGCAGGGGCGGCCAGAATCAAGAAGTTTGGAGCTGTACAGCAGCCAGCGGCGAGCTCTCCGGCGAGGTCCCTCGGCGGCGGGGCGCGGGTGTCGCGAGGTTGAAGAAGGGGGTGGACCCCAGCTGTCAGCGGCCGATATTTTGAATCGGGATCCGGCTGCGGCCGGGATCGGGTGTGCTGGCGCGCAAAAGCCTTGTGGGCCACGGTGTTCTGTCGCTTCGGCGTGCGACGCGTGTCCCCTGGGCCCACGCGCGAGTTTAAACTTTTCCCCGATTTTCAGATTTCCTTCAAACTTCAAATCCTTATAACTTTGGCTAGAAAGCTCCAAATCGAGTGAACCAAATTTTGCTGGATTCAGCTCTCTGATTACTTTCCAGAAAATCAAGTTTCACTTCATGAAATTCCTTAATTCTCTAGAATTAATTCCTTAAATTTTAAACTGTTAGGAATTTTAACTGGAGAATCCTTTGGAGGAAAATCCTGAAATTTTGCTGGGATGTTCACCAAAATATCCTTGAGCAACCATAAAAATTTCAGATCCATTTGAGCTCATTTAGTCCACCTAATGGTGTGATTAGTAAAACTGTTCCAGAGAAAATAGAAAATGTTCAGAAACATTTTCAGAATTTTCTCTGAAATTGTTTAGCTCATATATTTAGTTAGAGACTTCCAAATTAAGTGAGACCAACTCCATTAGAACCCTCTGAAAATCTAGTTTTCAGAAAGTCATAGTTTGTCTCATGAAAATTCCTAGAACACCCTAAGAGTTCCAATTAAGGTCAAGGACATAATTATTTGTGGAGGGCTCAAATGAGCTTTGCTGCAACTAAAACTTGACCCATTCTTTGTTTAGGTTGTAACCAAGCCACAGTAAAAGTTTCACAGTCATTAGGTCTGTCTAGCAAGGGTTATAGACTTCACAACTTCAAAGTTAATACAAATGCAGTTAAATTAATACATACATTGTTCTTATCATGTAGTCGCTAAGGTCGAGGAGGAACCCGAAGTCCTAGACTTCGTTACTCCGGAGGAACAGCTAGCCTACGACCAAGAGCAGCAAGGCAAGCTCCGGTTTGCATTAACCATTTTTCAAATTTTTATTGTTTTGAGCACATACTTGTTTTCCTTTATTCTGTGCATTAGAGTCTTGTTTGGAAACCCCACTGCATAGCCAAGAAAACCATGGGTTGGGGTTTAGGAGTGCAAACCCCGTTAGCCACTGCATTGCTAGGATAGAGTAGGATTCGGTACAAGTCGAGTAGTTGGAACTACTCGCGAGAATAGGCTAGAGGCACATTGCTCGGGTAGAGATAGCACATGAAACACATGGCAAGAAAATGAGACCGAGCGGAGAGTAAGGGCAGCAGGACTTTGGGGCCTGTGTGCTGTAGCTCCGCTTGTGTCGATTGAGGACCGAGCCGTGTGCGGGCCTGTTGAACAAGCTAGAACAGTACCGAAGACCTACCGGCTATATGGGAACCGGGAAACTGCTGTAACTCGGGTAGCTGGGTATTGAGGCATTGCCCGTCGTTCAGAGGGTAGGTTGAGAGCTCGAGGTGTAAATCAGCTGGCGGCACAGAGATGCGCGTGCAGGGACCTCTTGCTCGGGACGATGGGACCGGTTCAATATTTGGCTAACGGGTGAAAGGTAGTCGCGTACGGCGTCCGTGATGGTTGTTGTAGGCAACATCGAGTACGGGCGTATGTGACGGGTTGTTCGGGTAACCCTGCAGGTGTAAATCGATTATAATCACCGTCCCTCGCGGTCAGTGAGTACCACTTGTTCACTGTACCGTGACGTAGAAAGAACAGGCTAGTTACATGTTAAAATGATGCTGATTGAAAGCTGGACATTGATTGTTAATGATATGCTGTAGTTTAGTGCTAACTAAAGTTCTTTTCAACTTTGGGCAAAGTACATGAGAGAAATGCGTTTCTTGTTTGATTGCGGCTCTCTCATGTGCCTTAGCGTAAGGTTCTCCACAACCTGCTGCTAAAACTTGAAAGTAAGGTTCTACTAATTAGGCGAGTCCTTGCAAATGATTTGTACCTCATGCAACCCATTACCCTCATGTAGAAGTTCCATGTTTAGGTGAGACGGGTCAGACTTGCTGAGCCTTTGTGCTCACTGCTTGTGTTTGAAGCTTTTTGCAGGGTTCTATGAGGAAGGGACTCCCGAAGAGGAGACGGAACCCCAGGAGGGGAACCCCGTCGAGTGGGAGTCGTGCACGCCGCAGAGTTAGTGTGCGTGTGTGCTAGCAAGGACACGTTCGAGGGCTGAACGTGCACTTGATGCTTAGTCTACGCCCGCGAGTGTGGACTAAACTTATTTTGATGTAAACATGTGCATAAACTTGTTTATGTAATAAAGCTTCCGCTTCCGCTTTGCACCTTTGACGTGTGTTATACGGTGCTGTGCAACGCAGCACCCCTCAGCGTGATCCTGGCTCGACAGGACCATTGGGGTCGTGTCAGCGTGGTATCAGAGCTCGCTTGAGGTTTAACACAGTACAAAGGTTTTCTTTTTCAAAAATCCAGTGAGGAACGAGTTAGTAGCCCGTATAAGGATGTTATTAGTATATAGAAAGTGGCTTATTAACCTATCTGTTATGTCGGAAAATCGTGCATCTCGGGACGTTCATGTCTTGGGGGGTGCACGTAAGCGCTGTCCACCAGTGCGCACAAGCTGAAGGGTGGAGCCCCACGGGTGGCAGGTAACCCGACCCGCTTTAGTATCCTCTACGACTCTTCATGTCGTTTGGGGTATTCTAGCAGCGTCTGTCCCTGGCGTGCGTGGTGCAACATGTGAGACCCCGTCACGTGGTCTAAAACGTGAACACGTAACTCAAGGCGTGTTTGGCTTGAGAACATTCGGGCGAGTCATGACGGCCGGGTGTACAAACTGTATGGATTCCGGGCTCGGTGTGCAGCCGAGTCTGATGATTGGTTGAATTTCTGCAGGTAGCCTTACCACGAAACGGTAGACGTGTAGCATCCGTGTGCGAGTGACGAGTAGTGCCACTGAACTAACGAAGCCGGCTAAGTCCGGTATAGGTTTTTCCTTTGTGAGGACGTAGTACCGACATAATCTGGTGACGCCTCGACGTCACATCCAATTAAATGAACAACTTCATTTAAAAACTTGAAGGTTTTGATCCAAAGTAGTAAAACTTGATGTAACTCCTTCCCTGGAACAGGATATTCAAAGTTAACAAACTTTCAACTTATAGGATGTTAAGGACAGAGCACTCTGTTTTCAGCTGGATCAAGGCTGAAGTTAATCAGAGGTTAGAGGTTGAGTCCTTTCGAGGTTGGGGTCGTATGATACATTTCTGGAATGCGTTGGAGGAGCTTTACAACTTTTCTGTTGAGTTCCAGAGGTGTTTCATCCCTTAACCACTCGAAAAATGCAGCAGAGTTGAAACTGTCCAGAAAACAGGACAGAGCAAAGACTCTCTGTAGACTCTCTGTAAATTAAGCATAACTTCCTGCATAAAAATCCAAAAAATAGGAAATGAGGTAGTTCTGGAAAGCTTATGAGATGGGTTACAACTTTGTAACAGAAAGTTTTGTCAGATTAGAGACAGGATTAACTGGGATTCTTGGATCAAATCAGTACCTAAGGCAGGGAGGTGCTGTCCAATTGTTTCCAGAAATTCTGTTAACTTTGACATCTCATAACTTTTGAACCAGGACAGATCTTAGGCCAACCAAATACTTTCTGGAAAGCTATTAAAGTTAACTTTAACTTTGATGTTGAGATCCAGGACTGGTTTTGCTTTTAACCTGGCCTAAATCAGATTGATATGGAAACTGGTCAGGGCTGTCATGGTAACAGCAGATCAACGGTCAAATTTGTTTAAAAATTTGAACTATGTTTCCAAGTGTTATGGGTTCAATGACATATCTTATGTTATAACTCAATGGTTTACTGTTTAAATAAATATTTGACATTTCTCAAATATATTTTTACAGATGGCAGCAGATAAACGGTTGGAGAACGGGTGGGTAGTTTCCCACTGCTCTGACCGTAGCGGCTACCCGGAAGCATTGTGGCAAATGCTCCAATATTTCGGGCACAACCAGATGCCGCAATACTTCGCCAAGGAAGAAGGCGAAGAGGGGAACAAGACGTGGACGATCCATGTCGAGGTTCCTGCAGGGCCTACGCCACCCGGTTGGGTGCCACTCACCGTCACGGTGAGAGGAAGACAACCGGAAGGGATGTGGCAAGTGGCAGCCCGTGACACTATGTCACGTTTCTGCCAACTACACGTGCAGGCTATGGAGGGCACACCATACGCACTCGTTCCGGTGGAGGGACGAGCTCAGCATGTGTGGGAAGAGAGGTACCTGGAGGCAACAGACCCGAGTTTCCCAAGGTACAACCCCGCGGAGGCAAATCTCAGTCTCCAAATGAGGGCGGGAAACGCTGTGATGAACAGCCAAGCTGTTCATACGGAGCATCTCGCCACCAAGCTCAAGGAGAGCACCAGCCGTGGAGATCATTTTGAGAGTGCTCACAGTGCACTCCGCAATGTGCTCCTTCCGACGATCAAGCGACTGAATGAACAACACAATCAGTTGCGTCGTCTGAAGAAGGCAAAGAAGAAGGGCCGTGTTGACATCGCGGCGTTGCAAGAGTTGGTGCAGACCCTAACCCAGCAGAATGAGGACCTTGCTCAAGAGCGGGACGACGCTATTGAGGAAGGACAAGGCTGGGAAGAGGACTACAACCAGGCTATGGACGAGGTGCATGCATTGCAGGACCTCGTGCCCCCGGTATTGGGCGTACCGGTAGTCTTGGGTCTTCCAGCCATGGGAGAACCCGGAATGGGAGGAGAGGTGGTAGATCCAGAGCCACCAGCAGAAGTACCGGAGGAGGACGACCCACAGGAGGTCGAGTTCTACTCCGAGTAGGGGGTTACGGTTGCCAAGTAGGGCAGCTAGGGTAGCGTAACCCAACTTTTGTAATCGGTGACATGTCGTGCAGACAGTAGCGTATGTATAGGTAGTGACGACATGAACACGACTTCTCGGAGATCCGAGAATAATGTATCTTGTATAAAGTTATGCTTTATCAATATATGTGAATGTTGTGCAAGTTAATCATGCGTCGCTTCAATACTACTGCTGTTTATGGAATTTTGAGTAAGACATGTGCTAATTGCTGCTATGCTAAATTTCAGAATGACGCGTACTCGTGCCAACCCTGATGTTGGAGGTACTAGCCAAGGGGGAGAGGCCTCCCAACCGCCTCCCGAGGACTCCTCGGGACAGCAGCAGCAGCAACAACAGCAGACACCGCCACCGCCACTGCCGACGGTTACATTGGCCGACATTGTCGCGGCAATGGCGGGTTCACATCAGCAGCACACAGAGCTGCTGCAAACGTTAATTGCGAATACGTCTCGCCCAGAGAGACGTCAAGACCGTGAGGAGCGCCAACAGAGCTCCTACTCCGACTTCCTGGCGACTCATCCCCCTGTATTTTCAAGGGCGGATGAACCACTTGACGCGGACAACTGGCTCCGCGCCATAGAGATGAAGTTCGGGCTGCTCCAAATCAGCGAGCAGCGCAAGACTCAGTTCGCGGTCCAGCAGCTCCAAGGATCCGCGAGCGCGTGGTGGGCCAACTTCTGTGCTTCACAGCCCACTGACCGAGCGATGACCTGGGCGGAGTTTCGGACGGCCTTCAGGGCCTATCATATACCGCCCGGTTTGATGAAGAGAAAGACGCAGGAGTTCCTACACCTGCAACAAGGGAGCCAAAACGCGCTGGAATATTCCAGGGCGTTCAACGATCTCGCGCTCTACGCGTCGTATCACGCAGATACGGACGAAAAGCGGCGGGACCATTTTTACCAGGGGCTTAACCCGCTCCTGAAGGACAAGCTGGTGATGTTCAATCGCGGCAGCCTCAACGACATAATTGATGCTGCGATTGTTCAGGAGGACTCCGGCAAGGAGTTGGCGGCGGCAGAGCGAAAGCGAAGCGCGCCGCAGAGCAGCGGAGAAGGAGGCGGCCCTTCTCAGAAGTTTCGGATGGTGAATCGCCCACCATCAGGTCCACGCTGGCAGCCACCACAGCGGCCGATGCCGTTCCGCAGTCGGCCGTACTCTTCACCGGCATTCCGGCCGGCACTGCCAGAACCACCGCAACAACAGCAGCAGCAGCAGGCGATGCCGCGTGCGTTTGCACCTCCGCAACGCATGCCGGGCTTTCGTCCCCCGAGTACTCCACCAGCAGCGGCCACATGTTACAAGTGTGGTCGTCCAGGACACTTCGCGAGCAGTTGCCCGGAGAGGCAAGGCGGCGGAGTGGCACCACAGTTTCCGGGGAGGAATCAACCCCGGAACCCTACTAATGCGTGGCGGGCAAACCCTAGGCCCGGCACTGTCCACCAACTTGCCATTGAGGACGTGCCGGAGGGCGAGCCAATTCTTGCGGGTATGTTCCAACTCCACCAGCATCCCGCTATAGTACTATTTGATTCAGGCGCCACGCATAATTTTATTAGCCAAGCTTTCATTGCTAAACACAGCTTGCCAATACTACCCACCAATAGTCCATATTTAATTTGTTCACCGGGTGGGAAGATTTCAGCAAGCGTAATGGTCTCCAAAGCACCATTATGCTTAGCGGGTAGAGTGTACCCCACGTCTCTCATTATCTTAGAGGGGCAGAAGGTCGATGTCATCCTAGGGATGTCGTGGTTAACCCGCCACGGCGCTGTTTTAGACACCGTCCTTCGAGTCGTGCACTTAAACTCAGAGGTGCACGGTTCTCACTCATTATTTCTGGACAGTCCAGAAGTAAAACTTCCAAGTGTCTATCAAGCCACCACCATCAGATTGGAAGACATTCCAGTGGTCCGAGAGTTCCCGGATGTATTCCCGGACGATTTGCCGGGGATGCCACCCGATAGAGAGGTGGAGTTCAAGATTGAACTTGCACCGGGGACCATGCCAATATCCCGAAGGCCGTACAAGATGGCGCCCAAGGAGTTGGCTGAACTGAAGACTCAGCTCACGGACCTTCTGGAGAAGGGTTTTATTAGGCCGAGCTCCTCCCCATGGGGCTGTTCGGCATTATTTGTCAAGAAGAAGGATGAAACGTTGCGGCTTTGCGTGGACTACCGTCCATTAAATGCCGTAACCATCAAGAACAAGTACCCGTTGCCACGGATCGACATGTTGTTTGATCAGTTGGTCGAAGCGAAGATCTTTTCCAAGATGGATTTAAGATCCGGGTACCATCAGATTAAGATAAGGGCGGAGGACATTCCAAAGACAGCTTTCTCGACAAGGTACGGACTTTATGAGTACCTGGTCATGTCCTTCGGCCTCACCAATGCTCCAGCTCACTTCATGTATTTAATGAACTCGGTGTTCATGCCGGAGCTGGACAAGTTTGTCGTGGTCTTCATCGACGACATCCTGGTATATTCCAAGTCGGAGGAAGATCACAAGAAACATCTGCGTATAGTCTTGCAACGGTTGCGGGATCACAAGTTATACGCAAAATTCAGCAAATGCGAGTTTTGGATATCGCAAGTGCCTTTCCTCGGGCATATCATCTCAGCAGAGGGTATCGCTGTGGACCCGAGCAAGATCACGCAAGTGCTGAATTGGAAATCCCCGAGAACTGTTCACGAGGTACGGAGTTTCCTCGGACTCGCGGGATATTATCGGAGGTTCATTCCGAACTTCTCGAAGATTGCCAAGCCAATGACAGAGCTGCTGAAGAAGGCTACCAAATATGTTTGGAGTCCAGCATGTGAAGCATCATTCAAGGCTTTAGTCAAGCACCTGACATCAGCACCGGTTTTGGCGCAGCCAGATACAACAAAACCATTCGATGTGTACTGCGATGCATCCGGCATTGGGCTCGGATGTGTGCTGATGCAAAACCGAAGAGTGGTCGCGTATGGATCACGGCAGCTTAGGAACCATGAGCAAAATTATCCGACTCACGATTTGGAGCTCGCTGCCGTGGTACTTGCACTGAAGATGTGGAGGCACTACCTACTCGGTAACCTCGTACATTTATATACCGACCACAAGAGCCTCAAGTACATATTCACTCAGAAGGAGCTGAACATGAGGCAACGAAGATGGTTAGAACTGATAAAGGATTGCGAGATAGAGATCCATTATCATCCGGGCAAGGCAAACGTTGTGGCAGATGCGCTGAGCCGCAAGTCACACGTTAATAATCTGACCATCACACCGTTGGAAGAGAGCGAACCACCACTACATGTGATTCCACACGGAGCTCTCTACAACCTAGCCTTGATCCCCACCATCCGTGAAGAGATAGCGGCAGCCCAGAAGAATGACAAGGGCATGTCACATTTGCGGAGACGTGTAGACAGTGGGGAGTTGAAATGTTTCCGGAAGGACGGAGACGGCGTCCTATGGTTCAAGGACCGAATCGTCGTACCCCGAAACCCGGAGTTACGGAAGAAAATCTTTGATGAGGCTCACTTATCAAAGTTTTCTATTCACCCCGGCAGCAATAAAATGTATCAAGAACTCAGAAGAAGGTTTTGGTGGACACGGATGAAGCGAGAGACTGCAAAATACTTGTCCGAGTGTGATACATGTCGAAGGGTGAAGGCAGACCACATGCGGAAACCGGGACTGCTGCAACCACTGGGCATTCCTGCCTGGAAGTGGGAGGACGTGAGCATGGATTTCGTCGTCGGTTTACCCACCACCTTACAGAAACATGATTCTGTGTGGGTGATCGTCGATCGGTTCACCAAAGTTGCCCATTTCATCCCGGTCAACACCAACTACAACGCCAAGAAGTACGCTGAACTGTACATCTCACGGATCTTATGCTTATACGGCGCACCCCGTACCATCGTATCGGACCGGGGCACTTTATTTGTGTCCCGTTTTTGGGAGCAGCTACACGCTGCCTTGGGGACGAAGCTGATCCGTAGTTCAGCCTACCACCCACAGACGGATGGGCAAACTGAGCGGGTAAATCAAATCCTAGAGGACATGCTGTGAGCTTGCGCTATCGACCACGGCAAGAATTGGGATGATCACTTGCCGTTAGCCGAGTTCTCGTACAACAATGGGTACCAAGCCAGCATCAAGATGGCGCCCTACGAGGCGCTATACGGAAGAAAATGCCGCACACCATTGAATTGGTGTGAGTCTGGCGAGAGGGTTACCTTCGGGATTGACCTTGTCAACAACGCGGAAGAAAAGGTTCGACTGATTCAAGCGAACCTAAAAGCCGCTCAATCCCGTCAAAAACAGTATGCGGACCGGAGAAGGCGCCCATTACAATTTGAAGTTGGAGACTACGTATATCTACGGGTGTCTCCAATGAAGGGCATAAACAGATTTGGGGTGAGAGGAAAGTTAGCACCCCGCTTCATCGGTCCATTCCAGATTACCGAAAGATGTGGATCGGTGGCATACCGGCTGAAATTACCAGAAGCACTTTCCGGTGTGCACGACGTCTTTCACGTTTCCCAGCTGAGGAAGTGTCTCAAGCTATCAACTACCGTTCAGCTGGAAGACATTGAAGAACTGCAACCGGATCTCGCCTATCGGGAGGAACCGGTGCAGATTATTGATGAAAAGGCCCGAACCACACGCAACCGTACGTTGTGGTTCTACAAGGTTTTATGGGGTAATCACTCCATGGACGAAGCGACATGGGAGAGCGAAGAATTCCTTTGCACTAACTACCCCGACTTTTTCACGTCGCATACTCGGTAATTTTCCACCGTCCTCTCTCTCGTTTTCACCTTATAATCTCGGGACGAGATTCTTTTAAGGGGGGAGGAATGTAAGGGCCTCAGTTTTTGACACCCATTTGTAGTGTTCATCCCCACACCACACACCTCATTTGAGGAAGAATGATGAACACAAATGAAGAGCAAGTAACAATTATCAACATGCTCATTAGAGAACAAACTTACACATTGCAAAAGTGGTATTTCCCACATGTGATATAGATGGGCTGGACATATGAAAACTCCTACACTTTGCTAAGGATGTCCATGCCAAGTTTCACCCAAATTCAAAACCTTTTTGAGGTCATCTTGGGTATAGATAGGAAAAGGGCAGTTTGAAAACATATTCAAATTCAAACTGTTTTTATACCATGAATTTGAAAGTGGAAGGCATATTCTTGCTCAGCACATTTTTGTGAGCTCACACACCAATTTTCACTCCATTTGGAGTTGATCTTGACATGAGCTAAGGAGGAGAAATTCAAACTTTATTTGAATTTCAAACTAAACTTGTGCTGAAATTCATTCAAACCAAACCTCATTTGAACTTTGATCAATTCAAATGGCTCTTGGGTGAATAATTTGAATTGCCAAGGGTAGAATAGGGTTCACTGTTTACCACAGCTGTTAGGAGTAAATTTCAGAGGTTAAAAGAGGAGTGGGACCCACATGTCAGCCTCTGCCTCAAAACAAACCGACTGAACCACAGTTCAGTCGGTTCCCGGCTGCTGTGCGCGCGCGCCACCGAAGGGGGCAGCCGGCGCCAGCTCCTGCTGCGCGCCCCAAGCCAGAGACCAGCCGCCGGGCTATTTATTCTCTCCCCGGCGTGCTCCGATCATTCATTCCCCGAGCTGCCTGCATACTCGGCCGTTTTTCCACTGCCATCACCGCCGCTCGAGCTCCCGCTCGATCAAGCCGATCGCAGCTCCCTCCTTCCACTCCAGGGTCCCAGCAAGGTGCTAGAGACCTTCCTCCATTCTCCCCATTGCTAGAAGTCGATTGAAACCGAGTGCTATCGGCTGTGCCGAAAGATAAAAATCGGAACTGGAAACCGCCGCACCTCGGGCTCTCGTGGACAGCCCAACCTGGGCGTTGTCACGCCCGAGCCAAGGCACCCTTGGACGCGCAGGTGACCGGTGCTGCTCATCCCCGAGCCACAGCTCGAGTGGTTGCTCACCGGCGGCGAATTTCCACTTTTCCCCTTTCTGTGTACAGAACGACCTTCGGGTACGATTCTGTTTAATTCGTGCTCTAGAAAGGACTAGAGGGCCTCAGGCCACTCCCACACGAGCTAGACACGGTGACGCACAAGTTGCCTTCACAACTCTGGGCCGGAGAACCTCTGTGCCCGGCATAATTCAAGGTCTACTAATGGCGGAACGAACGGGGGGTATCGGGCGCACGGTGGGGACCTATTTCGGGCCTTCCCCGAGCTGCCCCGAGTTCATGTCGACCTTCTCTGAGGTCCACTGATGCTCCCCGACCGATTTCCCAAGTAGCTGAGGTACTAGGAGAGTCAGCCGACATGGCCGAAGTCGTTCCGATATGGCGGCTCGTCGCCGACCATGCTCCGGCCGTTGTCATGAGCAGCTGACCCTCGGGTCAGGTTCCCCAAGTAAAAGTAGGCAGGTGCGGCCAGAATCAAGAAGTTTGGAGCTGTACAGCAGCCAGCGGCGAGCTCTCCGGCGAGGTCCCTCGGCGGCGGGGCGCGGGTGTCGCGAGGTTGAAGAAGGGGGTGGACCCCAGCTGTCAGCGGCCGATATTTTGAATCGGGATCCGGCTGCGGCTGGGATCGGGTGTGCTGGCGCGCAAAAGCCTTGTGGGCCGCGGTGTGCTGTCGCTTCGGCGTGCGACGCGTGTCCCCTGGGCCCACGCGCGAGTTTAAACTTTTCCCCGATTTTCAGATTTCCTTCAAACTTCAAATCCTTATAACTTTGGCTAGAAAGCTCCAAATCGAGTGAACCAAATTTTGCTGGATTCAGCTCTCTGAGTACTTTCCAGAAAATCAAGTTCCACTTCATGAAATTCCTTAATTCTCTAGAATTAATTCCTTAAAGTTTAAACAGTTAGGAATTTTAACTGGAGAATCCTTTGGAGGAAAATCCTGAAATTTTGCTGGGATGTTCACCAAAATATCCTTGAGCTACCATAAAAATTTCAGATCCATTTGAGCTCATTTAGTCCACCTAATGGTGTGATTAGTAAAACTGTTCCAGAGAAAATAGAAAATGTTCAGAAACATTTTCAGAATTTTCTCTGAAATTGTTTAGCTCATATCTTTAGTTAGAGACTTCCAAATTAAGTGAGACCAACTCCATTAGAACCCTCTGAAAATCTAGTTTTCAGAAAGTCATAGTTTGTCATGAAAATTCCTAGAACACCCTAAGAGTTTCAATTAAGGTCAAGGACATAATTATTTGTGGAGGGCTCAAATGAGCTTTGCTGCAACTAAAACTTGACCCATTCTTTGTTTAGGTTGTAACCAAGCCACAGTAAAAGTTTCACAGTCATTAGGTCTGTCTAGCAAGGGTTATAGACTTCACAACTTCAAAGTTAATACAAATGCAGTTAAATTAATACATACATTGTTCTTATCATGTAGTCGCTAAGGTCGAGGAGGAACCCGAAGTCCTAGACTTCGTTACTCCGGAGGAACAGCTAGCCTACGACCAAGAGCAGCAAGGCAAGCTCCGGTTTGCATTAACCATTTTTCAAATTTTTATTGTTTTGAGCACATACTTGTTTTCCTTTATTCTGTGCATTAGAGTCTTGTTTGGAAACCCCACTGCATAGCCAAGAAAACCATGGGTTGGGGTTTAGGAGTGCAAACCCCGTTAGCCACTGCATTGCTAGGATAGAGTAGGATTCGGTACAAGTCGAGTAGTTGGAACTACTCGCGAGAATAGGCTAGAGGCACATTGCTCGGGTAGAGATAGCACATGAAACACATGGCAAGAAAATGAGACCGAGCGGAGAGTAAGGGCAGCAGGACTTTGGGGCCCGTGTGCTGTAGCTCCGCTTGTGTCGATTGAGGACCGAGCCGTGTGCGGGCCTGTTGAACAAGCTAGAACAGTACCGAAGACCTACCGGCTATATGGGAACCGGGAAACTGATGTAACTCGGGTAGCTGGGTATTGAGGCATTGCCCGTCGTTCAGAGGGTAGGTTGAGAGCTCGAGGTGTAAATCAGCTGGCGGCACAGAGATGCGCGTGCAGGGACCTCTTGCTCGGGACGATGGGACCGGTTCAATATTTGGCTAACGGGTGAAAGGTAGTCGCGTACGGCGTCCGTGATGGTTGTTGTAGGCAACATCGAGTACGGGCGTACGTGACGGGTTGTTCGAGTAACCCTGCAGGTGTAAATCGATTATAATCACCGTCCCTCGCGGTCAGTGAGTACCACTTGTTCACTGTACCGTGACGTAGAAAGAACAGGCTAGTTACATGTTAAAATGATGCTGATTGAAAGCTGGACATTGATTGTTAATGATATGCTGTAGTTTAGTGCTAACTAAAGTTCTTTTCAACTTTGGGCAAAGTACATGAGAGAAATGCGTTTCTTGTTTGATTGCGGCTCTCTCATGTGCCTTAGCGTAAGGTTCTCCACAACCTGCTGCTAAAACTTGAAAGTAAGGTTCTACTAATTAGGCGAGTCCTTGCAAATGATTTTACCTCATGCAACCCATTACCCTCATGTAGAAGTTCCATGTTTAGGTGAGACGGGTCAGACTTGCTGAGCCTTCGTGCTCACTGCTTGTGTTTGAAGCTTTTTGCAGGGTTCTATGAGGAAGGGACTCCCGAAGAGGAGACGGAACCCCAGGAGGGGAACCCCGTCGAGTGGGAGTCGTGCACGCCGCAGAGTTAGTGTGTGTGTGTGCTAGCAAGGACACGTTCGAGGGCTGAACGTGCACTTGATGCTTAGTCTACACCCGCGAGTGTGGACTAAACTTATTTTGATGTAAACATGTGCATAAACTTGTTTATGTAATAAAGCTTCCGCTTCCGCTTTGCACCTTTGACGTGTGTTATACGGTGCTGTGCAACGCAGCACCCCTCAGCGTGATCCTGGCTCGACAGGACCATTGGGGTCGTGTCATTATACTTCAGTGTTATGTGGACAAATAATATACTTTAGAGTTAAATAAACTTTACAAATTATTGTGTATGTTTTATATATTTGTAAAAATGATGGGATGGAATATAAGATAAGAATTTAAAATGTCAGGGCATATTTTCACAGGCGGTCTGTAGTTAATACCACATGTGATATTAGATCTTCACATGCGGCTTCTATTTTGGCCCACCTGTGAAAATAATTTTACAAAATTTTTATTTCACATATTTGAACCAAAATATTTGAATTTGATAGTTTGGAATTTGGATAGTCTATGGACTCGTCTACGGTTGCCCATTTTTTCTTTATAGGAGGCCCTTAAATGCAACTGCCTCTAAAGATTAATTCCCTCCTATAAAATTCAAATATTTTGGTTCAACTTCACAGGTGGCCCTTAATTACAATGCTCGTGAAGATAATTTTCACAAACGGTTTTAAGTAAGGACCGCCTGTTATTATACTCTCAGCACAGATTGTGGTCAGTTACTCTCACGACAGTCGCGCCGCGTCGCTCAGCTGTCGAGTTCATTGGATACCCTTATAACATCCAACTCCATAGTGTTTTATCGATCGTACTCACAATTCAGTAACTCTCTTAATCAGAACCAAGACTACTCGTCCATTCTTCCCAATGGCCAACTTTCCTCTCGATCCCACTAGTTTCATCCTGCCACTGATGACTATTGAAGATGGAGGAGTTCATAGGGTTGCCCGTCGTTCTTGCTTTCTGGCAGGGGATATCTCTCGGTTCAATGAAGAAATGGTCATTGTTGTCGCTGACGAGGTATTGTCTCCTGGACAAAAAAGTGTTTTTTGGATGAGATTGTTCAGTACCTAGAGGATACCTTTCATCTAGAAGTCATGAACTTCGGTTCTCATCTTTTCGGAATTGGTTTGTTTTGTTCAAAGTACCCTTATAACAGAGATGTTGTGATTGCGATAAATCCTCACCAGGTTGGAAATCAACTTTTCCAATTTATTAAGCATGATGAAACACCCCAGAACTTTAGGTGTACCATGTTTACTAAGAGTATGGGTTTTATTTCTAGGCTTTCTTTGGATTTAACGAAGCATATGCACATCAAACAAGTTTGTTAAACCTTCGGACAGTTGTTGTTCCGGGATAAGAAAGATCCTTTCCTAGCTCGAGTTTTGGCATTCGTTATCGTTGAGAATATCTTGGATATCCCTCGTAGCATTGTGATAAAGTTCAGGATGGAGTGTGGAGGGGAATCCGTTGTTGGATGATCACAATTTATCCCCTCACTTCTAGTTCTGTGAATGTTGTGTAACAGCCCTAATTTTTTTGTAAAGTTACATTTCACTTTATGAAGCAAAGTTGAGGAGAAGGAAAGACTATTTGTGTCACATGAAATGTTAAACACACAATGGACATGTGAGGGAGTTAAAAAATTTCTTTAACTCATGCTTAGCACATGTTAACATGAGGAGGGAACTTCACTCCCTGATTTAAATTCATGTCAACAATAACTATGGAGAAAGTGGAGCAATTTAAACATAAATTGAATTCTTTTAAAATGATTCATGGTTAAATTGCACAAATGCATACAAGTGAAGAAACTAATGAATTTCACATGTAGCAAAGAGATTCTATTGCAAATTTGGGTATTTTTGGTGCTCATATACTATTTATTCCAAGGAATAACTAAGAGCACATTTAAATTCAAATTTGAATTTAAAATCTGAACCAAACATGCTCAGTTTTGAAATAAAATTTCAGATTTGAGTTTCCCATATTCTTTTTGGCCTACACTCCAATTTTGGTGAATTTTGGACCAAGGTATTGTCGGAATCTCAAAGCACAGAGAGGAGGGAAGTGAATCACTGTGGACCCCACATGTCATTGTCTCTGTTCAGAACCGATTCCTTCGGTTGCTCAGCGCGCGCCACCGAGCGGAGCAGCGGCCAGCAGCTGCCTGTCTGGCCTATCTCCCGAAGTGCTCGCATGACCTTTTGCTCTGCCTAATCCTTCACGCAGCGAGTGCACCGAAGCAACTTCTCCTCTCTCACTCGCTCGTGCCCCTCTCTGTTTTCTCTCCCGCGAAGAGCAGCCCAGCGCCGCTTCTCTGTTTTCCAATTGCCCACACCAACTGAGCTTCGGTTGCCTGAGCTCCTCACACAGAAAAGCCGCGCCACTACGTTCTCTACCGTCTACCAGCTCCATTCCCTGGTTTCCATGCCCATTTGCGCTCGGGAGTTTAAAGTTGTAGCCGCGCCCGGTTGAACACCGAAGAAACGAGTTCGGCTCCCATGGGAAGCCCGAACCAAGAAGTAACAAGCTCGAGCAAGCCCACCCATCGCTGCACCGGCAACTCGAGTTGCTTCTCCCCAATGCTCAGCCCTAGCCGTGTATCGTAGCGCAGGAATTTAAAAATTTTCTCACGGGCGGTTCGACCAGACCTCGAGGTAGGAATTCGGCAAATTCTCCCTCAATTCTTGTTGTTAGTCCTTCAAACTCCACACAGGAGCTTCTAACTAGCTAGTGATCCTCTCCATTCGAAACTAGGCCGAGAAATGGAGTGTAGGTTGTTAATTCCAAGTTTTCCCCGAGAGCCAACTGTCGGACCCCATCGGCCGCACGATGCCGATGTGGTTAGCGAGCTCCCTGGCCATGTGGGCGTCCAATTCTAGACTCCCAGTGATTCCCTGGTGCTCTAGAACGAAAACCCGATGGTTTAGGGTAGAAATGAGGTTTCCCGAGCTCACCGGAACCCTAGATGCCACTGCAGCTGTTGCGCGAGCATTTCCGGCCATCGCCCGCAGTCGGCGACCCCCTAGCCATGTTCAGCGGCCGGAATTGGAGCTAGACGGTGAGTTTCGGCTCAGGAGGGAACCGCGAAGTCCCTTCCGGTGACTCTCACCGGCGTGCGCCGCCACCCGAGTGCGCTGGCGCGAGGTGGGAGAAGGAACGGTAGCATGGGACCCACCGGAAGTGATTTAAATATTTCCAGTATTTTCTGGTTTTTGGTTCAAGATTCAAATGGCCATAACATTGTTAGAGAAGTCCAAAAATTCTCAAATAAAATGTGTTGGATTCCTCTCAGTGAGTAATATCCAGTGATGTATCATAATATTCATGAACATCCCTGGATTTGGCTCGTTAATTCCTTTAAATAAATTCTTAGGGAATTAATTCCAGGAGTTCTGTTTATTGGAAACTTCCCAATTTATGGCAGAACCTTCCTCAAAATATACTTGAACTCCAGTAAAAATTTCAGAGGTATTGGACCTCATTTGATAGGCCAAAGGTTGTTTCAATCCTTTATGTCTCTGAAAAATAGGAAAAAGTACAGAGATAATTTCCAGCTTTTTCCCAATTCTTGTAAAATCCATATCTCCATGTAGGAAACTCCAAACACGGTAAAACCAATTCCTATGGACATAGGACATTGTTTACTTCACAAAAAGTCCACTTTTCAGCATGGCTCAAGAGCTAGGATGGAAGGGAAGAAAAGTGAAAACCATATAAGGAATTGTTGTGACCCCATTGAGCTATTCCTTGAGCTCAAATTTTGCACACTGCCTACATACCCTCCCTTGAAGCTACCAGTAAATTTTCAGCTTCATTGGACCTTTGGAACTTGAGTTAGCCTTCTTTAGGTCTTGATGTTCATATAAAGACTTAATCACATGGTGATTAATATTATCTTCATTTCACCTAGCATTTTTCTTCTCTATTGTGATAGATCCAACAACAGAAACCTTGCTGTTGTTTTCCCCTCTTAGTCGTAATTAACTTGCACAACATAATTAAAGTATTTCCTACATTGCTTTTGAATATATGTGCATTTGCATCTCAATAGCTCACGTGACGCCGATGCTCGACGAGGGGCTTAACTCAGAAGCGAGTATCTCCATCTCGTGACGGATTTGGCGGATTCTCCGGAGGAAAATTAACTTCATAGTCACTAACAAAACCGTTGACCAAGGCAAGCCCCAGTTTGCATATAATCGCCTTTACAAATTTTGCTTTACTTCCACCTAATGTTGTTTAGACTTGCTATTGTGCATTAGGTTCAGGATGTATGAAACCTGCATACATGATTATGAAATCCCTGAGTAGAAGGTTTAGCATAGGCTTTCCCTCATCGTAGTTGGCTAGTCTAATGTTGTATATAGCCCGGTAGAAGTCGAGTAGTTGGAAGCTACTCGCGAGAAAGATCGAGTAGCAGAGTCTACTCGCGAGAGGAAATTGTTGAGAAGAGCACCCTCAAAGAAAGTGAGATGTGGACGGGGAGTTCCTGTAGGATCGAACGCTCAAGGTTGTCTCTGTAAAATCCCCAAAAGTGGTAGCAAGAAATTCAGCATGTTTGCACTTGGGAAAAATGAGGGGAACTAAAACTTTGAATTATAACGGTGTGAGTTCAAAGTGGTGATTCTAACTTCCCCAAAAACTTCCCAACATGGAGATCTAAATTCATAACTTGGGACTTCATATTTCAAATATTTAACCTCCAAATTTCATCTCATTTGGAGGGGTTCTAATATTTGTTTGGGATTAAATGAGGAAGCCCTTGAATCTGAATTTAAATTTCAGTTTCAAAACCCAACTTCCTCAATTTGCAAATGTGGTTACAGAAATGTGTTCTCCATACTTGAATTAGCATCCATGCCAAAATTCAGAATTATTTGAGTTGGTTTGCTATGCTTTTGGAACAAATGAAAAAGGGGAAGATTCAAATTCCAATACAAATTCAAATAACCAAAAATCAATTCAAGTTCCACACTAGAATTCAAAACACTTGAATTCAAATATTCAAACCATGACTTTGAGGTGAAGCAAAGCTTTTAATTGTGAGTAGCTGTGGAAAAAGATGAGTGGGAAAAATTGAATAAGAAAAGAGAAGGTGGAGCCCACTGGTCAGCCACACAAATTGCAAACCGACTGTTTTCATCTTGGCGTGCCACTGAGCTGTGCTCTGCCTTCCACCGAGCAGCTTGCGAGAACTTGCTCCCGTAGGTGGATTTTCGTGTGTGGGTGATCGCTAGAAAGCAGGCACAACTCAACTTCGCTTCTCCACGTTACACCGAAGTTTTCCTCAGCCCCCTCGCTCGAGCGCGCGACCGAGAAACACAGCACGCTATTTTCTCTCAGTTCCACGTAGCCGATCACACACCGGCGATTTGCGCGCCTAGCTGAGCCGCACAAAAGCTCCGCCGGTGACTCCTCGGTGATTTGCACCGCTCCTCATCTCATCCCCAACATTCCCTCGCCGTGCCGAGTTATTCTTCGCCGAAAGAAAACCGAGTTGCGCCGTCTTCTCGGTTCCACATCGCCCGGCCACTCCCGTGCCCCTCCGGCTCAAGCAAAGCGACTCTAAGGTGCACCATGAGGTGTAGCTGCCTCTCCCGGGGTCCTTTTGCTCTTTACTATCGCCGACTAGCCGGAATTTGGGCTTTACCGCCGGCGCACGTGAAGATCCGATGTTAGCAAATTTGGGAAATTCTCTCCACACGTTTGATCATTGATTCTCTGGTCCTAGACACAGAAACTAGCTACCCTAGCACCCTCCCACGCCAAATACCAAAGCCAACCAGCCTTCCTCCACCGCGGGTGACGGGAAATCGCCGCCGGCGGCAAAAATGGGGCGGTTCACCAGTGACAGCCATGTTGCCGACGTTGTTAGCTCGGTTTAGGGGTGGAATCACGTTCTACTTACTCCAGTGATGTTGTAGGGAAACTTTTCTAGTCAATTTAGGCTCGGGAAGGACGTGTTCCTCGCCGGCGCCGCAACTCCGAGTCGCCCCACCTATGCCGAGTGGGTTCCGGTCGCTTTCATGCGATAAAAGGTTGCCCGGCGGATGCGCCATGGTCCGAGGAACATTTAGGGCAAAACTTCGTCGGAAATGGTTGAGAATTGGAGGAGAACGAGGCGCGCCATCTTTGGTTCCGGCGTGCGCGCGCGGGGTTCTGTCGGGAGGTTGAAGAAGACTGACCCGTGGGACCCACATTTGATTGTTCTGTGTAAAATTCAAACAGAAAGTTGTTTAAACTTGAAAACCCATAACCCTGGGTAGAAAGCTCCAAAATTAGTGAGACAAATTTCGTTGGATTCCTCATAAGAAGTACTTTGCAGAGAAACAAAGTTCTTGCTATGAAAATGCCCAGGAATTTCTGTAGAATTGTTTTTATTAAATCCTTTAGAGATTTATTCCAGGAGCAATTCTATATGAAACATTCCCAAATTTGGGCAGCAAATCCTTTCCCTAGTTCCTGAGCTCAGTAAAAATTTGAGCTTCATTGGAGTTCATTTGCTAGGCCAAATTGTCTTCCAAAGTTCAGCCTTTATTTGGAAATTCAAATTCTAAACAGAAACTTTTCAGCACTCCCGTCCAACTTAAAAAATTCATATCTTCCTGTAGGTAGCTCCAAAAATGGTGAAACAAATTTTGTTAGAACCAGGTCAACCTCCTATAATTAGATATTTCACTGTTAGACATGTCAAAACTTCAGATTTGGGAAAAAATTCAGAGAAGCCTTGTACTTGTGGGAATTTTGGAGACCACAAGCTTCAATGAAATTTCTCCAAATTTTGCTCAGATCATCTTTATAGAGTCTAGTATCCACTGGAAAAATCCCAAAGCCAATTAAGGAAATTAGCAGTAGCTACGAATAGAAGTTTACTTCTTATAATTCCTTAGCACTTATACATATATTATGCTACATTTCATATAGTGACCGAAGTTGATGACATCCTGGAGCCGTTGGACGTCCTCCCACAAGACGCTAACTTCCCCTTTGACACGCAACCAGGCAAGCCCTGGTGTGCAATTAATTACATTTTACAAAGTTTTTCATTTGTATCACTTATGTCTAGGTTGAAATGTTTGCATTAGAGTTAAGGTGTTTGAAACCCCACTTGCATGACTTTAAATCCTACAAGGGGTTGGGTAGTTTACAAACTCGATGAGTAGAGAATGCCATGCTAATGTGCTTAGGATCTCGGTAGAAGTCGAGTAGTTGGAATCTACTCGCGAGGTATGGTTTTATCACACGGTATGGAAAAGAGTAGAGAATGGCTTAAGAATGTGAAACTGAGACCCAGCAGGGGGGATAGGAGGCAGTGAGCGGAGGTCTCACGTGCGTAGCCCTGTTGGTGTCGATTGAGGACCGAGTCGTGTGCGGGCCTGCTGAACAAGTATCGAACAGTACCGGATGGCATACTGATATAAGCAGGAAACCGATGTAATTGGTTAACCTGGGTGCCAAGGCTTACCCAACCGTTTTATAGGAGTGGGTTGAGGGTAAGGTGTAAATCTGCCAGTGGGCACAGACACGCTCCACGCGGGGACCTCCTGCCCGTTATGGATGGACCGGTTCGGCATTTGGGTTTCCTTTGAAAGGTTGTTTCATACAACAGAGTAGGAAGGTGTGAAGCACCATACTTCTGAAAGTGGGTGTATGTGACGTGTTGTCCGTGTGTCTTCTGATTGCAATCACCGTCCCTTGCAGTTATTTGAGTACCGCTTATTCACTGTTCTGTGACGTAGTAAGAAGTGAAAGAAGCCAGATGAATGATATTATGCTGTGTTGAACTATTAATGTCTTAAAACCATGTCTGCTGTAGATGTAGAGCTCATTAAGTTTATCTTCCACTTTGGGCTTCACCACATCGGAGGAAAGCTTTTCTTGTTTGATTGTGGACTTCCGATGTGAGGGCTTCCTAAGGCTCATTAAACTGCTGCTATAAAACTGAAAGTAAGGATTAACATGTAGGCATGTCTTTATTGCAAAGTCTTTTTCCTATATTACACATCCCTGCATGTAGAGTTCCATGACTAGGGTTGTCGGTTAAGCCTTGCTGATCCATCGTGCACACGGTTGCAATATTTTGGCTGTGTGCAGGTGAGAGTTATGAGGAGGGGTCCAAGGACGAGGCGATGCCCCCGTCGGGGTACACGGCCGAGCTGGAGCCCTGCACGCTGCCGTGACCTTCGTTTGAGTGCTGCTAGTGTGTAGCGTCCTGGGCTGGACGGCTACACTTTTTGCTTAGTTAGTAGGAGAGTGTAGTATGTATAATACTTCCGCTGTATATTAAGTTTCTAGAATACTTCCGCTATTTTTATGTAAAATAAAAGTTCGTACGTTGTTCATATTCTTTTCCTGTGTGCTGCTGGGTGCCGCATCGCACGGCACCACCCTCTGCGATCCCGGAGTGGGCGAACCACGGGGTGGTCCCCACAGTCTCGACCCGGTGGATGAGGCAACGCTTGAGACCACTTTGGGCCTGGGTCGGTTATGGTAAGTACAATGTGGAGGTTGGGTATTAGCCCCGTCCGTGTCGATTAAGGACCGTGCCGTACGCGGCCCTGCTGGACAAGTTTGAGCTGTACCGGATATATAGTGGGGTATGGGACCCATGAAACCGATGTAACTCGATGGACCGTGGTGTAGAAACTCATCCTTTGTCTGGGAATGGCGCTGAGAAGGCGGGGAGGGGGGTGTAAAGCCTTTAGCGGGCAACTTCGACGTGTCCGCGTAGAGGACCATCCTTCTCGGGACGGAGCGCTTTTGCTATGTCGGGGTGTCAGGTGAAAGGTTGCTGCATACAACGTAAGAAAGAGCTCTCGAGTGAGTCGTTCAAGGCAGGCGTATGTGTCGTGTATTCCGGGTTATCATTGATTTGAATCACCGTCGCTCGTGGTTAAGGATTGATCCTTTTTCCCACTGTGCTCTGACATAGTAAGAAGAGGAATTAAGTCTCTTAAGACGTTGTTCTTCGCTTAATGAATTGTGTTGAAACCTTGACTGAAGTAGTGATAGTGCAAACTAAATTTCTATTCCACCTTAGGCTAGCAACATCGGGATAAGCGTTTCTTGTTTGATTGTGGACTCCTGGTGTTGTGATGCATGGGGACTATTAAAACCTGTGCTATATTAATGTGAATATAAGGATCAACGATTATCCAAGCTTCATTTTGCAAATTCATATTCCTATCTTCTTACAACTCCTTCATGTAGAGTTACATGTTACAGATTGACTGTTAAGACTTGCTGAGCCTTAGTGCTCACAGTTGCATTCGTAGTTGTTTTTGCAGGTAGCATGATGCATGCTATGAAGACGGTTGTTCTGTGAGACATCGGACCCTACGGTTCGTATAACTCATCGAAGACCTTTGCCGCTGCCTAACTCTTGTGAAGCTAGTAGGAGGCGTACACGGGCTGGACGGCTTCTCTTCAGCGTAGTTAGGGCCGAGAGTGAGTATGTAGAGTTTTATTTTTCGCTGTGTATGTACATCTTTTGTACTTTATGTTGTAAAAGATCTTATGTTGAGAGATAAAGCATTTCGTATGTTCATAGTGTATTTTCGTGTATTTTGTTGGGTGTCGCATCGCACGACACATCCAAAGTCATTTCTGGAGTGTGGATCCCGGAAGGGGTTCCCCACATGTTGTTGCGGTTGATGAGATCAATCCTCCTTCTCACAATGGTAATACCCATGCTTTTGTTGTCCGATAGTCTCAGGAGCAGTTATCCTAGAACAGAGTGTGGGACCATCTCACATATCAACAGTGCGACAGAGGGAGAATATTGGTGTTCGTGGAACAAATGGAGTCGCCAACAGATGATCAAAGTCACCTGTACTGCAGCAAATTTCGGCATTAGTCACCAAAATTTGGATAGATGCAAGGTTCCTGAGATCAAGAACGTGATAAGTCTTACTTAAGTGAAGAGGGACGGATGCTTTACTTGTCAAAGCAACAAAGAGCTACGAACTACAAAAACATTAAAGAAAAGTAGATGAATGAAATTTTGTTGTATTGATCGACTTAATTGGTCCCTCGGGCAGAGTCTGCCTTAATATAGACTCAATACAAACTGAAAGATCTGATCTTCTAAGTTTAAACTAGACTTAATCTTATCTCTAAAGCACGGATGAATGTCGTGCAAAACCTTCTAGAATGCTGACACAACGCTATCTAATATTTACAACACTTTTTAATTCTCCCAAGAATGACTAAGTCCTACTCCGCCTTTGCATCTTGCGGTTTAACTGGTTTAACTTGCGACCATGAGATAACTTAGTCTTATTAAGTCGAACTCCCATCCGGGCGCTTATATCTTGAGTTTCCAAGGTAAAAGAATTCCTGCAAGTGATCCTCCAGTCTCGGGTAGGTTCTCTCACCGAAGTCTTTTGTACCTTGAATCTTCAAGATAAAAAGCTTCTTCCACCTTGTTCTCTGGCTCCTCCAACCTGCAAAGTTCACAACCATTTTTCACCCCCAACAATAGGTACTCAGGAGAATATGGTGGGACTTGAATAGTTGATTTCTTTGTTCAAGAAGTGGATACCAGCTTTTGACAATTCTACGACGAATGCTTATTGTTCTATGGTTATACCTGTTGTGAGAGTCTTCTTAGATCAGGATGATAGAAGGATCGCAAACACTCATTTCATTCTGATGGAAGAAGAGGTGATACCAGGTCCCGTTCTTTTCTCTGAACCGCCTATGACAGAGCATGTTTCAAAAGGAAAAGATAAAAAAACTTGTTGCACCTGTCTCTTCTCCAGACTTGCCTCCTCAAGACTTGCCTGATCCTGGTGTCCCCTCACCTCCCTCTCACAAATGGTTGCAGGTTGTGTAGAGAGTTGGTTAGGTTCTAATAAAGATCAGATTAAAGACCAGGATCATGTCTCTTTGAAAGTGCAGCTTATCATGAATCAGAAATCAGGACTCTTAAAGTTAAACCTTTAGCACTGCCTTCTTCAAACGAACAGTTGCCACATTCTGAGTCTAGCAAGGCTTATCGTATCCTCACCAGATCCAAGGCTAATGTAAGACCCTCATATCCATTATAATGCATTGCATATAGAGAAGCAATTAGAAAAAAAAAGAGAGAAAAAGGGGCATAGGAACAAATAAATAAAAAAATAAAAATAGGAACTAAAATAAAAAATAAAAAAGAAGAACCTGGCCGCCCCTAATTCCCACCCCCCCAATTTTCCCCTAATTCCCTCACCTAAAATTCCCCCTTAGGGAATTTTTCCCCACATTTGGGGATCAACCCAAATATTGGCCGGCCCCAAAAATCCCAAGGGATTCCCCCCACCACATTGAGATTCCCTCCTCTTGGCCTTACCCCCTTAGGCTTTGTTTGGATAAAGGAGAATACTCTCCATTTAAAGTGGTTGAGAGGGATTGAAACAAAAATTAGTTTATTTTCCACTCCAACCCGCTCCTATCTAGTCTACCCAAAGAAGCCCTTAGGGGTAGAAAACCCTAGCCGCAGCCAAAAAATCCCTCTCTTGGGATTTTCCTCTCCCCCAATTAATTCCAGCCCTTGATGGAAAATATTTGGTTAAATCCCAGCCCCTAGCTCCCACCGTTTCTCAAATTAAATCACAGCCATTGATTAAAAGATATGCTGAAATCCTAGCCCCCTTGGCTATTTCCCCCCTTAAAAATAAAACCCTCTCCCCCCTAGCCACCACCCCTGCCCCAAAAATTCCTGGCCGCCGCCCCCTTTGCTGCCAAGCTCTGGTCGCCGCCCCTGCTGCTGCCTTGGCTGCCGTCGAAGCTCTTCCCTGCCTCACCGCCGCCGGAGAAGAAGACCCCAGTGCCTGCCCTAGCCGCAGCTCCGTTCTGCCCGATGAAAAACCTCAGCTGTTGCCATTGCAAGGAGAAGGTCAGCCGCAGAGGAGGAGGGGAGGAAGAAGATAGGTAGGTCCCCATCACCCTCTTACCACGTCACTGCTGTCGTCACAAGCCTCGTTACACCACACCCTGCGAACAGCAGCTATTGCATGTAAGTAGATCACACTCCAGTCTACGTTTTGACGGTACCCGAGCTAGGATCATAGACACATCCACACTGATTTCCAGCAGCACCATTCATCATAAAACCCCACAAAAACTTGCTAGAACTCGCAAGAAACCATGCAAACTGATTGCCATAGTATGCACTATAGGATTTCCATGCAGACACATCATCGCATCTTGAGTAAAACTTGTGCATGATATGATTGTTGTATTGTTTGTATGTACGTGGCCGTGAGTAGAAGAACACGCTAAAGAGGCCATCTACGTGGACCTCCAGCACCAAGACTTTGAGACGTTTGAGCAACACAAACCACAGGAGCAAGGCAAGTGTCCCTTGACCATATTGATCCTATGTTTTTGAACTGTTTTGCTTGTGAAAACTGCATGCTTGTGTCAATTTTATGGGAAACCCTTTAGTAGGAGTTTACTAGTTTTGTTAGCCACCCTTGTCGCAGGGAAACTTGTTGAGTCGTGTATGGTCGTTTTCTCTTTTGCATCGCATAATATACGGGGTTTTCAGGAAAACTGAAATAAACATGTTTAGCTACTGCACACATAAAGATTGAAGATAATGAGAACATGATGATGTTAATGAGCATGGAATCGGGGAGATCTAGGCAAGCTTGGTTCGTGGTTATGCTGAATGAGATGGTGGTTTTCTTGTCATAGATCTACGGACCAGTTCATGCAAGAACATGCCAGGAAAATAGTGCCACCACAAGGCCAAATATGGGTGCGGCTTAGCTGACTAATTAGGTGTGTTGCTAGCTTGTTGTGGACTATTGGATGGCGCGGGGAATGGTAGTCGAGGCGGACTGCCCTGGGAACTGCATGGCACATGAGGGGCCCCGTGTAAAAGCCCAAGAAAAGGGACTTGCAAAAACTTTTTATCACCTCACAACACCACAGTTTTGTTGTGGATAGATTGTGAAAAAGCGTGAAGAGCAAGTAACCTCCATCAAAAGAGTGATTAGAGGGGAAAGCCTACACTTTCACAAAGTAGGAATTTTACACATGAACATGAGAGGTTAAGCTCACCCCTAGGACTTGAAAAGTCTTGGGAAGGTTCAAGCCAAATTTCATGTAAATCCAACACTTTTTGAGGTACTTTTGGAGGTATTTGAAAAAGAGGCCGATTTGAATGTAAATTCAAATTGCAGCAACTTTCATCACTCAAATTCAAAAGTTAGGTTCATATTTGAACTCAGCATATTTTTCTGAGTAACCCCACCAATTTTCAGTCCCATTGGACTTCATCTTGTCGGGAGCCAAATTTGTAACAATTCAAACTGAGTTTGAATTTTCAAATTCAAATATGAAGGGAATGTGGCCAAACCAGTTTGAAGTTGATGAATTCAAATTCTTCCTCTGAATTGTTTGCTAAGTTCCCTTTTCAAGTCTGAGTAGGTGGGATATTTGCACAACAGAGAGGATTAGGAGGGAGAAGAGGGCCCACTAGTCAGCTAGACTTCGGACCGAAGTAACACCGAGCGAGCTCGGTTTACCGGGCCTCAGCAGCGCTCAACACCGAACCAGGCGGACAGCCACCTCGCCCTACCGCACGCGCTGGCGACCAGCTTACCGACTCGCTGCCTCGGCGTGACCCACCCCCTCTGAACCGATCAACCCGCGTTTCGTCTCTGCTTCTTGCGCCCGATAACCACCGAGCTCGCCGCCACCTCTGGGAAATCATCAGGAGCCAGCTCAAACTGTGCCACAGCGCCCTCCGACCTGCACAACAGAGCTACGCTCTCGTTCCTCACCTTCCCAGCGAGAGAGCTAGCCAGCTCCGGCAGTGTCCGAGCCCTGAATTCCGTTGTCCGCGGCAAGCCAAGACTAACCGGCGACCGGGCGCACGTGGACAGCCTACACCAGGCTCTTTCACGCCCAAGCGGGGACATCCCCGGACGCGCCGGTGAGCACTGCTGCTTCCACCCAAACCACAAGACCAGCCGTGAACCACCGAGCAAGAATTTCGAAAAACTTCACCGGCGACCACAGGACGACGTTCCGGTATGAGACCTCCGAATTCCCACTCCCTTCTTGTCGTCAGTTCACTAAACTGTGCTCACAGGAGCTAGACTCGACGGCGCCCAAGTTTGCTTTGCAACCCTAGCTTAGTTTTGGCTGTAGCCGGTGTATTTCCCGGTTTTCCAACCGCGGTTATGGTGGGAAGGGTCGGGCTCACGGTGATGGCTAGGTTAGAGCTCTTCCCGAGCCCTTGCATGGCCTTGCCGACCTTCTCTGAGATTTCCCGGTGCTATAGAACCCTTCCACCGAGCTTTTTGCGGGCTGAGTTGGCCGGATGCCATAACCGAAGTAAGTCCGAGCCGCTGCACCGTCGCCGGCTAGGTTAGGGCCACCGCCGGCCGGAGCAGTCGGTGCCACCGTGTTCAGCGCACGAAATTAGGCTTAGGCGGCGAGTTTCCGGCCAGAGGCGGTCAGGAAGCCAAGTCCGGCGAGCTTCAGAGGGGTGCTGGCGAGGGGGCGGCGTGGGAAAAAGGGCGGGCGGGAGGAAGAAGACGAGCCGGCCGGGCCCGCTGGTCAGTCCCTCGATGCACAGCGTGGGGATTTTCTGTGGCACCGGATCAGCTGTGACCACGCAGAGAACAGTCCTGTGGCCCCGTGTGGCGCACCCAAGGTGGTGACACGTGGGGGCCGGGCCCGCTGTCAGGAATTTGAACTTTTCCCCGCTTAATTCAAATTCCAGAATTTTCCCAAACTTTGGAACCCCATAACTTTTGCTAGGAAGCTCCAAATTTAGTGATTCAAATTGGGTTGGATTCATCTTGCATAGATCTATCCAAATAAGCCACCCAATTTGTATGAAACCTATTATTTAATTCTGGAAAATTCTTTTAAGCTTTTCAGCAAAAGAATTTTAGAGGGAGTTTGGTTCATCCAAAAATCCCCAAAGTTTGCCAGAATGATCTGTAGGATGTTGGTGAACCCCTGTAAAAGTTTCAGACCATTTGGAGTTGATTTGATCACAGCAATTCAAATTTGAAGGTGCTGTGTTCATTTGAATGCAGAAACATTTTCAGAGAATTTCCAAAACTTGGAAATTCAGTTCTGGGCAAATATTAGCTCCACAATTGCTAGGAAAAATCATGCAAACTCTATGAGCTATAATTGAAATTGTAGTTCACTAACTTGGGCATGAACTGGGGTGTTACCTCAGAATTAATTCTTCTTTGCTTATGTGCTAAAAGAATTATTCTGAACAAACCACTCAATGACAAGTGCTAAATTTTGATCCGGAGAGTTGACTTGTGAGAAGGGCCTCACACAAAAAATTCTCAGCTCCAATGGAACTCTGGATCACCCCTATCCTGTGGAACCACTTGTGGGATTAATATGGAAGAGGGGGAAAACCACTTAGCACTTAATCATATGCATAGGTCCAAACCCAAACCACTAAACCCCAGTTTCATTTTAAATTCTTGAACAGAGTTCCAGTTGTTAGGATCTGGTTATTAGAACTAATAGCAGAAGCATTACAATAAACCTATGTGCATATTCATTAACATGTAGTATTTTATTAACGTGTAGTCGCTGAAGGCGAGGAGGCTCTGGAAGTACTCGACTTCCTACTTCCGAAAGAAGAACTGACCCCTGACCAGCAGCAACAAGGCAAGCCCCGGTTTGCATTAATCTTTTTTATAAAATTTTACTTTATTCACATGGCTAGTATGAAGTATAAATGTGCATTAGGTGTAGGATGGATGGAACCCCACTTGCATGACCAGAAATTGTCCATAAGAGTGAGGGTAGTGTCTAAGACCTCGAGTAGACAGGCTATGCTTAATGATTCATAGGACTTCGGTACAAGTCGAGTAGTTGGAATCTACTCGCGAGATAGGCTTGGGACACATGGGTTCGGTTGACTGATGTGAGATCACTTTAGTAATGAAAATGAGACTAGGCAGGGGCTAGGGCGCACCAAGAGGAAGTCTTGTGTGCGCAGCCCTGTCTGTGCCGATTGAGGACCGATCCGTGTGTGGCCCTGCTGAACAAGTATTGAACGTACCGAAGGCATATCGGATATATGGGCCCCGATAAACCGATGAAACCTAAACCTCCGGGCGTCGAGGCATAACACACCGATTTATAGGTGTAGGCTGAGGGCAGCAAGGTGGAAATCTGCTAACGGGCATAGAGAGATGCTCCGTGTGGGGAACCTCCTGCTTGTTTCGGTGCGATCGGTTCGACGTTTGGGCTGTTGGGTGAAAGGTTGTCCCGTATGACATCGAGTGAGCGTGCTGTGCAGCTCCATGGGTGAGCGTACGTGGCGTGCTCTTTGGGTTTCCCTGCAGGTGTATATGGAGTCGATTCGCTGTCCCTCGCGGCGACGAGTACCACTTGTTCACTGCGTCGTAACATAGATAATTTATGGAATGCTATGATTCAATATTGCTGTCATGATATAATTGTATTGCTACATGTGTGCCACCAAATATTGCTTACTAAATTTCAGCTTCATGAACTGTTAACTTTTTGCTAAAAGATGAACTAAGGATGAACTTGTAGGCGTGTCCATTTGCTGCAACATTGCTATCCTATGTCATTGTACACCTCATGTAGAGTTTCATGCCTAGGTAAGTCGGTTAAGTCCTGTTGAGCCCTCGTGCTCACGGTTGCTGCTTAAGTGTTTTTCAGGTGAGGAGCCACCCACGGACTCGGGTTACGAGTCCACCAGCGAAGGTTACCCTCCGTCGGGGACTACGGCTGAGTGGGAGCCGTACACGCTGCGCTGAGCTGAGGAGTGCAGCTAGTGTGGGTTGCCCTAGGGCTGGGCAACTGACTTTTTCTAGATAGGCGGGCGTGAGTTGTATAAAAGAAACTTCCGCTGTGTAATAAAGACACTAGTCTGTAACTGAGTATTGTACTAGTTTGTACAGTTCCAGTTGTTTTTCCCATGTAATATATTGTGTCCTTATGACGTGTGCTGTCGGGTGTCGCATCGTGCAGCACCACCCTCTGCGATCCTTTATGGGCAGATCCCGGTCCGCCACAGCCTGGTATCAGAGCTGCATTGGGGATAGCATAGTACTTAAGGACTGTATTATGGGAAAACATAGATACGGTGAGGATTCGGTAGTTGCCCAAGTAAGGACTATACTAGCATAGTTTCTTAAAGTGGCAAGACTAACCTATGGGTTATAATTCTGAATTTTAATTATGTAACGACGCACCTACGCTCTGGTAAGCAGGGTAAGGAACGCCACCGAAAGCGGTTCAATTTCGGTTAGCTCCCCTGACGAGGAACGTGGTTCAGGGATAGGTCTCACAGCTTGGTGTGAGACGTCAATATGAAACTCTTGGACTCTTCATGTTCCTGAGTTCATATGAAACGCTGATCCCTAGTGTGCATTAGGCAAGTAAGTGGAGACCCCATCGCGTGGTCAGTAACGCGAGAGTGTGTTCGTCTGGAAATAGCCCATGGGGACATACGCAGCACTTGCCATCGGCGTGCCCTGCAGGGCAGTAGGTGGTATCTGTTGGGTTGATAAAATTCCCAACCGTGAAGACCCGTTCATGACATACTCGGGTTCCCCGTCGTGTGGTGTTGAAACACGATCACGTACCTTGAGACGTGACCTAACTCAAGGACGACCGTATGGCAATGATACGGGCGTTTGTATTTACTTTCAAATATGGTACTGCCTGAAATGGAAACAAAATCTTTGAGTGCATCACTATTGTGTGGTATTCTGCAGGTACTAACCACGTATGTATGCGTGTAGAAAACGTGTGCGAGAGACCATTTAGTGCCACACTTGAGACGTATAGGCCGGTATAATCCGGTTAGGATTTTATTTTGTGAGGAACGTAGTACTGAGATATCATAGGCATATGCATGAAAAATAATGATAACAAGGAATTAAAATCACTAGGTTCAACATTTAGGACCCTGGTTGGGTAGAAAAATTGGAGGGTGATGAGTGTAGTTCCAAAATTCTGAAAAACAGAGTGCTCTGTTTTGGGGCAGCAAGTTGCTGATCTTTAACAGGGCATAACTCACAGGTTTTTTAGCCCAGGGATGTGTGGTATATAGTTCTGGAAAGGTATTTAAGTACTCTACAACTTTGTTGTAGACTTCCAGAGCTGAAACACGCCTTAAGATGGCTTAAATGCCAGAGAAATGTAAACTGTCCAGAACCAGGACAGAGTGAAACATGCTCTGGACTGTTCTGTTTTTCAATGGTAACTCCCAGTAGAAAAATCTAAAATTTTCATATGATACATCCTTAGAAAGGGTAGAAGATGTGTTACATCTTTGCAATTCAATGTTTCGGAAATTTCAGCGCAGCAGAGTCGAAAACAGCAACTTCCCAAAGGAGGTGCTATTGAAATTCTTCCAGAAATTCTGTTGACTTTGAATTACCATAACTTTTTAAACAGAGCTGATCTGAGCGCAAATAAATATTCGTTGGAAAGATACTGAAGTTAACATTAACTTTAGTATTCAACTTGAGTCATGAAAATGCCCATAAACAGATCAAAATCTGGGATATGTAGAAATTGGTCATTCTGACAGAGGAATGACAGTTGAACTCATATGAGAGATTGTGATACCCTAGAGGGGGTTTGAGTACTCCAAATGGGGTAGAACATGCTCATGAGGGGTTATCTTCCACTAGTGAAAGATTTGAGTATAGGTCTCACTCAAGTTTCTTTTACTAGAGAGCATGTTTGTGTCGTATTGAAAGTAAAAGGGTGGTATACGTGATGACAAAGCTATAGTAACGTCTCGTAGTGAACAAACCTAGTTGTGGTGAGCTTCCAAAGAGGAGGTTCATCGAGTTGGATTAAACTAGCTTGTATTTGGTCTGGTAATGGTGTAGCTTGTGCAAAGTTATTACATTATCTACATACGAGATGTATCGCATGTTTTTATTATCATTATGTTTGTAATCCTATTGTTATTGGACTGCATGCGAAATGTTGCGGGACTGATGTTTATTGTCGTATGGTTGCAGATGGTTCGTACTAGGACCACGCACGAGGTTGGTGGCTCTAGCCAACAGGGAGGTGATGACTCCCAGTCACCGGCCTACGACAGCACCCCGCAGCAGCAGCCACCACCGCCGCCTCCGCTTACTCTAGCGGATGTGATAGCGGCCCTGGTGGGAGGTCGTGAGGAGCAGACCGACCTGCTCCGCACGATCATGCAGAATACATCCCAGGTGGGGGGACGTCAAGACAGAGGGCCTCGTGAGCCCCGTGAGGTGTCGTACTTGGATTTCATGAGTACGCACCCTCCAGTGTTCACAGAAGCCGAAGAACCTCTAGAGGCCGACAACTGGCTGCGGACCATCAAGTCCAAGTTCGGGCTGCTCCAATGCACGGAGCGGCAAAAGACTTTGTTCGCAGCGCAGAAACTTCACAGTGCCGCTGGCGCGTGGTGGGCGAACTATGTCGCCTCATGTCCGTCCAGCCATGCCGTGGAGTGCGAAGAGTTCCGGGAGGCGTTCCGCACCTATCACATTCCTCCCGGGATCATGAAGAGGAAGTTCCAAGAATTCTTGGAGCTGAAGCAGGGCGGGAGGAGTGCCCATGACTACTCCCGTGCCTTCAACCATCTGGCGCAATATGCGTCATACTACATTTCCACCGAGGAGAAAAAGTGGGAGCACTTATATGGGGGGTTACACCCCGAAATGAAGACGCATTTTGTGCAATGGATCGCGGCACTTTCAATGACCTAGTCAATGCCGCGATCATGCAAGAGGACGCTCAGCGGGAGTTGGCAGCTGAGCAGCGGAAGCGCAGCACCCCACCTAGCAGCGGGGTGGCGCTCCCCAGAAGTACCAGATGGTGTATCGGACGCCATCCGGGCAGTGGTGGCAACCACGGGCGCGACCTCAACGATTCGGGGGACGTCCTTTTCCATCACCTACGTTCCGTCCGCCGATGCCACCACCAAGACAGCAGCAGCAGCAGACGTTACCTCGGGCGTTTCCACCGCCACAACGCGCCCCGGGTTTCCGTCCACCGATCAGCGGGGGACTGCCCTGCTTCACTTTCTTCACGTGTGGCCAGGCGGGCCACTTCGCGAAGGACTGTCCCCAGGGGCAGCAGAGCAGCGGGCAAGCCCAGTTCCAGGGCGGTGCTCGAGGCCAACCTCCGGTCAAGAAGGTTGGTCAGCGGACTGGTGGCGTCCGCAACCTCGACAATGAGGACACCCCAGAAGGAGACAACGTGCTGGTGGGTACGTTCACTCTCAACCATCAAGCCATCATCATACTTTTTGATTCTGTTGCAACCCACAACTTCATAAGTGCATCATATGTGGCTAAGCATCAGCTGGAAGCCTTTCCAACCGAGTGTTCTTATATGATCTGCTCACCGGGAGGAAAGATTTCAGCAATGATGATGGTTCCGAAAGCACCACTGTGCTTAGGTGGGAAGATATATCCCACCACTATGATTATCCATGAGGGGCAGAAGATTGATGCAATCTTGGGAATGTCATGGCTAAGTTACCATGGCGCTGTCCTGGAAACCCTATCACGGACGGTTCACCTCAACTTCCCATTACACCGTCCGCAGTCCCTCTTATTAGATAATCCAGTCCGGGAAGTTTCAGTGATCAACAATACTAAAGCCCTCAAGTTAGAGGACATCCCCTTAGTCCGGGAGTACCCCGACGTGTTCCCGGATGATCTTCCGGGCATGCCACCTGAGCGGGACATCGAGTTCAAGATTGAACTTGCACCCGGGACTACGCCCATATCACGGAGACCATACAAAATGGCTCCAAATGAGCTGGCTGAACTGAAAGAACAGCTTAATGATCTGTTGAGCAAGGGTTTCATTAGGCCGAGTTCCTCGCCTGGGGGATCCTCGGTGCTGTTTGTAAAGAAGAAGGATGAAACCCTGAGGCTGTGTGTGGATTACCGGCCGCTCAACGCCGTCACCATCAAGAATAAGTACCCACTGCCCCGCATCGACATATTATTTGATCAACTTGTTGGTGCAAGTGTATTCTCCAAGATGGACCTTCGCTCTGGATATCATCAGATAAAGATCCGGGCGGAGGATATCCCGAAGACGGCCTTCTCGACGAGATATGGATTATATGAATATCTCGTCATGTCTTTTGGTATCACAAATGCTCCAGCCCATTTAATGTATCTCATGAACTCGGTGTTCATGCCATAGCTGGACAAGTTCGTGGTAGTGTTCATCGACGATATCTTGGTTTATTCCAAGATAGAAGCCGAACATGCCGAACACTTGAGGATCGTTCTTCAATGATTGCGAGACCACAAGCTCTACACCAAGTTCAGTAAATGCGAGTTTTGGATCAGCCAAGTGCTATTCTTGGGACATATCATCTCAGCGGAAGGCATTGCAGTTGACCCAAGCAAGATAGAGCAAGTACTGAAATGGAAAGCTCCCACTTCAGTTCATGAAGTCAGAAGCTTCCTCGGGTTAGCAGGATACTATCGGAGATTCATTCCAAGCTTCTCCAAGCTCGCTAAGCCGATGACAGAATTGCTGAAGAAAGGGACGAATGATGTTTGGAACATGGCGTATGAAGGAGCGTTCGAAGCATTGGTGAAGCATCTCACCACAGCCGCGGTTTTAGCTCAGCCGGATACAACAAAGCCCTTCGACGTGTATTGTGACGCGTCCGGTATTGGGCTCGGTTGCGTGTTGATGCAGGAAGGACGTGTGGTCGCTTATGGCTCACGCAAACTTCAGAACCATGAGCACCACTACCCGACTCATGATCTTGAGTTTGCTGCAGTGGTGTTGGTGCTAAAAATGTGGAGGCACTATCTCCTGGGGAATCTGGTGCATCTCTACACTGACCACAAGAGCTTGAAATACATTTTCACCCAGAAGGAGCTGAACATGAGGCAAAGGAGGTGGTTAGAACTGATCAAAGATTATGAAATTGAGATTCACTACTACCCCGGCAAGGCGAATGTGGTTGCCGACACGCTGAGTCGAAAATCACATGTCCATCACCTCACCATTACACCGATGGAGGAGGAAGAGCCGAGTTTATACTTGGTTCCTTATGGATCGCTGTACAACATTGCCCTCATTCCTACCATCAGGGAGCACATCATTGCAGCTCAGAAGGTTGACAAGGGTATGGCACATCCCCGGAGACGGATAGACAATGGGGAGACCAAATGTTTCCGGAAGGATGATGAGGGGACACTATGGTTCAATGACCGAATAGTTGTACCCCGGGATATGGAGCTGAGGAAGAAAATCTTCGATGAAGCTCACTTGTCTAAGTACTCCATTCATCCGGGCAGCAACAAAATGTACCAAGATTTGAAAAAGAAATTTTGGGGGACACAGATGAAGCGGGAGGTAGCGAAGTACGTATCCGAGTGCGATACGTGTAGACGAGTGAAAGCTGATCACATGAAGAAATCAGGGCTGTTGCAACACCTGAAGACCCCGGCATGGAAATGGGAAGATGTGAGCATGGATTTCATTGTGGGATTGCCCCTAACTTCCAACAAACATGATTTCATCTGGGTAATCGTCGATCGGTTAACCAAGACGGCTCACTTCATCCCGGTGAATACACGTTACAGTGCCGGCAAATATGCGGAGCTGTACATAGCGAAGATTCTGTGCTTATATGGGGTACCCAAGACCATTGTATCAGATCGAGGTGCATTATTTGTACCTCGCTTTTGGGAGCAGCTACACGCTGCATTGGGTACTAAGCTGATCAGGAGCTCCGCCTATCACCCTCAGACCGATGGCCAGACAGAGAGGGTGAATCAAGTTCTGGAAGACATGTTGAGAGCATGTGCCATCCACCATGGTTGGAACTGGGATGATCACCTACCATTGGCGGAGTTCTCGTACAACAACGGCTATCAGGCGAGTATCAAGATGGCACCCTACGAAGCTCTCTACGGTCGCAAATGCCGCACCCCATTAAACTGGTGCGAGTCCGGTGAAAGGGTCACATTCGGGGTTGATGTGGTGAACGACGCCGAAAAGCATGTTCGGACGATTCAAGCTAACTTGAAGGCCGCTCAATCCCGACAGAAGAGCTACGCTGATAAGAGGCGTAGACCGTTGCACTTTGACGTTGGTGAACACGTGTACCTCCGCGTGTCTCCGATGAAAGGCGTGCACCGGTTCGGTGTGAAGGGGAAGCTCGCTCCCTGTTTCATTGGGCCCTATGCTATCACCGAGAAGTGTGGGCCAGCAGCGTATAGACTGGAGCTACCGGCATCCCTTGCTGGTGTCCATAATGTTTTCCATGTTTCGCAACAGCGAAAATGTTTAAAGCATACAGCTGCTGTTCCTACTGAAGACATCGGCGAGCTGAAACCGGATTTGACATATGATGAGTATCCGGTGGAAATTCTTGAGGAGAAAGCCCAAACCACGCGTAGCAGAACGTTGTGGTTCTACAAAATACTCTGGAGCAACCACACCGCCGAATAAGCGATGTGGGAGAGCGAGGAATTCCTTCGCTCAAATTACCCGGAGTTCATGGCATCTCAGCACGGGTAAGTCCCTATTACATCACTATCTCTTCTTTTGTAATCTCGGGACGAGATTCTTTTAAGGGGGAAGGGATGTAAAAGCCCAAGAAAAGAGACTTGCAAAAACTTTTTATTACCTCACAACACCACAGTTTTGTTGTGGATAGATTGTGAAAAAGTGTGGAGAGCAAGTAACCTCCACTAAAAGAGTGATTAGAGGGGAAAGCCTACACTTTCACAAAGTGGGAATTTTACACATGAACATGAGAGGTTGAGCTCACCCCTAGGACTTGAAAAGTCTTGGGAAAGTTCAAGCCAAATTTCATGTAAATCCAACACTTTCTGAGGCACTTTTGGAGGTATTTGGAAAAGAGGCTGATTTGAATGTAAATTCAAATTGCAGCAACTTTCATCACTCAAATTCAAAAGTTAGCTTCATATTTGAACTCAGCATATTTTTCTGAGTAACCCCACCAATTTTCAGTCCCATTGGACTTCATCTTGTCGGGAGCCAAATTTGTAACAATTCAAACTGAGTTTGAATTTTCAAATTCAAATATGAAGGGAATGTGGCCAAACCAGTTTGAAGTTGATGAATTAAAATTCTTCCTCTGAATTGGTGGCTAAGTTCCCTTTTCAAGTCTGAGTAGGTGGGATATTTGCACAACAGAGAGGATTAGGGGGGAGAAGAGGGCACACTAGTCAGCTAGACTTCGGACCGAAGTAACACCGAGCGAGCTCGGTTTACCGGGCCTCGGCAGCGCTCGCCACCGAACCAGGCGAGCAGCCACCTTGCCCTACCGCACGCGCTGGCGACCAGCTTACCGACTTGCTGCCTCGGCGTGACCCACCCCCTCTGAACCGATCAACCCGCGTATCGTCTCTGCTTCTTGCGCCCGATAACCACCGAGCTTGACGCCACCTCTGGGAAATCATCGGGAGCCAGCTCAAACTGTGCCACAGCGCCCTCCGACCTGCACAACAGAGCTACGCCCTCGTTCCTCACCTTCCCAGCGCGAGAGCTAGCCAGCTCCGGCAGTGTCTGAACCCTGAATTCCGTTGTCCGCGGCAAGCCAAGACTAACCGGCGACCGGGCACATGTGGACAGCCTACACCAGGCTCTTTCACGCCCAAGCGGGGACATCCCCGGACGCGCCGGTGAGCACTGCTGCTTCCACCCAAACCACAAGACCAGCCGTGAACCACCGAGCAAGAATTTGGAAAAACTTCGCCGGCGACCACAGGACGACGTTCTGGTATGAGACCTCCGAATTCCCACTCCCTTCTCGTCGTCAGTTCACTAAACTGTGCTCACAGGAGCTAGACTCGACGGCGCCCAAGTTTGCTTTGCAACCCTAGCTTAGTTTTGGCTGTAGCCGGCGTATTTCCCGGTTTTCCAACCGCGGTTATGGCGGGAAGGGTCGGGCTCACGGTGACGGCTAGGTTAGAGCTCTTCCCGAGCCCTTGCATGGCCTTGTCAACCTTCTCTGGGATTCCCCGGTGCTGTAGAACCCTTCCACCGAGGTTTCGGTGGGCTGAGTTTGCCGGATGCCATAACCGAAGTGAGTCCAAGCCGCTGCACCGTCGCCGGCTAGGTTAGTGCCACCGCCGGCCGGAGCAGTCGGTGCCACCGTGTTCAGCGCACGAAATTAGGATCAGGCGGCAAGTTTCCAGCTGAGAGGCGTTCGGGAAGCCAATTCCGGCGAGCTTCAGAGGGGTGCCGGCGAGGGGGCGGCGCGGGAAAAAGGGCGGGCGCGAGGAAGAAGACGAGCCGGCCGGGCCCGCTCGTCAGTCCCTCGATGAACAGCGTGGGGATTTTCTGTTGCACCGGATCAGCTGTGACCACGCGGAGAACAGTCCTGTGGCCCCGTGTGGCGCAGCCGAGGTGGTGACACGTGGGGGCCGGGCCCGCTGTCAGGAATTTGAACTTTTCCCCGGTTAATTCAAATTCCAGAATTTTCCCAAACTTTGGAACCCCATAACTTTTGCTAGGAAACTCCAAATTTAGTGATTCAAATTGGGTTGGATTTATATTGCATAGCTCTATCCAAATATGCCACCCAATTTGTATGAAAGATAATATTTAATTCTGGAAAATTCTTTAAAGGTTTTCAGCAAAAGAATTTTAGAGGGAGTTTGGTTCATCCAAAAATCCCCAAATTTTGCCAGAATATTCTGTAGAATGTTGGTGAACCCATGTAAAAGTTTCAGACTATTTGGAGTTGATTTTATCAGAGCAATTCAAATTTGAAGGTGCTGTGTTCATTTGAATGCAGAAACATTTTCAGAGAATTTCCAAAACTTGGAAATTCAGTTCTGGGCAAATCTTAGCTCCAAAAATGCTCGGAAAATTCATGCAAACTCTATGAGCTATAATTGAAATTGTAGTTCACTAAGTTGGGCACGAACAGGGGTGTTACCTCAGAATTAATTCTTCTTTCCTTATGTGCTAAAAGAATTATTCTGAACAAACCACTCAATGACAAGTGCTAAATTTTGATCCAGAGAGTTGTCTTGTGACAAGGGACTCACACAAAAAAATTCTCAGCTCCATTGGAGCTCTGGATCACCCCTATCATGTGGAACCACTTGTGGGATTAATATGGAAGAGGGGGAAAACCACTTAGCACTTAATCATATGCATAGGTCCAAACCCAAACCACTAAACCCCAGTTTCATTTTAAATTCTTGAACAGAGTTTCAGTTGTTAGAAACTGGTTATCAGAACTAATAGCAGAAGCATTACAATAAACTTATATGCATATTCATTAACATGTAGTATTTTATTAACGTGTAGTCGCTGAAGGCGAGGAGGCTCCGGAAGTACTCGACTTCCTACTTCTGGAAGAATAACTGACCCCTGACCAGAAGCAACAAGGCAAGCCCCGGTTTGCATTAATCTCTTTTATAAAATTTTACTTTATTCACATGGCTAGTATGAAGTATAAATGTGCATTAGGTGTAGGATGGATGGAACCCCACTTGCATGACCAGAAATGGTCCATAAGAGTGAGGGTAGTGTCTAAGACCTCGAGTAGACAGGCTATGCTTAATGATTCATAGGACTTCGGTACAAGTCAAGTAGTTGGAATCTACTCGCGAGATAGGCTTGGGACACACAGGTTCGGTTGAGTGATGTGAGATCACTTTAGTAATGGAAATGAGACTAGGCAGGGGCTAGGGCGCAGCAAGAGGAAGTCTTGTGTGCGCAGCCCTGTCCGTGTCGATTGAGGACCGATCCGTGTGCGGACCTGCTGAACAAGTATTGAACGTACCGAAGGCATATCGGATATATGGGCCCCGATAAACCGATTTAACCTAAACCTCCGGGCGTCGAGGCATAACGCACCGATTTATAGGTGTAGGCTGGGGGCAGCAAGGTGGAAATCTGCCAACGGGCATAGAGAGATGCTCCATGTGGGGAACCTCCTGCTCGTTTCGGTACGACCAGTTTGACGTTTGGGCTGTTGGGTGAAAGGTTGTCCCGTACGACATCGAGTGAGCATGCTGTGCAGCTCCACGGGTGGGCGTACGTGGCGTGCTCTTTGGGTTTCCCTGCAGGTGTATATCGATTCGATTCACCGTCCCTCGCGGTGACGAGTACCGCTTGTTCACTGCGTCGTAACGTAGATAATTTATGGAATGCTATGATTCAGTATTGCTGTCATGATATAATTGTATTGCTACATGTGTGACACCAAATATTGCTTACTAAATTTCAGCTTCATGAACTGTTAACTTGTTGCTAAAAGATGAACTAAGGATGAACTTGTAGGCGTGTCCATTTGCTGCAACATTGCTATCCTATGTCATTGTACACCTCATGTAGAGTTTCATGTCTAGGTAAGTCGGTTAAGTCTTGTTGAGCCCTCGTGCTCACGGTTGTTGCTTAAGTGTTTTTCAGGTGAGGAGCCACCCACGGACTCGGGTTACGAGTCCACCGGCGAGGGTTACCCTCCGTCGGGGACCACGGCTGAGTGGGAGCCGTAAACGCCACGCTGAGCTGAGGAGTGCAGCTAGTGTGGGTTGCCCTAGGGCTGGGCAACCGACTTTTGCTAGATAGGCGGGCGTGAGTTGTATAAAAGAAACTTCCGCTGTGTAATAAAGACACTAGTTTGTAACTGAGTATTGTACTAGTTTGTACAGTTCCAGTTGTTTTTCCCATGTAATATATTGTGTCCTTATGACCTGTGCTGCCGGGTGTCGCATCGTGCGGCACCACACTCTGCGATTCTGGATGGGCGGATCCCGGTCCGCCACAGCCCGTGGCTGGGAGAATGGAGATTCGAGGTTGCCGGTGAAACCTCAGTGGATATGTACATCCTAGTATCCCCTTTGCAAAGGGTATTTTGTGATCTGTCGTCCATACACTGAAGGTTGTGTAGTTGCGGAATGGAGGTTTTCTCTAGTCACCTATGGGTGATGAAATCACGAACTTGTGGGTAAAGTGGTGCCACCTCTGCAGAGTTCAAAACTATCATGATAGACGTGCTTCCGGTTACAAGCACCTGGCCATATTCCATGATTAGAGGCACAACATGGGACGGTTATTCGGGTGTGGTTATGGTATTGCCATTGGGACTGGTTTTGGGACTGATTTTGGTTGTGATCATGAGTTTAGTTCAGTTATGTGCATATATGCTGATCATGAGCAATTGTTAATATGAAATAAGTTTGAGAAAAAGCATTGGCTGGTTGAGACTTGATAAATGATGAATTATGATGGTATGGAACATGAGGGATGATGAATTAATTGGTTATGTTGGGATTTAATTCACCTAGACATAGTATGATGTTTTCTCGTGATTGTGAAATAAAACTTACTTGCTGCAATGAACCCTTTGTTTCCAACCTTGTTTAAGCTACATGTCATACTTTCCCACACTTGCTGAGTACGACATGTACTCACCCTTGCACTCCCACAAATAATTCAGCTACATACAAGAGTACTTCGAAGAGTAGGTGGAGTACTAGGCATGGACACTACCATCAACTGCCTGTGGAGTCAGAGTTGGAGCCCCATCGTTTTTAGTTTACTTCCGCTGTCATTTAGATTCTTCTGTTGCAGAATAAATTAGATACCATGATTGAGACTTTGAGTTATTGTAATAAAGTAGTGAACACTATTTGTAACGTGGTTAAAGTTCTGAATTCAGTTTGTGAAGTACGTGTGTATGTGTGATGAAAATCTTGGGCACACATGCGCATCACTTGGTTCATTTTTGGAACCGGCTGTCAAAAATTGGTATCAGAGCCATGTTGACCTTAGGATGCAAGCCTAGGTAGAATGGACACTCTAAAACACATAGGAACATCCCTCTAAACTGCTATTTTCAAAAATTGCTTGCTGCTGCATTTTACTAGTCAACTTAGTCATCGCAAAGCGCTATTTTCAGCCCGTCTTTCTTCTTTTCCTTTGGAAAGCCACACCCTCTATTTTCTTGCTGAATAGCTGCTGAAATTTTGGGTTTATTTCCTTCTTCTCTAAGTTTCTCATATCTTATTTATAGATGCCGGTCACTAGGAGCACAGCACGCATGAGAACTCGTCCACTGCCACGTAGGAGTGCACTTAACTCCATCAAGGTGTCCGATGGACCATATTGGGAGGAGGTGAAGATGGAACCTCATGATGAAGATGAAGTCAGTAGCTCTGTGCATGAGAAAGAGGATCCGGAAGAGGTGGAACCAATTGAAGACGACATGGAAGACGATCCACAAGAAGAACAGCACTGATACACACCTCAGGAGGAATACCACACGGGCATACACCCAGTGGAGCCCCATGAAGCTATGTTGGAAGAAGATGAATCCGAAGAGGAGCCACCCCCTGCTGAAGCCGAGAATGAAGATGAAGAATGGGTCATCTGTTCTGCTCAGGAGTTCCAGTCCGACGGGATGGGGGGAGGACACATAACCAGGGATCTGATGGAGTTCCTTGATTGCTGCAGCTTATACCTGGAGTACCTCCTCAAGAAAGTCCCTCGTCTTGGACATGAAGAGTGGAAGGTTGAGGTAACCATCATATCTAACGGTAGGGTTGTCACTCGGCAGTTCGCACCCACATGGAGGAGCTCTTTCCAACCCACAAGCTTCTGACAAGTCTTAGAGAATGCTCGTGGAGTTGGGAAACCGCTACTCAAGGGCACAAGAAGAGATCTGCTACCTTCGCAAGAAGTTGTACTTGCTAGAGAAACAAGTGAAGACTCGTGCCAATGTGACAACAAATGGAGCACCAGCATCACCTACCCCTACATGGACTGCTGACTCACCATGGCGTGCGCCCATGTATGGACCACCCCCGCCACACGGTGAGAACAGCACGGTTCTCATGATTAAGTTTAGGTTCCCTATTGAACAAAGTTGTAATAAGAATGCTTAGATCGTAGTGGATTGAATAAGAGTGGTGTGCTGAACTTTTATGATGATTGCTTGTGTGCTTGGGTGTTAGTTGTGGGACGCTTCGATGAATGTCCACATCAACACATAGTAGAGAGATGTGAGATGCTTCGGCACCTTATTTACAACGGTTCTAGGGTTAACCGTCGTAAATAAATAAGGTCATCATAAATTTGCTAGATTCCTGTAGTGCATATAGGCTGATATTAATAAAATAAGTTGCTTAGTTCCTATACCTTGATGCATATAGTTTGGGGATCAATCTGAATTTTTATTTCCTACTCTACCCTCTCACAGATGCCGAGGGAAAATTCCAACCGCCACCGAAGGAACGATCGTAGTAACAATGAACCACATGAGGATGGCGCTGTGGATGTTCCTCATGATGTCAACCTCGGGGATGATGCAAGCAACCTTGAACATTTGATGGCTATGCAAAACCAGCTCATGCAAGCTATGATGCAAACGTTAGGACAGCTGCAGGGCAATAACAACAACCCTAACCACGTTCATGCCCCCCCCCACCACCGCCACCACCACCAGCTCACAACAGATTGGGAGAATTCATGATGACTAGGACACCTACCTTTGCACAAACCAATGATTCTATGGAGGCCGATGACTGGCTGAAGTCTATTGGGAAGAAGCTTGCTATTGTTCAATGCAGTGATCGGTAGAAGATTCTCTTCGCATCACACCAACTGATGGGAGCAGCCGCTGATTGGTGGGACGCTCTTTGTAATGCTCATGACAACCAGGAGACAATTACTTGGGCTGAATTCAAGGAGAGTTTCCGCTCTCACTATGTCCCTGAAGGAGTCATGATCCTTAGAAGGTAGGAGTTTGAAAGTCTCAGGCAAGGGAGGAAGAGCGTGAATGAGTACCTCAACAAGTTCATGCAACTGTCAAGGTATGCTCCAGAGGACGTTAACTCGGATCACAGGAAGCAGTACCTGTTTATGAGAAGACTGAACAATGAAATTCATGTCCAGCTGCTCAACAATGATTATACAAACTTCCAGAAGCTTGTTGATAAAGCTATAGTGGTGGAGAGCAAAATCCGTAAGATTGAACAAGAGGGCAAGAGGAAGATTCCATATCATGGACAGCCACAAGGAAGCAATGTACGCCCCTGCTTTATGCCACCAACTGTACCATACTATGGATCGTCTGCTTCTACTTTCCGCGCTGCAAATCCACCTTGCTCTAATCAGCCACCACAGCAACGTCCAATCGTGCAAGCACCCCGTTTGCCCATGCCTCCTGCGCCCCGTCCCAACATGGGTGACTATGCTCAAAATCAGCCTCGCCCCAACCTTCCTGGTGTTATTGGCAACAAGGCATGCTTTTTATGCAGAGAGACGGGACACTTTGCAAATCAGTGCCCCCAAGAAAGGACTTGGACAGCCAAGCAATGCACCCAAGCAGAACCCACGGCCGAATGGAGGAGCAACATAAGGCAACCGTGGACAGATGACCTTTGCTCGTGGCCATGTGAATCACATCTCCACTGAGGAAGCACAACAAGCTGAGGACGTCGTGATTGGTATGTTTCTTCCCAACTCCAACCCAGAAACTGTTTATTCGATTCCAGAGCATCGCATTCATTCATCTCATCCAAGTATGTTGCCAAGTATAACCTGCCCATGTCCCACATGAAACAAACTATGTTCGTTAATTCTCCCGGTGGAGAGATGAGGACTAATATAGTATGTCCGAAAGTAAGCCTTAAAATAAGGGGGAGTAGACATTCTCGCCAACCTCGTCGTCTTGGATTCCGAAGGGATTGATATAATACTTGGAATGGATTAGTTAAGCAAGTATAATGGAGTGACTCAATGTTCTAAGAGGGTCGTGCAGTTGACGAGTGAGCATGGGACTCGTACCGAGTTCAAGGCAGACTAACTTGCAACCGAGGAGGCAATGCTGAACCACGTGGAAGAAGTGCCGTTGGAAAGCATTCCGATGGTTCAAGAATATTCAGATGTGTTTCCGGAAGAACTGCCAGGTATGCCACCTGATCGTGACATCGAGTTTTCCATTGATTTAGTACCCGGTACTGCACCTATAGCTAAGATGCCATATAGGATGCCTGCCAATGAATTAGTGGAGCTCAAGAAACAAATTCAGGAGCAGCTAGATAAGGGTTTTATACGCCCAAGCTCGTCACCATGGGGAGCCCCCGTGCTCTTTGTAGACAAGAAGGATGGAACCCAAAGGATGTGCATGGATTATAGGTCTCTCAACAAAGTGATGATCAAGAATAAGTACCCGCTGCCCCACATAGAGGACTTATTCAATCAAATGAAAGGCGCCCGGATTTTTTCTAAGGTTGATCTTCGGTCGGGATACTGGCAGCTGAAGATTAAATCCTCTGACATACCCATGACGGTGTTTCAAACACGGTGTGGTTTGTACGAGTATACCGTCATGTCATTCAGGTTGATAAATATGCCTGCATACTTTATGTATCTCATGAATAAGGTCTTCATGCAGTACATGGACAAGTTCGTCATGGTTTTCATCGACAACATCATGGTGTATTCAAAAAGTGAAGAAGAACATGAGGAACACTTGAAATTGACATTGCAGAAACTGTGAGGGCATCAATTGTATGCCAAGTTCAGCAAGTGTCAATTTTGGCTAAAGGAGATATTACTTAGGCTACATCATCTCCGAAGGAGGAGTATCGGTTGATCCCGGAAAAGTGAGGGATGTTTTGAAGTGGAATCAACCGCAAAATGTGTGGAACATTCGGGGTTTCCTTTGGATGGCTGGATATTACCGCCGGTTCATCAAGGATTTCTCCAAAACAGCGAAGCCTATGACTGAATTGCTGATGAAAGAGACAGCTTTAAAAAGCTAAAGAAGAGATTGCCAACAGCACCGGTTTTGGTATTGCCAGATGTAAGCAAGAGCTTTGATATATATCGTGATGCCTCAAGACAGGGATTGGGATGTGTACTTATGCAAGAAGGACAAGTGGTAGCCTATGCATCGAGGCAACTAAAGAAACATGAGCTGAATTACCCTACGCAGGATCTGGAACTCGCAGCAGTGGTACATGCCTTGAAGATTTGGAAGCATTATATACTTGGTCACCGATGCGAGATTTATACGGATCACAAAAGCCTCAAGTATATATTCATACAAATGGATCTGAATTTGAGGCAACGCCGATGGTTAGAGCTCATCAAAGATTATGATGTAGGAATAAACTATCACCCAGGAAAGGCCAATGTAGTAGCGGATGCATTGAGCTGAAAGGGAGCATGTCACAGAATCACGGTTCGGGAGCTGCCACACGAGCTACGTAAGGAGTTTGAACGGTCCTCCGGTTCTTGAACGAGATGGAGGTGATAGAACTAAACTCTACGTTGGAACAAGAGATACGAGACGGACAAGCAACGGATGAGGAGATAAAGGAAATCAAGAAAAGAATCCGACAAGGGATAGAGAAGGATTTCTAGGAAGATGAGAATGGCACGCTTTAGTTAGGGAAAAGGATTTGTGTGCCTAACGTGAAGCACATCCGTGACGCTGTACTAAAGGAGGCACATGACTCACTATATTTCATACATCCCGGCTGTACGAAGATGTATAAAGACTTGAAAACTTGCTATTGGTGGGATGGCATGAAAAGGGATATCGCTAAATATGTTGCCCTGTGCGACACGTGCCAACGAGTGAAGGCCGAGCATCAGAGACCCGCTGGATTATTGCAGCGGTTGAAAGTATCCGAGTGGAAGTGGGAAGAAATCGGTATGGATTTAGTAGTTGGATTGCCACGTACTCAGTCCGGTTATGACTCTATTTGGGTTATGGTGGACTAATTGACGAAATCAGCTCACTTTATTCCTGTTAGGACCAAGTACACCTTGGCGCAGTAAGCTGAGCTGTATATGTAGCAAATAGTATGTCGTCATGGAGTTTCGAAGAGGATAGTTTCAGATCAAGGTTCTCAATTTACCTCTAGGTTGTGGGAGAAGCTGCATGAAGATATGGGTACACGGTTGAATTTCAGCTCCGCGTATCACCAACAAACCGACGGGCAAACCAAGACGACGAATCAGATATTGGAGGAAATGTTGAGAGCTTGCGCCTTGAAACATTGGCATAGTTGGGACAAGAGCTTGCCGTATGCTGAACCCTCATACAACAATAGCTACCAAGCCAGCCTGAAGACGTCACCTTTCGAGGCACTATACGGTAGACGGTGTAGAACACCCCTGTTCTGGAATGAAATGGGAGAAAACCATGTGTTTGGACCTGAAGTGCTGCAGGACACCGAGAAGCAGGTCCAAACAATATGTGAAAACCTGAAGGCTGCCCAGTCACGTCAAAAAGGCTATGCGGACAATAGACGAAAAAGTCTGACCTTTGAAGTCGGGGACTTCGTGTATCTTAAGGTGTCGCCTATCTGAAGCCAACGACGGTTCAACGTCAAAGGCAAGCTAGCACCTAGCTACATCGAACCATTCAAGATTGTGGGCAAGCGAGGAGAGGTAGCATATCAACAAGAGCTGCCAACACACCTCTCTGACATGCACGACGTATTTCACGTATCTCAGCTCAAGAAGTGCCTAAGAGTGCCGAAAGAACAAGTATCAATGGATGAGTTAGATCTCCAGGAGAATTTGACCTATGCGGAACACCCTATCAAAATCCTGGACATGAAGGAAAGAGTTACGAGGAACAAGGTAATCCGTTGGTGCAAAGTACAATGGATCCATCACACGGAGGCCGAAGCTACATGGGAGCGTGAAGAAGACCTCAAGATGGAATTCCACCATCTTTTCTCCACTCTATCGAATCTCGAGGGCAAGATTCATTTTAAGGGGGTAGGTTTGTAACACCCTCATAGTTATTGTCATGCATTGCATATAGAGAAGCAATTACAAAACAAAAAGAAGAAAAGAGAAAAAGGAGCATAGAAACAAATAAATAAATAAATAAAAGAAATTAAAATAAAAAGAAAACCTGGCCGCCCCTAATCCCCCCCCAATTTTCCCCTAATCCCCACCTAAAATCCCCCCTTAGGGAATTTTTCCCCGCATTTGGGGATTTTCCCAAAATATTGGCCGGCCCCAAAAATCCCAAGGGATCCCCCCACATTGGGATTCCCCCCTCTTGGCCGCACCCCTTTCTTAGGGGTAGAAAACCCTAGCCGCAGCCAAGAAAACCCCCCTCTAGGGATTTTCCTCTCCCCCAATTAATTCTAGCCCTTGATGGAAAATATTTAGTTAAATCCCAGCCCCTAGCTCCCACCTTTTCTCAAATTAAATCCCAGCCATTGCCTAAAAGATTTGCCAGAATCCTGGCCCCCTTGGCTATTTTCCCCTTGGCCATGGTGCTCTAATCTTTGTGATTTGCATGTGTTTTGACTAATCATCATGGAGGTATACTCCGTAAAACCTTGTGTGTTAAGTGGCATTGATTTTCAGGTTTGGAAGGCACGAATGGAGGCTTTCATTCAGGTGCAACACTTCGCAATATGGGAAAAGGTGTACAAGACTTATGACGTGCCGCCAAACGATCAAGTCACGGCTACGAGCATGAGGGGTGTCGACAACAACAATAAAGCATGGAACTTGATCATACAAGGATTAACCCAAAGTGACTTCGACCGTGTTGCACACCTCTGATCTGCATACGATGTGTGGAAAGCACTTCGTGACTACCATAAAGGATCCAACACGATCAAGGAGGTAATACAAGATATGTTCAAGAAAGAATACATGCGCTTTGAGATGCAACCCGGTGAGTCATTCGATGACCTCTTTGCTCGCTTCAACAAAATTCTCAGCAACTTGCGTAGTGTCAACGTTAATTTTTCAGATGCTGAAAATGCTAGACAATTACTTAGTGCATTAGACATGTCAATTTGGGAGATGAAAGTTACATCTATTCATGAATCTACTGTCATGAGTACACTTACATTAGATGTGCTATATTCTAAGTTAAAAGCTCATGAAATTGACATAATATCACGTAAGAACCCCAACAAGTCTCTTGCATTTGTTTCACAACGTGACATGCTTAGCTCTAGTTATTCTTCATCTTGTGGTACACTTTGTTTGTTGTACTCTATAACCCTTGAACAGATTGAAGAGTTTCTAGAGGAAGAACTTGCACTCATCTCTACTCGGTTCTCAAAAGCATTGCAAAATGTGAGAACTAGAAGGAGAGGAAGTGCCGGACCTCAACGATGCTTCGAATGTGGTAAGACAGGACATTTTCGTATGGATTGCCCTAGTTTCAGGTCCTACTACCCGTGATGAAAAGCAAACTAGGACGAAGCACTCCTCTGCAAATGATAAGAAAAAGAAGAAGGGTTTTATAGGACGCCAATTGGTAAATAGTTTTATCTCCACACTTCAAGAACTTGGCTCGAGCGATGTGGACATCGGAAGTGACGAAGATGAAGATGATTTGGCAAACTTATGCTTCATGACGGGCAAGTCAAGTTCAAGTATGGAGGAGGCAGAACACAAGAGCAACAATGAAGAGGTATGTCCTACTTGCGAAGAAATGTGTGATGCTTCTCGTGCCACTGTTATAGTTAAGAAAAAAGACAAAAAGCTTAGGGACAATGCTGTTAAAATTGAGTCACTAGAATCTGAAATTAATCATTTGAAATCTTTGATTCCTAGTGATGATTTTTTTTCCTCATATGATTTAATATATGAACAATTGTCCTCTCTAAGAAGTGCACATACCTCCACACTTGATAAACTTGACTTAGAGATTGAAAAGAACAGAGAGCTTGCTGCACTTAATGATAAAAACTTGAAAGATGCTTGTTGTTCTACAATTGATTTGCATTGTTCTACTTGTGATGATCTTAATAAGAAACTACAAGATGCTATGAATGAAATTTCTATATTGAACAATGCTTTACGTTCTCATGAAGTTAAGTATTGTACCAATTGCAAACTAAAAGGAAAAACCTCATGTCAAAACTGCCTAGACTTGTCTAAGAAACTTGATGACATGAATAGGACACTAGAGCGGTTTTATAATGGGAATAAGAATCTGATCTTGCTGTTGAATTATTCTAAATCTTGCAATGATAAAACTGGTTTAGGTTTTGATTCCCTTGCTCATGCTAAAGCACATCCACTTAACATTGTAAAGTCATTAGAAAGTGGTTTGATTAAGTTCCTAAACAAAAAGAACTGGTTTTTAAATCTGCAGGAGTGTTGCCTCATTCGGTTTCAGATAAACATGTTGTCTGCTCATCTAGACATGAACATAAAGTTAAATTTCATTGTACCTACTGTGGTAGAGATAGCCATGTCATAGATTTTTATTATATACTAGCTAAGCAACAGAAAAAGGAAAGAATCATTGCTAGATCATATAACAACTGTGCAAAACCTGTTGCGTGTGCTGAACAGAATATTAGGAATATGCAACCTGCTGTAATGAGTCAAAAACATGCAAAGTTTGCTTCCGGACCTACTGTTTTTAATGCTACTCATGTAACACCTCGTAGGTCAGTAGTTGGGTACAAAAATCCTCAAACTTTGGCTCATAAACCTGTTGTTTTATCTCAGCCTTTGCGTGTTACTTCTGCTGGATGTCGTGTGACTCAGTACTGGATTCCTAAATGCCTTTTGACTAACCCCAGTATTAAGTCATCGACGTATTGTACTTCTATGTAGGTTCCACGCTTCAGGAAGGAGAACATTTGGATTGTGGATTCAGGATGCTCCCGCCACATGACCGGTAACAAAGAATGGTTCTCCTCCCTCTCTTTTGTGTCACATGTAGAAAATGTTACTTTTGCCGATAATTCTTCAACTCCTATAATTGCTAAGGGTTCGGTTAGAGTAAATAATCACTACACTTTAAAATTTGTGGCACTTGTTAAGAATTTGAAATACAACTTGCTTTCTGTTTCACAATTGCTAGATGAAAATTTGGAAATTATTTTCACTAAAAATTGTTGCAAGGTTGTAGATTCAAATAGTGGGCTCATTTTTAATATGTATAGGTTTGGAAGAGTTTTTAATGCTGATTTTGATATGTCATCCTCTAAGCATAGATGTCTAGTTGCTAATGATTCAAAAGACATATTTTTGGCATCGTAGACTTGGTCACGTAGGCTTTGATCATCTCACACTTGTTAGTGCTCTCGATTGCATAGGTGGGCTGCCTAACCTTAAAGGGGACAAAGAAATGGTGTGCTCTTCTTGTAGACATCCTAAGATGGTTGCAGGTTCACATGCTCCTCTCACAATGACCATAACAACTGAACCGGGTCAACTTGACACCGTAGGACCTTCACGTGTTCAATCCTTCGGAGCTAAATGGTATGTTCTTGTGATTGTTGATGACTATTCTAGATACTCTTAGGTTTATTTTATGGCATCTAAGAATGAAAGTTCTAGTCACTTTAGAACCTTATTTCTTATATTATCAATTGATCACCCAGGATCTTTAAAAGCAATTAGAAGTGATAAGGGAACCAAATTTAAAAATCAATCATTTGATCACTTTTGTGCTGAAAATGGAATAGATCATTAATTTTCTTCACCATATGTACCTCAACAAAACGGTTTTGTAGAGAGAAAGAACAGAAACTTAGTTGACATGGCTAGGACTATGCTTGATGAATATCAAACTCCTAGAAAATTTTGGGCTGATGCAATTGCAACTGCTTGTTATGTCTCAAATCGTGTTTTCTTGCGTGCTATGCTAGGTAAAACACCATATGAACTTCGGTTTGGACATAGGCTTAGTGCACACACTTTCGGGTCTTTGGTTGCTAATGCTTTGTTAAGAAACATGATAATCTTGATAAATTTGAACCTAGATCCGTTGATCGCATGTTTCTTGGTTACCCATCTCATACTAGAGGCTACCGGTTGCTTTTACATGACACTAACAAAATTGTGGAGACTTGTGAGGTTTCTTTTGATGAAGCTAGCCTAGGTACTAGCTCTAATATTGCAGGACCAGACCCATATCCGCAGGGGGAGAGTATTTTCATCGAAGAAGATGAAGAAGTGATGCAGCTGCCCGAAAATTCAGGAGCTAGCTAATGACATTGTTCCAGCTCCTTATTTTGATTCACAACCAGCACTGACGACCACCATTGCTGGTCCAGATCATCCTCAAGTCACAAGTTCTTCAATTTGTGATGAACATGAAGAAGAAGGAGCTTGTGAATTGTCTACTCCCCTCCGGGTCTTCAAAAGTCATCCTCCACAGCAAATGATTGGAAGCTTGCACGAACGAGTCACACGATCCAGGTTTTGTGATCCAAACTCTCACGCTCATTCTGCATTTGTTGCTTCTTTTGAACCCAAAGATATATCACACGCACTAACTAATGAATCTTGGATTATTGCCATGCAAGAAGAGTTAGAAAATTTGGAAAGAAATAATGTTTGGAAACTTGTAACTCCACCTAAAGGTCACACTCTAATCGGAACTAAATGGGTGTTTAAAAATAAAAAAAGTGAGGATGGGGTTGTGGTTAGGAATAAGGCTAGGTTGGTTGCTCAAGGTTTCACACAAGTTGAAGGACTAGATTTTGATGAAACTTTTTCTCCTATTGCTAGAGTAGAAGCCATAAGAATTTTTTTAGCATTTGCTGCATCTAAAGGTTTCAAGTTATATCAAATGGATGTTAAAAGTGCTTTTCTTAATAGCTACATAGATGAGGAGGTTTATGTCAAGCAACCACCAGGTTTTGAAAATCCAAATTTTTCTAATCATGTTTACAAACTGTCCAAATCCTTGTATGGTCTTAAACAAGCCCCTAGAGCATGGTATGATAGGTTAAAAACATTCTTACTTGAAAAGAGGTTCACCATGGGCAAGGTTGATAAAACTCTTTTTGTGCTTAACCATGGCAATGACTCATTATTCGTTCAAGTGTATGTGGATGATATTATCTTTGGTTGTGCTTCTCATGATCTTGTGTCCAAATTTTCAGCTATGATGAGTTCAAAATTTGAGATGAGTATGATGAGAGAACTCACATACTTTTTGGGGGTGCAAATCAAGCAAACCATGGAGGGTACTTTTGTGCATCAAACAAAGTATACAAGAGACCTTCTTAAGCGCTTCAACATGGATAAAAGCAAGTCTCTTCGGACACCAATGGGTACAGCAACGACACTTCAACTTGATGAAGATGGTGAACCCGTGGATCAAAAAGGACATAGAAGTATGATTGGATCACTTTTGTACCTCACGGCATAAAGACCGGACATACAATTCAGCGTATGTCTTTGTGCATGATTTCAAGCTTTCCCACATGCTTCACATCGTCATGCCGTCAAAAGAAATCTCAGGTACTTACATGGAACTCAAGAATTTAGGATTTTCCTTCCTTCTTCCTCAACCGTTACTTTGAAAGATTTTTCGGATGCTGATTTTGGGGGTTGTAGAATTGATAGGAAAATTACTTCGGGTGCTTGTCATTTTCTTGGTAGCTCACTTGTTGCTTGGTCCTCTAGAAAACAAAATTCAGTTGCTCAATCCACAGCCGAATCTGAATATGTAGCTGCTGCTAGCGCTTGCTCACAAATTCTTTGGATTGTTCAAACACTTAAGAACTATGGGGTTAATCTAGATAGTGTTCCACTATTTTGTGATAACACTAGTGCCATTTGCATTGCTAAAAACCCCATGCAACATTCGAGAACAAAGCACATTGACATTAGGTATCACTTTCTCAGTGATAATGTTGAAAAAGGAAACATTGTGCTTCACCATGTAGATACCGAACAACAATTGGCTGACATTTTTACAAAACCTTTGGATTTCACTCGTTTTTGTTTCATTCGTAGTGAAATAGGAGTTATGCATCCTCATGGCTTAAACTGAGGGGGATTTTTGAAATTTGGGAAGTCTATGTGTGAATCTGAAATTAAAATAATATGAGCATAGTATTTCATACATATATGACTTTGTGATTCCTTTTATATGCTGAAATTATTACTACCTTACTCATGTTATATATTTTGTAGTTTTTGCCATGACTAGTAATTGGAATAATTATTTACACTAAATCTGGTCATGATCGAACTTTCTTGCTGTTTTAAACTTGTTGCATGCTCACAAGTTCTCTTAATAATGAAAAAATAATCAATCAACTATTCACATGTTGAGCTTTTATGTTCAAATGAAAAATTGAGAAAAAGATCAAGAGAATATGCATGCATCGCACTTCTTCTTTTGAGATGGATTTTGCACTTAGATATGAACTTGGAAGAAGTTGTGTATGACTAACCATGTCCTTAAGCTTCTTATTGTCAAATGACATAGGTTTGGCCTTGTTGGTTAGCATAAGGCTGATGCGGCATATAATCTCTTGCAAATATCATATGATCTGAATTTGTGCTTTGAAAAATAATTAAAATACAGCAACAAGTGTCATGCTTTCAGGTCTTGAAATAGTTAAGTTTGTGAGATCATGACTTGCTTAAATTGATAATTACACTTGATCTCTAGCATGGATTATACTACTTTATGTATCTCATTGATGTGATAGTGTAAGTTACTTGATAGTATGGCTTGGATGAGCTTTGTTTTATATGTATATGTTATAAATATGCTCATAACAATTAAAATTTCTCTTTTGAACCTTGCTGAATACATTGTCAAAGGGGGAGAAATTGATCACACATTGCACGATTCACAAGTGTTTTGGCACGATTCTTCTCAGGGGGAGAATTTTTGTTTTTCTTCTCATTTTATTTCTGGTTTGCAAAGGGGAAGAAATATGTATAGGGGGAGAAATTTTTGTTTCAAAATTTCATTCTCATTTGATTGTTTTCAAAATTTTTCATGTGAATAAGCCAATGTTCAGATTTTAAGTGGTGTTGCCAGTGCATTCATCAAGGGGGAGATTGTGAGACCTTTGTGTGCTGAATACATTGGCTATGACGCTAAAAGTTTTGAATTCTGCCAAAACACACTTTTTGTCAAGGTCCGACTCTAGGTCCGAGATCCGACAAGATCCGACGTAAGGTCTGACTTGCTATGGCTAAGTACATGTGTTTGGTTAGCTCTGGCAGTAGGTCCGACTAGCTTTGGTAAGTTCCGGTGCTAGATTCTGCTAGCTTTGGTAAGCTCCGGCTCATGGTCCGGTTAGCTTTGGCAAGGTCCGGAGCTAAATCGCAATGGTTCTGTTTTTTCCATGTAAATATTTTGAACTTGCTTTACATATATGGAAAGTTTGCTTAGTATTCTTTTACTAAGTTTTTGAAGTGTTATGGCCGTTTAAGGTGGTTAACATTTTGCTATGGTTTGAGGTGTTCACGTAAGGTGTGGTTTTTGGAACTGACGTGAGTCAAGTCGTGGACTTGTGCTCGAAAGTATTGGATGTTTATTCATGCGCAGGTGTTGCTTGAGTGGATCCATTGAAATAGTCTTAGGGAGAAGATGAGGTTCAACAACCAAGTTCGGGAGGAATTGTGGTTGAGTTGATCGGGAGGTCGCGCAGCATGTTTGGATCAAGAACAATGCATATGAAGGTATCGTGGACGTCGTTGGAAGGTGTTTGCATGTGTGCAAGGAATGCATGGACGTGGTAACATGGTTCCAAGGCGTGATGAAGAGATGTGGACATAAAGAATTGGTAGGAAAGGTCCAACCGGCTGGATTATGGACTCAGACGGCGGCTGAGTCGGTTATGGCTCAAATATGGAAAGATTTGAGTTGGTTATGATAGGATTTCGTGTTGGACACGAAGTTGAGTTGTTTTAGTAATGTGAAATACGTTCCTAAGGTGTTTGGAAGTCTTAAGATTGCTTCTATCTGCGTATAGAAGAGTCTTGAGCAGTTATGGAAAGTTTCGATTAAGAAACTGAATAGGATTAGAGTGTTAGTTTGAATTGGGTTGGCCTCCGGGATGGTTATATAAGCAAGGGAGGCCAGAGCTCGTGGTAAGACGACCTTGGACTGTTCCTCTTATGTTTTGATCAATAAAATTCGTAATTTAGAGGAGCTTTTGTGCCTTGTTTATCCGACTTGTTTTTGTCAAGTCTTTCTCGTCGAGTTTCTGGACAGCACGACAGTGCTTCGGTGTTTAGATCATAACTCGAGTTTTACAGATCCAATTGACGTGAATCTTTTTGGGTTGTCTTCACAACTTGATTATCTATCATCTTTGAAAATTTCATGGTCATCTTATTTGAAGTTTCTGATCTAAACGAGTTTCTTTGCAGTGTTGCAGATCTGGTTTTTACTCGAGTAGAACAGATTAACTCTTGTTTGATCTTTCGATCATAACTTGACTTTTGTTGACGGATTTCCATGATTCTTGTTGTCGTATCTTTGTGACTTGATTCTCTATAATATATACCACTTTTGTCATGGTTGAACTGTAAGGGCCTCAGTTTTTGACACATGTTTGAAGTGTTCATCACCACACACACACCTCATTTGAAGCAAGTTGATAAACACATTTGAAGAGCAAGTAACCACCATCAACATGCTCATTAGAAAACAAACTCACAAAGTGTAAAAGTGGCATTTCCCACATACATCATATAGGGGCTGGGCATTTGGAAAACTCCTACACATTGCTAGGAATGTCCATGCCAAGTTTCACCCAAATGCAAAACCTTTTTGAGGTCATTTTCGGTATAGCTAGAAAGAGGGCAGTTTGACCTCAAATTCAAATTCAAACTGCTTTTATCCCATGAATTCAAAAGTGGGAGGTATATTCTTACTCAGCACATTTTTGTGAGCTCACACACCAATTTACACTACATTTGGAGTTGATCTTGACATGAGCTAAGTGGGGCAAATTCAAACTTTATTTGAATTTCAAACTGAACATGTGCTGAAATTTATCCAAACCAAACCCAATTTGAATTCTAACCAATTGAAATGGCTCAAGGGTAGATAATTCAAATCACCATGGGCATTGTGGGAACTACTGTTTACAACAGTGATTTGGAGTTAAGTTCAGGGGTTAAAATGGAGAGTGGGACCCACATGTCATAGAGCTAAGAGGGGTGACTTGCACACAAAGTCACAGCCTCAGTCGGAAATTCCACCGAGCAGCTGCCGGGTGTGCCACCGAGAAGAAACCGGCGCCACCAGCTGCTTCCTATCTCGCGCACTGGCGCCCAGGGCGGCCTTCTCGTGCCCCCACACGACCCTCACCACCTCAGCCGAACGAAGACCCGGTTGCCTTCTTATCCTCGCGGGCGACATCGAGCAACGCCATTCTTTTTCCCCCGAGCTCTCGGTCGATCAAGAAAACGAAGCAAACAATCGCGCCCTCGCCCCCCCCCCCCCCCCGAGCTGCTAGGCAACGCTCTGAGCTCAAGCACAACTCTCCCGACACCTAGACCACCGGGTTTCGGCCTCTGTTCCCTTGATCAACGACGACCGCCGTGACTTAGTTCAAGAACGGCGATCGGTCTCATGTGGGCAATGTACCGCAGCCACTTCCATGGCCAAGAAAGGGCGGAAAAAGGAGTGCACGGACTCCACGCTGCTTCCACCTGAAGCTCAAGCCACGTCGTGAGCTCTCGCCGGTGAATTCCGAGATTTTGCGCCAGCGGCCTCAACCCGAGCTTCCGGTACGATTCCTTAAAATTCTCCTTCTCTACTCCTCCTTAGGTCATCAAACTTTGCACGTGTATGCTGGATTAGCCTGCGATCAATTATCCTTTAGCATCCATCGCATGAAGATGCCTCGGAGCGGCGGAATTCAAGCTCTACTAAGGGTGTTCGCCGCGGACCCATTCGGTCGCACGGTGAAACCATACTTGCGGCCACTCCCGAGCTACTCAGGGGTTGTGCCGAGCTTCCTAGAGCTGCGCTGGTGCTGTAGAGCCCATCGGTGCAAGTATTGGCGTGCCAGAGACCTGGGGCGACGGCGCCGAACCACAGCAGTAGCCGCCGCACGTCGCCGAGCTGGTTCCGGCCACAGGCAGCCCAAGCAGAGCCCACCATTGAGTTCCTCGTTGCCCTAAACCCTCTGGCGACGAGTCTCTGGCTGGGCGGCGGCCGAAAACGCCGGTCCGGCGAGCAGCCGTCTGCTCCGGCGAGGGGGGAGCGCGCGGGCGCGAAGAAGAAGGCGGGAGGAAGAAGAAGACGTGGGGCCCGGCTGTCAGCGGCTCATAATTTAAATCGGGATCGGGCTGCGGCTCGGATCCAGTGTGCTGGCGCGCAAAAGACTCCTAGACCCCGGTGTGCCGACGCCTCAGCACACAACACGTGTCCCCGTGGCCCACCAGCAGATTTAAACTTTTCCCCCGATTTTCAGATTTCATTCAAACTTTAAATCCTCATAACTTGGGCTAGAAAACTCCAAATCGAGTGAACCAAAATTTGTTGGATTCAGCTCTCTGAGCACTTTCCAGCAAATCAAGTTTCACTTAATGAAAATCCTTATTTCTCCAGAATTAATTCCTCAAAGCTTAAACTGTGTGGAATTTTAACTGAATTATCCCTTGGAGGAAAATTGTGAAATTTTGCTATTCGCAGAAAGTCATGGCTTGCTCTATGAAAATCACTAGAACACCCTAAGAGTTTCAATTAGGTCAAGGACATAATTAATTGTGGAGGGCTCAAATGAGCTTTGCTGCAACTAAAACTTGACCAAGAATCTGTTTAGGTTGTAACCAAGCCACAGCATAAATCTCAGAGTCAATTAGTCTGTCTAATGGGACTTATAGACTTCACAAGTTTAAAGCTCAATTCAAATGCATTTGAATTAATACATCTATTTGTTATATCATGTAGTCGCTAAGGTCGAGGAGGAACCCGAAGTCTTAGACTTCGTTACTCCGGAGGAACAGCTAGCCTACGACCAAGAGCAGCAAGGCAGACTCCGGTTTGCATTAACCTTTTTACAAATTTTTATTGTTTTGAGCACTTACTTGAGTATTATGATTCCTTTCATAAGACTCTTGTTTGGAAACCAAATTGCATAGCCAAGAAAAACCATGGGTTGGGATTAGGATGGAAAACCTTGTTAGCTACTCCAAAGCTAAGTTAGGGTAGGATTCGGTACAAGTCGAGTAGTTGGAACTACTCGCGAGCATAGGCTAGAGGCACTCGACTTGGGTAGAGATAGCACATGATACACATGGCAAGAAAAATGAGACCGAGCGGAGAGTAAGGTTAGCAGGACTTTGGGGCCTGTGTGCTATAGCTCCGTTTGTGTCGATTGAGGACCGAGCCGTGTGCGGGCCTGTTGAACAAGCTAGAACAGTGCCGAAGACCTACCGGCTATATGGGAACTGGGAAACTGATGTAACTCGGGTAGCTGGGTGTTGAGGCATAGCTGGTCGTTCAGAGGGTAGGTTGAGAGCTCGAGGTGTAAATCGGCTGGCGGCACTGAGATGCGCATGCAAAGACCTCTTGCTCGGGACGATTGGACCGGTTCAACATTTGGCTAACGGGTGAAAGGTGGTTGCGTACAGCGTCCGTGATGGTTGTTGTAGGCAACATCGAGTACGTGCGTACGTGGCGGGTTGTTCGGGTAACCCTGCAGGTGTAAATCGATTATAATCGCCGTCCCTCGCGGTCAGTGAGTACCACTTGTTCACTGTACCGTGACGTAGAAAGAACAGGCTAGTTACATGTTAAAATGTTGCTGATCGAAAGATGGAATTGATTGTTAATGATTGCTGTCGTTTAGAACTAATTAAAGTTCCTTTCAACTTTGGGCAAAGTACATGAGAGAAATGCGTTTCTTGTTTGATTGCGGCTCTCTCATGTGCCTTAGCGTAAGGTTCTCCACAACCTACTGCTAAAATTTGAAAGTAAGGTTCCACTAATTAGTCGAGTCCTTGCAACTGATTTTACCTCCTGTACCTATCATTCCTCATGTAGAAGTTCCATGTTTAGGAGAGACGGGTCAGTCTTGCTGAGCCTTCGTGCTCACTGCTTGTGTTTAAAGCTTTTGCAGGTTCTATGAGGAAGGGACTCCCGAGGAGGAGGCGGAACCCCAGGAGTGGAACCCTGTCGAGTGAGAGTCGTGCACGCCGCCGTGTTAGTGTGCGTGCATGCTAGCAAGGACACGTTCACGGGCTGAATGTGAATTTGATGCGTAGTCTACGCCCGTGAGTGTAGACTGGACCTATTTTGATGTAAAAATGTTCATAAACCACTTTATGTAATAAACGTTTTGCTTTCGCTTTGTACCTTTGATGTGTGTTATCCGGTGCTGTGCAACGCAGCACCCCTCAGCGTGATCCTGGCTCGACAAGACCGTGGGGTCGTGTCAGCGTTGGTATCAGAGCTCGCTTGAGGTTTAACGCACTAAAAAGGTCATCTTTTTCAAAAATCCAGTGAGGAACGAGTTAGTAGCCCATATAAGGATGTTATTAGGTTATAGAAAGTGGCATACTAACCTATTTGATTATGTCGGGAAATCGTGCATCTCGGGACGTTTATGTCTTGGGGGGTGCACGTAAGCGCTGTCCACCAGTGCGCACAAGCTGAAGGGTGGAGCCCCACGGGTGGCAGGTAACCCGACCCGCTTAAATATCCACTACGACTCTTCATGTCGTTTGGGGTATTCGAGCAACGTCTGTCCCTGGCGTGTGTGGTGCAATTTGGGAGACCCCGTCACGTGGTCTGAAACGTGAACACGTAACTCAAGGTGTGTTTGGCTTGAGAACATCCGGGCGAGTGATGACGGCCGGGTGTACGAACTGTATGGATACCGAGCTCGGTGTGCAGACGAGTCTGATGATTGTTTGAGTTTCTGCAGGTAGTCTAACCACAAAACGGTAGACGTGTAGCATCCGTGTGTGAGTGACATTTAGTGCCACTAAATTAATGAAGCCGGCTAAGTCCCGTATAGGTTTTTCTTTGTGAGGACGTAGTACCAACATGCTTTGGTGACGCATCGACGTCACCCTCCACTAAATGAACAAATTCATTGTAGAACTTGAAAGTTTTGACCCAAAGCACTAAATCTTGATGGAACTCCTTTCCCTAAACCGAATATTCAAAGTTATCCAGTTTTCAACTGTTAAGATACTAAGGACAGAGTCCCCTGTTTTCAGCTGAAACAAGGCTGAAGTTAATCATAGGTTAGAGATTGAGTTCTTTCAAGGTTGGGGTCATATGATACATTTCTGGAAAGCTTTGGAAGAGATTTATGACTTTTCTGTTGAGGTCCAGAAGTGTTTCAGCGCTTAACCAATCAAAAAAATGCTGTAGAGTTGAAACTGTCCAGAAAACAGGGCGGAGCAAACACTCTCTGTAAACTCTCTGTAAATTGAGCACAACTTCCTGCACAAAAGTCTAAAAATTGAAAATGAGGTAGTTCTGGAAATATTATGATATGGGTTACAACTTTGTAACAGAATGTTTTGTCAGATTGGCAGCAGGATTAACTGGGATTCTTGGATCAAGTCAGTACCTAAAGCAGGGAGGTGCTGTCCAAATTTCTCCAGAAATTATGTTAATTTTGACATCTAATAACTTTTTAACCAGGACAGATCTTAGGCCAAGTAAATACTTTCTGGAAAGCTATTGAAGTTAGCTTTAACTTTGATGTTGAGCTCCAGAATTGGTTTTGCTTTAGCATGGCCTAAATCAGGTTGAGATGGAAACTGATCAGGGCTGTCATGTTGAACAGCAGATCAGCAGTCAAATTTGTTTAAATTTGAACTATGTTTCCAAGTTTTATGGGTTCAATGACATGTTTTGTGTTATAACTCAATGGTTTACTGTTCAATAAATATTTGACATTTCTCAAATATATTTTACAGATGACAGTGGATAAACAGTTCGAGAACGGGTGGGTGGAATCTCACTGTTCTCACCTCAGCGGCTATCCGGAAGCATTGTGGCAAATGCTTCAATATTTCGGGTACAACCAAATGCTGCAGTACTTCGCCAAGGAAGAAGGCGAGGAGGGGAACAAGACGTGGACAATCTATGTCAAAGTCCCTGCAGGACCTAAGCCACCCGGTTGGGCGCCGTTCACTGTCACGGTGAGAGGTAGACAACCAGAGGGAAGGTGGCAAGTGGCAGCCCGTGACACCATATCACGTTTCTGCCAGCTACACGTGAGAGCGATGGAGGGAACTCCATACGCGCTCATTCCGGTGGAGGGATGGACTCATCATGTGTGGGAAGGGAGGTACCGGGAGGCAGCCGATCCGGGTTGCCCAAGGTACAGCCCCGCGGAGGCAAACCTCAGCCTCCAGATGAGGGCGGGAAACGCCATGATGGACAGCGAAGCTGTTCATACGGAGCATCTCGCCGCAAGGCTCAAGGAGAGCACAAGCCGTGGAGACCATTTCGAGAGTGCTCACAGCGCACTCCGCAATGTGCTCCTTCCGATGATCAAGCGACTGAACGAACAGCATAATCAGTTGCATCATCTGAAGAAGGCGAAGAAGAAAAGCCGTGTCGACATCGCGGCGTTGCAAGAGCTGGTGCAGACTCTAACCCAGCAGAATGAGGACCTTACTCAAGAGCGGGACGACACTATTGAGGAAGGGCAAGGCTGGGAAGAAGACTACAACCAGGCTATGGATGAGGTGCATGCATTGCAGGACCTCGTACCTCCGGTATTGGGCATACCGGTGCTCTTGGGTCTTCCGGCAATGGGAGAACCTGAGATGGGAGAAGAGGTGGTAGATCAGGAACCACCAGCAGAGGTACCGGAGGAGGACGACCCACAGGAGGTTGAGTTCTACTCCGAGTAGGGGGTTACAGTTGCCAAGTAGGGCAGCTAGGGAAGGGTAACCCAAACTTTTGTAATCAGTGACATGTCGCGTAGGCAGTAGCGTTTGTATAGGTAGTGATGACATGAGCACGACTTCTCAGAGACCCGAGAATAATGTATCTTGTATAAAGTTTATGCTTTATCAATATATGTGAATGTTGTGCAAATTATTCATGTGTCACTTCAATACCTACTGTTTTATATGGAACTTTTAAGTATGACATGTGCTAATCGCTGCTGTTTTGAATTTCAGAATGACTCGTACTCGTGCCAACCCGGACGTTGGGGGTACTAGCCAAGGGGGAGAGACCCCCCAACAGCCTCCCGAGGACTCCTTGGGACAGCAGCAGCAACAGCAACAGCAAACACCGCCACTGCCACCGCCAACGGTTACATTGGCCGACATCGTAGCGGCAATGGCGGGTTCCCATCAGCAGCACACAGAGTTGCTGCAAACTCTCATTGCCAATACGTCTCGCCCAGAGAGACGTCAAGACCGTGAGGAGCGTCAACAGAGCTCCTACTCTGACTTCCTAGCGACTCATCCCCCGGTATTCTCAAGGGCGGATGAACCTCTCGACACGGACAACTGGCTCCGCACAATAGAGATGAAATTCGGGCTGCTCCAGATAAGTGAGCAGCGCAAGATTCAGTTCGCGGTCCAACAGCTCCAGGGATCCGCGAGCGCGTGGTGGGCAAACTTCTGTGCTTCACAGCCCACCGATCGAGTTATGACCTGAGCGGAGTTCCGGACGGCCTTCAGGGCCTATCACATACCGCCAGGTCAGATGAAGAGGAAGACGCAGGAGTTCCTACACCTGCAGCAAGGGAGCCGGAACGCGCTGGAATACTCCAGGGCGTTCAACGATCTCACGCTCTATGCGTCATATCACGCCGATACTGACGAGAAGCGGCAGGACCACTTCTACTAGGGGCTTAATCCGCTCCTGAAAGACAAATTGGTGATTTTCAATCGCGGCAGCCTCAACGACATCATTGATGCTGCGATTGTCCAGGAGGACTCCGGCAAGGAGTTAGCGGCGGTAGAGAGAAAGCGAAGCGCGCCGCAAAGCACCGGAGAAGGAGGCGGTCCTTCTCAGAAGTTTCGGATGGTGAATCGCCCACCATCAGGTCCACGCTGGCAGCCACCACAGAGGTCGATGCCATTCCGCAGTCAGCCGTATCCTTCACCGGCATTCAGGCCGGCACTGCCCAGAGAGACGTCAAGACCGTGAGGAGCGTCAACAGAGCTCCTACTCTGACTTCCTAGCGACTCATCCTCCGGTATTCTCAAGGGCGGATGAACCTCTCGATGCGGACAACTGGCTCCGCACAATAGAGATGAAATTCGGGCTGCTCCAGATAAGTGAGCAGCACAAGACTCAGTTCGCGGTCCAACAGCTCCAGGGATCCACGAGCGCGTGGTGGGCAAACTTCTGTGCTTCACAGCCCACCGACCGAGTTATGACCTGGGCGGAGTTCTGGACGGCCTTCAGGGCCTATCACATACCGCCAGGTCTGATGAAGAGGAAGACGCAGGAGTTCCTACACCTGCAGCAATGGAGCCGGAACGCGCTGGAATACTCCAGGGAGTTCAATGATCTCACGCTCTATGCGTCATATCACGCCGATACTGACGAGAAGCGGCGGGACCACTTCTACCAGGGGCTTAATCCGCTCCTGAAAGACAAATTGGCGATGTTCAATCGCGGCAGCCTCAACGACATCATTGATGCTGCGATTGTCCAGGAGGACTCCGGCAAGGAGTTTGCAGCGGTAGAGAGAAAGCGAAGCGCGCCGCAAAGCACCGGAGAAGGAGGCGGTCCTTCTCAGAAGTTTCGGATGGTGAATCGTCCACCATCAGGTCCACGCTGGCAGCCACCACAGAGGTCGATGCCATTCCGCAGTCGGCCGTATCCTTCACCGGCATTCAGGTCGGCACTGCCAGCACCACCTCCGCAACAACAACAGCAGCAGCGGGCGATGCCGCGTGCGTATGCACCTCAGCAGCGCACGTCGGGCTTTCGTACCCCAAGCATCGGACAAGCAGCGGTCACATGCTACAAATGTGGTCGCCCAGGATACTTCGCCAGCAGTTGTCCGGAGAGACAAGGCGGCGGAGTTGCACCACAGTTTCCGGGGGGGAACCAGCCCCAGAACCCTACTAATGCGCGGCGGGCAAATCCTAGGCCTGGCACTGTCCACCAGCTTGCCATAGAGGACGTGCCGGAGGGTGAGCCAATCCTTGCGGGTATGTTCCAACTCCACCAGCATCCCGCCATAGTATTGTTTGATTCAGGCGCCACACATATCTTCATTAGCCAAGCTTTCATTGCTAGATATAGCTTGCAAATACTACCCACCGATAGTCCTTATATGATCTATTCACAGGGTGGGAAAATTTCAGCAAGCATGATGGATCCAAAAGCGCCATTATGCTTAGCGGGTAGAGTATACCCTACGTCTCTCATAATCTTAGAGGGACAAAAGGTCGATGCCATCTTAGGGATGTCGTGATTAACCCGCCACGGCGCTGTTTTAGACACCGTCCTCCGAGTTGTGCACTTAAACTCAAAAGTGCACGAATCTCACTCCATATTTCTGGACAGTCCAGAAATAAAACTTCCAAGTGTCTATGAAGCCACAACCATCAGGTTGGAAGATATTCCAGGGGTCCGAGAGTTCCCTGACGTATTCCCGGACGATTTGCTAGGGATGCCGCCCGATAGAGAGGTGGAGTTCAAGATTGAACTTGCACCAGGAACCATGCCAATATCCCGAAGGCCGTACAAGATGGCGCCCAAGGAGTTGGCTGAGCTGAAGAATCAGCTCACGGACCGCCTGGAGAAGGGTTTTATTAGGCTGAGCTCCTCGCCATGGGGCTGTTCGGCATTATTTGTGAAGAAGAAGGATGAGACGTTACGGCTTTGTGTGGACTATCGTCCATTAAACGCCGTAACCATCAAGAACAAGTACCCGTTGCCACGGATCGACATGTTGTTTGATCAGTTGGTCGAAGCAAATATCTTTTCCAAGATGGACTTAAGATCCGGGTACCATCAGATTAAGATACGGGCTGAGGATATTCCAAAGACGGCTTTCTCGATGAGGTACGTACTTTATGAGTACCTGGTCATGTCCTTCGGCCTCACTAATGCTCCAGCTCACTTCATGTATTTGATGAACTCGGTATTCATGCCGGAGCTGGACAAGTTTGTCGTGGTCTTCATCGATAACATATTGGTATATTCCAAGTCGGAGGAAGATCACAAGAAGCATCTGCGTATAGTCTTGCAACGGCTGCGGGATCACAAGCTATAAGCGAAATTCAGCAAGTGCGAGTTCTGGATATCACAAGCTCCTTTTCTCGGGCATATCATCTCAGCGGAGGGTATCGCTGTAGACCCGAGTAAGATCACACAAGTGCTGAATTGGAAGTCCTCGAGAACTGTTCACGAGGTACGGAGTTTCCTCGGACTCGGGGGATATTATCTGAGGTTCATCCCGAACTTCTCAAAGATTGCCAAGCCTATGACGGAGCTGCTAAAGAAGGCTACCAAATATGTTTGGAGTCCAGCATGTGAAGCAGCATTCAAGGCACTAGTGAAGCACCTGACATCAGTACCGGTTTTGGCGCAGCCAGACACAACAAAACCGTTCGATGTGTACTGCGATGCATCCGGCATTGGGCTCGGATGTGTGCTGATGCAAGACCGAAGAGTGGTCGCGTATGGATCACGGCAGCTTAGAAACCGTGAGCAGAATTATCCAACCCACGACTTGGAGCTCGCTGCCGTGGTACTTGCACTGAAAATGTGGAGGCACTACCTACTCGGTAACCTCGTACATTTATATACTGACCACAAGAGCCTCAAGTACATATTCACTCAGAAGGAGCTGAACATGAGGCAGCGAAGATGGTTAGAATTGATAAAGGATTACGAAATAGAGATGCATTATAATCTGGGCAAGGCAAACGTAGTGGCAGATGCGCTGAGCCGCAAGTCACACGTCAACAATCTGACCACCACACCGTTGGAAGAGAGCGAACCACCACTGCATGTGACACCACATGGAGTTCTCTACAACCTAGCTTTGATCCCCACCATCCGTGAAGAGATAGCGGCAGCTCAGAAACATGACAAGGGCATGTCGCATTTGCGGAGACGTGTAGACAGTGGGGAGTTGAAATGTTTCCGGAAGGACGGAGACGGCGTCCTATGGTTCAAAGACTGGATTGTCATACCCCGTAACCCGGAGCTACGGAAGAAATTTTTTGATGAGGCCCATTTATCAAAATTTTCTATTCACCCTGGTAGCAACAAAATGTATCAAGAACTCAGAAGCAAGTTTTTCTGGACACGGATGAAGCGGGAGATCACAAAGTATGTGTCCGAGTGTGATACATGTTGAAGGGTGAAGGCAGATCATATGCGGAAACCGGGACTGCTACAACCACTGGGCGTTCCTGCCTGGAAATGGGAGGACGTGAGCATGGACTTCATCGTCGGTTTACCCATCACCTTTCAGAAACACGATTCTGTGTGGGTGATTGTCGACCGGCTCACCAAAGTTGCCCATTTCATCCCGGTCAACACCAACTACAACGCCAAGAAGTACGCTGAACTGTACATCTCACGTATCCTATGCCTGTACGGCGTACCCCGTACCATCATATCGGATCGGGGCACTTTATTTGTGTCCCGTTTTTGGGAGCAGCTACACGCTGCATTGGGGACGAAGCTGATCCGTAGTTCAGCGTACCACCCGCAGACGGATGTGCAAACCGAGCGGGTAAACTAGATCCTAGAAGACATGCTACGAGCTTGCGCTATCAACCACAGCAAGAATTGGGATGATCACTTGCCATTAGCCGAGTTCTAGTACAACAATGGGTACCAAGCCAGCATCAAGATGGCGCCTTACGAGGCGCTATACAGGAGGAAATGCCGCACACCACTGAATTGGTGTGAGTCTGGCGAAAGGGTTACCTTCGGGATTGACCTTGTCAACAACACAGAGGAGAAGGTTCGACTGATTCAAGCGAACCTAAAAGCCGCCCAATCCCGACAGAAACAGTATGCGGACCGGAGGACATTGAAGAACTGCAACCAGATCTCACCTATCGGGAGGAACCGGTTCAGATCATTGACGAAAAGGCCTGAACCACACGCAACCGCATGTTGTGGTTCTACAAAGTTCTATGGAGTAATCACTCCGTGGACGAAGCGACATGGGAGAGCGAAGGATTTCTTCGCACTAACTACCCCGACTTTTTCACGTCGCATATCCGGTAATTTTCCACCGTCCTCTCTCTCATTTTCACCTTATAATCTCGGGATGAGATTCTTTTAAGGTGGGGGGAATGTAAGGGCCTCAGTTTTTGACACATGTTTGAAGTGTTCATCACCACACACACACCTCATTTGAAGCAAGTTGATAAACACATTTGAAGAGCAAGTAACCACCATCAACATGCTCATTAGAAAACAAACTCACAAAGTGTAAAAGTGGCATTTCCCACATACATCATATAGGGGCTGGGCATTGGGAAAACTCCTACACATTGCTAGGAATGTCCATGCCAAGTTTCACCCAAATGCAAAACCTTTTTGAGGTCATTTTCGGTATAGCTAGAAAGAGGGCAGTTTGAAGTCAAATTCAAATTCAAACTGCTTTTATCCCATAAATTCAAAAGTGGGAGGTATATTCTTACTCAGCACATTTTGTGAGCTCACCGCCTCAGCCGAACGAAGACCCGGTTGCCTTCTTATCCTCGGGGGCGACATCGAGCAGCGCCATTATTTTTCCCCCGAGCTCTCGGTCGATCGGGAAAACGAAGCAAACAATCTCGCCCTCGCCCACCCGAGCTGCTAGGCAACGCTCTGAGCTCAAGCACCACTCTCCGGACACCTAGACCACCGGGTTTCGGCCTCTGTTCCTGTGATCAACGACGACCGCCGTGACTTAGTTCAAGAACAGCGATCGGTCTCACGTGGGCAGCGTACCACAGCCACTTCCACGGCCGAGCAAGGGCGGAAAAAGGAGCGCATGGACTCCACGCTGCTTCCACCTGAATCTCAAGCCACGTCATGAGCCCTCGCCGGTGAATTCTGAGATTTTGCGCCGGCGGCCTCAACCCGAGCTTCCGGTAAGGTTCCTTAAAATTCTCCTTCTCTACTCCTCCTTAGGTCATCAAACTTTGCACGTGTATGCTGGATTAGCCAACGATCAATTATCCTTTAGCATCCATCGCATGAAGACGCCTCGGAGCGGCGGAATTCAAGCTCTACTAAGGGTGTTCGCCGCGGACCCATTCGGTCGCACGGTGAAACCATACTTGTGGCCACTCCCGAGCTACTCAGGGGTTGTGCCGAGCTTCCTAGAGCTGCGCTGGTGGTGTAGAGCCCATCGGTACAAGTATTGGCGGGCCAGAGACCTCAGGCGACGGCGCTGAACCACAGCAGTAGCCACCGCACGTCGCCGAGCTGGTTCCGGCCACAGGCAGCCCAAGCAGAGCCCACCATCGTGTTCCTCGGTGCCCTAAACCCTCTGGCGGCGAGTCTCTGGCTGGGCGGCGGCCGAAAATGCCGGTCCGGCGAGCAGCCATCTGCTCCGGCGAGGGGGGAGCGCGCGGGCGCGAAGAAGAAGGCGGGAGGAAGAAGAAGACGTGGGGCCCGGCTGTCAGTGGCTCATAATTTAAATCGGGATCGGGCTGCGGCTCTGATCCATTGTGCTGGCGCGCAAAAGACTCCGTAGACCCCGGTGTGCCGATGCCTCAGCACACAACACGTGTCCCCGTGGCCCACCAGCAGATTTAAACTTTTCCCCCGATTTTCAGATTTCATTCAAACTTCAAATCCTCATAACTTGGGCTAGAAAACTCCAAATCGAGTGAACCAAATTTTGTTGGATTCAGCTCTCTGAGAACTTTCCAGCAAATCAAGTTTCACTTCATGAAAATCCTTATTTCTCCAGAATTAATTCTTCAAAGTTTAAACTGTGTGGAATTTTAACTGAGGAATCCCTTGGAGGACAATTCTGAAATTTTGCTATTTTCAGAAAGTCATGGCTTGCTCCATGAAAATCACTAGAACACCCTAAGAGTTTCAATTAAGGTCAAGGACATAATTAATTGTGGAGGGCTCAAATGAGCTTTGCTGCAACTAAAACTTGACCAAGTCTCTGTTTAGGTTGTATCCAATCCACAGCATAAATCTCAGAGTCATTGAGTCTGTCTAATGGGACTAACAGCCTTCACAAGTTTAAAGCTCAATTCAAATGCATTTAAATTAATACATCTATTTGTTATATCATGTAGTCGCTAAGGTCGAGGAGGAACCCGAAGTCTTAGACTTCGTTACTCTGGAGGAACGCCTAGCCTACGACCAAGAGCAGCAAGGCAAGCTCCGGTTTGCATTAACCTTTTTACAAATTTTTATTGTTTTGAGCACTTACTTGAGTGTTATGATTCCTTGCATAAGAGTCTTGTTTGGAAACCCAATTGCATAGCCAAGAAAAACCATGGTTGGGATTAGGATGGAAAACCTTGTTAGCTACTGCAAAGCTAAGTTAGGGTAGGATTCGGTACAAGTCGAGTAGTTGGAACTACTCGCGAGCATAGGCTAGAGGCACTCGACTCGGGTAGAGATAGCACATGATACACATGGCAAGAAAAATGAGACCGAGCGGAGAGTAAGGGCAGCAGGACTTTGGGGCTTGTGTGCTATAGCTCCATTTGTGTCAATTGAGGACCGAGCCGTGTGCGGGCCTGTTGAACAAGCTAGAACAGTACCGAAGACCTACCGGCTATATGGGAACCAGGAAACTGATGTAACTCGGGTAGCTGGATTTTGAGGCATAGCTGGTCGTTCAGATGGTAGGTTGAGAGCTCGAGGTGTAAATCGGCTGGCGGCACTGAGATGCCCGTGGACCTCTTGCTCGGGGCGATTGGACCGGTTCAACATTTGGCTAACGGGTGAAAGGTGGTTGTGTACGGTGTCCGTGATGGTTGCTGTAGGCAACATCGAGTACGGGCGTACGTGACGGGTTGTTCGGGTAACCCTGCAGGTGTAAATCGATTATAATCGCCATCCCTCGTGGTCAGTGAGTACCACTTGTTCTCTGTACCGTGACGTAGAAAGAACAGGCTAGTTACATGTTAAAATGTTGCTGATCGAAAGATGGAATTGATTGTTAATGATTGCTTTCATTTAGATCTAATTAAAATTCCTTTGAACTTTGGGTAAAGTACATGAGAGAAATGTGTTTCTTGTTTGATTGCGGCTCTCTCATGTGCCTTAGCGTAAGGTTCTCTATAACCTACTGCTAAAATTTGAAAGTAAGGTTCCACTAATTAGGCGAGTCCTTGCAACTGATTTTACCTCCTGTACCTATCATTCCTCATGTAGAAGTTCCATGTTTAGGAGAGACGGGTCAGTCTTGCTGAGCCTTCGTGCTCACTGCTTGTGTTTGAAGCTTTTGTAGGGTTCTATGAGGAAGGGACTCCCGAGGAGGAGGCGGAACCCCAGGAGGGGAACCCCGTCGAGTAAGAGTTGTGCACGCCGCCGTGTTAGTGTGCGTGCGTGCTAGCAAGGACACGTTCACGGGCTGAACGTGAACTTGATCCGTAGTCTACGCCCGTGAGTGTAGACTGTACCTATTTTGATGTACAAATGTTCATAAACCACTCTATGTAATTAAAGTTTTGCTTCCGCTTTGTACCTTTGATGTGTGTTATCCGGTGCTGTGCAACGCAGCACCCCTCAGCGGGATCCTGGCTCGACAAGACCGTGGGGTCATGTCATGAACACATTTAGATCAGTCGCATACACGGTTTCTTTAATAGATCGATTTTCTGCCGAGGGGGTCTTTGTTGCTTCCGCTAAAAAGTTAAAATCTACCATTAACCCCCCCTCTGGTAGCTTTTCACGTGCTCTTCGATCCTACATATGGAGAATTGGATGACACAGGAAATGGGAGTCGAGGAGGACTGACCTGGAAACTGCATGGCACACGAGGGGGCCCATGGGTGGGAGAATGGAGATTTGAGCCTGCCGGTGAAACCTCAGTGGATCCATACATCCTAGTAACCCCTTTTTAAAGGCTATTTTGTGATCTCTTGGCCGTACACTGAAGGTTGTGTAGTGGTAGAATGGAGGTTTTCTCTAGTCACCGACGGGTGGCGAGATCACGAACTTGTGGGTAAAGTGGTGTTACCTTGGCAGAGTGTAAAACTTGTGTTCTGATGTGTGGACAAAGTTAACTATTCTTTTTTGTGTGTTCCACCGTATGGAGAAAGTAGAACAGAATTTTACTCATTTCCATGTCCAGATATAGAAAATAATCAAAATTTCATGCAAAACCTAAACTACAAATTTGAGGCCTTCAATCGCATAAAAAAGAAGAGGAAACAAAGCAAAAGAATATATAATAATAAGGAGACATACCTCTAAAAAGATTTGGAAACAAGACTGCCCCCCTCCAAAAAAAATTGCAAAAATATCGTCTGTCGCGACTGTAGCTATCTCAGTCACGCTCGAACAAGAACCCGTGAAAGCTATATATACACTTGTTTAATAGGCGGTCGGTGTAGGGGACCACATGTGATGACTACAATATCACAGGCGGTTCCAAATACAGACCTTGTGAAAACAAGTATATTTTCACAGGCGGTCTTTATTAAAAGAACACCTGAGATATTGTCCAATATCACAGGCATTTTATATACCGACCGCTTGTGAAAACAAGTGTATTTTCACAGGCGGACTTTAAAGTATAACCGTCTAATATATTGTCCATTTTCACAGGCGGTTCGTAAGGACGCCCGCGTGTGAAAATCTATAGCTTTTCTTGACCGGTTTTTGTTTACGGACGTACTGTGATATTAATTTATCGTGGGTGGCTTTTAATTCAGTGAACATTGTCGCGGGACGCCCGTCTCCGGATCACGGGTCCGTGCACGCTCGCCCGGGAATCGCATTGGGTGGTGGCGTGTGATGCGGCACCCAACAACACACGAGTAAAGGAAACCATATTACATAAATCATTTGCGGAAGGATACAAAGAGTTAATTTACAAATACTTATCTCAAAATATTCTACAGCGGAAGACTACAACTCTCACGACTCATTTCTAGCTTAGCATCAAAGAAACAGTCCAGCCCACGGACGTTTCTTACTAGCAACATGAATATCAAACCGCAGCAGCGAGGATGCTCATGAGTAACCACACGGAGGTTTTCGAGTCTCATCGGCAACCATTCTCATAAGCATAGAGTCAATACCTGCAAAACAACTAGTATAGTATCCGTGAGCATAAAGCTCAGCAAGACTTAACCATCGAACCTAGTCATGAAACTCTACATGAAGGTAAAGTCATAAAGTGGGATAGTAGATTGCATAATGAACTCGCCTAAATGTGAATCCTTGCTTTCAAATATTATTAGCAGAAAATTAATAGTAACCTTGGGCACGTCACATCGGGAGTCCACAATCAAACAAGAAATGCTTTCCCCGATGCAAATTGCTCAATGTGTAAAGGAATCGAGTTTGCAATAGTCTATTCATAAAAGGTAACCACACAATGCTAGTATCAACTTCAATCCACAATGATTAGTTCTTATCTCAATGCAAGTTCTTACTACGTCATGACTGTGAGAACAAGTATGCTCATTACCGCGAGCGACGGTGATTCGAATCAAAAACACCTGGACTACATGACACGTACGCCCGTACTCGACGTTCCCTACAGCAACTGTCACTGACATCGTATGCGGCAGCCTTTCCCCCATTTCACCTACGTTGAATCGATCCAATCATCTCGTACAGTAGCCACTCTTATGGTGCACCTACCAACATGAGATGTCATGAGAGCGTTACCCACATACTGCACACCGGCCTCTCGCCTGAGGCGACCGGAAAAGTCCCAACGCAAGCTTCCCGAGGTACATCGGTTTACTAGGTCCCATATAGCCAGCATGAGTCCGGTACACAACTCAAACTTACTCAACAAGGCCGCATACGAATCAGTCCTGGACCGACACGGACAGGTCTAACGCACCCAGGTCTCTATGTCCTGTTGATCCTACAACCTGCCCGGCCTCAACTTCAACTTGCTAACGATTTTCTGAACCAATCCCGTATGCCCCTTTTTCTCCTGATCATGCTAGTAGCATCTCACCACTCGACTTCTACCGAACCCTACTTAAGCATGGCAGTTCTACTCAGTGAAGAGACATCTACCCAATGCCCCATGGGTTTCTTTGGTCATGCAAGAGGAGTATCAAAACAACGAGACATAATGCACATTCCATTTCCTACCAAAAGAGTGAATACAAAGTAAAAACTTAACAGCTGTTAAATGCAAACCGGAGCTTGCCTGTTTTGCAGGGAAGTAATATATATAAGAAGTTAGTGATCTTTGATACCTCGAGCCTCTTGAGCTTAATCAACAGATCCACATGTCAAGGGATGCCTCCTTCGAAGTCCTTCGTCGTGAGCGCTATCGATATGAATATGCATAAGTTTATATAATGCAATTCAGAAATTAAATACTTGAACTTGTTAATAACAGGGGACTGTGTGAGAGTTCTAAAAGTAAGTTTTGGGGTCCCTGTTGTGCAGAAGAAGTGAGGAAAATTCCTTTGTTCACAAGAAGTTTCCTTCACATGTTCTATGGTTCCTAATGGACATGTGAGATGAGCTGAAAAGGTTTGAATGGAACTGAAGATCAAGAACTTCAATGGATTCAAAACTTTTACAGCATGTTCTACGATAACCAGGGACTTAGCTTGCCAAAGTGATAGGAATATGTGTCCCCCATAATTCCTACAAGACTCTTATGTATTTTCCCACATACCTAAACATGGAAAACTAATACAGGGACTTCTAAGGCTCAACTTGATCTGAAATTTTACATGTGAGTTCCAGGTAACAAGAAAGTACTTTAATCCGAAATTCAGGGCTTTTACTTCCTCCAGAATAATTCCTTAAGAATTTCTACTAAAAAGAATTAATTCCGAAGTACTGTGCATTTTTCATGCCCAATAAATCGAACTACAGTTTCAAGTATGATTCATAGAGGATGCCTGAATTTTTCTATTATTTTTGGAGCTATGAATTGCCTAGAACTGATTTTACAAGGTGGGGTCATTTTCTGAAAAAGTTTCTGGACAACATGAAAGTGCATCTAGGCACCCCTTGTGGATTATGGTTGATTTATGATAAACAAATGAGATCCTAACAAAATTGTTGAGAATGAGCGCAGGTTCTCAAAGAAATTAAGAAGAAAGCGCAAAAAGAAAGGAGAAGGAAGATCCAAATTGATAAGAGCTCAAGAACTGAAAAGATTAGATCATTTAGTATAGAGTGTGTTGGAGAAACACACCCCAGGAGATCAAGAGAAAGAAATCAAACTAATTGCACAATTTGAACATGTGCGGACAAGTCCGATATCATCCGGACAAGTCCGATTTTGTCTCTGGACAGTAAACAGACTAGTCCGCAATACTACGGACTAGTCCGATATCTCACGACACTTAGGGTTTTTTACATACCGCACACCGGACTAGTCAGGAGTCAACCACGGACTAGTCCGGACATTGCAAACCCTAACGTACCCATTGGAAACCCTACTATAAAAAGAAGTGTACGGCCATACCAACAGAACTCTCGAACCCCCTGCGCCGTCACACCTCCCAAGAGCCCAAAATTCACCTCTCTCCACATATTCTAACTCAAGAAGGATCAATTCTTTGGGATTGGCAATTGATCAAAGGAGAGACTTGTTCTACACCTCTTGAGCTCTTGGGTTTGATCTCTCGCACACTCTTGTTTGTTAATTGTTCATCTGTTGAGTGTGTTGAGTTGTGTTTATTCATTCGTTGTAATTCTTGAAGAGCCCTCAACTTGTGAGAAGTCCCCTTGAATGATTTATTCCCTTTGTGGTTAGTGGAAGAGAATAGGCCTTTGTGGCGATTCGACGAGGATAGGGTTGGAGAAGACCCGGTCCTTAGTGGACTCCTCAACGGGGACGTAGATTTCCTTCGTGGAATCAAACCTCAGGATAAACACTTGTCTCCTACTCTTGTTCATTAATTGTTTATCATATTCTAGTATTTAATCTATCCTTTAAAATTCACATTCAAACATTAAAATCAAAGTTGTTTCCTGTTACTCATTGTGTCACTGTTGTAATACATCCAAACTAAAAATTAATTTCCGCTGCATAGATTATTAGAAGTGAACATTGATCAATCTTGATCTCCCTAGTCCATGCATACCGGACTAGTCCGCCCAGTACCGGACTAGTCCGATTTTTCTCTGTTTAGAAAACGGACTAGTTCGCACTCTACCGGACTAGTCCGATTTCCCTGTATTTGATAAACCTACTAAGTGTTTCAGGGATTAACAAAGCATCGAAAAGCCTATTCACCCCCCCTCTAGGCTACATTCAATTGGTATCAGAGCCAAACTGTTCAAAAGAGACTCACCGCTCGAAGAGACGATATGGATGTCAAGGATGTAGACAAGAAGATCAACGACAAAAAGAGTAATGATGAAAGGACTCAAAAGCTAAAGAAGTTACTCGACGCCATTCAAGACAGTGAGGACGATGATGAGGAGGTGCTCCAACTCAAGGCCCTTCTATGGAAGAAGACAATCTCTCCAAAAGGGAAGAAGAACACCGATGATGAAAAGAAGAAGAAAGGGGGTAGTCACACAGACTACTCCCGATATCCTTTTGATTATGAACGTTTGAATTCTAACAATAATCATTACTTAGGAATTCCCCTAGGGAAAGCACCTTACTTTGATGGAAATGACTATTCAATGTGGAGACAAAACATGAAAATGCACCTTATATCTCTTAAACCAAGTTTGTGGCATATAGTGTGTAAAGGGATAGATATCCCGGATGATGACGAAGAGTTGACCCCAAGCCAAGAACAAGCCATTCATCGGAATGCTCAAGCTGCAGCTGTGATCACGTCATCACTAAGCCAAGACGATTTCACCAAGGTGGATGGACTCGAGATTGCCAAGGATATATGGGACACACTGCAAACTGCACATGAAGGTGATCGTCACGTACGCGAGTCCAAGATAGAAATGATTGAAGGTAAATTGAGAAGATTCGTGATAGAAGAAGATGAATCACCAGAAGATATGTACAATCGACTAAAGAATCTTATCAACAAAGTCCGAGCTTATGGCAGCAAGAAGTGGAATGATCATGAGGTTGTGAAGTTGATTCTGAGAGCATTCATGCCGCGCAACGTAACTCTTTGCTCTATGATCAGATAAAGCTCCGGGTACCGGAAAATGACCCCAGATGAACTTCTTGGCAAGATCATCAACTTTGAGATGATGGAGAAGAAAGCCAAGCATGTTAAGGAAATTTCCGATCTAACCTCGGCAAAGAAGAAAGGAATTGCTTTGAAGTGAACTTGTAAACCCGTATCAAAGGAAGCTCGAGAAACTTATTGAGAAGACGACAGCGACGATGAAAGCAGTGATATCGATGAAGAAGACATGATCTTGTTCATGAAGAAGTTCAAGAAAATGATGAGAAGAAATAAGGGCAGCAGCTCAAATGAAGGAAGACAAAGGGACAAACAAAGACCCAAGATGAGACAAGCGTGCTATAACTGAGGAGGATACGATCACTTCATAGTAGATTGTCTACATGATGGAAACAAGAAGAAGACAAAAGATAACAAGTCTCAACCAAAGAAAATGTTCAAGAAGAAGAAGCAATATGGTCAAGCGCATCTAGGGAAGGAGTGGGACTCCAATGATGAATCTTCATCCGTAGGAGAAGAGGAGATGGCCACCATAGCCATAAAGAAGACTACCAAGAAATCCACTCTATTCCAAACCATGGGCGCATGGAAGGACACCGACAACACTTGTCTAATGGCAAAGGAAGGTAAATCAAAGGTACCGACTAAATCTTCCTTCTCGCATTCTTTTACTAGTGATAGTGACAATTCTAGTGAGGATGATAGCAGTGATGAAGATGAATATATGCTTAGGGGTTTAGACAAAAAGACAGCTGCTAAAATGAAATTTCTACTTGATAAGCTTGTCGGTATGGAGAAGTTAGTCAATCGTCAGGAAGATATGATCATCTCCCAAAAGGAGGAATATCTTGAGATTGAAAAGCTTCTTAAATTTGAAAAGGAACAAAATAAATCACTAGAGCTTGAATTAGCTTCAAGCAAGGAAGCTTGCTTGAAGTTAAAAGACTCAAACACCACCATCAAGGATAAACTTGCTAACTTAACCAAAGTTAACAAGATCCTTGAGGGACAAGTTGAGTCACTCAAGCAAAGTGGTTCTTCATCAACGTCTAGCTCACATTCTCAACATTCGAAGTCTGAAACTAGCATTACTTGTACTTGTGCAAAAAATGACACTAACATGAAGAAAAAGCCAAAATTGACAAAGGACAAGCAATCTTCTCAAAGTGGCATATTTGACAAGGAGAAGATCAAGTATGCACAGAGTGCATACTCGGTCACAAGACCTCCTAATGTCAAATATGGCATTGGATATTGTAATGGTGAAAAGCACAATGCTATAAACCACAAGAATAACAAGGGTTGCATTGCCTTTGTCAAGGGAAACTCTTCTCAAACTACAAAGCTTAGTAATGTTGATAAAATTAACAATGCGAACACATATGAACAACAACTTCTGTTTAGAACCTTTGATGCTTCATATGTACTTATGAAAAGTAATCTTGGAAGAGTTTATGCTAAATATGTTGGGCCATGCCATGGGAATACCAAGTCTCATGTGTGGGTGCCCAAATCACTTGTGACTAACCTCAAAGGACCCAAGCAAGCTTGGGTACCTAAGAGCAAGGCATAATTTTTTTTTTTTCAGACTTATTCATCCAGCAGAGAAAAATGGGTGCTAGATAGTGGATGCACCAATCACATGACCGGAGAAAGAAGAATGTTTATGGAATATGAAGAAAATGAAGACCCAAATGAAGGCATTTATTTTGGTGATAATAGTCAAGGAAAGTGCTTGGTACCGGTAAAATTGCAATTTCATCACAACATACTCTCTCTCATGTTTTACATGTTGACTCCCTGGATTATAATCTTTTGTCCATATCTCAATTATGTGACAAGGGTTATAATTTCTTATTCACTAATGAGGGTGTGACTGTCTTTAGAAGGAGTGATAACTCAATTGCATTCAAGGGGGTGTTGAAGGGAAAACTTTATCTAGTTGACTTCAACAAAGGGAAAGCCGAGCTTGACACATGCTTGATTGCAAAGACCAACATGGGTTGGCTGTGGCATAGACGGCTAGCACATGTTGGTATGAGGAATCTTCAAAAAATCCTCAAAGGTGATCACATCCGAGGTTTAAAGGATGTTTTTTTTTGAGAAAGACAGGCCGTGTAGAGCATGTCAAGCAAGAAAGCAAGTAGGAGCACGCCATCCCGCGAAGAATGTCATGACTACAACAAGACCGCTTGATCTCCTTCACATGGATCTATTTGGTCCAATTGCTTACATAAGCATCGGCGGTAATAAATATGGTCTAGTCATTGTTGATGATTTTTCACGCTTCACGTGGGTTTTCTTTTTGCATGATAAGACAGAAACTCAAGGAACTCTCAAGAAGTTCATCAAGCGTACCGAAAATGAATTCTCATTGAAGATCAAGAACATGCGATGTGACAATGGGACAGAATTCAAGAACACCCAAGTTGAGGAGTATCTAGATGAAGAAGGAATAAAGCATGAATTTTCAGCACCATACACTCCTCAACAAAACGTAGTAGCCAAAAGGAAGAACAGAACTCTCATTGAGATGTCGAGGACAATGCTCGATGAATACAAGACTTCGGACAGGTTTTGGGCTGAAGGGTTAACACCGCTTGTCACGCCATAAATCGACTATGTCTTCATCGGTTGTTCAGGAAAACCTCTTATGAACTACTCACGGGTAACAAGCCAAATATTTCATACTTTCGAGTTTTTGGTTCAAAATGTTATATTTTAAATAAGAATCCAAGGGCCTCGAAGTTTGCTTCAAAGTCCGATGAAGGTTTCTTACTTGGCTATGATTCGAACTCCTACGCTTATCGTGTCTTCAACAAAACCTCCGGACTTGTTGAAGTCGCACGTGATGTAGTGTTCGATGAAACTAACGGCTCTCAAGAAGAGCAAGTTGATCAGTGTGTGCTAGATCAAGAAGAAGCTCCATGTCAAGCATTGAGAAGAATGGCATTGGGCGATGTTCGACCACAAGTGCCACCTTCAAATGCAAATGAAGAAAATTAACCACAGATGGAGGAAAATGATCAAGGGGGAGCTCCCATACAAGACCAATCTCAAGAAAATCAAGAAGGCCAAAACATCAATGAGGGCAACTATCCAGGGGGAGAAGAAGATGATAATGAAGATTCAAGACCACAAGTGCCACATCCAACAGTACACCAAAGCATCCAAAGAGATCACCCCGTTGACAACATAATCGGTGACATCCGAAAGGGAGTAATAACTCGATCTCGCATAGCTAATTTTTGTGAACACTATTCTTTTGTATCTTCTTTGGAACCATACAGGGTTGAAGATGCATTAAAGTATCCAGATTGGGTGATGGCTATGCAAGAAGAACTGAACAACTTCAAAAGGAACAAAGTGTGGGAGCTTGTTGAAAGACCCAAGTCCAACGTCGTCGGCACTAAATGGGTCTTCCGCAACAAGCAAGACGAACATGGAGTGATGACAAGGAACAAGGCATGACTCGTGGAAAAAGGGTACTCACAAGTCGAAGGTTTGGATTTCGATGAGACTTTTGCTCCCGTAGCTAGGCTTGAATCGATTCGTATATTACATACATATGCTACTCACAATGATTTCAAGCTTTATCAAATGGACGTGAAAAGCGCCTTTCTCAATGGACCGATCAAGGAAGAGGTGTACGTGGAGCAACCACCTAGTTTTGAAGATCAAGAGCACCCCGACTATGTGTTTAAACTGTGTAAGGCTCTCTATGGCCTCAAACAAGCTCCTAGAGCTTGGTATGAGTGCCTTAGAGACTTTTTAATTGAAAATGACTTCAAGATCAGAAAAGTTGATTACAATTTGTTTACTAAACACTTTGATGATGATCTCTTCATTTGCCAAATCTATGTTGACGATATTATATTTGGTTCAACTAACAAATCCTTTTGTCAAGAATTTAGCAAGATTATGACAGATAGATTTGAGATGTCCATGATGGGAGAGTTGAGGTACTTCTTGGGATTCCAAGTGAAGCAACAAAAGGACAGGACGTTCATAAGCCAAACAAAGTACACTCAATACATTCTCAACAAGTTTGGAATGGACAAAGCAAAGCCTATAAAGACTCCCATGACGACAATTGGACACTTGGATCTAAATGGAGATGAACCAAATGTGGATAAAAAGGTATATCGTTCCATGATTGGCTCCCTACTCTATTTATGTGCATCTAGGCCTGATATCATGTTGAGTGTATGTTTGTGTGCAAGGTTTCAAGCCAATCCTAAGGAATGTCATCTGACAACCGTTAAAAGGATCTTGAGATATTTAGTTCATACACCCAACCTAGCCCTTTGGTATCCCAAAGGTTCAAAATTCAATCTCATTGGATACTCCAATGCAGATTATGCCGGATGCAAGGTAGATAGAAAAAGTACTTCCGGTACTTGCCAATTCCTAGGTAGATCCTTAGTTTCATGGTCCTCCAAGAAACAAAATTCAATTGCCTTATCCACGGCCGAAGCGGAGTATGTTACAGCCGGGAGTTGTTGTGCACAACTTCTTTGGATGCGACAAACTCTAAGGGATTACGGTTACAATATGAGCCGTATTCCACTCCTTTGTGACAATGAGAGTGCTATCAAAATTGCCCATAACCCTGTTGAGCACTCTAGAACTAAACACATAGATATCCGGCATCATTTTTTGAGAGATCACTCAATGAAAGGAGACATAGCCATTTCCCATGTCAACACTGAAAAACAACTAGCCGATATATTTACCAAGCCACTTGATGAAAAATGCTTTTGTGAGCTCCGAAATGAACTAAATATCCTTGATGCTCGAAACGTGGCTTGAAAACTTGCATATCTGTGTGCCATCCTCAAAATCATGTTAATTATGTTGAAAAATCATCTCTCTCTATTTTCCTCTTAAAAACTATGTTAGTTACATGATCTTGGTGAATCATGGTCATAGCTTGATTGTTGTATGATTACTGATCATATTCATTAAAATATCTATGTGTCTTTGTCCCTTGTTCCTTAGTAGAAACTTTTAAATATATATATATGTTTTGTACACTTCTGTACTAGAGGCCATGGACTAGTCCGTGGTCACCCCGGACTAGTCCGCACTGGCAGACTAGTCCGCACTTAGTCTGATAGTCCGGACTAGTCCGGACAACCACGGACTAGTCCAATTTTCTCTCTGAACAGAAAACGGACTAGTCCGATATGGTCGGACTAGTCCTATATGGTCGGACTAGTCCGATATTTTGACTCCATAACCCTAGGGGACGGCTCAAACCTAATCTTCTTCATCCTCACAACCCTCCCCACTCTCTCTCTCCTCACTCAAGTGCTCCCAAGGCGGATTTGCGATTTCTCCATCAAAACCATCCAAATTTCCATGGGAATCGTTCTCCACCGCAAAGGGATCAAAGACCCCGAACTAGTCCGGATCAAAAACTCCCTCAACGCCTCGAATCGAAGGATTTGGTAAACTTCTCTCCAAACCCTAGAACCTTCGATCTTCCTTGTTTTTGCTCAATTAGATCAGCTCCTCTAGTCAATACATGCTTTATTGATGTATTACATGTACCCTAGATTATATTTGCATTGAATAATCTCAAATTTCAACAAATTAGGGCTTGAGCAGCCTCATAACGGACTAGTCTGTTATTAGGGCAGACAAGTCCGGGACAGCGGACTAGTCCAACCCTGAACACCGGACTAGTCCGGTATGCCCTGATTCAGGGATCTTGTTAGGAAATGCTAGCTTATGTCCACTCAATGCAATCCTTTGTCATCCTTGATTATTCATACCCACTTTATCCTCCTTGTCAAAAATCATGTCGGGATCGAATGAGAGTCTCTCTGATTTTGAAGCCGAGATGGATCAAGATCAAGATGTGATATCTCATATTCCGGAGTCTCGGTCCAAAAAGAGACAAGATCATGCTGTCGAGCTCTCGCTCACCCCACCCAGGGTTCACCGAAAGGTCACAATCAAGAGACCAACTTCAAGAGAAAATGTGGCAAGGGGAGGGAAAGGGGCAAGGGAAAGGGGCTTGCTCAACGCCAATCCAAGGGCAAGGGAAAGGGGCTTGCTTCCGGACCGATTGGTCCCCTCAAGATGACAGCTCCAAGGCAGGGACATATGGATCCATCGGTGGAAAAGTTCAATGGCAAGGGGAGTGATGTGGCATGGAACCTAAGAAAGGTTGATGCCTACAGCTCCGGCAAAAAGGCAGCCGACAAGAGATTTTGGAGTAACTTTCACTCGGACTACTACAGTTTAGTGTACCTCCAAATGAAGACTCTAGTGGTTCGAAGTCAATGGATCGACTGGACGTACTTTGAAAGGAAAAGCTGTGAAGCCTTTGAGGAGGTCATAGAGGCTGCAGAGAGACATGGACTCAAGGACCTGCTCGCCTTCAGGTACAACAGGAATGATGAGATCATTACCCAGTTTTACTCAACTTGCCACTTTGCTCATGATGGAGAGGACAAAGTGACTTGGATGACACATGGATCCAATTAACAATCTCTTATACTGAGTTTGCCAGACTGTTGCATCTTGAGGACACCGGCAAGGATGAGATTATGATTCACAATCTGGGAGTTGTGGAGAAGGACAAGATGGAGTTTCTCTATGATACTCAACTTCCATTCGACCCTCCCTCAACCAAGAACATGAAGCCCTTCTTCATTGTTCTCAATAGAGTGCTCCGAAAGACCATTGCTCCAAAGGATGGAGATGCCGGGAGCGTCCAAGGTTATCTGAGAACCTTGATGAAAGTGATCAGCAGGAGGAGAAGATTTAATATCTTCAGTTATATTTGGAATGACATGGTAAACATATCCTGCACACCAAACCGTTCCTGTGGCTATGCTCCTTACTTCATGTTAATGATTGAGAAAGTCACAGGAATTGAGGTTGTGAAGGATGTAGAGCACACTGCTTTAAGGCCTCAGAAGCCTCCCTCCCAGCTGCTCCCTCACCTGGATCACCTGAAGAACATCTAGAGAGAGCGCATGAAGATGCAAGGCCTGCATCCAAGACTAGGGCCTCTCCACAGAAAGGTTCCTCCAGTGGGATCATGAAGTTTTTGGCTGCCATTTTCAGTTCTTGCCGCCAAACTGAGGTGAAGATTCATAAGATGAACAAGGCAAGAAAAGAAGAGATGATATACATGAAGGCCAATGTCAAACAAATATGCCAAAAACTGGAGATTGAGCCCATTGGATCCCCGGTCATCTCAGAGGACTCTGCGTCTGAGTTTACAGAGCTTCCTCCTCTCTCCCCTTTAGAGCGTGCCTACTTTGGCATGACGAGTGGTTCCTCTCCTCCTCCTCCTCAGCCTGATGATGAAGACGATGAGAGGACCGACAGCGAGGAGTGAGTTGGCGACGACAAGTAGATCCCTCCTCTCCTTCTTTTTGGGGCCTTGATGCCAAAGGGGGAGAGATTGAGGGGGAGTCTTAGGTCGTAGGTTTTTGTTTTGATGTCCTAGCTTGAGAAATGAGTTGAGTAAGACCTATGCTATCATTATGCTGTTGTAAGACTTATGCTACCATTATGCATTTGTAAGACTTATGTTATCATTTTGCTTTTGTGAAATAACTATGTTATGCTTATGATTAATGGCGTATATTTAAAACTGCTATGTAGGATTGAGACTCTTGATGATTATGCTCATTATGATATTTACATCAAATGTATTGCTCACACATGTAGTTTTGCACCCCACCATAAAGAGTGCACATATGTCTCATGTCTTAATTGCCTATTTTGTTCAAAACTTATATGTGCACACTTTATGAAAATCTGAATTCTTATTGTCATATTTGTGAGATCTCAATTGGTTGTCAACTATCACCAAAAGGGGGAGATTGAAAGTGCATCTGTAAGGGCCTCAGTTTTTGACACACATTTGCAGTGTTCATCACCACATCACACACCTCATTTGAGGAAGAGTGATGAACACAAATGAAGAGCAAGTAACAATTATCAACATGCTCATTAGAGAACAAACTTACACATTGCAAAAGTGGTATTTCCCACATGTGATATAGATGGGCTGGACATATGAAAACTCCTACACTTTACTAAGGATGTCCATGCCAAGTTTCACCCAAATTCAAAACCTTTTTGAGGTCATTTTGGGTATAGTTAGGAAGAGGGCAGTTTGAGATCATATTCAAATTCAAACTGTTTTTATCCAATGAATTTAAAAGTGGGGGGCATATTCTTACTTAGCACATTTTTGTGAGCTCACACACCAATTTTCACTCCATTTGGAGTTGATCTTGACATGAGCTAAGTGGGAGAAATTCAAACTTTATTTGAATTTCAAACTGAACTTGTGCTGAAATTCATTCAAACCAAACCTCATTTGAACTTTGATCAATTCAAATGGCTCATGGGTGAATAATTTGAATTGCCAAGGGTAGTATGGGGTTCACTGTTTACAACAGTGATTAGGAGTAAATTTCAGAGGTTAAAACTGGAGGTGGGAACCACATGTCAGCCACTGCTCAGATCAAACCGACTGAGACTTTCTCACTCGGGTCGCCGAGCCGCAGCGGTGATTGCCACCGAGGCCAGCCGCCGCGCCACCAGCTGCTTGCCCACGCGCGGGCATGAGGCGGTGCAGAGCCTTCTTAAGGCGCCTGCCCCCTCCTCGGCCGAGGCACCACCGTTCTTCCCCGCAAGAACTCAGCGCCGGCCGAAAACTTCCGCAGCTCGGACTTGATCGGGGAACGCCGATCGCAGCTCCCTCCTTCCACTCCAGAGCCCCAGCAAGGTACTAGAGACCTTCCTCCATCCTCCCCGTGGCTAGAATTCGGTTGAAACCGAGTGATATCGGCTGTGCCGAAAGGTCAAATTCGGGACTTGGAACCGCCGCACCTCGGGCTCTCGTGGACAGCCCAACCAGGGCGTTGTCACGCCCGAGCCAAGGCACCCTTGGACGCGCGGGTGACCGGTGCTGCTCATCCCCGAGCCACAGCTCGAGTGGTTGCTCACCGGCGGCGAATTTCCACTTTTCCCCTTTCTGTGTGCAGAACGACCTTCGGGTACGATTCTGTTTAATTCGTGCTCTAGAAAGGATTAGAAGGCCTCAAGCCGCTCTCACACGAGCTAGACACGGTAACGCACAAGTTTCCTTCATAACTCTGGGCCGGAAAACCTCTGTGCCCGGCGTAATTTGAGGTCTACTAATGGCGGAACGAACGGGCGGCATCAGGCGCACGGTGAGGACCTATTTCGGGCCTTCCCCGAGCTGCCTCGAGCTCATGTCGACCTTCTCTGAGGTCCACTGATGCTCCCCGACCGATTTCCCAAGTAGCTGAGGTGCTAGAGGGGTCAGCCGACATGATCGAAGTTGTTCCGAGGTGGCGGCTCGTCGCCGACCATGCTCCGGCCATTGTCATGAGCAGCTGACCCTAGAATCCTGTTCCCCGAGTAAAAGTAGGCAGGGGCGGCCAGAATCGAGAAGTTTGGAGCTGTACAGCAGCCGGCGGCGAGCTCTCCGGCGAGATCCCTCGGCGGCGGGGCGCGGGTGTCGCGAGGTTGAAGAAGGGGGTGGACCCCAGCTGTCAGCGGCCGATATTTTGAAGCGGGATCTGGCTGTGGCCAGGATTGGGTGTGCTGGCACGCAAAATCCTTGTGGGCCGCGATGTGCCATCGCCTAGGCGTGCGACACGTGTCGCCTGGGCCCACGCGCGAGTTTAAACTTTTCCCCGATTTTCAGATTTCCTTCAAACTTCAAATCCTTATAACTTTGGCTAGAAAGCTCCAAATTGAGTGAACCAAATTTTGCTGGATTCAGCTCTCTGAGTACTTTCCAGAAAATCAAGTTTCACTTCATGAAATTCCTTATTTTTCTAGAATTAATTCCTCAAAATATAAACTGTTAGGAATTTTAACTGGAGAATCCTTTGGAGGAAAATCCTGAAATTTTGCTGAGATGTTCACCAAAATATCCTTGAACTACCATAAAAATTTCAGATCCATTTAAGCTCATTTAATCCACCTAATGGTGTGATTAGTGAAACTGTTCCAGAGAAAATAGAAAATGTTCAGAAACATTTTCAGAATTTTCTCTGAAATTGTTTAGCTCATATCTTTAGTTAGAGACTTCCAAATTAAGTGAGACCAACTCCATTAGAACCCTCTGAAAATCTAGTTTTCAGAAAGTCATAGTTTGTCTCATGAAAATTCCTAGAATACCCTAAGAGTTCCAATTAAGGTCAAGGACATAATTATTTGTGGAGGGCTCAAATGAGCTTTGCTGCAACTAAAACTTGACCAGGTCTCTGTTTAGGTTGTAACCAAGCCACAGTAAAAGTTTCACAGTCATTAGGTCTATCTAGCAAAGGTTATAGACTTCACAACTTCAAACTTAATACAAATGCATTAAATTAATACATGTATTGTTTCTATCATGTAGTCGCTAAGGTCGAGGAGGAACCCGAAGTCCTAGACTTCGTTACTCCGGAGGAACAGCTAGCCTACGACCAAGAGCAGCAAGGCAAGCTCCGGTTTGCATTAACCCTTTTACAAATGTTTATTGTTTTGAGCACATCTTTGAATAGTGTTCGTTGCATTAAAGTCTTGATTGGAAACCCAACTGCATAGCCAAGAAAACCATGGGTTGGGGTTAGGATTGAAAACCCCGTTAGCTACTGCATTGCTAGGATAGCGTAGGATTCGGTACAAGTCGAGTAGTTGGAACTACTCGCGAGAATAGGCTAGAGGCACATTGCTCGGGTAGAGATAGCACATGATACACATGGCAAGAAAATGAGACCGAGCGGAGAGTAAGGGCAGCAGTACTTTGGGGCCTGTGTGCTGTAGCTCCGCTTGTGTCGATTGAGGACCGAGCCGTGTGCGGGCCTGTTGAACAAGCTAGAACAGTACCGAAGACCTACCGGCTATATGGGAACCGGGAAACTGATGTAACTCGGGTAGCTGGGTATTGAGGCATTGCCCGTCGTTCAGAGGGTAGGTTGAGAGCTCGAGGTGTAAATCGGCTGGCGGCACGGAGATGCGCGTGCAGAGACCTCTTGCTCGGGACGATGGGACCGGTTCAATATTTGGCTAACGGGTGAAAGGTAGTCGCGTACGGCGTCCGTGATGGTTGTTGTAGGCAACATCGAGTACGGGCGTACGTGACGGGTTGTTCGGGTAACCCTGCAGGTGTAAATCGATTATAATCGCCGTCCCTCGCGGTCAGTGAGTACCACTTGTTCACTGTACCGTGACGTAGAAAGAACAGGCTAGTTACATGTTAAAATGTTGCTGATTGAAAGCTGGACATTGATTGTTAATAATATGCTGTAGCTTAGAGCTAATTAAAGTTCTTTTCAACTTTGGGCAAAGTACATGAGAGAAATGCGTTTCTTGTTTGATTGCGGCTCTCTCATGTGCCTTAGCGTAAGGTTCTCCACAACCTGCTGCTAAAACTTGAAAGTAAGGTTCTACTAATTAGGCGAGTCCTTGCAAATGATTTTTACCTCATGCAACACATTACCCTCATGTAGAAGTTCCATGTTTAGGTGAGACGGGTCAGACTTGCTGAGCCTTCGTGCTCACTGCTTGTGTTTGAAGCTTTTGCAGGGTTCTATGAGGAAGGGACTCCCGAAGAGGAGACGGAACCCCAGGAGGGGAACCCCGTCGAGTGGGAGTCGTGCATTGCCGCAGAGTTAGTGTGCGTGTGTGCTAGCAAGGACACGTTCGAGGGCTGAACGTGCACTTGATGCTTAGTCTACGCCCGCGAGTGTAGACTGAACTTATTTTGATGTAAACATGTTCATAAACTTGTTTATGTAATAAAACTTCCGCTTCCGCTTTGCACCTTTGACGTGTGTTATACGGTGCTGTGCAACGCAGCACCCCTCAGCGTGATCCTGGCTCGATAGGACCAATGGGGTCGTGTCAGCGTGGTATCAGAGCTCGCTTGAGGTTCAACACAGTACAAAGGTCTTCTTTTTCAAAAATCCAGTGAGGAACGAGTTAGTAGCCCGTATAATGATGTTATTAGTATATAGAAAGTGGCTTATTAACCTATTTGTTATGTCGGAAAATCGTGCATCTCGGGACGTTCATGTCTTGGGGGTGCACGTAAGCGCTGTCCACCAGTGCGCACAAGCTGAAGGGTGGAGCCCCACGGGTGGCAGGTAACCCGACCCGCTTTAGTATCCTCTACGACTCTTCATGTCGTTTGGGGTATTCGAGCAACGTCTGTCCCTGGCGTGCGTGGTGCAACATGGGAGACCCCGTCACGTGGTCTGAAACGTGAACACGTAACTCAAGGCGTGTTTGGCTTGAGAACATCCGGGCGAGTGATGACGGCCGGGTGTACGAACTGTATGGATTCCGGGCTCGGTGTGCAGCCGAGTCTGATGATTGTTTGAGTTTCTGCAGGTAGCCTTACCACGAAACGGTAGACGTGTAGCATCCGTGTGCGAGTGACGAGTAGTGCCACTGAACTAACGAAGCCGGCTAAGTCCCGTATAGGTTTTTCCTTTGTGAGGACGTAGTACCGATATAATCTGGTGACGCATCGACGTCACACCCAACTAAATGAACAACTTCATTTAAAAACTTGAAGGTTTTGATCCAAAGTAGTAAAACTTGATGTAACTCCTTCCCTTGAACAGGATATTCAAAGTTAACAAGCTTTCAACTTATAGGATGTTAAGGACAGAGCACTCTGTTTTCAGCTGAATCAAGGCTGAAGTTAATCAGAGGTTAGAGGTTGAGTTCTTTCGAGGTTGGGGTCGTATGATACATTTCTGGAAAGCGTTGGAAGAGCTTTACAACTCTTATGTTGAGGTCCAGAGGTGTTTCATCCCTTAACCACTCGAAAAATGCAGTAGAGTTGAAACTGTCCAGAAAACAGGACAGAGCAAAGACTCTCTGTAAATTAAGCATAACTTCCTGCTTAAAAATCCAAAAATAGGAAATGAGGTACTTCTGGAAAGCTTATGAGATGGGTTACGACTTTGTAACAGAAAGTTTTGTCAGATTGGGAACAGAATTAACTGGGATTCTTGGATCAATTCAGTACCTAAAGCAGGGAGGTGCTGTCCAATTGATTCTAGAAATTCTGTTAACTTTGACATCTCATAACTTTTGAACCAGGACAGATCTTAGGCCAACCAAATACTTTCTGGAAAGCTATTGAAGTTAACTTTAACTTTGATGTTGAGCTCCAGAATTGGTTTGCCTTTAACATGGCCTAAATCAGGTTGATATGGAAACTAGTCAAGGCTGTCATGGGAACAGCAGATCAGCAGTCAAATTTGTTTAAAATTTGAACTATGTTTCCAAGTTTTATGGGTTCAATGACATGTCTTATGTTATAGCTCAGAAGTTTACTGTTTAAATAAATATTTGACATTTCTCAAATATATTTTTTACAGATGACAGCACATAAACAGTTGGAGAACGGGTGGGTGGTTTCCCACTGTTCTGACCGTAGCGGCTACCCGGAAGCATTGTGGAAAATACTCCAATATTTCGGGTACAACCAGATGCCGCAATACTTCACCAAGGAAGAAGGCGAAGAGGGGAACAAGACGTGGACGATCCATGTCGAGGTTCCCGCAGGACCTACGCCACCCGGTTGGGTGCCATTCACCGTCACGGTGAGAGGAAGACAACCGGAAGGAATGTGGCAAGTGGCAGCCCGTGACACTATGTCACGTTTCTGCCAACTACACGTGCAGGCTATGGAGGGTACTCCATACGCACTCGTTCCGGTGGAGGGACGAGCTCAGCATGTGTGGGAAGAGAGGTACCTGGAGGCAACAGACCCGAGTTGCCCAAGGTACAACCCCGCGGAGGCAAACCTCAGCCTCCAAATGAGGGCGGGAAACGCTGTGATGGACAGCCAAGCTGTTCATACGGAGCATCTCGCCACAAAGCTCAAGGAGAGCACAAGCCGTGGAGATCATTTCGAGAGTGCTCACAGCGCACTTCGCAATGTGCTTCTTCCGACGATCAAGCGACTGAATGAACAACACAATCAGTTGCGTCGTTTGAAGAAGGCAAAGAAGAAGAGCCGTGTTGACATCGCGGCGTTGCAAGAGCTGGTGCAGACCCTAACCCAGCAGAATGAGGACCTTGCCCAAGAGCGGGACGACGCTATTGAGGAAGGACAAGGCTGGGAAGAGGACTACAACCAGGCTATGGATGAGGTGCATGCATTGCAGGACCTCGTGCCCCCGGTATTGGGCGTACCGGTAGTCTTGGGTCTTCCAGCCATGGGAGAACCCGGAATGGGAGAAGAGGTGGTAGACCCCGAGCCACCAGCAGAGGTACCGGAGGAGGACGACCCACAGGAGGTCGAGTTCTACTCCGAGTAGGGGGTTACGGTTGCCAAGTAGGGCAGCTAGGGTAGCGTAACCCAACTTTTGTAATCGGTGACATGTCGTGTAGACAGTAGCGTATGTATAGGTAGTGACGACATGAGCACGACTTCTCGGAGATCCGAGGATAATGTATCTTGTATAAAGTTTATGCTTTATCAATATATGTGAATGTTGTGCAAATTAATCATGTGTCACTTCAATACCTACTGTTGCGTATGGAATTTTAAGTAAGACATGTGCTAATTGCTGCTGTTTTGAATTTCAGAATGACGCGTACTCGTGCCAACCCTGACGTTGGGGGTACCAGTCAAGGGGGAGAGACCTCCCAACCACCTCCCGAGGACTCCTCGGGACAGCAGCAGCAACAGCAACAGCAAACACCGCCACCGCCACTACCAACGGTTACATTGGCCGACATTGTCGCGGCAATGGCGGGCTCGCATCAGCAGCACACAGAGTTGCTGCAGACTCTCATCGCCAATACGTCTCGCCCAGAGAGACGTCAAGATCGTGAGGAGCGCCAACAGAGCTCCTACTCCGACTTCCTGGCGACTCATCCCCCTGTATTCTCAAGGGCGGATGAACCACTTGACGCGGACAACTGGCTCCGCGCCATAGAGATGAAGTTCGGGCTGCTCCAAATCAGCGAGCAGCGCAAGACTCAGTTCGTGGTCCAGCAGCTCCAAGGATCCGCGAGCGCGTGGTGGGCCAACTTCTGTGCTTCCCAGCCCACCGACCGAGTGATGACCTGGGCGGAGTTCCGGACGGCCTTCAGGGCCTATCATATACCGCCCAGTTTGATGAAGAGGAAGACGCAGGAGTTCCTACACCTGCAACAAGGGAGCCGGAACGCGCTGGAATACTCCAGAGCGTTCAACGATCTCGCGCTCTGCGCGTCGTATCACGCGGATACAGACGAGAAGCGGCGAGACCATTTTTACCAGGGGCTTAACCCGCTCCTGAAGGACAAGTTGGCGATGTTCAATCGCGGCAGCCTCAACGACATCATTGATGCTGCGATTGTTCAGGAGGACTCCGGCAAGGAGTTGGCGGCGGCAGAGCGAAAGCGAAGCGCGCCGCAGAGCAGCGGAGAAGGAGGCGGTCCTTCTCAGAAGTTTCGGATGGTGAATCGCCCACCATCAGGCCCACGCTGGCAACCACCACAGCGGTCGATGCCGTTCCGCAGTCGGCCGTACTCTTCACCAGCATTCCGGCCGGCACTACCAGTACCACCGCAACAACAACAGCAGCAGCGGGCGATGCCGCGTGCGTTTGCACCTCCGCAACGCATGCCGGGCTTTCGTCCACCGAGTACTCCACCAGCAGCGGCCACATGTTACAAGTGTGGTCGTCCAGGACACTTCGCGAGCAGTTGCCCGGAGAGGCAAGGCGGCGGAGTGGCACCACAGTTTCCGGGGAGGAATCAACCCCGGAACCCTACTAATGCGTGGCGGGCAAACCCTAGGCCCGGTACTGTCCACCAGCTTGCCATTGAGGACGTGCCGGAGGGCGAGCCAATCCTTGCGGGTATGTTCCAACTCCACCAGCATCCCGCTATAGTACTGTTTGATTCAGGCGCCACGCATAATTTTATTAGCCAAGCTTTCATTGCTAAACACAGTTTGCCAATACTACCCACTGATAGTCCATATTTAATTTGCTCACCGGATGGGAAGATTTCAGCAAGCGTAATGGTCTCCAAAGCACCATTATGCTTAGCGGGTAGAGTGTACCCCACGTCTCTCATTATCTTAGAGGGACAGAAGGTCGATGTCATCCTAGGGATGTCGTGGTTAACCCGCCACGGCGCTGTTTTAGACACCGTCCTTCGAGTCGTGCACTTAAACTCAGAAGTGCACGGTTCTCACTCATTATTTCTGGACAGTCCAGAAATAAAACTTCCAAGTGTCTATCAAGCCACAACCATCAGATTGGAAAACATTCCAGTGGTCCGAGAGTTCCCTGATGTATTCCCGGACGATTTGCCGGGGATGCCACCCGATAGAGAGGTGGAGTTCAAAATTGAACTCGCACCGGGAACCATGCCAATATCCCGAAGGCCGTACAAGATGGCGCCCAAGGAGTTGGCTGAACTGAAGACTCAGCTCACGGACCTTCTGGAGAAGGGTTTTATTAGGCCGAGCTCCTCGCCATGGGGCTGTTCGGCATTATTTGTCAAAAAGAAGGATGAAACGTTGCGGCTTTGCGTGGACTACCGTCATTAAATGCCGTAACCATCAAGAACAAGTACCCGTTGCCACGGATCGACATGTTGTTTGATCAGTTGGTCGAAGCAAAGATCTTTTCCAAGATGGATTTAAGATCCGGGTACCATCAGATTAAGATAAGGGCGGAGGACATTCCAAAGACAGCTTTCTCGACAAGGTTTGGACTTTATGAGTACCTGGTCATGTCCTTCGGCCTCACCAATGCTCCAGCTCACTTCATGTACTTAATGAACTCGGTGTTCATGCCGGAGCTGGACAAGTTTGTCGTGGTCTTCATCGACGACATCCTGGTATATTCCAAGTCGGAGGAAGATCACAAGAAACATCTGCGTATAGTCTTGCAACGGCTGCGGGATCACAAGTTATACGCAAAATTCAGCAAATGCGAGTTTTGGATATCGCAAGTGCCTTTCCTCGGGCATATCATCTCAGCGGAGGGTATCGCTGTGGACCCGAGCAAGATCACGCAAGTGCTGAATTGGAAATCCCCGAGAACTGTTCATGAGGTACGGAGTTTCCTCGGACTCGCGGGATATTATCGGAGGTTCATTCCGAACTTCTCGAAGATTGCCAAGCCAATGACAGAGCTGCTGAAGAAGGCTACCAAATATGTTTGGAGTCCAGCATGTGAAGCAGCATTCAAGGCTTTAGTCAAGCACCTGACATCAGCACCGGTTTTGGCGCAGCCAGACACAACAAAACCGTTCGATGTGTACTGCGACGCATCCGGCATTGGGCTCGGGTGTGTGCTGATGCAAGACCGAAGAGTGGTCGCGTATGGATCACGGCAGCTTAGGAACCATGAGCAGAATTATCCAACTCACGACTTGGAGCTCGCTGCCGTGGTACTTGCACTGAAGATGTGGAGGCACTACCTACTCGGTAACCTCGTACATTTATATACCGACCACAAAAGCCTCAAGTACATATTCACTCAGAAGGAGCTGAATATGAGGCAACGAAGATGGTTAGAACTGATAAAGGATTACGAGATAGAAATCCATTATCATCCGGGCAAGGCAAACGTAGTGGCAGATGCGCTGAGCCGCAAGTCACACGTCAATAATCTGACCATCACACCGTTGGGAGAGAGCGAACCACCACTCCATGTGATTCCACACGGAGCTCTCTACAACCTAGCTTTGATCCCCACCATCCGTGAAGAGATAGCGGCAGCCCAGAAGAATGACAAGGGCATGTCACATTTACGGAGACGTGTAGACAGTGGGGAGTTGAAATGTTTCCGGAAGGACGGAGACGGCGTCCTATGGTTCAAGGACCGGATCGTCGTACCCCGAAACCCGGAGTTACGGAAGAAAATATTTGATGAGGCTCACTTATCAAAATTTTCTATTCACCCCGGCAGCAACAATATGTATCAAGAACTCAGAAGAAAGTTTTGGTGGACACGGATGAAGCGAGAGACTGCAAAATACGTGTCCGAGTGTGATACATGTCGAAGGGTGAAGGCAGACCACATGCAGAAACCGGGACTGCTGCAACCACTGGGCATTCCTGCCTGGAAGTGGGAGGACGTGAGCATGGATTTCGTCGTCGGTTTACCCACCACCTTACAGAAACATGATTCGGTGTGGGTGATCGTCGATCGGCTCACCAAAGTTGCCCATTTCATCCCGGTCAACACCAACTACAACGCCAAGAAGTACGCTGAACTGTACATCTCACGGATCCTATGCTTATACGGCGTACCCCGTACCATCATATCGGACCGGGGCACTTTATTTGTGTCCCGTTTTTGGGAGCAGCTACACGCTGCCCTGGGGACGAAGCTGATCCGTAGTTCAGCCTACCACCCGCAGACGGATGGGAAAACCGAGCGGGTAAATCAAATCCTAGAAGACATGCTACGAGCTTGCGCTATCAACCACGGCAAGAATTGGGATGATCACTTGCCGTTAGCCGAGTTCTCGTACAACAATGGGTACCAAGCCAGCATCAAGATGGCGCCCTACGAGGCGCTATACGGGAGAAAATGCCGCACACCATTGAACTGGTGTGAGTCTGGCGAAAGGATTACCTTCGGGATTGACCTTGTCAACAACGCGGAAGAAAAGGTTCGACTAATTCAAGCGAACCTAAAAGCCGCTCAATCCCATCAGAAACAGTATGCGGACCGGAGAAGGCACCCATTACAATTCGAAGTTGGAGATCACGTATATCTACGGGTGTCTCCAATAAAGGGCGTAAACAGATTTGGGGTGAGAGGAAAGTTGGCACCCCGATTCATCGGTCCATTCTAGATTACCGAAAGATGTGGATCGGTGGCATACCGGCTGAAATTACCAGAAGCACTTTCCGGTGTGCGCGACGTCTTTCACATTTCCCAGCTGAGGAAGTGTCTCAAGCTATCAACTACCGTTCAGCTGGAAGACATTGAAGAACTGCAACCGGATCTCACCTATCGGGAGGAACCGGTGCAGATTATTGATGAAAAGGCCCGAACCACACGCAACCGTACGTTGTGGTTCTACAAGGTTCTATGGAGTAATCACTCCATGGACGAAGCGACATGGGAGAGCGAAGAATTCCTTCGCACTAACTACCCCGACTTTTTCACGTCGCATATCCGGTAATTTTCCACCGTCCTCTCTCTCATTTTCACTTTATAATCTCGGGAAGAGTGATGAACCACACCAGTTTTTGACACACATTTGCAGTGTTCATCACCACACCACACACCTCATTTGAGGAAGAGTGATGAACACAAATGAAGAGCAAGTAACAATTATCAACATGCTCATTAGAGAACAAACTTACACATTGCAAAAGTGGTATTTCCCACATGTGATATAGATGGGCTGGACATATGAAAACTCCTACACTTTACTAAGGATGTCCATGCCAAGTTTCACCCATATTCAAAACCTTTTTGAGGTCATTTTGGGTATAGTTAGGAAGAGGGCAGTTTGAGATCATATTCAAATTCAAACTGTTTTTATCCAATGAATTTAAAAGTGGGGGGCATATTCTTACTCAGCACATTTTTGTGAGCTCACACACCAATTTTCACTCCATTTGGAGTTGATCTTGACATGAGCTAAGTGGGAGAAATTCAAACTTTATTTGAATTTCAAACTGAATTTGTGCTGAAATTCATTCAAACCAAACCTCATTTGAACTTTGATCAATTCAAATGGCTCATGGGTGAATAATTTGAATTGCCAAGGGTAGTATGGGGTTCACTGTTTACAACAGTGATTAGGAGTAAATTTCAGAGGTTAAAACTGGAGGTGGGACCCACATGTCAGCCACTGCTCAGATCAAACCGACTGAGACTTTCTCACTCGGGTCGCCGAGCCGCAGCGGTGATCGCCACCGAGGCCAGCCGCCGCGCCACCAGCTGCTTGCCCACGCGCGGGCATGAGGCGGTGCAGAGCCTTCTTAAGGCGCCTGCCCCCTCCTCGGCCGAGGCACCACCGTTCTTCCCCGCAAGAACTCAGCGCCGGCCGAAAACTTCCGCAGCTCGGACTTGATCGGGGAACGCCGATCGCAGCTCCCTCCTTCCACTCCAGAGCCCCAGCAAGGTACTAGAGACCTTCCTCCATCCTCCCCGTGGCTAGAATTCGGTTGAAACCGAGTGATATCGGCTGTGCCGAAAGGTCAAATTCGGGACTTGGAACCGCCGCACCTCGGGCTCTCGTGGACAGCCCAACCAGGGCGTTGTCACGCCCGAGCCAAGGCACCCTTGGACGCGCGGGTGACCGGTGCTGCTCATCCCCGAGCCACAGCTCGAGTGGTTGCTCACCGGCGGCGAATTTCCACTTTTCCCCTTTCTGTGTGCAGAACGACCTTCGGGTACGATTCTGTTTAATTCGTGCTCTAGAAAGGATTAGAAGGCCTCAAGCCGCTCTCACACGAGCTAGACACGGTAACGCACAAGTTGCCTTCATAACTCTGGGCCGGAAAACCTTTGTGCCCGGCGTAATTTGAGGTCTACTAATGGCGGAACGAACGGGCGGCATCAGGCGCATGGTGAGGACCTATTTCGGGCCTTCCCCGAGCTGCCTCGAGCTCATGTCGACCTTCTCTGAGGTCCACTGATGCTCCCCGACCGATTTCCCAAGTAGCTGAGGTGCTAGAGGGGTCAGCCGACATGATCGAAGTTGTTCCGAGGTGGCGGCTCGTCGCCGACCATGCTCCGGCCATTTTCATGAGCAGCTGACCCTAGAATCCTGTTCCCCGAGTAAAAGTAGGCAGGGGCGGCCAGAATCGAGAAGTTTGGAGCTGTACAGCAGCCGGCGGCGAGCTCTCCGTCGAGATCCCTCGGCGGCGGGGCGCGGGTGTCGCGAGGTTGAAGAAGGGGGTGGACCCCAGCTGTCAGCGGCCGATATTTTGAAGCGGGATCCTGCTGCGGCCAGGATCGGGTGTGCTGGTGCGCAAAATCCTTGTGGGCCGCGATGTGCCATCGCCTAGGCGTGCGACGCGTGTTCCCTGGGCCCACGCGCAAGTTTAAACTTTTCCCCGATTTTCAGATTTCCTTCAAACTTCAAATCCTTATAACTTTGGCTAGAAAGCTCCAAATTGAGTGAACCAAATTTTGCTAGATTCAGCTCTCTGAGTACTTTCCAGAAAATCAAGTTTCACTTCATGAAATTCCTTATTTCTCCAGAATTAATTCCTCAAAGTTTAAACTGTTAGGAATTTTAACTGGAGAATCCTTTGGAGGAAAATCCTGAAATTTTGCTGAGATGTTCACCAAAATATCCTTGAACTACCATAAAAATATCAGATCCATTTAAGCTCATTTAATCCACCTAATGGTGTGATTAGTGAAACTGTTCCAGAGAAAATAGAAAATGTTCAGAAACATTTTCAGAATTTTCTCTGAAATTGTTTAGCTCATATCTTTAGTTAGAGACTTCCAAATTAAGTGAGACCAACTCCATTAGAACCCTCTGAAAATCTAGTTTTCAGAAAGTCATAGTTTGTCTCATGAAAATTCCTAGAACACCCTAAGAGTTCCAATTAAGGTCAAGGACATAATTATTTGTGGAGGGCTCAAATGAGCTTTGCTGCAACTAAAACTTGACCAGGTCTCTGTTTAGGTTGTAACCAAGCCACAGTAAAAGTTTCACAGTCATTAGGTCTATCTAGCAAAGGTTATAGACTTCACAACTTCAAACTTAATACAAATGCATTAAATTAATACATGTATTGTTTCTATCATGTAGTCGCTAAGGTCGAGGAGGAATCCGAAGTCCTAGACTTTGTTACTCCGGAGGAACAGCTAGCCTACGACCAAGAGCAGCAAGGCAAGCTCCGGTTTGCATTAACCCTTTTACAAATGTTTATTGTTTTGAGCACATCTTTGAATAGTGTTCGTTGCATTAAAGTCTTGATTGGAAACCCAACTGCATAGCCAAGAAAACCATGGGTTGGGGTTAGGATTGAAAACCCCGTTAGCTACTGCATTGCTAGGATAGCGTAGGATTCGGTACAAGTCGAGTAGTTGGAACTACTCGCGAGAATAGGCTAGAGGCACATTGCTCGGGTAGAGATAGCACATGATACACATGGCAAGAAAATGAGACCGAGCGGAGAGTAAGGGCAGCAGGACTTTGGGGCCTGTGTGCTGTAGCTCCGCTTGTGTCGATTGAGGACCGAGCCGTGTGCGGGCCTGTTGAACAAGCTAGAACAGTACCGAAGACCTACCGGCTATATGGGAACCAGGAAACTGATGTAACTCGGGTAGCTGGGTATTGAGGCATTGCCCGTCGTTCAGAGGGTAGGTTGAGAGCTCGAGGTGTAAATCGGCTGGCGGCACGGAGATGCGTGTGCAGAGACCTCTTGCTCGGGACGATGGGACCGGTTCAATATTTGGCTAACGGGTGAAAGGTAGTCGCGTACGGCGTCCGTGATGGTTGTTGTAGGCAACATCGAGTACGGGCGTACGTGACGGGTTGTTCGGGTAACCCTGCAGGTGTAAATCGATTATAATCGCCGTCCCTCGCGGTCAGTGAGTACCACTTGTTCACTGTACTGTGACGTAGAAAGAACAGGCTAGTTACATGTTAAAATGTTGCTGATTGAAAGCTGGACATTGATTGTTAATAATATGCTGTAGCTTAGAGCTAATTAAAGTTCTTTTCAACTTTGGGCAAAGTACATGAGAGAAATACGTTTCTTGTTTGATTGCGGCTCTCTCATGTGCCTTAGCGTAAGGTTCTCCACAACCTGCTGCTAAAACTTGAAAGTAAGGTTCTACTAATTAGGCGAGTCCTTGCAAATGATTTTTACCTCATGCAACCCATTATCCTCATGTAGAAGTTCCATGTTTAGGTGAGACGGGTCAGACTTGCTGAGCCTTCGTGCTCACTGCTTGTGTTTGAAGCTTTTGCAGCGTTCTATGAGGAAGGGACTCCCGAAGAGGAGACGGAACCCCAGGAGGGGAACCCCGTCGAGTGGGAGTCGTGCACGCCGCAGAGTTAGTGTGCGTGTGTGCTAGCAAGGACACGTTCGAGGGCTGAACGTGCACTTGATGCTTAGTCTACGCCCGCGAGTGTAGACTGAACTTATTTTGATGTAAACATGTTCATAAACTTGTTTATGTAATAAAACTTCCGCTTCCGCTTTGCACCTTTGACGTGTGTTATACGGTGCTGTGCAACGCAGCACCCCTCAGCGTGATCTTGGCTCGACAGGACCAATGGGGTCGTGTCAGCATCTAGGTACCCCTTGTGGGTTTTGGTTGATTTATGACAAACAAATGAGATCCTAACAAAATTGTTGAGAATGAGCGCAGGTTGTCAAAGAAATTAAGAAGAAAGCGCAAAAAGAAAGGAGAAGGAGGATCCAAATTGATAAGAGCTCAAGAACTAAAAAGATTAGATCACTTAGTATAGAGTGTGTTGGAGAAACACACCCCAAGAGTTCAAGAGAAAGAAATCAAACTAACTGCACAATTTCAACATGTGCGGACTAGTCCAATATCAAACAGACTAGTCCGATTTTCTTTCTGAACAGAAAACGGACTAGTCCGATATAATCCGGACAAGTCCGATTTTGTCTCTGGACAAAAAACGGACTAGTCCGCACTACTACGGACTAGTCCGATATCTCACGACACTTAGGGTTTTCTACATACCGCACACCAGACTAGTCCGGAGTCAACCACGGACTAGTCCGGACATCGAGAACCCTAACGTACCCATTGAAAACCCTACTATAAAAAGAAGTGTACGGCCATACCAACAGAACTCTCGAACCCCCTACGCCGTCACACCTCCCAAGAGCCCAAAATTCACCTCTCTCCACATATTCTAACTCAAGAAGGATCAATTCTTGGGGATTGGCAATTGATCAAAGGAGAGACTTGTTCTACACCTCTTGTGCTCTTGGGTTTGATCTCTCGCACACTCTTGTTTGTTAATTGTTCATCTGTTGAGGGTGTTGAGTTGTGTTCATTCATTCGTTGTAATTCTTGGGGAGCCCTCAACTTGTGAGAAGGCCCCTTGAACGATTTATTCCCTTTGTGATTAGTGGAAGAGAATCGGCCTTTGTGGCAATTCGATGAGGATAGGTTTGGAGAAGACCCGGTCCTTAGTGGACTCCTCAACGGGGACGTAGATTTCCTTCGTGGAATCGAACCTCGGGATAAACACTTGTCTCCTACTCTTGTTCATTAATTGTTTATCATATTCTAGCATTTAATCTATCCGTTGAAATTCACATTCAAACATTAAAATCAAAGTTGTTTCCTGTTACTCATTGTGTCACTGTTGCAATACATCCAAACTAACAATTAATTTCCGCTGCATAGAGTATTAGAAGTGAACATTGATCAATCTTGATCTCCCTAGTCCACGCATACCGGACTAGTCTGCCCAGTACCAGACTAGTCCAATTTTTCTCTTTTTATAAAACGGACTAGTCCGCACTCTACCGGACTAGTACGATTTCCCTGTATTTGATAAACCAACTAAGTGTTTCAGGTATTAACAAAGCATCAAAAGGCCTATTCACCCCCCCTCTAGGCTACATTCACAAATTTGAACACAACAGTTTGTATTTAGCAAATCCCTACACAATTCAACTCCAAATGAGCTGAAAATTTTCTAGGAGGTCAATAATATCCTAAAGAATATTCTGGCAAAATTTGAGGATTTTTGGATGAACCAAACTCCCTCAATAATTCTTTTTCAGAAAAATACAAAGAATTTTCCATAATTTATATTGACTTTAATACAAATTGGGGTTCATATTTGGATAGATCTTTGCAAAATGGATCCAGTCAAATTTGAATAACTCAATTTGGAGGTTCCTACAAAAAGATATGATTTTCCAAAATTGTGGCACAATCTGGAATTGTTTTGCCACTGGAAATTGATTGGGCCCACGTTTTTAAACTACAGCCACTGAGATTCGAGCCACAACGGGTTACTGAGTTCCACACGCGCAGCCGAAGTGGATCCCGAGCCACAGCCGATCAAAATTTTAAAATTCGGTTACTGATAGCTGGGCCCGGCCTTTTCTTCCTCCTCCCGCTCACTCTCTCGCGCACGCCGCTATCTCGCCGGACCGAGGCCAGAGCTCCCCGTCCCCTCATTTACGGCCGCCTCTCGGCCGGAGGATCGCCGCCCAGGATTTTGGGAGGTCGGGGAACCCGTCCGTGGGTCGAGCTCGAGCTGCCGCTGGCCGGAAACCGGTCGGCGGCGTGCAGCGGCCTCGGAACCACTCCGGCACCGTCGGCCGACCACCATAGCCCGCCAAACGCTCGGCCAAAAGGTTCTACAGCACCCTTGGAACTTAGGGAAGATCGACACTGCAACAAATGGCTTGGAAATGGCGGCTAATGGGGTTTCACCGTGCGCCCGCGGTGTGCCGCCATGGAGACGCACGGGGAACATCAAAATACGCGGCCTATGTGCAGTTTCAAGCTAGGGTTGCTAAAAAGGAAATGATCGCCAGCTAGCCCAGCCCCTGTGTACAAGATTTGGTGATCTAAGATGGAATAACGAGTGAGAATTTTGGAGTTTAGTACCGGAACGTCAGTTTGTGCCCGCCATAGAAAAATTCCCAAATTCACCGCCGATGATCGACGGCTTAGCTTGAGGTTTGTGCAGAAGCAGCATGGAGGTCGTGCGACCCTTTTGCCGTCCTTGCTCGGGTGTGAAAACCTCGGGTGTGAGCTTTCCACGTGCGCCCGGTCGTCGGTTATGTTAGGTCGCCGCGAAGAAATGGCACGCCCGAACAGGAGAGGCCGCAACTCGCACAGTTCTTGCACCGAGGACGTAGGAGATGATCCACCGGTGCAGTTTTGCAGCTCGGAGGACTCTGTGGCACATGTGTTTGCCGGCCCCCGATCATTTTACAGAGGCGGCGGTGAGCTCGGCTCTTTTCGTGTGTCAGGAGGAAGCAAAGTCTGGTTGCTTCGGTGGGGTGAGCAAACGAGCACTTCGTGAGGTGATAAGACTCGGTGGGCACACTCCAGCACGATGGAGGAAGCTGGAGGTGGCTCGGTGTGGCACTCGGTGGTGCTCTGAGGTAAGTACGGGTGCTCCGAGTGCAACAGAAACATTTGCCTTCGGTTGCTTGAGTGGAAAACAGAACAACTTCGTGTGCAAGTTATGTTGCCTCCATGACATGTGGGGTCCACCCATTTTTTTTCTCCTCACAAAAGATCTTCTCATTTTAATCCTTTCCATTCCAAAGTTCTGAAGTTTAAAAGTGGGCTAGGATTTGAAGTACTCGAATTCAGTTTGAATTTGGCATTGCAAATTTGAATTCAGTTTAAATTTAAAAATGCTCATATTTCATTCCTTTTTAGCCCACCCTAAAATTAAAAGTTTGCCACCATGAATTTCCTCAAATTCAAATGTATGAGGTTTCATGTGTATTTAAAAGTTCGGCAACAATTTGCGGTGAACTTTGAATTTGAAATTCTGATTTTTAATCATTCATCCAAAGAAGTATCTCATCCATGGTGTTTAAGTCTACCTTGGTGCAACCCATTCAAATGAACATGTTCCCCTCCTTGATGAACATCTATGTACACCATCATGTATAGAAAAGTTTTTCTAAGTCCCATTTTTATGAATTGGAAACACATAGCCTTTCAAGCCACGGTTTATTTCATATACATTTTTGAGACTTTTACATTATTCCCACCTTAAAAGAATCTCGTCCCGAGATTACAAAAGAAGAACGAGACGGGAGAAGTAATTACAAACTGTACAATGATAAAAGTTCCGGATAATTGGTGCGGAGGTAATCTTCACTTTCCCACGTCGCCTCTTCCGCGGTATGATTACTCCACAGCACCTTGTAAAATTTTATTGTCCGGTTCCGGGTGATCCGGGTCTTTTCATCAATAATCTGGACTGGCCGCTCGGTGTAGGTAAGATCCGGCTTCGACTCGTCGATTTCTTCAGTGCGGACAGCAGCGGTAAACTTGAGTCTCTTCCGCAGCTGCGACACATGAATACATCATGAACACCCGCAATACTTGCTGGTAGTTCCAGCCGTTAGGCTACGGGTCCGCACTTCTCCGTGATAGCAAATGAACCTATAAAGTGGGGAGCGAGTTTCCCCTTTACACCGAACCGGTGAATTCCCTTCATCGGAGATACACTAAGATAAATGTGCTCTTCGACGTCAAAATTCAATGGCCTACGCCTTTGATCAGCATAGCTTTTCTGTCGGGATTTTGAAGCCTTCAAATTCTCTTGTATCAACCAAACTTGATCTTCGGCTTTGTTCACAAGATCAACCCTGAACAGTACTCTTTCGCCGGACTCACACCAATTCACCGGTGTGAGACACTTCCGGCCGTAGACAGCCTCATACCATTTTTATACTCGCTTGATACCCATTGTTGTATGAAAATTTCGCCAACGGTAAGTGATCATCCCAATTCTTACCGTGGTGGATGGCACACGCTCTCAACATGTCTTGTAGCACTTGGTTCACCCTCTCCGTTTGCCCGTTGGTTTGAGGGTGATATGCGGAGCTTCTAATTTGCTTAGTGCCCAACGAGGTGTGCAGCTGCTCCCAAAACCGAGCAACAAACAGCGCACCTCGATCTGAAATAATGGTCTTCAGGACACCATGTGACCATATAATTCTTGAGATGTATAACTCCGCATATTGCTTGGCTCGATAATGAGTGTTCACCGGTATGAAATGAGCTGATTTCGTCAACCGGTCGACGATCAACCAAATCAAGTCATGCTTCTGGGATGTGAGCGGTAATCTGATGACGAAATCCATACTCACATCCTCCCATTTCCATGGCAGTATCTTCAGTGGTTGTAGCAGTCCGGCTTTCCGCATATGATCCTCCTTGACCCGTCTACACGTCTCACACTCGGATACGTACTTGGCAATTTTTCGCTTCATCCACGTCCACCAAAATTTTTGTTTCAAATGTTGGTGCATCTTGTTCCTACTGGGATGAATGGAAAACTTTGACAGGTGGGCTTCGTCCAATATCTTATTCTGGAGTTTCATATTACGCGGTACAACTATACAGTCGTTAAACCATAGCGTACCGTTCTCAGCCTTCCGGTAACACTTCATCTCTCCGTTGTCTAGTCTTCTCCTTATGTGAGACATACCCCTGTCTGATAGGAGGATGAGTCCCGATCTTCCGAGAGGTAGGGTAAACTTGATTGGGTGGAGATCTCGATGTTGATGATCCAAGGCTCCGAACGAATGAAACCCTGCAATCACTACACCACTGCTCCGTTGGTTATCACCCGTATCACACGAATGACCTCGCCACGAAGGCTTGTCCCTGCAAGCACAATCAAGAACGCAAGCAAGAACAGAGAAGTTGCAATCAAAACTGAATTGATCACGAATTTGGGGTCTCACAACCGATGATCGGCGACACTGTTCAATGACAGATTGTAACTAAGCAAAACCCAACTGTTTGTGACGGCTGCTAGGGGGTATAAAGGAGGTGGAGGACGACCAGGGGGGTGCTGGGGTCGTGACCTAAACTTAATACACGTACATAATGCACTTGGACTCGATACAAGGCCCAATGGCCCAACTAGGTGACGCAACACCCTGACAGACTCTAAACTTTATACTGTTTCTAAGTTTCCGGTCGACTCCGAGGAAATTTTGACGTGGGGCCAGTTCCATTGGAAAGTTTATCCTCTCAGCTTTCCGTGCATATGTAGAACGTCAAAAACGGAGTCTGTATGCCTCCTGTGCATCCATTTTAAGGTGGACTGCTCCTGGGCCCGAGTTGGACTCGAGTTTGAGTTGGGCTCGGTCTCTAACTTCTTGTTGGCGTATTTTCTGGTCCTCCACGCCTCCAAACCCCTCTCCATGTATCTCCATGTCCTCTCCATGGTTCCTAATCATAATTAATCCATTAGGTAGCAACATACTCTCAAAATTCACATATAAAGAATTGTTCAGGAACGAGCTCACCTCTAAATTCAATTTTCGTGCTCGAGTAGTAATTGGATCTTGCATGTCTACTATGTGAGTGTTGTGTATATCTGCAGGAGTGATGTCCACATCATCCTCCCCCTCTTGTATTGGAGTCGTCCTCGACTCAAGCTCATCTTCTTCTCCCAAGTATGGCTTCAAATCTGAAATGTTAAATGTGGGACTAACCTCAAACTCTGGAGGCAACTCAAGTTTACATGCATTTTCATTTATCTTCTCAAGAACCTTAAAAGGTCCAGCAGCACGTGGCATGAGTTTGGACTTTCTCAAATCCGGGAACCTATCTTTTCTCAAATGAACCCACACCAAATCACCGGGTTCCAATTTTACCTCCTTCCTACCTTTACTAGCAGCAATGCGATACTTTTCATTCATTTTTTCAATTTGTAACTGTCACACCCGGTTTTTCCGAAGAACAACACAGTGAATATCACATGTATGCCAGGATCATTTTCTCATACATGTGATGACAAATAGTGAAGCATCATTTATTACAAAACCAGGTGTCGAATATAAATAAGTCTTACATAGCAAATGCCTCGATGGACAATAATAAGTTCATCACAAGTAAATAAACTAGCAGCGGAATATTATTTTTTAGGGCTCCGTCACAGGCGTTGCCCGGGGGTCTCCATGAACCTAGAAACCTTCTTCGGGTCCAAAGTCTTGGTAATTATACGCCACCTCATTATCTTGACCTGAGCAGCAATATAAACCAACAAAATATGCAAGGTTGAGTACCAATGGTACTCAGCAAGTGTGGGAAAATTATATCATGCATGGCTAGAACAAGGAGAGGTTGAACTCATGGTTAAAGCACTATGCAATTAATTCCTATCACCTTAGCTTTTTAAGCACCTACATTACTACACAGATGAAATGGTCCCAAACTCCCATACCCTCATCATAATCAAATAACCATAACATCATTTCCAATGTTAAGCTCCCCGCTTAACATTCACAACTTCCAAAACCATCAATCCTCTAATCATGAATAAGTCCAAGCCGCTCTTGACCGTGAGCACGGCTGTCATGACAGTTTTGACTCTGCAGAGTGTGTACCACTGTACCCACATGTAGTGATTTCATCCCCCGTTGTCGGGTGGACTAAAAGAACCTCCATTATGCCAGTGGCTACGAACCACATTCACACTTCCCAGGTGTGTAGCCAGGAGATCACTACGAAGCCTTTACAAAGGGATTCCCGATGAGCGTGGGCCCACTAAGGTTTCACCCCTAACAGCATACAAGAGGCTCCAACCCCGCTGCAGTGGCCCCCTCTTGAGCCTTGCGGTTCATATGGTAGTCCAGCTGACACCTACTCCCCGCACCATCCAACACACCCATACTACGCCGGGGATACACCTAATTAATTGGCCAAGCTGCCCCATCTCAGCATGTGGTTGGCACTGTAAAGCCAGGTTACATGCTCCATGAACCGGTCCTTAGGATCCAGGCAAGTACTAAACACAAACCCGAGTCTCGTGCACCCAGCACACAACCAAAACATCCAACTTGCCTTGATCCCTACCTCTACATAACTCACAAAATCTCATTCAAGAGTATGGTAAAATAAACTGTTCATCTCATATCCCAATATCCCATTCTAACCATGGCTAAGCATATGCATAATAATGAATAACATGATAAAATAAATCCCAACCCAAGCTACAAGGAAACAAGGTAATGCAATTCTAGGGAAACTTCCTAACATGGGTTTCATATTTCAATTGACAATGCAAATAATTCTAGCTACACATCCTAGCATAGGATCAAAGTGGTCAAGTACACTTGCCTCCTTCTTGCTGCTCTTGAAATGGGTAGTCCTGGTCTTCGAAAGGAATAACTTGCTCTTGAGAAGGTTCTACATCATACCATCACACATAGCAAGAGAAAAACAACAATCATAAGACATAGTTCACACTTCTACTTCATACAAACCACACATTCACATTTATGAAAGTCCTTCACCATTATATGTGTTGTGGTTACTTTATGTGTGTTGAGTTGTGGCTTGCATGCACTTTTAATCATGTGTATATGATTCCTACTTTTGTGTTCACATTTATACTTACATACTATATATATGAGTTTCCAATAAATTTCTTATATTCAACTACTACACCTTTTCACTACCAAGTATGTATGAAAAGTATTTTTCTTCCCCATATGTGCCTTCATAATTTCTACCAACCCTAAACTGAACTCTTTGGATTTTAAAAACTCCATTTATCATTTACTAGTTGCTATATTTTCAGATTTATATTCCTGTGCATAATTGTGTACTTTATTATGAAATTAGTAATACACATCATCTAAACAGAATAGGTTCTGGTCCTAAATAATTTAATAACATATTTTGACCTTTGCCTCTGATGTAAAATATTTCATAATTATTTTCCCTATTTTCTATAACTATTCTTTACTTAAAAATGTGTCCCTAAATGTGAATAATAAATTAAACAGATTCAATTCAGCCCAAAATATGTTTTTATCTCACTCCAAAGTTTCCTAAACACTGAGAAAGTCTTTAATTAAATTTTGGCAATATGTTTGTCCCACTTTTTAATTTTTAAACACTAGCCACATATTCAATTTCCTAATTTAAATACTAAACAGGACTAAAAAGTTAAACTTACCCCAATACAGGGTCTATAATATTATTTTCAGAATTTCTAGGGGTCTAGCTACACTTATCAGAGGTGTTTTTCCTAATTTTTATTAAGTCCAGGGGCTAAAACTGATTTTTAAATTAATTTACATGATTTTATGGAGTTCCAGGGGCTAGATCAGAAGTTTCTGGGGCTAGCTCCTATTTCCCGAGAACCCCAGGGGGTAGCACGTAAGATTTCCAGTCTTTATAACGCGGGGCTGACGTGGACCGTCCGATTTTAAACCGACGGCTGAGATTATAACGCCGAACCGGTACGCGGGTATTTAAACCCTACCGTGCGATTTAAAATAAACGGCGCACAAGCGGCCACGTCGCTCTGATCGAGTGCGGGCGGCGCTGCCGGCGGCGCACGGCGGCGGGAAGCGGCGATCTCGCTGAAAACTTTCGGATCCTCGAGAATTCTGCCTAGAACTGTGATCTTATGGCATAGATCGGTAGAGGGGAGGTCGGGGATCTCACCTCGGGGGTTTTCTTGAGCTCGGAGGTCCTGGAAAGTGATCGGCGGCGAGGTCCGAGGCAAAACCACGGCGAAGCTCGTCGGCGCTGTGTTTACACCGCAAGTCACCGAGTTTTCTGCACTTGCAAGGTTCCCCGGAGGCGGTGGATCAAGACCAGCGAGTTAAATCGGAGTTTCCGAGCTTAGATCGGCCAGAATTCACCGGAGAAGTCTCGGTTCTCACCGGAGTAAAAATCGGCGATCGCGTGGAAAAAAACAGAACGAGGCCAGGGTTTGTATAGACGGGGGAGGGCGGCGGGGTGGTTTAGATCATGTCCGCGTCGGCTACGAACAGAATTCAGCGGGGTTTACGTCGAAATCCCGATCGGTTTCGATTCGGGCGCGGGGGGAGTTCGGCGCGGCGCGAGGTAGACGAAGATCGGTGGGTCCCGCCTGTCAGTGTGAGAGAGCGCGGGCACGCGGCTGCGGGCTGGCGCGGGGTAAGTTGGGCCGGCTGGTGGGTTTCGGCCCACTGGCCGGTTTTTTTCTATTTTCTCTTTTTCTTTTTCCATTTCTTTTCTGATTTGAGTTTAATTTGAATTCCAGTTTGAATTTGAATTTTTGCAAAACATGCAACACGTCCAAAAATTTTTAAATTCCCCTCTTAACATGATTTAAGGTTTTGAATCAAAATTTTGGGGTGTTACAGCTCTACCCCCCTTAAAAGAAATCTCGTCCTCGAGATTGGTGTTTCTAAGAAAACAATTCCGGAAATTGTGCCTTGAGCTCATCTTCCCGCTCCCAGGTGGCTTCCTCTTCTGAGTGATGCTTCCACTGCACCTTGCACATCCGGATTCTTTTATTTCTGATGAGGCGTTCCATTGTCTCCAAAATCTTGTATGGTTGCTCAGCATAAGACAAATCCTCAGCTACATCCTCTTCATTCATGGGTAACACTTCTTCAGGCGTCCTCAGGCATTTCTTGAGTTGTGACACATGGAACACATCATGCACATCTGATAGACGAGCTGGTAACTCTAGTTGATACGCCACTTCGCCTTTCCTTTCCAAAACTTGAAAGGGTCCGATGTATCGAGGTGACAACTTCCCTTTCACCTTGAACCGACGAAGTCCTCTGATAGGGGACACCTTCAGATAGACATAGTCTCCCACGTTGAAAACGAGCTCTCTTCTTCGTACATCAGCATAACTCTTTTGGCGTGTCTGTGCTATCCTCAAGTTGTTGCGAATTTCCCTCACCTTCGCCTCGGCTTCTTGTAGTACTTCTGGACCAAACACTTTACTTTCTCCTGTTTGGTTCCAAAATAGGGGAGTTCTGCACTTCCTTCCATACAAAGCTTCAAACGGTGACATCTTCATACTAGCTTGATAGCTGTTGTTATAGGAAAATTCTGCATAGGGTAAATTCTTGTCCCAACTCCTATTGTTTTTTAGTGCACATGTCCTTAACATATCTTCAAGGATCTGATTGGTTCTCTCCGTCTGCCCGTCAGTTTGGAGATGAGAGGCAGAACTAAAGTTCAGATGGGTTCCCATGGTTTCGTGCAACTTCTGCCAGAATCTTGAGGTGAACTGTGTCCCTCGATCCGACACTATCTTCTTTGGCACTCCATGGTAACACACGATCCTTGACATGTACAACTCTGCCAATTTGGGTCCGCTGTAGCTTTCCTTCACGGGGATGAAGTGAGCTACTTTGGTTAGCCTATCAATGATGACCCATATTGAATCATATCCGGATTGGGTCCTAGGCAATCCCACGATGAAATCCATGCTGATTTCTTCCCATTTCCATTCAGGCACTTTGAGTGGTTGCAATAATCCCGCGGGTCGTTGATGTTCTGCTTTCACCAACTGACATGTGTCACATAGGGCAACATGTTCCACGACATCTCGCTTCATACATACCACCAATACCTGCTCTTGAGGTCCTGGTACATCTTCGTGCTCCCAGGATGAATGGAATAGTCGGAATCGTGAGCCTCCTTCAAAATCAATTCACGGATCTCCTTTACTTCAGGCACACAGATTCTTTTTCCGCTCCACACCGTTCCTTGTTCATCCTCTCTAAAACCAGGAGCTTTATTTTCCTTGATGAGCTGTCTGATCTCTTGTATCTTCTCATCATTCTTTTGGCCCTCGCGTATATCTCGCTCGATTGTGGAGTTCACTTCCATGGCGATGGCTTCACCACTATTTACTAGACATAGATTGAGCCTTATAACCTCGTCCTTCAATTCTGCAGGCATGTCCTTCAAGCTCAACTTATTGACCTGCACTTTCCGACTCAAAGCATCGGCCACGACGTTTGCTTTCCCAAGATGATAGTTGATGCCCACATCAAAGTCATTGATTAGCTCTAACCATCTCCTTTGTCTGAGGTTGAGATCTGGCTGTGTGAAAATGTACTTCAAACTCTTATGATCCGTATATATCTCTCTTCCCCATCAAATAGTGTCGCCAAATTTTCAACGCGCGTACCACTGCGGCTAGTTCTAGGTCATGTGTAGGATAGTTTTTCTCGTGCTTCCGAAGCTGTCAGGATGCATAAGCCACGACATGTCCTTCTTGCATGAGAACACATCCCAACACGTTTCCAGAGGCATCACAGTACACTGTGAAACTCTTCTGCATATCTGGCATAACCAACACTGGGGCTGTTGTCAATCTCTTCTTTAGCTCCTGAAAACTCGTCTCGCACTGTGGCGTCCAGGTGAATGTGATTCCCTTCTCCAACAGTTTGGTGAGAGGTCTCGAGATCTTGGAGAATCCCTCAATAAACCGTCGATAGTATCCAGCCAATCCCAAGAAGCTTCGAACTTCCCCGACATTTTCAGGGGTCTTCCACTTCTGTATATCCTCGATTTTTGCGGGATCTATGGAGATTCCTCCCTCCGAGATTATATGTCCTAAGAAGGGAACTCTCTTCAGCCAAAACTCACACTTACTCAACTTGGCATATAGTTGGTGTTCTCTTAGCCTCTGCAACACCAACCTTAGATGTTTCTTATGTTCTTCTTCATCTTTGGAGAAGACGAGAATGTCATCTATGAAAACCACCACAAATTTGTCCAGATATTCCATGAATACCTTGTTCATGAGATACATGAAGTATGCCGGGGCATTGGTTAGCCCGAAAGGCATGACAGTGTATTCATACAGTCCGTACCGAGATACGAAAGCTGTCTTGGGAATATCAGATTGCCTTATCTTCAGTTGGTGGTATCCCGACCTGAGATCAATTTTCGAGAACACACAAGCTCCCCTCAACTGATCAAACAAGTCTTCAATGCGAGGCAATGGGTACTTGTTCTTGATGGTTACCTCATTCAAAGCACGGTAATCCACGCATAACCTTTGGGTTCCATCTTTCTTGGGCACAAATATCACCGGAGCTCCCCATGGTGAGGAACTAGGGCGAATATACCCCTTCTCCGTCAATTCTCTCAAATGATCCTTGAGTTCTTCTAGCTGCTTGGAGTCCATCCGATAAGGTCTCTTGTATATCGGGGCTGTTCCCGGTACTAGCTCAATTGCGAATTCCACTTCACGATCGGGAGGCATACCTGGCAACTCATCCGGAAAAACATCTGGATATTCCCTGATAGTCCTGATTTCTTCAACTTTCACCTCAACTTGATTTAATTTAATGTCCCTCCTAGGCTCGTGTATCGTTATGAACTTTACTCTTGTGCCACTAGGGTGAGTTAGTTCCACCGTTCTGGTCGAACAATGGATGATTCCTTTATGTTTGGTCAACCAATCCATACCCAAAATAATATCTATCCCTTGTGAATCTAGCACTATGAGGTTAGCAGTAAATACTACCCCATTAATGTCTAGGTTCACTTTGGGACACACTTGTCTTGTCCTTATTTCTCCACCTGGAGAGTTTACAGCTAGCATATGGTTCATTTGTGTGGTTGCTAGGTCATGCTTCTTAACAAACCCTTGAGCAATGAACGAGTGGGTAGCACCAGAATCAAACAGCAGGGTTGCAAGGTGTAAATTGGCAGGAAACTTACCAACTACCACGTCGGGTGCCTCTTGTGCTTCCTCCATAGTGACGTGGTTCACCCGTCCTCTCATTACATTCTGCTGTTGTGGCTGCGCAGGCTTCTTCTTTGGGCATTTATGGGCGTAGTGCCCCACTTCACCACAGCTAAAACATTGCACCCCAACCTTAGGTGCCTGGCCTTTGTTGTCTTGGGGTTGGTTTGGGGGTCCTTGCACTGCTGGTCAAGGTGGATATGCGGGGCGAGGCTGCTGCACAAACTGACGTTGCGGCTGTGCTGGTGCTGCGGGAGGCCTGTAGTTTGGGTTGTACCCTCTTGGTGCTGAATAGGGTACCGCAGCACGGCTCGTCTGCCCCGTAGGTTGCTGCATCATACGTGGGCGGGTGTTGCTCCCTGAGGCGTGATGTGACCACCCGGCCTTCCTCTTATTCTCATTTTCCAAGGCCTTTAGCTTCCTTTCTACCACAAATGCTCTGTCCACCATCTTTTGGAAGCTTTCATACTCATTTGAGGACATTGCACACTGCATCTCCGCGGTAAGTCCTTCCACGAAACAATCTTGTTTCTGCTCATCAGTCTCTATGTCTCGCGGGGCATAACGGGATAGTTGAGTAAATTTAGTGAGGTATTCCCTCACCGTCATGTTTCCCTGCTGCAGTCCCAAAAACTCCTTCCTCTTGTTTTTGAGTTCACCTCTTGGGATGTAATGGTTGCGGAAGCTACGCTTGAACTCTTCCCAAGTGATGTTCTCAGGGTCATGATGGGTGGCCACGTAGGTGGTCCACCAATCAGCAGCAGGTCCATGCAATTGATGAGAGGCAAACAACACCCTCTCATAACCTTGGCATTGTATGATCCTCATCTTACTTTCAATGGTCTTCAGCCAATCATCTGCCTCCAGAGGTTCAGCAGCACTTGCAAACTTTGGAGGTTGAGTTCCTAGAAACTCACTCAACCTTGGTTGGCGTGGTGCAGCTTGTGGAGGTGGAACTTGATGCAAGTTGGCCACCACTTGAGTCAAGTTCTGGATGAGCTGATTCTGATTCTCCAGCATTTGGTGGAGGGGATCAACTCCTTCACGGCGACCACCCCGGTCCTGGCCTCCAGAAAGATGAGGGTTGCATGCCTCATCGTTGTTGTTGGCGGAGTTGGCAGCACGTCCTTTTCCTCTTTCGGCCATCTGGCAGAATCAACCAATGTTAATTTGAAAGCATTTAGTATCATCTTACTACTTTCATTTGTTTGTACTTTGAAGTGTTGAGGCTTTGTTATACTTTTACAAGGGTTCATATCTCACACCAAATAGATGCACTATTATTTCATGTGGGTTCACACACCAAAGCAAAACAATCTAAAGACGAGGCTGTGGACAATTACTCATGGCTTCCACAACTCACGTCACACACCAAGCATTAACACACCATTAACTACGTAACGACTCGACTACTCGTCATCCTTCTAATTTAAGGGAAAGGCTCTACGCTACTCGTTTTCTTGAGCTGGCTCCTCGGGATCTTCCTCATCATTTTGGCTGCCTTCTGACTCTGCTTTGGGTGGGGAGGCTGCTGGTGGAGAAGTGCGACGACGCCTGATCGCTCGGCGATCCAGGGTGTCAGGAGTCCATGTATCATTTACGGTGACACACAGTTCATTCTCATCTCCTCTTTCTCTCGCCTTTAAACAGGCTCGCAGCAACGCCTCCGTTTCCTTCAGGGTGTCCCGGATATCCTGAAGCTCTTGTTGACACTCCTGCAGTCGAGTGCTGAGCATAGAAGCATCTTCCAAGCACAAGTCCATGTGCTCATGGGAAGTCCCTTCTGCACCGGCGGGTACTTGTACTCCGTGGTACTACTCTCACGTTGGAGGACATACATGTACTCAGTTTTGTCCAAGAGGCGACGATAGATGTGACTCTGGCAGGTGATGGCCTCCCAGGTGACATCTTTCTCCGCATCGACCTATGTCGCTCGATAAGCTGGAGAGTGGTGAATCTTAAGCAGCTGATTTTCGTGTATAATCCTCATCTCTGAACTCCATTCTTCCCTCTTCTCACGGATGGTCCTGGTGGAGTTATAGTGGATGATTAGCTTGCCCGTGTTGCCGGCGGCTTCGAGCATACGCCGAAGACGGCGCAATAAGCCTCCTACTGCCAATCCGTAGGAAAGGTACGTCACCGGACGGCTCTCCTCTCTCTCGGCAAGGGCAACTACGGGAACTCTCCCTCCTGTGGACTTGCGAGCGGTACGAATCATGCGAACCATCTAAAACAAAAAGAATTTAAAATTAGGTTAGATAAACTCTCAAACAAAAATCCTATTTTGAATGAAAGTTGGGGTAAGATGAAGAAAATGACTCCTTAAATAACACTTTTCAACCCACACCTTGGAAAATAGTTTTTAAGAAAATAGGGCCTTTAAATACGTCCATTTCTACCTAGGTCCACGTTCCTACGGGCAACCTTGGCTCTGATACCACCTCTATCACACCCGGTTTTTCCGAAGAACAACCAAGTGAATATCACATGTATGCCAGGATCATTTTCTCATACATGTGATGACAAATAGTGAAGCATCATTTATTACAAGCCAGGTGTCGAATATAAATAAGTCTTACATAGCAAATGTCTCGATGGACAATAATAAGTTCATCACAAGTAAATAAACTAGCCGCGGAATATTTTCTTTAGGGCTCCGTCACAGGCGTTGCCCGGGGGTCTCCATGAACCTAGAAACCTTCTTCGGGTCCAAAGTCTTGGTCATTGTACGCCACCTCATTATCTTGACCTGAGCAGCAATATAAACCAACAAAATATGCAATGTTGAGTACCAATGGTACTCAGCAAGTGTGGGAAAATTATATCATGCATGGCTAGAACAAGGAGAGGTTGCACTCATGGTTAAAGCACTATGCAATTAATTCCTATAACCTTAGCTTTTTAAGCACCTACATTACTACACAGATGAAATGGTCCCAAACTCCCATACCCTCATCATAATCAAATAACCATAACATCATTTCCAATGTTAAGCTCCCCGCTTAACATTCACAACTTCCAAAACCATCAATCCTCTAATCATGAATAAGTCCAAGCCGCTCTTGACCGTGAGCACGGCTGTCATGACAGTTTTGACTCTGCAGAGTCTGTGCCACTGTACCCACATGTAGTGATTTCATCCCCCGTTGCCGGGTGGACTAAAAGAACCTCCATTATGCCAGTGGCTACGAACCACATTCACACTTCCCAGGTGTGTAGCCAGGAGATCACTACGAAGCCTTTACAAAGGGATTCCCGACGAGCGTGGGCCCACTGAGGTTTCACCCCTAATAGCATACAAGAGGCTCCAACCCCGCTGCAGTGGCCCCTCTTGAGCCTTGTGGTTCATATGGTAGTCCAGCTGACACCTACTCCCCGCACCATCCAACACACCCATACTACGCCGGGGATACACCTAATTAATTGGCCAAGCTGCCCCATCTCAGCATGTGGTTGGCACTGTAAAGCCAAGTTACATGCTCCATGAACCGGTCCTTAGGATCCAGGCAAGTACTAAACACAAACCCGAGTCTCGTGCACCCAGCACACAACCAAAACATCCAACTTGCCTTGATCCCTACCTCTACATAACTCACAATATCTCATTCAAGAGTATGGTAAAATAAACTGATGATCTCATATCCCAAATATCCCATTCTAAGCATGGCTAAGCATATGCATAATAATGAATAACATGATAAAATAAATCCCAACCCAAGCTACAAGTAAACAAGGTAATGCAATTCTAGGGAAACTTCCTAACATGGGTTTCATATTTCAATTGACAATGCAAATAATTCTAGCTACACATCCTAGCATAGGATCAAAGTGGTCAAGGACACTTGCCTCCTTCTTGCTGCTCTTGAAATGGGTAGTCCTGGTCTTGGAAAGGAATAACTTGCTCTTGAGCAGGTTCTACATCATACCATCACACATAGCAAGAGAAAAACAACAATCATAAGACATAGTTCACACTTCTACTTCATACAAACCACACATTCACATTTATGAAAGTCCTTCACCATTATATGTGTTGTGGTTACTTTATGTGTGTTGAGTTGTGGCTTGCATGCACTTTTAATCATGTGTATATGATTCCTACTTTTGTGTTCACATTTATACTTACATACTATATATATGAGTTTCCAATAAATTTCTTATATTCAACTACTACACCTTTTCACTACCAAGTATGTATGAAAAGTATTTTTCTTCCCCATATGTGCCTTCATAATTTCTACCAACCCTAAACTGAACTCTTTGGATTTTAAAAACTCCATTTATCATTTACTAGTTGCTATATTTTCAGATTTATATTCCTATGCATAATTGTGTACTTTATTATGAAATTAGTAATACACATCATCTAAACAGAATAGGTTCTGGTCCTAAATAATTTAATAACATATTTTGACCTTTGCCTCTGATGTAAACTATTTCATAATTATTTTCCCTATTTTCTATAACTATTCTTTACTTAAAAATGTGCCCCTAAATGTGAATAATAAATTAAACAGATTCAATTCAGCCCAAAATATGTTTTTATCTCACTCCAAAGTTTCCTAAACACTGAGAAAGTCTTTAATTAAATTTTGACAATATGTTTGTCCCACTTTTTAATTTTTAAACACTAGCCACATATTCAATTTCCTAATTTAAATACTAAACAGGACTAAAAAGTTAAACTTACCCCACTACAGGGTCTATAATATTATTTTCAGAATTTCTAGGGGTCTAGCTACACTTATCAGAGGTGTTTTTCCTAATTTTTATTAAGTCCAGGGGCTAAAACTGATTTTTAAATGAATTTACATGATTTTCTGGAGTTCCAGGGGCTAGATCAGAAGTTTCCGAGGTTAGCTCCTATTTCCCGAGAACCCCAGGGGGTAGCACGTAAGATTTCCAGTCTTTATAACGCGGGGCTGACGTGGACCGTCCGATTTTAAACCTACGGCTGAGATTATAACGCCGAACCGGTACGCGGGTATTTAAACCCTACCGTGCAATTTAAAATAAACGGCGCACAAGCGGCCACGTCGCTCTGATCGAGCGCGGGCGGCGCTGCCGGCGGCGCACGGCGGCGGGAAGCGGCGATCTCGCCGGAAACTTTCGGATCCTCAAGAATTCTGCCTAGAACTGTGATCTTATGGCATAGATCGGTAGAGGGGAGGTCGGGGATCTCACCTCGGGGGTTTTCTTGAGCTCGGAGGTCCTGGAAAGTGATCGGCGGCGAGGTCCGAGGCAAAACCACGGCGAAGCTCGTCGGCGCTGTGTTTACACCGCAAGTCACCGAGTTTTCTGCACCTGCAAGGTTCCCCGGAGGCGGTGGATCAAGACCAGCGAGTTAGATCGGAGTTTCCGAGCTTAGATCGGCCAGAATTCACCGGAGAAGTCTCGGTTCTCACCGGAGTAAAAATCGGCGATCGCGTAGAAAAAAACAGAACGAGGCCGGGGTTTTTATAGACGGGGGAGGGCGGCGGGGTGGTTTAGATCATGTCCGCGTCGGCTACGAACAGAATTCAGCGGGGTTTACGTCGAAATCCCGATCGGTTTCGATTCGGGCGCGGGGGGAGTTCGGCGCGGCGCGAGGTAGACGAAGATCGGTGGGTCCCGCCTGTCAGTGTGAGAGAGCGCGGGGTAAGTTTGGCCGGCTGGTGGGTTTCGGCCCACTGGCCGGTTTTTTTCTGTTTTCTCTTTTTCTTTTTCCATTTCTTTTCTGATTTGAGTTTAATTTGAATTCCAGTTTGAATTTGAATTTTTGCAAAACATGCAACACGTCCAAAATTTTTTAAATTCCCCTCTTAACATGATTTAAGGTTTTGAATCAAAATTTTGGGGTGTTACAGTAACTTAGTAGTTTCATGCAACTTAAGAATAAATTCAGAACGTTGTGTAGCATCTAAGTTCACAATTTCAGTATGTGGTAAAGGTAGCAAATCAATTGGAGCACGAGGATTGAAACCATAGACTACAATAAACGGACTTAACTTGGTTGTGGAGTGAATAGACCTGTTATAAGCAAACTCAATATGTGGCAAACACTCCTTCCACAACCTCAAATTGTCTTTCAAAACAGCCCGCAACATAGTAGATAAGGTACGATTAACTACCTCCGTTTGCCCATCAGTTTGTGGATGACAAGTAGTAGAAAACAACTACTTTGTTCCCAATTTATACCATAAAGTTCTCCAAAAGTGACTCAAAAACTTAGCATTCCTATCATAAACAACAGTATTGGGAACACCATGCAAACACACAACCTCATTAAAGAACAAATCAGCAACATGTGAAGCATTATCGGTCTTGTGGCAGGGTATAAAATGAGCCATTTTAGAGAAACAATCAACAACCACGAAAACACTATCCCTCCCCCTCTTGGTTCTAGGCAATCCTAAAACAAAGTCAATAGAAATATCCTCCCAAGGTGCACTAGGAACCGGAAGAGGCATATAAAGACCATGTGGGTTAAGTCGAGACTTAGCTTTGTTGCATGTCGTGCAACGTGAAACGTAGCGCTCCACATCACGCCTCATTCGTGGCCAAAAGAAGTGAGCGGCCAGCACATCCTCTGTCTTTTTAACACCAAAATGTCCCATCAAACCACCTCCATGCGCTTCCTGCAACAACAAAAGACGAACGGAGCTAGCTGGAACACACAGCTTGTTAGCACGGTAGAGAAGGCCTTCACGCAGCAGGAATTTTTGCCACGTTCTTCCCTCTCTATAATTTTCAAAGGCATATTTGAAGTCCAAATCAGTAGCATATAATCTCTTTATGGTTTCCAAACCAAAAATTTTATGAGAAAGTTGGGATAGTATGGTATAACGTCTAGATAAAGCATCGGCAATCACATTGTCTTTCCCTTTTTTATGTTTAATGATGTAAGGATATGATTCTATGAACTCAATCCATTTAGCATGACGTTTGTTCAGATTAGCTTGTCCTTTAAGATACAATTAAGACTGATGATCTGAATGTATGACAAATTCTTTAGATCATAGGTAATGTTGCCAAGTTTGCAAGACACGCACTAAAGCATAAAGTTCTTTGTCATATGTAGAATAATTCAGCGAAGGCCCATGCAATTTTTCACTAAAGAAGGCAACAGGTTTACCTCCTTGAATTAGCACTCCTCCAATGCCAATGCCGCTCGCGTCACATTCAATCTCGAAGGTCTTCTCAAAATCAGGAAGTTGCAGCAATGGTGCTTGTGTGAGCTTCGACTTGAGAACATCAAAAGCTTGTTGTTGTGCGGGTCCCCATCGAAACGGCACTCCATGCTTTGTCAACTCGTGGAGAGGTGCCGCAATGGTGCTTAAATCCCGCACGAAACGCCGGTAGAAACCTGCGAGAACAAGAAAACTCCGAACCTGTGTGACCGTAGTCGGAAGTGGCCAGCTCGTGATGGCAACAATCTTTGCCTCGTCCACCTCAATGCCCTGCGAAGTAACAACATACCCAAGAAAAGACACACGATCGGTGCAAAAGGTGCACTTCTCAAGGTTACCATATAAAAATGCATCGCGCAAGACATTAAAAACAGCACGCAAATGTTCAAGATGCTCATCATATGACTTGCTGTAAATAAGGATATCATCAAAGTAAACCACCACAATTTTACCAATGAAAGCACGTAAAACCTCATTCATCAACCTCATGAAAGTGCTGGGCACATTAGTTAAACCAAATGGCATGACTAACCATTCATAAAGTCCGAACTTAGTTTTAAAAGCAGTTTTCCATTCATCACCTAAAGCCATACGAATCTGATGATACCCACTACGCAAATCAATCTTGGAGAAAATAACAGAACCACTCAACTCATCAAGCATGTCATCCAATAACGAATGGTAATGTTATTGATGGCTCTACAATCAACACACATGCGCCAAGTGCCATCTTTTTTTGGAACCAAAAGAACAGGAACAGAACAAGGACTAAGACTCTCACGAATGTACCCGCGGTCCAGAAGATCTTGGACTTGTCGCTGAATTTCCTTAGTCTCATCGGGGTTGGTCCTGTAGGCAGCACGGTTTGGCAAGCTCGCCCCTGGAACCAAATCAATCTTGTGCTCAATGCCTCGCACAGGTGGTAATCCAGTGGGTATCTCTTATGGAAAAACATCCATATATTCCTGCAAAAGGTTAGCAACAGCAGGTGGCAAGACAATGGATGTATCCTCAATGGAATATAAAGCACGTTTGCACACTAAAGCATAGCATGTTCCATTAGAGGCATATAAATCATCAAGATCAGATTTAGTTGCAAGCAAAATAGGATTGTTCAACTTAATAGGTTGCTGAATTTTAGAATTGAAAACACCCTTTTGCTTACCATTATTCTTTTTCTCCTGCTCAAATTGTACAATTTCAGTGGGACTCATAGGAAGCAACACAATTTTCTTGCCCTTATGCATGAGAGTATACTTATTAGATCGACCATGGTGAATAACATCAGTATCAAACTCCCAAGGACGTCCCAACAAAAGAAAACAAGCATCCATAGGTACCACATCAAAATCAGCAAAATCATGATAAGAACCAATGGAAAAATGTATCCTTGCTGTTTGTGTTACCTTAACCTTACCATTGTTGTTAAACCATTGAATGTGATAAGGGTGGGGATGCTCCCGTGTGGTCAAGCCAAGCTTCTTGACCACCTCAACATTCACCAAATTGTTGCAGCTACCACCATCAATGATGGTATGTACACGCAGTCCTTGACGACGAGAAACATGTTGAAAAGGTTGTGACGTTGGCGGTTGTCATCCTCTCGAACCGTGGCACTCAAAGCTCGCTGCACAATCAAAGTCCTATAGTTGTTTGTCGCAGATGTACCAAGAACCTCCTCAGCACCATCATCCGAACCTGAAATGTAGTTGCAATAATATTTTCATCTTCAATATCAGAAGCACTAACATACCCACCATCAGCAGTGGCAATGATCGCCCGTTTGCTGGGGCAATCTTGTTGCATATGGCCAAGTCCCTGGCAGCGGTGGCACTTGATGTCGGAGCTGCGACTTGTCGAAGTGTTGGGTGCAGCCGCCTTTGCTGCAACACCTGGAGGCATCTGGGACTTGCTGTTATCTTGTCCTCGTGATGTAGAAGGTGCTATGCTGCTGCGTACAACACCCGTGGAGGGTGGTGTAGAATCACGTACGCTCGAGGAGGACGCTGCTCCGGATTGCACCGGAAATTGTCGTGGCGTGAAGGTGTTGTTCCGCCGCTGCTGTTGGCGACCCTGCACTTCTTTTCTGCTAACATGGCAAGTTGAAATAAACGTTGAATAGAATGATATTCCTTGTAGTCAACTATGTCCTAGATCTCACGCCGCAAGCCCCCATAAAACCTAACAATCTGGTCTTCCTGATCCTCAACTACCCCACAACGAAGCATACCTTTCTGCAACTCTTGGTAGTACTCTTGGACAATCATGTTACCCTGATCACAGCGTTGCAATTTCTTAAGAAGATCACGTCTATATGAAGGAGGAACAAACCTAGCACGCATCTCTTCTTTTAACGCAGCCGATGTCTGTGGTGCATTACGTGTATTGACAAGTTCATTCCACCAAATTATAGCAAAATCTTTAAACTCACTAGTGGCTTGTCTAACTCTATGTCGCTCAGGAACAAGATGAGAGCTAAATTTTTGTTCTACCGTCATCTCCCAATCCAAGTAAGTCTCAGCATCATAAGATCCATAAAATGTTGGAATAGAAAACTTAATCTTAGCATAAGGATCATTATCTTGTTCAGGAGCATGAGGACGAGGTCTACCTCCCATACCTTGACGATTTCGTCGAGGGCGACGGCGCTGCTGTGCATCAACCTCATCTTTATTGAAGTCATCCTCTGTGTCGTAGTGAGCATGTGCATCACCATCAAGGATGATAGAGGGTGTAGCTTGTTGGGGAAGACGATTCTCCATCTCGTCCAACCGTGTGGTCAGACCAGCAACACTTGTATGGAGCCTCTGAAAGGTGGCTGTTGTAGTGGTCTGGTAATTGTTGAAAGCTTCGGTCATTGCCTGCATCATGTCCTTTAGTTCCATATGGGACATGCACTCATCATCATCTATAGGTGTAGAACCAGAGGTCTTATCCATAGGCTTCTTTCCTATCATTGTTAGTACAAAACAGAAATGAAGACAAAAAGATCGTGAAGAACCCTATTACTACGCTCTCCAAAGTGGGTGGAAAATCGATCAGTAAGATGCGTCTTACCCCGCTCTTACAAGTTTCTTACCGGCACTGCAGGTGGCCAATGGTGACCGGTGTGAAGGAAGCAGAGAGTGGGTGTGATTACAAAGGTTACCTGTTCTGCTCGAGAGAAGGTGGAGCTTGGAAGGCTCAAATGCAGTATATGTATGTGGCACACAAGTTAGTAACTGTAAGGGTCTCAGTTTTTGACACCCATTTGCAGTGTTCATCACCACACCACACACCTCATTTGAGCAAGAATGATGAACACAAATGAAGAGCAAGTAACAATTATCAACATGCTCATTAGAGAACAAACTCACACATTGCAAAAGTGGTATTTCCCACATGTGATATAGATGGGCTGGACATATGAAAACTCCTACACTTTGCTAAGGATGTCCATGCCAAGTTTCACCCAAATTCAAAACCTTTTTGAGGTCATTTTGGGTATAGATAGGAGGAGGGCAGTTTGAAACCATATTCAAATTCAAACTGTTTTCACCCACTGAATTTAAAAGTGGAAAGCATATTCTCACTGAGCACATTTTTGTGAGCTCCCACACCAATTTTCACTCCATTTGGAGTTGATCTTGACATGAGCTAAGGGGGAGAAATTCAAACTTTATTTGAATTTCAAACTGAACTTGTGCTGAAATTCATTCAAACCAAACCTCATTTGAACTTTGATCAATTCAAATGGCTCATGGGTGAATAATTTGAATTGCCAAGGGTAGTATAGGGTTCACTGTTTACCACAGCTGTTAGGAGTAAATTTCAGAGGTTAAAAGGAGGGGTGGGACCCACATGTCAGCCTCTGCCTCAATACAAACCGACTGAAACACAGTTCAGTCGGTTCCCGGCTGCTGTGTGCGCGCGCCACCGAAGGGGGGCAGCCGGCGCCAGCTCCTGCTGCGCGCCCCAAGCCGGAGACCAGCCGCCGGGCTATTTATTCCCTCCCCGGCGTGCTCCGATCACTCATTCCCCGAGCTGCCGGCATACTCGGCCGTTTTTCCACTGCCATCACTGCCGCTCGAGCTCCCGCTTGATCAAGCCGATCGCTCGCGAGCACAGCCTCCTCCACAGCAAAACGGCACCAAGGGATCGAGAGCAACCTCTCACACTCCGTGTTGGCCAGTGAGCAAGCTTCCTCGAGCTGTACGAGCCATTTCTCCGGCGAGCCGAACATCGCCGCCGATCGGGCTCCCGTGGACAGCACGGCACAGCCGTTGTCACGTTCTCTTCTCTACACAAGAAAGGTGCGTGATTGTATGTAGATGGAGTAGCCGAAAGCCGTTTGGCGATTGATCAACCCTCGTCCGAGAATTTCCAAATTTACTCTTGATCAGTTCATAAGAACCGAGCTCACCTTCGGGTGAAATTCGTGCTCTATGCACGAAGGTTGGACAAGCTCGTTACCTAGTAGCTTCTATGCACGCTAGCGCCCACGCTCGGACTGGAATTGGAGAAAACCATCGAGAATCGGCCATGATATGGCTGTTTTCCCCGCCGCCATGGCTGAACACCTCGGCTCACCGTTGAGAGCCTAGTTGCCGGTATTTCTAGCTTCCACCCAGCCCTAGTTCGTGTTTCCCATGCCCTACTGATGCTCTCCGACCGACTTCCGGTCAATTTGGTGCACGGGAGAGCGGGACCGACCTTACCGGAACCCTAGCAGGTGCTGTCACCGGTGCGCACGGGTTTCCGGTCATCGCCGGCGGCCGGCGACCCTACCATCGAGTCCAGGGGGTCGGAAAAGGGGCAGGCGGCAAGTTTCGGGCCGGGGGGTGGCCGGGAACTCAGTTCCGGCGAGGGTCTCCGGAGAACGCCGCCGCCGCGCAGTTGGCGCGAGGAGGGAGACGACGCACTGTGTGCGGGGCCCACAAGCCAGAGTTTAAACTTTTCCCCGAATTTCAGTTTTAGTTCAAACTTCAAATCTTTATAACTTTGGCTAGAAAGCTCCAAATTGAGTGAACTAAATTTTGCTGGATTCAGCTCTCTGAGTACTTTCCAGAAAATCAAGTTTCACTCCATGAAATTCCTTATTTCTCCGGAATTAATTCCTCAAAATTTAAACTGTTAGGAATTTTAACTGGAGAACCCTTTGGAGGAAAATCCTGAAATTTTGCTGGGATGTTCACCAAAATATCCTTGAACTACCATAAAAATTTCAGATCCATTTGAGCTCATTTAATCCACCTAATGGTGTGATTAGTGAAACTGTTCCAAAGAAAATAGAAAATGTTCAGAAACATTTTCAGAATTTTCTCTGAAATTGTTTGGCTCATATCTTTAGTTAGAGACTTCCAAATTAAGTGAGACCAACTCCAGTAGAACCCTCTGAAAATCTAGTTTTCAGGAAGGCATAGTTGTTTCATGAGAATTCCTAGAACACCCTAAGAGTTCCAATTAAGGTCAAGGGCATAATTAATTGTAGAGGGCTCAAATGAGCTTTGCTGCAACTAAAACTTGACCAAGTCTTTGTTTAGGTTGTAACCAAGCCACAGTAAAAGTTTCACAGTCATTAGGTCTGTCTAGCAAGGGTTATAGACTTCACAACTTCAAAGTTAATACAAATGCATTTAAATTAATACATACATTACTCTTATTATGTAGTCGCTAAGGTCGAGGAGGAACCCGAAGTCCTAGACTTCGTTACTCCGGAGGAACAGCTAGCCTACGACCAAGAGCAGCAAGGCAAGCCCCGGTTTGCATTAACCCTTTTACAAATGTTTATTGTTTTGAGTACATCTTTGAATATTGTTCTTTGCATTAGAGTCTTGATTGGAAACCCAACTGCACAGCCAAGAAAACCATGGGTTGGGTTTAGGAGGGAAAACCTCGTTAGCCACTGCTTGGCTAGGATAGAGTAGGATTCGGTACAAGTCGAGTAGTTGGAACTACTCGCGAGAATAGGCTAGAGGCACATTGCTCGGGTAGAGGTAGCACATGAAACACATGGCAATAAAATGAGACCGAGCGGAGAGTAAGGGCAGCAGGACTTTGGGGCCTGTGTGCTGTAGCTCCGCTTGTGTCGATTGAGGACCGAGCCCTGTGCGGGCCTGTTGAACAAGCTAGAACAGTACCGAAGACCTACCGGCTATATGGGAACCGGGAAACTGATGTAACTCGGGTAGCTGGGTGTTGAGGCATTGCCCGTCGTTCAGAGGGTAGGTTGAGAGCTCGAGGTGTAAATCGGCTGGCGGCACGGAGATGCGCGTGCAGAGACCTCTTGCTCGGGACGATGGGACCGGTTCAATATTTGGCTAACGGGTGAAAGGTAGTCGCGTACGACGTCCGTGATGGTTGTTGTAGGCAACATCGAGTACGGGCGTACGTGACGGGTTGTTCGGGTAACCCTGCAGGTGTAAATCGATTATAATCGCCGTCCCTCGCGGTCAGTGAGTACCACTTGTTCACTGTACCGTGACGTAGAAAGAACAGGCTAGTTACATGTTAAAATGTTGCTGATTGAAAGCTGGACATTGATTGTTAATGATATGCTGTAGCTTAGAGCTAATTAAAGTTCTTTTCCACTTTGGGCAAAGTACATGAGAGAAATGCGTTTCTTGTTTGATTGCGGCTCTCTCATGTGCCTTAGCGTAAGGTTCTCCACAACCTGCTGCTAAAACTTGAAAGTAAGGTTCTACTAATTAGGCGAGTCCTTGCAAATGATTTTTTTCCTCATGCAACCCATTACCCTCATGTAGAAGTTTCATGTTTAGGTGAGACGGGTCAGACTTGCTGAGCCTTCGTGCTCACTGCTTGTGTTTGAAGCTTTTTGCAGGGTTCTATGAGGAAGGGACTCCCGAAGAGGAGACGGAACCCCAGGAGGGGAACCCCGTCGAGTGGGAGTCGTGCACGCCGCAGAGTTAGTGTGCGTGTGTGCTAGCAAGGACACGTTCGAGGGCTGAACGTGCACTTGATGCTTAGTCTACGCCCGCGAGTGTGGACTAAACGTATTTTGATGTAAACTGGTCATAAAACGGTTTATGTAATAAAACTTCCACTTCCGCTTTGCACCTTTGACGTGTGTTATACGGTGCTGTGCAACGCAGCACCCCTCAGCGTGATCCTGGCTCGACAGGACCAGTGGGGTCGTGTCAGCGTGGTATCAGAGCTCGCTTGAGGTTTAACACAGTACAAAGGTCTTCTTTTTCAAAAATCCAGTGAGGAACGAGTTAGTAGCCCGTATAAGGATGTTATTAGTATATAGAAAGTGGCTTATTAACCTATTTGTTATGTCGGAAAATCGTGCATCTCGGGACGTTCATGTCTTGGGGGGTGCACGTAAGCGCTGTCCACCAGTGCGCACAAGCTGAAGGGTGGAGCCCCACGGGTGGCAGGTAACCCGACCCGCTTTGAAATCCTCTACGACTCTTCATGTCGTTTGGGGTATTCGAGCAACGTCTGTCCCTGGCGTGCGTGGTGCAACATGGGAGACCCCGTCACGTGGTCTGAAACGTGAACACGTAACTCAAGGCGTGTTTGGCTTGAGAACATCCGGGCGAGTGATGACGGCCGGGTGTACAAACTGTATGGATTCCGGGCTCGGTGTGCAGCCGAGTCTGATGATTGTTTGAGTTTCTGCAGGTAGCCTGACCACGAAATGGTAGACGTGTAGCATTCGTTTGCGAGTGACGTTTAGTGCCACTGAACTAACGAAGCCGGCTAAGTCCGGTATAGGTTTTTCCTTTGTGAGGACGTAGTACCGACATAATCTGGTGACGCATCGACGTCACACCCAACTAAATGAACAACTTCATTTAAAAATTTGAAGGTTTTGATCCAAAGTAGTAAAACTTGATGTAACTCCTTCCCTTGAACAGGATATTCAAAGCTAATAAGTTTTCAACTTATAGGATGTCAAGGACAGAGCATTCTGTTTTCAGCTAAATCAAGACTGAAGTTAATCAGAGGTTAGAGGTTGAGTTCTTTCGAGGTTGGGGTCGTATGATACATTTCTGGAAAGCTTTGGAGGAGCCTTACAACTTTTCTGTTGAGTTCCAGAGGTGTTTCATCCCGTAACCACTCGAAAAATGCAGTAGAGTTGAAACTGTCCAGAAAACAGGACGGAGCAAAGACTCTCTGTAGACTCTCTGTAAATTAAGCATAACTTCCTGCATAAAAATCCAAAAATAGAAAATGAGGTAGTTCTGGAAAGCTTATGAGATGGGTTACAACTTTGTGACAGAAAGTTTTGTCAGATTAGGAACAGAAGTAACTGAGATTGTTGGATCAAATCAGTACCTAAGGCAGGGAGGTGCTGTCCAATTGTTCCCAGAAATTCTGTTAACTTTGGCATCTCATAACCTTTGAACCAGGACAGATCTTAGGCCAACCAAATACTTTCTGGAAAGCTATTGAAGTTAACTTTAACTTTGATGTTGAGCTCCAGGACTGGTTTTGCTTTTAACCTGGCCTAAATCAGATTGATATGGAAACTGGTCAGGGCTGTCATGGGAACAGCAGATCAGCAGTCAAATTTGTTTAAAAATTTGAACTATGTTTCCAAGTTTTAGGGGTTCAATGACATATCTTATGTTATAACTCAATGGTTTACGGTTCAAATAAACATTTGACAATTCTCAAATATATTTTTCCAGATGGCAGCAGATAAACGGTTGGAGAACGGGTGGGTAGTTTCCCACTGCTCTGACCGTAGCGGCTACCCGGAAGCATTGTGGCAAATGCTCCAATATTTCGGGTACAACCAGATGCCGCAATACTTCGCCAAGGAAGAAGGCGAAGAGGGGAACAAGACGTGGACGATCCATGTCGAGGTTTCCGCAGGACCTACGCCACCCGGTTGGGTGCCATTCACCGTCACGGTGAGAGGAAGACAACCGGAAGGGATGTGGCAAGTGGCAGCCCGTGACACTATGTCACGTTTCTGCCAACTACACGTGCAGGCTATGGAGGGCACACCATACGCACTCGTTCCGGTGGAGGGGCGAGCTCAGCATGTGTGGGAAGAGAGGTACCTGGAGGCAACAGACCCGACTTGCCCAAGGTACAACCCCGCGGAGGCGAACCTCAGCCTCCAAAGGAGGGCGGGAAACGCTGTGATGGACAGCCAAGCTGTTCATACGGAGCATCTCGCCACCAAGCTCAAGGAGAGCACAAGCCGTGGGGATCATTTTGAGAGTGCTCACAGTGCACTCCGCAATGTGCTCCTTCCGACGATCAAGCGACTGAATGAACAACACAATCAGTTGCGTCGTCTGAAGAAGGCAAAGAAGAAGGGCCGTGTTGACATCGCGGCGTTGCAAGAGCTGGTGCAGACCCTAACCCAGCAGAATGAGGACCTTGCTCAAGAGCGGGACGACGCTATTGAGGAAGGACAAGGCTGGGAAGAGGACTACAACCAGGCTATGGACGAGGTGCATGCATTGCAGGACCTCGTGCCCCCGGTATTGGGCGTACCGGTAGTCTTGGGTCTTCCAGCCATGGGAGAGCCCGAAATGGGAGAAGAGGTGGTAGACCCCGAACCACCAGCCGAGGTAGGGGGTTACAGTTGCCAAGTAGGGCAGCTAGGGTAGCGTAACCCAACTTTTGTAATCGGTGACATGTCGTGTAGACAGTAGCGTATGTACAGGTAGTGACGACATGAGCACGACTTCTCGGAGATCCGAGAATGATGTATCTTGTATAAAGTTTATACTTTATCAATATATGTGAATGTTGTGCAAGTTAATCATGCGTCACTTCAATACCTACTGCTGTATATGGAATTTTGAGTGAGACATGTGCTAATTACTGCTGTGTTGAATTTCAGAATGACGCGTACTCGTGCCAACCCTGATGTTGGAGGTACTAGCCAAGGGGGAGAGACCTCCCAACCGCCTCCCGAGGACTCCTCGGGACAGCAGCAGCAACAGCAACAGCAAACACCGCCACCGCCACTGCCAACGGTTACATTGGCCGACATTGTCGCGGCAATGGCGGGTTCACATCAGCAGCACACAGAGCTGCTGCAAACGTTAATTGCGAATACGTCTCGCCCAGAGAGACGTCAAGATCGTGAGGAGCGCCAACAGAGTTCCTACTCTGATTTCCTGGCGACTCATCCCCCTGTATTCTCAAGGGCGGATGAACCACTTGACGCGGACAACTGGCTCCGCGCCATAGAGATGAAGTTCGGGCTGCTCCAAATCAGCGAGCAGCGCAAGACTCAGTTCGCGGTCCAGCAGCTCCAAGGATCCGCGAGCGCGTGGTGGGCCAACTTCTGTGCTTCCCAGCCCACCGACCGAGTGATGACCTGGGCGGAGTTCCGGACGGCCTTCAGGGCCTATCATATACCGCCCGGTTTGATGAAGAGGAAGATGCAGGAGTTCCTACACCTGCAACAAGGGAGCCGAAACGCGCTGGAATATTCCAGGGCGTTCAACGATCTCGCGCTCTACGCGTCGTATCACGCAGATACGGACGAGAAGCGGCGGGACCACTTTTACCAGGGGCTTAACCCGCTCCTGAAGGACAAGGTGGCGATGTTCAATCGCGGCAGCCTCAACGACATAATTGATGCTGCGATTGTTCAGGAGGACTCCGGGAAGGAGTTGGCGGCGGCAGAGCGAAAGCGAAGCGCGCCGCAGAGCAGCGGAGAAGGAGGCGGTCCTTCTCAGAAGTTTCGGATGGTGAATCGCCCACCATCAGGTTCGCGCTGGCAACCACCACAGCGGTCGATGCCGTTCCGCGGTCGGCCGTACTCTTCACCAGCATTCCGGCCGGCACTGCCAGCACCACCGCAACAACAACAGCAGCAGCGGGCGATGCCGCGTGCGTTTGCACCTCCGCAACGCATGCCGGGCTTTCGTCCACCAAGTACTCCACCAGCAGCGGCCACGTGTTACAAGTGTGGTCGTCCAGGACACTTCGCGAGCAGTTGCCCGGAGAGGCAAGGTGGCGGAGTGGCACCACAGTTTCCGGGGAGGAATCAACCCCGGAACCCTACTAATGCGCGGCGGGCAAACCCTAGGCCCGGTACTGTCCACCAGCTTGCCATTGAGGACGTGCCGGAGGGCGAGCCAATCCTTGCGGGTATGTTCCAACTCCACCAGCATCCCGCTATAGTACTATTTGATTCAGGCGCCACGCATAATTTTATCAGCCAAGCTTTTATTGCTAAACACAGCTTGCCAATACTACCCACCGATAGTCCATATTTAATTTGTTCCCCGGGTGGGAAGATTTCAGCAAGCGTAATGGTCTCCAAAGCACCATTATGCTTAGCGGGTAGAGTGTACCCCACGTCTCTCATTATCTTAGAGGGGCAGAAGGTCGATGTCATCCTAGGGATGTCGTGGTTAACCCGCCACGGCGCTGTTTTAGACACCGTCCTTCGAGTCGTGCACTTAAACTCAGAAGTGCACGGTTCTCACTCATTATTTCTGGACAGTCCAGAAATAAAACTTCCAAGTGTCTATCAAGCCACAACCATCAGATTGGAAGACATTCCGGTGGTCCGAGAGTTCCCGGATGTATTCCCGGACGATTTGCCGGGGATGCCACCCGAAAGAGAGGTGGAGTTCAAGATTGAACTTGCACCGGGAACCATGCCAATATCCCGAAGGCCGTACAAGATGGCGCCCAAGGAGTTGGCTGAACTGAAGACTCAGCTCACGGACCTTCTGGAGAAGGGTTTTATTAGGCCGAGCTCCTCGCCATGGGGCTGTTCGCCATTATTTGTCAAAAAGAAGGATGAAACGTTGCGGCTTTGCGTGGACTACCGTCCATTAAATGCCGTAACCATCAAGAACAAGTACCCGTTGCCACGGATCGACATGTTGTTTGATCAGTTGGTCGAAGCAAAGATCTTTTCCAAGATGGATTTAAGATCCGGGTACCATCAGATTAAGATAAGGGCGGAGGACATTCCAAAGACAGCTTTCTCGACAAGGTACGGACTTTATGAGTACCTGGTCATGTCCTTTGGCCTCACCAATGCTCCAGCTCACTTCATGTATTTAATGAACTCGGTGTTCATGCCGGAGCTGGACAAGTTTGTCGTGGTCTTCATCGACGACATCCTGGTATATTCCAAGTCGGAGGAAGATCACAAGAAACATCTGCGTATAGTCTTGCAACGGCTGCGGGATCACAAGTTATACGCAAAATTCAGCAAATGCGAGTTTTGGATATCGCAAGTGCCTTTCCTCGGGCATATCATCTCAGCGGAGGGTATCGCTGTGGACCCGAGCAAGATCACGCAAGTGCTGAATTGGAAATCCCCGAGAACTGTTCATGAGGTACGGAGTTTCCTCGGACTCGCGGGATATTATCGGAGGTTCATTCCGAACTTCTCGAAGATTGCCAAGCCAATGACAGAGCTGCTGAAGAAAGCTACCAAATATGTTTGGAGTCCAGCATGTGAAGCAGCATTCAAGGCTTTAGTCAAGCACCTGACATCAGCACCGGTTTTGGCGCAGCCAGACACAACAAAACCGTTCGATGTGTACTGCGATGCATCCGGCATTGGGCTCGGATGTGTGCTGATGCAAGACCGAAGAGTGGTCGCGTATGGATCACGGCAGCTTAGGAACCATGAGCAAAATTATCCAACTCACGATTTGGAGCTCGCTGCCGTGGTACTTGCACTGAAGATGTGGAGGCACTACCTACTCGGTAACCTTGTACATTTATATACCGACCACAAAAGCCTCAAGTACATATTCACTCAGAAGGAGTTGAACATGAGGCAACGAAGATGGTTAGAACTGATAAAGGATTATGAGATAGAGATCCATTATCATCCGGGCAAGGCAAACGTTGTGGCAGATGCGCTGAGCCGCAAGTCACACGTCAATAATCTGACCATCACACCGTTGGAAGAGAGCGAACCACCACTACATGTGATTCCACACAGAGCTCTCTACAACCTAGCTTTGATCCCCACCATCCGTGAAGAGATAGCGGCAGCCCAGAAGAATGACAAGGGCATGTCCCATTTGCGGAGACGTGTAGACAGTGGGGAGTTGAAATGTTTCCGGAAGGACGGAGACGGCGTCCGATGGTTCAAGAACCGGATCGTCGTACCCCGAAACCCGGAGTTACGGAAGAAAATCTTTGATGAGGCTCACTTATCAAAGTTTTCTATTCACCCCGGCAGCAACAAAATGTATCAAGAACTCAGAAGAAGGTTTTGGTGGACACGGATGAAGCGAGAGACTGCCAAATACGTGTCCGAGTGTGATACATGTCGAAGGGTGAAGGCAGACCATATGCGGAAACCGGGACTGCTGCAACCACTAGGCATTCCTGCCTGGAAGTGGGAGGACGTGAGCATGGATTTCGTCGTCGGTTTAACCACCACCTTACAGAAACATGATTCTGTGTGGGTAATCGTCGATCGGCTCACCAAAGTTGCCCATTTCATCCCGGTCAACACCAACTACAACGCCAAGAAGTACGCTGAACTGTACATCTCACGGATCCTATGCTTATACGGCGTACCCCGTACCATCATATCGGACCGGGGCACTTTATTTGTGTCCCGTTTTTGGGAGCAGCTACACGCTGCCTTGGGGACGAAGCTAATCCGTAGTTCAGCCTACCACCCGCAGACGGATGGGCAAACGGAGCGGGTAAATCAAATCTTAGAAGACATGCTACGAGCTTGCGCTATCAACCACGGCAAGAATTGGGATGATCACTTGCCGTTGGCCGAGTTCTCGTACAACAATGGGTACCAAGCCAGCATCAAGATGGCGCCCTATGAGGCGCTATACGGGAGAAAATGCTGCACACCACTGAACTGGTGTGAGTCTGGCGAGAGGGTTACCTTCGGGATTGACCTTGTCAACGACGCGGAAGAAAAAGTTCGACTGATTCAAGCGAACCTAAGAGCCGCTCAATCCCGTCAGAAACAGTATGCGGACCGGAGAAGGCGCCCATTACAATTCGAAGTTGGAGATCACGTATACCTACGAGTGTCTCCAATGAAGGGCGTAAACAGATTTGGGGTGAGAGGAAAGCTGGCACCCCGATTCATCGGTCCATTTCAGATTACCGAAAGATGTGGATCGGTGGCATACCGGCTAAAATTACCAGAAGCACTTTCCGGTGTGCACGACGTCTTTCACGTTTCCCAGCTGAGGAAGTGTCTCAAGCTATCAACTACCGTTCAGCTGGAAGACATTGAAGAACTGCAACCGGATCTCACCTATCGGGAGGAACCGGTGCAGATTATTGAGGAAAAGGCCCGAACCACACGCAACCGTACGTTGTGGTTCTACAAGGTTTTGTGGAGTAATCACTCCATGGATGAAGCGACATGGGAGAGCGAAGAATTCCTTCGCACTAACCACCCCGACTTTCTCACGTCGCATATCCGGTAATTTTCCACCGCCCTCTCTCTCATTTTCACCTTATAATCTCGGGACGAGATTCTTTTAAGGGGGGAGGAATGTAAGGGTCTCAGTTTTTGACATCCATTTGCAGTGTTCATCACCACACCACACACCTCATTTGAGCAAGAATGATGAACACAAATGAAGAGCAAGTAACAATTATCAACATGCTCATTAGAGAACAAACTCACACATTGCAAAAGTGGTATTTCCCACATGTGATATAGATGGGCTGGACATATGAAAACTCCTACACTTTGCTAAGGATGTCCATGCCAAGTTTCACCCAAATTCAAAACCTTTTTGAGGTCATTTTGGGTATAGATAGGAGGAGGGCAGTTTGAAACCATATTCAAATTCAAACTGTTTTCACCCACCGAATTTAAAAGTGGAAGGCATATTCTCACTCAGCACATTTTTGTGAGCTCCCACACCAATTTTCACTCCATTTGGAGTTGATCTTGACATGAGCTAAGGGGGAGAAATTCAAACTTTATTTGAATTTCAAACTGAACTTGTGCTGAAATTCATTCAAACCAAACCTCATTTGAACTTTGATCAATTCAAATGGCTCATGGGTGAATAATTTGAATTGCCAAGGGTAGTATAGGGTTCACTGTTTACCACAGCTGTTAGGAGTAAATTTCAGAGGTTAAAAGGAGGGGTGGGACCCACATGTCAGCCTCTGCCTCAATACAAACCGACTGAAACACAGTTCAGTCGGTTCCCGGCTGCTGTGTGCGCGCGCCACCGAAGGGGGGCAGCCGGCGCCAGCTCCTGCTGCGCGCCCCAAGCCAGAGACCAGCCGCCGGGCTATTTATTCCCTCCCCGGCGTGCTCCGATCACTCATTCCCCGAGCTGCCGGCATACTCGGCCGTTTTTCCACTGCCATCACCGCCGCTCGAGCTCCCGCTTGATCAAGCCGATCGCTCGCGAGCACAGCCTCCTCCACAGCAAAACGGCACCAAGGGATCGAGAGCAACCTCCCACACTCCGTGTTGGCCAGTGAGCAAGCTTCCTCGAGCTGTACGAGCCATTTCTCCGGCGAGCCGAACATCGCCGCCGATCGGGCTCCCGTGGACAGCACGGCACAGCCGTTGTCACGTCCTCTTCTCTACACAAGAAAGGTGCGTGATTGTATGTAGATGGAGTAGCCGAAAGCCGTTTGGCGATTGATCAACCCTCGGCCGAGAATTTACCAATTTACTCTTGATCAGTTCATAAGAACCGAGCTCACCTTCGGGTGAAATTCGTGCTCTATGCACGAAGGTTGGACAAGCTCGTTACCTAGTAGCTTCTATGCACGCTAGCGCCCACGCTCGGACTGGAATTGGAGAAAACCATCGAGAATCGGCCATGATATGGCTGTTTTCCCCGCCGCCATGGCTGAACACCTCGGCTCACCGTCGAGAGCCTAGTTGCCGGTATTTCTAGCTTCCACCCAGCCCTAGTTCGTGTTTCCCATGCCCTACTGATGCTCTCCGACCGACTTCCGGTCGATTTCGTGCACGGGAGAGCGGGACCAACCTCACCGGAACCCTAGCAGGTGCTGTCACCGGTGCGCACGGGTTTCCGGTCATCGCCGGCGGCCGGCGACCCTACCATCGAGTCCAGGGGGTCGGAAAAGGGGCAGGCGGCAAGTTTCGGGACGGGGGTGGCCGGGAACTCAGTTCCGGCGAGGGTCGCCGGAGAACGCCGCCGCCGCGCAGTTGGCGCGAGGAGGGAGCCGACGCACTGTGTGCGGGGCCCACAAGCCAGAGTTTAAACTTTTCCCCGAATTTCAGTTTTAGTTCAAACTTCAAATCTTTATAACTTTGGCTAGAAAGCTCCAAATTGAGTGAACTAAATTTTGCTGGATTCAGCTCTCTGAGTACTTTCCAGAAAATCAAGTTTCACTCCATGAAATTCCTTATTTCTCCGGAATTAATTCCTCAAAGTTTAAACTGTTAGGAATTTTAACTGGAGAACCCTTTGGAGGAAAATCCTGAAATTTTGCTGGGATGTTCACCAAAATATCCTTGAACTACCATAAAAATTTCAGATCCATTTGAGCTCATTTAATCCACCTAATGGTGTGATTAGTGAAACTGTTCCAAAGAAAATAGAAAATGTTCAGAAACATTTTCAGAATTTTCTCTGAAATTGTTTGGCTCATATCTTTAGTTAGAGACTTCCAAATTAAGTGAGACCAACTCCAGTAGAACCCTCTGAAAATCTAGTTTTCAGGAAGGCATAGTTGTTTCATGAGAATTCCTAGAACACCCTAAGAGTTCCAATTAAGGTCAAGGGCATAATTAATTGTAGAGGGCTCAAATGAGCTTTGCTGCAACTAAAACTTGACCAAGTCTTTGTTTAGGTTGTAACCAAGCCACAGTAAAAGTTTCACAGTCATTAGGTCTGTCTAGCAAGGGTTATAGACTTCACAACTTCAAAGTTAATACAAATGCATTTAAATTAATACATACATTACTCTTATTATGTAGTCGCTAAGGTCGAGGAGGAACCCGAAGTCCTAGACTTCGTTACTCCGGAGGAACAGCTAGCCTACGACCAAGAGCAGCAAGGCAAGCCCCGGTTTGCATTAACCCTTTTACAAATGTTTATTGTTTTGAGTACATCTTTGATTATTGTTCTTTGCATTAGAGTCTTGATTGGAAACCCAACTGCACAGCCAAGAAAACCATGGGTTGGGTTTAGGAGGAAAAACCTCGTTAGCCACTGCTTGGCTAGGATAGAGTAGGATTCGGTACAAGTCGAGTAGTTGGAACTACTCGCGAGAATAGGCTAGAGGCACATTGCTCGGGTAGAGGTAGCACATGAAACACATGGCAAGAAAATGAGACCGAGCGGAGAGTAAGGGCAGCAGGACTTTGGGGCCTGTGTGCTGTAGCTCCGCTTGTGTCGATTGAGGACCGAGCCGTGTGCGGGCCTGTTGAACAAGCTAGAACAGTACCGAAGACCTACCGGCTATATGGGAACCGGGAAACTGATGTAACTCGGGTAGCTGGGTGTTGAGGCATTGCCCGTCGTTCAGAGGGTAGGTTGAGAGCTCGAGGTGTAAATCGGCTGGCGGCACGGAGATGCGCGTGCAGAGACCTCTTGCTCGGGACGATGGGACCGGTTCAATATTTGGCTAACGGGTGAAAGGTAGTCGCGTACGACGTCCGTGATGGTTGTTGTAGGCAACTTCGAGTACGGGCGTACGTGACGGGTTGTTCGGGTAACCCTGCAGGTGTAAATCGATTATAATCGCCGTCCCTCGCGGTCAGTGAGTACCACTTGTTCACTGTACCGTGACGTAGAAAGAACAGGCTAGTTACATGTTAAAATGTTGCTGATTGAAAGCTGGACATTGATTGTTAATGATATGCTGTAGCTTAGAGCTAATTAAAGTTCTTTTCAACTTTGGGCAAAGTACATGAGAGAAATGCGTTTCTTGTTTGATTGCGGCTCTCTCATGTGCCTTAGCGTAAGGTTCTCCACAACCTGCTGCTAAAACTTGAAAGTAAGGTTCTACTAATTAGGCGAGTCCTTGCAAATGATTTTTTTCCTCATGCAACCCATTACCCTCATGTAGAAGTTCCATGTTTAGGTGAGACGGGTCAGACTTGCTGAGCCTTCGTGCTCACTGCTTGTGTTTGAAGCTTTTTGCAGGGTTCTATGAGGAAGGGACTCCCGAAGAGGAGACGGAACCCCAGGAGGGGAACCCCGTCGAGTGGGAGTCGTGCACGCCGCAGAGTTAGTGTGCGTGTGTGCTAGCAAGGACACGTTCGAGGGCTGAACGTGCACTTGATGCTTAGTCTACGCCCGCGAGTGTGGACTAAACGTATTTTGATGTAAACTGGTCATAAAACGGTTTATGTAATAAAACTTCCGCTTCCGCTTTGCACCTTTGACGTGTGTTATACGGTGCTGTGCAACGCAGCACCCCTCAGCGTGATCCTGGCTCGACAGGACCAGTGGGGTCGTGTCAGTAACAGATAGCAATGCTGAATAAGTGTCCAAAGAATTTCGCCTAGTTGTTGGCCTAAGAATGTATTAGAACAGTTGTGGCAACAAGCAAGGACAAGGATGAATGATGATGAACAACAAGGATAAAATCAGCAAGTATCCAGCACTCGCACAGAAATAGCACACCCCTTAGCCTCCTTTTTGTCTTGAAGCACTAGTAAAAATCAAAATCTTTTTTTCTCTTTTTTTTGATATTTTTTTTTCTCAACCAGGGGCACAAGAATAGAAACAGCACCAAGTATTAGCTCAAACTGATGAAAGATGAGATCGGCACAAATTCAGGAGCGATTGGAAAAACTGGTGCTCGAACTTCAGAGTTCGAAACGAGGTCCTTCTTAATTTTTTTTAATTTTTTTCAAAAACACCGTATGTGGACTTTTTTGAGACCTTTCTGGGGGAAAAAATGCGCCTCAATCAGAGTTACGAGCGAAAAGTTATGCCCGTTTTAAGGAGGATACCCCGAATCAGGTTTTGGTGGTGGTGGAAACTGCAACAGAAACGAGTTGGTGGATGGAATTCTTTTGTAGATTGGTTTTTTGTAGATGGCAGCGGATGGAAGAAACAAAACTGAACCAAAACAAATCTAAACCAGCAACCAGACTCAACCTAGGACAGGAACTCAGAACTACGGACTCCGAAACTAAATTGTGTAAAAGGTTGAGCGGGGGTTGTAGGTCAGGGAAACTAAATTTTTTTTGTGGCATTTTGTGGACGATAGTACTGAAACAAAATAAATCTAAAGGGCACACAAGTATACCTCACGGTGAACCTGGAAATCTGATACCAATTGATAGGAGGATGAGTCCCGATCTTCCGAGAGGTAGGGTAAACTTGATTGGGTGGAGATCTCGACGTTGATGATCCAAGGCTCCGAACGAACGAAACCCCGCAATCACTACACCACTGCTCCGTTGGTTATCACCCGTATCACACGAATGACCTCGCCACGAAGGCTTGTCCCTGCAAGCACAATCAAGAACACAAGCAAGAACAGAGAAGTTGCAATCAAAACTGAATTGATCACGAATTTGGGGTCTCACAACCGATGATCGGTGACACTGTTCAATGACAGATTGTAACTAAGCAAAACCCAGCTGTTTGTGACGGCTGCTAGGGGGTATAAAGGAGGTGGAGGACGACCAGGGGGGTGCTGAGGTCGTGACCTAACTCTAATACACGTACATAATGGACTTGGACTCGATACAAGGCCCAATGGCCCAACTAGATGATGCAACACCCTGACAGACTCTAAACATTATACTGTTTCGAAGTTTCCGGTCAACTCCGAGGGTATTTTGACGTGGGGCCAGTTCCATTGGAAAGTTTATCCTCTCAGCTTTCCGTGCAGATGTAGAACGTCAAAAACAGAGTCCGTATGCCTCCTGTGCATCCATTTTAAGGTGGACTGCTTCTGGGCCCGAGTTGGACTCGAGTTTGAGTTGGGCTCGGTTTCTAACTTCTTGTTGGCGTATTTTCTGGTCCTCCATGCCTCGAAACCCCTCTCTATGTATCTCCATGTCCTCTCCATGGTTCCTAATCATAATTAATCCATTAGGTAGCAACATACTCTCAAAATTCACATATAAAGAATTGTTCAGGAACGAGCTCACCTCTAAATTCAATTTTCGTGCTCGATTTCTAGTAATTGGACCTTGCATGTCTACCATGTGAGTGTTGTGTATATCTGCAGGAGTGATGTCCACATCACTGTCTCTCTTTTGATCCTCAACAATCTCTTCTCGGATTGTTGATATAAGAGAAAGATTATAAAGCGCTCCATACGGAATGACACCGAGACTTGATTCTTCATTCTCCATTTCAGCAATGGTCATGTTGTGAACGTGAGCTTTCTGACTAAGCGCGTCGGCAACCACGTTCGCTTTTTCCGGATGGTAGTGGATCTCGATTTCATAATATTTTATGAGTTCCAACCATCTTTGTTGTCTCATATTCAGCTCCTTCTGCGTGAAAAATACTTCAAGCTTTTATGGTCGGTGTAGAGGTGGACAAGATTGCCAAGTAAACAATGCCTCCACATTGCGAGGACCCGACGGTCTCGCCTAGCCCGGATCACGCTGAGGGGTGCTGCGTTGCACAGCACCGGGTAAGACATGTAAAAGGTACAAAGCAGAAGCAAAGTTTTATTACATAAAAGCGTTTATAAACATCTTTACATCCAAAATACGTCCAGCCTACACTCACGGGCATAGACTAAGCAAAAGAGTTCACGTTCATCCCGTGAACGTGTTCCCACTAGCACACACGCACACTAACACGGTGGCGTGCACGGCTCCCACTCGACGGCTCCACATGGGACGGTGATTATAATCGATTTATACCTGCAGGCTTACCGAATAACCCGTCACGTACGCCCGTACTCGATGTTGCCTACAGCAACCACCACGGACATCGTACGCAACAACCTTTCATCCATCAGCCAAGTGTTGAACCGATCCTATTGCCCCGAGCAAGTGGTCTCTGCGCGCGCATCTGCAGTGCCGCCAGCCGATTTATACATCATGCTCTCAACCTACCCTCTGGACGACAAACTATGCCTCAACAGATCGCTACCCGAATTACATCGGTTTCCCGGTTCCCATATATCCAGTAAGTCTTCAGTACTGTTCTAGCTTGTTCAACAGGCCCGCACATGGCTCGGTCCTAAATCAACAAAAGCATAGCTATGGCACCCAGGCCCCAAAGTCCTGCTGCCCATACTCTCCGCTCGGTCTCATTTTTCTTACCATGTGTTCCATTTGCCATCTCTAACCGAGTGGCGTGCCTCTAGCCTATTCTCGCGAGCAGTTCCAACTACTCGACTTGTACCGAATCCTATACTAGTTTAGCATTGCAGTGGCTACTTGAGGTTTAAAACCTAAGCCCAAAACCCTGGTTCTCTTGGCTATGCAGTTGGGTTTTCAAACAAGACTCTAATACATAATTGAAGTGGATACTCAGTGTAAGTTCTCAAAACAGTAAAGGTTATAAAACGGCTAATGCAAACCGGAGCTTGCCTTGCTGCTGGTCGTATGCTAGCTATTCCTCCGGGGTGATGAAATCCAACACCTCCGGCTCCTCTTCAACCTTAGCGACTACAAGAGATAACCATATATGTGTGTCAATTTAAATGCATATTAGTTTGAAGTTGATATTGTATAGTCTATAAGTATAAATAGACAGTGCTACTGACTCTGAAATTTGTACTGTGTTTTGGATACAACCTAAACATAGACTTGGCCAAATTTCATTTGAAGCAAAGCTCATTTTAGCCCGGCACAAATAAATGTGTATTTGACCTTAATTGGAGCTCTTAGGGTGTTCTAAGGATTTTCATGGATCAAGCCATGACTTTCTGGAAACAATATTTTTAGAGGGTTCTAATGGAATTGGTTTCATCTAATTTGAAGATTTCTAGCATAAGATATGAGCTAAACATGTTCAGAGAAATTTTGAAAAATGTTTCTGGACATTTTTCATTTTCTCTGGAACAGTTTCATTAGTCACACCATGAGGTGGAACAAATGAACTCAAATGGATCTGACATTTTTATGGTAGCTCAGGTATATTATAAGGAACATCCAGGCCAAATTTCAGACTTTTCCACTAAAGGGTTCTCCAGTTAAAATTCTAAACATTTAAATTTTAGAGAATTAATTCTGGAGAAATAATGATTTTTATGAGTTGGAAATTGATTTCTTGGAAATTACTCTGAGAGCTGAATCCAACAAAATTTGGTTCATTCTATTTGAAGTTTCCTAGCCAAAGTTATGTGGGTTTGAAGTTTGAACTAGAAACTGAAAATCGGGAAAAGTTTAAATCCCTGCCCGTGGGTCCGGGACTACGTGTCGGCTCCTAAGCGGCTACCACACGGGGCCACTGAGTCCTACGCGTGCAGCCACATATGATCCAGAGCCGCAACAGATCTCCAATTTTAACCCGCACTCGCTAACGCGTGGGATCGGGGGGTCGTCTTCAACCTCCCGCCATCCCGCGCGCGCCCGCGCCCGAGCTCGCCGGAAACCGATATCCCGGCCATCTCCCGAGCCCTGGCTGGCCGCTAGGGCCTAACCCAACACGCTGAACTCTCTGGTGATGTTTCCCAGAGCCAGCAAGGTCTCCATCCTAGTCCGCAACGGTGCAACGGCTCGGCTTCACTCCGGCAGCGTTGTCCGCCACCTCTAGCCCGTCACCCACTGAGTTTTCAAGCTCTACAGCACCAGTGTGACGTGTAGATGCTCGACATAAGCTCAAGCTGGCTCGGGAGAGGCTCTAAATGAGCTTGCACCGTGCGCCCGATGGCTCCCGCGCGCCATTGGCGCCGGTAGCAAAACTCAAAATACGCTGTCTACAAGGGTTTTCACGCTAGGGTTGCGAAGGAAAGTTGTTCACTATGGAGTCTAGCTCGTTTGTGTGCAGTTTGAGGATATCTAAACTATTATGGGGCGAGAATTTGGAACATTCGTACCCGAAGGTCGGTTTACACTGAGTGGAAGGAAAATCTGAAATTCGTTGCCGGTGATCAATCACTCGGGCTAAGGTTTGGAGGTGAGCAACACGAAGTCCTAACGCGTCTCAGGATGCCTTGGCTTGGGTGTGACACGTTCCCGTGAGGGTTTCCATGAGAGCCCGAGGTGCGAAAGAACTTTAGGTCGCCGCAAAAGCTTGCGGTATCGGTTGGGGGAAGCCGGACCCGGCTGGTTCATGTGACAGGGAGGTAGAAGGAGGAGCTAAGGTACCATTTTACAGCTCATGAACGCCTTGCACACACGGTGGCGCGGTTCCCGGTCGAGTTGCAATGGTGGCAGTGTTCTTATTTGCGCGATAGCGAGGAGCAACGAGTGAAACTGTCTTTGACCGGCTTGATTGCGAGGATAAGAAGGCTGGGTGTCGTATGAGCGTGAGAGCACACCGAGCAGGAGCTGGCAGCGGCGTTTGGCTTGGTGGAGATCACAGCGCCGACCCGAGAAACCAAGGAACCGAGTCCTCAGTCGGTTTGTTCAAGTGAGAGGCTGACAGTGGTCCCACTATTTGAATTTGTCCTCACAAATTCAATTTCCACACTGTTGCAAATTTGTGAGACCATCCTGCCCGCTAAAATTTGATCAATTACAAGTTTGGGATTTGGTTTGTGAAATCATCAAATTGTAGATTTTGTTTGAATGAATTTGTAGCAAATGTGAACTGAAATTCAAATATGATTTGAATTTAGCCAAAATAGCCCATGTCAAGATCAACTCCAAATGGAGTGAAAATTTGTGTGTGAGCTCACAAAAATGTGCTGAGTTTGAATATGAATCCCACTTTTGAATTCATGTGGTGAAAGGAGTTTGAATTTGAATTTAAGTTCAAACTAGCCTTTTTCTACTTGTACCCAAAAATACCTCAAAAGTTTTGGATCTGGGTGAAATTTGGCTTGAGCATGCCTAACAAGGTTTAGGAGTTTTTCATATGTTCAGCCCCTATATGATGCATGTGAGAAATCCCACTTTTGCATTTTGTGAGTTTATCTCCTAATGAGTTTCTTGATGGTGATTACTTGCTCTTCAAATATGTTCAGATGATCTATGAGGTGAGTGTGGTGTGATGAACAAATTTAGCAAATGAAAAACTTGGGCCCTTACATTCCTCCCCCTTAAAAGAATCTCGTCCCGAGATTATAAGGTAAAAATGAGAGAGAGGACGGTGGAAAATTACCGAATGTGCGACGTTAAAAAGTCGGGGTAGTTAGCACGAAGAAAGCCTTTGCTCTCCCATGTCGCTTCATCTACGGAGTGATTACTCTATAGAACTTTGTATAACCACAACGTAAGGTTGCGTGTGGTTCGGGCCTTCTCATCAATAATCTGAACCAGTTCCTCCCGATAGGTGAGATCCGGTTTCAGCTCTTTGATATCTCCCAGCTGAACAGTGGTTGAAAGTTTGAGGCACTTCCTCAGCTGAGAAATGTGAAAGATGTCATGCACATCAGATAGTGTCGCTGGTAATTCCAGCCGGTATGCAACTGATCCACATCTCTCCACAATCTGGAATGGACCGATGAATCGGGGTGCCAACCTTCCCCTCACCCCGAATCTGTTCACGCCCTTCATTGGAGACACACGTAGATACACGTGATCCCCGACTTCAAATTGCAGAGGGAGTCTTCTATGGTCCGCATACTTTTTTGGCGGGATTGGGCGGCTTTTAAGTTCGCTTGAATCAACCGAACTTTTTCTTCCGCATCATTGACAAGATCAATCCCGAAGGTGACCCTTTCGCCAGACTCACACCAATTCAGCATTGTGCGGCATTTTCTCCCATATAGCGCCTCGTAAGGCGCCATCTTGATGCTGGCTTGGTACCCATTATTGTACGAGAACTCGGCTAACGGTAAGTGATCATCCCAATTATTACCGTGGTTGATAGCATAGGCTCGTAACATGTCTTCTAAAATTTGATTTACCCGCTTGGTTTGCCCATCCGTTTGCGGGTGGTACGCTGGACTACGGATCAGCTTCGTCCCCAATGCAGCATGTAGCTGCTCTAAAAAACGAGACACAAATAAAGTGCCCCGATCCGAGACGATGGTGCGGGGTATGCCGTATAAGCACAGGATCCGTGAGATGTACAATTCAGCATACTTCTAGGCATTGCAGTTGGTGTTGACCAGCATAAAATGGGCAACCTTGGTGAGCCGGTCGATGATCACCCACACTGAATCATGCTTCTAAAATGTGGTGGGCAAACCGACGATGAAGTCCATGCTCACATCCTCCCACTTCCAGGCAGGAATGCCAAGCGGTTGAAATAATCCCGGTTTCTTCATGTGGTCAGCTTTCACCCTCTGGCATGTATCACACTCAGACACGTATTTTGCGATCTCCCGCTTCATCCATGTCCACCAAAACTTGCTTCTGAGTTCTTGATACATCTTGTTGCTGCCGGGGTGAATAGAAAACTTTGACAAGTGAGCCTCGTGTAAAAGTCCCAAAAACTTGTAAATGGAAAACTTGAGCGTTGAATAAAGTTGAGTTTAAATCCAAGAAATGGGACTTGAAAAAACTTTTGTTTAATCATGCAAGTGTTGGCATGTGCAATATGACCTTAAATTCAGTTTGAACTATAGGGTTCACTTCAAAGAGAAGAAGGCCATTTCCAAAACGGGAATTTAAACTGTTGTTTAAGAAGTTGTATTTGCAATGGCCAACTCAAAAATCAGATGGCATATTTGAACTCATCAGGTGCAAATTATGAGGAAGGCAAATTTTGAGAAAATTTTGAGGTGCTTTGATAGGTATTTCAAAGGGACTTGTAAATTTCATTGAAATTTGAATTCAAATTTGAAACTGAAGCAAAACTTGCCAAATTGACAATTGGCCTTTGAATTTGAGCTCTTCATAGCTGAACTTGCAATGTGCCAAATTTTGGAGATATTTGGGAGAGGAAGTGAGTGGGACCCACTTGTCAATGAGAGGAGAATACTTACTACTGAAGGAAAATTTTCTTCTCTCTGTTCCCACTCGAACCCGGTGGCCGCTGAGCAGCGCGCGACACCACGGCAGCGCTGCTGCCACCTCCCGAGCGCTGTCGAACCGCCTCAGTGCCGATATTATCTCCTGGACGACCACATTGCTTGGAAACCCCTCGCACTCCCCCCCTCTCCCGTGGTTGCTCCCGTGTGCACAACCTATCCCGCCGCTACTGCGCCCCATCGGAGCAACGGCGCCTAGCCGCCTCAGCAACTTTCACGCCGAGCCGAGCTCATCCACGGCGTCGCCCTAGCTCCCTTGACGTACCCACAGCGAGAACAAGGTGCCAACTCACAAGAAACCCGACGTCGAGCTCGTTTTTCCCTCCACCGCGCCGGGTGAGGCCGCCGCGACAAGAACTCGTCGCCTGGCCGCCACAGAGCTCCTCCCACCGAGCTGCAAAAGCAAAAAGGTGCACCTAGACCTCTTCTTGCTTCACCGCAACCCCAGCTGCCTGTCACGAACGGTGCTCGCCGGAATTTTGTTTCTGCCGTTGACATACAATAATAACCGAGGAGAGAAACTCAGCAAATTCGTCTCACACGTCGAACCACTCCACACACAATGTATAAGACACCTTCTATACCTCCGTGCGCGTTCATAGGATCAAGAACCACCGAGAACCGTCGAGCAAAGCCGCTGTTCATCGAGTTTTTTGATTTTCGTCGGATTTTTGACCTAGCCCGATGGTTAGGTCATACTCCCGGTGAGTTCCAGCGAGATCGGCGACTGGATCCGTGTTCTCCTCGGTGCAGTAGTGCTGTACGAGCAAACGGCGACGTGTTTAGTGCGGTATAGCGCCCTAGCGACATCACCAGAGATGCCACAGCCACTGTCGCCGTCGCACCTAGGTTTCCGGCCATCTTCGATCCGAGATAAGACCGGCAATGTGTTCCTCGCACGAGGATAGGTAGTGGCGGCGAGAATCAGCGAGTTCCGAGCACAGGAACCCCCTCCCGGCGAGAGCTCCGGCGAGCCCGGCGGCACGGGAGCGTGGGTGGCTGGAGCTAGACGAAGACGGGGGCTGGCCCACGTGTCAGTCTCTGTTGCGAGGGAGTTAGATCTTCTGTGGCTTCGGATCAAACTGTGGCAACGCGGGAAAGACTCTGTGGCCCGTGTGGCTCGGTTTCAGTGGTCGACACATGGCCCCTGGACCCACGGTCAGAGTTTAAACAATTCCCGATTTAGTTGAATCCCCAAATTCAGTTCAAACTTTAGAACCTCATAACTTGTGCTAGGAAGCTCCAAATTTAGTGATTCAAATTGGGTTGGATTCATATTGAAAAACTCTATCAAAATAAGCAACCCAATTTGTACGGAAATCATTAATTAATTCTTGAAAATTCTTTAAAGCTTTTCAGCAAAAGAATTTTAGAGGGAGTTTGGTTCATCCAGAAATCCTCAAATTTTGCCAGAATATTCTATAGGATGTTAGTTAACTCCTGTAAAAGGTTCAGCTCATTTGGAATTGATTTAGATTTAGTGGGGGTAATTCTGATTTTAAGTTTCTGTGTTCAAATGAATACAGAAACAATTTCAGAGAATTTCCAGAACTTGGAAATTCAGTTCTGGGCAGTTCTTAGCTCCAAAAATCCTAGGAAAATTCATGCATACTCCCTGAGCTATGTTTGAAATTTTGGTTCACTTGAATTTGCATGAAAGTGCAAATTTATATAGAATTAATTCCTTTTTGCCTAAATGCTTAGGGAATTTTTCTGAGTGAGCTACTCAGTGAAAAATTCTAAATTATGGTCCAGATGACTTTCTTGGGACAAGGAACTTACAAAAAAGTTTCCAGCTCCAGTGGAGCCCTGGATCAGTAATGTTCTGTTCAACTTTATTTGGTGATCACCACCCAAGTGATGAACCCCACTTATCACTTGATCATAGTACTTTAACCCAAACCCAAACCACTAGAACCAGTGTCATTTTAAATTCTTAAACAGGGTTACAGTTTTAAACTTGTCTTTAGAACTTGTTAGCAAAAGTTTTATAATTAAACATGTATGCATATTCATAACGTGTAGTGATTAAACGTGGAAAAGTGAAGGAGAAGTTAGGATTGGATCAAGGAGCAAGACGGGCAGGGATTAAGCTTCAAGTCATCAGCAACTAACTTCAAAATTATCTGACTTTAGTCACCGGCAAAACCAAGGCAAGCTCCGGTTTGCATTTAAGTTGTTTTATAAAGACTTTCATTTGTTCACTACTATGGGTCAAAGTTTGTATGTGCATTAGGTCAAGGATGTTTTAACTCCACTTGCATAACCAAAAATGAACCCTGAGGTCAAGGGTAAAAAGGTTTCATCGCTGTAGAATAAGGCCGTGCTAAATAAGCTAGGACATCCGGTAGAAGACGAGTAGTTGGAATCTACTCGTGAGTTTTAGTTCAGGATTACATAAGTGTAATTCGAAAAGAGGCAAACTAAAGTTTACATTTCTAAAGATGAGACTGGGCAGGAGGGTAGGCAGCGACAAGACAAGGTTTTGGTCGAGTAGCTCTGCCTGTGTCGGTTAAGGACCGAAGCGCGTGCGGCCCTGGGAGCAAATATTGAGTTGTGTACCGGATGCTTACTGCTATATGAGAACCAGGAAACCGATGTACCAGGTTCACTAGATTGTAGAGGCATACCACATCGTCTCGTTAGACCTATGAGCCCGAGACGGCGCGACCAGTTCTACAGTCTAGTGTCCTGCGAAAGGTTGCCACATACGACGTAATGAAGGACGCCAGATTGGGGTCTTCAGAGGCGGGTGTATGTGTCAAGTTATCCGGGTAGTGTTTGATTCGAATCACCGTCCCTCGCGGTTATGAGTACCGCTTCCTCACTGCGCTGTGACGTAGTAATCAAGTTGTGTGGAAACAGTTTGCAGAGTTTTAATTGCTGTTATTATTATTGGAATTGCACGAAAACCTTGTTTGAAGTAAAGATAGAGCAAACTAAAGTTATTTTCTGCCTTGGGACAAGTAACATTGGAATGAAGCGTTTCTTGTTTGATTGTGGAGTTCCAATGTTGCTGGGCGCAAGGTCACTACTATGATGGCTAAAATCTGAAAGTTAAGGATGACATCGTAGGCAAGTCTTTTTGCAACTTACATGTTTAAGTCTTAGGTTACTTCCATGTAGAGTTACATGCTTAGGTGAGATGGTTAAGTCTTGCTGAGCCTTTGTGCTCACTCTTGCTATATGAGTGATTTTGCAGGTTAATACGACACTATGAAGAAGGTTGTCCGGTGAGACTCGGAAGCCTCCGAGTCGGTAACACATGGAGAACCTAGCCGCTGCAATGTCTTCGTGATGCTAGCGAGAGGAGTCCGAGGGCTGGACCTCTTCTCTAGTGCTTCTTAGTTATTCGCCGTGAGCTGTTTATAGACTTCTGCTGTAGTTAATTCATGTAAATTATTTACAAAGAACATTTGTAAGCTTCCGCTTTTGATTTATGTAATACAGTTGTCCTTATATGTGTGCTGTTGGGTGCCGCATAACACGGCACCACCCAATGCGATTCCCGGGCGAGGTGCCCCGTCCCCGTGATCGGGACCGGGCCCTGTCAGCGCGGTATCAGAGCCACATTGGTAATAGCGCATGGAATAAGGACCGTATTACAACAAAAACTTAGGATACGGTGAGGAAACGGTAATAGGCCCACATAAGGACTATAGCAGTATAGTTAATTAAGTGGCATGACTAACATACATGTTATATTTCTGAAATTTTGATTATGTAACGACGCACCTACGTTCAGGTAATTATGGTAAGGAACGCCACCGAAAGCGGTTCAATTTTGGTTAGCTCCCCTGACGAGGAAAGTGGTTCAGGGATAGGTCTCACATCTTGGTGTGAGACGTCAATATGAAACTCTTGGACTCTACATGTTCCTGAGTTCATATGGAACGCTGATCCCTAGCGTGCATTAGGCAAGTAAATGGAGACCCCATCGTGTGGTCAGTAACACGATAGTGTGTTCGTCTGGAAATAGCCCAGGAGGACATACGCAGCGCTTGCCATCGGCGTGCCCTGCAGGGCAGTAGGTGGTATCCGTTGGGTTGATAACATTCCCAACCGTGACGACCCGTTCATGATATACTCGGGTTCCCTGTCGTGAGATGTTAAAACAGGATCACGTACCTTGAGACGTGGCTTAACTCAAGGATGGCCGTATGGCAATGATACGGGCGTTTGTATTTACTTTCAAATATGGAACTGCCTGAAACGAAAACAACCTTTGAGTGCACCACTATTGAGTGTTCTTCTGCAGGTACTGACCACGTACGTATCCCGTGTAGTACACGTATGCGAGAGACCGACTTAGTTCCACTGAAAAAAAACGTATATGCCGGTATAATCCGGTTAGGATTTTTTTTGGTGAGGCAACGTAGAACCGACATGATTTTCACGTTGCATTGACACCGTACTAAACATATAATCCTCTTCCCTATGAAGAAATAATTCATGAGCTAACTGTCAACTAAAAATGGAAGTTTGAAACAAATATTAGTTACTGAACTCTTATTTTGAGCTAAGATTCAAATGAGAGAATGACTAGGCTTCAAAGATTTCAAAAACAGAGTGCTATGTTTCTGGCAGGAATTCTTGCTGGACTTTAACAGAGCATAACTCTGAGTATCTTGACCCAATTAAGGTGTATGATACAGTTCTGGAAATATTTTCAAGTGCTATACAACTTCCTTGTAGATCTCAGGAGCAAAATTACACGTTAAGTTGGTGAAAAGTCCAGTTGAAGGCAAACTGTTCAGAACCAGGACAGTACCAAAAACCTTTCTGGACCTTTCTGTTTTTAAGCCATAACTTCCTGTAGCAAAATCCTTAAGGAGCCTATGATACACCGTTGGAAAGTTTATGAAATGTGCAACATTGTTGTAGTTCAGAGTTTGCGCAGATTCTTATTGTATTTTCATATACAACTGTGATAAAAGTAGCCACATACAAAGGTGATGCTGGCAAATTTTATCTAGGAATTCTGTCAACTTTGAGCAAACATAACTTTTGATCCAGAGACGATCTGGAGACATATAAGTACTCATTGGAAACATACTGAAGTTTACAAAAACTTTGGTATTGAACTCAAGTATAGAATCTTTAGACAACTTGAGTGAATTTTGGAGTCTGTGAATTGGTCAGGGTAGTCCAGCTGATTAGTCTAGCGTACTTAAGATTTGTTTAAACATGAATGTGGTTGTGCTTTCCAAGTTCATGACATGTTCATGTTTTACTTATCTTTACTCACTACTGACATAAAATTTTGATTAACTCAAAATTTTGTTTTGTGCGGTATGGTACGCGCACACTTTCAAAAGGAGCTTGGAGGTTCGAGTCGAGGCGGGAATGACTCGACTTCATCACAAGAGTCATCGCCAACCGGATTGGCGGAAATTATAGTAAAGATGAATGAAACTCTTCAAACTATAGTTCAGCAAGGAATAAATAGAGAAGCTCAACATCACATGCCAACCCCAAGCACTTATCTGGATTTCTTGGCGACACAACCGCCGGTATTCTCCGAAGCGGCTGACCATTGTGAATCAAATCACTGGTTACGTGTCATTGAGTCCAAGTTTGGGTTGATTCAATGTGATGAATTCCAGAAGACTTTATTTGCCACTCAGCAGCTTCACGGCTTTGCTGGAGCATGATGGGCAGAATACCTTGCTATCCAACCAGCAGGGCATCGTGTCACATGGGCGGAGTTCCAGGTTGCGTTTCGTGCTCGTTTCGTTTCTGCGGGCGTAATGCAAACAAATCTGGATGAATTATGGAATCTAAAGCAAGGGGAAATGAGTGTTATTGAGTATGCGAAGGAATTCAATCGCTTAGCTCAATATGTCCCTGATTATGTGAAATCACCATCTAGGAGGGCTTATCATTTTTACCGAGGGCTGACTGCTAGGCTGCGATGTGAGTTGGCTCAAGTTAGCCAGGAGAATTTTGATGAGTTTGTTAGTTGTGCTATCATTCAGGAATATTATTCCAATCACTACCTTAAAGAAAAGAGGGAGAGGGACTCATCACAGGATGAATGCAATTATCTGCCTCAGAAGTATCGGTGGGTAATCCGTTCACCTTCTGGTCGAGAGGTTCCACAAGAGGTGCAGGCATCCTGGGAGTATGACAACTCTTCTACTCCCCAAAGGTTTTATTCACCTCCACCGCAGCAGCAACTTATTCCTCATGCACCTCAGTATCAACAAGGTGCGCCAGAATGTTATTTCCCTCAAGATGTTGAAGATGATCCTGGTGATTTCTCAGCTGAACCAATTGGTGTCCCACTTCATATTGGCAATGGACTCAACTTCAATGAAGCCACTGAACCGAGCAGCAACATTATGTCTGTGGGTTCAGTTCCAAAGAGTGATCTTGGACAGCAAAGAAAAGCCATGTCCAAAGTGGGAACTGTTAATTATGTGTCAGTCGATGATCTGCCAAAGGGAGGACCTGTTCTTGCTGGCAGGTTCACCTTAAATGACAAGCCGGTTGTCATTTTATTCGACTCTGGTGCAACACATAACTTCATTAGCAGGGCGACTGTGATCCGGGATCAGATCTCCACAACTATCACAAAAGGTTCTTACCTTATTCATTCGCCATGTGGATATCGACTAATGAAGTCATTTCTCGAGCACCACTTTGTTTGGATGGAAAAATTTCTACCACCCACATTATTCTCAAAGACCAAGGAATCAATGTCATATTGGGAATATCATGGTTGACCTTCCATAAGGCTGTTCTGGACATTGAGAACAGGAATGTTCACTTGGACTCTCCACTTCATGGGCGTCATACATTGTATCTTGGCAAAGCGGTTTCCAAAGACCCGGAAGTATGTAATGCTGAGGCTTGCAAGTTAGAAGACATTCCGGTAGTCCGTGAATATCCGGACGTGCTTCACGAAGATCTTCCAGGCTTACCACCTAAGCGCGAGGTGGAATTCAAAATAGAGTTGATACCGGGGACCATGCCGATCTCTCGGAGACCATACAAAATGGCTCCGAATGAACTAGCAGAACTGAAGGAGCAACTCAAAGATCTGATGGACAAGGGGTTCATTCGTCCAAGTTCATCACCATGGGGTTGCTCGGCTTTATTTGTGAAGAAGAAGGATGAGACGCTTAGGCTATGCGTCGATTATCGTCCTTTAAATGCTGTGACAATAAAGAACAAGTATCCACTACCAAGAATTGATATTCTCTTCGATCAGCTAGTGGGTGCTAAGGTCTTGTCCAAGATGGACTTAAGGTGGGGATACCATCAAATCAAAATTCGAGCGGAAGATGTTCCGAAAACAGCATTCTCGACAAGATATGGACTCTATGAGTATCTTGTCATGTCATTTGGGTTGACCAATGCTCCGGCTCACTTTATGTATCTTATGAACTCGGTGTTCATGCCAGAGCTGGATCAGTTCTTCGTGGTATTCATCGACGACATCTTGGTCTATTCCAAATTAGAAGAGGACCACGCTAAACATTTGCATATTGTGCTCCAAAACTTGAGAGATCACAAGCTCTATGCAAAGTTTAGTAAATGTGAATTCTGGATCAACCAAGTGCCGTTTCTTGGACATATTATTTCAGCAGAAGACACTGCTGTTGATCCAAGCAAGATTGATCAAGTTCTGAAATGGAAGTCTCCAACATCAGTCCATGAAGTTCGTAGCTTCTTGGGTTTGGCGGGATATTATCGGAGGTTCATCCCGGTCTTCTCAAAAATCTCCAAACCTATGATGGAGCTACTGAAAAAGGGCATCAAATTTGATTGGATCAATCCATGTGAGGAATCTTTTCAAGCGTTGGTGAAACACCTCACAACAGCCCCGGTTATAGCTCAACCAGGTACAACCAAGCCCTTTGATGTTTATTGTGATGCATCCGGCATCGGACTTGGTTGTGTACTCATGCAAGGAGGACGCGTGGTCGCATATGGATCACGGCAATTATGGAATCATGAGCAACATTATCCAACTCATGATCTCGAGCTTGCTGCCGTGGTATTGGCTTTGAAGATGTGGAGACATTACCTATTTGGAAATCTGGTTCATCTCTACACCGACCACAAAAGTTTGAAGTACATATTCACTCAGAAAGAGTTGAATATGCAACGACGGTGATGGTTGGAGCTGATCAAGGACTATGAGATTGAAATTCATTATCATCCAGGCAAGGCAAATGTGGTTGTTGATGCACTCAGCCGGAAGTCTCATATTCATAATCTGACCATTACGCCGATAGAAGAGGAAGAACCGAGTCTCTACTTGGTTCCATATGGAGCTTTACATAATCTGGCTCTCATACCCATAAGAAGAGAGGAGGTTATGAAAGCACAAAAGCAAGACAAGGGCATGGCTCATATCAAAAGGAGGTTAAAGAACGGGGAGATGAAATGTTTCCGGTTAGATGATGAAGATACCTTATGTTCAAGGACCGGATAGTCGTACCCCGTGATATGAGGCTGCGGAAGAAAATTTTGGATGAGGCTCACTTATCAAAATTTTCTATTCATCCCGGCAGCAATAAAATGTACCAAGACCTCCGGAAGAAGTTTTGGTGGACGCGTATGAAACATGAAGTTGCAAAATACGTTTCAGAGTGTGATACGTTTCGGCGAGTTAAAGCCGACCACATGAAGAAAGCGGGAACCTTACAACCGCTAAGCATTCCGTCATGGAAGTGGGAGGATATTAGTATGGACTTCATTGTTGGACTACCTCTCACGGCTAATAAGCATGATTCGATTTGGGTAATCGTGGATCGGTTAACCAAATCAGCACGCTTAATCCTGGTGCGTACCAAATACAACGCCAAAAAGTATGCGGAGTTGTACATAGCACGAATCTTGTGCTTACATGGAGTTCCCTGTACCATTGTCTCCGACAGAGGATCGCTGTTCATATCCCGTTTCTGGGAACAGCTACACGCATCCTTGGGAACCAAATTGATTCGAAGCTCCGCGTATCACCCTCAAACCGATGGACAAACTGAGAGGGTGAATCAAATCCTTGAAGATATGCTAAGGGCATGTGCCATCCACCACGGTAAGAGCTGGCGGAGTTCTTGTATAACAACGGTTATCAAACGAGCATAAAAATGGCACCTTATGAAGCTCTCCATGGTCGGAAGTGCCGCACACCCTTGAACTGGTGTGAATCTGGCGAGAGAGTGATTTACGGGATTGATCTCGTAAATGAAGCTGAAGAGCGGGTAAGGCTTATTCGAGCAAATCCTAAAGCCGCTCAATCCAGACAAAAGAGCTATGCCGATAGGAGACGTCGTCCTCTGGATTTCCATGTTGGGGACCACGTATACCTCCGTGTATCTTTTATGAAGGGCATTCACCGATTCGGAGTGAAAGGAAAATTAGCTCCGCGTTTTATCGGTCCCTTCGTCATCATTGAAAGATGTGGACCCGTGGCATACCATTTGGAGCTGCCGGCAGCCTTAGCCGGAGTTCATAACGTCTTCCACATATCTCAGTTGTGGAAGTGTGTGAAAGTTCCAACGGAGATTCTCACGGAAGGCATAGCAGATTTGAAGCAGGACCTTACTTATGTTGAGCGACCAACATGGATAATTGATGAGAAGACTCGCGAGACCAAAAACCGGACGCTGCAATTTTTCAAGGTGCTATGGGAAAATCACACTTCCGATGAAGCTACATGGCAAAACGAGGAGTATTTGCAACGCAATCATCCGGAGTTATTAGAGGCCTATGTTCACTAGTCATTCTCCCCGCATTGTTCTTAATCATGAATCTCGGGACGAGATTCTTTTTAAGGGGGGGAGGAATGTAAAAGTGCCAAAAACTTTTAAATGGAAAACTTGAGCTGTGAATAAAGTTGAGTTTAAATCCAAGAAATGGGATTGCAAAAACTTTTGTTTAATCATGCAAGTGTTGGCATGTGCAATGGCACTTTAAATTCAGTTTGAACTAAAGAGTTCACTTCAACGAGAAGAAGGCCATTTCCAAAAGGGGAATTTAAACTGTTGTTTAAGAAGTTGTATTTGCAATGGCCAACTCAAAAATCAGATGGCATATTTGAATTCATCAGGTCCAAATTATGAGGAAGGCAAATTTTGAGCAAACTTGGAGGTGCTCTGATAGGTATATCAAACGGACTTGTAAATTTCATTGAAATTTGAATTCAAATTTGAAACTGAAGTAAAACTTGCCAAATTGACAATTGGCCTTTGAATTTGAGCTCTTCATAGCTGAAGTTGCAATGTGCCATTTGGAGATATTTGGGAGAGGAAGTGAGTGGGACCCACTTGTCAATGAGAGGAGAAGACTTACTACCGAAGGAAAATTTTCTTCTCTCTGTTCCCACTCGAACCCGGTGGCCGCTGAGCAGCGCGCAACACCGCGGCAGTGCTGCTGCCACCTCCCGAGCGCTGTCGAACTGCCTCAGTGCCGATATTATCTCCTGGATGACCACATCGCTTGGAGACCCCTCGCACTCCCCCCTCTCCCGTGGTTGCTCCCGTGTGCACAACCTCTCCCGCCGCTACTGCACCCCATCGGAGCAACGGCGCCCGGCCGCCTCAGCAACTTTCACGCCGAGCCGAGCTAATCCACGGTGTCGCCCAAGCTCCCTCGACGTACCCACAGCGAGAACAAGGTGCCAACTCACGAGACACCCGACGTCGAGCTCGTTTTTCCGTCCACCGCGCCGGGTGAGGCCGCCGCGACAAGAACTCGTCGCCTGGCCGCCACAGAGCTCCTCCCACCGAGCTGCAAAAGCAAAAAGGTGCGCCTAGACCTATTCTTGCTTCACCGCAACCCCGGCTGCCTGTCACGAACGGTGCTCGCCGGAATTTTGTTTCTGCCATCGACATACAATAATAACCGAGGAGAGAAACTCAGCAAATTCGTCTCACACGTCGAACCACTCCACATACAGCATAGAAGACACCTTCTATACCTCCGTGCCCGTTCATAGGATCAAGAACCACTGAGAACCGTCGAGCAAAGCCGCTGTTTATCGAGTTTTTCGATTTTCGCCGGATTTTTGACCTAGCCCGACGGTGAGGTCATACTCCCGGCGAGTTTCAGCAAGATCGGCGGCTGGATCCGTGTTCTCCTCGGTGCAGTGGTGCTGTACGAGCAAACGGCGATGTGTTTAGTGCGGTATAGCGCCCTAGCGACTTCGCCGGAGATGCCACAACCACTGTCGCCGTCGCACCTAGGTTTCCGGCCATCTTCGATCCGAGATAAGACATGCAACGTGTTTCTTGCACGAGAATAGGTAGTGGCGGCGAGAATCAACAAGTTCCTAGCACAGGAACCCCCTCCCGGCGAGAGCTCCGGTGAGCTCGGTGGTGCGGGAGCGTGGGTGGCTGGAGCTAGACGAAGATGGGGGCTGGCCCACGTGTCAGTCTCTGTTGCGAGGGAGTTAGATCTTCTGTGGTTTCGGATTGAACTTTGGCAATGCGGGAAAGACTCTGCGGCCCGTGTGGCTCGGTTTCAGTGGTCGACACGTGGCCCTTGGACCCACGGTCAGATTTAAACAATTCCCGATTTAGTTGAATCCCCAAATTCAGTTCAAACTTTAGAACCTCATAACATGTGCTAGGAAGCTCCATATTTAGTGATTCAAATTGGGTTGGATTCAGATTGAATAAGTCTATCCAAATATGCAACCCAATTTGTATTAAAATCATTAATTAACTCTGGAAAATTCTTTAAAGCTTTTCAGCAAAAGAATTTTAGAGGGAGTTTGGTTCATCCAGAAATCCTCAAATTTTGCCAGAATATTCTCAAGGATGTTAGTTAACTCCTGTAAAAGTTTCATCTCATTTGGAGTTGATTTATTGAGGGTAATTCTGATTTTAAGTTTCTGTGTTCAAATGAATACAGAAACAATTTCAGAGAATTTCCAGAACTTAGAAATTCAGTTCTGGGCAGTTCTTAGCTCCAAAAATCCTAGGAAAATTCATGCATACTCCCTGACCTATGTTTGAAATTTTGGTTCACTTTAATTTGCATGAAAGGGCAAATTTATACAGAATTAATTCCTTTTTGCCTAAATGCTTAGGGAATTGTTCTGAGCTACTCAGTGAAAAATTCTAAATTTTAGTCCAGATGACTTTCTTGCTACAAGGAACTCACAAGAAAATTTCCTGCTCCAGTGGAGCCCTGGATCAGTAATGTTCTGTTCAACTTTATTAGGTGATCACCACCCAAGTGATGAACCTCACTTATCACTTGATCATAGTACTTTAACCCAAACCCAAACCACTAGCACAAGTGTCATTTTAAATTCTTAAACAGGGTTCCAGTTTTAAACTTGTCTTTAGAACTTGTTAGCAAAAGTTTTATAATTAAACATGTATGCATATTCATAACGTGTAGTGATTAAATGTGGAAAAGTGAAGGAGAAGTTAGGCTTGGATCAAAGAGCAAGACGGGCAGGGATTAAGCTTCAAGTCATCAGCAACTAACTTCAAATCCACTTTGCATTTTAAAGAAAAGGTACAAAAGCATATTTATTCCGAATCAGACGGGGAAATGCACTGGAGTACTGATGTTTACCATGCGCCCGAATATCAATATGGATATTGTCAGTAAGTATATGCAGATCCAGTATAGCATCCTTTTCGCTGCACAAGGATCAAGATCAAATGAATACTTATTCTTTTTCTCTTAACGGAAGATATATCTTTGACCTCTCAATGGCTAATGATCAAGTAAGCCATTTTCCATTTATTTACTTCGTTTTTCTTAATGAAATTGTTAACTAACAGAGCAAACACAAATAAAGAAACAACTTTGCTGACCATGATAGATTTTTATCTAGTCAGAAGAGTCCTCTTAATATTTATCTAGTCTTATATACATTTCGGAACATTGAAATACAAAGAGAAAAAATTATCTGACTTTAATCACCTGCAAAACCAGAGCAAGCTCCGGTTTGCATTTAAGTTGTTTTATAAAGACTTTCATTTGTTCACTACTATGGGTCAAAGTTTGTATGTGCATTAGGTCAAGAATGTTTTACACTCCACTTGCATAACCAAAAATGAACCCTGAGGTCAAGGGTAGAAAGGTGTCATCGCTGTAGAATAAGGCCGTGCTAAATAGGCTAGGACATCCGGTAGAAGACGAGTAGTTGGAATCTACTCGCGAGTTTTAGTTCAGGATTACATAAGTGTAATTGGAAAAGAGGCAAACTAAAGTTTACATTTCTACAGATGAGACTGGGCAGGAGGGTAGGCAGCGCCAAGACAAGGTCTTGGTCGAGTAGCTCTGCCTGTGTCGGTTAAGGACCGAAGCGTGTGCGGCCCTTGGAGCAAGTATTGAGTTGTGTACCAGATGCTTACTGCTATATGAGAACCAGGAAACCGATGTACCAGGTTTACTGGATTGTAGAGGCATACCACATCGTCTCGTTAGACCTATGAGCCCGAGACGGCGCAACCGGTTCTACAGTCTAGTGTCCTGCGAAAGGTTGCCACATACGACGTAATGAAGGACGCCAGATTTGGGTCTTCAGAGGCAGGCGTATGTGTCGAGTTATCCGGGTAGTGTTTGATTCGAATCACCGTCCCTCGCGGTTATGAGTACCGCTTGCTCACTGTGCTGTGACGCAGTAATCAAGTTGTGTGGAAACAGTTTGCAGAGTTTTAATTGCTGTTATGATAATTGGAATTGCATGAAAACCTTGTTTGAAGTAGAGATAGAGCAAACTAAAGTTATTTTCCGCCTTGGGACAAGCAACATTGGAATGAAGCGTTTCTTGTTTGATTGTGGAGTTCCAATGTTGCTGGGCGCAAGGTCACTACTATGATGGCTAAAATTTGAAAGTTAAGGATGAACTCGTAGGTGAGTCTTTTTGCAACTTACATGTTTAGGTCTTAGGTTACTTCCATGTAGAGTTGCATGCTTAGGTGAGACGGTTAAGTATTGCTGAGCCTTTGTGCTCACTCTTGCTATATGAGTGATTTTGCAGGTTAATACGACGCTATAAAGAAGGTTGTCCGGTGAGACTCGGTAGCTTCCGAGTCGGTAACACATGGAGAACCTAGCCGCTGCAATGTCTTCGTGATGCTAGCGAGAGGAGTCCGCGAGCTGGACCTCTTCTCGAGTGCTTCTTAGTTATTCGCCGTGAGCTGTTTATAGACTTCCGCTGTAGTTAATTCATGTAAAATATTTACAAAGAACATTTGTAAGCTTTCGCTTTTGATTTATGTAATACGGTTGTCCTTATATGTGTGCTGTTGGGTGCTGCATAACACGGCACTACCCAATGCGATTCCCGGGCGAGGTGTCCCATCCCCGTGATCGGGACCTGGCCTTGTCACCCCGTCAAAAAAAATTTCGTAACTCCGGGTTACGGGTTACGACGATCCTGTCCTTCAACCAGAGGACGCCGTCTCCGTCTTTCAAGAAACACTTTAACTTCCCACAGTCTACACGTCTCCGCAAATGCGACATGCCTTTGTCATGTTTCTGAGCTGCCACTATCTCTTCACGGATGGTGGAGATAAGAGCTAGGTTGTAGAGAGCTCCATGTGGAATCACATGCAATGGTGGCTCGCTCTCTTCCAACGGAGTGATGGTCAGATTATGAACGTTTGACTTGCGACTCAGCGCATCCGCCACCACGTTTGCCTTGCCGGGGTGATAATGGATCTCTATTTCGTAATCCTTTATCAACTCCAACCATCTTCGCTGCCTCATGTTCAGCTCCTTCTGAGTGAATATGTACTTGAGGCTCTTGTGGTCGGTATATAAATGTACGAGGTTACCGAGAAGGTAGTGACTCCACATTTTGAGTGCGAGTACCACGACAGCGAGCTCTAAGTCATGAGTTGGATAATTTTGCTCATGGTTCATGAGCTGCCGTGATCCATACACGACCACCCTTCGGTCTTGCATCAGCACACATTCGAGCCAAAGCTTGATGCATTGCAGCACACATCAAACGGTTTTGTTGTGTCTGGCTGCGCCAAAACCGGTGCTGATGTTAGGTGCTTTACTAATGCCTTGAATGCTGCTTCGCATGCTGGACTGCAAACATATTTGGTATCCTTCTTCAGCAGCTCTGTCATATGCTTGGCAATCTTCGAGAAGTTCGGAATGAACCTCCGATAATATCCCGCGAGTCCGAGGAAACTCCGTACCTCATGGACAGACCTCGGGGACTTCCAATTGAGCACTTGTGTGATCTTACTCAGGTCTACAGCGACTCCTTCCGCTGAGATAATATGCCCGAGAAAAGGCACTTGTTATATCCAGAATTCGCATTTGCTGAATTTCGCGTATAGCTTGTGATCCCGCAGCCTTTGCAAGACTATACGCAGGTGCTTCACGTGTTCTTCCTCCGACTTGGAATATAACAATATGTCGTCGATGAAGACCACGACAAACTTGTCCAGCTCCGGCATGAATACCGAGTTCATCAAGTACATGAAATGAGCTGGAGCGTTAGTGAGGCCGAAGGACATGACCAGGTACTCATAAAGCCCGTACCTCGTCGAGAAAGCCATCTTCAGAATGACCTCCGCCCATATCTTAATCTGATGGTATCCAGATCTTAAGTCCATTATGGAAAAGATCTTTGCTTCGACCATCTGATCAAACAACATGTCGATCTGTGGCAACGGGTACTTGTTCTTGATAGTCATGGTGTTTAGTGGATGATAGTCCACGCAAAGCCGCAATGTCTCATCTTTCTTCTTCACAAATAATGCCGAACAGCCCCATGGTGAGGAGCTCGGCCTAATAAACCCCTTCTCCAGCAGGTCCGTCAACTGCGTTTTCAATTCTGCCAACTCCTTTGGTGCCATCTTGTACGGCCTTCGGGATATTGGCATAGTTCCCGCTGCAAGTTCAATCTTGAACTCCACCTCTCGGTCGGGCGGCATCCCTGGTAGATCATCCGGGAACACGTCAGGGAACTCACGGACTACAAGAATGTCTTCCAATCTGATAGTGGTGGATTGGTATACACTTGGAAGCTTTATTTCTGGACTGTCCAGAAATAACGAATGAGACTCGTGCATTTCTGGGTGTAGATGCACGACTCAGAGGACGGTGTCTAAAACAGTGCCATGGAAGGTTAACCACGACATCACTAAGATGACATCGAACTTTTATCCCTCTAAAGCTATGAGAGACGTAGAGTATACTCTACCCCCTAAACATAATGGCGCTTTTGAAACCATCATGCTTGCCGAAATTTTCCCACCTGGTGAAAAAATCAAATAAGGGACTTTTGGTGGGTAGTATTTGCAAGCTGTATTTAGCAATAAAAGCTTGGCTAATGAAACTACGCGTGGCGATTGAGTCAAATAAAACTATAGCGGGATGCTGATGGAGTTGGAACATACCCGCAAGGATTGGCTCTCCCTCCGGCACGTCCTCTATTGCGAGTTGGTGGACGGTGCCGGGCTTAGGGTTTTCCCGCAGCGCATTAATGGGGTTCCATGGCTGATTCCTCTCCGAAAACTGTAGTGCCACTGCGCCGCCTTGCCTCTTGGGGCAGTTGTTGGTGAAGTGCCCTTGGCGACCGCATTTGAAGCATGCGGTTGACGGCTGGCCCGTGCTTCGAGGATGAAAGCCCGGCATGTTCTGCTGAGGTGCAAATGCACGCGGTATCGTCTGCTGCTGCTGCTGTTGCTGTGGAGGTGGTGCTGGTAAAGCCGGTCGGAACGCCGGTGGTGAATACGGCCGACTGCAAAATTGCATCGGTCGCTGCGGTGGTTGCCAGCATTGACCCGATGGTGAGCGATACACCATACGGTATTTTTGGGGAGGACCACCTCCCTCTGCACTGCTCTGCAGCGTGCTTCGCTTCTTCTCGGCCGCCGCTAACTCCTTGCCGGAGTCCTCTTGCACAATCGCAGCATCAATAATGTCATTGAGGCTGCCACGATTAAACATCGCCAGCTTGTCCTTCAGGAGCAGATTCAGCCCCAGGTAAAAGTGATCTCGCCGCTTCCCATCCGTATCTGCGTGAAAGGAAGTGTACAGCGCGAGATCATTGAACGCCCTTGAGTACTCCCGCATGTTCCTGCTGCCTTGCTGCAGACGGAGGAATTCTTGTGTCTTCCTCTTCATCAGACCCGGCGGTATATGATAGGCCCTGAAGGCCGTCCGGAACTCTGCCCAGGTCAGCATTCGCTCGGTGGGTTGTGAGGCACAGAAGTTTGCCCACCAAGCGCTCGCGGACCCCTGAAGTTGTTTGGCCGCGAGTCGCGTCTTCCGCTGCTCACTAACTTGGAGCAGCCCGAACTTCATCTCCATCGTGCAGAGCAAGTTGTCGCATCGAGGGGTTCATCTGCCCTTGAGAATACCGGGGGATGAGTAGCCAGAAAATCCGAGTAGGAGTTTTGTTGATGCTCCTCTCGGTATTGACGCCTCTCTGGTCGTGACGTATTCGCAATCAAAGTTTGCAGCAGCTCCGTGTGCTGCTGATGTGAGCCCGCCATGGCCGCAACGATATCGGCCAATGTAACTGTTGGCGGCGGTGGTGGCGGTTGTTGCTGTTGCTGTCCCAAGGATGTCTCGGGAGGCTGTTTGGAGGCCTCTCCCCCCTGACTTTACCCACCAACCTCGGTGTTGGCATGTGTACAAGTCATTCTGAAACTCAAAATAGCAACGATCAGCACATGTCATTCTTAAAATTCCATGGAAAACAGTAGATATGGCAGTGACACATGAATAAAATTGTACAACGTTCACATATATTGATAAAGCATAAACTTTATACAAGATACATTATTCTCGGATCCCCGAGAAGTCATGCTCATGTCTTCACTACCTATACGCATACTACTGTCCACACGACATGTCACCTGTTACAAAAGCTTTTACACACCACCCCGGCTGCCCTACTTGGCAACGGTAACTTTACTACTCGGAGTAGAACTTGACCTCCTGCGGGTAGTCCTCCTCCACAACCTCTGCGGGTGGCTCAGGGTCCATGACCTCCTCTTCGGGTTCAGGTTTACACATCGCTGGGATACCCAAAACCACTGGTACTGCACCTACCATCGGTAGGCCCACTACCGGAGGCACGAGTTCTTGCAAAGCAAGCACCTCATCCATTGCCTGGTTGCAGTCTTCTACCAGCCCTGCCCCTCCTCAATAACTTCATGATGCTCTTGAGGAAGGACCTCGTTTTTCTGGGTCAAGGCCTGTATCTGCTGCTGCAAAGCCGTGATGTCGACATGACTTTTCTTCTTCGCCTTCTTCAGACGACGCAATTGATTGTGTTGCTCATTCAGTCGCTTTATCGCCGGAAGGAGCACATTATGGAGTGCGCTGTGAGTACTCTTGAAATGGTCTCGGCGGCTGGTGCTCTCTTTGAGCTCCATGGCAAGTCGAGTTGTATGGACAGCTTGGTTGTCCGTCACGGTCTTTCCTGCCACCAAATGGAGGCTGAGGTTCGCCTCCGCTGGATTGTACCTTGGGCAACTCGGATTAGTCACCGCAAAGTACCTCTCCCTCCACAGGTGATTAGCTCGTCCCTCCACTGGGGCAAGTGCGTATGGAGTACCCTCTGTCGCTCTCACGTGTAGCTGGCAGAAACGTGACATGGTGTCGCGGGCTTCCACCTGCCACATCTCCAACGATTGTCTACCCTTCACCGTGACGGTGGACGGTGCCCCGGCGTAGGTCCTACTGGAACTTCGACATGGATAGTCCATGTCTGGTTCCCCTCCTCGCCTTCTTTCTTGGCAATATAATGCGGTGTCTCCACGAATCCGAAATATTGAAGCATTAGCTTCAACAGTTCCGGATAACCGCTGCGTTGAGAACAGTGGGATACCACCCACCAGTTCTCCAGTTGTTTATCCTCTGCCATCTGTAGAAACATATTTGAAAAAGGTCAAATATTCTTTTCAACAGTAAATCATTGATTTATAATATAAAACATGTCATTGAACTCATAAAACTTGGAAACACAAATCAAACTTAGAACAAATTTGATTGCTGGTCTGCTGCCCAAACTGACAGCCCTGACCAGTTTCCCTTTTAACCTGATTTAGACCATGATAAAGGCAAAACCAGTTCTGGAGCTCAACATCAAAAGTTAAATTTAACTTCAATAGCATTCCATAATGTATTTGTTTGGCCTCAGATCTGTCCTGGTTCAAAAGTTATGAGATGTCAAAGTTGACAGAATTTCTGGAGAAAATTGGACAGCACCTCCCTGCTTGAGGTACTGATTTGTTCCAAGAATTCCAGTTAATTCTACATAGGATTTGACAAAACTTTTTGTTACAACGTTGTAACTTATCTCAGGCAATTTTCATAACTACCTCATTTTCTATTTTTGGATTTTTATGCAGGAAGTTATAGTCATTTTACAGAGAGTTATAGAGAGTATTTGCTCTGCCATGTTTTCTGGACAGTTTCAACTCTACTGCATTTTTCGACTGGTTAAGGGATGAAACACCTCTGGACATCAATAGAAAATTTTTAAAGATCTTCCAAATCTTTCCAGAAATGTATCATATGACCCGAACATCAAAAAAACTCAACCTCTAACCTCTGTGTAACTTCAGCATTGTTTCATCTGAAAACAGGGGACTCTGTCCTTAGTGCCCTATACATTGAAAACCTGTTTACTTTGAACATCCTGATTAAGGAAATGAGTTAAATCAAATTTTTAGTACTCTGGATCAAAACTATCAAGTTTTATGACGAGGTTGATCATTTAGTGGGGTGTGACGTCGAAGTGTCACCAGTTCATGCCGGTACTACGTTCCTCACAAAGAAAAACCTATACCGGACTTAGCCGGCTTTGTTAGTTCAGTGGCACTAAATGTCTCCCGCACACGTGTGCTACCCGTCTACTTATCCGTGGTTAGGCTACCTGCAAATAAATGACACAATCGTCAAGCTCGTCTGCACACCGAATCCGGTCCCAATACAGTTCATACAACCATCCGTCATCACTCGCACGGTTGTTCTCAAGCAAATCATGCCTTGAGCTACGTGTTCATGTTACTAACCACGTGACAGGATCTCCCATACTTGCCCGTAGCACGCCAGGGAAGGGCGTTGCTCGAATACCCCAACAATATGAAGAGTCGTTGAGGATACCAAAGCTGGCCAGGTTACCTGCCACCCATGAGGCTCCACCCTTTAGCTTGTGCGCACTGGTGGACAGCGCTTACATGCACCCCCCCAAGACATATGACATCCCGAGATGCATGATTTTCCGACATAAGAAATTTGGTTAGAGTTGCCACTTTCTATATACTAATAACATCCTTATATGGGCTACTAACCCGTTCCTCACGAGCTTTTTGAAAAGATGTCCTTTTTATGTGCGTTAAACCTGAAGCGAGCTCTGGTACCACGCTGCAAGGACCCAACGGTCTTGACTAGCACGGATCACGCTGAGGGGTGCTGCGTTGCACAGCACCGGATAACACACATAAAAGGTACAAAGCGGAAGCAAAGTTTTATTACATAAAAGCGTTTATAAACATGTTTACATCCAAAATACGTCCAGTCTACACTCACGAGCATAAACTATGCAAAAGAGTTCACGTTCAGCCCGTGAACATGTTCCCACTAGCACACACGCACACTAACACAGCAGCGTGCACGGCTCCCACTCGACGGTGTTTCCCTCTTGGGGGTCCATCTCCTCCTCGGGAGCTTCCTCCTCATAGCATCCTGCAAACGCTTCAAAGACAAGCAGTGAGCATGATGGCTCAGCAAGACTAACCCGTCTTACCTACACATGAATCTCTACATGATGGGTTTGCAGTGTAAATGGGAATGTAAGTTGCAAAGGACATGTCTAAATAGTTGAACGTTACTTTCAAGTTTTTAGCCCAAGTTGTGGAGAACCTCGTTCTACTACACATAAGAGAGCCGCAATCAAACAAGAAACGCATTTCTCTCATGGGCATTGCCCAAGGTTGAAAAGAACTTTAGTTAGCTCTAAACTACAACAAATCATTAGCGACCAAGTACATCTTTCAATCAGCAACCTTTTAACATGACACTAGCCTGTTCTTTCTACGTCACGGTACAGTGAACAAGTGGTACTCACTGACCGCGAGGGATGGCGATTATAATCGATTTATACCTGCAGGGTTACCCGAATAACCTGTCACGTACGCCCGTACTCGATGTTCCCTATAGAAACCACCACAGACATCGTATGCAACCATCTTTCATCCGTCAGCCATGTGTTGAACCGATCCTATCGTCCCAAGCAAGAGGTCTCTGCGTGCACATCCGCAGTGCCGCCAGCCGATTTACACCTCATGCTCTCAACCTACCCTCTGTACGACAAGCTATGCCTCAACAGATCGCTACCCGAATTACATCAGTTTCCCAGTTCCCATATATCCGGTAGGTCTTCGGTACTGTTCTACCTTGTTCAACAGGCCCACACACGGCTCGGTCCTCAATTGACACAAGGGGATCTATGGCACTCAGGCCCTAAAGTCCTGCTGCCCTTACTCTCCGCTCGGTCTCATTCTTCTTGCCATGTGTTCCATTTGCTATCTCTAACCGAGTGGTGTGCCTCTGGCCTATTCTCGCGAGCAGTTCCAACTACTCAACTTGTACCGAACCCTACACTAGTTTAGCATTGCAGTGGCTACTCGAGATTTAAAACCTAAGCCCAAAACACTGGTTCTCTTGGCTATGCAGTTGGGTTTTCAAACAAGACTCTAATGCATAATTGAAGTGGATACTCAATGTAAGTTCTCAAAACAGTAAAGGTTATAAAATGACTAATGCAAACCGGACCTTGCCTTGCTGCTGGTCGTATGCTAGCTGTTCCTCCGGGGTGATGAAATCCAACACCTCCGGCTCCTCTTCAACCTTAGCGACTACAAGAGATAACCATATATGTGTGTCAACTTAAATGCATGTTAGTTTGAAGTTGATATTGTATAGTCTATATGTATAACTAGACAGTGCTACTGACTCAGAAATTTTTACTGTGGTTTGGACACAACCTAAACAGAGACTTGGCCAAATTTAATTTGAAGCAAAGCTCAGTTGAGCCCAGCACAAATAAATGTGTGTTTGTACTTAATTGGAGCTCTTAGGGTGTTCTATAGATTTTCATGGAGCAATCCATGACTTTCTGGAAACTATATTTTTAGAGGGTTCTAATGGAATTGGTTTCATCTAATTTGAAGATTCCTAGCAAAAGATATGAGCTAAACAAGTTCAGAGAAATTCTGAAAGATATTTCTGGACATTTTTCATTTTCTCTGGAACAGTTTCATTAATCACACCATTAGGTGGATCAAATGAGCTCAAATGGATCTGAATTTTTTATTGTAGCTCAGGGATATTATAAGGAACATTCTGGATTAATAAAGATTTTCATGAGTTGAAATTTGATTTGTTGGAAAGTACTCTAGGAGCTGAATCCAACAAAATTTGGTTCACTCGATTTGAAGTTTCCTAGCCAAAGTTATGTGGGTTTGAAGTTTGAACTAGAAACTGAAAATCAGGAAAAGTTTAAATCCCTGCCCGTGGGTCCGGGGCTACGTGTTGGCTCCTCACCAGCTGCCACACGGGGCCACTGAGTCCTACGCGCGCAGCCACAGATGATCCGGAGCCACGACAGATCCCTGATTTAAACCCGCACTCGCTGACGCATGGGGCCGGGGGGGGGGGTCGTCTTCAACTTCCCACCATCCCACGCGCGCCCGCGCCCGAGCTCGCCGGAGCTCACCGGAATCCGATATCCCGTCCATCTCCTGAGCCCCGGCTGGTCGCTAGGGCCTAACCCGACACGCTGAACTCTCTGGTGAAGTTTCCCCGAGCTGGCAAGGTCTCCATCCTAGTTCGCGATGATGCAACGCGTTGTCTGCCACCTCTAGCCCATCACCCACTGAGTTTTCTAGCTCTACAGCACCAGTGTGACGTGTAGATGCTCGACATAAGCTCAAGCTGGCTCGGGACAGGCTCTAAGTGAGCTCCCACCAATGCGCTCGATGGCTCCCACCATTGGCACCAGTAGCAAAACTCGAAATAGGCTGTCTACAGGGGTTTTCACACTAGGGTTGCGAAGGAAAGTTATTCACTACGGAGTCTAGCTCGTTTGTGTGCAGTTTGAGGATCTCTAAACTATTATGGGGCAAGTATTTGGAACATCCGTACCCGAAGGTCGGTTTACTCCGAGTGGAAGGAAAATCTGAAATTCATTGCCGGTGATCAACCATTCGGGCTACGATTTTGAGGTGAGCAACACGAAGTCCTAACGCGTCTAGGGATGCCTTGGCTTGGGTGTGACACATTCCCGTTAGGGCTGTCCACGAGAGCCCGAGGTGCGTAAGAACCTTAGGTCACCGCAAAAGATTGCGGTATCGGTTGGGGGAAGCCAGACTCTGCTGATTCTTGTGACGGGGTGGTAGAACAACGAGCTAGGGTACCATGTTGCAGCTCAGGAACACCTTGCACACACGGTGGCGCTGTTCCTGGTCGAGTTGCAACGGCGGCAGTGTTCTCGGCTCTGTGTTTGCACCATAGCGAGGAGCAACGAGCGAAACTGTCTTTGGCCGGCTCGATTGCGATGATAAGGCTGGGCATCGTCTGAGTGTGAGAGCACACCGAGCAGGAGCAGGCAGCGGTGTTTTTCTCAGTGGCAATCACAGCGCCGGCCCGAGAAACCGAGGAACCGAGTCCTCAGTCGGTTTGCTCAACTGTGAGGCTGACAGTGATCCCACTATTTCAATTTGTCCTCACAAATTCAATTTCCACACTGTTGCAGATTTGTGAGACCATCCTGCCCTCTAAATTTTGATCAATTACATGTTTGGGATTTGGTTTGTGAAAGCATCAAATTGTAGATTTTGTTTGAATGAATTTGTAGCAAATGTGAACTGAAATTCAAATCTGATTTGAATTTAGCCAAAATAGCTCATATCAAGATCAACTTCAAATGGAGTGAAAATTGGTGTGTGAGCTCACAAAATTGTGCTGAGTGTGAATATGAATCCCACTTTTGAATTCATGTGGTGAAAGGAATTTGAATTTGAATTTAAGTTGAAACTAGCCTTTTTATACTTGTACCCAAAAATACCTCAAAAGGTTTTGGATTTGGGTGAAATTTGGCTTGAGCATGCCTAACAAGGTTTAGGAGTTTTTTCATATGCCCAGCCCCTATATGATGCATGTGAGAAATCCCACTTTTGCATTTTGTGAGTTTATCTCGTAATGAGTTTCTTGATGGTGGTTACTTGCTCTTCAAATATGTTCATATGATCTCCTCAAATGATGTGAGTGTGGTGTGATGAACACTTTTAGAAAATGAAAAACTTGGGCCCTTACACACATTTTTAACGCTAACACCACAGCAGCTAGCTCAAGAACGTGAGTTGGATAATGGTGCTCATGGTTTCGCAGTTGACGAGACCCATATGCGACTAGACACCCTTCTTGCATAAGAACGCATCCGAGACCGATGCCGGATGCATCACAATATACATCAAATGGCTTCGTCGTGTCCGGCTGAGCAAGAACGGGAGCTGTTGTGAGATGTTTCACCAGAGTTTTGAATGCGGCTTCACATGCTGCATTCCACACGTATTTAGTGCCCTTCTTCAGCAGCTCCGTCATTAGTCAGCAATTCTTGAGAAGCTCAGAATGAACCTCCGATAGTACCCCGCTAAACCTAAGAAACTTCGGACCTCGTGGACTGATTCAGGAGATTCCCACTTCAGCACTTGTTCAATTTTGTTTGGGTCCACGGCAATACCCTCTGCTGAAATAATATGGCCTAGAAAAGGCTCTTGATCAATCCAGAAATCACACTTACTGAACTTCGCATATAATTTGTGCTCCCTCCACTGTTGTAGCACGATACGCAAATGTTCAGCATGCTCTTCTTCGGATTTAGAGTAAACCAAGATGTCGTCGATGAATACCACAACAAACTTATCTAACTCCGGCATGAACACCGAATTTATCAAATACATAAAGTGTGCCGGAGCGTTGGTTAACCCAAATGACATGACGAGGTACTCATAAAGTCCGTATCTCGTCGGGAAAGTTGTCTTCGGTATGTCCTCCAGTCGGATCTTGATTTGATGATATCCAGACCGAAGATCCATCTTCGAGAATACCTTCACCCCAACTAGTTGATTGAATAATATGTCGATGCGGGACAAAGGATACTTGTTCTTTATAGTGACAGCATTTAACAGACGATAATCAACACATAACCTCAGTGTTTCGTCCTTCTTCTTAATGAACAGCGCAGAGCAACCCCAAGGTGAAGAACTTGGTCATATGAAACCCTTGCTCATGAGTTCATTGAGCTGCTCTTTCAACTCCGCTAGCTTGTTAGGTGCCATCTTGTAAGGCCTTCGTGAGATAGGTGTTGTTCCTGGTGCTAGTTCAATCTTGAACTTGACGTCCTGTTTGGGCGGCATGCCCGGTAAATCATCGGGAAACACATCAGGGTTGTAACACCCCCAATTCCACTACCATGCATTGCATACATTTTTCATATAGAGAAGCATTTAAAAAGAAGAAGAAATAGAGGAATATAGAAGCTAATAAAATAATAAAAGGAAATAGAAATGGAAAATAATGAAAATAAACCTAAAAGGAAAAGAAATAAAAACAAATAGAAAAAGAAAATAGCCAAATTGGGCCACCCCAATTTTTCCCCGAATTCCCCAATTTTCCCCCAAATTCCCCTCTTCCCTAATTTCCAAAAAAATTCCCAATTTTCCTGATTTCCCCCAAATTCCACAAAATTCCCCTAGGGCATGTTTGGATACAACTAAATACTCTTCATTTGATGTGGATTGAGGTGGATTGGAGTAAAAATTAGTTCATTTCCCTCCATTCCACTCCAACCCACTCCATTTCTTATTACCCAAACAAGCCCCTAAGGGGATTTTCCCCACAATTGGGGAGAATTTCCCCCCAATTTGGCCGCACCACTTAGGGAAATGCCACTTTTGCATTTTATGAGTTTATTCTCTAATGAGCATGTTGATGGTGGTTACATGCTCTTCAAATGTGTTGATCAAGTTTCAGAAGGTTGTGTGTGGTGATGAACACTTTGAATATGTGCCAAAAACTTAGGCCCTTACACACCGACGGTTGTGTACTGGTATAATGGAGGTTCTGCAGTCACCGACGAGTGACGAAATCACGAACTTTTGGGTAAAGTGGTGCCACCTCTGCAGAGTGTAAAACTATCATGATAGCCGTGCTTCCGCTCACAAGCACCTGGCCAACTTCCATGATTAGAAGCAAAACTTGATGTGTTTATTCGGGTATGGTTATGGTATGGTCATTGGGATTGGTTTTGGGACTGTTTTGGGTCATGACAATGAGTTTAGTTTCGGTTCTATGAAAATGAGATGATCATGTGTACTTTTGAGTATGAGATGAACTTGAGAAAGATTATGGGTTGTTGAGACCTGATTAATGATGAATTATGATGGAGGGATGAATCACTTGGTTATGTTGGGATTTAATTCACCTAGAGATAGTTGCTGTTTTTACAATGTTTGTGAAATAAAATTTGCTTGCTGCAATGAACCTTTTTATTCCCTACCTTGTTGTAAGCTACATGTCATACTTTTCCCGCACTTAATGAGTACGACATGTACTCACCCTTGTATTCCCACAGTACACTGAGTCGTGACGTAGTAAAGAACTAGGGGGCGGGGGTAGTTAAAGATGCTTTGAGATTAATCCTCATATTGGAGATGAGGGCTGATAAATACCTTCACTAAATTTACTTCCTACATTGGGCTACTAGCGTCGAGACAAAGTTTTTCATATTTGATTGTGGAGTCTCAACGTTGATGGCGCAATGTATGTATAGGTCTAGTGTAGCTCTCACTAAATTTACCTTTCTCCTCGGGCAAGTGGTATCGAGATGAAGCGTTTCTTGTTTGATTGTGGAGCCTCAATGTAAATTGTGGGAGGCTTATAAAATCTGCTTAAATACTGGAAATAAGGACTCTCTGTTAGCTCAAGTTTATCATTTATGCAAACTTCTATATTCAGCCCTCTATTTCCAGCATTTAGAGTTCCATGTGTAGGTTTACGGTTTAGTCTTGCTGAGCATAATCTCACGGTTTGTTGATCCATTGTTTTGCAGGTGATGTTGCATAGGGCAACATTATGGAGGAAGGGTGATCCGAGCAAGGCAGCACAAACTAAGTGGTGCGAGTCTCACTTGGAACCCTGCACGATGCCATGGTGTTGTGTCTTGTTAGTGTGGAGCATCCACAGGCAGGATGGCTTCCTTTTGCTTAGCGTAAGCTATAGCTCGTGAGTTGTATTCTTATATTTCCGCTGCAATGTACACTGTACATTATTTGTAAAATGTGACAATAATATGTATTAAAGACATATATTGTTGTGTGTGTGCTCTTTTCGGTTATGTGCTGTTAGGTGTCGCATCGCACGACACCACCAAATGCGATTCCTGGACCGTCAGGGCAGTGGTCCCCACAGACGTGGTATCAGAGCTACATTGAGAATAGCGCACCTGAAAAGACACATATTTTTATAAATTTAGAGTCTACAAGTGAGGATTCAGTACTAGGCCCACATAAGGACTACTATTCACATAAGTGATGTATGATGGCAAACTAACTTACTTGTTACTCTATTCTGTAACGACGTACCGCCGACGAGGTAAGAGATAAGGTACGCCACCGAAAGCGGATCAATTTTGGTTAGCTCCACTGCTGAGGAAAGTGGTTCAGATAATAGATCTCACAGCTTGGTGAGACGTCAATATGATAACTCTTGAACTATTCATGTTCCTGGGCTCATATGCAACACTGGTCCCTGGCGTGCCTTAGGCCAGAAAGTGGAAACCCTATCGTGTGGTCGGTAAAGCAATAGTGTATTCTTCTGGAATTAGCCTAGAAGGACATACGCAGCGCTCACCATCGGTGTGCCTTGGTGAGCAGTAGATGGTATCCGTCAGGGTGATGAAATTCCCGACCGTGTCTACTCGTATACGCTCTATTCGAATCAATTCTGGTGTGGAAACACGATCGCATCCCTCGAGATGTGCCTTACTCGGGGACGGCCCGTATGGTAATGATACGGGTGTATGTTTTTAGTGTAATATGAACCTGCTTGGAATGATAAACATTGTGTGCCTCATTATTTAGAGGTTTTATGAACGTACACTAACCGCGTATCCGTAATATGAGTAGAGTACGTTTGCTAGTGAACGATTCTAGTGCCAGTAATAGAACGTATATGCCGGATATAATCCGGTTAGGATTTTCTATTTTGTTTGGAACGTAGTACCGGCATTATCATGAAAATTGCATCAACACCTTGGTCATCACATAAACTTAAATATTGTGTAAAACTTGAATGAAGACAGTTCAAATGAATTGGTTAAAACATGCTTAGAAACCAACACAAGAGTATGTAAGCATAGAGAGACCCAAAAACAGAGTTCCCTGTTTTGGCAGTGTTTTCTGCTGAAACTTGTACAGGGTGTTACTCATTGTTTAAAAGGCCAATGGTAGTGCATGATACAGTTTTGGAAAGGTAGATAAGTTCTCTAAAACTTTTCTATAAACCTCCTGGACAGAAACACATATTATGTTTGTCAAAAACCTTAGAAACCAATACTGCTACAAATGGATATAACCTGAAACAGAGTTTCTTAAATTCCACCATAAATCTTGGTGGAAGAATCTATAAGGGGATTGTGATACATTTATGTAAAGGGAATGAGATATTCTACAACTTTGTAATTCGAAGTTTTGCCAAAATAATAGCAGAATTAATTGGAATTGTGGATTGAAACTAGGTACCTCTTGGGAGGTGCTATCAAAAATCCTGCCAGAAATTCTGTTAATTTTGAACCATCATATCTTTTGATCCAGAAATGCAAAGGAGTCATTTAAATACTTTCATGGAAAGCTTGGGAAGTTATTTATAATGTTTCTGTTCAACCCCACGGTAGAATTCTCCTGTAAAGTGGTGAAATTCGAAGTACAATTGAAACTGTCCAGAGTACCCAAAGGCTGTGCATAGTTTATGTACTTATTGGATTTTGCTTATAACATCCTTTGTAAGAATTGTGAAATGTGAAATATTACAAATCTGAAAATCTTATGAATCGTTCTTCAACATTTTAATTATGAGTTTCGTCCATATTGATTCATAACTGTATGGAAAAGTTGACCCAAAGTGAGCACTTACAGGGGAGGTGCTGCTGAAATTCTTCCAGGATTTCTGTTAACTTTCGAAGCTCATAAATTTCGATTATGAACTTAGTTGAAGGAAAGTAAACAATCGTTGGAAATATGTAGATGTCTTCTCCAACTTTTCTGTTCACCCCACAACAGATTTACACGTTGACTTAGTATTTTAAACCATAAGACATAAGCTGGTCCAGTTTCTGTACCTTTCTGTTTTTGGACCATCACTTCCTGTATACATTTCACCAAAGGTTGTGTGATACATTTCTGGAAATTTTGTGGGTTAGGCTACAACTTTGTAGTTGTGAGTTTTGATAAACTTGGTCTGGAACTGTATGAAAAAGTTGAATTAAAGTGGGTACCTCCGGATGGGGTACTGCTGAAAATTATCCCTGAATTCTTGTCAACTTTCAAACTTCATATCTGTTGAACCTGAACTGACATGGGGACACATAAGTAACCATTGGAAGGATACTGAAGTGATCCAGAACTTTAGCATTCCACTTTAGTCTTGAGTCTGCTGTTATCTCAAGCAAAAATTGAATTTTAGTGCAGACCGGTCAGTTGTGAACCTGAGTGGTCGGGAAACTGATTGGTCAAGCACCTGATAACTTGTTGTGATTATGAGTGTTTTTCTTCTTACTCTCAGAAGTCCATAACAGGTTCCACGTGTTCTCTATATCATCAGCTTCGACTTCAACCACGGAAGATTTTCATTCGCAAGACCGTCTCTAGTGAGGAAGACAGACTACAGCACCACCACTCTCGTCGATCACAACCTGTGCAGTTTCCGCTCTAGAAGGCTCGTGTTGTGCCTGACCTTCCCACAAGAATATTATGGATTAAGTTCTCAATCTCCCACATTGGAACTAAAGGGGGAAGGAGTGCATCCAAGGAAAACCAAAGCATTGATCACAAATTTGCTATACACCAAAGTATGACATCACCAAGAGACAAGAGGGAAGTACGCCTTCAATTAATCAATGTTTAAGTAAAAGATTCGTCATCATCGAGAAATATGTAGTTTCAAAGTCTTCACCACGCACACACAAATGCATACCATAATCGCAAGACTTAAGAGAAGAAGAAGATTAAGAAAGTCACGATTAGTGACAACTCTAGTAACCTCAACCCCAGTAGGGTGATGTCCTAACTGGGAGCTAGGGCTAGTAGTTGATTTTTTACACTGAAAGGTTATATGAAGACTAAGAATAAGGGAGAAAGTGAATTCAACGTATAGTTGATGTTGCCTAGGTTATGTTTTCATGGAGTATCTCCCAACGAGCATGTCAAACATTTGACATAATTTCATTGAACATGTTCACGACATGAAAGTGGCATTCATTGTTTAGCACCTTTCACGACCAAGTTATTTTAATCTTGCAAGGTCTGAGATGATTCTTAATCGTGTTTGAATTTTTGTACTAACTCTTGCTCAAACTATAAAAAGATGATGCACCATACATATGCACTATTATGCAACATGCATATGCACCATGTTGCAGCATACATATGCACCATTTGCACCATACCATGTGCATATGCATTGCACCATACAACATGTGAAGCATCATGAGGCTTCATGAATAATGATAAAACATGTGAAGCATCACGTTGCTTAAGTAATACCAAAATACTGAGCAAGATTGTGTACCTCCTTTCAGACCATTAAGCGATGTCTAATGATCTTGGTCTTTTCAAACCCTTGTCTTATTGATCAAGCTGCTTGATTCTACCTAGTTGAATAATACAAGGGAAACCAATTACTCAACATCCCTTGTACCTAAGAAAAATTCTGAACTTTCATCCATGACATGTTTAGCTCTGAGTACCGTAATTGTCAGAACTAAACAAATTTCTAATCGAGGGCTTACAGATTGATTGCTCAACCTCGCGACAAATCCTTGAACACAATCTTGAGAGATTATATGGTGACTTTGACACCCTTGTCTTTGCTATGTCAATAACATAAGTGAAATTGACATGTCGCTGCTCTTATGTTCAAGCAAAGCATTCAGTTTTTGACTAAATGGTTTTGATGCCAATTCGAGGCGAGATTACCGATTCATTGTTTAATCTCACCAACATATTGATTCATGTTTGGGGAAGTACTACACTAAGTTTCTAAGGACTCATTTAATCCAAACAAGTATTAGTTATCCATGTCAAGAGACGGTAAAGATTCGAGCCAATCGACCCGGTCGTTGTGGTTCTACAAGGTTTACCGGACTAACCATACAGTCAAGGGGGATATCAAGATGAAGGATCTCGCCAACCTCAAATGAGCTCATACTTTGAGTTCTTGGTGACTTAACCACCGGTCTTCATAGAGGCCAAGGATTCTCTGGTGGCGGATAGTGGGATCCGTACCATCAAGTCTAAGTTCGAGTTGCTTCAAGGCATCGAACATCAGAAACTATTGTACACGGAGCAACAACTTCACGGTTCCACCAGTGCATGGTGGGAGAATCAGCTCGCATCCCTATCATGGACGTAATTGCGGAAGACATTCCTTTCTCATCATGTTCTTTCAGGAATAATCGAAAAGAAGCTCGAGGAGTTTCTAGTCATATAACAAGGAGGGAGGGATGCTATCAGAGTGTGTGAGCTGCGACACTCCTCTCGGCCTGCTCGGAAGCAGCACACGAGGTTCTTTTATCAGAGGGGGCTCGGCGCCCTACGCGACCTGGGCTCAAGGGAGCCGATGAAAACCAAGGTTTTACGTGGTTCGGGCTGCCGGAGCATAATACCCTACGTCCACGGGAGTGCTTGTTGTATTGCTTGCTTGTCAGTGCTTGTGCTTGTGCATTGTGGTATCTGGAATGCCATCCCCTTGCTCGGTGATCACCCCGGTCCTTTTATAGTTCAAGGCTGGGGTGGTTACAATGAGGCTTGGTGCCCAATAGGTGGCCCAAAAGCTATGTGAACCCTGTACATAATCTAGGGCTTTGTCCTTTAAGTAGAGTGGTCGGCGGGGGAGTTAAGTCCTGTCGTCCAGCACACCAAGCGCCCCTGGCCGCGTGTCAGGTGATGATGAAGACGCCGTCTTGTCGCCGCATCTTCTCGCCCTGCTTGGGCGGCTTCGTGCTGTTGGTCGGCACTGTACTGCTGTCACGCCTTGCTGTCTTGTCTTGTCACCATAATGGCGAACGAGCAAAGGACGAAGGCGTGTGTAGTGCGCCATGCTTCTAAAGAAGGCACGAGCCTTGAATGCAAAGCCTGATAGCGCACTTCCTTGTTGACTTCATCGACCCACGGCCCACGACGGATCGTGGGGCACGTGGCGGCTCTGGAGCCCTTATCGACGGGTTTGGAGCCAGGAGACACGTGGCAGCCCCAGACCTTACCTCAGCGGGGAGGTTTGGGCCGGATCCCAGGGCACGTGCTAGCCCTGGAGCAGTCCTCAGAAGGTATGCGGCTCTGAGCCAGCGGACACATGGCAGCTCCGAACCTTACCTCAGAGGGGAGGTTTGGGCTGGAGCCCAGGGCACGTGTCAGCACCGGAGCTGTCTTCAACAGGGAGGTGGCTTTAAGCAGGGAGACACGTGGCAGCTCTGGACCTCACCTCAGCGGGGAGGCTCGGACCAGAGCCGGGGCACATGTCTGTAAAAGTCCCAAAAACGTGAATGCAAAGAAACGGATGTTTGAGCATCATTGTGTTTCGGGTTCATAAAAATTGGGACTTGTTTAAATTTTTTCCACATGTGATGACGCACATGAGTGTCCCACCACTCTACCCTAGGAGAACTTAAGTGTTGGGGAAGAAAGATAATTTCAAACCCATGTGTAAGCTATCATGTGCAAGGGGGAATAAAAATTCAGATTGTGAACTCAAATGGTTCAATTCAAATTTCAAATGAGGGCAACAAATAGGAATGCAAACTGTTGTGCTCAAAACCTCATTTGCAGCAGCCAAAACCAAAATAAGAATTCATATTTGAATTCCTTAGGTCCAAATGAGTGGGTAGGCAAAGTTTCATGAATTTTGGAAATGATTCGGTACCCATTTTTCAAATGGAATTTAAATTGCATAGGAATTCAAATTCAAATGTGAATTTTGATGAAACTTGTCCAAATCTTCAAATTCAGTTCGGATTCAAATTTCCCACAATTGAATGGAGTCAGTTTCCAACCTTTAGGAAAATTGATGGGATAAGGGGGAAAGTGGGGCCCACATGTCAATGAGCAGAAAAATGTTGACTTGCACCCTAAGCAACTCTTCTCTGTTCCCACTGAGCAACCAACGTTCTCTGTTCAGAAACGAATCAGCCGTGACTCTCCCCGGGCGCCACCGCATGCAACCCCGAGGCCACCTCCTGCTGCTTTGGCATGCTGGCGACCATCTCCCGCTTTCATCCGCTCACGGGGTGCTGTTTCCGCTCACAAACCGCCACACCGATGTTTCACGGCTCCCGTGCGCTGAACTGAGCACAGCTCGCCGCCGCCTCGGAAAAATGATCGGGAACCCGCCAAATTTGTGCGACAGAGCCCTGCCAAGCTGAAGGACGGCGTTGTAGAACCCTCAACTACCTCCTTGATGCCGAAGCAGAGCAAATTTCGGTTCCCTTTCCTCGGGCGCGCTGTTCTTCGCGACGACCTATAACCACTGGTGATAAGGATGTACATGGGCAGCTCGCCACAGCGGCTTTCACACCCGAGCAAAGGCACCCAAGGACACCCCATGGATCTGTGCTGCTCATCCTCATCCCTCACGTTGAGTCATGGACCACCGAGCACCAATTCGAAGTTTTTCCTTCGGAGGGCGCAACCCGACCCCCTGGTACAAAATGAAGAAATTCTTCCTCTTTCTTCAATCTTTGGTCACGAAATTAGGCACAAAGGAGCTAGGCTAGATGCCGGTGATCTTATCTTTTAAAACCTTGCTTTAAGCCGACGAGAGGTGACGTATTTTGATGTTTTCTGAGCGCAAAACTGGCATTACCATTCCGGCGCACGATGAAAGCAGGGTAGGCGCCGTTTTAGTGCTTGGTTGAGCTTTTTCCGAGCTTCCCTAGCCCCCAAGGATGCTGTAAAGACAGAAACCCGAGATCTTGGCGGGCTAGGACCGCCGGGCGACGGTGCCGAACCTCTCCCGAGGCTGCCGCATGTCGCCGGCACCTTTCCGGTCCCCTAACGCCCACACCGAGCCCACAACCAAGTTCACCGACCCCAAAAACTCCCAGGCGGCGAGTCTCCGGCCGGGAGACGGCCGGGAACGCACAGCCGGCGAGGTGAGCGCGCGCGGGAAGAGGAAAGCTGGAGGTTGAAGAAGAGGTGCCGGCCCCACATGTCAGCCACTAAATGTTTAAAATTAGATCCTCTGTGGCTGCTGATCTTTTGTGGCCACACCATTGGAACCATGTAGCCCCGTGTGTTCTCGGTTTTCAGTGGCTGAGATTTAAAACGTGGGCCCAAGTCCTTTTCAATAGCAAAGCAATTCCAGTTTTAGCTCCAAATTAGGAAATTCATAACTTTGTGCAGGAAACTCCAAATTGGGTGATTAAAATTGGGTTGGATTCATTTTGCAAAGATCTATCCAAATATGAACCCCAATTTGTATGAAAACCTTATTAAATTATGGAAAATTCTTTGAATATTTTCTGTAAAAGAATTATTGAGGGAGTTTGGTTTATCCAAAAATCCTCAAAATTTTCCAGAATATTCTTTAGGATATTTTTGTACTTTCAGCAAAGTTTCAGCTCATTTGGAGTTGATTTCAGTGGGAATTTCCAGAGTATAATCCTCTGTACTAAAAAATTGTCTAGAAACTTTTTCAGAAAATAATTTTCCTTTGTAAAATCAGTTCTGGGCAATCATTAGCTCCAAAAATCATAGGAAAATTCAGACATGTTCTATGGGCCATACATGAAATGGTAGTTCACTTGATTGGGCATGAAAATGCACCTTACTTCAGAATTAATTCCTTGTAGAATAATTGCTTATAGAATTATTCTGGGGGAACTACTCAATGAAAAGCCCTTAATTTTGGTCCAGAACACTTTCATGTGACCAGGAACTCACATGTAAAGTTTCAGCTCAAGTTGAGCTTTAGATCTCCCTGTTCTTATTCTTCATGCTTATGTATCTGAGCAACACATAGAGAATTATGGTGGAAATTATGGAAGACAATTTCCACCCACATTAGCTGCAATTTGGCAAGCTAAGCCTATGTGTAGTGTATGACTTCATGTAAAAATTTCGAAGTCATTGAAGATCAGTCCTTTTAGTTCCTTTCAACCCATTTCAACTCATGTCACATGTCCATTAGGAACCATAGAACATGTTAATGGGACTTCGTATGGACATGTGGTTTTTCTTCTAATTCCTTTGCACAACAGGGACAAGAACTTCATTCTTAGTACTCCCACACAGTTCCCTGTTATTAACGAGTCGAATTTTTACTTCTTTAAATTGCATTATAAGAACATGTGCATATGCATATCAATAGGACTTACGACGGAGGCAATCAATGGAGGAGTTCGTCGGAGTGATTCCATTGAAGTGGATCAGTTGATCAAGCCTCAAGGGAGACAAGACTCTAACTGAACTATATACTATTAGACCCTGCAAAACAGGCAAGCCCCGGTTTGCATTTAACTGCCCTTAAGTTTTACTTTGTATACAATACGTCGGTTAGGATGAATTGTGCATTAAGTCTAGATGTTTGATACTACTCTTGCATGACCAGAAAACCTATGGAGTATTTGGGTAGGTGTCCTTCCACCGTGTAGAATCTGCCATGCTTAAGTAGGACTCGGTAGAAGTCGAGTGGCTGGACGCTACTCGCGAGTATTGGAAATTGGGAGCACAGGGGATTGGTTCAAAAAGTTGTTAGTAAGTTGAAATGAGACCGGGCAGGGTGTAGGGGCAACAGGACATGGGGGCCATGGTGCTTAAACCTCTCCGTGTCGGTTGAGGACCGATCCGTGTGCGGCCCTGCTGAACAAGTTTGAACGTACCGAAGGCATATCAGATATATGGGACCCGATAAACCGATGTAACCTAAACCTCCGGGCGTCGAGGCATAGCACACTGATTTATAGGTGTATGTTGAGGGCAGCAAGGTGGAAATCTGCTAACGGGCATAGAGAGATGCTCCGTGTAGGGAACCTCCTGTCCGTTTCGGTGCGACCGGTTCGACGTTTGGGCTGTTGAGTGAAAGGTTGTCCCGTACGACATCAGTGGAGCGTGTGGTGTGCAGCTCCGAGTATGGGCGTACGTGACGTGCTATTCAGGTATCCCTGCAGGTATATAACGAGTCGATTCGCCGTCCCTCACGGTTATGAGTACCGCTTGTTCACTGCATCGTGACGTAGAGGTAACTTGCACTGAGATAAGGATTAATCGCCATTGATTTGAAGTTGACACTAGTAATGTAATGTTATCTCTTGTGAATAGGTTAGTGCAAATTCGATTCATTTCCACCATGAGCAAGTTACATCGGGAGAAAGCGTTTCTTGTTTGATTGTAGACTCCCGATGTGAGGTGCCCAAGGTTATGCTTAATTTGATTCCAATAACACTTGAAAGTAAGGATCCATTTTTAGGTGAGTTCATATGCAATGTACTATCCTATGTTAAGTTTTTACCATCATGTAGAGTTTCATGCTTAGGGCCGACGGTTAAGTCTTGCTGAGCGTTATGCTCACGATACTATACAAGTTGTTTTGCAGGTAATAACACTATGCTACTGAGTGTGGTTGGCCAATGAGACTCGGAACCCTCCGATTGGTAAACTCATGGAAACCTCTGCCACTGCTATTGCCATCGTGATGCTAGGGAGAGGGTTCTGCGGGCTGGACGTCTTCTCTGTTGCTTAGCATAGATATGAGACGTGAGTTGTATTAGTCTTCCACTGTAGATTATTTTGAAAAGTATTTGTAAAATTAACACTTGTAAGCTTCCGCTTGTTTTATGTAATATGATGCTTTATTATGTGTGCTGTTGGGTGCCGCATCGCACGGCACCACCCAATGGGATTCTCGGGCGAGGTGCCCCTTCCCCGTTGCTGAATAGACGGCGTCCGGGTCCCTATCAGCGTTGTATCAGAGCCACATTGGTAATAGCGCACAGGATAAGGATCGTATTACGATAAAATCATAGGATAGGGTGAGGAAACGGTATTAGGCCCACATAAGGACTATAGTAGTATAATTACTTAAAGTGGCATGACTAACATATGTGTTATAATTCTGAATTTTGATTATGTAACGGCGCACCTACGCTCAGGTAAGCATGGTAAGGAACGCCACCAAAAGCGGTTCAATTTTGGTTAGCTCCCCTGACGAGGAACGTGGTTCAAGGATAGGTCTCAAAGCTTGGTGTGAGACGTCAATATGAACCTCTTGAACTCTTCATGTTCCTGAGTTCATATGAAACGCTTATCCCTAGCATGCATTAGGCAAGCAAGTGGAGACCCCATGGTGTGGTCAGTAACATGATAGTGTGTTCGTCTGGAAATAGCCCAGGAGGACATACGCAGCGCTTGCCATCGGCGTGCCCTGCGGGGCAGTAGGTGGTATCTGTTGGGGTGATAAAATTCCCAACCGTGACGACCCGTTCGCGCTCTACTCGGGTTCCCTGTCGTGTGGTGTGAAAAGACGATCACGTACCTTGAGACGTGGCTTAACTCAAGGACGGCCGTATGGCAATGATACGGGCGTTTGTATTTACTTTCAAATATGGACCTGCCTGAAATGATAGCAACCTTTGATTGCATCACTATTGAGTGTTCTTCTGCAGGTACTAACCATGAAACCGTAGTCCGAGTAGAATACTTTTTCGAGTGATTGTCTTAGTGCCACAATTGAGACGTATATGCCGTTATAATCCGGTTAGGATTTTATTTGGTGAGGAACGTAGTACCGTCATATCTCTTACGGTGCATTGCCACCGTACTACACTTGAAAATTTTCTTTCCTCCGAGAAATGATTCATGACTAACTTTCAAACTAAAAATGGAAGTTGGAAAACACATATTAGTTACTGACCTCTTCATTTGAACTAAGTTTCAAAGGAGAGATCTGCTAGGCTCCATTGGATCTAAAAACAGAGTGCTCCGTTGTCGGCAGGAATTCTTGCTGGAATTTTGGCAGGGCATAACTCTGAGTGACTTTAACCAATTAGGGTATATGATACAGATCTTGAAGGAGGTTTAATTGCTCTACAACTTCTCTGTAGACTTCCAGAGCAGAATCACACGCTAGATTGGTAGAAAGTTCAGATGAAGGCAAACTGTCTAGAACCAGGACAGCAGCAAAAACCTCTCTGGATCTTTCTGTTTTTAGGCTATAACTTTCTGTAGAAAAATCGGTAAGAAGCCTATGATACACCATTGTAAAAGTAATGAAATGGGAAACGTTGTTGTAGTTCAAAGTTTATTCAGATTCTTATTGTATTTGCATATACAACTGTGATATGATGGCCACATACAAAGGAGATGCTGGCAAATTTTGTCCAGAAATTCTGTCAAATTTGAGCAATCATAACTTTTGATCCTGAAATGATCTAGAGGCATATGAGTACTCGTTGGAAATATACTGAAGCTAACTTTAACTTTGGTATTCAACTTGAGTTACGAAAATGCGATTAAACAGATCAAAATCTGGGTTAGGACAGACGGATCTGTTCTGTACAGCAAAGAGGGTTAGTTAGACCTACTACACGGAAGTGACTAAACCCGAGGATATTCCTGTGGTTTGTGAATGCCGATGTGTTTCTGATGAGTTTCCGGGCAGATTGCCCGAACAAGACGTCAAGTTCAACATTGAAGTGGTGCCGGGAACGACACCGATTTCACCGAAGCCGCATAAGATGGCACCCGATGAACTGGCGAAGTTAAAGGAGCAACTAAGTGACTCATGAGCAAAGGTTTTATATGACAAAGCTCATCACCTTGGGGTTGCTCTGCGCTGTTCGTTAAGAAGAACGATGAGACACTAAGATTAAGTGTTGATTATCGTTCGCTCAATGCCGTCACTATAAAGGGGCAATGAGGGTACTCTATGGTTTAAAGACCGTATGGTTGGATCTCGTAATATAAAGCTCTATACTGCCGGAAATGTCACACACCGCTGAAGTGGTGTTAATACGGCAGAGGGGTACTGATCGGGGTTGGTTAGTCAACTGTAACACCCAAAATGTGTTAAAAATGTGAATTTAAATTTTTTGGACGTAATGCATGTGGAGAAAAATTCAAACTCAAACTGGAATTCAAATTTGAATCAAAACAGAAAAAGAAAAAGGAAAAAGAAAAATAAAAACGGCCAATGGACCGAAACCCACCTCAGCTGGCCCAGCAACCCGCGGCTGTTTCCCCCCTCCCTCTCTCTCTCTGCTGCGCGGGGCCCGCGTGTCATCCCTTTCCCACGTTCCCCCCCAACCGCCACCGATCCTCCCGCGCCGATCGCCACTGCCTCGTCCGAATTCCGCGCCACGAGCCAAGATCTTCGGCCAAGCGGTGCTACACCATCTAAACCGACCCTCCGCCTCTCCTCGTGCCTTTAAACTCAAGAAAACCCCGTCGGTTTCCCCTAACCACTGCGTTTTCAGCTCCGGTGAGAACCGAGGCATCCTCGGCCATTTTCTTCCGATCCCCGTACAGTCTTTTCGATCTAACACGGGTGGCATGCCACACTGCCGCTGGGGGGTCCTGCAGGTGAAGGAAACGACATGTCTTGCGCTCCAACAGTCGCTCCGACGAGAACCGAGTGCCATTGCCGGACTTCGACGCCGCTGACCGACTTTCAGGGCCTCCGAGTGCAGGAAAATCCATAGGTGAGCTTCTCCTACGCCTTCGCAGCTGATCGGTGCAAAAAGATGCGAGTTCTAACGCATAGCGGCAAAAACCGAGGCTGCGCCGGCGAGATCGCCGCCCCCCACCGCCGCGCGCGCGGGTTGGCTCCGGCCAGGGCGACGTGGCCCCCTGTGGCCCGTCCGTTTTAAATCGTGCGGTCCCGAATAGATTTAACCCGTACCGCTTCACGATCTATTCTCAGCCCTCTGTTTTAAATCCAACAGCCCACATCAGCCCCCCATATTAAACCCCGAGAAACTTACGCGCTACCCCCTGGGGATCTTAGAAAACACGAGCTAGCCCTAGAAACTTCTGATCTAGCCCCTGGAACCTCAGAAATTCATGTAAATGCATTTAAAATCAGTTTTAGCCCCTGGACTTAATAAGAATTAGGAAGACCTCCCTGATTTGCACACTTAGACCCCTGAAAATTTAGAAAATGTGAAATGGGGCCCCACAGCAGTGTGGATTTGCACATCAGCCCCTGAGGGTTATTAATTTCAGGAAATTGAATATGTGAATAAGATTTAAATTCAAACTTAAGTATCTGTTCAGTTTAATTATTCAAAACCTGTATGAGATTTGTAGAACCATATGAAGTCTGAATTTAGAGGGGAAATAAACTTTTAAACTGAATAAGGTTGCTGTTTTGTGATTTATTCCTGAAATATACCCTTTAGGCATAAAACAAATTTAAATGTGGGAAAATGAATCTAAGTCACAAAAAAGGGGTAGGGAAAAATTCATAAAGGTTCTGTTTAGGTAATTGGAACAGTAGAAATTTTTATGTGAATTTAGATTGCTGTTTTATGGCTGGAAATTCATTTTTAGGCTAGAAAATAATTCTGAAAATGGGTAAAAATAAATTTAAATTGATCCCCATCAGAGAGGAAGTCAAAAGATATTTTATTGGACATTTTAGATCAGAACATATTCTGTTTAGGTGATATGTCTTGCTATTTTAATATTAAAGTTCACTTTTAGGTATGGAAAATAAATCTGAAACTATAGTAAAGTAGGTATGCATAATTAAAAAATGTTAAATGAGGTCCCCAAAATCCAAAACTTCAAATTGAGATTTTCTATAAGATCTAAAAACCTATTTGGAGTAGGAAATTTATCTTTTAGGCAAATTTTGTGGCTAAGAAGTGTATTACCCAATATAGAAAATCTGTTCAAATTGGAAAGTCATATATTGTGCACTTAGAAATCTAAATATTAAAGCTAGAGATAATATATATGTTTAAAAGTGCATGTGTGCTTAGAATCAACATATCTAGGGTAAACACAACACTTAAATATGTGTATGACTTTCCTATGTATGTATGTGTTGTTTGCATGAGTGGAAATGTGGACTATGGCTTATGGAATGTTGTTTTCTTTTTGCTATGTGTATTGGCATGAGTAGAACCAGCCCCAGAGCAGGTTCTCACCTTTAAAGATCAAGACTTTCCATTCCCAGAGCAGCAGGAAGAAGGCAAGTGTCCTTGACCACTTTGATCCTATACTAGGATGTGTAGTTATAATTTAATTGCATTGCCAATTTGGAATATGACACCCAAGCTTGGAAGTTTTCCTAGAATTGCATTATTTTGTTTCCTTGTAGCCTTGGGTTGGGAGTTATGTTATTATGTCATTCATTTACACTACTCATGCTTAGCCATGCTTAGAATGGGATAAATGGGATATGAGATCATCAATTTGTTTACTTTACCCTTGAATGAGATATTATGAATTATGTAGAGGTAGGGATCTAGGCAAGTTGGATGCTTTGGTTTGTGCTGCGTGCAAGAGACTCGGGTTTGTGTATAGTACTTGCCTGGATCCTAAGGACCGGTTCATGGAGCATGTAACCGGGCTTTACCGTGCCAACGAAATGCTGAGATGGTGCAGCTTGGCCAATTAATAAGGCGTATCTCTGGCGTAGCATGGGTGTTTGGATGGTGCGGGGAGTAGGTGTCAGCTGGACTACCATATGAACCGCACGGCTCAAGAGGGGGGCCACTGCAGCGGGGTTGGAGCCTCTTGTATGCTGTTAGGGGTGAAACCTCAGTGGGCCCACGCTCGTCGGAAATCCCTTTGTAAAGGCCTCGTAGTGATCTCCTGGCTACACACCTCGGAAGTGTGAACGTGGTTCGCGGCCACTGGCATAATGGAGGTTCTTTTCGTCCACCCAGCAACGGGGGATGAAATCACTACATGTGGGTAAAGTGGTGCAAACTCTACAGAGTCAAAACTGTCATGACAGCCGTGCTCACGGTCAAGAGCGGCTTGGACTTATTCATGATTAGAGGATGATGAATTGGGAAGCTGAGGATGTTAAGTGGGGAGCTTAACATTGGAAATGATGTTATGGTTACTTGATATTGATGATAGTTTAGGGGAATTGGGACCGTTTCACCTATGTAGTAATGTAGGTGCTTAATAAGCTAAGGTGATAGGCATTGGTTGCGTAGTGCTTAACCATGAGTTCAGCCTTTACTTGTTCTAGCCATGCATGACATAACTTTCCCACACTTGCTGAGTACCAACGGTACTCAAGATTACTTTTCTGTTGGTTTAAATTGCTGCTTAGGCCAAGGGAATGACGTGGTGTTCAATGACCAAGACTTCGGACCCGAAGAAGGATTCTAGGTTCACAGAGTCCCTCGGGCAATGCCTGTGATGAAGCCCACAAGACTTATTTTCCGTTGTTGTTTTATTTACATGTTATGAACATATTATCGTCCATCGAGACGTTATGCTCTGTAGGACTTATTTATATTTCGAATACTTGGCTTGTAATATAATGATGCTTCACTATTTGTCGTCACATGTATGAGAAAATGATCCTGGCATACATTTGATATTCACTCGGTCGTTCTTCGGAGACCCGGGTGTGATAGAAGTGGTATCAGAGCCAAGGTTGCCCGTAGGAACGTGGACCTAGGTAGAAATCAACGTATTTAAGGACCCTATGTTCTTAAAAACTATTTTACAAAAGGTGTGGGGTGAAAGTGTCATTTAATGTGGTCACTTTAATTGTTCATCTTGCCTCAACTTTTATTCAAAATGCAGTCTTTATTTAATTCTTATCTAACTTGATTTTAAAATGCTTTATGTTTTAGATGGTTCGCATGGTCTGCACCGCGCGCAAGTCCACCGGAGGAAGAGTTCCCGTAGCTGTCCTTGCCTTGAGGGAGGAGAACCGCCGGGTGACGAACCACTCCTACGAGTTGGCAGTAGGAGGCTTGTTGCGTCGTCTTCGGCGTATAGTCCACGCCGCCGGCAATGTTGGCAAGCTGATCATACACTACAGCTCCACCAGGACCATCCGTGAGAAGCGTGAAGAATGGAGCTCAGAGATGAGGATTATCCATGACAACCAGCTGCTCAAGATCCACCGCTCTCTAGCTTGTCGGGCGACTCAGGCCGATGCTGAGAAGGATGTCACCTGGGAGGCCATCACCAGCTAGAGTTACATCAACCGTCGCCACCTGGACAGGACTGAGTACATGTATGTCCTCCAGCGTGAGAGTGGCACCGCGGAGTACAAGTACCCGCCGGTGCAGCAGGAGACTTCCCATGAGCACATGGACCTGTGCTTGGAGGATGCAGCTATGCTAACACTCGACTACAGGAGTGCCAGCAGGAGCTTCAGGATGTCCATGACACCCTGAAGGAGACTGAGGCGTTGCTTACGCCACCTTGAGGGCGAGGGAGAGAGGAGATGGGAATGGACTGTGTGTCACCGAGAATGACACCTGGACTCCCGACTCCCCAGACCACCGGGCGAGCAAGCGTCGCCGCACTTCTCCACCAGCAGCTTCCCCACCTAAAGCAGAATCAGAGGGTAGCCGCAATGATGGGGAAGACCCCGACGAGCCAGGTCAGTGATACGAATTGTTAGAGTCATTTCCCTTATTTGAGCATGTTATCAAGTAGTCGAGTCAAGAACCTATCTATTTGTTTGTTAGTGTTTGGTGTGTGACGTGAGTTGTGGAAGCCATGGGCACTTGTCCACAACCTCGTCTTTAAGTTTGCATTTGCTTTTGTGTCTGAACCCTTATGAATCAATAGTGCATTTATTTTTGCATGAGGCATGACGCCTAAAGATCTATGTGGAATCTTCAGAAATTGTCTAAATATTAAGGTCTCAAAAGTTTAAGTTTATACAAGCAATTTGGGAAGTTAATGCGTAATGATTAAAGTTGACATTTGGTTGATCATAATAGATGGCCGGAAGAGGAAGAGGTCGTGGTGCTAACCCCAGCAACAACAACAATGAGGCTGCCGATCCTCAACTTCCTGGAGGGCAAGCCAGGGGTGGTCGCCGAGAAAGAGCTGATCCTATCTACCAAATGATCGACAATCAAAATCAGCTCATTCAGAATTTGACTCAAGTGGTGGCCAACTTACACCAAGCTCCACCCCCACAGGCTGCACCACGTCAACCAAGGTTGAGTGAGTTTCAGGGAAGTCAACCCCCAAAGTTTGCAAGTGCTGCTGAACCTCTGGAAGCAGATGATTGGCTTAAGACCATTGAGAACAAGATGAGGATCATACAATGCCAAGGATATGAGAGGATGCTGTTTGCCTCTCATCAATTGCATGGACCCGCTGCTGATTGGTGGACCGCATACATGGAAGCTCATCACGACCTCGAGAACATAACCTGGGAAGAGTTCAAGCGCAGTTTCCGCAACCACTACATACCAAGGGGAAAACTCAAGAACAAGAGGAAGGAGTTCTTGGGACTGCAGCAGGGCAACATGACTGTGAGGGAGTACCTCACCAAATTCACCCAACTGTCCCGTTATGCACCGCGGGACATTGAAACTGATGAGCAGAAACAGGACTGCTTTGTGGAAGGACTTACCATGGAAATGCAATGTTCAATGTCCTCCAACGAATATGAAAGTTTCTAAAAGATGGTGGACATGGCGTTTGTTGTGGAGAGGAAGCTGAAGGCCTTGGAGAATGAAAACAAGAGGAAGATGGGATAGTCACACCAAGCATCAAGCAGCAACACACGTCCACGTTTGATGCAGCAACCTGCAGGGCAGACGAGCCGTGCTGTGGTACCCTACTCAGCAGCAAGAGGATACAACCCGAACTTCAGACCTCCGTCAGCACCATTACAGCCTCAGCGTCAGTTTGTGCAGCAGCCACGTCCCACTTATCAAACTCAACCTGCAGGACAAGGGCCACAGAACCAACCCCAAGATAACAAAGGCCAGACACCTAAAGTTGGGGTGCAATGCTTCAACTGTGGCGAAGTGGGGCACTACGCTCATAAGTGCCAAAAGAAGAAGCCTATGCAGCCACAACAGCAGAATGTGATGCGAGGACGGGTGAACCACGTGACCATGGAGGAAGTGCAAGAGACACCTGATGTAGTGATTGGTAAGTTCCCTGCAAAATTTACACATTGCAGCCATATTGTTTGATTCTGGTGCTACCCACTCGTTCATTGCTCAAGGATTTGTTAAGAAGCATGATTTAGCAACAACACAAATGAATCATATACTAGCAGTGAACTCTCCAGGGGGAGAAAAAAGGACAAGACAAGTGTGTCTAAAAGTGAATCAAGACATTAATGGGGTAGTGTTTTCTACAAACCTCATAGTGATAAACTCACAAGGGATAGATATTATTTTGGGTATGGATTGTTTGACCCAACATAAAGGTGTCGTCCATTGTTCGACTAGAACGGTGGAACTAACTCACACTAGTGGCACCAAAGTGAAGTTCATAGCTGTACAAGAACCCAAGAGGGACATTAAGCTCAATCAAGTGGAAGTGGGAGTGGAAGAGATAAGGGTTATCAAAGAATATCCGGACGTTTTTCCTGAGGAGTTGCCAGGTATACCCCCAGATTGTGAAGTGGAGTTCGCGATTGAACTAATGCCTGGAACCGCCCCGACATACAAGAGGCCTTACCGGATGGATTCTAAACAACTAGAAGAGCTCAAAGAACATATCAAGGAATTTACGGAGAAATGGTATATTCGCCCTAGTTCCTCTCCTTGCGGAGCTCCAGTAATATTTGTGCCCAAGAAGGACGGAACCCAAAGGCTATGCGTAGACTACCGGGCGTTGAATGAGGTGACCATCAAGAACAAATACCCATTACCCCGCATTGAAGACCTATTTGATCAGTTGAGGGGGGCTTGTGTATTCTCAAAAATTGATCTCAGGTCGGGATATCACCAACTGAAGATAAGATCAACCGACATTCCCAAGACGGCTTTCGTATCTCGGTACGGGTTGTATGAGTACACCGTCATGCCGTTTGGGCTAACTAATGCCCCGGCGTACTTCATGTATCTCATGAACAAGGTATTCATGGAGTATTTGGACAAATTTGTGGTGGTTTTCATTGATGACATTCTCATCTTCTCCAAAGATGAAGAGGAACATGAGGGGCATCTAAGACTGGTGTTGCAAAAGTTGAGAGAACACTCAACATTTCTAGGGTTTTTTCTCCATTTCTACTTCTTTTCAAATGCTCTCTACATGAAAAATGTATGCAATAATGAATTTGAGGGTGTTACAAACCTACCCCCCTTAAACTGAATCTCACCCTCGAGATTCGATGGAGTGGAGAGGAGATGGGGGAATTCCGCCTTGAGATCTTCCTCACGTTCCCTTGTAGTTTCGGCTTCCGTGTGATGGCTCCATTGTACGTTGCGCCAACGGATCACTTTGTTTCTCATGACCCTTTCCTTCACGTCTAAGATCTTGACGGGGTGTTCCACGTAGGTCAGATCCTCTTGAAGCTCTAGCTCATCCATCGGTACTTGCTCTTCTGGTACTCTTAGGAATTTCTCTAGCTGAGATGCGTGAAACATGTCATGCACGTCAGAGAGATGCGTTGGCAGACCCGATTGATAGGATACTTCTCCTTGCTCGCCAAAAATCTTGAATGGCCCAATGTAGAGAGGTGCTAACTTGTCTTTGACGTTGAACCGTCGTTGGCCTCGGATAGGCGACACCTTAAGATACACGAAGTGTCCCACTTCAAAGGTCAATCTTCTTTGCCTATTGTCTGCATAACCCTTCTGTCGTGAGTGGGCGGCCTTCGAGTTTTCACATATCATTTGGACTTGCTTTTTGACGTCTTGCAGCACTTCGGGTCCAAATACTTGGCTTTCTCCGGTCTCATTCCAGAACAGCGGTGTTCTACACCGTCTACCATATAATGCTTTGAAGGGTGACATTTTCAAGCTGGCTTGGTAGCAGTTGTTGTACGAGAAATCAGCATATGGCAAGCTCCTATGCCAACTACGCCTATGTTTTAAGGCGCAAACTCTTAACATGTCTTCCAAAATCTGATTTGTTCTCTCAGTTTGCCCGACGGTTTATGGGTGATATACGGAGCTGAAATTCAGCCGTGTACCCATGGATTCATGCAGCTTCTTCCAGAACCTAGAGGTAAATTGAGAACCTCGATCTGAAACTATCCTCTTCGGAACTCCATGGCGACACACGATTTACTCCATATACAGCTCGGCTAGTTGTGCGACAGTGTATTTGGTTCTAACAGGAAGGAAGTGGGCTGTTTTCGTCAATCGGTCCATGATAACCCAAATGGAATCGTAGCCGGACTGAGTACGCAGCAATCCGACTATGAAATCCATGCTGATGTCTTCCCACTTCCACTCGTGTACTTTTAATGGATGCAACAATCCAGCGGGTCTTTGATGTTCGACCTTCACTCGTTGGCACGTGTTGCATAGGGCAACATATTCAGCAATATCCCTTTTCGTACCATCCCACCAATAGCATGTTTTCAGGTCCTTGTACATCTTTGTACAGCCAAGTTGCATGGAATAAGGTGAGTCATGTGCCTCCTTTTAATATCGTGTTGAGGATGTGCTTCACGTTATGCACACAAATCCTTTTCCCTAGCCAAAGCGTACCATTCTCGTCTTCCTTGAAATCCTTCGCTATGCCTTGTCGGATTTTTCCTTGATTTCCTCTTCCGTTGCTTGGCCATCTCGTATCTCTTGTTCCAGCGAGGAGTTCAGTTCCATCTCCTCCATCTCGTTCAAGAATCCGAGATGCAACCGTTCAAACTCCTTACGCAGTTCGGGTGGAAGCTCCTGAACCGTGAGCTGGTGACATGCTCCCTTTTGGCTCAACGCATCAGCTACTACATTGGCCTTTCCAGGGTGATAGTTGATTCCAACATCATAATCCTTGATGAGTTCCCACCATCGACGTTGTGTTAAATTCAGATCCATTTATGTGAATATATACTTGAGGCTTTTGAGATCCGTATAGATCTCACATCGGTGACCAAGGGTGTAATGCCTCCAAATCTTCAAGTCATGTACCATGGCTGCAAGTTGCAAGTCATGTGTGGGGTAATTCAGCTCATGTTTCTTTAATTGCCTCGATGCATAGGCAACCACTTTATCTCCTTGCATAAGTACACATCCAAGCCCTTATCTTGATGCATCCCAATATATATCGAAACTCTTGCTCAAGTCCGGCAATACCAAAACTGGCGCTGTTGTTAATCTCTTCTTTAGATCCTCAATGCTGTCTTGACATGCTTGTGTCCACTGAAATGCTTTCCCTTTCATGAGTAATTCAGTCATTGACTTCGCTATTTTTGGAGAAATCCTTGATGAACCGGGGATAGTATCAAGCCATCCCAAGGAAACTCCGAATATCCCTCACATTCTGCGGTTGGTTTCCACTTCAAAACATCTCTCACTTTTCTGGGATCAACTGATACTCCTCCTTCGGATATGATGTGGCCTAGGAATGATATCTCCTTTAGCCAAAATTGACACTTGCTGATCTTGGCATACAATTGATGCTCTCGCAGTTTCTGCAGCGTTAATTGTATAAGTCCCAAAACATGTACATGAATAAAACTAAGGTTTGAGTTCATATGTGTGGCAAAGACATGAAAAATGGGACTTGCTAAAACTTTTCTTCATGCAATGTAATACATGGATGATTGTCCAAAATAAGGTTCACATCTTTATTTGAAAGTGTTGAACCAATAAGGATTTAAATACCTCTTTGCATGCAAGTTTAAAAATCAGATTTGAAATTCAAAGTTCACACAAATGGTGGCCAAAACTTTGGAATAACCATGCAGCCCTACAATTGGAAATTTGGGAAAAAGTGGATGACAAACTTTTCATTTTTAGGGTGGGCTCCAAAAAGGAATTATGGAAGTATTTTCCAAACTTCAACTAAATTCAAATTTTTCATGCAAATTGAAACTGAATTTGGATAATTCAAATCCTAGCCCACCTTTCAAACTCAAAATTGTGGAATTTAGGATAAACATGAGAAGATATTTTAGGAGGAAAATGTGGGGTGGGACCCACATGGCAGTGAGCTGAAGGTGGAGACTTGCACCCTAAGCATATCTCTGTTCAAGCCCAGCCGAGCAGCTTCTCCCACCGTGGTGCCACCGAGGGCTGGCCAAGCCACCTCTTGCTGTTTTCTCCCAAGCACCGGCGCCCAGGTCGGTTCCACTCGCTTCTTCAACGTGATCCGCACCCCTGACCAAAGGAAAACCATTTGCCTTCTCCCCCTTACAAGCTGCACCTAGCAGAGCCCCTCTGCCCTTCCGCCTCTCGGTTTGATTGGGAAATCGAAGGAACATCGCACCCTCTCCTACCTCGAGCTATTAGACGGCACCACGAGCTCAGCCTCCACTCCCCCGACGCCTGGACCACTGAGCTTCGCCGTCCTTTCCCCGTGATCAGCACCACCGCCGCGACCTTGCTCAAGAACGGTGATCGGGCGCTCGTGGACAGCCATCCACAGGGGTTTTCACGGCCGAGCGATCAAGGCTACGGGAGCGCGCTACTGTGGTGCAACTCTCTGTAAAAGCCCCAAAAATGTGAATGCATAGAAAAGGGATGTTTGAACATCATTTGGTTTCAAGTTTGTAAAAATTGGGACTCGTTTAAATTTTTCCCACATGTGATGACACACATGAGTGTTCCACCACTTTAGCTCAGGATCAAGTGAGTGGTTGGGGGACAAAGTTAAGTCAAAACCCATGTGGAAGCTCTCATGTGTAAGGGGGACAGTAGGACCCCACATGTCATTGGGCAAAAAGTGTCACTTGCACCCTAAGCAACTCTTCTCTGTTTCCACTGAAGCAACCGACGTTCTCTCGTTCACTCGAGCAGCCGAACGCTCAACGAGCGCCACCGAGGGTAGCCACCTCCAGCTTCTTGCATCGAGCTGGTGACCTACTCGTGGTTTCCAAACCTCACGCCGTGATCCTACCACTCACAAACCGAGCTGCAAGCACAGGCCATCTCCTCGCTACCTCCATCGCGTTGGCAACCAGCTCGTAGTATTGAGTAGTCCCGGCGTGATCTTTTGCTCATAAAAACCGCAACCCCGAGCACTATTTATTCCTCTCATATGAAGTCTCATACTTTTGCAATTTGGGAAAAATTTGAACGGTATGAGAAGGTTCAAATCCAAACTGAATTCAAAGTTACAATAAGGGAAACTGAAGTGGGCAAATTCAAACTTTAGGCCACTTTTGAAATTCAGAGTGTTTGAATTAAAAGGATGGACATGGAGAAGATCTTTTTTAGGAAATAAGGGTCGACCAGCAGTCCAGAGAGGTGAGAGCCTAAGTGGGGACTACATGTCAGCTGCACACATGAATGTTTCTCATTCGGTTCTCTGCTTCACATGTGAGTCACCGGGAGAGAGAGCGCTGGCCACCGGGGCGTCGAAGTGCAGTTTCTGGACTGAAATTTCTCACATATAACACTTCCGTGGAGCAACCCAAACACTCCACCTCAGCCTCCTCCCCGTTTTCCCCGAGAGAAGCATGCCCGAGCCGGATATGTTCTTGCCGCCCACCCACTCTTCGGACCCGATCACCGCTCAGCGCCACAGGGCCAGTCCGTGACCACCGGTGACGGTAAGAGCGTGCGCAAGACTCCACTGGACCTCATCGAGCTGCCCCAGGCCGTTCCATCACCCTCTGTGCACGGAGCATAGCAAGAAGTTTCATCGGAGTTCTGGTTTGAGCCGCCGCCGTGCCTCCTCGACGTCCTGGCGATACAGGGCATTTCATACCGAGTGTTGAACAGCAAAAAGGTGTGCCAACCCCTTCTCTTCACGCTGCCGAAAACCCTAGTCCAGCCCTCCATGGGAGCCACGGGAATTTATAAAATACCGACGACATGTTCATAGGGCATGGGGGTAGATTTTTTCCAAAATTCGTGATCAATATTTGTTCTCTGGCCATTCTGATCATAGGGTAGGCTACAGACCTCTTTGCGAGTCGCCCAGACCGAAAATAAATGAGAATCATTGAGCCACAATGGTGTTCTTCAAGTTTTATCCTCTGCCACCGGTTTCCAACCTAGGGCGCACGGTGACATGGTGTTTGGAGGCGTTTCCAAGCCCTTTGGCGTACATGACGTCCTTTTTCATGAGCCACTGATGCTCTAGAACGAAGAAGCCGCGAGTTTGAGTCGGTAGAGGGGACGGCCGACGTCGCCGGCATGTTTCTGGTTCCTTAGCACCCCAGCAGACACCACGAAACGGTTCCCCGTGCCTGCAAACCCAGAGGCGGCGAGCCTCAGGCCGAGAGTCGGCCGGAAACGCCGACCCGGCGAGCTCCGGTGAGAGTCCGGCAAGGTAGCAGCGCGGGGGCGGGAATTGACCCGAGGAAGAAGAAGCCTCGGGTGGGTCCCGATTGTCAGCGACAGTTTGTTTAAACATCGGATCGGTTGTGGCCGGGATCTCGTGCGACTACGTGGGAAAATGCAGTGGACTCCAGTGTGGCTTAGCTGCGGTGCTGACACGTAGCCAGGGACCCCACCAGCCGGTTTAAACTTTATATGAATTTTCAGATTGGGTTCAAACTTCAAATGCACATAACTTCTGCTAGGAAGCTCCAAATTCAGTGAACCAAATTTTGCTGAAATCAGATTTTTGAGTACTTTCCAGCAACACAAATTTAAGCTCATGAAACTTATTAGTTTTCCAGAATTAATTCCCTAAAATTTAAACTGTTAGGAATTTTATCTGGAGGATTACTTCATGAAAAATTCTGAAATTTGGCTGGGAAGTTCATTGGAAAATACTTGAGCCACAGTAAAATTTTCAGACCCATCAAAGTTCATTTATTCCCCCTAATGATGTGATTAGGTGAACTGCACTGAGAAAATAGAAAAATGTACATAAACATTTTTCAGATTTTCTCAATTCTTGTCTAGGGCATACCTTCATCTAGAATTCTTCAAATGACATGAAACCAAATCCATCAGAACCATCTTACATTCTAGTTTCCAGAAAGTAATGGTTGAAGCCATGAAAACCCCTGGAATTCCTCAGAGGTTCTAATATTGACCAAATAGGCTTTTATTTGTACAAGGCTTAAATGAATTTTGTTTCAAATGAAACTTGGTCAATACTCTGGTTTCGACCCTACCAAGACACCATAAAAAATTTCAGAACCAAGGGGAAGGTCTAGCTAGAGTTATGATAATTACTTATTCAGTTCTAAACATTGCATTTAAATTGACATATAGTATCTCGTTGACGTGTAGTCGCTGAAGGCGAGGAAACTCCGGAAGTGCTTGACTTCCTTCTTCCGGACGAAGCCTTAACATCTGACCAGCAGCAACAAGGCAAACCCCTATTTGCATTAACCAAATTTATAAAGTTTTGCTTTGTTTACATACTTAGTGTGAGGTGTATATATGTGCATTAGGTGTAGGATGGTTGAGACCTCAAATGCATAATCAGATTTTCCTATAAGAGTGAGGTTAGTGTCTAAGACCTCGAGAAGACAGGCTAGTCTTAATGATTCCTAGAACTTCAGTACAAGTCGGGTAGTTGGAATCTACTCGCGAGTTTAGGCTTGGGGCACACGGGATTGGTTTGAGTGATGTGAGATCACTTTAGTAATGAAAATGAGACTAGGCAGGGGCTAGGGCGCAGCAAGAGAAAGTCTTGTGTGCGCAGCCCTGCCCGTGTCGATTGAGGACCGATCCGTGTGCGGCCCTGCTGAACAAGTATTGAAGGTACCGAAGGCATATCGGATATATGGGCCCCGATAAACCGATGTAACCTGTACCTCCGGGCATCGAGGCATAACGCACCGATTTATAGGTGTAGGCTATGGGCAGCAAGGTGGAAATCTACTAACTGGCATAGAGAGATGCTCTGTGTAGGGAACCTCCTGCTCGTTTCGGTGCGACCGGTTCGACGTTTGGTCTGTTGGGTGAAAGGTTGTCCCGTACGACATCGAGTGAGCGTGCTGTGCAGCTCCACGGGTGGGCATACATGACGTGCTCTTTGGGTATCCCTGCAGGTGTATATCGAGTCGATTCGCCGTCCCTCGCGGTGACGAGTACCGCTTGTTCACTGCATCGTAACGTAGATAAACTATGGAATGTTATGATTCAATACTGCTGATATGTATAATTGCTTTCTTACATGTGTGCCATCAAATATTGCTTACTAAATTTCTTATTCATGAACTGTTAACTTGTGGCTAAAAGTTGAAATAAGGATGAACTTGTAGGCATGTCCATTTGCTAAAATTTACTATCCCATGTTCGTACCAACTGCATTTAGAGTTTCATGCCTAGGTGAGTCGGTTAAGTCTTGTTGAGCCCTCGTGCTCATGGTTGCTGCTATAAGTGTTTTTCAGGTGAGGAGCATCCCATGGACTCGGGGTACATGTCCACCGGCAAGGGCTACCCTTGGTCGTGGACCACGGCTGAGTGGGAACCGTACACGCCGCGCTGAGCTGAGGAATGCAGCTAGTGTGGGTTGCCCTAGGGCTGGGCAACCGACTTTTGCTAGGTAGCTGGGCGTGAGTTGTACAAACTTAGTTTCCGCTGCTGTAATAATAACATTAGTTTGTAACTGAAGTAAGTACTACTTTGTACATTTTAGTTGATTTTCTATGTAATATAATGTTTCCTTATGATGTGTGCTGTCAGGTGTCGCATCGTGCGGCATCACCCTCTGCGATCCTGGATGAGCGGATTCCGGTCCGCCACAGGCTGGTATCAGAGCCGCATTGGGGATAGCACATTAATAAAAGACTGTATTAGGAGAAAACTTAGGTTTACGGTGAGGATTCAGTAGTTTTCCCAAGGACTACAGTAGCATAGTTACTTAAAATGGCAAGACTAACATATGTGTTAAAATTCTGAATTTTAATTATGTAATGACGCACCTACGCTCTGGTAAGAATGGTAAGGAACGCCACTGAAAGCGGTTCAATTTCGGTTAGCTCCCCTGACGAGGAATGTGGTTCAGGGATAGGTCTCACAGCTTGGTGTGCGATGTCAATATGAAACTCTTGGACTCTTCATGTTACTGAGTTCATATGAAACACTGATCCCTACCATGCATTAGGCAAGTAAGTGGAGACCCCATCGTGTGGTCAGTAACGCGATAGTGTGTTTGTCTGGAAATAGCCCAGGAGGACATACGCAGCGCTTGCCATCGGCGTGCCCTGCAGGGAAGTAGGTGGTATCTGTTGGGTTGATAAAATTCCCAACCGTGACGATCCGTTCGCGCTCTACTCGGGTTCCCCGTCGTGTGGTGTTAAAACACGATCACGTACCTTGAGACGTGGCTTAACTCAAGGACGGCCGTATGGTAATGATACGGGCGTTTGTATTTACATTCAAATATGGTCCTGCCTGAAATGAAACCATTGAGTGCATCATTATTAGGTGCTCTTCTGCAGGTACTAACCATGTATGTATCCCGTGTAGTATACGTGTGTGAGAGACCGTTTAGTGCCACAATTGAGACGTATATGCCGGTATGATCCGGTTAGGATTTCCTTTTTGTGAGGAACGTAGTACCGACATATCATAGGCATGTGCATGAAAAATAATGATAACAAGGAATTAAAATCACTAAGTTTCAACATTTAGGACCCTAGTTGGGTAGAAAAATGCTATAGTTGATCAGCATAGCTCCAAGGGACTGAAAAAAAGAGTGCTCTGTTTTGGGGCAGCAAGTTGGCTGAACTTTGACAGAGCATAACTCACAGATAATTTAGCCAATGGAGGTGTGGGATATATTTCTGGAAAGGTGTTTAATCAGTCTACAACTTTGTTGTAGGCTCCCAGAGCTGAATCACAACTTAAGATAGCTTAAATTCCAGAGGAATGTAAACTGTCCAGAACCAGGACAGATTTAAAACACTCTCTGGACCGTTCTGTTTTTCAAGCATAACTTCCTGTAGAAAAATCTAAAATTATCATATGATACATCTTTGGAAAGGGTAGGAGATGTGTTACATCTTTGTAATTCAAAGTTTCTGCAATTTAAGCACGGAATTAAGCTGAAATTAGAATTGAAAACAGCAACTTCCAAATGAGGTGCTTTTGAAATTCTTCTAGAAATTATGTGGACTTTGAATTACCATAATTTTTAAACCAGAACTGATCTGAGGGCAAATAAATACTCGTTGGAAAATACTGAAGTTAACTTAACTTTGGTATTCAACTTGAGTTATGAAAATGCTAGTAAACGTGTGGCGGACCGGGATCCGCCCATCCAGGATCGCAGAGGGTGGTGCCGCACGATGCGACACCCGACAGCACACGTCACAAGAACACATTATATTACATGGGAAAACAAACTGAATGTACAAAGTAGTACACTTCTCAGTTACAAACTAGGGTTTTTATTACACAGCGGAAGTTTCTTTTGTACAACTCACGCCCGCCTATCTAGCAAAAGTCGGTTGCCCAGCCCTAGGGCAACCCACACTAGCTGCACGTCTCAGCTCAGCGCGGCGTGTATGGCTCCCACTCAGCCGTGGTCCCCGATGGAGGGTAACCCTCGCCGGTGGACTGGTACTCCGAGTCCGTGGGTGGCTCCACCTGAAAAACACTTAAGCAGCAACCGTGAGCATGAAGGCTCAGCAAGGCTTAACCGACTCACCTAAGCATGAAACTCTACATGAGGTGTACCATGACATAGGATAGCAATGTTGCAGCAAATGGACACGCCTACAGGTTCATCCTTAGTTCATCTTTTAGCAACAAGTTAACAGTTCATGAAGCTGAACTTTAGTGAGCAATATTTGGTGGCACACATGTAGCAATACAATTATATCATAACAACAATATTGAATCATAACATTTCATTCATTAGTCTACGTTACAACGCAGTGAACAAGTGGTACACGTCACCGTGAGGGACAGCGAATCGACTCGATATACACCTGCAGGGAAACCCAAAGAGCACGTCACGTACGCCCACCCGTGGAGCTGCACAGCACGCTCACTCGATGTCGTACGGGACAACCTTTCACCCAACAGCCCAAATGTCGAACCGGTCGCACCGAAACGAGCAGGAGGTTCCCTACACGGAGCATCTCTCTATGCCCGTTGGCAGATTTCCACCTTGCTGCCCTCAACCTACACCTATAAATCAGTGTGCTATGCCTCGACGCCCGGAGGTTTAGGCTACATCAGTTTATCGGGGCCCATATATCCGATATGCCTTCGGTACGTTCAATACTTGTTCAGAAGGGACGCACACGGATCGGTCCTCAATCGACACGGACAGGGCTGCGCACACAAGACTTCCTCTTGCTGCGCCCTAGCCCCTGCCTAGTCTCATTTTCATTACTAAAGTGATCTCACATCACTCCACCGAACCCGTGTGTCCCACGCCTATCTCGCGAGTAGATTCCAACTACTCGACTTGTACCAAAGTTCTATCACTCATTAAGCTTAGCCTGTCTACTCGAGATCTTAGACACTACCCTCACTCTTTTAGGAACCTTTGGTTATGCAAGTGGGGTTTCAATCGTCCTATACCTAATGCACATACATACTTCACCCTACGTATGTAAACAAAGTAAAAACATTATAAAAGAGTTAATGCAAACCGGGGCTTGCCTTGTTGCTGCTGGTCAGGGGTTAGTTCCTCTTCTGGAAGTAGGAAGTCGAGTACTTCCGGAGCCTCCTCGCCTTCAGCGACTACACGTTAATAAAATACTACATGTTAATGAATATGCATATGAGTTTAGTGTAATACTTCTGCTATTAGTTCTAATAACCAGTCTCTAACAACTGGAACTCTGTTTAAGAATTTAAAGATGAACTGGGTGTTGGTGGCTTGGGCTTAGACCTAAGCACATGGTTAAGTGCTAAGTGGTTTCCCCCCTTTTCTATATTAATCCCTCAAGTGGTTAAACAGGACAGGGGTGATCCAGAGCTCCAATGGAGCTGAGAATTTTTGTGTGAGTTCCTTGTCACAAGAAAACTCTCTGGATCAAAATTTAGCACTTGTCATTGAAGGGTTTGTTCAGAATAATTATTTTAGCAAATAAGCAAAGCAGGATTAATTCTGAGGTAACAACCCTGTTCATGCCCAACTTAGTGAATTACAATTTCAATAATAGCTCATAGAGTTTGCATGAATTTTCCTAGCATTTTTGGAGCTAAGATTTTCCCAGAACTGAATTTCCAAGTTTTGGAAATTCTCTGAAAATATTTCTGTATTCAAATGAACACAGCACCTTCAATTTGAATTGCTCTGATCAAATCAACTCCAAATGGTCTGAAACTTTTACAGGGGTTTACTAACCTCCTAAAGAACATTCTGGCAAAATTTGGGGATTTTTGGATGAACCAAACTCCCTCTAAAATTCTTTTGCGGAAAAGCTTTAAAGATTTTTCCAGAATTAAATAATGGTTTCATACAAATTGGGTTTCAGATTTGGATTGTACTCTGTTAGAGGAATCCAACAAAATTTATTTCATAATTTTTGGACTCTCCTACCCCAAGCTGTGGTCCTCTAAAGTTTGAACTACAAACTGGAAATTTCAAATTGTTTAAATGTCTGCCAGTGGATCCCACCCGGCAGGTCTTCCCCTTCCTCGCGCCAAACAGGGGCCCGCGGCGGCGTACTCTGGCGAGCGTCGCCGGAACCGCTTTCTCGGCCGTCTCCCGACCTCAGACTCGCCGCCCCCCCCCCCCCCCCCCCCCCCGTAATTCGTGGCGCTGAACTCGTCTGGGGTGTCGCCAGCGGCCGTAGATCGCCGGAAATGGGTGCGCGGCGGTGGCAGTGGTCGCTAGGGTTCCGGTGAGCTCGGAAATCGCCTACACCGCATCAAAACGGTCGGGAAATGATCGGAGAGCACCGTGGGAGCTCGAGGGTGACGAAAATGGTCGCCAAACCCCATGAAACGGCCGGCAACCTAGAGCTCCACGGTGACCCGAGCTATTATTCCATGGCGGCCCGAAAAACAGCAAGAACCTGGTCACTTCTGGACCATAGTGCTTGATTCTTGGTCGAGGAGGGCCGCTAGGGAGTGAGGAAGGTGCTGACAAGCCGGCTCGGCCAATAGCTAAGCGAGTAGCATGAATTTTTGGGGTAGACCGCGCTCTACTCGAACACACTACGTTTCGGAAGAACTGGGAATACTCTTCATCCGGTTAATCAACCGCTATACGGCTTGCATCTACACGATCTAGAGAGCACGGCACACCTTTTTCGTGTAGTAGAGGAACGGTGAAAATGGCTGTGGAGCGCGGCCCACGTTGAACAATCCTCGGCTTTCCGCCGGGGCCTCGGTCCTCAGCTGCCATCGTCGATTGGTGGCCGAATGAAGTGCTAATGCCGTAAGGTGGTGAGGTGGTTAGCTAGAGCAATCACAGGCGCTCCCTTTTTGTGTTGGGGGCTCGGGCAAAGGCCGAGCAGACGTCGGCGTGCAGGGTAGAATCGGAGGAGCGGCGCCAGTGACCGAACAGAGCCGGGGCTGTGCTGTTTTGCAAAGAAGCACGCGTACGGCTCGGTGGCTTGGGGAGGGGGTCATGTAGAGGAGAGGGCGCTCAGTTTCCCAGCTGCCAGCGCGAGCAAAGGGAACCAGGAGGTGGCCGCTCGGCCAATGGCGCGCGCGCGGCAGCTGGCTGCGCTCGGTTGACTGAGAAAACAGAGAGAAGACTTGGGGGCTAAGTCTATTCCACCCAATGACATGTGGGCCCCACTGGTCAAGGCTCTCCCATCCCTCCAAAGATTTCCAAAATTTTGGCAAATGAGTAATTCAAATGTTTGAAGTCTCAAACTGAGCTACATACGTATGATTGGAGAAGTTTCCCTCAAATTCAAATGTATATTTGAATTCTTGGCATATTTGGATCCTTTTTGGAAAAATGGGTAGCAAATCTTTTCAAAAATTATTGAAACTCTGCCTCCCCACTAACTTGGACCTGAGGAATCCAATTATGCACTTTGATCCTTGTTTAAGATGCTGCAACCATGAGTTTGAATGTAAAAGTTTTGAATCACCCTCTCATGTGTCATGTGTAAACTTCCTACTTTGTGAAAGTGTAGGCTTTCCCCTCTAACCACTCTTTTGATGGAGGTTACATGCTCTTCACACTTTTTCACAATCTATCCACAACAAAACTGTGGTGTTGTGAGGTGATAAAAAGTTTTTGCAAGTCCCTTTTCTTGGGCTTTTACAAAACGGATCAAAATCTGGGTTAGAACAGACAGGTCTGTTCTGTACAGCAAAGAATGCTAGTTAGGCTTACCACACGGAAGTGACTAAACCCTAGGATATTCCGGTGGTATGTGAATACCGATGTGTTTCCGATGAGTTGCTGGGCAGACCGCCCGAACGGCACGTAAGGTTCCAGGTTGAACTGGCGCCGGAAACAACACCGATTTCCCAGAAGCCGTATATGATGGCACCCGATGAACTGGCGAAGTTGAAGGAGCAACTAAGTGACTCATGAGCAAAGGTTTTATATGACCAAGCTCATCACCTTGGTGTTGCTCTGCGCTGTTCGTTAAGAAGGACGTTGAGACGCTAAGATTAAGTGTTAATTATCATTCAATGCCATCACTATAAAGGACAAGGAGGTTACTATATGGTTTAAAGACCATATAGTTATACCTCGTGAGATGAAACACCCCACTGCCGGAAATGTCGCACACCGCTGGAGTGGTGTGAGAAAGGCAGAAGGGTACTGTTCAGGGTTGATTAATAAACAAAGCCGATGACCGATTTCGGACAACAGAAGTGAACTTGAAGGCTGAATAATCCTGACAGAAATGCTAAGAGAGTCAAAGGCGTAGACCGTTGCATTTCGACGTCGGAGAACGCGTTTATCTTCGTGTGTCTCCGATGAGAGGAATTCACCGGTTCGATGAAAAGGAGAGATTTTGTTCCCCGAGCCTTAGATCCATTTGCTATCACAAAGAAGTGTGGACCTGTAGACTACCGGCTGGAACTACCGGCATGTATTGCGGGTGTCCATGACATAGTCATGTGTCACAGCTGCGGAAGTGCCTCAAATTTACCATGGCTGTCCGCACCGCAGAAATCAACGAGTTGAAGCTGGGTCGTGCCTACACTGAGCGACCTGTTCAGACTATCGATGGAAGGATCCGGAACACCTGGATTCGGGCATTAAGCTGTTACAAGGTCCTGTGGAGTAATCATACCATGGAAGAAACAACGTGGAGAGCAATGATTACCTCCGCATGAACTACCCGGAACTTTTATCGTCGTACCACTTGGCATTACCTCTCCTGTCTCGTTCATATTTTGGAATCTCAGGACGAGATTCTTTTTAAGGGGGGAGGAATGTAAAAGCCCCAAAACGTGAATGCAGAGAAAATGGATGTTTGAACATCATTTGGTTTCAAGTTTGTAAAAATTGGGACTCGTTTAAATTTTTCCCACATGTGATGACACACATGAGTGTTCCACCACTCTAGCTCAGGATCAAGTGAGTGGTTGGGGGACAAAGTTAAGTCAAAACCCGTGTGGAAGCTCTCATGTGTAAGGGGGGAAGTGGGACCCCACATGTCATTGGGCATAAAGTGTCACTTGCACCCTAAGCAACTCTTCTCTGTTTCCACTGAAGCAACCGACGTTCTCTCGTTCACTCGAGCAGCCGAACGCTCAACGAGCGCTACCGAGGGTAGCCACCTCCAGCTTCTTGCATTGAGCTGGAGACCTACTCATGGTTTCCAAACCTCACGCCGTGATCCTACCACTCACAAACCGAGCTGCAAGCAGAGGCCACCTCCTCGCTACCTCCGTCGCGTTGGCAACCAGCTCCTAGTATTGAGTAATCCCGGCGTGATCTTTTGCTCATAAAAACCGCAACCCCGAGCACTATTTATTCCTCTAATGTGAAATCTCATACTTTTGCAATCTGGAAAAAAATTGAACGGTATGAGCAGGTTCAAATCAAAACTGAATTCAAAGTTACAATACAAAGGGAAACTGAAGTGGGCGAATTCAAACTTTAGGCCACTTTTGAATTCAGAGTGTATGAATTAAAAGGATGGACATGGAGAAGATCTTTTTGAGGAAATAAGGGTCAACCAGCAGTGCAGTGAGGTGAGAGCCTAAGTGGGCCTACATGTCACCTGCACACATGAATGTTTCTCAGTCGGTTCTCTTCAGTCGGCTCTCTGCTTCATGTGTGAGTCACCGGGAGAGAGAGCGCTGGCCATTGGGGCGTCAAAGTTCAATTCCTGGACTGAAATTTCTCACACGTAACACTTCCGTGGAGCAACCCAAACACTCCACCTCAGTCTCCTCCTCGTTTCCCCGAGAGAAGCACGCCCGAGCCGGATATGTTCTTGCCGCTCGCCTACTCTTCGAACCCGATCACCGCTCAGCGCCGCAGGGACAGTCCGTGACCACCAGTGACCGTAAGAGCGTGCGCAGACTCCACTGGACCTCATCGAGCTGCCCCAGGCCGGTCCATCACCCTCTGTGCACGGCGCATAGCAAGAAGTTTCATCGGAGTTTCGGTTTGAGCCGCCGCCGTGCCTCCTCGACGTCATGGCGATACAGGGCATTTCATACCGATTGTTGAACAGCAAAAAGGTGCGCCAACCCCTTCTCTTAACGCTGCCGAAAACCCTAGTCCAGACCTCCACGGGAGCCACGGGAATTTCTAAAATACCAATCATGTTCATAGGCCGTGGGGTAGATTTTTCCAAAATTCGTGTTCAATATTGGTTCTCTGGCCATTCTGATCATAGGGTAGGCTACAAACCGAAAAGAAATGAGAATCATTGAGCCACAACGGTGTTCTTCAAGTTTTATCCTCTGCCGCCGGTTTTCAACCTAGGGCGCACGGTGACATGGTGTTTGGAGGCGTTTCCAAGCCCTTTGGCGTACATGACGTCTTTTGCCATGAGCCACTGATGCTCTAGAACGAAGAAGCCGCGAGTTTTAGTCGGTAGAGGGGATGGCCGACGTCGCCGGCATGTTTCTGGCGCCTTAGCGCCCCTGCAGACACCACCAAACGGTTCCTCGTGGCTGAAAACCCAGAGGCGGCGAGCCTCAGGCTGAGAGTCGGCCGGAAACGCCGACCCGGCGAGCTCCGGTGAGAGTCCGGCGAGGTAGCAGCGCGGGGGCAGGAATTGACCCGAGGAAGAAGAAGCCTCGGGTGGGTCCCGCGTGTCAGCGACAGTTAGTTTAAACATCGGATCGGTTGTTGCCGGGATCTCGTGCGACTACGTGGGAAAATGCAGTGGACTCCGGTGTGGCTTAGCTGCAGTGCTGACACGTAGCCGGGGACCCCACCAGCTGGTTTAAACTTTATTTGAATTTTCAAATTGGGTTCAAACTTCAAATGCAAATAACTTCTGCTAGGAAGCTCCAAATTCAGTGAACCAAATTTTTCTGAACTCAGCTTTTTGTATACTTTCCAGCAACACAAATTTCAGCTCATGAAACTTAATAGTTTTCCAGAATTAATTCCCTAAAATTTAAACAGTTAGGAATTTTATCTGGAGGATTACTTCATGAAAAATTCTGAAATTTGGCTGGGTGGTTCATTGGAAAATCCTTGAGGCACAGTAAAATTTTCGACCTATCCAAGTTCATTTAGTCCCCCTAATGGTGTGATTAAGTGAACTGCCCTGAGAAAATAGAAAAATGTACAGAAACATTTTTCAGATTTTATCAATTCTTGTCTAGGGCATAACTTCATCTAGAATTCTTCAAATGACATGAAACCAATTCCATCAGAACCATCTTAAATTCTAGTTTCCAGAAAGTAATGGTTGAAGCCATGAAAACCCCTGGAATTCCTCAGAGGTTTTAATATTGATCAAATAAGCTTTTATTTGTACAAGGCTCAAATGAACTTTGTTTCAAATTAAACTTGGTCAAGACTCTGGTTAGGACCCTACCAAGACATCATAAAAAATTTCAGAACCAAGGGGAAGGTCCAGCTAGAGTTATGGTAATTACTTATTCAGTTCTAAATATTGCATTTAAATTGACATATAGTATCTCGTTGACGTGTAGTCGCTGAAGGCGAGGAAACTCGGGAAGTGCTCGACTTCCATCTTCCGGACGAAGCCTTAACATCTGACCAGCAGCAACAAGGCAAGCCCCTGTTTGCATTAACAGAATTTATAAAGTTTTGCTTTGTTTACATACTTAGTGTGAGGTGTATATATGTGCATTAGGTGTAGGATGGTTGAGACCCCAAATGCATAACCAGATTTTCCTATAAGAGTGAGGGTAGTGTCTAAGACCTCGAGTAGACAGGCTAGGCTTAATGATTCCTAGAACTTCGGTACAAGTCGGGTAGTTGGAATCTACTCGCGAGTTTACGCTTGGGACACATGGGATTGGTTCGAGTGATGTGAGATCACTTTACCAATGAAAATGAGACTAGGCAGGGGCTAGGGCGCAGCAAGGGCAAGTCTTGTGTGCACGGCCCTGTCCGTGTCGATTGAGGACCGATCCGTGTGCGGCCCTGCTGACCAAGTATTGAATGTACCGAAGGCATATCGGATATATGGGCCCCGATAAACCGATGTAACCTGTACCTCCGAGTGTCGAGGCATAACGCACCGATTTATAGGTGTAGGCTGAGGGCAGCAAGGTGGAAATCTCCTAACGGGCATAGAGAGATGCTCCGTGTAGGGAACCTCCTGCTCGTTTCTGTGCGACCGGTTCGACGTTTGGGCTGTTTGGTGAAAGGTTGTCCCGTACGACATCGAGTGAGCGTGCTGTGCAGCTCCACGGGTGGCCGTACGTGACGTGCTCTTTGGGTATCTCTGCAGGTGTATATCGAGTCGATTCGCCGTCCCTCGCGGTGACGTGTACCGCTTGTTCACTGTGTCGTAACATAGATAAACTATGGAATGTTATGATTCAATACTGCTGATATGTATAATTGCTTTGCTACATGTGTGCCACCAAATATTGCTTACTAAATTTCTTATTCATGAACTGTTAACTTGTGTATAAAAGGTGAACTAAGGATGAACTTGTAGGCGTGTCCATTTGATGAAATTTACTATCCCATCTTCGTACCAACTGCATTTAGAGTTTCATACCTAGGTGAGTCGGTTCAGTCTTGTTGAGCCCTCATGCTCATGGTTGCTGCTATAAGTGTTTTTCAGGTGAGGAGCATCCCATGGTCTCGGGGTACGAGTCCACCGGCGAGGGCTACCCTCCGTCGGGGACCACGGCTGAGTGGGAGCCGTACAGGCCGCGCTGAGCTGAGGAGTGCAGCTAGTGTGGGTTGCCCTATGGCTGGGCAACCGACTTTTGCTAGGTAGCCGGGCATCAGTTGTACAAACTTAGTTTCCGCTGCTGTAATAATAACATTAGTTTGTAACTGAAGTAAGTACTACTTTGTACATTTCAGTTGGTTTTCTATGTAATATAATGTTTTCTTATGATGTGTTCTGTCGGGTGTCGCATCTGCAGCATCACCCTCTGCGATCCTGGATGAGTGATTCCGATCCGCCACACTCTCCTCCAATTCTTTTAGCAACATGTGCAGCATCGACGACAAATTTCTAGTTTTTGCTCCGGTGATTTCTACCCGAGCAGCCGGTACGGTTTCTTCAATTTCCCCATCTCTGATTCTTCCTAGGTCATATAATCTTGCACACAGGCACTGGACTAGCCGGCGATCAAAATCCCTTTAGCATCCGTTGCATGAAACCGGCTAGGAACGACGGATTCCAGGCTCGATCAAGGGCGTTCATGGCGGACACGATCGGTCGCACGGTGATGATCAACTTGCAGCCATTCCAGAGCAATTTTGAGGTCTTGTCGAGCTTCATAGAGGTGCACTGGTGCTGTAGAGCTAGTCGGTTGAGGTGTTGGTGGGTTAGAACCCACGGCCGACGGCACCGAACCTCAACCGAGGCAGCCACACGTTGCCGACCATCTTCCGTTCATCAGCCGCCCAAGAACACCTCACCATCATGTTCCTCGATGTCGCAAACCCCCTGGTGGCAAACTTCAGCTCGAGCGGTCGCTGGAAACGGCGATCCGGCGAGTGGCAGTTTACTCCGGCGAGGCGACGGTGGCGCGCGTGCGAGAGAACGGCGGGAGGCTGAAGGAAAGGCCGGGCCGGGATGTCAGCGGTGGAAAGTTTAAATCAGGGATCGGTTTGTGGCCAGATCGGGTGTGCTGGCGCGTGGAACGCTGTGACCCCGGTGTGGCTTCAATCCTATTGGCTGGGATTTAAACAGTGGGTCCAGCCGAGTTTTCAGTAGGAAAAATAATTCAAGAGATGGCTACAACTTTGGAAATTCATATCTCTCTGTAGAAACCTCCAAATTGAGTGATTCCAATTGGGTTGAATTCATCTTTCAGAGTTCTATCCAAATATGAATCAGATTCGTATGAAAGTCAATATGTATTGTGGAAAATTCTTTTAATTTTTCCTGAAAAAGAATTATTGAGGGAGTTTGGTTTATCCAAAAATCCTCAAATTTTGCCAGAATATTCTTTAGCATCTTGTTGACCTTCTAGCAAATTTTTAGCATATTTGAAGATCATTTGTGTATGAATTTGCTAAATACAATCTGCTGTGTTCATAAGAGTCCAGAAACATTTTCAGAAAATGTTTCCCACTTCAAAAATCTATTCTGGGCAATCCATAGCTCCAAAAATCATAGGAAAATTTAGGTTAGCTCTATGAGACATGCTTGAAATTTTAGTTTACTTAATTGGGCATGGAAATGCACATTACTTCAGAATTAATTCTTTAGAGTAGAAATGCTTAGAGAATTGTTCTGGAGGAACTACCCAAGTAAAATGTCTGAATTTTGGACCAAATTACTTTCATGTGACCAGGAACTCATATAAATATTATCAGCTTAAGTTGAGCCTTATAACTCCATGTTCTTATTCTCCATACTTGTGTACATGGGAAAATACATAAAGACTCTTGGGAGAATTATGGAGAGCACAATTTTATCCCACATTAGATGCAATTTGGCAAGCTAAATCCCTAGGTAGTATAGAACCTGCTGTAAAAGTTTTGAGGCCATTGGAGTTCTCGTTCTTCAATTGTCTTCAATTATTTTCAGCTCATCTCTTATGTTCATTAGGGAAAGTAGTTAGTGTATAGCTAAAACACTAAGATCAATTTAGTCATTTCTGTGTCTTTGCACAACAGAGGCAAACCAAGCCATACATGGCTTTTCCACACAACCTCTGTTCCTAAGAAATTAAGTCTTAACTTCTTTCCATTACATTCTATAAAACATGTGCATATGCATTTCAATAGCAACCACAACGAAGGGGATTCAAAGGAGCGATTCATTGAAGTGGATCAAGCTCCAGAGAATCAAGGGTTGATCAGCAAGGATACTAACTGCTTATATACGACTACCCTGCAAAATAGGCAAGCCCCGGTTTGCATTTAACAGCTGTTAAGTTTTTATTTTGTATTCACTTTCGGTTAAGATATGAATTGTGCATTAGGTCTAGTGTTTGATACTCCTCTTGCATAACCAAATGAACCTAGGGAGTGTTGGGTAGGTATCTTTCACTGTGTAGAACTGCCATGCTTAAGTACGGTTCGGTAGAAGTCGAGTAGTGAGATGCTACTCGCATGTTCAGGAACAACAGGGGCATATGGGATTGGTTCAAAAATGAATTAGCAAGTTAAAGTTGAGACCGGAAGGTTGTAGGGGCAGCAGGACATAGGGGCCTGGGTGCTATAGACCAGTCCGTGTTGAATAATTTTGAGTTGTGTACCGGACTCATGCTGGTATTATGGGACCCAGTAAACCTATGTACCTCGTGATGAGTAGTTTAGGCCCGATCTTCCAAAAGGTAGGTTGATTGAAGTGGAGATCTCGACGTTGATGATCCGAGGCACTCGAGCAGACCCGAATACCCCTGCAATCACTACACCACTGCTCCGTTGGTTATCAACCGTGCTTCACACGCTTGACCTCGCCAAGAAGGCTATCCCTGCAGGTGCAACCGAGAACACAAGCAAGAACGATGAAGATGCAATCTGAAATTGCGAAATTGGGGTCTCACAAACCGTAGAACGGTGAAAGTGTTTAATCTAAGCAAAACCCACCAAATATGGCTGGCGGCTGCAGTATTTAAAGGCTAGGGTTCATCCATAAAACCCTTAGATGCGTCCGTAATGGACTCATACGGGATACAAGACCTAAAAGCCCAATACGGTGGTGCAACACCGGACAGAACTCCGAATTCGACTTGTTTCGACAATTCCCAATGACTCCTAGCGAATTTTAATGTGGGACCAGAACCATTGGAAAGTTTATCTTCTCATGTTTCCATGCATATGTTGAACATCAAAAACGGTGTCCGTATGCATCCTGGGCGTCCGTTTTAATATGGGCTGCTCTTGGACTCCGAGTTGAACTAGAGTCCGAGTTGGCGACTGTTTCCATCAACTTGTGACGTCCCATCTGGTTCTCCACGTCCCCAAATCCTCGTCCCTTTACTTGTTGATCATGTCCATGGTTCCTAATAACAATTAAATCATTAAATAGCAATCCATTCTCAAACCCATAATGGGTAGGAAGTTAGGAACGAGTTCACCTGCTGATTTAGTAACCGTGCTCGTGCTCTTGTGATTGGTCCTTGTATATCAATGTGAGTATCCACTGTTGTGATGTCCTCATCATCCTCCCCTCTTGAATCGGAGTCGTCCTCGACTCAAGATCATCTTCTTCTCCCAAGTATGGTCAGCTTATATGCATTGTCATTGATCTTTTCAACAATCTTAAAAGGACCAGCAGCACGTGGCATAAGTTTAGATTTTCTCAAATGAGGGAATCATTCTTTTCTCAAATGTAGCCATACCAAGTCCCCTAGTTGAAGTTTTACTTCTTTTCTACCTTTACTACCAGAAATTCTATACTTCTCATTCATCCTTTCAATATTCAGAGCGTTGTGTAGCATCCAAATTTATAGTTTCAGAAGGAGGCAAAGTTAATAAATCAATAGGAGCACGGGGATCGAAACCATACACTACCTGGAATGGGCTTACCTTTGTAGTAGAGTGAACTGACCTGTTGTAAGCAAATTCTATATGCGGTAAACAATCCTCCCAACCCTTTAAATTTGTTTTTAAAACAGCCCGCAACATAGTGGATAGAGTACGATTTACTACCACAGTTTGTCCATCGGTTTGTGGGTGACATGTGATTGAAAACAGCAGCTTGGTTCCCAATTTATACCACAGAGTTCTCCAAAAATGACTCAAAAAATTTGCATCGCGATCAGAAACAATGGTGTTTGGCACACCATGTAAATGAATAATTTCCGTCATAAACAAATCAGCAATGTGTGAGGCATTATCATTCTTATTACAAGGTATAAAATGTGCCATTTTAGTGAAACGATCAACAACCACAAAAATACTATCCCTCCCCTCTTAGTCCTAGGTAATCCCAAAACAAAATCCATGGAAATATCCTACCAAGGTACACTAGGAACAGGAAGAGGCATATAAAGACCATGTGGGTTAAGTCGAGACTTAGCATTATTGCAAGTAGTGCATCGTGAAACGTAGCGCTCGACATCACGTCTTATCTTGGGCCAAAAGAAGTGTGTGGCCAGAACGTCCTCCGTTTTATTCACTCCAAAATGTCCCATAAAACCTCCTCCATGTGCTTCCTGCAAAAGTAATAGACGAACGGAACTAGCAGGAACACATAGCTTGTTAGCACGATAGAGCAGGCCCTCCCGTAGTACATATTTATTCCATGTTCTTCCTTCTCTACAATTTTCAAATGCATCTTTAAAGTCCAAATCAGTAGGATATAATCCTTTTATTATTTCTAAACCAAATATTTTATGATCAAGTTGGGACAGCATGGTGTAACGTCTAGATAATGCATCTGCAATAACGTTCTCCTTCCCTTTCTTATGCTTAATGATGTATGGAAACGATTTTATCAACTCAATCCATTTAGCATGTCGTTTATTCAGATTGTTTTGACACTTCAGATACTTCAAAGATTCATGATTGGAATGTATGACGAACTCCTTAGACCAAAGATAATGTTGCCAAGTTTGTAGAACTCGCACTAAGGCATACAATTCCTTATCATAAGTAGAATAATTCAGAGAAGGACCATGCAATTTTTCACTAAAGAATGCATCGGGTTTACCTCCTTGTATGAGAAAACCTCCAATACCAATGCCGCTTGCATCACATTCTAGCTCAAATGTCTTATCAAAATCAGGAAGTTGTAACAATGGTGCTTGTGTAAGCTTTGATTTGAGAACATCAAAAGCTTGTTGCTGCTGTTCGCCCCATAGAAACTGCACTCCCTTCTTCATCAGTTCATGGAGGGGTGCTGCAATGGTGCAGAAATCCCACACAAAGCGTCGATAAAAACCTGCAAGACCAAGAAAACTACGCACCTGCGTGACGGTTGATGGAGTTGGCCAGGTAGTAATCGCCACAATTTTTGCCTCATCCATCTCAATTCCCTGCGATGAAACAACAAATCTAAGAAATGAAACTCGATTGGTGCAAAAGACGCACTTTTCAAAGTTACCAAACAAACGTGCATCTCTCAAGACACTGAAAACAACACACAAATGATTAAGATGTTCGTCATATGACTTCCTGTAAATGAGGATATCATCGAAGTAAACCACCAAAAATTTTCCAATAAAAGCACGTAAAACCTCGTTCATTAATTGCATAAAAGTGCTAGGTGCATTAGTTAAACCAAAAGGCATGACTAACCACTCATAAAGTCCAAACTTGGTTTTAAATGCAGTTTTCCATTCATCTCCTAGTGCCATTCTAATTTGGTGGTAACCGCTACGCAAGTCAATTTTTGTGAAAATAATAGCACCACTCAATTCATCAAGCATGTCATCTAAGCGAGGAATAGGATAACGATATCGAATGGTGATGTTATTAATCGCTCTACAATCAACACACATGTGCCAGCTACCATCTTTCTTAGGAACCAAAAGAACAGGAACTGAACAAGGACTAAGGCTTTCACGAATATACCCGCGGTTCAAAAGATCTTGAACTTGTCGCTGAATTTCCCTTGTCTCTTCCGGATTCACCCTGTACGCCGCACGATTTGGCAAACTTGCCCCTGGAATCAAGTCGATCTTATGTTCAATGCCCCTCATAGGTGGTAATCTCAGGGGTAAAACACATCCACAAAATCCCACAAAAGGTTAGCAACAGCAGGGGGCAATGCAATGGACACTTCATGAAGCGAAAAAATGGCTTTTTTGCATATTAAAGCATAGTACATCCCCTTGGTAATAAATAAATCAGCAAGGTCAGATTTAGTTGTGAGCAGCGAAGGTGATTTTAACTTAATTACTTGCTGTTTTTCAGAGTCTAGTGATTTTGTTGCCTTATCATCACATGTGTTTACTTTTCTCCAAATGTACAATTTCAGCAGGAGTCATAGGAAGCAAAGTGATTTTCTTTCCTTTAAGCATCAGCGTATATTTATTAGTTTTACCATGATGAATAGCATTCGTATCAAATTCCCAAGGACGTCCCAACAAAAGAGAACAAGCATCCATAGGTACGATATCAAAATCAGCAAAATCATGGTAAGAACCAATCGAAAAATGTACTCTCGCTGTTTGTGTTACCCTAACCTTACCGCTGTTGTTGAACCACTGAATGTGGTATGGATGAGGGTGTGCTCTTGTTGTCAACCCAAGTTTCTTGACCATATCTGTTTTCACCATGTTATTGCAACTGCCTCCCTCAATTATAGTGTGCACACGGCAGTCCTTGACGATGAGAAACATGTGAAAAAGATTGTGTTTCTGTAGCTTGTCATCCGCCTCAACTTTGGAGCACAAAGCACGCTGCACAATTATGCTTCTATAATTTTCCATTGCTGCAGTACCAAGTACCTCTTCATCTGTGCTATAGTGGTCATCTTTTGGTTCTGCAACATTAGTAGCAAGAGAATATTCATCTTCAACATCTGAAGTACTATCATACCCGCCATCATCTCGTGCTATGTATGCTAGTTTGCTAGGGCAATCTTTCATCACATGACCAACACCCTGGCAGCGGTGACACTTAATGTTGGAGTTCGACTCGTGAAAGGAGTGGAAGACGTAGGCTTGAATGGTGTTGTCTTGCTTCCCTCCGGCGCGTGAGGAAATGGAGCAATAGATGAAGTTCGTTGGCCACCAATGGATGGTGTAGTGGCAGTAGGAAAACTCAATGATGGTGCTGTTTTGGATGGTGTAGATGTCGAACGCGGTGTGAAGGTGCTCCTAGTGCGTTGGTGCTGCTTCTGTTGGCGGCCCTGCAATTCTTTTTCTGCCAACATAGCCAGCTGAAATAATCTGTTAACAGTATCATATTCCTTATAATTAATTAAGTACTGAATTTCACGCCTCAACCCCCATTAAAAACGAGCTATTTTATCATCCATGTCCTCTACTACCCCACAGCGCAACATACCCTTTTGTAACTGTTGATAATACTCCTCTACAGACCTGTTACCTTGGTCTAAGCGCTGCAATTTTTTGCGAAGGTCCCGCTGAAAAGGAGGAACAAAACGAACACGCATAGCTTCCTTTAATCTATCCCATGTTGGAGGATCAGTTCTAGTTTTAACAAGTTCATTCCACCATATGATAGCAAAATCCTTAAACTCACTAGTGGCTTGACGAACTCTATGTTGTTCAGGAACAAGGTGGGCATTAAATTTCTGCTCTACTGTCATCTCCCAATCAAAATATGCCTCAGCATAATAAGCATCAGAAAAAGAGGGTATAGTAAATATGACTTTAGCAAAAGGATCATCAAGAGGGCGATTAAAATTGTTATGACGATCATTGTAATTATAACGATCATTACCTCCCATACCTCGTAGATAAAGTGGAAGTCGTGGTTGATTGTGATGATCTTGCATATTATAAGCACCGTCTTCATGATATTCAGCGAGAGGCAGCCGCGCCTCAAGAGTATCCATCCGAACAACAAGATCAGCAAGTTGGCGATTCAAGGTCGTCAATGACGCCTCTGTCGATTCTTGGGTTTTGGTGAACATATCTGTCATTTCCCTCATCATGTCACGCAACTCAGCATGTTGAACACATTCATCATCCCTTTTATCTTCTGCCATTGTTAGTAGTAAACAAAAGACAACAAAAATATGTTATTCCTATCAACTACAAAGGATAGTGGCAATGTGAAAAGTGGAAGGAAGGAAACAATCTCTCTCTCTCTCTGTCAAGCATCTCACCACGTTCTTACAAGTGTTCTTACCGAAACAGCAGGTGGTAAACGGTGGATGGTGGGAACCAATGAAGTGTGGAGTGATTGCAAAGGTACCTGTTCTGCTCAAGAGGAAAAGTGGAGGTTGGAGGGCACAATATAGTGGCTAATAAGCAAAAAAATCGTTAACAGGAAACAAAGTTGAATAAGTATTCAATGTAGGAACTGTTGCTGGTTAACAAGTGTTCTAGGCCTAACACAATACAAGGCAGTAGAAAGGCAAATAGAAAATCAGAAGATATAACCAAGAAGTACAGCACAAGTGTATAGTCCAACTGTTTTCAAGTGTGTGCTGTCAATACTTTAATATCTGTGCTCTTTTCACTATTTTTTTTCTTTTTTAATATTTTTTTGATATTTTTTGTTTACTCGAGAGCACGAAAATAGAAAGCACACAACTTTGCAGCTCAATTGGATGTAAGATATGGCCTATAGAAAATCAGGAAGATTCTTTAAAATTAGGGCTGAAACTTTGGAGGCCGGATAGTATATCTTCAGAGGGGGAATTTGCAAACAAATTTCTCCCAACATGGCAAAGCGGTGGAAAATCGGTTGTGAAATTTCGAGTAGATCAATTTGAAAAAAAAATCGCCCGATTTCGAGTTCGTATGCAAAAGTTATGGCCGTTTTAAGGTAGGCTACACGAGTTACTGTTTTTTATGTTGATTTAACCTCGGTTTTGAAAAAGATCTCACAATAGGATGTGGAAAACAATTGGAATTTAGCAACAACGAATGATGGGATGTTGTGTGATGAATCAAGGAGGAATGACACAATGGTTTATCACCTGTTGTAGGGCTGGCGATGCGGGAGTTCACGCAAGGCGGCTAGCTAGGGCAAACCGATGATCTTGTTGGCTCGGTTTGTTGTTTAGGGATTGTGGAATAGGTGAGCAGCAAGAAAAACAAGGAAGAAAAACGATAACTACGACCCAAAAGCACAATGCTATACCAGCAACAAGACTCGACCACACGAATGCAAACTCAACAATGCAAATTGAAAAACGAAACTTGCAGGAACTATGGTCTAGGAATCGGTAAACACGATATGATTTTTTTGTGGCTTTTTCTGTGGACTCTAGGTATGAAAAACAAAAACTAATCTAGTGGGAAATCAATGTACCTCACGGGCAACCTGAAATCTGATACCAAATGATGAGTAGTTTAGGCCCGATCTTCCGAAAGGTAGGTCGATTGAAGTGGAGATCTCGACGATGATGATCCGAGGCACTCGAGCAGACACGAATACCCCTGCAATCACTACACCACTGCTCCATTGGTTATCAACCGTGATTCACATGCTTGACCTTGCCAAGAAGGCTATCCCTGCAGGTGCAACCGAGAACACAAGCAAGAACAATGAAGATGCAATCTGAAATTGCAAAATTGGGGTCTCACAAACCGTAGAATGGCAAAATTGTTTAATCTAAGCAAAACCCACTGAATATGGCCGGCGGCTGCAGTATTTAAAGGCTAGGGTTCATCCATAAAACCCTTAGATGCATCCCTAATGGACTCATACGGGATACAAAGCCCAAAATCCCAATACGGTGGTGCATCTCCGGACAGAACTTCGAATTCGACTTGTTTCGACAATTCCCAATGACTCCTGGCTAATTTTAATGTGGGACTAGAACCATTGGAAATTTTATCTTCTCATATTTCCATGCATATGACGTCGAAAACGGAGTCCCTATGCATCCTAGGCGTCCGTTTTAAGATGGACTGCTCCTGGACTCCGAGTTGAACTCGAGTCCGAGTTGGCGACTGTTTCCATCAACTTGTGGACGTCCCATCTGGTTCTCCACGTCCCCAAATCCTCCTCCCTTTACTTGTTGATCATGTACATGGTTCCTAATAGCAATTAAATCATTAAATAGCAATCCATTCTCAAACTCACATGGGTAGGAAGTTAGGAACGAGTTCACCTGCTGATTTAGTAACCGTGCTCGTGCTCTTGTGATTGGTCCTTGTATATTAATATGAGTATCCACTGTTGTGATGTCGTCATCACCTCAGGAATCTGTCGTTGGGCCTTTTTGGGTCACCTCAGGCGGACGGCCTGTGTGCAGTATGTGGGGAACATTCTCATGACATCACATGTCGACAGGTGCACCATGAGGGTGGCTACTGTACGGGGCGACTTGATCGATTCAACGGGGGTGAAATGGGAGAAAGGCTGCCGCGTACGACGTCCATGATGGTTGCTGTAGGCAACGTCAAGTACGGGCATACGTGTCGTGTAGTCCGGGTGTTATTGATTCGAATCACCGTCGCTCGCGGAATGGACCGAGCATACTTGTTCTCACAGTCGTGACGTAGTAAGAACTTGCATGAGAAATGAACTAATCACATTGGTTGAAGTTTATACTACCCTTGTATGGTATCTTTGATGATTAGCTAGTGCCAACTCGATTCTTTTGTGCCATGAGCAATTTACATCGGCGGAAAGTGTTTCTTGTTTGATTGTGGACTCTCGATGTGGCGTGCCCAAGGTTACTTAAAATTGCTGCAATTAATACCTGAAAGCAAGGATTCACTTTTAAGTGAGTTTAATTATTCTTATGCCATCCTACTTTAGGTTCATAATCTCACATAGAGTTTCATGTTTAGGGTGACAGTTAAGTCTTGCTGAGCGTTCTGCTCACGGATGCTATCCGAGTTGTTTTGCAGGATTGACTTCATGCTTATGAATGGATGCCGATGAGACTCGGAACCTCCGAGTGGTTACTCAAGAGCATCCTCGCCGCTGCGGTTTGTCTTCGTGTTGCTAGTAAGAAACGTCCGCGGGCTGGACTGTTTCTTTGTTGCTAGTTTAGAAATGAACCGTGAGAGATATAGTCTTCCGCTGTAGCTTATTTGAGATAAGTATTTCTAAAACATTCTTGTACGCTTCCGCAAATCATTTTTGTAATGTGATGTGTTTCTTTGACCCATGTGCTGTTGGGTGCCGCATATCACGGTACCACCCAACGAGGTTCTGTTGTTGACGGGGCGGGCGTCCCTCACAGCGTGGTATCAGAGCTGCGTTGGGAATAGCAAACGGATTGAGCATCATATTACGTTAAAAACTTAGGATACGGTGAGATAACGGTACTAGGCCCACATAAGGACTACTATTAGCATATTATGAAAGGTGGCAACCTAACCTATTTGTTATGTCGGAAAATCATGCATCTCGGGACGTTTTATGTCCTGGGGGTGCACGTAAGCGCTGTCCACCAGTGCGCACAAGCTGAAGGGTGGAGGCCCACGGGTGGCAGGTAACCCAACTCGCTTTAGTATCCTCTTCGACTCTTCATGTCGTTTGCGGTATTCGAGCAACGCCATTCCCTAGCGTGCTTTGGGAAAGTATGGGAGACCCGTCACGTGGTCAGTAACGTGAACACGTAGCTCAAGGCGTGTTTGGCTTGAGAACACCTGTGCAAGTGATGACGGACGGGTCTACGAACTGTATGGATACCGGGTTCGGTGTGCAGCCGGACCTGATGATTGAGTGTGGCTTATGTAGGTACTATCCACGAAAACCTTAGTGCGTATAGAAAATGTTTGCGAGTGACCGTGTTAGTGCCACCTAAGGATCCGTATATGCCGGTGTAATCCAGTTAGGTTTTTCTTTGGTGAGGCAACGTAGTACCGTCATATGTCTTACGGTGCATCGCCACCGTACTACACTGGAAGTCCTCTTTCCTATGAAGAAATCATTCATGACTAACTTTCAAACTAAAAATTGATGTTGGAAAGCACATATTAGTTACTGAGCTCTTCATTTGAACTAAGTTTCAAAGAAGAGAATTGTTAGGCTTCTTTTGATCTCAAAAACAGAGTGCTCTGTTCTGGCAGAAACTTTTGCTGGACATTGACAGAGCATAACTCTATGTATGTTGGCCCAATGAAGGTGTATAATACAGTTCTGGAAAGGTTTGTAAGTGTTCTACGATTTTTCTGTAGACCTCCAGAGCAAAATCAAATGCCAACTTAGTTGAATATTCAGGTGAATACAAACTGTTCAGAGAACAGAACAGCTGCAACCTTCTCTGGATGTTTCTGTAAATTGGCCATAACTTTCTTTAGAAAAATTTCTAAGGGTCATACGATAAAACGTTGGAAAGGTTATGAAACTTGCAACGATTTTGTAGTTCATAGTTTGTTCAGAATTGTAATCCATTTGTATTTTAAACTGTGATGAAAACAGCCACATACAAAGGAGGTGCTGGCAAATTTTCTCCAGAAATTCCGTAAACTTTGAACAATCATAACTTTTGATCCAGGAATGATCTAGAAGCATACGAGTACTCTTGGAAAGATGCTGAAGTTAACTTTAACTTTGGTATTCAACTTGTGTTATGAAAATGCTTCTAACCGGATCAAAATCTGGGTTAAGTACAGAAAGGTTGGTTTGGTACAGAATAGGGGACTGATTATCTTGGCTTTAGGGAGATGTGTAAACATGAAAATTTGTTGTGCTTTCATAAAGTTTTAGCATGTTCATATTTTACATACTTTCACATACTGCTGAGATCCTGTTTTGACTCCCCTCAAAATTGTTCTTCTGCAGTATTTGTTCTTCTGCGTACTCATTCTCCGAGTAGGGCTGAAGGTTCTCGCCGAGACGGTGATGACTCGACTCCACCGCGGGCACCGCCATCAACAGTATGGACGGATGTCATGGTTCAGATGGTCGAGTCAAGCCAAGAGAATACAAGACTACTCCAAGCCTTGGTACAACAAGGTTTACTCAAACCTGCACAACAGGACGTTCCACCTCGGAACGCCTATTTGGACTTCTTGGCGACACAACCGCCAATTTTCACGGAGGCCAATGAACCAGTGGAAGCTGATCAGTGGCTTCGGGTTATAGAGTCTAAGTTTGCAGTGTTTGAGTGCGATGATTATTAGAAGACCTTATTTGCAGCTCAACAGCTCCATGGAGCCGCCAGAAATTGGTGGTTTTCTTATCTCGCCACCGTTCCAGAAGGCCATCAAGTGGAATGGATGGAATTTCGTGAAGCATTCCGTGCTCGTCACATTCCTATGGGTTTTATCAAGGCCCAGCAGCAAGAATTTAGGAACTTGAAGCAGGGGGACATGAGTGTCCTCGACTATGTCAAACGGTTCAACCTTTTGGCACAATATGCTCCTGCTTATGTGACGAGCGAAGCTGCAAGGTGTGACTAGTTTTTCTATGGTCTGAGTGCCATATTAAAAGATAAGTTAGCTTTGTTCAATCAAGGAAATTACACCGAGTCGATCAGTGCTGCTCTGCTGCAAGAATAGGGACCGGGATGATGTGCAAGAAGACATACCGGTTGTTCCTCATAAGTACCGTGTGGTGTATCACACACCATCCGATGAAATATGGCAAACACCAGTAAGATCAACTCCGTACAGATTTCCTGCTCGAGAACCCTGTCTTGAAGCAACACCTTTGCCGCAGCAACGAATGACACCTGTTGCATCATGGCTGCATCCAAGTACATCAACTTCGCAACCACAAGTCAACGAAGAACAGGGGAAACCTCTGTGTTCTTATTGCCACTGTTCTGGGCATTTTAGGCAAGAGTGCCGGGAGAAGATGCTGAACACCAGACAACCCCATCATCAGGTGGTATGCCGCCACCTGTTCAAGTCAATATAGCAGCATTGCAATCCGGGAGTGTGCAACATCTTGCTATTGAGGATGTCCCGGAGGGAGCACCGGTGTTAGCGGGCATGTTTACTCTCAAAGACGTGCCCATGCTTGTACTTTTTGATTCCGGTGCAACTCACAATTTTATCAGCAAACCATGCGTGGATCAGCACCAATTATCCATCAATACTCCCACAACGAGTTATCTTATCCGTTCACTGGGAGGAAATATCTCTGCTAATCAGATTGTGTACCGAGCAGCTTTATGTTTGGGAGGAAAAATATACCCAACATCGCTGATTATGTTGGATAGGAAGAAGATAGACATAATATTGGGGATGTCTTGGTTAAATCATCACGGTGCCATTCTCAATATCGGTAACCGGACTGTCCAGATTGACTAGCCGATTCATGGACAGCACACGCTGTTCTTAGACAGCGAAGACCCAGATATGGTAGAGGCCTACCACACGGAAGCGCTTAAACTTGAAGATATTCCGGTGGTACGTGATTATCCCGACGTGTTTCCCGATGACTTACCGGGCATGCCGCCCGAACGGGACGTCGAGTTCAATATTGAACTAGCACCGGGAACAACACCTATCTCACGAAGGCCTTACAAGATGGCACCTAACGAGCTAGCGGAGTTGAAAGAGCAGCTGAATGAACTCATGAGCAAGGGTTTCATACAACCAAGTTCTTCACCTTGGGGTTGCTCTGCGCTGTTCATTAAGAAGAATGACGAAAGACTACAGCTATGTGTTGATTACCGTCCTCTAAATGCTGTCACGATGAAGAACAAGTATCCTTTGCCCCACATCGACATCCTATTTGATCAATTTGTGGGTGCAAAGGTATTTTTGAAGATGGATCTTCGGTCGGGCTATCATCAGATCAAGATCCAACCGGAGGACATACCGAAGACAGCTTTCTCGATGAGATACGGACTCTATGAGTACCTCGTCATGTCATTTGGGTTAACCAACGCTCCGGCACACTTCATGTACTTGATGAATTCTGTATTCATGCCGGAGTTAGACAAGTTCGCCATGGTATTCATCGACGACATATTGGTTTACTCCATATCTAAAGAAGAGCACGCTGAACATCTACGTATTGTGCTACAACGGTTGAGGGAGCACAAGTTATATGCCAAGTTCAGCAAGTGCGAGTTCTGGATTGATCAAGTGCCTTTCCTAGGCCATATTATTTCAGCAGAAGGCATCGCCGTGGACCCCAGCAAGATTGAACAAGTGCTGAAGTGGGCATTTCCCAAATCAGTCCACGAGGTCCGAAGTTTCATAGGTTTAGCAGGGTATTATCGGAGGTTCATTCCGAGCTTCTCAAAAATTGCTAAACCAATGACGGAGCTGCAGAAGAAGGGCACTAAATACCTGTGGAATGCAGCATGTGAAGCAGCTTTCAAAACTTTGGTAAAACATCTCACAACAGCTCCAGTTCTTGCTCAGCTGGACACGACGAAGCCATTTGATGTATTCTGTGATGCATCCGGCATCGGTCTCGGCTGTGTTCTTATGCAGGAAGGGCGTGTAGTCGCCTATGGGTCTCGTCAACTGCGAAACCACGAGCAGCATTATCCAACTCATGATCTTGAGCTTGCTGCTGTGGTGTTGGCGTTAAAGATGTGGAGGCATTATCTACTTGGTAATCTTGTTCACCTCTACACTGACCATAAAAGCTTGAAGTATATCTTCACGCAGAAGGTGCTGAATATGAGACAATGGAGATGATTGGAGCTCATCAAAGTTATGAAATTGAGATCCACTATCATCCGGGAAAAGCAAACGTGGTTGCCGACGCGCTTAGTCAGAAAGACCACGTTCACAACTTGGCGATTGCTGAGTTGGAAGCTGAAGAACCAAGTCTCCGTGTCATTCAGTATGGCGCGCTTTATAATCTCGCGCTCATTCCAACGATCCGTGAAGAGATTGTTGAGGCTCAAAGAAGAGACAAAGGTATGTCTCACATACGGAGAACACTAGACAACAGAGAAGTGAAATGTTTCCATAAGGATGAGAACGGTACAATATGGTTTAAGGACCGTATAGTGGTACCGCGTAATATGAAACTCCGGAAGAAGATCTTGGATGAAGCCCACCTGTCTAAGTTTTGCATTCATCCCGGAAGTAACAAGATGTACCAAGATTTGAAACAGAAATTTTGGTGGACGAGGATGAACAGGGAAATTGCCAAGTACGTATCCGAGTGTGATACGTGTAGACGGGTCAAGGCTGATCATATGCGGAAAGCCGGACCGCTACAACCTTTGAAGATACCGGCATGGAAATGGGAGGATGTGAGTATGGACTTCATCGTCGGATTACCACTCACATCCCGGAAGCATGACTCGATATGGGTAATCGTTGACCTGTTGACGAAATCGGCTCATTTCATACCGGTGAACACTCATTTTCGAGCCAAGCAATATGCGGAGTTATACATCTCCAGAATTATATGCTCACATGGTTTCCCGAAGACAATCATTTCAGATCGAGGTGCGCTGTCTGTTGCTCATTTTTGGGAGCAGCTGCATGCCTCGTCGGGCACCAAGCTGATTAGAAGCTCTGCATATCACCCGTAAACCGATGGACAAACTGAGAGGGTAAACCAAGTGCTTGAAGACATGTTGAGAGCGTGTGACATCCACCACGGTAGGAATTGGGATGATCACCTACAGTTGGCGGAGTTTTCATACAACAACGGTTATCAAGCGAGTATTAAAATGGCACCGTATGAAGCTCTCTACGGCCGAAAGTGTCGCACACCGCTGAATTGGTGTGAGTCCGGTGAAAGAGTTCTGTTTGGGGTTGTTATTGTCAATGAATCCGAAGACCGAGTTCGGTTGATACAAGAGAACTTGAAGGCTGCACAATCCTGACAGAAGAGCTACGCTGATCAAAGGCGTAGGCCATTGCATTTTGACGTCGGAGAGCACGTGTATCTTCGTGTATCTCCGATGAAGGGAATTCACCGGTTCGGCGTAAAGGGGAAATTCGCTCCCCGTTTTATAGGTCCTTTTGCTATCACGGAGAAGTGTGGACCCATAGCCTACCGGCTAGAACTACCGGAAAGTCTTGCGTGTGTTCATGACATATTTCATGTGTCCCAGCTGCGGAAGTGCCTCAAATTCACTGCTGCTATCCGCACCGAGAAAATCGATGAATTGAAACCGGACCTTACCTATACCGAGCGAACGGTCCAGATTTTGGATGAAAAGACCAGGGTAACCAGGAACCGGATGATCAGATTTTTCATAGTGCTATGGGGTAATCATACCGCGGAAGAGGCGACGTGGGAAAGTGAAGATTACCTCCGCACCAACTATCTGGAACTTTTAGCTTTGTACAGTTTGTAATTACCCCTCCCGTCTCGTTCTTCTTTTGTAATCTCGGGACAAGATTCTTTTAAGGGGGGAGGAATGTAAATGTCTCAAAACATGTACATGAATAAAACTAAGGTTTGAGTTCATATGTGTGGCAAAGACATGAAAAATGGGACTTGCTAAAACTTTTCTTCATGCAAAGTAATACATGGATGATTGTCCAAAATGAGGTTCACGTCTTTATTTGAAAGTGTTGAACCACTAAGGATTTAAATACCTCTTTGCATGCAAGTTTAAAAATCAGATTTGAAATTCAAAGTTCACACAAATGGTGGCCAAAACTTTGGAATAACCATGCAGCCCTAGAGTTGGAAATTTGGGAAAAAGTGGATGACAAACTTTTCATTTTTAGGGTGGGCTCCAATAAGGAATTATGGAAGTATTTTCCAAATTTCAACAAAATTCAAATTTTTCATACAAATTCAAACTGAATTTGGATAATTCAAATCCTAGCACACGTTTCAAACTCAGAATTGTGGAATTTAGGATTATCTTGAGAAGATATTTTAGGAGGAAAATGTGGGGTGGGACCCACATGGCAGTGAGCAGAAGGTGGAGACTTGCACCCTAAGCATATCTCTGTTCAAGCCCAGCCGAGCAGCTTCTCCCACCATGGTGCCACCGAGGGCTGGCCAAGCCACCTATTGCTGTTTTCTCCCAAGCACCGGCGCCCAGGTCGGTTCCACTCGCTTCTTCAATGTGATCCGTGCCCCTGACTGAACGAAAACCCATTTGCCTTCTCCCCCTTGCGAGCTGCACCGAGCAGAGCCCCTCTGCCCTTCCGCCTCTCGGTTTGATCAGGAAACCGAAGGAACATCACGCCCTCTCCTCCACCGAGCTACTAGACGGCACCACGAGCTCAGCCTCCACTCCCCGTCGCCTAAACCACTGAGCTTCGGCCTCCTTTCCCCGTGATCAGCACCACCGCCACGACCTAGCTCAAGAATGGTGATCGGGCGCTCGTGGACATCCATCCACAGGGGTTTTCACGGCCGAGCGATCAAGGCTACGGGAGCGTGCTACTGTGGTGCTACTCTCCTCCAATTCTTGGAGCAACTCGTGCAGCATCAACGACGAATTTCTAGTTTTTTCTCCGGCGAGTTCTACCCGAGCAGCCGGTACGGTTTCTTCAAATTCCCCCTCTCTGATTCTTCCTAGGTCATCAAATCTTGCACATAGGCGCTGGACTAGCCGGTGATCAAAATCCCTTTAGCATCCGTTGCATGAAACCGGCTAGGAACGACGGATTTCAAGCTCGATCAAGGGTGTTCATGGCGGACACGATAGGTCGCATGATGATGATCAACTTGCGGCCGTTGCAGAGCCATTTTGAGGCCTTGTAGAGCTTCCTAGAGGTGCACTGGTGCTGTAGAGCTAGTTGGTCGAGGTGTTGGCGGGTTAGAACCCACGGCCGACGGCGCCGAACCTCAACCGAGGCCGCCACACGTCGCCGGCCATCTTCAGGTCATCAGCCGCCCCAGAACACCTCACCATCGTGTTCCTCGACGTCGCAAACCCCCTAGAGGTGAACTTCAGCTCGAGCGGTGGCCGGAAAGGGCGATCCGGCGAGTGTCAGTTTACTCCAGCGAGGCGACGGCGGCGCGTACGCGAGAGAAGTAGAGGCCGGGTGTGGCGGACCGGGGTCCGCTTATCCAGGATCACAGAGGGTGGTGCCTCACAATGCGACACCCGATAGCACACGTCATAAGGACACAATATATTACATGGGAAAAACTGAACTGTACAAACAGGTACAATACTCAGTTACAAACTATTGTCTTTATTACACGGCGGAAGTTTCTTTTATACAACTCACGCTGGCCTATCTAGCAATAGTCGGTTGTCCAGCCCTAGGGCAACACACACTAGCTGCACTCCTCAGCTCAGTGCGGCGTGTACGGCTCCCACTCAGCCGTGGTCCCCGACGGAGGGTAACCCTCGCCGGTGGACTCGTAACCCGAGTCCGTGGGTGGCTCCTCACCTGAAAAACACTTAAGCAGCAACCATGAGCACGATGGCTCAACAAGACTTAACTGACTCACCTAAGCATGGAACTCTACATGAGGGTACAATGGACATAGGATAGTAACAGTGCATCAATGGACACGCCTACAAGTTCATCCTTAGTTCATATTTTAGCCACAAGTTAACAGTTCGGAAATCTGAAATTTAGTAAGCAATATTTGGTGGCACACATGTAGCAATACAATTATATCATAACAGCAGTATTGAGTCATAACTTTCCATAAATTATCTACGTTACGATGCAGTGAACAAGCGGTACTCGTCACCGCGAGGGACGGTGAATTGACTCGATATACACCTGCAGGGAAACCCAAAGAGCACGTCACGTACGCCCACCCGTGGAGCTGCACAGCACGCTCACTCGATGTCGTACGGGACAACCTTTCACCCAACAGCCCAAACGTCGAACCAGTCGCACCGAAATGGACAGGAGGTTCCCTACACGGAGCATCTCTCTATGCCCGTTAGCAGATTTCCACCATGCTGCCCTCAACCTACTCCTATAAATCGGTGTGCTATGCCTCGACGCCCGGAGGTTTAGGCTACATCAGTTTATCGGGGCCCATATATCTGATATGCCTTCGGTACGTTCAATACTTGTTCAGCAGGGCCGCACACGGATCGGTCCTCAATCGACAGGGACAGGGCTGCGCACACAAGACTTCCTCTTGCTGCGCGCTAGCCCCTGCCTAGTCTCATTTTCATTACTAAAGCGATCTCACACACTCGAACCAAACCCGTGTGTCCCAAACCTAACTCGCGAGTAGATTCCAACTACTCGACTTGTACCGAAGTCCTATGAATCATTAAGCATAGCCTGTCTACTCGAGGTCTTAGACACTACCCTCACTCTTATGGAAAAATTCTGGTCATGCAAGTGGGGTTCCATTCATCCTACACCTAATGCACATTCATACACCACCTTAATTATGTGAACAAAGCAAAACTTGATAAAAGAGTTAATGCAAACCGGGGCTTGCCTTGTTGCTGCTGGTCAGGGGTTAAGTCTTCGTCCGGAAGGAGGAAGCCCAGCACTTACGGAGTCTCTTCGCCTTCAGCGACTACACGTTAATAAAATACTACATGTCAATTTAAATGCAATGTGTAAACTTGAATACTTAATTACTAATAACTGTAGCTAGCCCTCCCCTTTGGTTCTGAAATTTTTATGGTGGCTTGGTAGGGTCCTAACCAGAGTCTTGACCAAGTTTCATTTGAAACAAAGTTCATTTGAACATTGTACAAATAAAAGCCTATATGGTCATTAATTGAGCCTCTAAGTAATTCCAGGGGTTTTTCATGTTTCCAACCAATACTTTCTGGAAACTAAATTTAGGATGGTTCTAATGGAATTGGTTGCATGTAATTTGTAGAATCCTAGAGAATGTTATGCCCTAAACAAGATTTGAGAAATTCTGAAAAATGTTTCTGTACATTTTTCTATTTTCTCAGGGCAGTTCTCTTAACCACCCCATTATGGTAACTATTCAGACTTGGATGAGTCTGAAAATTTTACTGTGATTCAGGGATTTTCCAGTGAACCTCTCAGCCGAATTTCAGAATTTTTCATAAAGTAGTTCTCCAGATAAAATTCCCCACAGTTTAAATTTTAGGGATTTAATTCTGCGAAACTATTCACTTTTATGAGCTGAAATTGGTATTTCTGGAAAGTAGTCGGAAATCTGAGTTCAGCAAAATTTGGTTCATCGAATTTGGAGTTTCCTAGCCAAAGTTCTATTCATTTGAAGTGTGAACTAAAACTAGAAATTCCCAAAATGTTTAAATTATGCGGGTGGGGCCCACTCCTCAAGCCGGCCCACTCAGAATGCGGCCACACCTCGGCCCACGGGGTTTTACCCGCTCTGCCGCACCGAATCCCGGCCGCAAACAGGTCCCCGTGCAGAGACCAGAGGCTGACCGGTGGACCCGGCCCCCTCTTCGTCTACCTCGCGCTATCCCGCAGCTCCCGCGGCGGCGCTTCGCCGGAGCGTTCGCCGCCGGGCGTTTCACCGCCCGACTTCGATGAAACTTGCCGCCTGTGCCTAACTCGACTCGGAGAACACGCTGGTGCCCTCACCGGAGCTCGGCAATGGCCGGAAATATGCCCTCGGCGGTGACAGAGCTTCTCTCTACTCCGGCGATGTCGCCCGGGCTACTCAGGGCCTTATTTCTCAAGCGGTTTGCTTCTACAGCTCCGCCGTGGCATGCTGAGCATGAATACGAGCTCGGTTGGCCATGGAAATGGCCGGAACTAGGACCTCACCATCGACCTAGGGCCGATATCGGTTGTGCTTAGAGAACTTCGAAGAACCGTAACCCTAGCCCCTGGTTCTTGCTGGTTTTTGATCCTAGGTGGTCGTGGCAGGGTGTAGATCGTGTGTTTAGCTCGGTATGCCCGGTGATAAGCCAACACCCGTGAATTTTCAGATTTGGTACAGCTCGGCCTTAAGAACACAGAAACGTTCCTGGGAAAATTCTCCCCCGACGGTGCATGAAATGCTGAACGGTATGGAGGAGCAGAACCAGCACCTTATGGCGGTCGTTTCTTGTGTTGAGCGTCGGGCACGAGGAAGCCTGTGCTGTCCGGGCGCTGGCGATCAGAGGGCGGCGACTCCGGGTGCGCCGCTTCGGATGTGTGCGGTGGAACAGGGAGAATGGGGAGGGAAATTCACGCCGAACAGGGTGCGACCGAGTGTAATGCAGCCGGCGTCCTCATTCCCTGAGCAGGAGGTGGCGCGGTGGTCACGTTGGGACTTTGTTTTGCTATGTTTGCTTCATGTTTAAACTGAAATTCGAATTCAGTTTTGAATTCTTGCCAATTTAGCTCTTGACCAAATGAACTCCAATGATAATGAAAATTTGTGGGCTCACTCAGAAAAATGTGCTGAGTTTGAATATGAAGCTAACTTTTGAATTTGAGGGATGAAAGTTTCTGCAATTTGAATTTACATTCAATTTGGCCTCTTTTTCAAATACCTCCAAAAGTGCCTCAAAAAGTGTTGGATTTACATGAAATTTGGCCTGAACCTTCCCAAGACTTTTTAAGTTCTAGGGGTGAGCTCATCCTCTCATGTTCATGTGTAAAAATCCCACTTTGTGAAAGTGTAGGCTTTCCCCTCTAACCACTCTTTTGATGGAGGTTACTTGCTCTTCACACTTTTTCACAATCTATCCACAACAAAAACTGTGGGGTTGTGAGGTGAAGAAAAGTTTTTGCAAGTCCCTTTTATTGGGCTTTTATCTCCCTCCCCCCTTAAAAGAAGCTCGTCCTGAGACTATAAAAGAATAGACAGTGATGTAACAGGGACTTACCCGTGTTGAGATGCCATGAACTCCAGGTAATTTGAGCGAAGGAATTCCTCGCTCTCCCACGTCGCTTCTTCGGCGGTGTGGTTGCTCCAGAGTATTTTGTAGAACCACAACATTCGGCTATGCGTGGTTCGGGCTTTCTCATCAACAATCGCCACCGGATATTCATCATACGTTAAATCCGGTTGCAGCTCACCGATGTCTTCGGTAGGAACAGCAGCTGTATGCTTCAGACATTTTCTCAGTTGTGAAACATGGAAAACGTCATGGACACCGGTAAGAGATACCGGTAGCTCCAATCTATACGCCGCTGGTCCACACTTCTCGGTGATAGCATAGGGCCCAATGAAATGGGGAGTGAGCTTCCCCTTCACACCGAACCGGTGCACCCCCTTCATTGGAGACACGTGGAGGTACAGGTGTTCACCGATGTCAAAGTGCAACGGTCTACGCCTCTTATCAGCGTAGCTCTTCTGCCGGGATTGAGCGGCCTTCAAGTTGGCTTGAATCGTCCGAACGCGATCTTCGGCGTCGTTCACTACATCAACCCCGAATGTGACCCTTTCACCGGACTCGCACCAGTTTAATGGGGTGAGGCATTTGCGACCTTAGAGAGCTTCGTAGGGTGCCATCTTGATACTCGCCTGATAGCCGTTGTTGTACGAGAATTCCGCCAACGGTAGGTGATCATCCCAGTTCCTGCCGTGGTGGATGGCACATGCTCTCAACATGTCTTCTAACACTTGGTTCACCCTCTCTGTTTGTCCATCGGTCTGAGGGTGATAGGCGGAGCTCCTAATCAGCTTGGTACCCAATGCAGCGTGTAGCTGCTCCCAAAAGTTAGATACAAATAATGCACCTCGATCCGAGACGATGGTCTTGGGTACCCCGTATAAGCACAAAATATTTGCTATGTACAGCTTCGCATATTTGCCGGCATTGTAATGTGTATTCACCGGGATGAAGTGAGCCTTCTTGGTTAACCGATCAACGATTACCCATATGGAGTCATGCTTGTTGGATGTTAGGGGTAATCCCACAATGAAATCCATGCTCACATCTTCCCATCATGCCGGAATCTTCAGGGGTTACAACAGCCCTGATTTCCTCATATGATCCGCTTTCACTCGTTGGCACGTATCGCACTCGGATACGTACTTCGCTACTTCCCGCTTCATCCGTGTCCACCAAAATTTCTTTTCAAATCATGGTACATCTTGTTGCTGCCCGGATGAATGGAGTATTTAGACAAGTGTGCTTCATCTAGGATCTTTTTCCTCAACTCCATATCCCGGGGTACGACTATGCGTTCATTGAACCATAGTGTCCCCTCGTCATCTTTCCGGAAACATTTGATCTCCCCGTTGTCTATCCGTCTCCGGAGATGTGCCATGCCTTTATCAGTCTTCTGAGCTGCAATGATGTCCTCCCTAATAGTAGGGATGAGGGCAAGGCTGTAAAGCGACCCATAAGGAACCAAGTATAAACTCGGCTCTTCCTCCTCCACTGGGGTAATGGTGAGGTGATGGACATGTGATATTCGACTCAGTGCGTCAGCAACCACATTCGCCTTGCCGGGGTGGTAATGAATCTCAATTTCATAATCTTTGATCAGTTCTAACCACCTCCTTTGCCTCATTTTCAGCTCCTTCTGGGTGAAAATGTATTTCAAGCTCTTGTGGTCGGTGTAGAGGTGCTCCAAATTCCCCAGGAGATAGTGCCTCCACATTTTTAGCGCCAAAACCACTGCAGCAAGCTCAAGATCATGAGTCGGATAGTGCTGCTCATGGTTCCGAAGTTGGCGTGAGCCATATGCGACCACCCGTCCTTCCTGCATCAACACGCAGCCGAGCCCAATACCGGACGCGTCACAATACACGTCGATGGGCTTTGTTGTATCCGGCTGAGATAAGACCGGGGCTGTGGTGAGATGCTTCACCAATGCTTGGAATGCTCCTTCACATGCCATGTTCCAAACATATTTCATCCCTTTCTTCAGCAATTCCGTCATTGGCTTAGCGAGCTTGGAGAAGCTTGGAATGAATCTCCGATAGTATCCCGCTAACCCGAGGAAGCTTCTGACTTCATGGACTGAAGTTGGAGCTTTCCATTTCAGCACTTGCTCTATTTTGCTGGGGTCAACCGCAATGCCTTCTGCTGAGATGATATGTCCCAAGAATGGCACTTGGCTGATCCAAAACTCGCATTTGCTGAACTTGGCGTAGAGCTTGTGGTCTCGCGATCGTTGAAGAATGATCCGCAAGTGTTTGGCATGTTCGGCTTCTGTCTTGGAGTAAACCAAGATATCGTCGATGAACACTACCACGAACTTGTCCAGCTCCCGCATGAACACCGAGTTCATGAGATACATAAAATTGGCTGGAGCATTTGTGAGACCAAAGGACATGACGAGATATTCGTATAAGCCGTATCTCATCGAGAAAGCCGTCTTCGGGATATCCTCCGCCCAGATCGTTATCTGATGATATCCAGAGCGAAGGTCCATCTTTGAGAACACACATGCATCCATAAGTTAATCAAATAATATGTCGATGCGGGGCAGTGGATACTTATTCTTGATGGTGACGGCGTTGAGTGGCCGGTAGTCCACACACAGCCTCAAGGTTTCATCCTTCTTCTTCACAAATAGCGCCGAGCATCCCCAAGGCGAGGAACTCGGCCTAATGAAACCTTTGCTCAACAAATCATTGAGCTGTTCTTTTAATTCAGCCAGCTCGTTTGGAGCCATCTTGTATGGTCTCCGTGATATGGGCGTAGTCCGGGGTGCAAGTTCAATCTTGAACTCGACATCCCGCTCAGGTGGCATGCCCGGAAGATCATCCGGAAACACGTCGGGGTACTCCCGGACTACGGGGATGTCTTCTAACTTGAGAGCTTCAGCATTATTAATTGCTGAAACTTCCCGGACTGGAGTGTCTAACACCATGGAATGGGGACGGTGGAATGGAGAGTTTAAATGAACCGTCCATGTCCGAGTCTCTAGGACAGCGCCATGGTATTGTAACCATGACATCCCTAAGATTGCATCAATCTTTTGTCCCGTAAGGATTATCAAAGTGGTGGGATATATTTTCCCACCTAAGCACAGAGGTGCTTTTGGGATCATCATATTTGTGGAGATCTTCCCTCCCGGTTAGCAGATCATATAGGTGCAGTCGGTTGGGAAGACTTGCATTTGATGCTTAGCCACATAGGATGCACTTATAAAGCTGTGGGTTGCACCAGAATCAAACGGTATGATGATGGCTTGATTGTTGAGAGTAAACGTACCCGCCAGCACGTTGTCTCCCTCTGGGGCGTCCTCATTGTCGAGGTTGCGGACGCCACCAGTCCACTGACAAACCTTCTTGACCGGAGGTCGGCCTCGAGCACCGCCCTGGAACTGGGCTTGCTCGCTGCTCTGCTGCCCCTGGGGACAGTCCTTCGCGAAGTGGCCCGCCTGGCTACACGTGAAGCAAGTGAAGCGGGGCGGTCCCCCGCTGATCGGTGGACGGAAACCCGGGGCGCGTTGTGGCGGTGGAAACGCCCAGGGTGCCATCTGCTGCTGCTGTCTTGGTGGTGGCATCGGCGGACGGAACGGAGGTAACTGAAACGAACGTCCCCCGAACCGCTGAGGTCACGCCGGTGGATGCCACTGCTGCCCGGATGGCGTCCGATACACCATCCGGTACTTCTGGGGAGCGCCACCCCCACTGCTAGGTGGAGCGCTGCGCTTCCTCTGCTCAGCTTCCAACTCTCGCTGAGTGTCCTCTTGCATAATTGCGTCATTGACTAGGTCATTGAAGGTGCCGCGATTCCACTGAACGAGATGTGTCTTCATCTCGGGGTGTAACCCCCGATAGAAATGTTCCCGCTTCTTCTCTTCAGTGGAGATGTACTCTGACGCATATTGCGCTAGATGGTTGAAGGCACGGGAGTAGTCATGGGCACTCCTCCCGCCCTGCTTCAGTTCCAAAAGTTCTTGGAACATCCTCTTCATTATCCCGGGAGGGATATGATAGGCGCGGAACGCCTCCCGGAACACTTCCCACTCCACGGTATGGCCAGACGGACGTGAGGCGACATAGTTCGCCCACCATGCACCAGCGGCACCGTGAAGCTTCTGCGCTGCGAACAGAGTCTTTTGCCGCTCCGTGCATTGGAGCAGTCCGAACTTAGACTCGATAGTCCGCAGCCAGTTGTCGGCCTCCAGTGGTTCTTCAGCTTCGGTTAACACTGGAGGGTGCGTACTCATGAAATCCGAGTACGACACCTCAAAGGCTCACGAGACCCTCTGTCTTGATGTCCCCCTGCCTGGGACGTATTCTGCACGATCGTGCGGAGCAGGTCGGTCTGCTCCTCACGACCACCCACCAGTGCCGCTATCACATCCGCTAGAGTAAGCAGAGGCGGCGGTGGTGGCTGCTGCTGCGGGGTGCTGTCGTAGGCCAGTGGCTGGGAGTCATTGCCTCCCTGTTGGCTAGAGCCACCAACCTCGTGCGTGGTCCTATTATGAACCATCTGCAACCATACGATAATAAACATCAGTCCCGCAACATATTTAATGCAGTCAAATGAAATAGGCATAAAAACATAATGACAATGTAACATGCGATACATCTCGTATGTAGATAATGTAATAACTTTGCACAAGCTACACCATTACCAGACCCAATACAAGCTAGTTACATCCAACTTGATGAACCTCCTCTTTGGAAGCTCACCACAACTAGGTTTAGTCACCCCGAGATGTTACTATCGCTTTGTCATTACGTATACTACCCCTTTATCTTCAATACGACACAAACATGGTCTCTAGTAAAAGAACATGAGTGAGACTTATACTCAAATCTTTCACTAGTTGAAGATAACCTCTAATGAGTATGTTCTACCCATTGGAAGTACTTAAACCATCTCTGGGGTACAACAACCTCTCCCATGAGTTCAACTGTCATGCCTCTGTCAGGATGACCAGTCTCTACATATCCAAGACTTTGATCTGGTTCTGGGCATTTTCATGACTGAAGCTAAATACCAAAGTTAAAGTTAACTTCAGTATCTTTCCAATGAGTAATTATTTTCCGTAGATCAGCTCTGGTTAAAAAGGTATGGTAATTTAAAGTCAACAGAATTTCTGGAAGAATTTCAACAGCACCTCCTTTGGAAAGTTGCTATTTTCAACTCTGATTTCCACTGAATTCTGTGCTGAAATTTCAGAAACTTCGAATTGCAAAGACGTAACACATCTTCTACCCTTTCTAAAAATGTATCATTGTGAAAATTTTAGATTTTTCTACTGGGAGTTATGTTTGAAAAACAGAACAGTCCAGAGAGTGTTTAACTCTGTCCTGATTCTGGACAGTTTACATTCCTCTGGGGTTTAAGCCATCTCAAGGTGCGTTTCAGTTCTGGAAGTCTACAACAAAGTTGTAGAGTACTTAAACACCTTTCCAGAACTATATACCACACCTACCTGGGCTAAAATACCTGTGAGTTATGCCCTTGTGAAGATCAGCAAACTTGCTGCCCAAAACAGAGCACTCTGTTTTTCAACCCTTTGTGACTACACTAATAAGCTATCAAATTTTTCTCTACCCAACCAGGGTCCTAAATATTGCAACCTAGTGATTTTAGTTCCTTGTTATCATTGTTTTTCATGCATATGCCTATGATATCTCGGTACTACGTTCCTCACAAAAGAAAATCCTAACCGGATTATACCGGCATATACGTCTCAAGTATGGCACTAAATGGTTTATCGCACACGTTTTCTACATGGATACATACGTGGTTAGTACCTGCAGAAGACCACACAATAATGATGCACACAATGGTTTTTCATTTCAGGCAGGACCATATTTAAATTAAATACAAACGCCCGTATCATTGTCATATGGCCGTCCTTCAGTTAGGTCACGTCTCAAGGTATGTGATCGTGTTTCAACACCACACGACGGGGAACCCGAGTATGTCATGAACGGGTCGTCACGGTTGGGAATGTTATCAACCCAAAAGATACCACCTACTGCCCTGCAGGGCAAGCCGATGGCAAGCGCTGCATATGTCCTCCTGGGCTATTTCCAGACGAACACACTTTCGCGTTACTGACCACGCGATGGGGTCTCCACTTACTTGCCTAATGCACGCTAGGGATCAGTGTTTCATACGAACTCAGGAACATGAAGAGTCCAAGAGTTTCATATTAACGTCTCACACCAAGCTGTGAGATCTATCCCTGAACCACGTTCCTCGTCATGGGAGCTAACCGAAATTGAACCGCTTTTAGTAGCGTTCCTTACCATGCTTACCATAGCGTTGGTGCGTCGTTACATAATGAAAATTCAGAATTATAACACATAGGTTAGTCTTGCCACTTTAAGTAACTATGCTAGTATAGTACTTACTTGGGCAACTACAGAATCCTCACCGTAACCTAAGTTTTTCCCGTAATACAGCCCTTAAGTACTGTGCTATCCCCAATGCGGCTCTGATACCAGGCTGTGGCGGACCGGGGTCCGCTCATCCAGGATCGCAGAGGGTGGTCCCGCACAATGCGACACCCGATAGCACACGTCATAAGGACACAATATATTACATGGGAAAAACATCTGAACTGTACAAACAGGTACAATACTCAGTTACAAACTATTGTCTTTATTGCACAGCGGAAGTTTCTTTTATACAACTCACGCCTGCCTATCTAGCAAAAGTCGGTTGCCCAGCCCTAGTGCAACCCACACTAGCTGCACTCCTCAGCTCAGCGCGGCGTGTACGGCTCCCACTCAGCCGTGGTCCCCGACGGAGGGTAACCCTCGCCAATGGACTCGTAACCCGAGTCCGTGGGTGGCTCCTCACCTGAAAAACACTTAAGTAGCAACCATGAGCACGATGGCTCAACAAGACCTAACCGACCCACCTAAGCATGGAACTCTACATGAGGGGTACAATGGACATAGGATAGTAACAGAGCATCAATGGACACACCTACAAGTTCATCCTTAGTTCATCTTTTAGCCACAAGTTAACAGTTCAGAAATCTGAAATTTAGTAAGGAATATTTGGTGGCACACATGTAGCAATACAATTATATCATAACAACAGTATTGAAACATAACTTTCCATAAATTATCTATGTTACAACGAAGTGAACAAGCGGTACTCGTCACCGCGAGGGACGACAAATCGACTCGATATACACCTGCAGGGAAACCCAAAGAGCACGTCACATACGCCCACCCGTGGAGCTGCACAGCACGGTCACTCGATGTCGTACGGGACAACCTTTCATCCAACAGCCCAAACATCGAACCAGTCACACCGAAATGGACAGGAGGTTCCCTACACGGAGCATCTCTCTATGCCCGTTAGCAGATTTCCACCTTGCTGCCCTCAACCTACTCCTATAAATCGGTGTGCTATGCCTCGACGCCCTGAGGTTTAGGCTACATCGGTTTATTGGGGCCCATATATTCGATATGCCTTCAGTACGTTCAATACTTGTTCAGAAGGGCCGCACACGGATCGGTGCTCAATCGACACGGACAGGGCTCCGCACACAAGACTTCCTCTTGCTGCGCCCTAGCCCCTGCCTAGTCTCATTTTCATTACTAAAGTGATCCCACACACTCGAACCAAACCCGTGTGTCCCAAACCTAACTCGCGAGTAGATTCCAACTACTCGACTTGTACCGAAGTCCTATGAATCATTAAGCATAGCCTGTCTACTCGAGGTCTTAGACACTACTCTCACTCTTATGGAAAAATTCTGCTCATGCAAGTGGGGTTCCATTCATCCTAAACCTAATGCACATTCATACATCACCCTAATTATGTGAACAAAGCAAAACTTGATAAAAGAGTTAATGCAAACTGGGGCTTGCCTTGTTGCTGCTGGTCAGGGGTTAAGTCTTCATCCGGAAGGAGGAAGTCCAGCAATTCCGGAGTCTCTTCGCCTTCAGCGACTACACATTAATAAAATACTACATGTCAATTTAAATGCAATGTGTAAACTTGAATACTTAATTACTAATAACTCTAGCTAGACCTCCCCTTTGGTTCTGAAATTCTTATGGTGGCTTGGTAGGGTCCTAGCCAGAGTCTTGACCAAGTTTCATTTGAAACAAAGTTCATTTGAACATTGTACAATTAAAAGCCTATATGGTCATTAATTGAGCCTCTAAGTAATTCCAGGGGTTTTTCATGGCTCCAACCAATACTTTCTGGAAACTAGAATTTAAGATGGTTGTAATGTAATTGGTTTCATGTAATTTGGAGAATCCTAGAGATAGTTATGCCCTAAACAAGATTTGAGAAAATCTGAAAAAGGTTTCTGTACATTTTTCTTTTTTCTCAGGGCAGTTCTCTTAACCACCCCATTAGGGTAAATAAATGGACTTGGATGAGTCTTAAAATTTTACTGTGATTCAGGGATTTTCCAGTGAACCTCTCAGCCAAATTTCAGAATTTTTCATAAAGTAGTTCTCCAGATAAAATTCCCCACAGTTTAAATTTTAGGGATTTAATTCTGGTAAACTATTCACTTTCATGAGCTGAAATTGGTATTGCTGGAAAGTACTCAGAATTCTGAGTTCAGAAAAATTTGGTTCATCGAATTTGGAGTTTCCTAGCCAAAGTTCTATTCATTTGAAGTTTGAACTAAAACTGGAAATTCCCAAAATGTTTAAATTCTGCGGGTGGGGTCCGCTCCTCAAGCCGGCCCACTCAGAATGCGGCCACACCGTGGCCCACGGGGTTTTACCCGCGCTGCCGCACCGAATCCTGGCCGCAAACAGACCCCCGCGCAGAGACCAGAGGCTGACCGGTGGACCCGGCCCCCTCTTCGTCTACCTCGCGCTATCTCGGCCTTCGAAGAAACATGCCGCCTGTGCCTAACTCGACTCGGAGAACACGCTGGTGCCCTCACCGGAGCTCGGCAATGGCCGGAACTATGCCCGCGGCGGTGACAGAGCTTCTCTCTACTCCGGCGATGTCGCCCGGGCTACTCAGGGCCTTATTTCTCAAGCGGTTTGCTTCTACAGCTCCGCCGTGGCATGCTGAGCATGAATACGAGCTCGGTTGGCCATGGAAATGGCCGGAACTAGGACCTCACCATCGACCTAGGGCCGATATCGGTTGTGCTTAGAGAACTTCGAAGAACCGTAACCCTAGCCCCTGGTTCTTGCTGGTTTTTGATCCTAGGTGGTCGTGGCAGGGTGTAGATCGTGTGTTTAGCTCGGTATGCCCGGTGATAAGCCAACACCCGTGAATTTTCAGATTTGGTACAGCTCGGCCTTAAGAACACAGAAACGTTCCTGGGAAAATTCTCCCCCGACGGTGCATGAAATGCTGAACGGTATGGAGGAGCAGAACCAGCACCTTATGGCGGTCGTTTCTTGTGTTGAGCGTCAGGCACGAGGAAGCCTGTGCTGTCCAGGCGCCAGCGATCAGAGGGCGGCGACTCCGGGTGCGCCGCTTCGGATGTGTGCAGTGGAACAGGGAGAGTGGGGAGGGAAATTCACGCCGAACAGGGTGCGACCGAGTGTAATGCAGCCGGCGTCCTCATCCCCCGAGCAGGAAGTGGCGCGGTGGTCACGTTGGGACGGGGTCGACCCCGTGCGCTGGCGCCCGCAGAGGTGTTCAACCGCGTGACTGAGTCAGTTTAACCCCTGTGTGGCTGACCAGTGGGCCCCCTTCTCCCCTCTAATTCTTTCTCCCCCTTCTGCTGTAATTATCCCCAGCTACTAAACATTGAATGAGAGACTTAGCCCCCAAGTCTTGGTTTGAATTTGAGTTCTGAAATTTGAACTTTGTTTTGCTAAGTTTGCTTCATGTTTAAACTGAAATTCAAATTCAGTTTTGAATTCTTGCCAATTTAGCTCTTGACCAAATGAACTCCAATGATAATGAAAATTTTTGGGCTCACTCAGAAAAATGTGCTGAGTTTGAATATGAAGCTAACTTTTGAATTTGAGGGATGAAAGTTTCTACAATTTGAATTTACATTCAAATTGGCCTCTTTTTCAAATACCTCCAAAAGTGCCTCAAAAAGTGTTGGATTTACATGAAATTTGGCCTGAACCTTCCCAAGACTTTTTAAGTTCTAGGGGTGAGCTCAACCTCTCATGTTCATGTGTAAAAATCCCACTTTGTGAAAGTGTAGGCTTTCCCCTCTAATCACTCTTTTGATGGAGGTTACTTGCTCTTCACACTTTTTCACAATCTATCCACAACAAAAACTGTGGGGTTGTGAGGTGAAGAAAATTTTTTGCAAGTCCCTTTTCTTGGGCTTTTATATCCCTCCCCCCTTAAAAGAAGCTCGTCCCGAGATTATAAAAGAAGAGACAGCGATGTAACAGGGACTTACCCATGTTGAGATGCCATGAACTCGGGGTAATTTGAGCGAAGGAATTCCTCGCTCTCCCACGTCGCTTCTTCGGCGGTGTGGTTGCTCCAGAGTATTTTGTAGAACCACAACGTTCAGCTATGCGTGGTTCTGGCTTTCTCATCAATAATCGCCACCGGATATTCATCATACGTTAAATCCGGTTGCAGCTCGCCGATGTCTTCGGTAGGAACAGCAGCTGTATGCTTTAGACATTTTCTCAGTTGTGAAACATGGAAAACGTCATGGACACCGGTAAGAGATGCCGGTAGCTCCAATCTATACGCCGCTGGTCCACACTTCTCGGTGATAACATAGGGCCCAATGAAACGGGGAGCGAGCTTCCCCTTCACACCGAACCGGTGCACCCCCTTCATCGGAGACACGTGGAGGTACACGTGTTCACCGACGTCAAAGTGCAACGGTCTACGCCTCTTATCAGCGTTGCTCTTCTGCCAGGATTGAGCGGCCTTCATGTTGGCTTGAATCGTCCGAACGCGCTCTTCGGCGTCGTTCACTACATCAACCCCGAATGTGACCCTTTCACCGGACTCGCACCAGTTTAATGGGGTGCGGCATTTGCAACCGTAGAGAGCTTCGTAGGGTGCCATCTTGATACTCGCCTGATAGCCGTTGTTGTATGAGAATTCCACCAACGGTAGGTGATCATCCCAGTTCCTGCCGTGGTGGATGGCACATGCTCTCAACATGTCTTCTAACACTTGGTTCCCCCTCTCTGTTTGTCCATCGGTCTGAGGGTGATAGGCGGAGCTCCTAATCAGCTTGGTACCCAATGCAGCGTGTAGCTGCTCCCAAAAGCGAGATACAAATAATGCACCTCAATCCGAGACGATGGTCTTGGGTACCCCGTATAAGCACAAAATCTTTGCTATGTACAGCTCCGCATATTTGCTAGCATTGTAACGTGTATTCACCGGGATGAAGTGAGCCGTCTTGGTTAACCGATCAACGATTACCCATATGGAATCATGCTTGTTGGATGTTAGGGGTAATCCCAACATGAAATCCATGCTCACATCTTCCCATTTCCATGCCGGAATCTTCAGGGGTTACAACAGCCCTGATTTCCTCATATGATCCGCTTTCACTCGTCGGCACGTATCGCACTCGGATACGTACTTCGCTACTTCCTGCTTCATCCGTGTCCACCAAAATTTCTTTTTCAAATCTTGGTACATCTTGTTGCTGCCCGGATGAATGCAGTATTTAGACAAATGTGCTTCATCGAGCATCTTTTTCCTCAACTCCATATCCCGGGGTACGACTATGCGGTCATTGAACAATAGCGTCCCCTCGTCATCTTTCCAGAAACATTTGATCTCCCCGTTGTCTATCCGTCTCCGGAGATGTGCCATGCCTTTATCAGTCTTCTAAGCTGCAATGATGTCCTCCCTAATAGTAGGGATGAGGGCAAGGTTGTAAGGCGACCCATAAGGAACCAAGTATAAACTCGGCTCTTCCTCCTCCACTGGGTTAATTGTGAGGTGATGGACATGTGATTTCTGACTCAGTGCGTCGGCAACCGAATTCGCCTTGCCGGGGTGGTAATGAATCTCAATTTCATAATCTTTGATCAGTTCTAACCACCTCCTTTGCCTCATTTTCAGCTCCTTCTGGATGAAAATGTATTTCAAGCTCTTGTGGTCGGTGTAGAGGTGCACCAAATTCCCCAGGAGATAGTGCCTCCACATTTTTAGCGCCAAAACCACTGCAGCAAGCTCAAGATCATGAGTCGCATAGTGCTGCTCATGGTTCCGAAGTTGGCGTGAGCCATATGTGACCACCCGTCCTTCCTGCATCAACACGCAGCCGAGCCCAATACCGGGCGCGTCACAATACACGTCGAAGGGCTTTGTTGTATCCGGCTGAGCTAAGACCGGGGCTGTGGTGAGATGCTTCACCAATGCTTGGAATGCTCCTTCAGACGCCATGTTCCAAACATATTTCATCCCTTTCTTCAGCAATTCCGTCATCGGCTTAGCGAGCTTGGAGAAGCTTGGAATGAATCTCCGATAGTATCCCGCTAACCCGAGGAAGCTTCTGACTTCATGGACTGAAGTTGGAGCTTTCCGTTTCAGCACTTGCTCTATTTTGCTGGGGTCAACCGCAATGCCTTCTGCTGAGATGATATGTCCCAAGAATGGCACTTGGCTGATCCAAAACTCGCATTTGCTGAACTTGGCGTAGAGCTTGTGGTCTCGCAATCGTTGAAGAATGATCCGCAAGTGTTTGGCATGTTCGGCTTCTGTCTTGGAGTAAACCAAGATATCGTCGATAAACACTACCACGAACTTGTCCAGCTCCGGCATGAACACCGAGTTCATGAGATACATAAAATGGGCTGGAGCATTTGTGAGACCAAAGGACATGACGAGATATCCGTATAAGCCGTATCTCGTCGAGAAAGCCGTCTTCGGGATATCCTCCGCCCGGATCTTTATCTGATGATATCCAGAGCGAAGGTCCATCTTTGAGAACACACTTGCACCCACAAGTTGATCAAATAATATGTCGATGCGGGGCAGTGGATACTTATTCTTGATGGTGACGGCATTGAGCGGCCGGTAGTCCACACACAGCCTCAAGGTTTCATCCTTCTTCTTCACAAATAGCGTTGAGCATCCCCAAGGCGAGGAACTCAGCCTAATGAAACCTTTGCTCAACAAATCATTGAGCTGTTCTTTTAATTCAGCCAGCTTGTTTGGAGCCATCTTGTATGGTCTCCGTGATATGGGCGTACTCCCGGGTGCAAGTTCAATCTTGAACTCGACATCCCTCTCAGGTGACATGCCCGGAAGATCATCCGGAAACACGTCGGGGTACTCCCGGACTACGGGGATGTCTTCTAACTTGAGAGCTTCAGCATTATTAATTGCTGAAACTTCCCGGACTGGAGTGTCTAACACCATGGAATGCGGACGGTGGAATGGAGAGTTTAAATGAACCGTCCGTGTCCGAGTCTCTAGGACTGCGCCATGGTATTGTAACCATGACATCCCTAAGATTGCATCAATCTTTTGTCCCGTAAGTATCAAAGTGGTGGGATATATTTTCCCACCTAAGCACAGAGGTGCTTTTGGGATCATCATATTTGCGAAGATCTTCCCTCCCGGTGAGCAGATCATATAGGTGCAGTCGGTTGGGAAGACTTGCATTTGATGCTTAGACACATAGGATGCACTTATAAAGCTGTGGGTTGCACCAGAATCAAACAGTATGATGATGGCTTGATTGTTGAGAGTAAACGTACCCGCCAGCACGTTGTCTCCCACTGGGGCGTCCTCATTCTCGAGGTTGCGGACGCCACCAGTCCACTGACCAACCATCTTGACCGGAGGTCGGCCTCGAGCACCGCCTTGGAACTGGGCTTGCCCGCTGCTCTGCTGCCCCTGGGGACAGTCCTTCGCGAAGTGGCCCGCCTGGCCACACATGAAGCAAGTGAAGCGGGGCGGTCCCCCGCTGATCGGTGGACGGAAACCCAGGGCGCATTGTGGCGGTGGAAACGCCCGGGGTGCCGTCTGCTGCTGCTGCTGTCTTGGTGGTGGCATCAGCGGACGGAACGGAGGTTACTGAAACGAACGTCCCCCGAACCGCTGATGTCGCGCCGGTGGATGCCACTGCTGCCCGGATGGCGTCCGATACACCATCCGGTACTTCTGGGGAGCGCCACCCCCACTGCTAGGTGGAGCGCTGCGCTTCCTCTGCTCAGCTGCCAACTCCCGCTGAGTGTCCTCTTGCATAATTGCGGCATTGACTAGATCGTTGAAGGTGCCGCGATTCCACTGAACGAGATGTGTCTTCATCTCGGGGTGTAACCCCCGATAGAAATGTTCCCGCTTCTTCTCTTCAGTGGAGATGTAGTCTGACGCATATTTTGCTAGATGGTTGAAGGCACGGGAGTAGTCATGGGCACTCCTCCCGCCCTGCTTCAGTTCCAAATATTCTTGGAACTTCCTCTTCATTATCCCGGGAGGGATATGATAGGCGCGGAACGCCTCCCGGAACTCTTCCCGCTCCACGGTATGGCCAGCCGGACGTGAGGCGACATAGTTCGCCCACCATGCACCAGCGGCACCGTTAAGCTGCTGCGCTGCGAACAGAGTCTTTTGCCGCTCCGTGCATTGGAGCAGTCTGAACTTAGACTCGATAGTCCGCAGCCAGTTGTCGGCCTCCAGTGGTTCTTTAGCTTCGGTGAACACTGGAGGGTGCCTACCAATGAAATCCGAGTACGACACCTCATGGGGCTCACGAGACCCTCTGTCTTGACGTCCCCCCCGCCTGGGACATATTCTGCACGATCGTGCGGAGCAGGTCGGTCTGCTCCTCACGACCACCCACCAGTGCTGCTATCACATCCGCTAGAGTAAGCAGAGGCGGCGGTGGTGGCTGCTGCTGTGGGGTGCTGTCGTAGGCCAGTGGCTGGGAGTCATTGCCTCCCTGTTGGCTAGAGCCACCAACCTCGTGCATGGTCCTAGTGTGAACCATCTGCAACCATACGACAATAAACATCAGTCCCGCAACATATTTAATGCAGTCAAATGAAATAGGCATAAAACATAATGACAATGTAACATGCGATACATCTCGTATGTAGATAATGTAATAACTTTGCACAAGCTACACCATTACCAGACAAAATACAAGCTAGTTACATCCAACTTGATGAACCTCCTCTTTGGAAGCTCACCACAACTAGGTTTGGTCACCCCAAGACGTTACTATCGCTTTGTCATCACGTATACTACCCCTTTATCTTCAATACGACACAAACATGGTCTCTAGTAAAAGAACATGAGTGAGACCTATACTCAAATCTTTCACTAGTTGAAGATAACCTCTCCTGAGTATGTACCAATTGGAAGTACTTAAACCACCTCTAGGGTACAACAACCTCTCCCATGAGTTCAACTGTCATGCCTCTGTCAGGATGACCAGTCTCTACATATCCAAGACATTGATCTGGTTCTGGGCATTTTCATGACTAAAGCTAAATACCAAAGTTAAAGTTAACTTCAGTATCTTTCCAACGAGTACTTATTTGCCCTAGATCAGCTCTGGTTAAAAAGTTATGGTAATTCAAAGTCAACAGAATTTCTGGAAGAATTTCAACAGCACCTCCTTTGGGAAGTTGCTGTTTCAACTCTGATTTCCACTGAATTCTGTGTTGAAGTTTCAGTAACTTCGAATTGCAAAGATGTAACACATCTTCTACCCTTTCTAAAAATGTATCATATGAAAATTTTAGATCTTTCTACTGGGAGTTATGTTTGAAAAATAGAACAGTCCAGAGAGTGTTTAACTCTGTCCTGATTCCGGACAGTTTACATTCCTCTGGGGTTTAAGCCATCTCAAGGTGCGTCTCAGTTCTGGAAGTCTACAACAAAGTTGTAGAGTACTTAAACACCTTTCCAGAACTATATACCACACCTACCTGGGCTAAAAGACCTGTGAGTTATGCCCTGTTGAAGATCAGCAAACTTGCTGCCCAAAACAGAGCACTCTGTTTTTCAACCCTTTGGGACTACACTAATAAGCTATCAAATTTTTCTCTACCCAACCAGGGTCCTAAATATTGCAACCTAGTAATTTTAGTTCCTTGTTATCATTGTATTTCATGCATATGCCTATGATATCTCAGTACTACGTTCCTCACAAAATAAAATCCTAACCGGATTATACCGGCATATACGTCTCAAGTGTGGCACTAAACGGTCTCTCGCACACGTTTTCTACACGGATACATACGTGGTTAGTACCTGCAGAAGACCACACAATAATGATGCACACAATGGTTTTTCATTTCAGGCAGGACCATATTTAAATTAAATACAAACGCCCGTATCATTGTCATATGGCCATCCTTGAGTTAGGTCACGTCTCAAGGTACGTGATCGTGTTTCAACACCACACGACGGGGAACCAGAGTATGTCATGAAAGGGTCGTCACGGTTGGGAATGTTATCAACCCAACAGATACCACCTACTGCCTGCAGGGCACGCCGATGGCAAGCGCTGCGTATGTCCTCCTGGGCTATTTCGAGACGAACACACTTTCGCGTTACTGACCACGCGATGGGGTCTCCACTTACTTGCCTAATGCACGCTAGGGATCAGTGTTTCATATGAACTCAGGAACATGAAGAGTCCAAGAGTTTCATATTAACGTCTCACACCAAGCTGTGAGACCTATCCCTGAACCACGTTCCTCGTCATGGGAGCTAACCGAAATTGAACCGCTTTCGGTAGCATTCCTTACCATGCTTACCAGAGCGTTGGTGCGTCGTTACATAATGAAAATTCAGAATTATAACACATAGGTTAGTCTTGCCACTTTAAGTAACTATGCTAGTATAGTCCTTACTTGGGCAACTACAGAATCCTCACCGTAACCTAAGTTTTTCCCGTAATACAGCCCTTAAGTACTGTGCTATCCCCAATGCGGCTCTGATACCAGGCTGTGGGCGGACCGGGATCCGCTCATCCAGGATCACAGAGGGTGGTCCCGCACAATGCGACACCTGATAGCACACGTCATAAGGACACAATATATTACATTTGAAAACAACTGAACTGTACAAACAGGTACAATACTCAGTTACAAACTATTGTCTTTATTACACAGCGGAAGTTTCTTTTATACGACTCACGCCAGCCAATCTAGCAAAAGTTGGTTGCCCATTCCTAGGGCAACCCACACTAGCTGCACTCCTCAGCTCAGCGCGGCGTGTACGGCTCCCACTCAGCCGTGGTCCCCGACGGAGGGTAACCCTCGCTGGTGGACTCGTAACCCGAGTCCGTGGGTGGCTCCTCACCTGAAAAACACTTAAGCAGCAACCATGAGCACGATGGCTCAACAAGACTTAACCGACTCACTTAAGCATGGAACTCTACATGAGGGGTACAGTGGACATAGGATAGTAACAGAGCATCAATGGACACGCCTACAAGTTCATCCTTAGTTCATCTTTTAGCCACAAGTTAACAGTTCGGAAATCTGAAATTTAGTAAGCAATATTTGGTGGCACACATGTAGCAATACAATTATATCATAACAGCAGTATTGAATCATAACTTTCCATAAATTATCTATGTTACAACGCAGTGAACAAGCGCGTCACCGCGAGGGACGGCGAATCGACTCGATATACACCTGCAGGGAAACCCAAAGAGCACTTCATGTACGCCCACCCGTGGAGCTGCATAGCACGCTCACTCGATGTCGTACGGGACAACCTTTCACCCAACAGCCCAAACATCGAACCAGTCGCACCGAAATGGACAGGAGGTTCCCTACACGGAGCATCTCTCTATGCCTGTTAGCAGATTTCCACCTTGCTGCCCTCAACCTACTCCTATAAATTAGTGTGCTATGCCTCGACGCCATGAGGTTTAGGCTACATCGGTTTATTGGGGCCCATATATCCGATATGCCTTCGGTACGTTCAATACTTGTTCAGCAGGGCCGCACACGGATCGGTCCTCAATCGACACGTACAGGGCTGCGCACACAAGACTTCCTCTTGCTGCGCCCTAGCCCCTGCCTAGTCTCATTTTCATTACTAAAGTGATCTCACACACTCAAACCAAACCCGTGTGTCCCAAACCTAATTCGCGAGTAGATTCCAACTACTCGACTTGTACCGAAGTCCTATGAATCATTAAGCATAGCCTGTCTACTCGAGGTCTTAGACACTACCCTCAGTCTTATGGAAAAATTATGGTCACGCAAGTGGGGTTCCATTCATCCTACACCTAATGGACATTCATACAACACCCTAATTATGTGAACAAAGCAAAACTTGATAAAAGAGTTAATGCAAACCGGGGCTTGCCTTGTTGCTGCTGATCAGGGGTTAAGTCTTCATCCGGAAGGAGGAAATCCAGCATTTCCGGAGTCTCTTCGCCTTCAGCGACTACACGTTAATAAAATACTACATGTCAATTTAAATGCAATGTGTAAACTTGAATACTTAATTACTAATAACTCTAGCTAGCCCTCCCCTTTGGTTCTGAAATTTTTATGGTGGCTTGGTAGGGTCCTAACCAGAGTCTTGACCAAGTTTCATTTGAAACAAAGTTCATTTGGACCTTGTACAAATAAAAGCCTATATGGTCATTAATTGAGCCTCTAAGTAATTCCAGGGGTTTTTCATGGCTCCAACCAATACTTTCTGGAAACTAGAATTTAGGATGGTTCTAATGTAATTGGTTTCATGTAATTTGGAGAATCCTAGAGATAGTTATGCCCTAAACAAGATTTGAGAAAATCTGAAAAAAGTTTCTGTACATTTTTCTATTTTCTCAGGGCAGTTCTCTTAACCACCCCATTAGGGTAAATAAATGGACTTGGATGAGTCTGAAAATTTTACTGTGATTCAGGGATTTTCCAGCGAACCTCTCAGCCAAATTTCAGAATTTTTCATAAAGTAGTTCTCCAGATAAAATTTCCCACGGTTTAAATTTTAGGGATTTAATTCTGGGAAACTATTCACTTTCATGAGCTGAAATTGGTATTGCTGGAAAGTACTCATAATTCTGAGTTCAGCAAAATTTGGTTCATCAAATTTGGAGTTTCCTTCCAAAGTTCTATTCATTTGAAGTTTGAACTAAAACTGGAAATTCCCAAAATGTTTAAATTTTGCGGGTGGGGCCCACTCCTCAAGCCGGCCCACTCAGAATGTGGCCACACCGTGGCCCACGGGGTTTTACCCGCACTGCGCACCGAATCCCGGCCGCAAACAGACCCCCGCGCAGAGACCAGAGGCTGACCGGTTGACCCGGCCCCCTCTTCGTCTACCTCGCCCTATCCCGACCTTCGAAGAAACTTGCCGCCTGTGCCTAACTCGACTCGGAAAACACGCTGGTGCCCTCACCGGAGCTCGGCAATGGCCGGAACTATGCCTGCGGCGGTGAAAGAGCTTCTCTCTACTCCGGCGATGTCGCCCGGGCTACTCAGGGCCTTATTTCTCCAGCGGTTTGCTTCTACAGCTCCGCCGTGGCATGCTGAGCATGAATACGAGCTCGGTTGGCCATGGAAATGGCCGGAACTAGGACCTCACCGTCGACCTACGGCCGATATCGGTTGTGCTCAGAAAACTTCGAAGAACCGTAACCCTAGCCCCTGGTTCTTGCTGGTTTTTGATCCTAGGTGGTCGTGGCAGGGTGTAGATCGTGTGTTTAGCTCGGTATGCCCGGTGATAAGCCAACACCCGTGAATTTTCGGATTTGGTACAGCTCGGCCTTAAGAACACAGAAATGTTCCTTGGGAAAATTCTCCCCCGACGGTGCATGAAATGCTGAACGGTATGGAGGAGCAGAACCAGCACCATATGGCGGTCGTTTCTTGTGTTGAGCGTCGGGCACGAGGAAGCCTGTGCTGTCCGGGCGCCGGCGATCAGAGGGCGGCGACTCCGGGTGCGCCGCTTCGGATGTGTGCGGTGTAATAGGGAGAATGGGGAGGGAAATTCACGCCGAACAGGGTGCGACCGAGTGTAATGCAGCCGGCGTCCTCATCCCCCGAGCAGGAGGTGGCGCGGTGGTCACGTTGGGACGGGTTCGACCCCGTGCGCTGGCGCCCGCAGAGGTGTTCGACCACATGACTGAGTCGGTTTAACCCCTGTGTGGCTGACCAGTGGGCCCCCTTCTCCCCTCTAATTCTTTCTCCCCCTTCTGCTGTAATTATCCCCAGCTACTAAACATTGAATGAGAGACTTAGCCCCCATGTCTTGGTTTAAATTTGAGTTCTCAAATTTGAACTTTGTTTGGCTAAGTTTGCTTCATGTTTAAACTGAAATTCAAATTCAGTTTTGAATTCTTGCCAATTTAGCTCTTGACCAAATGAACTCCAATGATAATGAAAATTTGTGGGCTCACTCAGAAAAATGTGCTGAGTTTGAATATGAAGCTAACTTTTGAATTTGAGGGATGAAAGTTGCTGCAATTTGAATTTACATTCAAATTGGCCTCTTTTTCAAATACCTCCAAAAGTGCGTCAAAAAGTGTTGGATTTACATGAAATTTGGCCTGAACCTTCCCAAGATTTTTTAAGTTCTAGGGGTGAGCTCAACCTCTCATGTTCATGTGTAAAAATCCCACTTTGTGAAAGTGTAAGCTTTCCCCTCTAATCACTCTTTTGATGGAGGTTACTTGCTCTTCACACTTTTTCACAATCTATCCACAACAAAAACTTTGGGGTTGTGAGGTGAAGAAAAGTTTTTGCAAGTCCCTTTTCTTGGGCTTTTACACCGGGCCCGGATGTCAGCGGTGGAAAGTTTAAATCGGGGATCGGTTTGTGGATGGATCGGGTGTGCTGGCGCGCGGAACCCCGTGACCCCGGTGTGGCTACAATCCTATTGGCTTGGATTTAAACAGTGGGTCCAGCTGAGTTTTCAGTAGGAAAAATAATTCCAGAGATGGCTACAACTTTGGAAATTCATATCTCTCTGTAGAAACCTCCAAATTGAGTGATTCCAATTGGGTTGGATTCATCTTTCAGAGTTCTATCGAAATATGAACTCAGATTCATATGAAAGTCAATATGGTATTCTGGAAAATTCTTTGAAGGTTTTATGAAAAAGAATTATTAAGGGAATGCTCTTTCACACGCCGTGTTCCAAACATATTTCGTTCCTTTCTTCAGCAATTCTGTCATCGGCTTAGCGAGCTTGGAGAAGCTTGGAATGAATCTCCGATAGTATCCCGCTAACCCGAGGAAGCTTCTGACTTCATGGACTGAAGTTGGAGCTTTCCGTTTCAGCACTTGCTCTATTTTGCTGGGGTCAACCGCAATGCCTTCTGCTGAGATGATATGTCCCAAGAATGGCACTTGGCTGATCCAAAACTCGCATTTGCTGAACTTGGCGTAGAGCTTGTGGTCTCGCAATCGTTGAAGAATGATCCGCAAGTGTTTGGCATGTTCAGCTTCTGTCTTGGAGTAAACCAAGATATCGTCGATAAACACTACCACGAACTTGTCCAGCTCCGGCATGAACACCGAGTTCATGAGATACATAAAATGGGCTGGAGCATTTGTGAGACCAAAAGACATGACGAGATATCCGTATAAGCCGTATCTCGTCGAGAAAGCCGTCTTCGGGATATCCTCCGCCCGGATCTTTATCTGATGATATCCAGAGCGAAGGTCCATCTTTGAGAACACACTTGCACCCACAAGTTGATCAAATAATATGTCGATGCGGGGCAGTGGATACTTATTCTTGATGGTGACGGTATTGAGCGGCCGGTAGTCCACACACAGCCTCAAGGTTTCATCCTTCTTCTTCACAAATAGCGTTGAGCATCCCCAAGGCGAGGAACTCAGCCTAATGAAACCTTTGCTCAACAAATCATTGAGCTGTTCTTTTAATTCAGCCAGCTTGTTTGGAGCCATCTTGTATGGTCTCCGTGATATGGGCGTACTCCCGGGTGCAAGTTCAATCTTGAACTCGACATCCCTCTCAGGTGACATGCCCGGAAGATCATCCGGAAACACGTCGGGGTACTCCCGGACTACGGGGATGTCTTCTAACTTGAGAGCTTCAGCATTATTAATTGCTGAAACTTCCCGGACTGGAGTATCTAACACCATGGAATGCGGACGGTGGAATGGAGAGTTTAAATGAACCGTCCGTGTCCGAGTCTCTAGGACTGCGCCATGGTATTGTAACCATGACATCCCTAAGATTGCATCAATCTTTTGTCCCGTAAGTATCAAAGTGGTGGGATATATTTTCCCACCTAAGCACAGAGGTGCTTTTGGGATCATCATATTTGCGAAGATCTTCCCTCCCGGTGAGCAGATCATATAGGTGCAGTCGGTTGGGAAGACTTGCATTTGATGCTTAGACACATAGGATGCACTTATAAAGCTGTGGGTTGCACCAGAATCAAACAGTATGATGATGGCTTGATTGTTGAGAGTAAACGTACCCGCCAGCACGTTGTCTCCCTCTGGGGCGTCCTCATTCTCGAGGTTGCGGACGCCACCAGTCCACTGACCAACCTTCTTGACCGGAGGTCGGCCTCGAGCACCGCCTTGGAACTGGGCTTGCCCGCTGCTCTGCTGCCCCTGGGGACAGTCCTTCGCGAAGTGGCCCGCCTGGCCACACATGAAGCAAGTGAAGCGGGGCGGTCCCCCGCTGATCGGTGGACGGAAACCCGGGGCGCATTGTGGCGGTGGAAACGCCCGGGGTGCCGTCTGCTGCTGCTGCTGTCTTGGTGGTGGCATCAGCGGACGGAACGGAGGTTACTGAAACGAACGTCCCCCGAACCACTGATGTCGCGCCGGTGGATGCCACTGCTGCCCGGATGGCGTCCGATACACCATCCGGTACTTCTGGGGAGCGCCACCCCCACTGCTAGGTGGAGCGCTGCGCTTCCTCTGCTCAGCTGCCAACTCCCGCTGAGTGTCCTCTTGCATAATTGCGGCATTGACTAGATCGTTGAAGGTGCCGCGATTCCACTGAACGAGATGTGTCTTCATCTCGGGGTGTAACCCCCGATAGAAATGTTCCCGCTTCTTCTCTTCAGTGGAGATGTAGTCTGACGCATATTTTGCTAGATGGTTGAAGGCACGGGAGTAGTCATGGGCACTCCTCCCGCCCTGCTTCAGTTCCAAATATTCTTGGAACTTCCTCTTCATTATCCCGGGAGGGATATGATAGGCGCGGAACGCCTCCCGGAACTCTTCCCGCTCCACGGTATGGCCAGCCGGACGTGAGGCGACATAGTTCGCCCACCATGCACCAGCGGCACCGTTAAGCTGCTGCGCTGCGAACAGAGTCTTTTGCCGCTCCGTGCATTGGAGCAGTCTGAACTTAGACTCGATAGTCCGCAGCCAGTTGTTGGCCTCCAGTGGTTCTTTAGCTTCAGTGAACACTGGAGGGTGCCTACTCATGAAATCCGAGTACGACACCTCATGGGGCTCACGAGACCCTCTGTCTTGACGTCCCCCCGCCTGGGACATATTCTGCACGATCGTGCGGAGCAGGTCGGTCTGCTCCTCACGACCACCCACCAGTGCTGCTATCACATCCGCTAGAGTAAGCAGAGGCGGCGGTGGTGGCTGCTGCTGTGGGGTGCTGTCGTAGGCCAGTGGCTGGGAGTCATTGCCTCCCTGTTGGCTAGAGCCACCAACCTCGTGCATGGTCCTAGTGTGAACCATCTGCAACCATACGACAATAAACATCAGTCCCGCAACATATTTAATGCAGTCAAATGAAATAGGCATAAAACATAATGACAATGTAACATGCGATACATGTCGTATGTAGATAATGTAATAACTTTGCACAAGCTACACCATTACCAGACCAAATACAAGCTAGTTACATCCAACTTGATGAACCTCCTCTTTGGAAGCTCACCACAACTAGGTTTGGTCACCCCAAGACGTTACTATCGCTTTGTCATCACGTATACTACCCCTTTATCTTCAATACGACACAAACATGGTCTCTAGTAAAAGAACATGAGTGAGACCTATACTCAAATCTTTCACTAGTTGAAGATAACCTCTCCTGAGTATGTACCAATTGGAAGTACTTAAACCACCTCTAGGGTACAACAACCTCTCCCATGAGTTCAACTGTCATGCCTCTGTCAGGATGACCAGTCTCTACATATCCAAGACATTGATCTGGTTCTGGGCATTTTCATGACTAAAGCTAAATACCAAAGTTAAAGTTAACTTCAGTATCTTTCCAACGAGTACTTATTTGCCCTAGATCAGCTCTGGTTAAAAAGTTATGGTAATTCAAAGTCAACAGAATTTCTGGAAGAATTTCAACAGCACCTCCTTTGGGAAGTTGCTGTTTCAACTCTGATTTCCACTGAATTCTGTGTTGAAGTTTCAGTAACTTCGAATTGCAAAGATGTAACACATCTTCTACCCTTTCTAAAAATGTATCATATGAAAATTTTAGATTTTTCTACTGGGAGTTATGTTTGAAAAATAGAACAGTCCAGAGAGTGTTTAACTCTGTCCTGATTCCGGACAGTTTACATTCCTCTGGGGTTTAAGCCATCTCAAGGTGCGTCTCAGTTCTGGAAGTCTACAACAAAGTTGTAGAGTACTTAAACACCTTTCCAGAACTATATACCACACCTACCTGGGCTAAAAGACCTGTGAGTTATGCCCTGTTGAAGATCAGCAAACTTGCTGCCCAAAACAGAGCACTCTGTTTTTCAACCCTTTGGGACTACACTAATAAGCTATCAAATTTTTCTCTACCCAACCAGGGTCCTAAATATTGCAACCTAGTAATTTTAGTTCCTTGTTATCATTGTATTTCATGCATATGCCTATGATATCTCAGTACTACGTTCCTCACAAAATAAAATCCTAACCGGATTATACCGGCATATACGTCTCAAGTGTGGCACTAAACGGTCTCTCGCACACGTTTTCTACACGGATACATACGTGGTTAGTACCTGCAGAAGACCACACAATAATGATGCACACAATGGTTTTTCATTTCAGGCAGGACCATATTTAAATTAAATACAAACGCCCGTATCATTGTCATATGGCCATCCTTGAGTTAGGTCACGTCTCAAGGTACGTGATCGTGTTTCAACACCACACGACGGGGAACCAGAGTATGTCATGAAAGGGTCGTCACGGTTGGGAATGTTATCAACCCAACAGATACCACCTACTGCCTGCAGGGCACGCCGATGGCAAGCGTTGCGTATGTCCTCCTGGGCTATTTCGAGACGAACACACTTTCGCGTTACTGACCACGCGATGGGGTCTCCACTTACTTGCCTAATGCACGCTAGGGATCAGTGTTTCATATGAACTCAGGAACATGAAGAGTCCAAGAGTTTCATATTAACGTCTCACACCAAGCTGTGAGACCTATCCCTGAACCACGTTCCTCGTCATGGGAGCTAACCGAAATTGAACCGCTTTCGGTAGCATTCCTTACCATGCTTACCAGAGCGTTGGTGCGTCGTTACATAATGAAAATTCAGAATTATAACACATAGGTTAGTCTTGCCACTTTAAGTAACTATGCTAGTATAGTCCTTACTTGGGCAACTACAGAATCCTCACCGTAACCTAAGTTTTTCCCGTAATACAGCCCTTAAGTACTGTGCTATCCCCAATGCGGCTCTGATACCAGGCTGTGGGCGGACCGGGATCCGCTCATCCAGGATCACAGAGGGTGGTCCCGCACAATGCGACACCCGATAGCACACGTCATAAGGACACAATATATTACATTTGAAAACAACTGAACTGTACAAACAGGTACAATACTCAGTTACAAACTATTGTCTTTATTACACAGCGGAAGTTTCTTTTATACGACTCACGCCCGCCAATCTAGCAAAAGTTGGTTGCCCATTCCTAGGGCAACCCACACTAGCTGCACTCCTCAGCTCAGCGCGGCGTGTACGGCTCCCACTCAGCCGTGGTCCCCGACGGAGGGTAACCCTCGCTGGTGGACTCGTAACCCGAGTCCGTGGGTGGCTCCTCACCTGAAAAACACTTAAGCAGCAACCATGAGCACGATGGCTCAACAAGACTTAACCGACTCACTTAAGCATGGAACTCTACATGAGGGGTACAGTGGACATAGGATAGTAACAGAGCATCAATGGACACGCCTACAAGTTCATCCTTAGTTCATCTTTTAGCCACAAGTTAACAGTTCGGAAATCTGAAATTTAGTAAGCAATATTTGGTGGCACACATGTAGCAATACAATTATATCATAACAGCAGTATTGAATCATAACTTTCCATAAATTATCTATGTTACAACGCAGTGAACAAGCGCGTCACCGCGAGGGACGGCGAATCGACTCGATATACACCTGCAGGGAAACCCAAAGAGCACTTCACGTACGCCCACCCGTGGAGCTGCATAGCACGCTCACTCGATGTCGTACGGGACAACCTTTCACCCAACAGCCCAAACATCGAACCAGTCGCACCGAAATGGACAGGAGGTTCCCTACACGGAGCATCTCTCTATGCCTGTTAGCAGATTTCCACCTTGCTGCCCTCAACCTACTCCTATAAATTGGTGTGCTATGCCTCGACGCCATGAGGTTTAGGCTACATCGGTTTATTGGGGCCCATATATCCGATATGCCTTCGGTACGTTCAATACTTGTTCAGCAGGGCCGCACACGGATCGGTCCTCAATCGACACGTACAGGGCTGCGCACACAAGACTTCCTCTTGCTGCGCCCTAGCCCCTGCCTAGTCTCATTTTCATTACTAAAGTGATCTCACACACTCAAACCAAACCCGTGTGTCCCAAACCTAATTCGCGAGTAGATTCCAACTACTCGACTTGTACCGAAGTCCTATGAATCATTAAGCATAGCCTGTCTACTCGAGGTCTTAGACACTACCCTCAGTCTTATGGAAAAATTATGGTCACGCAAGTGGGGTTCCATTCATCCTACACCTAATGGACATTCATACAACACCCTAATTATGTGAACAAAGCAAAACTTGATAAAAGAGTTAATGCAAACCGGGGCTTGCCTTGTTGCTGCTGATCAGGGGTTAAGTCTTCATCCGGAAGGAGGAAATCCAGCATTTCCGGAGTCTCTTCGCCTTCAGCGACTACACGTTAATAAAATACTACATGTCAATTTAAATGCAATGTGTAAACTTGAATACTTAATTACTAATAACTCTAGCTAGCCCTCCCCTTTGGTTCTGAAATTTTTATGGTGGCTTGGTAGGGTCCTAACCAGAGTCTTGACCAAGTTTCATTTGAAACAAAGTTCATTTGGACCTTGTACAAATAAAAGCCTATATGGTCATTAATTGAGCCTCTAAGTAATTCCAGGGGTTTTTCATGGCTCCAACCAATACTTTCTGGAAACTAGAATTTAGGATGGTTCTAATGTAATTGGTTTCATGTAATTTGGAGAATCCTAGAGATAGTTATGCCCTAAACAAGATTTGAGAAAATCTGAAAAAAGTTTCTGTACATTTTTCTATTTTCTCAGGGCAGTTCTCTTAACCACCCCATTAGGGTAAATAAATGGACTTGGATGAGTCTGAAAATTTTACTGTGATTCAGGGATTTTCCAGCGAACCTCTCAGCCAAATTTCAGAATTTTTCATAAAGTAGTTCTCCAGATAAAATTTCCCACGGTTTAAATTTTAGGGATTTAATTCTGGGAAACTATTCACTTTCATGAGCTGAAATTGGTATTGCTGGAAAGTACTCATAATTCTGAGTTCAGCAAAATTTGGTTCATCGAATTTGGAGTTTCCTTCCAAAGTTCTATTCATTTGAAGTTTGAACTAAAACTGGAAATTCCCAAAATGTTTAAATTTTGCGGGTGGGGCCCACTCCTCAAGCCGGCCCACTCAGAATGTGGCCACACCGTGGCCCACGGGGTTTTACCCGCACTGCGCACCGAATCCCGGCCGCAAACAGACCCCCGCGCAGAGACCAGAGGCTGACCGGTTGACCCGGCCCCCTCTTCGTCTACCTCGCCCTATCCCGACCTTCGAAGAAACTTGCCGCCTGTGCCTAACTCGACTCGGAGAACACGCTGGTGCCCTCACCGGAGCTCGGCAATGGCCGGAACTATGCCTGCGGCGGTGAAAGAGCTTCTCTCTACTCCGGCGATGTCGCCCGGGCTACTCAGGGCCTTATTTCTCCAGCGGTTTGCTTCTACAGCTCCGCCGTGGCATGCTGAGCATGAATACGAGCTCGGTTGGCCATGGAAATGGCCGGAACTAGGACCTCACCGTCGACCTACGGCCGATATCGGTTGTGCTCAGAAAACTTCGAAGAACCGTAACCCTAGCCCCTGGTTCTTGCTGGTTTTTGATCCTAGGTGGTCGTGGCAGGGTGTAGATCGTGTGTTTAGCTCGGTATGCCCGGTGATAAGCCAACACCCGTGAATTTTCGGATTTGGTACAGCTCGGCCTTAAGAACACAGAAATGTTCCTTGGGAAAATTCTCCCCCGACGGTGCATGAAATGCTGAACGGTATGGAGGTGCAGAACCAGCACCATATGGCGGTCGTTTCTTGTGTTGAGCGTCGGGCACGAGGAAGCCTGTGCTGTCCGGGCGCCGGCGATCAGAGGGCGGCGACTCCGGGTGCGCCGCTTCGGATATGTGCGGTGTAATAGGGAGAATGGGGAGGGAAATTCACGCCGAACAGGGTGCGACCGAGTGTAATGCAGCCGGCGTCCTCATCCCCCGAGCAGGAGGTGGTGCGGTGGTCACGTTGGGACGGGTTCGACCCCGTGCGCTGGCGCCCGCAGAGGTGTTCGACCACATGACTGAGTCGGTTTAACCCCTGTGTGGCTGACCAGTGGGCCCCCTTCTCCCCTCTAATTCTTTCTCCCCCTTCTGCTGTAATTATCCCCAGCTACTAAACATTGAATGAGAGACTTAGCCCCCATGTCTTGGTTTAAATTTGAGTTCTCAAATTTGAACTTTGTTTGGCTAAGTTTGCTTCATGTTTAAACTGAAATTCAAATTCAGTTTTGAATTCTTGCCAATTTAGCTCTTGACCAAATGAACTCCAATGATAATGAAAATTTGTGGGCTCACTCAGAAAAATGTGCTGAGTTTGAATATGAAGCTAACTTTTGAATTTGAGGGATGAAAGTTGCTGCAATTTGAATTTACATTCAAATTGGCCTCTTTTTCAAATACCTCCAAAAGTGCGTCAAAAAGTGTTGGATTTACATGAAATTTGGCCTGAACCTTCCCAAGATTTTTTAAGTTCTAGGGGTGAGCTCAACCTCTCATGTTCATGTGTAAAAATCCCACTTTGTGAAAGTGTAGGCTTTCCCCTCTAATCACTCTTTTGATGGAGGTTACTTGCTCTTCACACTTTTTCACAATCTATCCACAACAAAAACTTTGGGGTTGTGAGGTGAAGAAAAGTTTTTGCAAGTCCCTTTTCTTGGGCTTTTACACCGGGCCCGGATGTCAGCGGTGGAAAGTTTAAATCGGGGATCGGTTTGTGGATGGATCGGGTGTGCTGGCGCGCGGAACCCCGTGACCCCGGTGTGGCTACAATCCTATTGGCTTGGATTTAAACAGTGGGTCCAGCTGAGTTTTCAGTAGGAAAAATAATTCCAGAGATGGCTACAACTTTGGAAATTCATATCTCTCTGTAGAAACCTCCAAATTGAGTGATTCCAATTGGGTTGGATTCATCTTTCAGAGTTCTATCGAAATATGAACTCAGATTCATATGAAAGTCAATATGGTATTATGGAAAATTCTTTGAAGGTTTTATGAAAAAGAATTATTGAGGGAGTTTGGGTTATCCCAAAATCCTCAAATTTTGCCAGAATTTTCTTTAGCATCGTGTTGAACTTCTAGCAAATTTTCAGCTCATTTGAAGATTATTTGAGTAGGAATGTTCTAAATACAATCTGCTGTGTTCAAAAGAGTCCAGAAACATTTTCAGAAACTGTTTCCCACTTCAAAAATCTATTCTGGCAATCCATAGCTCGAAAAATAATAGGAAAATTTAGGTCAGCTCTATGAGACATACTTGACATTGTAGTTCACTTAATTGGGCATGAGAATGCACATTACTTCAGAATTAATTCTTTAGAGTAGAAATGCTTAAAGAATTGTTCTGGAGGAACTACCCAAGTAAAAGGTCTGAAATTTGGACCAAATTACTTTCATGTGACAAGGAACTCACATATAATTATCAGCTCAAGTTGAGGCTTAGAACTCCCTGTTCTTATTCTCCATACTTGTGTACATGGGAAATACATAAAGACTCTTGGGAGGATTATGGAGAGCACAATTGTATTCCACATTAGCTGCAATTTGGCAAGCTAAATCCCTAGGTAGTATATAACCTGCTGTAAAAGTTTTGAGGCCATTGGAGTTCTTGTTCTTCAATTGCCTTGAATTATTTTCAGCTCATCTCTTATGTTCATTAGGGAAAGTAGTTAGTTTATAGCTAAAACACTAAGATCAATTTAGTCATTTTTGTGTCTTTGCACAACAGAGGCAAACCAAACCATGCTTGGCTTTTCCACACAACCTCTGTTCCTAAGAAATTAAGTCTTAACTTCTTTTCATTACATTCTATAAAACATGTGCATATGCATTTCAATAGGAACCACAACGAAGGGGATTAAAAGGAGCGATTCATCGAAGTGGATCAAGCTCCAGAGAATCAAAGGTTGATCAGCAAGGATACTAACTGCTTATATACGACTACCCTGCAAAATAGGCAAGCTCCGGTTTGCATTTAACAGCTGTTAAGTTTTTATTTTGTATTCACTTTCGGTTAAGATATGAATTGTGCATTAGGTCTAGTGTTTGATACTCCTCTTGCATAACCAAATGAACCCAAGGAGTGTTGGGTAGGTATCTTTCACCGTATAAAACTGCCATGCTTAAGTATGGTTCGGTAGAAGTCGAGTGGTGAGATACTACTCGCATGTTCAGGAACAACAGGGGCATACGAGATTGGTTCAAAAATGAATTAGCAAGTTAAAGTTGAGACCGGAAGGTTGTAGGGGCAGCAGGACATAGGGGCCTGGGTGCTATAGACCTGTTCGTGTCGGTCAAGGACTGATCCATATGCAGCCTTGTTGAACAAGTTTGAGTTGTGTACCGGACTCATGCTGGTATTATGGGACCCAGTAAACCGATGTACCTCGGGAAGCTGTCGTTGGGCCTTTTCGGGTTGCCTCAGGCGGACGGCCGGTGTGCAATATGTGGGGAACATTCTCATGACATCTCATGTCGAGAGGTGCACCATGAGGGTGGATACTGTACGGGACGACTTGATCGATTCAACGGGGGTGAAATGGGAGAAAGGCTGCCGCGTACGACGTCCTTGATGGTTGCTGTAGGCAACGTCGAGTACGGGCGTACGTGTCGTGTAGTCCGGGTGTTATTGATTCGAATCACCGTCGCTCGCGGAATGGACCGAGCATACTTGTTCTCACAGTCGTGACGTAGTAAGAACTTGCATGAGAAATGAACTAATCACATTGGTTGAAGTTTATACTACCGTTGTATGGTATCTTTGATGATTAGCTAGTGCCAAATCGATTCTTTTGTGACATGAGCAATTTACATCAGGGGAAAGCGTTTCTTGTTTGATTGTGGACTCCCGATGTGGCGTGCCCAAGGTTACTTTAAATTGCTTCAATTAATTCCTGAAAGTAAGGATTCACTTTTAGGTGAGTTTAACTATGCTTATGCCATCCTACTTTAGGTTCGTAACCTCACATAGAGTTTCATGTTTAGGGTGACGGTTAAGTCTTGCTGAGCGTTCTTCTCATGGATGCTATCCGAGTTGTTTTGCAGGATTGACTTCATGCTTATGAAGGGATGCCTTCGAGACTCAGGAACCTCCAAGTGGTTACTCAAGAGCATCCTCGCCGCTGCGGTTTGTCTTCGTGTTGCTAGTAAGAAACGTCCGCGGGCTGGACTGTTTCTTTGTTGCTAGTTTAGAAATGAGTCATGAGAGTTATAGTCTTCCGCTGTAGCTTATTTGAGATAAGTATTTGTAAAACATTCTTGTACGCTTCCGCAAATCATTTATGTAATGTGATGTGTTTCTTCGACCCGTGTGCCGTGGGGTGCCGCATATCACGTCACCACTAAACGAGGTCTTGTTGTCGACGGGGCGGGCGTCCCTCACATTAATCTCAAGTGTTCTTCATGTTCTACCTCGCTTTTTGAATACACCATGATATCGTCAATGAAAACCATGATGAACTTGTCCAAGTACTCCATGAAGACCTTATTCATGAGGTACATAAAGTATGCTGATGCATTCGTTAACCCAAAAGACATAACGGTATATTCATACGAACCATACCGTGTTCAAAATGCAGTCTTGGGTACGTCGGAGGGCTTAATCTTCAGCTGGAAGTATCTCAACCGAAAATCAATCTTGGAGATAATGCGGGGCAGCAGGTATTTTTCTTGATTGTCACTTCGTTGAGAGACCTATAGTCCACACACATCCTTTGGATCCCATATTTCTTGTCCACGAAGAGCACGGGGGCTCCCCACGTTTACGAGCTTGGGCGTATAAAACCCTTTTCTAGCTGCTCCTGAATTTGCCTCTTGAGCTCCACTAATTCATTAGCAGGCATCCTATATGGCCTCTTTGCTACAGGTGCAGTTCTGGGTACTAAATCAATGGCAAATCAATGTCCCGGTCTGGTGGCATACCTGGAAGTTCTTCTGGGAACACATCTGAATATTCTTGAACCACCGGAATGCTGTCCAATGTCTCTTCTTTGATTTGGTTCAGCACTGCCTTCTCGGTTGTAGGTTGGGCTGCCTCGAACTCGATACAAGTACCATGCTCACTCGTCAACTGCACGATCCTCTGAGCATATTGAATCATTCTGTTGTGCTTGCTTAACTAGTCCATGCCAAGTATTATGTCAGTCCCTTGGGAATCTAAGACAATAAGGTTGGCGAGAAAGTCTACCCCCTTTATTTTAATGCTTACTCTCGGAATAGAATTCAGAATTGAAAGAAGTGATTTCCCAACTATATGCATCAAGGTGTATGAACTAAGTATCTTGTTTTATTAATTTCAGCCTATATGAGGATGTGAACACGTGCCGAAGCATCTCACATCTCTCCACTATGTGTCGATGTGCACATTCGCCGAAGCGTCCCACAACTCACATCAGCACACAAACCAAGCAATCATCACAAAAATTTCAGCACACCACTCTTATTCAAGCTACTATGATCTAAACATCCCTATTACAGTTTTATTCAATGGAAACCTAAACTTAATCCTGAGAACCGGTGCTGCTCTCACCGTGTGACGGTGGTGGTCCATACATGGGCGCAAGACATGGTGAGTCGGCAGTCCATGTAGGGATTGATGACCCTGGTGCTCCATTTGCTCCCGCGTTGGCACGAGTCTCCTCCTGTTTTCCAACAAACACAGCTTCTTTCAGAGGTAACGGATCTCTTCTTGTGCGCTTGCATAGCGGTTTCCCATCTCCACGAGCAACCTCTGAGACTTGTCAGCAGCTTGTGGGTTGGAAAGATCTCTTCCATTGGGTCCAATGATCTCTCTTGTACCACTCTTCCGACCTGGGTGCTGCTCAAAAGTAGTGTTCTCAAGCTGCTCACGGAAAACGTAGCACAGTCCGGTGAGTGCATCCCATGCGGCATCATCAATAGATTCTGCCCTTGTAGTTATCCATGTGGGTGCGAAATGCCGAGTGACAACCCTACCGTTAGATAGGATGGTTACTTCAGCCTTCAACTCTTCATGTCCGAGACGAGGGACTTTCTTGAGAAGATACTCCGCGTATAAGCTGCAGCAATCTAGAAATTCTTTGAGCACCTTGGATATGTGTCCTCCTTCCATTCCGTCGGACCGGAATTCTTGAACTGAACTGTTTGCCCATTCATCACCTTCATTCTCAGCCACAGCAAGGGGTGGCTCCTCTTCGGATTCATCTCCTCCCGACATAGCTTCATGAGGCTCCACGGGTGTAAGCCCACGTGAAACTCCTCCTGAGGTGCGTACCAATGCCGTTCTTGTGTGTGACGCCCTAAATTCTGTGGAAAAAACCACGGAACCGAGAACTGATGCATATGTGTGCCCAGGATGTTCATCACACATACACATATATGATCCACAAACTGAATTCAGAATATATATTACCACGAATAAGAGAGTTTATTACAATGTCTCATGAGTCTTAGACTCATGCTCACAATGGAAGTCTTATTTTTATGCAGCGGAAGTCTTTATTCTAATGCGGAAGCAATCTAACTAATGCGGAAGCAAATCTAAGCAGAAGTGGCTCCATCTCTACTCCCTCCACAGGCAAGGTTGAGAACAGATTACGCGCCTAATGCTCCTGTTGGTCTCTATAGAAATCTCCTTCTGCTGCTGATGATGAAATAATAATGCAAGTTTGAGCACAATGATGTACTCGGCAAGTGCGGGAAAATATGATATGTAGCTCATAACAAGGTAGGTATAAATGGTTCATTGCAGAAATCAAAGTTATTTATCAAAACCATAATAAAACAACAACTAAACCTTTAGGTGAATGTAATCCCAGCATGTATTAAATTACCAACATACCTCCATCACTTTCCATGCTCCACCCGAACATTAACCAACTTCATTCTTGCTCACAAACACCTCCTCGTATTTGCTACCATCTCACGAATATCATCTCGTATTCGCTACCATCTCACCTCATAAATAACTTCGTCTCCCACCGAGACCAATCTCGTTGCCATGACCCAACAGTCATGCAACCCATCTTATCACCCAGACTCAACAGTCCCGAAAACCAAAACCATAATCAAAACCAAAACCAATAACCATAACCAATAACCATCCCAACTAATCATGGCAGTTGGCCAGGCGCTCGTGACCGTAAGCTCGGCTATCATGATAGTTTTAAGAACTCTGCAGAGTTTGTACCACTTTACCCACAAGTTTGTGATTTCGTCACCCGTCAGCGACTGCAGAACCTCCATTACACCAGTACACAACCGTCGGTGTATGGCCAAGAGATCACAAAATAGCCTTTACACAGGGGCTACTCGATGTATGGAGTCACTAAGGTTTCAACGGCAGGCTAGAATCTCCAATTCTCCCACCCACGGGCCCCCTCTTGTGCCATGCAGTTCCCAGGGCAGTCCTGACTCGACTCCCATTCCCTGCGCCTTCCACAGTCCATAACAATCTAGCACCTTACCTAATTAGTCAGCTAAGCCGCACCCATACTTGGCCTTGTGGTGGCACTGTTATCCTGGCATGTGCATGCATGAACCGGTCCTTAGATCTACGACAAGTAAACCACCATCTCATGCTACCTCATTCACAAACCCAGTCTTGCCTAGATCTCCCTACGATCCAAGTTCATTAACAACATCAGTTTTCTCTTTATCATTATGAGTGCAGTTAGCTAGACACATCTATCTCACATCCCAATCCCATGGAATCAGCGAAGCATAAAGCAAAAACCATACCCGACTCATAAACTTCCCTGGCGACAAGGGTGGTTTAACCAAAACTAGTAAACTCCTAGAAAAGGGTTTCCCATTATGTTTGACTCAGCACACATACCTTTTCGCAAAACAAAACAGTTTTTTCGCAAAACATAGGATCAATATGGTCAAGGAGCACTTGCCTTGTTCTTGCGGTTCCGGTTGCTCTTGGATCTCGAAACCATGTTGTTGCAGTTCATCATAGACAGCTCCCTGAGCTTGTCCTGCTAAAAAGGATCACGCACATACAAGATCCACAGCAATCAATATCATGCACAATCTTTAACTAGATGCAATGATGCATATGCATTCTATCCTATGATTAATTTTATTATATTAGTTTGTACGTGTTCTTTGCATGGCTTGCATGGTTTTTATGATGAACAGAGGTGTTCGGATCAAAGGTGGACGTGGCGATGATCTTGTATTTAGATCAACCTGATCATCAAGTGATCTTTCCACGAGAAAACTTCTGTTCAAAAAGAATCGAAGAACAGATGCAAGGAAAACATGGCGATGTCGCAAGGTGATATTGGAGACCTACCTTACGTTCTTCTCGGTCCCGAGGTCCTCCTCCGACAGATCGTTGGGGCTCTCTTCCGGCGATCTTACTCGCTGAACTCCGGCGATGGGCTTAGGGCTAGGGCTCTAAGTCGTCGACTCAGGAGTTAGAAATGAAGTTTGTGGTTTCGGTCAGAGGTTTTGGGTTCTATTTATAATCGGGAAAAGAAAAGTCCTAATCTTATTGTACTTCGAATAAAAGTTCTATTCCGATTTTCGTTGAATCTTACCAAATTATCTTTTGTCGATTTGGTGTGGTATCATTGTAGAATTCAGGTCGGTTTCTGTTCCGGTATTGCTATGCGTACAGAATCCAAAAACCGCTCCAGAACTCGTTACCTCCTCAGTGATGAGCTCCGGAAGCTCCACGTGTCCACCGGGTCCTGGTCTCTCCCTTTTCGCAGGGACGAGCTCCGGTTGTGCCGCGTGTCAAGCGAGCAAGACCTCCTTCTCCTTCAGAGATGGGCACCGCGCATGCTACGTGTCAGTGCCGGACCTTCCCTCTCACGGAGGTGGCTCCGGGTGTGCCACATATCCTAACAGCACCAGACTTCCTTTCTTCTCAGAGACGAGCTCCGAGGTTAACACGTGTCCAATAGTGATGGACCTCCCGGAGATAAGCTCCGATGGCGACACGTGTCCAATAGAATCGGACCTCTCGGAGGTGAGCTCCGAGATCGACATATATCCCGCGTGACTGGTCCTCTGGTTTCCGCGGTGACTAGCTCCGAAGGTAACATGTGTCCTGTAAAAATGCCTTTGCTTCTTCCGCAGAGGCTAGCTCCGGGGGCAACATGTGTCCTGCAGGGTCGGACCTCTCCCCCTTTGCGGAGATGAGCCCCGAGCCTTCCACGTAGCCAATTAGCGGCGGACCTCTCCCCATTTGCAAGGATGAGCTCCGGACATGCCACGTGGCCAGCAGGCCGCGGAAATTGTCTTTGGTGCTTTCTGGAAACTGGATTCGGCTGTTATTGGCTATCCTTTTGATGGTGTTCCTACTTCTCTTAAAATGTTTTCTCTTCATAAAACATGAATATATGCTGAAACCAAAAATGAGGGTGTCACAAATCTACCCCCCTTAAATTGAATCTCGCCCTCGAGATTCGTTAGGGGAGAACAGATGGGGAAATTCTGTCTTGATGTCTTCTTCATGCTCCCACGTGGCTTCAGCTTCGGTGTGATGGCTCCATTGTACCTTGCACCATCAGATCACTTTGTTCCTGGTGACCCTTTCTTTTACGTCCAAAATTCGGACAGGGTGCTCCGCATAAGTCAGGTCCTCTTGATGTTAAAGCTCTTCCATTGGTATTTGCTCCTCTGGTATTCTCAAGCATTTCTTGAGCTGAAATACATGAAACACGTCATGTACGTCGGAGAGGTGCGTTGGGAGTTCTAGTTGATAGGCTACTTCTCCTCGCTTGTCCAAAATCTTAAATGGTCCAATGTAGCGAGGTGCTAACTTGCGTTTGACGTTTAAACGTCATTGGCCTCGGATAGGCGATACCTTAAGGTATACGAAGTCTCCTATTTCGAAAGTCAACTTCCTTCGCCTATTGCCCGCATAGCCTTTCTGTCGTGACTGAGCAGCCTTTAAGTTCTCCCGTATTGTTTGGACTAGCTTTTCAGCTTCTTGTAGCACTTTCGGTCCAAACACCTGGTTTTCTCCGGTTTCGTTCCAGAACAGCAGTGTTCTACACCGTCTACCATACAATGCTTCGAAAGGCGACATCTTCAAGCTAGCTTGATAGCTGTTGTTATAGGAGAATTCGGCATACGGTAAACTCCTATCCCAACTACGCCCACGTTTCAAGGCGCAAGCTCTCAACATGTCCTCCAAAATTTGGTTTGTCCTTTCAGTTTGTCCATCAGTTTGTGGGTGATAGGCGGAGCTAAAATCCAGTCGTGTACCCATAGCTTTCTGCAGCTTCCTCCAGAATCTAGATGTAAACTTAGAACCTCGATATGAGACTATCCTCCTCGGGACTCCATGATGGCACACGATCTGCTCCATGTACAACTCGGCTAGTTGTGCAATGTTGTACTTGGCCCTTATAGGGAGAAAATGGGCTGTTTTTATCAATCGGTCCACGATAACCCAGATAGAGTCATAACCCGACTGAGTATGTGGCAATCCGACGATGAAATCCATACTGATGTCCTCTCACTTCCACTCGGGTACCTTCAAGGGTTGCAACAATCCAGCGGGTCTTTGATGTTCGGCCTTCCGCCGTTGGCATGTGTCGCATAGGGCAATGTATTCGGCTATATCCCTTTTCATACCATCCCACCAATAACAAGTCTTCAAGTCCTTGTACATTTTGGTACTTCCGGGATGTATGAAATAGGGTGAATCATGTGCCTATTTCAATATCATGTCGCGGAGGTGCTTCACGTTAGGCACACAAATCCTTTTTCCTAGCCAAAGCGTACCCTTCTCATCTTATTTTAACTCCTCCTCTATTCCTTGTCGGATCCTCTCCTTGATCTCCTTGATCTCCTCATCCGTTACTTGGCCATCTCTTATCTCATGCTCCAATGAGGAGTTGATCTCCATTACTTCCATGTTATTCAGGAATCCGAGGTGTAACCGTTCGAACTCCTTACGTAGTTCGGGTGGTAGCTCCCGAATCGTGAGATGATGACATGCTCCCTTCCGGCTCAATGCATCATCTAATACATTGGCCTTTCTAGGGTGGTAGTTGATTCCAACACTGTAATCCTTGATGAGTTCCAACCATCAACGTTGCCTCAAATTCAAGCCCGTTTGTGTAAATATGTACTTGAGGCTTTTATGATCTGTATAGATCTCACATCGATGACCAAGGATATAATGTCTCCAAATCTTCAATGCATGCACTACTGCTGCTAGCTCCAAGTCATGTGTAGGATAATTAAGCTCGTGCTTCTTTAATTGTCGTGAGGCATAGGCTACCACTTGTCCTTCTTGCATGAGCACACATCCGAGCCCCTTTCTGGATGCGTCACAATATATGTCAAAGCTCTTACTTACGTCTGGCAATACCAGAACCGGTGCTGTGGTTAGCCTTTTCTTGAGTTCCTCAAAACTTCCTTGGCATGCTGGTGTCCATTGGAAGACTTTTCCCTTCATTAGCAACTCTGTCATAGGCTTTGCTATCTTAGAGAAGTCTTTAATGAAGCGTCAATAGTATCCAGCCATCCCAAGAAAACTCCGAATATCCCTCACGCTTTGCGGTTGGTCCCACTTCAGAACATCTCTCACTTTTCCGGGATCAACCGATACCCCTTCCTTGGAGATAATGTGGCCTTGGAACGATATTTCCTTTAGCCAAAATTGACACTTGTTAAGCTTGGCATACAATTGATGCTCGCGCATTTTCTGCAAGGTCAATCTCAAATGTTCTTCATGCTCCTCCTCGCTTTTTGAATACACCATAATATCGTCGATGAAAACCACGACGAACTTATCCAAGTACTCCATGAAAACCTTGTTCATGAGGTACATGAAGTATGCGGGTGCATTTGTTAATCCAAAAGACATGATGGTATATTCATACGAACTATACCGTGTTTGAAAGGTTGTCTTGGGTATATCGGAGGGCTTAATCTTCAGCTGGAAGTATCCCAACCGAAGATCAATCTTGGAGAACACTAGGGCTCCTTTCATTTGGTCGAATAGGTCCTCTATACGGGCAGAGGGTATTTGTTCTTGATTGTCACCTCGTTGAGAGACCTATAGTCCACGCACATCCTTTGGGTTCCATCCTTCTTGTCTACGAAGAGCACAGGAGCTCCCCATGGTGACGAGCTTGGACGTATAAAACCCTTATCCAGCTGCTCCTGGATTTGCTTCTTAAGTTCTACGAGTTCATGGACTGGCATCCTATAGGGTCTCTTCGCTATGGGTGCAGTTCCGAGTACCAAATCAATGGCAAATTCAATGTCCCGATCAGGGGGCATACCCGGAAGCTCCTCTGGAAACATGTCCGAGAATTCTTGAACCACTGGAATGCTGTCCAATGTTGTTCCTTCGACGTGGGTCAAGATTGCCTTTTCGGTTGTTTGTTGGGCTGACTCAAACTCGACATGAATACCGTGCTCATTTGTCAACTGCACGCTTCTTTCAGCACATTGGATTACCCCGTTATGCTTGCTTAATCAATCCATCCCGAGTATTATGTCAAGCCCTTGGGAATCCAAGACAATGAGGTTGGCGAGGAAGTCTACCCTCCTTATTTTAAGGCTTACCATAGGACATACTATATTAGTTCTCATCTCTCCACTGGGAGAATTAACTAACATAGCACATTTTAAGTGTGATATGGGTAGATTATGCTTGGCAACATACTTGGATGATATGAAGGAATGTGATGCTCCAGAATTAAATAAGATGGTGGCCGGGTTGGAGTTGGCAAGGAACATACCAATTACGATGTCCTCAGCCTGTTGTGGTTCCTCAGCAGAGACATGGTTCACGTTGCCGCGAGCATAGTTCTGCTATCCACGATTTCCTTGATTGTCCCCTCCGTTCGGTCATGGGTTCTGCTTGGGCACACTGCCTTGCTGTCCAGGACCTCTCCTTGGGCATTGGTTCGCAAAGTGTCCCAGTTCCCTGCAGGCAAAGCATGCCCTGTTGCCCACGGCAGCAGGTACGTTGGGACGGGGGTTTTGAGCAGGGGCGCCCATGTTGGGACGGGGCGCAGGAGGCAAGGGCACACGAGGTGCTGGCGCAACGGGTCGTTGCTGTGGTGGCTGACCAGGGCAGTATGCAGGGGTGGTTGATCTATACTGTGGTGTGGCTGGGGGCATGTACCGAGGTCGTACGTTGCTCCCTTCAGGTTGGTACTGCATCTTCCTCTTGCCCTCTCGCTCGATCTCTCTGATCTTGCTTTCGACCACTATAGCCTTGTCAACCAGCTTCTGGAAGCTCACGTAGTCATTGTTGAGGAGCTGAACCTGGATCTCATTGTTCAACCCTCTCATGAACAGGTATTGCTTCCTCTGGTCTGAGTTGACATCTTCAGGGGCATACCGGGACAGTTCCGTGAACTTGTTGAGATACTCATTCACGCTTTTCTGTCCTTGGCAGAGACCTTCAAACTCCTGTCTCTTGAGCATCATTACACCAGCAGGGATGTAATGAGATCGGAAACTCTCCTTGAACTCAGTCTAAGTGATTGTCTCCGGGTCGACATGGGCGTTGCATAGGGCATCCCACTAGTCAGCGGCAGCTCCCATAAGTTGATGTGACACAAAAAGAACCTTCTCTCGGTCATTGCATTGAACAATGGCAAGCTTCTTCTCCATGGATTTCAACCAATAATCGGCCTCCATGGGATCACTAGCTTGAGCAAAGGTGGGTGGTCGAGTCCTCATGAACTCTCTCAGTCTGTTGTGAGCCGGCGGTGGTGGTGGCGGTGGTGCCAGAACGGGGTTGTTGTTGGCCTGCAACTGATCCAAAGTTTGGATCATGGTTTGCATAAGTTGATTCTGCATGGCCATCAACCGTTCCAGGTTGTTCTTACCAGTTCCGGGGTTAACAGGAACTTCATCGTGGTCATCCTCTTGGTTATCACGGACGTTCCTTCGGCCGGCGTTTCCCCTCACCATCTGTGAGCGAGAACGAAATAGAATAAAAGGTTAGAAGGTTAGGTAGGTCCCTTCAACTATATGCATCAAGGTGGGTTGGACTATATATATATATATATATATATATATTAGCCCATATGAGGATGTGAACAAGTGTCGAAGCATCTCACACCTCTTTCTACTTACGTGTGGATATGGACAACGTTTTGAGACGTCCCACGACTCATACTAAGCACACAATTCACAAACAATCATCATAAGGGCTCATACAAGTCCTATTCAAGGCTGGTTTCCTATGTCAAGGTAGTTTTAAGGCCAATCTATGCATCCTAGGGTGCTTCCTTTGGACAGCGTGGCTTAGCTACCAATCTGTGTCTGATACTAATCTGTGATTGTACCTAGGTGTGTAATCTACCCCTATCTGTGACTTTTGATACCAATCTGTATTTCCTATTTAGGCGTGTAACTCACTGTCAACCGTGGCTCTAATATCAATCTGTGATTTCTATCTAGGCGTGTAACCTACTGTCAACCCGTGGCTCTGATACCAATCTGTGACGCCCTCAATTCTGTGGAAAAAACCACGGAACCGAGAACTGATGCATATGTGTGCCCAGGATGTTCATCACACATACACATATGATCCACAAACTGAATTCAGAATATATATTACCACGAATAACAGAGTTTCTTACAATGTCTCATGAGTCTTGGACTCCTGCTCACAGCGGAAGTCTTATTTTTATGCAGCGGAAGTCTTTATTCTAATGCGGAAGCAATCTAACTAATGCGGAAGCAAATCTAAGGAGAAGTGGCTCCATCTCTACTCCCTCCATAGGCAAGGTTGAGAACAGATTACGCGCCTAATGCTCCTCTTGGTCTCCATAGAAATCTCCTTCTGCTGTTGATGATGAAATAATAATGCAAGTTTGAGTACAATGATGTACTCAGCAAGTGCGGGAAAACATGATATGTAGCTCATAACAAGGTAGGTATAAATGGTTCATTGCAGAAAGCAAAGTTATTTATCAAAACCATAATAAAACAGCAACTAAACCTTTAGGTCAATGTAATCCCAGCATGTATTAATTTACCAACATACCTCCATCACTTTCCATGTTCCACCCGAACATTAACCAACTTCATTCTTGCTCACAAATACCTCCTTGTATTTGCTACCATCTCACAAATACCATCTCGTATTTGCTACCATCTCACCTTATAAATAACTTCGTCTCACACCGAGACCAATCTCGTTGCCATGACCCAACAGTCATGCAACCCATCTTATCACCTAGACTCAACAGTCCCGAAAACCAAAACCATAATCAAAACCATAACCAATAACCATAACCAACAACCATCCCAATAACCATCCCAACTAATCATTGCAGTTGGCCAGGCGCTCGTGACCGTAAGCTCGGCTATCATGATAGTTTTAAGAACTCTGCAGAGTTTGTACTACTTCACCCACAAGTTTGTGATTTCGTCACCCGTCTGCGACTACAGAACCTCCATTACACCAGTACACAAACGTCGGTGTATGGCCAAGAGATCACAAAATAGCCTTTACAAAGGGGCTACTGGATGTATGGACCCACTAAGGTTTCACCGGCAGGCTAGAATCTCCAATTCTCCCACCCATGGGCCCCCTCTTGTGCCATGCAGTTCCTAGGGCAGTCCTCACTCGACTCCCATTCCCCGCGCCTTCCACAGTCCATAACAATCTAGCAACTTACTGTAACAGCCCTAACTTTTGTAAAGTTTGATTTCAACTTATAAAACAAAGTTAAGGCGAAGAAAGGCTATAATTGTGTCACATGAAATGATGAACACAAAAAAATGGACATGTGAGGGAGTTAAAAATTTCCTCTAGCCCATGCTCAACACATGTTAACCTAGGGGAAAGAATTTCGTTCCCAAAAACTCTAACTCATGTGCACCTTCTCTATGAGTAGAGTGGAGGGAGTTTAAACAAAAGTTGAATTCTTTTGAAAGAATTCATGTTCAGATTGCCCTAATGCATGCAAATGAACTCACCGATGCGTTTCCCATGTATCAATGAGCTCATGATCCAAACTTGGCTATTTTTGGGAGCCCGTATACCAATTAATCCAAGAATATTCGAGGGGGAGTTCAAATTCAAATTTGAATTTTAAACTGAACCAAACGTGCTCAATCTTGAAATCTTATTTCAGATTCAAATTCCTCATATATTGTTTGGTCTACCATCCAATTTTGGTTAAATTTGGACGAAGGCGGTGTGGGGAAAAATTAAAGCACGGAGGGGGGATATTTGGAGGCTGTGGCCCACATGTCATACACACACGTACCCAAACCGGCTCTGTTTTTTCTCTCGGGTGCACACACGAGCTGGCTCGAGCGGTTCCCCGGCCTCATCCCTGCACACCAGTGCAACAAAGCGTTTTGCTTGCTTCCTCTCGCTCGTACACACCTTCTGTTTCTCTCCCGACGAAACACAGCCGCAGTTCTCGGTCTCTTGATCACCCCAGCTAACTTAGCACGGTTGCTCAAGCTTCCTACAGAGAAAAGCGTCACCAACACGTGTTTAGGCAGCTGCTAGTGCCAAATCCCGGTTCTTCCCACTCCTTTGCGCACAGGAATCCGAAGTCCTAGCTGCTCCCGAGTTGAAGTTGAAGAAACTGGAACTGGACGCCGTGGACAGCCCAAACAAGAAGGGATCACGCCCAAGCAAGCCACCCCATCTGTGCACCAACAAGTCTAGTTGCTCACCTCCAAAGCTCAGCCCTAGCCGTTGATCACAGAGGGAGAATTTCAAGTTTTTCTCCCGGGCGGCAGAAACGGACCTTGAGGTAAGGAATTGTAAAATTCGTCCTCAAATCGTGTTTGTTGGGTCTCAAACATTACACACAGGATGTTAACTGCCTAGCACACCTCCTCCATCAATTTTATACCAAGAAATTGAGTGTAGAGTGAGCAATCCGAGCTCTTTTAGAGGGTATGCCGCTGGACCCTATCGGGTGCACGGTGCCGATAGGTTTAGAGCCCTCTCCAGCTTGTTTAGACCTCATGCCGGTCTTCTACATGATCCCCTGATGCTGTAGAGCCCAAGAACCGATCATTTGGTGGAGAATTCACCATGCAAGACCTCGCCGGAGCCCTAGGGTTTGCTGTGGCCGGTGCGCCCGGTTTTCCGGCGAGTTTCAGCCGCCGGCGACCTTACCAACGTGTTCAGCGTGGGGAAATATGGGGGGCGGCCAGCAGGGGGTCTGGAGGTGGCTGGGAACTGGTTTTCTGGCGACCTCACCGGAGGGGGCCGCCACTGGTGTGTTTGGCGCGAGTCTGGAGGTTAGGGATGACAGGTGGGACCCACTGTCGGCATTTAAACATTTTCCAGATTTTCCCACTTCAGTTCAAACTTTAGAGAGCCATAACTTTGTGTAGGAGTGTCCAAAAATTGTGAAAAAAATTTTGTTAGATTCCTCTCAAAGAGTACTATCCATGGGTGCAGCCCAATGTTTATGAAAATCCCTGTATTTGGCTCATTAATTCATTTATAGAAAATATTGTATGAATTTTTACAGGAGTTCTGTTTATTGGAAAATTCTCAAATTTGTACAGGACATTCTTACAAAATTCCTTGAACTCCAGTAAAAATTTCAGAGGCATTAGACACAATTTGCTTGGTCAAATGATATGTTCATTCCTTATGTCTCTGAAAAATGGGAAAATGAACAGAGACAATTTTCAGCTTTTCCCCATTCCTTGTAAAATCCATATCTCCATGTAGGAAATTCCAAAAATGGTAAAACCAATTCCTATGAACTCAGGACATTTTTTACTTCACAAAAAGTCTACTTTGCAGCATAGGAAAGCTTAATACCTAGGGAGTAAAGGCAGATTAGTGAAAACCACATAAGGATTTGTGTGCTCACATGAAGCCATTTCATGAGCTCAATTTTTGCACACTGCCTAAATACTTACCATAGAAGCTGTGGTTAAATTTTCAGCTTCATTGGACCTCTGGAACTTGAGGTACCATCTTTTAGGTTTAAGTGTTCATATAATGGACTTAATCACATGGTGATTACTAGTATCCCTTTTCACATAGCTTTCATCATCTCTAAGGTTTAGATCCAACAACAGAAACCTTGCTGTTGTTTATCTCTTTTATGTGTGAGTTAACTGGTACAACAGTTTGAATCATTTTCTAAATTGCTTTTGAATACATGTGCATAAATCATCTTAATAGCACGTGACGTCGCCGTTCGACGAGGACTCGACTCTGCAGCGAGGATCTCCAGCTCGTGACGAGTTTGGCGGATTCTCCAGAGGAAGACTAACTCCTAGCTTCTAACAAAACCGTTGAGCAAGGCAAGCCCCGGTTTGCATATCGTTACTGTTTTAAATTTTTCTTTACTTCACATCATGTTTATTAGACTTGAGTGCATTATGTCTAGGATGATTGAAACCCACTTGCATGCCTATTACATCCCTCATTAGAAGGTTTAGTGTAGGCTTTGCCTCGTTGTAGATGCTAGGCTAATGTTGTAGCTAGCTCGGTAGAAGTCGAGTAGTAAAAAGCTACTCGCGAGAAAGTTCGAGTAATGGAGTTACTCGCGAGAGATAAATGGTAAGAGCACCCTCATGAATATGAGATGGGGATGGGGATGTTCCTGTAGGATGGAGCGCTCAAGGTTGGTCTCGACCTGCGATGGGTGTGACAATGCTTGAGACCACATTTGGCCTGGACCGGGATGGTAAGGCAAATGTGGAGGTTGGTTGTAGCCCCGTCCGTGTCGGTTAAGGACCGTATGTTTGCGGCCCTGCTGGACAAGATTGAGCTGTACCGGATATATAGTGGGGCATGGGACCCATGAAACCAATGTAACTCGATGGACCGTGATATAGAAACTCATCCTTCATGTGGGAATGGCGTTGAGAAGGCGGGAGGTGTAAATCCTTTAGCGAGCAACTTCGACGTGTCCGCGTAGAGGACCATCCTGCTCGGCGCGAAGCGTTTTTCTATGTAGGGGTGTCGTGTGAAAGGTTTCTGCATACAACGTAAGAAAGAGCTCTTGAGAGAGTCTTTCGAGGCGGGTGTATGTGTCGTGTATTCCGGGTTGTTATTTATTTGAATCACCGTCGCTCGCGGAAGAGGATTGACCATACTTGCCCACTGCGCCGTGACTTAGTAAGAAGAGGAACTAAGTCTCTTAACTTGCTGTTTGTGGATTAATCACTGTATTGGAACCTTGACTGAAGTAGATATAGAGCCAACTAAATTTCATTTCCACCTTAGGCTAGCAACATCGGGATAAGCGTTTCTTGTTTGATTGTGGACTTCCGATGTTGTGAGGCGTGAGGACCACTAAAATGAAGGCTATAAGAATCTGAATATAAGGATCAAGTTTAGTCAAGCTGCATTTTGCAAATTCCTATGCCTACTGTCTTACTACCCCTGCATGTAGAGTTCATGTTTAGGATTGACGGGTAAGTCTTGTTGAGCCTTAGTGCTCACGGTTGCTTCTGAGTTGTTTTTGCAGGTAGCAGGATGCCTGCTATGAAGAGGGTTGTTCGGTGAGACGATGAACCTCACGGTTTGTTCAACTCATCGGTAACCTAGCCGCTGCCTTTCTTTGGTGAAGCTAGTAGGAAGCGTTCACGGGCTGAACGACTTCTCTTCGGCGTAGTTAGGGTCGAGAGTGAGTAGTTTGTCCAGCAAATTTTAATTTCCGCTGCGTGTGTACATTATGCTGTAAAAGAAATTATGTTGAGTAACAAAATGGTTCTGTTATGTTCTTATCGTCTCTTTTCGTGCATGCTGTTGGGTGCCGCATCGCACGGCACCACCCACTGTGATTCCCGGGCCGGGCCTTCACAGCGTGGTATCAGAGCCGCATTGGGAATAGCACGCATGAAAAGAGCATAGTTTTGAAAACTTAGGAGTATACGAGTGAGGAACGTATAGTATGCCCACATAAGGAGTATTATTAGCATAGTTACTTAAGGTGGCAAGCTAACAATGTGTTACTCTTCAGTATTTAAAATTCAGTAACGACGCACCTACGTGGAGGTAAGAATGGTAAGGAACGCCACCGAAAGCGGATCAATTTCGGTTAGCTCACCCATACGAGGGAAGTAGTGTGGGATGTTCCATTCAGCAATGGATGGGAAGTGAATATGTTTTCTAAGACTCTTCATGTCTTAGAGACATATGAATGGCACTAGCCTCCAGTGCGCAAACCCAGGGGCAAGAGGAGGAGACCCCATCCTGTGGTTTGTAGCACGAAGTGTGTTCTTTTGGACTCTTCATGTCCTATGAGGCATACGGAAGCGCTGTTCCACCGGTGTGCTTTATTGCAAAGGTGTGGAGCCCCTGTCGGGTGGTGAATAACCCGATCATGTACCTTGAGACGTGGCTTGACTCAAGGACGGCCCGTATGGCAATGATAGGGGGCGTATGTTTTTACTATGATATGGACCTGCCTGAAATGACAAACCAATGTGTGCATCATTATTGAGTTGTTTTCTGCAGGTACCTTAACCACGTTAGTACATGTCGTGTAGAAAACGTTTGTAAGGGATCGTTTTAGTGCCACCACTTGAGACGTATAAGCCGGTATAACGCCGGTTAGGATTTTAATTTGGTGAGGCAACGTAGTACCGGAATGTGTTCTGAACTGTATGAAAAAGAAGGTTTGAAAAGAAAAAGAGGAAATTTGGAGTCTAGGATTTCATTAAGGGTTAATGAACTCCTATATTGAACTAAGAGTCAATTGGGAGTATAGATTTATTCACCAAGACTTAGGAATGAGCTCCCCTGTTTTCGGCAGAATTTTTGCTGAAATTGAACAGGACATAACTTTTGTTTGGTTGAACCAATGGAGGTGAGTTGCACATTTCAGGAAAGGTTTTGAAGTCTTCTACAACTTTTCCGTAGAACTCCAGATCAGAATCACCTTCCAAATGGATGAAAATCTCAGATGAGCGTGAAGTGTCCAAAAACAGGCAGACACAAATTGCTCTCTGGAAATTTCTGTATTTCGACCATAACTTTCTGTAGAAAAATTTTCTAAGGGTCAAGTAATACAGCGTTGAACAGCTTGTGATATATGCCATGACTTGGTAGTTCAAAGTTTCTCCAGATTTGTAGTTTAAAGTGATGAAATCTTGCGGACAAAACAGCCACTTTCAAAGGAGGTGCTGTCAAAATTGTTCCATATTTCTGTTAACTTTGAAATATCACAATTTTTGATCCAGAACATATATGAAGGCAAATTAATACTCGTTGGAAAGATATTGAAGTTAACTATAACTTTGATATTCAACTTGAGATATGAAATTGCCATTTTCATATTTAAATTCTGGGGTTAAGACCAATTGGTCATTCTGCACAGAGTAGTGCTTATTGCCATTTAACTTGAGACTTGTTGTGGACAGGAATGTCTTAGACTTCTCTAAGTTCTATAGCGTGTTCTTGAGTTATTTTTCCAGTTTGTCCTACTGTTGGAATTAAGGGTTTGGACAAACTTGCTCAAGTTTGGTAGATTTTAGAATTATCGAAACCCTGGTTAGATTATGTGTGCTGCATTATTGATGTGAGGTTTTTACGGTTATATTTTCAATTCAAGTTGAGTTTAAACTTTGAATTTTAACCGTAAATTGCTCACTCTTGCAGCATGGATCGTGCTCATTCCAGGAGTGAGGTTGGTGAGTCGAGTCACGACGAAAGTAATTCGCCACGACAAGAAGTGCCGACATCATCAACCGGATTGGCGGAAATCTTGGCAAAGATGGCTGAGTCTCTGGATCTGTTGGTGCGACAAAGCATACGACAGGAGACACTACAGAAAAATCCTCCGCCAAGCACTTATCTGGATTTTCTAGCAAGACAACCACCGGTTTTCTCAGAAGCGAAAGAACCGTTGGAGTCGGCTCATTGGCTCCAATGTATTGAAGCCAAGTTCGGGATGCTTGAGTGCGATGAGTACCAGAAGACTTTATTTGCCGCTCAACAACTCCACGGAGCTGCTGGAGTTTGGTGGGCGGAGTACGTTGCTACTCTTCCTGAAGGTCATCGAGTGACATGGGATGAATTCCGGAATGTTTTCCGGTCACGTCACGTTTGTTCGGGAATTCTTCGAACAAAGTATCAAGATTTTCTGGAGCTAAAGCAAGGAGAAAGGAGTGCGTACGAGTACTTCAAGGAGTTTGAAGACTTGATGCAATACGCAACTCATATGGTTGACTCGGAAGCGTTGAAGTGCGAGTATTTCTTCCGAGGTTTGAATGTCGTACTTAAGGAGCAAGTGGCCTTGTTCAATAACGGTATTTACAATGAATTGGTAAATGCCGCTATCATTAAGGAAGACATGCATCTTCGTTGTGAAGCGGAGCTGAAAAGAAGTATACCGCCAGACAGTGATATCGAGGTTCGTCTGAACTATCGAGTGCGGTATTACTCGCCAGTTAGGCAAAAAATTCAGCCTGTGGTGCAACTCTCACAACCACGGCTGGAGTTACTCACTTATGAGCCTCAACCTCAACAGCAGCAGTCAGAAATTATTCGTGCAACCCTACCGCCACCAGCTACGCACGAATTATCTCCACCTCGTGTTAGTAGAGAGCTGAGGATTTCTACAACACGAAACCGTCGTGGAGCTGAGCAGAGTCACACTCGTGTGTTGCCTCGTCAATGCTCAAATCAGCACCGTGAACCTTCAAAGAAGAATCTTTCAAAAGCTGGCAGGGTTAATTACACTGCTATTGAGGACATTGCTAAAGGCGAACCAGTTTTGGCGGGCATGTTCACTTTACATGAACAACCCACTTTCATTTTGTTTGATTCCGGAGCCACCCACAATTTTATTAGCAGAGACTATGTGCTGAAGAATAATCTTCCATTTAGCACAGTTAAGCATCCGCTTCATATCAGCTCACCCGGAGGCAAGATATCAACAGATGAGATGGTCTCTCGGGCACCTTTATGTTTGGCTGGAAACATCTATCCTGCGAGCCTTATCATACTCAAAGGCCAAAGGATCGATATTATCTTGGGGATGTCATGGTTGACACATTATGGAGCTATCTTTGACATCAGCTCTCGGACTGTCCAACTGAATTCCCCAATACACGGTTGCAACACATTGAATCTTGTGGATCCATCACAACGAGTTGCAGCAGTGCATCAGACTGAAGCTCCTAAGCTTGAGGATATTCCAGTGGTATGTGAATATCCAGATGTGTTTCCCGAAGACTTGCCGGGCATGCCGCCCGAACGTGATATAGAGTTCAAGATTGAACTAGCACCGGGAACAACACCTATTTCTCGGTGACCATACAAAATGGCACCAAAGGAGCTAGCAGAATTGAAGGAGCAGCTTAATGACCTCATGGACAAAGGTTTTATACGCCCAAGTTCATCACCTTGGGGCTGTTCCGCACTCTTCGTGAAGAAGAAGGACGAGACTTTGAGACTATGCGTAGATTATCGTCCACTGAATGCTGTCACTATCAAGAATAAGTATCCACTACCGCGCATTGATATTTTGTTTGATCAACTAGTGGGTGCTAAGGTATTCTCCAAGATGGATCTTCGGTCCGGGTATCACCAGATAAAAATTCGGGCAGAAGACGTACCTAAGACGGCGTTCTCGACAAGATATGGTCTTTATGAATATCTTGTCATGTCTTTTGGCTTGACCAATGCTCCGGCTCATTTTATGTATCTCATGAACTCTGTGTTCATGCCGGAGTTAGATAAGTTCGTCGTGGTTTTCATCGACGACATCTTGATCTATTCAAAGTCAGAAGAAGAACACGTTGAACATTTGTGTATTGTACTCCAACGCTTGAGAGATCACAAGCTTTATGCAAAGTTCAGTAAATGTGAGTTTTGGATGAGCAAAGTGCCGTTTCTTGGGCATATTATTTCAGCGGAAGGCATCGCTGTAGACCCAAGTAAAATCGAGCAAGTGCTGAATTGGAAATCTCCAACATCTGTTCATGAAGTGAGGAGTTTCCTAGGTTTAGCGGGTTATTACCGGAGATTCATTCCAAACTTCTCCAAAGTCGCTAAACCTATGACAGAGCTGTTGAAGAAAAGCACCAAATATGATTGGAATTATTCATGTGAACAAGCTTTTCAAACTCTAGTGAAGCATCTCACTACACCTCCAGTTTTGGCCCAGCCGGACACCACGAAGCCTTTTGATGTCTATTGTGATGCATCCGGCATTTGTTTGGGTTGTGTGTTGATGCAAGAAGGACGTGTGGTCGCGTATGGATCCCGACAACTCAGGGGTCATGAGCAGAATTACCCGACACACGACCTTGAACTAGCTGCAGTGGTCTTAGCATTGAAAATGTGGAGACATTATCTACTAGGCAATCTAGTACATCTCTACACTGACCACAAAAGCTTGAAGTACATCTTCACACAGAAGGAACTGAATATGAGGCAGCGAAGATGGCTCAAATTGATCAAGGATTATGAACTTGAAATTCATTACCATCCGAGTAAAGCGAATGTGGTTGCCGATGCACTTAGTCGGAAAGCCCACATTCACCATTTAGCCATGGCTGCACATGAAGAAGGAGAACCAAGCCTGCGCTTAGTTCCCTACGGATCGCTGTTCAACCTCGCTCTTATTCCTACAATCCAAGATGAGATTGTAGAGGCTCAGATGAGAGACAGGGGTATGTCTCATATCCGGAGGAGAGTGGACAGTGGTGAATTGAAGATGTTCCGCAAGTATGAAGAGGGTACTCTATCGTTTAACAACCGTATAGTTGTAACCCGAAATATGAAATTACGAAGGAAGATATTGGATGAAGCGCATTTATCCAAGTACTCCATTCATCCGGGAAGCAATAAGATGTACCAGGACTTGAAATCTAAGTTCTGGTGGACACGGATGAAAAGGGAGATTGCAAAATACGTATCTGAGTGTGATACGTGTCGGCGGGTTAAAGCCGACCATATGAGGAAAGCCGGGCCACTTCAACCGCTAAAGATTCCAGCATGGAAGTGGGAAGACATAAGTATGGACTTCATCGTCGGTCTACCCATGACCAGCAACAAGCATGATTCTATTTGGGTAATCGTCGATCGTTTGACCAAGACAGCACATTTTATTCCAGTCCATACCAAATATGTGGCAAAGAAGTATGCGGAGCTGTTCATTTCGAGGATCGTGTGTTTACACGGGGTTCTCCGAACCATCGTTTCTGATCGAGGTGCGTTATTCGTATCCAGATTTTGGGAGCAACTGCATGCTTCCTTGGGAACCAAGTTAATTCGGAGTTCAGCGTATCATCCGCAAACTGATGGTCAAACGGAGAGGATAAATCAGATTCTGGAGGATATGCTACGGGCATGTGTCATCAATTATGGAAAGAATTGGGATGACCATATACCGTTAGCAGAATTCTCATATAACAACGGTTATCAATCCAGCATCAAAATGGCCCCATATGAAGCTCTTTATGGCCGGAAGTGCCGCACACCACTGAATTGGTGTGAGTCCGGCGAGAGAGTGGTCTACGGGATTGATCTTGTGAATGAAGCCGAGGAACGAGTGCGAGTGATTCAAGCCAATTTAAAGGCTGCTCAATCTCGGCAGAAGAGTTATGCAGAAAAAAGACGTTGACCTCTTCACTTCGACATCGGGGACCACGTTTATCTTCGTGTCTCTCTGATGAAAGGAGTTCATCGGTTCGGAGTGAAGGGAAAGCTTGCTCCGCGATTCATCGGGCCGTTTGCTGTCACTAAGATATGCGGACCCGTGGCCTATAGTCTGGAGTTACCGACGTCACTTTCGAGTATTCACAATGTTTTCCACGTCTCTCAGCTGCGGAAATGTCTTAAGTACCCAACCGCAGTTGCTATGGAGAACATTGAGGATCTTCAACCGGATCTCACTTATTCTGAGTATCCGATACAGATTATTGACGAGAAGACTCGCGCCACAAGAAATCGGACATTGCGATTTTACAAAGTCTGGTGGAGCAACCACACCGCTGATGAAGCTACGTGGGAAAGCGAGAAATTTCTCCATTTAAATTTCCCGACTTGTCTGTACCATATGTCCAGTAGTCATTCTCCCTTCTTCTTTCTTTTTGTAATCTCGGGACGAGATTCTTTTAAGGGGGGGGGAATGTAACAGCCCTAACTTTTGTAAAGTTTGATTTCAACTTATAAAACAAAGTTAAGGCAAAGAAAGGCTATAATTGTGTCACATGAAATGATGAACACAAAAAAATGGACATGTGAGGGAGTTAAAAATTTCCTCTAGCCCATGCTCCACACATGTTAACCTAGGGGAAAGAATTTCGTTCCCAAAAACTCTAACTCATGTGCACCTTCTCTATGAGTAGAGTGGAGGGAGTTTAAACAAAAGTTGAATTCTTTTGAAAGAATTCATGTTCAGATTGCCCTAATGCATGCAAATGAACCACTGATGTGTTTCCCATTTATCAATGAGCTCATGATCCAAACTTGGCTACTTTTGGGAGCCCGTATACCAATTAATCCAAGAATATTCGAGGGGGAGTTCAAATTCAAATTTGAATTTTAAACTGAACCAAACGTGCTCAATTTTGAAATCTTATTTCAGATTCAAATTCCTCAGATATTGTTTGGTCTACCATCCAATTTTGGTTAAATTTGGACGAAGGCGGTGCGGGGAAAAATTAAAGCACGGAGGGGGGATATTTGGAGGCTGTGGCCCACATGTCATACACACATGTACCCAAACCGGCTCTGTTTTTTCTCTCGGGTGCACACACGAGCTGCGCCGGCAGAAGACTTCTGGGCAAAGTTTTGTTGGCGCCATGTCTTGCCCGCTCGAGCGGTTCCCCGGCCTCATCCCTGCACACCAGTGCAACAAAGCGTTTTGCTTGCTTCCTCTCGCTCGTACACACCTTCTGTTTCTCTCCCGACGAAACACAGCCGCAGTTCTCGGTCTCTCGATCACCCCAGCTAACTTAGCACGGTTGCTCAAGCTTCCTACAGAGAAAAGAGTTGCCAACACGTGTTTAGGCAGCTGCTAGTGCAAAATCCCGGTTCTTCCCACTCCTTTGCGCACAGGAATCCGAAGTCCTAGCTGCTCCCGAGTTGAAGTTGAAGAAACTGGAACTGGACGCCGTGGACAGCCCAAACCAGAAGGGATCACGCCCAAGCAAGCCACCCCATCTGTGCACCAACAAGTCTAGTTTCTCACCTCCAAAGCTCAGCCCTAGCCGTTGATCACAGAGGGAGAATTTCAAGTTTTTCTCCCGGGCGGCAGAAACGGACCATGAGGTAAGGAATTGTAAAATTTGTCCTCAAATCGTGTTTGTTGGGTCTCAAACTTCACACACAGGATGTTAACTGCCTAGCACACCTCCTCCATCGATTTTAGACCAAGAAATTGAGTGTAGAGTGAGCAATCCGAGCTCTTTTAGAGGGTATGCCGCTGGACCCTATCAGGTGCACGGTGCCGATAGGTTTAGAGCCCTCTCCAGCTTGTTTAGACCTCATGCCGGTCTTCTACATGATCCCCTGATGCTGTAGAGCCCAAGAACCGATCATTTGGTGGAGAATTCACCATGCAAGACCTCGCCGGAGCCCTAGGGTTTGCTGTGGTCTGTGCGCCCTGTTTTCCGGCGAGTTTCAGCCACCGGCGACCTCACCAACGTGTTCAGCGTGGGGAAATATGGGGGGGCGGCCAGCAAGGGGTCTGGAGATGGCTGGAAACTGGTTTTCCGGCGACCTCACCGGAGGGGGCCGCCACTGGTGTGTTTGGCGCGAGTCTGGAGGTTAGGGATGACAGGTGGGACCCACTGTCGGCATTTAAACATTTTCCAGATTTTCCCACTTCAGTTCAAACTTTGGAGAGCCATAACTTTGTGTAGGAGTGTCCAAAAATTGTGAAAAAAATTTGTTGGATTCCTCTCAAAGAGTACCATCCAGGGGTGCAGCCCAATGTTTATGAAAATCCCTGTATTTGGCTCATTAATTCATTTAAAGAAAATCTTGTATGAATTTTTACAGGAGTTCTGTTTATTGGAAATTGTCAAATTTGTACAGGACATTCTTACAAAATTCCTAGAACTCCAGTAAAAATTTCAGAGGCATTAGACACTATTTGCTTGGTCAAATGATGTGTTCATTCCTTATGTCTCTGAAAAATGGGAAAATGAACAGAGACAATTTTCAGCTTTTCCCCATTCCTTGTAAAATCCATATCTCCATGTAGGAAATTTCAAAAATTGTAAAACCAATTCCTATGAACTCAGGAAATTTTTTACTTCACAAAAAGTCTACTTTGCAGCATAGAAAAGCTTAATACCTAGGGAGTAAAGGCAGATTAGTGAAAACCACATAAGGATTTGTTGTGCTCACATGAAGCCATTTCATGAGCTCAATTTTTGCACACTGCCTAAATACCTGTCATAGAAGCTGTGGTTAAATTTTCAGCTTCATTGGACCCCTGGAACTTGAGCTACCATCTTTTAGGTTGAAGTGTTCATATAATGGACTTAATCACATGGTGATTACTAGTATCCCTTTTCACCTAGCTTTCATTATCTCTAAGGTTTAGATCCAACAACAGAAACCTTGCTGTTGTTTATCTCTTTTATGTGTGAGTTAACTGGTACAACAGTTTGAATCATTTTCTAAATTGCTTTTGAATACATGTGCATAAATCATCTTAATAGCACGTGACGTCGCCGTTCGACGAGGACTCGACTCTGCAGTGAGGATCTCCAGCTTCGTGACGAGTTTGGCGGATTCTCCGGAGGAAGACTAACTCCTAGCTTCTAACAAAACCGTTGAGCAAGGCAAGCCCCGGTTTGCATATCGTTACCGTTTTAAATTTTTCTTTACTTCACATCATGTTTATTAGACTTGAGTGCATTATGTCTAGGATGATTGAAACCCACTTGCATGCCTATTACATCACTCATTAGAAGGTTTAGTGTAGGCTTTTCCTCGTTGTAGATGCTAGGCTAATGTTGTAGCTAGCTCGGTAGAAGTCGAGTAGTAGAAAGCTACTCGCAAGAAAGTTTGAGTAATGGAGTTACTCGCGAGAGATAAATGATAAGAGCACCCTCATGAATATGAGATGGGGATGGGGATGTTCCTGTAGGATGGAGCACTCAAGGTTGGTCTCGACCTGCGATGGGTGTGACAATGCTTGAGACCACATTTGGCCTGGACCGGGATGGTAAGGCAAATGTGGAGGTTGGTTGTAGCCCCATCCGTGTCGGTTAAGGACCGTATGTATGCGGCCCTGCGGGATAAGATTGAGCTGTACCCGATATATAGTGGGGTATGGGACCCTTGAAACCGATGTAACTCGATGGACCGTGATATAGAAACTCATCCTTCGCGTGGGAATGGCGTTGAGAAGGCGGGAGGTGTAAATCCTTTAGCGGGCAACTTCGACGTGTCCGCGTAGAGGACCATCCTGCTCGGCGCGAAGCGTTTTTCTATGTAGGGGTGTCGTGTGAAAGGTTGCTGCATACAGCGTAAGAAAGAGCTCTTGACTTCCGGGTTGTTATTCCGGGTTGTTATTTATTCGAATCACCGTCGCTCGCGGAAGAGTATTGAGCATACTTGCCCACTGCGCCGTGACTTAGTAAGAAGAGGAACTAAGTCTCTTAACTTGCTGTTTGTGGATTAATCACTGTATTGGAACCTTGACTGAAGTAGATATAGAGCCAACTAAATTTCATTTCCACCTTAGGCTAGCAACATCGGGATAAGCGTTTCTTGTTTGATTGTGGACTTCCGATGTTGTGAGCCGTGAGGACCACTAAAATGAAGGCTATAAGAATCTGAATATAAGGATCAAGTTTAGTCAAGCTGCATTTTGCAAATTCCTATGCCTACTGTCTTACTACCCCTGCATGTAGAGTTGCATGTTTAGGATTGACGGGTAAGTCTTGTTGAGCCTTAGTGCTCACGGTTGCTTCTGAGTTGTTTTTGCAGGTAGCAGGATGCCTGCTATGAAGAGGGTTGTTCGGTGAGACGATGAACCTCACGGTTTGTTCAACTCATCGGTAACCTAGCCGCTGCCTTTCTTTGGTGAAGCTAGAAGGAAGCGTTCATGGGCTGAACGACTTCTCTTCGGCGTAGTTAGGGTTGAGAGTGAGTAGTTTGTCCGGCAAATTTTAATTTCCGCTGCGTGTGTACATTATGTTGTAAAAGAAATTATGTTGAGTAACAAAATGGTTCCGTTATGTTCTTATCGTCTCTTTTCGTGCATGCTGTTTGGTGCCGCATCGCACGGCACCACCCACTGCGATTCCCGGGCCGGGCCTTCACACTTACCTAATTAGTCAGCTAAGCCAAACCCATACTTGGCCTTGTGGTGGCACTGTTATCCTGGCATGTGCATGCATGAACCGGTACTTAGATCTATGGCAAGTAAACCACCATCTCAAGCTACCTCATTCACAAACCCAGTCTTGCCTAGATCTCCCTCCGATCCATGTTCATTAACAACATCAGTTTTCTCATTATCATTATGAGTGCAGTTAGCTAGACACATCTATCTCACTTCCCAATCCCATGGACTCAGCGAAGCATAAAGCAAAAACCATACCCGACTCATAAACTTCCCTGGCGACAAGGGTGGTTTAACCAAAACTAGTAAACTCCTATAAAAGGGTTTCCCATTATGTTTGACTCAGCACATACACCTTTTCGTAAAACAAAACAGTTTTTTCCCAAAACATAGGATCAATATGGTCAAGGAGCACTTGCCTTGTTCTTGCGGTTCCGGTTGCTCTTGGATCTCGAAATCTTGTTGTTGCAGTTCGTCGTAGACAGCTCCCTGAGCTTGTCCTGCTATACAGGATCACGCACATACAAGATCCACAACAATCAATATCATGCACAACCTTTAACTAGATGCAATGATGCATCTGCATGCTATCCTATGATTAGTTTTATTAGATTAGTTTGTACGTGTTCTTTGCATGGCTTGCATGGATTTTATGATGAACAGAGGTGTTCGGATCAAAGGTGGACGTGGCGATGATCTTGGATTAAGATCAACCTGATCATCAAGTGATCTGTCCACGAGAAAGCTTCTGTTCGAAAGGAATCGAAGAACAGATGCAAGGAAAACATGGCGATGTCGCAAGGTGATATTGGAGACCTACCTTACGTTCTTCTCGGTCCCGAGGTCCTCCTCCGACAGATCGTTCGGGCTCTCTTCCGGCGATCTTCCTCGCTGAACTTCGGCAATGGGATTAGGGCTAGGGCTCTAATTCGTCGGCTCAGGAGTTAGAAAAGAAGTTTGTGGTTTCGGCCAGAGGTTTTGGGTTCTATTTATAATCGGGAAAAGAAAATTCCTAATCTGATTGGACATCGAATAAAATTTCTATTCAGATTTTCATTGAATCTTACCATCTTATATTTAGTCGATTTGGTGTGGTATCATTGTGGAATTCAGGTCGGTTTCTGTTCCGGTATTGCTATGTGTACAGAATCCAAAAACCGCTCCAGAACTCGTTACCTCTTCGGTGATGAGCTCCGGAAGCTCCACCTGTCCACCGGGTCCTGGTCTCTCCCTTTTTGCAGGGACGAGCTCCGGTTGTGCCGCGTGTCAAGCGAGCAAGACCTCCTTCCCCTTCAGAGATGGGCTCCGCGCATGCTACATGTCAGTGCCGGACCTTCCCTCTCTCGGAGGTGGCTCCGAGTGTGCCACGTGTCCTAACAGCGCCAGACTTCCTTTCTTGACAGAGACGAGCTCCGAGGTCAACACGTGTCCAATAGTGATGGACCTCCCGGAGATAAGCTCCGATGGCGACACGTGTCCAATAGTACAGGATGTAACACCCCAAAATTTTGATTCAAAACCCTAAATCATGTTAAGAGGGGAATTTAAAATTTTTTTTGGACGTGTTGCATGTTTTGCAAAAATTCAAATTCAAACTGGAATTCAAATTAAACTCAAATCAGAAAAGAAATAGAAAAAGAAAAAGAGAAAACAGAAAAAAACCGGCCAGTGGGCCGAAACCCACCAGCCAGCCCACCCAGCCCCCGCGCCAGCCCGCAGCCGCGCGCGTTGCTTCCTCACACTGACAGGCGGGGCCCACCCGATCGTTGTCTACCTCGCGACAGCGCCAGACTCCCTCGCACCCGAATCAAAACCGATCGGGATTTCGGCGTATCCCCGCTGAATTCTGTTCGTAGGCGACGCGGACATGATCTAAACCACCCCGCCGCCCTCCCCCGTCTATAAAAACCCCGGCCTCGTTCTGTTTTTCCCACGCGATCGGCTGTTTTTACTCCGGTGAGAACCGAGACTTCTCTGGCGAATTCTGGCCGATCTAAGCTCGGAAATTCCGATCTAACTCGCTGGTCTTGATCCACCGCCTCCGGGGAACCTTGCAGGTGCAGAAAACTCGGTGACTTGCGGTGTAAACACAGCGCCGACGAGCTTCGCCGTGGTTTCGTCTTGGACCTCATCGCCGATCACTTTCCAGGACCTCCGAGCTCAAGAAAACCCCCGAGGTGAGATCCCCGACCTCCCCTCCACCGATCTATGCCATAAAATCACAGTTCTAGGGAGAATTCTCGAAGATCCGAAAGTCTCCGGCGAGATCGCCGCCTCCCGCCGCCGTGCGCCGTCGGGCAGCGCCGCCCGCGCTAGATCAGAGCGACGTGGCCGCTTGTGCGCCGTCTATTTTAAATCGCACGGTAGACTTTAAATCCCCGCGTACCGGTTCGGCATTATAATCTCAGCCGTCTGTTTTAAATCAGACGGTCCACGTCAGCCCCGCGTTATAAAGACTGGAAATCTTACGTGCTACCCCCTGGGGTTCTCGGGAAATAAGAGCTAGCCCCGGAAACTTCTGATCTAGCCCCCGGAAATTCATTTAAAAATCAGTTTTAGCCCCTGGACTTAATAAAAATTAGGAAAAACTCCTCTGTTATGTATAGCTAGACCCCTGAAAATTGTTAAAATAATATTATAGACCCTATAGTGGGGTGAGTTTACCTTTTTAGCCCTGTTTAGTATTTAATTTAGGAAATTGAATATGTGGCTAGTGTTTAAAAATTAAAAAGTGGGACAAACATATTGTCATAATTAAATTAAAAACTTTCTCAGTATTTAAAAAAACTTTGGAGTGAGATAAAAACATATTTTGGGCTGAGTAGAATCTGTTTAATTTATTATTCACATTTAGGGACACATTTTTAAGTAATGAATAGTTTTAGAAAATAGGGAAAATAATTGTGAAATAGTTTACATCAGAGGCAAAGGTCAAAATATGTTATTAAATTATTTAGGACCAGAATCTATTCTGTTTAGATGATGTGTATTACTAATTTCATAATAAAGGACACATTTATGTATAGGAAAATAAATCTGAAAATATAGCAACTAGTAAATGATAAATGGAGTTTCTAAAATCCAAAGAATTCAGTTTAAGGTTGGTAAAAATTCTAAAGGCACATATGGAGAAGAAAAATACTTTTCATACATACTTGGTAGTGAAAAGGTGTAGTAGTTGAATATAAGGAATTTATTGGAAACTCATATATAAATAGTAGGTAAGTATAAATGGGAACACAAAAGTAGGAATCATATACACATGATTAAAAGAGCATGCAAGCCACAACTCAACACACATAAAAGTAACCACAACACATATAATGGTGAAGGACTTTCATAAATGTGAATGTGTGGTTTGTATGAAGTAGAAGTGTGAACTATGTCTTATGATTGTTGTTTTTCTTTTGCTATGTGTGATGGTATGATGTAGAACCTGCTCAAGAGCAAGTTATTCCTTTCCAAGACCAGGACTACCCATTTCAAGAGCAGCAAGAAGGAGGCAAGTGTCCTTGACCACTTTGATCCTATGCTAGGATGTGCAGCTAGAATTATTTGCATTGTCAATTGAAATATGAAACCCATGCTAGGAAGTTTCCCTAGAATTGCATTACCTTGTTTCCTTGTAGCTTGGGTTGGGATTTATTTTATCATGTCATTTATTATTATGCATATGCTTAGCCATGCTTAGAATGGGATAATTGGGATATGAGATCATCAGTTTATTTTACCATACTCTTGAATGAGGTATTGTGAGTTATGTAGAGGTAGGGATCAAGGCAAGTTGGATGTTTTGGTTGTGTGCTGGGTGCACGAGACTCGGGTTTGTGTTTAGTACTTGTCTGGATCCTAAGGACCGGTTCATGGAGCATGTAACCTGGCTTTACAGTGCCAACCACATGCTGAGATGGGGCAGCTTGGCCAATTAATTAGGTGTATCCCCGGCGTAGTATGGGTGTGTTGGATGGTGCGGGGAGTAGGTGTCAGCTGGACTACCATATGAACCGCAAGGCTCAAGAGGGGGCCACTGCAGCGGGGTTGGAGCCTCTTGTATGCTGTTAGGGGTGAAACCTCAGTGGGCCCATGCTCGTCGGGAATCCCTTTGTAAAGGCTTCGTAGTGATCTCCTGGCTGCACACCTGGGAAGTGTGAATGTGGATCGTAGCCACTGGCATAATGGAGGTTCTTTTAGTCCACCCGGCAACGGGGGATGAAATCACTACATGTGGGTACAGTGGTACAAACTCTGCAGAGTCAAAACTGTCATGACAGCCGTGCTCACGGTCAAGAGCGGCTTGGACTTATTCATGATTAGTGGATTGATGGTTTTGGAAGTTGTGGATGTTAAGCGGGGAGCTTAACATTGGAAATGATGATATGGTTATTTGATGGGATGGGAGATTGGAATCATTTCACCTGTGTAGTAATGTAGGTGCTTAATAAGCTAAGGTAATAGGTATTAATGGCATAGTGCTTTAACCATGAGCTCAACCTTCCCTTCTTCTAGCCATGCATGACATAACTTTCCCACACTTGCTGAGTACCATCGGTACTCAACCTTGCATATTTGTTGGTTTATATTGCTGCTCAGGTCAAGATAATGAGGTGGTGTATAATGATCAAGACTTTGGACCCGAAGAAGGTTTCTAGGTTCATGGAGATCCCGGGCAATGCCTGTGATGGAGCCTACGAGAATAATTATTCCGCTGCTAGTTTATTTACTTGTGATGAACTTATTATTGTCCATCGAGACATTTGCTATGTAAGACTTATTTATATTCAACACCTGCCTTGTAATAAATGATGCTTCACTATTTGTCATCACATGTATGAGAAAATGATCCTGGCATACATGTGATATTCACTTAATTGTTCTTCGGAAAAACCGGGTGTGACAGAAGTGGTATCAGAGCCAAGGTTGCCCGTAGAAACGTGGACCTAGGTAGAAATGGACGTATTTAAGGACCTTATTTTCTTAAAAACTATTTTTTTACAAGGTGTGTGTTGAAAAGTGTTACTTAATGAGTCACTTTCTTCATCTTACCCCAATTTTCATTCAAAATAGGATTTTTGAGAGTCTATGTAACCTAATTTTAAATTCTCTTTGTTTTAGATGGTTCGCATGATTCGCACCGCTCGCAAGTCCACAGGAGGGAGAGTTCCCGTAGTTGCCCTTGCCGAAAGAGAGGAGAGCCGTCCGGTGACGTACCTTTCCTATGGATTGGCAGTAGGAGGCTTGTTGCGCCGTCTTCGGCGTATGCTCGAAGCCGCCGGCAATACGGGCAAGCTAATCATCCACTATAACTCCACCAGGACCATCCGTGAGAAGAGGGAAAAATGGAGTTCGGAGATGAGGATTATACACGAAAATCAGCTGCTTAAGATCCACCACTCTCCAGCTTGTAGAGCGACACAGGTCGATGCGGAGAAGGATGTCACCTGGGAGGCCATCACCTGCTAGAGTCACATCTATCGTCGCCACCTGGACAAGACTGAGTACATGTATGTCCTCCAACGTGAGAGTGGTACCACGGAGTACAAGTACCCGCCGGTGCAGCAAGGGACTTCCCATGAGCACATGGACTTGTGCTTGGAGGATACTGCTATGCTCAGCACTCGACTGCAGGAGTGTCAACAAGAGCTTCAGGATGTCCGGGACACCCTGAAGGAAACGGAGGCGTTGCTGCGAGCCTGCTTGAGGGCGAGAGAAAGAGGAGATGGGAATGAACTGTGTGTCACCGTGAATGATACATGGACTCCTGACTCCCCGGATCACCGAGCGATCAGGCGTCGTCGCACTTCTCCACCAGCAGCTTCCCCACCCAAAGCAGAGTCAGAAGGAAGCCGAAATGATGAGGAAGATCCCGAGGAGCCACCTCAAGAAAACGAGTAGTGTAGAGTCCCTCCCTTAGTCCGCAAGATGTCGAATAGGCGAGTCGTTAAGATAAGTTAATGGTGTGATAATGCTTGGTGTGTGACGTGAGTTGTTGAAGCCATGAGCAATTGTCCACAGCCTCGTCTTTAGATTGTTTTGTTTTGGTGTGTGAACCCACATGAAATAATATTGCATTTATTTTTGTATGAAAAGTGAACCCTTAGAGAAGAATAACAAAGCCTCAACACTTCAAAGTACAAACAAATGAAAGTAGTAAGATGATACTAAATGCTTTCAAATTAACATTGGTTGATTCTGCCAGATGGCCGGAAGAGGAAAAGGACGTGCTGCCAACCCCGCCAACAACAACGATGAGGCATGCAACCCTCATCTTTCTGGAGGCCAGGACCGGGGTGGTCGCCGTGAAGGAGTTGATCCCCTCCACCAAATGCTGGAGAATCAAAATCAGCTCATCCAGAACTTGACTCAAGTGGTGGCCAACTTGCATCAAGTTCCACCTCCACAAGATGCACCACGCCAACCGAGGTTGAGTGAGTTTCTAGGAACTCAACCTCCAAAGTTTGCAAGTGCTGCTGAACCTCTGGAGGCAGATGATTGGTTAAAGACCATTGACAGCAAGATGAGGATCATACAGTGCCAAGGGTATGAGAGGGTGCTGTTTGCCTCTCATCAATTGCATGGACCTGCTGCTGATTGGTGGACCGCCTACGTGGCTGCCCATCATGACCCTGAGAACATCACTTGGGAAGAGTTCAAGCGTAGCTTCCGCAACCATTACATCCCAAGAGGTGAACTCAAAAACAAGAGGAAGGAGTTTTTGGGACTGCAGCAGGGAAACATGACGGTGAGGGAATACCTCACTAAATTTACTCAACTATCCCGTTATGCCCCACGAGACATAGAGACTGATGAGCAGAAACAAGATTGTTTCGTGGAAGGATTTACCGCAGAAATGCAGTGCGCAATGTCCTCCAATGAGTATGAATGCTTCCAAAAGATGGTGGACAGAGCATTTGTGGTGGAAAGGAAGCTGAAGGCCTTGCAAAATGAGAACAAGAGGAAGGCCGGGTGGTCACACCAAGCCTCAGGGAGCAACACTCGCCCACGTCTGATGCAGCAACCTGCAGGGCAGACGAACCGTGCTGCGGTACCCTACTCAGCACCAAGAGGGTACAATCCGAACTACAGGCCTCCCGCAGCACCAGCATAGCCACAACGTCAGTTTGTACAGCAGCCTCGCCCCGCATATCTACCTCGACCAGCAGTGCAAGGACCTCAAAACCCACCCCAAGACAATAAAGGCCAAGCACCTAAGGTTGGGGTGCAATGTTTTAGCTGCGGTGAAGTGGGGCACTACGCCCATAAATGCCCAAAGAAGAAGCCCGCACAGCCACAACAGCAGAATGTAATGAGAGGACGGGTGAACCACGTCACTATGGAGGAAGCACAAGAGGCAACCGACGTGGTAGTTGGTAAGTTTCCGGCCAATTTACACATTGCAACCCTGCTGTTTGATTCTGGTGCTACCCACTCGTTCATTGCTCAAGGGTTTGTTAAGAAGCATGACCTAGCAACAACACAAATGAACCATATGCTAGCCGTAAACTCTCCAAGTGGAGAAATAAGGACAAGACAAGTGTGTCCCAAAGTGAACCTAGACATTAACGGGGTGGTATTTACTGCTAACCTCATAGTGATAGATTCACAAGGGATAGATATTATCTTGGGTATGGGTTGGTTGACAAAACATAAAGGAATCATCCATTGTTCGACCAGAACGGTGGAACTAACTCACCCTAGTGGCACAAGAGTAAAGTTCATAACAATACACAAGCCTAGGAGGGACATTAAATTAAATCAAGTTGAGGTGAAAGTTGAGGAAATCAGGACCATCAGGGAATATCCAGATGTTTTTCCGGAGGAGTTGCCAGGTATGCCTCCTGATCGTGAAGTGGAATTTGCACTTGAGCTAGTGCCTGGAACAGCCCCGATATACAAGAGACCTTATCGGATGGACTCCAAGCAGCTGGAAGAACTCAAGGATCATTTGAGAGAACTGACGGAAAAGGGGTATATTCACCCTAGTTCCTCACCATGGGGAGCTCCGGTGATATTTGTGCCCAAGAAGGACGGAACCCAAAGGTTATGCGTGGATTACCGTGCTTTGAATGAGGTAACCATCAAGAACAAGTACCCATTACCTCGCATTGAAGACTTGTTTGATTAGTTGAGGGGAGCTTGTGTGTTCTCAAAAATTGATCTCAAGTCGGGATACCACCAACTCAAGATAAGGCAATCTGATATTCCCAAGACAGCTTTCGTATCTCGGTACGGACTGTATGAATACACCGCCATGCCTTTCGGGCTAACTAATGCCCCGGCATACTTCATGTATCTCATGAACAAGGTATTCATGGAATATCTGGACAAATTTGTGGTGGTTTGCATAGATGATATTCTCATCTTCTCCAAAGATGAAGATGAACATGAGAAACATCTAAGGTTGGTGTTGCAGAGGCTAAGAGAACACCAACTATATGCCAAGTTGAGCAAGTGTGAGTTTTGGCTGAAGAAAGTTCCCTTCTTAGGACATATAATCTCGGAGGGAGGAATCTCTGTGGATCCTGCCAAAATCGAGGATATACAGAAGTGGAAGACCCCTAAAAATGTCGGGGAAGTTTGTAGCTTCTTGGGATTGGCTGGATACTATCGACGGTTTATTGAAGGATTCTCCAAGATCTCGAGACCTCTCACTCAACTGTTGGAGAAGGGAATCACATTCACATGGACGCCGCAGTGCGAGAAGAGTTTTCAGGAGTTAAAGGAAAGATTGACAACAGCCCCAGTGTTGGTTATGCCAGATATGCAAAAGAGCTTTACGGTGTACTGCGATGCCTCTGGAAACGGGTTGGGATGTGTTCTCATGCAAGAAGGGTATGTCGTGGCATATGCATCCCGGCAGCTTCGGAAGCACGAGAAAAAATATCCTACACATGACCTAGAACTAGCCGCAGTGGTACACGCGTTGAAAATTTGGCGACACTATTTGATGGGGAAGAGGACGGAGATATATACGGATCATAAGAGTTTGAAGTACATTTTCACACAACAAGATCTCAATCTCAGACAAAGGAGATAGTTAGAGCTAATTAATGACTTTGATGTGGGCATCAACTATCATCCTGGGAAAGCAAACGTCGTGGCCGATGCGTTAAGTCAGAAAGAGCAGGTCAATAAGTTGAGCTTGAAGGACATGCCTGTAGAATTGAAGGACGAGGTTATAAGGCTCAATCTATGCCTGGTAAATAGTGGTGAAGCTATCGCCATGGAAGTGGACTCCACACTAGAGCGAGATATCCGCGAGGGTCAAAAGAACGACGAGAAGACACAAGAAATCAGGCAACTCATCAAGGAAAATAAAGCTCCTGGTTTCAGAGAGGATGAACAAGGAACGGTGTGGCACGGGAAAAGAATCTGTGTGCCAGAAGTAAAGAAGATCCGTGAATTGATTTTGAAGGAGGCTCATGATTCTGACTATTCCATTCATCCTGGGAGTACGAAGATGTACCAGGACCTCAAGAGCAGGTATTGGTGGTATGGCATGAAACGAGATGTCGCGGAACATGTTGCCCTATGTGACACATGTCAGTTGGTGAAAGCAGAACATCAACGACCCGCGGGTTTATTGCAACCACACAAAGTGCCTGAATGGAAATGGGAAGAAATCAGTATGGATTTCATAGTGGGACTGCCTAGGACCCAATCAGGATATGATTCAATATGGGTCATCGTCGACAGGCTAACCAAGGTAGCTCATTTCATCCCCGTGAAAGAAAGCTACAGCGGATCCAAATTGGCAGAATTGTACATGTCAAGGATCATGTGTTACCATGGAGTGCCAAAGAAGATTGTGTCGGATCGAGGGACACAGTTCACCTCCAGGTTCTGGCAGAAGTTGCATGAAACCATGGGAACCCATCTGAATTTCAGCTCTGCCTATCATCCCCAAACTGACGGGCAGACGGAAAGAACCAATCAGATTCGTCAAGATATGCTGAGAGCGTGTGCACTCAAAAACAATCGGAGTTGGGATAAGAACCTACCGTATGCGGAGTTTTCCTATAACAACAGCTATCAAGCTAGTATGAAGATGTCACCATTTGAAGCTTTGTACGGGAGGAAGTGCAGAACTCCCCTATTTTGGAACCAAAAGGGGGAAAGTAAAGTGTTTGGTCCCGAAGTACTACAAGAAGCTGAGGCGAAGGTGAGGGAAATTCGCAACAATTTGAGGATAGCACAGACACGCCAAAAGAGCTATGCCGATGTACGAAGAAGAGAGCTCGTTTTCAACGTGGGAGACTATGTCTATCTCAAGGTGTCCCCTATCCGAGGGCTTCGTCGGTTCAAGGTGAAAGGGGAGTTGTCACCTCGATACATCGGACCCTTTCAAGTTCTGGAGAGGAAAGGCGAAGTGGCGTATCAACTGGAATTGCCGGCTCGCCTATCGGATGTGCACGATGTATTCCATGTGTCACAACTCAAAAAATGCCTGAGGACGCCTGAAGAGGTGTTACCCATGAATGAAGTGGACGTAGCTGAGGATTTGTCTTATGCCGAGCAACCATACAAGATTTTGGAGACAATGGAACGCCTCACCAGAAATAAAAGAATCCGGATGTGCAAGGTGCAGTGGAAGCATCACTCAGAAGAGGAAGCCACCTGGGGGCGGGAAGATGAGCTCAAGGCACAATTTCCGGAATTGTTTTCTTAGAAACACCAATCTCGAGGACGAGATTTCTTTTAAGGGGGGTAGAGCTGTAACACCCCAAAATTTTGATTCAAAACCCTAAATCATGTTAAGAGGGGAATTTAAAAATTTTTGGACGTGTTGCATGATTTACAAAAATTCAAATTCAAACAGGAATTCAAATTAAACTCAAATCAGAAAAGAAATAGAAAAAGAAAAAGAGAAAACAGAAAAAAACCGGCCAGTGGGCTGAAACCCACCAGCCGGCCCACCCAGCCCCCGCGCCAGCCCGCAGCCGCGCGCGCTGGTTCCTCACACTGACAGGCGGGGCCCACCCGATCGTCGTCTACCTCGCACCCGAATCAAAACCGATCGGGATTTCGGCGTATCCCCGCTGAATTCTATTCGTAGGCGACGCAGACATGACCTAAACCACCCCGCTGCCCTCCCCCGTCTATAAAAACCCGGCCTCGTTCTGTTTTTCCCACGCGATCTGCTGTTTTTACTCCGGTGAGAACCGAGACTTCTCCGGCGAATTCTGGCCGATCTAAGCTCGGAAATTCTGATCTAACTTGCTGGTCTTGATCCACCACCTCCGGGGAACCTTGCAGGTGCAGAAAACTCGGTGACTTGCGGTGTAAACACAGCGCCGACGAGCTTCGCCGTTGTTTCGCCTCGGACCTCGTCGCCGATCACTTTCCAGGACCTCCGAGCTCAAGAAAAACCCCGAGGTGAGATCCCCTACCTCCCCTCCACCAATCTATGCCATAAAATCACAGTTCTAGGGAGAATTCTCGAAGATCCGAAAGTCTCCGGCGAGATCGCCGCCTCCCGCCACCGTGCGCCGCCGGGCAGCGCCGCCCGCGCTCGATCAGAGCGACGTGGCCGCTTGTGCGCCGTCTATTTTAAATCGCACGGTAGACTTTAAATCCCTGCGTACCGGTTCAGCGTTATAATCTCAGCCGTCTGTTTTAAATCGGACGGTCCACGTCAGCCCCCCGTTATAAAGACTGGAAATCTTACGTGCTACCCCCTGGGGTTCTCGGGAAATAAGAGCTAGCCCCGGAATCTTCTGATCTAGCCCCTGGAACTTCACAAAATCATGTAAATTCATTTAAAAATCAGTTTTAGCCCCTGGACTTAATAAAAATTAGGAAAAACTCCTCTGTTATGTATAGCTAGACCCCTGAAAATTGTTAAAATAATATTATAGACCCTGTAGTGGGGTGAGTTTACCTTTTTAGCCCTGTTTAGTATTTAATTTAGGAAATTGAATATGTGGCTAGTGTTTAAAAATTAAAAAGTGGGACAAACATATTGTCATAATTAAATTAAAAACTTTCTCAGTATTTAGAAAACTTTGGAGTGAGATAAAAACATATTTTGGGCTGAGTTGAATCTGTTTAATTTATTATTCACATTTAGGGACACATTTTTAAGTAATGAATAGTTTTAGAAAATAGGGAAAATAATTGTGAAATAGTTTACATCAGAGGCAAAGGTCAAAATATGTTATTAAATTATTTAGGACCAGAATATATTCTGTTTAGATGATGTGTATTACTAATTTCATAATAAAGAACACATTTATGTATAGGAAAATAAATCTGAAAATATAGCAACTAGTAAATGATAAATGGAGTTTCTAAAATCCAAAGAATTCAGTTTAAGGTTGGTAAAAATTCTAAAGGCACATATGGAGAAGAAAAATACTTTTCATACATACTTGGTAGTGAAAAGGTGTAGTAGTTGAATATAAGGAATTTATTGGAAACTCATATATAAATAGTAGGTAAGTATAAATGGGAACACAAAAGTAGGAATCATATACACATGATTAAAAGAGCATGCAAGCCACAACTCAACACACATAAAAGTAACCACAACACATATAATGGTGAAGGACTTTCATAAATGTGAATGTGTGGTTTGTATGAAGTAGAAGTGTGAACTATGTCTTATGATTGTTGTTTTTCTTTTGCTATGTGTGATGGTATGATGTAGAACCTGCTCAAGAGCAAGTTATTCCTTTCCAAGACCAGGACTACCCATTTCAAGAGCAGCAAGAAGGAGGCAAGTGTCCTTGACCACTTTGATCCTATGCTAGGATGTGCAGCTAGAATTATTTGCATTGTCAATTGAAATATGAAACCCATGCTAGGAAGTTTCCCTAGAATTGCATTACCTTGTTTCCTTGTAGCTTGGGTTGGGATTTATTTTATCATGTCATTTATTATTATGCATATGCTTAGCCATGCTTAGAATGGGATAATTGGGATATGAGATCATCAGTTTATTTTACCATACTCTTGAATGAGGTATTGTGAGTTATGTAGAGGTAGGGATCAAGGCAAGTTGGATGTTTTGGTTGTGTGCTGGGTGCACGAGACTCGGGTTTGTGTTTAGTACTTGCCTGGATCCTAAGGACCGGTTCATGGAGCATGTAACCTGGCTTTACAGTGCCAACCACATGCTGAGATGGGGCAGCTTGGCCAATTAATTAGGTGTATCCCCGGCGTAGTATGGGTGTGTTGGATGGTGCGGGGAGTAGGTGTCAGCTGGACTACCATATGAACCGCAAGGCTCAAGAGGGGGCCACTGCAGCGGGGTTGGAGCCTCTTGTATGCTGTTAGGGGTGAAACCTCAGTGGGCCCACGCTCGTCGAGAATCCCTTTGTAAAGGCTTCGTAGTGATCTCCTGGCTGCACACCTGGGAAGTGTGAATGTGGATCGTAGCCACTGGCATAATGGAGGTTCTTTTAGTCCACCCAGCAACGGGGGATGAAATCACTACATGTGGGTACAGTGTATAAACTCTGCAGAGTCAAAACTATCATGACAGCCGTGCTCACGGTCAAGAGCGGCTTGGACTTATTCATGATTAGTGGATTGATGGTTTTGGAAGTTGTGGATGTTAAGCGGGGAGCTTAACATTGGAAATGATGATATGGTTATTTGATGGGATGGGAGATTGGGACCATTTCACCTGTGTAGTAATGTAGGTGCTTAATAAGCTAAGGTAATAGGTATTAATGGCATAGTGCTTTAACCATGAGTTCAACCTTCCCTTGTTCTAGCCATGCATGACATAACTTTCCCACACTTGTTGAGTACCATCGGTACTCAACCTTGCATATTTGTTGGTTTATATTGCTGCTCAGGTCAAGATAATGAGGTGGTGTATAATGATCAAGACTTTAGACCCGAAGAAGGTTTCTAGGTTCATGGAGACCCCGGGCAACGCCCGTGATGGAGCCTACGAGAATAATTATTCCGCTGCTAGTTTATTTACTTGTGATGAACTTATTATTGTCCATCGAGACATTTGCTATGTAAGACTTATTTATATTCAACATCTGGCTTGTAATAAATGATGCTTCACTATTTGTCATCACATGTATGAGAAAATGATCCTGGCATACATGTGATATTCACTTGGTTGTTCTTCGGAAAAATCGGGTGTGACACCGGACCTCTCGGCGGTGAGCTCTAAGATCGACATGTATCCTGCGCTACTGGTCCTCTGATTTCCACGTGACTAGCTCTGAAGGTGACATGTGTCCTGTAAAAATGCCTTTGCTTCTTCCGCAGAGGCTAGCTCCGGGGGCAACATGTATCCCGCAGGGTCGGACCTCTCCCCCTTTGTGGAGATGAGCCCCGAGCCTGCCACGTAGCCAGTTAGCGGTGGACCACTCCCCACTTGCAAGGATGAGCTCCGGACACGCCACGTGGCCAGCGGGCCGCGGAAATTGTCTTTGGTGCTTTCTGGAAACTGGATTCGGCTCTTATTGGCTATCCTTTTGATGGTGTTCCTACTTCTCTTAAAATGTTAATACGTCGATGACTCAATACTGGGGTTAGTTAAAAGACTTTTAGGAATCCAGTACTGTGTCACACGACGCCCAGCAGGAATAACACGCGAAAGCTGAGAAGGTACAGCAGGTTCATGAGCCAAACATCGAAAATTTTTGTTCCCAACTACTGACTTAGAAGATGTGTTATATGTAGCACAAAAAACAGTAGGTCCGGGAGCAAGTTTTTGACTCATTACAGCAGGTTGCAAGCTCCGAACATTCGGTCTAGTAGATTTTGTTTGGTTGTTATGTGATCTAGCAAGTATTCTTTGTTTCTTATCGTGTTTAGCTAGTCTATAACAAAAATCCATGACATGACCATCTCTACCACAGTAGGTACAATGAAAAATAACCTTATTATCATGTCTAGATGAGCAAGCAACACGTTTATTAGAACCCAAATGGGACAGTACTCCTGCATATTTGAAAATCACCTCTTTTTGTCTAGGAGCTGTTTGAATCGAACCGCTTCCTAATGACTTTACAACTTTAGGTGGGTGTGCCTTAGCATGAGCATGAGAATTAAAACCTAAACCAGTTTTATCATTACAAGACTTGGAAGAATTCAGAAGCAAGTTTAGGTTCTTATTTGCATTAGAAAACCGATCTAGTGTCCTATGCATGTCATCAAGTTTATTGGACAGATCAAAGCAGTTTTCACATGAAGTTTTTCCTTTTAGTTTGCAATTTGAACAATATTTAACTTCATGCACACGTAAATCATTGTTCAAAATAGAAATCTCATTCATAGCATCATTTAGTTTCTTATTCAGATCATCACATGAAGAACAATGCAAATCAATTGTAGAACAACAAGCATCTTTCAAATTTTTATCATTAAGTGCAGCAAGCTCTTTGTTCTTTTCAATTTCAAGTTCAAGTTTATCAAGTGTAGATGCGTGTGCACTTCTTAAAGAGGATAATTGTTCATAAATTAAATCACATGAGGAACAAGAATCATCACTAGGAATAAAAGTTTTTAAACGATTAATTTCAGATTCTAGTGATTCAATTTTAACAGCATTTTTCCTAAGATTTTTATCCTTTTTCTTTAATATAACAGTGGCACGAGAAATAGCATCACACATTTCTTCGCAAGTGGGACATACCTCTTCATCGTCGCTGTTGTGTTCTGCCTCCTCGGAGCTTGAACTTGACTTGCTCGCCATGCAGCACATATTTGCCATAGCTTCTTCATCTTCATCACTACCGGTGTCCACATCACTTGAGCCGAAATCTTGAAGTGCAGAGATCATACTATGCACTATGTTGCGCATTGATAAATCTTTCTTCTTCTTATTCTTTGCAAACGATTTCTTCGGCCTTGTTTGCTTTTCTTCACGTGAAGTCGGACCTGAAAGGTTAGGGCACTCCATACGAAAATGTCCTGTCTTACCACATTCAAAACATCGTTGAGGTCCGGAGCTTCCTCTCCTTCTAGTTATCACATTTTGCAATGCTTTTGAGAACCGAGTAGAGATGAGTGCAAGCTCCTCCTCTGGAAACTCTTCAATCTGTTCAAGGGTTAGAGAGGACAGCAAAGAGAGTGCACCACTAGATGATGATTGACTAGAACTAGACATGTCACGTTGCGAAACAAATGCAATAGACTTGTTGGGGTTTTTACGTGAGATGATGTCAATTTCATGAGTTTTCAATTTAGAATAAAGCACGTCTAAAGTAAGAGAACTCATGACAGTAGATTCACGAAAAGATGTAACTTTCATCTCCCAAATTGACATATCTAATGCTCCTAACAATTGTCTAGCATTTTCAGCATCTGAAGAGTTAACATTGACACTACGCAAGTTGCTGAGAATTTTATTAAAGCGAGCAAAAAGGTCGTCAATTGACTCACCGGGTTGCATCTCAAAACGCATATATTCTTTCTTGAACATATCTTGCCTTACCTCCTTGATCGTATTGGATCCTTCATGGTAGTCACAAAGAGCTTTCCAAACATCATATGCAGATCGGAGGTGTGCAACACGGTCCAAGTCGCTTTGAGTCAATCCTTGGACGATCAAGTTGCGAGCCTTGTTGTTGTTGTCAACATCTCTCATGTTCGCAGCCGTAACTTGATCATTGGGTGGTACATCGAAGTTCCGGTAGACCTTTTCCCATATGGCGAAGCCTTGCGCCTGTATGTAGGCCTCCATCCGCGCCTTCCAAACCTGAAAATCGATGCCATTGAACACACAAGGTTTTGCGGAGTACTTCTCCATGATGGTTAGTCAAAACACGTGCAAATCACAAAGATTAGAGCACCTTGGCTCTGATACCAATTGTAGGATCGAAGAGCACGTGAAAAGCTACCAGAGGGGGTGAATAATAGATTAAAACTTTTCGCAGCGGAAACAACAAAAACCCCTCAGCAAAAAATCAATTGGTTAAAGAAACCGTGTGTGCAAGTGTTTTCAAACGTGTTCAACCGTGAAAAATCAAGTAGAGAGGTAGAGAATCAAGTCACGGATCTAATGCAACAAGAATCACTGGAAAACACGAAGTAAAACTTGAGATACGATCAAAACATTAAACAAAGATCAATCTGTTCTACCCGATATAAAGCGGATCTGCAATGCTGCAAAGAAACTTGTGTATCTCAAAAACTACAGATCCGAAGCTCGTGAACATTTCACAGATTATATATAATTGAGTTGTGAAGACAACCCAAAAAGAATCACGTCAATCGGATCTGTAAAACTCGAGTTATGAACAAAACACCGAAGCAACGTCGGTCTGTCCAGAAACTCGGGGAGAAAGACTTGACGAAAAACAAGTCGGACGAACAAGGCACAAAAGCTCCTCGAAACTATGAACTTTATTCAATAGAAACACAAGAGGAACAGCCCAAAGTTCTCTACCCATGAGAGCTGTGGCCTCCCTTGCTTTTATAGCCAGCCCTCAGGCTAATCAATTCAATCTAGAACTCATACTCCTAATTGGACTCGTATCCTAACTTACCATAACTGCTCAGGACTCTCCTATTTGAAGATAGAAGCAATCGTGAGACTTCCAAACACCTTAGGAACGTCCTAAACATTCCTAAAACAACTCAACTTCGTGCCTAGCACGAAATCCTATCATAACCAACTCAAATCTTCCATATTTGAGCCATATCCGACTCAGCCTCAGCCTGAGTACGCAATCCAGCCGGTTGGACGTTTCCGACCAATTCTTTACATCCACTTCTCTTCATCACGCCTTGGAACAATGTTGCCATGTCCATGCACTCCTTGCACACGTGCAAACACGTTCCAACGACGTACACGCAACCTTCATATGCACTACCCTTGATCCAAACATGCTGCGCGACCTCCCGATCAACTCAACCACAGCTCCTCCCCAACTTGGTTGTTGGAACCTCATCTCCTCCCTGCGACTAGTCCAAGGATCCCGTCACCAGCAATGTCTTGAACTCAAGCAACACCTGCACATGAATAAACAACCAATTCTTCCGACCACAAGTCCTCGACTTGACTCACGTTAGTTCGAAAACCACAACACCTTACATGAGCACGTCACATAAGCATGTTGCAAACCATATCAAATGATAACAGCCATAACCACCAAAACACACCAAAAACTTAGCAAATTAATACTAAGCAAACCTTCCCATAAAGCAAGTTTGAAACATTGCGAGTTAAAAGCAAAAACAAGACGCTGCAGTTCTACGAGTTGAACTTCACGGGAGCTCCCTAAAAATAAGCTCTGGACCTCACAGAAGCTCTGCGGACCTTGCAGGAGCTCTCCGGACCTTGCGTTGGACCTTGCCAACACTTGGCGGACCTAACAAAGAACTTGTCGGACCTTGCCACAGAAGAATGTTTTGGCAATATTCAAAACTTTGAATATTAATGCTAACTTTTATCCTAATTGCCAATGTATTCAGCACACATAGGTCTCACAACTCGACTACTCAATAACCTACCGATATAAGGGAAAGGACTCTAAACGACTTGTATCACTGACCAGGCTCTTCAGGGTCTTCCTCATTATTGCGGCTGCCCTCTGATTCCGCTTTGGATGGGGAAGCTGTTGGTGGAGAAGTGCGGCGACGCCTACTCGCCCGGCGGTCTGGGGAGTCAGGAGTCCACATATCATTCACGGTGACACACAGTTCATTCCCATCTCCTTTTTCTCTCGCCCTCAAGCTGGCGCGAAGCAATGCCTCAGTCTCCTTCAGGGTGTCACGAACATCCTGAAGCTCCTGCTAGCACTCCTGCAGTCGAGTGTTGAGCATAGCAGCATCCTCCAAGCACAGGTCCATGTGCTCATGGGAAGTCCCTTGCTGCACTGGCGGGTACTTGTACTCTGTGGTGCCACTCTCACGCTGGAGGACATACATGTACTCAGTCCTGTCCAGGTGGCGACGGTTGATGTAACTCTGGCAGGTAATGGCCTCCCAGGTGACATCCTTCTCAGCATCGGCCTGAGTCGCCCGACAAGCTGGAGAGCGGTGAATCTTGAGCAGCTGATTTTCATGGATTATCCTCATTTCTGAACTCCATTCTTCCCGCTTCTCGCGGATGGTCCGGGTGGAGCTGTAGTGTATGATTAGCTTGCCCGTATTGCCGACGGCGTGGAGCATATGCTGAAGACTGCGCAACAAGCCTCCTACTGCCAACCCGTAGGAGTGGTACGTCACCGGACGGTTCTCCTCTCTCAAGGCAAGGGCAACTACAGGAACTCTCCCTCTGGTGGACTTGCGGGCGGTGCGGATCATGCGAACCATCTAAAACATAAAGCATTTAAAATTAAGATAGATAATAATTAAATAAAGATTGTATTTTGAATAAAAGTTGGGGCAAGGTGAATAAAGTGACCCCATTAAATAACACTTTCAACCCACACCTTTGTAAAATAGTTTTTAAGAAAATAGGGTCCTTAAATACGTCCATTTCTACCTAGGTCCACGTTCCTATGGGCAACCTGGCTCTGATACCACTTCTGTCACACCCGGTTTCTCCGAAGAACAACCGAGTGAATATCACATGTATGCCAGGATCATTTTCTCATAGATGTGATGACAAATAGTGAAGCATCATTTATTACAAGCCAGGTGTCGAATATAAATAAGTCTTACATAGCATACGTCTCGATGGACGATAAATAGTTCATGACATGTAAATAAAGCAGCAGTGGAATATAAATCTTGTGGGCTCCGTCACAGGCGTTACCCGGGGGACTCCGTGAGCCTAGAATCCTTCCTCGGGACCAAAGTCTTGGTCATTAAACACCACATCATTTTCTTGACCTGAGCAGCAATATAAACCAACAGAAAAGCAAGTTTGAGTACCGTTGTTACTCAGCAAGTGTGGGAAAGTTATGTCATGCATGGCTAGAGCAAGGAGAGGTTGAACTCATGGTTAAAGCACTACGCAATTAATACCTGTCGCCTTAGCTTATTAAGCACCTACATTACTACACAGGTGAAATGGTCCCAATCCTTCAACTCATCATCAAAACCAAGTAACCATAACGTCATATCCATTGTCAAGCTCCCCGCTTAACATCCTCAACATCCAAATTCATCATCCTCTAATCATGAATAAGTCCAAGCCGCTCTTAACCGTGAGCACGGTTGTCATGAAAGTTTTGACTCTGCAGAGTTTGCACCATTGTACCCACATGTAGTGATTTCATCCCCCGTTGTTGAGTGGACTAAAAGAACCTCCATTATGATAGTGGCTGCGAACCACATTCACACTTCCCAGGTGTGTAGCTAGGAGATCACTACGAGGCCTTTACAAAGGGATTCCCAACGAGCATGGGTCCACTGAGGTTTCAAACCTAACAGCATACAAGAGGCTCCAACCCCGCTGCACTGGCCCCCTCTTGAGCCTTGCGGTTCATATGGTAGTCCAGCTAACACCTATTTCCCGCACCATCCAACACACCCATACCACGCCGGGGATACACCTAATTAATTAGCCAAGCTGCCCCATCTTATCATGTGGTTGGCACGGTAAAGCCAGGTTACATGCTACATGAACCGGTCCTTAGGATCCAGGCAAGTACTAAACACAAACCCGAGTCTCGTGCACCCAACACCAACCAAATCATCCAACTTGCCTCGATCCCTACCTCTACATAACTCATAATGTCTCATTCAAGAGTAAGGTAAATAAAATTGATGATCTGGTATCCCAATTATCCCATTCTAAGCATGGCTAAGCATAAGCATATAAATAAATGACATGATAAAATAAATCCCAACCCAAGCTACAAGGAAACAAGGTAATGAAATTCTAGGGAAACTTCCTAGCATGGGTTTCATATTTCAATTGACAATGCAAATTATTCTATCTACACATCCTAGCATAGGATCAAAGTTGTCAAGGACACTTGCCTTCTTCCTGCTGCTCTGAGAATGGAAAGTCTTGGTCTTGGAAGGGGAGAACTTGCTCAGGGGCAGGTTCTACTCATGCCAATACTCATAGCAAAAGAAAACAACAATCCATGAGACATAGTTCACACTTTCACTTCATACAACCCACACATACATACATATGATAGTCATTCACATTTCTAAGTGTCGTGGTTACTCTAGATGTGTTGATTTTTAGCCTACATGTACTTTTAAACATATGTATATGATTTCTAACTTTTGTATTCAGATTTCTTTTCGCACACTATATATGAATTTTAAATTTGAACAAATTCTTTATATTTAATTAATATACCTCTTAACTACCAAGTTTGCATGAAAGTTAATTTCCTACTCCAAATAGGTTTCCAGATCTTCTGCCAAATCCTAACTGAAGTTTTTGGATTTGGAGACTTCATTTATCATTTTCTAATTATGCATACCTATTTTCCTATATTTTTCAGATTTATTCTCTATGCCTAAAAGTGCGTTTTAATATTAAATAGTAGGACATGTCATCTAAACAGAATAGGTTCTGATCTAAAATATTAAATAATATATTTTTCAACTTCTCCTCTGATGTGAACTAATTTAAATTTATTTTATCAGTTTTCAGAATTATTTCCTAGCCTAAAAATGTGTTTCTATAACTAATAAATATGAACAACAATTAGACAGATTCATTTCAGCTTAAAAAACTATTTTTAACTCATTCTAAAGTTTTCCAAGTGCTAGGAGAGTTTAAATTTTGAATTTGTACATGTGTTTGCCTTACCTTTTAAATTTAAATCCTAGTCACATATTCAAATTTCTAAATTTAATATCATATAGGGCCAAAAAGGTAAATCCACACTACTGCAGGTTCTAATTTATTATTTCATAAATTTCCAGGGGTCTAACTACACATAACAGAGGGGTTTTCCTAATTTTTATTAAGTCCAGGGGTTAAAACTGATTTTTAAATGAATTTACACGAATTTCTGAAGTTCCAGGGGCTAGATCAGAAGTTTCCGGGGCTAGCTCGTGTTTTCCGAGATCCCCAGGGGGTAGCGCGTAAGAATCCCGGCCTTTATAACGCGGGGCTGATGTGGACCGTCCGATTTAAAATAGACGGCTCAGATTAGATCGCCGAACCGGTACGCGTGGGTTTTATTTCTACCGTGGGATTTAAAATAGACGGCCCTCTAGGGGCCACACAGCCTTGGCCGTGTGCGGGCGGCGCTGTCCGGCGGCGCGCGGCGGCGGGAGGCGGCGATCTGGCCGGAGATCTTCGGGTTTTCTTCTATACTTCCTAAAACTTGGATTTCTTGGCATAGAACGGTAGAGGGGAGGTTGGGGATCTCACCTCGGGGTTTTTCTTGAGCTCGGAGGCCCTGGAAGGTGGTCGGCGGCGAGGTTCGAGATGAAACCACGGTGGTGCTCGCCGGAGCTGCGTCTAGAGTGCAAAACACCGGGTTTTCTTCACCTGCGTGACTCCCCGGGGGCGGTGGAACATGATCAGCGTGTTAGATCAGAAAATCCGAGCAAGGATCGAAAGAAATCGGTGATCGAAGCTTCGGTTCTCACCGGAGAGAAAAGTGGAGCTGCGCTGAGGAATTCGGCAAGTTTCTTTGCGTGAATTTCACGAGGAGAGGCGGCGGAGGATTGGTTTGGATAAATAGCACCGTCCGGGGCCGAAGATCGGGCTGGGGGCGCGGTTTTCCGGAGGTCAGTTGCGATCGGGCGCGAGAGAAGAGTCCGGGGCCGTGGGGGGGAGCGCGGGGAAGGAGATGACACACGGGCCCCACGTGTCAGTGAGAGGGAGAGAGGGGGCGTGGGTTCGGGCTGGCGCGGGGGATTGGGCCGGCTGGCGGGTTTCGGCCCACTGGCAGGTTGGGGTTTTTCTTTTTCTTTTTCCTTTTCTTTTCTGTTTTGATTTGAATTTAAATTCCAGTTTGAATTTGAATTTCTGCACCACATGCAATACATCCAAAAATTTTTAAATTCCCCTCTTTAGCAGGTTTTGGGGTGTTACACTGCGGTGGAGTCGAATCATCGACGTCTCGGCGAGAACCTTCAGCCATACTCGAAGAGTGAGCACGTACCATACTGCAAAATGATATTTTGAGGGGAGTCAAAACTTGATCTCAGCAGTATGTTAAGGTACGTAAAACTTGAACATGCTAAAACATTATGAAAGTATACCAAAAATTCATGTTTACACATCTCCACAAAGTAGGCATAATCAATCCTCTTTTCTGTACCGAACAGACCTTTCTGCACTTAACCCAGATTTTGATCCTGTCAGCTACATTTTCATTACTCCAGTTGAATACTAAGGTTAAAGTTAACTTTAGTATATTTTCAATGAGTATTTATATACCCATATATGATTTCTGGATCAAAAGTTAGGATTGCTCAAAGTTGACAGAATTTCTGGATGAAACTTGCCAGCATCTCCTCTCTATGTGGCTGTTTTTATCACAGCTGTACACAAAAATACAGTACAATTCTGAACAAACTCTGAACTACAAAATTGTTGCACACAGTATCACCGTTCAAACGGTGTGTCATATGACCCTTATGGATTTTTCTACAGAAAGTTATGGATGATATACAGAAATGTCTAGAAAGATTTTGCATCTGTCCTGTTTCTGAACAGTTTGCATTCAGTTGGACATTCAACAAGTTTGACGTGTGATTTTGCTCTGGAGGTATACAAAGAAGTTGTAGAGATCTTCAATTCCTTATCAGAACTGTATCATACACCTTCATTGGGTAAAGCTTCTCAGAGTTATGCTCTGTCAAAGTCCAGAAAAAATTTCTGCCAGAAACAGAGCACTCTGTTTTTGAAAACTTTGAAACCTATCAATTCTCTCCTTTGAATCTTAGTTCAAATGAGGAGCTCAGTAACTAATATCTGTTTTCAGACTTCCATTTTTGTTGAAAGTTAGTTCATGAATCATTTCTTCATAAGAAAGAAGTTATCAAGTTTAGTACGGTGTCGATGCACCGTAAGACATATGATGGTACTACGTTGCCTCACAAAAGAAAATCCTAACTGGCTTACACCGTCATATACGTCTCCATAGGTGGCAATAAGAACAGTCACTCGCACACTTGTTCTACACGCAATGTGCTAACATGGTTAAAGTGCCTGCATAAAACCACTCAATAGTGAAGCACACAAAGGTTTGTCATTTCAGGCAGATCCATATCATAGTAAAAACATACGACTCTGTATCATTGCCATAATGGTCGTCCTTTAGTCAGGCCACGTCTCAAGGTACATGATCGGGTTATTCACCACCCGTCAGAGGACTCCACACCATTGCAATTAAGAACACCGGTGGAACAGTGCTTTCGTGTGCCTCCTAGGACATGAAGAGTACTATTGAACATACTTCGTGTTACAAACCACACGATGGGGTCTCTTCCTCTTGCCCCTGGGTTTGCGCACAGGAGGCTAGTGCATTTCATATGTCTCTAAGACATGAAGAGTCTTAGAAAACATATTCACTTCCTGTCCATTTCTGAACGGGATATCCCACACTACTTTCCTCGTATAGGGGAGCTAACCGAAATTTATCCGCTTTCGGTGGCGTTCCTTACCATGCTTACCTCCACGTTGGTGTGTCGTTACTGAATTGAAATACTAAATAATAACATACTGTCAGCTTGCCACCTTAAGTATCTATGCTAATAATAGTCCTTATGTGGGCATACTATATGTTTCTCACTCATATACTAAGTTCTTATCGTAATACGATCCTTATTTCATGCGATATTCCCAATGCGGCTCTGATACTATGCTGTAAGGCCGCCTGACCCAGCTTTCTGGTCCGTGCATGATCGCCCAGAAATAGCATTGGGTGGTGTCGTGCGATGCAGCAACCAACAGCACATGTGTAAAGGAAACATATTACATAAATCATTTTCAGAAGCAAACTAAGTGTACTTGACAAATACTTTATCTAAAATACTACTACAGCAAAAGACTATAACTCTCACGACTCATTTCTAACTCAGCAACAAAGAAACTGTCCAGCCCGCGGACGTTTCTTACTAGAACCACCAATCATAACCAGCAGCGGCAAAGTTGCTCCTGAGTATCCCCTCGGACGGTTCCGAGTCTTATCGGACAACCATAATAATAGCACATAGTCAATACCTGCAAAACAACTAGTATAGTATCCGTGAGCATAAAGCTCAGCAAGACTTAACCATCGAACCTAATCGTGAAACTCTACATGAGGGTAAAGACTTAAAGTAGGATAGCAATTTGCATAAAGAACTTGCCTAAAAGTGCCTTATTCTCAGGTCTTATTAACAGCAAATTAAAAGTAACCTTGGGCACGCCACATCGGGTGTCCACAATCAAACAAGAAACACTTTCCCCCGATGTAAATTGCTCACGGTGGAAATGAATCGAGTTTGCACTAGTCTATTCATATAAAGTAAGATCACAACACTAGTATCAACTTCAAACCATAATGATTAGTTCTTATCTCATGCAAATTCTTACTATGTCACAACTGTGAGAACAAGTATGCTCACTACCGCGAGCGATATGACGGACCGAAATCCTTACGCCCAGGATCTCAGAGGGTGGTGCCGCTCGATGCGACACCTGACAGCACACATCATAAGAAACCATTGCATTATATTGAAAACAAACTGAATATGTACAAAAGGTAGTAGAAACCTTCAGTTTTACACCTAATTACAGAGGTCTACAGCGGAAGCTAATTTTTACAACTCACGCCCACCAACTAGCAAAAGTCGGATGTCCAGCCCTGGCGACAACCCACACTAGCTGCACTCATCTTCAGCGCGGCGTGTACGGCTCCCACTCATCCGTGGTCCCTGACAGAGGGTAGCCCTCACCGGTAGATTCATAACCCGAGTCCGTGGGGTAGTCCTCACCTGCAAACACTCATAGCAGAAACCGTGATCACGATGGCTCAGTAAGGCTTAACCGACTCACCTACACAGGAAACTCTACATGCAGGTCATAGACAGATGGGATGGTAAACTGGAGCAAACGGACACGCCTACAAGTTCATCCTTAGTTCATCTTTTAGCCACAAATTAACGGTTCAGGAATCTGAAATTTAGTGAGCAATATTTGGTGGCACACATGAAGCAATACAAGTTATTCATAACAGCAATATTGAATAACATCATTCCATATGTTAACCTACGTCACGACTCAGTGACTAAGTGTTACTCATCACCACGAGGTACGGCGAATCGACACGATAAACACCTGCAGGGATACCCGAAGAGCACGTCACGTACACCCACCCGTGGAGATGCACAGCGCGCTCACTCGATGTCGTACGGGACAACCTTTCACCAAACAACCTAAATGTTGAACCGGTCACACCCAAATGGACAGGAGGTTCCCTACACAGAGCATCTCTCTATGCCCATTAGCGGATTTCCACCTTGCTGCCCTCAACCTACACCTAAATTGGTGCGTTATGCCTCGACGCCCGGAGGTATAGGTTACATCAGTTTATCGGGGCCCATATATCTGATATGCCTTTGGTACGTTCAAACTTGATCAGTGTGGGCCGCACATGGATCGGTCCTCAATCGACACGAACAGGGCGACACACCCTAGACTTCCTCTTGCTGCGTCCTAGCCCCTTCCTAGTCTCATTTTCTTCTTACTAAAGTTTTCTCACAAGTTGAACCAATCCCATGTGTCCCAAAACCTATCCTCTCGAGTAGATTCCAACTACTCGACCGAAGTCTATAAACATTAATCTCAGCATGAACTATTCGAGGACTTAGACACTACCCTCACTCTCGTTAGAATGATCTGGTTATGCAATTGGGGTTTTATCCATCCTACACCTAATGCGCATACATACTTCACACTAAGTGTATATAAAGCAAGACTTTATAAAACTTGTTAAATGCAAACCGTGGCTTGCCTTGTAGCTGCTGGTCGGATGTTAGTGTCTCGTCCAGAAGTAGGAAGTCCAAAACTTCCGGGGTCTCTTCACCTTCAGTGACTACACGTAAGTACATTAACGATATGTCAATTTAAATGCAACGTTTAAATTTAGTATGTAAAGACTGTAGGGTGGATTGGTAAGGACCTAATCAGAGACTTGACCAAATTTCATTTGAATAAAAACTCATTTGAGCTCTGCACAAATAAAAGCCCAAATGGTCATTAATAGAGCTTCTATGGATTTCCACGGATTTTCATGGGCCAAACCATTAATTTCTATAAACCAGAGTTTTAGATGGTTCTAATGGAGTTGGTCTCATGTAATTTAAAGAATCCTAGAGGAAGTTATGCCCTAATCAAGATTTGAGAAAATCTGAAAAATGTTTCTGTACATTTTTCTATTTTCTCAGGCAGTTCACTTGATCATACCATTAGGGGGACTAAATGAACTTGTATGGATCTGAAGTTTTTCCTTTGACTCAAGGATTTTCAAATGAATATCCTAGCAAAATTTCAGAATTTTCAATAAAATAATTTTCCAGATAAAATTTCAAACAATTTAAATTCTAGGGAATTGATTCTAGAAAAAGAATACGTTTCATGAGCTGAAATTTAGTTTGCTCGATAGTACTTGAAAAGCTGAATCTACCAAAATTTGGTTCACCAAATTTGGACCAACCTAGCAAAAGTAATGGCCATTTGAAATTGAACCAAAATCCAAAAAAATTTAGAAATGTTTAAACCCTGCGTGCGGGTCCCACCCACGCCTTCTTCCTCCTCGCGCGTGCCCGAGCCTGGGTGGTGGCACTCTAAGGCGAGGTCCGCCGGCAGAGGTTTCCCGGCCTCCTCTAGGGCTAAGGCTCGCCGCCCCTGCCTAACAGAGCACGAGAAACACATCCTCGGGGTCGGCCAGAACTCTAGGTGGCCGGAAACTGGTCAGCGACGGCCCGCGGCCTATGGAGCAACTCCGGCGACGTCGCACGGCTCCTACAGAGGCCCATTCTGAGCAACTCTTGGCCCTACAGCTCCGTGGTGATCTGCTAAGCACGGACATGGTGCCGGTTCACCGTGAAAATGGCCGGAAATGGGAGGTCACTGTCGACCTAGGTCACATATCGGCGGCGACTTGAATAACTCGACAAACAGAGTCTATACTCGACGGTTTTTGGTACTTTTTGATCCTAGATGGCCATGGGAAGGTCTAAAACACGTGTGTAGCTCGGCATATTCTGTGGTGAGCTAATCCCCACGAATTTTTGAGTTTGGAGCGGCTCGGTTCTATGAACACCGAAACTTATCTGGGGAAATTCTCCCACGATGATGCATAAAATAATGAGCAGATTGTACTTGCATGACAAGCACCTTAGGGCGGTCGGTTCTTATATTAATTGTTGGCCACGAAATGGCTTGTATCCCTCAGGCGCCGGAGAGCCAAGCGAGCGAACGGCGGCGAGTGTTTTTCGGATCTGTGCGAGGGAGAACAGTGGGGCGCGAGGGAGGGAAAATGGTCCACGGCAGAAGCCACGCTCTTATCCTTCGGTCAGCAGCTCAAGTTGAGCATGAGGCGGCGCTCCACCGCCGCTCGGTCGAGCCGCAGCTCGAAGCAAACAGAGGCGGTTCCCTCTGTTGATCATGCTGGCCTGTGGGCCCTCTCTCCCCTTCTCCCTTTTTCATCTTGTTTTCACTGAAAAGATCTCAGCTACTCACAAATGAATGGAATCATTAGTCACCAAGTCGTTAGTGGAATTTGATTTCCTCAAATTGAAGTTGGTTTGTCTATATTTGGTTAATATTGGAATTTGAAAATTCAAATTCAGTTTGAATTGATCCAAATATAGCTCCCGACAAGATGAACTCCAATGAGGATGAAAATTGGTGGACTAACTCAGAAGAATGTGCTTAGTTCGAAAATTAAGTTAACTTTTGAATCCAAGTGATGAAAGTAGCTGAAATTTGAATTCGCATTCAAACTAGCCCTTTTTACAAATGTCTCCAAAAGTGCCTCAAAATGATTTGGAGTTGCATGGAACTTGGCATGGGCACTCCTAAAAGTATTTAGGGCCAAATGGTGAGCTCAGCGTCTCATGTTTTATATGTGTGAGCTCCTACTTTTTAGAGTTATGGGTTCTTCCGCTAATCACCTCTTGATGGTGTTTACTTGCTCTTCACAATTGTTCATGGGTTATCCACAAAATTAACTGTGGTGCGGGTATGTGATGAACATTTTTAGCAAGTAAATGCTTGGGCTTTTCCAACCCTCCCCCCTTAAAAGAATCTCGTCCCGAGATTATAAAAGAAGAGACAAATATGTAAGTGGAATTACACGTGATGAGACGCCATGAAATCCGGGTAGTTTGAGCGAAGAAATTCTTCGCTCTCCCACGTCGCTTCCTCAGCGGTGTGGTTGCTCCAAAATACTTTGTAGAACCACAGCATTCGGTTACGCGTGGTCCGAGCCTTCTCATCAATAATCGCCACTGGATATTCAGCATAAGTCTAATCAGGTTATGGCTCGCTAATGTTTTCGGTGGAAACAGTAGCCGTATACTTCAGACATTTTCAAAGTTGTGAAACATGGAAAACATCGTGACCACAAGTGAGAGATGACGATAGATCCAGTCTATACGCCACTGGTCCACACTTCTCGGTGATGGCATAGGGTCCAATAAATCAAGGAGCGAGTTTCCCCTTCACGACGAATCTTTCGGGATTGGGCGACCTTCAAGTTGGCTTAAATAATCTGAACGCGCTCTTCGGCGTCGTTCACCAAAATCAATCCCGAACGTGACCCTTTGACTGGACTCGCACCTGTTCAATGGGGTGCGGCATTTGCGTCCGTAGAGAGCCTCATATGGTGCCATTTTGATACTCGCTTCATAGCCATTGTTGTACGAGAATTCCGCCAACGGTAGATGATCATCCCAATTTCTACCGTGGTGGATGGCACATGCTCTCAACATGTCTTCTAACACTTGATTCACCCTCTCCGTTTGCCCATCTGTCTGAGTGTGATAGGCGGAGCTTCTAATCAGCTTAGTACACAAAGCAGCGTGTATCTGCTCCCAAAAAATGAGCCACGAACAGTGCCCCTCGATCTGAGATTATAGTCTTGGGTATTCCATGCAAGCATAAAGTTCTTGCAATCACTACAGGAATATGAACAATTAACGACGGCTGGAAACCGTCGTTAATAAAGGGAAAACCATCATAAATAAGTTATTCACAACGGGGAAGCCTTATTCATGACGGTTTTCGGCCGTCAATGATAAATAGTCGTAAATAAGGTTGTTAACGACGGTTCCCATCGTAAATAAGATTTTTTACGACGGCTAAATAATCCCACCGCGAATAAGCTCCCCCGACTGCCAGGTGGCTGGGGGGATTTATTCACGACGGGCTGATCTTGGCCATCATGAATAGACCCATTATTTACGACGGCCGACACCAGCCGTCGTAAATACTAGTGGCTTATTTACAACGGCTGATCTTGACCGTCGTAAATAGTAATGGCTTATTTACGACGGCCAGCATCAGGAAACCGTCGTAAATAAGTTTGGTAATTTTTTTTAAAAAAAAATAGAAAATACTGCCCTGGCTTCGAGGGCAGCCCTAGCTCGATGGCCAGCTCATACAGGCAGTCAACAATAACAACAACAATATGCAGTAAAAATATTATATACTTCTACACTAGCTAGACACACACACAACACTACAAACTACCATGTGCGCTATCTCCAGAACCCGGGAACTAGTCCTCCAGCCTTCGTCCTCCCGGTAACTGAGGCGATGGCATGTGAGCCTCGGTCGCAGAGCCCTGTTATGTATAAGTGTAGTTAGACAAGTTATAAGTTTTAAAATGGATGCATATTTGCATAGGTGAGCTTATTATAACTTAGAATTGATCAAGTTAAACTAGTTTTGGCTATGTTTGACTAAGTTTGGTGATATTCTAATAAATTTGGCTAAATTTCATCAAATATGGCTAACTTTGTACCTCTGCTCCTGTAAACGGGGCATGTGGCTCCTGTGGGGGCTGCCACTGTGGAAAGACGACCGGCTGCCCTGCCACCATAGCCTGTGAACAGAAAACATTATCATACAACCATCATTGATATGTTAGAAATATTAATTAAAACGACCGTAACATACCTGCATTGCCATTTGCATCTGTGGCATGAACGAGGCTTGATACTCATCCCAAGCCCTGCTTGCCGCAGCTTGACACCGCCTTTCTTGCCAGAGCTGCTCCCTTTCTAGCCGGAGCTCCTCCTGTGTCCTACGGAGCTCGTCCCGAACACTCTGGAGCTCCAGGGAGCTCGGCTGTCTCGATCCCACCTGCCGTGATGAAGAGCCACTCGAGGAAGGTCGTGCCACCCTCGAGTCGATAACTCCATCGAAGATGGCAAACCTACGAAAGAAGGAATATTATTAAATTTTGAATCTCAAATTCATTAACATTAAATACTAAAAAGGAGAACTTACGTCCATGAGGTTTCTCGCCTCCGGGTGCATATGTGGCTTCCGGGATAATTGGTGCGCTCTGCCAGTCAAAGCCTTCACCGTGAAGCCACTCCGCCTCCTGCTCATACCTTGCCTACAAAGACGAAAAGATAATATCATCAAAACCATTTAAGAAAACTCAATACAAATACAAAACAACTCACCAGTGCGTCCGACGCCGCCTGAGAACACAGCTGGTCAGGCTGTGACGGGTCACTTCCTCTGTGACCCCTCTTCCAGACCTGAATCGGAGTCGGCTCCTGACAGCTCTCACGCTCCTATGTATATGTGTTAGTTTAGTGAATAATTTCAACATACTTCAAAACAATAGTAATCACAGTTACCATGCATTTAGCCAGACGTAGATAGCCATCCGCACCAAATGTGTGTTCCCATCCGTCCCTCTGCTCTGTCGACGGGTCCTAGAAACCTCCTGGAACCCCTGACTCGCCCACAGAGCACACAGGGCACGTTAGTCCTCCGGACGACCATCTAACCACGCTACACCGACCTGCATACATTTATTATTAGGTTATAGACTATTTATCTATTGTGATTCTTCCACATTTTAAAATAAATATTTTACAATTTACCTCTGCGTACTGCTCCGCGGTCAAGTACCTGGAAGCCACGTTTCTGAATGCCCCCAGCTCGCCCTCTTCCGAATGCAGCTTCATGTATGCTCTCATCGCTTGAATTCTTGCGTTCGATAGCGACTGCGTAACGAGCTTCCGAGCATTCTTCTAGAACATGGCTCGGGCGTAGTCCACCTCAGCCGTGTCCTCCAAACGATACCGTGCCTAAAAAAACATATTTATACATCATTGGTATTAACCATATTATAGACTTGTATTACAGAAATATATATTTCATGCTTACCATAAAGTTGGACCACACAGCCTCCTGGTGGTTGCCGTGAGCAACGTGCTGGGTGGTGGCGTAATCGTCCCACGACGTGGCAGGGACACCGTTCACTACACCGGGGTAGTGCAAACGGATAAGCCACCTGAGGACACTGTTCACTTGCGTGTGGCGTCCTTACTGCCACAAAGTCCTGCTACCCTTACTCTCCGCTCGGTCTCATTTTTCTTGCCATGTCTATCATGTGCTATCTCTACCCGAGTCGAGTGCCTCTAGCCTATGCTCGCGAGTAGTTCCAACTACTTGACTTGTACCGATTCCTACCCTAACTTAGCTTTGCAGTAGCTAACGGGGTTTGCAATCCTAAACCCAACCCATGGTTTTCCTGGCTATGCAACTGGGTTTCAAACAAGACTCTAATGCAAGGAATCATAATACTCAATTAAGTGCTCAAAACAATAAAAATCTGTAAAACGGTTAATGCAAACCGGAGTATGCCTTGCTGCTCTTGGTCGTAGGCTAGCTGCTCCTCCGGAGTAACGAAGTCTAGGACCTCGGGTTCCTCCTTGACCTTAGCGACTACATGATATAAGAAGTACATGTATTAAATTAATGCATTTGAATTGACTTTTAAATGTGTGGACCTTCTAAGTCTCACTAGACAGACCCAAAGATTGTGAAACTTTTACTGTGGCTTGGTTACAACCTAAACACAGACTTGGTCAAGTTTTAATTGCAGCAAAGCTCATTTGAGCCCTCCACAATTAATCATGTCCTTGACCTCAATTGGAACTCTTAGGGTGTTCTAGGGATCTTCATGGAACAATCAATGACTTTCTGAAAACTAGATTTTCAGAGGGTTCTAATAGAGTTGGTCTCACTTAATTTGAAGGTTCCTAGCCAAAGATATGAGCTAAACAATTTCAGAGAAAAATTCTGAAAATGTTTCTGAATATTTTCTATTTTCTCTGGAACAGTTTCAATAATCACACCATTAGGTGGATTGAATTAGCTGAAATGGACCTGAAATTTTTATGGTAGTTCAGGTATATTTTGGTGAACATCCCAGCAAAATTTCAGAATTTTCCTCCAAGGGATTCTCCAGTTAAAAGTCCAAACAGTTTTAACTTTGAGGAATTAATTCTGGAGAATTAAGGATTTTCATGAAGTGAAACTTGATTTGCTGGAAAGTGCTCAGAGAGCTGAATCCAACAATATTTGGTTCACTCGATTTGGAGTTTTCTAGCCAAAGTTATGAGGATTTGAAGTTTGAATGAAATCTGAAAATCGGGGAAAAGTTTAAACCTGCGGGTGGGCCACGGGGACACGTGTTGCGCACTGAGGCGTCGGCACACCGGGGTCTACGGAGTTCCTGCACGCCTGCACAACGGATCCCAGCCGCACCCGATCCTGATTTGAATTTTTAAGTCGCTGACGGCCGGGCCACGCGTCTTCTTCTTCCTCCCGACGCTCCCTCGCGCCCGCGCCGCCTCCCCTCGCCGGAGCAGACCCGCAGCTCGCCGGCTTGCTGCTGCCGGCTATCGCACGGTCTGAAACTCGCCGCCAAGGGGTTACCGACGTCAAGGAACACGTCTGTGGGGTCAGTTTCAGCTGGCGGTGACCGGAAATAACCCGGCGACGTGCGGCGGCCTTGGTTGAGGTTCGGCGCCGTCGGCCATGGGTTCTAACCCGCCAAGACCTCAAACAATCGGTTCTACAGCATCAGTACACCTCTAGGAAGCTCGACAAGGTTTCAAAGGTGTTCAAAGATGGCGGCAAGTTGGTAGGCACCGTGTGACCGATCGTTCCCGCCATGAATGTCCTCGATCAAGCTCAAAATTCGTCACTCCTAGTCGGTTTCATACCACGGATGCAAAAAGGAAACTGATCGCCGGCTAGTCCAGCGCCTATGTGCAAGATTTGATAACTTAAGAAGAGTCATAGAGTGGGAATTCGAAGAATCCGTACCGGAAGCTCGGTTTAAGACCGCCGGAGCAAAATCTGGAAATTCGTAGCGGATTCTTCACGGTTTGCTTCAAGACTTGGAGGAGAGCAACACGGTGGTCGCGCGCTCCTGTTGTCGCTCTTGCTGGACCGTGAAAGCCCCTGTGGAACGCTGTCCACGTGATACCAATCGCTGTTCTTCAGCTCAGTCGCGGCGGTCGTTGTTGATCACGGGAACGGGAGCCGAAACCCGGTGGTTCGGGCGTTGGGAGGGTGGTGCTTGATCTCAGCGTGCTGCCTAGCAACTCGGGGGAACGAGGGTGCAATTGTTTTCTTTGTTTTTCCCGATCGACCGAGCGATCGGAGGAAGAAAAATGGTGCTGCTCGATGTCGCCCGTGAGGAGATAAAGGCAACCGGTCTTCGCTCGGGCTGAGGCAGTGACGGTCGCGTGGGGAAACGAGAAGGCTGCCCTGGGCGCCAGCGCGTGAAGGGGGAAGCAGCTGGTGGCGCCGGTTCCTTCTCGGTGGCACACCCGGCAGCTGCTCAGTGGAATTTCCCACTGAGGCTGTGACGTTGTGTGCAAGTCTTCCCTCTTAGCTCTATGACATGTGGGTCCCACCCTCAATTTTAACCTCTGAACTTAACTCCAATCTACTGTGGTAAACAGTAGTTCCCACAAAGCCCCTGGTGATTTGAATTATCAACCTTTGAGCCATTTGAATTGGTTAGGATTCAAATTGGGTTTGGTTTGGATAAATTTCAGCACATGTTCAGTTTGAAATTCAAATAAAGTTTGAATTTGCCCCACTTAGCTCATGTCAAGATCAACTCCAAATGGAGTGAAAATTGGTGTGTGAGATCACAAAAATGTGCTGAGTACGAATATGTCTCCCACTTTTGAATTCATTGGATCAAACAGTTTGAATTTGAATGTAGTTTCAAACTGCCCTCTTTCTAGCTGTGCCCAAAATGACCTCAAAAGGTTTTGAATTTGGGTGAAACTTGGCATGGACATTCCTAGCACCATGTAGGAGTTTTCATATGCCCAGCCCCTGTATATCACATGTGGGAAATGCCACTTTTGCAATATGTGAGTTTGTTCTCTAATGAGCATGTTGATGGTGGTTACTTGCTGTTCAAATGTGTTTATCAACTTGCTTCAAATGAGGTGTGTGTGTGGTGATGAACACTTCAAACATGTGTCAAAAACTGAGGCCCTTACAACGACGCAGAGAACAAGTATGCTCAAAACCGCGAGGGACGGTGATTCGAATCAAAAACACCCGGCTGACACGACACATACGCCCGTCCGAGACCGGTGATCAACCAATCCCCTCAACGTCATATGTGGCAACCTTTCACACGACACCCGAATATCGAACCGGTCCCACCGACTTGGATGAAGTTGCACTACGGCAAACCCTCGTAGAGCCGACTTCTCTATCCTTTCAGCATCTGCATAAGACACCCAGGTTAACATGTTACATTGGTTTCCTGGGTCCCATATAGCCAGTATGCATCTGGTACACAACTCAAACTTGTCCCACAGGGCCGCACACGGGAACGGGCCTTAATCGACTCTGACAGAGACTAGGTTCACAAGACCACGTCCTTGAGCCTTCCATCCATACTGCCCGGTCTCCATTCCCAACTATGAGGATCCATTCCCAACTCTTCCGATTGATCCCCCTTAATCCCGGTTCACGAGTAGGAAACGGTCTACTCGAGTTATGCCACTTTTAATCCACTTTTGTTAACTTGAGATCAGCATTTATAATCAGGTCATAACCTACTCTACATCAAACTCCAGAGTTTTTTGGGTCATGCATGTGGAGTGTCATACAATCTAGACTTAATGCAATAGCCAACATACTAGACATTATAAAGTGATTACAAATAAAAACTTGTAAATTTGATGCAAACCGGGGCTTGCCTTTGTTTTGCAGTGGATTAATATATACAGTTCAATTAGTGAAGACCACTTGAGGCTCGATCTCTCGCCTTCCTCCTTCTTTGATCTCCACTCCGATTGTTTCAAAATCTCCACGTAGATGCTACACGTGATGAATATGCATATGTATTTAATTGTAAATATTTTGCTAACAAGTTCTAATGACAAGTTTAAAAACTGGAACTCTGTTTAAGAATTTAAAATGACACTGGTGCTAAGGTTTGGGTTAATCAACATGATTAAGTGCTAAGTGTTTTCCCCACTCATGTTTTGAGCACCTAAAGATGTTAAACAGAACAAGGGTGATCCAGAGCTCCAATGGAGCTGAAAATTTTCATGTGAGTTCCTTGTCACGAGAAAGTCATCTGGACAAAAAATTAGCACTTTTCATTGAGTGGTTTGTTCAGAACAATTCTCTAAGCAATTAAGAAAAAAGGAAATAATTCTGAAGTAACTCACATGTCCATACCAAACTTAGTGAACTACAATTTTAGTTATAGTTAATAGAGCATGAATGAATTTTCCTAGGATTTTTGGCGCTAAGAATTTCCCAGAACTGAATTTCCAAGTTTTCGAAATTTTCTGAAAATGTTTCTGTATTCATTTGAACACAGCAAATTGAAATTAGAATTCTCTTAATCAAATCAACTCCAAATGAGCTGAAGTTTGAACAGGAGCTCACTAACATCCTAAGGACTATTCTGGCGAAATTTGAGGATTATTGGATAAACCAAACTCCCTCTAAAATTCTTTTGCTGAAAAGCTTTAAAGAGTTTTCCAGAATTAAATAATGACTTTCAGACAAATTGGGTTGCATATTTGGATAGTGTTTTCAACCTGAACCCAACCCAATTTGAATCACTAATTTTTGGATCTTCGTAGCAAAAGTTATGAGGTTCTAAAGTTTGGGGAAATTCTGGAATTCAAATTAACCAGGAAAAGTTCAAATCTCTGACTGCGGGTCTGGCAGCCATGTGTCACCCTCTCGGTTAAACCACACGGGACCACACGGTCTTCCCGCGCTGTCACAGCCAGATCCCATGCAACAGAGAATCCCACCCCTGTTCACTGAGGGACTGACATGCGGGCCCGGTCACTTCATCGTCTACCTCCGGTTCCCTCGCTCTCGCGCCGCCGAGCTCGTAGGAGATGCACTGAACTCTGTCGTCCGGCCATATCCTGAGCTCTTCCCCGCTAGGGCCTAAAACCATGCGCTGAACACGTTGGAGGAACTTCCCCCGACAGGCGGTGGCTCCAACACAGCCCGCGACGTTTCGGCGGCTCGGTGCAAGTTCGGAGACGTCGCCCGGCCCTTCTAGCCCGCCAAAACTTCAGTGGAATGGCTCTACAGCACCTGTGGATGCTAGGGGAGGTCGACATGGCCGTATAAAAGATCGGAAATGGCTCTAACCATGGTTGCACCATGCACCCGACGGCTTACCCTACTGTCACCATTGGAAAACCTTCAAATACGCCGGCTACAACCGTTTCCAAGCAAGGGTTGCGAAGCAAATTTGTGCACCATCGAGTCTAGCTCCTGTGAGTGGAATTTTGTGGGCTCTAAGCAACTACAGATCGAGAATTTAGAGTTTCCTTGCCCGCGGGTCCGTTTACACCGACCGGAAGCAAAAATGAAATTCCTCCGCCAAGGCTCCACGGATCGAACCAAGCTTTGGAAGTGAGCAGCGTGGAGTCTTGGCGCGTCCGAGAGCGCTCTTTCTCAGCCAGGAAAATCTATCTGCAGGGCTGTCCACGTGCGACCTCCACTCGGTTGAAATCCGGCTGCCGCGGGAACTTGGTGTGCTCGGAGTTGTGAAGGCCGAGCTCACTCGGTTGTGGTCCGAGAGATTGTGGAGAAGACCGTGGGGTTGTTTTGATACTGCCTGGGGCTTTGCACGAGAGGGAAACCCGGCTCACAATCGATTCCGGGGAGGCGGCAACATCTCTGTTGGGTTCTTGCGCGGAGGAAAGAGAACAGTGAGTTCTCGGTTCCGTGGGCGAAAAGGAGCACGGCAAGAAGTGAAAAGATCGTGCGGAGGGTGCCAGCGCGAGGAAAAACGGTGAGGAGGTGGCTCTCGGTGCCCCTCAGTGTCACACTGGCTGCAGCTCTGCTCGGGTGAGAAGGAAAAACAGAGACTTTGCAGTGAACTTGAATTGCAATTTTTCTGCCTCTATGACATGTGGGTCCCACAAGTTAGTCCCCCCTTTATCCCTCAAAAGATCTCCAAATTTGGCAGGTGACCAATTCAAATATGGCAACTAAATTTTTGGAGCTCATTTGGACATGTGGCCAAGCTTCTTCCAAATTCGAATTTGAATTCAACTGCCCTTATATGTCCTCTTGCAAATGCCTAGCCAAAATACTTCCAATTGTGGTAAAAATTTACATTCCCACCAATTTGGGACTGAGGATTTCGCATATGGAATCCATGTTTAAATTTGGTTGCTGCAAATATAAACTTTAAACCAACAGTTTGAAAGCCTCTTTTCTGATGACCCATTTGAATTTGGGTGAAAACTTTGGTTTGCTCCTAGCCCATGCTTGATCACTCTTGGTGCTAATCTGAACCTCACACGTACAGTTTTAATTTGCCCCTCAAATTTGAATTCAGCTCAAATTCAAACATGAGCATAATTCACTCCGTTTTAGCTCACCCTAAAAGCAAAAGGTTGCCACCATAAATCTCCTCAATTTCAAATGTATGAGGTTCTATGTATATTCAAATGTTTAGCGGCAATTTGAGGTTAGAATTTGAGTCTAAGAACCTGCTTTTGATTCTTTCTCAAACACATGTATGATTTTCACATGATTTTAGCTCCACCTTGATCCAACACATTCGAATGAATGCTTGAACCCGTGTTGTTGAACCCCACGTATACCATCCCGTGTAAGAAAGTTTTTGTAAGTCCCATTTTTCATGAACCCGAAACACAATGACGTTCAAACATCTGTTTCTTTACATTCACGTTTTTGGGACTTTTACATTCCTCCCCCCTTAAAAAGAATCTCATCCCGAGATTCCAAAAGAAAAACAAGACGGGAGAGGTAATTCCGAGCTGTTCGACGATAAAAGCTCCGGATCGTTCATGCGGGGGTAATCTTTGCTTGTCACGTTGTTTCTTTCATGGTATGATTACTCCACAGCAACTTCTAAGATCTTAATATCCGGTTCCAGGAGTTCTGGACCCCTTCGTCGATAGTCTGAACCGGTCACTCAGTGTAGGCACGATCTGGCTTCAACTCCTCGATTTCTTCGGTGCGGACAGCAGTGGTAAATTTGGGGCATTTCCGCAGCTGTGACACATGAACCATGTAATGAACACCCGCAAGACATGCCGGTAGTTCCAGCCAATAGGCTACGGGTCCGCACTTCTCCGTGATAGCAAATGGATCTAAGGCTCGGGGTGCAAAATCTCCCCTTTACATCAAACCGGTGAATTCCTTGCATCGGAGACACACGAAGATAAACGTGTTCTCCACCGTCGAATTGCAACGGTCTACGCCTTTGATCATCGCAGCTTTTCTTTCAGGATTGTGCAGCCTTCAAGTTTGCTTGTATTCACCGAACTCGGTCATCAGCTTTGTCGACTAAATCAACCCTGAACAGTACTCTTTTTCCGTACTCACACCACTTCCGCGGTGTGCGACATATCCAGCCGTAGAGCTTCATCTTACGAGGTATAACTATACGGTCTTTAAACCATAGAGTACCCTCAGTGTCCTTCGTAAACCACCTCATCTCTTCGTTGTCTATTTTTATCCGTATGTGAGACATACCCTTGTCTCTCCTTTGAACCTCAGCAATATCCTCTCGGATTGTTGGAATGAGAGCAATGTAATAAAGTACTCCATACGGAATGACACGGAGACTGGGTTTTTCTTCTTCTAACTCTGCAATCGCCAAGTTGTGAACGTGGGCTTTCTGACTAAACGTGTCGGCACCCGCGTTCACTTTTCCCGTATTGTAGTGGAACTCAAAGTTATGATCTTTGATGAGCTCTAACAATCTTCGAGCATACCCTTGCACCAACCAGTTGAGCAACTAAAATATCGATGCAGGGCGGGTACTTGTTGTTTATAGTGACAGCATTGAGCAAACGATAATCAATACTTAATCTTAGTGTCTCGTCGTTCTTCTTAACGAACAGCGCAGAGCAACCCCAAGGTGATGAGCTTGGTCGTATAAAACCTGTGCTCATGAGTTCACTTAGTTGCTCCTTTAACCCCGCTAGTTCATTGGGTGCCATCTTATATGGCCTCCGTGAGATCGTTGTTATTTCCGGCGCCAGTTCAATCTTGAACTTGACGTCCCGTTAGCCTGCATGCCCAGTAACTCATTGGAAACACATCCGATATTCACGTACCACTGGACTATCCTCGAGCTTAATCACTTCCATGCGGTAGGCCTAACCAGTCCTCTTTTCCGTATAGAATAGACCTTTATGCACTCAACCCAGATTTTGATCCAGTTAAAATAATTTTCATAACTCAAGTTGAATATCAACGTTAAAGCTAACTTCAATATTTTTCTAACGAGTACTCATATGCCTCTAGATCATTTCGGTATCAGAAGTTATAAGTTTACAAAGTTGACAGTCCTGGACAAAATTGGCCAGCATCTCCTTTGTATGTGGCTATATTCATCACAGTTGTATAAGAAAATACAATAAGAATATGAACAAACTTTGAACTAAAACAATGTTGCATATTTAATAACCTTTCCAACGGTATATCATAGGCTCCTTAGGGATTTTTCTACAGAAAGTTATGGCTTAAAAACAGAAAGGTCCAGAGAGGTTTTTCTGCTGTCCTGGTTCTGGACAGTTTGCCTTCATCTGGACTTTTCACCAACTTAACGTGAGATTTGGCTCTGGAGGTCTACAAAGAAGTTGTAGAGCACTTGAAAATATTTCCAGAACTATATCGCACACCTTAATTGGGTAAATCTACTCAGAGTTATGCTCTGTCAAAATCCAGCAAGAATACCTGCCAGAAACAGAGCACTCTGTTTTTGAAACCTTTGAAGCCTAGTCATTCTCTCATTTAAATCTTAGCTCAAAATAAGAGTTCAATAACTAATATTTGTTTCAAACTTTGATTTTTAGTTGAAAGTTAGCTCATGAATCATTTTTTAATAGGGAAGAGGTTATTAAGTGTAGTACGGTCTCTCGCAATTGTGGCACTAAACGGTCTCTCGCACACGTGTACTACACGGGATACATACGTGGTTAGTACCTGCAGAATAACTGAATGTTGCCTAGAGGGGGGGGTGAATAGGCCTTACAGAGTTTCCTGCACACTTAAAGTAATTGTCAAAAACTTGCTTGACCGGACTAGTCCGTTTGTGTGAGCGGACTAGTCCGGTGTGCCTGAAGTGTGTAGATTGTATTAAGTGTTGTGCAGGAGAATTAACGTGTTTAGCAGCAGAAATAAGAACACAATTATTTTATTTTGAGTTTACAATATGAGGTGTGATTATGCACGTGAATGAGACTTAAAAATTTAAAATATGAAATTTAGCAACTAGATGTTCTAATCAACAAAAACAAGGAGGCATGCGAGACACAAATTTTACCGAGGTTCGATCTCACCAAGAGATCTACGTCCTCGTTGAGGAAGCTCACACAGAGCCGGGTCTCTAACCCTTTCCTTCTTCAAGTCACCACACAAGGCCGACTTGACTCCACTAGCACGGGTAGTCACCAAGTTTGTGGGGCAACCTCACACGTTGAGGGCTCCACAAGAATTAGAATGAGAAAGCGATCAAATACACTCAAAAAGATTACAATGCAGAATATGAGTGTAGAGAGATCAAACCCCAAGAGCTCACAACGAAGGAACGACGATCTCCCAATCCCAAATCCAAGTGTTTGATTGATTTTCACCTTTTTTGCACCTTAGATGTGTGGGGAGATGTGTTTTTAGGCTCTTGGGACAGGTGGCGGCGCTAGGGTTTGAGTTTCTAGCAGTATGAGTCGTGTCTCACGTTTGGAAGGCCGTGGATCACCCATTTATATGGTTTCCAAAAAGGTTATCGTTGTAAAACCTAATACCGGACTAGTCCGATATATGATCGGACTTGTCCGGTCTACTTCCAGTGGGCAAAGCGGACTAGTCCGGTCTAAAACCGGACTTGTCCGGTGCTATGTGTAGTGGGGTTCCAGAAAGTTCAGCGGACAAGTCCTGTCACATGGATGGACTAGTCCGCAGTCCTCTAAAGAGGACAACAGAAACATGAGCAGACTAGTCCGGTCTAAAACCGGACTTGTCCGGTTGCATTCCAGTAAGCAGACCGGACTAGTCCAGTCCATGAACGGGCTAGTCCGGTGTCTAGAGGATTTTAGTTGATTTTTAAACCCCTTACCCTTACGCAAAGTCATGAGCTCTTAGGATGTGTCTCTCACACACACCCTATACATTTAAATCTACTTTGCTCTTCTAAATTCCACTAAAGTCTTCCTTTTCGGGCACCACTCTATTTTTCACCTTTTTGTGTGCACCGAGCTAGTTCACTTTGTTTGTCCTGCAATCATTTCATTAGTATCTCATATGCTTGTCATCAATTCTCCAAAACCCACAAGGGATGCCCTAGATGCACTTTCAATCTCCCCCTTTTTGGTGATTGATGACAACCATTTGAGATATCACAATTAAGAGGAAAAAAATGATTTTTCATAAAGTGTGCATATATGAGAGTAATGAATAACTAACAAGAAAGAAGTCTCTCATATACGCACACCTTATGGTGGGGTGACTAACAAAGTGTGTGATCAACAAAAATGTGATGAACGAGGATAAAAGATAACAACGCATCACAATACTATGAAGCATCACACATAAGGTAAATAGTCAAATTACAATAGTTTTAAAAATAAGTACAAGTCCTCGATCACAGGTCCTTAATGACTTATCCAAGATAATCTCTCCACCTTTGGCATCAAGGCACCAAAAAGGGAAAAATCGAGTGGAATCACTCATCGCCGTTCCCACTTTCATTCTCAGTCCTATCTTCATCTTCCTCTCCACCTTGATCTTCATCATCTTGACCATGTAGAGGGTTAGCAGCTGAACCACCACCAAACCCAAGGGAGCTCAACTCTTGGTCAGTGAAGGTTGGCATTTCAGTGAAGACTTCAGCTGAGTCCTCAGAAACCTCAAGTGATCCTTGTGGCTCAATTTCTAGTTTGGCACAGATGGCTTGGATGTTGGCTTTTACATATCTTTGATGCTTCTTCCTGGCCAATCTCTCTTCATGTTGCTTAACTTCAACTTTGCGGCAAGAGGCAAAGATAGAAGATAGCATCTTGAAGATGCCACTTGAGGATTCCCGAGTAGAGGGAGTTGCATGAGTGGTAGCTGCAGCCTCAGATCTTGTCTCCTCTTGAGCTCTCTTGGACCTTTTTTCTTCTCTGGGTGAGGCAGGAGCAGAAGGAGCAGAATATATAGTGGGCTTTTGGGGCCTAAGTCTAGTGTGAGCCACATCCTTTACGAACTCCAATCCTGTCACTTTCTCAATCATGAACATTATGTAGGGTGCATAGCCGCAAGACCGGATGGGATTGATAGAGATATTGACAATGTCATTGTAGATGTACTCAAACACATTGAATTTCCTCTTCTTGCTTATGACCTTCATTAAGGTTCTGAGGGTGCCCTCAACAGTCCCTGCATCTCCCTCTTTGGGAGCTATAGTCTTCCTCAATATCCGATTGAGGACTACAAAGAAGGGCTTCATATATCTTGTGGTTGGAGGCCTGAATGGCATTCTTGTATCATAGAGAAAGTCCAGCTGATCCTTCTCCAGTGGTTTCAGGTTGTGAATCACAAGTTCATTGTCCAAAGTATGCTCAAGATGAAGGATCCTTGCAAATTCTTCATATGCGACAATGTACTGAGACCCATGTGTCATCCAGATCATCCTGTTGTTGTCATCACGAGCAAAGTAGAGAGTGGAGTAGAATTGTGTGATGACTTCATCATTCCAGTCACAATGGAAAGAGAATAGTTCTTTTAGCTCATGAAGCCTTAGGGCTGTCACAACCTCCTGATAAGCTTGACATCTCTTGGACTGAAGATAATCAATATCAACCCACTGACTTTCGACAACGGGATGCTTCATCTTCCGATACACATGTTCATAGTAATCAGCATCAAAAATTGCTCCAAAATCTGGGATCAGCTGACTCTTTGGGCATATTATACACTTCTTCTTTTCTGAACTTGTCAGCTAGTTCACCCCCTTTTCCAGTGTAATCATTATCTGAAGGTTGCCTGTTTCGATGAATGGGATTTTCCATTTTCAGAGGCCAAATGGGACCACTAGCAATCCCCTTCCCTTTATTGAGAGTCCTCTTAGGTCCTAAGGTGCTCTCGGCCATAGCCTTCCCTCGAGGCTTCTTCACAATTACTTTCCTCTTCTTAGGCAAATTTTCGTCGGAAGGTGAAGAGTGGACATTGACATCATGTCTTTTCTTCATCACTCCCTCCTTGGCTCTCCTCACTCTTTCACGTTGAACCTCTTCGTCAAGGTGAAAAGAGCCGTCATCTGATCCTGAAGACATGGTGTCTGATAAGGAGTTCAAGGATTAGATGCGAACGGACTCATTATCGACTTCAAATGGGAGTGTAAGAGTTCAACTGTTAGAGACCGGACTTGTTCGGTTTCAGAGTGTGGACTTGTCCGATGGACCGGACTTGTCCGCATCTGTGCGCCGGACTAGTCCGGCCTGGCATAAGAACACTAATGTTTCATTTGAATCAAATCTCCTATCTAAGGACACAAGGGCAGGAAAGTGGTAGGAGTGCATCTATTGAGGCAATGTACATCCTTTTGAAATCAAAGGAAACTAGCTAGAACTAGAAAATTTGAGATTTTGGTTTTAGTGGGGAATTTACCAAGATTTGAAGATTCGCGTTGAAGGAGCAAGAGTCTATCTGGATGAGTCCGTAGAGTAGAATCCACTCGTCGAGGAGAGGCTTTTTCACGGAGAAAACTTCGAGTTTGAGGGCTCAACTCGAAATTCACTTTGGGAGCTAGGGTTTAGGAGAGGGGGTGAGACAAAGTTCTTATGAGTGGAGAGGGAGGGGTTTGGTCCGGTCAACTGCCTCTATATGCGACTGACCGGACTAGTCCGGTCACGGTAGCAGACTAGTCCGGTGCCCCTGAATTAACCTAATTGTGTCGTCTGTCCGGACTACTCCGGTAGACAACCGGACAAGTCCGGTTCCGACAGACTTGATGCAGATAGTAGAGTTTAGAGGTGATCCAAGGACACTAATTTTCGCAAATAATCTTGGTAATTATAACCAGTAGGCAAGCAACAATCAAACAATGGTAATATTTCGCAAGATTTCTTCATTAAAATAGTTTTCTTAGAAGAAAAAGAGATGAGGAGCGGTTTTTACAATAAAATGTAACATTTGAGGTTGCAACCCGGTATGCAACGTTTCAATCCACATTTCGAGAGTCAAGAATATTAAGTTCATTTCTTAGCTCACAAAACCTTTTCTCATCGAATGGTTTGGTAAAAATATCTGCTAGTTGTTTTTCAGTTCTAACATGTGAAATTTCAATGTCACCTTTTAATGAGTGATCTCTAAGAAAGTGATGACGAATATCTATGTGCTTAGTTCTTGAGTGCTCTACTGGGTTGTGTGCAATTTTTATCGCGCTTTCATTATCACATAGAAGCGGAATATGATTTAGATTGTAGCCGTAGTCTCTAAGAGTCTGTCGCATCCAAAGTAGTTGTGCACAACAACTAACTGCTGCAACATACTCTGCTTCCGCTGTTGAAAGAGCAACAAAGTTTTGCTTTTTAGATGACCAAGAAACTAGGGATCTGCCAAGAAATTGACAAGTCCCTAAAGTGCTATTTATATCGACTTTGCATCCTGCATAGTCGGCATCGGAACAACCTATCAAGTTAAACTTGGATCCTTTGGGATACCAAAGGCCCAAGTTTGGTGTGTGCACAAGATACCTTAGGATTCTTTTTACAGCAATTAAGTGACACTCTTTAGGTGCGGCTTGAAACCTTGCACACATGCATACGCTAAGCATAATATCTGGCCTAGATGCACATAAGTAAAGTAAGGAGCCGATCATTGACATATATACCTTTTGGTCCACATTTGGACCTTCTTCATTGAGATCGAGATGTCCGTTGATTGCCATTGGTGTCTTGATGGGCTTGGCTTTGTCCATATTGAATTTCTTGAGGATGTCCTGTGTGTATTTGGTTTGGCTTATAAATGTGCCCTCTCTCAGTTGCTTCACTTGGAATCCCAAGAAGAACTTCAATTCGCCCATCATCGACATCTCGAACCTATCTGTCATAATTTTGCTAAATTCCTCATAGAAAGACTTGTTAGTGGATCCAAAGATAATATCATCAACGTAAATTTGACATACAAATAGATGATCATCAAAATGTTTAGTGAAGAGTGTATAGTCAGCTTTACCAATTTTGAATCCATTTTGAGTTAGAAAATCTCTAAGGCACTCATACCAAGCTCGAGGAGCTTGTTTGAGGCCATAGAGAGCCTTACGCAGTTTATAGACGTGGTTAGGAAACTCTTGGTCTTCGAATCCTGGTGGCTGCTCCACATAAACTTCCTCCTTTATCGGACCGTTGAGGAAGGCACTTTTGACGTCCATTTGATATAACTTAAAATTATGGTGAGTAGCATATGCCAATAAAATACGAATGGACTCAAGTCTAGCTACGGGAGCGAAAGTTTCGTCGAAGTCCAAACCTTCGACCTGAGAATAACCCTTGGCCACCAGCCTCGCTTTATTTCTTGTTACTACTCCATGTTCATCTTGCTTGTTCCGACAGACCCATTTGGTTCCAACGATGTTCGCACTTGGTCTTTCCACCAGCTTCCACACTTCATTTCTTTTGAAGTTGTTCAATTCTTCTTGCATTGCCATCACCCAGTCTGGATCCCTTAAGGCTTCGTCTACCCTGTATGGTTCCAGAAAAGAGACAAAAGAATAGTATTCACAAAAATTTGCAATGCGAGATCTAGTAGTTACTCCCTTAGCAATGTCACCAATGATATTGTTGACAGGATGGTCTCTTTGTGCACTCTGGTGTACTCTTGGGTGAGGAACTTGTGTAGCTGCTTGTTCTTCATCATCTTCATGTTCATTGTCTCCCCCTAGATCATTGCTTCCATGATTATCATGATCTTCTTGATCTTCCTCCACTTGATCTTGTGTGAAAGCTCCCCCTTGATCATTGCTTCCTTGTTGAGGTTCACCTTGTGCATTTGAGTCTTGCGTTTGCTCTTGTGGTAGAATATCACCAAGTGCCATTTTCTTCAGCGCTTCACATGGAGCTTCCTCTTTATCTAGCATACACTTATCGACTTGCTCCAATTGTGAGCCGTTAGTTTCATCGAACACTACGTCACGTGCTACATCAACAAGGCCGGACACCTTGTTGAAGACACGATAGGCATAGGCATTCGATTCATAGCCGAGCAAGAACCCTTCATCGGACTTCAAAGCAAACTTCGAAGCCCTCGGTTTCTTTTTCAGAATAAAACATTTACAATCAAAAACTTTGAAATAAGAAGCATTAGCCTTTTTACCGGTAAGGATCTCATATGGAGTTTTCTTCAGTAGTCGGTGAAGGTACAGCCGATTTGTGGCATGACAAGCAGTGTTCACCGCTTCTGCCCAAAATCGATCTGATGTCTTGTATTCGTCCAACATTGTTCTTGCCATTTCAATCAATGTTCTGTTCTTCCTTTCGGCCACCCCGTTTTGTTGAGGAGAGTAGGGTGCCGAGAACTCACGCTTTATCCCTTCTTCATCGAGATACTCTTCAACTTGTGTATTCTTGAATTCTGTCCCGTTGTCACTTCTGATGTTCTTCACGGTTGATGAGAATTCGTTCTAGGCTCTTTTCAAGGACTTCTTGAGGATTCCCTGAGTTTCTGATTTATCATACAAGAAAAATACCCAGGTAAATCTTGAAAAATCATCAACAATTACTAAACCGTATTTGTTACCGCCGATACTTATGTAAGCAATTGGACCAAATAGATCCATATGAAGAAGTTTAAGTGGTCTTGTAGTGGTCATTATGTTCTTGGCGGGGTGTGGTGCTCCGACTTGTTTTCCCGCCTGGCAAGCGCTGCACGGCCTGTCTTTCTCAAAAACCACATCCTTTAGACCTAGGATGTGACCACCTTTTAGAAGTTTCTGCATATTTCTCATCCCAACATGGGCTAGCCGTCTATGCCACAGCCATCCCATGTTGGTTTTAGCAACCAAGCAAGTGTTGAGTTCGGCTTTATCTTTGTTGAAATCAACAAGATAAAGCTTTCCCTTCAACATTCCCTTGAATGCAATCGAGCCATCACTTCTTCTAAAAACGGTCACACCCTCATTAGTGAATAAACAGTTATAACCTTTGTCGCATAGTTGAGATATTGACAAAAGGTTATAATCTAGGGAGTCTACATGTAAAACATTAGATAAACTGTGTTGAGGAGATATTTCAATGTTACCGCTACCAAGGACCTTTCCTTGGCTGTTGTCTCCAAAGTATATGCCTTCACTTGGATCCTCGTTGTACTCGTACTCCACAAACATATCTCTCTCTCCGGTCATGTGATTTGTGCATCCGCTATCTAGCACCCACTTAGATCCACCAGAGGAGTAAGCCTGCAAAACATAATTATTCCTTGGTTTTAGGTACCCAAGCTTGCTTGGGTCCTCTCAGGTTAGTCACAAGAGTCTTGGGCACCCACACACAAGTTTTTGAGTTCCTGTGGCGTGGCCCTGTGTATTTAGCAATAACTTTTCCATATTTGTTTCTCATAAGAACATAGGAAGCATCAAATGTACGAAACAATATCCGTAAATCAGATTCATGTGATTTTTCGTTAACAAAGGTGATTTTTTCTTTGCATGATTAAGAGTGGACATGTGTTTGTTCCTGTCAAAGCCAAAACCATCTTTGACGTTGGGAGGTCTAGTGATCATATATGCACTACGTGCATATTTGATCTTCTCCTTATCAAAGATGCCGTTTTGGGAAGGATGCATATCATGAGAAATTGAAGTATTAGAAATGATATTTTTCTTAATAGAGCATATGCAGGTTCCAATTGTTGTCGAACTCATATCTTTGGAGGAAGAGCTCTTGGAGGAAGATGAGTCACCTTGCTTGAGCGACTCAACTTGCAACTCAAGGATCTTGTTAACTCTTGACAAGTTAGCAAGCTCATCCTTGATTGCAATATGTGAGTCCTCTAGCTTTGAGTAAGTCTCCTTACTCAAGGCTAGCTCAAACTCAAGTGACTTGTTCTTCTCTCTTTCAAGCTCAAGAAGTTTTTCAACTTCTTGATATCTCTTCCTTTCACGGATGAGCATATCTTCTTGTCGGTTGACAAGTTCCTCCTTTTCAAAGATTTCGTTCGTCAACATTTCCATTTTCTTTAAAGCAATTTTACTTAATCCTCTAAACATTTCTTCATTATCACTAGAGCTATAAAAGTCATCAATAGAGGTATTTAATGCAGGAGGAGTAAGTTGAACCTTTTTCTTGCCTTCTTTAGCCATAAGGCAAGTATGGTTGTTCATATCCCCTCCTCCCATGTTTGTGAAGAGTGTAGCTCTCATGGTGGGTTTCTTAACGGCAAAGGTGGCCATCTCCTCTTCTTCATCGGAGGAGGACTCATCGTTTGAGTCCCACTCCTTGCCAATGTGAGCTTGATGAGCTTGTCTCCTTTTTCTGAAATTTTTCTTCTCATGTGCTTTTGCTTCCTTCTTCTTCTTGTTTTCTTCATAAGTACAGTCCACCATGAAGTAACCGTACTCTCCACAATTATAGCAAGTACGTCGAGCCTTGGATTTCCCTTTATCCTTGCTTTTTCCTTCATTTGAATTGTTGCCATGTCTTCTCCTCATCATACACTTGAACTTTTTGATAAAGAGTACCATTTCCTCATCATCTAGATCGGTACTCACGTCGCTTGTATCTCCGTCATCTTGGTCTTCACGGGTTTCTTTGAGTTTGGGTCTGCACGTTGCTTTGAGAGCAACTTCTTTCTTTTTGGAAGAGGTAAGCTCGGCTAAGTCTTTGACGTATTGAGCCTCCTTCTCCATCATTTCATGATTTATGATCTTCCCGAATAACTCATCGGGAGTCATTTTGTGAAGCCCGGGGCTTTCTCTAATCATTGAGCAAACTGTGACGTTTCTTGGCATGAAGGCTCTGATCATCCTTTTGACCACCTCGTGATCAGTCCGTTTCTTACTTCCATAGGCACGGATTTTGTTGATGAGTGCCTTCATCCGGTTGTACATGTCTTGAGGTGTAACACCCCAAAATCCTGTTAAGAGGGGAATTTAAAAATTTTTGGACGTGTTGCATGTGTTGCAAAAATTCAAATTCAAACTGGAATTCAATTTAAACTCAAAACAGAAAAGAAATAGAAAAAGAAAAAGGAAAACAGAAAAAAACCGGCCAGTGGGCCGAAACCCACCAGCCGGCCCACCGATCCCGCGCCAGCCCGCAGCCGCGCGCGCCCCCCTTCTTCCCACTGACATGCGGGGCCCGCCAACCTTTCTTCCTCCTCGCGCCCGCGCCCGCGCTCGGCCGGACTCTCTCACCCGAATCAAAACCGACCGGAAAATCTCGCGTATCCCAGCCGACTTCCGGACCCCGAAGACTCCAGCTCGATCTAAACCAACCCGCCGCCCTTCCCCCGTCTATAAAAACCCCGGCATCATCCCGTTTTTCCCCACGATCCGCCGATTTTCTCTCCGGTGAGAACCCGAGCCCCTCCGGCGAATTCTGCCCGATCTACGCTCGGGAATTCTGATCTAACTCGCTGGTCTTGATCCACCGCCTCCGGGGAACCTCGCAGGTGCAGAAAACGCGGTGGTTTGCGGTTCAAACACAGCGCCGATGAGCCTCGCCGTGAATTCACCTCGGACCTCGTCGCTGACCGTCTTCCAGGACCTCCGAGCTCAAGAAAACCCCCGAGGTGAGATCCCCGACCTCCCCTCCACCGATCTATGCCATAAAATCACAGTTTTAGGAAGAATTGACGAAGATCCGAAACTCTCCGGCGAGATCGCCGCCTCCCGCCGCCGTGCGCCGCAGGGCAGCGCCGCCCGCGCTCGATCAGAGCGACGTGGCCGCTTGTGCGCCGTTTATTTTAAATCGCACGGTAGAGTTTAAATCCCCGCGTACCGGTTCGACGTTATAATCTCAGCCGTCTGTTTTAAATCGGACGGTCCATGTCAGCCTCGAGTTATAAAGACTGGAATTTTCTTACGTGCTACCCCCTGGGGTTCTCGGGAAATAAGAGCTAGCCCCGGAAACTTCTGATCTAGCCCCTGGAACTTCAGAAAATCATGTAAATTCATTTAAAAATCAGTTTTAGCCCCTGGACTTAATAAAAATTAGGAAAAACTCCTCCGTTATGAGTAGCTAGACCCCTGAAAATTGTTAAAATAATATTATAGACCCTGTAGTGGGGTGAGTTTACCTTTTTAACCCTGTTTGATATTAAATTTAGGAAATTGAATATGTGGCTAGTATTTAAAATTTAAAAAGTGGGACAAACATATTGACAAATTTAAATTAAAAACTTTCTCAGTACTTAGAAAACCTTGGAGTGAGATAAAAATAGATTTTTGGCTGAAATGAATCTGTTTAATTTATTATTCACATTTATTAGTTATAGGGACACATTTTTAAGTAAAGAATAGTTCTGAAAATTAGGAAAATAAATGTAAAATAGTTTACATCATAGGAAAAGGTCAAAAATATATTATTAAATATTTTAGATCAGAACCTATTCTGTTTAGATGATGTGTCTTATTATTTTCATAATAAAGTTCACATTTAGGCATAGGAAATAAATCCGAAAATATAGCAACTAGTAAATGATAAATGAAGTTTTTAAAATTCAAAGAATTCAGTTTAGGGTTGGTAGAAGTTATGAAGACACATATGGAGTAGGAAAATACCTTTCATGCATACTTGGTAGATAAAAGGTGAAGTAATTGAATATAAGGAATGTTTTTAAATTGGAAACTCATATATATAGTATGCAAGTATAAATGTGAATACAAAAGTAGGAATCATAAATACATGAATTAAAAGTGCATGTAAGCCAAAAATCAACACACATAGAGTAACCACAACACATAGAAATGTGAATGGCTTTCATAAATGTGAATGTGTGGTTTGTATGAAGTGGAAGTGTGAACTATGTCTTACGGATTGTTGTTTTCTTTTGCTATGTGTGATGGTATGAGTAGAACCTGCTCCAGAGCAAGTTCTTCCTTTCCAAGATCAGGACTACCCATTCCCAGAGAAGCAGGAAGAAGGCAAGTGTCCTTGACCACTTTGTTCCTATACTAGGATGTGTAGATAGAATTATTTGCATTGTCAATTGAAAATATGAAACCCATGCTAGGATGTTTCCCTAGAATTGCATTACCTTGTTTCCTTGTAGCTTGGGTTGGGATTCATTTTATCATGTCATTTATTATTATGCATATGCTTAGCCATGCTTAGAATGGGATATTTTGGATATGAGATCATCAGTTTATTTTACCATACTCTTGAATGAGATATTGTGAGTTATGTAGAGGTAGGGATCAAGGCAAGTTGGATGTTTCGGTTGGTGCTGGGTGCACGAGACTCGGGTTTGTGTTTAGTACTTGCCTGGATCCTAAGGACCGGTTCATGGAGCATGTAACCTGGCTTTACCGTGCCAACCACATGCTGAGATGGGGCAGCTTGGCCAATTAATTAGGTGTATCCCCGGCGTAGTATGGGTGCGTGGGATGGTGCGGGGAATAGGTGTCAGCTGGACTACCATATGAACCGCAAGGCTCAAGAGGGGGCCACTGCAGCGGGGTTGGAGCGTCTTGTATGCTGTTTGGGGTGAAACCTCAGTGGGCCCACGCTCATCGGGAATCCCTTTGTAAAGGCTTCGTAGTGATCTCCTGGCTACACACCTGGGAAGTGTGAATGTGGTTCGTAGCCACTGGCATAATGGAGGTTCTTTTAGTCCACCCGACAACGGGGGATGAAATCACTACATGTGGGTACAGTGGTACAAACTCTGCAGAGTCAAAACTATCATGACAGCCATGCTCACGGTCAAGAGCGGCTTTGACTTATTCATGATTAGAGCGGTTTTGGAAGTTGAGAATGTTAAGCCGGGAGCTTAACATTGGAAATGATGTTATGGTTATTTGATTATGATGATGGGATGGGAGATAGGGACCATTTCACCTGTGTAGTAATGTAGGTGCTTAAAAAGCTAAGGTGATAGGTATTAATTGTGTAGTGCTTTAACCATGAGTTCAACCTCCCCTTGTTCTAGCCATGCATGACATAACTTTCCCACACTTGCTGAGTACCATCGGTACTCAACCTTGCATATTTGTTGGTTTATATTGCTGCTCAGATCAAGATAATGAGGTGGTGTATAATGACCAAGACTTTGGACCCGAAGAAGGTTTCTAGGTTCATGGAGACCCCCGGGCAACGCTTGTGATGGAGCCCACAAGAATAATATTCCGCTGCTATTTTATTTACTTGTTATGAACTTATTATCGTCCATCGAGACATATGCTATGTAAGACTTATTTATATTTGAAACCTGGCTTGTAATAAATGATGCTTCACTATTTGTCATCACATGTATGAGAAAATGATCCTGGCATACATGTGATATTCACTCGGTTGTTCTTCGGAGAAACCGGGTGTGACAGAAGTGGTATCAGAGCCAAGGTTGCCCGTAGGAACGTGGACCTAAGTAAAAAGGGACGTATTTAAGGGACCTATTTTCTTAAAAACTATTTTACAAGGTGTGCGTTGAAAAGTGTTATTTAATGGAGTCACTTTCTTCATCTTAGCTCAACTTTCATTCAAAATAGGATTTTTGTTTAAAAGTTTATCTAACCTAAGTTTAAATGCTTTCTATTTTAGATGGTTCATATGATTCGCACCGCTCGCAAGTCCACAAGAGGGAGAGTTCCCGTAGTTGCCCTTGCTGAAAGAGAGGAGAGCCGTCCGATGACGTACCTTTCCTACGGATTGGCAGTAGGAGGCTTGTTGCGCCGTCTTCGACGTATGCTCGAAGCCGCCGACAATACGGGCAAGCTAAACATACACTATAGCTCCACCAGAACCATCCGGGAGAAGCGGGAAGAATGGAGTTCAGAAATGAGGATTATCCATGAAAATCAGCTACTCAAGATCCACCGCTCTCCATCTTGTCGAGCGACACAGGTCGATGCGGAGAAGGATGTCACCTGGGAGGCCATCACCTGCCAGAGTCACATCTATCGTCGCAACCTGGACAGGACTGAGTACATGTATGTCCTCCAGCGCGAGAGTGGTACCGCGGAATATAAGTACCCGCCAGTGCAGCAAGGGACTTCCCATAAGCACATGGACTTGTGCTTGGAGGATGTTGCTATGCTCAGCACTCGACTACAGGAGTGTCAGCAAGAACTTCAGGATGTTCGGGACACCCTGAAGGAAACGGAGGCATTGCTGCGAGCCTGCTTAAGGGCGAGAGAAAGAGGAGAGGTGAATGAACTATGTGTCACCGTGAATGATACATGGACTCCTGACTCCCCAGATCGTCGGGCGATCAGGCGTCGTTGCACTTCTCCACCAGCAGCCTCCCCACCCAAAGCAGAGTCAGAAGGCAGCCGCAATGCTGAGGAAGACCCCGAGGAGCCAGCTCAGTGAATACGAGTAGTGTAGAGTCCTTCCCTTAGTTTAGCAGGATGTCGAGTAGTCGAGTCGTTATCTTAGTTAATGGTGTGTTAATGATTGGTGTGTGACGTGAGTTTTGGAAGCCATGAGCAATTGTCCACAGCCTCGTCTTCAGATTTTCTTGCTTTGGTGTGTGAAACCACATGAAATAATATTGCATTTATTTTTGCGTGAGATATAAACCCTCAGAAAAATGTAACAAAGTCTCAACACTTCAAAGTACAAACAAGTGAAAGTAGTAAGATAATACGTAATACTTTAAATTAACATTTGGTTGATCATGCTAGATGGCCGGAAGAGGAAAAGGTCGTGCTGCCAACCCCGCCAACAACAACGATGAGGCCTGCAACCCTCATCTTTCTGGAGGCCAAGACAGGGGTGGACGCCGTGAAGGAGTGGATCCCCTCCACCAAATGCTGAAGAATCAAAATCAGCTCATCCAGAACTTGACTCAAGTGGTGGCCAACTTGCATCAAATTCCACCTCCACAAGCTGCACCATGCCAACCCTGGTTGAGTGAGTTTCTAGGAACTCAACCTCCAAAGTTTGCAAGTGCTGCTGAACCCCTGTGTGGCGGACCGGAATCCGCTCATCCAGGATCGCAGAGGGTGGTGCCGCGCGATGCGACACCCGACAGCACACGTCATAAGAACGCAATATATTACATGGGAAAACAGCTGAAACTGTACCAACAGGTACAAACTTCAGTTACAACTATTGTTCTATTACACAGCGGAAGACTACACTATACAACTCACGCCCGCCTATTTAGCAAAAGTCGGTTGCCCAGCCCTAGGGCAACCCACACTAGCTGCACTCCTCAGCTCAGCGCGGCGTGTACGGCTCCCACTCAGCCGTGGTCCCCGACGGAGGGTAACCCTCGCCGGTGGACTCGTACTCCGAGTCCGTGGGTGGCTCCTCACCTGAAAAACACTTAAGCAGCAACCGTGAGCACAAAGGCTCAGCAAGGCTTAACCGACTCACCTAAGCATGAAACTCTACATGAGGTGTACAATGGACATAGGATAGTAACATTTCAGCAAAACGACACGCCTACAAGTTCATCATTAGTTCATCTTTTAGCAACAAGTTAACAGTTCATGAAATCTGAAATTTAGTAAGCAGTATTTGGTGGCACACATGTAGCAATACAATTATATCAATCAGCATCATTGCATCAACATATTTCATCCATTAGTCTACAGTACGATGCAGTGAACAAGCGGTACTCGTCACCGCGAGGGACGGCGAATCGACTCGATATACACCTGCAGGGAAAACCCAAAGAGCACGTCACGTACGCCCACCCGTGGAGCTGCACAGCACGCTCACTCGATGTCGTACGGGACAACCTTTCACCCAACAGCCCAAACGTCGAACCGGTCGCACCGAAACGAGCAGGAGGTTCCCCACACGGAGCATCTCTCTATGCCCGTTGGCAGATTTCCACCTTGCTGCCCTCAACCTACACCTATAAATCGGTGTGCTATGCCTCGACGCCCAGAGGTTTAGGCTACATCAGTTTACCGGGGCCCATATATCTGATATGCCTTCGGTACGTTCAATACTTGTTCAGCTGGGCCGCACACGGATCGGTCCTCAATCGACACGGGCAGGGCTGCGCACACAAGACTCTCTCTTGCTGCGCCCTAGCCCCTGCCTAGTCTCATTTTCATTACTAAGTGATCTCATATCACTCAACCGAACCCGTGTGTCCCAATGCCTATCTCGCGAGTAGATTCCAACTACTCGACTTGTACCGAAGTCCTATGACTCATTAAGCATAGCCTGTCTACTCGAGGTCCTTAACACTACCCTCACTCTTTTAGGAACCTTTGGTTATGCAAGTGGGGTTTCATTCATCCTATACCTAATGCACATACATACTTCATATGACACATGTAAACAAAGTAAATCTTTTAAAAGGGTTAATGCAAACCGGGGCTTGCCTTGTTGCTGCTGGTCAGGAGTTAAGTCTTCGTCCGGAAGAAGGAAGTCCAGCACTTCCGGAGTCTCTTCTTCAACGGCTACACGTTAATGAAATACTATATGTTAATTTAGATGCAAATGTGAGTCCTAGAGTAAGACCTCTACTATTAGTTATAATAACCAGCCTCTAGCCCCTGGAACTTTGTTTAAGAATTTAAATATGAATTGGGGTTGGTGGTTTGGCTTGAACTTAATCACATGGTTGAATGCTATGTGGTTTTCCCCCTTTTCCATATTAATCCCTTAAGTGGTTAAACAGGACAGGGGTAATCTAGAGCTCCAATAGAGCTGAGAATTTTTGTGTGAGTTCCTTGTCACAAGAAAACTCTCTGGACTAAACATTAGCACTTTTCATGGAGTGGTTTGCTCAGAATAATTCTCTTGGTAAATCAGCAAGGAAGAATTAATTCTCAGGTAATACCACTGTTCATGTTCAACTTAATGAACTACAATTTCTATTATAGCTCATAGAGTTTGCATGAATTTTCCTAGCATTTTTGGAGTCAAGGTTTGCCCAGAATTGAATTTCCAAGTTTTGGAAATTCTCTGAAAATGTTTCTGCGTTCAAATGAACACAGCACTTCCAATTTGAATTGCTCTGACCAAATCAACTCCAAATGGTCTGAAACTTTTACAGGAGTTTACTAATGTCCTAAAGAACATTCTGGTAAAATTTGGGGATTTTTGGCTGAACCAAACTCCCTCTAAAATTCTTTTGCTGAAAAGCTTTAAAGAATTTTCCAGAATTAATTATTGGGTTTCATACAAATTGGGTTGTGTATTTGGACAGAACTAGGCAAGAGGAATCCAAACCAATTTGAATCACTAAATTTGGAGCTTCCTAGCAAAAGTTATGCAGTTCCAAAGTTTGAACCAATTCTGGAATTCAAATTAATTCGGGAAAAGTTCAAACTCTGCCTGTGGGTCCACCCTACACGTGTCACCCGCCGGACTCGCGCCACACGGGGGCCACAGACCTTTTTCCCGCGCCATCACATGGGATCACACGCCACAGCTGATCCGGGGTTTTAATCTTCAGCTGCTGACACGTGGGCCCGGTGGGTCTTCTTCCTTCTCTCGCTCCCGCGCCTCCCCCTAGCCGGCGCTGTACTAGAGCTCGCCGGACCCAGCTTCCCGGCCACCTCTGGGCCGGAGACTCGCCGCCTGGGGGTTTTCAGGGTCGGGGAACAAGTCTATGGGGTTGGCTCGGGATGCCGGTGGCCGGAAGTAGGCTGGCGACGAGCCGCGGCCTTCGGTGATGATCGGCACCGTCGCCCGAGCACATTAGCCCGCCAAAAGCTCGGCGGATCCGCTCTAAAGCATCAGTGGAGGTCAGGAAATCTCGGCGTGGCCTCAACCTGGCTCGGAAACGACGGCAACCCGGTTGTCACCGTGCGCCCGCGTGTTCCCGCCATGGCCTCCGACCGAAAAGCTCGAAATTAGCTGTAACCACGGCGTTTCTAGCTAGGGTTGTGGAGGGAAAAGGTTCTTTATCCTCTCTAGTTCTGGTGTGCGCAAAATGAACAACTTTAACCAAGAATTAAGCGTAAATTTCCACAGTTCTTACTCGCGGTCCGGTTTTCCTCGCCCGAGGGGAAAACTTGAAATTCCGAAGCTACGTCGCACGGATTGCTCTGAAATTTGGAGAGGAGCAGCGCAGGGAGTTGGCGCACCTTGGGGTGCTCTTGCTCAGTCGTGAAACTGGTTGGTGTGAGCTGCCCACGGGAGCACCTTTGCTCGGTTCTCACCGGCGGCCACGAAAACGTGGTTTTTCTCGGTGGGTAGTGGTTCACTTGACCGGAAGTGATGCGGGTAGTGCGTGGGAGGTCTGAGGATATAGGTTTGTTGCGCTGCCGACGTTGGTACACGAGAGACGATCGCTCCCGAGTGAGTGGATCACAGCGGCGGCTCCTCGGCACTCTGTCGTGCGAGAGGGCAGTGACTGGGGGTCGGCCCGTGGTCGTGGCGAGGTGGGGCACGGCTGGGAGTTACTGCGCCCGCACAAGGAGCTCGCCAGCGCGCGAGGGGAGAGCAGGAGGTGGCATCTGGCGTTTTCACGGCGTGTCGCGGTGGAGCCTCGGCTCTGTTCCGAGTGCAACACTTAGCCCCTAAGGCTGTTGACTTTTGTGCCATTTTAACCTTCCCAATGACATGTGGGACCCACTTGTCAGTGCTCCCCCACACCTCAAAAGATCTCCAAAGCTTAGCCAGAGATGAATCCAAATATTTGGAGTTTGAAACTGACCTACATTTGTATGGTTGAGCTCATTTCCCCCAAATTCAAATAAATATTTGAATTCTTGGCATATTTGGATCCTTTTTGGAAAAATGGGTAGCAAATCTTTTTGAAAATTTCTGAAACTTTGCCTCCCCACTAATTTGGACCTGAGGAATCCAATTATGCACTTTGATCCTTGGTTTAGCTGCTGAAATCCTGAGTTTGAATGCAACAGTTTGGAAACACACTCTCATGTGTGATCATATGTGTATAATTTTCCCATGTTGTGAAAGTGTAAGTTTCCCCTCTAACCACTTCTTTGATAGAGGTTACTTGCTCCTCCCATTCCTTACCAGCCATCCACAACAAGAGCTGAGGTGTGGTGAAGTGAAGAAAAGTTTTTGCAAGTCCCATTTCTTGGGCCTTTTACATCCCTCCCCCCTTAAAAGAATCTCGTCCCGAGATTACAAACGAAGAGATGGCGATGTAATGAGGACTTACCCGGGTTGAGAAGCCATGAACTCCGGGTAGCTTGAGCGAAGGAACTCCTCGCTCTCCCACGTCGCTTCTTCGGCGGTGTGGTTACTCCAGAGTATCTTGTAGAACCACAACGTTCTGCTACGCGTGGTCCTGGCTTTCTCATCAAGAATTCTCACCGGATATTCATTATATGTTAAATCCGGTTTCAGCTCGCCGATGTCTTCGGGAGGAACAGCAGCTGTATGCTTCAAGCATTTTCGCAGTTGCGAAACATGGAAAATATCATGGACACCAGCCAGAGATGCGGGTAGCTCCAATCGATACGCTGCTGGTCCACACTTCTCGGTGATAGCGTAGGGTCCAATGAAACGGGGAGCGAGCTTCCCCTTCACACCGAACCGGTGCACGCCCTTCATCGGAGACACGCGGAGGTACACGTGTTCCCCAACGTCAAAGTGCAACGGTCTACGCCTCTTATCAGCGTAGCTCTTCTGTCGGGATTGAGCGGCCTTCAAATTGGCTTGAATTGTCCGAACGCGCTCCTCGGCGTCGTTCACCACATCAACCCCGAATGTGACCCTTTCACCGGACTCGCACCAATTTAACGGGGTGCGGCACTTGCGACCATAGAGAGCTTCGTAGGGTGCCATCTTGATACTCGCCTGATAGCCGTTGTTGTACGAGAATTCCGCCAATGGTAGGTGATCATCCCAGTTCCTACCATGGTGGATGGCACATGCTCTCAACATGTCTTCCAGAACTTGATTCACCCTCTCTGTCTGGCCATCTGTCTGAGGGTGATAGGCGGAGCTCCTGATCAACTTAGTACCCAATGCAGCGTGTAACTGCTCCCAAAAGCGAGATACAAATAATGCACCTCGATCTGAGACAATGGTCTTGGGTACCCCGTATAGGCATAGAATCTTCGCTATGTATAGCTCCGCATATTTGCCGGCATTGTAACGTGTATTCACCGGGATGAAGTGAGCCGTCTTGGTTAACCGATCAACGATTACCCATATGGAATCATGCTTGTTGTCTGTTAGGGGTAATCCCACAATGAAATCCATGCTCACATCTTCCCATTTCCATGCCGGGATCTTCAGGGGTTGCAGCAGCCCTGATTTCTTCATATGATCAGCTTTCACTCGTCTACACGTATCGCACTCGGATACGTACTTAGCTACCTCCCGCTTCATCCGTGTCCACCAAAATTTCTTTTTCAAATCTTGGTACATTTTGCTGCTGCCCGGATGAATGGAGTATTTAGACAAGTGAGCTTCATCGAGGATCTTTTTCCTCAACTCCATATCCCGGGGTACGACTATGCGGTCATTGAACCACAGCGTCCCCTCATCATCTTTCCGGAAACATTTAATTTCTTCATTGCCTATCCGTCTCCGGAGATGTGCCATGCCTTTATCCGTTTTCTGAGCTGCAATGATGTCCTCCCTAATAGTAGGGATGAGGGCAAGGTTGTACAGCGATCCATAAGGAACCAAGTATAAACTTGGCTCTTCCTCCTCCACCGGTGTAATGGTGAGGTGATGGACATGCGATTTCCGACTCAGCGCGTCGGCAACCACATTCGCCTTGCCGGGGTGGTAATGGATCTCAATCTCATAATCTTTGATCAGTTCTAACCACCTCCTCTGCCTCATGTTCAGCTCCTTCTGGGTGAAAGTGTATTTCAAACTCTTTTGGTCGGTGTAGAGATGCACCAAGTTCCCCAGGAGATAGTGCCTCCACATTTTCAGCGCCAACACCACGGCAGCAAGTTCAAGATCGTGAGTCGGGTAGTGCTGCTCATGGTTCCGAAGTTGGCGTGAGCCATAAGCGACCACACGTCCTTCCTGCATCAACACGCAGCCAAGCCCAATACCGGACGCGTCACAATACACGTCGAAGGGCTTTGTTGTATCCGGCTGAGCTAACACCGGGGCTGTGGTGAGATGCTTCACCAATGTTCAGAACGCTCCTTCACACGCCGTGTTCCAAACATATTTTGTCCCTTTCTTCAGCAACTCTGTCATCGGCTTAGCGAGCTTGGAGAAGCTCGGAATGAACCTCCGGTAGTATCCCGCTAACCCGAGGAAGCTTCTGACTTCATGGACCGAAGTGGGAGCTTTCCATTTCAACACTTGCTCTATTTTGCTTGGGTCAACCGCGATGCCTTCAGCTGAGATGATATGTCCCAAGAACGGCACTTGGCTGATCCAAAATTCGCATTTGCTGAACTTGGCATAGAGTTTGTTGTCTCGCAATCGTTGAAGAACGATCCACAAGTGTTCGGCATGTTGAGCTTCGGTCTTGGAGTAAACCAAGATGTCATCGATGAACACTACCACGAACTTGTCCAGCTCCGGCATGAACACCGAGTTCATGAGATACATGAAATGGGCTGGAGCATTTGTGAGACCAAAGGACATGACGAGATATTCGTATAAGCCGTATCTCGTCGAGAACGCCGTCTTCGGGATATCCTCCGCCCGGATCTTGATCTGGTGATATCCAGAGCGAAGGTCCATCTTTGAGAATACACTTGCCCCCACCAGTTGATCAAACAAGATGTCAATACGGGGCAGTGGGTACTTATTCTTGAGGGTGACGGCGTTGAGCGGCCGGTAATCCACACACAGCCTCAGGGTCTCATCCTTTTTCTTCACGAATAGCGCCGAGCATCCCCAAGGCGAGGAACTCGGCCTAATGAAACCCTTGCTCAACAGATCATTGAGCTGTTCTTTCAGTTCCGCCAGCTCCTTTGGAGCCATCTTGTATGGTCTCCGTGATATGGGCGTCGTCCCGGGTGCGAGCTCGATCTTGAACTCGACATCCCGCTCAGGTGGCATGCCCGGAAGATCGTCCGGGAACACGTCGGGATACTCCCGGACTACGGGGATGTCTTCTAACTTGAGAACTTCAGCATTATTAATTGCTAAAACTTCCCGGACTGGTGTGTCTAACACCATGGAATGCGGACGGTGAAATGGAGAATTTAAGTGAACCGTCCGTGTCCGAGTCTCTAGGACAGCGCCATGGTATTGCAGCCATGACATCCCTAAGATTGCATCAATCTTTTGTCCCATAAGGATTATCAAGGTGGTGGGATATAGTTTCCCACCCAAGCACAGAGGTTCCTTTAGAATCATCATATTAGCTGAAATCTTCCCTCCCGGTGAGCAGATCATATAAGTGCAGTCGGTTGGGAAGACTTGTAATTGATGTTTAGCCACATAGGATGCACTTATAAAGCTGTGGGTTGCACCAGAATCAAATAATATGAGGATGGCTTGATGGTTGAGAGTAAACGTACCCGCCAGCACGTTGTCTCCTTCTGGGGCGTCCTCATTGTCGAGGTTGCGGACGCCTCCAGTCCGCTGACCAACCTTCTTCACCGGAGGTCGGCCTCGAGCACCGCCCTGGAGCTGGGCTTGCCCGCTGCTCTGCTGCCCCTGGGGACAGTCCTTCGCATAGTGGCCCCCTGGCCACACGTGAAGCAAGTGAAACGGGGCGGTCCCCCGCTGATCGGTGGACGGAAACCCGGGGCGCGTTGCGGCGGTGGAAACGCCCGGGGTACCGTCTGCTGTTGCTGTCTTGGTGGTGGCATCGGCGGACGGAACGGAGGTGCCTGAAAGGGACGTCCCCCGAACCGTTGCGGTCGCGCCGGTGGTTGCCACTGCTGCCCGGATGGTGTCCGATACACCATACGGTACTTCTGGGGAGCGCCACTCCCACCGCTGCTAGGTGGAGCGCTACGCTTCCTCTGCTCAGCTGCGAACTCCCGCTGAGCGTCCTCTTGCATGATGGCGGCATTGACTAGGTCCTTGAATGTGCCGCGGTTCCATTGTACGAGGTGGGTCTTCATTTCGGGATGTAACCCCCGATAGAAGTGCTCCCTCTTCTTCTCCTCCGTGGAGATGTAGTCTGACGCATACTGCGCCAGATGGTTGAAGGCACGGGAGTAGTCGTGGGCACTCCTCCCGCCCTGCTTCAGTTCCAAAAATTCTTGGAACTTTCTCTTCATTATTCCGGGAGGGATGTGATAGGCGCGGAACGCCTCCCGGAACTCTTGCCATTCCACGGCATGGCCAGCCGGTCGTGAGGCGACATAATTTGCCCACCACGCACCAGCGGCACCGTGGAGCTGCTGCGCTGCGAACAGTGTCTTCTGCCGCTCCGTACACGGGAGCAGCCCGAACTTGGACTCGATAGTCCGCAGCCAGTTGTCCGCCTCCAGTGGTTCTTCAGCTTCGGTGAACACTGGAGGGTGCGTACTCATGAAATCCGAGTACGACACTTCGCGGGGCTCACGAGGCCCTCGCTCTTGACGTCCTCCCGCCTGGGACGTATTCTGCACGATCGTGCGGAGCAGGTCGGTCTGCTCCTCACGACCTCCCACCAATGCCGCTATCACATCCGCTAGAGTAAGCGGAGGCGGCGGTGGTGGCTGCTGCTGCGGGGTGCTGTCGTAGGCCGGTGGCTGGGAGTCATCGCCTCCACCTTGGCTAGAGCCACCAACCTCGTGCGTGGTCCTAGTACGAACCATCTGCAACCATACGACATTAACATCAGTTCCGCAACACTTGCATGCAGTTTCATTACGATGGGCGTAAAAATATTATGACAACAAAAACATGCGATATATCTCGTAAGCAGATAATGTAATAACTTTGCACAAGCTACACCATTACCAGACCAAACACCAGCTAGTTTAATCCAACTTGATGAACCTCCACTCTGGAAGCTCAACATAACTAGGTTTGGTCACTACGAGACATTACTATCGCGTTGTCATCATATATCGCACCCTGAGGACATACGCAGCGCTTGCCATCGGCGTGTCCTGCAGGGAAGTAGGTGGTATCCGTTGGGTTGATAACATTCCCAACCGTGACAACCCATTCATGATATACTCGGGTTCCCCGTCGTGTGGTGTTGAAACACGATCACGTACCTTGAGACGTGACTTAACTCAAGGATGGCCGTATGACAATGATACGGGCGTTTGTATTTACTTTCAATTATGGAACTGCCTGAAATGAAACAACCTTTGAGTGCACCACTATTGAGTGTTCTTCTGCAGGTACTAACCACGTACTTATCCCTTGTAGTACCCATGTGTGTGAGACCGTTTTAGTGCCACTGCTTATACGTATATGCCGGTGTAATCCGGTTTAGGATTTTCTTTGGTGAGGTTACGTAGTACCGACATGACTCTTACGGTGCATCGACACCGTACTAAACATCTGATCCTCTTCCCTATGAAGAAATGATTCATTAACTAACATGCAACTAAAAATGGAAGTTTGAAACAAATATTAGTTACTGAACTCTTATCTTGAGCTAAGATTCAAATGAGAGTATAACTAGGTTTCAAAGATTTCAAAAACAGAGTGCTCTGTTTCTGGCAGGAACTCTTGCTGGACTTTAATAGAGCAAACTCTGAGTAGAATTAACCAATTAAGGTGTAGGATACAGTGCTGGAAATATTTTCATGTGCGCTACAACTTCTTTGTATACCTCCAGAGCAAAATCACACATTAAGTTGGTGAAAAGTCCAGTTGAAGGAAAACTGTTCAGAACCAGGACAGTAGCAAGGACCTCTCTGGACCTTTCTGTTTTTAAGCCATAACTTCTTGTAGAAAAATCCTTAAGGAGCCTATAGTCCACTGTTGTAAAGGTTATGAAATGTGCAACATTGTTGTAGTTCAGAGTTTGCGCAGATTCTTATTGTATGTTTATCTACAACTGTGATAAAGTAGCCACATACAAAGGAGATGCTGGCAAATTTTACCCAGGAATTCTGTCAACTTTGAGAAATCATAACATTTGATCCAGAGATGATCTGGAAGCATTTGAGTACTTGTTGGAAAGATACTTAAGTTAAATTTAATTTTGGTATTCGACTTGAGTTATGAAAATGCTGTTAAACGGATCCACATCTGGGTTAAGTGCAGAAAAGTCTGTTCTGTGCAGAAAAGAGGACTGGCTTGGCCTATTCCACGAAAGTGATTAAATCCGAGGATAGTCCGGTGGGACGTGAATATCCAATGTGTTTCCGATGAGTTACCGGGAAATGCCGGCTAACGGGACGTCAAGTTCAAGATTGAACTGACGCCGGAAACAACACCGATTTCACGAAGGCTGTATAAGATGGCACCCAATGAACTAGCGGAGTGAAGGAGCAACTTAGTGAACTGATGAGCAAAGGTTTTATATGACCGAGCTCATCACCTTGGAGTTGCTCTGCGCTGTTCGTTAAGAAGAACGATGAGACACTAAGATTAGTGTTGATTTTCGTTCACTCAATGCCGTCACTATAAGGGGCAATGAGGGTACTCTATGGTTTAAAGACCATATAGTTATACCTCATAAGATGAAGCTCTACAGTCAGAAATGTCGCACACCGTGGAAGTGGGTGAGTACGGTGAAAGAGTACTGTTCAGGGTGGATTTGTCAACGAAACCGATGACCGAGTTCGGGCGGTAGAAGCGGACTTGGAGGCTGTGCAATCCCGACAGAAAAGTCACGATGGTCCAAAGGCATAGACCATTGCATTTCGACGTAGGAGAACACATTGTCTTTGCGTGTCTCCGATGAAAGGAATTCACCGGTCCGATGTAATGGGAGGATCTTACTCCCCGAGCCTTAGATCCACTTGTTATCACGGAGATGTGTGGACCAGCTTACCGGCTGGATCTACCGGCAAGCCTTGCTGGTGTTCACGACATATTTTATATGTCACAGCTATGGAAGTGGCTTAAAGGTACCATTGCCGTCCACACCGAAGAACATGACTAGTTGGAGCCGGATCATGCCTACACCAAGCGACCGGTTCAGACTAGCGAGGGAAAGATCTGGAACACCTGGAATCGGATATTAAGGTTGTACCAGGTGGTGTGGAGTAATCTTACCACGAAAGAAACAACGTGGCAAGCAAAAATTACCTCCTCATGAACTATCCAGAATTTTTATCATCGTACCGCTTGGCATTACCTCTCCCGTCTCGTTCTCCATTGGAATCTCGGGACGAGGTTCTTTTTAAGGGGGGAGGAATGTAAAAGTCCCAAAAACGTGAATGCAAAGAAACGGATGATTGAACATCATTGTGTTTCTATTTCATGAAAAATGGGACTTACAAAAACTTTCTTACATAGAATGGTGTACATGAGGTGCAACCACATGGGTTCAAGCATGCCTTTGAATGTGTGGACCAGGGTGGAGTTAAACTCATGTTTAATCATACATGTACATGAGAAAGAACAACAGTAAGGTCTTTAGTCTCAAAGGCTCAACTCAAATTGCTGCCAAACTTTTGGATACACATGGAGCCTCATACCTTTGAATTGAGGAGAATGTGGTGACAACTTTCTGATTTGAGGGTGAGCCAAAAAGGGAATGGACTATGATCATGTTGAGTTCATGCTTAATTCAAACCTGTTAGACAAGGGAATGATTTGAGTTATGTCACATAAAATGATAAACTCAAACATGGACATGTGGGAAGAGCTAAAATCTTCTTTAACTCCTGTTAAACACATGTTAACCCGGGAAAGGATTTCACTCCCAAAAAGCTAACTCATATGCACATTCTCTATGAGTAGAGGGGAGGGAAGTTTAAACCCCATTTTTGAACCCTTGCAAAGCATTCATGTTCAGATGGTCCAAAAGCATATATGTTAGATGACCGTTGCAGTCCTCAGGTGTTAAAGAGCTTAAATTCCAAAATTAGAGAGATTTTGAGCTCATACACCATTTGTTCAAAGCCTTGGTTGAGATCACCTTCAAATTCAAATTTGAGGGGCATGGTCAAAACTGAACTTGTGAGGTTCAGCTTGGGACCAAGATTGATCAAGCATGGGCTAGGAGCAAACCAAAGTGTTTCACCCAAATTCAGATGGGTCATCACCAAAGAGGACTTAAATATTCAGTTTGAATTAAAGGAGTTACTTCAAAGAGAAGAAGCCCCTTTCCAAAAAGGAAATTCAAACTGTTGTTAGAAAAGTAATATTTGCAGTGGCCAACTCAAAGATCAGAGGGCACAATTGAATTCTTCAGGTCCAAATTATGCAGGAGGCAAATTTTGGGCAAATTTGGAGGTGTTTTGATATTAGTATCAAAGGGCTTATGAATTTCCTTCAAATTTGAATTCAAATTTTAACTGAAGGACACCAAGTCAAAGTTCCAAACAACTTTTGAATCTTAGATCTTCAGAAATTAAATTTGCTTTGTGCCAAATTTTGAAGATCTTTTGGGAGGAGCAAGGGTTGTAACACCCCAAAATCTGTAAAAGGAAGGAATTTAAAAATTTTGGACATATTGCATGTGGTGCAGAAATTCAAATTCAAACTGGAATTCAAATTCAAATCAGAACAGAAAAGAAAAGGAAAAAGAAAAAGAAAAAAAACCCCAACCGGCCAGTGGGCCGAAACCCGCCAGCCGGCCCACTACCCCCCCCCCCCCCCCCCGCGCCAGCCCATGACCGCGCGCCCTCTCTTCCCCTCACTGACAGGCGGGGCCCGCGTGTCATCTCCTACCTCCCGCGCGCGCCAACCGACCGGACTCTTCCCCGCGCCCGATCGCAACAAACTCCGGAAACCCGCGCCCCCAGCCCGAATTCCTGTCCCGGACGCCCCCACCTCTATCTCAACAGACCGCCGCCCTCCCTCGTCTATATAAATGCCGGCATCGCCATGTTTCCCCTCCCCCCCCCCCCCCGATCAACCGTTTTTCTCTCCGGTGAGAACCGAAGATTCTACAGCCAATTTCCGTCGATCCTTGCTCAAATTTACTGATCTAACGTGCTGATCACGTTCCACCGCCGCCGGGGATCCCTGTAGGTGAAGGAAACGACGTGCCTTGCGCCCCAACAGCCACCCCGACGTGTACCAAAGATCTTCGCCGTTGAAGCTCGCCGCCGACCGACTTCCAGGGCCTCCTAGTGCTGGAAAACCCCTCGGTGAGCATCCCCTACCCCTCCACAGCCGATCCATGCAAAAAGATGTGAGTTCTAACGTGTAGCGGCAAAAGCCGAGGCTGCGCCGGCGAGATCGCCACCCCCCACCGCCGCGCGCGCGGGCTGGCTCCGGCCAAGGCGACGTGGCCCCTTGAGGGTCGTCTATTTTAAATCGCACGATACAATTAAAACCCGCGCCTACCGGTGAGGGGATCTAATCTGAGCCGTCTATTTTAAATCGGACGGTCCACATCAGCCCCGCGTTATAAAGGCAGAGATTCTTACACGCTACCCCCTGGGGATCTCGGAAAACACGAGCAAGCCCCGAAAACTTCTGATCTAGCCCCTGGAACTTCAGAAATTCGTGTAAATTCATTTAAAAATCAGTTTTAGCCCCTGGACTTAATAAAAGTTAGGAAAACCCCTCTGTTATTTGTAGTTAGACCCCTGGAAATTTATGAAATAATAAATTAGACCCTGCAGTAGTGTGGATTTACCTTTTTGACCCTATATGATATTAAATTCAGAAATTTGAATATGTGACTAGGATTTAAATTTAAAAGGTAAGGCAAACACATGTACAAATTAAAAATTTAAACTCTCCTAGCACATGGAAAACTTTAGAATGAGATAAATAGATTTTTAGGCTGAAATGAATCTGTCTAATTGATTGTTCACATTTATTAGTTATAGGAACATATTTTTAGGTTAGGAAATAATTCTGAAAATTGGTAAAATAAATTTAAATTAGTTCAAGTCTGAGGAGAAGTCAAAAATATATTATTTAATATTTTAGGTCAGAACCTATTCTGTTTAGATGAAATGCCCTACTATTTGATATTAAAATTCACTTTTAGGCATAGAAAATAAATCAGAAAAATATAGGAAAGTAGGTATGCATAATTAGAAAAATGATAAATGAAGTTCTCCAAATCCAAAAGCTTCAATTTAGGATTTGGTAGAAGATCTGAAAACCTATTTGGAGTAGGAAAATACTTTTTTTACAAACTTTGTGGCTAAGAAGTGTAATAATTAAATATAAAGAATGTGTTCAAATTGGAACTTCATATATAGGGTGCAAATAGAAATCTGAACATAGAAGTTAGAAATAATATATGTATGTTTGAAAGTGCTTGTAGGCCAAAAATCAACACATCTAGGATAACCACAACACTTAGTAATGTGAATGACTCCCATATGAATGTATGTGTGGTTTGCATGAGTGAAAGTGTGAACTATGGCTTATGGATTGTTGTTTTTCTTTTTCTATGTGTATTAGCATGAGTAGAACCTGCCCCAGAGCAAGTTCTCCTCTTCCAAGACCAGGACTTTCCATTACCAGAGCAGCAGGAAGAAGACATGTGTCCTTGACCACTTTGATCCTATACTAGGATGTGTAGATAGAATTATTTGCATTGTCAATTGAAATATGAAACCCATGCTAGGAAGTTTCCCTAGAATTGCATTATCTTGTTTCCTTGTAGCTTGGGTTGGGATTTATTTTATCATGTCATTTATTTACATGCTTATGCTTAGCCATGCTTAAAATGGGATAATTGGGATATGAGATCATCAATTTATTTACCTTACTCTTGAATGAGATATTATGAGTTATTTAGAGGTAGGGATCGAGGCAAGTTGGATAATTTGGTTGGTGATGGGTGCACGAGACTCGGGTTTGTGTTTAGTACTTGCCTGGATCCTAAGGACCGGTTCATGGAGCATGTAACCTGGCTTTACCGTGCCAATCACATGCTGAGATGGGGCAGCTTGGCCAATTAATTAGGTGTATCCCCGGCATAGTATGGGTGTGTTGGATGGTGCGGGAGTAGATGTCAGCTGGACTACCATATGAACCGCAAGGCTCAAGAGGGGGCCACTGCAGCGGGGTTGGAGCCTCTTGTATGCTGTTAAGGGTGAAACCTCAGTGGGTCCACGCTCGTCGGGAATCCCTTTGTAAAGGCTTTGTAGTGATCTCCTGGCTACACACCTGGGAAGTGTGAATGTGGTTCGCGGCCACTGGCATAATGGAGGTTCTTTTAGTCCACCCGGCAACGGGGGATGAAATCACTACATGTGGGTACAGTGGTGCAAACTCTGCAGAGTCAAAACTGTCATGACAGCCGTGCTCACGGTCAAGAGCGGCCTGGACTTATTCATGATTAGAGGATGATGAATTCGGAAGTTGAGGATGTTAAGCGGAGAGCTTAACATTGGAAATGATGTTATGGTTACTTGATTTTGAGGATGGGTTGGGAGATTGGGACCATTTCACCTTTGTAGTAATGTAGGTGCTTAATGAGCTAAGGTGATAGGTATTAATTGCGTAGTGCTTTAACCATGAGTTCAACCTCTCATTGCTCTAGCCGTGCATGACATAACTTTCCCACACTTGCTGAGTACCAACGGTACTCAAACTTGCATATTTGTTGGTTTAAATTGCTGCTCAGGTCAAGGGGATGATGTGGTGTTTAATGAACAAGACTTCGGACCCGAATAAGGATTCTAGGTTCATGGAGTCCCCCGGGCAACGCCTGTGATGGAGCCCCACAAGATTTATATTCCGCTGCTGTTTTATTTATATGTCATGAATTTATTATCGTCCATCGAGACGTATGCTATGTAAGACTTATTTATATTCGACACTTGGCTTGTAATAAATGATGCTTCACTATTTTTCATCACATGTATGAGAAAATGATCCTGGCATACATGTGATATTCACTCGGTTGTTCTTCGGAGAAACCGGGTGTGACAAAAAGGGAGGTTTACAACCATAGTTTGCATCCTTTATATAAAATGGTCACCTTTGCATTTACATGATCATTTGAATTAAAAGTGGACTTGAATTCATGTGCTTGCTCATGACCATCTTGACATGTTTAGAAAAGTTTTTGCAAGTCCCATTTCTTGGATTTAAACTCAATTTTATTCATCACTAAAGTTTTCCATTTACATGTTTTGGGACTTTTACATTGCCCATCCGTCTGAGGGTGGTACGCTGAAATACGGGTCAGCTTTGTCCTCAAAGCAGCATATAGCTGCTCCCAAAAACGAGACACAAATAAAGTTCCCCGATACAAGATGATAGTGCAGGGTACGCCGTATAAGCAAAGAATCAGTGAGATGTACAGTTCAACATACTTCTTGGCATTGTAGTTGGTGTTCATTGGGATAATATGTGCAACTTTTGTGAGCCGGTCGAAGATCACCCACACCGAATTATGTTTCTGATATGTAGTGGGTAAATCGACAATATCCATGCTCACATCCTCCCGCTTCCAGGAAGGAATGCTAAGCGGTTGTAACAATCCCGGTTTCTTCATATGGTCAGCCTTTACCCTTCGGCATGTATCACACTCGGACACGTATTTCACGATCTCCCGCTTCATCCGTGTCCACCAAAACTTGCTTCTGAGTTCTTGATACATCTTGTTGCTGCCGGGGTGAATAGAAAATTTTGACAAGTGAGCCTCATCAAAGATTTTCTTCCTCAATTCTGGGTTACGGGGTACGACGATCCTATCCTTGAACCACAGCACACCGTCTCCGTCTTTCCAGAAACATTTCAACTCATCACCGTCTACACGCCTCCACAAATGTGACATTCCCTTGTCATGTTTCTGGGCTGTCGCTATCTCTTCACGGATAGTGGGCATAAGAGCTAAGTTGTAGAGAGCTCCATGGGGAACCACATGCAATGGTGGCTCGCTCCCTTCCAACGGAGTGATGGTCAGATTATGAACATGTGACTTGCGACTCAGCGCATCTACCACAACGTTCACCTTGCCGGGGTGATAATGGATCTCTATTTCATAATCTTTTATCAGTTCTAACCATCTTCTCCACCTCATGGTTCAACTCTTTCTGAGTGAATACGTACTTGAGGCTCTTGTGGTCGGTATATAAATGTACGAGGCTACCGAGTAGGTAGTGCCGCCACATTTTTAGTGCAAGTACCATGGCAGCGAGCTCTAAGTCATGAATTGGATAATTTTTTTCATGATTCCTTAGCTGCCATGATCCATACGCGACCACCCTTCAGTCTTGCATCAGCACACATCCGAGCCCAATGCCGGATGCATCACAGTACACATCGAACGGTTTCGTTGTATCTGGCTCCACCAAAATTAGTGCTGATGTTAGGTCCTTCACTAATGCCTTGAACGCTGCTTCACATGCTGGACTATAAACATATTTGGTAGCCTTGTTCAGCCGCTCGGTGATAGGCTTGGCAATCTTTGAGAAGTTCGGAATGAACTTACGATAATATCCCACAAGTATGAGGAAACTCCGTACCTCGTGAACAGACCTCGAGGAATTCCAATTCAGCACTTGTGTAATCTTGCTCAGGTCTACAGCGATGCCCTCCACTGAGATAATATGCCAGAGGAAAGGTGCTTGCGATATCCAGAATTTCCATTTGCTGAATTTCGTGTATAGCTTGTGATCCCGCAGCCGTTGCAAGACTATACGCCGGTGTTTCGCGTGTTCTTCCTCCGACTTGGAATATACCAATATGTCGTCCATGAAGACCACGATAAACCTGTAAAGCTCCTTCATGAATACCGAGTTCATCAAGTACATGAAATGAGCTGGAGCGTTGGTGAGGCCGAATGACATGACCAGGTACTCATAAAGCCCGTACCTCGTCGAGAAAACCGTCTTCGGTATATCCTCAACCCGTATCTTAATCTGATGGTACCCTGATCTTAAGTCTATTTTGGAGAAGATCTTTGCTTCGACCAACTGTAAGGGTCCCAAAAATATGAATACAAAGAAAACTCAAGTTGAATGCAAGTTGGTTTCATGTGTATGAAAAATGGGACTTGTTTAAACTTTTTCACAAGTGATAATACGCATGAGAGGTCTCTTCACACAAGTTCAATTATTTATTTGAATGCTTGGAACCCAAGCGCAGTGGTAGAGTCTCTCCACTTGTGTCCTGGAGGTCCTGGGTTCGAATCAGCCTCCTTGCAAAATAAGCAAGGGGAAGGCTGCCTAGAAATTCCCTTCCCCAGACCCCACAACGTGTGGGAGCTTTCAGCACTGGGTATGCCCATAATATATATAATGCTTGGAACCCAAAGGGGATTTTAAACCAAGGTGGGAAGTTCCCATATGTGTGAGAAAGTTAAATTCAGATTTTGGAACAAAATTTGTTCAAAACTCAAATTTCAAATGAGGGCAACACAAGGGATTGCAAACTGTTGTGTTACAAAGCTTATTTGCAACAGCGAGATCAAAAATCAGATTCCATATTTGAATTCCTTAGGTCCAAATTAGTGGGTATGCAAAGTGTCATGAATTTTTGAAATGTTTTGCTACCAATTTTCCAAAAAGACTTAAATTTGCAAGGAATTCAAATAGACATTTGAATTTTGATGAAACTTGCCCAATTGTCCAATACAATTCAGATTTCAACTTTCCATAATTTATTTCCAGCATTTACCAAATTTTGGAGAACATTTGAGGGATAAGGAGGGACTGACTTGTGGGACCCAAATGTCATGGAGGCAGATTAGATTGCAAAAGATCTCCAGTCTTCAGTCCTCATTTCTCCACTCGAGCAGAACAGGGCAGCTTTACCATGCAACACTGAGACAAGCTTGCGCCACCTCCCAGTGATTTCCCTCGCGCTGGCGAGTTGTTTGCATGCCTCCTTCACCTCTAGCTGTGCTTCTCTTTGCCACAGCACAGAAGACACGGCTCTGCCCTTCTCGCACGCAAGAACTGAACAGAGAAGCCGCCGCCTCTCCGGACTCGATCATCATCCGGTGTTTCTCTCGTGTGCAAGCCTCAGAGAGTGGAAAACAGCATTAGGGCGTTGGCCTCGACATCCTTGGCACAAAACAGAGTGCTATCGGCCCCCCTACACCGAGAGCCAATTGTTTCCATGGCGGCCAAAAGAAAAATCAGCGAGAAGCTCCTGTGGACAGCCTCACCCAGAGACTCTCACGGCCGAGCAAGAGCGCCTTTAGATGCACACGAACTCCACTTTGCTCACATCCGAAGCTCAGCTCAAACCCTTTTGTTCCTCGCTGGCGAATTTTGGGATTTTCCTCATGCAAGACCAAACCGAGGTTCGGGTAAGAATCTTTTAAATTCTCACGCCATATTCGTTTAGGGATCTGCAAATTGCACACACATGATCTAGACTTGCTAGCGCACCTTTACTCTCCACGCCATATCCTAAGATCACCAGTAGAAGCTCCATTTGGAGGTTTTCCGACGGCCGAACACAATTTCACAATTGGGCACACGATGAAAGCTATTCTAGAGCCCTTCCCAAGCATCTGTGTGACCATGTCGAGCTTCTCTAGCATCCACTGATGCTTTAGGGCCGTTGAAACGGACATTTGGCGGGCTAGCACGGCAGGGCGATGTTGCCAAACCTTCACCGAGCCGCCGCATCGGTGCGAGCTAGGTTAGAGCCGTCCCCAGTCCGGGGAAACCCTCCCACCGTGTTCCTCGCATGAATTTAGGCACTAGCAGCGAGTTAGAGCTCGGGAGGTTGCCAGAAGACCGGTTTCCGAGGAGCTCCGGCGAGCTCTGGTGGCGCGGGTGCGCGGGGCGGCTGGAGGTTGATGAAGCTGCCAGGCCTGCATAAGTTACTTCAGAATTAATTCCTTTTTGCTTAATTTCTTAGAGAATCGTTCTGAATAAACCACTCAATGAAAAATGCTACTTTTTAGTCCAGATAACTTTCTTGTGACAAGGAACTCACATGAAAATTTTCAGCTCTATTGAAGCTCTGGATCACCACTGTTCTGTTTAACCTCTTTAGGTGATCAAAACACAAGTGGGGAAAGCACTTAGCACTTGATCACTTTGCTTAACCCAAACCCAACCACTAGCACCAGTGTCATTTTAAATTCTTAAACAGAGTTCCAGTTTTAAACTTGTCACTAGATCATGATAGCAAAATCTTTACAATTAAATACTTGTGCATATCCGTAACGTCTTGCATCGACGTGAAGATTGTGAAGAGATCGAAGTGGAGATCGAAGAGGGAGGAATGTCCAAGTGGAGATCAGATAGAGCGATCGCCGGTCCGGGGAAACCCACCCACCGTGTTCCTCGCATGAGTTTAGGCACTAGCGGGGAGTTAGAGCTCGGGAGGTGGCCGTACGACCGGTTTACGAGGGGCTCCGGCGAGTTCCGGCGGAGCGGGCGCGCGGGCCGGCGGGAGGTTCAAGAAGCTGCCGGGTCCACGTTTCAGTCACTCGGGAAGGAGAGGCTGGATCCTCTGTAACACCGTATACGTTTGTGTCCGCGGGGGAATAACCCTGTGTCAGTGTGTCTTTGTTCCAGCACGTGACACGTGCCCCCTGGACCCACCGTCAGCATTTGAATTTTCCCTCGATTTAACTAAATATCAGATTTCCTACAAATTTAGAAGGCCATTACTTTTTCTAGAAAACTCCAAATTTAGTGATTCAAATTGGGTTAGATTCAGATTGAAAAACTCTATCCAAATATGCAACCCAATTTGTACTAAAGCCATTATTAAATACTACAAAATTCTTTAAAACTTTTGAGCAAAAGAATTTTAGAGGTAGTTTGGTTCATCCAAAAATCCTAAAATTTTTCCAGAATATTCTTTAGGATGTTATTGAACTCCTATAAAATTTCAGATCATTTGGAGTTGATCTGGTTAGGAGAATTCATTCAAGCTGCTGTGTTCAAATGAATACAGAGACATTTTCAGAGAATTCCCAAAACTTGGAAATCCTAGGAAAATTCATGCAGGATATATGAACTATAATTGAAGTTGTAGTTCACTAAGTTTGACATGAATATGTGAGTTACATCAGAATTAATTCCTTTTTGCTTAATTGCTTAGAGAATTGTTCTGAATAAACCACTCAGTGAAAAGTGCTAATTTTTGGTCCGGATGACATTCTTGTAAAAAGGAACTCACATGAAAATTTTCAGCTCCATTGGAGCTCTGGATCACCAATATTCTGTTTAATCTCTTTAGGTGATCAAAACACAAGTGGGGAAAACACTTAGCACTTGATCACTTTGCTTAACAAAAACCCAACCACTAGCACCAGTGTCATTTTAAATTCTTAAACAGAGTTCCAGTTTTAAACTCGTCATTTTATCGTGATAGATAAATCTTTACAATTAAATACTTGTGCATATTCATAACGTGTAGCATCGACGTGAAGATTGTGAAGAGATCGAAGTTGATCACTACAGGAAAAGCAAATATTGACGATGGCTAAACTTATTGACGACGGAGCCATCGTATTTAAATTCATTGACGACGGCTGACTAGTACTGTCATCAGTAAACTAAAAGACGACGGTCACTGTCATCTTTAAAGGCCGTCATCAAGTTTGGGGCGTTATTGATGACGGTGAGACACAACCTTCGTCAATAAGCGGCTTATTGACGACGGTGAGACGCAACCGTCGTCAATAATCCCGCATATACTCCCTAGCGCGAGTCGAGAGGCGGCATTCTCTCCTGACCACGCCGCCTCCCAACTCACCGCCGTCGCCGTTCTCCGCCGCCCTGTCCGCCACCTCACGAGTTGCCGTCGCGATCTCCACCGCCCCGTGTGCCGCCTCCCGAGTCACCATCGCCGGTCTCCACCGCCCTGTCTCCGGACGCTGCCGCTTGAGGTATGCCCTCCTCCCCGCTGCCCCACTCCCTGCCGCTCCTCTCCTCGCCGCCCCTCTCCGCCGCCGCGCCGCTGACCGCCCCCGCCACCCCACGCCACCACGGCCCCCCTCCAGTCCCACTGCCCCGCCGCCCCGGCGCCCCTTTTTATGACCGCATAAGCTTTCAGACAGTGACCCAAAAGGAAAGATATGACACCATTTTGACGATTCTAATGTATGGCTGCGTACCAATGAAGTACCCTTTTGCTGCATCTCGATTATAAATTTCATGGATCATATGGTTCATGAAAAACCGAGTTGAAACCTACCATAGCGCACATATTGCAGAGCAAACATTTCTCTTCATCTTGCCACCACTTAAAAAGTAACAGTCATCATGCTAGAAAAGCAGCCTCCCCATTTCCTTGCCTTGGTCTTCCTCTCCATCGGTTTGAGCCTTGTGTCCACCGGTGCTGCTGAACTACAATTCGTCTATTCCAACTTCAAAGCAGCAAATCTCACCCTTGACGGTGTTGCAGCCATCAGGGCAGATGGACTACTCCAGCTGACTAACAGCACTGCTGTAAAAGGCCATGCATTCTATCTAACTCCAGTATATTTTCACAACTCACCCCATAGTACTGTACAATCCTTCTTGATCTCATTTTTCTTTGCAATCCAATGTGATTTTATTGATGGAGGTGTTGATGGCATGACTTTTTTTGTTGCCCCCACAATGAATTTTTCGACTGCCTTTGCAAACCATTTCCTAGGCCTCTTCAAAGACCAGACTGATGGTAGCCCCCAAAACTGCATCTTCGCTATTGAACTTCACTTTCCAAAACAGCGAGCTCAAGGACATTGATAACAATCATGTTGGCATCGACATCAATGGTCTTGTGTCTAAACAGGCCCACTCTGCAAGCTTCTACAGTGACAAGACTGATGAATTAAAAAATTTAACCCTTAGCAGCGGCGAGCCAATGCGATTATGGATAGATTATGATCACGACACCAGCCAGATCAATGCAACCTTAGCTCCTCTCAACATAACCAAACCTCGAAGGCTTTTGCTCCAAGACACCACTAATCTCTCGAATGTGCTCAAGGAACCATCATATGTAGGCTTCTCGGGTGCCACTGGCCCACTTCATACAATATACTATGGGCTAGTTTTGAGCCTTGGTTTGAATAGTCCTTCTCCTCCAATCAATATCATCAATTTGCCTGAGTTGCATCTGTAAAATCCCCAAAAGTGGTAGCAAGAAAATTCTGCTCATGTGCACTTATGAAAAATGAGGAGAATTAAAACTTTGAATTATAATAAGTGTGAGTTCAAAGTGAGGGTTTAGACTTCCCAAAATTTTTAAACATGGAGATCTAAATTCATAACTTGGATCTTCATAGTCCAGATATTCACCCTTTCAAATTTCAGCTCATTTGGAGGAGTTTTCATATTTGTTTGGGATTAAAAGGAGAAGCCCTCTAATCTGAATTTAAAATTCAGTTTCAAATTCCAATTCCCTCAATTTGAAAATTAGGTTTCACAAATGTGTTCTCCACCTTTTAATAAGCAGCCATGCCAAAAATTGGAAATTTTGGAACTGGTTTGCTATATTTTTGAGGCAATACAAAGTGGAGAATTCAAACTCATTTTCAAATTTAAATGACCAAACTACATCCAAATTTCACACCACAATTAAAACTATTTGAATTCAGCAAATTCAAACTATGACTTGGGGTTGAAGTCAAGTATTTAATGTTGAGTTGCTGGTGGGAAATATCAGAAAAAAAATTTACTGAGAAATAAGGAGAGGGGGCCCACTGGTCAGTCACCATAGAAGCAAAACCTCTCTGTTTCACTCGGCTGTTCACGCGAGGGCGCCAGCTCCCGATCAAACCCGCCGGCCGATGCTCCACCGAGCTGCTTCCTCGCCGCCCCGACGTCGGTTCAGGCGCGTGGGTGCTTAAAGCGACCGCCGAGTGCCGTATCTGACCTCATCCTCATTACCCCGCAGCCTCTCCACGCTCTGCTCGAGCCTCGCGGACCCAGTTCCCCCACCCTGCGGAAGAAACCTTCGGCTCATCGACGCCCGGTGAGGTCGGCGTGCCTCTCGCGCTGCTGAGCCACGGGATCGTTGCGCCAGGTTCCCCTCCTGCTCCCCGCAGCCTCAAGTGAACACCAGCACCGGTGGTTGGCGCCTACGAGCTGGAATTCCTTTCGGAACTCCGGTGTTGATCGCCTGTACGCCACACCGTCGCCCGACGGTTTTGCAGCCCCTCCCGATCAACAGAAAGGTCCCTGAGGTGCGTGAGGAACCTTTCCTCCTCCCTTTCCACCAGTTCCTGCTTTCTTCGCTCCGGTACCGAGTATTTTGAAGTTTGGCGCCGGCGGATCTTTAGAAACCCGAGAAGCCTTCGAAGAAATTCGTTGTGCTCGGGGTAGCTCCGCTCTAGATAAGCTTACAGTAGCTCCAGCACAGGCTTGCGCATCTCCCCGAAGTTCTAGCAGCTCAAATGAGCGAGTAGAGATGCCAGGTATCAAGTTTTTGTCACCGCCGGAGTTTTGCGGGCTCAGGTCGCCGGTGAGGTCCCATCTCCGGTGGGTTTCAGGGAGAGCGAGCTATGGGTCGAGGATGTCCATGGGACACTGGTGCTTTTGGAGCCAACCCTAGCCCGAAAGACCCACTGTTGAGGGAGAGCGAGGTCGCCGAAGTAAGATTCGACATGGTCGCCGGTGCAAGCACCTTTCCGGCCATTGTCATCGGCTCCCGAGCCCACCATCGTGTTCAGCACGGTATAGAACTCACAGGCGGCGAGTTTGACGAAGTTTGGACCACAGGAATTCCGTCCCGGCGAGCCTCGCCGGCGTGCGCCGCCGCGGAAGGCGCGGGCAGCGCGAGGAAGACGAAGGAGGGCCGGTCCCCCCGGTCAGCCTCCGGGTTCGCACGAGGATCGATTTGTGGCGCCGGATCTGGTGCGGCTGCGCGGGAATAACCCCGTAGCCCCCGGTGTTGCCGAAATCTCACTGGTCCGATTTAAAACAGTGGGCCCAGCCCAATTATTTGAAGTTTCTATTAGAGAAATAATTCCAGGAATTAGCTGATCTTTACAAGGCCATAACTTTGTGTAGAAAACTCCAAAAAGAGTGAGACCAATTTTGTTGGGTTCCTCATGAGGAGTGCTTCACAGAGAAACCAAATTTTGACTATGAAAATGCCCAGGAATTTCTGTAGAATTGTTTTTAGTAAATCATTTAGGGATTTATTACAGGAGCAATTCTTTATGAAATATTCCCCAATTTGGGTAGCAAATCCTCTTCATAGATACTGATCTCCAGTAAAAATTTGGGCTTCATTGGAGGTCATTTGCTAGGTCAAATTACCTTCTCAAGTTCAGCCTTTATTTGAAAATTCAAATTTAAACAGAAGCTTTTTCAGAACTCCTGTCTAAGTTCAAAAAATTCATATCTCTCTGATGGTAGCTCCAAAAATGGTGAAACAAATTTTGTTAGAACCATGGAGACTTACCCTAGTCAGATCTTCCACCATTAGCTATGTCAAAGCCCCTGAATTGGGCTCAAAATTTAGAGAAGCATTGTACTTGTAGGAATTTTAAAGACTACATTGTGCAATGACATGTCTCCAAATTTGACTCAAGTCATCCTTAGAGAGTCTAGTATCCACTGTAAAAATCCCAAAGCCAATTAAGGATTTTAAATAGCAATAGCTATGAATAGAAGTCCAATTCTTATAAATCCTTAATACTTATACATGTATTTTATTACATTTCATGATAGTGACCGAAGTTGAGGATACGCCAGAGCCTTTGGACGTCCTGCCACCGGAAGCTGACTTTCCGTTTAACTCGCAACCAGGCAAGCCCCGGTTTGCACTTAAGTACCTTTATAAAGTTTTTATTTGTATCATTTATGTCTAGGGTGAATGTTTGCATTAGAGTTAGGGTGATTGAAACCCCACTTGCATAGCCTCTTTAAATCCTATAAAGGGTTGGGTAGTTTACAAACCGACGAGTAGAGATTGCCATGCTAATGTATAGGATCTCGGTAGAAGTCGAGTGGTTGGAACTACTCGCGAGATAGTACTTATCACACGGGAAGAAAAGAGGTAGATAATGGCTTGAGTTATGAAAAATGAGACCCAGCAGGGGGGGATAGGAAGCAGTGAGCAGAGGTCTCACGTGCGTAGCCCTGTTGGTGTCGGTTGAGGACCATCCGTGTGCGGCCCTGCTGGACAAGTATCGAACAGTACCGGATGCATACTGGCATATGGGAACCAGGAAACCGATGTAATTGGTTAACCTGGGTGTCGAGGCTTACCCAACCGTAAATAGGAGTGGGTTGAGGGTAGGAAGGTGTAAATCTGCCGGTGGGCACAGTCACGCTCCACGCGGGGACCTCCTACCCGTTACGGATGGACCGGTTCGGCATTTGGGTTGCCTTTGAAAGGTTGTTGCATACAACAGAGTAGGAAGGGGTGTGGAATCACGCTTCTGAAAGTGGGTGTATGCAACGTGTTATCTGGGTGTGTCTTGATTGCAATCACCGTCCCTCGCGGTTATTTGAGTACCCGCTTGTTCACTGCGCTGTGACGTAGTAAGAAGTGAAATAAGCCAACTGAAAATGCTGTATTGATCTTAATATCTTGAATACCTTGATTGTTGTAGATATAGAGCTAATTAAGTTTACATTCCACTTTGGGCATCTCCACATCGGGGGAAAGCGTTTCTTGTTTGATTGTGGACTTCCGATGTGAGGGTTGCTTAAGGCACATGAATCTGCTGCTATTAAACTGAAAGTAAGGACCAACTTATAGGCGTGTCTTTATTGCAAAAATCCTTTCCTATCTTACATACCCTTGCACGTAGAGTTCCATGCCTAGGGTTGACGGTTAAGACTTGCTGAGCCTTCGTGCTCACGGTTGCAATATTTGAGCTGTGTGCAGGTGAGAGGTATGAGGAAGGTTCCGAGGACGAGGCGATGCCCCCGTCGGGGTACACGGCCGAGCTGGAGCCATGCACGCCGCCGTGATTCTCCGGTTCCATGCTGCTAGTGTGTAGCGTCCCCGGGCTGGACGGCTGCACTTTTGCATAGCTAGGATGAGAGGCCTTATATGTATATTACTTCCGCTGTATGAATAGGTTTTGTAAAAAGACTTCCGCTGTTTTATATCAAATAAAAGTTTGTATGTTACCCTTGATTCTTTTCGTGTGTGCTGTTGGGTGCCGCATCGCACGGCACCACCCTATGTGATCCTGGAGTGGGTGAACCACGGGGTGGTCCCCACAGCATCACGGTCATCAAAAGAAACAATCTAAAAGTCCGGAGTGGGTTAGCTGGGTGCAATCCCCCAGCGTGGCGCTCAATCTCTGGCCGCATCTGCCCCTCACCAAAACCCCCACCCCCTGGCACTGCGAGCTTGATTTCTGCCCTGCAGCACGGATCTGGCAGCGTTCGACCTCCCCCCCCCCATCCCCCGCACTGCCCCCGCTTTTGCTTATAATTAGATGTTATTGTTGTTTACATGATTATGTTGCTTTAATATATTTTTTAGGTTAATTGCTTATGTTTTTGAGTGATTACATAATATATGTAAGTAAACGGGTTTGGGGCCTTCCCGGCCAGGCACGGTCTGATCCGAAACAGCATGACACGTATTAAATGTGTTCGTGCAATATAGACGGTTGTAGTCGTAATGTATGCGTCAAGACGGCACAGAAGCGGACGACGATGGCATGGACATCAATCACCCGTGCTTGGGTGGACGGTGGAACCGAACTCTGGTGGTCTGGCAAGGGAAGCTCTATTCCGAGTATGGGAGCCGCGGATCACTCTACTCCAAGTTCTGCAATGGAGACTCTACTCCATTCCCGAAGCAGATGACTCTACACCGGAGTCGGCATTATACCAACTCTATGCCTTCCATTCTTTCCTCGAGTCCCTCTATCTCGTTCTTCCCTCTCTCGTAAATGATTTAAGAATGAGAATGAGTAACGTAAGGTATAGAAAGGTGTCACCCGTTTCGTACCAGCACGTTCATGTTAGACGTGCAGGTTCGGAATTGTCCCTTTTTGACAGCCCAAAAGTGACCGAGGGGGGCGTGGCTTGTGACGAGACGCGGGTCTGGATCTGGACGAATTTCGACAGCATAACCTTGATGTTCTCTGCTGAACCATTTTCAGGCGTGCAGTTGGAGAACAGCGGGATTATGCTGCGGAAATTTCGTCTGGATCCGGACCACGTGTATCGTCATAAGAACGCCCTGCTCAGTCACTCTTGGGTTGGTTTAGAACCTATCTGACTAGTTGTAGGGCCGTGACATAATATCAAAATGAAACTAATATTGATGTGTCTGCTTTGAAGGTATACCCTGAAACAAGGCTAGAGCCCGCAGTTGGATGTATACTAGTTGGAAAAGGGATGGCCGTCACTCATATGAGTGGTTCACCAAGACGGATGACTTCATTCAACAAGTTTTTTCTGAGTCATAGTACAGTAAGGTGTGGTGCCCATGTATGAAATGCCAGGGTGCAAAGTGTTGGAACAAAGTGAATTTGTCGTTTCACTTGTGTCGAAACGGTTTCATGCAACATTATGAGGTGTGGACCTTTCACGGTGGGACACCTTCTCAACCCGTACAAGTTCTGGATGAGGATGACAACACGGGGGTAGATAGGATGGACGAGATGCTTGATGCTATAAATCCTGAATTGATGGAGGATCCTCCTGCAACAGAGGTTGAAGCATTTTTCACGCTTCTCAAAGCTTCAGAAGAGCCGTTGCATGAACACACCGAAATGACACTCATCACTTTTATGACTATATTTATGACCATTAAGTCTAAGTATTTTTTCTCCAATAACAGCTACAACGATCTTATCAAATTGATGAAGGATATCCTTCCACAGCCACATAAAGTGCCTAAATATATGTATCAATCTAAGAAGTTGATTTTTGGTCTTGGTATGAAATATGAGAAGATTGATATGTGCCCAGACAATTGCATGCTTTTTTAGAGAGAGCATGCCAATGATAACAAGTGCTTAAAATGTGGTAAAGCGAAATTTTTCGAAGTTGCTAATGACTACGGTTCAAAAGTAATGACTCAAGTCACATAGAAGCAACTTCGCTACTTGCCTGTCACACCCAGGTTCAAGCGTTTGTTTCTTTCTAAAAAAACAGCCAGACACATGAGGTGGCATAAAGAAGGTGTACGTGAAAACAATGGAATGATGGTGCAACCGTCCGACGATGAGGCATGGAAGGCGCTTGACCACTTTGATCTAGATTTCGCCAGTGACACGAGAAGTATTTGCTTTGAGTTGACGACATATGGCTTCTCACCGTTCAGTACAAACGCCAAACCATACTCTTGTTGGCTCGTGTTCGCTATTCCGTACAACTTACCACCATCTCTTTGTATGAAGTATGAGTTCATGTTCCTATGTATTATTGTACCCGGACCGGATCATCATCCTAGTTCACGACTGAACGTGATGTTGCAGCCATTGATTGAAGAGTTGAAAATGTTATGGACAGGAGTCGAAGCGTACAACTATTACAGAAAATAGAAATTCAACCTTCTAGCTGCATACTTGTGGTCTGTTCATGATTTTCCATCTTACGGCATGTTTTCTGGCTGGAGCAATCATGAACGATTGACATGTCCGATATGTGCTTCTGACACTAATTGTTTTCATCTAAGTCATTGTGGCAAGATATGCTACTTTGATTGCCATAGACCTTGGTTACTGTCGAATCACGTGTTTAGGCAACAGAGAAATGACTTCAGGAAAGGTACCATTGTAAAAAAGGGACCATCGCAACATCTCAACGGGTCGGAGATTGTTGAACAGCTGAACAATCTAGTGCTAGATGAAGGTTGTCCTGGATATTTTGTTGGTTACGGAGAGGATCATAATTAAACTCATATATGTGCACTTTGGGAGTTACCGTATATGAAATCCTTAATTCCAATGCATAAAATTGATGTTATGCACCAGGAACATAACATGGGCAAGTGCATCATAAGCACGTGCTCGGATATGACGGGCAAAACAAAAGACAGTATAAAGGCTCAGAAGGATTTGGCAGAGGTTTGTAACCGACAAAGTCTTTAGCTCTCCGAAGCTGGTGGCAAACCACGTGCTTCTTTCTGCCTTCGACCAAAAGAAAAGAAAGAAGTCTTTAAGTGGTTGAAAAAGTTGAAGGTCCCATACGGTTATGCTGCTAGCATGAGAAGAGCCGTGAATGTTAAGACTGGAAATCCCACTGGTCTGAAGAGTCATGATTATCACATAAACATGGAAAGACTTCCGCGGGTTATGTTTCGGGGCTATCTTGACGATGAGGTGTGGAAGGTGTTAGCCGAGCTTAGTTTCTTTTATAGACAACTCAGTGCTAAAGAAATCAAAAGGGAGATGATGGAAAAGTTGGAAAAGAGATACCTGTGCTTTTATGTGATATGGAAAAAGTATTCCCTCCAGGGTTCTTCAATCCAATGCAACACCTTCTAATCCATCTTCCATATGAAGCTAAAGTAGGCGGCCTTGTTCAATATAGGTGGATGTACCATATTGAAAGAGCACTCAGATTTCTAAAACCAATGGTTCGTAATAGGGAAAGGGTTGAAGGATGCATCACCGAAGCATTTACACTTCAAGAGATAGGATACTTTTCAAGTGTCTACTTTGCAGAAGAACACAATGTTAATGCATCGGCATTTCTATACAATATGGCTGAAGAATCTCCTTGTAGCGACCTCTCACTTTTTCAAATGGGAGGCACCACTTTTGGTAGTGGCACGAGCTACGATGCTTCAACAGATGAAAAGACAGCTGCTTTGTTATACATGTACGCTAATATAGACGGGATGTATAATTTTATTTCAGCAAGTGCTTGTTCAATATCTATACTAATTTGCGTGATGTGTTATACATCTATGCTAATCATTCTGTTTTGTCCTTATTTAGTGATTTCGATCGACAAAATTGGAAGTTTAAGCAGCAACCTATGAGCAAGAACGACAAGAACTTTAGTTAGCTCTACACTACAACAAATCATTAGCAATCAAGTCCATCTTTCAATCAGCAACATTTTAACATGCAACAAGCCTGTTCTTTCTATGTCACGGTACAGTGAACAAGTGGTACTCACTGACCGCGAGGGACGGCGATTATAATCGATTTACACCTGCAGGGTTACTCGAACAACCCGTCACGTACACACGTACTCGATGTTGCCTACAACAACCATCACGGACGCGGTACGCAACCACCTTTCGCCCGTCAGCCAAATATTGAACCGGTCCCATCGTCCCGAGCAAGAGGTCTCTGCACACGCATCTCAGTGCCGCCAGCCAATTTACACCTCAAGCTCTCAACCTACCCTCTGAACGACGGGCAATGCCTCAATACCCAGCTACCCGAGTTACATCGGTTTCCCGGTTACCATATATCCGGTAGGTCTTCGGTACTGTTCTACCTTGTTCATCAGGCCCGCACACGGCTCGGTCCTCAATCGACACAAGCGGAACTATAGCACACAGGCCCCAAAGTCCTGCTGCCCTTACTCTCCGTCGGTCTCATTTTTCTTGCCATGTGTATCATGTGCTATTTCTACCCGAGTCGAGTGCCTCTAGCATATGCTCGCGAGTAGTTCCAACTACTCGACTTGTACCGAATCCTACCCTAACTTAGCTTTGCAGTAGCTAACGGGGTTTGCAATCCTAAACCCAACCCATGGTTTTCTTGGCTATGCAATTGGGTTTCCAAACAAGGCTCCAATGCAAGATAATTATACTCAAGTAAGTGCTCAAAACAATAAAACTTTGTAAAAAGGGTAATGCAAACCAGAGCTTGCCTTGCTGCTCTTGGTCGTAGGATAGCTGCTCCTCCGGAGTAACGAAGTCTAGGACTTTGGGTTCCTCCTCGACCTTAGCGACTACATGATATACAAGTATATGTATTAATTTAAATGCATTTGATTGAATTTAAACTTGTGAAGTCTATAACTCTTACTAGACAGACCCAATGACTGAAACTTTTACTGTGGCTTGGTTACAACCTAAACAGAGACTTGGTCAAGTTTTAGTTGCAGCAAAGCTCATTCGAGCCCTCCACAATTAATTATGTACTTGACCTTAATTGACGGCTTTTAGGGTGTTCTAAGGATTTTCATGAAACAAACTATGACTTTCTGAAAACTAGGTTTTCAGAGGGTTCTAATGGAGTTGGTCTCACTTACTTTGAAGGTTTCTAGCTAAAGATATGAGCTAAACAATTTCAGGGAAAATTCTGAAAATGTTTCTCAACATTTTCTAATTTCTCTGGAACAATTTCACTAATCACAATATTATGTGGATCAAATGAGCTCAAATGGATCTGACATTTTTATGGTAGTTCCAGGATATTTTGGTGAACATCCCAGCAAAATTTCAGAATTTTCCTCCAAGGGACTCTCAAGTTAAAATTCCAAACAGTTTAAATTTTGAGGAATTAATTCTGGAGAAATAAGGATTTTCATGAAGTGAAACTTGATTTGCTGGAAAGTTCTCAGAGAGCTGAATCCAACAAAATTTGGTTCACTTGATTTGGAGCTTTCTAGCCAAAGTTATGAGGATTTAAATTTGAATGAAATCTGAAAATCGGGAAAAAGTTTAAACTTGCGGGTGGGCCACGGGGACACGTGTCACACTCTGAGGCATCGGCACACTGTGGTCTGCGGGGTTTCTGCACGCCAGCACAACAGATCCCAGCCGCATCTGATCCTGATTTAAATTTATAAGCTGCTGATGCGTGGGCCAGCCGGCTTCGTCTTCCTCCCGACGCGCCCTCGCGCCCGCGCCGCCTCCCCTCGCCGGAGCAGACCCGAAGCTCGCCGGCCTGCCGCTGCCGGCCATCACATGGTCTGAAACTCGCCGCCCAGGGGTTGTCGACGTCGAGGAGCACGTCTGTGGGGTCAGTTCGGGCTGGCGGTGACCGGAAATAGCCCGGCGACGTGCGGCGGCCTCGGTTGAGGTTCGGCGCCGTCGGCCGTGGGTTCTAACCCGCCAAAACCTCGAACAATCGGTTCTACAGCATCAGTACACCTCTAGGAAGCTCGACAAGGTGTCAAAAGGGTTCAAAGATGGCGGCAAGCCGGTCGGCACCGTGTGATCGATCGTGCCCGCTATGAACGCCCTCGATCGAGCTCAAAATTCGTCACTCCTAGTCGGTTTCATACCACGGATGCAGAAAGGAAACTGATCGCCGGCTAGTCCAGCGCCTATGTGCAAGATTTGATAACTAAAGAAGGATCATAGAGAGAGAATTCGAAGAATCCGTACCGGAAGCTCGGTTTAAGGCCGCCGGAGCAAAATCTGGAAATTCGCCGGCGAGAGTGCACGGCGTGGCTTGAGCTTCAGGTGGAAGCAGCGTGGAGTCCGTGCGCTCCTTTTGCCACCCTTGCTCGTCTGTGGAAGTGGCTGTAGTGTGCTGCCCTCGTGAGACCGATCGCCGTTCTTCAGCTCAGTCACGGCGGTCGTCGTCGATCACGGGAACAGAAGCCAAAACCCGGTGGTTTAGGCATTGGGAGAGTGGTGCTCGAGCTCAGGATGCTGCCTAGCAGCTCGGGGAGCGAGGGTGCAATGGTTTGCTGCATTTTCCCGATCGACCGAGAGCTCGGGGAGAAAAGACTGCCGCTGCTCGAGGTCGCACGCGAGGGGATAAAGCCAACAGGTCTTCGCTCGGGCTGAGGCGGTGCCGCTCGCGTGGAGGCGCGAGCAGGCCACCCTCGGCGCCAGCGCACGAAGAGAGAAGCAGCTGGTGGCGCCGGTTGCTTCTCTGTGGTACAGCCGGCAGCTGCTTGGTGGAATTTCCCACCGAGCTGTGACTTTGTGTGCAAGTCTCCCCCCTCTTATCTCTATGACATGTGGGTCCCACACTCAAGTTTAACCTCTGAAATTAACTCCTCATCACTGTTATAAACAGTAAGCCCCAAAATGCCCATGGTGATTCAAATTATTGACCCATGAGCCATTTGAATTGATTAGAATTCAAATTGGGTTTGGTTTGAATGAATTTCAGCACATGTTCAGTTTGAAATTCAAATAAAGTTTGAATTTGCCCCACTTAGCTCATGTCAAGATCAACTCCAAATGTAGTGAAAGTTGGTGTGTGAGCTCACAAAAATGTGCTTAATAAGAATATGCCTCCCACTTTTGAATTCATGGGATAAAAACAGTTTGAATTTGCATTTGAGTTCAAACTGCCCTCTTTCTAGCTATACCCAAAATGACCTCAAAAGGGTATTGAATTTGGGTGAAACTTGGCATGGACATCCCTAGCAATGTGTAGGAGTTTTCATATGCCGAGCCCCTCTATATCACATGTGGAAAATACCACTTTTGCAATATGTGATTTTGTTCTCTAATGAGCATGTTGATGGTGGTTACTTGCTCTTCATTTGTGTTCATCAACTTGCTTCAAATGAGGTGTGTGGTGTGGTGATGAACACTTTAAACATGTGTCAAAAACTGAGGCCCTTACATTCCTCCCCCCTTAAAAGAATCTCGTCCCGAGATTATAAGGTGAAGATGAGAGAGAGGACGGTGGAAAATTACAGGATATGCGACGTGAAAAAGTCGGGGTAGTTAGCACGAAGAAATCCTTCGCTCTCCCATGTCGCTTCGTCCATGGAGTGATTACTCCATAGAACTTTGTAGAACCACAACGTGAGGTTGCGTGTGGTTCGGGCCTTTTCGTCAATGATCTGAACCGGTTCCTCCGGATAGGTGAGATCTGATTTCAGTTCTTCAATGTCCTCCAGATGAACGGTAGTTGATAGCTTGAGACACTTCCTCAGCTGGGAAATGTGAAAGACGTCGTGCACACCGGAAAGTTCTTCGGGTATATTTAGCCGGGATGCCACTTATCCACATCTTTAGGTAATCTGGAATGGACTGATGAATCGTGGTGCCAACTTTCCCCTCACCCCGAATCTGTTTACGCCTTTCATTGGAGACACACGTAGATATACGTGATCCCCGACTTCGAATTGTAATGGGCGTCTTCTCTGGTCCGCATATTGTTTCTGTCGGGATGCGGCTTTTAGGTTCGCTTGAATCAGTCGAACCTTTTCTTTCGCGTTGTTGACAAGGTCAATCCCGAAGGTAACCCTTTCGCTAGACTCACACCAATTCAGTGGTGTGCGTCATTTCCTCCCGTATAGCGTCTCATAGGGCGCCATTCTTATGCTGGCTTGGTACACATTGTTGTACGAGAACTCGGCTAACGGCAAGTGATCATCCCAATTCTTGCCGTGCTTGATAGCGCAAGCTCGTAGCATGTCTTCTAGGATCTGATTTACCCGCTCGGTTTGCCCATCCATCTGCGGGTGGTACGCTGAACTACGGATCAGCTTCATCCCCAAGGCAGCGTGCAGATGCTCCAAAAAGCAGGACACAAATAAAGTGCCCCGGTCCAATATGATGGTACGGGGTACGCCGTACAAGCACAGGATCTGTTATATGTACAGTTCAGCGTACTTTTTGGCGTTGTAGTTGGTGTTGACCGGGATTTAATGGGCAACTTTGGTGAGCCGGTCGATGATCACCCACACAGAATCATGCTTCTGAAAAGTGGTGGGTAAACCGACGATGAAGTCCATGCTCACATCCTCCCACTTCCAGGCAGGAACGCCCAGTGGTTGTAGCAGTCCCAGTTTCCGCATATGGTCTGCCTTTACCCTTCGACATGTATCGCACTCGGACACGTACTTTGCGATCTCCCGCTTCATCCGTGTCCACCAAAACTTGCTTCTGAGTTATTGATACATTTTGTTGCTGCCGGGGTGAATAGAAAACTTTGACAAGTGAGCCTCATCAAAGATTTTCTTCCGTAACTCCGGGTTACGGGATACGACGATCTGGTCCTTGAACCATAGGACGCCGTCTCCGTCCTTCCGGAAACATTTAAGCTTCCCACTATCTACACGTCTCCGCAAATGCGACATGCCCTTGTCATGTTTCTGAGCTGCAGCTATTTCTTCACGGATGGTGGGGATCAAAGCTAAGTTGTAGAGAGCTCCATGTGGAATCACATGCAATGGTGGTTCGCTCTCTTCTAACGGTGTGATGGTAAGATTGTTGACGTGTGACTTGCGGCTCAGCGCATCTGCCACTACGTTTGCCTTGCCCGGATGATAATGGATCTCTATTTCCTAATCCTTTATCAGTTCCAACCATCTTCGCTGCCTCATGTCCAGCTCCTTCTGAGTGAATATGTACTTGAGGCTTTTGTGGTCGGTATATAAATGTACGAGGTTACCTAGTAGGTAGTGCCTCCACATTTTCAGTGCAAGTACCACGGCAGCGAGCTCCAAGTCGTGAGTTGGATAATTATGCTCATGGTTTCTAAGCTGCCCTGACCCATACGCGACAACCCTTCGGTCTTGCATCAGCACACATCCGAGCCCAATGCCGGATGCATCGCAGTACACATCGAACGGTTTTGTTGTGTCTGGCTGCGCCAAAACCGGTGCTGATGTTAGGTGCTTAACTAAAGCCTTGAATGCTGCTTCACACGCTGGACTCCAAACATATTTGGTAGCCTTCTTCAGCAGCTCCGTCATAGGCTTGGCAATCTTTGAGAACTTCGGAATGAACCTCCGATAATATCCCGCGAGTCCGACGAAACTCCGTACCTTGTGAACAGTTCTCGGGGATTTCCAATTCAGCACTTGAGTGATCTTGCTCGGGTCTACAGCGACACCCTCCGCTGAGATGATATGCCCGAGAAAAGGCACTTGCGATATACACAATTTGCACTTGCTGAATTTCGCGTATAGCTTGTGATCCCGCAGCCGTTGCAAGACTATACACAGATGTTTCTTGTGATCTTCCTCCGACTTGGAATATACCAGTATGTCGTCGATGAAGACCACGACAAACTTGTCCAGCTCCGATATGAATACCGAGTTCATTAAATACATGAAGTGAGCTGGAGCATTGGTGAGGCCGAAGGACATGACCAGGTACTCATAAAGTCCGTACCTCGTCGAGGAAGCCGTCTTCGGAATGTCCTCTGCCCTTATCTTAATCTGATGGTACCCGGATCTTAAGTCCATCTTGGAAACGATCTTTGCTTCGACCAACTGATCAAACAACATGTCGATCCGTGGCAACGGGTACTTGTTCTTGATGGTAACGGCATTTAATGGACGATAGTCCACGCAAAGCCGCAACGTCTCATCCTTCTTCTTTACAAATAATGCCAAACAGTCCCATGGCGAGGAGCTCGGCCTAATAAAACCCTTCTCCAGGAGGTCCGTTAGCTGAGTCTTCAGTTCAGCCAACTCCTTGGGCGCAATCTTGTACGGCCTTCGGGATATTGGCATGGTTCCCGGTTCAAGTTCAATCTTGAATTCCACTTCTCTATCTGGTGGCATCCCCGGTAAATCATCCGGGAACACGTCAGGGAACTCTCGGACCACTGGAATGTCTTCCAATCTGATGGTTGTTGACTGATAGACACTTGGAAGTTTTATTTCTGGACTGTCCAGAAATAAGGAGTGAGATCCGTGCACTTCTGAGTTTAAGTGCACGACACGAAGGACGGTGTCTAAAACAGCGCCGTGGCGGGTTAACCACGACATCCCTAGGATGACATCAACCTTTTGTCCCTCTAAGATGATGAGAGACGTGGGGTACACTCTATCCGCTAAGCATAATGGTGCTTTGGAAACCATTACGCTTGCTGAAATCTTCCCACCCGATGAACAAATTAAATATGGACTATCGGTGGGTAGTATTTGCAAGCTGCGTTTAGCAATGAAAGTTTGGCTAATAAAATTATGCGTGGCACCTGAATCAAATAGTACTATGGCGGGATGCTGGTGCAGTTGGAACATACCCGCAAGGATTGGCTCACCCTCCAGCACGTCCTCTATAGCAAGTTGGTGGACAGTGCCGGGCCTTGCGCCGCGCATTAGTAGGGTTCCGTGGTTGATTCCTCCCCGGAAACTGTGGTGCAACTCCGCCGCCCTGCCTCTCCGGACAACTGCTGGCGAAGTTTCCTGGACGACCACACTTGTAACATGTGGCCGCTGCTTGTGTGGTGCTCGGGGGACGAAAGGCCGGCATGCGCTGCTGAGGTGCATACGCACGCGGCATCACCCGCTGCTGCTGTTGTTGTGGAGATAGTACTGGCAGTGCCGGCCTGAATGCCGGTGGAGAATACGGCGGACTGCAGAAAGGCATCGACCTCCGTGGTGGCTGCCAGCGTGGACCTGATGGTGGGCGATTCACCATCCGAAACTTCTGAGAAGGACCGCTTCCTTCTCCGCTGCTTTGCGGCACGCTTCGCTTTCTCTCCGCCGCAGCTAACTCCTTACCAGAGTCCTCCTGAACAATTGCAGCATCAATGATGTTGTTGAGGCTGCCGCGATTGAACATCACCAATTTGTCCTTCAGGAGCGGGTTAAGCCCCTGGTAAAAGTGGTCCCGCCGCTTCTCGTCGGTATCTGCGTGATACGACGCGTAGAGCGCGAGATCATTGAACGCCCTGGAGTATTCCAGCGCGTTTCGGCTCCCTTGCTGAAGGTGTAGGAATTCCTGCGTCTTCCTCTTCATCAGACCTGGCGGTATGTGATAGGCCCTGAAGGCCGTCCGGAACTCCGCCCAGGTCATAACTCGGTCGGTGGGCTGTGAAGCACAAAAGTTTGCCCACCATTCGCTCGCGGATCCTTGGAGCTGCTGGACCGCGAACTGAGTCTTGCGCTGCTCGCTTATCTGGAGCAGCCCGAACTTCATTTCTATCGCGCGGAGCCAATTGTCCGCGTCGAGAGGTTCATCCGTCCTTGAGAATACTAGGGGATGAGTCGCTAGGAAGTCGGAGTAGGAGCTCTGTTGACGCTCCTCACGGTGTTGACGTCTCTCTGGGTGAGACGTATTAGCGATGAGAGTTTGCAGCAACTCCGTGTGCTGCTGATGCGAACCCGCCATTGCCACGACGATGTCGGCCAATGTAACCGTTGGCAGTGGCGGTGGTGGTGTTTGCTGTTGCTATTGCTGTCCCGAAGAGTCCTCGGGAGGCTGTTGGGAGGTCTCTCCCCCTTGGCTAGTACCCCCAACGTCCGGGTTGGCACGAGTACGCGTCATTCTGAAGTTCAAAATAGCAGCGATTAGCACATGTCATACTTAAAATTCCATATTCAACAGTAGGTATTGAAGTGAAACATGAATAATTTGTACAACATTCACATATATTGATAAAGCATAAACTTTATACAAGATACATTGTTCTCGGTTCTCCGAGAAGTCGTGCTCATGTCGTCACTACCTATACATACGCTACTGTCTACACGACATGTCACCGATTACAAAAGTTGGGTTACACTACCCTAGCTGCCCTACTTGGCAACTGTAACCCCTACTTGAAGTAGAACTCGACCTCCTGCGGGTCGTCCTCCTCCGGTACCTCTGCTGGTGGCTCCGGATCTACCACCTCTTCTCCCATCTCGGGTTCTCCCATTGCTGGAAGACCCAAGACCACCGGTATGCCCAATACCGGAGGTACGAGGTCCTGCAACGCGTGAACCTTGTCCGTGGCCTGGTTGTAGTCCTCCTCCCAGCCCTGCCCTTCCTCAATAGTGTCGTCCCACTCTTGAGCAAGGTCCTCATTCTGCTGGGTTAGAGTCTGCACCAGCTCTTGCAACGCCGCGATGTCGACACGGCTTTTCTTCTTTGCCTTCTTCAGACGATGCAACTGCTCATGCTGTTCATTCAGTCGCTTGATCGTCGGAAGGAGCACATTGCGGAGTGCGCTGTGAGCACTCTCGAAATGATCTCCATGGCTTGTGCTCTCCTTGAGCTTTGCGGCGAGATGCTCCGTATGAACAGCTTGGCTGTCCATCACAGCGTTTCACGCCCTCATCTGGAGGCTATGGTTTGCCTCCGCGGGGATGTACCTTGGGCAACCCGGATCGGCTGCCTCACGGTACCTTCCTTCCCACACATGGTGAGCCCGTGCCTCCACCGGAACGAGCGCGTATGGAGTGCCCTCCATAGCCTTCACGTGTAGTTGGCAGAAACGTGACATGGTGTCACGGGTTGCCACTTGCCACATCCCTTCCGGTTGTCTACCTCTCACCGTGACGGTGAACTGCACCTAACCGGGTGGCGTAGGTCCTGCAGGGACTTCGACATGGATTGTCCACGTCTTTTTCCCCTCCTCGCCTTCCTACTTGGCGAAGTACTGTGGCATCTGGTTGTACCTGAAATATTGAAGCATATGCCTCAATGCTTCCGTATAGCCGCTGCGGTGAGAACAGTGGGACACCACCCACCCGTTCTCCAACTGCTTATCTGCTGTCATCTGTAAAAATATATTTGATAAATGTCAAATATTTATTTAAACAGTAAACCATTGAGTTATAACATAAGACATGTCATTGAACCCATAAACTTGGAAACATAGTTCAAATTTTCAGCAAATTTGACTGCTGATCTGCTGTTCAACATGACAGCCCTGATCAGTTTCCATCTCAACCTGATTTAGGCCATGCTAAATGCAAAACCAGTTCTGGAGCTCAACATCAAAGTTAAAGCTAACTTCAATAGATTTCCAGAAAGTATTTGCTTGGCCTAAGATATGTCCTGGTTCAAAAGTTATGAGATGTCAGAGTTGGCAGAATTTCTGGAGAAAATTGGACAGCACCTCCCTGCTTTAGGTACTGCTTTGATCCAAGAATTTCAGTTAATTCTGCTCTTAATCTGACAAAACTTTATGTTACAAAGTTGTAACCCATCTCACAAAATTTCCAGAACTACCTCATTTTCTATTTTTAGAATTTTATGCAGGAAGTTATACTCAATTTACAGAGAGTTTTTGCTCCGCCCTGTTTTCTGGACAGTTTCAACTCTACTGCATTTTTCGATTGGTTAAGTGATGAAACACCTCTGGATCTCAACAGAAGAGTTGTAAAGCTCTTCCAAAGCTTTCCATAAATGTATCATATGACCCGAACCTCGAAGGAACTCAACCTCTAACCTCTGATTAACTTCAGCCTTAATTCAGCTGAAAACAGGGTGCTCTGTCCTTAACAACCTATACGTTGAAAACTTGTTAACTTTGAATATCCTGATTAAGGGAAGGAGTTACATCAAGTTTTACTGCTTTTTATTAAAAACCTTCTAGTTTTACAATGAAGTTTTCCATTTAGTGGGGTGTGACGTCGATGCGTCACCAGATCATGTCGGTACTACGTCCTCACAAAGAAAAACCTATACCGGACTTAACCGGCTTCGTTAGTTCAGTGGCACTAAACGTCTCTCGCACATGGATACTACACGTCTACCGTTTCATGGTTAGACTACCTGCACGAAACTCAAACAGTCATCAGACTCGGCTGCACACCGAGCCCGGTATCCATACAGTTCGTACACCCGGCCGTCATCACTCGCCCGGATGTTCTCAAGCCAAACACGCCTTGAGTTACGTGTTCACGTTTCAGACCACGTGACGGGGTCTCCCAAATTGCACCACACACGCCAGGGACAGACGTTGCTCGAATACCTCAAACGACATGAAGAGTCGTAGAGGATATCAAAGCGGGTCGGGTTACCTGCCACCCATGGGGCTCCACCCTTCAGCTTGTGCGCACTGGTGGACAGCGCTAACGTGCACCCCCCAGGACATAAACGTCCCGAGATGCACGATTTTCCGACATAGACAAATAGGTTAGTATGCCACTTTCTATACGCTAATAACATCCTTATATCGGCTACTAACTCGTTCCTCACTGGATTTTCGAAAAAAAATGACCTTTGTAGTGCGTTAAACCTCAAGCGAGCTCTGATACCAATGCTGACACGACCCCACGGTCTTGTCGAGCCAGGATCACGCTGAGGGGTGCTGCGTTGCACAGCACCGGATAACACATATCAAAGGTACAAAGCGGAAGCAAAACCTTTATTACATAAAGTGGTTTATGAACATTTGTACATCAAAATAGGTCCAGTCTACAGTCACGGGCGTAGACTACACATCAAGTTCACGTTCAGCCTGTGAACGTGTCCTTGCTAGCACACACGCACACTAACACGGCGGCGTGCACGACTCCCACTCGACAGGGTTCCCCTCCTGTGGTTCCGTCTCCTCTTCGGGAGTCCCTTCCTCATAGAACCCTGCAAAAGCTTCAAACACAAGCAGTGAGCACGAAGGCTCAGTAAGTCTGACCCGTCTCACCTAAACATGGAACTTCTACATGAGGGGTGATGGGTACATGAGGTAAAACCATTTGCAAAGGACTCGCCTAATTATTGGGACCTTACTTTCAAATTTTAGCAGCAGGTTGTGGAGAACCTTACGCTAAGGCACATGAGAGAGCCGCAATCAAACAAGAAACGCATTTCTCTCATGTACTTTGCCCAAAGTTGAAAAGAACTTTAGTTAGCTCTAAACTACAACAAATCATTAGCAATCAAGTCCATCTTTCAATCAGCAACATTTTAACATCCAACTAGCCTGTTCTTTTTACGTCACGGTACAGTGAACAAGTGGTACTCACTGACCGCGAGGGATGGAGATTATAATCGATTTACACTTGCAGGGTTACCCGAACAACCCGTCACGTACGCCCGTACTCGATGTTGCCTACAACAACCATCACGGACGCCGTACGCAACCACCTTTCACCCGTCAGCCAAATATTGAACCGGTCCCATCGTCCCGAGCAAGAGGTCTCTGCACGCGCATCTCAGTGCCGCTAGCCGATTTACACCTCAAGCTCTCAACCTACCCTCTGAACGACGGGCAGTGCCTCAATACCCAGCTACCCGAGTTACATCTGTTTCCCGGTTACCATATATCCGGTAGGTCTTCGGGACTGTTCTACCTTGTTCAACAGGCCCGCACACGGCTCAGTCCTCAATCGACACAAGCGGAGCTATAGCACACATGCCCCAAAGTCCTGCTGCCCTTACTCTCCGCTCGGTCTCATTTTTCTTGCCAAGTGTATCATGTGGTATTTCTACCCGAGTCGAGTGCCTCTAGCATATGCTCGCGAGTAGTTCCAACTACTCGACTTGTACCGAATCCTACCCTAACTTAGCTTTGCAGTAGCTAACGGGCTTTGCAATCCTAAACCCAACCCATGGTTTTCTTGGCTATGCAATTGGGTTTCCAAACAAGACTCCAATGCAAGATAATTATACTCAAGTAAGTGCTCAAAACAATAAAACTTTGTAAAAATGGTAATGCAAACCGGAGCTTGCCTTGCTGCTCTTGGTCGTATGCTAGCTGCTCCTCCGGAGTAACGAATTCTAGGACTTCGGGTTCCTCCTCGACCTTAGTGACTACATGATATACAGGTATATGTATTAATTTAAATACATTTGATTGAATTTAAACTTGTGAAGTCTATAACTCTTACTAGACAGACCCAATGACTGTGAAACTTTTACTGTGGCTTGTTTACAACCTAAACAGAGACTTGGTCAAGTTTTAGTTGCAGCAAAGCTCATTTGAGCCCTCCACAATTAATTATGTACTTGACTTTAATTGACGGCTTTTAGGGTGTTCTAAGGATTTTCATGAAACAAACTATGACTTTCTGAAAACTAGGTTTTCATAGGGTTCTAATGGAGTTGGTCTCACTTACTTTGAAGGTTTCTAGCTAAAGATATAAGCTAAACAATTTCAGGGAACATTCTGAAAATGTTTCTGAACATTTTCTATTTTCTATGGAACAGTTTCACTAATCACACTATTAAGTGGATCAAATTAGCTCAAATGGATCTGAAATTTTTATAGTAGTTCAGGGATATTTTGGTGAACATCCCAGCAAAATTTCAGAATTTTCCACCAAGGGATTCTCCAGTTAAAATTCCAAACAGTTTAAATTTTGAGGAATTAATTCTGGAGAAATAAGGATTTTCATGAAGTGAAACTTGATTTGCTTGAAAGTGCTCAGAGAGCTGAATCCAACAAAATTTGTTTCACTCGATTTGGAGCTTTCTAGCCAAAGTTATGAGGATTTGAAGTTTGAATGAAATCTAAAAATCGGGAAAAAGTTTAAACTTGCGGGTGGGCCACGGGGACACGCGTCGCACTCTGAGGCGTCGGCACACCGTGGTCTGCGGGGTTTCTGCGTGCCAGCACAACAGATCCCAGACGCACCCGATCCTGATTTAAATTTTTAAGCAGCTGACGCGTGGCCCAGCGGGCTTCGTCTTCCTCCCGACGCGCCCTCGCGCCCGCGCCGCCTCCCCTCGCCGCAGCAGACCCGAAGCTCGCCGGATTTCCGCTGCCGGCCATCCCATGGTCTGAAACTCGCCGCCCGGGGGTTGTCGACATCGAGGAGCCTGTCTGTGGGGTCAGTTCAGGCTGGCGGTGACCGGAAATAGCCCGGCGACGTGCGGCGGCCTCGGTTGAGGTTCGGCGCCGTCGGCCGTGGGTTCTAACCCGCCAAAACCTCGAACAATCGGTTCTACAGCATCAGTACACATCTAGGAAGATCGACAAGGTGTCAAAAGGGTTCAAAGATGGCGGCAAGCCGGTCGGCATCGTGTGACCGATCATGCCCGCCATGAACGTCCTCGATCGAGTTCAAAATTCGTCACTCCTAGTCGGTTTCATACCACGGATGCCGAAAGGAAACTGATCGCCGGCTAGTCCAGCGCCTATGTGCAAGATTTTATAACTAAAGAAGGATCATAGAGCAAGAATTCGAAGAATCCGTACCGGAAGCTCGGTTTAAGGCCGCCAGAGCAAAATCTGGAAATTCGCCAGCGAGAGTGCACGGTGTGGCTTGAGCTTCAGGTGGAAGCAGTGTGGAGTCTGTGCGCTCCTTTTGCCGCGCTTGCTCGGCCGTGGAAGTGGCTGTAGTGTGCTGCCCACGTGAGACCGATCGCCGTTCTTCAGCTCAGTCACGGTGGTCGTTGTCGATCACAGGAACAGAAGCCAAAACCCGGTGGTTTCGGCGTTGGGAGAGTGGTGCTCGAGCACAGGATGCTGCCTAGTAGCTCGGGGAGCGAGGGTGCAATGGTTTGCTGCGTTTTCCCGATCGACCGAGAACTCGGGGAGAAAGGACTGCCGCTGCTCGAGGTCGCACGCGAGGGGATAAAGCCAACCGGTCTTCGCTCGGGCTGAGGCGGTGCCGGTCACGTGGAGGCGCGAGCAGGCCGCCGTGCGCGCCAGCGCGCGAAGAGAGAAGCAGCTGGTGGCGCCGGTTGCTTCTCTGTGGTACAGCCGGCAGCTGCTCGGTGGAATTTGCCACCGAGCTGTGACCTTGTGTGCAAGTCTCCCCCTCTTATCTCTATGACATGTGGGTCCCACACTCAAGTTTAACCTCTGAAATTAACTCCTCATCACTGTTGTAAACAGTAAGCCCCAAAATGCCCATGGTGATTCAAATTATTCACCCATGAGCCATTTGAATTGATTAGAATTCAAATTGGGTTTGGTTTGAATGAATTTCAGCACATGTTCAGTTTGAAATTTAAATAAAGTTTGAATTTTCCCCACTTAGCTCATGTCAAGATCAACTCCAAATGGAGTGAAAGTTTGTGTGTGAGCTCACAAAAATGTGTTGAATAAGAATATGCCTCCCACTTTTGAATTCATGGGATAAAAACAGTTTGAATTTGCATTTGAGTTCAAACTGCCCTCTTTCTAGCGATACCCAAAATGACCTCAAAAGGGTTTTGAATTTGGGTGAAACTTGGCATGGACATCCCTAGCAATGTGTAGGAGTTTTCATATGCCTAGCCCCTCTATATCACATGTGGAAAATACCACTTTTGCAATATGTGAGTTTGTTCTCTAATGAGCATGTTGATGGTGGTTACTTGCTCTTCATTTGTGTTCATCGACTTGCTTCAAATGAGGTGTGTGGTGTGGTGATGAACACTTTAAACATGTGTCAAAAACTGAGGCCATTACAAAGAAAATACAAACAATGCGACATTATGGAGTAAATGGAGGACCTAACTTCCAAGCCTGGTTTCAAAATCATGTAACATTTTCCTTGTCTTGTTCCTCTTAGTAATTATGTTCGTAGCATAAAATAGTCTTCTTACTTCACATGTTGGACAGTGCAAGACACAAGCCGGTGTCCATGAAGATATGCGACAACTGTCCAATGGATCCATTAAAGTTAAACTGGTCGATATGATGTCAATGGGTTCCGATTTTGTTTAACTCAATTTGAACTCAACATCCTCTAAGGGCAACATATAACACTGGAATTGTGACGAGGGCCGCTGACGTCAAAGGACGTGAAACTAATTACTATGGGATCATAAACAAAATACTAGAATTTAGTTTTGCCAGGAGTAAAGACCTTAAAGTAGTCTTCTTTGACTGCGATTTGTTTGATCATAACAATGGAACTCAATAAAACCAATTTGGCATGGTATAAGTCAAACACAAGGACCGGCTACGAGGTTACGACACCTTCTTCCTTGCCCACCAAGTCGAGCAAGTGTATTATCTACAATATCCATGCGAAAAGCTTAGTGCTTGGTGTGTTGTACACAAAGTGAATCCTCGTGAGCGGTTATACACACTAGACCATGCTGGGTACCTTGATGAGGCTGATGTTGTTTATCAAGAAGAAGAGTTGCCGGGCTCTTTTGTCGTTGAGCCTTGTCTACGACTTGATGACTTAGCTGGAGATGTAGAAGATGTACAAACTCATAAGGTGCAAAAATGAAAACGGCAAAGAACCAAGACAAAAGATCGATGGTCCGGTTTAAGGAGTAAAGTACATGATCGTGATATTGATGTATTTTGAAATTGAGTACAAGTAACTTTTCCTTCATCTCTTCATTCGTCTTCTATATTTTCCTTTAAATTCATTAGCAAATTTTCCTTTCATCAGGGTGTCGTCGAGCAGTAGACGACGGGGGACGCGGGGCTTTCTGCCCCCGAGAGCAGACTCCATCTTCCAGGGCTGTAGGTCTAGCGAGGTTAGACTGCCACAGTTGTTGGGCCTCGACAGAGGCTAGGGGTCACGACAGCGGTCACGATATGTAAAGAATATTTAATTACATAAATTATATAAGTACTTCTTAAATATATATTACGAATCTTCAAAATTCCCAAGACGACTCTACATCTGAGGACACAGAGGTTAGGGTCCTCTTCAGGAACCGCAGGATTCCTAGGCTGCTTCGGAGCCTTCTACAAAGCCTGATGTGGAGCCAGCTCCACAGCGGCGTTATAGGAAGAGCCACTGCAGGACTCCTCCGGTTCCTGCACGGCCAGAAGATTGGGTCATTATTCATCCGGTTGGTGATAGGTAAGTAAATCTCTAACAATTCAATTTAGATACTTTTACACTTATATATGTACTAATTGAGAATCATGTATCAGGTCTTGGGCCGATGACTCGTTCAAGGGTCAGGGGCGCCACCGCCAGGTCAACGCTGTCCTGGGCCAGCTCATCCGTTGTCACAGCCCCGGTCTAGTGAACGGACGGGCTGCTACGTCTTAGGATGATTACGCTACGGCCGAGGACATTACCTACGGCAACCACCAGGAGCATGTGTAGCACAAATTCATGGTAAGTATGAAGAATATTTGTTAAATGCGAACATATTATATGTTAAATACATTTACTTGTATATTTTTTCTTCTAGAAATATTACCGTTTGGAGAATGAGGCCATGCTGGATCACACCCGTCTGGTCTTCAACAACAATGCCTGGAAGCTCCTGACGCAGTCAATATCGACGGCTCGCATTCAGGCTACCAAGGCGTACTTTAAGTTGCATCCGGACGAGGGTGAGCCGGGGCAGTTCAGGGATGTGTCCGACAAGTATTTGATGGAGGCGCAGTACACAGAGGTAAAATGTTTATTTAATTTTGCTTCATTATCTGATTTTGATCAATGTTTTCATCCAATAACAAATGTGTGCAGGTCAGCGTACCATGGCTTGAATCCTGTTCGGACGCATACAGTTCCCTGTGTGCTTGTTGGGCAAGCTAGGGCTTCCAAGGCGTGTTTATGATCCGGCGATAGAGTAGATGGATGAACGGGAAACACCGTCTTGGCGGGGATGTCTACATACGTCTCGCTAAACAGTTGGTAAGTTGTACTCGAATATTATTTTAGTTAATTTCTGGTGCTATCATTGTGCTAACACATATCGATAGGAGAGTGAGATTAGTCAGGACCCGACCGCTATCCAGGTGTGGAGGAGGGGTCACATGGGAAGTGACCCGTTGCAGCCTGATCAGCTGTCTTCTCAGACGGCGACGGAGACGTTGGTGAGTTCTTTTGTTAACTTAATTGGATTCTCTTTAATACTTCTGATGACTTTATTTTTCTTATATTTCCAGGAAAAGTATGGGGAGGAGGTGCGGAGGCTTCGAGGCGAAGATTACGATTGGTAGAACACGCCGATCGTACCTAAAGCCGTGTATGCAAGCGGTGGTGGGAAACATCACGGCCGGTGAGTTCTGTCATTTTTTATTTAATGTCATGGACTTCGAGACACGAAACTTTAATAATCTTACTTTGTTGTGTAGGTTGGCCATCTTTGATGGAGTAGACGACTCGAGGAAGGCGTGGTCTTCCTCGAGGGCTTCTTCATCCCAGGGTAGGTCCAGCAGGCGTATGAGCCAAGATCTGGAGCTCCAGAGTGTCCAGGAGGAGCTCCACAGCACGCAGGAAGCGCTGCGACTGACGAACGAGAGGCAGGCAGCGGAGCTCAGGGCTAGGGATGAGTATCAACACTCGTACATGCTACAGTTGCAAGCTTCCATGCAGGTAAGTTTGGACAGTTGTACTCAACATTTCTAATATATGAATGACATGTTTAATATTTTGCTTCATATTTGCAGGCTATGGTCGCAGGACAGCAGGCTATCTTTCCCCAGTGGGCGCCACCACTGATGCAGCTGCCACAGGTGCCATAGGGGCCGATGACAGGAGCACAGGTACAAAATTGCTCAATAGCTGAACTTGCTTAATTCTAGCTAACTTCTAATTTGTTAACTCGCTCAATTATAACTTGTTATGACTTTATTTAGTCAAATACACATTTTTAAACTTCTAATTTGTCTAACTATACATGCACATCAAAGGGATCAGCAACGTAAGCTCAACAAACTCCAACCCCCATCATCCGGCGTTTGGACGAAGTGCAAGGATGACTTCCTGGACTCCGGTGCCAGCGGTCGGGGTTGCGTTGGGTAGTGACGTGCATATAGTGTTTTGATGACTGTGATATTTTTGTTTTGATGCCTGAGTGATCTGGCCATCGAGCCAGGGCTCGCCTCGAAGCCAGGCCATCCTTTTCTATTTTTTTTAAAAAAACTGCAATCCTTATTGATGACGGTTTCTGGTACTTAGCCGTCGTCAATAAGCCACAATAATTGATGACGACCAGCTTAGCTGTCGTCAATAAGCCACAATAATTGACGATGGCCGGCTGTACCGTCGTCTATAACCCACAATTATAGACGACGGCCAGCTGTACCGTCGTCTACAACAGAACTTATTGACGACGGCAACTGCTGGCCGTCGTCTATAAGCTTCTTGAACAGCTACGTGGCTCGACAAACTTATAGACGACATCTTGTTTTAGCCGTTGTCAATAAGTTTATTGACGATAACCATCGTCAATAAACTTATTGACAACTAATTATTGACGACGGCCAGGAACTGTCGTCTATAACCTGTTACCGTCATCAATAAGTTATTGACGATAGTAGTAACCTTATAGACGACGGTTTTCGGCCGTCGTCTATTTTCCCGATTTCTGTAGTGGAGATCAAAGAGAGAGGAAAATGAGTGATCAAGCCTCAAGTGATCTTCACTAACTGAAAACTATATACATTCTTAGTAACCTGCAAAACTGGCAAGCCCCGGTTTGCATACAAGCATTTTTATAAAGTCTTTTCAATTCTAGAGGTCATAGCTCTGAATGATTGAGTGCATTAGGTCTATGTTGATATTGAAAACCTAGTTGCATGACCAGAATGTCCTAAGAGAGAAAGGGTAGAATAGCACCTCCTCGAGAAATGTTAGTAGGAAAGGTCCGGTAGAAGTCGAGTAGTTGGAATCTACTCGCGAGTTTAGAGCTTGGTTTCTTCGGAGCAGGTAGTGAATAGAACAATGAGCAAAGTTCACAATTATTAAATGGAGACTGGGCAGGGATGTTTAGATGCAGCAGGCTGCGCACCGTGCGTGCATAGCCCTGCCTGTGTCGGTTAGGGCCCGTCCGTACTTGGCCCTGTAGGACAGGTTTGAGTTTTGTACCGGGCGCATACAGGCTATATGGGACCCAGGAAACCGATGTACCTTGTGAGATCCACATTGGAACTTTCTAATCATCTTAGGCTTTCGGTGTCAGGATAGCAGGAGGTAACTCACTCAAGAACATATCACTGAGGGTATGTACCATGAGGAGCTTGCTATTCGGGGCAGTACGACTGCGTCCTGTGTTGAAGAACTTGGGAAAGGTGTCCACGTTCAACATCAGTTGATGTTGCTGCCGGCAACTCGGAGTATGGGTGTACGTGTCATGTAGTCCAGGCGTGTACTGATTCGAATCACCATCGCTCACGGTCATATTAGCATACTTGCCCACTACGTCTTGACGTAGTAAGAACTGAACTGGTTTCCTTTTGAATATTGATAAGGCTTAGGATTTAACTTGTAATGGAACCATGCTTACTGTAGAGATTGTGCTAATTAAAGTTTACTTCCCTTTGTGCAAGAAGCATTGCAACAAAGTGTTTCTTGTTTGATTTTGGAGTTGCAATGCTGTTTGCCTCAAGGTCTTTACAATGAGGCTTAAAATCTGAAAGTTAAGGATCAACTTTAAGCGAGTCCTTTATGCAAAGTTAGCTAACCCATTTCCATCCGCCGTGCATGTAGAGTTTCTTGTTTAAGGGAGACGGATCAGTTATGCTGAGTCTATGTGCTCACGATTGCTATATGAGTGGTTTTGCAGGTTAACATCGACGATTATGAGAAGGTTGTCCGGTGAGATTCAGAGACTTCCGAGTCGTTTAACACATAGATAACAAAGCCACTGCAATGTCTTAGTGTTGCTAGCGAGAGGAGTCCGTGGGCTGGACCTCTTCTTGAGTGCTCATTAGTTATTTGACGTGAGCTGATTATAGTCTTCTGTTATAGTTATTTGATGTAGATTATTTACAAAGAACACCTGTAAGCTTCCGCTTTTGATTCATGTAATACATGTTTTCCTTAAATATGTTCTGTTGGGTGCCGCATAGCGTGACACCACCCAATGCGATTCCCGGGCGAGTGGCACGACCACGTGAACGGGTGCCGGATCCCTGTCACCAACTGATCAAACAACATGTCGATCTGTGGCAACGGGTACTTGTTCTTGATAGTCACGGCGTTTAGTGGACGATAGTGAATGCAAAGCCGCAACAGTTCATCTTTCTTCTTCACATATAATGCCGAACAGCCCCATGGCGAGGAGCTCGGCCTAATAAACCCCTTCTCCGGCAGGTCCGTCAACTGCATTTTCAATTCCACCAATTTCTTTGGCGCCATCTTGTACGGCCTTCTGTATATTGGCATAGTTCCCGGTGCAAGTTCAATCTTAAACTCCACCTCTCATTCAGACGGCATCCCCGACAAATCATCCGGGAACACGTCAGGGAACTCATGTACTACTTGACACTGCTACAATAAGCTTCATCACAGGCGGCTCCAAACGTATTATCACATGCGGTTTCCAAAACGCCTAAAACGAAGAGCCTGTGATAATCTACAATTTCACAGGTGGAAAGTAATACCGCCTGTAAAATAGATTTATTACAGGCGCTCCTTTATCTAGGCCTAACCTCTTGTGAAGACACATTATCACAGGCGGTTAGTAACGTAAGTTTACCGACTGTGATATCTATATTAGCACAAGCGGTCCTCTAACTACTAATAGCTGCCTGTGAAGACACTTTATCACAGGCGGTTTGTACCGTAAGTGTAACTGCCTATGTAATCCTTTTATCACAGGGGGTTCTTTGTCACACCCGGTTTTTCCGAAGAAACAACCAAGTGAATATCACATGTATGCCAGGATCATTTTCTCATACATGTGATGACAAATAGTGAAGCATCATTTATTACAAGCCAGGTGTCGAATATAAATAAGTCTTACATTGCAAATGTCTCAATGGACACTAATGCTTCATCACAAGTAAATAAACTAGCAGCGGAATATTATTCTTTAGGGCTCCATCACAGGTGTTGCCCGGGGGTCTTCATGAACCTAAAAGCCTTCCTCGGGTCCAAAATCTTGGTCATTATACACCACCTCATTATCTTGACCTGAGCAGCAATATAAACCAACAAATATGCAAGGTTGAGTACCAATGGTACTCAGCAAGTGTGGGAAAATTATATCATGCATGGCTAGAACAAGGAGAGGTTGAACTCATGGTTAAAGCACTACGCAATTAATACCTATCACCTTAGCTTATTAAGCACCTACTTTACTACACAGGTGAAATGATCCAAATCTCCCATCCCATCATCATAAACCAATAACCATAATCATCATTTCCAATGTTAAGCTCCCCGCTTAACTTCCAAAACCATCAATTCTCTAATCATGAATAAGTCCAGGCCGCTCTTAACCGTGAGCACGGCTGTCAAGACAGTTTTGACTCTGCAGAGTTTGTACCACTGTACCCACAAGTAGTGATTTCATCCCCCGTTGCCGGGTGGACTAAAAGAACCTCCATTATGCCAGTGGCTACGATCCACATTCACACTTCCCAGGTGTGTGGCCAAGAGATCACTACGAAGCCTTTACAAAGGGATTCCCGACGAGCGTGGGCCCACTGAGGTTTCACCCCTAACAGCATACAAGAGGTTCCAACCCCGCTGCAGTGGCCCCCTCTTGAGCCTTGCGGTTCATATGGTAGTCCAGCTGACACCTACTCCCCGCACCATCCAACACACCCATACTACGCCGGGGATACACCTAATTAATTGGCCAAGCTGCCCCATCTCAGCATGTGGTTGGCACTGTAAAGCCGGGTTACATGCTCCATGAACCGGTCCTTAGGATCCAGGCAAGTACTAAACACAAACCCAAGTCTCGTGCACTCAGCACACAACCAAAACATCCAACTTGCCTTGGTCCCTACCTCTACATAACTCACAATAGCTCATTCAAGAGCATGGTAATATAAACTGATGATCTCATGTCCCAGTTATCCCATTCTAAGCATGGCTAAGCATATGCATGTATAGAAATGACATGGTAAAATAAATCCCAACCCAAGCTACAAGGAAACAAGGTAATGCAATTCTAGGGAAACTTCCTAGCATGGGTTTCATATTTCATTTGACAATGCAAATAATTCTATCTACACATCCTAGCATAGGATCAAAGTGGTCAAGGACACTTGCCTCCTTCTTGCTGCTCTTGAAATGGGTAGTCTTGGTCTTGGAATTGAATAACTTGTTCTTGAGCAGGTTCTACTTCATACCATCACACATAGCAAAAGAAAAACAACAATCATAAGACATAGTTCACACTTCTACTTCATACAAACCACACATTCACATTTATGAAAGTTTCTTTACCATTTTATGTGTTGTGGATACTCTATGTGTGTTGATTTGGGGCTTGCATACACTTTCATTTACATGTATAGGATTCCTACTTTGGTGTTCATATTTATACTCACATACTATATATATATATACATATATATATGTGTGTTTCAGTTTTAAATAAATTCCTTATATATTAAACTACCAAGTATGTATGAAATGTATTTTTCTTCTCCATATGTGCCTTCATTATTTCTATCAACCCTAAACTGAATTCTTTGTACTTTAGAAACTCCATTTATCATTTACTAGTTTCTATATTTCCAGATTTATATTCTTATGCATAATTGTGCATTTTATTATTAAATTAGTAATATACACTACCTAAACAGATTAGGTTCTGGTCCTAAATAATTTAAGATCATATTTTGACCTTGGCTTCTGATGTATACTATTGCATAATTATTTTCCCTATTTTTCTTTAACTATTCTTTACTTAAAAATGTGTCCCTATACTATTAAATGTGAATAATAGATGAAACAGATTTATTTCAGCCTAAAAATATATTTTTATCTCACTCCAAAGTTTTCTAAGTACTGAGAAAGTTTTTAATAAATTTGACAATTATGTTTGTCCCCCTTTTTAATATTTAAACACTAGTTACATATTCAATTTTCTAAATTAAATACTAAACAGAGCTAAAATAATGAATTCACCTCATTACAGGGTCTATAATATTATTTTCATAATTTCCAGGGGTCTAGCTACACTTGTCAGAGGTGTTTTTCCTAATTTCTATTAAGTCCAGGGGCTAAAACTGATTTTTAAATGAATTTACATGATTTTCTGGAGTTCCAGGGGCTAGATCTGAAGTTTCCGGGGCTAGCTCTCAATTCCAGAGAACCCCAGGGGGTAGCACGTAAGAATTCCAGTCTTTATAACGCGGGGCTGACGTGGACCGTCTGATTTTAAACCGACGGCTGAGATTATAACATCGAACCGGTACGCGGGGTTTTAAAGTCTACCGTGCGATTTAAAATAAACGGCGCACAAGCGGCCACGTCGCTCTGATCGAGCGCGGGCGGCGCTGCCAGCGGCGCACGGCGGCGGGAAGCGGCGATCTCGCCGGAAACTTTCGGATCCTCGAGAATTCTGCCTAGAACTGTGATCTTATGGCCTAGATCGGTAGAGGGGAGGTCAGGGATCTCACCTCGGGGGTTTTCTCGAGCTCGGGGGTCCTGGAAAGTGCTCTGCGGCGAGGTCCGAGGCAAAACCACGGCGAAGCTCGTCGGAGCTGGATTTGCACCGTATATCTTCGGGTTTTCTGCACCTGCAAAGTTCCCCGGAGGCGGTGGATCAAGACCAACGAGTTAGATCAGAGTTTCCGAGCTTAGATCGGCCAGAATTCACCGGCGAAGTCTCGGTGCTCACCGGAGTGAAAATCGGCGATCGCGTGCGAAAAACTGATCGGATCGGTTGTTTTTATAGCCGGGGGAGGGCGGTGGTTCTGTTGTGATCGAGTTAGAGTCCTCAGGTTCCAGAATTCGGCTGCGGGACGCGGTTTCCCGATCGGTTGCGATCGCGCGCGCGCGGGGAGAAGTCCGGGGTCGCGGGGTTAGGGATGACAGGCGGGTCCCACATGTCAGCGAGGGGCAGCGCGGCGCGCGCGGGGGCGGGCTGCGCGGGGGTTAGCTGGGACGGCTGGGGTTTCGGCCCACTGGCCAGTTTTTTTCTGGTTTTCCTTTTTCTTTTTCATTTCTTTTCTGTTTTGAGTATAATTTGAATTCCAGTTTGAATTTGAATTTTTGCAAAACATGCAATACGTCCAAAAATTTCTAAATTCCCCTCTGAACATGGTTTATGGTTCTAAATCAAAATTTTGAGTCTTGACTAAAAATTTGGGGTGTTACATTCTTTACCTATGACTAGCCGCCTGTGATAATATAATTTCATAGGCAGGTCTAGCCGTAGGTAAAGAACCGCCTGTGATAAAGTATACCCTATGCAGTAGTACCTGCTATTATTTCTAATTTCCAGGTCAATTTCACTAAAACAATTTAATCACAAAACTCATCTCATAGTTTACACTAAAACAATATAATCACATAAGTCAATTTACTAAAACAATGTACAGGTTACATGTGGCGGACCACCCCCGTGGTTCACCCACTCCAGGATCGCAGAGGGTGGTGCCGTGCGATGCGGCACCCAACAACACACAAGGAAAGAATTAGGAACAACATACAAAATTTTATTTGATATAAAATAGCGGAAGTCTTTTACAAAACTTAATTATACAGTGGAAGTAATGTACATAGCTACTCTCTAATCCTAACTAAGCAAAAGTGTAGCCGTCCAGCCCGTGGACGCTACACACTAGCAAAATGGAACCAGAGAATCACGGCGGCGTGCAGGGCTATAGCTCGGCCGTGTACCCCGACGGGGACATCACCTCGTTCAGACCCCTCCTCATAGCTCTCACCTGCATACAGCTCAAATATTGCAACCATGACCACGATGGGTCAGCAAGTCTTAATCGACAACCCTAGGCATGAAATTCTACATGCAAGGATGTGTAAGATAGGAAAAAGGACTTTGCAATAAAGATACTCCTACATGTTGATCCTTACTTTCAATTTTATAGCAACAGTTTAATGAGCTTTAGGCAACCCTCACATCGGAAGTCCACAATCAAACAAGAAACGCTTTCCTCTGATGTGGTGATGCCCAAAGTGGAAGATAAACTTAATTAGCTCTACATCTACATCAGACATGGTTTCCAAAATCTTAATATCTGAACACAGCATATTATCATTCATCTGGCTTATTTCACTTCTTACCACGTCACAAAACAGTGAACAAGCGGTACTCAAATAACTGTGAGGGACGGTGATTGTGTAAAAGTCCCAAAACATATACATGAATAAACAACTAAGTTTTGAATTCATATGTGTGGCAAAGACATGAAGATCTGATTGGTTCTCTCCGTCTGCCCGTCAGTTTGGGGATGATAGGCAGAACTAAAATTCAGATGGGTTCCCATGGTTTCATGCAACTTTTGCCAAAACCTCGAGGTGAACTGCGTCCCTCGATCCGACACTATCTTCTTCGGCACTCCATGGTAACACACAATCCTTGACATGTACAATTCTGCCAATTTGGATCCGCTGTAGCTTTCTTTCACCGGAATGAAATGAGCTACCTTAGTTAGCCTATCAATAATGACCCATATTGAATCATACCCGGATTGGGTCCTAGGCAATCCCACGACAAAATCCATGCTGATCTCTTCCCACTTCCATTCAGGCACTTTGAGTGGTTGCAGCAATCCCGCGGGTCGTTGATGTTCTGCTTTCACCAACTGACATGTGTCACATAGGGCCACATGTTCCGCGACATCTCGCTTCATGCCATACCACCAATACCTGCTCTTGAGGTCCTGATACATCTTCGTACTCCCAGGATGAATGGAATAGTCGGAATCGTGAGCCTCCTTCAAAATTAATTTACGAATCTCCTTTACTTCTGGCACACAGATCCTTTTCCCGTGCCACACCGTTCCTTGTTCATCCTCTCTAAAACCAGGAGCTTTATTTTCCTTGATGAGCTGTCTGATCTCTTGTATCTTCTCATCATTCTTTTGTCCCTCGCGTATGTCTCGCTCAAGTGTGGAGTCCACTTCCATGGCGATGGCTTCACCACTATTTACTAGACATAGATTGAGCCTTCTAACCTCGTCCTTCAATTCTGCAGGCATATCCTTCAAGCTCAACTTATTGACCTGCACTTTCCGACTCAAGGCATCGGCCACGACGTTTGCTTTCCCGGGATGATAGTTGATGCCTACATCAAAGTCATTGATTAGCTCTAACCATCTCCTTTGTCTAAGGTTGAGATCTGGCTGTGTGAATATGTACTTCAAACTCTTATGATCCGTATATATCTCTGTCCTCTTCCCCATCAAATAGTGCCGCTAAATTTTCAACGCGTGTACCACGGCAGCTAGTTCTAAGTCATGTGTAGGATAGTTCTTCTCGTGCTTCCGAAGCTGCCGGGATGCATATGCCACGACATGTCCCTCTTGCATGAGAACACATCCCAACCCGTTTCCAGAGGCATCGCAGTACACCGTGAAATTCTTCTGCATATCTGGCATAACCAACACGGGGGCTGTTGTCAATCTCTTCTTTAGCTCCTGAAAGCTCGTATCGCACTGTGGCGTCCAGGTGAATGTGATTCCCTTTTCCAACAGTTTGGTGAGAGGTCTCGAGATCTTGGAGAATCCCTCAATAAACCGTCGATAGTATCCAGCCAATCCCAAAAAGCTTCGAACTTCTCCGACATTTTCAGGGGTTTTCCATTTCTGGATATCTTCGATTTTGGCGGGATCTACGGAGATTCCTCCCTCCGAGATTATATGCCCTAAAAAGGGAACTCTCTTTAGCCAAAACTCACACTTGCTCAACTTGGCATATAGTTGGTGTTCTCTCAGCCTCTGTAACACCAACCTTAGATGTTTCTCATGTTCTTCTTCATCTTTGGAGAAGACGAGAATATCATCTATGAAAACCACCACAAATTTGTCCAGATATTCCATGAATACCTTGTTCATGAGGTACATGAAATATGCCGGGGCATTGGTTAGCCCGAAAGGCATGACAGTGTATTCATACAGTCCGTACCGAGATACGAAAGCTGTCTTGGGAATATCAGATTGCCTTATCTTGAGTTGGTGGTATCCCGACCTGAGATCAATTTTCGAGAACACACAAGCTCCCCTCAACTGATCAAACAAGTCTTCAATGCGGGGTAATGGGTACTTGTTCTTGATGGTTACCTCATTCAAGGCACGGTAATCCACGCATAACCTTTGAGTTCCATCTTTCTTAGGCACAAATATTACCGGAGCTCCCCATGGTGAGGAACTAGGGCGAACGTACCCCTTTTCCGTCAATTCTCTCAAATGATCCTTGAGCTCTTCTAGCTGCTTGGAGTCCATTCGATAAGGTCTCTTGTATATCGGGGCTGTTCCCGGTACTAGCTCGATTGCGAATTCCACGTCACGGTCGGGAGGCATTCCTGGCAACTCCTCCGGAAAAACATCTGGATATTCCCTGATAGTCCGGATTTCCTCAACTTTCACCTCCACTTGATTTAATTTAATGTCCCTCCTAGGCTCGTGTATCGTTATGAACTTTACTCTTGTGCCACTAGGGTGAGTTAGTTCCACCGTTCTGGTCGAACAATGGATGATTCCATTATGTTTGGTCAACCAATCCATACCCAAAATAATATCTATCCCTTGTGAATCGATCACTATGAGGTTAGCGATAAATACTACCCCATTAATGTCTAGGTTCACTTTGGGACACACTTGTCTTGTCCTTATTTCTCCACCTGGAGAATTTACCGCTAGCATATGGTTCATTTGTGTGGTTGCTAGGTCATGCTTCTTAACAAACCCTTGAGCAATGAACGAATGGGTAGCACCAGAATCAAACAGCAGAGTTGCAAGGTGTAAATTGGCAGGAAACTTACCAACTACCACGTCGGGTGCCTCTTGTGCTTCCTCCATAGTGACGTGGTTCACCCGTCCTCTCATTACGTTCTGCTGCTGTGGCTGCGTGGGCTTCTTCTTTGGACACTTATGGGCGTAGTGCCCCACTTCACCACAGCTGAAACATTGCACCCCAATCTTAGATGCTTGGCCCTTGTTGTCTTGGGGTTGGTTTGGGGGTCCTTGCACTGCTGGTCGAGGTGGATATGCAGGGCGAGGCTGCTGCATAAACTGACGTTGCGGCTGTGCTGGTGCCGCAGGTGGCCTGTAGTTTGGGTTGTACCCTCTTGGTGCTGAATAGGGTACCGCAGCACGGCTCGTCTGCCCCGTAGGTTGCTGCATCATACGTGGGCGGGTGTTGCTCCCTGAGGCTTGATGTGACCACCCAGCCTTCCTCTTATTCTCATTTTCCAGGGCCTTCAGCTTCCTTTCCACCACAAATGCTCTGTCCACCATCTTTTGAAAGCTTTCATACTCATTGGAGGACATTGCACACTGCATCTCTGCGGTAAGTCCTTCCACGAAACAATCTTGTTTCTGCTCATCTGTCTCTATGTCTCGTGGAGCATAACGGGATAGTTGAGTGAATTTAGTGAGGTATTCCCTCACCGTCATGTTTCCCTGCTGCAGTCCCAAAAACTCTTTCCTCTTGTTCTTGAGTTCACCTCTTGGGATGTAATGGTTGCGGAAGCTACGCTTGAACTCTTCCCAAGTGATGCTCTCAGGGTCATGATGGGCGGCCACGTAGGCGGTCCACCAATCAGCAGCAGGTCCCTGCAATTGATGAGAGGCAAACAGCACCCTCTCATACCCTTGGCATTGTATGATTCTCATCTTACTTTCAATGGTCTTCAGCCAATCATCTGCCTCCAGAGGTTCAGCAGCACTTGCAAACTTTGGAGGTTGAGTTCCTAGAAACTCACTCAACCTTGGTTGGCGTGGTGCAGCTTGTGGAGGTGGAACTTGATGCAAGCTGGCCACTACTTGAGTCAAGTTCTGGATGAGCTGATTTTGATTCTCCAGCATTTGGTGGAGAGGATCAACTTCTTCACGGCGACCACCCCGGTTCTGGCCTCCAGAAAGATGAGAGTTGCATGCCTCATCATTGTTGTTGGCGGGGTTGGCAGCACGTCCTTTTCCTCTTCCGGCCATCTGGCAGAATCAACAAATGTTAATTGGAAAGCATTTAGTATCTACTTTCACTTGTCTGTACTCTGAAGTGTTGAAGTTTTGTTAAAATCTTACGAGGGTTTTATATCTCACACCCAATAAATGCACTATTATTTCCTCTGGGTTCACACACCAAAGCAAAACAATCTGAAGACGAGGCTGTGGACACTCGCTCATGGCTTCCACAACTCACGTCACACCAAGCATTATCACACCATTAACTACGTAACGACTCGACTACTCGACCTCCTACTAGCTAGGGGAAAGACTCTACACTACTCATCCTCTTGAGCTGGCTCCTCGGGATCTTCCTCCTCATTTCGGCTACCTTCTGACTCTGCTTTGGGTGGGGAGGCTGCTGGTGGAGAAGTGCGACGACGCCTGATTGCTCGGCGATCCGGGGAGTCAGGGGTCCATGGATCACTTACGGTGACACACAGTTCATTCCCATCTCCTCTTTCTCTCGCCTTTAAGCAAGCTCGCAGCAATGCCTCCATCTCCTTCAGAGTATCTCGGACATCCTGAAGCTCTTGTTGACACTCCTGCAGTCGAGTGCTGAGCATAGCAGCATCCTCCAAGCACAAGTCCATGTGCTCATGGGAAGTCCCTTGCTGCACCGGTGGGTACTTGTACTCCGTGGTACCACTCTCACGTTGGAGGACATACATGTACTCAGTTTTATCCAAGTGGCGACGATAGATGTGGCTCTGGCAGGTGATGGCCTCCCAAGTGACATCTCTCTCCGCGTCAACTTGTGTTGCTCGACAAGCTGGAGAGTGGTGGATCTTAAGCAGTTGATTCTCGTGTATAATCCTCATCTCCGAACTCCATTCTTCCCTCTTCTCACGGATGGTCCTGGTGGAGTTATAGTGGATGATGAGCTTGCCCGTATTGCCTGCGGCTTCGAGCATACGTCGAAGACGGCGCAACAAATCTCCTACTGCCAATCCGTAGGAAAGGTACGTCACTGGACGACTCTCCTCTCTTTCGGCAAGGGCAACTACGGGAACTCTCCCTCCTGTGGACTTACGAGCGGTGCGAATCATGCGAACCATCTAAAACAAAAGAATTTAAAATTAGGTTAGATAAATTCTCAAACAAAAATCCTATTTTTGAATGAAAGTTGGGGTAAGATGAAGAAAATGACTCTTTTAATAACACTTTTTCACCCACACCTTTGGAAAATAGTTTTTAAGAAAATAGGGCCCTTAAATACGTCCATTCCTACCTAGGTCCACGTTCCTACGGGCAACCTTGGCTCTGATACCACCTCTGTCACACCCGGTTTTTCCGAAGAAACAACCAAGTGAATATCACATGTATGCCAGGATCATTTTCTCATACATGTGATGACAAATAGTGAAGCATCATTTATTACAAGCCAGGTGTCGAATATAAATAAGTCTTACATTGCAAATGTCTCAATGGACACTAATGCTTCATCACAAGTAAATAAACTAGCAGCGGAATATTATTCTTTAGGGCTCCATCATAGGTGTTGCCCGGGGGTCTTCATGAACCTAAAAGCCTTCCTCGGGTCCAAAATCTTGGTCATTATACACCACCTCATTATCTTGACCTGAGCAGCAATATAAACCAACAAATATGCAAGGTTGAGTACCAATGGTACTCAGCAAGTGTGGGAAAATTATATCATGCATGGCTAGAACAAGGAGAGGTTGAACTCATGGTTAAAGCACTACGCAATTAATACCTATCACCTTAGCTTATTAAGCACCTACTTTACTACACAGGTGAAATGATCCAAATCTCCCATCCCATCATCATAAACCAATAACCATAATCATCATTTCCAATGTTAAGCTCCCCGCTTAACTTCCAAAACCATCAATTCTCTAATCATGAATAAGTCCAGGCCGCTCTTAACCGTGAGCACGGCTGTCAAGACAGTTTTGACTCTGCAGAGTTTGTACCACTGTACCCACAAGTAGTGATTTCATCCCCCGTTGCCGGGTGGACTAAAAGAACCTCCATTATGCCAGTGGCTACGATCCACATTCACACTTCCCAGGTGTGTGGCCAAGAGATCACTACGAAGCCTTTACAAAGGGATTCCCGACGAGCGTGGGCCCACTGAGGTTTCACCCCTAACAGCATACAAGAGGTTCCAACCCCGCTGCAGTGGCCCCCTCTTGAGCCTTGCGGTTCATATGGTAGTCCAGCTGACACCTACTCCCCGCACCATCCAACACACCCATACTACGCCGGGGATACACCTAATTAATTGGCCAAGCTGCCCCATCTCAGCATGTGGTTGGCACTGTAAAGCCGGGTTACATGCTCCATGAACCGGTCCTTAGGATCCAGGCAAGTACTAAACACAAACCCAAGTCTCGTGCACTCAGCACACAACCAAAACATCCAACTTGCCTTGGTCCCTACCTCTACATAACTCACAATAGCTCATTCAAGAGCATGGTAATATAAACTGATGATCTCATGTCCCAGTTATCCCATTCTAAGCATGGCTAAGCATATGCATGTATAGAAATGACATGGTAAAATAAATCCCAACCCAAGCTACAAGGAAACAAGGTAATGCAATTCTAGGGAAACTTCCTAGCATGGGTTTCATATTTCATTTGACAATGCAAATAATTCTATCTACACATCCTAGCATAGGATCAAAGTGGTCAAGGACACTTGCCTCCTTCTTGCTGCTCTTGAAATGGGTAGTCTTGGTCTTGGAATTGAATAACTTGTTCTTGAGCAGGTTCTACTTCATACCATCACACATAGCAAAAGAAAAACAACAATCATAAGACATAGTTCACACTTCTACTTCATACAAACCACACATTCACATTTATGAAAGTTTCTTTACCATTTTATGTGTTGTGGATACTCTATGTGTGTTGATTTGGGGCTTGCATACACTTTCATTTACATGTATAGGATTCCTACTTTGGTGTTCATATTTATACTCACATACTATATATATATATACATATATATATGTGTGTTTCAGTTTTAAATAAATTCCTTATATATTAAACTACCAAGTATGTATGAAATGTATTTTTCTTCTCCATATGTGCCTTCATTATTTCTATCAACCCTAAACTGAATTCTTTGTACTTTAGAAACTCCATTTATCATTTACTAGTTTCTATATTTCCAGATTTATATTCTTATGCATAATTGTGCATTTTATTATTAAATTAGTAATACACACTACCTAAACAGATTAGGTTCTGGTCCTAAATAATTTAAGATCATATTTTGACCTTGGCTTCTGATGTATACTATTTCATAATTATTTTCCCTATTTTTCTTTAACTATTCTTTACTTAAAAATGTGTCCCTATACTATTAAATGTGAATAATAGATGAAACAGATTTATTTCAGCCTAAAAATATATTTTTATCTCACTCCAAAGTTTTCTAAGTACTGAGAAAGTTTTTAATAAATTTGACAATTATGTTTGTCCCCCTTTTTAATATTTAAACACTAGTTACATATTCAATTTTCTAAATTAAATACTAAACAGAGCTAAAATAATGAATTCACCTCATTACAGGGTCTATAATATTATTTTCATAATTTCCAGGGGTCTAGCTACACTTGTCAGAGGTGTTTTTCCTAATTTCTATTAAGTCCAGGGGCTAAAACTGATTTTTAAATGAATTTACATGATTTTCTGGAGTTCCAGGGGCTAGATCTGAAGTTTCTGGGGCTAGCTCTCAATTCCAGAGAACCCCAGGGGGTAGCACGTAAGAATTCCAGTCTTTATAACGCGAGGCTGACGTGGACCGTCTGATTTTAAACCGACGGCTGAGATTATAACATCGAACCGGTACGCGGGGTTTTAAAGTCTACCGTGCGATTTAAAATAAACGGCGCACAAGCGGCCACGTCGCTCTGATCGAGCGCGGGCGGCGCTGCCGGCGGCGCACGGCGGCGGGAAGCGGCGATCTCGCCGGAAACTTTCGGATCCTCGAGAATTCTGCCTAGAACTGTGATCTTATGGCCTAGATCGGTAGAGGGGAGGTCAGGGATCTCACCTCGGGGGTTTTCTCGAGCTCGGGGGTCCTGGAAAGTGCTCTGCGGCGAGGTCCGAGGCAAAACCACGGCGAAGCTCGTCGGAGCTGGATTTGCACCGTATATCTTCGGGTTTTCTGCACCTGCAAAGTTCCCCGGAGGCGGTGGATCAAGACCAACGAGTTAGATCAGAGTTTCCGAGCTTAGATCGGCCAGAATTCACCGGCGAAGTCTCGGTGCTCACCGGAGTGAAAATCGGCGATCGCGTGCGAAAAACTGATCGGATCGGTTGTTTTTATAGCCGGGGGAGGGCGGTGGTTCTGTTGTGATCGAGTTAGAGTCCTCAGGTTCCAGAATTCGGCTGCGGGACGCGGTTTCCCGATCGGTTGCGATCGCGCGCGCGCGGGGAGAAGTCTGGGGTCGCGGGGTTAGGGATGACAGGCGGGTCCCACATGTCAGCGAGGGGCAGCGCGGCGCGCGCGGGGGCGGGCTGCGCGGGGGTTAGCTGGGCCGGCTGGGGTTTCGGCCCACTGGCCAGTTTTTTTCTGGTTTTCCTTTTTCTTTTTCATTTCTTTTCTGTTTTGAGTATAATTTGAATTCCAGTTTGAATTTGAATTTTTGCAAAACATGCAATACGTCCAAAAATTTCTAAATTCCCCTCTGAACATGGTTTATGGTTCTAAATCAAAATTTTGAGTCTTGACTAAAAATTTGGGGTGTTACATTCTTTACCTATGACTAGCCGCCTGTGATAATATAATTTCATAGGCAGGTCTAGCCGTAGGTAAAGAACCGCCTGTGATAAAGTATACCCTATGCAGTAGTACCTGCTATTATTTCTAATTTCCAGGTCAATTTCACTAAAACAATTTAATCACAAAACTCATCTCATAGTTTACACTAAAACAATATAATCACATAAGTCAATTTACTAAAACAATGTACAGGTTACATGTGGCGGACCACCCCCGTGGTTCACCCACTCCAGCATCGCAGAGGGTGGTGCCGTGCGATGCGGCACCCAACAACACACAAGGAAAGAATTAGGAACAACATACAAAATTTTATTTGATATAAAATAGCGGAAGTCTTTTACAAAACTTAATTATACAGTGGAAGTAATGTACATAGCTACTCTCTAATCCTAACTAAGCAAAAGTGTAGCCGTCCAGCCCGTGGACGCTACACACTAGCAAAATGGAACCAGAGAATCACGGCGGCGTGCAGGGCTATAGCTCGGCCGTGTACCCCGACGGGGACATCACCTCGTTCAGACCCCTCCTCATAGCTCTCACCTGCATACAGCTCAAATATTGCAACCATGACCACGATGGGTCAGCAAGTCTTAATCGACAACCCTAGGCATGAAATTCTACATGCAAGGATGTGTAAGATAGGAAAAAGGACTTTGCAATAAAGATACTCCTACATGTTGATCCTTACTTTCAATTTTATAGCAACAGTTTAATGAGCTTTAGGCAACCCTCACATCGGAAGTCCACAATCAAACAAGAAACGCTTTCCTCTGATGTGGTGATGCCCAAAGTGGAAGATAAACTTAATTAGCTCTACATCTACATCAGACATGGTTTCCAAAATCTTAATATCTGAACACAGCATATTATCATTCATCTGGCTTATTTCACTTCTTACCACGTCACAAAACAGTGAACAAGCGGTACTCAAATAACTGTGAGGGACGGTGATTGTGTAAAAGTCCCAAAACATATACATGAATAAACAACTAAGTTTTGAATTCATATGTGTGGCAAAGACATGAAGAATGGGACTTGCTAAAACTTTTCTTCTTGCAAAGTGATACATGGATGATTGTCCAAAATGAGGTTCACATCTTTATTTAAAAGTGTTGAACCAAAAAGGATTTAAACACCCTTTGCATGCAAGTTTAAAAATCAGATTTGAAATTCAAAGTTCACACAAATGGTGGCCAAAACTTTGAATAAACATGCAGCCCTAGAGTTGGAAATTTGGGAAAAAGTGGATGACAAACTTTTCATTTTTAGGGTGGGCTCAAAAAGGAATTATGGAAGCATTTTCCAAACTTCAACCAAATTCAAATTTGTCATGCAAATTCAAACTGAATTTGGAGAAATCAAATCCTAGCCCACCATTAAAACTCAGAATTGTGGAATTTAGGAAGATCAGCATGAGAAGATATTTGGGAGAAAAATGTGGGGTGGGACCCACATGTCATAGAGCTGAATTGTGCCTTACAAACTAAGTCTAAGTCTCTGTTTTTCAACTCCACCGAGCAGCTCACCATGAGCCACCGAAAACTTACCGCGCCACCTTCTGCTGCCTGCCCCCATGCACTGGCGCCAGAGGCGGTTCACTCGGTGCCTCAACGTGATATTTAACCCCCAGCCCGATCAAAGACGCAGTTGCTTTCTTCCCCTCGCGAGCGACGCCGAGCAGAACTGGTTCTTCACCTCCGCTTCTCGGGTTGATCGGGAAACCGAGGAAACAACCACACTCTATCCTCCCCGAGCTGCTAAACAACACCCTGAGCTCAGCCTCCACCTCCCTGACCCAAAAACCGGTGAGCTTCGGCCTCCATTTCCCGTGATCAGCACCACCCGCCGCGACCTAGTTCAAGAACGGTGATCGGGCGCTCGTGGACAGCCCTCCACAGGGGTTTTCACGACCGAGCGATCAAGGCTACGGGAGCGCGCTACTGTGGTGCTACTCTCCTCCAATTCTTGGAGCAAACCGTGCAGCATCGACGACGAATTTGAAGATTTTACTCCGGCGAGTTCAACCCGAACGTCTGGTACAATTCTGCAAAATTCCTCTTCTCTAATCCTCCATAGGTCATCAAATCTTGCACATAGGTGCTAGACTAGCCGCCGATCATCTTTGCCTTAGGATCCGTCGCATGAAACACCTCGGAGCGACGTATCCGAGCTCTTCCGAGGGTGTTCTTCGCGGTTTCAATAGGTCGCACGGTGAAACCGTATTTGTGGCCACTCCTGAGCTAGTTTGAGGTTGTGTCGAGCTTCCTAGTCATGCCCTGTTTCTGTAGAGCTAAGTGGTCGAGCGTTTGGCAGGCTGGGAACCCCGACCGACGCTGCCAAAGCTCAACCGAGGCCACCATACGTCGCCGGCCATCTTCCGGTCATCGGCAGCCCCGGAACCCCTCACCATCGTGTTCCTCGATGTCGCAAACCCCCTGGCGGCGAACTTCAGCTCGAGCGGTAGCCGGAAACAGCGAACCGTCGAGTAGCAGTTTGCTCCGGTGAGCTGAGGGCGCGCGCGCGCGAGGAGAACGGCGGGATGTTGAAGAAGAGGCCGGGCCCGTTTGTCAGCTGCTCGAAATTTAAATCTCTGATCGGCTGTGGCTCGGATCCGGTGTGCTGGCGTGCTGGAGACCCGTGACACCATTTGTGGCTTAAATCCTATTGGCTGGGATTTCAATAGCCGGCCAGTAGACTTTTCAGTAGGAAAACAATTCCAGAGATGGCTACAACTTTGGAAATTCATATCTCTGTGTAGAAACCTCCAATTTTGAGTTATTCCAATTGGGTTGGATTCCTTGTTCAAAGATCTATCCAAATATAAAGTCCAATTTGTATGAGAGTCAATATTATATTCTGGAAAATTCTTTGAAGCTTTCCTGACAAAGAATTATCGAGGGAGTTTGGTTTATCCAAAAATCCTCAAATTTTGCCAGAATATTCTTTAGCATAGTTTTGACCTTCTAGCAAATCCTCAGCTCATTTAAAGATCGTTTGGGTAGGAATTTGCTAAATACAAACTGCTGTGTTCATAAGTGTCCACAAACATTTTCAGAAAATGTTTCCCACTTCTAAAATCCATTCCGGGATTGCTCCAAAAATCATAGGAAAATTTAGGCAAGCTCTCTGAGAAATACTTGAAATTGTAGTCCACTTAATTGAGCATGAAAATGCACATTACTTCAGAATTAATTCTTTTGAATAGAAATACTTAAAGAATTGTTCTGGATGAACTACTCAAGTAAAAGTCTGAATTTTGGACCAAAATACTTTCATTTGACCAGGAACTCACATGTAAATTATCAGCTCGAGTTGAGCATTAGAACTCCCTGTGCTTGTTCTCCATACTTATGTATATGTGGAAATACATAAGAGGCATTGTGAGAATTATGGAGAACACAATTTAACTCCACATTAGCTGCAATTTGGCAAGCTAAATCCCTAGGTGGTATAGAACCTGCTGTAAAAGTTTTGAGGCCATTGGAGTTCTTGTTCTTCAGTTGCATCCAATTCTTTTAGCTCATCTATTATTTTCATTAGGGAAAGTAGTTATTGTATAGCTAAAACACTAAGATCAAGTAGATCATTTCTGTTTCTTTGCACAACAGAGGCAAAAAAGCCATTCTTGGCTTTTCCACACAACCTCTGTTCCTAAGAACTCCTTCTATAACTTCTTTCCATTAAATTGTATAAAACATGTGCATATGCATTTCAATAGGAACCACAACGAAGGGGATTCAAAGGAGCGATTCATTGAAGTGGATCAAGCTCCGGAAAATCAAGAGTTGGTCAGCAAGGATACTAACTGCTTATATACGACTACCCTGCAAAACACGCAAGCTCCGGCTTGCATTTAGCAGCTGTTAAGTGTTTACTTTGTATTCACTTTCGGTTAAGATATGAACTGTGTATTAGGTCTAGTGTTTGATACTCCTCTTGCATAACCAAATGACCCATGGAGTATTGGGTAGGTTTCTTCTACCGTGTAGAACATCCATGCTTATGTAAGGTTCGGTAGAAGTCGAGTGGTGAGATGCTACTCACACGTTTAGGAACAACAGGGGCATACGGGATTGGTTCATAAATGAACTAGCAAGTTAAAGTTGAGACCGGAAGGTTGTAGGGGCAGCAGGACATAGGGGCCTGGGTGCTATAGACCTGTCCGGGTCGTTCAAGGACCGATCCGTATGCGGCTCTGTTGAACAAGTTTGAGTTGTGTACCGGACTCATGCTGGTATTATGGGACCCAGTAAACCGATGTAACTCGGGAAGCTATCGTTGAGCCTTTTCAGGTCGCCTCAGGCAGACGTCCGGTGTGCAGTATGTGGGGAACATTCTCATGACATCTCATGTCGGTAGGTGCACCATGAGAGTGGCTACTGTATGGGGCGCACTACAGGAACACGACGTATTTTCGTGTGCCTGAAACCCACGAAAATAATTATTTTCGTCGGCTTTTGACTTATTTTCATTGGTACGAGATCGACTCGCAAACTTTGACGAAAATATGAGTATTTTCGTCGGTCACCGGAGAAAATAAATTTATTTTCGTCGACGAAGTAAATAATTTTCGTGGGTTCCCCGTCAAGCCGACGAAAATTGTCCGTGGATATTTTCGTGTGCCTTGTTTCAGCCGACGAAACTAAGTTGTTTTATTTTCGTGGGCAATCCCGTGGCCGACGAAAATAAGTTGTTTTATTTTCATGGGCTATACATTGGCCGGCCGACAAAAATAGTCTTCACTTTTTTTGTCAGTCCTGCAGTGGCCGACAAAAATATTTGGGCACTATTTTTGTAGGTTTTCTCTGGCACACGAAAATATCTCTAATATACAGCAACAAAATAGCTGTTAAAATTACATTTTCAACATACAGAAACAACAATCATTATTTCACATAACAATCATATTTTCAATATTCTGAACACATCACATTTCACAATCATACAGAAACAACATCGACATTAAAATGATCACATATTGACAATAATCCACAATCGTAGTCACATTCACAACCATGTTCACATTTATAACACCTATGTTCACGTCACAACTATTGGAGTTGATCATGGTTGCATCATACAAAAGGTAAACTGAAACACTACAATAAGATGAACATGACCATGCTTCAACCCAAGCATTGCAACATCCTGCAAACGACAACAAAAAGAGCATAAGTCTAAACAAAACAAGGCACACCAAAATTGCACAGTGATGTTCTAGCAATCAATGTGATTCTAGACAACCTACAAAGGTAAGAGTCTCATAGAGATAGATTATAGAAATACTTACGTCGTACTAGGTGCTACCATCTGGAGCGAAAAACTGATCGACGTTGTCATCTCCACCATTTTGTCCTCCTGAAGACGGAGTGTGCACATACTGTGGCCTTGACGATGATCCCTGCCGATTAATGATAATACATGTTATATCAATTGTCATTCACAAGAGTAGGAAATATACTAACAATTTACAAAAATAAAATAGTATATGCATACCTGTGTTCCAACGGGACGGAGTGGGGGCATCTGTAGCGGTGGAGGTGGTTGAAGTGGTGGCATAGTAGCAGTAGGCAATCCAAGCTGAGAAAAATATCCCTAAATTGTTTCTAAAGTGTTTAACATACATCTTATTTAAATTGTTCTTATGAAAACTTAAACACTTAGAAACGTACCTGCATCTGTTGCTGCCATGTTGACATGTATGAGACAAAATACTCATTCATGGACTGATCTTGCGTCTCATGCGGTCCTCCATTTCTAGTCTCATACATTCTTCCATTTCTTGCCACCTTGAGTCATCTCTTGCGCGCGTACGTCGTGAAACATGCTCTCCACTCTGTGTTTATCGATTCAACGGGGGTGAAACGGGAGAAATGATGCCGCATACGACGTCAGTGATGGTTGCTGTAGGCAACGTCGAGTACGGGCATACGTGTCATGTAGTCCGGGTGTTATTGATTCGAATCACTGTCACTCGCGGGATGGACCGAGCATACTTGTTCTCACAGCCGTGACGTAGTAAGAACTTGCATGAGAAGGAACTAATCATATTGGTTGAAATTTATGCTACCTTGGTGCTGTATCTTTGATGCTTAGTTACGGCAAACTTGATTCTTTTATGCCATGAGCAATTTACATCGGGGATCTCACCTCTGGGGTTTTCTTGAGCTCGGAGGTCCTCGAAGGTGATCGGCGGCGAGGTCCGAGGCAAAACCACGGCAAAGCTCGTCGGCGCTGTGTTTACACCGCAAGTCACCGAGTTTTCTGCACCTGCAAGGTTCCCCGGAGGCGGTGGATCAAGACCAGCGAGTTAGATCGGAGTTTCCGAGCTTAGATCGGCCAGAATTCACCGGAGAAGTCTCGGTTCTCACCGGAGTAAAAATCGGCGATCGCGTGGGAAAAACAGAACGAGGCCGGGGTTTTTATAGACGGGGAAGGGCGGCAGGGTGGTTTAGATCATGTCCGCGTCGGCTACGAACAGAATTCAGCGGGGTTTACGTCGAAATCCCGATCGGTTTCGATTCGGGCGCGGGGGAGTTCGGCGCGGCGCGAGGTAGACGAAGATCGGTGGGTCCCGCCTGTCAGTGTGAGAGAGCGCGGGCACGCGTCTGCGGGCTGGCGCGGGGTAAGTTGGGCCGGCTGGTGGGTTTCGGCCCACTGGCCGGTTTTTTTCTGTTTTCTCTTTTTCTTTTTCAATTTCTTTTCTGATTTGAGTTTAATTTGAATTCCAGTTTGAATTTGAATTTTTGCAAAACATGCAACACGTCCAAAAAATTTTAAATTCCCCCCTTAACATGAGTTAAGGTTTTGAATCAAAATTTTGGGGTGTTACAGCTCTACGCCCCTTAAAAGAAATCTCGTCCTCGAGATTGGTGTTTCTAAGAAAATAATTCCGGAAATTGTGCCTTGAGCTCATCTTCCCGCTCCCAGGTGGCTTCCTCTTCTGGGTGATGCTTCCACTGCACCTTGCACATCCAGATTCTTTTATTTCTGGTGAGGCGTTCTATTGTCTCCAAAATCTTGTATGGTTGCTCGGCATAAGACAAATCCTCAGCTACATCCACTTCATTCATGGGTAACACCACTTCAGGCGTCCTCAGACATTTCTTGAATTGTGACACATGGAATACATCGTGCACATCCGATAGATGAACCGGTAACTCTAGTTGATACGCCACTTCACCTTTCCTTTCCAAAACTTGAAAGGGTCCGATGTATCGAGGTGACAACTTCCCTTTCACCTTGAACCGACGAAGTCCTCTGATAGGGGACACCTTGAGATAAACATAGTCTCCCACGTTGAAAACGAGCTCTCTTCTTCGTACATCAGCATAACTCTTTTGGCGTGTCTGTGCTATCCTCAAGTTGTTGCGAATCTCCCTCACCTTCGCCTCGGATTCTTGTAGCACTTCTGGACCAAACACTTTACTTTCTCCTGTTTGGTTCCAAAATAGGGGAGTTCTGCACTTCCTTCCATACAAAGCTTCAAACGGTGACATCTTCATACTAGCTTGATAGTTGTTGTTATAGGAAAACTCCGCATACGGTAAATTCTTGTCCCAACTCCTATTGATTTTGAGTGAACATGCCCTTAACATATCTTCAAGGATCTGATTGGTTCTCTCCGTCTGCCCGTCAGTTTGGGGATGATAGGCAGAGCTGAAGTTCAGATGGGTTCCCATGGTTTCATGCAATATCTGCCAAAACCTCGAGGTGAACTGTGTCCCTCGGTCCGACACAATCTTCTTTGGCACACCATGGTAACACACAATCCTTGACATGTACAACTCTGCCAATTTGGATCCGCTGTAGCTTTCTTTCACGGGGATGAAATGAGCTACCTTGGTTAGCCTGTCAATGATGACCCATACCGAATCATATCCTGATTGGGTCCTAGGCAATCCCACGATGAAATCCATGCTGATTTCTTCCCATTTCCATTCAGGCACTTTGAGTGGTTGCAATAATCCCGCGGGTCGTTGATGTTCTGCTTTCACCAACTGACATGTGTCACATAGGGCAACAAGTTCCGCGACATCTCGCTTCATGCCATACCACCAATACCTGCCCTTGAGGTCCTGGTACATCTTCGTACTCCCAGGATGAATGGAATAGTCGGAATCATGAGCCTCTTTCAAAATCAATTCACGGATCTCCATTACTTCAGGCACACAGGTTCTTTTCCCGTGCCACACCGTCCCTTGTTCATCCTCTCTGAAACCTGGAGCTTTATCTTCTTTGATGAGTTGCCTGATTTCTTGTATCTTCTCATCATTCTTTTGTCCCTCACGTATGTCTCGCTCGAGTGTGGAGTCCACTTCCATGGTGATGGCCTCGCCACTATTTACCAAGCATAGATTTAGCTTTATAACCTCATCCTTCAATTCTGCAGGCATGTCCTTCAAGCTCAACTTATTGACCTGCACTTTCCGACTCAAAGCATCGGCCACGACCTTTGCTTTCCCGGGATGATAGTTGATGCCCACATCAAAGTCATTGATTAGCTCTAACTATCTCCTTTGTCTGAGGTTGAGATCTGGCTGTGTGAAAATGTACTTCAAACTCTTATGATCCGTATATATCTCGGTCCTCTTCCCCATCAAGTAGTGCCGCCAAATTTTCAACGTGTGTACCACTGCGGCTAGTTCTAGGTCATGTGTAGGATAGTTCTTCTCGTGCTTCCGGAGCTGCCGGGATGCATAAGCCACGACATGCCCTTCTTGCATGAGAACACATCCCAACCCGTTTCCAGAGGCATCGCAGTACACTGCGAAATTCTTCTGCATATCTAGCATAACCAACACTGGGGCTGTTGTCAATCTCTTCTTTAGCTCCTGAAAGCTCGTCTCGCACTGTGGCGTCCAGGTGAATGTGATTCCCTTCTCCAACAGTTTGGTGAAAGGTCTCGAGATCTTGGAGAATCCCTCAATAAACTGTCGATAGTACCCAGCCAATCCCAAAAGGCTTCGAACTTCCCCGACATTTTCAGGGGTCTTCCACTTCTGGATATTCTCGATTTTGGCGGGATCTATGGAGATTCCTCCCTCCGAGATTATATGTCCTAAAAAGGGAACTCTCTTCAGCCAAAACTCACACTTACTCAACTTGGCATATAGTTGGTGTTCTCTCAGCCTCTGCAACACCAACCTTAGATGTTTCTCATGTTCTTCTTCATCTTTGGAGAAGACGAGAATGTCATCTATGAAAACCACCACAAATTTGTCCAGATATTCCATGAATACCTTGTTCATGAGATACATGAAGTATGCCGGGGCATTGGTTAGCCCGAAAGGCATGACAGTGTATTCATACAGTCCGTACCGAGATACGAAAGCTGTCTTGGGAATATCAGATTGCCTTATCTTGAGTTGGTGGTATCCCGACCTGAGATCAATTTTCGAGAACACACAAGCTCCCCTCAACTGATCAAACAAGTCTTCAATGCGAGGCAATGGGTACTTGTTCTTGATGGTTACCTCATTCAAAGCACGGTAATCCACGCATAACCTTTAGGTTCCGTCTTTCTTGGGCACAAATATCACCGGAGCCCCCCATGGTGAGGAACTAGGGTGAATATACCCCTTCTCCGTCAATTCTCTCAAATGATCCTTGAGTTCTTCTAGCTGCTTGGAGTCCATCCGATAAGGTCTCTTGTATATCGGGGCTGTTCCCGATGCTAGCTCAATTGCGAATTCCACTTCACGGTCGGGAGGCATACCTGGCAACTCCTCCGGAAAAACATCTGGATATTCCCTGATAGTCCTGATTTCCTCAACTTTCACCTCAACTTGATTTAATTTAATGTCCCTCCTAGGCTCGTGTATCGTTATGAACTTTACTCTTGTGCCACTAGGGTGAGTTAGTTCCACCGTTCTGGTCGAACAATGGATGATTCCTTTATGTTTGGTCAACCAATCCATACCCAAAATAATATCTATCCCTTGTGAATCTATCACTATGAGGTTAGCAGTAAATACTACCCCATTAATGTCTAGGTTCACTTTGGGACACACTTGTTTTGTCCTTATTTCTCCACCTGGAGAGTTTACAGCTAGCATATGGTTCATTTGTGTGGTTGCTAGGTCATGCTTCTTAACAAACCCTTGAGCAATGAACGAGTGGGTAGCACCAGAATCAAAAAGCAGGGTTGCAAGGTGTAAATTGGCAGGAAACTTACCAACTACCACGTCGGGTGCCTCTTGTGCTTCCTCTATAGTGGCGTGGTTCACCCGTCCTCTCATTACATTCTGCTGTTGTGGCTGCGCAGGCTTCTTCTTTGGGCATTTATGGGCGTAGTGCCCCACTTCACCACAGCTAAAACATTGCACCCCAACCTTAGATGCCTGGCCTTTGTTGTCTTGGGGTTGGTTTGGGGGTCCTTGCACTGCTGGTCGAGGTGGATATGCGGGGCGAGGCTGCTGCACAAACTGACGTTGCGGCTGTGCTGGTGCTGCGGGAGGCCTGTAGTTTGGGTTGTACCCTCTTGGTGCTGAATAGGGTACCGCAGCACGGCTCGTCTGCCCCGTAGGTTGCTGCACCATACGTGGGCGGGTGTTGCTTCCTGAGGCTTGATGTGACCACCCGACCTTCCTCTTATTCTCATTTTCCAAGGCCTTTAGCTTCCTTTCTACCACAAATGCTCTGTCCACCATCTTTTGGAAGCTTTCATACTCATTTGAGGACATTGCACACTGCATCTCCGCGGTAAGTCCTTCCATGAAACAATCTTGTTTCTGCTCATCAGTCTCTATGTCTCGTGGGGCATAACGGGATAGTTGAGTAAATTGGCAGCGGAATATTATTCTTGTGAGCTCCGTCACAGGCGTTGCCCGGGGGACTCCATGAACCTAGAATCCTTCTTCGGGTCCGAAGTCTTGGTCATTGAACACCACATCATTCTCTTGACCTGAGCAGCAATATAAACCAACAAATATGCAAGTTTGAGTACCATTGGTACTCAGCAAGTGTGGGAAAATTATATCATGCATGGCTAGAACAAGGAGAGGTTGATTTCATGGTTAAAGCACTACGCAATTAATACCTATCACCTTAGCTTATTAAGCACCTACATTACTACACAGGTGAAATGGTCCCAATCTCCCATCCCATCATCATAATCCAATAACCATAACATCATTTCCAATGTTAAGCTCCCTGCTTAACATCCACAACTTCCAAAACCATCAATCCTCTAATCATGAATAAGTCCAAGCCGCTCTTGACCGTGAGCACGGCTGTCATGAAGTTTTGACTCTGCAGAGTTTGCACCACTGTACCCACATGTAGTGATTTCATCCCCCGTTGTCGGGTGGACTAAAAGAACCTCCATTGTGACAGTGGCTACGAACCACATTCACACTTCCCAGGTGTGTAGCCAGGAGATCACTATGAAGCCTTTACAAAGGGATTCCTGACGAGCATGGGCCCACTGAGGTTTCACCCCTAACAGCATACAAGAGGCTCCAACCCCGCTGCAGTGGCCCCCTCTTGAGCCTTGCGGTTCATATGGTAGTCCAGCTGACACCTACTCCCCGCACCATCCAACACACCCATACTACGCCGGGGATACACCTAATTAATTGGCCAAGCTGCCCCATCTCAGCATGTGGTTGGCACTGTAAAGCCAGGTTACATGCTCCATGAACCGGTCCTTAGGATCCAGGCAAGTACTAAACACAAACCCGAGTCTCGTGCACCCAGCACACAACCAAAACATCCAACTTGCCTTGATCCCTACCTCTACATAACTCACAATATCTCATTCAAGAGTATGGTAAAATAAACTGATGATCTCATATCCCAATTATCCCATTCTAAGCATGGCTAAGCATATGCATAATAATAAATGACATGATAAAATAAATCCCAACCCAAGCTACAAGGAAACAAGGTAATGCAATTCTAGGGAAACATCCTAGCATGGGTTTCATATTTAACTTGACAATGCAATAATTCTATCTAAACATCCTAGTATAGGATCAAAGTGGTCAACGACACTTGCCTCCTTCCTGCCTCCGATGTAAGACACATCATCTAAACAGAATAGGTTCTGGTCCTAAATAATTTAATAACATATTTTGACCTTTGCCTCCGATGTAAACTATTTCACAATTATTTTCCCTATTTTCTAGAACTATTCTTTACTTAAAAATGTGTCCCTAAATGTGAATAATAAATTAAATAGATTCAATCCAGCCCAAAATATGTTTTTATCTCACTCCAAAGTTTCCTAAATACTGAGAAAGTCTTCAACTAAATTTTGACAATATGTTTGTCCCACTTTTTAATTTTTAAACACTAGCCACATATTCAATTTCCTAAATTAAATACTAAACAGGGCTAAAAAGGTAAACTCACCCCACTACAGGGTCTATAATATTATTTTCAGAATTTCCAGGGGTCTAGCTACACTTATCAGAGGAGTTTTTCCTAATTTTTATTAAGTCCAGGGGCTAAAACTGATTTTTAAATGAATTTACATGATTTTCTGAAGTTCCAGGGGCTAGATCAGAAGTTTCCGGGGCTAGCTCTTATTTCCCGAGAACCCCAGGCGGTAGCACGTAAGATTTCCAGTCTTTATAACGCGGGGCTGACGTGGACCGTCCGATTTTAAACCGACGTCTGAGATTATAACGTCGAACCGGTACGCGGGGATTCAAACCCTACCGTGCGATTTAAAATAAACGGCGCACAAGCGGCCACGTCGCTCTGATGTAACGCGGGCGGCGCTGCCGGCGGCGCACGGCGGCGGGAAGCGGCGATCTCGCCGGAGACTTTCGGGTTTTCGAGAATTCTTCCTAGAACTGTGATTTTATGGTTTAGATCGGTAGAGGGGAGGTCGGGGATCTCACCTCGGGGGTTTTCTTGAGCTCGGGGGTCCTGGAAGGTGATCGGCGACGAGGTCCGAGGCGAAACCACGGCGAAGCTCGTCGGCGCTGTGTTTACACCGCAAGTCACCGAGTTTTCTGCACCTGCAAGGTTGCCCGGAGGCGGTGGATCAAGACCAGCGAGTTAGATCGGAAATTCTGAGCTTAGATCGGCCAGAATTCGCCGGAGAAGTCTCGGTTCTCACCGGAGTAAAAATCGGCGATCGCGGGGGAAAAACAGAACGAGGCCGGGGTTTTTATAGACAGGGGAGGGCGGCGGGGTGGTTTAGATCATGTCCGCGTCGCCTACGAACAGAATTCAGCGGGGATACGCCGAAATCCCGATCGGTTTTGATTCGGGTGCGAGGGAGTCCGGCGCTGTCGCGAGGTAGACGAAGATTGGGTGGGTCCCGCCTGTCAGTGTGAGGAAGCAGCGCGCTCGGCTGCGGGCTGGCGCGGGCGCTGGCTGGGCCGGCTGGTGGGTTTCAGCCCACTGGCCGGTTTTTTTCTGTTTTCTCTTTTTCTTTTTCTATTTCTTTTCTGATTTGAGTTTAATTTGAATTCCAGTTTGAATTTGAATTTTTGCAAAACATGCAACACGTCCAAAAATTTTTAAATTCCCCTCTTAACATGATTTAGGGTTTTGAATCAAAATTTTGGGGTGTCACAATGTGGAGGCATTATCTGCTTGGTAATCTTGTTCACCTCTACACCGACCATAAAAGCTTGAAGTATATCTCCACGCAGAAGGAGCTGAATATGAGATAACGGAGATGGTTGGAGCTCATCAAAGATTATGAAATTGAGATACACTACCATTTGGGAAAAGAAAACGTGGTTGCCGACGCGCTTAGTCGGAAAGCCCACGTTCACAACTTGGCGGTTGCTAAGTTGGAAGATGAAGAACCAAGTCTCCGTGTCATTCCGTATGGCGCACTTTATAATCTCACGCTCATTCCAACAATCCGTGAAGAGATTGTTGCGGCTCAAAGAAGAGATAGAGGTATGTCTCACATACGGAGAAGACTATACAACGGAGAGGTGAAATGTTTCCAGAAGGATAATGACGGTACGATATGGTTAACGATCGTATAGTGGTACCACGCAATATGAAACTCCGGAAGAAGATCTTGGATGAAGCCCACCTGTCAAAGTTTTCCATTCATCCCGGAAGTAACAAGATGTAGCAATATTTGAAACAGAAATTTTGGTGGACGAGGATGAAGAGGGAGATTGCTAAATACGTATCCGAATGCGATACGTGTAGACGGGTCAAGGCTGATCATATGCAGAAAGCCGGACCGCTACAACCTTTGAAGATACCAGCATGGAAATGGGAGGATGTGAGAATGGATTTTATCATCGGATTACCGCTCACATCCCGGAAGCATGACTCGATAGGGTGATCGTTGACTGGTTAATGAAGTCAGCTCATTTCATACCGGTGAACACCCATTATCAGGCAAGGCAATATGCGGAGTTATACATCTCTAGAATCATATGCTCGCATGGTGTTCCGAAGACTATCATTTCTGATCGAGGTGTGCTGTTTGTTGCTCGTTTTTGGGAGCAGCTGCATGCCTCGTTGGGCACCAAGCTGATTAGAAGCTCCGCATATCACCCTTAAACCGATGGCAAAACTAGGAGGGTGAACCAAGTGCTTGAGGACATGTTGAGAGCGTGTGCCATCCACCACGGTAGGAATTGGGATGATCACCTACCGTTGGCGGAGTTTTCATACAACAACGGGTATCAAGCGAGTATTAAAATGGCACCGTATGAAGCTCTCTACGGCCGGAAGTGTCGCACACCGTTGAATTGGTGTGAGTCCGGCGAAAGAGTTCTGTTTGGGGTTGATCTTGTCAACGAAGCCGAAGACCGAGTTCGGTTGATAGAAGAGAACTTGAAAGCTGCACAATCCCGACAGAAGAGCTACGATGATCAAAGGCATAGGCCATTGCTTTTTGACGTCGGATAGCACGTTTATCTTCGTGTATCTCCGATGAAGGGAATTCACCGGTTCGGTGTAAAGGGGAAACTCGCTCCCCATTTTATTGGTCCTTTTGCTATCACGGAGAAGTACGGACCCGTAGCCTACCGGCTGGAATTACCGGCAATTCTAGCAGGTGTCCATGATGTATTTCATGTGTCACAGCTGCGGAAGCACCTCAAATTCACCGCTGCTGTTCGCACCAAAGAAATCGACGAATTGAAACCTGACCTTACCTATACCGAGCGACCGGTTCAGATTTTGGATGAAAAGACCCGGGTAACCCAGAACCGGACGATCAGATTTTTCAAGGTGCTATGGAGTAATCATACTGCGGAAGAGGCGACATGCGAAAGTGAGGATTACCTCCGCACCAACTATCTGGAACTTTTAGCTTTGTACAGTTTATAATTACCTCTCCCGTCTCGTTCTTCTTTTGTAATCTCGGGATGAGATTCTTTTAAGGGGGGAGGAATGTAAAAGTCCCAAAACATGTACATGAATAAAACTAAGGTTTGAATTCATATGTGTGGCAAAGACATGAAAAACGGGACTTGCTAAAACTTTTCTTCTTGCAAAGTGATACATGGATGATTGTCCAAAATGAGGTTCACATCTTTATTTAAAAGTTTTGAACCAAAAAGGATTTAAACACCCTTTGCATTCAAGTTTAAAAATCAGATTTCAAATTCAAAGTTCACACAAATGGTGTCCAAAACTTTGAATAACCATGCAGCCCTAGAGTTGGAAATTCGGGAAAAAGCGGATGACAAACTTTTCATTTTTAGGGTGGGCTCCAAAAAAGAATTATGGAAGCATTTTCCAAACTTCAACTAAATTCAAATTTGTCATGCAAATTCAAACTGAATTTGGAGAAATCAAATCCTAGCCCACCTTTCAAACTCAGAATTGTGGAATTTAGGAAGATCAGCATGAGAAGATATTTGGGAGAAAAATGTGGGGTGGGACCCACATGTCATAGAGCTGAATTGTGCCTTACACACTAAGTCTAAGTCTCTGTTTTTCAACTCCACCGAGCAGCTCACCGTGAGCCACCGAGAAATATACCGTGCCACCTCCTGCTGCCTGCCCCCACGCACTGGCGCCAGAGGGTGTTCACTCGGTGCCTCAACGTGATCTTTAACCCCCAGCCCATGAAAAGACGCAGTTGCTTTGTTCCCCTCGCGAGCGACGCCGAGCAGAACCGGTTCTTCACCTCCACTTCTCGGGTTGATTGGGAAACCGAGGAAACAACCGCACTCTCTCCTCCCCGAGCTGCTAAACAACACCCTGAGATCAGCCTCCACCTCCCTGACCCAGAAACCGGTGAGCTTTGGCCTCCTTTTCCCATGATCAGCACTACCCGCCGCGACCTAGTTCAAGAACGATGATCGGGCGCTCGTGGACAGCCCTCCACGGGGGTTTTAACAGCCAGGCGATCAAGCCTACGGGAGCGCGCTACTGTGGTGCTACTCTCCTCCAATTTTTGGAGCAAACCGTGCAGCCTCAACGACGATTTTGAAGATTTTGCTCCGGCGAGTTCAACCCGAACATCCAATACAATTCTTCAAAATTCCTCCTCTCTAATCCTCCATAGGTCATCAAATCTTGCAGATAGGTGCTGGACTAGCCGGCGATCATCTTTGCTTTAGGATCCGTCGCATGAAAACACCTCAGAGCGACGTATTCCGAGCTCTTCCGAGGGTGTTCTTCTCGGGTTCAATCGGTCGCACTGTGAAACCGTATTTGCTGCCACTACCGGGCAAGTTTGAGGTTGTGTAGAGCTTCCTAGTCATGCCCTTGTGCTGTAGAGCTATGTGGTTGAGCGTTTGGCGGGCTGGGAACCCCGGGCGACGCTGCCGAAGATCAATCAAGGCCGCCACACGTCGCCGGCCATCTTCCGGTCATCGGCAGCCCCAGAACCCCTCACCATCGTGTTCCTCGACGTTGCAAACCCCCTGGCAGCGAACTTCAGCTCGAGCGGTGGCCGGAAACGGCGAACCGGCGAGTAGCAGTTTGCTCCGGCGAGCTGAGCGCGCACGCGCGTGAGGAGAACGGCGGGAGGTTGAAGAAGAGGCCGGACCCGTTTGTCAGCGGTTCGAAATTTAAATCCCTGATCGGCTGTGGCTCGGATCCGGTGTGCTGGCGCGCTGGAGACCCGTGACCCGGGTGGGCTTCAATCCTATTGGCTGGGATTTAAATAGCGGGCCCAGTAGACTTTTCAGTAGGAAAACAATTCCAGAGATGGCTACAACTTTGGAAATTCATATCTCTGTGTAGAAACCTCCAATTTGAGTGATTCCAATTGGGTTGGATTCCTTGTTCAAAGATCTATCCAAATATGAACTCCAATTTGTATGAGTCAATATTATATTCTGGAAAATTCTTTGAAGCTTTCCTGACAAAGAATTATTGAGGGAGTTTGGTTTATCCAAAAATCCTCAAATTTTGGCAGAATATTCTTTAGCATAGTTTTGACCTTCTAGCAAATCTTCAGCTCATTTAAAGATCATTTGGGAAGGAATTTGCTAAATACAAACTGCTGTGTTCATAAGAGTCCAGAAACATTTTCAGAAAATGTTTCCCACTTCTAAAATCCATTCCGGGGAATCCATAGCTCCAAAAATCATAGGAAAATTTAGGCAAGCTCTCTGAGACATACTTGAAATTGTAATTTACTTAATTGAGCATGAAAATGCACATTACTTCAGAACTAATTCATTTGAATAGAAATGCTTAAAGAATTGTTCTGGAAGAACTACTCAAGTAAAAGGTCTGAATTTCGGACCAAAATACTTTCATGTGACCAGGAACTCACATGTAAATTATCAGCTCGAGTTGAGCATTAGAACTCCCTGTGCTTGTTCCCCATACTTATGTATATGTGGAAATACATAAGAGGCATTGTGAGAATTATGGAGAACACAATTTAACTCCACATTTGCTGCAATTTGGCAAGCTAAATCCCTAGGTACTATAGAACCTGCTGTAAATGTTTTGAGTCCATTGGAGTTCTTGTTCTTCAGCGCATCCAATTCCTTCAGCTCATCTATTATGTTCATTAGGGAAAGTAGTTAGTGTATAGCTAAAACACTAAGATCAAGTAGATCATTTCTGTTTCTTTGCACAACAGAGGCAAACCAAGCCATTCTTGGCTTTTCCAAACAACCTCTGTTCCTAAGAACTCTATTCTATAACTTATTTCCATTACATTTTATAAAACACGTGCATATGCATTTCAATAGGAACCACAACGAAGGGGATTCCAAGGAGCGATTCATTGAAGTGGATCAAGCTACGGAAAATCATGGGTTGGTCAGCAAGGATACTAACTGCTTATATACAACTACCTTGCAAAACAGACAAGCTCCGGTTTGCATTTAACAGCTGTTGAGTTTTTACTTTGTATTCACTTTCGGTTAAGATATGAACTGTGCATTAGGTCTAGTGTTTGATACTCCTCTTGCATAACCAAATGAACCATGGAGTATTGGGTAGGTGTCTTTTACCGTGTAGAACTGCCATGCTTAAGTAAGGTTCTGTAGAAGTCGAGTGGTGAGATGCTATGTAACACCCCAAAATTTTGTTAAGACCCTAAATCGTGTTAAGAGGGGAATTTAAAAATTTTTGGACGTGTTGCATGTTTTGCAAAAATTCAAATTCAAACTGGAATTCAAATTAAACTCAAATCAGAAAAGAAATAGAAAAAGAAAAAGAGAAAACAGAAAAAAACCGGCCAGTGGGCCGCAACCCACCAGCCGGCCGAACCAGCGCCGCGCCAGCCCGCAGCCGCGCGCGCCGCTTCCTCCCACTGACAGGCGGGGCCCGCCAGCCCTTCTTCTACCTCGCGCCCGCGCCGGGATTCTCTCATCCCGGATCAAAACCGACCCGGATTCCTGCGCATCCCCGTCGAATTCCGTTCGTAGGCGACGCAGACTTGATCTAAACCACCCCGCCGCCTTTCCCCGTCTATAAAAACCCCGGCCTCATTCTGTTTTTCCCACGCGATCCGCCGATTTTCCTCCGGTGAGAACCGAGACTTCTCCGGCGAATTCTGGCCGATCTAAGCTCGGAAATTCCGATCTAACTCGCTGGTCTTGATCCACCGCCTCCGGGGAACCTTGCAGGTGCAGAAAACTCGGTGACTTGCGGTGTAAACACAGCGCCGACGAGCCTCGCCGTGGTTTCACCTCGGACCTCGTCGCCGATCACCTTCCAGGACCTCCGAGTTCAAGAAAACCCCCGAGGTGAGACCCCCGACCTCCCCTCCACCGATCTATGCCATAAAATCACAGTTCTAGGAAGAATTCTCGAAGATCCAAAAGTCTCCGGCGAGATCGCCGCTTCCCGCCGCCGTGCACCGCCGGCAGCGCTGCCCGCGTCCGATCAGAGCGACGTGGCCGCTTGTGCGCCGTTTATTTTAAATCGCACGGTAGGGTTTAAATCCCCGCGTACCGGTTCGACGTTATAATCTCGGCCATCGGTTTAAAATCGGATGGTCCACGTCAGCCCCGCGTTATAAAGACTGGAAATCTTACGTGCTACCCCCTGGGGTTCTCGGGAAATAAGAGCTAGCCCCGGAAGCTTCTGATCTAGCCCCTGGAATTCAGAAAATCATGTAAATTCATTTAAAAATCAGTTTTAGCCCCTGGACTTAATAAAAATTAAGAAAAACTCCTCTGATAAGTGTAGCTAGACCCCTGGAAATTCTGAAAATAATATTATAGACCCTGTAGTGGGGTGAGTTTACCTTTTTAGCCCTGTTTAATATTTAATTTAGGAAATTGAATATGTGGCTAGTGTTTAAAAATTAAAAAGTGGGAAAAACATATTGTCAAAATTTAATTAAAGACTTTCTCAGTATTTAGGAAACTTTGGAGTGAGATAAAAACATATCTTGGGCTGAATTGAATCTGTTTAACTTATTATTCACATTTAGGGACACATTTTTAAGAATAGTTCTAGGAAATAGGGAAAATAATTGTGAAATAGTTTACATCAGAGGCAAAGGTCAAAATATGTTATTAAATTATTTAGGACCAGAACCTATTCTGTTTAGATGATGTGTCTTACTATTTTCATAATAAAGTACACATTTATGCATAGGAAAATAAATCTGAAAATATAGCAACTAGTAAATGATAAATGGAGTTTCTAAAATCCAAAGAATTCAGTTTAGGGTTGGTAGAAATTCTGAAGACACATATGGAGAAGAAAAATACCTTTCATGCACACTTGGTAGCTAAAAGGTGTATCAATTGAATATAAGGAATTTATTTAAATTGGAAACTCATATATTATATACAAACATAAATATGAATACAAAAGTAGAAATCATATGCACATGTTTAAAAGTGCATGTAAGCCAAAATCAACACACATAGAGTAACCACAACACATAGAAATGAGAATGACTTTAATAAATATGAATGTGTGGTTTGTATGAAGTGGAAGTGTGAACCATGTCTTATGGATTGTTGTTTTTCTTTTGCTATGTGTGATGGTATGATGTAGAACCTGCTCAAGAGCAAGTTATTCCTTTCCAAGACCAGGACTACCCATTTCAAGAGCAGCAGGAAGGAGGCAAGTGTCCTTGACCACTTTGATCCTATGCTAGGATGTGTAGATAGAATTATTTGCATTGTCAAGTTAAATATGAAACCCATGCTAGGAAGTTTCCCTAGAATTGCATCACCTTGTTTCCTTGTAGTTTGGGTTGGGATTTATTTTATCATGTCATTTATTATTATGCATATGCTTAGCCATGCTTAGAATGGGATATTTGGGATATGAGATCATCAGTTTATATTACCATACTCTTGAATGAGATATTGTGAGTTATGTAGAGTTAGGGATCAAGGCAAGTTGGATGTTTTGGTTGGTGCTGGGTGCACGAGACTCGGGTTTGTGTTTAGTACTTGCCTGGATCCTAAGGACCGGTTCATGGAGCATGTAACCTGGCTTTACAGTGCCAACCACATGCTGAGATGGGGCAGCTTGGCCAATTAATTAGGTGTATCCCCGGCGTAGTATGGGTGTGTTGGATGGTGCGGGGAATAGGTGTCAGCTGGACTACCATATGAACCGCAAGGCTCAAGAGGGGGCCACTGCAGCGGGGTTGGAGCCTCATGTATGCTGTTAGGGGTGAAACCTTAGTGGGCCCACGCTCGTCGGGAATCCCTTTGTAAAGGCTTCGTAGTGATCTCCTGGCTATACACCTGGGAAGTGTGAATGTGGTTCGTAGCCACTGGCATAATGGAGGTTCTTTTAGTCCACCCGGCAACGGGGGATGAAATCACTACATGTGGGTACAGTGGTACAAACTCTACAGAGTCAAAACTGTCATGACAGCCGTGCTCACGGTCAAGAGCGGCTTGGACTTATTCATGATTAGAGGAGTGATGGTTTTGGAAGTTGTGGATATTAAGCGGGGAGCTTAACATTGGAAATGATGTTATGGTTATTTGATTATGATGATGGTATGGGAGCTTGGGACCATTTCACCTGTGTAGTAATGTAGGTGCTTAATAAGCTAAGGTGATAGGTATTAATTGCGTAGTGCTTTAACCATGAGTTCAACCTCTCCTTGTTCTAGCTATGCATGATATAATTTTCCCACACTTGCTGAGTACCATTGGTACTCAACCTTGCATATTTGTTGGTCTATATTGCTGCTTAGGTCAAGATAATGAGGTGGTGTATAATGACCAAGACTTTGGACCCGAAGAAGGTTTCTAGGTTCATGGAGACCACAGGGCAACGCCTGTGACGGAGCCCTCAAGAATAATATTCCGCTGCTAGTTTATTTACTTGTGATGAACTTATTATTGTCCATCGAGACATTTGCTATGTAAGACTTATTTATATTCGACACCTGGCTTGTAATAAATGATGCTTCACTATTTGTCATCACATGTATGAGAAAATGATCCTGGCATACATGTGTTATTCACTTGGTTGTTCTTCGGAAAAACGGGGTGTGACAGAAGTGGTATCAGAGCCAAGGTTGCCCGTAGGAACGTGGACCTAGGTAGAAATGGACGTATTTAAGGGCCCTATTTTCTTAAAAACTATTTTTACAAGATGTGTGTTGAAAAGTGTTATTTAATGAGTCACTTTCTTCATCTTACCCAAATTTTCATTCAAAATAGGATTTTGTTTAAAAGGTTTATCTAACCTAAGTTTAAATGCTTTTTGTTTTTAGATGGTTCGCATGATTCGCACCGCTCGCAAGTCCACAGGAGGGAGAGTTCCCGTAGTTGCCCTTGCCGAAGGAGAGGAGAGCCGTCCGGTGACGTACCTTTCCTACGGATTGGCAGTAGGAGGCTTGTTGCGCCGTCTTCGACGTATGCTTGAAGCCGCCGGCAATACGGGCAACGCCTGTGACGGAGCCCTCAAGAATAATATACTGCTGCTAGTTTATTTACTTGTGATGAACTTATTATTGTCCATCGAGACATTTGCTATGTAAGACTTATTTATATTCGACACCTGGCTTGTAATAAATGATGCTTCACTATTTGTCATCACATGTATGAGAAAATGATCATGGCATACATGTGTTATTCACTTGGTTGTTCTTCGGAAAAACCGGGTGTGACATGCTACTCGCACGTTCAGGAACAACAGGGGCATACAGGATCGGTTCATAAATGAATTAGCAAGTTAAAGTTGAGATCGGAAGGTTGTAGGGGCAGCAGGACATAGGGGCCTGGTGCTATAGCCCTGTCCGTGTCGTTCAAGGACCGATCCGTATGCGGCCCTGTTGAACAAGTTTGAGTTGTGTACCGGACTCATGCTGGTATTATGGGACCCAGTAAACCGATGTACCTCAGGAAGCTATCGTTGAGCCTTTTCGGGCCGCCTCAGGCGGACGGCCGCTGTGCAGTATGTGGGGAACATTCTCATGACATCTCACGTCGGTAGGTGCACCATGAGAGTTGCTACTGTACGGGGCGTCTTGATCGATTCAACGGGGGTGAAACGGGAGAATGGCTGCCGCGTACGAAGTCAGTGATGGTTTCTGTAGGCAACGTCGAGTACGGGCGTACGTGTCGTGTAGTCCGGGTGTTATTGATTCGAATCACCGTCGCTCGCGGGATGGACCGAGCATACTTGTTCTCACAGCCGTGACGTAGTAAGAACTTGCATGAGAAAGGAACTAATCATATTGGTTGAAATTTATACTACCTTGGTGCTGTATCTTTGATGCTTAGTTAGGGCAAACTCGATTCTTTTATGCCATGAGCAATTTACATCGGGGGAAAGCATTTCTTGTTTGATTGCAGACTCCCGATGTGGCGTGCCCAAGGTTACTTAAAATTGGTGCAAATAATATCAGAATGTAAGGATTCACTTTTAGGCGAGTTTATTATGCATTATACCATCCTACTTTAGGTTCATAACCTCACATAGAGTTTCATGTTTAGGGTGACGGTTAAGCCTTTCTGAGCGTTGTGCTCATCGATGCTGTGAGACCTATGTGTGCTGAATACATTGGCAATTAGGATAAAAGTTAGCATTAACATTCAAAGTTTCGAATATTGCCAAAACATTCTTCTGTGGCAAGGTCCGACAAGTTCTTTGTTAGGTCCGCCAAGTGTTGGCAAGGTCCGACGCAAGGTCCGGAGTGCTCCTGCAAGGCCCGGAGAGCTTCTGTGAGGTCCGGAGCTTGTTTTTAGGGAGCTCCCGTGAAGTTCAACTCGTAGAACTGCAGCGTCTTGTTTTTGCTTTTAACTCGCAATGTTTCAAACTTGCTTTATGGGAAGGTTTGCTTAGTATTAATTTGCTAAGTTTTTGGTTTGTTTTCGTGGTTATGGCTGTTATCATTTGATATGGTTTGCAACATGCTTATGTGACGTGCTCATGTAAGGTGTTATGGTTTTCGAACTAACGTGAGTCAAGTCGAGGACTTATGCTCGGAAGAATTGGTTGTTTATTCATGTGCAGGTGTTGCTTGAGTTCAAGACATGGCTGGTGACGGGATCCTTGGACTAGTCTCAGGTAGGAGATGAGGTTCCAACAACCAAGTTCGGGAGGAGCTGTGGTTGAGTTGATCGGGAGGTCGCGCAGCATGTTTGGATCAAGGGCAGTGCATATGAAGGTTACGTGTACGTCGTTGGAAGGTGTTTGCACGTGTGCAAGGAGTGCATGGACGTGGCAACATTGTTCCAAGGCATGATGAAGGGAAGTGGACGTAAAGAATTGGTTGGAAAGGTCCAACCGGCTGGATTGCGTACTCAGGCTGAGGCTGAGTCGGATATGGCTCAAATATGGAAGATTTGAGTTGGTTATGATAGGATTTCGTGCTAGGCACGAAGTTGAGTTGTTTTAGGAATTTTAGGACGTTCATAAGGTGTTTGGAAGTCTCACGATTGCTTCTATCTGCGAATAGAAGAGTCCTGAGCAGTTATGGTAAGTTAGGATACAAGTCCAATTAGGAGTAGGAGTCCTAGATTGGATTTTTTAGCCTGAGGGCTGGCTATAAAAGAAAGGGAGGCCAGAGCTCTCGTGGGTAGAGAACTTTGGGCTGTTCCTCTTGTGTTTCTATTGAATAAAGTTCATAGTTTCGAGGAGCTTTTGTGCCTTGTTTTTCGTCAAGTCTTTCTCGCCGAGTTTCTGGACAGACCGACGTTGCTTTGGTGTTTCGTTCATAACTCGAGTTTTACAGATCCGATTGACGTGATTATTTTTGTCTTGTCTTCAAAACTCAATTATCTATCATCTGTGAAATTTTCACGAGCTTCGGATCTGTAGTTTTTGAGATTCATGAGTTTCTTTGTAGCGTTGCAGATCTGTTTTATATCGGGTAGAACAGATTGATCTTCGTTTAATGTTTTGATCGTATCTCAAGTTTTACTTCGTGTTTTCAAGTGATTATTGTTGCATTAGATCTGTGACTTGATTCTCTACCTCTCTACTTAATTTGTCACGGTTGAACACGTTTGAAAACACTTGCACACACGGTTTCTTTAACCGATTGATTTTTTGCTGAGGGGTTTTTGTTGTTTCCGCTGCGAAAAGTTTTAATCTACCATTCACCCCCTCTTGTAGATTTTCACGTGCTCTTCGATCCTACAATTGGTATCAGAGCCAAGGTGCTCTAATCTTTGTGATTTGCACGTGTTTTGACTAACCATCATGGAGAAGTACTCCGCAAAACCTTGTGTGTTCAATGGCATCGATTTTCAGGTTTGGAAGGCGCGGATGGAGGCCTACATACAGGCGCAAGGCTTCGCCATATGGGAAAATGTCTACCGGAACTTCGATGTACCACCCAACGATCAAGTTATGGCTGCGAACATGAGAGATGTTGACAACAACAACAAGGCTCGCAACTTGATCATCCAAGGATTGACTCAAAGCGACTTCGACCGTGTTGCACACCTCCGATCTGCATATGATGTTTGGAAAGCTCTTTGTGGCTACCATGAAGGATTCAATACGATCAAGGAGGTAAGGTAAGATATGTTCAAGAAAGAATACATGCGTTTTGAGATGCAACCCGGTGAGTCAATTGACGACCTTTTTGCTCGCTTTAATAAAATTCTCAGCAACTTGCGTAGTGATAATGTTAACTTTTCAGATGCTGAAAATGCTAGACAATTGTTAGGAGCATTAGATATGTCAATTTGGGAGATGAAAGTTACATATATTCGTGAATCTACTGTCGTGAGTTCTCTTACTTTAGACGTGCTTTATTGTAAATTGAAAACTCATGAAATTGACATCATCTCACGTAAAAACCCCAACAAGTCTATTGCATTTGTTTCGCAACGTGACATGTCTAGTTCTAGTCAATCATCATCTAGTGGTGCACTCTCTTTGCTGTCCTCTCTAACCCTTGAACAGATTGAAGAGTTTCCAGAGGAGGAGCTTGCACTCATCTCTACTCGGTTCTCAAAAGCATTGCAAAATGTGAGAACTAGAAGGAGAGGAAGCTCCGGACCTCAACGATGTTTTGAATGTGGTAAGACAGGACATTTTCATACGGAGTGCCCTAACCTTTCAGGTCCAACTTCACGTGAAGAAAAGCAAACAAGGCCGAAGAAATCGTTTGCAAAGAATAAGAAGAAGAAAGATTTATCAATGCGCAACATAGTGCATAGTATGATCTCTGCACTTCAAGATTTCGGCTCAAGTGATGTGGACACCGGTAGTGATGAAGATGAAGAAGCTATGGCAAATATGTGCTGCATGGCGAGCAAGTCAAGTTCAAGCTCCGAGGAGGCAGAACACAACAGCGACGATGAAGAGGTATGTCCCACTTGCGAAGAAATGTGTGATGCTATTTCTCGTGCCACTGTTATATTAAAGAAAAAGGATAAAAAACATAGGAACAATGCTGTTAAAATTGAATCACTAGAATCTGAAATTAATCGTTTAAAAACATTGATTCCTAGTGATGATTCTTGTTCCTCATGTGATTTGATTTATGAACAATTATCCTCTTTAAGAAGTGCACACCCATCTACACTTGATAAACTTGAACTTGAAATTGAAAAGAACAAAGAGCTTGCTGCACTTAATGATAAAAATTTGAAAGATGCTTGTTGTTCTACAATTGATTTGCATTGTTCTTCATGTGATGATCTGAATAAGAAACTAAATGATGCTATGAATGATATTTCTATTTTGAACAATGCTTTACGTGTGCATGAAGTTAAATATTGTTCAAATTGCAAACTAAAAGGAAAAACTTCATGTGAAAACTGCTTTGATCTGTCCAATAAACTTGATGACATGCATAGGACACTAGATCGGTTTTCTAATGCAAATAAGAACCTAAACTTGCTGCTGAATTCTTCCAAGTCTTGTAATGATAAAACTGGTTTAGGTTTTAATTCTCATGCTCATGCTAAGGCACACCCATCTAAAGTTGTAAAGTCATTAGGAAGCGGTTTGATTCAAACAGCTCCTAGACAAAAAGAGGTGATTTTCAAATCTGCAGGACTACTGTCCCATTCGGGTTCTAATAAACGTGTTGCTTGCTCATCTAGACATGATAATAAGGTTATTTTTCATTGTACCTACTGTGGTAGAGATGGTCATGTCATGGATTTTTGTTATAGACTAGCTAAACATGATAAGAAACAAAGAATACTTGCTAGATCACATAACAACCAAGCAAAATCTGCTAGACCGAATGTTCGGAGCTTGCAACCTGCTGTAATGAGTCAAAAACTTGCTCCCAGACCTACTGTTTTTTGTGCTACATATAACACATCTTCTAAGTCAGTAGTTGGGAACAAAAATTTTCGATGTTTGGCTCATAAACTTGCTGTACCTTCTCAGCCTTCGCGTGTTATTCCTGCTGGACGTCGTGTGACTCAGTACTGGATTCCTAAAAGTCTTTTAACTAACCCCAGTATTGAGTCATCGATGTATTGTGCTGCTGTGTAGGTTTCACGTTTGAGGAAGGAGAACATTTGGATTGTGGATTCAGGTTGCTCACGCCACATGACCGGTAACAAAGAATGGTTCTCCTCTCTCTCTTTTGTGTCACGTGTAGAAAATGTTACTTTCGCCGATAACTCTTCTACTCCCATAATTGCTAAAGGTTCGGTTAGAGTAAACAATCTCTACACTTTGAAAGATGTGGCACTTGTTAAAAATTTGAAATACAACTTGCTTTCGGTTTCACAATTGCTAGATGAAAATCTAGAGGTTAGCTTTGCTAAAAATTGCTGCAAGGTTGTAGATTCAAAAGGTGAGCTTTTGTTTAACATGTCTTGGTTTGGAAGAGTTTTTAAAGCTGATTTTGATTTGTCAACTTCTAAGCATCGGTGTCTAGTTGCTAATGATACAAAGGATCTATATTTTTGGCATCGTAGACTTGGTCACATAGGCTTTGATCATCTCACTCGTGTTAGTGCTCTCGATCGCATACGTGGGCTGCCGAAGCTTAAAAAGGACAATGATATTATGTGCTCTTCTTGTAGACATGCTAAGTTTGTTGCAGGTTCACATGCTCCTCTCACAATGACCATGACAGCTGAACCGGGACAACTTTTACATCTTGACACAGTAGGTCCGGCACGTGTTCAATCCTTCGGAGGTAAATGGTATGTGCTTGTGATTGTTGATGATTATTCCAGATATTCTTGGGTTTATTTTATGGCATCTAAGAATGAAGCTTTTAGTCATTTTAGAACTTTATTTCTTAGATTATCTATTGATCACCCAGGATCATTAAAAGCAATTAGAAGTGATAACGGAACTGAATTTAAAAACCAATCCTTTGATCACTTTTGTGCTGAAAATGGAATAGATCATCAATACTCTTCACCCTATGTACCACAACAAAATGGTGTCGTAGAAAGAAAGAACAGGACCTTAGTTGAGATGGCTAGGACTATGCTTGATGAATATCAAACTCCTAGGATATTTTTGGCTGATGCAATTGCAACCGCTTGTTATGTCTCAAATCGTGTTTTCTTGCGTGCTAAGCTTGGAAAAACCCCATATGAGCTCCGGTTTGTACATAGGCCTAGTGTTACACACTTTAGGGTTTTTGGTTGCAAATGCTTTGTTAAGAAACATGGTAATCTTGATAAATTTGAAGCTAGATCTGTTGATGGCATGTTTCTTGGTTATCCATCTCATACTAGAGGCTACCGTGTGCTTTTACTTGACACTAACAAAATTGTGGAGACTTGCGAGGTTTCTTTTGATGAAGCTAGCCCAAGTACTAGCTCCGATATTGCAGGTCTGGATCCATATCCGTAGGGGGAGAGTATTTTTATTGAAGAAGATGAAGAAGTGGTGCTGCTGCCTGAAAACTCGGAAGTAAATAACGATCAAGCTGCTGATTTTGCACCACAACCAGCACCCACAGTCACTACTGCTGGTTCGGACCTTCCTCAATCAACAAGCTCTCCTAATCAAAGGTCCGAACATGAAGAAGAAGGTGCTTGTGAAGTGTCTACTCCCCTCCGAGTACTCAAAGTCATCCTCCACAACAAATCATTGGAAGCTTGCATGAACGAGTCACTCGGTCCAGGTTTTGCGATCCAAACTCTCATGCTCATTCTGCTTTTGTTGCTTCTTTTGAACCCAAGGATATATCACACGCACTCACTAATGAATCTTGGATTAATGCCATGCAAGAAGAGTTAGAAAATTTTGAAAGAAATAATGTTTGGAAACTTGTACCTCCACCTCAAGGTCACACATTAATTGGAACTAAATGGGTATTTAAAATAAGCAAAGTGAGGATGGGGTTGTGGTTAGAAATAAAGCTAGGTTGGTTGCTCAAGGTTTCACTCAAATTGACGATCTAGATTTTGATGAAACATTTGCTCCTGTTGCTAGATTAGAAGCTATAAGAATTTTATTAGCATTTGCTGCATCTAAAGGTTTCAAGTTATATCAAATGGATGTTAAAAGTGCTTTTCTTAATGGCTACATAGAGGAGGAGGTTTATGTTAAGCAGCCACCAGGTTTTGAAAATCCAAATTTTCCTAATCATGTTTACAAACTGTCCAAAGCCTTGTACGGTCTAAAACAAGCCCCTACAGCATGGTTTGATAGGTTAAAAACATTCTTACTTGAAAAGGGGTTTACCATGGGCAAGGTTGATAAAACTCTTTTTGTACTTAAGCATGGAAATGACTCATTATTCGTTCAAGTGTATGTGGATGATATTATCTTTGGTTGTGCTTGTCATGATCCCGTGTCCAAGTTTTCAGCTATGATGAGTTCAGAATTTGAGATGAGTATGATGGGAGAACTCACATACTTTTTGGGGCTGCAAATCAAGCAAACAAAAGAAGGAACTTTTGTGCATCAAACTAAGTATACAAAGGACCTTCTTAAGCGCTTCAACATGGACAAATGCAAGCCTCTTCGGACACCAATGGGAACAGCAACAACACTTGAACTTGATGAAGATGGTGACCCGGTCGATGAAAAAGAATATAGAAGTATGATTGGATCACTTTTGTATCTCACGGCGTCAAGACCGGACATACAATTCAGCGTATGTCTTTGTGCACGTTTTCAAGCTTCTCCACGTGCTTCACATCGCCAAGCCATCAAAAGGATTCTCAGGTACCTACATGGAACTCAAGAATTTGGCATTTTTCTTCCTTCTTCCTCAACTGTTTCTTTGAAAGCTTTTTCAGATGCTGATTTTGGGGGTTGTAGGATTGATAGGAAAATTACTTCGGGTGCTTGTCATTTTCTTGGTAATTCACTTGTTGCTTGGTCCTCTAGAAAACAAAGTTCAGTTACACAATCCATGGCCGAATCTGAATATGTAGCTGCGGCTAGCGCTTGCTCACAAATTCTTTGGATTGTTCAAACACTTAAGGACTATGGGGTTGATTTAGATAGTGTTCCACTGTTTTGTGATAACACTAGTGCAATTTGTATTGCTAAAAACCCCGTGAAACACTCTAGAACTAAGCACATTGACATTAGGTATCACTTTCTTCGTGATAATGTTGAAAAAGGAAACATTGTGCTTCACCATGTCGATACCAAACAACAATTGGCTGATATTTTTACAAAACCTTTGGATTTCACTCGTTTTTGTTTCATTCGTAGTGAAATAGGGGTTATGCATCCTCGTGACTTAAATTGAGGGGGAGTTTTTGAAACTTCGAAAGTCTATGTGTGAATATGAAACTAAAATAATATGAGCATAGTATTTCATACATATATGACTTTGTGATTCCTTTTACAGGCTGGAAGTTCTTACTACATTACTCATGTTATACATTTTGTAGTTTTTGCCATGACTAGTAATTGGAATAATTACTTACACTAAATCTGGTCATGATCGAACTTTCTTGCTGTTTTGAACTTGTTGCGTGCTCACAAGAGCTTTTAATCATAAAAATTAATCAAGTGATCAGCTCACATGTTGAGTTTTCAAATAAAAAATTGAGAAAAGATCAAGAGAATATGCATGCATCGCACTTCTTCTTTTGAGATTGCTTATCATTGCACTAAGATATGAACTTGGAAGGAATTGTGTATGACTAAAACCATGTCCTTAAGCTTCTGATTGTAAAATGACATAGGCTTGGCTTGGTTGGTTAGAATAAGGCTGATGCGGCATATAATCTCTTGCAAATATCATATGATCAACTTTGTGCCTTAAATGATTATGAATAATAAAAATGCAGCAACAAGTGTCATGTTTTCAGGTTTTGAAATAGTTGAGTAAGGGAGATCATGACCTGCTTAAACTGAAAAATACATTTGATCTCTAGCATGGCTTACACTACTTTATGTATCTCATTGATGTGATAGTGTAAGTAACCTGATAGTATGACTTGGATGAGCTTTGTTTTGTATGTATATGTTATAATATGCTCATAACATTTAAAAATTTCTCTTTTGAACCTTGCTGAATACATTGTCAAAGGGGGAGAAATATGTATAAGGAGAGATTTTTTTTTACACTTTGCATATGTTATACACTTTCTTCCTTCTCTGATTTTAAAAAATGGGGAGAAATTAATAAAGGGGGAGAAATGAGTTTTCAAAGCTTTTCAAAACTTTTCATAAGCCAATGTTCGGATTTTAATTAGTGTTGCCAATGCACTCATCAAGGGGGAGATTGTGAGACCTATGTGTGCTGAATACATTGGCAATTAGGATAAAAGTTAGCATTAACATTCAAAGTTTTGAATATTGCCAAAACATTATTCTGTGGCAAGGTCCGACAAGTTCTTCGTTAGGTCCGCCAAGTGTTGGCAAGGTCCGATGCAAGGTCCGGAGAGCTCCTGCAAGATCCGGAGAGCTTCTGTGAGGTCCGGAGCTTGTTTTTAGGGAGCTCCCGTGAAGTTCAACTCGTAGAACTGCAGCGTCGTGTTTTTGCTTTTAACACGCAATGTTTCAAACTTGCTTTATGGGAAGGTTTGCTTAGTATTAATTTGCTAAGTTTTTGGTGTGTTGTCACACCCGGTTTTTCCGAAGAACAACCAAGTGAATATCACATGTATGCCAGGATCATTTTCTCATACATGTGATGACAAATAGTGAAGCATCATTTATTACAAGCCAGGTGTCGAATATAAATAAGTCTTACATAGCAAATGTCTCGATGGACAAAAATAAGTTCATCACAAGTAAATAAACTAGCAGCGGAATAATTATTCTCGTAGGCTCCATCACAGGCGTTGCCCGGGGGACTCCATGAACCTAGAAACCTTCTTCGGGTCCAAAGTCTTGGTCATTATACACCACCTCATTATCTTGACCTGAGCAGTAATATAAACCAACAAATATGCAAGGTTGAGTACCAATGGTACTCAGCAAGTGTGGGAAAATTATATCATGCATGGCTAGAACAAGGGGAGGTTGAACTCATGGTTAAAGCACTACGCAATTAATACCTATCACCTTAGCTTATTAAGCACCTACATTACTACACAGGTGAAATAGTCCCAATTTCCCAATAAAGAACACAATTATGTATAGGAAAATAAATCTGAAAATATAGCAACTAGTAAATGATAAATGGAGTTTCTAGAATCCAAAGAATTCAGTTTAAGGTTGGTAGAAATTCTAAAGGCACATATGGAGAAGAAAAATACTTTTCATACATACTTGGTAGTGAAAAGGTGTAGTAGTTGAATATAAGGAATTTATTTAAATGGGAAACTCATATATATACAGTAGGTAAGTATAAATGTGAACATAAAAGTAGGAATCATATACACATGACTAAAAGTGCATGCAAGCCACAAATCAACACACATAGAGTAACCACAACACATATAATGGTGAATGACTTTCATAAATGTGAATGTGTGATTTGTATGAAGTGGAAGTGTGAATTATGTCTTATGGATTGTTGTTTTTCTTTTGCTATGTGTGATGGTATGATGTAGAACCTGCTCAAGAGCAAGTTATTCCTTTCCAAGATCAGGACTACCCATTCCAAGAGCAGCAGGAAGGAGGCAAGTGTCCTTAACCACTTTGATCCTATGCTAGGATGTGTAGATAGAATTATTTGCATTGTCAAATGAAATATGAAACCCATGTTAGGAAGTTTCCCTAGAATTGCATTACCTTGTTTCCTTGTAGCTTGGGTTGGGATTCATTTTATCATGTCATTTATTATTATGCATATGCTTAGCCATGCTTAGAATGGGATATTTGGGATATGAGATCATCAGTATTTTTACCATACTCTTGAATGAGATATTGTGAGTTATGTAGAGGTAGGGATCAAGGCAAGTTGGATGTTTTGGTTGTGTGCTGGGTGCACGAGACTTGGGTTTGTGTTTAGTACTTGCCTGGATCCTAAGGACCGGTTCATGGAGCATTTAACCTGGCTTTACAGTGCCAACCACATGCTGAGATGGGGCAGCTTGGCCAATTAATTAGGTGTATCCCCGGCGTAGTATGGGTGTGTTGGATGGTGCGGGGAATAGGTGTCAGCTGGACTACCATATGAACCGCAAGGCTCACGAGGGGGCCACTGCAGCGGGGTTGGAGCCTCTTGTATGCTGTTAGGGGTGAAACCTCAGTGGGCCCACGCTCGTCGGGAATCCCTTTGTAAAGGCTTCGTAGTGATCTCCTGGCTACACACCTGGGATGTGTGAATGTGGTTCGTAGCCACTGGCATAATGGAGGTTCTTTTAGTCCACCCGGCAACGGGGGATGAAATCACTACATGTGGGTATAGTGGTACAAACTCTGCAGAGTCAAAACTGTCATGACAGCTGTGCTCACGGTCAAGAGCGGCTTGGACTTATTCATGATTAGAGGAGTGATGGTTTTGGAAGTTGCGGATGCTAAGCGGGGAGCTTAACATTGGAAATGATGTTATGGTTATGTAATTATGATGATAGTATGGTAGATTGGGACCATTTCACTTGTGTAGTAATGTAGGTGCTTAATAAGCTAAGGTGATAGGTATTAATTGCGTAGTGCTTTAACCATGAGTTCAACCTCTCCTTGTTTTAGCCATGCATGATATAATTTTCCCACACTTGCTGAGTACCATTGGTACTCAACCTTGCATATTTGTTGTTTTATATTGCTGCTCAGGTCAAGATACTGAGGTGGTGTATAATGATCAAGACTTTGGACCCGAAGATGGTTTCTAGGTTCATGGAGACCCCCGGGCAATGCCTGTGATGGAGCCCTCAAGAATAATATTCCGCTGCTAGTTTATTTACTTGTGATGAACTTATTATTGTCCATCGAGACATTTACTATGTAAGACTTACTTATATTCGACACCTGGCTTGTAATAAATGATGCTTCACTATTTGTCATCACATGTATGAGAAAATGATCCTGGCATACATGTGATATTCACTTGGTTGTTCTTCGGAAAAACCGGGTGTGACAGAAGTGGTATCAGAGCCAAGGTTGCCCGTAGGAACATGGACCTAGGTAGAAATGGACGTATTTAAGGGCCCTATTTTCTTAAAAACTATTTTACAAGGTGTGTGTTGAAAAGTGTTATTTAATGGAGTCACTTTCTTCATCTTACCCCAACTTTCATTCAAAATAGAATTTTTGTTTGAGAGTTTATCTAACCTAATTTAAAATTCTTTTTGTTTTAGATGGTTCGCATGATTCGCACCGCTCGCAAGTCCACAAGAGGGAGAGTTCCCGTAGTTGCCCTTGCCGAGAGAGAGGAGAGCCGTCCGGTGACGTACCTTTCCTACGGATTGGCAGTAGGAGGCTTATTGCACCGTCTTCGGCGTATGCTCGAAGCCGCCGGTAATACAGGCAAGCTAATCATCCACTATAACTCCACCAGGACCATCCGTGAGAAGAGGAAAGAATGGAGTTCAGAGATGAGGATAATACACGAAAATCAGCTGCTTAAGATTCACCACTCTCCAGCTTGTCGGGCAACACAGGTCGATGCGGAGAAAGATGTCACCTGGGAGGCCATCACCTGCCAGAGTCACATCTATCATCGCCACTTGGACAAAACGGAGTACATGTATGTCCTCCAACGTGAGAGTGGTACCACGGAGTACAAGTACCCGCCAGTGCAGCAAGGGACTTCCCATGAGCACATGGACTTGTGCTTGGAGGATGCTGCTATGCTCAGCACTCGACTGCAGGAGTGTCAACAAGAGCTTCAGGATGTCCGGGACACCCTGAAGGAAACGGAGGCGTTGCTGCGAGCCTGCTTAAGGGCGAGAGAAAGAGGAGATGGGAATGAACTGTGTGTCACTGTGAATGATACATGGACTCCTGATTCCCTGGATCGTCGAGCGATCAGGCGTCATCGCACTTCTCCACCAGCAGCCTCCTCACCCAAAGCAGAGTCAGAAGGCAGCCGAAATGATGAGGAAGATCCCGAGGAGCCAGCTCAAGAAAACGAGTAGTGTAGAGTCCTTCCCTTAGTTAGCAAGATGTCGAATAGTCGAGTCGTTACGTTAAGTTAAGGGTGTGTTAATGCTTGGTGTGTGACGTGAGTTGTGGAAGCCATGAGCAATTGTCCACAACCTCGTCTTCAGATTGTTTTGCTTTGGTGTATGAACCCACATGAAATAATAGTGCATTTATTTGGTGTGAGATATGAACCCTCGTAAAAGTATAACAAAGCCTCAACATTTCAAAGTACAAACAAATGAAAGTAGTAAGATGATACTAAATGCTTTCAAATTAACATTGGTTGATTCTGCCAGATGGCCGAAAGAGGAAAAGGACATGCTGCCAACCCCGCCAACAACAACGATGAGGCATGCAACCCTCATCTTTCTGGAGGCCAGGACCGGGGTGGTCGCCGTGAAGTAGTTGATCCCCTCCACCAGATGTTGGAGAATCAAAATCAGCTCATCCAGAACTTGACTCAAGTGGTGGCCAACTTGCATCAAGTTCCACCTCCACAAGCTGCACCACGCCAACCAAGGTTGAATGAGTTTCTAGGAACTCAACCTCCAAAGTTTGCAAGTGCTGCTGAACCTCTGGAGGCCGATGATTGGCTAAAGACCATTGAAAGCAAGATGAGGATCATCCAGTGCCAAGGGTATGAGAGGGTGCTGTTTGCCTCTCATCAATTGCATGGACCTGCTGCTGATTGGTGGACCGCCTACGTGGCTGCCCATCATGACCCTGAGAACATCACTTGGGAAGAGTTCAAGCGTAGCTTCCGCAACCATTATATCCCAAGAGGTGAACTCAAAAACAAGAGGAAGTAGTTTTTGGGACTGCAGCAGGGAAACATGACGGTGAGGGAATACCTCACTAAATTTAGTCAACTATCCCGTTATGCCCCACAGGACATAGAGACTGATGAGCAGAAATAAGATTGTTTCGTGGAAGGACTTACCGCAGAAATGCAGTGTGCAATGTCCTCAAATGAGTATGAAAGCTTTCAAAAGATGGTGGACAGAGCGTTTGTGGTAGAAAGGAAGCTAAAGGCCTTGAAAAATGAGAATAAGAGGAAGGCCGGGTGGTCACATCAAGCCTCAGGGAGCAACACCCGCCCACGTCTGATGCAGCAACCAGCACAGCCACAACGTCAGTTTGTACAGCAGCCTCGCCCCGTATATCCACCTCGACCAGCAGTGCAAGGACCCCCAAACCAACCCCAAGACAACAAAGGTCAGGCATCTAAGATTGGGGTGCAATGTTTTAGCTGTGGTGAAGTAGGGCACTACGCCCATAAATGCCCAAAGAAGAAGCCTGCGCCACCACAACAGCAGGATGTAATGAGAGGACGGGTGAACCACGTCACTATGGAGGAAGCACAAGAGGCACCCGACGTGGTAGTTGGTAAGTTTCCTGCCAATTTACACCTTGCAACTCTGCTGTTTGATTCTGGTGCTACCCACTCGTTCATTGCTCAAGGGTTTGTTAAGAAGCATGACCTAGCAACCACACAAATGAATCATATGCTAGCTGTAAACTCTCCAGGTGGAGAAATAAGGACAAGACAAGTGTGTCCCAAAGTGAACCTAGACATTAATGGGGTAGTATTTACTGCTAACCTCATAGTGATAGATTCACAAGGGATAGATATTATTTTGGGTATGGATTGGTTGACCAAACATAAAGGAATCATCCATTGTTCGACCAGAACGGTGGAACTAACTCACCCTAGTGGCACAAGAGTAAAGTTCATAACGATACACGAGCCTAGGAGGGACATTAAATTGAATCAAGTTGAGGTGAAAGTTGAGGAAATCAGGACTATCAGTGAATATTCAGATGTTTTTCCGGAGGAGTTGCCAGGTATGCCTCCCGACCGTGAAGTGGAATTCGCAATTGAGCTAGTACCGGGAACAGCCCCGATATACAAGAGACCTTATCGGATGGACTCCAAGCAGCTACAAGAACTCAAGGATCATTTGAGAGAATTGACGGAGAAGGGGTATATTCGCCCTAGTTCCTCACCATGGGGAGCTCCGGTGATATTTGTGCCCAAGAAAGACGGAACCCAAAGGTTATGCGTGGATTACCGTGCTTTGAATGAGGTAACCATCAAGAACAAGTACCCATTGCCTCGCATTGAAGACTTGTTTGATCAGTTGAGGGGAGCTTGTGTGTTCTCGAAAATTGATCTCAGGTTAGGATACCACCAACTCAAGATAAGGCAATCTGATATTCCCAAGACAACTTTCGTATCTCGGTACGGACTGTATGAATACACTGTCATGCCTTTCGGGCTAACCAATGCCCCGGCATACTTCATGTATCTCATTAACAAGGTATTCATGGAATATCTGGACAAAATTGTGGTGGTTTTCATAGATGACATTCTCGTCTTCTCCAAAGATGAAGAAGAACATGAGAAACATCTAAGGTTGGTGTTGCAGAGGCTGAGAGAACACCAACTATATGCCAAGTTGAGTAAGTGTGAGTTTTGGCTGAAGAGAGTTCCCTTTTTAGAACATATAATCTCGGAGGGAGGAATCTCTGTAGACCCCGCTAAAATCGAGGATATCCAGAAGTGGAAGACCCCTGAAAATGTCGGGGAAGTTCGAAGCTTTTTGGGATTGGCTGGGTACTATCGACGGTTTATTGAGGGATTCTCCAAGATCTCGAGACCTCTCACCAAACTATTGGAGAAGGGAATCACATTCACCTGGACGCCACAATGCGAGACGAGCTTTCAGGAGCTAAAGAAGAGATTGACAACAGCCCCAGTGTTGGTTATGCCAGATATGCAGAAGAATTTCACAGTGTACTGTGATGCCTCTGGAAACGGGTTGGGATGTGTTCTAATGCAAGAAGGACATATCGTGGCTTATGCATCCCGGCAGCTTCGGAAGCACGAGAAAAACTATCCTACACATGACCTAGAACTAGCCGCAGTGGTACACGCGTTGAAAATTTGGCGACACTATTTGATGGGGAAGAGGACAGAGATATATACGGATCATAAGAGTTTGAAGTACATTTTCACACAGCCAGATCTCAACCTCAGACAAAGGAGATGGTTAGAGCTAATCAATGACTTTGATGTGGGCATCAACTATCATCCCGGGAAAGCAAACGTCGTGGCCGATGCTTTGAGTCGGAAAGTGCAGGTCAATAAGTTGAGCTTGAAGGACATGCCTGCAGAATTGAAGGACGAGGTTATAAGGCTCAATCTATGTCTAGTAAATAGTGGTGAAGCCATCGCCATGGAAGTGGACTCCACACTCGAGCGAGACATACGCGAGGGCCAAAAGAATGATGAGAAGATACAAGAGATCAGACAGCTCATCAAGGAAAATAAAGCTCCAGATTTCAGAGAGGATGAACAAGGAACGGTGTGGCACGGGAAAAGAATCTGTGTGCCAGAAGTAAAGGAGATCCGTGAATTAATTTTGAAGGAGGCTCATGATTCCGACTATTCCATTCATCCGGGGAGTACGAAGATGTACCAGGACCTCAAGAGCAGGTATTGGTGGTATGGCATGAAGCGAGATGTCACGGAACATGTTGCCCTATGTGACACATGTCAGTTGGTGAAAGCAGAACATCAACGACCCGCGGGATTATTGCAACCACTCAAAGTGCCTGAATGGAAATGGGAAGAAATCAGCATGGATTTCGTCGTGGGATTGCCTAGGACCCAATCAGGGTATGATTCAATATGGGTCATCATTGATAGGCTAACCAAGGTAGCTCATTTCATCCCCGTGAAAGAAAGCTACAGCGGATCCAAATTGGCAGAATTGTACATGTCAAGGATCGTGTGTTACCATGGAGTTCCAAAGAAGATTGTGTCGGACCGAGGGACACAGTTCACCTCGAGGTTTTGGCAGAAGTTGCATGAAACCATGGGAACCCATCTGAACTTCAGCTCTGCCTATCATCCCCAAACTGACGGGCAGACGGAAAGAACCAATCAGATCCTTGAAGATATGTTAAGGGCATGTGCACTCAAAAACAATAGGAGTTGGGACAAGAACTTACCGTATGCGGATTTTTCCTATAACAACAGCTATCAAGCTAGTATGAAGATGTCACCGTTTGAAGCTTTGTATGTAAGGAAGTGCAGAACTCCCCTATTTTGGAACCAAACAGGAGAAAGTAAAGTGTTTGGTCCAGAAGTGCTACAAGAAGCCGAGGCGAAGGTGAGGGAGATTCGCAACAACTTGAGGATAGCACAGACATGCCAAAAGAGTTATGCTGATGTACGAAGAAGAGAGCTTGTTTTCAACGTGGGAGACTATGTTTACCTCAAGGTGTCCCCTATCAGAGGACTTCGTAGGTTCAAGGTGAAAGGGAAGTTGTCACCTCGATACATCGGACCGTTTCAAGTTTTGGAAAGGAAAGGCAAAGTGGCGTATCAACTAGAGTTACCGGTTCATCTATCGGATGTGCACGATGTGTTCCATGTGTCACAACTCAAGAAATGCCTGAGAACGCCTGAAGAGGTGTTACCCATGAATGAAGTGAACGTAGCTGAGGATTTATCTTATGCCGAGCAACCATACAAGATTTTGGAGACAATGGAACGCCTCACCAGAAATAAAAGAATCCGGATGTGCAAAGTGCAGTTGAAGCATCACTCAGAAGAGGAAGCCACCTGGGAGCGGGAAGATGAGCTCAAGGCACAATTTCCGGAATTGTTTTCTTAGAACCACCAATCTCGAGGACGAGATTTCTTTTAAGGGGGGTAGAGCTGTAACACCCCAAAATTTTGATTCAAAACACTAAGTCATGTTAAGAGGGGAATTTAAAAATTTTTTGGACGTGTTGCATGTTTTGCAAAAATTCAAATTCAAACTGGAATTCAAATTAAACTCAAATCAGAAAAGAAATGGAAAAAGAAAAAGAGAAAACAGAAAAAAAACCGGCCAGTGGGCCGAAACCCACCAGCCGGCCCAACTTACCCCGCGCCAGCCCGCAGCCGCGTGCCCGCGTTTTCTCACGCTGACGGCGGGACCCACCCGGGCTTCGTCTTCCACCTCGCGTCGCGCCGGACTCTCTCTCACCAAATCCAAACCGATCGGAACTGCTGCGGATCACAGCCGAATTTCGCTCGAGGAGGAAACGGACATGATCTAAACCACCCCGCCGCCCTCTCCCGTCTATAAAAACCCCGGCCCCGTTCTGTTTTTCCCACGCGATCGCCGATTTTTACTCCGGTGAGAACCGAGACTTCTTCGGTGAATTCCGGCCGATCTACGCTCGGAAATTCCGATCTAACTCGCTGGTCTTGATCCACCGCCTCCGGGGAACCTTGCAGGTGTAGAAAACTCGGTGACTTGCAGTGTAAACACAGCGCCGACGAGCTTCGCCGTGGTTTCTCCTTGGACCTCGTCGCCGATCACCTTCCAGGACCTCCGAGCTCAAGAAAACCCCCGAGGTGAGATCCCCGACCTCCCCTCTACCGATCTATGCCATAAAATCACAGTTCTAGGAAGAATTCCCGAAGATCCGAAAGTTTCCGGCGAGATCGCCGCTTCCCGCCGCCGTGCGCCGCCGGCAGCACCGCCAGCGCACGATCAGAGCGATGTGGCCGCTTGTGCGCCGTTTATTTTAAATTGCACGGTAGGGTTTAAATCCCCGCGTACCGGTTCGATGTTATAATCTCGGCTGTCGGTTTAAAATCGGACGGTCCACGTCAGCCCCGCGTTATAAAGACTAGAAATCTTACGTGCTACCCCCTGGGGTTCTCGGGAAATAAGAGCTAGCCCCGGAAACTTCTGATCTAGCCCCTGGAACTCCAGAAAATCATGTAAATTCATTTAAAAAACAATTTTAGCCCCTGAACTTAATGAAAATTAGGAAAAACACTTCTGATAAGTGTAGCTAGACCCCTGGAAATTCTGAAAATAATATTATAGACCCTGTAATGGGGTGAGTTTACCTTTTTAGCCCTGTTAATATTTAATTTAGGAAATTGAATATGTTGCTAGTGTTTAAAAGTTAAAAAGTGGGACAAACATGTTGTCAAAATTTAATTAAAGACTTTCTCAGTATTTAGGAAACTTTGTAGTGAGATAAAAACATATTTTGGGCTGAATTGAATCTGTCTAATTTATTATTCACATTTAGGGACACATTTTTAAGCAATGAATAGTTTTAGAAAATAGGAAAAATAATTGTGAAATAGTTTACATCAGAGGCAAAGGTCAAAATATGTTATTAAATTATTTAGGACTAGAACCTATTCTGTTAGATGATGTGTATTACTAATTTCATAATAAAGAACACATTTATGTATAGGAAAATAAATTTGAAAATATAGCAACTAGTAAATGATAAATGGAGTTTCTAGAATCCAAAGAATTCAGTTTAAGGTTGGTAGAAATTCTAAAGGCACATATGGAGAAGAAAAATACTTTTCATACATACTTGGTAGTGAAAAGGTGTAGTAGTTGAATATAAGGAATTTATTTAAATGGGAAACTCATATATATACAGTAGGTAAGTATAAATGTGAACATAAAAGTAGGAATCATATACACATGACTAAAAGTGCATTCAAGCCACAAATCAACACACATAGAGTAACCACAACACATATAATGGTTAATGACTTTCATAAATGTGAATGTGTGGTTTGTATGAAGTGGAAGTGTGAACTATGTCTTATGGATTGTTGTTTTTCTTTTGCTATGTGTGATGGTATGATGTAGAACCTGCTCAAGAGCAAGTTATTCCTTTCCAAGATCAGGACTACCCATTCCAAGAGCAGCAGGAAGGAGGCAAGTGTCCTTAACCACTTTGATCCTATGCTAGGATGTGTAGATAGAATTATTTGCATTGTCAAATGAAATATGAAACCCATGTTAGGAAGTTTCCCTAGAATTACATTACCTTGTTTCCTTGTAGCTTGGGTTGGGATTCATTTTATCATGTCATTTATTATTATGCATATGCTTAGCCATGCTTAGAATGGGATATTTGGGATATGAGATCATCAGTTTATTTTACGATACTCTTGAATGAGATATTGTGAGTTATGTAGAGGTAGGGATCAAGGCAAGTTGGATGTTTTGGTTGTGTGCTGGGTGCACGAGACTTGGGTTTGTGTTTAGTACTTGCCTGGATCCTAAGGACCGGTTCATGGGGCATTTAACCTGGCTTTACAGTGCCAACCACATGCTGAGATGGGGCAACTTGGCCAATTAATTAGGTGTATCCCCGGCGTAGTATGGGTGTGTTGGATGGTGCGGGGAATAGGTGTCAGCTGGACTACCATATGAACCGCAAGGCTCAAGAGGGGCCCACTGCAGCGGGGTTGGAGCCTCTTGTATGTTGTTAGGGGTGAAACCTCAGTGGGCCCACGCTCGTCGGGAATCCCTTTGTAAAGGCTTCGTAGTGATCTCCTGGCTACACACCTGGGAAGTGTGAATGTGGTTCGTAGCCACTGGCATAATGGAGGTTCTTTTATTCCACCCGGCAACGGGGTATGAAATCACTACATGTGGGTACAGTGGTACAAACTCTGCAGAGTCAAAACTGTCATGACAGCCGTGCTCACGGTCAAGAGCAGCTTGGACTTATTCATGATTAGAGGAGTGATGGTTTTGGAAGTTGTGGATGTTAAGCGGGGAGCTTAACATTGGAAATGATGTTATGGTTATGTAATTATGATGATAGGATGGGAGATTGGGACCATTTCACTTGTGTAGTAATGTAGGTGCTTAATAAGCTAAGGTGATAGGTATTAATTGCGTAGTGCTTTAACCATGAGTTCAACCTCTCCTTGTTCTAGCCATGCATGATATAATTTTCCCACACTTGCTGAGTACCATTGGTACTCAACCTTGCATATTTGTTGTTTTATATTGCTGCTCAGGTCAAGATAATGAGGTGGTGTATAATGATCAAGACTTTGGATCCGAAGATGGTTTCTAGGTTCATGGAGACCCCCGGGCAATGCCTGTGATGGAGCCCTCAAGAATAATATTCCGCTGCTAGTTTATTTACTTGTGATGAACTTATTATTTTACATCGAGACATTTACTATGTAAGACTTACTTATATTCGACACCTGGTTTGTAATAAATGATGCTTCACTATTTGTCATCATATGTATGAGAAAATGATCCTGGCATACATGTGATATTCACTTGGTTGTTCTTCGGAAAAACCGGGTGTGACAGTCGTTGATGTTCTGCTTTCACCAACTGACATGTGTCACATAGGGCAACATGTTCCGTGACATCTCGTTTCCTGCCATACCACCAATACCTGCTCTTGAGGTCCTGGTACATCTTCGTACTCCCAGGATGAATGGAATAGTCGGAATCGTGAGCCTCCTTCAAAATCAATTCACGGATCTCCTTTACTTCAGGCACACAGATCCTTTTCCCTTGCCACACCGTACCTTGTTCATCCTCTCTAAAACCAGGAGCTTTATTTTCCTTGATGAGTTGCCTGATTTCTTGTATCTTCTCGTCTTTCTTTTGACCCTCGCGGATGTCTCGCTCTAGTGTGGAGTCCACTTCCATGGCGATGGCTTCCCCACTATTTACCAGGTATAGATTGAGCCTTATAACCTCGTCCTTCAATTCTGTAGGCATGCCCTTCAAGCTCAACTTATTGACCTGCACTTTTCGACTTAAAGCATCGGCCATGACGTTTGCCTTCCCAGGATGATAGTTGATGCCCACATCAAAGTTATTGATTAGCTCTAACCATCTTCTTTGTCTGAGGTTGAGATCTGGCTATGTGAAAATGTACTTCAAACTCTTATGATCCTATATATCTCTATCCTCTTCCCCATCAAATAGTGTTGCCAATTTTTCAACGCGTGTACCACTGAGGCTAGTTCTAAGTCATGTGTAGGATAGTTTTTCTTGTGCTTCCAAAGCTGCCGGGATGCATATGCCACGACATGCCCTCCTTGCATGAGAACACATCCCAACCCATTTCCAGAGGCATCGTAGTACACTGTGAAATTCTTCTGCATATCTTGCATAACCAACATTGGGGCTGTTGTCAATCTTTTCTTTAGCTCCTGAAACTCGTCTCGCACTGTGGCGTACATGTGAATGTGATTCCCTTCTCCAACAGTTTGGTGAGGGGTCTCGAGATCTTAGAGAATCCCTCAATAAACCGTCGATAGTATCCAGCCAATCCCAAGAAGCTTCGAACTTCCCCGACATTTTCAGGGGTCTTCCACTTCTGTATATCCTCGATTTTGGCAGGATCCACGAAGATTCCTCCTTCCGAGATTATATGTCCTAAGAAAGGAACTCTCTTCAGCCAAAACTGACACTTGCTCAATTTGGCATACAATTGGTGTTCTCTCAGCCTTTGAAACACCAACCTTAGATGTTTCTCATGTTCTTCTTCATCTTTGGAGAAGACGAGAATGTCATCTATGAAAACCACCACAAATTTGTCCAAATATTCCATGAATACCTTGTTCATGAGATACATGAAGTATGCCGGGGCTTTAGTTAGCCCGAAAGGCATGACAGTGTATTCATACAGTCCGTACCGAGATACGAAAGCTGTCTTGGGAATATCAGATTGCCTTATCTTGAGTTGGTGGTATCCCGATCTGAGATCAATTTTCGAGAACACACAAGCTCCCCTCAACTGATCAAACAAGTCTTCAATGCGGGGTAATGGGTACTTGTTCTTGATGGTTACCTCATTCAAGGCACGGTAATCCATGCATAACCTTTGTGTTCCATCCTTTTTGGGCACAAATATCACCGGAGCTCCCCATGGTGAGGAACTAGGGCGAATATACCCCTTCTCCGTCAATTCTCTCAAATGATCCTTGAGTTCTTCTAGCTGCTTGGAGTCCATCCGATAAGGTCTTTTGTAAATCGGGGCTGTTCCAGGTACTAGCTCAATTGCAAATTCCACTTCACGGTCGGGAGGCATACCTGGCAACTCCTCCGGAAAAACATCTGGATATTCCCTGATGGTCCTGATTTCCTCAACTTGATTTAATTTAATGTCCCTCCCAAGAACTGTATTGTTATGAACTTTACTCTTGTGCCACTAGGGTGAGTTAGTTCTACCGTTCTGGTCGAACAATGGATGATTCCTTTATGTTTTGTCAACCAATCCATACCCAAGATAATATCTATCCCTTGTGAATCTATCACTATGAGGTTAGCAGTAAATACTACCCCATTAATGTCTAGGTTCACCTTGGGACACACTTGTCTTGTCCTTATTTCTCCACCCGGAGAGTTTACGGCTAGCATATGGTTCATTTGTGTGGTTCCTAGGTCATGCTTCTTAACAAACCCTTGAGCAATGAACGAGTGGGTAGAACCAGAATCAAACAGCAGGGTTGCAATGTGTAAATTGGCAGGAAACTTACCAACTACCACGTCGGGTGCCTCTTGTGCTTCCTCCATAGTGACGTGGTTCATCCGTCCTCTCATTACATTCTGCTGTTGTGGCTGCGTGGGCTTCTTCTTTGGGCACTTATGGGCGTAGTGCCCCACTTCACTACAGCTAAAGCATTGCACCCCAACTTTAGGTGCTTGGCCTTTAGTGTCTTGGGGTTGGTTTGGAGGTCCTTGCACTGCTGGTCGAGGTGGATATGCGGGGCGAGGCTGCTGTACAAACTGACGTTGTGGCTGTGCTGGTGCTGCGGGAGGCCTGTAGTTCAGGTTGTACCCTCTTGGTGCTGAGTAGGGTACCGCAGCACGGTTCTTCTACCCTGCATGTTGCTGCATCAGACGTGGGCGGGTGTTGCTCCCTGAGGCTTGATGTGACCACCCGGCCTTCCTCTTATTCTCATTTTCCAAGGCCTTTAGCTTCCTTTCTACCACAAATGCTCTGTCCACCATCTTTTGGAAGCTTTCATACTCATTTGAGGACATTGCACACTGCATCTCTGCGGTAAGTCCCTCCACGAAACAATCTTGTTTCTGCTCATCAGTCTCTATGTCCCGTGGGGCATAGCGGGATAGTTGAGTAAATTTAGGGAGGTATTCCCTCACCGTCATGTTTCCCTGCTGCAGTCTCAAGAACTCCTTCCTCTTGTTTTTGAGTTCACCTCGTGGGATGTAATGGTTGTGGAAGCTACGCTTGAACTCTTCCCAAGTGATGTTCTCAGGGTCATGATGGGCAGCCACGTAGGCGGTCCACCAATCAGCAGCAGGTCCATGCAATTGATGAGAGGCAAACAACACCCTCTCATACCCTTGGCACTGTATGATCCTCATCTTGCTCTCAATGGTCTTAAGCCAATCATCTGCCTCCAGAGGTTCAGCAGCACTTGCAAACTTCGGAGGTTGAGTTCCTAGAAACTCACTCAACCTTGGTTGGCGTGGTGCAGCTTGTGGAGGTGGAACTTGATGCAAGTTGGCCACCACTTGAGTCAAGTTCTGGATGAGCTGATTCTGATTCTCCAGCATTTGGTGGAGGGGATCAATTCCTTCACGACGACCACCCCGGTCCTGGCCTCCAGAAAGATGAGGGTTGCATGCCTCATCGTTGTTGTTGGCGGGGTTGGCAGCACGTCCTTTTCCTCTTCCGGCCATCTGGCAGAATCAACCAATGTTAATCTGAAAGCATTTAGTATCATCTTACTACTTTCATTTGTTTGTACTTTGAAGTGTTGAGGCTTTGTTATACTTCTCTAAGGGTTCACTTCTCACGCAAAATAAATGCAATATTATTTCATGTGGGTTCACACACCAAAGCAAAACAATATAAAGACGAGGCTGTGGACAATTACTCATGGCTTCCACAACTCACGTCACACACCAAGCATTAACACACCATTAACTTAACGTAACGACTCGACTATTTGACATCTTGCTAACTAAGGGAAAGACTCTACACTACTCGTTTTCTTGAGCTGGGTCCTCGGGATCTTCCTCATCATTTCGGCTGCCTTCTGACTCTGCTTTGGGTGGGGAGGCTGCTGGTGGGGAAGTGCGACGACGCCTGATCGCTCGGCGATCTGGGGAGTCAGGAGTCCATGTATCATTCACGATGACACACAGTTCATTCCCATCTCCTCTTTCTCTCGCCCTCCAGCAGGCTCGAAGCAACGCCTCGGTTTCCTTCAGGGTGTCGCGAACATCCTGAAGCTCCTGCTGACACTCCTGCAGTCGAGTGCTGAGCATAGCAGCATCCTCCAATCACAAGTCCATGTGCTCATGGGAAGTCCCCTGCTGCACTGGCGGGTACTTGTACTCCGTGGTACCACTCTCACGCTGGAGGACATACATGTACTCAGTCCTGTCCAGGTGGCGACGATAGATGTGACTCTGGCAGGTGATGGCCTCCCAGGTGACATCCTTCTCCGCATCGACCTGTGTTGCTCTACAGGCTGGAGAGCGGTGGATCTTAAGCAGCTGATTTTCGTGTATAATCCTCATCTCTGAACTCCATTCTTCCCTCTTCTCACGGATGGTCCTGGTGGAGTTATAGTTGATGATTAGCTTGCCCATATTGCCGGCGGCTTCGAGCATACGTCGAAGACGGCGCAACAAGCCTCCTACTGCCAATACGTATGAAAGGTACGTCACCGGACGGCTCTCCTCTCTTTCGGCAAGGGCAACTACGGGAACTCTCCCTCCTGTGGACTTGCGAGCGGTGCGAATCATGCGAACCATCTAAAACAAAAAGCATTTAAACTTAGGTTAGATAAACTTTTTAAACAAAAATCCTATTTTGAATGAAAATTGGGGGTAAGATGAAGAAAGTGACTCATTAAATAACACTTTTCAACACACACCTTGTAAAAATAGTTTTTAAGAAAATAAGGCCCTTAAATATGTCCATTTCTACCTAGTTCCACGTTCCTACGGGCAACCTTGGCTCTGATACCACCTCTGTCACACCCGGTTTTTCCGAAGAACAACCAAGTGAATATCACATGTATGCCAGGATCATTTTCTTATACATGTGATGACAAATAGTGAAGCATCATTTATTACAAGCCAGGTGTCGAATATAAATAAGTCTTACATAGCAAATGTCTCGATGGACAATAATAAGTTCATCACAAGTAAATAAACTAGCGGCGGAATAATTATTCTCGTAGGCTCCATCACAGGCGTTGCCCGGGGGACTCCATGAACCTAGAAACCTTCTTCGGGTCCAAAGTCTTGGTCATTATACACCACCTCATTATCTTGACCTGAGCAGCAATATAAACCAACAAATATGCAAGGTTGAGTACCGATGGTACTCAGCAAGTGTGGGAAAATTATATCATGCATGGCTAGAACAAGGGGAGGTTGAACTCATGGTTAAAGCACTACGCAATTAATACCTATCACCTTAGCTTATTAAGCACCTACATTACTACACAGGTGAAATAGTCCCAATTTCCCATCCCATCATCATAACCATAACATCATTTCCAATGTTAAGCTCCCCGCTTAACATCACAACTTCCAAAATCATCAATCCTCTAATCATGAATAAGTCCAAGCCGCTCTTGACCGTGAGCACGGCTGTCATGACAGTTTTGACTCTGCAGAGTTTGTACCACTGTACCCACATGTAGTGATTTCATCCCCCGTTGCCGGGTGGACTAAAAGAACCTCCATTATGCCAGTGGCTACGAACCACATTCACACTTCCCAGGTGTGTAGCCAGGAGATCACTACGAAGCCTTTACAAAGGGATTCCCGACGAGCGTGGGCCCACTGAGGTTTCACCCCTAACAGCATACAAGAGGCTCCAACCCCGCTGCAGTGGCCCCCTCTTGAGGCTTGCGGTTCATATGGTAGTCCAGCTGACAGCTATTCCGCGCACCATCCAACACACCCATACTACGCCGGGGATACACCTAATTAATTGGCCAAGCTGCCCCATCTCAGCATGTGGTTGGCACTGTAAAGCCAGGTTACATGCTCCATGAACCGGTCCTTAGGATCCAGGCAAGTACTAAACACAAACCCGAGTCTCGTGCACCCAGCACACAACCAAAACATCCAACTTGCCTTGATCCCTACCTCTACATAACTCACAATTAGGGATGGCAACGGGTGCCCATTACCCGTTTACCCGCGGATATCTGACCCGATGGGTACGGATTTGGGTATAAGTTCAGATCCACGGGTACGGGTTGGGGTAACGGGTTGAATCCAACGGATATTTCTTATCGGGTAAAAAAAATCCATACCCATATCCGTATACCCGAACCCGTTCTGACATGTGGGCCAATACACCATTATATAATAGTTCTAGCTTCTAGGGTTTGGTTTTCTTTTCTTTCCAACTCCCTTGCTCGGCTGTTTGGTGTTAAACTGTTCCATAAATCTATATGCAATGTATTTTTTTATTAAAGGTTTTCGGGTAACGGATATACCCGCGGATAAAAAATATCCGCGGGTAACGGATACGGATAATGTTTTATACCCGCTGCGGATAACGGGTACGGGTTCGGGTACGGATTTTATCCAGCGGGTACGGGTAACCCAGAGTGATATCCACGGGTTTTTTACCCGTTGCCATCCCTACTCACAATATCTCATTCAAGAGTATGGTAAATTAAACTGATGATCTCATATCTCAAATATCCCATTCTAAGCATGGCTAAGCATATGCATAATAATAAATGACATAATAAAATGAAACCCAACCCAAGCTACAAGGAAAACAAGATAATGCAATTCTAGGGAAACTTCCTAACATGGGTTTCATATTTCAATTGACAATGCAAATAATTCTATTTACACATCCTAACATATGATCAAAGTGGTCAAGGACACTTGCCTCCTTCCTGCTGCTCTTGAAATAGGTAGTCCTGATCTTGGAAAGGAATAACTTGCTCTTGAGCAGGTTCTACATCATACCATCACACATAGCAAAAGAAAAACAACAATCCATAAGACATAGTTCACACTTCCACTTCATACAAACCACACATTCACATTTATGAAAGTCATTTACCATTATATGTGTTGTGGTTACTCTATGTGTGTTGATTTGTGACTTGCATGCACTTTTAATCATATGTATATGATTCCTACTTTTGTGTTCACATTTATACTTACATACTATATATATGAGTTTCCAATTTAAATAAATTCCTTATATTCAATTACTACACCTTTTTGCTACCAAGTATGCATGAAAGGTATTTTCCTTCTCCATATGTGTCTTCATAATTTCTACCAACCCTAGACTGAATTCTTTGGATTTTAGAATTCCATTTATTATTTAATAGTTGCTATATTTCAGATTTATTTCCTATGCCTAAATGTGAACTTTATTATGAAAATAACTAGACATATCATCTAAACAGAATATGTTCTGATCTAAAATATTTACTAATATATTTTTGACCTTTTCCTCTGATGTAAACTATTTTACAATTATTTTCCCTATTTTCCAGAACTATTCTTTACTTAAAAATGTGTCCCTAAATGTGAATAATAAATTATACAGATTCATTTCAGCCCAAAATATATTTTTATCTCCCTCCAAAGTTTTATAAGTACTGATAAAGTTTTTGATTTAATTTTGACAATATGTTTGTCCCACTTTTTAAATTTTAAATACTAGCCACATATTCAATTTCCTAAATTAAATATCAAACAGGGTTAAAAAGGTAAACTCACCCCACTATAGGGTCTATAATATTATTTTAACAATTTTCAGAGGTCTAGCTATACATAACAGAGGAGTTTTTCCTAATTTTTATTAAGTCCAGTGGCTAAAACTGATTTTTAAATGAATTTACATGATTTTCTGAAGTTCCAGGGGCTAGATCAGAAGTTTCCGGGGCTAGCTCTTATTTCCCGAGAACCCCAGGGGGTAGCACGTAAGATTTCCAGTCTTTATAACGCGGGGCTGACGTGGACCGTCCGATTTTAAACCGACGGCTGAGATTATAACGTCGAACCGGTACGCGGGGATTTAAACCCTACCGTGCGATTTAAAATAAACGGCGCACAAGCGGCCACGTCGCTCTGATCGAGCGCGGGCGGCGCTGCCGGCGGCGCGCGGTGGCGGGAAGCGGCGATCTCGCCGGAGACTTTCGGATCTTCGAGAATTCTTCCTAGAACTGTGATCTTATGGCATAGATCGGTGGAGGAGAGGTCGGGGATCTCACCTTGGGGGTTTTCTTGAGCTCGGAGGTCCTGGAAGGTGATCGGCGATGAGGTCCGAGGTGAATTCACGGCGAGGCTCGTCGGCGCTGTGTTTACACCGCAAGTCACCGAGTTTTCTGCACCTGCAAGGTTCCCCGGAGGCGGTGGATCAAGACCAGCGAGTTAGATCGGAATTTCCGAGCATAGATCGGCCAGAATTCGCCGGAGAAGGCTCGGGTTCTCACCGGAGGAAAAACAGCAGATCGCGTGGGAAAACAGAATGAGGCCAGAGTTTTTATAGACGGGGGAGGGCGGCGGGGTGGTTTAGATCGAGTTCGCGTCGCCCCCGAGCGAAATTCGGCTGGGATTCGCAGAAATCCGGATCGGTTTGGATTCGGGGTGAGAGAGTCCGGCGCGGGCTCAAGGTAGACGAAGAACTGGCGGGCCCCGCGTGTCAGTGGGAGGAAAAGGGGCGCGCGGCTGTGGCTGGCGCGGGTTCTGGTTGGGCCGGCTGGTGGGTTGCGGCTCACTGGCCGGTTTTTTTCTGTTTTCTTTTTTCTTTTTCTATTTCTTTTCTGATTTGAGTTTAATTTGAATTCCCGTTTGAATTTGAATTTTTGCAAAACATGCAACACGTCCAAAAATTTTTAAATTCCCCTCTTAACATGATTTAGGGTCTTAACAAGACTTTTGGGGTGTTACATGTGTTTTGGTGGTTATGGCTGTTATCATTTGATATGGTTTGCAACATGCTTATGTGACGTGCTGGTTTTCGAACTAACATGAGTCAAGTCGAGGACTTGTGCTCAGAAGAATTGGTTGTTTATTCATGTGCAGGTGTTGCTTGAGTTCAAGACATGGCTGGTGACGGGATCCTTGGACTAGTCTCAGGGAGGAGATGAGGTTCCAACAACCAAGTTCGGGAGGAGCTGTGGTTGAGTTGATCGGGAGGTCGCGCAGCATGTTTGGATCAAGGGCAGTGCATATGAAGGTTGCGGGTACGTTGTTGGAAGGTGTTTGCACGTGTGCAAGGAGTGCATGGACGTGGCAACATTGTTCCAAGGCGTGATGAAGAGAAGTGGATGTAAAGAATTGGTTGGAAAGGTCCAACCGGCTGGATTGCGTACTCAGGCTGAGGCTGAGTCGGATATGGCTCAAATATGGAAGATTTGAGTTGGTTATGATAGGATTTCGTGCTAGGCACGAAGTTGAGTTGTTTTAGGAATGTTTAGGACGTTCCTAAGGTGTTTGGAAGTCTCACGATTGATTCTATTTGCGAATAGAAGAGTCCTGAGCAGTTATGGTAAGTTAGGATACGAGTCCAATTAGGAGTAGGAGTCCTAGATTGGATTGTTTAGCCTGAGGGCTGGCTATAAAAGCAAGGGAGGCCAGAGCTCTCGTGGGTAGAGAACTTTGGGCTGTTCCTCTTGTGTTTGTATTGAATAAAGTTCATAGTTTCGAGGAGCTTTTGTGCCTTGTTCGTCCGACTTGTTTTTCGTCAAGTCTTTCTAGCCGAGTTTCTGGACAGACCGACGTTGCTTCGGTGTTTCGTTCATAACTCGAGTTTTACAGATCCGATTGACGTGATTCTTTTCGGGTTGTCTTCAAAACTCAATTATCTATCATCTGTGAAATTTTCATGAGCTTCGGATCTGTAGTTTTTGAGATACACGAGTTTCTTTGCAGCATTGCAGATCTGATTTATAACGGGTAGAACAGATTGATCTTCGTTTAATGTTTTGATCGTATCTCAAGTTTTACTTCGTGTTTTCAAGTGATTCTTGTTGCATTAGATCCGTGACTTGATTCTCTACCTCTCTACTTGATTTGTCACGGTTGAACATGTTTGAAAACACTTGCACACATGGTTTCTTTAACCGATTGATTTTTTGCTGAGGGGTTTTTGTTGTTTCCGCTGTGAAAAGTTTTAATCTACCATTCACCCCCCCTCTGGTAGCTTTTCACGTGCTCTTCGATCCTACAGATGCTATCCGAGTTGTTTTGCAGGATTGACTTCATGCTTATGAAGGGATGCCGATGAGACTCGGGAACCTCCAAGTGGTTACTCCAGAGCATCATCGCCGCTGCAGATTGTTCTTTGTGTTGCTAGTAAGAAACGTCTGCGGGCTGGACTGTTTCTTTGTTGCTAAGTTAGAAATGAATCGTGAGAGTTATAGTCTTCCGCTGTAGCTTATTTTGAGATAAGTAGTTGTAAAACACTTTCGTACACTTCCGCAAATAATTTATGTAATGTGATGTGTTTCTTCGACCCGTGTGCTGTTTTGTGCCGCATACGGACAACACGTTGCATACACCCACTTTCAGAAGCGTGATTCCACCCCCCTTCCTACTTTGTTGTATGCAACAACCTTTCAAAGGCAACCCAAATGTCGAACCGGTCCATCCGTAACGGGCAGGAGGTTCCTGCGTGGAGCGTGACTGTGCCCACCGGCAGATTTATACCTTGTACCCTCAACCCACTCCTATTTACGGTTGGGTAAGCCTCGGCACCCAGGTTAACCAATTACCTCGGTTTCCTGCTTATGTCAGTATGCCATCCGGTACTGTTTGGTACTTGTTCAGCAGGCCCACGCATGACTCAGTCCTCAATCCACACCAACAGGGCTACGCACGTGAGACCTCCGCTCACTTCTTCCTATCCCCCCTGCTGGGTCTCATTTTCTCCACTCTTAAGCCATTTTCTATTCTGACCAAACCATGTGATAAAGCCTTACCTCGCCAGTAGATTCCAACTACTCGACTTCTACCGAGATTCTAAGCATATGAGCACGGCATTCTCTACTCGTCGAGTCTGTGAACTACCCAACCCTCCATAGGATTTAAAAGGTTATGCAAGTGGTGATTCAATCACCCTAATTCTAATGCAAGCATCCACCCTAGACATAAGTGATACAAGTAAAGAACTTGCAAAAGTACTTAAATGCAAACCGGTGCTTGCCTGGTTGCGAGTCAGAGGAGAAGTTAGCGTCGGGTGGGAGGACATCCAACGGCTCTGGTGTATCTTCGACTTCGGTCACTATATGATATGTAGCAAAATATATGTATAAGTGCAAGTTTTATATAAGAAGTACATATTTATTTAGAGCTACTGTTATTTTGGTCCCTTAATTGGCTTTGGAATATTTACAGTGGATACTAGACTCTCTAAGGATGATCTGGGCTAAATTTGGAGAAATGTCATTGCATAATGTAGGCTCCAAAATTCCTACAAGTACAAGGCTTCTCTGAATTTTGAGCCCAAATCAGGAGCTTTGACATGACTAACTATGGAAGATATGATTAGGGTAAGTCTTCATGGTTCTAACAAAATATGTTTCACCATTTTTGGAGCTACCAACAGAGAGATATGAATTTTTGAAGTTGGACAGGAGTTCTGAAAAGTTTCTGTTTAAATTTGAATTTTCAAATAAAGGCTGAACTTTGGAAGGCAATTTAGCCTAGAAAATGAGCTCCAATGAAGCTCAAATTTTTACTGGAGATCAGTTACTATGACAAGGATTAGCTGCCCAAATTTGGGAATGCTTCATAAGGAATTGCTCCTGTAATAAATCTTTAAAAGATTTAATAAAAACAATTCTACAGAAATTCCTGGGCATTTTCATAGCAAGAAATTTCTTCCTCTGTGAAGTACTCATTATGAGGATTCCAACAAAATTGGTCTCGCCCTTTTTGGAGTTTTCTACACAAAGTTATGGGTCTCCAAAGTTTGAACTGAATTAGGAAAATCTGGAAATGTTTAAATCCTGGCTGTTGGCCCCACCCGTCAGCTCCCTCTTCTACCTCGCGCCAAACAGGGGAACCCGTGGCGTTGCTCCGGCGAGGATGGCGGGAAAGGCCTTCCCGGCCGTCTCCCGGCCCCATACTGGCCGCCCCCCTGTTTTCAGGCACGCTGAACACCCTGGTGGGGTCGCCGGCGGCCGAATCTCCCCGGAGACCACCGCGCACCGGCAACAGTGAGAGCTCGAGCTCCGTCGAGTTCGTGCATGGTGAATTCTCCACTAAATGATGGTTTCTTGGGCCCTATAGCACCAGTGGGAGGTGTAGAAGCTTGGCACGACAGCCAAAATCGCCGGAGAGCCCTCCAAACCGATCGGCACCGTGCGCCCAAAGTGGTCCGAAGATGTCCCCGCGACAAGAACGTGAAATCCACGCTCTATACAAAATTTCCTGATCTAGAATTAAGGGAGGAAGGGCGCTAGCTAGTCTAGACCATGTGTGCAAGATTTGAGCTACTCACATCACGAATTGAAGCTGAATTTAGGAACTCTTTACCTCGGGGTCGAGTTGCGCTGCCCGGGGGAAAAACTCAAAATTCTCCTTTCTGTGATCAACGGTTAGGGCTGAGTTTTTGGGCTTGAGCAGCTAGGGTCGAGGATGCACCGAGGGGCTGGCTTGCTTTGGCGTGATCTTGCTCGGTGTGAGCTTTCCACTGTGACCTCGCTCGGTTTTTCAGTGTTTACCCGAGAACCGCAGCACCTTTGCTGTTTCCCGGTGCAAACAAGCTTGGGACTGTGGGGAGGAGTGGCTAGCCGGCTAGAGCACTGGTGGGTGCAGCTCTTCGCTGTTGGGAGCTCGAGCAACCGAGCTCGGTGGCTGTGTTGTGATCGGGAGGAAACGGCGGCGGTGTTCGTTGCGAAGAAGCAGCTGAGGCGCAACACGAGCTGAGGGGAAAGAGAAGTAGTGCTGTGGCACTCGGGCGGCTGCTTTGATCCCCCACGCGCGCCGATGTCGGGGGCAGCGAGAACCAGCTCGGTGGAGCTTCGGCGTGGGTTGCAGCCGAGCGCTGGCGCGCTATGATCAACCGAGGTGAAAAAAGGTCGGTTAACTCTTCTGTGTGGCTGACAATTGGGTCCCACTACCTCAAATTTTTATCCAATTTCCACTGATATTTCTCCCCCAGATACTCAATATTTAAGGCTATACTTTCACACCGAGTCATGGTTTAAATTTGCCGAATTCAAATGGTTTGAATTCTGGTGTGAAGTTTGAATTGTGTTTGGTCATTTGAATTTGAAATGGAATTTGAATTCTCCATTTTGTATTGTTCCAAAAACATAGCAAACTAACTCCAAAGTTTCTAATTTTTGGCATGGCTGCTAACTTAAATGTGGATATCACATTTGTGGAACCAAATTTGCAAATTGAGAAAATTGGAATTTGAAACTGAAATTCAAATTCAGATTAGAGGGCTTCATCTTTTAATCCCAAACAAATATTAAAACTCCTCCAAATGAGCTGAAATATGGAAGGTTGAATATGACATTTTTTCTTTCGCAAAATTAGCAGGCATAGATTTTCTGTTAAGTATTATCATGCTGGTTCCAACAATGAATCAAAAGGTGCCAACGCTAGGTGTTTGCTTATCTTGCTGTGTTATCATTTGAAATATGAAGACCCAAGTTACGATATTAGATCTCCATGTTTGGAAGTTTTGGGAAGTTTGAATCACCACTTTGAACTCACACCGTTAATATTCAAAGTTTTAATTCCCCTCATTTTTCCCAGGTGTACATGAGCTGAATTTTTCTTGCTACCACTTTTTGGGGATTTTACATTACACAGAAGTGATCTCATAGTTTGTTACACCAACAGGCATCATAGTTTACAAGTTTCACTAAAAGATGTTTCTATTGTCATACTAGCAAAGTTCTGGCACATCAGCTACTCCACCATCATTATTGAAGTACAACCCTCTTCGGTGCACTACAGGAAAAACGATCATTGACGACGGCCGAATTTATTATCGACGGGGCCGTCGTCTTTAATGTTATTGACGACGGCTTTATCTAGCTGTCATCAATAACACAGTTATTGACGACGGCTAAACGAGTACCGTCGTCAATAATTGATGACGGTGTCCGTCGTCTTCGGGCCCACCCCGAGGAGTTATTGACTTACCACCGTCGTCAATAACACAGTTATTGACGACGGCTGAACGAGTACCGTCGTCAATAAATTATTGACGACGGTGCCCGTCGTCTTTAACTTAATTCGGGCCCACCCGAGGAGTTATTGACGACGGTGACCTAGCACCGTCGTCAATAACTGGCTGAACGAGTACTGTCGTCAATAAATTATTGACGACGGTGCCCATCGTCTTTAACTTAATTCGGGCCCACCCGAGGAGTTATTGACGACGGTGACCTAGCACCGTCGTCAATAACGGGACATATAACCCGTACGCGAGCCGGGAGGCGGCCAGTGCCGCCTCCCGACTCGCGCCGAGGTCTCGTCGCCGCCGCCGGTCCCCGCCGCCGCCGCCGGAGGTAAGTCTCCCTCCCCCTCAGCTCCTCCTCGGTGGTGTTCAAATTGGCTTGCCAAATTCGAGAGGAGAGTTATTTGATTCGGAATTTGTAAGAGTCTCAACTCTAACAGTATTAGTTGAGATAGATAAGATATTAGTTGGGATGTGGGATGTCTTGCTATCGACAAGGGTCTCATCTACAACTGAAAGAACAATTAGATGTAAATACAACGCCCGACCCCAACTGAGACTGGGACTGGAATCCGAGTGGGCAGATACTGCACCATAAGGAACTAACCAACTGAATGCCCATGCTTATCTTATTGTACAGTAACTCTGGCTAATGTCAGGTTTACATCATCAGGGTCGTAAAATTAGCACCTTGTAATCTCCAGATAATTAGACAATTAACTGAAAAGATGACAGTGTTAAAGGAGACAGTAGTAGGTTAGCCGCCATCAAAAACAAGGAAATGATTAGCGCGCCAACCCGAGTCAACTGACAAAATTAAAGAAAGAGAAATGTTGGCAGACGTTAATCATAGCTCGAAAGAATGTGGAAATGGGGCTACAGACAGCAAAAGCAGGCACGAATCCACGCTCCATGTCTGACTTCTGTCATCCGGTAGGTTACTAGGCAATTGGGCTGAAGGACTGCCGCGAAAGCTATTTTCGTACACAAAATTCATATATAAAGATATTTGATTGGTACGTAAGGAAAGCATTTCAAAATTTGAACCAATCCTCATATGTGAACCTGAAGATTTGAATTTTTGTGGCTCACAAAAAGGGGATGGTACGTTGACTTCTTAGGCATGTTTGTCCATTTTAGTTCAATATCTTTCTATCTCAAACAAAAAGGGTATACATATGTGCTGATGATCAAAATTGGCCAAGGATTGGTCTGACCGGTTGCTAGAAATCGATCCGACCAATCTAGTAACTGGTCACTAGAAATCAATCTGACTAATCTAGCAAAATCTAGTAATTGGTTGTTGCTTTATGCTCACCTGCCAATATGTGAGAAACACAACTGATTTGATAATGATGAATTTTGGGACAGGATTATATATATGGCCATAGAAGGTCTCTGCACGCCGCATAGAACAGTGCAAGAGCATATAATGCCATTGAGTATGAGATAGTATATATGATAGTTATGTACAGATAAGTTTGGTTGACACTGAAGTTGCCATCTTCATATTTTCCTTTAGCATAAAGTATGAAGGTAATAACAACCAAAATTGGCTTCAGAATCACAAACTGCAAGAATCCTTGTTTGCATCTTCTTATGAATTGTCTGTTCAAGGACACAATATTTTTCCATCAGCGCTGATGTTCATGGTGTGTCACAAACACAAACCGTGTGACTGTGAAATTGCAAATGAAAGTATGATAACTCATACGATATTCATTTAATATGTACCAAAGACACGCACCCGTCTAGAGGAATAGCTGGCAAACAGCAAGTCATCAGAAACCATGATGGCTTCAGGCTTTGGCCACTGAAACTTGTAACCACAGCACCAGGACCTCCCACCCATGCCAAACATAGTGAAATGAAATTGTAGATGACCCAAGCATCATAGCTGAAACAACTATTAGTTCAAGGACTTCTGCAACTCCAGTAAGAAAAGCTACCATCGTATGGACAACCTCGCAAAAACATGATGAAGAGAAAGAAAGACTTCTGTCTGGCCGCCATCGCCTGGCCGAGCGTCACCGATGCCGGCGCCGCCTCCGCCCGCCGCCGTCGCTGCAAGGCGCTGCTGGCCCCTCGCGCTGCCACCGCCGATGCCTCACACTAGCGATTCCTCGCGCCGCCACGCCCCGCCCTGCTGCCGCGCACCACCGTCCCGCGCCCCGCCCCACTGCGCACCGCCATCCCGCGCCCCGCCCCGCCGCAGCCGCTGCCGTCCCGCCCCAAGCCCCGCCCGACCGCCCCTGCTCGCGCCGAGCCCCGGCCGCGCCTCGGCCGCCCCGAGCCCCGCCCTGCTGTGCTGCCCGGCCCCGCCCCAAGCCCCACCCTGCCGCGCCGCCCGACCTTAGTTGATTAATTGTTTAATTAGTATTGTTATTGATTATTGTTTAAATAATACTTTGATTGATTGCGTGATTAGTTACTATATGTAAATAAATGGGTTTTGGCCTGGTGCGGCCTGACACGACCCATTTAGAGTCTGTCACGGCACATTTATTGGTAATGTATTAGTCGAGACAGGCATGGAGGACGGGAAGCTCCCACGCCTGGATGGCGGGCCCCGACGGTGCGGTTTCATCTTTGACCCACTTACGACGGAGCATAACGTATGACGGTTAACCCTAAAGGCGTCATAAGATAATGGCAGGCCCCAGCGGGTCATAACTTAGGACGGCCGACCCACTTCTTTGTCTCTCGTTCTTTCCTTCTCTCTCGTTCTTTCCTCTCTTTCTTTTAAATGACTCAAAAATGAAAGGTTGATGTAAACCTATACAACATGCGTCATCCGTTTCGAACGGGCCCGTCTCACATGTGTTACACATGTGAGGCGTGTACGTTCGGAATTGTCCCTTTCTGTACAGCGTGGGAGTGACCGAGGGGGCGTGGCTTGTGATGAGACGCGGGTTTAGATCTAGACGAGATTTCGACGGCATAACCCTGTTGTTCTCTGCTGCACCGTTTTCGGGCGTGCAGTGGAGAACAGCGGGGTTATGCTGCCGAAATTTCGTTCGGATCCAGACCACACATCTCGTCATGAGCACGCTCCGCTCGGTCCCTCTTGGGTGGGTTTAGGACCTATCCTTTCCAATAGATGTAGGGACGTGACATAAATAAATTATAAAGTAACTATAATTTCCTTGACATTAAACTGCAGATTCAAACATGGGTAAGGATCGTAGTTGGATGTATACCGGTTGGAAGAACAATTCTGGTGGTCACTCGGATGAGTGGTTCGCCAAGACAGATGCTTTTGTAGATCGAGCTTTTTCATTGCCAATGATCGATAAGGTGTGGTGCCCGTGTACGAAATGTCAAGGTGCAAAGTGTTGGAACAAAGTGAATTTGGCATTTCACTTGTGTCGATACGGTTTCATGCAAGATTATGAGCTGTGGACCTTTCACGGTGAGACATCTTCTCAACCCTTACAAGTTTCAGATGAGGATGACAACACGGGGGTCAATAGGATGGACGAGATGCTTGATGCCATAAATCCTGAATTGAAAGAGGATCCTCCTACATCGGAGGTTGAAGCGTTTTTCACGCTTCTCAAAGCTTCAGAAGAGTCGTTGCATGAACACACCGAAGTGACGCTCCTTACTTTCATGACTAGATTTATGGCCATTAAGTCTAAGTATTTCTTCTCCAATAACTGCTACAACAATCTCATCAAATTGATCAGAGATATCCTTCCACAACCACATAAAGTGCCTAAAGATATGTATCAGTCTAAAAAGTTGATTTCTGGTCTGGGTATGAAATATGAGAAGATTGATATGTGTCTAGACAATTGCATGCTTTTTTGGAGAGAGCATGCCAACGAGAACAAGTGCTTACAATGTGGTAAAGCGATATTTGCCAAAGTTTTTAATGACGATGGTTCAAAAGTAATGACTCAAGTCGCACAGAAGAAGCTTCGCTACTTGCCTGTCACACCTAGGTTCAAGCATTTGTTTCTATCTAAAAAAACAGATAGACACATGAGGTGGCATAAATAAGGTGTACGTGAGAACAACGGCATGATGGTGCACCCGTCAGACGGTGAGGCATGGAAGGCGCTTGACCGCTTCGATCCAGATTTCGCCAATGACGCGAAAAATATTCGCTTTAGGTTGGCGACAGATGGCTTCTCACCGTTTAGTACAAACGCCACACCATACTCTTGTTGGCCCGTGTTAGCTATCCGTATAACTTACCACCATCTCTTTGTATGAAGTATGAGTTCATGTTCCTATGCCTTATTGTACCTAGACCGGATCATCCTGGTTCACGACTGAACATGCTGATGCAGCCATTGATTGAAGAGTTCAAAATGTTATGGACAGGAGTCGAAGCGTACGACTGTTATAGAAAACAGAAATTTAACCTTCGAGCTCTGTACTTGTGGTCTGTTCATGATTTTCGAGCTTACGGCATGTTTTCTGGCTGGAGCACTCATGGTCGATTGACATGTCCAATATGTGCTTCTGACACGGATTGTTTTCATCTAAGTCATGGTGGCAAGATATGCTACTTTGATTGTCATAGACGTTGGTTATCGGCAAATCACGTGTGTAGACAACAGAGAAATGCCTCTAGGAAGGGTACCATTGTAAAAAAGGGACCACCGCAACGTCTGAACGGGTCAGAAATTGTTAAACAGCTCAACAATCTAGTGCCAGATGAAGGTCGTCCTGGATATTTTGTTGGTTACGGAGAGGATCACAATTGGACTCATATACGTGCACTATGGGAGTTACCGTATATGAAGTCTTTAATTCTAATGCATAACATTGATGTCATGCACCAGGAACGTAACATGGGCGAATGCATCATAAGGACGTGCTTGGATATGACGGGCAAAACAAAAGACAATATAAAAGCTCGGAAGGATTTGGCAGAGGTTTGTAACCGACCAAGTCTTGATCTCTCCGAAGCTGGTGGCAAACCACGAGCTTCTTTCTGCCTTCGACCAAAAGAAAACAAAGAAGTCTTCAAGTGGTTGAAACAGTTGAAGTTCTCAGGCGGTTATGCTGCTAGCCTGAGAAGAGCCGTTAATGTTTAGACCGGAAATCAAACTGGTTTGAAGAGTCATGATTATCACAAAATCATGGAAAGACTTCTGCCGGTTATGTTTCGAGGCTATCTTGACGATGAGGTGTGGAAGGTGTTAGCCGAGCTTAGCTATTTTTATAGACAGCTTTGTGCTAAAGAAATCAAAAGGGAGATGATGCAGAAGTTGGAAAAAGAGATACCCGTGCTTTTATGTAAGATGGAAAAAGTATTTCCTCCAGGGTTCTTCAATCCAATGCAACATCTTCTAAACCATCTTCCATATGGAGCTAAAGTAGGCGGCCCTGTTCAATATAGGTGGATGTACCACATTGAAAGAGCACTCAGATGTCTGAAACCGATGGTCCATAATAGGGCAAGGGTTGAAGGTTGCATCGCCGAAGCATTTACACTTCAAGAGATAGGATACTTTTCAAGTGTCTACTTTGCAGAAGAACACAATGTTAATGCATCGGTGTTGCGGTACAATATGGCTGAAGCAACCTCTTGTAGTAAACTCTCACTTTTTCAAACGAGAGGCACCACTGTCGGTAGTGGCACGAGCTATGATGCTTGAATAGATGAAAAGACAGTTGCTTTGTTATACATGTACGCTAACATAGATGGGATGGACAATTTTTTTTAGTAAGTGGTTGTTCAACATCTATACTAATTTGCGTGGTGTGTTATACATCTATGCTAATAATTCTGTTTTGTCCTTATTTAGTGAGTTCGATCAACAAAATTGGAAGTCTAAGCAGCAACCTACTAGCAAGAAAATACAAACAATGAGACATTATGGAGTAAATGGTGGACCTAACTTCCAAACCTGGTTTCGAAATCATGTAACGTTTTCCTTGTCTTGTTCCTCTTAGTAATTATGTTCATAGCATAAAATAGTCTTCTTACTTCATATGTTGGACAGTGCAAGACACAAGCCGATGTTCATGAAGATTTGCGACAACTGTCCAACGGATCCATTAAAGTTAAACTCTTTGCTCGATATGATGTCAATGGGTTCCGATTTCGTTCAACTCAATTAGAAGCTCAACGTCCTCTAAGGGAAACATCAAACACCGGAGTTGTGACGAGGGCCGCCGATGCCGAAGGACGTGAAACTAATTTCTATGGGATCATAAACAAAAATCCTAGAATTCAGTTTTGCCGGGAGTAAAGACCTTAAAGTAGTCTTCTTTGACTGCGATTGGTTTGATAATAACAATGGAACTCGACAAAACCAATTTGGCATGGTAGAAGTCAAACACAAGGACCGACTACAAGGCTACGACACCTTTGTCGTTGCACACCAAGTCAAACAAGTGTACTATCTACAATATCCATGCGAAAAGCTTAGTGCATGGTGGGTTGTACAAAAGATGAATCCTCGTGAGCGGTTATATACACTGGACAATACTGGTTACCTCGATGAGGCTGATGTTGTTTACCAAGAAGAAGAGTTGCCGGATTCTTTTACCGTTGAGCCTGGTCTACAACTCGATGAATTAGTTGGAGATGCAGAATATGTACAGACTCATAATGTGAAAAAATGAAAACGGCGAACAACCACGACAAAAGATCGATGGTCCGGTTTACGAAGTAGAGTACATGATCGTGATACTGACGAATTTTGAAATTGAGTACAAGTAACGTTTCCTTCATCTCCTTTTTTCATCTTCTATATTTTTCTTTAAATTTATTATCAACTTTCCTTTCATCAGGATGTCGTCGAGCAGTAGACGACGGGGGACGCGGGGCATTCTGTCCCCGAGAGCAGAATCCGTTTTCCAAGGATGTCAGTCTAGCAATGTTAGACTGTCTCAGCTGTTGGGCCTCGACAGAGGCCAGGGGTCATGAGAGCGGTCACTACAGGTAAAGAGTATTGAATTACATAAATTATATAAATAACTTCTTGAATCTATATTACCAATCTTCAAATTTTTAGGACGACTCTACGTCTGAGGAGACAGAGGCCAGGGGTCCTCTTCAGACACCACGGGTTTCGGAGCCTATTCCAGATCCTGCTTCGGATCCTCTTCAGGTTCCGACACCGCAGGCTTCAGACCCTGCTTCGGAGCCTTCCACAGAGCCTGATGTGGAGCCGGCTCCACAGCGGCGTTACAGGAGGAGCCACTACGTGGCTCCTCCTTCGGTTCCTGCACGGCTAGAAGATCGGGTCGTTATTCGTCCGGTTGGCGATAGGTAAGTAAATCTATAACAAATCAATTTAGATATTTTAACACTTATATATGTACTAATTGAGAATGGTGTATTAGGTCTTGGGCCGATGACTCGTTCACGGTTCAACGACGTCACCGCCAGGTCAACGCTGTCCTGGGCCAGCTCATCCGTTGTCACTATCCCAGTCTAGTGAACGGACGGACTGCTATGTCTTGGGACGATTACGCTACGGCCCAGGACATTGCCTACGGCAACCACCAGGAGCATGTGTGGCATGAATTGATGGTAAGTAAATCGTCTATTCGTTAAATGCGAACCTATTATATGTTAAATACATTAACTTGTATATTTCTTCTTGTAAAAATATTATTGTTTGGAGGACGAGGCACAGCTGGATCACGCTCGCCCGGTCTTCAACAACAACGCTAGGAAGCTCCTGACGCAGTCGATATCAATGGCAACGGATGGTAAGTGATACTCGAATTATATTCTAGTTAATTTCTATCGCTATCATTGTGCTAACATGTATCGATAGGAGCGCGAGATCGGTCAGGAGCCGACCGCTATCCAGGTGTGGAGGAGGGGTCACATGGGAAGTGACCCCTCGCAGCCTGATCAGCTGTCTTCTCACACAGCGACGGAGACGTTGGTGAGTACTTTAGTTAACTTAATTGTATTCTGTTTAAAACTTCTGATGACTTTAATGTTCTGTATTTTGAGGAAAAGTATGGGGAGGAGGTGCGGAGGCTTCGAGGCGAGGATTACGATTGGCAGAACTCGCCGATCGTACCTGAAGCCGCCTATGCAAGCAGTGGCGGTAAACCTCACGGCCGGTGAGTTCTGTTGTTTTTCATTTACTTTAATGAACTTCGAGACACGAAACATTAATAATCTTACTTCGTCGTGTAGGTTGGCCATCTTCGATGGAGTAGTCGACTCGAGGGAGGCGCGGTCTTCCTCGAGGGTCTCTTCATTGCAGGGTGGATCCAGCAGGCGTGGAAGCCGAGATCTGAAGCTCCAGAGTGTTCAGGAGGAGCTCCAGAGGACGCAGGAAGCACTGAGGCTCGCGAACGAGAGGCAGGCACCCGAGCTCAGAGCTAGGGACGAGAGACAGGCAGCCGAGCTCCGGGCTAGGGACGAGTATCAACACTCGTACATGCTACAGCTGCAAGCTGCCATGCAGGTAAGTTCAGATTGTTGTACTCAACGTTTCTAATATATGAATGACATGTATAATAATTTACTTCATATTTGTAGGCTATGGCCATAGGAAAGCCTGTTGTCTTTCCTCAGTCGCCGCCACCGATACAGCTATCACAGGGGCCGACGTCAAGAGCATAGGTACAAAATTTCTCATAATAGCTGCAACTAGTTAAACTTGCTCAAATTTAGTTGAATTTGATCAAACTTACTCAAACATAGGGAAAACTAGTGAAACATCCTCAAACTAAGTAAAATATGGTACAACTTACTCAACCATAGTCAAATATGAGCAAACTTACTCAAACATAGCCAAAACTAGTTGAACTAGCTCAAACACAAACACTACTAGTCCATACTTCTCAAACTTAGTAAAATATGAGCAAACTTACTCAAACATAGCCAAATCCAGCTAACTTGCTCAATTCTAACTTGTAATGAGTTTATTTAATCATATACACATTTGTGAACTTCTAATTTGTCTAACTATACATGTACATAACAGGGATCGACGATGCGGGCTTAGGAAACTCCATCCCCTCAGCAACCGACGTTTGAACGAGCGCGCGACGACTTCCTGGACTCCGGTGGCAGCGGTCGGGGTAGCGTAGGGTAGTGTGGCGTGCGTATAGTGTTTTTGCCTGCCTGCGATGTATTTTTGATTGCCTGTGATCTGGCCATCGAGCCAAGGCTGGCCTCGAAGCCAGGGTAGGATTTTTTATTTTTTCTAAAAAAATTAAAAGCTTATTGACGAAGGTTTCTGGTATCTGGCCGTCGTCAATAAGCCATTAGTATTGACGACGGCCAGGTACCAGAAACCGTCGTCAATTAGCCATTGTTATTGACGACGGCCAAAAATTTGGTCGTCGTCAATAAGCCATCGTTATTGACGACGGTAACCGTCATCAATAAGCTTAATGACGACTAATAATTGACAACAGCAATAAACCGTCGTCTATAACGTTTTACCATCGTCAATAAGTTATCGACGACGGTACTTTGCTTATTGACGACGGTTTTCGGCCGTCGTCTATTGTCCGGATTCCTGTAGTGGTGGAAGATTTTGCGATGCATGAATTGACACAATTCACTCGCAATCTTGTCGGCTCCTCCATTAGAAATACTTCTACAAACCGGCCATTCTTGATAAACATTCTTCGTGTGCTGCAATGAAATATATAACAACTCATGAGTAGAACAAAAGTAGTAATTCTATGAAGTAACAAGCTTAACAGATTTTTTGTAATGGCTATACAGATAAACCCTAGTTGTGGTAAGAAAATACGCTAGTTACAATGAAAATAAAACTCAAAAGTAATAAAATACAATATCGACATTAAGGATAACTTACATCCTCACGATTCACTCTATATTCGCAGGCGGTCCGAAGATGCTCACGTACGTAATACCCGCATAAGACGCTCCTAGCAGGCTGCTTGGGACAAGGAAAATTTGTTGATATCTCCAATGCATCCTTATTAGGAGGGCTCTGACCGACAAGTTATTTCACGTAAAACCGCCAAGCCCTGTAATACAAGGAGTGTCTTATAAAACTTGTCAACACATTTTAAATATGTGTAAATTAAAAGTATTGAATAACCGTGCAGTTTCAAAATGGAAAGGAAATCTTTATAACGATCTGGTGTGTAATCAGCTGAGTCCAAGACCATTGCCAAACCCTGCGTTGGCTTGATGATGATCATTATGTAGTGGTTACTGCACAAGTACAAACACACGCGTTAAGTTAACAATTAGCAATAATTGCTATTTCAATGTCATATGTCGAACTTACTCAAAGTGGTACGGAGCGTTTATTAAGTCCTTGCCATCTCTGACAAAGTTAAACATGACACGTCCTATGTAAGTTGCAACACTTAACCTTTTATCCTTTTTTTGCGATTGTTTTGTTAAATTCTTTTTTCAGGTGCTTGTACCAAGAAGACTTCTGATCCACTTGAATGTCGAATTGGGACTTTGCAATCATTGTAGGGTCAAGGATACCTATCTTGGTATCCAGCTTTTTATTATCCATGTATTGCATCCTATTGAAAAAGTTTGGAATTGTTATAATCCCATGACATGTGTATCCGTGTAGTAAGAAAAGCAAACTGAAATATTAGAGGCACTTACAAACACCAGATGAGTAGCAGGTTGATTTCGAGCATGCCTTGATAGAAAAGGCTATGTAGATCTTTAAAGAGAAGGTCTCGTTTTCTGATCCAATGCTCCAGAATGCATCTTTTTGCACAACAAATGTGAAGTAAGAATGTTCATATTTCATGCTGGCAGTTATGTACCACTCGTGTATTCTTCTGAGTGACAAAGGTTGCTTGCTCAGTTGTACCGATGTCATAAACAGCTTCCCATTCTCATATCCAGGAGGAACGCTATTAATCTTGTATATTGGAACTCCTGGTTTAACTAAAGTCGTTTGCCGATTATCTATGACACCGTCTTCTTCCCACTCCTCAATATCTTCTATTGCTGCCTCATGTGAAGAACGAGATGCATTTGATTTTGCAATATTTTCCTTTAGTTTTTCCAAATACTTTGACACTTCTGATGATCGAGGAGTAGTTGTCGGAAGTTGCTCAACTGGTTGCTCTATACTACCAGCAGCTTCATCTGGTACTGCTTCATGCTGTTTTTCAACTAGTTGTTCTTTGTTATCTTCACTAGCAAGATTAGTATCATCCTTGCTTTGACATAGCGGGAGTGAATCTTCTTGGACTTTCGGCTGTAACACCCCAAAATCCTGTTAAGAGGGGAATTTAAAAATTTTTGGACGTGTTGCATGTGTTGCAAAAATTCAAATTCAAACTGGAATTCAAATTAAACTCAAAACAGAAAAGAAATAGAAAAAAAGAAAAAGGAAAACAGAAAAAAAAACCGGCCAGTGGGCCGAAACCCACCAGCCGGCCCACCGATCGCGCGCCAGCCCGCAGCCGCACGCGCCCCCCCTTCTTCCCACTGACATGTGGGGCCCGCCAACCTTTCTTCCTCCTCGCGCCTGCGCCCGTGCTCGGCCGGACTCTCTCACCCGAATCAAAACCGACCGGAAAATCTCGCGTATCCCAGCCGACTTCCGGACCCCGAAGACTCCAGCTCGATCTAAACCAACCCGCCGCCCTTCCCCCGTCTATAAAAACCCCGGCATCGTCCCGTTTTTCCCCACGATCCGCCGATTTTCTCTCCGGTGAGGATCCGAGCCCCTCCAGCGAATTCTGCCCGATCTACGCTCGGGAATTCCGATCTAACTCGCTGGTCTTGATCCACCGCTTCCGGGGAACCTCGCAGGTGCAGAAAACGCAGTGGTATGCGGTTCAAACACAGCACCGACGAGCCTCGCCGTGAATTCACCTCGGACCTCGTCGCCGACCGCCTTCCAGGACCTCCGAGCTGAAGAAAACCCCCAAGGTGAGATCCCTGACCTCCCCTCCACCGATCTATGCCATAAAATCACAGTTTTAGGAAGAATTGACGAAGATCCAAAACTCTCCAGCGAGATCGCCGCCTCCCGCCGCCGTGCGCCGCCGGACAGCGCCGCCCGCGCTCGATCAGAGCGACGTGGCCGCTTGTGCGCCGTTTATTTTAAATCGCACGGTAGAGTTTAAATCCCCGCGTACCGGTTCGATGTTATAATCTCAGCCGTCTGTTTTAAATCGGACGGTCCACGTCAGCCCTGCGTTATAAAGACTGGAATTCTTACGTGCTACCCCGTGGGGTTCTCGGGAAATAAGAGCTAGCCCCGGAAACTTCTGATCTAGCCCCTGGAACTTCAGAAAATCATGTAAATTCATTTAAAAATTAGTTTTAGCCCCTGGACTTAATAAAAATTAGGAAAAACCCCTCTGTTAAGTGTATTTAGACCCCTGGAAAATTCTTAAAATAAATTAATGGACCCTGTAGTGGGGTGAGTTTACCTTTTTAACCCTATTTGATATAAAAGTTAGGAATTTGAATATGTGGCTAGTATTTAAAATTTAAAAGGTGGGACAAACATAGGGTCAAATTCAAATTAAAAACTTTCCCAGTACTTAGAAAACCTTGGAGTGAGATAAAAATAGATTTTTGGCTGAAATGAATCTGCATAATTGATTATTCACATTTATTAGTTAGAGGGACACATTTTTAAGTAGAGAATAATTCTGAAAATTAGAAAAATAAATGTAAAATAGTTTACATCAGAGGAAAAGATTAAAAATATATTATTAACTATTTTGGATCAGAACCTATTCTGTTTAGATGATGTGTCTTACTATTTTCATAATAAAGTACATATTTAGGCATAGGAAGTAAATTTGAAAATATAGCAAGCTATATATGAATAATTAGAAAATGATAAATGAAGTTTCCAAAATCCAAAGAATTCAGTTTAGGGTTGGTAGAAGTTCTGAAGACACATATGGAGTAGGAAAATACCTTTCATGCATACTTGGTAGCTAAAAGGTGTAGTAATTGAATATAAGGAATTTATTTAAATTGGAAACTCATATATATAGTATACAAAAGTAGGAATCATATACACATGATTAAAAGTGCATGTAAGCCACAAATCAACACCCATAGAGTAACCACAACACATATAATTGTGAATGACTTTCATAAATGTGAATGTGTGGTTTGTATGAAGTGGAAGTGTGAACTATGTCTTTTGGATTGTTGTCTTTCTTTTGCTATGTGTGATGGTATGATGTAGAACCTGCTCCAGAGCAAGTTCTTCCTTTCCAAGATCAGGATTACCCATTCCAGGAGCAGCAGGAAGGAGGCAAGTGTCCTTGACCACTTTGATCCTATGCTAGGACGTGTAGATAGAATTATTTGCATTGTCAAATGAAATATGAAACCCCTGCTAGGAAGTTTCCCTAGAATTACATTATCTTTTTTCCTTGTAGCGTGGGTTGGGATTTATTTTATCATGTCATTTATTATGCATATGCTTAGCCAAGCTTAGAATGGGATATTTGGGATATGAGATCATCAGTTTATTTTACCATACTCTTGAATGATATATTGTGAGTTATGTAGAGAGTAGGGATCAAGGCAAGTTGTATGTTTTGGTTGGTGCTGGGTGCACGAGACTCGGGATTGTGTTTAGTACTTGCCTGGATCCTAAGGACCGGTTCATGGAGCATGTAACCTGGCTTTACCGTGCCAACCACATGCTGAGATGGGGCAGCTTGGCCAATTAATTAGGTGTATCCCCGGCGTAGTATGGGTGTGTTGGATGGTGCGGGGAGTAGGTGTCAGCTGGACTACCATATGAACCGCAAGGCTCAAGAGGGGGCCACTGCAGCGGGGTTGGAGCCTCTTATATGCTGTTAGGGGTGAAACCTCAGTGGGCCCACGCTCGTCGAGAATCCCTTTGCAAAGGCTTCGTAGTGATCTCCTGGCTACACACCTGGGAAGTGTGAATGTGGTTCGTAGCCACTGGCATAATGGAGGTTCTTTTAATCCACCCGGCAACGGGGGATGAAATCACTACATGTGGGTACAGTGGTACAAACTCTGCAGAGTCAAAACTGTCATGACAGCCGTGCTCACGGTCAAGAGCGGCTTGGACTTATTCATGATTAGAGGATTGATGGTTTTGGAAGTTGTGGATGTTAAGCAGGGAGCTTAACATTGAAAATGATGTTATGGTTATTTGATGATGGGATGGGAGATTGGGACCATTTCACCTGTGTAGTAATGTAGGTGCTTAATAAGCTAAGGTAATATGTATTAATGGCATAGTGCTTTCACCATGAGTTCAACCTCCCCTTGTTCTAGCCATGCATGACATAACTTTCCCACACTTGCTGAGTACCATCGGTACTCAACCTTGCATATTTGTTGGTTTATATTGCTGCTCAGGTCAAGATAATGAGGTGGTGTATAATGACCAAGACTTTAGACCCGAAGAAGGTTTCTAGGTTCATGGAGACCCCCGAGCAACGCCTGTAACGGAGCCCACAAGAATAATTTTCCGCTGCTAGTTCATTTACTTGTGATGAACTTATTATTGTCCATCGAGACATTTGCTATGTAAGACTTATTTATATTCGACACCTGGCTTGTAATAAATGATGCTTCACTATTTGTCATCACATGTATGAGAAAATGATCCTGGCATACATGTGATATTCACTTGGTTGTTCTTCGGAAAAACCAGGTGTGACAGAAGTGGTATCAGAGCCAAGGTTGCCCGTAGGAACGTGGACCTAGGTAGAAATGGACGTATTTAAGGGCCCTCTTTTCTCAAAAACTATTTTACAAGGTGTGTGTTGAAAAGTGTTATTTAATGGAGTCACTTTCTTCATCTTACCCCAACTTTCATTCAAAATAGGATTTTTGTTTAAAAGTTTATCTAACTTAAGTTTAAATGCTTTTTGTTTTAGATGGTTCGCATGATTCGCACCGCTCGCAAGTCCACAGGAGGGAGAGTTCCCGTAGTTACCCTTGCCCAAAGAGAGGAGAGCCGTCCGGTGACGTACCTTTCCTACGTATGCTCCAAGCCGCCGGCAATACGGGCAAGCTAATCATACACTATAGCTCCACCAGGACCATCCGTGAGAAGAGGGAAGAATGGAGTTCAGAGATGAGGATTATCCACGAAAATAAGCTGCTCAAGATCCACCGCTCTCCAGCTTGTCGAGCGACACAGGTCGATGCGGAGAAGGATGTTACCTGGGAGGCCATCACCTACCAGAGTCACATCTATCGTCGACACCTGGACAGAACTGAGTACATGTATGTCCTCCAGCGCGAGAGTGGTACAACGGAGTATAAGTACCCGCCAGTGCAGCAAGGGACTTCCCATGAGCACATGGACTTGTGCTTGGAGGATGCTGCTATGCTCAGCACTCGACTGCAGGAGTGTCAACAAGAGCTTCAGGATGTTCGGGACACCCTGAAGGAAACGGAGGCGTTGCTGCGAGCCTGCTTGAGGGCGAGAGAAAGAGGAGATGGGAATGAACTGTGTGTCACCGTGAATGGTACATGGACTCCTGACTCCCCAGATCGCCGGGCGATCAGGCGTCGTCGCACTTCTCCACCAGCAGCCTCCCCACCCAAAGCAGAATCAGAAGGCAGCCGCAATAATGAGGAAGATCCCGAGGAGCCAGCTCAGTGATACGAGTAGTATAGAGTTTTTCCCTTAGTTAGCAAGATGTCGAATAGTCGAGTCGTTAACTTAGTTAATGGTGTGTCAATGCTTGGTGTGGGACGTGAGTTGTGGAAGCCATGAGCAATTGTCCACAGCCTCGTCTTCAGATTGTTTTGCTTTGGTATGTGAACCCACATGAAATAATATCGCATTTTTTTTGTGAGACATGAACCCTCAGAAAGTATAACAAAGCCTCAACACTTCAAAGTACAAACAAGTGAAAGTAGTAAGATGATACGTAATTCTTTAAATTAACATTGGTTGATCATGGAAGATGGCCGGAAGAGGAAAGGGTCGTGCTGCTAACCCCGCCAACAACAACGATGAGGCCTGCAACCCTCATCTTTCTGGAGGCCAGGACAGGGGTGGTCGCCGTGAAGGAGTTGATCCCCTCCACCAAATGATTGAGAATCAAAATCAGCTCATCCAGATCTTGACTCAAGTGGTGGCCAACTTGCATCAAGTTCCACCTCTACAACCTGCACCACGCCAACCAAGGTTGAGTGAGTTTCTAGCAACTCAACCTCCGAAGTTTGCAAGTGCTGCTGAACCTCTAGAGGCAGATGACTGGCTAAAGACCATTGAGAGCAAGATGAGGATCATACAGTGCCAAGGGTATGAGAGGGTGCTGTTTGCCTCTCATCAATTGCATGGACCTGCTGCTGATTGGTGGACCGCCTACGTGGCCGCCCATCATGACCCTGAGAACATCACTTGGGAAGAGTTCAAGCGTAGCTTCCACAACCATTACATACCAAAGGGTGAACTCAAAAACAAGAGGAAGGAGTTCTTGGGGCTGCAGCAAGGAAACATGACTGTGAGGGAATACCTCACTAAATTTACTCAACTCTCCCGTTATGCCCCACGGGACATAGAGACTGATGAGCAGAAACAGGATTGTTTCGTGGAAGGACTTACCGCAGAAATGCAGTGTGCAATGTCCTCCAACGAGTATGAAAGTTTCCAAAAGATGGTGGGCAGAGCATTTGTGGTAGAAAGAAAGCTGGAGGCCTTGGAAAATGAGAACAAGAGGAAGGCCGGGTGGTCACATCAAGCCTCCGGGAGCAACACCCGCCCACGTCTGATGCAGCAACCCGCAGGGCAGATGAACCATGCTACGGTACCCTACTCAGCACCAAGAGGGTACAACCCGAACTACAGGCCTCCGGCAGCACCAATACAGCCACAACGTCAGTTCGTACAGCAGCCTCGCGCCGCATATCCACCTTGACCAGCAGTACAAGGACCCCCAAACCCACCCCAAGACAGCAAAGGACAGGCACCTAAGGTTGGGGTGCAATGTTTCAACTGTGGTGAAGTGGGGCACTACGCACATAAGTGCCCAAAGAAGAAGCCCACGCAGCCACAACAGCAGAATGTAATGAGAGGACGGGTGAACCACGTCACCCTGGAGGAAGCGCAAGAGGCACCTGACGTGGTAGTTGGTAAGTTTCCTGCCAATTTACACATTGCAACCCTGTTGTTTGATTCTGGTGCTACCCACTCTTCATTGCCCAAGAGTTTGTTAAGAAGCATGACCTAGCAACAACACAAATGAATCATATGCTAGCAGTAAACTCTCCAGGTGGAGAAATAAGGACAAGACAAGTGTGTCCCAAGGTGAATCTAGACATTAATGGGGTAGTGTTTACTGCTAACCTCATAGTGATAGATTACCAAGGGATCGATATTATCTTAGGTATGGATTGGTTGACCCAACATAAAGGAATCATCCATTGTTCGACCAGAACGGTGGAACTAACGCACCCTAGTGGCACAAAAGTAAAGTTTATAACAATACAAGAGCCCAGGAGGGACGTTAAATTAAATCAAGTTGAGGTGAAAGTGGAGGAGATCAGGATTATAAGTTTATAACAATACAAGAGCCATGCTTAGAATGGGATATTTGGGATATGAGATCATCAGTTTATTTTACCATACTCTTGAATGAGATATTGTGAGTTATGTAGAGGTAGGGATCAAGGCAAGTTGGATGTTTTGGTTGGTGCTGGGTGCACGAGACTCGGGATTGCGTTTAGTACTTGCCTGGATCCTAAGGACCGGTTCATGGAGCATGTAACCTGGCTTTACCGTGCCAACCACATGCTGAGATGGGGCAGCTTGGCCAATTAATTAGGTGTATCCCCGGCGTAGTATGGGTGTGTTGGATGGTGTGGGGAGTAGGTGTCAGCTGGACTACCATATGAACCGCAAGGCTCAAGAGGGGGCCACTGCAGCGGAGTTGGAGCCTCTTGTATGCTGTTAGGGGTGAAACCTCAGTGGGCCCACGCTCTTCGGGAATCCCTTTGTAAAGGCTTCGTAGTGATCTCCTGGCTACACACCTGGGAAGTGTGAACGTGGTTCGTAGCCACTGGCATAATGGAGGTTCTTTTGGTCCACCCGGCAACGGGGGATGAAATCACTACATGTGGGTACAGTGGTACAAACTCTGCAGAGTCAAAACTGTCATGACAGTCGTGCTCACGGTCAAGAGCGTCTTGGACTTATTCATGATTAGAGGATTGATGGTTTTGGAAGTTGTGGATGTTAAGCGGGGAGCTTAACATTGGAAATGATGTTATGGTTATTTGATGATGGGATGGGATATTGGGACCATTTCACCTGTGTAGTAATGTAGGTGCTTAATAAGCTAAGGTAATAGGTATTAATGGCATAGTGCTTTAACCATGAGTTCAACCTCCCCTTGTTCCAGCCATGCATGACATAACTTTCCCACACTTGCTGAGTACCATCGGTACTCAACCTTGCATATTTGTTGGTTTATATTGCTGCTCAGGTCAACATAATGAGGTGGTGTATAATGACCAAGACTTTGGACCCGAAGAAGGTTTCTAGGTTCATGGAGAGCCCCGGGCAACGCCTGTAACGGAGCCCACAAGAATAATTTTCCGCTGCTAGTTTATTTACTTGTGATGAACTTATTATTGTCCATCGAGACATTTGCTATGTAAGACTTATTTATATTCGACACCTGGCTTGTAATAAATGATGCTTCACTATTTTTCATCACATGTATGAGAAAATGATCCTGGCATACATGTGATATTCACTTGGTTGTTCTTCGGAAAAACCGGGTGTGACATCGGCTTAGAAGACGGGGTTGCAGTCTTTTGAGATAAGACGGGGCTAGACATTGGCTCATCATCCAACAGGATATCGCGTCGTTGCCAAAGGATTAATTGGTTGACAGCCTGCCCCAGAGTCGTGATGCTCCCATGTGTGATGTGGTCTATTTCATAATCTTCATAATCATTATCAATGATCTGAAGAACTTGCACCACGGCATAATACCACAGAAGTGCATTGCCGTTGAAGTGACGATCAAGCTTCGCCATAGCAGTGGCAACATTTTTAGTTTTGTTGCCTGCTCTACCAATCCGGACAAGAAGATGACAAGATCTGTCATTAACAATATCATCGACAGCGAACGTATGGGACCCTGAGCCTGGCACAGAACCTACGCTGCTAGCGTAGCCAGTTGGCTGGGCCAAATGCTCCTTTGCCACGGGAACCATCGCTGTACTCAGTGCCACTAACTGTCCCAATTGTCTAAGTTGATCCATTATTTCTTGCACATTTTCTTTGACCTTTTGAGCAATCGTTTTATCAAGAGTTTTCTTGAACTTGTCACGTCTTCTATATGACTCTTGATCCTTTGGGAAACCATCTCTCCAGGACATCTGTGAAGAGATTGCTCGAACGCGTCCACTGTGTTCTGGGTTTCCTAGGATAGCAATAAGTTGGTCATTCTCCCTCTTCGGCTTGAAGAGACCCTTCTGTTGCTTTTCAATTACTTTTATTTTTGGCTCTACTTCATTCACATAGGCGGGCTTTTCAAGTTTGCCGTCGCTGGTCAAACCTGATCGAGTAAGGACCCACTGCTGAGTTCTCTCATTGAAGCCTTCTAACGGGTGAGGATTGCCCTTACTGGTAGTTTGCTCTAATATATTATTCCATTTCTGAATTTTGGGTGCATATCCAGCAGACCCCAAGCCATGATGGTATTTGTTTCTTTTTGGCAAGCTCTGACCTACTTGCACTTAGGGCTTTAGCATCAGGTGTGGTCTTTTGACGAACAAATTCTTGCACTGAGTTTGTCTGAGTTTTCCCATTTTCGTTGGGCTAGGGACCTTATCAGCCTTAACATAAGCATTCATTTCACTCTTCCAGCCGCAAAACTTGTTGCCGCAGGAGACCAATGTCGCTTTCTTAACAGCTTCTTATGTGCCTTTCGGAAACTTGGATTGTTTCTTTATCCTCTCCCACAACTCATTCTTGTTCTCTTCAGGTAATTTTCTCCAATCCTCAGTTGTGATCGGCACGAGCTCTCTAACAAGAAAACCGCATGCGTTTCGGTACTTTGCAACTGAGTCCAGTGGTTCTTGGGGAAGCCCACTTGGACCGACACTTGTTATGTATATAATGCGGTTCAATGGACCCTTATTGGGACCTCGCTGCCCTCATTCTCGCTTTAGTGAACCTCAGGATTCAACCACTGGAGAACCTTCTGTAGTTTTAGGAGCTGAAGTCACCTCGTTGTCTTCGTGATTAAGCTAGTTAGAAAAGAATTATAAGACTTCATATACTTGACAACCAATGTTAAATTAAACTGCTAGAGTTAAGACACGTGATCCATACCTCGTCGGCATGATCATATTCCGGGTCAAGATCCTCTGAAGTCTTTTTAATTATTATATTTGGAAAAGGGTCCGATGGACAGTTAAAGGAGTCTGAACTACTGGAGTCACTAAACTCCATATTGCCTTCTTCATTGTTACTACCAGCAACAATCTTCTTAGGGATTTCCATTCTAGAACTAATAAGATAAAAAATATGTCCCGTTTCAATGAAAGCTACAAAAATAAATGCTCTAGCACATAGCGGAAATATGTCCCACTTACATGGCATAAACCATGAGAAGAAGAGGCAAAATACTAATACATAGGGGAAATATTGTGATAATAGATATTAAGTGAGGCACCACAATCAATTAACCATATATTTGTCAGTAAGGAACTGTGCATGAGCATATTCAAATTGACAAGTCTTAAACCAACAAGGAAACAAAGTTGGGCTGATAATGATTCCATCTTCATGTTTTATTTCAAGTTACATTGCATGGTTCTTTGCTTTATACTATAATTGTAAATGCTTTAAACAGGGGAAAGCTTAAAAGCTAATTTTTTTCACAAAATAATCTTCCTGCTGTTTTTTCTTTGTCAAAAAGGGAACTACTCTCTAGGTAAGAGATAACATATGACCTGCAATCTTCATTGCCAATCTTCATATGACTTTGTTGCATGTTCAAAAAATTTGATTAATGAAAATTAAATAGGAACCTAGGGTTTGAGAAAATCTAGGGTGCGGCGGCGGCGAGGACATGACTCGGCCGGCTGCAAGGGCGAGGAGGGGGGCGACATGGGGACGGAGGAGGGAAGGAAGCAGCAGCATTCCTGGCGGCAATGTCAAAGCTCGGCCTAATGACTGGAAAGAAGGGAAGGAAACGGTGAGGGTAAAGCTCGGCGTACCAGGAATGAAGAGAAGGAAGCGGCGAGGTCAAAGTTTGGCGAAGCTCGGCGGTGAGGGCAAAGCTCGGTGGCGAGGGTGGCAAAGACATGGCGGCAAACGAAATTTTGGCAGCCTGACGGCGTCTAAGTGATTTCGCCCGGGTTAGGTTTTTCCAAGGAAGCCGAGCACTATATAAAGACGTCTATCTTCGCAGGCGGCTCTTAAGTAATAACCGTCTAAGGAAAGGACTACCCTTAGGCGGTTATTCATTACCACCCGCCTGTGAAGATAGATGTCTATACTGGAATCTAAATATTTTACCTCAGGCGGTTATTACTAAATATCGGCCTGAGGAAAGGACTTCTCTCAGGTGGAAAATCAGTACCAACCGCCTGAGAAGATCTTTATCTAAAATTAATTATTACTCTTGATTAAAATGAGGGGCCTTTTAAAGAGCCAAATTCCACTTTCTTGTAATATGGTTTAGTATTAAAGGTTTCCATTAAATTTCACTTGGTAAAAACTTTGAAATTGATCAGAACATAAAAAACAAATAACACTAGTTATTTGTCATTTTTCTACCTTGATGAATATAATGATTTTTCAATTGAGTTTTTCAATGGTACTTTGTAGTCACCATACCAACCTCTATGATTTTTTCAGATTTTTATAATTTTTTTGAATCAATTTTTGTTGAAAATTTGAAGAATGCCTCATATGTATATGAGCATTTCATTAGAAAGATAGATAATTTGAATTTTGACATGTTGGAATGCTTTAAAAAAATGACCAAAATTCATGCATGTATAATGAAGACAAATATGTTCATATAAACCAATTTCAGTGAAAGATCCTTTTTTAGGAGATACAAAAAATGTGAAGAATATGTGAATATAAGTTAATTTGATATTTACCAAAACATTACAAATGTTAGCTATATAAGTTTTAAAATATTTTGGTCCAGTTGATGGATATTAATTTTTTAAGAATATAGAAAAAAGAATCATCGAATTTGGACTCAATATGCAGAATCTATACATGTTTGAGTATTTATATTAGAATCTAAATATTTTACCTCAGGCGGTATTACTAAATACCCGCCTGAGGAAAGGACTTCTCTCAGGCGGTTGCTCAGTACCAACCGCCTTAGATGATCTTTATCTAAATATATTAATACTCTTAATTAAAATGAGGGGCCTTTTAAAAAGCCACTTTCTTGTAATATGGTTTAGTTGTGGGGACCACCCCGTGGTTCACCCATGTCAAGATCGCATAGGGTGGTGACGTGCGATGCGGCACCCAACAGCCCACACGAAAAGAATAAAGAACAACATACAAACATTTATTTGATATAAAACAGCGGAAGTCTTTTACAAAATATAATTATACAGCGGAAGTATTCTTTATTAACACTCTCTCATTCTAACTAAGCAAAAGTGTAGTTGTCCAGCCCAGGGACGCTACACACTAGCAGCATGGAACCGGAGATCACGGCGGCGTGCAGGGCTCCAGCTGGGCCGCGTACCCAGTCGGGGGCATTGCCTCGTTCTCGGACCCCTCTTCATAGCTCTCACCTGCACACAACTCAAATATTGCAACCGTTAGCACGATGGCTCAGCAAGGCTTAACCGACTAGCCTAGGCATGGAACTCTACATGCAGGAATGTGTAAGATAGGAAAAAGGACTTTGCAGCAAAGACACGCCTATAAGTTGATCCTTACTTTCAGTTTTATAGCAGCGGATTCATGTGCCTTAGGGAGCCCTCACATCTGAAGTCCACAATCAAACAAGAAACGCTTTCCTCCGATGTGGTGATGCCCAAAGCGGAAAATAAACTTAATTAGCTCTACATCTACAGCAGACATGGTTTCCAAAATATTAATATATCATCACAGCATATTATCATTCATATGGCTTACTTCACTTCTTACTACGTCACAGAACAGTGAACAAGCGGTACTCAAATAACCGCGAGGGACGGTGATTGCAATCAGCAGACACCCGGACAACACGTTGCATACACCCACTTTCAGAAGCGTGATTCCACACCCCTTCCTACTCTGTTGTATGCAACAACCTTTCAAAGGCAACCCAAATGCCGAACCGGTCCATCCGTAACGGGCAGGAGGTCCCCGTGTGGAGGGTGATTGTGCCCACCAGCAGATTTACACCTTGCTACCCTCAACCCACTCCTATTTACGGTTGGGTAAGCCTCAGACCCCAGGTTAACCAATTGCATCGGTTTCCTGCTTATGTCAGTATGCCATCTGGTACTGCTCGATACTTTTTCGGCAGGCCCACGCACGACTCGGTCCTCAATCAACGCCAACAGGGCTACGCACGTGAGACCTCCGCTCACTGCTTCCTATCCCCCCTGCTGTGTTTCATTTTCTCCACTCTTAAGCCATTTTCTGTTCTGACCAAACCGTGTGATAAAGCCTTACCTCGCGAGTAGATTCCAACTACTCGACTTCTACCGACATCCTAAGCATATTAGCACGGCATTCTCTACTCGTCGAGTCTGCAAACTACCCAACCCTCCATAGGATTTAAAAGGTTATGCAAGTGGCGTTTCAATCACCCTAACTCTAATGCAAGCATTCACCCTAGACATAAGTGATACAAACGAAAAATTTACAAAAGTACTTAAATGCAAACCAGGGCTTTCCTTGTTGCGAGTCAAACGCGATGTTAGCTACAGGTGGGAGGACGTCCAAGGGCTCCGGTGCGTCCTCAACTTCGGTCACTATTATGAAATGTAACAAAATATATGTATAAGTATTAAGGACTTATAAGAAGTAAACTTCTATTCATAGATACTGCTATTTAGGATCCTTAATTGGCTTTGGGATTTTTACAGTGAAGACTAGACCCTCTAAGGATGATCTGAGCAAAATTTGTAGAAATGTCATTGCACAATGTAGTCTCTAAAATTCCTACAAGTACAAGGCTTCTATGAATTATGAGCCCAAATCAGGAGTTTTGGCATAGCTAAAAGTTGAAGATCTGATCAGGGTAAGTCTGCATGGTTTTAACAAAATTTGTTTCACCATTTTTGGAGCTACCAACAGAGATATATGAATTTTTGAAGTTGGATATGAGTTCGGAAAAAGTTTCTGTTTAAATTTGAATTTCCATATAAGGCTGAACTTTTGAAGACAATTTAGCCTAGCAAATTAACTCCACTGAAGCCCAAATTTTTACTGTAGATCAGTAACTATGAAATGGATTTGCTGCCCAAATTTGAGAATGTTTCATAAAGAATTGCTCCTGTAATAAATCTCTAAAGATTTACTAAAAACAATTCTACAGAAATTCCTGGGCATTTTCATAGCAAGCAATTTATTTCTCTGTGAAGTACTCCTCATGAGGATTCCAACAAAATTGGTCTCACCATTTTTGGAGTTGTATACATAAAGTTATGTGTCTCCAATGTTTGAACTGAATTAGGAAAATCTGGAAAAGTCTAAATCTTGGCTGTGGGCCCCACCTATGGTGCTATCCACTCAGATGACGGCAACACAGGGGCCACGGGGTTATTTCCCATGCAGCCGCACCGGATCCAGTACCACAGACCGATCCCCGCGCGTATACAGAGGCTGACCGGTGGGACCCAGTCCTCCTTCGTCTTCCTCGCGCTGCCCGCGCCTCCCGCAGCGGCGCACGCCGGCGAGGCTCGCCGGGACGGGGTTCCCGAGGTCCGAACTTCCTCAAACTCGCCGCCTGTGAGTTCTACACCATGCTGAACTCGATGGTGGGGTCGGGAGCCGATGACAACGGCCGGAACGGTGCTCGACCCAGCGACCCTGTTGAACCTCACTTCGGTGACCTCGTTCTCACTCGAAAGTGGGTCTTTCGGGCTAGGGTTTGCTCTAAAAGCACCAGTGTCACATGGACAACATCGACCCATAGCCCACTCTCCATGAAAACCACCGAAGAGGGGACCTCACCGGCGACCCGAGCCCGCAAAACGCCGGCGGCAACAAAAACTCGAAGAACTCCTTTGGTCTTTGATGGTTTCTATTGTCGATTGATCGAGAAGGACCGTAGGGATCTAGCAAAGCTTCTCCTAGACCAGAATGAGCTCTAGCTACTGCTGCGCGACAAATTTGATCGTAGCCCGAGAGGTGTCGCGATGAACTAGGGTTTGGTAAAACCCAAAATTCTCACTAACCGATTGAACAATTGACATGAGGCTTTTGGCAACACGAACTGCGGACAACAACACACCTTTATTGTGTAGGGAAGGGGCGGTTACACCGGCAGTAGCGTGCTGTCCACGGTGATCCGAACGTACTGGTTCCGCCGGGCACCTCTGAACGCCGGCGCCAAGTGTTGGTTTGTGCGTTGTACGAGCTAGGAAACCTAGGTGGAAGTACGGTGGAGGCTGGAGCATGCTCTTGCGCTTCTTTTTGCTGCTTGGAGCTCGATCGTCCAAGCTCGGGCGAGGGTGTGCGAGGGAGGAACAGCAATGGCGCCAGGCAGTTTCCTTGCGGGAGAAACCGAGCAGCGGTGAGCGTGCGAGGGAGCAAAAGAGCGTTTCGATGCTGCAGCTGGGGTGGCGGATATGATCACGCGGCCGAAAAGAAGGATCTAGCGTGGTGCCATCCTCGGGAGAGGGTCGCGCCGGTAGCTGGCGTCGCCTCGGCGACCGGCTGAAGCAAAACAGAGGCGGTAGCTCTGTTGTGAGGCTGACTACTGGGCCCCACCTCCCCCTCTTTTAATCAAATTTTTCTCTGATATTTTTACCTCAGCTACTAAGAATAAAAGTCCATACTTCCACCCCAAGTCATGGTTTAAACTTGCTGAATTCAAATGGTTTGAATTCTGGTGTGAAGTTTGAATTGTGTTTGATCATTTGAATTTGAAATGGAATTTGAATTCTCCTTTTTGCCTTGCTCCAAAAACATAGCATACCATGTCCAAAGTTTCTGAATTTTGGCATGGCTTCTAATTCAAATGTGCAGAACACATTTGTGGAACCAAATTTGCAAATTGAGGAGATTGGAATTTGGAACTGAGTTTGAAATTCAGATTAAAGGGCTTCTCCTTTTTAATCCCAAACAAATACTAAAATCTCTCCAAATGAGCTGAAATTTGGAAGGTTGACTATTTGAAATATGAAGACCCAGGTTATGAATTTAGATCTCCATGTTTGGAAGTTTTGGGAAGTTTGAATCCTCACTTTGAACCTTCACCGTTATAATTCAAAGTTTTAATTCCCCTCATTTTTCCTAAGTGTACATGAGCTGAAAATTCTTGCTACCACTTTTTCGGGATTTTACATTAGTATTAAAGGTTCCTATTAAATTTCACTTGGTAAAAACTTTGAAATTGATCAGAACATAAATAACAAATAACACTAGTTATTTGTCATTTTTCAATCTTGATGAATATAATGATTTTTCAATTGAGTTTTTCAATGGGACTTTGTAGTCATCATACCATCCTCTATGATTTTTTTTCAGATTTTTATAACTGTTTTGAAATAATTTGTGTTCAAAATTTGAAGAATGCCTCATATGCATATGAGCATTTCATTAGAAAGATAGATAATTTGAATTTTGACATGTTAGAATGCTTTAAAAAATGACAAAATTCATGCATATATAATGAAGACAAATATGTTCATACAAACTAATTTCAGTGAAAGATCCTTTTTTTAGGAGATACAAATAATGTGAAGAATATGTGAATATAAATTAATTTTATATTTACCAAAACATTACAAATGTTAGCTATACAAGTTTTAAAATATTTTGGTCTAGTTGGTGGATATTAATTTTTTAAGAATATAGAAAAAGAATCATCGAATTTGGACTCAATTTGCAGAATCTATACATGTTTGAATATTTATATTGGAATCTAAATATTTTACCTCAGGCGGTTATTACTAAATACCCGCCTGAGGAAAGAACTTCTCTCAGGCGGTTGATCAGTATCAACCGCCTGATAAGATCTTTATCTAAATATATTAATACTCTTGATTAAAATGAGGGGCCTTCTAAACAGCCAAATTCCACTTTCTTGTAATATGGTTTAGTATTAAAGGTTCCCATTGAATTTCACTTGGTAAAAACTTTGAAAATAATCAGAACAAAAAAACCAAATAACACTGGTTATTTGTCATTTTTCTATCCTGATGAATATATTGATTTTTCAATTGAGTTTTTCAACGGGACTTTGTAGTCATCATACCATCCCCTATGATTTTTTCAGATTTTTTATAATTTTTTTGAATCAATTTATGTTCAAAATTTGAATAAAGTCTCATATGTATATGAGCATTTTATTAAAAAGACAGATAATTTGAATTTTGACATGTTCGAATCCTTTAAAAAATTACCAAAATTTATGCATGTATAATAAAGACAAATATGTTCATAAAAACCAATTTCACTGAAAGATCCTTTTTTTAGGAGATACAAAAAATGTGAAGAATATGTGAATATATATTAATTTGATATTTACCAAAACATTATAAATGTTAGCTATACACATTTTAAAATATTTTGGTCTAGTTGGTGAATATTAATTGTTTTAAGAATATAGAAAAAAGAATCATCGAATTTAGACTCAATTTGCAGAATCTATACATGTTTGAGTATTTATATTGGAATCTAAATAAAAAGAAGCAATGGAAAAGAAAACTGAAGAACAAGCTCTGGCCTTTATCACAGGCTGCTCTTTAGAAACAACCGCTTGTGCAGTAGTTAAAAGCCGCCTGTGAAAACCCACGCCTATATAAAGGGCCCCTCGGGCACCTCCAAAACCTAACTCTGGAGTTTTCCAGCAACGCCGTCAGGCTGCCAAATTTGGTTAGAAGAGGCTTCTTCTTAAGTTGATCAAGCTTCAAATAGAGAAAAGGTTTGAAGATGCTTCTTCGTCCACTTTATTGAGTTTGTTGTCCTGTTTTGAGTTTCATTTTATTGAGTTTGGATCCAGCCCCACCCCCAGCCCTACCCCCACCCCATAGAAGATGTAGTTGAGCGTCCCCTTGAGGTCCTCCATGAATTTTGTAGAAAAAGAAGTAGATTTGAAGGATTAAAGGTTTAAGATGAATACAAGCACATCACATGTTCGATGACATGTTTTAATGAATAAGCCCAACTTCAAAAATCCATTATTCTCTGTAGAAAGCTCCAAAAATCTTTAAACAAATTTTTACTTTACGGTGGTGCAAATTATCTGGTTGAAAATGCATAATAATTTCTTTAGGTTAATTTTTTAGTATAAACACGCCAAAAATTCTATTATTGAATTATATATTCTGTTATTGAAGCATGGATCGTCGAGCGTGGATGTATAACATGCCAAGACCTGATCCAATATAACATTCAAAATGTTGCAAATTTTTATTGAAGCACCCAAGAGACATGCGAGGATGCAAAAGATAGATGACATATTATGTCCACGTATCGACTGCGAAAATAAAATTGCTTGGATAGATACTATAGTAATCCAATCTCATTTGGTAAAAAGAGGTTTCAAAGAAAACTACACAATATGGACAGAGCATGGTAAGTTAGATACACATGAAGTGGATAAAGATGATAAGAGAGGTTCAGATGATGGTAATGAAGGATCAAAGTACACGTGTAAAGCTACCAGAGGGGGTGAATGGTAGATAAAATCTTTTCAGCGGAAGCAACAAACACCCCTCAGCAGAAAACCGATCTGTTAAAGAAACCATGTGTGCGACTAATCTAAACGTGTTCAACTATGACAAAACTAGTATAGATTGTAGAGAATTAATTCACAAAGACGTCACAACAAGAATCATGAAAATCCGTTGAGAGAAACTCAAGTTACGATCGAAAGATCGAACAAAGGTCAATCTGTCCTACACGAGAAAAACAGTTCTGGAATACTGCAAAGAAACTCGTGTAGATCCGAAATAAAAAATTAAATGACCGTGAAATTTTCACAGATGATATATAATCAAGTTCTTGATCAACTCAACCACAATTCCTCCCGAACTTGGTTGTTGAACCTCATCTTCTCCCTAAGACTAGTTCAATGGATCCCGTCCCTAGCCATGTCTTGAACTCAAGCAACACCTGCACATGAATAAACAACCAATACTTCCGAGCGCAAGTCCTCGACTTGACTCTCGTTAGTTCCGAAACTACAACATCTTACGTGAGCACCTCACATAAGCATGTTGTAAACCATAGCAAAATGATATCAGCCATAACCACCAAAATACACCAAAATCTTAGTAAAATAATACTTAGCAAACTTTCCATATGAGTAAAGAAAGTTCGAAACATTGCAAGTTAAAAGCAGAACCATTGCAATCAAGCTCCGAACCTTAACAAAGCTAACCGGACCTTGAACCGGAGCTTACCAAAGCTAGTCAGACCCAGCGTCGGAGCTTACTAAAGCTTAGACGGACCTAGCACGGAACTTAATAAAGTTAGTCAGACCTAGCACCGGAGCTAGTAAAACCAAGTCGGACCTAGCCAAAATAAGTCAGACCTAGAGAAAGCAAGTCAGACCTTACATCGGACCTTGCCGGAGCTACCCAAAACAAGTCGGACCTATCGTCGGACCTTGCAGGAGCTCGGACCTAGAGTCGGACCCTGTTAAAAAGGTGTTTTGATAGTATTCAAAACTTTTATGGTCAAAGCCAATGTATTCAGCACACATAGGTCTCACAGTCTCCCCTTGATGAATGCATTGGCAACACCACTTAAATCCGAACATTGGCTTATTCACATGAAAAGTTTTGAAAACAATTTCTCCCCCTTTGTAAATCAGAAATAAAATGAGAAGAAAAACAAAAATACCAAAAATTCTCCCTCTGAGAAGAATCGTGCCAAAACACTTGTGAATGTGTGCAATGCGTGATCAATTTCTCCCCCTTTGACAATGTATTCAGCAAGGTACAAAAGAGTAATTTTAATTTGTTATGAGCACATTATAACATATACATATAAAACAAAGCTCATCCAAATCATACTATCAAGTAACTTACACTATCACATCCATGAGATACATAAAGTAGTGTAAGCCATGCTAGAGATAAAGTGTAATTTTCAATTTAAGCAAGTCATGATCTCACAAACTTAACTATTTTAAACCTGAAAGCATGACACTTGTTGCTGCATTTTATTTATCATTTAAAGCACAAATTTTGATCTTATGACATTTGCAAGAGATTATATGCAACATCAGCCTTATTCTAACCAATCAAGCCAAGCCTATGTCATTTGACAGTCAGAAGCTTAACGACATGGTTTTAGTCATACACAACTCCTTTCAAGTTCATATCTAAGTGCAATGATAAGCCATCTCAAAAGAAGAATTGCGATGCATGCATATTCTCTTGATCTTTTCTCAATTTTTTTATTTGAACATAAAAACTCAACATGTGAGTTGATTACTTGATTAATTCTTTATGACTAAAAGCACTTGTGAGCATGCAACAAGTTCAAAACAGCAAGAAAGTTCGACCATGACCAGATTTAGTGTAAGTAATTATTCCAATTACTAGACATGGTAAAAACTACAAAATGTATAACATGGGTAATGTAGTAAGAACTTTCAGTATGAAAAAGGAATCACAAAGTCATATATGCATGAAATACTATGCTCATATTATTTTATTTTCAGATTCACACATAGACTTCCCAAGTTTCAAAATTCTCCCTCAATTTAAGCCATGAGGATGCATAACCCCTATTTCACTACAAATGTAACAAAAACGAGTGAAATCCAAAGGTTTTGTAAAAATGTCAGCCAATTGTTGTTCGGTATCTACATGGTGAAGCACAATTTTCCCTTTCTCGACATTATCACGGAGAAAGTGATACCTAATGTCAATGTGCTTAGTTCTCGAATGTTGCACTAGGTTTTTAGCAATGCAAATGGCACTAGTGTTATCACAAAACAGTGAAACACTATCTAGATCAACCCCATAGTCCTTAAGTGTTTGAACAGTCCAAATAATTTGTGAGCAAGAACTAGCAGCCGCTACATATTCAGATTCGGCTGTGGATTGTGCAACTGAACTTTGTTTTCTAGAGGACCAGGCAACAAGTGAATTACCAAGAAAATGACAAGCACCAGAAGTACTTTTTCTATCAATCCTACAACCCCAAAAATCAGCATCGGAAAAAGCTTTCAAAGTAACGGGTGAGGAAGAAGGAAGAAAAATGCCAAATTCTTGAGTTCCATGTAAGTACCTGAGAATCCTTTTGACGGCTTGACGATGTGAAGCACGTGGGAAGGCTTGAAACCGTGCACAAAGACATACGCTGAATTGTATGTCTGGTCTTGATGCCGTGAGAAACAAAAGTGATCCGATCATGCTTCTATATTCTTTTTGATCAACGGGATCACAATCTTCATCAAGTTCAAGTGTTGTTTCTGTTCCCATTGGTGTCCGAATAGGCTTGCTTTTGACCATGTTGAAGCGCCTTAGGAGATCTTTTGTATACTTTGTTTGATGCACAAAGGTACCCTCCTTGGTTTGCTTGATTTGCAGCCCCAAAAAGTACGTGAGTTCTCCCATCATACTCATATCAAATTCTGAACTCATCATAGCTGAAAACTTGGACACAAGATCATGAGAAGCACAACCAAAGATAATATCATCCACATACACTTGAACGAATAATGAGTCATTGCCATGCTTAAGCACAAAAAAAGTTTTATCAACCTTGCCCATGGTAAACCCCTTTTCAAGTAAGAATGTTTTTAACCTATCATACCATGCTCTAGGGGCTTGTTTGAGACCGTACAAGGCTTTGGACAGTTTGTAAACATGATTAGGAAAATTTGGATTTTCAAAACCAGGTGGTTGTTTGATATAAACCTCCTCATCTATGTAGCCATTAAGAAAAGCACGTTTAACGTCCATTTGATATAGCTTAAAACCTTTAGATGCAGCAAAAGCTAACAAAATTCTTATGGCTTCTAATCTAGAAACAGGAGTAAAAGTTTCATCAAAATCTAGACCTTCAACTTTTGTGAAACCTTGAGCAACCAACCTAGCCTTATTCCTAACCACAACCCCATCCTCACTTTGTTTATTTTTAAACACCCATTTAGTTCCAATTAAAGTGTGACCTTGAGGTGAAGGTACAAGTTTCCAAATATTATTTCATTCAAAATTTTCTAACTCTTCTTGCATGTGAATAATCCAAGATTCATTAGTCAGTGCGTGTGATATATCTTTGGGTTCAAAAGAAGCAACAAAAGCAGAATGAGCATGAGAATTGGGGTCGAAAAAACGTGGATCTTGTAACTCATTCATGCAAGCTTCCAATAATTTGTTGTGGAGGATGACTTTTGAGAATCCGGAGGGGAGTGGACACTTCACAAGCTTCTTCTTCTTCATGTTCATCACAAATAGATGAGCTTGTGACGTGAGGAGGATCTGGACCAGCAATGGTGGTCGTCGGTGCTGGCTGCGAATCAAGATCAGGAGCTGAAACAATGTCATTAGCTGCTGAATTTTCGGGCAGCAGCACCACTTCTTCCTCTTCTTCAACGAAAATACTCTCCCCCTGCAGATATGGATCCGGAACTGCAATATTTGAACTAGTACCTGGGCTAGCTTCATCAAAATAAACCTCACAAGTCTCCATAATTTTATTAGTATCAAGTAAAAGCACACGGTAGCCTCTGATATGAGATGGATAACCAAGAAACATGCCATCAACAGATCTAGCTTCAAATTTATCAAGATTACCATGTTTCTTAATAAAGAATTTGCAACCAAAGACCCTAAAGTGTGTGACACTAGGCCTATTTCCAAACCTGAGCTCATATGGTGTTTTACCTAGCTTAGCACACAAGAAAAACACGATTTGAGACATAACAAGCGGTTGCAATTGCATCAGCCCAAAATTTCCTAAGAGTTTGATATTCATCAAGCACAGTCCTAGCCATATCAAATAAGGTTCTGTTCTTTCTCTCTACAACACCGTTTTGTTGAGGTACATATGGTGAAGAAAATTGATGATCTATTGCATTTTCAGCACAAAAGTGATCAAACGATTGATTTTTAAATTCGGTTCCATTATCACTTCTAATTGCTCTTAAAGATCCTGGGTAATCAATTGATAATCTAAGAAATAAAGTTCTAAAGTGACTAAAAGCTTCATTCTTAGATGCCATAAAGTAAACCCAAGAGTATCTAGAATAGTCATCAACAATCACAAGAACATACCATTTACCTCTGAAGGATTGAACACGTGAAGGTCCTACGGTGTCAAGGTGTAAAAGTTGACCCGGTTCAGTTTTCATGGTCATTCTGAGAGGAGCATGTGAACCTGCAACCATCTTAGCATGTCTACAAGAAGAGCACACAATTTTTTTGTCCCCTTTAAGCTTAGGCAGCCCACGTATGCGATCAAGAGCACTAACACGCGTGAGATGATCAAAGCCTACGTAATCAAGTCTATGATGCCAAAAATATAAATCTTTGGAATCATTTGCAACTATACATCTATGCTTAGAGGAAGACATATCAAAATCAGCTTTAAAAACTCTTCCAAACCGAGACATGTTAAAGATAAGCTCACTATTTGAGCCTACAACTTTGCAGCAGTTTTAATTGAAAATAATTTCCAGATTTTCATCTAGCAATTATGAAAAAGAAAGCAAGTTGTATTTCAAATTTTTGACAAGTTCCACATCCTTCAAAGTGTAGTGATCATTTACTCTAACCAAACCCTTAGCAATTATAGGAGTTGAAGAATTATCGACAAAAGTTACATTCTCTACATGTGACACAAAAGAGAGAGAGGAGAACCATTCTTTGTTACCGGTCATGTGGCGTGAGCAACCTGAATCCACAATCCAAATGTTCTCCTTCATCAAGCGTGTATCCTACATAGAAGAGCAATACGTCGATGACTCAATATTGGGGTTAGTTAAAAGGCATTTAGGAATCCAGTATTGAGTCACACGACGTCCAGCAGGAATAACATGCGAAAGCTGAGATAAAACAGCAGGTTTATGAGTCAAGGTTTGAGATTTTTTGTTCTTAACTACTGACCTATGAGGTGTTACTTGTGTAGAACGAAAATTAGTAGCTCTGGAGGCAAAAATAGAAGGTCCGGAGGCAAAAACTGAAGCTCCGGAGGCAAAAACTGAAACTCCGGAGGTAAACTTTGAATATTTCTGACTCATAACAGCAGGTTGCATGTTCCTGACATTCGGTTTAGTACGTCCAGCAAATTTTGCATGAGAGTTATAAGATCTACCTTGCATTCTTTCCTTTTTCTGTTGTTTAGCTAGTCTATAACAAAAATCTATGACATGACCATCTCTACCACAATAGGTACAATGAAATTTAACTTTGTGTTCATATCTAGATGAGCATGCAGTATGCTTATTTGAACCCGAATGTGACAACACTCCTGCAGATTTAAAAACCACTTCCTTTTGTTTAGGAACTGGTTGAATCAAACCACTTCCAAATGATTTTACAATTTTAGGTGGATGTTCCTTATCATGAGCATGTGAATCAAAACCTAAACCAGTTTTATCATTGCAAGACTTGGAAGAATTCAGCAACAAGTTTAGGTTCTTATTCCCATTACAAAATCGATCTAATGTCCTATGCATGTTATCAAGTTTATTTGATAGATCAAGACAATTTTCACATGAAGTTTTTCCTTTTAATTTACAATTGGAACAATATTTAACTTCATGAGAACGTAAAGCATTGTTCAATATAGAAATTTCTCTCATAGCATCTTGTAGTTTCTTATCAAGATCATCGCAAGTAGAACAATTCAAATCAATTGTAGAACAACAAGCATCTTTCAAGTTTTTTGTCATTAAGTGCAGCAAGCTTTTTGTTCTTTTCGATTTCAAGTTCAAGTTTATCAAGTGTGGAGGTGTGTGCACTTCTTAGAGAGGACAATGGTTCATATATTAAATCACATGAGGAACAAGAATCATCACTAGGAATCAAAGATTTTAAACGATTAATTTCAGGTTCCAGTGACTCAATTTTAATAGCATTATCCCTAAGCTTTTTGTCCTTTTTCTTAACAATAATAGTGGCACAAGAAATAGCATCACACATTTCTTCGCAAGTAGGACATACCTCTTTATTGTCACTGTTGTGTTCTGCATCCTCCATACTTGATTTTGATTTGCCCGCCATGAAGGACAAGTTTGCTAGATCATCTTCATCACTTCCAATGTCTACATCACTCGAGCCAAGTTCTTGGATGCGGTGATGAAACTGTTTATCAGTTTGCATCCTGTAAAACCCTTCTTTTTCTTGTTGGTGTTGCCAAAAGAGGACTTGACTTTATTCTGCTTTTGATCACGGTTAGAAGGACCTGAAAGGTTAGGGCAATCTGTACGAAAGTGTCCTGTATTACCACATTCAAAGCATCGTTGAGGTCCGGAGCTTCGTCTCCTTCTAGTTCTTACATTTTGCAATGCTTTTGAGAACCTAGTAGAAAGAAGTTCTAGCTCCTCCTCTGAAAACTCCTCAATCTGTTCCAGACAGCAAAGCAAGTGTATTGCTAGATGATTGGCCGGAGCTAGGCATATCACGCTGTGAGACAAATGCAATAGTCTTATTTGGGTTCTTACGTGATATAATGTCAATTTCATGAGTTTTTAGCTTACAATAAAGCACATCTAATGTAAGAGTACTCATGACAGTGGATTCACGGATGGATGTTACTTTCATCTCCCAAATTGACATGTCTAATGCAGTTAGTAATTGCCTAGCATTTTCAGCATCTGAAAAATTAACATTGACGCTACGCAAGTTGCTGAGAATTTTATTAAAGCGAGCAAAGAGGTCATCAATGGACTCACCGGGTTGCATCTCAAAGCGCATGTATTCTTTATTGAACATATCCTGTCTTACCTCTTTGATCATGTTGGATCCTTCGTGGTAGTCACAAAGTGCTCTCCACACATTGTACGCCGATCGGAGGTGTGCAACACGGTCGAAGTCGCTCTGAGTTAGTACTTGTATGATCAAGTTCCGAGCCTTGTTGTTATTGTCGACATCTCTCATGTTTGTAGCCGTGACTTGATTGTTTGAAGGCACATCGTAAGGCTTGTACACCTTTTCCTATATTGCAAAGCCTTGCGCCTGGATGAAAGCTTCCATGCGTGCCTTCCAAACCTGAAAATCAATACCACCAAACACACAAGGTTTGGCGGAGTATTTCTCCATGATGATTAGTCAAAACACGTGCAAATCACAAATATTAGAGCAACATGGCTCTGATACCAATTGTAGGATCAAAGTACACGTGTAAAGCTACCAGAGGGGGGTGAATGGTAGATAAAAACTTTTCAGCGGAAGCAACAAAACACCCCTCAGCAGAAAACCGATCTGTTAAAGAAACCGTGTGTGCGACTAATCTAAACGTGTTCAACTGTGGCAAAACTAGTATATATTGTAGAGAATCAAGTCACGAAGACTTCACAACAAGAATCATGAAAATCCGTTGAGAGAAACTCAAGTTACGATCGAAAGATCGAACAAAGGTCAATCTGTCCTATGCGAGAAAAACAGTTCTGGAATACTGCAAAGAAACTCGTGTATATCAGAACCAACAAATTCAATGACCGTGAAATTTCCACAGATGATAGATAATCAAGTTTTAAAGACAACCCAAAAAGAATCATATCAATTGGACCTGTAAAACTCGAGTTATGATAAAACCACCGAAGCAAGGTAGTGCTGAACAGAAACTCGACGAGAAAAACTTGTCTGAAACAAGTCGGACGAACAAGGCACAAAAGTTCCTTTAGAATACGAATTTAATTTATCAAAACACAAGAGGAACAGCCCCAAAGTCGTGCACCACGTGCTCTGACCTCCCTTGCTTATATAACCAGCCCGAAGGCCAACTCAACTCAAACTAGGACTCCTACTCCTACTTGGATTCAAACTGTAACTTACCAATACTGCTCAAGACTCTTCTATATGCAAAAAGAAGCAATCTTAAGACTTCCAAACACCTTAGGAACGTCCCAAACATTCCTAAAACAACTCAACTTCATGTCCCACACGAAATCCTATCATAACCAACTCAAAACATTCCATATTTGAGTCAAACACGACTCAGCCGCAGCCTGAGTCCATAACCTAGTCGGTTGGACCTTTCCGACCAATTCTTTACGTCCACATCTCTTCATCACGCCTTGGAACCATGAAGCCACGTCTATGCACTCCTTGCACACGTGCAAACATCTTCCAACGACGTCGAAGATACCTTCATATGCATTGTTCTTGATTCAAACATACTGCGCAACCTCCCGATCAACTCAACCACAATTCCTCCCAAACTTGGTTGTTGAACCTCATATTCTCCCTAATACTAGTTCAATGGATCCCGTCACCAGCCATGTCTTGAACTCAAGCAAAACCTGCACATGAATAAACAACCAATACTTCCGAGCACAAGTCCTCGACTTGACTCTCGTTAGTTCCGAAACTACAACATCTTACGTGAGCACCTCACATAAGCATGTTGTAAACCATAGCAAAATGATATCAGCCATAACCACCAAAACACACCAAAATCTTAGAAAATAATACTAAGCAAACTTTCCATAAGAGTAAAGCAAGTTCGAAACATTGCAAGTTAAAAGCAGAACCATTGCAATCAAGCTCCGAACCTTACCAAAGCTAACCGGACCTTGAACCGGAGCTTACCAAAGCTAGTCGGACCCAGCGCCGGAGCTTACTAAAGCTTAGTCGGACCTAGCACGGAAGTACCAAAGCTAGTCAGACCTAGCACCGGAGCTAGCAAAACCAAGTCGGACCTAGCCAAAATAAGTCAGACCTAGACAAAGCAAGTCGGACCTTACGTCGGACCTTGCCGGAGCTACCCAAAAAATGTCGGACCTATCGTCGGACTTTGCAGGAGCTCGGACCTAGAGTCGGACCTTGTTAAAAAGGTGTTTTGGTAGTATTCAAAACTTTTATCGTCAAAGCCAATATATTCAGCACACATAGGACTCACAGATAATGTTCATATCGATTATGGTAGTGACAATCAAGATGGTGATGATGATGAGTTTGATTGTGAGGAGATGTTGCGCCACATTGAACCACATGTATTGATTTCTATGGGAGCAAGCAAAGGTTTAAGTAAAATGGAGACATTGCAGAATGCAGTGACGGAGTTTTTATACGATGAATCAAAGGATTGTGATAAAGAGTTAACTCCATTGCGTGCAGTCCTAGAACTACTAAAGTTGAAAGCCACACACGGATGGTCCGATTGTAGTTTCTCTGATCTTTTGAATCTTTTGGCAGAAATTCTTCAAAATCCCAATAAACTGCCCAGAAGCACTTGTAAAGCGAAGAAACTTCTTTGCCCGATGGCACTAGGTGTGACAAAAACACACGCTTGTGTGCACCATTGTATTATGTATCGCAAAGAGTATGAGCTCACAACTAGATGCCCCATATGAGGTGTCAGTAGATACAAGAAGGACTACAATCACCAGTATGTCACCAACATGAATAAGTCTCAGGAGAATAAGAAGCTTATTATTGGTCCTGAAGGTGACAATGATGATACTTCTGAAGTTGCGTGCGGGAAGAATAAGAGAAAAATTCCTGCCTTGGTGATGTGGTACCTTCCAGTAATTAATCGCTTGAAGCGTTTGTTCTCAAACCCTAGGGAGGCTGAACTTATGCGTTGGCATTCTGAGCAGTGCAACAAGAATGAAAAACATATTCAACACCCTGGTGATGCAACCCAGTGGAAAAATTTTGATGTTCAATATCCAGAATTTGCAAAGGAAATCTGAAATGTAAGGTTTTCCTTGGGTATAGACGGAATGAATCCGTTTTGTGAAAAAAAGGAGCATACACAACACATGGCCCGTGGTCTTAACGATGTACAACCAACCGACGTGGTTGTGTCACAAAAGGAAATATATTTTGTTATCTGTTATTATCAAAGGTCCGAAACAACCCGGCATCAAAATTGATGTGTTCTTGGAACCTTTAATGGAAGATATGGCGAAATTGTGAAATGAAGGGGTACGTACAAGCAGGATATTTCACTCTAAGAGCAATGATATTTGTTACCGTGCATGATTATCCCGGACTATTTACATTATCGGGACAAATGAAAGGGAAGGAAGGTTGTGTAAGGTGCGTGGATGGAACTGGATTTTTGTACCTCACTTCATCCAGCAAGACGGTGTACATGAGACACCGGCGGTTCTTGACAGATACACACAAGTATTGGAAGATGAAAGAACAATTTGATAACAAAATCAAAAAAGATACTGCACCAAAACCTTATAGTGGAAAACTCGTGTTTGAAATGGTCAAGAACATTCATATTACTTTCGGTAAGGGCAAAAAATGTAAAGGAACAAAGAGGAAGAAAACTACATCTTTAGTGATACAACTGACATGACTTTTAAGAAACAATCAATTTTTTCAGGTATCTTCCATATTGGAAGAACTTGGAATTTTGCCATAGTATTGATTTGATGCACGTTACAAATAATGTATTTGACAACATCATTGGGACATTGCTGGACATGTCAACGAAAACAAAGGACCGATTAAATTCACGTATGGATCTACTAAATCTTTATATGAGACCAGAGCTTCACCCGGTAGAAAAGGCGAACGGGAAGCATTACCTTCTCCCAACCAGCTACAACTTGACACTACAAGAGAAAAGGGCAATTTGCGAATGCTTGCGTGGGATCAGAGTGCCTACAAGTTTCTCATTCAATATCCGCAAACTAGTCTTGGTGAAAGACTTGTCTTTATTTGGCTATAATTCTCACGACTGCCACATGATGATGACAGTGTTCCTTGCCATTGCAATAAGAGTCATCGAACCTAAGCATATAAAAGTTGTCATCACACGTTTGTGTTACTTCTTCAATACAGTACGGCAAAAGGTGATAGCATGTGAAGACTTAGACTATTTAGAAACATATATTGTCGAGACTATGTACAAGCTTGAGATGTGTTTCCCACCATCCTTTTTTGATATGCAAGCACACCTAATCATACATCTTGTTGATCAGATAAAAGAATTGGGGCCACTATATTTATATCATATGTTTCCGTTGGAAAGATATTTAGGAGTATTAAAAGGTTATGTGAGGAACCGTGCTCACCCAGAGGGTTCAATTATGGAATGATACACCACTGAAGAAGTGATTGAGGGTTGCGCTGATTACATCAAAGATGGAAAGCGGATAGGTGTGCCTATACCAGTACATGAGGGTAGACTACATGGGAGAGGCAAAGTGGGTAAGAAAACTTTTATGGTTCACGATTACAAATTAGTACACGCTGCACATTTTGGTGTACTACAACAGCTCGCAATAGTTGAGTCGTACATCGAGGAACACCAAAATGAGCTTCGCACAAAAAACCAAGGCCACAGAGAGGACTGGATCATGAAAGAGCACAGAAGACATTTCACTGAATGGTTAATGGACAAAAATATACCATACGGAAACTCTATAGAATAGGCAACAATGAAGAAGTTAGCTTCTGGCCCATCTGCATCGGTGACATCATGGCAAGCATATGATATCAACGGTTATACATTTTACACTAAGGAAAAAGACGGTAAGAGTGTTGCACAAAATAGTGGTGTTCGCATAGAGGCTTATGATCCACAAGGGAAGAAGACCACATACTTCGGGTTCATAGATGAAATATGGGAACTCAATTATGGCGAAAGAATGGTAATTCCCATATTTAAGTGCCAATGGGTCAAACATCCTGCTGGTGTGAAAGTGGAAAACTACAGGCTGACACTGGTAGACTTGAACAAAGTGGGTTATAAAGATGACCCGTGGGTTCTCGCCGATCATGTTGCACAAGTTTTTTATGTACAAGATTCAGGAACTGAGAAGATGCACGTAGTTGTTTCTTGAAAGCAAAATATTGTTGGGGTTGAGAATGTGGGAGATAATGAAGAGGAATATAATCAGTATGAAGAGATGTACCTTTTCACCGAATCAGAAAACATCAAGCGCGTAGAGAGAAGCATTAAAAAGGATTTGAAACCCTATATGCGAGAAGATGTCAATGCTGGAGAAAATGTATGATACATATTGTATATATTTGTATTCTCTAAAATCAACTTAGAACAATGCTCTATTTCAGCTTTAGATAGCATGTTTTGAACATTATTAAATTAATGTTCTGTAGAGAAGACTAATTTGGACAAGTGATCCTTTTCGGCTTGCCTATAATATTTATCACCTTCCCGTTGAGATTTCTATGCTTGCCCCCAACAAGTGTTATGCCCTCACAACATGCCTAGGTTGATGCAAGCATGACCTTGGCATCACTTATCATGTTGTTGAAGGCTGTCATCATAGCTTGACACTGTCTAACCTGGACATTGCCACTCATATGCAGGATCTCTTTGTCTTCAGCCCTATTGAGATTTCTAACCTGGACATTGTCACTCATAGCTTAACATGTCTGATGAGGAAGCTTCACTTATTGATAAATCTATCCTTGAAAGATTAAGGTCAAATCCTTATGAAGGAACAAAAACAAGATTTGTGATTGAAGTTGTTCGCTTCATCGCTTGTGTGAACTCTAAGAGAGATGGTACTGATTTTTAGTCAATATATTTAACCATTAGAACTGATAAAGTAGCATCTTCATAAGTTTTTGAAATGGAGAGAAGCGAAAGAAATCCTTCAAATGGATAGGAAAATCCTTCCAACGTATCGTTAGGCTTCAATTTAAGCTTTCAACAATCCAAATGATGAGTCCCGGGTGTTACTTGCATCTACAAGAGCTTGCTGTGAAGGGATTACCTTGACAGGAGCTTATCAGCATCACAGGTGGTTTTTAATTAATAGCAGCCTGTGAAAACAACGGCTTTGCCCAGGCGGCTCTTCATTAAAAACCGCTTGTGATGTTTGAACCAGTACATGTGGTTCTTTATTAATGGCCGCCCGTGAAAATCATGTATTTGCCCAGGTGGTGGTTTATTAAGAACCGCCTGTGAAGTTTGTAACAGTATAGGCGGTTCTTTATTAATAGCCGCCTGAGAAAATATTGTATTTAACCAGGCGGTTGTTTGTTAAAATCCACCTGTGAGGTTTTGTCATCACAGGAGGTTATTGTTTCATTCGTCACCATAGTCGCATTTTTTGCGGACCGCCTGTGTTTGAAAAATCGAGGCGCCTGTGAAAATACTTTTTGTAGTAGTGTGAATATCTTCTAATCTGATGGTGGTGGTTTGGTATACGGTTGAAAGTTTTTATTTCTGGACTGTCTAGAAATAATGAATGAGACTCGTGCATTTCTGGTTGCAAATGCACGACTCGTAGGACGGCGTCTAAAACAGCATGGTGGCGAGTTAACCACGACATCCCTAAGATGACATCGACCTTTTGTCCCTCTAAAGCTATGAGAGGCGTAGGGTATACTCTACCCCCTAAGCATAATGGCACTTTTGGAACCATCATGCTTGCTGAAATTTTCCCACACGGTGAACAAATCAAGTATAGACTTTTTGTGGGTAGTATTTGCAATCTGTGCTCAGCAATAAAAGCTTGGCTAATAATATTATGTGTGGCGCCTGAATCAAATGAAACTATTGCGGGATGCTTGTGGAGTTGGAACATACCCGCAAAGATGGGTTCTCCCTCCGGCATGTCCTCTATGGCGAGTTGGTGGATGGTGCCGAGCTTAGGGTTTGCCCGCCGTGCATTAATGGGATTCAGGGGCTGGCGACGCCCAGCTTAGCTGTCGTCAATAAGCCACAATAATTGACGACGGCCAGCTGTACCGTCGTCTATAAGCCACAATTATAGAGGTGGCCAGCTTTACCGTCGTCTACAATAGAACTTATTGACGACGGCCAACTGCTGGGTGTCGTCTATAAGCTTCTTGAACAGCGACGTGGCTAGAAAAACTTATAGACGACAGCTTGTTTTAGCCGTCATCAATAAGTTTATTGACAAAGGTTACCATCGTCAATAAAATTATTGACAAATAATTATTGACGACGGCCAGGAACCGTCGTCTATAACCTGTTACCGTTGTCAATTAGTTATTGACGATGGTAGTAACCTTATAGACGACGGTTTTCGGCCGTCGTCTATTTTCACATTCCTGTAGTAGAGATCAAAGAGGGAGTAAAGCGAGTGATCAGCCTCAAGTGATCTTCACTAACTGAAAACTATATAAATTCTTAGTCACTTGCAAAACAGGCAAGCCCTAGTTTGCATACAAGCATTTTTATAAAGTCTTTCCATTTCTAGAGATCATAGCTTTGAATGATTGAGTGCATTAGGTCTAGTTGATATTGAAAACCCAGTTGCATGACCAGAATATCCTAAGAGAGAAAGGGTAGAATAACACCTCCTCGAGTGGAATTTTGCTACGCTAACTGTTAGTAGGAAAAGTCCGGTAGAAGTCGAGAAGTTGGAGTCTACTCGCGAGTTTAGGGCTTGGTTTCCACGGAGCGGGTCATGAATAGAAACAATGAGGAAAGTTCACAATTATGAAATGGAGACCAGGCAGGGAGGTTTAGATGCAGCAGGCTGCGGACCGTGCGTGCATGGCCCTGCCTGTGTCAGTTAAGGCCCGTCCGTACATGGCCCTGTTGGACAAGTTTAAGCTTTGTACCGGGCTCATGCTGGCTATAAGGGACCCAGTAAACCGATGTACCTTGTGAGATCCACATTGGAACTTTCTAATCGTCTTAGGCTTTCGGCGTCAAGATAGCAGGAGGTAACTCGCTCAAGAACATATCACTGCGGCTATGTACCTTGAGGGAGCTTGCTATTTGGGGCAGTTAGATTGCGTCCTGTGTGGAAGAACTTGGGAAAGGTGGCCACATACAACATCAGTCAAGGTTTCTGCCGGCAACTCCGAGTATGGGTGTACGTGTCGTGTAGTCCGGGTGTGTACTTATTCGAATCACCGTCGCTCACGGTCATATTAGCAAACATGCCCACTTCATCTTGACGTAGTAAGAACTGAACTGGTTTCCTTTTGAATATTGATAAGGCTTAGGATTTAACTTGTAATGGAACCATGCTTGCTGTAGAGATAGTGCTAATTAAAGTTTACTTCACTTTGTGCAAGAAGCATCACAACAAAGCGTTTCTTATTTGATTGTGTAGTTGCGATGCTGTTCGGCTCAAGGTCTTTACAATGAGGCTTAAAATCTGAAAGTTAAGGATCAACTGTAGGCGAGTCCTTTATGCAAAGTTAGCTCACCCATTTCAATCCGTCGTGCATGTAGAGTTTCTTGTTTAAGGGAGACGGATCAGTTATGCTGAGCCTATGTGCTCACGCTTGCTATATGAGTGGTTTTGCAGGTTAACATCGATGCTTATGAGAAGGTTGTCCGGTGAGACTAAGAGACTTTCGAGTTGTTTAACACATGGAGAACCCAGCCGCTGCAATGTCTTCGTGTTGCTAGTGAGAGGAGTCCGCGGGCTGGACCTCTTCTCGAGTGCTCATTAGTTATTCGACATGAGGTAATTATAGTCCACCGCTGTAGCTATTTGATGTAAATTATTCACAAAGAACACTTGTAAGCTTCCGCTTTTGATTTATGTAATACATGTTTCCTGTAGGATCATAGAGCACGTGAAAAAGCTACTAGATGGGGGTGAATGGTAGATTTAAAGTTTTTAGCAGAAGCAATAAAAAAACCGTCGATTGAAAATCGATCTGTTAAAGAAAACATGTATGCGACTGATCCAAACATGTTCAACCAAGACAAAAGTGGTATATATTATAGAGAATCAACTCACGAAGACACAACAACAAGAATCACAGAAATCCGTCAAAAATAACTCAAGTTATGATCGAAAGATCAAACGAGGGTCAATCTGTTCTACTCGAGTAAAAACCAGATCTGCAACACTGCAAAGAAACTCGTGTAGATCAGAAACTAAAAACACAATGACCATGAAACTTTTATAGATGATAGATAATCAAGTTGTGAAGACAACCCAAAAAGAATCACGTCAATTGGATCTGTAAAACTAGAGTTATAATCAAAACACTAAAGCACTGTCGTGCTGTCCAGAAATTCGACGAGAAAGACTTGACAAAAATATGTCGGACGAAAAAGGCACAAAAGCTCCTCTAAATTACGAATTTTATTGATCAAAAAATAAGAGGAACATCCCAAAGTTGTGCTCCCACGAGCCTTGGCCTCCCTTACTTATATAACCAGCCCTAAGGCCAACCCAATTCAATCTAGGACTCCTACTCCTACTTGGATTCAAACTCTAACTTTCCAAAACTGCTCAAGACTCTTCTATAGGCAGATAGAAGCAATGTTAAAACTTTCAAACACCTTAGGAACGTCCCAAAAATTTCTAAAACAATTCTACTTCGTGCCTAACATGAAATCCTATCATAACCAACTCAAATCTTTCCATATTTGAGCCATAACCGACTCAGCCACAGCCTGAGTCCATAATCCAGCCGGTTGGACATTTCCTACCAATTCTTTATGTCCACATCTCTTCATCACGCCTTGGAACCATGTTGCCATGTCCATGCACTCCTTGCACATGTGAAAACACCTTCCAATGATGTCCATGATACCTTCATATACATTGTTTTTGATCTAAACATGCTACGTGACTTCCCGATCAACTCAACTACAATTCCTCGCGAACTTGGTTGTTGAACCTCATCTTCTCCCTAAGACTAGTTCAATGGATCCCATCACCACCCATATCTTGAACTCAAGCAACACCTGCACATGAATAAATAACCAATACTTTGGAGCACAAGTCCACGACTTGACTCATGTTAGTTCCGAAAACCACAACACCTTACGTGAACACCTCACATAAGCATGTTGTAAACCATAGAAAATGTAAACACCGTAAACAGCCATAACACTTCAAAAACTTAGTAAAAAATACTAAGCAAACTTTCCATAGATGTAAAGCAAGTTCGAAACATTTGCATGGTAAACACAGAACCATTGGGATTTAGCTCCGGACCTTGCCAAAGATAACTGGACCTAGAGCCGGAGCTTACCAAAGCTACCAGAACCTAGCACCGGAACTTACCAAAGCTAGTCGGACCTACCGCTAGAGCTAACCAAACACATTTCCGACTTAGCCATAGAAATTCAGACCTTAAGTCGGATCTTGTCGGAGCTCGGACCAAGAGTCGGAACTTGACAAAAAGAGTATTTTGGCAGAATTCAAAACTTTATCGTCATAGCCAATGTATTCAGCGCACATAGGTCTCACAATCTCCCCCTTGATGAATGCATTGGCACCACCACTTAAAATCCAAACATTGGCTTATTCACATGAAATGTTTTGAAAAACAATCAAATGAGAAAGAAATTCTGAAACAAAAATTTCTCACCCTATACATATTTCTCCCCATTTGTAAATCTGAAATAAAATGAGAAGAAAAAACAAAATTCCCCCCCCCCCCGAGAAGAATCGTGCCAAAACACTTGTGAATTGTGCAATATGTGATCCATTTCTCCCCCTTTGACAATGTATTCAGCAAGGTTCAAAAGAGAAATTTTAATTGTTATGAGCATATTTATAACATATACATATAAAACAAAGCACATCCAAGCCGTACTATCAAGTAACTTACACTATCACTTGAATGATATACATAAAGTAGTGTAAGCCCTGCTAGAGATCAAGTGCAATTTTCAATTTAAACAAGTCATGATCTCACAAACTTAACTATGTCAAGACCTGAAAGCATGACACTTGTTGCTGCATTTTAATTATTTTTCAAAGCACAAATTCAGATCATATGACATTTGCAAGAGATTACATGCCGCATCAACCTTATTCTAACCAACCAAGCCAAGCCTATGTCATTTGACAATCACAAGCTTAAGGACATGGTTTCAGTCATACACAACTTATGCCAAGTTCATATCTAAGTGCAATGATAAGCCATCTCAAAAGAAGAAGTGCGATGCATGCATATTCTCTTGATCTTTTTCTTAATTTTTCATTTGAACATAAAAGCTCAACATGTGAATAGTTGATTGATTATTTTTCATTATTAAAAGCACTTGTGAGCATGCAACAAGTTTAAAACAACAAGAAAGTTAGATCATGACCAGATTTAGTGTAAATAATTATTCAAATTACTAGTCATGGCAAAAACAATAAAATGTATAACATGAGTAATGTAGTAAGAAATTTCAGCATATAAAAGGAATCACAAAGTCATATATGTATGAAACACTATGCTCATATTATTTTAAATTCAGATTCACACATAGACTTCCCAAGTTTCAAAACTGCCCCTCAATTTAAGCCATGAGGATGCATAACCCATATTTCACTACGAATGAAACAAAAACGAGTGAAATCCAAAGGTTTTGTAAAAATGTCGGCCTATTGTTGTTCGGTATCTACATGGTGAAGCACAATGTTTCCATTTTCAACATTATCACGGAGAAACTGATACCTAATGTCAATGTGCTTTGTTCTGGAATATTGCACGGGGTTTTTAGCAATGCAAATGGCACTAGTGTTATCACAAAATACTGGAACACTATGATGGCTCTCTAGGACTATAGACTGTCCCCACATACCACCACTCGTCTTTTCTAAGCACTTTGTCCTCACTCGTGCGCACCCGGGAAAACTTCCCGGTCTATCACCCATCCCCAAATTCCTCTGGGCCAAGCACGCTTAACCCCGGAGTTCTTTGCAGGTGGGCTTCCGGAAAAGAAGGTATATCTTGGTGGTATGAGTAATCTATCAATCCTATTAAGCCGGGAGCCAGGATATCACACAATCCACCCCCCCCTTAGAAGACGGACGTCTTCGTCGGTCAACGCCAAGACAGTAACGTCCCCTCTTAGCCACGTCCGTACGTTTAGTACTGGCATACGCATACCGTACGTCCGGTTAGCAGCATACGTACCATACCATGTCCCACACAGAGGACCCACGCGTCATGCGTACGTACCTGCGTCCCTGACTCGTACCCTACCGTATCCTTGTCACTGACCCGTACGCACCCGTGAAACTGCGAGGGTCGGCTCTGATACCATTTATGATGGCTCTCTAGTACTATAGACTATCCCCACATACCACCACTCGTCTTTTCTACGCACTTTGTCCTCACTCGTGCGCACCCGGGAAAACTTCCCGATCAGTCACCCATCCCCAAATTCCTCTGGGCCAAGCACGCTTAACCCTGGAGTTCTTTGCAGGTGGCTTCCGGAAAAGAAGGTATACCTTGGTGGTATGAGTACTCTATCAATCCTATTAACCCTGGAGCTAGGATATCACAACACTATCTAGATCAACCCCATAGTCCTTAAGTGTTTGAATCCAAAGAATTTGTGAGCAAGCGCTAGCAGCAGCTACATATTCAGATTTGGCTGTGGATTGCGCAACTGAATTTTGTTTTCTAGAGGACCAAGCAACAAGTGAATTACCAAGAGAATAACAAGCGCCCAAAGAATTTTTCCTATCAATTCTACAACCCCCAAAATCAGCATCTGAAAAAGGTTTCAAAGTAACATTTGAGGAAGAAGGAAGAAGAATCCCAAATTCTTGAGTTCCATGTAAGTACCTGAGAATTCTTTTAATGGCTTGACGATGTGAAGCATGTGGGGAAGCTTGAAATCGTGCACAAAGACATACGATGAATTGTATGTCCAATCTTGATGCCGTGAGGTACAAAAGTGATCCAATCATACTTCTATATTCTTTTTGATCCACGGGTTCACCATCTTCATCAAGTTCAAGTGTCGTTGTTGTACCCGTTGGTGTCTGAAGAGACTTGCTTTTATCCATGTTGAAGCGCTTAAGAAGGTCTCTTGTATACTTTGTTTGATGCACAAAAGTACCCTCCTTGGTTTGCTTGATTTGCAGCACCAAAAAGTAAGTGAGTTCTCCCATCATACTCATCTCAAATTCTGAACTCATCATAGCTGAAAACTTGGACACAAGATCATGAGAAACACAACCAAAGATAATATCATACACATACACTTGAATGAATAATGAGTCATTGCCATGCTTAATCACAAAAAGAGTTTTATCAACCTTGCCCACGGTAAACCCCTTTTCAAGTAAGAATGTTTTTAATCTATCATACCATGCTCTAGGGGCTTATTTAAGACCATACAGTGCTTTGGACAGTTTGTAAACATGATTAGGAAAATTTGGATTTTCAAAACCCGGTGGTTGCTTGACATAAACCTCCTCATCTATGTAGCCATTAAGAAAAGCACTTTTAACATCCATTTGATATAAATTGAAATCTTTATATGCAGCAAATGCTAACAAAATTCTTATGGCTTCTAATCTAGCAACAGGAGCAAAAGTTTCATCAAAATCTAGTCCTTCAACTTGTGCGAAACCTTGAGCAACCAACCCAGCCTTATTCCTAACAACAACCCCATCCTCACTTTGTTTATTTTTAAACACCCATTTAGTACCGATTAGAGTGTGACCTTGAGACGGAGATACAAGTATCCAAACATTATTTCTTTCAAAATTTTCTAACTCTTCTTGCATGGCAATAATTCAAGATTCATTAGTGAGTGCGTGTGATATATCTTTGGGTTCAAAAGAAGCAACAAATGCAGAATGAGCATGAGAGTTTGGATCACAAAACCTGGACCGTGTGACTCATTCGTGCAAGCTTCCAATTATTTGTTGTGGAGGGTGACTTTTGAGGACCTGGAGGGGAGTAGACAATTCACACGCTCCTTCTTCTTCATGTTCGTCACAAATTGAAGAACTTGTGACTTCAGGACGATCTGGACCAGCAATGGTGGTCGTCGGTGCTGGTTGTTCAAAATCAGGAGCTGGAACAATGTCATTAGCTCCTGAATTTTCATGCAGCAGCATCACTTCTTCATGTTCTTCGATGAAAATACTCTCCCCCTGCGGATATGGGTCTGGTCCTGCAATATTATAGCTAGTACCTAGGCTAGCTTCATCAAAATAAACCCCACATTTCTCCACAATTTTGTTAGTGTCATGTAAAAGCACACGGTAGCCTCTAGTATGAGATGGGTAACCAAGAAACATGCCATCAACGGATCTAGGTTCAAATTTATCAAGATTACCATGTTTCTTAACAAAGGCATTTGCAACCAAAGACCCAAAAGTGTGTGACACTAGGCCTATGTCCAAACCGAAGTTCATATGGTGTTTTACCTAGCTTAGCACGCAAGAAAACACGATTTGAGACATAACAAGTAGTTGCAATTGCATCAGTGCAAAATTTTCTAGGAGTTTGATATTCATCAAGCATAGTCCTAGCCATCTCAACTAAGGTTCTGTTCTTTCTCTCTACAACACCGTTTTGTTGAGGTACATATGGTGAATAAAATTGATGATCTATTTTATTTTCAACACAAAAGTGATCAAACGATTGATTTTTAAATTTGGTTCCGTTATCACTTCTAATTGCTTTCAAAAATCCTGGGTGATCGATTGATAATCTATGAAATAAGGTTCTAAAGTAACTAAAAGTTTCATTCTTAGATTCCATAAAATAAACCCAAGAGTATCTATAATAGTCATCAACAATCACAAGAACATACCATTTAGCTCCGAAAGATTGAATACGTGAAGGTCCTACGGTGACAAGGTGCAAAAGTTGACCCGGTTCATTTGTCATTGTGAGAGGAGCATGTGAACCTGCAACCATCTTAGCATGTCTACAAGAAGAGCACACAATTTATTTGTCCCCTTTAAGCTTGGGCAGCCCACGTATGCGATGAAGAGCACTAACACGTGTGAGATGATCAAAGCCTACATGACCAAGTCTACGATACCAAAAATATAAGTCTTTTGAATCATTAGCAACTAGACATATATGCTTGGAGGATGACATACAAAAATCAGCTTTAAGAACTCTTCCAAACCGAGACATATTAAAAATGAGCTCATTATTTGAGTCTACAACCTTGCAACAATTTTTAGTGAAAATAATTTGCAGAATTTCATCTAGCAATTGTGAAACAGAAAACAAGTTGTATTTCAAATTTTTTAACAAGTGCCACTCTTCAATCTGTTCAAGGGGTAGAGAGGACAACAAACAAAGTATACCACAAAATGAAGATTGACTAGAGCTAGGCATGGCGGAACAAATGCAAGAGACTTGTTGGGGTTCTTACGTGATATTATGTCAATTGCATGAGTTTTTAACTTAGAATGTAGCACATCTAATGTAAGTGTACTCATGACAGTAGATTCACGAATAGATGTAACTTTCATCTACTAAATTGACATGTCTAATGCACTTAGTAATTGCCTAGCATTTTCAGCATCTGAAAAATTAACGTTGACACTACGCAAGATGCTGAGTATTTTATTGAAGCGAGCAAAGAGGTCATCGATTGACTCACCGGGTTGCATCTCGAAGCGCATGTATTCTTTCTTGAACATATCTTTTCTTACCTCCTTGATCGTGTTGGATCCTTCGTGGTAGTCACAAAGTGCTTTCCAAACATTGTATGCAGATCGGAGGTGTCCAACACGGTCAAAGTCACTTTGAGTTAATCCTTGTATGATAAAGTTCCGTGCTTTGTTGTTGTTGTCGACATCTCTCATGTTCGTAGCCATGACTTGATTGTTTGGCGGCACGTCATAAGGCTTGTACACCTTTTCCCATATTGCAAAGTCTTGCGCCTGGATGAAAACCTCCATACGTGCCTTCCAAACCTGAAAATCAATGCCACTAAACACATAAGGTTTTACGGAGTATTTCTCCATGATGATTAGTCAAAACACATGAAAATCACAAAGATTAGAGCACCGTCACTCTGATAACAATTGTAGGATCAAAGAGCACGTGAAAAAGCTACCAGAGGGGGTGAATGGTAGACTTGAACTTTTTAGCGGAAGCAACAAAAAAACCCCTCGGCAGAAAATCGATCTGTTAAAGAAACCGTGTATGTGACTGATCTAAACATGTTCAACCGTGACAAAAGTGCTATATATTATAGAGAATCAAGTCACAAAGACACAACAACAAGAATCACGGAAATCCATCAAAAATAACTCAAGTTATGATCGAAAGATCAAATGAGGGTCAATCTGTAACACCCCAAAATTTTGATTCAAAACCTTAAATCATGTTAAGAGGGGAATTTAAAAATTTTTGGACGTGTTGCATGTTTTGCAAAAATTCAAATTCAAACTGGAATTCAAATTAAACTCAAATCGGAAAAGAAATGGAAAAAAAAAGAGAAAACAGAAAAAAACCGGCCAGTGGGCCGAAACCCACCAGCCGGCCCAACTTACCCCGCGCCAGCCCGCAGTCGCGTGCCCGAGTTTTCTCACGCTGACAGGCGGGACCCACCCGGGCTTCGTCTTCCACCTCGCGCCGCGCCGGACTCTCTCTCACCGAATCCAAACCGATCGGAACTGTGGGGATCACAGCCGAATTTCGCTCGAGGAAGAAACGGACATGATCTAAACCACCCCGCCGCCTTCCCCCGTCTATAAAAACCCCGGCCCCGTTCTTTTTTTCCCACGCGATCGCCGATTTTTACTCCGGTGAGAACCGAGACTTCTCCGGTGAATTCCGGCCGATCTAAGCTCGGAAACTTCGAATCTAACTCGCTGGTCTTGATCCACCGCCTCCGGGGAACCTTGCAGGTGCAGAAAACTCGGTGACTTGCGGTGTAAACACAGCGCCGACGAGCTTCGCCGTGGTTTTGCCTCGGACCTCGCCGCCGATCACCTCCCAGGACCTCCGAGCTCAAGAAAACCCCCGAGGTGAGATCCCCGACCTCCCCTCTACCGATCTATGCCATAAGATCACAGTTCTAGGCAGAATTCTCGAGGATCCGAAAGTTTCCGGCGAGATCGCCGCTTCCCACCGCCGTGCGCCGCCGGCAGCGCCGCCCGCGCTCGATCAGAGCGACGTGGCCGCTTGTGCGCCGTTTATTTTAAATCGCACGGTAGGGTTTAAACCCCCGCGTACCAGTTCGATGTTATAATCTCGGCCGTCGGTTTAAAATCGGACGGTCCACATCAGCCCCGCGTTATAAAGACTGGAAATCTTACGTGCTACCCCCTAGTGTTCTCGGGAAATAAGAGCTAGCCCCGGAAACTTCTGATCTAGCCCCTAGAACTCCAGAAAATCATGTAAATTCATTTAAAAATCAGTTTTAGCCCCTGGACTTAATAAAAATTAGGAAAAACACCTCTGATAAGTGTAGCTAGACCCCTGGAAATTTTGAAAATAGTATTATAGACCCTGTAGTGGGGTAAGTTTATTTTTTTAGCCCTGTTTAGTATTTAATTTAGGAAATTGAATATGTAACTAGTGTTTAAAAATTAAAAAGTGGGACAAACATATTGTCAAAATTAAGTTAAAGACTTTCTCAGTGTTTAGGAAATTTTGGAGTGAGATAAAAACATATTTTGAACTGAATTGAATCTGTTTAATTTATTATTCACAATTAGGGACACATTTTTAAGTAATAAATAGTTTTAGAAAATAGGGAAAATAATTATGAAATAGTTTACATCAGAGGCAAAGGTCAAAATATGTTATTAAATTATTGAGGACCAGAACCTATTCTGTTTAGATGATGTGTATTACTAATTTCATAATAAAATACACAATTATGCATAGGAATATAAATCTGAAAATATAGCAACTAGTAAATGATAAATGGAGTTTTTAAAATCCAAAGAGTTCAGTTTAGGGTTGGTAGAAATTATGAAGGCACATATGGGGAAGAAAAATACTTTTCATACACACTTGGTAGTGAAAAGGTGTAGTAGTTGAATATAAGAAATTTATTGGAAACTCATATATATAGTATGTAAGTATAAATGTGGACACAAAAGTAGGAATCATATACACATGGTTAAAAGTGCATGCAAGCCACAACTCAACACACATAAAGTAACCACAACACATATAATGGTAAAGAACTTTCATAAATGTGAATGTGTGGTTTGTATGAAGTAGAAGTGTGAACTATGTCTTATGATTGTTGTTTTTCTTTTGCTATGTGTGATGGTATGATGTAGAACCTGCTCAAGAGCAAGTTATTCCTTTCCAAGACCAGGACTACCCATTTCAAGAGCAGCAAGAAGGAGGCAAGTGTCCTTGACCACTTTGATCCTATGCTAGGATGTGTAGATAGAATTATTTGCATTGTCAAGTTAAATATGAAACCCATGCTAGGAAGTTTCCCTAGAATTGCATCACCTTGTTTCCTTGTAGCTTGGGTTGGGATTTATTTTATCATGTCATTTATTATTATGCATATGCTTAGCCATGCTTAGAATGGGATATTTGGGATATGAGATCATCAATTTATTTTTACCATACTCTTGAATGAGATATTATGAGTTATGTAGAGGTAGGGATCAAGGCAAGTTGGATGTTTTGGCTGTGTGCTGGGTGCACGAGATTCGGGTTTGTGTTTAGTACTTGCCTGGATCCTAAGGACCGGTTCATGGAGCATGTAACCTGGCTTTACAGTGCCAACCACATGCTGAGATGGGGCAGCTTGGCCAATTAATTAGGTGTATCCCCGGCGTAGTATGGGTGTGTTGGATGGTGTGGGGAATAGGTGTCAGCTGGACTACCATATGAACCGCAAGGCTCGAGAGGGGGCCACTGCAGCGGGGTTGGAGCCTCTTGTATGCTGTTAGGGGTGAAACCTCAGTGGGCCCACGCTCGTCGGGAATCCCTTTGTAAAGGCTTCGTAGTGATCTCCTGGCTACACACCTGGGAAGTGTGAATGTGGTTCGTATCCACTGGCAAAATGGAGGTTCTTTTAGTCCACCCGGCAACGGGGGATGAAATCACTACATGTGGGTACAGTGGTACAAACTCTGCAGAGTCAAAACTGTCATGACAGCCGTGCTCACGGTCAAGAGCGGCTTGGACTTATTCATGATTAGAGGAGTGATGGTTTTGGAAGTTAAGGATGTTAAGCGGGGAGCTTAACATTGGAAATGATGTTATGGTTATTGGATTATGATGATGGGATGGGAGATTGGGACCATTTCACCTGTGTCGTAATGTAGGTGCTTAATAAGCTAAGGTGATAGGTATTTAATTGCGTAGTGCTTTAACCATGAGTTCAACCTCTCCTTGTTCTAGCCATGCATGATATAATTTTCCCACACTTGCTGAGTACCATTGGTACTCAACCTTGCATGTTTGTTGGTTTATATTGCTGCTCAGGTCAAGATAATGAGGTGGTGTATAATGACCAAGACTTTGGACCCGAAGAAGGTTTCTAGGTTCATGGAGACTCCCGGGCAACGCCTGTGATGGAGCCCTAAAGAATAATATTCCGCTGCTAGTTTATTTACTTGTGATGAACTTATTATTGTCCATCGAGACATTTGCTATGTAAGACTTAATTATATTAGACACCTGGCTTGTAATAAATGATGCTTCACTATTTGTCATCACATGTATGAGAAAATGATCCTGGCATACATGTGTTATTCACTTGGTTGTTCTTCGGAAAAACCGGGTGTGACAGAGGTGGTATCAGAGCCAAGGTTGCCCGTAGGAACGTGGACCTAGGTAGAAATGGACGTATTTAAGGGCCCTATTTTCTTAAAAACTATTTTCCAAGGTGTGGGTTGAAAAGTGTTATTTAAGGAGTCATTTTCTTCATCTTACCCCAACTTTCATTCAAAATACGATTTTTGTTTGAGAGTTTATCTAACCTAATTTTAAATTCTTTTTGTTTTAGATGGTTCGCATGATTCGCACCGCTCGCAAGTCCACAGGAGGGAGAGTTCCCGTAGTAGCCCTTGCCGAAAGAGAGGAGAGCCGTCCGGTGACGTACCTTTCCTACGGATTGGCAGTAGGAGTCTTATTGCGCCGTCTTCGGCGTATGCTCGAAGTCGCCGGCAATACGGGCAAGCTAATTATCCACTATAACTCCACCAGGAGCATCCGTGAGAAGAAGGAAGAATGGAGCTCAGAGATGAGGATTATACACGAAAATCAGCTGCTTAAGATTCACCACTCTCCAGCTTGTCGGGCAACACAGGTCGATGCGGAGAAAGATGTCACCTGGGAGGCCATCACCTGCCAGAGTCACATCTATCGTCGCCACTTGGACAAAACTGAGTACATGTATGTCCTCCAACGTGATAGTGGTACCATGGAGTACATGTACCCGCCAGTGCAGCAAGGGACTTCCCATGAGCACATGGACTTGTGCTTGGAGGATGCTGCTATGCTCAGCACTCGACTGCAGGAGTGTCAACAAGAGCTTCAGGATGTCCGGGACACCCTGAAGGAAACGGAGGCGTTGCTGCGAGCCTGCTTAAAGGCGAGGGAAAGAGGAGATGGGAATGAACTGTGTGTCACCGCGAATGATACATGGACTCCTGACTCCCCGAATCGCCGAGCGATCAGGCGTCGTCGCACTTCTCCACCAGCAGCCTCCCCACCCAAAGCGGAGTCAGAAGGCAGCCACAATGATGAGGAAGATCCTGAGGAGCCAGCTCAAGAAAACGAGTAGTGTAGAGTCCTTCCCTTAGTTAGCAAGATGTCGAATAGTCAAGTCGTTACGTTAAGTTAATGGTGTGTTAATGCTTAGTGTGTGACGTGAGTTGTGGAAGCCATGAGCAATTGTCCACAGCCTCGTCTTCAGATTGTTTTGCTTTGGTGTGTGAACCCACATGAAATAATAGTGCATTTATTTGGTGTGAGATATGAACCCTCGTAAAAGTATAACAAAGCCTCAACACTTCAAAGTACAAACAAAATGAAAGTAGTAAGATGATACTAAATGCTTTCAAATTAACATTGGTTGATTCTGCCAGATGGCCGGAAGAGGAAAAGGACGTGCAGCCAACCCCGCCAACAACAACAATGAGGCATGCAACCCTCATCTTTCTGGAGGCCAGGACCGGGGTGGTCGCCGTGAAGGAGTTGATCCCCTCCACCAAATGCTGGAGAATCAGAATCAGCTCATCCAGAACTTGACTCAAGTGGTGGCCAACTTGCATCAAGTTCCACCTCCACAAGCTGCACCACGCCAACCAAGGTTGAGTGAGTTTCTAGGAACTCAACCTCCAAAGTTTGCAAGTGCTGCTGAACCTCTGGAGGCAGATGATTGGCTGAAGACCATTGAAAGTAAGATGAGGATTATACAATGCCAAGGGTATGAGAGGGTGATGTTTGCCTCTCATCAATTGCATGGACCTGCTGCTAATTGGTGGACCGCCTACGTTGCCGCCCATCATGACCCTGAGAACATCACTTGGGAAGAGTTCAAGCGTAGCTTCCGCAACCATTTCATCCCAAGAGGTGAACTCAAAAACAAGAGGAAGGAGTTTTTGGGACTGCAGCAGGGAAACATGACGGTGAGGGAATACCTCACTAAATTTACTCAACTATCCAGTTATGCCCCACGAGACATAGAGACTGATGAGCAGAAACAAGATTGTTTCGTGGAAGGGCTTACCGCAGATATGCAGTGTGCAATGTCCTCAAATGAGTATGAAAGCTTCCAAAAGATGGTGGACAGAGCATTTGTGGTAGAAAGGAAGCTAAAGGCCCTAGAAAATGAGAATAAGAGGAAGGCCGGGTGGTCACATCAAGCCTCAGGGAGCAACACCCGCCCACGTATGATGCAGCAACCTACGGGACAGACGAGCCGTGCTGCGGTACCCTATTCAGCACCAAGAGGGTACAACCCAAACTACAGGCCTTCCGCAGCACCAGCACAGCCGCAACGTCAGTTTGTGCAGCAGCCTCGCCCCGCATATCCACCTCGACCCGCAGTGCAAGGACCCCCAAACCAACCCCAAGACAACAAAGGCCAGGCATCTAAGATTGGGGTGCAATGTTTTAGCTGTGGTGAAGTGAGGCACTACGCCCATAAATGCCCAAAGAAGAAGCCTGCGCCGCCACAACAGAAGAATGTAATGAGAGGACGGGTGAACCACGTCACTATGGAGGAAGCACAAGAGGCACCCGACGTGGTAGTTGGTAAGTTTCCTGCCAATTTACACCTTGCAACTCTGCTGTTTGATTCTGGTGCTACCCACTCATTCATTGCTCAAGGGTTTGTTAAGAAGCATGACCTAGCAACCACACAAATGAACCATATGCTAGCTGTAAACTCTCCAGGTGGAGAAATAAGGACAAGACAAGTGTGTCCCAAAGTGAACCTAGAGATTAATGGGGTAGTATTTACTGCTAACCTCATAGTGATAGATTCACAAGGGATAGATATTATTTTGGGTATGGATTGGTTGACCAAACATAAAGGAATCATCTATTGTTCGACCAGAACGGTGGAACTAACTCACCCTAGTGGCACAAGAGTAAAGTTCATAACGATACACGAGCCTAGGAGGGACATTAAATTAAATCAAGTGGAGGTGAAAGTTGAGGAAATCAGGACTATCAGGGAATATCCAGATGTTTTTCCGGAGGAGTTGCCAGGTATGCCTCCCGACCGTGAAGTGGAATTCGCAATTGAGCTAGTACCGGGAACAGCCCCGATATACAAGAGACCTTATCGGATGGACTCCAAGCAGCTAGAAGAACTCAAGGATCATTTGAGAGAATTGACAGAGAAGGGGTATATTCGCCCTAGTTCCTCACCATGGGGAGCTCCGGTGATATTTGTGCCCAAGAAAGACAGAACCCAAAGGTTATGCGTGGATTACCGTGCTTTGAATGAGGTAACCATCAAGAACAAGTACCCATTGCCTCGCATTGAAGACTTGTTTGATCAGTTGAGGGGAGTTTGTGTGTTCTCGAAAATTGATCTCAGGTCGGGATACCACCAACTCAAGATAAGGCAATCTGATATTCCCAAGACAACTTTCGTATCTCGGTACAGACTGTATGAATACACTGTCATGCCTTTCGGGCTAACCAATGCCCCGGCATACTTCATGTATCTCATGAACAAGGTATTCATGGAATATCTGGACAAATTTGTGGTGGTTTTCATAGATGACATTCTCGTCTTCTCCAAAGATGAAGAGGAACATGAGAAACATCTAAGGTTGGTGTTGTAGAGGCTGACAGAACACCAACTATATGCCAAGTTGAGCAAGTGTGAGTTTTGGCTGAAGAGAGTTCCCTTTTTAGGACATATAATCTCGGAGGGAGGAATCTCCGTAGATCCCGCCAAAATCGAGGATATACAGAAGTGGAAGACCCCTGAAAATGTCGGGGAAGTTCGAAGCTTTTTGGGATTGGCTGGATACTATCGACGGTTTATTGAGGGATTCTCCAAGATCTCGAGACCTCTCACCAAACTGTTGGAGAAGGGAATCACATTCACCTAGACGCCACAGTGCGAGACGAGCTTTCAGGAGCTAAAGAAGAGATTGACAACAGCCCCAGTGTTGGTTATGCCAGATATGTAGAAGAGTTTCACAGTGTACTGCGATGCCTCTGGAAACGGGTTGGGATGTGTTCTCATGCAAGAAGGACATGTCGTGGCTTATGCATCCCGGCAGCTTCGGAAGCACGAGAAGAACTATCCTACACATGACCTAGAACTAGCCGCAGTGGTACACACGTTGAAAATTTGGCGACTCTATTTGATGGGGAAGAGGACAGAGATATATACGGATCATAAGAGTTTGAAGTACATTTTCACACAGCCAGATCTCAACCTCAGAAAAAGGAGATGGTTAGAGCTAATCAATGACTTTGATGTGGGCATCAACTATCATCCTGGGAAAGCAAACATCGTGGCCGATGCTTTGAGTCGGAAAGTGCAGGTCAATAAGTTGAGCTTGAAGGACATGCCTGCAGAATTGGACGACGAGGTTATAAGGCTCAATCTATGTCTAGTAAATAGTAGTGAAGCCATCGCCATGGAAGTGGACTCCACACTCGAGCGAGACATACGCGAGGGCCAAAAGAATGATGAGAAGATACAGGAAATCAGGCAACTCATCAAGGAAAATAAAGCTCAAGGTTTCAGAGAGGATGAACAAGGTATGGTGTGGCACGGGAAAAGGATCTGTGTGCCAGAAGTAAAGGAGATCCGTGAATTAATTTTGAAGGAGGCTCACGATTCCGACTATTCCATTCATCCTGGGAGTACGAAGATGTACCAGGACCTCAAGAGCAGGTATTGGTGGTATGGCATGAAGCGAGACGTCGCGGAACATGTTGCCCTATGTGACACATGTCAGTTGGTGAAAGCAGAACATCAACGACCCGCGGGATTATTGCAACCACTCAAAGTGCCTGAATGGAAATGGGAAGAAATCAGCATGGATTTTGTCGTGGGATTGCCTAGGACCCAATCCGGGTATGATTCAATATGGGTCATCATTGATAGGCTAACCAAGGTAGCTCATTTCATCCCCGTGAAAGAAAGCTACAGCGGATCCAAATTGGCAGAATTGTACATGTCAAGGATCGTGTGTTACCATGGAGTGCCAAAGAAGATAGTGTCGGACCGAGGGACACAGTTCACCTCGAGGTTTTGGCAGAAGTTGCATGAAACCATGGGAACCCATCTGAACTTCAGCTCTGCCTATCATCCCCAAACTGACGGGCAGATGGAAAGAATCAATCAGATCCTTGAAGATATGTTAAGAGCATGTGCACTCAAAAACAATAGGAGTTGGGACAAGAACTTACCGTATGCGGAGTTTTCCTATAACAACAGCTATCAAGCTAGTATGAAGATGTCACCGTTTGAAGCTTTGTATGGAAGGAAGTGCAGAACTCCCCTATTTTGGAACCAAACAGGAGAAAGTAAAGTGTTTGGTCCAGAAGTGCTACAAGAAGCCGAGGCGAAGGTGAGGGAGATTCGCAACAACTTGAGGATAGCACAGACACGCCAAAAGAGCTATGCCGATGTACGAAGAAGAGAGCTCGTTTTCAACGTGGGAGACTATGTTTATCTCAAGGTGTCCCCTATCAGAGGACTTCGTCGGTTCAAGGTGAAAGGGAAGTTGTCACCTCGATACATCGGACCCTTTCAAGTTTTGGAAAGGAAAGGCGAAGTGGCATATCAACTAGAGTTACCGGTTCATCTATCGGATGTGCACGATGTATTCCATGTGTCACAACTCAAGAAATGTCTGAGGACGCCTGAAGAGGTGTTACCCATGAATGAAGTGGATGTAGCCGATGATTTGTCTTATGCCGAGCAACCATACAAGAGTTTGGAGACAATGGAACGCCTCACCAGAAATAAAAGAATCCGGATGTGCAAGATGCAGTGGAAGCATCACTCAGAAGAGGAAGCCACCTAGGAGCGGGAAGATGAGCTCAAGGCACAATTTCCGGAATTGTTTTCTTAGAAACAACAATCTCGAGGACGAGATTTCTTTTATGGGGGGTAGAGCTGTAACACCCCAAAATTTTGATTCAAAACCTTAAATCATGTTAAGAGGGGAATTTAAAAATTTTTGGACGTGTTGCATGTTTTGCAAAAATTCAAATTCAAACTGGAATTCAAATTAAACTCAATCAGAAAAGAAATGGAAAAAAAAAAGAGAAAACAGAAAAAAACCGGCCAGTGGGCCGAAACCCACCAGCCGGCCCAACTTACCCCGCGCCAGCCCGCAGCCGCGCGCCCGCGTTTTCTCACGCTGACAGGCGGGACCCAGCCGGGCTTCGTCTTCCACCTCGCGCCGCGCCGGAATCTCTCTCACCGAATCCAAACCGATCGGAACTGCTGCGGATCACAGCCGAATTTCGCTCGAGGAGGAAACGGACATGATCTAAACCACCCCGCCGCCTTCCCCCGTCTATAAAAACCCCGGCCCCGTTCTGTTTTTCCCACGCGATCGCCGATTTTTACTCCGGTGAGAACCAAGACTTCTCCGGTGAATTCCGGCCGATCTAAGCTCGGAAACTCCGATCTAACTCGCTGGTCTTGATCCACCGCCTCCGCGGAACCTTGCAGGTGCAGAAAACTCGGTGACTTGCGGTGTAAACACAGCGCCGACGAGCTTCGCCGTGGTTTTGCCTCGGACCTCGCCCCCGATCACCTCCCAGGACCTCCGAGCTTAAGAAAACCCCCGAGGTGAGATCCCCGACCTCCCCTCTACCGATCTATGCCATAAGATCACAGTTCTAGGCAGAATTCTCGAGGATCCGAAAGTTTCCGGCGAGATCGCCGCTTCCCGCCGCCGTGCGCCGCCGGCAGCGCCGCCCGCGCTCGATCAGAGCGACGTGGCCGCTTGTGCGCCGTTTATTTTAAATCGCACGGTAGGGTTTAAACCCCCGCGTACCGGTTCGATGTTATAATCTCGGCCGTCGGTTTAAAATCGGACGGTCCACGTCAGCCCCGCGTTATAAAGACTGGAAATCTTACGTGCTACCCCCTGGGGTTCTCGGGAAATAAGAGCTAGCCCCGGAAACTTCTGATCTAGCCCCTGGAACTCCAGAAAATCATGTAAATTCATTTAAAAATCAGTTTTAGCCCCTAGACTTAATAAAAATTAGGAAAAACACCTCTGATAAGTGTAGCTAGACCCCTGGAAATTTTGAAAATAGTATTATAGACCCTGTAGTGGGGTGAGTTTATTTTTTAGCCCTGTTTAGTATTTAATTTAGGAAATTGAATATGTAACTAGTGTATAAAAATTAAAAAGTGGGACAAACATATTGTCAAAATTAAGTTAAAGACTTTCTCAGTGTTTAGGAAATTTTGGAGTGAGATAAAAACATATTTTGAACTGAATTGAATCTGTTTAATTTATTATTCACAATTAGGGACACATTTTTAAGTAATAAATAGTTTTAGAAAATAGGGAAAATAATTATGAAATAGTTTACATCAGAGGCAAAGGTCAAAATATGTTATTAAATTATTTAGGACCAGAACCTATTCTGTTTAGATGATGTGTATTACTAATTTCATAATAAAATACACAATTATGCATAGGAATATAAATCTGAAAATATAGCAACTAGTAAATGATAAATGGAGTTTTTAAAATCCAAAGAGTTCAGTTTAGGGTTGGTAGAAATTATGAAGGCACATATGGGGAAGAAAAATACTTTTCATACACACTTGGTAGTGAAAAGGTGTAGTAGTTGAATATAAGAAATTTATTGGAAACTCATATATATAGTATGTAAGTATAAATGTGGACACAAAAGTAGGAATCATATACACATGGTTAAAAGTGCATGCAAGCCATAACTCAACACACATAAAGTAACGACAACACATATAATGGTAAAGAACTTTCATAAATATGAATGTGTGGTTTGTATGAAGTAGAAGTGTGAACTATGTCTTATGATTGTTGTTTTTCTTTTGCTATGTGTGATGGTATGATGTAGAACCTGCTCAAGAGCAAGTTATTCCTTTCAAAGACCAGGACTACCCATTTCAAGAGCAGCAAGAAGGAGGCAAGTGTCCTTGACCACTTTGATCCTATGCTAGGATGTGTAGATAGAATTATTTGCATTGTCAAGTTAAATATGAAACCCATGCTAGGAAGTTTCCCTAGAATTGCATCACCTTGTTTCCTTGTAGCTTGGGTTGGGATTTATTTTATCATGTCATTTATTATTATGCATATGCTTAGCCATGCTTAGAATGGGATATTTGGGATATGAGATCATCAATTTATTTTTACCATACTCTTGAATGAGATATTATGAGTTATGTAGAGGTAGGGATCAAGGCAAGTTGGATGTTTTGGTTGTGTGCTGGGTGCACCAGATTGGGGTTTGTGTTTAGTACTTGTCTGGATCCTAAGGACCGGTTCATGGAGCATGTAACCTGGCTTTACAGTGCCAACCACATGCTGAGATGGGGCAGCTTGGCCAATTAATTAGGTGTATCCCCGGTGTAGTATGGGTGTGTTGGATGGTGCGGGGAATAGGTGTCAGCTGGACTACCATATGAACCGCAAGGCTCAAGAGGGGGCCACTGCAGCGGGGTTGGAGCCTCTTGTATGCTGTTAGGGGTGAAACCTCAGTGGGCCCACGCTCGTCGGGAATCCCTTTGTAAAGGCTTCGTAGTGATCTCCTGGCTACACACCTGGGAAGTGTGAATGTGGTTCGTAGCCACTGGCAAAATGGAGGTTCTTTTAGTCCACCCTGCAACGGGGGATGAAATCACTACATGTGGGTACAGTGGTAAAACTCTGCAGAGTCAAAACTGTCATGACAGCCGTGCTCACGGTCAAGAGCGGCTTGGACTTATTCATGATTAGAGGAGTGATGGTTTTGGAAGTTAAGGATGTTAAGCGGGGAGCTTAACATTGGAAATGATGCTATGGTTATTGGATTATGATGATGGGATGGGAGATTGGGACCATTTCACCTGTGTCGTAATGTAGGTGCTTAATAAGCTAAGGTGATAGGTATTTAATTGCGTAGTGCTTTAACCATGAGTTCAATCTCTCCTTGTTCTAGCCATGCATGATATAATTTTCCCACACTTGCTGAGTACCATTGGTACTCAACCTTGCATGTTTGTTGGTTTATATTGCTGCTCAGGTCAAGATAATGAGGTGGTGTATAATGACCAAGACTTTGGACCCGAAGAAGGTTTCTAGGTTCATGGAGACCCCCGGACAACGCCTGTGATGGAGCCCTAAAGAATAATATTCCGCTGCTAGTTTATTTACTTGTGATGAACTTATTATTGTCCATCGAGACATTTGCTATGTAAGACTTAATTATATTAGACACCTGGCTTGTAATAAATGATGCTTCACTATTTGTCATCACATGTATGAGAAAATGATCCTGGCATACATGTGTTATTCACTTGGTTGTTCTTCGGAAAAACCGGGTGTGACTGATCTAAACATGTTCAACCGTGACAAAAGTGCTATATATTATAGAGAATCAAGTCACAAAGACACAACAACAAGAATCACGGAAATCCGTCAAAAATAACTCAAGTTATGATCGAAAGATCAAATGAGGGTCAATCTGTTCTACACGAGTAAAAACCAGATCTGCAACACTGCAAAGAAACTCATGTAGATCAGAAACTACAAATCCAATGACCGTGCAATTTTTACAGATGATATATAATCAAGTTTTAAAGACAACCCAAAAAGAATCTCGTCAATTGGATATGTAAAACTCTAGTTATGATCAAAACACCGAAGCACTGTCGTGCTGTCCAGAAACTCGTCGAGAAAGACTTGACAAAAACAAGTCGAACGAACAAGGCACAAAAGCTCCTCTAAATTATGAAATTTATTTATAAAAACATAAGAGGAACATCCCAAAGTCTTGCTCCCACGAGCCTTGGCCTCCCTTGCTGTAACACCCTTAAATTCATTTCCATGCATTGCATACATTTTTCATATAGAGAAACATTATAAAAGAAGTAGAAATGGAGAAAGAACTATAGAAATTGAGAAAGAACTATAGAAATGGAAAAAGAACCATAGAAATGGAGAAAGGAACCATAGAAATGGAGGAAGGAAACATAGAAATTGAGAAAGAACCATAGAAATGGAGGAAGGAACCATAGAAATGGAGGAAAAACTACAGAAATGGAGAAGGAAATATAGAAATGGAGAATGGGGCATAGAAATGGAAAAGGGCAATGTAGAAATAAAGAATGGGACATAGAAATGGAGAGGGGAATGTAGAAATGGAGAATGGGACATAGAAATGGAGAGGGGAATGTAGAAATAGAGAATGGGACAAAGAAATGGAGAGAGGATTGTAGAAATGGAGCAAGTGACATAGAAATGGTGAGGAATGGGAAAAAGATAGCTGAAGTAAGCCATTCCCAAATTTCCCCAAAATTTGCAAATTCCCCGATTCCATAAAAGGGGAATTTTCCCACATTTGGGGGGATAAAATCCCCAAGGCTGCCGCACCTAACTGAAAATATAAGTTTGTTCAGATCCAAAATTGAGTAGGACTTTTATTTGAGCTCCAATTGGAGTAGGACTCCTCTTTTCCCCCTTATAAATATAATCCCCACCCCCTTGGCCGACCCCTCTCTCTTTTGGTCGTCCCCCCCCCCTTCTGCCAAGCCCCCTTCCTTGCTGCCAAGTCGCCAAGTTCCCCCCTTGCCAGAATTTGGCCGCCGTGGAGCCCCGACGTCGCCAGAGAAGAAGCCCGACGATCTGTCCTACCAAAATTTTCCATAGAAAAATTCCCCACTGCTGCCATTGCCAGGAGGAAGGCCCTGACACCAAAAGGAAGTGAGGTAGGTCCCCATTACCCATCTTACGACATCGTCGCTGTTTCTACTCATCCTTTTTCTTCACCCCCTTCGAGCAGAAACTTTTATGTGTGAACCGACCGTATTTTGATCGGTTTTTGACGGTGGAATTGATCTAGATCTTGAGTCAAGATAATCACCACGTCCACATTTGATCCCAGCACCCTTGTTCATCATAAAACCCTATGAAAGCCCATTAAAACATGCAAGAACACGTAAACTTGTTTAATAAAACAGCACCATAGGATTTGCATTCATCTACCCCATTGCATCTTGAGTAAAGTTTGTGCATGATGATTGATTGATGTGAATTTTGTATGTGTGTGATCGTGAGTAGAAGAACAAGCTCAAGAGGCCATCTACGACGAACTACAGCACCAAGACATCGAGACGCTTGAACAACAAAAACCACGGGAGCAAGGCAAGTGCCCCTTGACCATATTGATCCCATGTTTTGGAACTGTTTTGTTTGTGAAAACCCGTACACATGAGTCAACTTTATGGGACACCCTTTTATAGGAGTTTACTAGTTTTGTTAACCATCCTTATCACCGGAAAAGTTGATGAGTCGGGTATGGTCATTTTTCCTTTTTGCTTCGCTTAATTCACGGGATAAGGGAAGCTGAAATAAAACCTGTCTAGCTACTGCACTCATATGAATAATGATGATGAGAACTTGATGATGTTAATGGGCATGGAATCGGGGAGATCTAGGCAAGCTTGGTTCGTGAATGTTGCTGGATGAGATGGTGGAACTTGCCTTAGATCTAAGGACCGGTTCATGCGAGAATATGCCACGAAAACAGTGCCACCACAAGGCCAAGTATGGGTGCGGCTTAGCTGATTAATTAGGTGTGTTGCTAGCTTGTTATGGACCGTGGATGGCGTGGGGAATGGGAGTTGAGGAGGACTACCCTGGGAACTGCATGGCACAAGAGGGGCCCGTGGGTGGGAGAATGGTGATTCGAACCTGCCGGTGAAACCTCAGTGAGTCCATACATCTAGTAGCCTCTTTGTAAAGGCTATTTTGTGATCTCTTGGCCATACACCGACGGTTGTGTACTGGCATAATGCAGGTTCTGCAGTCGCCAACGGGTGACGAAATCACGAACTTGTGGGTAAAGTGGTGCCACCTCTGCAGAGTGTAAAACTATCATGATAGCCGTGCTTCCGGTCACAAGCACCTGGCCAACTCACATGATTAGAGGGAAAAACTTGGAATGCTTATTCGGTATGGTTATTGTATGGTTATTGGGATTGGTTTTGGGACTGTTTTGAGTCATGAAAATGAGTTTGGTTTCGGTTATGTGAATATGAGATGATTATGAATATTTATGAGTATGAGATGAACTTGAGAAAGATTAATGGCTGGTTGAGACTTTAGAAAAGGAGATTTATGATGAAAGAATGTTGCTGATTTACTTTGTTATATTGGAATTAAATTCATCTAGACTTAGTTGCTGTTTTTATCATGTTTGTGAAATAAAATTTGCTTGCTGCAATGAGCCTTTTTTATTGCCTACCTTGTTGTAAGCTACATGTTATACTTTTCCCGCACTTGCTGAGTACAACATGTACTGACCCTTGCATTACCACATAAACATCAGCTACAGGAGATGAGTACTTCAAGGACCATGTGGAGTACTAGGCGTGCGAACTACCATCAACATGCCTGTGGAGTTGAAGTTGGAGCCTGCTGTTTAGTTGTTTCCGCTGTCGTTTAGAGCCTTCCACTGCCAGAATAAGTTAGATATTCATGAGTGAGACATACAGTCATTGTAATAAAGTACTTAAACCCTATTTATTCGTGGTTATATTCTGAATTCAGTTTGTGGATTACATGTGTATGTGTGATGAACATACTGGGCACACATATGCATTCACTTGGTTCTATTTTTGGAACCGGGTGTCACAGATTGGTATCAGAGTCACGTTGACCGTAGGACGCATTCCAAGGTAGAATGGACACTCTAAAACACATAGGAACACCCCTATAAACTGCTATTTTCGAAAATTGTGTCACACCCGGTTTCTCCAATAAGCAACTGAGTGAATATCACATGTATGCCAGGATCATTTTCTCATAGATGTGACGACAAATAGTGAAGCAACATTATATTACAAGCCAAGTGTTCGAATATAAATAAGTCTTACACAGCATAACATCTCGATGGATGATAATATGTTCATAACAAGTAAATAAAACAGCAGCGGAAGATAAGTCTTTGTGAGCTTCATCACAGGCGTTGCCCGGGGGACTCCGTGAACCTAGAATCCTTCTACGGGTCCGAAGTCTTGGTCATTGAACACCACGTCATTCCCTTGGCCTGAGCAGCAATTTAAAACTAATAGAAAAGCAAGCTCGAGTACCGTAGGTACTCAGCAAGTGTGGGAAAGTTATGTCATGCATGGCTAGAGCAAGGATAGGTTGAACTCATGGTTAAAGCACTACGCAATTAATACCTATCACCTTAGCTTATTTAGCACCTACATTACTACATAGGTCAAATGGTCCCAATCCCCTAACCCATCATCAATATCATGTAACCATAACATCATTTCCAATGTTAAGCTCCCCGCTTAACATCCACAACATCCCAATTCCCCATCCTCTAATCATGAATAAGTCCAAACCGCTATTGACCGTGAGCACGGCTGTCATGACAGTTTTGACTCTGCAGAGATTGCACCACTGTACCCACATGTAGTGATTTCATCCCCCGTTGCCGGGTGGACTAAAAGAACCTCCATTATGCCAGTGGCCGCGAACCACGTTCACACTTCCGAGGTGTGTAGCTAGGAGATCACTACGAGGCCTTTACAAAGGGATTCTCGAGGAGTGTGGGCCCACTGAGGTTTCACCCCTGACAGCATACAAGAGGCTCCAACCCCGCTGCAGTGGCCCCCTCTTGAGCCTTGTGGTCCATATGTTAGTCCAGCTGACACCTATTCCTCACACCATCCAAACACCCATACTACGCCGGTTATGCACCTAATTAATTGACCAAGCTGCCACATCTCAGCAGGTGGTTGGCACGGTAAAGCCAGGTTACATGCTCCATGAACCGGTCCTTAGGATCTAGGCAAGCACTAAACACAAACCCGAGTCTCGTGCACACAGCACCAACCAAAGCATCCAACTTGCCTCGATCCCTACCTCTACATAATTCATAATATCTCATTCAAGGGTAAGGTGACCAAGTTGATGATCTCATATCCCATTTATCCCATTCTAAGCATGGCTAAGCATAAGTAATATAAATGAATGACATAATAAAATAAATCCCAACCCAGGCTTCAAGGAAGTAAGATAATGAAAATCTAGGGAAACTTCCTAGCTTGGGCATCATATTCCAAATTGACAATGCAATTAAATTCTAACTACACATCCTAGTATAGGATCAAAGTGGTCAAGGACACTTTCCTTCTTCCTGCTGCTCTGGGAATGGAAAGTCTTGATCTTGAAAGGTGAGAACCTGTTCTGGGGCTGGTTCTACTCATGCCAATACACATAGCAAAAGAAAACAACATTCCATAAGCCATAGTTCACATTTCCACTCATGCAAACCACACGTGCATACATATGAAAGTCATACACATATTTAAGTATTGTGTTTACCCTAGATATGTTGATTCTGAGCATTACATGCACTTTTAAACATATATATTATTTCTAGCTTTAATATTCAGATTCCTAAGTGCACACTATATATGAACTTCCAATTTGAACAAATTTTCTATATTGAATAATACACTTCTTAGTCACAAAATTTGTATAAAAGATAACTTCCTACTCCAAATAGGTTTTCAGATCTGCTACAAAACCTTAATTTTAAGTTTTTCATTTGGGAACCTCACTTGACATTTTCTAACTAGGTATACCTATTTTCCTATATTTTCATATTTATTTTCCATACCTAAAAGTGAAATTTAATACTAAGATAGCACAAGATGTCTCCTAAACAGAATGTGCTTAGATCTAAAATGTCCAATAAAATATCTTTTGACTTCCTCTCTGATGAGGATCAATTTAAATTTATTTTTACCCATTGTCAGAATTATTTTATAGTCTAAAATGAATTTCTACCAATAAAACAGCAACTTAAATTCATACAAAAATTTCTACTGTTCCATTTACCTGAACAGAACCTTCATAAATTTTTCCTACCCCTTTTTGGTTACTTAGATTCATTTTCCCACATTTTAAACTTGTTTTATGCCTAAAGGGTATATTTCAGAGATAAATTACAAAACAGCTAATCTCATTTAGTTTAAAAGTTTATTTCCCCTCTAAATTCAGACCTCAGATTGTTCTACCAATTTTCACAGATTTAGAATAATTCAACTGAACTTACACCTATGTTTAAATTTAAATCCTATTCACATATTCAATTTCCTGAAATTAATACTTCCCAGGGACTGATGTGCAATTTCACACTGCAGTGGGGTCCCATTTCTCATTTTCTAAATTTTCAGGGGTCTAACTGTGCAAAACAGGGGGGTCTTCCTAATTCTTATTAAGTCCAGGTGCTAAAACTGATTTTTAAAAGAATTTACATGAATTTCTGAGGGTCCAGGGGCTAGATCAGAAGTTTCCAGGGCTAGCTCGTGTTTTCCGAGATCCCCAGGTCGTAGCGCGTAAGATTCCCGGCCTTTATAATGACACGAGCCCACGGCCTTGTCGAGCCAGGATCATGCTGAGGGGTGCTGCGTTGCACAGCACCGGATAACACACATCAAAGGTACAAAGCGGAAGCGAAATTTTATTACATAAACGAGTTTATGAACAGTTGTACATCAAAATAAGTCCAGTCTATACTCATGGGCGTAGACTACGGATCAAGTGCACGTTCAGCCCTTGAACGTGTCCTTGCTAGCACACACACACACTATCTCTGCGGCATGCACGGCTCCCACTCGACGGGGTTCCCCTCCTGGGGTTCCGTCTCCTCTTCGGGAGCCCCTTCCTCATAGAACCCTGCAAAAGCTTCAAACACAAGCAGTGAGCACGAAGGCTCAGGAAGACTAACCAGTCTCTCCTAAACATGGAACTTCTACATGAGGGATTCATGGGTTACATGAGGAAAAATCATTTGCAAGGACTCACCTAATTAGTAAAACCTTACTTTCAAGTTTTAGCAGCAGGTTGTGGAGAACCTTACGCTAAGGCACATGACAGAGCCGCAATCAAAGAAGAAACGCATTTCTCTCATGTACTTTGCCCAAAGTTGAAAGAAACTTTAGTTAGCTCTAAACTACAACAAACCATTCAAGCAAACTCCATCTTTCAATCAGCAACATTTTAACATGCAACTAGCCTGTTCTTTCTACGTCACGGTACAGTGAACAAGTGGTACTCACTGACCGTGAGGGACGGTGATTATAATCGATTTACACCTGCACGGTTACCCGAATAACCCATCACGTACGCCCATACTCGATGTTGCCTACAACAACCATCACGGACGCCGTACGCAACCACCTTTCGCCCGTCAGCCAAATATTGAACCAGTCCCATCGTCCCGAGCAAGAGGTCTCTGCACGCACATCTCAGTGCCGCCAGCCGATTTACACCTCGAGCTCTCAACCTACCCTCTGAACGACGGGCAATGCCTCAATACCCAGCTACCCGAGTTACATCAGTTTCCCGGTTCCCATATAGCCGGTAGGTCTTCGGTTCTGTTCTAGCTTGTTCAATAGGCCCACACATGGCTTGGTCCTCAATCGACACAAGCGGAGCTATAGCACAAAGGCCCCAAAGTCCTGCTGCCCTTACTCTCCGCTCGGTCTCATCTTTCTTGCCATGTGTATCATGTGCTATCTCTACCCGAGTCGAGTGCCTCTAGCCTATGCTCGCGAGTAGTTCCAACTACTCGACTTGTACCGAATCCTACACTATCTTAGCATTGCAGTAGCTAATGGGGTTTTCAATCTTAATCCCAACCCATGATTTTTTTGGCTATGCAGTTGGGTTTCCAAACAAGACTCTAATGCAAGGAATAATAGTATGCAAGTATGTGCTCAAAACAATAAAAAATTGTAAAAAGGTTAATGCAAACCGGAGCTTGCCTTGCTGCTCTTGGTCGTAGGCTAGCTGCTCCTCCGGAGTAACGAAGTCTAGGACTTCGGGTTCCTCCTCGACCTTAGCGACTACATGATAGAAGAAGTACATGTATCAATTTAAATGCATTTGTATTATGTTTGAACTTGTGAAGCTTATAAGTCCCACTAGACAGACTCAATGACTATGAAACTTTTACTGTGGCTTGGTTACACCCTAAACAGAGACTTGTCAAGTTTTAGTTGCAGCAAAGCTCATTTGAGCCCTCCACAATTAATTATGTACTTGACCTTAATTGAAGGCTTTTAGGGTGTTCTAAGGATTTTCATGAAACAAACTATGACTTCCTGAAAACTAGATTTTCAGAGGGTTCTAATGGAGTTGGTCTCACATAATTTGAAGGTTTCTAGCTAAAGATATGAGCTAAACAATTTCAGAGAAAATTCTGAAAATGTTTTTGAACATTTTCTATTTTCTTTGGAACAGTTCCACTAATCACACCATTAGGTGGATCAAATGAGCTCAAATGGATCTGAAATTTTTATGGTAGTTCAGAGATATTTTGGTGAAAATTCCAGCAAAAATTCAGGATTTTCCTCCAAAGGATTCTCCAGTTAAAATTCCAAACAATTTAAATTTTGAGGAATTAATTCTTGAGAATTAAGGATTTTCATGAAGTGAAACTTGATTTGCTGGAAAGTACTCAGAGAGCTGAATCCAACAAAATTTGGTTCACTCGATTTGGAGCTTTCTAGCCAAAGTTATGAAGATTTGAAGTTTGAAGGAAATCTGAAAATCAGGGGAAATGTTTAAACTCGCGGGTGGGCCCTGGGGACACGCATCGCCCACTGAGGCGTCGGCACACCGTGGCCTGCGGTGTTCCTGCGCACCAGCACAACAGATCCCGGCCACACCCGATCTCGGTTTGAATTTTGAGCCGCTGAGACGTGGGCCAGCCGGCTTCGTCTTCCTCCCGACGCCCGCGCTCTGCCGCCGGGGTATCTCGCCGGAGAGCTCGCCGTCAGCTTCTGTAAAGCTCCAAACTTCACGATTTTGGCCGCCTCTGCCTATTAACACTCGGGAAACAGGATTCTTGGGTCAGCTCGCCATGAAAATGGCCGCCGCATGGTCGGCGACGAGCAGCAGCCTCAGGAGAACTTCGGCCGCGTTGCCCGTCCTCCCTAGCACCTCACCCGATCAAGCTAAGGGTCGTCGAGCATCAGTGGACCATAGGAAAGGTCGAAGTGAGCTCCACGGAGCTCGGGAAGGGCTGTGTTGGGCTGTCACCATGCGACCTAGGCCGGAAATCGGGATTTCTACTAAAACTCGAAAAACAGCGGTTTCCCTCGATGGTTCTTCGTGGTTCCTGCTCCTATGGACCCGCACGGGCTACTAGAAGTGATCCTGTCCATGAGAGGATGAGTGATGCAGTGTGGCTTATGAATTTCTTGGATCGGTACAGACCTCACTTTTGCACACCGTCGCGAAAACATGAAATTCCGGCCTAAGCAGTGTTTGTCACGCCGCCGGAGCTTGCAGAAATGAAAGAGGGGTTGAAGGCGAACCTCTTTGCTGTTCACAGCTCAGTGAACGGTGGGCTGTGGTGGCCGGAAGGACGGTTCCCGCAGCGGCGGCTCGAGCTGAACCGGCAGAGAAAGGATCACCGCGGTGGAGCTCGGGGAAGACTGCGCAGGGTCTGGAACCGATGTGAAGGTGTTGAAGATGGCTTGGTGCACCCGGTGCTGGTCTCAGATCACCAGGAGGCTCACTGGATCGGCCGGGCGACGAGGAACCGAAAGTTCACTTGGGCGGCGAGGAGCTTCGGCTTTTTGGGTGGAAATGCGACGAGGCAGTGGTGGAAAGCACCGGTGACCGCTCGGGCGGGTAGATAAAGACCCCGAGAGTCGGTTCTGCAGCTGAGATCAGCAAGCAGCTGGTGGCTTCACCGTTCCTTTGCCGTGGCGGCAGCTCGGGTCAGCGCAAGAACCCGAGTGCAGAGTTCAGTCGGCTGGGTTCTCTTCAGAGGCTGACCAGTGGTCTCACCCGGGGTTTTAACCTCTGAAATTCACTCCTAATCACTGTTGTAAACAGTGAGCCCCAAAATACCCATGGTGATTCAAATTATTCACCCATGAGCCATTCGAATTGATTAGGATTCAAATTGGGTTTGGTTAGAATGAATTTCCGCACAAGTTCAGTTTGAAATTCAAATAAAGTTTGAATTTGCCCCACTTAGCTCATGTCAAGATCAACTCCAAATGGAGTGAAAATTGGTGTGTGAGCTCACAAAATTGTGCTGAATAAGAATATGCCTCCCACTTTTGAATTCATGGGATAAAAACAGTTTGAATTTGAATATGGTTCCAAACTGCCCTCTTTCTAGTTATACCCAAACTGACCTCAAAAAGGTTTTGAATTTGGGTGAAACTTGACATGGACATCCCTAGCAATGTGTAGGAGTTTTCATATGCCCAGCCCCTCTATATCACATGTGGGAAATACCACTTTTGCAATATGTGAGTTTGTTCTCTAATGAGCATGTTGATGGTGGTTACTTGCTCTTCATTTGTGTTCATCAACTTACTTCAAATGAGGTGTGTGGTGTAGTGATGAACACTTCAAATATGTGTCAAAAACTGAGGCCCTTACATTCCTCCCCCTTAAAAGAATCTCGTCCCGAGATTATAAGGTGAAAATGAGAGAGAGGACGGTGGAAAATTACCGGATATGCGACGTGAAAAAGTTGGGGTAGTTGGCGCGAAGAAATCCTTCGCTCTGCCATGTCGCTTCGTCCACGGAGTGATTACTCCATAGAACCTTGTAGAACCACAACGTACGGTTGCGTATGGTTCGGGCCTTTTCGTCAATAATCTGAACCGGTTCTTCCCGATATGTGAGATCCGGTTGCAGTTCTTCAATGTCTTCCAGCTGAACGGTAGTTGATAGCTTGAGACACTTCCTCAGCTGGGAAATGTGAAAGACGTCGTGCACACCGGAAAGTGCTTCTGGTAATTTCAGTCAGTATGCTACTGACCCACATCTTTCGGTAGTCTGAAATGGACCGATGAATCGGGGTGCCAACTTTCCTCTCACCCCAAATCTTTTTACGCCCTTCATTGGAGACACACGTAGATATACGTGATCCCCCACTTCGAATTGTAATGGGCGTCTTCTCCGGTCCGCATACTGTTTCTGACAGGATTGGGCGGCTTTTAGGTTCACTTGAATCAGTCGAACCTTCTCTTCCGCGTTGTTGACAAGGTCAATCCCGAAGGTAACCCTTTACCAGACTCACACCAGTTCAATGGTGTGCGGCATTTTCTTCCGTATAGAGCCTCGTATGGCGCCATCTTGATTCTGGCTTGGTACCCATTGTTGTACGAGAACTCGGCTAACGGCAAGTGATCATCCTAATTCTTGCCGTGGTTGATAGCGCAAGCTCGTAGCATGTCTTCTAAGATCTGATTTACCCGCTCGGTTTGTCCATCCATCTGCGGGTGGTATGCTGAACTACGGATCAGCTTTGTCCCCAAGGTAGCGTGCAGCTGCTCCCAAAAACGGGACACAAATAAAGTGCCCTGATCCGATATGATGGTACGGGGTACGCCGTACAAGCATAGGATCCGTGAGATGTACAGTTCAGCATACTTCTTGGCGTTGTAGTTGGTGTTGACCGGGATGAAATGTGCAACTTTGGTGAGACGGTCGATGATCACCCACACAGAATCAAGCTTCTGAAAAGTGGTGGGTAAACCGACGATGAAGTCCATGCTCACATCCTCCCATATCCAGGCAGGAATGCCCAGTGGTTGCAGAAGTCCCGGTTTCCGCATATGGTCTGCCGTCACCCTTCGACATGTATCACACTCGGACACGTATTTTGCAGTCTCCCGTTTCATCCGTGTCCACCAAAACTTGCTTCCGAGTTCTTGATACATCTTGTTGCTGCCAGGGTGAATAGAAAACTTTGACAAGTGAGCCTCATCAAAGATTTTCTTCCGTAATTCCTGGTTACGGGGTACGACGATCCGGTCCTTGAACCATAGGACGCCGTCTCCGTCCTTCCGGAAACATTTAAGCTCCCCACTATCTACACGTATCCGCAAATGCGACATGACCTTGTCATGTTTCTGAGCTGCCGCTACCTCTTCACGGATGGTGGGGATCAAACCTAGGTTGTAGAGAGCTCCGTGTGGAATCACATGTAGTGGTGGTTCGCTCTCTTCCAACGGTGTGATGGTCAGATTGTTGACGTGTGACTTGCGGCTCAGTGCATCTGCCACTATGCTTGCTTTGCCCGGATGATAATGGATCTCTATTTCGTAATCCTTTATCAATTCTAACCATCATCGCTGCCTCATGTTCAGCTCCTTATGAGTGAATATGTACTTGAGGCTTTTGTGGTCGGTATACAAATGTACGAGGTTACCGAGTAGGTAGTGCCTCCACATTTTCAGTGCAAGTACCACGGCAGCGAGCTCCAAGTCGTGAGTTTGATAATTCTGCTCATGGTTTCTAAGCTGCCGTGACCCATACACGACCACTCTTCGGTCTTGCATCAGCACATATCCGAGCCCAATGCCGGATGCATCGCAGTACACATCAAACGGTTTTGTTGTGTCTGGCTGCCAAAACCGGTGCTGATGTCAGGTGCTTGACTAAAGCCTTGAATGCTGCTTCACATGTTGGACTCCAAACATATTTGGTAGCCTTCTTCAGCAGCTCCGTCATAGGCTTGGCATTTCTTCGAGAAGTTTGGAATGAACCTCCGATAATATCCCCCGAGTCCGAGGAAACTCCGTACCTCATGAACAGTCCGCGGGGATTTCCAGTTCAGCACTTGAGTGATCTTGCTCGGGTATACAGTGATACCCTCCGCTGAAATGATATGCCCGAGAAAAGGCACTTGCGATATCCAGAACTCGCATTTGCTGAATTTCGCGTATAGCTTGTGGTCCCGCAGCCGTTGCAAGACTATATGCAGATGTTTCTTGTGATCTTCCTCTGACTTGGAATATACCAGTATGTCGTCGATGAAGACCACGACAAACTTGTCCAGCTCCGGCATGAATACCGAGTTCATCAAGTACATGAAGTGAGCTGGAGCATTGGTGAGGCGGAAGGACATGACCAGGTACTCATAAAGTCCGTACCTCGTCGAAAAAGCTGTCTTTGGAATGTCCTACGCCCTTATCTTAATCTGATGGTACCCGGATCTTAAGTCCATCTTGGAAAAGATCTTTGCTTCGACCAACTGATCAAACAACATGTCGATCCGTGGCAACGGGTACATGTTCTTGATGGTTACGGCATTTAATGGACGATAGTCCATGCAAAGCCGCAGCGTCTCATCCTTCTTCTTCACAAATAATGCCGAACAGCCCCATGGCGAGGAGCTCGGCCTAATAAAACCCTTCTCCAGGAGGTCCGTGAGCTGAGTCTTCAGTTCAGCCAACTCCTTGGAAGCCATCTTGTACGGCCTTCGGGATATCGGCATGGTTTCCGGTGCAAGTCCAATCTTGAACTCCACCTCTCTATCGGGCGGCATCCCCGGCAAATCATCCGGGAATACGTCAGGGAACTCTCGGACCACTGGAATATCTTCCAATCTGATGGTTGTGGCTTGATAGACACTTGGAAGTTTTATTTCTGGACTGTCAAGAAATAAGGAGTGAGACCCGTGCACTTCTGAGTTTAAGTGCACAACTCGAAGGACGGTGTCTAAAACAGCGCCATGGCAGGTTAACCACGACATCCCTAAGATGACATCGACCTTCTGTCCCCCTAAGATAATGAGAACCGTGGGGTACACTCTACCCGCTAAGCATAATGGTGCTTTGGAAACCATTACGCTTGCTGAAATCTTCCCACCCAGTGAACAAATTAAATATGGACTATCGGTGGGTAGTATTTGCAAAGCTGTGTTTAGCAATGAAATCTTGGCTAAAAAAATTATGCGTGGCGCCTGAATCAAACAATACGAAGGCGGGATGCTGGTGGAGTTGGAACATACCCACAAGGATTGGCTCGCCCTCCGGCACGTCCTCTATGGCAAGCTGGTGGATGGTGCCGGGCCTAGGGTTTGCCCGCCGCGCATTAGTAGGGTTCCGGGGTTGATTCCTCCCTGGAAACTGCCGTGCCACTCCGCCGCCTTGCCTCTCCGGGCAACTGCTCGCGAAGTGTCCTGGACGACCACACTTGTAACATGTGGCCGCTGCCGGCATGTGCTGCTGAGGTGCATACGCACGCGGCATCGCCCGCTGCTGCTGTTGTTGTTGTGGAGGTGGTGCAGGCAGTGCCGGCCTGAATGCCGGTGAAGAGTACGGCCGACTGCGGAAAGGCATCGACCTCTGGGGTGGCTGCCAGCGTGAACCTGATGGTGAGCGATTCACCATCCGAAACTTCTGAGAAGGACCGCCTCCTTCTCCGCTGCTATGCGGCGCGCTTCGCTTTCGCTCCGCCGCCGCCAACTCCTTGCCGGAGTCCTCTTGTACAATCGCAGCGTCAATGATGTCGTTGAGGCTGCCGCGATTGAACATCGCCAACTTCTCCTTCAGGAGCGGATTAAGCCCCTGGTAAGAGTGGTCCCGCCGCTTCTCGTCGGTATCTGCGTGATACGACGCGTAGAGCGCGAGATCGTTGAACGCCCTGGAGTATTCCAGCGCGTTCCGGCTCCCTTGCTGCAGGTGTTGGAACTCCTGCGTCTTCCTCTTCATCAAGCCTGGTGGTATGTGATAGGCCCTGAAGGCCGTCCGGAACTCCGTCCAGGTCATAACTCGGTCGGTGGGCTGTGAAGCACAAAAGTTTGCCCACCACGCGCTCGCGGATCCTTGGAGCTGCTGGACCGCGAACTGAGTCTTGCGCTGCTCACTTATCTGGAGCAGCCAGAACTTCATCTCTATTGCGAGGAGCCAGTTCTCCGCGTCAAGAGGTTCATCCGCCCTTGAGAATACAGGGGGATGAGTCGCCAGGAAGTCGGAGTAGGAGCTCTGTTGACGCTCCTCACGGTCTTGACGTCTCTTGGGGCGAGACGTATTGGCAATAAGAGTTTGCAGCAACTCCATGTGCTACTGATGTGAACCCGCCATTGCCGCGATGATGTCGGCCAATGTAACCGTTGGCAGTGGCGGTGGCGGTGTTTGCTGTTGCTGCTGCTGCCCCGAGGAGTCCTTGGGACGCTGTTGGGAGGTCTCTCCCCCTTGGCTAGTACCCCCAACGTCCGGGTTGGCACGAGTACGCGTCATTCTGAAATTCAAAACAGCAGCGATTAGCACATGTCATACTTTAAATTCCATATGCAACAGTAGGTATTTAAGTGACACATGAATGATTTGCACAACATTCACATATATTGATAAAGCATAAACTTTATACAAGATACATTATTCTCGGGTCTCCGAGAAGTCGTGCTCATGTCGTCACTACCTATACATACGCTACTGCCTACACGACATGTCACCGATTACAAAAGTTGGGTTACACTACCCTAGCTGCCCTACTTGGCAACTGTAACCCCCTACTCGGAGTAGAACTCGACCTCCCGCGGGTCGTCCTCCTCCGGTACCTCTGCTGGTAGCTCTGGATCTACCACCTTTTTGCCCATCTCGGGTTCTCCCATTGCTGGAAGGCCCAAGACTACCGGTATGCCCAATACCGGAGGTACGAGGTCCTGCAATGCATGCACCTCGTCCATAGCCTTGTTGTAGTCCTATTCCCAGCCTTGCCCTTCCTCAATAGCGTCGTCTCGCTCTTGAGTAAGGTCCTCGTTCTGCTGGGTCAGATTCTGTACCAGTTCCTGCAACGCCGCGATGTCGACACGGCTCTTCTTCTTTGCCTTCTTCAGACGATGCAACTGATTGTGCTGTTCATTCAGTCGCTTGATCGTCGGAAGGAGCACATTACGGAGTGCGCTGTGAGCACTCTCAAAATGGTCTCCATGGCTCGTGCTCTCCTTGAGCTTCGTAGCGAGATGCTCCGTATGAACAGCTTGGCTGTCCATCAAGGCATTTCCCGCCCTCATCTGGAGGCTGAGACTTGCCTCCGCAGGGTTGTACCTTGGGCAACTCGGGTCCGTTGCCTCCAGGTACCTCTCTTCCCACAAATGGTGAGCCCGTCCCTCCACCGGAACGAGCGCGTATGGAGTGCCCTTCATAGCCTGCACGTGTAGTTGGCAGAAACGTGACATGGTGTCACGGGCTGCCACTTGCCACATACCTTCCGGCTGTCTACCTCTCACTGTGACGGTGAACGGCACCCAACCGGGTGGCGTAGGTCCTGCGGGGACCTCGACATGGATCGTCCACGTCTTATTCCCCTCTTCGCCTTCTTCCTTGGCGAAGTACTGTGGCATCTGGTTGTATCCGAAATAATGAAGCAGCTGCCTCAATGCCTCCGGATAACCGCTGCGGTGAGAACAGTGGGACATCACCCACCCGTTCTCCAACTGTTTGTCTGCTGTCATCTGTAAAAATATATTTGATAAATGTCAAATATTTATTTAAACAGTAAACCACTGAGTTATAACATAAGACATGTCATTGAACCCATAAAACTTGGAAATATAGTTCAAATTTTAAACAATTTGACTGCTGATCTGCTGTTCACCTGACAGCCCTGATCAGTTTCCATCTCAACCTGATTTAGGCCATGCTAAAGCTAACTTCAATAGCTTTCCAGAAAGTATCTGCTTTGCCTAAGATCTGTCCTGGTTCAAAAGTTATGAGATGTCAAAGTTAACAGAATTTCTGGAGAAAATTGGACAGCACCTCCCTGCTTTAGGTACTGATTTGATCCAAGAATCCCAGTTAATTCTGTTCCTAACCTGACAAAACTTTCTGTTATAAAGTTGTAACCCATCTCATAAGCTTTCCAGAACTAACTCATTTTTTATTTTTGGATTTTTATGCAGGAAGTTATACTCAATTTACAGAGAGTTTACAGAGAGTCTTTGCTCTGTCCTGTTTTCTGGACAGTTTCAACTCCACTGCATTTTTCGATTGGTTAAGGGATGAAACATGTCACACCCGGTTTTTCCGAAGAACTACCAAGTGAATATTACAAGTATGCCAGGATCATTTTCTCATACATGTGATGAAAAATAGTGAAGCATCATTTATTACAAGCCAGGTGTCGAATATAAATAAGTCTTACATAGAAAATGTCTCGATGGACAATAATAAGTTCATCACAAGTAAATAAACTAGCAGTGGAAAATTTTTCTTGTGGGCTCCGTTACAGGCGTTGCCCGGGGGTCTCCATGAACCTAGAAACCTTCTTCGGGTCCAAAGTCTTGGTCATTATACACCACCTCATTATCTTGACCTGAGCAATATAAACCAACAAATATGCAAGGTTGAGTACCGATGGTACTCAGCAAGTGTGGGAAAGTTATGTCATGCATGGCTAGAACAAGGGAAGGTTGAACTCATGGTTAAAGCACTATGCAATCAATACCTATCACCTTAGCTTATTAAGCACCTACATTACTACACAGGTGAAATGGTCCCAAACTCCCATCCCATCATCATAATCAAATAACCATAACATCATTTCCACTGTTAAGCTCCCCGCTTAACATTCTCAACTTCCAAAACCATCACTCCTCTAATCATGAATAAGTCCAAGCCGCTCTTGACCGTGAGCATGGCTGTCATGACAGTTTTGACTCTGCAGAGTTTGTACCACTGTACCCACATGTAGTGATTTCATCCCCCGTTGCCGGGTGGACTAAAAGAACCTCCATTATGCTAGTGGCTACGAACCACATTCACACTTCCCAGGTGTGTAGCCAGGAGATCACTACAAAGCCTTTACAAAGGGATTCACGACGAGCGTGGGCCCACTGAGATTTCACCCCTAACAGCATACAAGAGGCTCCAACCCCGCTGCAGTGGCCCCCTCTTGAGCCTTGCGGTTCATATGGTAGTCCAGCTGACACCTACTCCCCGCACCATCCAACACACCCATACTACGCCGGGGATACACCTAATTAATTGGCCAAGCTGCCCCATCTCAGCATGTGGTTGGCACTGTAAAGCCAGGTTACATGCTCCATGAACCGGTCCTTAGGATCCAGGCAAGTACTAAACACAAACCCGAGTCTCGTGCACCCAGCACACAACCAAAACATCCAACTTGCCTTGATTCCTACCTCTACATAACTCACAATATCTCATTCAAGAGTATGGTAAAATAAACTGATGATCTCATATCCCAATTATCCCATTCTAGGCATGGCTAAGCATATGCATGAGAATAAATGACATGATAAAATGAATCCCAACCCAAGCTACAAGGAAACAAGGTAATGCAATTCTAGGGAAACACCCTAGCATGGGTTTCATATTTCAATTGACAATGCAAATAATTCTACCTACACATCCTAGTATAGGATCAAAGTGGTCAAGGACACTTGCCTCCTTCCTGCTGCTCTTGAAATGGGTAGTCCTGATCTTGGAAGAGGATAACTTGCTCTTGAGCAGGTTCTACATCATACCATCACACATAGAAAAAGAAAAACAACAATCCATAAGACATAGTTCACACTTCCACTTCATACAAACCACACATTCATACTTATGGAAGGCATTCACCATTATATGTGTTGTGGCTACTCTATGTGTGTTGATCTGTGGCTTGCATGCACTTTTAATCATATGTATATGATTCCTACTTTTGTGTTCACATTTATACTTACATACTATGTATATATATGAGTTTCCAATTTAAATAAATTCCTTATATTCAATTACTACCCCTTTTAGCTACCAAGTATGCATGAAAGGTATTCTCCTACTCCATATGTGTCTTCAGAATTTCTACCAACCCTAAACTGAATTCTTTGGATTTTAGAAACTTCATTTATCATTTACTAGTTGCTATATTTTCAGATTTATTTCTTATGCTTAAATGTGAGCTTTATTATGAAAATAACAAAATACATCATCTAAACAGAATAGGTTCTGATCTAAAATATTTACTAATATATTTTTGACCTTTGCCTCTGATGTAAACTATTTTATAATTATTTTCCCTATTTTCCAGAACAATTCTTTACTTAAAAATGTGTCCCTAAATGTGAATAATAAATTAAACAGATTCAGGGGTCTATAATATTATTTTAAGAATTTTCAGGGGTCTAACTACTCATAACAGAGAAGTTTTTCCATATTTTTATTAAGTCCAGGGGCTAAAACTGATTTTTAAATGAATTTACATGATTTTCTAAAGTTCCAGGGGCTAGATCAGAAGTTTCCGGGGCTAGCTCTTATTTCCCGAGAACCCCAGGGGGTAGCACGTAAGATTTCCAGTCTTTATAACGCGGGGCTGACGTGGACCGTCAGATTTTAAACCGACGGCTGAGATTATAACGTCGAACCGGTACGCGGAGATTTAAACTCTACCGTGCGATTTAAAATAAACGGCGCACAAGCGGCCACGTCGCTCTGATCGAGTGCGGGCGGCGCTGCCGGCGGCGCACGGCGGCGGGAAGCGGCGATCTCGCCGGAGACTTTCGGATCTTCGAGAATTCTTCCTAGAACTGTGATCTTATGGCATAGATCGGTAGAGGGGAGGTCGGGGATCTCACCTCGGGGGTTTTCTTGAGATCGGAGGTCCTGGAAAGCGACCGGCGACGAGGTCCGAAGTGAAACCACGGCGAAGCTCGTCGGCGCTGTGTTTGAACCGCAAGTCACCGAGTTTTCTGCACCTGCAAGGTTCCCCGGAGGCGGTGGGTCAAGACTAGCGAGTTAGATCGGAATTTCCGAGCGTAGATTGGCCAGAATTCGCCGGAGAAGGCTCGGGTTCTCACCGGAGGAAAAACAGCAGATCGCGTGGAAAAACAGAACGAGGCCGGGGTTTTTATAGACGGGGGATGGCGGCGGGGTGGTTTAGATCGAGTTTGCGTCGCCCCCGAGCAAAATTCGGCTGAGATTCACAGAAATCCAGATCGTTTTGGATTCGGGGTGAGAGAGTCCGGCGCTGGTGCGAGGTAGAAGAAGAACTGGCGGCCCCACCTGTCAGTGGGTGGAAAGGGCGCGCGCGGCTGCAGGCTGGCGCGGGTGCTGGGTGGGCCGGCTGGTGGGTTTCGGCCCATTGGCCGGTTTTTTTCTGTTTTCTTTTTTTCTTTTTTCTATTTCTTTTCTGTTTTGAGTTTAATTTGAATTCCAGTTTGAATTTGAATTTTTGCAAAACATGCAACACGTCCAAAAAATTTTAAATTCCCCTCTTAACATGATTTAGGTTCTTAACAAGATTTTTGGGGTGTTACAGCTCTACCCCCCTTAAAAGAAATCTCGTCCTCGAGATTGGTGGTTCTAAGAAAACAATTCCGGAAATTGTGCCTTGAGCTCATCTTCCCGTTCCCAGGTGGCTTCCTCTTCTGAGTGATGCTTCCACTGCACCTTGCACATCCGGATTCTTTTATTTCTGGTGAGGCGTTCCATTGTCTCCAAAATCTTGTATGGTTGCTCGGCATAAGACAAATCCTCAGCTACGTCCACTTCTTTCATGGGTAACACCTCTTCCGGCGTCCTCAGGCATTTCTTGAGTTGTGACACATGGAATACATCGTGCACATCCGATAGACGAGCCGGTAACTCTAGTTGATATGCCACTTCGCCTTTCCTTTCCAGAACTTGAAAGGGTCCGATGTATCGAGGTGACAAATTCCCCTTCACCTTGAACCGACGAAGTCCTCTGATAGGGGACACCTTGAGATAGACATAGTCTCCCACGTTAAAAACGAGCTCTCTTCTTCGTACATCGGCATAGCTCTTTTGGCGTGTCTGTGCTATCCTCAAGTTATTGCGAATTTCCCTCACCTTCGCCTCGGCTTCTTGTAGTACTTCTGGACCAAACACTTTACTTTCCCCTGTTTGGTTCCAAAATAGGGGAGTTATGCACTTCCTCCCGTACAAAGCTTCAAACGGTGACATCTTCATACTAGCTTGATAGCTGTTGTTATAGGAAAACTCCGAATACGGTAAGTTCTTGTCCCAACTCCTATTGTTTTTGAGTGCACATGCCCTCAGCATATCTTCAAGGATCTGATTGGTTCTCTCCGTCTGCCCGTCAGTTTGGGGATGATAGGCAGAACTAAATTTCAGATGGGTTCCCATGGTTTCGTGCAACTTCTGCCAGAACCTTGAGGTGATCTGTGTCCCTCAATCCGACACAATCTTCTTTGGCACTCCATGGTAACACACGATCCTTGACATGTACAACTCTGCCAATTTGGATCCGCTGTAGCTTTCTTTCACGGGGATGAAATGAGCTACCTTGGTTAGCCTGTCGACGATGACCCATATCGAATCATATCCTGATTGGGTCCTAGGCAGTCCCACTATGAAATCCATACTGATTTCTTCCCATTTTCATTCAGGCACTTTGAGTGGTTGCAATAATCCCGCGGGTCGTTGATGTTCTGCTTTCACCAACTGACATGTGTCACATAGGGCAACATGTTCCGTGACATCTCGTTTCATGCCATACCACCAATACCTGCTCTTGAGGTCCTAGTACATCTTCGTACTCCCAGGATGAATGGAATAGTCAGAATCATGAGCCTCCTTCAAAATCAATTCACGGATCTCCTTTACTTCTGACACACAGATTCTTTTCCCGTGCCACACCGTTCCTTGTTCATCCTCTCTAAAACCAGGAGCTTTATTTTCCTTGATGTGTTGCCTGATTTCTTGTATCTTCTCGTCGTTCTTTTGACCCTCGCGGATATCTCGCTCTAGTGTGGAGTCCACTTCCATGGCGATGGCTTCACCACTATTTACCAGGCATAGATTGAGCCTTATAACCTCGTCCTTCAATTCTGCAGGCATGTCCTTCAAGCTCAACTTATTGACCTGTCCTTTCCGACTTAACGCATCGGCCACGACGTTTGCTTTCCCAGGATGATATTTGATGCCCACATCAAAGTCATTAATTAGCTCTAACCATCTCCTTTGTCTAAGATTGAGATCTGGCTGTGTGAAAATGTACTTCAAACTCTTATGATCCGTATATATCTCCGTCCTCTTCCCCATCAAATAGTGTCGCCAAATTTTCAACGCGTGTACCACTGCGGCTAGTTCTTGGTCATGTGTAGGATAGTTTTTCTCGTGCTTCCGAAGCTGCCGGGATGCATATGCCACGACATGCCCTTCTTGCATGAGAACACATCCCAACCCGTTACCAGAGGCATCGCAGTACACCGTGAAATTATTCTGCATATCTGGCATAACCAACACTGGGGCTGTTGTCAATCTTTTCTTTAGCTCCTGAAAACTCGTCTCGCACTGTGGCGTCCATGTGAATGTGATTCCCTTCTCCAACAGTTTAGTGAGGGGTCTCGAGATCTTAGAGAATCCCTCAATAAACCGTTGATAGTATCCAGCCAATCCCAAAAAGCTTCGAACTTCCCCGACATTTTCAGGGGTCTTCCACTTTTGTATATCCTCGATTTTGGCAGGATCCACAGAGATTCCTCCCTCTGAGATTATATGTCCTAAGAAGGGAACACTCTTCAGCCAAAACTCACACTTGCTAAACTTGGCATATAGTTGGTGTTCTCTCAGCCTCTGCAACACCAACCATAGATGTTTCTCATGTTCTTCTTCATCTTTGGAGAAGACGAGAATGTCATCTATGAAAACCACCACAAATTTGTCCAGATATTCCATGAATACCTTGTTCATGAGATACATGAAGTATGCCGGGGCATTAGTTAGCCCGAAAGGCATGACAGTGTATTCATACAGTCCGTACCAAGATACGAAAGCTGTCTTGGGAATATCAGATTGCCTTATCTTGAGTTGGTGGTTTCCCGACCTGAGATCAATTTTCGAGAACACACAAGCTCCCCTCAACTGATCAAACAAGTCTTCAATGCGGGGCAATGGGTACTTGTTCTTGATGGTTACCTCATTCAAGGCACGGTAATCCATGCATAACCTTTGGGTTCCGTCCTTTTTGGGCACAAATATCACCGGAGCTCGCCATGGTGAGGAACTAGGGCGAATATACCCCTTCTTCATCAATTCTCTCAAATGATCCTTGAGGTCTTCTAGCTGCTTGGAGTCCATCCGATAAGGTCTCTTGTATATCGGGGCTGTTCCAGGCACTAGCTCAATTGCAAATTCCACTTCATGATCGGGAGGCATACCTGGCAACTCCTCCGGAAAAACATCTCGATATTCCCTGATGGTCCTGATTTCCTCAACTTTCACCTCAACTTGATTTAATTTAATGTCCCTCCTAGGCTCGTGTATTGTTATGAACTTTACTCTTGTGCCACTAGGGTGAGTTAGTTCCACCGTTCTGGTCGAACAATGAATCCTTTATGTTTTGTCAACCAATCCATACCCAAGATAATATCTATCCCTTGTGAATCTATCACTATGAGGTTAGGAGTAAATACCACCCCATTAATGTATAGGTTCACTTTTGGACACACTTGTCTTGTCCTTATTTCTCCACCCGGAGAGTTTACGGCTAGCATATGGTTCATTTGTGTTGTTGCTAGGTCATGCTTCTTAACAAACCCTTGAGCAATGAACGAGTGGGTAGCACCAGAATCAAACAGCAGGGTTGCAATGTGTAAATTGGCAGGAAACTTACCAACTACCACGTCGAGTGCCTCTTGTGCTTCCTCCAGAGTAACGTGGTTCACCCGTCCTCTCATTATATTTTGCTGTTGTGGCTGCGTGGGCTTCTTCTTTCGGCATTTATGGGCGTAGTGCCCCACTTCTCCGCAGCTAAAACATTGCACCCCAACCTTAGGTGCCTAGCCTTTGCTGTCTTGGGGTTGGTTTGGGGGTCCTTGTACTACTGGTCGAGGTGGATATGCGGGGCGAGGCTGCTGTACGAACTGACGTTGTGGCTGTATTGGTGCTGCCGGAGGACTGAAGTTCGGGTTGTACCCTCTCGGTGCCGAGTAGGGTACCTTAGCACGGTTCATCTGCCCTGCAGGTTGCTGCTTCAGACGTGGGCGGGTGTTGCTCCCTGAGGCCTGATGTGACCACCCGGCCTTCCTCTTATTCTCATTTTCCAAGGCCTTCAGCTTCCTTTCTACCACAAACGCTCTGTCCACCATCTTTTGGAAACTCTCATACTCATTTGAGGACATTGCACACTGCATTTGTGCGGTAAGTCCCTCCACGAAACAATCTTGTTTCTGCTCATCAGTCTCTATGTCCCGTGGGGCATAACGGGATAGTTGAGTAAATTTAGTGAGGTATTCCCTCACCGTCATGTTTCCCTGCTGCAGTCCCAAGAACTCCTTCCTCTTGTTTTTGAGTTCACCTCTTGGAATGTAATGGTTGCGGAAGCTACGCTTGAACTCTTCCCAAGTGATGTTCTCAGGGTCATGATGGGCAGCCACGTAGGCGGTCCACCAATCAGCAGCAGGTCCATGCAATTGATGAGAGGCAAACAGCACCCTCTCATACCCTTGGCACTGTCCTCATCTTGCTTTCAATGGTCTTTAGCCAATCATCTGCCTCCAGAGGTTCAGCAGCACTTGCAAACTTTGGAGGTTGAGTTCCTAGAAACTCACTCAACCTTGGTTGGCGTGGTGCAGCTTGTGGAGGTGGAACTTGATGCAAGTTGGCCACCACTTGAGTCAAGTTCTGGATGAGCTGATTTTGATTCTCCAGCATTTGGTGGAGGGGATCAACTCCTTCACGGCGACTACCCCGGTCCTGGCCCCCAGAAAGATGAGGGTTGCATGCCTCATCATTTGTCAACCAATGTTAATTTAAAGCATTACGTATTATCTTACTACTTTCACTTGTTTTTACTTTGGAGTGTTGAGGCTTTGTTATTCTTTCTGAGGGTTCATGTCTCACACAAAAATAAATGCACTATTATTTCATGTGGGTTCACACACCAAAGCAAAACAATCTGAAGACGAGGCTGTGGACAATTGCTCATGGCTTCCACAACTCACGTCACACACCAAGCACTAACACACCATTAACTAAGGTAACGACTCGACTATTCGACATCTTGCTAACTAAGGGAAGGATTCTACACTACTCGTTTTCTTGAGCTGGCTCCTCGGGATCTTCCTCATCATTTCGGCTGCCTTCTGACTCTGCTTTGGGTGGGGAGGCTGCTGGTGGAGAGGTGCGACGACGCCTGATTGCTCGGCGATCCGGGGAGTCAGGAGTCCATGTATCATTCATGGTGACACACAGTTCATTCCCATCTCCTCTTTCTCTCGCCCTTAAGCAGGCTCGCAGCAACGCCTCCGTTTCCTTCAGGGTGTCCCGGACATCCTGAAGCTCTTGTTGACACTCCTGCAGTCGAGTGCTGAGCATAGCAGCATCCTCCAAGCACAAGTCCATGTGCTCATGGGAAGTCCCTTGCTGCACCGGCGGGTACTTGTACTCCGTGGTACCACTCTCACGCTGGAGGACATACATGTACTCAGTCCTGTCCAGGTGGCGACGATAGATGTGACTCTGGCAAGTGATGGCCTCCCAGGTGACATCTTTCTCCGCATCGACCTGTGTTGCTCTACAAGCTGGAGAGCGGTGGATCTTAAGCAGCCGATTTTCGTGTATAATCCTCATTTCTGAACTCCATTCTTACCTCTTCTCTCGGATGGTCCTGGTGGAGTTATAGTGGATGATTAGCTTGCCCGTATTGCCGGCGGCTTCGAGCATACGCCGAAGACGGCGCAACAAGCCTCCTACTGCCAATCCGTAGGAAAGGTACGTCACCGAACGGCTCTCCTCTATTTGGCCAAGGGCAACTACGGGAACTCTCCCTCCTGTGGACTTGCGAGCGGTGCGAATCATGCGAACCATCTAAAACAAAAAGAATTTAAACTTTGGTTAGATAAACTCTTAAACAAAAAATCCTATTTTGAATGAAAGTTGTGGTAAGATGAAGAAAGTGACTCATTAAATAACACTTTTCAACACACACCTTGTAAAATAGTTTTTAAGAAAATAGGGCCCTTAAATACGTCCATTTCTACCTAGGTCCACGTTCTTACGGGCAACCTTGGCTCTGATACCACTTCTGTCACACCCGGTTTTTCCGAAGAACAACCAAGTGAATATCACATGTATGCCAGGATCATTTTCTCATACATGTGATGACAAATAGTGAAGCATCATTTATTATAAGCCAGGTGTCGAATATAAATAATTCTTACATAGCAAATGTCTCGATGGACAATAATAAGTTCATCACAAGTAAATAAACTAGCAGCGGAAAATTATTCTTGTGGGCTCCATTACAGGCGTTACCCGGGGGTCTCCATGAACCTAGAAACCTTCTTCGGGTCCAAAGTCTTGGTCATTATACACCACCTCATTATCTTGACCTGAGCAATATAAACCAACAAATATGCAAGGTTGAGTACCGATGGTACTCAACAAGTGTGGGAAAGTTATGTCATGCATGGCTAGAACAAGGGAAGGTTGAACTCATGGTTAAAGCACTATGCAATCAATACCTATCACCTTAGCTTATTAAGCACCTACATTACTACACAGGTGAAATGGTCCCAAACTCCCATCCCATCATCATAATCAATAACCATAACATCATTTCCAATGTTAAGCTCCCCGCTTAACATTCTCAACTTCCAAAACCATCACTCCTCTAATCATGAATAAGTCCAAGCCGCTCTTGACCGTGAGCACGGCTGTCATGACAGTTTTGACTCTGCAGAGTTTGTACCACTGTACCCACATGTAGTGATTTCATCCCCCGTTGCCGGGTGGACTAAAAGAACCTCCATTATGCTAGTGGCTACGAACCACATTCACACTTCCCAGGTGTGTAGCCAGGAGATCACTACGAAGCCTTTACAAAGGGATTCCCGACGAGCATGGGCCCACTGAGGTTTCACCCCTAACAGCATACAAGAGGCTCCAACCCCGCTGCAGTGGCCCCCTCTTGAGCCTTGCGGTTCATATGGTAGTCCAGCTGACACCTACTCCCCGCACCATCCAACACACCCATACTACGCCGGGGATACACCTAATTAATTGGCCAAGCTGCCCCATCTCAGCATGTGGTTGGCACTGTAAAGCCAGGTTACATGCTCCATGAACCGGTCCTTAGGATCCAGGCAAGTACTAAACACAAACCCGAGTCTCGTGCACCCAGCACACAACCAAAACATCCAACTTGCCTTGATCCCTACCTCTACATAACTCACAATATCTCATTCAAGAGTATGGTAAAATAAACTGATGATCTCATATCCCAATTATCCCATTCTAGGCATGGCTAAGCATATGCATGAGAATAAATGACATGATAAAATGAATCCCAACCCAAGCTACAAGGAAACAAGGTAATGCAATTCTAGGGAAACACCCTAGCATGGGTTTCATATTTCAATTGAGAATGCAAATAATTCTACCTACACATCCTATTATAGGATCAAAGTGGTCAAGGACACTTGCCTCCTTCCTGCTGCTCTTGAAATGGGTAGTCCTGATCTTGGAAAGGGATAACTTGCTCTTGAGCAGGTTCTACATCATAGCAAAAGAAAAACAACAATCCATAAGACATAGTTCACAAATCCACTTCATACAAACCACACATTCATACTTATGAAAGGCATTCACCATTATATGTGTTGTGGCTACTCTATGTGTGTTGATCTGTGGCTTGCATGCACTTTTAATCATGTGTATATGATTCCTACTTCTGTGTTCACATTTATACTTACATACTATGTATATATATGAGTTTCCAATTTAAATAAATTCCTTATATTCAATTACTACCCCTTTTAGCTACCAAGTATGCATGAAAGGTATTCTCCTACTCCATATGTGTCTTCAGAATTTCTACCAATCCTAAACTGAATTCTTTGGATTTTAGAAACTTCATTTATCATTTACTAGTTGCTATATTTTCAGATTTATTTCTTATGCTTAAATGTGAGCTTTATTATGAAAATAACAAAATACATCATCTAAACAGAATAGGTTCTGATCTAAAATATTTACTAATATATTTTTGACCTTTGCCTCTGATGTAAACTATTTTATAATTATTTTCCCTATTTTCCAGAACAATTCTTTACTTAAAAATGTGTCCCTAAATGTGAATAATAAATTAAACAGATTCATTTCAGCCCAAAATATATTTTTATCTCACTCCAAAGTTTTCTAAATACTGAGAAAGTTTTTAATTTAATTATGACAATATGTTTGTCCCACTTTTAAATTTTAAACACTAGCCACATATTCAATTTTCCTAATTTAAATATCAAACAGGGTTAAAAAGGTAAACTCACCCCACTACAGGGTCTATAATATTATTTTAAGAATTTTCAGGGGTCTAACTACTCATAACAGAGAAGTTTTTCCATATTTTTATTAAGTCCAGGGGCTAAAACTGATTTTTAAATGAATTTACATGATTTTCTAAAGTTCCAGGGGCTAGATCAGAAGTTTCTGGGGCTAGCTCTTATTTCCCGAGAACCCCAGGGGGTAGCACGTAAGATTTCCAGTCTTTATAACGCGGGGTTGACGTGGACCGTCCGATTTTAAACCGACGGCTGAGATTATAACGTCGAACGGGTACGCGGGGATTTAAACTCTACCGTGCGATTTAAAATAAACGGCGCACAAGTGGCCACGTCGCTCTGATCGAGCGTGGGCGGCGCTGCCGGCGGCGCACGGCGGCGGGAAGCGGCGATCTCGCCGAAGACTTTTGGATCTTCGAGAATCTTCCTAGAACTGTGATCTTATGGCATAGACCGGTAGAGGGGAGGCCGGGATCTTACCTCGGGGGTTTTCTTGAGCTCGGAGGTCCTGGAAAGCGACCGACGACGAGGTCCAAATTGAAACCACGGCGAAGCTCGTCTGTAACACCCCAAATTTTTAGTCAAAACTCAAATTTTGATTTAGAACCATAAACCATGTTCAGAGGGGAATTTAGAAATTTTTGTACGTGTTGTATGTTTTGCAAAAATTCAAATTCAAACTGGAATTCAAATTATACTCAAAACAGAAAAGAAATGGAAAAAGAAAAAGGAAAACCGGAAAAAAACTGGCCAGTGGGCCGAAACCCCAGCCGGCCCAGCAAACCCCCGCGCAGCCCGCCCCCGCGCGCGCCGCGCTGCCCCTCGCTGACGGGTGGGACCCGCCTGTCATCCCTAACCCCGCGACCCCGGACTTCTCCCCCGCGCGCGCGATCGCAACCGATCTGGAAACCGCGTCCCGCAGCCGAATTCTGGACCCTGAGGACTCCAACTCGATCACAACAGACCCACCGCCCTCCCCCGGCTATAAAAACCACCGATCCGATCAGTTTTTCCCACGCGATCGCCGATTTTCACTCCGGTGAGCACCGAGACTTCGCCGGTGAATTCTGGCCGATCTAAGCTCGGAAACTCTGATCTAACTCGCTGGTCTTGATCCACCGCCTCCGGGGAACTTTGCAGGTGCAGAAAACCCGAAGACTTACGGTGCAAATCCAGCTCCGACGAGCTTCGCCGTGGTTTTGCCTCGGACCTCGCCGCCGATCACTTTCCAGGATCCCCGAGCTCGAGAAAACCCCCGAGGTGAGATCCCTGACCTCCCCTCTACCGATCTATGCCATGAGATCACAGTTTTAGGCAGAATTCTCGAGGATCCGAAACTTTCCGGCGAGATCGCCGCTTCCCGCCGCCGTGCGCCGCCGGCAGCGCCGCCCGCGCTCGATCAGAGCGACGTGGCCGCTTGTGCGCCGTTTATTTTAAATCGCACGGTAGACTTTAAAACCCCGCGTACCGGTTCGATCTTATAATCTCAGCCGTCGGTTTAAAATCAGACGGTCCACGTCAGCCCCGCGTTATAAAGACTGGAATTCTTACGTGCTACCCCCTGGGGTTCTCTGGAATTGAGAGCTAGCCCCGGAAACTTCAGATCTAGCCCCTGGAACTCCAGAAAATCATGTAAATCCATTTAAAAATCAGTTTTAACCCCTGGACTTAATAGAAATTAGGAAAAACACCTCTGATAAGTGTAGCTAGACCCCTGGAAATTATGAAAATAATATTATAGACCCTGTAATGGGGTGAATTCATTATTTTAGCCCTGTTTAGTATTTAATTTAGAAAATTGAATATGTAACTAGTGTTTAAATATTAAAAAGGGGGACAAACATAATTGTCAAAATTATTAAAAACTTTCTCAGTACTTAGAAAACTTTGGAGTGAGATAAAAATATATTTTTGGGCTGAAATAAATCTGTTTCATCTATTATTCACATTTAATAGTATAGGGACACATTTTTAAGTAAAGAATAGTTAAAGAAAAATAGGGAAAATAATTATGAAATAGTATACATCAGAAGCCAAGGTCAAAATATGATCTTAAATTATTTAGGACCAGAACCTAATCTGTTTAGGTAGTGTGTATTACTAATTTAATAATAAAATGCACAATTATGCATAAGAATATAAATCTGAAAATATAGAAACTAGTAAATGATAAATGGAGTTTCTAAAATACAAAGAATTCAGTTTAGGGTTGATAGAAGTTATGAAAGCACATATGGGGAAGAATAATACTTATCATACACACTTTGTAGTAAAAAGGTGAAGTAGTTGAATATAAGAAATTTATTGGAAACCCATCCAAATAGTATGTAAGTATAAAGGTGGACACAAAAGTAAGAATCATATACACATGGTTAAAAGTGCATGCAAGCCACAACTCAACACACATAAAGTAACCACAACACATATAATGGTGAAAGAATTTCATAAATATGAATGTGTGGTTTGTATGAAGTAGAAGTGTGAACTATGTCTTATGATTGTTGTTTTTCTTTTGCTATGTGTGATGGTATGAAGTAGAACCTGTTCAAGAGCAAGTTAACCCTTTCCAAGATCAGGACTACCAATTTCAAGAGCAGCAAGAAAGAGGCAAGTGTCCTTGACCACTTTGATCCTATGCTAGGATGTGTAGATAGAATTATTTGCATTGTCAAGTTAAATATGAAACCCATGCTAGGAAGTTTCCCTAGAATTGCATTACCTTGTTTCCTTGAAGCTTGGGTTGGGATTTATTTTGTCATGTCATTTATTTACATGCATATGCTTAGCCATGCTTAGAATGGGATAATTGGGATATGAGATCATCAGTTTATTATACCATACTCTTGAATGAGATGTTATGAGTTATGTAGAGGTAGGGATCAAGGCAAGTAGGATGATTTGGTTGGTGCTGGGTGCGCGAGACTCGGATTTGTGTCTAGTACTTGCCTGGATCCTAAGGACCGGTTCATGGAGCATGTAACCTGGCTTTACCGTGCCAACCACATGTTGAGATGGGGCAGCTTGGCCAATTAATTAGGTGTATCCCCAGCGTAGTATGGGTGTGTTGGATGGTGCGGGGAATAGGTGTCAGCTGGACTACCATATGAACCGCAAGGCCCAAGAGGGGGCCACTGCAGCGGGTTTGGAGCCTCTTGTATGCTGTTAGGGGTGAAACCTCAGTGGGCCCACGCTCGTCAGGAATCCCTTTGTAAAGGCTTCGTAGTGATCTCCTGGCTACACACTTGGGAAGTGTGAATGTGGTTCGTAGCCACTGGCATAATGGAGGTTTTTTTAGTCCACCCGGCAACGGGGGATGAAATCACTACATGTGGGTACAGTGGTGCAAACTCTGCAGAGTCAAAACTGTCATGACAGCCGTGCTCACGGTCAAGAGCGGCTTGGACATATTCATGATTAGAGGATTGATGGCTTTGGAAGATGAGGATGTTAAGCGGGGAGCTTAACAGTGGAAATGATGTTATGGTTATTTGATTATGATGATGGGTTGGGAGATTGGGACCATTTCACTTATGTAGTAATGTAGGTGCTTAATAAGCTAAGGTGATAGGTATTAATTGTGTAGTGCTTTAACCCTGAGTTCAACCTCTCCTTGTTCTAGCCATGCATGACATAACTTTCCCACACTTGCTGAGTACCAATGGTACTCAACCTTGCATATTTGTTGGTTTAAATTGCTGCTCAGGTCAAGGGGATGATGTGGTGTTTAATGATCAAGACTTCAGACCCGAAGAAGGATTCTAGGTTCATGGAGTCCCCCGGGAAACGCCTGTGACGGAGCCCCCAAGAATAATATTCCGCTGCTATTTCATTTACATGTTATGAACTTATTGTAGTCCATCGAGACGTATGCTATGTAAGACTTATTTATATTCGACACCTGGCTTGTAATTAATGATGCTTCACTATTTGTCATCACATGTATGAGAAAATGATCCTGGCATACATGTGATATTCACTCGGTTGTTCTTCAGAGAAACCGGGTATGACATGTACTTTGCCCAAAGTTGAAAGAAACTTTAGTTAGTCTAAACTACAACAAACCATTAACAAGCAAAGTCTATCTTTCAATCAGCAACATTTTAACATGTAACTAGCCTGTTCTTTCTACGTCACGGTACAGTGAACAAGTGGTACTCACTGACCATGAGGGACGGCGATTATAATCAATTTACACCTGCAGGGTTACCCGAATAACCCGTCATGTACGCCCGTACTCGATGTTGCCTACAACAACCATCACGGACGCTGTACGCAACCACCTTTCGCCCGTCAGCCAAATATTGAACCGGTCCCATCGTCCCGAGCAAGAGGTCTTTGCGCGCGCATCTCAGTGCCGCCAGCCAATTTACACCTCGAGCTCTCAACCTACCCTCTGAACGACGGGCAATGCTTCAATACCCAGCTACCCGAGTTACATCAGTTTCCCGGTTCCCATATAGCCGGTAGGTCTTCGGTACTGTTCTAGCTTGTTCAACAGGCCCGCACACGGCTCGGTCCTCAATCGACACAAGCGGAGCTATAGCACACAGGCCCCAAAGTCCTGTTGCCCTTACTCTCCGCTCGGTCTCATCTTTCTTGCCATGTGTATCATGTGCTATCTCTACCCGAGTCGAGTGCCTCTAGCCTATGCTCGCGAGTAGTTCCAACTACTCGACTTGTACCGAATCCTACACTATCTTAGCATTGCAGTAACTAACGGGGTTTTCAATCTTAATCCCAACCTATGGTTTTCTTGGCTATGCAGTTGGGTTTCCAAACAAGACTCTAATGCAAGGAATAATAGTATGCAAGTATGTGCTCAAAATAATAAAAATTTGTAAAAAGGTTAATGCAAACCGGAGCTTGCCTTGCTGCTCTTGGTCGTAGGCTAGCTGCTCCTCCGGAGTAACGAAGTCTAGGACATCGGGTTCCTCCTCGACCTTAGCGACTACATGATAGAAGAAGTACATGTATCAATTTAAATGCATTTGTATTATGTTTGAACTTGTGAAGCTTATAAGTCCCACTAGACAGACTCAATGACTATGAAACTTTTACTGTGGCTTGGTTACAACCTAAACAGAGACTTGTCAAGTTTTAGTTGCAGCAAAGCTCATTTGAGCCCTCCACAATTAATTATGTACTTGACCTTAATTGAAGGCTTTTAGGGTGTTCTAAGGATTTTCATGAAACAAACTATGACTTCCTGAAAACTAGATTTTCAGAGGGTTCTAATGGAGTTGGTCTCACTTAATTTGAAGGTTCCTAGCTAAAGATATGAGCTAAACAATTTCAGAGAAAATTCTGAAAATGATTTTGAACATTTTCTATTTTCTTTGGAACAGTTCCACTAATCACACCATTAGGTGGATCAAATGAGCTCAAATGGATCTGAAATTTTTATGGTAGTTCAGGGATATTTTGGTGAACATTCCAGCAAAATCTCAGGATTTTCCTCCAAAGGATTGTCCAGTTAAAATTCCAAACAATTTAAATTTTGAGGAATTAATTCTGGAGAATTAAGGATTTTCATGAAGTGAAACTTGATTTGCTGGTGGCTTCCGCAGCTGAGATCGGCAAGCAGCTGGTGGCTTCGCCGTTCCTTCGTCGTGCCGGCAGCTCGGGTCAGCGCAAGAACCCGAGTGCAGAGTTCAGTCGGCTGGGTTCTGTTCAGAGGCTCACCAGTGGGTCCCACCCGGGGTTTTAACCTCTGAAATTCACTCCTAATCACTGTTGTAAACAGTGAGCCCCAAAATACCCGTGGTGATTCAAATTATTCACCCATGAGCCATTTTAATTGATTAGGATTCAAATTGGGTTTGGTTAGAATGAATTTCAGCACATGTTCAATTTGAAATTCAAATAAAGTTTGAATTTGCCCCACTTAGCTCATGTCAGGATCAACTCCAACGGGAGTGAAAATTGGTGTGTGAGCTCACAAAAATGTGCTGAACAAGAATATGCCTCCCACTTTTGAATTCATGGGATAAAAACAGTTTGAATTTGAATATGGTTTCAAACTGCCCTCTTTTAGTTATACCCAAACTGACCTCAATAAGGTTTTGAATTTGGGTGGAACTTGGCATGGACATCCCTAGCAATGTGTAGGAGTTTTCATATGCCCAGCCCCTCTATATCACATGTGGGAAATACCACTTTTGCAATATGTGAGTTTGTTCTCTAATGAGCATGTTGATGGTGGTTACTTGCTCTTCATTTGTGTTCATCAACTTACTTCAAATGAGGTGTGTGGTGTGGTGATGAACACTTCAAATATGTGTCAAAAACTGAGGCCCTTACATATAACACGGGGCTGACGTGGGCCGTTGGATTTTAAATGGAGGGCTGAGATTAGATCGCAAAGGGGTATGCGGGGGTTCTGTTTTCATCCGCTCGATTTAAAATGGACAGGCCATAGAGGGCCACGTCGCCCTAGCCGTGTGCGGGCGGCGCTGCCCGGCGGCGCGCTGCGGCGGGAGGCAGCGATCTCGCCGGAGAGTTTCGGGTTTTTGTCTACACTTCCTAAAACGTGGATTTCTTGGCATAGAACTGAAGAGGGGAGGTAGGGGACCTCACCTCGGTGGTTTTCTCGCACTCGGAGTCCCTGGAAGTCGGTCGGCGGTGTCGAAGTCCGGAAATGGCTCTCGGTGCTCGTCGGAGCGGCGATTAGAGCGCAAGACACGTCGTTTCTTTCACCTGCAAGACTCCCCGGCGGCGGTGCGGCATGCCACGCGTGTTAGATCGGAGAAACTGGACGAGGATCGAAAGAAAACTGCCGAGGATGCCTCGTGTGAGGGACCACCCCGTGGTTCACCCACTCCAGGATCGCATAGGGTGGTGCCGTACGATGCGGCACCCAACAGCACACACAAAAAGTATAAAGAACAACATACAAACTTTTATTTGATATAAAACAGCGGAAGTCTTTTACAAAATATAACTATACAGCAGAAGTAATGTACATTAGTAGCCTCTCATCCTAACTATGCAAAAGTGCAGCCGTCCAGCCCGGGGACACTACACGCTAGCAGCATGGAACCGGAGAAATCACGGCGGCGTGCAGGGCTCCATCTCGGCCGTGTACCCTGATGGGGGCATCGCCTCATTCTCGGAACCCTCCTCATAGATCTCACCTGCATACAGCTCAAATATTGCAACCGTGAGCATGATGGCTCCACAAGGCTTAACCGTCTGACGCAGGCATGGAACTCTACATGCAGGGAGGTGTATGTTAGGAAAAAGGAATTTGCGACAAAGACACGCCTGTAAGTTGATCCTTACTTTCAGTTTTATAGCAGCAAATTCATGTGCCTTAGGCAACCCTCACATCGGAAGTCCAAAATCAAACAAGAAACGCTTTCCTCCGATGTGGTGATGCCCAAAGCGGGAAGTAAACTTAATCAGCTCTACATCTACAGCAAACATGGTTTCCAAAACATTACTCTATCATCACAGCATATTATCATTCAACTGGCTTACTTTACTTCTTACTACGTCACGAAACAGTGAACAAGCGGTACTCAAATAACCACGAGGGACGGTGATTGCAATCAGGAGACACCCGGACAACACGTTGCATACACCCACAACCAGAAACGTGATTCCACACCCCTTCCTACTCTGTTGTATGCAACCACCTTTCAAAGACAATCCAAATGACAAACCGGTCCATCCGTAACGGGTAGGAGGTCCCGGCGTGGAGCGTGACTGTGCCCACCGGCATATTTACACCTTGCTACCCTCAACCCACTCCTGTTTACGGGTGGGTAAGCCTCGGCACCCAGGTTAACCATTTACATCGGTTTCCTGCTTATGTCTGTATGCCATCCGGTACTGTCCGATACTTGTTCAGCAGGCCCGCACACGACTCGGTCCTCGATCGACACCAACAGGGCTACGCACGTGAGACCTCCGCTCACTGCTTCCTATCCCCCTTGCTGGTTCTCATTTTCACCAGTCTTAAGCCATTTTCTATTCTGACAAAACCGTGTGATAAACCTTACCTCGCGAGTAGATTCCAACTACTCGACTTCTACCGAGGTCCTAAGCATATTAGCGGGGCCTTGTCTACTCGTCGGCTCTGTAAGCTACCCAACCCTTCATAGGATTTAAAAGGTTATGCAAGTGGGGTTTCAATCAACTTAACTCTAATGCAAACATTCACCCTAGACATAAGTGATACAAATAAAAAATTTTATAAAAGGTACTTCAATGCAAACCGGGGCTTGCCTGGTTGCGAGTCAGAGAAGAAGTTAGGTTCTGGTGGGAGGACATCCAAGGGCTCCGGTGCGTCCTCAACTTCAGTCACTATTATGAAATGTAATAAAATACATGTGTAAGTATTAAGGATTTATAAGAATTGAACTTCTATTCATAGCTACTGCTATTTAGGATCCTTAATTGGCTTTGGGACTTTTACAGTGGATACTAGACTCTCTAAGGATGATTTGAGCCAAATTTGGAAATATGTCATGGCACAATGTAGTATTTAAAATTCCTACAAGTACAATGCTTCTCTGAATTTTGATCCCAATTCAGGAGCTTTGACAAAGCTAATAGTGGAAGATCTGATTAGGGTAAGTCTCCATGGTTCTAACAAAATTTGTTTCACCATTTTTGGAGCTACCATCAGAGAGATATGAATTTTTGAAGTTTTGACAGGAGTGCCGAACAGTTTCTGTTTAAATTTGAATTTCCAAATAAAGGCTGAACTTGGGAAGGTAATTTGACCTAGCAAATGAACTCTCATGAAGCCCAAATTTTTATTCTAGATCAGTATCTATGAATAGGATTTGCTGCCCAAATTTGGGAATATTTCATAAAGAATTGCTCCTGTAATAAATCCCTAAAGGATTTACTAAAAACAATTCTACAGAAATTCCTGGACATTTTCATAGCCAAAAATTGGTTTCTCTGTGAAGTAATCCTCATGAGGAATCCAACAAAATTGGTCTCACTCTTTTTGGAGTTTTCTACACAAAGTTATGGGCATGTAAAGATCAGCTAATTCCTGGAATTATTTCTCTAATAGAAACTTCAAATAAATTGAGTTGGGCCCACTGTTTTAAATCGGACCAGTGAGATCTCGGCAACACCGGAGGCTACGGGGTTATTCCCGCGCAGCCACACCGGATCCGGTGCCACAAGCCTATCCCCGCGCGTATACGGAGGCTGACCGGTGGCCCAGCCCTCCTTCGTCTTCCTCGCGCTGCCCGCGCCTCCCGCGGCGGCGCATGCCGGCGAGGCTCGCCGGGACAGGGTTCCCGTGGTTCAAACTTCATCAAACTCGCCGCCTGTGAGTTCTATACCGTGCTGAACACGATGGTGGGGTCGGGAGCCGATGACAACGGCCGGAAAGGTGCTTGCACCGGCGACCATGTCGAACCTTACTTCGACGACCTCGCTCTCCCTCAACAGTGGGTCTTTCAGGCTAGGGTTTGCTCCAAAAGCACCAGTGTCCCATGGACAACATCGACCCATAGCTCCCTCTCCATGAAAACCACCGGAGAGGGGACCTCACCGGCGACCCAAGTCCGCAAAACGCCGGTGGCGACAAAAACTCGAAGAACTCCTTCAGTTCTTGATGGTTTCCGGCGCCGTTTGTGCGAGAAGGATCGCAGGGATCTAACAAAGCTTCTCCTAGACCAGGATGAGCTCTAGCTATCGCAGCACGAAGAATTTGACTGTATACCGAGAAGTGTTGCTATGAACTAGGGTTTGGTAAAACCCGAAATTCTCACTACCCGGTTGATCAATCATCCTGAGGCTTTCGGTAACACGATCTATGGATAACAACGCATCTTTCTTGTGCAGGGAAGGAGCGGTGGAGCTGGCCGTAGCGCGCTGTCCACGGTGAACCGAACGGGGTTCCGCCGAGCACCTCCGATCGCCGACGCCAATCTCTGGTTTGCGCGTAGCACGTGCTAGGAAGCTTAGGGGAAAGAAAGGTGGAGGCTGGAGCACTCTCTTGCGCCTCTTTTTGCTGTTTGGGGCTCGATAATCCGAGCTCGGGTGCGCGTGGGCGAGGGAGGAACAGCAATGGCGCCAGGCGGTTCCCTTGCGGAAGAAACCGAGCAGCGGTGAGCGCGTGAGGGGGCAAAAGAACGTTTCGGTGCTTCAGCTGGGGGGGGCGCGGAGGTGATCACGCGGCCGAGAAGCAGGAGCTGGCTCGGTTCCGTCCTCGGGAGAGGGTCGCGCTGGGAGCTGGCGCGCGGTGATCGGCTCGGGAGAACAGAGAGAGAGGTAAACAGTCGGTTGGTTTGTTTTGGGTGGCTGATAATTGGGCCCTACCTCCCCCTTTGTTTAGTCGAACTTTTCTGATATTTTCCCACCAGCAACTCAACATTAAATACTTGACTTCACCCCAAAGTCATAGTTTGAATTTGCTGAATTCAAATAGTTTGAATTCTGGTGTGAAATTTGGATGTGGTTTGATCATTTGAATTTGAAAAGGAGTTTGAATTCTCCACTTTGTGATGCTTCACAAATATAGCAAACCAGCTCCAAAATTTCCAATTTTTGGCATGGCTGCTCATTCAAAGGTGGTGAACACATTTGTGAAACCAAATTTTGAAATTGAGGGAATTGGAATTTGAAACTGAATTTGGAATTCAGATTAGAGGGCTTCCTCTTTTAATCCCAAACAAATATTGAAACTCCTCCAAATGAGCTGAAATTTGGAAGGGTGAATATTTGGACTATGAAGATCCAAGTTATGAATTTAGATCTCCATATTTGGAAGTTTTGGGAAGTCTAAACCCTCAGTTTGAACTTACCCCATTATATTTCAATGTTTTAATTCCCTCATTTTTCATAAGTGTACATGAGCTGAATTTTTTTTTGCTACCACTTTTGGGGATTTTACATCCCTCCCCCTTAAAAAGAATCTTGTCCCGAGATTCCAAAGGAAAAGCAAGTGGGGAAAACTTTACCGGGTATATGACGATAGCAAGTCCGGATAATATATTCGTAGATAAGCCTTGCTTTCCCATGTCGCCTCATCAGCGGTATGGTTACTCCACAAGACCTTGTAGAACCATAAGGTCCGGTTTCTTGTGGCACGAGTCTTTTCATCAATGATCCGGATTGGATACTCCGTGTACGCGAGGTCCGGTTGAAGAACTTCTATGTCTTCAGTGCGGATTTCAGTTGAGGGTTTGAGGCATTTCCTCAGCTGAGAGATATGGAAGACATTGTGAATCCCTGCAAGCGACGCCGGTAAATCCAAGCGATAGGCCACGGGTCCGCATTTTTCAATAACGGCGAATGGACCAATGAATCGCAGCGCAAGCTTGCCCTTCACTCCAAAACGGTGAACTCCCTTCATCGGAGACACACTGACATACACATGGTCCCCGATGTTGAAGTGGAGAGGACGGCGTCTTTTATCCGCATAGCTTTTCTGACGAGATTGAGCAGCCTTGAGGTTGGCTTGTATCACTCGCACTCGTTCTTCAGCTTCATTCACCAGTTCAATGCCGTAGATGACTCGCTCGCCGGACTCGCACCAGTTGAGAGGTGTGCGACATTTCCGGCCGTAGAGAGCTTCATACGGCGCCATCTTGATGCTAGCTTGATAGCCATTGTCGTAAGAAAACTCCGCCAACGGCAAATGATCATCCCAATTCTTGCCGTGATGGATGGCACAAGCACGTAGCATGTCTTCCAACACTTGGTTCACCCGCTCGGTTTGACCATCTGTCTTCGGGTGATACGCGGAGCTTCGGATCAGTTTGGTCCCCAATGATGCGCGCAGCTGTTCCCAAAAGCGAGAGACGAACAGCGCACCGCGATCTGAAATAATGGAGCGGGGAACACCGTGCAAGCATAAGATTCTTGCAATATAAAGCTCTGCATATTGCTTGGCCACGTAACTGGTATGTACGGGAATGAAATGAACCAACTTGGTTAGTCGATCGACTATCACCCAAATCGAGTCATGTTTGTGGGACGTGAGAGGTAATCCGACTATTAAGTCCATGCTGATATCCTCCCACTTCCATGCCGGAATGTTCAATGGTTGCAGCTGTCCTGCTTTACGCATATGGTCGGCTTTAACCCGCTGACACGTATCACATTCGGATACGTACTTTGCGATTTCTCTTTTCATCCGTGTCCACCAAAACCTTGTTTTCAGATCTTGGTACATCTTGTTGCTGCCCGGATGAATAGAATACTTGGACAAATGAGCTTCGTCCAAGATTTTCCTCCGAAGCTTCATGTCACGGGGTACCACTATACGGTCTTTAAACCATAGTGTACCGTTATCATCTCTTCGGAAGCATTTCATTTCGCCATTCTTCATCCTTCTCCGAATGTGCGACATTCCAACGTCTTTCTTCTGCGCTTCCATAATTTCCTCTCGTATTGTAGGGACGAGAGCAAGATTATACAATGCCCCATATGGAACCAAGTACAAACTCGGCTCCTCCTCTTTAAGTGGGGTGATGGACAGACTGTTGACATGGGATTTGCGTCTTAAGGCATCGGCAACCACGTTTGCCTTCTCGGGATGGTAATGAATCTCGATCTCATAGTCTTTGATCAGTTCTAGCCATCTCCGTTGCCGCATATTCAACTCCTTTTGAGTGAATATATATTTCAGACTTTTGTGGTCGGTGTAGAGGTGCACTAAGTTCCCAAGCAAATAGTGCCTCCACATCTTCAATGCCAACACCACAGCAGCAAGCTCAAGATAATGAGTCGGATAGTGCTGCTCGTGGTTACAAAGTTGACGTGAGCCATAGGCGACCACTCTTCCTCCTTGCATCAATACATAGCCAAGCCCGATGCCGGACTCATCACAATATAGGTCGAAGGGCTTGGTTGTATCCGGTTGAGCTAACACCGGGGCTGTTGTAAGATGCTTCACTAATGCTTGGAAAGCTTCTTCACAAGCTTTGCTCCAAACATATTTGATCCCCTTCTTCAACAGTTCAGTCATCGGCTTAGCAAGCTTGGAGAAATTTGGTATGAATCTCCGATAATATCCTGCTAACCCGAGGAAACTCCTGACCTCATGGACTGATGTGGGGGACTTCCATTTTAGCACTTGTTCGATCTTGCTTGGATCAACTTCAATGCCTTCTGCAGAAATAATGTGACCAAGGAACGGCACTTGGCTGATCCAAAACTCGCACTTGCTGAACTTGGCATAAAGCTTATGATCCCTTAATCGTTGAAGTACGATATGCAAGTGTTTGGCTTGTTCTTCTTCAGGCATGGAGTAAACCAAGATGTCGTCTATGAACACCACCACAAACTTGTCCAACTCCGGCATGAACACTGAGTTCATGAGGTACATGAAGTGTGCCGGGGCGTTGGTGAGACCAAAGGACATGACGAGGTATTCATACAACCCATATCTCGTTGATAAGGCCGTCTTTGGAATATCTTCCGCCCGGATCTTGATTTGATGATATCCGGAGCGAAGATCCATCTTTGAAAACACACTTGCACCCACAAGTTGATCGAATAAGATATCGATGTGGGGCAGTGGGTATTTATTCTTGATGGTGACGGCGTTGAGAGGTCGGTAGTCCACACACAGCCTCAAGGTTTCATCCTTTTTCTTCACAAACAGCGCCGAGCATCCCCATGGCGAGGAACTCGGTCGAATGAAACCCTTCATCATTAAGTCATTGAGCTGCTCCTTCAATTCAGCCAGCTCATTCGGAGCCATCTTGTACGGTCTCCGTGAGATCGGTGTCGTCCCAGGTACGAGTTCGATCTTGAACTCGACATCCCTTTCGGGTGGCATGCCCGGGAGATCATCCGGAAAGACATCCGGTATTCACAGACCACACGAATATCCTCAAGTTTTGTGGCTTCCGTGTTATATGTGGCTGGGGCTTCTTGAACCGAATGGTCAAGAATAAGAACATGTGGTTCATGGAGTGGAGATTTTAGACGAATGATGTCAAGAACAGCACCATGGCGATGTAGCCATGAAATTCCTAAAATGACATCAAGTTTTTGACTCTCTAACATGATTAGAGACGTCGGGTATAGATTTCCACCCAACTGTAATGGTGCTCTATAGACCATTCTATCAGCTGTTATTTTCCCACCCGGAGAACATATCAAATATGAATTATTTGTGGGAATGATAGGCAGTTGATATTTAATAACATAAGATTGAATTATGAAATTATGGGTGGCACCGGAGTCAAAAAGTATGACTACGGGATGATCTAGGTAAGAGAACGTACACGCGAGGACGGGTTTGCCTTCCGGCACGTCTTCAATAGCTAAGTGGTGGACGTTGCCGGGTTTTGGTGCAGGTTTCTTGGGCTGATTGTGGGGCTGATTAGCACCCTGATATGGTGCTGCACCCCTGCCTTGTCGCGGCTCGGGGCAGTCTCTTGAAATGTGCCCGACACGGCCACACGTGTAGCTCGTGTAAGGTGTCGGGGTCCCGCCGACTTGAGGACAGAATCCCGGTGCACGCTGTTGAAACTGGGGTGCACGCGGGACCATCCTTTGCTGCTGCTGTTGCTGTGGTGGATACGTCGGTCGAAAGCCCGACGCATTATATTGCCGACCGCGAAACTGAGGCGGTCGCGCCGGTGGCTGCCATCTCTGACCGGATGGTGAGCGATACACCACGTGGTATTTTTGTGGCGTCCCACCACTGCTGCTCGTCAGCGCGCTGCGTTTCCTCTTGTCAGAACCGCGCTCGCGCTGAGCATTTTCTTGTAGAATCGCGGCATTAACTAGATCGTTGAATGTGCCGCGATTGCTCTGGGCGAGATGGACCTTCATCTTTGAATTCAGGCCCCGGAAGAAAGCGTTGCGCTTGTTGTCTTCTGTCCCCACAAATCCAGGCGCATACTGCGCCAGCCGATTAAATAACCTGGAGTACTCATGAGCACTCCTCTCACATTGTCGTAGAGCCAGGAACTCCTGGAGCTTCATTTCCATCACACCGGGAGGTATGTGACAGGCGCGGAACGCCTCCCGGAATTCCGTCCATGTGACGGCATGGCCAGCCGGTAAGGAGGCGGTGTAGTTCGCCCACCAGGTACCGGCTTCTCCTTGAAGCTGTTGCGCTGCATACAGCGCCTTCTGGTGTTCGGTGCATCGTAGCAGCCTGAACTTCGCCTCCAGAGTGCGGATAAAGCTCTCCGCCTCCAAAGGTTCTTCGGCCTCCGTGAAGACCAGTGGATGGGTCGCCATGAATTCTGAATACGAGCTTTGTTGGGGCTGGCATTGCCCATTGTCTTGGTGTCCTCCCTGATGGGACGCATTCTGCTGCACCAACATCCGCAGCAGCTCGGTTTGCTCGTCACGTGAGCCAAGCACTGCAGCGAGAACCTCCGCAAGATTCCGTGGAAGTTCTGATGGCGGAGGAGGTGGTTGCTCCAGCGTCGTGGTTTGCTCCGAAGGTGGAGACTCATCACCACGAACTTGACTCGGACCTCCCTCCTCTTGTGTTGAGCGTGTCCGCACCATTCTGCATTCAGACCATTCAAACGATCAGCACATGTTGGTTTATTTCATCCAGTCTATACAATAGTGATGCGAGAATGGAATAAATAGTACGCATAACAGTCACACATATGGATAAAGTATGAACTTTATGCAACATATACATCCCTGGACCATGTCACACGATCGAGTTCCAAAGTATTGAACTTTATGGGTTAAAAGTTCGTTTCGACCATCGGGGTCACCGCGGGATGTTAAGTGTGTTAGCATGCGTGATTCCTCGATATTGTATTGGACCCAAACATGTACTACTCGAAGTGATGTGTCAAATGCATAAACCCTTCGACTCCAACTCGCTGTTTTACAACAGCCACTGGACGTCAAACGGTGAAACTAAGTGTTTTGGTTGAAATACAGAAAATTCCAGAGAGCATTTGGTCTGCCCTGTTTTTGGACAGTACCTACTCATCTGAGATTTTCATCCCTTTGGAGGGAGATTTTGTTCTGGAGCTCTACAGGAAAGTTGTAGAGGACTTCAAAACCTTTCCAGAATGGTATCCCACACCTCCATTGGTTCAGCCAATATTAAGTTATGCCATGTTCAAGTTCAGCATAATTTCTGCCGAAAACAGGGGAGATTATTCCTAAGCTTTTGAGACTGAATCTAAACTCCCAATTGACTCTTAGTTCAATATAGGAGTTTACTAACCCCTAAATGGATCCCTAAACTTCATTTTGACTCTTTTCTTTGAAAATAAACTTTTATGCAGTCGGTACTACGTTTCCTTATCAAAGAAATAATCCTAAACCGGTATTCCGGCTTATACGTGTCAAATAGTGGACTAAAAACGTCTCTCACAAACGGTTTCTACACGTCATGCACTAACGTGGTTAGTGTACCTGCAGAAAAACAAACAATAATTGTGCACCCAAAGGTTTTAACATTGCCGGCAGTTCCATATCATAGTAAAAACATACGGTCCGTATCATTGCCATACGGATCGTCCTTGAGTCAAGCCACATCTCAAGGTACATGGTCGTGTTTTCACACCACATTACGGGGAACCCGAGTAGAGCGTGAACGGGTCGTCGCGGTTGGGAATTTTATCTACCCAACGGATACCACCTACTGCCTCATGACCGTTGAGGCACGCTGATGGCGATCGCTGCGTATGGCCCTTTGAACATTGAACGTTCAAGAGTTGCATACTATCGTGTTGCTTACCACACGATGGGGTATTCTCACTTTTGCCTAAAGCACGCTGGAGATCAGTGTTTTCATATGTTCTCAGAACCATAGAGAGGTTCAGAGACTCATATTAACTACCGTGCCAAGCCACGGTATAACCTTCCGTACTATTACTCGTACGGGGAGTTACCGCAATTGAACCGCCCGCGGTGGCGTACCTTACCAATTACCTGACGTCGGAGCATCGTTACAGAATGTATAACAAATATGTTACCTTTTCCACCATAATATCTACTACTATCATAGACCTTATGTGGGCTTAATGACTAATCCTCACTCGACTACTTCTAAGTTTTCAAAATAGGCTCTTTTCGAGCGTGCTATTCCCAATGCGGCTCTGATACCACGACTGTGGGGACCACCCCGTGGTTCACCCACTCCAGGATTGCATAGGGTGGTGCCGTACGATGCGGCACCCAACAGCACACACGAAAAGTATAAAGAACAACATACAAACTTTTATTTGATATAAAACAGCGGAAGTCTTTTACAAAATATAACTATACAGCGGAAGTAATGTACATTAGTAGCCTCTCATCCTAACTATGCAAAAGTGCAGCCGTCCAGCCCGGGGACGCTACACGCTAACAGCATAGAACCGGAGAAATCACGGCGGCGTGCAGGGCTCCATCTCGGCCGTGTACCCTGATGGGGGCATCGCCTCATCCTCGGAACCCTCCTCATAGCTCTCACCTGCATACAGCTCAAATATTGCAACCGTGAGCACGATGGCTCCGCAAGGCTTAACCGTCTGACCTAGGAATGGAACTCTACATGCAGGGAGGTGTATGATAGGAAAAAGGAATTTGCGACAAATACACGCCTATAAGTTGATCCTTACTTTCAGTTTTATAGCAGCAAATTCATGTGCCTTAGGCAACCCTCACATCGGAAGTCCACAATCAAACAAGAAACACTTTCCTCCGATGTGGTGATGCCCAAAGCGGGAAGTAAACTTAATCAGCTCTACATCTACAGCAAACATGGTTTCCAAAATATTACTCTATCATAACAGCATATTATCATTCAACTGGCTTACTTTACTTCTTACTACGTCACGAAACAGTGAACAAGCGGTACTCAAATAACCGCGAGGGACGGTGATTGCAATCAGGAGACACCCGGACAACACGTTGCATATACCCACTTTCAGAAGCGTGATTCCACACCCCTTCCTACTTTGTTGTATGCATCCACCTTTCAAAGGCAATCCAAATGCCGAACCGGTCCATCCGTAACGGGTAGGAGGTCCCCGCGTGGAGCGTGACTGTGCCCACCGGAAGATTTATACCTTGCTACCCTCAACCCACTCCTCTTTACGGTTGGGTAAGCCTCGGCACCCAGGTTAACCATTTACATCGGTTTCCTGCTTATGTCAGTATGCCATCCGGTACTGTTCAATACTTGTTCAGCAGGCCCGCACACGACTCGGTCCTCAATCGACACCAACAGGGCTACGCACGTGAGACCTCCGCTCACTGATTCCTATCCCCCTTGCTGGATCTCATTTTCACCACTCTTAAGCCATTTTCTATTCTGACCAAACCGTGTGATAAACCTTACCTCGCGAGTAGATTCCAACTACTCGACTTCTACCGAGGTCCTAAGCATATTAGCGGGGCCTTTTCTACTCGTCGGCTCTGTAAGCTACCCAACCCTTCATAGGATTTAAAAGGTTATGCAAGTGGGGTTTCAATCACCTTAACTCTAATGCAAACATTCACCCTAGACATAAGTGATGCAAATAAAGAATTTTAGAAAAGGTACTTAAGTGCAAACCGGGGCTTGCCTGGTTGCGAGTCAGAGAAGAAGTTAGCTTCTGGTGGGAGGACGTCCAAGGGCTCCGGTGCGTCCTCAACTTCGGTCACTATTATGAAATGTAATAAAATACATGTGTAAGTATTAAGGATTTATAAGAATTGAACTTCTATTCATAGCTACTGCTATTTAGAATCCTTAATTGGCTTTGGGAATTTTACAGTGGATACTAGACTCTCTAAGGATGATTTGAGCCAAACATGGAGATATGTCATGGCACAATGTAGTATTTAAAATTCCTACAAGTACAATGCTTCTCTGAATTTTTATCCCAATTCAGGAGCTTTGACATAGCTAATAGTGGAAGATCTGATTAGGGTAAGTCTTCATGGTTCTAACAAAATTTGTTTCACCATTTTTGGAGCTACCATCAGAGAGATATGAATTTTTGAAGTTTGGACAGGAGTGCTGAACAGTTTCTGTTTAAATTTGAATTTCCAAATAAAGGCTGAACTTGGGAAGGTAATTTGACCTAGAAAATTAACTCCCATGAAGCCCAAATTTTTACTGGAGATCAGTATCTATGAAGAGGATTTGCTTCCCAAATTTGGGAATATTTCATAAAGAATTGCTCCTGTAATAAATCCCTAAAGGATTTAATAAAAACAATTCTACAGAAATTCCTGGGCATTTTCATAGCAAACAATTGGTTTCTCTGTGAAGTACTCCTCATGAGGAATCCAACAAAATTGGTCTCACTCTTTTTGGAGTTTTCTACACAAAGTTATGGGCTTGTAAAGATCAGCTAATTCCTGGAATTATTTCTCTAATAGAAACTTTAAATAATTGGGTTGGGCCCACTGTTTTAAATCGGACCAGTGAGATCTCGGCAACACTGGGGGCTACAGGGTTATTCCCGCGCAGCCTCACCGGATCCAGCGCCACAAGCCAATCCCCGCACGTATACGGAGGCTGACCGGTGAGACCCGGCCCTCCTTCGTCTTCCTCGCGCTGCCCGCGCCTCCCGTGGCGGCGCACGCCGGAGAGGCCCACCGGGACGGGGTTCCCGTAGTCCAAACTTCATCAAACTCGCCGCCTGTGAGTTCTACACCGTGCTAAACACGATGGTAGGGTCGGGAGCCGATAACAACGGCCGGAAAGGTGCTTGCACCGGCGACCATGTCGAACCTTACTTCGGCGACCTCGCTCTCCCTCAACAGTGGGTCTTTCGGGCTAGGGTTTGCTCCAAAAGCACCAGTGTCCCATGGACAACATCGACCCATAGCCCGCTCTCCATGAAAACCACCGGAGAGGGGACCTCACCGGCGACCCGAGCCCGCAAAACGCCGGCGGCGACAAAAACTCGAAGAACTCTTTCAGTTCTTGATGGTTTCTGGCGCCGTTTGAGCGAGAAGGATCGCAGGGATCTAACAAAGCTTCTCCTAGACCAGGATGAGCTCTAGCTATCGCAGCACGAAGAATTTGATTGTAAACCGAGAAGTGTTGCAATGAACTAGGGTTTGGTAAAACCCGAAATTCTCACTACCCGGTTGATCAATCATCCTGAGGCTTTCGGTAACACGATCTATGGACAACAACACACCTTTCTTGTGCAGGGAAGGAGCGGTGAAGCTGGCCGTAGCGCGCTGTCCACGGTGAACCGAACGGGGTTCCGCCGAGCACCTCCGATCGCCGGCGCCAATCTATGGTTTGCGCGTAGCACGAGCTAGGAAGCTTAGGGGAAAGAAAGGTGGAGGCTGCAGCACTCTCTTGCGCCTCTTTTTGCTGTTTGGGGCTCGATCATCCGAGCTCGGGTGAGCGTGGGCGAGGGAGGAACAGCAATGGCGCCAGGCGGTTCCCTTGCGGAAGAAACCGAGCAGTGGTGAGCGCGTGAGGGGGCAAAAGAACGTTTCGGTGCTTCAGCTGGGGGGCGCGGAGGTGATCACGCGGCCGAGAAGCAGGAGCTGGCGTGGTGCCGTCCTCGGGAGAGGGGCGCGCCGGGTGCTGGCGCCGGTGATCGGCTCGGGAGAACAGAGAGAGAGGGAAACAGTCGGTTGGTTTGTTTTGGGTGGCTGACAATTGGGCCCCACCTCCCCCTTTGTTTAGTCAAACTTTTCTGATATTTTCCCACCAGCAACTCAACATTAAAGACTTGACTTCACCCCAAAGTCATAGTTTGAATTTGCTGAATTCAAATAGTTTGAATTCTGGTGTGAAATTTGGATGTGGTTTGATCATTTGAATTTGAAAAGGAGTTTGAATTCTCCACTTTGTATTGCTTCACAAATATAGCAAACCAGCTCCAAAATTTCCAATTTTTGGCATGGCTGCTCATTCAAAGGTGGTGAACACATTTGTGAAACCAAATTTTGAAATTGAGGGAATTGGAATTTGAAACTGAATTTGGAATTCAGATTAGAGGGCTTCCTCTTTTAATCCCAAACAAATATTGAAACTCCTCCAAATGAGCTGAAATTTGGTAGGGTGAATATTTGGACTATGAAGATCCAAGTTATAAATTTATATCTCCATGTTTGGAAGTTTTGGGAAGTCTAAACCTTCACTTTGAACTTACCCCATTATAATTCAAAGTTTTAATTCCCCTCATTTTTCATAAGTGTACTTAGGCTGAATTTTTTTTTGCTGCCACTTTTGGGGATTTTACACCTCGGTTCTCACCGGAGAGAAAAATGGAGCGGGTTTTCTTGCGTTTAAATGCACGAGGAGGGGCGGAGAGGTCGGTTGAGATGGGAGATCGTGGCTCTAGGGCGAGGAAATCGGACGAGGCAACGGCGATCGGCACGGGAGTATCGGAGCGGTTGGGGGCGCACGCGGGGGAGGAATATGACACGTGGGCCCTGTGCGTCAGAGAGAGAGGGAGGGGGGAAACAGCCGCGGGCTGTTGGGCCGGCTGAGGCAGGTTTCGGCCCACTGACCGTTTTTCTTTTTCTTTTTCCTTTTCTTTTCTGTTTTGATTCAAATTTGAATTCCAGTTTGAGTTTGAATGATTTCACCACAAGCATTACGTCCAAAAATTTTAAATTCCCCTCTTTAACAGGTTTTGGGGTGTTAAAAATTGCATGCTGCTGCTTTACTTGTCAATTCAGCCACCGCAAAGTGCTATTTTCAGCCCCTCGTTTTCTCTTCTTTTGGACAGCAACACCTTTGCTTTCTTGCTCCAGAACTTCTGAAGTTTTGGAGTTATTTATTCCTCCTCTGAATTTTCTCATGTCTTATTTAAAGATGCCGGTGATTATGAGCACAGCACGCATAAGGACTCGTCTACCACCACTTGGGAGTGCACTTAACCCCATTGAGATGTCCGATGGACCATATTGGGAGGAGGTGAAGATGGAACCTCATGATGAAGATAAAGTCAATAGCTCTATGCATGTGGAAGAGGATCCGGAAGAGGTGGAACCATTTGAAGACGATATGGAGGATGATCCACAAGAACGGCATTGGTACGCACCTCAGGAGGAGTTTCACGCGGGCTTACACCCCGTGGAACCTCATGAAGCTATGTCGAGATGAGATGAAACCGAGGAGGAGCCACCCCTTTCTGAGACCAATAATGAAGGTGATGAATGGGCCAACCATTCAGTTCAAGAATTTCGGTCCGACGGAATGGAAGGAGGACACATATCTAAGGAGCTCAAAGAGTTCCTGGATTGCTGCAGCCTATACCCGGAATATCTTCTCAAGAAAGTCCCTCGTCTCGGACATGAAGAGTGGAAGGCTGAGGTAACTATCCTATCTAATGGTAGGGTTGTCACTCAGCACTTCGCACCCACATGGAGAGCTACAAGAGCAGAATTATATGCTCTTGTTAGATGTTTAGAAACTTGGCAGCACTATCTTATGACTAAAGAATTTGTCATACATTCTGATCATGAATCTTTGAAACACCTTAACGGTCAATTGAAACTGAACAAAAAACATGCAAAATGGAGTGAATTTATTGAGACATTTCCTTACATTGTAAAGTACAAGAAAGGGAAGGACAATGTTGTTGCGGATGCTTTATCTAGACGTCAAGTTTTGTTTTCTCAACTTGATGCAAAAGTGCTTGGCTTAGAAAGTATCAAAGACTTGTATGCCACTGATTCATATTTTTATGAACGATTTTCTAAGTCTTGTGATGGAAAAGGATGGAATAAATTACATATGCGTAATGGATTTTTGTTTTGAGCTAACAAACTTTGCATTCCAGATTGCTCTCTTCGTCTAATGCTTCTGCAGGAAGCTCACACTGGAGGCTTGATGGGTCACTTTGGTGCCAAGAAAACAGAGCAAGTGCTGGTCGATCACTTATTTTGGCCCAAGATAAGAAGAGATGTGGAGAGGCATGTTCTACGTTGTGTCACCGGCAACAAAGCTAAGTCGCACTTGAACCCTGATGGTCTATATACTCCTCTACATATTCCTAGTGTTCCGTGGCAAGAAATTTCTATGGACTTTGTAAAAGCCTAAGAAAGTGACTTGCAAACGTGTTCATTTCATCACCTCACAACACCATAGCTCATTTTGTGGATAGCTCATGAACACTTGTGAAGAGCATGTAAACACCATCAAAAGGGTGATTAGAGAGGAAAACCCATAACTGCAAAAAGTAGGAGTCATACACATGCAAATGAAAGGATTAGCTCACACCTATACCTTAAATATTCTTGGGAGGGCTCAGGCCAAGTTTCATGAAATCCAAGACTTTTTGAGGCAATTTTGGAGACCTTTGTAAAATGGCCAATTTAAATGCAAATTCAAATTGCAGCCACTTTCATCACTTGAATTCAAAAGTTGACTTCATATTCAAACTTAGCACATTTTTCTGAGTTAGTCCACCAATTTTCATCCTCATTGCACTTCATCTTGTTGGGAGCTAAATTTGCAATAATTCAAACTAAATTTGAAATGCAAATTCAAATATGAAGCAAATTCAGCCAAACCAAATTCATTTTCATGAATTCAAATTTACTCCCTGACTTGGTGGCTAAGCTTACCATTTAAGAGGGAGTAGATGAGATATTTGCAGCAAAAATGGAAAAAAGAATTTAGAGGAGAGGGGACCACTGGTCAGGAGACTTTCCACCTAAGTCTTCGGTTCCATTCACTCGGGCACAGGGCGCATGCGCGCCAGCTCCTGAGCGCCGGCGCCAACCGCCTCGCCTCTGCACCTCCTGCTCGAAGGCTGAGGGCGCCGGGTGCAACGCTCGAGTAACACGCCAGTCCACGTGAATCCTCCCTCATCATCCCCCTTCTACCCCGTACACGACCGAAGCAAAACACCTCGCTGGCCGCTCTCCTTGGGTCCTCGGTGCGCTGCCGATATGAGCGCTCTCGTGACCGACAATCAACAGTAAATAGACGCGCCGAAGGATGCTCGAACTCACGGTGAAAACCTTACCTCGTTTCGTGCCCTGTCGGGAGAGAATTTCCACGTTTATTCCTCGGTGTTCAAAGAACCGAGCTAGCTAAAAATTAAAAATTCGTGGTGATCGGTACACCACCATGTAAACCAAGCTAAACACATGTTCTACACGTCCCCATGGCCACCTAGGATCAAAGACCAGCAGACACCATCGAGTTTTGGCGCTGCTTTTCGAATTTTTCGAGCATCCGCCGTTTTAGCCCTAGGTCGACGGTGAGGTCCTAGCTCCGGCCGTTTCCATGGCAAACCGAGTTCATTTTCCGTGCCCAGCGTGCCACAGCGGAGCTGTAGGAACAAACCGTTCCAAAATAAGGCCCTGAGTAGCTCGGGCGACATCGCCAAAGTGGGGATCGCCGCTGTCACCGTCGCGAGCGTGGTTCCGGCCATCGCCGAGCTTCGGTGAGTGCAACAACGTGTTCCCAAATCAAAGTTGGGCACAGGCGGTGAAATCCATCGAAGGTCGTGCAGTGAAATGGCCGGTGGCGAGTTCTCCGGCGAAGCACCGCCGCGGGAGTCAAGGGATGTCGCGAGGTAGACGAAGGGGGGGCCGGGTCCACTGGTCAGTCCCTGTTTCCAGTGGGGATCCACTTTGCGGCTGGGATCCGGTGCAGCAGCGCGGGTAAAACCCCATGGGCTGCGGTGTAGCCGCGATCTCAGTGGACCGGTTTAAAGAGTGGGGCCGCCCGCAGAGTTTAAACATTTATGGGATTTTCCATTTACTTCAAACTTCAAATGCATATAACTTTTGCTACGAAGCTCCAAATTTAGTGAACTAAATTTTGCTAAATTCAGATTTTTTAGTACTTTCCAGCAACACAAATTTCAGCTCATGAAACTTAATGGGTTTCCAGAATTAAATCCCTAAACATTTAAACTGTTGGGAATTTTATCTGGAGAATTACTTTATGAAAAATTCTGAAATTTGTCTGGGAGGTTCATTGGAAAATCTTTGAGTCAGAGTAAAATTTTCAGACCCGTCCAAGTGTATTTAGTCCCCCTAATGGTGTAATTAAGTGAACTACCCTGAGAAAATAGAAAAATGTACAGAAACATTTTTCAGATTTTCTCAAATCTTGTTTAGGGCATAACTCCATCTAGAATTCTTCAAATGACATGAAACCAATTCCATTAGAACCATCTCAAATTCTAGTTTCCAGAAAGTAATTGTTGGAGCCATGAAAATCCCTGGAATTCCTTATAGGCTCTACTAATGATCAAATAAGCTTTAATTTGTACAAAGCTCAAATGAACTTTGTTTCAAACGAAACTTGGTCAGGACTCTGGTTAAGACCCTACAAAGCCACCATAAAAATTACAGAGCCAAAGGGGAGGGATAGCTAGAGTTGTGGCCTTTACATAGTGATTTCTAAGCATTGCATTTAAATTGGCATGTTTGTTTACGTGTAGTCGCTGAAGGCGAAGAAACTCCGGAAGTGCTGGACTTCCTTCTTCCTAATGAAGCCCTAACCACTGACCAGCAGAAACATGGCAAGCCCCGGTTTACATTAACCACTTTTACAAAGTTTTGCTTTATGAATACTTAGTATGTGTTATGGATGTGCATTAAGTGTAGGATGGATGAAACCCAAGTGCATAACCAGATTTTTCCTATAAGAGTGATGGTAGTGTCTGAGTCCTCGAGTAGATAGGCTATGCTTAATGATTCATAGAACATTGGTACAAGTCAAGTAGTTGGAATCTACTCGCAAGTTAGGCTTTGGGACACACGGGATTGGTTCGAGTGATGTGAGATCACTTTAGAAAGAAAATGAGACTAGGCAGGGGCTAGGGCGTAGCAAGAGGAAGTCTTGTGAGCGCAGCCCTGTCCGTGTCAATTTTTGGACCGATCTGTGTGCGGCCCACGCTGATCAAGTTTGAACGTGCTGAAGGCATATCGGATATATGGGCCCCGGTAAAAAGATGTAACCTAAACCTCCAGGCGTCGAGGTATAGCACACCGATTTATAGGTGTAGGTTGAGGGCAGCAAGGTGGAAATCTTCTAACGGGCATAGAGAGATGCTCCGTGTAGGGAACCTCCTGTCCGTTTCGGTGCGACCGATTCGACGTTTGGGCTGTTGGGTGAAAGGTTGTACCGTATGACATCGAGTAAGCGCATTGTGCAGTTCCACAGGTGGGCGTAGGTGACATGCTCTTCGGGTATCCCTGCAGGTGTATATCGAGTCGATTCGCCATCCCTCGCGGTGATTAGTACCAATTGGTCACTGAGTCGTGACGTAGGTTAATATATGAAATGTGATGATTCAATATTGCTGTTATGATAAGATTGTATTGCTACATGTGTGCCACAAAATATTGGTCACTAAATTTCATATTCATGAACTGTTAACTTGTGGATAAAAGATGAACTAAGGAAGAACTTGTTGGTCTGTCCATTTGCTGAAATTTACCATCCCATGTTCGAGTAAACTGCCTGTAGAGTTTCATGCCTAGGTGAGTCGGTTAAGTCTTGTTGAGCCATCGTGCTCACGGTTGCTGCTATAAGTGTTTTTCAGGTGATGACTACCCCATGGACTCGGGTTACGAGTCCACCGGTGAGGGCTACCCTCCATCCGGGACCACGGCTGAGTGGGAGCCGTACACGCCGCGCTGAGCTGAGATGTGCAGCTAGTGTGGGTTGCCCATAGGGCTGGGCAACCGACTTTTCCTAGGTAGATGGTGTGAGTTGTATAAATTTAGTTTCCGATGTTGTAATCTAAACACTAGTTTGTAACTGAAGTCTTGTACTACTTTGTACATTTCAGTTGGTTTTCTATGTAATACAATATCGTTCTTATGATGTGTGCTGTCAGGTGTCGCATCGTGCGGCACCACCCTCTGTGATCCTGAATGAGCGGATTCCGGTCCGATACAGGCTGGTATCAGAGCCGCATTGGGGATAGCACACTAATTAAGTACTGTATTACGGGAAAACTTAAGTTTACGGTGAGGATTCGCTAGTGTGCCCAAGTAAGGACTATATTAGCATAGTTACTTAAAGTGGCAAGACTAACTTATGTGTTATAATTCTGAATTTTAATTATATAACGACGCACCTACGCTCAGGTAAGAATGGTAAGGAACACCACCGAAAGCGGTTCAAGTTCGGTTAGCTCCCCTGACAAGGAACATGGTTCAGGGATAGGTCTCACAGCTTAGTGTGAGACGTTAATATGAAACTCTTGGACTCTTCATGTTCATGAGTTCATATAAAACGCTGATCCTGTAAGGGCCTAAGATTTTGGCACATAATCAAAGTGTTCATCACCACACACACACTTCATTCGAAGAAACATGATGAATACATTTGAAGAGCAAGTAAACACCATGAACATGCTCATTAGAGAATAAACTCACAAAATGCAAAAGTGGCTTTTCCCACATGCATCATCTAGGGTCTGAGCTTGTTAAAAACTCCAACACCTTGCTAGGAATTCTCATGCCAAATTTCACCCAAATTCAAAACCTTTTTGAAGTCCTTTTGGGTATAACTAGGATGAGGGTGGTTTGAACTCAAATTCAAATTCAAACTATTTCCATCCCATGAATTCAAAAGTGGGAGGCATATTCTTACTCAGCACCTTTTTATGAGCTCACACACCAATTTTCACTCCATTTGGAGTTGATCTTGACATGAGCTAAGTTTAGCAAATTCAAACTTTATTTGAATTTCAAACTGCATAGGTGCTGAAATTTAGTCAAACACTTCACAATTTGAATTCTATAAATTCCAAATGGGCATGTGGTAGATAATTCAAATCCTAGAGGGTATTAGAGGGATTACTGTTTGGAGCAGTAGAGGAAAGTTGATTTCAGAGGTTAAAACTCGGGTGGGACACACCTGTCAGCCTCACAGATCACAGAACCGACTGAGGCCCCGAGTGCTTGGGTCTCGGGCTCCCGCCATGGTCGCCACCGCGCCAGGCCATCGAGGCCAGCAGCTGCTTGCCGCCCCGAGCCGCTGAACCGCCTCGCTCCCTTCTTATCCCCACAGCTGAGCCGAACCGAGGCGTTATCAATCGTTGCTTCACTCTCGCGCAAGAAAAGGATCGCCTCGCCGCCGCTCGCTTGGAACTGATCAGAGAACCGTGATCACAGCCAATCCACTCCCTCCAAGCTGCAAAATGGTACGGGAGGCTCTCCTTCTCCTTCCCCGTTGTAGTAAATTAGCTGAACTCGGATGATCTCGCCCATACCGAAAGTTCTTTCCGGTGACCTAAGTTCACCGCACCTCGGGCTCCCGTGGACAGCCCCAACAGGAGCGTGTCACGCCCAAGCTAAGGCGTCCTCGGACGCGTTAGAGACTGCTGCTGCTCACCTCCGAACCACAGCTTGAGTGTTTGATCACCGGCGACGAATTTCAGTTTCCCCTTTCACTCGGTGCAGACCGACCTTCGGGTGCGGATCCGCCAAATTCTCACTCCAAAATTGTTTAGAGGGTCTCAAACTGTTACCAAACGAACTAGACTTAGTGGCGCACAAGTTGGCTTCACAACACCTAGCATGAGGACCCCTGTACATGGCGTAATTCCAAGCTTGCCAACGGCGGCTTACTCGGGAAGCATTGGGCGCCTGGTGAGAGCCTACTTAGGACCTCTCCCGAGCTGCTTCGAGCTCATGTCGGTCTTTCCTAGGGTCCACTGATGCTCTACGGCCTTTTGCTCGATCGTTTTGGGTGATAGGAAGTCCGGCCGACACGGCCGAAGTTCTACCGAAGCCGCCGCTCGTCGCCAGCCGTATTCCGGTGACTGTCACGACGAGCTAAGCCCAGTATCATGTTCCCCGGATGGATTTAGGCAGGGGTGGCCAAAAATCATGGAGTTTTGCGCACGGCAGAAGCCACCACCGAGCTCTCCGGCGAGGGGTCGCGGCGGCCGAGCGCGGGAGGCGGTAGGTAGACGAAGCCCCCGGTCCCACGTGTCAGCGGCCGATATTTTAAAACTAAGATTTGCTGTGGCACCGGATCAGGTGCGTCTGTGCATGAAAGATTCTGTAGCCCCGTGTGTCGACCGCTGAGAAGTTGACACGTAGCCACGGTCCCACGCGCAGCGATTTAAACTTTTTCCCGATTTTCAGATTTAGTTCAAACTTCAAACCCACATAACATTGGCTAGAAAACTCCAAATCGAGTGAACCAAATTTTGTTGGACTCAGCTCTATGAGTACCTTCCAGCAAATCAAGTTTCACTCTATGAAAATCTCTATTTCTCCAGAACTAAGTCTTCAAAAGTTAAAATGTTTAGAATTTTAATTGGTGAACCCTTTGGAGGAAATTCCTGAAATTTTGCTGGGATGTTCATCAAAATATCCCTGATCTACCATAAAAATTTCATATCCATTTGAGCTCGTTTGGTCCACTTAATGGTGTGATTATAAAACTGTTCCAAAGAAAATAGAAAATTTCCAGAAACATTTTCAGAATTTCTCTGAAATCGTTTAGCTCATATCTTTAGCTAGGAACCTTCAAATTAAGTGAGACCACCTCTATTAGAACCCTCTGAAAACCTAGTTTTCAGAAATTCATGGCTTGCTCCATGAAAATCCCTAGAACACCCTAGGAGCTCCAATTAAAGTCAAGTCCATAATTATTTGTGGAGAGCTCAAATGAGCTTTGCTGCAAATGAAACTTGGCCAAGTCTTTGTTTAGGTTGTAAACAAACCACAGTAAAAATTTCAGAGTCATTGGGTCTGTCTAGTAAGACGTATAGTCTTCACAATTTTAAAATTCAATTCAAATGCATTTAAATTGATACATATACATGTTATCTCATGTAGTCGCTGAGATTGAGGAGGAACCCGAAGTCTTAGACGTCGTCACTCCGGAAGAGCAGCTAGCCTACGACCAAGAACAGCAAGGCAAGCTCCAGTTTGCATTAACCTGTTTACAAATTTTTACTGTTTTGAGAACTTACTTTGAGCACCCACTTACTTCTTGCATTAGAGTCTTGTTTGAAACACAAATGCATAGCCAAGAAAACCCTGGGTTGGGATTAGGATTTTAAACCTCGTTACCTACTTCAATGCTAAGATGGTGTAGGATTCGGTACAAGTCGAGTAGTTGGAACTACTCGCGAGGATAGGCTAGAGGCACTCGACTCGGGTAAAGATAGCAAATGAAACACACAGCAAGAAAAATGAGACCGAGCGGAGAGTAAGGGCAGCAGGACTTTGGGGCCTGGGTGCTATAGCTCCACTTGTGTCGACTGAGGACCGAGCCGTGTGTGGGCCGAACAAGCTAGAACAGTACCGAAGACCTACCGTCTATATGGGAACCGGGAAACAGATGTAACTAGGGTAGCTGGGTGTTGAGGCATAGCTGGTCGTTCAGAGGGTAGGTTGAGAGCTCGAGGTGTAAATCGGCTGGCGGCACTGTGGATGCGCATTCAGAGACCTCTTGCTCGGGACGATTGGACCGGCTCAATATTTGGCTGACGGGTGAAAGGTGGTTGCATACGACGTCCGTGATGGTTTCTGTAGGCAACATCGAGTACGAGCGTACGTGACGGGTTATTCGGGTAACCCTGCAGGTGTAAATTGATTATAATCGCCGTCCCTCACGGTCAGTGAGTACCACTTGTTTAGTGTACCGTGACATAGAAAGAACAGGCTAGATACATGTTAAAAGTTTGCTGATTTGAAAGATATACTTTGCTTGTTAATGTCTTGTTGTAGTTTAGAGCTAATTAATGTTCTTTTCAACTTTGGGCAAAGTACATGAGAGAAATGCAATTCTTGTTTGAAATCGGATCTCTCATGTGCCTTAGCGTAAGGTTCTCCACAACCTGCTGCTAAAACTCGAAAGTAAGGTTCAAATAATTAGGTGAGTCCTTTGCAACTTATTTTACCTCATGTACCCTAAAACCATCCATCTAGAAGTTTCATGTATAGGAGAGACGGGTCAGTCTTGCTGAGCCATCATGCTCACTGCTTGTGTTTAATGCTTTTGCAGGGGTTTATGAGGAAGGGACTCCCGAGGAGGAGACGGAACCCCAGGAGGGGAACGCTGTTGAGTGGGACTCATGCACGCCGCCGAGTTAGTGTGTGTGCGTGCTAGCGAGGACACGTTCACGGGCTGAACGTGAACTCGATGCATAGTCTACGCCGTGAGTGTAGACTGAAATATTTTGTTGTAAAAATGTTCATAAACTGGTTTATGTAATAAAACTTTGCTTCCGCTTTGTATCTTTGATGTGCGTTATCCGGTGCTGTGCAACGCAGCACCCCTCAGCGTGATCCTGGCTCGACGAGGCCGTTGGGGTCGCGTCAGCGTGGTATCAGAGCTCGCTTGAGACTTAACGCACTACAAAGGTCATCTTTTTCAAAAATTCGGTGAGGAATGAGTTAGTAGCCCATATAAGGATGTTATTAGTGTATAGAAAGTGGCATACTAACCTATTTGCTTATGTCGGAAAATCGTGCATCTTGGGACGCTTTTTATTTTTGGGTGTGCACGTAAGTGCTGTCGACCAGTGCGCACAAGCTGAAGGGTGGAGCCCCACGGGTGGCTGGTAACCCCACCCGCTTTAATATCCTCTACGACTCTTCATGTCGTTTGGGGTATTCGAGCAACGTCTGTCCCTGGCAGGCTTTGGGCAATTTGGGAGACCCCGTCACGGGGTCAGTAACGTGAACACGTAGCTCAAGGTGTGTTTGGCTTGAGAACATCCGGGCGAGTGATGACGGCCGGATGTACGAACTGTATGGATACCGGGCTCGGTGTGCAGCCGAGTCTCACGATTGTATGAGTTATTTGCAGGTAGTCTAACCATGAAACGGTAGACGTGTAGCATCCGTGTGTGAGAGACGTTTAGTGCTACTGAACCAACGAAGCCGGTTAAGTCCGGTATAGGTTTTTCTTTGTGAGGACGTAGTACCGACATGCTCTGGTGACGCATCGACGTCACACTCCACTAAATGAACAACTTCATTGTAAAACTTGAAAGTTTTAATCCAGAGCACTAAAACTTGATGTAACTCCTTCCCTTAAGCAGGATATTCAAAGTTAACAAGTTTTCAACTTATAGGATACTAAGGACAGAGTCCCCTGTTTTCAGCTGAAATAATGCTGAAGTTAATCAGAGGTTAGAGGTTGAGTTCTTTCGAGGTTGGGGTCATATGTACATTTCTGGAAATATTTGGAAGAGCTTTACAACTTTTCTGTTAATATCCAGAGGTGTTTCATACCCTAACCAATCGAAAAATGCAGTAGAGTTGAAACTGTCTAGAAAACAGGGCAGAGCAAACACTCTCTGTAACTCTCTGTAAATTGAGTATAACTTCCTGCATAAAAATCAAAAAATAGAAAATGTGGTAGTTCTGAAAAGTTTATGAGATGGGTTACAACTTTATAACACAAAGTTTTGTCAGATTGGGAGTAGAATTAACTGGAATTCTTGTATCAAATTAGTACCTAAAGCAGGGAGGTGCTGTCCAATTTTCTCCAGAAATTCTATCAACTTTGAAATCTCATAACTTTTGAACCAGGACAGATCTTAGGCCAAGCAAATACTTTCTGGAAATCTATTGAAGTTAACTTTAACTTTTATGTTTAGCTCCAGAATTGGTTTTTCTTTTAGCACGGTCTAAATAAGGTTGAAATGGAAACTGGTCAGAACTGTCATGTTGGACAGCAGATCAGCAGTCAAATTTGCTTAAGTTTGAACTATGTTTCCATGTTTTATGAGTGCAATGACATGTTTTGTGTTATAACTAAATGGTTTACTGTTTAAATAAGTATTTGACATTTCTCAAATATGTTTCTGCAGATGACAGCGGATAGACAGTTGGAGAACAGGTGGGTGGAATCTCACTGTTCTCACCACAGAGGCTATCCGGAAGCATTGAGGCAAATGCTTCAATATTTTGGGTACAACAAGATGCCGCAGTACTTCGCCAAAGAAGAAGGTGAGGAGGGGAACAAGACATGGACGATCCATGTCGAAGTTCCTGCAGGGCCTACGCCACCCAGTTGGGCGCCGTTCACCGTTACGGTGAGAGGTAGACAACCGGAGGAAATGTGGCAAGTGGCAGCCCGCGACACCATGTCGCGTTTCTGCCAACTACACGTGAGAGCTATGGAGGGCACTCCATACGCGCTCGTTCCAGTAAGGGACGGGCTAATCATGTGTGGGAAGGGAGGTACATGGAGGCAACAGATCCGGGTTGCCCAAGGTACAACCCCGCGGAGGCGAACCTCAGCCTCCAGATAAGGGCGGGAAAGGCCGTGATGGACAGCCAAGCTGTTCATACGGAATGTCTCACCATGAGGCTCAAGGAGAGCAACAGCCGTGGAGATAATTTTGAGAGTGCTCACAGCGCACTACGCAATGTTCTCCTTCCGACGATTAAGCGACTGAACGAACAATATAATCAGTTGCATCGTCTGAAGAAGGCGAAGAAGAAAAGCCGTGTCGAACTCACGGTTTTGCAACAACAGGTGCACGCTCTGACCCAGCAGAACGAGGTCCTTACTCAAGAGCGGGACGACGCTATTGAGGAGGGGCAAGGCTGGGAAGAGGACTACAACCAAGCCATGGACGAGGTGCACGCATTGCAGGCCCTCGTACCTCCGGTAATGGGCATACCGGTGGTAGGTGCTGTACCTGTGGTTTTGGGTCTTCCGGCAATGGGAGAACCCGAGCCGGAAGAGGAGGTTGTGGACCCAGAGCCACCAGCAGAGGTAGCGGAGGAGGACGACCCGCAGGAGGTCGAGTTCTACTCCGAGTAGGAGGTTACCATTGCCAAGTAGGGCAGCGAGGGTGATGTAACCCAAATTTTTGTAATCAGTGACATGTCGTGTAGACAGTAGTGTATGTATAGGTGGTGACAACATGAGCACGACTTCTCGAAGACCCGAGACTAATGTATCTTGTATAAAGTTTATGCTTTACCAATACATGTGAATGTTGTGCAAATTATTCATGCGTCACATCAATACCTACTGTTTCATATGGACTTTTAAGTATGACATATGCTGATAGCTGCTGTTTTAAATTTCAGAATGACTCGTACTCGTGCCAACCCGGATGTTGGGGGTTCTAGTCAGCGGGAGACCCCTGCCAACAGCCTCCCGAGGACTCCTCGGGAAAGCAACAGCCACAGCAGCACAGCAACAACCGCCACCGCCAACGGTTACTTTGGCTGACATTGTGGTAGCGATGGCGGGCTCTCATCAGCAGCACACGGAGTTGCTGCAAACCCTCATTGCGAATACGTCTCGACCAGAGCCAACAGAGCTCCTACTCCGACTTTCTGGCTACTCATCCCCCGGTATTCTCAAGGGCGGATGAACCCCTCGATGCGGACAACTGGCTCTGCACGATGGAGATGAAGTTCGTGCTGCTCCAAGTGAGTGAGCAGCGCAAGACTCAGTTCGCAGTCCAACAGCTCCAGGGATCCGCAAGCGCGTGGTGGACGAACTACTGTGCTTCGCAGCCCGCCGAGCGAATTATGACCTTGGCAGAATTCCGGATGGCCTTCAGGGCCTATAACATACCGCTGGGTCTTATGAAGAGGAAGACGCAGGAGTTCTTACGCCTGCAGCTGGGGAGCCGGAACATGCTGGAATACTCCAGGGCGTTCAATGATCTTGCGCTTTATGCTTCGTATCACGCCGATACCGACGAGAAGCGGCGGGATCATTTCTACCAGGGGCTTAACCCACTCCTGAAGGACAAACTGGCAATGTTCAATCGCGGCAGCCTCGACGATATAATTGATGCTGCGATTGTTCAGGAGGACTCTGGCAAGGAGTTAGCGGCGGCGGAAAGGAAGCGAAGCGTGCCGCAAAGCAGCGGAGAAGGAGGTGGTCCTTCTCAGAAATATCGGATGGTAAATTGCCCACCATCGGGTCCACGTTGGCAGACACCGCAGAGGCCGATGCCATTCCGCAGTCGGCCATATTCTCCACCGGCATTCCGGCCGGCGCTGCCAGTATCACCTCCGCAGCAACAACAGCAGCATCGGGCGATGCCGCGTGCGTATGCACCTCAGCAGTGCATGCCGGGCTTTCGTCCCCCAAGCACCGGACAAGCAGCAGCCACATGCTACAAGTGTGGTCGTCCAGGACACTTCGTCAGCAGTTGTCCGGAGAGGCAAGGCGGCGGAGTTGCACCACAGCTTCCGGGGAGGAATCAACCCCGGAACCCCACTAATGCGCAGCGGGCAAACCCTAGGCCTGGCACCGTCCACCAACTTGCCATAGAGGATGTGTCGGAGGGAGAGACGATCCTTGCGGTATGTTCCAACTCCACCAGCATCCCGCTATAGTGTTATTTGATTCAGGCTCCACGCATAGCTTCATTAGCCAAGCTTTTATTGCTAAATACAGCTTACAAATACTACCCACCGATAGTCCATACTTGATTTGTTCACCGGGTGGGAAGATTTCAGCAAGCACGATGGTCCCAAAAGCGCCATTATGCTTAGAGGGTAGAGTATACACTACTTCTCTCATAGATCTAGAGGGACAAAAGGTCGATGTCATCTTAGGGATGTCGTGGTTAACCCCCCACGGTGCTGTTTTAGACACCATCCTTCGAATTGTGCACTTGAACTCAGAAGTGCACGAATCTCATTCCTTATTTCTGGACAGTCCAGAAATAAAACTTCCAAGTGTGTATCAATCCACAACCATCAGATTGAAAGACATTCCAGTAGTCCGTGAGTTCCCTGACGTGTTCCCGGATGATTTACCGGGGATGCTGCCCGACAGAGAGGTGGAGTTCAAGATTGAACTTGCACCAGGAACCATGCCAATACCCCGAAGGCCGTACAAGATGGCGCCCAAGGAATTGGCTGAACTGAAGACACAGTTAACGGACTTGCTGGAAAAGGGTTTTATTAGGCTGAGCTCCTCGCCATGGCGCTGTTCGGCATTATTCGTGAAGAAGAAAGACGAGATGTTTCGGCTTTGCGTGGACTATCATCCACTAAATGCCATAACCATCAAGAACAAGTACCCGTTGCCACGGATCGACATGTTGTTTGATCAGTTGGTCGAAGCAAAGATCTTTTCCAAGATGGACTTAAGATCCGGTTATCATCAGATTAAAATACAGGATGAGGATATTCTGAAGACGGCTTTCTCGACGAGGTACGGACTTTATGAGTACCTAGTCATGTCCTTCGGCCTCACCAACGCTCCAGCTCACTTCATGTATTTGATGAATTCGGTATTCATGCCCGAGCTGGACAAGTTTGTCGTGGTCTTCATCGACAACATATTGGTATATTCCAAGTCGGAGGAAGAGCATAAGAAGCATCTGCGTATAGTCTTGCAACGGCTGCGGGATCACAAGCTATACGCGAAATTAAGCAAGTGCGAGTTCTGGATATCGCAAGTGCCTTTTCTCGGGCATATTATCTCAGCGGAGGGCATCACTGTAGACCCGAGTAAAATCATACAAGTGCTGAAATGGAAATCCCTGAGGACTGTTCATGAGGTACGGAGTTTCCTCGGGCTCGTGGGATATTATCGGAGGTTCATTCCGAACTTCTCGAAGATTGCAAAGCCTATGACAGAGCTGCTGAAGAAGGCTAACAAATATGTTTGTAGTCCAGCATGTGAAGCAGCGTTCAAGGCATTAGTGGAGCACCTGATATCAGCACCTGTTTTGGCGCAGCTAGACACAATAAAACCGTTCGATGTGTACTGCGATGCATCCGGCATTGGGCTCGAATGTGAGCTGATGCAAGACCGAAGAGTGGTCGCGTATGGATCACGGCAGCTCAGAAACCATGAGCAGAACTATCCAACTCACGACTTGGAACTCGCTGCCGTGGTGCTCGCACTTAAAATGTGGAGGCACTACTTACTCGGTAACCTCGTGCGTTTATATACCGACCACAAAAGCCTCAAGTACATATTCACTCAGAAAGAGCTGAACATGTGGCAGCGAAGATGGTTAGAATTCATAAAGGATTACGAAATAGAGATCCATTATCACCCCGGCATGGCAAACGTAGTGGCGGATGCGCTGATCCGCAAGTCACACGTCAACAATCTAACCATCACACCGTTGGAAGAGAGCGAGCCACCATTGCATGTGATTCCACATGGAGCTCTCTACAACATAGCTTTGATCCCCACCATCTGTGAAGATATAGCGGCAGCTCAGTAACATGACAAGGGCATGTTGCATTTGCAGAGACGTATAGACAGTGGGGAGCTGAAATGTTTCCGGAAAGACGGAGACGGCGTCCTATGGTTCAAGGACCGGATCGTCGTACCCCGTAACCCGGAGTTACGGAAGAAAATCTTTGATGAGGCTCACTTGTCAAAGTTTTCTATTCAACTCGGCAGCAACAAAATGTATAAAGAACTCAGAAGAAAATTTTGGTGGACATGGATGAAGCGGGAGATCACAAAGTACGTGTCCGAATGTGATACATGTCAAAGGGTGAAGGCAGACCATATGAGGAAACCGGGACTGCTACTACCACTGGGCGTTCCTGCCTAGAAGTGGGAGGATGTGAGCATGGACTACATCGTCGGTTTACCCAGCACTTTTCAGAAGCATGATTCTGTGTGGGTGATCATCGACCGGCTCACCAAAGTTGCCCATTTCATCCCGGTCAATACCAACTACAACGCCAAGAAGTATGCTGAACTGTACATCTCACGGATCCTATGCTTGTACGGTGTACACCGTACCATCATATCGGATCGGGGCACTTTATTTGTGTCCCGTTTTTGGGAGCAGCTACACGCTGCGTTGGGGACAAAGCTGATCCGTAGTTCAGCATATCACCCGCAGACGGATGGGCAAACTGAGCGGGTAAACCAAATTTTGGAAGATATGCTACGAGCTTGCGCTATCAACCACGGCAAGAATTGGGATGATCACTTGCCGTTGGCCGAGTTCTCGTACAGCAATGGTACCAAGCCAGCATCAAGATGGCGCCTTACGAAGCGCTATACGGGAGAAAATGCCGCACACCACTGAATTGGTGTGAGTCTGGCGAAAGGGTTACCTTTGGGATCAATCTTGTCAATAACGCGGAGGAAAAGGTTCGGCTGATTCAAGCGAACCTAAAAGCCGCCCAATCCCGACAGAAACAATATGCGGACCGGAGGAGATGGCCATTACAGTTCGAAGTCGGGGATCACGTATATCTACGTGTGTCTCCAATGAAGGGCGTGAACAGATTCGGGGTGAGAGGAAAGTTGGCACTCCGATTCATTGGTCCATTTCAGATTACAGAAAGATGTGGGTCAGTAGCATACCGACTGAATTTACCAGAAGCACTCTCCGGTGTGCACGACGTCTTTCACATCTCCCAGCTGAGGAAGTGTCTCAAGCTATCAACTACCATTCAGCTGGAGGACATAGAAGAACTGAAACCGGATCTCACGTATCGGGAGGAACCGGTTCAGATTATTGATGAAAAGGCCCGAACCACACGCAACCGTACGTTATGGTTCTACAAGGTTCTATGGAGTAATCACTCCGTAGATGAAGCAACATGGGAGAGCGAAGGATTTCTTCGCGCTAACTACCCCGACTTTTTCACGTTGCAGATACGGTAATTTTCCACCGTCCTCTCTCTCATTTTCACCTTATAATCTCGGGACGAGATTCTTTTAAGCGGGGAGGAATGTAAGGGCCTAAGTTTTTGGCACATAATCAAAGTGTTCATCACCACACACACACTTCATTTGAAGAAACTTGACGAATACATTTGAAGAGCAAGTAAACACCATCAACATGCTCATTAGAGAATAAACTAACAAAATGCAAAAGTGGCATTTCCCACATGCATCATCTAGGGTCTGAGCTTGTGAAAAACTCTAACACCTTGCTAGAAATTCTCATGCCAAATTTCACCCAAATTCAAAACCTTTTTGAAGTCCTTTTGGGTATAACTAGAATGAGGGTGGTTTGAACTCAAATTCAAATTCAAACTATTTCCATCCCATGAATTCAAAAGTGGGAGGCATATTCTTACTCAGCACCTTTTTGTGAGCTCACACACCAATTTTCACTCCATTTGGAGTTGATCTTGACATGAGCTAAGTTTAGCAAATTCAAACTTTATTTGAATTTCAAACTGCATAGGTGCTGAAATTTACTCAAACACTTCACAATTTGAATTCTATAAATTCCAAATGGGCATGTGGTAGGTAATTCAAATCCTAGAGGGATGACTGTTTGCAGCAGTAGAGGAAAATTAATTTCAGAGGTTAAAACTCGGGTGGGACCCACCTGTCAGCCTCAAAGATCACAGAACCGACTGAGGCACCGAGTGCTTGGGTCTCGGGCTCCCACCGTGGTCGCCAACGCGCCAGGCCGTCGAGGCCAGCAGCTGCTTGCCGCCCCGAGCCGCTGAACCGCCTTGCTCCCTTTTTATCCCCACAGCTGAGCCGAACCGAGGCGTTATCGATCGTTGCTTCGCTCTCGCGCAAGAAAAGGATCGCCTCGCCGCCGCTCGCTCGGAACTGATCAGAGAACCGTGATCACAGCCGCTCCACTCCCTCCAAGCTGCAAAAGGGTACGGGAGGCTCTCCTTCTCCTTTCCCTTTGTAGGAAATTAGCTGAACTCGGATGATCTCGCCCATACCGAAAGTTCTTTCCTGTGACCTAAGTTCGCCGCACCTCGGGCTCCCGTGGACAGCCCAAACGGGAACGTGTCACGCCAAAGCTAAGGCTTCCTCGGACGCGTTAGAGACTGGTGCTGCTCACCCCCGAACCACAGCTCGAGTGTTTGATCACCGGCGACGAATTTCAGTTTCCCCTTTCACTCGGCGTAGACCGACCTTCGGTTGCGGATCCGCCAAATTCTCACTCCAAAATTGTTTAGAGGGTCTCAAACTGTTCCTACATGAACTAGACTTAGTGGCGCACAAGTTGGCTTCACAACACCTAGCATGAGGACCCCTGTACATGGCATAATTTCAAGCTTGCCAATGGCGGCTTACTCGGGAAGCGTCGGGCGCCCAGTGAGAGCCTACTTAGGACCTCTCCCGAGCTGTTTCGAGCTCATGTCGGTCTTTCCTAGGGTCCACTGATGCTCTATGGTCTTTTGCTCGATCGTTTTGGGTGCTAGGAAGTCTGGCCGACATGGCCGAAGTTCTTCCGAAGCCGCCGCTTGACGCCGGCCATGTTCCGGTGACTGTCACGACGAGCTAAGCCTAGTATCTTGTTCCCCGGATGGATTTAGGCAGACGCGGCCAAAAATCATGGAGTTTGGCGCACTGTAGAAGCCACCGGCGAGGGGTCGCGGCGGCCAAGCGTGGGAGGCCGGAGGTAGACGAAGCCCCCGGTCCCACGCGTCAACAGCCGATATTTCAAAACCGGGATTCGCTGTGGCACTGGATCGAGTGCGGCTGCACGCGAAAGATTCTGTAGCCCTGTGTGTCGACCGCTGAGAAGTTGACACGTAGCCCCGGTCCCACGCGCAGCGATTTAAACTTTTTCCCGATTTTCAGATTTAGTTCAAACTTCAAACCCACATAACTTTGGCTAGAAAACTCCGAATCGAGTGAACAAAATTCTGTTGGATTCATCTCTCTGAGTAACTTCAAGCAAATCAAGTTTCACTCTATGAAAATCCTTATTTCTACAGAATTAATTCTTCAAATTTTAAATTGTTTAGGATTTTAGTTAGAGAACCCTTTGGAGGAAGTTCCTGAAATTTTGCTGGGATGTTCACCAAAATATCCATGAGCTACCATAAAAATTTCAGATCCATTTGAGCTCATTTGATCCACCTAATGGTGTGATTAATAAAACTATTCCAGAGATAATAGAAAATGTCCAGAAACAATTTCAGAATTTCTCTGAAATTGTTTAGCTCATATATTTAGCTAGGAACCTTAAAATTAAGTGACACCAGATCTATTAGAACCCTCTGAAAACCTAGTTTTCAGAAATTCATGGCTTGCTCCATGAAAATCCCTAGAACACCCTAGGAGCTCCAATTAAGGTCAAGTCCATAATTATTTGTGGAGAGCTTTGCTGCAAATGAAACTTGGTCAAGTCTTTGTTTAGGACGTAACCAAACCACAGTAAAAATTTCAGAGTCATTGGGTATGTCTAGTAATACTTATAGTCTTCACAAGTTTAAAATTCAATTCAAATGCATTTAAATTGATACATATACATGTTATCTCATGTAGTCGCTAAGATTGAGGAGGAACCCAAAGTCTTAGACTTCGTCACTCTAGAAGAGCAGCTAGCCTACGACCAAGAGCAGCAAGGCAAGCTCTGGTTTGCATTTACCTGTTTACAATTTTTTACTGTTTTGATAACTTACTTTGAGCACCAACTTACTTCTTGCATTAGAGTCTTGTTTGAAACACAAATGCATAGCCAAGCAAACCCTGGGTTGGGATTAGGATTTTAAACCTCGTTAGCTACTGCAATGCTAAGATGGTGTAGGATTCGGTACAAGTCGAGTAGTTGGAACTACTCGCGAGGATAGGCTAGAGGCACTCGACTCGGGTAAAGATAGCAAATGAAACACATGGCAAGAAAAATGACACCGAGCGGAGAGTAAGGGCAGCAGAACTTTGGGGCCTGGGTGCTATAGCTCCACTTGTGTCGATTGAGGACCGAGCCGTCTGCGGGCCTGTTGAACAAGCTAGAACAGTACCGAAGACCTACCGGCTATATGGGAACCAGGAAACCGATGTAACTCGGGTAGCTGGGTGTTGAGGCATAGCTGGTCATTCAGAGGGTAGGTTGAGAGCTCGAGGTGTAAATCGGCTGGCGGCACTGTGGATGCACGCGCAGAGACCTCTTGCTCGGGACGATTGGACCGGTTCAACATTTGGCTGACGGGTGAAAGGTGGTTGTGTACGACGTCCTTGATGGTTGCTGTAGGCAACATCGAGTATGAGCGTACGTGACGGGTTATTCGGGTAACCCTGCAGGTGTAAATCGATTATAATCGCCATCCCTCGCGGTCAGTGAATACCACTTGTTCACTGTACCGTGACGTAGAAAGAACAGGCTAGATACATGTTAAAAGTTTGCTGATTTGAAAGATATACTTTGCTTGTTAATGTCTTGTTGTAGTTTAGAGCTAATTAAAGTTCTTTTCAACTTTGGGAAAAGTACATGAGAGAAATGCGTTTCTTGTTTGAGTGCGGCTCTCTCATGTGCCTTAGCGTAAGGTTCTCCACAACCTGCTTCTAAAACCCGAAAGTAAGGTTCAAATAATTAGGCGAGTCCTTTGCAACTTATTTTACCTCATGTACCCTAATACCATCCATGTAGAAGTTTCATGTATAGGAGAGACGGGTCAGTCTTGCTGATCCATTGTGCTCACTGCTTGTGTTTGAAGCTTTTGCAGGGGTTTATGATGAAGGGACTCCCGAGGAGGAGACGGAACCCCAGGAGGGGAACCCCGTCAAGTGGGAGTCGTGCATGCCGCCGTGTTAGTGTGTGTGCGTTCTATAGGGGACACGTTCACGTGCTGAACCTGAACTCAATGCGTAGTCTACGCCCGTGAGTGTAGACTGAACTATTTTGTTGTAAAAATGTTCATAAACTGGTTTATGTAATAAAACTTTGCTTCCGCTTTGTATCTTTGATGTGCGTTATCCGGTGCTGTGCAACACAGCACCCCTCAGCATGATCCTGGCTCGATGAGGCCGTTGGGGTCGCCTCAGATCCCTAGCATGCATTAGGCAAGTAACTGGCGACCCCATCGTGTGGTCAGTAACGCGATAGTGTGTTCGTCTGGAAATAGCCCAGGAGGACAGACGCAGCGCTTCCCATCGGCGTGCCCTGCAGGGCAGTTGGTGGTATCTGTTGGGGTGATAAAATTCCCAACCGTGATGACCCGTTTGCGCTCTACTTGGGTTCCCCGTCGTGTGGTGTTAAAACACGATCACGTACCTTGAGACGTGGCTTAACTGAAGGATGGCCGTATGGAAATGATACGGGAGTTTATATTTACTTTCAAATATGGACCTGCCTGAAATGAAAATAACCCTTGAGGGCATCATTATTGTGTGTCCTTCTGCAGGTACTAACCACGTATGTATTCCGTGTAGTATACGTGTGCGAGAGACCGTTTAGCGCCACAATTGAGACGTATATGCCGGTATAATCCGGTTAGGATTTTCTTTTTGTGAGGAACGTATTACCGACATATCATAGGCATGTGCATGAAAGATAATGATAACAAGGAACTAAAATCACCAAGTTCCAACATTTAGGACCCTGGTTGGGTAGAAAAATTTAATAGTTGATCAGTGTAGTTCAAAGGTATTGAAAAATAGAGTGCTCTGTTTTGGGCAGCAAGTTTGCTGAACTTTGACAGAGCATAAATCTCAGATTATTTATCCAATGGGGGTGTAGGATATAGTTCTGGAAAGGTGTTTAAGTACTGTAAAACTTTGTTGTAGACCTCCAGAGCTAAGTCACACCTTAAGATGGCATAAATCCCATAGGAATGTAAACTATCCAGAACCAGGGAAGATTTAAAATACTCTCTGGACTATTCTGTTTTTCAAGCATAACTTCTTGTATAAAAATCTAAAATTACCATATGATACATATTTGGAAAGTGTAGGAGATGTGTTACATCTTTGATTCAAAGTTTCTGTAATTTCAGCAGGGAATTCATTGAAAATGTGAGTTGAAAACATCAACTTCCAAAGGAGATGCTGTTGAAATTCTTCCAGAAATTCTGTTGACCTTGAATTATCATAACTTTTTAACCAGAAATACTCGTTGGAAAGACGCTGAAGTTAACTTTAACTTTGGTATTCAGCTCGAGTCATGAAAATGCCCAGCACCAGGTCAAAATCTGGGCTATGTAGAAACTGGTACTTCTGGCATAGGGATGACAGTTAAACTCATTTGAGAGATTGTTGTACCCTAGGGGGTTTAAGTACTTCCAATGGGGTAGAACATACTCATGAGTGGTTATCTCCAACTAGTGAAAGATTTGAGTATATTTCTTAATCAAGTTTCTTTTGCTAGAGACCATGTTTGTGTCGTATTGAAGATAAAAGGGTAGTATACGTGATGACAAAGAGATATTAACGTCTCGTAGTGACCAAACCTAGTTGAGATGAACTTCCAAAGAGGAAGTACGTCAATTTGGATTTAACTAGCTTGTATTTGGTCTGATGGTTCGTACTTGGGCCACACATGAGATCGGTGGCTCTAGCCAGCAGGGGGGTGATGACTCCCAGCCACCTGCCTACCACAGCACCCCGCAGCAACAACCACCACCACCGCCTCCGCTTACGCTAGCGGATGTGATTGCTGCACTGGTGGGTAATCCTGAGGAGCATACCGACCTGCTCCGCACAATCGTGCACAATACGTCCCAGGCAGGGGGGCATCAATAGAGGGGGCCTCGTGATCCCCATGTTGTGATGTACTCGGACTTCATGAGTACGCACCCTCCGGTGTTCACTGAAGCGGCAAAACCCCTGGAGGCCGACAACTGGCTGCGGACAATTGAGTCCAAGTTCGGGCTGCTCCAATGTACGGAGCGGCAGAAGACTCTGTTCGCGGTGCAGTAGCTTCACAGTGCCGCTGGTGCGTGGTGGGCGAATTATGTCGCCTCACTGCCGGCTGTCCATGCCGTGGAGTGGGAAGAATTTCAGGAGGCGTTCCGCGCCTACCATATCCCTCCCGGGATAATGAAGCGAAAGTTCCAAGAGTTCTTGGAGCTGAAGCAGGGCGGGAGGAGTGCCCACGACTACTGCCATGCCTTCAACCATCTTGCACAGTATGCGTCAGATTATGTCTCCACCGAGGAGAAGAAGCGAGAGCACTTCTATCGGGGATTACATCCCGAGATGAAGACACATCTCATTCAATGCAATCACGGCACTTTCAATGATCTAGTCAATGCCGCGATCATGCAAGAAGATGCTCAGCGGGAGTTGGCAGCTGAGCAGCGGAAGTGCAGCACTCCACCCAGCAGTGGGGGTGGAGCTCCCCAGAAATACCGCATGGTGTATCGGACACTATCCGGTCAGCAGTGGCATCCACCGGCGTGACCTCAGCAGTTCGGGGGTCGTTCATTCCAGCCGCCCCCGTTCCGACCGCCGATGCCACCACCGCGACCACAACAGCAGCAGCAGCAGATGGTACCCTGGGCGTTTCCATCGCCACAACGTGCCCCGGGTTTCCGTCCGCCGATCAGCGGAGGACCGCCTCGCTACACTTGCTTTACGTGTGGCCAGGCGAGTCATTTCTCGAAGGACTGTCCCCAGGGGCAGCAGAGCAGAAGGCAAGCCCAGTATCAGGGCAGTGCTCGAGCCCGACCTCCGGTCAATAAGGTTGGTCAGCGAACTGGGGGCGTTCGCAACCTCGACAATGAGGACGCCCCAGAGGGAGACAACGTGCTGGCGGGTACGTTCACTCTCAACGATCAAGCAATCATCATATTATTTGATTCGGGTGCAACCCACCATTTCATAAGTGCATCCTATGTGGCTAAGCATCAAATACAAGTCTTCCCAACCGACTGCTCCTATATGATCTGCTCACCGGGAGGGAAGATTTCAGCAAATATGGTGATTCCAAAAGCACCTCTGTGGTTAGTTGGGAAGATATATCCCACCACCTTAGTAGTCCTTACGGGACAAAAGATTGATGCAACCTTAGGGATATCATGGTTACGCTTCCATGGTCCTGTCCAGGACACTCGGGCACGGACGGTTCATTTGAATTCTCCATTCCACTGTCCGCATTCCATGGTGTTAGAGAATCCTGTCCTGGAACTTTCAGCAATTAATAATACTGAAGCTCTCAAGTTAGAGGACATCCCCGTAGTCCGGGAATACCCCGACATGTTTCCGGATGATCTTCCGGGCATGCCACCTTAGCGGGATGTCGAGATCAAGATTGAGCTTGCACCTGGGACTACTCCCATATCACGGAGACCATACAAAATGGCTCCGAACGAGCTGCCTGAATTGAAAGAACAGCTCAATGATCTGTTGAGCAAAGTTTTCATTAGGCCGAGTTCCTCACCTTGGAGATGCTCGGCGCTATTCGTCAAGAAGAAGGATGAAACCTTGAGGCTGTGTGTGGATTACCGGCCGCTCAACGCCGTCACCATCAAGAACAAATACCCACTGCCCCGCATTGACATCCTGTTTGATCAGCTTGTAAGTGCAAGTGTGTTCTCCAAGATGGACCTTCGCTCCGGGTATCATCAAATAAAAATCTGGGCGGAGGATATCCCAATGACGGCCTCCTGGACGAGATATGGCTTATATGAATATCTCGTCATGTCTTTTGGTCTCACCAATGCTCCGGCACATTTCATGTATCTCATGAACTCGGTGTTCATGCCGGAGCTGGACAAGTTCGTCGTGGTGTTCATTGATGATATCTTGGTTTACTCCAAGACAGAAGCTGAACACTCCGAACACATGAGAATCGTTCTTCAATGATTGCGGGACCATAAGTTATATGCCAAGTTCAGCAAATGTGAGTTCTGGATCAGCCAAGTGCCATTTTTGGGACATATCATCTCAGCGGAAGGCATTCGGTTGACCCAAGCAAAATCGAGCAGGTGCTGAAATGGAAAGCTCCCACTTCTGTCCATGAAGTCAGAAGCTTCCTCGGTTTAGCGGGATATTACCGGAGATTCATTCCAAGCTTCTCTAAGCTGGCTAAGCGGATGACAGAGTTACTGAAAAAGGGAACAAGGTATGTTTGGAACTCAGCATGTGAAGGAGTGTTCCAAGCAGTGGTGAAGCATCTCACAACAGCCCCGGTCTTATCTCAACCGGATACCACCAAGCCATTTGACGTGTATTGTGATGCGTCCAGCATCGGGCTCGGCTGTGTGTTGATGCAGGAAGGACGTGTGGTCGCATATGGCTCATGCCAACTTCCAAACCATGAGCAGCACTATCCAAATCATGATCTTGAGCTTGCTTCTGTGGTTTTTGCGCTGAAAATGTGGAGGCACTATCTCCTGGGGAATTTAGTGCATCTCTACACCGACCACAAGAGATTGAAGTATATTTTCACCCATAAGGAGCTGAATATGAGGCAAAGGAGGTGGTTAGAACTAATCAAAGATTATGAGATTGAGATTCATTACCACCCCGGCAAGGCGAATGTGGTTGCCGACGCGCAGAGTCAGAAATCACATGTCCATAACCTCACCATTTCACCGGTGGAGGAGGGAGAACCGAGTTTATACTTGGTTCCTTATGGGTCACTCTACAACCTTGCCCTCATCCCTACCATTAGGGAGGAGATCATTGCAACTCAGAAAGTGAACAAGGATATGGCACATCTCCGGATACGGATAGACAATGGTGAAATCAAATGTTTCCGGAAAGATGATTAGGGACGCTATGGTTCAATGACCGCATAGTCGTACCCCGGAATATGGTGCTGAGAAAGAAGATTCTTGATGAAGCTCACTTGTCTAAATACTCCATTCATCCGGGCAGCAACAAAATGTACCAAGATTTGAAAAGGAGATTTTGGTGGACACGGATGAAGCGGGAAGTGGCTAAATACGTATCCGAGTGTGATACGTGTAGACGACTGAAAGCGGATCATATGAGGAAGTCAGAGCTGTTGCAACCCCTGAAAATTCCAGCATGTAAGTGGGAAGATGTGAGCATGGATTTCATTGTGGGATTACCTCTTACTTCCAACAAGCATGATTCAATCGTTGACTGGTTAACCAAGTCGGCTCACTTCATTCCTGTGCATACACATTTCCATGCCAACAGATACGTGGAGTTGTATATTGCAAGAATCCTATGCTTACATTGAGTACCCCAAGACTATAGTCTCAGACCGAGGGGCACTATTTGTATCTCGTTTCTGGGAGCAGTTGCACGCTGCGTTGGGTACGAAGCTGATTAAAAGCTCCGCATATCACCCTCAGACAGATGGACAGACTGAGAGGGTGAACCAAGTAGTAGAAGACATGTTGAGAGCGTGTGCCATCCACCACGGTAGAAACTGGGATGATCATCTACCATTGGCGGAATTCTCGTACAAAAATAGCTATCAAGCGAGTATCAATATGGCACCCTATGAGGCTCTCTACGGTCGCAAGTGCCGCACCCCATTGAACTGGTGCGAGTTGGATGAAAGGGTCACATTCGGGGTTGATGTGGTGAACGACACCGAAGAGCGCGTTTGAATGATTCAAGCCAACTTGAAAGCCGCTCAATCCTGGCAGAAAAGCTACGCTGATAAGAGGCGTAGGCCGCTGCACTTTGACGTCGGGGAACACGTGTATCTCCGATGGAAGGTGTGCACCGGTTCGGCGTAAAGGGGAAACTTGCTCCCCGATTCATTGGACCCTACGCTATCACCGAGAAATGTGGACCAGTGGCGTATAGACTGGAGCTACCGGCATCTCTCGCTGGTGTTCACGATGTTTTCCATATTTCACAACTATGAAAATGTCTGAAGTATACGGCTGCTGTTCCCACTGAAGACATCGGCGAGCTGCAACCGGACTGAACGTATGCAGAATATCGGGTGGCAATAATTGATGAGAAAGCTCGGACCACATGTAGCCGAACGTTGTGGTTCTACAAGATACTATGGAGCAACCACACCGCGGAAGAAGCGACGTGGGAGAGCGAGGAATTCCTTCGCTCAAACTACCCGGAGATCATGGCGTCTCATCACGGTGAGTTCCTATTACATCGCTGTCTCCTCTTTTGTAATCTCGGGACGCGATTCTTTTAAGGGGGTAGGGATGTAAAAGCCCAAGAAAGTGACTTGCAAAAGTGTTCATTTCATCACCTTACAACACCACAGCTCATTTTGTGGATAGCTCATGAACACTTGTGAAGATCAAGTAAACACAATCAAAATGGTGATTAGAGAGGAAAAACCCATAACTCCAAAAAGTAGGAGTCATACACATACACATGAAAGGTTGAGCTCACCCCTAGACCTTAAATATTCTTGGGAGGGCTCAGGCCAAGTTTCATGCAAATCCAAAACTTTTTGAGGCAATTATGGAGACATTTGTAAAAAGGGCCAATTTGAATGCAAATTCAAATTGCAGCCACTTTCATCACTTGAATTCAAAAGTTGACTTCATATTCAAACTCAACACATTTTTCTGATTTAGTCAACCAATTTTCATCCTCATTGGACTTCATCTTGTCGGGAGCTAAATTTGCAAGAATTCAAACTAAATTTGAATTGCAAATTCAAATATGAAACAAATTTAGCCAAACCAAATTCATTTTGGTGAATTCAAATTTAGTCCCTGACTTGGTTGCTAAGCTTACCATTTAAGAGGGAATAGATGGGATATTTGCAGCAAAAATGGAAAAAAAGGATTTAGAGGAGAGGGGACCCACTGGTCAGAAGACTTTCAACCGAAGTCTTCGGTTCCATTCACTCGGGCACAGGGCGCATGCGCGCCAGCTCCCGAGAGCCTGCGCCAACCGCCTCGCCTCTGCCACGTCCTGCTCGGGGGCTGAGGGCGCCGGGTGCAACACTCGAGTAACAGGCCAGTCCACATGAATCATCCCTCATCCTCTCCCTTCTACCCCGTACATGACCGAAGCAAAACACCTCGCCGGCCTCTATCATCGGGTCCTTGGTGCTCCGCCAATCTGAGCGATCTCGCGACCGACAATCAACAGCAAATAGACACGTCAAAGGCTGCTCAAACTCACGGTGAAAACCTTACCTCGTTTCGTGCCCTGTCGGGAGAGAATTTCCACGTTTATTCCTCGGTGTTCAAATGAACCGAGCTAGCTAAGAATCCAAAATTCATGGTGATCGGTCCACCACCGCGTAAACCAAGCTAAACACATGTTTTACACGTCCCCACGGCCACCTAGGATCAAATACCAGCAGAAACCATTGAGTTTTGGCGCTGCTATTTGAGTTTTTTTAGCATCCGCCATTTTAGCCCTAGGTCGACGGTGAGGTTCTAGCTCCTGCCGTTTCCATGGCAAACCGAGTTCATTTTCATGCTCAGCATGCCATAGTGGAGCTGTAGGAACAAACCGTTCCAAAAATAAGGCCCTGAGTAGCTCAGCAACATCGCCGGAGTGGGGATCGACGGTGTCACCATCGCGAGCGTGGTTCCGGCCATCGCCGAGCTTCGGTGAGTGCACCAACGTGTTCCCCGGGCAAAGTTGGGCACAGGCGGGGAAATTCATTGATGTTCGTGCAGTGAAATGGCCGGCGGTAAGTTCTCCGTCAAAGCGCCGCCGCGGGAGTCACGGGGTGTCGAGAGGTATACGAAGGGGGGGGGGGGGGCGGGTCCACAGGCCAGTCCCTGTTTCCAGCGGGGATCCACTTTGCGGCCAGGATCCGGTGCGGAAGCGCGGGTAAAACCCCGTGGGCTGCGGTGTGGACGCGATCTCAGTGGACCAGTTTAAAGAGTGGGGCCCGCCCGCAGAGTTTAAACATTTCTGGGATTTTACAGTTTAGTTCAAACTTCAAATACATATAACTTTTGCTAGGAAGCTCCAAATTTAGTGAACTAAATTTTGCTGAATTCAGCTTTTTGAGTACTTTCCAGAAACTCAAATTTCAGCTCATGATACTTATTGGTTTTCCATAATTAAATCCCTAAAATTTAAACTGTTGGGAATTTTATCTAGAAAATTACTTTATGAAAAATTCTGAAATTTTTCTGGGAGGTTAATTGGAAAATCTTTGAGTTACAGCAAAATTTTCATACCCATCAAAGTTAATTAATCACCCTAATGGTGTAATTAAGTGAACTGTTCTGAGAAAATAGAAAAATGTACAGAAACATTTTTCAGATTTTCTCAAATCTTGTTTAGGGCATAACTCCATCTAGAATTCTTCAAATGACATGAAACCAATTCCATTAGAACAATCTCAAATTCTAGTTTCCATAAAGTAATGGTTGGAGCCATGAAAATACCTGGAATTCCTCAGAGGCTCTACTAATAACCAAAGAAGCTTTAATTTGTACAAAGCTCAAATGAACTTTGTTTCAAATGAAACTTGGTCAGGACTCTGGTTAGGACCCTACCAAGTCACCATAAAAATTTCAGATCCAAAGTAGAGGGCTAGCTAGAGTTGTGGTCTTTACATAGTCATTTCTAAACATTGCATTTAAATTGACATGTAGTATCTTGTTGACGTGTAGTCACTGAAGGCGAAGAAACTCCGGAAGTACTGGACTTCCTTCTTCCGGACGAAGCCCTAACCACTGATCAGCAGCAACAAGGCAATCCCCAGTTTACATTAATCAATTTTACAAAGTTTTGCTTTATGAATAAGAATACTTAGTATGTGGTATGGATGTGCATTAGGTGTAGGATGGATGAAACCCAAGTGCATAACCAGACTTTTCCCATAAGAGTCAGGGTAGTGTCTAAGTCCTCGAGTAGACAGGCCATGCTTAATGATCCATATAACTTCGGTACAAGTCGAGTAGTTGGAATCTACTCGTGAGTTAGGCTTTGGGACACACGGGATTGGTTCGAGTGATGTCAGATCACTTTAGAAAGAAAATGAGACTAGGCAGGGGCTAGGGCGCAGCAAGAGGAAGTCTTGTGAGCGCAGCCCTGTCCGTGTCGATTGAGGACCAATCCGTGTGCATCCCACGCTGATCAAGTTTGCACGTACCGAAGGCATATCGGATATATGGGCCCCGGTAAACCGATGTAACCTAAACCTCCGGGCGTCGAGGCATAGCACACCGATTTATAGGTGTAGGCTGAGGGCAGCAAGGTGGAAATCTGCTAACGGGCATAGAGAGATGCTCCGTGTAGGGAACCTCCTGTCTGTTTTGGTGCGACCGGTTCGACGTTTGGGCTGTTGGGTGAAAGGTTGTCCTGTACGACATCGAGTGAGCGCGCTGTGCAGCTCCACGGGTGGGCGTACATGACGTGCTCTTCGGGTATCCCAGCAGGTGTATATCGAGTCGATTCACCGTCCCTCACGGTGATGAGTACCACTTGGTCACTGAGTCGTGACATAGGTTAATATATGAAATGTGATGATTCAATATTGCTGTTATGATAAGATTGTATTGCTACATGTGTGCCACCAAATATTGCTCACTAAATTTCATATTCATGAACTGTTAACTTGTGGCTAAAAGATGAACTAAGGATGAACATGTAGGCATGTCCATTTTCTGAAATTTACCATCCCATGTTCGTGTAAACTGCATGTAGAGTTTCAGGCCTAGGTGAGTCGGTTAAGTCTTGTTGAGCCATCATGCTCACGGTTGCTGCTATAAGTGTTTTTCAGGTGATAACTACCCCACAGACTCGGGTTACGAGTCCACCGGTGAGGGCTACCCTCCGTCGGGGACCACGTGATAGGATGATGAGTCCCGATCTTCTGAGAGGTAGGGTAAACTTGATTGGATGGAGATCTCGACGTTGATGATCCAAGGCTCCGAACCAACGAAACCCAACAATCACTACACCACTGCTCCGTTGGTTATCACCCGTGTCACACGAATGACCTCGCCACGAAGGCTTATCCCTGCAAGTGCAATCAAGAACACAAGCAAGAACAGAGAAGTTGCAATCAAAACTGAATTGATCACGAATTTGGGGTCTCACAACCGATGATCGGTGAACTGTTCAATGAAAGATTGTAACTAAGCAAAACCCAGCTGTTTGTGATGGCGGCTAGGGGGTATAAAGGAGGTGGAGGACGACCAGGGGGGTGATGGGGTCGTGACCTAACCCTAAGACACGTACATAATGGACTTGGACTCGATACAAGGCCCAATGGCCCAACTAGGTGATGCAACACCATGACAGACTCTAAACTTTATATTGTTTCGAAGTTTCCTGTCGACTCCGAGTGACGTGGGGCCAGTTCCATTGGAAAGTTTATCCTCTCAGCTTTCCTTGCATATGTAGAACGTCAAAAACGGAGTCCGTATGCCTCCTGTGCATCCATTTTAAGATGGACTGCTCCTGGGCCCGAGTTGGACTCGAGTTTGAGTTGGGCTCGATCTCTAACTTCTTGTTGGTGTATTTTCTGGCCCTCCACACCTCCAAACCCCTCTCCATGTCCTCTCCATGGTTCCTAATCATAATTAATTAGGTAGCAACATACTCTCAAAATTCACATATAAAGAATTGTTCAGGAACGACCTCACCTCTAAATTCGATTTTCGTGCTCGAGCTCTAGTAATTGGACCTTGCATGTCTAGCATGTGAGTGTTTTGTATATCTGTAGGAGTGATGTCCACATCATCCTCCCCCTCTTGCATTGGAGTCGTCCTCGACTCAAGCTCATCTTCTTCTCCCAAGTATGGCTTCAAATCTGAAATGTTAAATGTGGGACTAACCCCAAACTCGGGAGGCAACTCAAGTTTATATGCATTGTCATTTATCTTCTTAAGAACCTTAAAAGGTCCAGCAGCACGTGGCATGAGTTTGGACTTTCTCAAATCCGGGAACCTATCTTTTCTCAAATGAACCTACACCAAATCACCGGGTTCCAATTTTACCTCCTTCCTATCTTTACTAGCAGCAATGCGATACTTTTCATTCATTTTTTCAATTTGTAACTTAGTAGTTGCGTGCAACTTAAGAATAAATTCAGGACGTTGTGTAGCATCTAAGTTCACAATTTCAGTATGTGGTAAAGGTAGCAAATCAATTGGAGCACAAGGAATGAAACCATACACTACAATAAACGGACTTAACTTGGTTGTGGAGTGAATAGACCTGTTATAAGCAAACTCAATATGTGGCCAACACTCCTCCCACAACCTCAAATTGTCTTTCAAAACAGCCCGCAACATAGTAGATAAGGTACGATTAACTACCTCCATTTGCCCATCAGTTTGTGGATGACATGTAGTAGAAAACAGCAACTTTGTTCCCAATTTATACCATAAAGTTCTCCAAAAGTGACTCAAAAACTTAGCATCCCTATCAGAAACAATAGTATTGGGAACACCATGCAAACGCACAACCTCATTAAAGAACAAAGCAGCAACATGTGAAGCATTATCGGTCTTGTGGCAGGGTATAAATTGAGCCATTTTAGAGAAACGATCAACAACCACAAAGACACTATCCCTCTCCCTCTTTGTTCTAGGCAATCCTAAAACAAAGTCAATCGAAATATCCTCCCAAGGTGCACTAGGAACCGGAAGAGGCATATAAAGACCATGTGGGTTAAGTCGAGACTTAGCTTTGTTGCATGTCGTGCAACGTGAAACGTAGCGCTCCACATCACGCCTCATTCATGACCAAAAGAAGTGAGCGGCCAGCACATCCTCTGTCTTTTTAACACCAAAATGTCCCATCAAACCACCTCCATGCGCTTCCTGCAACAACAAAAGACGAACGGAGCTAGCTGGAACACACAGCTTGTTAGCACGGTAGAGAAGGCCTTCACGCAGCAGGAATTTTTGCCACGTTCTTCCCTCTCTACAATTTTCAAAGGCATATTTAAAGTCCAAATCAGTAGCGTATAACCTCTTTATGGTTTTCAATCCAAAGATTTTATGAGAAAGTTGGGATAGTATGGTATAACGTCTAGATAAAGCATCGGCAATCACATTGTCTTTCCCTTTCTTATGTTTAATGATGTAAGGAAATGATTCTATGAACTCAATCCATTTAGCATGACGTTTGTTCAGATTAGCTTGTCCTTTAAGATACTTCAAAGACTCATGATCTAAATGTATGACAAATTCTTTAGACCATAGGTAATGTTGCCAAGTTTGCAAGACACGAACTAAAGCATAAAGTTCTTTGTCATATGTAGAATAATTCAGCGAAGGCCCATGCAATTTTTCACTAAAGAAGGCAACAGGTTTACCTCCTTGAATTAGCACTCCTCCAATGCCAATGCCGCTCGCGTCACATTCAAGCTTGAAGATCTTCTCAAAATCAGGAAGTTGCAGCAATGGTGCTTGTGTGAGCTTCGACTTGAGAACATCAAAAGCTTGTTGTTGTGCTGGTCCCCATCAAAACGGCACTCCATGCTTTGTCAACTCGTGAAGAGGTGCCGCAATGGTGCTGAATCCCGCACGAAACGCCGGTAGAAACCTGCGAGACCAAGAAAACTCTGAACCTGCGTGACCGTAGTCGGAAGTGGCCAGCTCGTGATGGCAACAATCTTTGCCTCGTCCACCTCAATGCCCTGCAAAGTAACAACATACCCGAGAAAAGACACACGATCGGTGCAAAAGGTGCACTTCTCAAGGTTACCATATAAACGTGCATCGCACAAGACATTAAAAACAGCACGCAAATGTTCAAGATGCTCATCATATGACTTGCTGTAAATATGGATATCATCAAAGTAAACCACCACAAATTTACCAATGAAAGCACGTAAAACCTCATTCATCAAACTCATGAAAGTGCTGGGCGCATTAGTTAAACCAAATGGCATGACTAACCATTCATAAAGTCCGAATTTAGTTTTAAAATCAGTTTTCCATTCATCACCTAAAGCCATACGAATCTGATGATACCCACTACGCAAATCAATCTTGGAGAAAATAACAGAACCACTCAACTCATCAAGCATGTCATCCAATCTAGGAATAGGATAGCGATAACGAATGGTAATGTTATTGATGGCTCTACAATCAACACACATGCACCAAGTGCCATCTTTTTTTGGAACCAAAAGAACAGGAACAGAACAAGGACTAAGACTCTCACGAATGTACCTGCGGTCTAGAAGATCTTGGACTTGTCGCTGAATTTCCTTAGTCTCGTCGGGGTTGGTCCTGTAGGCAGCACGGTTTGGCAAGCTCGCCCCTGGAACCAAATCAATCTTGTGCTCAATGCCTCGCACAGGTGGTAATCCAGGGGGTATCTCTGATGGAAAAACATCCATATATTCCTGCAAAAGGTTAGCAACAGCAGGTGGAAGGACAATGGATGTATCCTCAATGGAATATAAAGCATGTTTGCACACTAAAGCATAGCAAGTTCCATTAGAGGCATATAAATCATCAAGATCAGATTTAGTTGCAAGCAAAATAGGATTTTTCAACTTAATAGGTTGCTGAATTTCAGAATTGAAAACACCCTTTTGCTTAGCATTATTCTTTTTCTCCTGCTCAAATTGTACAATTTCAGTGGGACTCATAGGAAGCAACACAATTTTCTTGCCCTTATGCATGAGAGTATACTTATTAGATCGACCATGGTGAATAGCATCAGTATCAAACTCCCAAGGACGTCCCAACAAAAGAGAACAAGCATCCATAGGTACCACATCAAAATCAGCAAAATCATGATAAGAACCAATGGAAAATTGTATCCTTGCTGTTTGTGTTACCTTAACCTTACCATTGTTGTTAAACCATTGAATGTGATAAGGGTGGGATGCTCCCGTGTGGTCAAGCCAAGCTTCTTGACCACCTCAACATTCATCAAATTGTTGCAGCTACCACCATCAATGATGGTATGTACACGGCAGTCCTTGACGATGAGAAACATGTTGAAAAGGTTGTGACGTTGGCGGTTGTCGTCCTCTCGAACCGTGGCACTCAAAGCTCGCTGCACAATCAAAGTCCTATATTTGTTTGTCGCAGATGTACCAAGAACCTCCTCAGCACCAACATCCGAACCTGAAATGTTAGTTGCAATAATATTTTCATCTTCAATATCAGAAGCACTAACATAACCACCATCAGTAGTGGCAATGATCACCCGTTTGCTGGGGCAATCTCGTTGCATATGGCCAAGTCCCTGGCAGCGGTGGCACTTGATGTCGGAGCTGCGACTTGTCGAAGTGTTGGGTGCAGCCGCTTTTGCTGCAACACCTGGAGGCATCTGGGACTTGCTGTTATCTTGTCCCCGTGATGTAGAAGGTGCGATGCTGCTGCATACAACACCCGTGGAGGGTGGTGTAGAAGCACATACGCTCGAGGAGGGCGCTGCTTTGGATGGCACCAAAAATTGTCGTGGCGTGAAGGTGTTGTTCCGCCGCTGCTGTTGGCGACCCTGCACTTCTTTTTCTGCTAACATAGCAAGTTGAAATAAACGTTGAATAGAATGATATTCCATGTAGTCAACTATGTCCTGGATCTCACGCCGCAAGCCCCCATAAAACCTAACAATTTGGTCTTCCTGATCCTCAACTACCCCACAACGAAGCATACCTTTCTGCAACTCTTGGTAGTACTCTTGGACAGTCATGTCACCCTGATCAAAGCGTTGCAGTTTCTTAAGAAGATCACGTCTATATGAAGGAGGAACAAACCTAGCGCGCATCTCCTCTTTTAACGCAGCCCATGTCTGTGGTGCATTACGTGTATTGACAAGTTCATTCCACCAAATTATAGCAAAATCTTTAAACTCACTAGTGGCTTGTCTAACTCTATGTCGCTCAGGAACAAGATGAGAGCTAAATTTTTGTTCTACCGTCATCTCCCAATCCAAGTAAGTCTCAGCATCATAAGATCCATAAAATGTTGGAATAGAAAACTTAATCTTAGCATAAGGATCATTATCTTGTTCAGGAGCATGAGGACGAGGTCTACCTCCCATACCTTGACGATTTCGTCGAGGGCGACGGCGCTGCTGTGCATCAACCTCATCGTTATTGAAGTCATCCTCTGTGTCGTAGTGAGCATGTGCATCACCATCAAGGATGATAGAGGGTGTAGCTTGTTGGGGAAGACGAGTCTGCATCTCGTCCAACCGTGTGGTCAGACCAGCAACACTTGTATGGAGCCTCTGAAAGGTGGCTGTTGTAGTGGTCTGGTAATTGTTGAAAGCTTGGGTCATTGCCCGCATCATGTCCTTTAGTTCCATATGGCACACACACTCATCATCATCCAGAGGTGTAGAACCAGAGGTCTTATCCATAGGCTTCTTTCCTGTCATTGTTAGTACAAAACAGAAACGAAGACAAAAAGATCGTGAAGAACCCTATTACTACGCTCTCCGAAGTGGGTGGAAAATCGATCAGTAAGATGCGTCTTACCCCGCTCTTACAAGTTTCTTACCAGCACTGCAGGTGGCCAACAGTGACCGGTGTGAAGCAAGCAGAGAGTGGGTGTGATTGCAAAGGTTACCTGTTCTGCTCGAGAGAAGGTGGAGCTTGGAAGACTCAAATGCAGTATCTGTATGTGGCACACAAGTTAGTAACAGATAGCAATGCTGAATAAGTGTCCAAAGAATTTCACCTAGTTGCTGGCCTAAGAATGTATTAGAACAGTTGTGGCAACAATCAAGGGCAAGGATGAATGATGATGAACAACAAGGATAATATCAGCAAGTATCCAGCACTCACACAGAAATAGCACAACTAGAAAACCCCTTAGCCTCCTGTTTTTGTCTTGAAGCACTAGTAGAAATCAAAATCTTTTTTTTTTCTCTTTATTTTTTTTATATTTTTTCTCAACCAGGGGCACAAGAATAGAAACAGCACCAACTATTAACTCAAACCGATGAAAGATGAGATTGGCACAAATTCAGGAGCGATTGGAAATACTGGTGCTGGAACTTCGGAGTTCGAAACGAGGGCCTTCTTAATTTTTTTGTAATTTTTTTTGAAAACACTGTATGTGGACTTTTTCGAGACCTTTCTGGGAAAAAAATGCGCCTCAATCGGAGTTTCGAGCAAAATGTTATGCCCGTTTTAAAGAGGATACCCCGAATCAGGTTTTGGTGGTGGTGGAAACTGCAATAGAAACGAATCGGTGGATGGAATTTTTCTTTTGTAGATGGCAGCGGATGGAAGAAACAAAACTGAACCAAAACAAATCTAAACCAGCAACCAGACTCAACCTAGGACACAAACTCAAAACTACGGACTCCGAAAGTAAATTGTGCAAAAGGTTGAGCGGGGGTTGTAGGTTAGGGAAACTAAATTTTTTTTGTGGCTTTTTGTGGACGATAGGACTGAAACAAAATAAAACTAAAGAGCACACAAGTATACCTCACGGTGAACCTGGAAATCTGATACCAATTGATAGGAGGATGAGTCCCGATCTTCCAAGAGGTAGGGTAAACTTGATTGGGTGGAGATCTCGACGTTGATGATCCAAGGCTCCGAACGAACGAAACCCCGCAATCATTACACCACTGCTCCGTTGGTTATCACCCGTGTCACACGAATGACCTCTCCACGAAGGCTTATCCCTGCAAGCGCAATCAAGAACACAAGCAAGAACAGAGAAGTTGCAATCAAAACTGAATTGATCACGAATTTGGGGTCTCACAACCGATGATTGGCGAACTGTTCAATGACAGATTGTAACTAAGCAAAACCCAGCTGTTTGTGACGGCGGCTAGGGGGTATAAAGGAGGTGGAGGACGACCAGGGGGGTGCTGGGGTCGTGACCTAACCCTAAGACACGTACATAATGGACTTGGACTCGATACAAGGCCCAATGGCCTAACTAGGTGATGCAACACCCTGATAGACTCTAAACTTTATATTGTTTCAAAGTTTCCCGTCGACTCCGAGGGCATTTTGACGTGGTACCAGTTCCATTGGAAACTTTATCCTCTCAGCTTTCCGTGCATTTGTAGAACGTCAAAAACGGAGTCCGTATGCCTCCTGTGCATCCATTTTAAGGTGGACTGCTCCTGGGCCCGAGTTGGACTCGAGTTTGAGTTGGGCTCGGTCTCTAACTTCTTGTTGGCGTATTTTCTGGTCCTCACGCCTCCAAACCTCTCTCCATGTATCTCCATGTCCTCTTTATGGTTCCTAATCATAATTAATCCATTAGGTAGCAACATACTCTCAAAATTCACATATAAAGAATTGTTCAGGAACGAGCTCACCTCTAAATTCAATTGTCGTGCTCGAGCTCTAGTAATTGGACCTTGCATGTCTACCATGTGAGTGTTGTGTATATCTGCAGGAGTGATGTCCACATCACCACGGCTGAGTGGGAGCCGTACACGCCACGCTGAGCTGAGATGTGCAACTAGTGTGGGTTGCCCATAGGGCTGGGCAACCGACTTTTGCTAGGTAGATGGTGTGAGTTGTATAAACTTAGTTTCCGCTGTTGTAATCTAAACACTAGTTTGTAACTGAAGTCTTGTACTACTTTGTACATTTCAGTTGTTTTTCTATGTAATACAATATCGTTCTTATGATGTGTGCTGTCGGGTGTCGCATCATGCGGCACCACCCTCTGTGATCCTAGATGAGCGGATTCCGGTCCGCCACAGACTTTGTCCTGGGTCTACCTCGAACCAAGAGGGGAAGAGATTCAATTTTTGTTTTAGTGGACAGATTTAGTAAAATGGCTCATTTTTTCCCTGTCAAAAGAGCGATGATGCTTCACATATTGCTTAATTGTCTTTCAGGGAAATTGTACGACTTCATGGTGTACCGTGGACTATTGTTTCAGATCGTGACACCAAGTTTTTGAGATACTTTTGGAATACCTTGTGGGGAACACTTGGTACACGAGCTATTTTCCACAGCATTTCATCCGTGAATAGATGGTGTCGGTACCCTCAATATGGGGTACCCTCGTGCACAGGGGAAACTGCCTAAGGACCTCGCCCCTCTCCGTGGGCAGAGCTCCCAGGGCGCCACGTGTCCAGCAGGGCCGGACCTCCCTCTCATCAAAGGATAGCTCTGGGCCCGCCACGTGGCCAACAGAGCCGGACTTCCCCCCTCCACGGGGAGAGCTCCGAGGGCGCCACGTGTCCAGCGGGGTCGGACCTCCCTCTCCTCAGAGGATAGCTCCGGGCCAACCATGTGGCCAACACAGCCGTACCTTCCCCGCCCCCCTCCCCCCCCCCCCCCCCCGCGGGGAGAGCTCCGAAGGCTCCACGTGTCCAGCAGGGCCGGACCTCCCTCTCCTCATAGTAGGGCTCCGGGCCCGCCACGTGGTCAGCAAAGCCGGACCTCCCCCCTCCGCGGGGAGAGCTGCGAAGGCTCCACGTGTCCAGCGGGGTCGAACCTCGCTCTCCTCAGAGGAGAGCTCCGGTCCCGCCACGTGGCCAGCAGAACAGTGCTGCCTGCCCCCGCGCGGTAGGCAGAAAGAGTAGAGACGCGTCATACCTTGCCCGTACAAGGTATTCAAGACTCGCGCCTTCCCAAGGCGCGGAGACACAGAGCACGCCTCTGTCAGGTGCCATTGCGCCCAATCACATCGCAGTGAAGACTGGCACGCCGCGTCAGAGGCTGTACGCCAATAAACACAAGGACAAGACATCCCCTGCTGCCCCAGCCATCATCAGCCGCTACGACTAGCTTGCGGCATGGGCAGGGCAGCAGAACGAAGACTTAGAAGCCCTCGCCAGAGACAACTGCCGGCGTAACTGCAGATACGGTAGATGGTAGGCAATCTCCCCAGGACCACCTGTCAGGTCCCGAGCCCACCTTGTAAGCCGCCCGAGCCTTGGACTATAAAAGGCTCGGGTAGGCGACGTTAGCAAGGGTTTGACTCTTTGCACACTTGCTCCCTAGACATTTTAGCACTCAGGTCATCCTCAAGCTTAGAACTCCGGTCCTGAGTGCCAGGCAATACAACGAGCATCTCTGCTGATGTGTACAGGGGTCCCGATCTTCCGAAAGGTTCTGATAACTCTCTATTTGGTGGAGACTTGACACAAATCGATCCGGCTTCCGAACAACACGTTCTGAACCCTGCAATCGCAGCACCACGTCTCCTCAGGTTGTCAACCGATATTGCGTGGTTGACCTTGCCAAGAAGGCTAATCCTTGCCTGCGAATCAAAGAACACAAGCAAGAACAAGAAAGAATGCACCAAATTGCTGAAAGATATGAAGCACTCAAGTTGGGGTCTCACAAACCGATGAACGGCGAAACTGTTCTTGACAGAATAATCTAAGCAAAACCCAGCCGTTTGTGACGGCGGAAAGGGGGTATAAAGGAGGTGGAGGACGACCAGGGGGGTGCTGGGGTCGTGACCTAACCCTAAGACTCGTACATAATAGACTTGGACTCGATACAAGGCCCAATGACCCAACTAGGTGATGCAACACCCTGATAGACTCTAAACTTTATATTGTTTCAAAGTTTCCTGTCGACTCCGAGGGCATTTTGACATGGTACCAGTTCCATTGGAAACTTTATCCTCTCAGCTTTCCGTGCATTTGTAGAACGTCAAAAACGGAGTCCGTATGCCTCCTGTGCATCCATTTTAAGGTGGACTGCTCCTGGGCCCGAGTTGGACTCGAGTTTGAGTTGGGCTCGGTCTCTAACTTCTTGTTGGCGTATTTTCTGGTCCTCCACGCCTCCAAACCTCTCTCCATGTATCTCCATGTCCTCTTTATGGTTCCTAATCATAATTAATCCATTAGGTAGCAACATACTCTCAAAATTCACATATAAAGAATTGTTCAGGAACGAGCTCACCTCTAAATTCAATTGTCGTGCTCGAGCTCTAGTAATTGGACCTTGCATGTCTACCATGTGAGTGTTGTATATATCTGCAGTAGTGATGTCCACATCATCCTCCCCCTCTTGCATTGGAGTCGTCCTCGACTCAAGCTCATCTTCTTCTCCCAAATATGGCCTCAAATCTGAAATGTTAAAGGTGGGCTCTAACCCCAAACTCGGGAGGAAACTCAAGTTTATATGCATTATCATTAATCTTCTCAAGTATTTTAAAAGCACCATCAGCTCTAGGCATCAATTTAGACTTTCTCGGTTCTGGAAATCTATCCTTTCTCAACTGTAACCAAACTAAATCACCCGGTTTAAGTCTAACTTCCTGCCTACCTTTACTACCAGCAATTCTATATTTTTCATTCATCGTTTCAATATTGTGTTTAGTGGTCTCATGAATTTTCAAAATAAAATCAGCACGTTCCTTTGCATCATTATGAGTTCTCTCACTAGTAGGTAAAGGCAATATATCAATAGGAGCACGAGGATTGAGTCCATACACTACCCAAAAAGGACTTACCTTGGTGGTAGAATGTGTTGCCCGATTATATGCAAACTCCACATGTGGCAAACATTCTTCCCACATCTTTAAATTTTTCTTCAAAACAGCTCTCAACATGGTGCCCAAAGTGCGGTTCGCTACTTCTGTTTGCCCATCAGTTTGTGGGTGACATGTTGTAGAGAACAACAGTTTTGTACCCAACTTGTTCCGTAGGGTGCGCCAAAAGTGACTCAAAAATTTAGCATCACGATCTGAAATAATAGTAGAAGGCATACCATGTAAGTGAGCAATCTCTTTGAAAAAAAAGGTCGGCAATATGTACATCATCATCACTTCTCTGACACGGTATAAAATGTGCCATCTTAGAAAAACGATCCACCACAACAAAAATGTTGTCCCTCCCCCTCTTAGTCCTAGGCAATCCCAAAACAAAGTCCATAGAGATATCCGCCCAAGGAGTGGAAGGAGTGGGAAGAGACATGTATAAACCATGTGGATTCAAACGGGACTTAGCTTTCTGTCATGTGGTGCAGCGAGCCACAAACCGTTCTACATCTCTCCTCATTGGCCAAAAGAAATGTGTGGCCAGAACATCCTCCGTCATCTTTGTGCCAAAATGGCCCATCAAACCTCCACCATGTGCCTCCTGTAATAACAAAAGACGAATGGAACCAACTGGAATACATAGGCAGTTAGCTCTAAACAAGAATCCATCATCCAGTACAAATTTATTCCAGGTATGACCTTTTCTACAATGCAGCAACACATCTTTAAAATCAGCATCAAGAGCATATTGTTCTTTAATTGATTCAAGTCCAAAAATTCGACAATCTAGTTGGGACAGCATATTATATTGTCTAGACAATGCATCAACGATCAAATTATCCTTCCCTTTCTTTTGTTTAATGACATAAGGAAAAGACTCAATAAATCCAATCCATTTTGCATGTCTACGATTCAGATTATTTTGAGAACGAATATGCTTTAGCGATTCATGATCAGAATGAATAACAAATTCTTTAGGCCATAAATAATGACGCCATGTCTCTAAGCATCGTACGAGAGCATAAAATTCTTTATCATATGTGGAGTAATTCAGGACAGGACCATTAAGTTTTTCACTAAAGTATGCAACCGGTTTACCACCTTGCAGTAAGACACCACCAATGCCAACTCCACTAGCATCACATTCAAGTTCAAAAGTCTTACTAAAATCAGGAAGTTGCAGCAATGGTGCGTGTGTAAGCTTGTCCTTCAAGGTGTCAAAGGACTCCTCTTGTGCTTTCCCTCCAATGGAACACCACACCTTTGTTAGTCAACTCATGCAATGGGGCAACAATAGTGCTAAAATCCTTGACAAAACGTCGGTAGAAACCTGCAAGACCAAGAAAACTCCTCACCTGTGTGATGGCTTGAGGTATTGGCCAGCTCTGGATCGCTTGAATCTTCATCTCATCCACCTCAATTCCCCGTGGAGCCACAACATAGCCAAGAAAGGAAACTTGATTCGTACAAAAGATGCACTTCTCAAGGTTACCAAATAAACGTGCATCTCTCAAAGCATTAAAAACAGCACGTAAATGATCCATATGTTCATCCAATGACTTGCTATAAATCAAGATATCATCAAAGTAAACCACCACAAATTTTCCAATAAAATCTCTCAAAACCTCATTCATCAAACGCATGAATGTACTTGGTGCATTAGTTAAACCAAAAGACATTACTAACCACTCGTACAACCCAAATTTGGTTTTGAAAGCTGTTTTCCATTCATCTCCCAATTTCATTCTAATTTGGTGGTAACCACTACGCAAATCAATCTTAGTGAAAATTATAGAACCACACAACTCATCAAACATGTCGTCTAGCCTAGGAATAGGATGACGATACCTTATAGAAATATTGTTAATGGCTCTACAATCAACACACATATGCCAAGTACCATCTTTCTTAGGAACCAAAAGTACAGGAACATCACAAGGACTAAGGCTTTCACGTACATACCCACGGTCCAATAGGTCTTGGACTTGCCGCTGAATTTCCTTAGTCTCCTCGGGGTTGGTCCTATATGCAGCATAGATTGGCAAAATTGCACCTGGAATCAAATCAATTTGATGTTCAATCCCTCTCAAAGATGGAAGTCCCGGGGGTATCTCAACTGGAAAAATATCCTCATACTCTTGCAACAAGTTAGTAACTGCTGGAGGCAAAAACCTAGCAATATCATCAATGGAGAACAAAACTTGTTTGCACACCAATGCACAGCAAATATGATGATCAGAAATTTCAGCAAGGTCTGATTTTGTAGCAAGCATTACACGACCCTTCAATTTAATTCCCTCAGTCTTAGAACTAGGTGTAGATCTCTCATTATTTGGTGGTATCATAGAATTAATGACTTATTGATTTTCTGATTTAGAACTACTAGAAATTCCAGCTCTCTCCCTATCAGCTTGTACAATTTTAGCAGGAGTCAAAGGTAGCAAAGTAATTTTCTTTCCTTTATGCATAAAAGTATATTTATTACTTCTACCATGGTGCAAAGCAGCCTTATCATGTTCCCAAGGTCGACCCAATAAAAGTGAACACGCTCGCATGGGTACCACATCACAATCAATGGAACCAACATATGTACCAATGGAAAACAGAATTCTGCAAGTTTGTGTTACCTTAGCTCTTCCAGAATCATTCAACCATTGAATATAGTACGGATGTGGGTGTGGTCGTGTATTCAAGCTAAGCTTCTTGACCAATTCAGAACTCACCAAGTTGTTGCAGCTTCCTCCATCAATGATGACACGTGCTCGCCGGTTCTTGATGACAAAGAAAATCTGAAACAAATTATGGCATTGTAATCTATCAAATTGTTGTACCTGTGTGTTCAGCACCCGCTGCAGAATGATGTTCATGTAGGCTGATGTGTCTTCACTCCCAAAAACATGTCCCTCATCATTGTCCGTGGCAGCTTCATCATCATTGTTGTCTTCGACATCAGAGGTGCTGATGTATCCTCCCTCTTCTGTAGCCACGTATGCCCGCTGACTAGGACAATCTTTTTGCACATGACGAAGACCATGGCAGCGGTGGCACTGAATGCCGGAAGTGCGTCCTGTTGAAGCAACGGATGATGCATTTTTGGCGGGTACCTGCATGGAAATTTTATCCGAATCCGCAGGTCGTGCAGGTGGTGGTTTCGGTGCTGCTGAAATATTGTTTCTGCCAGAAGGAAGCTTGGCTGCTGGTTTTGGTGAAAGGGCATCAAAACAGAATGACTTGGACACCCCCGAAGATGTTGTCGTGCATGGAGTGTAGGAGGCACCGCTGCTGCTCTTGTTCTTTTGTTGACGACCATGTAAATCCTTTTCTGCAAGCATAGCATGCTGGAACAACTGGTTGACAGTATTAAATTCCTTATAATCAACGATATCCTGTATCTCACGTCTCAACCCCCCATAGAAACGACAAATTTTATCTTCAGTGTCCTCTACTACCCCACATCGTATCATACCCTTTTGAAGCTCCACATAATAATCTTGGACAGAATTATTTCCCTGCTCTAAGCGCTGCAATTTCTTTCGTAAATCACGTTGGTAGGATGGAGGAACAAAACGATTACGCATAGCTTTTTTTAAATGTTCCCATGTATCAGGTTGTAAGCGTGTGGTACCAACTTCATTCCACAATATTATAGCAAAATCCTTAAACTCACTAGTGGCTTGTCGAACTCTATGTTGTTCAGGAACAAGGTGGGAATTAAATTTCTGCTCAACCATCATTTCCCAATCAAGATATGCCTCAGCATCATAAGCACCAGAAAATGAAGGTATGGAAAATTTAACTTTAGCAAAAGCGTCATCAAGAAGGCGGTTATTGTTACCACACATGTTGTTTCCTACCATACCATGAGTGTTTTGACGAAGGCGTTGACGTAGATGTACATTCTGCGCAGCACGTGTATCCACCTCTCCATTGACATCACACAACACGTCTTCTTCTTCTTCTTCTTCAAGGTTGTTGTGGTGGGTAGCATCATGGCTGAATGGTAGGTGGGTCTCCATATCATCAATCCTTCCAACTAGCAAGCTTAAGCGTTTGTCCAAACTGTCAAGGGTGTGGGGTATTCTCTGTTCTGCAAGATAATCTTTTACCCCTTGTGCGATTGCTTCCTTGACAGACTTCATCATCTGTTCTATGTAACCCTTCATCTCACTTTTCAAAGCACACTCCGTAGGATCAACATGATCTGACATTGTTGGCAAGAATAATATGGAAAACAACAAGATTATCCCTATCAACTACTACGCAATGATGGTGGAACTCACAAAGCAATGGGTCGAGTCTTACCAAGCTCTTACAAGTTTCTTACCACAACAAGGCAAAGGATACCTGGACGACGTGATTCAGCAATTGCAAGGGTCAAAAACTTGTGCTGTTTGAAAGGATGAATGTGGAGTTTGGATGGCCAAATATATGTGAGTAGCACACAATTCAATAACAGATAGTAATGCTGAATAGATGTCCAAACACTTGTCCTAGTTGCTGGCCTACTCGTGTCTTATCCCGGATGTTATGAACAAGACAGCAAGAAGTATGAATGATAAGGACAATAATTGAGCAGGAACAATTGCACCACAAGGCAAAATAACAGACCCAAGTTTTGATATTTGTGCTCCTCTTCACAAATTTTCTTTTCTATATTTTTTCTTTGATTTTATTTATATCTGCCGTGAAATCAGGAGCACTAATATACACGTCGCACAAATTTTCAGCTCACATGAAAAAAGAAGATGTGGACAACAGAAATTCAATATGTTTCTTTATGATTATTGTTGAGCCTTTAGATGCCAAATAATCAATCTTCCAAAGTGAATCTGGGCAATGTAATTTAACCCAATGCCAAGGTTATGGCTGTTTTAAGACAGCAACACAGGATTATGTTTTTGGTAGAGCTGAATTGGAAACGGTGGTGAGAAGAAAAAAATTGGACATGATGGTGACAACGTGTGGGATGGTGTGCGTATATCAAGGAGGATAAACTCACGTAATATGTGATGAAAACTGAAAAACAAGGATAACCCTAGCACAATGAATAGTTATGGTGATCGATTTAATAACGATTGTGGCAGCTAGAGTTTCGATGGAATGCAGCGGATGAAATAACAAAGTAGGTACAAAACACGATTAAACCAGCAACAAAACACGAACTAGGACACAAATTCAACACTACGGACTCCAAAACAGAATTGTGCAAAAGGCTAAACCTGGTCTGGGATGGGTAAACCTATGACTATAAATTTTTTTTGGCTTTTTCGTGGACGATAGGACGAGTTCAAGATAAACAAAACTAGGGGAAGGCGAACCTGACGGTGCACCTAAAGCTCTGATTACCACTTGATGTGTACAGGGGTCCCAATCTTCCGAAAGATTCTGATAACTCTCGATTTGGTGGAGACTTGACACAAATCGATCCGGCTTCCGAACAACACGTTCTGAACCCTGCAATCGAAGCACCACGTCTCCTCATGTTATCAACCGATATTGCACGGTTGACCTCGCCAAGAAGGCTAATCCTTGCCTGCGAATCGAAGAACACAAGCAAGAACAAGAAAGAATGCAACCAAATTGCTGAAAGATATGAAGCACTCAAGTTGGGTTCTCACAAACCGATGAACGGCGAAATTGTTCTTGACAGAATAATCTAAGCAAAACCCAGGCATTTGTGACGGTGGCTAGGTGGTATAAAGGAGGTTGAGGACGACCAGGGGGGTGCTGGGGTCGTGACCTAACCCTAAGACACGTACATAATGGACTTGGACTCGATACAAGGCCCAATGGCCCAACTAGGTGATGCAACACCCTGACAGACTCTAAACTTTATATTGTTTCGAAGTTTCCCGTCGACTCCGAGGGAATTTTGACGTGGGAGCTAGAACGACGCCACCTGGGCAGAGATGCCCGAGTGCTCATTGAGCGACAGCGAGAAAGGTGTCGCAACCAAGAGGCTGGCGACAGCATGTCAACCGCCTCGACCCAGCCTGAGCCGCAGACGTTCGCTACGAGATCTCTGCCCCAGGCATATGCCACGCAGCACATGTCCCAGCCTTATGCTGTCACACCCGGTTTTTCCGAAGAACAACCAAGTGAATATCACATGTATGCCAGGATCATTTTCTCATACATGTGATGACAAATAGTGAAGCATCATTTATTACAAGCCAGGTGTCGAATATAAATGAGTCTTACATCGCAAATGTCTCGATAGACAATAATAAGTTCATCACAAGTAAATAAACTAGCAGGGGAATATTATTCTTGAGGCTCCATCACAGGCGTTGCCCGGGGGTCTCCATGAACCTAGAAACCTTCTTCGGGTCCAAAGTCTTGGTCATTAAACACCACCTCATCCCCTTGATCTGAGCAGCAATTTAAACCAACAAATATGCAAGGTTGAGTACCGTTGGTACTCAGCAAGTGTGGGAAAGTTATGTCATGCATGGCTAGAACAAGGAGAGGTTGAACTCATGGTTGAAGCACTACGCAATTATTGCCTACCACCTTAGCTTATTAAGCACCTACATTACTACATAGGTGAAATGGTCCCAATCTCCCATCCCATCATCATAATCAAATAACCATAACATCATTTCCAATGTTAAGCTCCCCGCTTAACATCACAACTTCCAACACCATCAATCCTCTAATCATGAATAAGTCCAAGCCGCTCTTGACCGTGAGCACGGCTGTCATGACAGTTTTGACTCTACAGAGTTTGTACCACTGTACCCACATGTAGTGATTTCATCCCCCGTTGCCGGGTGGACTAAAAGAACCTCCATTATGCCAGTAGCTACGAACCACATTCACACTTCCCAGGTGTGTAGCCAGGAGATCACTACGAAGCCTTTACAAAGGGATTCCCGATGAGCGTGGACCCACTAAGGTTTCACCCCTAACAGCATACAATAGGCTCCAACCCCGCTGCAATGGCCCCCTTTTGAGCCTTGCGGTTCATATGGTAGTCCAGCGGACACCTACTCCCCGCACCATCCAACACACCCATACTACGCCGGGGATACACCTAATTAATTGGCCAAGCTGCCCCATCTCAGCATGTGGTTGGCACTGTAAAGCCAGGTTACATGCTCCATGAACCGGTCCTTAGGATCCAGGCAAGTACTAAACACAAACCCAAGTCTCGTGCACCCAGCACACAACCAAAACATCCAACTTGCCTTGATCCCTACCTCTACATAACTCACAATATCTCATTCAAGAGTATGGTAAAATAAACTGATGATCTCATATCCCAAATATCCCATTCTAAGCATGACTAAGCATATGCATAATAATAAATGACATGATAAAATAAATCCCAACCCAAGCTACAAGGAAACAAGGTAATGCAATTCTAGGGAAACTTCCTAGCATGGGTTTCATATTTTATTTGACAATGCAAATAATTCTATCTACACATCCTAGCATAGGATCAAAGTGGTCAAGGACACTTGCCTCCTTCTTGCTGCTCTTGAAATGGGTAGTCCTGGTCTTGGAAAAGAATAACTTGCTCTTGAGCAGGTTCTACATCATACCATCACACATAGCAAAAGAAAAATAACAACCTATAAGACATAGTTCACACTTCCACTTCATACAAACCACACATTCATATTTATGAAAGTCATTTACCATTATGTGTGTCGTGGTTACTCTATGTGTGTTGATTTGTGGCTTGCATGCACTTTTAATCATGTGTATATGATTCCTACTTTTGTGTTCACATTTATACTTACATACTATATATATGAGTTTCCAATTTAAATAAATTCCTTATATTTAACTACTACACCTTTTTACTACCAAATAAGCATGAAAGGTATTTTCCTTCTCCATATGTGTCTTCATAATTTCTACCAATCCTAAACTGAACTCTTTGGATTTTAGAAACCCCATTAATTATTTACTAGTTGCTATATTTTCAGATTTAATTTCTTATGCATAAATGTGTACTTTATTATGAAAATAATAAGACACATCATCTAAACAGAATAGGTTCTGGTCCTAAATAATTTTAATAACGTATTTTGACCTTTGCCTCTGATGTAAACTATTTCACAATTATTTTCCCTATTTTCTAAAACTATTCATTACTTAAAATTGTGTCCCTAAATGTGAATAATAAATTAAACAGATTCAATTCAGCCCAAAATATGTTTTTATCTCATTCTAAAGTTTTCTAAATACTGAGAAAGTTTTTAATTTAATTATGACAATATGTTTGTCCCATTTTTTAATTTTTAAACACTAGCCACATATTCAATTTCCTAATTTAAATACTAAACAGGGCTAAAAAGTTAAACTTACCCCACTACAGGGTCTATAATATTATTTTCAGAATTTCTAGGGGTCTAGCTACACTTATCAGAGGTGTTTTTCCTAATTTTTATTAAGTCCAGGGGCTAAAATTGATTTTTAAATGAATTTACATGATTTTCTGGAGTTCCAGGGGCTAGATCAGAAGTTTCCGGGGCTAGCTCTTATTTCCCGAGAACCCTAGGGGGTAGCACGTAAGATTTCCAGCCTTTATAACGTGGGGCTGACGTGGACCGTCCGATTTTAAACCGACGGCCGAGATTATAACATCGAACCGGTACGCGGGGATTTAAACCCTACCGTGCGATTTAAAATAAACGGCGCACAAGCAGCCACGTCGCTCTGATCGAGCACGGGCGGCGCTGCCGGCGGCGCACGGTGGCGGGAAGTGGCGATCTCGCCGGAAACTTTCGGATCCTCGAGAATTCTGCCTAGAACTGTGATCTTATGGCATAGATCGGTAGAGGGGAGGTCGAGGATCTCACCTCGGGGGTTTTCTTGAGCTCGGAGGTCCTAGAAGGTGATCGCCGGCGAGGTCCGAGGCAAAACCACGGCGAAGCTCGTCGGCGCTGTGTTTACACCGCAAGTCACCGAGTTTTCTGCACCTGCAAAGTTCCCCGGAGGCGGTGGATCAAGACCAGCGAGTTAGATCGGAGTTTCCGAGCTTAGATCGGCCAGAATTCACCGGAGAAGTCTCGGTTCTCACCGGAGTAAAAATCGGCGATCGCGTGGAAAAAACAGAACGAGGCCGGGGTTTTTATAGACGGGGGAGGGCGGCGGGGTGGTTTAGATCATGTCCGCGTTGGCTACAAACAGAATTCAGCGGGGTTTACGTCGAAATCCCGATCGGTTTCGATTCGGGCGCGGGGGAGTTCGGCGCGGCGCGAGGTAGACGAAGATCAGTGGGTCCCGCCTGTCAGTGTGAGAGAGCGCGGGCGCGCGGCTGCGGGCTGGCGCGGGGTAAGTTGGGCCGGCTGGTGGGTTTCGGCCCACTGGCCGGTTTTTTTCTGTTTTCTCTTTTTCTTTTTCCATTTTTTTCTGATTTGAGTTTAATTTGAATTCCAGTTTGAATTTGAATTTTTGCAAAACATGCAACACGTCCAAAAAATTTTATATTCCCCTCTTAACATTATTTAGGGCTTTGAATCAAAATTTTGGGGTGTTACAGCTCTACCCCCTTAAAAGAAATCTCGTCCTCGAGATTGGTGTTTCTAAGAAAACAATTCCGGAAATTGTGCCTTGAGCTCATCTTCCCGCTCCCAGGTGGCTTCCTCTTCTGAGTGATGCTTCCACTGCACCTTGCACATCCTGATTCTTTTATTTCTGGTGAGGCGTTCCATTGTCTCCAAAATCTTGTATGGTTGCTCAGCATAAGACAAATCCTCAGCTACATCCACTTCATTCATGGGTAACACTTCTTCAGGCGTCCTCAGGCATTTCTTGAGTTGTGACACATGGAACACATCATGCACATCTGATAGACGAGCTGGTAACTCTAGTTGATACGCCACTTCGCCTTTCCTTTCCAAAACTTGAAAGGGTCTGATGTATCGAGGTGACAACTTCCCTTTCACCTTGAACCGGCGAAGTCCTCTGATAGGGGACACCTTGAGATAGACATAGTCTCCCACGTTGAAAACGAGCTCTCTTCTTCGTACATCAGCATAACTCTTTTGGCGTGTCTGTGCTATCCTCAAGTTGTTGCGAATTTCCTTCAGCTTCGCCTTGGCTTCTTGTAGCACTTCTGGACCAAACACTTTACTTTCTCCTGTTTGGTTCCAAAATAGGGGAGTTCTGCACTTCCTTCCATACAAAGCTTCAAACGGTGACATCTTCATACTAGCTTGATAGCTGTTGTTATAGGAAAATTCCGCATACGGTAAATTCTTGTCCCAACTCCTATTGTTTTTGAGTGCACATGCCCTTAACATATCTTGAAGGATCTGATTGGTTCTCTCCGTCTGCCCGTCAGTTTGGGGATGATAGGCAGAACTAAAGTTCAGATGGGTTCCCATGGTTTCGTGCAACTTCTGCCAGAATCTTGAGGTGAACTGTGTCCCTCGATCCGACACTATCTTCTTTGGCACTCCATGGTAACACACGATCCTTGACATGTACAATTCTGCCAATTTGGATCCGCTGTAGCTTTCTTTCACGGGGATGAAATGAGCTACCTTTGTTAGCCTATCAATGATGACCCATATTGAATCATACCCTGATTGGGTCCTAGGCAATCCCACGATGAAATCCATGCTAATTTCTTCCCATTTCTGTTCAGGCACTTTGAGTGGTTGCAATAATCCCGCGGGTCGTTGATGTTCTGCTTTCACCAACTGACATGTGTCACATAGGGCAACATGTTCCGCGACATCTCGCTTCATGCCATACCACCAATACCTGCTCTTGCGGTCCTGGTACATCTTCGTACTCCCAGGATGAATGGAATAGTCGGAATCATGAGCCTCCTTCAAAATCAATTCACGGATCTCCTTTACCTCTGGCACACAGATTCTTTTCCCATGCCACACCGTTCCTTGTTCATCCTCCCTAAAACCAGGAGCTTTATTTTCCTTGATGAGTTGTCTGATCTCTTGTATCTTCTCATCATTCTTTTGACCCTCGCGTATGTCTCGCTCTAGTGTGGAGTCCACTTCCATGGCGATGGCTTCACCACTATTTACTAGACATAGATTGAGCCTTATAACCTCGTCCTTCAATTCTGCAGGCATGTCCTTCAAGCTCAACTTATTGACCTGCACTTTCCGACTCAAAGCATCGGCCACGACGTTTGCTTTCCCTGGATGATAGTTGATGCCCACATCAAAGTCATTGATTAGATCTAACCATCTCCTTTGTCTGAGGTTGAGGTCTGGCTGTGTGAATATGTACTTTAAACTCTTATGATCCGTATATATCTCTGTCCTCTTCCCCATCAAATAGTGTCGCCAAATTTTCAACGCGTGTACCACTGCGGCTAGTTCTAGGTCATGTGTAGGATAGTTTTTCTCGTGCTTCCGAAGCTGCCGGGATGCATAAGCCACGACATATCCTTCTTGCATGAGAACACATCCCAACCCGTTTCTAGAGGCATCGCAGTACACTGTGAAATTCTTCTGCATATCTGGCATAACCAACACTGGGGCTGTTGTCAATCTCTTCTTTAGCTCCTGAAAGCTCGTCTCGCACTGTGGCGTCCAGGTGAATGTGATTCCCTTCTCCAACAGTTTGGTGAGAGGTCTCAAGATCTTGGAGAATCCCTCAATAAACCGTTGATAGTATCCAGCCAATCCCAAGAAGCTTCGAACTTCCCCGACATTTTCAAGGGTCTTCCACTTCTGGATATCCTCGATTTTAGCGGGATCTACGGAGATTCCTCCCTCCGAGATTATATGTCCTAAGAAGGGAACTCTCTTCAGCCAAAACTCACACTTGCTCAACTTGGCATATAGTTGGTGTTCTCTCAGCCTCTGCAACACCAACCATAGATGTTTCTCATGTTCTTCTTCATCTTTGGAGAAGACGAGAATGTCATCTATGAAAACCACCACAAATTTGTCCAGATATTCCATGAATACCTTGTTCATGAGATACATGAAGTATGCCGGGGCATTAGTTAGCCCGAAAGGCATGACAGTGTATTCATACAGTCCGTACCGAGATACGAAAGCTGTCTTGGGAATATCAGATTGCCTTATCTTGAGTTGGTGGTATCCCGACCTGAGATCAATTTTCGAGAACACACAAGCTCCCCTCAACTGATCAAACAAGTCTTCAATGCGAGGCAATGGGTACTTGTTCTTGATGGTTACCTCATTCAAAGCACGGTAATCCACGCATAACCTTTGGGTTCCGTCTTTCTTGGGCACAAATATCACCGGAGCTCCCCATGGTGAGGAACTAGGGCGGATATACCCCTTCTCCGTCAGTTCTCTCAAATGATCCTTGAGTTCTTCTAGCTGCTTGGAGTCCATCCGATAAGGTCTCTTGTATATCGGGGCTGTTCCCGGTACTAGCTCAATTGCGAATTCCACTTCACGATCGGGAGGCATACCTGGCAACTCCTCCGGAAAAACATCTGGATATTCCCTGATAGTCCTGATTTCCTCAAGTTTCACCTCAACTTGATTTAATTTAATGTCCCTCCTAGGCTCGTGTATCGTTATGAACTTTACTCTTGTGCCACTAGGGTGAGTTAGTTCCACCGTCCGGGTCGAACAATGGATGATTCCTTTATGTTTGGTCAACCAATCCATACCCAAAATAATATCTATCCCTTGTGAATCTATCACTATGAGGTTAGCAGTAAATACTACCCCATTAATGTCTAGGTTCACTTTGGGACACACTTGTCTTGTCCTTATTTCTCCACCTGGAGAGTTTACAGCTAGCATATGGTTCATTTGTGTGGTTGCTAGGTCATGCTTCTTAACAAACCCTTGAGCAATGAATGAGTGGGTAGCACCAGAATCAAACAGCAGGGTTGCAAGGTGTAAATTGGCAGGAAACTTACCAACTACCACGTCGGGTGCCTCTTGTGCTTCCTCCATAGTGACGTGGTTCACCCGTCCTCTCATTACATTCTGCTGTTGTGGCTGCGCAGGCTTCTTCTTTGGGCATTTATGGGCGTAGTGCCCCACTTCACCACAGCTAAAACATTGCACCCCAACCTTAGGTGCCTGGCCTTTGTTGTCTTGGGGTTGGTTTGGGGGTCCTTGCACTGCTGGTCGAGGTGGATATGCGGGGCGAGGCTGCTCCACAAACTGACGTTGCGGCTGTGCTGGTGCTGCGGGAGGCCTGTAGTTTGGGTTGTACCCTCTTGGTGCTGAATAGGGTACCGCAGCACGGCTCGTCTGCCCCGTAGGTTGCTGCATCATACGTGGGCGGGTGTTGCTCCCTGAGGCTTGATGTGACCACCCGGCCTTCCTCTTATTCTCATTTTCCAAGGCCTTTAGCTTCCTTTCTACCACAAATGCTCTGTCCACCATCTTTTGGAAGCTTTCATACTCATTTGAGGACATTGCACACTGCATCTCCGCGGTAAGTCCTTCCACGAAACAATCTTGTTTCTGCTCATCAGTCTCTATGTCTCGTGGGGCATAACAGGATAGTTGAGTAAATTTAGTGAGGTATTCCCTCACCGTCATGTTTCCCTGCTGCAGTTCCAAAAACTCCTTCCTCTTGTTTTTGAGTTCACCTCTTGGGATGTAATGGTTGCGGAAGCTACGCTTGAACTCTTCCCAAGTGATATTCTCAGGGTCATGATGGGCGGCCACGTAGGCGGTCCACCAATCAGCAGCAGGTCCATGCAATTGATGAGAGGCAAACAGCACCCTCTCATACCCTTGGCATTGTATGATCCTCATCTTACTTTCAATGGTCTTCAGCCAATCATATGCCTCCAGAGGTTCAGCAGCACTTGTAAACTTTGGAGGTTGAGTTCCTAGAAACTCACTTAACCTTGGTTGGCGTGGTGCAGCTTGTGGAGGTGGAACTTGATGCAAGTTGGCCACCACTTGAGTCAAGTTCTGGATGAGCTGATTCTGATTCTCCAGCATTTGGTGGAGTGGATCAACCCCTTCACGGCGACCACCCCGGTCCTGGCCTCCAGAAAGATGAGGGTTGCATGCCTCATCGTTGTTGTTGGCGGGGTTGGCAGCACGTCGTTTTCCTCTTCCGGCCATCTGGCAGAATCAACCAATGTTAATTTGAAAGCATTTAGTATCATCTTACTACTTTCATTTGTTTGTACTTTGAAGTGTTGAGGCTTTGTTATACTTTTGCAAGGTTTCATATCTCACACCAAATAGATGCACTATCATTTCATGTGGGTTCACACACCAAAGCAAAACAATCTAAAGACGAGGCTGTGGACAACTGCTCATGGCTTCCACAACTCACGTCACACACCAAGCATTAACACACCATTAACTACGTAACGACTCGACTACTCGACATCCTTCTAATTTATGGGAGAGGCTCTACGCTACTCGTTTTCTTGAGCTGGCTCCTCAGGATCTTCCTCATCATTGCGGCTGCCTTCTGACTCCGCTTTGGGTGGGGAGGCTGCTGGTGGAGAAGTGCGACGACGCCTGATCGCTCGGCGATTCAGGGAGTCAGGAGTCCATGTATCATTCATGGTGACACACAGTTCATTCCCATCTCCTCTTTCTCTCGCCTTTAAGCAGGCTCGCAGCAACGCCTCTGTTTCCTTCAGGGTGTCTCGGACATCCTGAAGCTCTTGTTGACACTCCTGCAGTCGAGTGCGGAGCATAGCAGCATCCTCCAAGCACAAGTCCATGTTCTCATGGGAAGTCCCTTGCTGCACTGGTGGGTGCTTGTACTCCGTGGTACCACTCTCACGTTGGAGGACATACATGTACTCAGTTTTGTCCAGGTGGCGACGATAGATGTGACTCTGGCAGGTGATAGCCTCCCAGGTGACATCTTTCTCCGCATCGACTTGTGTCGCTCTACAAGCTGGAGAGTGGTGAATCTAAGCAGCTGATTTTCGTGTATTATCCTCATCTCTGAACTCCATTCTTCCCTCTTCTGACGGATGGTCCTGGTGGAGTTATAGTGGATGATTAGCTTGCCCGTATTGCCGGCGGCTTCGAGCATACGCCGAAGACGGCGCAATAAGCCTCCTACTGCCAATCCGTAGGAAAGGTACGTCACCGGACGGCTCTCCTCTCTCTCGGCAAGGGCAACTACGGGAACTCTCCCTCCTGTGGACTTGCGAGCGGTACGAATCATGTGAACCATCTAAAACAAAAAAAATTTAAAATTAGGTTAGATAAACTCTCAAACAAAAATCCTATTTTGAATGAAAACTGGGGTAATATGAAAAAAGTGACTCATTTAAATAACACTTTTCAATCCACACCTTTGAGAAATAGTTTTTAAGAAAATAGGGCCCTTAAATACGTCTATTTCTACCTAGGTCCACGTTCCTACGGGCAACCTTGGCTCTGATACCACCTCTATCACACCCGGTTTTTCCGAAGAACAACTAAGTGAATATCACATGTATGCCAGGATCATTTTCTCATACATGTGATGACAAATAGTGAAGCATCATTTATTACAAGCCAGGTGTCGAATATAAATAAGTCTTACATCGCAAATGTCTCGATAGACAATAATAAGTTCATCACAAGTAAATAAACTAGCAGCGGAATATTATTCTTGAGGCTCCATCACAGGCGTTGCCCGGGGGTCTCCATGAACCAAGAAACCTTCTTCGGGTCCAAAGTCTTGGTCATTAAACAACACCTCATCCCCTTGACCTGAGCAGCAATTTAAACCAACAAATATGCAAGGTTGAGTACCGTTGGTACTCAGCAAGTGTGGGAAAGTTATGTCATGCATGGCTAGAACAAGGAGAGGTTGAACTCATGGTTGAAGCACTACGCAATTATTGCCTACCACCTTAGCTTATTAAGTACCTACATTACTACATAGGTGAAATGGTCCCAATCTCCCATCCCATCATCATAATCAAATAACCATAACATCATTTCCAATGTTAAGCTCCCCGCTTAACATCACAACTTCCAACACCATCAATCCTCTAATCATGAATAAGTCCAAGCCTCTCTTGACCGTGAGCACTGCTGTCATGACAGTTTTGACTCTGCAGAGTTTGTACCACTGTACCCACATGTAGTGATTTCATCCCCTGTTGCCGGGTGGACTAAAAGAACCTCCATTATGCCAGTGGCTATGAACCACATTCACACTTCCCAGGTGTGTAGCCAGGAGATCACTACGAAGCCTTTACAAAGGGATTCCCGACGAGCGTGGGCCCACTGAGGTTTCACCCCTAACAGCATACAAGAGGCTCCAACCCCACTGCAGTGGCCCCCTCTTGAGCCTTGCGGTTCATATGGTAGTCCAGCTGACACCTACTCCCCGCACCATCCAACACACCCATACTACGCCGGGGATACATCTAATTAATTGGCCAAGCTGCCCCATCTCAGCATGTGGTTGGCACTGTAAAGCCAGGTTACATGCTCCATGAACCGGTCCATAGGATCCAGGCAAGTACTAAACACAAACCCAAGTCTCGTGCACCTAGCACACAACCAAAACATCCAACTTGCCTTGATCCCTACCTCTACATAACTCACAATATCTCATTCAAGAGTATGGTAAAATAAACTGATGATCTCATATCCCAAATATCCCATTCTAAGCATGGCTAAGCATATGCATAATAATAAATGACATGATAAAATAAATCCCAACCCAAGCTACAAGGAAACAAGGTAATGCAATTCTAGGGAAACATCCTAGCATGGGTTTCATATTTTATTTGACAATGCAAATAATTCTATCTACACATCCTAGCATAGGATCAAAGTGGTCAAGGACACTTGCCTCCTTCTTGCTGCTCTTGAAATGGGTAGTCCTGGTCTTGGAAAGGAATAACTTGCTCTTGAGCAGGTTCTACATCATACCATCACACATAGCAAAAGAAAAATAACAACCCATAAGACATAGTTCACACTTCCACTTCATACAAACCACACATTCATATTTATGAAAGTCATTTACCATTATGTGTGTTGTGGTTACTCTATGTGTGTTGATTTGTGGCTTGCATGCACTTTTAATCATGTGTATATGATTCCTACTTTTGTGTTCACATTTATACTTACATACTATATATATGAGTTTCCAATTTAAATAAATTCCTTATATTTAACTACTACACCTTTTTACTACCAAATAAGAATGAAAGGTATTTTCCTTCTCCATATGTGTCTTCATAATTTCTACCAACCCTAAACTGAACTCTTTGGATTTTAGAAACTCCATTAATCATTTACTAGTTGCTATGTTTTCAGATTTAATTTCTTATGCATAAATGTGTACTTTATTATGAAAATAGTAAGACACATCATCTAAACAGAATAGGTTCTGGTCCTAAATAATTTTAATAACATATTTTGACCTTTGCCTCTGATGTAAACTATTTCACAATTATTTTCCCTATTTTCTAAAACTATTCATTACTTAAAATTGTGTCCCTAAATGTGAATAATAAATTAAACAGATTCAATTCAGCCCAAAATATGTTTTTATCTCATTCTAAAGTTTTCTAAATACTGAAAAAGTTTTTAATTTAATTATGACAATATGTTTGTCCCATTTTTAATTTTTAAACACTAGCCACATATTCAATTTGCTAATTTAAATACTAAACAGGGCTAAAAAGTTAAACTTACCCCACTACAGGGTCTATAATATTATTTTCAGAATTTCTAGGGGTCTAGCTACACTTATCAGAGGTGTTTTCCTAATTTTTATTAAGTCCAGGGGCTAAAACTGATTTTTAAATGAATTTACATGATTTTCTGGAGTTCCAGGGGCTAGATCAGAAGTTTCCGGGGCTAGCTCTTATTTCCCGAGAACCCAGGGGGTAGCACGTAAGATTTCCAGCCTTTATAACGCGAGGCTGACGTGGACCGTCCGATTTTAAACCGACGGCCGAGATTATAACATCGAACCGGTACACGGGGATTTAAACCCTACCGTGCGATTTAAAATAAACGGCCCACAAGCAGCCACGTCGCTCTGATCGAGCACGGGCGGCGCTGCCGGCGGCGCACGGCGGCGGGAAGCGGCGATCTCGCCGGAAACTTTCGGATTCTCGAGAATTCTGCCTAGAACTATGGTCTTATGGCATAGATCGGTAGAGGGGAGGTCGGGGATCTCACCTCGGGGTTTTCTTGAGCTCGGAGGTCCTGGAAGGTGATTGGCGGCGAGGTCCGAGGAAAAACCACGGCGAAGCTCGTCGGCGCTGTGTTTACACCGCAAGTCACCGAGTTTTCTGTAACAGCTCTATAGGATCATAGACTGGCCCCACATACCACTATTCGTCTTTTCTGTGCACTTTGTCCTCACTCGTGCGCACCCGGGAAAACTTCCCGGTCGGTCACCCATCCCCAAATTCCTCCGGGCCAAGCACGCTTAACCCCGGAGTTCTTTGCAGGTGGGCTTCCGGAAAAGAAGGTATACCTTGGTGGTATGGGTACTCTATCAATCCTATTAAGCCGGGAGTCAGGATATCACACAATCCACCCTCCTTAGAAGACCGACGTCCTCGTCGGTCAACGCCAAGACAGGAACGTCCCCTCTTAGCCACGTTCATACATTCAGTGCAGGCATACGCATACCGTACGTCCGGTTAGCAGCATACGTACCATACCGTGTCCCACACAGAGGACCCACGCGTCATGCATACGTACCCACGTCCCCGACCCGTACACTACCGTATCCTTCTCACTGACCCGTACGCACCCGTGAAACTGCGAGGGTCGGCTCTGATACCATTTTTGACAGCTCTCTAGGATCATAGACTGGCCCCACATACCACCACTGGTCTTTTCTGCGCACTTTGTCCTCACTCGTGCGCACCCGGGAAAACTTCCCGGTCGGTCACCCATCCCCAAATTCCTCCGGGCCAAGCACGCTTAAACTCGGAGTTCTTTGCAGGTGGGCTTCCGGAAAAGAAGGTATACCTTGGTGGTATGAGTACTCTATCAATCCTATTAAGCCGGGAGTCAGGATATCACATTTTCTGCACCTGCAAGGTTCCCCGGAGGCGGTGGATCAAGACCAGCGAGTTAGATTGGAGTTTCCGAGCTTATATCGGCCAGAATTCACCGGAGAAGTCTCGGTTCTCACCGGAGTAAAAATCGGCGATCGCGTGGGAAAAACAGAATGAGGCCGGGGTTTTTTTAGACGGGGGAGGGCGGCGGGGTGGTTTAGATCATGTCCGCATCGGCTACGAACAGAATTCAGCGGGGTTTACGTCGAAATCCCGATCGGTTTCGATTCGGGCGCGGGGGAGTTCGGCGCGGCGCGAGGTAGACGAAGATCGGTGGGTCCCGCCTGTCAGTGTGAGAGAGCGCGGGCGCGCGGCTGCGGGCTGGCGCGGGGTAAGTTGGGTCGGCTGGTGGGTTTCGGCCCACTGGCCGGTTTTTTTCTGTTTTCTCTTTTTCTTTTTCCATTTTTTTCTGATTTGAGTTTAATTTGAATTCTAGTTTGAATTTGAATTTTTGCAAAACATGCAACACGTCCAAAAATTTTTAAATTCCCCTCTTAACATGATTTAGGGCTTTGAATCAAAATTTTGGGGTGTTACATATGCCCTGCAAATGGTGCCCCCAGTCTATGGCGCAGCCCTGCAAGCTCGATATCTTGGGTGAGTCGCTCCAGCTCTGACGCCCGAAGATCAGCTGCCTGGCGCTCACGAGAGGCCTGCTCCTCCCTCACGGCATGGGCTGTCTCCTGAAGCCCCATCTCCCCGGCCCGGGTCTTTAGCTTGCCCTTGCTGGCCTCCAGCCGTGCGGCGACCTTCTTCTCCTTGGCCGCCACATCGCGCTCCCGATCTGCGATGGCACACTCACGACGCGCCACCTGCAACCGCAGCTCCTCCATGGCAGTGGAGCGCGCCTCGGCCCTGGCATGAGCTTCGCGGGTCTCCTGGCGGAGCCGCCGAGTCTCGGAGCCCAGGCGGTCGACAGCCCTCTTCTGAGCGTCGAGCAGCACCTCCATGGCATCAAGCCTCGACTGCCTCGAGTGGAGCTCTGCCCTAGCCTCCTTAGTCCGCTGCTTCAGGAGATGCCCCCAGCTGAGGAGGCGGTCCCTCTCTCCAGCCAGCACCTCCCGCTCACGCTCTAGGGCGGCCTGGACCTGCCGAACGCCAGCCTGGGCAAGCCCCAAGGCATCCGCTAGGGGCAGCAGGGCGGCGGAGGCCGAAGCCGCGCTCCTGACCTCCTCCATCACGTCCTCGACCGGTGGAGATGCTGGAGCCTCGGCAACCGAGGTGAGGCACCGATCTGGGGAAGCTGGAGGGCCAGCAGTTGCACCTGCAGCTGCCCCTCCAGCCTCAGCACCGGAGGGTCGGGCGCCGCCAGCCGGCTTCGCCGAGCCCTCGACAGCCGCCGGCTTCTGAGTCGGTGAAGGGGGACGAGCGGGTGCTGCCGCCGCCACCGTGGGGGATGGTCCCGCCGGCACAGAAGAAGCCCCCGCTGACTTGGGGGCCGACGGAGCCGCCACAGCTCCCGGACGCTGCGGCGCAGAACCTCCGCTAGCCGGAGATGGCCGGGGAACAGACTCGCCCCTGGTAGCCGATGAGTCCCTGCCGACATAAGAAGCTCTCAGGCTAAGAAAGGAGAAAAGAATGCTAGTTCTATAATCCGGAAAGAGCAACACTTACCGAGGGATGTGAGCGCTCCAACGGGCATGGAGCCCCGGCTTCCGAGCTGGGACAGAACCACCAGAGCCTGCCGCCGGTGCCTGCGCCTGTGCCGCAGGTACCTGGACTGGCGGAGTAGGAGGCAGAGCAGTAGGGCCCCATCGGTAGCGCCCCTAGCGCTTCTCGCCGATCCGGCTCCTGAGGCCATGTGCACCTGCGCCCCCGGATGAGTCCCAGCGCTGCTCCTTCCGGCGCCGCTGCTTGCCGAGCCTGCAGCCGGGACGCTCGCTGGCTGTGGTGCCTCAGTCCTCGGCTCACCCCCGGGCATCGCCCCACCGGCGTCCCTCCTTGAAGCTCCTCCACCTGAAGAAGGAAAGTGGGATGCTTGGAGCTCCTCGGACCTCCGCTGTCCGAGAGGAGCCCCGCCGGAACTGGAGACCCGAGGTCTCTTTGGGTCGCCACCCGACGAACCAGCGCCTCCGGAAGATGGGCGCAAGGGTACCCCGGTCCCCTGACTCGGCGAAAACGATGCCCTTGGAGGGGACCGGGCACGTTTCTTCTCCGGCTGACCGGGGCTCGGCTCCTTTCCCTTCCCCTTGTCGAATGTCCGAGCTCCGTCGACCGTCGGTGCGGGTCGGGCAGCAGCTGACGCCTCGCGCTCCGCCCCGGAGCGCTCGACCCCGGGGATCGAGATCCCCCGGAAGGCATCCCCAACCTGACGCACGGCGATCCCAATGTCGTCCAGGTTCGGCATCTTCCGCAGCGACTCCGCCCTCCACTGCAGCTCCAAGAAGAGGGGAGTGCAAGAGGCCGGGAAAGTGAGGTCGCCGCCGGTGACGTCAGCCCCTCGTTGGCCAGGAACCAGATCCGCTCCAAGACCGGCGCGTACTCCGGCTCCAGCTCTGGGATCTCCTCCCAGTAGTGACGCTCGGTGGTCGGACCGGCAGTTGGCAGCTGCAGGCGATCATGCTCGTCGGTCTGCGCGGTCACCCAGTTCTCCCTCCAGCTGTCCCACCTCGCCGCGCCAAAAGGTAGAAGGTATCCGGAGGCCTTCGGATCCTTGCAGCGATGCTGGAAGTAGTACGCCCCCAGCTGATTCTTCGAGCTGCGCCTGGTCATCCGCAACACGAAGAAGTAGTGGAAGAGCGTCACTGAAGCGCGCACCCCCACGAACATCTCACAGAAGTGCACGAAGACGGCGGCCATCGCGAAGGAGTTGGGGGAGAGATGATGGAGCTGGAGACCGTACGTCTCCAGCAGCGTCACGAAGAAGGAAGAAATTGGCGGGACAAACCCCGCCATGGCGTAGGCAGTGAAGAAGACTATCTCCCCCTTCTCTAGGAGCAGGGGGAGAGATCCCCACCGGAGCCAGTGCTTCTGCTCCTCCTTGCCATCCCAGCAGCCTGCGCACTGTCCGGAGCTTGGCCGGTCGGGTAGAGCGCGGCGGAGGCAAGTTGAAGCCATTGCCGAAGGAAGCTCAAGAACAAGGAAGACAAGGGCGCAAGATCTCGAAGGAACAAGGAAGATTCAAGTGCAGGAATGTGCGAAGGGAAGCCGCGATGAGGGCGAGATCCCCTATTAAACTTCCCAGGCGCGATTCAAAGGGATTCGAAACTCTTTGAATACACTGCTTGGGACAACCGCTTCATCCCCAAGACCGAGCGTCCATGACAATTGGACCTAAGCCATCCAGCAGAAGCGGTGGGCCAAGAAGTTAGTCTCTCAAGAAGACGAGCCGGCAGGACGCTTCGGCGGTTCCAGAAAAGGCCCTGTGACGTGCAGAAGTGGCAGCCTTGGGAACTGCCGCAGTAAAAGCAGCCATCAAGTGGGGCACACGCTCCCACGATCCCGCGACTGTTCGTGCTCCAGCAACGGTCAATGTGGGTCTTCGAGAAGGTGCGCGGAGTGGAAGAGACGGGGGCCCCACCTCAGGCTCGTTATCTCCCCCGAGATGGGCCCGGGGGCCACTGTCGGTACCCTCAATATGGGGTACCCCCGCGCACAGGGGAAACTGCCTAAGGACCTCGCCCCTCTCCGCGGGGAGAGCTCCGAGGGTGCCATGTGTCCAGCCGGGCCGGACCTCCCTATCCTCAGAGGATAGCTCCGGGCCTGCCAAGTGACCAACAGAGCCGGACCTCCCCCCCTCCGCGGGGAGAGCTTCGAGGGCGCCATGTGTCCAGCGGGGCAGGACCTCCCTCTCCTCAGAGGATAGCTCTGGGCCCGCCACGTGGCCAACAGAGCCGGACCTCCCCACCTCTGCGGGGAGAGCTCCGAAGGCTCCACGTGTCCAGCAGGGCCGGACCTCCCTCTCCTCATAGGAGGGCTCCGGGCCCGCCACGTGGTCAGCAAAGCCGGACCTCCCCCCTCCGCGGGGAGAGCTCCGAAGGCTCCACATGTCCAGCGGGGTCGGACCTCACTCTCCTCAAAGGAGAGCTCCGGGCCCACCACATGGCCAGCAGAACAGCGTTTACTGCCCCGCGCGGTAGGCAGCAAGAGTAAAGACACGCCATACCTTGCCCGTACAAGGTATTCAAGACCCGCGCCTTCCCAAGGCGCGGAGACGCGGAGCACGCCTCTGTCAGGTGCCGTTGCACCCAATAACATCGCAGTGAAGACTGGCACGCCGCGTGAGAGGCTGTACGCCAATAAATACAGTGACAAGACATCCCCTGCCGCCCCTGCCATCATCAGCTGCTACGACTAGCTTGCGGCATGGGCAGGGCGGCAGAACGAAGACTTAGAAGCCCTCGCCAGAGACAACTGTCGGCGTAACTGCAGATACGGTAGATGGCAGGCAATCTCCCCGGGACCACCTGTCGGGTCCCGGGCCCACCTTGTAAGCCGCCTGAGCCTTGGACTATAAAAGGCTTGGGTAGGCAACGTTAGCAAGGATTCTACTCTTTGCACACTTGCTCCGTAGACATTTTAGCACTCAGGACATCCTCAAGCTCAGAACTCCGGTCCTGAGCGCCAAGCAATACAACGAGCATCTCTGCTCAATGTGGACGTAGGGTTTTACGCTCCGGAGGCCTGAATCACGTAAAAATCTCTGTGTCAAGCTTCTCCTTCCATCGTCCCTAACGCGTAAGCTCTCCATGAGTGACTAGCCCCTCCGAAAAAGAACCTCCGCGGGCTGCCCAGAGCAGGCCCGGGGGAAGTGTCGACGGCACACTTCGATAGATGGGCAAACCCAAGTGGTGAATCGCACATTATCAACATTATTATGAGCTGTTCTAAGGAAGAACTTGAAACTATGGGAACAAAGTTTGCCACATGTGGAATTTTCTTACAACAGGGCAGTACACTCGACAACAAATTTTTGTCCATTTGAGATAGTATACGGTTTCAAACCCACTGCTCCTATCGATCTTCTTTCTTTGCCTTTGCAGGAATGTGAGAACTTTGATGCAAGCAAGTGTGCTAAATTTTTCAAGAAACTTCATAATCAAGTGCGTGCAAACATAGAGAAGATGACAAAATTCTTTGAGAGGCGTGTCAACAAGGGTCGCAAGAAAGTGGAATTTGCAATTGGAGATTTGGTTTGGGTGCACTTACGCAAGGAACGATTCACTGCACATCACAAGTCCAAATTGCAGCCTCGATTAGATGGTCCTTTCAATGTACATCGAAAGATCAATGAGAATGCTTATGAGATTGACATTCCAAGTACATATGGCGTAAGTACAACATTAAATGTCACTGACCTGTCTCCTTACTTTGGAGAAGGAGAGTCAAGGTTGACTCCTTTTCAAGAGGGGGAGGATGATGTGGACATCACAGCAATGGACACACATAAACAATCCTACGAAGGACCGATTACACGAACTCGTGCTAAGAAACTTGAACAACACGTCAATGCTTTCCTCTCTACATTACATTTTTAATATTAATGAGAATAATATGCTACCTAGGTCATATGATTACGTGATACTCAGGTTTACACATGAAGGAGCATCATTGGCTGCCACGGAAAAGAACAAAGTTAATTCACACCGTCCGATCTGAAAACGGGTGCACTGCAGCAGCCTCAATTTCACGAGTAATTCTGTACCAATATGTCACGTTCCAGGGGGCATAATACATATGGTGTGAAAGCTTATCAAGTCTACTTGCCAACACAACAAACGGTGCGTCGTTTTGAGTTTCCAAGCTTGAGTTATGGCCAAATTACTGAAGACCGCGCAGAAGGTGAGCAGACGCGCGAGGACCAAAGGCTACTTCTTGAATTGCTCACTAGCTGGCCCTCCACTTCAAAACGTGGTGACATCAGTTCACACCTAGCTATGAGGTTTGTTCCTTGTATAAATAACACCCTTGTTCTCTTTAAAAAACATCCATTGATCATTTGATAAACAATATAATTCTGAGTGCCTTGCACACCTTTGTTCTTCTTGGTTCTTCATAGACTTGTGTAACACCCCAAAAAATCTTGTTAAGAACCTAAATCATGTTAAGAGGGGAATTTAAAAATTTTTGGACGTGTTGCATGTTTTGCAAAAATTCAAATTCAAACTGGAAATCAAATTAATCTCAAAACAGAAAAGAAATAGAAAAAGAAAAAGGAAAACAGAAAAAAAAACCGGCCAGTGGGCCAAAACCCACCAGCCGGCCCACCCAGCAACCGCGCCAGCCCGCAGCCGCGCGCGCTGTTTCCTTCCGCTGACAGGTGGGACCCGCCAGCTCGTCTTCTACCTCGCGCCGAGCCGGACTCCCTCTCACCCGAATCAAAACCGATCAGGATTTCTGCGTATCCCCGCTGAATTCTGTTCGTAGGCGACGCGGACTTGATCAAAACCACCCTGCCGCCTTTCCCCGTCTATAAAAACCCCGGCCTCGTTCTGTTTTTCCCACGCGATCCGCCGATTTTCCTCCGGTGAGAACCGAGACTTCTCCGGCGAATTCTGGCCGATCTACGCTTGGAAACTCCGATCTAACTCGCTGGTCTTGATCCACCGCCTCCGGGGAACCTTTCAGGTGCAGAAAACTCGATGACTTGCGGTGTAAACACAGCGCCGACGAGCCTCGCCGTGGTTTCACCTCGGACCTCGTCGCCGATCACCTTCCAGGACCTCCGAGTTCAAGAAAACCTCCTTGGTGAGATCCCCGACCTCCCCTCCACCGATCTATGCCATAAAATCACAGTTCTAGGAAGAATTCTCGAAGATCCGAAAGTCTCCGGCGAGATCGCCGCTTCCCGCCGCCGTGCGCCGCCGGCAGCGCCGCCCGCGTTCGATCAGAGCGACGTGGCCGCTTGTGCGCCGTTTATTTTAAATCGCACGGTAGGGTTTAAATCCCCGAGTACCGGTTCGGCATTATAATCTCAGCCGTCGGTTTAAAATCGGACGGTCCACGTCAGCCCCGCGTTATAAAGACTGGAAATCTTACGTGCTACCCCTGGGGTTCTCGGGAAATAAGAGCTAGCCCTGGAAACTTCTGATCTAGCCCCTGGAACTTCAGAAAATCATGTAAATTCATTTAAAAATCAGTTTTAGCCCCTGGACTTAATAAAAATTAGGAAAAACCCCTCTGATAAGTGTAGCTATACCCCTGGAAATTCTGAAAATAATATTATAGACCCTATAGTGGGGTGAGTTTACCTTTTTAGCCCTGTTTAGTATTTAATTTAGGAAATTAAATATGTGGCTAGTGTTAAAACATTAAAAAGTGGGACAAACATATTGTCGAAATTTAATTAAAGACTTTCTCAGTATTTAGGAAACTTTGGAGTTAGACAAAAACATATTTTGGGCTGAATTGAATCTGTTTAATTTATTATTCACATTTAGGGACACATTTTTATGTAATGAATAGTTTTAGAAAATAGGAAAAATAATTGTGAAATAGTTTACATCAGAGGCCAAGGTCAAAATTTGTTATTAAATTATTTAGGACCAGAACCTATTCTGTTTAGATGATGTGTATTTCTAATTTCATAATAAAGCACACATGTATGCATAAGAAAATAAATCTGAAAATATAGCAACTAGTAAATGATAAATGGAGTTTCTAAAATCCAAAGAATTCAGTTTAGGGTGGGTAGAATTTCTGAAGGCACATATGGAGAAGAAAAATATCTTTCATACATACTTGGTAGTAAAAAGGTGTAGTAGTTGAATATAAGGAATTTATTTAAATTGGAAACTCATATATATATAGTAGGTAAGTATAAATGTGAACACCAAAGTAGGAATCATATACACATGATTAAAAGTGTATGCAAGCCACAAATCAACACACATAGAGTAACCACAACACATATAATGGTGAATGACTTTCATGAATATGAATGTGTGGTTTGTATGAAGTGGAAGTGTGAACTATGTCTTATGGATTGTTGTTTTTCTTTTGCTATGTGTGATGGTATGATGTAGAACCTGCTCAAGAGCAAGTTATTCCTTTCCAAGATCAGGACTACCCATTCCAAGATCAGCAGGAAGGTGGCAAGTGTCCTTGACCACTTTGATCCTATGCTAGGATGTGTAGATAGAATTATTTGCATTGTCAAGTTAAATATGAAACCCATGCTAGGAAGTTTCCCTAGAATTGCATCACCTTGTTTCCTAGTAGCTTGGGTTGTTATTTATTTTATCATGTCATTTATTATTATGCATATGCTTAGCCATGCTTAGAATGGGATATTTGGGATATGAGATCATCAGTTTATATTACCATACTCTTGAATGAGATATTGTGAGTTATGTAGAGGTAGAGATCAAGGCAAGTTGGATGTTTTGGTTGTGTGCTGGGTGCACGAGACTCGGGTTTGTGTTTAGTACTTGCCTGGATCCTAAGGACCGGTTCATGGAGCATGTAACCTGGCTTTACAGTGCCAACCACATGCTGAGATGGGGCAGCTTGGACAATTAATTAGGTGTATCCCCGGCGTAGTATGGGTGTGTTGGATGGTGCGGGGAGTTGGTGTCAGCTGGACTACCATATGAACCGCAAGGCTCAAGAGGGGGCCACTGCAGCGGGGTTGGAGCCTCTTGTATGCTGTTAGGGGTGAAACCTCAGTGGGCCCACGCTCGTCGGGAATCCCTTTGTAAAGGCTTCGTAGTGATCTCCTGGCTACACACCTGGGAAGTGTGAATGTGGTTCGTAGCCACTGGCATAATGGAGGTTCTTTTAGTCCACCCGGCAACGGGGGATGAAATCACTACATGTGGGTACAGTGGTACAAACTCTGCAGAGTCAAAACTGTCATGACAGCCGTGCTCACGGTCAAGAGCGGCTTGGACTTATTCATGATTAGAGGATTGATGATTTTGGAAGTTGTGGATGTTAAGTGGGGAGCTTAACATCGGAAATAATGTTATGGTTACTTGATTTTGATGATGGGTTGGGAGAATTGGGACCATTTCACCTGTGTAGTAATGTAGGTGCTTAATAAGCTAAGGTGATAGGTATTAATTGCGTAGTGCTTTAACCATGAGTTCAACCTCTCCTTGCTCTAGCCATGCATGATATAATTTTCCCACACTTGCTGAGTACCATTGGTACTCAACCTTGCATATTTGTTGGTTTATATTTCTGCTCAGGTCAAGATAATGAGGTGGTGTATAATGACCAAGACTTTGGACCCGAAGAAGGTTTCTAGGTTCATGGAGACCCCCGGGCAACGCCTGTGATGGAGCCCTCAAGAATAATATTCCGCTGCTAGTTTATTTACTTGTGATGAACTTGTTATTGTCCATCGAGACATTTACTATGTAAGACTTACTTATATTCGACACCTGGCTTGTAATAAATGATGCTTCACTATTTGTCATCACATGTATGAGAAAATGATCCTGGCATACATGTGATATTCACTTGGTTGTTCTTCGGAAAAACCGGGTGTGACAAGAAGTGGTATCAGAGCCAAGGTTGCCCGTAGGAACGTGGACCTAGGTAGAAATGGACGTATTTAAGGGCCCTATTTTCTTAAAAACTATTTTACAAGGTGTGTGTTGAAAAATGTTATTTAATGGAGTCACTTTCTTCATCTTATCCCAACTTTCATTCAAAATAGAATTTTTGTTTAAAAGTTTATCTAACCTAAGTTTAAATGTTTTTTGTTTTTAGATGGTTCGCATGATTCTCACCGCTCGCAAGTCCACAGGAGGGAGAGTTACCGTAGTTGCCCTTGCCGAAAGAGAGGAGAGCCGTCCGGTGACGTACCTTTCCTACGGATTGGCAGTAGGAGGCTTGTTGAGCTGTCTCCGACGTATGCTCGAAGCCGCCGGCAATACGGGCAAGCTAATCATCCATTATAACTCCACCAGGACCATCCGTGAGAAGAGGGAAGAATGGAGTTCAGAGATGAGAATTATACACGAAAATCAGCTTCTTAAGATCCACCACTCTCCAGCTTGTCGAGCGACACAGGTCGATGCGGAGAAGGATGTCACCTGGGAGGCCATCACCTGCCAGAGTCACATCTATCGTCACCACCTGGACAGGACTGAGCATATGTATGTCCTCCAGCGTGAGAGTGGTACCACGGAGTATAAGTATCCGCCAGTGCAGCAAGGGACTTCTCATGAGCACATGGACTTGTGCTTGGAGGATGCTGCTATGCTCAGCACTCGACTGCAGGAGTGTCATCAAGAGCTTCAGGATGTTCGGGACACCCTGAAGGAAACGGAGGCGTTGCTGCGAGCCTGCCGGAGGGCGAGAGAAAGAGGAGATGGGAATGAACTGTGTGTCACCGCGAATGATACATGGACTCCTGACTCCCCAGATCGTCGGGCGATAAGGCGTCGTCGCACCTCTCCACCAGCAGCCTCCCCACCCAAAGCAGAGTCAGAAGGAAGCCTAAATGATGAGGAAGATCCCGAGGAGCCAGCTCAAGAAAACGAGTAGTGTAGAGTCCTTCCCTTAGTTAGCAAGATGTCGAATAGTCGAGTCGTTAAGTTAATGGTGTGTTAATGCTTGGTGTGTGACGTGAGTTGTGGAAGCCATGAGCAATTGTCCACACCCTCGTCTTTAGATTGTTTTGCTTTGGTGTGTGAACCCACGTGAAATAATATTGCATTTATTTTTGTGTGAGAAATGAACCCTCAGAAAAGTATAACAAAGCCTCAACACTTCAAAGTACAAACACGTGAAAGTAGTAAGATGATACTAAATGCTTTCAAATTAACATTGGTTGATTCTGCCAGATGGCCGGAAGAGGAAAAGGACGTGCTGCCAACCCCGCCAACAACGACGATGAGGCATGCAACCATCATCTTTCTGGAAGCTAGGACCGGGGTGGTCGCCGTGAAGGAGTTGATCCCCTCCACCAAATGCTGGAGAATCAAAATCAGCTCATCCAGAACTTGACTCAAGTGGTGGCCAACTTGCATCAAGTTCCACCTCAACAAGCTGCACCACGCCAACCAAGGTTGGGTGAGTTTCTAGGAACTCAACCTCCAAAGTTTGCAAGTGCTGCTGAACCTCTGGAGGCAGATGATTGGCTAAAGACCATTGAAAGCAAGATGAGGATCATACAGTGCCAAGGGTATGAGAGGGTGCTGTTTGCCTCTCATCAATTGCATGGACCTGCTGCTGATTGGTGGACCGCCTACGTGGCTGCCCATCATGACCCTGAGAACATCACTTGGGAAGGGTTCAAGCGTAGCTTCTGCAACCATTACATCCCAAGAGGTGAACTCAAAAACAAGAGGAAGGAGTTTTTGGGACTGCAGCAGGGAAACATGACGGTGAGACTTACTTATATTCGACACCTGGCTTGTAATAAATGATGCTTCACTATTTGTCATCACATGTATGAGAAAATGATCCTGGCATACATGTGATATTCACTTGGTTGTTCTTCGGAAAAACCGGGTGTGACAAGAAGTGGTATCAGAGCCAAGGTTGCCCGTAGGAACGTGGACCTAGGTAGAAATGGACGTATTTAAGGGCCCTATTTTCTTAAAAACTATTTTACAAGGTGTGTGTTGAAAAATGTTATTTAATGGAGTCACTTTCTTCATCTTATCCCAACTTTCATTCAAAATAGAATTTTTGTTTAAAAGTTTATCTAACCTAAGTTTAAATGTTTTTTGTTTTTAGATGGTTCGCATGATTCTCACCGCTCGCAAGTCCACAGGAGGGAGAGTTACCGTAGTTGCCCTTGCCGAAAGAGAGGAGAGCCGTCCGGTGACGTACCTTTCCTACGGATTGGCAGTAGGAGGCTTGTTGAGCTGTCTCCGACGTATGCTCGAAGCCGCCGGCAATACGGGCAAGCTAATCATCCATTATAACTCCACCAGGACCATCCGTGAGAAGAGGGAAGAATGGAGTTCAGAGATGAGAATTATACACGAAAATCAGCTTCTTAAGATCCACCACTCTCCAGCTTGTCGAGCGACACAGGTCGATGCGGAGAAGGATGTCACCTGGGAGGCCATCACCTGCCAGAGTCACATCTATCGTCACCACCTGGACAGGACTGAGCATATGTATGTCCTCCAGCGTGAGAGTGGTACCACGGAGTATAAGTATCCGCCAGTGCAGCAAGGGACTTCTCATGAGCACATGGACTTGTGCTTGGAGGATGCTGCTATGCTCAGCACTCGACTGCAGGAGTGTCATCAAGAGCTTCAGGATGTTCGGGACACCCTGAAGGAAACGGAGGCGTTGCTGCGAGCCTGCCGGAGGGCGAGAGAAAGAGGAGATGGGAATGAACTGTGTGTCACCGCGAATGATACATGGACTCCTGACTCCCCAGATCGTCGGGCGATAAGGCGTCGTCGCACCTCTCCACCAGCAGCCTCCCCACCCAAAGCAGAGTCAGAAGGAAGCCTAAATGATGAGGAAGATCCCGAGGAGCCAGCTCAAGAAAACGAGTAGTGTAGAGTCCTTCCCTTAGTTAGCAAGATGTCGAATAGTCGAGTCGTTAAGTTAATGGTGTGTTAATGCTTGGTGTGTGACGTGAGTTGTGGAAGCCATGAGCAATTGTCCACACCCTCGTCTTTAGATTGTTTTGCTTTGGTGTGTGAACCCACGTGAAATAATATTGCATTTATTTTTGTGTGAGAAATGAACCCTCAGAAAAGTATAACAAAGCCTCAACACTTCAAAGTACAAACACGTGAAAGTAGTAAGATGATACTAAATGCTTTCAAATTAACATTGGTTGATTCTGCCAGATGGCCGGAAGAGGAAAAGGACGTGCTGCCAACCCCGCCAACAACGACGATGAGGCATGCAACCATCATCTTTCTGGAAGCCAGGACCGGGGTGGTCGCCGTGAAGGAGTTGATCCCCTCCACCAAATGCTGGAGAATCAAAATCAGCTCATCCAGAACTTGACTCAAGTGGTGGCCAACTTGCATCAAGTTCCACCTCAACAAGCTGCACCACGCCAACCAAGGTTGGGTGAGTTTCTAGGAACTCAACCTCCAAAGTTTGCAAGTGCTGCTGAACCTCTGGAGGCAGATGATTGGCTAAAGACCATTGAAAGCAAGATGAGGATCATACAGTGCCAAGGGTATGAGAGGGTGCTGTTTGCCTCTCATCAATTGCATGGACCTGCTGCTGATTGGTGGACCGCCTACGTGGCTGCCCATCATGACCCTGAGAACATCACTTGGGAAGGGTTCAAGCGTAGCTTCTGCAACCATTACATCCCAAGAGGTGAACTCAAAAACAAGAGGAAGGAGTTTTTGGGACTGCAGCAGGGAAACATGACGGTGAGGGAATACCTCACTAAATTCACTCAAATATCCCGTTATGCCCCACGGGACATAGAGACTGATGAGCAGAAACAAGATTGTTTCGTGGAAGGACTTACCGCAGAAATGCAGTGTGCAATGTCCTCAAATGAGTATGAAAGCTTCCAAAAGATGGTGGACAGAGCGTTTGTGGTAGAAAGGAAGCTAAAGGCCTTGGAAAATGAGAATAAGAGGAAGGCTGGGTGGTCACATCAAGCCTCAGGGAGCAACACCCGCCCACGTCTGATGCAGCAACCTGCAGGGCAGACAAACCATGCTGCGGTACCCTACTCAGCACCAAGAGGGTACAACCCGAACTACAGGCCTCTGGCAGCACCAGCACAGCCGCAATGTCATTTTGTACAGCAGCCTCGCCCTGCATATCCACCTCGACCAGCAGTACAGGGACCTCCAAATCAACCCCAAGACAGCAAAGGCCAGGCACCTAAGGTTGGGGTGCAATGTTTTTGCTGTGGTGAAGTGGGGCACTATGCCCATAAGTGCCCAAAGACGAAGCCCACGCAGCCACAACAGCAGAATGTAATGAGAGGACGGGTGAACCACGTCACTATGGAGGAAGCACAAGAGGCACCCGACGTGGTAGTTGGTAAGTTTCCTGCCAATTTACACCTTGCAACCCTGTTGTTTGATTCTGGTGCTACCCACTCGATCATTGCCCAAGGGTTTGTTAAGAAGCATGACCTAGCAACAACACAAATGAACCATATGCTAGCCGTAAACTCTCCGGGTGGAGAAATAAGGACAAGACAAGTGTGTCCCAAGGTGAACCTAGACATTAATGGGGTAGTATTTACTGCTAACCTCATAGTGATAGATTCACAAGGGATAGATATTATTTTGGGTATGGATTGGTTGACCAAACATAAGGGAATCATCCATTGTTCGACCAGAAAGATGGAACTAACTCACCCTAGTGGCACAAGAGTAAAGTTCATAACAATACACGAGCCTAGGAGGGACATTAAATTAAATCAAGTTGAGGTGGAAGTTGAGGAAATCAGGACCATCAGGGAATATCCAGATGTTTTTCCGGAAGAGTTGCCATGAATGCCTCCCGATCCTGAAGTGGAATTCACAATTGAGCTAGTACCTGGAACAGCCCCGATATACAAGAGACCTTATCGGATGGACTCCAAGCAGCTAGAAGAACTCAAGGATCATTTAAGAGAATTGACGGAGAAGGGGTATATTCGTCCTAGTTCCTCACCATGGGGAGCTCCGGTGATATTTGTGCCCAAGAAGGACGGAACCGAAAGGTTATGCGTGGACTACCGTGCTTTGAATGAGGTAACCATCAAGAATAAGTACCCATTACCCCGCATTGAAGACTTGTTCGATCAGTTGAGGGGAGCTTGTGTGTTCTCAAAAATTGATCTCAGGTCGGGATACCACCAACTTAAGATAAGGCAATATGATATTCCCAAGACAGCTTTCGTATCTCGGTACGGACTGTATGAATACACTGTCATGCCTTTCGGGCTAACTGATGCCCCTGCATACTTCATGTATCTCATGAATAAGATATTCATGGAATATCTGGACAAATTTGTGGTGGTTTTCATAGATGACATTCTCGTCTTCTCCAAAGATGAAGAAGAACATGAGAAACATCTAAGGTTGGTGTTGCAGAGGCTAAGAGAACACCAACTATATGCCAAGTTGAGTAAGTGTGAGTTTTGGTTGAAGAGAGTTCCCTTCTTAGGACATATAATCTCGGAGGGAGGAATCTCTGTAGATCCCACCAAAATCAAGAATATCCAGAAGTGGAAGACCCCTGAAAATGTCGGAGAAGTTCGAAGCTTCTTGGGATTGGCTGGATACTATCGACGGTTTATTGAGGGATTCTCCAAGATCTCGAGACCTCTCAACAAACTGTTGGACAAGGGAATCACATTCACATGGACGCCACAATGCGAGACGAGTTTTCAGGAGCTAAAGAAAAGATTGACAACAGCCCCAGTGTTGGTTATGCCAGATATGCAGAAGAATTTCAGAGTGTACTGCGATGCCTCTGGAAACGGGTTGGGATGTGTTCTCATGCAAGAAGGGCACGTCGTGGCATATGCATCCCGGCAGCTTCAGAAGCACGAGAAAAACTATCCTACACATGACTTAGAACTAGCCGCAGTGGTACACACGTTGAAAATTTGGCGACACTATTTGATGGGGAAGAGGACCGAGATATATACGGATCATAAGAGTTTGAAGTACATTTTCACACAGCCAGATCTCAACCTCAGACCAAGGAGATGGTTAGAGCTAATCAATGACTTTGATGTGGGCATCAACTATCATCCCTGGAAAGCAAACGTCGTGGCCGATGCTTTGAGTCGGAAAGTGCAGGTCATTAAGTTCAGCTTGAAGGACATGCCTGCAGAATTGAAGGACGAGGTTATAAGGCTCAATCTATGTCTAGTAAATAATGGTAAAGCCATCGCCATGGAAGTGGACTCCACACTAGAGCGAGACATACGCGAGGGTCAAAAGAATGATGAGAAGATACAAGAGATCAGACAACTCATCAAGGAAAATAAAGCTCCGGGTTTTAGAGAGGATGAACACGGAACGGTGTGGCACGGGAAAAGAATCTGTGTGACAGAAGTAAAGGAGATCCGTGAATTGATTTTGAAGGAGGCTCATGATTCTGACTATTCCATTCATCCTGGGACTACAAAGATGTACCAGGACCTCAAAAGCAGGTATTGGTGGTATGGCATGAAGCGAGATGTCGCGGAACATGTTGCCCTATGTGACACATGTCAGTTGGTGAAAGCAGAACATCAACGACCCGTGGGATTATTGCGACCACTCAAAGTGCCTGAATGGAAATGTGAAGAAATCAGCATGGATTTCATCGTGGGATTGCCTAGAACCCAATCAGGATATGATTCAATATGGGTCATCATTGATAGGCTAACCAAGGTAGCTCATTTCATCCCCGTGAAAGAAAGCTACAGCGGATCCAAATTGGCAGAGCTGTACATGTCAAGGATCGTGTGTTACCATGGAGTGCCAAAGAAGATTGTGTCGGATCGAGGGACACAGTTCACCTCAAGGTTCTGGCAGAAGTTACACGAAACCATGGAACCCATCTGAACTTTAGTTCTGCCTATCATCCCCAAACTGACGGGCAGACGGAGAGAACCAATCAGATCCTTGAAGATATGCTGAGGACATGTGCACTCAAAAACAATAGGAGTTGGGACAAGAACTTACCGTATGCGGAGTTTTCCTGTAACAACAGCTATCAAGCTAGTATGAAGATGTCACCGTTTGAAGCTTTGTACGGGAGGAAGTGCAGAACTCCCCTATTTTGGAACCAAACAGGGGAAAGTAAAGTGTTTGGTCCAGAAGTACTACAAGAAGCCGAGGCGAAGGTAAGGGAAATTCGCAACAATTTGAGGATAGCACAGACACGCCAAAAGAGTTATGCTGATGTACGAAGAAGAAAGCTCGTTTTCAACGTGGGGGACTATGTCTATCTCAAGGTGTCCCCTATCCGAGGACTTCGTCGGTTCAAGGTGAAGGGGAAGTTGTCACCTTGATACATCGGACCCTTTCAAGTTCTAGAAAGGAAAGGCGAAGTGGCGTATCAACTAGAGTTACCGGCTCATCTATCGGATGTGCACGATGTATTCCATGGGTCACAACTCAAGAAATGACTGAGGACGCCTGAGGAGGTGTTACCCATGAATGAAGTGAACGTAGCTGAGGATTTGTCTTATGCCGAGCAACCATACAAGATTTTGGAGACAATGGAACGCCTCACCAGAAATAAAAGAATCCGGATGTGCAAGGTGCAGTGGAAGCATCACTCAGAAGAGGAAGCCACCTGGGAGCGGGAAGATGAGCTCAAGGCACAATTTCCGGAATTGTTTTCTTAGAACCACCAATCTCGAGGACGAGATTTCTTTTAAGGGGGGTAGAGCTGTAACACCCCAAAAATATTGTTAAGAACCTAAATCATGTTAAGAGGGGAATTTAAAATTTTTTGGACGTGTTGCATGTTTTGCAAAAATTCAAATTCAAACTGGAATTCAAATTAAACTCAAAACAGAAAAGAAATAGAAATACAAAAAGGAAATCAGAAAAAAACCGGCCAGTGGGCCGAAACCCACCAGCCGGCCCACCCAGCAACCACGGCAGCCCGCAGCCGCGCGCGCTGTTTCCTTCCGCTGACAGGTGGGACCCGCCAGCTCGTCTTCTACCTCGCGCCGCGCCGGACTCCCTCTCACCCGAATCAAAACCGATCGGGATTTCTGCGTATCCCCGCTGAATTCTGTTCATAGGCGACGCGGACTTGATCTAAACCACCCCGCCACCTTTCCCCGTCTATAAAAACCCCGGCCTCGTTCTGTTTTTCCCACGCGATCCGCCGATTTTCCACCGGTGAGAACCGAGACTTCTCCGGCGAATTCTGGCCGATCTACGTTCGGAAACTCCGATCTAACTCGCTGGTCTTGATCCACCGCCTCCGGGGAACCTTGCAGGTGCAGAAAACTCGGTGACTTGCGGTGTAAACACAGCGCCGACGAGCCTCTCCGTGGTTTCACCTCGGACCTCGTCGCCGATCACCTTCCTGGACCTCCGAGTTCAAGAAAACCCCCGAGGTGAGATCCCCGACCTCCCCTCCACCGATCTATGCCATAAAATCACAGTTCTAGGAAGAATTCTTGAAGATCCGAAAGTCTCCGGCGAGATCGCCGCTTCCCGCCGCCGTGCGCCGCCGGCAGCGCCGCCCGCGTTCGATCAGAGCGACGTGGCCGCTTGTGCGCCGTTTATTTTAAATCGCACGGTAGGGTTTAAATCCCCGCGTACCGGTTCGACGTTATAATCTCTGCCGTCGGTTTAAAATCGGACGGTCCACGTCAGCCCCGCGTTATAAAGACTGGAAATCTTACGTGCTACCCCCTGGGGTTCTCGGGAAATAAGAGCTAGCCCCGGAAACTTCTGATCTAGCCCCTGGAACTTCAGAAAATCATGTAAATTCATTTAAAAATCAGTTTTAGCCCCTGGACTTAATAAAAATTAGGAAAAACCCCTCTGATAAGTGTAGCTATACCCCTGGAAATTCTGAAAATAATATTATAGACCCTGTAGTGGGGTGAGTTTACCTTTTTAGCCCTGTTTAGTATTTAATTTAGGAAATTAAACATGTGGCTAGTGTTAAAAAATTAAAAAGTGGGACAAACATATTGTCAAAATTTAATTAAAGACTTTCTCAGTATTTAGGAAACTTTGGAGTGAGACAAAAACATATTTTGGGCTGAATTGAATATGTTTAATTTATTATTCACATTTAGGGACACATTTTTAAGTAATGAATAGTTTTAGAAAATAGGGAAAATAATTGTGAAATAGTTTACATCAGAGGCCAAGGTCAAAATTTGTTATCAAATTATTTAGGACCAGAACCTATTCTGTTTAGATGATGTGTATTACTAATTTCATAATAAAGCACACATGTATGCATAGGAAAATAAATCTGAAAATATAGCAACTAGTAAATGATAAATGGAGTTTCTAAAATCCAAAGAATTCAGTTTAGGGTTGGTAGAATTTCTGAAGGCACATATGGAGAAGAAAAATATCTTTCATACATACTTGGTAGTAAAAAGGTGTAGTAGTTGAATATAAGGAATTTATTTAAATTGGAAACTCATATATTATAGTAGGTAAGTATAAATGTGAACACCAAAGTAGGAATCATATACACATGATTAAAAGTGTATGCAAGCCACAAATCAACACACATAGAGTAACCACAACACATATAATGGTGAATGACTTTCATAAATATGAATGTGTGGTTTGTATGAAGTGGAAGTGTGAACTATGTCTTATGGATTGTTGTTTTTCTTTTGCTATGTGTGATGGTATGATGTAGAACCTGCTCAAGAGCAAGTTATTCCTTTCCAAGATCAGGACTACCCATTCCAAGAGCAGCAGGAAGGAGGCAAGTGTCCTTGACCACTTTGATCCTATGCTAGGATGTGTAGATAGAATTATTTGCATTGTCAAGTTAAATATGAAACCCATGCTAGGAAGTTTCCCTAGAATTGCATCACCTTGTTTCCTTGTAGCTTGGGTTGGGATTTATTTTATCATGTCATTTATTATTATGCATATGCTTAGCCATGCTTAGAATGGGATATTTGGGATATGAGATCATCAGTTTATATTACCATACTCTTGAATGAGATATTGTGAGTTATGTAGAGGTAGGGATCAAGGCAAGTTGGATGTTTTAGTTGTGTGCTGGGTGCACGAGACTCGGGTTTGTGTTTAGTACTTGCCTGGATCCTAAGGACCGGTTCATGGAGCATTTAACCTGGCTTTACAGTGCCAACCACATGCTGAGATGGGGCAGCTTGGCCAATTAATTAGGTGTATCCCCGGCGTAGTATGGGTGTGTTGGATGGTGCGGGGAGTTGGTGTCAGCTGGACTACCATATGAACCGCAAGGCTCAAGAGGGGGCCACTGCAGCGGGGTTGGAGCCTCTTGTATGCTGTTAGGGGTGAAACCTCAGTGGGCCCACGCTCGTCGGGAATCCCTTTGTAAAGGCTTCGTAGTGATCTCCTGGCTACACACCTGGGAAGTGTGAATGTGGTTCGTAGCCACTAGCATAATGGAGGTTCTTTTAGTCCACCCGGCAACGGGGGATGAAATCACTACATGTGGGTACAATGGTACAAACTCTGCAGAGTAAAAACTGTCATGACAGCCGTGCTCACGGTCAAGAGCGGCTTGGACTTATTCATGATTAGAGGATTGATGATTTTGGAAGTTGTGGATGTTAAGTGGGGAGCTTAACATCGGAAATAATGTTATGGTTACTTGATTTTGATGATGGGTTGGGAGAATTGGGACCATTTCACCTGTGTAGTAATGTAGGTGCTTAATAAGCTAAGGTGATAGGTATTAACTGCGTAGTGCTTTAACCATGAGTTCAACCTCTCCTTGCTCTAGCCATGCATGATATAATTTTCCCACACTTGCTGAGTACCATTGGTACTCAACCTTGCATATTTGTTGGTTTATATTGCTGCTCAGGTTAAGATAATGAGGTGGTGTATAATGACCAAGACTTTGGACCCGAAGAAGGTTTCTAGGTTCATGGAGACCCCCGGGCAACGCCTGTGATGGAGCCCTCAAGAATAATATTCCGCTGCTAGTTTATTTACTTGTGATGAACTTGTTATTGTCCATCGAGACATTTACTATGTAAGACTTACTTATATTCGACACCTGGCTTGTAATAAATGATGCTTCACTATTTGTCATCACATGTATGAGAAAATGATCCTGGCATACATGTGATATTCACTTGGTTGTTCTTCGGAAAAACCGGGTGTGACAACTTGTGAAGTGATCCCTCAGGGGTCCCCTAATTTGTGCTGTAGTCTTCCGGGCCTTTTGTGTGGATTAGTTTCCGGTTTGTGGTTCTGCGGTCATTCGGAGATCGAGTGGAAATCCTCAAGGTTTTGGTGCTTCTCTCCCTGTCGCTTGGTCTCAACCAATCTTGGCTGGTAAAAAGCTAGTTATCTCGGATTGTGGTTCTGTGGTCGTTCTCAAAGACTTTGGTGCCTCTCTCCCTGTCACTTGGTCACATCCAATCTTGGCAGGTATAAAGCTATTTACCCAGCTGTTTTCAGCTAGTTACCATTGTTCGTTACGCTGTCCGATCTTTCCATTTGCCCTTCGTCGTACCTACTGCCGTGAAGATCGGGCACCTCCGGGTTTCACCCTATCACCAGCGCCCTGCCCTGCCCCTGGCTGCAGCCCTGATCTGCCCCAAGAAAACCCCAGCCGTCCAAATTGATCACAAGAGGAGCTCTTGCTTCTGCCACTGAAGGGAGAAGACCAGCCGTGGAGAAGGAGAAGAGGAGAAATAGGAGGCAGGAGCTGTCAACCTTTGTGTAATGTCGCTGCTGTCATCTTCGTCCATGCTTCACGTCCCACGATCCACGAATTGCTGAACTTAAGTAGGCCAGCCCCCGGCATAGGTTTTGACGACGGTTTGATCTAATACCCGAGATAGAATCATAGTAGCGTCTTAATTATTTCTAGCAGCACCGATCATCACAAACCCCACAAAAACCTACCCAAAAACGTATGGGCATATATATAAACTGAGTAGTGCAGGTTGCATTGTAGGGTTGCATGCATCCTCGTCATCACATCTTGAGTAATATGTGTGCATCATATTGATTCGATGTGTTGTTTGGATGTACGTGATTGTGAGTAGAAAAACACACTCAAGAGGCCGTCTATGAGGACCTCCAGCACCAAAACTTCGAAGAGCTCGAGCAGCACAACCCGTGGGAGCAAGGCAATTGCCCCTTGACCATATTGATCCTATATTTTTGAGCTGTTTTGCTTGTGAAAACTGCATGCTCGTGTCAATATGATGGGAAACCCTTTTAGTAGGAGTTTACTAGCATTGTATGCCACCACTTGCCGCTAGGAACGTGTTGAGTCGGGTATGGTGTCGTTTTCCTTTTTGCACCACATTGCTTATGGGATTAAGGGAACTGAAATGAACTTGCTTAACTACTGTATTCATGAAGATTAAAGATGATGAGAAAATGATGATGTTTAATAATTTAAAGGTCTCAAAAATGTGCATACAAATGAACAAAGTTTGATGAAAGTTAGTTTCATATGTATGAAAAATGTGACTTGTTTAAAACTTTCACATGTGATAATACACATGAGAGCTCTCTCTAAACAAGCTTATGGTTACTTACATGCTTGGACCCCAGGTGGATTAAAACCACATATTTGAAGTCTCGTGTGCAATGGAAAGTTTAAAAATCAGATTGTGAACTAAATGTTCAACTCAAATTTGAAATGAGGGCAACACAATGGATTGCAAACTGTTGTGTTAAAAAGCTAATTTGCAGCAGACAAACCAAAAATCAGGTTTTGTATTTGAATTCCTTATGTCCAAATTAGTGGGTATGCAAAGTTCCATGAATTTTGGAGATATTTTGCTACCCATTTTTCAAAAGGACTTAAATTTGTAATGAATTCAAATAAACATTTGAATTTGGATGAAATTTGCCCAATTACCAAAAGCAGTTCAGTTTTCAACTCCAAACAATTGAATTCATCATTTGCCGAAATTTTGGAGATATTTTATAGGATAAGAGGGAGCTGATTGTTGGACCCGCATATCATTGAGGCAGTTAAGCTTGCAAAAGATCTTCAGTGTTCAGTGTTCACTTCTCCACTCGATAGTCACCGAGACAGAGCCGCAGTTCACCCGGGCGACACCGAGGACACCTCCTCTCTGCTGTTCGTTGTGCTGGAGATCTTTGTGTGTGGTCCTTCACCCCTTCCATGCTCCTTTTGCCCACAGGACCGAGACCCCGTCTCTGTTTTCCTTCTCCCTCGCACACAAGAACAGAGCCACCGCTGCTACTCCTTCGATCACTCGGGCAACCACGAGCTCGCGTGCAAGCCCCGGCAAAGTAGCAAAACGGCACCACGGTAAACCCCATGACTTCCTCGGACCACAGCCGAGCAGTTCTTGGCTTTCCTCACTCGGGAACAAGTTTTCCCGCGGCGGCAGAACTACAACCGAAAGGAGGTTGCACGTGGACAGCCCTACAAATAACTTCTCACGCACGAGCGACAGCACCTTTGGACGCGCCAAGGTCTCACGCTGCTCACCTCCAAAGCGTGGCTCGAGTGGTGGATCACCGCTGGTGGAATTTCAGTTTTTGTCCCCGCCGGCGCAAAATGAACCGCGGGTAAGAATGCTTCGAATTCTCAATCGATTCTTGCTTAGAGCTCACCAAATTAAGCACACATAAGCTAGACTTGGTAGGCAACAAGTTGTCTTTGGAACCCTAGCATGAAACCCACCGTTGACGGCATATTTCAAACTTTCCCGATGGCGCACCGCCGTTTTCATCTCGGACGCACGGTGAGAGCTACTTTAGCGCCCTTTCCTAGCTAGTTTTAGCTTACGTTGAGCATCTCCGTACTCCACTGATACTGTAGCACCGATCCTCAGGGTATTTGGCGACCTAGAACGTCGCGCTATGTCGCCGAAGTTCGGGTAAGCCGCCACACTGTTGCAAGCTATGTTTGAGGCCTCGCCGGTCCGTGGAAACCCTCCCACCATGTTCCTCACATGATTCTAGGGGCTAGCAGTGAGTGAGAGAATGGGAGGAGGCCGGGAGGCCGAAATCCGGTGAGCTCGGGCGGCGCAGGCGCGAGGTAGCCGAAGGTTGAAGACGGTGGTGCCCGGGCCCGCTGTCAGTGAGAGGGGGATTAGAGCTGGGATTTTTTGCGGCCTTGGATCACTTTGTGACTGCGCCCCAATATCCCTGTGTCCCCGTGTGTTTCATATCAGGAAGTGACAGGTAGCCCCGGGCCTGCTGTCAGGGATTTCAATTTTTCCCCGGTTTAATTTGAATTCCAGATTTCCTCCAATGTTTAGAAGAGCATAACTTTTGCTAGGAAGCTCCAAATTCAGTTATTCAAATTGGGTTAGATTCAGGCTGAAAACCTCTATCCAAATATGTAACCCAATCTGTATGGAAGTCAATAAATAATTCTGGAAAATTCTATAAATCTTTTAAGCAAAAGAATTGTAGGGTGAGTTTGGTTCGTCCAAAAATTCCCAAATTTTGCCAGAATAATCCCTAGGATGTTATTGAACTACTGTAGGAATTTTAGCTCATTTGTAGTTGATTTGGTTAGGATAATTCAGATTTCGAGTTGCTGTGTCCAAATGAATACAGAAAATTTTTCATAGAATTCCCAAAACTTGAAAATTCAGTTCTGGGAAATTATTAGCTCCAAAAATCCTAGGAAAATTCATGCAGGCTCCATGAAATATAATTGAAATTGTAGTTAACTAATTTTTACATGAACATGTGAGTTACTTCAGAATTAATTCTTTTTTCTTAATTTCTTAAGGAATTGTTCTGAATAAACCACTCAATGAAAAGTGCTAATTTTTGGTCCAGGACACTTTCTTGTGACAAGGAACTCACATGAAAAATTTCAACTAAAGTTTAGCTCTGGATTAGTACTTTTAAATACACTTTGCTTATGTGAAAATACTTCAATTAGGATGAACACTTAGTACTTAATCATATTAGGTAAACCCAACTCCAACCACTAGCACCAGTGTTATTTTTAAATTCTTAAACATAGTTCCAGTTTCTAACTTGTCATTAGGCTTATTAGCAAAAGTTTTACAATTAAATACATATGCATTTCATATCGTATAGTCATCGATGTGGTGAGGTTGTGAAGTAAAAGGGAGTTTGATCAAGGAGTAAGGTGATCAAGCCTCAAGTGATCGACGACACTAACTGAATTTACATTCTTAGTCACCTGCAAAACAGGAGAGCCCCAGTTTGCATTCAAGCAATTTTATAAAGCCTTTTCATTTCTAGTGATCATAGCTTTGAATGTTTGATTGCATTAGGTCTAGTTAATATTGAAAATCCAATTGCATTACCAGAATTTCTTAAGAGAGAAAGGATAGGATAGCACCTCCTCGAGTGGATTTGGGCTACGCTAAAGTTAGTTTGGAAGGACCAGTAGAAGTCGAGTAGTTGGAATCTACTCGCGAGTTTAGGGCTTGGTTTTAATGGAGCGGGTCAAGAATAGAAACATTGAGGAAAGTTCACTATTAAGATTTTGATGCAGCAGGCTGCGGACTGTGCGTGCATAGTCCTGCCTATGTCGGTTAAGGACCGTCCGTACTTGGCCCTGTTGGACAAGTTTGAGTTGTGTACCGGGCGCATACTGGCTATATGGGACCCTAGAAACTGATGTTCCTTGTGAGATCCACATTGGAACTTTTCTAATCATCTTAGGCTTTCGCCGTCAGGGCAGCAGGAGGTAACTCGCTCAAGAACATATCACTGCAGATATGTACCTTGAGGGAGCTTGCTGTTCGAGGTAATTGGACTGCGTCCTGTGTGGAAGAACTTGGGAAAGGTGGTCGCGTGCAACATCAGTCAAGGTTTCTGCCGGCAACTCGGAGTATGGGTTTACGTGTTGTGTTGTCCGGGCGTGTACTGATTCGAATCACCATCGCTTGCGGTCATATGAGCATACTTGCCCACTGTGTCTTGACGTAGTAAGAACTGAAGTGATTTCTTTTGAACTTTATAAGGCTTGTATTTTACATTGTATTATAACCATGCTTGACTTAGAGATAATGCTACTTAAACTTTACTTCGCTTTGTACAAGAAGCATCGCAACAAAGAATTTCTTGTTTTATTGTGGAGTTGCGATGCTGTTCGGCTCAATGTCATTAAAATGAGGCTTAAAACCTGAAAGTTAAGGATCAACTGTAGGTGAGTCCTTTATGCAAATTCAGCTAACCTATTTCAATCCATCGTGCATGTAAAGTTTCTTGTTTAGGGGAGACGGATCAGTCTTGCTGAGACTATGTGCTCACACTTGCAATATGAGTGGTTTTGCAGGTTAACATTAATGCTTATGAGAAGGTTGTCCGGTGAGACTCAGAGACTTCCGAGTCGTTGAACACATGAAGAACCCAGCCGCTGCTGTTGTCTTCGTGTTGCTAGTGAGAAGAGTCCGTGGGCTGGACCTCTTCTCGAGTGCTCAGTAGTTATTCGATGTAAGCTGATTATAGTCTTCCTCTGTAGTTATTTTACATAAATTATTTATAAAGAACCTTTATAAGCTTCCGCTTTTGATTTATGTGATACATGTTTCCTTATATGTGTGCTGTTGGGTGCCGCATATCATGGCACCACCCAATGAGATCCCCGGACGAGCGGCACAACCCTGTGAACGGGTGTTGGGCCCTCTCAGTGTGGTATCAGAGCCGCATTGGTAATAGCACACGGAATAAGGATTGTATTATGACACAAAGTTAGGATACGGTGAGGAAACGGTACTAGGCCCACATAAGGACTACTGCATTAGCCTAATATGAAGGTTCCAACCTAACCTATGTGCTATGTCAGAAGATCATGCATCTCGGGACGTTCTATGTCTTGGGGGGTGCATGTAAGCGCTGTCCACCAGTGCACAAAAGCTTAAGGGTGGAGCCTCACGGGTGGCAGGTAACCCGGCCAGCTTTAGTACCCTTTACGACTTTTCATGTCGTTTGGGTTATTCAAGCAACACCCTTCCCTGGCGTGCTACGTGCAAATATGGGAGACCCCATCACATTGTTAGTAATGTGGACACGTAGCTCAAGGCGTGTTTGACTTGAGAACACCCGTGCGAGTGATGGAGGACGGGTGTATGAAACTGTATTGGGACCGGGTTCGGCGTGCAGCCGAACCTGATGATTGTGTGTGACTTATGCAGGTTTAACCATGAAACCTTAGTACAAGTAGGGCATGTTTGAGAGTGACCGCTTTAGTGCCACCTATGATACGGATATGCCGGTAGAATCCGGTTAGGATTTTCTTTTTTGAGGCTACGTAGTACCGACATGATTCTTACGGTGCATAGACACCGTACTACACTTAATAACCTGTTCCCTATGAAGAAATGATCCATGAACTAACTTTAACCTAAAAATGTAAGTTTGAAACAAATATTAGTTACTGAACTATTATTTTCAGCTCATATTCAAATGAGAGAATGACTAGGCTTCAAAGATTTCAAAAACAGAGTGCTCTGTTTCTGGCAGGAATTCTTTCTGGACTTTGACAGACCATAACTCTGAGTAGATTTACCCAATTAAGGTGTATGGTACAATTATGGAAATATTTTTTAATTGCTATACGACTTATCTGTAGATCTCCAGAGCAAAATCACCTGCCAAATTGGTGAAAAGTCCAGTTGAAGGCAAACTGTCCAGAACCCGGACAGCAGTAAAACCTCTCTGGACCTTTCTGTTTTTAAGCCATAACTTTCTGTAGAAAAATCCCTAAGAAGCTTATGATACACCATTGGAAAGGTTATGAATTTTTAAACATTGTTGTAGTTCAAAGTTTGTTAAGATTCTTATTGTATTTGCATATACAACTGTGATAAAAATAGCCACATACAAATGAGATGTTGGAAAATTTTATCCAGGAATTCTGTCAAATTTGGAAAATCATAACTTTTGATACAGAGATGATCTGGAAGCATATGAATACTCGTTGGAAATATATTGAAGTTAACTTTAACTTTGGTATTCAACTAGAGTTATGAAAATGCTTTTAACTGGATAAAAATCTGGGTTTAGTCCATAAAGGTCTGTTCTGTACGAATTGGCTTGTTAGCTATGCCTACTCTAAGAAGTTGTGTAAACATGGATTATGTTACTGCTTTCATAAAGTTTTGACATATTCATGTTTTCATTAGCTTCACATACTCCTGAGTTCATGTTTAACTCATCTTGAAATATATTTTTGCAGTATGGTTCACACTCGCTCTAAGAGTAAGGCCAGGAGTTCTCGCCGAGGCGGTGATGAATCTATTCCACCGTTAGAATCACCATCCATGGGATGGATGGATCTTATGACTCGAGTTGTCGAGTCTAACCAAGAGAACACCAGACTACTCCAAGAAGCAACTCAAGAGAACACACGCTTACTCCAAGCCTTGGTACAGCAGGGCATGCTCCAGAACACGGAACAAGTCGTTCCACCTCAGAACGCTTATCTGGATTTCTTAGCGACTCAACCGCCAATCTTTACGGAAGCTACCGAACCCATGGAAGTGGATCAGTGGCTTCGTGTCATATTTGGAGTATTCGAGTGTGATGAATATCAGAAGACAATTTTTGCAGCTCAACAACTCCATGGAGCCGCCAGAAACTGGTGGGTTGAACATCTTGCCACCATTCCAGAAGGCCATCAAGTAACATGGAGTGAGTTCTGTGAAGCCTTTCGTGCTCGTCACATACCAGTAGGAATTATCAAGGCAAAGCGGGAGAAATTTTTGAACCTGAAGCAAGGGGACATTAATGTCCTTGAGTATGTCAGAAGGTTTAACCTTTTGACTAAATATGCTCCCGAATATGTAGCGATAGAAGAGGAACGGTGTGATTTATTCTTCCATGGCCTGAGTGCCATATTACAGGAGAAGTTGGCCGTGTACAACAACGGCAATTACACCAACATGGTCGATGTGGCTCTCATCCAGGAAAAGCCGACACTCGAGTGGCAAGCAGAGAAAAGAAAAATGAGTGACATCGAGCAGGCCAGCACAAGTTATGTGCCTCAATAGTACTGTTTGGTGTACCGAACGCCATCCGGTGAAAGATGGAGGCCAACTGTAGGTTCGACTCCTCAGAGGTTCATTGCTGCTCAAGTACCACAACTTGCACCACCTCCACAGCCGCAGCATCAGACGGTGGTTTGTGCTCCATCGCTGCAGCCATGTGTACCTAGCATCCAACCGCAAGACAGCGAAGAACTGGATAGATATCCGTGTTTCACTTGTCGGCGTATGGGCCATTATGCTAGGTATTGTCTAGAGGGAATTCAAGGCTGTGGGTCATCATATATGCAATATTCAGACCCATACCAATATCTGCCGAAAGGAGGGTAGACAAGGGGCAGCATTCACTATACGATGATTGATGATGTTCCGGAAGGAGAAGCCGCTTTAGCAGGGATGTTTTCTCTGAATCAGCTACCTGTATTAATTCTCTTTGATTCCGGTGCCACACACAACTTCATTAGCCAATCATTTGTGGGCCAACATCAGCTCCAACCAACTTCTAAAAAGGGCCAATACCTCATATCTTCGTCCGGGGGCAGAAGTACCACGAGTGAGATTCTCTCCCGAGCACCTCTTTGTTTGGGGGGTAGAATATACCCCACAACTCTCGCTATTCTTGAGGGTCTGAAGATCGACATCATTCTGGGGATGTCGTGGTTGAATTACCACAATGTGGTTCTCAATATCAGTTCTCGAAGTGTTGAGCTCAACCCCCCCCCCACAGCACGGTCTTCATATATTATTTCTGGGCGCCAGTCGGCAACAGATTGCAACATTGAACCACTCGGAAACTGTGAGGATAGAGGACATTCCAGTGGTACGTGAATATCCGGATGTGTTTCCCGATGATTTACCGGGCATGCCGCCCGAGCGGGACGTAGAGTTCAAGATTGAACTTGCACCGGGAACAACACCGATTTCACGAAGGCCGTATAAGATGGCACCCAATGGACTGGCAGAATTGAAGACACAGATGAATGACCTAATGAGCAAGGGCTTTATACGACCGAGTTCGTCACCTTGGGGTTGTTCAGCTTTGATTGTCAAGAAGAAGAACGAAACACTACGGCTTTGTGTTGATTATCGTCCTCTTAACGCCGTTACTATCAAGAACAAGTATCCATTACCTCGCATTGTGTAACACCCTCAAATTCATTTCCCTGCATGCATACATCTTTCATATAGAGAAACATTATAAAAGAAGTTGAAATGGAGAAATAGTCGTAAAAATGGTGGGGAATGAAAAAAAAAAGATAGCTGAAATGAGCCAATTCCAGTTTGCCGAAGTGTGCTGTCGACACTTCCCCTGGCCGCGGGACGCGTGGCACCCGCGGAGCTCGCCCCTGCAGAGGGAGCGAGGTCCGGCCCCGCCAGACACGTGTCGACTTTGGAGCTCACCCCTGCAGAAGGGATGAGGTCCGGCCCCGTCAGACACGTGTCGACTTCGGAGCTCACCCCTGAGGAAGGGATGAGGTCCGGCCCCGCGGGACACGTGTCACCCTCGGAGCTCACCTCCGAGAGGTCCAGCCCCGCTGGACATGTGTCACCCTTGGAGCTCACCTCCGAGAGGTCCGGCTCCGCTGGACACGTGGTGTCCTCAGAGCTCTCCCCTGAGGAGAAGGGAGGCCCCAGCTCACTGGACACGTGTCGCCAGGGGAGCTCGCCTCTGAGGAGAGGAGAGGCCCCATCCCGCTGGACACGTGTCGCCATGGGAGCTCGCCTCTGAGGAGAGGGGAGGTCCGGCCCTGCCAGACACGTGGCGTTCCCCGGAGCTCGCCTCTAAGGAGAGGGGAGGCCCAGCCCACTGGACACATGGTGCCTTCGGAGCTCACCCTGGCAGTGGCCACGTGGCAGATCTGGAGCTCGCCTCTGAGGAGAAGCAATGGCCGACCCACGCTGAATACGTGGCGCCTCCGGAGCTCACCACTGCGGAGATGCGAGGTCCTTAGGCGGTTTTTCTCCTGTGCGCGGGAGTACCCGGTACGGAGGGTACCGACACAGTTTCCCCCACGTTGCTGCCGCACCAAATCAATTGGAGATAAGTCGTTAAGATCCAAAACAAATTGAATAGGATTCTTAATTGAGCTCCAATTGGAGTAGGACTCTTCATTTTCCCCTTATAAATAGAACCTAAAACCCCCTGGCCGCAAACCACCTTTCTTATTTTCCTCCTCCCGAGTCAGCGACTTGGAGGTCCTAGCTCCCAACTCGCCGAGTTACACCCCTACGCTGGAGTTCAGTCGCCGGTGATCCGCCGTCGAGCCCCGTCACGCCTCACCGTCGCCAGAAAAGAGCCGACGATCATAAAGGAAGTAAGGTAGGTCTTCTTTACCCATCTTACGACGTCGTCGCTGTTTTACACATCCGTTTTCTTTGTTTCCTTCGGACATAAACTTTTTTGTGTGGACAGATCATGTTCTGATCGGTTTTTGACGGTAGAGTTGATCTAGATCTTGAGTTAAGATCATTACCACGTCCACACTTGATCCCTACACCCTTGTTCATCATAAAACCCCATGAAAGGCATTAAAACATGCAAGAACACTGTGAAGCCTGGTCCCGTAAAACACGGAACCCAGCTAATGCATATGTGTGCCCAGGATGTCCATCACACATACACATGTAATCCACAAACTGAATCCAGAATATAACCACGAATAATAGGGTTTAAGTACTTTATTACATCAATCTCTAACTTATTCTTGCAGCGGAAGTCTCTAACTTATTTTAGCAGCGGAAGTCTCTAAACAATAGCGGAAATAACTAAACACAGCAGCGGCTCCATCTTCAACACCACAGGCAAGTTGACGGTAGTTCGCATGCCTAGTACTCCACATGATCTTCGAAGTACTCTTCTCCTGTTGCTGATGTTTGTATGATAATGCAAGGGTGAGTACATGTCGTACTCAGCAAGTGCGGGAAAAGTATGACATGTAGCTTACAACAAGGTAGGAATAAAAAGGCTCATTGCAGAAAAGCAAATTTTGTTTCACAACCATGATAAAACAGCGACTATATCTAGGTGAATTTAATCCCAATATAACCATGTAAAACATCAACATACCTCCATCACAAATCACCTTTTCTCAAGTCTCAACATTCTTTCATCATAATTCACCTTTTCTCAAGTCTCAACATTCTTTCTCAAGTTCATCTCATGCTCATAATATTCATAACCTTCTCATATTCTTATCATCGAAAACATACTCATTGATCTTACTCAACGGTCCCAAAACCAATTCCAATGACCATACCATAACCATAACGAATAACCATCCCAAGTTTTCCCTCTAATCATGGATGTTGGATAGGCGCTTGTGACCGGAAGCACGGCTATCAAGATAGTTTTACACTCTGCAGAGGTGGCACCACTTTACCCACAAGTTTGTGATTTCATCACCCATCGATGACTGCAGAACCTCCATTATACCAGTACACAACCTTCGGTGTATGGCCAAGAGATCACAAAATAGCCTTTACAAAGGGGCTACTAGATGTATGGACTCACTGAGGTTTCACCGGCAGGCTCGAATCACCATTTTCCCACCCACGGCCCCCTCTTGTGCCATGTCCCAGGGAAGTACCTCTCGACTCCCATTCCCTGCGCCATCCACGGTCCATAACAAGCTAGCAACACACCTAATTAATCAGCTAAGCCGCACCCATACTTGGCCTTGTGGTGGCACTATTTTCCTGGCATATTCTCGAATGAACGGTCCTTAGATCTACTTGCAAGTAAACCACCATCTCATTCAGCAACATCCACGAACCAAGCTTGCCTAGATCCCCCCATTCCATGCTCATTATCATCATCAAGTTCTCATCATCATTATTCATATGAGTGCAGAGCTAGACATGATTTATTTCAGCTTCCCGTATCCCGTGAATTAAGTGAAGCAAAAATGAAAAACGACCATACCCGACTCATCAACTTTCCCGAAACAAGGATGGTTTAACAAAACTAGTAAACTCCTATAAAAGGGTGTCCCATCAAGTTGACACAAGCGTACACATTTTAGCAAACAAAACAGTTTCAAAACATGGGATCAATATGGTCAAGGGGCACTTGCCTTGCTCCTGTGGCTTTTGTTGCTCAAGCGTCTCGAAGTCTTGGTGTTGTAGTTCTTCGTAGATGGCTCCCTGAGCTTGTCCTTCTACTCAAAATCACGCACATACAAGATTTACAGCAATCAAACATCATGCACACACCATGCTCAAGATGCAATGGTGTAGATCCTATGGTGCTATTTTATTAAACTAGTTTGTATGTGTTCTTGCATGTTTTAATGGGCTTGCATGGGGTTTTATGATGAACAAGTGTAGAGATCAAGTGTGGACGTGGTGATGATCTTGACTCAAGATCTAGATCAATTCCACCATCAAAAACCGATCAACACGTGATCTGTCCACACGAAATAGCTTCTGTTCGAAGGGAACAGATGCGTAGAAACCGCGATGATGTCGTAAGGTGGTAACGAAGACCTACCTCACTTCTCTCTGGTGGCAGGGCCTAACTCCTAGCAATGGCAGCAGCGACGGCGAGGCGTGACGGCGCTCGTTGGCGGCTCTCCGGCGACTGAACTCCGGCAGGGGGTTCAACTCGGCGAGATGGGTTAGGGCCTCCAAGTTATCGACTCGGGAGGTAGAAAAAAAGTACATGGCTGCGGCCAAGGGGTTTTGGGTTCTATTTATAAGGAAAAAAAAAGAGTCCTACTCTGATTGGAATTCAAATAAGAGTCCTATTCAATTTGTTTTGGATCTTAACGACTTATCTCTAATTGATTTGGGTGCGATTGCAACGTGGAAGAAATCGTGTTGGTTTCCTCAGTTCCGGGGACTCGCGCACAGGGGAAAAACCGCTTAAGGATCTCATCACCTCTGCAGGGATGAGCTCCGGAGGCGCCACATGTCCAGCGGGGCCAGGCCTCCCCTCTCCTTAGAGGCGAGCTCCTGGGGTGCCACGTGTTTGGCGGGGCGGGGCCTCCCCTCTCTACAGAGGCGAGCTCCGGTGGCGACACGTGTCCAACACGTCGGACCTCCCTTCTCCTCGGAGGTGAGCTCCGAGGACTACACGTGTACAGCAGTGTCGGACCTCCCTTCTTCTCGGAGGTGAGCTCCAAGGACGACATGTGTCCAGCAGTGTCGGACCTCCCTTCTCCTCGGAAGTGAGCTCTGAGGAGGACATGTGTCCAGCAGTGTCGGACCTCCCTTCTCCTCGGAGGTAAGCTCCGAGGACGACACGTGTCTAGTGGGGTGGGTCCTCTCCTCTTCTCAGAGGGGGGCTCCGGAGGTGACACGTGTCCAGCGGGGCCGGGCCTCTCAGAGGCGAGCTCCGAGGGTGACACATGCCCAGCGGGGCCGGACCTCTTGGAGGTGAGCTCCGAGGGTGACACGTGTCCAGCCGGGTCGGGCCTCGCCTCTCCTCCGAGGCGAGCTCCGAAGGCGACATGTGTCCCGCGGGGTCAGGCCTCATCCCTTCCGCAGGGGTGAGCTCCGCGGGCGCCACGCGTCCCGCGGCCCGGGGAAGTGTCAACAGCGCACCTCAGCAAACTGGAATTAGCTCATTCAGCTGTCTTTTTCCTGTTGCCCGCCATTTTTACGACTCTTTCTCCATTTCAACTTCTTTCATAATGTTTCTCTATATGAAAAATGTATGCATGCAGGGAATGGATTTTGAGGGTGTTACAAACACGTACAAACTGGTGTAATAAAACAGCACCATAGGATCTACACCATTACAACTTGAGTAGAGTTTGTGCATGACGATTGATTGCTGTAAATATTATATGCGCGTGATCATGAGTAGAAGGATATGCTTAGGGAGCCATCTACGAAGAACTACAGCACGAAGACTTCGAAACGCTAGAGCAACCAGAGCCGCTGGAGCAAGGCAAGTGCCCCTTGACCATATTGATCCCATGTTTTTGGAACTGTTTTGTTTGCGAAAACGTGTATGCTTGAGTCAACTTGATGGGACACCCTTTTAGGAGTTTACTAGTTTTGTTAACCACCCTTGTCGCCGGGAAAGTTGATGAGTCAGGTACGGTCGTTTTTCCTTTTTGCTTCGCTTAATCCACAGGATACGGGGAGCTGAATTAAAATATGGTTAATAACTGCACTCATATGAATAGTGATAATGAGAACTTGATGATGTTAATGAGCATGGAATCGGGGGAGATCTAGGCAAGCTTGGTTCGTGGATGATGCTGAATGAGATGGTGGTTTACATTCCGTAGATCTAAGGACCGGTTCATGTCAGCACATGCCCGGAAAACAGTGCCACCACAAAGCCAAATATGGGTGCGGCTTAGCTGACTAATTAGGTAAGTTGCTATATTGTTATGGACCATGGAAAGTGCGGGGAATGGGACTCAAGAGAGGACTGCCCTGGGAACTGCATGGCACAAGAGGGGGCTCGTAGGTGGGAGAATGGTGATTCGAGCCTGTTGGTGAAACCTTAGTGAGTCCATACATCTAGTAGCCCCATTGTAAAGGCTATTTTGTGATCTCTTGACCATACACCGACGGTTGTGTACTGGTATAATGGAGGTTCTGCAGTTGCCGACGGGTGACAAAATTACAAACTTGTGGGTAAAGTGGTGCCACCTCTGCAGAGTGTAAAACTATCATGATAGCCATGCTTCAGGTCACAAGCGTCTGGCCAACTCACATGATTAGAGGGAGGGATGGATGTTCAGTATGGTTATCGTATGGTCATTAGTATTGGTTTTGGAACTGTTTGAGTCATGACATTAAGATTGGCTTTGGTCATATGAATATGAGAATGAGTTTTGGTTTTATGAGAATATGAGATGGTTATGGATATTATGAGCGTGGGATGAAGTTGAGAAAGATAAATGGCTGGTTGAGACATGATAAGTGGTGAATTATGATGAAGGTATGTTACTGTTATAACATGGTTATGATGGGATTAAATTCACTTAGAAATAGTTGCTGGTTTTATCATGTTGCGAAATAAAATTTGCTTTGCTGCAATGAGCCTTTTTATTCTCTACCTTGTTGTAAGCTACATGTCATACTTTTCCCGCACTTGATGAGTACGACATATACTCACCCTTGCATTATCACATAAACATCAGCAACAGGAGAAGAGTACTTCGAGGACCATGTGGAGTACTAGGTGTGCGAACTACCATCAACTTGCCTGTGGTGTTGAAGATGGAGCCGCTGCTGTTTAGTTGTTTCTGCTATCGTTTAAAGACTTCCGCTGCAAGAATAAGTTAGAGATTCATGTAATAATGTACTTCAACACTATTTATCCATGGTTATATTCTGAATTCAGTTTGTGGATTACATGTGTATGTGTGATGAACATCCTGGGCACACATATGCATTAGCTGGGTTCCGTGTTTTACTGGACCGGGCGTCACACATTGATATGCTCTACGATCAATTAGGGGGTGCTAAAGTATTCTCGAAGTTGGATTTTTGGTCCGGATATCATCAGATTAAAATACGGGCTGAAGATATTCCGAAGATGGCATTCTCGATGAGATACGGGCTATATGAGTATCTTGTCATGTCTTTTGGTTTGACCAATGCCCCGGCACACTTTATGTACCTGATGAATTCAATGTTCATGCCGGAGCTGGATAAATTTTTTATGGTCTTCATCGGCGATATCTTGGTGTACTCCAAGTCAGAGGAAGAACATGCTGAGCATCTGCATATTGTGCTACAAAGATTGCGAGATCACCAGCTCGATGCAAAATTCAGCAACTGTGAATTCTAGATTAATCAAGTACCTTTTCTCAGACACATTATTTCAGCGGAGGGCATCGCTATATATCCGAGTAAGATTATCCAAGTGCAGAAATGGGAGTCACCAAAGTCCGTGCATGAAATCCGTAGCTTCCTCGGTTTAGCGGGTTATTACCGGAGGGTTATTCCGGAATTCTCCAAGATCGCTAAATCAATGACAGAATTATTGAAAAAGAGTACCAGATTTATTTGGGGTGCTGCGTGTGAAAAAAGCCTTCAAGACTTTAGTGAAGCATCTCACAACTGCCCCAGTTCTTGCTCAGCCAGATATGACGAAGCCATTTGACGTTTATTTCGATGCATCTGGCATCGGTCTTGGCTGCATGCTGATGCAAGAAGGACGAGTGGTCGCTTATGGATCTCGTCAACTCCGAAATCACGAGCACCATTATCCAACTCATGATCTTGAGTTAGCTGCCATGGTCCATGATTTGAAGATGTGGAGGCATTACTTGCTCGGAAATCTTGTACACCTCTACACTGACCACAAGAGCTTGAAATACATCTTCACTCATAAAGAATTGAACATGAGACAATGAAGATGGCTAGAGCTCATTAAATATTATGAACTTGAGATTAATTATCATCCGGGAAAGGCAAATGTGGTCGCCGATGCACTCAGTCGTAAGGCGCATGTCCACCACTTGACCATTGCTGAAATGGATGATGAACCAAGCCTCCGTGTCATCCCGTATGGAGCACTCTATAATATCGCTCTCATTCCTAGCATCCGAGAGGAGATCATTGCAGCTCAATGAAAAGACAAGGGTATGTCTCACATACGGCGGAGAATAGAAAACTGAGAAATGAAATGCTTCCGGAAGGACGATGAAGCTACTTTGTGATTCAATGACTGGATTGTAGTACCCCGGGATATGGGACTACGGAATAAAATTTTGGATGAAGCTCATTTGTCCAAGTTTTCTATTCATCCGGGCAGCAATAAAATGTACAAAGATCTCCGGAAGAAGTTTTGGTGTACACGTATGAAACGTGAAGTTGCAAAGTACGTTTCAGAATGTGATAGGTGTCGAAGCGTTAAGGCCGACTATGTGAAGAAGTCGGGCCTGCTGCAACCACTGCAAATACCGACATGGAAGTGGTAATACTTCACTATGGGCTTCATCGTCGGGTTGCCGATGACCTCCCACAACCACGATTCGATTTGGGTAATCATTGACCGGTTAACCAGATCAGCACACTTCATCCCTGTGCATAGCAGATACAACGCCAAGCAGTATGTGGAGTTGTACATAGCACAGATCATGTGCTTACATGGAGTTCCCCGTACTGTGATGCCCCTGTTCCGAGAAAACCTCAGAACCGGACTGATGCATATGTGTGCCCAGTATGTTCATCACACATACACATATATTCCACAAACAGAATTCAGAATATAACCACGAATAATGGGGTTTTATTACAATGTCTCATGAATCTCTATCTTATTCTAGCAGCGGAAGTCTTATCTTAGTAGCGAAAGTCTTATTCTAGCAGTGGAAGTCTGCTAAACTATTGCGGAAGCAAACTAAGCAGCAGCGGCGGCTCCATCTCATACTCTACAGGCAAGTTGACGGTAGATCACACGCCTAATACTCCACATGGTCTTCAAAGTATTCCTCTCCTGTAGCTGATAATGTATGATAATGCAGGGGTGAGTACATGTCATACTCAGCAAGTGCGGGAAGTATGACATGTAGCCTACAACAAGGTAGGTAAAAAAGGCTCATTGCATAAAAGCAAAGTTTATTTCACAAAACATGATAAAAACAGCAACTAGCTTTAAGTGAATTAAATCCCAACATGTATCCAATTAAAACATCAACATACCTCCATCATATTTCACCACTTTTTCATGTCTCATAAGACATTCATCTTTCTCAACTTTTTCTCATGCTCATGAATACCATCTCTTATTCATTACCATCTCATCTCATATTCAATTTCATCTCATACCGAGACCAATACTCATTTGCCATGACTCAACAGTCATGAAACCAACCTCATTACCAGGACTCAACAGTCCTAAAACCATCCCTTAATGACCAAACCATCACCAAACCAATAACCAAATCAAATACCATCCCAATAACCATCCCATCTAATCATGTGAGTTGGCCAGGCGCTTGTGACCGGAAGCACGACTATCATGATAGTTTTACACTCTGCAGAGATGTGACCACAACACTTAGAAATGTGAATGACTATCATATGTATGTATGTGTGGGTTGTATGAAGTGAAAGTGTGAACTATGTCTTATGGATTGTTGTTTTCTTTTGCTATGTGTATTGGCATGAGTAGAACCTGCCCCAGAGCAAGTTCTCCCCTTCCAAGACCAAGACTTTCCATTCTCAGAGCAGCAGGAAGAAGGCAAGTGTCCTTGACCACTTTTATCCTATGCTAGGATGTGTAGATAGAATTATTTGCATTGTCAATTGAAATATGAAACCCATGCTAGGAAGTTTCCCTAGAATTGCATTACCTTGTTTCCTTGTAGATTAGGTTGGGATTTATTTTATCATGTCATTTATTTATATGCTTATGCTTGGCCATGCTTAGAATGGGATAATTGGGATATAAGATCATCAGTTTTATTTACCTTACTCTTGAATGAGACATTATGAGTTATGTAGAGGTAGGGATCGAGGCAAGTTGGATGATTTGGTTGGTGCTGGGTGTATGAGACTCGGGTTTGTGTTTAGTACTTGCCTGGGTTCTAAGGACCGGTTCATGGAGCATGTAACATGGCTTTACCGTGCCAACCACATGCTGAGATGGGGCAGCTTGGCCAATTAATTAGGTGTATCCCCGGCATAGTATGGGTGTGTTGGATGGTGCGGGGAATAGGTGTCAGCTGGACTACCATATGAACCGCAAGGCTCAAGAGGGGGCCACTGCAGCGGGGTTGGAGCCTCTTGTATGCTGTTAGGGGTAAAACCTCAGTGGGCCCACGCTCGTCGGTAATCCCTTTGTAAAGGCTTCGTAGTGATCTCCTGGCTACACACCTGGGAAGTGTGAATGTGGTTCGCGGCCACTGGCATAATGGAGGTTCTTTTAGTCCACCCAGCAACGGGGGATGAAATCACTACATGTGGGTACAGTGGTGCAAACTCTGCAGAGTCAAAACTGTCATGACAGCCGTGCTCACGGTAGAGCGGCTTGGACTTATTCATGATTAGAGGATGATGAATTTGGAAGTTGAGGATGTTAAGCGGGGAGCTTGACATTGAATATGATGTTATGGTTACTTTATTTTGATGAAGGGTTGAGGGATTGGGACCATTTCACCTGTGTAGTAATGTAGGTGCTTAATAAGCTAAGGTGACAGGTATTAATTGCGTAGTGCTTTAACCATGAGTTCAACCTCTCCTTGCTCTAGCCTTGCATGACATAACTTTCCCACACTTGCTTAGTACCAACGGTACTCAAACTTGCTTTTCTGTTGGTTTATATTGCTGCTCAGGTCAAGAGAATGATGTGGTGTTTAATGACCAAAACTTTGGTCCCGAGGAAGGATTCTAGGCTCGCGGAGTCCCCCGGGCAACGACTGTGACGGAGCCCACAAGATTTATATTCCGCTGCTGCTTTATTTACATGTCATGAACTATTTATCGTCCATCGAGACGTATGCTATGTAAGACTTATTTATATTCGACACCTGGCTTGTAATAAATGATGCTTCACTATTTGTCATCACATGTATGAGAAAATGATCCTGGCATACATGTGATATACACTCGGTTGTTCTTCGGAGAAACCGAGTGTGACAGAAGTGAGCTCTGAGGATGACACGTGTCCAGTAGGACCAAACCTCTCGGAGGCGGGCTCCGAGAGTGACACGTGTTCAGTAGTGAACCTCTTGGAGGTGAGCTCCGAGAGCGAAACGTGTCCAACAGGGCCGGACCTCTCGGAGATGAGCTCTGAGAACGACACGTGTCCCGTGGGTTGGACCTCCCGTTTCTCCGCAGAGACTAGCTCCGGGGACAACACGTGTCCCATGGGGTCGGACCTCGACCCTTCCGCAGACGCAAGCTCCGAGCCTGTGACATAGCCAGTTAGCGGTGGACCTCACCCCTTTTTGCAGGGATAAGCTCTGAAGGCGCCACGTGGCCAGCGGGCCGCGGGAAGTGTCTACGGCGCTCTCGGTGAACTGGAATTTGCTCTTTTTGGCTATCTTTTTTATTCTTTCTCTGTTCCTACATCTTTTAAGATGCTTTCTCTATATAAAATATGAATGCATGCATGAATACAAAATTGAGGGTGTTACACGTACCATTGTGTCCGATAGAGGATCGCTGTTCATAACCCATTTCTGGGAACAGCTACACGCATCCTTTGGAACCAAATTGATTAGAAGCTCTGCGTATCACCCTCAAACTGATGGGCAAACTTAGTGGGTGAATCAAATACTTGAAGATGTGCTAAGAGCGTGTGCCATACACCACGGTAAGAACCGGGATGATCACTTACCATTGGCGGAGTTCTCATACAACAACGGTTATCAGACGAGCATCAAAATGGCACCATATGAAGCTCTCTACGGCCGAAAGTGCCGCACACCATTGAATTGGTGCATGTCCGGTGAGCGAGTAACGTTCGGGGTTGATCTTGTCAATGAAGCCGAAGAGAGAGTTTGGATAATACAAGAGAACCTCAAAGCTGCTCAATCTCGTCAAAAGAGCTACGCGGATCAGAGGCGTCGATTGCTGCATTTCGACGTCGGAGAACATATTTATCTTCGTGTGTCTCCGATGAAAGGAATTCATAGGTTCGGTGTCAAGGGGAAACTTGCTCCCCGATTCATCGGTCTGTTTGTCATCACGGAGAAGTGTGGGACCGTAGCCTACCGGCTGGAACTACCAGCAAAACTTGCTGGTATTCACGACATATTTCACGTGTCCAAGCTGCAGAAATGTCTCAAGTGTACCCCTGCTGCCCGCACCGAAGACATTGACGAGCTGAAGCCAGATCTCACATACACCGAGCAGCCCATTCAGATTATCGATGGAAAGACCCGGATCACCCGAAACCTGACTTTGAAATTTTACAAAGTCCTGTGGCGTAATCATACCGCGGAAGAGGCGACGTGGGAAAGTGAAGATTACATCCACAAGAACTATCTGGACTTTTGTCATAGACTTTGTAATTACCCTCCCGTCTCGCCCTTCTTTTGTAATCTTGGGACGAGATTCCTTTTTAGGGGGAGGAATGTAAAGGTCCCAAAAATGTGAATACAAATGAACAAAGTTTGAGTGAAAGTTGGTTTCATATGTATGAAAAATGGGACTTGTTTCAAACTTTCACATGTGATAATACACATGAGAGGGCTCTCTAAACAAGCTTATGGTTACTTACATGCTTGGACCCAAGGTGCATTAAAACCACATATTTGAAGTCTCATGTGCAATGGAAAGGTTAAAAATCAAATTGTGAACGATATGTTCAACTCAAATATCAAATGAGGGCAGAACAATGGATTGCAAACTGTTGTGTTAAAAAGCTTATTTGCAGAAGCCAAACCAAAAACCAGATTTCATATTTGAATTCCTTAGGTCCATATTAGTGGGTATGCAAAATTTCATGAATTTTGGAGATGTTTTGCTACCCATTTTCAAAAGGACTTAAATTTGCAAAGAATTCAAATACACATTTAAATTTGGATGAAATTTGTCCAATTACCCAAACGCAGTTCAGTTTTCAACTCCAAACAATTGAATTCATCATTTGCTAAAATTTTGGAGATATTTTAGAGGACAGGAGGGAGCTGATTGTGGGACCCGCATGTCATTGAGGCAGTTAAGATTGCAAAAGATCTTCAGTGTTCAGTCTTCACTTCTCCACTCGATAGTCACCGAGACAGAGCCGCAGTTCACCCTGGCGACACCGAGCGGCACCAAGGACACCTCCTCTCTGCTGTACCTCGGGCTGGAGAGCTGTGTGTGTGGTTCTTCACCCCTGCCGTGCTCCTTTTGCCCACAGGACCGAGACCCCGTCTCTGGTTTCCTTCTCCCTCGCACACGACAACAGAGCCACCGCCGCTACTCCTTCGATCGCTCGGGCAACCATGAGCTCGGGTGCATGCCATGGCAAAGTAGCAAAACGGCACCACGGTAACCCCCATGACTTCCTCGGACCACAGCCGAGCGGTTCTTGGCTTTTCTCACTCGGAAACAAGTTTTCCCGTGGCGGCCGAACTACAACCGAAGGGAGGTTGCATGTGGACAGCCCTACAGAGAACTTCTCACGCCCGAGCGAGAGCACCTTTGGATGCGCCAAGGTCTCATGCTGCTCACCTCCAAAGCATGGCTCGAGTGGTGGATCACCGCCGGCGGAATTTCAGTTTTTGTCCTGGCCGGCGCAAAATGAACCGCGGGTAAGAAAGAATCAAATTCTTGATCGATTCTTGCTTAGAGCTCACCAAATTAGGCACACATAAGCTATACTTGGTAGGCAAGAAGTTCTCTTTGGAACCCTAGCATGAAACCCACTGTTGACGGCATATTTCAAACTTTCCCGATGGCGCACCGCCATTTTCATATCGGGCGCACGGTGAGAACTACTTTAGCGCCCTTTCCTAGCTAGTTTGAGCTTACGTCGAGCATCTCCATAATCCACTCATGATGTAGCACCGATCCTCCACTGATGATGTAGCACCGATCCTCTGGGTATTTGGCGAGCTAGAACGTTTGGCGCTATGTTGTTAAAGTTCGGGTAAGCCGCCGCCCCGTCGCAAGCTATGTGTTAGCCGTCGCCGGTCTGGGGAAACCCTCCCACCATGTTCCTCACATGATTCTAGGGGCTAGCGGTGAGTGAGAGAATGGGAGGAGGCCGGGAGGTTGAAATCCGGCGAGCTCGGGCGGCGAGGGCGCACGGGAGCCGAAGGTTGAAGACGATGGTGCCCGGGCCCGCTGTTAGTGAGAGACTGATTAGTGCTGGGATTTTCTGCAGCCTCGGGTCACTTTTTGACTGTGCCCCAATATCCCTGTGGCCCCGTCTTCATCTCAGCAAGTGACACGTAGGCCCGGGCTCGCTGTCAGGGATTTAAATTTTTCTCCGGTTGAATTTGAATTCCAGATTTCCTCCAATGTTTAGAAGAGCATAACTTTTGCTAGGAAGCTCCAAATTCAGTGATTTAAATTTGGTTAGACTCAGGTTGAAAAACTCTATCCATATATGCAACCCAATTTGTATGAAAGTCAATAAATAATTCTGGAAAATTCTTTAAATCTTTTCAGCAAAAGAATTGTAGAGGGAGTTTGGTTCATCAAAAAATCCCCAAATTTTGCCAGAATAATCCCTAGGGTGCTATTGAACTCCTGTAAGAAGTTCAGCTCATTTGGAGTTGATTTGGTTAGGAGAATTCAGATTTCAAGTTGCTGTGTTCAAATGAATAAAGAAACTTTTTCAGGAATTCCCAAAACTTGAAAATTCAGTTCTGAGCAATTCTTAGCTCCCAAAATCCTAGGAAAATTCATGCCGGCTCTGTGAACTATAATTGAAATTTTAGTTCACTAAGTTTTACATGAACATGTGAGTTACTTCAGAATTAATTCCTTTTACCCTAACTGCTTAGGGAATTGTTCTGAATAAACCACTCAATGAAAAGTGCTACTTTTTGGTCCAGGAGACTTTCCTGTGACAAGGAACTCACATGAAAAATTTCGACTAAAGTTGAGCTTTGGATCAGTACTTTTCAATACACTTTTCTTAGGTGAAAATACTTCAATTAGGATGAACACTTAGTACTTGATCATATGTGGTAAACCCAACCCCACCACTAGCACCAGTGTCATTTTAAATTCTTAAACAGAGTTCCAGTTTCTAACTTGTCTTTAGGCTTGTTAGCAAAAGTTTTATAATTAAATACATATGCATTTCATATCGTATAGTCATCGACGTGGTGAGGTTGTGAAGCAGAAGGGAGTTGGATCAAGGAGTAAGTTGATCAAGCCTCAAGTGATCGACGACACTAACTGAATTTACATTCTTAGTCACCTGCAAAAAAGGCAATCCCCGGTTTGCATTCAAGCAATTTTATAAAGTCTTTTCATTTCTAGAGATCATAGCTTTGAGTGTTTGATTGCATTAGGTCTAGTTGATATTGAAAACCCAACTGCATGACCAGAATTTCCTAAGAGAGAAAGGGTAGAATAGCACCTCCTCGAATGGATTTGGGCTACGCTAAAGTTAGTTTGGAAGGACCAGTAGAAGTTGAGTAGTTAGAATCTACTCGCGAGTTTAGGGCTTGGTTTTATCGGAGCGAGTTAAGAATAGAAACATTGAGGAATGTTCACAATTAAGAAATGGAGACCGGGCAGGTAGATTTAGATGCAGCAGGCTGCGGACCGTGCGTGCATAGTCCTGCCTGTGTCGGTTAAGGCCCGTCTGTACTTGGCCCTGTTGGACAAGTTTGAGTTGTGTACCAGGCACATACTGGCTATACGGGACCCAGGAAACCGATGTACCTTGTGAGATCCACATTGGAACTTTTCTAATCGTCTTAGGCTTTTGGCGTCAAGACAGCAGGAGGTAACTCGCTCAAGAACATATCACTGCAGATATGTACCTTGAGGGAGCTTGCTGTTCGGGGCAACTGGATTGCGTCCTGTGTGGAAGAACTTGGGAAAGGTGGCCGCATACAACATCAGTCGAGGTTGCTGCCAGAAACTCGGAGTATGGGTGTACGTGTCGTGTAGTCCGGGCGTGTACTGATTCAAATCACCGTCGCTCGCGGTCATATGAGCATACTCGCCCACTGCGTCTTGACGTAATAAGAACTGAAGTGATTTCTTTTGAACTTGATAAGGCTTGTGTTTTAAATTGTATTGTAACCATGCTTGACATAGAGATAGTTCTAATTAAACTTCACTTCACTTTGTGCAGGAAGCATCGCAACAAAGCGTTTCTTGTTTGATTGTGGAATTACGATGCTGTTCGGCTCGAGGTCGTTAAAATGAGGCTTAAAACCTGAAAGTTAAGGATCAACTGTAGGCGAGTCCTTTATGCAAATTCAGCTAACCTATTTCAATCCGTCGTGCATGTAGAGTTTCTTGTTTAGGGGAGATGGATCAGTCTTTCTGAGCCTATGTGCTCATGCTTGCTATAGGAGTGATTTTGCAGGTCAACATTGAAGCTTATGAGAAGGTTGTCTGGTGAGACTCGGAGACTTCCGAGTCGTTTAACACAAGGAGAACCCAGCCGCTGATGTTGTCTTCGTGGTCCTAGCGAGAAGAGTCCGCGGGCTAGATCTCTTCTCGAGTGCTCAGTAGTTATTCGACGTGAGCTGATTATAGTCTTCTGCTGTAGTTATTTGATGTAAATTATTCACAAAGAACCTTTGTAAGCTTCCGTTTTTTATTTATGTAATACATGTTTCCTTACATGTGTGCCGTTGGGTGCCGCATATCATGGCACCACCCAATGCAATTCCTTGGCGAGCGGCACGACCACGTGAACTGGTGTCGGGCCCTCTCAAATAAGCATTGAACTGGGGTGATCTGGACAAGCACGGCTTGCGGTTATGCCAAATGATATTGTGGTTTGCTTGCTTTAAACCTAAGCACCGGTTAATACGAGAATATGTTAGGAAAACAGTGCCAACACATGGCCAAATATGGGTGTGGTATAGCTGACTAATTAGGTGCGTTGTTAGTTTGTCATAGACCATTGGATGGCGCGGGGAATGGGAGTCAAGGATGGACTGCCTTGGGAACTGCATGACACACGAGGAGGCCAATGGGTGGAAGAATGGAGATTCAAATCTACCAGTGAAACCTCAGTGCGTCCGTACATCCTAGTAGCCCCTTCGTAAAGGCTATTTTGTGTGTTGCCATAATGGAGGTTTCTCTAGTTGCTGACGGGTGACAAAATCAAGAACTTGTGGGTAAAGTGGTGTCACCTCTGCAGAGTGTAAAACTATCATGGTAGCCGTGCCTCCGGTTACAAACACCTAGCAGACTTCCATGATTAGAGGCAAAACATGGGATAGTTATTCGGGTATGGTTATGGTATTGTCATTTATGATTGGTTTGGGTTATGCTTATGAGAATGGATTCGGTTATGTGAGTATGTGCTGATGATGAGCAATTGTGAGTATGAGATGATCTTGAGAATGAGGATTGGCTGGTTAAACTTGATAAATGATGAAGCATGATTGTATTGAACATGAGATATGATGAATTACTTGGTTACGTTGGGATTTAACTCACCTAGACATTCTAGGCTGCTTTCTTGTAATTGTGAAATAAAATTTGCTTGCTGCAATTAACCTGTAACACCCTCAAATTCATTCCCATGCATTGCACACATTTTTCATGTAGAGAAGCATTATAAAAGAGGTAGAAATGGAGAAAGAACCATAGAAATGGAGAAAGAACAATGGACACAGAGAAAAGAATCATAGAAATGGAGAAAGGACCATAGAAATGGTGAAAGAACCATAGAAATGGAGAAAGGACCATAGAAATGGAGGAAGGAACCATAGAAATGGAGAAGGGCATATAGAAATGGAGAAAAGGAACATAGAAATGGAGAGGGGAATGTAGAAATGGAGAGTGGGACATAGAAATGGAGAGGGGAATTTAGAAATGGATTAAGTGACATAGAAATGGTGAGGAATGGGAAAAAGATAGCTGAAATGAGCTATTTTCAATTTCCCCAAATTTTCCCCAAATCCTCCAAATTCCCCAATTCCCCAAAAAAAGGGGAGTTTTCCCCACATTTGGGAAATTTTCCCCAAATTGCTGCCGCACCAAATTAATTGGGGAAAAGTTTGTTAGGATTTTGCTCCGATTGGATTAGGATTTTCCCCCCTCCCCCCTTATAAATAGAACCCAAACCCCCCCTTGGCCGCATCCACCCTCCCCTTCCACCCCCCACCCCCAAGTCGGCGACTTGGAGGCCCTAGCGCCCAACTCGCCGAGTTGCCCCCCCCTCGCCGGAGTTCAGTTGCTCATGATCCCCGCCGATGAGCCCCGCCGTTGAGCCCCGCTGTTGAGCCCCGCCGTAACGCCTCGCCGTCGCCGGAAAAAAGCCGACTATATGTCCTGCCCTAATCATCCATAGCAAAATTATCCACTGGTGCCATTGCTAGGAGGAAGACCCTGCCACCAAAAGGAAGTGAGGTAGGTCCCCATTACCCATCTTACGACGTCGCCGCTGTTTCTACGCATCCGTTTTTTCACCCCCTTCGAGCAGAAAATTTTACTTGTGGACAGTTCGCGTTTTGTTCTATTTTTGACGGTGGAATTGATCTAGATCTTGAGGTAAGATCATCACCATGTCCACACTTGATCCAAGCACCCTTGTTCATCATAAAACCCCATGAAAGCCCGTTAAAACATGGAAGAACATGTACAAACTGGTTTAATAAAAATGCACCATAGGATTTGCATTCATCTACCCCATTGCATCTTGAGTAAAGTTTGTGCATGATGATTGATTTCTGTGAATTTTGTATGTGCGTGATCGTGAGTACAAGAAAAAGCTCAATAGGCCATCTACGAGGAATTACAGAACCAAGACTTCGAGACACTCATACAACAAGAACCACGGAAGCAAGGCAAGTGCCCCTTGACCATATTGATCCCATGTTTTGAAACTGTTTTGTTTACGAAAATGTGTATGGTAGAGTCAACTTGATGGGACAAACTTTTATAGGATATTAATAGTTTTATTAATCATCCATGTCGCCGGGAAAGTTGATGAGTCGGGTATGGTCATTTTTTTTCTTTTTTACTTCGCTTAATTCACGGGATACGGGAATCTGAAATAAAACATGTCTAGCTACTGCACTCATATAAATAATGATAATGAGATCTTGATGATGTTAATGGGCAAGGAATCGGGGAGATCTAGGCAAGATTGGTTCATGAATGTTGCTGCATGAGATGGTGGAACTTGCCGTAGATCTAAGGACCGGTTCATATGAGAATATGCCAGAAAAACAGTGTCACCACAAGGCCATGTATGGGTGCAGCTTAGCTGATTAATTAGGTGTGTTGCTAGCTTGTTATGGACCGTGGATGGCGCGGGGAATGGGAGTCAAGGAGGACTGCCCTGGGAACTGCATGGCACAAGAGGGGGCCCGTGGGTGGGAGAATGGTGATTCGAGCCTGCCAGTGAAACCTCAGTAAGTCCATACATCTAGTAGCCCCTTTGTAAAGGCTATTTTGTGATCTCTTGGCCATACACCGACTGTTGTGTACTGGTATAATGGAGGTTCTGCAGTCGCCGACGGGTGACGAAATCACAAACTTGTGGGTAAAGTGGTGCCACCTCTGCAGAGTGTAAAACTATCATGATAGCCGTGCTTCCGGTCACAAGTACCTGGCCAACATCCATGATTAGAGGGAAAACATGGGATGGTTATTCGGTATGGTCATGGTATGGTTATTGGGATTGGTTTTGGGACTGTTTTAAGTCATGACATTGAGTTTGGTTTTGGTTATATGCATATGAGATGGTTATGAATAATTATGAGCATGAGATGAACTTGAGAAAGATTAATGGTTGGCTGAGACATGATAAATGGTGAATTATGATGAAGGAATGTTGCTGTTATAACATGGTTATGATGGGATTAAACTCACTTAGAAATAGTTGCTGTTTTTATCATGTCTGTGAAATAAATTTTGCTTGCTGCAATGAGGTTTCTTATTCCCTACCTTGTTGTAAGCTACATGTCATACTTTTCCCGCACTTGCTGAGTACGACATGCACTCACCCTTTCATTATCACATAAACATCAGCAACAGGAGAAGAGTACTTTGAGGACCATGTGGAGTACTATGCGTGCGAATTACCGTCAACATACCTGTGGAGTTGAAGATGGAGCCTGCTGCCTTTATTGATATTCCGCTGTCGTTTAGAGACTTCCGCTGCAAGAATAAGTTAGAGATTCATGAGTGAGACAATGAGTCGATATAATAAAGAACTTAAACACTATTTATTCGTGGTTATATTCTGAATTCAATTTGTGGATTACATGTGTATATGTGATGAACATCCTGGGCACACATTTGCATTAACTTGGTTCTGTTTTCGGAACCAGGTGTCACAGATTGGTATCAGAGCCACGTTGACTGTAGGACGCAAGCCTAGGTAGAATTGACACTCTAAAACACATAGGAACACCCCTCTAAACTGTTATTTTCGAGAATTGCTTGCTGCTGCACTTTACTTATCAATTCAGCCACCGCAAAGTGCTATTTTCAGCCCCTCCTTTTCTCTTCTTTTAGACAGCAACACCTTTGCTTTCTTGCTCCATAGCTTCTGAAGTTTTGGGAGTTATTTCTTCCTTCTCTAAAGTTTCTCATGTCTTATTTATAGATGCCGGTGACCAGGAGCACAGCACGCATAAGAGCTCGTCCACCACAACGTGGGAGTGCTCTTAACCAAATTGAGGTGTCCGATGGACCATATTGGGAGGAAGTGAAGACGGAACCTCGTGATGAAGATGAAGTCAATAGTTATATGCATGAGGAAGAGGATCCGGAAGAGGTGGAACCATTCGAAGACGACACGGAAGATGATCCACAAGAACAACATTGGTACGCACCTCAGGAGGAGTTTCACACAGGCTTACACCATGTGGAGCCTCATGAAACTATGATGGGAGGAGATGAACCTGAGGAGGAGCCACCCCTTGCTGAGACAAATAATGAAGGTGATGAATGGGCCAACCATTCAGTTCAAGAATTTCGGTCCGATGGAATGGAAAGAGGACACACATCCGGGGAGCTCAAAGAATTTTTGGATTGCTGCAGCCTATACCCGGAGTATCTCCTCAAGAAAGTCCCTCGTCGCGGACATGAAGAGTGGAAGGCTGATGTAACCATTCTATCTAACGGTAGGATTGTCACTCGGCACTTCACACCCACATGGAGAGCTACAAGGGCAGAAGCTATCGATGATGCTGCATGGGAAGCACTCACCGGCCTGTGCTACGCCTTCCATGAGCAGCTTGAGGGTACCACTTTTGAGCTGCATCCGTGTCGGAAGAGTGGCACAAGGGAGATCATTGGACCCCATGTAACATCCCTTTCCAACCCACAAGCTGCTGACAAGTCACAAAGGATGCTCGTGGAGTTAGGAAACCGCTATGCAAGCGCACAAGAAGAGATCCGTTACCTCCAGAAGAAGCTGTACTTGCTCGAAAAACAGGAGTAGACTCGTGCCAACACGGGAGCGAATGGAGCACCAGCATCATATAACCCTACATGGACTGCCAACTCACCATGGCGTGCGCCCATGTATGGATTACCCCCGTCACACGGCGAGAACAGCACCGGTTCACATGATTAAGTTTAGGATTCCCATTGAATGAGCTGTAATAGGAACATTTAAATCGTAGTAGCTTGAATAAGAGTGGTGGGTTTAACTTTTGTGATGATTGCTTGTGTTTATGTGCTGGTGTGAGTTGTGGGACGCTTCGGCGAATGTCCACATCCACACATAGTGGAGAGATGTGAGATGCTTCGGCATGTGTTCACATCCTCATATTGGCTGAAATTAATAAAAGAAGATATTTAGTTCATACACCTTCATGCATATAGTTGGGGGGATCAATCTAAACTTCTATTTTCTATTCTACTCTACCCTCTCTCAGATGGTGAGGTAAAACGCCAGCCGTCAAAGGAGGAACGCGCGTGGCAACAATGAACCACAAGAGGATGGCAACTTTGAAGTTCCTGAAAATGCTAACCCCGGGGCTGATGCAAACAACCTTGAACGGTTGATGGCTATGAAGAACCAGCTCATGCAAACTATGATACAAACATTGGGACAGCTGCAAGCCAACAACAACAACAATCCTAACACCGTTCCTGCACCCCAACCGCCACCACCGCCACCACTGCCGGCTCACAACAGATTGGGAGAGTTCATGAGGACTAGGCCACCTACTTTTGCACAAGCTAATGATCCCATGGAGGCTGATGATTGGTTGAAGTCCATGGAAAAGAAGCTTTCTATTGTTCAGTGCAATGATCGGGAGAAAGTTCTCTTCGCATCGGACCAACTTATGGGAGCAGCCGCTGACTGGTGGGATGCTCTTTGCAATGCTCATGTCGACCAGGAGACTATCACTTGGGCTGAATTCAAGGAGGAGTTTACGCTCTCATTACGTCCCTGCTGGAGTCATGAGGCTCAAAGGGCAAGAGTTCGAAGGTCTCTGCCAAGGAAAGAAGAGCGTGAATGAGTACCTCAACAAGTTCACGCAGCTGTCAAGGTATGCCTCAGAAGATGTCAACTCAGATTAAAGGAAGCAATACTTGTTAATGAGAGGATTGAACAATGAGATCCAAGTTCAGCTGCTCAACAACAATTATGCAAACTTCCAGAAGCTCGTTGACAAAGCTATAGTGGTTGAGAGCAAGATCCATGAGATCAAGCAAGAGGGCAAGAGAACGATGCCATACCAGCCACAAGGGAGCAATGTACGTCCCCGTTTCATGCCACCAGCTGCACCACAGTATGGCTCGTCCGCTTCTACTTTCCGCCCTGCAAATCCACCTCGCCCTAATCAACCACCGCAGCAACGGGCTGTTATGCAAGCACCTCATATGCCTTTGCCTCCTGTGCCCCGTCCCAACATGGGCGCCTATGCTCAAAACCAGCGTCGCCCCAACGTTCCTGCTGTTTTGGGAAACAAAGCATCCTTTGCATGCGGAGAGGCGGGACACTTTGCAAGTCAGTGCCCAAAGAAAGGTCTTGGACAGCCGACCAATACACCAAAACAGAACCCAAGGCCGAATGGAGGAGCTACGCAAGGTAACCGTGGGCAGAAGAACTATGCTCGTGGCAACGTGAATCATGTCTCCACTGAGGAAGCACAACAAGCTGAGGACGTCGTGATTGGTATGTTCCTTGTCAACTCCAACCCAGCCACTGTTTTTATTGATTCCGGAGCATCGCATTCATTCATATAATCTAAGTATGTTGCCAAGTTTAATCTGCCCATATCACACATGAAACACACTATGTTGGTTAATTCTCCCGGTGGAGAGATGAGGACTAATACAGTATGTCCAAAAGTAAACCTTAAAATAAGGGGGGTAGACTTTCTTGCCAACCTTATCGTCTTGGATTCCCAAGGGATTGATATAATACTTTGAATGGATTGGTTAAGCAAGCACAACGGAGTGATTCAGTGTGCTGAGAGGAGCGTGCAGTTGACAAATGAGCACGGTACTCGTATTGAGTTCGAGTCAGCCCAACCGGCAACCGAGAAGGCAGCATTGAACCACGTCGAAGAAGCAACATTGGAAAGCATTCCGATGGTTCAAGAATTTGCAGATGTGTTCCCAGAAGAACTTCCAGGTATGCTACCTGACCGGGACATTGAATTTGCCATTGATTTAGTACCTGGAACTGCACCTATAGCGAAAAGGCCGTACAGGATGCCCACTAATGAACTAGTAGAACTTAAGAAGAAAATTCAGGAGCAGCTAGAAAAGGTTTTTATGAGCCCAAGCTCGTCACCATGGGACCCAAAGGATGTGTGTGGATTATAGGTCTCTCAATGAGGTGATGATCAAGAATAAATACCATCTGCCCTGTATAGAGGACCTGTTCGACCAAATGAAAGGTGCTCGAATTTTCTCCAAGATTGATCTTCGGTCGGGATACTTCCAGCTGAAGATTAAGCCCTCCGACATACCCAAGACTGCATTTCGAACACGGTATGGTTCGTATGAATATACCGTTATGTCTTTTGGGTTAACAAATGCATCCGCATAATTTATGTACCTCATGAATAAGGTCTTCATGGAGTACATGGACAAGTTCGTTGTTGTTTTCATCGACGATATCATGGTGTATTCGAAAAGTGAGGAAGATCATGAAGAACACTTGAGATTGACATTGCAGAAACTGTGAGAGCATCAATTGCATGCCAAGTTCAGCAAGTGTCAATTTTGGCTAAAGGAGATATCATTCCTAGGCCACATCATATCCGAAGTAGGAGTATCGGTTGATCCCGGAAAAGTGGGAGATGTTTTGAAGTGGAATAAACCGCAGAATGTAAGAAATATTCGGAGTTTCCTTGGGATGGCTGGATACTACCGCCGGTTCATCAAGGAGTTCTCCAAAATAGCGAAGCCTATGACTGAATTGCAAATGAAGGGAAAATCATTTCAGTGGACACCAGTGTGCCAAGAAAGCTTTGAGGAGCTCAAGAAAAGACTAACCACAGCGCTGGTTTTGGTATTGTCGGACATGAGCAAAAGCTTCGACATATATTGTGACGCATCAAGACAAGGGCTTGGATGTGTGCTCATGCAAGAAGGACAAGTGGTAGCCTATGCGTCGAGGCAACTAAAGAAACACGAGCTGCATTACCCCACACATGACTTGGAACATGCAGCCGTGGTACATGCCTTGAAGATTTGGAGGCATTATATCGTTGGCCACCGATGTGAGATCTATACGGATCACAAAAGCCTCAAGTATAGATTCACGCAAACGGATCTGAATTTGAGGAAATGTCGATGGTTGGAACTCATCAAGGATTATGATGTTGGAATCAATTATCACCTCGGAAAGGCCAATGTAGTAGCTGATGCGTTGAGCCGAAAGGTAGCATGTCACCAACTCACGGTTTGGGAGCTGCCGCCCGAGTTGCACAAGGAGTTTGAACGGTTATATCTCGAGTTCTTGAAGGAGATGGAAGTGATAGAACTCAACTCCTCGCTCGAACAAGAGATACGAGATGGCCAAGGAACGGATGAGGAAATCAAGGAAATCAAGGAAAGAATCCGACAAGGCATAGAAAAGGACTTCAAGGAAGACGAGAAAGGCACACTTCGGTTAGGGAAAAGGAATTGTGTGCCTAACGTGAAGCACATCCGCTTCACGATATTAAAGGAGGCACATGACTCACCTTATTCCATACATCCCGGCTGTACAAGGATGTACAAGGACCTGAAAACTTGCTATTGGTGGGATGGTATGAAAAGGGACATAGCTGAATATGTTGCCTTATGCGATACGTGACAACGGGTGAAGGCCGAACATCAAAGACCCGCTGGACTGTTGCAGCCATTAAAAGTACCCGAGTGGAAGTGGGAAGACATCAGCATGGATTTCATTGTCGGATTGCCACGTACTCAATCTGGTTACGACTCTATTTGGGTTATCGTGGACCGTTGACAAAAACAGCACATTTCCTTCTTGTTAAGACCAAGTACAACGTTGCACAACTAGCCGAGCTGTATATGGAGAAAATCGTGTGTCGCTATGGAGTTACGAAAAGAATAGTGTCAGATTGGAGTACTCAATTTACCTCTAGGTTCTGGAAAAAGCTGCATGAAGCTATGGGTACACGACTGGATTTCAGCTCCGCTTATCACCCGCAAACCGATGGGCAAACTGAGAGGACAAATCAAACTTTGGAAGACATGTTAAGAGCTTGCGCCTTGAAGCATGGGCGTAGTTGGGATAAGAGATTGCCATATGCTGAATTCTCATACAACAACACCTACCAAGCCAGCTTGAAGATGTCACCTTTCGAAGCATTTGAATGTTGCCTAGAGGGGGGTGAATAGGCTAATAAAACCTGAAACTATTGCAAACAACGGATAAAACCTGAAGCAGGCCGGACTAGTCCGGTCTGAGGTCGGACTAGTCCGGTCTAAGTATAAATTTGCTTTTTAGGTTTCCTTTTAAGTTTGTTTGAGCGGAAAATATATGGTAGTCAAATAATATCACTAATTAGATGTGAATGATTAGATTGCGGGATAGTAGAACAATTTGCGGGTATTAACACAATGAAAGCTTAACAAGTAATTCTAGTGAGCAAGTGAGATAGTAGAGGAACCAAAAGACACGATTTATCCTGAGGTTCGATTCCGCACAGGAATCTACGTCCTCGTTGAGGAGTCCACCAAGGACCGGGTCTTTTCCAACCCTTCCCTCACCGAGTGATCACCAAGATCAAGCCCGGGCTTTCTCACTATCAAACAAATATGAATACAATGCTCTTAGGTGCTACTCACACCTTGAGGCTCCCTACACCAACCAAGTAGTTCTAGAATTCAAAGTACAACTGTTAAGAACTCAAAATAACAGTTAGAGTGCAAGAAAATCAAACCGAGAGCTCAAACGTCTATCACCACGTCTTTCCTCTCACAAAACCACTAACTCTTTAAGATCCAATCTTAGGGGTATAGAAGGTGAGGAAAGAGGCTTAGAAGAGCTCTAGGAATGAGTTTTCAGCGCTTAGGTTGTTATTCTTCTAATTCTCAGCCGAGGGGTCTCCTTTTATAGAAATCCCGGCATCTAGTGGTTACCAACTAAAGTCCGGACTAGTCCGGTCCCATCCCTGGACTAGTCCGTTCTTGAGGGACCACTCACGTCCCAAGGCTACCAACTAAAGTTTAGTGACCGTTGGACTCAAACGGTCATGAAACCCCGGGCTAGGACGGCCAAGAGCAGACTAGTCCGATCTTAGTTAGGAACCTTTGTTCCGTATGATAACGGACTAGTCTGGAATCGGCGGACTAGTCCAGTCCCAATGGCGGACTAGTCCGGTCTTACCAGACTTAGTCTAAAAACTCTCTAATCTATAGTTGCGGACTAGTTCACCCAACTTCGGACTAGTCCGAGCTCACACAGGAACCTTTGTTTCGTCCTAATTCGGACTAGTCTGAAGGGATTGGACTAGTCCGGCCTGTGGAGCGGACTAGTCCGATGGCACTCAGAGACTTCTTCTCCGGACCTAAGCGGCTTAGTCCGCTTAGCAGACTAGTCCAGCCTTCTAAGACTTAGTCTCACAACGGCTCAGACTCACACGACAACGGACTAGTCCGCCCTTGAACGGACAAGTCCGAACTCACTCAGAGACTCTTTATCCGGTCCAAAACGGATTAGTCCGGGTCCGAACGGACTAGTCCGGCCCATGGTCTAGACAAGTCCGGTCTCCCTTTTTTTCATACCTATGACTACGTCGTCTCATGATTCTAACTTTCTACCCTTCGTTTGAGCTCTCTAATGATTCTCAAGCACTCTAAAAGAGAAGACCCTGTACACAACTAGAAAATGTGAAAATTCTATTTTCTACTCTCCAAGTCTTCTTTTCCTTTTGCTTCTTGAGAGACTCCATATCCATTTCTTTGATAAACACCTGTGCTCATGCTCAGTAGAAACTTATTAGTATCTTAATTGTCGTCATCAATCAACTAAAACCCACGGGGATTACCTAGATGCACTTTCAATCTCCCCCTTTTTGGTGATTGATGACAACTCATTAAGATTTTCGATAAATAGATATAGTAGATTGTTTTCATAACACATGTGTGTATGATTCACTCCCCCTAAATGTGTGCACAAAGGATTGTCAAGGAAAAATATGCACAAGAGTGAGTTCTTTGGGAATTTCATACATACATGTGTTATGGTGGAGTGGCTAAGTGTGATGTGAGCATTAACCGCATTAAGAAAGATATAACATTTACGAGCAAACATATTTCAATATGGCATAATATGAAGACATAAAATAGCATTGTCATTACAAAATAACATAACGTGGCATAATATGGCATAGTTATTACAAACCATCATAAAGTGATGAGTGTTTAAAGAGCAAGACTACGACTAGACTACTCCCCCTTATTCTCTCCCTCTTTGGCATCAAGGCACCAAAAAGGGAAAGAAAAGAGAGAAAAACCTAATCACTATCATCTCGATCTTCGTCTTGGTCACTTTGAGTCTCCTCGTCCTCATCTTCATCGTCATCTTCATTGTCATCCTCTTGATGAGTGTGGGAGGTAGGAGGAGCAGCTGAGGAGGATCCAAAGTTGGCAAGCTCGTCCTCCGTGAGAGTGGGAAATTCTGTCACTTCGTCATCATCTGATGACGGTGGAGACATAGGTATCTCCATCTTGTCGCACATGGCCTTGAGATACTTCTCTAGGCGTTCTGTTGCTTCAATTACTGCATCGAAAGCTTGATGCTTCTTGTTTGCCATGTATGGCCAGTCCACCCACTGAGCAACAACTACCGGTGTATTCATTAGGAGATAGACAAGCTGGTAGTAGTCACAATGGAAGTCGCACCAGAAGCGAGGGTCTGGTGTGGTCTTCTCGTACTTATAAACCTCCTCTTCCAAGAACCTTCTGGCTTTGTCGACTCCTTTTTCCCCTTGAAGATTGCACTTGCCAAATTGGGTTGGCGGTTTGGGTTGTGCATAGGAGGTGCCCTTTCAAGAGGCCCAACAGGTCCCTGTGGGGGATTTTCCCTTCCACGTCTAGTGTTGTCACGAATGACGAGTCCCCTGTTGGCTAAGGCCTTTTTCCTAGGAGGATCAGCTGCTTTGCCTTTTCCTTTGTCTTGGGTTGATTTTTGGGGCTCGACATGTTGTTTGTCTTTCAGGGTTACTAGCCTCTTCCTCCTTGGAGGATCAACGGACTGAGAGGCTTGTGCTTCCCTGTTAGCCCGTTTCTTTGTCCGAGCCTCCCTTGCAGCAGTCTCTCCTGCCTCTGCCTCGGCTGCTGCATGATAAGCGGCTTGGCGAGCCGCTTTAGCCTCGGGGTTTGGAAGAGGACTGTCGCTGTGTCCTGACATGATCTGGTGAGAAAAGAAGTACTTAGTTGATGGAGCATTGCGTTTGAATTAGTTTACAACCCCAAAGTTAGGGGCTAAGACTGTATCAGCCGGACTTGTCCGAGCAGGAGGCGGACGGCCGGACTTGTCCGGTTGGAGTCCGGACTAGTCCGGACTCTACAGTTTTAAACCCTGACTGAGGTGATTTGATCACTAATTCAGCAAAGTAGTCGCAATACTATGAGGGAGTGCAATAATATGGTGTAGGAATATCAGAGAAGGCCTAAGGTACTAAAGGTATGTCCTAGAAATAAGATTTCGTGAAAGTCTAGGCTAGGTTAAAAAGTACCTTAGAGTGAAGAAATTTGATGAAATCCGCGGTTCGAAGGAGCGGAGATGGTCAGAGAAGAGTTCCCCGCACTCCACAAGCCTTGAATCGAGGATGCCTTCGAGGGATTTGAGGGAGGACTCCAAAATCGCCAATGGGGGCGAGTTTTGGAGGAGAGAAGGAGTGGAGGTGAATGAGGGAGAAGGAAGGGGTCAGCCCGACCCTTGTAGGTTAAGTCTCCAGGGGCTGGACTAGTCCGGTCCTTAGTCCGGACTAGTCCGGTCTGTCGGACTAGGTCCGGACAAGTCTCTAGTCCGGACTTGTCCGGGTGCTGGGCGGACTAGTCCGTTGTGGACTTGTCCGCTGTATCTCGGACTTCTTAGGATGCCCGTACTTGTCCAGCCTCTAGGTCGGACTAGTCCGGGTCTTAAAGTCTGAAAAAAATTCTTATATATTAGAATTTTGCCTTTGTTTGCGATGGATTTACTTTCACCTGCTATATGGTCCATATATAAATATAAATATATATATATATATATATATATATATATATATATATATATATCGAACACAAAATTAATGATGACCACAGTATAGTTAAAAATAATATGAGAGGAGAAATAGAGGAGAAACAAGTTTTTCACAATCGTGCACATTTTTGAAAGTTGTGAAAAATTTTGAGGACTTCTATTTGCACAACTTTTCAACTCACATTCCTAGAGTCTAGGATATTCAGCTCATTTCGAAGTTCACAAAATCGTTTTTCATCTAGTGGTTTGGTGAAAATATTGGCTAGTTGTTTTTCAGTTCTTACATGTGAGATAGTTATGTCCCCCTTTATAGAATGATCTCTCAAAAAGTGATGTCGGATGTCTATATGTTTGGTCCTAGAGTGCTCAAAGGGATTGTTGGCTATCTTAATGGCACTCTCATTGTCACATAGGAGTGGAATGTGGTTCATATTGTGACCATAATCCCTTAGAGTTTGTCGCATCCAAAGAAGTTGAGCACAACAACTCCCGGCTGCAACATACTCCGCCTCAGCTGTGGAGAGAGCAATGGAGTTTTGTTTCTTGGATGACCATGATACTAGGGACCTACCAAAAATTGACAAGTCCCTGAGGTGCTTTTTCTATCTATTTTACATCTGGTGTAATCCACATCGGAGTATCCGATGAGATTAAACATAGATCCCTTTGGATACCATAATCCTATGTCAGGTGTGTGAACTAGATATCTTAGGATCCTTTTAACGGCTGTTAAATGACATTCTTTAGGTGATGCTTGAAATCTTGCACATAAACATACACTAAGCATGATATCCAGCCTAGATGCACAAAGATAAAGTAATGAGCCAATCATAGAGCGATATACCTTTTGATCCACGCTTGGTCCATCTTCATTGAGGTGAAGGTGCCCATTTGTTGCCATTGGTGTCTTGATGGGTTTTGCTTTGTCCATGTCGAACTTCTTGAGTGTGTCTTGTGTGCACTTGGTTTGACTAATGAACGTGCCTTCCTTTAGTTGCTTGACTTGAAAACCGAGGAAGAACTTCAACTCTCCCATCATGGACATCTCAAACCTATCTGTCATTATCTTACTAAACTCATTACAAAAAGATTTGTTAGTAGAACCAAATATAATGTCATCGACATATATTTGGCACACAAAGAGATCGTTGTCTACATTTTTCGCGAAGAGTGTATAATCTGCTTTGCCTATCTTAAACCCGTTATCAATAAGAAAGTCTCTAAGACACTCATACCAAGCTCTAGGAGCTTGTTTGAGGCCATAGAGAGCTTTATGCAACTTAAACACATGATCAGGATATTCTTGGTCTTCAAAGCCGGGTGGTTGCTCCATGTACACCTCCTCCTTGATTGGACCGTTTAGGAAGACACTTTTCACATCGATTTGATAGAGTTTAAAATCATGGTGAGTGGCATAGGCTAATAGAATACGAATGGACTCAAGCCTAGCTACGGGAGCAAAGGTTTCATCGAAATCCAAACCTTCGACTTGAGCATATTCCTTTGCCACAAGTCTGGCCTTATTTCTCGTCACCACTCCGTGTTCGTCTTGCTTGTTGCGGAACACCCACTTGGTGCCTACCACGTTTGCATTTGGTCTTTTCACTAGCTCCCATACTTGATTTCTTGTAAAGTTGTTTAATTCTTCTTGCATAGCTACCACCCAATCCGGATCCTCGAGTGCATCTTCCACCCTAAATGGTTCCAAGGACGACACAAAAGAGTAATGTGCACAAAAATTAGCTATTCGAGAACGTGTTGTTACCCCTTTTGTGATATCTCCAAGGATGTTATCAACGGGGTGATCTCGTTGAATGCTTTGATGAACCCTTGGGTTAGGCACTTAATTTCTTGAGTGGTTTTCTTCTTCTTCTTCTCCCCCTTGATCAACATCATGGTTTCGATTTTCTCCTTGTTCAAATTGACCGTCTTGATCTGGGGGTGCTTGAGTTTGATGTTGAGTGAGAGGTGTCAATTGTGATGAGCTTGTAGCATCTTGTCCTACATTTTCTTGGGGGCGGACTTCTCCAAGCCCCATTCTTCTTAGTGCTTCACATGGTGCTTCTTCTTCATCTAGTACACATTGATCAACTTGCACCACTTGGGAGCCATTAGTTTCATCAAACACCACGTCACGTGCAATTTCAACACACCCGGAGGTTTTGTTGAAGACACGATAAGCGTAGGTGTTTGAGTCATAACCAAGTAGGAAACCTTAATCGGATTTCGAAGCAAACTTTGAAGTCCTAGGCTTCTTGTTGAGAATATAGCATTTACTTCCAAAAACTCGAAAGTAGGAGATATTGGGTTTGTTACCGGTTAGGAGCTCGTATGAGGTTTTCTTCAAAAGTCGATGGAGGTAGAGGCGGTTTGTAGCATGAAAAACGGTGTTGACTGCCTCCGCCCAAAATCGATCCGAGGTCTTGTATTCATCGAGCATGGTTCTTGCCATCTCTATGAGTGTTCGGTTCTTCCTATCAGCCACCCCATTTTGTTCGGGGGTATAAGGGGCTGAAAACTCATGTTTGATGTCCTCTTCATCCAAATATTCTTCTACTTGAGTGTTCTTGAATTCAGAACCTTGTCACTCCTTATCTTCTTGATTTTTGAGGAAAACTCATTTTGAGCTCTCCTCAAGAACTTCTTGAGGATACCTTGAGTTTCTCCCTTATCATGCAAGAAAAATATCCAAGTGAAACGAGAATAATCATCAACAATTACAAGACCATACTTGTTACGCCCAATGCTTATGTAGGTGACAGGGCCGAAGAGGTCCATGTGAAGCATCTCCAATGGTCTTGTTGTCGTCATCACATTATTGGCGGGATGAGCTGTTCCAATTTGTTTTCCTGCTTGGCACACACTACATAGTCTATCTTTTTCAAAAACAACATCTTTTAGTCCACGAATGTGATCCCCCTTTAGAAGTTTTTGTAACTTCTTCATACCAACATGGGCTAGTCTTCTATGCCACAACCATCCCATGTTGGTTTTTGCTATTAAGCATGTGTCAAGTTGAGCTTTATCTGTGGTAAAATCGACCAAGTAAAGCTTTCCCTTTAACACACCCTTAAAGGCAATTGAGTTATCACTTATTCTAAAGACGGTCACATCCTCGTTAGTAAACAAGCAATTATAACCTTTCTCACATAATTGAGATATGGACAATAGGTTATAATCTAGTGATTCAACTTGTAGAACATGTGAAAGAAAGTGTTGAGAAGAGATTGCAATTTTAGCAAAACCGAGTACCCTTACTTGGCTGTTGTCACCGAAATAGATGCTATCATTTGGATCATCATTTTCTTAATACTCGACAAACATTTTCCTCTCTCCGGTCATATGGTTAGTGCACCCACTATATAGCACCCATTTAGTGCCACCGGAGGAGTAGGCCTGCAAAACAATTTAAACTTTGCTCTTAGGTACCCAAACTTGGTTGGGTCCTTTGAGGTTAGTTACTAGGCATTTGGGCACCCACACACAAGTTTTTGGGCTCTTGTGGAGTGGCCCAACATATTTTGCATATACTTTACCAAACTCACTTTTCATAAGAACATAAGATGCATCAAAATTATGAACTATGTTAGAATTTACATTTTTGGCAATTTCATGTGAGGTAGATGCAAGGCTGTCACTCTTGACTTGACTTGAGTTTTCTTTGACAAAGGCTACGCATTTGTTATTGTTTTTGAGGATTCTAGCATTTTGCTTTCCTTCCCTAGTATAGCCAAGTCCATCTTTGATGAAGGGAGATCTTGTGATTGAATGGGCACTACGTGCATATTTGATCTTCTCTTTATCAAAGATCCCACTTTGGTGTGTATTCTTGCTTTGTGCCTCTTTGAGCTCATTTTTCAAGTTTAAAACAAAGCTGGCACATTTGCAAGTTTTAGAGTTGGACTCTTTACTTGTTGAGAAAGAGTTTTTGGAGGATGAATTACTTGAATTAAGTGAGTCAAGTTGTGCTTCAAGATTCTTGTGAGCTTTGGTTAAACTTACAAGTTCATCTTGAAGTGCTACATTCTCACTTTTAAGCTGAACACAAGTCTCCTTGCTCATGGAAAGTTCGCTTTCAAGTGTTCTACTCTTTTCTCTCTCGAGTTCAAGGAGTTTCTCAATCTCAAGGTTTCTTTCCTTTTCAAGGATAAGAAATTCTTCTTGTTGATTGAGAAGCTCTTCTTGTTCAAATATTTCATCCGATAACATTTTCATTTTAGCTATAGCCTTTTTGTTTAATCCTTTAAATTTGAATTCGTTTTCACTACTACTATCAAAGTCACTATCATCTTCAATATGTAACTTAGAAGGTTTAGACATTACCTTGCGCTTTCCTTCCTTTGCCATGAGGCATGTGTGACTTCGGCTCATCCAATCACCCTTGTTTGGGAAGAGTGATTTCTTCATGGTTGGCTTCTTGATGGCTACGTTTGCCACTTTTTCTTCATCCTCGGAAGAGTATTATTCGTTTGAGTCCCATTCTTCTCCGATGTGGGCTTGTCCATAAGTCTTCTTCTTTGTGAAGAATTTCTTATCATGAGGCTTCCCATCCTTCTTCTTTCTCTTGTCATCTTCCTTGCTACGGGGGCAGTTCACAATGAAATGCCCATGTTCTCCACAGTTGTAGCAAGTCTTCTCTGTTCTTGACTTGCCCTTGTCTTTACTCTTGTTCTCATAGTGATGGCTTCTCCTTCTCCTCATCAACCTTCTGAATCTTTTGATGAAGAATGCCATTTCTTCATCATCCATGTCCGTGCTCTCATCATCACTTTCTTCATCTTCACTTGTGAGTTATGTTTCTTTTGCCTTGGACTTGGATGTGGCCTTGAGAGCAATGCCCTTCTTCTTCGATGAAGTGATCTTTGCTAGGTCATTGACGTGTTGGGCTTCCTTTTCCATCATCTCGTGGTTAATGATCTTCCCTAGCACTTCATCCGGAGTCATCAAGTGAAAGTTTGGACTTTCCCGGATTAAGGTGCATAGGGTCACATGCGAGGCATCAATGCTCTTATCATTCTCTTGTCCACCTCATGATCATTCCATTTCTTGCATCCGTACGCCCGACTCTTGTTGATAAGAGTTTTCAGTCGGTTGTACATTTCTTGAGGTGTTTCGCCTTCTTCCATGGTGAATCTTCCAAGCTCTCCTTCTATCATCTCAATCTTGGCTTCCCTCACAGATCGGTTTCCTTCATGTGCGATCTTGAGGGTGTCCCAAATATCTTTGGCGAGTTCCAACCCATCTACCTTGTTAAATTCTTCAATGCTTAGAGATGATTTGAGCACGGCTGCCGCTTGTGCATTGCGATGGATTTGTTGTTCTTGTTCTAGGGTGAGTTCATCCTCGTCTTCGGGGATATCTATACCTGTACATACCACATGCCAAAGACTTGGGTTCAAGGAAATTAGATGCAACTTCATGTTGTGTTTCCACATTGTGTAGTTAGTTCCATCAAAGTGAGGTGGTTTGCCTAGAGGAATTGATAGATAACTAGAATGAGAATTTAGACGTTCACAGTTAAAAGGATATCGTGAGTAGTCTTGTTGACTACTCTTGAGCTTCTTCTCCAACTTCTCCTTCTTTTTCTTTTTAGCCTCCTCCTTCTTTTCGAGGAGTGCCATGAGACGAAGAACTTCTTCATCTTCTTCTGAGCTTGAAACATCTTGTGGAGGAGTAACCGCTGGAGGCGGGTTAGAACCTTGTTCTTCAAAGTTGCTCGAACTTGCTCCTTTTCCCTTGTCGAGATCAATTTGACTACCGACCTTGTCCCCCATCTCCTCTCCAAGCGGTTAAGATTTTGTGAAGAGTTAGGCTCTAATACCAATTGAAAGTTGCCTAGATGGGGGTGAATAGGCTAATAAAACCTGAAACTATTGCAAACAGCGGATAAAACCTGAAGCAGGCCGGACTAGTCCGGTCTGAGCTCCAACTAGTCCGGTCTAAGTATAAATTTGCTTTTCAGGTTTCATTTTATGTTTGTTTGAGTGGGAAATATATGGTAGTCAAATAATATCACTAATTAGTTGTGAATGATTAGATTGCGAGATAGTAGAACAATTTGCGGGTATTAACACAATGAAAGTTTAACAAGTAATTCTAGTGAGCAAGTGAGATAGTAGAGGAACCAAGAGACACGATTTATCCCGAGGTTCGATTCCACACAAGAATCTACGTCCTCGTTGAGTAGTCCACCAAGGACCGGGTCTTTTGCAACCCTTCCCTCACCGAGCGATCACCAAGACCAAGCCCGGGCGTTCTCACTATCAATCAAATGTGAATACAATGCTCTTAGGGGCTACTCACACCTTGAGGCTCCCTACACCAACCAAGTAGTTCTAGAATTCAAAGTACAACTGTTAAGAACTCAAAATAACAGTTAGAGTGCAAGAGAATTAAACCGAGAGCTCAAACGTCGATCACCACGTCTTTCCTCTCACAAAACCACTAACTCCTTAAGATCCCATCTTAGGGGTCTAGAAGGTGAGGAAAGAGGCTTAGAAGAGCTCTAGGAATAAGTTTTCAGCGCTTAGGTTGTTATTCTTCTAATTCTCAGTCGGGGGTCTCCTTTTATAGAAATCTCAGCATCTAGCCGTTACCAACTAAAGTCCGGACTAGTCCGGTCCCATCCCCGGACTAGTCTGTTATTGAGGGACCACTCACGTCACAAGGCTACCAACTAAAGTTTAGTGATCGTTGGACTCAAACGGTCATGAAACCCCGGACTAGTCCGGCCAAGAGCGGACTAGTCCGATCTCAGTCAGGAACCTTTGTTCCGTATGAGAACGGACTAGTCTGGTATGGGCGGACTAGTCCAGCCCCAAGGGCGGACTAGTCCGGTCTTACCAGACTTAGTCTAAAGACTCTCTAATCTAGAGCTACGGACTAGTCCACCCAACTTCGGACTAGTCCGAGCTCACACAGGAACCTTTGTTCCATCCTAATTCGGACTAGTCTGAAGGGATCGGACTAGTCCGGCCTGTGGAGCAGACTAGTCTGATGGCACTCAGAGACTTCTTCTCCGGACCTAAGCGGCTTAGTCCGCTTAGCGGACTAGTCCGGCGTCTCAGGCGGACTAGTCCAGCCTTCTGAGACTTAGTCTCATAACGTCTCAGACTCACACGACAACGGACTAGTCCTCCCTTGAATGGACAAGTCCGAACTCACTCAGAGACTCTTTATCTGGTCCAAAACGGATTAGTCCGGGTCCAAACGTACTAGTCTGGCCCATGGTCCGGACAAGTCCGGTCTCCCTTTTTTCATACCTATGACTACTTCGTCTCATGATTCTAACTTTCTACCCTTCATTTGAGCTCTCTAATGATTCTCAAGCACTCTAAAAGAGAAGACCCTGTACACAACTAGAAAATGTGAAAAATTCTATTTTCTACTCTTCCAAGTCTTCTTCTTTTCCTTTTGCTTCTTGAGAGACTCCATATCCATTTCCTTGATAAACACCTGTGCTCATGCTCAGTAGAAAGTTATTAGTATCTTAATTGTCTTCATCAATCAACCAAAACCCACGGGGATTACCTAGATGCACTTTCAGCATTGTATGGTAGAAGGTGTAGAACGCCGCTGTTCTGGAATGAGATCGGAGAGAGTCAAGTGTTTGGACTTGAAGTTCTGCAAGACGCCGAGAAGCAAGTCCAAACAATACAAGAAAACTTGAAGGCTGCTCAGTCACAACAAAAAGGTTATACGGACAATAGGCGAAGAAAATTGATCTTCGAAGTGGGAGACTTCGTGTATCTTAAGGTATCGCCTATCCGAGGCCAATCAAGGTTCAACGTCAAGGGCAAATTAGCACCTCGCTACATCGGACCATTCAAGATTTTGGGCAAGCGAGGAGAAGTAGCCTATCAACTAGAGCTGCCAACACACTTCTCTGACGTGCACGACGTGTTTCACGTGTCCCAACTAAAGAAGTGCTGAAGGGTACCGGAAGAACAAGTACCGATGGATGAGCTCGAGCTTCAAGAGGATCTGACCTACCCGGAGCACCCCGGAAAAATTTTGGACGTGAAGGAAAGGGTCACGAGGAATAAAGTGATCCGTTGGTGCAAGGTACAATGAAGCCATCACTCGGAAGCCAAAACTACATGGGAGCGTGAGGAAGACCTCAAGGAAGAATTCCGTCATCTATTCTCTACTCTATCGAATCTTGAGGGAGAGATTCAGTTTAAGGGGGTAGGTTTGTAACACCCTCAAATTAATTCCCATGCATTGCACACATTTTTCATGTATAGAAGCATTATAAAAGAGGTAGAAATGGAGAAAGAACTATAGAAATGGAGAAAGAACCATGGAAATGGAGAAAAGAACCATAGAAATGGAGAAAGGACCATAGAAATGGACAAAGAACCATAGAAATGGAGAAAGGACCATAGAAATGGAGGAAGGAACCATAGAAATGAAGAAGGGCATATAGAAATGGAGAAAAGGAACATAGAAATGGAGAGGGGAATGTAGAAATGGAGAGTGGGACATAGAAATGGAGATGGGAATGGAGAAATGGAGTAAGTGACATAGAAATGGTGAGGAATGGGAAAAAGATAGCTGAAATGAGCTATTTCAATTTCCCCAAGTTTTCCCCAAATCCTCCAAATTCCCCAATTCCCCAAAAAAGGGGGAGGTTTCCCCACATTTGGGGAATTTTCCCAACATTGCTGCCGCACCAAATTAATTGGGGAAAAGTTTGTTAGGATTTTGCTCCAATTGGATTAGGATTCTCCCCCTCCCCCCTCTTATAAATAGAACTCAACCCCCCCCCTTGGGCGCAGCCCCCCCTCCCCTTCCCCCCCCCAAGTCGGCGACTTGGAGGCCCCAGCCCCCAACTCACCGAGTTGGCCCCCCTCTCGCCGGAGTTCAGTCACCGGTGAGCCCCGCTGGTGAGCCCCACCGGTGAGCCCCGCCGATGAGTCCCGCCATCGAGCCCCGCCGTCGAGCACCTCCATCGAGCCCGCCGTCGAGCCCAGCCGGCGAGCCCCGTCACGCCTCGCCGTCACCGGAAAAGAGCCGACAATCTGTCCTGCCCTAACCATCCATAGAAAAACTTCCCGCTGCTGCCATTGCTAGGAGGAAGGCCCTGCCACGAAAAGGAAGTGAGGTAGGTCTTCGTTACCCATCTTACGACGTCGCCGCTGTTTCTACGCATCCGTTTTCTTTGCCCCCTTTGAACAGAAACTTTTACGTGTGGACAGATCATGTTTTGATCAATTTTTGACGGTGGAATTGATCTAGATCTTGAATCAAGATCATCACCATGTACACACTTCATCCCAGCACCCTTGTTCATCATTAAATCCCATGAAAGCCCGTTAAAACAAGCAAGAACATGTACAAACTGGATTAATAAAACAGCACCATAGGATTTGCATTCATTCACCCCATTGCATCTTGAGTAAAGTTTGTGCATGATGTTTGATTGCTGTAAATTTTGTATGTGCGTGATCGTGAGTAGAAGAACAGGCTCAAGTGGCCATCTACGAGGAACTACAGCACCAAGACTTCGAGACACTCGAACAACAAGAACCATGGGAGCAAGGCAAGTGCCCCTTGACCATATTGATCCCATGTTTTGAAACTGTTTTGTTTGCCAAAATGTGTATGCTTGAGTCAACTTGATGGGACACCCTTTTATAGGAGTTTACTAGTTTTGTTAACCATCCTTGTCGCTGAGAAAGTTGATGAGTCGGGTATGGTCGTTTTTTTTCTTTTTGCTTCGCTTAATTCACGGGATACGGGAAGCTGAAATAAAACATGTCTAGCTACTGCACTCATAAGAACAATGATGATGAGATCTTGATGATGTTAATGGGATCAGGGAGATCTAGGCAAGCTTGATTCGTGAATGTTGCTAGATGAGATGGTGGAACTTGCCGTAGATCTAAGGACCGGTTCATGCGAGAATATGCCAGGAAAACAGTGCCACCACAAGGCCAAGTATGGGTGCGGCTTAGATGATTAATTAGGTGTGTTGCTAGCTTGTTATGGACCGTGGATGGCTCGGGGAATGGGAGTCGAGGAGGACTGCCCTGGGAACTGCATGGCACAAGAGGGGGCCCGTGGGTGGGAGAATGGTGATTCAAGCCTGCCGGTGAAACCTCAGTGAGTCAATACATCTAGTAACCCCTTTGTAAAGGCTATTTTGTGATCTCTTGGCCATACACTGACGGTTGTGTACTGGTATATTGGAGGTTCTGCAGTCACCGACGGGTGAAAAAATCACGAACTTGTGGATAAAGTGGTGCCACCTCTGCAGAGTGTAACACTATCATGATAGCCGTGCTTCCGGTCACAAGCACCTTGCCAACTTCCATGATTAGAGGGAAAGCTTGGGATGGTTATTCGGTATGGTCATGGTATGGTCATTCGGATTGGTTTTGGGACTGTTTTGAGTCATGACATTGAGTTTGGTTTTCGTAATATGAATATGAGATGGTTATGAATAATTATGAGCATGAGATGAACTTGAGAAATCTTAATGGTTGGCTGAGACATGATAAATGGTGAATTATGATGAAGGAATGTTGCTGTTATAACATTGTTATGATGGGATTAAACTCACTTGAAATAGTTGCTGTTTTTATCATGTTTGTGAAATAAAATTTGCTTGCTGCAATGAGCCTTTTATTCCCTACCTTGTTGTAAGCTACATGCCATACTTTTCCCGCACTTGCTGAGTACGACATGTACTCACCCTTTCATTATCACATAAACATCAGCAACAGGAGAAGAGTACTTCGAGGACCATGTGGAGTACTAGGCGTGCAAATTACCGTCAACATGCCTGTGGAGTTGAAGATGGAGCCTGCTTCCTTTATTGATATTCCGCTGTCGTTTAGAGACTTCCGCTGCAAGAATAAGTTAGAGATTCATAAGTGAGACAATGAGTCGATGTAATAAAGTACTTAAATACTATTTATTCGTGGTTATATTCTGAATTCAATTTGTGGATTACATGTGTATGTGTGATGAACATCCTGGTAACACATATGCATTAACTTGGTTCTGTTTTCGAAACCGGGTGTCATATAACCTTTGTTTCCATCCTTGTTTACTCTACATGTCATACTTTCCCGTACTTGCTGAGTATGCTATGTACTCACCCTTGCATTTCCCACAATATATCAGCTACAGTAGAAGAGTACTTCGAAGAGCCAGTGGAGTACTAGGCATGCGCACAACCGTCAATTGCCTGTGGAGTTGGAGTTGGAGCCCTGGCGTCATTAGTTTTCTTCCTGCTGCTCTTTAGAGTCTTCCGCTGCAAAATAAATTAGATACTCATGATTGAGACATTAAACTATTGTAATAAAGCACTTAAGTACTATTTGTAATGCGGTTATGTTCTTAATTAAGTTTGTGATGTATCTTTGTATGTGTGATGAACATCCTGGCACACATACACATCACATGGTTCATTTTCAGAACCAGGTGTCACATTTATCGACAAAGTTTAGGTTTATTCCAAGTTGGGGGAAGAACATGCCAGACATTTGCATATCATGCTTCAACGATTATGAGATGACAAGCTATATGTGAAGTTCAGAAATTCGAGTTTTGGATCAATCGTCGTTTCTAGGGCACATTATTTCTGTGGAGGTCATTGCCGTTGATCCAAGCAAAATTGAGCAACTGCTGAAATGGAAGTCCCACAAATCCATATATGAAGTCGTAGCTTCTTGGGTTTAGCTAGATACTATCAGAGGTTGATTCTGAGCTTTTCAAAAATTGCTAAACCAATGACAGAGTCTCTAAAGAAGGGGATTAAATATGTTCAGAATGAAGCATGTGAATAAGCTTGCCAAACACTAGTGAAGCATCTCACAACAGCCCCAATTCTAGCTCAATTGGATACGACGAAGCCATTCGACGTATATTGTAATGCATCCAATATTGGACTTTGTTGTGTACTAATGCTAGAAGGTTGTGTGGTTGCATATAGATCACAACAACTACGGAATCATGAGTAACATTATCTGACTCATGATCTTGAGCTTGCTGCGGTGGTTCTTGCTTTGTAGATGTGGAAACATTACCTACATGGGAATCTAGTACATCTCTACACCAACCACAAAAGCTTGAAGTACAGATTCACTCAAAAATAGTTGAATATGCGACAACGGAGATGGTTAGAGCTGATCAGGGACTACGAGTTGGAATTTATTGTCATTCGGCAAGGCAAATGTGGTTGCCGATGCACTCAGCCGGAAATCTCATGTTCAAAATTTAACCATTACTCCAATGGAAGACAAAGAACCAAGTCTTTACTCCGATGGAAGAAGAAGAAGAACCAAATCTTGCTCTCATACCTACAATAAGAAAGGAGATTATGAAAGCTCAAGAGCAAGACAAGGACATGTCTCATGTTAGGAGGAGGATGGAGAATGGGGAAATGAAATGCTTCTGGGAGGATGATGAAGTGACCTTGTGGTTCAAAGACCGGATAGTTGTACCCCATGATATGGGACTGCAGAAGAAAATTTTGGATGAGGCTCACGTATCCAAATTTTCTATTCATCAGGGCAGCAACAAAAAGTACCAATATTTGAGAACTAAATTTGGTGGATTCAGATGAAATGTGAGATTGCATGGTACGTATCCGAATGTGGTAAGTGTCGGCGAGTTAAATCCGACCATATGAAGAAAGCAGGAACACTTCAATCGTTGAATATTCCGGCTTGGAAGTGGGAAGATATTAGTATGGACTTTATATTTGTGTCACCTCTTACATTTTAGAAGCATGGTTCTGTTTGGGTAATATATCGATTAACCGAGACAGCCCACTTCATTCAGGTCCATACAAAGTACATCGCCAAGAAGTATGCAGAGTTATATTTGCAAGAATCGTATGTTTATACGAGGTTCCCCGCACTATCATCTCTGATGGTGGTGCGGTATTTGTTGCTCGATTTTGGGGGCAACTGCAAGCGTCATTGGGTACCAAGTGAATCAGAAGCTCTGCATATCACCTTCAAACCAATGGTCAAACTGAACGGGTGAATCAAATTCTTGAAGACATGATGCAACCATGTGCCATCCAACATGGGATGAACATCTACCGTTGGCAGATTTTTTATACAATAACGGTTATTAAACCAGTATAAAGATGGCACCTTATGAGGCGCTCTATGGCTGGAAGTTTCGCACCCTTATGAGGGTCTCTATGGCCGGAAGTTATGAAATCAGTATAAAGTGTCGCACAGTTAAAGTGTCGCCGGAAGTGAGTCTGGCGAGAGAGCAATCTACAGGATTGATCTTGTAAATGATGCCGAAGAGCGAGTGAAGCTTATTCAAGCTAATCTTAAATCCTCTCAATCTCAGCAAAAGAATTGTGCATACAAGAGACGTCGTCCACTACAGTTTGAAGTTGAAGATCAAGTGTATCTCCGTGTCTCCCCGATGAAAAGAATTCATTGTTTCGGGTCAATGGAAAGCTAGCTCCGCAGTTTATCGGTCCGTTTGCCATCACGGAGAAATGCGGACCCGTGGCTTATCATTACGAGCTACCGGCGCCACTAGCAGGAATTCACGACATTTTCCATGTGTCCTAACTGAGAAAATGTCTCAAATTCACTACCACTGCCCGACCAAAAGATATTGAAGGGTTGCAACCGGATCTCAATTATAAAGAATATCCGGTTCAACTTCTGGATGACACTAAGGAAAAGGGAAACAGGACATCGTTTTATTTATAAGTGTCGGGGCTGTCGAACATAAACATCTTAAAGCTGTCGGTCCGAGGACCCGACGGCTATGACACTATAGCCGTCAGTTTTTGCGGGGACCCGACAGTCTCGACTAGCCAGGATCACGCTGAGGGGTGCTGCGTTGCACAGCACCGGATAACACACATAAAAGGTACAAAGAAGAAGCAAAAAATTTATTACATAAAAGTGTTTATGAACATAATTACATCCAAAATACGTCAAGTCTACACTCACGGGCGTAGACTAAGGAAAAGAGTTCACGTTCAGCCCGTGAACATGTTCCTACTAGCACACACGCACGCACACTAACACCGCGGCATGCACGGCTCCCACTCGACGGTGTTTCCCTCTTGGGGGTCCGTCTCCCCCTCGGGAGCCTCCTCCTCATAGCACCCTGCAAATGCCTCTTCGACCTTAGCGACTACATGAAATAAACATATAATGTGTGTCAATTTAAACAATTGAATTTACAGTTAAACAATTGAATTTACAGTTGAATTTAAACAATTGAATCTGAAATTTTTACTGTGGTTTCGATACAACATAAACAGGGACTTGGCCAAATTTCATTTGAAGCAAAGCTCATTTGAGACCTACACAAATAGATGGGTATTTGGCCCTAATTAGAGCACTTAGGGTTTTCTATGGATTTTCATGGGTCAAGCCATGACTTTATGGAAACTAGATTTTCAGAAGGTTCTTATGGAATTTGTTTCATCTAATTTGAATATTCCTAGCAAAAGTTATGAGCTAAACAAATTCAGAGAAAATCTAAAAAATGTTTCTGGACATTTTTCTTTTTCTCTGGACCAGTTTACTTAATCACACCATTAGGTGGACCAAATGAGCTCGGATGGATCTGAAATTTTTATGGTATCTCAGGTATATTATATGTAACATCCTGGAAAATTTTTACAATTTTCCACTAAAGGATTATCTAGATAAAATTATAAACATTTTAAAATTTGGAGAATTAATTCTGGAGAAATAAAGATTTTCATGGAGTGAAACCTAATTTTTTGGAAATCACTCAGAGAGCCGAATCCAAAAAAATTTGGTTCACTCGATTTGGAGTTTCCTAGCAAAAGTTATGTGTGTTTGAATTTGAACTAAAATCTGAAAATCGAGGAAAAGTTTAAAAGATTGCACGTGGGTCACACGCACAGTCCCGTCTTCAACCTCCCGTGCCCGCGCCGCCCCCTCGCTGGAGCTCACCGGTGTGCATATTCTGACCACCTCTCGGCCTAATTCTTTCCGCCTCTGAGTTTGGGAGGGTGAGGAACCCGTCGGTGGCACGAGCTAGAGCTACTGGCGGCCGGAAACACGCCGGCGACGTGAGGCAGCCTCGGGACGACTTCGGCATCGTCGGCCAACTGTTCTACACCACCAAACGCTCGTAAAAATGGCACTACAGCACCAGTGGACCTTGAGGATGATTGACATGGCCTCAAACTTGCTCGGGAACGGCTCCAACTAGGTTGTCACCGTGCGCCCGAGACATCCGCCGCGTTTTGAGCTCGGAAAACCTACAAATTTTGCTGTCTATGTGCGTTTCCGAGCTAGGGTGGTGTAGAGCACACGATTTCTGGATAGTCCAGCCCCTGTGTGCAAGAGTTGGTGATCTAAAACCGAATAGGGAGGGAGAATTTGGAGGTCCCGTACCGGAACGTCGCTTTGTGCACGCCGGGGCAAAATTCCCGAATTCGCCGGTGATGATCCACGGCTTGGCTTGAGGTTTGGGGTGAAGCAGCATGGATCACTGGCGCTCCTTTGGCCGTCCTCACTCGGGCATAAATGTCCCCCGGTTCGGCTGTCCACGTGAACACCGAGTGCCGTGAGGTTAGGTCACAGTCGTCGGTTTCATCACTGGATTGGTTGACAGGGGGCCCCACCACCCCAATTTTGACCTCACAAATTAAATTCCTAATGCTCCAAATATTACGGACTCCAATACCTTTTGTAGTTTGATCAAACCCCTAAATGCCCATTTGAATTTGAATGAATCAAAGTGTGATTTGATTTGACTAAATTTGCAGCAAATGTGAACTGAAATTCAAATTTTATTTGAATTTGCTCAAATTAGCTCATGTCAAGATCAACTCCAAATGGAGTGAAAATTTGTGTGTGAGCTCACAAAAATATGCTGAGTGTGAATATGAATCCCTCTTTTGAATTCATGGGATGAAAGGAGTTTGAATTCGAATTTAAGTTCAAACTAGCCTTTTACTAATTGTACCCAAAAGTACCTCAAAAGGTTCTGGATTTGGGTGAAATTTGGCATGAGCATTCCTAACAAAGTTTAGGAGTTAAACATATGCCCAGCCCCTATATGATGCATGTGGAAAATACCACTTTTGCACTTTGTGAGTTTATCTCCTAATAAATTGATGGTGGTTACTTGCTCTTTGAATGTGTTCATGTGATTACCACAAATGAGGTATGGTGTGGTGTGATGAACACTTTTAGCAAATGAAAAACTTGGGCCCTTAAAGTTTTTCCAGACATCCCGATGGCTATAAGTTATAGCCGTCGGCCATGGCAGGTAGGCCGACGGCTATAACTAAAGCTGTTTGCCTACCTGCCAGGGCCAACAGCTATAACTTATAGCCGTTGTTTCACTCCAACACCGATGACCTTAGGTGCCCTAACCCAGCTGTGTGCACCGCCTCCCCTTCTCGATCGACTCATGGACCCGTGCCAGCTGCCTCTCCCCACCTCGACGACTCGTGCCATGCGCCCCTGCCCGTCGCCGCCTGCTCGCCGCCGCCCGACGCCGCCGGCCTCATCGCCCCGGTTCCTGATGCCGTGGCACCGGACGCCGGCATCCGTCGGCTGTACCCGCTCGCCCCGACCCACCGGCGCCTGACACTGCCCACTCGCCCCGGCCTGCTGGGGTCTCCCTATGCTGCCGGCCGCCCTCGACCGCGCTGGCCCGCGCACCCCGAAGCCCTGCAGCCGCCGCGCCCTCGCTGCCACCGCCCCGCCGCCGCCGCACCCTCGATGTTGCCGCCCCGCTGCCCCGACGCCGCCCCGCTTCCGCTCAGCCACCGCACCCTTACTGCCGCAGCCCCGCAGCCGCCCGCCGCCTGCCCTGACGCGTGCCCTCCACCCCATGTTGACCGCACTGGCGCCCCGCCCGCCCCGACACCTGCCCGCCCGAGCGCCCGCCACCCCGATTCAAGGTACACTCAATGCTCGTGTCTTTAAATTCATAATTAAAGTACATAACTTACATGTTTTGAATCAAATTGAGAATATTTAGATAAATTAGGTTCATATTAAGTGCTAGTGCCGGGCAAATGAAGTGTGTAGTCTGCTAGCTATTTCGTAAAAACTATGAGTAGATATATAATTATGTGTAGATTATATTTATCGCTTCGCAATGTATAACTTATAGCCGTCGGCCCCAGAGTTTAGGCCGACGGTTATAACTAAAGCTGTCTACCTATCTGCCAACGCCGACGGCTATATGTTATAGAAGTCGGACCTTTCCAAAACTGACGGTTTTAGGTGCCCTAACCCCTGGCATGGTCGCGCGCCGACTCCCCGCCTCGACTCATGCACGCGTGCCCGCCTCCGCACCTCGACTCTCATACGCGTGCCCGCCTCCCCACCTCTACTTGCACCGCCTCCATGCTGCTCATCACGGTCCACTCGCCCCGGCCAGCTGCCGCCCACTCGCCCTGACCTGCCGCTGCCCGACGCCCCTGTCGCCCCACCCCCTGCGCGAGCAAGTGAAGTGTGTATTCTGCTAGCTATTTCTTAGAAACCATGAGTAGATAACTATGTTTAGATTATTTTACCGCTTTGCAATGTATAATGTTGTTTAGATTATTGTTACATTAGTTTCCAATCTCGTTTCATAATCAGCTTCATTCCTGCAATTTGTTGTATAGTTTTGAAAATGGGTGACGACCGTAAGGCGATATATGATGGATGGAGTTGAACTAATGTGCACACTATAGAATGGGCTCATATCATAAATATTTTTGTGAACCAAGCCTTTGCTAGTGGTGCTCGTGTTGCGAAGTGTATGTGCAACAAGTTTCAGAATCATCGACGTCTGTAAAGATCTGAAACGGAGCCGCACCATTGCAAGCACGGATTTATGCCTGACTATATGGTGTGGCGCGAGCATGGGGAAATGAATCATGCTGGTGAATCGGTCGGAAACGAGGATGAAGATCGGATGGATGATATGATAGCGGATGTATGTAGAGAGTACGAAGAGCAGTCACCGCCGGAGGAGGTGCAGAAATTTTACAGGCTTCTTGCCGCCTCAGATGAAAAAGTCCATAAGGGCACCAATGTGACCATTCTGCAGGCGGTCACACGACTTATGGCGATGAAGTCCAAGTACAATTTTGCGAACAATTGCTACAATGGTATCTTGAAGCTGATCAGTGATCTCCTTCCATCAAATCATAAGATGTCGAAAGACTTATACCAATCTAAGAAGCTTTTGGCCGGTCTTGGCATGAATTATGAAAAGATTGATGCGTGCGAGAATAATTGCATGCTGTTTTGGAAGGAATACAAAAACGATACTCACTGTATGCATTGCAATACATCCAGATATGTGAAGGTTCTGAGCGATGATGGAGAGGAAATAAGTACAAAAGTACCGATCAAACAGCTTCGGTACATGCGTATCACGTCAAGAATTAAATGGTTGTTTCTGTCCCAACAAACAGCAAATCAGATGAGGTGGCATTCTGAAGGGATACGTGAGAGTGATGAAAATGATGTTATGGCGCATCCTTCGGAAGGTGCGGCTTGCCAAACTCTAGACCTTTGATCCAGCATTTGCAAGAGATCCCAGAAATGTTTGTTTTGTGTTGTCAACAGATGGTTTCACTCCTTTCAGGACCAGTAACAGCTCATACCCTTGTTGGCCTGTTTTTATCATGTCCTACAATCTTCCTCCCAACATGTGACTGAAAGAAGGATACATATTCCTCGAAGCCATCATTCCTTGTCATGAACATCCAGGGAAGAAAATCAATGTGTTTATGCAGCCGTTGATTGAAGAGCTGAAAGAGCTATGGCAAGAGGTAAAGGCATATGAAAGTCACATGAAATGTGAATTTACCTTACATGTCGCATATCTATGGTCAATCCATGATTTGTTGGCATATGGCGTCTGGGCTGGTTGGTGTGTCCACGGACAGTTGTGTTGCCCCATATGTATGTCTGACACTGATGCCATCAGGCTGAAATATGGAAAAAAAGTCAGTTTCTTTAATTGTCATCGATGATTCATTCCTTCAAACCATCCTTTTAGGAGTGATACACAATCATTCCAGAAAGGCAGAACTGTTACAAAAGGACCTCCTCATCGATTGACAGGTGAACAAAAAATGGAATGGCATGCAATGTTAAAAGAGTCCGTAGAAGGTGGGTTCGAATAGTATGGTAAAGAGCACAATTGGACTCATATTTCTTTTCTTTTTTAGCTACCATATGCAAAGGCGCTCCTTTTACCACACAACATAGATTTGATATACCAGGAGCGTAATGTCGCTGAGAGCATCATAAGCATGTGTTTTGATTTTATTGGTCAAAGCAAAGATAATTTGAATGCCGGGATAAACTTAGCTGATCTTTGTAATGCTCTTGGCCTTGAGATTAGAACAAATGCAAGTGGATATAAAAGTAGGCCACGAGCTCAATACTGTGTCAAGTCAGAAGAAAGAAAGCAAATACTTAGGTTGTTGAGAACATTGAAGTTTCTAGATCGTTATGCAGCAAACATAAGACGATGTGTTAATCTCAGCACCGCGGTAAACTCAACGGTTGAAGAGTCCTGATTACCATATTATGATGGAAAGACTTGTACCTGTAATGTTCCGTGGCTACTTCAAATCTGATTTGTGGAAGATATTTGCTGAACTTAGCTACTTCTATAGGATGATTTGTGCTAAGGAAGTGTCCAAGAAGATGATGCGGCAGTGGGAGAAAGAAATCATTGTGCTTGTATGTAAGATTGAAAATGTTTTTCCTCCTGGATTTATGAATGTTATGCAACATTTACTGGTGCATTTACCATATGAAGCGTTGGTGGCAGGACCTGCACAGTTTAGATGGATGTATAGTCAAGAAAGAGAATTGAAAAAACATAGAGCTACAGTGCACAACTAGGCAAGAGTTGAGGGATGTTTTGCAGAGGCATTTGCAGCTAAAGAGATTACAAATTTCTCTAGCAATATTTCTCACGTGCAAACAACGTGAATGCATCTATGACACGTTATCACGTTGTATAAGAGCAACCTGTTACTGACCTTAGAATTTTTAATTGGAAGGGTAAAGGTGTTGGTGCTGCCACTTCTCATTATATTTCGGAGCAAGAGAGGAATTATACCATGCTTTACATGTACTTCAACATGGAGAAAGTGTTACCATTTTTTGAAGTGTTCGACAAGCTGTATTGGACATCTTTTTGAAGACCTACGCAAAGTCAATTGGATAAGCTACGTCAGCAAGGCATAAACGGTGGCCCAAGCTTCGTGGACTGGTTCCGTTGACATGTAATTTTCTATCCTTCCAATGTTCTTCAATTATAGTTGGCATGGTTATCACGTAGTTAATAACTTTGCGTATTGCCTTATATGTAGTGTATGAAGGATGTCAACATCTCTGATGACTTGCGGCAGATCTCGCATGGTCAATTGAAAGAAAGTGAATTTAATCGTTACGATATCAATGGATACAGTTTTTGAAAAACAAGTTTAGAAGAGAACTGTCCACTTGCAGCCACATCAAACAGTGGAGTATTGTTAACGGCCGCGGAGGGTAGTGGAGAAGTGAATGAATACTATGGAGTTCTTCATAAAATAATTGAGTACACATTTGGTGGTCCGAAAGAACTGAAACTTGTGTTTTTTGACTGTCAATGGATTGATCTGACATCGGGCACCCGAGTGGATGATTTTGGAATGGTGGAGGTCAACAACAACTCACGGTATACAGCTCATAACAACAATGTTGTATTTGCGCATCAAGTGGAACAAGTGTACTACTTGAGTTATCCTCACCCAAGTTTGAAAAATTGGTGGGTTGTATATAAAGTTAACTGTGAAGTACACACTCATCGTTATGATGATTACATAGAGAATCAGGAAGATGATGATGGTGCTGTCTATCAAGATGAAGTCGACAAAGTAGAAGATTTTAGGATATCTTGTGGGGCAGGACTCACATAAATAGATAGTGGTACCCTAGAGTTAATATCTGAAGAACAAGCAAGCCCTTCAAGAAAACGTCTTCGGCAGTCACAACGGATTATTGAAAATCCGAAACGAATTATTGAAATTCAAGAAAGATTTGGAGAAGGGATTGAAGGAAAAGAGTTTGAAGAAGAGGTGGAAGAACAAGAGAGACGTGAACATCTTCATGCCCGTGCGGAAGAAGCAGATTGTGATGCTGATGATTTTTTATTATGGTATTGTATGCATTCTTTGAGATTCTATGTAAGGGCCCATGTTTTTGGCACATTTTCAAAGTGTTCATCACCACACACACCCTTCATTTGAAGAAACTTGATGAACACATTTGAAGAGCAAGTAACCACCATCAACATGTTCATTAGGGAATAAACTCACAAAATGCAAAAGTGGCATTTCCCACATGCATCATCTAGGGGCTGAGCATATGAAAAACTCCAACACCTTGCTAGGAAGGCTCATGCCAAAATTTACCCAATTCCAAAACTTTTGAGGTCTTTTTGGGTATAACTAGAAATAGGGTGGTTTGAACTCAAATTCAAACTGTTTCCACCCCATGAATTCAAAAGTGGGAGGCATATTCTTGCTCAGCACATTTTTATGAGCTCACACACCAAATTTCACTCTATTTGGAGTTGATCTTGACATGAGCTAGGTTTAACAAATTCAAACTCCATTTGAAATTCAAACTGCATATGTGCTGAAGATATGTCCAAACAAAACCCAATTTGAATTCTATCCAATTCAAATGGCCCAGGGGTAGATAATTCAAATGACCAAGGTTAATTTGGTCTCTACTGTTTGGAGCAGTGCGGAAAATTTAATTTCAGAGGTTAAACCCCAGGTGGGACCCACATGCCAGCCTCTATAGCAATTCAACCGACTGAAGTCACCGCAGCTCGGTTCTTGCACCCGCCCGCGAGGTCGCCATGGTGATTGCCGATCTCTGTCACCTCCTGGTCACCGACAACCGCCTCAACCGACGTCCCGAGCTATTTAGCTGCGAGTTGCCACCGGCAGCAGCTCACCTTTCCACTGCCTCGATGTTTCCAGCGCTGAAAACACCGAGCTGGTCGCCGCACCGCCCACCGCATCACCTCGCCGTCGACCGGCCAAAGCAGTGCCTTCCACCGTGAGCTGAGGCTACAAACGGCACCGCCGACCCTTTCTCGATGTGTTACAGCCCTCAGCTGCTTGTGATCAGCTTCGGTGAAGCTTGCCCGATCGTTCTTTCATCGCTCCGTTAACCGAGAGCTCCTCCGACTCGACGCCGTCGCCCGAGCAGTGAAAAGCTTCTCCGGCGCGACCAACGTGTGTCTGAGGTTCGCATCTGAGTCTAGTAGCTCTCCCCGAACTCCCTAGGTCCCTCTTAGCGCCGGTTAGCCGGAATTTCAATTTTTCCGATGATCACCGTATAGAACACCGAGAACCAAAACTCAAAATTCGTCTCGATCACTTGATCACCAGGGATCCTGATCGAGCTGAAGCTAGAGTAGCACCTCGTGGTCACCTCAGCCAAATTCTAGTGGTGATGATCAAACTAATGAGCATAGCACCGGAATTTGGCCATCGCCGGTGAAAATGGCTCGGGTCGCCGGTGAAGTCTACATTCCCGGAGATCTCCGGCCAAGAGGAGGGCAGGGTTAGCTTCCTCGTGCCCCAGTGGTGCTTTGCGACCCATTGGTTGATCGTGTTCACTGCCTAGACGAGCTAGCACCGTCGGACCAGAGCTCCTCTTCCGCCTCCACCGTCGCCGACTAGGTTCCCGACGATGTCAAGGTCCGAGAAGGTGCCCGGCGTGTGCGCCGTGTTCCAAGGATCATGTAGGAAGAAACCGCATTGAAAATTAGGCAGTAGCGGCCGAGAACGACCCGCGCCACCGGCGCTGGAAGTCGCGCTCTCGGGCGCTGGCGGGAGGTAGAAGATGACACTGTGCATGGGACCCACATGCAGTGTTTTAAACATTTCCCGATATTCAGTTTTAGTTCAAATTTCAAAACCACATAACTTTGGCTAGGAAGCTCCAAATTTTTTTGGATTCATCTCTCTGAGTACTTTCCAACAAATCAAGTTTCACTTCATGAAAATCCTTAGTTCTACAGAATTAATTCTTCATATTTAAACTGGAGAGAATTTTAACTGGAGAACCCTTTGGAGCAAAATTCTGAAATTTTGCTGGGATGTTCACCAAAATATCCCTGAGCCACCATAAAAATTTCAGATCCATTTTAGCTCATGTGATCCACCTAATGGTGTGACTAATATAACTGTTCCAGAGAAAATAGAAAATGTCCAGAAACATTTTCAGAAATTTCTCTGAAACTGTTTAGCTCATATCTTTAGCTAGGAACGTTCAAATTAAGTGAGACCAACTCCATTAGAACCCTCTGAAAATCTAGTTTTCAGAAAGTCATGGCTTGCTCCACGAAAATCCCTAGAGCACCCTAAGAGCTCCAATTAAAGGTCAAGTACATAATTATTTGTGGAGAGCTCAAATGAGCTTTGCTGCAAATAAAACTTGGCCAAGTCTGTTTACGTTGTATCCAAACCACAGTAAAAATTTCAGAGTCATTGGGTCTTCTAGTAAGACTTATAGTCGTCACAAGTTTAAATTCAATTCAAATGCATTTAAATTAATACATATACATGTTATCTCATGTAGTCGCTAAGGTCGAGGAGGAACCCGAAGTCTTAGACTTCGTCACTCCGGAAGAGCAGCTAGCCTACGACCAAGAGAAGCAAGGAAAACCCCGGTTTGCATTAACCTTTTTACAAATTTTTATTGTTTTGAGAACTTACTTTGAGTACCACTTACTTCTTGCATTAGAGTCTTGTTTGAAACCCAAATGCATAGCCAAGAAAACCATGGGTTGGGATTAGGATTGACAACCCCGTTATCTACTGCAATGCTAAGATAGTGTAGGATTCGGTACAAGTCGAGTAGTTGGAACTACTCCCGAGGATAGGCTAGAGGCACTCGACTCGGGTAGAGATAGCAAATGAAACATATGGCAAGAAAAATGAGACTGGGCGGAGAGTAAGGGAAGCAGGACGTTGGGGCCTGGGTGCTATAGCTCCGCTTGTGTCGATTGAGGACCGAGCCGTGTGTGGCCCTGTTGAACAAGCTAGAACAGTACCGAAGACCTACCGGCTATATGGGAACCGGGAAACCGATGTAACTCGGGTAGCTGGGTGTTGAGGCATAGCTGGTCGTTCAGAGGGTACGTTGAGAGCTCGAGGTGTAAATCAGCTGGCGGCACTGTGGATGCACGCGCAGAGACCTCTTGCTCGTGACGATTGGACCGGTTCAACATTTGGCTCACGGGTGAAAGGTGGTTGCGTACGACGTCCGTGATGGTTGCTGTAGGCAACATCGAGTACGGGCGTACGTGACGGGTTATTCGGGTAACCCTTCAGGTGTAAATCGATTATAATCGCCGTCCCTCACGGTCAGTGAGTACCACTTGTTCATTGTACCATGACGTAGAAAGAACAGGCTAGATACATGTTAAAAGTTTGCTGATTTGAAAGACATACTTTGCTTGTTAATGTCTTGTTATAGTTTAGAGCTAATTAATGTTCTTTTCAGCTTTGGGCAAAGCACATGAGAGAAATGTGTTTCTTGTTTGATTGTGGCTCTCTCATGTGCCTTAGCGCAAGGTTCTCCACAACCTGCTGCTAAAACTTGAAAGTAAGGTTCAAATAATTAGGCGGGTCCTTTGCAACTTATTTTACCTCATGTACACTAAAAACCATCCACGTAGAAGTTTCATGTATAGGAGAGACGGGTCAGTCTTGCTGAGCCATCATGCTCACTGCTTGTGTTTGAAGCTTTTGCAGGGGTTTATGAGGAAGGGACTCCCGAGGAGGAGACGAAACCCCAGGAGGGGAACCCCGTCGAGTGGGAGTCGTGCACGCCGCCGAGTTAGTATGTGTGCGTGCTAGTGGGGACACGTTCACGGGCTGAACGTGAACTCAAATCATAGTCTACGCCGTGAGTGTGCACTGGACTATTTTGTTGCAAAAATGTTCATAAACTGGTTTATGTAATAAAACTTTGCTTCCGCTTTGTATCTTTGACGTGCGTTATTCGGTGCTGTGCAACGCAGCACCCCTCAGCGTGATCCTGGCTCGACAAGGCCGATGGGATCGTGTCAGCGTGGTATCAGAGCTCGCTTGAGGTCTAACGCACTACAAAGGTCATCTTTTTCAAAAATCCAGTGAGGAACGAGCTAGTAGCCCATATAAGGATGTTATTAGCATATACAAAGTGGCATACTAACCTATTTTTTTATGTCGGAAAATCGTGCATCTCGGGACGCTTTATGTCTTGGGCGGTGCACGTAAGCGCTGTCCACCATTGTGCACAAGCTGAAGGGTGGAGCCCCACGTGTGGCAGATAACCCGACCCGCTCTAATATCCTCTATGACTCTTCATGTCGTTTGGGGTATTCGAGCAACGTCTGTCCCTGGCGTGCATTGGGCAATTTGGGAGACCCCGTCACGTGGTCAGTAACGTGAACACGTAGCTCAAGGCGTGTTTGTCTTGTGAACATCCGGGCGAGTGATGATGGCCAGGTGTACGAACTGTATGGATACCTGGCTCGGTGTGCAGCCGAGTCTGACGATTATGTGAGTTATCTGCAGGTAGTATAACCACGATACGGTAGACATGCAGCATCCGTGTGCGAGTGACGCTTAGTGCTACTGAATTAACGAAGCCGCCTAAGTCCGGTATAGGTTTTTCTTTGTGAGGACGTAGTACCGACATGCTCTGGTGACACATTGACGTCACACTCCACTAAATGAAAAACTTCATTGTAAAACTTGAATGTTTTAATCCAGAGCACCAAAACTTGATGTAACTCCTTCCCTTGAACAGGATATTCAAAGTTAACAAGTTTGCAACTTATAGGATACTAAGGACAGAGTCCCCTGTTTTCAGCTGAATAAAGACTGAAGTTAATCAGAGGTTATAGGTTGAGTTATTCCGAGGTTGGGGTCATATGATACATTTCTGGAAAGCGTTGGAAGAGCTTTACAACCTTTCTGTTGAGGTCCAGGGATGTTTAATCATCTAACCAATCGAAAAATGCAGTAGAGTTGATACTGTCCAGAAAACAGATCGTGAGGAGCGCCAACAGAGCTCCTACTCCGATTTTCTGGCTACTCATTCCTGGTATTCTCTAGGGCGGATGAACCCCTCAATGCAGACAACTGGCTCCGAACGATGGAGATGAAGTTCAGGCTGCTCCAAGTGAGTGAGCAGCGCAAGACTCAGTTCGCAGTCCAACAGCTCCAGCGATCCGCGAGCGCGTGGTGGGCGAATTACTGTGCTTCGCAGCCCACCGAGCGAGTTATGACCTGGGCGGAATTCCGGACGGCCTTCAGGGCCTATCATATACCGCCGGGTCTCATGAAGAGGAAGACGTAGGAGTTCTTACACCTGCAGCAAGGGAGCCGGAACACGCTGGAATACTACAGGGCGTTAAATGATCTTGTGCTCTACGCTTCGTATCACGCCGATACCGACGAGAAGTGGCGGGATAATTTCTACCAGGGGTTTAACCCGCTCCTGAAAGACAAGATGGTGATGTTCAATCGCGGAAGCCTCAATGACATAATTGATGCTGCGATTGTTAAGGAAGACTCCGGCAAGGACTTAGCGGCGGCGGAAAAGAAGCGAAGCATGCCGCAAAGCAGCGGAGAAGGAGGTAGTCCTTCTCAAAAATACCGGATGGTGAATTGCCCACCATCGGGTCCACGCTGGCAGCCACCACAGAGGTCGATGCCATTCCGCAGTCGGCCATATTCTCCACCGGCATTGAGGCTGGCACTGCCAGTACCACCTCCGCAGCAAAAACAACAACAGTGGGCGATGCCGCGTGCGTATGCACCTCAGCAGCGCATGCCGGTCTTTTGTCCCCCAAGCACCGGACAAGCAGCAACCACATGCTACAAGTGTGGTCGTCCGGGACACTTCGCCAGCAGTGTCTGGAAAGGCAAGGTGGCGGAGTTGCACCGCAACTTCCGGGGAGGAATCAACCCCGGAACCCCCCTAATGCGCGGCGGGCAAACCCTAGGCCCGGCACTGTCCACCAACTTGCCATAGAGGACGTGCCGGAGGGTGAACCAATCCTTGCAGGTATGTTCCAACTCCACCAGCATCCTGCCATAGTATTATTTGATTCAGGCGCCACGCACAGCTTTATTAGCCAAGCTTTCATTGCTAAATACAGCTTGCAATTACTACCCACCGATAGTCCATATTTGATTTGTTCACCGGGTGGGAAGATTTAAGCAAGCATGATGGTCCCAAACGCGCCATTATGCTTAGAGGGTAGAGTATACCCTACGTCTCTCATAATTTTAGAGGGACAAAAGGTCGACGTCATCTTAGAGATGTCGTGGTTAACCCGCCACGGCGCTGTTTTAGACGCCGTCCTCCGAGTTGTGCACTTGAACTCAGAAGTGCACGAATCTCATTCCTTATTTCTGGAGAAATAAAACTTCCAAGTGTGTATCAATCCACAACTATCAGATTGGAAGACATTCCAGTAGTCCGTGAGTTCCCTGATGTGTTCCCGGATGATTTACCGGGGATGCCGCCCGACTTAGAGGTGGAGTTCAAAATTGAACTTGCACCGGGAACCATGCCAATATCCCGAAGGCCGTACAAGATGGCGCCCAAGGAATTGGCTGAACTGAAGACTCAGCTAATGGACTTACTAGAGAAAGGGTTTTATTAGGCCGAGCTCCTTGCCATGGGGCTGTTCGGCATTATTCGTGAAGAAGAAACACGAGGTGTTGCGGCTTTGCGTGGAGTATTGTCCACTATACGCCGTAACCATCAAGAACAAGTACCCGTTGCCACGGATCGACATGTTGTTTGATCAGTTGTTCGAAGCAAAGATCTTTTCCAAGATGAACTTAAGATCCGGGTACCACCAGATTAAAATACGGGCTGAGGATATTCCGAAGACAGCTTTCTTGACGAGATACGGACTTTATGAGTACCTGGTCATGTCCTTCGGCCTCACCAACGCTCCAGCTCACTTCATGTATCTGATGAGCTCGGTATTCATGCCGGAGCTGGACAAGTTTGTCGTGGTCTTCATCGATGACATATTGGTATATTCCAAGTCGGAGGAAGAACACAAGAAGCATCTGCGTATAGTCTTGCAACGGCTGCGGGATCACAAGCTATATACGAAATTCAGCAAGTGCGAGTTCTGGATATCGCAAGTGCCTTTTTTCGGGCATATTATCTCAGCGGACGGCATCGCTGTAGATCCGAGTAAAATCAAACAAGTGCTGAATTGGAAGTCCCTGAGAACTGTTCACGAGGTATGGAGTTTTCTCGGACTCCCGGGATATTATCGGAGGTTCATTCAGAACTTCTCGAAGATTGCCAAGCCTATAATGGAACTGCTGAAGAAGCCTACCAAATATGTTTGGAGTCCATCATGTGAAGCAGCGTTCAAGTCATTAGTGAAACACTTAACATCAGAACCGGTTTTGGCGCAGCCAGTCACAACAAAACCATTCGATATGTACTGTGATGCATCCGGCATTGGGCTCGGATGTGTGCTGATGCAAGACCGAAGGGTGGTCGCGTATAGATCACGGCAGCTCAGAAACCATGAGCAGAATTATTCAACTCACGACTTGGAGCTCGCTGCCGTGGTACTTGCACTTAAAATGTGGAGGCACTACCTACTCGGTAACCTCGTACATTTATATACCGACCACAAAAGCCTCAAGTACATATTCAATCAGAAAGAGCTGAACATGAGGCGGAAGATGGTTAGAGTTGATAAAGGATTATGAAATAGAGATCCATTATCACCCCAGCAAGGCAAATGTAATGGCGGATGCGCTGAGTCGCAAGTCGCACGTCAACAACCTGACCATCACACCGTTGGAAGAGCGGGAACCACAACTGCATGTGATTCCACATGGAGCTCTCTACAATTTAGCTTTGATCCCCACCATCCGTGAAGAAATAGCGGCAGCTCAGAAACATGACAAGGGCATGTCGCATTTGCGGAGATGTATAGACAGTGGGGAACTGAATTGTTTCCGGAAAGACAGAGACGGTGTCCTATGGTTCAAGGACCGGATCGTCCTACCCCGTAAGCCAGAGTTACGGAAGAAAATCTTTGATGAGGCTCACTTGTCAAAGTTTTCTATTCACCCCGGCAGCAACAAAATGTACAAGAACACAGAAGCAAGTTTTGGTGGACACCGATGAAGCGGGAGATCGCAAAGTACGTGTCCGAGTATGATACATTTTGAAGGGTGAAGGCAGATCATATGCGGAAACAGGGACTGCTACAACCACTGGGCGTTCCTGCCTGGACGTGGGAAGATGTGAGAATGGACTTCATCGTCGGTTTACCCATCACTTTTCAGAAGCATGATTCTGTGTGGGTGGTCGTCGACCGGCTCGCCAAAGTTGCCCATTTTATCCCGGTCAACACCAACTACAACGCCAAGAAGTACGCTGAACTGTACATCTCACGGATCCTATGCATGTACGGCATACCCCGTACCATCATATCGGATTGGGGCACTTTATTTGTGTCCCGTTTTTGGGAGCAGCTACATGCTGCATTGGGAACGAAGCTGATCCGTAGTTCAGCATACCACCCGCAGACGGATGGACAAACTGAGCGGGTAAACCAAATTTTAGAAGATATGCTACGAGCTTGCGCTATCAACCATGGCAAGAGTTAGGATGATCACTTGCCATTGGCCGGGTTCTCGTACAACAATGGGTACCAAGCCAGCATCAAGATGGCGCCTTACGAGGCGCTATACGGGAAATAATGTCACACACCATTGAATTGTTGTGAGTCTGGCAAAAGGCTTACCTTCGGGATTGATCTTGTCAACAACGCGGAGGAAAAGATTCGGCTAATTCAAGCGAACCTGAAAGCCGCACAATCCCGACAGAAACAATATGCGGACCAGAGGATACGCCCATTACAGTTCAAAGTCGGGGATCACGTATACCTACGTGTGTCTCCAATGAAGGGTGTAAACAGATTCGGGGTGAGAGGAAAGTTGGCACCCCGATTCATCGGTCCATTTCAAATTACGGAAAGATGTGGACCAGTAGCATACCGGTTGAAATTACCAGAAGCACTGTCCGGTGTGCACGACATCTTTCACATCTCCCAGATGAGGAAGTTTCTTAAGCTATGAACTACCATTCAGCTGGAAGATATAGAAGAACTGAAACCGGATCTCACGTATCGGGAGGAACTGGTTCAGATTATAGATGAAAAGGCCCGAACCACACGCAACCGTACGTTGTGGTTCTACAAAGTTTTATGGAGTAATCACTCCGTAGGCGAAGCGACATCGGAGAGCGAAGGATTTCTTCGCGCTAACTACCCTGACTTTTTCACGTCGCATATACGGTAATTTTTCCACCGTCCTCTCTCTCATTTTCACCTTATAATCTCGGGACGAGATTCTTTTAAGGGGGGAGGAATGTAAGGGCCCAAGTTTTTGGCACATCTTCAAAGTGTTCATCACCACACACACCCTTTATTTGAAGAAACTTGAAGAACACATTTGAAGAGCAAGTAACCACCATCAACATGCTCATTAGGGAATAAACTCATAAAATGCAAAAGTGGCATTTCCCACATGCATCATCTAGGGGATGAGCATATGAAAAACTCCAACACCTTGCTAGGAAGGCTCATGCAAAAATTTACCCAATTCCAAAACCTTTTGAGGTGTTTTTGGGTATAACTAGAAAGAGGGTGGTTTGAACTCAAATTCAAATTCAAACTGTTTCCACCCCATGAATTCAAAAGTGGGAGGCATATTATTGCTCAGCACATTTTTGTGAGCTCACACACCAAATTTCACTCCATTTGTAGTTTATTTTGATATGAGCTTGGTTTAACAAATTCAAACTCCATTTTAAATTCAAACTGCATATGTGCTGAAAATATGTCCAAACAAAACCCAATTTGAACTCTATCCAATTCAAATGGCCCAGGGGTAGATAATTCAAATGACCAAGGTTAATTTGGTCTCTACTGTTTGGAGCAGTGGGAAATTTAATTTCATAGGTTAAACCCCTGGTGGGACCCACATGTCAGCCTCTATAGCAATTCAACCGACTGAAGTCACCGCAGCTCGGTTCTTTCGCGCGCCCGCGAGGTCGCCACGGCGATTGCCGACCACTGCCACCTCCTGGTCGCCGATCACCGCCTCAACCGACGTCCCCAGCTATTTAGCTGCAAGCTGCCGCCGGCAGCAGCTCACCTTTCCACTGCCTCGACGTTTCCAGCGCTGAAAACACCGAGCTGGTCGCCGCACCGCCCACCGCATCACCTTGCCATCGACCGGCCAAAGCAGTGCCTTCCACTGCGAGCTGAGGCTACAAACGGCACCGCCGACCCTTGCTCGACGTGTTACAGCCCTCAGCTGCTCGTGGTCAGCTTCGGTGAAGCTTGCCCGAGCCAAACTTTCAACGCTCCGTTAACCGAGAGCTCCTCCGACTCGACGCCGTCGCCCAAGCAGCGCAAAGCTTCTCCGTCACGACCAACGTGTCTCTGAGGTTCGCATCCGAGTCTAGTAGCTCTCCCCATACTCCCTAGGTCCCTCTTAGCGCCAGTTAGCCGGAATTTCAATTTTTCCGATGATCACCGTATAGAACACCGAGAACTAAAACTCGAAATTCGTCTCGATCACTTGATCACCAGGGATCCTGGTCGAGCTCAAGCTAGAGTAGCAACTCGCGGTCACCTCAGCCAAATTCTAGTGGTGATGATCAAACCAATGACCATAGCACCGGAATTTGGCCATCGCCGGTGAAAATGGCTCAGGTCGCCGGTGAAGTCTACTTTCCCGGCAGGGTTAGCTTCCTCGTGCCCCAGTGGTGATTTGCGACCCATTGGTTGATCGTGTTCACCGCCTAGATGAGCAAGCACCAACAGAACCGAGCTCCTCTTCCGCCTCCACCGTCGCCGACTAGGGTCCCGACGATGTCAAGGTCCGAGAAGGTGCCCAGCGTGTGCGCCGTGTTCCAAGAATCATGTAGGAAGAAACTGCGTAGCAAATTAGGCAGTAGCAGCCGAGAACGACCCGCGCCACCAACGCTGGAAGTCGCGCGCTCGGGCTCTGGAGGGAGGTAGACGATGACACTATGCATGGGACCCACGTGCAGTGTTTTAAACATTTCCCGATTTTCAGTTTTAGTTCAAACTTCAAACACACATAACTTTGGCTAGGAAGCTCCAAATCGAGTGAACCAAATTTTGTTTGATTCAGCTCTCTGAGTACTTTCCAGCAAATCAAGTTTCACTTCATGAAAATCCTTAGTTCTCCAGAATTAATTCTTCAAATTTAAACTGGATAGAATTTTAACTGGAGAACCCTTTGGAGGAAAATTCTGAAATTTTGCTGGGATGTTCACCAAAATATCCATGAGCCACCATAAAAATTTCTGATCCATTTGAGCTCATTTGATCCACATAATGGTGTGATTAATAAAACTGTTGCAGAGAAAATAGAAAATGTCCAGAAACATTTTCAGAAATTTCTCTGAAATTGTTTAGCTCATATCTTTAGCTAGGAACCTTCAAATTAAGTGAGACCAACTCCATTAGAACCCTCTAAAAATCTAGTTTTCAGAAAGTCATGGCTTCTCCCTGAAAATCCCTAGAGCACCCTAAGAGCTCCAATTAAATGTCAAGTACATAATTAATTGTGGAGAGCTCAAATGAGCTTTGCTGAAATAAATCTTGGCCAAGTCTCTGTTTAGGTTGTATCCAAACCACAGTAAAAACTTCAGAGTCATTGGGTCTGTTTAGTAAGACTTATAGTCATCACAAGTTTAAATTCAATTCAAATGCATGTAAATTAATACATATACATGTTATCTCATGTAGTCGCTAAGGTTGAGGAGGAACCCGAAGTCCTAGACTTTGTCACTCCGGAAGAGCAGCTAGTCGACGATCAAGAGCAGCAAGGCAAGCCCCGGTTTGCATTAACTTTTTTACAAATTTTTATTGTTTTGAGAACTTACTTTGAGTACCACTTACTTCTTTCATTAGTGTCTTGTTTGAAACCCAAATGCATAGCCAAGAAAACCATGGGTTGGGATTAGGATTGACAACCCCGTTAGCTACTGCAATGCTAAGATAGTGTAGGATTCGGTACAAGTCGAGTAGTTGGAACTACTCGCGAGGATAGGCTAGAGGCACTCGACTCGGGTAGAGATAGCAAATGAAACATATGGCAAGAAAAATGAGACCGAGCGGAGAGTAAGGGCAGCAGGACGTTGGGGCCTGGGTGCTGTAGCTCCGCTTCTGTCGATTGAGGACTGAGCCATGTGCGGGCCTGTTGAACAAGCTAGAACAGTACCGAAAACCTACCGGCTATATGGGAACCGGGAAACCAATGTAACTCGGGTAGCTGGGTGTTTAGGCATAGCTGGTCATTCAGAGGTTAGGTTCAGAGCTCGAGGTGCAAATCGGCTAGCGGCACTGTGGATGTGCGCGCAGAGACCTCTTGCTCGGGATGATTGGACCGGTTGGACATTTGGCTGACAGGTGAAAGGTGGTTGCGTACGATGTCCGTGATGGTTTCTGTAGGCAACATCGAGTACGGGCGTACGTGACGGGTTATTCGGGTAACCCTGCAGGTGTAAATCGATTATAATCGCCGTCCCTCACGGTCAGTGAGTACCACTTGTTCACTGTACCGTGACGTAGAAAGAACAGGCTAGATACATGTCAAAAGTTTGCTGATTTGAAAGACATACTTTGCTTGTTAATGTCTTGTTATAGTTTAGAGCTAATTAAAGTTCTTTTCAACTTTGGGCAAAGTACATGAGAGAAATGTGTTTCTTGTTTGATTGCGGCTCTCTCTTGTGCCTTAGCATAAGGTTCTCCACAACCTGCTGCTAAAACTTGAAAGTATGGTTCAAATAATTAGGTGAGTCCTTTGCAACTTATTTTACCTCATGTACCCTAAAAACCATCCATGTAGAAGTTTCATGTATAGGAGAGACGGGTCAGTCTTGCTGAGCCATCGTGCTCACTGCTTGTGTTTGAAGCTTTTGCAGGGGTTTATGAGGAAGGGACTCCCGAGGAGGAGACGGAACCCCAGGAGAGGAACCCCGTTGAGTGGGAGTCATGCACGCCGCCGTGTTAGTGTGTGTACGTGCTAGTGGTGACATGTTCACAGGCTGAACGTGAACTCAATGCATAGTCTACGCCGTGAGTGTGGACTGGACTATTTTGTTGTAAAATGTTCATAAACTGGTTTATGTAATAAAACTTTGCTTCCGCTTTGTATCTTTGACGTGTGTTATTCGGTGCTGTGCAACGCAGCACCCCTCAGCGTGATCCTGGCTTGACAAGGCCGATGAGGTCGTGTCATTCTAATTCTTATTTTAAATAATTTTTAGTTTTTACCATTTATTATTTATTTTCTTATATTTTCATATACTAATCATTATTTTCAAATTTGTGCAGATGTGGAAGCATTCTAGCTTAATAAGTAAGATGACTGGAAGGGGGAAGAGGTGCAGTGTTAGTTCGTCCTCCACGTCTCAGCCTAGTAGTGGTTCGGACCATGCAGCTTTGTTTCAGGTACTTGTTTATTTTTATGTACATTTCAATGTCATAATTAGCTATCTAATATTCATAACATGTTTTTTTGGATTTGCAGGGCTCTACCTGTAATGCGCAGGCACAGAGGCAACTCCTTGAATGTGTCGCAGAGCAGGCATTGAGCCAACCAGCACAGGTGGTAGATCGTTGCCCGACGTACGAGGACACGGAGATTATCAGGCAGCCGCCAGAGCAAGGAGGAGCCTCAGGAGCAGACAGGAGAGACTAGACGATGGAGGAGGTTTTTGGGCGGTCCTCCTCTGAGGGTGGTTCTGAGGTAGATGACAATGATGGCGATGATGAGGGCGATGACCCCACACGAGATGCAAGATTGGCAAGAGAGGCAGAGATAGCTGAGACATTTTAGAGGCAGACTGATCGATGCCCCCTGGGGTAATCTTTCGGATTATTTGAGAAACTATGTTCTATATTGATTTTCTTGTCAACTATCTAATTAATATTATTTTTGTACAGGTTGCAGAGGCACCTTTTATGTAATCCAAGTAAAAGCTTGGACGAGCGTACAATTATAAGGCTCAAGGGTACTAGGTGTTGGATCGAGCCTATTTGGAGTGGTAAGGGCCAGCGACGTGTAGTTAACACGGAGTTGGGAAACACCATCAGATTTTGCTTCCCTGGGATGGTTCTATCTGGCGGGCAACAAATTGCTGCGCATAACTGGGATCACTATGCGATGAAATCCTTTGGCAATTCGGGTACTTGTCAGGATAGTGTTTGGGAGATGTTTTGGGTAAGTTTGTTTCAGTTTTTTAGATTATGTTACATCTTGCTTTAATTGACATTAAGTGTTGCTTATATGCAGAGTTTATTTCGCTTCGAGGATGGTGCAAGCGAACCATATGCAAGGTTGGTTTTTCAGAATTCTCCGAGAAGACGTACGAAAGACTCCTTCTCTGATGCACGGATCAAAGTTGTGACCGTGTTCTACAAGACCAAGCTGTTTCTGCCTAAAACCAAAAAGGAAGCAGCCAGTATTCACTTGCAGAAAGAGGGGTACTTGCAGAGCTGTGTCGATTGGGTTTGTGCGGAAACGGAAGCTTGGAAATTGCTACGCTATTACTGGGAGTCGGATGAGTTCAAACATGTTTCCGATAGAAATCAACAAAATTGAAGGAGCAAGCCTGGAAAGCATCGCTATGGGCCAGATGGACATACACAGATGGAACAAAGAATGGTATGAATTATACGACCAGTTTTAAATTGCTTCAAAAAATTGCATTGATTGAACCATGGATTTTTGTATTGTAGACAGCTGAAACTGGTGTCACTCCTTCTTTCTTCAAGGTTTACTGTAAGGGCCTAAGTTTTTGCACACATCCAAAGTGTTCATCACACCTCATTTGAGGGAAACTTATGAACACCTTTGAAGAGCAAGTAATCACAATCAATATGGTCATTAGAGGATGAACTCACAAAATGCAAAAGTGGTATTTCCCACATGCATCATATAGGGGCTGAGCATATGAAAAAACTCCTACACCTTGCTAGGAATGCTCATGCCAAGTTTCACCCAAATCTAAAACCTTTTTGAGGTATTTTGGGTATAATAAGAAAGAGGCTAGTTTGAACTCAAATTCAAACTCGTTTCATCCCATGAATTCAAAACTGGGATTCACATTCACACTCAGCACATTTTTGTGAGCTCACACGCCAATTTTCACTCCATTTGGAGTTGATCTTGACACGAGCCAATTTTAGCAAATTCAATTTGAATTTCAAATTGCATATGTGCTATAAATATATTCAAACACTTCACAATTTGAATTCTATCAAGTTTAAATGGGCATTTGGTAGATAATTCAAATTTCAAAGGGTATTAGTGGAACTACTGTTTAGAGCAGTGGGAGAATGTTAATTTCAGAGGTTAAAATGGGAGTGAGGCCCACCTGTCAGCCTAACCAGCAATTCAACCGACTGAAGACTGCCGGGTGAAGGTTCTCGGGCTGCAGCTGTGGTCGCCACCGAGCTGGACGCCGCTGCCAGCTCCTGCTCGGCCTGCGCCGTACTAAACTAACGTCTCTTCCCTCTTATCCCCGAGGCTGAGCCGATCAGAGGCATAAACGCTCAGTTATCTGCTCTCTCGCGCAAGAAAACTCTACCTCGCCGCCTCTCTCTCGGGTTTGATCAGAGAACCGGCAACCACAGCTCCCCCACTCCCTTCGAACTGCAAAATGGTACTAGAGCCTCTCCTCCTCCTTTCCCGTCATAGGAGCCAGCCGAGTCCAGTTGCTCTCGACCCATACCGAAGGTTTTTCTGGTGACCTAAGTTCTTCCGCACCTCGGGCTCCCGTGGACAGCCTAAACAGGGAGGTGTCACGCCCAAGCTAAGGCTATCAAGGACATGTTAGGGTCTCTTCTTGCTCCCCCAAACCGTAGCCCGAGTGGTCGATCACCGGCGACGAATTTTGTTTTTCCTTTCCATTCGGTGCAGACCGACCTTCGGGTGCGGATTCGCCAAATTATCATTCCATAGTCATTTAGAGATCCTCAAACTGCACCTACACGAGCTAGACTTGGTAGCAATAAACTTTACTTTGCAGTCTTAGCAAGAAAACCTTGGTAGACCTCCCATTTCTAGTTTAGCTACCGGCGCTAATGGCGGAAGCCATCGGGCGCATGGTGAGAGCTCATCTAGGACCCTTTTCGAGCTGCCTTGAGCCCATGACAATCTTCCCTAGGGTTCACTGATGCTCTACGACCGTTAGCTCGATCTTTTGAGGTGCTAGGAAGTCCGGCCGACACGGCCGAAGTTCTTCCAAAGCCGCCGCTCGTCGCCAGCCATGTTCCGGTGGTTGTCATGTCGAGCTAATTCCAGCACCGTGTTCCCCATGTGGGATTAGGCAGAGGTGGCAAAAATTGTGGATTTGGCACACGGCAAAGACCCTCCGAAGAGCACTCCGGAGAGGGGAGCGGCGGCCGAGTGCGGGAGGTCGGGAGGTTGACGAAGCCCCCGGTCCCATGTGTCAGCGGCTAGATATTTTAACGGGGATCATCTATGGCACTGGATCTGATGTTGCTGTGCGCGAAAAAACCCGTAGCCCCATGTATCAGCCACTGAGAAGCCGACACGTCTCCCCGGTCCCACGCGCAGCAATTTAAACTTTTCCCTGATTTTCAGTTTTAGGTCAAAACTTTAAACCCACATAACTTTGGCTAGTAAACTCCTAATCGAGTGAACCAAATTTTGTTGGATTCAGCTCTCTGAGTACTTTCCAACAAATCAAGTTTCACGTTATGAAAATCTTTATTTCTCCAGAACTAATTCCTCAAAATTTAAATTTTTAGAATTTTAACTGGAGAACCCTTTGGTGGAAAATTCCGAAATTTGGCTAGGATGTTCATCAAAGTATCCCTGAGCTACCATAAAAATTTCAGATCCATTTGAGCTCATTTGATCCACCTAATGGTGTGACTAATAAAACTGTTCTAGAGAAAATGGAAAATTTCCAGAAACTTTTCAGATTTTCTCTGAAATTGTTTAGATCATATATTAATCTAGGAGTATTCAGATTAAGTGAAACCAACTCCATTAGAACCCTCTGAAAATCTAGTTTTCGGAAAGTCATGGCTTGCTCCATGAAAATCCCTAGAACACCCTAAGAGCTCCAATTAAGGCCAAATACACAATTATTTGTGGAGGGGCCAAGAAAACCCAAATGCATAGCCAAGAAAACCCTGGGTTGTGCTTAGGTTTGTAAACCTTGATTAGCTACTACAATGATAAGATAGTGTAGGATTCCGTACAAGTCGAGTAGTTGGAACTCTTCGCGAGAATAGGCTAGAGGCACACTACTCGGGTAAAGATAGCAAATGGAACACATGGCAAGAAAAATGAGACCGAGCGGAGAGTAAGGGCAGCAGGACATTGGGGCCTGCTTGCCATAGCTCCGCTTGTGTTATTTGAGGACCAAGCCGTGTGCGGACCTGTTGAACAAGCTAGAACAGTACCGAAGACCTACCGGATATATGGGAACCGGGAAACCGATGTAATTCGGGTAGCTGGGTGTTGAGGCATTGCTTGTCGTCCAGAGGGTAGGTTGATTGCTTGAGGTGTAAATTGGTTGGCGGCACTGTGGATGCACGCGCAGAGACCTCTTGCTCAGGACGATAGGACCGGTTCAACATTTGTCTGACGCATGAAAGGTGGTTGCGTACGACGTCTGTGATGGTTGCTGTAGGCAACATCGAGTACGGGCATACGTGATGGGTTATTCGGGTAACCCTGCAGGTGTAAATCGATTATAATCGCCGTTCCTCACGGTCAGTGAGTACCACTTGTTCACTGTACCGTGACATAGAAAGAACAGGCTAGAGTGATGTAAAAGTTGCTGATTGAAAGCTATACCTTGATTGTTAATGACTTGCTGTAGTTTAGAGCGAATTAAAGTTCCTTTCAACCTTGGGCAAAGTACATGAGAGAAATGTGTTTCTTCTTTGATTGTGGCTCTCTCATGTGCCTTAGCGTGAGGTTCTCCATAACTTGCTGCTAAAACTTGAAAGTAAGGTTCAAATAATTAGACGAGTCCTTTGCAACTTATTTGCCTCATGTACCCTGTAATCCCTCATATAGAAGTTTCATGTATAGGAGAGATGGGTCACACTTGCTGATCCATTGTGCTCACTGCTTGTGTTTGAATGTTTTGCACGGTGTTATGAGGAAGGGACTCCCGAGGAGGATTTGGAACCCCAAGATAGAAACCCCATCGAGTGGGAGTCGTGCACGCTGCCGTGTTAGTGTGCGTTTGTGCTAGCGGGGACACGTTCACGGGCTGAACGTGAACTCGATGCGTAGTCTATGCCCGTGAGTGTAGACTGAACATATTTTGTTGTAAAAATGTTCATAAACTCGTTTATGTAATAAAACTTTGCTTCCGCTTTGTACCATTTTATGTGTGTTATCCGGTGCTGTGCAACGCAGCACCCCTCAGCGTGATCCTGGCTCGACGAGGCCGTGAGGCCCTGACAGCGTGGTATCCGAGCTCGCTTGAAGTTTAACTCACTAAAAAGGTCATCTTTTTCAAAGAATCGGTGAGGAACCAGTTAGTAGCCCATATAAGGATATTATTAGTGTATCGAAAGTGGCAATACTAACCTATTTGCTTATGTCGGAAAATCATGCATCTCGGGACGTAATATATATTGGGGGGTGCATGTAAGCGTTGTCCACCAATGCACACAAGCTGTACGGTGGAGCCTCACGGGTGGCAGGTAACCCGGCCCGCTTTAATATCCTCTACGACTCTTCATGTCGTTTGGGATATTCGAGCAACGCCCTTCCCTGGCGTGCTACGGACAAGTTTGGGAGACCCCGTCACGTGGTCAGTAACGTGAACACGTAGCTCAAGGCGTGTTTAGCTTGAGAACACCTGTGCGAGTGATGACGAATGGGTGTATGAACTGTATTAGTACCGGGCTCGGTGTGCAGCCTAGTCTGACGATTGTGTGAGTTATTTGCAGGTAGTCTAACCACGAATCGGTAGACGAGTAGCATCTGTGTGCGAGAGACGTTTAGTGCCGCTGAACTAACGAAGCTGGCTAAGTCCGGTATAGGTTTTTCTTTGTGAGGAACGTAGTACCGACATGAACTGGTGATGCTTCGACGTCACACCCCACTAAATGTTCTACCTCATTGTAAAACTTGAAGGTTTGATCCAGAGAACTAAAACTGTGATGTAACTTCTTCCCTTAATCAGGATGTTCAAAGTTAATAAGTTTTCAACTTATAGGATACTATGGACAGAGTCCTCTGTTTTCAGCTGAAATAATGCTGAAGTTAAACAGAGGTTAGAGGTTGAGTTCTTTCGATGTTAGGGTCATATTTTGGAAATTTTTGGAAGATCTTTACAACGTTTCTGTTGATGTCCAGAGGTGTTTCATCCCTTAACCAGTCGAAAAAGGCAGTAGAGTTGAAACTCTCCAGAAAACAGGGCAGAGTAAACACTCTCTGTAACTCTCTGTAAATTGAGCATAAATTCCTGCACAAAGATCCAAAAATAGAAAATGAGGTAGTTCTGAAAATTTCATGAGATAGGTTACAACTTTGTAACAGAAAGTTTTGTCAAATTTGGTGTAGAATTAACTGGAATTCTTGGATCAAATCAGTACCTCGAGCAGGGAGGTGCTGTCCAATTTTCTCCAGAAATTCTGTCAACTTTGACATCTCATAACTTTTGAATAAAACAGATCTTAGGCCAAGCAAATACTTTCTGGAAAGCTATTGAAGTTAACTTTAACTTTGATGTTGAGCTCCAGAATTGGTTTTGCCTTTAGCATGGTCTCAATCAGGTTGAAATGGAAACTGGTCAGAACTGTCATGTTGGACAGCAGATCAGCAGTCAAATTTGCTTATGTTTGAACTATGTTTCCAAGTTTTATGAGTTCAAAGACATGTTTTATGTTATAAAGCAATGGTTTACTGTTCAAATAAATATTTGACATTTCTCTAATATGTTTCTACAGATGACAGCGGATAGACAATTGGAGAACGGGTGGGTGGTATCCCACTGTTCTCACCGCAGCGGTTATCCGGAAGTGTTGAAGCAAATGCTTCAATATGTCGGGTACGTGGAAATGCCACAGTATCTCACCAAGGAAGAAGGCGAGGAAGGGAACAAGACGTGGAGAATCCATGTCGAAGTACCTGCAGGACCTATGCCACCCGGTTGGGCGCCGTTCACCGTTACGGTGAGAGATAGACAGCCAGAGGAAATGTGGCAAGTGGCAGCCCGCGACACCATGTCGCGTTTCTGCCAACTACACGTGAGAGCTATGGGGGACACTCCATATGCGCTCGTTCTGGTGGAGGGGTGAGCTAGTCACGTGTGGAGGAAAAGGTACTTGGAGGCAACAGATGCGGGTTGCCCAAGGTACAACCCCGTGGAGGCGAACCTCAGCCTCCAGTTGAGGGCAGGAAAGGCCGTGATGGACAGCCAAGCTGTTCATACGGATTGACTTGCCGTGAAGCTCAAGGAGAGCACCAGCCATGGAGATTATTTCGAGAGTGCTCACAGCGCACTCCGCAATGTTCTCCTTCTGATAATAAAGCGACTGAACGAACAACATAATCAGTTGCATCGTCTGAAGAAGGCAAAGAAGAAAAGCCGCGTCAACATGACGGCTTTGCAACAGCATGTGCAGGCCTTGACCCAGCAAAATGAGGTCCTCACTCAAGAGCGTGATGACTCTATTATGAGGGGCAAGGCTGGGAAGAGGACTACACCCAGACCATGGATGAGGTGCATGCGTTGCAGGACCTCATACCTCCGGTAATGGGCCTACCGATGGTAGGTGCCGTACCCGTGGTTTTAGGTATCCCGGTGATGGGGGAACCTGAACCAGAAGAGGAGGTCATGGACCCGGAGCCACCAGCAGAGGTAGCGGAGGAGGACGACCCCCAGGAGGTCGAGTTCTACTCCGAGTAGTGAGTTACCGTTGCCATGTAGGGCAGCGAGGGTGGGGTACAAAAACTTTTGTAATCTGTGACATGTCGTGTAGTCAGTAGTATACGTATAGGTAGTGACGACATGAGCACGACATCTCGGAGACCCGAGAATAATGTATCTTGTATAAAGTTTATGCTTTATAAATATATGTGAATGTTGTGCAAGTTTATTCATGTGTCACTTCAATACCTACTGTTTTATATGGAATTTTAAGAATGACATGTGCTGATCGCTACTGTTTTGAATTTCAGAATGACTCGCACTCGTGCCAACCCAGACATTGGGGGTTCTAGTCAGGGGGGAGAGGCCTCCCAACAGCCTTCCGAGGATTCCTCAGGACAGCAACAGCAGAAACAACAACAGCAATAACCGCCACTGCCAACGGTTACATTGGCTGACATCGTTGCGGCTATGGCGGGTTCTCATCAGCAGCACACGGAGTTCCTGCAGACGCTTATTGCAAATACGTCTCGACCAGAGAGACGTCAAGATCGCGAGGAGTGCAAACAAAGCTCCTACTCCGACTTTCTGGCTACTCATCCCTCGGTATTCTCAAGGGCGGATGAACCCCTTGATGCGGACAACTAGCTCCGCACGATGGAGATGAAGTTCGGGCTGCTCCAAGTGAGTGAGCAGCGCAAGACTCAGTTCGCGGTCAAGCAGCTTCAAGGATCCTCGAGCGCTTGGCGGGTGAACTACTGTGCCTCGCAACCCACCGAGTGAGTTATGACCTTGGCGGAGTTCGGTACGGCCTTCAGGGCCTATCACATACTGCCAGGTTCTATGAATAGGAAGACACAGGAGTTCCTTCGCCTGCAGCAAGGAAGCAGGAACGCGCTGGAACACTCCAGAGCGTTCAATGATCTTGCACTCTACGCTTCTTATTACGCTGATAGCGACAAGAAGCGGCGGGATCATTTTTACCAGGGGCTTAACCCGCTCCTGAAAGACAAGCTGGCGATGTTCAATCGCGGCAGCCTCAATGATATTATTGATGCTGCGATTGTTCAGGAGGACTCCGGCAAGGAGTTAGCAGCGGCGGACAAGAAGCGAAGCGCGCCGCAGAGCACCAGAGAAGGAGGTGGTCCTTCTCAAAAATACCAGATGGTGAGTCACTCACCATCAGGTCAGCGTTGGCAGCCACCACAGATGCCGATGCCATTCCACAGTCGGCCATATTCTCCACCGGCATTCAGGCCAGCACTACCAGCACCACCTCAGCAGCAACAACAGCAGCAGCAGGCGATGCCGCGTGTGTTTGCACCTCAGCAGTGCATGCCAGGCTTTCATCCCCCAAGCGCGGGCCAGACAGCCTCCACATGCTTCAAATGCGGTGGTCCAGGACACTTCGCCAACAACTGTCCTGAGAGGCAAGGCGGCGGAGTGGTACCACAGTTTCCAGGGAGTAATCAGCCCCGGAACCCCACTAATGTGCAGCGGGCCAATCCTAAGCCCGGCACCGTCCGCCAACTCGCCATAGAGGACGTGCCGGAGGGGGAGCCAATCCTTGCGGGTATGTTCCAACTCCACCAGCATCCCGCCATAGTGTTATTTGATTCAGGCGCCACACATAATTTTATTAGCCAAGCTTTTCTTGCTAAACACAGCTTGCAAATACTACCCACTGAAAGTCCATATTTGATTTGTTCACAGGGTGGGAAAATTTCAGCAAGCAGGATGGTTTCCAAAGCACCATTATGATTAGCGAGTAGAGTATACCCCACGTCTATCTTAGCTTTAGAGGGACAAAAGGTCAATGTCATCTTAGGGATGTCGTGGTTAACCTGCCACGGCGCTTTCTTAAACACCGTCCTCCGAGTCGTGCATTTACACCCAGAAATGCACGAGTCTCACTCATTATTTCTGGACAGTCCAGAAATAAAACTTCCAAGTGTATATCAGTCTACCACCATCAGATTGGAAGACATTCCAGTAGTCTGTGAGTTCCCTAACGTGTTCCCGGATGACTTACCGGGGATGCCGCCCGACCGAGAGGTAGAGTTCAAGATTGAACTTGCACCGGGAACTATGCCAATATCCTGGAGGCCGTACAAGATGGCCCCCAAGGAATTGGCTGAACTGAAGACGCAGTTAACGGACCTGCTGGAGAAGGGTTTTATTAGGGCGAGCTCCTCACCATGGGATTGTTCAGCATTATTTGTGAAGAAGAAAGATGAGATGTTGCGGCTTTGTGTGGACTATCGTCCACTAAACGCCGTAACCATCAAGAACAAGTACCCGTTGCCACGGATCGACATGTTGTTTGATCAGTTGGACGAAGCAAATATCTTTCCCAAAATGGACTTAAGATACGGGTACCATCAGATTAAGATACGGGCTGAGGATATTCCGAAGACGGCTTTCTCGATGAGGTACGGACTTTATGAGTATCTGGTAATGTCCTTCGGCCTCACCAACGCTCCAGCTCACTTCATGTACTTGATGAACTCCGTGTTCACGCTGGAGCTGGACAAGTTTGTCGTGGTCTTCATCGATGACATATTGGTATATTCCAGGTCAGAGGGAGAACACACAAAGCATCTGCGTATAGTCTTGCAATGGCTGCGGGATCACCAACTATACGCGAAATTCAGCAAATGCGAATTCTGGATATCACAAGTGCCTTTTCTCGGGCATATTATCTCAGCGGAGGGCATCGCTGTAGACCCGAGTAAGATCACACAAGTGCTGAATTGGAAGTCCCTGAGATCTGTTCACGAGGTATGGAGTTTCCTCGGACTTGCGGGATATTATCGGAGGTTCATTCCGAACTTCTCAAAGATTGCCAAGCCTATGACAGAGCTGCTGAAGAAGGCTATCAAATATGTTTGGAGTCCAGCATGTGAAGCAGCGTTCAAGGAATTAGTGAAGCGCCTAACATCAGCACCGGTTTTGGCGTAGCCAGACACAACAAAACCGTTCGATGTGTACTGCGATGCATCCGGCATCGGGCTCAGATATGTGTTGATGCAAGACCAAAGGGTGGTCACGTATGGATAACGGCAGCTCAGAAACCATGAGCATAATTATCCAACTCATGACTTAGAGCTCGCTGCCATGGTACTCGCACTCAAAATGTGGAGGCACTACCTACTCGGTAACCTCGTGCATTTATATACCGACCACAAGAGCCTCAAGTACATATTCACTCAGAAAGAGCTGAACATGAGGCAGCAAAGATGGTTAGAGTTGATAAAGGATTACGGAATAGAGATCCATTATCACCCCGGCAAAGCAAACGTAGTGGCGGATGCGCTGAGTCACAAGTCGCATGTCAACAATCTGACCATCACACTATTGAAAGAGAGCGAGCCATCATTGCATGTGATTCCACATGGAGATCTGTACAACTTAGCTTTGATCCCCACCATCCATGAAGAAATAGCGGAAGCTCAGAAACATGACAAGTGCATGTCGCATTTGCAGAGACGTGTAGACAGTGGGGAGCTGAAATGTTTCCAGAAAGACAGAGATGATATCCTATGGTTCAAGGACCGGATTGTCATACCCCGTAACCCGGAGTTACGAAAGAAAATCATTGATGAGGCACACTTTTCAAAGTTTTCTATTCACCCCGGCAGCAACAAAATGTATCAAGAACTAAGAAACAAGTTTTGGTGGACACGAATGAAGCGGGAGATCGCAAAGTTCGTGTCCGAGTGTGATACATGTCGAAGGGTGAAGGCAGACCACATGAGAAAACCGGGACTGCTACAACCACTGGGCGTTCCTGCCTGGAAGTGGGAAGATGTGAGCATGGACTTCATCGTCGGTTTACCCACCACATTTCTGAAGCATGATTCCGTGTGGATGATCATCGACCGGCTCACCAAAGTTGCACATGTTATCCCGGTCAACACCAACTACAACGCCAAGAAGTATACTGAATTGTATATCTCACGGATCTTATGCTTGTATGGCGTACCCCGCACCATCATATCGGATCGGGGCACTTTATTTGTGTCCTGTTTTTGGGAGCAGCTACATGCTGCGTTGGGGACGAAGCTGATCCGTAGTTCAGCGTACCACTCGCAGACGGCTGGGCAAACCGAGCGGGTAAATCAGATTCTAGAGGATATGCTACTAGCGGGTAAACACTATGCTCATATTATCTATTAAAGTTATGCTTCAAACATAGACTTCCCAAATGTCAAAAACCCCCACTCAATTCAAGCCCTGAGGGTGCATAACCCCTATTTTACCCTGAATGAAAGAAAAATGAGTGAAATCTAAAGGTTTGTTGAAAATATCAGACAACTGTTGTTTGGTATCTACATGGTGAAGCACAATGTTTCCTTTTTCAACATTATCATGAAGAAAGTGATACCTAATATCAATGTTCTTAGTTCTAGAGTGTTGAACGCGATTTTCAGCAATGCAAATAGCACTAGTGTTATCATAAAACAGTGGGACACTATCTAAATCAATCCCATAATCATTAAGTATTTGAACAATACATAGAATTTGAGAACAAGTGCTAGCAGCAGCTACATATTCAGATTCAACAGTGGATTGTGCAACTAAACTTGGTTTTCTAGAGGACTAAGCAACAAGGGAGTTACCCAAGAAATGACAAGATCCCACAATACTTTTCCTATCAATACTACAACCTCCAAATCAGCAACCGAAAAATCTCTCAAAATAACGGTTTTGGTAGGACGAAAAACGCCAAATTATTAGTTTCCATGTATGTACCTTAGCATCCTTTTGATGGCTTAAAGATGTGATGCACGTGGAAAAGCTTTGAGTTGTGCACATAGACATACAATGAATTGTATGTTCGTTCTTGACGCTGTCAGCTACAAAACTGACCCGATCATGCTTCTACATTATTTTTAATCCACAGGTTCACCATCTTCATCAAGGTCAAGTGTTGCTGTTGCTCCCATTGATGTCCGAATATGCTTGCTGTTTTCATTGTTGAAGCGCCTAATGAGGTCTATTATATACTTCTTTTGATGCACAAAGGTTCATTTTCTTGTTTTCTTGATTTGCAGCCCCAAAAAGTATGTGAGCTCTCCCATCATACTCATCTCAAATTTCTAAACTCATCATAGATCAAAACTTGGACACAAGATCATGAGATGCGCACCTAGAGATAATATCATAGGCATACATTTAACTGAATAGTGTTCATTGCCATGTTTAAGTACAAAAAGAGTATTATCTACCTTGCCCATGGTAAACCCTCTGTCAAGTAAAAATGTTTTAAGCCTATCATACCATGCTCTAGTGGCTTGTTTGAGACCATACAAGGATTAGGACAGTTTGTAATCATGATTAGTAAAATCTGGATGGTTGCTTGACATAAACCTCCTTATCTATGTAGTCATTAAGAAAAGCACTTTTAACATACATTTGATACAACATAAAACCTTTAGATGCAGCAAATGCTAAAATAATCTTATGGCTTCTAATCTAGCAACAGGAGCAAAATTTTAATCAGAGTCTAAACCATCTATTTGTGTAGAACCTTGAGCAATCAATGTAGCTTTATTCCTAACCACAACCCCATCCTCACTTTGTTTGTTCTTAAACACCCATTTGGTTCCTATCAAATTGTGACCGTGAGTTGGAGGAACAAGTTTCCAAACTTTGTTTCTTTTATAGTTTTCTAACTCTTCTTGCATGGCAATGATCCAGAATTAATTAATGAGTGTGTGTGATACATATTTAGGCTCAAAAGAAGCAACAAAAGCAAAATGAGCTTGTGAGTTTAAATCAAAGAACCTGTACCGTGTAACTCTTTCATGCAAGCTTCCAAAAATCTGTTGTGGAGGGTGCATGGATGTAGAAAGGAGTAGAGACGTCACAAGCTTCTTCTTATTCATATTTATCATCAATAGAAGAGCTTGTGGCTTGTGATTGATCAGGACCAGCTGTATTGGACGTTGTAGCTGATTGTGAATCAAAAATAGGAGCTGGAAAGGCATCATTAGCTTCTAAATGTTCAGCCAACAGCTCCACTTCTATTTCATCTTCAATAAAAATGCTCTCACTTGATTATATACACCTGGACCTGTAATTTTAGAGCTATTACCTGGGCTATCTTAATCAAAAGAAACCTCACAAGTCTCCACAATTTTGTTAGTGTCACGCAAAAGCACACGGTAGCCTCTAGTGTGAGACGGATAAAAAACATGTCATCAACAGATTTAGCTTCAAATTCATCAGGATTACCATGTTTTTTAACAAAACACTTGCATCCAAATACCCTAAATTTTGTGACATTAGTTCTATGTCCAAACCAAAGCTCATACTATGTTTTTTCTAACTTAGATCTCAAGAAAACTCGATTTGAGACATAACAAGCTATTGCAACCGCATCTGCCAAAAATTTTCTAGGAGTTTGATATTCGTCAAGTATAGTCCTAGCCATCTCAACTAATGTTCTATTCTTTCTTTTCTACCTCTAGCTCAAGCTTAGAAAGTGTGGAAGCATGCACATCTCTCAGAGAAGACAGTTGTTCATAAACCACCTCACAAGAAGAACGAGAATAATTAGTAGTAATAAATGATTTTAATCATTCAATTGGAGATTCTAGTGAGTCAATTTTAGCATCGTACTTCCTAAGTTTCTTATCCTTTTCTAAAGAATAGTGCCAAGATGACAAACGGAATTAGAAAGGTGTTTGTAGGAGGGATTTACCTCGTCATTGTTGCTGTTCAGTACAGCCTCCATCGTTGTTGATCTTGAGTTGCTTGCCATGAGACACAAATGCGCCTATGTTTGCTTATTCTTGTTGTTTTTGGGCAAAGTGTCTTCATCATCATCACTTTCGGTGTCCACATCGCTCATATTGATATGTTCAAGTACAGAGAGGACATGGTGCACCACTTTGTGGTTCACAAACCCTATGTTTTCTTCTTGTTGTTGTTGGTATAGCACTTGAACCTTGCTGTTTTTTCATCCCAGGAAGTAGAAAATGAAAAATTACGGCAATTTGAACTAAAATATCCTAACGACATTCAATGCATTTTTTGAGAGCCACCACTTCCTCTCCTCCTAGGTCTCACATTTTACAACGCTTTTGTGAACAAATTCGAGAGAAGTGCTAGCTCCTCCTCTGGGAACTCCTCAATCCATTCATCGGTTATAGAGGACAGAAGATCAAGTGTACCACATGATGAAGATTGACTATAGCTAGGCATATCACGTTGTGAAACAAATGAAAGAGGCTTGTTGGGGGTTTAAAGTGAGATTTTGTCAAATTTATGAGTTTTTAACTTAGAATACAGCATGTCTAAAGTAAGTGTACTCATGACAGCAGATTCACGTACAGAGGTGACTTTCACCTCCAATGTTATCATGGCTCATGCACTGAACAATGCCTAGCATTCTCAGCATCCGAATAAACTACATTAACACCTCGCAAGTTGCTCACAATTTTGTTAAAGTGCGCAAAAAAAATGTGTAAAGACTTACTGGGGCTCATCTCAAAGCACGTGTACTCCTTGTTGTACTTGTCTTCTCGTACTTCCTTAATGGTGTTGGAGTCTTCATAATATTTATACAAAGCCTTCCACACAACGTATGCTGACTTCAAGTGAGCAACACGGTCAAAATTGACTTGTGTCAGTCCTTGGATGATCAAATTGCGCACCTTGTAGTTGTTGTCGACTTCCTTTATGTTAGTAGCTATCACATCTTCATTTGATGGCACAACAAAGGGCTTGAATACTTTCTCCCATATATCAAAGCCTTGCGCCTGAATGTAAGCCTCCAACTCAGCCTTACGAACCTGAAAATCAATGCCATCGAACACACAGTTTTGCAGGATATCTCTACATTAAATCTAATCTAAAAAATAGCAAAAATATTAGATTAATAGAACTTGGCTCTGATGCCACTTGTAGGATCGAAGGATACAAGGTCAGCTACCAGAGGGAAGGAATGATAGATGAAACAAAAAAATTAGTGGAAGAGTTAACCCCTCAACAAAAACAGATCTGTCTCAAAACACATGTATACGAGTAGATTATCCTACTTCAAATGTGATAAAAACTCTAGATAAAGTAGAGAAACGAGTCAGGAAGCCTACTCAAGAATAATCAAGTCAATAGCTCGAGTAAAACTCAAGTTAAGATAAAAAATGTCATCAAAGGTTAGTCTGATCTACCCGAGCAAAGATTTAATCTTTAATGCTGCAAAACTCTGGTGTGACGTGTGAACCATGAATCCAATGACCTTGAAATCTTCACAGATGATATAAAATTGATTTTTAAAGATAAGACGAAAACAATAATGTCAATTGTATGGGTAGAATGAAAGTTATGGCTAAATGAGTGAATCGACGTCAATCTGAGCAAAACCGACAGGCAAAACTTAAAGAAAACAACCCAGATGATCACAACAAGAAAGATCGGCACAAACCATGAGTTTTACTCAGAAAAATACATGAAAACCAGCTGCAGGGGTGCCTCCCTTGAAGCCAAGTTCTCTATATTTATATACACAGCCCTCAGTCCAACAAAGCCAACTAGGACACCTACATAGCAGTCCTGGTCAACTAAGACACCTCCTAACCTACTTGTACTTTATCTGTTTCCACAGATCAGAATTCTAACCTTCCAAAATTTTTTGGCCTCAGCATCAAGAGTTATGGACACAAAACTCAAAATGCAACCTTAACTTGTACTGTCCAGCCCAAACTCGCAACCAACTCAGAATCATTTGCTTTATGGCCAAAACATCCAGATTACCTAACAAAAAACACGTCCGAACCCAACTGATTCAGACTCCAACTCGGATTCCCGTCCAAACATATCTAAGACCAACTTTTCATGTCCGAATATGCTGGAATGACTTCATAAAGTTATGACAACCTCCACACACGTTCAAACACCTTCACCACGTCTTGGAACCATGTTACCACATCCATGTACTCCTTGCACACGTGCACACCTTCAAAACACGTCAACCTTCACTTTCCATCACCAAAACTTGTTGGAATCATGTCACAACCTTGTGTCATCCCTGCACTTGTGCCCACGACTTCCACACATATTTGCAGCACCACTTGACACATCTCAAGTAATCTCATATGCACCATTCTTGATCCAAACATGCTGCATGGCACCTTTGATCTCCTCAACCACAATTTTTCCTGAATTTGGTTGTTTAACCTCAACTTTTCCCTAAGTTTAGTTTAAGGATCACCATCATCAGCCATGTCTTAATCATAAGCAACACCTGCACATGAGAAAACAGCCAAATCTTTGCAAGCACAAGTCCTGACTTTCTTCTCGTTAGTCCACGCCTCAACAATTTACATGAGAGCCTTATACAAACATTTTGCTCACATTCAAACCACCAAAACCACCATAGCACATGAAATACTCAGTACACAATGTTGAATAAAGTGGACGTGACAACATATGTCAACCTTGTACGTACAAGGAACAGAAACTTCTACAGATAGAAAGAGATCAAGTTAGTCTAGAAGAAATAGTTAAGATATACATGTAATCTTTATCTTTCTTTGTTTGTTAAGATTGTGATCGGCCACACAAAATCTTAACTCTACATGTATCGGCCGCACCATGTATTCTTGATCTATATATATCAACACGCAGAGCCAAAGCTCTTGAGTTTAAAGACTTGGCCTTCTCCTAGTTGAATAGAATTCAACATGGTAACCGGAGCCTTCTAAATCTCCACCGAGAAGCTCAAGAAGACGGCAATGGCGTCCTCCTTGATGACGACAGGGTTCAACACCCTTTCGCATCATGTCGAGAAGTTGACCAGAGTAAATTTTCTTCTCTAGAAAGCTCAAGTGTTACCGACAATAAGAGGGTCTCAACTTTATGGCCTACTCGATGGTACCATCAAGAAGCTAAATTGTAGAGAGATCTAGGGGGAACCACACGTACTGGTGGCTCGCTCTCTTCCAACGGAGTGATGGTTAGATTATGAACGTGTGACTTGCGACTCAGAGCATCCGCCACCACGTTTGCCTGCCGGTGTGATAATGGATCTCTATTTCGTAATCCTTTATCAACTCTAACCATCTTCGCTGCCTCATGTTCAGCTCCTTCTGAGTGAATATGTATCTGAGGCTTTTGTGGTCGATATATAAATGTACGAGGTTACCGAGTAGGTAGTGCCTCCACATTTTAAGTGCGAGTACCACAGCAGCAAGCTCCAAGTCGTGAGTTGTATAATTCTGCTCATGGTTTCTAAGCTGTCGTGACCCATATGCGACCACTTTTCGGTCTTGCATCGACACACATCCGAGCCCAACGTCGGATGCATCGCAGTACACATCGAACAGTTTGGTTATGTCTGGCTGCGCCAAAACCGGTGCTGATGTTAAGTGCTTCACTAATGCCTCGAATGCTGCTTTGCATGCTGGACTCCAAACATATTTGGTAGTCTTCTTTAACAGCTTTGTCATAGGCTTGGTAATCTTCGAGAAGTTCGTAATGAACCTCCGATAATATCCCGTGAGTCCGAGGAAACTCCGTACCTCGTGAACAGTTCTCGGGGACTTCCAATGCAGCACTTGTGCGACCTTACTCGGGCCTACAGCGATGCCCTTCGCTGAGATGATATGCCCGAGATAAAGTACTTGGGATATCTAGAATTCACACTTGCTGAATTTCGCGTATAGCTCGTGATCTCGCAGCCTTTGCAAGACTATACACAGGTGCTTCTCGTGTTCTTCCTCAGACTTGGAATAAACCAGTAGGTCGTCGATGAAGGCCACGACAAACTTTTCCAGCTCCGGCATGAATACCGAGTTCATCAAATACATGAACTGAGCTGGAGCATTGGTGGGGTCAAGGAACATGACAAGGTACCCGTAAAGCCCGCGCCTTGTCGAAAAGCTGTCTTTGGAATAGCCTTAGCCCGTATTTCAATCTGATGGTACCCTGATCTTAAGTCCATTGTGGAAAAGATCTTTGCTTCGACCAACTGATCAAACAATATGTCAATATGTGGTAACGGGTACTGGTTCTTGATTGTCACAGTGTTAAGCAGACGAGCACTACACAAAGTCGTAGTGTTTCATGCTTCTCTTTTGCAAACAATGCTGAATACCCCAAGGTAACGACTCAGTCGTGCAAAACCTTTGCTCAATGGGTTATTCAGCGGTGTCTTCCACTCTGCTCATTCATCGGGTGCCATTTTGTACGGCCTTCGCAAACTCGGTGGTGTTCCCGGCGCAAGTTTCATCTTGAACTCTACGTCCCGTTCGGGCGGTATGCCCGGTAACAATTGGGAAACACCTCCTGAAATCTACATACCACCGGACTGTCCTCTATCTTAACAGCTTCCTAGTGGTCCAATATCGCAATCTGTTGCCGACTGGCGCCCGGAACTAATGTATGAAGACCGTGCCGAGGGGAGTTTGAGCTTAACGGTTTAAAACTGATGTTGTGACCCATTTTGTGGTAATTCAACCACGACATCCCCAAAATAACGTCGATCTTCAGACCCAAGAGTAAGGAGGGTTGTGGGTTATAGTCTGACCCGCAAACAAAGAGGTGCTCGGAAAACAACATCATGTCTTGTAATGCTGCCCCGGCGAAGATATGAGGTATTACCTCTTTGTAAAACTGGTTTGGAGCTGATGTTGAGCCACAAAAGATGGACTAACAAAGCTAGGTGTGGCACCTAAGTCCAAGAGAATTAATACCGGTAGCTAATTCAGAGAAACGTCTCTGCTGTCGCGGCTTCTCCTTCTGGAACATCATCACTCACTGTGTAGTGAATGTTGCCCCTTGTCTGCCCTCTTTTCTGCAGACACCGGTACGGGTCTAATCATTGGAGGTATGATGACCCGCAGCCTTGAATTCCCTCCATACAATGCCTAGCATAATGGCCCATCTGACCACAATTAGAGCACGGATGTCTCTCCGGCTCTTCTCTAACTTGTGGTTGGAAGCTAGATGCATATAGCTGCAGTGATGGAGCACAAATCACCGTCTGATGCTGCTGCTCGGGAGGTGGTGCAAGTTGTGGTACTTGACCAGCAATCAACTTCTGAGGATTTAATCATACAGGAGCCTCCATTTCACCGAATGGCGTTCGGAACACCAACCGGTACTTTTGGGGCACATAACTTGTACTAGCCTGCATGATATCACTCATTTTCCTTCTCTATAAAGAACAGACCTTGATGCACTAAATCTTGATTTTGATCCAGTTAGAAGCATGTTCATAACTCAAGTTGAATACCAAAGTTAAAGTTAACTCCAATATATTTCCAATGAGTATTCACATGCCTCTATATCACTTCTAGATCAAAAGTTATGATTTTTCAAGTTTGACAGAATTCCTGGATAAAATTTTCCAGCATCTCCTTTGTATGTGGCTGGTTTTTATCACAGTTGTATATGCAAATACCTTAGGAATATGAACAAACTTTGAACTACAACAATGTTGATTATCTCATAACCTTTCCAACGGTGTATCATATAACTCTTAGGGATTTTCCTACAGAAAGTTATAAGTGTTATACACAAACATCCAGGAAGATTTGCATCTGTCCTGTTTTCTGAACAGTTTCCATTGAACTGGACATTCAACCAATTTGGCGTGTGATTTTGCTCTGGAGTTCTACAAAGAAGATGTAGAGAACTTAAAAATGTTTCCAGAACTGTATCATACACCTCCATGGAGTCAATCTTCTCAGAGTTATGCTCTATCAAAGTCCAGCAAAAATTTCTGCCAGAAACTTAGTTCAAATGAAGAGTTCAGTAACTAATATGTGTTTTTCCAACTTCTATTTTTAGTTTCAAGTTAGTCATGAATAATTTCTTCATAGGAAAAAAGTTATAAAGTGTAGTACGGTGGCGATGCACCGTAAGACATACGACGGGACTATGTTGCCTCACAAAAGAAAATCCTAACCGGACTTAGCCGGCTTCGTTAACTCAGTGGCACTAAGAGTCTCTCGCACACGGATGCTACACATCTACCGTTTCGTGGATAGACTACCTGCAGATAACTCACACAATCGTCAGACTCGGCTGCACACCGAGCCCGGTATCCATAAAGTTCGTACACCCGGCCGTCATCACTCGCCCGGATGTTCTCAAGCCAAACACGCCTTGAGCTACGTGTTCACGTTACTGACCACGTGACGGGGTCTCCCAAATTGCACCACGCACGCCAGGGACAGGCGTTGCTCGACTACCCCAAAACGACATGAAGAGTCGTAGAGGATATTAAAGCTGGTCGGGTTACCTGCCACCCGTGGTGCTCCACCCTTCAGCTTGTGCGCACTGGTGGACAGCGCTTACGTACACCCCCCAAGACATAAAGCGTTCCGAGATGCACGATTTTCCGACATAATCAAATAGGTTAGTGTGCCACTTTCTATACACTAATAACATCCTTATATGGGCTACTAACTCGTTCCTCACCGAATTTTTGGAAAAGATGACTTTTGTAGTCCGTTAAACCTCAAATGAGCTCTGATACCAACGCTGACACGACCCCACAGTCTTGTCTAGCCAGGATCACGCTGAGGGGTGCTGCGTTGCACAGCACCGGATAACACACATCAAAGGTACAAAGCGGAAGCAAAGTTTTATTACATAAAAAGATTTATGAACATTTTTACAACAAAATATGTTCAGTCTACACTCACGGGCGTAGACTATGCATCGAGTTCACGTTCAGCCCGTGAACGTGTCCCCGCTAGCACGCACACACACTAACCCGGCGGCGTGCACGACTCCCACTCGACGGGGTTCCCCTCCTGGGGTTCCGTCTCCTCCTCGGGAGTCCCTTCCTCATAGAACCCTGCAAAAGCTTCAAACACAAGCAGTGAGCATGAAGCCTCAGCAAGACTGACCCGTCTCTCCTAAACATGGAACTTCTACATGAGGGGTGATAGGTACAGGAGATAAAACAATTTGCAAAGGACTCGCCTAATTATTGGAACCTTACTTTCAAGTTTTAGCCACAGGTTGTAGAGAACCTTACGCTAAGGAACATGAGAGAGCCGCAATCAAACAAGAAACACATTTCTCTCATGTACTTTGCCCAAAGTTTGAAAAGAACTTTAGTTAGCTCTAGACTACGGCAAATCATTAATAATCAAAGTCCATCTTTCAATCAGCAACATTTTAACATGTATCTAGCCTGTTCTTTCTACGTCACGGTACAGTGAATAAGTGGTACTCACTGACCACGAGGGACGGTGATTATAATCGATTTACACCTGCAGTGTTACCCGAACAACCCATCACGTACGCCCGTACTCGATGTTGCCTACAACAACCATCACGGACGTCGTACGCAACCACCTTTCACCCGTCAGCCAAATATTGAACCGATCCCATCGTCCCGAGTAAGAGGTCTCTGAACGTGCATCTCAGTGCCGCCAGCCGATTTACACCTCAAGCTCTCAACCTACCCTCTGAACGACGGGCAATGCCTCAATACCCAGCTACCCGAGTTACATCGGTTTCCCGGTTCCCATATAGCCGGTAGGTCTTCGGTACTGTTCTAGCTTGTTTAACAGGCCCGCACACGGCTCGGTCCTCAATCGACACAAGCAGAGCTATAGCACCCAGGCCCCAAAGTCCTGCTGCCCTTACTCTCTGCCCGGTCTCATTTTTCTTGCCATGTGTATCATGTGCTATCTCTACCCGAGTCGAGTGCCTCTAGCCTATTCTCGCGAGTAGTTCCAACTACTCGACTTGTACCGAATCCTACCCTATCTTAGCTTTGCAGTAGCTAACGGGGTTTTCAATCCTAATCTCCAGCCATGGTTTTCTTGGCTATGCATTTGGGTTTTCAAACAAGACTCTAATGCAAGAATTAATAGTACTCAAAGTAGTTCTCAAAACAATAGAAACATGTAAAAAGGTTAATGCAAACCGGGGCTTGCCTGCTTTGTAGGGTAGTAGTATATAATAGAAGTTAGTGATCTTCAATCCCTTGATCTTTCTGAACTTGCTCAACTGATCCACACGTCAAGGGATGGTTCTGTCGATGTCCTTCATCGTGAACCCTATCGACATGTATATGCATAGTATTTTATAATGTAATTCACAGGCTTAGAGATTAAAACTTCTTAAGAACAGAGGCTGTGTAGAGATCCTAGGATGAAGTGGTTGCCTCTGTTGTGCAAAGAACTAAAAGAGACTAAATCTACCTTAGATGTTTCATTACAGCTCTAGCTGAGTTTCTAATGCCATATAAGATGAGCTCTAATGATCTGGACATAACTAAAGATCCTTATCTCCAATGACTTCGAAATTTTTACAGGAAGTCATACACTACACAGGGACTTAGCTAGCTATATTGCAGCTAAAGTGGAAATAAATTGGGTCTCCCACAATTTCCACCCCAACCCTATGTTGTTCTTCACATCCAATAGAATGGAGAACAAGGACAGGGAGACTCAAGGCTCAATTTGAGCTGGAAATTTGCATGTGAATTCTTGGTCACAGTAAAGTGCTCTGGAACAAAAATGAACACTTTTCATTGAGTGTTTTATTCAGAACAATTTCCTAAGCAATTAAGCAAAAAGAAATTAATTCTGACTTAACTCACATGTTCATGCCCAACTTAGTGAACTACAATTTCCATTATAGTTCATAGAGTCTGCAAGAATTTTCCTAGGTTTTTTGGAACTAAGAATTTCCCAGAATTGAATTTCCAAGTTTTGGAAATTCTCTGAAAATATTTCTGTATTCATTTGGATATAGCAACTTAAAATCTTAACTTTTCCTGATCAAATCAACTTCAAATGAGATAAAACTTTTACAGGAGTCTAGTAACACCCTAAAGAATATTCTGGCAAAATTTGAGGATTTTAGGATAAACCAAACTCTCTCTAAAATTCTTTTGCTGAACAGATTTAAAGAATTTTCCAGAATTAAATATGGACTTTCATACAAATTGGGTTGCATATTTGGATAGAGTTTGTCAACCTGAATCTAACCCAATTTGAATCACTAAATTTGGAGGTTTCTACACAAAGATATGAGCTTTACATGAATTGGGGAAAATCTGAAAATGAGCTCTGTTCTATTTTCCAATTTTCAGAGACATAAGGAATTAACACCGCATTTGACCAAGCAAATGAGGTCCAATGCCTCTTAAATTTTTACTGGAGATCAAGTGTTTTTGGAAGAATCTCCTGCCCAATTTTGGGAATTTTCCAATACACAGATCTCCTGGAACAATTCCTACAAGATTTTCCTTATATAAATTAATGAGCCAAATCCAGGGATTTTCATAAATATTGGGCTGCACCCATGGATATTACTCTTTGAGAGGAATCCAAAAAAATTTGTTTCACAATTTTTGGACATTCCTACACAAAGTTATGGCTCTTCCAAGATTGTACTGGAAACTGAAAATCCAGAAATGTTTAAACGCTGACTGTGGGTCCGGGCTACGTGTCACTCACTGGAACAAAGACACACGGGGCCACACGTTTCCAGGCATGCAGTCGCACCGGATCCAACAGCCACAGAAGATCAGGGTTTTTAAATTCCCTCTCACTGATGGCTGGGCCCGCCGGAACCCTTCTTGAACCTCGGTCCGATTCCCGCGCCCGCGTGCCCGCACCGCAGCCCTCGTCGGAGATCGCCGGAATCCGGTCTCCTGGCCTCTGCCCGAGCCCCTGCTCACCGCCAGGGCCTAACCTGCCACGTTGAGCACGATGATGAGGTTTCCCTGAGCCGGCAAGGCCTCTACGGTAGCTAGCGGCGATGCGGCAGCTCGGCACATCATCGGCGACATCGGCCGGCCATCCTAGTGCGCTAACAGCTCGGTAAAACGGTGCTACAGCACCAGTGAATGATAGGGGATCTCGACCTAGCCTCAAAAATGTTCGGGAACGATGGCAAATATGCTTTCACCGTGCGACCGCGGTCCCCCGGTTCGGTTGCCGGTAGAAAACCACGAAATACTCTATCTAGGTGCAGTTTCAGGCTAGAACTGTAAAGAGCAAAGGGTCGCCTACCACTTTGGGCCCTTTGTGCAAACTTTGACGACCTAAGAATGAAAATTTAGGGGAAATTTGGGATTACCGTGCCGGAAGGTCGATTCGGGTACGCCGGAGAAACTTTTCCAAATTCTCTCGCGGTGGTGCATAGCATGGTCTGAGCTTGGGAGGTGAGCAGTGTGGTGCCTTGGCGCGTCCGAAGGCACCGGTACTTGGCTGTGACAAGCACCAGGTTGAGCTGTCCACGGATGCCTCCTCATCGGCTCTTGTTCGGCTTCTGCACGGTCGTGGTGTTCCTGGGGTTGGAGAGGCGATCATCGGCCGGGGGTGCGTCGAGGAGGGAGAGGGAGCTGCGCCGGTGATATTTGGCTACTGACTAGCTGCTGCTCGCGCCCGTTTGAGCTGGATGCCAATCAAACGAAGGTGGCGGCGGTGGTTCGGTTCAGAGACGCAAGAGAGAACGAGAGAGTGTCGGCCAGTTCGTTTTGCCGAGCGCTGGGGGAGGCCGGGGTGATCTTTATCCTCACTGTGGAGTCGGTTCAGCACGTACTCGGTCGAATCCTCGAGCGCTTGAGCGCTGGCGTCGGCTCTACCTCGCTGTCGATCCCCCGTAGAAGCAAAACAGAGACCTGTTGCTTCTGTGAGGATATTTGTGTGCATATGACAAGTGGGCCCACTCTCCCTCTTATCCCCTCAAATTTCCTCACAATTATCTACTCAACTTTGGCAAATGCTGGAACTCAAATTGGGAATTCAAACCTGAGTTATGTTTGGATAATTTGGACAAAGTTCATCCAAATTCAAATGTATATTTGAATTCGTTGCAAATTTAAGTCCATTTGGAAAATGGATGGCAAATCTCTTCAAAAATTCATGAGACTTTGCCTATCCCCCTAATTTGGACCTAAGGAATTCAAATACGAACTCTGGTCTTTGATTTGGCTGCTGTAAATGAGATTTTTAATACAACAGTTTTGAAAACCATTGTGTTAATCTCATTTGAATTTTTGAGTGGAACCAACTTGCTCCAAAATCTGAATTTAGCTCTCTCACACATATGGGTACTTCCCTACTTGGTTTCAAATCCCTTTTTGTTCCATGTTTTCAAATAACCATTGAACTTGTGTAGAGGGAGCTCTCATGTGTATTATCACATGTGAAAAAGTTTAAACAAGTCCCATTTTTCCTACATATGAAACTAACTTTGTGCAAACATAAGTTTCTTTGTGTTCATATTTTTGGGACCTTTACAATGATGATGATATAGTTTCTTATATACTAACTGGTCTTGATGCAGACTATAACTCGCTTGTTCAGAATGTGAGCACTAGAGTTGATCCAATCACTGTTTCGGATCTGTTTGCTCAACTTCTTGTGACCGAAGTTAGATTAGAGAGGCAAAATCCCTCCAATCAGTATCAAAATAATAATCAATATCAAGCAAATATAGCATCAAGAGGTGGTTTCCGAGGAAGGGGAGGTAGAGATAATGGAAGATTCGCACGTGGACGTGGTAGAGGTCGTGGTTCATCTGGAGGAAGACCTGTATGTCAGATTTGTGAACAGATAGGCCACACGGCAAACATATGCTATAAGAGATTTGATAGAGATTTCAAGCTTGAAGAAAAATCAGCAAATAACGCCATGACCTCCTATGGTGTGGATACAAATTGGTACACGGATATGGGAGCCACTGATCATATAACAGGAGAATTGGAAAAAATGACAGCAAAAGAATTATATGGTGGTCAAGAAAAAGTGCACAACGCAAACGGATCAGGTATGAGAATCAATCATGTTGGCTCCTCTATTTTAAATACTCCAACACGACCACTGCATCTATCCAAAATACTTCATGTTCCTACCACCAAGAAGAACCTTACCTCTGTCCATAAGTTAACTTCAGATAACTCCATATTTCTTGAATATCATCCTCATTATTTTCTTGTGAAGGATCGGGATACGAGGAGGGTTCTTCTTCAAGGCAGATGTGAAGGAGGATTGTACCCGTGGCCATCATTAGAAAATTCTTCCTCCCCCATGAGTGCTTTCATGACAACTAAACTGTCTTTAGAACTGTGGCATGATAGGCTAGGACATCCTTCGATGACAATAGTGAATAAAGTCATTAGTCAGAATAAACTTCCATGTTCCTTGGAGCCAAATAAAAGGGTGTGTGATGCATGTCAACAAGGCAAGAGCCATCAATTTCCTTTTCCAAAGTCATCCAGTGTGTCTCAAACACCACTCCAACGTGTGTTTTCTGATGTCTGAGGACCTGCCCCTACATCAGTTGGAAGAAACAACTATTATGTGAGTTTTATAGATGATTTCAGTAAATTCACATGGATATATCTCATCAAAAATAAGTCTGATGTATTCTCCAGGTTTCAAGAATTCCAAAAACAAGTTGAAAGAATTATTGACAAGAAGATCTTGTCCATTCAAACTGATTGCAGTGGAGAGTACCAAAAGCTAAATGAATTTTTTACTCAAAGTGGAATTGTGCATCAAGTTTCCTGCCCACACACTCATCAGCAAAATGGAGCAGCAGAAAGAAAAACACAGGCACATAATGGAGGTTGGTCTTTCTCTATTAGCCCGAGCATATATGCCCTTGAAATTTTTGGATGAGGCTTTTGCTACTGTCTCATATCTTATTAACAGTACACCTTCACGAGTTATAGGGTTCAAAACACCACTAGAAAACTATTTCATGTCAAGCCAGATTACTCTCAGCTGAGAACTTTTGGCTGTGCATGTTGGCCAAATTTGAGAGCATAAATCACAAGTTTTCTTTTTGGTCAGAACGGTGTGCCTTTCTAGGGTATAGCCCAATCCACAAAGGATACAAATGTCTTGACATAAATAGTGGTAGGGTATACATCTCACGTGATGTGATATTTGATTAAGGTGTTTTCCATTTGAATCTCTCCATCCAAATGCAGGAGCCGTTCTTAAGAAAGAAATCTGTCTCCTTCATCCTACTTTGTTGAATCCTGTAAGACGTGCGAACAATATACTGGTTCTCAAAACCAAATTGATTCGGGTGATTTTTCTAACCAAAACAATGGATGTATACGTGATTGTATGCAGGATGAAGAAGCCACAAAAAATCTGGACATCAGATCCAGAGGAGATCTGATCAGAGAATCATTCTCGGATCAAGCGCCGGATCAGGACCTCGGACGTGCAGAGTCTGAACAAATGTGGCGACAGGGACACGCGAGCAGAACAGATGTCAGGACGGATGTTGTCGGGGAAAATCTGTCGCCGGGGAGCATGTCTCCAGTAAGATCAGGACAAGTGTCATCAAGAGACACGCCTGCGCCTTCCTCCTCCAATCATGAGATACCAACAGTACTGGTGCCCTTGGAACATGTAAAGATCATGCATGCACCAGACACCTCAACACGATCACGTCCAGTAACTCATTCTCAGAATAAAATTTCAAAGCCTAAACAATTTGGTGATGATTTTATTTGCATGTATACAGCAACAGGTGAACCGACATCTCTTCAAGAAGCACTAGAAGATAAACAATGGAGACAAGCTATGGATTCTGAATTCCAAGCTTTGGAGAAGAATCAAACATGGCGGCTTGTTCCAAGGCAAGGTACAAATAATGTGATTGACTCTAAATGGGTGTTCAAAGTTAAAAAGCATGCAGATGGAACGGTTGATAGGTATAAAGCCCGATTAGTTGCAAAAGGTTTTAAACAACGTTATGTAATTGATTACGAAGATACATTTTGCCCCGTGGTTAAGGTAGCTACGATCAGAATTGTGCTATCCATAGCTGTCTCGAAGGGTTGGTGCATACGTCAACTAGATGTTCAAAATGCTTTTCTCCATGGCACCCTGGAAGAAGAGGTTTATATGAGTCAACCCCCGGGTATGAAAATTCATCTTACCCTCACTATGTTTGCAAATTAGATAAAGCTATTTATGGGCTAAAACAAGCTCCACGGGCATGGTACTCAAAATTAAGTACGAGGCTTATTCAACTTGGTTTTTCTGCTTCAAAAGGAGATATGTCACTGTTCATCTATAATTATAACAATGTGACTGTGTACCTTTTTATCTATGTTGATGATATAATTGTTTTAAGTTCTTCTGATAAGATGGTTGAACTACTGTTGGACAAACTGAGGAGAGACTTTGCTTTGAAAGATCTTGGGACACTTCACTATTTCTTAGGCATGGAAGCTGTGCATAAACAAGAAGGAATTCTTTTAAATCAGAAGAAATATGCTACTGAGATATTAAAGAAGGCCGGCATGGAAAAGTGTAAGTCTATTAATACACCGTAATGTATCACTGAGAAATATTCAACAAAATACAGAAGCTTAGTTAGAGCTTTACAATATTTAACATTACATGTCCAGATTTGGCGTTTTCAGTAAACAAGGTTTGCCAGTTTCTTCATGCTCCAACAACAGCACATATGACGGCGGTAAAAAGAATACTGAGGTATGTAAAGGGAACCATTACACTCGGCATGCATTACCTTTCTAAAAGACACTTCCTTGAAAGTAAATGCTTTTTCAGATGCTGATTGGGCAGGATGCCCTGATGATAGAAAATCCACTGGTGGATTTGCCATCTATTTGGGATCAAATCTAGTTTCGTGGAGTGCAAAGAAACAAAATAGAGTATCTAGACCTAGTACTGAGGCAGAGTATAAGTCAATAGCAAATACAACAGCAGAACTGATTTGGGTACAGACAATATTAAAGGAGCTCGGTCTAAAGCAAGATGAAGTACCTTGCCTCTGGTGTGATAATCTTGGAGCAACATATATGTCTGCTAACCCGGTATTTCATGCCAGGACAAAGCATATAGAAATCGATTTTCATTTTGTTAGAGAAAGAGCAGCTAACAAACTTCTTCAGATTAAGTTTATATCTTCCAGAGATCAAGTTGCAGATGGTTTTACAAGAATATTACCAGCAAAAGGTTTTTCTGAATTTAGGCGCAATCTCAATTTGAGAAGTTGAGATTGAGGGGGAATGTTGAATAAAGTGGACGTGACAACATATGTCAACCTTGTACGTACAAGGAATGGAAACTTCTACAGATAGAAAGAGATCAAGTTAGTCTAGAAAAAATAGTTAAGATATACATGTAATCTTTATCTTTCTTTGTTTGTTAAGATTGTGATCGGCCACACAAAATCTTAACTCTACATGTATCGGCCGCACTGTAAAAGCCCAAGAAAAGGGACTTGCAAAAACTTTTATGCACCTCACAACACAACAGTTTTGTTGTGTGTAGATTGTGACATATTGTGAAGAGCAAGTGGCCTCTATCAAAGGAGTGATTAGAAGGGAAAGCCTTCACTTTCACAATGTATGGTTTCTACACTTAAACATGAGAGGTTGAGCTCACCCCTAGAATTTAAAAAGTCTTGGGAAGGTTCAGTCCAAAGCTCATGCAAATTCAACACTTTTTGAGGCACTTTTGAGTTATTTCAAAAAGAGGCCAATTTGAGTGTAAATTCAAATTGCAGCAACTTTCATCATCCAAATTCAAAAGTTAGCTCCATATCTACACTCAGCACATTTTTCTGAGTAAACCCACCAATTTCCAGCCCCATTGGAGCTCATCTTGTCAAGAGTTAAATTTGCTAGAATTCAAAACTGAATTTGAATTTCAGTTTGAATATGAAGTAAACTTGACCAAACAAAGTTTGAATTTGAGAATCCAAATTCAAACAAAGACTTGGGAGCTAAGTCTCACATTAAATTGTGAGTAGCTGGTGGGATAATTAACAAAAACAGAAAAGAAATATTAGGGGAAAAGGAGAAAGGGGGAGGCCCACAGGTCAGTGGCACACTGGAGGGGCAGTCGGTTGCTGCAGCCGACCCCGACTTCGCGCGCGAGACAGTGAACGGCGGCGAGCCACCGAGGCAGCGATCGGCCACCTCACAGTGCCAAACCGCGGCTTAAAGGCCAGCGCACAGCCCACGCCGCCTTCCTCCTGCTTTCCAAACGAGAACCCCCCCCTACCGAGTTCCTTCCTCGTTTCCGCGCGAGCACAGTAACGCCGCCCTTTCTGATCGCCGGCGTCCGGCCAGCACAGGCGCGCTCGTGCCCGACGAGCCATACAAGAAAGGACCGCCTTAAGGTGCTGACTCTTCTAGTCCCTACCGTTCTTCATTTCATGGGCTGTCGAGGGAGTATTTCGCCGGGAAAGCTTCGGGTGTCTTGAGACCGAGCTCCCACAAAATCCCAAAATTCGTGGGGGTTAGCTCATCACTGGGCAAACCGAGTCATGCACACGCTCTATACACGGCCACGACCACCTAGGATCAAAAACCAGTAAAAACCGTGGGCTAGGTTGACGGTTCTTTGAAGTTTTCTGAAGCACAGCCGATATCCGGCCTAGGTCGCCGGTGAGGTCATAGTTACCGCCGTTTTCACGAGGATCGGTGTCCATGTCCGTGACCAGCAGGTGTCAGCGGAGCTCCCCGAGCAAACCGCATCGAAAAAGGTGCGTGGGATGCCGAGTTAGACGTCGCCGGTGAGCTCCCGGCCGCTGTTGCCGTTGGGAGCACTGTTCCGGTGGTTGTCAAGTTCTGGGGAGTGCACCACCGTGTTCCTCAGGCCGAGATAGGCACTGGCGGCGAGATTCAGCAAGCTCCGAGGACCGGAACCCGTCTCCGGCGAGAGCTCCGGCGAGCTTGGCGGCGGGGTCGCGCGGGTGGCCGGAGGAGGACGAAGGGGTAGGCCCCACGCGTCAGCGGCTGGAAATAAAGGGGTGGGATTCTCTGTGGTCCGGGATCCAGTGCGGCCGCGCGGGAAGGAGTCTGTGGCCCCGTGTGGCTCGGATCCAGCGGTCGACACGTGTACGTGGACCCACCCGCAGGATTTAAACATTTCTGGAATTTCCAGTTTTAGTGCAAACTTTAGAACCCCATAACTTTTGCTAGGAAGCTCCAAATTTAGTGATTCAAATTGGGTTGGATTCATCTTGCCTAGCTCTGTCCAGAGATACAACCCAATTTGTATGAAACCCATTAATTAATTCTGGAAAATTCTTTAAAGCTTTTCAGCAAAAGAATTTTAGAGGGAGTTTGGTTCATCCAAAAATTCCCAAATTTTGGCAGAATGTTCTTTAGGACATTAGTAAACCCCTGTAAAAGTTTCAGACCATTTGGAGTTGATTTGGTCAGAGCAATTCAAATTTGAAGGTGCTGTGTTCATTTGAATGCAGAAACATTTTCAGAGAATTTCCAAAACTTGGAAATTCAATTCTGGGCAAACCCTGACTCCAAAAATGCTAGGAAAATTCATGCAAACTCTATGAGCTATAATATAAATTGTAGTTCATTAAGTTGAGCATGAACAGGGGTATTACCTCAGAATTAATTTTTCCTTGCTGATTTGCCAAGAGAATTATTCTGAGCAAACCACTCCATGAAAAGTGCTAATGTTTGGTCCAGAGAGTTTTCTTGTGACAAGGAACTCACACAAAAATTCTCAGCTCCATTGGAGCTCTAGATCACCCCTGTCCTGTTTACCCACTTAAGGGACTAAGATGGAAAAAGGGGGAAAACCACTTAGCATTTGACCATGTGATTAAGTCCAAGCCAAACCACCAACACCAGTTCATATTTAAATTCTTAAACAAAGTTCCAGGTATTAGAGGCTGGTTATTAGAACCAATAGTATAAGTCTTACTCTAGACTCACTTTTGCATATAAATTAACATGTAGTATTTCATTAACGTGTAGCCGTTGAAGAAGAGACTCCGGAAGTGCTGGACTTCCTCCTTCCGGACGAAGAACTAACTCCTGACCAGCAGCAACAAGGCAAGCCCCGGTTTGCATTAACCCTTTTATAAATCTTACTTTGTTTACATGTGTCATATGAAGTATGTATGTGCATTAGGTCTAGGGTGAATGAAACCCCACTTGCATAACCAAAGGTTCCTAAAAGAATGAGGGTAGTGTCAAGGACCTCGAGTAGACAGGCTATGCTTAATGAGTCATAGGACTTCGGTACAAGTCGAGTAGTTGGAATCTACTCGCGAGATAGGATGGGGACACACGGGTTCGGTTGAGTGATGTGAGATCACTTTAGTAATGAAAATGAGACTAGGCAGGGGCTAGGGCGCAGCAAGAGAGAGTCTTGTGTGCGCAGCCCTGTCCGTGTCGATTGAGGACCGATCCGTGTGCGGCCCTGCTGAACAAGTATTGAACGTACCGAAGGCATATCGGATATATGGGCCCCGATAAACCGATGTAGCCTAAACCTCCGGGCGTCGAGGCATAGCACACCGATTTATAGGTGTAGGTTGAGGGCAGCAAGGTGGAAATCTGCCAACGGGCATAGAGAGATGCTCCGTGTGGGGAACCTCCTGCTCGTTTCGGTGCGACCGGTTCGACGTTTGGGCTGTTGGGTGAAAGGTTGTCCCGTACGACATCGAGTGAGCGTGCTGTGCAGCTCCACGGGTGGGCGTACGTGACGTGCTCTTTGGGTTTTCCCTGCAGGTGTATATCGAGTCGATTCGCCGTCCCTCGCGGTGACGAGTACTGCTTGTTCACTGCGTCGTAACGTAGACTAATGGATGGAATATGTTGATTCAATGATGCTGATTGATATAATTGTATTGCTACATGTGTGCCACCAAATACTGCTTACTAAATTTCAGATTTCATGAACAGTTAACTTATTGCTAAAAGATGAACTAAGGATGAACTTATAGGCGTGTCGTTTTGCTGAAATGCTACCAACCTATGTCCATTGTACACCTCATGTAGAGTTTCATGCTTAGGTGAGTCGGTTAAGCCTTGCTGAGCCTTTGTGCTCACAGTTGCTGCTTAAGTGTTTTTCAGGTGAGGAGCCACCCACGGACTCGGAGTACGAGTCCACCGGCGAGGGTTACCCTCCGTCGGGGACCACGGCTGAGTGGGAGCCGTACACGCCGCGCTGAGCTGAGACGTGCAGCTAGTGTGGGTTGCCCTAGGGCTGGGCAACCGACTTTTGCTAAATAGGCGGGCGTGAGTTGTATAGTGTAGTCTTCCGCTGTGTAATAGAACAATAGTTGTAACTGAAGTTTGTACCTGTTTGTACAGTTTCAGCTGTATTTTCCCATGTAATATATTGCGTTCTTATGACGTGTGCTGTCGGGTGTCGCATCGCGCGGCACCACCCTCTGCGATCCTGGATGAGCGGATTCCGGTCCGCCACAGCCTGGTATCAGAGCTGCAGTGGGGATAGCACAGTACTTAAGGACTGCATTATGGGAAAAAACTTAGGTATACGGTGAGGAATCGGTAGTTGCCCAAGTAAGGACTATATTAGCCTAGTTACTTAAAGTGGCAAAGACTAACTTATGTGTTATAATTCTGAATTTCAATTATGTAACGACGCACCTACGCTCTGGTAAGTATGGTAAGGAACGCCACCGAAAGCGGTTCAATTTCGGTTAGCTCTCCCTGACGAGGAACGTGGTTCAGGGATTGATCTCACAGCTTGGTGTGAGATGTCAATATGAAGCTCTTGGACTCTTCATGTCCCTGAGTTCATATAAAACGCTGATCCCTAGCGTGCATTAGGCAAGTAAGTGGAGACCCCATCGCGTGGTCAGTAACGCGAGAGTGTGTTCGTCTGGAAATAGCCCAGGAGGACATACGCAGCGCTTGCCATCGGCGTGCCCTGCAGGGCAGTAGGTGGTATCTGTTGGGTTGATAACATTCCCAACCGTGACGACCCGTTCATGGCATACTCGGGTTCCCCGTCGTGTGGTGTTGAAACACGATCACGTGCCTTGAGACGTGACTTAGCTCAAGGACGGCCGTATGGAAATGATACGGGCGTTTGTATTTACTTTCAAATATGGAACTGCCTGAAATGAATAACCATTGAGTGCACCATTATTGTGTGGTTTTCTGCAGGTACTAACCACGTATGTATCCGTGTAGAAAACGTGTGCGAGAGACCGTTTAGTGCCACACTTGAGACGTATATACCGGTATGAACCGGTTAGGATTTTCTTTTGTGAGGAACGTAGTACCGAGATATGGTAGGCATATGCATGAGAATAATGATAACAAAGAATTAAAATCTATAGGTTCAACATTTAGGACCCTGGTTGGGTATAAGAATGGGATAGTGGAGCAGTATAGCCAAAAGTATGAAAAGCAGAGTGCTCTGTTTTGGGCAGCACGTTTGCTGATCCTCAACAGGGCATAACTCACAGGTCTTTTAGCCCAGGGAGGTGTGCTATATAGTTTTGGAAAGGTATTCAAGTCCTCTACAACTTTGTTGTAGACTTCCAGAGCTGAAACTCGCCTTAAGATGGCTGAAATCCCAGAGGAATGTAAACTGTCCAGAACCAGGGCAGAGTAAAACATCCTCTGAACTGATCTGTTTTTCAAAGATAACTCCCAGTAGAAAAATCTAAAATTGTCATATAATCCATCCTTAGAAAGAGTAGAAGATGTTTGACATCTTTGCAATTCAAAGTTTCTGAAGTTTCAGCACAGAATTTAGTGGAAATCAGGATTGGAAACAGCCACTTCCAAGGGAGGTGCTGTTAAAATTCTTCCAGGAATTCTGCTAACTTTGAATTAACATAACTTTTTAATCAAAGCTGATCTGGGGGCAAATGAGTACTCGTTGGAAAGATACTGAAGTTAACTTGAACTTTGGTATTCAACTTGAGTCATGAAAATGCCCAGAACCAGATCAAAACTTGGAATAGGTAGCAACTGGTCATTCTGACAGAAGAATGACAGTTGAACTCATTGAAAAGGGTGTTGTACCCTAAGGGTGTTATACGTGATGACAACGCAATAATAATGTCTCGTAGAGACCAAACCCAGTTATGGTGAGCTTCCAAAGAGGGGGTTCATCAAGTTGGATTAAACTAACTTGTGTTTGGTCTGGTAATGGTGTAGCTTGTGCAAAGTTATTACATTATCTACTTACGAGATATTTCGCACGTTTGGTTGTCATAATGTTTTTACGCCCAGTTCTATTGGACTGCATGCCAAATGTTGCGGGACTGATGTTTAATGTCGTATGGTTGTAGATGGTTCGTACTAGGACCACGCACGAGGTTGGTGGCTCTAGCCAAGGTGGAGGCGATGACTCCCAGCCACCGGCCTACGACAGCACCCCGCAGCAGCAGCCACCACCGCCGCCTCCGCTTACTCTAGCGGATGTGATAGCAGCATTGGTGGGAGGTCGTGAGGAGCAGACCGACCTGCTCCGCACGATCGTGCAGAATACGTCCCAGGCGGGAGGACGTCAAGAGCGAGGGCCTCGTGAGCCCCGCGAAGTGTCGTACTCGGATTTCATGAGTACGCACCCTCCAGTGTTCACCGAAGCTGAAGAACCACTGGAGGCGGACAACTGGCTGCGGACTATCGAGTCCAAGTTCGGGCTGCTCCAGTGTACGGAGCGGCAGAAGACGCTGTTCGCAGCACAGCAGCTCCACGGTGCCGCTGGTGCGTGGTGGGCGAATTATGTCGCCTCACGTCCGGCTGGCCATGCCGTGGAATGGCAAGAGTTCCGGGAGGCGTTCCGCGCCTATCACATTCCTCCCGGAATAATGAAGAGAAAGTTCCAAGAATTTTTGGAACTAAAACAGGGCGGGAGGAGTGCCCACGACTACTCCCGTGCCTTCAACCATCTGGCGCAGTATGCGTCAGACTACATCTCCACGGAGGAGAAGAAGAGGGAGCACTTCTATCGGGGGTTACATCCCGAAATGAAGACCCACCTCGTACAATGGAACCGCGGCACATTCAACGACCTAGTCAATGCCGCCATCATGCAAGAGGACGCTCAGCGGGAGTTAGCAGCTGAGCAGAGGAAGCGTAGCGCTCCACCTAGCAGCGGTGGGAGTGGCGCTCCCCAGAAGTACCGTATGGTGTATCGGACACCATCCGGGCAGCAGTGGCAACCACCGGCGCGACCGCAACGGTTCGGGGGACGTCCCTTTCAGGCACCTCCGTTCCGTCCGCCGATGCCACCACCAAGGCAGCAGCAGCAGCAGACGGTACCCCGGGCGTTTCCACCGCCACAACGCGCCCCAGGTTTCCGTCCACCGATCAGCGGGGGACCGCCCCGTTTCACCTGCTTCACGTGTGGCCAAGCGGGCCACTTTGCGAAGGACTGTCCCCAGGGGCAGCAGAGCAGCGGGCAAGCCCAACTCCAGGGCGGTGCTCGAGGCCGACCTCCGGTGAAGAAGGTTAGTCAGCGGACTGGAGGCGTCCGCAACCTCGACAATGAGGACGCCCCAGAGGGAGACAACGTGCTGGCGGGTACGTTTACTCTCAACCATCAAGCCATAGTCATATTATTTGATTCGGGTGCAACCCACAGCTTTATAAGTGCATCCTATGTGGCTAAACATCAATTGCAAGTCTTCCCAACCGACTGCACTTATATGATCTGCTCACCGGGAGGGAAGATTTCAGCTAATATGATGATTCCAAAGGCACCTTTGTGCTTAGGTGGGAAACTATATCCCACCACCTTGATAATCCTTATGGGACAAAAGATTGATGCAATCTTAGGGATGTCATGGCTGCAATACCATGGCGCTGTCCTAGAGACTCGGACACGGACGGTTCACTTAAATTCTCCATTTCACCGTCCGCATTCCATGGTGTTAGACACGCCAGTCCGGGAAGTTTTAGCAATTAATAATGCGGAAGTTCTCAAGTTAGAAGACATCCCCGTAGTCCGGGAGTATCCCGATGTGTTCCCGGATGATCTTCCGGGCATGCCACCTGAGCGGGATGTCGAGTTCAAGATTGAACTTGCACCCGGGACTACGCCCATATCACGGAGACCATACAAGATGGCTCCAAATGAGCTGGCTGAATTAAAAGAACAGCTCAATGATTTGTTGAGCAAGGGTTTCATTAGGCCGAGTTCCTCGCCTTGGGGATGCTCGGCGCTATTCGTGAAGAAAAAGGATGAGACCCTGAGGCTGTGTGTGGATTACCGGCCGCTCAACGCCGTCACCATCAAGAATAAGTACCCACTGCCCCGTATTGACATTTTGTTTGATCAACTTGTGGGGGCAAGTGTATTCTCAAAGATGGACCTTCGCTCTGGATATCACCAAATCAAGATCCGGGCGGAGGATATCCCGAAGACGGCGTTCTCGACGAGATACGGCTTATACGAATATCTCGTCATGTCCTTTGGTCTCACAAATGCTCCAGCCCATTTCATGTATCTCATGAACTCGGTGTTCATGCCGGAGCTGGACAAGTTCGTGGTAGTGTTCATCGACGATATCTTGGTTTACTCCAAGACAGAAGCCGAGCATGCCGAACACTTACGGATCGTTCTTCAGCGATTGCGAGACCACAAGCTCTACGCCAAGTTCAGCAAATGCGAATTTTGGATCAGCCAAGTGCCATTCTTGGGACATATCATCTCAGCTGAAGGCATTGCGGTTGACCCAAGTAAAATCGAGCAAGTGTTGAAATGGAAAGCTCCCACTTCAGTTCATGAAGTCAGAAGCTTCCTCGGGTTAGCGGGATACTACCGGAGATTCATTCCAAGTTTCTCCAAGCTCGCTAAGCCGATGACAGAGTTGCTGAAGAAAGGGACAAAATATGTTTGGAACACGGCGTGTGAAGGAGCGTTCCGAACACTGGTGAAGCATCTCACAACAGCCCCGGTATTAGCTCAGCCGGATACAACAAAGCCCTTCGACGTGTATTGTGACGCGTCCGGTATTGGGCTGGGCTGCGTGTTGATGCAGGAAGGACGTGTGGTCGCTTATGGCTCACGCCAACTTCGGAACCATGAGCAGCACTACCCGACTCACGATCTTGAACTTGCTGCCGTGGTGTTGGCGCTGAAAATGTGGAGGCACTATCTCCTGGGGAACTTGGTGCATCTCTACACCGACCACAAGAGCTTGAAATACATTTTCACCCAGAAGGAGCTGAACATGAGGCAGAGGAGGTGGTTAGAACTGATCAAAGATTATGAGATTGAGATCCATTACCACCCCGGCAAGGCGAATGTGGTTGCCGACGCGCTGAGTCGGAAATCGCATGTCCATCACCTCACCATTACACCGGTGGAGGAGGAAGAGCCAAGTCTATACTTGGTTCCTTATGGATCGCTGTACAACCTTGCCCTCATCCCTACTATTAGGGAGGACATCATTGCAGCTCAGAAAACGGATAAAGGCATGGCACATCTCCGGAGACGGATAGACATTGGAGAAATTAAATGTTTCCGGAAAGATGGGGAGGGGACGCTGTGGTTCAATGACCGCATAGTCGTACCCCGGGATATGGAGTTGAGGAAAAAGATCCTCGATGAAGCTCACTTGTCTAAATACTCCATTCATCCGGGCAGCAACAAAATGTACCAAGATTTGAAAAAGAAATTTTGGTGGACGCGGATGAAGCGGGAGGTAGCTAAGTACGTATCCGAGTGCGATACGTGTAGACGAGTGAAAGCTGACCATATGAAGAAATCAGGGCTGCTGCAACCCCTGAAGATCCCGGCATGGAAATGGGAAGATGTGAGCATGGATTTCATTGTGGGATTACCCCTAACAGCCAACAAGCATGATTCCATATGGGTAATCGTTGATCGGTTAACCAAGACGGCTCACTTCATTCCGGTGAATACACGTTACAAGGCCGGCAAATATGCGGAGCTATACATAGCGAAGATTCTATGCCTATACGGGGTACCCAAGACCATTGTCTCAGATCGAGGTGCATTATTTGTATCTCGCTTTTGGGAGCAGCTACACGCTGCATTGGGTACTAAGTTGATCAGGAGCTCCGCCTATCACCCTCAGACCGATGGTCAGACAGAAAGGGTGAATCAAGTCCTGGAAGACATGTTGAGAGCATGTGCCATCCACCATGGTAGGAACTGGGATGATCACCTACCATTGGCGGAATTCTCGTACAACAACGGTTATCAGGCAAGTATCAAGATGGCACCTTACGAAGCTCTCTACGGTCGTAAATGCCGCACCCCATTAAATTGGTGCGAGTCCGGTGAAAGGGTCACATTCGGAGTCGATGTGGTGAACGACGCCGAAGAGCGCGTTCGGACAATTCGAGCCAATTTGAAGGCCGCTCAATCCCGACAGAAGAGCTACGCTGATAAGAGGCGTAGGCCGTTGCACTTTGACGTTGGGGAACACGTGTACCTCCGCGTGTCTCCAATGAAGGGCGTGCACCGATTCGGTGTGAAGGGGAAGCTCGCTCCCCGTTTCATTGGACCCTACGCTATCACCGAGAAGTGTGGACCAGCAGCGTATCGATTGGAGCTACCGGCATCTCTGGCTGGTGTCCATGATATTTTCCATGTTTCGCAACTGCGGAAATGCTTGAAGCATACAACTGCTGTTCCTACCGAAGACATCGGCGAGCTGAAGCCGGATCTAACATATAATGAATATCCGGTGGGAATTCTTGATGAGAAAGCCAGAACCACACGCAGCAAAACGTTGTGGTTCTACAAAATACTCTGGAGCAACCACACCGCCGAAGAAGCGACGTGGGAGAGCGAGGAGTTCCTTCGCTCAAATTACCCGGAGTTCATGACTTCTCAACACGGGTAAGTCCCTATTACATTGCTATCTCTTCTTTTATAATCTCGGGACGAGATTCTTTTAAGGGGGGAGGGATGTAAAAGCCCAAGAAAAGGGACTTGCAAAAACTTTTATGCACCTCACAACACAACAGTTTTGTTGTGTGTAGATTGTGACATATTGTGAAGAGCAAGTGGCCTCTATCAAAGGAGTGATTAGAAGGGAAAGCCTTCACTTTCACAATGTATGGTTTCTACACTTAAACATGAGAGGTTGAGCTCACCCCTAGAATTTAAAAAGTCTTGGGAAGGTTCAGTCCAAAGCTCATGCAAATTCAACACTTTTTGAGGCACTTTTGAGTTATTTCAAAAAGAGGCCAATTTGAGTGTAAATTCAAATTGCAGCAACTTTCATCATCCAAATTCAAAAGTTAGCTCCATATCTACACTCAGCACATTTTTCTGAGTAAACCCACCAATTTCCAGCCCCATTGGAGCTCATCTTGTCAAGAGTTAAATTTGCTAGAATTCAAAACTGAATTTGAATTTCAGTTTGAATATGAAGTAAACTTGACCAAACAAAGTTTGAATTTGAGAATCCAAATTCAAACAAAGACTTGGGAGCTAAGTCTCACATTAAATTGTGAGTAGCTGGTGGGATAATTAACAAAAACAGAAAAGAAATATTAGGGGAAAAGGAGAAAGGGGGAGGCCCACAGGTCAGTGGCACACTGGAGGGGCAGTCGGTTGCTGCAGCCGACCCCGACTTCGCGCGCGAGACAGTGAACGGCGGCGAGCCACCGAGGCAGCGATCGGCCACCTCACAGTGCCAAACCGCGGCTTAAAGGCCAGCGCACAGCCCACGCCGCCTTCCTCCTGCTTTCCAAACGAGAACCCCCCCCTACCGAGTTCCTTCCTCGTTTCCGCGCGAGCACAGTAACGCCGCCCTTTCTGATCGCCGGCGTCCGGCCAGCACAGGCGCGCTCGTGCCCGACGAGCCATACAAGAAAGGACCGCCTTAAGGTGCTGACTCTTCTAGTCCCTACCGTTCTTCATTTCATGGGCTGTCGAGGGAGTATTTCGCCGGGAAAGCTTCGGGTGTCTTGAGACCGAGCTCCCACAAAATCCCAAAATTCGTGGGGGTTAGCTCATCACTGGGCAAACCGAGTCATGCACACGCTCTATACACGGCCACGACCACCTAGGATCAAAAACCAGTAAAAACCGTGGGCTAGGTTGACGGTTCTTTGAAGTTTTCTGAAGCACAGCCGATATCCGGCCTAGGTCGCCGGTGAGGTCATAGTTACCGCCGTTTTCACGAGGATCGGTGTCCATGTCCGTGACCAGCAGGTGTCAGCGGAGCTCCCCGAGCAAACCGCATCGAAAAAGGTGCGTGGGATGCCGAGTTAGACGTCGCCGGTGAGCTCCCGGCCGCTGTTGCCGTTGGGAGCACTGTTCCGGTGGTTGTCAAGTTCTGGGGAGTGCACCACCGTGTTCCTCAGGCCGAGATAGGCACTGGCGGCGAGATTCAGCAAGCTCCGAGGACCGGAACCCGTCTCCGGCGAGAGCTCCGGCGAGCTTGGCGGCGGGGTCGCGCGGGTGGCCGGAGGAGGACGAAGGGGTAGGCCCCACGCGTCAGCGGCTGGAAATAAAGGGGTGGGATTCTCTGTGGTCCGGGATCCAGTGCGGCCGCGCGGGAAGGAGTCTGTGGCCCCGTGTGGCTCGGATCCAGCGGTCGACACGTGTACGTGGACCCACCCGCAGGATTTAAACATTTCTGGAATTTCCAGTTTTAGTGCAAACTTTAGAACCCCATAACTTTTGCTAGGAAGCTCCAAATTTAGTGATTCAAATTGGGTTGGATTCATCTTGCCTAGCTCTGTCCAGAGATACAACCCAATTTGTATGAAACCCATTAATTAATTCTGGAAAATTCTTTAAAGCTTTTCAGCAAAAGAATTTTAGAGGGAGTTTGGTTCATCCAAAAATTCCCAAATTTTGGCAGAATGTTCTTTAGGACATTAGTAAACCCCTGTAAAAGTTTCAGACCATTTGGAGTTGATTTGGTCAGAGCAATTCAAATTTGAAGGTGCTGTGTTCATTTGAATGCAGAAACATTTTCAGAGAATTTCCAAAACTTGGAAATTCAATTCTGGGCAAACCCTGACTCCAAAAATGCTAGGAAAATTCATGCAAACTCTATGAGCTATAATATAAATTGTAGTTCATTAAGTTGAGCATGAACAGGGGTATTACCTCAGAATTAATTTTTCCTTGCTGATTTGCCAAGAGAATTATTCTGAGCAAACCACTCCATGAAAAGTGCTAATGTTTGGTCCAGAGAGTTTTCTTGTGACAAGGAACTCACACAAAAATTCTCAGCTCCATTGGAGCTCTAGATCACCCCTGTCCTGTTTACCCACTTAAGGGACTAAGATGGAAAAAGGGGGAAAACCACTTAGCATTTGACCATGTGATTAAGTCCAAGCCAAACCACCAACACCAGTTCATATTTAAATTCTTAAACAAAGTTCCAGGTATTAGAGGCTGGTTATTAGAACCAATAGTATAAGTCTTACTCTAGACTCACTTTTGCATATAAATTAACATGTAGTATTTCATTAACGTGTAGCCGTTGAAGAAGAGACTCCGGAAGTGCTGGACTTCCTCCTTCCGGACGAAGAACTAACTCCTGACCAGCAGCAACAAGGCAAGCCCCGGTTTGCATTAACCCTTTTATAAATCTTACTTTGTTTACATGTGTCATATGAAGTATGTATGTGCATTAGGTCTAGGGTGAATGAAACCCCTTTTGCATAACCAAAGGTTCCTAAAAGAATGAGGGTAGTGTCAAGGACCTCGAGTAGACAGGCTATGCTTAATGAGTCATAGGACTTCGGTACAAGTCGAGTAGTTGGAATCTACTCGCGAGATAGGATGGGGACACACGGGTTCGGTTGAGTGATGTGAGATCACTTTAGTAATGAAAATGAGACTAGGCAGGGGCTAGGGCGCAGCAAGAGAGAGTCTTGTGTGCGCAGCCCTGTCCGTGTCGATTGAGGACCGATCCGTGTGCGGCCCTGCTGAACAAGTATTGAACGTACCGAAGGCATATCGGATATATGGGCCCCGATAAACCGATGTAGCCTAAACCTCCGGGCGTCGAGGCATAGCACACCGATTTATAGGTGTAGGTTGAGGGCAGCAAGGTGGAAATCTGCCAACGGGCATAGAGAGATGCTCCGTGTGGGGAACCTCCTGCTCGTTTCGGTGCGACCGGTTCGACGTTTGGGCTGTTGGGTGAAAGGTTGTCCCGTACGACATCGAGTGAGCGTGCTGTGCAGCTCCACGGGTGGGCGTACGTGACGTGCTCTTTGGGTTTTCCCTGCAGGTGTATATCGAGTCGATTCGCCGTCCCTCGCGGTGACGAGTACTGCTTGTTCACTGCGTCGTAACGTAGACTAATGGATGGAATATGTTGATTCAATGATGCTGATTGATATAATTGTATTGCTACATGTGTGCCACCAAATACTGCTTACTAAATTTCAGATTTCATGAACAGTTAACTTATTGCTAAAAGATGAACTAAGGATGAACTTATAGGCGTGTCGTTTTGCTGAAATGCTACCAACCTATGTCCATTGTACACCTCATGTAGAGTTTCATGCTTAGGTGAGTCGGTTAAGCCTTGCTGAGCCTTTGTGCTCACAGTTGCTGCTTAAGTGTTTTTCAGGTGAGGAGCCACCCACGGACTCGGAGTACGAGTCCACCGGCGAGGGTTACCCTCCGTCGGGGACCACGGCTGAGTGGGAGCCGTACACGCCGCGCTGAGCTGAGACGTGCAGCTAGTGTGGGTTGCCCTAGGGCTGGGCAACCGACTTTTGCTAAATAGGCGGGCGTGAGTTGTATAGTGTAGTCTTCCGCTGTGTAATAGAACAATAGTTGTAACTGAAGTTTGTACCTGTTTGTACAGTTTCAGCTGTATTTTCCCATGTAATATATTGCGTTCTTATGACGTGTGCTGTCGGGTGTCGCATCGCGCGGCACCACCCTCTGCGATCCTGGATGAGCGGATTCCGGTCCGCCACACGCACCATGTATTCTTGATCTATATATATCAACACGAAAAGCCAAAGCTCTTGAGTTTGAAGACTTGGCCTTCTCATAGTTGAATAGAATTCAACACACAACCACCAAACATATTCTCCTACACGTTAAGACAAGCTTACCACATCCCATGTCACACCGCATGTCAAATATCACTGAATGATAAAAACTGTACATGAAACTCTCATTAAAACACCCATTGCCAATATATTCACCACACCTAGGTCTTACAATAGTGCTCCTCCTCTATTGCACGTGTAAAGCATGGTGGCATCAGGTTTTGCATTACAAGCCCTTTGAGCTTGATGAAGACCATACAACGCCTTGTGCCGGCGCAATAACATGTGCTTGCTGCCAGCGATGACAAATTCTAGTGGTTGCTTGACATAGCCCTTCTCCTTGAGATCGCCACTGGTAACATGCTCTTGACGTCTATGTGATGGACTTTCCAGCGGTCATGTGCTGCTAGCGCTAACATCATCCGTACTGACTCCAACAGAGCCACTAGTGCAATGACCTCATCAAGGATAATGTTGACACACTGCACGTACCCCTTCATCACCAGAAATGCTTTGTGTCACATGATGTCGCCATTCTCGTCCCTGTTCAACTTATAGACCCATTTGAGTCTGATTGGACAGTGTCCAATGGGAAAAGAAACCAACCCCCATGTCTTTTTGTTCTCAATTGATTTCATCTCTTTGCGCATCGCCTCCCGCCAACATGGAAGTTGGTTCATCCGCTGTAGTGAAGTGCAAAGCATCAGAAGTATGGAACCAAAACGGTGCGTTGTTGTGGTTCACATTCAGGTCTTCATCATCGTGCTCTGGCAGTCGAGAGACACAATCAACTAGTGTAGCAGGTGGTGGCATCTCACTCTATGGTGTGTGCAGTGTAGAAAGAGCTAGAGAAGGTGTGGGAGTGAATGCTGCCACTCCCGGCATGGTGATGAACTCCGTGGTGTACTCTACGATGAAGTGCCCATTGTCATTCACCATCCCGTTGTCATCATTCTCTCAGCACCACTGAGCAGATTCATCAAAGAAAATTTCACGTGTAATGATGATGCGCTTGTTGACTGGGTTCTAGAACTGGTACACATTGGAGTCATCGTGGCACCGGACAAAGATCACCTTAGAGCTAGGGTCATCAAGCTTCTTAATATGTGATTACGTGTTCTTATGTGTGCGACACAGCCAAAGGTGCAAAAGTAGTGGACGATGGAGAGTTTTTCGTGCCATGCCTCATAAGGCATCTTCCTGTCGAGTGCACGTGTCGGGACACGGTTGAGGGTGTAGACTACTATAGACAGGATCACACCATGGCGGCCACACTCTGTGTAACACCCCAAAATTTTGATTCAAAACCCTAAATCATGTTAAGAGTGGAATTTAAAATTTTTTGGACGTGTTGCATGTTTTGCAAAAGTTCAAATTCAAACTGGAATTCAAATTAAACTCAAATCAGAAAAGAAATAGAAAAAGAAAAAGAGAAAACAGAAAAAAACCGGCCAGTGGGCCGAAACCCACCAGCTGGCCCAGCCAGCGCCTGCGCCAGCCCGCAGCCGAGCGCGCTGCTTCCTCACACTGACAGGCGGGACCCACCCGATCTTCGTCTACCTCGCGACAGCGCCGGACTCCCTCGCACCCGAATCAAAACCGATCGGGATTTCGGCGTATCCCCGCTGAATTCTGTTCGTAGGCGACGCGGACATGATCTAAACCACCCCGCCGCCCTCCCTCGTCTATAAAAACCCCGGCCTCGTTCTGTTTTTCCCCCACGATCGCCGATTTTTACTCCGGTGAGAACCGAGACTTCTCCGGCGAATTCTGGCCGATCTAAGCTCGGAATTTCCGATCTAACTCGCTGGTCTTGATCCACCGCCTCCGGGGAACCTTACAGGTGCAGAAAACTTGGTGACTTGCGGTGTAAACACAGCGCCGACGAGCTTCGCCGTGGTTTCGCCTCGGACCTCGTCGCCGATCACCTTCCAGGACCTCCGAGCTCAAGAAAACCCCCGAGGTGAGATCCCCGACCTCCCCTCCACCGATCTATACCATAAAATCACAGTTCTAGGAAGAATTCTCGAAAACCCGAAAGTCTCCGGCGAGATCGCCGCTTCCCGCCGCTGTGCGCCGCCGGCAGCGCCGCCCGCGTTAGATCAGAGCGACGTGGCCGCTTGTGCTCCGTTTATTTTAAATCGCACGGTATGGTTTAAATCCCCGCGTACCGGTTCGACGTTATAATCTCAGCCGTCGGTTTAAAATCGGAGGGTCCACGTCAGCCCCGCGTTATAAAGACTGGAAATCTTACGTGCTACCCCCTGGGGTTCTCGGGAAATAAGAGCTAGCCCCGGAAACTTCTGATCTAGCCCCTGGAACTTCAGAAAATCATGTAAATTCATTTAAAAATCAGTTTTAGCCCCTGGACTTAATAAAAATTAGGAAAAACTCCTCTGATAAGTGTAGCTAGACCCCTGGAAATTCTGAAAATAATATTATAGACCCTGTAGTGGGGTGAGTTTACCTTTTTAGCCCTGTTTAGTATTTAATTTAGGAAATTGAATATGTGGCTAGTGTTTAAAAATTAAAAAGTGGGACAAACATATTGTCAAAATTTAATTGAAGACTTTCTCAGTATTTAGGAAACTTTGGAGTGAGATAAAAACATATTTTAGGCTGGATTGAATCTGTTTAATTTATTTTTCACATTTAGGGACACATTTTTAAGTAAAGAATAGTTCTAGAAAATAGGGAAAATAATTGTGAAATAGTTTACATCAGAGGCAAAGGTCAAAATATGTTATTGAATTATTTAGGACCAGAACCTATTCTGTTTAGATGATGTGTCTTACTATTTTCATAATAAAGTACACATTATGCGTAGGAAAATAAATCTGAAAATGTAGCAACTAGTAAATGATAAATGGAGTTTCTAAAATCCAAAGAATTCAGTTTAGGGTTGGTAGAAATTCTGAAGACACATATGGAGAAGAAAAATACCTTTCATGCATACTTGGTAGCAAAAAGGTGTAGTAGTTGAATATAAGGAATTTATTTAAATTGGAAACTCATATATATAGTATGTAAGTATAAATGTGAACACCAAAAGTAGGAATCATATACACATGATTAAAAGTGCATGCAAGCCACAAATCAACACACATAGAGTAACCACAACACATATAATGGTGAATGACTTTCATAAATATGAATGTGTGGTTTGTATGAAGTGGAAGTGTGAACTATGTCTTATGGATTGTTGTTTTTCTTTTGCTATGTGTAATGGTATGATGTAGAACCTGCTCAAGAGCAAGTTATTCCTTTCCAAGATCAGGACTACCCATTTCAAGAACAGCAGGAAGGAGGCAAGTGTCCTTGACCACTTTGATCCTATACTAGGATGTTTAGATAGAATTATTGCATTGTCAAGTTAAATATGAAACCCGTGCTAGGAAGTTTCCCTATAATTGCATTACCTTGTTTCCTTGTAGCTTGGGTTGGGATTTATTTTATCATGTCATTTATTATTATGCATATTCTTAGCCATGCTTAGAATGGGATAATTGGGATATGAGATCATCAGTTTATTTTACCATACTCTTGAATGAGATATTGTGAGTTATGTAGAGGTAGGGATCAAGGCAAGTTGGATGTTTTGGTTGTGTGCTGGGTGCACGAGACTCGGGTTTGTGTTTAGTACTTGCCTGGATCCTAAGGACCGGTTCATGGAGCATGTAACCTGGCTTTACAGTGCCAACCACATGCTGAGATGGGGCAGTTTGGCCAATTAATTAGGTGTATCCCCGGCGTAGTATGGGTGTGTTGGATGGTGTGGGGAGTTGGTGTCAGCTGGACTACCATATGAACCGCAAGGCTCAAGAGGGGGCCACTGCAGCGGGGTTGGAGCCTCTTGTATGCTGTTAGGGGTGAAACCTCAGTGGGCCCACGCTCGTCGGGAATCCCTTTGTAAAGGCTTCGTAGTGATCTCCTGGCTACACACCTGGGAAGTGTGAATGTGGTTCGTAGCCACTGGCACAATGGAGGTTCTTTTAGTCCACCCGGCAACGGGGGATGAAATCACTACATGTGGGTACAGTGGTGCAAACTCTGCAGAGTCAAAACTGTCATGACAGCCGTGCTCACGGTCAAGAGCGGCTTGGACTTATTCATGATTAGAGGATTGATGGTTTTGGAAGTTGTGGATGTTAAGCGGGGAGCTTAACATTAGAAATGATGTTATGGTTATTGGATTATGATGATGGGATGGGAGATTGGGACCATTTCACCTGTGTAGTAATGTAGGTGCTTAATAAGCTAAGGTGATAGGTATTTAATGCATAGTGCTTTAACCATGAGATCAACCTCTCCTTGTTCTAGCCATGCATGATATAATTTTCCCACACTTGCTGAGTACCATTGGTACTCAACCTTGCATATTTTGTTGGTTTATATTGCTGCTCATGTCAAGATAATGAGGTGGTGTATAATGACCAAGACTTTGGACCCGAAGAAGGTTTCTAGGTTCATGGAGACCCCCCGGGCAACGCCTGTGATGGAGCCCTCAAGAATAATATTCCGCTGCTAGTTTATTTACTTGTGATGAACTTATTATTGTCCATCGAGGCATTTGCTATGTAAGACTTATTTATATTCGACACCTGGCTTGTAATAAATGATGCTTCACTATTTGTCATCACATGTATGAGAAAATGATCCTGGCATACGTTGATATTCACTTGGTTGTTCTTCGGAAAAACCGGGTGTGACAGAGGTGGTATCAGAGCCAAGGTTTGCCCGTAGGAACGTGGACCTAGGTAGAAATGGATGTATTTAAGGGCCTTATTTTCTTAAAAACTATTTTTACAAGGTGTGTGTTGAAAAGTGTTACTTAATGAGTCATTTTCTTCATCTTACCCCAATTTTCATTCAAAATAGGATTTTTGCTTAAAAGTTTATCTAACCTAAGTTTAAATGCTTTTTGTTTTAGATGGTTCGCATGATTCGCACCGCTCGCAAGTCCACAGGAGGGAGAGTTCCCGTAGTTGCCCTTGCCGAAAGAGAGGAGAGCCGTCCGGTGACGTACCTTTCCTACGGATTGGCAGTAGGAGGCTTATTGCGCCGTCTTCGGCGTATGCTCGAAGCCGCCGGCAATACGGGCAAGCTAATCATCCACTATAACTCCACCGGGACCATCCCTGAGAAGAGGGAAGAATGGAGTTCAGAGATGAGGATTATACACGAAAATCAGCTGCTTAAGATTCACCATTCTCCAGCTTGTAGAGCGACACAGGTCGATGCGGAGAAAGATGTAACCTGGGAGGCCATCACCTGCCAGAGTCACATTTATCGTCGCCACTTGGACAAAACTGAGTACATGTATGTCCTCCAGTGTGAGAGTGGTACCACGGAATACAAGTACCCGCCGGTGCAGCAAGGGACTTCTCATGAGCACATGGACTTGTGCTTGGAGGATGCTTCTATGCTCAGCACTCGACTGCAGGAGTGCCAACAAGAGCTTCAGGATGTCAGGGACACCCTGAAGGAAACGGAGGCGTTGCTGCGAGCCTGCTTGAGGGCGAGAGAAAGAGAAGATGGGAATGAACTGTGTGTCATCGTGAATGATACATGGACTCCTGACTCCCCAGATCGCCGAGCGATCAGGCGTCATCGCACTTCTCCACCAGCAGCCTCCCCACCCAAAGCAGAGTCAGAAGGCAGCCGAAATGATGAGGAAAATCCCGAGGAGCCAGCTCAAGAAAACGAGTAGCGTAGAGCCTTTCCCTTAAATTAGAAGGATGTCGAGTAGTCGAGTCGTTACGTAGTTAATGGTGTGTTAATGCTTGGTGTGTGACGTGAGTTGTGGAAGCCATGAGCAATTGTCCACAGCCTCGTCTTTAGATTGTTTTGCTTTGGTGTGTGAACCCACATGAAATAATATTGCATTTATTTTTGTGTGAGAAGTGAACCCTTAGAGAAGTATAACAAAGCCTCAACAATTCAAAGTACAAACAAATGAAAGTAGTAAGATGATACTAAATGCTTTCAAATTAACATTTGTTGATTCTGCCAGATGGCCGGAAGAGGAAAAGGACGTGCTGCCAACCCCGCCAACAACAACGATGAGGCATGCAACCCTCATCTTTCTGGAGGCCAGGACCGGTGTGGTCGCCGTGAAGGAGTTGATCCCCTCCACCAAATGATGGAGAATCAGAATCAGCTCATCCAGAACTTGACTCAAGTGGTGGCCAACTTGCATCAAGTTCCACCTCCACAAGCTGCACCACGCCAACCAAGGTTGAGTGAGTTTCTAGGAACTCAACCTCCAAAGTTTGCAAGTGCTGCTGAACCTCTGGAGGCAGATGATTGGCTGAAGACCATTGAAAGTAAGATGAGGATCATACAGTGCCAAGGGTATGAGAGGGTGCTGTTTGCTTCTCATCAATTGCATGGACCTGCTGCTGATTGGTGGACCGCCTACGTGGCCGCCCATCATGAGCCTGAAAACATCACTTGGGAAGAGTTCAAGCGTAGCTTCCGCAACCATTACATCCCAAGAGGTGAACTCAAAAACAAGAGGAAGGAGTTTTTGGGACTGCAGCAGGGAAACATGACGGTGAGGGAATACCTCACTAAATTTACTCAACTATCCCGTTATGCCCCACGAGACATAGAGACTGATGAGCAGAAATAAGATTGTTTCGTGGAAGGACTTACCACGGAGATGCAGTGTGCAATGTCCTCAAATGAGTATGAAAGCTTCCAAAAGATGTTGGACAGAGCATTTGTGGTAGAAAGGAAGCTAAAGGCCTTGGAAAATGAGAATAAGAGGAAGGCCGGGTGGTCACATCAAGCCTCCGGGAGCAACACCCGCCCACGTCTGATGCAGCAACCAGCAGGGCAGACGAACCGTGCTGCGGTACCCTACTCAGCACCAAGAGGGTACAACCCGAACTACAGGCCTCCGGCAGCACCAGCACAGCCGCAACGTCAGTTTGTGCAACAGCCTCGCCCCGCATATCCACATCGACCAGCAGTGCAAGGACCCCCAAACCAACCCCAAGACAACAAAGGCCAGGCACCTAAGGTTGGGGTGCAATGTTTTAGCTGCGGTGAAGTGGGGCACTACGCCCACAAATGCCCAAAGAAGAAGCCCGCGCAGCCACAACAGCAGAATGTAATGAGAGGACGGGTGAACCACGTCACTATGGAGGAAGCACAAGATGCACCCGACGTGGTAGTTGGTAAGTTTCCTGCCAATTTACACCTTGCAACCCTGCTGTTTGATTCTGGTGCCACCCACTCGTTTATTGCTTAAGGGTTTGTTAAGAAGTATGACCTAGCAACAACACAAATGAACCATATGCTAGTCGTAAACTCTCCAGGTGGAGAAATAAGGACAAGACAAGTGTGTACCATAGTGAATCTAGACATTAATGGGGTAGTGTTTACTGCTAACCTCATAGTGATAGATTCCCAAGGGATCGATATTATTTTGGGCATGGATTGGTTGACCAAACATAAGGGAATCATTCATTGTTCGACCAGAACAGTGGAACTAATGCACCCTAGTGGCACAAAAGTAAAGTTTATAACAATACAAGAGCCTAGGAGGGATGTTCAATTAAATCAAGTTGAGGTGAAAGTGGAGGAGATCCGAATTATCAGGAAATATCCAGATGTTTTTCCGGAGGAGTTGCCTGGAATGCCTCCCGATCGTGAAGTGGAATTTGCAATTGAGCTGGTGCCTGGAACAGCCCCGATTTACAAAAGACCTTATCGGATGGACTCCAAGCAGCTGGAAGAACTCAAGGATCATTTAAGAGAATTGACGGAGAAGGGGTATATTCGTCCTTGTTCCTCAACGTGGGGAGCTCCGGTGATATTTGTGCCCAAGAAAGACGGAACCCAAATGTTATGCGTGGATTACCGTGCTTTGAATGAGGTAACTATCAAGAACAAGTACCCATTACCTCGCATTGAAGACTTGTTTGATCAGTTGAGGGGAGCTTGTGTGTTCTCGAAAATTGATCTCAGGTCGGGATACCACCAACTCAAGATAAGGCAATCTGATATTCCCAAGACAGCTTTCGTATCTCGGTACGGACTGTATGAATACACCGTCATGCCTTTCGGGCTAACTAATGCCCCGGCATACTTCATGTATCTCATGAACAAGGTATTCATGGAATATCTGGACAAATTTGTGGTGGTTTTCATAGATGACATTCTCGTCTTCTCCAAAGATGAAGAAGAACATGAGAAACATCTAAGGTTGGTGTTGCAAAGGCTAAGAGAACACCAACTATATGCCAAGTTGAGCAAGTGTGAGTTTTGGCTGAAGAGAGTTCCCTTCTTAGGACATATAATCTCCGAGGGAGGAATCTCCGTGGATCCTGCCAAAATCGAGGATATACAGGAATGGAAGACCCCTGAAAATATCGGGGAAGTTCGAAGCTTCTTAGGATTGGCTGGATACTATCGACGGTTTATTGAGGGATTCTCAAAGATCTCGAGACCACTCACCAAACTGTTGGAGAAGGGAATCACATTCACCTGGACGCCACAGTGCGAGACGAGTTTTCAGGAGCTAAAGAAGAGATTGACAACAACCCCAGTGTTGGTTATGCCAGATATGCAGAAGAATTTCACAGTGTACTGCGATGCCTCTGGAAATGGGTTGGGATGTGTTCTCATGAAAGAAGGGCATGTCGTGGCATATGCATCCTGACAGCTTCGAAAGCACGAGAAGAACTATCCTACACATGACCTAGAGCTAGCCGCAGTGGTACACGCGTTGAAAATTTGGCGACACTATTTGATGGGGAAGAGGACAGAGATATATACGGATCATAAGAGTTTGATGTACATTTTCACACAGCCAGATCTCAACCTCAGGCAAAGGAGATGGTTAGAGCTAATCAATGACTTTGATGTGGGCATCAACTATCATCCTGGGAAAGCAAACGTCGTGGCCGATGCTTTAAGTCGGAAAGTGCAAGTCAATAAGTTGAGCTTAAAAGACATGCCTGCAGAATTGAAGGACGAGGTTATAAGGATCAATCTATGTCTAGTAAATAGTGGTGAAGCCATCGCCATGGAAGTGGACTCCACACTAGAGCGAGACATACGCGAGGGTCAAAAGAATGATGAGAAGATACAAGAAATCAGGCAACTCATCAAGGAAAATAAAGCTCCAGGTTTCAGAGATGATGAACAAGGTACGGTGTGGCATGGGAAAAGGATCTGTGTGCCTGAAGTAAAGGAGATCCGTGAATTGATTTTGAAGGAGGCTCATGATTCCGACTATTCCATTCATCCGAGGAGTACGAAGATGTACCAGGACCTCAAGGGCAGGTATTGGTGGTATGGCATGAAGCGAGATGTCGCGGGACTTGTTGCCCTATGTGACACATGTCAGTTGGTGAAAGCAGAACATCAACGACCCGCGGGATTATTGCAACCACTCAAAGTGCCTGAATGGAAATGGGAAGAAATCAGCATGGATTTCATCGTGGGATTGCCTAGGACCCAATCCAGATATGATTCGATATGGGTCATCATTGACAGGCTAACCAAGGTAGCTCATTTCATCCCCGTGAAAGAAAGCTACAGCGGATCCAAATTGGCAGAGTTGTACATGTCAAGGATCGTGTGTTACCATGGAGTGCCAAAGAAGATTGTGTCGGATCGAGGGACACAGTTAACCTCAAGGTTCTGGCAGAAGCTACACGAAACCATGGGAACCCATCTGAACTTTAGTTCTGCCTATCATCCCCAAACCGACGTGCAGACGGAGAGAACCAATCAGATCCTTGAAGATATGCTGAGGGCATGTGCACTCAAAAACAATAGGAGTTGGGACAAGAACTTACCGTATGCGGAGTTTTCCTATAACAACAGCTATCAAGCTAGTATGAAGATGTCACCGTTTGAAGCTTTGTACGGGAGGAAGTGCAGAACTCCCCTATTTTGGAACCAAACAGGGGAAAGTAAAGTGTTTGGTCCAGAAGTACTACAAGAAGCCGAGGCGAAGGTGAGGGAAATTCGCAATAACTTGAGGATAGCACAGACACACCAAAAGAGTTATGCCGATGTACGAAGAAGAGAGCTCGTTTTCAACGTGGGGGACTATGTCTATCTCAAGGTGTCCCCTATAAGAGGACTTCGTCGGTTCAAGGTGAAAGGGAAGTTGTCACCTCGATACATCGGACCCTTTCAAGTTTTGGAGAGGAAAGGCGAAGTGGCGTATCAACTAGAATTACCGGCTCGGCTATCGGATGTGCACGTTCCATGTGTCACAACTCAAGAAATGCCTGAGGACGCCTGAAGAGGTGTTACCCATGAATGAAGTGAACGTAGCTGAGGATTTGTCTTATGCCGAGCAACCATACAAGATTTTGGAGACAATGGAACGCCTCACCAGAAATAAAAGAATCCGGATGTGCAAGGTGCAGTGGAAGCATCACTCAGAAGAGGAAGCCACCTGGGAGCGGGAAGATGAGCTCAAGGCACAATTTCTGGAATTGTTTTCTTAGAAACACCAATCTCGAGGATGAGATTTCTTTTAACGGGGGTAGAGCTGTAACACCCCAAAATTTTGATTCAAAACCCTAAATCATGTTAAGAGGGGAATTTAAAAAATTTTGGACGTGTTGCATGTTTTGCAAAAGTTCAAATTCAAACTGGAATTCAAATTAAACTCAAATCAGAAAAGAAATAGAAAAAGAAAAAGAGAAAACAGAAAAAAACCGGCCAGTGGGCCGAAACCCACCAGCCGGCCCAGCCAGCGCCCACGCCAGCCCGCAGCCGAGCGCGCTGTTTCCTCACACTGACAGGTGGGACCCACCCGATCTTCATCTACCTCGCGACAGCGCCGGACTCCCTCGCACCCGAATCAAAACCGATCGGGATTTCGGCGTATCGCCGCTGAATTCTGTTCGTAGGTGACGGGGACATGATCTAAACCACCCCGCCGCCCTCCCCCGTCTATAAAAACCCCGGCCTCGTTCTGTTTTTCCCCCGCGATCGCCGATTTTTACTCCGGTGAGAACCGAGACTTCTCCGGTGAATTCTGGCCGATCTAAGCTCGGAATTTCCGATCTAACTCGCTGGTCTTGATCCACCGCCTCCGGGGAACCTTGCAGGTGCAGAAAACTCGGTGACTTGCGGTGTAAACACAGCGCCGACGAGCTTCGCCGTGGTTTCGCCTCGGACCTCGTCGCCGATCACCTTCCAGGACCTCCGAGCTCAAGAAAACCCCCGAGGTGAGATCCCCGACCTCCCCTCCACCGATCTATACCATAAAATCACAGTTCTAGGAAGAATTCTCGAAAACCCGAAAGTCTCCGGCGAGATCGCAGCTTCCCGCCGCCGTGTGCCGCCGGCAGCGCCGCGCGCGTTAGATCAGAGTGACGTGGCCGCTTGTGCGCCGTTTATTTTAAATCGCACGGTAGGGTTTAAATCCCCGCGTACCGGTTCGACGTTATAATCTCAGCCGTCGGTTTAAAATTGGATGGTCCACGTCAGCCCCGCGTTATAAAGATTGGAAATCTTACGTGCTACCCCCTGGGGTTCTCGAGAAATAAGAGCTAGCCCCGGAAACTTCTGATCTAGCCCCTGGAACTTCAGAAAATCATGTAAATTCATTTAAAAATCAGTTTTAGCCCCTGGACATAATAAAAATTAGGAAAAACTCCTCTGATGAGTGTAGCTAGACCCCTGGAAATTCTGAAAATAATATTATAGACCCTGTAGTGGGGTGAGTTTACCTTTTTAGCCCTGTTTAGTATTTAATTTAGGAAATTGAATATGTGGCTAGTGTTTAAAAATTAAAAAGTGGGACAAACATATTGTCAAAATTTAATTGAAGATTTTCTCAGTATTTAGGAAACTTTGCAGTGAGATAAAAACATATTTTGGGCTGGATTGAATCTGTTTAATTTATTATTCACATTTAGGGACACATTTTTAAGTAAAGAATAGTTATAGAAAATAGGGAAAATAATTGTGAAATAGTTTACATCAGAGGCAAAGGTCAAAATATGTTATTAAATTATTTAGGACCAGAACCTATTCTGTTTAGATGATGTGTCTTACTATTTTCATAATAAAGTACACATTATGCATAGGAAAATAAATCTGAAAATGTAGCAACTAGTAAATGATAAATGGAGTTTCTAAAATCCAAAGAATTCAGTTTAGGGTTGGTAGAAATTCTGAAGACACATATGGAGAAGAAAAATACCTTTGATGCATACTTGGTAGCAAAAAGGTGTAGTAGTTGAATATAAGGAATTTATTTAAATTGGAAACTCATATATATAGTATGTAAGTATAAATGTGAACACCAAAAGTAGGAATCATATACACATGATTAAAAGTGCATGCAAGGCACAAATCAACACACATAGAGTAACCACAACACATATAATGGTGAATGACTTTCATAAATATGAATGTGTGGTTTATATGAAGTGGAAGTGTGAACTATGTCTTATGGATTGTTGTTTTTCTTTTGCTATGTGTAAGGGTATGATGCAGAACCTGCTCAAGAGCAAGTTATTCCTTTCCAAGATCAGGACTACCCATTTCAAGAACAACAGGAAGGAGGCAAGTGTCCTTGACCACTTTGATCCTATACTAGGATGTTTAGATAGAATTATTGCATTGTCAAGTTAAATATGAAACCCATGCTACGAAGTTTCCCTAGAATTGCATTACCTTGTTTCCTTGTAGCTTGGGTTGGGATTTATTTTATCATGTCATTTATTATTATGCATATGCTTAGCCATGCTTAGAATGGGATAATTGGGATATGAGATCATCATTTTATTTTACCATACTCTTGAATGAGATATTGTGAGTTATGTAGAGGTAGGGATCAAGGCAAGTTGGATGTTTTGGTTGTGTGCTGGGTGCACGAGACTTGGGTTTGTGTTTAGTACTTGCCTGGATCCTAAGGTCCGGTTCATGGAGCATGTAACCTGGCTTTACAGTGCCAACCACATGCTGAGATGGGGCAGCTTGGCCAATTAGTTAGGTGTATCCCCGGCGTAGTATGGGTGTGTTGGATGGTGCGGGGAATAGGTGTCAGCTGGACTACCATATGAACCGCAAGGCTCAAGAGGGGGCCACTGCAGCGGGGTTGGAGCCTCTTGTATGCTGTTAGGGGTGAAACCTCAGTGGGCCCACGCTCGTCGGGAATCCCTTTGTAAAGGCTTCGTAGTGATCTCCTGGCTACACACCTGGGAAGTGTGAATGTGGTTCGCAGCCACTGGCACAATGGAGGTTCTTTTAGTCCACCCGGCAACGGGGGATGAAATCACTACATGTGGGTACAGTGGTGCAAACTCTGCAGAGTCAAAACTGTCATGACAGCCATGCTCATGGTCAAGAGCGGCTTGGACTTATTCATGATTAGAGGGTTGATGGTTTTGGAAGTTGTGGATGTTAAGCGGGGAGCTTAACATTGGAAATGATGTTATGGTTATTGGATTATGATGATGGGATGGGAGATTGGGACCATTTCACCTGTGTAGTAATGTAGGTGCTTAATAAGCTAAGGTGATAGGTATTAATTGCGTAGTGCTTTAACCATGAGATCAACCTCTCCTTGTTCTAGCCATGCATGATATAATTTTCCCACACTTGCTGAGTACCATTGGTACTCAACCTTGCATATTTTGTTGGTTTATATTGCTGCTCAGGTCAAGATAATGAGGTGGTGTATAATGACCAAGACTTTGGACCCGAAGAAGGTTTCTAGGTTCATGGAGACCCCCCGGGCAACGCCTGTGATGGAGCCCTCAAGAATAATATTCCGCTGCTAGTTTATTTACTTGTGATGAACTTATTATTGCCCATCGAGACATTTGCTATGTAAGACTTATTTATATTCGACACCTGGCTTGTAATAAATGATGCTTCACTATTTGTCATCACATGTATGAGAAAATGATCCTGGCATACATGTGATATTCACTTGGTTGTTTTTCGGAAAAACCGGGTGTGACGCTCTGATTGCGACACTCAACCAAACCATTTTGTTGTGGCGAATATGGGGCAGTAAGATGTCGCTCGATACGGCGCTCCATGCAGTATTGACCGGACGCCACGAACGTAATCCACCTCCCCCCAATGATTGGTGCAGAGGAACTTTATCTTCCTCCGGGTCTCCTCCATGATAGCCGTTTGGAGATTTTTTTATCTCTGATGTTGCTTGATCCTTGCTGGACACCAGATGCATCCACACGTACCTTCTTATGTCATTAACAAACAGCAGAAAATGTTTGTTCCCGCTCGGAGTTTCTGACATGATTGGACCGCAGATGTCACTCTGGATGAGGTCGAGGATGTGCTCCACATGACGTTTTGCCTACGCCAGGATATGGGCACGGTACTTCTTGCCAACAAGTCAGCTATCGCACACCTGTTCCACCTAATCAGGTAGTGGAAGCCCAAGGACAATTTTTGCCACCTTGTGCAGTGAGATGAAGGTGAGATTCCCGAGCCTGGTGTGCATTGCGTGGCCACCACTAAACTTTGTGGGTACAGAAACGAGGGATGCCCAATGTTCAGCTCAAGGTAGTATAGGCGGGATGGTGATTGCAGCACCTTAGCGAGTATGCGCTGACTCTGATTGAATATGTGTAAAATGTTGGTGTCGATCACCAACGCGGCAACTAGTCTCGTATAGATGTCCAACGCTGATGATGTCGACCTTCAGTCATGAGATGTAGTACACCCTTTATCAGAGCATGGTGTTCACTATTCTTGCAAGTGAAGATGATGGTGCCACGATTTTCGATCAGGACAATGGAACCATCACCAAATTTAATGGTGTCGCACATCCAGGCGTCGAGCTTGGCGAAGACACCTTTTAACTCAGTCATGTGGTCCGTGGCTCTGTATCTTGCACCCATCGATGACCATGCTCCTCCGGTGGTCCGAATTCAGCAAGCACCTTTTGCTCCTTGATCTCAATGATGTGATTCGACATCGATGGTGTCGAGGTGGGAGTTGGAGTAGTCGGTTGTGCAACAGGGCTGATGGTGGCGGTGTGAGCTATTAGCAAGGCCTGTTCGTCTTCTTGTCCCTAGACAATATGAGTGTCCTCATCTCTCCTCTTTTTGCGGCATTCTCGGGCTCAATGGACGCTTTTACCATAGTACATGCAGATGTCGTCGCAGGCAGCTTGGCTACACCGTGCCTTGCTGCCCTGTCCCTAACGTCACGGCCACAACTACAAGACTTATTGCTGCCGCCTTGACGTCCATCAGAGTTGTATCTGGAGCCAAACTTTTCTCCATCTCGTATATTGAGGCGTGCAAGCCATTCCTGCTCGAGAAGAAGATACCCGATACTATCCTTGACGGGGGCATATAAAGACTTATTGCATTGTTCAATGCTGCACAGATGTCCAACCAACTCCTCGATCGAGATGATGTTGAGGTCAAGCAGCGTCTCAATGAAGATCGCTACCGGTTCTCAGTGTTCAAGGAAGGAGTGCAGCATCTTCTTGACAACTTCCTTTGTCGAGGATGTTGTACCTGAGGACACGCAGTTGATTGGCTAGAGTGGTGATATGCAGCGTGAAGTCTTCAACCATCTCGTCGGACTTGAATGTTATCTTGGTGAAGTCATGGCGTAGCTTTTCGATGTTGGTCTCCTTCACCTGCTTGACACTGACTCAAACGGATTGAATCACTTCACATGCCTCTCCTGTCGACTCCTTCACTGCCAGGCCTACCTGCATTTCTTGCAGCACATGGTGCAGGAGAGCGACCAACATATTTTGGTCCCCGCAGAAATCGTTGGTCGCGTCCCATAGGCCCTGCGCTTCCAGGTTCACCCACATGACTAGAGACCACTCGCCGTAGTTGGTTCGCATGAGGATGGGGTAGACGATGGATGCTGAAATCCTGTTGATGATTCGCTCAATGAAAACTCTCAATCGGGGTCCAGGCGCCGCGGTTGACACAGTGGAAGATTGGGCTACTCTTGTCGACGGGGCGGCTCCATTTCAGACTCTCTGGATCCGAATATCTCTGATATCAAATGTTGGAATTCACCATGAAGAAATTTTCAGCGGCAAATTCCCATATGAGTGCTCAAAGGTAGAAGACAAGTTTTTTCTTTTCTCGCTACTCACCTGAATTATATTCCTTACTGTATTTAAAGTACAATGACTTCAATGCACACTAATATAAAACACTAACGTTAATAACATAAAGCACACTAATTCACGTACTAATACATGTTCTTGTTACAATAACATACATTTATTTGGTTATTACAACTAGATAGGTTGAGCTCATCACCCACGACCACCAGACCATTTCAGCTCCACCCCAAAATGAACAAATGTCGCCCAGGAAGCCCCTTAATGTCCTCAGGGCCACCATTCCATCCATTTTGCCTTGAACTAGGAGATCAGAACGTTCTTCCCCCAGTACCGACCATCGAACAAGGCCTGTCGTGTTGGGAAATCGATAAAGTTCGGTTAGTTTCTAGCCCAATTTCTAGTACACATTGGTGCTAATACTTGTGACCAACCCTTCTAAAATTATTTTCTATTATTTTTGTGGCCGAGTTGGCAGCAGTTCAGGTCATCATCCTTGTCGCCCCATCTTTGAAGCCATCCGCACAGTGAGCCTCTACTTCAAGCCATCATCATCAACTTGAAGCTCGATGTCGTTTTTCCACTATTTCCTATGAAGCTCTAGGACCAAGCTTCAACCTTCCTCGTCAACTCCGTCAAGCCTACGCTGCCGCCGAAGCTTATGTTCCACCATCCGTCAACATCACCTTGCAAATGGATTCCTTGCACAGTGATCAATGGGTTGTAGTGGTCGGTTTCCTTTCCATTTGCACTAATCCAACAAAGGTGCCTCCATTGTCCGACCGCATCAACGCCATGTCGAAGTCTGAGCTCGGGCCAGGATCAGTTATGGACACAGATCCCATGTTTCCTAATTTTGTAGCCATTGTGTTGCTTCAACCCTATTGGCCCACATATTTATCCATTGTTATTCAATTTTAAAATCATCAAAACAAATTCTGGTAATTCGTAAATGCATAAGAAATCAAAGACAACGCATAAAAATATGAGACCAATTTTGTTAGCTTCTTCTTGATTATATAACATGGAAATTATCAAACTCAAGTGTTGCAACTTTATGTTCAGTATATAAATCAGAGAAGCCAACATTTGTTAAATTTAGTTTTGTTGATCTGTGCATGGTAAATTCGTGAAACTTTATCTGCATGTTTTCTCCTGTTAATTAGTTTTCTTAAAAAGTTTTGACAATACATCATGCATAGTTAATTGATTCTGCATTTATCTTTATTTCCTATTACTTAAATGGATATAAATTCCTCTTGTCTAAGAAATTTCCCGAACTCCATGGCAATTATCCTTGGCTTGTTTATTACCTCCAGCAAATCATGCGTGACTAGAATCTTTTACAACCTTGCAAATTGAATATTATTTCCCAACCCCTTTTACACAAATTTCCATCTTTATTTTAAGGAAGGAAATACTTTAAAGTAAATTAGATAAAATGTTAACCCTCTGCCACTAAAAAAATATCAATCTTATGCACAATATTTCAACTATGTAATAAATCAATCATTAATCAACTACTGTAGTCAGTAATTTTCGTATCTATCTTGCATCATTTATGCATATCAATAGAACACAAAGTAAACGAGCTACATGTAGAGCAAGGCAGGAAGAGATCATTCATGATCAAGAATCAGCCCCGAAGAAATTAACTTTTATAAAGCTCAAGGCAAGCCCTGATGCATTTTAATCCTACTTTTGAACTGTTTTATTTTATTTGGTCATCATTTTGGAGTCATGAATGTTCATTAGGTTATTAGGAGTTGCTTGACATTGTATATGCATTTATATATTCCTTATTACCTATATTGTCTATATTGGTACATTTAACTCAATGTCATGTTATGTTTCATTTTAGATTAACTAGAAGTCAAGCAGAGTGGACGTTGCTCTTGAGTTATAGGGTTCTTTGAAAAAAAATAAACTTGCTGGTTTTATTGAAGAATCACATGTTGATGAGCTGGAGACTGGGCGGGCATGAATAGGTGGAAAGAGAATCACTTGATGGACCTTCAAGACGATAGCCCCATCTATGTCAATTGAAGATCGTTCGTTGTTGGTCTTCATGAACAAGTATTGAACGTACTGTAACACCCTTATTTTCATCATCATGCATTGCATTCATTCTCATATAGAGATCTTTTAGAAAAGGAAAGGAAAAGAGACAAAACCCCTTGTTGGCTACATACCCCTTAGGGATTTTCTCCCCCTTAGCTACGGCCACCCTTAGAAATAAACCTTGGAGATAAAATCCCCCTTGGCTGCGCAACCCTTGAGATAAAACCCCTCCCCCTATCTTCTTGTCCGAGTAGGACTCACCCCTTCCCAAACCGAGTAGGAAACCCCCTAACCTGGCCGGCGCCCCCCTGGAGAAAACCCACTGGTCGGCACCTGTAACACCCTCAAATTCATTTCCCTGCATGCATACATTTTTTATAGAGAAACATTACAAAAGAAGTAGAAATGGGGAAAGAATCATAAAAATGTGTGGAATGGGAAAAAATAGCTGAAATGAGCCAATTCCAATTTGCCGAGGTGCGATGTCGACACTTCCCCAGGCCCACGGGACACGTGGCGCTTTCGGAGCTCGCCCCTGCGGAGGGGTGAGGTCCGGCACTGCTGGCCACGTGGCAGGCTCAGGGCTCTCCCTTGCGGAGAAGCGAGGCCCGGCCCCGCGGGACACATGTCGGCTTCGGGGCTCGCCTCTGCGGAGGAGCGAGGCCCGGCCCCACTGGACACGTGTTGCTACCGGAGCTCGCCTCTGAGGAGAGGAGAGGCCCCGGCCCGCTGGACACATGTCACCACTGGAGCTCGCCTCTGAGGAGAGGAGAGGCCCTGGCCCGCTGGACACGTGTCGCCACGGGAGCTTGCCTCTGAGGAGAGGGGAGGTCCGGCCCCGCCGGACACGTGGCACCCTCGGAGCTCGCCTCTGAGTAGAGGGGAGGCCCGGTCCCGCTGGACACGTGGCAGGTCCAGAGCTCGCCTTTCAGGAGAGGGGTGGCCCGGTCCCGCTAGACACGTGGCAGGTCCGGAGCTCTCCTTTGAGGAGAAGCGAGGCCCGGCCCCGCTAGACACGTGGTGCCTTCGGAGCTCACCCTGGCAAGGGCCACGTGGCAGGTCCGGAGCTCGCCTCTGAGGAGAAGCAAGGACCGGCCCCCGCTGGACACGTGGCGTCTCTGGAGCTCACCCCTGCGGAGATACGAGGTCCTTAGGCGGTTTTTTCTCCTGTGCGCGGGAGTACCCGGTACGAAGGATACTGACACAATCTTTCCCAAATTTTCCCCACGATTGCTGCCGCACCAAATCAATTGGAGATAAGGTTGTTAAGATCTAAAACAAATTGAATAGGATTCTTATTTGAGCTCCAATTGGAGTAGGACTCTCCTTTTTCCTCTTATAAATAGAACCCAAAACCCCTCCTTGGCCGTAACCCCTTTTCTTTTTCCCCCTTCCCATGTCGACGACTTGGAGGCCCAAGCCCCCAACTCGCCGAGTTGGACCACCACCCCCTCGCCGGAGTACAGTCGACGGTGAGCCACCGACGAGCCCGTCACACCTTGTCGTCACCGGAAAAGAGCCAACGATAATAAGGAAAGTAAGGTAGGTCTTCGTTACCATATTACGACGTCGTCGCTGTTTCTACGCATCCGTTTTCTTCTCTCCCTTCGAGCAGAAACTTTTACGTGTGGACAGATCATGTTTTGATCGGTTTTTGACGATGGAATTGATCTATACCTGTAAAAGCCCAAGAAAAGGGATTTGCAAAAACTTTTCTTCACTTCACAACACCACAGTTCTTGTTGTGGATAGCTGGTGAAAAAGTGTGAAGAGCAAGTAACCTCCATCAAAAGAGTAGTTAGAGGGGAAAGCCTACACTTTCACAAAGTGGGAATCCTACACATATGATCACACAGGTGAGGGTGATTCAAAACTGTTGCATTCAAATTCATGATTGCAGCAGCTAAAACAAGGATCAAAGGGCGTAATTGGATTCCTCAGGTTCAATTTAGTGGGGAGGCAAAGTTTCAATAATTTTGAAAAGGTTTGCTACCCAATGGTCCAAAAAGGAGCCAAATGGGCAAGAATTCAAATATACATTTGAATTTGAGGGAAACTTCTCCAATCATGCAAATGTAGCTCAGTTTGAGACTTCAAACATTTAGATTACTCATTTTCCAAAAATTTGGAGATCTTTTGGGCAGAGGGGAGCTGTGGGGCCCAATGGTCAGTGAGAAGGGAGGGGAGAAACTTACTGCCTAAGTTAATCGGTTCCACAGTTCACACCCGAGCGAGCTGTTTTTCTCCCACGGGCTGCCACCGCATGGACGACCGACAACCGGAAGCACCTCCCGAGCTGTTTAGTGGATCGATGTTTCTCCGTTCTTACCCCCTCCACCGAGAGCTCAGCGCCCACACTGCCTCCCAGTCGATGCTGAGCGATCCCCGTGTCTCCTCGGTGATAAACATGACCGCACAGAGGCGCGCCGTCGGTTTACCGCCGCCCGGCTGCTCCAACCCATGGCATGACGCGCTAAGCTTCCCCACAGCACCTCCGGACGTCCTTGAGTGTGGAAGAAGCAAGAACCGGGCGCTAGCTCCGTCGGGACGTCGGCGTCGAGCCGATCTTCCTCCACAGCGCCGAAGAAAGCCGCCGCGACAAGATCACTTCGCCCGGCCACCACAGAGACTCTCCCTTCAAGTTGCAAAAGCGAAAAGGTGCGCCAGTAACCCTTCTCGTTTCACAACCACGCCGGCAGCGTGTCATGGACCGTGCTGGTCGGAATTTCAGTTCTTGCGAAAGCATGTGATATAGCTCGGTTCGGGTAAATCGGCAAATTCGCCTCACACACCAAACCACTCCTCCCCAGACCTAGAAACCCAGTTGTAGACATCCGTGTGGGCACGTGGGATCAAGAACTAGGAAGAACCATCGAGGAAACCCTCAGTTCTTCGAGTTTTTCCAGTTTTCCCCGAAATCGCCTTAGGTCGCACGATGAGCCCCTAGTTGCCGATGTTTCTCGCGAGATCAGAGCCCTGTACGTTGCTCCTTAGGTCATGGCGATGCTGTAGGAGCTAACCGGAGCCAGGTTGGGGGCAGGAAAGTGCCCTACGACGTCGCCGGAGTAGAGAGAAGCTCTGTCACCGTCGCGGGCATAGTTCCGGCCGTTGTCAAGCTCCGGTGAGAGTACCAGCGTGTTCAGCGCGCGAAAGTAGGCCCAGGAGCGAGTTTCCGGCCGGGGGGGGGGGGTGGTCGGGAAGCCAGTTCCGGCGAGCTGCCGAGGTGTGCCGGCGAGGGGGCGGCGCGGGAAAAAGGGCGGGCGCGAGGAAGAAGACGAGCCGGCCGGGCCCGCTCGTCAGTCCCTCGCGGCACAGTGTGGGGATCTTCTGATACACCGGATCGGCTGTGAACACGCGGAAAACAATCCTGTGGCCCCGTGTGGTGCAGCCGAGGTGATGACACGTGGGAGCCGGGCCCGCTGTCAGAAATTTGAACTTTTTCCGGTTAATTCGAATTCCCGAAATTCCTCAAACTTTAGAGCTCCATAACTTTTGCTAGGAAGCTCCAAATTTAGTGATTCAAATTGGGTTGGATTCATCTTGACTAGCTCTGTCCAGATATACAACCCAATTTGTATGAAACCTACTAATTAATTCTGGAAAATTCTTTAAAACTTTTCAGCAAAAGAATTTTAGGGGGGGTTTGGTTCATCCAAAAATCCCCAAATTTTGCCAGAAGGTTCTTTAGGACATTAGTAAACCCCTGTAAAAGTTTCAGACCATTTGCAGTTGATTTGGTCAGAGCAATTCAAATTTGAAGGTGCTGTGTTCATTTGAATACAGAAACATTTTCAGAGAATTTCCAAAACTTGGAAATTCAGTTCTGGGCAAATCTTGGCTCCAAAACTGCTAGTAAAATTCATGCAAACTCTATGAGATATAATTGAAATTGTAATTCACTAAGTTGGGCATGAACAAGGGTATTACCTCAGAAATAATTCTTCTTTGCTTAATTGCTAAGAGAATTTTCTGAGCAAACCACTCCATGAAAAGTGCTAGTGTTTGGTCCAGAGAGTTTTCCTTGTGACAAGGAACTCATACAAAAATTCTCAGCTCCATTAAAGCTCTGGATCACCCCTGTCCTGTTTAACCACTTGAGGATTAATATGGAAAAGGGGGGAAAACCACTTAGCACTTAACCATGTACTTAGGTCCAGGCCCAAGCCACCCACACCCAGTTCATCTTTAAATTCTTAAACAGAGTTCCAGGTGTTAGAGACTGGTTATTACAACTAATAGCAGTAACTTTATAATAACTTGTATGCATATTAATTAACATGTAGTATTTCATAAACGTGTAGTCACTGAAGAAGAGACTCCGGAAGTGCTGGACTTCCTTGTTCCGGACGAAGACTTAACCCCTGACCAGCAGCAACAAGGCAAGCCCCGGTTTGCATTAACCTTTTATAAGTTTTACTTTGTTTACATGTGTCATATGAAGTGGGAATGTACATTAGGTATAGGATGGATGGAACCCCACTTGCATGACCAGAAATTTTCCATAAGAGTGAGGGTAGTGTCTAAGACCTCGCATAGACAGGCTATGCTTAATATTTCATAGAACTTCGGTACAAGTCGAGTAGTTGGAATCTACTCGCGAGATAGGCTTGGGACACACGGGTTCGGTTGAGTGATGTGAGATCACATTAGTAATGAAAATGAGACTAGGCAGGCGCTAGGGCGCTGCAAGAGGGAGTCTTGTGTGCGCGACCCTGTCCGTGTCGATTGAGGACCGATCCGTGTGCGGCCCACGCTGATCAAGTTTGAACCTACCAAAGGCATATCGGATATATGGGCCCCGATAAACCGATGTAGCCTAAACCTCCGGGCGTCGAGGCATAACGCACCGATTTATAGGTGTAGGCTGAGGGCAGCAAGGTGGAAATCTGCCAACGGGCATAGAGAGATGCTCCGTGTGGGGAACCTCCTGCTCGTTTCGGTGCGACCGGTTCGACGTTTGGGCTGTCAGGTGAAAGGTTGTCCCGTACGACATCGAGTGAGCGTGCTGTGCAGCTCCGCGGGTGGGCGTACGTGACGTGCTCTTTGGGTTTCCCTGCAGGTGTATATCGAGTCGATTCGTCGTCCCTCGCGGTGAAGAGTACCACTTGGTCACGGAGTCGCGACGTAGATTAATGGATGAAACATGTTGATTCAATATTACTGGTTGATATAATTGTATTGCTACATGTGTGCCACCAAATATTGCTTACTAAATTTCAGATTTCATGAACTGTTGACTTGTGGCTAAAATATGAACTAAGGATGAACTTGTAGGCGTGTCCTTTCGCTGAAAGGTTACTATACTATGTCCATTGTACCCCTCATGTAGAGTTTCATGCTTAGGTGAGTCGGTTAAGCCTTGCTGAGCCTTCGTGCTCACGGTTGCTGCTTAAGTGTTTTTCAGGTGAGGAGCCACCTACGGACTCGGAGTACGAGTCCACCGGCGAGGGTTACCCTCCGTCGGGGACCACGGCTGAGTGGGAGCCGTACACGCTGCACTGAGCTGAGGAGTGCAGCTAGTGTGGGTTGCCCTAGGGCTGGGCAACCAACTTTTGCTAGATAGGCGGGCGTGAGTTGTATAGTGTAGACTTCCGCTGTGTAATAAAGACCCTAGTTTGTAACTGAGAAGTGTACATTTTTGTACATTCAGTCTGTTTTCCCATGTAATATAATGTGTTCTTATGACGTGTGCTGTCAGGTGTCGCATCGCGCGGCACCACCCTCTGCGATCCTGAATGAGCGGATTCCGGTCCGCCACAATACCTTGAGTCAATATCATCACCACATCCACACTTGATCCCTACACCCTTGTTCATCGTAAAACCCCATGAAAGCCATTAAAGCATGCAAGAACACATACAAACTGGTTTAATAAAACAGCACCATAGGATTTGCATTCATCTACCCATTGCATCTTGAAGTAAAGTTGGTGCATGGTGTTTTATTGCTATAAATTTTGTATGTGCATGGTCGTGAGTAGAAGGACAAGCTCAAGAAGCCATCTACGAAGAACTACAGCACCAAGACTTTGAGACGCTTGAGCAACAAGAGCCACGGGAGCAAGGCAAGTGCCCCTTGACCATATTGATCCCATGTTTTGAAACTGTTTTGTTTGCAAAAAGTGTATGCTTGAGTCAACTTGATGGGACACCCTTTTATAGGAGTTTACTAGTTTTGTTAACCATCTTTGTCGCCGGGAAAGTTGATGAGTCGGGTATGGTCGTTTTTCCTTTTTGCTTCGCTAAATCTACGGGATACGGGAAGCTCAATTAAAACATGGTTAGCTACTGCACTCATACGAATAATGATAATGAGAACTTGATGAAGTTAATGAACATGGAATCGGGGGAGATCTAGACAAGCTTGGTTTGTGGATGTTGCTGAATGAGATGGTGGTTTACTTGCCGTAGATTTAAGGACCGGTTCATGCCAGCACATGCCAGGAAAACAGTGCCACCAAGGCCAGATATGGGTGCGGCTTAGCTGACTAATTAGGTGTGTTGCTAGCTTGTTATGGACCGTGGAAGGCGCGGGTAATGGGAGTCGAGAGAGGACTGCCCTGGGAACTGCATGACGCAAGAGGGGGCCCGTGGGTGGGAGAATGGTGATTCGAGCCTGCTGGTGAAACCTTAGTGAGTCCATACATCTAGCAGCCCCTTTGTAAAGGCTAATTTGTGATATCTTGGCCGTACACCGATGGTTGTGTAATGGTATAACGGAGGTTCTGCAGTCGCCAACGGGTGACGAAATCACAAACTTGTGGGTAAAATGGTGCCACCTCTGCAGAGTGTAAAACTATCATGATAGCCGTGCTTCCGGTCACAAGCACCTGGCCAACTCACATGATTAGAGGGAAAACTTAGGATGGATGTTCGGTATGGTTATGGTATGGTCATTGGGATTAGTTTCGGGACTGTTTTGAGTCATGACATTGAGTTGTTGTCGGTTATGAGAGTATGAGATGGTTATGAATATTATGAGTATGAGATGAAGTTGAGAAAGATTAATGGCTGGTTGAGACATGATAAGTGGAGAATTATGATGAAGGAATGTTGCTGTTATAACATGGTTATGATGGGATTAAACTCACTTAGAAATAGTTTCTGTTTTTTTATCATGTTTGTGAAAATAAAATTTGCTTGCTGCAATGAGCCTTTTTATTCCTACCTTGTTGTAAGCTACATGTCATACTTTTTCCGCACTTGCTGAGTACGACATGTACTCACCCTTGCATTATCACATAAACATCAGCAACAGGAGAAGAGTACTTCGAGGATCATGTGGAGTACTAGGCGTGCGAACTACCGTCAACATGCCTATGGAGTTGAAGATGGAGCCGCTGCTGTTTAGTTGTTTCCGCTATCGTTTAGAGACTTCCGCTGCAAGAATAAGATAGATAATCATGAGTGAGACAATTAGTTGATGTAATAAAGTACTTAAAATACTATTTATTCATGGCTATATTCTGAATTCAGATTGTGGATTACATGTGTATGTGTGATGAACATCCTGGGCACACGTATGCATTAGCTTGGTTCTGTTCTTGGAACCGGGCGTCACAGATTGGTATCAGAGCCATGATTGACCGTAGGACGCAAGTCTAGGTAGAATGGACACTCTAGAACACATAGGAACACCCCTCTAAACTTCTATTTTTGAAAATTGCTTGCTGCTGCACTTTACATGTCAATTCAGCCACCGCAAAGTGCTATTTTTAGCCCCTCTTTTCTCTTCTTTTGGACAACAACACTTTTGCTTTCTTGCTCCATAGATTCTGAAGTTTTGGAGTTATTTCTTCCTTCTATACAGTTTCTCAAGTCCTACTTATAGATGCCGGTGATCAGGAGCACCAGCGCCATCTAACCCTACATGGACTGCCGAATCACCATGGCGTCCGCCCATGTATGGACCACCCCCATCACACGGCGGGAACAGCGCCAGTTCACATTATTAAGTTAGGATTCCCATTGAATAAGCTGTAATAGGAACGTTTAAATCATAGTAGCTTGAATAAGAGTGGTGTGCTGGACTTTTGTGATGATTGCTTGTGTTTGTGTGCCTGGTGTGAATTGTGGCACGCTTTGGCGAATGTCCATATCCACACATAGTAGAGAGATGTGAGATGTTTCGGCATGTGTTAACATCCTCATATAGGCTAAAATTAATAAAAGAAGATATTTAGTTCATACACCTTGATGCATATAGTTGGGGGATCAATCTAAACTTCTCTTTTCTATTCTACCCAACTCTCTCTCACAGATGGTGAGGGAAAACGCCAGCCGTCAAAGGAGGAACGTTCGTGGCAACCATGAACCACAAGAGGATGGCAACGTTGAAGTTCCTGAAAATGCTAACCCCGGGGCTGGGGCAAACAACCTTGAATGGTTGATGGCTATGCAGAACAAGCTCATGCAAACCCTAACCCCGTCCCTGCACCCCCACCGCCACCACCGCCAGCTCACAACAGGTTGGGAGAGTTCATGAGGACTCGACCGTCTACTTTTGCACAAGCTAATGATCCCATGGAGGCTGATGATTGGTTGAAATCCATGGAAAAGAATCTTACTATTGTTCAGTGCAATGATCGGGAGAAGGTTCTCTTCGCATCGCACCAACTTATGGGAGCAGCCGCTGACTGGTGGGACGCTCTTTGCAATGCTCATGTCAACCAGGAGACTATCACTTGGGCGAAATTCAAGGAAAGTTTCCGCTCTCATTACGTCCCTGCTGGAGTCATGATGCTAAAAAGGCAAGAGATTGAAGGTCTCCGCCAAGGAAAGAAGAGCGTGAATGAGTACCTCAACAAGTTCACGCAGCTGTCAAGGTATGCTCCCAAAGACGTCAACTCGGATCAAAGGAAACAATATTTGTTCATGAGAGGATTAAACAATGAGATCCAAGTTCAGCTGCTCAACAACGATTATGCCAACTTCCAGAAGCTCGTTGACAAAGCTATAGTGGTTGAAAGCAAGATTCATGAGATCGAGCAAGAGGGCAAGAGGAAGATGCCATACCAGCCACAAGGGAGCAATGTACATCCCCATTTCATGCCCCCAGCTGCACCACAGTATGGCTCATCCGCTTCTACTCTCCGCCCTGCAAACCCACCTCGCCCTAATCAATCACCGCAGCAACGTCCTGTTATACAAGCACCTCGTATGCCTTTGCCTCTTGCGCCCCGTCCCAACACGGGCGCCTATGCTCAAAACCACCCTCGCCCCAACATTCCTGCTGTTTTGGGCAACAAAGCATGCTTTTCATGTGAAGAGGCGGGACACTTTGCAAGTCAATGCCCGAAGAAAGGCCTTGGACAACCGGCCAACGCACCAAAACAGAACCCACGGCCGAATGGAGGAGCTACTCAAGGTAACCGTGGGCAGCAGAACTACGCTCGTGGCAACGTGAATCATGTCTCCGCTGAGGAAGCGCAACGAGCTGAGGATGTCGTGATTGGTATGTTCCTTGCCGACTCCAACCCAGCCACTGTTTTATTTGATTCCGGAGCATCGCATTCATTCATATCATCAAAGTATGTTGCGAAGTATAATCTGGCCATATCACACATGAAACACATTATGTTGGTTAATTCTCCCGGTGGAGAGATAAGGACTAATATACTATACCCGAAAGTAAACCTTAAAATAAGGGGGGTAGACTTTCTTGCCAACCTTATTGTCTTGGATTCCCATGGGATTGATATAATACTTGGAATGGATTGGTTAAGCAAGCACAATGGAGTAATTCGATGTGCTGAGAGGAGCGTGCAGTTGACAAATGAGCACGATACTCGTATTGAGTTCGAGTCAGCCCAACCAGCAACCGAGAAGGCAGCGTTGAACCACGTTGGATAAGCAACATTGTAAAGAATTCCTGTGGTTCAAGAATTTTCAGATGTGTTCCCGGAAGAACTTCCTGGTATGCCACCTGACTGGGACATTGAATTTGCCATTGATTTAGTACCCGGAACTGCACCTATAGCGAAAAGGCCATATAGGATGCCCGTTAATGAACTAGTGGAACTTAAGAAGCAAATTCAGGAGCAGCTAGAAAAAGGGTTTTATTCGCCCAAGCTCATCACCGTGGGGAGCCCCCGTGCTATTCATAGACAAGAAGGATGGGACCCAAAGAATGTGTGTGGATTATAGGTCTCTCAATGAGGTGACGATCAAGAATAAATACCCGCTGTGCCGTATAGAGGACCTGTTCGGCTAAATGAAAGGTGCCTGAATTTTCTCCAAGGTTGATCTTCGGTCGGGATACTTCCAGCTTAAGATTAAGCCCTCCGACATACCCAAGACTGCATTTCAAACACGGTATGGTTCGTATGAATATACCGTCATGTCTTTTGGGTTAACGAATGCACCCGCATACTTCATGTACCTCATGAATAAGGTCTTCATGGAGTACTTGGACAAGTTCACCGTGGTTTTCATCGATGATATCATGGTGTATTCGAAAAGCGAGGAAGAACATGAAGAGAATTTGAGATTGACGACATTGCAGAAACTTCGAGAGCATCAATTGTATGCCAAGTTCAGCAAATGTCAATTTTGGCTAAAGGAGATATCGTTCCTAGGCCACATCATCTCCGAGAGAGGAGTATCGGTTGATACCAGAAAGGTGGGAGATATTCTGAATGGAACCAACCGCAGAAGGTGAAAGATATTCGGAGTTTCCTTGGGATGGCTGGATACTACCGACGGTTCATCAAGGATTTCTGCAAAATAGCGAAGCCTATGACTGAATTGCTAATGAAGGGAAAAGCATTTCAGTGGACACCAGTGTGCCAAGAAAGCTTTGAGGAGCTCAAGAAAAGACTAACCACAACGCCGGTTTTGGTATTGCCGGACGTGAGCAAGAGTTTCGATATATATTATGACGCATCAAGACAAGGGCTTGGATGTGCGCTCATGCAAGAAGGACAAGTGTTAGCCTATGCGTTGAGAAAACTAAAGAAACACGAGCTGAATTACCCCACACATGACTTGGAACTTGCAGCCGTGGTACATGCCTTGAAGATTTGAAGGCATTATATCCTTGGCCACCGATGTGAGATCTATACGGATCACAAAAGCCTCAAGTATATATTCACACAAACAGATCTGAATTTGAGGCAACGTCGATGGTTGGAACTTATCAAGGATTATGATGTTGGAATCTACTATCACCCCGGAAAGGCCAATAGAGTAGCTGATGCGTTGAGCCAAAAGGGAGCATGTCACCAACTCATGGTTCGGGAGCTACCGCCCGAGCTGCGCAAGGAGTTCGAACGGTTACATCTCAGGTTCTCGAACGAGATGGAAGTGATAGAACTCAACTCTTCGCTGAAACAAGAGATACGAGATGGCCAAGCAACGGATGTGGAAATCAAGGAAAGAATCCGACAAGGCATAGAAAAGGATTTCAAGGAAGACGAGAAAGGCACGCTTTGGTTAGGGAAAAGGATTTGTGTGCCTAACGTGAAGCACATCCGTGACACGATATTAAAGGAGGCACATGACTCACCTTATTCCATACATCCCGGCTGTACAAAGATGTACAAGGACCTGAAAACTTGCTATTGGTGGGATGGTATGAAAAGGGACATAGCTGAATATGTTTCCTTATGCGACACGTGCCAACGGGTGAAGGTCGAACATAAAATATCTGCTGGACTGTTGCAGCCATTGAAAGTACCCGAGTGGAAGTGGGAAGACATCAGCATGGATTTCATTGTCGGATTGCCACGTACTCGATCTGGTTATGACACCATTTGGGTTATTGTGGACCGATTGACGAAAACAACCCATTTCCTTCCTGTTGGAACCACGTACCGCGTCACAGAACTAGCCGAGCTGTATGTGGAGCAAATCGTGTGCCGCCATGGAGTTCCGAAAAGGATAGTTTCAGATTGGGGTTCTCAGTTTACCTCTAGGTTCTGGAAGAAGCTGCATGAAGCCATGCGTACACGGCTAAATTTCAGCTCCACTTATCACCCACAATCTGACGGGTGAACTGAGAGGACAAATCAAATTTTGGAAGACATATTGAGAGCTTGCGCCTTGAAACTTGGGCGTAGATGGGATAGGAGCTTGCCGTATGCTGAATTCTCATACAACAACAGCTATCAAGCCAGCTTGAAGATGTCACCTTTTGAAGCATTGTATGTGTCACACCCGGTTTTTCCGAAGAACAACCAAGTGAATATCACATGTATGCCAGGATCATTTTCTCATACATGTGATGACAAATAGTGAAGCATCATTTATTACAAGCCAGGTGTCGAATATAAATAAGTCTTACATAGCAAATGTCTCGATGGACAATAATAAGTTCATCACAAGTAAATAAACTAGCAGCAGAATAATTATTCTTGAGGGCTCCGTCACAGGCGTTGCCTGGGGTCTCCATGAACCTAGAAACCTTCTTCGGGTCCAACGTCTTGGTCATTATACACCACCGCATTATCTTGACCTGAGCAGCAATATAAACCAACAAATATGCAAGGTTGAGTACCGATGGTACTCAGCAAGTGTGGGAAAGTTATATCATGCATGGCTAGAACAAGGAGAGGTTGAACTCATGGTTAAAGCACTACGCAATTAATACCTATCACCTTAGCTTATTAAGCACCTACATTACTACACAGGTGAAATGGTCCCAATCTCCCATCCCATCATCATAATCAAATAACCATAACATCATTCCCAATGTTAAGCTCCCCGCTTAACATCCACACTTCCAAAACCATTAATCCTCTAATCATGAATAAGTCCAAGCCGCTCTTGACCGTGAGCACGGCTGTCATGACAGTTTTGACTCTGCAGAGTTTGTACCATTGTACCCATATGTAGTGATTTCATCCTCCGTTGCCGGGTGGACTAAAAGAACCTCCATTATGCCAGTGGCTACGAACCACATTCACACTTCCCAGGTGTGTAGCCAGGAGATCACTACGAAGCCTTTACAAAGGGATTCCCGACGAGCGTGGGCCCACTGAGGTTTCACACCTAACAGCATACAAGAGGCTCCAACCCCGCTGCAGTGGCCCCCTCTTGAACCTTGCGGTTCATATGGTAGTCCAGCTGACACCTACTCCCCACACCATCCAACACACCCATACTACGCCGGGGATACACCTAATTAATTGGCCAAGCTGCCCCATCTCAGCATGTGGTTGGCACTGTAAAGCCAGGTTACATGCTCCATGAACCGGTTCTTAGGATCCAGGCAAGTACTAAACACAAGCCCGAGTCTCGTGCACCCAGCACACAACCAAAACATCCAACTTGCATTGATCCCTACCTCTACATAACTCATAACATCTCATTCAAGAGTATGGTAAATAAAATGATGATCTCATATCCCAATTATCCCATTCTAAGCATGGCTAAGCACAAGTAATATGAGTGAATGACATAATAAAACAAATCCCAACCCAAGCTACAAGGAAACAAGATAATGCAATTCTAGGGAAACATCCTAGCATGAGTTTCATATTTCAATTGACAATGCAAATAATTCTATCTACACATCCTAGCATAGGATCAAAGTGGTCAAGGACACTTGCCTCCTTCCTGCTGCTCTTGAAATGGGTAGTCCTGATCTTGGAAAGGAATAACTTGCTCTTGAGCAGGTTCTACATCATACCATCACACATAGCAAAAGAAAAACAACAATCCATAAGACATAGTTCACACTTCCACTTCATTCAAGCCACACATTCATATTTATGAAAGTCATTCACCATTATATGTGTTGTGGTTACTCTATATGTGTTGATTTGTGGCTTGCATGCACTTTTAATCATGTGTATATGACTCCTACTTTTGTGTTCACATTTATACTTACATACTATATATATGAGTTTCCAATTTAAATAAATTCCTTATATTCAATTACTACACCTTTTAGCTACCAAGTATGCATGAAAGGTATTTTCCTTCTCCATATGTGTCTTCAGAATTTCTACCAACCCTAAACTGAATTCTTTGGATTTTAGAACTCCATTTATCATTTACTAGTTGCTATATTTTCAGATTTATTTCCTATGCCTAAATGTGAACTTTATTATGAAAATAACAAGACACATCATCTAAACAGAATAGGTTCTGATCTAAAATATTTACTAATATATTTTTGACCTTTTCCTCTGGTGTAAACTATTTTACAATTATTTTCCCTATTTTCCAGAACTATTCTTTACTTAAAAATGTGTCCCTAAATGTGAATAATAAATTAAACAGATTCATTTCAGCCCAAAATATATTTTTATCTCACTCCAAAGTTTTCTAAATACTGAGAAAGTTTTTAATTTAATTTTGACAATATGTTTGTCCCATTTTTTAAATTTTAAACACTAGCCACATATTCAATTTCCTAAATTAAATATTAAACAGGGCTAAAAAGGTAAACTCACCCCACTACAGGGTCTATAATATTATTTTAACAATTTTCAGGGGTCTAGCTACTCATAACAGAGGAGTTTTTCCTAATTTTTATTAAGTCCAGGGGCTAAAACTGTTTTTTAAACAAATTTACATGATTTTCTGAAGTTCCAGAGGCTAGATCAGAAGTTTCCGGGGCTAGCTCTTATTTTCCGAGAACCTCAGGGGGTAGCACGTAAGATTTCCAGTCTTTATAACGCGGGGCTGACGTGGACCGTCCGATTTAAAACAGACGGCTGACATTATAACGCCGAACCGGTACGCGGGGATTTAAAGTCTACCGTGTGATTTAAAATAAACGGCGCACAAGCGGCCACGTCGCTTTGATCGAGCGCGGGCGGCGCTGCCGGCGGCGCACGGCGGCGGGAGGCGGCGATCTCGCCGGAGATTTTCGGATCTTTGAGAATTCTTCTTAGAACTGTGATATTATGGCATAGATCGGTGGAGGAGAGGTCGGGGATCTCACCTCGGGGGTTTTCTTGAGCTCGGAGGTCCTGGAAGGCGGTCGGCGACGAGGTCCGAATTGAAACCACGGCGAGGCTCGTCGGCGCTGTGTTTAAACCGCAAGTCACCGAGTTTTCTGCACCTGCAGGGTTCCCCGAAGGCGGTGGATCAAGACCAGCGAGTTAGATTGGAATTTCCGAGCTTAGATCAGCCAGAATTCGCCGGAGAAGGCTCGGGTTCTCACCGGAGTAAAAACGGCGGATTGCGTAGGAAAAACAGAATGAGGCCGGGGTTTTTATAGAAGGGGAAGGGCGGCGGGGTGGTTTAGATCGAGTTTGCGTCGCCCCCGATCGAAATTCGGCTGGGATTCGCAGAAATCCGGGTCGGTTTGGATTCGGGGTGAGAGAGTCCCGGCGCGGCGTGAGGTAGAAGAAGGGCTGGCGGGCCCCGCCTGTCAGTGGGAGGAAGAGGCGCGCGCGGCTGCGGGCTGGCGCGGGTGCTGGTTGGGCCGGCTGGTGGGTTTCGGCCCACTGGCCAATTTTTTTCTGTTTTCTTTTTTTCTTTTTCTATTTCTTTTCTGTTTTGAATTTAAATTGAATTCCAGTTTGAATTTAAATTGTTGCAAAACATGCAACACGTCCAAAAAATTTTAAATTCCCCTCTTGACATGATTTAGGGTCTTAACAAGATTTTTGGGGTGTTACAGCTCTACCCCCCTTAAAAGAAATCTCGTCCTCGAGATTGGTGGTTCTAAGAAAACAATTCCGGAAATTGTGTCTTGAGCTCATCTTCCCGCTCCCAGGTGGCTTCCTCTTCTGAGTGATGCTTCCACTGCACCTTGCACATCCGGATTCTTTTATTTCTGGTGAGGCGTTCCATTGTCTCCAAAATCTTGTATGGTTGCTCGGCATAAGACAAATCCTCAGCTACGTCAACTTCATTCATGGGTAACACCTCCTCAGGCGTCCTTAGGCATTTCTTGAGTTGTGACACATGGAATACATCGTGCACATCCGATAGAGGAGCCAGTAACTCTAGTTGATACGCCACTTCACCTTTCCTTTCCAGGACTTGAAAGGGTCCGATATATCGAGGTGACAACTTCCCTTTCACCTTAAATTGACAAAGTCCTCTGATATGGGACACCTTGAGATAGACATAGTCTCCCGCGTTGAAAACGAGCTCTCTTCTTCGTACATCGGCATAGCTCTTTTAGCGTGTCTGTGCTATCCTCAAGTTGTTGCGAATTTCCCTCACCTTCGCCTCGGCTTCTTGTAATACCTCGGGACAAAACACTTTACTTTCCCCTGTTTGGTTCCAAAATAGGGGAGTTCTGCACTTCCTCCCGTACAAGGCTTCAAACGGTGACATCTTCATACTAGCTTGGTAGCTGTTGTTATAGGAAAACTCTGCATACGGTAAGTTCTTATCCCAACTCCGATTGTTTTTGAGTGCACATGCCCTCAGCATATCTTCAAGAATCTGATTGGTTCTTTCCGTCTGCCCGTCAGTTTGGGGATGATAGGCAGAGCTGAAATTCAGATGAGTTCCCATGGTTTCGTGCAACTTCTGCCAGAACCTGGAGGTGAACTTTGTCCCTCGATCTGACACGATCTTCTTTGGCACTCCATGGTAACACACGATCCTTGACATGTACAATTCCGCCAATTTGGATCCGCTGTAGCTTTCCTTTACGGGGATGAAGTGATCTACCTTGGTTAGCCTGTCGATGATGACCCATATTGAATCATATCCAGATTGGGTCCTAGGCAATCCCACTATGAAATCCATACCGATTTCTTCCCATTTCCATTCAGGCACTTTGAGTGGTTGCAATAATCCCGCGGGTCGTTGGTGTTCTCTTTTCACCAACTTACATGTGTCACATAGGGCAACATGTTCCGCGACATCTCGCTTCATGCCATACCACCAATACCTGCTCTTGAGGTCCTGGTACATCTTCGTACTCCCAGGATGAATGGAATAGTCAGAATCATGAGCCTCCTTCAAAATCAATTCACGGATCTCCTTTACTTCTGGCACACAGATTCTTTTCCCGTGCCACACCGTTCCTTGTTCATCCTCTCTAAAACCAGAAGCTTTATTTTCCTTGATGAGTTGTCTGATCTCTCGTATCTTCTCGTCTTTCTTTTGACCCTCGCGGATGTCTCGCTCTAGTGTGGAGTCCACTTCCATGGCGATAGCTTCACCACTATTCACAAGGCATAGATTGAGCCTTGTAACCTCGTACTTCAATTCTGCAGGCATGTCCTTCAAGCTCAACTTATTGACCTGCACTTTCCGACTTAAAGCATCGGCCACGACGTTTGCTTTCTCAGGATGATAGTTGATGCCCACATCAAAGTCATTGATTAGTTCTAACCATCTCCTTTGTCTGAGGTTGAGGTCTGGCTGCGTGAATATGTACTTCAAACTCTTATGATCCGTATATATCTCGGTCCTCTTCCCCATCCAATAGTGCCGCCAAATTTTCAACGCGTGTACCACTGCGGCTAGTTCTAGGTCATGTGTAGGATAGTTCTTCTCATGCTTCCGGAGCTGCCGGGATGCATATGCCACGACATGCCCTTCTTGCATGAGAACACATCCCAACCCATTTCCAGAGGCATCGCGGTACACTGTGAAATTCCTCTGCATATCTGACATAACCAACACTGGGGTTGTGGTCAATCTTTTCTTTAGCTCCTGAAAACTCGTCTCGCACTGTGGCGTCCATGTGAATGTGATTCCCTTGTCCAACAGTTTGGTGAGGGGTCTCGAGATCTTGGAGAATCCCTCAATAAACCGTCGATAGTATCTAGCCAATCCCAAGAAGCTTCGAACTTCCCCGACATTTTCAGGGGTCTTCCACTTCTGTATATCCTCGATTTTGGCAGGATCCACGGAGATTCCTCCCTCAGAGATTATATGTCCTAAGAAGGGAACTCTCTTCAGACAAAACTCACACTTGCTCAACTTGGCATACAGTTGGTGTTCTCTCAGCCTCTGCAACACCAACCTTAGATGTTTCTCATGTTCTTCTTCATCTTTGGAGAAGAGAAGAATGTCATCTATGAAAACCACCACAAATTTGTCCAGATATTCCATGAATACCTTGTTCATGAGATACATGAAGTACGCCGGGGCATTAGTTAGCCCAAAAGGCATGACAGTGTATTCATACAGTTCGTACCGAGATACGAAAGTTGTCTTGGGAATATCAGATTGCCTTATCTTGAGTTGGTGGTACCCCGACCTGAGATCAATTTTCGAGAACACACAAGCTCCCCTCAACTGATCAAACAAGTCTTCAATGCGGGGTAATGGGTACTTATTCTTGATAGTTACCTCATTCAAGGCACGGTAATCCACGCATAACCTTTGGGTTCCGTCCTTCTTGGGCACAAATATCACCGGAGCTCCCCATGGTGAGGAACTAGGACGAATATACCCCTTTTCCGTCAATTCTCTTAAATGATCCTTGAGTTCTTCTAGCTGCTTGGAGTCCATCCGATAAGGTCTCTTGTATATCGGGGCTGTTCCAGGTACTAGCTCAATTGCGAATTCCACTTCACGATCGGGAGGCATACCTGGCAACTCCTCCGGAAAAACATCTGGATATTCCCTGATGGTCCTGATTTCCTCAACTTTTACCTTAACTTGATTTAATTTAATGTCCCTCCTAGGCTCGTGTATTGTTATGAACTTTACTCTTGTGCCACTAGGGTGAGTTAGTTCCACCGTTCTGGTCGAACAATTGATGATTCCTTTATGTTTTGTCAACCAATCCATACCCAAGATAATATCTATCCCTTGTGAATCTATCACTATGAGGTCAGCAGTAAATATCACCCCATTAATGTCTAGGTTCACTTTGGGACACACTTGTCTTGTCCTTATTTCTCCACCTGGAGAGTTTACGGCTAGCATATGGTTCATTTGTGTGGTTGCTAGGTCATGCTTCTTAACAAACCCTTGAGCAATGAACGAGTGGGTAGCACCAGAATCAAACAGCAGGGTTGCAAGGTGTAAATTGGCAGGAAACTTACCAACTACCACATTGGGTGCCTCTTGCGCTTCCTCTATAGTGACGTGGTTCACTCGTCCTCGCATCACATTTTGCTGTTGTGGCTGTGCGGGCTTCTTCTTTGGGCATTTATGGGCGTAGTGCTCCACTTCACCGCAGCTAAAACATTGCACCCCAACCTTAGGTGCCTGGCCTTTGCTGTCTTGGGGTTGGTTTGGAGGTCCTTGCACTGCTGGTCGAGGTGGATATGCGGGACGAGGCTGCTGTACAAACTGACGTTGTGGCTGTGCTGGTGCTGCGGGAGGCCTGTAGTTCGGGTTGTACCCTCTTGGTGCTGAGTAAGGTACCGCAGCACGGTTCGTCTGCCCTACAGGTTGCTGCATCAGACGTGGGCGGGTGTTGCTACCTGAGGCTTGGTGTGACCACCCGGCCTTCCTCTTGTTCTCATTTTCCAAGGCCTTCAGCTTCCTTTCCACCACAAATGCTCTGTCCACCATCTTTTGGAAGCTTTCATACTCATTCGAGGACATCGCACACTGCATTTCTGTGGTAAGTCCCTCCACGAAACAATCTTGTTTCTGCTCATCAGTCTCTATGTCCCGTGGGGCATAACGGGATAGTTGAGTAAATTTAGTGGGGTATTCCCTCACCGTCATGTTTCCCTGCTGCAGTCCCAAAAACTCCTTCCTCTTGTTTTTGAGTTCACCTCTTGGGATGTAATGGTTGCGGAAGCTACGCTTGAACTCTTCCCAAGTGATGTTCTCAGGGTCATGATGGGCGGCCACGTAGGCGGTCCACCAATCAGCAGCAGGTCCATGCAATTGATGAGAGGCAAACAACACCCTCTCATACCCTTGGCACTGTATGATCCTCATCTTGCTTTCAATGGTCTTTAGCCAATCGTCTGCCTCCAGAGGTTCAGCAGCACTTGCAAACTTTGGAGGTTGAGTTCCTAGAAACTCACTCAACCTTGGTTGGCGTGGTGCAGCTTGTGGAGGTGGAACTTGATGCAATTTGGCCACCACTTGAGTCAAGTTCTGGATGAGCAGATTTTGATTCTCTAGCATTTGGTGGAGGGGATCAACTCCTTCACGGCGACCACCCTGGTCCTGGCCTCCAGAAAGATGAGGGTTGCATGCCTCATCGTTGTTGTTGGCGGGGTTGGCAGCACGTCCTTTTCCTCTTCCGACCATCTGGTAGAATCAACCAATGTTAATTTGAAAGCATTTAGTACCATCTTACTACTTTCATTTGTTTGTACTTTGAAGTGTTGAGGCTTTGTTATACTTTTCTGAGGGTTCATTTCTCACACAAAAATAAATGCAATATTATTTCATTTGGGTTCACACGCCAAAACAAAACAATCTGAAGACGAGGCTGTGGACAATTGCTCAAGGCTTCCACAACTCACGTCACACACCAAGCATTAACACACCATTATCTTAATGTAACGACTCGACTATTCGACATCTTGCTAACTAAGGGAAGGACTCTACACTACTCGTTTTCTTGAGCTGGCCCTCGGGATCTTCCTCATCATTTCGGCTGCCTTCTGACTCAGCTTTGGGTGGGGAGGCTGCTGGTGGAGAAGTGCGACGACGCTTGATCGCTCGGCGATCTAGGGAGTCAGGAGTCCATGTATGATTCACGGTGACACACAGTTCATTCCTATCTCCTCTTTCTCTCACCCTCAAGCAGGCTCGCAGCAATGCCTCCGTTTCCTTCAGGGTGTCCCGAACATCCTGAAGCTCTTGCTGACACTCCTGCAGTCGAGTGCTGAGCATAGCAGCATCCTCCAAGCACAAGTCCTTGTGCTCATGGGAAGTCCCTTGCTGCACTGGGGGGTACTTGTACTCCGTGGTACCACTCTCATGCTGGAGGACATACATGTACTCAGTCCTCTGTCCAGGTGGCGACGATAGATGTGACTCTGGCAGGTGATGGCCTCCCAGGTGACATCCTTCTCCGCATCGACCTGTGTCGCTCTACAGGCTGGAGAGCGGTGGATCTTGAGCAGCTGATTTTCGTGGATAATCCTCATCTCTGAACTTCATTCTTCCCGCTTCTCACGGATGGTCCTGGTGGAGTTATAGTGGATTATTAGCTTGCCCGTATTGCCGGCGGCTTCGAGCATACGTCGAAGACAGCGCAACAAGCCTCCTACTGCCAATCCGTAGGAAAGGTACATCACCGGACGACTCTCCTCTCTTTCGGCAAGGGCAACTACGGGAACTCTCCCTCCGGTGGACTTGCGAGCGGTGCGGATCATGCGAACCATCTAGAACATAAAGCATTCAAACTTAAGTTAGATAAAAATTTTAAAAAAATCCAAATTTTGAATAAAAGTTGGTGTAAGATGAAGAAAGTGACTCATTAAATAACACTTTTCCACACATACCTTATAAAAATAGTTTTTAAGAAAATAAGGCCCTTAAATACGTCCATTTCTACCTAGGTCTACGTTCCTACGGGCAACCTTGGCTCTGATACCACTTCTGTCACACCCGGTTTTTCCGAAGAACAACCAAGTGAATATCACATGTATGCCAGGATCATTTTCTCATACATGTGATGACAAATAGTGAAGCATCATTTATTACAAGCCAGGTTTCGAATATAAATAAGTCTTACATAGCAAATGTCTCGATGTACAATAATAAGTTCATCACAAGTAAATAAACTAGCAGCAGAATAATTATTCTTGAGGGCTCCGTCACAGGAGTTGCCCGGGGTCTCCATGAACCTAGAAACCTTCTTCGGGTCCAACGTCTTGGTCATTATACACCACCTCATTATCTTGACCTGAGCAGCAATATAAACCAACAAATATGCAAGGTTGAGTACCGATGGTACTCAGCAAGTGTGGGAAAGTTATATCATGCAATGGCTAGAACAAGGAGAGGTTGAACTCATGGTTAAAGCACTACGCAATTAATACCTATCACCTTAGCTTATTAAGCACCTACATTACTACACAGGTGAAGTGGTCCCAATCTCCCGTCCCATCATCATAATCAAATAACCATAACATCATTCCCAATGTTAAGCTCCCCGCTTAACATCCACACTTCCAAAACCATCAATCCTCTAATCATGAGTAAGTCCAAGCCGCTCTTGACCGTGAGCACGGCTTCATGACAGTTTTGACTCCGCAGAGTTTGTACCACTATACCCACATGTAGTGATTTCATCCCCCGTTGCCGGGTGGACTAAAAGAACCTCCATTATGCCAGTGGCTACGAACCACATTCACACTTCCCAGGTGTGTAGCCAGGAGATCACTACGAAGCCTTTACAAAGGGATTCCCGACGAGCATGGGCCCACTGAGGTTTCACCCCTAACAGCATACAAGAGGCTCCAACCCCGCTGCAGTGGCCCCCTCTTGAACCTTGCGGTTCATATGGTAGTCCAGCTGACACCTACTCCCCGCACCATCCAACACACCCATACTACGCCGGGGATACACCTAATTAATTGGCCAAGCTGCCCCATCTCAGCATGTGGTTGGCACTGTAAAGCCAGGTTACATGCTCCATGAACCGGTCCTTAGGATCCAGGCAAGTACTAAACACAAGCCCGAGTCTCGTGCACCCAGCACACAACCAAAACATCCAACTTGCCTTGATCCCTACCTCTACATAACTCATAACATCTCATTCAAGAGTATGGTAAATAAACTGATGATCTCATATCCCAATTATCCCATTCTAAGCATGGCTAAGCACAAGTAATATGAGTGAATGACATAATAAAACAAATCCCAACCCAAGCTACAAGGAAACAAGATAATGCAATTCTAGGGAAACATCCTAGCATGGGTTTCATATTTCAATTGACAATGTAAATAATTCTATCTACACATCCTAGCATAGGATCAAAGTGGTCAAGGACACTTGCCTCCTTCCTGCTGCTCTTGAAATGGGTAGTCCTGATCTTGGAAAGGAATAACTTGCTCTTGAGCAGGTTCTACATCATACCATCACACATAGCAAAAGAAAAACAACAATCCATAAGACATAGTTCACACTTCCACTTCATTCAAGCCACACATTCATATTTATGAAAGTCATTCACCATTATATGTGTTGTGGTTACTCTATATGTGTTGATTTGTGGCTTGCATGCACTTTTAATCATGTGTATATGACTCCTACTTTTGTGTTCACATTTATACTTACATACTATATATATGAGTTTCCAATTTAAATAAATTCCTTATATTCAATTACTACACCTTTTAGTTACCAAGTATGCATGAAAGTTATTTTCCTTCTCCATATGTGTCTTCAGAATTTCTACCAACCCTAAACTGAATTCTTTGGATTTTAGAACTCCATTTATCATTTACTAGTTGCTACATTTTCAGATTTATTTCCTATGCCTAAATGTGAACTTTATTATGAAAATAACAAGACACATCATCTAAACAGAATAGGTTCTGATCTAAAATATTTACTAATATATTTTTGACCTTTTCCTCTGATGTAAACTATTTTACAATTATTTTCCCTATTTTCCAGAACTATTCTTTACTTAAAAATGTGTCCCTAAATGTGAATAATAAATTAAACAGATTCATTTCTACCCAAAATATATTTTTATCTCACTCCAAAGTTTTCTAAATACTGAGAAAGTTTTTAATTTAATTTTGACAATATGTTTGTCCCACTTTTTAAATTTTAAACACTAGCCACATATTCAATTTCCTAAATTAAATATTAAACAGGGCTAAAAAGGTAAACTCACCCCACTACAGGGTCTATAATATTATTTTAACAATTTTCAGGGGTCTAGCTACTCATAACAGAGGAGTTTTTCCTAATTTTTATTAAGTCCAGGTGCTAAAACTGATTTTTAAATGAATTTACATGATTTTCTGAAGTTCCAGGGGCTAGATCAGAAGTTTCTGGGGCTAGCTCTTATTTCCCGAGAACCCCAGGGGTAGCACGTAAGATTTCCAGTATTTATAACGCGGGGCTGACGTGGACCGTCCGATTTAAAACAGACGGCTGAGATTATAACGCCGAACCGGTACACGGGGTTTTAAAGTCTACCGTGCGATTTAAAATAAACGGCGCACAAGCGGCCACGTCGCTTTGATCGAGCGCGGGCGGCGCTGCCGGCGGCGCACGGCGGCGGGAGGCGGCAATCTCGCCGGAGATTTTCGGATCTTCGAGAATTCTTCCTAGAGCTGTGATATTATGGCATAGATCGGTGGAGGAGAGGTCGGGGATCTCACCTCGGGGGTTTTCTTGAGCTCGGAGGTCCTGGAAGGCGGTCGGCGACGAGGTCCGAATTGAAACCACGGCGAGGCTCGTCGGCGCTGTGTTTAAACCGCAAGTCACCGAGTTTTCTGCACCTGCAGGGTTCCCTGGAGGCGTGGATCAAGACCAGCGAGTTAGATCGGAATTTCCGAGCTTAGATCGGCCAGAATTCGCCGGAGAAGGCTCGGGTTCTCACCGGAGTAAAAACGGCGGATCGCGTGGGAAAAACAGAATGAGGCCGGGGTTTTTATAGACGGGGAAGGGCGGCGGGGTGGTTTAGATCGAGTTTGCGTCGCCCCCGATCGAAATTCGGCTGGGATTCGCAGAAATCCGGGTCGGTTTGGATTCGGGGTGAGAGAGTCCCGGCGCGGCACGAGGTAGAAGAAGGGCTGGCGGGCCCCGCCTGTCAGTGGGAGGAAGAGGCGCGCGCGGCTGCGGGCTGGCGCGGGTGCTGGTTGGGCCGGCTGGTGGGTTTCGGCCCACTGGCCGGTTTTTTTCTGTTTTCTTTTTTTTTCTTTTTCTATTTGTTTTCTGTTTTGAATTTAAATTGAATTCCAGTTTGAATTTAAATTGTTGCAAAACATGCAACACGTCCAAAAATTTTTAAATTCCCCTCTTAACATGATTTAGGGTCTTAACAAGATTTTTGGGGTGTTACAGTATGATAGACGGTGTATAACGCCGCTGTCACACCCGGTTTCTCCGAAGAACAACCGGGTGAATATCACATGTATGACAGGATCATTTTCTTATATATATGATGACAAATAGTGAAGCATCATTTATTACAAGCCAGGTGTCGAATATAAATAAGTCTTACATAGCATACGTCTCGATGGACGATAATAAGTTCATAACATGTAAATAAAACAGCAGCGGAATATAAATCTTGTGGGCTCCGTCACAGGCGTTGCCCGGGGGACTCTGTGAACCTAGAATCCTTCTTTAGGACCAAAGTCTTGGTCATTGAACACCACATCATTCTCTTGACCTGAGCAGCAATATAAACCAACAGAAAAGCAAGTTTGAGTACCGTGGGTACTCAGCAAGTGTGGGAAAGTTATGTCATGCATGGCTAGAGCAAGGAGAGGTTGAACTCATGGTTAAAGCACTACGCAATTAATACCTATCACCTTAGCTTATTAAGCACTTACATTACTACACAGGTGAAATGGTCTCAATCTCCCAACCCATCATCAAAATCAAATAACCATAACATCATTTCCAATGTTAAGCTCCCCGCTTAACATTCACAACTTTCCAATCCATCATCCTCTAATCATGAATAAGTCCAAGCCACTCTTGACCGTGAGCACGGCTGTCATGATAGTTTTGACTCTGCAGAGTTTGCACCACTGTACCCACATGAAGTGATTTCATTCCCCGTTGCCGGGTGGACTAAAAGAACCTCCATTATGCCAGTGGCCGCGAACCACATTCACACTTCCCAGGTGTGTAGCCAGGAGATCACTACGAAGCCTTTACAAATGGATTCCAGATGAGCATGGGCCCACTAAGGTTTCACCCCTAACAGCATACAAGTGGCTCCAACCCCGCTGCAGTGGCCCCCTCTTAAGCCTTGCGGTTCATATGGTAGTCCAGCTGACACCTATTCCCTGCACCATCCAACACACCCATACTACGCTGGGGATACGCCTAATTAATTGGCCAAGCTGCCCCATCTCAGCATGTGGTTGGCACGGTAAAGTCAGGTTACATGCTCCATGAACCGGTCCTTAGGATCCAGGCAAGTACTAAACACAAACCCGAGTCTCGTGCACCCAGAACTAACCAAATCATCCAACTTGCCTCGATCCCTACCTCTACATAACTCATAATATCTCATTCAAGAGTAAGGTAAATAAATTGATGATTTCATATCCCAATTATCCCATTCTAAGCATGGCTAAGCATAAGCATATAAATAAATGACATGATAAAATAAATCCCAACCCAAGCTACAATGAAACAAGGTAATGCAATTCTAGGGAAACTTCCTAGCATGGGTTTCATATTTCAATTGACAATGCAAATAATTCTATCTACACATCCTAGCATAGGATCAAAGTGGTCAAGGACACTTGCCTTCTTCCTGTTGCTCTGGGAATGGAATGTCTTGGTCTTGGGAGGGGAGAACTTGCTCTGGGGCAGGTTCTACTCATGCCAATACACATAGCAGAAGAAAACAACAATCCATAAGCCATAGTTCACACTTTCACTCATGCAAACCATACATACATACATATGATAGTCATTCACATTTCTAAGTGTTGTGGTTACTCTAGATGTGTTGATTTTTAGCCTACATGCACTTTTAAACATATGTATATGATTTCTAACTTTTGTATTCAGATTTATGTTTGCACACTATATATGAATTTCCAATTTGAACAAATTCTTTATATTTAATTAATACACTTCTTAACTACCAAGTTTGCATGGAAGGTAATTTCCTACTCCAAATAGGTTTTCAGATCTTCTACCAAATCCTAAACTGAAGTTTTTGGATTTGGAGACTTCATTTATCATTTTCTAATTATGCATACCTATTTTCCTATATTTTTCAGATTTATTTTCTATGCCTAAAAGTGAGTTTTAATATTAAATAGTAGGAAATATCATCTAAACAGAATAGGTTCTGATCTAAAATATTAAATAATATTTTTTTGAACTTCTCCTCTGATGTGAACTAATTTAAATTTATTTTATCAGTTTTCAGAATTATTTCCTAGCCTAAAAATGTGTTTCTAGAACTAATAAATATGAACAACACTTAGGCAGATTTCATTTCAGCCTAAAATCTATTTTTAACTCATTCTAAAGTTTTCCATGTGCTAGGAGAGTTTAAACTTGAATTTGCAAATGTGTTTGCCTTACCTTTTAAATTTAAATCCTAGTCACATATTCAAATTTCTGAATTTAATATCATATAGGGTCAAAAAGGTAAATTCACCCTACTGCTGGGTCTAATTTACAATTTCATAAATTTCCAGGGGTCTAACTACACATAACAGAGGGGTTTTCCTAATTTTTATTAAGTCCAGGGGCTAAAACTGATTTTTATATGAATTTGCACGAATTTCTGAAGTTCTAGGGGCTAGATCAGAAGTTTCCGGGGCTAGCTCGTGTTTTCCGAGATCCCAGAGGATAGCGCATAAGAATCCCGGCCTTTATAACGCGGGGCTGATGTGGATCGTCCGATTTAAAATAGACGGCTCAGATTAGATCGCCGAACCCGTATGCGTGGGTTTTATTTCTACCGTGCGATTTAAAATAGATGGCCCTCAAGGGGCCACGTCGCCCTGGCCGGAACCAGCCCGCGCGCGGCAGGGCGCGGCGGCGGGGGGTGGCGATCTCGCCGGCGCAGCCTCGGCTTTTGCCACTACACGCTAGAACTCGCATCTTTTTGCATGGATCAGCTGCGGAGGGGTAGGTGATGCTCACCGAGGGGCTTTCCAGCACTCGGAGGCCCTGGAAGTCGGTCGGCGGCGAGCTTCAACGGTGATGATCTTCGGTGCACGTCGGGGTGGCTGTTGGGGCGCAAGTCACGTCGTTTCCTTCACCTACATGGCTCCCCGGCGGCGGTGGAATGTGATCAGCACGTTAGATCAGGAATTTTGAGCAAGGATCGACGGAAATTGGCTGTACAAACTTCGGTTCTCACCGGAGAGAAGAACGGCCGATCAGGGGGGGGGGGGAAACAGTGCGATTATCGGTGTTTAAATAGGCGAGGGAGGGCAGCGGTCTGTTGAGATCGAGTTAGGGGCGTTCGGGACCGAAAATCGGGGCTGGGCGCGTGGGTTTCGGGGTTTGTTTTGATCGGGCCCGAGGGAAGAGTCCGGGGTCGGGCGGGAGGTGAGGGATGACACGTGGGCCCCGCGTGTCAGTGAGAGGAAGAGAGGGGCGCGGGTTTGGGCTGGCGCGGGAAGGTAGTGGGCCAGCTGGCGTGTTTCTGCCCACTGGCCGGTTGGGGTTTTTCTTTTTCTTTTTTTCCTTTTCTTTTCTGTTTTTATTTGAATTTGAATTCCAGTTTGAATTTGAATTTCTGCACCACATGCAATACGTCCAAAAATTTTTAAATTCCCCTCTTTAGTAGGTTTTGGGGTGTTACAGCTCTACCCCCCCTTAAAAGAAATCTCGTCCTCGAGATTGGTGGTTCTAGAAAAACAATTCCGGAAACTATGCCTTAAGCTCATCTTCTCGCTCCCATGTGGCTTCCTCTTCCGAGTGATGCTTCCACTGCACCTTACACATCCGGATTCTTTTATTTCTTGTGAGGCGTTCCATTGTCTCCAAAACCTTGACCGGTTGCTCAACATAAGACAGATCCTCTAGTACGTCAACTTCATTCATGGGTAACATCTCTTCAAGCATTCTTAGACATTTCTTGAGCTGTGATACATGGAATACATCGTGCACATCCGATAGGCGAGCCGGTAGTTTGAGTTGATATGCCACTTCGCCTTTCCTCTCTAGAATCTGAAAGGGCCCGATGTATCGAGGTGATAACTTCCCTTTCACCTTGAACCGACGAAGTCCTCGGATAGGGGACACCTTGAGATAGACATAGTCCCCCACGTTGAAAACGAGCTCTCTTCTCCGTACATAGGCATAGCTCTTTTGTCGGGTCTGTGCTATCCTCAAGTTGTTGCGGATTTCCCTCACTTTCGTCTCGGCTTCTTGTAGAACTTGGGGCCCAAACACTTTACTTTCCCCTGTTTGGTTCCAAAGTAGTGGAGTTCTACACTTCCTCCCATACAAAGCCTCAAATGGTGACATCTTCATACTAGCCTGATAGCTGTTTTATAGAAGAACTCTGCATACGGTACGTTCTTATCCCAACTCCTATTGTTTTGGAGCGTACACACTCTCAGCATATCCTCAAGGATCTGATTGGTTCTTTCCGTCTGCCCGTCAGTCTGGGGGTGATATGCAGAACTAAAATTTAGATGAGTTCCCATGGTTTCATGCAACTTCTGCCAGAACCTTGAGGTGAATTATGTCCCTCGATCTGACACTATCTTCTTTGGCACTCCATGAAAACACAAGATCCTTGACATGTACAATTCTGCCAATTTGGATCCGCTGTAGCTTTCTTTCACGGGGATGTAATGAGCTACCTTGGTTAGCTTGTCGACGATGACCCATATCGAATCATATCCCGATTGGGTCATGGGTAGTCCCACTATGAAATCCATACCGATTTCTTCCCATTTCCATTCAGGCACTTTGAGTGGTTGCAATAATCCCGCGGGTCATTGATGTTCTGCTTTCACCAACTGACATGTGTCACATAGGGCAACATGTTCCGCGACATCTCGCTTCATGCCATACCACCAATATCTGCCCTTGAGGTCATGATACATCTTCGTACTTCCAGAATGAATGGAATAGTCGGAATCATGAGCCTCCTTCAAAATCAATTCACGGATCTCCTTTACCTCAGGCACACAGATTCTCTTCCCATGCCACACCGTACCTTGTTCATCCTCTTTGAACCCAGGGGCTTTATTTTCTTTGATGAGTTCTCTAATCTCTTGTATCTTCTCGTCATTTTTCTGACCGTTGTGTATGTCTTGCTCTAATGTGGAGTCCACTTCCATTGCGATGGCCTCACCACTATTCACCAGACATAGACTGAGCTTTGCAATCTCTTCCTTCAATTCTGTAGGCATGTCCTTCGAACTCAACATGTGGACCTGCACTTTCCGGCTTAAAGCATCCGCTACGACGTTCGCTTTCCCAGGATGATAGCTGATGCCCACATCAAAGTCGTTAATTAGCTCTAACCATCTCCTTTGTCTGAGGTTGAGATCTTGCTGTGTGAAAATATACTTTAAGCTCTTATGATCCGTATATATCTATGTCCTCTTCCCCATCAAGTAATGCCGCCAAATCTTCAACGCGTGTACCACTGCGGCTAGCTCTAGGTCATGCGTAGGATAGTTCTTCTCGTGTTTCCGGAGCTGCCGGGACGCATAAGCCACGACATGCCCCTCTTGCATGAGAACACATCACAACCCGTTTCCAGAGGCATCGCAGTACACCGAAAAGTTCTTCTGCATATCTGGCATAACTAGCACTGGGGCTGTTGTCAATCTTTTCTTCATCTCTTGAAAACGTGTCTCACACTCCGGTGTCCATGTGAATGTGATTCCCTTCTCTAACAATTTGGTGAGGGGTCTCGAAATCATGGAGAAACCCTCAATAAACCGTCGACAATACCCAGCCAATCCTAAAAAGCTTCGGATTTCCTCGACATTTTCAGTGGTCTTCCACTTCTGCACATCCTTGATCTTGGCAGGATCTACGGAGATTCCTCCCGACGAGATTATATGTCCTAAGAAGGGAACTCTCTTCAACCAAAACTCACACTTGCTCAACTTGGCATATAGTTGGTGTTCTCTCAGCTTTTGCAACACCAACCTTAAATGTCCCTCATGTTCTTCTTCATCTTTGGAGAAGACGAGAATGTCATCAATGAAAACCACCACAAATTTGTCTAGATATTCCATGAATACCTTGTTCATGAGATACATGAAGTATGCCGGGGCATTAGTTAGCCCGAACGGCATGACGGTGTATTCATACAGCTCATACCGAGATACGAAAGTTGTCTTTGGAATGTCGGTTTGCCTTATCTTCAGTTTGTGGTATCCCGACCTGAGATCAATTTTTGAGAACACACAAGCTCCCCTCAACTGATCAAATAAGTCTTCAATGCGGGGTAATGGGTACTTGTTCTTGATGGTTACTTCGTTCAATGCACGGTAGTCTCCACATAACCTTTGGGTTCCGTCCTTCTTGGTCACAAATATCACTGGGGCTCCCCATGGTGAGGAACTGGGACGAATATACCCCTTCTTTGTCAATTCTCTTATATGCTCCTTGAGCTCTTCCAGCTGTTTGGAGTCCATCCGATAAGGCCTCTTGTATATCGGGGTTGTTCCAGGCACTAGTTCAATCGCGAATTCTACTTCACGATCAGGGGGCATACCTGGCAACTCCTCCAGAAAAACGTCTTGATATTCCCTGATAATCCTGATCTCTTCCACTTCCACCTCAACTTGATTGAGTTTAAGGTCCCTCCTAGGTTCTTGTACGGTTATAAACTTCACTTTTGTGCCACTAGGGTGAGTTAGTTCCACCGTTCTAGTCGAACAATGGATGATTCCTTTATGTTTGGTCAACCAATTGTTAACTTAAAGCATTACATATTAACTTCCCAAATTGCTTGTTTAAACTTAAACTTTTGGGGCCTTAATATATTAAACATTTTCGGAGGGTTTCACGTAGATTTTTGGGAGTCACGTCTCACGCGAAAATAAATGCCCTCTTAATTCATAGGGGTTCACATATCAAAGCAAAGCAACCTAAAGACGAGGTTGTGGACAGATGCCCATGGCTTCCACAACTCACGTCACACACCAAACATTAACACACAAATAACTAAGGTATTGACTCGACTACTCGATAACCTGCTGAACTAAGGGAAAGGACTCTACACGACTCGTATCACTGAGCTGGCTCCTCGGGGTCTTCCTCATTATTGTGGCTGCCCTCTGATTCCGCTATGGCTGGGGAAGCTGCTAGTGGAGAAGTGCGGCGACGCCTGCTCGCCCTGCGGTCTGGGGAGTCAGGAGTCCACGTGTCATTCACGGTGACACACAGTTCATTCCCATCTCCTCTTTCTCTCGCCCTCAAGCTGGCTCGAAGCAACGCCTCAGTCTCCTTCAGGGTGTCACGAACATCCTGAAGCTCCTGCTTGCACTCCTGCAGTCGAGTGCTGACCATAGCAACATCCTCCAAGCACAGGTCCATGTGCTCATGGGAAGTCCCCTGCTGCACTGGCGGGTACTTGTACTCCGCGGTGCCACTTTCACGCTGGAGGACATGCATGTACTCAGTCCTGTCCAGGTGGCGACGGTTGATGTAACTCTAGCAGGTGATGGCCTCCCAGGTGACATCCTTCTCAGCGTCGACCTGTGTCGCCCGACAAGCTGGAGAGCGGTGGATCTTGAGCAGCTGATTTTCATGGATAATCCTCATTTCTGAACTCCATTCTTCACGCTTCTCATGGATGGTCCAGGTGGAGCTGTAGTATATGATTAGCTTGCCCGTATTGCCGGCGGCGTGGAGCATACGCCGAAGACGGCCAACAAGCCTCCTACTGCCAACCCGTAGGAGTGGTACGTCACTGGACGGTTCTCCTCTCTTAAGGCAAGGGCAACTACCGGAACTCTCCCTCCAGTGGACTTGCGGGCGGTGCGGATCATGCGAACCATCTAAAACCTAAAGCATTTAAAATCAAGTTAGATAAGAGTTAAACAAAAATTGTATTTTGAATAAAAGTTGGGGTAAGATGAATAAAGTGAACCCATTAAATAACACCTTCAACCCAAACTTTTGTAAAATAGTTTTTAAGAAAATAGGGTCCTTAAATACGTCCATTTCTACCTAGATCCACGTTCCTACGGGCAACCTTGGCTCTGATACCACTTCTGTCACACCCGGTTTCTCCGAAGAACAACTGGGTGAATATCACATGTATGCTAGGATCATTTTCTCATACATGTGATGACAAATAGTGAAGCATCATTTATTACAAGCCAGGTGTCGAATATAAATAAGTCTTACATAGCATACGTCTCGATGGACGATAATAAGTTCATAACATGTAAATAAAACAGCAGCGGAATATAAATCTTGTGGGCTCCGTCACAGGCGTTGCCCGGGGGACTCCGTGAACCTAGAATCCTTCTTCGGGACCAAAGTCTTGGTCATTGAACACCACATCATTCTCTTGAGTTGAGCAGCAATATAAACCAACAGAAAAGCAAGTTTGAGTACCGTGGGTACACAGCAAGTGTGGAAAGTTATGTCATACATGGCTAGAGCAAGGAGAGGTTGAACTCATGGTTAAAGCACTACGCAATTAATACCTATCACCTTAGCTTATTAAGCACCTACATTACTACACAGGTGAAATGGTCCCAATCTCCCAACCCATCATCAAAGTCAAGTAACCATAACATCATTTCCAATGTCAAGCTCCCCGCTTAACATTCACAACTTTCCAATCCATCATCCTCTAATCACAAATAAGTCCAAGCCGCTCTTGACCGTGAGCACGGCTGTCATGACAGTTTTGACTCTGCAGAGTTTGCACCACTATACCCACATGTAGTGATTTCATCCCCTGTTGCCGGGTGGACTAAAAGAACCTCCATTATGCCAGTGGCCGCGAACCACATTCACACTTCCCAGGTGTGTAGCCAGGAGATCACTACGAAGCCTTTACAAAGGGATTCCAGACGAGCGTGGGCCCGCTGAGGTTTCACCCCTAACAGCATACAAGAGGATCCAACCCCGCTGCAGTGGCCCCCTCTTGAGCCCTGCGGTTTATATGGTAGTCCAGCTGACACCTATTCCCCGCACCATCCAACACACCCATACTACGCTGGGGATACGCATAATTAATTGGCCAAGCTGCCCCATCTCAGCATGTGGTTGGCACGGTAAAGCCAGGTTACATGCTCCATGAACCGGTCCTTAGGATCCAGGCAAGTACTAAACACAAACCCGAGTCTCGTGCACCTAGCACCAACCAAATCATCCAACTTGCCTCGATCCCTATCTCTATATAACTCATAATATCTCATTCAAGAGTAGGGTAAATAAATTGATGATCTCATATCCCAATTATCCCATTCTAAGCATGGCTAAGCATAAACATATAAATAAATGTCATGATAAAATAAATTCCAACCCAAGCTACAAGGAAACAAGGTAATGCAATTCTAGGGAAACTTCCTAGCATGGGTTTCATATTTCAATTGACAATGCAAATAATTCTATCTACACATCCTAGCATAGGATCAAAGTGGTCAAGGACACTTGCCTTCTTCCTGTTGCTCTGGGAATGGAATGCCTTGGTCTTTAAAGGGGAGAACTTGCTCTGGGGCAGGTTCTACTCATTCCAATACACATAGCAAAAGAAAACAACAATCCATAAGCCATAGTTCACACTTTCACTCATGCAAACCATACATACATACATATGATAGTCATTCACATTTCTAAGTGTTGTGGTTACTCTAGATGTGTTGATTTTTAGCCTACATGCACTTTTAAACATATGTATATGATTTCTAACTTTTGTATTCAGATTTCTGTTTGCACACTATATATGAATTTCTAATTTGAACACATTCTTTATATTTAATTAATACACTTCTTAACTACCAAGTTTGCATGGAAGGTAATTTCCTACTTCAAATAGGTTTTCAGATCTTCTACCAAATCCTAAACTGAAGTTTTTGGATTTGGAGACTTCATTTATCATTTTCTAATTATGCATACCAATTTTCCTATATTTTTCATATTTATTTTCTATGCCTAAAAGTGAGTTTTAATATTAAATAGTAGGACATATCATCTAAACAGAATAGGTTCTGATCTAAAATATTAAATAATATATTTTTGAACTTCTCCTCTGATGTGAACTAATTTAAATTTATTTTATCAGTTTTCAGAATTATTTCCTAGCCTAAAAAGGTGTTTCTAGAACTAATAAATATGAACAACACTTAGGCAGATTTCATTTCAGAGAGTTTATCTATTTTTAACTCATTCTAAAGTTTTCCAAGTGCTAGGAGAGTTTAAACTTGAATTTGCAAATGTGTTTGCCTTACCTTTTTAAATTTAAATCCTAGTCACATATTCAAATTTCTGAATTTAATATCATATAGGGTCAAAAAGGTAAATTCACCCTACTGCAGGGTCTAATTTACTATTCATTAATTTCCAGGGGTCTAACTACACATAACAGAGGGGTTTTCCTAATTTTTATTAAGTCCAGGGGCTAAAACTGATTTTTAAATGAATTTGCACGAATTTCTGAAGTTCCAGGGGCTAGATCAGATGTTTTGGGGGCTAGCTCGTGTTTTCCAAGATCCCCAGGGGGTAGCGCGTAAGAATCTCGGCCTTTATAACGCGGTGCTGATGTGGACCGTCCGATTTAAAATAGACGGCTCAGATTAGATCGCCGAACCCGTACGCGTGGGTTTTATTTCTACCGTGCGAATTAAAATAGACGGCCCTCAAGGGGCCACGTCGCCCTGGCCGGAACCAGCCCGCGTGCGCGGCTGCGGGAGGTGGTGATCTCGCCGGCGCAGCATCGGCTTTTGCCGCTACACATTAGAATTCGCATCTTTTTGCATGGATCGGCTGCGGAGGGGTAGGGGATGCTCACCGAGGGGTTTTCCAGCACTCGGAGGCCCTGGAAGTCGGTCGGCGGCGAGCTTCAACGGCGATGATCTTCCTTGCACGTCGGGGTGGCTGTTGGGGCGCAAGTCACGTCGTTTCCTTCACCTACAGGGCTCCCCGACGGCGGTGGAACGTGATCAGCACGTTAGATCAGGAATTTTAAGCAAGGATCGACGGAAATTGGCTGTAGAAACTTCGGTTCTCATCGGAGAGAAGAACGGCCGATCGGGGGGGGGGGGGGGGTGGGACAGGGCGATTGTCGGTGTTTAAATAGGCGAGGGAGGGCGGCGGTCTGTTGAGATCGAGTTGGGGGCGTCCGGGACCGGAAATCGGGGCTGGGCGCGTGGGTTCCGGGGTTTGTTTTGATCGGGCGCGAGGGAAGAGTCCGGGGTCGGGCGGGCGCGCGGGAGGTGAGGGATGACACGCAGGCCCCACGTGTCAGTGAGAGGAAGAGAGGGGCGCGGGTTTGGGCTGGCGCGGGGAGGTAGTGGGCCGGCTGGCGGGTTTTGGCCAACAGTCCGGTTGGGGTTTTTCTTTTTCTTTTTCCTTTTCTTTTCTGTTTTGATTTGAATTTGAATTCCAGTTTGAATTGAATTTCTGCTCCACATGCAATACGTCGAAAAAGTTTTAAATTCCCCTCTTTAGCAGGTTTTGGGTGTTACAGCCGCTGTTCTGGAATGAGATCGGAGAGAGCTAAGTGTTTGGACCCGAAGTGCTGCAAGACGCCGAAAAGCGAGTCCAAACTATACGAGAAAATTTGAAGGCTTCTCAGTCACGACAAAAAGGTTATGCGCACAATAGGCGAAGAAAATTGACCTTCAAAGTAGGAGACTTCGTGTACCTTAAGGTATCGCCTATCCAAGGCCAACGCAAGGGCAAATTAGCACCTCGCTACATCGGGCCATTTAAGATTTTGGACAAGCGAGGAGAAGTAGCCTATCAACTAGAGCTGCCAACGCACCTCTCTGACGTGCATGCCGTGTTTCACGTGTCCCAACTCAAGAAGTGCTTAAGAGTACAGGAAGAACAAGTACCGATGGATGGGCTTGAGCTTCAAGGGGATCCGACCTACACGGAGCACCCCGTCAAAATTTTGGACGTGAAGGAAAGGGTCACGAGGAACAAAGTGATCCGTTGGTGCAAGGTACAATGGAGCCATCACACGGAAGCCAAAACTACGTGGGAGTGTGAGGAAGACCTCAACACAGAATTCCCTCATCTATTCTCTACTCTATCGAATCTCGAGGGCGAGATTCAGTTTAAGGAGGGGTAGGTTTGTAACACCCTCAAATTCATTTCCCTGCATGCATACATTTTTTATAGAGAAACATTACAAAAGAAGTAGAAATGGAGAAAGAATCATAAAAATGGTGGGGAATGGGAAAAAGATAGCTGAAATGAGCCAATTCCAATTTGCCGAGGTGCACTGTCGACACTTCCCCCAGCCCGCGGGACACGTGGCACTTTTGGAGCTCCCCCCTGCGGAGGGGTGAGGTTCGGCACTGCTCACCACGTGGCAGGCCCGGGGCTCGCCTCTGCGGAGAAGCGAGACCCGGCCCCACGGGACATGTGTCGGCTTTGGGGCTCGCTTCTGCGGAGGAGCGAGGCCCGGCCCTGTGAGACACGTGTCGGCTTCAGGCTCGCCTCTGCGGAGGAGCGAGGGTCGGCCCCGCTGGACACGTGTCGCCACCAGAGCTCGCCTCTGAGGAGAGGAGAGGCCCCGGCCCGCTTGACACGTGTCACCACCGGAGCTCGCCTCTAAGGAGAGGAGAGGCCCCGGCCCGCTGGACACGTGTCGCCACGGGAACTCGCCTCTAAGGAGAGGGGAGGTCCGGCCGCGCCGGACACGTGGTGCCCTCGGAGCTCACCTCTGAGGAGAGGGAAGGCCCGGTCCCGCTGGACACGTGGCAGGTCCGGAGCTCGCCTTTGAGGAGAGGGGAGGCCCGGTCCTGTTGGACACGTGGCAGGTCCGGAGCTCGCCTCTGAGGAGATGGGAGGCCCGGCCCCGCTAGAAACGTGGTGCCTTCGGAGCTCACCATGGCAGCGGCCACGTGGCAGGTCCGGAGCTCGCCTCTCAGGAGAAGCAAGGACCGGCCCCCGCTGGACACATGGCGTCTCCGGAGCTCACCCCTGCAGAGATACGAGGTCCTTAGGCGTTTTTTCCTCCTGTGCGCTGGAGTACCCGGTACGGAGGATACCGACACAATCTTACCCAAATTTTCCCCACGATTGCTGCCGCACCAAATCAATTGGAGATAAGGTTGTTAAGATCAAAAACAAATTAAATAGGATTCTTATTTGAGCTCCAATTGGAGTAGGACTCTCCTTTCCCCCCTTATAAATAGAACCCAAAACCCCTGCTTGGCGGTAACCCCTTTTCTTTTCCCCCCTTCCCAAGTCGACGACTTGGAGTCCCTAGGACCCAACTCGCCGAGTTCAGTCGCCGGTGAGCCGCCGACGAGCTCGTCACACCTCGCCGTTGCCGGAAAAGAGCCGACGATCATAAGGAAAGTAAGGTAGGTCTTCGTTACCCATCTTACGACGTCGTTGCTGTTTCTACGCATCCGTTTTCTTCTCTCCCTTCGAGCAGAAACTTTTACGTGTGGACAGATCATGTTTTGATGGGTTTTTGACGATCGAATTGATCTATACCTTGAGTCAAGATCATCACCACGTCCACACTTGATCCCTACACCCTTGTTCATCGTAAAACCCCATGAACGCCATTAAAGCATGCAAGAACACGTACAAACTTGTTTAATAAAACAGCACCATAGGATTTGCATTCATCTACCCATTGCATCTTGAAGTAATGTTGGTGCATGGTGTTTTATTGCTATAAATTTTGTATGTGCATGATCGTGAGTAGAAGGACAAGCTCAAGAAGCCATCTACGAAGAACTACAGCACCAAGACTTTGAGACGCTTGAGCAACAAGAGCCACGGGAGCAAGGCAAGTGCCCCTTGACCATATTGATCCCATGTTTTGAAACTGTTTTGTTTGCAAAAACGTGTATGCTTGAGTCAACTTGATGGGACACCCTTTTATAGGAGTTTACTAGTTTTGTTAACCATCCTTGTCGCCAGGAAAGTTCATGAGTCAGGTATGGTCGTTTCTCCTTTTTGCTTCGCTTAATCTACGGGATACGGGAAGCTGAATTAAAACATGGTTAGCTACTGCACTCATATGAATAATGATAATGAGAACTTGATGAAGTTAATGAACATGGAATCGGGGGAGATCTAGGCAAGCTTGGTTCGTGGATGTTGCTGAATGAGATGGTGGTTTACTTGCCATAGATCTAAGGACCGGTTCATGCCAGCACATGCCAGGAAAACAGTGCCACCAAGGCCAAATATGGGTGCGGCTTAGCTGACTAATTAAGTGTGTTGTTAGCTTGTTATGGACCGTGGAAGGCGCGGGTAATGGGAGTCGAGAGAGGACTGCCCTGGGAACTGCATGACACAAGAGGGGGCCCGTGGGTGGGAGAATGGTGATTCGAGCCTGCTGGTGAAAGCTTAGTGAGTCCATACATCTAGCAGCCCCTTTGTAAAGGCTAATTTGTGATATTTTGGCCATACATCGACGGTTGTGTACTGGTATAACGGAGGTTCTGCAGTCGCCGACGGGTGACGAAATCACAAACTTGTGGGTCAAGTGGTGCCACCTCTGCGGAGTGCAAACCTATCATGATAGCCGTGCTTCCGGTCACAAGCACCTGGCCAACTCACATGATTAGAGGGAAAACATGGGATGGATGTTAGGTATGGTTATGGTATGGCCATTGGGATTGGTTTTGGGACTGTTTTGAGTCATGACATTGAGTTTGGTTTCGGTTATGAGAGTATGAGATGGTTATGAATATTATGAGTATGAGATGAAGTTGAGAAAGATTAATGGCTGGTTGAGACATGATAAGTGGTGAATTATGATGAAGGAATGTTGCTGTTATAACATGGTTATGATGGGATTAAACTCACTTAGAAATAGTTGCTGTTTTTTTATCATGTTTGTGAAAATAAAATTTGCTTGCTGCAATGAGCCTTTTTATTCCTACCTTGTTGTAAGCTACATGTCATACTTTTCCGCACTTGCTGAGTACGATATGTACTCACCCTTGCATTATCACATAAACATCAGCAACAGGAGAAGAGTACTTCAAGGATCATGTGGAGTACTAGGCGTGCGAACTACCGTCAACATGCCTGTGGAGTTGAAGATGGAGCTGCTGCTGTTTAGTTGTTTCCGCTATCGTTTAGAGACTTCCGCTGCAAGAATAAGATAGATAATCATGAGTGAGACAATTAGTCGATGTAATAAAGTACTTAAAATACTATTTATTCATGGTTATATTCTGAATTCAGATTGTGGATTACATGTGTATGTGTGATGAACATCCTGGGCACACATATGCATTAGCTTGGTTCTGTTCTTGGAACCGGGCGTCACAGATTGGTATCAGAGCCACGATTGACCGTAGGACGCAAGTCTAGGTAGAATGGACACTCTAGAACACATAGGAACACCCATCTAAACTTCTATTTTCGAAAATTGCTTGCTGCTGCACTTTACTTGTCAATTCAGCCACCGCAAAGTGCTATTTTCAGCCCCTCTTTTCTCTTCTTTTGGACAACAACACTTTCGCTTTTTTGCTCCATAGCTTCTGAAGTTTTGGAGTTATTTCTTCCTTCTCTACAGTTTCTCAAGTCCTACTTATAGATTCCGGTGATCAGGAGCACCAGCGCCATCTAACCCTGCATGCACTGCCGACTCACCATGGCGTCCGCCCATGTATGGACCACCCCAATCACACGGCGGGAACAGCGCCAGTTCACATGATTAAGTTAGGATTCCCATTGAATAAGCTGTAATAGGAACATTTAAATCATAGTAGCTTGAATAAGAGTGGTGTGCTGAACTTTTGTGATGATTGCTCTTGTTTGTCTGCTTGGCTTGAGTTGTGGCACGCTTCGGTGCATGTCCATATCCACACGTAGTAGAGAGATGTGAGATGTTTCGGCATGTGTTCACATCCTCATATAGGCTAAAATTAATAAAAGAAGATATTTAGTTCATACACCTTGATGCATATAGTTGGGGGATCAATCTAAACTTCTCTTTTCTATTCTACCCAACTCTCTCTCACAGATGGTGAGGGAAAACGCCAGCCGTCAAAGGTGGAACGTTCGTGGCAACCATGAACCACAAGAGGATGGCAACGTTGAAGTTCCTGAAAATGCTAACCCCGGGGCTGGGGCAAACAACCTTGAATGGTTGATGGCTATGCAGAACCAGCTCATGCAAACTATGATACAAACTTTGGGACAGCTGCAAGCCAACAACCACAACAACCCTAACCCCGTCCCTGCACCCCCACCGCCACCACCGCCAGCTCACAACAGGTTGGGAGAGTTCATGAGGACTCGACCGTCTACTTTTGCACAAGCTAATGATCCCATGGAGGCTGATGATTGGTTGAAATCCATGGAAAAGAAGCTTGCTATTGTTCAGTGCAATGATCGAGAGAAGGTTCTCTTCGCATCGCACCAACTTATGGGAGCAGCCGCTGACTGGTGGGACGCTCTTTGCAATGCTCATGTCAACCAGGAGACTATAACTTGGGCAGAATTCAAGGAAAGTTTCCGCTCTAATTATGTCCCTGCTGGATTCATGATGCTAAAAAGGCAAGAGTTCGAAGGTCTCCGCCAAGGAAAGAAGAGCGTGAATGAGTACCTCAACAAGTTCACGCAGCTGTCAAGGTATGCTCCCAAAGACGTCAACTCGGATCAAAGGAAACAATATTTGTTCATGATAGGATTGAACAATGAGATCCAAGTTCAGCTGCTCAATAACGATTATGCCAACTTCCAGAAGCTCGTTGACAAAGCTATAGTGGTTGAAAGCAAGATTCGTGAGATCGAGCAAGAGGGCAAGAGGAAGATGCCATACCAGCCACAAGTGAGCAATGTACATCCCCGTTTCATGCCCCCAGCTGCACCACAGTATGGCTCGTCCACTTCTACTTTCTGCCCTGCAAACCCACCTCGCCCTAATCAATCACCGCAGCAACGTCCTGTTATGCAAGCACCTCATATGCCTTTGCCTCTTGCGCCCCGTCCCAACACGAGCGCCTATTCTCAAAACCACTATCGCCCCAATATTCCTGCTGTTTTGGGCAACAAAGCATGCTTTTGATGTGAAGAGGCGGGACACTTTGCAAGTCAATGCCCGAAGAAAGGCCTTGGACAGCCGGCCAACGCACCAAAACAGAACCCACGGCCGAATAGAGGAGCTACTCAAGGTAACCGTGGGCAGCAGAACTACGCTTGTGGCGACGTGAATCATGTCTCCGCTGAGGAAGCGCAACGAGCTGATGACGTCGTGATTGGTATGTTCCTTGCCGACTCCAACCCAGCCACTGTTTTATTTGATTCCGGAGCATCACATTCATTCATATCATCCAAGTATGTTGCAAAGTATAATCTGCCCATATCACACATGAAACACATTATGCTGGTTAATTCTCCCGGTGGAGAGATGAGGACTAATATAGTATGCCCCTTGACCATATTGATCCCATGTTTTGAAACTGTTTTGTTTGTGAAAACGTGTATGCTTGAGTCAACTTGATGGGACACCCTTTTATAGGAGTTTACTAGTTTTGTTAACCATCCTTGTCGCCGGGAAAGTTGATGAGTCGGGTATGGTCGTTTTTCCTTTTTGCTTCGCTTAATCTACGGGATACGGGAAGCTGAATTAAAACATGGTTAGCTACTGCACTCATATGAATAATGATAATGAGAACTTGATGAAGTTAATGAACATGGAATCGGGGGAGATATAGACAAGAAGCTTGGTTCGTGGATGTTGCTGAATGAGATGGTGGTTTACTTGCCGTAGATCTAAGGACCGGTTCATGCCAGCACATGCCAGGAAAACAATGCCACCACAAGGCCAAATATGGGTGCTGCTTAGCTTAATTAGGTGTGTTGCTAGTTTGTTATGGACTGTGGATAGCGCGGGCAATGGGAGTCGGAAAAGGACTGCCCTGGGAACTGCATGGCACAAGAGGGGGCCTGTGGGTGGGAGAATGGTGATTCAAGCCTGCTGGTGAAACCTTAGTGAGTCCATACATCTAGCAGCCCCTTTGTAAAGGCTATTTTGTGATCTCTTGGCCATACACCGACGGTTGTGTACTGGAATAACGGAGGTTCTGCAATCGCCGACAGGTGACGAAATCACAAACTTGTGGGTAAGGTGGTGCCATCTCTGCAGAGTGTACAACTATCATGATAGTCATGCTTACGGTCACAAGCACCTGGCCAACTCACATGATTAGAGGGAAAACATGGGATGGATGTTCGGTATGGTTATGGTATGGTCATTGGGATTGGTTTTGGGACTGTTTTGAGTCATGACATTGAGTTTGGTTTCGGTTATGAAAATATGAGATGGTTATGAATATTATGAGTATGAGATGAAGTTGAGAAAGATTAATGGCTGGTTGAGACATAATAAGTGGTGAATTATGATGAAGGAATGTTGCTGTTATAACATGGTTATGATGGGATTAAACTCACTTAGAAATAGTTGCTGTTCTTTTTTATCATGTTTGTGAAAATAAAATTTGCTTGCTGCAATGAGCCTTTTTATTCCTACCTTGTTGTAAGCTACATGTCATACTTTTTCCGCACTTACTGAGTACGACATGTACTCACCCTTGCATTATCACATAAACATCAGCAACAGGAGAAGAGTACTTCGAGGAACATGTGGAGTACTAGGCGTGCAAACTACCGTCAACATGCCTGTGGAGTTGAAGATTGAGCCGCTGCTGTTTAGTTGTTTCCGCTATCGTTTAGAGACCTCCGCTGCAAGAATAAGATAGATAATCATGAGTGAGACAATTAGTCGATGTAATAAAGTACTTGAACACTATTTATTCATGGTTATATTCTGAATTCAGTTTGTGGATTATATGTGTATGTGTGATGAACATCCTGGGCACACATATGCATTAGCTTGGTTCTGTTCTTGGAACCGGGCGTCACAGCACCCTTAGGGATTTCCCCCTCTTCCAATCTGAGTAGGAGCCCTCTCCCCTTTGGCTGCGCCCCCTTGGGTGAATCTCAGCCCTTGGCTGCCCCACCTAGCTGAAATCCTAGTCCCCCTTGGCAGCACCCCCTCTATAAATAAAACCCAAACCCTGGCTGCCATCCCTGCCCAAAAAACAAAGCTCTGTCGCTCCCTACTGCCCTGCTGCGCCCCTGACAAGAAGAAGAGTTTTGGCCATAGCCCTAGGTCACTACTGCCCTGATATTTTGGTGTCGCCCTCCCTTCCCTGGCCGCAGCCCTGATCTTGTCACCAAGGAACCCCAGCTGCACTGCATTGTCCACAAGGAAGGCTCTAGCTGCTGCCACGAAGGGAAGAATAAGCCAACCGCTGAGAAGGAGAAGAAGAGGACGAGAAGCATGAGCCGTCATCCTTTGTGCAATGTCGCTGCTGTTGTCACCAGCCCTGCTGCATCACACCCCATGACCAATGAACTGCTGCACATAAGTAGATCATGTTGGGAAATCAGTGGTCCGCTACTCTAGCAATTCTATCGTGTCATCCAGGAAACATGCGAGTACAGAGGTCATAGATCGTTACCACTAGACGTGCAGCGTAGTGGAACATAGACACGCATCGGTGTAGGGGAAGTAGACTGTCACATTTGTCTCTTCCACGTCCTCGTCACGGCAGCAGGTAGATGATCATGTTCGTCATAGCCAATCAGCACAGAAGTAGCAGCAGCGCCTCCACGGAGTCCACACGTACAGGAAGGAACGCCGTGCGCCGGTGTGCTAGCACCGTGCACGCGGCAAGGGTCTTGGCGTGAGGCCTGCGAGGGGTGGCGGCTAGGGCTGTCACATGGTGGGGTGTCCTCAGCCCCTAACCCTACACCTCGTATTTATAGGCATACTAATGGGCTTTTAGGTTGCAGGCCCATTAGTAACCTAATTGCTTATGGATCAAATATCCAACAGGCCTTAACCCGAATTGTTATGATTGCCTCTTGGGCATATAACCAACAATCTTCCACTTGCACTAGAGACAATCATCTAGCCAAGTTTTCCTATATTCCAACCCCTTAAATGTTTGACCCGTTAGGTTCATGTGCAGTCGGTTGTGAATGGAAACCATTTCCAACCACAAGTCAGCAGAGGTACCTAACAGGACATACTGACTCCCAAATGTATATAAAGATCATATCGGTCAAACCTAGATACATTCACATCCTAATCCTTTTGCCTCACGATACTAGTCAAGGTCAACGTGAGATGCATTCCATCCTTGTGATAGCTCGACAATTCACTCGATCAAATAGTGGATTCATTCCATGACTAACTTTTAGTCATTGTGACTAACCTTTAATCACCATGGCATGGCCATGCACTTTCAAATCCATCTATCTCGAGGGGCCCAGAGATATCTCTCCTGTTATTAAGGAGAGGCAAATCCCATCTTGATCCGCGCGCATCCCATTCTATGTTTCATTATGTACCCGAAGACTACTTTTATGACTACCCAATTACGGAGTAGCGTTTGGTAGTCTCAAAGTACACAACTACACACATTGAGAAACAATGGCGATCTCAGGTCTGAGGATCTAGCAGGTGTATCACTCAAGACCAACTGATGGCACAAATGAAAATAACAATCCGAGCAGTGTCTCGAAGTGGGTCAATCCAACACCATGTTCACTAACATGTGTTCACCCATGAAACATGATCATCAATTAATACATGTGCTAGTCTGTATGACATCATTATCTCATATAATGATATAGACTAGGGATCACTTATAGTAACATTATTATTAACAAAGAGTTTCACGAACAAGTCACATACTTGATGATCAAAGCAAATAATGATTATTCATATAACAATTTATTTAATAGTACATAAACATAGTTATGACACAAGTCTCCCACTACACACTATGATCACTGATGTAAGTATCTAATACCAAAAGATCTCGTGTGCGCCTCATTTTGTGATTGTGGAAGAGGATTTGTTAACGGATATGCAACATTTAAAACCTTGTGCACCTTGCATATCTTCACGTCACCTCGGTCGATGATCTCTCGAATGAGGTGATAGCACCGTACTTTGTGTTTGGATATTTTGTGTGATCTAGGCTCCTTTGCCTGTGCGATGGCTCCATTATTGTCAAAATAGAGATCCATACGACCGGACGCTCTAGGAACAACACCCAACTCAGAAACAAATTTATCTAAACAGCTTCCTTTGCAGCTTCAGAAGCTGCAATATACTACGCCTCCATCATTGAATCTGCTACTGTATCTTGCTTGGATCTTTTCCAGCTCACTGCCCCTCTATTGCGGCAGAATACAAAACCGGATTGCGATCTAGAATCATCCTTATCAATTTGGAAGCTAGCATCGGTGTAACCTTCTACAACGAGCTCTTCTTCACCTCCAAACACTAAGAACACATCCTTAGTTCTTCTCAAGTACTTAAGAATGTTTTTGACAGCAGTCCAATGAGTCTCACAATAATCTGATGGATATCTCCTCGTGATGCTTAGAGCGTAGGATACATCTGGGCGTGTACATAGCATGGCATACATGATGGATCCAATAGTCGTAGCATAAGGAATCACTTTCATCTTCTTTTACTCATGAAGTGTCGAAGGACACTGACTCTTGCTTAGAGTAATGCCATGTGACATTGGCAAAAAAAACCTTTCTTAGAATCTTGCATATTGAACCGACTCAATATTTTGTCAATATATGTATCTTGGATTAATCCAATTAGCCTTTTAGATCTATCCCTATAGATCTTTATGTCCAAAATGTATGCCGCCTCTCTTAAATCCTTCATTGAGAAACTTTTTCTTAATGAGGATTTAACATTATCAAGCATTGGAATGTCAATTCTGATCAATAATATGTCATCTACATATAAGACCAAAAATAGAAGTGCGGTCCCACTAAACTTCTTTTAAATACAAGGTTCTTCTACATTCCTAATGAAACAAAACCATTTGAAAACTTCATCAAAATGTAGATTCCAACTCCGAGATGCTTGCTTCAATCCATATATGGACTTTTGAAGTTTGCAAATTTTACTAGCATTTTTAGGATCGACAAAACCCTCAGGTTGTGTCATGTACACATCCTCAGTCAGACTTCCATTAAGAAAGGTTGTTTTGATATCCATTTGCCATATTTCATAATCCAAATATGCAGCAATTGCTAGGAGAATCTGAACAGATTTTAGCATTGTGACAGGTAAGAAAGTTTCATCATAATCAACACATTGAATTTGTTTGAAACCTTTCACCACCAATCACGCTTTATAGATGTGAACATTTCCATCCACGTCAGTCTTTTTCTTAAAAACCCAATCATAGTCGATAGGTCTCACACCTTTGATTGGATCAACCAAGTTCCAAACTTGATTTTCATGCATGGATTCAATTTCGGATTCCATGGCTCCAAGCCATTTCTCAGAGTCGGGTCACTTCATTGCATCGATATAGGTCATAGGCTCATTATTGTCCAACAACACCATTTATGTTGCTCCATGGTTAGAAGCGTTAACTTTTCAGTCGCACGATGTTCCCTTGTAGACCTTCGTGGGGCTGGTGTTTCATTAACTGGTTGCACAACCTCTTGTACATCCTGTATAGGATCAGAGGTTGCTGAAACATTTTCAGGTATTTCTTCAATTTCTTCAAGATGCACCTTGCTCCCACTAACGAGTGAGAGAAATTCTTTCTCCAAGAAGACACCATTGTGAGCCGTAAACACTTTACCCTCTATTTTATTATAAAAATAATATCCTTTGGTTTCACTAGGATGTGTCACAAAGAAGCAATTGTCTGATTTGGGAGTAAGTTTGTCTGATGTCAAATGTTTGACATAACCATCACACCCCCAAACATTGAGGAAAGACAATCCTAGACGTTTCCCGGTCCACATCTCATATGGTGTCTTCTGAATAGACTTAGTTGAGACTCGGTTTAGTGTAAACGCAGCAGTTTCAAGAGCATAGCCCCAAAAGGATAGCGGAAGATCTGCTGTAACACCCCAAAACCTGATAAAGAGGGGAATTTAAAAATTTTTAGACGTAATGCATGTGATAAAGCAATTCAAATTCAAACTGGGATTTAAATTCAAATCAAAACAGAAAAAGAAAAGGAAAAAGAAAAATAAAAAGAAAACCCAAACCGGCCAGTGGGCCGAAACCTGCCAGCTGGCCCAATACCGTCGTGTCATCCCTCTCCCCGCGCGCCCCCAACGACCCAGTCTCTCTCTCTCTCTCTCTCTCTCTCTCTCTCTCTCTCTCTCTCTCTCGCGCCCGATCGCAACCACCCTCGCGAACCCCGCGCTCGCAGCCCTGATCTTCGGCCCCGGGCGATGCTACTTATCCAAACCGACCCGCCGCCGCCTCCCCTCGTGCATTCCACGCAAGAAAACTCGCCGAATTCCCCAGCACCGCTCCATCATTTCCTCCGGTGAGAACCAATCACCCCCACCGAAAACCTTCGGATCTCTTCGTTTTTCATTGGACTAACGAGCTCGCCGTGCTCCACCGCCTCCAGGGAGCCCTGCAGGTGAAGGAAGCGACAAGTTTCGCACCCTAGCATCGGTTCCGACGAGCACCGAGGAGCAGCTTCAATCATCATCGTCGCAGAGCCGAATTCCGACCTCCCCAAGCCCGAGAAACCCCTAGGTGAGCTCCCCTACCCCTCCGCAGTCGATCCGTGTGAAAAAACTGCAAATTTTAACGTATAGCGGCAAGGAACCGAAGCTGTGCCGGCGAGATCGCCGCCCCCGCCGCCACGCGCGCGGGCTGACTCCGGCCAGAGCGATGTGGCCCCTTGGGGGCCGTCTATTTTAAATCGCACGGTAGAAATAAAACCGACGCGTGCCGGTTCGGCGATCTAATCTGAGCCGTCTGTTTTAAATCGGACGGTCCACGTCGGCCCCGCGTTATAAAGGCCGGGATTCTTATGCGCTACCCCAGGGGATTTCGGAAAACATGAGCTAGCCCCGGAAACTTCTGATCTAGCCCCTGGACCTTCAGAAATTCGTGTAAATTCATTTAGAAATCAGTTTTAGCCCCTGGACTTAATAAAAATTAGGAAACCCCCTCTGTTATGTGTAGTTAGACCCCTGGAAATTTAGGAAATAGTAAATTAGACCCTGCAGTAGGGTGGATTTACCTTTTTGACCCTATATGATATTAAATTCAGAAATTTGAATATGTGACTAGGATTTAAATTTAAAAGGTGAGGCAAACACATGTGCAAATTCAAATTTAAACTCTCCTAGCACTTGGAAAACTTTAGAATGAGTTAAAAATAGATTTTAGGCTGAAATAAAATATGCCTAAGTGTTGCTCATTTTTATTTTCTCTAGAGACACATTTTAGGCTAGGAAATAATTCTAAAAACTAGTAAAATAAATTTAATTTGTTCCACATCAGAGAGGAAGTTCAAAATATATTATTGAACATTTTATATCAGAACCTATTCTGTCTAGATGATGTGTCTTACTATTTTCATAATAAAGTTCACTTTTAGGTATAGAAAATAAATATGAAAATATAGGAAAATAAGTATGCATAATTAGAAAAGGATAAATGAGTTCTCCAAATCCAAAAGCTTCAATTTAGGATTTTGTAGAAGATCTGAAAACCTATTTGGAGTAGGAGATTACCTTTCATGCAAACTTGGTAGCTAAGAAGTGTATTAATTAAATATAAAGAATTTGTTCAAATTGGAAATTCATATATAGTGTGCAAACAGAAATCTGAATACAAAAGTTAGAAATCATATACATATGTTTAAAAGTGCATGTAGGCCAAAAATCAAAACATGTAGAGTAACCACAACACTTAGAAATGTGAATGACTTTCATAGGTATGTATGTGTGGTTTGCATGAAGTGAAAATGTGAACTGTGTCTTATGGATTGTCGTTTTCTTTTGCTATGTGTATTGGCATGAGTAGAACCTACCCAAGAGCAAGTTCTACCCTTCAAAGACCAAGACTTTCCATTCTCAGAGCAGAAGAAAGAAGTCAAGTGTCCTTGACCACTTTGATCCTATACTAGGATGTATAGTTAGAATTTAATTGCATTGCCAATTTGAAATATGATACCCAAGCTAGGAAGTTTCCCTAGAATTGCATTACCATGTTTCCTTGTAGCTTGGGATGGGACTTGTTTTATTATGACATTCATTCATATTACTTATGCTTAGCCATGCTTAGAATGGGATAAATGGGATATGAGATCATCAACTGTTTACCTTACTCTTGAATGAGACATTATGAGTTATGTAGAGGTAAGGATCGAGGCAAGTTGGATGATTTCGTTGGTGCTGGGTGCATGAGACTCGGGTTTGTGTTTAGTACTTGCCTGGATCCTAAGCACCGGTTCATGGAGCATGTAACCTGGCTTTACAGTACCAACCACATGCTGAGATGGGGCAGCTTGGCCAATTAATTAGGTGTATCCCCGGTGTAGTATGGGTGTTTTGGATGGTGCGGGGAATAGGTGTCAGCTGGACTACCATATGAACCGCAAGGCTCAAGAGTTGGCCACTGCAGCGGGGTTGGAGCCTCTTGTATGCTGTTAGGGGTGAAACCTCAGTGGGCCCACGCTCATCGAGAATCCCTTTGTAAAGGTCTCGTAGTGATCTCCTGGCTACACACCTGGGAAGTGTGAACGTGGTTCACGGCCACTGGCATAATGGAGGTTCTTTTAGTCCACCCGGCAACGGGGGATGAAATCACTACATGTGGGTACAGTGGTGCAAACTCTGCAGAGTCAAAATTGTCATGACAGCCGTGCTCACGGTCAAGAGCGGCTTGGACTTATTCATGATTAGAGGATGATGAACTGGGATGTTGAGGATGTTAAGCGGGAAGCTTAACATTTAAGATGAGACTATGTTTACTTGATATTGATGATGGGTTGAGGGATTGGGACCATTTCACCTACATAGTACTGTAGGTGCTTAATAAAGCTAAGGTGATAGGTATTAATTGCGTAGTGCTTAAACCATGAGTTCAACCTCTCCTTGCTCTAGCCATGCATGACATAACTTTCCCACACTTGCTGAGTACCCACGGTACTCAAACTTGCTTTCCTGTTGGTTTATATTGCTGCTCAGGTCAAGAGAGTGATGTGGTGTTAAATGACCAAGACTTTGGTCCCGAGGAAGGATTCGAGGTTCACGGAGTCCCCCGGGAAACGCCTGTGACGAAGACCACAAGATTTATATTCCGCTGCTGTTTTGTTTACATGTCATGAACTTATTATCGTCCATCGAGACGTATGCTATGTAAGACTTATTTATATTCAACACCTGGCTTGTAATAAATGATGCTTCACTATTTGTCATCACATGTATGAGAGAATGATCCTAGCATACATGTGGTATTCACTCGGTTGTTCTTCGGAGAAACCGGGTGTGACAGAAGTGGTATCAGAGCCAAGGTTGCCCGTAGGAACGTGGACCTAGGTAGAAATGGACGTATTTAAGGACCCTATTTTCTTAAAAACTATTTTACAAAGGTGTGGGTTGAAAGTGTTATTTAATAGGGTCACTTTATTTGTTCATCTTGCCCCAACTTTTATTCAAAATACAATTTTTATTTAACTCTTATCTAACTTAATTTTAAATGCTTTATGTTTTAGATGGTTCGCATGATCCGCACCGCCCGCAAGTCCACCGGAGGGAGAGTTCCTGTAGTTGCCCTTGACTTGAGAGAGGAGAATCGTCCGGTGATGTACCACTCCTACGGTTTGGCAGTAGGAGGCTTGTTGCGCCGTTTTCGGCGTATGCTCCACGCCGCCGGCAATACGGGCAATCTAATCATACACTACAGCTCCACCCGAACCATCGTGAGAAGCGGGAAGAATGGAGTTCAGAAATGAGGATTATCCATGAAAATCAGCTGCTCAAGATCCACCGCTCTCCAGCTTGCCGGGCGACACAGGTCGATGCTGAGAAGGATGTCACCTGGGAGGCCATCACCTGCCAGAGTTACATCAACCGTCGCCACCTGGACAGGACTGAGTACATGTATGTCCTCCAGCGTGAGAGTGGCACCGCGGAGTACAAGTACCCGCCAGTGCAGCAGGGGACTTCCCATGAGCACATGGACCTGTGCTTGGAGGATACTGCTATGCTCAGCACTCGACTGCAGAAGTGTCAGCAGGAGCTTCAGGATGTTCGTGACACCCTGAAGGAGACTGAGGCGTTGCATCGAGCCAGCTTGAGGGCGAGAGAAAGAGGAGATGGGAATGAACTGTGTGTAACCGTGAATGACACATGGACTCCTAACTCCCCAGACCGCCGGGCGAGCAGGCGCCGCCGCACTTCTCCACCAGCAGCTTCCACACCCAAAGCGGAATCAGAGGGCAGCCGCAATAATGAGGAAGACGCCGAGGAGTCAGCTCAGTGATATGAGTCGTGTAGAGTCCTTTCCCTTATTTCAACAGGTTATCGAGTAGTCGAGTCAATACCCTAGTTATTTGTGTGTTAATGTTTGGTGTGTGACGTGAGTTGTGGAAGCCATGGGCATTTGTCCACAACCTCGTCTTTAGGTTGCTTTGCTTTGATATGTGAACCCCTATGAATTAAGAGTGCATTTGTTTTCACGTGAGACGTGATTCCCAAAAGTCTACGTGGAACCCTCAGAAAATGTTTAATATATTAAGGCCTCAAAAGTTTAAGTTTAAACAAGCAATTTGGGAAGTTAATACGTAATGCTTTAAGTAAACATTTGGTTGATCATGATAGATGGCTGGAAGAGGAAAGGGTCGTGGTGCCAACCCCACCAACAACAACGATGAGGCCGGCATCCCTCATCTTTCTGGAGGACAAGACAGGGGTGGTCGCCGTGAAGGAGCTGATCCTATCCACCAAATGCTTGAAAATCAGAATCAGCTCATCCAGAGCCTAACTCAAGTGGTGGCCAACTTGCACCAAGCTCCACCCCCACCAGCTGCACCACGCCAACCAAGGTTGAGTGAGTTTCTGGGGACTCAACCTCCAAAGTTTGCAAGTGCTGCTGAACCTCTGGAGGCAGATGACTGGTTAAAGACCATTGAGAGCAAGATGAGGATCATACAATGCCAAGGGTATGAGAGGGTGCTGTTCGCCTCTCACCAATTGCATGGACCTGCTGCTGATTGGTGGACCGCTTACGTGGCAGCCCATCATGACCCTGAGAACATCACTTAGGAAGAGTTCAAGCGCAGTTTCCGCAACCATTACATACCAAGGGGTGAACTCAAAAACAAGAGGAAGGAGTTCTTGGGACTGCAGCAAGGAAACATGACTGTGAGGGAATACCTCACTAAGTTCACCCAACTATCCCGTTATGCACCACGAGACATCAAAACTGATGAGCAAAAACAGGACTGTTTTGTGGAAGGACTTACTATGGAAATGCAGTGTGCAATGTCCACCAACGAGTATGAAAGCTTCCAAAAGATGGTAGACAGAGCATTTGTCATGGAGAGGAAGATGAAGGCCTTGGAAAATGAAAACAAGAGGAAGGTGGGATGGTCACACCAAGCCTCAAGTAGCAACACATGCCCACGTCTGATGCAGCAACCCGCAGGGCAGACGAGCCGTGCTGTGGTACCCTACTCAGGACCCAGAGGGTACAACCCGAATTTCAGGCCTCCGTCAGCACCAGCACAGCCGCAGCGTCAGTTTGTACAGCAGCCTTGCCCCACACATCAACCTCGACCAGCAGTACAAGGACCAACGAACCAACCCCAAGACAACAAAGGCCAGGCACCTAAGGTTGGGGTGCAATGCTTCAACTGTGGTGAAGTGGGGCACTACGCCCATAAGTGCCCAAAGAAGAAGCCCATGCAGCCACAACAGCAGAATGTGACGCGAGGACGGGTGAACCACGTGACCATGGAGGAAGCGCAAGAGACACCTGACGTGGTAATTGGTAAGTTTCCTGCCTACTTACACATTGCAACCCTGTTGTTCGATTCTGATGCCACCCACTCGTCCATTGCTCAAGGGTTTGTTAGAAGCATGATCTAGCAACAACACAAATGAACCATATGCTAGCAGTAAACTCTCCAGGGGGAGAAATAAGGACAAGACAAGTGTGTCCCAAGGTGAATCTAGACATTAATGGGGTAGTAATTACTGCAAACCTCATAGTCATAGACTCACAAGGCATAGATATTATTTTGGGTATGGATTGGTTGACCAAACATAAGGGAATCATCCATTGTTCGACAAGAACGGTGGAACTAACTCACCCTAGTGGCACAAGAGTGAAGTTCATAACTGTACAAGAACCTAGGAGGGACCTTAAACTCAATCACGTTGAGGTGGAAGTGGAAGAGATCAGGATCATCAGGGAATATCCAGTTGTTTTTCCAAAGGAGTTGCCAGGTATGCCCCCCGATCATGAAGTGGAATTCGCGATTGAGCTAGTGCTTGGAACAGCTCCAATATACAAGAGGCCTTATCGGATGGACTCCAAACAGCTGGAAGAGCTCAAGGAGCATATAAGGGAATTGACGGAGAAGGGGTATATTCGTCCTAGTTCCTCACCATGGGGATCTCTAGTGATATTTGTGCCCAAGAAGGACGGAACCCAAAGGTTATGCATAGACTACCGTGCTTTGAATGAAGTAACCATCAAGAACAAGTACCCATTACCCCACACTAAAGACTTATTTGATCAGCTGAGGAGGGCTTGTGTGTTCTCAAAAATTGATCTCAGGTCGGGATACCACCAACTTAAGATAAGACAAACCGATATTCCAAAGACAGCTTTCGTATCTCGGTACGGGCTGTATGAATACACCGTCATGCCGTTCAGGCTAACAAATACCCCGGCATACTTCATGTATCTCATGAACAAGGTATTAATGGAATATCTGGACAAATTTGTGGTGGTTTTCATTGATGACATTCTTGTCTTCTCCAAAGATGAAGAAGAACATGAGGGACATTTAAGGTTGGTGTTGCAAAAACTGAGAGAACACCAACTATATGTCAAGTTGAGCAAGTGTGAGTTTTGGCTGAACAGAGTTCCCTTCTTAGGACATATAATTTCGGAGGGAGGAATCTCCGTAGATCCCGCCAAGATCGAGGATGTACAGAAGTGGAAGACCCCCGAAAATGTCGGGGAAGTTCGAAGCTTCTTAGGATTGGCTAGGTATTATCGACGGTTTATTGAGGGTTTCTCCAAGATCTCGAGACTCCTCACCAAATTGTTAGAGAAGGGAATCACATTCACATGGACACCACAGTGCGAGACGAGTTTTCAAGAATTGAAGAAAAGATTGACAACAACCCAAGTGCTAGTTATGCCGGATATGCAGAAGAATTTTTCGGTGTACTGCGATGCATCTAGACATGGGTTGGGATGTGTTCTCATGCAAGAGGGGCATGTCGTGGCCTACGCGTCCCGGCAGCTCCGAAAACACGAGAAGAACTATCCTACACATGACCTAGAGCTAGCCGCGGTGGCGTGCATTGAAGATCTGGCGGCATTACTTGATGGGGAAGAGGACAGAGATATATACGAATCATAAGAGCTTAAAGTATATTTTCACACAGCCAGATCTCAACCTCAGACAAAGGAGATGGTTAGAGCTAGTCAACGACTTCGATGTGGGCATCAACTATCATCCTGGGAAAGCGAACGTCGTGGCAGATGCTTTAAGCCGGAAGGTGCAGGTCAATAGGCTGAGCTTAAAGGACATGCCTACAGAATTGAAGGAAGAGGTTGTAAAACTCAATCTATGTCTGGTGAATAGTGGTGAGGCCATCGCCATGGAAGTGGACTCCACATTAGAGCAAGACATACGCAACGGTCAGAAGAATGACGAGAAGATACAAGAGATTAGAGAACTCATCAAAGAAAATAAAGCCCCTGGGTTCAGAGAGTATGAACAAGGTACGGTGTGGCATGGGAAAAGAATCTGTGTGCCTGAGGTAAAGGAGATCCGTGAATTGATTTTGAAGGAGGCTCATGATTCCGACTATTCCATTCATCCTGGAAGTACGAAGATGTATCATGACCTCAAGAGCAGATATTGGTGGTATGGCATGAAGTGAGATGTCGCGGAACATGTAGCCCTATGTGACACATGTCAGTTGGTGAAAGCAGAACATCAACGACCCGCGGGACTATTACAACCACTCAAAGTGCCTGAATGGAAATGGGAAGAAATAGGTATGGATTTCATAGTAGGACTACCCAGGACCCAATCGGGATATGATTCGATAAGGGTCATCATCGACAGGCTAACCAAGGTAGCTCATTTCATCCCCGTGAAAGAAAGCTACAGCGGATCCAAATTGGCGGAATTGTACATGTCAAGGATCGTGTGTTTCCATGGAGTGCCAAAGAAGATAGTGTCGGACCGAGGGACACAGTTCACCTCAAGGTTCTGGCAGAAGTTACATGAAACCATGGGAACTCATCTAAATTTTAGTTCTGCCTATCACCCCCAGACTGACGGGCAGACGGAAAGAACCAATCAGATCCTTTAGTATATGCTGAGAGCGTGTGCGCTCAAGAACAATAGGAGTTGGGATAAGAACTTACCATATGCGGAGTTCTCCTACAACAACAGCTATCAGGCTAGTATGAAGATGTCACCATTTGAGGCTTTGTATTGGAGGAAGTGCAGGACTCCACTATTTTGGAACCAAACAGGGGAAAGTAAAGTGTTTGGGCCCGAAGTACTACAAGAAGCCGAGGTGAAGGTAAGGGAAATCCGCAACAATTTGAGGATAGCACAGACCCGACAAAAGAGCTATGCCGATGTATGGAGAAGAGAGCTCGTTTTCAACGTGGGGGACTATGTCTATCTCAAGGTGTCCCCTATCCGAGGACTTCGTCGGTTCAAGGTGAAAGGGAAGTTATCAGCTCGATACATCGGACCCTTTCAGATTCTGGAGAGGAAAGGCGAAGTGGCATATCAACTAGAACTACCGGCTCGCCTATCGGATGTGCACGATGTATTCCATGTGTCTCAGCTCAAGAAATGTCTAAGGACACGTGGAGAGATGTTACCCATGAATGAGGTTGACGTACGAGAGGATCTGTCTTATGCCGAGCGACCGGTCAAGGTTTTGGAGACAATGGAACGCCATACAAGGAATAAAAGAATCTGGATGTGCAAGGTGCAGTGGAAGCATCTCTCGGAAGCGGAAGCCACATGGGAGCGAGAAGACGAGCTTAGGGCACCGTTTCTGGAGTTGTTTTCCTAGAACCACCAATCTCGAGGACGAGATTTCTTTTAAGGGGGGTAGAGCTGTAACACCCCAAAACCTGCTAAAGAGGGGAATTTAAAAATTTTTGGACGTAATGCATGTGATAAAGCAATTCAAATTCAAACTGGGATTTAAACTCAAATCAAAACAGAAAAAGAAAAGGAAAAAAGAAAAAGAAAAAGAAAACCCAAACCGGCCAGTGGGCCGAAACCCGCCAGCCGGCCCAATACCCCCGTGTCATCCCTCTCCCCGCGCGCCCCCAACGGCCCCGTCTCTCTCTCTCTCTCGCGCCCGATCGCAACCACCCTCGCGAATCCCGCGCTTGCAGCCCTGATCTTCGGCCCTGGGCGATGCTAATTATCCAAACCGACCCACCGCCGCCTCCCCTCGTGCATTCCATGCAAGAAAACTCGCCGAATTCCCCAGCACCGCTCCATCTTTTCCTCCGGTGAGAACCGATCACCCCCACCGAAAAACCTTCGGATCTCTTCGTTTTTCGTTGGACTAACGAGCTCGCCGTGCTCCACCGCCTCCAGGGAGCCCTGCAGGTTAAGGAAGCGACAAGTTTCACGCCCAAGCATCGGTTCCAACGAGCACCGAGGAGCAGCTTCAATCATCGTCGTCGCAGAGCCGAATTCCGACCTCCCCAAGCACGAGAAACCCCTAGGTGAGCTCCCCTACCCCTCCGCAGTTGATCCGTGTGAAAAACTGCAAGTTTTAACGTATAGCGGCAAGGAACCGAAGCTGCGCCGGCAAGATCACCGCCCCCGCCGCCGCGCGCCGCCTCACGCGCGGGCTGGCTCCGGCCAGGGCGACGTGGCCCCTTGGGGGCCGTCTATTTTAAATCGCACGGTAGAAATAAAACCGACGCGTACTGGTTCGGCGATCTAATCTGAGCCGTCTGTTTTAAATCGGACGGTCCACGTCGGCCCTGCGTTATAAAGGCTGGGATTCTTATGCGCTACCCCCTGGGGATTTCGGAAAACACGAGCTAGCCTCGGAAACTTCTGATCTAGCCCCTGTACCTTCAGAAATTGGTGTAAATTCATTTAAAAATCAGTTTTAGCCCTTGAACTTAATAAAAATTAGGAAACCCCCTCTGTTATGTGTAGTTAGACCCCTGGAAATTTAGTAAATAGTAAATTAGACCCTGCAGTAGGGTGGATTTACCTTTTTGACCCTATATGATATTAAATTCAGAAATTTGAATATGTGACTAGGATTTAAATTTAAAAGATGAGGCAAACACATGTGCAAATTCAAATTTAAACTCTCCTAGCACTTGGAAAACTTTAGAATGAGTTAAAATAGATTTTAGGCTGAAATAAAATCTGCCGAAGTGTTGCTCATTTTTATTTTCTCTAGAGACACATTTTAGGCTAGGAAATAATTCTAAAAACTAGTAAAATAAATTTAATTTGTTCCACATCAGAGAGGAAGTTCAAAAATATATTATTGAAAATTTTAGATCAGCACCTATTCTGTTTAGATGATGTGTCTTACTATTTTCATAATAAAGTTCACTTTTAGGCATAGAAAATAAATCTGAAAATATAGGAAAATAAGTATGCATAATTAGAAAAGGATAAATGAGTTCTCCAAATCCAAAAGCTTCAATTTAGGATTTTGTAGAAGATCTGAAAACCTATTTGGAGTAGGAAATTACCTTTCATGCAAACTTGGTAGCTAAGAAGTGTATTAATTAAATATAAAGAATTTGTTCAAATTGGAAATTCATATATAGTGTGCAAACAGAAATCTGAATACAAAAGTTAGAAATCATATACATATGTTTAAAAGTGCATGTAGGCCAAAAATCAACACATGTAGAGTAACCACAACACTTAGAAATGTGAATGACTTTCATAGGTATGTATGTGTGGTTTGCATGAAGTGAAAGTGTGAACTATGTCTTATGGATTGTCGTTTTCTTTTGCTATGTGTATTGGCATGAGTAGAACCTGCCCCAGAGCAAGTTCTCCCCTTCCAAGACCAAGACTTTCCATTCTCAGAGCAGCAGGAAGAAGGCAAGTGTCCTTGACCACTTTGATCCTATACTAGGATGTGTAGTTAGAATTTAATTGCATTGTGAATTTGAATTATGATTCCCAAGCTAGGAAGTTTCCCTAGAATTGCATTACCTTGTTTCCTTGTAGCTTGGGATGGGACTTGTTTTATTATGTCATTCATTCATATTACTTATGCTTAGCCATGCTTAGAATGGGATAAATGGGATATGAGATCATCAACTTGTTTACCTTACTCTTGAATGAGACATTATGGGTTATGTAGAGGTAGGGATCGAGGCAAGTTGGATGATTTGGTTGGTGTTGGGTGCACGAGACTCGGGTTTGTGTTTAGTACTTGCCTGGATCCTAAGGACCGGTTCATGGAGCATGTAACCTGGCTTTACAGTGCCAACCACATGCTGAGATGGGGCAGCTTGGCTAATTAATTAGGTTTATCCCCGGCGTAGTATGGGTGTTTTGGATGGTGCGGGGAATAGGTGTCAGCTGGACTACCATATGAACTGCAAGGCTCAAGAGGGGGCCACTGCAGCGGGGTTGGAGCCTCTTGTATGCTGTTAGAGGTGAAACCTCAGTGGGCCCACGCTCGTCGGGAATCCCTTTGTAAAGGCCTCGTAGTGATCTCCTGGCTACACACCTGGGAAGTGTGAACGTGGTTCGCGGCCACTGGCATAATGGAGGTTCTTTTAGTCCACCCGGCAACGGGGGATGAAATCACTACATGTGGGTACAGTGGTGCAAACTCTGCAGAGTCAAAACTGTCATGACAATCGTGCTCACGGTCAAGAGCGGCTTGGACTTATTCATGATTAGAGGATGATGAACTGGGATGTTGAGGATGTTAAGCGGGAAGCTTAACATTTAAGATGAGACTATGTTTACTTGATATTGATGATGGGTTGAGGGATTGGAACCATTTCACCTATGTAGTACTGTAGGTGCTTAATAAAGCTAAGGTGATAGGTATTAATTACGTAGTGCTTAAACCATGAGTTCAACCTCTCCTTGCTCTAGCCATGCATGACATAACTTTCCCACACTTGCTGAGTATCCACGGTACTCAAACTTGCTTTCCTGTTGGTTTATATTGCTGCTCAGGTCAAGAGAGTGATGTGGTGTTAAATGACCAAGACTTTGGTCCCGAGGAAGGATTCTAGGTTCACGGAGTCCCCCGGACAACGCCTGTGACGAAGCCCACAAGATTTATATTCCGCTGCTGTTTTATTTACATGTCATGAACTTATTATCGTCCATCGAGACGTATGGTATGTAAGACTTATTTATATTCAACACCTGGCTTGTAATAAATGTTGCTTCACTATTTGTCATCACATGTATGAGAGAATGATCCTGGCATACATGTGGTATTCACTCGGTTGTTCTTCGGAGAAACCGGGTGTGACATCTGCTTGGCTCATCATCGACCTAACCATGTCTAACAAGGTTCGGTTCCTCCGCTCAGACATCCCTTTCCATTGAGGCATTCCAGGTGGAGTTAACCGTGGAACAATTCCACATTATTTTAAATGATCATAAAATTTGTGGCTCATATACTTACCCCCACGATCAGATCATATAAGTTTAATTGTCTTGCCCAATTTATTCTGTACTTCATTCTGAAATTCTTTGAACTTTTCATAGGATTCGGACTTGTGCCTCATTAGATAGTTGTGAGGGCCCGACCCAATCACGGTGTCGTGCCGCTTGCCCGGAACTCGCATTGGGCGGTGCCATGCGATGCGGCATCCAATAGCACACATATAAGGAACATGTATCACAAAAATCAAAGGTGGAAGCTTACAATTATTCTTTGTAAATAATTCACATCAAATAACTACAGCGGAAGACTAGTTTATCTCACGTTTCATATCTACTAAGCATTCGAGAAGATGTCCAACCCGGGGACTCTTCTCGCTAGAAACACGAAGTCATACGACAGCGGCCGGGTTCTCCATGTGTTAACCGACTTGGAAGTCTCCGAGTCTCACCGGACAACCTCCTAATAAGCATCGATGTTAACCTTCAAAACCACTCATATTGCAAGCGTGAGCACATAGGCTCAGCAAGACTGATCCGTCTCACCTAAACAGTGTATAATAGGAATTACTTTGCATAAGACTCGCCTAATTAGTTGACTCTTACTTTCAAGTTTAAGCAGCATGTTGTAGGAAAACCTCGTGCAAAGACACATAAGAAGTCCACAATCAAACAAGAAACACATTCCTCTTATGTGTTTTGCCTATGGTTGAAAGGAATTTTAATTTGCTCTACACTAAGGCATTTCATTAGGAAACAACGTAAAGCTTTCAACCAGCAACTTTTATCATGAAACTAGCCTGTTCTTTCTATGTCACGGTACAGTGAACAAGTGGTACTCACTGACCACGAGGGACGGTGATTATAATCAATTTACACCTGCAGGGTTACACGAATAACCCGTCACATACGCCCGTACTCGAGGTTGCCTAGAGCAACCACCACGGACGTCGTACGCAAACCACCTTTCATCCTTCAGCCATGTGTTGAACCGGTCCTATCGTCCCGAGCAGGAGATCTCTGTGCGGAGCATCCGCAATGCCCGCCAGCCGATTTACACCTCGCTGCTCTCAACCTACACTCTGGACGACAAGCAATGCCTTAAAAGATCGCTATCCGAATTACATCAGTTTCCCGGTTCCCATATATCCTGTAGGTCTTCGGTACTGTTCTAACTTGTTCAACAGGCCCGCACACGGCTCGGTCCTCAACCGACACAAGCAGAGCTATGGCACCCAGGCCCCAAAGAAACGCTCCCCTTACTCTCCGCTCGGTCTCCTTTTTCTTGCCATGTGATTCATTTGCTATCTCTAACTGAGTGGTGTGCCACTAGCCTATTCTCGCGAGTAGTTCCAACTACTCGACTTGTACTGAACCCTACACCGATTTAGAATTGCAGTGAATACTCGAGATTTAAATCCTAAGCCCAAAACCCTAGTTCTCTTGGCTATGTATTTGGGTTTCGAAACAAGACTGTAATGCACAATTGTATGAAATACATAAAGTAAGTTCTCAAAACAGAAGACTTTATGAAATGGCTAATGCAAAACGGAGCTTACCTGTTTTGAAGGGGAGTAATACATAATAGCAGTTAGTGTTCTTCGACCCCTTGATTCTTTTGAGCTCAACTGATCCACACATCAAGGGATGACTCCGTCGAAGTCCTTCGCCGTGAGCATTATCAATATGAATATGCATAAATTGTTATAATGCAATTTAAAGAATTTAAAGACCTAAACTTATTAGGAACAGAGGCTGTGTCGAAATGCCAAAAATGGCTTTGTTGACTCTGTTGTGCAAAGAAACATCAAGAAAACCAATCTGCCTTAGAAGTTTAATTATATCCATAGCTAAGTTCCTAATGGACATAAGATGAGCTAACATGATTTGGATATAACTACAGAACCTGATCTACAATTACTTCGAAATTTTTACAGGAATTCATAGACTACACAGGAACTTAGCTTGCCAAATTGCAGCTAAAGTGGAAGGAAATTGTGTCTTCCATAATTTCTACAAGACTCTTATGTATTTCCCCACATACGTAAGCATGGAAAACCAATACAGGGAGTTCTAAGGCTCAACTTGAGCTGAAACTTTACATGTGACTTCCTGGCCACAAGAAAGTACTTTGGTCCAAAATTCATTCCTTTTACTTGAGTAGTTCCTCCATAATAATTCCTTCAGCATTTCTACCAAAAATATTAATTCTGAAGTACTGTGCATGTTCACGCCCAATAAAGTGAACTAAAATTTCAAGTATAGCTCATAGAGCATGTCTGAATTTTCCTATGATTTTTAAGGCTATGAATTGCCCAGAACTGATTTTACAAGGTGAGATTATTTTCTGAAAAAGTTTCTGGACAATTTAGAGTACAGCAGATTGCACTCAGCAAATTCCAACTCAAATCATATTCAAATTATCTGAAAATTACTAGGATGTCAATAATATCCTAAAGAATATTCTGGCAAAATTTGATGATTTTTGGATGAACCAAACTCCCTTAATAATTCTTTTTCAAAAAAGCTTCAAAGCATTTTCCATAATTTATTATTCATATTTGGATAGATACTTGCAAAATGAATCCAACCCAATTTGAATCATTCAATTTGGAGGTTCCTACACAAAGATATGGTTTTCCAAAGTTGTTGCTAATTCTGGAATTGTTTTGCTATTGGAAATCGACTTGGGCCCACGTTTTTAAACCACAGCCACTGAGATTCGAGCCACACCGGGGCTACACGATTTTATAGTGCAGCCACACCGGATCCGAGAGCCACATCCGATCCAAAATTTAAATTCACTGCGGCTGACACATGGGACCGGCCTCATTCTTCTTCCACCCTCCTCCCTCTCGTGCGCGCGCCGCTAGCTTGCCTGCCCTGCGTTTCCGGTCGCCTCTCGGCCATAGGATCGCTGGCAGGGGGTTTGGGAGGTCGGGGAACCCGTCTGTGGGGCTAGCTCGAGCTACCGGCGGCCGGAACACCATCGGCGGCGTGCAGCGGCTTCGGTACGCCTTCGGCGTCGTCGGCCGGCTAACCTGGCCCGCCAAAAGTTCGGCCAAATGGCTCTAAATCACCAATGGGTGCTAGGTTAGCTCGGCAAGGAAGCAAAGGAGCTTGAAAACGCCTCCAAAAAGGTTTTCACCGTGCGCCCGATTGATGCCGCCTTAGAAGCGCTCGGTAAACCTAGAAATTTGCCCCCTCTCGTCGGTTTCAAGCTAGGGTTGCTACAAAGGAAATGGTCACCGGCTAGTCCAGCCCCTGTGTGCAATATTTGGTGATCTAAGAAGAAATAACGATTGAGAATTTTGGAGTTTAGTACCGGAACATCAGTTTGTGCCCGCCGGAGAAACTTTCTCAAATTCACGCTCGGTCGTCCATGGCTTGGCTTGAGCTTCGGTGGAGAGCAGCATGGTGTCTTGGCGCGTCGAAGCGTGCCATTACTTGGCCGTGAAAAGCTCTAGGTTGAGCTGTTCATGTGAGCCTCCTCTTCGGTTGTTGTTCGGCCACCGCACGGACACGGCGTTCCCGTGGAAGGAAGGCCGAACACCGGTCGGTGACATGTCAAGGAGGGAGAGGGAATGTCCACAGTGCCATTTCGCTACTCTGAAGACTTCGTTCGCATGAGTTTGTGGGTTCCCGATCAATCGGTGGTGGCGGCAGCGAGCGGCGCTGTTCTCTGGCGTGAGGACGAAGCAAAAGCAGTAGGGTTTTGGTTTGGGAGTGAGAGGATCACGCTGGGGCTTAAGGAACCACGCGAGCAACTTGCCAGTATGATGAAACACTCGGAAGAAGGCTGCTGCGTGGAAGCTCGATGGCGCCCTCTGCTGTCTCAGCTGTTCGAGTGGAACAGAGCACTCTCTGGTCTTTTATTCACTGTGGCTGACCAGTGGGTCCCACAAGTCAGCATACTCTCATCATCTAAAAGATCTCAAATTTGGTAGATCACATAATTCACTTATGTGGAGTTTGAATCTGGAATGCATTTGGTAATTCAGCAACTTTCATCCAAATTCAAATGTGTATTTGAAATTCATTGCAAATTTAAGTCCATTTGGATAATGGGTAGCAAAACATCTCCAAAATTCATGAAACTTTGCATACCCACTAATTTGGACCTAAGGACTTCAAATATGAAATCTGATTTTTTTTGGATGCTGCAAATGAGGGTTTGAGCACAACAGTTTGCATTCCTGTTTGTTGCCCTCATTTGAAATTTGAGTTGAATAAATTGAGTTGAAAATCTGAATTTTACTCCCCCTTGCACATGAGAGCTTACACATGGTTTTTAAATTAACTTTATCCCCCAAACACTCAAATGATCCTAGGCTAGAGTGGTGGGGACACTCATGTGTGTCATCATATGCGGAAAAATTTAAACATGTCCCAATTTTTATAAACTTGAACCCAAATGGTGTTCAAACTTCAGTTCATTTCTATTTAAAATTTTGGGACCTTTACATTCCTCCCCTCTTAAAAGAATATGTTCCCGAGATTATAATGTAAAAATGAGAGAGAGGATGGTGGAAAATTACCGGATGTGCGACGTCTAAAGTCCGGATAGTTGGCACGAAGAAATCCTTCACTCTCCCATGCCGCTTCATCCTTGAAATGATTACTCCATAAAACTTTATAGAAACACAACATACGGTCGCATGTGGTTTGGTCCTTTATGTCGATGATCTGAACTGGTCCCTCCTGATACGTGAGATCCGGTTTCAGTTCCTCGATATTCCCCAGATGAATGGTGGTTGAAAACTTGAGGCACTTCCTCAGCTGAGAAATGTGGAAGATGTCGTGCACACTGGAGAGTGTCGCTGGTAGCTCCGGCCGGTATGCAACAGATCCACATTTTTCCAAAACCTGGAATGGACCGATGAATCAGGCTGCCAGCTTTCTCCTCAATCCGGATCTGTTCACGCCCTTCATTGGAGACACACGTAGATACACGTGATCCCCGACTTCAAATTGTAAAGGGTGTCTTCTCCGGTCCGCATACTGTTATTGTCGGGATTGGGCGGCTTTTAAGTTCTCTTGAATAAGCCAAACTTTCTCTTCCGCATTGTTGAAAAGATCAATCCGGAAGGTGACCCTTTCGCCAGACACACCAATTCGGCAGTGTGCGGCATTTTCTCCCGTATAGCGCCTCGTAGGGCGCCTTCTTGATGCTGGCTTGGTACACATTATTGTACGAGAACTCGGCTTATGGTAAGTGATCATCCCAATCTTGCCGTGGTTGATAGCGCAATCTCGTAGCATGTCTTCTAAATTTTGACTTACCCGCTCAGTTTTCCCATCCGTCTGCGGGTGGTACGCTGAACTACGGATCAGCTTTGTCCCCAATGCAGCATGTAACTGCTCCCAAAAACTAGACACGAATAAAGTGCCCTGATCCGAGATGATAGTGCGGGGTACGCCATATAAGCAAAGAATCCATGAGATGTATAGTTCAGCATACTTTTCGGAGTTGTAGTTGGTGTTGACCGGGATAAAATGGGCAACTTTTGTGAGCCGGTCGACGATCAACCTTCCAGGCATGGTAAACCTACGATCACCCTTCCAGGCAGGGTAATATTGTTTCTGAAATGCGGTGGGTAAACCGACGATGAAGTCCATGCTCACATCCTCTCACTTCCAGGCAGGAATGCCAAGCGGTTGCAATAGTCCCGGTTTCTTCATGTGGTCAGCCTTCACCCTTCGGCACGTATCACACTCGGACACGTATTTCGCGATCTCCCGCTTTATCCGTGTCCACCAAAATTTGCTCCTGAGTTCTTGATACATCTTGTTGCTGTCGGGGTGAATAGAAAATTTTGACAAGTGAGCCTTGTCAAAAATTTTCTTCCTCAATTCTGGGTTACGGGGTACGACGATCCTGTCCTTGAACCAGAGCATGCCGTCTCCGTCTTTCCGGAAACATTTTCGTTCCGCACTATCTACACGTCTCCACAAATATGACATGCCCTTGTTATGTTTCTGGGCTGCCGCTATCTCTTCACGGATGGTAGGGATAAGAGCTAAGTTGTAGAGAGATCCATGGGGAACCATATGCAATTGTGGCTCGCTCTCTTCCAACGAAGTGATGGTCAGATTATGTACGTGTGACTTGCGACTAAGCGCATTCGCCACCACGGTTCCATTGTCGGGGTGATAATGGATTTCTATCTCATTATCTTTTATCAGTTCTAACCATCTTCTCTGCCTCATGTTCAACTCTTTCTGAATGAATATGTACCTGAGGCTCTTGCGGTCGGTATATAAATGTACGAGGTTACCATGTAGGTAGAGCCTCCAAATTTTCAGTGTGAGTACCACGGCAGTGAGTTATAAGTCATGAGTTGGATAGTTTTGCTCATGATTCTGGAGCTGCCGTGATCCATAAGCGACCACCCTTTGGTCTTTCATCAGCACACATCCGAGCCCAATGCCGGATGTATCGCAGTACACATCAAATGGTTTTGTTGTGTCTGGTTGCGCCAAAACCGGTGCTGATATTAGGTGCTTCACTAATGCCTTGAACGCTGCTTCACATGATGGACTCCAAACATATTTGGTAGCCTTCTTCAGCAGCTCGGTCATAGGCTTGACAATCTTTGAGAAGTTCGGAAGGAACCTTCAATAATATCCAGCAAGTCTGAGGAAACTTCGTACCTCATGGACAGACCTCGGGGACTTCCAATTCAGCACTTGTGTGATATTTCTCATTCCACAGCAGTGCCCTCTGCTGAGATAATATGCCCGAGAAAAGGTACTTGCAATTATCCAGAATTCCCACTTGTTGAATTTTCACGTATAGCTTGTGATCCCGCAGCCGTTGCAAGACTATACGCAGGTGCTTCTCGTGTTCTTCCTCCGACTTGGAATAAACCGGTATGTTGTCGATGAAAACCACGACAAACTTGTCTAGCTCCGGCATGAATACCGAGTTCATCAAGTACATGAACTGAGCTGGAGCGTTGGTGAGGCCAAGGAACATGACAAGGTACTCACAAAGCCCCTACCTTGTCGAAAAGCTGTCTTCGGGATACCCTCAGCTCGTATCTTAATCTGATGGTACCCTGATCTTAAGTCTATCTTGTAAAAGATATTTGCTTTGACTAACTGATCAAACAACATGTCGATCTGTGGTAACGGGTACTTGTTCTTGATAGTCACAGTGTTAAGCGGACGAAAACCACACAAAGTCGTAGTGTTTCGTTCTTCTTCTTTACAAACAATGCTGAACAACCCCAAGGTGACGAACTCAATTGTATAAAACCTTTGCTCATAAGGTCATTCAGTGGTGTTTTCCACTCTGCCCATTCATTGGGTGCCATGTTGTACGGCCTTCATGAACTCGGTGGTGTTCCTGGCGCAAGTTCAATCTGGAACTCTACGTCCCGTTCGGGCGGCATGCCTGGTAAATCATCGGGAAACACATCCAGATATTCACGTACCACCGGAATGTCCTCTATCTTAACAGTTTCCGAGTGGTTCGATGTTGCAACCTGTTGCCGACTAGCGTCCAGAACTGATGTTGAGCTTAACGGTTCGAGAACTGGTGTTGAGAACCGCATTATGGTAATTCAACCACGACATCCCCAAAATATGTCGATCTTCAGACCCCCAAGAATAATGAGGGTCGTGGGTTATAGTCTAAACCCCAAACAAAGAGGTGCTTGGAAGACAACATCACTTGCTGTAATGCTGCCCCGGGCGAAAATAAGAGGCATTGTCTCTTTGTAAAAGTGGTTTGGAGCTGATGTTGAGCCACAAAAGATTGGCTAATAAAGTTATGTGTGGCATCGGAGTCAAAGAGAATTTAATACTGGTAGCTGATTGAGAGAAAACATCTCCCTTCTAACGCGGCTTCTCCTTCCGGAACATCATCAATCACTGAGTAGTGAACGTTGCCTCTTGTCTGCCCTCTTTTCTGCAGATATATGTACGGGTCTGAATATTGAAAATATGATGACATGCAGCCTTGAATTCCCTCCGTACAATACCTAGCATAATAGCCCATCCGACCACAAGTGAAGCACGGATGTCTCTCCGGTTCTTCGCTAACTTATGGTTGGAAGCTAGGTACATATGGCTGCAGCGATGGAGCACAAACCACTGTCTGATGCTGCTGCTGTGGAGGTGGTGCAATTTGTTGTACTTGAATAGCAATTAACCTCCGAGTTAATCATATAGGGGTCTCCATATTTCACCGGATGGCGTTCGGTACACCAACTGGTACTTTTGGGGCACATAACTTGTGCTGTCCTGCACGACACTTATTTTCTTCTTCTCTGTACAGCACAGACCTTGATGCACTAAATCTAGATTTTGATCCAGTTAAAAACATTTTCATAAGTCAAGTTGAATACCAAAGTTAAAGTTAACTTCAATATATTTCCAACTAGTATTCATATATCTCCAGATCATTTCTGGATCAAAAGTTATGATTTTCCAAATTTGACAGAATTCCTGGATAAAATTTGCCAGCCTCTCCTTTGTATGTGGCTGTTTTTATCACAGTTGTATCCGAATATACAATACGAATCTGAACACACTTTGAATTCCAAAATTGTTGCACATTTCATAAACTTTCCAACGGTGTATCATATGACCCTTAGGGATTTTTCTACAGGGAGTTATGGCTGAAATTCAGAATTATCCGGAGAGGTTTTGCTCCTCTCCTGATTCTGGGCAGTTTAATTTCAACTAGACTTTCCACCAATTTAAGTTGTGATTTTGCTCTGGAGGTCTGCAGAGAAGTTGTATAGCACTTAAGAATCTTTCCAGATCTGTATCATACGCCTCCATTGGGTAAATCTACTTAGAGTTATGCTCTATCGAATTCCTGCAAAAATTTCTGCCAGAACAGAGTACTCTGTTTTTGAGAAACATAGAAGCCTATCAATTCTCCCCTTTGAAGCTTAGATTAAATGAAGAGCTCAGTAACTAATATGTGTTTTCCAACTTCTGTTTTAGTTGAAAGTTAGTCATGAATGATTTCTTCATAGGAAAGAAGTTATAAAGTGTAGTACGGTGGCGATGCGCCGTAAGACATATGACGGTACTATGTTGTGTAAAAGCCCAAGATTTCACTTGCTAGAGTTTTCATGACATCAACACACCACAGCTCATCTTGTGGAAGTCTCATGAACAATTGTGAAGAGCAAGTAATCACCATCAACAGGAGAACTAGAGGAAAAACTCATAAATCCAAAAGTAAGATTTCAAACATGTAATCATGAGGGGCTGAGCTCTCCATTAGGCCCTAAACCTTCTTAGAAATGCTCAGGCCAAGTTTCATGCAAATCTAAACCATTTTGAGGCACTTTTGGATACAATTGCAATTAGGGCTAATTTGAATGCAAATTGAAATTTCAGCCACTTTCATCACTTGGATTCAAATTTGACTTCATATTCAAACTCAGCACATTTTTCTGAGTTAGTCCACCTTCCATCCTCATTGGAGTTTATCTTGTTGGGAGCTATATTTGGATTAGTTCAAAACTGAATTTGAATTTCAAATTCAAGTGTGATTCAAATTTAGCTAAACCATCTCCAATTTGAGGCTTTCAGATTCAACTAATGACTTGGTGATGAAGTATACAATTAAATTGTGAGTAGCTGAGATATTTGCAGCATAAACAAAAGAAAAGATTTAGAGGGGAGGGGGACCCACATGACAGAGACTCCAGCCTCACTGAACCGACTCCAAATTAGCTCGGGCTCGTGGGTGAGTGTGGCTGTGCCACAAAGAATTCCACCGCATCAGTGAAGTCCACCTCACGGTGAAATTTCGGTGCAATGGCCAGCAAGACGAGCTGCTCAACTCGTTCTTTTCGTTCCCGAGTAGAAACCAGCTAGCATCCGAGTTGATTCTTAGTTCCGCTCGCGAGTTTCTTTCCGCCTCTCTCTGATCACCGGCGTCCATCCGATCCCTGCCAATTCACGCACTGCCACCAGAGAAGAAAAGGTGTGCTTGCATGTGCTGAAGCTGTAGGAGCAAGCCGTGCACCGTTTCATGCAGTGTAGAGCGAGAATTTTAGTTTCTTTCCACGGGGTGTGTTAGGGTTAGGAACCGGTCAACGGCGAAATTCGTTGCACAGAGGAAACTGCCGCTCGAACTGCAGCCCACACATGTTCTAGAGGTCCTTGCGCTTCTCCTCGATCAAGAACCAGCAAGAAAGACCCACCGGAACCCTAGTTTCACCGAGGAACAGTTCGGCGGAAGAGGGGGTCAACAGTGAGGTTCGGTTTGCCGGCTGTTTGGGTCCAAACCGAGGTCATGCTGAGCTTCCTGAGGCTTCCCTGAACGTGGTGACGTGATTAGCGTGCGAAGGGGGTGGTCGGAATGACGAGAACACGTTGCTGATGAGGCACAGTGGCATAGCGCTCGTCGCCGGCGAGCTACAGCGGTTAGCCGGTGGCAGAAAGGTGTCCATCGTGTTCAGCGTCCAAAGTTAGGTGGGGTGGCGAGTTTTACCGTCGCCGGCGAGCTAGGTCACCGGGAACGCCAACCTCACTGGAGCTCCAGCGGCTTGGGGCGGCTGCGTCGTGAGATGTGACACCCGGTTCCGAAAATGAACCAAGTGAATGCATATGTGTTCCCAGGATGTTCATCACACATACACAGCTTTATCACAAACTGAACTCAGAATATAACCACGTACAAATGATGTTTAAGTACTTTATTACATTGACTTATTGTCTCACTCATGAATATCTAATTTATTCTTGCAGCGGAAGACTCTAAACGACAGCGGAAAATGGCTAAGACAGCAGGCTCCAACTTCAACTCCACAAGCATGTTTATGGTAGTGCGCACGCCTAGTACTCCACCTGTTCCTCGAAGTACTCTTCTCCTGTAGCTGATGTATATGTGGGAATGCAAGGGTGAGTACATGTAGTACTCAGCAAGTGTGGAAAATGTATGACATGTAGTTTACAACAAGGTAGGGAATAAAGAGGTTCATTGCAGCAAGCAAATTTTAATTCACAAACATGGTAAAAACAACAATTATTTATAGGTCAGTTAAATCCCAACATAACCAAGTAATTCAGCAACATTCTTTCATCATAATTCACCATTTATCAAGCTTTAACCAGCCAATAATGTTTTTCAAGTTCATCTCATACTCATAAGTATTCATAACCATCTCATTTTCATAGAACTGAAACCAAACTCATTATCATGACCCAAAACAGTCCCAAAACCAATCCCAATGACTATACCCGAACAACCATCCCAAGTCTTGCCTCTAATCACGGAAGTTGGCCAGATGCTTGTAACCGGAAGCACGGCTATCATGATAGTTTTACACTCTGCAGAGGTGGCACTACTTTACCCACAAGTTCGTGATTTTGTCACCCATCGGCGACTAGAGAAAACCTCCATCTGCCATTACACAACCGTCAGTGTATGGCCAAGAGATCACAAAATAGCCTTTACAAAGGGGCTACTAGAATCTACGGACCCACTGAGGTTTCACCGGCAGACTCGAATCTCCATTCTCCCACCCACGGCCCCCCTCTTGTGCCAAGCAGTTCCCAGAGCAGTCTTCCTCGACTCCCATTCACCGCACCATCCAATGGTCCATAACAAGCTAGCAACACACCTTATTAGTCAGCTAAGCCGCACCCATATTTGGCCTTGTGGTGGCACTATTTTCCTGGCATGTGCTTGCATGAACCGGTCCTTAGATCTACGGCAAAAAAACCACCATCTCATTCAGCAACATCCATGATCCAAGCTTGCCGAGATATCCCCGACTCCATGCTCATTAACATCATCAAGTTCTCATTATCTTTATTCTCATGAGTGCAGTAGCTAAACATGTTTTATTTCAGCTTCCCGTATCCCGTAAGTTGAGCGAAGCAAAAGGGAAAACAACCATACCCGACTCATTAACTTTACCGGCGACAAGGATGGTTAACAAAACTAGTAAACTCAAATAAAAGGGTGTCCCATCAAGTTGACACAAGCATACAAGTTTTTGCAAGCAAAACAGTTTAAAAATATGGGATCAATATGATCAAGGGGCACTTGCCTTGCTCCCATGGTTCGTGTTGCTCAAGCATCTCAAATTCTTGGTGCTGTAGTTCCTCGTGGACAGCCCCTTGAGTGTGTCCTACTCACGACCACGCACATACAAAATTTACAACAATCAATTATCATGCACAAACTTTACTCAAGATGCAATGAGGTGGATGAATGCAATTCCTATGGTGCAGTTTATAAAAAACAGTTTGCATGTGTTCTTGCAAGTTTTAGTAGGCTTCCATGGGGTTTTATGATGAACAAGGCTGCTGGGATCAAGTTTGGACGTGGTTATGATCTTAACACAATGTGTAGATCAATTCCACTATCAAAAATTGACCTAAACATGGTCTGTCCACATGCAGAATTTTCTGCTCGTAGGGGGTGGAGAAAACGGGTACGTAGAAACAGAGGTGACGTGGTAAAAGGGGTAACCAAAACCTACCTCACTTCTTCCTTGCGGAAGGGCCTTCTCCTTGCAATGGCAGCAGCTGGAGATTTTCTTGGAGAATTATGCAGCTGCGGCTACGGCAGAACGCCGGGGGCTTCTTCTCCGGCGACGGCGAGGCGTGGCGGAGCTTTGATGGCAGCTAAAATTCAGCAAGGGGGTGGCGACTTGAACTTGGCAGCAGGGGAGAGACGGCTGCGTCCAAATAGGGCTAGGGTGGCGGCTAAGGGGGGTTTTATTTATAAGGGGGGAAAAGAGCTAGGCAGGCTTGGATTTTAGCAACTCAATTATCCAATGGCTGAAATATAATTTTAAAAGAGGTGGGAACTAGGGGATGGGATTTTATTATTTATTTTCATTTAATTGGAAAATAAAAGCCCACAAGAGTCCAAAGGGGGGAGGCTAGGGTTCCCCCCCCCTAATGGGCTGCGACCAAGGGGGTTGGGCCCAATTAGGGTTCCCCCCTAATTTGGTGCGGCCAAATTGGGGGAGAAAATCCTCCCGAATGTGGGGGAAAATCCCCCTAGGGGAATTTTGGTGAATTTTAGGAAAATCAGGAAAATTGGGAAAAATTGGGAAAATTAGGGGAGAGGGGAATTTGTGGCGAAATTGGGGAATTTTGGGGAAAAATAGGGTGGCCCAATTTGGCTATTTTATTTATTTTTTCTGTGAGACCTATGTGTGCTGAATACATTGGCTATGACGATAAAAGTTTTGAATTCTGCCAAAACACTCTATTTTGTCAAGGTCCGACTCTAGGTCCGAGCTTCGACAAAATCCAACGTAAGGCCTGACTTTCTATGGCTAGGTCCGACATGTGTTTGGTTCGCTCCGGCGGTAGGTCTCACTAGCTTTGGTAAATTCCGGTGCTAGGTTCTGCTAGCTTTGGTAAGCTCCGACTCAAGGTCCGGTTAGCTTTGGCAAGGTCCGGAGCTAAATCATAATGGTTCTGTGTTTTACCATGCAAATGTTTCGAACTTGCTTTACATCTATGGAAAGTTTGCTTAGTATTCTTTTACTGAGTTATTGAAGTGTTATGGCTGTTTACGGTGGTTACCATTTTGCTATGGTTTGCAACATGCTTATGTGAAATGTTCACGTAAGGTGTTGTGGTTTTCGGAACTAACGCAAGTCAGGTCGCGGACTTGTGCTCGAAAGTATTGGTTGTTTATTCATGTGCGGGTCTTGCTTCAGTTCAAGATATGGCTGGTGACGGGATCCATTGAACTAGTATTAGGGAGAAGATGAGGTTCAACAATCATGTTCGGGATGAATTGTAGTTGAGCTGATCGGGAGGTCGCGCAGCATGTTTGGATCAAGAACAATGCATATGAAGGTATCGTGGAGGTCGTTGGAAGGTGTTTGCACGTGTGCAAGGAGTGCATGGACGTGGCAACATGGTGCCAAGGCGTGATGAAGATATGCAGACATAAAGAATTGGTAGGAAAGGTCTAACCGGCTGGATTATGGACTCAGGCTGCGGCTGAGTCGGTTATGGCTCAAATATGGAAAGATTTGAGTTGGTTATGATAGGATTTTGTGTGGGACACGAAGTTGAGTTGTTTTAGGAATGTGGGATACGTTCCTAAGGTGTTTGGAAGTCTTAAGATGGCTTCTATCTGTGTACAGAATAGTCTTGAGCAGTTATGGAAAGTTTCAATTCAGAAACTAACTAGGATTAGAGTCCTAGATTGAATTGGGTTGGCCTCCGGGCTGGTTATATAAGCAAGGGAGGCCAGAGCTCATGGTATGACGACCTTGTGTTGTTCCTCTTATATTTTGATCAATAAAATTCGTAATTTATAGGAGCTTTTGTGCCTTGTTCATCCGACTTGTTTTTGTCAAGTCTTTCTCGTCGAGTTTCTAGGCAGCACGACAGTGCTTCGGTGTTTTGATCATAACTCGAGTTTTACATATCCAATTAACTTTATTATTTTTGGGTTGTCCTCAAAACTTGATTATCTATCATCTCTGGCAATTTCACGGTCATTGGATTTGGAATTTCTGATCTACACGAGTTTCTTTGCAGTGTTGCAGATCTGGTTTTTACTCGAGTAGAATAGATTGACCTTCGTTTGATCTTTTAATCATAACTTGAGTTTTTTCTTGACGGATTTCCGTTATTCTTGTTGTCGTGTCTTCATGACTTGATTCTGTATAATATATACCACGGTTGAACACATTTAGATTTCTTTAACAGATCGATTTTCTGCAAAGGGGTTTTTGTTGCTTCCGCTAAAAAGTTTAAATCTACCATTCACGCCCCCTCTGGTAGCTTTTCACGTGCTCTTTGATCCTACAACTGGTATCAGGGCCACGTGCTCTAATATTTGTGATTTTCACGTGTTTTGACTAATCATAATGGAGAAATACTCCGCAAAACCTTGTGTGTTCAGTGGCATTGATTTTCAGGTTTGGAAGGCACGTATGGAAGCTTTCATCCAGGCGCAAGGCTTCGCAATATGGGAAAAGGTGTACAAGCCTTATTATGTGCCGTGAAATGATCAAGTCACAGCTATGAACATGAGAGATGTCGGCAACAACAACAATGAACGGAACTTGATCATACAAGGATTAACTCAAAGTGACTTCGACCCTGTTGCACACCTCCGATCTGCATACGATGTGCGGAAAGCACTTTGTGACTACCAAGAAGGATCCAACTCGATCAAGAAGGTAAGACAAGATATGTTCAAGAAAGAATACATGCGCTTCGAGATGCAACCCGGTGAGTCAATCGATGACCTCTTTTCTCGCTTCAATAAAATTCTCAGCAACTTGCGTAGTGTCAACGTTAATTTTTCAGATGTTGAAAATGCTAGGAAATTACAAAGTGTGTTAGACATGTCAATTTGGGAGATGAAAATTACATCTATTCGTGAATCTACTGTCATGAGTACACTTACATTAGATGTGCTATCTTCTATGTTAAAAACTCATGAAATTGACATAGTATCATGTAAGAACCCCAACAAGTCTCTTGCATTTGTTTCACAACGTGACATGCCTAGCTCTAGTCAATCTTCATCTTGTGGTACACTTTCTTTGTTGTCCTATCTAACCCTTGAACACATTGAAGAGTTTCCAGAGGAAGAACTTGCACTCATCTCTACTCGGTTCTCAAAATCATTGCAAAATGTGAGAACTAGAAGGAGAGGAAGTGCCGGACCTCAACGATGCTTCGAATGTGGTAAGACAGAACATTTTCGTATGGATTGCCGTAACCTTTCAGGTCCTACTTTCCTTGATGAAAAACAAACTAGGACGAAGCACTCCTCTGCAAACGACAAGAAAAAGAAGAAGGGTTTTATAAGACGCCAATTGGTAAATAGTTTTATCTACGCACTTCAAGAACTTTGCTCGAGCGATGTGGACATCGGAAGTGACGAAGATGAAGATGATTTGGCAAACTTATGCTTCATGGCGGGCAAGTCAAGTTCAAGTATGGAGGAGGCAGAACACAACAGCGACAATGAAGAGGTATGTCCTACTTGCGAAGAAATGTGTGATGCTATTTCTCGTGCCACTGTTATGGTTAAGAAAAAGGACAAAAAGATTAGAGACAATGCTGTCAAAATTGAGTCACTAGAATCTGAAATTAATCGTTTGAAATCTTTGATTCCTAGTGATGATTCTTGTTCCTCATGTGATTTAATATATGAACAATTGTCCTCTCTAAGAAGTGCACATACCTCCACACTTGATAAACTTGAGTTAGAGATTGAAAAGAACAGAGATCTTGCTGCACTTAATGATAAAAACTTGAAAGATGCTTATTGTTCTACAATTGATTTGCATTGTTCTACTTGTGATGATCTTAATAAGAAACTACAAGATGCTATGAATGAAATTTTTATATTGAACAATGCTTTACGTGCTCATGAAGTTAAGTATTGTTCCAATTGCAAACTAAAAGGAAAAACTTCATGTCAAAACTGCCTAGACTTGTCTAAGAAACTTGATGACATGAATAGGACACTAGAGTGGTTTTTATAATGGGAATAAGAATCTGAACTTGCTGTTGAATTCTTCTAAATCTTGCAATCATAAAACTGGTTTAGGTTTTGATTCTCATGCTCATGCTAAAGCACATCCACCTAAAATTGTAAAGTCATTAGGAAGTGGTTTTATTAAAACAGTTCCTAAACAAAAAGAAGTGGTTTTTAAATCTGCAGGAGTGTTGTCTCATTTGGTTTCGAATAAACATGTTGTCTGCTCAACTAGACATGAACATAAAGTTAAATTTAATTGTACCTACTGTGGTAGAGATGGTCATGTCATTGATTTTTGTTATAGACTAGCTAAGCAAAAGAAAATAGAAAGAATGATTGTTAGATCACATAACAACCGTGCAAAACCTGTTGTGTGTGCTGAACCAAATGTTAGGAATATGCAACCTGCTTTAATGATTCAGAAACATGCAAAGTTTGCTTCCGGACCTACTGTTTTTAGTGCTACTCATGTAAGACCTCATAGGTCAGTAGTTGGGTACAAAAATCCTCAAACTTTGGCTCATAAACCTGCTGTTTTATCTCAGCCTTTGTGTGTTACTTCTGCCGGACGTCGTGTGACTCAGTGTCACACCCGGTTTTTCCGAAGAAACAACCAAGTGAATATCACATGTATGCCAGGATCATTTTCTCATACATGTGATGACAAATAGTGAAGCATCATTTATTACAAGCCAGGTGTCGAGTATAAATAAGTCTTACATCGCAAATGTCTCAATGGACACTAATGCTTCATCACAAGTAAATAAACTAGCAGCGGAATATTATTCTTTTAGGGCTCCATCACAGGCGTTGCCCGGGGGTCTTCATGAACCTAAAAACCATCCTCGGGTCCAAAATCTTGGTCATTATACACCACCTCATTATCTTGACCTGAGCAGCAATATAAACCAACAAATATGCAAGGTTGAGTACCAATGGTACTCAGCAAGTGTGGGAAAATTATATCATGCATGGCTAGAACAAGGAGAGGTTGAACTCATGGTTAAAGCACTACGCAATTAATACCTATCACCTTAGCTTATTAAGCACCTACATTACTACACAAGTGAAATGGTCCCAATCTCCCATCCCATCATCATAATCCAATAACTATACCATTATTTCCAATGTTAAGCTCCCCGCTTAACATCCACAACTTCCAAAAACCATCACTCCTCTAATCATGAATAAGTCCAGGCCGCTCTTGACCGTGAGCACGGCTGTCAAGACAGTTTTGACTCTGCAGAGTTTGTACCACTGTACCCACATGTAGTGATTTCATCCCCCGTTGCCGGGTGGACTAAAAGAACCTCCATTATGCCAGTGGCTACGATCCACATTCACACTTCCCAGATGTGCAGCCAGGAGATCACTACGAAGCCTTTACAAAGGGATTCCCGACGAGCGTGGGCCCACTGAGGTTTCACCCCTAACAGCATACAAGAGGCTCCAACTCCGCTGCAGTGGCCCCCTCTTGAGCCTTGCGGTTCATATGGTAGTCCAGCTGACACCCACTCCCCGCACCATCCAACACACCCATACTATGCCGGGAATACACCTAATTAATTGGCCAAGCTGCCCCATCTCAGCATGTGGTTGGCACTGTAAAGCCGGGTTACGTGCTCCATGAACCGGTCCTTAGGATCCAGGCAAGTACTAGACACAAACCCAAGTCTCGTGCACCCAGCACACAACCAAAACATCCAACTTGCCTTGATCCCTACCTCTACATAACTCACAATGTCTCATTCAAGAGTATGGTAATATAAACTGATGATCACATGTCCCAAATATCCCATTCTAAGCATGGCTAAGCATATGCATGGAAATAAATGACATGGTAAAATAAATCCCAACCCAAGCTACAAGGAAACAAGGTAATGCAATTCTAAGTAAACTTTCTAGCATGGGTTTCATATTTAACTTGACAATGCAAATAATTCTATCTACACATCCTAGCATGGGATCAAAGTGGTCAAGGACACTTGCCTCCTTCTTGCTGCTCTTGAAATGGGTAGTCCTGATCTTGGAAAGGAATAACTTGCTCTTGAACAGGTTCTACTTCATACCATCACACATAGCAAAAGAAAAACAACGATCATAAGACATAGTTCACACTTCTACTTCATACAAACTACACATTCATATTTATAAAAGTTATTTACCATTATATGTGTTGTGGTTACTTTATGTGTGTTAAGTTGTGGCTTGCATGCACTTTTAACCATGTATATATGATTCCTACTTTTGTGTCCACATTTATACTTACATACTATTTATATGGGTTTCCAATAAATTTCTTATATTCAACTACTACACCTTTTTACTACCAAGTGTGTATGAAAAGTATTTTTCTTCCCCATATGTGCCTTCATAATTTCTACCAACCCTAAACTGAACCCTTTGGAATTTAAAAACTCCATTTATCATTTTTTTTATACTCCCATGCATAATTGTGTATTTTATTATGAAATTAGTAATACACATCACCTAAACAGTATAGGTTCTGGTCCTAAATAATTTAATAACATATTTTGACCTTGGCTTCTGATGTATACTATTTCATAATTAATTTCCCTATTTTTTTCTATAGCTATTCTTTACTTAAAAATGTGTCCCTATTAGGGATGGCAACGGGTGCCCATTACCCGTTTACTCGCGGATATCCGACCCGATGGGTACGGATTCGGGTATAAGTTCAGATCCACGGGTACGGGTTCGGGTAACGGGTTGAATCCAATGGATATTTCTTTCGGGTAAAAAAATCCATACCCATATCCGTATACCCGAACCCGTTCTGACATGTGGGCCAATACACCATTATATAATAGTTCTAGCTTCTAAGGTTTGGTTTTCTTTTCTTTCCAACTCCTTTGCTCGGCTGCTCGGTGTTAAACTGTTCCATAAATCTATATGCAATGTATTTTTTTTTATTAAAGCTTTTCGGGTAACGGATATACCCGCGGATAAAAAATATCCGCGGGTAACGGATACGGATAATGTTTTATACCCGCTGCGGGTAACGGGTACGGGTTCGGGTACGGATTTTATCCAGCGGGTACGGGTAACCCAATGTGATATCCGCGGGTTTTTTACCCGTTGCCATCCCTAGTCCCTATACTAATAAATGTGAATAATAGATGAAACAGATTTATTTCAGCCCAAAAATATATTTTTATCTCACTCCAAAGTTTTCTAAGTACTGAGAAAGTTTTTAATTAATTTTGACAATTATGTTTGTCCCCCTTTTTAATTTTTAAACACTAGTTACATATTCAATTTTCTAAATTAAATACTAAACAAGGCTAAAATAATGAATTCACCCCATTACAGGGTCTATAATATTATTTTCATAATTTCCAGGGGTCTAGCTACACTTATCAGAGGTGTTTTACCTAATTTTTATTAAGTCCAGGGGCTAAAACTGATTTTTAAATGAATTTACATGATTTTCTGGAGTTCCAGGGGCTAGATCTGAAGTTTCCGGGGCTAGCTCTTATTTCCCGAGAACCCCAGGGGGTAGCACGTAAGAATTCCAGTCTTTATAACGCGGGGCTGACGTGGACCGTTCGATTTTAAACCGACGGCTGAGATTATAACATCGAACCGGTACGCGGGGTTTTAAAGTCTACCGTGCAATTTAAAATAAACGGCGCACAAGCGGCCACGTCGCTCTGATCGAGCGCGGGCGGCGCTGCCGGCGGCGCACGGCGGCATCAAGCGGTGATCTCGCCGGAAAGTTTCGGATCCTCAAGAATTCTGCCTAAAACTGTGATCTCATGGCATAGATCGGTAGATGGGAGGTCAGGGATCTTACCTCGGGGGTTTTCTCGAGCTCGGGGGTCCTGGAAAGTGCTCGGCGGCGAGGTCCGAGGCAAAACCACGGCGAAGCTCGTCGGCGCTGGGTTTACACCGTAAGTCTTCGGGTTTTCTGCACCTGCAAAGTTCCCCGGAGGCGGTGGATCAAGACCAGCGAGTTAGATCAGAATTTCCGAGCTTAGATCGGCCAGAATTCACTGGCGAAGTCTCGGTGCTCACCGGAGTAAAAATCGGCGATTGCGTGGGAAAAACCGATCGGGGCTGGGGTTTTTATAGCCGGGGAGGGGCGGTGGGTCTGTTGCGATCGAGTTTGAGTCGTTTGGGACCAGAATTCGGGCTGCTGGACGCGGAAATCCGGTCGGTTGCGATCGCGCGCGCGGGAGAGAGTCCGGGGTCGCGGGGTTAGGGATGACAGGCGGGTCCCACCCGTCTGTGAGAGACAGCGCGGCGCGCTCGGGGGCGGGCTGGCGCGGGGAAACTGGGCCGGCTGGCGGGTTTCGGCCCACTGGCCGGTTTTTTTCCCGTTTCTCTTTTTCTTTTTCCATTTCTTTTCTGTTTTGAGTATAATTTGAATTCCAGTTTGAATTTCAATTTTTGCAAAACATGCAACACGTCCAAAAATTTTTAAATTCCCCTCTGAACATGGTTTAGAGTTTTGAATCAAAATTTGGGGTGTTACAGCTCTACCCCCCTTAAAAGAAATCTCGTCCTCGAGATTGGTGTTTCTAAGAAAACAATTCCGAAAATTGTGCCTTGAGCTCATCTTCCCGTTCCCAGGTGGCTTCCTCTTCTGAGTGATGCTTCCACTGCACCTTGCACATCCGGATTCTCTTATTTCTGGTGAAGCGTTCCATTGTCTCCAAAATCTTGTATGGTTGCTCGGCATAAGACAAATCTTCAGCTACATCCACTTCATTCATGGGTAACACCTCTTCAGGCGTCCTCAGGCATTTCTTGAGTTGTGACACATGAAATACATCGTGCACATCCGATAGATGAACCGGTAACTCTAGTTGGTACGCCACTTCGCCTTTTCTTTCCAAAACTTGAAAGGGTCCGATGTATCGAGGTGACAACTTCCCTTTCCCCTTGAATCGACGAAGTCCTCTGATAGGGGACACCTTGAGATAAACATAGTCTCCCACATTGAAAACGAGTTCTCTTCTTCGTACATCAGCATAACTCTTCTGGCGTGTTTGTGCTATCCTCAAGTTGTTGCGAATCTCCCTCACCTTCGCCTCGGCTTCTTGTAGCACTTCTGGACCAAACACTTTACTTTCTCCTGTTTGGTTCCAAAATAGGGGAGTTCTGCACTTCCTTCCATACAAAGCTTCAAACGGTGACATCTTCATACTAGCTTGATAACTGTTGTTATAGGAAAACTCCGCATACGGTAGGTTCTTGTCCCAACTCCTATTGTTTTTGAGTGCACATGCCCTTAACATATCTTCAAGGATCTGATTGGTTCTCTCCGTCTGCCCGTCAGTTTGAGGATGATAGGCAGAGCTGAAATTCAGATGGGTTCCCATGGTTTCATGCAACTTTTGCCAAAACCTCGAGGTGAACTGTGTCCCTCGGTCCGACACTATCTTCTTTGGCACTCCATGGTAACACACAATCCTTGACATGTACAATTCTGCCAATTTGGATCCGCTGTAGCTTTCTTTCACCGGAATGAAATGAGCTACCTTGGTTAGCCTATCAATAATGACCCATATTGAATCATACCCGGATTGGGTCCTAGGCAATCCCACGACAAAATCCATGCTGATTTCTTCCCACTTCCATTAAGGCACTTTGAGTGGTTGCAATAATCCCGCGGGTCGTTGATGTTCAGCTTTCACCAACTGACATGTGTCACATAGGGCAACATGTTCCGCGATATCTCGCTTCATGCCATACCACCAATACCTGCCTTTGAGGTCCTGGTACATCTTCGTACTCCCAGGATGAATGGAATAGTCGGAATCGTGAGCCTCCTTCAAAATTAATTCACGGATCTCCTTTACTTCTGGCACACAGATCCTTTTCCCGTGCCACACCGTTCCTTGTTCATCCTCTCTAAAACCAGGAGCTTTATTTTCCTTGATGAGCTGTCTGATCTCTTGTATCTTCTCATCATTCTTTTGGCCCTCGCGTATGTCTCGCTCGAGTGTGGAGTCCACTTCCATGGCGATGGCTTCACCACTATTTACTAGACATAGATTGAGCCTTATAACCTCGTCCTTCAATTCTGCGGGCATGTCCTTCAAGCTCAACTTATTGACCTGCACTTTCCGACTCAGAGCATTAGCCACGACGTTTGCTTTCCCAGGATGATAGTTGATGCCCACATCAAAGTCATTGATTAGCTCTAGCCATCTCCTTTGTCTGAGGTTGAGATCTGGCTGTGTGAATATGTACTTCAAACTCTTATGATCCGTATATATCTCTGTCCTCTTCCCCATCAAATAGTGCCGCCAAATTTTCAACGCGTGTACCACTGCAGCTAGTTCTAGGTAATGTGTAGGATAGTTCTTCTCGTGCTTCCGAAGCTGCCGGGATGCATATGCCACGACATGTCCTTCTTGCATGAGAACACACCCCAACCCATTTCCAGAGGCATCGCAGTACACTGTGAAATTCTTCTGCATATCTGGCATAACCAACACTGGGGCTGTTGTCAATCTCTTCTTTAGCCCCTGAAAGCTCGTATCGCACTGTGGCGTCCAGGTGAATGTGATTCCCTTTTCCAACAGTTTGGTGAGAGGTCTCGAGATCTTGGAGAATCCCTCAATAAACCGTCGATAGTATCCAGCCAATCCCAAAAAGCTTTGAACTTCCCCGACATTTTTAGGGGTTTTCCACTTCTGATATCTTCGATTTTGGCGGGATCTACGGAGATTCCTCCCTCCGAGATTATATGTCCTAAAAAGGGAACTCTCTTCAGCCAAAACTCACACTTGCTCAACTTGGCATATAGTTGGTGTTCTCTCAGCCTCTGTAACACCAACCTTAGATGTTTCTCATGTTCTTCTTCATCTTTGGAGAAGACGAGAATATCATCTATGAAAACCACCACAAATTTGTCCAGATATTCCATGAATACCTTGTTCATGAGGTACATGAAATATGCCGGGGCATTGGTTAGCCCAAAAGGCATGACAGTGTATTCATACAGTCCGTACCGAGATACGAAAGCTGTCTTGGGAATATCTGATTGCCTTATCTTGAGTTGGTGGTACCCCGACCTGAGATCAATTTTCGAGAACACACAAGCTCCCCTCAACTGATCAAACAAGTCTTCAATGCGGGGTAATGGGTAATTGTTCTTGATGGTTACCTCATTCAAGGCACGGTAATCCACGCATAACCTTTGAGTTCCGTCTTTCTTGGGCACAAATATCACCGGAGCTCCCCATGGTGAGGAACTAGGGCGAATATACCCCTTCTCCGTCAATTCTCTCAAATGATCCTTGAGCTCTTCTAGCTGCTTGGAAACCATTCGATAAGGTCTCTTGTATATCGGGGCTGTTCCCGGTACTAGCTCAATTGCGAATTCCACGTCACGGTCGGGAGGCATACCTGGCAACTCCTCCGGAAAAACATCTGGATATTCCCTGATAGTCCTGATTTCCTCAACTTTCACTTCCACTTGATTTAATTTGATGTCCCTCCTAGGCTCGTGTATCGTTATGAACTTTACTCTTGTGCCATTGGGGTGAGTTAGTTCCACTGTTCTGGTCGAACAATGGATGATTCCTTTATGTTTGGTCAACCAATCCATACCCAAAATAATATCTATCCCTTGTGAATCTATCACTATGAGGTTAGCAGTAAATACTACCCCATTAATGTCTAGGCTCACTTTGGGACACACTTGTCTTGTCCTTATTTCTCCACCTGGAGAGTTTACCGCTAGCATATGGTTCATTTGTGTGGTTGCTAGGTCATGCTTCTTAACAAACCCTTGAGCAATGAACGAGTGGGTAGCACCAGAATCAAACAGCAGAGCTGCAAGGTGTAAATTGGCAGGAAACTTACCAACTACCACGTCGGGTGCCTCTTGTGCTTCCTCCATAGTGACGTGGTTCACCCGTCCTCTCATTACATTCTGCTGTTGTGGCGGCGCAGGCTTCTTCTTTGGGCATTTATGGGTGTAGTGCCCCACTTCACCACAGCTGAAACATTGCACCCCAATCTTAGATGCTTGGCCCTTGTTGTCTTGGGGTTGGTTTGGGGGTCCTTGCACTGCTGGTCGAGGTGGATATGCGGGGCGAGGCTGCTGCACAAACTGACGTGGCGGCTGTGCTGGTGCTGCGGGAGGCCTGTAGTTTGGGTTGTACCCTCTTGGTGCTGAATAGGGTACCGCAGCACGGCTCGTCTGCCCCGTAGGTTGTTGCATCATACGTGGGCGGGTGTTGCTCCCTGAGGCCTGATGTGACCACCCCGCGTTCCTCTTATTCTCATTTTCCAGGGCCTTTAGCTTCCTTTCCACCACAAATGCTCTGTCCACCATCTTTTGAAAGCTTTCATACTCATTGGAGGACATTGCACACTGCATCTCTGCGGTAAGTCCTTCCACGAAACAATCTTGTTTCTGCTCATCAGTCTCTATGTCTCGTGGAGCATAACGGGATAGTTGAGTAAATTTAGTGAGGTATTCCCTCACCGTCATGTTTCCCTGCTGCAGTCCCAGAAACTCTTTCCTCTTGTTTTTGAGTTCACCTCTTGGGATGTAGTGGTTGAGGAAGCTACGCTTGAACTCTTCCCAAGTGATGTTCTCAGGGTCATGATGGGCGGCCACGTAGGCGGTCCACCAATCAGCAGCAGGTCCATGCAATTGATGAGAGGCAAACAGCACCCTCTCATACCCTTGGCATTGTATTATCCTCATCTTACATTCAATGGTCTTCAGCCAATCATCTGCCTCCAGAGGTTCAGCAGCACTTGCAAACTTTGGAGGTTGAGTTCCTAGAAACTCACTCAACCTTGGTTGGCGTGGTGCAGCTTGTGTAGGTGGAACTTGATGCAAGTTGGCCACCACTTGAGTCAAGTTCTGGATAAGCTGATTTTGATTCTCCAGCATTTGGTGGAGAGGATCAACTTCTTCACGGCGACCATCCCTGTCCTGGCCTCCAGAAAGATGAGGGTTGCATGCCTCATCATTGTTGTTGGCGGGGTTGGCAGCACGTCCTTTTCCTCTTCCGGCCATCTGGCAGAATCAACCAATGTCAATTTGAAATCATTTAGCATCATCTTACTACTTTCATTTGTTTGTACTTTGAAGTGTTGAGGCTTTGTTATGCTTTTACGAGGGTTCATATCTCACACCAAATAAATGCACTATTATTTCCTGTGGATTCACACACCAAAGCAAAACAATCTGAAGACGAGGCTGTGGACAATTGCTCATGGCTTCCACAACTCACGTCACACACCAAGCATTATCACACCATTAACTACGTAACGACTCGACTACTCGACCTCTTGCTAGCTAAGGGAAAGACTCTACACTACTCGTCCTCTTGAGCTGGCTCCTCGGGATCTTCCTCCTCATTTCGGCTACCTTCTGACTCTGCTTTGGGTGGGGAGGCTGCTGGTGGAGAAGTGCGACGACGCCTGATTGCTCGGCGATCCGGGGAGTCAGGAGTCCATGGATCACTCACAGTGACACACAGTTCATTCCCATCTCCTCTTTCTCTCGCCTTTAAGCAAGCTCGCAGCAACGCCTCCGTTTCCTTCAGGGTGTCTCGGACATCCTGAAGCTCTTGTTGACACTCCTGCAGTCGAGTGCTGAGCATAGCAGCATCCTCCAAGCACAAGTCCATGTGCTCATGGGAAGTCCCTTGCTGCACCGGTGGGTACTTGTACTCCGTGGTACCACTCTCACGTTGGAGGACATACATGTACTCAGTTTTGTCCAAGTGGCGACGATAGATGTGACTCTGGCAGGTGATGGCCTCCCAGGTGACATCTTTCTCCGCATCAACTTGTGTTGCTCGACAAGCTGGGGAGTGGTGAATCTTAAGCAGCTGATTCTCGTGTATAATCCTCATCTCCGAACTCCATTCTTCCCTCTTCTCACGGATGGTCCTGGTGGAGTTATAGTGGATGATTAGCTTGCCCGTATTGCCGGCGGCTTCGAGCATACGCCGAAGACGGCGCAACAAATCTCCTACTGCCAATCCATAGGAAATGTACGTCACTGGACGACTCTCCTCTCTTTCGGCAAGGGCAACTACGGGAACTCTCCCTCCTGTGGACTTACGAGCGGTGCGAATCATGCGAACCATCTAAAACAAAAGAATTTAAAATTAGGTTAGATAAATTCTCAAACAAAAATCCTATTTTGAATGAAAGTTGGGGTAAGATGAAGAAAATGACTCCTTTAATAACACTTTTCCACCCACACCTTGGAAAATAGTTTTTAAGAAAATAGGGCCCTTCAATACGTCCATTTCTACCTTGGTCCACGTTCCTACGGGCAACCTTGGCTCTGATACCACCTCTGTCACACCCGGTTTTTCCGAAGAAACAACCAAGTGAATATCACATGTATGCCAGGATCATTTTCTCATACATGTGATGACAAATAGTGAAGCATCATTTATTACAAGCCAGGTGTCGAGTATAAATAAGTCTTACATCGCAAATGTCTCAATGGACACTAATGCTTCATCACAAATAAATAAACTAGCAGCGGAATATTATTCTTTTAGGGCTCCATCACAGGCGTTGCCCGGGGGTCTTCATGAACCTAAAAACCTTCCTCGGGTCCAAAATCTTGGTCATTATACACCACCTCATTATCTTGACCTGAGCAGCAATATAAACCAACAAATATGCAAGGTTGAGTACCAATGGTACCCAGCAAGTGTGGGAATATTATATCATGCATGGCTAGAACAAGGAGAGGTTGAACTCATTGTTAAAGCACTACGCAATTAATACCTATCACCTTAGCTTATTAAGCACCTACATTACTACACAAGTGAAATGGTCCCAATCTCCCATCCCATCATCATAATCCAATAACTATACCATTATTTCCAATGTTAAGCTCCCCGCTTAACATCCACAACTTCCAAAAACCATCACTCCTCTAATCATGAATAAGTCCAGGCCGCTCTTGACCGTGAGCACGGCTGTCAAGACAGTTTTGACTCTGCAGAGTTTGTACCACTGTACCCACATGTAGTGATTTCATCCCCCGTTGCCGGGTGGACTAAAAGAACCTCCATTATGCCAGTGGCTACGATCCACATTCACACTTCCCAGGTGTGCAGCCAGGAGATCACTACGAAGCCTTTACAAAGGGATTCCCGACGAGCGTGGGCCCACTGAGGTTTCACCCCTAACAGCATACAAGAGGCTCCAACCCCGCTGCAGTGGCCCCCTCTTGAGCCTTGCGGTTCATATGGTAGTCCAGCTGACACCCACTCCCCGCACCATCCAACACACCCATACTACGCCGGGGATACACCTAATTAATTGGCCAAGCTGCCCCATCTCAGCATGTGGTTGGCACTGTAAAGCCGGGTTACATGCTCCATGAACCGGTCCTTAGGATCCAGGCAAGTACTAGACACAAACCCAAGTCTCGTGCACCCAGCACACAACCAAAACATCCAACTTGCCTTGATCCCTACCTCTACATAACTCACAATGTCTCATTCAAGAGTATGGTAATATAAACTGATGATCTCATGTCCCAAATATCCCATTCTAAGCATGGCTAAGCATATGCATGGAAATAAATGACATGGTAAAATAAATCCCAACCCAAGCTACAAGGAAACAAGGTAATGCAATTCTAAGGAAACTTCCTAGCATGGGTTTCATATTTAACTTGACAATGCAAATAATTCTATCTACACATCCTAGCATGGGATCAAAGTGGTCAAGGACACTTACCTCCTTCTTGCTGCTCTTGAAATGGGTAGTCCTGATCTTGGAAAGGAATAACTTGCTCTTGAACAGGTTCTACTTCATACCATCACACATAGCAAAAGAAAAACAACAATCATAAGACATAGTTCACACTTCTACTTCATACAAACCACACATTCATATTTATAAAAGTTCTTTACCATTATATGTGTTGTGGTTACTTTATGTGTGTTAAGTTGTGGCTTGCATGCACTTTTAACCATGTATATATGACTCCTACTTTTGTGTCCACATTTATACTTACATACTATTTATATGGGTTTCCAATAAATTTCTTATATTCAACTACTACACCTTTTTACTACCAAGTGTGTATGAAAAGTATTTTTCTTCCCCATATGTGCCTTCATAATTTCTACCAACCCTAAACTGAACCCTTTGGATTTTAAAAACTCCATTTATCATTTTTTTTATACTCCCATGCATAATTGTGTATTTTATTATGAAATTAGTAATACACATCACCTAAACAATATAGGTTCTGGTCCTAAATAATTTAATAACATATTTTGACCTTGGCTTCTGATGTATACTATTTCATAATTAATTTCCCTATTTTTTTTCTATAGCTATTCTTTACTTAAAAATGTGTCCCTATACTAATAAATGTGAATAATAGATGAAACAGATTTATTTCAGCCCAAAAATATATTTTTATCTCACTCCAAAGTTTTCTAAGTACTGAGAAAGTTTTTAATTAATTTTGACAATTATGTTTGTCCCCTTTTTAATTTTTAAACACTAGTTACATATTCAATTTTCTAAATTAAATACTAAACAAGGCTAAAATAATGAATTCACCCCATTACAGGGTCTATAATATTATTTTCATAATTTCCAGGGGTCTAGCTACACTTATCAGAGGTGTTTTACCTAATTTTTATTAAGTCCAGGGGCTAAAACTGATTTTTAATTGAATTTACATGATTTTCTGGAGTTCCAGGGGCTAGATCTGAAGTTTCCGGGGCTAGCTCTTATTTCCCGAGAACCCCAGGGGGTAGCACGTAAGAATTCCAGTCTTTATAACGCGGGGCTGACATGGACCGTTCGATTTTAAACCGACGGCTGATATTATAACATCGAACCGGTACGCGGGGTTTTAAAGTCTACCGTGCGATTTAAAATAAACGGCGCACAAGCGGCCACGTCGCTCTGATCGAGCGCGGGCGGCGCTGCCGGCGGCGCACGGCGGCGGGAAGCGGCGATCTCGCCGGAAAGTTTCGGATCCTCGAGAATTCTGCCTAAAACTGTGATCTCATGGTATAGATCGGTAGAGGGGAGGTCAGGGATCTCACCTCGGGGGTTTTCTCGAGCTCGGGGGTCCTGGAAAGTGCTCGGCGGCGTGGTCCGAGGCAAAACCACGGCGAAGCTCGTTGGCGCTGGGTTTACACCGTAAGTCTTCGGGTTTTCTGCACCTGCAAAGTTCCCCGGAGGCGGTGGATCAAGACCAGCGAGTTAGATCAGAATTTCCGAGCTTAGATCGGCCAGAATTCACCGGCGAAGTCTCGGTGCTCACCGGAGTAAAAATCGGCGATCGCGTGGGAAAAACCGATCGGGGCTGGGGTTTTTATAGCCGGGGAGGGGTGGTGGGTCTGTTGCGATCGAGTTTGAGTCGTTTGGGACCAGAATTCGGGCTGCGGGACGCGGAAATCCGGTCGGTTGCGATCGCGCGCGCGGGAGAGAGTCCGGGGTCGCGGGGTTAGGGATGACAGGCGGGTCCCACCCGTCTGTGAGAGACAGCGCGGCGCGCGCGGGGGCGGGCTGGCGCGGGGAAACTGGGCCGGCTGGCGGGTTTCGGCCCACTGGCCGGTTTTTTTCCCGTTTCTCTTTTTCTTTTTCCATTTCTTTTCTGTTTTGAGTATAATTTGAATTCCAGTTTGAATTTGTATTTTTGCAAAACATGCAACACGTCCAAAAATTTTTAAATTCCCCTCTGAACATGGTTTAGAGTTTTGAATCAAAATTTGGGGTGTTACACTCAGTACTGGATTCCTAAATGCCTTTTGACTAACCCCAGTATTGAGTCATCAACGTATTGTACTTCTATGTAGGTTACACGCTTGAGAAAGGAGAACATTTGGATTATGGATTCAGGATGCTCACGCCACATGCCCGGTAACAAAGAACGGTTCTCCTTCCTCTCTTTTGTGTCACATGTAGAAAATGTTACTTTTGCCGATAATTCTTCAACTCCTATAATTGCTAAGGGTTCGGTTAGAGTAAATAATCACTACACTTTAAACGATGTGGCACTTGTTAAATTTTTGAAATACAGCTTGCTTTCTGTTTCACAATTGCTAGATGAAAATCTGGAAATTATTTTCACTAAAAATTGTTGCATGGTTGTAGGTTCACATAGTGAGCTCACTTTTAATATGTCTTGGTTTGGAAGAGTTTTTAAAGCTTATTTTGATATTTCATCCTCTAAGCATAGATTTCTAGTTGCTAGTGATCCAAAAGACTTATATTTTTGGCATCGTAGATTTGGTCACGTAGGCTTTGATCATCTCACACGTTTTAGTAATCTTAATCACATACGTGGGCTGCCTAAGCTTAAAGGGGACAAAGAAATTTTGTGCTCTTCTTGTAGACATGCTAAGATGGTTGCAGGTTCACATGCTCCTCTCACAATGACTATGACAACTGAACCGGGTCAACTTTTGCACCTTGACACCGTAGGACCTTCACGTGTTCAATCATTCGGAGCCAAATGGTATGTTCTTGTGATTGTTGATGACTATTCTAGATACTCTTGGGTTTATTTTATGGCATATAAGAATGAAACTTTTAGTCACTTTAGAAACTTATTTCTTAGATTATCAATTGATTACCCAGGATCTTTAAAAGCAATTAGAAGTGATAACGAACCAAATTTAAAAATCAATCTTTTGATCACTTTTGTGCTGAAAATGGAATAGATCATAATTTTATTCACCATATGTACCTCAACAAAACGTTTTTGTAGAGAGAAAGAACAGAACCTTAGTTGAGATGGCTAGGACTATGCTTGTTGAATATCAAACTGCTAAAAAATTTTGGGCCGATGCAATTGCAACTACTTGTTTTTGTCTCAAATCGTGTTTTCTTGCGTGCTAAGCAAGGTAAAACGCCATATGAACTTTGGTTTGGACATAGGCCTAGTGTCATACACTTTCAGGTCTTTGGTTGCAAATGCTTTGTTAAGAAACATGGTAATCTTGATAAATTTGAACGTAGATCCGTTGATGGCATGTTTCTTAGTTACCCATCTCATACTAGAGGCTGTCGTGTGCTTTTACATAAGACTAACAAAATTGTGGAGACTTGTGAGGTTTCTTTTGATGAAGCAAGCCCAGGTACTAGCTCTAATATTGCAGGACCAGTAGATTGACCATATCCCTAGGGGGATAGTATTTTCATCGAAGAAGATGAAGAAATGATGCTGCTGCCCAAAAATTCAGGAGCTAATGACATTGTTCCAGCTCCTGAATTTGATTCACAACCAGCACCGGTGACCACCATTGCTGGTCCAGATCGTCCTCAAGTCACAAGTTCTTTAATTTGAGATGAACATGAAGAATAAGGAGCTTGTGAATTGTCTACTCCCCTCCGGTTCCTTAAAAGTCATCCTCCACAAAAAATGATTGGAAGCTTGCACGAACGAGTCACATGGACCAGCTATGATGAGTTCAGAATTTGAGATGAGTATGATGGAAGAACTCACATACTTTTTGGGGCTGCAAATCAAGCAAACCAAGGAGGGTACTTTTGTGCATCAAACAAAGTATACAAGAGACCTTCTTAAGCGCTTCAACATGGACAAAAGCAAGTCTCTTCAGACACCAATGGGTACAGCAATGACACTGGAACTTGATGAAGATGGTGAATCCGTGGATCAAAAATAATATAGAACTACGATTGGATCACTTTTGTACCTCACGACATCAAGACCGGACATACAATTCAGCGTATGTCTTTGTGCATGATTTCAAGCTTCCCCACGTGCTTCACATCGTCAAGCCGTCAAAAGAATTCTCAGGTACTTACATGGAACTCAAGAATTTGGGATTTTTCTTCCTTCTTCCTCAACCGTTACTTTGAAAGCTTGTTCGGATGCTGATTTTGGGGGTTGTAGAATTGATAAGAAAAGTACTTCGGGTGCTTGTCATTTTCTTGGTAATTCACTTGTTGCTTGGTCCTCTAGAAAAAAAATTCAGTTGCACAATCCACAGCCGAATCTGAATATGTAGCTGCTGCTAGCGCTTGCTGACAAATTCTTTGGATTGTTGAAACACTTAAGGACTATGGGGTTGATCTAGATAGTGTTCCACTATTTTGTGATAATGCTAGTGCCATTTGCATTGCTAAAAACCCCGTGCAACATTCAACAACAAAGCACATTGACATTAGGTACCACTTTCTCCGTGATAATGTTGAAAAAGGAAACATTGTGGTTCACCATGTAGATACCGAACAACAATTGGCTTACATTTTTACAAAACCTTTGGATTTCACTCATTTTTGTTTCATTCGTAGTGAAATAGAGATTATGCATCGTCATGGCTTAAATTGAGGGGGGGTTTTGAAACTTGGGAACTATACGTGTGAATCTGAATTTAAAATAATATAAGCATAGTATTTCATACATATATGACTTTGTGATTCCTTTTATATGCTTAAAGTTCTTACTACATTACTCATGTTATACATTTTGTAGTTTTTGCCATGACTAGTAATTGGTATAATTATTTACACTAAATATGGTCGTGATCAAACTTTCTTGCTGTTTTAAACTTGTTGCATGCTCACAAGTGCTTTTATTAATGAAAAAATAATGAACCAACTAGTCACATGTTGAGATTTTATGTTCAAATGAAAAATTAAGAAAAAGATCAAAAGAATATGCATGCATCGCACTTCTTCTTTTGAGATGGCATATCATTGCACTTAGATATGAACTTGGAAGAAGTTGTGTATGACTAAAACCTTGTCCTTAAGCTTCTGATTGTCAAAAGACATAGGCTGGGCTTGGTTGGTTAGAATAAGGCTGATGCGGCATATAATCTCTTGCAAATGTCATATGATCTGCATTTGTGCTTTGAAAAATAATTAAAATGCAGAAAAATTGTCGCTTTCAGGTCTTGACATAGTTAAGTTTGTGAGATCATGACTTGCTTAAATTGAAAATTACACTTGATCTCTAGCATGGCTTCTACTTTATGTATCGCATTGATGTGATAGTGTAAGTTACTTGATAGTATGGCTTGGATGAGCTTTGTTTTATATGTATATGTTATAAATATGTTCATAACAATTAAAATTTCTCTTTTAAACCTTGCTGAATACATTGTCAAAGGGGAAGAAATTGATCACACATGGCACGATTCATAAGTGTTTTGGCACGATTCTTCTCAGGGGGAGATTTTTGTTTTTCTTCTCATTTTATTTCTGATTTACAAAGGGGGAGAAATATGTAGAGGGGGAGAAATTTTTGTTTCGAAATTTGTTTATCATTTGATTGTTTTTAAAACTTTTCATGTGAATAAGTCAATGTTTAGATTTTAAGTGGTGTTGCCAATGCATTCATCAAGGGGGAGATTGTGAGACCTATGTGTGCTGAATACATTGGCTATGATGATAAAAGTTTTTAATTCTGCCAAAACACTCTTTTTGTCAAGGTCCGACTCTAGGTCCGAGCTCCGACAAGATCCGATGTAAGGTCCGACTTGCTATGGCTAGGTCCGACATGTGTTTGGTTAGCTCCGGTGGTAGGTCTGACTAGCTTTGGTAAGTTCCGGTGCTAGGTTCTGCTAGATTTGGTAAGCTCCGGCTCAAGGTCCGGTTAGCTTTGGCAAAGTCCAGAGCTAAATCACAATGGTTTTGTTTTTACCATGCAATGTTTCGAACTTGCTTTACATCTATGGAAAGTTTGCTTAGTATTCTTTTTCTATGTTTTTGAAGTGTTATGGCTGTTTACGGTGGTTAACATTTTACTATGGTTTGCAACATGCTTATGTGAGGTGTTCACGTAAGGTGTTATGGTTTTCAGAACTAACGTGAGTCAAGTCGCAGACTTGTGCTTGAAAGTATTGGTTGTTTATTCATGTGCAGATGTTGCTTGAGTTCAAGATATGGCTGGTGACAGGATCCATTGAACTAGTCTTAGGGAGAAGATGAGATTCAACAATCAAGTTCCGGAGGAATTGTGGTTGAGTGGATCAAGAACAATTCATATGAAGGTATCGTGGACGTCGTTGGAAGGTGTTTGCACGTGTGCAAGTAGTGCATGGACGTGGCAACATGGTTCAAAGGTGTGATGAAGAGATGTGGACGTAAAGAATTGGTAGGAAAGGTGCAACCGGCTGGATTATGGACTCAGGCTGCGGCTGAGTCGGTTACGGCTCAAATATGGAAAGATTTGAGTTGGTTATGATAGGATTTCATGTGGGACACGAAGTTGAGTTGTTTTAGAAATGTGGGATATGTTCCTAAGGTGTTTGGAAGTCTTAAGATTGCTTCTATCTGCGTATAGAAGAGTCTTGAGCAGTTATGGAAAATTTCGATTCAGAAACTGGGTAGGAAGAGTCCTAGTTTAAATTGGGTTGGCCTCCAGGCTGGTTATATAAGCAAGGGAGGCCAGAGCTCATGGTATGACGACCTTGGGCTGTTCCTCTTATGTTTTGATCAATAAAATTCGTAATTTAGAGGAGCTTTTGTGCCTTGTTCGTCCGACTCGCTTTTGTCAAGTCTTTCTCGTCGAGTTTCTGGACAGCACAACAGTGCTTCGGTGTTTTGATCATAACTAGAGTTTTACAGATCCAATTTACATGATTCTTTTTTGGTTCTACTCAAAACTTGATTATATATTATCTGTGAAAATTTCACGGTCATTGGATTTGTAGTTTCTGATCTACAAGAGTTTATTTTCAGTGTTGCAGATTTGGTTTTTACTCGAGTAGAACAGATTGACCATCGCCTTATCTTTCGATCATAACTTGAGTTTTTGTTGACGGATGTCTGTGACTCTTGTTGTAATGTCTTCGTGACTTGATTCTATGTAATATATACCACTTTTGTCACGATTGAACACATTTAGATCAGTCGCATACATGGTTTCTTTAACAAATCGATTTTCTGCCGAGGGGGTTTTTGTTGCTTCCACTAAAAAGTTTAAATCTACCATTCACCCCCTCTTGTAGCTTTTCATGTGCTCTTCGATCCTACAGAATGGGAGTCGAGAAGGCTGCCCTGGGAACTGCATGGTACATGAGGGTGTCTGTGGGTGGGAGAAAGGAGATTCGAGCCTGTCGGTGAAACCTCGGTAGGTCCGTACATCCTAGTAGCCCCTTTGTAAAGGCTATTTTGTGATCTCTTGGTCATACACCGATGGTTGTGTACTGGTATAATGGAGGTTCTTTCTAGTCGCCGACGGGTGACGAAATCACAAACTTGTGGGTAAAGTGGTGCCACCTCTGTAGAGTGTAAAACTATCATGATAGTCGTGCTTCCGGTTACAAGCACCTGGCCAACTTTCATGATTAGAGGCAAAACTTGGGTATGGTTATGGTATGGTCATTGGTATTGGTTTTGGAACTATTTTGAGTCATGAAGATGAGTTATGTTTCGGTTATATGAATATGAGATGTTTATGAATATTTATGAGTATGAGATGAACTTGAGAAAGATTATTGGCTGGTTGAGACTTGATAAATGGTGAATTATGATGAAATAATGTTGCTGATTTACTTGGTTATTGTAACACCCTCAAACTCATTCCCATGCATTGCACACATTTTTCATTTAGAGATGCATTATAAAAGAAGTAGAAATGGAGAAAGAACTATAAAAATGGAGAAAGAACCATAGAAATGGAGAAAAGAACCATAGAAATGGAGAAATAACCATAGAAATGGAGGAATGAACTATAGAAATGGAGGAAAAACCACAGAAATGGAGAAGGGCATATAGAAATGAAGAATGGGGCATAGAAATGGAGAAGGGGAATGTAGAAATGGAGAATGGGACATAGAAATGGAGAGAGGAATGTAGAAATGGAGAATGGGACATAGAAATAGAGAGGGGAATGTAGAAGTGGAGCAAGTGACATATAAATGGTAAGGAATAGGAAAAAGGTAGCTGAAATGAGTCATTTCCATTTTCCCCATAATTTCCCCAAAATCTCCAAATTCCCCAATTTCCCAAAAAAAGGGAATTTTCCCCACGTTTGGGGAATTTCATCCCCATTGCTGCCGCACCAAATCAAAAGGGGATAAGTTTGTTAAGATTGAGTTCCAATTGGAGTAGGATTCCTCCCTCTCCCCCCTTATAAATAGAACCCACCCCCCCTTTTGGCCGAAGCCCCCCCTTCCTCTCCCCCCAAGTCAGCGACTTGTCCCCCTCAACTCGCCGAGTTGGCACCCACCTCGCCGGAGTTTCGTCTCCGGTGAGCCCCGCCGATGAGCCCCACCGCCGAGCCCCGTCATCGAGACCAGCCGACGAGCCCCGTCACGCCTCGCCGTCGCCGGAAAAGAACCGACGATCTGTCCTGCCCTAATCATCCATAGAAAAATTCCTCGCTGCTGCCATTGCTAGAAGAAAGGCCCTGCCACCAAGCAGGAAGTGAGGTAGCTCTCCATTACCCATCTTACGACATCCCGCTGTTTCTACGCATCCGTTTTCTTTGCCCCCCTTTATGCAGAAACTTTTACGTGTGTACAGACCGCGTTTTTATCGGTTTTTGACGGTGGAATTGATCTACATCTTGAGTCAAGATCATGTCACACCCGGTTTTTCCGAAGAACAACCAAGTGAATCTCACATGTATGCCAGGATCATTTTCTCATACATGTGATGACAAATAGCGAAGCATCATTTATTACAAGCCAGGTGTCGAATATAAATAAGTCTTACATCACAAATGTCTCAATGAACACTAATGCTTCATCACAAGTAAATAAACTAGCAGCGGAATATTATTCTTTAGGGCTCCATCACAGGTGTTGCTCGGGGGTCTTCATGAACCTAAAAACCTTCCTCGGGTCCAAAATCTTGGTCATTATACACCACCTCATTATCTTGACCTGAGCAGCAATATAAACCAACAAATATGCAAGGTTGAGTACCAATGGTACTCAGCAAGTGTGGGAAAATTATATCATGCATGGCTAGAACAAGGAGAGGTTGAACTCATGGTTAAAGCACTACGCAATTAATACCTATCACCTTAGCTTATTAAGCACCTACATTACTACACAGGTGAAATGGTCCAAATCTCCCATCCCATCATCATAAACCAATAACCATAATCATCATTTCCAATGTTAAGCTCCCCGCTTAACTTCCAAAACCATCAATTCTCTAATCATGAATAAGTCCAGGCCGCTCTTAACCGTGAGCACGGCTGTCAAGACAGTTTTGACTCTGCAGAGTTTGTACCACTGTACCCACAAGTAGTGATTTCATCCCCCGTTGCCGGGTGGACTAAAAGAACCTCCATTATGCCAGTGGCTACGAACCACATTCACACTTCCCAGGTGTGTGGCCAAGAGATCACTACGAAGCCTTTACAAAGGGATTCCCGACGAGCGTGGGCCCACTGAGGTTTCACCCCTAACAGCATACAAGAGGCTCCAACCCCGCTGCAGTGGCCCCCTCTTGAGCCTTGCGGTTCATATGGTAGTCCAGCTGACTCCTATTCCCCGCACCATCCAACACACCCATACTACGCCGGGGATACACCTAATTAATTGGCTAAGCTGCCCCATCTCAGCATGTGGTTGGCACTGTAAAGCCGGGTTACATGCTCCATGAACCGGTCCTTAGGATCTAGGCAAGTACTAAACACAAACCCAAGTCTCGTGCACCCAGCACACAACCAAAACATCCAACTTGCCTTGATCCCTACCTCTACATAACTCATAATAGCTCATTCAAGAGTATGGTAATATAAACTGATGCTCTCATGTCCCAATTATCCCATTCTAAGCATGGCTAAGCATATGCATGTATATAAATGACATGACAAAATAAATCCCAACCCAAGCTTCAAGGAAATAAGGTAATGCAATTCTAGGGAAACTTCCTAGCATGGGTTTCATATTTAACTTGACAATGCAAATAATTCTATCTACACATCCTAGCATAGGATCAAAGTGGTCAAGGACACTTGCCTCCTTCTTGCTGCTCTTGAAATGGGTAGTCTTGGTCTTGGAATTGAATAACTTGTTCTTGAGCAGGTTCTACTTCATACCATCACACATAGCAAAAGAAAAACAACACTCATAAGACAGAGTTCACACTTCTATTTCATACAAACCACACATTCATATTTATGAAAGTTTCTTTTCCATTTTATGTGTTGTGGTTACTTTATGTGTGTTGATTTGGGGCTTGCATACACTTTTATTTATATGTGTATGATTCCTACTTTGGTGTTCATATTTATACTCACATACTATATATATATATATATATATATGTATATATGTGTGTTTCAGTTTTAAATAAATTCCTTATATATTAAACTACCAAGTATGTATGAAAAGTATTTTTCTTCTCCATATGTGCCTTCATAATTTCTATCAACCCTAAACTGAATTCTTTGTACTTTAGAAACTCCATTTATCATTTACTAGTTTCTATATTTCCAGATTTATATTCTTATGCATAATTGTGCATTTTATTATTAAATTAGTAATACACACTACCTAAACAGATTAGGTTCTGGTCCTAAATAATTTAAGATCATATTTTGACCTTGGCTTCTGATGTATACTATTTTATAATTATTTTCCCTATTTTTCTTTAACTATTCTTTACTTAAAAATGTGTCCCTACACTATTAAATGTGAATAATAAATGAAACAGATTTATTTCAGCCCAAAAATATATTTTTATCTCACTCCAAAGTTTTCTAAGTACTGAGAAAGTTTTTAATAATTTTGACAATTAGGTTTGTCCCCCTTTTTAATATTTAAACACTAGTTACATATTCAATTTTCTAAATTAAATACTAAACAGAGCTAAAATAATGAATTCACCTCATTACAGGGTCTATAATATTATTTTCATAATTTCCAGGGGTCTAGCTACACTTGTCAGAGGTGTTTTTCCTAATTTCTATGAAGTCCAGGGGCTAAAACTGATTTTTAAATGAATTTACATGATTTTCTGGAGTTCCAGGGGCTAGATCTGAAGTTTCCGGGGCTAGCTCTCAATTCCAGAGAACCCCAGGGGGTAGCACGTAAGAATTCCAGTCTTTATAACGCGGGGCTGACGTGGACCGTCTGATTTTAAACCGACGGCTGAGATTATAACATCGAACCGGTACGCGGGGTTTTAAAGTCTACCGTGCGATTTAAAATAAACGGCGCACAAGCGGCCACGTCGCTCTGATCGAGCGCGGGCGGCGCTGCCGGCGGCGCACGGCGGCGGGAAGCGGCGATCTCGCCGGAAACTTTCGGATCCTCGAGAATTCTGCCTAGAACTGTGATCTTATGGCCTAGATCGGTAGAGGGGAGGTCAGGGATCTCACCTCGAGGGTTTTCTCGAGCTCGGGGGTCCTGGAAAGTGCTCTGCGGCGAGGTCCGAGGCAAAACCACGGCGAAGCTCGTCGGAGCTGGATTTGCACCGTATATCTTCGGGTTTTCTGCACCTGCAAAGTTCCCCGGAGGCGGTGGATCAAGACCAACGAGTTAGATCAGAGTTTCCGAGCTTAGATCGGCCAGAATTCACCGGCGAAGTCTCGGTGCTCACCGGAGTGAAAATCGGCGATCGCGTGCGAAAAACTGATCGGATCGGTTGTTTTTATAGCCGGGGAAGGGCGGTGGTTCTGTTGTGATCGAGTTAGAGTCCTCAGGTTCCAGAATTCGGCTGCGGGACACGGTTTCCCGATCGGTTGCGATCGCGCGCGCGCGGGGAGAAGTCCGGGGTCGCGGGGTTAGGGATGACAGGCGGGTCCCACATGTCAGCGAGGGGCAGCGCGGCGCGCGCGGGGGCGGGCTGCGCGGGGGTTAGCTGGGCCGGCTGGGGTTTCGGCCCACTGGCCAGTTTTTTTCCGGTTTTCCTTTTTCTTTTTCATTTCTTTTCTGTTTTGAGTATAATTTGAATTCCAGTTTGAATTTGAATTTTTGCAAAACATGCAATACGTCCAAAAATTTCTAAATTCCCCTCTGAACATGTTTTATGGTTCTAAATCCAAAGATTTGAATCTTGACTAAAAATTTGGGGTGTTACAGCTCTACCCCCCTTAAAAGAAATCTCGTCCTCGAGATTGGTGTTTCTAAGAAAATAATTCCGGAAATTGTGCCTTAAGCTCATCTTCCCGTTCCCAGGTGGCTTCCTCCTCTGAGTGATGCTTCCACTGTACCTTGCACATTCTGATTCTCTTATTTCTGGTGATACGTTCCATTGTCTCCAAAATCTTGTATGGTTGCTCGGCATAAGACAAATCCTCAGCTACATCCACTTCGTTCATGGGTAACACCTCCTCAGGCGTCCTCAGACATTTCTTGAGTTGCGACACATGGAACACATCGTGCACGTCCGACAGATGTACCGGCAACTCTAGTTGGTACGCCACTTCGCCTTTTCTTTCCAAAACTTGAAAGGGTCCGATGTATCGAGGTGACAACTTCCCTTTCACCTTGAACCGACGAAGTCCTCTGATAGGGGACACCTTGAGATAAACATAGTCTCCCACGTTGAAAACGAGCTCTCTTCTTCGTACATCAGCATAACTCTTCTGGCGTGTCTGTGCTATCCTCAAGTTGTTGCGAATCTCCCTCACCTTTGCCTCGGCTTCTTGTAGCACTTCGGGACCAAATACTTTACTTTCTCCTGTTTGGTTCCAAAATAGGGGAGTTCTGCACTTCCTTCCATACAAAGCTTCAAACGGTGACATCTTCATACTAGCTTGATAACTGTTGTTATAGGAAAACTCCGCATACGGTAGGTTCTTGTCCCAACTCCTATTGTTTTTAAGTGCACATGCCCTTAACATATCTTCAAGAATCTGATTGGTTCTCTCCGTCTGCCCGTCAGTTTGGGGATGATAGGCAGAACTGAAATTCAGATGGGTTCCCATGGTTTCATGCAACTTTTGCCAAAACCTCGAGGTGAACTGCGTCCCTCGGTCCGACACTATCTTCTTTGGCACTCCATGGTAACACACAATCCTTGACATGTACAATTCTGCCAATTTGGATCCGCTGTAGCTTTCTTTCACAGGGATGAAATGAGCTACCTTGGTTAGCCGATCAATAATGACCCATATTGAATCATACCCGGATTGGGTCCTAGGCAATCCCACGACAAAATCCATGCTGATCTCTTCCCACTTCCATTCAGGCACTTTGAGTGGTTGCAGTAATCCCGCGGGTCGTTGATGTTCTGCTTTCACCAACTGACATGTGTCACATAGGGCAACATGTTCCGCGACATCTCGCTTCATGCCATACCACCAATACCTGCTTTTGAGGTCCTGATACATCTTCGTACTCCCAGGATGAATGGAATAGTCGGAATCGTGAGCCTCCTTCAAAATTACTTTACGAATCTCCTTTACTTCTGGCACACAGATCCTCTTCCCGTGCCACACCGTTCCTTGTTCATCCTCTCTAAAACCAGGAGCTTTATTTTCCTTGATGAGCTGTCTGATCTCTTGTATCTTCTCATCATTCTTTTGGCCCTCGCGTATGTCTTGCTCGAGTGTGGAGTCCACTTCCATGGCAATGGCTTCACCACTATTTACTAGACATAGATTGAGCCTTATAACCTCGTCCTTCAATTCTGCAGGCATATCCTTCAAGCTCAACTTATTGACCTGCACTTTCCGACTCAAGGCATCGGCCACGACGTTTGCTTTCCCGGGATGATAGTTGATGCCTACATCAAAGTCATTGATTAGCTCTAACCATCTCCTTTGTCTAAGGTTGAGATCTGGCTGTGTGAATATGTACTTCAAACTCTTATGATCCGTATATATCTCTGTCCTCTTCCCCATCAAATAGTGCCGCCAAATCTTCAACGCGTGTACCACTGCAGCTAGTTCTAAGTCATGTGTAGGATAATTCTTCTCGTGCTTCCGAAGCTGCCGGGATGCATATGCCACGACATGTCCCTCTTGCATGAGAACACATCCCAACCCGTTTCCAGAGGCATCGCAGTACACCGTGAAATTCTTCTGCATATCTGGCATAACCAACACGGGGGCTGTGGTCAATCTCTTCTTTAGCTCCTGAAAGCTCGTATCGCACTGTGGCGTCCAGGTGAATGTGATTCCCTTTTCCAACAGTTTGGTGAGAGGTCTCGAGATCTTGGAGAATCCCTCAATAAACCGTCGATAGTATCCAGCCAATCCCAAAAAGCTTCGAACTTCCCCGACATTTTCAGGGGTTTTCCATTTCTGGATATCTTCGATTTTGGCGGGATCTACGGAGATTCCTCCCTCCGAGATTATATGTCCTAAAAAGGGAACTCTCTTTAGCCAAAACTCACACTTGCTCAACTTGGCATATAGTTGGTGTTCTCTCAGCCTCTGTAACACCAACCTTAGATGTTTCTCATGTTCTTCTTCATCTTTGGAGAAGACGAGAATATCATCTATGAAAACCACCACAAATTTGTCCAGATATTCCATGAATACCTTGTTCATGAGGTACATGAAATATGCCGGGGCATTGGTTAGCCCGAAAGGCATGACAGTGTATTCATACAGTCCGTACCGAGATACGAAAGCTGTTTTGGGAATATCAGATTGCCTTATCTTGAGTTGGTGGTATCCCGACCTGAGATCAATTTTCGAGAACACGCAAGCTCCCCTCAACTGATCAAACAAGTCTTCAATGCGGGGTAATGGATACTTGTTCTTGATGGTCACCTCATTCAAGGCACGGTAATCCACGCATAACCTTTGAGTTCCATCTTTCTTAGGCACAAATATTACCGGAGCTCCCCATGGTGAGGAACTAGGGCGAACATACCCCTTTTCCGTCAATTCTCTCAAATGATCCTTGAGCTCTTCTAGCTGCTTGGAGTCCATTCGATAAGGTCTTTTGTATATCGGGGCTGTTCCCGGTACTAGCTCGATCGCGAATTCCACGTCACGGTCGGGAGGCATTCCTGGCAACTCCTCCGGAAAAACATCTGGATATTCCCTGATAGTCCTGATTTCCTCAACTTTCACCTCCACTTGATTTAATTTAATGTCCCTCCTAGGCTCGTGTATCGTTATGAACTTTACTCTTGTGCCACTAGGGTGAGTTAGTTCCACCGTTCTGGTCGAACAATGGATGATTCCATTATGTTTGGTCAACCAATCCATACCCAAAATAATATCTATCCCTTGTGAATCGATCACTATGAGGTTAGCGGTAAATACTACCCCATTAATGTCTAGGTTCACTTTGGGACACACTTGTCTTGTCCTTATTTCTCCACCTGGAGAATTTACCGCTAGCATATGGTTCATTTGTGTGGTTGCTAGGTCATGCTTCTTAACAAACCCTTGAGCAATGAACGAATGGGTAGCACCAGAATCAAACAGCAGAGTTGCAAGGTGTAAATTGGCAGGAAACTTACCAACTACCACGTCGGGTGCCTCTTGTGCTTCCTCCATAGTGACGTGGTTCACCCGTCCTCTCATTACGTTCTGCTGCTGTGGCTGCGTGGGCTTCTTCTTTGGACACTTATGGGCATAGTGCCCCACTTCACCACAGCTGAAACATTGCACCCCAATCTTAGATGCTTGGCCCTTGTTGTCTTGGGGTTGGTTTGGGGGTCCTTGCACTGCTGGTCGAGGTGGATATGCGGGGCGAGGCTGCTGCATAAACTGACGTTGCGGCTGTGCTGGTGCCGCGGGTGGCCTATAGTTTGGGTTGTACCCTCTTGGTGCTGAATAGGGTACTGCAGCACGGCTCGTCTGCCCCGTAGGTTGCTGCATCATACGTGGGCGGGTGTTGCTCCCTGAGGCTTGATGTGACCACCCAACCTTCCTCTTATTCTCATTTTCCAGGGCCTTCAGCTTCCTTTCCACCACAAATGCTCTGTCCACCATCTTTTGAAAGCTTTCATACTCATTGGAGGACATTGCACACTGCATCTCTGCGGTAAGTCCTTCCACGAAACAATCTTGTTTCTGCTCATCTGTCTCTATGTCTCGTGGAGCATAACGGGATAGTTGAGTGAATTTAGTGAGGTATTCCCTCACCGTCATGTTTCCCTGCTGCAGTCCCAAAAACTCTTTCCTCTTGTTTTTGAGTTCACCTCTTGGGATGTAATGGTTGCGGAAGCTACGCTTGAACTCTTCCCAAGTGATGCTCTCAGGGTCATGATGGGCGGCCACGTAGGCGGTCCACCAATCAGCAGCAGGTCCCTGCAATTGATGAGAGGCAAACAGCACCCTCTCATACCCTTGGCATTGTATGATTCTCATCTTACTTTCAATGGTCTTCAGCCAATCATCTGCCTCCAGAGGTTCAGCAGCACTTGCAAACTTTGGAGGTTGAGTTCCTAGAAACTCACTCAACCTTGGTTGGCGTGGTGCAGCTTGTGGAGGTGGAACTTGATGCAAGTTGGCCACTACTTGAGTCAAGTTCTGGATGAGTTGATTTTGATTCTCCAGCATTTGGTGGAGAGGATCAACTTCTTCACGGCGTCCACCCCGGTTCTGGCCTCCAGAAAGATGAGAGTTGCATGCCTCATCATTGTTGTTGGCGGGGTTGGCAGCACGTCCTCTTCCTCTTCCGGCCATCTGGCAGAATCACAAGTGTTAATTTGAAAGCATTTGGTATCATCTTACTACTTTCACTTGTTTGTACTTTGAAGTGTTGAAGTTTTGTTAAAATCTTACGAGGGTTTTATATCTCACACCCAATAAATGCACTATTATTTCCTGTGGGTTCACACACCAAAGCAAAACAATCTGAAGACGAGGCTGTGGACACTTGCTCATGGCTTCCACAACTCACGTCACACACCAAGCATTATCACACCATTAACTACGTAACGACTCGACTACTCGACCTCTTGCTAGCTAGGGGAAAGACTCTACACTACTCATCCTCTTGAGCTGGCTCCTCGGGATCTTCCTCCTCATTTCGACTACCTTCTGACTCTGCTTTGGGTGGGGAGGCTGCTGGTGGAGAAGTGCGACGACGCCTGATTGCTCGGCGATCCGGGGAGTCAGGGGTCCATTGATCACTTTCGGTGACACACAGTTCATTCCCATCTCCTCTTTCTCTCGCCTTTAAGCAAGCTCGCAGCAACGCCTCCGTCTCCTTCAGAGTATCTCGGACATCCTGAAGCTCTTGTTGACACTCCTGCAGTCGAGTGCTGAGCATAGCAGCATCCTCCAAGCACAAGTCCATGTGCTCATGAGAAGTCCCTTGCTGCACCGGTGGGTACTTGTACTCCGTGGTACCACTCTCACGTTGGAGGACATACATGTACTCAGTTTTGTCCAAGTGACGACGATAGATGTGACTCTGGCAGGTGATGGCCTCCCAGGTGACATCTCTCTCCGCGTCAACTTGTGTTGCTCGACAAGCTGGAGAGTGGTGAATCTTAAGTAGCTGATTCTCGTGTATAATCCTCATCTCCGAACTCCATTCTTCCCTCTTCTCTCGGATGGTCCTGGTGGAGTTATAGTGGATGATGAGCTTGCCCGTATTGCCGGCGGCTTCGAGCATACGTCGAAGACGGCGCAACAAATCTCCCACTGCCAATCCGTAGGAAAGGTACGTCACTGGACGACTCTCCTCTCTTTCAGCAAGGGCAACTACGGGAACTCTCCCTCCCGTGGATTTACGAGCGGTGCGAATCATGCGAACCATCTAAAACAAAAGAATTTAAAATTAGGTTAGATAAAATTTCAAACAAAAATCCTATTTTTGAATGGAAGTTGGGGTAAGATGAAGAAAATGACTCTTTTAATAACACTCTTTTACCCACACCTTGGAAAATAGTTTTTAAGAAAATAGGGCCCTTAAATACGTCCATTTCTACCTAGGTCCACGTTCCTACGGGCAACCTTGGCTCTGATACCACCTCTGTCACACCCGGTTTTTCCGAAGAACAACCAAGTGAATCTCACATGTATGCCAGGATCATTTTCTCATACATGTGATGACAAATAGCGAAGCATCATTTATTACAAGCCAGGTGTCGAATATAAATAAGTCTTACATCACAAATGTCTCAATGAACACTAATGCTTCATCACAAGTAAATAAACTAGCAGCGGAATATTATTCTTTAGGGCTCCATCACAGGTGTTGCCCGGGGGTCTTCATGAACCTAAAAACCTTCCTCGGGTCCAAAATCTTGGTCATTATACACCACCTCATTATCTTGACCTGAGCAGCAATATAAACCAACAAATATGCAAGGTTGAGTACCAATGGTACTCAGCAAGTGTGGGAAAATTATATCATGCATGGCTAGAACAAGGAGAGGTTGAACTCATGGTTAAAGCACTACGCAATTAATACCTATCACCTTAGCTTATTAAGCACCTACATTACTACACAGGTGAAATGGTCCAAATCTCCCGTCCCATCATCATAAACCAATAACCATAATCATCATTTCCAATGTTAAGCTCCCCGCTTAACTTCCAAAACCATCAATTCTCTAATCATGAATAAGTCCAGGCCGCTCTTAACCGTGAGCACGGCTGTCAAGACAGTTTTGACTCTGCAGAGTTTGTACCACTGTACCCACAAGTAGTGATTTCATCCCCCGTTGCCGGGTGGACTAAAAGAACCTCCATTATGCCAGTGGCTACGAACCACATTCACACTTCCCAGGTGTGTGGCCAAGAGATCACTACGAAGCCTTTACAAAGGGATTCCCGACGAGCGTGGGCCCACTGAGGTTTCACCCCTAACAGCATACAAGAGGCTCCAACCCCGCTGCAGTGGCCCCCTCTTGAGCCTTGCGGTTCATATGGTAGTCCAGCTGACTCCTATTCCCCGCACCATCCAACACACCCATACTACGCCGGGGATACACCTAATTAATTGGCTAAGCTGCCCCATCTCAGCATGTGGTTGGCACTGTAAAGCCGGGTTACATGCTCCATGAACCGGTCCTTAGGATCTAGGCAAGTACTAAACACAAACCCAAGTCTCGTGCACCCAGCACACAACCAAAACATCCAACTTGCCTTGATCCCTACCTCTACATAACTCATAATAGCTCATTCAAGAGTATGGTAATATAAACTGATGCTCTCATGTCCCAATTATCCCATTCTAAGCATGGCTAAGCATATGCATGTATATAAATGACATGACAAAATAAATCCCAACCCAAGCTTCAAGGAAATAAGGTAATGCAATTCTAGGGAAACTTCCTAGCATGGGTTTCATATTTAACTTGACAATGCAAATAATTCTATCTACACATCCTAGCATAGGATCAAAGTGGTCAAGGACACTTGCCTCCTTCTTGCTGCTCTTGAAATGGGTAGTCTTGGTCTTGGAATTGAATAACTTGTTCTTGAGCAGGTTCTACTTCATACCATCACACATAGCAAAAGAAAAACAACACTCATAAGACAGAGTTCACACTTCTATTTCATACAAACCACACATTCATATTTATGAAAGTTTCTTTTCCATTTTATGTGTTGTGGTTACTTTATGTGTGTTGATTTGGGGCTTGCATACACTTTTATTTATATGTGTATGATTCCTACTTTGGTGTTCATATTTATACTCACATACTATATATATATATATATATGTATATATGTGTGTTTCAGTTTTAAATAAATTCCTTATATATTAAACTACCAAGTATGTATGAAAAGTATTTTTCTTCTCCATATGTGCCTTCATAATTTCTATCAACCCTAAACTGCATTCTTTGTACTTTAGAAACTCCATTTATCATTTACTAGTTTCTATATTTCCAGATTTATATTCTTATGCATAATTGTGCATTTTATTATTAAATTAGTAATACACACTACCTAAACAGATTAGGTTCTGGTCCTAAATAATTTAAGATCATATTTTGACCTTGGCTTCTGATGTATACTATTTTATAATTATTTTCCCTATTTTTCTTTAACTATTCTTTACTTAAAAATGTGTCCCACACTATTAAATGTGAATAATAAATGAAACAGATTTATTTCAGCCCAAAAATATATTTTTATCTCACTCCAAAGTTTTCTAAGTACTGAGAAAGTTTTTAATAATTTTGACAATTAGGTTTGTCCCCCTTTTTAATATTTAAACACTAGTTACATATTCAATTTTCTAAATTAAATACTAAACAGAGCTAAAATAATGAATTCACCTCATTACAGGGTCTATAATATTATTTTCATAATTTCCAGGGGTCTAGCTACACTTGTCAGAGGTGTTTTTCCTAATTTCTATGAAGTCCAGGGGCTAAAACTGATTTTTAAATGAATTTACATGATTTTCTGGAGTTCCAGGGGCTAGATCTGAAGTTTCCGGGGCTAGCTCTCAATTCCAGAGAACCCCAGGGGGTAGCACGTAAGAATTCCAGTCTTTATAACGCGGGGCTGACGTGGACCGTCTGATTTTAAACCGACGGCTGAGATTATAACATCGAACCGGTACGCGGGGTTTTAAAGTCTACCGTGCGATTTAAAATAAACGGCGCACAAGCGGCCACGTCGCTCTGATCGAGCGCGGGCGGCGCTGCCGGCGGCGCACGGCGGCGGGAAGCGGCGATCTCGCCGGAAACTTTCGGATCCTCGAGAATTCTGCCTAGAACTGTGATCTTATGGCCTAGATCGGTAGAGGGGAGGTCAGGGATCTCACCTCGAGGGTTTTCTCGAGCTCGGGGGTCCTGGAAAGTGCTCTGCGGCGAGGTCCGAGGCAAAACCACGGCGAAGCTCGTCGGAGCTGGATTTGCACCGTATATCTTCGGGTTTTCTGCACCTGCAAAGTTCCCCGGAGGCGGTGGATCAAGACCAACGAGTTAGATCAGAGTTTCCGAGCTTAGATCGGCCAGAATTCACCGGCGAAGTCTCGGTGCTCACCGGAGTGAAAATCGGCGATCGCGTGCGAAAAACTGATCGGATCGGTTGTTTTTATAGCCGGGGAAGGGCGGTGGTTCTGTTGTGATCGAGTTAGAGTCCTCAGGTTCCAGAATTCGGCTGCGGGACACGGTTTCCCGATCGGTTGCGATCGCGCGCGCGCGGGGAGAAGTCCGGGGTCGCGGGGTTAGGGATGACAGGCGGGTCCCACATGTCAGCGAGGGGCAGCGCGGCGCGCGCGGGGGCGGGCTGCGCGGGGGTTAGCTGGGCCGGCTGGGGTTTCGGCCCACTGGCCAGTTTTTTTCCGGTTTTCCTTTTTCTTTTTCATTTCTTTTCTGTTTTGAGTATAATTTGAATTCCAGTTTGAATTTGAATTTTTGCAAAACATGCAATACGTCCAAAAATTTCTAGATTCCCCTCTGAACATGTTTTATGGTTCTAAATCCAAAGATTTGAATCTTGACTAAAAATTTGGGGTGTTACAGATCATCATCACGTCCACACTTGATCCCAGTATCCTTGTTCATCATAAAACCCCATGAAAGCTCATTAAAACATGCAAGAACACGTACAAACTGGTTTAATAAAACAGCACCATCAGATTTGCATTCATTTACCCCATTGCATCTTGAGTATAGTTTGTGCATGATGATTGATTGCTGTGAATTTTGTATGCGCATGATCGTGAGTAGAAGGACAAGATCAAGAGGCCATCTACGAGGATCCACAGCACCAAGACTTCGAGACGCTCGAACAACAAGAACCACGGGAGCAAGGCAAGTGCCCCTTGACCATATTGATCCCATGTTTTAAAACTGTTTTATTTGCGAAAACGTGTATGCTTGAGTCAACTTGATGGGACACCCTTTGATAGGAGTTTAGTAGTTTTGTTAACCATACTTGTCGCAGGGAAAGTTGATGAGTCGGGTATGGTCGTTTTCCCTTTTTGCTTCGCTTAATTTACGGAATACGGGAAGCTGAATTAAAACGTGGTTAGCTACTGCACTCATATGAATAATGATGATGAGAACTTGATGATGTTAATGAGCATGGAATCGGGGAGACCTAGGAAATCTTGGTTCGTGGATGTTGCTGAATGAGATGGTGGTTTACTTGCCATAGATCTAAGGACCGGTTCATGCCAACACATGCCAGGATAACAGTGCCACCACAAGGCCAAATATGGGTGCGGCTTAGCTGACTAATTAGGTGTGTTGCTAGCTTGTTATGGACCGTAGATGGCGCGGGGAATGGGAGTCAAGGGGGACTGCCATGGGAACTGCATGGCACAAGAGGGGGCCCGTTGGTGGGAGAATGGTGATTCAAGCCTGCCGGTGAAACCTCAATGAGTCCATACATCTAGTAGCCCCTTTGTAAAGGCTATTTTGTGATCTCTTGGCCATACACCGACGGTTGTGTACTGGTATAATGGAGGTTCTGCAGTCGCCGACGGGTGACAAAATCACGAACTTGTGGGTAAAGTGGTGCCACCTCTGCGGAGTGTAAAACTATCATGATAGCCATACTTCTGGTCACAAGCACTTGGCCAACTCACATGATTAGAGGGAAAACTTGGGATGGTTATTCGGTATGATTATGATATGGTCATTGGGATTGGATTTGGGACTGTTTTGAGTCATGACATTGAGTTTAGTTTCGGTTATATGAATACGAGATGGTTATGAATATTTATGAGTATGAGATGAACTTGAGAAAGATTAATGGCTGGTTGAGACCTTAGAAAAGGTGATTTACGATGAGAGAATGTTGCTGTTTTACTTGGTTATATTGGGATTAAATTCATCTAGACTTAGTTGCTGTTTTTATCATGTTTGTGAAATAAAATTTGCTTGCTGCAATGAGCCTTTTTATTCCATACCTTGTTGTAAGCTACATGTCATACTTTTCCCGTACTTGCTGAGTACGACATGTACTCACCCTTGCATTATCACATAAACATCAGCAACGGGAGAAGAGTACTTTGAGGACCATGTGGAATACTAGGCGTGCGAACTACCGTCAACATGCCTGTGGAGTCGAAGATGGAGCCTGCTGTTTACTTATTTACGCTGTCGTTTAGAGACTTCCGCTGCAAGAATAAGTTAGAGATTCATGAGTGAGACTTTGAGTCGTGGTAATAAAGTACTTTAACACTATTTATTCATGGTTATATTCTGAATTCAGTTTGTGGATTATATGTGTATGTGTGATGAACATACTGGGCACACATATGCATTAACTTGGTTCTATTTTCGGAACCGGGTGTCACAGTTATGTTGGGATTTAACTCATCTAGAAATAGTTGCTGTTTTTACCATGTTTAAAGAATAAAATTTGCTTTCTGCAATGAGCCTTTTTATTGCCTACCTTGTTGTAAGATACATTTCATACTTTTCCCGCACTTGCTGAGTATGACATGTACTCACCCTTGCATTCCCACATATACATCAGCTACAGGAGAAGAGTACTTTGAGGAACATGTAGAGTACTAGGCGTGAGCACTACCGTCAACATGCCTGTGTAGTTGATGATTGGAGCCTGCTGTCTTAGCCATTTTCCGCTGTCGTTTAGAGTCTTCGCTTCAAGAATAAGTTAGATATTCATGAGAGTGACATTGAGTCAATGTAATAAAGTACTTAAACATTATTCATACATGGTTATTTTCTGAATTTTAGTTTGTGAAATACATGTGTATGTGTGATGAACATCTTGGGCATACATTTGTGTTCACTTGGTTCATTTTCGGAACCGGGTGTCACAAATTGGTACCAGAGCCACATTGATTATAGGACGCAAGCCTAGGTAGAATGGACACTCTAAAACACATAGGAACACCCCTATAAACTGCTATTTTCGAAAAATGCTTGCTGCTGCATTTTACTTGTCAATTCAACCACCGCAAAGTGCTATTTTCAGCACTCTTTTTCTTTTCTTTTGGACAGCAACACTTTTGTTTCCTTGCTTCATAGCTTCTGAAGTTATCTTCTCCTTCTCTAAAGTTTCTCATGTCTTATTTATAGATGCTGGTGACAAGGAGCACAACACGCATAAGGACTCGTCCACCACCACTTGGGAGTGCAGTTAACCCCTTTGAGGTGTCCGATGGACCATATTGGGAGGAGGTGAAGATGGAACCCCATGAGGAAGATGAGGTCAGTAGCTCTATGCATGAGGAAGAGGATCCGGAAGAGGTGGAACCAATCGAAGATGACATGGAAGACGATCCACAAGAACAGCATTGGTATGCACCTCAGAAGGAGTTTCACGCGGGCTTACACCCAGCGGAGCCTCATGAAGCTAGGTCAGAAGGAGATGAATCCGAAGAGGAGCCACCCCCTGCTCAGCCCGAGAATGAATGTGATGAACGGGCCAACTGTTCAGTTCAAGAATTCTGGTCTGATGGAATGGAAGGAGGACACATATCCAAGGAGCTCAAAGAATCTCTGGATTGCTGCAGCTTATACCCGGAATATCTTCTCAAGAAAGTCCCTCGTCTCGGACATGAAGAGTGGAAGGCTGAGGTAACCATCCTATCTATCGGTAGGGTTGTCACCCGGCACTTCGCACCCACATGGAGAGCTACAAGGGCTGAAGCTATCAATGATGCTGCATGCGATGCACTCACCGTTCTGTGCTACGCCTTCTGTGAGCAGCTTGAGAACACTACCTTTTGTCTGCACCCGTATTGGAATAGTGGTACAAGGGAGATCATTGGACCCCATGAATGAGCTCTTTTGAACCCACAAGCTGCTGATAAGTCTCAGAGGTTGCTCGTGGAGTTAGGAAACCGCTACGCAAGCACACAAGAAGAGATCCGTTACCTCCGCAAGAAGCTGTAGTTGCTGGAAAACAGGAGGAGACTCGTGCCAACGTGGGAGCAAACGGAGCACCAGCGTCATCTATCCCTATATGTACTGCCGACTCACCATGGCGTGCGCCCATGTATGAACCATCCCCGTCACATGGCGCGACAGCACCGGTTCTCACTATTAACTTTAGGTTTCCATTGAATAAATCTGTAATAGGAACATTTAGATCGTAGTAGCTTGAATAAGAGTGGTGTGCTGAATATTTTTGATGATTGCTTGGTTCGTGTGTTGGTGTGAGTTGTCGGACGCTTCGGCGAATGTCCACATCTACACATAGTGGAGAGATGTGAGATGCTTCAGGACATGTTCACATCCTCATATAGGCTGAAAATAATAAAAGAAGATACTTAGTTCATACAACTTGATGCATATAGTTGGAGGGGGGATCAATCTAAATTTCTATTTCCTACTCTACTCTCTCTCATAGATGGCGAGGGAAAACTCCAACCGCCAAAGGAGGAACGCTCGTGGTAACAATGAACCACAAGAGGATGGCAATGTTGAAGTTCCTGAAAATGCCAACCCCGGGGCTTATGCAAGCAACCTTGAATGGTTGATGGCTATGCAGAACCAGCTCATGCAAACGATGATACAAACGTTGGGACAGCTGCAGGCCAACAACAACAACAATCCTAACCCCGTTCCTGCACCCCCACCGCCGCCACCACCGGCTCACAACAGATTGGGAGAGTTCATGAGGACTTGGCCGCCTACTTTTGCACAAGCCAATGATCCTATGGAGTCTGATGATTGGCTGAAGTCTATGGAAAAGAAGCTTGCTATTGTTCAGTGCAATGATCGGGAGAAAGTTCTCTTAGCATCACACCAACTCATGGGAGCAGCCGCTGATTGGTGGGACACTCTTTGCAATGCTCATATCAACCAGGAGACTATCACTTGGGCTGAATTCAAGGAAAGTTTCCGCTCTCACTATGTCCCTGCAGGAGTCATGATGCTTAAAAGGAAAGAGTTTGAAGGTCTCCGTCAAGGAAGGAAGAGCGTGAATGAGTACCTCAACAAGTTCATGCAGCTGTCACGGTGTGCTCCAGAAGATGTCAACTCGGATCAAAGAAAGCAGTATTTGTTCATGAGAGGATTGAACAATGAAATCCAAGTTCAGCTGCTCAACAATGACTATGCAAACTTCCAAAAGCTCGTTGACAAAGCTATCATGGTGGAGAGCAAGATCCGCGAGATTGAACAAGAGGACAAGAGGAAGATGACATATCAAGGACAGCCACAAGGGAGCAATGTAAGTCCCCGTATTATGCCACCAGCTGCTCCACATTATGGCTCGTCTGCTTCTACTTTTCTCCCTGCAAATCCACCTCGCTCTAATCAGCTACCGCAGCAACGTCCTGTTATGCAAGCACCTCGTATGCCTATGCCTCCTGCGCCCCATCCCAACATGGGCACCTATACTCAAAACCAGCCTCGCTCCAACATTCCTGCTGTTATGGGAAACAAGGCATGTTTTTCATGCGAAGAGGCGGGACACTTTGCAAGTCAGTGCCCGAAGAAAGGCCTTGGACAGCCGAACAACACACCTAAACAGGACCCGCGGCCGAATGAAGGAGCTATGCAAGGTAACCGTGGACAGTAGAACTATGCTCGTGGCAATGTGAATCACATCTCCACTGAGGAAGCACGAAAAGTTGAGGACGTCGTGATTGGTATGTTTCTCGCCAACTCCAACCCAGCCACCATTTTATTTGATTCCAGAGCATCGCATTCATTCATATCATCCAAGTATGTTGCCAAGTATAACCTGCCCATATCCCACATGAAACAAACTATGTTCGTTAATTCTCCCGGTGGAGAGATGAGGACTAATATAGTATGTCTGAAAGTAAGCCTTAAAATAGGGGGTAGACTTTCTTGCCAACCTTATCATCTTAGATTCCCAAGGGATTGTCATAATACTTGGAATGGACTGGTTAAGCAAGCACAACGGAGTGATTCAATATGCTCAGAGGATCGTGAAGTTGACGAGTGAGCACGGTACTCGTATTGAGTTCGAGGCAGCCCAAACTGCAACTGAGAAGGCAGTGCTGAACCACAACGAAGAAGTACACCGATTGACAAAAACAGCCCACTTCCTTCCTGTTAGAACCAAATACACCGTCGCACAACTAACCGAGCTGTATATGGAGCAAATCATGTGTCGCCATGGAGTTCCAAAGAGGATAGTTTCAGATCAAGGTTCTCAATTTACCTCTAGGTTCTGGAATAAGCTCATGAAGCCTTGGGTACACGGTTGAATTTCAGCTCCGCATCACCCGCAAATCGAAGGGCAAACTGAGAGAACAAACCAGATTTTGGAAGAATGTAAAGAGCCTGCGCCTTGAAACATGGGCGTAGCTGGGATAGGAGCTTGCCGTATGCTGAATTCTCATACAACAACAGCTACCAAGCCAGCTTGAATATGTCATCCTTTGAAGCATTGTATGGTAGACGGTGTAGGACACCGCTGTTCTGGAATGAGACCAGAGAAAGCCAAGTATTCGGATCCGAAGTGCTGGAAGACGCCAAAAAGCAAGTCCAAACGATACGTGAAAACTTGAAGGCTGCTCAGTCACGACAAAAGGGTTATGCGAACAATAGGCGAAGAAGATTGACCTTTGAAGTTGGAGACTTCATGTATCTTAAAGTGTCGCCTATCCGAGGCCAATGACGGTTCAACGTCAAAGGCAAATTAGCACCTCGCTACATCGGGCCATACAAGATTTTGGGTACGCGAGGAGAGGTAGCCTATCAACTAGAGCTGCCAACGCACCTCTCCGACGTGCATGATGTGTTTCACGTATCCAAACTCAAGAAGTGCCTAAGAGTACCGGAAGAACAAGTACTGACGGATGCGCTAGAGCTTCAAGAGGATCTGACCTACGCGGAACACCACGTCAAAATCTTGGACGTAAAGGAAAGGGTCACGAGGAATACAGTGATCCGTTGGTGCAAGGTATAATGGAGCCATCACACGGAAGCCGAAACTACATAGGAACATGAGGAAGATCTGAAGGCAGAATTCCCCCATCTCTTCTCCACTCTATCGAATCTCGAGGGCGAGATTCTTTTAAGGGGGGTAGGTTTGTAACACCCTCAATTTCACTACCATGCATTGCATACATTTTTAATTTAGAGGGGCATTTAAAAAGAAGAAGAAATGAAGAAAGGAATATTGAAGCTACTAAAATGATAAAAGGAAATAGAAATGGAAAATGATGAAGATAAAATAGCAAAATTGAATCACCCCAACTTTTCCAAAAAATTTCTCAATTTTTCCTGATTTTTCCCAAATTCCCCAAAATTCCCCTAGGGGGAATTTCCCTTACATTTGGGGGGAATTTTTCCCCAAATTGATCGCACCAAATTAGGGGGGAGAAACCCTAATAGGGCCCTCCTCCCCTTGGCCGCAGCTCTTGAAGGGGGAAACCTAGTCACCCACCTCTAGGACTCTTTGGTTAAGTCCCCCTCTTCTAGCACTCTCTGTCCCCCACCCCTAGGACTCTTTGGTTGAGTCCCCTACCTCTAGTACTCTTTGTTTCCACCCCTAGAACTCTTTGGCTGAGTCCCCTACCTCTAGGACTCTTTGTTTCCACCCCTAGGACTCTTTTTCCCCCTTATAAATATAACGCCCACCCCCTAGCCGCACCCCTCCCCCTTTTGGCTGCCGCCGCCCTTGCTGCCAAGTCACCAAGACCCCCCCCCCCTTGCCGGAGTTTGTCCACTATTGAGCCCTGTCACGCCTCGCCGTCGCCGGAGAAGAAGCCCGATGTTCTTCCCTAGCCATAATTCTCCACGGAAAAATCCCCCGCTGCTGCCATTGCTAGGAGGGAGGCCCTGCCGCAAGAAAGAAGTGAGGTAGGTCTTAATTACCCCTCTTACGACGTCGCCGCTGTTTCTATGCACCAGTTTTCTTCGCCCCCTTCGAGCAGAAACTTTTGTGTGTGAATAGATCATGTTTTGGTCGATTTTTGACGGTGGAATTGATCTACATCTTGTATCAAGATCTTTACCACGTCCTCACTTGATCCCAGTACCCTTGTTCATCATAAAACCCCATGGAAGCCTACTAAAACATGCAAGAACACGTACAAACTGGTTTCATAAAACTGCACTATAGGATTTGCATTCATCTACCCCATTGCATCTTGAGTAAAGTTTGTGCATGATAATTAATTGCTGTAAATTTCGTATGTGCGTGGTCGTGAGTAGAAGGACAAGCTCAAGAGGCCGTCTACGAGGAGCTACAGCACCAAGACTTCGAGACGCTTGAGCAACACGAACCACGGGAGCAAGGTAAGTGCCCCTTGACCATATTGATCCCATGTTTTGAAACTGTTTTGCTTTCGAATACTCGATTGCTTGAGTCAACTTTATGGAACACCCTTTTATAGGAGTTTACTAGTTTTTTTAACCATCCTTGTTGCCAGGAAAGTTGATTAGTCGGGTATGGTCATTTTTCCTTTTTGCTTCACTTAACTTACGGGATACAGGAAGCTGAAATAAAACATGGTTAGCTACTACACTCATATGAATAAAGATGATGAGAACTTGATGATGCTGATGAGCATGGAATCAGGGAGATCTAGGTGAACTCAGATCAGAGATGTTGCTGAATGAAATGGTGGTTTGCTTGCCGCAGATTTTAGTACCGGTTCATGCGAGCACATGCCAGGAAAACATTTCCGCTGTCGTTAGAGTCTTCCGCTGCAAGAATAAGTTAGATATTCATGAGTGTGACATTGAGTCAATGTAATAAAGTACTTAAACATTATCCATACGTGGTTATATTCTGAATTTCAGTTTGTGGAATACATGTGTATGTGTGATGAACATACTGAGCATACATATGCATTTACTTGGTTCATTTTCAGAACCAGGTGTCATATTGAGCTACGTGTTCACGTTACTAACCACGTGACGGGGTCTCCCATACTTGCCCGTAGCACGCCAGGGAAGGGCGTTGCTCGAATACGCCAAACCACATAAAGAGTTGTAGAGGATACTAAAGCTGGCCGAGTTACCTGCCAACTGTGTGGCTCCACCCTTAAGCTTTTGCGCACTGGTGGATAGCACTTACATGCACTCCCCAAGACATATGAAGTCCCGAGATGCATGATTTTCCGACATAACACATAAGTTAGGTTGCCACCTTCATATTAGGCTAATATAGCAATCCTTAGGTGGGCCTAGTATCGTTTTCTAACCGTATCCTAAGTTTTTGTCGTAATATGATCCTTATTCAGTGCGTTATTACCAATGCGGCTCTGATACCACGCTGTAAGGGCCCGACCCAATCATGGGGTCGTGCCGCTCACCCAGGAGTCGCATTGGGTGGTGCCGTGCGATGCGGCACCCAACAGCACACATATAAGGAACATGTATCACATAAATCAAAGGCGGAAGCTTACAAGTATTGTTTGTAAATAATTTACATCAAATAACTACAGCGGAAGGCTAGTTTATATCACGTTTCATATCTACTAAGCACTCGAGAACATGTCCAGTCCGAGGACTCTTCTCACTAGCAACACGAAGTCATACTGCAGCGGCCGGGTTCTCCATGTGTTAAACAACTTGGAAGTCTCTGAGTCTCACCGGACAACCTCCTCATAAGCATCGATGTTAACCTGCGAAACCACTCACATAGCAAGCGTGAGCACATAGACTCAGCAAGACTGACCCGTCTCACCTAAACATGTAACTCTACATGCTAGAATAGCAATGTATAATAGGAATTACTTTGCATAAGACTCGCCTAATTAGTTGAGTGTTACTTTCAAGTTTTAGCATCAAGTTGTAGGAAAACCTCGTGATAAGACACATAATAAATCTGCAATCAAACAAGAAACGCATTCCTCTTATGTGCTTTGCCTAAAGTTGAAAGGAACTTTAATTGCTCTACACTAAGGCATTTCATTAGCAAACAACGTAAAGCTTTCAACCAACAACTTTTATCATGAAACTAGCCAGTTCTTTCTACGTCATGATACAGTGAACAAGTGGTACTCACTGACCGTGAGGGATGGCAATAATAATCGATTTACACCTGCAGGGTTACCCGAATAACCCGTCACGTACGCATGTACTCGATGTTGCCTACAGCAACCACCACGGACGTCGTATGCAACTACCTTTCATTCGTTAGCCAAGTGTTGAACCGGTCCTATCGTCCCGACCAGGAGGTCTTTGTGCGGAGCATCCGCAGTGCCCTACAGCCAATTTACACCTCACTGCTCACAACCTACCCTCTGGACGTCAAGCAATGCCTCAACAGATCGCTACCCGAATTACATCGGTTTCCCGGTTCTCATATATTCGGTAGGTCTTCGGTACTGTTCTAACTTGTTAAACAGGCACGCACACGGCTCGGTCCTCAACCGACACAAGCGGAGCTATGGCACCCAGGCCCCAAAGTCCTGCTGCCCTTACTCTCCGCTCAGTCTCCATTTTCTTGCCATGTGATTCATTTGCTACCTCTAACCGAGTGGTGTGCCTCTAGCCTATTCTCGCGAGTAGTTCCAACTACTCGACTTGTACTGAGTCCTACACCGATTTAGCATTGTAGTGGCTACTCGAGGTTTAAAACCTAAGCCCAAAACCTTGGTTCTCTTGGCTATGCATTTGGGTTTTCAAACAATACTCTAATGCACAATTGTATGAAATACATAAAGTAAGTTCTCAAAACAGAAGAATTTATGAAACGGCTAATGCAAACCGGAGCTTGCCTTTTTTGCAGGGGAGTAATATATAATAGCAGTTAGTGTTCTTTGAACCCTTGATTCTTTTGAGCTCAACTGATCCACACATCAAGGGGATGACTCCGTCGAAGTCCTTCGTCGTGAGAACTATCGATATAAATATGCATTAATTGTTATAATGCAATTTAAAGAATTTAGAGACCTAAACTTCTTAAGAATAGAGGCTGTGTGGAAATGCCAAGAATGGCTTTATTGCCTCTGTTGTGCAAAGAAACATCAAGAAAACCAATCTGCCTTAGGAGTTTAATTATATCCATAGCTAAGTTCCTAATGGACAGAAGAGATGAGCTAACATGGTTTGGATATAACTACAGATCCTGATCTCCAATGGCTTAGAAATTTTTACAGGAATTCATACACTACACAGGGACTTATCTTGCCAAATTGCAGCTAATGTGGAAGGAAATTGTGTCTTCCATAATTTCTACAAAACTCTTATGTATTTCCCCACATACATAAGCATGGAAAACCAATACTGGGAGTTCTAAGGCTCAACTTGAGCTGAAACTTTAGATTTGAGTTGCTGGTCACAAGAAAGTACTTTCATCCAAAATTCATGCCTTTTACTTTAGTAGTTCCTCCAGAATAGTTCCTTAAGCATTTCTAATAGAAGAATTAATTTTGAAGTACTGTGCATGTTCATGCCCAATAAAGTGGACTACAATTTCAAATATAACCCTTAGAGCATGGCTGATTTTTCCAATGATTTTTTGGACCTATGAACTGCCCAGAACTGATTTTACAAGGTGGCATTATTTTCTGAAAAAATTTCTGGACAATTTTGAGTACAGCAGATTGCACTCAGCAAATTACTACTCAAATCATCTTCAAATGATCTGAAAATTTGCTAGGATGTCAAGAATATCCTAAAGAATATTTGTAAAAATTTGAGGATTTTCGGATGAACCAAACTCCCTTAATAATTCTTTTTCAGAAAAAATTCAAAAAAATTCCAGAATTTATTATTCGATCCTTGCAAAATGAATCCAACCCAATTTGAATCACTCAATTTGGAGGTTTGTAAAAGTCCCAAAATTTGTAAATAGAGAACTTGAGCTATGAATAAAGTTGAGTTTATATACAAGAAATGGGACTTACAAAAACTTTTGTGTCACTCAGGAAAGTGTTGGCATGTGCAATAAAACTTAGAATTCAGTTTGAATTAAGAGGTGCACTTCAAAAAGAAGAAGGGCATTTTCAAAAGAGAAAATTCAAACTGTTGTTTGAAAAAAGTGTATTTGCAATAGCCAACTCAAAGATCAGAGGACATATTTGAATTCCTCAAGTCCAAATTATGAGGAAACCAAGTTTTGAGCAAATTTGGAGGGGCCTGGATAGAAATATCCAAAGGACTTGTAAATTTCACTCAAATTTGAATTTAAACTTTAAACTGTGGCACAAATTGTCAAATGGCAACATGGCCTTTGAATTTGGATCCCTCACAGTTGAATTTACAAGGTGTCAAAGTTTGGAGATATTTGAGAGATGGACTGTGGGTCCCAATGGTCATTGAGGAGAGGGAGAGACTTAGCACCTAAGAAAATTGCTCTCTGTTCAGACTCAAACCGGGTCACTGTTCTCGCTCGAAGGACCGGACACACGCGCGTGCGCGCCACCGAAGCCACGAGACCGTCAGCTCCCGAGTTGCTTCAACGTCAGTTCTCCCCTGCGCCCTTATCGGTCTCCCGCCGAGTGCGCCTCACTGCACCGAGAGAACACCTGGGCTACGCCTTTTCCCCGCCACAGCCTCATCACCGAGAGTTTTTCCTCCCCGCTCGACCGGGCCTCGGCGCCGATCGTCGCTGGGCGCCGCTCGCCCCTTGCACGGCCGTCTGAGCTCGTGGCAGCATGCGCAAGAACCTACGGATCCTCCTCGAGCTACCCAAACCCGTCCACTAGCCCGTGTGCGCGGGTCACAGCAAGAAGTTGCCGTGGAGCTTCGGTTTAGGCCGCCGCCACGCCTCCTCGACACCCCGGCGATACAGGCCGTGTCACAACCTGGGTTGAACAGCGAAAAGGTGCGCCACTCCCTCCTCTTCACACTGCCAAGGACCCTAGGCAATTCGTCCACGGTAGCCCGGGAATTTCTAGAAAAACCGACGAGGTGTCCATAAGCCGTGGTGGGGGGATTTCTCAAAATTTGTGATCAACAGCAGTTCTTTGCTCATTCTGATCACGGTATAGGCTAGAGACATCCTGGTGCGTCGCTGACATCAAAAATCCGGAAGAAAAATAGAGCCTCGACGGTGTTCTTCGAGTTTTAGCGTCGGACACCCGTTTTTAAGCTAGGGCGCATGATGACTTGGTAGTTGGGGGCGTTTCCGAGCTCGGTTGCTTGCATGACGACCTCGGCCATGAGTCACTGGTGCACTGGAGCAAGAAATCCACGGATTCGGGTCAGTAGGGAGGCCGGCCGATGTCGCCGGACAAGGGCCGAGGCCGCTGCCCGTCGCCCGACCCCTTGCGGTCCTCTACAGCCCACGCAGACCCAGGGAATGGCTTTCCCGCCCTCAAAAACCCCCAGGAGGCAGACTTTGGGCCGGGAGACGACCGGGGAACAGGGGGACCGGGTGGGGGATGTTCCTGCCGGCGAGGGAACGCGGGCGCGGGAAAGAGGGGGAGCGGGAGGTTGAAGAAGGTGGTGGTCCCCCTGTCAGCCGCCCAGAATTTAAACGGGATCCCCTGTGGCTGCTGATCGTTTGTGGCTACGGGCAGATAACTTTGTAGACCTGTGTGTCCTCAAATTCTAAGTGCTGCCCTTTTAAACCGTGGGTCCAGTTAGATTGTCTGTAGGAAATTAATTCCAGATTTCAAACAAAGTATAGAAATTCATAACTTTTGCTAGGAAGCTCCAAAATTAGTGATTCAAATTGGGTTGGATTCAGGAGGTAAAACTCCATCCGAATATGTCACCAAATTTTCATGAAAATCAATATAAAGTTCTGGAGAATTCTTTAAAACTTTTCACAAAAAGGATTTTTGAGGGAGTTTGGTTCATCCAAAAATCCCCAATTTTTTCCACAATATTCTTTAGGATATTAGGATACTCCTGTAAAAGTTTCAGCTCATTTGGTGTTCATTTAGTTAGGATAATTCTGATTTCAAGTTTCTGTATTCAAATGAATACAGAAACATTTTCAGAGAATTCCCAAAACTTGAAAATTCAGTTCTTGCCATTCCTTAGCTCCAAAACTCCTAGGAAAATTCATGCATGCTCCCTAAGCTGTGTATGAAATTGTAGTTCACTTGGATTTGCATGAAAGTGCAAGTTTAATCAGAATTAATTCCTTTATGCCTAAATTGTTAGGGAATTGTTCTGGGTGACCTAATCAGTGAACCATTCTGAATTTTGGTCCAGAGGACTTTGTTGTGACAAGGAACTCACAAGAAAATTTTCAGCTCCATTGGAGCCCTGGATCATTGTGTCCTGTTCAACCTCGTTAGTTGATCCCCATCCAAGTGATGAAACCCCACTCATCACTTGATGATAGTGCTTAAACACACACCCAAACCACCACCCTCAGTTTCATTTTAAATTCTTAAAAAGAGTTCCAGTTTTAAAATTGTCTTTAGAACTTGTTAGCAAAATGTTTTATAATTGAACATGTATGCATATTCATAACATGTAGTGATTAAACATGGAAAGTGAAGAAGGAGGAGGTGAACTTGGATCAAGGAACAAGAAGGCAGGGATTAAGCTTCAAGTCATCATCAGCAACTAACTTCATCTTATCTTACTTAGCCACCTGCAAAACCAAGGCAAGCCCCGGTTTGCACTTAAGTTGTTTTTTTTTTTAAGTTTTCCCTTTGTTCACTACTATTGGTCAAAGTTTGTATGTGCATTAGGTCAAGGATGTTTGATACTCCACTTGCATAACCAAACATGAACCCTGAGGTTAAGGGTAGAATTGGGTCATCGTCGTAGAATAAGGCCGTGCTAAATAGGCTAGGACATCCGGTAGAAGACGATTAGTTGGAATCTACTCGCGAGCTTTGTTTTAGGATCACATAAGTGGGGTGTGGAAAGAGAGGCAAACTAAAGTTTACGTTTCTAAAGATGAGACCGGGCAGGAGAGTTAGGTAGCGACAATACGAGGTCTTGATCGAGTAGCTCTGCCCGTGTCGGTCAAGGACCGAAGCGTATGCGGCCCTAGGAGCAAGTATTGAGTTGTGTACCGGATGCTTACTGATATATGAGAACCAGGAAACCGATGTACCAGGTTCACTGGATTGTAGAGGCATACCACATCGTCTCGTTAGACCTATGAGCCCGAGACGGCGCGACCGGTTCTACAGTTTAGTGGCCTGAGAAAGGTTGCCACATACGACGTAATGAAGGACGCCAGAGTTGGGTCTTCAGAGGCGGGCGTATGTGTCGAGTTATCCGGGTAGTGTTTGATTCGAATCACCGTCCCTCACGGTTATGAGTACCGCTTGCTTACTGCGCTGTGACGTAGTAATCAAGTTGTGTGGGAATAGTTTGCAAAAGTTTTAAATGCTGTTATGCTAATTATAAATTGCATGAAAACCATGTTTGAAGTAGAGATAGAGCAAACTAAAGTTATTTTTCACCTTGGGACAGGTACCATTGGAATGAAGCGTTTCTTGTTTAATTGTGGAGTTCCAATGTTGCTAGGCGCAAGGTCAATACTAATATGGCTAAAATCTGAGAGTTAAGGATGAACTTGTAGGCGAGTCTTTTCGCAAATGACAGGCTTAAGTCTTAGGTTACTTTCATGTAGAGTTTCATGTCTTAGGAGAAACGGTTAAGTCTTGCTGAGCCTTTGTGCTCACTCTTGCTATATAAGTGGTTTTGCAGGTAAGCATCGACGCTATAAAGAAGGTTGTCCGGTGAGACTCGGAAACTTCCGAGTCATGTCACACTTGGAGAACCTAGCTGCTGCCGTGTCTTCGTGTTGCTAGCGAGAGGAGTCCGCGGGCTGGACCTCTTTTCGAGTGCTTCTTAGATATTCAACGTGAGCTGTTATAGACTTCCGCTGTAGCTATTTTATGTAAATTATTTAGAAAGAATAATTGTAAGCTTCCGCTTTTGATTTATGTAATACTGTGTTCCTTATATGTGTGCTGTTGGGTGCCGCATAACACGGCACCACCCAATGCGATTCCTCGGGAAAGGTGGCACGGCCCCGTGATCGGGAGTGGGCCCCCTCACAGCGTGGTATCAGAGCCGCATTGGTAATAGCGCACGGAGTAAGGATGGTATTACGACAAAAACTTAGGATACGGTGAGGAAACGATATTAGGCCCACATAAGGACTATGGTAGTGTAGTTACTTAAAGTGGCAAGACTAACATATGTGTTTTAATTCTGAATTTTGATTCTGTAACGACGCACCTACGTTCTGTTAAGCATGGTAAGGAACGCCACCGAAAGCGGTTCAATTTCGGTTAGCTCCCCTGACGAGGAAAGTGGTTCAGGGTTAGATCTCACAGCTTGGTGTGAGATGTTAATATGAAACTCTTGGACTCTTCATGTTCCTGAGTTCATATGAAACGCTGATCCCTAGCGTGCAATAGGCAAGTAAGTGGAGACCCCATCTTGTGGTCAGTAACGCGATAGTTTGTTCGTCTGGAAGTAGCCCAGGAGGACATACGCAGCGCTTGCCTTCAGCATGCCCTGCAGGGCAGTAGGTGGTATCCGTTGGGTTGATAACATTCCCAACCGTGACGACCCGTTCATGACATACTCGGGTTCCCCGTCGTGTGGTGTTGAAACACGATCACGTACCTTGAGACGTGAGTTAACTCAAGGACGGCCGTATGACAATGATACGGGCGTTTGTATTTACTTTCAATTATGGAACTGCCTGAAATGAAATAACCTTTGAGTGCACCACTATTGAGTGATCTTCTGCAGGTACTAACCACGTACTTATCCCGTGTAGTACACGTGTGCGAGAGACCGTCTTAGTGCCACTGATAAAACGGATATACCGGTATAATCCGGTTTAGGATTTTCTTTGGTGAGGCAACGTAGTACCGACATGTTCTTACGGTGCATCGACACCATACTAAACATATAATCCTCTTCCCTATGAAGAAATGATTCATGAACCAACTTTCAACTAAAAATGGAAGTTTGAAACAAGTAGTAGCTACTGAACTCTTATTTTGAGCTAAGATTCAAATGAGAGTATAACTAGGTGTCAAAGTTTTCAAAAACAGAGTGCTCTGTTTCTGGCAGAAATTATTGCTGGACTTTAACAGAGCATAACTTTGAGTAGCTTGACCCAATTATGGTGTATGATACAGTTCTGGAAAGATCTTTAAGTGCTCTACAACTTCTGTGTAGACCTCCAGAGCAAAATCACATGTTAAGTGGGTGAAAAGTCCAGTTGAAGGCAAACTGTTCAGAACCAGGACAGTAGCAAAAACCTCTCTGGACCTTCCTGTTTTTAAGCCATAACTTCCTGTAAAAAAATCCTTAAAAAGCACATAAGTACTTGTTGGAAAGCTACTGAAGTTTACTAAAACTTTGGTATTGAACTCAAGTCAATAATATGTTGATAACTTGAGTAAAATTTGGAGTTTGTGTTTACTGGTCAGGTTAGTCCCGCTGATTAGTTAAGCGTACTTAAGATTTGTTTAAACATGAACGTGGTTATGCTTTCATAAAGTTCAAGACATGTTCATGTTTTTCTTATCTTTATGTACTACTGAGATAGAATTTTGAATGACTCAAAATTTTGTTTCGTGCAGTATGGTACGCGTACATTCTCAAATGGAACTTGGAGATTCAAGTCGAGGTGGGAATGACTCGACTTCATCACAAGAGCCATCGCCAACCGGATTGGCTGAAATTATGGCGAAGATGAATGAAACTCTCCAAACCCTAGTTCAGCAAGGAATAGATCGAGAAGCTCAACGTCACATGCCAACCCAGAGCACGTATCTGGATTTCTTGGCGACACAACCGCCGGTATTCTCTGAGGCGGCTGACCATTGTGAAGCAAATCACTGGCTACGTGTCCTTGAGTCCAAGTTTAGGTTGATCCAATGTGATGAATTCTCGAAGACTCTATATGCCGCTCAGCAGCTTCACGGGTTTGCTGGAGCATGGTGGGCAGAGTACCATGCTGTCCAACCAGCAGGGCATCGTGTCACATGGACGGAATTCCAAGCTGCATTCCGTGCTCGTTTCATCCCTGCGGGCATAATGCAAATCGGTCTGGATGAATTCTGGAGTCTGAAGCAAGGGGACATGAGTGTTATTGAGTATGCGAAGGAATTAAATCGCTTAGCTCAATATGTCCCTGACTATGTGAAATCACCATCCATGAGGGGTTATCATTTTTATCGAGGGCTGACTGCTAGGCTGCGATGCGAATTGGCTCAAGTTAGCCAAGAGAATTTTGATGAGTTTGTGAGCTGTGCTATCGCTCAAGAATATTATTCCAACCTATACCTCAAAGAAAAGAGGGAGAGGGACTCATCACAGGATGAAGACAATCGTCTGCCTCAGAAGTATCGGTTGGTAATCCGTTCACCTTCCGGTCGAGAGATTCCACAAGAGGTGCAATCATTCTGGGAGTGTGACGACTCTTCTACTCCACAGAGGTCTTATTCACCTCCACCGCAGCAGCAACTTGTTTCTCATGCACCTCAGTATCAACAAAGTGCACTAGAATATGATTACCCTCCAGAGGTTGAAGATGAACAAGGTGATTTCTCAGCTGAACCAAGTGCTGTCCCACTTCACCTTGACAATGAGCTCAACATCAATGAAGCCACTGAACCGAGCAGCAACATTGTGTCTGCGGATCCAGTTTAACAGTGTGATCTTGGGCAGCAAAGAAAAGCTATGTCCAAGGTGGGGACAGTTAATTATGTTTTAGTCGATGATCTGCCAAAGGGAGGACCTGTTCTTGCCGGCAGGTTCACCTTAAATGACAAGCCGGTTGTCATTTTACTCGACTCTGGTGCGACACATAACTTCATTAGCAGGGCAACGGTGATCCGGGATCAGATCTCCACAACTTTCACGAAAGGTTCTTACCTTATTCATTCGCCAGGTGGAGACATCTCAACTAATGAAGTCGTTTCTCGAGCACCACTTTGTTTGGGTGGAAAAATTTATCCTACCACCCTCATCATTCTCGAAGACCAGGGGATCAATGCCATATTGGGAGTATCATGGTTGACCTTCCATAAGGCTGTTCTGGACATCGAGAACAGGAGTGCCCACTTGGACTCTCCACTTCACGGGCGTCAAACGTTGTACCTCGGCGAAGCGTTTTCCAAAGAACCGGAAGTATGTAATGCCAAGGTGTGCAAGATAGAAGACATTCCGGTAGTCCGTGAATATCCGGACGTGTTTCCCGAAGATCTTCCAGGCTTGCCACCTGAGCGCGAGGTGGAATTCAAATTGGAGTTGATACCGGGAACCACGCCGATCTCTCGGAGACCATACAAAATGGCTCCGAGTGAGTTAGCAGAATTGAAGGAGCAACTCAAGGATCTGACGGACAAGGGGTTTATTCATCCAAGTTCATCACCATGGGGTTGCTCAGCTTTATTTGTGAAGAAGAAGGATGAGACGCTGAGGCTATGCGTCGATTATCGTCCTTTAAATGCTGTGACCATAAAGAACAAGTATCCACTACCAAGAATTGATATTCTTTTTGATCAGCTAGTGGGTGCTAAAGTCTTCTCCAAGATGGACTTAAGGTCGGGATATCATCAAATCAAGATTCGCGCGGAAGATGTCCTGAAAACAGCATTCTCGACCAGATATGGGCTCTATGAATATCTTGTCATGTCATTTGGGTTGACCAATGCTCCGGCCCACTTTATGTACCTTATGAACTCGGTGTTCATGCCGGAGCTGGATCAGTTCGTCGTGGTATTCATCGACGACATCTTGGTCTATTCCAAATCTGAAGAGGAACACGCTAAACATTTGCATATTGTGCTCCAACGACTGAGAGATCACAAGCTCTATGCAAAGTTTAGTAAATGTGAATTCTGGATCAACCAAGTGCCATTTCTTGGGCACATTATTTCAGCAGAAGGCATTGCTGTTGATCCAAGCAAGATTGAACAAGTGCTGAAATGGAAGTCTCCAACATCGGTCCATGAAGTTCGTAGCTTCTTGGGTTTGGCGGGATATTACCGGAGGTTCATCCCGAGCTTCTCAAAAATCTCCAAACCTATGACGGAGCTACTGAAGAAGGGCATCAAGTATGATTGGAGCAGGCCATGTGAGGAAGCTTTTCAAGCATTGGTGAAACACCTCACAACAGCCCCGGTTCTAGCTCAACCGGATACAACCAAGCCTTTTGATGTTTATTGTGATGCATCAGGCATCGGGCTTGGTTGTGTACTCATCCAAGGAGGATGTGTGGTCGCATATGGATCACGGCAATTACGGAATCATGAGCAACATTATCCAACTCTTGATCTCGAGCTTGCTGCCGTGGTACTAGCTTTGAAGATGTGGAGACATTACCTATTAGGAAATCTAGTTCATCTCTACACCGACCACAAAAGCTTGAAGTACATATTCACTCAAAAGGAGATGAATATGTGGCAACGGCGATGGTTGGAGCTGATCAAGGACTATGAGATTGAAATTCATTATCATCCGAGCAAGGCAAATGTGGTTTCCGATGCACTCAGCCGGAAGTCTCATATTCATAACCTGACCATTACGCCGCTAGAAGAGGAAGAACCAAGTCTCTACTTGGTTCCATATGGAGCTCTACATAATCTAGCTCTCATACCCACAATAAGAGAGGAGGTTATGGAAGATCAAAAGAAAGATAAGGGCATGGCTCATATCAGAAGGAGATTGAAGAATGGGGAAATGAAATGTTTCCGGTTAGATGAGGAAGACACTCTATGGTTCAAGGACCGGATAGTCGTACCCCGTGATCTGAGGCTGCGGAAGAAAATTTTGGATGAGGCTCACTTATCCAAATTTTCTATTCATCTGGGCAGCAACAAGATGTACCAAGAATTGAGGACTAAATTCTGGTGGACCCAGATGAAGAGAGAGGTTGCTAAATACGTATCAGAATGTGATACGTGTCGGCGAGTTAAAGCCGACCACATGAAGAAAGCGGGAACCTTACAACCATTAAGCGTTCCGGCATGGAAGTGGGAGGATATTAGTATGGACTTCATTGTTGGACTACCTCTCACGTCTAATAAGCATGATTCGATTTGGGTGATCGTGGATCGGTTAACCAAATCAGCACGCTTCATTCCGGTGCATACCAAATACAGCGCCAAAAAGTATGCGGAGTTGTACATAGCACGAATCTTTTGCTTGTATGGGGTTCCCCGTACCATTGTCTCTGACATAGGATCGCTGTTCATGTCCCGCTTCTGGGAACAGCTACACACATCCTTGGGAACTAAATTGATTCGAAGCTCCGCGTATCACCCTCAAACCAATGGGCAAACTGAGAGGGTGAATCAAATACTTGAAGATATGCTGAGAGCATGTGCCATTCATCACGGTAAGAGCTGGGATGATCACTTACCTTTGGCGGAGTTCTCATATAACAACGGGTATCAATCAAGTATCAAAATGGCGCCTTATGAAGCTCTCTACAGCTGGAAGTGCCGCACACCCTTGAACTGGTGTGAATCTGGCGAGAGAGTGATTTACGGGATTGACCTCGTAAATGAAGCTGAAGAACGGGTAAGGCTTGTTCAAGCAAATCTGAAAGCCACTCAGTCCAGACAAATGAGCTATGCGGATAGGAGACGTCGTCCTCGGGATTTTTATGTTGGGGAACACGTATACCTCCGTGTATCTCCGATGAAGGGCATTCACCGATTTGGAGTGAAAGGAAAATTAGCTCCACGTTTTATCAGTCCCTTCATTGTCATTGAAAGGTGTGGACCTGTGGCATACCGTTTGGAGCTACCGGCAGCCTTAGCCGGAGTTCATAACGTCTTTCACATATCTCAGTTGCGGAAGTGTTTAAAAGTTCCAACAGAGGTTCTCACGGGAGACATAGCAGATTTGAAGTCGGACCTCACTTATGTTGAGCGACCAACCCGGATAATTGATGAAAAGACTCGCGAAACCAGAACCAGACGCTGCGATTTTTCAAGGTGCTATGGGAAAATCACACGTCCGACGAAGCTACATGGGAAAGCGAGGAATATTTACAGCGCAATCATCCGGAGTTGTTGGAGGCTTATATGTAGTAGTTGTCCTCTCCACGTTGTCCTTAATCATGAATCTCGGGACGAGATTCTTTTTAAGGGGGGGAATGTAAAAGTCCCAAAACTTGTAAATAGAGAACTTGAGCTATGAATAAAGTTGAGTTTATATACAAGAAATGGGACTTACAAAAACTTTTGTGTCAGTCAGGAAAGTGTTGGCATGTGCAATAAAACTTAGAATTCAGTTTGAATTAAGAGGTGCACTTCAAAAAGAAGAAGGGCATTTTCAAAAGAGAAAATTCAAACTGTTGTTTGAAAAAGTGTATTTGCAATAGCCAACTCAAAGATCAGAGGACATATTTGAATTCATCAAGTCCAAATTATGAGGAAACCAAGTTTTGAGCAAATTCTGAGGGGCTTGGATAGAAATATCCAAAGGACTTGTAAATTTCACTCAAATTTGAATTTAAACTTTGAACTGTGGCACAAATTGTCAAATGGCAACATGGCCTTTGAATTTGGATCCCTCACAGTTGAATTTACAAGGTGTCAAAGTTTGGAGATATTTGGGAGATGGACTGTGGGTTCCAATGGTCATTGAGGAGAGGGAGAGACTTAGCACTTAAGCAAATTGCTCTCTGTTCAGACTCAAACTGGGTCACTGTTCTCGCTCAAAGGACCGTACACACGCGCGCGCACCACCGAAGCCACGAGACCGCTAGCTCCCGAGTTGCTTCAACGTCGGTTCTCCCCCGCGCCCTTATCGGTCTCCCGCCGAGTGCGCCTCACTGCACCGAGAGAACACCTGGGCTACGCCTTTTCCACGCCACAGCTCATCACCGAGAGTTTTTCCTCCCCGCTCGACCGGGCCTCGGCGCCGATCATCGCTGGGCGCCGCTCGCCCCTTGCACGGCCGTCAGAGCTCGTGGCAGCGTGCGCAAGAACCTACGGATCCTCCTCGAGCTACCCAAACCCGTCCACTAGCCTGTGTGCGCGGGTCACAGCAAGAAGTTGCCGTGGAGCTTCGGTTTAGGCCACCACCGCGCCTCCTCGATGCCCCGGCGATACAGGCCATGTCACTACCCGGGTTGAACAGCGAAAAGGTGCGCCACTCCCTCCTCTTCACACTGCCAAAGACCCTAGGCAATTCGTCCATAGTAGCCCTGGAATTTCTAGAAAAAACCGACGAGGTGTCCATAAGCCGTGGTGGGGGGATTTCTCAAAATTTGTGATCAACAGCAGTTCTTTGCTCATTCTGATCACGGTATAGGCTAGAGACATCCTGGTGCGTCGCTGACATAAAAAATCCGGAAGAAAAATAGAGCCTCGACGGTGTTCTTTGAGTTTTAGCGTCGGACACCCGTTTTTAAGCTAGGGCGCACAATGACTTGGTAGTTGGGGGCGTTTCCGAGCTCGGTTGCTTGCATGACGACCTCGGACATGAGTCACTGGTGCTCTGGAGCAAGAAATCCGTGGATTTGGGTCAGTAGGAGGCCGGCCGATGTCGCCGGACAAGGGCCGAGGCCGCTGCCCGTCGCTCGACCCCTTGCGGTCCTCTACAGCCCACGCAGACCCCGGGAATGGCTTTCCCGCCCTCAAAAACCCCCAGGCGGCACACTTTGGGCCGGGAGACGACCGGGGAACTGGGGGACCGGGTGGGGGATGTTCCTGCCGGTGAGGGAGAGCGGGCGCGGGAAAGAGGGGGAGCGGGAGGTTGAAGAAGGTGGTGGTCCCACCTGTCAGCCGCTGAGAATTTAAACGGGATCCCCTGTGGCTGCTGATCGTTTGTGGCTACGGGCGGATAACTGTGTAGACCCGTGCGTCCTCAAATTCTATTGGCTGCCCTTTTAAACCGTAGGTCCAGTTAGATTGTCTGTAGGAAATTAATTCCAGATTTTAAACAAAGTTTAAAAATTCATAACTTTTGCTAGGAAGCTCCAAAATTAGTTATTCAAATTGGTTGGATTCAGGAGGAAAAACTCTATCCAAATATGCCACCCAATTTGCATGAAAATCAATAGAAAGTTCTGGAGAATTCTTTAAAGCTTTTAACAAAAAGAATTTTTGAGGGAGTTTGGTTCATCCAAAAATCCCCAATTTTTGCCAGAATATTCTTTAGGAAATTAGGAGACTCCTGTAAAAGTTTCAGCTCATTTGGAGTTCATTTAGTTAGGATAATTCTGATTTCAAGTTTCTGTATTCAAATGAATACAGAAACATTTTCAGAGAATTCCCAAAACTTGGAAATTCAGTTCTAGCCATTCCTTAGCTCCATAAATCCTAGGAAAATTCATGCATGCTCCCTAAGCTGTGTATGAAATTGTAGTTCACTTGGATTTGCATGAAAGTGCAAGTTTAATCAGAATTAATTCCTTTATGCCTAAATGCTTAGGGAATTGTTCTGGGTGACCTAATCAGTGAAACATTCTGAATTTTGGTCCAGAGGACTTTCTTGTGACAAGGAACTCACAAGAAAATTTCCAGCTCTATTGGAGCCCTGTATCATTATGTCCTGTTCAACCTCGTTAGTTGATCCCCATCCAAGTGATGAAACCCACTCATCACTTGATGATAGTGCTTAAACACACACCCAAACCACCACCCTCAGTTTCATTTTAAATTCGTAAACAGAGTTCCAGTTTTAAAACTTGTCTTTAGCACTTGTTAGCAAAAGATTTTATAATTGAACATGTATGCATATTCATAACGTGTAGTGATTAAACGTGGAAAGTGAAGAAGGAGGAGGTGAACTTGGATCAAGGAACAAGAAGGCAGGGATTAAGCTTCAAGTCATCATCAGCAACTAACTTCATCTTATCTGACTTATTCACCTGCAAAACCAAGGCAAGCCCCGGTTTGCACTTAAGTTGTTTTTTTTTAAGTTTTCCCTTTGTTCACTACTATTGGTCAAAGTTTGTATGTGCATTTGGTCAAGGATGTTTGATACTCCACTTGCATAACCAAACATGAACCCTGAGGTTAAGGGTAGAATTGGGTCATCGTCGTAGAATAAGGCCGTGCTAAATAGGCTAGGACATCCGGTAGAAGACGATTAGTTGGAATCTACTCGCGAGCTTTGTTTTAGGATCACATAAGTGGGGTGTGGAAAGAGAGGCAAACTAAAGTTTACGTTTCTAAAGATGAGACCGGGCAGGAGAGTTAGGTAGCGACAAGACGAGGTCTTGATCGAGTAGCTCTGCCCGTGTCGGTCAAGGACCAAAGCGTATGCGGCCCTGGGAGCAAGTATTGAGTTGTGTGCCGGATGCTTACTGATATATGGGAACCAGGAAACCGATGCACCGGGTTCACTGGATTGTAGAGGCATACCACATCGTCTCCTTAGACCTATGAGACTGAGACGGCGCGACCGGTTCTAATGTTTAGTTGGCTGAGAAAGGTTGCCACATACGACGTAATGTAGGACGCCAGAGTTGGGTCTTCAGAGGCGGGCGTATGTGTCGAGTTATCCGGGTAGTGTTTGATTCGAATCACCGTCCCTCGTGGTTATGAGTACCGCTTGCTCACTGCGCTGTGACATAGTAATCAAGTTGTGTGGCAATAGTTTGCAAAAGTTTTAAATGCTGTTATGCTAATTATAAATTGCATGAAAACCATGTTTGAAGTAGAGATAGAGCAAACTAAAGTTATTTTTCACCTTGGGACAGGTAACATTGGAATGAAGCGTTTCTTGTTTGATTGTGGAGTTCCAATGTTGCTAGGCGCAAGGTCACTACTAATATGGCTAAAATCTGAAAGTTAAGGATGAACTTGTAGGCGAGTCTTTTCGCAAATGACAGGCTTAAGTCTTAGGTTACTTTCATGTAGAGTTTCATGTCTTAGGAGAAACGGTTAATCTTGCTGAGCCTTTGTGCTCACTCTTGCTATATAAGTGGTTTTGCAGGTAAGCATCGACGCTATAAAGAAGGTTGTCCGGTGAGACTTGGAAACTTCCGAGTCATGTCACACTTGGAGAACCTAGCCGCTGCCGTGTCTTCGTGTTGCTAGCGAGAGGAGTCCGCGGGCTGGACCTCTTTTCGAGTGCTTCTTAGATATTCAACGTGAGCTGTTATAGACTTCCGCTGTAGCTATTTTATGTAAATTATTTACAAAGAATAATTATAAGCTTCCGCTTTTGATTTATGTAATACTGTGTTCCTTATATGTGTGCTGTTGGGTGCCGCATAACACGGCACCACCCAATGCTATTCCTCAGGCGAGGCGGCACGGCCCCGTGATCGGGAGCGGGCCCCCTCACAAGGTTCCTATACAAAGATATGATTTTCCAAAGTTGTGGCTAATTCTAGAGTTGATTTGTTGGAAATCGACTTGGGCCCGCATTTGCAAACCACAGCCACTGAGATTCGAGCCACACCGAGGTTACACGGTCTTAGCACGCAGCCACACCGGATCCGAGAGCCACATCCGATCCAAAATTTAAATTCGCTGCGGCTGACACGTTGGACCTGCCTCCTTCTTCCTCCCGGCTCCCTCTCGCGCGCACGACGCTAGCTCACCGGACCAAGGCCGGATGACAGGGCCCGACACCAATCACGGGGCCGTGCCGCCTCGCCTGGGAATCGCATTGGGTGGTGCCGTGTTAGGCGGCACCCAAAAGCACACATATAAGGAACACTGTATTACATAAATCAAAAGCAGAAGCTTACAATATCCTTTGCAAATATTTTACATAAAATAGCTACAGCGGAAGTCTATAGATAGCTCACGTTGAATATCTACGAAGCATCCGAGAAGAGGTCCAGCCCGCAGACTCCTCTCGCTAGCAACACAAATAAATGGCAGCGGCTAGGTTCTCCATGTGTAACATGACTCAGAAGTCTCCGAGTCTCACCGGACAACCTTCTTTATAGCGTCTGGTTAACCTGCAAAACCACTCATATAGCAAGAGTGAGCACAAAGTCTCAGCAAGACTTAACCGTCTCACCTAAGCATGCAACTCTACATTGAAGTAACCTATGACTTAAACATGTAAGTTGAAAAAAGACTCGCCTACGAGTTCATCCTTAACTTTCAGATTTTAGCCATAATAGTAGTGACCTTGCGCCCAGTAACATTGGAAATCCACAATCAAACAAGAAACGCTTCATTCCAATGCTACTTGTCCCAAGGTGGAAAATAACTTTAATTCGCTCTATCACTACTTAATACATGGTTTTCATGTAATTCCCAATTATCATAGCAGCATTTAAAACTTTGCGAACTGTTTCCACACAACTTGATTACTACGTCACAACACAGTGAGCAAGCGGTAATCAATAACCGCGATGGACGGTGATTCGAATCAAACAGTACCATGATAACTCGACACATACGCCCGCCTTTGAAGACCCAATTCTGTCGTCCTTCGTTACGTCGTATGTGCAAACCTTTCGCAGGACACTAGACTGTAGAACCGGTCGCGCCATCTCAGGCTCATAGGTCTAACGAGACGATGTGGTATGCCTCTACAACCCAGTGAACCTGGTATATCGGTTTCCTGGTTCCCATATAGCAGTAAGCATCCGGTACACAACTCAATACTTGCTCATGGGTGCCACACACGCATCGATCCTTAACCGACACAGGCAGAGCTACTCGACCAAGACCTCGTCTTGTCGCTGCCTAACCATCCTGCCCGGTCTCATCTTTAGAAATATAAACTTTAGTTTGCCTCTTTTCCATCTACACCCATGTCATCCTGACTATAACTCGTGAGTAAATTCCGTCTACTCGACTTCTACCGTATGTCCTAAGCTATTTAGCATGGCATTATTCTACAGCGGTGACCCTTTTCTACCCTTAACTCCAGGGTTCATTTGGTCATGCATTTGGAGTGTAAAACATCCTTGACCTAATGCACATACAAACTCTACACCATAATTGTGAACAAAGTAAAAACTTTATAAATAACTTAAATGCAAACCGGAGCTTGCCTTGGTTTTGCAGGTGACTAAAGTCAGATAATCGTGAAGTTATTTGCTGATGCCTTGAAGCTTCACCACTGCCCTTCTTGCTTCTTGACCCAAACTTCACTTCTTCACTTTTCCACGTTTAACCACTACACGATATGAATATGCACATATGTTTAATTGTAAAACTTTTGCTAACAAGTGATAAAGACAAGTTTAAAACTGGAACCCTGTTTAAGAATTTAAAATAACACTGGTGCTAGTGGTTTGGGATTTGGGGCTAAGCACTATGATCAAGTGATAAGTATTTTTCATCACTTGTGTGGGTTGATCATCTATAGGTTAAACAGGACAGGATTGATCAAGGACTCCAATGGAGCTGAAATTTTTCATGTGAGTTCCTTGTCACAAGAAAGTCATCTGGACCAAAATTTAGAATTTTCACTGAGTAGATCACTCAGAACAATTCCCTAAGCATTTAGGCAAATAGGATTTAATTCTGAATAAATTTGCACTTTCATACAAATTCAAGTGAACTACAATTTCAAACATAGCTCAGAGAGTGCCTGACTTTTCCTAGGATTTTCGGAGCTAAGAATTTCCTAGAACTGAATTTCCAAATTTTGGAAATTCTCTGAAATTGTTTTCTGTATTCATTTGAACTCAGAAACTTGATTTCAGAATTGTCCTATCTAAATCAACTCCCATTGAGCTGCCCCTTCTACATGGGTGTCCTAACATCCTAAGGAATATTCTGGCAAAATTTGAGGATTTTTGGATGAACAAAACTCCCCCTAAAATTCTTTTGCTGAAAAGGTTTAAAGAATTTTCCAGACTTTTTTTCCATTGATTTTCATACAAATTGGGTTGCATATTTGGATAGAGTTTTTCATCCTGAAACCAACGCAATTTGAATCACTAAATTTGGAGCTTCCTAGCAAAAGGTATGAGGTTCTAAAGTTTGAACTGAATCTGGAAATCCAAATACATCGGGAAATGTTCAAACTCTGACCGTGGGTCCATCACACACGTGTCAACTGCTGGAGCTCAGCCACACAGGGCCACAGTTTCATTTCCCGCGCTGTCGCAAAGGATCTGAATCCGCAGACAATCCCAGACGTTTAAATCGAGCCGCTGACGAGTGGGGCCGACCCCCCCTTCGTCTTCCTCCCGCTCCCGGGCGACCCCCGCCGCCGGAGCTCACCGGAAAACTTCGGAACCCGGTCGTGCGTCCATCCCCCATGCTTCGACTTGCCACCAGCCCCTAATTTTGTGCGCTGAACACGTGGGGAGGTTTTCCCCATACCGATGTAGGCCCTAACCGAGCTCGGGACGGTGCGGCGGCTTAACCGAGCTTCGGCGACGTCGCAGAGCCGCTGTAATGCTCCAACCTTGCTTCGGTTAGCTCCTACAGCATCACCGCGACCTAGGGAGCAACGTCCAAGGCTCTTATCTCACGAGAAACATCGGCAACTAGGGGTTCACTGTGCGACCTAGGTCGATTTCGGTGAAAATTCGAAAAACTTGAAGAACCGAAGGTTTCCTCAATGGTTCTTCCTAGTTCTTGATCCCACATGCCCGCACGGACGTCTACCACTGGGTTTCTAGGTCTGGTGATGAGTGGTGCACCATATCGCCCTAATTTCCCGACTTCCTACTCACGGTTCATATTGCATGTCCGCGGGAAAAACTAAATTCCGGCGAGCACGGTTTGTGACAAGCTGCCAGCATTGCTGCGAAGCAAGAAGAGTTACAGGCGCACCTTTTTGCTTTTGCAGCTCGGTGGGAGGAGCTCTGTGGCGGCCGGGCAACGAGTTCTTGTCGCGGCGGCCTCACCAGACGCGGTGGAGGGAAAAACGAGCTCGACGTCGGTTTTCTTGTGAGTCAGCACCTTGTTCTCGCTGTGGGTACGTCGAGGGAGCTTGGGCGACGCCGTGGATGAGCTCAGCTCAGTGTGAAAGTGGCCGAGGCGTCTGGGCGCCATCGCTCCAAGGGGGTGCAGTAGCGGCGGGAGGGTTGTGCACACGGGAGCAGCCACGGGAGAGGGAAAACGCGATCGGTTTTCTATGGGAGGCAGCCGTCCGTGAGATAATATCGGGACACTGAGGCGGTTCAACCATGCTCGGGAGGTGGCAGCAGCGCTGCCGCGGTGTCGCGCGCTGCTCAGCAGCCACCGGGTTCGAGTGGGAACAGAGAGAGGAAAATTTTCCTTTGGTAGTAAGTCTTCTCCTCTCATTGACAAGTGAGTACCACTCACTTCCTCTCCCAAATATCTCCAAATTTTGGCACCTTGCAACTTCAGCTATGAAGAGCTCAAATTCAAAGGCCAATTGGCAATTTGTCAAGTTTTACTTCAGTTTCAAATTTGAATTCAAATTTCAATGAAATTTACAAGTCTCTTTGATATACCTACAAAAGCACATCCAAATTTGCTCAAAATTTGCCTTCCTCATAATTTGGACCTGATGAATTCAAATATGCCATCTGATTTTTGAGTTGGCATTGCAAATACAACTTCTTAAACAACAGTTTGAATTCCCCTTTTGGAAATGGCCTTCTTCTCTTTGAAGTGAACCCTTTAGTTCAAACTGAATTTAAAGTCCTATTGCACATGCCAACACTTGTATGATTAAACAAAAGTTTTTGCAAGTCCCATTTCTTGGATTTAAACTCAACTTTATTCACAGCTCAAGTTTTCCATTTACAAGTTTTGGGACTTTTACACCGGAGCTCGCCGGCCCCGCGTTTCCAGCCACCTCCCGGTCGGAGGATCACCACCAGGGGGTTTGGAAGGTTGGGGAACCTGTCTGTGGGGCTAGCTTGAGCTACCGGCGGCCGGAACACCGTCGGCGGCGTGCGGCGGCTTCGGTACGCCTTCGGCACCGTCGGCTGGCCATCCTGGCCCGGCAAAACTTTGGTCAAACGGCTCTAAAGCACCGGTGGGTGCTAGGTTAGCTCGGCAAGGAAGCAAAGGAGCTTGAAAATGCCTCCAAAAAGGTTCTCACCGTGCGCCCAAATGATGCCACCATAGAAGCGCTCTGTAAACCTAGAAATTCGCCCCCCTCTCGTTGGTTTCAATATAGGGTTGCTAGAAAGGAAATGATCGCCGGCTATTCCAGCCCCTGTGTGCAAGATTTGGTGATCTAAGAAGGAATAATGAGTGAAATGTTGGAGTTTAGTACCGGAACGTCGGTTTGTGCCCGCCGGAGAAACTTTCTCGAATTCACGCTCGGTCGTCCATGGAAGGATTGAGCTTCGGAGGAGAGCAGCACGGTGTCTTGGCGCATCCAAGGGTGCTGTTACTTGGCCGTGACAAGCTCTAGGTTGAGCTGTCCACGTGAGCCTCCTGTTCAGTTGTTTTTCAGCCGCCGCACGGACACGGCGTTCCCGGGGTAGGAAGGCTGAACACCAGTCGGTGGCGCGTTGAGGAGGGAATGTCCCCAGTGCCATTTTGCTACTCCGAAGGCTTCGTTCGCGTGAGTTTGTGGGTTCCCAATCAATCGGTGGTGGCGGCACCGAGCGGTGCTGTTCTCTGGCGTGAGCACGAAGCAAAAAAAGTAGGGTTTTGGTTTGGGAGTGAGAGGATCATGCTGGGGCTTAAGGAACCACACGAGCAACTCGCCAGCACGATGAAACACTCGGGAGAACGTCTTCTGCATGGAAGCTCGGTGGCGTCCTCTGCTGCCTTGGCTGTTCGAGTGGAAAAAGAGGAACAGCACACTCTCATCCTCTAAAAGATCTCAAATTTGGTAGATCACATAATTCAATTATGCGGAGTTTGAATCTGAAATGCATTTGGATAATTGAACAACTTTCATCCAAATTCAAATGTGTATTTGAATTCATTGCAAATTTAAGTCCATTTGGAAAATGGGTAGCAAAACATCTCTAAAATTCATGAAACTTTGCGTACCCACTAATTTGGACCTAAGGACTTCAAATATAAATATGATTTTTGTTTTGGCTGCTGCAAATGAGGGTTTGAGCACAACAGTTTGCATTCCTACTGGTTGCTCACATTTGAAATTTGAGTTGAACAAATTGAATTCAAAATCTGAATTTTACTCCCCCTTGCACATGAGAGCTTGCACATGGGTTTAAATTAACTTTGTCCCACAAACACTTAAATGATCCTAGGATAGAGTGGTGGGACACTCATGTGTGTCATCATATGCGGAAAAATTTAAACAAGTCCCAATTTTTATAAACTCTAACCCAAATGGTGTTCGAACTTCAGTTCATTTCTATTCAAAATTTTGGGACCATTACAATAGACATATCCATATCTACTAAAGTCATCGGTAAACGTGATGAAGTACTGAAAACCACCTCTGGCTATTGAACTCATTGGTCCACATACATCAGTATGTATAAGTCCCAACAAGTCACTTGCCCTCTCACTATGATCAGTGAAGGGTGTTTTGGTCATCTTTCCAAGCAAACAAGACTCTCATGTGTCAAGTGATTCAAAATCAAATGAGCTTAGTAACCCATCTTTATGGAGTTTTTCATGAAACTTTGCATACCCACTAATTTTGACCTAAGGACTTCAAATATGAAATCTGATTTTTGTTTTGGCTGGTGCAAATGAGGGTTTGAGCACAACAGTTTGCATTCCAACCGGTTGCCCTCATTTGAAATTTGAGTTGAACAAATTGAGTTCAAAATCTGAATTTTACTCCCCCTTGCAAATGAGAACTTGCACATGGGTTTTAAATTAACTTTGTCCCCCAAACAATCAAATGATCCTAGGCTAGAGTGGTGGGACACTCATGTGTGTCATCATATGCGGAAAATTTAAACAAGTCCCAATTTTATAAACTCGAACTCAAATGGTGTTCAAACTTCAGTTCATTTCTATTCAAAATTTTGGGACCTTTACAATAGACATAGCCATATCTACTAAAGTCATCGGTAAACGTGATGAAGTACTGAAAACCACCTCTGGCTATGGAACTCATTGGTCCACATACATCAGTATGTATAAGTCCCAACAAGTCACTTGCCCTCTCACTCTGACCAGTAAAGGGTTCTTTGGTCATCTTTCGAAGCAAACAAGACTCTCATGTGTCAAGTGATTCAAAATCAAATGAGCTTAGTAACCCATCTTTATGGAGTTTTTCATGAACCTTTGCATACCCACTAATTTGGACCTAAGGACTTCAAATATGAAATCTGGTTTTTGTTTTGGTTGCTGCAAATGAGGGTTTGAGCACAACAGTTTGCATTCCTACTGGTTGCCCTCATTTGAAATTTGCGTTGAACAAATTGAGTTCAAAATCTGAATTTTACTCCCCCTTGCACATGAGAGCTTGCACATGGTTTTTAAATTAACTTTGTCCCCCCAAACAGTCAAATGATCCTAGGCTAGAGTGGTGGGACACTCATGTGTGTCATCATATGCCGAAACAAGTCCCAATTTTTATAAACTCTAACCCAAATGGTGTTCAAACTTCAGTTCATTTCTATTCAAATTTTTGGGACATTTACAATAGACATATCCATATCTACTAAAGTCATCGGTAATCGTGATGAAGTACTGAAAACCACCTCTGGCTATTGAACTCATTGGTCCACATACATCAGTATGTAGAAGTCCCAACAAGTCACTTGCCCTCTCACTCTGACCAGTGAAGGGTGCTTTGGTCATCTTTCCATGCAAACAAGACTCTCATGTGTCAAGTGATTTAAAATCAAATGAGCTTAGTAACCCATCTTAATAGAGTTTTAATGCGTTTCTCATTTATATGACCTAAGCGACAATGCCAAATGAAAGTGGAATTTAGATCATTTCATCGAGCCCTTTTGATATTAATGTTACAGACCGTTTTATCCTCAAGATCAAGAACATATAATCCATTCACCAATGGACATTGGGCATAGAAAATATTAATATAATAAATAGAACAACATTTGTTCTTTATGACAATCTCATAACCATCAACTTCTTCTAAACATGAAGAAGAGATAATTTTCTTGCTCAAAGTAAGAATGCAATAACAATTATTAAATTTTAAAACTAATCCTGAGGGTAATGACAAGTGGTAGGTCCCGACAGCTATGGCCGCAACCTTTGCTCCATTGCCGACATGAACATCCAACTCGCCTTTTGCAAATCTTCTAGTCTCACTTAGATCCTGCAACAATTTGCAAGTGTGAATCATCGATCCAGTATCAAATATCCATGATTCACTAGAACATAATGCAATATTAATTTCTATAACATCTATACCTAAAGAGGAAGTCTCACTTCCCTTCTTGTTCTTCAGATCCTCCAAGTATTTCTTGCAGTTCCTTGACCAATGCCCCTTAGCATGGCAGTGAAAGCATTCATCATCAGGAGAAGGGCCAGATTTGCCTTTTGTCTTAGACTTTCAGCTTGAGGGCCCATCGGGAACCTTTCCCTTGCCTTTGCCTTTAGGATGCGTCACATGCTTCCTCTTTTTATTCTCCTTTTGAACCATCTTTACATGAGTAGTGTTTTTCTTAATGCTTTCTTCGGTTGTTTTAAGCAACCCATGCAATTCAGCCAATGTTTTCTCCATGCCATTCATTTGAAAATTTAATATAAACGGCCCGTAGCTCGGTGGGAGCGAACAACATAAATAGACAGATCATCCTTGAGTTCAGAACCAAGTTTGCCCAAAGTTTTAATGTAACCAATCATTTTGATTACATGAGGGCTGACCGAGCTACCCTCTGCCAGCTTGCATGGGAACAAGGACTTTGAGATGTTGTATCTCTCAGCCCTAGCTTGGTTCTCAAACATTCCACGCAGTCCCTCAATCATAGAATAAGCATCTGTATGCTCATACTGTTTCTGCAGATCAGGGGACATAGTGGCGAACATGGGGCAGCTTACGTTAAGCGCATCATCGCAGTGCTTCTGATAAGCTCTATGTGTTGCAGCAGTCACATCACCTGTGAGGTCATCGGGGTATTGTTGCAGAAGAACGTACTCGGTTTTCTCTTGCCTAAAAACGATTCTCAGGTTGTGGTACCAATCGATAAAGTTAGATCCATTGAGCTTTTCCTTTTCAAGCACAGATCGCAAATTGAAACCTGAATTGTTACCAGCAGACATGATCTACAATAGAAAATAAATATGCAAGGTTTTAGCACTATGTTATGTATCAATATTCTATTAACGGATTAATAAAAGACACCACCACTATATGAGTATCGTCCCTCCTCTAACGTCAGTGGTCCAAGATCCATATTCACTAATTTCTAGTGAGCTTTGGCTTCACTGCTAGAAAATTAGTGACATAGGTGATCAACAATTGTTAATCATATCTCTATATGACTCTTGTTTGTCGGGTGACATCCAATGCCCCGGCTCCCAACTCTATGCCATAAAGCTCAAAACCACTTTGATAGCTTTGTTGAGTAAACCAACACTACGCACGTGAATGTCCAACATTCACGCTTGCATTATGATAGATTATGGTATTTTGCTTTGACAAAACTACCACACAACGATCAGAATAACATAGGTGCAGCTATTGGTAAATGGCACCAAATACTCAACTTCTACGAGGGAAGCTATTCTATCATGACAAAACATCCACCATATGAAAAGCACGAAAAGAATAGTAATAAATAAACATCACAGGCATCTGATCATATCACATTGTGAATAGTATAGCCATTAGAATCATAGTGGTCTAAATCGCCATGGTTCCATCATGATCTAATCTGTCGTGTCTCCTTTCTCGTGGTGATTACCATCTCCACCATGCTTGAAGGCATTTCCATGAATATAAAAGAATCTAATATAAATACTAGATACCAAATAAATTACATGAAAGATCAAGCATCACAGGTCGACACGCAGGTCGTTATCTTATTATATGACAACCTCAACCCGGTTGTGTTAAATTTGCAACACACAGTCTGCATGAATATTACACAGAGATCATCATATAATAATAAGGCCATACCATTCACATCATTCCCTGCAAAAACAAGTTAAGCATAGAACGGTTTCTTGCGTGAAACGATATTATTTAATCAGCAGACAGCAACGGCGGTCCCGCTAGCCGGTTTATCGCTATAGCAGACAGCAACGGCGGTCCCGCTAGCCGGTTTATCGCTATAGCAGACAGCAACGGCGGTCCCGCTAGCTGGTTATTCGCTATAGCAGACAGCAACGGCGGTCCCGATGGTGATTCCAGCCGGTAGAGACAGATTGCGCACACAACATAGAAAGAGCACAAACTGACCCTTTAGTCTTATACGATCGCAATCTACTCTAACCAATTCCAATCCCCAAAACCTTGCAATAAAAATTCATCATATGAACATGTCTGCAGCCAGTACTACAACAAGCTTCATCTCAGGCGGTTTAAGTTTCCGCCTGTGAAAATAGCTCTGCCTATAAAAAAGTTATCACAACCGGTCTTAACCTTCATGAAACCGTCTGTGAAGACTCTTTATCACAGGCGGTTTGTAACGTAAAATGATCCGCCTGTATAACTCCATTATCACAGGCGGTTCTTTACTAGTAGATCACATCTACTAACGAGATCCAGACCAAAAACTACGCAACCTGGCTCTGATACCACTGTTGGGAAATCAGCGGTCCGCTACTCTAGCAGTTCTACCGCGTCACCCAGGAAACATGCGAGTACAGAAGTCATAGATCGTTACCACTAGACGCGCAGCACAGCAGAACGTAAACACGCATCGGTGTAGGGGAAGTAGACTGCCACGTTCGTCTCTTCCACGTCCTCGCCACGGCAGCAGGTAGACGATCACGTTCGTCATAGCCGATCAGCACAACAGTAGCAGCAGCGCCTCCACGGAGTCCACATGTACGGGGAGGAACGCCATGCGCTGGTGTGCTAGCACCGCACGTGCGGCAAGGGTCTCGACATGAGGCCTGCGAGGGATGGCGGCTAGGGCTGTCACGTGGTGGCATGTCCTCAGCCCCTAAGCCTACCCCTCATATTTATAGGCGCACTAATGGGCTTTTAGGTCACAGGCCCATTAGTAACCTAATTGCTTATGGATCAAATATCCAATGGGTATTAACCCGAATTGTTATGATTTCCTCTTGGGCATATCGTCAACAGATCACTCTCCGGTCTAGGTCTTGACGGTGAAAATTTATCTACTACCCGAGCTAAAACCACAGCGTCACCAAATTGGTTTCCAGCAACACCGATCATCAAAAAACCCCACTAAAACCTACTCAAACTTGCATGACCATACGTAAACTGAGTACTGCAGGTTACATTGTAGGATTGCATGCATCCGCATCATCACATCTTGAGTAATGGGTGCGCATCGTATTGATTGATTGTATTGTCTTGTATGTACGTGATCATGACTAGAAGGGCACACACAAGAGGCTGTTTACGAGGACCTCCAGCACCAAAACTTCAAAGAGCTCGAGCAGCAAAATCCGTTGGAGCAAGGCAAGTGCTCCTTCACCATATTGATCCCGTGTTTTTAAATGTTTCATTTGTGAAGACTGGATGCTCAAGTCAATATGATGGGAACCATTTCATAGGAGTTTACTAGCTTCGTTTGCCACCCCTTGTCACCGGGAACTTGCTGAGTCGGTAATAGGTGTCGTTTTCTCTTTTGCGCCGCATCGCTTACGAGATTACAGAAAACTGAAATAAACTTAATTAACTACTGTATTCATGAAGATTAAAGATGATGATGAGAAAGTGATGATATTAACAACATGGAACCGGGGTGATCTAGGCAAGCTTGGCTTGTGACTATGTTAAATGTTATGGTGGTTTGCTTGCTTAGATCTAAGGACCGGTTCATGCCGGAATATACCAGGAAAACAATGCCACAATAGAGCCAAATATGGGTGTGGCATAGCTGACTAATTAGGTGCGCTGCTAGTTTGTTATGTACCATTGGATGGCGCGGGGAATGGGAGTCAAGGAGGACTGCCCAAGGAACCACATGGCGCACGAGGGGGCCTGTGGGTGCGAGAATGGAGATTCAAGCCAGCCGGTGAAACCTCAGTGGGTCCATACATTCTAGTAGCCCCTTTGTAAAGGCTATTTTGTGATCTCTTGGCCATACACTGACGGTTGTGTATTGGCATAATGGAGGTTTCTCTAGTTGCCGACGGGTGATGAAATCACGAACTTATGGGTAAATTAGTGCCAACTCTATAGAGTGTAAAACTATCATGATAGTCGTTCTTCCGGTTACGAGCATCTAGACAACCCCCATGATTAGAAGTTAACATGGTTTGGTTGGATGGTCATGTTTTTTGGGACTGGTTATGGTCATTCAGGACTGGTTATAGTTATATCATTCGGGACTAGTTTGGGTTATGTATATGAGATTGGTTTCGGTTATGTGAGTATGTGCGCTGATCATGAGGAATTGTGAATTTCAGATAAGCTTTAGAATGAGTATTGGCTGGTTAAAACTTCATGAATAATGGAGTATGATGGTATTCACATAGTAGGTTGTTTTCTTGTGATTGCAAAATAAAATTTGCTTGCTGCAACTAACCTTTGTTTCCAACTTTGTTTAAGCTACATGTCATGTTTTCCGCACTTGCTGAGTACAACATGTACTCACACTTGCATTTCCCACAACGATTCAGCTACAGGAGAAACCTGGGAGTACTTCGAAGATCAGGTGGAGTCCTGCTGCTGTTTAGAGTCTTCCGCTGCAAAATAAACTAATACTCATGTTGAGGCATTGAACTACTGTAATAAAGCACTTAAGTACTATTTGTAACGTGTTAAGTTCTGAATTCAGTTTGTGATGTACTTGTGTATGTGTGATGAACATCCTAGGCACACATACGAATCACTTGGTTCATTTTTGGAACCGGGTGTAACACGTTCTAATTGAATGCTAGGGATATAGACACTAGTAAGCCGATGTAACCAAACTATATCTAAGTGCTTTGACTTATATCACCTCCATTTTTTATGAAATTAGGGGGTAGTGTAGTGGCCGCTACCAGGTGACCTATGGGTCAGACAGATATCGCGTGTAGGGACCCTTGCTTGTGAAGAGGCAGGCTAAATCAACATTGTTGGTGGTTGGTATGAAAGGTTGCTGCGTAAGCACATACATGTCGTGTGATTGGGTTTTCGCTACAGGATTTAAATTAGTTCAAATCACTTGTGAAATCCCTAAAATTCTAGCAAGTGATTCAGCGAATTCCCACTTAGGAAAAATTGAGGGGAATTAAAACTTTGGATTTTAACGGTGTGAGTTCAAAGTGCTGATTCAAATTTGCAAAAACTTCCAAACATGGAGAGCTAAATCCACAATTTGGTTTTCCATAACGCAAATATTAAACCTGCCAAATTTCAGATCATTTGGAGGGGGTTTACTATTTGTTTGAAATTAAGTGAGGAAGCGCTCGAATCTGAATTCAAATTTCAGTTCCAAATTCAAACTTCACAAAAATGGAAAATTGGATCACAAATGTGTTCTCCACCTTTGAAATGGTATCCGTGCAAAAATTCAAATTAATTGGGCTTAGTTTGGTAGGGTTTTGAATCAATAAAAGGGGAGAAATTCAAATTCTGATTGAAATTCAAAAATCCAATTGCAATTCAAACTTCTTAACGGAAATTGAAATCAGTGGAATTCAAACTCAAACACAAGACTTTGGGATGAAGCAAATTGTTTAATTTGGAGGGAAATATCAGCTGGAATTAGGTGGTGTGGGTCCACATGGCAGCCACACGAAAGTGCAAACCGACTCTATTTCCTTCGGCTGTTCACCGAGCGCTTGCCAGCATCACCGGTAAAACCCCCGCCCAATGAATTCCGGCACCAGCTCCTGCTTCCTCGATCGTCTGCTCACTCTTATCATTCACGCCTCGAGCAGCCGACGGTCTCTGCACTCGTAGCTCGCTCCCTCTGTTCTTCTCCCACGTACACAAACCGGAGCCCGCGCCTCCTCTGCTCTTGCTCGCCCAGCCGCTTGAGCTCGGGTTGATCGAGCTCCAAACAGCAAAAATGTGCTCCACGATGTGCCCTACAATCTCCTGTCTCCAATCCGAAGTTCAATGCTCTGAGCTGCTCACAAATCGAGAATTGGCGTCGAAGTCTCGGGGTGAACATGGCGATCCCGTTTTGGCTCACCGTCGACTGCCTGCTACGGACCGCTTCTCCTCCACCTACCTGCACAATAAGGGTGCGTCCGTCGACTGCCTGCTACGGACCGCTTCTCCTCCACCTACCTACACAGTAAGGGTGCGTGTGACACCTGTAAAGGTCCCAAAATATTAATACAAAGAAACTCTTTTTTTGCACAAAGTTGGTTTCATGTGTATGAAAAATGGGACTTGTTTAAACTTTTTCACATGTGATAATACACATGAGAGCTCTCTTCACACAAGTTCAATTATTTATTTGAATGCTTGGAACCCAAAGGGGAATTGAAACCAAGGTGGGAAGTTCCCATATGTGTGAGAAATCTAAAGTAAGATTTTGGAACAAAATTGTTTAACTAAAAATTCAGATGAGGGCAACACAATGAATTTCAAACTGTTGTGTTAAAAATCTCATTTGCAGCAGCCAAATTTAAAATCAGATTTCATATTTGAATTCCTTAGGTCCAAATTAGTGAGTATGCCAAGGTTCATGAATTTTTGAAATGTTTTGCAACTCATTTTCCAAAAGGACCTTAAATTGCAAAGAATTCAAATACCTATTTAAATTTGGATTGCATCATTTGCAAATTTTGAAGATATTTTGGAAAGGAATAAGGAGGGGCTGGGACCCACATGTCATTGAGGCAATTAAATTGGCAAAAGATCTTCAGTGTTCAGTGGTTAGTCTCTTTTATTCCTCTCTCACTCGGGCAGAGACGCAGTTGCACTGATCGACACCGAGACACCACGCCGAGGACACCTCCCAGCTGATTTCCTTGTGCTGGCGAGCTGCTTCTCCATTCTCATCACTTGATCCCGTGCTTGAGAACCCTCGTTGTTTCCTCCTCCCTTGCGCAAGAAACCAAACAGAGGCTGCTGCTGCTCTTTCGATCGCTCGTCCACCTGCCAACTCGTGTGCAAGCCTCGGCTGAGCAGCAAAACGGCACCACAGGACTCCCCACGTACTCCTCGCACCATCCCCGAGTGAGCTCAGCCTCCCTACGCCGAGAACACCTTTGTCCCGTGGCTGCCAAACCATAGCCGTGAGAAGGTGCTCTCGTGGACAGCCCTACAGAGAGTCTTTCACAACCGAGCAAGAGGGCCGTTGGACGCGCGGAGCCTCCATGCAGCTCACCTCTGAAGCTCAAGTCCAACCGTGGATTGTCGCCGGCAGAATCCAGTTTTTGTCCCGGCCATTGCAAAACTACCTTCGGGTAAGGAAACTCCAAATTCCCGGTTGATACTTGCTTAGAGGCCACAAAACTTCACACACAGGAGCTAGACTTGATGGCGCACAAGTTTGCTTCGCAAACCTAGCATGAAACCACGTGTAGCCAGCGTATTTTGAGCTTTCCCGACGGCGGCCGTGGCGGGAAGCTTCAGGCGCACGACAAAAGCTATGTTAGAGACATGCCCAGGCCTTTTCACCACCATGCCGAGCTTCTCTAGCAATCACTGATGATGTATGGCCTTTCAAGTGAGCGTTTGGCGGGCTAGCACGTCGGAGCGACGTCGCCAAAGTTCCACCGAGCCGCCGCGCCGTCGCGAGCTAGGTTTGAGCCGACGCCGGTGTGGATAAAGCTCACCAATGTGTTTAGCACGTGGGATAAGGGGGTAGTGGCAAGTGGCAGCTCGAGAGGTGGCCGGAGAGCAAAAAACCGGCGAGCTCGGTGGCACAGTCACACAGGGGCGGGAGGTAGATGAAGAAGCTGCCGGGCCCGCGTGTCAGTCAGAAGGGAGAGGCTGGATCCCCTGTAACACCGGATCAGTTGTGTCTGCGTGGGAAATATCTCCGTGGCCTGTGTGTCGTCGGTTCAGAGAGTGACACGTGCCCCCCTGGACCCACAGTCAGGTTTAAACTTTTCCCCGGTTTAAATTGAATTCCAAATTTTCCCTAAACTTTAGAAGGCCATAACTTTTGCTAGGAAACTTCAAATTTAGTGATTCAAATTGCGTTAGATTCATATTTAAAAACCCTATCCAAATATGCAACCCAATTTGTACGAAAGTAATTATTTAATTCTCGAAAATTATTTAGAGCTTTTCAGAAAAAGAATTTTATAGGGAGCTTGGTTAATCCAAAAATCCTCGAATTTTGCCAGAATATTCTTTTGGATGTTATTGAACACCTGTAAAAATTTCAGCTCATTTGGAGTTGATTTGGTTAGGAGGATTCAGGTCTCAATTTACTGTGTTCAAAAGAATACAGAAACATTTTCAGAGAATTCCCAAAACTTGGAAATTCAGTTCTGGGCAATTCTTAGCTCCCAAAAATCTTAGGAAAATTCATGAAGTCTATATGAACTATAATTGAAATTGTATTTCACTAAGTTTGACATGAACATGGGTGTTACCTCAGAATTAATTCCTCTTCGCTTAATTACTTAGAGAATTATTCTGAATAAACCACTCAGTGAAAAGTGCTAAATTTTTGTCCAGATGACTTTCTTGTGACAAGGAACTCACATGAAAAATTTTCAGCTCCATTGGAGCTCTGGATCACCACTGTTCTGTTCAACCTCTTAAGGTGATCAACACACAAGTGGGGAAAACATTTAGCACTTGATCATATTGCTTAAACCCAACCAAAACCACTAGCACTAGTGTCATTTTAAATTCTTAAACAGAGTTCCAGTTTTAAACTTGTCATTAGGGCTTATTAGCAAAAGCTTTACAATTAAATACATATGCATATTCATATCGTGTAGCATCTACGTGAGAACGTGTGAAGGAATTGAAGTGAAGATCAAGGAGAGAGGAAAGCGGGTGATCAAGCCTCAAGTAATCTTCACTAACTGGTTATATTAGTCACCTGCAAAACAGGAAAGCCCCGGTTTGCAATTGAACAATTTTATAAAGTATTTCCATTTCTAGAGATCATAGCTTTGAATTGTTTGATTGCATTAAGTCTAGATGATAATGAAAACCCAACTGCATGACCAGAAACGTCCGAAGAGAGAAACGGTAGAATAGCACCTCCTCGAGTGGATTTGGCTACGCTAAATGTTAGTATGAAAGGTCCGGTAGAAGTCGAGTAGTTGGAATCTACTTGCGAGTTTAGGGCTTGGTTTATTCGGAGCGGATCAAGAATAGAAACAATGAGGAAAGTTCACACATAAGAAATGGAGACCTGGCAGGGAGGTTTAGATGCAGCAGGCTGCGGACCGTGCGTGCATAGCTCTGCCTGTGTCAGTTAAGGCCTGTCCGTACTTGGCCCTGTTGGACAAGTTTGAGTTGTGTACCGGGTGCATACTGTCTATATGGGACCCAGAAAACCGATGTACTTCGGGAGATCCACATTGGAACTTTTCTAACCGTCTTAGGCTTTCGGCGTCGGGGTAGCAGGAGGTAACTCGCTCAAGAACATATCACTGCAGGTATGTACCTTGGGGGAGCTTGCTACTCGGGGTAGTTGGACCGCATCCTGTGTGGAAGAACTTGGGGAAGGTGGCCGCGTACAGCGTCAGTCGAGGTTGCTGCCGGCAACTCGGAGTACGGGTGTACGTGTCGTGTAGTCCGGGCGTGTATTGATTCGAATCACCGTCGCTCACGGTCATATGAGCATACTTTCCCACTATGTCTTGATGTAGTAAGAACTGAACTGGTTTCTTTTGAACTTGATAAGTCTGTGATGTAACTTGTACCATGCTTGAATTAGAGATAGTGCTCATTAAAGTTTACTTCACTTTGTACAAGGAGCATCACAACAAAGCATTTCTTGTTTGATTGTGGAGTTGTAATTCTGTTCGGCTCAAGGTCCTTACAATGAGGCTTAAAAATCTGAAAGTTAAGGATCAACTGTAGGCGAGTCCTTTATGCAAAGTTAGCTAACCTAATTGCAACCCGTCGTGCATGTAGAGTTTCTTGTTTAGGTGAGATGGATCAGTCTTGCTGAGCCTATGTGCTCATGCTTGCTATATGAGTGGTTTTGCAGGTTAACATCAATGCTGAGAAATAGGTTGTCCGATGAGACTCGGACTTCCAAGTCGTTTAACATATGGAGAACCCAGCCGCTGCAATGTCTTCGTGTTGCTAGCGAGAGGAGTCCGCGGGCTGGACCTCTTCTCGAGTGCTCATTAGTTATTCGACGTGAGCTGTTTATAGTCTTCTGCTGTAGCTATTTGATGTAAATTATTTACAAAGAAAAACTTGTAAGCTTCCGCTATTGTTTTATGTATTACATATTTTCCTTATGTGTGCTGTTGGGTGCCGCACAACACGGCACCACCCAATGCGATTCCCGGGCCAGTGGCACGGCTCCGTGAATGAACGGGTGGTGTGGGCCCCATCAGCGTGGTATCAGAGCCACATTGGTAATAGCGAACGGAATAAGGATCGTATTACGTCAATAACTTAGGTTACGGTGGGGATACGGTACTAGGCCCACATGAGGACTGCTATATTAGCCTAATATGAAGGTGGCAACCTAACTTATTTGCAATGTCAGAAAAATCGTGCATCTCGGTACATTCAATGTCTTGGGGGGTGCGCATAAGTGCTGTCCACCAATGCGCACAAGCTGAAGGGTGGAGCCCCACGGGTGGTAGGTAACACGGCCAGCTTTGGTATCCTCTACGAATTCATGTCGCTTGGGGTATTCGAGCAACGCCCTTCCCTGGCGTGCTATGGGCAAGTATGGGAGACCCTGTAACATGGTTAGTAACGTGAACACATAGCTCAAGGCGTGTTTGACTTGAGAACACCCGTGCGAGTGATGACGGATGGGTGTACGAACTGTATTGGGATACCGGGTTCGGTGTGCAGCTGGACCTGATGATTGTGTGTCATTTATGCAGGTTTAACCATGAAACCATAGTATGAGTAGAAAACGTTTGCGAGTGACCGTCTTAGTGCCACCAATGATACACAAACCATCCTTAAAATAATGTCGATCTTCAGACCCCAAGAATAAGGAGGGTCGTGGGTTATAGTCTAACCCCCAAACAAAGAGGTGCTCAGAAAACAACATCACATGTTGTAATGCTGCCCCAACGAAGATATGAGGTATTGCCTTTTTGTAAAAGTAGTTTGGAGCTAATGTTGAGCCATAAAAGATTGACTAAAAAAGCTAGGTGTGGCACCAGAGTCGAAGAGAATTAATACCGGTAGCTAATTCAGAGAAAACGTCTCTGCTAACGCGGCTTCTCCTTCCAGAATATCATCACTCACTATGTAGTGAATGTTTCCCCTTGTCTGCCCTCTTTTCTGCAGATACATGTATGGGTCTGATCATTGAAAGTATGATGACCTGCAGCCTTGAATTCCCTCCATACAATACCTAGCACAATGTCCCGTCCGACCACAAATGGAGCACGGATGTCTCTCCGGCTCTTCGCTAACTTGTGGTTGGAAGCTAGATACACAAACCACCGTCTGATGCTGCTGCTATGGAGGTGATGCAAGTTGTGGTACTTGACCAGCAATCAACCTCCTAGAAGTTAATCGTACAGGGGCCTCCATTTAACCTAATGGCGTTCGGAACACCAACCGGTACTTTTGGGGCACATAACTTATACTAGCCTGCACGATATCACTCATTTTTCCTTTTCTCTATACAGAACAGACCTTGATGCATTAAATCCAGATTTTTATCCAGTTAGAAGCATTTTCATAACTCAAGTTGTATACCAAAGTTAACGTTAACATCAATATATTTCCAAGAGTACTCACATGCCTCTATATCACTTCTGGATCAAAAGTTATGATTTTTCAAAGTTGACAGGATTCCTGGATAAAATTTGCCAGCATCTCCTTTGTATGTGGCTGTATTTATCACAGTTGTATATGCAAATACATTAAGAATCTGAACAAACTTTGAATTACAACAATGTTGTACATTTCATAACCTTTTCAACGGTATATCATAGGCTACTTAGGGATTTTTATACAGAAAGTTATAAGTGTTATACAGAAACATCCAGGGAGGTTTGCATCTGTCCTGTTTTCTGAACAGATTGCATTCAACTGGACATTCAACCAATTTGGATTGTGATTTTGCTATGGAGGTCTACAAATAAGTTGTAGAGAACTTAAAAAAAATTTCAGAACTGTATCATACACCTCTATTGGGTAAAGCTACTCAGAGTTATGCTCTGTCAAATTCCAGCAAAAATTTCTGCCAGAACAGAGCACTCTTTTTTTGAGAATCATAGAAGCCTATCTATTCTCCCGTTTGAAGCCTAGTTCAAATGAAGAGTTCATTAACTAATATGTGTTTTACAACTTCCATTTTTAGTTTAAAGTTTTTCATGAATGATTTCTTCACAGGAAAGAATTTATAAAGTGTAGTACGGTGGCGATGCACCGTAAGCCATATGACGGTACTACGTTGCCTCACAAAAGTAAATCCTAACCGGATTATACCGGAAGATCCGTATCCTTAGGTGGCACTAAAATGGTCGCTCGCAAACATGTTCTACACGTACTACGGTTTCGTGGTTAGCACCTGCATAAGTTGCACACAATCATCAGGTCTGGCTGCACACCAAACACGGTCCCAATACAGTTCATACACCCGTCCGTCATCACTCGCACAGGTGTTCTCAAGCCAATCACGCCTTGATCTACGTGTTCATGTTACTAACCACGTGACGGGATATCCCAAACTTGATCATAGCACACCAGGGAAGGGTGTTGCTCGAATACCCCAAACAACATGAAGAGTCGTAGAGGATACTAAAGCGGGCCGGGTTACCTCCACCCATGGGGCTCCACCCTTCAGCTTGTGCGCACTGGTGGACAGCGCTTACATGCACCCCCAAGAGATAAAACGTCCCGAGATGCATGATTTTCTGACATAGCAAAAAAGTTAGGTTGCCACTTTCATATTATACTAATAGTAGTCCTTATGTGGTCCTAGTACCGTATCCTCACTATCGGGGACCGCCGCCAAGTGACGCCCCAGACAGGACCTCGTTGGGTGGTGCCGTGATATGCGGCACCCAACAGCACACTGGTCGAAGAAACACATCACATTACATAAATAGTTTGCGGAAGCGTACAAGAGTATTTTACAAATACTTATATTAAAGTAAGCTACAGCAGAAGACTATAACTCTCACGACTCATTTCTAAACTAGCAACAAAGAAACAGTCCAGCCCGCGGACGTTTCTTATTAGCAACACGAAGACAAACCGCAGCGGCGAGGATGCTCTTTGAGTAAACACTCGGAGGTTCCCGAGTCTCATCGACATCCCTTCATAAGCATGAAGTCAATCCTGCAAGACAATTCGGATAGCATCCGTGAGCATAACGCTCAGCAAGACTTAACCGTCACCCTAGCCATGAAACTCTACATGAGATTATGAACCTAAAGTAGGAAGGCATAAAGAGTAATTAAACTCGCCTAAAAGTGAATCCTTACTTTTAGTTATTATTTGCAGCATTTTAAGTAACCTTGGGCATGCCACATTGGGAGTCCACAATCAAACAAGAAACGCTTTCCCCCGATGCAATTTGCTCACGGCATAAAAGAATCGAGTTTGCCCTAGCTATTCATCAATGATACATTACAAGGATAGTATGAACTTCAACCATGTGATTAGTTCCTTTCTCATGCAAGTTCTTACTACGTCATGACCGTGAGAACAAGTATGCTTGGTTCATCCTGCGAGCGATGGTGATTCGAATCAATAACACCCGGACTACACGACACGTATGCCCGTACTCGATGTTGCCTACAGCAACCATCACTGACGTCGTACGTGGCAGCCTTTCCCCCGTTTCACCCCCATTGAATCGATCAAGTCGCCCTATACAGTAGCCACTCTCATGGTGCACCTACTGACATGAGATGTCATGAGAATGTTACCCACATACTGCACATCGGCCGTCTCGCCTGAGGCGACCCGAAAAGGCTCAATGACAGCTTCCCGAGGTACATCGGTTTACTGGGTCTCATATATCCAGCATAAGTCCGGTACACAACTCAAACTTGTCCAACAGGGCCGCATACGGATCGGTCCTTGACCGACACGGACAGGTCTATAGCACCCAGGCCCCTTTTTCCTGCTGCCCCTACAACCTTCTGGTCTCAACTTTAACTTGCTAATTCATTTTCAAATCAATCCCGTATGCCCCTGTTGTTCCTGAACATGCGAGTAGCATCTCGCCACTCGACTTCTACCGAACCTTACTTAAGCATGGCAGTTCTACACGGTGAAAGAAACCTACCCAATACTCCATGGGTTCATTTGGTTATGCAAGAGGAGTATCAAACAACTAGACCTAATGCACATTTCATATCTTAACCGAAAGTGAATACAAAGTAAAAACTTAAAAGCTGTTAAATGCAAATCGGAGCTTGCATGTTTTGCAGAGTAGTCGTATAAAATCAGTTAGTGATCTTGGTTGATCAACCCTTGATTCTTTGGAGTATGATCCACTTCAATGAATTGCTCCTTTGAATCCCCTTCGTCGTGAATCCTATTAAAATGTATATGTATAATTTTTATGGAATGTAATGGAAAGAATTATAGAATGGAATTCTTAGGAACAGAGGTTGTGTGGAAAAGCCAAAGATGGCTTGGTTTGCCTCTGCTGTGCAAAGAAACAGGAATGACTGACTTGGCCTTAATGTTTTAACTATACACTAACTACTTTCCCTAATGAACATAATAGATGAGCTGAAAAGATTTGAATGCAACTGAAGATCAAGACCTCTGATGGCTTCAAAACTTTTACAGAAGGTTCTATACTACCTAGGGATTTAGCTTGCCAAATTGCAGCTAATGTGGGATAAAATTGTGCTCTCCATAATTCTCCCAAGAGTCTTTATGTATTTTCCCACATACATAAGCATGGAGAACAAGCAAAGAGAGTTCTAGGGCTCAACTTTTGCTGATAATTTACATGTGAGCTCCTGGTCACATGAAAGTCATTTAGTCCAATATTCAGACCTTTTACTTGAGTAGTTCTCCAGAACAAGTCTTTAAGCATTTCTACTCGAAGGAATTAATTCTGGAGCACTGTGCATTTTCATGCCCAATTTAGTGAACCACAATTTCAAGTATCTCTCAGATAGCTTGCCTAAATTTTCCTACGTTTTTGGAGTTATGGATTGCCCGGAATAGATTTTACAAGTGGGCAACATTTTCTTAAAATGTTTCTGGACTCTTATGAACACAGCATTTTGTATTTAGCAAATTGCTACTCAAATTATTATCAAATGAGCTGAAAATTTGCTAGAAGGTCAACAATATGCTAAAGAATATTCTGGAAAAATTTGAGGATTTTTGGATAACCAAACTCCCTCAATAATTCTTTTTCAGAAAACCTTCAAATAATTTTCCAGAATTATATATTGACTTTCATACAAATATGAGTTAATATTTGGATAGAACTCTGAAAAATGAATCCAACCCAATTGGAATCACTCAAATTGGAGGTTTATACACAGAGATATGAATTTCCGAAATTGGAAGCCACTCTGGAATTGTTTTTCTTACTGAAAACCGACTGGATCCACTGTTTAAATCCCAGCCAATAGAAAATTGGCCACACCGGGCCACAGGTCTTCAGAGCACCAGCACACCGGATCCGGGCCACAACAGATCACGATTTTAAACGTTACAGTCGCTGACAGCCGGGCCCGGGCCCTTCTTCTACCCCCCGCCGTTTTCCTCCTGCGTGCGCCGACTGCCCTTGCCGGAGCAAACTGATGCTCAACGGATCGCCGCTGCCAGCCATCCCCCGAGCTAAAACTCTCCATCAGGGCGTTATTGAGGCCGGGGAACACGACCGTGATGTGTCCTGGGGCTGCCGATGCTCGGAACACGGTCGGCGACGTGCGGCGGCCTCGGTTGAACTTCGGCATGGTCGGCCGGGGTTCCTAGCCCGCCAAAAGATCGACCACTTAGCTCTACAGCACCAGTGGATGATCGCCAAGCTCGTCAAGGCCATGAGTTAACTCGGAAATGGCGGTAAAGGGATCGGCACCGTGCGCCCGATCGATCCTGCCGAGAACGTGTTCGATAGACTTCGAAATCCATAGCTCCAAGGTGTTTTCATGCGACAGTTGCTAAAGCAAAGATGATCGCCAGATAGTCCAGCACCTATGTGCCGAGTTTGACGACCTAAGGAGGATTAGAGATGGGGAATTTGAAGAAACCGTACCGGACGTTCGGTTTGCACCCGCCGGAGCAAAATCTCGAAATTCGACGTCTATGCTTCACAGCGTGGCTTGATATTTGGGTGAGAGCAGCACGGTAGCCGTGCGCTTCCGTTGCCGCCCTTGCTCGGACGTGAAAGCTCCTGTGGAGAGCTGTCCACGAGTGCCCGTTCACTATTCTTCTTTGGGTCGCCGCTGTGGAGGCTGTTCTAGGGCAAGGGAGGCCGGAGCTCAGTGGTTTCCGGGTCGGGAAAGTGGGATCTGAGCTCGTGGTGCTGTCTAGCAGCTTGGGGAGGCTAGGGGCGCGAGTTTCTGCCAGTTTCCCGATCAAGCCGAGGAGGCGGTGTCGTGAGGAGAAGCTGCTCGTGCGCTCGCGAGGAGGAGGAAGCAAAAGGCTGTTGGCTCGGTCTGAGGAGAAGTGATCACGCCGAGGCACGAGGGGGGTATTCATTCGGTCTCCAGCTCGTGGGACAACGAGCAGGAGGTGGTGGTTGCCGCTTCTCGGTCGCGCCACAGTGAGAGCTCTCGGTGAGCTGAAAACAGTGTACTTGCTTCCTTTGCAAGTCAAATTTGCTCACTGACATGTGGGTCCCACCCCACATTTCCTCCAAAATATCTTTTCATGTTGATCTCTCTAAATTCCACAATTCTGAGTTTGAAAGGTGGGCTAGAATTTGAATTTTCCCAAATTCAGTTTGAATTTGCATAGCAAATTTGAATTTGGTTGGAATTTGCAAATGCTTCTATTTAACTCCTGTTTGAGCCCACCCTCAAATGATAAGTTTGCCACCCTAAACTTCCACACTTCCAAATTATATGGCTGCATGGTTATTAAAAGTTTTGGGCCATCATTTGTGTGAACTTTGAATTTAAAAGCCGATTTGTAAGTTTGCATGCAAAGAGCTATTTTAAATCCTTATTGGTTCAACACTTTCAAATAAAAGTGTGAGCCTCATTTTTGGATGATCATCCATATATTACTTTGCATGAAGAAAAGTTTTAGCAAGTCCCATTTTTCATGCCTTTGCCACACAAATGAATTTAAACCTCGGTTTTATTCATTTACATTTTTGGGACTTTTACACTTACCGTAACCTAAGTTTTTATCGTAATACGATCCTTATTCCGTGTGCTATTACCAATGCAGCTCTGATACCACGCTGAGAGGGACCATGCCGCCCGTTCACTTACCGGGTCGTGCCACTCGCCCAGGGATCGTATTGGGTGGTGCTGTGATACACGGCACCCAACAGCACACATACAAGGAAACATGTATTACATAAATCAAAAGTGGAAGCTTACAATTGCTTCTTTGTAAATAATTTACATCAAATAACTACAGCGGAAGACTAGTCTATCTCACGTTTCATATTTACTAAGCACTCGAGAAGAGGTCCAGCGCGCGGACTCTTGTCGCTAGTAACACGAAGTCATACGACAGCGGCTGGGTTCTCCACGTGTTAAACGACTCGGAAATCTCCGAGTCTCACCGGACAATCTTCTCAATAGCACCGAGGTTAACCTGCAAAACCACTCATATAGCAAGCATGAGCACATAGGCTCAGCAAGACTGACCCGTCTCACCTAAACATGTAACTATAAATGTTAGGATTGCAATGTGAAATAGGAAGGTAAGTTGCAAAAGACTCGCCTAATTGTTTGAACCTTACTTTCAAGTTTTAGCAGCAGGTTGTGGAGAACCTAACGCTAAGGCACATGAGAGAGCCACAATCAAACAATAAACACATTTCTCTCAAGTACTTTGCCCAAAGTTGAAAGGAACTTTAATTAGCTCTAACTACAACAAGTCATTAACAAGCAATGCATAACTTTCAAATCAGCAAACTTTTAACATGTATCTAGCCTGTTCTTTCTACGTCACGGTAGAGTGAACAAGTGGTACTCACTGACCGCGAGGAACGGCGATTATAATCGATTTACACCTGCAGGTTACCCGAATAACCCGTCACGTATGCCCATACTCGATGTTGCCTACAGAAACCATCACAGACGTCGTACGCAACCACCTTTCACCCGTCAGCCAAATGTTGAACCGGTCCAATCATCCCGAGCAAGAGGTCTCTGCACGCGCATCCACAGTGCCACCAGCCGATTTACACCTCGAGCTCTCAACCTACCCTCTGAACGACCAGCTATGCCTGAACACCCAGCTACCCGAGTTACAACGGTTTCCCGGTTTCCATATAGCCGGTAGGTCTTCGGTACTGTTCTAGCTTGTTCAACAGGCCCGTACATGGCTCGGTCCTCAATCGACACAAGCGGATCTATGGCACCAAGGCCCCAAAGTCCTGCTGCCCTTACTCTCCGCTCGGTCTCATTTTTATTGCCATGTGTTTCATTTGCTGTCTTTACCCGAGCAATGTGCCTCTAGCCTATTCTCGCGAGTAGTTCCAACTATTCGACTTGGACCAAATCCTACACTATCTTAGCATTGCAGTAGCTAAACGGGGTTGACAAACCTAATCACAACCCATGGTTTTCTCGGCTATGCATTTGGGTTTCAAACAAGACTCTAATGCAAAAATTAAGTGGGTGCTCAAAGTAAGTTCTCGAAACAGTAAAATTTATAAAAAGGGTTAATGTAAACCGGAGCTTGCCTGTTTTGCAGGGTAGTTGTATATAATAACAGTTAGAGATCTTCAATCCCTTGATCTTTCTGAATTTCCTCAACTGATCTACACGTCAAGGGATGACTCCGTCGAAGTCCTTCGTCGTGAACCCTATCGACATGTATATGCATAGTATTTTATAATGCAATTTAAAGACTTAGAGATTAAAACTTCTTAAGAACAGAGGCTGTGTGGAGATCCTAGGATGAAGTTGTTGCCTCTGTTGTGCAAAGAACTCAAAGGAACTAAATCTACATTAGATGTTTCATTACATCCCTAGCTAAGTTTCTAATGACCTATAAGATGATCTCTAATGAATTGGACATAACTAAAGATCCTGATCTCCAATGACATTGAAATTTTACAGGACATCATACACTACACAAAGACTTAGTTTGGCAAATTGCAGCTAAATTGGAAGGAAATTGGGTCTCCCATAATTTCTCCACTAATCCCTATGTTTTTCTCATATGCATAAGATTGAAGAACAAGGACAAGGAGATCCAAGGCTCAATTTGAGCTGAAAGTTTGCATGTGAATTCCTGGTGACATCAAATTGTTCTGTACCAAAAGTGAACACTTTTCATTGAGTGTTTTATTCAGAACAATTCCCTAAGAAATTAAGCAAAAAGAAATTAATTCTGAATTAACTCACATGTTCATGCCCAACTTAGTGAACTACAATTTCAATTATATATCATAGAGTCTGCATGAATTTTTCTAGTATTTTTGGAGCTAATAATTTCCCTGAAAGGATTTTTCCAACTCTGGGACAATTTCTGAAAAGTCTCTGTATTCATTTGAATACAGTACACTGAAATCTGAATTTTCCCACACAATTCAACTCTAAATGAGCTGACATTTTTACAGGAGTTCAATAACATCCTAAGGATTACTCTGGCAAAATTTGAGGATTTTTGGATAAACCAAACTCCCTCTAAAATTCTTTTACTGATAGGATTCAAAGAATTTTCCAGATTTAATTATTGACTTTAATACAAATTGTGTTGCATATTTGGATAGAGTATTCCAATATGAATCTAACCCAATTTGAATCACTAAATTTGGAGGTTCCTACACAAAGATATGATCTTTACAAGAATTGGGGAAAATCTGAAAATGAGCTTTGTTCTATTTTCCGATTTTCAGAGACATAAGGAATTAACACCACATTTGGCCAAGCAAATGAGGTCCAATTCCTCTAAATTTTTTACTTTAGTTCAAGTATTTTTGGAAGAATGTCCTTCCCAAATTTGGAAATTTTCCAATACACAGAACTCCTGGAATAAATCCTACAATATTTTCTTTATATGAATTAATGAGCCAAATCCAGGGATTTTCATAAATATTGGGCTGTACCCCTGGATACTACACTCTGAGAGGAATCCAAAAAAAATTATTTGACAATTTTTGGACATTTCTACACAAAGTTGTGGCTCTTCAAAGGTTGAACTGAAAACTGGAAATTCCATAAATGTTTAAACGCTGACTGTGGGTCCCAGCCATCAGCTATCTTCTTCAACCTCGCGCCAGAGACCTGAGCGGCGGCGCCCTCCGGCGAGGGTCGCCGGAACCCACTTTCAGGTCACCTTCTGACCTCAAACTCGCCGCCCCCCCCTTAATTTACGGTGCTGAACTTAGCTAGAGGGTTGCCGGTGGCCGAGGTTCACCGGAAACTAGCGCGCACCGGTCACAGAGAGAGTTAAGACTCCGGCGAGGTCGGGTTCCATCATTTCTTCACCAAATGATCGTCTCTCGGGATCTAGAGCATCAGGGAACCTCGTAGAAGCTAGACATGGACTCTAACACCGGTGAAATGGCCGGCAACCTAGGGCTCCACGGTGACCCGAGGTGCTTTTCCATGTCAGCCCAAAAAACAGCAAGAACTCATTCGTTTCTGGATCATTTTGCTCGATTCTTGGTCGAGGAGGAGCGCTATGATGTGAGGAAGGTGCTTGCAAGCTTGCTCGGGCAGTAGTTACCCGAGTAACTTGAATTTCGGGGTAGACCGAGCTCTACCCGAATACACTATGTTTCGAGAAATCTGGAAATTCTCCTCACCCGGTGGATCAATTGCTATACGGCTTGCAGCTACACGAGCTATGGAGGATGGCACACCTTTATTGAGTAGCGAGTTTGACGCAAGGATGGCCGTGGCGTGCTGCCCAAGGTGAACCGAATAGAGCTTCCGCCGGTGAGCTTCGGTTCTCGGCGCCGATCCTTGTTTTGTGAGCACCACGACCTAGCAACGTCGGTGTTGTGGGGATGGCATGGTAGAGAACAAGCAGGCGCTTCTTTTTTGTGTGGACAGCTCGAGTAGCCGGTGCTCAGGTGAGCTGTGGCGATCGGAACACGGCGAGAGGCGCCGGCTGTTACTCACGTGGGAGAGAAACACCGAGAGCTGAGCTACGAGTGAGCAAACAAACTCCGGTTGTGCTACTGTGTGGAAGATAAGAGCCAGGCAAGCCTCGCGAGAGCAGGAGCTGGCGATCGCGAGCCATCGATGTGGTTGGAGCAGCTGGCTGTCGAGCGCGCGCATCCGGGAGAAAAACAGAGGCGGTTGTTGAATTGTGGTGTATGACATGGGGTCCCGTCCCACTGTGCTTTGAGATTCTCACACAAACATTGTCCAAATCTCACCAAATTCGGAGGATAGGCTAAAAATAATTTGAGGAATTTGAATATGAAAAATGATTTCAAAATTTAGCACATTTGGTTCAGTTCCCGAATTTAAATTTGAATTTGAATGTGCTCGCAAATATTCCTTCAAATAAATGGTTGATGAGCTCCAAAATCCTCCAAATTTGGAACTTAAACTCTTGAATACTTGAGGAATGCATTGGTGAATTCACTCGAATGCATTTAGGAAATGTGATCATGAATCCTTTTAAACAATTCAAATTTGTGTTTAAATCTCCCTCATCTTCTACCCACAAAGGATGTGCACATGAATGAGATTGGTGGAGTGAATTTCTTTCCTCATGTCAACCTGTGTTAAGCATGGGCTAAAGAAGATTTTTAACTCCCTGACATGACCACTTTGGGGTTCATTATTTAATGTGACACATGATCAAGCAATTCCTATGCCTTAACATAGTTTTGTAAGTTGAAATCAAACTCTCCAAAATATCTCCACAGTTTGCAAATGATGAAATTCACTTGTGTGGAGTTGAAATTAGAATATGTATTTGAATTCATTGTACATTTAGGTCTATTTGGAAAAATGGGTAGCAAATATCTTCAAAAATTCATGAGACTTTGCATACCCCCTAATTTGGACCTAAAGAATTCAAATATGAAACCTGATCTTTTTTTTGGCTGCTGCAAATGAGGTTTTGATCACAACAGTTTGCATTCCTATTGTTACCCTCATTTCAAATTTGAGTTTAAAAATCTGAATCCCATTTACCCTTGCACATGAGAGCTTACACATGGGTTTTAAAATAACTTTGTCCCCCAACACTCAATTGATCCTAGGCTAGAGTGGTGGGACACTCATGTGTGTCATCATATGTGGAAAAATTTAAACAAGTCCAAATTTTCATAACTTGAAACCAAATGGTGCTCAAACTTCAGTCCCTTTTTATTCAAAATTTTGGGACCTTTACAGTCTGGGTGAGCTGAATCAACAAATCCTGTTGGCTGAATGCAGTACACCATCTCGGTCAGTGTACCACGGAGGAAGGCATTCTTGACGTCCAACTGGTGGACGGGGCAAGAACCGAGAGAGCCAACGACAGAACGGTACGAACCGTTGCCGGCTTCACCACCGTGCTGAAAGTCTCGTCGTAGTCGACTCTAGGGCGCTGAGTGAAGCCCCGAAGTACCCACCGAGCCGTGTACCTCTCCAAGGTACCGTCCGCCTTCTTCTTATGTGTGAACACTCACTTGCCCATGACAACATTGCCACGACCTGGGTGGGGAACCAGGTCCCAGGTCCGGTTGGCAAGCAGGGCCTCATACTCTTCCTCCATAGCGCGGCGCCAGTGACGGTCAGCGAGGGCGCTACGCACAGAAGTAGGTGTGGGTGAGATCAAAGAAGAGTCGGTCGGTGGAGATGTCATCGACGAAAAGGCAGCTCTGGCGAAGCGCTCAACCGGACGAAGACTCCCGGACGTACGTCGAGTCACCATCAGGTGGACGTGACCAGGATCCCTATGGAGAAGAGGAGGGTTGTACACCGGTCGCTCAGGTACAACAACCTTCTCTCATCGTGGGTAGATGAGAGTGGGTCTCGAGGCCGCGTGTGGCACAGCTGGTGACATAGGGGTCACCCGAGGCGCAGCAGGCGATGCCGGAGACGTCGATGCCACGCGTGGCGCAGCTGGTGATGTCGGGGCCACCCGAAGGACAACAGGTGACATCGGGGCCACCCGAGGTACAGCAGGTAACGTCAGGGAAGCCGAGGCCATGCGTGGAGCAGCTGGTGACATAGGGGTCACCCGAGGCGCAGCAGGTGACGCCGGAGGCGTCGGTGCTGCACGTGGTGCAGCAGGTGATGCCGGGGGCACCTGAGGCGTAGCGTGTGTCGAACCTGCAGAAGAAAGAGGCCAATGCAGCTGGGGAGCAGCCTCAGGATCAGTGGGAAAAAGAGAATCCAGCTCTGTTGTGGAACAGGAAGAGGTGGTGGAGAAAAGAAAGGAGGACTCATCGAAGACGACATGCCGAGAGATCAAAAGGTAGTGAATAGTGAGATCCAAGCACCGGTACCCCTTATGATCAAGGGAATACCCGAGAAAAACACACCGTGTTGAGCGGGGCGCAAGCTTATGCGGGGCAGTGGCAGAAAGGTTAGGGTAGCAAGCGCACCTGAAAACTCGAAGGTGATCGTAAAGAGGATCAGTGCCATATAGAGCAAAGTAGGGGATGGAGGCACGAATCGCCTTGGTAGGAAGACGATTAATCAGAAGTGTGGTAGTATGGAGAGCCTCCACCCAGTATCGGACTAGAACAGATGCTTGGAATATCAGGGAGCGCATGAGTATGACATCATTGGTGGTGCGAATTATGCGCTCTGCCTTGCCGTTTTGAGGAGAGGTATACGGACAAGACATGCGTAGTTGTACCCCATGTGCGGAGAGAATGTTACAAAACGCAGAGTTATCAAACTCGTGTCCGTTATCACACTGGACAGCTCGGATGGTGCGCCCAAACTGAGTGGAAATCCAAACAAAGAAGTGAGAAAGAGTAATGAAAGTCTCAGACTTCAATCGTAATGGAAAAGTCTAGGAAAAGTGAGAAAAATCATCAATGATCACCAAGTAATAATTAAAGCCCGATACACTGGTCATGGGTGATGTCCACAAATCATAATGTATAAGATCAAAAACATGCTCAACATGAGTCACAGAACTGGGAAAAGGAAGCCAAACATGGCGACCAAGCTGACAGGCATGACATAGGGGGTCATGTGTGCCCCTAGAATATGAGATAACAGAACTACTGGACAACTTCGACATAGCATCTTCACCAGGGTGGCCAAGCCGGCGATGTCAAATGGTAGATGAAGCTGTCGTTGTCAAAGCAAAAGGCGGTGATGTAGCGGAAGTAGGAAGCCGAAGTGTGTATAGGGGCCCAGAGCTATCACATCGAAAAAGAGGTCATCGGGTAGAAAGACCCTTTACAGACAAACCAAACGGATCAAACTCAATGGAAACATTGTTGTCAGTGATAAAATGATGGATAGAAAGCAAGTTTCGAATGATATCCGGAGCGACAAGAATGTTTTTAAGCTATAAAGAACCCGGAAGACCGGAATAACCTACTGAGGTGACCGGAAGAACAGAACCATTCCCAACAACGATAGATGAACGAAAAGAGGGATTGGGAGGGTGCGTGGAAGATAGTATACCAGCATTTGGGGTGGTATGGTATGACGCTCCGGAATCGACTATCCAGTCAGCACCTGGTGGAGTAAGGTGCATGGTGCTGAAGGAAGAAGCCAGCGACTGTGGATCCCATGTCGAGCGTGGCTTCTGGAGAGGTGCCGATGGCTTTGAGTACCCAACAGGACAGTCGGTGCCTCCATAGGTCGAGGCTGACTGTCCACCAGAAGGGTAGCCCGGCCCACCGTAGGCCTGAGTCGGAGGCACACCTGCACTGTAGGCTGGTCAATTGTAGCCCGGGGTGGCTACGAACGCTGGCTGGGGACGTGGTGGTGGTGGAGGCTGAGAACCCGGGCACGGCCCTGTCCACATGTAGATCTGGCCAGTTCACCGGTTGTAGGGTGTGGGCCAGGGTGCACCTCCCCGGCCGGTACCACCACTACCAACAGTAGCCGCAGTAGTGGCTGTAGGAGTGCCGCCTACACTGCTACCTCCACCACGGACGCCATGCTTGCCTCAGCAGCAATTATTTCCACCTCCAGTATTGGCAGAAGTGCCTGGGGTGGAAGGTGGTCGTGACGGTGGTCCACCAGCAGCTGGTAAGGGTGGACGAGGAACCTGCGCAGAGCCATAAAAGGCTGTGGCAGACCATGTGGCGAACCGGGATCCGCTCATCCAGGATCACAGAGGGTGGTGCCGCACGATGCGACACCTGACAGCACACGTCATAAGAACACAATATATTACATGGGAAAATAACTGAACTGTACAAAGTAGTACACTACCCAGTTTACAAACTACTATTTATGTTACACAGCGGAAATCTACGCTATACAACTCACGCCCGCCTATCTAGCAAAAGTCGGCTGCCCAGCCCTAAGGCAACCAACACTGGCTGCACTCCTCAGCTCAGCGCGGCGTGTACGGCTCCCACTCAGCCGTGGTCCCCGACGGAGGGTAACCCTCGCCGGTGGACTCGTACTCCGAATCCGTGGGTGGCTCCTCACCTGAAAAACACTCAAGCATCAACCGTGAGCACGATGGCTCAACAAGACTTAACCGACTCACCAAAGCATGGAACTCTACATGAGGGGTACAATGAACATAGGAGAGTAACATTGCATCAATGGACACACCTAAAAGTTCATTCTGAGTTCATCTTTTAGCCACAAGTTAACAGTTCGGAAATCTGAAATTTAGTAAGCAATGTTTGGTGGCACACATGTAGCAATACAATTATATCATAACAGCAATATTGAATCATAACATTTCATACATTAGTCTACGTTACGAAGCAGTGAACAAGCGGTACTCGTCACCGCAAGGGACGGCGAATTGACTCGATATACACCTGCAGGGAAACCCAAAGAGCACGTCACATACGCCCACCCGTGGAGCTGCACAGCACTCTCACTCGATGTCGTACGGAACAACCTTTCACCCAACAGCCCACACGTCGAACCGGTCACACCGAAACGAGCAGGAGGTTCCCCACACGGAGCATATCTCTATGCCCGTTGGCAGATTTCCACCTTGCTGCCCTCAACCTACACCTATAAATCGGTGCGTTATGCCTCGACGCCCGGAGGTTTAGGCTACATCGGTTTAACGGGGCCCATATATCCGATATGCCTTCGGTACATTCAATACTTATTCAGCAGGGCCGCACACGGATCGGTCCTCAATCGACAAGGAAAGGGTTGCACACACAAGACTTCCTCTTGCTGCGCCCTAGCCCCTGCCTAGTCTCATTTTCATTACTAAAGTGATCTCACACACTCGAACCAAACCCGTGTGTCCCCAAACCTAACTCACGAGTAGATTCCAACTACTCGACTTGTACCGAAGTCCTATGAATCATTAAGCATAGCCTGTCTACTCGAGGTCTTAGACACTACCCTCACTCTTATGGAAAAATTCTGGTCATGCCAGTGGGGTTTTCATCCATCCTACACCTAATGCACATATACACTTCACACTACGTATGTAACAAAGTAAAACTTTATAAAAGGCTTAATGCAAACCGGGGCTTGCCTTGTTGCTGCTGGTCAGGGGTTAGTTCTTCTTGCGGAAGGAGGAAGTCAAGTACTTCCGGAGCCTCCTCGCCTTCAGCGACTACACGTTAATAATATACTACATGTTAATATGCACATGAGTTTATTGTAATGCTTCTGTTACAAGTTCTAATAACAAGTTTTTAACAACTGGAACTCTGTTTAAGAATTTAAAAATGAAACTGGGGCTAGCGGTTTGGGTTTGGACCTAAGCGTAAGATTAAGTGCTAAGTGGTTTTCCCCCTTTTCCATATTGATCACCTCAAGTGGTCAAACAGAACAGGGGTAATCCAGACCTCCCATGGAGCTGAGAATTTTTGTGTGAGTTCCTTGTCACAAGACAACTCTCTGGATGAAAATTAAGCACTTTTCATTGAGTGGTTTGTTCAGAATAATTCTCTTAGCAAATAAGCAAAGAAGAATTAATTCTGAGGTAACACCCCTGTTCATGCCCAACTTAGTGAACTACAATTTCCATTATAGTCTATAGAGTTTGCATGAATTTTCCTAGCATTTTTCGAGCTAAGGTTTGTCCAGAACTGAATTTCCAAGTTTTAGAAATTCTCTGAAAATGTTTCTGTATTCAAATGAACACAGCACCTTCAAATTTGAATTGCTCTGATCAAATCAACTCCAAATGGTCTGAAACTTTTACAGGGGTTCACTAACCTCCTAAAGAACATCCTGGCAAAATTTGGGGATTTTTGGATGAACCAAACTCCCTAAGAAATATTTTTTCTGAAAAGCTTTAAAGAATTTTCCAGAATTAAGTATTAGGTTTCATACAAATTGGATTTCATATTTGGATTGTACTATATTACAGGAGTCCAACAAAATTTGTTTCACAATTTTTGGACTCTCCTACCCCATGTGGTGGCCCTCCAAAGTTTAAACTGAAAACTGAAAATTCCAAATTGTTCAAATGTCTGCCAGTGGGTCCCACCCGGCAGGTCTCCTCCTTCCTCACGCCAAACAGGGGCCCGCGGCGGCGCCCTCCGGCGAGCGTCGCTGGAACCGCTTTCCCGGCCATCCCCCAACCCTAGACTCGCCGCCCCGCCCTAACTCATGACGCTGAACTCGGCTCGGGGGTCGCCGGCGGCCGTAGCTCACCGGAACAGGGCGCCTGACGGTGACAGCGGCTGTTAGGGTTCCGGAGTGATCGGGAATGCGCTACAACGCATCCAAACAATCGGAAAAGGGTCGGAGAGCACCGCAGAAGCTCGAGGGTGACGAAAATGGCCGCCAAACCCCGTGAAAAGGTCGGCAACCTAGAGCTCCACGGTGACCCGAGCTAGTATTCCATGGCGGCCCGAAAAACAACCAGAACCCGGTCATTTCTGGACCATATCCCTCGGTTCTTGGTGAAGGAGGGCCGCTAGGAAGTGAGGAAGGTGTGTGCAAGCTTACCCGAGCTGGGTTTGGACGGTGCAGCTAGAATTTTGGGGTAGACCGACCCCTACCCGTATGCACTAGTTATCGGGATTCTTAGGAATTCTCTGCGCTCGGTCTATCAATGGCTATGAGGGTTGCAGATACACGATCTGGAGACTAAGGCGCACCTTTTTCGTGTAGAAGTCAGGCGGTGAAAATGGCCGTGGCGAGCTATCTACGGAGAGCAACCTCGGTTTTCCGCCGGGTGGCCTCGGTCCTCAGCTGCGATCGTCGATTTGTGGCTGAACGAAGCGCTAACGCCGCGAGGTGACGGGGTGGTTAGCTAGAGCACGCACTGGTGCTCCTTTTTTGTGTTGGAGGCTCGGGCAAAGGCGGAGCAGGCGCCGGCATACAGGGGAAACCGAAGGAGCGGCGCCAGTGAACGAAACAGAGCCGGTGCGGTGCTGGTTTGCAGAGAAGCAACGCGTACGTCTTGTTTGCGTGGGGACGGGGTCACGTAGAGGAGGAGGCGAGCTGTTGCCCGGCTGCCAGCGCGAGCGAAGAAGAACCAGGAGGTGGCTGGCCGAGGCGATCGGCCACCGGTGTCGCCGTGCGCTGGCGCGCGGTTTCGGCCGAAGGAGAAAAGATCAGGGGGTAGACTTCTCTGTTAAGACTGCTGACATGTGGTCCTCCCCCCCCCCCCCCCCCCCAATTCTTTTTCCAATTTTGTCTTTCTATTTTTGCTGAAATATCTCCAGCTACTAAACATTGAATGAGAGACTTAGTCCCCAAGTATTGGTTTAAATTTGAGTTCTCAAATTTAAACTTTGTTGGGTTAAATCTGCTTCATGTTTAAACTGAAATTCAAATTCAGTTTTGAATTATTGCAAATTTAGCTCCCGACAAGATGAACTCCAATGGGGATGAAAATTGGTGGGCTAACTCAGAAAAATGTGCTGAGTTTGAATAAGAAGCAAACTTTTGAATTTGAGTGATGAAAGTTGCTGCAATTTGAATTTACATTCAAATTGGCCTATTTTTCAAATACCTCCAAAAGTGCCTCAAAAAGTGTTGGATTTACATGATACTTGGCCTGAACCTTCCCAAGACTTTTTAAGTTCTAGGGGTGAGCTCAATCTCTCATGTTCATGTGTAGAAATCCTACTTTGTGAAAGTGAAGGCTTTCCCCTCTAATCACTCTTTTGATGGAGGTTACTTGCTCTTCACGATTTTTCACAAGCTATCCACAACAAAAACTGTGGTGTTGTGAGGTGATGAAAAGTTTTTGCAAGTCCCATTTCATGGGCTTTTAAATCCCTCCCCCCTCTAAAAGAATCTCGTCCCGAGATTATAAAAGAAGAGACAGCGACGTAATAGGGACTTACCCGTGTTGCGACACCATGAACTCCGGGTAATTTGAGCGAAGGAATTCCTTGCTCTCCCACGTCACTTCTTCGGCAGTGTGGTTGCTCCGGAGTATTTTGTAGAACCACAGTGTTCTGCTACGCGTGATTCTGGTTTTCTCATCAAGAATTTCCACCGGATATTCATCATAAGTTAAATCCGGTTGTAACTCGCCGATGTCTTCGGTAGGAACAGCAGCGGTATGCTTTAGACATTTTTTCAGTTGTGAGACATGGAAAACGTCATGGACACCGGTAAGAGATGCCAGTAGCTCCAATCTATACGCCGCTGGTCCACACTTCTCGGTGATAGCATAGGGTCCAATGAAACGGGGAGCGAGCTTCCCCTTCACACCGAACCGGTGCACGCCCTTCGTCGGAGACACACGAAGGTACACGTGTTCACCAACGTCAAAGTGCAACGGTCTACGACTCTTATCAGCGTAACTCTTCTGCCGGGATTGATCGGCCTTCAAATTAGCTTGGATCGTCCGAACGCGCTCTTCGGCGTCGTTCACCACATCAACCCCGAATTTGACTCTTTCAACGGACTCGCACCAGTTTAATGGGGTGCGGCATTTGTGACCGTAGAGAGCTCCGTAGGGTGCCATCTTGATACTCGCATGATAACCGTTGTTGTACGAGAATTCCGCCAATGGTAGGTGATCATCCTAGTTCCTACCATGGTGGATGGCACATGCTCTCAACATGTCTTCCAGAACTTGATTTACCCTCTCTGTTTGTCCATCGGTCTGAGGGTGATAGGCGGAGCTCCTAATCAGCTTGGTACCCAATGCAGCGTGTAGCTGCTCCCAAAAGCGAGATACAAATAATGCACCTCGATCTGAGACGATGGTCTTGGGTACCCCGTATAAGCACAAAATCTTTTCTATGTACAGCTCCGCATATTTGCCGGCATTGTAACGTGTATTCACCGGGATGAAGTGAGCCGTCTTGGTTAACCAATCAACGATTACCCATATGGAATCATGCTTGTTGGATGTTAGGGGTAATCACACAATGAAATCCATGCTCACATCTTCCCATTTCCATGCCAGGATCTTCAGGGGTTGCAGCAGCCCTGATTTCCTCATATGATCAGACTTCACTCGTCTACACGTATCGCACTCGGATACGTACTTCGCTACCTCCCGCTTCATCCGTGTCCACCAAAATTTATTTTTCAAATCTTGGTACATTTTGTTGCTGCCCGGATGAATGGAGTATTAAGACAAGTGAGATTCATTGAGGATCTTTCTCCTCAGTTCCATATCCCGAGGTACGACTATGCGGTCGTTGAACCATAGCGTCCCCTCATCATCCTTCCGGAAACATTTGATCTCTCCGTTGTCTATCTGTCTCCGGAGATGGGCCATGCCTTTATCAGTCTTCTGAGCTGCAATGATGTCCTCCCTAATAGTAGGGATGAGGGCAAGGTTGTAAAGCGATCCATAAGGAACCAAGTATAAACTTGGCTCTTCCTCCTCCACCGGTGTAATGGTGAGCTGATGGACATGTGATTTCTGAGTCAGCGTGTCGGCAACCACATTTGCCTTGCCGGGGTGGTAATGAATCTCAATTTCATAATCTTTGATCAGTTTTAACCACCTCCGCTGTCTCATATTCAGCTCCTTCTGGGTGAAGATGTACTTTAAGCTCTTGTGGTCGGTGTAGAGGTGCACCAGATTACCCAGGAGATAGTGCCTCCACATTTTTAGTGCCAAAACCACTGCAGCAAGCTCAAGATCATGAGTCAGATAGTGCTGCTCATGGTTCCGAAGTTGGCGTTAGCCATAGGCGACCACACGTCCTTCCTGTATCAACACGCAGCCGAGCCCAATACCGGACGCGTCACAATACACGTCGAAGGGCTTTGTTGTATCCGGCTGAGCTAAGACCGGGCCTGTGGTGAGATGCTTCACCAATGCTTGGAACGCTCCTTCACACGCCGTGTTCCAAACATATTTCGTCCCTTTCTTCAGCAATTCTGTCATCGGCCTAGCGAGCTTGGAGAAGCTTGGAATGAATCTCCAATAGTATCCCACTAACCCGAGGAAGCTTCTGACTTCATGAACTGAAGTGGGAGCTTTCCATTTCAGCACTTGCTCTATTTTGCTTGGGTCAACCGCAATGCCTTCCACGGAGATGATATGTCCCAAGAATGGCACTTGGCTGATCCAAAACTCGCATTTTCTGAACTTGGCGTAGAGCTTGTGGTCTCGCAATTGTTGAAGAACGATTCTCAAGTGTTCGGTATGTTCGGCTTCTGTCTTGGAGTAAACCAAAATATCATCGATGAATACTACCACGAACTTGTCCAGCTCCGACATGAATACTGAGTTCATAAGATACATGAAATGGGCCGGAGCATTCGTGAGACCAAAAGACATGACGAGATATTCATATAATCCATATTTCATCGAGAAGGCCATCTTCGGGATATCCTCCGCCCGGATCTTTATCTGATGATATCCAGAGTGAAGGTCCATCTTGGAGAACATACTTGCACCCACAAGTTGATCTAACAATATGTCAATGCGGGGCAGTGGGTACTAATTCTTGATGGTGACGGTGTTGAGCGGCCGGTAATCCACACACAGCCTCAGGGTTTCATCCTTCTTTACAAATAGCACCGAGCATCCCCAAGGCGAGGAACTCGGCCTAATGAAACCCTTGCTCAACAGATCATTGATCTGTTCTTTTAATTCAGCCAGCTCGTTCGGACCCATCTTGTATGGTCTCCGAGATATGGGCGTAGTCCCGGGTGCCAGCTCAATCTTGAACTCAACATCTCGCTCCGGTGGCATGCCCAGAATATCATTCGGGAACACGTCAGGGTACTCCCGGACTACGGGGATGTCCTCTAACTTGAGAGCTTCAGTATTGTTGATCAATGAAACCTCCCAGACTGGATTATCTAATAAGAGGGACTGCGGACGGTGTAATGGGGAGTTGAGGTGAACCGTCCGTGATAGGGTTTCCAGGACAGCGCCACGGTAGCTTAGCCATGGCATTCCCAAGATTGCATCAATCTTCTTCCCCTCAAGGATAATCATAGTGGTGGAATATATCTTCCCACCTAAGCACAGTGGTGCTTTCGGAACCATCATCATTGCTGAAATCTTTCCTCCCGGTGAGCAGATCATATAAGAACACTCGGTTGGAAAGGCTTCCAGCTGATGCTTAACCACATATGATGCACTTATGAAGTTGTGGGTTGCACCAGAATCCAAAAGTATGATGATGGCTTGATGGTTGAGAGTGAACGTACACGCCAGCACGTTGTCTCGCTCTAGGGCGTCCTCATTGTCGAGGTGGCGAACGCCCCCAGTCCGCTGGCCAACCTTCTTGACCGGAGGTCGGCCTCGAGCACCGCTCTGGATCTGGGCTTGTCCGCTGCTCTGCTGCCCCTGGGGACAGTCCTTCGCGAAGTGGACCGCCTGGCCACACGTGAAGCAAGTGAAACGGGGCGGTCCCCCGCTGATCGGTGGACGGAAACCCGGGGCGCGTTGTGGCGGTGGAAACGCTCGGGGTGCCGTCTGCTGCTGCTGCTGCTTCTGTCTTGGGGGTGGCATCGGCGGATGGAACGGAGGTGACTGAAATGAACGTCCCCCAAACTGCTGAGGTCGCGCCGGCGGATGCCACTGCTGTCCGGATGGTGTCCGATAAACCATGCGGTACTTCTGGGAGCGCCACTCCCACCGCTCGGTGGAGCGCTGCGCTTCCGCTGCTCAGCTGCCAACTCCCGCTGAGCGTCCTCTTGCATAATCGCGGCATTGACTAGGTCGTTGAAGGTGCCGCGATTCCATTGCACGAGATGCTTCTTCATTTTGGGGTGTAACCCCCGATAGAAGTGCTCCTGCTTTTTCTCCTCGGTGGAGATGTAGTCTGACGCATATTGCGCCAGATGGTTGAAGGCACGGGAGTAGTCATGGGCACTCCTCCCGCCCTGCTTCAGCTCCAAGAATTCTTGGAACTTCCTCTTCATTATCCCGGGAGGGATATGATAGGCGCGGAACGCCTCCCGGAACTCTTCCCACTCCACGGCATGGCCAGCCGGACGTGAGGCGACATAGTTCACCCACCACGCACCAGCGGCACCGTGAAGCTGCTGTGCTGCGAACAGAGTCTTTTGCCGCTCCGTGCATTGGAGCAGCCCGAACTTAGACTCGATAGTCCACAGCCAGTTGTCGGCCTCCAGTGGTTCTTCAGCTTCGGTGAACACTGGAGGATGCGTACTCATGAAGTCCGAGTACGACACCTCACGGGGCTCACGGGGCCCTCTGTCTTGACACCCCCCGCCTGGGACATATTCTGCACAATCGTGCGGAGAAGGTCGGTCTGCTCCTCACGACCACCCACCAGTGCCGCTATCACATCCGCTAGAGTAAGCGGAGGCGGCGGTGGTGGCTGCTGCTGCGGGGTGCTGTCGTAGGCCGGTGGCTGGGAGTCATCGCCTCCCTGTTGGCTAGAGCCACCAACCTCGTGTGTGGTCCTAGTGCGAACCATCTGCAACCATACGACAACAAACATCAGTCCTGCAACATATTCCATGCAGTCAAATAAAATAAGCGTAAACCATAATGACAATAATTTCATGCGATACATCTCGTACGTAGATAATGTAATAACTTTGCACAAGCTACACCATTACCAGATCAAATATAATCTAGTTAGATCCAACTTGATGAACCTCCTCTTTGGAAGCTCACCACAACTAGGTTTGGTCACTCCGAGACGTTACTATCGCTGTGTCATCACGTATACCACCCTTTTATCTTCAATACGACACAAACATGGTCTCTAGTAAAAGAACTTGAGTGAGACCTATACTCAAATCTTTCACTAGTTGAATATAACCTCTCATGAGTATGTTCTACCCATTGGAAATACTTAAACCACCTCTAGGGTACAACAATCTCTCCCATGAGTTCAACTGTCATGCCTCTGTCAGGATGACCAGTTTCTACATATCCAAGATTTTGATCTGGTTCTGGGCATTTTCATGACTCAAGCTGAATACCAAAGTTAAAGTTAAATTCAGTATCTTTCCAACGAGTACTTATTTGTCCTCAGATCAGCTATGGTTAACAAGTTATAGTAATTCAAAATCAACAGAATTTCTGGAAGAATTTTAACAGCACCTCCTTTGGGAAGTTGCTGTTTTCAACTCTGATTCCCACTGAATTCTGTGATGAAATTTCAGAAACTTTGAATTGCAGAGATGTAACACATATTATACCCTTTCTAAAGATGTATCATATGAAAATTTTAGATTTTCTACTGGGAGTTATGTTTGAAAAACAGAACAGTCCAGAGAGTGTTTAACTCTGCCCTGATTCTGGACAGTTTACATCCCTCTGGAACTTAAGCCATCTCAAGTTGCGTTTCAGCTCTGGAAGTCTACAACAAAGTTGTAGAGTACTTAAATATCTTTCCAGAACTATATACCACACCTCCCTGGGCTAAAAGACCTGTGAGTTATGCCCTGTTGAAGATCAGCAAACTTGCTGCCCAAAACAGAGCACTCTGTTTTTCAGTCTTTTGAAACTACACTCATCATTATCCAATTTTCCTACCCAACCAGGGTCCTAGATGTTCAACCTAGTGATTTTAATTCCTTTTTATCATTATTTTTCATGCATATGCCTATGATATCTCGGCGCTACGTTCCTCACAAAAGAAAATCCTAACCGGATTATACCGGCATATACGTCTCAAGTGTGGCACTAAAGGTCTCTCGCACACGTTTACTAGACGGATACATAGGTGGTTAGTACCTGCAGAAAACCACACAATAATGGTGCACTCAATGGTTGTTTTCATTTCAGGCAGGATCATTTTTAAAAGTAAATACAAATGCCCATATCATTGCCATACGGCCGTCCTTGAGTTAAGTCACGTCTCAAGGTACGTGATCGTGTTTCAACACCACACGACGGGGAACCCGAGTATGTCATGAACGGATCGTCACGGTTGGGAATGTTATCAACCCAACAGATACCACCTACTGCCCTACAGGGCACGCCGATGGCAAGCGCTACGTATGTCCCCCTGGGCTACTTCCAGACGAACACATTCTCGCGTTACTGACCACGCGATGGGGTCTCCACTTACTTGCCTAATGCATGCTAGGGATCAGCGTTTCATATGAACTCAGGAACATGAAGAGTCCAAGAGTTTCATATTGACGTCTCACACCAAGCTGTGAGACCAATCCCTGAACCACATTCCTCGTCAGGGGAGCTAACCGAAATTGGACCGGTTTCGGTGGCGTTCCTTATCATGCTTACCAGAGCGTAGGTGCGTCGTTACATAATTAAAATTCAGAATTATAACACATAGGTTAGTCTTGCCACTTTAAGTAACTATGCTAGTATAGTCCTTACTTGGGCAACTACCGAATCCTCACGGTACCTTAGTTTTCCCGTAATACAGTCCTTAAGTACTGTGCTATCCCCAATGCATCTCTGATACCAGGCTGTGGCGAACCGGGATCCGCTGATCCAGGATCGCAGAGGGTGGTGCCGCACGATGCGACACCTGACAGCACATGTCATAAGAACACAATATATTACATGGGAAAACAACTGAACTGTACAAAGTAGTACACTACACAGTTTACAAACTCCTATTTATGTTACACAGCGGAAGTCTACACTATACAACTCACGCCCGCCTATCTAGCAAAAGTCGGCTGCCGAGCCCTAGGGCAACCAACACTTGCTGCACTCCTCAGCTCAGCGCGGCGTGTACGGCTCCCACTCAGCCGTGGTCCCCGACAGAGGGTAACCCTCACCGGTGGACTCGTACTCCGAGTCCGTGGGTGGCTCCTCACCTGAAAAACACTCAAGCAGCAACCGTGAGCACGATGGCTCAACAAGACTTAACCGACTCACCTAAGCATGGAACTCTACATGAGGGGTACAATGAACATAGGAGAGTAACATTGCATCAATGGACACGCCTACAAGTTCATCCTTAGTTCATCTTTTAGCCACAAGTTAACAGTTCGGAAATCTGAAATTTAGTGAGCAATGTTTGTTGGCACACATGTAGCAATACAATTATATCATAACAGAAATATTGAATCATAACATTTCATACATTAGTCTATGTTATGACGCAGTGAACAAGCGGTACTCGTCACCGCGAGGGATGGCGAATCGACTCGATATAAACCTGCAGGGAAACCCAAAGAGCACGTCACGTACGCCCCCCCCGTGGAGCTGCACAGCACGCTCACTCGATGTCGTACGGAACAACCTTTCACCCAACAGCCCACACGTCGAACCGGTCGCACCGAAACGCGCAGGAGGTTCCCCACACGGAGCATCTCTCTATGCCTGTTTGCAGATTTCCACCTTGCTGCCCTCAGACTACACCTATAAATCGGTGCGTTATGCCTCGACGCCCGGAGGTTTAGGCGACATCAGTTTATCGGGGCCCATATATCCGATATGCCTTTGGTACGTTCAATACTTGTTCAGCAGGGCCGCACACGGATCGATCCTCAATCAACACGGACAGGGCTGCGCACACAAGACTTCCTCTTGCTGCGCCCTAGCCCCTGCCTAGTCTCATTTTCATTACTAAAGTGATCTCACACACTCGAACCAAACCCGTGTGTCCCCAAACCTAACTCACGAGTAGATTCCAACCACCCGACTTGTACCGAAGTCCTATGAGTCATTAAGCATAGCCTGTCTACTCGAGGTCTTAGACACTACCCTCACTCTTATGGAAAAATTCTTGTCATGCCAGTGGGGTTTTCATCCATCCTACACCTAATGCACATATACACTTCACACTACGTATGTAACAAAGTAAAACTTTATAAAAGGCTTAATGCAAATCGGGGCTTGCCTTGTTGCTTCTGGTCAGGGGTTAGTTCTTCTTCCGGAAGGAGGAAGTCAAGTACTTCCGGAGCCTCCTCGCCTTCAGCGACTACACGTTAATAATATACTACATGTTAATATGCACATGAGTTTATTGTAATGCTTCTGTTACAAGTTCTAATAACAAGTTTTTAACAACAGGAACTCTGTTTATGAATTTAAAAATGAAACTGGGGATAGCGATTTGGTTTTGGACCTAAGCATATGATTAAGTGCTAAGTGGTTTTCCCCCTTTTCCATATTGATCACCTCAAGTGGTTAAACAGAACAGGGATGATCCAGAGCTCCCATGGAGCTGATAATTTTTTGTGAGTTCCTTGTCACAAGACAACTCTATGGATCAAAATTTAGCACTTTTCATTGATTGGTTTGTTCAGAATAATTCTCTTAGCAAATAAGCAAAGAACAATTAATTCTGAGGTAACACCCCTGTTCATGCCCAACTTAGTGAATTACAATTTCCATTATATTTCATAGAGTTTTCATGAATTTTCCTAGCATTTTTCGAGCTAAGGTTTGTCCAGAACTGAATTTCCAAGTTTTGGAAATTCTCTGAAAATGTTTCTGTATTCAAATGAACACAGCACCTTCAAATTTGAATTGCTCTGATCAAATCAACTCCAAATGGTCTGAAACTTTTACAGGGGTTCACTAACCTCCTAAAGAACATCCTGGCAAAATTTGGGGATTTTTGGATGAACCAAACTCCCTCAAAAATTCTTTTGCTGAAAAGTTTTAAAGAATTTTCCAGAATTAAATAGTAGGTTTCATACAAATTGGGTTTCATATTTGGATTGTACTCTATTAGAGGAGTCCAACAAAATTTGTTTTACAATTTTCGGACTCTCCTACCCCAAGTTGTGGCCCTCCAAAGTTTAAACTGAAAACTGAAAATTCCAAATTGTTCAAATGTCTGCCAGTGGGTCCCACCCAGCAGGTCTCCTCCTTCCTCGCGCCAAACAGGGGCCTGCGGCGTCGCCCTCCGGCGAGCGTCACCGGAACCGCTTTCCCGGCCATCCCCCGACCCTAGACTCGCCGCCCCGCCCTAACTCATGACACTGAACTCGGCTCGGGGGTCGCCGGCGACCGTAGCTCACCGGAACAGGGCGCCCGACGGTGACAGCGGCTGTTAGGGTTCCAGCGTGGTCGGAAATGCGCTACAACGCATCAAAGCGATCGGAAAAGTGTCGTAGAGCACCGCGGAAGCTCGAGCGTGATGAAAATGGCTGCCAAACCCCGTGAAAAGGTCGGCAACCTAGAGCTCCACGGTGACCCCCGAGCTATTATTCCATGGCGGCCCGATAAACAACCAGAACCCGGTCATTTCTGGACCATATCCCTCGATTCTTGGTCGAGGAGGGCCGCTAGGAAGTGAGGAAGGTGTGTGCAAGGTTACCCGAGCTGGGTTTGGACGGTGCAGCTAGAATTTTGGGGTAGACCGACCCCTACCCGTATGCATTAGTTATCGGGATTCTTAGGAATTCTCTGCGCTCGGTCTATCAATGGCTATGAGGGTTGCAGCTACACGATCTGGAGACTATGGCGCACCTTTTCGTGTAGAAGTCAGGCGGTGAAAATGGCCATGGCGAGCTGTCCACGGAGATCAACCTCGGTTTTCCGCCGGGTGGCCTCGGTCCTCAGCTGCGATTGTCAATTTGTGGCTGAACGAAGCGCTAACGCCGCGAGGTGGCGGGGTGGTTAGCTAGAGCACGCACTGGTGCTCCTTTTTTGTGTTGGAGGCTTGGGCAAAGGCCGAGCAGGCGTCGGCGTACAGGGGAAATCGAAGGAGCGGCGCCGGTGAACGAAACAGATCCGGTGCGGTGCTGGTTTGCAGAGAAGCAACGCGTACGCCTTGTTTGCGTGGGGAGAGGGTCACGTAGAGGAGGGGGCGAGCTGTTGCCCGGCTGCCAGCGCGATCGAAGAAGAACCAGGTGGTGGCTGGCCGAGGCGATCGGGCGCCGGTGTCGCCGTGCGCTGGCGCGCGGTTTCGGCCGAAGGAGAAAAGATCAGGGGGTAGACTTCTCTGTTAAGACTGCTGACATGTGGGCCTCCCCCCCTAATTCTTTTTCCAATTTTGTCATTTCTATTTTTGTTGAAATATCTCCAGCTACTAAACATTGAATGAGAGACTTAGTCCCCAAGTATTGGTTTGAATTTGAGTTCTCGAATTTAAACTTTGTTGGGTTAAATCTGCTTCATGTTTAAACTGAAATTCAAATTCAGTTTTGAATTATTGCAAATTTAGCTCCCGACAAGATGAACTCCAATGGGGATGAAAATTGGTGGGCTAACTCAGAAAAATGTGCTGAGTTTGAATATGAAGCTAACTTTTGAATTTGAGTGATGAAAGTTGCTGCAATTTGAATTTACATTCAAATTGGCCTCTTTTTCAAATACCTCCAAAAGTGCCTCAAAAAGTGGTGGATTTACATGAAACTTGGCCTGAACCTTCCCAAGACTTTTTAAGTTCTAGGGGTGAGCTCAACCTCTCATGTTCATGTGTAGAAATCCTACTTTGTGAAAGTGAAGGCTTTCCCCTCTAATCACTCTTTTGATGGAGGTTACTTGCCCTTCACGATTTTCACAAGCTATCCACAACAAAAACTGTGGTGTTGTGAGGTGACGAAAAGTTTTTGCAAGTCCCATTTCTTGGGCTTTTACAGACCAGGAGCCAGTAGAGCCTCCTGCAGTGATCTCCTCAAGCTCAAGGTCAGACCATACCTTCTCGAAGGTAGGGAGTGGCTCCAGTCAGAGTAGCCATGTCCGTAGGTGACAATAGCACTCATTCAGGCCCTGAAGGACCCGAAGAAAAAGAGTGTTGTCAGTGACCGGCTCGTCAAGATCACGTAGAGCATCCACCATGCTCTTCGTCTCCCGGCAGTAGGTGGAGACAGAGCGGTCACCCTGGACGGTGTTCTGGAACCGAATGCTGATGTGGAGGGCTCGAGTCGCGCAGTTCCCTAGAAACCGCTGCTCAAGGATCAGCTAGGCCTGTCGAGCAGTGCCGCCACCGCGCTTCCTGATGATGTCCTGTAGCTCCTCCGACAGGGAGCAAAGGCTTCAGGATAGTACCAGACTGTCCTGCTGATCTAGGAGACCTCCATTGAAGAACCGTCCTGGAGGACGTGGTCGTCGAGGCAGTAACGCCTCAGCGTGAGGAACACCAGGTCATGCCACCGGGCATAAGAAGTGGACTCAGAGCTGAGAACAACCGGCACAAGCGTCCGGATGTTCTGAATCCCGGAGGCCTACGCATGAAGAGCCGCCACAAGTGAAGCTGAGTACGTACCACCGTCCGAGGGAGGCTCGTGGGCAGCACTCATCGGTCGGTGAGCACTCTCCTCGAGCTGGTGAGATAGAACGGCCACGGAGGCACACTCCTGCTCCAGGGCAAGAGCGAGAGCCTGCTCGTGCTCGCGAGAGGCAGCCAGAGCTGCGGCGCTGTCGGAGGTGCCCGTCGTGTCGGTGCCGTAGATGGAGGCAGTAACCGCGCTGTCAGCAGCAGCGCCAATTACTGGAAACGGGGGAACCGTTGGAACGGTGGTCATGGTGCTCCCGTCGTCATTGAGACCGGTGGACGTGGAGGCTGGATCGTGAGGCCCGGATGTAGTACCTGCCATGAACACAACTGCAGCGGCAGGTGTGCCGGTGATACCGACGAGAGGTTCGCTGGCAGCCGGTCCGGTCTTCAGAGATGCAGTGGTGGCGACAACTGCCGGTGTGGGGTGGGAGACGTAGGCTGATCTGGTGTTGGGTGGCAGCACAGCAGCGCATGCAGAGGAGGCGGCGCCAGCAGGGGCGGCGGTGGCGAGGTAGCGCGCGGCCCCGGGAACGGCAGCGGCTGCACCAGCGGACGCAGCAGCCCAGGGCGCGGCAGCGTGGGGCAAGGCGGCGTGGGGCACGGTGTGTAAAGGTCCCAAAATTATGAATACAAAGAAACACATATTTGCAAAAGTTGGTTTCATATGTATGAAATTTGGGACTTGTTAAAACTTTTCCACATGTGATAACACACATGAGGGTTTTTCTTCACACAAGTCAAATGTTTATTTGAGAACTTGGAACCCTAGAGGGGTCTAAAACAAGGAGGGAAGTTCCCATATGTGTGAGAAAACAAAAATCAGATTTGGAACAATGTGTTCAAAATAAAATTCAAATGAGAGCAACACTAGGAATTTCCAAACTGTTGTGCTACAAATCTCATTTGCAACAGCCAAATTGAAAATCAGGTTCCATATTTGAATTCCTTGGGTACAAATTAGGGGATGTGCAAAGTTTCATGATTTATGGAAATGATTTGCAACCCATTTTTCAAATGGACTTTAAATGACAAAGAATCAAATGCATATTTGAATTTGGATAAAACTTGCCCAATTATCCAAATGCCTCTCAGATTTAAACTTCCACAATTGAATTCCATCAATATTCAAATTGGGGAGATATTTTAGAGGGGATAAGGAGGACTGACATGTGGGACCCACATGTCATTGGGAGCACTGAAATTGCAAAAGACCTTCAGTCCTCAGTCTTCATTTGCTCTCCCCCACGCGAAGCAACGGACGAGACTGATTTTCCTCCGCTCGACACCGAGCTCGGCCGCAGCCACCTCCTGCTGGCTCCCCTTCGCGCTGGAGAGCTGCTGGACGTCGGTAGCCACCGCCTCTCTCGCCTCTTTACCGAAGCCATGGGCTGTTCTCTCTCTCCCCACGCGTGAGACGAACAGAGACACCGCCGAGCTCTGAACCGGTCGCCCACCACCCAGCTCGTATGCAAGCCCCGGCTGATCGGCAAAACCACAAAACAGAACCCTCCCCGACCTCCTCGCCATCACCGAGGGAATTCGTGCTCTCCACACCGAGTTCACCCAGTTTCCGCGGCGGCCGTCACACAACAGCGACGGGGTGCTCCCGTGGACAGCCTCCTCTGGAGCTTGTCACGACCAAGCAAGGCCACTCTGGGTCGCGCAGGAGCTCCGTACAACTTCCACCCGAAGCACAGAGCCTGTCTCGGCCCCTCGATGGCAAATTTTGAAGATCCTCTCCGGCCGGTGAAAACCGACTTTCCGGTATGATTCTGCAAAATTCCTGATCGATTGTTCTTTAGACACCACGAAACTTCGCACACGCAAGCCAGACATGTAGGCGCACCAGTTCTCTTTTGAAACCTCGCATGAAACATCCTTTGCACGGTGCAATTTCAAGCTTTCCGAAGACGGCTATGGCGGGAAGGTGCGGGTGCACGGTGATCCCTAGGGTAGAGCCGTCCCCGAGCCCCTATGCGGCCATGCCGAGCTTGGCCAACCTCCACTGGTGCTGTAGAATCTTTCTAGGGAGCTTTTTGCGGGCTATAGCGCTGGGGCGACGTCTCCGGACTTCGTCCGAACCGTTGCACCGTCGCGGGCTAGTTTGGGGGCCCTGCCAGCTCGAGCAAACCCCACCAGCGTGTTCCTCACGTTGAATTATGGGCTGGCAGCGAGTTTCAGCATCAGGGGTGGCCGGACGACCGATTCCGGAGCTTCTCCGGCGAGCCCGGCGGCGGGATCGCGCGGGAGCGCGAGGTTGAAGAAGACCTCGTCGGTCCCGCCTGTCAGCGGCTCAGGGGAGCGGGCTGGATACTCTGTGGCGCGGGATCGACTGTGACAGCACGGGAATTGACCCTGTGGCACCGTGTGGCACGCTCCCGGTGGCTGACACGTGCCCCTTGTCCCAGTCAGGTTTAAACCTTTCCCGGATTTATTCAAATTTCAGATTTTTCCCCAAACTTTAGAAGAGCATAACTTTTGCTAGGAACCTCCAAAGTTAGTGATTCAAATTGGGTTAGATTCAGATTGACAAACTCTAAGATTGACCATCTGCACCTGCTCATTCTTCCAATTATGCAACCCAATTTCTATGAAAGTCTTTATTTAATTCTGGAAAAATATTTAAAGCTTTTCAGAAAAATAATTTTAGAAGGAGTTTGGTTTATCCAAAGATCCTCAAATTTTGCCAGAATATTATTTAGGGTGTTATTAGACTCCTGTAAAAGTTTCAGCTTATTTGGAGTTGATTTGGTCAGGAGAATTCAGATTGTAAGTTACTGTGTTCAAATGAATACAGAAACATTTTCAGAGAATTTCCAAAACTTATAAATTCAGTTCTGGGAAATTCTTCGCTCCAAAAATCCTAGGAAAATCCATGTAGACTCTATGAACTATAATTGAAATTGTGGTTCACTGAGTTTGATATGAACATGGGTGTTAACTCAGAATTAATTCATCTTTGACTAAACACTTAGAGAATTATTCTGAATAAACCACTCCATGAAAAGTGCTAACTTTTGGTCCAGAGGACTTTCTTGTGACAAGGAACTCACATGAAAATTCTCAGCTCCATTAGAGCACTGGATGTAACACCCCAAAATTTTGATTCAAAACCTTAAATCATGTTAAGAGGGGAATTTAAAATTTTTTTTGGACGTGTTGCATGTTTTGCAAAAATTCAAATTCAAACTGGAATTCAAATTAAACTCAAATCAGAAAAGAAATGGAAAAAGAAAAAGAGAAAACAGAAAAAAAACCGGCCAGTGGGCCGAAACCCACCAGCCGCCCCAACTTACCCCGCGCCAGCCCGCAGCCGCGCGCCCGTGTTTTCTCACGCTGACAGGCAGGACCCACCCGGTCTTCGTCTTCCACCTCGCGCCGCGCCGGACTCTCTCTCACCGAATCCAAACCGATCGGAACTGCTGCGGATCACAGCAGAATTTCGCTCGAGGAGGAAACGGACATGATCTAAACCACCCCGCCGCCCTCTCCCGTCTATAAAAACCCCGGCCCCGTTCTGTTTTTCCCACGCGATCGCTGATTTTTACTCCGGTGAGAACCGAGACTTCTCCGGTGAATTCCGGCCGATCTACGCTCGGAAACTCCGATCTAACTCGCTGGTCTTGATCCACCGCCTCCGGGGAACCTTGCAGGTGCAGAAAACTCGGTGACTTGCGGTGTAAACACAGCGCCGACGAGCTTCGCCGTGGTTTTGCCTCAGACCTCGTCGCCGATCACCTTCCGGGACCTCCGAGCTCAAGAAAACCCACGAGGTGAGATCCCCGACCTCCCCTCCACCGATCTATACCATAAAATCACAGTTATAGGAAGAATTCTCGAAAACCCGAAAGTCTCCGACGAGATCGCCGCTTCCCGCCGCCGTGCGCCGCCGGCAGCGCCGCTCGCGCTTGATCAGAGCGACGTGGCCGCTTGTGCGCCGTTTATTTTAAATCGCACGGTAGGGTTTAAACCCCCGCGTACCGGTTCGATGTTATAATCTCGGCCGTCGGTTTAAAATCGGACGGTCCACGTCAGCCCCGCGTTATAAAGACTGGAAATCTTACGTGCTACCCACTGGGGTTCTCGGGAAATAAGAGCTAGCCCCGGAAACTTCTGATCTAGCCTCTGGAACTCCAGGAAATCATGTAAATTCATTTAAAAATCAGTTTTAGCCCCTGGACTTAATAAAAATTAGGAAAAACACCTCTGATAAGTGTAGCTAGACCCCTGGAAATTTTGAAAATAGTATTATAGACCCTGTAGTGGGGTGAGTTTATTTTTTAGCCCTGTTTAATATTTAATTTAGGAAATTGAATATGTAACTAGTGTTTAAAAATTAAAAAGTGGGACAAACATATTGTCAAAATTAAGTTAAAGACTTTCTCAGTGCTTAGGAAATTTTGGAGTGAGATAAAAACATATTTTGAACTGAATTGAATCTGTTTAATTTATTATTCACAATTAGGGACACATTTTTAAGTAATAAATAGTTTTAGAAAATAGGGAAAATAATTATGAAATAGTTTACATCAGAGGCAAAGGTCAAAATATGTTATTAAATTATTTAGGACCAGAACCTATTCTGTTTAGATGATGTGTATTACTAATTTCATAATAAAATACACAATTATGCATAGGAATATAAATCTGAAAATATAGCAACTAGTAAATGATAAATGGAGTTTTTAAAATCCAAAGAGTTCAGTTTAGGGTTGGTAGAAATTATGAAGGCACATATGGGGAAGAAAAATACTTTTCATACACACTTGGTAGTGAAAAGGTGTAGTAGTTGAATATAAGAAATTTATTAGAAACTCATATATACAGTATGTAAGTATAAATGTGGACACAAAAGTAGGAATCATATACACATGGTTAAAAGTGCATGCAAGCCACAACTCAACACACATAAAGTAACCACAACACATATAATGGTAAAGAATTTTCATAAATGTAAATGTGTGGTTTGTATGAAGTAGAAGTGTGAACTATGTCTTATGGATTGTTGTTTTTCTTTTGCTATGTGTGATGGTATAATGTAGAATCTGCCCAAGAGCAAGTTATTCCTTTCCAAGATCAGGACTACCCATTCCAAGAGCAGCAGGAAGGAGGCAAGTGTCCTTGACCACTTTGATCCTATGCTAGGATGTGTAGATAGAATTATTTGCATTGTCAAATGAAATATGAAACCCATGCTAGGAAGTTTCCCTAGAATTGCATTACCTTGTTTCCTTGTAGCTTGGGTTGGGATTTATTTTATCATGTCATTTATTATTATGCATATGCTTAGCCATGCTTAGAATGGGATATTTGGGATATGAGATCATCAGTTTACTTTACCATACTCTTGAATGAGATATTATGAGTTATGTAGAGGTAGGGATCAAGGCAAGTTGGATGTTTTGGTTGTGTGCTGGGTGCACGAGACTTGGGTTTGTGTTTAGTACTTGCCTGGATCCTAAGGACCGGTTCATGGAGCATGTAACCTGGCTTTACAGTGCCAACCACATGCTGAGATGGGGCAGCTTGGCCAATTAATTAGGTGTATCCCCGGCGTAGTATGGGTGTGTTAGATGGTGCGGGGAGTGGGTGTCAGCTGGACTACCATATGAACCGCAAGGCTCAAGAGGGGGCCACTGCAGCGGGGTTGGAGCCTCTTGTATGCTGTTAGGGGTGAAACCTCAGTGGGCCCACGCTCGTCGGGAATCCCTTTGTAAAGGCTTCGTAGTGATCTCCTGGCTACACACCTGGGAAGTGTGAATGTGGTTCGTAGCCACTGGCAAAATGGAGGTTCTTTTAGTCCACCCGACAACGGGGGATGAAATCACTACATGTGGGTACAGTGGTACAAACTCTGCAGAGTCAAAACTGTCATGACAGCCGTGCTCACGGTTAAGAGCGGCTTGGACTTATTCATGATTAGAGGATTGATGGTTTTGGAAGTTAAGGATGTTAAGCGGGGAGCTTAACATTGGAAATGATGTTATGGTTATTGGATTATGATGATGGGATGGGAGATTGGAACCATTTCACTTGTGTAGTAATGTAGGTGCTTAATAAGCTAAGGTGATAGGTATTAATTGCGTAGTGCTTTAACCATGAGTTCAACCTCTCCTTGTTCTAGCCATGCATGATATAATTTTCCCACACTTGCTGAGTACCCTTGGTACTCAACCTTGCATATTTGTTGGTTTATATTGCTGCTCGGGTCAAGACAATGAGGTGGTGTATAATGACCAAGACTTTGGACCCGAAGAAGGTTTCTAGGTTCATGGAGACCCCGGGCAACGCCTGTGACGGAGCCCTCAAGAATAATATTCCGCTGCTAGTTTATTTACTTGTGATGAACTTATTATTGTCCATCGAGACATTTGCGATGTAAGACTTATTTATATTCGACACCTAGCTTGTAATAAATGATGCTTCACTATTTGTCATCACATGTATGAGAAAATGATCCTGGCATACATGTGATATTCACTTGGTTGTTCTTCGGAAAAACCGGGTGTGCCACTGGATCACCACTGTCATGTGTAATCTCTTAAGGTGATCAACACTTAAGTGGGAAAAGCACTTAACATTTGATCTTAGTGTTTAAGCCCAACCCAAACCACTAGCACCAGTGTCATTTTAAATTTTTAAACAAAGTTCCAGTTTTAAAACTGTCCTTAGATCTTATTAGCAAAAGCTTTTCAATTAAATACATATGCATGACCATATCGTGTAGCATATACGTGAAGAAGGTGATAAGGACTTGAAGTGAAGATCAAGGAGGGAGGAAAACAAGTGATCAAGCTCCAAGTGATCGTCACTAACTGATTGTAATCTTAGTCACCTGCAAAACAGGCAAGCCCGGTTTGCATTTGAACAGTTTTATAAAGCATTTTCATTTGTAGAGATCATAGCTTTGCATCATTGATTGCAGTAAGCCTAGATGATATTGAAAACCCCACTTGCATGACCAGAAATACCTAAGAGAGAAAAGGGTAGAATAGCACCTCCTCGAGTGGATTTGGCTACGCTAAATGTTAGTAGGAAAGGTCCGGTAGAAGTCGAGTAGTTGGAAGCTACTCGCGAGTTTAGGACTGGTTTACTCGGAACGGGTCCGAATTATAAAAGATGAGGAAAGTTCACACATAAGAAATGGAGACCGGGCAGGGAGGTTTAGATGCAGCAGGTTGCAGGCCCTGCGTGCATAGCCCTGCCTGTGTCGGTTAAGGCCCGTCCGTGCTTGGCCCTGTTGGACAAGTTTGAGTTGTGTACCGGGCGCATACTGGCTATATGGGACCCAGGAAACCTGTGTACCTTGGGAGATCCATAGTGGAACTTTTCCAACTGCCTTAGGCTTTCGGTGTCAGGGTAGCAGGAGGTACCTCGCTCAAGAACATACCACAGCGGGTATGTACCTTGAGGGAGCTTGCGTACTCGGGGCAGTTGGACTGCGTCCAATGTGGAAGATCTTGGGAAAGGTGGCCGTGTACAACGTCAGTCGAGGTTGCTGCCGGCAACTCGGAGTACGGGTGTACGTGTCGTGTAGTCCGGGCGTGTACTGATTCGAATCACCGTCGCTCGCGGTTATATGAGCATACTTTCCCACTGCGTCTTGACGTAGTAACAACTGGAATTGTTTATCTTTGAACTTGATAAGGCTGTGCTATAACTTGTATTGCAACCATGATTGAATTAGAGATAGGCTCATTAAACTTTACTTTCACTTTGTGCAAGGAGCATCGCAACAAAGCGTTTCTTGTTTGATTGTGGAGTTGCGATGCTTTTCAGCTCAAGGTCTGCACAATGAGGCTTAAAAATCTGAAAGTTAAGGATCAACTTTAGGCGAGTCCTTTATGCAAATCTAGCCAACCCAATTGCAACCGTCGTGCATGTAGAGTTTCTTGTTTAGGAGAGACGGGTCAGACATGCTGAGCCAATGTGCTCACGCTTGCTATATAAGTGGTTTTGCAGGTTAACATCGATGCTGAAAAGAAGGTTGTCCGGTGAGACTCGGAGACTTCCGAGTCGTTTAACTCAGGGAGAACCCAGCTGCTGCTGTTGTCTTCGTGTTGCTAGCGAGAGGAGTCCGCGGGCTGGACTTCATCTCGAGTGCTTTTAGTTATTCAACGTGAGTTGATATAGACTTCCGCTCTAGTTACTTGATGTAAAGTAGTTACAAAGAAAAACTTCTAAGCTTCCACTATTGTTTTATGTAATACATTGTTCCTCATATGTGTGCTGTTGGGTGCCGCACAACACGGCACCACCCAATGCGATTCCCGGGCGAGTGGCCTGTCTCAGTTGACGGGTCCGCGTCAGCGTGGTATCAGAGTTGAGCCCTGTCTCAGTCGGTACCGCGCCCGTCTCACGGTGATCCAGGGCACGGCGGCGGCGCTGGTGGCAGCGACGGAGTGGGGCTCGGTAGCCCAGGGCACGGCGGCATGGGCGTGGGGCGCGGAGCCGGCGGCAGAGGCTGCAGATCCAGCGGTGGCGGCTGCGGATCCAGTGGTGGCGGCTCCGGCGGGCGGCGCGCCTGCGAGGGCGGCGGCGGCTCCGGTGGGCGGCGTGCCGGCGAGGGCGGCGGTGGCACGAGCCTAGGCTGGCGGAGGCTGGGCCTTTAGGGTTAGGGTAAAGCCCTAATCCTAATCAATCCTAGCTAATGATACCATATTAGAGGGCTAATAAAGGATTGTATTAGATGATAATGATAATGAGGGTACAGGGTTCATTATATTGAGGGATTAGGTGAGGGGAAAATACTAAACTACCGCTAACCCTAATCCCTCACTAATGACTAAACTACCCCTGTATTGCCCACACAATTACAGAGTCTAACAAAGACACAGCTGAATGACCTAAGGAGCAAGGGTTTTATACGACCGAGTTCGTCACCTTGTGGTTGTTAAGCATTGTTTGTCAAAAAGAAGGACGAAACACTACGGCTTTGTGTTGATTATCGTCCTGTGAACACCGTGACCATCAAGAACAAGTATTCACTACCTTGCATTGATATGCTCTTCGATCAATTAGTGGGTGCGAAAGTATTTTCGAAGATGGATCTTTGGTCCGGATATCATCAGATTAAAATTCGGGCACTAGATATTCCAAAGACGGCTTTCTCAATGAGATACGGGCTATATGAGTATCTCGTTATGTCTTTTGGTTTGACCAACGCCCCAGCACACTTTTATGTACCTGATGAATTCAGTGTTCATGTCGGAGTTGGATAAATTTGTCGTGGTCTTCATCGACGATATCTTGGTGTACTCCATGTCAGAGGAAGAACATGTTGAGCATCTGCATATTGTGCTACAAAGATTGCGAGATCATCAGCTCTATGCAAAATTCAGCAAGTGTGAATTCTGGATTAATCAAGTACCTTTTCTCGGATACATTATTTCAGCGGAGGGCATCGCTGTAGATCTGAGTAAGAATATCCAAGTGCAGAAATGGGAGTCACCAAAGTCTGTGCATGAAATCCGTAGCTTCCTCGGTTTAGCGGCTTATTACCGGAGGTTCATTCCGGGCTTCTCCAAGATTGTTAAACCGATGACGGAAAAGAAGAATACCAGATTTGTGTGGGGTGCTGCGTGTGAACAAGCCTTCAAGACTCTAGTGAAGCATCTCACAACAGCCCCAGTTCTTGCTCAGCCGGATACGACGAAGCCATTCGACGTTTATTGTGATGCATCTGGCATCGGTCTTGGCTGCGTGCTGATGCAAGAAGGACGAGTGGTCGCTTATGGATCTCGTCAACTCAGAAATCATGAGCAGCATTATCCAACTCATGATCTTGAGTTAGCTACTGTGGTCCTTGCTTTGAAGATGTGGAGGCATTACTTGCTCGGAAATCTTGTACATCTCTACACCGACCACAAGAGCTTGAAATACATCTTCACTCAGAACGAATTGAACATGAGGCAATGAAGATGGCTAGAGCTCATTAAAGATTATGGACTTGAGATTCATTATCATCCAGGAAAGGCGAATGTGGTCGCCGATGCACTCAGTCGTAAGGTGCATATCCATCACCTGACTATTGCTAAAATGGATGATGAAGAACCAAGCCTCTGTGTCATCCCGTATGGAGCACTCTATAATCTCGCTCTCATTCCTACCATCCGAGAGGAGATCATTGAAGCTCAATGAAAAGACAAGGGTATGTCTCACATACGGCGGAGGATAGACAACAGAGAAATGAAATGCTTCCGGAAGTACGATGAAGGTACTTTGTGGTTCAACGACCGGATTGTAGTACCCCGGGATATGGGACTACGGAAGAAAATTTTGGATGAAGCTCACTTGTCCGAATTTTCCATTCATCCGGTGAAATTGCCTATAGGGGGATGAATAGGCTAAAATACCTGAAATGACTTAATTAAATGAGATTAGTACACAAGGGCCGGACTAGTCTGGCTCAAGGGCGGACTATTCCGGTTTGCTTGTTGGAAAAACCTAAAAGGGCCAGACTAGTATGGCTCATGGGCGGACTAGTCTGATCAAACTGCTGGAAGGGTCTAAAGCTTGATTTTTATGGGTTTTCTCCATATTTTAATTTAACAAAATGTGGATAAAACAACTAGCAATTTTATATGACAAGTGTGACAGAATATTGAAATTAATTGCAAGATTGTGATGATGTATAGCGAAATAATTAAAACAAACCCTAAGCAATATTGAGCTTCAAAGAAATGTACATGCAAGAGAGACACTAAGGATTTTTCCCGAGGTTCGATTTGACTCAGGAATCTAAGTCCCCGTTGAGGAGTCCACAAAGGACCGGGTCTAACAACCCTTTCCTCACCAAGTCGCCACTAAGGCCAACCCGGTTCTTCACTATCTCAAGGGTGAACTTACATAGTTTTGGGGCTGCTCACAATCCGAGGCTCCCACTTGATCACTTCCACAAAGCTTCACTGATCTTACAAGCCACAGGTCACACCAAGTGCACGAGATCACTCCGAGAGCCTTAAAAGCGAAGTTCTACGTCCCCGTTGAGGAGTCCACAAAGGACCAGGTCTAACAACCCTTTCCTCACCAAGTCGCCACTAAGGCCAACCCGGTTCTTCACTATCTCAAGGGTGAACTTACATAGTTTTGGGGCTGCTCACAATCCGAGGCTCCCACTTGATCACTTCCACAAAGCTTCACCGATCTTACAAGCCACAGGTCACACCAAGTGCACGAGATCACTCCGAGAGCCTTAAAAGTGAAGTTCTACGTCCCCGTTGAGGAGTCCACAAAGGACCAGGTCTAACAACCCTTTCCTCACCAAGTCGCCACTAAGCCCAACCCGGTTCTTCACAATCTCAAGGGTGAACTTACATAGTTTGGGGCTGCTCACAATCCGAGGCTCCCACTTGATCACTTCCACAAAGCTTCACCGATCTTACAAGCCACAGGTCACACCAAGTGCACGAGATCACTCCGAGAGCCTTAAAAGCGAAGTTCTTCCTTCTCCTAAAATGGACTTAGCCCCAAAAACACTCTCACCAAGAGAGAAACGGACTAGTCCGTCCTAAAACGGACAAGTCTGATCTCAGTCAAGAACTCTTAGCCCGCCCCAAAACGGACTAAGTCGTAGGACTTCTGGACTAGTCCGGCCTATTCCCCGGACAAGTCCGGCCTGCCCAACTTTACCTCTCTCCACTAAGGATTTGACACTTCTAACGCTTTGAGCTCTCTTCTATGATCTCAATGCACTTGACACACACAATCTTTCTTTTACACGGCTAGCCTACTAAAGACTCAAGTGAAACCCTAATTTCTACTCTTCGAGTATTCGACGCTGTTCTTCATCTTTTTCCTTTTTGAGAGTTTAGGTCCGCCTTGGAAATGTCCTGTGCTTATGATCATCTCAGCTCATTAGTCTCTTAATTTGTCGTCATCAATCATCCAAAACCCACGGGGATGCCTAGATGCACTTACAATCTCCCCCTTTTTGGTGATTGATGACAACACATTAAGTTTCAACATAAGTGGTAAAAAAATTTATTTTTATAACAAGTGTACGTATGCAAAACTCCCCCTGAATATATGCAAGAGTAAAAGAGGGGAGTTGGCATACATTCACATGTTATGGTCGGGTGCCTATGTGTTGTGCTCAAAAAATGTGATAAGACAATAAGCATAAAATAGCCATAAAATCCAACACGTAGTGTTACACAAAAGATAGTTATGCATAAAACATAAAACATAGATAGCCATGTCCAATATTACAAGATAGTCATGTCCAAAAGATCTATTACAAGACTAGAAGATGATAAAAAAATAGGACATCCTTTTCACATTTCACCCCCTTTGGCATCAACGCACCAAAAAGGAAAAGAGGGAAGAAGATACGCTTATGTCTACTCTTCATCTTCTTCGTCTTTTTCTTCATCGCCATTTTCATCGCTCTCCATAGCCTCCGTATCCTCTTCTTCTTCGTCGGTGGTGGTGCATGGAGGCACGGCCTTGGAAGAGCTTCCATCTTCCCTGAACTGGGCGAGCCCATCAGTGGTGAACTCTGGATTTGGAGTGAGTTCCCCATCACTCTCCTTAGGGGGAGACATGGGTACCTCAAGCTTGTCACACACAGACTTGAGGTACTTCTCCTGACGCCTCTCCATGCGTCGAGTCCGTACCTCCACACGCCGACAAGAGGCGAAAAGTGCATTAAAGCACTTGAAGAATCTGCTCATGGACTGCGTAGGAGGAGATGATGGGGGAGCCGCTGAGCTAGAAGGGGCCGCTGAGTTAGACGGAGGTTGAGCATTTTTCCTCCTTGAGGGTTCTGGCACAATGGGGGGTAGCTGAGGATGGAGAGGTCGATGAGTGACATCCTTGACAAAGACTATCCCCGACACCTTCTCAATTAGGCACATGATGTACGGTGCATAACCACATGAGCGGTTGGGAGTGTGAGAGATGTTGAAGATGTCATCATAATGTGCTCAACAAGGTTGAACTTCTCTTCACCATCTATCAAGAGGAGGAGATGCCTTAAGTTTCCTTGAATTACCCCTCCATCTCCATCCTTAGGGGCAATGGTCCTCCTTAGAATCTGGTTGAGGATGCTATAGAACGGCTTGATGTTCCTAGCAAGCCCGACCTCATAGGGAACATGACTAGGATACATATAGTCAAGATGATCCTTGTGCACTGCCTTGAGATTGGAAATGATAATCTCATGATCCAAGTGCTCCTCAAGGCCAAGTATCTGTGCAAACCTCTCATAGGTGACTGAGTACTGCTCTCCATGAGTCATCCAGGTGATTTTCCGGTCACTGTACTTGGAGAAGTACACAGTGGTGTAGAACTGCACAATTACCTCAATGTTCCAGTCATACTTGAAGCTCATGATTTCCTTGATTCCATGGCGCTCTGCGGCTTCAATCACTGCATCAAAAGCTTTGTGCTCCCTTTTGGCCATGTAGTCCCAATCTACCCATTGAGCTTGAGTGACTGGGGTCTTCATTTTTAGGTACACCAAGCGGTAGTAATCACAGTGAATGTCACACCAAAACCTAGGGTCGACTGTGTGCTCCTCATAGTCATAGACTTTATCCATCCTCAGCCTTCTCGCCTTTTCAGCCCCCTTTCCTTTGAATACAAAAGCCGGATTGTTGGGCTGCCGGTTTGGGTCTCTAGTAGGGGCAGCCATCTTTAAGGGGCCGATGGGCTTCGGTTGCCCTTTCTCTCTGATTATTATCCCTCCTGCTCTGTTTGTCGGTGCTTTGGCAGTTGCCTTTTTGTTCCTGGGCTCCTCAGGATGTGGAGCCTTACCCTTCTTCGGATCACGAGGAACCCTACCCTCAGATTCCTTTTCCTTCTCCTTTTCCCGCTCTTTATCTCCCAAGGTGACCAACCTCTTTCTCTTGGGCTCTGAGGCACTAACATCTTTGGAGCTTTGGGATTCACATTCGGCCCTTTTCTTTCTCCGTTTATCCTTCAAGGATTCTTCAACAGCTTGGGCAATTTGTGCCTCCTCGTCGAGATCATGCTTCTTCTTTATTCTTGCCGCTCGACGGGCGGCTTCTTTAGCCGCTTGGGCTTCCTTTGCTGCCCTTTCTTCAGCAATGCGCCGATGAAGGGCTTGTCGAGCCTCCTCGGCCGTGAGACTTGGAAGGGGAGAGCTTTGGTCGGAGTTTGACATATTTCTTGAGAGACAGGAGATTAGAGATCAATGAAGTGGAATATTGCAAGAGAATTCACTAAAAATGGCTAAAGTTGGAGTTTGTTCTGTGTAAACCGGACTTGTCCGTTAAAGGACCAGACTAGTCTGCTCGAGAACGGATTTGTCCGTCCAAAACCGGACTAGTCCGGGTTATACAGGAAGAACCCTAACACTAACAATTTTTCGCAAAAACTTTGAATTAAGTTGCAATACTCCTAGGCTATCATCGCATCGACACTAGGAACAACATTTGTGAAGAGGTTTCTAGCAAAAGACCTAAGAATGAAGAAAAGGAAGGATTTTTGGTTAGGTCAAGAATACCTCTTGAAATCTTCAAATGTGATGAATTTGGAGTCAAAACTTGAGCAACGAAGCACAGGGAAGGGATTCTGCACTCCTTAGGTCTCCAATCCGTGGATTGGATGAGATTTTTGGTGGAGGAAAGCGAAAATCACCAATTTGTGGGCGCTTCCGGCTTGAGAGAGGATGTGAGCAGACTAGTCTATGAAGAGAGAAGTCTGGCCGCCACTGGGAGGTTAAGTCCCCAGTGGCCAGACTAGTACGGCTTGGTGTCTGGACAAGTCCGATTGGCGGACCAGAGTCGGACTTCTCTGGGGCCGGAATTGTCCGGCCTCCCAGGCGGACTAGTCCGGTTTGGACTTGTCCACTGCGATGTCCGACCCTGCCACGTGGCCACTGCCAAGGTGAGCTCCGAAGGCATCACGTGTCCAGCGAAGCCGGGCCTCCCCTCTCATCGGAGGCGAGCTCTGAGGGCACCACGTGTCCGGTGGGGCCGTACATCCCCTCTCCTCAGAGGTGAGCTCCGAGGGCGCCACGTGTCCGGCGGGGCCGGACCTCCCCTCTCCTCAGAGGCGAGCTCCCGTGGCGACACGTGTCTAGTGGGACGGGGCCTCTCCTCTCCTCAGAGGCGAGCTCCGGTGGCGACACGTGTCCAGCGGGCTGGGGCCTCTCCTCAGAGGCAAGCTTCGGTGGCGACACGTGTCCAGCGGGCCGGGGCCTCTTCTCTCCTCCGAGGCGAGCTCCGGTGGTGACACGTGTCCAGCGGGCCGAGGCCTCTCCTCTCCTCAGAGGCGAGCTCCGGTGGCGACACGTGTCCCGTGGGCTGGGGCCTCTCCTCTCCTCGGAGGCGAGCTCCGGTGGCGACACATGTCCAGCGGGCCGGGGCCTCTCCTCTCCTCAGAGGCAAGCTCCGGTGGTGACACGTGTCCCACAGGGCCGGACCTCATCCCTTCCCCAGGGGTGAGCTCCGAAGTCGACACGTGTCTGGCGGGGCCGTACTAGTCCGGCTTGGTGTCCAGACAAGTTCGGTTGGCGGACCAGAGCTGGACTTCTCTGGGGCCGGACTTGTCCGGCCTCCCAGGCAGTCTAGTCCGGCTACATGCTGAAATTCATATAATTTGAATTTTAGCTCAAGAATATGATACTTTTGGACAAGTTTTTGCAAATATCTTTGGCAAACATGGTCAGTAAGCATACATCAAACAAACAATGACCATATTTGACAAAGTGTCCTTTTGAACATAGTTTTCATAGAGTAAGAGAGATTAGGGTAGTATGTTGAAAACATGCAATTTTTGAAGTTTATAAACTAGCAACAAACAGATATGCACACTTCAAGCAATATTTCGAGAATCTAGGATATTAAGATCACTCCTTAGGTCACAAAAGCGTTTCTCATCAAGGGGTTTTGTGAAGATGTCTGCCAATTGCTTCTCACTCCTAACATGAGAGATAACGATATCTCCCTTGATAGAGTGATCTCTCAGGAAATGGTGACGGATATCAATATGTTTGGTTCTAGAACGCTCCATGGGATTGTGAGCAATCTTGATGGCACTCTCATTGTCACATAGGAGTGGAATATGGCTCAAAGTGTAACCATAGTGATGTGGACATCACTCCTGCAGATAAACAACACTCACATGGTAGACATGCAAGGTCCAATTACTAGAGCTCGAGCACGAAAATTGAATTTAGAGGTGAGCTCGTTCATGAACAATATTTTATATGTGAATTTTGAGAGTATGTTGCTACCTAATGGATTAATTATTATTAGTAACCATGGAGAGGACATGGAGATACATGGAGAGGGGTTTGGAGTCATGGAGGGCCAGAAAATACACCAACAAGAAGTTAGAGACTGAGCCCAACTCAAACTCGAGTCCAACTCGGGCCCAGGAGCAGTCCACCTTAAAATGGATGCACAGGAAGCATACGCACTCCGTTTTTGACGTTCTACATATGCACGAAAAGCTGAGAGGATAAACTTTCCAATGAAACTGGCCTCATGTGAAAATTCACTAGGAGTCGACGGGAAACTTCGAAACAATATAAAGTTTAGAGTCTGTCAGGGTGTTGCATCACCTAGTTGGGCCATTGGGGCTTGTATCAAGTCCAAGTCCATTATGTACGTGTCTTAGGGTTAGGTCACGACCCCAGCACCCCCTGGTCGTCCTCCACCTCCTTTACACCCCCTAGCCGCCGTCACAAACAGTTGGGTTTTGCTTAGTTATAATCTGTCATTGAACAGTTCGCCGATCATCGGTTGTGAGATCCCAAATTCGTGATCAATTCAATTTTGATTGCAACTTCTCTGTTCTTACTTGTTTTCTTGATTGCGCTTGCAGGGATAAGCCTTCGTGGCGAGGTCATTCATGTGACACGGGTGATAACCAAACGGAGCAGTGGTGTAGTGATTGTGGGGTTTCGTTCGTTCGGAGCCTTGGATCATCAACGTCGAGATCTCCACCCAATCAAGTTTACCCTACCTCTCGGAAGATCGGGACTCATCCTCCTATCAATTGGTATAAGATTTCCAGGTTCACCGTGAGGTATAATTGTGTGCTCTTTAGATTTATTTTGTTTCAGTCCTATCGTCCACAAAAAGCCACAAAAAAATTTAGTTTCCCTAACCTACAACCCCCGCTCAACCTTTTGCACAATTTAGTTTCGGAGTCCGTAGTTCTGAGTTCGTGTCCTAGGTTGAGTCTGGTTGCTGGTTTAGATTTGTTTTGATTCAGTTTTGTTTCTTCCATCCGCTGCCATCTACAAAAAAATTACATCCACCGATTCGTTTCTGTTGCAGTTTCCACCACCACCAAAACCTGATTCGGGGTATCCTCCTTAAAACGGGCATAACTTTTTGCTCGTAACTCCGATTGAGGCGCATTTTTTTCCCAGAAAGGTCTCGAAAAAGTCCACATACAGTGTTTTCAAAAAAAATTACAAAAAATTAAGAAGGCCCTCGTTTCGAACTCCGAAGTTCCAGCACCAGTTTTTCCAATCGCTCCTGAATTTGTGCCGATCTCATCTTTCATCGGTTTGAGCTAATACTTGGTGCTGTTTCTATTCTTGTGCCCCTGGTTGAGAAAAAATATCAAAAAAATAAAGAGAAAAAAATATTTTGATTTCTACTAGTGCTTCAAGACAAAAACAGGTGGCTAAGGGGTTTTCTAGTTGTGCTATTTCTGTGTGAGTGCTGGATACTTGTTGATATTATCCTTGTTGTTCATCATCATTCATCCTTGCCCTTGCTTGTTGCCACAACTGTTCTAATACATTCTTAGGCCAGAAACTAGGTGAAATTCTTTGGACACTTATTCAATATTGCTATTTGTTACTAACTTGTGTGCCACATACATATACTGCATTTGAGCCTTCCAAGCTCCACCTTCTCTCGAGCAGAACAGATAATCTTTGCAATCACACCCACTCTCTGCTTGCTTCACACCGGTCACCGTTGGCCACCTGTAGTGCTGGTAAGAAACTTGTAAGAGCGGGGTAAGACGCATCTTACTGATCAATTTTCCACCCACTTCGGAGAGCGTAGTAATAGGGTTCTTCATGATCTTTTTATCTTCGTTTCTGTTTTGTACTAAAAATGACAGGAAAGAAGCCTATGGATAAGACCTCTGGTTCTACACCTCTGGATGATGATGAGTGCGTGTCCCATATGGAACTAAAGGACATGATGCGGGCAATGACCGGAGCTTTCAACAATTACCAGACCACTACAACAGCCACCTTTCAGAGGCTCCATACAAGTGTTGCTGGTCTGACCACACGGTTGGACGAGATGGAGACTCGTCTTCCCCAACAAGCTACACCCTCTATCATCCTTGATGGTGATGCACATGCTCACTACGACACAGAGGATGACTTCAATAACGATGAGGTTGATGCACAGCAGCGCCGTCGCCCTCGACGAAATCGTCAAGGTATGGGAGGTAGACCTCATCCTCATGCTACTGAACAAGATAATGATCCTTATGCTAAGATTAAGTTTTCTATTCCAACATTTTATGGATCTTATGATGCTGAGACTTACTTGGATTGGGAGATGACGGTAGAACAAAAATTTAGCTCTCATCTTGTTCCTGAGCGACATAGAGTTAGACAAGCCACTAGTGAGTTTAAAGATTTTGCTATAATTTGGTGGAATGAACTTGTCAATACACGTAATGCACCACAGACATGGGCTGCGTTAAAAGAAGAGATGCGTGCTAGATTTGTTCCTCCTTAATATAGACGTGATCTTCTTAAGAAATTGCAACGCTTTGATCAGGGTGACATGACTGTCCAAGAGTACTACCAAGAGTTGCAGAAAGGTATGCTTCATTGTGGGGTAGTTGAGGATCAGGAAGACCAAATTGTTAGGTTTTATGGGGGCTTGCGGCGTGAGATCCAGGACATAGTTGACTACAAGGAATATCATTCTATTCAACGTTTATTTCAACTTGCTATGTTAGCAGAAAAAGAAGTGCAGGGTCGCCAACAGCAGCGGCGGAACAACACCTTCACGCCACGACAATTTTCGGTGCCATCCAAAGCAGCGCCCTCCTCGAGTGTACGTGCTTCTACACCACCCTCCACGGGTGTTGTACGCAGCAGCATCGCACCTTCTACATCACGGGGACAAGATAACAGCAAGTCCCAGATGCCTCCAGGTGTTGCAGCAAAGGCGGCTGCACCCAACACTTCGACAAGTCGCAGCTCCGACATCAAGTGCCACCGCTGCCAGGGACTTGGCCATATGCAACGAGATTGCCCCAGCAAACGGGCGATCATTGCCACTGCTGATGGTGGGTATGTTAGTGCTTCTGATATTGAAGATGAAAATATTATTGCAACTAACATTTCAGGTTCGTTTTATGGTGCTGAGGAGGTTCTTGGTACATCTGCGACAAACAACTATAGGACTTTCATTGTGCAGCGAGCTTTGAGTGCCACGGTTCGAGAGGACGACAACCGCCACCGTCACAACCTTATCAACATGTTTCTCGTCATCAAGGACTGTCGTGTACATACCATCATTGATGGTGGTAGCTGCAACAATTTGGTGAATGTTGAGGTGGTCAAGAAGCTTGGCTTGACCACATGGGAGCATCCCCACCCTTATCACATTCAATGGTTTAACAACAATGGTAAGGTTAAGGTAACACAAACAGCAAGGATACATTTTTTCATTGGTTCTTATCATGATTTTGCTGATTTTGATGTGGTACCTATGGATGCTTGTTCTCTTTTGTTGGGACGTCCTTGGGAGTTTGATACTGATGCTATTCACCATGGTCGATCTAATAAGTATACTCTCATGCATAAGGGCAAGAAAAATTGTGTTGCTTCCTATGAGTCCCACTGAAATTGTACAATTTGAGCAGGAGAAAAAGAATAATGCTAAGCAAAAGGGTGTTTTCAATTCTGAAATTTAGCAACCTATTAAGTTGAAAAATCCTATTTTGCTTGCAACTAAATCTGATCTTGATGATTTATATGCCTCTAATGGAACTTGCTATGCTTTAGTGTGCAAACATGCTTTATATTCCATTGAGGATACATCCATTGTCTTGCCACCTGCTGTTGCTAACCTTTTGCAGGAATATATGGATGTTTTTCCATCAGAGATACCCCCTGGATTACCACCTGTGCGAGGCATTGAGCACAAGATTGATTTGGTTCCAGGGGCGAGCTTGCCAAACCGTGCTGCCTACAGGACCAACCCCGACGAGACTAAGGAAATTCAGCGACAAGTCCAAGATCTTCTGGACCGCGGGTACATTCGTGAGAGTCTTAGTCCTTGTTCTGTTCCTGTTCTTTTGGTTCCAAAAGAAGATGGCACTTGGCGCATGTGTGTTGATTGTAGAGCCTCAATAACATTACCATTCGTTATCGCTATCCTATTCCTAGATTGGATGACATGCTTGATGAGTTGAGTGGTTCTGTTATTTTCTCCAAGATTGATTTGCGTAGTGGGTATCATCAGATTCGTATGGCTTTAGGTGATGAATGGAAAACTGCTTTTAAAACTAAACTCGGACTTTATGAATGGTTAGTCATGCCATTTGGTTTAACTAATGCGCCCAGCACTTTCATGAGGTTGATGAATGAGGTTTTACGTGCTTTCATTGGTAAATTTGTGGTGGTTTACTTTGATGATATCCTTATTTACAGCAAGTCATATGATGAGCATCTTGAACATTTGCGTGCTGTTTTTAATGTCTTGCGCGATGCACATTTATATGGTAACCTTGAGAAGTGCACCTTTCGCACCGATCGTGTGTCTTTTCTTGGGTATGTTGTTACTTTGCAGGGCATTGAGGTGGACGAGGCAAAGATTGTTGCCATCACGAGCTGGCCACTTCCGACTACGGTCACGCAGGTTCGGAGTTTTCTTGGTCTCGCAGGTTTCTACCGGCGTTTCGTGCAGGATTTCAGCACCATTGCGGCACCTCTCCACGAGTTGACAAAGCATGGAGTGCCGTTTCGATGGGGACTAGCACAACAACAAGCTTTTGATGTTCTCAAGTCGAAGCTCACACAAGCACCATTGCTGCAACTTCCTGATTTTGAGAAGACCTTCGAGCTTGAATGTGACGCGAGCGGCATTGGCATTGGAGGAGTGCTAATTCAAGGAGGTAAACCTGTTGCCTTTTTTAGTGAAAAATTGCATGGGCTTTCGCTGAATTATTCTACATATGACAAAGAACTTTATGCTTTAGTGCGTGTCTTGCAAACTTGGCAACATTACCTATGGTCTAAATGAATTTGTCATACATTCAGATCATGAGTCTTTGAAGTATCTTAAAGGACAAGCTAATCTGAACAAACGCCATGCTAAATGGATTGAGTTCATAGAATCATTTCCTTACATCATTAAACATAAGAGAGGTAAATACAATGTGATTGCCGATGCTTTATCTAGACGTTATACCATACTATCCCAACTTTCTCATAAAATATTTGGTTTGGAAACCATAAAGAGGTTATATGCAACTGATTTGGACTTTAAAGATGCCTTTGAAAATTGTAGAGAGGGAAGAACGTGGCAAAAATTCCTGCTGCGTGAAGGCCTTCTCTACCGTGCTAACAAGTTGTGTGTTCCAGCTAGCTCCGTTGGTCTTTTGTTGTTGCAGGAAGCGCATGGAGGTGGTTTGATGGGACATTTTGGTGTTAAAATGACAGAGGATGTGCTGGCCGCTCACTTCTTTTGGCCACGAATGAGGCGTGATGTGGAGCGCTACGTTTCACGTTGCACGACATGCAACAAAGATTTGAAGCCATACTTGGGAGAAGAAGATGAGCTTGAGTCGAGGACGAATCCAATGCAAGAGGGGGAGGATGATGTGGACATCACTCCTGCAGATATACACAACACTCACATGGTAGACATGCAAGGCCAATTACTAGAGCTCGAGCACGAAAATTGAATTTAGAGGTGAGCTCGTTCCTGAACAATTCTTTATATGTGAATTTTGAGAGTATGTTGCTATCTAATGGATTAATTATGATTAGGAACCATGGAGAGGACATGGAGATACATGGATAGGGGTTTGGAGGCGTGGAGGGCCAGAAAATACACCAACAAGAAGTTAGAGACCGAGCATAACTCAAACTCGAGTCCAACTCGGGCCCAAGAGCGGTCCACCTTAATATGGATGCACAGGAGGCATACGGACTCCGTTTTTGACGTTCTACATATGCACGGAAAGCTGAGAGGATAAACTTTCCAATGGAACTAGCCCCACGTCAAAATTCACTCGGAGTCGACGGCAAACTTTGAAACAATATCAAGTTTAGAGTCTGTCAGGGTGTTGCATCACCTAGTTGGGCCATTGGGCCTTGCACCGAATCCAAGTCCATTATGTACGTGTCTTAGGGTTAGGTCACGACCCCAGCACCCCCCTGGTCGTCCTCCACCTCCTTTATACCACCTAGCCGCCGTCACAAACAGCTGGGTTTTGCTTAGTTATAATCTGTCATTGAACAGTTCGCCGATCATCGGTTGTGAGACCCCAAATTCGTGATCAATTCAGTTTTGATTGCAACTTCTCTGTTCTTGCTTGTGTTCTTGATTGCGCTTGCAGGGATAAGCCTTCGTGGCGAGGTCATTCGTGTGACACGGGTGATAACCAACGGAGCAGTGGTGTAGTGATTGCGGGGCTTCGTTCGTTCGGAGCCTTGGATCATCAACGTCGAGATCTCCACCCAATCAAGTTTACCGTACCTCTCGGAAGATCGGGACTCATCCTCCTATCACATAGTCCGTAAGAGTTTGTCGCATCCATAGGAGTTGTGCACAACAACTCCCGGCTGCGACGTACTCCGCTTCAGCTGTGGATAAGCCAATGGAGTTTTGTTTCTTTGAAGACCACGAAACCAAGGACCTACCAAGAAATTGACAAGTCCATGATGTGCTCTTCCTATCTACCATACAACCGGCATAATCGGCATCAGAGTATCCAATGAGATTGAACTTGGATCCCTTGGGATACCAAAGTCCTAGGTTAGGAGTGTGAACCAAATATCTAAGAATCCGCTTAACGGCCATCAAGTGGCACTCCTTAGGAGCGGCATGGAACCGTGCACACATACACACACTAAGCATTATGTCGGGCCTAGATGCACAAAGGTAAAGCAAGGAGCCTATCATGGAACGACATACCTTTTGGTCCACACTTGGACCATCTTCATTAAGGTCAAGATGTCCGTTAGTTCCCATGGGAGTCTTGATGGGTTTGGCTTTGTCCATGTCGAACCTCTTAAGTATGTATTGAGTATGCTTGGTTTGACTTATGAACGTTCCTTCCTTGAGTTGTTTGACTTGGAATCCTAGGAAGAACTTCAATTCCCCCATCATTGACATCTCGAACCTTTCAGTCATTATCTTTGAAAACTCATCACAAAAAGCTTTGTTAGTAGAACCAAATATAATGTCATCGACATATATTTGGCACACAAATAAATCATTGTTAAAATGCTTAGTGAAGAGTTTATAGTCGGCTTTTCCTATCCTAAAACCATTTTTAATATGAAAATCTCCAAGACACTCATACCAAGCTCTAGGAGCTTATTTGAGGCCATAGAGGGCTTTCCAAAGTTTAAAGACATGGTTAGGATACTTATCGTCCTCAAATCCGGGTGGTTGCTCCACGTACACTTCCTCCTTGATTGGACCATTGAGGAAAGCGCTTTTCATATCCATTTGGTATAGCTTGAAATCATGGTGAGTTGCAAAAGCAAGCAAGATACGAATTGATTCAAGCCTAGCTACGGGAGCAAAAGTTTCATCATAATCCAAACCTTCTACTTGTGCATATCCCTTTGCAACAAGTCTTGCCTTGTTTCTAGTTACAACCCCATACTCGTCTTGCTTGTTGCGGAATACCCACTTGGTTCCCACAACATTTGCGTTGGGTCGCTTCACAAGTTCCCACACTTGATTTATTTCAAAATTATCGAGTTCCTCTTGCATGGCCACCACCCAATCCGGATCTTATAGTGCTTCTTCTACCTTGCCGGGCTCCAAAGAGGAAACAAAAGTGTAATGTTCACAAAAATTAGCGATTCGAGAGCGAGTGGTCACCCCTTTGGATATATCTCCTAGTATGTTGTCGACGAGATGATCCCGTTGAACACTTTGGTGCACTCTTGGATGAGGTGGTTGAACTCTTTGATCTTCATCTTCATTGTCACTCTTTTCTTCGTCTCCCCCATGATCCAATCCTCTATCTTGACTTTGATCGTTTTGATCTTGTTGAGGTTTGGCCTTGCTCATCTTGAGCTTGATCATGGGAGGGAGACTTATTTCCGTTTGTTGGATGATCATTTGAGTCTTGAGGATGTTGTTGAGGAAAAATTTCTCCACGTGCCATCCTTTTAAGTGCTTCTTGTGGAGCCTCTTTTTTATCTAGCACACTTTGATCAACTTGCTCCACTTGGGAGCCATTAGTCTCATCAAACACTACGTATCTCTCTATTTCAACAATTCTAAAAGTTTTGTTGAAAACACAATAGGCGTAGGTGTTTGAGTCATAACCAAGCAAGAAACCTTCATCGGACTTTGAAGCAAACTTCGAGTCCAAGGCTTCTTGTTGAGAATATAAGACTTGCTCCCAAAGACACGAAAATAAGAGATGTTTGGTTTGTTACCGGTTAGAAGTTTGTAAGACGTCTTCTTCAAAAGTCGATGAAGATACAACCAGTTTATGGCATGGCAAGCGGTGTTAACCGCTTCCGCCCAAAACCGGTCCGACGTCTTGTACTCATCAAGCATGGTTCTTGCCATCTCAATGAGAGTTCTATTCTTCCTCTCAGCAACTCCATTTTTTTACAGGAGTAGGAGGCTGAAAACTCATGCTTGATGCCTTCTTCATCCAAGCATTCTTCAACTTGAGTATTCTTGAACTCGGTGCCGTTATCGCTCCTTATGTTCTTAATTCTTAAGGAGAACTCATTTTGACCTCTTCTCAAGAATTTCTTGAGTACACCTTGAGTTTCTCCTTTGTCATGCAAAAAGAACACCCAAGTGAAACGAGAACAATCATCTAGAACAACAAGACCATATTTGTTACCGCCAATGCTTATGTAGACGATTGGGCCGAAAAGGTCCATGTGAAGTAGCTCCAAGGGTCTTGTGGTCGTCATGACATTTTTGGATGGATGTTGAGCTCCAACTTGCTTTCCGGCTTTACAAGCACTACATGACCTATCCTTATCAAAAACAACATTCTTCAAGCCTCGAATGTGTTCTCCCTTGAGATGCTTTTGCAAGTTCCTCATCCCAACATGGGCTAGCCTTCTATGCCAAAGCCATCCCATGTTGGTCTTCTCCATTAAGCACGTGTCAAGTTGAGCTTTATCCATGGTGAAATCCACAAGATAAATCTTTCCCTTGAGTACGCCCTTAAAGGCGATTGAGTCATTGCTTCTTCTCAAGACAGTCACACCCTCGTTAGTGAACATACAATTATAACCTTTATCACATAATTGGGATATGGATAGAAGATTATAATAAAGGGAGTCAACATGCAAAACATTTGAAAGAGTATGATGGGGAGAGATAGCAATTTTACCGGTGCCAAGGATTTTCCCTTGGCTATTGTCCCCAAAGTATATTCCTTCACTTGGATCTTTGTTTTCCTCATATTCCACAAACATCTTTCTCTCTCCAGTCATATGGTTTGTGCATCCACTGTCGAGCACCCATTTTGATCCACCGGAGGAGTATGCCTACGGAGTTGGGTCCTTTCATGTTAGTCAAGAGGCACTTGGGCACCCACACACAAGTTTTTGGACTCTTGCGGAGTGACCCAACATGCCTAGCATAGATCTTTCCAAATTTGTTTCTCAATAAAACATATGAGGCATAAAAATCATGGAACAAAGGATGGGTTTATTTTTAGGCATGTTAGATGAGTTTGCAATGTTCTTTACATTTTCTTTGTTGGATGAACCTTCCTTGACAAAAATAATCAAGTCTTTTCTCTTCTTGGGAGTTTTAGCATGTTGCCTCCACTCCAGAGAATAGCCAAGACCATCTTTGACATGTGGAGGTCTTACATTGGTATATGCACTTCGTGCATATGCCACTTTTCCCTTGTCGAAGATACCACCTTTCGGTGACTGCTTGTTTTGTGCCAACTTGAGTTCATCTTTGAGTTTTAGGATTAAGTTTGAGCACTTGCAAGTTTGAGTTGCTTCGGGAGATTTCTTTGAGGAGGGTGAAATCATAGAGGAAGAAGGTGCATTGATCTTGAGAAACTCAACTTGTGTTTCAAGGATTTTGTTGACTTTTGTCAAGTTAACAATTTCATCCTTGAGCACAACTGTTGTTTCTTCAAGATTTGAGCAAGTTTCCTTGCTCAAGGTGAGTTCACGCTCAAGTGTCTTGCTTCTTTCCCTTTCAACCTCAAGGAGCTCTTCAAGCTCATGACATCTCTCCTTTTCAAGGATGAGCATGTCTTCTTGACGGTTGATGAGTTCATCCTTCTCAAAGATTTCTTCCGCCAACAATCTCAGCTTTTTCAAGGTGCTCCTACTTAGATCATTGAGCATGGATTCATTATCACTACTACTATCAAAGATATCAAGTGAAGAAGTAGTGGAGGATGGTTTATATTTAACCTTTCTTCTTCCCTCCTTAGCCATGAGACATGTAGATTTAAAGTCTTGAATGTTTGGGAATAGCTTGCTCCTTCCATTGGCAAGTGTTGCCACTTTCTCTTCATTCTCGGAGGATGAGTCTTCGTTTGAGTCCCATTCCTTCCCAAGGTGAGCATGTCCTGATGCCTTCTTCTTCTTGAAGAATTTCTTCTCTTGAGACTTTCCATCTTTCTTCTTCTTACTCTCTTCATATGGACAATCCATAATGAAGTGTCCATATTCACCACAGTTGTAGCATGCTCTTTTCGTCTTGGACTTGGACCTTTCCTTGTTCTTGTTCTCATAATGGTTGCCCCCCTTCCTTCTTCTCATCATCCTCTTGAACTTGTTGATGAAGAGCGCCTCTTCTTCATCGGTGTCGAGGCCCTTATCATCACTTGCTTCGAAGTCTTGTGATGAGGATGTTGCTTTGAGAGCAACATCTTTCTTCTTTGAGGAGGCAAGTCTTTGGAGGTCACTGTAGAACATGTCTTCCTTCTCCATCATCTCATTGTTGATGATTCTTCCAAGCACTTCCTCCGGGGTCATTTGAGCATATCCCGGGCTCTCACGGATCAAGGAGCAAAGAGCAATGTTTCAAGGCATTAATGCTCGAAGCATCCTCTTCACCACCTCATGATCCGTCCACCGGGTGCATCCATAAGATCGTATCTTGTTGACGAGGACCTTGAAACAGTTGTACATGTCTTGAGGGGACTCACCATCCATGATGGTGAACCTCCCAAGCTCTCCTTCAATAATCTCGATCTTGGCCTCCCTAATGATTGGGTTGCCTTCATGCGCCGTCTTGAGTGTGTCCCATATGTCTTTGGCCACCCCCAATCCATCGACTCGGTTGAACTCTTCTCGAGTCAAGGATGAGGTGATGACCCCAACTGCTTGAGCATTGCGATGAAGTAGAATGGCTTGCTCCGGGGTAACGTCTTCTTCATTTCTTGGAAGATGGACACCTGTTAAGACAATTTGCCACAAGTTAGGGTTTAAGGATATTAGATGCATCTTCATATTATGCTTCCACATTAAGTAATCATTTCCATTGAATTGAGAAGGTTTGCCAAGAGGAATTGATAAGTAATGATTGTTAGAAGTTAATTGTTCATAGTTGAAAGGATATTGGGAGTAGTCCAGTTGACTACTCCTTTCTTGATCCTCCGGCTTCTTCTTCTCTTTACTAGAGTGACCTAGCTTCTCACAAAGTTGTGCCTTGAGCTGGCGAACTTCTTCATCGTCACTTGAGTGATCTTTCAGCACATCAGAGTTCTTTTTCTTGTCATACGTATTTTCGCCTTGCGACATCGGTGGAATCTCGTATCCCTCAACTTCGGCCATCTTCTCTCCGAGTGGTTAGACACTTGATGGAGAGACCTGCTCTGGTACCAATTGAAATTGCCTAGAGGGGGTGAATAGGCTAAAATACCTGAACTGACTTAATTAAATGAGATTAGTACACAAGGGCCAGACTAGTCTGTCTCAGGGGCGGACTAGTCCGGTTCGCTTGTTGGAAAAACCTAAAAGGGCCAGACTAGTATGGCTCAGGGGCGGACTAGTTTGATCAAACTACTGGAAGGGTCTAAAGCTTTTTTTATGGGTTTTCTCCAGATTTTAATTTAACAAAATGTGGATAAAACAACTAGAAATTCTATATGACAAGTGTGACAGAATATTGAAATTAATTGCAAGATTGTGATGATGTATAGAGAAATAATTAAAACAAACCCTAAGCAATATTGATCTTCAAAGAAATGTATATGCAAGAGAGACACTAAGGATTTTTTCCCGAGGTTCGATTCCACTCAGGAATCTACGTCCCCATTGAGGAGCCCACAAAGGACCGAGTCTAACAACCCTTTCCTCACCAAGTCGCCACTAAGGCCAACCCGGTTCTTCACTATCTCAAGGAAGAACTTACAAAGTTTTGGGGCTGCTCACAATCCGAGGCTCCTACTTGATCACTTCCACAAAGCTTCACCGATCTTACGAGCCACAGGTCACACCAAGTGCACGAGGTCACTCCGAAAGCCTTAAACGCGAAGTTCGTCCTTCTCCTCTTCTCACACACCCAAATTCACTTAGGATTTGATTCAAGAGGGTGAGTAGGCAATGGAGAACTCTTGGGGAGGCTCTAGGAAGGCTGTGGCGGTGCTAGGGCTCCAGAGATATGTAAATGAATTCGGGGCATCTTCTTTTATAGAAGTCCGAAGCCAACCATTGCCACTTACCAGAAGTCCGGAGTAGTCGGCCTCACACCGGACTAGTCCGATCTCACACAGGAACTATTTGTCCAGGTGAGAACGGATAAGTCTGGAGGACACGGACTAGTCCGGCCACTAAGGCGGACAAGTCCGGTCCACCAAGACTTAGCCGTGGGAGCTCTCATCTCACACCCATACGGACTAGTCCGCGTTAGAACGGACTAGCCCGAACTCACACAGGAACTCTTAGTCCGTGTGAAAACAAACAAGTCTGGCTAGCCCGGACTAGTCCGGCCACTGAGGAGGATAAGTCCGGTCTACCAGGACTTAGCCCCAAAACACTCTCACCAAGAGAAAAACGGACTAGTCCGTCCTAAAATGGACAAGTCCGATCTAAGTCAGGAACTCTTAGTCCGCCCCAAAATGGACTAAGCCGTAGGACTTCCGGACTAGTCCGGCCTCTTCCCGGGACAAGTCCGGCCTGCCCAACTTTACCTCTCTACCTCTCTCCACTAAGGATTTGACACTTCTAACGCTTTGAGCTCTCTTCTATGATCTCAATGCACTTGACACACACACTCTTTCTTTTACACGGCTAGCCTACTAAAGACTCAAGTGAAACCCTAATTTCTACTCTTCGAGTCTTCGATGCCGTTCTTCATCTTTTTCCTTTTTGAGAGTTTATGTGTCCGCCTTGGAAATGTCCTATACTTATGATCATCTCAGCTCATTAGTCTCTTAATTTGTCGTCATCAATCATCCAAAACCCACAGGTATGCCTAGATGCACTTACACCCGGGCAGCAATAAAATGTACCAAGATCTCCGGAAGAAGTTTTGGTGGACATGTATGAAATGTGAAGTTGCAAAGTATGTTTCAGAATGTGATACGTGTCGAAGAGTCAAGGCCGACCATGTGAAGAAGCTGGGCCTGCAGCAACCATTGCAAGTACCGGCATGGAAGTGGGAAGACTTGAGTATGGACTTCATTGTTGGGTTGCCGATGACCTCCCACAACCATGATTCGATTTGAGTAATCATTGACCGGTTAACCAAATCAGCACACTTCATCCCTGTGCATACTAGGTACAATGCAAAGAAGTATGCGGAGTTGTACGTAGCACGGATCTTGTGCTTACATGGAGTTCCCCATACCATTGTGTCCGATAGAGGATCGCTGCTTGTAGCCCGTTTCTGGGAGCAGCTACACGCATCCTTGGCAACCAAACTAATTCGAAGCTCCGCGTATCACCCTCAAACCGATGGGCAAACTGAGAGGGTGAATCAAATACTTGAAGATATGCTGAGAGCATGTGCCATCCACCACAGTAAGAGCTGGGATGATCACTTACCATTGGCAGAGTTCTCATATAACAACGGATATCAAACGAGCATCAAAATGGCACCGTATGAAGCTCTATATGGCCGGAAGTGTCGTACACCATTGAATTGGTGCAAGTCCGGTGAACGAGTAACGTTCGGGGTTGATCTTGTCAATGAAGCCGAAGAGAGTTCGGATAATACAAGAGAACCTCAAAGCTGCCCAATCTCGTCAAAAGAGCTACGCGGGTCAGAGGCGTCGACCACTGCATTTAGATGTTGGAGAGCATGTGTATCTTCGTGTGTCTCCGATGAAAGGGATTCATCGGTTCCATGTCAAGGGAAACTTGCTCCCTGATTCATCAGTCCATTTGTCATTATGGAGAAGTGCGGGACCGTAGCCTACCGGCTGGAATTACCGGTAAGCCTTGCCGGTATCCACGACATATTCCACGTGTCCCAGCTGTGGAAGTGTCTCAAGTTTACCGCTGCTGTCCGCACCAAAGACATCGACAAGTTGAAGCCGGATCTCACCTATGCTGAGCAGCCCATCCAGATTATCGACGAAAAGACCCGGATCACCCGAAACCGGACATTGAAATTTTACAATGTCCTGTGGAGTAATCATATCCCAGAAGAGGCAACGTGGGAAAGTGAGGATTACATCCACAAGAATTATCCGGAACTTTTGTCACAGACTTTGTAATTACCCTCCCGTATCGCTCTTCTTTTGTAATCTCGGGACGAGATTCCTTTTACGGGGGGAGGAATGTAAAGGTCCCGAAATTAATACAAAAAAACTCTTGTTTGCACAAAGTTGGTTTCATGTGTATGAAAAATGGGACTTGTTTAAACTATTTCACATGTGATAATACACATGAGAGCTCTCTTCACACAAGTTCAATTGTTTATTTGAATGCTTGGAACCAAAAGGGGATTTGAAACCAAGGAGGGAAGTTCCCATATGTGTGAGAAAGCTAAATTCATATTTTGGAACGAATTTGTTCAACTCAAAATTCAAATGAGGGCAACAAAATGAATTTCAAACTGTTGTGTTAAAAATCTCATTTGCAGCAGCCAAATTTAAAATAAGACTTCATATATGAATTCCTTAGGTCCAAATTAGTGGGTATGCAAAGTTTCATGAATTTTTGAAACGTTTTGCAACTCATTTTCCAAAAGGACTTTAAATTGCAAAGAATTCAAATACCTATTTTAATTTGGATGAAACTTGCCGAATTATCCAAATGCACATCAGATTTAAACTTCCACAATTGAATTCCATCATTTGCAAATTTTGGAGATATTTTGGATAGGGATAAGGAGGGTCTGGGACCCACATGTCATTGAGGCAATTAAATTGGCAAAAGATCTTCAGTGTTCAGTGGTTAGTCTCTGTTTTTCCTCTCTCACTTTGGCAGAGCCGCAGCTGCATTGATCGACACCGAGACACCACGCCGATGACACCTCCCAGATGATTTCCTTGCACTGGCAAGCTGCTTCTCCATTCTCATCACTTGATCCCGTGCTCCTTTTGCTCACAAAATCAAGAACCCTCGCTGTTTCCTCCTCCCTCACGCAAGAAACCGAACAGAGGCTGCCGCTGCTCTTTCGATCGCTCGGCCACCTGCCAACTCGCGTGCAAGCCTCGACTGGGCAGCAAAATGGCACCACGGGACTCCCCACGTACTCCTCGCACCATCCCCGAGTGAGCTCCGCCTCCCTATGCCGAGAACACCTTTGTCCCGCGGCGGCCGAACCATAGCCGAGAGAAGGTGCTCTCGTGGACAACCCTACAGAGAGTCTTTCACGACCGAGCAAGAGGACCGTTGGACGCGCCGAGCCTCCACGCAGCTCACCTCCGAAGCTCAAGTCCAACCGTGGATCGTCGCCAGCGGAATTCCAGTTTTTGTCCCGGCCATTGCAAAACTACCTTCGGGTAAGGAAACTCCAAATTCCCGGTTGACACTTGCTTAGAGGCCACAAAACATCACACACAGGAGCTAGACTTGATGGCGCACAAGTTTGCTTCGCAAACCTAGCATGGAACCACGTGTAGCCAGCGTATTTTGAGCTTTCCCGACGGCGGCCATGGCGGGAAGCTTCAGGCGCACGATGACACCTATGTTAGAGCCATTCCCGGGCCTTTTCACCAGCATGCCGAGCTTCTCTAGCAATCACTGATGATGTAGGGCCTTTCCAGTGAGCGTTTGGCGGGCTAGCACGTCGGAGCGACGTCGCCGAAGTTCCACTGAGCCGCCGCGCCGTCATGAGCTAGGTTAGAGCCAACGCCGGTGTGTATAAAGCTCACAAACGTGTTCAGCACGTGGGATAAGGGGGTAGCAGTGAGTGGCAGCTCGGGAGGTGGCCGGAGAGTCAAAAACCGGTGAGCTCCAGCGAGCTCGGCGGTGCAGTCACGCGGGGGCGGTGTCAGTCACTCAGAAGGGAGAGGCTGGATCCTCTGTAACACCGGATCAGTTGTGTCCGCGTGGGAAATAACTCTATGGCCCATGTGTCATCGGTTCAGAGAGTGACACGTGCCCCCCCCCAGACCCACAGTCAGGGTTTAACTTTTCCCCGGTTTAAATTGAATTCCAAATTTTCCCCAAACTTTAGAAGGTCATTACTTTTGCTACGAAACTCCAAATTTAGTTATTCAAATTGGGTTAGATTTATATTGATAAACTCTATCCAAATATGCAACTTAATTTGTATGAAATCATTATTTAATTCTGGAAAATTCTTTAGATCTTTTCAGAAAAAAGAATTTTAGGGAGTTTGGTTTATCCACAAATCCTCAAATTCTGCCAGAATATTCTTTAGGATGTTTTTGAACTCCTGTAAAAATTTCAGCTCATTTGGAGTTGATTTGATTAGGAGAATTCAGGTTTCAAGTTACTGAGTTCAAAAGAATACAGAAACATTTTCAAAGAATTCCCAAAACATGGAAATTCAGTTTGGGCAATTCTTAGCTCTCAAATATCTTAGAAAAATTCATGAAGGCTCTATGAACTATAATTAAAATTGTAATTCACTAAGTTTGACATGAACATGGGTGTTACCTCAGAATTAAATCCTCTTTGCTTAATTACTTACAGAATTATTCTGAATAAACCACTCAGTGAAAAGTGCTAAATTTTGGTCCAGATGACTTTCTTGTGACAAAGAACTCACATGAAAAATTTTCAGCTCCATTGGAGCTCTGGATCACCACTGTTCTGTTCAATCTCTTAAGGTGATCAACACATAAGTGGGGGAAACATTTAGCACTTGATCATATTGCTTTAACCCAACCCAAACCACTAGCACCAGTGTCATTTTAAATTCTTAAACAGAGTTCCAGTTTTTAAACATGTCATTAGAGCTTATTAGCAAAAGCTTTACAGTTAAATACATATGCATATTCATATCATGTAGCATCTACGTGAGAACATGTGAAGGAATTGAAGTGAAGATCAAGGAGGGAGGAAAGCGAGTGATCAAGCCTCAAGTGATATTCACTAACTGGTTTTATTAGTCACCTGCAAAACAGGCAAGCCCCAGTTTGCAATTGAACAGTTTTATAAAGTATTTCCATTTCTAGAGATCATAGCTTTGAATTGTTTGATTGCATTAAGTCTAGTTGATAATGAAAACCCAACTGCATGACCAGAAATGTCCTAAGAGAGAATGGGTAGAATAGCACCTCCTCGAGTGGATTTGGCTACGCTAAATGTTAGTAGGAAAGGTCCGGTAGAAGTCGAGTAGTTGGAATCTACTCGCGAGTTTAGGGCTTGGTTTATTCGGAGCGGGTCAAGAATAGAAACAATGAGGAAAGTTCACACATAAGAAATGGAAACCGGGCAGGGAGGTTTAGATGCAGCAGGCTGCGGCACGTGCGTGCATAGCCCTGCCTATGTCGGTTATGGCCCGTCTGTACTTGACCCTGTTGGACAAGTTTAAGTTGTGTACCGGGCGCATACTGGCTATACGGGACCCAGGAAACCGATGTACCTCAGGAGATCCACATTGGAACTTTTCCAACCTTCTTAGACTTTCTACCTTAGGGTAGCAGGAGGTAACTCGCTCAAGAACATATTACTGCGGGTATGTACCTTGAGGTAGCTTGCTACTCAGGGCAGTTAGACCGCGTCCTGTGTGGAAGAACTTGGGAAAGGTGGCCACGTACAACGTCAGTCGAGGTTGCTGCCGGCAACTCAGAATGTTCATTACACCACACACACACCTCATTTGAGGAAAACTTATGAACACATGTGAAGAGCAAGTAACTACAATCAATATGGTCATTAGAGGATGAACTCACAAAATGCAAAAGTGGTATTTCCCACATGCATCACATAGGGGCTGAGCATATGAAAAACTCCTACACCTTGCTAGGAATGCTTATGCCAAATTTCACCCAAATCCAAAACCTTTTTGAGGTATATTTGGGTATAATAAGAAAGAGGCTAGTTTGAACTCAAATTCAAATTCAAACTCCTTTCATCCCATGAATTCAAAAGTGGGATGCATATTCACACTTAGCACATTTTTGTGAGCTCAAACACCAATTTTCACTCCATTTGGAGTTGATCTTGACATGAGCCAAGTTTAGCAAATTCAAATTCAATTTGAATTTCAAACTGCATATGTGCTAAAAGTATATTCAAACACTTCACAATTTGAATTCTATCAAGTTTAAACAGGCATTTGGTAGATAATTCAAATTTCAAAGAGTATTATTGGGACTACTGTTTAGAGCAGTGGGAGAAAGTTAATTTCAGAGGTTAAAATGGAAGTGGGTCCCATCTGTCAGCCTCACTATCAATTTAACCGACTGAAGAACTGAGCTCGGTTTCTTGCGCTCGACAGAGCGGGCGCCACGGTGAGAAACAACGAGGACAGCAGCTGGTTGCCGCCTCTGGCCACCGAACCGCCTCGCTGCCCTCTTATCCTCGCGCCCGAGCCGTCCCAGCTTCATTTCACCCCTGACCCGACGCCCTACGGCACAGAAACTTTGATACACCTCGCCGCTCTTCCGAGCTTGCGGCTCCACCGTCGCCTAGCCAAACCCGTGGTTGTCACGGTGATCTGGGACCGCAACCGAGTGCGCCAAGCCTTACTTGACGTTCTCGTGCCGGTTCCAGACCGTATCGACCCTCCTCGAGCTCCACCGCGCCATTCCTTCTTCCTCGGTTCAACCCGAGCCGCCGTCATGGGAACAACTCGTCCGGACACCACAGCCCACCTTTCTCCGAGCTGTGAACAGCAAAGAGGTTCGCCATCGATTCCTCTTTCATTACCACAAGCTCCGGCGGCGTGACATGAGCTGCCGACGCCGGAATTTCACGATTTTGTGCAGGTGTACAAAAGAGAAAGCGAGACCAATTCACAAAATTCATGGTACACACTGCACCACTCATCACCTAACACAGAGAACTACGTTTAGACGTCCGTGCGAGTCTATAGGATCCGAAACTTCGAAGAACCATTGGGTGTAGTCACTGCTCTACAAGTTTTGCTAGAATTTCCGGTTTCTGACTTAGGTCGCACGGTGACATCCTAGTTGCGGCCATTTACGAGCTTCTTTGAGTTCATGTTGACCTTCCCTAGGGTGTACTGATGCACTGCGGCCCTCTGCTCGATCGTTTGGCGTGCTAGGAAGCCCGGCCGACATGGCCGAAGTTCTTCCGAAGCCGCCGCTCGTCGCCGGCCATGTTCCGGTGGATGTCATGTCGAGCTAAGTCCAGCACCGTGTTCCCCGTGTGGGATTAGGCAGAGGCGGCAAAAATCGTGGAGTTTGGCACAAGGTAAGGCCCCTCCGGCGAGCACTCCAACGAGGGGGCAGCGGCCGAGCGCGGGAGGTAGACGAAGTCCCCGGTCCCACGTGTCAGCGGTCAGATATTTAAACCGGGGATCAGCTGTGGCACCGGATAGGATGTGGCTGCGTGCAAAATACTCCGTAGCCCCGTGTGTCAGCCGCTGAGAAACTGACACGTAGCCCTGGTCCCACGCGCAGCGATTTAAACTTTTCCCCGATTTTCAGATTTAGTTCAAACTTCAAACCCACATAACTTTGGCTAGGAAACTCCAAATCGAGTGAAACAAATTTTGTTGGATTCAACTCTCTGAGTAATTTTCAACAAATCAAGTTTCACTTTATTAAAATACGTATTTCTCCAGGATTAATTCTGCAAATTTCAAATTGTTTAGAATTTTAACTGGAGAACCCTTTGGGGGAAAATTCTGAAATTTGGCCAGGATGTTCACCAAAACATCCCTGAGCTACCATAAAAATTTCAGATCCATTCGATCTCATTTGATCCACCTAATGGTGTGATTAATAAAACTGTTCCAGAGAAAATGGAAAATATCCAGAAACATTTTCAAAATTTCCCTGAAATTGTTTAGCTCATATCTTAGCTAGGAACCTTCAAATTAAGTGAAACCAACTCCATTAGAACTCTCTGAAAATCTAGTTTTCACAAAGTCAGGGCTTGCTCCATGAAAACACCTAGAACACCCTAAGAGCCCCAATTAAGGCCAAGTACACAATTAATTGTGGAGAGCTCAAATGAGCTTTGTGTGGCGGACCGGAATCCGCTCACCCAGGATCACAGAGGGTGGTGCCGCACGATGCGACACCCGACAGCACACATTATAAGAACAACATTGTATTACATAGAAAGCCAACTGAAATGTACAAAGTAGTACACTACTTCAGTTACAAACTAGTGTTATTATTACAGCAGCGGAAAATAAGTTTGTACAACTCACACCCTTCTACCTAGCAAAAGTCGGTTGCCCAGCCCTAGGGCAACCCACACTAGCTGCACCACTCCAGCTCAGCACGGCGTGTACGGCTCCCACTCAGCCGTGGTCCCCGACGGACGGTAGCCCTCGCCGGTGGACTCGTAACCCGAGTCCGTGGGATGCTCCTCACAGGAATACACTTAAGCAGCAACCATGAGCACGATGGCTCAACAAGACTTAACCGACTCACCTAGTCATGAAACTCTACATGTAGTGTACAACGATCATGGGATGGTAAATTTAAGCAAATGGACATACTTACAAGTTCATCCTTAGTTCATCTTTTAGCCAGAAGTTAACAGTTCATGAATATGGAATTTAGTGAGCAATATTTGGTGGCACACATGTAGCAATAAAATTATATCATAACAGCAGTATTGAATCATAACATTCCATAGTTTATCTATGTTACGACGCACTGAACAAGCGGTACTCGTCACCGCGAGGGACGGTGAATCGACTCGATACACACCTGCAGGGATACCCGACTAGCACGTCACGTACGCCCACACGCGGAGCTGCACACAGCACGCTCACCCCGTGTCGTAAGGGACAACCTTTCACCCAACATCCCAAATGTCGAACCGGTCGCACCGAAACGAGCAGGAGGTTCCCTACATGGAGCATCTCTCTATGCCCGTTAGCAGATTTCCACCTTGCTGCCCTCAACCTACACCAATAAATCGGTGTGCTATGCCTCGACGCCCGGAGGTTTAGGTTACATCGGTTTATCGGGGCCCATATATCTGATACGCCTTCGGTACTTTCAATACTTGTTCAGCAGGGCTGCACACGGATCGGTCCTCAATCGACACGGACAGAGTTGCTCACACAAGATTTCCTCTTGGTGCGCCCTAGCCCCTGCCTAGTCTCATTTTCATTACTAAAGTGATCTCACATCACTCAAACCAATCCCGTGTGTCCCAAGCCTAACTCGCGAGTAGATTCCAACTACTCGACTTGTACCAAAGTTCTATGGATCATTAAGCATAGCATGTCTACTCGAGGACTTAGACATTACCGTCACTCTTATAGGAAAAAGCTGTTTATGCACTTGGGTTTCATCCACCCTACACCTAATGCACATTCATGTACCTCATACTAAGTATATAAGAAAGCAAAACTTTGTAAAATGGTTTAATGCAAAACCAGGGCTTGCCTTGTTGCTGCTGGTCAGTTGTTAGGGCTTTTTCCAGAAGAAGAAAGTCGAGTACTTCCGGGGTCTCCTCGCCTTCAGCGACTACACGTCAACGAGATACCATATGTCAATTCAAATGCAATGTTTAGAACTGACTAAGTAATTACTGTAACTCTAGCTAGCCCTCCCCTTTGGTTCTGAAAATTTTATGGTGGCTTGGTAGGGTCCTAACCAGAGTCTAGACCAAGTTTCATTTGAAACAAAGTTTATTTGATCTTTGTGCAAATAAAAGCATATTTGGTCAGTATTGGAGCCTCTAAGGAATTCCAGGGGTTTTCATGGATCCAACCATTACTTTCTGGAAACTAGAATTTGAGATGATTTTAAAGGAATTGGTTTCATGTCATTTGAAGAATTTTAGAGGGAGCTATGCCCTAAACAAGATTTGAGAAAATCTGAAAAATGTTTCTGTACATTTTTCTATTTTCTCAGGGCAGTTCACTTAATTACAGCAATATGGTAACCAAATGAACTTGGATGGGTCTGAAAATTTTACTGTGACTCAAGGATTTTCCAATAAACCTTCCAGCCAAATTTCAGAATTTTTCATAAAGTAATTCTTCAGACAAAATTCCTAACAGTTTAAAATTTAGGGAATTAATTATGGAAAACTATTAGGTTTCATGAGCTGAAATTTGTGTTGCTGGAAAGTACTCAAAAGAGATGAATTCAAAAAAATTTAGTTCACTGGATTTGGACACTTCTAACCAAAGTTATGAATTTCTAAACTTTAGGCTGATTCCTGAATTATTTTCCTACAGAAAATTGTCTCCCGCGCTCAACCGGTGACTGACAGCGGGGCCCGCCTGTTTAATTTAAACTAACCGTGCTCTCGTACACCCTTAACTCAGCGGCTGACACGTGGAATCCATGCCTTCGTCTACCTCCTGACGCCGCCGCCCCGAGCCGCCGGAGCTCCGGCAAGGTTGGCGTTCCCTGCGATCTAGCTCGCCGGCGACGGTGAGACTTGCGGCCCCCACGTAACTTCGGACGCTGAACACGCTTGACACCATGCCGCCGCCGGCTAACTGCCGTAGCTCACCGGCGATGAGCGCTATGTCTCTGTGTAACGTCAGCAATGTGTTCCTGTCCTCCTAACCATCCTCTTTGCGCGCTAATCGCGTCACCTCGTTCAGGGAAGCTCGGCATAACCTCGGTCGGGACCGAAACAGCCGGCGAACCAGACCTCACCGGCGACCCCCTCTTCTGCCGAGCTGTTCCACGGTGAACCTATGGTTCCGGTGGTGGTTTCTTTCTGGTTTTTGATTGAGGAGGGGCGCAAGAACCTCTAAATGCCATTTTGCAGCTCTGTTTGCCCTCCCACACGACGATCCTCCCGAATTCCTCCTAAACCTAATCAGGTCCCGAAATGAGCTCCCAATCCTAAACTGGGAAATTCTCTGCACACAAAGGTCAAACCTCGGAATGGTTTGCGCGGTGAGCTTGAGGACCAGCTAGCGCTCAGCCTTTCTATGGACGTCGAGGACAGAGGACGATCGTAGCTCGGTTTGCACGGGATCGGAACTCGGGCGGCTAGGCGGCTGTGTTACTGAAGTGCGCAAAAAAGGAGCTCGCCGGCCAATCTCATGCCCTTTTATAGCCAACCGAAGACAGTGGAGGGCGCAACACCTGTGGAGCCACCTCCCACACCGAAGTAGGAGCTGGCCGGCGCCGCTCGGTGGCCTTCAGCGCGAAGTCACCCCACCCCCTTTCTCTCTGCGTGCGTGGGAACCGAATAGACTGAGTTCAGTCAGTTGCACTCCAGTGTGGCTGACAGGAGGGCCCCACAGGCTCCAAAATTGTCCTACAAAATTAACTTCTTACTGCTCTTAATTTGTGTGACCCCCTTGCCCCTGGTAATTTGATCAAACAACATGTTTGGGTCTCTGAATTTGAATAATTCAAATTGACATTGGGTTTGAAGGAATTTGAGTATATGTGAGGCTGAAATTCAAATTCAGTTTGAATTTGCTCAAATTAGCTCCTGCCGAGCTGAACTCAATTGAGGACTAAAATTGGTGGAATAACTCAGAAAAATGTGCTGAGATTGAATATGAAGCCAACTTTTGAATTCAAGTGATGAAAGTTGCTGCAATTTGAATTTGCATTCAAATTGGCCCCTTTTTGAATTGCCTCCAAAAGTGCCTCAAAAAGAATTTGATTTGCATGATATTTGGCCTGAGCCTTCCCAAGACTAATTAAGGTCTAGGGGTGAGCTCAACCTTTCATGTTCATGTGTATAAATCCCACTTTTTGGAAGTTAGGGTTTTCCCCTCTAATCACCCCTTTTGATGGTGGTTACTTGATCTTCACCAGTGTTTACAAGATATCCACAAGATGAGCTGTGGTGTTGTGAGGTGATGAAAATGATCACTCTTGCAAGTCCCTTTTCTTGGGCTTTTACATCCCCCCCACGAAAAGAATCTCGTCCCGAGATTACAAAAGAAGAGACGGTGATGTAATAGAAACTCACCCGTGCTGAGACGTCATGAACTCCGGGTAGTCTGAGCGAAGAAATTCCTCGCTCTCCCACGTCGCTTCTTCGGTGGTGTGATTGCTCCAGAGTATCTTGTAGAACCACAACGTTCGGCTACGTGTGGTCCGGGCCTTCACATCAATAATTGCCACTAGATATTCATCATACGTCAAATCTGGTTGCAGCTCGCCGATGTGTTCAGTGGAAACAGCAGCTGTATACTTCAGACATTTTAGCAGTTGTGAAACATGGAAAACGTCGTGAACAACAGCAAGAGATGCCGGTAGTTCCAGTCTATACGCCACTGGTCCGCACTTCTCGGTGATGGCATAACGTCCAATGAATCGGGGAGCGAGCTTCCCCTTCACACCGAACCGGTGCACGCCTTTCATCGGAGATACCCGGAGGTACACGTGCTCCTCGACGTCAAAGTGCAGCGGCCTACGCCTCTTATCAGCGTAGCTTTTCTGTCGGGATTGTGCGGCCTTCAAGTTGGCTTGAATCATCCGAACACGCTCTTCGGCGTCGTTCACCACATCAACCCCGAATGTGACCCTTTCACCGGACTCGCACCAGTTTAATGGGGTGCAGCATTTTCGCCGATAAAGAGCCTCATATGGTGCCATCTTGATACTCGCCTGATAGCAGTTATTGTACGAGAATTCCACCAACGGTAGATGATCATCCAAGTTTCTACCGTGGTGGATGGCACACGCTCTCAACATGTCTTCTAGTACTTAGTTCACCCTCTCTGTTTGACCATCTGTCTGAGGGTGATAGGCGGAGCTTCTAATCAGTTTAGTACCCAATGCAGCGTGCAACTGCTCCCAAAAACGAGACACGAATAATGCACCTCGATCTGAGACTATGGTCTTGGGTACCCCATATAAGCATAGAATTCTCGCTATGTACAGCTCCGCATACTTGCCGGCATTGTAACGTGCATGCACAAGAATGAAGTGAGCCGACTTGGTTAATCGGTCAATGATCACCCAAATGGAATCATGCTTGTTGGTAGTCAGTGGTAATCCCACAATGAAATACATGCTCACATCTTCCCACTTCCATGCCGGGATTTTCAGGGGTTGCAGCAGCCCTGATTTCCTCATATGATCAGCTTTCACTCGTCTACACGTATCACGCTCAGATACGTACTTCGCTACTTCCCGCTTCTTCCGTGTCAACCAAAATTTCTTTTTCAAATCTTGGTACATTTTGTTGCTGCCTGGATGAATGGAGTATTTAGACAAGTGAGCTTCATGAAGAATTTTCTTCCTCGGCTCCATGTTCTGGGGTACGACTATGCGGTCATTGAACCACAGTCCCCTCATCATCCTTCCGGAAGCATTTGATTTCCCAGTTGTCTATCCGTCTCCAGAGATGTGCCATGCCCTTGTCAATCTTCTGAGCTGCAATGATGTCCAACCTAATGGTAGGGAAAAGGGCAAGGTTGTAGAGCGATCCATAAGGAACCAAGTATAAACTCGGCTCTTCCTCCTCCACCGGTGCTATGGTGAGGTTATGGACATGTGATTTCCGACTCAGCGCGTCGGCAACCACATTCTCCTTGCAAGGGTGGTAATGAATCTCAATTTCAAAGTCTTTGATTAGCTCTAACCACCTCCTTTGCCTCATATTCAGCTCCTTCTGGGTGAAAATATACTTCAGGCTCTTGTGGTCGGTGTAGAGATGCACCAAATTCCCCAGGAGATAGTGTCTCCACATCTTCAACGCCAAAACCACAGCAGCAAGCTCAAGATCATGAGTTGGGTAAAGCTGCTCATGGTTTAAAAGTTGGCGTGAGCCATATGCGACCACACGTCCTTCTTGCATCAACACGCAGCCGAGCCCGATGCCAGACGCATCACAATACACGTCAAAGGGCTTAGTTGTATCCGGTTGAGCTAAGACCGGGGCTGTTGTGAGATGCTTCACTAACGCTTGGAACGCTCCTTCACATGCTGAGTTCCAAACATACTTTGTTCCCTTTTTCAACAATTCTGTCATCGGCTTAGCAAGCTTGGAGAAGCTGAGAATGAATCTCCCGTAATATCCCACTAAGCTGCAGAAGCTTCTTACTTCATGGACAGAAGTAGGGGCTTTCCATATCAGCACTTGCTCAATTTTGCTTGGGTCAACCGCAATGCCTTCCACTGACATAATATGTCCCAAAAATGGGACTTGGCTGATCCAAAACTCACATTTGCTGAACTTGGCATATAGCTTATGGTCCCGCATTCGTTGAAGAACGATCCTCAAGTGTTCGGCGTGTTCTGCTTCTGCCTTGGAGTAAACCAAGATATCATCAATGAACACCACAACGAACTTGTCCAGCTCCGGCATGTACACCGAGTTCATGAGCTACATAAAATGTGCCGGAGCATTGGTGATACCAAAAGACATGACGAGATACTCATATAAGCCATATCTCGTCGAGAAGGCCGTCTTCGGGATATCCTCCGCTCGGATTTTTATTTGATGATATCCAGAGCGAAGGTCCATCTTGGAGAACACAATTGCACCCACAAGCTGATCAAACAAGATGTCAATGCGGGGCAGTGGGTATTTGTTCTTGATGGTGACGGCGTTGAGCAGCCGGTAGTCCACACACAGCCTCAAGGTTTCATCCTTCTTCTTTACAAACAGCGCCGAGCATCCCCAAGGCGAGGAACTCGGTCTAATGAAACCTTTGCTCAACAGATCATTGAGCTGTTCTTTCAGTTCAGCCAGCTCGCTTGGAGCCATTTTGTATGGTCTCCGTGCTATGGGCGTAGTCCCGGGTGCAAGCTCAATCTTGAACTCGACATCCCGCTCAGGTGGCATGCCCGGAAGATCATCCGGAAACACGTCGGCGTACTCCCGGACTACGGGGATGTCCTCTAACTTGAGAGCTTCAGTATTATTAATTGCTGAAACTTCCTGGACAGGACTGTCTAACACCATGGAATGCGGACGGTGGAATGGAGAATTCAAATGAACCGTCCGTGTCCGAGTGTCCAGGACAGCGCCATGGTAACGTAACCATGACATCCCTAAGATTGCATCAATCTTTTGCCCCGTAAGGATTATCAAGGTGGTGGAATATATCTTCCCACCTAAGCACAGAGGTGCTTTTGGAACCATCATATTAGCTGAAATCTTCCCTCCCGGTGAGCAGATCATATATGAGAAGCCGGTTGGGAAGACTTGCATTTGATGCTTAGCCACATAGGATGCACTTATGAAACTGTGGGTTGCACCCGAATCAAATAATATTATGATTGCTTGATTGTTGAGAGTGAACGTACCCTCCAGCATGTAGTCTCCCTCTGGGGCGTCCTCATTGTCGAGGTTGCGAACGCCCCCAGTTCGCTGACCAACCTTCTTGACCGGGGGTCGGCCTCGAGCACTGCCCTGGAGCTGGGCTTGCCCGCTGCTCTGCTGCCCCTGGGAACAGTCCTTCGAGAAATGGCCCACCTGGCCACACGTAAAGCAGGTGTAGCGAGGCGGTCCTCCGCTGATCGGCGGACGGAAACCCGGGGCGCATTGTGGCGGTGGAAACATCCGGGGTACCGTCTGCTGCTGCTGTCACGGACGCTGTGGTGGCATCGGCGTTCGGAACGGGATGGCTGAAATGAACGACCCCCGAACTGCTGTGGTCGTGCCGGTGGATGCCACTGCTGACCAGATGGTGTCCGATACACCATGCGGTATTTCTGGGGAGCTTCACCCCCACTGCTGGGTGGAGTGCTGCGCTTCCGCTGCTCAGCCACCAACTCTCGCTGAGCGTCTTCTTGCATCATCGCGACATTAACGAGATTGTTGAAGGTGCCACGATTGCATTGGATGAGATGCTTCTTCATCTCGGGGTGTAACCCCTGATAGAAGTGCTCCCGCTTCTTCTCCTTGGTGGAGACATAATCCGACACATATTGCGCCAGATGGTTGAAGGAACGGGAGTAGTCATGGGCACTCCTCCCGCCCTGCTTCAGCTCCAAGAACTCTTGGAACTTCCGCTTCATTATCCCGGGAGGGATATGGTAGGCGCGGAACGCCTCCTGGAATTCTTCCCACTCCACGGCATGGCCAGCCGGACGTGAGGCGACATAATTCTCCCACCACGCACCAGCGACACCGTAAAGCTGCTGCGCCATGAACAGAGTCTTCTGCCGCTCTGTACATTGGAGCAGCCCGAACATGGACTCAATTGTCCGCAGCCAGTTATCGGCCTCCAGGGGTTCTTCTGCTTCAGTGAACACCGGAGGGTGCGTACTCATGAAGTCTGAGTACGTCACATCACGGGGCTCACGAGGCCCCCTCTCTTGACGCCCCCTTGCCTGGGGTGTATTCTGCACGATCATGCAGAGCAGATTGGTCTGCTCCTCACGACCACCCACCAGTGCCACAATCACATCCGCTAGCGTAAGCGGAGGCGGCGGTGGTGGTTGTTGCTGCGGGGTGCTGTCGTAGGCAGGTGGCTGGGAGTCGTCACCCATCTGCTGGATAGAGCCACCAATCTCATGCGTTGTCCAAGTGCGAACCATCTGCAACCATATGACAATAAACATCAGTCCCGCAACATACTTCATGCAGTCCAATAAAATAGGCATAAAACATAATGACAGTAAAATATGCGATATATCTCGTATACAGATAATGTAATAACTTTGCACAAGCTACACCATTACCAGACCAAATACACACTAGATAAATCCATTTTGATGGACTTCCTCTTTGGAAGTTCATCTCAACTAGGTTTGGTCACTACGAGACGTTAAAATCGCTTTGTCATCACGTATACTACCCTTTTCTCTTCAATACGACACAAACATGGTCTCTAGCAAAAGAAGCTTGAGCAAGTCATATACTTAAATCTTTCACTAGTTGAAGATAACCACCCATGAGTATGTTCTACCCCATTGGAAATACTTAAACCCCCTAGGGTACAACAATCTCTCAAATGAGTTCAACCGTCATCCCTCTGTCAGAATGACCAGTTTCTACATATCCCAGATTTTAATCTGGTTCTGGGCATTTTCATGACTCAAGCTGCATACCAAAGTTAAATTTAACTTCATTATATTTTCAACGATTATTTATTTTCCCTCAGATCAGCAACTGTTTAAAAGTTATGGTAATTCAAAGTCAACAGAATTTCTGGAAGAATTTCAACAGCACCTCCTATGGAAGTTGCTGTTTTCAACTCAGATTTCAGCTTAATTCCGTGCTGCAATTGCAGAAACATTGAATTACAAAGATGTAACACATCTCCTACCATTTCCAAAGATGTATCATATGATAATTTCAGATTTTTCTACAGGAAGTTATGCTTGAAAAACAGAACAGTCCAGAGAGTGTTTTAAATCTGTCCTGGTTCTGGACAGTTTACAATCCTCTGGAATATAAGCCATCTTAAGGTGTGATTCAGCTCTGGGGGCCTACAACAAAGCTGTAGAGTACTTAAATACCTTTCCATAACTATATCCCACACCTCCATTGGCTAAATGATCTGTGAGTTATGCGCTGTCACAGTTCAGCAGACTTGCTGCCAAAACAGAACACTCTGTTTTTCAATCCCTTTGAGCTAAACTGATCCACTATTGAATTTTTTTCTACCCAACCAGGGTCCTAAATGTTGAAATTTAGTTATTTTAGTTCCTTGTTATCATTATCTTTCATACTCATGCCTATGATATGTCGGTGCTACGTTCCTCACAAAAAGAAAATACTAACCGGATTATACCGGCATATACGTCTCAATTGTGGCGCTAAGCGGTCGCTCGCACACATATACTACACGGGACACATACGTGGTTAGTACCTGCAGAAGACCACAAAATAATGATGCACTCAAAGGTTATTTCCATTTCAGCCAGGTCCATTGTTGAAAGTAAATACAAACGCCCGTATCATTGCCATATGGCCGTCCTTGAGTTAAGACACGTCTCAAGGCACGTGACCGTATTTTAACACCACACGACGGGGAACCCGAGTAGAGCGCGAACGGGTCGTCACGGTTGGGAATTTTATCACCCCAACAGATACCACCTACTGCCCTGCAGGGCACGCCGATGGCAAGCGTTGTGTATGTCCTCCTGGACTATTTCCAGACAAACACACTTTCGCGTTACTGACCACGTGATAGGGTCTCCACTTACTTGCCTAATGCATGCTAGGGATCAGCGTTTCATATGAACTCAGTAACATGAAGAGCCCAAGAGTTTCATATTGACGTCTCACACCAAGCTGTGAGACCTATCCCTGAACCACATTCCTCGTCAGGGGAGCTAACCGAAATTGAACCGCTTTCGGTGGCGTGCCCTACCATTCTTACCTGAGCGTAGGTGCGTCGTTACAGAATCAAAATTCAGAATTATAACACATATGTTAGTCTTGCCACTTTAAGTAACTATGCTAATGTAGTCCTTACTTGGGCAACTAGCTAATCCTCACCGTAAACCTATGTTTTCTCGTAATACAGCCTTTAATTAGCGTGCTATCCCCAAAGCGGCTCTGATACCAGCCTGTAGCTGATGGAACCCGCTCACCCAGGATCACAGAGGGTGGTGCTGCACGATGCGACACCCGACAGCACACATTATAAGAACAACATTGTATTACATAGAAAGCCAACTGAAATGTACAAAGTAGTACACTACTTCAGTTACAAACTAGTGTCATTATTACAGCAGCAGAAACTAAGTTTGTACAACTCACGCCCTTCTACCTAGCAAAAGTCGGTTGCCCAGCCCTAGGGCAACCCACACTAGCTGCACCACTCCAGCTCAGCACGGCGTGTACGGCTCCCACTCAGCCGTGGTCACCGACGGATGGTAGCCCTCGCCGGTGGACTCGTAACCCGAGTACGTGGGATGCTCCTCACCTGAAAACACTTAAGCAGCAACCATGAGCACGATGGCTCAACAAGACTTAACCGACTCACCTAGGCATGAAACTCTACATGTAGTGTACAACGATCATGGGATGGTAAATTTCAGCAAATGGACACGCCTACAAGTTCATCCTTAGTTCATCTTTTAGCCACAAGTTAACAGTTCATGAATATGAAATTTAGTGAGCAATATTTGGTGGCACACATGTAGCAATACAATTATATCATAACAGTAGTATTGAATCATAACATTCCATAGTTTATCTACGTTACGACGCAGTGAACAAGCGGTACTCGTCACCGTGAGGGACAGCGAATCGACTTGATATACACCTGCAGGGATACCCGACTAGCACATCACATACGCCCACACGCGGAGCTGCACACAGCACGCTCACCCCGTGTCGTACGGGACAACCTTTCACCCAACAGCCCAAACGTCGAACCGGTCGCACCGAAACGAGCAGGAGGTTCCCTACACGGAGCATCTCTCTATGTCCGTTAGCAGATTTCCACCTTGCTTCCCTCAACCTACACCTATAAATCAGTGTGCTATGCCTCGACGCCCGGAGGTTTAGGTTACATCGGTTTATCGGGGCCCATATATCCGATATGCCTTCGGTACGTTCAATACTTGTTCAGTAGGGCCGCACACGGATCGGTCCTCAATCGACACGGACAGGGTCGCGCATACGAGACTTCCTCTTTCTGTGCCCGAGCCCCTGCCTAGTCTCATTTTCATTACTAAAGTGATCTCACATCACTCAAACCAATCCCGTGTGTCCCAAGCCTAACTTGCGAGTAGATTCCAACTACTCAACTTGTACCGATGTTCTATGAATCATTAAGCATAGCCTGTCTACTTGAGGACTTAGACATTAACCTCACTCTTATAGGAAAAAGCTGTTTATGCACTTGGGTTTCATCCACCCTAAACCTAATGCACATTCATATACCTTATACTAAGTATATAACAAAGCAAAACTTTGTAAAATGGTTTAATGCAAAACCGGGGCTTGCCTTGTTGCTGCTGGTCAGTTGTTAGGGATTCGTCCGGAAGAAGAAAGTCGAGTACTTCCGGGGTCACATCGCCTTCAGCGACTACACGTCAACGAGATAGTATATGTCAATTCAAATGCAATGTTTAGAACTGACTAAGTAATTACTATAACTCTAGCTATCCCTCCCCTTTGGTTCTGAAATTTTTATGGTGGCTTGGTAGGGTCATAACCAGAGTCTTGACCAAGTTTCATTTGAAACAAAGTTCATTTGAGCTTTGTGCAAATAAAGGACTATTTGGTCAGTATTGGAGCCTCTAAGGAATTCCAGAGGTTTTCATGGCTCCAACCATTACTTTATGGAAACTAGAATTTGAGATGATTCTAATGGAATTGGTTTCATGTCATTTGAAGAATTCTAGAGGGAGCTATGCCCTAAACAAGATTTGAGAAAATCTGAAAAATGTTATTTTCTCGGGCAGTTCAGTTAATTACATCACTAGGTGAACTAAATGAACTTGGATGGGTCTGAAAATTTTACTGTGACACAAGGATTTTCCAATGACCTTCCTGCCAAATTTCAGAATTTTTCATAAAGTAATTCTCCAGATAAAATTCCTAACAGTTTAAATTTTAGGGAATTAATTCTGGAAAACTGTTAAGTTTCATGAGCTTAAATTTGTGTTGCTGGACAGTACTCAAAGAGATGAATTCAACAAAATTTGGTTCACTGGATTTGGACACTTCTAACCAAAGTTATGAATTTCTAAAGTTTAGGCTGATTCCTGAATTATTTTCCTACAGAAAATTGTCTCCCGCGCTCAACCGGTGACTGACAGCGGGGTCCGCCCGTTTAATTTAAACTAACCGCGCTCTTGCGTGCCCTTAACTCAGCGGCTAACACGTGGGACCCATGCCTTGGTCTACCTCCCGACGCCGCCGCCCCGAGCCACCGGAACTCCGGCGAGGTCGGCGTTCCCGGCGATCTAGCTCGCCGGCGACGATGAGACTTGCCGCCCCCACGTAACTTTGGACGCCGAACACGCTGGACACCATGCCGCCACCGGCTAACCGCCATAGCTCACCGGCGAGGAGCGCTATGTCTCTGTGTAACATCGGCAACGTGTTCCCGTCCTCCTAACCATCCCCTTTGCGTGCTAATCGCGTCACCTCGTTCAGGGAAGCCTCGGGAAGCTCGGCATAACCTCGGTCGGGACCGAAACAGCCGGCGAACCAGACCTCACCGGCGACCCCCTCTTCCGCCGAGCTGTTCCACGGTGAACCTATGGTTCCAGCGGTGGTTTCTTTCCAGTTTTTGATCGAGGAGGGGCGCAAGAACCTCTAAATGCCATTTCGCAGCTCTATTTGCCCTTCCACACGACGATCCTCCCGAATTTCTCCTAAACCTAATCGGGTCCTTAAATGAGCTCCCAATCCTAAACTGGGAAATTCTCTGCGCACAAAGGTCGAACATTGGAACAGTTTGCGCGGTGAGCTTGAGGACCAGCTAGCGCTCAGCTTTTCTATGGACGTCGAGGACAGAGGACAATCGTAGCTCGGTTGGCACGGGATCAGAACTCGGGCGGCTAGGCGGCTGTTTACTGAAGTGCGCGAAAAAGGAGCTCGCCGGCCGATCTCGTGACCTTTTATAGCCAACCAAAGACAGTGGAGGGCGCAACACCTGTGGAGCCACCTCCCACACCGAAGCAGGAGCTGGCCGGCGCCGCTCGGTGGCCTTCGGTGCGAAGTCACCCCGCCCCCTTTCTCACTGCGCGCGTGGGAACCGAATAAACTGAGTTCAGTCGGTTGCACTCCAGTGTGGCTGACAGGAGGGCCCCACAGGCTCCAAAAATGTCCTACAAAATTAACTTCTTACTGCTCTTAATTTGTTTGACCCCCTTGCCGCTTGTAATTTGATCAAACAACATGTTTGGGTCTCTGAATTTGAATAATTCAAATTGACATTGGGTTTGAAGGAATTTGAGTATATGTGAGGCTGAAATTCAAATTCAGTTTGAATTTGCTCAAATTAGCTCCTGCCAAGCTGAACTCAACTGAGGATAAAAATTGGTGGAATAACTCAGAAAAATGTGCTGAGTTTGAATATGAAGCCAACTTTTGAATTCAAGTGATGAAAGTTGCTGCAATTTGAATGTGCATTCAAATTGGCCCCTTTTTGAATTGCCTCCAAAAGTGCCTCAAAATGTATTGGGTTTGCATGAAATTTGGCCTGAGCCTTCCCAAGACTAATTAAGGTCTAGGGGTGAGCTCAACCTTTCATGTTCATGTGTAGAAATCCCACTTTTTGGAAGTTAGGGCTTTCCCCTCTAATCACCCGTTTTGATGGTGGTTATTTGCTCTTCACCAGTGTTCACAAGATATCCACAAGATGAGATGTGGTGTTGTGAGGTGATGAAAATGATCACTCTTGCAAGTCCCTTTTCTTGGGCTTTTACAGCCCTCCACCCTTAAAAGAATCTCGTCCCGAGATTACAAAAGAAGAGACGGCGATGTAATAGAAACTCACCCGTGCTGAGACGTCATGAACTCTAGGTAGTTTGAGCGAAGAAATTCCTCGCTCTCCCACGTCGCTTCTTCGGTGGTTTGGTTGCTCCAGAGTATCTTGTAGAACCACAACGTTTGGCTACGTGTGGTCCGGGCCTTCTCATCAATAATGGCCACCGGATATTCATCATACGTCAAATCCAATTGCAGCTCGCCGATGTCTTCAGTGGAAACAGCAGATGTGTACTTCAGACATTTTCGCAGTTGTGAAACATGGAAAACGTCATGAACACCAGCAAGAGATGCTGGTAGTTCCAGTCTATACGCCACTGGTCCGCACTTCTCGGTGATGGCATAAGGTCCAATGAATCGGGGAGCGAGCTTCCCCTTCATGCCGAACCGGTGCACGCCTTTCATTGGAGATACCCGGAGGTACACGTGCTCCAGAATGTTAAAGTGCAGCGGCCTACGCCTCTTATCAGCGTAGCTTTTCTGTCGGGATTGTGCGGCCTTCAAGTTGGCTTGAATCATCCGAACGCGCTCTTCGGCATCGTTCACCACATCGACCGCGAATGTGACCCTTTCACCGGACTCGCACCAGTTTAATGGGGTGCGGCATTTTCGCCCATAGAGAGTCTCATATGGTGCCATCTTGATACTCGCCTGATAGCCGTTATTGTACGAGAATTCCGCCAAAGGTAGATGATCATCCCAGTTTCTACCGTGGTGGATGGCACATGCTCTCAACATGTCTTCTAGTACTTGGTTCACCCTCTCTGTTTGACCATCTGTCTGAGGGTGATAGGCGGAGCTTCTAATCAGTTTATTACCCAATGCAGCGTGCAACTGCTCCAAAAAACGAGACACGAATAATGCACCTCGATCTGAGACTATGGTCTTGGGTACCCCATATAAGCATAGAATTCTCGCTATGTACATCTCCGCATACTTGCCGGCATTGTAACGTGTATGCACAGAAATGAAGTGAGCCGACTTGGTTAATCGGTCAATGATCACCCAAATGGAATCATGCTTGTTGGAAGTCAGTGATAATCCCACAATGAAATCCATGCTCACATCTTCCCACTTCCATGCCGGGATTTTCAGGGGTTGCAGCAGCCCTGATTTCCACATATGATCAGCTTTCACTCGTCTACACGTATCACACTCAGATACGTACTTCGCTACTTCCCGCTTCATCCGTGTCCACCAAAATTTCTTTTTCAAATCTTGGTACATTTTGTTGCTGCCCAGATGTATGGAGTATTTAGACAAGTGAGCTTCATCAAGAATTTTCTTCCTCAGCTCCATGTTCCGGGGTACGACTATGCGGTCATTGAACCACAGCGTCCCCTCATCATCCTTCCGGAAACATTTGATTTCCCCGTTGTCTATCCGTCTCTGGAGATGTGCCATGACCTTGTCAATCTTCTAGGCTGCAATTATGTCCTACCTAATGGTAGGGAAAAGGGCAAGGTTGTAGAGCGATCCATAAGGAACCAAGTATAAACTCGGCTCTTTCTCCTCCACCGGTGCTATGGTGAGGTTATGGACATGTGATTTCTGACTCAGCGCGTCGGCAACGACATTCGCCTTGCCAGGGTGGTAATGAATCTCAATTTCATAGTATTTGATTAGCTCTAACCACCTCCTTTGCCTCATATTCAGCTCCTTCTGGGTGAAAATATACTTCAGTCTCTTGTGGTCGGTGTAGAGATGCACCAAATTCCCCAGGAGATAGTGCCTCCACATCTTCAATGCCAAAACCACTGCAGCAAGCTCAAGATCATGAGTTGGGTAATGCTGCTCATGGTTTCAAAGTTGGCATGAGCCATATGCGACCACACGTCCTTCTTGCATCAACACGCAGCCGAGCCCGATGCCGGACACATCACAATACACGTCAAAGGGCTTAGTTGTATCCGGTTGAGCTAAGACGGGGGCTGTTGTGAGATGCTTCACTAATGCTTAGAACGTCCTTCACATGCTGAGTTCCAAACATACTTTGTTCCCTTTTTCAACAATTCTGTCATCGGCTTAGCAAGATTGGAGAAGCTGGGAATGAATCTCCGGTAATATCCAGCTAAGCCGAGGAAGCTTCTGACTTCATGGACAGAAGTTGGGGCTTTCCATTTCAGCACTTATAGGATACTAAGGACGGAGTCCTCTGTTTTCAGCTGAAATAAGGCTGAAGTTAAACAGAAGTTAGAGGTTGAGTTCTTTCGAGGTTGGGGTAATATGATACATTTGTGGAAAGCTTTGGAAGAGCTTTACAACTTTTTTGTTGATGTCCAGAGGTGTTTCACCCCTTAACCAGTCGAAAAATGCAGTAGAGTTGAAACTATCCAGAAAACAGGGCAGAGTAAACTCTCTGTAACTCTCTATAAATTGAGCATAACTTCCTGCACAAACATCTAAACATAGAAAATGAGTTGAAACATAAAGTTTTGTCAAATTTGGTGTAGAATTAACAGGAATTCTTGGATCAAATCAGTACCTCAAGCAGGGAGGTGCTGTCCAATTTTCTCCAGAAATTCTGTCAACTTTGACATCTCATAACTTTTGAACCAGGACAGACCTTAGGGCAAGTAAATACTTTCTGGAAATCTATTGAAGTTAAATTTAACTTTTATGTTGAGCTCCGGAATTGGTTTTGCTTTTAGCATGGTCTAAATCAGGTTGAAATGGAAACTGGTCAGGGCTGTCAGTTTGGGCAGCAGAGCAGCAATCAAATTTGTTCTAAGTTTGAATTGTGTTTCTAAGTTTTATGAGTTCAATGACATGTTTTAATGTTATAAATCAACGAATTACTGTTGAAATGAATATTTGACATTTTTCAAATATGTTTCTACAGATGGCATCAGATAGACAATTGGAGAACGGGTGGGTGGTATCCCACTGTTCTCATCGCAGCGGTTATCCGGAAGTATTGAGGCAAATGCTTCAATATTTCGGGTACATCGAGATGCCGCAGTACCTCAAAAAGAAAGAAGGCGAGGAGGGGAACAAGATGTGTACAATCCATGTCGAAGTTCCTGCAGGACCTACGCCAACCGGTTGGGCACCGTTCACCATCATGGTGAGAGGTAGACAGCCGGAGGAAATGTGGCAAGTGGCAGCCCCCGACACTATGTCGCGTTTCTGCCAACTGCACGTGAGAGCTATGGAGGGCACTCCATACACGCTCGTTCCAGTGGAGGGACGATCTAGTCATGTGTGGAGGGAAAGGTACGTGGAGGCAACAGATCCGGGTTGCCCAAGGTACAACCCCGCGGAGGCGAACCTCAGCCTCCAGTTGAGGGCAGGGAAAGCCGTGATGGACAGCCAAGCTGTTCATACGGATTGTCTTGCCGGGAAGCTCAAGGAGAGAACCAGCCGTGGAGATCATTTCTAGAGTGCTCACAGCGCACTCCACAAGGTTCTCCTTCCAATGATAAAGCGACTGAACGAACAACATAATCAGTTGCATCATCTGAAGAAGGCAAAGAAGAAAAGCCGTGTCGACATCACGGCTTTGCAACAGCAAGTGCAGACCTTGACCCAGCAAAATGAGGTCCTCACTCAAGAGCGTGATGACGCTATTGAGGAGGGGAAAGGCTGGGAAGAGGACTACAACCAGGCCATGGACGAGGTGGATGCATTGCAGGACCTCGTACCTCCGGTAATGGGCCTACCGATGGTAGGTGCCGTACCCGTGGTTTTGGGTATCCCGGCGATGGGGGAACCTGAACCGGAAGAGGAGATCATGGACCCGGAGCCACCAGAAGAGGTAGCGGAGGAGGACAACCCACAGGAGGTCTAGTTCTACTCCGAGTAGTGAGTTACCATTGCCATGTAGGGCAGCGAGGGTGGTGTAGGAGAAACTTTTGTAATCGTTGACATGTCATGTAGACAGTAGTGTATGTATAGGTAGTGACGACATGAGCACGACTTCTCGGAGACCGAGAATAATGTATCTTGTATAAAGTTATGCTTTATGAACATATGTGAATGTTGTGCAAGTTATTCATGTGTCACTCCAATACCTACTGTTTCATATGGAATTTTAAGTATGACATGTGCTGATCGCTGATGTTTTGAATTTCAGAATGACTCGCACTCGTGCCAACCCAGACGTTGGGGGTTCTAGTCACGGGGGAGAGACCTCCCAACAGCCTCCCGAGGATTACTCGGGACAGCAACAGCAACAACCGCCACCCCCACCGCCAACGGTTACACTGGCCAACATCGTTGCGGCCATGGCGGGTTCTCATCAGCAGCACACGGAGTTGCTGCAGATGCTTGTTGCAAATACGTCTCGACCCGAGAGGCGTCAAGATCGTGAGGAGTTCCAACAAAGCTCCTACTCTGACTTTCTAGCTACTCATCCCCCGGTATTCTCAAGGGTGGATGAACCCCTCGATGCGGACAACTGGCTCCACATGATGGAAATGAAGTTCGGGCTGCTCCAAGTGAGTGAGCAGCGCAAGACTCAGTTTGCGATCCAACAGCTTCAAGGATCCGCGAGCGCTTGGTGGGCAAACTACTGTGCTTCACAACCCACCGAGCAAGTTATGACCTGGGCGGAGTTCCGGACGGCCTTCAGGTCCTATCACATACCGCCAGGTCTTATGAAGAGGAAGACGTCGGAATTCCTTTGCCTGCAGCAAGGAAGCCGGAACATGCTGGAATACTCCAGAGCGTTCAATGATCTTGCTCTTTGCGCTTCTTATCACGCCGACACCGACGAGAAGCGGCGGGATCATTTTTACCAGGGGCTTAACCTGCTCCTGAAGGACAAGCTGGCGATGTTCAATCGTGGCAGCCTCAATGATTTTATTGATGCTGCGAATGTTCAGGAGGACTCCGGCAAGGAGTTAGCAGCGGCGGAGAGGAAACGAAGTGCGCCACAGACCAGCGGAGAAGGAGGTGGTCCTTCTCAAAAATACCGCATGGTGAGTCGCTCACCACCGGGTCAACGCTGGCAGCCACCACAGAGGCCGATGCCATTCCGCAGTCGGCCATATTCTCCAACGGCGTTCAGGCCGGCAATACCAGCACCACCTCCGCAACAGCAGCAGCGGGCGATGCTGCGTGGATTTGCACCTCAGCAGCGCATGCCGGGCTTTCATCCCGCAAACACGGGCCAGTCAGCAGCCACATGCTTCAAATGTGGTCGCCGAGGACACTTCGCCAACAACTGTCCTGAGAGGCAAGGCAGCGGAGTAGCACGACAGTTTCTGGGGAGGAATCAGCCCCGGAACCCCACCAGTGCGCGGGGGGCAAATCCTAAGCCCGGCACCGTCCACCAACTTGCCATAGAGGACGTGCCAGAGGGAGTGCCAATCCTTGCGGGTATGTTCCAACTCCACCAGCATCCCGCTATAGTGTTATTTGACTCAGGTGCTACACATAGCTTCATTAGCCAAGCTTTCATTGCTAAATACAGCTTGCAAATACTACCCACTGAAATTCCATACTTGATTTGTTCACCGGGTGGAAAAATTTCAGCAAGCATGATGGTTCCAAAAGCGCCATTATGCTTAGAGGGTAGAGTATACCCTACGTCTCTCATAGTTTTAGAGTGACAGAAGGTCGATGTCATCCTAGGGATGACGTGGTTAACCCGCCATGGCGCTGTTTTAGACACTGTCCTCCGAGTCGTGCATTTGAACTCAGAAGTGCACGAGTCGCATTCTTTATTTCTGGACAGTCCAGGAATAAAACTTCCAAGTGTATATCAATCCACAACCATCAGATTGGAAGACATTCCAGTAGTCCGTGAGATCCCTGACGTGTTCCCGGATGACTTACCGGGGATGCCACCCGACCAAGAGGTGGAGTTCAAGATTGAACTTGCACCGGGAACTATGCCAATATCCTGGAGGCCGTACAAGATGGCGCCCAAGGAATTGGCTGAACTGAAGACGCAGTTAACGGACCTGCTGGAGAAGGGTTTTATTAGGCCGAGCTCCTCGTCATGGGGCTGTTCAGCATTATTTGTGAAGAAGAAAGATGAGACATTGCGGCTTTGCGTGGACTATCATCCACTAGACGCTGTAACCATCAAGAACAAGTACCCGTTGCCATGGATCGACATGTTGTTTGATCAGTTGGTCGAAGCAAAGATCTTTTCCAAAATGGACTTAAGATCCGGGTACCATCAGATTAAGATACGGGCTGAGGATATTTTGAAGACGGCTTTCTCGACGAGGTACGGACTTTATGAGTATCTGGTCATGTCGTTCGGCCTCACCAACGCTCCAGCTCACTTCATGTACTTGATGAACTCAGTATTCATGCTGGAGCTGGACAAGTTTGTTGTGGTATTCGTCGACGACATATTGGTATATTCCAAGTCGGAGGAAGAACACACGAAGCATCTGCGTATAGTCTTGCAACAGCTGTGGGATTGTAAGGGCCTCAGTTTTTGACACCTATTGGAAGTGTTCATCACCACACCACATACCTCATTTGAAGTAAGTTGATGAACACAAATGAAGAGCAAGTAACCACCATCAACATGCTCATTAGAGAACAAACTCACATATTGCAAAAGTGGTATTTTCCCACATGTGATATAGAAGGGCTGGACATATGAAAACTCCTACACATTGCTAAGGATGTCCATGCCAAGTTTCACCCAAATTCAAAACCTTTTTGAGGACATTTTGGGTATAGCTAGAAAGAGGGCAGTTTGAAACCATATTCAAATTCAAACTGTTTTTACCCCATGAATTTAAAAGTGGGAGGCATATTCTTATTCAGCCCGTTTTTGTGAGCTCACACACCAATTTTCACTCCATTTGGAGTTGATCTTGACATGAGCTAAGTGGGACAAATTCAAACTTTATTTGAATTCAAAACTGAACTTGTGCTGAAATTCATTCAAACCAAACCCAATTTGAATTCTAATCAATTCAAATGGCTCATGGGTGAATAATTTGAATCACCAGGGGTATTATGGGGCTCACTGTTTACAACAGTGATTAGGAGTAAATTTCAGAGGTTAAAACCCCAGGTGGGAGCCACATGGCATAGAGAGAAGGAGGCAAAACTTGCACACAAAGTCACAGCCTCGGTGGGAAATTCCACCGAGCAGCTGTCGGCTGTGCCACCGAGCAGCCACCGGCGCCACCAGTTGCTTCCCCTCTCCGCACGCTGGCGCCCAGGGCGGCTTGCTCGCGCCCCCACGTGACCGGCACCGCCTCAGCCAGGCAGGAGTCGGCCGGCTTTATCTTCTCGCGGGCAAACCCGAGCAGCGGCATTGTTTCTCGCCGCAGCTCTCTGCTCAATCGGGAAAACCAGCAAAACAATCTCCTCCTTCGTTCCTGAGCTGCTAGACAGCAACCTGAGGTCGCACTCCACCTCCCCAACGCCAGAAACCCCGAGCTCCGACCTCCTTTGCCTGAAAACGATCGCCACCGCGGCGACCTAGCCTCAGCCGAGAGTCAGGCGCCCGTGGACAGCATTCCACAGGCGTTTTCACGGTCCAGCAAGAGAGGCAACAGGAGCGCGCGAGTACCGTGCTGCTCTCCTCCAAGTTTGGAAGCAAACCGTGAAGAATCCACAGAGAATTTCCAGTTTTTGCTCCGGCGACCGTAAACCGAGCTTCTGGTACGGATTCTTCAAATTCTCGCTCTATGATCTTTCGGTGGTTATCAAATCTTGCACATAGACGCTGGACTAGCCGGCGGTCAAGTTCTTTTCTGCATCCGTGGCGTGAAACTGTCTAGGAGTGATGAATTTCGAGCTCGATCAAGGGCGGTCATGGCGGGCACGATCGGTCACATGGTGCTGACCGACTTGCCGCCATCCCTGAACCCTTTTGACACCTTGTCGAGCTTCCTAGAGATACACTGATGCTGTAGGACCGTTTGTTCAAGGTGTTGGCGGGTTAGAACCCACGGTCGACGGCACCGAACCTCAACCGAGGCCACGTCACGTCGCCGGGCTATTTCCGGACACCCCCAGCCCGACCTGACACCACCGACGTGTTTCTCGACGTCGACAACCCCCTGGCGGAGAGTTTCAGACCATGGGAGGTCCGGCAGCTGCGAGCCGGCGAGCTCCGGGTCTGCTCCGGCGAGGTCGGCGGCGCGGGCGCGAGAGAGCGGCGGGAGGAAGACGAAGCCGGCTGGCCCACGTGTCAGCGGCTGAAGAATTTAAATCGGGATCGGGTGTGGCCGGGATCGGCTGTGCTGGCGTGCAAATATCCTGTGGGCCTCAGTGTGCCGGACACCTCCGCGCTCAACACGTGTCCCCGCGGGCCCCCGAGAGTTTAAACTTTTCCCCCGATTTTCAGAATTCTTCCAAACTTCAAATCCTCATAACTTTGGCTAGAAAGCTCCAAATCAAGTGAACCAAGTTTTGTTGGATTCAGATCTCTGAGCACTTTCCAGCAAATCAAGTTTCACTTCATGAAAATCCTTATTTCTCCAGAATTAATTGCTCAAAGTTTAAACTGTTAGGAATTTTAACTGGAGAATCCCTTGGAGGAAAATCCTGAAATTTTGCTGGGATGTTCACCAAAATATCCCTGAACTACCATAAAAATTTCAGATCCATTTGAGCTAATTTGATCCACCTAATGGTGTGATTAGTGAAACTGTTCCAGAGAAAATAGAAAATGTTCAGAAACATTTTCAGAATTTTCTCTGAAATTGTTTAGCTCATATCATTAATTAGGAACCTTCAAATTAAGTGAGACCAACTCCATTATAACCCTCTGAAAATCTAGTTTTCATAAAGTCATAGTTGGTTTCATGAAAATCCTTAGGACACCCTAAAAGAATTCAATTAAGGTCAAGTACATAATAAATTGTGGAGGGCTCAAATGAGCTTTGCTGCAACTGAAACTTGACCAAGTCGCTGTTAGGTTGTAACCAAGCCACAGTAAAAGTTTCACAGTCATTGGGCTTGTCTAGTAAGAGTTATAGACTTCACAAGATTAAAAGTAAATACAACTGCATTTAAATTAATACATGTATTGCTTCTATCATGTAGTCGCTAAGGTCGAGGAGGAACCCGAAGTCCTAGACTTTGTTACTCCGGAGGAACAGCTAGCCTACGACCAAGAGCAGCAAGGCAAGCTCCGGTTTGCATTAACCTTTTTATAAATGTTTATTGCTTTGAGCACATCTTTGAATACTGTTATTCTTTGCATTAGAGTCTTGTTTGGAAACCCAAATGCATAGCCAAGAAAACCATGGGTTGGGATTAGGATTGAAAACCTCGTTAGCCACTGCATTGCTAAGACAGATTAGGATTCGGTACAAGTCGAGTAGTTGGAACTACTCGCGAGCATAGGCTAGAGGCACTCGACTCGGGTAGTGATAGCACATGAAACACATGGCAAGAAAATGAGACCAAGCGGAGGGTAAGGGCAACAGGACTTTGGGGCCTGTGTGCTGTAGCTCCGCTTGTGTCGATTGAGGACCGAGCCGTGTGCGGGCCTGTTGAACAAGCTCGAACAGTACCGAAGACCTACCGGCTATATGGGAACCAGGAAACTGATGTAACTCGGGTAGCTGGATGTTGAGGCATAGCTGGTCGTTCAGAGGGTAGGTTGAGAGCTCGAGGTGTAAATCGGCTGGCGGCACTGAGATGCGCGTGCAGAGACCTCTTGCTCGGGACGATTGGACCGGTTCAACATTTGGCTAACGGGTGAAAGGTAGTTGCGTACGGCGTCCGTGATGGTTGTTGTAGGCAACATCGAGTACGGGCGTACGTGACGGGTTGTTCGGGTAATCCTGCAGCTGTAAATCGATTATAATCGCCGTCCCTTGCGATCAGTGAGTACCACTTGTTCACTGTACCGTGACGTAGAAAGAACAGGCTAGTTACATGTTAAAATGCTGCTGATTGAAAGATGAACTTTGCCTGTTAATGGTTTGTTGTAGTTTAGAGCTAACTAAAGTTCTTTTCAACTTTGGGCAAAGTACATGAGAGAAATGCGTTTCTTGTTTGATTGCGGCTCTCTCATGTGCCTTAGCGTAAGGTTCTCCACAACCTGCTGCTAAAACCTGAAAATAAGGTTCTACTACTTAGGCGAGTCCTTGCAAATGATTTTTACCTCATGTAACCCATCACCCCTCATGTAGAAGTTCCATGTTTAGGAGAGACGGGTCAGACTTGCTGGGCCTTCGTGCTCACTCTTGTTTTTGAAGCTTTTGCTAGGTTCTATGAGGAAGGGACTCCCGAAGAAGAGACGGAACCCCAGGAGGGGAACCCCGTCGAGTGGGATTCGTGCACGCCGCAGAGTTAGTGTGCGCGTGTGCTAGCAAAGACACGTTCAAGGGCTGAACGTGGACTTGATGCGTAGTCTACGCCCGTGAGTGTAGACTGGACTTATTTTGATGTAAACATGTTCATAAACTTGTTTATGTAATAAAATTTCGCTTCCGCTTTGTACCTCTGACGTGTGTTATCCGGTGCTGTGCAACGCAGCACCCCTCAGCATGATCCTGGCTCGACAAGACTGTGGGGTCGTGTCAGCGTTGGTATCAGAGCTCGCTTGAGGTTTAACGCACTACAAAGGTCATCTTTTTCAAAAATCCAGTGAGGAATGAGTTAGTAGCCCGTATAAGGATGTTATTAGCATGTAGAAAGTGGCATACTAACCTATCTGTCTATGTCGGAAAATCGTGCATCTCGGGATGTTTATGTCTTGGGGGGTGCACGTAAGCGCTGTCCACCAGTGCGCACAAGCTGAAGGGTGGAGCCCTACGGGTGGCAGATAACCCGACCCGCTTTGATATCCTCTGCGACTCTTCATGTCGTTTGGGGTATTCGAGCAACGTCTATCCCTGGCGTGCGTGGTGCAACTTGGGAGACCCCGTCACGTGGTCTGAAACGTGAACACGTAACTCAAGGAGTGTTTGGCTTGAGAACATCCGGGCGAGTGATGACGGCCGGGTGTACAAACTGTATGGATTCCGGGCTCGGTGTGCAGCCGAGTCTGACGATTGTTTGAGTTTCTGCAGGTAGCCTGACCACGAAACGGTAGACGTGTAGTATCCGTGTGCGTGTGACGTTTAGTGCCACTGAATTAACGAAGCCGGCTAAGTCCGGTATAGGTTTTTCTTTGTGAGGACGTAGTACCGACATAATCTGGTGACGCATCGACGTCAAACCCCATTAAATGAACAACTTCATTTAAAACTTGAAGGTTTTGATCTAAAGTAGTAGAACTTGATGTAACTCCTTCCCTTGAACAGGATATTCAAAGTTAACAAGTTTTCAACTTATAGGTGGTTAAGGACAGAGCACTCTGTGTTCAGCTAAATCAAGGCTGAAGTTAATCAGATGTTAGAAGTTGAGTTCTTTCGAGGTTGGGGTCATATGATACATTTCTGGAAAGCTTCGGAAAAGCTTTACAACTTTTCTGTTGAGGTCCAGAGGTGTTTCATCCCTTAACCAATCGAAAAATGCAGTAGAGTTGAAACTGTCCAGAAAACAGGACAGAGTAAGACTCTCTGTAAACTCTCTATAAATTGAGTATAACTTCCTGCAAAAAAATCCAGAAATAGAAAATAAAGTAGTTCTGGAAAGATTATGAGATGGGTTACAACTTTGTAACAGAAAGTTTTGTCAGATTAGGAACAGAATTAACTGGGATTCGTAGATCGAATCAGTACCTAGAGCAGGGAGGTGCTGTCCAATTTTCTCCAGAAATTCTGTTAACTTTGACATCTCATAACTTTTGAACCAGGACAGATCTTATGCCAAGAAAATACTTTCTGGATAGCTATTGAAGTTAGCTTTAACTTTGATGTTAATCCCCAGAACTGGTTTTGCCTTTAGCATGGCCTAAATCAGGTTGATATGGAAACTGGTCAGGGCTGTCTTGGGAACAGCAGATCAGCAGTCAAATTTGCTTAAAAATTTGAACTGATTGCAAATTTTATGGGTTCAATGACATGTCTTATGTTATAACTTAGTGGTTTACTGTTTAAATAAATATTTGACATTTCTCAAATATATTTTTACAGATGACAGCAGATAAACAGTTGGAGAACGGGTGGGTGGTGTCACACTGTTCTCGCCGTAGCGGCTACCCGGAAGCATTGTGGCAAATGCTCCAATATTTCGGGTACAACCAGATGCCGCAGTACTTCACCAAGGAAGAAGGCAAAGAGGGGAACAAGACATGGACAATCCATGTCGAGGTCCCTGCAGGACCTATGCCACCCGGTTCCGTGCCGTTCACCGTCACGGTGAGAGGAAGACAACCGGAAGGGATGTGGCAAGTGGCAGCCCGTGACACCATGTCACGTTTCTGCCAACTACACGTGCAGGCTATGGAGGGCACTCCATACGCGCTCGTTCCGGTGGAGGGACGGGCTCAGCATGTGTGGGAAGAGAGGTACCTGGAGGCAACGGACCCGAGTTGCCCAAGGTACAACCCCGGGGAGGCAAACCTTAGCCTCCAGATGAGGGCGGGAAATGCTGTGATGGACAGCCAAGCTGTTCATACGGAGCATCTCGCCACCAAGCTCAAGGAGAGCACAAGCCGTGGAGATCATTTCGAGAGTGCTCACAGCGCACTCCGTAATGTGCTCCTTCCGACGATCAAGCGACTGAATGAACAACACAATCAGTTGCATCGTCTGAAGAAGGCGAAGAGGAAAAGCCGTGTCGACATCGCGGCATTGCAAGAACTGGTACAGAATCTGACCCAGCAGAACAAAGAACTTACTCAAGAGCGGGACGACGCTATTGAGGAAGGGCAAGGCTGGGAAGAGGACTACAACCAAGCCATGGACGAGGTGCATGCATTGCAGGACCTCGTGCCTCCGGTGTTAGGCATACCGGTGGTCTTGGGTCTTCCAGTAATGGGAGAACCCGGGATGGGAGAAGAGGTGGTAGATTCAGAGCCACCAGCAGAGGTACCGGAGGAGGACGACCCACAGGAGGTCGAGTTCTACTCCGAGTAGAGGGTTACAGTTGCCATGAAGGGCAGCTAGGGTAGTGTAGCCCAAATTTTGTAATCGGTGACATGTCGTGTCGACAGTAGCGTATGTGTAGGTAGTGATGACATGAGCATGACTTCTCGGAGACCCGAGAATAATGTATCTTGTATAAAGTTTATGCTTTATCAATATATGTGAATGTTGTGCAAATTAATCATGTGTCACTTCAATACCTACTGTTACATAAGGAATTTTGAGTATGACATGTGCTAAATGTTGCTGTTTTGAATTTCAGAATGACGCGTACTCGTGCCAACCCGGATGTTGGGGGTACTAGTCAAGGGGGAGAGACCTCCCAACAGCCTCCCGAGGACTCCTTGGGACAGCAGCAACAGCAAACACTGCCACCGCCACTGCCAACGGTTACATTGGCCGACATCATCGCGGCAATGGCGGGTTCACATCAGCAGCACACGGAGTTGCTGCAAACGCTTATCGCCAATACGTCTCGCCCAGAGAGACGTCAAGATCGTGAGGAGTGTCAACAGAGCTCCTACTCCGACTTCCTGGCGACTCATCCCCCAGTATTCTCAAGGGCGGATGAACCACTTGACGCGGACAACTGGCTCCGCGCCATAGAGATGAAGTTCGGGCTGCTCCAGATAAGTGAGCAGCGCAAGACTCAGTTCGTGGTCCAGCAGCTCCAAGGATCCGCGAGCGCGTGGTGGGCCAACTTCTGTGCTTCACAGCCCACCGACCGAGTAATGACCTGGGCGGAGTTCCGGACGATCTTCAGGGCCTATCACATACCGCCAGGTCTGATGAAGAGGAAGACGCAGGAGTTCCTGCACCTGCAGCAAGGGAGCTGGAACGCGCTGGAATATTCCAGGGCGTTCAACGATCTCGCGCTTTATGCGTTGTATCACGCAGATACGGACGAGAAGCGGCGGGACCATTTTTACCAGGGGCTTAACCCGCTCCTGAAGGACAAGTTGGCGATGTTCAATCGCGGCAGCCTCAACGACATCATTGATGCTGCGATTGTTCAGGAGGAATCCGGCAAGGAGTTAGCGGCGGCGGAGAGAAAGCGAAGCGCGCCGCAGAGCAGTGGAGAAGGAGGCGGTCCTTCTCAGAAGTTTCGGATGGTGAATCGCCCACCATCAGGTCCACGCTGGTAGCCACCACAGCGGTCGATGCCGTTCCGCAGTCGGCCATACTCTTCACCGGCATTCAGGCCGGCACTGCCAGTACCACCTCCACAACAACAGCAGCAGCGGGCTATGCCGCGTGCATATGCACCTCAGCAGCGCATGCCGGGCTTTCGTCCCCCGAGCACTACACCAGCAGCGGCCACATGTTACAAGTGTGGTCGTCCAGGACACTTCGCGAGCAGTTGCCCGGAGAGGCAAGGCGGCGGAGTGGCACCGCAGTTTCCGGGGAGGAATCAACCCCGGAACCCTACTAATGCGCGGCGGGCAAACCCTAGGCCCGGCACCGTCCACCATCTTGCCATTGAGGACGTGCCGGAGGGCAAGCCAATCCTTGCGGGTATGTTCCAACTCCACCAGCGTCCCGCTATAATATTATTTGATTCAGGCGCCACGCATAGCTTCATTAGCCAATCTTTCATTGATAAGTATAGCTTTCAAATACTACCCACCGATAGTCCTTATGTGATCTGTTCACCGGGTGGGAAAATTTCAGCAAGCATGATGGTCCCAGAAGCGCCATTGTGCTTAGAGGGTAGAGTTTACCCTACGTCTCTCATAATCTTAGAGGGATAAAAGGTCGATGTCATCTTAGGGATGTCGTGGTTAACCCGCCACGGCGCTGTTTTAGACACCGTCCTCCGAGTTGTGCACTTGAACTCAGAAGTGCACGAGTCTCACTCATTATTTCTGGATAGTCCAGAAATAAAACTTCCAAGTGTCTATCAAGCCACAACCATCAGATTGGAAGATATTTCAGTGGTCCGAGAGTTCCCTGATGTATTCCAGGAGGATTTGCCGGGGATGCCGCTCGATGGAGAGGTGGAGTTCAAGATTGAACTTGCACCGGTAACCATGCCGATATCCCGAAGGCCGTACAAGATGGCGCCCAAGGAGTTGGCTGAACTGAAGACTCAGCTCATGGACCTCCTGGAAAAGGGTTTTATTAGGCCGAGCTCCTCGCCATGGGGCTGCTCGGCATTATTTGTCAAGAAGAAGGATGAGACGTTACGGCTTTGCGTGGACTATTGTCCATTAAATGCCGTAACCATCAAGAACAAGTACCCGTTGCCACGGATCGACATGTTGTTTGATCAGTTGGTCGAAGCAAAGATCTTTTCCAAGATGGATTTAAGATCCGGGTACCATCAGATTAAGATAAGGGCTGAGGACATTCCAAAGACAGCTTTCTCAACAAGGTACGGACTTTATGAGTACCTGGTCATGTCCTTCGGCCTCACCAATGCTCCAGCTCACTTCATGTACTTAATGAACTCGGTATTCATGCCGGAGCTGGACAAGTTTGTCGTGGTCTTCATCGACGACATCCTGGTATATTCCAAGTCGGAGGATGATCACAAGAAGCATCTGCGTATAGTCTTGCAACTTCTGCGGGATCACAAGCTATACGCGAAATTCAGCAAATGCGAGTTCTGGATATCGCAAGTGCCTTTCCTCGGGCATATCATCTCAGCGGAGGGTATCGCTGTAGACCCGAGCAAGATCACTCAAGTGCTGAATTGGAAATCCTCGAGAACTGTTCATGAGGTACGTAGTTTCCTCGGACTCGCGGGATATTATCGGAGGTTCATTCCGAACTTCTCGAAGATTGCCAAGCCAATGACAGAGCTGCTGAAGAAGGCTACCAAATATGTTTGGAGTCCAGCGTGTGAAGCAGCATTCAAGGCTTTAGTCAAGCACCTGACATCAGCACCGGTTTTGGCGCAGCCAGACACAACAAAACCGTTCAATGTGTACTGCGATGCATCCGGCATTGGGCTTGGATGTGTGCTGATGCAAGACCGAAGAGTGGTCGCGTATGGATCACGGAAGCTTAGAAACCATGAGCAAAATTATCCAACCCACGACTTGGAGCTCGCTGCCGTGGTACTTGCACTGAAGATGTGGAGGCACTACCTACTCGGTAACCTCGTACATTTATATACCGACCACAAAAGCCTCAAGTACATATTCACTCAGAAGGAGCTGAACATGAGGCAACGAAGATGGTTAGAATTGATAAAGGATTACGAAATAGAGATCCATTATCATCCGGGCAAGGCAAACGTAGTGGCAGATGCGCTGAGCCGCAAGTCACACGCTAACTATCTGACCATCACACCGATGGAAGAGAGCGAACCAGCACTGCATGTGATTCCACATGGAGCTCTCTACAACTTAGCTTTGATCCCCACCATCCTTGAAGAGATAGCGGCAGCCCAGAAGAATGACAAGGGCATGTCACATTTGCGGAGACGTGTAGACAGTGGGGAGCTGAAATGTTTCCAGAAGGACGGAGACGGTGTCCTATGGTTCAAGGACCGGATCGTCGTACCCCGTAACCCGGAATTACGGAATAAAATCTTTGATGAGGCTCACTTGTCAAAGTTTTCTATTCACCCCGGCAGCAACAAGATGTATCAAGAACTCAGAAGCAAGTTTTGGTGGACACGGATGAAGCGTGAGATTGCAAAATACGTGTCCGAGTGTGATACATGTCGAAGGGTGAAGGCAGACCATATGCGGAAACCGGGACTGCTGCAACCACTGGGCATTCCTGCCTGGAAATGGGAGGATGTGAGCATGGACTTCATCGTCGGTTTACCCACCACCTTGCAAAAACTTGATTCTGTGTGGGTTATCGTCGATCGGCTCACCAAAGTTGCCCATTTCATCCCGGTCAACACCAACTACAACGCCAAGAAGTACGCTGAACTGTACATCTCACGGATCCTATGCTTGTGCGGCATACCCCGTACCATCATATCGGATCGGGGCACTTTATTTGTGTCCTGTTTTTGGGAGCAGCTACACGCTGCCTTGGGGACGAAGCTGATCCGTAGTTCGGCATACCACCCGCAGACGGATGGACAAACCGAACGGGTAAATCAGATTCTAGAAGACATGCTACAAGCTTGCGCTATCAACCACGGCAAGAATTGGGATGATCACTTGCCGTTAGCCGAGTTCTTGTACAATAATGGGTACCAAGCCAGCATCAAGATGGCACCTTACGAGGTGCTATACGGTAGGAAGTGCCGCACACCATTGAACTGGTGTGAGTATAGCGAAAGGGTTACCTTCGGTATTGACCTTGTCAACAACGCGGAAGAAAAGGTTCGACTGATTCAGGCGAACCTAAAAGCCGCTCAATCCCGTCAAAAACGATATGCGGACCAGAGGAGGCGCCCATTACAATTCGAAGTTGGAGATCACGTATATCTACGCGTGTCTCCAATGAAGGACGTAAACAGATTTGGGTGAGGGGAAAATTGGCACCCTGATTCATCGGTCCATTCCAGATTACCGAAAGATGTGGATCAATGGCATACCGGCTGGAATTACCAGAAGCACTTTCCGGTGTGCACGACGTCTTTCACATTTCCCAGCTGAGGAAGTGTCTTAAGCTATCAACTACCGTTCAGCTGGAAGATATTGAAGAACTGCAACCGGATCTCACCTATCGGGAGGAACCGGTGCAGATTATTGATGAAAAGGCCCGAACCACACGCAACCGTACGTTGTGGTTCTACAAGATTCTATAGAGTAATCACTCCATGGACGAAGCGACATGGGAGAGCGAGGGATTCCTTCGCGCTAACTACCCCGACTTTTTTACGTCGCATATCCGTTAATTTTCCACCGTCCTCTCTCTCATTTTCACCTTATAATCTCGGGACGAGATTCTTTTAAGGGGGGAGGAGTGTAAGAGCCTCAGTTTTTGACACCTATTGGAAGTGTTCATCACCACACCACACACCTCATTTGAAATAAGTTGATGAACACAAATGAAGAGCAAGTAACCACCATCAACATGCTCATTAGAGAACAAACTCACATATTGCAAAAGTGGTATTTTCCCACATGTGATATAGAAGGGCTGGACATATGAAAACTCCTACACATTGCTAAGGATGTCCATGCCAAGTTTCACCCAAATTCAAAACCTTTTTGAGGTCATTTTGGGTATAGCTAGAAAGAGGGCAGTTTGAAACCATATTCAAATTCAAACTGTTTTTACCACATGAATTTAAAAGTGGGAGGCATATTCTTATTCAGCACATTTTTGTGAGCTCACACACCAATTTTCACTCCATTTGGAGTTGATCTTGACATGATCTAAGTGGGACAAATTCAAACTTTATTTGAATTCAAAACTGAACTTGTGCTGAAATTCATTCAAACCAAACCCAATTTGAATTCTAATCAATTCAAATGGCTCATGGGTGAATAATTTGAATCACCAGGGGTATTATGGGGCTCACTGTTTACAACAGTGATTAGGAGTAAATTTCAGAGGTTAAAACCCTGGGTGGGACCCACATGGCATAGAGAGGAGGCAAAACTTGCACACAAAGTCACAGCCTCGGTGGGAAATTCCACCGAGCAGCTGTCCGCTGTGCCACCGAGCAGCCACCGGCGCCACCAGCTACTTCCCCTCTCCGCGTGCTGGCGCCCAGGGCGGCTTGCTTGCGCCCCCACACGACCGGCACCGCCTCAGCCGAGCAGGAGTCGGCCGGCTTTATCTTCTCGCGGGCAAACCCGAGCAGCGGCATTGTTTCTCGCCGCAGCTCTCTGCTCAATCGGGAAAACCAGCAAAACAATCTCCTCCTTCGTTCCTGAGCTGATAGACAGCAACCTGAGGTCGCACTCCACCTCCCCAACGCCAGAAACCCCGAGCTCCGACCTCCTTTGCCCGAAAACGATCGCCACCGCGGTGACCTAGCCTCAGCCGAGAGTCAGGCGCCCGTGGACAGCATTCCACAGGCGTTTTCACGGTCCAGCAAGAGAGGCAACAGGAGCGCGCGACCACCGTGCTGCTCTCCTCCAAGTTTGGAAGCAAACCGTGAAGAATCCACAGAGAATTTCCAGTTTTTGCTCCGGCGACCGTAAACCGAGCTTCCGGTACGGATTCTTCAAATTCTCGCTCTATGATCTTTCAGTGGTTATCAAATCTTGCACATAGACGCTGGACTAGCCGGCGGTCAGTTCTTTTCTGACACGACCCCAATGGTCCTGTCGAGCCAGGATCACGCTGAGGGGTGCTGCGTTGCACAGCACCGTATAACACACGTCAAAGGTGCAAAGCGGAAGCGGAAGCTTTATTACATAAACAAGTTTATGCACATGTTTACATCAAAATAAGTTTAGTCCACACTCGCGGGCGTAGACTAAGCATCAAGTGCACGTTCAGCCCTCGAACGTGTCCTTGCTAGCACACACGCACACTAACTCTGCGGCGTGCACGACTCCCACTCGACGGGGTTCCCCTCCTGGGGTTCCGTCTCCTCTTCGGGAGTCCCTTCCTCATAGAACCCTGCAAAAAGCTTCAAACACAAGCAGTGAGCACGAAGGCTCAGCAAGTCTGACCCGTCTCACCTAAACATGGAACTTCTACATGAGGGTAATGGGTTGCATGAGGTACAAATCATTTGCAAGGACTCGCCTAATTAGTAGAACCTTACTTTCAAGTTTTAGCAGCAGGTTGTGGAGAACCTTACGCTAAGGCACATGAGAGAGCCGCAATCAAACAAGAAACGCATTTCTCTCATGTACTTTGCCCAAAGTTGAAAAGAACTTTAGTTAGCACTAAACTACAGCATATCATTAACAATCAATGTCCAGCTTTCAATCAGCATCATTTTAACATGTAACTAGCCTGTTCTTTCTACGTCACGGTACAGTGAACAAGTGGTACTCACTGACCGCGAGGGACGGCGATTATAATCGATTTACACCTGCAGGGTTACCCGAACAACCCGTCACGTACGCCCGTACTCGATGTTGCCTACAGCAACCATCACGGACGCCGTACGCGACTACCTTTCACCCGTTAGCCAAATATTGAACCGGTCCCATCGTCCCGAGCAAGAGGTCCCTGCACGCGCATCTCTGTGCCGCCAGCTGATTTACACCTCGAGCTCTCAACCTACCCTCTGAACGACGGGCAATGCCTCAATACCCAGCTACCCGAGTTACATCAGTTTCCCGGTTCCCATATAGCCGGTAGGTCTTCGGTACTGTTCTAGCTTGTTCAACAGGCCCGCACACGGCTCGGTCCTCAATCGACACAAGCGGAGCTACAGCACACAGGCCCCAAAGTCCTGCTGCCCTTACTCTCCGCTCGGTCTCATTTTCTTGCCATGTGTTTCATGTGCTATCTCTACCCGAGCAATGTGCCTCTAGCCTATTCTCGCGAGTAGTTCCAACTACTCGACTTGTACCGAATCCTACTCTATCCTAGCAATGCAGTGGCTAACGGGGTTTGCACTCCTAAACCCCAACCCATGGTTTTCTTGGCTATGCAGTGGGGTTTCCAAACAAGACTCTAATGCACAGAATAAAGGAAAACAAGTATGTGCTCAAAACAATAAAAATTTGAAAAATGGTTAATGCAAACCGGAGCTTGCCTTGCTGCTCTTGGTCGTAGGCTAGCTGTTCCTCCGGAGTAACGAAGTCTAGGACTTCGGGTTCCTCCTCGACCTTAGCGACTACATGATAAGAACAATGTATGTATTAATTTAACTGCATTTGTATTAACTTTGAAGTTGTGAAGTCAATAACCCTTGCTAGACAGACCTAATGACTGTGAAACTTTTACTGTGGCTTGGTTACAACCTAAACAAAGAATGGGTCAAGTTTTAGTTGCAGCAAAGCTCATTTGAGCCCTCCACAAATAATTATGTCCTTGACCTTAATTGGAACTCTTAGGGTGTTCTAGGAATTTTCATGAGACAAACTATGACTTTCTGAAAACTAGATTTTCAGAGGGTTCTAATGGAGTTGGTCTCACTTAATTTGGAAGTCTCTAACTAAAGATATGAGCTAAACAATTTCAGAGAAAATTCTGAAAATGTTTCTGAACATTTTCTATTTTCTCTGGAACAGTTTTACTAATCACACCATTAGGTGGACTAAATGAGCTCAAATGGATCTGAAATTTTTATGGTAGCTCAAGGATATTTTGGTGAACATCCCAGCAAAATTTCAGGATTTCCCTCCAAAGGATTCACCAGTTAAAATTCCTAACAGTTTAAACTTTAAGGAATTAATTCTAGAGAATTAAGGAATTTCATGAAGTGAAACTTGATTTTTTGGAAAGTACTCAGAGAGCTGAATCCAGCAAAATTTGGTTCACTCGATTTGGAGCTTTCTAGCCAAAGTTATAAGGATTTGAAGTTTGAAGGAAATCTGAAAATCGGGGAAAAGTTTAAACTCGCGCGTGGGCCCAGGGGACACGCGTCGCACGCCGAAGCGACAGCACACCGCGGCCCACAAGGCTTTTGCGCGCCAGCACACCCGATCCCGGCCGCAGCCGGATCCCGATTCAAAATATCGGCCGCTGACAGCTGGGGTCCACCCCCTTCTTCAACCTCGCGACACCCGCGCCCCGCCGCCGAGGGACCTCGCCGGAGAGCTCGCCGCTGGCTGCTGTACAGCTCCAAACTTCTTGATTCTGGCCGCCCCTGCCTACTTTTACTTGGGGAACCTGACCCGAGGGTCAGCTGCTCATGACAACGGCCGGAGCATGGTCGGCGACGAGCCGCCATATCGGAACGACTTCGGCCATGTCGGCTGACTCTCCTAGTACCTCAGCTACTTGGGAAATCGGTCGGGGAGCATCAGTGGACCTCAGAGAAGGTCGACATGAACTCGGGGCAGCTCGGGGAAGGCCCGAAATAGGTCCCCACCGTGCGCCCGATACCCCCTGTTCGTTCCGCCATTAGTAGACCTTGAATTATGCCGGGCACAGAGGTTCTCCGGCCCAGAGTTGTGAAGGCAACTTGTGCGTCACCGTGTCTAGCTCGTGTGGGAGTGGCCTGAGGCCCTCTAATCCTTTCTAGAGCATGAATTAAACAGAATTGTACCCGAAGGTCGTTCTGTACACAGAAAGGGGAAAAGTGGAAATTCGCCGCTGGTGAGCAACCACTCGAGCTGTGGCTCGGGGATGAGCAGCACCGGTCACCTGCGCGTCCAAGGGTGCCTTGGCTCGGGCGTGACAACGCCCAGGTTGGGCTGTCCACGAGAGCCCGAGGTGCGGCGGTTTCCAGTTCCGATTTTTATCTTTCGGCACAGCCGATAGCACTCGGTTTCAATCGACTTCTAGCAATGGGGAGAATGGAGGAAGGTCTCTAGTACCTTGCTGGGACCCTGGAGTGGAAGGAGGGAGCTGTGATCGGCTTGATCGAGCGGGAGCTCGAGCGGCGGTGATGGCAGTGGAAAAACGGCCGAGTATGCCGGCAGCTCGGGGAATGAATGATCGGAGCACGCCGGGGAGAGAATAAATAGCCCGGCGGCTGGTCTCCGGCTTGGGGCGCGCAGCAGGAGCTGGCGCCGGCTGCCCCCTTCGGTGGCGCGCGCGCACAGCAGCCGGGAACCGACTGAACTGTGGTTCAGTCGGTTTGTTTTGAGGCAGAGGCTGACATGTGGGTTCCACTCCTCTTTTAACCTCTGAAATTTACTCCTAACAGCTGTGGTAAACAGTGAACCCTATTCTACCCTTGGCAATTCAAATTATTCACCCAAGAGCCATTTGAATTGATCAAAGTTCAAATGAGGTTTGGTTTGAATGAATTTCAGCACAAGTTCAGTTTGAAATCCAAATAAAGTTTGAATTTCTCCCCCTTAGCTCATGTCAAGATCAACTCCAAATGGAGTGAAAATTGGTGTGTGAGCTCACAAAAATGTGCTGAGCAAGAATATGCCTTCCACTTTCAAATTCATGGTATAAAAACAGTTTGAATTTGAATATGTTTTCAAACTGCCCTTTTCCTATCTATACCCAAGATGACCTCAAAAAGGTTTTGAATTTGGGTGAAACTTGGCATGGACATCCTTAGCAAAGTGTAGGAGTTTTCATATGTCCAGCCCATCTATATCACATGTGGGAAATACCACTTTTGCAATGTGTAAGTTTGTTCTCTAATGAGCATGTTGATAATTGTTACTTGCTCTTCATTTGTGTTCATCATTCTTCCTCAAATGAGGTGTGTGGTGTGGGGATGAACACTACAAATGGGTGTCAAAAACTGAGGCCCTTACATTCCTCCCCCCTTAAAAGAATCTCGTCCCGAGATTATAAGGTGAAAACGAGAGAGAGGACGGTGGAAAATTACCGAGTATGCGACGTGAAAAAGTCGGGGTAGTTAGTGCGAAGGAATTCTTCGCTCTCCCATGTCGCTTCGTCCATGGAGTGATTACCCCATAAAACCTTGTAGAACCACAACGTACGGTTGCGTGTGGTTCGGGCCTTTTCATCAATAATCTGCACCGGTTCCTCCCGATAGGCGAGATCCGGTTGCAGTTCTTCAATGTCTTCCAGCTGAACGGTAGTTGATAGCTTGAGACACTTCCTCAGCTGGGAAACGTGAAAGACGTCGTGCACACCGGAAAGTGCTTCTGGTAATTTCAGCCGGTATGCCACCGATCCACATCTTTCGGTAATCTGGAATGGACCGATGAAGCGGGGTGCTAACTTTCCTCTCACCCCAAATCTGTTTATGCCCTTCATTGGAGACACCCGTAGATATACGTGGTCTCCAACTTCAAATTGTAATGGGCGCCTTCTCCGGTCCGCATACTGTTTTTGACGGGATTGAGCGGCTTTTAGGTTCGCTTGAATCAGTCGAACCTTTTCTTCCGTGTTGTTGACAAGGTCAATCCCGAAGGTAACCCTCTCGCCAGACTCACACCAATTCAATGGTGTGCGGCATTTTCTTCCGTATAGCGCCTCGTAGGGCGCCATCTTGATGCTGGCGTGGTACCCATTGTTATACGAGAACTCGGCTAACGGCAAGTGATCATCCCAATTCTTGCCGTGGTCGATAGCGCAAGCTCGCAGCATGTCCTCTAGGATTTGATTTACCCGCTCAGTTTGCCCATCCGTCTGTGGGTGGTAGGCTGAACTACGGATCAGCTTCGTCCCCAAGGCAGCGTGTAGCTGCTCCCAAAAACGGGACACAAATAATGTGCCCCGGTCCGATACGATGGTACGGGGTACGCCGTATAAGCATAAGATCCGTGAGATGTACAGTTCAGCGTACTTCTTGGCGTTGTAGTTGGTGTTGACCGGGATGAAATGGGCAACTTTGGTGAGCCGATCGACGATCACCCACACAGAATCATGTTTCTGTAAGGTGGTGGGTAAACCGACGACGAAATCCATGCTCACGTCCTCCAACTTCCAGGCAGGAATGCCCAGTGGTTGCAGCAGTCCCGGTTTCCGCATGTGGTCTGCCTTCACCCTTCGACATGTATCACACTCGGACACGTATTTTGCAGTCTCTCGCTTCATCCGTGTCCACCAAAACCTTCTTCTGAGTTCTTGATACATTTTATTGCTGCCGGGGTGAATAGAAAACTTTGATAAGTGAGCCTCATCAAAGATTTTCTTCCGTAACTCCGGGTTTCGGGGTACGACGATTCGGTCCTTGAACCATAGGACGCCGTCTCCGTCCTTCCGGAAACATTTCAACTCCCCACTGTCTACACGTCTCCGCAAATGTGACATGCCCTTGTCATTCTTCTGGGCTGCCGCTATCTCTTCACGGATGGTGGGGATCAAGGCTAGGTTGTAGAGAGCTCCGTGTGGAATCACATGTAGTGGTGGTTCGCTCTCTTCCAACGGTGTGATGGTCAGATTATTAACGTGTGACTTGTGGCTCAGCGCATCTGCCACAACGTTTGCCTTGCCCGGATGATAATGGATCTCTATCTCGTAATCCTTTATCAGTTCTAACCATCTTCGTCGCCTCATGTTCAGCTCCTCCTGAGTGAATATGTACTTGAGGCTCTTGTGGTCGGTATATAAATGTACGAGGTTACCGAGTAGGTAGTGCCTCCACATCTTCAGTGCAAGTACCACGGCAGCGAGCTCCAAATCGTGAGTTGGATAATTTTGCTCATGGTTCCTAAGCTGCCGTGATCCATACGCGACCACTCTTCGGTTTTGCATCAGCACACATCCGAGCCCAATGCCGGATGCATCGCAGTACACATCGAACGGTTTTGTTGTATCTGGCTGCGCCAAAACCGGTGCTGATGTCAGGTGCTTGACTAAAGCCTTGAATGCTGCTTCACATGCTGGACTCCAAACATATTTGGTTGCCTTCTTCAGCAGCTCTGTCATTGGCTTGGCAATCTTCGAGAAGTTCGGAATGAACCTCCGATAATATCCCGCGAGCCCGAGGAAACTCCGTACCTCGTGAACAGTTCTCGGGGATTTCCAATTCAGCACTTGCGTGATCTTGCTCGGGTCCACAGCGATACCCTCCGCTGAGATGATATGCCCGAGGAAAGGCACTTGCGATATCCAAAACTCGCATTTGCTGAACTTTGCGTATAACTTGTGATCCCGCAGCCGTTGCAAGACTATACGCAGATGTTTCTTGTGATCTTCCTCCGATTTGGAATATACCAGGATGTCGTCGATGAAGACCACGAAAAACTTGTCCAGCTCCGGCATGAACACCGAGTTCATTAAATACATGAAGTGAGCTGGAGCATTGGTGAGGCCGAAGGACATGACCAGGTACTCATAAAGTCCGTACCTTGTCGAGAAAGCTGTCTTTGGAATGTCTTCCGCCCTTATCTTAATCTGATGGTACCCGGATCTTAAATCCATCTTGGAAAAGATCTTCGCTTCGACCAACTGATCAAACAACATGTCGATCCGTGGCAACGGGTACTTGTTCTTGATGGTTACGGCATTTAATGGACGGTAGTCCACGCAAAGCCGCAACGTTTCATCCTTCTTCTTGACAAATAATGCCGAACAGCCCCATGGGGAGGAGCTCGGCCTAATAAAACCCTTCTCCAGAAGGTCCGTGAGCTGAGTCTTCAGTTCAGCCAACTCCTTGGGCGCCATCTTGTACGGCCTTCGGGATATTGGCATGGTCCCCGGTGCAAGTTCAATCTTGAACTCCACCTCTCTATCGGGTGGCATCCCCGGCAAATCGTCCGGGAATACATCCGGGAACTCTCGGACCACTGGAATGTCTTCCAATCTGATGGTGGTGGCTTGATAGACACTTGGAAGTTTTACTTCTGGACTGTCCAGAAATAATGAGTGAGAACCGTGCACCTCTGAGTTTAAGTGCACGACTCGAAGGACGGTGTCTAAAACAGCGCCGTGGCGGGTTAACCACGACATCCCTAGGATGACATCGACCTTCTGCCCCTCTAAGATAATGAGAGACGTGGGGTACACTCTACCCGCTAAGCATAATGGTGCTTTGGAGACCATTACGCTTGCTGAAATCTTCCCACCCGGTGAACAAATTAAATATGGACTATTGGTGGGTAGTATTGGCAAGCTGTGTTTAGCAATGAAAGCTTGGCTAATAAAATTATGCGTGGCGCCTGAATCAAATAGTACTATAGCGGGATGCTGGTGGAGTTGGAACATACCCGCAAGAATTGGCTCGCCCTCCGGCACGTCCTCAATGGCAAGTTGGTGGACAGTGCCGGGCCTAGGGTTTGCCCGCCGCGCATTAGTAGGGTTCCGGGGTTGATTCCTCCCCGGAAACTGTGGTGCCACTCCGCCGCCTTGCCTCTCCGGGCAACTGCTCGCGAAGTGTCCTGGACGACCACACTTGTAACATGTGGCCGCTGCTGGTGGAGTACTCGGGGGACGAAAGCCCGGCATGCGTTGCGGAGGTGCAAACGCACGCGGCATCGCCCGCTGCTGCTGCTGTTGTTGCGGTGGTGCTGGCAGTGCCGGCCGGAATGCCGGTGAAGAGTACGGCCGACTGCGGAACGGCATCGGCCGCTGTGGTGGCTGCCAGCGTGGACCTGATGGTGGGCGATTCACCATCCGAAACTTCTGAGAAGGGCCGCCTCCTTCTCCGCTGCTCTGCGGCGCGCTTCGCTTTCGCTCTGCCGCCGCCAACTCCTTGCCGGAGTCCTCCTGAACAATCGCAGCATCAATTATGTCGTTGAGGCTGCCGCGATTGAACATCGCCAGCTTGTCCTTCAGGAGCGGGTTAAGCCCCTGGTGAAAATGGTCCCGCCACTTCTCGTCCGTATCTGCGTGATACGACGCATAGAGCGCGAGATCGTTGAACGCCCTGGAATATTCCAGCGCGTTTCGGCTGCCTTGTTGCAGGTGTAGGAACTCCTGCGTCTTCCTCTTCATCAAACCGGGCGGTATATGATAGGCCCTGAAGGCCGTCCGAAACTCCGCCCAGGTCATCGCTCGGTCGGTGGGCTGTGAAGCACAGAAGTTGGCCCACCACGCGCTCGCGGATCCTTGGAGCTGCTGGACCGCGAACTGAGTCTTGCGCTGCTCGCTGATTTGGAGCAGCCCGAACTTCATCTCTATGGCGCGGAGCCAGTTGTCCGCGTCAAGTGGTTCATCTGCCCTTGAAAATACAGGGGGATGAGTCGCCAGGAAGTCGGAGTAGGAGCTCTGTTGGCGCTCCTCACGGTCTTGACGTCTCTCTGGGCGAGACGTATTCGCAATTAACGTTTGCAGCAGCTCTGTGTGCTGCTGATGTGAACCCGCCATTGCCGCGACAATGTCGGCCAATGTAACCGTCGGCAGTGGCGGTGGCGGTGTCTGCTGTTGTTGTTGCTGCTGCTGTCCCGAGGAGTCCTCGGGAGGCGGTTGGGAGGCCTCTCCCCCTTGGCTAGTACCTCCAACATCAGGGTTGGCACGAGTACGCGTCATTCTGAAATTTAGCATAGCAGCAATTAGCACATGTCTTACTCAAAATTCCATAAACAGCAGTAGTATTGAAGCGACGCATGATTAACTTGCACAACATTCACATATATTGATAAAGCATAACTTTATACAAGATACATTATTCTCGGATCTCCGAGAAGTCGTGCTCATGTCGTCACTACCTATACATACGCTACTGTCTACACGACATGTCACCAATTACAAAAGTGGGGTTACGCTACCCTAGCTGCCCTACTTGGCAACCGTAACCCCCTACTCGGAGTAGAACTCGACCTCCTGTGGGTCGTCCTCCTCCGGTACTTCTGCTGGTGGCTCTGGATCTACCACCTCTCCTCCCATTCCGGGTTCTCCCATGGCTGGAAGACCCAAGACTACCGGTACGCCCAATACCGGGGGCACGAGGTCCTGCAATGCATGCACCTCGTCCATAGCCTGGTTGTAGTCCTCTTCCCAGCCTTGTCCTTCCTCAATAGCGTCGTCCCGCTCTTGAGCAAGGTCCTCATTCTGCTGGGTTAGGGTCTGCACCAACTCTTGCAACGCCGCGATGTCAACACGGCCCTTCTTCTTTGCCTTCTTCAGACGACGCAACTGATTGTGTTGTTCATTCAGTCGCTTGATCGTCGGAAGGAGCACATTGCGGAGTGCACTGTGAGCACTCTCAAAATGATCTCCACGGCTGGTGCTCTCCTTGAGCTTGGTGGCGAGATGCTCCGTATGAACAGCTTGGCTGTTCATCACAGCGTTTCCCGCCCTCATTTGGAGACTGAGATTTGCCTCCGCGGGGTTGTACCTTGGGCAACTCGGGTCGGTTGCCTCCAGGTACCTCTCTTCCCACACATGCTGAGCTCGTCCCACCACCGGAACGAGTGCGTATGGAGTTCCCTCCATAGCCTGCACGTGTAGTTGGCAGAAACGTGACATAGTGTCACGGGCTGCCACTTGCCACATCCCTTCCGGTTGTCTTCCTCTCACCGTGACGGTGAATGGCACCCAACCGGGTGGCGTAGGTCCTGCGGAAATCTCGACATGGATCGTCCATGTCTTGTTCCTCCCTTCGCCTTCTTCCTTGGCGAAGTATTGCGGCATCTGGTTGTACCCGAAATATTGGAGCATTTGCCACAATGCTTCCGGGTAGCCACTACGGTCAGAGCAGTGGGAAACTACCCACCCGTTCTCCAACCGTTTATCTGCTGCCATCTGTAAAAATATATTTGAGAAATGTCAAATATTTATTTGAACAGTAAACCATTGAGTTATAACATAAGATATGTCATTGAACCCCTAAAACTTGGAAACATAGTTCAAATTTTTAAACAAATTTGACTGCTGATCTGCTGTTCCCATGACAGCCCTGACCAGTTTCCATATCAACCTGATTTAGGCCATGTTAAAGGCAAAACCAATTCTGGAGCTCAACATCAAAGTTAAAGTTAACTTCAATAGCTTTCCAGAAAGTATTTGGTTGGCCTAAGATCTGTCCTGGTTCAGAAGTTATGATATGTCAAAGTTAACAGAATTTCTGGAATCAATTGGACAGCACCTCCCTGCTTTAGGTACTGAATTGATCCAAGAATCCCAGTTAATTCTGTTCCTAATCTGACAAAACTTTCTGTCACAAAGTTGTAACCCATCTCATAAGCTTTCCAGAACTACCTCATTTTCTATTTTTGGATTTTTATGCAGGAAGTTATGCTTAATTTACAGAGAGTCTTTAGAGAGTCTTTGTTCCGTCCTGTTTTCTGGACAGTTTCAACTCTACTGCATTTTTCGATTGGTTAAGGGATGAAACACCTCTGGAACTCAACAGAAAAGTTGTAAAGCTCCTCCAAAGCTTTCCAGAAATGTATCATACGACCCCAACCTCGAAAGAACTCAACCTCTAACCTCTGATTAACTTCAGCCTTGATTTAGCTGAAAACAGAGTGCTCTGTCCTTAACATCCTATAAGTTGAAAACTTGTTAACTTTGAATATCCTGTACAAGGGAAGGAGTTACATCAAGTTTTACTACTTTGGATCAAAACCTTCAAGTTTTTAAATGAAGTTGTTCATTTAGTTGAATGTGACGTCGATGCGTCACCAGATTATGTCGGTACTACGTCCTCACAAAGGAAAAACCTATACCGGACTTAGCCGGCTCCGTTATTTCAGTGGCACTACTCGTCACTCGCACACGGATGCTACATGTCTACCGTTTCGTGGTAAGGCTACCTGCAGAAATTCAACCAATCATCAGACTCGGCTGCACACCGAGCCCGGAATCCATACAGTTTGTACACCCGGCCGTCATCACTCGCCCGGATGTTCTCAAGCCAAACACGCCTTGAGTTACGTGTTCACGTTTCAGACCACGTGACGGGGTCTCCCATGTTGCACCACGCACGCCAGGGACAGACGTTGCTCGAATACCCCAAACGACATGAAGAGTCGTAGAGGATACTAAAGCGGGTCGGGTTACCTGCCACCCGTGGGGCTCCACCCTTCAGCTTGTGCGCACTGGTGGACAGCGCTTACGTGCACCCCCCAAGACATGAACGTCCCGAGATGCATGATTTTCCGACATAACAATTAGGTTACTAAGCCACTTTCTATATACTAATAACATCCTTATACGGGCTACTAACTCGTTCCTCACTGGATTTTTTTTTGAAAAAGAAGACCTTTGTACTGTGTTAAACCTCAAGCGAGCTCTGATACCACGCTGACACGACCCCAATGGTCCTGTCGAGCCAGGATCACGCTGAGGGGTGCTGCGTTGCACAGCACCGTATAACACACGTCAAAGGTGCAAAGCGGAAGCGGAAGCTTTATTACATAAACAAGTTTATGCACATGTTTACATCAAAATAAGTTTAGTCCACACTCGCGGGCGTAGACTAAGCATCAAGTGCACGTTCAGCCCTCGAACGTGTCCTTGCTAGCACACACGCACACTAACTCTGCGGCGTGCACGACTCCCACTCGACGGGGTTCCCCTCCTGGGGTTCCGTCTCCTCTTCGGGAGTCCCTTCCTCATAGAACCCTGCAAAAAGCTTCAAACACAAGCAGTGAGCATGAAGGCTCAGCAAGTCTGACCCGTCTCACCTAAACATGGAACTTCTACATGAGGGTAATGGGTTGCATGAGGTACAAATCATTTGCAAGGACTCGCCTAATTAGTAGAACCTTACTTTCAAGTTTTAGCAGCAGGTTGTGGAGAACCTTACGCTAAGGCACATGAGAGAGCCGCAATCAAACAAGAAACGCATTTCTCTCATGTACTTTGCCCAAAGTTGAAAAGAACTTTAGTTAGCACTAAACTACAGCATATCATTAACAATCAATGTCCAGCTTTCAATCAGCATCATTTTAACATGTAACTAGCCTGTTCTTTCTACGTCACGGTACAGTGAACAAGTGGTACTCACTGACCGTGAGGGACGGCGATTATAATCGATTTACACCTGCAGGGTTACCCGAACAACCCGTCACGTACGCCCGTACTCGATGTTGCCTACAACAACCATCACGGACGCCGTACGCGACTACCTTTCACCCGTTAGCCAAATATTGAACCGGTCCCATCGTCCCGAGCAAGAGGTCCCTGCACGCGCATCTCTGTGCCGCCAGCTGATTTGCACCTCGAGCTCTCAACCTACCCTCTGAACGACGGGCAATGCCTCAATACCCAGCTACCCGAGTTACATCAGTTTCCCGGTTCCCATATAGCCGGTAGGTCTTCGGTACTGTTCTAGCTTGTTCAACAGGCCCGCACACGGCTCGGTCCTCAATCGACACAAGCGGAGCTACAGCACACAGGCCCCAAAGTCCTGCTGCCCTTACTCTCCGCTCGGTCTCATTTTCTTGCCATGTGTTTCATGTGCTATCTCTACCCGAGCAATGTGCCTCTAGCCTATTCTCGCGAGTAGTTCCAACTACTCGACTTGTACCGAATCCTACTCTATCCTAGCAATGCAGTGGCTAACGGGGTTTGCACTCCTAAACCCCAACCCATGGTTTTCTTGGCTATGCAGTGGGGTTTCCAAACAAGACTCTAATGCACAGAATAAAGGAAAACAAGTATGTGCTCAAAACAATAAAAATTTGAAAAATGGTTAATGCAAACTGGAGCTTGCCTTGCTGCTCTTGGTCGTAGGCTAGCTGTTCCTCCGGAGTAACGAAGTCTAGGACTTCGGGTTCCTCCTCGACCTTAGCGACTACATGATAAGAACAATGTATGTATTAATTTAACTGCATTTGTATTAACTTTGAAGTTGTGAAGTCTATAACCCTTGCTAGACAGACCTAATGACTGTGAAACTTTTACTGTGGCTTGGTTACAACCTAAACAAAGAATGGGTCAAGTTTTAGTTGCAGCAAAGCTCATTTGAGCCCTCCACAAATAATTATGTCCTTGACCTTAATTGGAACTCTTAGGGTGTTCTAGGAATTTTCATGAGACAAACTATGACTTTCTGAAAACTAGATTTTCAGAGGGTTCTAATGGAGTTGGTCTCACTTAATTTGGAAGTCTCTAACTAAAGATATGAGCTAAACAATTTCAGAGAAAATTCTGAAAATGTTTCTGAACATTTTCTATTTTCTCTGGAACAGTTTTACTAATCACACCATTAGGTGGACTAAATGAGCTCAAATGGATCTGAAATTTTTATGGTAGCTCAAGTATATTTTGGTGAACATCCCAGCAAAATTTCAGGATTTTCCTCCAAAGGATTCTCCAGTTAAAATTCCTAACAGTTTAAAGTTTTAAGAATTAATTCTAGAGAATTAAGGAATTTCATGAAGTGAAACTTGATTTTTTGGAAATTACTCAGAGAGCTGAATCCATCAAAATTTGGTTCACTCGATTTGGAGCTTTATAGCCAAAGTTATAAGGATTTGAAGTTTGAAGGAAATCTGAAAATCGGGGAAAAGTTTAAACTCGCGCGTGGGCCCAGGGGACACGCGTCGCACGCCGAAGCGACAGCACACCGCGGCCCACAAGGCTTTTGCGCGCCAGCACACCCGATCCCGGCCGCAGCCGGATCCCGATTCAAAATATCGGCCGCTGACAGCTGGGGTCCACCCCCTTCTTCAACCTCGCGACACCCGCGCCCCACCGCCGAGGGACCTCGCCGGAGAGCTCGCCGCTGGCTGCTGTACAGCTCCAAACTTCTTGATTCTGGCCGCCCCTGCCTACTTTTACTTGGGGAACCTGACCCGAGGGTCAGCTGCTCATGACAACGGCCGGAGCATGGTCGGCGACGAGCCGCCATATCGGAACGACTTCGGCCATGTCGGCTGACTCTCCTAGTACCTCAGCTACTTGGGAAATCGGTCGGGGAGCATCAGTGGACCTCAGAGAAGGTCGACATGAACTCGGGGCAGCTCGGGGAAGGCCCGAAATAGGTCCCCACCGTGCGCCCGATACCCCCCGTTCGTTCCGCCATTAGTAGACCTTGAATTATGCCGGGCACAGAGGTTCTCCGGCCCAGAGTTGTGAAGGCAACTTGTGCGTCACCGTGTCTAGCTCGTGTGGGAGTGGCCTGAGGCCCTCTAATCCTTTCTAGAGCACGAATTAAACAGAATCGTACCCGAAGGTCGTTCTGTACACAGAAAGGGGAAAAGTGGAAATTCGCCGCCGGTGAGCAACCACTCGAGCTGTGGCTCGGGGATGAGCAGCACCGGTCACCTGCGCGTCCAAGGGTGCCTTGGCTCGGGCGTGACAACGCCCAGGTTGGGCTGTCCACGAGAGCCCGAGGTGCGGCGGTTTCCAGTTCCGATTTTTATCTTTCGGCACAGCCGATAGCACTCGGTTTCAATCGACTTCTAGCAATGGGGAGAATGGAGGAAGGTCTCTAGTACCTTGCTGGGACCCTGGAGTGGAAGGAGGGAGCTGCGATCGGCTTGATCGAGCGGGAGCTCGAGCGGCGGTGATGGCAGTGGAAAAACGGCCGAGTATGCCGGCAGCTCGGGGAATGAATGATCGGAGCACGCCGGGGAGAGAATAAATAGCCCGGCGGCTGGTCTCCGGCTTGGGGCGCGCAGCAGGAGCTGGCGCCGGCTGCCCCCTTCGGTGGCGCGCGCGCACAGCAGCCGGGAACCGACTGAACTGTGGTTCAGTCGGTTTGTTTTGAGGCAGAGGCTGACATGTGGGTCCCACTCCTCTTTTAACCTCTGAAATTTACTCCTAACAGCTGTGGTAAACAGTGAACCCTATTCTACCCTTGGCAATTCAAATTATTCACCCAAGAGCCATTTGAATTGATCAAAGTTCAAATGAGGTTTGGTTTGAATGAATTTCAGCACAAGTTCAGTTTGAAATTCAAATAAAGTTTGAATTTCTCCCCCTTAGCTCATGTCAAGATCAACTCCAAATGGAGTGAAAATTGGTGTGTGAGCTCACAAAAATGTGCTGAGCAAGAATATGCCTTCCACTTTCAAATTCATGGTATAAAAACAGTTTGAATTTGAATATGTTTTCAAACTGCCCTTTTCCTATCTATACCCAAGATGACCTCAAAAAGGTTTTGAATTTGGGTGAAACTTGGCATGGACATCCTTAGAAAAGTGTAGGAGTTTTCATATGTCCAGCCCATCTATATCACATGTGGGAAATACCACTTTTGCAATGTGTAAGTTTGTTCTCTAATGAGCATGTTGATAATTGTTACTTGCTCTTCATTTGTGTTCATCATTCTTCCTCAAATGAGGTGTGTGGTGTGGGGATGAACACTACAAATGGGTGTCAAAAACTGAGGCCCTTACATTTTCTGCATCCGCGGCGTGAAACTGTCTAGGAGTGATGAATTTCGAGCGCGGTCAAGGGCGGTCATGGCGGGCACGATCGGTCACACGGTGCCGACCGACTTGCCGCCATCCCTGAACCCTTTTGACACCTTGTCGAGCTTCCTAGAGGTACACTGATGCTGTAGGACCGTTTGTTCGAGGTGTTGGAGGGTTAGAACCCACGGTCGACGGCGCCGAACCTCAACCGAGGTCGCGGCACATCGCCGGGCTATTTCCGGTCACCCCCAGCCCGACCTGACACCACCGACGTGTTCCTCGGTGTCGACAACCCCCTGGCGGCGACTTTCAGACCATGGGAGGTCCGGCAGCGGCGAGCCGGCGAGCTTCGGGTCTGCTCCGGCGAGGTCGGCGTCGCGGGCGCGAGAGAGCGGCGGGAGGAAGACGAAGCCGGCTGGCCCACGTGTCTGCGGCTGAAGAATTTAAATCGGGATCGGGTGTGGCCGGGATCGGCTGTGCTGGCATGCAAATACCCTGTGGGCCTCAGTGTGCCGGACACCTCCGCGCTCAACACGTGTCCCCTCGGGCCCCCGAGAGTTTAAACTTTTCCCCCGATTTTCAGAATTCTTCCAAACTTCAAATCCTCATAACTTTGGCTAGAAAGCTCCAAATCGAGTGAACCAAGTTTTGTTAGATTCAGCTCTCTGAGCACTTTTCAGCAAATCAAGTTTCACTTCATGAAAATCCTTATTTCTCCAGAATTAATTCCTCAAATTTTAAACTGTTAGGAATTTTAACTGGAGAATCCCTTGGAGGAAAATCCTGAAATTTTTCTGGTGTGTTCAACAAAATATCCCTGAACTACCATAAAAATTTCAGATCCATTTGAGCTCATTTGTTCCTCCTAATGGTGTGATTAGTGAAACTGTTCCAGAGGAAATAGAAAATGTTCAGAAACATTTTCAGAATTTTCTCTGAAATTGTTTAGCTCATATCTTTAATTAGGAACCTTCAAATTAAGTGAGACCAACTCCATTAGAACCCTCTGAAAATCTAGTTTTCAAAAAGTCATAGTTGGTTTCATGAAAATCCTTAGGACACCCTAAAAGAATTCAATTAAGGTCAAGTACATAATTAATTGTGGTGGGCTCAAATGAGCTTTGCTGCAACTGAAACTTGACCAAGTCTCTGTTTAGGTTGTAACCAAGACACAGTAAAAGTTTCACAGTCATTGGGCTTGTCTAGTAAGAGTTATAGACTTCACAAGATTAAAAGTAAATACAACTGCATTTAAATTAATACATGTATTGCTTCTATCATGTAGTCGCTATGGTCGAGGAGGAACCCGAAGTCGTAGACTTTGTTACTCCGGAGGAACAGCTAGCCTACGACCAAGAGCAGCAAGGCAAGCTCCGGTTTGCATTAACCTTTTTATAAATGTTTATTGTTTTGAGCACATCTTTGAATACTATTATTCTTTGCATTAGAGTCTTGTTTGGAAACCCAAATGCATAGCCAAGAAAACCATGGGTTGGGATTAGGATTGAAAACCTCGTTAGCCACTGCATTGCTAAGACAGATTAGGATTCAGTACAAGTCGAGTAGTTGGAACTACTCGCGAGCATAGGCTAGAGGCACTCGACTCGGGTAGTGATAGCACATGAAACACATGGCAAGAAAATGAGACCAAGCGGAGGGTAAGGGCAACAGGACTTTGGGGCCTGTGTGCTGTAGCTCCGCTTGTGTCGATTGAGGACCGAGCCGTGTGCGGGCCTGTTGAACAAGCTCGAACAGTACCGAAGACCTACCGGCTATATGGGAACCGGGAAACTGATGTAACTCGGGTAGCTGGGTGTTGAGGCATAGCTGGTCGTTCAGAGGGTAGGTTGAGAGCTCAAGGTGTAAATCGGCTGGCGGCACTGAGATGCGCGTGCAGAGACCTCTTGCTCGGGACGATTGGACCGGTTCAACATTTGGCTAATGGGTGAAAGGTAGTTGCGTACGGCGTCCGTGATGGTTGTTGTAGGCAACATCGAGTACGGGCGTACGTGACGGGTTGTTCGGGCAACCCTGCAGGTGTAAATCGATTATAATCGCTGTCCCTCGCGGTCAGTGAGTACCACTTGTTCACTGTACCGTGACGTAGAAAGAACAGGCTAGTTACATGTTAAAATGCTGCTGATTGAAAGATGAACTTTGCTTGTTAATGGTTTGTTGTAGTTTAGAGCTAACTAAAGTTCTTTTCAACTTTGGGCAAAGTACATGAGAGAAATGTGTTTCTTGTTTGATTGCGGCTCTCTCATGTGCCTTAGCGTAAGGTTCTCCACAACCTGCTGCTAAAACCTAAAAATAAGGTTCTACTAATTAGGCGAGTCCTTGCAAATGATTTTTACCTCATGTAACCCATCACCCCTCATGTAGAAGTTCCATGTTTAGGAGAGACGGGTCAGACTTGCTGAGCCTTTGTGCTCACTGCTTGTGTTTGAAGCTTTTGCAGGGTTCTATGAGGAAGGGACTCCCGAAGAAGAGATGGAACCCCAGGAGGGGAACCCCGTCGAGTGGGAGTCGTGCACGCCGCAGGGTTAGTGTGCGTGTGTGCTAACAAAGACACGTTCAAGGGCTGAACGTGGACTTGATGCGTAGTCTACGCCCGTGAGTGTAGACTGGACTTATTTTGATGTAAACATGTTCATAAACTTGTTTATGTAATAAAATTTCGCTTCCGCTTTGTACCTTTGACGTGTGTTATCCGGTGCTGTGCAACGCAGCACCCCTCAGCGTGATCCTGGCTCGACAAGACCGTGGGGTCGTCTCAGGGATCACCAACTATATGCGAAATTCAGCAAGTGCAAATTATGGATATCGCAGATGCCTTTTCTCGGGCATATTATATCAGCGTGTGGCATCGCTGTATACCTGAGTAAGATCACACAAGTTCTGAATTGGAAGTCCCTGAGAACTGTTCACGAGGTACGGAGTTTCCTTGGACTCGCGGGATATTATCGGAGGTTCATTCTGAACTTCTCAATGATTGCCAAGCCTATGACATAGCTGCTGAAGAAGGCTACCAAATATTTTTGGAGTACAACATGTGAACCAGCGTTCAAGGTATTAGTGAAGCACCTAACATCGGCACCGGTTTTGGTGCAGCCAGACACAACAAAACCGTTTGATGTGTACTGCGATGCATCCGGCATTGGGCTTGGATGTGTGCTGATGGAAGACCGAAGGGTGGTCGCGTATGGATCACGGCATCTCAGAAACCATGAGCAGAATTATCCAACTCATGGCTTAGAGCTCGCTGCCGTGGTACTCGCACTCAAAATGTGTAGGCACTACCTACTCGGTAACCGCGTGCATTTATATACCGACCACAAAAGCCTCAAGTACATATTCACTCAGAAGAAGCTGAGCATGAGGCAGTGAAGATGGTTGGAGTTAATAAAGGATTACGAAATAGAGATCCATTATCACCCTGGCAAAGCAAACGTAGTGGCGGATGCGCTGAGTCTCAAGTCACACGTCAATAATCTGACCATCACACCGTTGGAGGAGAGCGAGCCACCATTGCATGTTATTCCACATGGAGCTCTCTACAACTTGGCTTTGATCCCCACCATCCGTGAAGAGATAGCGGCGGCTCAGAAACATGACAAGGTCATGTCGCATTTGTGGAGACGTGTAGACAGTGGGGAGCTGAAATGCTTCCGGAAAGATGAGACGGCGTCCTATGGTTCAAGGACCGGATTGTTGTACCCCGTAACCCGGAGTTACAGAAGAAAATCTTTGATGAGGCTTACTTGTCAAAGTTTTCTTTCACCCCGGCAGCAACAAAATGTATCAAGAACTCAATAACAAGTTTTGGTGGACACGAATGAAGCGGGAGATTGCAAAGTACGTGTCCGAGTGTGATACATGTCAAAGGGTTAAGGCATACCACATGAGAAAACCGGGACTGCTACAACCACTGGGCATTCCTGCCTGGAAGTGGGAAGATGTGGGCATGGACTTCATCATTGGTTTACCCACCACATTTCAGAAGCATGATTCCGTGTGGGTGATCGTCGACCGGCTCACCAAGGTTGCCCATTTTATCCTAGTCAACACCAACTACAACACCAAGAAGTATGCTCAATTGTACATCTCACGGATCTTATGCTTGTACGGCGTACCCCGCACCATCATATCGGATCGGGGCACGTTATTTGTGTCCCATTTTTGGGAGCAGCTACATGCTTCGTTGGGGACGAAGCTGATTCGTAGTTCAGCGTACCACCCGCAGACAGATGGGCAAACTGAGCGAGTAAATCAAATTTTAGAAGATATGTTATGAACTTGTGCTATCAACCACGGTAAGAATTGGGATGATCACTTACCGTTGGCCGAGTTCTCATACAACAATGGGTACCAAGCCAGCATCAAGATGGCGCCCTATGAGGCGCTATACGGAAGAAAATGCCGCACACCGCTGAATTGGTGTGAGTCTGGCGAAAGGGTCACCTTCGGGATTGATCTTGTCAACTATGCGGAGGAAAAGGTTCGGCTGATTCAAGCAAACCTAAAGGCGCCCAATCCCGACAAAAACAGTATGCGGACCGGAGAAGACATCCTTTACAATTCAAAGTCGGAGATCACGTGTATCTACGTGTGTCTCCAATGAAGGACGTGAACAGATTCGGGGTGAGAGGAAAGTTGGTACCCCGATTCATCGGTCCATTTCAGATTGTGGAAAGATGTGGATCAGTTGCATACCGGCTAGAATTACCGGCGACACTCTCCGGTCTGCACGACGTCTTTCACATTTCTCAGCTGATGAAGTGTCTAAGCTATCAACTACCATTCAGCTGGGGGATATTGAAGAGCTGAAATCGGATCTCACGTATCGGGAGGAACCAGTTCAGATAATTGATGAAAAGGCCCGAACCACACGCAACCGTACGTTGTGGTTCTACAAAGTTCTATGGAGTAATCACTCCGTAGATGAAGCGACATGGGAGAGCGAAGGATTTCTTCGCGCTAACTACCCTGACTTTTTCACGTCGCACATATGGTAATTTTCCACCGTCCTCTCTCTCATTTTCACTTTATAATCTCGGGACGAGATTCTTTTAAAGGGGGAGGAATGTAAGGGCCTATGTTTTGCACACATCCAAAGTGTTCATTACACCACACACACACCTCATTTGAGGAAAACTTATGAACACATGTGAAGAGCATGTAACCACAATCAATATGGTCATTAGAGGATGAACTCACAAAATGCAAAAGTGGTATTTCCCACATGCATCACATAGGGGCTGAGCATATGAATTCATCATCTAATGAGCACATTTTTGTGAGCTCACATTTTTGTGAATTCAAATTCAAACTCCTTTCATCCCATGAATTCAAAAGTGGGATGCATATTCACACTCAGCACATATTTGGGAGCTCACACACCAATTTCCACTCCATTTGGAGTTGATATTGACATGATCCAAGTTTAGCAAATTCAAATCCAATTTGAATTTCAAACTGCATATGTGCTGAAAGTATATTCAAACACTTCACAATTTGAATTCTATCAAGTTTAAACAGGCATTTGGTAGATAATTCAAATTTCAAAGGGTATTATTGGGACTACTGTTTAGAGCAGTGGGAGAAAGCTAATTTCAGAGGTTAAAATGGAAGTGGGTCCCACCTGTCAGCCTCACTAGCAATTTAACTGACTGAAGAACTGAGCTCGGTTTCTTGCGCTTGACAGAGCGGGCGCCACGGCGATAAATGGCGAGGACAGCAGCTGGTTGCAGCCTCTGGCCACCGAACCGCCTCGCTGCCCTTTTATCCTCGTGCCCGAGCCGTCGCAGCTTCATTTCACCCCTGACCCGACGCCCTCCCGCACAGAAACTTCGATACACCTCGCCGCTCTTCCGAGCTCGCGGCTCCACCGTCGCCCGGCCAAACCCGTGGTTGTCACGGTGATCTGAGACTGCAACCGAGTGCGCCAAGCCTTACTTGACGTTCTCGCACCGGTTCCAGACCGTGATTGACCCTCCTCGAGCTCCACCGCGCCATTCCTTCTTCCTCAGTTCAACCCGAGTCACCGTCGCGGGAACATCTCGTCCGGCCACCACAGCCCACCTTTCTCCGAGCTGTGAACAGCAAAGAGGTTCGCCATCGATTCCTCTTTCATTACCACAAGCTCCGGCAGCGTGACATGAGCTTCCGACGCCGGAATTTCACGATTTTGCACCGGTGTACAAAAGAGACAGCGAGGCCGATTCACAAAATTCGTGGTACACACTGCACCACTCATCACCTAACATAGAGAACTACGTCTAGACGTCCGTGCGAGTCTATAGGATCCAAAACTTCAAAGAACCATTGGGTGTAGCCACTGCTCTACAATTTTTGCTAGAATTTCCACTTTCCGACTTAGGTCGCACGGTGGCATCCTAGTTGCGGCCGTTTCTGAGCTTATTTGAGTTCATGTATACCTTCCCTAAGGTGTAATGATGCTCTGCGGCCTTTTGCTCGATCGTTTGGGGTGCCAGGAAGCCCGGCCCACACGGCCAAAGTTCTAACGAAGCCACTGCTCGTCGCCGGCCATGTTCCGGTGGATGTCATGTCGAGCTAAGTCCAGCACCATGTTCCCCATGTGGGATTAGGCAGAGGCGGCGAAAATCGTGGAGTTTGGCACACGGCAAGGGCCCTCCGACGAGCACTCCGGCGAGGGGGGCGGCGGCCGAGCGCGGGAGGTCGGGAGGTAGACGAAGCTTCCGGTCCCACGTGTCAGCGGCCAGATATTTAAACCGGGGATCTGCTGTGGCACCGGATCGGATGTGGCTGCGTGCGAATACTCCGTAGCCCCGTGTGTCAGCTGCTGAGAAATTGACACGTAGCCCCGGTCCCACGCGCAGCGATTTAAACTTTTCCCCGATTTTCAGATTTAGTTCAAACTTCAAACCCACATAACTTTGGCTAGGAAACTCCAAATCGAGTGAAACAAATTTTGTTGGATTCATCTCTCTGAGTAATTACCAACAAATCAAGTTTCACTTTACGAAAATACTTATTTCTCTAGGATTAATTCTGCAAAATTCAAACTGTTTAGAATTTTAACTGGAGAACCCTTTGGAGGAAAATTCTAAAATTTGGCCAGGATTTTCACCAAAATATCCCTGAGCTACCATAAAAATTTCATATACATTCGAGCTAATTTGATCCACCTAATGGTGTAATTAATAAAACTGTTCCAGAGAAAATGGAAAATATCCAGAAACATTTTCAGAATTTCTCTGAAATTGTTTAGCTCATATCTTTAGCTAGGAACCTTCAAATTAAGTGAAACCGACTCCATTAGAACTCTCTGAAAATCTAGTTTTCAGAAAGTCAGGGCTTGCTCCATGAAAACCCCTGGAACACCCTAAGAGCTCCAATTAAGGCCAAGTCTCTGTTTAGGTTGTATCCAAACCACAGTAAAAAATTCAGAGTCATTGGGCCTGTCTAGCAGTACTTATGGTATTATCAAATTCAATGTCAAATTCAAAATGCATTCAAATTTATATAAATATGTATTATCTCATGTAGTCGCTAAGGTTGAGGAGGAGCCCGAAGTCTTAGACTTCATCACTCCAGAGGAACAGCTAGCCTACGACCAAGAGCAGCAAGGCAAGCTTTGGTTTGCATTAGCCTTTTTATAAATGTTACTGTTTTGCGAACTTACTTTGAGCACCCACTTAAATTTTGCATTAGAGTCTTGTTTAAAAACCCAAATGCATAGCCAAGAAAACCCTGGGTTGGGCTTAGGTTTGTAAACCTTGATTAGCTACTGCAATGCTATGATAGTGTAGGATTCGGTACAAGTCGAGTAGTTAGAACTGCTTGCGAGAATAGGCTATAGGCACACTACTCGGGTAAAGATAGCAAATGGAACACATGGCGAGAAAAATGAGACCGAGCAGAGAGTAAGGGCAGCAGGACGTTGGGGCCTGGGTGCCATAGCTCCGCTTGTGTCGATTGAGGACCGAGCGATGTGCGGGCCTGTTGAACAAGCTAGAACAGTACCGAAGACCTACCGGATATATGGGAACCGGGAAACTGATGTAACTCGGGTTGCTGGGTGTTGAGGCTTAGCTGGTCGTTCAGAGAGTAGATTGAGAGCTTGAGGTGTAAATCGGCTGGTGGCACTGCGGATGCGCGCGTAGAGACCTCTTGCTCGGGACGATTGGACCGGTTCAACATTTGGCTGACGGGTGAAAGGTGGTCATGTATGACGTCCGTGATGGTTGCTGTAGGCAACATCGAGTACGGGCGTACGTGACGGGTTATTCGGGTAACCCTGCAGGTGTAAATCGATTATAATCGCCATCCCTCGCGGTCAGTGAGTACCACTTGTTCACTGTACCGTGACGTAGAAAGAACAGACTAGAGTCATGTAAAAGTTGCTGATTGAAAGCTACACCTTGATTGTTAATGACTTGATGTAGTTTAGAGCTAATTAAAGTTCTTTTCAACCTTGGGCAAAGTACATGAGAGAAATGTGTTTCTTGTTTGATTGTGGCTCTCTCATGTGCCTTAGCGTGAGGTTCTCCACAACTGCTGCTAAAACTTGAAAGTAAGGTTCAAATAATTAGCTGAGTCCTTTGCAACTTATTTACATCATGTACCCTGAATCCCTCATGTAGAAGTTTCATGTATAGGAGAGACGGGTCAGACTTGTTGCGCCATCATGCTCACTGCTTGTGTTTGAAGCTTTTGCAGGGTGTTATGAGGAAGGGACTCCCGAGGAGGAGACGGAACCCCAAGAGGGAAACCCCATCAAGTGGGAGTCATGCACGCCGCCATGTTATTGTGCGTGTGTGCTAGCGGGGACACATTCACGGGCTGAACGTGAACTCGGTGCGTAGTCTATGCCCGTGAGTGTAGACTGAACGTTTTTTGTTGTACAAATGTTCATAAACTTGTTTATGTAATAAAACTTTGCTTCCGCTTTGTATCTTTGATGTGCGTTATCCGGTGTTGTGCAACGCAGCACCCCTCAGCGTGATCCTGGCTCGACGAGGCAGTGAGGCCGCGTCACTTAACTCAAGGATGGCTCGTATGGCAATGATACGGGGCATATGTTTTTACTATGATATGGACCTGCCTGAAATGACAAAACCGTGTGTGCATCACTACTGGGTGTTCTTCTGCAGGTACTAACCATGTTAAGTATCTCGTGTAGCACACTTTTGTGAGTGATCGAGTAGTGCCACTGCTAAATCGATTACCGGTTACTCCGGAATAGGTTTTTCTTTGGTGAGGATACGTAGTACCGACATTGGATGAAAAAATTGCATATATGATAAGGTAAGGATGTAGGACTGAATAAAAGACCCAACCTTGAGTTGAGATAAAAAAATTTTGAACTTAGGTTGAAATAAACTTCAAATTTCAGCACTCGTGCCCATGTCGAAGTAAAGAAGTGTTAACCGGAACCAAGCCACCAAAACAGAGCATCCTCTGTTTTTAGGCTGCAGTGTCTCTGGACTTTGCCAGGGCATAAATTCCGTTCCGAGTAACCAAATGTAGTGTTCTTGACATGCATGGAAAGATTAGGGGGTCCTCTAGATATGTTGTTTACAAACCCAGGTCAGAATCAAACTGCAACCTAATGAAATTCTCAGATTTTCCAGAACTGGTGAGAACAAGGACAGGGCAAAAATGCTCTCTGGACTTTCCTGTAATCTGGCCATAAGTCTGGACAGAAAATTTTCCTAGGGTTCTGCCATATACCATTGGAAAATATGGGAAATATGCTACAATTTGTTGTGAAGTGGTTTTCCATATTCTGTCTGGAAATAAATTTTATTGTGGGTTCAAATCAGACACATTTAAAGGAGGCGCTGCAGAAATTTTCCAGAATTTCTGTTGATTCCTGGAGTGTTGGGGCGAGCCGGCCCCCACATCTACCATACAATGCTTCAAAAGGTGACATCTTCAAGCTGGATTGGTAACTGTTGTTGTATGAGAATTCAGCATACGGCAAGCTCTTATCCCAACTACGCCCATGTTTCAAGACGCAAGCTCTCAACATGTCCTTCAAAATCTGATTTGTCCTCTCAACATGTTGGTTTGCGGGTGATATGCGGAGCTGAAATTCAAACGTGTACCCATGGCTTCATGCAGCTTCTTCCAGAACCTAGAGGTAAATTGAGAACCTCGATCTGAAACTATCCTCTTCGGAACTCCATGATGACACATGATTTGCTCCATGTACAAAGCGTGCCATTCTCATCTTCTTTGAAATCCTTCTCTATCCCTTGTCGGATTCTATCCTTGATTTCCTTTATTTCCTCATCCGTTGCTTGGCCATCTCGTATCTCTTGTTCCAGCGTTGTGTTCAGCTCTACCACCTCCATCTCGTTCAAGAAGCCGAGATGTAATTGTTCAAACTCCTTACGCAGATCGGGTGGAAGCTCCCGAACCGTGAGTTGGTGACAAGCTCCCTTTCGGCTCAATGCATCAGCTACTAAATTGGCCTTTCTGGGGTGATAGTTGACTCCTACATCATAATCCTTGATGAGTTCCAACCATTGACGTTGCCTCAAATTCAGATCCGTTTGCGTGAATATATACTTGAGGTTTTTTCTGATCCGTGTAGATCTCACATCGGTGACCGAGGATATAACACCTCCAAATCTTCAAGGCCTGTACCACGGTTGCAAGTTCCAGATCGTGTGTAGGGTAGTTCAGCTTGTGTTTCTTTAGTTGTCTCAATGCATAGGCTACCACTTGACCACCTTGCACGACCACACATCCAAGCCCTTATCTTGTTGCGTCACAATATATATCAAAACTCTTGCTCACATCCGGCAATACCAAAACCGGTGCTGTTGTTAATCTCTTCTTTAGCTCCTCAAAACTGTCTTGACACGCTTGTGTTCACTGAAATGCTTTCCCCTTCATCAGAAATTCCGTCATAGGCTTCACTATTTTGGAGAAAGCCTTGATGAACCGGCGGTAGTATCCAGCCATCCCAAGGAAACTCCGAATATCCCTCACTTTCTACGGTTGGTTCCACTTCAAAACATCTCTCACTTTTTTGGGATCAACCGATACTCCTCCCTAGGAGATGATGTGGCCTAGGAACGATATCTCCTTTAGTCAAAACTGACACTTGCTGAACTTAGCATACAATTGATGCTCTCGCAGTTTCTGCAACGTCAATCTCAAGTGTTCTTCATGTTCTTGCTCGCTTTTTAAATACATAACGGTATATTCATAAGAACCATACCGCGTTCAAAATGCAGTCTTGGGTGTGTCGGAGGGCTTAATCTTCAGCTGGAAGTATCCCGACCAAAGATTAATCTTGGAGAAAATTCAGGCACCTTTCATCTGATTGAATAAGTCCTCTACGCGGGGCAGCGGGTATTTATTATTGATGGTCACTTTGTTTAGAGGCCTATAGTCCACACACATCCTTTGGGTCCCATCTTTCTTGTTTATGAAGAGCACAGGGGCTCCCCAAGGTGACGAGCTTGGGCATATAAAACCCTTATCTAGCTGCTCCTGAATTTGCTTCTTGAGTTCCACTAATTCATTAGCAGGCATCCTATATGGCCTCTTAGCTATAGGTGCTGTAACGGGTACTAAGTTAATGGCAAATTCATTGTCCCGGTCAGGTGGCATACCTGGAAGTTCTTCCGGGAACACATCTGAATATTCTTTAACGACCGAAATGCTTTCCGATGTAACTTCTTCGATGTGGTTCACCATTGCCATCTCGGTTGCAGGTTGGGCTGCCTCGAACTCGATACGAGTACCGTGCTCACTCGTCAACTGCATGATCCTCTTAGCACATTGAATCACTCCATTGTACTTGCTTAACCAGTCCATTCCAATTATTATATCAATCCCTTGGGAATCCAAGACAATAAGGTTGGCAAGAAAGTCTAACCCCTCTATATTAATGCTTACTCTCGGAATTGAATTAAGAATTGAAAGAAGAGATTTCCCAACTATATGCATCAAGGTATATGAGACTAAGCAACTCCTTTTATTAATATCATCCTATATGAAGATGTGAACAAGTGCCGAAGCATCTGACATCTCTCTACTATGTGTGGTTGTGGACATTCGCCAAAGCGTTCCACAACTCACACCCAAGCACACAAACACAAGAAATCATACTGAAAATTTCAGCAGACCACTCTTATTTCAGCCTACTACGTCTAAGTGTTCCTATTACAACTTTATTCAATGAGAAACCTAAACTTAATCATGAGAACAAGCGTTGTTCTCGCCGTGTGACGGGGGCGGTCCATACATGGGCGCACGCCAAGGTGAGTTGGCAGTCCATGTAGGGATAGATGACACTGGTGCTCCATTTTTTCCCGCGTTGACACGAGTCTCCTCTTGTTTCTCCAGCAAATACAGCTTCCTGCAGAGATAATGGATCTCTTCTTGTGCGCTTGCATACCGGTTTCCTAACTCCACGAGCAACCTCTAAGACTTGTCAGGAGCTTTTGGGATGGAAAGAGCTCCTCCATGAGGTCCAATGATCTCCCTTGTACCCCTCTTTCGATATGGGTGCAGCTCAAAGGTAGTGTTCTCAAGCTGCTCACGGAAGGCGTAGCACAGTCCGATGAGTGCATCCCATGAAGAAATAGCTTCTGCCCTTGCAGCTCTCCATGTGGGTGTGAAGCGCCGGGTGACAACCCTACCGTTAGATAGGATGGTTACCTAAGCCTTCCATCTTCATGTCCGAGACGAGTGAATTTCTTGAGGAGATACTCCAGGTATAGGCTGCAGCAATCTAGGAACTCTCTAAGCTCCTTGGATATGTGTCCTCCTTGCATCCCGTTAGACCGGAATTCTTGAACTGAACTGTTGGACCATTCATCACCTTCATTCTCGGCCTCAGCAGTGGGTGGCTCCTCTTCGGATCCATTTCCTTCCGACATAGCTTCATGAGGCTCCGCTGGGTGTAAGACCACATGAAATTCCTCCTAAGGTGCGTACCAATGCTGCGGTTCTTGTGGATCATCTTCCATTTCTTCTTCGATTGGTTCCACCTCTTATGGATCCTCTTCCTCATGCATAGAGATACTGACTTCATCTTCCTCATGGAGTTCCATCTTCACCTCCTCCCAATATGGTCCATCAGACACCTCAAACGGGCTAAGTGCACTCCCAAGTGGTGGTGGACGAGTTCTTATGCGTGCTGTGCTCCTAGTCCCGGCATCTATAAATAAGACAAGAGAAACTCTAGAGAAGAAGGAAGTAACTCAAAAACTTCAGAAGCTATGAAGCAAGAAACAAAAGTGTTGCTGTCCAAAAGAAGAGAAAAAGAGGGGCTGAAAATAGCACTTTGCGGTAGCATAGTTGACAAAAAAGTGCAGCAGCAAGCAATTTTCGAAAATAGCAGTTTAGAGGGGTATTCCTATGTGTTTTAGAGTGTCCATTCTACCTAGGCTTGTGTCCAACAGTCAACATGTCTCTGATACCAATTTGTGACACCCAATTCCGAAAATGAACCAAGTGAATTCGTATGTGTGCCCAGGATGTTCATCACACATACACATGTACTTCACAAACTCAAATTTAGAATATAACCATGTACAAATAGTGTTTAAGTACATTATTACATTGACTCATTGTCTCACTCATGAATATCTAACTTATTCTTGCCGCGGAAGACTCTAACGACAGTGGAAAATGACTAAAACAGCTGGCTCCAACTTCAACTCCACAAGCATGTCGACAGTAGTGCGCATGTCTAGTACTCCACCTGTTACTCGAAGTAATCTTCTACTGTAGCTGATGTATATGTGGTAATGCAAGGGTGAGTAAATGTCATACTCAGCAAGTGCGGGAAAAGTATGACATGTAGCTTACAACAAGGTAGGGAATAAAGAGGTTCATTGCAGCAAGCAAATTTTATTTCACAAACATGATAAAAACAGCAACTATTTCTAGGTGAGTTAAATCCCAACATAACCAAGTAATTCAGCAACATTCTTTCATCACAATTCACCATTTATCATGCTTCAACCAACCAATAATCTTTCTCAAGTTCATCTCATACTCATAAGTACACATGATCATCTCTTTTTCATAGAACCGAAACCAAACTCATTGTCATGAACCAAAACAGTTTCAAAACCAATCCCAATGACCATACCCAAGTAACCATCCCAAGTTTTGCCTCTAATCATGGAAGTTAGCCAGGTGCTTATAATCGGAAGCACGGCTATGATGATAGTTTTACACTCTGCAGAGGTGGCACCACTTTACCCACATGTTTGTGATTTCGTCACCTATGGGCGACTAGAGAAAACCTCCATTATACCAGTACACAACCATCGGTGTATGGCCAAGAGATCACAAAAAAAAAACTTTACAAATGGGCTGCTAGATTGTAAAGACCCACTGAGATTTTACCGGCAGGCTCGAATCTCCATTCTCCCACCGATGGGCCCCTTCCTGTGCCATGCAGTTCCCAGGGCAGTTCTCATCGACTCCCATTCCCCTCGCCATCCAACTGTCCATAACAAGCTAGCAACACACCTAATTAATCAGCTAAGCCACACCCATATTTTGCCTTGTGGTGGCACTGTTTTCCTGGCATGTTCTCGCATGAACCGGTCCTTAGATCTCTTCTTGTGCACTTGCATAGTGGTTTCCTAACTCCACGAGCAACCTCTGAGACTTGTCAGCAGCTTGTGGGATGGAAAGAGCTCCTCCATGGGGTCCAATGATCTCCCTTGTACCACTCTTTCGATACGGATGCAGCTCAAAGGTAGTGTTCTCAAGCTGCTCACGGAAGGCGTAGCATAGTGCGATGAGTGCATCCCATGCAGAAATAGCTTCTTCCCTTGCAGCTCTCCATGTGGGTGTGAAGCGCCGGGTGACAACCCTACCGTTAGATAGGATGGTTACCTCAGTCTTTCACTCTTCATGTCTGAGACGAGGGACTTTCTTGAGGAGATACTCTAGGTATAGGCTGCAGCAATCTAGGAGCTCTCTAAGCTCCTTGGATATGTGTCCTACTTCCATCCGGCGAGTAGCAACATTGGGAGATGGAAGCTGACATAGGCAAGACCGGACCGGAATTCTTGAACTGAACGGTTGGCCCGTTCATCACCTTCATTCTCGGCCTCAGCAGTGGGTGGCTCCTCTTCGGATCCATTTCCTTCCGACATAGCTTCATGAGGTTCCGCTGGGTGTAAGTCCGCATGAAATTCCTCCTGAGGTGCGTACCAATGCTGCGGTTCTTGTGGATCATCTTCCATGTCTTCTTCAATTGGTTCCACTTCTTCTGGATCCTCCTCCTCATGCATAGAGCTACTGACTTCCTCTTCCTCATGGGGTTCCATATTCACCTCCTCCCAATATGGTCCACTGGACACCTCAATGGGGTTAAGTGCACTCCCAAGTGGTGGTGGACGAGTTCTTATTCGTGCTGTGCTCCTAGTCACCGGCATCTATAAATAAGACATGAGAAACTCTAGAGAAGAAGGAAATAACTCAAAAACTTCAGAAGCTATGAAGCAAGAAAATAAAAGTGTTGCTGTGCAAAAGAAGAGAAAAAGAGGGGCTGAAAATAGCACTTTGCGGTAGCTGAGTTGACAAATAAAGTGCAGCAGCAAGCAATTTTCGAAAATAGCAGTTTAGAGGGGTATTCCTGTGTGTTTTAGAGTGTTCATTCTACCTACGCTTGCATCCTACGGTCAATGTGGCTCTGATACCAATTTGTGACACCCAGTTCCGAAAATGAACCAAGTGAATGCATATGTGTGCCCAGGATGTTCATCACACATACACATGTAATTCACAAACTCAAATTCAGAATATAACCATGTACAAATAGTGTTTAAGTACTTTATTACATTGACTCATTGTCTCACTCATGAATATCTAACTTATTCTTGCAGCGGAAGACTCTAACGACAATGGAAAATGACTAAAACAGCTGGCTCCAACTCCAACTCCACAGCATGTTGACGGTAGTGCGCACGCCTAGTACTCCACCTGTTCCTCGAAGTACTCTTCTCCTGTAGCTGATGTATATGTGGGAATGCAAGGGTAAATACATGTCGTACTCAGCAAGTGAGGGAAAAGTATGACATGTAGCTTACAACAAGGTAGGGAATAAAGAAGTTCATTGCAGCAAGCAAATTTTATTTCACAAACATGGTAAAAACAGCAACTATTTCTAGGTGAGTTAAATCCCAACATAACCAAGTAATTAAGCAACATTATTTCATCATAATTCACCATTTATCATGCTTCAACCAGCCAATAATCTTTATCAAGTTCATCTCATACTCATAAGTACACATGATCATCTCTTTTTCATAGAACCGAAACCAAATTCATTGTCATGACACAAAAGAGTTTGAAAACCAATCCCAATGGCCATACCCGAGTAACCATCCCAACTTTTGCCTCTAATCATGGATGTTAGCCAGGTGCTTGTGTGAGACCTATGTGTGCTGAATACATTGGCAATTAGAATAAAAGTTAGCATTAACATTCAAAGTTTTGAATATTGCCAAAACATTCTTCTGTGGCAAGGTCCGACAAGTTCTTTGTTAGGTCCGCCAAGTGTTGGCAAGGTCCGGAGAGCTCCTGCAAGGTCCGGAGAGCTTCTGTGAGGTCCGGAGCTTGTTTTTAGGGAGCTCCCGTGAAGTTCAACTCGTAGAACTGCAGCGTCTTGTTTTTGCTTTTAACTCGCAATGTTTCAAACTTGCTTTATGGGAAGGTTTGCTTAGTATTAATTTTCTATGTTTTTGGTGTGTTTTGGTGGTTATGGCTGTTATCATTTGATATGGTTTACAAAATGCTTATGTGACGTGCTCATGTAAGGTGTTGTGGTTTTCGAACTAACGTGAGTCAAGTCGAGGACTTGTGCTCGGAAGAATTGGTTGTTTATTCATATGAAGGTGTTGCTTGAGTTCAAAACATGGCTGGTGACGGGATCCTTGGACTAGTCTCAGGGAGGAGATGAGGTTCCAACAACCAAGTTCGGGAGGAGCTGTGGTTGAGTTGATCGGGAGGTCGCGCAGCATGTTTGGATCAAGGGCAGTGCATATGAAGGTTGCGTGTACGTCGTTGGAAGGTGTTTGCACGTGTGCAAGGAGTGTTTGGACATGGCAACATTGTTCCAAGGCGTGATGAAGAGAAATGGACGTAAAGAATTGGTCGGAAAGGTCCAACCGGCTGGATTGCGTACTCAGGCTGAGGCTGAATCGGATATGGCTCAAATATGGAAGATTTGAGTTGGTTATGATAGGATTTCGTGCTAGGCACGAAGTTGAGTTGTTTTAGGAATGTTTAGAACGTTCCTAAGGTGTTTGGAAGTCTCACGATTGCTTCTATCTGAGAATAGGAGAGTCCTGAGCAGTTATGGTAAGTTAGGATACGAGTCCAATTAGGAGTAGGAGTTCTAGATTGGATTGTTTAGCCTGAGGGCTGGCTATAAAAGCAAGTGAGGCCAGAGCTCTCGTGGCTAGAGAACTTTGGTCTGTTCCTCTTGTGTTTCTATTGAATAAAGTTCATAGTTTCGAGGAGCTTTTGTGCCTTGTTCGTCCGACTTGTTTTTCGTCAAGTCTTTCTCGCCGAGTTTCTGGACAGACCGACGTTGCTTCGGTGTTTCGTTCATAACTCGAGTTTTACAGATCTGATTGACGTGATTCTTTTTGGGTTGTCTTTACAACTCAATTATCTATCATATGTGAAATTTTCACGAGCTTCGCATCTGTAGTTTTTGAGATACACGAGTTTCTTTGCAGCGTTGCAGATCTGTTTTATATCGGGTAGAACAGATTGATCTTCGTTTAATGTTTTGATCGTATCTCAAGTTTTACTTCGTTTTTTCAAGTGATTCTTGTTGCATTAGATCCGTGACTTGATTATCTACCTCTCTACTTGATTTGTCACGGTTGAACACGTTTGAAAACACTTGCACACACGGTTTCTTTAACCGATTGATTTTTTGCTGAGGGGTTTTTGTGGTTTCCGCTGCGAAAAGTTTTAATCTACCATTCACCCCCCTCTGGTAGCTTTTCACGTGCTCTTCGATCCTACAGCTTGTAACCGGAAGCACAGCTATCATGATAGTTTTACACTCTGTAGAGGTGGCACCACTTTACCCACAAGTTCGTGATGTCGTCACCTGTCGACAACTAGAGAAAACCTCCATTATACCAGTACACAACCATCGGTGTATGGCCAAGAGATAACAAAAAAAGACTTTACAAAGGGGATACTAGACTGTAAGGACCCACTGAGGTTTTACCGGCGGGCTCGAATCTCCATTCTCCGACCGACGGGCCCCCTCTTGTGCCATGCAGTTCCCAGGGCAGTTCTCATCGACTCCAGTTCTCTTCGCCATCCAACGGTCCATAACAAACTAGCAACACACCTAATTAGACAGCTAAGCCGCACACATATTTGGCCTTGATGTGACACTGTTTTCCTGGTATATGCTCGCATGAACCGGTCCTTAGATCTATGGCAAGAAAACCACCATCTCATTCAGCAACATCCACGAACAAAGCTCGCCTAGACCTCCCTGATTCCATGCTCATTAACATCATCAAGTTCTCATTATCTTTATTCTCATGAGTGCAGTAGCTAAACAAGTTTTATTTCATCTTCCTGTATCCCGAAGTTAAGCGAAGCAAAAAGGAAAAACGACCATACCTGACTCTTCAACTTTCCCGGCGACAAGGATGTTTAACAAAACTAGTAAACTCCTATAAAAGGGTATGCCATCAAGTTGACACAAGCATACAAGTTTTCGCGAGCAAAACAGTTTCAAAACATGAGATCAATATGGTCAAGTGGCACTTGCCTTGCTCCCGTGGTTTGTGTTGCTCAAGCGTCTCGAAGTCTTGGTACTGTAGTTCCTCGTAGATGGCCTCTTGAGCATGTCCTTCTACTCACGACCACGCACATACAAAACTTACAGCAATCAATTATCATGCACAACTTTACTCAAGATGCAATGAGGTGGATGAATGCAATTCCTATGGTGCAGTTTATAAAAATCAGTTTGTACGTGTTCTTGCATATTTTAGTAGGCTTCCATGGGGTTTTATGATGAACAAGGCTGCTGGGATCAAATGTGGACGTGGTTATGATCTTGCCACACTTTGTAGATCAATTTCACCGTCAAAAATCGACCAAAACATGGTCTGTCCACACACAGAATTTTCTGCTCGCAGGGGGTGGAGAAAACGAGTGCATAGAAACAACGGCAACGTGGTAAGAGGGGTAATAAATACCTACCTAACTTCTTCCTCCTCTCTTCCTTGTGGCAGAACCTCCTCCCTTGCAATGGAAGCAGCGGAAGATTTTCTATGGAGAATTATGAGGCTGCGGCTAGGGCAGAACGTCGGGGGCTTCTTTTCCGGCGACGGCAAGGCATGACGGAGTTCTGACGGCGGCCAAACTCCTACTACAGGTCAGCGACCAAGCCTTGGCAGCAGGGGAGAGAGGGTGGTGGCCAAAAAGAGGGTGGGGATGGCGGCTAGGGGGGAGGGTTTTATTTATCAGGTGGGAAAAGAGCTAGGGAGGCTAAGATTTTAGCAACCCAATTATCCAAGGGCTGAGATTTAATTTTAAAAGAGGTGGAAGTTAGGGGCTGTGATTTTATTATTTATTTTCCACCAATGGCTGAGATTAATTGGGAAAAGAAAAGTCCACAAGAAAAAAGAAAAAAGGGGGGGCTATGGTTCCCCCCCCCCCTAATGGGCTGCGGCCAAGGGGGTGGGGCCCATTAGAGATTCCCCCCCCCCCTAAGTGGGGCAGCCAAAATTGGGGGGAAATTCCCCCCAAACGTGGGGAAAATTCACTAGGGGAATTTTGGGGGATTTGGGGAAAATCAGGAAAATTGAGAAAAATTAGGGAAATTAGGGGAGAGGGGAACTTTGGGGAAAATTAGGGGTGGCCAAATTTGGCTATTTTATTTTATTTTTTATTTTTATTTTTATTTCTTTTTATTTTATATTTATTTTCATTATTTTATATTATTATTTCCTTTTATTATTTTATTTGTTTCTATATTCCTCTCTTTATTTATTCTTCTTTTTAAATGCTTCTCTAAATGAAAAATGTATGCAATGCATGGTGGTAAAATTGAGAATGTTATAGTGCATTTACATGCCTAGATCATGCAGAAGAAGCCATCTCTCATTTGCTAAACCCGGTAGCTCGAATTTTCCATTTTCCCGAAACCTAGTTCATAGTCATAGAGCTCGGTCTAACCCCAAACTCCGAGTTCACGTGTAACCAATGGTCGAGCTAGTTCACAAGAAGACTCCTCACATCCAAGCGCCCCTCCTCGAAAAAGAAACGATGAAAACCATCGAGAATCGGCTAGGTTCTAGCCGTTTTCTCGCTGCCGGTGAAAAATGCCTCGGCTCACCGTCGAGGGTATAGCTGCCAGCCTTTTCATTGTGATTGGGGTCCATTTTCGGATTCCTCGAGTTGCCACGGTACTCTCCAGCCAAACACCAGCCAGTTTGCTGCATCCTAGTGCGAGAACACTGGAACCCTAGCCACCGCTGCCACTGTCGCACGCGTGTTTCCGACCATCGCCGGCGGCCGCCGACCTCTTAGAAGTGTTCAACAGGTCGTGTTAGGGCTAGGCGGCGAGTTTCAGCTCCGGGGGCGGCCGGGAACCCAGTTCCGGCAAGTCTCGCCGGTGTGCGCCGCCGCCGAACTCTGTTGGCGCGAGGTAGAAGATGGCTGAGTTGTGGGGCCTACTGTCAGTATTTTAAACATTTCCAATATTTTCAGTTTTTGGTTCAAATTTCAAATGGCCATAATTTTGTGTAGACAAGTCCAAAAATTCTAAAACCAAATTTGTTGGATTCCTCTCAATCAGTACTTTGTTGAAATGCAAAGAAATTGGTCTGATGATACCTGGAATGTTCTCCAAAATTCCTCAAAGTCAAATTTTGGGAATTAATTGCAGGAGATCCCTGTTATGGAATTTGCTCAAATTTCACCAGAAGATCCTCCATAACTCTAGTGATCCACTGTAAAAATTTGAGCATCACTGGACTCATTTTACTAGGCCAAACCCTATTCCAAATTTCAGCCTTCATTGAAAATTCCCATTTAAACAGAAACTTTTTCAGATTTTTCTATCAACTTCAAAAATCTATTTCTACCTGTAGGTGCTCGAAAAATTATGAAACAACTTTGCTAGAACCAGGGAGACCTTCTCTAATCAGATCTTCCACTGTTAGCTATGTCAAAGCTTCAGATTTGAGATCAAAATTCAGAGAAGCTAAGTACTTGTGGGAATTTTAAGCCCATAAGCTTCCATGAAACTTTCCCCAAGTTTTCTCAGATCATACTCATAAAGTCTAGTACCCACTGGAAAATCCCAAAGCCAATTAAGAACCCTTACTAGCAGTAACTTTTAGTAGAATATTGCATCTTATAAATCATTATCACTCATACCTATATTTTGTTGCATATCATATAGTAACCGAAGTTGAAGACACTTCGGAGGCCTTGGAGATCCTCCCACCAGAAGCTAACTTCCCGTTTGACAATTGACTCACAACCAGGCAAGCCCCGGTTTGCATTTAATTTCTTTTGCAAAGTTTTTCTTTGTATCACTTATGTCTAGGATGAAATGTTTGCATTAGAGTTAAGGTGATTGAAACCCCACTTGCATGACCTCTAAATCCTATGGAGTGTTGGGTAGTCTACATCTTGATCAGTAGAGAATGCCGTGCTAGTACTCTTAGGATTTCGGTAGAAGTCTAGTAGTTGGAATCTACTCGCGAGATAGGATTTTATGACATGGGATAGAAGGAAACGAAGAATGGCTTAAGCAAGTGAAATTGAGATCCAGTAGGGGGATAGGATGCAGCGAGTGAAGGTCTCACGTGTGTAGCCCTGTTGGTGTCGGTTGAGGACTGAGCCGTGTGCGGCCCTGCTGGACAAGTTTGAAAAGTACCGGATGCATACTGGCTATATGGGAACCAGGAAACCGATGTAATTGGTTAACCTGGGTGCCGAGGCTTACCTATAACACCCTCAATTTCACTACCACGCATCGCATACATTTTTCATTTAGAGGAGCATTTCAAAATAAGAAGAAATGGAGAAAGGAATATAGAAATGGAAATTAATAAAGAAAAAATAGCCAAATTGAGCTACCCAAAATTTTCCCCTAATTTCCCCCTTCCCAAAAATTCCAAAATTCTTCCCAATTTTTCCTGATTTCCCCCAAATTCCCCAAATTCCCCTAGGTGAATTTCCCCCACATTAGGGGGAATTTTCCCCCAAATTGGCCACACCAAATTAGGGAGGAGACCCCATGGCTGCAGCCCTTGAGGGGGGAACCCTATCCCCCACCTCTAGGACTCTTTGGTTAAGTCCCCCACCTTTAGGACTCTTTGGTTAAGTCCCCCACCATTATGACCCTTTGGTTAAATCCCCCACCTTTAGGACTCTTTGTTTCCACCTTTAGGACTCTTTGATTGAGTCCCATCTTGCTAGGGCTCTTTGTTTCCACCCCTAGGACTATTTGGTTGAGTCCCATCTTGCTAGGACTCTTTGTTTCCACTCCTAGGACTCTCTTTTTCCCCCTTATAAATATAACCCCCCAGCCACCCCCTATTCCTTTTGGCCGCCCCCCTGCTTCCACAAGTCACCGAGTTGCCCTCCCCCTCTGCCCAAGTCGCCGAGTCCCCCCTGCCGGAGTTTGGCTGCCATCGAGCCCCACAGTCGAACCCCGTCACGCCTCGCCGTCGTCGGAGAAGAAGCCCAACGCTTTGCCCTATCATAATTCCCCACAGAAAAATCCCCCGCTGCTGCTATTGCTAGGAGGGAGAGGCCCTGCCACAAGGAGGAAGTGAGGTAGGTCTTCATTACCCCTCTTACGACGTCGCAGCTGTTTCTACGGATCTGTTTTCTTCGCCCCTTCGAGCAGAAACTTTTGGCGTGTGGACAGATCATGTTTTGGTCGATTTTTGACGGTGGAATTGATCTACATTTTTTGTTGAGATCATCACCACGTCCACACTTGATCCCAGCACCCTTATTCACCATAAAACTCCATGGAAGGCCATTAAAACATGCAAGAACATGTACAAACTGGTTTTAAAAACTGCACCATAGGAATTGCATTCATTCACCTCATTGCATCTTAAGTAAAGTTTGTGCATGATAATTGATTGATGTAAATTTTGTATGTGCGTGGTTGTGAGTAGAAGCACAAGCTCAAGAGGCTGTCTACGAGGAACTACAGCACCAAGACTTCGAGACGCTTGAGCAACACGAACCACGGGAGCAAGGCAAGCGCCCCTTGACCATATTGATCCCATGTTTTTGAAACTGTTTTGCTTGCGAAAACTTGTATGCTTGAGTCAGTTTGATGGGACACCCTTTTATAGGAGTTTACTAGTTTTGTTAACCATCCTTGTTGCCGGGAAAGTTGATGAGTCGGGTATGGTCGTTTTTCCTTTTTGCTTCGCTTAACTTACGGAACACGGGAAGCTGAAATAAAACTTGTTTAGCTACTGCACTCATATGAATAATGATGATGAGAACTTGATGATGTTAATTAGCATGGAATCGGGGAGATCTGTAAAATCCCCAAAAAGTGATAACAAATAATTCAGCACATTTACACTTAGGAAAAATGAGGGGAATTAAAACTTTGAATTATAACAGTGTGAGTTCAAAGTGGTGATTCAAACTTCCCAAAAACTTCCAAACATGGAGATCTAAATTCATAACTTGGGTATCCATAATTAAAATATTCGACCTCCCAAATTTTCAGCTCATTTGGAGGGGTTCTAATACTTGTTTGGAAATAAAGGGGAAAGCCTCAAACTTGAATTCAAATTCAAGTTTCTTATCCTAAAACTCTATGGCCATTCAAAATTCTTGACCTCCGATGAATTCAGTTGAGTTCAACAGTTCAAAATATGAGTTTGTGAGGAAGCAAAGGATTTAATTTGAGGAAAAAAATATCAGAGCTATTCGGTGGGGTGGGACCCGCATGTTAGAGGCACATAAGCAACAGTCAAATTTTCTTCTCTGGGAGCTTGCCACCGAGGGTGAAAAACTTCCACCGAGCTGTGCCTCTGCCTTCCACCGAGCTGCTTGGAAGACTTGCCCCCGAAGGCAGCCCTCGTGCTTGGGTGATCAATAGCCAAAGCAGCTGCCCAAATCAATTTCTATTCTCTGCCTCCAACCAAAGCTTCCCTCAGCTGATCAAGCGCCCACCGAAGAAAAACACAGCATGCAGCCTCTGTGATCGCCATTGTTCAGCCGCCGGTCCTCCCTAGAGCCGGTTGATCCCTCTAGGAGCTGAACCGGTGACTTCCCGACGATTTTCACCGTTCCTCAGCTCGTGGCCAGCCATCTACACCCGGTGCCGAGCTGTTCTTCTCCGGCAAAACAAAGCCGACGTCGCACCTCACTGTTCCTCGTCTTCCAGCCGGTCCAGCGCCCCTACCGCACGAGCAACACCTCCCTAAGGTGCGCTAACGTGTGTAGATCATGTTCCCGACCTTTCCTTGCTCGTCCCCACTGCTGGCTTGCCAGAATTTACATTTTGGCGCCGGTGAACGTGAAGAACCGAGTGTGAGCAAATCGAGAAATTCGTCCAAACGGGTTGATCGTTACTCCTTCAGTTCAAACCATATAAACCTTGGACCCTAGCGCCCTCCGACACCGAAGACCGAAGCAAACTGTCCATCCCACGCCCCGGGCGACGAGAATACGCCGCTGGCGGCAAAAACGGGTCGGTCCTCCAGTGAACCCCCTTTTCCCGCCGTTTGCTGCAAGGATTGGCATACGTTCCTTGTTCCACGTGCTCTAGGGATGCGGTACGGCAGCTTTCACGGATGAAATCGGCTTGGGACATGCCGGAACGCGTCGATGCCGCGCCACTGACCTATTTCCGGTTGTTGTCATGAGGTGAGACCTTGCCCGGCAGCTGCGCTACGTTCCCACGGTCGTGTAGGGCGAAACCGGAGCTAATTTGGTGGAGAATTGAGGGAGAACGAGCTGCGCCACGATCTGTGCCGGTGTGATATGCGTTCTCTGGTGGGAGGTTGAAGAAACACCTGACCCGTGGGCCCCACGTTTGAGTGCTCTGTGTAAAATCCAAACAGAGAGTTGTTTAAATTTTGCAAATTCATAACTCGGTGTAGAAAGCTCCAAAATTAGTGAAACAAATTTTGTTGGAATCCTAAGGAAGATTAATTTGCATAGAAACAAAATTTATGCTATGAAAATATCTAGGATTTGTTCTGTAAATTCTTTTTATATAATCCACTAGTGAGTAATTCCTGGAATATTCCTTTAAGAAATATTCCCATTTTTGGTCAGAAAACTCTTATCCTAGTTATTGATATCCAGTAAAAATCTTAGGATTTTTGGAGGTGATTAAGGTGGCTTTGTCAGGAGGTTATCTCAGAGTTAAGTAAATTAGCTAAAAATCACAAAGTTAATTTCCAGAAAAATATTTCAAACTTCAAACCTCCATAACTTACTGTAGGGATGTCCAAAATTTGTGAAATTTTTTTTGTTGAATTCCTCTCAGTCAGTACTTTGCATAAATGCAAAGAATTTGATGTGAATATCTCTGGAATTTTCTCCAAAATTCATCAAATTTAAATATTTGGAAATTAATTCCAGAAGATCCCTGTTATGGAATTTCCTCAAATTTGTCCAGAAGATTCTTCATGATATTATTGATCTCCTGTAAAAATTTGACATTCATTGTAGTTCATTTACTAGGCTAAATTGTCTTCCAAAATTCAGCCTTTATTTGGAAATTCACATTCTAAACAGAAACTTTTCAGCACTCCTGTCCAACTTCAAAAATTCATTTCTCCCTGTCGGTAGCTCCAAAAATGGTGAAACAAATTTTGTTAGAAACATGGAGACCTACACTAATTATATCTTCCACTGTTAGCCATGTCAAAACTTCAGATTTGGGATCAAAATTCAGAGAAGCCTTGGACTTGTGGGAATTTTGGAGACCACAAGGTTCAATGAAATTTCTCCAAATTTTGCTCAGATCATCCTAAGAGAGTCTAGTATCCACTGCAAAAATCCCAAGTCAAATTAAGGAACCTAAACAGCAGCAGCTAGTAATAGTGGTTCATCTCTTATATAACATTAGCACTTATACATATATTTTGCTACATTTCATATAGTGACCGAAGTTGAGGGCACTCCAGAGCCGTCGGACGTCCTCCCACCAGACGCTGACTCTCCGTTTAACTTGCAACCAGGCAAGCCCCGGTTTGCATTTAAGTACTTTTGCAAAGTTTTCATTTGTATTACTTATGTTTAGGGTGAAATGCTTGCATTAGAGTTAGGGTGATCGAAACACCACTTGCATAACCTCTAAATCCTATGGAGGGTTGGGTAGTTTACAAACTCGACGAGTAGAAAATGCCATGCTAATGTTCTTAGGATCTTGGTAGAAGTCGAGTGGTTGGAATCTACTCGCAAGATAGGATAAAAAGAGGTAGAGAATGGCTTAAGAATGTGAAACTGAGACCCAGCAGGGGGGATAGGATGCAGTGACCGGAGGTCTCATGTGCATAGCCCTGTTGGTGTCGATTGAGGACTTAGCCATGTGCGGCTCTGCTGGGCAAGTTTGAACAGTACCGGATGCATACTGGCATATGGGAACCAGGAAACCGATATAATTGGATAACCTGGGTGCCGAGGCTTACCCAACCGTTTTATAGGAGTGGGTTGAGGGTAGCAAGGTGTAAATCTGTCGGTGGGCGCAGACACACTCCACGCGGGGACCTTCTGCCCGTTACGGATGGACCGGTTTGGCATTTGGGTTGCCTTTGAAAGGTTGTTGCATACAACAGAGTAGGAAGGTGTGAAGCACCACACTTCTGAAAGTGGGTGTATGTGACGTGTTATCTGGGTGCCTCCTGATTGCAATCACCGTCCCTCGCGGTTATTTGAGTACCGCTTGTTCACTGCGCTGTGACGTAGTAAGAAGTGAAAGAAGCCAATTGAATATGCTGCATTGAACTCTTAATGCCTTGAAACCCTGTATGCTGTAGTTGTAGAGCTAATTAAGTTTATCTTCCACTTTGGGCATCACCACATCGGAGGAAAGCGTTTCTTGTTTGATTGTGGACTTCTGATGTGAGGGCTGCCTAAGGCTCATTAAACTGCTGCTATAAAACTGAAAGTAAGGATTAACATATAGGCATGTCTTTATTGCAATGTCTTTATCTCATATTACTAATTCCTACATGTAGAGTTCCATGATTAGGGTGTCGGTTAAGCCTTGCTGAGCCATCGTGCTCACGGTTGCAATATTTGAGCTGTGTGTAGGTGAGAGTTATAAGGAAGGGTCCGAGGAAGAGGTGATGCCCCCGTCGGGGTACACGGCCGAGCTGGAGCCCTGCACGCCGCCATGATCTTCAGTTGTATGTTGCTAGTGTGTAACGTCCCCAGGATGGACGGCTGCACTTTTGCTTAGATAGGATGAGAGACTAGTATGTATAATACTTCCGCTATATAAATAAGTTTGTAAAAGACTTCCACTATGTTTTTATGTCAAATAAAAGTTTGTACGTTGTTTATATTCTTTTCTTGTGCGCGGTTGGGTGCCGCATCGCACGGCACCACCCTCGGTGATCCCGGAGTGGGTGAACCACGGGGCGGTCCCCACAGATCTAGGCAAGCTTGGTTCGTGGATGTTGCTGAATGAGATGGTGGTTTACTTGCCATAGATCTAAGGACCGGTTCATGCGAGCACATGCCAGGAAAACAGTGCCACCACAAGGCCAAATATGGGGGCGGCTTAGCTGACTAATTAGGTGTGTTGCTAACTTGTTATGGACCGTTGGATGGCGCGGGGAATGGGAGTCGAGAGGGACTTCCCTGAAAACTGCATGGCACAAGAGGGGGGGCGTGGGTGGGAGAATGGAGATTCGAGCCTGCCTCAGAAACCTCAGTGGGTCCGTACATCCTAGTAACCCCTTTGTAAAGGCTATTTTGTGATCTCTTGGCCATACACCGACAGTTGTGTACTGGTATAATGGAGGTTCTTTCCAGTCGCGGACGGGTGACGAAATCACAAAGTTGTGGGTAAAGTGGTGCCACCTCTGCAGAGTGTAAAATTATCATGATAGTCGTGCTTCCGATCACAAGCACCTGGCCAACTTCCATGATTAGAGGCAAAACTTGGGATGGTTATTCGGTATGGTTGTGGTATGGTTATTGAATGTTGCCTAGAGGGGGGGTGAATAGGCTAATAAAACCTGAAATTATAATAAACAGCGAATAAAACCAGAGCAGGCCGGACTAGTCTGGTCTGAGGTCGGACTAGTCCGGTCCAAGTTTAAATTTGTGATTTAAGTTTCCTTTTAAGTTTGTTTGAGCGGAAAATATGTGGTAGTCAAATGATATCACTAATTAGTTGAGAATGATTAGATTGTGAAATAGTAGAACAATTTGCGGGAAATAACACAATGAAAGCTTGACAAGTAATTCTAGTGATCAAATGAGATAGTAGAGGAACAAAGAGACACGATTTATCCCAAGGTTCGATTCCACACAGGAATCTACGTCCTCGTTGAGGAGTCCACCAAGGACCGGGTCTTTTCCAACCCTTCCCTCATCGAGCGATCACAAAGATCAAGCCTGGGCTTTCTCACTATCAATCGAATGTGAATACAATGCTCTTATGGGCTACTCACACCTTGAGGCTCCCTACACCAACCAAGTAGTTCTAGAATTCAAAGTACAACTGTTAAGAACTCAAAATAACAGTTAGAGTGCAAGAGAATCAAACCGAGAGCTCAAACGTCGATCACCACGTCTTTCCTCTCACAAAAACCACTAACTCCTTAAGATCCAATCATAGGGGTCTAAAAGGTGAGGAAAAAGGCTTAGAAGAGCTCTAGGAAAGAGTTTTCAGCGCTTAGGTTCGTGTCTTGCCAATTCTCAGCCGGGGGTCTCCTTTTATAGAAATCCCGGCATTTAGCCATTACCAACTAAAGTCCGGACTAGTCCGGTCCCAACCCCGGACTAGTCCGTTCTTGAGGGACCACTCACGTCACCGGTTACCAAATAAAGTTTTAGTGACCGTTGGATTCAAACAGTCATGAAACCCCGGACTAGTCCGGCCAAGAGCGGACTAGTCTGATCTCAATCAGGAACCTTTGTTCCGTATGAGAACGGACTAGTCTGGTAAGGGCTGACTAGTCTGGCCCAAAGGGCAGACTAGTCCGGTCTTACCAGACTTAGTCTAAAAACTCTCTAAACTGGAGCTGCGGACTGGTCCAGCCAACCTCGGACTAGTCCGAGCTCATACAGGAACCTTTGTTCCATCCTAATTCGGACTAGTCTGAAAAGATCGGACTAGTCCGGCCTGTGGAGCGGACTAGTCCGATGGCACTCAGAGACTTCTTCTCCGGACCTAAGCGGCTTAGTCCGCTTAGCGGACTAGTCCGACCTCTTGGGCGGACTAGTCCGGCCTTCTAAGACTTAGTCTCATAACGGCTCAGACTCACACAATAACGGACTAGTATGGCCTTGAATGGACAAGTCCGAACTGACTTAGAGACTTTTTATCCGGTCCAAAACGGATTAGTCCGGAGCTGAACGGACTAGTCCGGCCCATGGTCCGGACAAGCCTGGTCTCCCCTTTTCTTCATGTCTATGACTACTTCGTCTTATAATTCTAACTTTCTACCCTTCGTTTGAGCTCTCTCATGATTCTCAAGCACTCTAAAAGAGAAGACCCTATACACAACTAGAAAATGTGAAGATTAATAGAAAATACTATTTTCTACTCTTTCAAGTTTTCTTCTTTTCCTTTTGCTTCTTGAGAGACTCCATATCCATTTCTTTGATCAACACCTGTGCTCATACTCAGTAGAAACTTATTAGCATCTTAATTGTTGTCATCAATCAACCAAAACCCACGGGGATTACCTAGATGCATCTTCAATCTCCCCCTTTTTGGTGATTGATGACAACTCATTAAGATTTTCGAAAAGTAGATTGTTTTCATAATGATTTACTCCCCCTACATGTGTGCATAATGGATTATCAAGAAAAATATGCACAAGAGTGAGTACTTGGGGAATTTCATGCTTACATGTGTTATGGTGGTGTGACTAAGTGTGATGTAAGCAGTAACCACATTAAGAAAGATATAACATTTACGAGCAAGCATATTTCAATATGGCATAATATGAAAACATAAAATAGCATATTCATTACAAACATAACGTGGCATAATGTAGCATAGTTATTACAAACCAGCATAAAATGAGTTTAAAGAGCAAGACTATGACTATGACTAGACTACTCCCCCTTATTCTCTCCCCCTTTGGCATCAAGGCACCAAAAAAGGGACAGAAAAAGGAGAAAACCTAATCACTATCATCTTGATCTTCGTCGTGGTCACTCTGAGTCTCCTCGTCCTCATCCTCATCTTCATCTTCATCTTCATTGTCATCCTCGTGATGAGTGTGGGAGGTAGGAGGAGCAGCTGAGGAGGATCCAAAGTAGGTCAGCTCATTCTCCGTGAGAGTGGGGAACTCTGTCACTTCATCATCATATGATGACGGTGGAGACATAGGTATCTCCATCTTGTCGCACATGGCCTTGAGATACTTCTCTTAGCGTTGCTTCATTTTCTGCGTATGAACTTCCACCTTCCGGCACGAGGAGAATATGGCCTTGAAGATTTTGAGCAGTCCACTAGAGGAGCCACTCGATGATGGAGGGATGGATGGTCCCGCAGAGGAGGATGGAGCTGCAGTGGATCCCCCGCCCAAGGATGCAGGACGGCGAGGAAGAGGAGTCGGCATCTGAGGACGTAGCTTCCTATGCTTCACATCCTTTGCAAACTCTAGTCATGTGACTTTTTCAATCATGCACATGATGTATGGTGCATAGCCACAAGATCTGTTCGGGGTGTGAGAGATGTTGAAGATGTCGTTGTAGATGTAGTCAAAGACATTGAATCTTTCTTCTTCATTGAGCAGCTTCAACAGATTTCTGAGATACCCCTGTATCATCCCTGCATCTTCATCTTTTGGAGCTAGAGTCTTCCTTAGAATCCTGTTCATCACTCCAAAGAAAGGTTTGATGTTGTGGGTTAATGATGCCTCATAGGAGAGATATGAAGGATACATGAAGTCCAAGTCATCCTTTCCCAAGGTTCTCTCATTATGAACTATGATCTCATAGTTCAAGTGCTCCCCAAGTCCAAGAATGCGAGCAAACTCATCATATAGAACATAGTACACCACACCATTTGTCATCCACGTGATTTTCCTATTTCCATAGGTGTGGAAGTAGTAGGTGGTGTAAAACTGGACTATGACCTCAATGTTCCAATCATATTGAAAAGCCATCAAGTCTTTGATCCCATGGCGTTCTATTGCTTCAATTACTGCATCAAAGGCTTGATGTTTCTTGTTGGCCATGTATGGCCAGTCCACCCACTGAGCATCAACTACCAGTGTCTTCATTGGGAGATAGACAAGCCGGTAATAGTCACAATGGAAGTCACACCAGAAGCAAGGGTCTGATGTGGACTTCTCGTACTTGTAAACTTCCTCCTCCCAGAACCTTCTGGCTTTGTCGGCTCCTTTCCCCTTGAAGGTTGCACTTGCCAAATTGGGTTGGCAGTTTGGGTTGTGCATGGGAGGTGCCCTTTCAAGGGGCCTAACAGGTCCCTGTGGGGGATTTTCCCTTCCCCGTCTAGGGTTGTCACGAATGATGAGTCCCCTGTTGGCTAGAGCCTTTTTCCTGGAAGGATCAGCTGATTTGCCTTTTCCTTTGTCTTGGGTCGATTTTTGTGGCTCGGCAGGCTGTTTGTCCTTCAGGGTGACTAGTCTCTTCCTCCTTGGAGGATCAACGGACTGGGAGGCTTGTGCTTCTCTGTCAGCCCGTTTCTTCGTCCGAGCCTCCCTTGCAGCAGCCTCTACTGCCTCTGCCTCGGCTGCCGCACGATAAGCGGCTTGGCGAGCCGCTTCGGCCTCGGGGTTTGGAAGAGGACTGTCGCTGGGTCCTGACATGATCTGGTGAGAAAAGAAGTATTTAGCTGATGGGGTATTGCGTTTAAATTAGTTTACAAAACCAAAGTTAGGGGCTAAGACTGTATCAGCCGGACTTGTCCGGGCAGGAGGCGGACTAGTCCGCTCTGGCCGGACTTGTTCGGTTGGAGTCCGGACTAGTCCGGACTCTACAGTTTTAAACCCTAACTAATGTGATTTGATTACTAATTCAGCAAAGTAGTCGCAATACCATGGGGTTTTGAAATAATATGGTATAGGAATCTCAGAGAAGCCCTAAGGTACTAAAGGTATGTCCTAGGAATAAGATTTTTGTGAAAAGTCAAGTCTAGGTTAAAAAGTACCTTAGAGTGAAGGAATTTGATGAGTTCCGCGGTTCGAAGGAGCGGAGATGGTCGGAGAAGAGTTCCCTGCACTCCACAAGCCTTGAATCGAGGATGCCTTCGAGGGATTTGAGGGAGAACTCCAAAATTGCCAATGGGGGCGAGTTTTGGAGGAGAGAAGTGGAGTGGAGGTGAATGAGGGAGAGGGAGGGGTGTCAGCCCGACCCTTGGAGGTTAAGTCTCCAGGGGCCGGACTAGTCCGGTCACCAGTCCGGTCAGTCGGACTAGGTCCGGACTAGTCTCTAGTCCGGACTTGTCCGGGTGCTGGGCGGACTAGTCCGTTGTGGACTTGTCCGCTGCATCTCGGACTTCTTAGGATGCCCAGACTTGTCCGGCCTCTAGGTCGGACTAGTCCGGCTCTTAAAGTCTAAAAATTCTTATATATATTAGAATTTTGCCTTTGTTTGCGGTGGATTTACTTGCACCTGCTATATGGTCCATATATATATATATATATATATATATATATATATATATATATATATATATATATATATATATCAAACACATAATTACATGATGACCACAATATAGCCAAAAATAATATGAGAGAAGAAATAGAGGAGAAACAAGTTTTTCACAGTCGTGCATATTTTGAAAGTTGTGGAAGAATTTGGAGAACTTCTATTTGCACAACTTTTCAACTCACATTCCTAGAGTCTAGTATATTCAGCTCATTTCGAAGTTCACAAAATCGTTTTTCATCGAGTGGTTTGGTAAAAATATCGGCTAGTTGTTTTTCAGTTCTTACGTGTAAGATAGCTATGTCCCCCTTTATAGAATAATCTCTCAAAAAGTGATGCCGGACGTCTATGTGTTTGGTCCTATAGTGCTCAACGGGATTGTGTGCTATCTTAACGGAACTCTCATTGTCACAAAGGAGTGGAATGTGGTTCATATTGTGACCATAATCCCTTAGATTTTGTCACATCCAAAGAAGTTGAGCACAACAACTCCCAGCTGCAATGTACTCCGCCTCAGGTGTGGAGAGAGCAATGGAATTTTGTTTCTTGGATGACCATGATACTAGGGACCTACCCAATAATTGACAAGTCCCTGAGGTGCTTTTTCTATCTATTTTACATCCGGCGTAATCCGCATCGGAGTATCCGATGAGATTAAACTTAGACCCCTTTGGATACCATACTCCTAGGTTAGGTGTGGGAACTAGATATCTTAGGATCCTTTTAACGGCTGTTAAATGACATTCTCTAGGTGATGCTTGAAACCTTGCACATAAACATACACTAAGCATGATATCGGGTCTAGATGCACAAAGATAAAGTAATGAGCCAATCATGGAGCGATATACCTTTTGATCCACGCTTGGTCCATCTTCATTGAGGTCAAGGTGCCCATTTGTTGCCATTGGTGTCTTGATAGGTTTTGCTTTGTCAATGTCGAACTTCTAGAGTATGTCTTGTGTGTACTTGGTTTGACTAATGAACGTGCCTTCCTTGAGCTGCTTGACTTGAAATCCGAGGAAGAACTTGAACTCTCCCATCATGGACATCTCAAACCTATCTGTCATTATCTTACTAAACTCATTGCAAAAAGATTTGTTAGTAGAACCAAATATAATGTCATCGACATATATTTGGCACACAAAGAGATCGTTGTCTACATTCTTTGTGAATAGTGTATAATCTGCCTTGCCTATCTTAAAACCATTATCAATGAGAAAGTCTCTAAGACATTCATACCAAGCTCTAGGATCTTGTTTGAGTCCATAGAGAGCTTTATGCAACTTAAACACATGATCAGGATATTCTTGGTCTTCAAAACCAGGTGGTTGCTCCACGTACACCTCATCCTTGATTGGACCGTTTAGGAAGGCACTTTTTACATCCATTTGATAGAATTTAAAATCATGATGAGTAGCATAGGCTAATAAAATACGAATAGACTCAAGCCTAGCTACAGGAGCAAAAGTTTCATCGAAATCCAAACCTTCGACTTGAGCATATCCCTTTGCCACAAGTCTGGCCTTATTTCTCGTCACCACTCCGTGTTCGTCTTGCCTGTTGCGGAACACGCACTTGGTGCCTACCACGTTTACATTTGGTCTTTTCACTAGCTCCCATACTTGATTTCTTGTAAAGTTTTTTAACTCTTCTTGCATGGCTACCACCCAATCTGGATCCTTGAGTGCATCTTCCACCCTAAAAGGTTCCAAGGACGACACAAAAGAGTAATGTGCACAAAAGTTAGCTATACGAGAACGTGTTGTTACCCCTTTTGTGATATCTCCAAGGATGTTATCAACGGGGTGATCTCGTTGAATGCTTTGATGAACCCTTGGGTGAGGCACTTGATTTCTTGAGCGGTTTTCTTCTTCTTCTTCTCCCCCTTGATCAACACCATGGTTTCGATTTTCTTCTTCCTCAAACTGACCGTCTTGATCTTGGGGTGCTTGAGTTTGATCTTGAGTGAGAGGTGCCAATTGTGATGAGCTTGTAGCATCTTCTCCTACATTTTCTTGGGGACGGATTTCTCCAGGGCCCATTCTTATTAGTGCTTCACTTGGTGCTTCTTCTTCATCTAATACACATTGATCAACTTGCTCCGCTTGGGAGCCATTAGTTTCATCAAACACCACGTCACGTGCAATTTCAACGCACCCGGAGGTTTTGTTGAAGACACGATAAGTGTAGGTGTTTGAGTCATAACCAAGTAGGAAACCTTCATCGGATTTCAAAGCAAATTTTGAAGTCCTAGGCTTCTTGTTAAGAATATAGCATCTACTTCCAAAAACTCGAAAGTAGGAGATATTGGGTTTGTTACCGGTTAGGAGCTCGTATGAGGTTTTCTTCAAAAGTCGATGGAGGTAGAGGCGGTTTGTAGCATGACAAGCGGTGTTGACCGCCTCCGCCCAAAATCGATCCGAGGTATTGTATTCATCGGGCATGGTTCTTGCCATCTCTATGAGTGTTCGGTTCTTCCTTTCAGCCACCCCATTTTGTTCGGGAATATAAGGGGCTGAAAACTCATGTTTGATGCCCTCTTCATCCAAAAATTCTTCTACTTGAGTGTTCTTGAATTCAGAACCGTTTTCACTCGTTATCTTCTTAGTTTTTGAGGAAAACTCGTTTTGAGCTCTCCTCAAGAACTTCTTGAGGATACCTTGAGTTTCTCCCTTATCATGCAAGAAAAATACCAAAGTGAAACGAGAATAATCATCAACAATTACAAGACCATACTTGTTACCGCCAATGCTTATATAGGTGACAGGGCCGAAGAGGTCCATGTGAAGCATCTCCAATGGTCTTGTTGTCGTCATCACATTCTTGGCGGGATGAGCTGTTCCAATTTGCTTTCCTGCTTGGCATGCACTACATGGTCTATCCTTTTCAAAAACAACATCTTTTAGTCCACGGATGTGATCCCCCTTTAGAAGCTTTTGTAAGTTCCTCATTCCAACATGGGCTAGTATTCTATGCCATAGCCATCCCATGTTGGTTTTTGCTATTAAGCATGTGTCAAGCTGAGCTTTATTTGTGGAAAAATCCACCAACTAAAGCTTTCCCTTTAACACACCCTTAAAGGCAATTGAGTTGTCACTTCTTCTAGAGACGGTCACATCCTCGTTAGTAAACAAGCAATTATAACCTTTCTCACATAGTTGAGATATGGACAATAGATTATAATCCAATGATTCAACGTGTAGAACATGTGAAAGAAAGTGTTGAGAAGAGATTGCAATTTTACCAACACCTAGTACCCTTCCTTGGCTGTTGTCACCAAAATTTAGATCATCATTTTATGCATACTCGACAAACATTTTCCTCTTTCTGGTCATATGGTTAGTGCACCCACTATCTAGCACCCATTTAGTGCCACCGAAGGAGTAGACCTGCAAAACAATTTAAACTTTGCTCTTAGGTACCCAAACTTGGTTGGGTCCTTTGAGGTTAGTTACTAGGCATTTGGGCACCCACACACAAGTTTTTGGACTCTTGTGAAGTGGCCCAACATATTTTGCATAAACTTTACCATACTTGCTTTTCATAAGAACATAATATGCATAGAAATTATGAAATACTATAGATTTTACATTTTTGGTAATCTTATGTGAAGTAGATGCAAGGTTGTTACTCTTGTATTGACTTGAGTTTCTTTTACGAAGGCTACGCATTTGCTATTGTTTTTAAGGATTCTAGCATTTTGCTTTCCTCCCCTAGTATAACCAAGTCCATCTTTGATAAAGGGAGATCTTGTGATTGTGTATGCACTACGTGCATATTTGATTTTTTCTTTGTCAAAGATCCCACTCTTGTGTGTATTCTTGCTTTGTGCCTCTTTGAGCTCATTTTCTAAGTTTAATACAATGCTAGCACATTTACAAGTTTTAGTGTTGGATTCTATATTTGTTGAGAGAGAGTTTTTGGAGGATGAATTAGTTGACACACTTGACTTAAGTGAGTCAAGTTGTGCTTCAATATTCTTGTGAGCTTTGGTTAAACTTACAAGTTCATCTTGAAGTGCTACATTCTCACTTTTAAGCTGAACGCATGTCTCCTTGCTCATGGCAAGTTCGCTTTCAAGTGTTCTACTCTTTTCTCTCTCAAGTTCAAGAAGTTTCTCAATCTCAAGGTTTCTTTCCTTTTCAAGGATAAGCAATTCTTCTTGTTGATTGAGAAGCTCTTCTTGTTCAAATATTTCATCCGATAACATTTTCATTTTAGCTATAGCCTTTTTGTTTAATCCTCTAAACATGAATTCGTTTTCACTACTACTATCAAAGTCACTATCATCTTTAATATGTAACTTAGAAGGTTTAGTCATTACCTTGCGCTTTCCTTCCTTTGCCATGAGGCATGTGTGACTTCGGCTCTTCCAATCACCCTTGTTTGGCAAGAGTGATTTCTTCATGGTTGGCCTCTTGATGGCTACGGTTGCCACTTTTTCTTCATCTTCGGAGGAGGATTCTTCATTTGAGTCCCATTCTTCTCCAATGTGAGCTTGTCCATACGTCTTCTTCTTTGTGAAGAATTTCTTATCTTGAGGCTTCCCATCCTTCTTCTTTCTCTTGTCATCTTCCTTGCTATGGGAGCAGTTCACAATGAAATGCCCATGTTCTCCACAGTTTAGCAAGTCTTCTTTGTTCTTGACTTGTCCTTGTCTTTGCTCTTGTTCTCATAGTGATGTCTTCTCCTTCTCCTCATCAACCTTTTGAATCTTTTGATGAAGAACGCCATTTCTTCATCATCCATGTCCATGCTCTCATCATCACTTTCTTCATCTTCACTTGTGAGTTGTGTTTCTTTTGCCTTGGACTTGGATGTGACCTTGAGAGCAATGCCCTTATTCTTGGATGAAGTGATCTTGGCTAGGTCATTGATGTGTTGGGATTCCTTTTCCATCATCTCGTGGTTAATGATCTTCCCTAGCACTTCATCCGGAGTCATCAAGTGAAAGTTTGGACTTTCCCGGATTAAGGTGCATAGGGTCACATTGCGAGGCATAAATGCTCTTATCATTCTTTTAACCACCTCATGGTCATTCCATTTCTTGCATCCGTACGCCCGACTCTTGTTGATAAGAGTTTTGAGTCGGTTGTACATTTCTTGAGGTGTTTCGCCTTCTTCCATGGCGAACCTTCCAAGTTCTCCTTCTATCATCTCAATCTTAGCTTCCCTCACGGATCGGTTTCATTCATGTGCGATCTTTAGGGTGTCCCAAATATCTTTGGCGAGCTCCAACCCATCTACCGTGTTAAATTCTTCAATGCTTAGAGATGAGTTGAGCACGGCTGCTGCTTGTGCATTGCGATGGATTTGTTGTTCTTGTTCTAGGGTAAGTTCATCCTCGTCTTCGGGGATATCTATACCTGTACACACCACATGCCAAAGACTTGGGTTCAAGGAAATTAGATGCAACTTCATGTTGTGTTTCCACATTGTATAGTTAGTTCCATCAAAGTGAGGTGGTTTGCCTAGAGGAATTGATAAATAACTGGAATGAGAATTTAGTCGTTCATAGTAAAAGGATACCGCGAGTAGTCTTGTTGACTACTCTTGAGTTTCTTCTCCAACTTCTCCTTCTTTTTCTTTTTAGCCTCCTCCTTCTTCCTTTTGAGGAGTGCCATGAGACGAATAACTTCTTCATCTTCTTCTGAGCTTGTAACGTCTTGTGGAGGAGCAACTGCGGGAGGCGGGTTAGAACCTTGTTCTTCAAAGTTGCTCGAACTTGATCCTTTTCCCTTGTTGAGATCGATTTGGCTACCGACCTTGTCCCCCATCTCCTCTCCAAGCGGTTAAGCTTTAATGGAGAGTTAGGCTCTGATACCAATTGAATGTTGCCTAGAGGGGGGTGAATAGGCTAATAAAACCTGAAATTATAATAAACAGCGGATAAAACCAGAGCAGGCCGGACTAGTCCGGTCTGGGTCGGACTAGTCCGGTCCAAGTCTAAATTTGTGTTTTAGGTTTCTTTTTAAGTTTGTTTGAGCGGAAAATATGTGGTAGTCAAATGATATCACTAATTAGTTGAGAATGATTAGATTGCGAAATAGTAGAACAATTTGCGGGAAATAACACAATGAAAGCTTGACAAGTAATTCTAGTGAGCAAATGAGATAGTAGAGGAACAAAGAGACACGATTTATCCCGAGGTTCGATTGCACACAGGAATCTACGTCCTCGTTGAGGAGTTCACCAAGGACAGGGTCGTTTCCAACCCCTCCCTCACCGAGCGATCACAAAGATCAAGCTCGGGCTTTCTCACTATCAATCGAATGTGAATACAATGCTCTTAGGCTATACTCACACCTTGAGGCTCCCTACACCAACCAAGTAGTTCTAGAATTCAAAGTACAACTATTAAGAACTCAAAATAACAGTTAGAGTGCAAGAGAATCAAACCGAGAGCTCAAACGTCGATCACCACGTCTTTCCTCTCATAAAAACCACTAACTCCTTAAGATCCAATCTTAGGGGTCTAGAAGGTGAGGAAAGAGGCTTAGAAGAGCTCTAGGAATTAGTTTTCAGCGCTTAGGTTCGTGTCTTGCCAATTCTCAGCCGGGGGGTCTCCTTTTATAGAAATCCCGGCATTTAGCCGTTACCAACTAAAGTCCGGACTAGTCCGGTCCCAACCCCGGACTAGTCCGTTCTTGAGGGACCACTCACGTCACCGGTTACCAAATAAAGTTTTAGTGACCGTTGGATTCAAACGGACATGAAACCCCGGACTAGTCCGGCCAAGAGCGGACTAGTCTGATCTCAATCAGGAACCTTTGTTCCGTATGAGAACGGACTAGTCTGGTACGGGCGGACTAGTCCGGCCCAAAGGGCGGACTAGTCCGGTCTTACCAGATTTAGTCGAAAAACTCTCTAAACTGGAGCTGCGGACTAGTCCAGCCAACCTCGGACTAGTCCGAGCTCACATAGGAACCTTTGTTCCGCCCTAATTCGGACTAGTCTGAAAAGATCGGACTAGTCTGGCCTGTGGAGCGGACTAGTCTGATGGCACTCAGAGACTTCTTCTCCGGACCTAAGAGGCTTAGTCCGCTTAGCGGACTAGTGCGGACTCTTGGGCGGACTAGTCCGGCCTTCTGAGACTTAGTCTCATAACGGCTCAGACTCACACAACAACGGACTAGTCCGGCCTTGAACGGACAAGTCCGAACTGACTTAGAGACTTTTTATCCGGTCCAAAACGGATTAGTCCGGATCTGAACGGACTAGTCCGGCCCATGGTCCGGACAAGTCCGGTCTCCTCTTTTCTTCATGTCTGTGACTACTTCGTCTTATGATTGTAACTTTCTACCCTTCGTTTGAGCTCTCTCATGATTCTCAAGCACTCTAAAAGAGAAGACCCTATACACAACTAGAAAATGTGAAGATTAATAGAAAATGCTATTTTCTACTCTTTCAAGTTTTCTTCTTTTCCTTTTGCTTCTTGAGAGACTCCATATCCATTTCTTTGATAAACACCTGAGCTCATACTCAGTAGAAACTTATTAGCATCTTAATTGTTGTCATCAAATCAACCAAAACCCACGGGGATTACCTAGATGCACTTTCATGGGATTGGTTTCGGGACTGTTTTGGGTCATAAAAATGAGTTTGATTTTGGTTATATGAAAATGAGATGGTTATGAATATTTATGAGTATGAGATGAACTTGAGAAAGATTATTGTCTAGTTGAAGCATGATAAATGGTGAATTATGATGAAAGAATGTTACTGAATTACTTGGTTATGATGGGATTTAACTAACCTAGAAATAGTTGCTGTGTTTACCATATTTGTGAAATAAAATTTGCTTGCTGCAATGAACCTTTTTATTTCCTACCTTGTTGTAAGCTACATGTCATACTTTTCCCACACTTGCTGAGTACGACATGTACTCACACTTGCATTCCCACATATACATCAGCTACAGGAGAAGAGTACTTTGAGGAACATGTGGAGTACTAGGCGTGCGCAGTACCATCAACATGCTTGTGGAGTTGAAGTTGGAGCCTGCTGTTTTAGTCATTTTCTGCTGTCGTTTAGAGTCTTCTGCTGCAAGAATAAGATAGATATTCATGAGTGAGACAATGAGTCGATGTTATAAAGTACTTAAACATTATTCGTACGTGGCTATATTCTGAATTCAGTTTGTCGAATACGTGTGTATGCGTGATGAACATTCTGGGCACACATATGCATTCACTTGGTTCATTTTTCGGAACTGGATGTCACATTACCCAACTTTTTTATAGGAGTGGGTTGAGGGTAGCAAGGTGTAAATCTGTCGGTGGGCACAGACACGCTCCGCGTGGGGACCTCCTGCCCATTATGGATGGACCTGTTCGGCATTTGGGTTTCCTCTGAAAGGTTGCTGCATACAACAGAGTAGGAAGATGTGAGGCACTACACTTCTGAAATGGGTGTATGTGACGTATTATTCGGGTGTCTATTGATTGCAATCACTGTCCCTCACGGTTACTTGAGTACCGCTTGTTCACTGCGTTGTGACGTAGTAAGAATTGAAAGAGGCTAGAAGAATATGATGTATTGAATTATCATTGTATTGCAACCACGTATGCTGTAGATGTAGAGCTCACTAAAGTTATATTCCACTTTGGGCATAACCACATCGGAAGGAAGCGTTTCTTGTTTGATTGTGGACTTCTGATGTGAGGGCTGCTCAAGGCCTATTAAATTGCTGCTGTAAAACGGACAGTAAGTATTTACATGTAGGTGAGTTCTTTATTGCAATGTCACCTCCTATGTTAGTATCCCTGTGTGACGCCTGGTTCCAAGAACAGAACCAAGCTAATGCATATGTGTGCCTACGATGTTCATCACACATAACACATATAATCCACAAACTGAATTCAGAATATAACCATGAATAAATAGGGTTTAAGTACTTTATTACAATGACTCAATGTCTCACTCATGAATGTCTATCTTATTCTTGCAGCGGAAGACTCTAAACGACAACAGAAAGTGACTAAAGACAGCAGGCTCCATCTTCAACTCCACAGGCATGTTGACGGTAGTTCGCACGCCTAGTACTCCACAAGATCCTCGAAGTACTCTTCTCCTGTTGCTGATGTTTATATGATAATGCAAGGGTGAGTACATGTCGTACTCAGCAAGTGCAGGAAAAGTATGACATGCAGCTTACAACAAGGTAGGAATAAAAAGGCTCATTGCAGAAAGCAAATTTTATTTCACAAACATGATAAAAACAGCAACTATTTCTAAGTGAGTTTAATCTCATCATAACCATGTTGTAACAGCAACATTTCCTTCACCATAATTCACCACTTATCATGTCTCAACCAGCCATTAACCTTTCTCAAGTTCATCTCATACTCATAAATATTCATAACCATCTCATATTCTCATAACCGAAACCAAACTCATTTTCATGACTCAAAACAGTTTCAAAACCAATCCCAATGACCATACCATAACCATACCGAACATCCATCCCAAGTTTTCCCTCTAATCATGTGAGTTGGCCAGGTGCTTGTGAACGGAAGCGCAGCTATCATGATAGTTTTACACTCTGCAGAGGTGGCACCACTTTACCCGCAAGTTTGTGATTTCGTCACCCGTCAGCGACTGCAGAACCTCCATTATACCAGTACACAACCGTCGGTGTATGGCCAAGAGATCACAAAAATATCCTTTACAAAGGGGCTACTAGATGTATGGACTCACTAAGGTTTCACCAGCAGGCTCGAATCACCATTCTCCCACCCACGGGCCCCCTCTTGTGCCATGCAGTTCCCAGGGCAGTCCTCTATCAACTCCCATTCCCCGCGCCTTCCACGGTTCGTAACAAACTAGCAACACACCTAATTAGTCAGCTAAGCCGGATTCATATTTGGCCTTGTGGTGGCACTGTTTTCCTGGCATGTGCTGGCATGAACCGGTCCTTAGATCTACGGCAAGTAAACAACTGTAACACCCCAAAAATCTTGTTAAGAACCTAAATCATGTTAAGAGGGGAATTTAAAAATTTTTGGACGTGTTGCATGTTTTGCAAAAATTCGAATTCAAACTGAAATTCAATTTAAACTCAAAACAGAAAAGAAATAGAAAAAGAAAAAGGAAAACAGAAAAAAACTGGCCAGTGGGCCGAAACCCACCAGCCGGCCCAACCAGCGCCCGCGCCAGTCCGCAGCCGCGCGCGCCGCTTCCTCCCACTGACAGGCGGGGCCCGCCAGCCTTCTTCTTCCTCGCGCCCGCGCCGGGACTCTCTCACCCGAATCGAAACCAATCGGTAATTCTCGCGTATTCCAGCCGAATTCCATTCGGGGGCGACGCAAACTCGATCTAAACCACCCCGCCGCCCTCCCCCATTTATAAAAACTCCGGCCTCGTTCTGTTTTTCCCACGCGATCTGCTATTTTTCCTCCGGTGAGAACCCGAGCCTTCTCCGGCGAATTCTGGCTGATCTACGCTCGGAAATTCCGATCTAACTCGCTAGTCTTGATCCACCGCCTCCGGGAAACCTTGCAGGTGCAGAAAACTCGGTGACTTGCGGTGTAAACACAGCGCCGACGAGCCTCGCCGTGTATTCACCTCGGACCTTGTCGCCGATCACCTTCCAGGACCTCCGAGCTCAAGAAAACCCCCGAGGTGAGATCCCCGACCTCTCCTCCACCGATCTATGCCATAAGATCACAGTTCTAGGAAGAATTCTCGAAGATCCGAAAGTCTCTGGCGAGATCGCCGCTTCCCGCCGCCGTGCGCCGCCGGCAGCGCCGCCCGCGCTCGATCAGAGTGACGTGGCCGCTTGTGCGCCGTTTATTTTAAATCGCACGGTAGGGTTTAAATCCCCGCGTACCGGTTCGACGTTATAATCTCAGCCGTCGGTTTAAAATCGGACGGTCCACGTCAGCCCCGCGTTATAAAGACTGGAAATCTTACGTGCTACCCCCTGGGGTTCTCGGGAAATAAGAGCTAGCCCCGGAAACTTCTGATCTAGCCCCTGGAACTTCAGAAAATCATGTAAATTCATTTAAAAATCAGTTTTAGCCCCTGGACTTAATAAAAATTAGGAAAACCCCCTCTTTTATGTGTAGCTAGACCCCTGAAAATTCTTAAAATAATATTATAGACCCTGTAGTGGGGTAAGTTTACCTTTTTAACCCTATTTGATATTAAATGTAGGAAATTGAATATGTGGTTAGTATTTAAAATTTAAAAGGTGGGACAAAACATACTGTCAAATTCAAATTAAAAACTTTCCCAGTACTTAGAAAACCTTGGAGTGAGATAAAAATAGATTTTTGGCTGAAATGAATCTGTTTAATTGATTATTCACATTTATTAGTTAGAGGGACACATTTTTAAGTAGAGAATAATTTTGAAAATTAGAAAAATAAATGTAAAACAGTTTACATCAGAGGAAAAGATCAAAAATATATTATTAACTATTTTGGATCAGAACCTATTCTATTTAGATGATGTGTCTTACTATTTCATAATAAAGTACACATTTAGGCATAGGAAGTAAATTTGAAAATATAGCAAACTAGGTATAAATAACTAGAAAATGATAAATGAAGTTTCCAAAATCCAAAGAATTCAGTTTAGGGTTGGTAGAAGTTCTGAAGACACATATGGAGTAGGAAAATACCTTTCATGCATACTTAGTAGCTAAAAGGTGTAGTAATTGAATATAAGGAAAATTATTTAAATTGGAAACTCTTATATAAAGTATGCAAGCATAAATGTGAATACAAAAGTAGGAATCATATACACATGATTAAAAGTGCATGTAAGCCAAAGGTCAACACACATAGAGTAAACACAACACATAGAAGTTGTGAATGGCTTTGTTACATGTGAATATGTGGTGTGTATCAAGTGGAAGTCTGAACTATGTCTTATGGATTGTTGTTTTTCTTTTGCTATGTGTGATAGTATGATGTAGAACCTGCTCAAGAGCAAGTTATTCCTTTCCAAGATCAGGACTACCCATTTCAAGAGCAGCAGGAAGGAGGCAAGTGTCCTTGACCACTTTGATCCTATGCTAGGATGTGTAGATAGAATTATTTGCATTGTCAAATGAAATATGAAACCCATGCTAGGAAGTTTCCATAGAATTGCATTACCTTGTTTCCTTGTAGCTTGGGTTGGAATTTATTTTATCATGTTATTTATTATTACGCATATGCTTAGCCATGCTTAGAATGGGATATTTGGGACATGGGATCATCAGTTTATTTTTACCATACTCTTGAATGAGATATTGTGAGTTATGTAGAGGTAGGGATCAAGGCAAGTTGGATGTTTTGGTTGTGTGCTGGGTGCACGAGACTTGGGTTTGTGTTTAGTACTTGCCTGGATCCTAAGGACCGGTTCATGGAGCATGTAACCTGGCTTTACAGTGCCAACCACATGCTGAGATGGGGCAGTTTGGCCAATTAATTAGGTGTATCCCCGGCGTAGTATGGGTGTGTTGGATGGTGCGGGGAGTAGGTGTCAGCTGGACTACCATATGAACCGCAAGGCTCAAGAGGGAGCCACTGCAGCGGGGTTGGAGCCTCTTGTATGCTGGTAGGGGTGAAACCTCAGTGGGCCCACGCTCGTCGGGAATCCCTTTGTAAAAGCTTCGTAGTGATCTCCTGGCTACACACCTGGGAAGTGTGAATGTGGTTCGTAGCCACTGGCATAATGGAGGTTCTTTTAGTCCACCCGGTAACGGGGATGAAATCACTACATGTGGGTACAGTGGTACAAACTCTGCAGAGTCAAAACTGTCATGATAGCCGTGCTCACGGTCAAGAGCGGCTTGGACTTATTCATGATTAGAGGATTGATGGTTTTGGAAGTTGTGGATGTTAAGCGGGGAGCTTAACATTGGAAATGATGATATGGATATTCGATTATGATGATGGGATGGGAGATTGGGACAGTTCACCTATGTAGTAATGTAGGTGCTTAATAAGCTAAGGTGATAGGTATTAATTGCGTAGTGCTTTAACCATGAGTTCAACCTCTCCTTGATCTAGCCATGCATGATATAATTTTCCCACACTTGCTGAGTACCATTGGTACTCAACCTTGCATATTTTGTTGGTTTATATTGCTGCTCAGGTCAAGATAATGAGGTGGTGTATAATGACCAAGACTTTGGATCCGAAGAAGGTTTCTAGGTTCATGGAGACCCCTGGGCAATGCCTGTGACGGAGCCCTCAAGAATAATATTCCGCTGCTAGTTTATTTACTTGTGATGAACTTATTATTGTCCATCGAGACATTTGCTATGTAAGACTTATTTATATTCAACACCTGGCTCGTAATAAATGATGCTTCACTATTTGTCATCACATGTATGAGAAAATGATCCTGGCATACATGTGATATTCACTTGGTTGTTCTTCGGAAAAACCGGGTGTGACAGAAGTGGTATCAGAGCCAAGGTTGCCCGTAGGAACGTGGACCTAGGTAGAAATAGACGTATTTAAGGGTCCTATTTTCTTAAAAAACTATTTTTACAAGGTGTGTGTTGAAAAGTGTTATTTAATGAGTCACTTTCTTCATCTTACCCCCATTTTCATTCAAAATAGGATTTTTGTTTAAAAGTTTATCTAACCTAAGTTTAAATGCTTTTTGTTTTAGATGGTTCGCATGATTCGCACCGCTCGCAAGTCCACAGGAGGGAGAGTTCCCGTAGTTGCCCTTGCCGAAAGAGAGGAGAGCCGTCCGATGACGTACCTTTCCTACGGATTGGCTGTAGGAGGCTTGTTGCGCCGTTTTCGACGTATGCTCGAAGCCGCCGGCAATACGGGCAAGCTAATGATCCACTATAACTCCACCAGGACCATCCGTGAGAAGAGGGAAGAATGGAGCTTAGAGATGAGGATTATACACGAAAATCGGCTGCTTAAGATCCACCGCTCTCCAGCTTGTAGAGCAACACAGGTCGATGCGGAGAAGGATGTCACCTGGGAGGCCATCACCTGCCAGAGTCACATCTATCGTCGCCACCTGGACAGGACGGAGTACATGTATGTCCTCCAGCGTGAGAGTGGTACCACGGAGTACAAGTACCCGCCAGTGCAGCAAGGGACTTCCCGTGAGCACATGGACTTGTGCTTGGAGGATGCTGCTATGCTCAGCACTCGACTGCAGGAGTGTCAGCAAGAGCTTCAGGATGTTCGGGACACCCTGAAGGAAACGGAGGCATTGCTGCGAGCCTGCTTGAGGGCGAGAGAAAGATGAGATGGGAATGAACTGTGTGTCACCGTGAATGATACATGGACTCCTGACTCCCCAGATCGCCGAGCGATCAGGCGTCGTCACACTTCTCCACCAGCAGCCTCCCCACCCAAAGCAGAGTCGGAAGGCAGCCGAAATAATGAGGAAGATTCCGAGGAGCCAGCTCAAGAAAACGAGTAGTGTATAGTCCTTCCCTTAGTTAGCAAGATGTCGAATAGTCAAGTCGTTACGTTAAGTTAATGGTGTGTTAATGCTTGGTGTGTGACATGAGTTGTGGAAGCCATGAGCAATTGTCCACAGCCTCGTCTTTAGATTGTTTTGCTTTGGTGTGTGAACCCACATGAAATAATATTGCATTTATTTTTGTGTGAGAAATGAACCCTCAGAAAAGTATAACAAAGCCTCAACACTTCAAAGTACAAACAAATGAAAGTTGTAAGATGATACTAAATGCTTTCATATTAACATTGGTTGATTCTGCCAGATGGCCGGAAGAGGAAAAGGACGTGCTGGCAACCCCGCCAACAACAACGATGAGGCATGCAACCCTCATCTTTCTGGAGGCCAGGACCGGGGTGGTCGCCGTGAAGGAGTTGATCCCCTCCACCAAATGCTGGAGAATCAGAATCAGCTCATTCAGAACTTGACTCAAGTGGTGGCCAACTTGCATCAAGTTCCACCTCCACAAGGTGCACCACGCCAACCAAGGTTGAGTGAGTTTCTAGGAACTCAACCTCCAAAGTTTGCAAGTGATGCTGAACCTCTGGAGGCAGATGATTGGCTAAAGACCATTGAAAGCAAGATGAGGATCATCCAGTGCCAAGGGTATGAGAGGGTTCTGTTTGCCTCACATCAATTGCATGGACCTGCTGCTGATTGGTGGACCACCTACGTGGCTGCCCATCATGACCCTGAGAACATCACTTGGGAAGAGTTCAAGCGTAGCTTCCACAACCATTACATCCCAAGAGGTGAACTCAAAAACAAGAGGAAGGAGTTTTTGGGACTGCAGCAGGGGAACATGACGGTGAGGAAATACCTCACTAAATTTACTCAACTATCCCGTTATGCCCCACGGGACATAGAGACTGATGAGCAAAAACAAGATTGTTTCGTGGAGGGACTTACCGCGGAGATGCAGTGTGCAATGTCCTCAAATGAGTATGAAAGCTTCCAAAAGATGGTGGACAGAGCGTTTGTGGTGGAAAGGAAACTGAAGGCCTTGGAAAATGAAAATAAGAGGAAGGCCGGGTGGTCACATCAAGCCTCAGGGAGCAACACCCGCCCACGTCTGATGCAGCAACCTATAGGGCAGACGAACCGTGCTGCGGTACCCTATTCAGCACCAAGAGGGTACAACCCGAACTACAGGCCTCCGGCAGCACCAGCACAGCCGCAACGTCAGTTTGTACAGCAGCCTCGCCCTGCATATCCACCTCGACCAGCAGTACAGGGACCTCCAAACCAACCCCAAGACAGCAAAGACCAGGCACCTAAGGTTGGGGTGCAATGTTTTAGCTGCGGTGAAGTGGGGCACTATGCCCATAAGTGCCCAAAGAAGAAGCCCACGCAGCCACAACAGCAGAATGTAATGAGGGGACGGGTGAACCACGTCACTATGGAGGAAGCACAAGAGGCACCCGACGTGGTAGTTGGTAAGTTTCCTGCCAATTTACACATTGCAACCCTGCTGTTTGATTCTGGTGCTACCCACTCGTTCATTGCTCAAGGGTTTGTTAAGAAGCATGATCTAGCAACAACACAAATGAACCATATGCTAGCCGTAAACTCTCCGGGTGGAGAAATAAGGACAAGACAAGTGTGTCCCAAAGTGAACCTAGACATTACTGGGGTAGTATTTACTGCTAACCTCATAGTGATAGATTCACAAGGGATAGATATTATCTTGGGTATGGATTGGTTGACCAAACATAAGGGAATCATCCATTGTTCGACCAGAACGGTGGAACTAACTCACCCTAGTGGCGCAAGAGTAAAGTTTATAACAATACAAGAGCCTAGGAGGGACATTAAATTAAATCAAGTTGAGGTGCAAGTGGAGGAGATCAGGATTATCCGGGAACACCCAGATGTTTTTCCGGAGGAGTTGCCAGGTATGCCTCCCGATCGTGAAGTGGAATTTGCAATTGAGCTAGTGCCTGGAACAGCCCCGATATACAAGAGACCTTATCGGATGGACTCCAAGCAGCTAGAAGAACTCAAGGATCATTTGAGAGAATTGACGGAGAAGGGGTATATTCGCCCTAGTTCCTCACCTTGGGGAGCCCCGGTTATATTTGTGCCCAAGAAGGACGGAACCCAAAGGTTATGCGTGGATTACCGTGCTTTGAATGAGGTAACCATCAAGAACAAGTACCCATTACCCCGCATTGAAGACTTGTTTGATCAGTTGAGGGGCGCTTGTATGTTCTCGAAAATTGATCTCAGGTCGGGATACCACCAAATCAAGATGAGGCAATCTGATATTCCCAAGACAGCTTTCGTATCTCTGTACGGACTGTATGAATAAACTGTCATGCCTTTCGGGCTAACTAATGCCCCGGCATACTTCATGTATCTCATGAACAAGGTATTCTTGGAATATCTGGACAAATTTGTGGTGGTTTTCATAGATGACATTCTCGTCTTCTCCAAAGATGAAGAGGAACATGAGAAACATCTAAGGTTGGTGTTGCAAAGGCTGAGAGAACACCAACTATATGCCAAGTTGAGCAAGTGTGAGTTTTGGCTGAAGAGAGTTCCCTTTTTAGGACATATAATCTCGGAGGGATGAATCTCCGTAGATCCCGCCGAAATCGAGGATATACAGAAGTGGAAGACCCCTGAAAATGTCGGGGAAGTTCGAAGCTTTTTGGGATTGGCTGGATACTATCGACGGTTTATTGAGGGATTCTCCAAGATCTCGAGACCTCTCACCAAACTGTTGGATAAGGGAATCACATTCACCTGGACGCCACAGTGCGAGACGAGCTTTCAGGAGCTAAAGAAGAGATTGACAACAGCCCCAGTGTTGGTTATGCCAGATATGCAGAAGAATTTCACAGTGTACTGCGATGCCTCTGGAAATGGGTTGGGATGTGTTCTCATGCAAGAAGGGCATGTCGTGGCATATGCATCCCGGCAGCTTCGGAAGCACGAGAAGAACTATCCTACACATGACCAAGAACTAGCCGCAGTGGTACACGCGTTGAAAATTTGGCGGCACTATTTGATGGGGAAGAGGACAGAGATATATACGGGTCATAAGAGTTTGAAGTACATATTCACACAGCCAGACCTCAACCTCAGACAAAGGAGATGGCTAGAGTTAATCAATGACTTTGATGTGGGCATCAACTATCATCCTGGGAAAGCAAACGTCGTGGCCGATGCTTTGAGTCGGAAAGTGCAGGTCAATAAGTTGAGCTTGAAGGACATGCCTGCAGAATTGAAGGACGAGGCTATAAGGCTCAATCTATGTCTAGTAAATAGTAGTGAAGCCATCGCCATGGAAGTGGACTCCACACTCGAGCGAGACATACGCGAGGGCCAAAAGAATGATGAGAAGATACAGGAAATCAGGCAACTCATCAAGGAAAATAAAGCTCAAGGTTTCAGAGAGGATGAACAAGGTACGGTGTGGCACGGGAAAAGGATCTGTGTGCCAGAAGTAAAGGAGATCCGTGAATTAATTTTCAAGGAGGCTCACGATTCCGACTATTCCATTCATCCTGGGAGTACGAAAATGTACCAGGACCTCAAGAGCAGGTATTGGTGGTATGGCATGAAGCGAGACGTCGCGGAACATGTTGCCCTATGTGACACATGTCAGTTGGTGAAAGCAGAACATCAACGACCCACGGGATTATTGCAACCACTCAAAGTGCCTGAATGGAAATGGGAAGAAATCAGCATGGATTTCATCGTGGGATTGCCTAGGACCCAATCAGGATATGATTCGATATGGGTCATCATTGATAGGCTAACCAAGGTAGCTCACTTCATCCCCGTGAAGGAAAGCTACAGCAGATCCAAATTGGCAGAGTTGTACATGTCAAGGATCGTGTGTTACCATGGAGTGCCAAAGAAGATTGTGTTGGATCGAGGGACACAGTTCACCTCAAGGTTCTGGCAGAAGTTGCACGAAACCATGGGAACCCATCTGAACTTTAGTTCTGCCTATCATCCCCAAACTGACGGGCAGACGGAAAGAACCAATCAGATTCTTGAAGATATGTTGAGGGCATGTGCACTGAAAAACAATCGGAGTTGGGATAAAAACTTACCGTATGCGGAGTTTTCCTATAACAACAACTATCAAGCTAGTATGAAGATGTCACCGTTTGAAGCCTTGTACGGGAGGAAGTGCAAAACTCCCCTATTTTGGAACCAAACGGGGGAAAGTAAAGTGTTTGGTCCAGAAGTACTACAAGAAGCCGAGGCGAAGGTGAGGGAAATTCGCAACAACTTGAGGATAGCACAGACACGTCAAAAGAGCTATGCCGATGTACGAAGAAGAGAGCTCGTTTTCAACGTGGGAGACTATGTTTATCTCAAGGTGTCCCCTATCAGAGGACTTCGCCGGTTCAAGGTGAAAGGGAAGTTGTCACCTCGATACATCGGACCCTTTCAAGTTCTAGAGAGGAAAGGCAAAGTGGCATATCAACTAGAGTTACCGGCTCATCTATCGGATGTGCACGATGTATTCCATGTGTCACAACTCAAGAAATGTTTGAGGACGCCTGAAGAGGTGTTACCCATGAATGAACTGGGTGTAGCTGAGGATTTGTCTTATGCCGAGCAAACATACAAGATTTTGGAGACAATGGAACGCCTCACCAGAAATAAAAGAATCCGGATGTGCAAGGTGCAGTGGAAGCATCACTCAGAAGAGGAAGCCACCTAGGAGCGGGAAGATGAGCTAAAGGCACAATTTCCGGAATTGTTTTCTTAGAATCACCAATCTCGAGGACGAGATTTCTTTTAAGGGGGGTAGAGCTGTAACACCCCAAAATTTTGATTCAAAACCTTAAATCATGTTAAGAGGGGAATTTAAAATTTTTTGGACGTGTTGCATGTTTCGCAAAAATTCAAATTCAAACTGGAATTCAAATTAAACTCAAATTAGAAAAGAAATGGAAAAAGAAAAAGAGAAAACAGAAAAAAACCGGCCAGTGGGCCGAAACCCACCAGTCGGCCCAACTTACCCCGCGCCAGCCCGCAGCCGCGCGCCCGTGTTTTCTCACGCTGACAGGCGGGACCCACCCGGGCTTCGTCTTCCACCTCGCGCCGCGCCGGACTCTCTCTCACCGAATCCAAACCGATCGGAACTGCTGCGGATCACAGCCGAATTTCGCTCGAGGAGGAAACGGACATGATCTAAACCACCCCGCCGCCCTCTCCCGTCCATAAAAACCCCGGCCCCGTTCTGTTTTTCCCACGCGATCGCCGATTTTTACTCCGGTGAGAACCGAGACTTCTCCGATGAATTCCGGCCGATCTAAGCTCGGAAACTCCGATCTAACTCGCTGGTCTTGATCCACCGCCTCCGGGGAACCTTGCAGGTGCAGAAAACTCGATGACTTGCGGTGTAAACACAGCGCCGACGAGCTTCACCGTGGTTTTGCCTCGGACCTCGCCGCCGATCACCTCCCAGGACCTCCGAGCTCAAGAAAACCTCCGAGGTGAGATCCCCGACCTCCCCTCTACCGATCTATGCCATAAGATCACAGTTCTAGGCAGAATTCTCGAGGATCCGAAAGTTTCCGACGAGATCGCCGCTTCCCGCCGCCGTGCGCCGCCGGCAGCGCCGCCCGCGCTCGATCAGAGCGACGTGGCCGCTTGTGCGCCGTTTATTTTAAATCGCACGGTAGGGTTTAAACCCCTGCGTACCGGTTCGATGTTATAATCTCGGCCGTCGGTTTAAAATCAGACGGTCCACGTCAGCCCCGCGTTATAAAGACTGGAAATCTTACGTGCTACCCCCTGGGGTTCTCGGGAAATAAGAGCTAGCCCCGGAAACTTCTGATCTAGCCCCTGGAACTCCAGAAAATCATGTAAATTCATTTAAAAATCAGTTTTAGCCCCTGGACTTAATAAAAATTAGGAAAAACACCTCTGATAAGTGTAGCTAGACCCCTGGAAATTTTGAAAATAGTATTATAGACCCTGTAGTGGGGTGAGTTTATTTTTTTTAGCCCTGTTTAGTATTTAATTTAGGAAATTGAATATGTAACTAGTGTTTAAAAATTAAAAAGTGGGACAAACATATTGTCAAAATTAAGTTAAAGACTTTCTCAGTGTTTAGGAAATTTTGGAGTGAGATAAAAACATATTTTGAACTGAATTGAATCTGTTTAATTTATTATTCACAATTAGGGAAACATTTTTAAGTAATAAATAGTTTTAGAAAATAGGGAAAATAATTATGAAATAGTTTAAATCAGAGGCAAAGGTCAAAATATGTTATTAAATTATTTAGGACCAGAACCTATTCTGTTTAGATGATGTGTATTACTAATTTCATAATAAAATACACAATTATGCATAGGAATATAAATCTGAAAATATAGCAACTAGTAAATGATAAATGGAGTTTTTAAAATCCAAAGAGTTCAGTTTAGGGTTGGTAGAAATTATGAAGGCACATATGGGGAAGAAAAATACTTTTCATACACACTTGGTAGTGAAAAGGTGTAGTAGTTGAATATAAGAAATTTATTGGAAACTCATATATATAGTATGTAAGTATAAATGTGGGCACAAAAGTAGGAATCATATACACATGGTTAAAAGTGCATGCAAGCCACAACTCAACACACATAAAGTAACCACAACACATATAATGGTAAAGAACTTTCATAAATGTGAATGTGTGGTTTGTATGAAGTAGAAGTGTGAACTATGTCTTATGATTGTTGTTTTTCTTTTGCTATGTGTGATGGTATGATGTAGAACCTGCTCAAGAGCAAGTTATTCCTTTCCAAGACCAGGACTACCCATTTCAAGAGCAGCAAGAAGGAGGCAAGTGTCCTTGACCACTTTGATCCTATGCTAGGATGTGTAGATAGAATTATTTGCATTGTCAAGTTAAATATGAAACCCATGCTAGGAAGTTTCCCTAGAATTGCATCACCTTGTTTCCTTGTAGCTTGGGTTGGGATTTATTTTATCATGTCATTTATTATTATGCATATGCTTAGCCATGCTTAGAATGGGATATTTGGGATATGAGATCATCAATTTATTTTTACCATACTCTTGAATGAGATATTATGAGTTATGTAGAGGTAGGGATCAAGGCAAGTTGGATGTTTTGGTTGTGTGCTGGGTGCACGAAATTCGGGTTTGTGTTTAGTACTTGCCTGGATCCTAAGGACCGGTTCATGGAGCATGTAACCTGGCTTTACAGTGCCAACCACATGCTGAGATGGGGCAGCTTGGCCAATTAATTAGGTGTATCCCCGGCGTAGTATGGGTGTGTTGGATGGTGCGGGGAATAGGTGTCAGCTGGACTACCATATGAACCGCAAGGCTCAAGAGGGGGCCACTGCAGCGGGGTTGGAGCCTCTTGTATGCTGTTAGGGGTGAAACCTCAGTGGGCCCACGCTCGTCGGGAATCCCTTTGTAAAGGCTTCGTAGTGATCTCCTGGCTACACACCTGGGAAGTGTGAATGTGGTTCGTAGCCACTGGCATAATGGAGGTTCTTTTAGTCCACCCGACAACGGGGGATGAAATCACTACATGTGGGTACAGTGGTACAAACTCTGCAGAGTTAAAACTGTCATGACAGCCGTGCTCACAGTCAAGAGCGGCTTGGACTTATTCATGATTAGAGGATTGATGGTTTTGGAAGTTGTGAATGTTAAGCGGGGAGCTTAACATCGGAAATGATGTTATGGTTATTTGATTATGATGAGGGTATGGGCGCTTGGGACCATTTCATCTATGTAGTAATGTAGGTGCATAAAAAGCTAAGGTGATAGGAATTAATTGCATAGTGCTTTAACCATGAGTTCAACCTCTCCTTGTTCTAGCCATGCATGATATAATTTTCCCACACTTGCTGAGTACCCTTGGTACTCAACCTTTCATATTTGTTGGTTTATATTGCTGCTCAGGTCAAGACAATGAGGTGGTGTATAATGACCAAGACTTTGGACCCAAAGAAGGTTTCTAGGTTCATGGAGACCCCCGGGCAACGCCTGTGATGGAGCCCTAAAGAATAATATTCCGCTGCTAGTTTATTTACTTGTGATGAACTTATTATTGTCCATCGAGACATTTGCTATGTAAGACTTAATTATATTAGACACCTGGCTTGTAATAAATGATGCTTCACTATTTGTCATCACATGTATGAGAAAATGATCCTGGCATACATGTGTTATTCACTTGGTTGTTCTTCGGAAAAACCGGGTGTGACACCATCTCAGCATGTGGTTGGCACGGTAAAGCCAGGTTACATGCTTCATGAACCGGTCCTTAGGATCCAGGCAAGTACTAAACACAAACCCGAGTCTGGTGCACCCAGCACCAACCAAAACATCCAACTTGCCTTGATCCCTACCTCTACATAACTCACAACATCTCATTCAAGAGTATGGTAAAATAAACTGATGATCTCATATCCCAAATATCCCATTCTAAGCATGGGTAAGCACAAGCATGTAAATAAATGACATGATAAAATAAATCCCAACCCAAGCTACAAGGAAACAAGATAATGCAATTCTAGGGAAACTTCCTAGCATGGGTTTCATATTTCATTTGACAATGCAAATAATTCTATCTACACATCCTAGCATAGGATCAAAGTGGTCAAGGACTCTTGCCTCCTTCCTGCTGCTCTTGAAATGGTTAGTCCTGATCTTGGAAAGGGAGAACTTGCTCTGGAGCAGGTTCTACATCATACCATCACACATAGCAAAAGAAAAGCAACAATCCATAAGACATAGTTCACACTTCCACTTCATATAAACCACACATTCACATTTATAAAAACCATTCACAAATTCTATGTGTTGTGGTTACTCTATGTGTGTTGATTTTTGGCTTACATGCACTTTTAAACATGTGTATATGATTTCTACTTTTGTATTCATATTCATGCTTGCATACTATATATATGAGTTTCCAATTTAAATAAATTCCTTATATTCAATTACTACTCCCTTTAGCTACCATGTATGCATGAAAGGTATTTTCCTACTCCATATGTGTCTTCAGTCCTTCTACCAACCCTAAACTGAATTCTTTGGACTTTTGGAAACTTCATTTATCATTTTCTAGTTATTCATACCTAATTTGCTATATTTTCATATTTATTTCTTATGCCTAAATGTGAACTTTATTATAAAAAATAGTAAGACACCTCATCTAAACAGAATAGGTTTTGGGTCTAAAATATATAATAATATATTTTTAAACTTCTCCTCTGATGTAAACTATTTTACATTTATTTTACTAATTTTCAGAATTATTCTCTACTTAAAAATGTGTCCCTATAACCAATAAATGTGATTAATCAATTAAACAGATTCATTTCAGCCAAAAATCTCTTTTTATCTCACTCCAAGGTTTTCTAAGTACTGGGAAAGTTTTTAATTTGTCTTTGACAATATGTTTGTTCCACCTTTTAAATTTTAAATATTAGCCACATATTCAAATTCCTAACTTTAATATCAACTAGGGTTAAAAAGGTAAACTCACCCCACTACAGGGTCCATTATATTATTTTAAGAACTTCCAGGGGTCTAGCTACACTTAACAGAGGGGTTTTTCCTAATTTTTATTAAGTCCAGGGGCTAAAACTGATTTTTAAATGAATTTACATGATTTTCTGAAGTTCCAGGGGCTAGATCAGAAGTTTTTGGGGCTAGCTCTTATTTTCCGAGAACCCCAGGGGGTAGCGCGTAAGAATTCCAGTCTTTATAATGCGGGGCTGACGTGGACCGTCCGATTTAAAACAGACGGCTGAGATTATAACATCGAACCGGTACGCGGGGATTTAAACTCTACCGTGCGATTTAAAATAAACGGCGCACAAGCGGCCACGTTGCTCTGATCGAGCGCGGGCGGCGCTGCTCGGCGGCGCACGGCGGCGGGAGGCGGTGATCTCGCCGGAGAGTTTCGGATCTTCGTAAATTCTTCCTAGAACTGTGATTTTATGGCATAGATCGGTAGAGGGGAGGTCGGGGATCTCACCTCGGGGGTTTTCTTGAGCTCGGAGGTCCCGAAAAGCGATCGGCGACGAGGTCCGAGGTGAATTCATGACGAGGCTCGTCGGCGCTGTGTTTGAACCGCAAATCACCGAGTTTTCTGCAACTGCAAGGTTCCCCGGAGGCAGTGGATCAAGACCAGCGAGTTAGATCAGAATTCCCGAGCGTAGATCGAGCAGAATTCGCCGGAGGGGCTCGGGTTCTCACCGGAGAGTAAATAGGCGGATCGTGGGGGAAAACGGGGCGGTGCCGGGGTTTTTATAGACGGGGGAGGGCGGCGTTCAGTTGTGATTGAGTTTGCGTCGTCCACGAACGAAATTCGGCTGGGATACGTAAGGATCCGTGGCGGTTTTGATTCGGGGTGAGAAGAGTACGGCCGAGCGCGGGCGCGAGCGCGAGGAGGAAGAAAGGTTGGCGGGCCCCACGTGTCAGTGGGAAGAAGGGGGGCGCGCGGCTGCGGGCTTGCGCGGGATGGGGTGGGCCGGCTGGTGGGTTTCGGCCCACTGGCCGGTTTTTTTCTGTTTTTCTTTTTCTTTTTCCATTTCTTTTCTGGTTTGAATTTGAGTTTGAATTCCAACTAAGTTTGAATTTCTGCAGCCCATGCAATACGTCCAAAAGTTTTTAAATTCCCCTCTTAACAGGATTTTGGGGTGTTACAGCTCTACCCCCCTTAAAAGAAATCTCGTCCTCGAGATTGGTGCTACTAAGAAAACAATTCCAGAAATTGTGCCTTAAGCTCATCTTCTCGCTCCCATGTGGCCTCCTCTTCCGAGTGATGCTTCCACTGCACCTTGCACATCCGGATTCTTTTATTTCTGGTGAGGCGTTCCATTGTCTCCAAAATCTTGATTGGTTGCTCGGCATAAGACAAATCCTCAGCTACGTCCACCTCATTCATGGGTAACACCTCTTCAGGCGTTCTCAGACATTTCTTGAGCTGCGATACATGGAATACATCGTGCACATCCGATAGGCGAGCCGGTAATTCTAGTTGATACGCCACTTCGCCTTTCCTCTCCAGCAGTTGAAAGGGTCCGATGTATCGAGGTGAAAACTTCCCTCTCATCTTGAATCGACGAAGTCCTCGGATAGGGGACACCTTGAGATAAACATAGTCTCCCACGTTGAAAACGAGCTCTCTTCTCCGTACATCGGCATAGCTCTTTTGCCGTGTTTGTGCTATCCTCAAGTTGTTACGAATTTCCCTCGCTTTCGCCTCGGCTTCTTGTAGTACTTCGGGACCAAACACTTTACTTTCCCCTGTTTGGTTCTAAAATAATGGAGTTCTGCACTTCCTCCCATACAAAGCTTCGAACGGTGACATCTTCATACTAGCCTGATAGCTGTTGTTATAGTAAAACTCCACGTACGGTAAGTTCTTATCCCAACTCCGATTGTTTTTGAGTGCACACGCTCTCAGCATATTGTAACACACCAAAATTTTGATTCAAAACCCTAAATCATGTTAAGAGGGGAATTTAAAAATTTTTGGACGTGTTGCATGTTTTGAAAAAGTTCAAATTCAAACTGGAATTCAAATTAAACTCAAATCAGAAAAGAAATAGAAAAAGAAAAAGAGAAAACAGAAAAAAACCGGCCAGTGGGCCGAAACCCACCAGCCGGCCCAGCCAGCGCCCGCGCCAGCCCGCAGCCGAGCGCGCTGCTTCCTCACACTGACAGGCGGGACCCACCCGATCTTCGTCTACCTCGCGACAGCGCCGGACTCCCTCGCACCCGAATCAAAACCGATCGGGATTTCGGCGTATCCCCGCTGAATTCTGTTCGTAGGCGACACGGACATGATCTAAACCACCCCGCCGCCCTCCCCCGTCTATAAAAACCCCGGCCTCGTTCTGTTTTTCCCCCGCGATCGCCGATTTTTACTCCGGTGAGAACCGAGACTTCTCCGGCGAATTTTGGCCGATCTAAGCTCGGAATTTCCGATCTAACTCGCTGGTCTTGATCCACCGCCTCCGGGGAACCTTGCAGGTGCATAAAACTCGGTGACTTGCGGTGTAAACACAGCGCGGACGAGCTTCGCCGTGGTTTCGCCTCGGACCTCGTCGCCGATCACCTTCCAGGACCTCCGAGCTCAAGAAAACCCCCGAGGTGAGATCCCCGACCTCCCCTCCACCGATCTATACCATAAAATCACAGTTCTAGGAAGAATTCTCGAAAACCCGAAAGTCTCCGGCGAGATCGCCGCTTCCCGCCGCCGTGCGCCGCCGGCAGCGCCGCCCGCGTTAGATCAGAGCGACGTGGCCGCTTGTGCGCCGTTTATTTTAAATCGCACGGTAGGGTTTAAATCCCCGCGTACCGGTTCGACGTTATAATCTCAGCCGTCGGTTTAAAATCGGACGGTCCACGTCAGCCCCGCGTTATAAAGACTGGAAATCTTACGTGCTACCCCCTGGGGTTCTCGGGAAATAAGAGCTAGCCCCGGAAACTTCTGATCTAGCCCCTGGAACTTCAGAAAATCATGTAAATTCATTTAAAAATCAGTTTTAGCCCCTGGACTTAATAAAAATTAGGAAAAACTCCTCTGATAAGTGTAGCTAGACCCCTGGAAATTCTGAAAATAATATTATAGACCCTGTAGTGGGGTGAGTTTACCTTTTTAGCCCTGTTTAGTATTTAATTTAGGAAATTGAATATGTGGCTAGTGTTTAAAAATTAAAAAGTGGGACAAACATATTGTCAAAATTTAATTGAAGATTTTCTCAGTATTTAGGAAACTTTGGGGTGAGATAAAAACATATTTTGGGCTGGATTGAATCTGTTTAATTTATTATTCACATTTAGGGACACATTTTTAAGTAAAGAATAGTTCTAGAAAATAGGGAAAATAATTGTGAAATAGTTTACATCAGAGGCAAAGGTCAAAATATGTTATTAAATTATTTAGGACCAGAACCTATTCTGTTTAGATGATGTGTCTTACTATTTTCATAATAAAGTACACATTATGCATAGGAAAATAAATCTGAAAATGTAGCAACTAGTAAATGATAAATGGAGTTTCTAAAATCCAAAGAATTCAGTTTAGCGTTGGTAGAAATTCTGAAGACACATATGGAGAAGAAAAATACCTTTCATGCATACTTGGTAGCAAAAAGGTGTAGTAGTTGAATATAAGGAATTTATTTAAATTGGAAACTCATATATATAGTATGTAAGTATAAATGTGAACACCAAAAGTAGGAATCATAAACACATGATTAAAAGTGCATGCAAGCCACAAATCAACACACATAGAGTAACCACAACACATATAATGGTGAATGACTTTCATAAATATGAATGTGTGGTTTGTATGAAGTGGAAGTGTGAACTATGTCTTATGGATTGTTGTTTTTCTTTTGCTATGTGTAATGGTATGATGTAGAACCTGCTCAAGAGCAAGTTATTCATTTCCAAGATTAGGACTACCCATTTCAAGAACAGCAGGAAGGAGGCAAGTGTCCTTGACCACTTTGATCCTATACTAGGATGTTTAGATAGAATTATTGCATTGTCAAGTTAAATATGAAACCCATGCTAGGAAGTTTCCCTAGAATTGCATTACCTTGTTTCCTTGTAGCTTGGGTTGGGATTTATTTTATCATGTCATTTATTATTATGCATATGCTTAGCCATGCTTAGAATGGGATAATTGGGATATGAGATCATCAGTTTATTTTACCATACTCTTGAATGAGATATTGTGAGTTATGTAGAGGTAGGGATCAAGGCAAGTTGGATGTTTTGGTTGTGTGCTGGGTGCACGAGACTCGGGTTTGTGTTTAGTACTTGCCTGGATCCTAAGGACCGGTTCATGGAGCATGTAACCTGGCTTTACAGTGCCAACCACATGCTGAGATGGGGCAGCTTGGCCAATTAATTTGGTGTATCCCCGGCGTAGTATGAGTGTGTTGGATGGTGCGGGGAGTAGGTGTCAGCTGGACTACCATATGAACCGCAAGGCTCAAGAGGGGGCCACTGCAGCGGGGTTGGAGCCTCTTGTATGCTGTTAGGGGTGAAACCTCAGTGGGTCCATGCTCGTCGGGAATCCCTTTGTAAAGGCTTCGTAGTGATCTCCTGGCTACACACCTGGGAAGTGTGAATGTGGTTCGTAACCACTGGCACAATGGAGGTTCTTTTAGTCCACCCGGAAACGGGGAATGAAATCACTACATGTGGGTACAGTGGTGCAAACTCTACAGAGTCAAAACTGTCATGACAGCCGTGCTCACGGTCAAGAGCGGCTTGGACTTATTCATGATTAGAGGATTGATGGTTTTGGAAGTTGTGGATGTTAAGCGGGGAGCTTAACATTGGAAATGATGTTATGGTTATTGGATTATGATGATGGGATGGGAGATTGGGACCATTTCACCTGTGTAGTAATGTAGGTGCTTAATAAGCTAAGGCGATAGGTATTAATTGCGTAGTGCTTTAACCATGAGATCAACCTCTCCTTGTTCTAGCCATGCATGATATAATTTTCCCACACTTGCTGAGTACCATTGGTACTCAACCTTGCATATTTTGTTGGTTTATATTGCTGCTCAGGTCAAGATAATGAGGTGGTGTATAATGACCAAGACTTTGGACCCAAAGAAGGTTTCTAGGTTCATGGAGACCCCGGGCAACGCCTGTGATGGATCCCTCAAGAATAATATTCCGCTGCTAGTTTATTTACTTGTGATGAACTTATTATTGTCCATCGAGACATTTTCTATGTAAGACTTATTTATATTCGACACCTGGCTTGTAATAAATGATGCTTCACTATTTGTCATCACATGTATGAGAAAATGATCCTGGCATACATGTGATATTCACTTGGTTGTTCTTCGGAAAAACCGGGTGTGACACATATCCTCGAGAATCTGATTGGTCCTTTCCGTCTGCCCGTCAGTTTGGGGATGATAGGCAGAGCTGAAATTCAGATGGGTCCCCATGGTTTCATGCAACGTCTGCCAGAACCTTGAGGTGAACTGTGTCCCTCGATCCGACACAATCTTCTTTGGCACTCCATGGTAACACACGATCTTTGACATGTACAACTCCGCCAATTTGGATCCACTGTAGCTTTCCTTCACAGGGATGAAGTGAGCTACCCTGGTTAACCTGTCGATGATGACCCATATTGAATCATATCCTGATTGGGTCCTAGGCAATCCCACTATGAAATCCATACCGATTTCTTCCCATTTCCATTCAGGCACTTTGAGTGGTTGCAATAATCCCGCGGGTCATTGATGTTCTGCTTTCACCAACTGCCATGTGTCACATAGGGCAACATGTTCCGCGACATCTCGCTTCATGCCATACCACCAATACTTGCTCTTGAGATCCTGGTACATCTTCGTACTCCCAGGATGAATGGAATAGTCAGAATCGTGAGCCTCCTTCAAAATCAACTCACGGATCTTCTTTACTTCTGGCACACAGATTCTTTTCCCGTGCCACACCGTTCCTTGTTCATCTTCTCTGAAACCAGGGGCTTTATTTTCCTTGATGAGTTGCCTGATTTCTTGTATCTTCTCATCATTATTTTGACCCTCGCGTATTTCTCGCTCTAGGGTGGAGTCCACTTCCATGGTGATGGCTTCACCACTATTCACAAGGCATAGATTGAGCCTTATAACCTCGTCCTTCAATTCTGCAGGCATGTCCTTCAAGCTCAACTTATTGACCTGCACTTTCCGACTTAAAGCATCTGCCACGACGTTTGCTTTCCCAGGATGATAGTTGATGCCTACATCAAAGTCATTGATTAGCTCTAACCATCTCCTTTGTCTAAGGTTGAGATCTGGCTGTGTGAAAATGTACTTTAAACTCTTATGATCCGTATATATCTCTGTCCTCTTTCCCATCAAGTAGTGCCGCCAAATTTTCAATGCGTGTACCACTGCGTCTAGTTCTAGGTCATGTGTAGGATAGTTCTTATCGTGCTTCCGGAGCTGTCGGGATGCATAAGCCACGACATGCCCTTCTTGCATGAGAACACATCCCAACCCATTTCCAGAGGCATCACAGTACACCGTAAAGTTCTTCTGCATATCTGGCATAACTAGCACTGGGGTTGTTGTCAATCTTTTCTTTAACTCCTGAAAACTCGTCTCGCACTGCGGCGTCCATGTGAATGTGATTCCCTTCTCCAACAGTTTGGTGAGGGGTCTCGAGATCTTAGAGAATCCCTCAATAAACCGTCGATAGTATCCTGCCAATCCCAAGAAGCTTCGAACTTCCCCGACATTTTCAGGGGTCTTCCACTTCTGTATATCCTCGATTTTGGCGGGATCCACAGAGATTCCTCCCTCCGAGATTATATGTCCTAAGAAGGGAACTCTCTTCAGCCAAAACTCACACTTGCTCAACTTGCCATATAGTTGGTGTTCTCTCAGCCTCTGCAACACCAACCTTAGATGTTTCTCATGTTCTTCTTCATCTTTGGAGAAGACGAGAATGTCATCTATGAAAACCACCACAAATTTGTCCAGATATTCCATGAATACCTTGTTCATGAGATACATGAAGTACGCCGGGGCATTAGTTAGCCCAAAAGGCATGACAGTGTATTCATACAATCCGTACCGAGATACGAAAGTTGTCTTAGGAATATCAGATTGCCTTATCTTAAGTTGGTGGTATCCTGACCTGAGATCAATTTTCGAGAACACACATGCTCCCTTCAACTGATCAAACAAGTCTTCAATGCGGGGTAATGGGTACTTATTCTTGATGGTTACCTCTTTCAAGGCACGGTAGTCCACGCATAACCTTTGGGTTCCGTCCTTTTTAGGCACAAATATGACTGGAGCTCCCCAAGGTGAGGAACTAGGACGAATATACCCCTTCTCCGTCAATTCTCTCAAATGATCCTTGAGTTCTCCCAGCTGTTTGGAGTCCATCCGATAAGGTCTCTTGTATATCAGGGCTGTTCCAGGCACTAGCTCAATTGCGAATTCCACTTCACGATCAGGAGGCATACCAGGCAACTCCTCCGGAAAAACATCTGGATATTCCCTGATGGTCCTGATCTCCTCCACTTTCACCTCAACTTGATTTAATTTAATGTCCCTCCTATGCTCTTGTATTGTTATAATCTTTACTTTCGTGCCACTAGGGTGCGTTAGTTCCACCATTCTGATCGAACAATGGATGATTCCCTTATGTTTGGTCAACCAGTCCATGCCCAAAATAATATCGATCCCTTGGGAATCTATCACTATGAGGTTGGCAGTAAATACTACCCAATTAATGTCTAGATTCACCTTGGGACACACTTGTCTTGTCCTTATTTCTCCACCTGGAGAGTTTACTGCTAGCATATGGTTCATTTGTGTTGTTGCTAGATCATGCTTCTTAACAAACCCTTGAGCAATGAACGAGTGGGTGGCACCAGAATCAAACAGCAGGGTTGCAATGTGCAAATTTGCAGGAAACTTACCAACTACCACGTCAGGTGCCTCTTGCGCTTCCTCCATGGTGACGTGGTTCACCCGTCCTCTCATTACGTTCTGCTGTTGCGGCTGCGCGGGCTTCTTCTTTGGGCACTTATGGGCGTAGTGCCCCACCTCACCACAGTTAAAACATTGCACCCCAACCTTAGGTGCCTGGCCTTTGCTGTCTTGGGGTTGGTTTGGGGGTCCTTGCACTGCTGGTCGAGGTTGATATGTAGGGCGAGGCTGCTGTACAGACTGACGTTGTAGCTGTATTGGTGCTGTCGGAGGCCTGTAGTTCGGGTTGTACCCTCTTGGTGCTGAGTAAGGTACCGCAGCACGGTTCGTCTGCCCCGCGGGTTGCTGCATCAGACGTGGGCGGGTGTTGCTCCCTGAGGCCTGATGTGACCACCCGGCCTTTCTCTTGTTCTCATTTTCTAAGGCCTTCAGCTTCCTTTCTACCACAAACGCTCTGTCCACCATCTTTTGGAAGCTTTCATACTCATTGGAGGACATTGCACACTGCATTTCTGCGGTAAGTCCTTCCACGAAACAATCTTGTTTCTGCTCATCAGTCTCTATGTCCCGTGGGGCATTACGGGAGAGTTGAGTAAATTTAGTGAGGTATTCCCTCACAGTCATGTTACCTTGCTGCAACCCCAAAAACTCCTTCCTCTTGTTTTTGAGTTCACCCCTTGGTATGTAATGGTTGCGGAAGCTACGCTTGAACTCTTCCCAAGTGATGCTCTCAGGGTCATGATGGGCGGCCACGTAGGTGGTCCACCAATCAGCAGCAGGTCCATGCAATTGATGAGAGGCAAACAGCACCCTCTCATACCCTTGGCACTGTATGATACTCATCTTGCTTTCAATGGTCTTTAGCCAATCATCTGCCTCTAGAGGTTCAGCAGCACTTGCAAACTTCGGAGGTTGAGTTCCCAGAAACTCACTCAACCTTGGTTGGCGTGGTGCAGCTTGTGGGGGTAGAACTTGATGCAAGTTGGCCACCACTTGAGTCAAGTTCTGGATGAGCTGATTTTGATTCTCAATCATTTGGTGGAGGGAATCAACTCCTTCACGGCGACCACCCCTGTCTTGGCCTCCTGAAAGATGAGGGTTGCAGGCCTCATCGTTGTTGGTGGCGGGGTTGGCAGCGCGACCTCTTCCTCTTCCGGCCATCTAGCATGATCAACCAAATGTTAATTTAAAGTATTACGTATTATCTCACTACTTTCACTTGTTTGTACTTTGAAGTGTTGAAGCTTTGTTATACTTTTCTGAGGGTTCATATCTCATACAAAAATAAATGCACTATTATTTCATGTGGGTTCACACACCAAAGCAAAACAATCTGAAGATGAGGCTGTGGACAATTGCTCATGGCTTCCACAACTCATGTCACACACCAAGCATAAACACACCATTAACTAACGTAACGACTCGACTATTCGACATCTTGCTAACTAAGGGAAAAACTCTACACTACTCGTATCACGGAGCTGGCTCCTCGGGATCTTCCTCATTATTGCGGCTGGCTTCTGACTCCGCTTTGGGTGGGGAGGCTGCTGGTGGAGAAGTGCGACGACGCCTGATCGCCCGGCGATCTGGGGAGTCAGGAGTCCATGTATCATTCACGGTGACACACAGTTCATTCCCATCTCCTCTTTCTCTCGCCCTTAAGCAGGCTCGCAGCAACGCCTCCGTTTCCCTCAGGGTGTCCCGAACATCCTGAAGCTCTTGCTGACACTCCTGCAGTCGAGTGCTGAGCATAGCAACATCCTCCAAGCACAAGTCCATGTGCTCATGGGAAGTCCCTTGCTGCACTGGTGGGTACTTGTACTCTGTGGTACCACTCTCACGCTGGAGGACATACATGTACTCAGTCCTGTCCAGGTGGCGACATAGACGTGACTCTGGCAGGTGATGGCCTCCTAGGTGACATCCTTCTCCGCATCGACCTGTGTCGCTCGACAAGCTGGAGAGCGGTGGATCTTGAGCAGCTGATTTTCGTGGATAATCCTCATCGATGAACTCCATTCTTCTCTCTTCTCACGGATTGTCCTGGTGGAGCTATAGTGTATGATTAGCTTGCCCGTATTGCCGGAGGCTTGGAGCATACGTCGAAGACGGCGTAACAAGCCTCCTACTGCCAATCCGTAGGAAAGGTACGTCACCGGACGGCTCTCCTCTCTTTGGGCAAGGGAAACTACGGGAACTCTCCCTCCTGTGGACTTGCGAGCGGTGTGAATCATGCGAACCATCTAAAACAAAAAGCATTTAAACTTAGGTTAGATAAACTTTTAAACAAAAATCCTATTTTGAATGAAAGTTGGGGTAAGATGAAGAAAGTGACCCCATTAAATAACACTTTTCAACCCACACCTTTGTAAAATAGTTTTTGAGAAAATAGGGCCCTTAAATACGTCCATTTCTACCTAGGTCCACGTTCCTACGGGCAACCTTGGCTCTGATACCACTTCTGTCACACCCGGATTTTCCGAAGAACAACCAAGTGAATATCACATGTATGCCAGGATCATTTTCTCATACATGTGATGACAAATAGTGAAGCATCATTTATTACAAGCCAGGTATCGAATATAAATAAGTCTTACATCGCAAATGTCTCGATGGACAATAATAAGTTCATCACAAGTAAATAAACTAGCAGCGGAATAGTTATTCTTGCGGGCTCCGTCACAGGCGTTGCCCGGGGGACCCCATGAACCTAGAAACCTTCTTCGGGTCCAAAGTCTTGATCATTATACACCACCTCATTATATTGACCTGAGCAGCAATATAAACCAACAAATATGCAAGGTTGAGTACCGATGGTACTCAGCAAGTGTGGGAAAGTTATGTCATGCATGGCTAGAACAAGGAGAGGTTGAACTCATGGTTAAAGCACTACGCAATTAATACCTATCACCTTAGCTTATTAAGCACCTACATTACTACACAGGTGAAATGGTCCCAAACTCCCATCCCATCATCATAATCAAATAACCATAACATCATTTCCAATGTTAAGCTCCCCGCTTAACATCCACAACTTCCAAAGCCATCAATCACCTAATCATGAATAAGTCCAAGCCGCTCTTGACCGTGAGCACGGCTGTCATGACAGTTTTGACTCTGCAGAGTTTGCACCACTGTACCCACATGCAGTGATTTCATCCCCCGTTGCCAGGTGGACTAAAAGAACCTCCATTATGCCAGTGGCTACGAACCACATTCACACTTCCCAGGTGTGTAGCCAGGAAATCACTACGAAGCCTTTACAAAGGGATTCCCGACGAGCGTGGGCCCACTGAGGTTTCACCCCTAACAGCATACAAGAGGCTCCAACCCCGCTGCAGTGGCCCCCTCTTGAGCCTTGCGGTTCATATGGTAGTCCAGCTGACACCTATTCCCCGCACCATCCAACACACCCATACTACGCTGGGGATACACCTAATTAATTGGCCAAGCTGCCCCATGTCAGCATGTGGTTGGCACGGTAAAGCCAGGTTACATGCTTCATGAACCGGTCCTTAGGATCCAGGCAAGTACTAAACACAAACCCGAGTCTCGTGCACCCAGCACCAACCAAAACATCCAACTTGCCTTGATCCCTACCTCTACATAACTCACAACATCTCATTCAAGAGTATGGTAAAATAAACTGATGATCTCATATCCCAAATATCCCATTCTAAGCATGGCTAAGCACAAGCATGTAAATAAATGACATGATAAAATAAATCCCAACCCAAGCTACAAGGAAACAAGATAATGCAATTGTAGGGAAACTTCCTAGCATGGGTTTCATATTTCATTTGACAATGCAAATAATTCTATCTACACATCCTAGCATAGGATCAAAGTGGTCAAGGACACTTGCCTCCTTCCTGCTGCTCTTGAAATGGGTAGTCCTGATCTTGGAAAGGGAGAACTTGCTCTGGAGCAGGTTCTACATCATACCATCACACATAGCAAAAGAAAAGCAACAATCCATAAGACATAGTTCACACTTCCACTTCATATAAACCACACATTCACATTTATGAAAGTCATTCACAAATTCTATGTGTTGTGGTTACTCTATGTGTGTTGATTTTTGGCTTACATGCACTTTTAAACATGTGTATATGATTTGTACTTTTGTATTCATATTCATGCTTGCATACTATATATATGAGTTTCCAATTTAAATAAATTCCTTATATTCAATTACTACTCCCTTTAGCTACCAAGTATGCATGAAAGGTATTTTCCTACTCCATATGTGTCTTTAGTCCTTCTACCAACCCTAAACTGAATTCTTTGGACTTTTGGAAACTTCATTTATCATTTTCTAGTTATTCATACCTAATTTGCTATATTTTCAGATTTATTTCTTATGCCTAAATGTGAACTTTATTGTAAAAAATAGTAAGACACCTCATCTAAACAGAATAGGTTTTGGGTCTAAAATATATAATAATATATTTTTAAACTTCTCCTCTGATGTAAACTATTTTACATTTATTTTACTAATTTTCAGAATTATTCTCTACTTAGAAATGTGTCCCTATAACCAATAAATGTGATTAATCAATTAAACAGATTCATTTCAGCCAAAAATCTCTTTTTATCTCACTCCAAGGCTTTCTAAGTACTGGGAAAGTTTTTAATTTGTCTTTGACAATATGTTTGTTCCACCTTTTAAATTTTAAATATTAGCCACATATTCAAATTCCTAACTTTAATATCAACTAGGGTTAAAAAGGTAAACTCACCCCACTACATGGTCCATTATATTATTTTAAGAACTTCCAGGGGTCTAGCTACACTTAACAGAGGGGTTTTTCCTAATTTTTATTAAGTCCAAGGGGCTAAAACTGATTTTAAATGAATTTACATGATTTTCTGAAGTTCCAGGGGCTAGATCAGAAGTTTCCGAGGCTAGCTCTTATTTTCCGAGAACCCTAGGGGGTAGTGCGTAAGAATTCCAGTCTTTATAACGTGGGGCTGACGTGGACCGTCCGATTTAAAACAGACGGCTGAGATTATAACATCAAACCGGTACGCGGGGATTTAAACTCTATCGTGCGATTTAAAATAAACGGCGCACAAGCGGCCACGTCGCTCTGATCGAGCGCGGGCGGCGCTGCCCGGCGGCGCTGCCCGGCGGCGCACGGCGGCGGGAGGCGGCGATCTCGCCGGAGAGTTTCGGATATTCGTAAATTCTTCCTAGAACTGTGATTTTATGGCATAGATCGGTAGAGGGGAGGTCGGGGATCTCACCTCGGGGGTTTTCTTGAGCTCGAAGGTCCCAAAAAGCGATCGGCGACGAGGTCCGAGGTGAATTCACGGCGAGGCTCGTCGGCGCTGTGTTTGAACCGCAAATCACCGAGTTTTCTGCACCTGCAAGGTTCCCCGGAGGCGGTGGATCAAGACCAGCGAGTTAGATCAGAATTCCCGAGCGTAGATCGAGCAGAATTCGCCGGAGGGGCTCAGGTTCTCACCGGAGAGAAAATCGGCGGATCGTGGGGGAAAACGGGACGGTGCCGGGGTTTTTATAGACGGGGGAGGGCGGCGTTCGGTTGTGATCGAGTTTGCGTCGCCCACGAACGAAATTCGGCTGGGATACGCGAGGATCCGGGGCGGTTTTGATTCGGGGTGAGAAGAGTCCGGCCGAGCGCGGGCGCGAGCGCGAGGAGGAAGAAAGGTTGGCGGGCCTCGCGTGTCAGTGGGAAGAAGGGGGGGCGCGCGGCTGCGGGCTGGCGTGGGATGGGGTGGGTTTCGGCCCACTGGCCGGTTTTTTTCTGTTTTTCTTTTTCCATTTCTTTTCTGGTTTGAATTTGAATTTGAATTCCAACTAAGTTTGAATTTCTGCAGCCCATGCAATACGTCCAAAATTTTTTAAATTCCCCTCTTAACAGGATTTTGGGGTGTTACAGTTTTTAGCAATGCAAATGGCACTAGTGTTATCACAAAACAGTGGAACACTATCTAGATCAACCCCATAGTCCTTAAGTATTTGAACAATCCAAAAAATTTGTGAGCAAGCACTAGCAGCAGCTACATATTCAGATTCGGCTGTGGATTGTGCAACTGAACTTTGTTTTCTAGAGGACCAGGCAACAAGTGAATTACCAAGAAAATGACAAGCACCAGAAGTACTTTTCCTATCAATCCTACAACCCCCAAAATCAGCATCGGAAAAAGCTTTCAAAGTAACGGTTGAGGAAGAAGGAAGAAAAATGCCAAATTCTTGAGTTCCATGTAAGTACCTAAGAATCCTTTTGACGGCTTGATGATGTGAAGCACGTGGGGAGGCTTGAAACCGTGCACAAAGACATATGCTGAATTGTATGTCCGGTCTTGATGCCGTGAGATACAAAAGTGATCCGATCATGCTTCTATATCCTTTTTTATCAACGGGATCACAATCTTCATCAAGTTCAAGTGTTGTTGCTGTTCCCATTGGTGTCCGAAGAAGCTTGATTTTGTCCATGTTGAAGCGCCTTAGGAGATCTTTTGTATACTTTGTTTGATGCACAAAGGTACCCTCCTTGGTTTGCTTGATTTGCAGCCCCAAAAAGTATGTGAGTTCTCCCATCATACTCACTCAAATTCTGAACTCATCATAGCTGAAAACTTGGACACAAGATCATGATAAGCACAACCAAAGATAATATCATCCACATACACTTGAACGAATAATGAGTCATTGCCATGCTTAAGCATAAAAAGAGTTTTATCAACCTTGCCCATGGTAAACCCCTTTTCAAGTAAGAATGTTTTTAACCTATCATACCATGCTCTAGGGGCTTGTTTGAGACCATACAAAGCTTTGGACAGTTTGTAAACATGATTAGGAAAATTTGGATTTTCAAAACCAGGTGGTTGTTTGACATAAACCTCCTCATCTATGTAGCCATTAAGAAAAGCACTTTTAACATCCATTTGATATAGCTTAAAACCTTTAGATGTAGCAAAAGCTAACAAAATTCTTATGGCTTCTAATCTAGCAACAAGAGCAAAAGTTTCATCAAAATCTAGACCTTCAACTTGTGTGAAACCTTGAGCAACCAACCTAGCCTTATTCCTAACCACAACCCCATCCTCACTTTGTTTATTTTTAAACACCCATTTTGTTCCAATTAAAGTGTGACCTTGAGGTGGAGGAACAAGTTTTCAAACATTATTTCTTTCAAAAATTTCTAACTCTTCTTGAATGGCAATAATCCAAGATTCATTAGAGAGTGCGTGTGATATATCTTTGGGTTCAAAAGAAGCAACAAAAGCAGAATGAGCATGAGAATTGAGGTCGAAAAACCTGGATCTTGTAACTCGTTCATGCAAGCTTCCAATAATTTGTTGTGGAGGATGACTTTTGAGAATCCGGAGGGGAGTGGACACTTCACAAGCTTCTTCTTCTTCATGTTCATTACAAATAGATGAGCTTGTGATGTGAGGAGGATCTGGACCAGCAATGGTGGTCGTCGGTGCTGGCTGTGAATCAAGATTAGGAGCTGGAACAATGTCATTAGCTGCTGAATTTTTGGGCAGCAGCACCACTTCTTCCTCTTCTTCAATGAAAATACTCCCCCCTGCGGACTATGGATCCAGACCTGCAATATTTGAACTAGTACCTGGGCTAGCTTCATCAAAAGAAACCCCACAAGTCTCTACAATTTTGTTAGTATCAAGTAAAAGCACACGGTAGCCTCTAGTATGAGATGGATAACCAAGAAACATGCCATCAACAGATCTAGTTTCAAATTTATCAAGATTACCATGTTTCTTAACAAAGCATTTGCAACCAAAGACCCTAAACTGTGTGACACTAGGCCTATGTCCAAACCTGAGCTCATATGGTGTTTTACCTAGCTTAGCACGCAAGAAAATACGATTTGAGACATAACAAGCGGTTGCAATTGCATCAGCCCAAAGTTTCCTAGGAGTTTGATATTCATCAAGCATAGTCCTAGCCATCTCAACTAAGGTTCTGTTCTTTCTCTCTACAACACCGTTTTGTTGAGGTACATATGGTGAAGAAAATTGATAATCTATTGCATTTTCAGCACAAAAGTGATCAAACGATTGATTTTTAAATTCAGTTCCATTATCACTTCTAATTGCTCTTAAAGATCCTGGGTGATCAATTGATAATCTAAGAAATAAAGTTCTAAAGTGACTAAAAGCTTCATTCTTAGATGCCATAAAGTAAGCCCAAGAGTATCTAGAATAGTCATCAACAGTCACAAGAACATACCATTTACCTCCAAAGGATTGAACACGTGAAGGTCCTACGGTATCGAGGTGTAAAAGTTGACCCGATTCAGTTGTCATGGTTATTGTGAGAGGAGCATGTGAACCTGCAACCATCTTAGCATGTCTACAAGAAGAGCACACAATTCTGTCCCCTTTAAGCTTAGGCAGCCCACGTATGCGATCAAGAGCACTAACACGCGTGAGATGATCAAAGCCTACGTGACCAAGTCTACGATGCCAAAAATATAAATCTTTGGAATCATTTGCAACTAGACATCTATGCTTAGAGGAAGACATATCAAAATCAGCTTTAAAAACTCTTCCAAACCGAGACATGTTAAAAATAAGCTCACTATTTGAACCTACAACTTTGCAGCAGTTTTTATTGAAAAAAGTTCCAGATTTTCATCTAGCAATTGTGAAACAGAAAGCAAGTTGTATTTTAAATTTTTGACAAGTGCCACATCCTTCAAAGTGTAGTGGTCATTTACTCTAACCGAACCCTTAGCAATTATAGGAGTTGAGGAATTATCGGCAAAAGTAACATTCTCTACATATTTGGTGGATGCCTATTTTGTTTAATATGAATGTGTGATGCTTATTACGATATTCTTGTGATGGTTTTTACTATTATTGACATCACAATATCTGCTCACACACACTCTATAGGCACCCCACCATAAAGAGTGCATATATGTGAGAAATATCTCTTTTTATTATGTCATTCTCATGTATGCACACTTTTTGAAAATCAATTTTTACTCTTAATTGTGAAATCTCAAATGGTTGTCATCAATCACCAAAAAGGGGGAGATTGAAAGTGCATCTAGGCATTCTCTTATGGGTTTTTGACGATTGATGACAAACAAATGAGATACTAATGAAGATTTATTGAGATTAAAGCAGGTATATGAAGAATAGAACCTATGGTGCACAAAAAGGTGAAAATGAGGAATGAGAAAAGAAAAGCCCAAATGATCAATGGAAGCGCAAAGTAGATATCAATGTATAGGATGTGTGTGAGAGACACATCCCAAGAGCTTTTAACTTCGCGTAGAGGGTAAGGGTTAAAATCAATAAGTTAAACAATTCATTGAAGCACCGGACAAGTCCGTTCACCAGCGGACTAGTCCGATTAACTTACTATTCTCACACGGACAAGTCCGGAGCAGCACCGGACTAGTCCATTCAACTCACTGTTCCCACCCCGACAAGTCCGATCAACTTTCTGGTGCTTCACGCGGACAAGTCCCAAGATTTGAACTAGTCCGCCGACACAATACATATCACCTTGCACCGGACAAGTCCGTCCAATTGCGGACTAGTCCGATTAAGTTTTTAGAATCACCACGGACTAGTCCGGTTAACTTTCTGTTCCAATGCGTACTAGTCCGGATCACCTCACACAGATTAGGGTTTCAAGTGTGCTGCACATTCCACGCAGACTTTACACGGCACACTGGACTAGTCCGGTCCTCTGAGCAGACTAGTACGGCCGTCGGAATCCCTAACGGTAAATTTTTTAGAAACTCTATAAATAGGTGATCCACGATCCCACAAGAGATAACTAAGAACCCTAGCGCCTTCACACGTCCCAAGAGCACAGAAACACTTCTCCCCACACATCTAAAGCCCTTAAAAGTTAAATCTTTTGGGAATCCAAATTTGGGAAAGGGAGATCATCTTCTATGCATTGTTGAGCTCTTGGGGTTTGATCTCTTATACACTATTGCATCTGTTGTAAATCTTTTGAGTGTATTTGATCTGTTTCCTCGCTGTAATTTTGTGGGAGCCCTCAGCGTGTGACGTTGCCCCATTGACTCGATGATTACTCCTTGATAGTGGAACTCAAGTCGGCCTTTGTGGTGACTTGAAGAGATAAAGGGTTGATTGAGACCCGGCTCTGTGTGAGCTCCTCAACGAGGAATAGATATATTTGGTGAGATCGAACCTCGGTAAAAATCCTTGTCTCGTCTCGTGTGCTCCAGTTCTTTACTTTTGCAATCATCATCATCTAGGGCATAGGGTTCATTAAACTTGCAACTTGTATTAATTTTGTATTACACGTGCAAATCAATCATCCTAAAAACTTACTCAAGTTGTTATGATAGTTTACTTAATTCCGCTGCTCTAACGTTTGAGAAGAATACATTAAACAGATAATCTTTTTGTAGGTATAACTAGCATACCGGACTAGTCCGTACCCTACATCGGACTAGTCCGGCCCTCCTGCATTTGACGATTTTGTTAAGTATTGCAGGAAAAGTTTTTCAACGCCTATTCACCCCCCTCTAGGCCACATTCAAGCAGAACATAATTCAATCGTTTTTTGTTGCCAAGAGTGATTTCTATGAACCACCGCCATTTGTGAATCCAGTTCTCACATCCGGCTTTGAACTCCACCCTAGGTTTATAGCCCTTGATCGGCAACAATCCTTCTCACAAACAGATTATGAACATCCTTACTATCATCTGTGAGAGTTTGAGCAATTGTGTTCATGGCTTCAAATCAGGTATGACACAAGAAACCCTAAAGTGGAAATTGTTTCATTTCTTTCACAAGGATAGAGCGTAACAATGGTACTCATACCGTTGGGAGTGCAAACGGTAATTGGGAAGAGCTTCGAGATAAATTTTATCTCTTATTTTTTCCTTTATCCTAAATCCTCCCTATGAAAGTAAATTCTCAACTTTCAGCAGTTTGAGAAGGAAACTAAGTACATCCTAGGTAAAGTTTTTGTTGTTAACACGATCAGGCCCAGACTTATCTATCCCATATGTTGTTACAACATTTTTGTCTGAGACTTGACAAGGATTTTGCCCTATACCTCAACATTGTGGTTGGAGGATCTTTTATCCATCAGATTGCGATATAAGTAAAGGATATCATAGTATATTGCAGATAATACCTCTTTTATCAGGATCTCAATAGACCCTTCCAAGAGAAAGCCATGTCAAGTCATGAGTATTCTTTTATTGTCAAATCTGAACCTATAGCATGTCTATCCCAAGATTTAGCTATAGAACCCTTATCCGAACCCGAAACATTGAAGGAAGAAGGGATTCAGCATTTAAACTTTGGATTTATTTTGAGTAAAATCATGTTCAAGATTATGGCAACACCTCAAAATATTTTTGTCAAAAGAAACTACCATCTCCTGACAACCTCCTTGATTTACTTGCGTAGCGAGTAAACCGGCAGGGGTTGAGATCTCTGCTGAAGAAATTCAGGTAAGATCACCCTCACTGAACATTTAATGCCTTATTCGAGGGGCTATGGTGGATGTTGTTTATAATTATACTATCAGATCAAACATCATTCTAATACTTGTGTCTTTATCATTTTGATCGATGAGACATTGGCACCGACAAGAAAATCCTTCAAGAGCTACTCATGAAGCAAGACTAGATTTCTGTCATTGAAGTTCAAGACTCCAACATCATGATTGGGTTACCTATCAAAAAATTGCTCATATATGAACCCTCAAAACGCACCTTAGATGTCAAACTCGGGGACAGAGTTTTCTATCACAATTCTGCGATCAAAGAACACTTTGACAGAATGGGGATGAGCCAACTGAGAAAGCCACGCACGTAGCAGGGGAGGACCAAAAGGGTATGCCATATGGGCCACATCATACCCTGGGTTTAGCCATCAACCTACGAGTGTTACCGGGAAGTGTATGTACAGCCAGCAGGCTAGACTACATCCAGCGGTCCGGCCATGGACTCAAAGCAAACGTCCAGCAGTACGGTCAAGGACTCAAGGCAAACAGCCGTATTACTGTTGGATCAACACCCGAATCTGGTGAGCACAGACTTGTGTTTCGCGCGCACACACACGCGAGCTGAAGAGTGTACACGCCGAGAGAATTTTTGCACTCGAGAACTGCACTCTCTCGTGCCCCTTTTTCTCCTGGTTGATTAACTTACAAAATGCATGATCACACGTAGATTAACTCCACTACAGCGCGCTACCCGCGCCCATGATGCAACAACCCGAGAAATGCTCGGGACGCTCGTGCATGTAGACTTCACACGTAGTCTTTGCACCCACGTCTTTAGGAAAACAGAAACAGCAATGCAACTAACACAAGCAAACTACAATGCATCTGCGCCTGGCTTATGGATAACGACGTGATCGTGTCAACAATCCTCCCCCTAAGCCTGGCGCATGTCTTCGACCTTGATGAGTCCCAACCTTGTTCGTAGCTCGACGAACCGATCTCGACCAAGGGCCTTCGTCAGTATGTCAGCGAGCTGGTTGCTGGTGTCAACGTGCTCCACTATCACCTGACCTTCTTCAACACATTGCCTGATGAAGTGATACCTGGTATCGATGTGTTTGCTGCGATCATGAAACACTGGATTTCGACTCAGCTGAATGGCCGACTGATTGTCGATCTTTAGAGTGAAACCTTTATGCTTTGCTTCTCCTTCAAGCCCGTTCAACAGGTTACTTAACCAGACACCTTGGCACGTTGCCGTGGCAGCTGCTACGTACTCAGCTTCACAACTTGAGAGTGCAATGATCTTCTGTTTCTGAGACTGCCAAGTTATCAAACTGTTGTTGAGGAAGAAAAGAATACCACTTGTGCTCTTGCGTGTATCAACGTCGCCTGCGAGATCGCTATCACTATAGCCGACCAGTTTCACAGTTCCTTCATCTCTTCCATAGTGGCAGCCAAAGTCTACAGTCCCTGCCACGTACCAAAGTACCCTCTTGACAGCCATCAAGTGTTCAACAGTAGGCCTTTCCATATATCGACTGACATAGCCCACTGCGTAAGTTAAGTCCAGTCTGGTATTGACCAGGTAGCGCAACGCACCCACAATCCTTCTGTAATGAGTAGAATCAACAAGTGGTGCAGGGCTTGACTTACTCAGTTTCAGTCGAGTTTCCATTGGAGTATGACTTGGGTTGCATTCTTCCATGTTTGCTGCTGTCAAGACCTTTAATGCATATGATCTCTGGCTCACAGTAATCCCATTTTCATCTTGCCTCACTTCAAGACCAAGATAGTAGTGCAAAAGGCCAAGATCAGACATCTGAAAGGAGCTTTTCATCTCTTCTTTGAACTGCTTGAGTTCTTTGACACTTCCACCAGTGATGACAAGATCATCTACATATACCCCGACTATGATCTTGTGCTTGCGTTCGGGACTTCCTTCTCGTATATAGATCGCATGCTCAAACTCGCTACGATGAAAACCGAGCGACATGAGAACAGTGTCCAACTTTGCATACCATGCACGTGGAGCTTGGCGAAGCCCGTATAAAGCTTTCGACAACTTCAGCACCTTGTTTTCCTCACCAGTCACAACAAAACCTGGAGGCTGTGAAACAAACACTTCTTCATGCAATTCTCCATTAAGGAACGCGGACTTTACGTCCATGTGGTGCACTGGCCAGCCCTTTCCCGCTGCATAGGCCAACAGAAGGCGCACTGACTCTAACCGGGCCACCGGAGCAAAGACTTCATCAAAGTCTACTCCCTGCTGTTGCACATAGCCTCTGGCCACCAGTCTAGCTTTGTATTTTACGACATTGCCGGCCGCATCTTTCTTAGTCTTGAAGATCCACTTCAAACTGATCGGACGTCGATCAGCAGGTGCTTCTGTCAGTTGCCACGTTCCATTCTCTTCAATCGCAGTCATCTCATCAAGCATGGCCTTAGGCCAGCATTCATGCAACTGGGCCTCCTGAAATGAAGCTGGTTCCTCCGTGTCCACCATCAGCAAGTCTGCTCTGGGTTCTTGTTGTTCTACCATGAACGCTGGCCCTGCCTCATTGATATTCTGCAGGGTACGAAACCGCAATGGTGCACCATTATCATGATCTGCATCCAATTGTGCATTGTTTCCTGTCGGAGGCGTTGCATATGTCACTGCCGGCCCTTGTATGACCTCCCTTGGAGTAGGTGATGCACCATGTGGGGTGGCAGCTGGCGACCCTGCAGGAGTTCCGATGATAGGCGAGACTGCTTGTTCTTCACGATGTGTGATCACCACTTCGGGACAGTATGTCACGACATCTTCGACTGTGAATTCGCTGTTCACACCTTCTTCCTTCCAATCCCACTTCCTGTCTTCTTCAAAGATCACATCTCGAGTGATGTGAAGACGCCATGTAGTAGGATCAAATGCTCGATACGCCATTGATCCTGACTCATAGCCCACGAAAATCATTGGCTTGCTTCTGTCGTCCAGCTTGCGCAGGTGTGGTTGAGTGTCTTTGACGTGACCCACGCACCCAAACGTACGTAGGTGTTGAACTGCCGTCGTGCGACCAGTCCAGAGTTCATACGGTGTCCTTCCTCCAGCTCCCTTTGATGACGACCTGTTGAGGACATAGACAGCCGTTATGACTGCCTCCCCCCAGAACGTGCCCGGGAGTTCTTTGGCCTTCAACATGCAGCGTGCTGCGGCTACCACCGTTTGATTTCGCCTTTCAACAACACCATTTTGTGGAGGAGAGTAGGGTGCTGTGATTTGTCGCTGCACCCCCAGTTCTTCAAAGTAGCTGTTGAAGTGAGCCGCCGTAAATTCGCCACCACGATCAGTACATAGTGCGCGGAGTTTCTTTCCACTTTTCCGTTCTGCCGCCGCCTGGATGTTCTTGATGGCCTCTGGAGCGCCGTCTTTGGTGGGAAGAAGTACAATCCACATGTATCTGCTGTAATCATCTACCAACAACAGGAAATAGCGATTACCACTTGGTGTTTCCGGCGTGATCGGACCGCAAAGGTCTCCATGTACCAGCTCCAACGGTTCAGTTGCTCGACGTAGTGCCTGCTGAGAGAATGATGTCCTTCGATGTTTGCCGGCAAGACATGCATCACACATTTTCTCAACCTGTGTCAGGACCGGAAGACCTCGCACAAGTCCTTCCTTTCCCATCTTCCACAGCGTCCCAAAGTTAACATGTGCAAACCTCGCGTGCCATCTCCAAGCATCTTCCCCAGTAAGTGCTTCTAAGCAGACTGGCCGTGCCACAGCTATGTCTAGCACGTACAGCCTCCCAGCACTTCGTTGTATTTTGGCCAGCAGTCTTTGTTGCTCATCACGTACCCTCATTTCCCCATCCATGATCTGAATCTGAAATCCCCCTTCATCAAGCTGACCACAGCTGATTATGTTGGCTGTTAGTCGTGGAATATAGTACACGTTGAGCGACGGCTTGTGCTCACCGTTCTTGCACTCGAGAAGAATGGTACCACACCCTCAATCCGAACTGTGGATCCATCACCAAACCGTACCGTGCCAACAACGCTGGTGTCAAGTTCGGCAAAGGCCTCCTTTAGGCCGGTCATATGATTTGAGGCCCCGGTATCAAAGATCCACCTTTTCTTTTCAGAGGTTTCCTCACTTTGATCCTTCAAGACCGCAAACACTTCCGCTCGTTTCTGCTCAACCTGCTGCAGAGAGACACCTTTCACCTCTGTTGGTGGCTGAGCAAAGTTGCCGAGGGTGATCTCAGTTTCAGTGAACATAAGGGTGGACTCTTCTTCCTCGGCTACATGTGCCTGCTCCTCCCGCCTGGGTCGGCTGCGACATTCTCTGGCCCAGTGACCTATCTTGCCGCAGCTACGGCATTTGTCTTTACCTCGACTTGGCGGCACAGCACGGTCTCTGTTTGAATCAAATGCCGTGCCTCTTTTCCCGCCACGATTTTTGCCGCGCCTTGCAAGACTTCCACCGGAAGCTCCACCACGGCGAGTGCCCTCCGACTCCTTTTGTTTATACCGTTCGAGCCACTCTTCCTCGGTGAGATAAAGTTTGTCTCTCTCGTGTCCACCTTGCCCTCCATCTTCTTCAACAGCTTTCAGTCTTGCTGTTACTTCCTCAACAGACAAAGTTGTGATGTCAAGCAAAGTTTCGATGGACACAACTAGTTGCCGATACCTCGGACGCGCAGCACGCAGATACTTGGCGACCACTTTGTCATTTGGTTCAGAATCGCCCAGATTTGCCAACTGATTCGTCATACTCGTCAGGCGCATAGCGAAGTCTTCGACGGACTCCCCCTCGCGAAGTGCAAGTTGCTCATATTCTCGACGAAGTTTCTGCGCGCTCGCCTTCCGGACGCGATCGACCCCAACTCTCATGATCTTTAAGCTTTCCCACGCCTCCTTGGCCGATGGTTTGGTTGCAAGTGTGGAGATCATCTCAGGTGGAACCGCGCTGCATATGGCGTCAAGGGCCATACGGTCCACCTGAAAATCCACGTCGTTGGACTAGATTGCCGCCCAGAGCAGACGAGCTTCAAGTTTGATCTTCATCAACAGCGCCCAGTCGTTGTAGTTTGTTTTTGTCAGCAGTGGGTAGCTCGCCGAACCTGCCGAAGCCACCTTCTCCACCACCCGCTCTACCACCAGGCGCTCACCGCCGCCGCGTCCTCCCCGTGGCCTGCGCGATGGGATCTCCCGCGACGTTCCTCGCTGGTCGGAGTGCACGAACTTCCGCCCACCATGATCGCCAGAAGCACAACCGGCTCTGATGCCAATTGTTGGATCAACACCCGAATCTGGTGAGCACAGACTTGTGTTTCGCGCACACACACACGCGAGCTGATGAGTGTACACGCCGAGAGAATTTTTGCACTCAAGAACTGCACTCTCTCGTGCCCCTTTTTCTCCTGGTTGATTAACTTACAAAATGCATGATCACACGTAGATTAACTCCACTACAGCGCACTACCCGCGTATGATGCAACAACCCGAGAAAGGCTCGGGACGCTCGTGCATGTAGACTTCACACGTAGTCTTTGCACCCATGTCTTTAGGAAAACAGAAACAGCAATGCAACTAACACAAGCAAACTACAATGCATCTGCGCCTGGCTTATGGATAACGACGTGATCGTGTCAACAATTACTCGTATTGCTCCTATTGGCTATGGCACGGGGCAGGACAGCGCGTAGGGCAGGATATGAACTGATGGGTAAACCGTGAGGCGAGACCTGATGTTTGACAAGTGGACGGATCATCATATCACTCATTGATCCTAATGGATGGATCGCTAGCTGATCACCAGTCGATCAACCATTAGCCTTTTCCACGCGGATGCTAATCTTCATGCCCATTTCTCCACGGTAATCAGTAGATCTGAGATAGCAATAAATGGTATTATGGATCAATAAGAACTGGTAAAATTATTCACGTTCTTCTTGTTCAATACATTTTTTCTCTGTTATAATTGAAGAAATCGTTCATGTTCTTCTCATTCTATAAATTCTTATCTATAATTTATTTTTGTATCCGGAACACTAGTGAGATCACTAAATTATATATTATTTCACTTAATATAAACATTAGTATCATATATTAATGACATGGTGAACTTTTCATCGTCGTATTATTTAAATATTATGTTGCATTTACTATCAGTTGTCATATTTATATAAAAATTGTTTCTCTTAAAACTATTCATTTATGAAGAGAAGCAAAGATATTGCACCTCATTCTCAAGAACATGGGATCAAGAAGGCTGTCGTTGCTGCTTTAGATCATGGTCTTTAGTTGAAACGGTTGTTAAAGATGGGTAATATTCTTTTGGATGGTTGTCTAGTGATATTTATCTAGCGGAATATTTTCTTTAAAGTGAATAAAGATGATATAATTAAAACATTCATGTTATTTAGAAAGTAACAACTAAAAAAAGGTAAATAGTATTTTAAGTCTATCCCATGCCTTTATTTTTCAACTATCAGAATTGTATTTCAATTATTTCTATTGCAATTCGTTGAAAAATTTAAGACTTATCATGCTATTTATTGAGTGTTGACTACATACGAGATTATGTTTTAATTTTTGCAAATATTTACAAAATTAGTAGATAATTTTATTAAATTAAAAGTATTTTGTGACATACCCTTTAATGAAATCATAGTTCCGGCACCTAGGGAACGTGTATTTCCACCCTTCCATCGCCGCTATAAGTGTCTTGATCTCGGCCATCGATTCTTCTAGTGCCGCTAGGGGGTGAAATACGGATGAAAATTTCTCGAATCATCCGATACCGATTCTGAAAATTTGCGGATCATTTTCTGTTTTAATCAAAAATATTTGGAAATTGGTTGGAAATTGGAAATGGAAATTCGGAGTCGGAACAAAAACGATTTAGGCAAATTTCTGACTGAATACTCAGAATTCCATATTTATTCAAAAATTTCTGAATAGTTTCCATTTAATTTCCGACTAAGCTCAATCGTCGCAACCCGCAGCGTACCCTGCTCCCTAACGGGCCTTGGGCCAGTGCTAAACGACCGAAGACCAGCCAGCCAGCTCAAGCAGCTAGGAACATGGAACCCTAATCGGTTTATCCCAATCTCACGCCTCCGCTTGTGCGGTTGCACCCGCAACCGGTCGCCACGGCGCCGCCTCCGCTCGCGCCCGCAGCCAGCTGCCGACTCCGCTCGCGCCCGCAGCGAATTGCCAACTTTGCTCGCGCCCGCTGCTTTGCATTGACATAAATGGTTATATTTGATTTGCATTGCTTGTCATTAATTTATTATGGTTACTAGTGCAAAGTTATTATCATGGTTTGCTTATATCATTTTAAATAATGATGACAATACTTTAGCCTTTGAGGTGTTGTTTTGAAAAAAATCAAAACCACTGTTCCAATATCGACGTGTTTTCGTTTTGATATATCTGTTTCCTATATTTCTAAAATTTTTAATATCATATCCATTTCCGATGGTACTGTTTTCGATTCTATTTCCAAAAATTATATATAAATAAAAATGATTTAACTATTTTTTTTGACCATTTTCACCGCTAAGTGCCGCGATCCCATCCAGTGTAGCAAGTGTTCGGCCTCTGTTCACGATCAGGGGCCACGCAAGGAAACTAAGTTTATCTTCCTTACAAATCATCTGCAGTCCTCTTTTCTTCTGTCGCTGTCCTCTTTTCTTCTGTCGCTGATAACGCCCTTCGCAGCTCAATTGCGTCTCCACCTCCTCTGCGCTCTCCTGCCCACTTGGCTTCCCCGGTGACGGCGGGTGAACCCAGCGCCGGCTCAGCGAGTTTGCTGGTTGCGACTTCAGCTCCTGCTAGCGATTCGCCTCAGATGGCCGCTGCTACGTCGTCTCCGCCACCTGCTACTGGCTCTGATGTAGGAGGCCAACCGGCCAGCTCTACCCTGCCTGCTACCAGATTCACGGATATCTCCTCGTTGATTTTCCCGCAGACTGAAGTCGCCTCTCCGCGGCTTCTGATGCTGTCCCTGCTGAAAATGCGTCTGATGATGTCGCTCCTGACGTGGAAGACCTTTCTCCACGACCTCTATGTGTGAAGTTTGAATTTTCTTAAATTGTCTAGGTCGAATTGCATCAGTGCGTATGTGTCAAAAAATTAAAATTTCAAAATTGATAGAAATTTGTTTGAAATCTATTTGAGTTTGCAAAAAGAAAATAAAAATAAATGTTCTTGGGCTGAAACTTATTTCTCCAGCAGCCCATCCTGTTTCCTCTCTCTGGGCCACCCGGCCCACGCTCACCCACACACCCGCCTCCTTCTCATTGACTAAAGATCCCACCTATTATCCTGGCCGTAGCTGTTCCGTGTATGTACAACAGCTGTCGTGCCTCACCGTCCACAAGCCGCAACACCAGCAAAATCAAGCCTTGCAGCATCTACAAACCCCCCCCCCCACACCACCGCCCATTTTTCCCTCACTCAACTCGATGAGCAACCACCATCATCGCATGTCATCTCGAATAAGGCACCGCCGCGTAGAATTCATTGATCCTAGTAGTTGCTCAGCCTCATTGACATCTCTATTGGCCACACAAGTCGACTATTACTCAAAGCCCAACTCAGTCATGTCTCCGCCCCAACGCCCGTGACTTTGATGAGCCGCGGTAAAAGTGCCCCACATTTCTCTGTCGCTCTGCATCTTAAGCCATTACCCCTTCCCTGATCCATCCCTAAACATTGGAATAACTTTATGAAAACTCGTTGACCGCTTAACTCCAATTATTTGCAACCAAGACATCATCCTAGTTGAACTCAACCTTGCCCGCACCTCATCCATGAGTACTCGCTTTCAAGCCACCTCAGCTCCCGTGGAGCCCTTAGGTGAGAGTGCGGTGTTGCCTTTTGTCGATTTTGCAAGAACAAATCCAGGTTAGTAGTTGATAGTGTTAGTTAGGGAAACTCTGGTGAGTTTGCCGCCGCAGCAACAACATCGTTGTCGTGCCTCGTCGTCAACAATGACTAGTAAGGTCGAATTAGATATCAATTATTAGATCTTCTAGGAACAACCACGTTAAATCAAACATACCCCATGGTTTTAATTAAATCTGGGTGGCCTGTATTAAGGGTCTGTTTGGTTGGTGCCCATAGTCGTCACAATAAACTTTAGTCAAGTGTGGCTTGTCACAAAATAGGTGGCCAGTAAATTCTTAGCTACAAGTGTGCTAAAGTTAGTCGAAAATATTGGGAGTGTATGACGTGTGGGCCAGAGGGCTAAGGAAGTGTGGCTTGCCATAGTTATGACTGTGAAACCATGTGGTGAATCAATTGACAAATCATGAACTTAAATGTTAATGGGCTTGATATCATAAATGATATGCTTTAGTGAACATGCTTGTGTGAAACATGCTTAGGTTAGGTGTTGACATAAAATGGTTCATTTGTGCACAAAAAGCTCATGTGAGGTGCTCGGTGAGGTGTTGTATGGTTGTGTGCAACATGCTCACATGAGGTGCTCATGTGAGATGTTGTGTGGTTTGGACTAACGAGAGTCAAGTCTCGGACTTGTGCTTGCAAATAATAGTTGTTTGATCGAGTGCAAGTGTTGTTTGAGATCAAGACATGACTAGTCCTTGAATTAAACTTAGGGAGAAGTTGAGTTTCAACAACCAAATTCAGAAGGAATTACGGTTGAGACGATCAAATGTGCCATGCAACATATTTGAAACAAGAATGGTACATCTGAAGATTCTTGAGATGTGTCAAGTGGTGTTCCAAATATGTGTGTAAGTCATGAGCATAAGTGCAAGGATGACACGAGGTTGTGACGTGATTCCAACATGTTTGAACGATAAAAATTTAAGATTGAACGTGTTTGCAAGGTTGCAAGGAGTGAAATTCCCTACACGCTGATCATTTTACTCTAGGACGAGTCATGTCTGTCTCGTGGCAGGCGCGCGACAAGCCAGCTACCACATTTTCGACCCACAACTTTTGAGGCCTCCTTTGGTCTATAAAAGGGAGCCATTGGGCTAGAGGGAAAAGAGGGGAAAGGGGAAGAAGAAGAAAAAAATACACGCTCCGGTGTCCTCGGTAACCTCTTAAGATCAATACATCGAGTAGGATGTAGGGTTGTTATCCTCCAGCGGGCTCAAACCTGGGTAATCTCCACGTCATCTCCTTAAACCCCATGAGAACATAGATATTTCATCCGCCGTTGTGCCTGCAACCGAATCATCAAGAGGTGATCCAGTTGATCCCCGTACATCGACTCACAACAGTAGACAACATTCTAACACATGGAGTTATCTAAAAATTACACTCTAGCCCTAGGATTATCTAAAATTACATTCTAGCCACTCAGATTATTTAAAATTGTATTATGACTCTGTTTGACACAGCTTAAACTTGTTAAAAAAAGCAACTTATCTGAAAAGCTGGTGAACGGCAGCTTAAGCTTATATCCTGCTTTTAGTTCATTTTAAGAAGCAGCTGAACTAATAAGCTACTAGTGAAGCTGCCTTTTTGGCACACCCTCAGCTTATTTTTGTCAAAAAGTTGGTACAGAAATTGTGCCAAACAGGGCCTATAGCCTCTGGAATTACCCAAGGTTACATCATATCCATTAGAATTATCTAAAACTATATTTTATCCCCTAAAACTATATGGAAAATATATATTAGACTCTAGGTTGTATAAAATTACACATTAGACCTTGTAATAGTCTATAATTATGTTTTTACCAATAATTAGCTATATTTACATTCTAGACCTTGGAACTAGTGCTAATTATATATTAGACCCTAAGACTAGCTATAATTGCATTTTAGACCTTGAAATTGATATTATTACAATCTATCCTCCGCACTTGTTTGTGTTATATTCTTTAATGATTAGTGAGATAGACAAAATCTAATATTTCCAGCATAACCAGCCCTACACGCATGCTCCTTATTTATATAAAATCGGGAAGACTCTTAGTCGGTTATGTGAAATCATGTGTGATGAATCCATTAGCGAATCATGAGCTTCAACATAAATTGGCTTGATATCGTAATTCATATGCTTTGGTGCATGTTTAGGTGAGGTGTTGGACATAATGTGTTAGGTTTATATACAACATACTCATGCACTACAGGAAACGTCGCACCCTAGGACGACCAATGTTATTTACGATGGCTAGCCGTCGTAAGTAAACTAACTTACGACGGTCGCTTCGGGCTGTCGTAAGTAAACTTACTTACGACGACTACGGGCCCATGGCTGTCGTAAGTTACTGGACCATCGTAAGATAACCGTAACTTATGACGGCCGCAACCCTATGCCGTCGTAAGTTACATCACCGTCGTAAACTAAGTGTAACTTACGACGGCCGTAACCTAAGCCGTCGTAAGTTACGCGACCGTCGTAAGTGGATGGTTTTAACCGTGGCCTGGCCCGGGCTCGGGCTAATTAGCCTGAGCCCGCACCGCCACCGCCCCGCCGCTCGAGCCGCCACCGCCGAACCGCCGCCGCTCCGCCGTCGGGCGCCGCCGCTCCACCGCTCGGCGCTGCCACGAGACGCCCGGTGCCGCCCCGAGCCGCCCTGAGCCGCCCGGCGCCGCCTCGCTGCCCCCGCGGCCCCCACCCCCTGCTTCCCGCGGACCGCCACCGCCTCCAACGCTGCAGCCATCGCCGTCGTCGCCAAACCGAATCAAGTAATTTTTTTAGTTTTTGTAATTAGTTGTTAGTTAGATTAGAAAAAAATTTAAATACTTAATCAATTTGTATGTATTTAGTAGATAATTAGTTTAGTTGTTAATTATTTGGTTTAAATTAGTAATTGTTTCTGATTTTAGTTATTAATTTAGTTAATTGATTGATTAGTTGTTTAAGCATATTGTTTTTGCTTTACCTCCTGCCCCGCTGCCACCAGCCCCCGCCGTCGCCGACAGCGTACCGACGCCTAGGCGTCCAGTCGGTGGCGGGGGGACGCTCGGGCGGCTCGCCTCGCCTGGCCGAGCATCGCCGATGCTGGCGCCGCCTCCGCCCGCCACCGTCGCTGCAAGGCGCCGCCGGTCCCCCGTGCTCTGGAGAGGAGAGAGGGAGGGGGACGAAAATTAGTGTATTAGGGTTGTGGGCCGTTTTTCATGACCCTTTGTAACACCCCAAAATTCTGTTAAGGGGGGATTTAAAAATTTTTAGACGTATTGCATGTGGTGCAGAAATTCAAATTCAAATTGGATTTTAAATTCAAACCAAAACAGAAAAGAAATGGAAAAAGAAAAAGAAAAACCCCACCGGCCAGTGGGCCGAAACCCACCAGCCGGCCCACTCTCCCCGCGCCAGCCCCGAACCCGCGCCCCTCTCTTCCTCTCACTGACACACGGGGCCCGCATGTCATCCCCCACCTCCGCGCGCTCGGCCGACCCCGGGACTCTCCTCTCTCCCGAATCCAAACAACCTCCGAAAAACCGCACCAACAGCCCGATCTCTGGCCCCGGACGCTGCTATTTAACCAAGTCGGTCCTCCGCCGCCTCCCCTCGTGAAATTCCCGCACAGAAACTCGCCGAATTACCTAGCGCACTCCAATTTTCTCTCCGGTGAGAACCGAAGCTCCGATTACTGTTTTCTCTCGATCCTTGCTCGGGTTTTCTGATCTAACGCGCCGATCATGTTCCACCGCCTCCGGGGAGTCACGCAGGTGCAGAGAACTCGGTGTTTTGCACCCTAGACGCAGCTCCGGCGAGCACCGCCGCTATTTCAACTCGGACCTCGCCGCCGACCGCCTTCCAGGGCCTCAGAGTTCAAGAAAAACCCCAAGGTGAGATCCCCGACCTCCCCTCTACCGTTATGTGCCATGAAATCCAAGTTTTAGGAGGTATAGACGAAAATCCGAAGATCTCCGGCGAGATCGCCGCCTCCCGCCGCCGCGCGCCGCCGGGCAGCGCCACCCGCGCACGGCCAGGGCGACGTGGCTCCCTGAGGCCCGTCCATTTTAAATCGTGCGGTTCCTATTAGATCTAACCCGTACCGCTTCGCGTTATAATCTCAGCCGTCTATTTTAAATCGGACGGTCCACATCATCCTCGCGTTATAAAGGCCAGGATTCTTACGCGCTACCCCCTGGGGATCTCGGAAAACACGAGCTAGCCCCGGAAACTTCTGATCTAGCCCCTGGAACTTCAGAAATTCGTGTAAATTCATTTAAAAATCAGTTTTAGCCCCTGGACTTAATAAAAATTAGAAAAACCCCTCTGTTATGTGTAGTTAGACTCCTGGAAATTTATGAAATAATAAATTAGACCCTGCAGTAGTGTGGATTCACCTTTTTGACCCTATATGATATTAAAATCAGAAAATTGAATATGTGACTAGGATTTAAAATTTAAAAAGGTAAGACAAACACATTGCAAATTCAAATTTAAACTCTCCTAGTGCTTGGAAAACTTTAGAATGAGTTAAAAATAGATTTTAGGCTGAAATGAATATGTCTAATTGTTGTTCATATTTATTAGTTATAGAAACACATTTTTAGGCTAGAAAATAATTCTAAAAACTGATAAAATAAATTTAAATTAGTTCACATCAGAGGAAAAGTTCAAAAATATGTTATTTTATATTTTAGATTAGAAACTATTCTGTTTAGATGACATGTCCTACTATTTAGTATTAAAACTCACTTTTAGGCATAGAAAATAAATCTGAAAATATAGGAAAATAGGTATGCATAATTAGAAAATGATAAATGAAGTCTCCAAATCCAAAAACTTCAGTTTAGGATTTGGTAGAAGGTCTGAAAACCTATTTGGAGTAGGAATTTGTTCAAATTGGAAATTCATATATAGTGTGCAAACAGAAATCTGAATACAAAACTTAGAAATCATATACATATGTTTAAAAGTGCATGTAGGCCAAAAATTAACACATGTAGAGTAACCACAACACTTAGAAATGTGAATAACTTTCATAGATATGTATGTGTGGTTTGTATGAAGTGAAAGTGTGAACTATGTCTTATGGATTGTTGTTTTCTTTTGCTATGTGAATAGGCATGAGTAGAACCTGCCCCAGAGCAAGTTCTCCCTTTCCAAGACCAAGACTTTCCATTCCCAGAGCAGCAGGAAGAAGGCAAGTGTCCTTGACCACTTTGATCCTATACTAGGATGTGTAGATAGAATTATTTACATTGTCAATTGAAATATGAAACCTATGCTAGGAAGTTTCCCTAGAATTGCATTACCTTGTTTCCTTGTAGCTTGGGTTGGGATTTATTTTATCATGTCACTTATTTTATGCTTATGCGTAGCCATGCTTAGAATGAGATAATTGGGATATGATATCATCAATTTATTTACCTTATTCTTGAATGAGATATTATGAGTTATGTAGAGGTAGGGATCGAGGCAAGTTGGATGATTTGGTTGGTGCTGGGTGCACGAGACTCGGGTTTGTGTTTAGTACTTGCCTGGATTCTAAGGACCGGTTCATGGAGCGTGTAACCTGGCTTTACCGTGGCAACCACATGCTAAGATGGGGCAGCTTGGCCAATTAATTAGGTGTATCCCCGGCGTAGTATGGGTGTGTTGGATGGTGCGGGGAATAGGTGTCAGCTTGGCTACCATATGAACCGCAAGGCTTAAGAGGGAACCACTGCAGCGGGGTTGGAGCCTCTTGTATGCCGTTAGGGGTGAAACCTTAATGTGCCCACGCTCGTCGGGAATCCCTTTGTAAAGGCTTCGTAGTGATCACCTGGCTACACACCTGGGAAGTGTGAATGTGGTTCGTAGCCACTGGCATAATGGAGGTTCTTTTAGTCCACCCGGCAACGGGGGATGAAATCACTACATGTGGGTACAGTGGTGCAGACTCTGCAGAGTCAAAACTGTCATGACAGCCGTGCTCACGGTCAAGAGCGGCTTGGACTTATTCATGATTAGAGGATGATGACTTTGGAAGTTGTGGATGTTAAGCGGGGAGCTTAACATTGGAAATGATGTTATGGTTATTTGATTATGATGATGGGTTGGGAGATTGGGACCATTTCACCTGTGTAGTAATTGTAGGTGCTTAATAAGCTAAGGTAATAGGTAGTAATTGCGTAGTGCTTTAACCATGAGTCAACCTCTCCTTGCTCTAGCCATGCATGACATAACTTTCCCACACTTGTTGAGTACCAACGGTACTCAAACTTTCATATTTGTTGGTTTAAATTGCTGCTCAGGTCAAGGGGATGATGTGGTGTTCAATGACCAAGACATCGGACCCGAAGAAGGATTCTAGGTTCATGGAGTCCCCCGGGCAACGCCTGTGACGGAGCCCACAAGAATAATATTCCGCTGCTATTTTATTTACATGTTATGAACTTATTATTGTCTATCGAGACGTATGCGTTGTAAGACATATTTATATTCGACACCTAGCTTGTCATAAATGATGCTTCACTATTTGTCATCACATGTATGAGAAAATGATCCTGGCATACATGTGATATTCACTCGGTTGTTCTTCGGAGAAACCGGGTGTGACAGAAGTGGTATCAGAGCCAAGGTTGCCCGTAGGAACGTGGACCTAGGGAGAAATGGACATATTTAAGGACCTTATTTTCTTAAAAAAACTATTTTACAAAAGTGTGGGTTAAAGGTGTTATTTAATGGGGTCACTTTATTCATCTTACCCCAACTTTTATTCAAAATACAATTTTTGTTTAAACTCTTATCTAACTTAATTTTAAATGCTTTATGTTTTAGATGGTTCGCATGGTCCGTACCGCCCGCAAGTCCACCGGAGGGAGAGTTCCTGTAGTTGCCCTTGCCCTAAGAGAGGGGAATCGTCCGGTGACGTACTACTCCTACGGATTGGCAGTAGGAGGCTTGTTGTGCCGTCTTCGGCGTATGCTCCAAGCCGCCGGCAATACGGGTAAGCTAACCATACACTACAGCTCCGGACCATCCGTGAGAAGCGGGAAGAATGGAGTTCAGAAATGAGGATTATCCATGAAAATCAGCTGCTCAAGATCCACCGCTCTCCAGCTTGTCGAGCAACACAGGTCGATGCCGAGAAGGATGTCACCTAGGAGGCCATCACCTGCCAGAGTTACATCTACCGTCACCACCTGGATAGGACTGAGTACATGTATGTCCTCCAGCGTGAGAGTGGTACAGCGGAGTACAAGTACCCGCCAGTGCAGCAAGGGACTTCCCACGAGCACATGGACCTGTGCTTGGAGGATGTTGCTATGCTCAGCACTCGACTGCAGGAGTGCCAGCAGGAGCTTCAGGATGTTCGTGACACCCTGAAGGAGACTGAGGCGTTGCTTCGAGCCAGCTTGAGGGTGAGAGAAAGAGGAGATGGGAATGAACTATGTGTCACAGTGAATGACACATGGACTCTTGACTCCCCATACCGCCGGGCGAGCAGGCGTCGCCGCACTTCTCCACCAGCAGCTTCCCCACCCAAAGCGGGGTCAGAGGGCAGCCGCAATAATGAGGAAGATCCCGAGGAGCCAGCTCAGTGATAAGAGTCGTGTAGAATCCTTTCCCATAGTTCAGCAGTTTATCGAGTAGGCGAGTCAATACCTTAGTTAATGGTGTGTTAATGTTTGGTGTGTGACGTGAGTTGTGGAAGCCATGGGCATTTGTCCGCAACCTCGTCTTTAGGCTGTTTTGCTTTGATGTGTGAACCCCTATGAATTAAGAGTGCATTTATGTTCACGTGAGACGTGAAACCCTCAGAAAATGTTAATATAATAAGACCTCATGAGTTTAAGTTTAAACCAGCAAATTGGGAATTTAATACGAAATGCTTTAAATTAACATTTGGTTGATCATGGTAGATGGCCGGAAGAGGAAAGGGTCGTTGTGCCAACCCCGCCAACAACAACGATGAGGCCGGCAACCCTCATATTTCTAGAGGACAAGACAGGGGTGGTCTCCGTGAAGGAGTTGATCCCATCCACCAAATGCTTGAAAATCAGAATCAGCTCATCCAGAGCCTAACTTAAGTGGTGGCCAACTTGCACTAAGTTCCACCTCCACAAGCTGCACCACGCCAACCAAGGTTGAGTTTCTAGGGACTCAACCCCCAAAGTTTGCAAGTGCTGCTGAACCTCTGGAGGCAGATGATTGGCTAAAGACCATTGAGAGCAAGATGAGGATCATACAATGCCAAGGGTATGAGAGGGTGATGTTCGCCTCTCACCAATTGCATGGACCACTTACGTGGCCGTCCATCATGACCCTGAGAACATCACTTGGGAAGAGTTCAAGCGCAGTTTCCGCAACCATTACATACCAAGGGGTGAACTCAAAAATAAGAGAAAGGAGTTCTTGGGGCTGCAGCAAGGAAACATGACTGTGAGGGAATACCTCACTAAATTCACCCAACTATCCCGTTATGCACCACGGGACATCGAGACTGATGAGCAGAAACAGGACTGCTTTGTGGAAGGACTTACAGCGGAAACGCAGTGTGCAATGTCCTCCAACGAGTATGAAAGCTTCCAAAAGATGGTGGACAGAGCATTTGTTGTGGAGAGGAAGCTGAAGGCCTTGGAAAATGAAAATAAGAGGAAGGCGGGATGGTCACACCAAGCCTCGGGTAGCAACACACGCCCACGACTGATGCAGCCACCCGCAGGGCAGACGAGCCGTGCTGTGGTACCCTACTCAGCACCGAGAGGGTACAACCCGAATTTCAGGCCTCTGTCAGCACCAGCACAGCCACAACGTCAGTTTGTACAGCAGTCTCGTCCCACATATCAACCTCGACCAGCAGTGCAAGGACCACAGAACCAACCCCAAGACAACAAAGGCCAGGCACCTAAGGTTGGGGTACAATGCTTCAATTGTGGCGAGGTGGGGCACTACGCTCATAAGTGCCCAAAGAAGAAGCCCATGCAGCCGCAGCAGCAGAATATGATGCGAGGACGGGTGAACCACGTGACCATGGAGGAGGCGCAAGAGGCACCTGACGTGGTAGCTGGTAAGTTTCCTGCCAATTTACATATTGCAACCCTGTTGTTCGATTCTGGTGCTACCCACTCGTTCATTGCCCAAGGGTTAGTTAAGAAGCATGATCTAGCAACAACACAAATGAACCATATGCTAGCAGTAAACTCTCCAGAGGGAGAAATAAGGACAAGACAAGTGTGTCCCAAGGTGAATCTAGACATTAATGGGGTAGTATTTACTGCAAACCTCATAGTGATAGACTCACAAGGGATATATATTATTTTTGGTATGGATTGGTTGACCAAACACAAAGGAATCATCCATTGTTCGACAAGAACGGTGGAACTAACTCACCCTAGTGGCACAAGAGTAAAGTTCATAACCCTACAAGAGCCTAGGAGGGACATTAAACTCAATCAAGTTGAGGTGGGGGTGGAGGAGATCAGGATCATTAGGGAATATCCAGACGTTTTTCCGAAGGAGTTGCCAGGTATGCCTCCCGATCGTGAGGTGGAATTCGCGATTGAGCTAGTGCCTGGAACAGCTCCGATATACAAGAGACCCTATCGGATGGACTCCAAACAGCTGGAAGAACTCAAGTAACATTTAAGAGAATTGATAGAGAAGGGGTACATTCGTCCTAGTTCCTCACCATGGGGAGCTCCATTGATATTTGTGCCCAAGAAGGACGGAACCCAAAGGTTGTGCGTGGACTACCGTGCGTTGAATGAAGTAACCATCAAGAACAAGTACCCATTACCCCGCATTGAAGACTTGTTTGATCAGTTGAGGGGAGCTTGTGTGTTCTCAAAAATTGATCTCAGGTCGGGATACCACCAACTTAAGATAAGACAAACTGATATTCCAAAGACACCTTTCGTATCTCGGTACGGACTGTGTGAATACACCGTCATGCCTTTCGGGCTAACTAATGCCCCGACATACTTCATGTATCTCATGAACAAGGTATTCATGGAATATCTGGACAAATTTGTGGTGGTTTTCATTGATGACATTCTCGTCTTTTCCAAAGATGAAGAAGAACATAAGAGGCATTTAAGGTTGGTGTTGCAAAAGCTAAGAGAACACCAACTATATGCCAAGTTGAGCAAGTGTGAATTTTGGCTGAAGAGAGTTCCTTTCTTAGGACATTATAATCTCGGAGGGAGGAATCTCCGTAGACCCCGCCAAGATTGAGGATGTACAGAAGTGGAAGACCCTTGAGAATGTCGGGGAAATTCAAAGCTTCTTAGGATTGGCTGGGTATTATCGACGGTTTATTGAGGGTTTCTCCAAGATCTCGAGACCCCTCACCAAATTGTTAGAGAAAGGGATCACATTCACATGGACACCGCAGTGCGAGACGAGTTTTCAAGAATTAAAGAAAAGATTGACAACAGCCCCAGTGCTAGTTATGCCAGACATGCAGAAGAACTTTTCGGTGTACTATGATGCCTCTGGACACGGGTTGGGATGTGTTCTCATGCAAGAGAGGCATGTCATGGCTTATGCGTCCCGGCAGCTCCGAAAACACGAGAAGAACTATCCTACACATGACCTAGAGCTAGCTGCAGTGGTACACGCGTTGAAGATTTAGCAGCATTACTTGATGGGGAAGAGGACAGAGATATATACGGATCATAAGAGTTTAAAGTATATTTTCACACAGCCAAATCTCAACCTCAGACAAAGGAGATGGTTAGAGCTGATCAACGACTTTGATGTGGGCATCAACTATCATCCTGGGAAAGCGAACATAGTGGCGGATGCTCTAAGCCGGAAAGTGCAGGTCAATAGGTTGAGCTTGAAGGACATGCCTATAGAATTGAAGGAAGAGGTTATAAAACTCAATCTATGTCTGGTGAATAGTGGTGAAGCCATCGCCATGAAAGTGGACTCCACGTTAGAGCAAGACATACGCGATGGTCAAAGGAATGATGAGAAGATACAAGAAATAAGAGAACTCATCAAGGATAATAAAGCCCCTGGTTTCAGAGAGGATGAACAAGGTACGGTGTGGCACGGGAAAAGAATCTATGTGCCTTAAGTGAAGGAGATCCGTGAATTGATTTTGAAGGAGGCTCATGATTCCGACTATTCCATTCATCCTGGGAGTACGAAGATGTACCATGACCTCAAGAGCAGGTATTGGTGGTATGGCATGAAGCGAGATGTCGCGGAACATGTTGCCCTATGTGACACATGTCAGTTGGTGAAAGCAGAACAACAACGACCCGCGGGATTATTGCAACCACTCAAAGTGCCTGAATGGAAATGGGAAGAAATCGGTATGGATTTCATAGTGGGACTACCTAGGACCAAATCAGGATATGATTCGATATGGGTCATCATCGACAGGCTAATCAAGGTAGCTCATTTCATCCCCGTGAAAGAAAGCTACAGCGGATCCAAATTGGCAGAATTATACATGTCAAGGATCGTGTGTTTCCATGGAGTGCCAAAGAAGATAGTGTCAGGTGGAGGGACACAGTTCACCTCAAGGTTCTGGCAGAAGTTGCATGAAACCATGGGGACTCATCTGGATTTTAGTTCTGCCTATCATCCCCATACTGACGGACAGACGGAAAGAACTAATCAGATCCTTGAGGATATGTTGAGAGCGTGTGCGCTCAAGAACAACAGGAGTTGGGATAAGAACTTACCGTATGCGGAGTTCTCCTATAACAACAGCTATCAGGCTAGTATGAAGATGTCACCATTTGAGGCTTTGTATGGGAGAAAGTGCAGAACTCCACTGTTTTGGAACCAAACCGGGGAAAGTAAAGTGTTTGGACCCTAGGTACTACAAGAAGCTGAGGCGAAAGTGAGGGAAATTTGCAACAACCTGAGGATAGCACAGACCCGACAAAAGAGTTATGCCGATGTGCGGAGAAGAGAGCTTATAATCAATGAGGGAGACTATGTTTATCTCAAGGTGTCACCTATCCAAGGACTTCGTCGGTTCAATGTGAAAGGGAAGTTATCACCTCGATACATCGGACCCTTTCAGGTTCTGGAAAGGAAAGGCGAAGTGGCATATCAACTAGAACTACCGGCTCGCTTATCGGATGTGCACGATGTATTCCATGTGTCATAGCTCAAGAAATGTCTGAGGACGCCTGACGAGATGTTACCCATGAATGAGGTTGACGTAGGAGAGGATCTGTCTTATGTCGAGCAACCGGTCAAGGTTTTGGAGACAATGGAACGCCTCACAAAAAATAAAAAAATCTAGATGTGCAAGGTGCAGTGGAAGCATCACTCGGAAGAGGAAGCCACATGGGAGCGAGAAGACGAGCTTAAGGCACAGTTTCCGGAATTGTTTTCTTAGAACCAACAATCTCGCGGACGAGATTTCTTTTAAGGGGGGTAGAGCTGTAACACCCCAAAATTCTGTTAAGGGGGGAGGGGGGAATTTAAAAAAATTTGGGCGTATTGCATGTGGTGCAGAAATTCAAATTCAAATTAGAATTTAAATTCAAACTAAAACAGAAAAGAAATGGAAAAAGAAAAAGAAAAATAAAAACCCCACCGACCAGTGGGCCGAAACCCACCAGTCGGCCCACTCTCCCCGCGCCAGCCCCGAACCCGCGCCCCTCTCTTCCTCTCACTGACACGCGGGGCCCGCATGTCATCCCCCATCTCCGTGCGCTCGGCCGACCCCGGGACTCTCCTCTCTCCCGAATCCAAACAACCTCCGAAAAACCGCGCCAACAGCCTGATCTCTGGCCCCAGACACTGCTATTTAACCAAGTCGGTCCTCCTCCGCCTCCCCTCGTGAAATTCCCGCACAGAAATAAGCTGAATTCCCCAGCGCACTCCAATTTTCTCTCCGGTGAGAACCGAAGCTCCGATCACCGCTTTCTCTCGATCCTTGCTCGGGTTTTCTGATCTAACGCGCCGATCATGTTCCACCGCCTCCGGGGAGTCACGCAGGTGTAGAAAACTCGGTGTTTTGCACCCTAGACGCAGCTCCGGCGAGCACCGCCGCTATTTCATCTCGAACCTCGCCGCCGACCGCCTTCAAGGGCCTCCGAGTTCAAGAAAAACCCCGAGGTGAGATCCCCGACCTCCCCTCTACCGTTATGTGCCATGAAATCCAAGTTTTAGGAGGTATAGACGAAAATCCGAAGATCTCCGGCGAGATCGCCGCCTCCCGCCGCCACGCGCCACCGGGCAGCGCCGCCCGTGCACGGCCAGGGCGACGTGGCCCCCTGAGGCCCGTCCATTTTAAATCGTGCGGTTCCTATTAGATCTAACCAGTACCGCTTCGCGTTATAATCTCAGCCGTCTATTTTAAATTGGACGGTCCACATCAGCCCCGCGTTATAAAGGCCGGGATTCTTACGCGCTACCCCCTAGGGATCTCGGAAAACACGAGCTAGCTCCGGAAACTTCTGATCTAGCCCCTGGAACTTCAGAAATTCGTGTAAATTCATTTAAAAATCAGTTTTATCCCCTGGACTTAATAAAAATTAGAAAAAACCCCTCTGTTATGTGTAGTTAGACCCCTGGAAATTTATGAAATAATAAATTAGACCCTGCAGTAGTGTGGATTCACCTTTTTGAACCTATATGATATTAAAATCAGAAAATTGAATATGTGACTAGGATTTAAAATTTAAAAAGGTAAGGCAAACACATTGCAAATTCAAATTTAAACTCTCCTAGTGCTTGGAAAACTTTAGAATGAGTTAAAAATAGATTTTAGGCTGAAATGAATCTGTCTAATTGTTGTTCATATTTATTAGTTATAGAAACACATTTTTAGGCTAGGAAATAATTCTGAAAACTGATAAAATAAATTTAAATTAGTTCACATCAGAGGAGAAGTTCAAAAATATGTTATTTTATATTTTAGATTAGAACCTATTATGTTTAGATGACATGTCCTACCATTTAATATTAAAACTCACTTTTAGGCATAGAAAATAAATCTAAAAAATATAGGAAAATAGGTATGCATAATTAGAAAATGATAAATGAAGTCTCCAAATCCAAAAACTTCAGTTTAGGATTTGGTAGAAGGTCTGAAAACCTATTTGGAGTAGGAACTTACCTTCCATGCAAACTTGGTAGCTAAGAAGTATATTAATTAAATATAAAAAATTTGTTCAAATTGGAAATTCATATATAGTGTGCAAACAGAAATCTGAATACAAAAGTTAGAAATCATATACATATGTTTAAAAGTGCATGTAGGCCAAAAATCAACACATGTAGAGTAACCACAACACTTAGAAATGTGAATGACTTTCATAGGTATGTATGTGTGGTTTGTATGAAGTGAAAGTGTGAACTATGTCTTATGGATTGTTGTTTTCTTTTGCTATGTGCATTGGCATGAGTAGAACCTGCCCCAGAGCAAGTTCTCCCTTTCCAAGACCAAGACTTTCCATTCCCAGAGCAGCAGAAAGAAGGCAAGTGTCCTTGACCACTTTGATCCTATACTAGGATGTGTAGATAGAATTATTTGCATTGTCAATTGAAATATGAAACCTATGCTAGGAAGTTTCCCTAGAATTGCATTACCTTGTTTCCTTGTAGTTTGGGTTGGGATTTATTTTATCATGTCACTTATTTATATGCTTATGCTTAGCCATGCTTAGAATGGAATAATTGGGATATGATATCATCAATTTATTTACCTTATTCTTGAATGAGATATTATGAGTTATGTAGAGGTAGGGATCGAGGCAAGTTGGATGATTTGGTTGGTGCTGGGTGCACGAGACTCGGGTTTGTGTTTAGTACTTGCCTGGATCCTAAGGACCGGTTCATGGAGCATGTAACATGGCTTTACCGTGCCAACCACATGCTGAGATGGGGCAGCTTGGCCAATTAATTAGGTGTATCCCCGGCATAGTATGGGTGTGTTGGATGGTGCGGGGAATAGGTGTCAGCTGGACTACCATATGAACCGCAAGGCTCAAGAGGGGGCCACTGCAGCGGGGTTGGAGCCTCTTGTATGCTGTTAGGGGTAAAACCTCAGTGGGTCCACGCTCGTCAGGAATCCCTTTGTAAAGGCTTCGTAGTGATCTCCTGCCTACACACCTGGGAAGTGTGAATGTGGTTCGTAGCCACTGGCATAATGGAGGTTCTTTTAGTCTACCCGGCAACGGGGGATGAAATCACTACATGTGGGTACAGTGGTGCAGACTCTGCAGAGTCAAAACTGTCATGACAGCCGTGCTGACGGTCAAGAGCGGCTTGGACTTATTCATGATTAGAGGATGATGACTTTGGAAGTTGTGGATGTTAAGCGGGGAGCTTAACATTGGAAATGATGTTATGGTTATTTGATTATGATGATGGGTTGGGAGATTGGGACCATTTCACCTGTGTAGTAATTGTAGGTTCTTAATAAGCTAAGGTAATAGGTAGTAATTGCATAGTGCCTTAACCATGAGTCAACCTCTCCTTGCTCTAGCCATGCATGACATAACTTTCCCACACTTGCTAAATACCAACGGTACTCAAACTTGCATATTTGTTGGTTTAAATTGCTGCTCAGGTCAAGGGGATGATGTGGTGTTCAATGACCAAGACTTCGGACCCGAAGAAGGATTCTAGGTTCATGGAGTCCCCCGTGCAACGCCTGTGACGGAGCCCACAAGAATAATATTCCGCTGCTATTTTATTTACATGTTATGAACTTATTATCGTCCATCGAGACGTATGCGTTGTAAGACATATTTATATTCGACACCTGGCTTGTAATAAATGATGCTTCACTATTTGTCATCACATGTATGAGAAAATGATCCTGGCATACATGTGATATTCACTCGGTTGTTCTTCGGAGAAACCGGGTGTGACACCCTCATAGTCGGATTAGATCCGACAGTCGTTTTTCATGACTCTCAGCCATGCCCCGAGATGACCTCTGCTGCCACCTCCATCACCGCCCGCCGCCGCCGCCTCCACCGCCGGCCGCCAGCCGCAGCCGCGGCGCCTCACTACAGGAAAAACAACATTTTACGATGGCTGAATTTATTTACGTGGGTCAACCGTCGTAAATTAACGTACTTACGATGGCGCGTGGTAGCCGTCGTAAGTTTACTAACGACGGTCGCTGGCTCTCGGCCGTCGTAAATAAAAGGGCCGATGGAATTTAAGTACCATTTACGACAGCTAAAAGCTAAACCGTCGTAAGTAAAGAAGGAGTCGTAAATAAAGAACATAACTCTACATCTCACGGGCCGCGCGCGCGGCCCACTCATGCGCGCGATCCACCGACTACTGCCGCACCGCTCCGCCTCGCCCTCGCCAAGCCGTGCCGCCTCCGCCGCCACGCCCCGCCCTGCCACCACGCACCACCGTCCCGCGCCCCGCCGTCCCGTGCCCCACCCCGCCGCAGCGCGGCCGCCCCGTGCCTCGCCCCAAGCCCCGCCCGGCCGCCCCTGCTCGCGCCGAGCCCCGGCCGCGCCTCAGCCGCCGCCACTCGCCCCGCCCCGCCTCGAACCCCGCCCTGCTGCGCCACCCGACCCGCCTCGCCCGGCCCCTGCTCGCCGCGCCGCCTGGAGCCCCTGCTCGCCATGCTTCGAGCTCTTGCTCGCCGCGCCGCCCTGCCCCTGCTCGCCGTGCCGCCTCCCGACGCCGTGGGCGCCGTGACCCGACACCATGTGTATGTATGTATGTGTGACCCGACACCGTGCTGATTAGTTGTTAATTTATTTGTTGATTATTTGTTGAATTGTTGGTTATTTGATTAATAGAATAAGTAGTTGTTTAAATGGTTGAATTAGTTGATTACATGTTTAATTTGATCTTAGTTGATTAATTGTTTAATTAGTATTGTAATTGATTATTGTTGAATTAATACTTTGATTGATTGCGTGATTAGTTACTATATGTAAATAAATGGGTTTCGGCCCGGTCCGGCCTGACACGACCCATTTAGGGTCTGTCACGGCCCATTTAGTGGTAATGTATTAGTCGAGACATGCACGGAGGACGGCAAGCTCCCGCGCGTGGACGGCGGGCCTCGACGGGGCGGTTTCATCTTTGACCCACTTACGACGGGCATAACGTACGACGGCTAACCATAAAGGCGTCGTAAGATAATGGCAGGCCCCAGCGGGGCATAACTTAGGACGGCTGACCCACTTCTTTATCTCTCTCTCGTTCTTTCCTTCTCTCTCGTTCTTTCCTCTCTCTCTTTTAGATGACTCAAAAATGAAAGATTGACGTAAACCTATACAACATGCGTCACCCGTTTCGAACCGGCCCGTCTCACATGTGTTACGTATGTGAGGCGTGTAGGTTCAGAATTGTCCCTTTTTGGACAGCTGGGAGTGACCGAGGGGGCGTGGCTTGTGATGAGATGCGGGTTTAGATCTAGACGAGATTTCAACGGCATAACCCTGTTGTTCTCTGCTGCACCATTTTCAGGCATGCAGTGGAGAACAGCGGGGTTATGCTGCCAAAATTTTGTTCGGATCCAGACCACGCGTCTCGTCATGACCACGCTCCGCTCGGTCACTCTTGGGTGGGTTTAGGACCTATCCTTTCCAATAGATGTAGGGTCGTGACATAAATAAATTATAAAGTAACCATAATTTCCTTGACATTAAACTGCAGATTCAAACATGGGTGAGGACCGTAGATGGATGTGTACCGGTTGGAAGAACAGTTCTGGTGGTCACTCGGATGAGTGGTTCGCCAAGACAGATGCTTTTGTAGATCGAGCTTTTTCATTGTCAATGATCGATAAGGTGCGTTGCCCATGTACGAAATGTCGAAATACCAAGTTTTTGGACAAAATGACGGTCTTGATACACTTGTGTCGAAACGGTTACACACCACATTATGAGGTGTGGACCTTCCACGGCGAGACAACTTTTGAAGCTGTACAAGAAGTGGAAGCGGAAAATGATGATAACACGGGGGTTGATAGGATGGATGAGATGCTTGAATCTATACAACCAGAGTTTACGGAGGATCCTCCTACAATGGAGGTTGAAGTGTTCTTCAAGCTTCTCAAAGCTTCAGAAGAGCCGCTGCATGAACACACTGAAGTGGCCCTCCTCACTTTCATGACTAGACTTATGGCAATTAAGTCTAAGTACTTCTTTTCTAATAACCGCTACAATGACCTCATCAAATTGATCAGCGACATCCTTCCACAGCCTCATAAAGTACCTAAAGATATGTATCAGGCGAAGAAATTGCTTTTCGGTCTTGGTATGAAATATGAGAAGATTGATGTGTGTCCAGATAATTGCATGCTTTTCTGGAAAGAGCACGCAAAAGAGAAGAAATGCTTAAAATGTGGTGAATCAAGATTTGTCGAAGTTGTTAATAACGATGGTGATAATGTGATGACAGAAGTCGCACGTAAGCAACTTCGTTACTTACCCATAACACCTCAGTTGAAGCGGTTGTTTCTATCAAAAAGAACGGCCAGGCATATGAGATGGCACAAGGAAGGTGTACGTGAGAACAATGCAATCATGATACACCCGGTCGACGGTGAGGCATGGAAGACGCTTGACCGGTTCAATCCAGACTTCAGTGGTGATGCGAGAAATATTCGCATCGGGTTGGCGACAAATGGATTCTCGCCGTTCAGTACAAACGCCACACCGTACAACCTACCACCAGCTCTTTACATGAAGTACGAGTTCATGTTCCTTAGCCTCATTATACCTGGGCCGGATCATCCTGGGTCACGTCTCAACGTGATGTTGAAACCGCTGATCGAAGAATTGAAAATGTTGTGTACAGGAATCGAAGCGTACGACTATTACAAAAAGCAGAAATTCAACCTTCGAGCTGCTTATTTGTGGTCCGTCCATGATTTCCCGACATACGGTATGTTTTCTGGATGGAGCACTCACGGTTGTTTGACTTGTCCAATATGTGCTTCTGACACGGACTGTTTTCGACTTACTCATGGAGGAAAGATATGCTACTTCGATTGTCACAGACGTTGGCTGCCTCCGAATCACATGTTTAGGCAACAGAGGAATGTCTTTAAAAAAGACACCGTTGTCACTAAAGGACCACCGAAACGTCTAAACGGATCTGAAATATCTGATATGTGGGATAAACTAGTGCCAGATAAAGGACGTCATGGATATTTTATCGGTTACGGAGAGGATCACAATTGGACTCATATATGTGGACTATGGGAGCTACCATATGTGAAGTCGTTGATACTAATGCATAACGTTGATGTAATGCATCAAGAGCGTAATATGGCCGAATGTATTATAAGCACATGCATGGACACGGGCAAAACGAAAGACAATATAAAGGCTCGAAAGGACCTCGCAGATCTTTGTAACCGTCCAACTCTTGAGCTCTCTGAAAGTGGTGCTAAACCACGTGCTTCTTTCTGTCTTCGACCTAAAGAAAAGAAATAAGTACTCAAATGGTTGAAAAATTTGAAATTCCCAGATGGTTACGCAGCTAGTCTGAAACGAGCCGTGGATACCAAAACAGGAAAGCTGACAGGGTTGAAGAGTCATGATTATCACATAATTATGGAAAGACTTCTACCTGTTATGTTTCGGGGCTATTTTGATGATGCGGTGTGGAAGGTGATAGCCGAGCTTAGTCACTTCTATAGATAGCTCTGTGCAAAAAAAATCACGATAGAGATGATGCGTAAATTGGAGAAGGAGATATCGATACTATTATGTAAGATGGAAAAAAAAATTCCCCTAGGGTTCTTCAATCCAATGCAACATCTACTCATCCATCTTCCATTTGAAGCTAAAGTTGGAGGTCCCGTGCAATATAGGTGGATGTATCATATTGAAAGAGCACTAAGATATCTGAAACCAATGGTTCGTAACAGGGCAAAGGTAGAAGGATGCATCGCTGAAGCATTTACTCTTAAAGAAGTAGGATACTTTTCAAGTGTTTACTTTGCAGAGGAAAACAATGTCAACACTTCGGCAATACGGTACAATGTGGATGAGCAACCTCCTTGTAGCGATCTCTCTATTTCTGCAACAAGAGGCACTACTGTTGGTAGTTCCACTTCCTACAACTCTACCGCAGAAGAAAGGAGTGCCGCTTTCCTTTACATGTACGTGAATATAGATGAGATGGACAAATATTTCGTGTAAGTGTTTATCTTACATTTATACTAATCGGCGTATTTTGTAACACATCTATTCTAAAAAGTTTTCTTTTCATACAGTGGATTCCACAAGCAAAATTGGACACATAGGTATCAACCTACGAGCAAACAAGTAGAAGTGATGCGACGGGAAGGAATAAACGGAGGACCTAATTTCCTATCCTGGTTTCGGGATCATGTAACATTTTCTCGTTAACTTAGCAATATTTACAAAGTATTCTTATAACTTACGAGTATTTACAAAGTTTTCTTATAACAGTGCATGAAAGATGCCGACGTCCATGAAGACTTGCGACAACTATCCTATGGATTGATCAAAGTTAGGAGCTATGGTCGATATGACGTCAATGACTACCTATTCCGTACAACTCAATTTGAATCTCTTCGTCCTCTCGCGGCAACATCTAATACTGGAGTTGTGACGAGGGCAGTCAACTCTCAAGGACGTGAAACTAATTATTATGGAATCATTAATAAAATCCTTGAATTTGCTTTTGCTGAAAATAAGGATCTTCGAGTAGTATTCTTTGACTATGATTGGTTTGATATCAATCATGGAACTCGACTAAACCAATTTGGCATGGTGGAAGTCAAACACAACGAACGGCTACGAGGATACGATTCATTTGTTCTTACACACCAAGTGGAGCAAGTGTATTATCTATCTTATCCATGCAAAAAACTCAAAGCTTGGTGGTTTATACATAAGGTTAATCCTCGTGAGCGGTTATACACTCCAGGAGATGATGGTTACCATGATACTGATGAGGTTGACGAGGTTTATCAAGAAGAAGAGTTGCCAGACTCGTTTATCATCGAGCCTGGTGTAGGACTCGATGACTTAGTTGGAGACGCTCAAGATGTCGAGACTTCTGATATGCGTAAATGGAAACGAAATCCAGTTCAGACGCTCACGAAAGAAGATCGATGGTCTGGTTTAAGGAGTAGGGTACATGATCATGACCTTGATGAATTTTGAAATTGATGATGTAATGTTTTCTTCACTAACTTAACATGAATTTTGTCGTCATCAAAGGGGAGCGGCAATATTTATCAATTATTCCTTGCAACAGGATGTCATCATCAAAGGGGAGTGGGAAGAAGGGGGCACGAGGGTTCCTTAGTCGGTCACGTGACCTCTTCTCAGGTAGCTCGTCAGGTGCGAGCAGACGCTCTCAGCTGATGAGTCACCTACCAGACTTTGCGGGCCGAGCTCTGGCCTTACAGCGCACAGAGGTAAATTTCAGTTGTCAATCACGTTATTTTAAATTGCACTTATAAATAATTTATTCTTATCAATCCTTTAATTTTGCAGTCTGACTCATAGTCGTCAGATTCAGAGTCAGAGGTTAGGGCGCCGCCACATCCTAGCCAGCCCTCGGAGCCGGCTACCCTACCTTCGGAGCCGGCGAGCATGGAGCCTTCGGGCTCTAGTGGTGACCAGCCTTCTGGGTCACCGGACGTGGTGCCCGCGTAGAGGCAACAGACGAGGAGGACCCACTTTGCGGCTCCTCCTCCTGTTCCTCGTGAGCGGGTCACTATTCGTCTAGTTGGAGACAGGTAAAAAAATTATATATTTGGTACATATTTCATGATGTCTACGGATACTTACTGAGATAACAAATTTTGTAGATCTTGGTACGACTGTTCGTTCACGGGCCAGGGACACCACAGGCAGGTTAACGGTGTCATCGGGGCTTTAGTGCGTTTGCACTATCCCGGGGTCATCGATGGTGTCCCTGCTTTGTCGTGGGACGACTACACTCGTGTCTCGCACGAGGTGCACGGCACTCTTCAGGGGGCCGTGTGGAACGATTTTATGGTAAGTTTAAATGTTTACATTCTTCCACTCATTTAAATTGTTAATGCATATTGATTAAATGTTTGCTTTCTTAAAGTTGAGGTACTAGTTAGAGGAAACGAGCGGAGCATGATGGAACACGCAACACTCGTGTTCCACACAAACGCTCGAAAGCTCGTGACGCAGGCATTGTTGTACGCCCGCATACAGGCCGTTAACGACTACGAGAAACGGCATCAGCAGCGAGAACGGGGTCCCTTTAGAAGGGACTCCGACACATACTTGACAGAGGATCAATACGCAGAGGTAAGTTCTAATTTTCAAAAAACTCAATAGTTACTTATGTTAACAGTTAATGATATACTAAATATGTGCAGGTTAGTATTTCCTGGTTAGAGGGTCAACCCGACGCATACCGAGCTCTCTGTCGGTATTGGGCTAGCGATGACTTCAAACTAAGTCCATGAGGGCTCGAGGATGTAGAGGGTCCGACGGGAAGTACACTTATGGCGTCGATGGTCATTTGCGTTTGGCTAAACGCATGGTAAGCGTATTATAAGTTCGTTTATGTGTTCATAACATATTTATCCTACTAACACGCATCTACAGGAGCGAGAGACCGGCCAGGAGCCTAGCGCGATCACGGTTTGGAAGAGAGGTCACAAGGGAAGTGACCCGTCGCAGCCGGGGCAGTGCAGTCAGGTCGCGACCGATCGATTGGTAAGTTTATAGAATTATTCAATTTAATTATAACTAATATTATTATTGACACACTAACACCATTTCTATGTTTTTTAGGAAAAGTACGGGCAGGAAGTCATCAAAATACACAGTGAAGGGTACGATTGGGAAAACGCGTCATTCGACCCTCAAGCCGTGTATGCAAGCGGTGGCGGGAAGGCCCATGGCCGGTGAGTTGGTTTCTTTGATTTAGGTTTTCCAATCTTCCTTCTTTTACTTATTATTTTTCTTTCTTTTGTATGTTTGCCATTTTCGATGGAGTTGTCGACTCGAGGTTGGCGCGACCCGCGAGAGGCACTTCATCGACGCAGGCTTAATCGGTTGGGCCATCGAGTGGCCGTCTCTCGCAGAGGGGCATGGAGTTCCGTGCCATGCAGGAGAGGCTGACGCGGACCCAGGAGGAGCTCGACATGACGAGGGCCATCCAGGAGTACCAAGCTAACTACATGGCCCAGATGCAGGCAGCGGTGGAGGTAAGTAATTTCAATTAGTGTAGTTTACTTTCATAATATTTCAGTAATACATATGTTCTAATATTTTCCAATTATAGGCCTTAGCTCGACAGAACGGCCAACAAATCGTGATTCCTGCGTGGAAGCCGCCACAGGTGACCCCGTCACAGGAGCCCGCAGCCTAGGTGCCTCCGGTACAGGTAATAAACTCTTTAATATTGTATTTTTCATCTAACATAAAGAGAGAGGGAGATGTAGAGTGGTACAGAAGGGAGAGAGGGAGTGCGAGAGAGAGTGAGAGTGAGATGGAGAGATAGAGTGTTGCAATAGAGGGAGAGAGAGAGTGCGAGAGAGGGTGTGAGTGAGAATAACATAAAGAGGGGATGAATAGTATAGAGAGAGGAAGAGAGTGAGAAAAAAGAGAAAGACATTGATATCTGAATCCAAATCGTCGTAACTACTCATGTGTTTTGTAGGGTTCGGCGACGGAGGCCTCTACTCCATCGCCACAGCTACCGGTTCCAAGAGAGACACGTGGAGATGATATCTTCGGCTCCGGAGGTAGTCGAGGGGGTAGTGTTAATTTGTGTTGTGTGTGATGCATATGAACTGTTTTAATAACTGTTACTCCTATTTTATAACTATTTGTTCTATGAGCTGGCCATCTAGCAAGGTTAGTGCGTTTCTGTTTTTTTTAAATTACAAACATAACTTACGACGGCTACTGCCCAGAAGCCATCGTAAGTTAGCCTCTGTTACTTACGACGGTCACCAGAACCATCGTAAGTTAGCCTCTGTTACTTACGACGGTCACCAGAACCGTCGTAAGTGACGTGCCTTGGGCCACCACGTGGCCTGGGCCGTTTCTTACGACGGATGCGTGACGCCGTCGTAAGTTACTTTATTTACGACGGTAGCCGTCGTAAGTTAGGTTATTTATGATGCGGTAATTACCTCGGCTGTACATCGTCGTAAGTAAAGAAATACCATCGTAAGTAGCTAACTTACGACGGTTTATGATTTAATTACGACGGCCTCATCCGTCTTAAGTTCGTCAAATCCCTGTAGTGATGTGAGGTACTCGGTGAGGTGTTGTATGGTTTGTATGCAACATGCTCATGTGAGGTGCACGGCGAGGGGTTGTATGGTCGTGTGCAGCATGCTCACATGAGGTGCTTATGTGAGGTATTGTGTGGACTTACATAGAGACAAGTCGTTGACTTGGTCTTTACAAAGTTTTGTGGTTGTTCATATGTAGGTGTTGCTCTGGTGCAAGGCATGGCAGGTGACAAGATTGTGGGCTATGTTTAAGGAGGGGCTGAGGCTGTTTGAGCTAGGTTCAAGAGGAACTAAGGACTTGACATATAGGTTAAGTAACCGAGGCATCGACAACCAAGTTCCTGGAGGAGTTGTGGTTGTAGGGATCAAGGAGGTCATGCAGGATGGCTTTGCTACAGAACAATGCATATGAAGGTATGAAATATGTTCAAACAAGGTTTAAACGTACTCAAGTGTTCCATACCTGTGGACGACTTGTGCACGGGTGCTAGAGTGCAATTTGGCAGGTGTTCAACGTGTGTGGAAGACATGGGCACAAATGCAGGGCTGACACAGGTTTGTGGCTGATAGGAGGATGAGTTCCGATCTTCCGAGAGGTAGGGTAAACTTGATTGTGTGGAGATCTCGACGTTGATGATCCAAGGCTCCGAACAAACGAAACCCCGCAATCACTACACCACTGCTCCGTTGGTTATCACCCGTGTCACACGAATGACCTCGCCACGAAGGCTTATCCCTGCAAGCGCAATCAAGAACACAAGCAAGAACAGAGAAGTTGCAATCAAAACTGAATTGATCACGAATTTGGGGTCTCACAACCGATGATCGGCGACACTGTTCAATGACATATTGTAACTATGCAAAACCCAGCTGTTTGTGACGGCAGCTAGGGGGTATAAAGGAGGTGGAGGATGACCAGGGGGGTGCTGGGGTCGTGAACTAACCCTAAGACACGTACATAATGGACTTGGACTCGATACAAGGCCCAATGGCCCAACTAGGTGATGCAACACCCTGACAGACTCTAAAATTTATATTGTTTCGAAGTTTCCCATCGACTCCGAGGGAATTTTGATGTAGGGCCAGTTCCATTGGAAAGTCCATGCTCTCAGCTTTCCGTGCATATGTAGAACGTCAAAAACGGAATCCGTATGCCTCCTGTGCATCCATTTTAAGGTGGACTGCTCCTGGGCCCGAGTTGGACTCGAGTTTGAGTTGGGCTCGGTCTCTAACTTCTTGTTGGCGTATTTTCTGGTCCTCCACGCCTCCAAACCCCTCTCCATGTATCTCCATGTCCTCTCCATGGTTCCTAATCATAATTAATCCATTAGGTAGCAACATACTCTCAAAATTCACATATAAAGAATTGTTCAGGAACGAGCTCACCTCTAAATTCAATTTTCGTGCTCGAGATCTAGTAATTGGACCTTGCATGTCTACCATGTGAGTGTTGTGTATTTCTGCAGGAGTGATGTCCACATCATCCTCCCCCTCTTGCATTGGAGTCGTCCTCGACTCAAGCTCATCTTCTTCTCCCAAGTATGGCTTTAAATCTGAAATGTTAAATGTGGGACTAACCCCAAGCTCGGGAGGCAACTCAAGTTTATATGCATTGTCATTTATCTTCTCAAGAACCTTAAAAGGTTCCGCAGCACGTGGCATGAGTTTGGACTTTCTCAAATCCGGGAACCTATCTTTTTTCAAATGAACCCACACCAAATCACCGGGTTCCAATTTTACCTCCTTCCTACCTTTACTAGCAGCAATGCGATACTTTTCATTTATTTTTTCAATTTGTAACTTAGTAGTTTCATGCAACTTAAGAATAAATTCAGAATGTTGTGTAGCATCTAAGTTCACAATTTCAGTATGTGGTAAAGGTAGCAAATCAATTGGAGCACGAGGATTGAAACCATAGACTACCATAAACGGACTTAACTTGGTTGTGGAGTGAATAGACCTGTTATAAGAAAACTCAATATGTGGCAAACACTCCTCCCACGACCTCAAATTGTCTTTCAAAACAGCCCACAACATAGTAGATAAGGTACGATTAACTAGCTCCATTTGCCCATCAGTTTGTGGATGACAAGTAGTAGAAAACAACAACTTTGTTTCCAATTTATACCATAAAGTTCTCCAAAAGTGACTCAAAAACTTAGCATCCCTATCAGAAACAATAGTATTAGGAACACCATGCAAACGCGCAACCTCATTAAAGAACAAATCAGCAACATGTGAAGCATTATCGGTCTTGTGGCAGGGTATAAAATGAGCCATTTTAGAAAAATGATCAACAACCACAAAGACACTATCCCTCCCCCTCTTTGTTCTAGGCAATCCTAAAATAAAGTCAATAGAAATATCCTCCCAAGGTGCACTAGGAACCGGAAGAGGCATATAAAGATCATGCGGGTTAAGTCGAGACTTAGCTTTGTTGCATGTCGTGCAAGGTGAAACGTAGCGCTCCACATCACGCCTCATTCGTGGCTAAAAGAAGTGAGCGGCCAACATATCCTCTATCTTTTTAACACCAAAATGTCCCATCAAACCACCTCCATGCGCTTTCTGTAACAACAAAAGACGAACGGAGCTAGCTGGAACACACAGCTTGTTAGCACGGTAGAGAAGGCCTTGACGCAGCAGGAATTTTTGCCACGTTCTTCCCTCTCTACAATTTTCAAAGGCATCTTTGAAATCCAAATCAGTAGCATATAACCTCTTTATGCTTTCTAAACCAAAAATTTTATGAGAAAGTTGGGACAACATGGTATAACGTCTAGATAAAGCATCGGCAATCACATTGTCTTTCCCTTTCTTATGTTTAATGATGTAAAGAAATGATTCTATGAACTCAATCCATTTAGCATGACGTTTGTTCAGATTAGCTTGTCCTTTAAGATACTTCAAAGACTCATGATCTGAATGTATGACAAATTCTTTAGACCATAGGTAATGTTGCCAAGTTTGCAAGACACGCACTAAAGCATAAAGTTCTTTGTCATATGTAGAATAATTCGGTGAAGGCCCATGCAATTTTTCGCTAAAGAAGGCAACAGGTTTACCTCCTTGAATTAGCACTCCTCCAATGCCAATGTCGCTCGCGTCACATTGAAGCTCGAAGGTCTTCTCAAAATCAGGAAGTTGCAGCAATGGTGCTTGTGTGAGCTTTGACTTAAGAACATCAAAAGCTTATTGTTGTGCTGGTCCCCATCGAAACGGAACTCCATGCTTTGTCAACTCGTGGAGAGGTGCCGCAATGGTGCTGAAATCCCGCACGAAACACTGGTAGAAACTTGCGAGACCAAGAAAACTCCGAACCTGTGTGACCGTAGTCGGAAGTGGCTAGCTCGTGATGGCAACAATCTTTGCCTCGTCCACCTCAATGCCCTACGAAGTAACAACATACCCAAGAAAAGACACACGATCGGTGCAAAAGGTGCACTTCTCAAGGTTACCATATAAACGTGCATCGCGCAAGACATTAAAAACAGCACGCAAATGCTCAAGATGCTCATCATATGACTTGCTGTAAATAAGGATATCATCAAAGTAAACCACCACAAATTTACCAATGAAAGCACGTAAAACCTCATTCATCAACCTCATGAAAGTGCTGGGAGTATTAGTTAAACCAAATGACATGACTAACCATTCATAAAGTCCAAATTTAGTTTTAAAAGCAGTTTTCCATTCATCACCTAAAGCCATACGAATCTTAAGATACCCACTACGCAAATCAATCTTGGAGAAAATAACAGAACCACTCAACTCATCAAGCATGTCATCCAATCTAGGAATAGGATAGCGATAACGAATGGTAATGTTATTGATGGCTCTACAATCAACACACATGCACCAAGTGTCATCTTTTTTTGGAACCAAAAGAACAGGAACAGAACAAGGACTAAGACTCTCACAAATATACCCGCGGTCCAGAAGATCTTGGACTTGTTGCTGAATTTTCTTAGTCTCGTCGGGGTTGGTCCTGTAGGCAGCACGGTTTGGCAAGCTCGCACCTGGAACCAAATCAATCTTGTGCTCAATGCCTCGCACAGGTGGTAATCCAGGGAGTATCTCTGATGGAAAAACATCCATATATTCGTGCAAAAGGTTAGCAACAGCAGGTGGAAAGACAATAGATGTATCCTCAATGGAATATAAAGCATGTTTGCACACTAAAGTATGGCAAGTTCCATTAGAGGCATATAAATCATCAAGATCAGATTTAGTTGCAAGCAAAATAGGATTTTTCAACTTAATAGGTTGCTGAATTTTAGAATTGAAAACACCCTTTTGCTTAGCATTATTCTTTTTCTCCTGCTCAAATTGTACAATTTCAGTGGGACTCATAGGAAGCAACACAATTTTCTTGCCCTTATGCATGAGAGTATACTTATTAGATCGACCATGGTGAATAGCATCAGTATCAAACTCCCAAGGACGTCCCAACAAAAGAGAACAAGCATCCATAGGTACCACATCAAAATCAGCAAAATCATGATAAGAACCAATGGAAAAATGTATCCTTGTTGTTTGTGTTACCTTAACCTTACCATTGTTGTTAAATCATTGAATGTGATAAGGGTGGGGATGCTCCCGTGTGGTCAAGCCAAGCTTCTTGACCACCTCAACATTCACCAAATTGTTGCAGCTACCACTAGCAATGATGGTATGTACACGGCAGTCCTTGACGACGAGAAACATGTTGAAAAGGTTGTGATGTTGGCGGTTGTCGTCCTCTCGAACTGTGGCACTCAAAGCTCACTGCACAATCAAAGTCCTATAGTTGTTTGTCGCAGATGTACCAAGAACCTCCTCAGCACCATCATCCAAACCTGAAATGTTATTTGCAATAATATTTTCATCTTCAATATCAGAAGCACTAACATACCCACCATCAGCAGTGGCAATGATCGCCTGTTTGCTGGGGCAATCTTATTGCATATGGCCAAGTCCCTGGCAGGATGTCGGAGCTGCGACTTGTCGAAGTGTTGGGTGCAGCCGCCTTTGCTGCAATACCTGGAGGCATCTGGGACTTGCTGTTATCTTGTCCCCGTGATGTAGAAGGTGCGATGCTGCTGCGTACAACACCCGTGGAGGGTGGTGTAGAAGCACGTACGCTCGAGGAGGGCGCTGCTTTGGATGGCACCGGAAATTGTCGTGGCGTGAAGGTGTTGTTCCGCCGCTGTTGTTGGCGACCTTGCACTTCTTTTTCTGTTAACATAGCAAGTTGAAATAAACGTTGAATAGAATGATATTCCTTGTAGTCAACTATGTCCTAGATCTCACGCTGCAAGCCCCCATAAAACCTAACAATTTGGTCTTCCTGATCCTCAACTACCCCACAATGAAGCATACCTTTCTGCAACTCTTGGTAGTACTCTTGGACAGTCATGTCACCCTGATCAAAGCGTTACAATTTCTTAAGAAGATCACTCTATATGAAGGAGGAACAAACCTAGCGCGCATCTCTTCTTTTAACGCAGCCCATGTCTGTGGTGCATTACGTGTATTGACAAGTTCATTCCACCAAATTATAGCAAAATCTTTAAACTCACTAGTGGCTTGTCTAACTCCATGTCACTCAGGAACAAGATGAGAGCTAAATTTTTGTTCTACCGTCATCTCCCAATCCAAGTAAGTCTCAGCATCATAAGATCCATAAAATGTTAGAATAGAAAACTTAATCTTAGCATAAGGATCATTATCTTGTTCAGGAGCATGAGGACGAGGTGTACCTCCCATACCTTGATGATTTCGTTGAGGGCGACGGCGCTGCTGTGCATCAACCTCATCGTTATTGAAGTCATCCTCTGTGTCGTAGTGAGCATGTGCATCACCATCAAGGATGATAGAGGGTGTAGCTTATTGGGGAAGACGAGTCTCCATCTCGTCCAACCATGTGGTCAGACCAGCAACACTTGTATGGAGCCTCTGAAAGGTGGCTGTTGTAGTGGTCTGGTAATTGTTGAAAGTTTCGGTCATTGTCCGCATCATGTCCTTTAGTTCCATATGGGACACGCACTCATCATCATTCGAAGGTGTAGAACCAGAGGTCTTATCCATAGGCTTCTTTCCTGTCATTGTTAGTACAAAACAGAAACGAAGACAAAAAGATCGTGAAGAACCCTATTACTACGCTCTCCGAAGTGGGTGGAAAATCGATCAGTAAGATGCGTATTACCCCACTCTTACAAGTTTCTTACCAGCACTGCAGGTGGCCAATGGTGACCGGTGTGAAGCAAGCAGAGAGTGGGTGTGATTGCAAAGTTTACCTGTTCTGCTCGAGAGAAGGTGGAGCTTGGAAGGCTCAAATGCAGTATATGTATGTGACACACAAGTTAGTAACAGATAGCAATGATGAATAAGTGTCCAAATAATTTCACCTAGTTGCTGGCCTAAGAATGTATTAGAACAGTTGTGGCAACAAGCAAGGACAAGGATGAATGATGATGAACAACAAGGATAATATCCGCAAGTATCCAACACTCGCACAGAAATAGCACAACTAGAAAACCCCTTAGCCTGCTATTTTTGTCTTTAAGCACTAGTAGAAATCAAAATATTTTTCCTCTTTTTTTGATATTTTTTCTCAACCAGGGGCACAAGAATAGAAACAGCACCAAGTATTAGCTTAAACCGATGAAAGATGAGATCAGCACAAATTCAGGAGCGATTGGAAAAACTGGTGCTGGAACTTTGGAGTTCGAAACAAGGGCCTTCTTAATTTTTTGTAATTTTTTTTTCAAACGTCGTACGTGGACTTTTTCGAGACCTTTCTGGGAAAAAAATGCGCCTCAATCGGAGTTACGAGCGAAAAGTTATGCCCGTTTTAAGGAGGATACCCCGAATCAGGTTTTGGTGGTGGTGGAAACTGCAACAGAAACGAACCAGTCGATGGAATTTTTTTGTAGATTGATTTTCTATAGATGGCAGCGGATGGAACAAACAAAACTAAACCAAAACAAACCTAAACCAGCAACAAGACTCAAACTAGGACACAAACTCAGAACTACGGACTCCGAAACTAAATTGTGCAAAAGGTTGAGCGGGGGTTGTAGGTCAGGAAAACTAAAATTTTTTTGTGGCTTTTTGTGGATGATAGGACTGAAACAAAATAAATCTAAAGGGCACACAAGTATACCTCACGGTGAACCTGGAAATCTAATACCAATTGATAGGAGGATGAGTCCCGATCTTCCGAGAGGTAAGGTAAACTTGATTGTGTGGAGATCTCGACGTTGATGATCCAAGGCTCCGAACAAACGAAACACCGCAATCACTACACCACTGCTCTGTTGGTTATCACCCGTGTCACATGAATGACCTCGCCACGAAGGCTTATCCCTGCAAGCGCAATCAAGAACACAAGCAAGAACAAAGAAGTTGCAATCAAAACTGAATTGATCACGAATTTGGGGTCTCACAACCGATGATCGGCAACACTGTTCAATGACAGATTGTAACTATGCAAAACTCAGCTGTTTGTGACGGCGGCTAGGAGGTATAAAGGAGGTGGAGGACGACCAGGGGGGTGCTGGGGTCATGACCTAACCCTAAGACACGTACATAATGGACTTGGACTCGATACAAGGCCCAATGGCCCAACTAGCTGATGCAACACCCTGACAGACTCTAAAATTTATATTGTTTCAAAGTTTCCCGTTGACTGCGAGGGAATTTTGACATGAGGCCAGTTCCATTGGGAAGTTTATACTCTCAGATTTCCATGCATATGTAGAACGTCAAGAACGGAGTCCGTATGCCTCCTGTGCATCCATTTTAAGGTGGACTGCTCCTGGGCCCGAGTTGGACTCGAGTTTGAGTTGGGCTCGGTCTCTAACTTCTTGTTGGCGTATTTTCTGGTCCTCCACGTCTCCAAACCCCTCTCCATGTATCTCCATGTCCTCTCCATGGTTCCTAATCATAATTAATCCATTAGGTAGCAACATACTCTCAAAATTCACATATAAAGAATTGTTCAGGAACGAGCTCACCTCTAAATTCAATTTTCGTGCTCGAGCTCTAGTAATTGGACCTTGCATGTCTACCATGTGAGTGTTGTGTATATCTGCAGGAGTGATGTACACATCAGTGGCGTGATTCCAACACATTCGGACGTGGAAAAGGCTGGTCATGTGCAGGTGTTGCTTGAGATTGAAACACGGTTGGTGATAGGGATCCTTGAACTAAACATGAGGGAAGTTGAGATTTAACAACCAAATTTGGGAGGAATTATGGTTGCAACGATAGAGGAGGTCACACATCGTGTTTAAAACAAGAATGTGAGCGTGAAGGTGATATGGATGATTTTTTACGTCTTTGAAAGGTTTTGTGCACGTGCGTAAGGGAGGCATGGATGTGGCACAAGGTTTCAATTCGTGAATTGAAGAGTCCAAGTAGGACCAGGTTGGAAGTCAAAGTCGAACCAGGTCAGGACTTGGCGGGTTTGGCATGTCGATAAGTCGGTTAGGATGGCAAGTCAAGATGTAGCAGGTCAGTCAAGTCAGGTATTCAGGACATGGAAGGACGGTCAGATCGGTAGGTCAAGGTTTAGCCTGTTGCATACATGGCACAAACATGTTGTGTTATATTTGCTTCCATCTGCAATAGGAGTTCAAAATAGTTGGATTTGAGGTTGGATGTGTCCAGATAGAATTCGCATGTGTTGTGTCCTAGATGGACACGAGTTGGGCTAGAGGGCCGGACATAATAGTGGAGGTCAGAGCGACGTCTTGTGCAGGTATTTTGATCGGGCTGTGATCTTGATGAGCTGCGCCTCCCTGGCTGATTTCTTTGTAAGTGTATTGTGTTTTCTTGAATAGAAAAGTGTTGTTTTCAACCATTTTCAGCGCCCAGTCAATCTGCTAGCATGCTTCAGATTTCCATGTTATATCGCTAGCTTTTATTGTTGAATCTACTTGTCCTCAAGCTGAATCTCTGTTATATTTCGTCGAGTATATTGCTTCTGATTTTGACACAAAGTTCACGTGTTTATTTGACGTAGCATCTCACTCGTTTTCATGCAAAGATCTTGAACACATCTCATAGGAAAGTTGATCATTTGTGTCTAATTATATCCATGAGCTTTGTCAAGTTTTCTCAGATAGAACTTGTTGTTTCTGTATAAAAATGCATCTTGATCAGTTCACCAAGTTTTGGCTGTTTTGGTATCAAACCTACTTGTTTATGTGTGACTTCATAGTTAGATTGCTTTGATAGGTTCAAGTCTCTTTTGCTAGAAAGCACTTCCGAGCTTTTGTTTTCTATCGTGTTGAACTTGCTGCTTTTGAGTAAGAAAGCGACTAGCTCACATATCCATGCTAGTTTTTCTCAATTGATAAGAAAGTCTCGAGTTTGTGTTGTCGCTGATGAAAACCATCTAGTTCTGGCCGTAATAACGTGATTTCATAATAGTTTTGTATTTAGCCGAAATTGTAAAAGAAAAATATATATTGCAGAATCCACCTTGCTCTATGGTCGCCTCCATCAGGAATCAGTTTCTCATTTGGATTTTGCTGATAATGTGGACACTACGTAAGAACCTCAAATCGGAGACAAAGATCGGAGACAAGTGCAAAGGCGATCGTCTCCGATCTTGACAGACGAGACGCGCCTGCATCAGCGAGGATCAGAACTGGCTCGATGGAGGGTAAAAGGAGACGACCTGCTTCAAGGCGTGTCTCAGATAAGTTAATATCCGAGACGCGCCCTCTTCTCTGACAAAAGGGAGACACACGTTCCTACAGCTCGACTCCTATTATCAAAGATAAGGAGACGTGCTCTCCTTTGTGCGCGTCTCCTTTAATCAGTGTCTCCCATTCCCAATATAGAGAGACACGTCTTTGCAGAGGATTGTCTCGATTATGTATGCCCTTATATGAGCTCCCAGCTATGGCAGAACAGTGGCGGCCCGATCTGCCCTGTTCTTGCCCTGTTCTATTCGTTTCTTTCCCTCTTTGGAGGTACCCTTCTAAAAATAGTACGGTGATTATCAGTGGCCCTTAAAACAAAGGGTTAGCCCTCTCCTCCTCTCTTGCCCCTTACTATTTTATTTACCCCTTTAGATCTTGACTACAAGTGTCTTCAAGTTTTTTTTGATTTAGATCTTTTCTGTAGGTAGATGTCGTCGGATCGAAGTTGGATGTACGAGCCACGCCTTTACAGTGAGTATATCAAAAGGGTAGATGTATTTATCAATTTCGCGAAGAAAGACATGTTGGACAACATTAGAGGGACTATTTGTTGTACTTGCAAACATTGCAAAAATGAGAAGAGATATCACTTAAATGATGTCTTGAGGTCACATTTGATCACACATGGATTCATGTTGGATTATCGATGCTGGAACAAACATGGGGAGGAGGGACGTAATGAAGCAGAGATGAGAGATTCATATCTGGAGAGGGAGGTCCCTACATGTGTCGAAGAAGATCACGATGATGATGTGAACGAGGCAGATATATTAGGGTTCACAGATGATGACATTGAGTTTCACGTGCATAACATAGAGGAGATGGTACGCAATATCAAGAGACATGACAACGATGATCAGTACAATAATGGTGAACTTGTAGAGTACAAGAAGATGATTGAAGAATCGAAGAAGCCGTTGTATCATGGTTGTGCGACTCGGTACACGAGACTGTTTGCGATGGTGAAACATTTCTAGTTGAAGGCGAGCAAACGATGGAGTGATTGTAGTTTTAAGGAATTGTTGACGCTCCTTAAGGGCATGTTACCCCAAGGAAACGCGGTCCCTAAGACAGTTTATGAGGCAAAACAGATAATCTGTCCACTGGGTTTGGAGGTGGAGAAAATCTACGCGTGCAAGAATGATTGCATTCTATATCGTGGATCTGAGTACGAAAACCTCGATAAATGCCCTATTTGTGGACTCGACAGATTCAATCGTTGGAAAGACGATGGTGATGACGAGAACTACAACAGAAATAGAAGAAAAAAAAGTGGGCCTAAAAGGTGTTTTGGTATTTACCTATCATTCCTCTTTTGAAACGTTGGTTTGCAAACAAGGAGGAGTCAGAATTGTTGCGATAGCACAAAGAGAAGGATAAGTAGGATGCTGGAATGATAAGACATCATACTGATGCCACACAGTGGCAAAACATTGATTCACGAAATCTAGAATTTGCCATTGATCCGAGGAATATTAGGATCGCAATGAGCACTGATGGCATGAATGCTTTTTTGAACAGTAGCACACATAGCACATGGCCAATTGTGCTAATGATTTTGAACCTTCCTCCTTGTTTGTGTAACAAACGGACATATATTATGATGTGAGACTGGTACCGGGGCCACAACAACCTGGGAATGACATTGACACTTATTTCAGGCCTCTGGTTGAAGATCTGATGGAGTTGTGGTACAACGACGGAGTGCAGGTCTGGGATGAGCACAAGCATGAGTACTTTGATCTCAAAGCCATTTTATTTGTGACTGTTAGTGACTCTCCAGCGGCACGTAACTTGTCCGGACAAAGTAAGAAAGTAGGTTGCGAATGTCCGCATTGTTTCAGAGAAATAGACTCACAGTACTTGAGCGAGCCACAAAAAATAGTGTACATGGGACATCGACGCTACATTCCAATGAAGCACCCGTTTTCAAAGTATGAAGGATAATTTCAATGGTAACACTGAGAAGAGGCGTCCTCCACCCCATGTCATAGGTCATGAAGTCTATGAAATGGTTAAGGATATCCATGTTGTCCTTGGTAAGCGGAAAAGGAAGGAAAAAATACTGCTGAAGATGACATGTGGAAGAAGCAATCGATTTTTTGGGAGCTACCGTATTGGAAAGACTTAGACGTCCGTCATTCGATTGATGTGATGCACGTTGAGAAGAATGTGTGCCAGAGCCTACTCGGGACATTGCTTAACACGGATGGGAAAACTAGGGACCATGGACATGCACGAGCTGATCTAAAGAAATGGGAATTAGGACTGAGTTGTGGCTTGATGACTCGGTAAAAGGAAATGAACTTTCCACATCATGCATCACCCTTTGAAAACATGAGAAGAAAGAGTTTTGTGGGTTCTTGAAAAATGTGAAAGTACCATCCTGCTACTCGATAAACGTCTCAGGGCTTATTTCATTTCCACATCTAAAAGTAGCTCCTGGTGTGAAATCTCATGATTACCATGTATTGCTTACGCAGATGATTGCTGTTGGAATTCGGAATATCCTACCTGTTAATGTTCAGGAGGCTCTAATGAACTTTTGCTTTTTCTTCAGTGCTATTGGTCAAAAAGTACTAAGTGAAGCAGCTCTCGAGTCATTGGAAAAAAGGCACTATGAAACTTTATGCTTCCTTGAGATGTATTTTCCACCTGCCTTTTTTGACATCAGCATCCATTTAACAACTCATATTATTAAGGAGATAAAGCTACTTGGCCCTGTGTTCCTTCACCAGATGTATGCATACGAGAGATTCAACGGCATACTGAAGTCCTTAGTCAGAAATCGAGCTTACCTTGAGGGCAGCATGGTACAAGAATAATGTACAGAGGAAGCCGTGGAGTGGGCTCTAAACTACACTGACCCGAGTAACCCGATTGGTGTTTCCAAGTCTCGTCATGAGGGGAGGCTCATAGGAAAAGGGATCATTGGGAAGAAGGCTATAACTCTGGATCCACATTTATTCTTCTGCGCTCATTTCCACGTGTTGCAACAGATTTCTATTGTGTCCGAGTACTTGGATGAGCACAAGGAGGTGCTGCTTAGAGACAATCCTAGCCGCAATGAATCATGGTTAGCAAATGAACACATGAAAAAATTCATTGGTTGGCTCCTAGATCGGATTTCTCATTCATCGGATACTCAAACAAGTGAGTACCTAAAAAAGTTGCCTCGTGGTCCTATATTTGCCATTATGACATATCAAGGGTACGCCATAAACCGTCAAGGATCTAAGTCTATAAGTCAGAGCCTTTCGTGTTAGCAGAACACGGTGCTCAGGTGTTCTATGTTCTAGACACAACAAATAAAATAATTAAGGTAGTCATACCTGGAAAATGACGAATCGTCAGACTCGAGAATGTCGTCGATGAGGAAGAGTTTGATCAATTTTATGAGATTTCTCCTTTCGTGACCTCGATGATCAAGCCAATAATACCATCGGCCAATGAAGTTCCTTACTTGCACAACGACCACAATAAAAAAATCAAGAATTTTAAAAAACCAAGATCGCAACGGAAAGTGGCAAAATGATTGTGTGAAATATGCTCAATATGTGAAATATGTTCAATTTAGTGAAATTTTGACTTCCATTGGATATTTGTATGAAATATGCTCAATATGTGAAATATGTTCAATTTAGTGAAATTCTGACTTTCATTGGATATTTGTATGAAATATGCTCAATTTGTGAAAATATGGCCATTTGAGTTAAAATTTGACTTTCATTGGTCATATGTGTGAAATATGCTAAATGTGTGAAAACATGGCCACTTGATGCCTTGTGTTCTGTTTCTGAAATCTTGCTCAATTTGTGAAAGATGGAGCACTACTGAATCTGACACTTGCTCTTCCCTGGACAAAGCCAAAGGGAGACACGCTCTAAGTAAATGTGTCTCCGAACTGAATAAAATGGGAGACAGGCCCCTAGAAAGCGTGTGTCCGATTATTGCGCGCGATCTCTCCCAACAATTAGCAAATTTTCGACAAAAAAAATGTGAGGCGCCCATACCAGCCGCGTCTCACATACTTAGAAATGATAGTCGGGCGTTTCTTATGCGCGTCTCCGATTGTTGCGCGCGATCTCTCCAAACACTTAGCAAATTTTCGGCAAATTTTAGGCCTCACACTCTCTCGCTCTACTGTCGCCCTAGATTTGACTTTCATTAAGAGTTTTCATAATTCTAACTATGAATATGTTTGAAGTAGACAGGTAAATTAGGTTGGTTGATGTCCAAACCAAAAAAATAGAATTAGTTTTCTCGACTCAGAGAGCTCATCGACACAATAACATTCATTAACATTCATCATCAAAACACACATTCATTATCAAACAGACAATCATCATCAAACACACATTCATTAACATTCATTAAAAATAACATTTTTACAAACAACAAAAAAAACAACAAACGATCGCCTAGTTCTTCGGTGGAACCGTAGCTCCACACTTGTTGGCGACCGTGTCCAACAAATCCCTCGGCCTTCGACCCCAATCACATCACCGATCGTCTCCCGCATCGCGTGAAGACGACCAGCCACTTCGCTTAACCCCTAGAGGTAGTGGCCTACGGTGCCCATTCTAGTACATTCTAGAAGGGGACCAAGACCAATAAGCCGCATGGCATCGGATGTACTATTAAATACATCCTTCACCATTTGCTTGTGCAGAGGTTTGAGGTCGTCGTCGACTGACTTGAGGGCAATCTCTGACTCCAGGCGAGCGATTTTGCCAAGAAGGGACTCCCTCTCTTCCGCCCAAGAAAGCGGCGGAGGTGCGGTTGGAGCCAGGGACAGAGATGATGGTCGAGAGTGCTTCGGTGGTGCCACTGAGAAATTCTAGAGGAAGAGGAAGGCTCCGGTGTGGCGAGGAAGACAAAGAATAGGGGAAGAGGAAGACTTTGATGGTGCGAAGAAGGGGAAAGCCTCCCCTATATATAATATGCGGAGAACACTATGAAAGTAAGATTGCTTCGAATTCTTGCACGCGATGGCAACTGTGCGCGCGAATGGCAATGGACGCACGATTTTTCACGGCTCCTCGGTCGTGGCAACGGTCCCACATGGCAGCGGCCTAGTCGGAGGATCTCTTTGACGATCCCCCTTCACAAATCTTTTTTTCCGACGAAGGAAGCAAACTGGAGACGAGCTATAAGTATGGGCGTCTCGTATTTCGTGGCTCCTCGGTCATGGCAACGGCCTAGTCGGAGGATCTCTTTGATGATCCCCTGACTTCGCAAATCTTTTTTCCAGCGAAGGAAGCAAACTGGAGACGAGCTATAAGTACGCACGGTCCCACGTCGTAGCGACCTAGGAAAGTCAGAAGATCTCTGTGATGGAAACCCTGACTTCAGAGTAACTGCACATCCCGTCGGTGCAGGTAAAGAAAAATTAGGTTTCAATTATCTGTAAGAGATGCGCTCTAAACAAGCTCATCTCGTAAGTAATTACGAAGGAAGCTAATGGGAGACACACTCTTAGTAGGCTCGTCTCCGAGTATTGCAATAGGTATTTTAGCTCTCGCGCGCTCTGTCCAAACACTTAGCAAAATTTTTGGCAAATTTACGATCGACGCGCTCTATCGCTCTAGAAACCGCCGCGCCGGCACCGTCGCCACCTGCCGTCCACGATCCCGTCCACGGAGCACGCCGCCGCCTCGTCCCCGTCCCCGGAGCACTCCGCCGCCTTGACCCTGCCCTTGGAGCGTGCCACCGCCATCCCTCTTCCTCAAGCTCTTGGTCATTGCAGCGCTGCCGTCGTCGACCTCGAGTCCTCCGCCTCGACCTCGACCATGGTATCAAGCCCTAACTATTGATTTTGAAGATGTCTTAGTCGGAGCATCAGCAGCAGATCGTAGAGGCTCAACAGCAGACTCCTCAACACGGGTAACCATTAGGTAACCCTAGCACTTTCTACAAAGTACGACCAAGTCTGGTACTGTGACTCCGCAAGGCCGATAGATTCAATAACTGGCGAGCGACTTACCCGTGATTGGACTGATATCATGTTCGTTCTTGACGAGTAAGTTCCTTCACTTTAGTTTCTGACTATTTCGTCATTGCATGATAATTTTACATTAACCGTGAATGTTTCTCTTTAGGGCTTTTGATACGTACGTGGTTAAGGTGCTAGGAGGACATATAAAAGGAAAACACCGAAGATTTAAACATGATACTACATTCTGCATCCCACAACAAGCTCCAGGTCCGGGCAACACATGTGACTTACATGTCTGCTTAAGCATGATTCTATTTGGAGAGCAACCAAATTGCAATGTATGTGTAAGTGCGTTTATTTTACTTTATTATTAACCTTTTGCTAATTCTCATTTTATCTTGCGGCAGGACTACGAAACTACCTTCAGGAATACAACAGGTTCTAGCCTCGAGCACATCAGAGAGAGGCTATACAGGTTTATCTTTTCTGAAATTATTAATCCAAAGGGAGAATTTTACTACAATATACAGGATTAGATGATTGTTATGATTTATGCAATTAGTTACTTGGGAAGCAGGATGAACAGGGGGCATTCTTTGGGTAATAGTTACTTGGTAACCACGATTGACACTTTGTTAATATTTGATTGGTCAATATAACTTAATGTGTGATCTCCATTTGGCTATACATATTTTTCTGTATGTGTATGTTTTTTACGCTGGCAAAGCGACTGCCAAATCCTGGCTAGCTCCAGGATGCAGCCGGCAACCAGGATAATCAGGGAGGACCATCTAATAGGGGACGAGCTAAAACAAAGAAACTGACATAAAGTATGTATCGGATTAGTCATCAAATCCACGACGAGCTGATATAAAGTCCTTCTCGGATAACTCATCAAATCCGCGATGAGCTTGCGTAAACGTGTCTTGGATTTCTTAACAAAAGGAGATGGCCTGCATTAAAATGCGTCTCGGTTATTCCTTAAAGCCCGTCTTAGATTTTTTCCGTACAGGAGACGGGCCACCTAAAGGCCGGTCTCGGGTGTCTTACAATAAGGAGACGCACTTTATTAAAGCTCGTCTCCCATGTGTCCTAATAGGTGACGCGCTTGGGCGCTCGTCTCTGTTGACTTTGTAATGCGAGACACGGCGAAGGAGACGCGCGGTCAGCTTGTCTCCGTTCTTTGTGCGAACGCGTCTCCAATGAGGCTTTCTCATGTAGTGAGATGCTTAATTACACCAATAAAATAGATAGCCTAATGCACGCATATTCTCAGTTCTCATTTAGGTTAAGGATGCACCACTTGGGAATTTCTCATACTTAATACCCGTTAAGGACGTGATGCATATAGTTTGAACAGATGATAATATAATTTCTATACATATATAACAGCACTTTGTAGTTAATTGGTGGTCCATGAAGTGGATCATAGCACTCTATACGCCCTGTCACTTGGGTTTGCTTGTCGGTTCACTGGACAACGTTTTGTCGAACAAAACGGGACAAGCAGATCGGCGTCCCGTGCATGCGTGGTCAAAGAAAGAGGCACACATCTGTTAACAGGAAGCGCATGCACGTATATCTGTTACGTAGGACGAGACTTCGATCGTAGGAAGAAGTAACTCCATAACCCCCCCCCCCCAATGCGCCAGGAGCTACAGTTCGAAATTGTTGGGCAGGTTGCCGATTGTCCTCTCATATCAAGCTGCATACCGGCTCACGCACAGTGCTACACGCAGAAGCATCATCCCATAGTGTGTATCTTGATGTCGGAACACACCAAAACCCATCGTTCATTGGCCTTGCATGCATGCAATATTTTTGCTTGCATCGGCACGCCCCCCACCAACTACGACGACACATCCTCCTCGAGCCTGGAACAGCACTATCCCATCCGTCACCTTTGCCTTTTTTTATAAAGCAGAGAGCTCCATTTGTCATGGCTTTATTTGTGTACGATATATCCGATGAGACGGGCTTACGTTACCGCTTTATTAGTTACTGACTTTACATGCATAATGCATGTTGGGTCAATCTGCTAGAACTCTAGTGAATCCGTCACAGTTGAGTCTAGCTGCTATTGGCATGAATCATTAGGCCATCGGGTTCAAAACAAACAAGTCGATTCATGTAGGGTTCTGCTACTCGCAGCAGTGCGCATGCACGAACATATCAGTTAAAATGACAGAAAGAAAGACGAAGCGAGCGAGCGAGCGAGCGAGCGAGAGAGAGAGAGAGAGAGGGAGAGAGAGAGAGAGAGAGAGAGAGAGAGAGAGGCATTTCATTTCTTGTCGTCTAGCAAGTGTTTGCTCCGGAGACCGTGCCGGGTGAAGGCTAGTGGAATGGATAGGCGGAAAACACAGAAAAAGAAAGCGGCGAGGGCGATAGGCATGCACGAGAAGGGCGGCGCTTTAGGGAGCAACCGAACCCCAAGGCGATACTAGTACGCTAGACGCTGCTGCAGGCAGCCAGCCAGCCAGTGGGCGAGCGAGGGAGCGATCGATGATGGAGACACCAAACACCATGTCACCATGAGGGGAAATGCGCTGCAGGTGCACGCATGCCATCTGCGTCCACACGCGCCGCGACAGAGCCGAATGTCCTTAAATAATCTCCTTGTTTTTCTACCACGAAAAGATTACTCGGCTCTCCGGCGCGCCCAACAATAATCACCTTTAAAACATTACTTTCACCCACATCCTCTCTCAACCGTACCGCTGATGTTAAAATAAGTGTCTTTAAACTATTACCACCAGATGATGGCCTTATTTATCCCCGGCACCCTTTATCTATGATTAACCCTCCGCTTCTCCATGCAAAAACACACAAGTTGAAGCCAGGAATAGAAGCGACACTGCAGTAGAATATTTGAGCATGGAAAGCTTAGGTACGTACGGCCAGGATCGTAGCAGGGAATTAGAAATACATGTTTGGAATCTCACAGTGCTTTCCGATAACCAGGATAAGTAGTTAATACTCTATGTACCAAGTAGTAGTATATTACATCCGGCAAATAGCTAGAGTAGTGAAGCGCCACAACACTTCAAGCATCTGTCACTCCATATGAGCTCCACATGCTAGTACAAGAAATAAATTTACCAACATATGTAGTGGTAAAGAAGATTTTAATTAATTATGAAATGTAAACTTGGCCCATTTGCTAGGGATCAAGATCTAATTCACAAAAAATCATGTCATATTGAACTTAATATAGATCCCCAAGTTTTGGAGCATGTCAAAAGGTGATGCATTACTTGGTGCTTTTGTAAGAAAACATGTTTTTTATTTTGCCATGTTATCTTCTTCCTCTTCTCCATCAATTCTTCTTGTCCCATTTTTGTTTTAAAAAATCTCATCCTTTTACAGTGTCTAACACTTTATTTTTTTTCTATTTTTCTTTCCAACTATTCGTTTAACTGAATGCCTACAAAATCTGCAACGGAAGAATATACTTCACCGCAGATCTAATTTTAAAGGTTTTTCAACGCTTCTAGCGCCATTCTATCCAGATGAATCACGGGTGAAGTCTGAAGCGAACCATCATAAACTACGCAAGCAAATATTATTGATACATATCCATAAGTCGTCACCGACGGATCACCATTTTCTCCGTACGCCGTTTTCAGTTGCGGTCAGGTCATAAACGACATGGAAGCAGCATTCACTCACGGATGGATCGACGCAGCAATAGTCAAAACCCAGAGAAGCAAGTTCAACGTGGCCTTTCCGCTCCCAGACCCTCCAACACGTTCACAACGTCGGACGAGGACATGGGTTGATGGCGCGCACAGTTTTACTTTCACCACACCTCAAACAGCCGCTATATTCCACCACTGTGCATGGGACAGCTACAAGACAGTTGCTACCCCTACGCTACTGCGTTTACGACGGCGCACAGATCCTACAAACCAAGCGACCCCCGACGACGGATCGCGGCATTCATCTGCCCGTTTACACGATGGGAGCAGCGTTGGTGAAGAAGAGGAATTGAAGAGCAGCAGCAGCAGCAGGTCATGGCACGATCGCAGCATTCATCTGCCCGTTTACACGATGGGAGCAGCGCTGAAGAAGAGAAAGGGAAGAGCAGCAGCAGGTCATGGCACGCAGCCTTCTGAGTCTCCGCTGCAGCAGCAGGTGAGAAAGAGAAACGCACGCAGGAGGGAAAGGCAAAAGACAAACAGGGCGTAATCATGGGCACCCAACACCACACAAGAACGATTCCCACCTACAGAAACCCAACAAACGCAAGCATCCACGGCCCCATTTCCTTGGACTCTCCCACAAGCTTATTCTCTTTCTCACACCTGCACGCCTCCCACTTCCTTTCTCGGGAGACGTGACATTCCCTCCTCCCAGATTCTCTCAGGCTAGCCGTGTTGCGTAGCGCAGAGTAGTGTTATTCAATACTAAGCCCATGACATACTGTGGCATATAATGGAAGAAAGAACGAACCCAACATGCAACACGACCATGAGACGACAAGCTGCGCCCAGACAAAACTTTGCTGCTTATAAATACGCACATGCCCCACGGCAACCCCCTTCAAACACCAAACCCCACTATCACCTAACACACCGAGTAGTAAAGCAGACGCAGAAACATAAACAGAAACGGCAACGGAGTTGTTCCTGAGCCTCTTGAGCTCTCGCAACCATCATCAACAACAATGGGGCTGCACAGCAACGAGGCCGGTGTGACCTCCTCCATCGCGCTGCTACAGCAGAGGTTCAGGGAGCTCGAGAGGATCAGGGAGAAGCGGGAGGAGAGGCTCCTCCAGATGCTCGTACCCCGCCCCACCGCAGCACCCAAGTGGTTCTTCCACCCGGAGCTGCTGTACCCATGCAGGCCGCTACGCGACAGCTTGTTCCCTGCCGTGCCGTCCTCCGCTGCCAGCGAACGCAAGGGCTTCCAGCACCGTGGTGACCCGATCACGGTGGAGCTGTGGCCTACCAAGGGCTACAAGCATCTCCCCAGTGAAGTCGACGTCGACACCTCCCTGCACCTCTAGACTACTGCTACTCCAAATGTTGTGTTTGCTCTAGCTGTTTTTTGGTAGCCTACTACTATGTTTTCTACTATTCCTTCGTTGTACAAGGGGTAGGAGAGCGACGGTGAGCTGTAATTATTACCACTAGTAAGATCCTGGAATGGGTTTCATGTCACCTGGTCGTGCTGGACTTGCTTGCATCTTCGAATTGGTCACGCTTGTCATTCGAGTATGAAAGTAGCTCTGCAGGGCATCCATTATCTGTTATATCAGAACAGCCGTCATCATCGGAAGCATCACCAGAGTCCTTTTTCTTGCGTTTTATAATCTTCTTTGAAATCAGACGATCCACACCCTTGCTGTCAACATCTACACATTCATTGCTTATGGGCTTGAATAGGACTTTAACCACCTTCCTGGCATTAGCTTCCACTATCTGCAAGTAACGGAGAGCCAGGGATGTAAAACATAAAAAGAGGACCTATCATTCTATATGATAAGTATAGAAGAAATCGTGGTTGCACAGCAGATAAAAAGACTATGGGTTCCAATGTCAGAACAGTTCACCTAAACTTTCACAAAATCCTTCAGGGAAACGGGTTTTGACTTTTGTGATAACTAAGATTGTACCATGCTAGCTGATTTGACAGAAATGACGCATAATGTGTACTGAGCAGTAGTAATTTTTTTCGCTGTTAGTTCTTGTGTTTGTTTTCTTTAGATTCAAATTACAACAAGGCAGAACAAGTGGAATGTAAAGGAGCAGAACTAGCATCTCCTACGTAGGGAAGACAAAAGAAGCATCAAGAACTACTTGGAGAGCGGACATATTTCAGTAATCTGATGAGTTAAATTGTCTGATATTTGATCATAGAATTTCACAGTAGGTTTTTAGTTTTTCATAGGGTTACTTAGAACCATGCCATTGAACTTTTGCCCGATTAAAAAGATACCACTAAACTTCACATATACATCCTGGTGCCGTTACAATTTCACCTAAATTCGAACCCTAGCATCATGTAAAAGTTTAGGCCATACTATTAGAGGGCTAATGGTGGCTGTATTAGATGATGAAAATAATGAGGGTACAGGGATGATTATATAGAGGGATTAGGTGAGGGAAAAAGACTAAACTACCCCTAACCCTAATCCCTAACTAATGACTAATATACCCCTGTGCCTCACACACATTTACATAGTCTAACACCCCCGCAGTCACAGCATCTAGCCACTGCAGATGTTGAGACTGGACCGAAACTCGGAGAACAATGACGACGGGAGGCCCTTCGTGAAGATGTGGGTGAATTGCGTCGTCGTCGGGACATGGTGTACCCGAACCTCGCCACGTGCAATCTGCTCACGAAAAAAGTGGAGGTCGATCTCCACATGCTTTGTGCGCTGATGCTGGACTGGGTTGGTGGAGAGGTACACGGCGCTGACGTTGTCGCAGTAGATCAGGGTGCTCCTGGCGACGGGGGTGTGGAGCTCCTGAAGCAGCTGCTGAAGCCAGGAGGGCTCAGCCACGCCGTTAGCCACGGCGTGATACTCCGCCTCAGCACTCGAGCGCGACACCACATGCTGTCGCTTTGAGGACCAGGAGACGAGGTTACCGCTCAAGAAGACGACGTACCCAAAAGTAGAGTGTCGTGTGTCCGGGCAGATTGCCCAGTTAGCGTCGGTGTACACGACCAGCTCGGAGGCCGTGTCACGTCGAAGGAGGACACCGTAGTCGAGGGTACCTCGTTGGTACCTAAGAATCCGCTTCACAACGGTGAGGTGCGGCTCCCTCGGGTCATGCATGTGGAGACACACCTGCTGAACCGCATACGAGATATCCGGCCTGGTGAAGGTGAGGTACTGAAGAGCACCTGCAAGACTCCTGTAAGCAGTGAGGTCAGAGACGGGTGTCCCGTCGGTAGCGAAGAGCTTCGCCTGAGTATCAACTGGAGTGGAGCATGACTTGCACTCAGCCATGCCCGCTCGCTAGAGGATATCTAGGCAGTACTGTCGCTGGTGAAGGAACAAGCCACCTGGTCGGTCCTCGACCGCAATACCCAGGAAGTGGTGGAGGCGGCCAGGTCCTTCATAGCGAACTCCTGCTGTAGAGCAGAAATGGTGCGCCGAAGCAGAGCCGGACTAGATGCTGTCGGTACAATGTCATCGATGTACAGTAGAAGGTAAGCAGTGTCACTACCACGTCGATAGACAAACAACGAAGTGTCCGACTTAGCTTCGACGAATCCCTGTGAGACCAAGAAGGAGGCGAATCGACTATACAAGGCTCGCGGTGCCTGCTTCAGTCCGTACAAGGATTTGTTCAGCTTACAGACCATGTCTGGTTGAGCTGAATCAACAAATCCTGTCGGCTGACTGCAGTACACCGTCTCAGTCAGTGTACCGTGGAGGAAGACATTCTTGACGTCCAACTGGTGGACAGGCCAAGAACGCGAGAGAGCCAGCGACAGAACGGTACGAACCGTCGCCGGCTTCACCACCGGGTTGAAGGTCTCGTCGTAGTTGACTCTAGGGCGCTGGGTGAAACCCCGAAGTACCCACCAAGTGTTGTACCTCTCCAAGGTACCGTCCGCCTTCTTATGTGTGAACACCCACTTGCCCGTGACAACATTGCCACGACCGGGGCGGTGAACCAGGTCCCAGGTCTGGTTGGCAAGTAGGGCCTCATACTCTTCCTCCATAGCGCGGCGCCAGTGAGGGTCGGCGAGGGCGCTACGCACGGAAGTAGGTATGGGTGAGATCAAAGAAGAGTCAGTCGGTGGAGATGTTGTCGACGAGAAAGCGGCCCCGGCGAAGCGCTCAACTAGCCGGAGACTCCTGGACGCACGTCGAGTCACCATCGGATGGACGTGACCAGGATCCCTATGGAGAAGAGGAGGGTTGTACACCGGTCGCTCGAGTACAACAACCTTCTCTCGTCGTGGGTAGACGAGAGTGGGTCTCGAGGCCGCGCGTGGCACAGCTGGAGTAGGGGCCCCCTCGCTCTCGTCGCTGGTAGACAAGTGCAGGGTTAGCGAAGCGAGAAGTCGTCGTCGGTGCCGCGCGTGGCGTAGCTGGTGGCGTCATGCTCGCTGTAGGTGACGTCGGGGAAGCTGAGGTAGCGTGTGGCGCAGCTAGTGACGTAGAGGTCACCCGAGGCGTAGCAGGTGACGTCGGGGGCACCTGAGGTACAACAGGTGATGTCGAGGAAGCCGAGGCCGCGCGTGGCGCAGTGGGTGACGCCGGAGGCGTCGATGCCACACGTGGTGTACCAGGTGACGCCGGGGGCTCCTGAGGCGTAGCATGTGTCGAACCTGCAGAAGAAAGAGGCCAAGACAGCTGGGAAGCAGCCTAGAGGTTAGTGAGAAAAAGATAATCTAGCTCTATGGTGGAACCGGAAGAGGTGGTGGAGAAAGGAAAGGAGGACTCGTCGAAGACGACGTGCCGAGAGATTAAAAGACGGTGAGTAATGAGATCTAAGCACTGGTACCCCTTATGATCAAGGGAATACCCGAGAAAAACACACCGTGTCGAGCGGGGCGCAAGCTTATGCGGGGCAGTGGCGGAAAGGTTAGGGTAGCAAGCGCACCCGAAAACTCCAAGGTGATCGTAAAGAGGATCGGTGCCATATAGAGCAAAGTAGGGGGTGGAGGCACTAATCACCTTGGTGGGAAGACGATTAATCAGAAGTGTGGCAGTATGGAGAGCCTCCACCCAGTATCGGGCTGGAACATATGCCTGGAACATCAGGGAGCGCATGACATCATTGGTGGTTCGAATCATGCGCTCTGCCTTGTCGTTTTGAGGAGAGGTATACGGACAAGACATGTGTAGCTGTACCCCATGTGCGGAGAGAAAGTTACGAAACGTAGATCTCACTGGACAGCTCGGATGGTGCGCCCAAACTGAGTAGAAATCCAAACGAAGAAGTGAGAAAGAGTAACAAAAGTCTCAGACTTCAATCGTATTGGAAAAGTCCAGGAAAATGAGAAAAATCATCAATGATCACCAAGTAATAATTAAAGCCCGATACACTGGTAATGGAAAAGATGTCCACAATCATAATGTATAAGATCAAACGTGTGCTCAACATGAGTCACAGAAATGGGAAACGAAAGCCGAACATGGTGACCAAGCTGACAAGCATGACATAGGGAGTCATGTGTGCCCCTAGAACACGGGATAACAGAACTGCTGGACGACTTCGACATAGCATCTGCACCAGGGTGGCCAAGCCGGCGATGCCAAATGGTGGATAAAGCTGTCGTAGTCAAAGCGAAAGGCGGTGATGCAGCGAAAGTAGGAAGCCGAAGTGTGTATAGGGCCCCGAGCTATCATATCGAAAAAGAGGTCGCCGGGTAGAAAGATCCTTCACAGACAAACCAAAAGGATCAAACTCAATGGAAACATTGTTGTCAGTGGTAAAACGACGGACAGAAAGCAAGTTTTGAATGATATCCGGAGTGACAAGAATGTTTTTAAGCTGGAAAGACCCCGGGAGACCGGAATCACCTACAGAGGTGATCAGAAGAACAGACCCATTCCCAACAACGATAGATGAAGGAAAAGAGGGATTGGGAGGGTGGTTGGAAGATAGTATACCAGGATTAGGAGTGGTATGGTATGATGCTCCGGAGTCAACTACCCAGTCAGCACCTGGTGGAGTAAGGTGCATGGTGCTGAAGGAAGACGCCAGCGACTGTCGATCCCACGTCGAGGGTGACTCCTGGAGAGGTGCCGACGGCTCTGAGTGCCCGACAGGATAGTCGGTGCCTCCGTAGGTGGAGGCTAACTGTCCGTCAGAAGGGTAGCCAGGCCCACCGTAGGCCTGAGTCGGCAGCCCACCAGCACTGTAGGCTGGTCCACTGTAGCCCGGGGTGGCTACAAACGCCGGATGGGGGTGTGGTGGTCGTGGAGGCTGAGAACCCGGAGATGGCTCGGGCCACATGTAGATCTGGCCAGTCCACGGGTTGCAGGGTGTGGGCCAGGGTGCACCTCCCCGGCCAGTACCACCGCTACGACCAGTAGTCGGAGCAGTGGGTGTAGGAGTGCCGCCTGCACTGCTACCTCCACCACGGCCGTCGTTCTTGCCTTGGCGGCGACGGTTTCCACCTCCAGTACTGGCAGGAGTGTCTGGAGTGGAAGGTGGTCGTGACGGCGGTCCACCACCAGCTAGTAAGGGTGGACGAGGGAACTGCCCAGAGCCATAAAAGGTTGTGGCAACCCGGAGCCAGTAGAGCCTCCTGCAGTGATCTCCTCAAGTTCAAGATCAGACCATACCTTCTCGAAGGTAGGGAGTGGCTCCAGTCGGAGTAGCCACGTCCGTAGGTGACAATAGCGCTCATTCAGGCCCTGAAGGACCCGAAAAACAAGGGCGCTATCGGTGACCGGCTCACCAAGGTCACGTAGGGCATCCGCCATGCCCTTCATCTCCCGGCAGTAGGTGGAGACAGAACGGTCACCCTGGACGGTGTTCTGGAACCGAGTGATGATGTGGAGGGCTCGAGTCTCGCAGTTCCCTAGAAACCGTTGCTCAAGGACCAGCCAGGCCCGTCGAGCAGTGCCGCCACTGGCGCTGCCTGACGATGTCCGGTAGCTCCTCCGTCAAGGAGCCAAGGATCCAGGATAGGACCAGGCTGTCCATGATGATCCAGGAGACCAGCACTGAAGAATCGTCCTGGAGGACGTGGTCGTCGAGGCAGTAACGCCTCAGCGTGAGGAGCACCAGATCACGCCACCGGGCATATGAAGTGGACTCGGAGCTGAGAACAACCGGCACGAGCATCCGGATGTTCTGAATCCCGGCGGCCTGCGCATGAAGAGCGGCCACAAGTGAAGCCGAGTACGTACCAGCGTCCGAGGGAGGCTCGTGGGCAACACTCATCGGTCGATGAGCACTCTCCTCAAGCTGGTGGGATAGAGCTGCCACGGAGGCACACTCCTGCTCTAGGGCGAGAGCGAGTGCCCACTCGCGCTCGCGAGAGGCAGCCAATGCTACGGCGATGTCGGAGGTGTCCGTCGTGTCGGTGCCGTAGGAAGAAGTTGCATTATCAGCAGCGGCACCGGTGACTGGAAATGGAATCGGTGGGACAGTAGTCGTGGTGCTCCCGTCGATAGAGTCGCGTGGACCGGAGGTACCTACCATGAAGACGACAATGGTGGTGGGCCGGTCCACCTGCCATGAAGACGACAACGGTGGTGGGTTTTCCGGTGGTACCTACAAGAGGTCCGCCGGTGGGCGGACCGGTCCTCGGAGTCATAGGAGGGCGGCGGATCCAGGAACGGAGGTAGGCGCGCCAGCCTCTCCGGCGGCAGCGGATGTAGACTAGGAGGCAGCGGGCCAGTCGGCGCCAGCAGCATCGGACCAGAGGGCGGCAGATCCGGGGGCTCCAGAGGCGGCGGGCCAGGGGGCAATGGCAGCCACGCCAGCCCTCCTAGAGGCGGCAGCGGCGCCCCCGTGTGCCCGCCAATCCAGCCCGAATCCGGGCGGCCCGGGCGCGCACCGGCTCTGCCCGAAATCGGGCGACAGCGGTGGCGCGGATCTGACGGCGGCCCAGGGCGTGGCGGCCCAGGGCGCAGCGGCGTGGACGGGTGGCGTGGCTGCACGGACGGGCGGCGCACCAATGGCGGCGGCTGCGCGGGTGGGCGGCGCACCGGCGAGGGCGACGGCGGCTCCGGCGGGCGGCGCACCGGCGGCTAGGGCGGCGGCGGCTGGGCCATTAGGGTTAGGGTTAATCCCTAATCCTAATTAATTCCTAGCTGATACCATATTAGAGGGCTAATGGTGGCTGTACTAGATGATGAAAATAATGAGGGTACAAGGATGATTATATAGAGGGATTAGGTGAGGGGAAAAGACTAAACTACCCCTAACACTAATCCCTCACTAATGACTAATATACCCCTGTGCCTCACACACATTTACAGAATCTAACACATACTACCCCTATCTTCATCTCCCCTGTCCCAACCTCCATCCCCATCCAATGAGATGGAATCCGGCAAGCTCCTCCATTGCCAACGACTTTGGTAGCTTCTCCTACTTCATGAGTCATGAGCGGATTTAAATTGGATTTTGCAGCTCCAGAAGCTTGGCAATCACGGCCATTTTTCTACTCTAAGGTCAAGGCATAGTGCAGTCCGAGCAGTTGAGGTCGGGTCTCACTTGCTCGGGTGCCTAACTCCAGAGCCACAGTCGATGATGCCAGCCGTGCTGAGCTTTAGCACAACAGCTTGTTGGGCAAGCTGCATGGCCTCCAGGCACGGCGACAGGTAAGGTGGACCCGCATGAAGCCAAGAAGCGAAGAACAGGGTTTAACGTGCGGAGCTAAGGCATGACGGTGAGGAAAACACGGTGCACCAGTCACCTTTAGCTCATTCCCTCTGCTGCTCATAATCACATCGTGCCAAACAGGAGAACACCGGCCCTACGCTGGTCAGGGATGACGGTGAATAACAGCAGCACACCAGCCCTATGCTGGTCGAAGGGCAGTTGCAGCTCTAGGACTGTAGCCACCATCCACATCGAGCCGCCGAGATTTTTTGTCGAGCATCTAGTTTAGACTGCTCACGGGAGGTGTTGGGGTTTGAGAATGGTAGCAGCGGCATTTTTGTCCAATACATTCAAAATACAAGCACTATACATACATCAGTGGCATGGTTCAACTTTAGGTGAAATTATGCTCGTACTAGGACGGATATGTGAAGTTTGATAGCATTTTTCTGATCGGGCAGAAGTTCCATAACATGAATCTAACTAACCCTTTTTGATAATTTTCTCTGTATAAGTAACATGTTCTTAGAAGCATAGAAGGGCAGCCCGATGCATGTAGCTCCTGCTTGCGCAGGGTCCGGGGAAGGGTCTGACCCACTTAGGTCTTTTGTACGCAGCTTTTTCCGGCATTTCTAAAGAGACTGTTTCTAGGACTCAACACGTGACCTCTTGGTCACAAGGCAACAGCTTTACACTGCGCCAGACCCCCTTCTATAAGCAACAGGTTCTTAATATCATAAAACCTAAAGCAATATGACCACTCCATGTCTGTCTGAAAACATACTATTCTACAAAAATCCTATGAAAGATCTAAGAACCAATGAGCATTAAAGTTATATGAATCATTTTTTAGAGGGAGAAATATCTTAACAAGTTTTGGAGCACTGCAATTAACATGGACAAGTTAAGCTATCCGCGGTATTAGTAGTAGTAGCGACTAGCGAGGAAAACACACATATGGGCTATATTGATCATGTTTTTTAGTTGGGTATATCTAGTAGTGTGAAAAGGAATCCTCAAGATACTAGTTGAATTAGAACATTGCCCTACTAGAGCCTCGGCGCCAGAAATCTTAGCAAGCAGGCAGTGGACAGCAGATTATGACAATTACCTCAAGTTCATAAGCTTGAGTTTTTTCTCTATCATCTTGGCGGTCAGACCCTTCATCCTCATTTTCTTCTCTGTAGTCCTTCTCAAGTATCACTAGCATTTTGCCACCCTCTTCAGGGATATAGCCAAAGGATTCGCAGACAAAGCCAGACACTGTCTCATATTGATGACCCTGCAAATAAACATTTTCGATGTATCTCAGGATATCAGTTAACCCAAAATAAAGTCATAAACAAGCTAGGGAGTTACCATATCAAGGGCATATTTTACTAAAAGTAACATATCGACCTTAATGTTGTGTGTGCATTTTCCTGAAAATTACATCCATAGTGCTATATCTGTACTGTATTTTGATAACCAAGACACATTTTCAAATACCAGCCAGTGTCCAAATTACACCTTAGTAGGACCAAAGATTGCAACAGTAGAGAAAGTAAAAAATCTAACGAGAAATAATACCTCTGGTAGTTTAATACCAAGCTCTTGAGATAGATGGTCTATCGATGTATTTGCATCTACATCGAATGTTCCATCTTCTCGCATCACAATATATCCTGTTTTCTTCTGGATTTCCTCCTAAACATGTACAAAATGTAGAAGTAACTAATAGACTGCCATAGCAAACAACAACTAATTCGTTACATAGAAAAATATATTGGCTCGACAATTAATTAGCATTAAAAAATAGTAAGTTGCAGCTGGTCATAGATCAAACATGCAGAAGCAAATCCTGCCAGTTTAGTCTGACTTCGCTGAGTCTGCCCAATTCAGAACGTATCTTCACGACTCCAGTTAGTTTCCACCAGACCAGTTCGTATCTCATTTCTTATTAATCAGTGATGGCCAGTGATCAACCTTGTTCTAGTTTGTGAACCATGGTTATTATGATCCACAATAATTCTAGTTTCCAAGAAAATACAAGCACATGAATACCAAGAGCTCAAAAGTTGAAGAACAACACCATTTTCTACGAAATGACAGACCATAGTGCTCACTGGAAGTTCCTTTTGAGTTTTGTTCTCAATCAATGTACTCAGTATGTATTATATTTATTTTTAGTCTAAATACTAGTATTGTTATCCTGCCATAGAATTGAAAAAGTAGATCCGGTTATATTTGACCATATGACTTGCACTTGCCTCAAGTCTTTGGCGTGGCTCAAAGAAGTTAACCTACTAAGTTTCCATGTTCCAACCCAGGAGATCATTATTTATTCCCAAAAAAATGAAATACCACTTCTTTTCTATAAACAAAATTTAAAAAAATAAAAGGACATCAACTGATAAAAGTGGGCAGAAACTCATTGCAAAAGTAAATGTGAATAATTATTTGAGAAAAAAAAAATAATAACAGCATGCAGATAAATGGCACTGAAGTATCACTAGAAAAAATTCAGGCCAAAAGGTTCCTGAGAGAATCACCTTTGAGTCATTCTCATCGAAAATTTCGCCAACTATTTCCTCCACCACATCTTCTAGTGTTACAATCTGCCATTTTTGTCAAAGTCAGATAGTGGTACCCAAGTAAGGTGTGAAAGAGACCATAACAACAACACATCCTTTGTCTCAAACTCTCAAGCGTGTTGGGGTCGACTAGATATGAAACCAAACAGAAACGTATGGAAGTAAAAGAGAGAAGAATGAACAAAGTATGAGTAAACTAAGATTCCAGCATATAAATTGTTAATTTCCATGCAGTCCTTGTTGGAATTAAATCTTGTTTTCTAGTTAATATTGGAGGGGTTGGAGTCGATTTGTTCTGTTCTGGAAAACATCAGAACAGAAATAGGAAGTCTAACAAAGTCTCCAGTTTCGGTCAATCTGGACTGTTCAGATTAGGTAAAAGATGAAATTAGTTTCTATCTTTAAAGTAGTTTAAATATGGAAGGGTTATGTCTCTAAGATGCTATAAATAGTCAGTGTTATTGAGAAATAAAATGAGCCCTTTCCAGTCTAATTTTCTCCCGGATTCTCAACATTTGGTATCCAGAGCTCCGGCTCTAGATCCATCCTCCCGGGCGACTACTCGTCCTAATCTGTTGTCAGGTGACTAGGGTCCACCCTAGTCCTCAGTTCCTCCCGGGAGGCTGGATCTAGAACCGGAGCTCTAGATACCAAATGTTGAGAATCCGGGAGAAAATTAGACTGGAAAGGGCTAATTTTATTCCTCAATAACACTGACTATTTATAGCCTCTTACAGACATAACCCTTCCATATTTAAACTACTTTAAAGATAGAAACTAATTTCATCTCTTACCTAATCTGAACAGTGCAGATTGACCGAAACTGGAGACTTTGTTAGACTTCCTATTTCTGTTCTGATATTTTTCAAACCAGAACAGAACAAATTGACTCCAACCCCTTTAATAAAAAAAGGGCGTACCCAGTGCCGAAGGCTCCCACACATGTGGGGTCTGGGCAAGGGTTATTTCTAGACAGCCTTACCCCTGCTTTTACAGAGAGCCTGGTTCGAACCCAAGACCTCAGGACACAAGATTAACTAGAAAACAAGTTTCAATTCCAACAAGGACTGCATGGAAATTAACAATTTATAGGCCGAAATCTTAGTTTGCTCGTACTTTGTTCTTTCTTCTCTCTTTCTTTTACTTCCATACGTTTCTAACGACTAGTCGTCAACTTGGGTAAGCAACCCTAGTCAGAGCTCTAGTCGTCCTGCCTATTGTTGATGTCAATCTCTAGTCGATCCTATATATATCAACATACATATTATCAGTAATAGCACACATAACATTAGCATAGAATTGGCAAACATAAAATTCAGAAGCAAACTAGTTACAGTTTCGACAACAAATTTCAACATGTTCAAAAACAACAACAATTTAATTCATCTAAAACAGCAGCAGTTTACTGTTTAATTCAAAAGCTAGCAGGAGGACAAAAAATTGCAGCCAGTCATCCTGATCACCCAAGCTCCTAGTGCGCGCTAGTCCGACGACTAGATTCTAGCCTCTCCAGATCAAGTCACCTGACTTGATCGAGTGTCAGTGATCGATATGGACGACTAATCGCGATTAGTCAGGTGACTGAAAAACATTGGGATGGACGTCAAGGTGTCGACGTGGATCCGGTGCGTGACGGCCTCGGGAAGTGCACCTAGGCGAAGGACGCAAAGGGCCGATGTGGATCGGTGTGCCCGACGAAGAGCGTGCTGATAACGACGTGGCCCCAGATCGCGACTCGACGGACGCGGATCTAGTGCGCTTTCATCGAGATCATAGCAGCACAATTGCAAATCGACGACTTCCTGAGAGATTGGACCGGATTTGACAGCTTCAAGAACGCACGGATACCGAAGCAACGGAGAGAGTAGGGTCTATCACACGGATTCCAGCGGCTTCAAGGTGGCGTGCTTGGGGCTGGCACGGCATGCGAGAAGGTTGTACTCAGCGACAAACTCCGTGGAGCTCGCGAGAAGGAGCATCATGGTAGAGGCTTCGAGCGGGCAAGCACGACTCTTGGGCGAGATCCGATCGTCTAGCGCACGGAGGGGACGATGGTTGAGCACGACGACCCAGGATCAAGGTGGACGTGTCCATGCTCGCGTGGACCAGGACAAGAGCTCTCGCGATCAGTGCAGAAGAAGGGAGGTACGGGTCACCTCGAGCGAGTGTTGCAGAGAACAAGCGAAGAAGACGCACTAGCCGAACTAGGTCGAGTTGGGCCTGTGCATGGTGTTTTGTGGCGTGGAAGAGAGATGAACATAGCTACCTTGCGGTGCTTTATTGCGTGTATGGAAGAGAGGCTAGGTTGGGTCGACCCGATTTGGTGTTGGGGATGTTGGCCACGTACACTAGTGAAGTGTGCCAGAGTTCCTGTTTCTTCGCTGACCGTACACAGGAGGGGTACCTAGAAACGATATGACCATGTGGAGTTTGAAAGTGATTGAGGTGTGCTTGAGATGAAGATGTATCCATTTCAAGTTTGAGTACAGGATGGAAAAGTTCTACCACCATCCTAAGAATGAAAATGTGCCCATCTCATTTCCGAGTGCAGGGTGAAAAAGTTGAGTCACCACCCTAGAGGTGTATATGTGTCCATCCCAAAATTGAGTGAAGCATAGAATAGGTGTCACCATCCTAGGATAGAATAGTTTTGTCACCATTCTAAACCAGAGTAAAGTGTGTTTCACAAAACAAGATTAATGGGGTGAATGTTGGAATTAATCTTGTTTTCTAGTTAATATTGGAGGAGTGATTCGTTCTGTTTTGGGAAAAGATCAAAACAGAAATAAGAAGTCTAGATATAGTCCGGTTTGAGTCAATCTAGACTGTTTAGATTAGGTAAGAGATGAGATTAGTTTCTATTCCTAAAGTAGTTTAATTATGAAAGAATTCTATCTCTAAGAAACTATAAATAGCCAGCATTATTGATGAACAAAAAGAGCACTTTCCAGTCCAATTTTCTCTTAGAATTCCAGCAGTCCTACCAAGAGCCAAATCTCTAGGACCATTCCAATACCTCAAGGCCCGTCGCCTCCTCCCATCTCAACCTTAGTCATCCTCTACCTCTTCTAATATTTTCTCTATCCTTTAGTTGGAATGTAGGATCCTTGACGGGGAACCTACATAAGTTAGTAGATGTTGCCATTAGGAGACGAGTAAATGTTAGACTGTGTGTGTCAAGGGGTATTGTGGTTCTTTCAGTTGGGCTTCATAGCCTATATGTGTAACCCCCCTCCATTATGAACAATGACTTCATTTCCTTCTCACATGGTATCAGATTAGGGTTTCTGGGCCTCTCTCCCACCCGCCGCCACCCTCTCCTCCTCTCTCTCTCCCTCCCACCACCAGCCGCCGCCTCTGCCTCTTCCATGTAGCAGCGCCGCTGCGGCCCTGCCAGCGGGCCGCCGTCGCCCTCTCTCCCATCCGCTGCCGCTCTGGCCGCCGCGCCCACCACCACACCGCCGACGTTCCCGTCCAAAGCCCGCCCGGGCCCCTCCGCCTCCCCCGGGGTCTTGCCGCCGCGCGGCGTCCATGAGGACCTCTCCAGGCTCACCTGCGCCCTTGCGAACCGCTTCCAGGGCCTCACCTCCTTCCTCGCGCCCGCCGCGCGGGACGCCCCCCTGCCGCCCGGACCCGGCCGAGCTCGCCGGCCTCGCGCGGCTCCCGGGCCGTCGCGGATCTCGCCAGGATCGCCGCTCCCCTCCGGCTGCCACCGCCGCGCTCCTCTGGCTGCGGACGCCACTGCGCCCCTCTGGCCGCTGCTGCCGTCAGCGCGGGTGTCTCGAGCGCCGCCAGCGCGCGCCTCCCGAGCATCGCCGCCGGGAGCAGGGGCGCCGCTCCTTTCCCTATCGTCTCCGGCGGCCCTGCGACTGGATCTGAGGTCACCGCCCCTCTGCATGGCTCTGTGGCAGCCCGATCTAGGAGTGCTAGCCCCGTCTCCTCTGCCCGCCGCCGCCGGCCTTCCGGGCGCTGCCGCCGACTTCCCGTGCTCCGAAGCCGCGCCTCTGGACCCACCAGAGCATTGCTCGACGGCTCCGCCTCCTCATGGCCGCAGCAGCGCCTCCGCTCCTCCCCATGGCAGTAGCAGCACCTCCGCTCCTCCCCATGGCCGCAGCAGCGCCTCCCCATAGCCGCAGCAGCGCCTCCGCTCCGACCCCGCGCCGTCAACCATCACCGCGCGCATCCCTCCTACCCCGCGCTGTCAGCATTCCTCGCGCGTCCCTGCCCTCCTATCCCACGCTGCCGGCCTTTGGCGCGCGTCCCAGCCTTCCTACACCGCGCTGCCGGCCTTCCGCGCGCGTCCCTGCCCTCCTACCCCGCGCCCGGCCATCGCTGTGCGCATCCCTCCTACCCCGCGTTGTCGGCCTTCCACGCGCGTCCCTGCCCTCCTATCTCGCGCCGCCGGCTTTCCGCGTGCGTCCGTGCCCTCCTACCCCGCGCCGTCGGCCTTCGCCGCGCGCATCCCTCCTACCCCGCGCTGCCGGCCTTCCGCGTGCGTCCCTGCCCTCCTATCCCGCGCCGCCGGCCTTTCGCGCGCGTCCCTGCCCGCCTACCCCACGCTGCCGGCCTTCCGCGCGCGTCCCTGCCCTCCTACCCCGCGTCGACGGCCTTCGCCGCGCGTATTCCTCCTACTCCACGCCGCCGGCCTTCCGCGCGCATCCCTCCTAATACGCACCGCCAGCCTTTCGCATGCGTCGCCGCCCTCCGCCACGCGCACTTGGGTCATCTCTACCGGTCGTGCCCCTCATGGCGAGGTGTTCTCCGTGGAAAGTTGTTAGCGTGTGTGTTTACTCATGTATGTAGGGTCTTGGTTCAGTCTCAACATCTGTCACGGCTAGATGTTGTGACTGCAAGGAGGTCTTATTAGAGTGTCTTTGTGTTTACTCATATAGTAAGTATGTTATTGTCCAGTCTCAACATCTCTCGCAGCTAGAGTTTCGACTGCGGGGGGATGTTAGACTGTGTGTGTGTCAAGGGGTATTGTGGTCCTTTGAGTTGGGCTTTATAGCCTGTATATGTAACCCCCCTCCATTATGAACAATGACTTCATTACCTTCTCACAGTAAATTTTCTTTGTGTACAAGAGACTAGATGTGCGGGTCAAAAGGCGAGAGAAGTCGAGAATACCGGTTTCAAGCTTTGGTATTTTGAATCGGCTAGGACTAGGAATGGTGTAGGTGTTCTAATAGATAAGAGTCTTAAGGATGGAGTAGTGGATGTTCGAAGACGAGTGGATAGGATCATCTTAATCAAGATAGTAATTGGGGACATTGTCTTGAACGTCATTAGTGATTATGCCCCACAAGTTGGACTCAACATGAGTGCTAAGAGGCAATTTTGGGAGGACTTGGAGGATATGGTTAGTAGTATACCAATAACCGAGAAACTCCTCATATGAGGAGATCTCAATGGTCATGTGGGTGCAACTAATGTAGGATTTGAGAGAGTACATGGAGGCTTTGGATGCGGTGATAGAAATCAAGAGGGTAAGAACATCCTAGACTTTGCTGTAGCCTATAATCTGTTGATAGCTAACACCCTATTTAGGAAGAGACAATCTCACCTAGTGACCTTTAGTAGTGCCCAACACTCTAGCCAGATTGACTTTGTCCTCACTAGGAGAAGGGATAGACGAGAGTGTCTAGATTGTAAGGTAATCCCCGGGGAATGTGTTGTGACACAACATAGGCTTGTGGTAGTTGACTTTCGTTTTCACACATGTTCTTTGCGGGATAAAGGTGTCAAAATCACAAAAACAAAGTGGTGGAAGTTGAAAGGAGAATCACAAGAATCTTTTAAAAATAGGGTGATCACAGAAGGACACTGGGTAGAAAATGAAGATGCAGATAGTATGTAGGTGAAGATGGCAACTTGCATTAGGAAGGTAGCTAGTGAGGTGTTCGGTATGACAAAAGGAAAGAAACTTGTACATAAAGACACTCAGTGGTGGAATGAGGATGTACAAAAGGCCATTAATGAGAAGGAGTGTTATAAGAGTTGGCATCATGATAGAAGCGCAAACAACATGCTGAAGTGCAAAAAGGCCAAGAAAAATGCAAGGCGGGCTGTGAGTAAAGCAAGAGGACAGGCCTATGATGAGTTATATGAGAGACTAGAGACAACAGAATATGAAAAGGACATATACAAGATAGCAAAAATTCGCAACAGAAAAATGAGGGATTTCAATCAAGTTAAATGCATCAAAGATGAGACTGACCGCATTCTAGTGAAGGATGAAGAAGTTAAGAATAGATGACGGGATTACTTTAATGGGCTATTCAATGATGGGAATGGGAACACTATGGTTGAGTTGGATGACTCCAACAGGCGGTTCGTGTGGAGGATACAAGAGTTTGAGGTTAAGGAGACCTTAAAAAGGATGAAACGAGGAAAGACCCTTGGCCCTGATGATGTCCCTATTGAGGTGTGGAGATGTCTTGGGAACGTGGCAATAGTATAGCTCACAAAGCTATTCAACCACATTTTTCAATCAAACAAGATGCCCGAAAAATGGAGGAAAGGTATATTAGTACCTATCTTCAAAAATAAAGGAGATATTCAAAGTTGTACTAATTATCGAGGGATTAAGCTTATGAGTCATACTATGAAGCTTTGGGAGAGAGTGATTGAACATCGCCTGATGAAAGTGACAAATGTCACTAAAAACCAGTTTGGTTTTATGCCTGGGAGGTCTACTATGGAGGCAAATTTTTTTGCTTTATCAGCTTATGAAGAGATATAGGGAGCAGAACAAGGACCTACATATGGTGTTCATTGACTTGGAGAAGGCGTACGACAAGATACCAAGGTCAGTCATGTGGTGGGCACTAGAGAAACATAAAAAGCCATCAAAGTACAATACCCTTATCAAGGATATGTACAATAATGTTAGGACAAGTGTGCGCGTAAGTGACAGTGAGACTGATGCATTTCCTATCACGATAGGACTACATCAAGGATCATCTTTGATCCTATACATCTTTTCCTTGGTGATGGATAAGGGGATATCCGAAGGGCGGACCTGGCGTAATGGTAGTGTGTCTCCACTTGTGTCTTGAGGTCTTGGGTTCGAACCAGGCTCTCTGCAAAAGCAGGGGTAAGGCTGTCTAGAAATAACCCTTCCCCAGACCCCACATGTGTGGGAGCCTTCGGCACTGGGTACGCCCTTTTATGGATGAGGGGATATCCCTTGGTGCATGCTCTTTGACGATGATGTAGTGCTGATAGATGAAACTAGGGATGGTGTTGATAAGAAATTAGAGTTATGAGGACAAACCTTAGAGTCTAAGGGTGTTTAGACTTAGTAGGACCAAGACCAAGTATATGAGGTGTGACTTTAATGGTGTTGATCGTGAAGAGGGAAATGTTAGTCTACAAGGACAAATAAACTAGAAGGGACTCTTTCCGATACTTAGGATCAATGTTACAAAGCAATGGCGATATTGATGAGGATGTTTGCCACAAGATCAAGGTAGGGTGGATTAAATGGCGACAAACCTCTAGAATCCTATGTGATAGGAAGGCCCCACAAAAGCTAAAAGGGAAGTTCTATAGGACGGTGATCAAACCCGCGATGCTATATGGGGCGGAATGTTGGCCAACTAAACGGCAGCATGTCCAACAAATGAGTATCGCAGAGATGCGCATGCTACGGTGGATGTGCGGGCACACGAGAAGAGACCGAATAAGCAATGAGGCGATTCGTGATAGGGTAGGGGTGGCGCCGATTGAAGAGAAGTTAGTCCAACATCGACTAAGGTGGTTTGGACATATCCAGTGGAGACCACCAGAAGCACTGGGTAACAGTGGGATTTTAAGAGGTAGAGAAAATATTAGGAGGGGTAGATGACGACCAAGGTTGACATGGGAGGAGGCGGTAAAACGAGATTTGAGAGATTGGAATGTATCCAGAGACTTAGCTCGTGATAGGACCGCATGGAAAGTAGCAATTCATGTGCCAGAATCTTAGTCTTTTTTTCTTTTCTTTTTTTGTTACTCTTATATCTCTTCCTCTCTTTTACTTCATTAAAATATATATATATAATTATTAGGTTTCATGTCTAGTCGATCCCAAGATGCTTGGGATAAAGGCTTGGTTGTTGTTGTTGTTTCTTTAGGATCCAACTGCTAACTGGTGCTTCTAGAGGTTTCCGCTAGATATGCACAAACTAGCTTAGTCGGTGTTGGACTATCTTTTCTTCAATCGGTGACACCCCCTACCTTTGCTTGTGTGGCCGCACATATTACCTCATTCTTAATTCGATTCTTCCTTGTGTGGCCGCACATCCACCGTAGCATGTACATTTCTACAACACCCATTTATTGGATATGTTGCCTTTTAGTTGGCCAACGTTTCGTTCTATATAGCATCGCATGTTTGATCACAGTCCTATAGAACTTACCTTTTAACCTATGTGGTACCTTCTTGTCATATAGGATTTTAAATGCTCGCCGCCACTTCATGCACCTTGTCTTGATCCTATGACAAACAACCTCATTGATATTGCCATTGCTTTGTAGCATTGATCCCAAGTATGAGAAGGAGTTCCTCTAAGACACTTTCTCATTCTAAACTAACATTTTTCTCTTCACATCCAACACCAAAAAAGCCACACCATGTCCTACTAAACCTAAACCACTTAGGTTCTAAAGTTTATTGTCAAGATATTGAAAAGGGGGATCCCACTAATCATCATCAAGTAGCAACGACTTGTGAGCCCCGCCACCATAAAGCTTTTGAAGACAAAGACACGGCCCACAACCTGAGCCTAAGAAGGCCTGAAACCCATGATTCAAGATCGAATCAAAACAATCAAGGCTAGGCCAAAAGCTGTTCCGCCGACACGGGATATGACGGTTCCCCCAGGCCCTTAAAGACGGCTCGGCCTTGACATGACAACATCCTATCCTAGTTATTTCCTTCTGTTAGACTCTGTAATTATGTGTGAGGCACAGGGGTATATTAGTCATTAGTAGGGATTAGGGTTAGTGGTAGTTTAGTCTTTTCCCCTCACCTAATCCCTCTATATAATCATCCCTGTACCCTCATTCTGCTAATCATCGAATACAGAAACATTAGCCCCTCTAATATGGTATCAACTAGGAATTAATTAGGATTAGGGATTAACCCTTACCCTAATGGCCTAGTCGCCGCCGCCAGCCTGGGCCTGCGCCACCGCCGCCGTAGCCACCAGTGTGCCGCCCGCCGGAGCCGCCGCCGCCCTCGCCGGCGCGCCGCGCCGCCCGCTGGGGTCACCGCCGCCCCCACTGGCACACTTCCCGCCTGGTGGGGCCGCCGCCGCCGCCGGCGCGCCTCCAGCCCGCGCCGCAGCGCCCTAGGCTGCCGCCGGATCCGCACCCGGGCCGCCCGATTTTGGGCAGAGCCGGCGCGCGCCCGGGCCGCCCGGATTTGGGCTCGATTGGCAGGCACCCGGGGGCGTCGTCGCCGCCTCTGAGGGGGCTAGCATGGCCACCGCCGCCCCCTGGCCCGCGGCCCCCTAGCCCGCGGCCCCCTGGCCAGCAGCCGCCACGCCGCCTCTGGAGCACCTAGGCCCGCTGCATCCTGGTCTACAGCCGCCGCCGCCGTAGGGGATGGCGCGCCTACCTCCGTTCCCGGATCTGCCGCCCCTCCTATGACTCCGAGGGCCGGTCCAGCCGCCGGCGGACCTCTTGTAGGTACCACCGGCAAACCCACCACCGCTGTCGTCTTCATGGCAGGTATCTCCGGTCCACGCGACTCTATCAACGGGAGCACCATGACTACTGTCCTGCCGATTCTGTTTCCAGTCGCTGGTGCCGCTGCTGATAATGCAACTTCTTCTTCCTACGGCATCGACAGGCGGACACCTCCGACATCGCCGCAGCACTGGCTGCCTCTCGCGAGCGCGACAGGGCACTCGCTCTCGCCCTAGAGCAGGAGCGTGCCTCCGTGGCAGCTCTATCCCACCAGCTCGAGGAGAATGCTCATCGACCGATGAGTGCTACCCACGAGCCTCCCTCGGACGCTGGTACGTACTCGGCTTCACTTGTGGCCGCTCTTCATGCGCAGGCCGCCGGGATTCAGAACATACAGACGCTCGTCCCGGTTGTTCTCAGCTCCGAGTCCACCTCATATGCCCGGTGGCGTGATCTGGTGCTCCTCACGCTGAGGTGTTACTGCCTCAATGACCACGTCCTCCAGGACGATTCTTCAGTACTGGTGTCCTAGATCAGCATGGACAGCCTGGTCCTATCCTGGATCCTTGGCTCCTTGACGGAGGAGCTACAGGACATCGTCAGGCAGCGTGGTGGCGACACTACTCGACGGGTCTGGTTGGTCCTTGAGCAGCGGTTTCTAGGGAATCGCACGACTCGAGCCCTCCACATCAGCACTCGGTTCCATCCAGGGTGACCGTTCTGTCTCCACCTACTGCCGGGAGATGAAGGGCATGGCGGATGCCCTACGTGACCTTGGTGAGCCGGTCACCGATAGCGCCCTTGTTCTTCGGGTCCTTCAGGGCCTGAATGAGCTATTGTCACCTACGGACGTGGCTACTCCGACTGGAGCCACTCCCTACCTTCGAGAAGGTACGGTCTGATCTTGAACTTGAGGAGATCACTGCAGGAGGCTCTACTGGCTCCGGGTCTGCCACAACCTGTTATGGCTCTAGCCATTCCCCTCGTCCACCCTTACCAGCTGTTGGTGGACCGCCGTCACGATCACCTTCCACTCCAGGCACTCCCGCCAGTACTGGAGGTGGAAACCGTCGCCACCGAGGCAAGAACGGCGGCCGTGGTGGAGGTAGCAGTGTAGGCAGCACTACTACACCCACTGCTCTGACTACTGGTGGTAGCGGTGGTACCGGCCGGGGAGGCGCACCCTGGCCCAATCCCAGCAACCCGTGGACTGGCCAGATCTACATGTGGCCTGGGCCATCTCCGCGTTCTCAGCCTCCACGACCAGCACGTCCCCAGCCGACGTTCGTGGCCACCCCGGGCTACAGTGGACCAACCTACAGTGCTGGTGGGCCGCCGGCTCAGGCATATGGCGGGCCTGGATACTCTTCTGACGGACAGTCAGCCTCGACCTATGGAGGCACCGACTATCCTGTTGGGTACTCGGAGCCGTCAGCTCCTCTCCAGGAGCCACCCTCGACGTGGGATCGACTACGGCCTCCTCCTTCGACGTGACACGGCCTCCGAGCTGGTTGTGTACACTGATGCTGACTGGGCAGGCTGCCCGGACACACGATGCTCTACTTATGGGTGCGCCGTCTTCCTGGGCGGTAACCTCGTCTCCTGGTCCTCGAAGCGACAGCTCGTGGTGTCGCGCTCGGGTGCTGGGGCGGAGTATCACGCCGTGGCTAACGGCGTGGCTGAGGCCTCCTGGCTTCAGCAGCTGCTTTAGGAGCTCCACACTCCCGTCGCCAGGAGCACCCTGATCTACTGCGACAACGTCAGCGCCATGTACCTCTCCACCAACCCAGTGCAGCATCAGCGCACAAAGCATGTGGAGATCGACCTCCACTTTGTTCGTGAGCAGGTTGCACGTGGCGAGGTTCGGGTACACCATCTCCCGACGACGACGCAATTCACCAACATCTTCACGAAGGGCCTCCCGTCGTCGGTGTTCTCCGAGTTTCAGTCCAGTCTCAACATCTGTAGTGGCTATATGTTGTGACTACGGGGGGTGTTAGACTCTGTAATTGTGTGTGAGGCACAGGGGTATATTAGTCATTAGTAAGGGATTAGGGTTAGGGGTAGTTTAGTCTTTTCCCCTCACCTAATCCCTCTATATAATCATCCCTGTACCCTCATTCTGATTATCATCTAATACAGAAATATTAGCCCCTCTAATACCTTCTTATCCAATTAACGTTGTAAAAGGCTTCCCTTATACTATAAAAGGGGGCTCCTTGGTCCGGAAGGAGGAGGGCTTGTACACAAGAACCACTCAATACAAACACAAAGCACCACGTAGGGCTATTAGCCTTCGGACAGCCAGAATCTTGATAAAGTCATTGTGTCCCCATCGTGAGATCTTTCTTCAAATACTTCCTTTTTTATCCGAGAACCACCTGTTACGCCACCAATCGAACTCTCAAAAGGCGATCCAACGTATCTCCCAAATTTCAGCGACACATCAACATTTGGCACGTCAGGTAGGGGGGAGTTAGTTGTTTCCTCGGTTTCAACAACAACAACAAAGCCTTTTTCTCAAGCACGTTGAGGTAGGTTAGATATGAAACCCAAACTAGATTTCATATCCATAGCAATGGCTGGTTTTGATGCTGACTCGTCAAGCCTACCACAACTCTCCTCCTTTACGCGAGCTTGGGACTGGCTATACCTAGAAAGGCATAGGCAGAGTTTGTTTCCTCGGTTTCCTTTTCACCATTGTCGCTCTCGCCGATGGGAGGGGCTTCTTGCCCGCGTTCTTCACCCATAGACGAGGACAATAGGGGACCAAACGGATCTGGTTTCTTCTAAAGACCCACAAGCACATGATGGTGTGACCTCGTCTAGAGAATGGTTGGGGAGTGCATGCGACGGAAAATCATATGTCATCTCGCCGAAGGAGGCGTAATTACCGTCTATGGAGCACCAAGTGTGTGCCTGCTAAGGAGGCAGCGCACAGACCAACATCACGGGAATGCTACATTGACGACGCAGCCCACAAGTGGCGTAGCAATGCGAAGGGTTTCGTCAAGCGCGCCATGGCGTTTCCCTCGAACCTTCCCCTATGTGGGAAAAGATATAGGGAAACACCAGACCTCAGGCGTTTCCCTCGAACCTTCCCCTATGTGCCACAGGGAGGGACAAGACGCTTGGGTCAATATCGAGCGAACCCACAAACGCCGGCGTGCCAGGTTAAGTGGAAACCTAGCGACAGCAACAGTGTTTGAAGACAAGTTACTAGACTCATCAAAGTCCAGGCGGCAACGTCAGTCGGATGAACAAACCCACACGAGTGGGACCCCCGCACTATCGACACGAGGTTGGATGGTGGTTTGGCCACGCTAGTTTTGTGCGCACTTGCCGAAGCGTTACGACGACATTGTGCCACCAGCTGACTTACTCTGGGCAAACACTGTCACAATACAATTGGCTAGGGGCTCTACAGATGATGGTAAACTATTTTCCTGTGAAAACCCATTTTACACGGTTGGTTTAGTACTAAAAATTTGGAGGAAATTCAAATTTTCTAAACTCATTTGCAACTCGCCATACACATATGATACTAGGGCAAATTCAAATCTGAACTCTTCCCCAAAGATTGTCAAATTACAAATTGGATTCCACCAATGTGTTCAACACATTTGAAATAGCACCTCTGCCAAAATTCATTTAGTTTGGGCTTGGTTTGCTATGTATTTGAATCGATGTAAGAGGAGGGATTCAAATCCTAATTCAAATTCAAATATCCAAATGCAATTCAAATTCCACACCCGAAACTATATCATTTGAATTCCAAATTTAAATCCATGACTTTGGGAGAAAGCAAAGCTTTTTTAATTTGGAGGAAGAGGAAAATATCAGCAGCAAATTAGGTGGGGTGGGACCCACAAGTTAGTTGCCCATTGAAACTCGGTCGGTTCTCGGCTCTTAACCGAGAGCCACAGAGCTTCTCGTCGAGCGATCGCGCGACGCTCGATTTGCCGACGTGCCCTCCACCACCTCCTTGCTGCTCCACGTCTTAAGCTGTAGCTGCGGCCACAGAACACTCCAACTCACTCGCTTCATCGTTCCACCGAGCAGTGTTATCCTAAATGGTATTAAACAGCCGTTTAAACGTGTTTAAACAGTAAACAGACATGTACTATGTAGTTTAGGCCCTAAACGGACATTTAAACGGTTGACCCGTTTAAACGGGTCAACCACCGTTTAAACGGTGTAAACGGATACAAAACGGTTTCTATTCGTGTTTAGACACGTTTTGACCCATTTAGGTGAAGTGAAAATGTTAGAACCAAGTTTTTTCAGCCCATTAAGCTGCACGCGGTCGAATACTCCTATTGATTACGCCGACACGGGTCTGCTGTAGTATTCGATCTACCGCCGATCTGCCGTCGATCCGCTGCCACCAGGTATGCCCCACCCCCTTGGCTCGCAACCGAAGTAGCCCGCCATCAGCCACCGCCCACGCGCAACTTGATCGCCCTCTCCCACCATCTCCGTGCCACATACTCCGAACCCGTGCACCTGAGGCCTTGCGCGGCACACGCAGCTCAGTCTCCCCGCACGCTTTCTCATATCAGAAACATAGAGTATACATATGGCACATGTGAGTTGCATCTTTTATTAGACTTTTATTTTATAACTTGCTAGATTTTCATGTTTGAGAGTTGCAGGACAGCTGAAACTCAATAAGAGTATGGGGTTCTAATTTATCTAAATAACCTCCATGTGATTTATTGCAAGTTATGTACTTTAGTTGTAAATACGGGGACTTATAGGTTAAAGTTATATATTTTACTTGCTGCAACAGTGTGGCTGCAGTACAAACCGTTTAATCCGTCTAAACACCAAACGGTAAACAGACCTCCACCGACTGTCTACCGTTTACTGTTTAGGATAACATTGCCACCGAGCCACCGAGCACCGAGCGAGCGAAAAGTTCTTCCACCACCGGACAAAGCTCGTGCCGCCTCTGTGTTTGATTGGGAGTCAGCGAGTCGTGCGTGCAAAGCCCTGCTGAGCAGCAAAACGGAGTCGTGAGATCATCCTCTACGTCCCCAACACAAGAGCGATCGCCTTTCGGCTTGCAAGAACCCGGGCGTGGCAGAATTCACTTCGGAGGTCCAAAGTCTGGCGCCTCCTCAGTTCACCGTCAACCCGACGACTCACAGCCTCTCCCGAACAAGCAACGACGCCGGAAGGTTTGTGGCACAACCTAGTTGCTCTCCTCGCGCCAGCTCGTAGGTTCTTGCTCCCTACCCGACGAATTTGCAAGTTTAGTTTCGGCCGTTGTTTAACTCCGCCTATGTTGTAATGACATAGCCGGTCCCAAGCCCGGGTAAAGGAGGAGGGGGTTGTGATAGGCTTGGCGAGCCAACAACTACACTTAGCCACTCTCATGGAAATGAAACCCAATAGAAATTCGTTGGGGCGTAACCCTCTTAGCGACGCGCCATATCGGAACCCGGGTATGGTGTTAAGTGGGCAAGGGCCGGGTCGCCACCGCCTTAGTGGCGCGCCATATCGGAACCCGGATATGGTGTTAAATGAGCAAGGGCCGGATCGCCATCACCTTAGTGGCGCGCTACATCATCGCCCGGATGTAGTGATAAGTGAGCAAGGGTCTTTGCATCTTACTCGACGGGTGCAAAGCGTAAGGAAGCTAGCCGAGGAACATAGATTTCGGGTGGGTAGTTGGAATGTAGGATCCTTGACGGGGAAGCTACGTGAGTTAGTAGATGTTGCCATTAGGAGACGAGTAAATATCCTTTGTGTACAAGAGACTAGATGGGCGGGTCAAAAGGCGAGAGAAGTCGAGAATACCGGTTTCAAGCTTTGGTATTCTGGTTCGGCTGGGACTAGGAATGGCGTAGGTGTTCTAATAGATAAGAGTCTTAAGGATGGAGTAGTGGATGTTCGAAGACGAGGGGATAGGATCATCTTAATCAAGATAGTAATTGGGGACATTGTCTTGAACGTCATTAGTGCTTATGCCCCACAAGTTGGGCTCAACATGAGTGCTAAGAGGCAATTTTGGGAGGACTTGGAGGATATGGTTAGTAGTGTACCGATAACCGAGAAACTCCTCATAGGGGGAGATCTCAATGGTCATGTGGGTGCAACTAACCTAGGATTTGAGGGAGTACATGGAGGTTTTGGATGCGGCGATAGAAATCAAGAGGGTAAGGACATTCTAGACTTTGCCGTAGCCTATGATCTGTTGATAGCTAACACCCTCTTTAGGAAGAGGCAATCTCACCTAGTGACCTTTAGTAGTGCCCAACACTCTAGCCAGATTGACTTTGTCCTCACTAGGAGAAAGGATAGACGGGAGTGTCTAGATTGTAAGGTGATCCCGGGGGAGTGTGTTGTGACACAACATAAGCTTGTGGTAGCTGATTTTCGCTTCCATACATGTTCTTTGCGGGACAAAGGTGTCAAAATCACAAGAACAAAGTGGTGGAAGTTGAAGGGAGAATCACAAGAATCATTTAAAAATAGGGTGATCACAGAAGGACCCTGGGCAGAAAATGGAGATGCAGATAGTATGTGGATGAAGATGGCAACTTGCATTAGGAAGGTAGCTAGTGAGGTGTTCGGTGTAACAAAGGGAAAGAAACTTATAGATAAAGACACTTGGTGGTGGAATGAGGATGTACAAAAGGCCATTAAGGAGAAGGAGTGTTACAAGAGTTGGCATAATGATAGAAGCGCAAGCAACATGCTTAAGTACAAAGAGGCTAAGAAGAATGCAAGGCGGGTTGTGAGTAAGGCAAGAGGACAAACCTATGATAAGTTATATGAGAGACTAGGGACAAAAGAAGGTGAAACGGACATATACAAGATAGCAAAAATCCGCGAGAGAAAGATGAGGGATCTCAATCAAGTTAAATGCATCAAAGATGAGACTGACCGCATTCTAGTGAAGGATGAAGAGATTAAGAATAGATGGCGTGATTACTTTAATGGGCTATTCAATGATGGGAATGAGAGCACTATGGTTGAGTTGGATGACTCCTTTGATGACTCCAACAGGCGGTTCGTGCGGAGGATACAAGAGTTTGAGGTTAAGGAGGCCTTAAAAAGGATGAAAGGAGGAAAGGCCCTCGGCCCTGACGATGTCCCTATTGAGGTGTGGAGATGTCTTGGGGACGTCGCAATAGTATGGCTCACAAAGCTATTCAACCACATTTTTCGGTCAAACAAGATGCCTGAAGAATGGAGGAAAAGTATATTAGTACCTATCTTCAAAAATAAAGGAGATATTCAAAGTTGTACTAATTATCGAGGTATTAAGCTTATGAGTCATACTATGAAGCTTTGGGAGAGAGTGATTGAACACCGCCTGAGGAAAGTGACCAATGTCACTAAAAACCAGTTTGGTTTTATGCCTGGGAGGTCTACAATGGAGGCGATTTTCTTGCTTCGTCAGCTTATGGAGAGATACAGGGAGCAGAAGAAGGACTTGCATATGGTGTTCATCGACTTGGAGAAGGCGTACGACAAGATACCAAGGTCAGTCATGTGGTGGGCACTAGAGAAACATAAAGTGCCAACAAAGTACATTACCCTTATCAAGGATATGTACAATAATGTTAGGACAAGTGTGCGCGTAAGTGATAGTGAGACTGATGCATTTCCTATCACGGTAGGACTACATCAAGGATCAGCTTTGAGCCCATACATCTTTTCCTTGGTCATGGATGAGGTGTCGAAGGATATACAAGGGGATATCCCTTGGTGCATGCTCTTTGCTGATGATGTAGTGCTGGTAGATGAAACTAGAGATGGTGTTGATAAGAAATTAGAGTTATGGAGACAAACCTTAGAGTCCAAGGGGTTTAGACTTAGTAGGACCAAAACCGAGTATATGAGGTGCGACTTTAGTGGTGTTGGTCGTGAAGAGGGAAATGTTAGTCTACAAGGACAAATAGTACCTAGAAGGGACTCTTTTCGATACTTAGGATCAATGTTACAAAGCAATGGCGATATTGATGAGGATGTTTGCCACAGGATCAAGGTAGGGTGGATGAAATGGCGACAAGCCTCTGGAATCCTATGTGATAGAAAAGTCCCACAAAAGCTAAAAGGGAAGTTCTATAGGACGGTGATCAGACCCGCGATGCTCTATGGGGCGGAATGTTGGCCAACTAAACGGCAACATGTCCAACAAATGAGTGTCGCAGAGATGCGCATGCTACGGTGGATGTGTGGGCACACGAGAAGAGACCGAATAAGGAATGAGGCGATCCGTGATAAGGTAGGGGTGGCGCCGATTGAAGAGAAGTTAGTCCAACATCGGCTTAGGTGGTTTGGACATATCCAACGGAGACCTTCAGAAGCACCGGTTAACAGTGGGATTTTAAGAGGTAGAGAAAATATTAGGAGGGGTAGAGGACGACCAAGGTTGACCTGGGAGGAGGCGGTAAAACGAGATTGGAGAGATTGGAATGTATCCAGAGACTTAGCTCATGATAGGACCGCATGGAAAGTAGCAATTCATGTGCCAGAATCGTAGTCTTGTTTTTTTTCTTTTTTTCTTTTCTCTTTTTCTTTTCCTTTTTTCTTATTTCTTTTCTCTTTTCTCTTTTTCCTTTTTCTTTTTCCTTTTTTTTCTTTTTCCTTTTTTTTCTCTTTTTTTTTCTTTTTTCCTTGTTCTCATATCTCTTCCTCTGTTTTACTTCATTGATATTGGGTTTCATGTCTAGCCGACCCCAACAGGCTTGGGATAAAGGCTTGGTTGTTGTTGTTGTAGTTTCGGCCGTTGTTTAGAACACCGAAAGATATTCAGCGAAATTCATCGTGATCAGGGTAGCTCCAAGGTAACTGGTCCTAGGGTAGCTCTCTCGCACCCAGCGAGCTTCTCCGAAGACCCAGCAATCCGAATGATCGAGTAGGGTTGCCAAAAACCTAGTTTGTATAGCCGCTACCGTTTTGTGGGCTCGGGTCACCGGTGAGGTCCTATCTCCGTTGGTTTTGACGGAGGTTGGGATGCATGTTGGAGTCGGCCATGGTTCACTGATGCTTTTGGAGCAAACCCCAGTTCGAATGGTCGATTCCCTAGTCATAACGAGCTCGCCGAGGTTGAGTTAACCACTGTCACTGGTGCACTCACTGTTCCGTCCGCCAACACCCCCAACCGACCTCACCGTCGTGTTCAGCATGGTGGAAAACCCCCATGCGGCGAGTTTCGTGAACCCGATCAGCCAGGAACGTCGTTCCGGCAAGGCGCTGCCGCTGCTCCGGCGAGCGGTGGCGCCCCTAGCGGGAGGTAGACGAAGGTGGGGCGGCCCCACCTGTCAGCGTCTCTCTCGCGCGGGGATCGGGTTGTGGCTGGGATCTTTTGCGGCTGCGCGGGTTAAACCCGTGGCCCCGGTGTGGCCGTGATGCCACTAGCCCATTTTAAACCAGTGGGCCCGGGTGAAATTATTTAAACTTTCCAGTTAGCAAATAAATCCAGAAATTAGTCAATCTTCAAAATTCTACTGCTCCTAGTAGAATTGCTCAAATAATCCAAATAAATTCTGGTAGACTCATCATGTTCCAAAGTTTGCAGTGGTGCAATTTTCTGCATATGAAAGTCCCTGTATTTTTGTAATTAATTCCTTTGAGCTAACTGCTTGGGAAATTAATTACCCATGTTCTGCTAATTGGAAAATTCCTAATTTTGGTTAGAATACTCATTTAAATACACTTGATCCTCAGTAAAGATTTCAAGTTCATTGGACTTCATTTATAGGGTCAAACAGTGTTCCGAATTTCAGTGTTCTTTGAAAAGTCAAAAATGAACAGAAAACAATTCTAGAATTTAGTCCAAACTTGTAAAATCCTCAGTAAAGAAGCCTGGACACCATCAAGACCATGCGCGTCGGAGACGATCGTGTGAAGAAGGCCAGTGCACAACATCTGCATCGGCAGTTCGAGGCGGCGGCATTCAAAGAGGGGGAGACCGTGGAAGAATTCTCGCTGCGATTGAGCGGTATGGCGGTGACCTTGACCACTCTTGGCGAAGCCCTGGATGAGACGATGGTGGTGCAGAAGCAGTTTCGCAGCGTGCCACAACGGTTTCGCCAAATTGTGCTGGCCATCGAGACACTTCGTGACGGGGAGGTTGAAGACGACCGAAGACTCGTTCGATGCACCATCTCCGACGTTGCAGCACGATGAAAAATTGTACCTGGCCGAGGAAGAGTGGGATGCTCGACGCAAGAAGCGAGACACCGACAGTCGGTCCGGTGGTGGAGGAGCTCCTGGCTCGAGTTAGCGTGGAGGGGGCAGACGTGGCCGTGGTCGTGGCCATGGAGGAGATCGTGGATCATCATCAAGCAAGGTGCCGAGAAAGCCAAACCGCCCTAGTGGTGATGAGTGTCGAAGATGTGGCAAGTTGGGTCACTGGGCACGTGACTGTAGGGTGAAGCCGAAGGAGCAAGCTCACCATGTCAAAGAAGAGGAAGAAGCCTCTCTCCTGGTGATGAGGAAGAAGCCTCTCTTCTGGTGATGAAATCGTCACCGGTCATCCCAGTGTTTTCGGTACCTCCACCGGAAAACAGGGTCATGGTCCAGCTGCAAGAAGAAAAAGTGTTGGTGCATCATGGAGATGAGGAGGAACGCGATGAGAGGGTCTGGGTAATGGATACAGGAGCAACAAATCACATGATGGGCTCTCGGGCAGCGTTCATCAAGATGGACACAGGGGTGATTGGATCAGTCCGTTTTGGCGATGATTCGGTGGCACAGATTGAAGGGCGTGGAACGGTGATGTTCTTGCGCAGAACTGGAGAGCAGCATACATTCTCAAGGGTGTATTATATTCCTCGGCTGACAACAAACATAATCAGTATTAGTCAGCTTGATGAAACTGGATATCAGGTAGACATCAAGGAGGGTTTGCTCATGATACGTGAACCCGATGGAAGGCTACTTGCAAAGGTGTTGAGAGGAGAAAATCGGCTATACTCTTTGTAGGTGAAGCTTGGGGAACCAATGTACATGACGGTAAAAGGAAGTAACTAAGCTTGGAGGTGGCATGCTCGTCTTGGGCACGTTAACATGGCGGCAGTGAAGAAAATGGCCAGAGAGGACATGGTGCGTGGCTTGCCTGCCGTTGGGCACCTAGATCATCTCTGTGAGGCGTGTCTCGCCAGGAAGCAAAGGAGGACACCATTTCTAGAGGAAGCGGAGTACCGTGCACAACGTGTGCTGGAGCTTGTGCATGGTGATCTGTGTGGTCCAATCACACCGGAGACGCCAAGGGGGAGTAAGTATTTTCTGCTACTAGTTGATGATAAAAGCAGGTACATGTGGGTTAAGCCTTTGCCATCGAAAGACCTTGTTGCCGAGGCTATCAAGCAGTTCAAGGTACGTGCAGAATTTGAATCCAGGGAGAAGTTGGGTGCACTTCGAATGGATAGAGGGGGAGAGTTCACTTCGATTGAATTTGTCGAGTATTGTGCCATGAAAGGGGTGTGTCGTCAACTTACGGCTCCATATAGCCCACAACAAAACGGTATTGTGGAACGAAGGAACGGCACCGTAGTTGCAACAGCCCGGAGTATGTTGAAAACAAAGGGACTACCGTGGTGGTTTTGGGGTGAGGAAGTGATGACTACTGTTTATGTGCTGAACAGGTGTCCTACGAAGAGTGTCGAGGGAATGACACCGTTTGAAGTTTGGCACGGGAGGAAACCATCAGTTCATCATTTGAGGATCTTTGGATGCATTGTGTACGTGAGGAGAACAGTTACACAGTCCCACATCTCAAGAAGCTGGACGACCGAGGTCATAAGATGATTTTCATCGGGTGTGAAGATGGGTCAAAAGCATACCGAGCATATGATCCATCAACTGGGAAAGTGCACGTGAGTAGAGATGTTGTGTTCGATGAACAAGCCAGGTGGGACTGGGGGGTGACTTTGATCAGCATCTAGATGAAAGGAGAGAAGATGATGTGTTTACAATCGAGTACTACACTGACGATGGATTACCGTTGCAGGCTGAAAATGTTGTTGAGGAAGTGGGAGATGGACAGCGGGGATATGAAGCGCAGTACTCACCACTGGCTGGGGATTTTGGCGATGGTGCAGTGCAGCATGAGGATGAAATTGAGTTTGTCACCCCTCCTAGTAACTATGAAGAACATCTTGATGTTGATGAGGATGGTATGGCACCACTGAGATTTAGGAAACTTGGGCCACTCGGTCAGATCACACCACGAGTCTTAATGACCAGAAATGTGACAAGTTCAGAGGAGTGCTGAGGCAGAACAACATCCGAGCTAGGAAAGGGCTATGGCAGAAGAAATGGAGTCAATTGAGGACAACAATACTTGGACATTGGTTGATCTTCCCCAAGGCCGAAGGACGATCGGTCTGAAATGGGTTTACAAGGTAAAAAGAGATGAAAAAGTAATTGTGGTGTGACACAAGGCTCAGGTTGTGAAGGGTATGCACAAAGGCATGGAATTGACTATGATGATGTGTTTGCTCCGGTGGCATGTCTAGACACAGTTAGACTTCTCATTGCCTTGGCTGCTCATGAGGGATGGGAAGTGCATCACTTGGATGTGAAATCCACGTTCCTGAACGGGATCTTCGGGAAGAAGTTTACGTGGAGCAACCACTTGGTTTTGTAAAGATTGGAGAAGAGCACAAGGTCTACAAGCTCAAGAAAGCGCTCTATGGACTACATCAGACACCGAGGACCTGGAATACGAAGTTAGATGGCACGTTGTTAGCTTTTGGGTTCAGGAGGAGTCCATCTGAGCCTGCTATCTATACTAGAAAAGGTGGTGAAGCATAGTTAGTGGTTGGAGTGTACGTTGATGATTTGATAATCATAGGGACAAGCAGTGAAGATGTGGTCTAGTTCAAGCAAGAGATGGTAAGCACTTTCAAAATGAGTGATCTGGGATTGCTACGGTATTACCTGGGAATAGAGGTTCATCAACACAAAGATGGGATCTTTATTAGCCAAAGTGCATATGTCACAAAGATCATTGAGAAGAGCGGGATGATCAACTGCAACACATGTCAAGTACCCATGGCTCCCCGAGTTAAATTGAGTGGAAATAACAATGAAGACTTGGTTGATGCGACTCATTATAGAAGTCTTGTCGAGAGTCTCAAGTACCTAGTTAACACACGTCCAGATCTTGCTTTTTCAGTTGGGTGTGTTAGTAAATTTCTGGAAGAACTAAGGAAAGATCATTTGGAGGCTGTCAAGCATATTATTAGATATGTTGAAGGGACTAAGACCTGGGGAGTCTGGTTCGGTAAGGGAAAAGGAGAATTGAAGCTAACGGGTATAGTGACGGTGACTATGCAGGGAATTCTGACACAAGAAAGAGTACAACAGGAGTGATGTACTTCTTGGGTGATAGTCCAATCACGTAGCAGTCCATGAAACAGAAAGTTGTGGCACAGTCAAGCTGTGAAGCCGAGTATATAGCTGCTGCCAATGCTACTTGCCAGGGGATGTGGCTTGCATGATCGTTGGCAGAGATTCGAGGAACTGAGCATTGTTTTCCGAAGCTGAAGGTAGATAACCGTTCAACGATAGCACTGATCAAAAACCCGGTTCTTCATGGTCAAAGCAAGCACATATAGGTAAAATATCACATGGTGAGGGAATGTGCTGAGAAAGAACAGATAGAAGTCGAATTTGTCAGAAGTGAAGAACAACTGAGTGACATTCTTACGAAAGCTTTGGGAGGAATCAAGTTTCAAGAGATGAGATCAAAGCTGGGACTCGTGGATGTCTAAGTTCTACACAGCAAGGATTAGGAGGAGAAAGCTGTGATAATCCTTGTGTGGGTGTGGGTGTGGGTGTGTGTTTGCACGTTTGTTTTTTATCAGTTTGCATGAGTATTTATGTGGCCGAAGTGTTCGGCGGTGTATGCATGGAGCTCCACAGTGCACGTTCGTTGGGAGCGTGTCGTGTGCGGCTTGGCCGTGAGAGTCGCTAGGAGTTGTGATCCGTTGCTTTTTGTTTTAGATGCATGCATGAGTTCCCAAGGGGCCGACCAGTTGGTTGTAGCTCCAGAACACACACTCGTCTTCCTCGATCTGAGATCTAACGTGAGTGTGAGTTGATCTTTGCCAATCCACACGAGTGCACCACGTCGCCGGCGAGTCAATCGTGGTTTCGTTCGTGAGCCGATTCCAACATATATATATATATATATATATATATATATATATATATATATATATATATATATATATATATATGTTGTTGCATCTCCTATAATGACCGAGATCGAGGAAGCCCCGGAGGCATTGGACAGCATCCCCCTAGAAGCTAACTTCCTCTCTGACTCGCAACCAGGCAAACCCCGGTTTGCATTTAATTGTTTTTACAAAGTTTTGATTTGTATCACCTATGTCTAGGATGAGAAATGTGCATTAGGGCTAAGGTGCTTGAAACTCCACTTGCATGACCCCAAATCCTATGGAGTACGGGTTAGTTTACAGCTCGATGAGTATAAAATGTCATGCTAATGTTTTAGGATTTCGATAGAAGTCGAGTATTTGGAATCTACTCGCGAGATACGATTTTACCACACGGGATGGATTTGATCAAAGAATGGTTTATGAATATGATTTTGAGACCCAGTAGTGGGATGGGATGCAGCGAGACGAGGTCTCACGTGCGTAGCCCTGCTGGTGTCGGTTGAGGACCGATCCGTGTGCGGCCTTGCTAGACAAGTTTAAACAGTACCGGATGCATACCGGCTATATGGAAACAGGAAACTGATGTAGTTGGTTAACCTGGGTGTCGAGGCATACCCTACCTTTTATAAGAGTGGGTTGAGGGCAACAAGGTGTAAATCCGCCGGCAGACACAGACACGGTCCACGAGGGGGCCTTCTGCCCGTTACAGAAGGACCGGTTCGGCATTTGTTTTCCTTTGAAAGGTTGCTGCCTACAACAGAGTAGGGAAGTGTGATTCGCTATACTTCTGAAATGGGTGTATGTGACGTGTTATCCGGGTGTCTATTGATTGCAATCACCATCCCTCGCGATCATTTGAGCACCGCTTTGTTCACGACGTAGTAAATACTGAAGAGGTCAGAAGAATATGATGCATTGAAATATTATTGTGTTGCAACCATGATTGCTATAGAAAGTGCTCACTAAAGTTATTTGTTATGAACTCTTAACATGCTGCTAATAATCATGAAAGTAAGGATCAACATGTACACGAGTTCGTTATGGCAATATCGATGCCTATGTTAAATATCCCTGCATGTAGAGTTTCATATTTAGGTGTGTCAGATAAGTCTTGCTGAGCCACCGTACTCACGGTTGCTAGACTAAGTTGTTGCAGGTGAGATGTACGAGGAAGAGTCCGAGGACGAGGCGATGCCCCCAGAGTACACGGCCGAGTGGGAGCACTGCACGTCGCCGTTATCTCCGTTGTTGTGCTGCTAGTGTGTAGCGTCCCCAGACTGGGCGGCTGCACTTTTGCATAGTTAGGCTGAGAGTCTAGCTATGAGTACTATCTTCCACTGTATATTAAGTATTGTAAAAGACTTCCGCTGTTTATATCAATAAAACTTTGTATGTTATCGTATTCTTTTCGTGTGTGTTGTTGAGTGCCGCATCGGACGGCACCACCCTCTGCGATCCTGGAATGTGTGGAGCCGGTAGAGATGGCAACGGGTAAAATACCCGCGGATATTGCCCTCATTTACCCATAGCCACTGGATAAAATCCGTACCTGAACCCGTACCCGTTACCCGCAGCGGATAAAAAACGTTACCTGTATCCATTACCCGCCGATATTTTTTACCCGCCGATATTTTTTACCCGCGGGTATATCCGTTACCCGAAATCCTTTAACAAAACAGTAAGATTTCTACAACACTTCAAGCCTTCAACACATAACCTTGATATATCTAATTAACCAATATTCATGATCAAATAGTGACGAAAAATACACAATCTTGCTAGATCTAAATATTCAAAAATCAATGCCTACAGAAATAGTTTCTTTTTACGATAATGAAAATTTAATTTATTATTAATCCACGTGTTACATGAAACACATATGTTAATATTCGGGTACGGGTAAGCGGTTATGGATATGACATTTTCTTATCCGATAAAAAATATCCATTGGGTTTTATCAGTTGCGTAAACCCGTACCCATCGGGTCGGATATTCGTGGGTATGCGAGTAATGGATATCCATTGCCATATCTAGGACCCGGTCCCCACATTTCCTATCGTCCTCTGGGGCCCGAAACGTTTCTGGTTTACCACTTTCACTCCTAGCTCCATCCAGTCGTGGAAGGAGTTATGTCGGGCATTCCTTGCTTATTTCCAAGGAACCTCGGAATACCTCGATAAGCAAGTTGCCTTCGATAAGGTCATCTAGAGTAGAGGCGAGCCGCTACGACGATTTGTCCAACGCTTTAGCCACGTCTGCAAAACCCTAACCCTGATCAACCCTAGCCAAGTTATTTGGGAACTCAGTGAGGGTCTGCGAGACATGAAGATGAGCAAACTCCGCATGCATCAGCCGCAAACCGTCACCCTCTTCGGGTTGGATTAATTCTCCCATAGATGTTGCCTTACCACACTGGGATAGTGCTTAGACAAGACGGCTAGTGGGACAACACGCTCCCACTACTACTGTGCATGAGAACGGGCGAACCACACTTGCCACCACGCCTGCCACTAGAGCCAACACAAGCAAAAGGTTAAGTCATGTGGCCACGAGCCCACGACTTCCTACCTCACTCTGTCGCTTTCAATGAGGGCAACCGGGTGCCCACGCGCATGCCTGACATTCGCCGAAAGCCATTCCGCCCGACGCGTCCTCTAGACTCTTCAAGACGGTCTAGTCTCGACACGACAGGAACCTACCCTAGTTATTTCCTTTTTATATAATTGACGTTGTAAAAGGCTTCCCTTGGGCTATAGAAGGGTCCTTGGGCCGGAAGGAGGGGGGCTTGTACACAAGAACCACTCAGTGCAAACATAATGTACGATGTAGTGCTATTAGCATTTGGACAGCCCAGAACCTGGATAAAACCATTGTGTCCCCATCGTGAGATGTATTACTCAAATACTTTTTCTGGGGAACCACCTGTTAAGTCCCCAGTCAAACTCTCAAGGGGCGATCGAACGTCCCCCCCAAATCTCGACCGCACACGTCAACATCTGCCTCCAATCCTCCATAGCTCTAATTTCTTACTGATGTCATCCCTAATTTCTTCTACCAGCACCACATCATTAGCAATGAGCATACACTAAGAAATATCTATTTATATTTATTTTTATATTATTAATTTTAACTCCGCCTATGTTGTAATAACATAACCGGTCCAAAGTCCGGATAAAGGAGGAGGGGTTGTGATAAGCTTGGCGAGCCAACAACTACACTTAGCCATTCTCATGGAAATGAAACCTAATAGAAAGCTCAACATGAGTGCTAAGAGGCAATTTTGGGAGGACTTGGAGGATATGGTTAGTAGTGTACCGATAACCGAGAAACTCCTCATAGGAGGAAATCTCAATGGTCATATGGATGCAACTAACCTAGGATTTGAGGGGGTACATGGAGTCTTTGGATGCGGTGATAGAAATCAAGAGGATAAGGACATTCTAGACTTTGCCGTAGCCTATGATCTGTTGGTAGCTAACACCCTCTTTAAGAAGAGGCAATCTCACCTAGTGACCTTTAGTAGTGCCCGACACTCTAGCTAGATTGACTTTGTCCTCACTAGGAGAAGGGATAGACGGGAGTGTCTAGATTGTAAGGTGATCCCCAGGGAGTGTGTTGTGACACAACATAAGCTTGTGGTAGTTGACTTTCGCTTCCATACATGTTCTTTGCGGGACAAAGGTGTCAAAATCACAAGAACAAAGTGGTGGAAGTTAAAAGGAGAATCACAAGAATCCTTTAAAAATAGGTGATCACAGAAGGACTCTAGGCAGAAAATGGAGATGCAGATAGTATGTGGGTGAAGATGGCAACTTGCATTAGGAAGGTAGCTAGTGAGGTGTTCGGTGTGACAAAAGGAAGGAAACTTGTAGATAAAGACACTTGGTGGTGGAATGAGGATGTACAAAAGGCCATTAATGAGAAGAGTGTTTCAAGAGTTGGCATAATGATAGAAGTGCAAGCAACATGCTTAAGTACAAAGAGGCCAAGAAAAATGTTGTAAGGGCCTCAGTTTTTGACACATATTTGAAGTGTTCATCACCATACACACACACCTCATTTGAGGAAAGTTGATGAACACAAATGAAGAGCAAGTAACCACCATCAACATGCTCATTAGAAAACAAACTCACATATTGCAAAAGTGGTATTTCCCACATGTGATATAGAGGGGCTGGACATATGAAAACTCCTACACATTGCTAAGGATGTCCATGCCAAGTTTCACCCAAATTCAAAACCTTTTTGAGGTCATTTTGGGTATAGCTAGAAAGAGGGCAGTTTGAAACCATATTCAAATTCAAACTGTTTTTATCCCATGAATTTAAAAGTGGGAGGCATATTCTTATTCAGCACATTTTTATGAGCTCACACACCAATTTTCACTCCATTTGGAGTTGATCTTGACATGAGCTAAGTGGAACAAATTCAACTTTATTTGAATTCAAAACTGAACTTGTGCTGAAATTCATTCATACCAAACCCAATTTGAATTCTACTCAATTCAAATGGCTCATGGGTGAATAATTTGAATCATCAGGGGTATTTTGGGGCTCACTGTTTACAACAGTGATTAGGAGTAAATTTCAGAGGTTAAAACCCCGGGTGGGACCCACATGTCATAGAGAGAAGGAGGCAAAACTTGCACACAAAGTCACAGCCTCGGTGGGAAATTCCACCGAGCAGCTGTCGGCTGTGCCACCGAGCAGCTACGGGCGCCACCAGCTGCTTCCCCTCTCCGCGCGCTGGCGCCCAGGGCGACTTGCTCGCGCCACCACGCGACCGGCACCGCCTCAGCCGAGCAGGAGTCGGCCGGCTTTATCTTCTCGTGGGCAAACCCGAGCAGCGACATTGTTTCTCGCCGCAGCTCTCTGCTCAATCGGGAAAACCAACAAAACAATCTTCTCCTTCGTTCCTGAGCTGCTAAACAGCAACCTGAGGTCGTACTCCACCTCCCCAACGCCAGAAACCCCGAGCTCCGACCTTCCTTGCCCGAAAACGATCGCCACCGCGGCGACCTAGCCTCAGCCGAGGGTCAAGCGCCCGTGGACAGCGTTCCACAGGCGTTTTCACGGTCCAGCAAGAGAGGCAACAGGAGCGCGCGACCACCGTGCTTCTCTCCTCCAAGTTTGGAAGCAAACCGTGAAGAATACACAGAGAATTTCCAGTTTTTGCTCCGGCGACCGTAAACCGAGCTTCCGGTACGGATTCTTCAAATTCTCGCTCTATGATCTTTCGGTGGTTATCAAATCTTGCACATAGACGCTGGACTAGCCGGCGATCAAATTCTTTTCTGCATCCGTGGCGTGAAACTGTCTAGGAGTAACGAATTTCGAGCTCGATTAAGGGCGGTCATGGCGGGCACGATCGGTCACACGGTGCCGACCGACTTGCCGCCATCCCTGAACCCTTTTGACACCTTGTCGAGCTTCCTAGAGGTACACTGATGCTGTAGGACCGTTTGTTCGAGGTGTTGGCGGGTTAGAACCCACGGTCGACGGCGCCAAACCTCAACCGAGGCAGCGGTACGTCGCCGGGTTATTTCCGGTCACCCCCAGCCCGACCTGGCACCACCGACGTGTTCCTCGACGTCGACAACCCCCTGACGGCGAGTTTCAGACCATGGGAGGTCCGGCAGCGGCGAGCTCCGGGTCTGCTCCGGCGAGGTCGGCGGCGCGGACGCGAGAGCGCGGCAGGAGGAAGACGAAGCCGGCTGGCCCACGTGTCAGCGGCTGAAGAATTTAAATCGGGATCGGGTGTGGCCGGGATCGGTTGTGCTGGCGCGCAAATACCCTGTGGGCCTCAGTGTGTCGGACACCTCCGCGCTCGACACGTGTCCCTACGGGCCCCCGAGAGTTTAAACTTTTCCCCCGATTTTCAGATTTCTTCCAAACTTCAAATCATCATAACTTTGGCTAGAAAGCTCCAAATCAAGTGAACCAAGTTTTGTTGGATTCAGCTCTCTGAGCACTTTCCAGCAAATCAAGTTTCACTTCATGAAAATCTTTATTTCTCCAGAATTAATTCCTCAAAGTTTAAACTGTTAGAAATTTTAACTGGAGAATCCCTTAGAGGAAAATCCTGAAATTTTGCTGGGATGTTCACCAAAATATCACTAAACTACCATAAAAATTTCAGATCCATTTGAGCTCATTTGATCCACCTAATGGTGTGATTAGTGAAACTGTTCCAGAGAAAATAGAAAATGTTCAGAAACATTTTCAGAATTTTCTCTGAAATTGTTTAGCTCATATCTTTAGCTAGGAACCTTCAAATTAAGTGAGACCAACTCCATTAGAACCCTCTGGAAATCTAGTTTTCAGAAAGTCATAATTTGTTTCATGAAAATCCTTAGAACACCCTAAAAACCTTCAAGTAAGGTCAAGTACATAATTAATTGTGAAGAGCTCAAATGAGCTTTACTGCAACTAAAGTTTGACCAAGTCTCTGTTTAGGTTGAAACTAAGCCACAGTAAAAGTTTAACAGTCATTGGGCTTGTCTAGTAAGAGTTATAGACTTCACAAGATGAAAAGTAAATACAACTGCATTTAAATTAATACATGTATTGTTTCTATCATGTAGTCGCTAAGGTCGAGGAGGAACCCGAAGTCCTAGACTTCGTTACTCCGGAGGAACAGCTAGCCTACGACCAAGAGCAGCAAGGCAAGCTCCGGTTTGCATTAACCTTTTTACAAGTTTTCATCCCTAATTTCTTCTACCAGCACCATATCATTAGCAAAGAGCATACACTAAGAAATACCTCTTATATCCTTCGGTACCCCATTCGTCACTAAGGAAAAAATGTATGGGCTCCAGGCTGACCCTTGGTTTAGTCCTATCGTGATTGGAAAGGCAATGATTTCACTATCAATTGCACTAACACTTGTCACAACATTATCGTACATATCTCTAATAAGGTGCAGCGTCTAAAAGTCGTCGTGCGGCCGTGTGGGTGACACCTAGGCGTCTAAGCACTTCGGCCCGGGCACCTGGAGTGGCCACCTCGCTTCGAACGCCACGGCTAGCCCCATTTCCTCTACTCCGGCCTCTATCTCTTCCACACCCAGGTGGTCAGGCCCCACCCACCCTTGTTGAGTGTTGTTGTTTATGTTTGCCTCAAATTTATTCTTGGATTATGGCTGGTGCATCAAATTTGTATTGTTGTGAGTGTTGTGGATGCGTTTGTGGGCCGCCAATATGGTCGGCGTGGGGCCACAAAGCCCACAACTAGGCCGGCCAGGCCCTGCAGCCGCACCAGGAGGATATTTAGAAGAATTAATTAGATAATGTTTAGGAATAAAAGGGAGTTATAGATTGAGTCAGTTTAGATAGAAAGAAATAGACTAAAAAAAGGGAAGAAAAGAATCCTAGTCAGTTTGGGGGATTATCCCCAAACCGACTAGGAGTAGGCTACGGCCAAGGGGGGTCCTGTCCCCCCTTTATAAGCAGCCCCCTCCCTCATGTTTCCAGGAAAAAATAAGAATCCCCGTTGAGGGTTGTTCTTCTCCTTGGATCACGGTGGCTTCGAACCCTAACCCTAGCCGCCGTGACCAGCTACTTTGTCCCCCACGTTACGTACTGCGCAGCTGCCCCCACGCTCCTCGCTGCTGGTTTCTCCCCTGCGCAGCCCTAAGCGCAGCCAAGGGGTCTCCCCCCTCCCTGTTTCTCAGCATTTGGTATCAAGAGACTCCGGGGCAGCGACCATGTCCGGCCCCGTGGACGATTCTGGGACTTTCACCCTCCAAGATCTCGGCAACATGATGAGCAAGATGATGGGGCAGATAGACACCATCAACAAGTGCTTGGACCGCCACGATATGCGCCTTGCGCGCGTTGAGAAGGCACCGGAGCGGGAGCTCTCCGGTGATGAGGACTTGCAACAAAACTCACCGCAAGGCAGCAACCTTCCCCGCAGCTGCGGCAGCGGCAAGGGCGGCGGCGGTGGCAGCGGCGGCCATGGCGGCAACGACGACCACTACAGTACCAGGCGCCCACCGGGACGCCCGACCTTCGACGACAGCGGGTTGCGTCGTCACAAGGTCAATTTCCCCAAGTTCGACGGGGAAACAGATCCGCTGCCCTGGCTCACCAAGTGTGAGACATACTTCCGAGGGACACGTACGATGCCAGAAGAAAAGGTGTGGCTCGCGTCTCTCCACCTGGAGGGTGTCGCGGCCGAGTGGTACACTGCTCTAGAACGTGACTGTGGCATCGTGTCCTGGGAGCGGTTCGCGGACTTCGTCAACATGCGCTTCGGGCCTCCGCTCTGCTCCAACGACCTGGCGGAAATTAAAGATCTCCGTCGTACTGGCACGGTTGAGGAATATCAGCGTCAATTCCTGGTCCTTCTTTGTCGTTGCGAGGACCTCAGCCAGCGCCAGCAGATCAACCTCTTCACAGCTGGCCTCGGCGAGCCACTTAGAACGGATGTGGAGCTACAGTTTCCCACTAATCTACAAACCGCCATAAGTCTGGCCAGAGCCTTTGAACGTCGACTTGCGGCAATAACAGATAGCGGAATACAGAAGGGTGCCGCCTCTCAACGCTCCACGCGCTCTTCTATTGTGTCCCACGCCTCTACTACGACCTCAAGTGGCAGTTCTACAGCACCCGCCCCGACATCATCAACAACGGCATCTTCTCGCCCGCGCTTCAAACGCCTTACACCCGATGAGATGGCTGCTAAGCGGGCAAGCGGCGAGTGCTATCACTGCCCTGAGCGGTACACACCGGACCATAAGTGTGCCGGCAAAGGAATCTTCCTTCTGGAGCTTGACGACGATGATGACGTTGACGTGACCGTAGCTGATATGGGCATCTCCTTACACGCCCTGACCGGCATCGACTTCGCCAACACAATGAAGCTCCAGGTCTACGTCCACGGCAACCTACTGACAGCATTGGTCGACACAGGGTCCACTCACACCTTCATCAGGGAACCACTCATCAAGGAGCACGGCCTAATGATGTTGCCACGATCAGGCGTCGGCGTTCGAGTCGCCAACGGCGACTCTATCTCCTGTACAGGCATCTGTCCACGTGTACCCTTGATGATTGTAGGGGATCGCTTCGACGTCACATGCTACGCACTCCCACTGGACGGCTTCGACTTTGTTCTAGGAGTCCAGTGGCTGCGATCTTTGGGACCCATTCTCTGGAACCTTGAGGACCTCACGATGAAATTGTGGCGCGGGGACCATGAGGTGATCTGGACGGGGCTGCGAAGTTCAGCCCCGGTATGTGCCTCTCTAGCACCACCTACTGATATGATGGGCGCCCTCCTGGATGGCTTCCAGGACCTCTTCGACGAGCCACGCGGGCTTCCTCCTGCACGACGCCACGACCACCAAATCAGGCTCCTGCCGGGCACAACTCCAGTAGCTGTCCGGTCGTACCGCTACCCCCAGCTTCTTAAAGACGAGATTGAGAAGCAATGCGCCGAGATGCTTCGCCAAGGCATCATCCGAGAATGCACATCTGCATTTTCCTCGCCAGTACTGTTGGTCCGAAAAGCCGACGGCACGTGGCGCTTCTGCATCGACTACCGCAAGCTCAACGCCAGAACTTTGAAAGACAAGTTCCCGATCCCGGTGGTTGACGAGCTACTGGACGAGCTTCGCGGCGCAAGGTTCTTCACCAAGCTTGACCTCCGCAGCGGCTACTTTCAAGTGCGCATGCACTCGGACGACATTGAAAAGACAGCATTCCGAACTCATTGAGGCCACTATGAGTTCTTGGTGATGCCATTCGGCCTCACCAATGCGCCGTCCACGTTCCAGTCGTTGATGAACGACATCCTCGACCCCTACATCAGAAAATTTGTGCTTGTCTTCTTTGATGACATATTGGTGTATAGTAGGTCCTGGGTCGAACACCTTCAGCACGTCAAGCAGGTGTTCCAGACACTGCGGACAAACAAGTTGTTCCTGAAGAAATCTAAGTGCTTCTTCGGCCAAGAGACTGTGTCCTACTTAGGACACATCATATCCGCTCACGGCGTGGCAATGGATCCGACCAAGGTGGAGGCCGTGGAACGTTGGCCTACACCTCGATCCTTACGAGCCTTGCGAGGTTTCCTCGGGCTCACCGGCTACTACCGCAAGTTCATTGCGGGGTATGGTGCGGTGGCCGCACCCCTCACCGCCCTCCTAAAGCGGGAAGCATTCCGCTGGACTAATGATGCGCAGGACGCTTTCTCCGAACTCAAGCAGGCGCTGATGACAGCGCCTCTACTTCAAATGCCGGACTTCGACAAGCGCTTCATCGTCGACTGCGACGCGTCCGGCGCCGGCTTTGGGGCGGTTCTACACCAGGGCGACGACGCCATAGCATTCTTCAGCCGCGCTGTAGCGACTCACCATCATAAGCTACCGGCATACGAGCGTGAGCTAATCGGTCTTGTGAAGGCCGTACGTCATTGGCAGCCTTACTTGTGGGGTCGTCCCTTCACTGTTCGAACTGATCACTTCAGCCTGAAATATATCCTGGATCAGCGACTCACGACGATTCCCCAACATGCTTGGGTGAGCAAACTTTTTGGTTATGATCTGCAGGTTGAGTACCGACCGGGGCGCTTGAATGGGGCAGCTGACGCCCTGTCTCGCCGCGACGAGGAAGACATAGCTATTCACGCCATATCCGCGCCAGTCTTTCCACTCTTCGACTCGCTCCGCGCGGAGATTGCTACAGACCAGCAGGTGCAGCAGCTATGTGCCCAACTCCGGGAGGGAGTCGCACCTGCTGACTGGGCCGAACGCGACGGCCTTCTACTTCACAAGGGGAAGCTCTTCGTTCCCGACAAGTCCTCCTTGTGGCCCTCTCTCCTAGCTGAGGCGCATGATGGGGGCCACGAAGGAATCCAGAAGACAGTGCATCGGCTACGTCTCTCCTTCTACAACCCGTCCTTGCTACGGCGGGTGCGTGAGTATGTCCGCGGGTGTGCTACGTGCCAACGCAACAAGACTGATCATCTTCGTCCAGCCGGCCTGCTACAACCGCTGCCTATACCGTCGGAAGTCTGGAGTGATATCTCCATGGACTTCATTGAAGGTTTTCCGAAAATTGGTGGGAAATCAGTGATCTTGACAGTGGTAGATCGCTTCTCCAAGTATGCCCACTTCATTCCCCTAAGCCACCCTTACAGTGCTGCATCAGTGGCACGGGCATTCTTCGACGACATTGTACGACTACACGGCTTTCCCTGCTCCATCGTCAGTGATCGTGATACTGTCTTCACCAGCCTCTTCTGGTCAGATTTGTTCCGGCTAGCCGGTGTCCAACTTCAGCTCAGCTCGGCCTTCCACCCGCAGTCTGACGGCCAATCTAAGGTCGTCAACAAGATCATCACTGTGTACCTCCGTTGTTTGGCTGGTGACTGACCAAAGACTTGGTTGCAGTGGCTTCCTTGGGCTGAGTATTGCTACAACACTTCCTACCAGACGGCCCTCAAATGCTCGCCCTTCAGAGTGGTCTATGGCAGGGACCCTCCGGCTCTTGTTGGTTACCAACCGAGCGTATCTAGAGTAGCAGCAGTGGATAAACAGCTAAAGGATAGAGATGAATTCTTAGCTGAAATCAAGAACAGGCTGGTACAAGCACAAATCACCATGAAAAGCTATGAAGATAAGTTCCGCCGAGAGGTGGAATTTCAGATCGGTGATTGGGTTTGGCTACGGCTTCATCAGAGGACAGCTGTGGAAGTAATGATGACGCCTTCTTCAAAGATTGGACCAAAATATTTTGGACCATATCAGATCATTCAACGCATTGGGACTGTATCATATAAACTTCAGCTGCCTCCTCAAGCAAGGATACATGATGTCTTCCATGTGTCCCTGTTAAAGAAATTTGAAGGTCCTACTCCCATACAGGTGGTGCCTTTACCACCACTTCTCCATGGACATGTTGTACCTACGCCTAAAAAAGTACAAAGGGCGCGTTTGAACAGAGGTGTCTGGGAGCTACTCGCAAATGGGCAGGACATTCTGAAGCTGATTCATCATGGGAGCAACTAGAAGATTTCAGGATAAAGCACCCCTCCTTTAAGCTCGAGGACGAGCTCTTTGTCGGGAAGGGGGGAAATGTTGTGAATGCGTTTGTGGGCCGCCAATATGGTCGGCGTGGGGCCCACAAAGCCCACAACTAGGCCGGCCAGGCCCTGCAGCCGCACCAGGAGGATATTTAGAAGAATTAATTAGATAATATTTAGGAATAAAAGGGAGTTATAGATTGAGTCAGTTTAGATAGAAAGAAATAGACTAAAAAAAGGGAAGAAAAGAATCCTAGTCAGTTTGGGGGATTATCCCCAAACCGACTAGGAGTAGGCTGCGGCTAAGGGGGGGTCCTGTCCCCCCTTTATAAGCAGCCCCCTCCCTCATGTTTTGAGCATCCAGGAAAAAAATAAGAATCCCCGTTGAGGGTTGTTCTTCTCCTTGGATCACGGTGGCTTCGAACCCTAACCCTAGCCGCCATGACCAGCTACTTTGTCCCCCACGTTACGTACTGCGCAGCTGCCCCCACGCCTCCTCGCTGCTGGTTTCTCCCCTGCGCAGCCCTAAGCGCAGCCAAGGGGTCTCCCCCCTCCCTGCTTCTCAGCAGTGAGCTGCTAGGCTGCTGACTTGTTTGGCGCCTAACTATCAAATCGTGATTTGTATGATGGGTCTGTGGTCGTAGAGCATATCATAAACACACAAAAAAGACATTTATATATTTTTCTCCTAGTTTTTACAATCTTCTTGAGAGGTTGGTTGGAGTTGAGAAACCAAGGAAAAAAGTTTGGAATAACATTTCTCAGCCATTTCAACTTATGCTACAAGTATCATTGAAGCATTTCGAAAAGGGCATGGAATGGCTTCAATGGGGATAGGGTATTGAACGAGAAAGATAGTTCATTATTATTTTTTTCAATAGAACAGCCAATGCTATCCCGTCTGTAGGAAACATGACACTCTTAATAAGAAAACCTTAATGTAAGAATATATCTGAAATGAAAACAGGCCAAAGATAGCAGGGACTGCTGCAGTAACACATAAGAAGCAGTCCCATCAATAGAGGAATTGTACAACGCGCAGCAATATCAATCAAAATAGCATGCTACATATTTGCAGTATCAATTATGGCCTTACAGTGGAATAAATCACAGTTCGTTATGCCAATGATTAACCATTAAAATATCACTATTGATTAATTAAGACTCAAAAATCATCAGCACTTCACCAGACTGTCACGCCCATGAAAGATGCAAATGAGAAGGATGAGATAAAACAGTTTTATCTCTTGTTGCAAGCCAGGAGCGAAAAAAATAATCTAACGGCCCGTTGAACAACTAGTAAAGTTGGGTAGAATGCAGAATTCAACATGTGTTGAACTACAGTTTTTGTAAGATCAAACATAAACAACAGGTATCATAGGAACGTACACCAATAGTTCCGCCATATTCATTGAGAACCACTGCCATATGAACCTGCCTGATCCGGAACTCTCTTAAAAGGTTCCAAACAGACATTAAATCTGCCAGATGAAAATAGATCAATAAATCATAACGATTCTATTTTACATCCAAAAATTTTTTAGCATATCATGAGACCAGCTTCCAAAAACGTTGCTGATAGTTACCTGGAACAAAGTATGTAGGCATATTTGTGATTTCCTTAACAGTGATTTCCTTCAACTTCTCAACCTTCAAAAGCAAAATACACCTTTCATGTTTGATGTTTCCACAGAAAAGAGCAGAGAAAATGAGTTTTTGTGATTAAACTTTTAGATTATATAGTAACCAAGAGACATACCTCCTCGACGTATTCAAGCATGTCCATTGCGTATGCAATTCCAACAATATTATCTATACGCTCCTCAAATACAGGAACTCTAGAAGCAATAGCACCAGATGTCAATGATATGACATGAGAATAAATGTGACAAGTCATAACAAACAATACCTAGAGTATTGGTGAGTCTCCCATAAGTTTTTGAAATCAATAAGTGTCGCAGTAGCATCTATTGCAACTACATCCACCAAAGGTGTCATTACTTCCCTGACATGTGTATCTTTAATTTCAAGGACATTCTCGATCATATCCTGTTAAAATATTCAGGCATTTAGTTTAGCTGATCAAGAGTTTATAGAAAAGGGTCCTGTACAAGCAGCAATGACTCAGAAATTCATAATACATCAACACAATACTTGGTTCTAGGACGATAATAATGTTGAGAATTTTCATCTCAAAGCATCTCAACAACAGTGGTTGTAATTGAGACAATTATTATCATCTTACAGTCATAATTATCTCAAAGCAACTCAACAACGGTGACTGCAAAGGCCTGGATCTAATCTAATTGAATGGCCCTCCAGAAAAAAAAAAGCATCTCAGTTCAGAATGATAGCTGCTTAAGTGTGACAAGAATGTCTAAGGGTGTACCTAGTGCTGGAAGCTCCCACACATTGTGGGGTCTGGGAAGGAAATTTCTAGGCAGCCTTCCCCTTGCTTATTTTGCAAGGAGGCTGATTTCAACTCAAGACCTCCAGAACACAAGTGGACAGAATCTACCACTGTGCCAGACCCGCCCTTCTAAAGAGACAAAATCAGTGTCCAACAGTATCATCTAAAAATCTGAAATATTGGAATGATGTTCCTTATAGAATTTTATGGTGGATGATCAGATGGTAAACGAATTTTAATCTAGAACTTAAAATACCAAATAAAAAATGATGAAATGAACAGAAATGTACTATAAACAATAAAAAAACTGCTGCAATATACCAAGATACATCAGCAGCTTTATATACCACTGTCTAACCTGTTCGTCTTCTGCAATTGCGCCACTCAACTCTGCTCCTCTTAACATTAATTTCAGTTCATCTTCAGTAACATATGGTTCACTGACAAAACAAGTGTATAAGACAAAAGATTCAGAAGTGGTTCTCAAGAATCTACATTCATCACAGTTAAAATGTTAGATGTAAAACACAACATAAACATATGAAAACAATTCTTCCAATTTGTGAATCATATAGGATGATTATGTGAACTTTTCCAAAATGAACAATGCTAAATCCATGGTAATAACAGAGCACTGATATTTATATTGAAATTAGATCCAGTAAATCGCATAGTAATAAATGTGCTATCCAAATAAAATATTGAATTCAAATTATACTGAAAACACTTACCAAATTTCTAGCAATGTAAGCGGTAGTTAGATCCTTTACAAACAGTATAGATGATGAGGAATATATATCTTTTGGTAAATCGTATCAATTTAGGAATTATAACTATTACTCAATTGATACTGAATTGAAGTATAAATTTGAGTCAATCTAAACTATACTGATCTATTTCAGTCGTTTATGAATTCTTGTACTACCCAGATCAATCAAATAGGATTAACAAAAACAGATGTCTATTTGGTTTGGGAGACAGAATCTCCACTTACATCCCTGGTTGTATGTGCCACAAGAGCAATGGACATAAGATTACAAAAATACTTTGTAAGTGTTCACCGACGTAGTCAGGGTGAACTAAAAAGAAACAGTGTGTTCAGATCCTAGTAGTTTTAATAAATTAAGATTACATGTTACTAAATCGCAAAGTGCTACATGAGTACAAGTTATCATCCAGTCAAAGGCAGATGGGTTCGATATCCTTCTTAAGTCTTAACAGCGTATTTGAATGAGGAACTGCTAGTTTAGGTTTCCAAGTTGATCAAGAACTAGAGTTTAAAAATACAGCACAATTCAAACAAGAAGTAAGAATAGTGATCTGAAAGCGCTCATGGCCGGATGGTTACATCCATCAGGTGGGAGGGTGCCTGCCTGGGTTCGACCCTGAGTGCCGCACCATTTCATTGCAAGGGCCTCCCTTGCGATATTTTCTCAAAAAAGTAATAATAGTGATGTTAGAGTTTGTATATGTATACTTTACCTTCTCCCTTTAAGGCCTAGAATCTTAAGCATTCCCATGGACAGAAAAGTAACAATACGCCCAACTGGATACAGGATCAATGAAAGCCATGCAACCGGTCTGATATAACCCAACAAATATACTATATTTAGTGCAATGTTTCAAAAAACTTATTTCAAACCAAGTTATGCATAAGTCTTGCTCACCTTACCACAAACCTAGCAACCTCTGTGGCATTATGGACCGCAACACTTTTGGGAGTGATTTCTGTCAGAAGTAAGATAGCAACCTGGGAATAATTGGGTTCCACTGTTAGATAAGAGAGCACGGTACACTTGAGTAGAAGACTAGTACGAAGTGGGTGACATACAGTCATGACACCTGTTGCTGCACTGACACCCGCTTCACCAAACATTGCTGTTGCTGCCTCAGTAACAATTGCAGTCGCGCCAATGTTGACCACACTATACAAAAATTTGCCCACAATGAGAATGCAAATAGTAGATAGCGCTAGTAAAATTAAATTGTGATGACTAGTGTCAAACTGCAGTAGGATGGCATGGATTACGTGGTGCCAATGAGAATAGTTGTCAAGAAACGGGTCACATCACTTCGAAGCATTTTGAAAACACCATTCTCAGGTTCCTTTTCAGCAAGCTCACGAACCTGATGGAAAGGAATGTCACAGCCTCAGCACATATGAAAGGAGTAGCATCATGTAGCATGGTTTGAGAACAGAATTCTTAAAGGCCGTGTAGCACCTAAGTCAAGGCTAGGCAGCAATTAGGAACTAGGTGAGAGAGCTGCACTTAGGGGTGCATCCTAGGCCTGGTTGGTGGATGCATTTCTGACCAGTGTTTGTGGTATAAAAAGGTGGAGCAAAACAAAAAAAAAAGTATGGCACCCACTAAAAGGAATCTGGCGGTCTACTCTTTCATGGTTATGAACCTGCAAAAATGTGTGATGGGATTGCTATTTCTGTTCTTTTTGGTATGATTTCAACCTATGTGCTATGTTTGCTGATATCGACAGATTGTGGCACCAACATCTGATTCATTACACTGCATCTAAATATTTCACTTCAAAAGCGTAAACACAAACTGGTATACATAATTAAAGCTGAATATATTGCTCAACTCAGAAGACAAAATAGCACTAAATCAAGGGCTTAGATGCTGGCCCTACACATAGAAAACAGTCATAGAATGATAACTATAGCATACAAAAAACCAAATAAATCATCAAAGTAACAATAACTGTTTCGTAACCAGAAGCAGCACTTAAATTCGGTTGTATATGAACAAGAACAAGAAACCGACAGTGCATTTTTCTCTAAAAGTTGCAACATTATCTATGTGGGGATCCAGAGTTGAAGCCATACATGCGTTAAAATAATATAAAGGATGGGAAGGCATGTTCTCAACTTCTTTCAGAACCGCAATGATACCTATATAATTGATGGGGTTGGGGTACAAAGGAATATATAAATTTCTTCATACTAAAGCTATATTGAATAACTCCGCCTATGTCTTTCTAGGTATAGCCGGTCCCAAGCCCAGGTAAAGGAGGAGGGTTGTGATAGGCTTGACAAGACAGCATCAAAACCAGTCATTCCTATGCATATCTAGCCTACCTCAACCTGTTTGAGACAAAGGCTTTGTTGTTGTTGATACTAAATCTATATTGAATCTATTAAGAATAATAAGAGAAAATCGGCCCTAGGGGAAGATCTACTCCAAAGTGTTACATTAAGTGAGAAGACTTCTCGTAGCAGGACAGAGAAATGGCACCTAAGGCCATCCATTCAGGATGAGCCAACAGGATGCCCAGGATGTTCCTATGGCTCACGTATAACTCTGAAAGCAGTCCAGTTCGTTGACATATTTTCTCTGAAAATAGCAAACCGTGAGGCCTTTTCTTGCTACCAACAGGGTCCGGGCCCTGGTCAGTTCCCTCCACTAGTGAAAGCTTTACTGCTACGCCATCAAGGCATTGGTCCTTTTATCAAGAACCATTCTCCTTTTCCGAGTTTCCTTCCACAAACTCCTGACCTAATCCCCAATAAACCAGTAGCGTAGGATATTGCTAAAATTCCTGCACTTACTTATTATCAAATCTGCAACCTCTCACCATTGTTGTCAATGATTCGTAGCTACCCACTGCTGTGTTTTCAAAAATGGTTTCCAACTCACTCTCCAACCCAGAATACATAGTTATAATGTATTGGTAGCAGCTAACCTAATCCTACAATGGCATGGTATCACCCTCATCATAACATTAAATGTGCACCAAGTGAGCAAAACCAATGTATAGTTGCTGAAACAGGACAAATGTGCCAATTCATACACCCCAAAACTATAGCCGCATTCCCAGGCAGAATCTGCTACCACAACTTTCAACCAGCATGTCCCTAGCACATCAGCACCAGCTTGCTCAATAACACATCAGCTAGCATAATACTACCCTATCCATCAGCGAGGCTACATAAGTTGATCACATTACCAATCAAGTGACGGCTAGTATTACAAGAAGCTCTGCATACGACCACCATCTCCTCAAAATGGCATCAACCCGACCATCTATGTATTCAAAATCTATGCCTATACCCGATCTCTGATTCAGTGAACTAAATATATGGCAAATGAGGAGCATTATTTTATATCATATGACCACTATAATCTATCAATTTGGGGCTCTGCACCAATTACCATGCCATCAAAAGTGAAGTACAAAAACAAGGCCTCCAGAGAGTAGGGGTACGAACCTTCCAAGGCCATAGTGTTGTGATGGAGGTCTCAGCCATGGAGAAGAACGCTGAAAGGCCGAGCAGGGCAGCCAGTATGAGGCCCTGCTCCCTGACCAGCTGCAGAACCTGCAGCACCTTGGGCCACCCCCCGCGCAGCGCCACCCCTCCAATCCCAACGGCGGCCTCCACCGCCCCCGGCGCCCCAGCTCCCACGGCCAGCGCTCGGCGGCACCACGCCGCAGCAATCATCCAGCACGCCACGGACACTGCGATTCTCCTCAAGGCCGCCGTCACTCTCCCCCAGCCATCCTTATCCACCAGCGGCGGGGGAGCAGCGGCCGTGACAGGCAGCGGCAGCGCGGATGCGGAGGCAGGGGCGACCAGGAGGGGCCTCGCGCCGGTGCTGGGGAGCGGAAAGGCGGCGCGGCGGAAGGGGGGCTTGGTGGGGGCGCGCAGGGACTGGAACCAAAGCCGCGGTAGCCTCCCGCCGCCCAGCAGCAGCGAGGCGGCCGCGGAGGTGGTAGAAGGCGAGGGCATCGGCGGTGGCGGCGCAGGAGCAGGTGCTAGGCGGAGAGAGGGGTGGCGGGCGAGGGGGGTGGAGGGGATGATGCCACCATGGGGATGGAAGGTGTGGCGGCCGTGCGCACGACAGCCAGCGAAGCGGCTGGCCCCCACCAGCTGGCTACCACTTGAATTGAATCAGCTAATTCGGCTTCCTTGTTGAAGGTTGGGCCGGCTGCGTGGTTGGGCTAGACTTGCGCCCTTTCTATACGCGATTTTTTTTCAAATAGGAATATTTTATGGAACTTACAAAACTACGGTGTCGTTTAAAAGAATTTAAAAATAGACACATCTCGCCTTCTAGGGCAATTCATCCACTGTAGCAAATTTTCCTCCCGCAAATTTTGCATTGAGCACACTGCCTAAAATCACCTTTGTGCGGATGATTTTGGATGAATTGTCCATGCAGAGGGCGATTTTTATGCATCCGAGGGCAACTTTTTATCACACGTTGTAATTTATGGTGTCATATTGTAGAAACATGACTGATTTAGTTCTAATATTTCAAATATGAGGAATGGCAAAGTTCAAACATATTATTGTTATCTTACAAATGTTACAAACATATCCAAACATATTACAAATGACAAATGTCTATAAACATCGCATTAACACATAGATTGAACACATTATATTTCCAAATATTCCTAAAGGACGGTTGATTGAGTAGCACGAGGATGAGGATGTCTAGATGTTGTAGATGCAGCTACAGGAGATCTCCTGTGTGACGCCCCGGTTCGGTGGAAAAATCACGGAACCTGGACTGATGCGTATGTGTGCCCAGAATGTTCATCACACATACACATATAATTCACAAACTGAACTCAGAATATATATAACCACGAATGAATAGATTCAAGTACTTTATTACATCAATCTTTATTGCAGCGGAAGTCTTATCTTAGCAGTGGAAGTCTTATTCTTGCAGTGGAAGTCTTCTAAACTATAGCAAGAGCAAACTAAGCAGCAGCAGCGGCTCCATCTTCTACTCCACAGGCAAGGTTGAGGGTAGATTACACGCCTAATACTCCACGTGGTCTTCATAGTACTCCTCTCCTGTTGCTGATGATGTATGATAATGCAAGGGTGAGTACATGACGTACTCAGCAAGTGCGGGAAGTATGACATGTAGCTTACAACAAGGTAGGTATAAAAGACTCATTCTAGAAAGCAAAGTTTATTTCATAAAACATGATAAAAACAGCAACTAGCTTCAAGTGAAATTAATCCCAATATATTAAAACATCAACATACCTCCATCATATTTCACCTCTTTTCATGTCTCATCAGATATTCATCTTTCTCATTATTTTCTCATGCTCATGAATACCATCTCGTATTCACTACCATCTCATCTCATGTTCAATTCCATCTCATACCGAGACCAATGCTCATTGTTTCGACTCAACAGTCCGAAATCATTCTCATTACCAGGACTCAACAGTCCCGAAACCAATTCCAAAGATTAAACCAAACCAATACCATCCCAAAAACCATTCCAAAAACCATCCCATCTAATCATGCGGGTTGTCCAGTCGCTTATAACCGGAAGCACAACTATCATGATAGTTTTACACTCTTCAGAGGTGGCACCACTTTACCCATAAGTTTGTGATTTCGTCACCCGTCGGCGACTGTAGAACATCCATTATACCAGTACACAACCATCGGTGTATGGCCAAGAGATCACAAAATAGCCTTTACAAAGGGACTACTAGATGTATGGATTCACTAAGGTTTCACCAGCAGGCTCGAATCACCATTCTCCCACCTATGGGCCCCCTCTTGTGTCATGCAGTTCCCAGGGCAGTCCTCACTCGACTCCCATTCCCCGCGCCTTCCACGGTCGATATCAATCTAGCAACTTACCTAGTTAGTCAGCTAAGCCGCACCCATATTTGGCCTTGTGGTTGCACTATATTCCTGGCATGGCTCGCATGAATCGGTCTTTAGATCTACGGCAAGTAAACCACCATCTCATTCTACCACTTCCACAAACCAAGCTTGTCTATATCTCCCCCGATTTATGTTCATTATCATCAAGTTCTCATTATCATTATATGAGTGCAGTAGCTAGACACAACTATCTCGCTTCCCATATCCCGTGGACTCGGCGAAGCAAAAGCGAAAACGACCATACCCGACTCATCAACTGTCCCGGCGACAAGGGTGGTTAACAAAACTAGTAAACTCCTATAAAAGGGTTTCCCATCAAGTTGACTCAAGCACACACACCTTTTCGCAAACAAAACAGTTTCAAAAACATGGGATCAATATGGTCAAGGGGCACTTGCCTTGTTCCTGTGGCTTCGGTTGCTATGGGATCTCAAAGTCTGGTTGTTGTAGTCCTTTGTAGATAGCTCCCTGAGTTTGTCCTTCTAATTACGACCATGCACATACAAGATTTACAGTAATCAAACATCATGCACAATCCTTATTCAAGATGCAATGGTGTATATGCATGCTAATCCTATGATGCTATTTTATTATATCGGTTTGTACGTGTTCTTGCATGTTTGCATGGGTTTGCATGGGGTTTTACGATGAACAGATGTGTAAAGATCAATTGTGGATGTGGCGATGATCTTGACCTAGATCAAACCGATCAACACGTGATTTGTTCACGACAAAGCTTTTGTTCAAAGGGATCGAAGAAAAGATGCAAAGAAATCACGATGATGTCGTAAGGTGGTACTGGATACCTACCTTACTTCGTTCGGGTCCTTCCTCCTAGCAAAAAAAGATTGGCGTCTCTCCCCCGGCGATGGCGATCGTGGTCCGGGCTCGTCGGCGGTCTCTCCGGTGGTAAAACTCCGGCGAAGGGGTTTAGCTCGGCGAGTTGGGGGCTAGGGCTCCAAGTTGTCGACTCGGGTGGTGGAAAAGAAGTATGTGGTTGCGGCCAAAGGTTCTGAGTTCTATTTATAACCAGAAAAAGAAGAGTCCTCATCCGATTGGATTTTAAATAAGAGTCCTATTTGATTTGTGTTTGAATCTTAACAACTTATCTCTAATCAATTTGGTGCGGTAGCAATGTGGAAATTATGTCGGTTTCCCTCCGTATCAGTATTCCCGCGCGTAGAGAAGAAAAACCGCTTCAGATCTCGTCACCTCCGCGGTGATGAGCTCCAGAGGCTCCACGTGTCCAGAGGAGGCCGGGCCTCTCTTTTCCGCAGGGGCGGGCTTCGGTTGTGCCGCGTGTCAGGCGGGCGGGACCTCCCTCTCCCTCAGAGGCGAGCTCCGCGTGCGCCACATGTCTGGTGGGTCGGGACCCCCCCCCCTCTCCAGAGACGAGTTCCGCGTATGCCATGTGTCAGTGCCAGACCTCCCCTCTCTTCGGAGGTGAGCTCCGGGAGTGCCACGTGTCAGTTCTGGACCTCCCCTCTCTTCGGAGGTGAGCTCCAAGAGTGCCACGTGTCAGTTCTGGACCTCCCCTTTCTTCGGAGGCAAGCTTCGAAGTCGACACGTGTCCAATAGCGTCAGACCTCCCGGAGGTGAGCTCCGAAGGTGACAGGTGTCCGGTAGTGTCGGACCTCCTTCAGGGTGGGACCTCTCGGAGGCGAGCTCCGAGGCTTCGCGTGTCCTGCAGTGTCTTTTCCTCGGAAGTGAGCTCTGAGGATGACACGTGTCCAGTAGGACCGGACCTCCCGGAGGTAAGCTCCGAGAGTGACACGTGTCTAGCGCGGCCGGACCTCTCGGAGGTGTGCTCCGAGAGCGACACGTGTCCCGCGGGTCGGACCTCTCGGAAACGAGCTCCGAGAGCGACACGTGTCCCGCGCGGCTGGTCCTCTCTCTTCTGCAGTGACTAGCTTTGAAGGCGACACGTGTCCTGCAGGGCTGGCCTCGCTCCTCCGCAGAGGCTAGCTCCGGGGGGCAACACGTGTCCCACGGGGTCGGACCTCGCCCCTTCCGCAGAGACGAGCCCCGAGCCTGCCACGTAGCCAGTTTAGCGGTGGACCTCTCCCCCTTCGCGGGGATGAGCTCCGAAGGCGCCACATGGCCAGCGGGCCGCGGGAAGTGTTTACAGCGCTCTTGGCAAACTGGAATTGGCTCTTTTCAGCTATCTTTCTGATTCTTTCTCTGTTTCTAATTCGTTTAAAATGTTTTCTCTACATGAATTATGTATGCATACATGATTATGAAATTGAAGGCGTCACATCTTGTCTGTTGCATTTCTCTATGTTGCATGTAACGACCTCGGACACAGAATAATGCAGCAAGGTCAACATTAGTTGAAGGTGGCCCTCCAAGACGTGCACTAATCAGTAGAGTGGAGTACACTAAAGTAGTCATAAAGTGCTTATTGCAGTATACAATACACATCATGTGCACCAAAAATATGGAGGTAAGCTTATACAATTGCGAGGTGTTTTTCAACAACAATAGCAAAGAATTCTTTGTTTCAAGCATGTTGGAGTAGGCTACACATGAAAACTAATATTTTAAAAAAATAAAGTAAAACAGAGGAAGAGATATAAAAGTAACAAAATATATAAAAAAACTAAGATTCTAGCATATGGATTGCTACTTTTCATGCAATCCTATCATGGTCTAAGTCTCTAAATACATTTCAATCTCTCAAGTCTCATTTTACCGCCTCCTCCTAAGTCAGCTTTGGTCGTCCTCTACCCCTTCTAATATTTTCCCTACCCCTTACAATCCCAATGTTAACCAGTGCTTCTGAAGGTCTCCGCTAGGTATGCCCAAACCACCTTAGTCGGTGTTGTACTAGCTTCTATTCAACCAGTGCACCCCTACTCTATCACGAATTGTCTCGTTTCTAATTCGATCTTTTAATGTGTGACCGCACATCCACCGTACCATGCGCATCTTCGCGACACTCATTTGTTGGACATGTTTCCTTTTAGTTGTCCAACATCAATGTCTTATAGAACTTCACTTTTAACTTTTATAGGGACCTTTTTATCACATAGGATTGCAGGGGTTTGTCGCCATTTCATCCATTCTACCTTGATTCTATGACAAATATCCTTGTCAATATCGCCATTGCTTTGTAACATTGATACTAAATATCGAAAGGAATCTCTCTTAAGTACTATTTGTTCTTATCGACTAACATTTCCCTCTTCACATCCAACACTAAAAAAGTCACACCTCATATACTCGCTCTTGGTCCTACTAAGTCTTGTACTACAAGGTTCATCTTCATAGCTCTAATATTTTATCAACGCCATCAATAGTTTCATCTACGAGCACTACATTATCAGCAAAGATCATGCACCAAGAGATGTTCCCATGTATATCTTTCGACATCTCATCCACCACTAAGTAACAGATGTATGGGATCAAGACTGATCCTTAGTGTAGTCTTATAGTGACAGGAAATATATTGGTCTCAATATCACCTATGAGCACACTTTGTCACAACATTATTGTACATATCCTTGATAAGAGTAATGTAATTTTTTGGAACTTTATGTTTCTCTAGGGTCCACCACATGAATGGTCTTGATATATTGTCATGCGCCTTCTCCAAATTAATAAACACCATATGTAGGTCCTTCTTCTGCTTCCTATATCTCTCCATAAACTGACGAATCAAGAAAATTGCCTCCACGGTAAACCTCTTATGCATAAAACAAAATTTGTTTTTGGTGACATTGGTCACTCTTCTCAAGCGGTGTTCAGTCACTCTCTCCCAAAGCTTAATAGTATGACTCATAAGCTTAATCACTCGGCAATTAGTACAACTTTGGATATTTTTGTGAGATCTAGATGGGCAGAATACTTTAGCAAAGTGTGTTTGACTGAGGTTCATATAAAGTTTTGGGCATACACTTTGTGCTTGACATGTGGTGTGACATGGGATGCGTTAAGCTTGTCTTTGACGTGAGTTTTTGTTATGTTATGGTGGTTTGAATGTGAGCAACATGTTTGTTTGAGCCTGTCATACAAAGTGGTGTGGTTTGGACTAACGAGATACAAGTCTCAGACTTGTGCTCGCAAAGAATGATTGTTTGTTCATGTGCAGGTGTTGCTTAAGATCAAGATATGGCTGGTGATAGTGATTCTTAAACTAAAAATAGCAAGAAGTTGAGATTGAACAACTAAATTTATCAGGAATTGTGGTTTAGACGATCAGAGGTAGCACACAACATGTTTGGATTAAGAACTGTGCATATGAAGGTGCTTGAGACGTGTAAGTGGTGTTTCAAATGTGTGTGGAACTCATGTGCACAAGTGGAGTGATGGCACGAGGTTGTGACGTGATTCTAAGATGTTTAGACAATGAAAAGCGAAGGTTGAACGTGTTTGGAAGGTGTGCACTTGTGCAAGGAGTGTATGGACGTGGTAACATGGTTACAATGTGTGATCAAGGTGTTTGAATGTGTGTGAAGGTTAACACAAGTTTGTGGTGTGATTACAAAACATTTATACAAAAAAGTTGGTTTAATGTAGGTTTGGACATGAATCTAAGTTGGAGTTTGAATCGGGTGGATTCAAAGGTGAGTTTTGGTAGGAAATCAGGCTATTTTGGTAAAATAAATCAGTTTATTCCGAGTTGGTTGCGAGTTTGGGCCAGAGAGTACAAGTTAGGGTCGGATTTCAAGTTGCTTATGTACATAACTGTTGTTGTTTCACTGAAATAGTTTTGAAAGGTTAGAATTCTGATCTATATGCTGAAAAATAGAGTCCAAGTAGGTTAGGATGTGTGCTAGTTGAATATGACTTTTTTTGGAGATGTTCTGTTGGTTACGTTGGATTGAGGGCTGTTGATATAAATAGAGATGACTTGGCTGTGTTCGAGGTACCCTAACAGCTGGATTTTATGTGTTTTTCTAATTTAAAATTATGATCTGTGACTAGAATTTGTGCTGTGATCATACGGATCATTCTATTCAGTTTTGCACGTTGTTTTTGCTTATATTGATGTTGCTTCAATATTTTGTCCGTAACTTTGTTCTACACATCCGATTGACTTGATTGTTTTTGTGTTGGCTTCACAACTCGATTTTATATCATACGTAAAGTTTTCAATGTTATTGGAGTCATGGTTTACATGTTACACGAGAGTTTTCCAATATAACAGATTAGTTATTTTATCGGATAGATTCTACCGACCTTTGATCATGTTTTTTATCATAACTTTAGTTTTACTCCACCTATTAATGTGATTCTTGTTGAGTTTCCTTCCTAACTCATTTCTCGCTACTTTCTCAAGAGTTTATATCACATGTGATGTCAGAGAACCTACTCGCACTCATGTATTGTTCAAATAGATTAGTTTTTGTTTGAGGGGTTGAATCTTCCGCTGAATTTTTTGTATTATCTATCATTCACCAGCCCTCTTATATTTGATATCATATCCTTCAATCCTACAATCTTCTTTACTCTTTAAGACAGGTACTAATATACTTTTTCTCCACTTTTCAAGCATCTTGTTTGAATGAAAAATCTAGTTGAATAGCATCGTGAGCTATACTATTGCCACATACCCAAGTCATCTCCACACCTCAATAGGGACATCATCAGAGCTGAGGGCCTTTGCACCTTTCATCCTTTTTAAGACCCCCTTAAACTCAAACTCTTGCATCCTCCACACAAACCGTCTGTTGGAGTCGTCAAAGAAGTTATCCAGTTCGAGTATAATGCTCTCATTCTCATTATTGAATAGTCCATCAAAGTAACCTCACCATCTATTCTTAATATCTTCATCGTTCACTAGAATGTGATCCGTATCATCTTTGATGAATCTAACTTGATTGAGACCCCCCATATTTCTCTCACGAATTTTCACCAATCTTGTATATTTACTCTTTGCCTTATTTTTTCTCTAGGCTCTCATATAACCCATCATAGTTTTGTCCTCTTGCTTTACTCACAGCCTGCCTCACACTTTTCTTGGCCTCTTTGTATTTCAGAATGTTGCTTGCACTTCTATCATGATGCCAACTCTTGTAAGACTTCTTGTTCTGCTTAATAGCCTTTTGCACATCCTCATTCCATCAACAAGTGTTTTTATCTACAAATTTCTTTTCTTTTATCACACCAAACACCACACTATCTACCTTCTTAATGCAAGTTGTCTTCTTCACCCACATACTATCTTCACCTCCATCTTCCCCAGGGCCCTTCTGTGATCACCCTCTTTTTAAAGTATTGTTATGCTTCTCCTTTCAGCTTCCAACAGTTTGTTCTTGTGATTTTGACACATTTGTTTCATAAAACACGTGCATGGAAGCGAAAGTCAACTACCGTAAGCTTATGTTACGTCACAACACACTCCCAAGGGATCAGCTTATAATATAAACATGCCTCTTATCCCTTCTCCTAGTGAGGACAAAGTCAATCTAACTAGAGTGTTGGCACTACTAATGGTCACTAGGTGAGATCGCCTCTTTCTAAAGAGGGTGTTAGCTACTAACAGATCATAGGCTACAGACAAGTCTAGTATGTCCTTACCCTATTGATTTCTATTGGCACATAGAAAGCCTCCATGTACCCACTCAAATACTATATTAGTTGTAATCACATGACCATTAAGATCTCCTCCTATAAGGAGTTTCTCAGTTATCGGTACACTACTAACCATCTCTTAAAGTCCTATTAAAATTGTCTCTTAGCACCCATGCCGAGCCCAACTTGTGGCGCATAAGCACTAATGACGTTCAAAACAAGGTCTCCGATAACTATCTTGACTAGAATGATCCTATCCCCTTCTTTCGGACATCCACTACTCCATTCTTGAGACTCTTAAATATTAGGACGCCTAATACATTCCTAGTCACAGACCATCCAGAATACCAAAGATTGAAACCGGTATTCTTGAGTTCTCTTGCCTTTTGATCCGTCCATCTAGTCTCTTGTACACAAAGGATATTTACTCGTCTTCTAACTGCATCATCTACTAACTCACATAGATTCCTCATCAAGATCCTAGATTTAAACTACTCAAGCAAAACCTATTTTACTTGGCTAGCTTTACTGCCCTTTGCATCCGTCGAGTAGGATGCAAAACCCTTGCTCACTTATCACTACATCTAGGCGATGATTTAGCACACCACTAAGGTGGTGGCAATCTGACCCTTGCCCATTTAACACTATATCTGGGTTACGATGTGACGCTCCACTAAGGTGATGGCAACCTGACTCTTACTCACTTAACACCATACATGGTTCCGATATGACACGTTGTTAAGAGGGTTGCCGCCCAATGGATTTTTATTGAGTCTCATTTCCACTAGAATGGATAAGTGTAGTTGTTGGCTCGCAAATCCTGTCACAATCCCTTCTCATTTATTCGGGTTTGGGACCGGCTAATATAGGCGGAGTTATATGCGAGGCATTTTTAAAGTAAAAGGATTGCATACAATAAGCTACAATGAAGTCATACATGCTATGGTACTGTGAATTCATTAGTTCTACTATAATTCTCACTACAGGAAACATAGCAATTAACGAGGGTGAAAAACTGACGTAAATAAGCACATTACCCTCGTAAATAAGCTATTTGCGACGGTATTTACTTATTTACGAGGATTTTTAGCCGTCAAAATAAGTCGACATAAAAAAGTATATTTACGACGGTTACCGACGTAAATAAATTTGTTTACGACGGCTAATTTTAGCCGTAGTGAATAAGTCCACACGCCGTGTGGAACGGCGGGAAACTTATTTACGACGGGGTGGTTGTACTGTCGTAAATAACAGAGGCATTATTTACGACGGTACAGCCACCCCGTCGTAAATAACAGGGGCATTATTTACGACGGTACAGCCACCCCATCGTAAATAACAGAAACATTATTTACGACGGTACTGTATACAAAACCGTCGTAAATAAGTTTTTTTTTAAATAGAAAATGCTGACCGCTGGCTCTATGCCCAGTCTACTGGCTCGATAGCCAGCAACAAAGACAGTCACAAGTCCATATAGAAAGTATATCACACGATCACGATCATAGAAAGTATATCACAAGTCCATCACAAGCAATCACATGACACGATACAAATGAAGGTACACATTACTACCACGACCGCTACCTCCGGAGCCCGCAAAATCATCCTCGAGCCGTCTACTCACTCCTGGCACGTGTGGCGATGGAGTGCGAGCCTCCGTCCCTGATGCCTGTCATATTTTAGCACATATTATTAGAATTTAGCAAGTTGAACTAGTTTTGACTTTATTTTTGCAAGTTTAACTATATAAGACTATATTTGAGCAAGTTCAAAGTGTTTTGGTTATATTTGATAAAGTTCAACTATGTTTGTCTATAATAGAGCAATGTTAACTAAGTTTAGTTATATTTGAGTAAGTTTAGTTATAATTGACCAAATTTGTCTAAATAAACTCAAGAGAGGTTTGTTTTTACCTGAGCTCCTGTAGTTGGCACCTGTGGCTGCACCGGTGGAGGAGGAAGAGCCAAGTTTATACTTGGTTCCTTATGGATCGCTGTACAACCTTGCCCTCATCCCTACTATTAGGGAGGACATCATTGCAGCTCAGAAAGCGGATAAAGGCATGGCACATCTCCGGAGACGGATAGACAATGGAGAAATTAAATGTTTCCGGAAAGATGATGAGGGGACGCTGTGGTTCAATGACCGCATAGTCGTACCCCGGGATATGGAGTTGAGGAAAAAGATCCTCGATGAAGCTCACTTGTCTAAATACTCCATTCATCCGGGCAGCAACAAAATGTACCAAGATTTGAAAAAGAAATTTTGGTGGACACGGATGAAGCGGGAGGTAGATAAGTACGTATCCGAGTGCGATATGTGTAGACGAGTGAAAGCTGATCATATGAAGAAATCAGGGCTGCTGCAACCCCTGAAGATCCCGGCATGGAAATGGGAAGATGTGAGCATGGATTTCATTGTGGGATTACCCCTAACAGCCAACAAGCATGATTCCATATGGGTAATCATTGATCGGTTAACCAAGACGGCTCACTTCATCCCGGTGAATACACGTTACAATGCCGGCAAATATGCGGAGCTATACATAGTGAAGATTCTATGCCTATACGGGGTACCCAAGACCATTGTCTCAGATCGAGGTGCATTATTTGTATCTCGCTTTTGGGAGCAGCTACACGCTGCATTGGGTACTAAGCTGATCAGGAGCTCCGCTTATCACCCTCAGACAGATGGCCAGACAGAGAGGGTGAATCAAGTTCTGGAAGACATGTTGAGAGCATGTGCCATCCACCATGGTAGGAACTGGGATGATCACCTACCATTGGCGGAATTCTCGTACAACAACGGCTATCAGGCGAGTATCAAGATGGCACCCTACGAAGCTCTCTATGGTCGCAAGTGCCGCACCCCATTAAATTGGTGCGAGTGCGGTGAAAGGGTCACATTCGGGGTTGATGTGGTGAACGACGCCGAGGAGCGCGTTCGGACAATTCAAGCCAATTTGAAGGCCGCTCAATCCCGACAGAAGAGCTACGCTGATAAGAGGCGTAGACCGTTGCACTTTGACGTTGGGGAACACGTGTACCTCCGCGTGTCTCCGATGAAGGGCGTGCACCGGTTCGGTGTGAAGGGGAAGCTCGCTCCCCGTTTCATTGGACCCTACGCTATCACCGAGAAGTGTGGACCAGCAGCGTATCGATTGGAGCTACCCGCATCTCTGGCTGGTGTCCATGATATTTTCCATGTTTCGCAACTGCGAAAATGCTTGAAGCATACAGCTGCTGTTCCTCCCGAAGACATCGGCGAGCTGAAACCGGATTTGACATATAATGAATATTCGGTGGGAATTCTTGATGAGAAAGCCAGGACCACGCGTAGCAGAACGTTGTGGTTCTACAAGATACTCTGGAGTAACCACACCGCCGAAGAAGTGACGTGGGAGAGCGAGGAGTTCCTTCGCTCAAGCTACCCGGAGTTCATGGCTTCTCAACCCGGGTAAGTCCTCATTACATCGCCATCTCTTCGTTTGTAATCTCGGGACGAGATTCTTTTAAGGGGGGAGGGATGTAAAAGGCCCAAGAAATGGGACTTGCAAAAACTTTTCTTCACTTCACCACACCTCAGCTCTTGTTGTGGATGGCTGGTAAGGAATGGGAGGAGCAAGTAACCTCTATCAAAGAAGTGGTTAGAGGGGAAACTTACACTTTCACAACATGGGAAAATTATACACATATGATCACACATGAGAGTGTGTTTCCAAACTGTTGCATTCAAACTCAGGATTTCAGCAGCTAAACCAAGGATCAAAGTGCATAATTGGATTCCTCAGGTCCAAATTAGTGGGGAGGCAAAGTTTCAGAAATTTTCAAAAAGATTTGCTACCCATTTTTCCAAAAAGGATCCAAATATGCCAAGAATACAAATATTTATTTGAATTTGGGGGAAATGAGCTCAACCATACAAATGTAGGTCAGTTTCAAACTCCAAATATTTGGATTCATCTCTGGCTAAGCTTTGGAGATCTTTTGAGGGGTGGGGGAGCACTGATAAGTGGGTCCCACTTGTCATTGGGAAGGTTAAAATGGCACAAAAGTCAACAGCCTTAGGGGCTAAGTGTTGCACTCGGAACAGAGCCGAGGCTCCACCGCGACACGCCGTGAAAACGCCGGACGCCACCTCCTGCTCTCCCCTCGCGCGCTGGCGAGCTCCTGGTGCGGGCGCAGTAACTCCCAGCCGTGCCCCAGCTCGCCACGACCACGGGCCGACCCCCAGTCACTGCCCTCTCGCACGACAGAGCGCCGAGGAGCCGCCGCTGTGATCCACTCACTCGGGAGCGATCGTCTCTCGTGTACCAACGTCGGCAGCGCAACAAACCTATATCCTCAGACCTCCCACGCACTACCCGCATCACTTCCGGTCAAGTGAACCACTACCCACCGAGAAAAACCACGTTTTCGTGGCCGCCGGTGAGAACCGAGCAAAGGTGCTCCCGTGGGCAGCTCACACCAACCAGTTTCACGACTGAGCAAGAGCACCCCAAGGTGCGCCAACTCCCTGCGCTGCTCCTCTCCAAATTTCAGAGCAATCCGTGCGACGTAGCTTCGGAATTTCAAGTTTTCCCCTCGGGCGAGGAAAACCGGACCGCGAGTAAGAACTGTGGAAATTTACGCTTAATTCTTGGTTAAAGTTGTTCATTTTGCGACACCAGAACTAGAGAGGATAGGGAACCTTTTCCCTCCACAACCCTAGCTAGAAACGCCGTGGTTACAGCTAATTTCGAGCTTTTCGGTCGGCGGCCATGGCGGGAACACGCGGGCGCACGGTGACAACCGGGTTGCCGTCGTTTCCGAGCCAGGTTGAGGCCACGCCGAGATTTCCTGACCTCCACTGATGCTTTAGAGCGGATCCGCCGAGCTTTTGGCGGGCTAATGTGCTCGGGCGACGGTGCCGATCATCACCGAAGGCCGCGGCTCGTCGCCAGCCTACTTCCGGCCACCGGCAGCCCGAGCCAACCCCATAGACTTGTTCCCCGACCCTGAAAACCCCCAGGCGGCGAGTCTCCGGCCGAGAGGTGGCCGGGAAGCTGGGTCCGGCGAGCTCCAGTACAGCGCCGGCGAGGGGGAGGCGCGGGAGCGAGAGGAGGAAGAAGACCCACCGGGCCCACGTGTCAGCAGCTGAAGATTAAAACCCCGGATCAGCTGTGGCGTGTGATCCCGTGTGATGGCGCGGGGAAAAGGTCTGTGGCCCCCGTGTGGCGCGAGTCCGGCGGGTGACACGTGTAGGGTGGACCCACAGGCAGAGTTTGAACTTTTCCCGAATTAATTTGAATTCCAGAATTGGTTCAAACTTTGGAACTGCATAACTTTTGCTAGGAAGCTCCAAATTTAGTGATTCAAATTGGGTTGGATTCCTCTTGCCTAGTTCTGTCCAAATACACAACCCAATTTGTATGAAACCCAATAATTAATTCTGGAAAATTCTTTAAATCTTTTCAGCAAAAGAATTTTAGAGGGAGTTTGGTTCAGCCAAAAATCCACATATTTTACCAGAATGTTCTTTAGGACATTAGTAAACTCCTGTAAAAGTTTCAGACCATTTGGAGTTGATTTGGTCAGAGCAATTCAAATTGGAAGGTGCTGTGTTCATTTGAATGCAGAAACATTTTCAGAGAATTTCTAAAACTTGGAAATTCAATTCTGGGCAAACCTTGACTCCAAAAATGCTAGGAAAATTCATGCAAACTCTATGAGCTATAATAGAAATTGTAGTTCATTAAGTTGAACATGAACAAGGGTATTACCTGAGAATTAATTCTTCCTTGCTGATTTACCAAGAGGATTATTCTGAGCAAACCACTCCATGAAAAGTGCTAATGTTTAGTCCAGAGAGTTTTCTTGTGACAAGGAACTCACACAAAAATTCTCAGCTCTATTGGAGCTCTAGATTACCCCTGTCCTGTTTAACCACTTAAGGGATTAATATGGAAAAGGGGGAAAACCACATAGCATTCAACCATGTGATTAAGTTCAAGCCAAACCACCAACCCCAATTCATATTTAAATTCTTAAACAAAGTTCCAGGGGTTAGAGGCTGGTTATTATAACTAATAGTAGAGGTCTTACTCTAGGACTCACATTTGCATCTAAATTAACATATAGTATTTCATTAACGTGTAGCCGTTGAAGAAGAGACTCCGGAAGTGCTGGACTTCCTTCTTCCGGACGAAGAACTAACTCCTGACCAGCAGCAACAAGGCAAGCCCCGGTTTGCATTAACCCTTTTAAAAGTTTTACTTTGTTTACATGTGTCATATGAAGTATGTATGTGCATTAGGTATAGGATGAATGAAACCCCACTTGCATAACCAAAGGTTCCTAAAAGAGTGAGGGTAGTGTTAAGGACCTCGAGTAGACAGGCTATGCTTAATGAGTCATAGGACTTCGGTACAAGTCGAGTAGTTGGAATCTACTCGCGAGATAGGCATTGGGACACACGGGTTCGGTTGAGTGATGTGAGATCACTTTAGTAATAAAAATGAGACTAGGCAGGGGCTAGGGCGCAGCAAGAGTGAGTCTTGTGTGCGCAGCCCTGCCCGTGTCGATTGAGGACCGATCCGTGTGCGGCCCTGCTGAACAAGTATTGAACGTACCGAAGGCATATCGGATATATGGGCCCCGGTAAACTGATGTAGCCTAAACCTCCGGGCGTCGAGGCATAGCACACCGATTTATAGGTGTAGGTTGAGGGCAGCAAGGTGGAAATCTGCCTACGGGCATAGAGAGATGCTCCGTGTGGGGAACCTCCTGCTCGTTTCGGTGCGACCGGTTCGACGTTTGGGCTGTTGGGTGAAAGGTTGTCCCGTACGACATCGAGTGAGCGTGCTGTGCAGCTCCACGGGTGGGCGTACGTGACGTGCTCTTTGGGTTTTCCCTGCAGGTGTATATCGAGTCGATTCGCCGTCCCTCACGGTGACAAGTACCGCTTGTTCACTGCGTCGTAACGTAGACTAATGGATGAAATATGTTGATGCAATGATGCTGATTGATATAATTGTATTGCTACATGTGTGCCACCAAATACTGCTTACTAAATTTCAGATTTCATGAACTGTTAACTTGTTGCTAAAAGATGAATTAAGGATGAACTTGTAGGCGTGTCGTTTTGCTGAAATGTTACTAACCTATGGATTGGTATACCTCATGTAGAGTTTCATGCTTAGGTGAGTCGGTTAAGCCTTGCTGAGCCTTCGTGCTCATGGTTGCTGCTTAAGTGTTTTTTTCAGGTGAGGAGCCACCCACGGACTCGGAGTACGAGTCCACCGGCGAGGGTTATCCTCCGTCGGGGACCACGGCTGAGTGGGAGCCGTACACGCCGCGCTGAGCTGAGGAGTGCAGCTAGTGTGGGTTGCCCTAGGGCTGGGCAACCAACTTTTGCTAGATAGGCGGGCGTGAGTTGTGTAGTGTAGACTTCCGCTGTGTAACATAAACAATAGTTGTAACTGAAGTTTGTATCTGTTTGTACAGTTTCAGTTGGTTCCCATGTAATATATGATGTTCTTATGATGTGTGCTGTCGGGTGTCGCAGCACGCGGCACCACCCTCTGCGATCCTGGATGAGCGGATTCCGGTCCACCACATACTAGGTGTGCGAACTACTGTCAACATGCCTGTGGAGTTGAAGATGGAGCCTACTGCTATTTAGTTATTTCCGCTGTCGTTTAGAAACTTCCGCTGCAAGAATAAGTTAGATATTTATCAACAGACAATGAGTCGATGTAATAAAGTACTTAAACACTATTTATTCGTGGTTATATTCTCAATTCAATTTGTGGATTACATGTGTATGTGTGATGAACATCCTGGACACACATATGCATTAACTTGGTTCTGTTTTCGGAACCAGGTGTCACAATGAGAGAGAGAAGATGGTTAGAACTGATAAAAGATTATGAAATAGAAATCCATTATCACCCAGCAAGGGAAATGTGGTGGCGGATGCGCTGAGTCGCAAGTCACACGTACATAATCTGACCATCACCCCGTTGGAAGAGACCGAGCCACCATTGTATGTGGTTCCCCATGGAGCTCTCTACAACTTAGCTCTTACCCCCACCATCCGTGAAGAAGTAGTGGAAGCTCAGAAACATGACAAGAGAATGTCGCATTTGCGGAGACGTGTAGACAGTGGAGAGTTTAAGTGTTTCCGGAAAGACGGAGATGATGTGCTGAGGTTCAAGGACATGATCAACGTACCCCGTAAACCGGAACTGAGGAAGAAAATTTTTGACGAGGCTCACTTGTCAAAGTTTTCTATTCACCCCGGAAGTAACAAGATGTTTTAAGAACTCAGAGGTAAATTTTGGTGGACACTGATAAAGCGGGAGATCGCAAAATACGTGTCCAAGTGTGATACATGCCGGAGGGTTAAGGATGATCACATGAAGAAACCGGGACTGTTGCAACCGTTAGGCATTCCTGGCTGGAAGTGGGAGGATGTGAGCATGGACTTCATCGTCGGTTTACCCACTACATTTCAGAAACATGATTCACTGTGGGTGATCGTCGACCGGCTCACAAAGGTTGCCCATTTTATCCCGGTCAACGCCAACTACAACGCCAAGAAGTATGCTGAACTGTACATCTCACGGATTCTTTGCTTATACTGCGTACCCTGCACTATCATCTCGGATCTGGGCACTTTATTTGTGTCTCGTTTTCTGGAGCACTTATATGCTGCCTTGGGGATGAAGCTGATCCAAGTTCAGTGTACCACACGCAGACGGATGGGCAAACCGAGCGGGTAAATCAAATTCTAGAAGACATGTTACGAGCTTGTGCTATCAACCACGGTAAGAATTGGGATGATCACTTAACTTTAGCCGAGTTTTCGTACAATAATGGGTACCAGGCCAACATCAAGATGGCGCCTTAGGAGGCGCTATATGGGAGGAAATGCCGCACACCGCTGAATTGGTGTGAGTCCGGCGAAAGGCTCACCTTCGGGATTGATCTAGTCAACAATGCAGAAGAAAAAGTTCGGCTGATTGAAGCGAAACTAAAAGCTGCCCAATCCCGACAAAAAAATACGCGGACCGGAGAAGACGTCCTCTACAATTTGAAGTCGGGGATCGCGTGTATCTACGTGTGTCTCCAATGAAGGCCGTGAACAGATTCGGGGTCAGAGGAATGTTGGCACCCTGATTCATTGGTCCATTCCAAGTTCTGGAAAGATGTGTATCCGTTGCATACCGGCTGGAATTACCGGCGACACTCTCCGGTGTGCATGACATCTTACACATTTCTCAGCTGAGGAAGTGCCTCCAGTTTTCAACCACCGTTCAGCTGGGGGATATCGAGGAACTGAAACCGGATCTCACCGATCGGGAGGAACCGGTTCGAATCATTGATGAGAAGGCCCGAACCACATGCAACCGTATGTTATGGTTCTATAAAGTCATATGGAGTAATACCTCTGAGGATGAAGCGACATGGGAGAGCGAAGGATTTCTTCGCGCCAACTACCCGGACTTTTTAACGTCGCACATCCGGTAATTTTCCACCGTCCTCTCTATCGTTTTCACCTTATAATCTCGGGACGAGATTCTTTTAAGCGGGGAGGAATGTAAGGGCCCAAGTTTATCACTTGCTAAAAGTGTTCAACACACCCACATCTCACCTCATTTGTGGTAATCACTTGAACACATTTGAAGAGCAAGTAACCACCGTAAATAGATTTATTAAGAGATGAACTCAGAAAATGCAAAAGTGGTATTTCTCACCGGCATCATAGAGGGTCTGAGCATATGATTAACTCCTAAACTTTGTTAGGAATTCTCATGCCAAATTTCACCCAAATCCAAAACTTTTTGGAGGTACTTTTGGGTACAATTATTAAAAGGCTAGTTTGAACATAAATTCAAATTGAAACTCCTTTCATATCATGAATTCAAAAGAGGAACACACTCAGAACATTTTTATGAGCTCACACACCAATTTCTACTCCATTTGGAGTTGATATTGACATGAACTATTTTGGCTAAATTGAAATCAAATTTGAATTTTAGTTCACATTTGCTACAAATCCAATCAAACCAAATAAGACTTTAAATTATTCAATAACAAAGGGTCATTTGGGGGTTTGATCAAATTATAAAGGCTATTGCAGTCCCTAATATTTTGAGCAGTAGGAATTTAATTTGTGAGGTCAAATTGGAGAGTTGGGGCCCTTCTGTCAGCCACACAACCGGAAGAACAGAGCTCCAATGAGACACTCCACAGCGGGAGCAGCAAGCTCCGCAACAGCAGCAGCCACCAGGACCTTCACCTACGGTCACAATGGTGGACATTATGGCTGTCATGACGGGTGCAAGCGATGAGCAAACCGAATTGCCCCACACCATTGTGATGAATACATCCCGTCATGGGGGATGTCAAGATGAAGACTTTCGCCAACCTGAGACGAGTTCTTACATTGAGTTCTTGGCGACTCCACCACCAGTTTTCATTGAAGCCGAGGATCCTCTGGTGGCGGATAGCTGGATCCATACCATTGAATCTAAGTTCAGTTGCTCCAATGCACCGAACATCAGAAAGTCTTATACGTGGGCAACCACTTCACGGGTCCGCCAGTGCATGGTGGGCAAATCAACTCGCCTCCCTACCAACTGGACATCATTTCACATGGACGGGATTCCGGAAGGCATTTCTTGCTTATCATGTTCCTTCCGGAATAATTTAGTGGAAACTCGAGGAGTTTCTAGTCTTAAAACAAGGAGGGAGGGATGCATAAACACATTCGTAGGTATTAAAAAATTGGCACAGTATGCGCCTGAATATGTGAACACTGAGGCACGAAAATGTGAATGGTTCTTTCGCAACCTCAATCCCAATTTAAAGGAAAGAATGGTCTTAGCAGATAGAAGTAACTTCAATGAGTTGATGAGTGCTGCCATCTAGGTTGAAGATGCTCAGCGAGAAGTGCAAGCTGAGAAAAGAAAGAATAGTATACCACCGGACAGTAGCAATATTGCTCCTCAGAAATACCGGGTGGTAGACGGTACATTGAACTAACAGTTGATGCAGCCGGCTAGACGACTCCAAAAATATTCGAGTCGTTCATCTCAATATTCTGAATTTGGACAGCTGCAACAACGCTATATGCAGACGCAATATTCTGTTCCTCACACGTTCGTGCTGCCGCAGAATGCGCCCAGTGTCCGTATTAAGAGTAACCTAGAACCGGCTGAGAAACCGTGCTTCACATGCGGTTATTTGGGTCACATCAGCAGGAGGTGTCCAGAAAGGATACAGCACAGGGGAAATACACCAGAGCAGTGTATAAATCAATCCCGTGCTCAGCTCCATAGAACAGCACCAAAGTCCGGGTGCATCTATCATACAGCTCTAGAGGATGTGCCGGAAGGTGCACCTGTGCTAGCGGGAACGTTCACACTCAATGAACTACCCGTAGTGATTTTATTCAACTCTGGTTCCACACACAATTTCATCAGCAGATTATTTGTGTGCAAAGCTGAGCTCTCCACCACTACACCGAAAGATCACTACCTTATCAGCTCACCCGGTGGAAATATAGCTGCTAATGAAGTAGTGATCAAAGCACCCCTGTGCTTAGGTGGGAAACTATACCCACATAACCCTCATTGTGTTAGAGGGGCAGAAGATCGATGTGATCTTAGGAATGGCGTGGATGAACTACCACGGGGCTGTTCTTGACATCGGTCCACTGATTGTTCACTTGGACTCTCCGTTCTACGGTCTTCAAACACTCGTACTTAAAGACGTGGAGTCTGAAATGTCAGTTGTGCACCACAGTGACCATGAAACTGGAGGATATTCCAGTGGTCCGTGAGTACCCAGATGTGTTTCATGACGATCTACCAAGGATGCCACCTGAAAGAGGCGTGGTATTCAAGATCGAGTTAGCACCGGGAACCACACCGATATCTCGGAGGCCATACAAAATGTTTCCAAAGGAATTAGCTGAACTGAAAGAGCAGCTAAATGACTTAATGGACAAAGGGTTCATCAGGCCAAGCTCATCACCATGGGGCTGTTCAGCCCTCTTTGTGAAGAAAAAGGATGAATCACTGTGGTTATGTGTGGCTTATCGGCCGCTGAATGCAGTGACGATAAAAAATAAATATCCACTGCCACAGACGATATATTATTTGATCAGTTAGTGGGTTCAAAAGTATTCTCCAAGATGGACTTGAGGTCCGTTTATCATGAAATAAAGATCGGAGCGGAGGATATACCGAATACAGCATTCTCGACTAGATACGGGCTCTATGAGTATCTAGTCATGTCTTTCGGTCTGACAAATGCACCCGCACATTTCATGTATCTCATGAATTCTGTATTCATGCCACAGCTGGATCAGTTCGTCGTGGTATTCATCAATGACATTCTCGTATGCTCCAAATAGGAGGAAGAGCATGCTAAACATTTCCATATTTTGCTCCAACGATTGCGAGAACATAAGCTGTATGCCAAATTCAGCAAGTGTGAATTTTGGATTGGCAAAGTACCATTCTTAGGCCACATTATTTCAGTGGATGGTGTGGCCATAGATCCAATCAAACTTGAGCAAATCTTGAAGTGGAAGTCTCCTACATCCGTTCATCAAATCCGCAGTTTCCTAGGACTAGTTGGGTATTATCGGAGATTTATTCCCAACTTCTCGAAGGTGGCTAAGCCAATGACAGAATTATTGAAAATGAGCAGAAAGTATGTACGGACTGAGGCCTGTGAAGAGGCATTTCAAACTCTGAAGAAACATCTCAAAACGGCACCGGTTCTAGCCCAACCGGATACGACAAAGCCATTCGATGTTTATTGTGATGCCTCAGCCATTGGACTTGGCTGCGTATTAATGCAAGATAGAGGCGTGATCGTGTATGGGCCTCGTCAACTCCACAACCACGAGCAGCATTACCCCACTCATGACCTAGAACTCGCTGCAGTGCTGCTTGCGTTGAAAATGTGGAGGCACTACTTACTCGGAAATTTAGTGCACCTCTACACGGATCATAAGATCCTCAAGTATATATTCACTCAGAAGGATGTCAATATGAGGCAGCGGAGATGGTCGGAGTTAATAAAAGATTATGAACTTGAGATCCATTACCATCCGGGCAAAGCTAACGTGGTGGCTGATGTGCTCAGTCGTAAGTCCCACTTGAATAACTTGTCAGTTGTTCTGGATGAGGAACAGGAACCATGTTTGATGGTGATTCCATATAGGGTAATCTTGCTCTTGTGCCTACCATTAGAGAGGACATTGTACGAGCTCAAAAAAGAGATAAGGGAATGTGGAATATCCAGGCAAGAATCAAAGAGGATAAAATGAAATGCTTCCAGGATGATGATCAAGGTGTGTTATGGTTTAACAACCGTATTGTGGTAGCCCGGAACATGAAGCTAAGAAGGAAAATCTTGGATGAAGCTCATATGTCCAAGTACTCGATACATCCAGGAAGCAATAAGATGTATCAAGATCTCAAGACAAAATTTTGGTGGACTCGGATGAAGTGAGAAATTGCCAAGTATGTATCCGAGTGTGATACATGTCGTTGAGTCAAGGCTGATCACATAAAGAAAGCGGGAATGCTGCAACCATTAAGTATTCCGGCATTGAAGTGTGAGGACATCAGCATGGACATTATTGTCGAACTGACTCTCACTTTCAGAAAGCATGACTCCATTTGGGTATTTGATCGGTTAACAAAATCAGCCCACTTCATCCCAGTGAATACGAGATTTTCAACTAATCATTATGCAAAGTTGTATCTCTCAAGAATCGTGTGCTTATAAGGAGTCACCAAAACAATCATATCCGACCGAGGTTCCATATTTGCTGCTCGTTTTTGGGAGCAACTACATGAATCTCTGGGAAAAAAGTTACTTAGAAGCTCAGCATACCATCCTCAGACCGACGGTCAAAGGGAGAGGGCGAATCTGATTCTGTGACACCCTCATTTCTGGTTTCTGCATATATTCATGTTTCATGTAGAGAAAACATTTTAAAAGAAGTAGGAACAGAGAAAATATCAAAAGGATAGCCAAAAAAGAGCCAAATCCAGTTCACAGGGAGCACCGAAGACAACTCCCGTGGCTCGCTGGCCACGTGGCGTGTTCGGAGCGCATCCCTGCGAAGTGGGGAGAGGTCCACCGCTAAACTGGCTACGTGGAAGGCTCGGGCATCATCTCCGCAAAGGGGGAGAGGTCCGACCCCGTGAGACACGTGTTGCCCCCGGAGCTAGCCTATGCGGAGAAGCAAGGCCAGCCGCAGGACACGTGTCACCTTCGGAGCTAGTCACCGCGGAAATCAGAGGACCAGTCACGTGAGATACGTGTCGATCTCGGAGCTCACCTCCGAGAGGTCCGGTTCTATTGGACACATGTCGCCACCGGAGCTTATCTCCATGAGGTCCGACACTGTTGGACACGTGTTGACCTCGGAGCTCGTCTCTGAGGAAAAAAGGAGTCTGGCGCTACTTGACGCGTGGCATTCACCGAGCTCGCCTCCGAAGAGAGGGAGGTCCGAAATGGATACGTGGCACATCCGGAGCCACGTCCGAAGAGAGGGAAGGTCCGGCACTGACACGTGGCGTGCACGGAACCACCTCCGAATAGATAAGTGGTCCCGACCGCCAGATACGTGGCGCATGCGGAGCTCACCTCCGGAGGAGAGGGAGGTCTCGCTCACTTGACACGCAACAAAACCGGAGCTCGTCTCTGCGGAAAGGGGAAGACCAGACCCTGGTGGACACATGGAGTTTCCGCAGCTCATCACCACGGAGGCAACGAGTTCTGGATCGGTTTTTGGATTCTGTACGCGTGGAAATACCGGTACGGAGAGGAAACCGACATGAATTCCACAATGTTAACGCACCAAATCAACTAAAGATAAGATTGTTAAGTTCAACGACAATCTGAATAGGACTCTTATTTGAAATACTATCAGATTAGGACTCTTCTTCTCCTGATAATAATTAGAACCAGAACCTTTGGCCGAAACCATGAACTTCTTTTCCAACTCCAGAGCCGACGACTTAGAGCCCTAGCCCAAACTCGCCGAGTAAGCCCATCGCCGGAGTTCAGTCGAGGAAGATCGCCGGAAGAGAGTCCCAACGATCTGTCTTGCTAAGAGAAGGACCCCGAGATCCAGAAGAGTGTAAGGTAGGCCTCCAATATCACCTTACGACATCATCGTGTTTTCTTTACATCTGTTCTTCGATTCCTTTCGAACAGAAGCTTTCTCGTGGACAGATCACTTGTTGATCGGGTTGATCTAAAGACAAGATCATCACCACGTACGCATTTGATCCGAACACCCCTGTTCATCATAAAATCCATGCAAACCATGCAAGAATACGGACAAAATAATCTAATAAAAAATGATCATAGGGTAGCATGCATATGCATCATCGCACCTAGTTAAAGTTTGTACATGATATTGATTGTTGTGAATCTTGTATGTGCGTGATCCTGTATAGAAGGACAAGCTCAGGGAGCTGTCTACGACGAGCTGCAACGACAAGGTTTCGAGATCCAAGAGCAACCGGAACCGCAAGAACAAGACAAGTGCCCCTTAACCATATTGATCCTATGTTTTGGGAAAAACTGTTTTGTTTTACGAAAAGGTGTGTGTGCTGAGTCAAACATGATGGGAAACCTTTTATAGGAGTTTACTAGTTTTTGTTAAACCACCTTTGTCGCCAGGGAAGTTTATGAGTCAGGTATGGTTTTTGCTTTTATGCTTCGCTGAGTCCATGGGTTTGGGAAGCGAGATAGATGTATCTAGCTAACTGCACTCGTAATGATAATGAGAAACTAATGTTGTTAATGAACATGGATCGGAGGGAATTCTAGGCAAGACTGGGTTTGTGAATGAGGTAGCATGAGATGGTGGTTTGCTTGCCGTAGATCTAAGGACCGGTTCATGCGAGCACATGCCAGGATAACAGTGTCACCACAAGGCCAAGTATGGGTGCGGCTTAGCTGAGTAATTAGGTAAGTTGCTAGATTGTTATGGACCGTGGAAGGCGCGGGGAATGGGAGTCGAGTGAGCACTGCCCTGGGAACTGCACGGCACAAGAGGGGGCCCGTGGGTGGGAGAATTGGAGATTCTAGCCTACTGGTGAAACCTTAGTGAGTCCATACATCTAGTAACCCCTTTGTAAAGGCTATTTTGTGATCTCTTGGCCATACACCGATGGTTGTGTACTGGTATAATGGAGGTTCTGCAGTCGCCGACGGGTGACGAAATCCCAAACTTGTGGGTAAAGAGGTGCAAACTCTGCCGAGTATTAAAACTATCATGATAGCCGAGCTCAGGGTCACGCGCGCCTGGCCAACTTCCATGATTAGTTGGGATGGTGATTGGATTTGGTTATTGAATAGTTTTGGTTTGGTTTTCGGGACTGTTGAGTCCGGGTGATAAGATGGGTTGCATGACTGTTGAGTCATGGCAACAAGGTTGCTCTCGGTGGGAGACGAAGTTGTTTTATGAGATGAAATGGTAGCGAATACGAGATGGTATTCGTGAGATGGTAGCGAATACGAGGAGGTATTCGTGAGCAAGAATGAGTTTGATTGATGACTGGTTGTGACATGGAAGATAATGAACATAATGGAGGTATGATTGGTATTTTAATACATGTTGGGAGTACATTCACCTAAAGATAAGTTGCTGATTTATCGTGGTTTTCGATAAATAACTTTGCTTTCTGCAATGAGCCTTTTTATACCTACCTTGTTATGAGCTACATATCATATTTTCCCGCACTTGCTGAGTACATCATTGTACTCAAACTTGCATTATTTCATCATCAGCAACAGGAGGAGATTATTATGAAGACCAAGTGGAGCATTAGGCGTGTAAATCTGTTCTCAACCTTGCCTGTGGGGATGGAGTAGAGATGGAGCCATTGCTGCCTAGAATTGCTTCCGCATTAGTTAAATTGCTTCCGCATTAGAATAAATACTTCCGCTGCATAGAAATAAAGACTTCCGCTGTGAGCATGAGTCCAAGACTCATGAAACATTGTAATAAACTCTGTTATTCGTGGTTATATATTCTGAATTCAGTTTGTGGAGCATATGTGTATGTGTGATGAACATCCTGGGCACACATATGCATCAGTTCTCGATTCCGTGGTTTTCCACAGAATTGAGGGCGTCACAGATTGGTATCAGAGCCACGGTTGACGGAGGGTTATACGCCTAAATAGGAAACACAGATTGGTACCAGAACCACGGGTTCACGGTAGGTTATACGCTTAGATAGATCACAGATTGGTATCAGATACAGATTGGTAACTAAGCCACGCTGACCATAGGATGCGTAGATTGGCATTGGAACTACCTTGACATAGGATACAAGCCTAGGAGAAGCCATAGTTGGATCACAGATTGGCAACACCCTAAGCCATATAGGACCCCCATTAAACAAGCCTTGAATAGGAGTTGTGAGAGCCCTTGTGATGATTGTTTCCGATTATGTGCATAGTGTGAGTTGTGGGACGTCTCAAAACGTTGTCCATATCCACACATAAGTAAGAAGAGGTGTGAGATGCTTCAGCACTTGTTCATATCCTCATATGGGCTAATATATATAGTCCAACCCACCTTGATGCATATAGTTGAGGGGATCTACCTAAACTTCTAACATTCTATTCTATTTCGTTCTCTCTCACAGATGGTGAGAGGAAACGCCGACCGAAGGAACGTCCGTGACAACCAAGAGGATGGCCACGATGAAGTTCCTGTTAATCCCGGAGCTGGTGAAAACAACCTGGAACGGTTGATGGCCATGCAGAATCAACTTATGCAAACCATGATCCAAACTTTGGGTCAGTTGCAGGCCAACAACAACAACCCCGTTCCAGCACCACCGCCACCACCACCACCAGCCCATAACAGACTGGGTGAGTTCATGAGGACTCGACCACCCACCTTTGCTCAAGCTAATGACCCCATGGAGGCCGACGACTGGTTGAAATCCATGGAGAAGAAGCTTGCCATAGTGCAGTGCAATGACCGAGAGATGGTTCTTTTCACGTCGCACCAACTCATGGGAGCTGTCGCTGACTGGTGGGATGCCCTATGTAACGCTCATGTCGACCCGGAGACGATCACTTGGACTCAGTTCAAAGAGAGTTTCCGCTCTCATTACATCCCTGCCGGTGTAATGATGCTCAAGAGACAGGAGTTTGAAGGTCTCCGCCAAGGACAGAGAAGCGTGAATGAGTATCTCAACAAGTTCACACAACTGTCCCGGTATGCCCCCGAAGATGTCAACTCAGACAAGAGGAAGCAATACCTGTTCATGAGAGGGTTGAACAATGAGATTCAGGTCCAGCTCCTCAACAATGACTACGCAAGCTTTCAAAAGCTGGTTGACAAGGCTATAGTAGTCGAAAGCAAGATCCAAGAGATCGAGCGAGAGGGCAAGAGGAAGATGCCATACCAGCCTCAAGGGAGCAACGTACGACCTCAGTACATGCCCCCAGCTGCACCGCCGTATGGATCGACCGCTCCTGCATACCGCCCTAGTCAGCCACCACAGCAACGACCCGTTGCACCAGCACCTCGTGTGCCCTTGCCTCCTGTGCCCCGACCCAACATGGGCGCTCCTGTTCAAAACCCCCGCCCCAACGTAGCTGCTGCCGTAGGCAACAGGGCATTCTTTGCATGCGAGGAAACAGGACACTTCATGAACCAGTGCCCGAGGAGAGGCCCTGGACAGCAAGTCAACGTGCCCAAGCTGAACCCGCGACCAAACGGAGGGGACAATCAAGGAAACCGTGGACAGCAGAACTATGTTCACGGCAACGTGGACCATGTCTCTGCCGAGGAAGCACAACAGGCTGAGGACGTCGTAATTGGTATGTTCCTTGCCAACTCCAACCCAGCCACCATCTTATTTGATTCTGGAGCATCACATTCCTTCATATCATCCAAGTATGTTGTCAAGCATAATCTACCCATATCACACTTAAAATGTGCTATGTTAGTTAATTCTCCCGGAGGAGAGATGAGGACAAATATAGTATGTCCGAAAGTAAGCCTTAAAATAAGGGGGGTAGACTTCCTTGCCAACCTCATTGTCTTGGATTCCCAAGGGCTTGACATAATACTCGGGATGGATTGGTTAAACAAGCACAACTGGGTAATCCAATGTGCTGAAAGAAGCGTGCAGTTGACAAATGAGCACGGTATTCGTGTTGAGTTTGAGTCAGCCCAACAAACAACCAAAAAGAAAATCTTAAACCACGTCGAAGGAGCAACATTGGACAGCATTCCAGTGGTTCAAGAATTCTCGGACGTGTTTCCAGAGGAGCTTCCAGGTATGCCACCTGATCGGGACATTGAGTTTGCCATTGATTTGGTACCCGGAACTGCACCCATAGCAAAGAGACCCTATAGGATGCCCGTCAATGAACTAGTAGAACTCAAGAAGCAAATTCAGGAGCGGTTGGAGAAGGGTTTTATACGTCCAAGCTCGTCACCATGGGGAGCTCCTATGCTCTTTGTGGGCAAGAAGGATGGGACCCAAAGGATGTGCGTGGACTATAGGTCTCTCAATGAGGTAACAATCAAGAACAAATACCCTCTGCCCCGTATAGAGGACCTATTCGACCAAATGAAAGGAGCCCGAGTGTTCTCCAAGATTGATCTTCGGTCGAGATACTTCCAAATAAAGATAAACCCCTCCAATATACCCAAGACTGCCTTTCGAACACGGTATGGTTCGTATGAATATACCGCCATGTCTTTTGGGCTTAGAAATGCACCCGCATACTTCATGTACAGTATGAACAAAGTCTTCATGGAGTACTTGGATAAGTTCGTCGTGGTTTTCATCGACGACATTATGGTGTATTAAAAAAATGAGGAGGAGCATGAAGAACATTTGAAATTGACCTTGCAGAAAATACATGAGCATCAATTGTATGCCAAGCTTAACAAGTGTCAATTTTGGCTAAAGGAGATATCGTTCCTAGGCCACATTATCTCCGAGGAGGGAGTATCGGTTGATCCCGGAAAATTGGGAGATGTTCTGAAGTGGAACCCACCGCAAAACGTGAGAGATATTCGGAGTTTCCTCTGGATGGCTGGATACTACCGACGCTTTATCAAGGACTTCTCTAAGATAGCAAAGCCTATGACGGAGTTGCTAACGAATGGAAAAGCCTTTCGATGGACACCAGCATGCCAAGAAAGTTTGGAGGAACTCAAGAAAAGGCTAACCACAGCGTTAGTTTTGTTATTACCGGACATGAGCAAGAGCTTTGACATATACTGTGACACATCCAGACAAGGGCTCAGATGTGTGCTCATGCAAGAAGGACAAGTGGTAGCCTATGCCTCACGAAAATTAAAGAAGCACGAGCTTAATTATCCTAAACATGACTTGGAGCTAGCAGCAGTAGTGCATGCATTGAAGATTTGGAGACATTATATCCTTGGTCATCGATGTGAGATCTATACGGATCATAAAAGCCTCAAGTACATATTTACACAAACGGACTTGAATTTGAGGCAACGTCGATGGTTGGAACTCATCAAAGATTACGATGTTGGAATCAACTACCAGCCTAGAAGGGCCAATGTAGTAGCTGATGCATTGAGCCGGAAGGGAGCATGTCACAAACTCACGGTTCGGGAGCTACCACCCGAACTACGTAAGGAGTTCGAAACGGTTACACCTCGTATTCTTAAACAACATGGAAGTGATGGAGATCCACTCTTCATTGGAGAAAGAGATAAGAGATGACCAAGCAACGGATGAGGAGATCAAGGAAAGGATCCGACAAGGAATAGAGAAGGATTTCAAAGAAGATGAGAAGGGTACGCTTTGGCTAGGAAAAAGGATTTGTGTGCCTAACGTGAAGCACATCCGCGACATGATATTAAAAGAGGCACATGATTCACCCTATTCCATACATCCCGGAAGTACCAAAATGTACAAGGACTTGAAGACTTGTTATTGGTGGGATTGTATGAAAAGGGACATAGCCGAATATGTTGCCCTATGCGACACATGTGAATGGGTGAAGGCCGAACATCAAAGACCCGTTGGATTGTTGCAACCTTTGAAGGTACCCGAGTGGAAGTGGGAGGACATCAGTATGGATTTCATCGTCGGATTGCCATGTACTTAGTCGGGTTCTGACTCCATCTGGGTTATCGTGGACCGACTGACGAAAACAGCCCATTTTCTCCCTATAAGGGCCAAGTACAACATTGCACAATTAGCCGAGTTGCATGGAGCAGATCGTGTGCCGCCATGGAGTCCCGAGGAGGATAGTCTCCGATCGAGGTTCTCAGTTTACCTCTAGATTTTGGAAGAAGCTGCAGAAAGCTATTGGTACACAACTGGATTTTAGCTCCGCCTATCACCCACAAAACGATGGACAAACTGAAAGGACAAACCAAATTTTGGAGGACATGTTGAGAGCTTGCGCCTTGAAACGTGGGCATAGATGGGATAGGAGTTTACCATACGCCTAATTCTCATATAACAACAGCTATCAAGCTAGCTTGAAGATGTCGCCTTTCGAAGCATTGTATGGTAGGTGGTTTAGAATGCCGCTGTTTTGGAACGAGACCGGAGAGAACCAGGTGTTTGGACCCGAAGTGCTACAAGAAGATGAAAAGCAAGTTCAAACAATATAGGAGAACTTAAAGGCTGCTCAGTCACGACAAAAAGGCTATGCGGACAATAGGAGAAGGAAGTTGACCTTCAAAGTGGGAGACTTCGTATACCTTAAGTTATCGCCTATCCGTGGCCAACGTTTCAACGTCAAAGGCAAGCTAGCACCTCGCTACATCGGACCATTTAAGATTTTGGACAGGTGAGGAGAAGTAGCCTATCGACTAGAGCTCCCAACATATCTCTCCGACGTACATGACGTGTTTCATGTATCCCAGCTCAAGAAGTGCTTGAGAGTACCAGAGGAGCAAATACCAATGGAAGAGCTTGAACTTCAAGAGGACCTGACTTATACGGAGCACCCTGTCCAAATTTTGGACGTAAAGGAAAGGGTCACAAGGAACAAAGTGATCCGATGGTGTAAGGTACAATGGAGCCATCACACTAAAGCTGAAGCTACATGGGAGCGTGAAGAAGACATCAAGGCAGAATTTCCTCATCTATTCTCTACTAACGAATCTCGAGGGCGAGATTCAATTTAAGGGGGGTAGATTTGTGACACCCTCATTTCTGGTTTCTGCATATATTCATGTTTCATGTAGAAAAACATTTTAAAAGAAGAAGGAACAGAGAAAATATCAAAAGGATAGCCAAAAAAGAGCCGAATCCAGTTCACAGGGAGCGCCGAAGACAACTCGCGTGGCTCGCTGGCCACGTGGCGTGTTCGGAGCTCATCCCTGCAAAGTGGGGGAGGTCCGCCGCTAAACTGGCTACGTGGCAGGCTCGAGGCTCATCTCCGCAAAGGGGGAGAGGTCCGACCCCGTGAGACACGTGTTGCCCCCGGAGCTAGCCTATGTGGAGAAGCAAGGCCAGCCACAGGACACATGTCACCTTCAGAGCTAGTCACCACGGAAATCAGAGGACCAGTCGCGCGAGATACGTGTCGATCTCGGAGCTCACCTCCGAGAGGTCCGGTTCTATTGGACACATGTCGCCACCGGAGCTTATTTCCAGGAGGTCCGACACTGTTGGACACGTGTCGACCTCGGAGCTCGTCTCTGAGGAAAAAGGGAGTCCGGTGCTACTTGACACGTGGCATTCACGGAGCTCGCCTCCGAAGAGAGGGAGGTCCGAAATGGATACGTGGCACATCTGGAGCCACCTCTGAAGAGAGGGAAGGTCCGGCACTGACACGTGGCGTGCGCAGAGCCACCTCCGAATAGAGAAGAGGTCCCAACCCCCAGATACGTGGCGCACGCTGAGCTCACCTCTGGAGGAGAGGGAGGTCTCGCTCGCTTGATACGCAAAAAAACCGGAGCTCGTCTCTGCGGAAAGGGGCGACCAGGCCCCGGTGGACACGTGGAGTTTCCGGAGCTCATCACCACAGAGGTAACGAGTTCTGGATCGGTTTTTGGATTTTGTACGCGTGGAAATACCAGTACGGAGAGGAAACCGACATGAATTCCACAATGTTACCGCACCAAATCAACTAAAGATAAGATTGTTAAGTTCAACGACAATCTGAATAGGACTCTTATTTGAAATACAATCAGATTAGGACTCTTCTTCTCCCGATTATAAATAGAACCAGAACCTTTGGCCGAAACCACGAACTTCTTTTCCAACTCCAGAGCTGACGACTTAGAGCCGTAGCCCCAACTCGCCGAGTAAGCCCATCGCCGGAGTTCAGTCGAGGAAGATCGCCGTAAGGGAGTCCCAACGATCTGTCTTGCTAAGAGAAGGACCCCGAGATCCAGAAGAGCGTAAGGTAGGGCTCCAATATCACCTTACGACATCATCGTGTTTTCTTTACATCTGTTCTTCAATTCCTTTCGAACAGAAGCTTTCTCATGGACAGATCACTTGTTGATCGGGTTGATCTAAAGACAAGATCATCACCACGTACGCATTTGATCCGAACACCTCTGTTCATCATAAAATCCATGCAAACCATGCAAGAATACGTACAAACTGATCTAATAAAAACTGATCATAGGATAGCATGCGTATGCATCATCGCATCTAGTTAAAGTTTGTACATGATATTGATTGCTGTGAATCTTGTATGTGCGTGATCCTGTATAGAAGGACAAGCTCAGGGAGCTGTCTACGACGAGCTGCAACGACAAGGTTTCGAGATCCAAGAGCAACAGGAACCGCAAGAACAAGGCAAGTGCCCCTTGACCATATTGATCCTATGTTTTGGGAAAAACTGTTTTGTTTTGCGAAAAGGTGTGTGTGCTGAGTCAAACATGATGGGAAACCTTTTATAGGAGTTTACTAGTTTTTGTTAAACCACCCTTGTCGCCAGGGAAGTTTATGAGTCAGGTATGGTTTTTGCTTTTATGCTTCGCTGAGTCCATGGGATTGGAAAGCGAGATAGATGTGTCTAGCTAACTGTACTCGTAATGATAATGAGAAACTGATGTTGTTAATGAATATGGATCGGAGGGAGATCTAGGCAAGACTGGGTTTGTGAATAAGGTAGCATGAGATGGTGGTTTGCTTGCCGTAGATCTAAGGACCGGTTGATGCGAGCACATGCCAGGATAACAGTGCCACCACAAGGCCAAGTATGGGTGCGGCTTAGCTGAGTAATTAGGTAAGTTGCTAGATTGTTATGGACCGTGGAAGGCGTGAGGAATGGGAGTCGAGTGAGGACTGCCCTGGGAACTGCACGGCACAAGAGGGGGCCCGTGGGTGGGAGTATTGGAGATTCTAGCCTGTCGGTGAAACCTTAGTGAGTCAATACATCTAGTAACGCCTTTGTAAAGGCTATTTTGTGATCTCTTGGCCATACACCGACGGTTGTGTACTGGTATAATGGAGGTTCTGCAGTCGCCGACGGGTGACGAAATCACAAACTTGTGGGTAAAAAGGTGCAAACTCTGCCGAGTCTTAAAACTATCATGATAGCCGAGCTTACGGTCACGAGCGCCTGGCCAACTTCCATGATTAGTTGGGATGGTGATTGGATATGTTTATTGAATTGTTTTGGTTTGGTTTTCAGGACTGTTGAGTCCGGGTGATAAGATGGGTTGCATGACTGTTGAGTCATGGCAACAAGGTTGGTCTCGGTGGGAGACAAAGTTGTTTTATGAGATGAAATGGTAGCGAATACGAGATGGTATTCGTGAGATGGTAGCGAATACGAGGAGGTATTCGTGTGCAAGAATGAGGTTGATTGATGACTGGTTCTGACATGGAAGATAATGAACATAATGGAGGTATGATTGGTATTTTAATACATGTTGGGAGTACATTCACCTAAAGATAAGTTGCTGATTTATCGTGGTTTTTGATAAATAACTTTGCTTTCTGCAATGAGCCTTTTTATACCTACCTTGTTATGAGCTACATATCATATTTTCCCACACTTGCTGAGTACATCATTGTACTCAAACTTGCATTATTTCATCATCAGCAACAGGAGGAGATTATTATGAAGACCAAGTGGAGCATTAGGCGTGTAAATCTGTTCTCAACCTTGCCTGTGGGGATGGAGTAGAGATGGAGCTATTGCTGCCTAGAATTGCTTCCACATTAGTTAAATTGCTTCCGCATTAGAATAAAGACTTCCGCTGCATAGAAATAAAGACTTCTGCTGTGAGCATGAGTCCAAGACTCATGAAACATTGTAATAAACTCTGTTATTCGTGGTTATATATTCTGAATTCAATTTGTGAAGTATATGTGTATGTGTGATGAACATCCTGGGCACACATATGCATCAGTTCTCGGTTCCATGGTTTTCCACAGAATTGAGGGCGTCACAGATTCTAGAAGATATGCTGAGAGCATGTGCCATAGATCATGGAAATAATTTGGATAACCATTTGCCATTAGTGGATTTTTCCTACAATAATGGTTATCAATCAAGCATTGAAATGGCACCATACGAAGCACTATATGGCAGGAAGTGCCGCACACCACTCAACAGGTGTGAATCCGGTGAGAGGGTGATATTCAGTATTGATCTTGTTAAAGACGCCGAAGAGTCAGTCTAGCTTATTCAAGCGAATTTTAAAGCCGCTCAATCTCGCCAGAAAATTTATGCGGACAAGCGACGCCAACCCTTGTATTTTGAAGTCGGAGATCATGTCTATCTCCGAGTATCCCCGATGAAGGGAATTCATCGATTCGGGGTCAAGGGAAAGCTAGCTCCTCGTTTTGATGGTCCATTCCTTATTACGGAACGGTGTGTACTGGTAGCCTACCGTTTAAGGATGCCAACATCATTGTCGAGCATACATGAAATTTTTCATGTCTCACAACTGAGGAAATGTTTGAAGGAGCCGACGGAGCTTCTTTTGGAAGACATGGAAGCATTACAACTGGATCTCACCTACATCAAGAAACTGGTACAAATCCTTGATGAAAAGACTCGTGAAACAAGGCGTCAGTCGATGTGGTTTTACAAAGTGTTATGGAGTAACCACACCGACGAAGAGGCTACATGGGAAAGCGGGGATTTTCTCTGAATGAATTGCCCAGAACTATTATTGAGCTATAACTGGTAACATTCTTCTTCCATATCGTTCTTTTTTCTAATCTCGGGACGAGACTCTTTTAAGGAGGGAGGATTGTAAATGCCCCAAGTTCAGAATGCATAGCTCCTTGTAGAACTTAATTCTGTGGAGTCAAATCGAATTCTAATTAGGGTTTCAAATTCAAAATTCCGGCTATATGCAATAAAGGAAACCTAGCCACAAAGGAATTAAACCACAACCCTTTTTAATGTGACCACAAGAGAAGGTTAACCCGCTTAATTCAAATTCAAATTTTAGATTTGCTGAGATCTCTGAATTCAAATTTGGAGCTAAGTTTGTGTGTGTGTGGGGGGGGGGGGAGACCTCGGTGGGACCCGAAGGTCAGTGGGACAGAGGCCACGTTGAAATTCTATTCTCTGTGAGCATGATACCGAGGGGTGAGGCATTCCACCGAGCTGTCTGTGCCGTTGCTTATCACCGAGGCGGTTCAATTCTTCATTCTCAGCTGCGTGCTAAACATCGAGGATGCACAACACAATTGTGTTTTCGGTGCTCGTCACTCCAACGAAACAGAACCCTTTTCGCGCGCTCACCCGAGACAACCCGGCGCCGCCTCTCGGTGAACCTTGCCGATCGGTTTCCGGTGTGTTTGACCCTGGTGGAGCCGCCCGAGATATGCCCATCAGTCCTCTACCTCCCCAACACATCCTCAGCCCATGGCCGGCCTTTACGACCGGTGCCGAGCCGTTCTTCCCCAGAAAAACAGAGCACGACACCGCCTCTCGGTTCCATGTAGCCCGGCCACTCCCGTATGCCTACGGCTCAAGCAAAGTCATTTTAAGGTGTGCCACCACGTCTTGCTACTACTACCTAAAGTCCCCCTACTCTTCCCTGTCGCCGGCTAACCAGAATTCATGTTTTACCGCCGGAGTACGTGAAGAACCGACACTAGATAAAACGTGAAATTAGCCCAAACTACTTGACCAACGTTCATGCAACTCAAGCCACAGAAGATAGCTGCCCTAGCACCCTCTCATGCCGAAGCACGAAGGAATCTGTCCCTCCTACGCCCTGGCCGATGGGAAATCGCCATCGCTGGCCAAAACGGCTCGGTTCACCGTCGAGCTCCCATTTGCGGACGTTTTCGGCTCGGGTTTGGGGTGGAATCGTGTTCTACGTGCTCTAGTGATGGTGTAAGGCAATTTGGTTCATCAGGAGAGGGTCGGGACACACCGGTCCTTGCCAGTGCCGCACATCAGAGCCACCCCACCGGTGTCGAGTATTTTCCGGCCGTTTTCATGCGGGGAAAGTTTGGCCGGCAGCTGCACTACGATGTGAGGAGCGTGTAGGGCGAAGCCGGAGCTAATTTGCTGGAGATATGAGGGAGAACGAGCTGCGCCACCCCTCTGTCCGGCATGCACACACGGGTTATGTCCGAAGTTGAAGAAGGGACTGACTCGTGGGCCCCACTTTTGAATTTCTCTGTGTAAAACAAATCCAGAAAAGGGTGCAACTTTGCAAGTCCATAACTCGGGGTAGAAAACTTCAAAATTAGTGAGACAAATTTTGTTGGAATCATTATGAAGAATACTTTGCAGAGAAACAAATTGGTAGCTACGAAAATGCCTAGGAAATTCTTTACAATTGTTTTAGTAAATCCTTTAGGGACTAATTTCAGAAAAATTCTTCATGAAACATTCCCAATTTTGGGCAGCAAATATTTATCTCAGTTCCTGAGCTCCAGTAAAAATCTTAGGATTTTTGGAGATGATTAAGAGGGCTTAATCAGTAAGTTTTCTCAGGGTTATTTAAAAGGGCTGAAAAATTACAGAAACTAATTCAAGAAAACAGAACGGAACTTCAATCCTCCATTCTGGCCAGCAGAAGACTTAGAAAAATCTGGACCAAATTTTCCTAAGAACCTTAGGTTCAGACCTATAGGATATCAAATTCTTCAATGTGACCAAGTCTAGTTAAATTCCTATAAATCATTGAACATTAAAATTATTATGGCCAAATTCTTCCTCAAAAACCTCTTAAAATTTTACCATAACCCTATCATGATATTAGAAAGGTTCTGTAAAAATTTCAACCCAAGAGTCCTCTGTTTGCATATAGTTTGCTTCTGTAGTTTGATATGGAACATTATTTCATAATGTGACGCATTTCTTTAAATTGATCATTTCGATAGCGATACATCTCGCGAATACTTTGGAGGCCGCTGACTTGATTCTATTGAAAGAAACTTTAGTCGGGATCAACACTAAGGCAAGCCCCGGTTTGCATCAAAATTTACAAGTTTCTATTTGTACTCACTTTATAATGTCTAGCATTTGATTATTGCACTAAGTCTAGTTTGTATGACACTCCACATGCATTTCCCAATAAATCCCTGGAATTTCATTTAGAGTAGGTTTTCACTTAATTATAACTGCTGTTATCAAGTTAAGAAAAGTGGATTAAAAGAGGTATAAATCGAGAAGGCCGTTTCCTACTCATGAAGCGGGATTAAGGGGGATCAATCGGAAGAGTTGGGAATTGATCCACTTAATTGGGAAATGGAGACCAGGCAGTATGGATGGAAGGCTCAAGGACGTGGTCCTGTGAACCTAGTCTCTGTCTGAGTCGATTAAGACCCGTTCTCGTGTGCGGCCCTGCTGGACAAGTTTGAGTTGTGTACCGGATGCATACTGACAATATGGGACCCAGGAAACCGATGTAACATGTTAACCTAGGTGTCAAGTCAATCCCCACCGTCTTATGCAGATGCTGAAAGGAGAGAAAAGTCGGCTCTACGAGGGTTTGCCGTAGTGAGACTTATTCCAAGTCGGTGGAACCGGTTCGAAATTTGTGTATCGTGTGAAAGGTTGCCATATACGACGTTGAGGGGATTGGTTGATCATCGGTCTCAGACGGGCGTGTGTGTCATGTCAGCCGGGTGTTTTTTATTCGAATCATCGTCGCTCGCGGTAGTGAGCATACTTGTTCTCTGCGTCGTGACGTAGTAAGAAACTGGTGGAAAAGAAAGATGCTTCATGGTTAATTCTCATATTGGGGATGAGAGATGATGAGAACCATTCACTAAATTTACTTTCTGCTTTGGGCTAGTGGCGTTGAGACAAAACGTTTCTTGTTTGACTATGGAGTCTCGGTGTTAATGGCGCAAGGTATGTATGAGTCTAGAGTAGCTCACTAAATTTACTTTCTCCTCGGGCAAGGCATCGAGATGAAGCGTTTCTTGTTTAATTGTGGAGTCTTAATGTAAATTGTGCGAGGGTTATAAAAGTTGCTAAAAACTTGAAGTAAGGACCCTCCATTAGCTCAAGTTCATAGTTTATGCAAACTTCTCTATTCAGCCCTCTATTTTCAGCATTTAGAGTTCCATGTGTAGGTTTTCGGTTAAGTCTTGCTGAGCATAAGCTCACGGTTTATTGATACATTATTTTGCAGGTAACGTTGCATAAGGCAATGTTAGCAAGGAAGGGAGAGCTGAGTGGGGAAGCACCCAATAAGGGGTGTGAGTCTCGCTTGGAACCCTGCACGCCACCGAGTTTTTGATGTGGTGCTAGTGTGAAGCATCCGCGGGCAGGATGTCTTCATTTTGCTTAGCGTAGGCTATAGTCCTTCAGTGTATTCTTATCTTCCGCTGCAATCTACACTTGTACATTATTTGTAAAATGTGATAATAATATGTATTAAAGACATATATTGTTGTGTATGTGTGTTTTTCGGATGTGTTCTGTTCGGTGCCGAATCGCACGGCACCACCCAATGTGATTCCTGGACTGTCGGGATGGGGTCCCCACATCTGCGCACAAAGTGGCAACGGACAAATATAATAGAAAGGACATAATTTAAACATTTTTATTGTGTGGTGTTTAACTAAGAGCCGCCTGTGAAATCTGCACCTATATAAGGCTGCATAGAAATTACATAATTTAAACATTTTTCGCAGGCAGTGTTTAACTAAGAGCCACCTGCAAAATCACGCTTATATTAGGCCTCTCAGGCGGTTCTAAATTACAATTTACAAACTGCCTGCACTAATACATCTTCACAGGCGGTGTTTAACAAAGAGCCTCCTGTGAAAATCTGCGCCTATATAAGGCCGCTCGGTCTCCTCGAAAAAGCCCAAGCCTGGAGATTTCACTTAGATGCTGTCAGGCTGCCATAATTTTCCTTTGCCGCCAAAACCCTCACTGCCGAGCTTCGTTGACATGGAAGCATTACAACTGGATCTCACCTACATCAAGAAACCGGTACAAATCCTTGACGAAAAGACTCGTGAAACAAGGCGTCAGTCGATGTGGTTTTACAAAGTGTTATGGAGTAACCACACCGACGAAGAGGCTACATGGGAAAGCGAGGATTTTCTCAGAATGAATTGCCCAGAACTATTATTGAGCTATAACTGGTAACATTCTTCTTCCATATCGTTCTTTTTTCTAATCTCGGGACGAGACTCTTTTAAGGTGGGAGGATTGTAAATGCCCCAAGTTCAGAATGCATAGCTCCTTGTAGAACTTAATTCTGTGGAGTCAAATCGAATTCTAATTAGGGTTTCAAATTCAAAATTCCGGCTATATGCAATAAAGGAAACCTAGCCACAAAGGAATTAAACCACAACCCTTTTTAATGTGACCACAAGAGAAGGTTAACCCGCTTAATTCAAATTCAAATTTTAGATTTGCTGAGATCTCTGAATTCAAATTTGGAGCTAAGTTTGTGTGTGTGTGTGGGGGGGGGGGGGGGGAAGACCTCGGTGGGACCCGAAGGTCAGTGGGACAGAGGCCACGTTGAAATTCTATTCTCTGTGAGCATGATACCGAGGGGTGAGGCATTCCACCGAGCTGTCTGTGCCGTTGCTTATCACCGAGGCGGTTCAATTCTTCTTTCTCAGCTGCGTGCTAAACATCGAGGATGCACAACACAATTGTGTTTTCGGTGCTCGTCACTCCAACGAAACAGAACCCTTTTCGCGCGCTCACCCGAGACAACCCGGCGCCGCCTCTCGGTGAACCTTGCCGATCGGTTTCCGGTGTGTTTGACCCTGGTGGAGCCGCCCGAGATATGCCCATCAGTCCTCTACCTCCCCAACACATCCTCAGCCCATGGCCGGCCTTTATGACCGGTGCCGAGCCGTTCTTCCCCAGAAAAACAGAGCACGACACCGCCTCTCGGTTCCATGTAGCCCGGCCACTCCCGTATGCCTCCGGCTCAAGCAAAGTCATTTTAAGGTGCGCCACCACGTCTTGCTACTCCTACCTAAAGTCCCCCTACTCTTCCCTGTCGCTGGCTAACCAGAATTCGTGTTTTACCGCCGGAGTACGTGAAGAACCGACACTAGATAAAATGTGAAATTAGCCCAAACAACTTGACCAACGTTCATGCAACTCAAGCCACAGAAGATAGCTGCCCTAGCACCCTCCCATGCCGAAGCACGAAGGAATCTGTCCCTCCTACGCCCTGGCCGATGGGAAATCGCCGTCGCCGGCCAAAACGGCTCGGTTCACCGTCGAGCTCCCATTTGCGGACGTTTTCGGCTTGGGTTTGGGGTGGAATCGTGTTCTACGTGCTCTAGTGATGGTGTAAGGCAATTTGGTTCATCAGGAGAGGCTCGGTACACACCGGTCCTTGCCAGCGCCGCACATCAGAGCCGCCCCACCGGTGTCGAGTATTTTCCGGCCGTTTTCATGCGGGGAAAGTTTGCCCGGCAGCTGCACCACGATGTGAGGAGCGTGTAGGGCGAAGCCGGAGCTAATTTGCTGGAGATATGAGGGAGAACGAGCTGCGCCACCCCTCTGTCCGGCGTGCACAAGCGGGTTATGTCCGAGGTTGAAGAAGGGACTGACTCGTGGGCTCCACTTTTGAATTTCTCTGTGTAAAACAAATCCAGAAAAGGGTGCAACTTTGCAAGTCCATAACTCGGGGTAGAAAACTTCAAAATTAGTGAGACAAATTTTGTTGGAATCATTATGAAGAATACTTTGCAGAGAAACAAATTGGTAGCTACGAAAATGCCTAGGAAATTCTTTACAATTGTTTTAATAAATCCTTTAGGGATTAATTTCAGAACAATTCTTCATGAAACATTCCCAATTTTGGGCAGCAAATGTTTATCCCAGTTCCTGAGCTCCAGTAAAAATCTTAGGATTTTTGGAGATGATTAAGAGGGCTTAATCAGTAAGTTTTCTCAGGGTTATTTAAAAGGGCTGAAAAATTACAGAAACTAATTCAAGAAAACAGAACGGAACTTCAATCCTCCATTCTGGCCAGCAGAAGACTTAGAAAAATTTGGACCAATTTTCCTAATAACCTTAGGTCCAGACCTATAGGATATCAAATTCTTCAATGTGACCAAGTCTAGTTAAATTCCTATAAATCATTGAACATTAAAATTATTGTGGCCAAATTCTTCCTCAAAAACCTCTGAAAATTTTACCATAACCCTATCATGATATTAGAAAGGTTCTGTAAAAATTTCAACCCAAGAGTCCTCTGTTTGCATATAGTTTGCTTCTGTAGTTTGATATGGAACTATATTTCATAATGTGACGCATATCTTTAAATTGATCATTTCGATAGCGATACATCTCGCGAAGACTTTGGAGGCCGCTGACTTGATTCTATTGAAAGAAACTTTAGTCGGGATCAACACTAAGGCAAGCCCCGGTTTGCATCAAAATTTACAAGTTTCTATTTGTACTCACTTTATAATGTCTAGCATTTTGATTATTGCACTAAGTCTAGTTTGTATGACACTCCACATGCATTTCCCAATAAATCCCTGGAATTTCATTTAGAGTAGGTTTTCACTTAATTATAACTGCTGTTATCAAGTTAAGAAAAGTGGATTAAAAGAGGTATAAATCGAGAAGGCCGTTTCCTACTCATGAAGCGGGATTAAGGGGGATCAATCGGAAGAGTTGGGAATTGATCCACTTAATTGGAAAATGGAGACCAGGCAGTATGGATGGAAGGCTCAAGGACGTGGTCCTGTGATCCTAGTCTCTGTCTGAGTCGATTAAGACCCATTCTCGTGTGCGGCCCTGCTGGACAAGTTTGAGTTGTGTACCGGATGCATACTGACAATATGGGACCCAGGAAACCGATGTAACATGTTAACCTAGGTTTCAAGTCAATCCCCACCGTCTTATGCAGATGCTGAAAGGAGAGAGAAGTCGGCTCTATGAGGGTTTGCCGTAGTGAGACTTATTCCAAGTCGGTGGAACCGGTTCGACATTTGGGTATCGTGTGAAAGGTTGCCATATACGACGTTGAGGGGATTGCTTAATCATCGGTCTCAGACGGGCGTGTGTGTCATGTCAGCCGGGTGTTTTTTATTCGAATCATCGTCGCTCGCGGTAGTGAGCATACTTGTTCTCTGCGTCGTGACGTAGTAAGAAACTGGTGGAAAAGAAAGATGCTTCATGGTTAATTCTCATATTGGGGATGAGAGATGATGAGAACCATTCACTAAATTTACTTTCTGCTTTGGGCTAGTGGCGTTGAGACAAAACATTTCTTGTTTGACTGTGGAGTCTCGGCGTTAATGGCGCAAGGTATGTATGAGTCTAGAGTAGCTCACTAAATTTACTTTCTTCTTGGGCAAGGCATCTAGATGAAGCGTTTCTTGTTTAATTGTGGAGTCTTAATGTAAATTGTGTGAGGTTATAAAAGTTGCTAAAAACTTGAAGTAAGGACCCTCCATTAGCTCAAGTTCATAGTTTATGCAAACTTCTCTATTCAGCCCTCTATTTTCAGCATTTAGAGTTCCATGTTTAGGTTTTCGGTTAAGTCTTGCTGAGCATAAGCTCACAGTTTATTGATACATTATTTTGCAGGTAACGTTGCATAAGGCAATGTTAGCAAGGAAGGGAGAGCCGAGCAGGGAAGCCCCCAATAAGGGGTCTGAGTCTCGCTTGGAACCCTGCACGCCACCGAGTTTTTGATGTGGTGCTAGTGTGAAGCATCCGCGGGCAGGATGTCTTCATTTTGCTTAGCGTAGGCTATAGTCCTTTAGTGTATTCTTATCTTCCGCAGCAATGTACACTTGTACATTATTTGTAAAATGTGATAATAATATGTATTAAAGACATATATTGTTGTGTATGTGTGTTTTTTGGATGTGTTCTGTTCGGTGCCAAATCGCACGGCACCACCCAATGTGATTCCTGGACTGTCGGGACGGGGTCCCCACATCTGCGCACAAAGTGGCAACGGACAAATATAATAGAAAGGACATAATTTAAACATTTTTATTGTGTGGTGTTTAACTAAGAGCCGCCTGTGAAATCTGCACCTATATAAGGCCGCATAGAAATTACATAATTTAAACATTTTTCGCAGGCAGTGTTTAACTAAGAGCCACCTGCAAAATCGCGCTTATATTAGGCCTCTCAGGCGGTTCTAAATTACAATTTACAAACTGCCTGCACTAATACATCTTCACAGGCGGTGTTTAACAAAGAGCCTCCTGTGAAAATCTGCGCCTATATAAGGCCGCTCGGTCTCCTCGAAAAAGCCCAAGCCTGGAGATTTCACTTAGATGCTGTCAGGCTGCCATAATTTTCCTTTGCCGCCAAAACCCTCACTGCCGAGCTTCATCCTCGCTGCCGACCTTCATCCTCGCCATCCTCGCCGCCAAGCTTTGTCCTCGCCGTCGAGCTTCGTCCTTGCCGCCGAGCTTCGTCGCCATTGCCATCTATGTACGTCCGCCTCTTTCCTCCTTTCTCTCACTCCTCCCTTATCTGTCCCCCACGCCGCTTCCTTCCCTCCCCCTCCATGTGCCGCCTCCCTCCTCGCCTTCACCGCCGGCCGAGTGCCGTCCTCGCCCTCTCCCCGCCTCCCTCCCCCTTTTCTGTCCCCCTCCGGCACCATCGCTGCCACACCCCCGTGCCTTAATCCTCCCCGCACCGCCTCCTCCTTCCCGGCATCTACCTTCACCGTGTGCTGCCCCTCTCCACTGTCCCCCACCGCCGGCTCTATCCTACTGCACCGAGCCCCCCTTTTAGATTGTTTAGATTACTTGTTTAGAGATCTTGAAAATCGCTTAGACTAACTGTTTAGATTTTGTTTGAAGGTGAACCAGAGAGCAAATTGTTTAGAGTACAACTTAATTGTTTACATCAGAAAGCAAAGCAAATTTAGCTCAATTGTTTCTTCTACATTTTCTGTGTGTGTTCATACATGCACCAATTAGTTGTTTAGAATAGTTGTGTTAAAGGAGATAGTCTTATTGTGCTAACAGGTAGTACATGTTGTCTTTGTAATCACTGAGTATTATAACAGGGATACATGTTGTCTTTGTAAATCCACCATGTTCACTCTATTTTATATATTATGATGTGAGTTTACATATTAGGATGTCTTTCTAATCACTTGGTACTATAACAAGAAACCCATTTTGTTGGTTTTCAAGTTCTAACATGGAAGGCCCAAAGAAGAATTGTGCTGGTAGTAATAATGAAGCCGACGATGTTGAGTTTAGTGACTCCAGCAGTTTAGGCTCGTATCACAGTCCATCGGATCCTTTTCCAAATATAAAAATTGAAAAGGCTTCTGAGGGTCTCGACCTGGAATATGACCTGCCGGTGAGGTATGGATCACGAATCTTAACTCCAGCAGTTTAAGTTAATGTTGGTTGTCAAGTATATGAAGCCTTATAATTCTTTTCTACCTATCTCAATTGCCAAGACAACGACGAGGTGACTTCGGCTCCTAAAACCGCAGAAGGTTTTCCAATTGTTGAATCCTCAAATTCAGTCAAGTGAAAACGAGGGCAACGAGGTCCCAATAAGGGTCCATTCAACCGCATCATATACATAACAAGTGTCAGTCTAGATGGGCTTCCCCAAGAAGCACTGGATTCAGTTACAAAGTACCGAAATACATGCGGTTGTCTTGTTAGAGAGCTCGTGCCGATCGGACCCGAAATTGGAGAAAATTCCCTGAGGCGGACAAGAATGAGTTGTGGGAGAAGTTAAAGAAACAATTCAAGTTCCCAAAAGGCACGGAAGAAGCTGTAAAGAAAGCAACATTGGTCTCTTGCGGCCAGAAGTTTCATGGCTGGAAGAGTGAAATGAATGCTTATGTTAAGGACAATAAGGTCCCTAGCCCAAAAAAGATGGGAAAATCACACAAGCTTAGTGACAAGAATTTGTTCGTCAAAAGATCACACATAAGGCTAAAGCCCTAAGTGAATCTAGGTCAGAGCTTGCCAAAAAGAACCAATACCATCATCACTTGGGGTCTGCCGGATATGCCCCCAAAGTTAAGAAATGGCATAAATTATTAGAGGAAACTGTTCGTAAGGGCAATCCTGACCTGCTACAAGGCTGCGATGAGATAACTAAGTGGTCGGTCTTAGCTCAGTCAGGTTTGACCGACGAGAGCAAACTTGAAAAGCCCGACACTGTGAACCAAGTAGAGCAGAAAAATGAAAGAAGTAATTGAAAAGCAACAGAAGGGTCTCTTCAAGCCAAAGAGGGAGAATGTCCAACTTACCACTATCGTAGGCAACCCTGAACATGATGGACGGGTTCGAGCAATCTCTTCTCAGATGTCTTAGAGAGATGGTTTCTCGAATGATAAAGAGTTATATAGAAGACGTGACAAGTTCAAGAAGACAATTGAAGATACGATTGATCAAAATGTCAAGGCATCTATGAAAGAAAGAATAGATGAACTTATAAAATTGGGACAAATACCGACACAGAATAGAGCGATGGTTCCCGTGGCAATGGAGCATTTCATATCTCTAACTTCCTACCCTAGCAGCGTAGATTCTGTGCCAGGCTCAGGGTCAACCCATAAGTTCCCTGTCATGTATATTGTTAAGGACACATCTTTTCGTCTTCTTGTCCTGATCGGCAGAGCAGGGAACTGAAACAGCCGCTCTGATACCCTTTGTCACAGCTCTGGTACCACGCTGTGAGGGACAGGACCTCGTCAGGTGGTGCCGTGATATGCAGCACCCAACAGCACACGGGTCGATGAAACACATCAAATTACATAAATCATTTGCGGAAGCATACGAGAATGTTTTACAAGTACTTATATCAATATAACCTACAGCGGAAGACTAGAACTCTAACGACTCATTTCTAACTTAGCAAACAAAGAAACAGTCCGGCCCGCGGATGTTTCTTACTAGCAACACGAAGAACAATCTGCAGCGGCGAGGATGCTCTTGAGTAACCACTCGGAGGTTCCCGAGTCTCATCGGCATCCCTTCATAAGCATGAAGTCAAACCTGCAAAACAACTCGTATAGCATCCGTGAGCACAACACTCAGCAAGACTTAACCGTCACCCTAAACAGGAAACTCTATGTGAGGTTATGAACCTAAAATAGGATGGCATAAGCATAATTAAACTCGCCTAAAAGTGAATCCTTACTTTCAGGTATTGATTGCAGCATTTTAAGTAACCTTGGGCACGCCGCATCGGGAGTCCACAATCAAACAAGAAATGGTTTCCCCTGATGTAAATTTCTCATGGCATAAAAGAATCGAGTTTGCACTAGCCTATTCATCAAGATCCAATACAAAGCTAGTATGAAACTTCAAATCAATGTGATTACATCCTTCTCATGCAAGTTCTTACTACGTCACGACTGTGAGAACAAGTATGCTCAGTCCATTCCGCGAGCGACGGTGATTCGAATCAATAACACCCGGACTACACAACATGTACGCCCGTACTCGACGTTGCCTACAGCAACCATCACTGACGTCGTACACGGCAGCCTTTCTCCCGTTTCACCCCCGTTGAATCGATCAAGTCACCCCGTACAGTAGCTACTCTCATGTTGCACCTACCGACGTGAGATGTCATGAGAATGTTCCCCACATACTGCACACCGGCCGTCCGCCTGAGGCGACCCGAGAAGTCCCAACGACAGCTTCCCGAGGTACATCGGTTTACTTGGTCCCATAATACCAGCATGAGTCTGGTAAACAACTCAAACTTGTTCAACAGGGCTGCATACGGATCAGTCCTTGACTGACACGGACAGGACTATAGCACCCAGGCCCCTATGTCCTGCTGCCCCTACAACCTTCCGGTCTCAACTTTAACTTGCTACTTCATTTATGAACCAATCCCGTATGCCCCTGTTGTTCCTGAACCTGCGAGTAGCATCTCACCGCTCGACTTCTACCGAACCTTAATTAAGTATGGAAGTTCTACACGGTGTAAAGACACCTACCCAATACTCCATGGGTTCATTTGGTTATGCAAGAGGAGTATCAAACACTAGACTTAATGCACAATTCATATCTTAACCGAAAGTGAATACAAAATAAAAACTTAACATCTGTTAAATGCAAACCGGAGCTTGCCTGTTTTGCAGGGTAGTCGTATATAAATTCAGTTAGTATCCTTGCTGATCAACCTTCTCCGGAGAGCTTGATCTACTTCAATGAATCGCTCCTTTGAATCCCCTTCGTTGTGGTTCCTATGGAAGTGCATATGAACATGTTTTATAGAATGTAATGGAAAGGAGATATAGAAGGGAGTTCTTAGGAACAGAGGTTGTGTGGAAAAGCCAAGAATGGCCTTGTTTGCCTCTGTTGTGTAAAGAAACAGAAAGGATCTATTTGATCTTAATGCCTTAGCTATACACTAACTATTTTCCCTAATGAACATAATAGATGAGCTGAAAAGAATTGGATGCACTGAAGAACAAGAACTCCAATGGCCTCAAAACTTTTACAGCAGGTTCTATACTACATACGGATTTAGCTTGCCAAATTGCAGCTAATGTGGAGTCAAATTGTGTTCTCTATAATTCTCACAATGTCTCTCATGTATTTCCACCTATACATAAGTATGGAGAATAAGAACAGGGAGTTCTACAGCTCAACTTGGGCTTATAATTGTGAGTTCCTGGGCACATGAAAGTAATCTGCTCCAAAATTCAGCCCTTTTACTTGAGTAGTTCTCCCAGAACAATTCTTTAAGTATTTCTACTCAAAAGAATTAATTCTGAAGTAATGTGCATTTTCATGCCCAATTAAGTGAACTACAATTTCAAGTATGTCTCAGAGAGCTTGTCTAAATTTTCCTATGATTTTTGGAGCTATGGATTGCCCAGAATAGATTTTTGAAGTGGGAAACATTTTTCTGAAAATGTTTCTGGACTCTTATGAATACAGCAGTTTGTATTTGGCAAATTCCTACTCAAATGATCTTCAAATGAGCTGAAACTTTGCTAGAAGGTCAAAACTATGCCAAGGAATATTCTGGCAAAAATTTGAGGATTTTTGGATAGCCCAAACTCCCTCAATAATTCTTTTTCAGAAAAACTTCAAAGAATTTTCCAGAATACAATATTGGCTTTCATACAAATCTGAGTACATATTTGGATAGAACTCTGAAATATGAATCCAACCCAATTGGAATCACTCAATTTGGAGGTTTCTACAAGGAGCTATGATTTTACAAAGTTTGAGCCACCACTATAATTGTTTTCATACTGAAAACTCCACTGGGCCCGCTTATTTAAATGCCAGCTAATCAGAAATGGGCCACACCGGGGCCGCAGCTTTTCAACGCGCCAGCACACTAAATCCTAGCCACAGCCGATCGGAGATTTACATTTTTGAGCCGCTGACAGCCGGGACCCACGGCCTTCTTCTTCCCCTGGCCGGCCCTTCGCGCGCCCGCGCGCTCAGCTCGCCGGAGCAAGCTGGGGCTCGCCGGCTGGCCGTTCTCAGCCGCCACCCGAGCTAAAACTCGCCGCCAGTGCGTGATTTACATCGAGGAACATGGCTATGGGGTCAGTTCGAGCTGCCGGTGACCGAAAATACCCCGGCGACGTGCAGCGGCCTCGGTTGAGGTTCGGCGCCGTCGGCCGTGGGTTCTAACCCGCCAAAACCTCGACCAACTAGCTCTACAGCATCAGTACACCTCTAGGAAGCTCGACAAGGCCTCAAAGGTGTTCAAAAATGGCTGCAAGTTGGTCGGCACAGTGTGACCAATCGTGTCCGCCATGAACGCCTTTGATCAAGCTCAAAATCCGTCGCTCCTAGCCGGTTTCATGCAATGGATGCTAAAGGATTCTGATCGCCGGCTAGTCCAGCACCTATGTGCCAAGTTTGATAACCTAAGAAGGATTGGAGAGGGGGAATTTTCAGAAATCGTACCGGCCGCTCGGGTTTAACTTGCCGGAGCAAAACTTCGAATTTCCCTGTTGATGCTTCACTGTTTGCTCCACACATTGGAGGGGAGCAGCACCACCGTAACGCACTCCCATAGCCATGATCGCTCGGCCATGAAAGCTCTTGTGGAGGGCTGTCCACGAGCGCCCGATCACGTTCTTGAGCTAGGTCGCCGCTGTGGCGGTTGTTCTCGGGCAAGGGAGGCCGGAACTCGCTCGTTTCCGGGTCGGGGAGTTGTGTGCAGAGCTCAGAGTGTGGTTTAGCAGCTCGGGAAGGGAAGGGCGCGAGTGTTTTGCTGTTCTTCCGATCGGGCCGAGCAGCGGAGGGGAGGAAGTGGCTCTGTTCAGCGTCGCCCGCGAGGAGGAGAAGGCAAATGATCTTTGCTTCGGTCTGAGGCGGTAAGGACCACGTTGAGGCACGAGGAAACCGCCCTGGGCGCCAGCGCGTCGAAAATTGAAGCAGCTGGTGGCGCTGCCGATGCTCCCGGTGGCTCCACGGTGAAAACAGCTCGGTTGACTGAAGACAGGGCTATGCTTAGTGTGCAAGTTTCCCCCATTCTCAGTCTATGACATGTGGGCTCCACCCAACATTCTCCCCAAAAGATCTCATCAAGTTGATCTTCTCAAACTCCAATATTCTGAGTTTTGAAAGGTAACTAGAATTCGAATTCTCCAAATTCAGTTTGAATTTGCATGACAAAATTTGAATTTGGTTAGTATTTGAAAATGCTTCTCTTTAACTCCCTTTTGAGACCACCCTACAAATGAAAAGTTTGTGATACACTTTTGCCACGATTTCCATCCATAGGGACGCATGTTTATTCGAAGTTTTGGCCACCATATTGTGAACTTTGAATTTCAAATCTGATTTTTAAACTTGCATGCAAAGAGGCATTTAAATCATTATTGGTTCAACCCTTTCAAATAAAAATGTGAGCCTCATTTTGGATTGTCATCCATGTATTACTTTGCATGAAGAAAAGTTTTAGCAAGTCCCATTTTTCATGTCTTTGCCACACATATGAACTCAAACTTTAGTTTTATTCATGTACATGTTTTGGTACTTTTACAGGAACAAAACAAAACAGGTATCCACTGCTATGGCAAAGCTGAACCTTGTCTTCAACAGCAATCCACTTCCATTGTATTATGACGTGGTGCAAGTTCTTCAGATCATTGATAATGATTATGAAGATTATGAAATAAACCACATCACCACCTGAGGGGATCACGACTCTGGGGCAGGCCGTCAAGCAATTAATCCTTTAGCACCGACGCGATATTGTGTTATTGGACGATGAGACGAGGTCTAGCCCCATTGCATCTTGAAAGACTGCAGCCCTGTCTTCTTCGCCGAAAGTCCAGCAAGATCCACTTCCGCTATATCCCAGCAAGGATGATAGTAACCTTGTCAGTAAATATAACTAAGAGCAACCAGTTGAACAACATCTTGAAGCAGTACAAGAGCAAGCTGCTTGTAGTAAAGAGCAATAAGTAGAACAATAGGTTCAACAACAGGCCAATGTACAACTTTCGACGACTACTACTCGGTCAGTGCCTGTGAAAGTTAGCTCATACGAGAATTAGGAACCTTCTAGAGAAGTGTCAGAAAATTTGGAAAAAAACAAAGAAAAATATTACAAAATCTAATGCATCTCATGCTTCACACAAGCCAGCATTAGAAAATATTTAGGAGTGGGAAGAAGATGGTGTGAAATATACTCGAGAGATAGCTTTAGTTAAACCAGGAGTTCTAGTATACAAGATTCAGGACGTTCCTCCTGAATATGAGAATGGAATGCCGTTCATGACATCAGCACATATTAGCAAACAACATTTCTCACTCAGAAGAATGCACGAGTGATACATCACTGCCAGCACAAAATATGACAATTGTTACGTCACATTCGTGTGCCAAAAGAAGCATTCTGGAGCGTTGGAGAAGATAAACGAGCCCATCTCTTTGAAGATCTGCGGGGCCTTTTCTATCAAGGCATGCTCAAAATCAACCTTCTACTCGTCTGGTGCTTGTAAGTGCCTTTAATATTTTGTATTTGCTTTTCTTACTACAAACATACACATGTCATGAGATTATAACAATTCTGTACTTATTCAATAGGATGCAATACATGGATAATGAAAAGTTGAAGTCCAAGACAGGTATCCTTGACCCTACAGAGATTGCAAAGTTGAATTTTGAATTTTAGGTGCAACGGGACTCAGAACAGTACAAGCGCATGACAAAAAACAGTTTGAAAAATCAATCACAAGCCAAAAGAGGGATAAAAAGACAAAGGTTGCAGTCTACATAGGACCATATTTAACTTTGTCCGAGATGGCAAGGACCTCATAAAAGCTCAGTACCACTTCGAGTAAGTTCGACACATGGCATAGAAATAGCAATTATTGCTAATTTTCAACTTAACACGTGTGTTGTACGTGTGCAATAAACACTACATAATGATCTCCATCAAGCCAACACAGGGTTTAGCAAAGGTCTTGGACTCAGCCGATTACTCACAAGATACTTACAAAGATTTCCTTGACATTTTGAGAAGGTACGGTTATTCAATACTTTTAATATACACGCATATATATAGGTTGGCAACTCTTATATGACATTCCTTGTATGACAGCGCTAGGTGATTTAACACGAAAAAACTTGGCGGTTAGAGACCTACTACTAAGGATGCCTTGCATATATCAACATATTATCCTTGTCCCAAGAAGCCTTCTTGGTGCGTCTTATGCGGGTATTATGTATGCGAGCATATTCGGACCGCCTGCGAATATAGAGTGAATCATGGCGATGTAAGTTATCCTTAATGTCAATATTGTATTTTTCTTACTTTTGAGTTTTCATTTTCATTGTAACTAGCGTATTTTAATACTATTATGTTATCATTGTCACCAACGCATTTTAAACCTTGTTATGTGCTTCATTGCAGCACACGAAGAATGTGGACAGATAATAGTCGGCTTCTAGGGATATGCCTGGTGGAGCCGAGAAGAATGCAAATGAACTGTGTACCTTCATGTGTCACGAATATTTCCACTGAAAAGGGTAGTTCTTCGACGATGTAGGTGTAATAGCTAATGTGCTAGAACTTTGCCAGTATACTGATTGGGTTTTAGGGAAAAACTTGAAAACTATAAATTGAGATGACTTCTTGGTAATATTGTGTTGATGATGCTTGTCAGAATATATTGTTTCTATTTTGTGTGAACGTGCATAAGAAATTGACCTAGAAATCAGACCTAACAAACCGCCGCCTATGATAATATAATTTCACAGACGGCTTATCGTAGGTAAAAAACCGCCTGCGATAATAGATTTACACAGGCAGCTAATCTTATGTTACAAACTGCCTGTGATAAAGATTCTTCATAGGTGGCTAGTCGTAGGTAAAGAACCTCCAGCGATAATAGACTGACACAGGCGGATACTCTTTACGTTACAAACTGCCTTTGATAATGGAGTTACACAGGCGGCTAGTCGTAGTTAAAGAACCGCATGAGATAATAGAGTTACACAGACGGATAATCTTATGTTACAAACCGCCCGTGATAAAGATTATTCACAGGCGGCTAGTCGTAGGTAAACAACTGCCTGCTATAACAGAGTTACACAGGTGGATACTCTTTATGATACAAACCGCCTGTGATAAAGATTCTTCATAGGCGGCTAGTCATAGGTACTGAACCGCCTGCGATAATGGAGTTATAATAGGCGAACACTCTTACGTTACAAAACACCTGTGATAAAGAGTCTTCATAGACGGCTAGTCATACGTATATATAGAACCGCCTGTTATAATCTTTTTACAGGCGGTTGAAGTTTCCGCATGCGAAAATTGATGATTATCACGGGCTCTTTGTTTTAGGCGGTTTTGAAAACCGCATGTGATGATACGTTTAGAGCCGCCTGAGATGAAGCTTCTTGTAGTAGTGATTAGGTCAGCTCAAGGAGAAAATTAGTGGGAGAAATTAAAAAATTTCATTAAATGGGTGTGAGATCAATTCAAATCAGAAAGTTAAACCTAGAATTGTAAAAATAACAATCTGATCTCATATTTGAGTTCCTCATGTCCAAATTAGCCAGGCTACCAAATTTCATAAATTTTAAAGCAAGTTTATTAAATAAATTAAATAATACATAAAGAGTAATTCATTTTCAAAATTCTGAATTCTACATTCAACTTGATCCAAAATAAATTTGATTGCACCATTGGATTTCACATGTACACTTTAGTCTAGTTGCAAATTTTACCATTTTTTGAATTGGTTTACTATTTTAAATTGAATTTTCAAAGTGAATAAGAGAAGAGGTGGGACCCACATGTCAACAGTGAGTGTTGAGTTTCTCTTCCTCTCTTGCGCGTGCGTTCACCGGCTGCTGATGTGCGTTCCAGTGCGCTAGCAGCTGCTGGCAAGCTGCTGTAAAGTCGATGTGATATCCTTCTCACCGCTCTCATGTTTTCTCTACTCACTCGGTTGGATTTAGCCTCTCACCGATCGGCCGCTCGAACCCCTCATCGCCGCCGAGTTTGGGTCGCTGTGGACCGGTCAATTCGGCCGTTGTCTCGTGTCGCTCCACGAGGCAAAAAGATGCATCATAGATCTCTTTTGCTCACGGTGCAAGCCGATCTTCAAATCTTTCATCATAGCCAAAGTATTTCGAGTTTTCCCCTCGATCAGTTCATAAGAGCAGAGGTGGTCTCGAGTGCGACGGACCGAAATCCGTACATTCCAGGATCACAGAGGGTGATGCTGCACGATGCGACACCCAACAGTACACACGATAAGAAACATAGTATTACATTGAAACTTACTGATTTTGTACAAAAGTAGTACACTCTTCAGTTACAACTCCTGTACAGAGTCTACTACAGCGGAAGATATTTACACAACTCACGCCAACACCTAACTAGACAAAGCTGGTTGTCCGGCCCTACTGACAACCCACACTAGCTACACTCAGCCTCAGTGTGGCGTGTACGGCTCCCACACAGACGTAGTCCCAGACGGAGGGTAGCCTTCGCAGGTGGACTCGTACTCCGAGTCCATGGGGTATTCCTCACCTGCAAACAGTTATAGCAGCAACCGTGAGCACGATGGCTCAGCAAGTCTTAACCGACTCTTCTACACATGAAATATACATGCCGGTAATAAAAAAATAGGATGGCAATTTGCAGCAAAGGACATGCCTACAAGTTCATCCTTATTTTAGCCACAAGTTAATGGTTAATGAATCTGAACTTTAGTGAGCAAGATTTGGTGGCACACATGTAGCAATACGATTTATTCATATCAGCAGTATTGTCTTCAACATTCCATATTTTTACCTACGTCACGACACAGTGAACAAGCGGTACTCATAACCGTGAGGGACGGTAAATCGACTCGTTATACACCTGCAGGGATACCCGAATAGCACGTCACGTACGCTCATCCGTGGATCTGCACAGCACACTCACTCGATATTGCACGGAACAACCTTTCACCAAACAGCCCAATCCTTTAACCGGTCACACCCAAACGACAGCAGGTTCCCTACATGGAGCATCTCTCTATGCTCGTTAGCAGATTTCCACCTTGCTGCCCTCAACCTACACCTATAAATTGGTGCGTTATGCATCGATGCCCGGAGGTATAGGTTACATCAGTTTATCGGACCCCACGGGGCCGCACAAGGATCGGTCCTCAATCGACACGTACAGGGATACGCACACAAGACTTCCTCTTGCTGCATCCTAGCCCCTTCCTAGTCTCATTTTCTTACTAAAATGATCTCACATCTCGAACCAATCCCGTATGTGGCGAATCCTATACTCGCGAGTAGATTCCAACTACTCGACTTGTACCCAAGTCTATAAACATTAAGCAAGGCATGATCTACTCAAGGACATAGACAGTACCCTCACTCTCTTTGGAATAATCTGGTTATGCAATTGGAGTTTCATCTATCCTAAACTTAATGCACACACATACTTGAAACTAAGTGCATATAAATAAAAACTTGATAAAACATGTTAAACGCCAACCGGGGCTTGCTGTGTTGCTTCTGGTCAGGGGTTAATGTCTTCTCCGGAGGTATGAAGTCCAAAATTTCCGGGGTCTCCTCGCGTTCAGCAACTACACATAATCAATTTAACGATATGTCAATTTAAATGCAAATGTGTTGAATTTAGCATATAAAGACTATAACTCTAGCCAGACATCCCATTTGGCTCTTAAATATTTACTGTGGCTTGGTAAGAACCTAATCAGAGACTTGACCAAATTCCATTTGAAACAAAGCTCATTTGAGCTCTGCACAAATTAAATTCTAAATGGTCATTACTAGAGCTTCTAAGGATTTCCAGGGATTTTCATGGATCAAACCATTACTTTCTGGAAACTGGAGTTTGTGATGATTCTAATGGAGTTGGTTTCATGTAATTTGAAGAATCCTAGAGAAAGTTTCTGAAAGATTTGAGAAAATTCTGAAAAATGTTTCTGTATATTTTTTCTTTTTTTTCTCAGGGCAGTTCACTTAATCACACCATTAGGAGTACTAAATGCACTTAGATGGATCTGAAATTTTTCCTGTGACTCAAGGATTTTTAAATGAACCTCCTGGCCAAATTTCAAAAATTTCGATAAAGGAATTCTCCAGATAAAATTCCCAACATTTTAAATTTTAGGTAATTAATTCTGGAAAAATAATAAGTTTCATGAACTGAAACTTGTTTTTCAGGATATTACTCAGAGAGCTGAATCCAACAATTTTTTTCTCACTCAATTTGGACCATCCTAGCAAAAGTTATGAGCTTCTAAAGATTGAGGAAAAACAAGAATTCCAATAATCTGAGAAATGTTCAAATTCTGACAGCTGGGTCCCGGGGTGACGTGGCGCCATGCCGAGAGCAGGACACATGGAGCCACAGGGATTTTCTCACACAGCCACAATTTGATCCGGTGCCGCAGAGAATCTGATTTCCTCGAAACCATGCTGAGGTGTGGGCCAGCCCCATCGTCTTCTTCCTCTCACCTCCCATGCCGGTCCGCCGCCGACCTCGCCGGTAGGGGGTTCCGGTGCACAAAACACCACCAAACTTACCGCCTCTACGTACTATCGTCAGAGCAATATGCTGCCGGCCTTCACTTGGACCGATGATGACAGGAACCCTAGGTGCGACGAGCGGCGGCTTCCGTGGCACTTCGGCGACGTCGCTAGGGCTCGGTGATGCACCCAAAGCTTAGCCGTTTGCTCATGCAGCACCACAGCACCGAGAGGAACATGGAACTACAGGCTGATCGTGCTGAAACTTGCCGGAAATATGACCTTACCGTTGAGCTAGGTCAAATGGCGGCGGAATTCAGAAAACTCGTAGAACAGTGTGTTTGCTCTTCGGTTTTCGATGGTTTAGCTTCCCTGAACTCGCACAGAGGTCTAGGTTGTATAGCCTATGGTTTGTGCTGATTGATTTACTGGGTGGAATGATTTTTTTATTATAGCCACCTCGGTCCATATCACATGCCGGTGAAAAAATGGTAAAATTCCGGCGAGACACACAATGGCATGCTACCAGGATTGCAAGGATGATAGAAGAGTTCTAGGCGAACCTTTAGGCGTGCAAAACTCAGCAGAAGATCGATCCTAGTGGCCGGACAATGAGTTCTTGTGGCGGCGGCTTTACAGGGCGCCGGAGAGAAAAGTCGAGCTTGGGGTCGGGGTTACCGTGGGTGTAGCGTCGGTTTATTGCTTCAACCACGTTGAAGGGGTTTCGGCGAAGCTCTGGGTGCGCTCAGCTCAGCGTGCAATCCACGGATACGTCCGGGCACCTGAGACCCAAAGGTTTTAGAACGTGCAGGCGTGTTTTCATCAAGGAGCACGGGAACTGGAGGAGCAGCAGTGGAGAGTCGGTTTGTGAGGTGAAAAGATCGTCGTTTGAGCCGATAACGTCAAAGAAACCATGATGCGCTGCTCGGGAGGTGGCAGCAGAGTTCGCCCCGCTGGCGCGCGGTGCTCGGCCGGCTCGGTGAGAAACAGATGATTTCTTCGGTGTGAGTTTAGTCATAACACATACCTGTGGGCCCATTTCTCCCCTCTCCTCTTTTCTTTTGTTTTTTGCTGCAAATATCTCAGCTACTCACCATTAAAGTGTAGACTTCACTCCCATGTCATGAGTTGAATTTGAATTCTTCAAATTGGAGTTTTTTTGTCTAAATTAGACTCACATTTGAATTTGAATTTCAAATTCAGTTTCGAATTAATCCAAATATAGCTCCTGACAAGATGAACTCCAATGAGGATGGAAATTGGTGGAGTAACTCATAAAAATGTGCTGAGTTTTAATATGAAGTCAACTTTTGAATCCAAGTGACGAAAGTGGCTGAAATTTGAATTTGCATTTAATTTAGCCCTTTGTACAATTGTATACAAAAGTGCTTAAAAATGGTTTGCATTTGCATGAAACATGGCAAGAGCACTCCTAAGAATATTTAGGGCCTAATGGTGAGCTCAGCCTATCATGTTTATATGTGTGAGATCCTACTTTTGAATTTTATGAGTTCTTCCTCTAATCAACCTCTTGATGGTGTTTACTTGCTCTTCACATGTGTTCATGATCTATTCACAAACTGAGCTGGTTTGTGGTGATGTGATGAACACTCTAACAAGTAAAAATGTTGGGATTTTACATCCCTCCCCCTTAAAAGAATCTCGTCCCAAGATTATAAAATAAGAGATGAAGATGTAATAGGAATTACCCGTGATGAGACTGTGGGAACCACCTCGTGGTTCTCCCACTCCGGGATCGCAGAGGGTAGTGCCGTGCGATGCGGCACCCAACAGCACACAGAAAAAGAACAAGAACAACATACAAACTTTTAGTTTACATAAAAACAGCGGAAGTCTTTTACAAACTTAATGTACAGCGGAAGTATTATATATACTACACTCTCCTACTAACTAAGCAAAAAGTGTAGCCGTCCAGCCCGGGGATGCTACACACTAGCAGCACTCAAACGAAGGTCACGGCGGCATGCAGGGATCCAGCTCGGCCGTGTACCCCGACGGGGGCATAGCCTCGTCTTCGGACCCTTCCTCATAACTCTCACCTACAACAGCTCAAATGTTGCAACCGTGAGCACGATGGCTCAGCAAGGCTTAACCGACACTCCTAATCATGAAACTCTACATGCAAGGATTTGTAATATAGGAAAATGACATTGCAATAAAGACACGCCTAGAATGTTCATCCTTACTTTCAGTTTTATAGCAGCAGTTTAATGTGCCTTAGGCAGCCCTCACATCGGAAGTCCACAATCAAACAAGAAACGCTTTCCTCCGATGTGGTTATGCCAAAAGTGGAAGATAAACTTAATGAGCTCTACACCTACAGCATACATGGTTTCAAAACATTAGTAGTTCAATGCATCATATTCATCTGGCTTCTCTCACTTCGTACTACGTCATAGCACAGTGAAGAAGCGGTACTCAAATAACCACGAGGGACAGTGATTGCAATCAGTAGACACCCGGACATCACGTCACATACACCCACTTTCAGAAGTGTGGTGCTTCACACCTTCCTACTCTGTTGTATGCAACAACCTTTCAAAGGAAACCCAAATGCCAAACCGGTCCATCCGTAATGGGCAGGAGGTCCCCGCGTGTAGTGTGTCTGTGCCCACCGCCAGATTTACACCTTGCTATCCTCAACCCACTCCTATAAAACGGTTGGGTAAGCCTCGGCACCCAGGTTAGCCAATTATATCGGTTTCCTGCTTATGTCAGTATGCCATCCGGTACTGTTCAAAACCTGTCCAGCAGGTCTGCACACGACTCGGTCCTCAATCGACACCAACAGGGCTATGCATGTGAGACCTCCGCTCACTGCATCCTATCCCCTGCTGGGTCTCAGTTTCACATTCTTAAGCCATTCTCTACCTCTTTTCATTCCACGTGATAAAATTCCTATCTCGCGAGTAGATTCCAACCACTCGACTTCTACCAAGATCCTAAGAACATTAGCATGGCATTCTCTACTCGTCATGTTTATAAATTACCCAACACTTCATAGGATTTAAAGTCATGCAATTGGGGTTTCAAACACCTTAACTCTAATGCGAGTATTTCAACCTAGACATAAGTATACAATTGAAAACTTTGCAAAAGGTAATTAAATGAAAACCGTGGCTTGCCTGGTTGCGAGTCAATGAGAAAGTTAGCGTCGGGTGGGGGGACTTCCAACGGCTCTGGCGTTTCCTCAACTTCGGTCACTATATGAAATGTAGCAAAAATATATGCATAAGTGCTAGAGAAGTATAAGAATTAAACTTCTATTCATAGCTACTGCTATTTAGGTTCCTTAATTGGCTCTGGGATTTTTCCAGTGGATACTAGACTCTATAAGGATGATCCGAGAAAAAATTGTAGAAATTTCATTGAAGCTTGTGGTCTCCAAAATTCCCACAAATACAAGTCTTCTCTGAATTTTTATCCCAAATCTGAAGTTTTGACATGGCTAACAGAGGAAGATATAATTAGGGCAGGTCTCTTTGGTTCTAACAATTTTTTTTCACAATTTTCGGAGCTACCTACAGATAGAAATGAATTTTTGAAGTTGGGCAAAATTGCTGAAAAGTTTCAGTTTAGAATTGGAAATTTCAAATGAGGGCTGAACTTGGGAGTAGAATTTAGCATAGCAAATGTACTCCAATGAAGCTCAAATATTTACAGGAGATTACTAATGTTATGAAGAATCTTCTGGCCAAATTTGAGGAAATTCCATAACAGGGATCTTCTGGAATTAATTCCCAAAGATTTAACTTTGATGAATTTTAGAGAAAATCCCAGAGATCTTCAGATCAAATTCTCTGCATTTATGCAAAGTACTGACTGAGAGGAATCCAAAAAAAATATTGTTTCAAAAATTTGGGACATTCCTACTAAAAGTTATGGGGTTTGAAAGTTTGACCTAAATATGAAATTCGGGAAAGGATTAAACTCTCGTTGTAGGCCCCACTAGTTGAACCGGGCCAGTGACATCGCAGCAGCACCGAGGCCCACGAGGTTTTACCAGCGCAGACGCACCCGATCCAGTGCCACAATCCAATCACCGTGCTGAATCCAGAGACTGGCAGGTGGGACCCGGCCCCCTTCGTCTACCTCGCGCTGCCTGCACTCCCTGCGGCGGCACACTCTGGTGAGGCTCACCGGAACTGTGTTCCTGTGGTCCAAACTACACCAAACTTGCCGCCTGTGAGTTTTACACCATGCTTAATACGATGTTGGTGTCAAGGAAGGGTGACAATAACCGGAATAGTGCTCGCACCGGTGGCCATGTCGAGTTCCACTTCGGGGAGCTCGTTCTCACTCAGCAATGGGTCATTCGGACTAGGGTTTGCTCCAAAAGCACCAGTGGGGCATGGACAACCTCAACCTATAGCCCGCTCTCCATGAAAACCACCAGAGATGGGACCTCACCGGTGACCCGAGCTCGCAAAACGACGGTGGCGACAAAAACTTAAAGAACTCCTCCAGTCCTTTGATGGTTTCGAGCGCCGTTTGATCGAGAAGGACCATAGCGACCTAGCAAAACTTCTCCTAGACCAGAATGAACTTTAGCTACGCCTGCGCGATGAATTTGGTTGTAGACCGAGGGTCATCGCTATGAACTAGGGTTTGGGAAAACTCAAAATTCTAGCTACCCACTTGATCATTTTCAAGGAGACTTTCGGCTACACGATCTACGGACGCCAACACACCTTTCTTGTGCAGGGAAGTTGAGGTGAGACCGGCCGTGGTGTGCTGTCCATGTTGAACCGAACGTAGTTCCGCCGGGGCACCTCGTAACGTTGATGCCAAATTCTAATTTGAACGTAGCATGAGCTAGGAACCTTAGGTTTGAGAACGGTGGATGCTAGAGCACGCCCTCGCGCTTCCTTTTTCTGCTTGGAGCCTGATCACCTGAGCTCGGGCGGCTATGTGCGAGGGGAAAAACATCGAGCGGCGCCGGCAACAGTTCTTCGCGGGAGGGTACCGAAAGAGCTGCGAGCGAGGGAGAGAAGCGAAAAATGACTTCGGTGCTGTGGTTGTGTCATGTTGAAATGATCAAGCGATCAAGGAAACAGGAGGTGGCACCGGGACTCATTGGGCGGGGGTTCTACCGGGAGCTGGCGCTCGCTCGATGATCGACCGAAGGAAAAACAGAGGTGGTTTGCTTCTGTGGGTGGCTGACTAGTGGGCCCCTCCCACCTAATTCTCCACTGATATTTCCCTTTGGTTTCAAAATTAAAAACCTTGCTTCACCACAAAGTCATGGATTTGAAATGTTGAATTCAACTGAATTCATTTGGGGTCAAGAAGAAGGGCAGGCCTGGCGCAGTGGTAGAGTCTCTCCACTTGTGTCCTAGAGGTCCTGGGTTCGAATCAGCCTCCTTGCAAAACAAGCAAGGGGAAGGCTGCCTAGAAATCCCCTTCCCCAGACCCCACAAAGTGTGGGATCTTTCAGCACTGGGTATGCCCTTTTCATTTGGGGTCAAGAAATTTGAATGGCAATTGGGTTTTTGAATTTGAATCAATATTTGGATATCTTCCTTTTTATTGATTCAAAACCCTAGCAAACTAAACCGAAATAGTCCAAACTTTGGCATGGCTGCTAATTCAAATGTGGGGAACAGATTTGTGGAACAAAATTCACAGTTTGGGAAAATTGATATTTGAAACTGAAATTTGAATTCATCTTTGAGGGCTTTCTCTTTTATTTCCAAACAATTAGTAACACCCCTCCAAATGAGCTGAAATTTGGGAGGTTGAAAACTTGAATTATGGAGAACTAAGTTATGAATTTAGATCTCCATGTTTGGAAGTTTTTGGGAGATTTGAATCAGCACTTTGAACTCACACCGTTATAATTCAAAGTTTTAATTCCCCTCATTTTTCCTAAGTGTGAATGTGCTGAATTCCTTGTTAGCACTTTTGGGGATTTTTCATCCCTCCCCCCTTAAAAAGAATCTCGTCCAGAGATTCCAAAAGAAAAGCAAAGTGTGGAAGACTTTACCGGGTATACGATGATAGCAAGTCCGGATAATTTGCTTGTAGATAGTCCTCGCTTTCCCATGTCACCTCATCAGCGGTATGGTTACTTCACAAGATCTTGTAAAACCATAAGGTCCGGTTTCTTGTGGCATGAGTCTTTTCATCGATAATCCGGATAGGATACCCCGAGTATGTGAGGTCCGGTTGAAGAACTTTTATGTCTTTGGTGCGGATTTCAGCTGAGTGTTTGAGGCATTTCCTCAGCTGAGAGATATGGAATATGTTGTGAATTCCCGCGAGTGACGCCGGTAACTCCAAGCGATAGGCCACAGGTCCACATTTTTCAATGACGGCGAATGGACCAATGAATCGCGGTGCAAGTTTGCCCTTCACTCCGAAACGATGAACTCCTTTCATCGGCAACATACGGACATAAATATGGTCTCCAATGTCGAAGTGGAGAGGACGGCGTCTTTTACCCACATAACTCTTTTGGTGAGATTGAGCAGCCTTGAGGTTGACTTGTATTACTCTCACTTGTTCTTCCGCCTCATTTACAAGTTCAATACCGTAGATAACTCGCTCGCCGTACTCACACCAGTTGAGTGGAGTGCGATATTTCCGGCCATAGAGAGCTTCATATGGCGCCATCTTGATGCTAGCTTGATAGCCATTGTTATATGAAAACTCCACCAACGGAAAATGATCGTCCCAGTTTTTACCATGGTGGATGGCACAAGCGCGTAGCATGTCTTCAAGAACTTGATTCACCCGTTCAGTTTGACCATCTGTCTGCGGGTGATACGCGGAGCTTCGGATCAGTTTGGTCCCTAATGACGCGTGCAGCTGTTCCCAAAACCGAGCGACAAACAGCGCCCCATGATCTGAAATAATGGAGCGGGGAACACCGTGCAAGCACAAGATCCTTGCAATATACAGCTCCGCATATTGCTTGGCCACGTAACTTGTATGTACGGGAATAAAATTAGCCGACTTGGTTAGTCGATCGACTATCACCCAAATCGAATAATGTTTGTGAGAAGTGAGGGGTAACCTGACTATGAAGTCCATGCTGATATCCTCCCACTTCCACGCCGGAGTGTTCAATGGTTGCAGCTGTCCGTCTTTACGCATATGGTCGTCTTTCACAGGCCGACAAATATCGTATTCGGATACATACTTTGCGATTTCTCTTTTCATCCGCGTCCACCAAAACCTGGTTTTCAGATCTTGGTACATCTTGTTGCTGCCCGAATGAATATAATACTTGGACAAATGAGCTTCGTCCAAAATTTTCTTCTGAAGCTTCATGTCACGGGGTACCACTATACGGTCTTTAAACCATAGAGTACCGTGTTCATCCCTTCGGAAGAATTTCATTTCGCCATTCTTCATCCTTCCCCGAATGTGCGACATTCCTATGTCTTCCTTCTGAGCTTCCATAATCCCCTCTCGTATGGTAGGGACGAGAGCAAGATTATATAATGCCCCATATGGAACCAAGTATAAACTCGGCTCCTCCTATTGAAGTGGAGTGATGGACAGATGGTTGACGTGTTATTTGCGGCTTAAGGCGTCGGCAACAATGTTTGCCTTACCGGGATGGTATTGAATCTCGATCTCATAGTCTTTGATCAGCTCTAGCAATCTCCGTTTCCGCATATTCGACTCCTTTTGAGTGAATATATATTTTTAGACTCTTGTGGTCGGTGTAGAGGTGCACTAAGTTCCCAAGTAAATAGTGCCTCCACAGTTCCAATACCAACACCACAGCAGCGAGCTCAAGATCATGACTCGGATAGTGCTGCTCGTGGTTTCGAAGTTGGCGTAAGCCATATGTGACCACCTGTCCTTGCATCAATACGCAGCCAAGCCCGAGATCAAACACATCACAATATACGTCGAAAGGTTTGGTCGTATCCAGTTGAGCTAAGACCGGGGCTGTTGTAAGATGCTTCACCAATGCTTGGAACGCTCCTTCACAAGCTGAGTTCCAAAAGAATTTCGTCCCCTTCTTCAATAATTCAGTCATCGGCTTAGCAAGCTTTGAGAAGCTTGGGATGAACCTCCGGTAATATCCCGCTAAATCGAGGAAGCTTCTGACTTCATGGACAGAAGTGGGGGCTTTCCATTTCAGCACCTGTTCGATTTTGCTTGGGTCAACCGCAATGTGTTCCGCTGAGATGATATGTCCCAAAAATGGCACTTGGCTGATCCAAAACTCACTTTTGCTGAACTTGGCATAGAGCTTATGGTCCCACAATCATTGAAGGACGATTTGCAAGTGTTCGGCGTGTTATTCTTCCGGCTTGGAGTAAACCAAGATATCATCAATGAACACCACCACGAACTTGTCCAACTCCGGCATGAACACTGAGTTCATGAGGTACATGAAATGTTCTAGGGCATTGGTGAGACCAAAAGACATGACAAGATATTCATATAGTCCATATCTCGTCGAGAATGCCGTCTTCGCGATATCCTCCACCCGGATCTTTATTTGATGATACCCAGAGCGAAGGTCCATCTTTGAAAACAAACTTTCACCCACAAGTTGATCAAACAGGATGTCAATGTGGGGCAGTGCATATTTGTTCTTGATGGTGACGGTGTTGAGCGGTCGGTAATCCACACACAACCTCAAGGTTTCATCTTTCTTCTTGACGAACAGCGCCGAGCATCCCCAAGGCTAGGAACTCGGTCTAATTAAACTCTTGCCCAACAAGTCATTGAGATGTTACTTCAACTAAGCTAGCTCATTCGGAGCCATCTTATACGGTCTCCGTGATATTGGTGTAGTCCCAGGTGCAAGTTCAATATTAAATTCAACATCCCGTTCAGGTGGCATGCCCGGAAGGTCATCCGGTAACACGTCGGGGTATTCTCAGACTACGAGGATGTCCTCTAACTTCGGAGCTTCAGTATGATAAGCGGCTGAAACCTCCAGGACAGGGTTGTCTAATACGAGTGAATGCGGACGGTGAAGTGGAGAGTTGAGGTGAACCATCCGTGATAAATCTTCCAGGACAGCGCAAAGGTAACTTAGCCATGACGTTCCTATGATTGCATTAATCTTCTGCCCCTCAAGAATAATCATAGTAGTGGATATATCCTCCCACCTAAGCACAGTGGTGCTTTTGGAATCATCACATTTGCTGAAATCTTCCCTCCAGGTGAGAAAATCATATATGAGCACTCGTTGGAAAGACTTGCAGTTGATGCTTAACCACATATGATGCACTTATGAAGTTGTGGGTTGCACAGAATCAAATAAAATGATGATTGCACGATCGTTGAGAGTGAACGTACCTGCCAGCACGTTCTCTCCTTCCGGGACGTCCTCATTGCCGAGGTAAAGAATGCCCCCGGGTCGCTGACTGCCTTCTTAACCGGTGGTCGGCCTCGAGTACCACCCTGATATTGGGCTTGTTCGCTGCTTTTCTGCCCCTGTGGGTAGTCCTTCGAAAAATGACCGGCCTGGCCACATGTGTAGCATGTGTAGCGAGGCAGTCCTCCGCTGACCAGTGGACGGAATCCCGGGGCGCGTTGTGGCGGTGGGAACACCCGGGGTACCATCTGCTGCTGTTGCTGCTGTTGCTGTCGCGGTGGTGGCATCGGCGGTCGGAATGGGGGTGGCTCATAAGGACGACCCCCAAACTGTTGAGGTCGTGCCGGTGGATGCCACTGCTCACCGGATGGTGTCCGATACACCATTCGGTATTTTTTGAGGAGCTCCACCCCTGCTGCTCGGTGGAGCGCTGCGCTTCTGCTGCTCAGCCGCAAATTCCTGCTGAGCATCCTATTGCAGAATCGCGGCATTGACGAGGTCGTTGAAGGTGCCACGATTGCATTGCGCGAGGTGAGTCTTCATCTCGGGATTTAAACCCTGATAAAACTGCTTGTGCTTCCTCTCCTCGGTGGAGATGTAATCTGACGCTTACTGCACCAGATGGTTGAACACACGAGAGTAGTCATGGGCACTCCTCCCGCCTTGCTTCAGATCCGAGAATTCTTGGAACTTCCTTATCATCATCCCGGGAGGTATGTGATAGGCGCGAAACCCCTCCTGGAATTCTTGCCATTCCACGGCGTGGCCAGCAGGTAGTGAGGTGAGATAATTCACTCACCACGCACCGGCGGCACCATGAAGCTACTGCGCCGCGAAGAGAGTCTTCTGCCACTCCGTGCATTGGAGCAGCCCGAATTTAGACTCGATCATCCACAGCCACACTACAGGATTTCCGTATGCATACGACGGCCAAAACTGTCGTATATAAGACCAAATCCGTCGTACATAATCTATATACGACGGCTGGAGGTTATATACGACGGCTTGTGGCCGTCGTATATACCTAGTCGTATATAAACATATATATGACGGCACCGTCGTATATAAGAGCTTATATACGACGGCCCCTAATATACGACGGCCCATTTCGTAGAGAAGGTCCAGTGGGCTGGGCCTTTATATACGACGGTTCTGGGCCCTGGCTGTCATATATAAGGCCTTATATACGACGGTCTGGGCCCGGAACCATCGTATATTATTTAGGCTTATATATGACGGTCTGGGCCTAGCCATCGTATATTATTTAGGCTTATATACGATGGCACTGTATAGATACCGTCGTATATAAATCATACAGCCCGTCGTATATAAGGTTTTCCATTTTTTTTTAAAAACCGAAAATGGCTAACCTGGCTCGATGGCCAGCTACACAGGCAATCGCAGAACATATTCACATCCACAATAGTGCAATAGTACACATCCATTTTACGACGTCTGACATCCACAATCAAAAACAAATTCATAAATCTATTCATTACTAGCCTCTCCACTACCTCCGGGGGCGAAGAAGTCATCCTGCCGCAGCGAGCCTGGCGCCCATAGCCGCGGTGATGGAGTCTGAGCCTCCGTCCCTGATCCCTGCGAAACACTGTGACATATGTATAAGTTTACAACGGTGTTTTCGTATTCAGTTGTTTAGTTGAACTTAATGTAACTTCCTTTTTGTACCTATACTCCAGGATACTGCTCCTGTGGTGGCGTCGGCTGCAGCACGAACGGCGGTGGCTGCCACAAAGGTATCTGGATTTGCTGCCCTTGCTGTCGAGCTAACGCCTGTCATTTCAAACATTACAATTTACATTTTATTGAAATGCAATGTAATTAAAGTACAATTGTTAGTTTCTTACTTCCATTGCCGCTTGAATCTGTGCCATATAGGATGCATGGTACACCATGGCGGCCCTATTGTTCTCTCGCTCCCTCGCCAAGGCCTCCTCCTGCCGGGCCAAGCTCTCCCAAAGTGCCATCACCTCGAGATCTGTCTCGGTGACACGGCGGCTGGAGGAGCCTGCGCCAGCAGCCGAAGACTGCGAGGAGCCGCCTCTCACAGGTCGTGCCTCCCTGGAGTCGACGACTAGAGAATATGGCAAGCCTACAAAAAACGAAACAATTGAAGGTAAAATCAAATAATCTTTAATTGAAAACAATGAAAGTAAATGAATTAACCTTCAGTGTGCTTTTCCACCTCCGCTTGCATACGAGGCTTGAGGGTTGATGTTGGGGGAGTTTTCCCAATCGAACCCTTCGCCATGTATCCTCACAGCCTCTTGCCCATACCTAGTCTGAAAAACAATGAAATTGTGTAAGTTCAACAACATATATAGTGTCAACTAATTTGTGAGGTCATGAAACTTACCAGGCGCTCTGCTGTGTACTGACTGCACTGCTCCGGCTGAGAAGGGTTAGCATGACCTCTCCTATAGACCGCAGAAGCGCTCGGTTGCATGCCGGTCTCCTTTTCCGGTGAACATATGTTAGTACGAACAATACTATATTATGAATATAAAAAACCACCAAGAAACTTACCATCCGTTTAGCCATCCACACGAAACCCTAGACGCCCATACCGTGCTTCCCCGAGCTCCCTCTGACATCTCGAGCCTTCTTGGACTTAGCGATGAACTCATCGCTAGCCCAATACATGCAAAGGGCTCGGTAATCTTCAGTTCGTCCCTGTAACCAAGGGACACTAACCTGCACACATGTGTAGTTCATTAGATGTTACTAACCAAAAGTAATGTGAATAATTTAAAGAATATGCAACTTACGTCTGCGTACTGCTCCTCCGTCAAGTACGTGTTGGAGGCGTCTCTGAATGAACCAACCTCGTGGTTGTGGAGCTTCAAGTAGTTGTTAACTACTTGACTCCGAACGTTCGAAAGCATTTGCATAACAAGCTTTCGAGCGTTCACTTCGAACACGGAGCGGGCGTGATCCATCTCCTCGGTCGGGTCCTCAAGGCGGTACCTGAGCTGTAGGAAGCCAGCACAGTTCGACATACGCACATTAATATTCAAAGGAATATAAAGAATTGAAACGAGAGAGAGAAAGAGAAGTGGGTCAGCCGTCCTAAGTTATGCCCCAAGAGGCGGCAGGGCGGGGCGGCGGTGGCGGCGCGGCGGCAGGGCGGGGCGTGGTGGTGGGGAGGCGCGGCGGCAGGGCGAGGCAGCCTAGGTTGTTCACCCCATGCTTGTGTAGACGCATACGTTACCAATAAATGGGTCGTGTCGGGCCCTAAATGGGCTGTTTCGGGCCAAACCAGTCCGAATCCCATTTATGTACATATAGTACTTAAACACTCAAATAATCAAAACAATAATCAATTAAACTATTAACTCATATGCATTAATCATCTAAGCAATTAACAATTCATCTAAACAACCCTAATTACCATAGTTAACAAGCTTATCAATTCTAAGCAATTAAAAAAATTACACCTAGCTAGCAATTCAAATAAACCTAGGCAATAATTAAACCTAATCATATCAATTCATCTAAATCTAAACAATTAGCCACTAAACAATCAAACCCAAATAAGAATAATCTAAACAATTAGCCACTAAACAATTGGTAATTAAAAAAACCGAGCTTCCTCGGTTGCCTCCATGGCTGGTAATGGAGGCCTGCACGGGGGACGCCGGCGGCCGGCCATGGGGGTCACCAGCCGATGTGGGGAGGGAGGCGGGTGGGGTGACGCCCTCAATTTCGTGGAAAAACCACGGAACCGAGAACTGATGCATATGTGTGCCTAGGATGTTCATCACACACATACACATCATCCGCAAACTGAATTTCAGAATATATATAACCACAAATAACAGAGTTTATTACAAGGTTTCATGAGTCTTGGACTCAGCTTGGCAGAGAAAGTCTAATCTTACAGCGGAAGTCTTATTTCTAAGCAGTGGAAGTCTTCTAACTAGTGCTGAAGCAATCTAAGAAGCAGCGGCGGCTCCATCTCTACTCCATCCCCACAGGCAATGTTGAGGACAGATTACACGCCTAATGCTCCACCTGGTCTTCATAGTAATCTTCTCCTGTTGCTGATGATGAAATAATAATACAAGTTTGAGTATAATGATGTACTCAACAAGTGGAAAATATGATATGTAGCTCACAACAAGGTAGGTACAAAAAGGCTCATTGTAGAAAGCAAAGTTATTTATCAAAACCACGATAAAACAGCAACTTAACTTTAAGTGAATGTAATCCCAACATGTATTAAAATACCATCATACCTCCATTATGTTCATCACTTTCCATGTCTCAACCAGACATTAATCAACTTCATTCTTGCTCACGAATACCTTCTCGTATTCGCTACCATCTCACGAATACCATCTCGTATTCGCTACCATTTCATCTCATAAACAATTCCGTCTCACACCGAGACCAATCTCGTTGCCATGACTCAACAGTCATGCAACCAAATCTTATCACTCGGACTCAACAGTCCCGAAAGCCAAACCATAACCAAAACCATAACCAATAACCATCCCAACTAATCATGGAAGTTGGCCAGGTGCTCGTGACCGTAAGCTCGGCTATCATGATAGTTTTAGACTCTGTAGAGGTTGTACCACTTTACCCACAAGTTTGTGATTTCGTCACCCGTCGGTGACTGCAGAACCTCCATTATACCAGTACACAACCGTGGGTGTATGGTAAAGAGATCACAAAATAGCCTTTACAAAGGGGCTACTAGATGTATGGACTCACTAAGGTTTCACCGGCAGGGTAGAATCTCCAATTCTCCCACCGACGGGCCCTCTCTCATGCCATGCAGTTCCCAGCTCAGTCCTCACTCGACTACCATTCCCCGCACCTTCCACGGTCCATAACAATCTAGTAACTTACCTAATTAGTCAGCTAAGCCGCACCCATACTTGGCCTTGTGGTGGAACTGTTATCCTGGCATGTGCTCGCATGAACCAGTCCTTAGATCTACGGCCAGTAACCACCATCTCAGGCTACCTCATTCACAAACCCAGGCTTGCCTAGATCTCCCTCCGATCCATGTTCATTAACAACATCGATTTTTCATTATCATTACGAGTGCAGTTAGCTAGACACATCTATCTCGCTTCCCAATCCCATGGACTCAGTGAAGCATAAAAGCAAAAACCATACCCGACTCATAAACTTCCCTAGCGACAAGGGTGGTTTAACAAAAACTAGTAAACTCCTATAAAAGGGTTTCCCAATCATGTTTGACTCAGCACACAAACCTTTCACAAAACAAAATAGTTTCCCAAAACATAGGATCAATATGGTCAAGGGGCACTTGCCTTGTTCTGGCGGTTTCAGTTGCTCAAAATCTTGTTGTTGTAGTCCGTCGTAGGTAGCTCCCTGAGCTTGTCCTTCTATTCGCGATCACGCATATACAAGATTCACAGCAATCAATATCATGCATAAACTCTACTTTAAGATGCAATGATGCACATGCACGTTAATCCTATGGTGCAGTTTTGGTTTGTGCGTGTTCTTGCATGTTTGATGGGGTTTTTATGGAAAACAGAGATGTATAGATCAAATGTGGACGTGGCGATGATCTGGACTTTAAGATCTAGATCAAATCGATCAACACGTGATCTGTCCACGAAAAAGCTTCTGTTTTGAAGGAATTGAAGAAACAGATGCAAATAAAAACTGTGATGACGTCGAAAGGTGATAATGGAGACCTACCTTACATTCTTCTTGGTCTCGGGTTCCTTCTCCTAGCAAGACAGATCGTTGGGGCTCTCTTCCGGCGATCCCCATGAGTGAACTCCGGCAAAGGGTTTACTCGGCGAGTTTCAGGTTAGGGCTTCTAAGTTGTTGGCTCAGGTGGTGGAAAAGAAATTTGTGGTTACGGCCAAGGGTTTTCGGTTCTATTTCTAACCGGAAAAAGAAGAGTCCTTCTCTGATCGGAATTCGGATAGGAGTCTTATTCGAATTGTTTTTGGATCTTAACAACTTATCACTAGTTGATTTGGTGTGATAGCAACGTGGAATTCATGTCGGTTTCCTCAATACGGGGATTCCCACGTGTTTAGAAGCAAAACTGCTTAAAATCTCGTTACCCTCGCGGCGATGAGCTCAGGAAGCTCCACGTGTCCATCGGGGGCCTGGTCTCCCTTTTCCGCAAAGACGAGCTATGGTTGTGCCACGTGTCAAGCGAGCGAGACCTCCCTCTTTCTCAGAAGCGGGCTCCGCGTGTGCCACGTATCCTGGCGGGCAGAAACCTCCCTCTCTTCAGAGGCGAGCTCCACGTGCGCATCGTGTCTAGTGGGTCGGGACCTCCCCTCTCAACAGAGGCGATTTCCGCGGACGCCACGTGTCAGTTTCGGACCTCCCCCTCTCTTCGGAGGTGGCTCCAGGGTGCCATGTGTCAATTTTGGACCTCCCCTCTCTTCTGAGGTAAGCTCAGAGAATGCCACGCGTCAAGTAGCGCCGGACTTCCTTTTTCCTCAGAGCTGAGCTCTGAGGTCGACACGTGTCCATCAGCGTCGGACCTCCCAGAGGCGAGCTCCGGAGGTGACACGTGTCCGGTAGTGTCGGACCTCCCGGAGGTGAGCTCCGAGAGCGATACGTGTCTAGCGGGGCCAGACCTCTCGGAGGTGAGCTCCGAACGCGCCACGTGGTCAGCGGCCACGGGAATTATCTTCGGCGCTCTCTGTAAACTGGAATTTGGCTCTTTTTGGCTATCTTTTTAATATTTTCTCTATTTCTACTTATTTTAAAATGTTTTATACATATAAAATATGAATATATGCAGAACCCAAAATTGAGGTTGTCACAAATCTACCCCCCATAAATTGAATCTCACCCTCGAGATTCGTTAGTAGAGAATAGATGAGGAAACTCTGTCTTGAGGTCTTCTTCCCGTTCCCATGTAGCTTCTGCTTCCGTGTGATGGCTCCATTGTACTTTGCACCATCGGATCACTTTGTTCCTCGTGACCCTTTATTTCATGTCCAAAAGTCGGACAGGGTGTTCTTCATAGTCCAGGTCCTCCTAAAGTTTGAGATCTACCATTGGTACTTGCTCTTATGGCACTCTTAAGCACTTATTGAGCTGAGATACATGAAACACATCATGTACATCGGAGAGGTGCGTTGGGAGCTCTAGTTGATAGGCTACTTCTCCTCGCTTGTCTAAAATCTTAAATGGTCCGATATAGCGAGGTCCTAGCTTGCCCTTGATGTTGAAACATCGTTGGCCACGGATAGGAGATACCTTGAGGTATACGTAGTCTCCTACTTCGAAAGTCAACTTTCTTCGTCTATTGTCTGCATAGCCTTTCTGTCGTGACTTAGCAGCCTTTAAGTTCTCCCTTATCGTTTGGACTTGCTTTGCAGCTTCTTGTAGAACTTCGGGTCCAAACACTTGGTCTTCTCCGGCCTCATTCCAAAACAACAGCGTTCTACACCGTCTGCCATATAATGCTAAGAAAGGTGACATCTTCAAGCTGGCTTGATAGCTGTTGTTATAGGAGACTTCCGCGTACGGCAAGCTCCTATCCCAACTACGTCCATATTTCAAGGCACAGGCTCTCAACATGTCCTCCAAAATATTGTTTGTCCTTTCCGTTTGCCCGTCGGTCTGTGGGTGGTAAGCGGAGCTAAAATCCAGTCGTGTACCCATAGCTTTCTGCAGCTTCCTCCAAAATCTAGAGGTAAACTGAGAACCCCGATCTGAGACTATCTTCCTCGGGACTCCATGACAGCACATGATTTGCTCCATGTACAACTCGGCTAATTGTGCAACGTTGTACTTGGTCCTTACAGGGAGAAAATGGGCTGTTTTCGTCAATCGGTCCACGATAACCCGGATGGAGTCGTAACCCGACTGAGTACGTGGCAACCCGATGATGAAATCCATACTGATGTCTTCCCACTTCCGCTAGGGTACCTTCAAGGGTTGCAACAATCCAGCGGGTCATTGATGTTCGGCCTTCACCAGTTGGCCTGTGTCGCATAGGGCAACATATTCGGCTATCTCCCTCTTCATACAATCCCACCGATAACAAGTCTTCAGGTCCTTGTACATCTTGGTATTTTCGGGATATATGAAATAAGGTGAATCATGTGCCTCTTTTAATATCATGTCGCGTATGTGCTTCACGTTAGGCACACAAATCATTTTTCCTTGCCAAAGCGTACCCTTCTCATCTTCCTTGAAATCCTTCTCTATTCCTTGTCGGATCCTTTCCTTGATCTCATTGATCTCCTCATCCGTTGCTTGGCAATCTCTTATCTATTGCTCCAATGAAGAGTGGAGTTCTGTCACTTCCATCCTGTTCAAGAATCCACGGTGTAACCGTTTGAACTCCTTGCGTAGTTCGGGTGGTAGCTCTCGAACCGTGAGTTGGTGACATGCTCCCTTCCGGCTCAATGCATCAGCTACTACATTGGCCCTTCCAGGGTGGTAGTTGATTCCAACATCGTAATCCTTGATGAGTTCCAACCATCGACGTTGTCTCAAATTCAAGTCCGTTTGTGTGAATATGTACTTGAGGCTTTTATGATCCGTATAGATCTCATATCGATGACCAAGGATATAATGTCTCCAAATCTTCAATGCATGCACTACTGCTGCTAGCTCCAAGTCATGTGTAGGATAATTAAGCTCGTGCTTCTTTGATTGTCGTGAGGCATAGGCTACCACTTGTCCTTCTTGCACGAGCACACATCCGAGCCCTTGTCTTGATGCGTCACAATATATGTTAAAGCTATTTCTTACGTCCGGCAATACCAAAATCGGCGCTGTGGTTAGCCTTTTCTTGAGTTCCTCAAAGCTCTCTTGGCACGCTGATATCCACTGGAACGCTTTTCCCTTCGTTAGCAACTCCGTCATAGGTTTTTCTATCTTAGAGAAGTCCTTGATGAAGCGTCGGTAATATCCATCCATCCCAAGAAAACTCCGAATATCTCTCACGTTTTGCGGTTGGTTCCACTTCAGAACATCTCCCTATTTTCCGGGATCAACCGATACTCCTTCGGAGATAATGTGGCCTAGGAACGATATCTCCATTAGCCAAAATTGACACTTGTTAAGCTTGGCATACAATTGGTGCTGGCACATTTTCTGCAAGGTCAATATCAAATGTTCTTCATGCTCCTCCTCACTCTTTGAATACACCATAATGTCGTCGATGAAAACCACAATGAACTTATCCAAGTACTCCATGAAAACCTTGTTCATAAGGTACATGAAGTATGCGGGTGCATTTGTTAACCCAAAAGACATGACGGTTTATTCATACGAACCATACCGTGTTGGAAAGGCAGTCTTGGGTATATCGAAGGGCTTAATCTTGAGCTGGAAGTATCCCGACTGAAGATCAATCTTGGAGAACACTCAGGCTCCTTTCATTTGGTCGAATAGGCCTTATATACGGGGCAGAGGGTATTTTTTCTTGATTGTCACCTCGTTGAGAGACCTATAGTCCACGCACATCCTTTGGTTCCCATCCTTCTTGTCTACGAAGAGCACGGGGGCTCCCCATGGTAACGACCTTGGATGTATAAAACCCTTCTCCAACTGCTCCTGAATTTGCTTCTTGAGTTCCACTAGTTCATTGGTGGGCATCCTATAGGGTCTCTTTGCTATGGGTGCAGTTCCGAGTACCAAATCAATGGCAAACTCAATGTCCCGGTCAGGTGGCATACCTGGAAGCTCTTCCGGAAACACGTCCGAGAATTCTTGAACCACTGGAATGTTGTCCAATGTTGCTCCTTCGACGTGGTTCAAACTTGCCTTCTTGGTTGTTTGTTGGGCTGACTCAAACTCAATACGAATACCGTGCTCATTTGTCAACTGCACACTCCTTTCAGCACATTGGATTACTCCGTTGTGCTTGCTTAACCAATCCATCCCGAGTATTATGTCAAGCCCTTGGGAATCCAAGACAATGAGGTTGGCAAGGAAGTCTACCCCCCTTATTTTAAGGCATACTTTCGGACTTACTATATTAGTCCTCATCTCTCCACCGGGAGAATTAACCAACATAGTACAATTTAAGTGTGATATGGGTAGATTATGCTTGGCAACATACTTGGATGATATGAAGGAATGTGATGCTCCAGAATCAAATAAAATGGTAGCTGGGTTGGAGTTGGCAAGGAACATACCAATTACGACGTCCTCAGCCTGTTGTGCTTCCTCAGCAGAGACATGGTTCACGTTGCCGCGAGCATAGTTCTGCTGTCCATGGTTTCCTTGATTGTCCCCTCCATTCGGCCGTGGGTTCTGCTTGGGCATGTTGCCTTGCTGTCCAGGACCTCTCCTCGGGCACTGGGTCGCGAAGTGTCCTGTTTCCCCACATGCAAAGCATGCCCTGTTGCCCACAGCAGCAGGTACGTTGGGGCGGGGGTTTTGAACAGGAGTGCCCATGTTGGGTCAGAGCACAGGAGGCAAAGGCACACGAGGTGCTTGTGCAAGGGGTCGTTGCTGTGGTGGCCGATTAGGGCGGTATGCAGGAGCGGTCGATCCATACTGCGGTGCAGATATGGGCATGTACCGAGGTCGTACGTTGCTCCCTTGTGGCTGGTATGGCATCTTCCTCTTGCCCTCTCGCTCGATCTCTCAGATCTTGCTTTCCACCACTAATAGCCTTGTCAACCAGCTTCTGGAAGCTCGCGTAGTCATTGTTGAGGAGCTGAACCTGGATCTCATTGTTCAACCCTCTCATGAACAGGTACTGCTTCTGTTGGTCCGAGTTGATATCTTCGGGGGCGTACCGGGACAGTTGCGTGAACTTGTTGAGATACTCATTCACGCTTTTCTGTCCTTGGCCGAGACCTTCGAACTCCTGCCTCTTGAGCATCATTACACCAGCAGGGATGTAATGAGAATGGAAACTCTCCTTGAACTCAGTCCAAGTGATCATCTCCGGGACGATATGAGCATTGCACAGGGCATCCCACCAGTCAGCGGCAGCTCCCATGAGTTGGTGCGACGCAAAGAGAATCTTTCTCGGTCATTGCACTGAACTATGGCAAGCTTCTTCTCCATGGATTTCAACCAATCGTCGGCCTCCATGGGGTCGTTAGCTTGAGCAAAGTTGGGTGGTCGAGTCCTCATGAACTGTCCAAGTCTATTATGAGCCGGCGGTGGTGACGGTGGTGCCGGAACAGGGTTATTGTTGTTGGCCTGCAACTGACTCAAAGTTTGGATCATGGTTTGCATAAGTTGATTCTGCATGGCCATCAACCATTCCAGGTTGTTCTCACCAGCTCCGGGGTTAACAGGAACTTCATCGTGGCCATCCTCTTGGTTGCCACGGACGTTCCTTCCTTGGCGGCCGGTGTTTCCTCTTACCATCTGTGAGAGAGAACGAAATAGAGTAGAGGTTAGATGGATCCCCCTAACTATATGCATCAAGGTGGATTGGACTATATATATTAGCCCATATGAGGATGTGAACAAGTGCCGAGGCATCTCACACCTCTTTCTACTTATGTGTGGATATGGACAACGCTTGAGACATCCCACAACTCACACTAAGCACACAATCGCAAACAATCATCACAAGGGCTCACACAACTCCTATTCAAGGTTTATTCAATGGGGTCCTATATGGCTTAGGGTGATGCCAATCTGTGATTCAACTATGGCTTCTCCTAGGCTTGTATCCTATGTCAATGTAGTTCCAATGCCAATCTATGCATCCTAGGCTTGCATCCTATGGTCAGCGTGGCTTCTAATACCAAGCTGTTACTAGGGTGCGTCCTACAGTCAACGTGGCTCAGCTACAAATCTGTAATCTATCTTGGTTGTGCGATCTATGATCAACCCATGGCAGGTTGATACCAATCTATGTCTGATACTAACTTGTGACTTCTATTGAAGCGTGTAACCTACCGTCAAACCGTGGCTCTGATACCAATCTGTGACGCCCTCAATTTCGTGGAAAAACCACGAAACCGAGAACTGATGCATATGTGTGCCCAGGATGCTCATCACACATGTACACATCATCCACAAACTGAATTTCAGAATATATATAACCACGAATAAGAGAGTTTATTACAAGGTTTCATGAGTCTTGGACTCAGCTTGGCAGCGGAAGTCTAATCTTACAGCGGAAGTCTTATTTCTATGCAGCGGAAGTCTTCTAACTAGTGCTGAAGCAATCTAAGCAGCAGTGGCGGCTCCATATCTACTCCATCCCCACATGCAAGGATGAGGACGTATTACACGCCTAATGCTCCACCTGGTCTTCATAGTAATCTTCTCCTGTTGCTGATGATGAAATAATAATGCAAGTTTGAGTACAATGATGTACTCAGCAAGTGCGGGAAAATATAATATGTATCTCACAACAAGGTAGGTATAAAAAGGCTCATTGCAGAAAGCAAAGTTATTTATCAAAATCACGATAAAACAGCAACTTAACTTTAAGTGAATGTAATCCCAACATGTATTAAAATACCATCATACCTCCATTATGTTCATCACTTTCCATGTCTCAACCAGACATTAATCAACTTCATTCTTGCTCACGAATACCTTCTCGTATTCGCTACCATCTCATGAATACCATCTCGTATTCGCTACCATTTCATCTCATAAACAATTCCGTCTCACACCGAGACCAATCTCGTTGCCATGACTCAACAGTCATGCAACCAAATCTTTATCACCCGGACCCAACAGTCCCGAAAGCCAAACCATAACCAAAACCATAACCAATAACCATCCCAACTAATCATGGAAGTTGGCCAGGCGCTCGTGATCGTAAGCTCGGCTATCATGATAGTTTAAGACAATGCAGAGGTTGTACCACTTTACCCACACGTTTGTGATTTCGTCACCCGTCGGCGACTGCAGAACCTCCATTATACCAGTACACAACCGTGGGTGTATGGTCAAGAGATCACAAAATAGCCTTTACAAAGGGGCTACTTGATGTATGGACTCACTAAGGTTTTACCGGCAGGCTAGAATCTCCAATTCTCCCACCCACGGGCCCCCTCTTGTGCCATGCAGTTCCCAGGGCAGTCCTCACTCGACTCCCATTCCCCGTGCCTGCACGGTCCATAACAATCTAGTAACTTACCTAATTAGTCAGCTAAGCCGCACCCATACTTGGCCTTGTGGTGGCACTATCTTCCTGGCATGTGCTCGCATGAACCGGTGCTTAGATCTACGGCAAGTAACCACCATCTCAGGCTACCTCATTCACAAATCCAGGCTTTCCTAGATCTCCCTCTTATCCATGTTCATTAACAACATCGGTTTTAATTATCATTACGAGTGCAGTTAGCTAGACACATCTATCTCGCTTCCCAATCCCATGGACTCAGAGAAGCATAAAAGCAAAAACCATACCTGACTCATAAACTTTCCTGGCGACAAGGGTGGTTTAACCAAAACTAGTAAAATCCTATAAAAGGGTTTCCCATCATGTTTGACTCAGCACACACACCTTTTCTGAAAACAAAATAGTGTCCCAAAACATAGGATCAATATGGTCAAGGGGCACTTGCCTTGTTCTGGCGGTTCCGGTAGCTCAAAATCTTGTTGTTGTAGTCCGTCGTAGGTAGCTCCCTGAGCTTGTCCTTCTATTCGCGATCACACATACAATATTCACAGCAATTAATATCATGCACAAACTCTACTTTAAGATGCAATGATGCACATGCATGTTAATCCTATGGTGCAGTTTTGGTTTGTGCGTGTTCTTGCATGTTTGTATGGGGTTTCTATGGAAAACATAGATGTATAGATCAAATGTGGACGTGGCGATGGTTTGGACTTTAAGATCTAGATCAAACCGATCAACACGTGATCTGTCCACGAAAAAGCTTCTGTTTTGAAGGAATTGAAGAAACAGATGCGAATAAAAACCGTGATGATGTCGTAAGGTGATAATGGAGACCTACCATACGTTCTTCTTGGTCTCGGGGTCCTTCTACTAGCAAGACAAATTGTTGGGGCTCTCTTCCGGCGATCTCCTGTGACTGAACTCCGGCGAAGGGTTTACTTGGCGAGTTTGGGGTTAGGGCTTCTAATTTGTCGGCTCTGGAGGTGGAAAAGAAATTCGTGGTTACGGCCAAGGGTTTTTGGTTCTATTTATAACCGAAAAAAGAAGAGTCCTTCTCTGATCGGAATTCGAATAGGAGTCTTATTCAAATTGTTTTTGGATCTTAACAATTTAGCTCTAGTTGATTTGGTGTGATAGCAACGTGGAATTCGTGTTGGTTTCCTCAATACCGGGGATTCCCATGCGTTCAGAAGAAAAACTGCTTAAAATCTCGTTACCCTCGCGGCGATGAGCTCCGGAAGCTCCACGTGTCCATCGGGGGCCTGGTCTCCCTTTTCCGCAAAGACGAGCTCCGTTTGCGCCGCGTGTCAAGCGAGCGAGACCTCCCTCTTTCTCGGAGGCGGGCTCCGCGTGCGCCACTTATCCTGGCAGGTGGAAACCTCCCTCTCTTCAGAGGCGAGCTCCACGTGCACCACGTGTCTGGTGGGTCGGGACCTCCCCTCTCAACAGAGGTGAGCTCCGCGAATGCCACGTGTCAGTTTCGGACCTCCCCCTCTCTTCGGAGGTGGCTCCGGGGTGCCATGTGTCAATTCCGGACCTCCCCTCTCTTCTGAGGTGAGCTCCGAGAATGCCACACGTCAAGTAGCGCCGGACTTCCTTTTTTCTCAGAGACGAGCTCCGAGGTCGACACGTGTCCATCAGCGTCGAACCTCCCGGAGGCGAGCTCCGGAGGTGACACGTGTCCGGTAGTGTCGGACCTCCCGGAGGTGAGCTCCGATAGCGACACGTGTCTAGCGGGGCCGGACCTCTCTGAGGTGAGCTCCGAACACGCCACGTGGTCAGCGGCCGCGGGAATTGTCTTCGGCGCTCTCTGTAAACTGGAATTGGCTCTTTTTGGCTATCTTTTTAATATTTTCTCTATTTCCACTTATTTAAAAATGTTTTCTACATATAAAATATGAATATATGCAGAACTCGAAAATGAGGGTGTCACAGGTGCCTTACCTCACGGTGGACGGCGCGGCGAGCGGCACACGGCGAGGCGGGCGGCGCACGGCGTGGAGGCGGACCGGCACGGTGCGGTGGCGCGCAGCGCGACGGTGTGGGGGACCAGAATCCACTCATCCAGGATCACAGAGGGTGGTGCCGCACGATGCGACAACCGACAGCACACATCATAAGAACGATATTGTATTACATAGAAAACCAACTGAATATGTACAAACTAGTACAAGACTTCACTTACAAGCTAGTGTTTGGATCACAAAAAGCGGAAGCTAAGTTTATACAACTCACGCCACCTATCTAGTAGAAGTTGGTTGCCCAGCCCTAGGGCAACCCACACTAGCTGCACTCCTCAGCTCAGCACGGCGTGTACGGCTCCCACTCAGCCGTGGTCCCCGACGGAGGGTAGCCCTCGCCGGTGGACTCGTACCCTGAGTCCGTGGGATGCTCCTCACCTGAAAAACACTTATAGCAGCAACCGTGAGCACGATGGCTCAACAAGACTTAACCGACTCACCTAGGCATGAAACTCTACATGTAGTGTACAACGAAACATGGGATGGAAATTTCAGCAAATGGATACGCCTACAAGTTTGTCCTTAGTTCGTTTTTTAGCCACACGTTAACAGTTCATAAAGCTGAAATTTAGTAAGCAATATTTGGTGGCACACATGTATCAATACAATTATACATATCAGCAGGATTGAATCATAACATTCCATAGTTTATCTACGTTACGCCGCAGTGAACAAGCGGTACTCGTCACCACGAGGGACGGCGAATTGACTCGATATACACCTGCAGGGATACCCAAAGAGCACGTCACGTAAGCCCACCCGTGGAGCTGCACAGCATGCTCACTTGGTGTCGTACGGGACAACCTTTCACCAAACAGCCCAAACGTCGAACCGGTCGCACCGAAATGAGCAGGAGGTTCCCTACACGGAGCATCTCTCTATGCCCGTTAGCAGATTTCCACCTTGCTGCCCTCAGCCTACACCTATAAACAGGTGCGTTATGCCTCGACGCCCAGAGGTACAGGTTACATCGGTTTATCAGGGCCCATATATCCGATATGCCTTCGGTACGTTCAATACTTGTTCAGCAGGGCCGCACATGGATCGGTCCTTAATCGACATGGACAGGGCTGCGCACACAAGACTTTCTCTTGCTGCGCCCTAGCCCCTGCCTAGTCTCATTTTCATTACTAAAGTGATCTCACATCACTCGAACCAATCCCATGTGTCCCAAGCCTAACTCGCGAGTAGATTCTAACTACTCGGCTTGTACCAAAGTTGTAAGAATCATTAAGCATAGCCTGTCTACTCAAGGACTTAGACACTACCCTCACTCTTATAGGAAAATCTGGTTATGCATTTGGGGTCTCATCCATCCTACACCTAATGCACATCCATACCACATACTGAGTACATATAAAGCAAAACTTTGAAAATGGGTTAATGCAAACCGGGGCTTGCCTTGTTGCTGCTGGTCAGTGGTTAGGGCTTCATCTGGAAGAAGGAAGTCGAGCACTTCCGGAGTTTCCTTGACTTCAGTGACTACACGTCAACGAGATACTATATGTCAATTCAAATGCAATTTTTAGAACTGAATAAGTAATTACTATAATTCTAGCTAACCATCCCCTTTAGTTCTGAAACTTTTATAGTGGCTTGGTAGGGTCCTAACCAGAGTCTTGACCAAGTTTCATTTGAAACAAAGTTCATTTGAGCTTTGTACAAATAAAAGCCTATTTGGTCAATATTAGAATCTCTAAGGAACTCCAGGATTTTTCATGGCTTCAACCATTACTATCTGGAAACTAGAACTTGAGATGGTTCTAATGGAATTTGTTTCATGTCATTTGAAGGACTCTAGATGAAGTTATGCCCTAAACAAGACTGGAGAAAATCTGAAAAATGTTTCTGTACATTTTTCTATTTTCTCAGGGCAGTTCACTTAATTACACCATTAGAGGGACTAAATGAACTTGTATGGGTCTGAAAATTTTTCTGTTACTCAAAGATTTTCAGTGAACCTCTCAGCCAAATGTCAGGATTTTTCATAAAGTAATTCTCCAGATAAAATTCCTGACAGTTTAAACATAGGGAATTAATTCTGGAAAACCATTAAGTTTCATGAGCTGAAGTTTGTATTGCTGGAAAGTACTCAAAAAGCTGAATTCAGCAAAATTTAGTTCACTAAATTTGGAGCTTCCTAGTAAAAGTTATATGCATTTGAAGTTTGCACTAAACTGGAAAATCCCAAAATGTTTAAACTCTGCAAGTGGGTCCCACTCTTTGAACCGGCCCACTGAGATCGCGGCCACCGCAGCCCACGGGGTTTTACCCGCGCTGCCCACCGGATCCCGGCCGCAAAGTGGATCCCCACGAGAGATCATGGACTGACCGGTGGACCTGCCCCCCCCCTTCGTCTACCTCGCGACGCCTGCAACCCCCGTGGCGGTGTTTCGCCGGAGCTCTCGCCGCCGGCCATTTCGCTGCCCGACCTCCGACGGATTTTGCCGCCTGTGCCTAAATTTGCTCGGAGAACACGCTGGTGCCCTCACCGAAGCTCGGCGATGGCCGGAACCACGCCCGGGACGGTGACAACGGCGATCCCTACTCCGGTGATGTCGCCCGAGCTACTCAGGGCCTTATTTTTGGAACGGTTTACTCCTACAGCACTGTTGTGGCATGCTGAGCACGAGAATGAGCTCGGTTCGCCATGGAAACGGCCCGAGCTAGGACCTCACCATCGACCTAGGGCTAAAACGGCGGATGCTCGAAAAACATGAATAGCAGCGCCAAGACTCGATGGTTTTCGATGGTCTTTGATCCTAGGTGGCCGTGGGAACATGTAGAACATGTGCTTGGCTGGGTTTACACGGTGGCGGACCGATCGCCACGAATTTCGGATTCTTTGATATCTCGGTTCTTTGAACACTGAGGACTAAACGTGGAAATACTCTCCCTACAAGGCATGAAAGGGGGTAGGGTTTTCACCGTGAGCTCGAGCAGCCTCCGGCGTGTCTCTTTGCCGTTGATCGCTGGTCGCGAGGGTGCCTGGATCAGCGGCGCACCGCGGACCCGAGAGAGCAGCCGAAGAGTGGATGTGTTCGGTCGAGAGAAGAAACAGCGTACGGGGTTTGGGGTCTGCAGCGGTCGAGGAGCCTTCGTGAGCGGTCAAATGCACAGTGCGCCAGCCGGGCATGCGCTGGGGATGTGGCCGATCGAGCAGCTCGGTGTCGAGTTCTGCAGACTCCCGGTAAACAGAGCTCGCCCGGGGGTTTGCTTTACTCCGAAGCCTAGCTGACTTGTGGGACCTTTTCTCCCCCCTAATTCCTTCTCCCCCTTCTGCTGCAAATATCTCACCCACTAAAAATTGAATGGTATACTTTGGCACCAAGTCATTGTTTGAATCTGATTTCAAAATTTTGAAATTGATTTGGCTAAATTTGCTGGCCATTTGAATTTGAAATTCAAATTCAGTTTTGAGTTAGTGTAAGTTTGGCTCCCGACAACATGAAGTCCAATGGGGATGAAAATTGGTGGACTAACTCATAAAAATGTGCTGAGTGTGAATATGAAGTCAACTTTTGAATTCAAGTGATGAAAGTGGATGCAATTTGACTTTACATTCCAATTGGCCTCTTTTTCAAATGCCTCCAAAAGTGCCTCAAAAAGTACTGGATTTGCATGAAATTTCGCCTGAGCCTTCCTAAGACTAATTATGGTCTAGGGGTGAGCTCAACCTTTCATGTTCATGTGTATAAATCGCACTTTTTGGAAGTTAGGGCTTTCCCCTCTACTCACCCCTTTTGATGGTGGTTACTTTCTCTTCACCAATGTTGACAAGATATCCACAAGATGAGCTGTGGTGTTGTGAGGTGGTGAAAATGATCACTTTTGCAAGTCCCTTTTCTTGGGCTTTTACAGACGGGCACAGGGCCGGGCGGTGCAGTGACGTGGGAGCGCGGTGGGGCTAGGCAGCGTGTAGGGGTGGCGCTGCGGGGTGGCGGTGGCCAGGTGCGCTGCAGCGGCCGGGGCTGCGGCGTCCTGTGCGGCGGCGGCCGGGTGGAGGGCGGGGCGGTGACGTCCGGGGCGGGGAAGGCCGGGGGCGGGGCGGGTGGCGGCCAGGGCTGCAGCGTCCGGTTCGGCGGCGGCCGTGGTGGAGGGCGGGGCGGTGGCGGCCGGGGCGGGGAAGGCTGGGGCGGCGCAGGCTGGGTGGAGGGCGGGGCCGCAGCGGCCGGGGACGGTGGCTCGGGATGCAGGCGGGGTGGCGCTTCAGGCGGCGCTCGGATGCGGCGGTGGCCGGGGTGGAGGGCGGGGCGGTGGCGGCCGGGGCGGGGAAGGCCGGGGCGACGGCGGCTGGGTGGAGGGCGGTGCAGCGGCGGCCGGGGACGGCGGCTCGGGTGGCGGGTGGTGCGGCGCTTCGGGCGGCGGGCGGCGCTCGGGCGCGGCGACGGGGGCTGTAAAAGTCCCAAAACTTGTGAATAGAAAACTTGAGCTATGAATAAAGTTGAGTTTTAATACAAGGAATGGGACTTACAAAAACTTTTGTTTACTCATGAAAGTGTTGGCATGAGCAATAAAACTTTGAATTCAGTTTGAATTAAGAGGGTCACTTCCAAAGAGAGGAGGGGTCATCTCCAAAGAGGAAAATGCAAACTGATGTTTAAAAAGTTGTATTTGCAATGACCAACTCATAGATCAGAGGTCATATTCAACTCCCCAGTTTCAAATTATGAAGAAGGCAAATTTTGAGCAAATTTGGAGGTGCTTTGATATGTGTATCAAAGCTACTTGTGAATTGTCATTGAAATTTGAATTCGAATTTGAAACTGAAGTAAAAATTTCCAAAGTTCCAATTGGCCTTTGAATTTGAGCTCTTCATAGCTGAATTTGCCATGTGCCAAGATTTGGAGGTATTTGTGAAAGTATTGGGGATAAGAAAGGGGGTGGGCCCCACATGTCATAGTGACATTCAAACTTACCCTCGAAGCAATCTTGCTGTTTCCCTCGAGCGGCCGAGACCTTCCTCCGAACAACACCAGGGCGCCACCGAGGCCACCGCCTCACCCTCTTTCGCGCGCTGGCGACCAGTTTACCGCCTCCCTCCCTACCTCGGCGTGATCTTTTTCCTCTGAACCGAGCCAACGGTGTTTCTTTTCCCCTCCTCGCGCCCGATAAACCCTGAGCTCGCCGCCGCTTCGGGTCTGACCGGAGGTGCATGCCAAACCAGCGCGCAGCAACTTCTGAGCCGCAAAACGGCAAGGCCTGATCGTCCTCCACTCCCTCAGCTCAAGAGCAGTCCGGTTCCGGCCTCCCTTCCCTAGCAAAGCTCGTTTCCGCGGCAACCGAACTGCACAGCAGATCGTCGCTCCCGTGGACAGCGGAGTCTAGCGCCTTTCACGGCCAAGCAAGGACATCCCCGGACGTGCCAGCGAGCCCTGCTGCTTCCACCCAAACCACAAGGCAAGCCGTGAACCACCGAGCAAGAATTCGGAAAAACTTCGCCGGCGACCACCAGGCGATGTTCTGGTACGAAATCTCCAAATTCTCACTCCTTTCTCGTCTTTAGGTCACTAAACTGTGCTCAAAGGACCTAGACTCAAGGACGACCCGATCCCCTCCCCAATCCTGGCTTGAAACCCCATGCTAGCAGATCATTTTGAAGTTTCCGAGCGGCGATCATGGCGGGGAACCTCGGGTGCACGGTGAACCCCCACGTGCCGCCGTTTCCGAGCCACGTTGATGCCATGCCGAGCTAGCCCACCCTCTGCTGGTACTTTTAGGCGGTTCAGTTGAGCTGTTAGCGAGCTACAGGGGTCGGGCGACGGTGCCGATCATCACCGAAGGCCGCGGCTCGTCGCCGGCCTACTTCCGGCCACCGGCAGCCCGAGCCAACCCCGTAGACATGTTCCCCGACCCTGAAAACCCCCAGGCGGCGAGTCTCCGGCTGTAACACCCCAAAATTTTGGTTCAAAACCCTAAATCATGTTAAGAGGGGAATTTAAAAATTTTTGGACGTGTTGCATGTCTTGCAAAATTCAAATTCAAACTGGAATTCAAATTAAACTCAAATTAGAAAAGAAATAGAAAAAGAAAAAGAGAAAACAGAAAAAAACCGGCCAGTGGGCCGAAACCCACCAGCCGGCCCACCCAGCCCCCGCGCCAGCCCGCAGCCGTGCGCGCTGCTTCCTCACACTGACAGGCGGGGCACACCCGATCGTCGTCTACCTCGCGACAGCGCCGGACTCCCTCGCACCCGAATCAAAACCGATCGGGATTTCGGCGTATCCCCGCTGAATTCTGTTCGTAGGCGACGCGGACATGATCTAAACCACCCCGCCGCCCTCCCCCGTCTATAAAAACCCCGGCCTCATTCTGTTTTTCCCACGCGATCGGCTGTTTCTACTCCGGTGAGAAACGAGACTTCTCCGGCGAATTCTGGCCGATCTAAGCTTGGAAATTCCGATCTAACTCGCTGGTCTTGATCCACCGCCTCCGGGGAACCTTGCAGGTGCAGAAAACTCGTTGACTTGCGGTGTAAACACAGCGCCGACGAGCTTCGCCGTGGTTTCGCCTCGGACCTCGTCGCCGATCACTTTCCAGGACCTCCGAGCTCAAGAAAACCACCGAGGTGAGATCCCCGACCTCCCCTCCACCGATCTATGCCATAAAATCACAGTTCTAGGGAGAATTCTCGAAGATCCGAAAGTCTCCGGCGAGATCGCCGCCTCCCGCCGCCGTGCGCCGCCGGGCAGCGCCGCCCGCGCTCGATCAGAGCGACGTGGCCGCTTGTGCGCCGTCTATTTTAAATCGCACGGTAGACTTTAAATCCCCGCGTACCGGTTCGGCATTATAATCTCAGCTGTCTGTTTTAAATCGGACGGTCCACGTCAGCCCTGCGTTATAAAGACTGGAAATCTTACGTGCTACCCCCTGGGGTTCTCGGGAAATAAGAGCTAGCCCCGGAAACTTCTGATCTAGCCCTTGGAACTTCAGAAAATCATATAAATTCATTTAAAAATCAGTTTTAGCCCCTGGACTTAATAAAAATTAGGAAAAACTCCTCTGTTATGTATAGCTAGACCCCTGAAAATTGTTAAAATAATATTATAGACCCTGTAGTGGGGTGAGTTTACCTTTTTAGCCCTGTTTAGTATTTAATTTAGGAAATTGAATATGTGGCTAGTGTTTAAAAATTAAAAAGTGGGACAAACATATTGTCATAATTAAATTAAAAACTTTCTCAGTATTTAGAAAACTTTGGAGTGAGATAAAAACATATTTTGGGCTGAGTTGAATCTGTTTAATTTATTATTCACATTTAGGGACACATTTTTAAGTAATGAATAGTTTTAGAAAATAGGGAAAGTAATTGTGAAATAGTTTACATCAGAGGCAAAGGTCAAAATATGTTATTAAATTATTTAGGACCAGAACCTATTCTGTTTAGATGATGTGTATTACTAATTTCATAATAAAGAACATATTTATGTATAGGAAAATAAATCTGAAAATATAGCAACTAGTAAATGATAAATGGAGTTTCTAAAATCCAAAGAATTCAGTTTAAGGTTGGTAAAAATTCTAAAGGCACATATGGAGAAGAAAAATACTTTTCATACATACTTGGTAGTGAAAAGGTGTAGTAGTTGAATATAAGGAATTTATTGGAAACTCATATATAAATAGTAGGTAAGTATAAATGGGAACACAAAAGTAGGAATCATATACACATGATTAAAAGAGCATGCAAGCCACAAATCAACACACATAAAGTAACCACAACACATATAATGGTGAAGGACTTTCATAAATGTGAATGTGTGGTTTGTATGAAGTAGAAGTGTGAACTATGTCTTATGATTGTTGTTTTTCTTTTGCTATGTGTGATGGTATGATGTAGAACCTGCTCAAGAGCAAGTTATTCCTTTCCAAGACCAGGACTACCCATTTCAAGAGCAGCAAGAAGGAGGCAAGTGTCCTATACCACTTTGATCCTATGCTAGGATGTGTAGCTAGAATTATTTGCATTGTCAACTGAAATATGAAACCCATGCTAGGAAGTTTCCCTAGAATTGCATTGCCTTGTTTCCTTGTAGCTTGGGTTGGTATTTATTTTATCATGTCATTTATTATTATGCATATGCTTAGCCATGCTTAGAATGGGATAATTGGGATATGAGATCATCAGTTTATTTTACCATACTCTTGAATGAGGTATTGTGAGTTATGTAGAGGTAGGGATCAAGGCAGTTGGATGTTTTGGTTGTGTGCTGGGTGCACGAGACTCGGGTTTGTGTTTAGTACTTGCCTAGATCCTAAGGACCGGTTCATGGAGCATGTAACCTGGCTTTACAGTGCCAACCACATGCTGAGATGGGGCAGCTTGGCCAATTAATTAGGTGTATCCCCGGCGTAGTAGTGTGTTGGATGGTGCAGGGAGTAGGTGTCAGCTGGACTACCATATGAACCGCAAGGCTCAAGAGGGGGCCACTGCAGCGGGGTTGGAGCCTCTTGTATGCTGTTAGGGGTGAAAACTCAGTGGGCCCACGCTCGTCGGGAATCCCTTTGTAAAGGCTTCGTAGTGATCTCCTGGCTGCACACCTGGGAAGTGTGAATGTGGATCATAGCCACTGGCATAATGGAGGTTCTTTTAGTCCACCCGGCAACGGGGGATGAAATCACTACATGTGGGTACAGTGGTACAAACTCTACAGAGTCAAAACTGTCATGACAGCCGTGCTCACGTTCAAGAGCAGCTTGGACTTATTCATGATTAGTGGATTGATGGTTTTGGAAGTTGTGGATGTTAAGCGGGGAGCTTAACATTGGAAATGATGATATGGTTATTTGATGGGATGGGAGATTGGGACCATTTCACCTGTGTAGTAATGTAGGTGCTTAATAAGCTAAGGTAATAGGTATTAATGGCATAGTGCTTTAACCATGAGTTCAACCTTCCCTTGTTCTAGCCATGCATGACATAACTTTCCCACACTTGCTGAGTACCATCGGTACTCAACCTTGCATATTTGTTGGTTTATATTGCTGCTCAGGTCAAGATAATGAGGTGGTGTATAATGATCAAGACTTTGGACCCGAAGAAGGTTTCTAGGTTCATGGAGACCCCGGGCAACGCCTGTGATGGAGCCTACGAGAATAATTATTCCGCTGCTAGTTTATTTACTTGTGATGAACTTATTATTGTCCATCGATACATTTGCTATGTAAGACTTATTTATATTCAACACCTGGCTTGTAATAAATGATGCTTCACTATTTGTCATCACATGTATGAAAAAATGATCCTGGCATACATGTGATATTCACTTGGTTGTTCTTCGGAAAAACCGGGTGTGACAGAAGTGGTATCAGAGCCAAGGTTGCCCGTAGGAACGTGGACCTAGTTAGAAATGGACGTATTTAAGGACCTTATTTTATTAAAAACTATTTTTTTTACAAGGTGTGTGTTGAAAAGTGTTATTTAATGAGTCACTTTCTTCATCTTACCCCAATTTTCATTCAAAATAGGATTTTTGAGAGTCTATCTAACCTAATTTTAAATTCTTTTTGTTTTAGATGGTTCGCATTATTCGCACCGCTCGCAAGTCCATAGGAGGGAGAGTTCCCGTAGTTGCCCTTGCCGAAAGAGAGGAGAGCCGTCCGGTGACGTACCTTTCCTATGGATTGGCCGTAGGAGGCTTGTTGCGCCGTCTTCGGCGTATGCTCGAAGCTGCCGGCAATACGGGCAAGCTAATCATCCACTATAACTCCACCAGGACCATCCGTGAGAAGAGGGAAGAATGGAGTTCGGAGATGAGGATTATACACGAAAATCAGCTGCTTAAGATCCACCACTCTCCAGCTTGTAGAGCGACACAGGTCGATGCGGAGAAGGATGTCACCTGGGAGGCCATCACCTGCCAGAGTCACATCTATCGTCGCCACCTGGACAAGACTGAGTACATGTATGTCCTCCAACGTGATAGTGGTACCACGGAGTACAAGTACCCGCCGGTGCAGCAAGGGACTTCCCATGAGCACATGGACTTGTGCTTGGAGGATGCTGCTATGCTCAGCACTCGACTGCAGGAGTGTCAACAAGAGCTTCAGGATGTCCGGGACACCCTAAAGGAAACGGAGGCGTTGCTGCGAGCCTGCTTGAGGGCGAGAGAAAGAGGAGATGGGAATGAACTGTGTGTGTCACCGTGAATGATACATGGACTCCTGACTCCCCGGATCGCCGAGCGATCAGGCGTCGTCGCACTTCTCCACCAGCAGCTTCCCCACCCAAAGCAGAGTCAGAAGGAAGCCGAAATGATGAGGAAGATCCCGAGGAGCCAGATCAAGAAAACGAGTAGTGTAGAGTCCCTCCCTTAGTCAGCAAGATGTCGAATAGGCGAGTCGTTAAGATAAGTTAATGGCGTGATAATGCTTGGTGTGTGACGTGAGTTGTGGAAGCCATGAGCAATTGTCCACAGCCTCGTCTTTAGATTGTTTTGTTTTGGTGTGTGAACCCACATGAAATAATATTGCATTTATTTTTGTGTGAAAAGTGAACCCTTAGAGAAGAATAACAAATCCTCAACACTTCAAAGTACAAACAAATGAAAGTAGTAAGATGATACTAAATGCTTTCAAATTAACATTGGTTGATTTTGCCAGATGGCCGGAAGAGGAAAAGGACATGCTGCGATATCATAAGTGTGGTTGGGATAGGAAGCAAACTAAACTTTACATTTCTAAAGATGAGACCGGGCAGAGGGGTTAGGCTGCGACAAGACGAGGTCTTGGTCGAGTAGCTCTGCCTGTGTCGGTTAAGGACCGATGCGTATGCCACGTCCAGGAGCAAGTATTGAGTTGTGTACCGGATGCTTACTGATATATGGGAACCAGGAAACCGATGTACCAGGTTCACTGGATTGTAGAGGCATACTGTAAGGGCCTCAGTTTTAGCACACATTTGAAGTGTTCATCACCACACAACACCACACCAATTTTCACTCCATTCGGAGTTGATCTTGACATGAGCTAAGTGGGACGAATTCAAACTTTATTTGAATTCAAAACTGAACTTGTGCTGAAATTCACTCAAACCGAACCCAATTTGAATTCTATTCGATTCAAATGGCTCAGGGGTGAATAATTTGAATCACCAGGGGTATTATGGGGCTCACTGTTTACAACAGTGATTAGGAGTAAATTTCAGAGGTTAAAACCCCGGGTGGGACCCACATGTCATAGAGGGGAGAAGGAGAAACTTGCACCCAAAGTCAGAGTCTCGGTGGGAAATTCCACCGAGCAGCTGTCGGCTGTGCCACCGAGCAGCTACCGGCGCCACCAGCCGCTTCCCTCTCCGCGCGCTGGCGCCCATGGCGGCTGTCTCGCGCCCCCACGCGACCGGCACCGCCTCAGCCGAGCAGGAGTCGGCCGGCTTTATCTTCTCGCGGGCAAACCCGAGCAGCGGCATTGTTTCTCGCCATAGCTCTCTGCTCAATCGGGAAAACCAGCAAAACCATCTCCTCCTTCGTCCCTGAGCTGCTAGACAGCCACCTGAGCTCGCACTCCACCTCTCCAACGCAAGAAACCTCGAGCTCCGACCTCCTTTGCCCTAAGACGATCGCCACCGCGGCGACCTAGCCTCAGCCGAGAGTCAGGCGCCCGTGGGAAGCATGCCACAGGCGTTTTCACGGTCCAGCGAGAGAGGCAACAAGAGACGAAGGTACGGCTTCTTTAAATTCTCGCTCTATGATCTTTCGGAGGTCATCAAATCTTGCACATAGACGCTGGACTTGCCGGCGATCAAGTTCTTTTCTGCATCCGTAGCGTGAAACTGTCTAGGAGTGCCGAATTTCGAGCTCGATCGAGGGCGGTCATGGCGGGCACGGTCGGTCACACGGTGCCGACTGACTTGCCGCCATCCCTGAACCCTTTTGACACCTTGTCGAGCTTCCTAGAGGTACACTGATGCTGTAGGGCCGTTTGTTCGAGGTGTTGGCGGGTTTAGAAACCACGGTCGACGGTGTCAAACCTCAACCGAGGCTGCGGCACGTCGCCGAGCTATTTCCGGTCACCCCCAGACCGACCTGTCACCCCCGACGTGTTCCTCGACGTCGACAACCACCTGGCGGCGAGTTTCAGCCCCTAGGAGGTCCGGCAGCGGCGAGCCGGCGGGCTCCGAGTCTGCTCCGGCGAGGTCGGCGGCGCGGGCGTGAGAGAACGGAGGGAGGAAGACGAAGCCGGCTGGCCCACGTGTCAGCGGCGGAAGAATTTAAATCAGGATCGGGTGAGGCCAGGAATCGGCTGTGCTGGCGCGCAAATACCCTGTGAGCTCCGGTGTGCCGGACACCTCCGCGCTCGACACGTGTGGTATCTCCGGTGTGCCGGACACCTCCGAGTTCGACACGTGTGGTATCCACGGTGTGCCGGACACCTCCGCGCACGACACGTGTCCCCTCGGGCCCCGAGAGTTTAAACTTTTCCCCCGATTTTCAGAATTCTTCCAAACTTCAAATCCTAATAACTTTGGCTAGAGAGCTCCAACTCGGGTGAACCAAATTTTGTTGGATTCAGCTCTCCGAGCACTTTCCAGCAATACCAAATTCAGCTCATGAAAGTGAATAGTTTTCCAGAATTAAATCCCTAAAGTTTAAACTGTTGGGAATTTTATCTGGAGAACTACTTTATGAAAAATTCTGAAATTTGGCTGAAAGGTTCATTGAAAAATCCCTGAATCCCAGTAAAGTTTTCAGACTCATCGAAGTTCATTTAGTTACCCTAATTGGGTGATTAAAGGAACTGCCCAGAGAAAATAGAAAAAATGTACAGAAACATTTTTCAGATTTTCTCCAAGCTTAATTAGGACATAACATTCTATAGAATTCTTCAAATGACATGAAACCAACTCCATTAGAACCATCCTAAATTCTAGTTTCCCGAAAGTAATGGTGGAAGCCATGAAAAACCTTGGAATTACTTAGAGGCTCAATTATTTACCAAAGAGGCTTTTATTTGTACAAGGTCCAATTGAACTTTGTTTCAAATAAAACTTGGTCACAACTCTGGTTAGGACCCTACCAATCCACCATAAAAATTTCAGAACCAAAGGGGAGGTCTAGCTAGAGTTATTAGTAATTATGTATTTAAGTTCACACATTGCATTTAAATTTACATGTAGTATTGTATTCAACGTGTAGCCATTGAAGAAGAGACCACGGAAGTGCTGGATTTCCTTCTTCCGGATGAAGGACTAACTACTGACCAGCAGCAACAAGGCAAGCCCTGGTTTGCATTAACCTTTTATAAGTTTTACGTTGTTTACATGAGTCATATGGAGTATGTATGTGCATTAGGTGTAGGATGAATGGAACCCCATTTGCATAACCAAAGGTTCCTAAAGGAGTGAGGGTAGTGTCTAAGACCTCGAGTAGACAGGCTATGCTTAATGATTCATAGGACTTCGGTACAAGTTGAGTAGATGGAATTTACTCGCGAGATAGGCTTGGGACACACGGGTTCGGTTGAGTGATGTGAGATCACTTTAGTAATGAAAATGAGACTAGGCAGGGGCTAGGGTGCAGCAAGAGAGAGTCTTGTGTGTGCAGCCCTGCCCGTGTCGATTGAGGACCGATCCGTGTGCGGCCCTGCTGAACAAGTATTGAACGTACCGAAGGCATATCGGATATATGGGCCCCGATAAACCGATGTAGCCTAAACCTCCGGGCATCGACGCATAACGCACCGATTTATAGGTGTAGGCTGAGGGCAGTAAGGTGGAAATCTGCCAACGGGCATAGAGAGATGCTCCGTGTGGGGAACCTCCTGCTCGTTTCGGTGCGACCGGTTCGACGTTTGGGCTGTTGGGTGAAAGGTTGTCCCGTACGACATCGAGTGAGCGTGCTGTGCAGCTCCACGGGTGGGCGTACGTGACGTGCTCTTTGGGTTTCCCTGCAGGTGTATATCGAGTCGATTCGCCGTCCCTCGCGGTGACGAGTACCGCTTGTTCACTGCATCGTAACGTAGCTTAATGAATGACATGTTATGATTCAATATTGCTGTTATGATATAATTGTATTGTTACATGTGTGCCACCAAATATCGCTCACTAAATTTCAGCTTTATGAACCGTTAACTTGTTGCTAAAAGATGAACTAAGGATGAACTTGTAGGCGTGTCCATTTGCTGCAACATTGCTATCCTATGTCATGGTACACCTCATGTAGAGTTTCATGCTTAGGTCAGTCGGTTAAGCCTTGCAGAGCCTTCGTGCTCACGGTTGCTGCTTAAGTGTTTTTCAGGTGAGGAGCCACCCACGGACTCGGAGTACGAGTCCACCGGCGAGGGTTACCCTCCGTCGGGGACCACGGCTGAGTGGGAGCCGTACACGCCGCGCTGAGCTGAGACGTGCAGCTAGTGTGGGTTGCCCTAGGGCTGGGCAACCGACTTTTGCTAGATAGGCGGGCGTGAGTTGTACAAAAGAAACTTCCGCTGTGTAATAAAGACTCTAGTTTGTAACTGAGAAGTGTACTACTTTGTACCTTCAGTTTGATTTCCCTTGTAATATAATGTGTTCTTATGACGTGTGCTGTCGGGTGTCGCATCGTGCGGCACCACCCTCTGCGATCCTGGATGAGCGGATTCCGGTCCGCCACAGCCTGGTATCAGAGCTGCAGTGGGGATAGCACAGTACTTAAGGACTACATTATGGGAAAACTTAGGTTACGGTGAGGAATCGGTAGCTGCCCATGTAAGGACTATATTAGTATAGTTACTTAAAGTGGCAAATACTAACCTATGTGTTATAATTCTGAATTTTAATTATGTAACGACGCACCTATGCTTTGGTAAGTATGGTAAGGAACGCCACCGAAAGCGGTTCAATTTCGGTTAGCTCCCCCTGACGAGGAACGTGGTTCAGGGATACAGTCTCACAGCTTGGTGTGAGATGTCAATATGAAACTCTTGAACTCTTCATGTTCCTGAGTTCATATGAAACGCTGATCCCTAGCGTGCATTAGGCAAGTAAGTGGAGACCCCATCGCGTGGTAAGTAACGCGAGAGTGTGTTCGTCTGGAAATAGCCCATGAGGACATACGCAGCGCCTGCCATCGGCGTGCCCTGCAGGGCAGTAGGTGGTATCTGTTGGGTTGATAACATTCCCAACCGTGACGACCCGTTCATGACATACTCGGGTTCCCCGTCGTGTGGTGTTGAAACACGATCACATGCCTTGAGACGTGACTTAGCTCAAGGACGGCCGTATGACAATGATACGGGCGTTTGTATTTACATTCAAATATGGAACTGCCTGAAATGAATAACCATTGAGTGCACCATTATTGTGTGGTCTTCTGCAGGTACTAACCACGTATGTATCCGTGTAGAAAACGTGTGCGAGAGACCGTTTAGTGCCACACTTGAGACGTATATGCCGGTATGATCCGGTTAGGATTTTATTTTGTGAGGAACGTAGTACCGAGTTATTGTAGGCATATGCATGAAAATAATGATAACAAGGAATTAAAATATATAGGTTCAACATTTAGGACCCTGGTTGGGTATAAGAATGGGATAGTGATGAGTGTAGTTCCAAAAAGACTGAAAACAGAGTGCTCTGTTTTGGACAGCAAGTTTGCTGATCTTCAACAGGGCATAACTCACAGGTCCTTTAGCCCAGAGAGGTGTGCTATATAGTTCTGGAAAGGTATTGAAGTACTCTACAACTTTGTTGTAGACTTCCAGAGCTGAAACACGCCTTAAGATGGCTGAAATCCCAGAGGAATGTAAACTGTCCAGAACCAGGGCAGAGTAAAACATCCTCTGAACTGATCTGTTTTCAAACATAACTTCCAGTAGAGAAATCTAAAATCGTCATACTTTTTGATTCTGGTGCAACCCACAACTTCATAAGTGCATCATATGTGGTTAAGCATCAGCTGGAAGTCTGTCCAACCGAGTGTTCGTATGTGATCCGCTCACCGGGAGGAAAGATTTCAGCAACTATGATGGTTCCAAAAGCACCATTATGCTTAGGTGGGAAGATATATCCCACCACTATGATTATCTTAGGGGGGCAGAAGACTGATGCAATCTTGGGAATGTCATGGCTAAGCTACCATGGCGCCGTCCTGGAAACACTATCACGGACGGTTCACCTCAACTCCCCATTACACCGTCCACAGTCCCTCCTATTAGATAATCCAGTCAGAGAGGTTTCAGCGATCAATAGTGCTGAGGCTCTCAAGTTAGAAGATATCCCCGTAGTCCGGGAGTATCCCGACGTGTTCCCGGATGACCTTCCGGGCATGCCACCTGAGCGGGATGTCGAGTTCAAGATCGAGCTCGCACCCGGGACTACACCCATATCACGGAGACCATACAAGATGGCTCCAAATGAGCTGGCGGAACTGAAAGAACAGCTCAATGATCTGTTGAGCAAGGGTTTCATTAGGCCGAGTTCCTCGCCTTGGGGATGCTCGGTGCTATTCGTGAAAAAGAAGGATGAGACCCTGAGGCTATTTGTGGATTACCGTGTAAAAGCCCAAGAAAAGGGACTTGTAAAAAACTTTTCTTCATCTCACAACACCACAATTTTCATTGTGGACACCTTAGGAAATGTTGTGAAAAGCATGTAACCTCCATCAAAAGAGTGACTAGAGGGGAGAGTCTTCACTCTCACAAAGTAGGGTTTATACACATATGATCACACAATGAGGAAATTCAAAACTGTTGTGTCCAAACTATTGTTTGCAGCAGCTAACACAAGGATCAAGTGGCATATTTGGATTCTTTAGGCCCAAATTAGTGGGGAGGCAGAGTTTCATTAATTTTTGAAAAGTCTTGCTGCCCATTTTTCCAAAGGAAGTCAAATGTGCAAAGAATTCAAATGAATATTTGAATTTGCATGGAATTTGTCCAAACTTGTCAAATGAGCTCAGTTTCCAATTTTCAAACAATTGGGTTGGATAATTGTCAAACTTTGGATATATTTTGAGGAAAAGAGGTACTGAGTTGTGGGGCCCACATGTCATAGGAATGAGTATACTTAACACTTAAGTTTCTCTCTGGTCTTCACTCCACCGAGGTGTAACCCCGGGGCGACACCGAGCGGCCGCCCCCGTCGACCGAGGCTCCACCTCCTGCTCCCATTTCGCGCTGGCCTGCTCCTTACCCCGGAAACCGGCTGCAGCACGTTGCCATCTTCGCTTTGATCGCGCGCTAGCTGTTCTTCCCACGCGCAAACAGCAATCGGCGCTCACCGCCGCACTCCTTTCTCCCCGATCGCCGGCCTCAACCAAACCTCGGTTGTGCGCACCGGCAGTACAGAAAAGCAGCGCCTGTGCCTGCTCTACCACACCAGCCCCGCAACCCCAAAGACCCTAGCCTGTGACGCGCACAATTCGGCAAACGGCACCGAGAAAACAGAGCTGTCCGGCGGAGAACCGGAGCTGGTCTCACGTGGACAGACCCACCCAGAGCTTCTCAGGCCCGAGCTAGAGCACCCTCGGATGCGCTGGGAGCCCCTGATGCTCGTCCCCGAGGCTCAAGCCATGAGATGATCTACCAGGCTCGAATTTGGGAAAAGATCGCCGTCGGGCACCATCCGACCTTCTGATACGGTAATACCAAATTCGATCGTCCCTCTCGTTCTTAGGCCGTGAAACCTTGCACACAGGACCGCCACTAACCGGCGATCAGTAGTCCTTCACAACCCTAGTTGGAAATATGCACGTAGACCGTATGAAATCCAGAATTTCCGACCTCAAACGCGGAGGAGGTTTCGGGTGCACGGTGAGACACCATTAGCCGCCGGTCCCGAGCAGTTTTGAGGCTAGGTTGAGCACCCCTTTGGTCCACTGGTGCTGTAGCGCCGTTCCACCGAGGTCTGGGCAGGCTAGGGTGACCGGGCGACGTTGCCGAACCGGTCCAGAGCCGCCGCACCGTGGCCAGCTAGGTTAGAGCCATCGCCGACCGGGGAAGAGTGTTCCATCGTGTTCAGCACGGGAAACTAGGCACTAGCGGCGAGGGAGAGCTCGGGGGATGGCCGGGAGGCCGGAATCCGTCGAACTCCGGCGAGCCCGGCGGCGCGCAGGCGCGGGTGGCCGGAGGTAGAAGACGACCCGGTGGGTCCCGCCCGTCAGCGACGGTTTTCCAAATATTTGATCAGCTTTGGCGCAGGGATCTGGTGTGGAGGCGCGGGAAATAACCTGTAGCCTCGTGGGGCTTGCCCCGACGCGTGACACCTGTCCCCGGACCCACAGCCAGTATTTGAACATTTTGGGGAATTTCAGTCTTTAGTTCAAACTTTGAATAGCTACAACTTTGGGTAGGAGAATCCAAAAATTGTGAAACAAATTTCGTTGGATTCCTCTGATAGAGTACTATCCAAATGTAGAACCCAATTTGTATGAAACCCTTTAATTAATTCTGGAAAATTCTTTAAAACTTTTCAGCAAAAGAATTTTAGAGGGAGTTTGGTTCATCCAAAAATCCCCAAATTTTGCCAGAATGTTCTTTAGGGCATTAGTAAACCCCTGTAAAAGTTTCAGACCATTTGGAGTCGATTTGGTCAGAGCAATTCAAATTGGAAGGTGCTGTGTTCATTTGAATGCAGAAACATTTTCAGAGAATTTCCAAAACTTGGAAATTCAATTCTGGGCAAACCTTGACTCCAAAAATGCTAGGAAAATTCATGCAAACTCTATGAGCTACAATTGAAATTTTAGATCATTAAGTTGAGCATGAACAGGGGTATTACCTCAGAATAAATTCTTCCTTGCTGATTTGCCAAGAGAATTATTCTGAGCAAACCACTCCATGAAAAGTGCTAATGTTTGGTCCAGAGAGTTTTCTTGTGACAAGGAATTCACACAAAAATTCTCAGCTCCATTGGAGCTCTAGATCACCCCTGTCCTGTTTAACCAATTAAAGGATTAATCTGGAAAAAGGGGGGAAACCACTTAGCATTTCACCATGTGACTAAGTCCAAGCCAAACCACCAACCCCAATTCATATTTAAATTCTTAAACAAAGTTCCAGGGGTTACAGGCTGGTTATTATAACTAATAGTAGAGGTCTTACTCTAAGACTCACATTTGCATCTAAATTAACATGTAGTATTTCATTAACGTGTAGCCGTTGAAGAAGAGACTCCGGAAGTGCTGGACTTCCTTCTTCCGGACGAAGAACTAACTCCTGACCAGCAGCAACAAGGCAAGCCCCGGTTTGCATTAACCCTTTTTAAAAGCTTTACTTTGTTTACATGTGTCATATGAAGTATGTATGTGCATTAGGTATAGAATGATTGAAACCCCACTTGCATAACCAAAGTTTCCTAAAAGAGTGAGGGTAGTGTCAAGGACCTCGAGTAGACAGGCTATGCTTAATGAGTCATAGGACTTCGGTACAAGTCGAGTAGTTGGAATCTACTCGCGAGATAGGCAGTGGGACACACGGGTTCGGTTGAGCGACGCGAGATCACTTTAGTGATGAAAATGAGACTAGGCAGTGGCTAGGGCGCAGCAAGAGGGAGTCTTGTGTGCGCATCCCTGCCCGTGTCGATTGAGGACCGATCCGTGTGCGGCCCTGCTGAACAAGTATTGAACGTACCGAAGGCATATCGGATATATGGGCCCCGATAAACCGATGTATCCTAAACCTCCGGGCGTCGAGGCATAGCACACCGATTTATAGGTGTAGGTTGAGGGCAGCAAGGTGGAAATCTGCCAACGGGCATAGAGAGATGCTCCGTGTGGGGAACCTCCTGCTCGTTTCGGTGTGACCGGTTCGACGTTTGGGCTGTTGGGTGAAAGGTTGTCCCGTACGGCATCGAGTGAGTGTGCTGTGCAGCTCCACGGGTGGGCGTACGTGACGTGCTCTTTGGGTTTTCCCTGCAGGTGTATATCGAGTCGATTCGCCGTCCCTCGCGGTGACGAGTACTGCTTGTTCACTGCGTCGTAACGTAGACTAATGGATGAGATATATTGATTCAATGATGCTGATTGACATAATTGTATTGCGACATGTGTGCCACCAAATACTGCTTACTAAATTTCTGATTTCATGAACTGTTAACTTGTTGCTAAAAGATGAATTAAGGATGAACTTGTAGGCGTGTCGTTTTGCTGAAATGTTACTAACCTATGTCTGGGTATACCTCATGTAGAGTTTCATGCTTAGGTGAGTCGGTTAAGCCTTGCTGAGCCTTCGTGCTCACGGTTGCTGCTTAAGTGTTTTTCAGGTGAGGAGCCACCCACGGACTCGGAGTACGAGTCCACCGGCGAGGGTTACCCTCCGTCGGGGACCACGGCTGAGTGGGAGCCGTACACGCCGCGCTGAGCTGAGACGCGCAGCTAGTGTGGGTTGCCCTAGGGCTGGGCAGCCGACTTTTGCTAAATAGGCGGGCGTGAGTTGTATAGTGTAGTCTTCCGCTGTGTAATAGAACAATAGTTGTAACTGAAGTTTGTACCTGTTTGTACAGTTTCAGTTGTTTCCCATGTAATATATTATGTTCTTATGACATGTGCTGTCGGATGTCGCATCGCGCGGCACCACCCACTGCGATCCTGGATGAGCGGATTCCGGTCCGCCACAGCCTGGTATCAGAGCTGCAGTGGGGATAGCACAGTACTAAAGGACTGCATTATGGGAAAAACTTAGGTATACGGTGAGGATTCGGTAGTTGCCCAAGTAAGGACTATATTAGCATAGTTACTTAAATTGGCAAAGACTAACTTATGTGTTATAATTCTGAATTTCAATTATGTAACGACGCACCTACGCTCTGGTAAGTATGGTAAGGAACGCCACCGAAAGCGGTTCAATTTCGGTTAGCTCTCCCTGACGAGGAACGTGGCTCAGGGATAGAGTCTCACAGCTTGGTGTGAGATGTCAATATGAATATCTTGAACTCTTCATTTCCTGAGTTCATATGAAACGCTGATCCCTAGCGTGCATTAGGCAAGTAAGTGGAGACCCCATCGCGTGGTCAGTAACGCGAGAGTGTGTTCGTCTGGAAATAGCCCAGGAGGACATACGCAGCGCTTGCCATCGGCGTGCCCTGCAGGGCAGTAGGTGATATCTGTTGGGTTGATAACATTCCCAACCGTGACGACCCGTTCATGACATACTCGGGTACCCCGTCGTGTGGTGTTGAAACACGATCACGTGCCTTGAGACGTGACTTAGCTCAAGGACGGCCGTATGACAATGATACGGGCGTTTGTATTTACTTTTAAATATGGAGCTGCCTGAAATGAACAAACTTTGAGTGCACCATCATTGTGTGGTCTTCTGCAGGTACTAACCACGTATTGTATCCGTGTAGAAAACGTGTGCGAGAGACCGTTTAGTGCCACACTCGAGACGTATATACCGGTATGATCTGGTTAGGACTTTCTTTTGTGAGGAACGTAGTACCGAGATATTGTAGGCATATGCATGAGTATAATGATAACAAAGAATTAAAATCTATAGGTTCAACAGTTAGGACCCTGGTGGGGTATAAGAATGGGATAGTGATGAGTGTAGTTCCAAAAAGACTGAAAAACAGAGTGCTCTGTTTTGGGCAGCATGTTTGCTGATCTTCAGCCGGGCATAACTCACAGGTCTTTTAGCCCAGGGAGGTGTGCTATATAGTTCTGGAAAGGTATTCAAGTACTCTACAAATTTGTTGTAGACTTCCAGAGCTGAAACTCGCCTTGAGATGGCTGAAATCCCAGAGGAATGTAAACTGTCCAGAACCAGGGCAGAATAAAACATCCTCTGAACTGATCTGTTTTTCAAACATAACCCCCAGTTGAAAAATCTAAAATTGTCATATAATACATCCTTAGAAATAGTAGAAGATGTGCGACACCTTTGCAATTCAAAGTTCCTGAAATTTCAGCACAGAATTTAGTGGGAATCAAGGTTGGAAACGGCCACTTCCAAGGGAGGTGCTGTTAAAATCCTTCCAGAAATTCTGCTAACTTTGAATTAACATAACTTTTTAATCAAAGCAGATCTGGGGGCAAATGAGTACTCGTTGGAAAGATACTGAAGTTAACTTGAACTTTGGTATTCAACTTGAGTGATGAAAATGCACAGAACCAGATCAAAACTTGGAATAGGTAGAAACTGGTCATTCTGACAGAAGAATGACAGTTGAGCTCATTGGAGAAGGTGTTGTACCCTAAGGGTGTGATACGTGATGACAACGCGATAGTAATGTCTCGTAGTGACCAAACCTAGATATGTTGAGCTTCCAAAGTGGAGGTTCATCAAGTTGGATTAAACTAGCTGGTGTTTGGTCTGGTAATGGTGTAGCTTGTGCAAAGTTATTACATTATCTACTTACGAGATATTTCGCATGTTTGGTTGTCGTAATGTTTTTACGCCCAGTTCTATTGGACTGCATGCAAAATGTTGCGGGACTGATGTTTAATGTCGTATGGTTGCAGATGGTTCGTACTAGGACCACGCACGAGGTTGGTGGCTCTAGCCAAGGTGGAGGCGATGACTCCCAGCCACCGGCCTACGACAGCACCCCGCAGCAGCAGCCACCACCGCCGCCTCCGCTTACTCTAGCGGATGTGATAGCGGCATTGGTGGGAGGTCGTGAGGAGCAGACCGACCTGCTCCGCACGATCGTGCAGAATACGTCCCAGGCGGGAGGACGTCAAGAGCGAGGGCCTCGTGATCCCCGCGAAGTGTCGTACTCGGATTTCATGAGTACGCACCCTCCAGTGTTTACCGAAGCTGAAGAACCACTGGAGGCGGACAACTGGCTGTGGACTATCGAGTCCAAGTTCGGGCTGCTCCAGTGTACGGAGCGGCAGAAGACGCTGTTCGCAGCACAGCAGCTCCACGGTGCCGCTGGTGCGTGGTGGGCGAATTATGTCACCTCACGTCCGGCTGGCCATGCCGTGGAATGGCAAGAGTTCCGGGAGGCGTTCCGCGCCTATCACATCTCTCCCGGAATAATGAAGAGAAAGTTCCAAGAATTTTTGGAACTGAAGCAGGGCGGGAGGAGTGCCCACGACTACTCCCGTGCCTTCAACCATCTGGCGCAGTATGCGTCAGACTACATCTCCACGGAGGAGAGGAAGAGGGAGCACTTCTATCGGGGGTTGCACCCCGAAATGAAGACCCACCTCGTACAATGGAACCGCGGCACATTCAACGACCTAGTCAATGCCGCCATCATGCAAGAGGACGCTCAGCGGGAGTTAGCAGCTGAGCAGAGGAAGCGCAGCGCTCCACCTAGCAGCGGTGGGAGTGGTGCTCCCCAGAAATACCGTATGGTGTATCGGACACCATCCGGGCAGCAGTGGCGTCCACCGGCGCGACCTCAGCAGTTCGGGGGACGTTCGTTCCAAGCACCCCCGTTCCGTCCGCCGATGCCACCACCAAGACAGCAGCAGCAGCAGACGGTACCCCGGGCGTTTCCACCGCCACAACGCGCCCCGGGTTTCCGCCCACCGATTAGCGGGGGACCGCCCCGTTTCACCTGCTTCACGTGTGGCCAGGTGGGCCACTTTGCGAAGGACTGTCCCCAGGGGCAGCAAAGCAGCGGGCAAGCCCAGTTCCAGGGCGGTGCTCGAGGCCGACCTCCGGTGAAGAAGGTTGGTCAGCGGACTGGAGGCGTCCGCAACCTCGACAAGGAGGACGCCCCAGAGGGAGACAACGTGCTGGCGGGTACGTTTACTCTCAACCATCAAGCCATCGTCATATTATTTGATTCTGGTGCAACCCACAGCTTTATAAGCGCATCCTATGTGGTTAAACATCAATTGCAAGTCTTCCCAACCGACTGCACTTATATGATATGCTCACCGGGAGGGAAGATTTCAGCTAATATGATGATTCCAAAGGCACCTCTGTGCTTAGGTGGGAAGCTATATCCCACCACCTTGATAATCCTTATGGGACAAAAGATTGATGCAATCTTAGGGATGTCATGGCTGCAATACCATGGCGCTGTCCTAGAGACTCGGACACGGACGGTTCACTTAAATTCTCCATTTCACCGTCCGCATTCCATGGTGTTAGACACACCAATCCGGGAAGTTTTAGCAATTAATAATGCTAAAGTTCTCAAGTTAGAAGACATCCCCGTAGTCCGGGAGTATCCTGACGTGTTCCCGGACGATCTTCCGGGCATGCTACCTGAGCGGGATGTCGAGTTCAAGATTGAGCTCGCACCAGGGACTACGGCCATATCACGGAGACCATACAAGATGGCTCCAAATGAGCTGGGGGAACTGAAAGAACAGCTCAATGATCTGTTGAGCAAGGGTTTCATTAGGCCGAGTTCCTCGCCTTGGGGATGCTCGGCGCTATTCGTGAAGAAAAAGGATGAGACCCTGAGGCTGTGTGTGGATTACCGGCCGCTCAACGCCGTCACCATCAAGAATAAATACCCACTGCCCCGTATTGACATCTTGTTTGATCAACTGGTGGGGGCAAGTGTATTCTCAAAGATGGACCTTCGCTCTGGATATCACCAGATCAAGATCCGGGCAGAGGATATCCCGAAGACGGCGTTCTCGACGAGATACGGCTTATACGAATATCTCGTCATGTCCTTTGGTCTCACAAATGCTCCAGCCCATTTCATGTATCTCATGAACTCGGTGTTCATGCCGGAGCTGGACAAGTTCGTGGTAGTGTTCATCGACGACATCTTGGTTTACTCCAAGACCGAAGCTGAACATGCCGAACACTTGCGGATCGTTCTTCAACGATTGCGAGACCACAAACTCTATGCCAAGTTCAGCAAATGCAAATTTTGGATTAGCCAAGTGCCGTTCTTGGGACATATCATCTCAGCTGAAGGCATCGCGGTTGACCCAAGCAAAATAGAGCAAGTGTTGAAATGGAAAGCTCCCACCTCAGTCCATGAAGTCAGAAGCTTCCTCGGGTTAGCGGGGTACTATCGGAGATTCATTCCAAGTTTCTCCAAGCTCGCTAAGCCGATGACAGAGTTGCTGAAGAAAGGGACAAAATATGTTTGGAACACGGCGTGTGAAGGAGCGTTCCGAACACTGGTGAAGCATCTCACAACAGCCCCGGTATTAGCTCAGCCGGATACAACAAAGCCCTTCGACGTGTATTGTGACGCGTCCGGTATTGGGCTCGGCTGCGTGTTGATGCAGGAAGGACGTGTGGTCGCTTATGGCTCACGCCAACATCGGAACCATGAGCAGCACTACCTGACTCACGATCTTGAACTTGCTGCCGTGGTGTTGGCGCTGAAAATGTGGAGGCACTATCTCCTGGGGAACTTGGTGCATCTCTACACCGACCACAAGAGCTTGAAATACATTTTCACCCAGAAGGAGCTGAACATGAGGCAGAGGAGGTGGTTAGAACTGATCAAAGATTATGAGATTGAGATCCATTACCACCCCGGCAAGGCGAATGTGGTTGCCGACGCGCTGAGTCGGAAATCGCATGTCCATCACCTCACCATTACACCGGTGGAGGAGGAAGAGCCAAGTTTATACTTGGTTCCTTATGGATCGCTGTACAACCTTGCCCTCGTCCCTACTATTAGGGAGGACATCATTGCAGCTCAGAAAAATGATAAAGGCATGGCACATCTCCGGAGACGAATTGACAATGGGGAGATCAAATGTTTCCGGAAAGATGGTGGGGGGACGCTGTGGTTCAATGACCGCATAGTCGTACCCCGAGATATGGAGTTGAGGAAAAAGATCCTCGATGAAGCTCACTTGTCCAAATACTCCATTCATCCGGGTAGCAACAAAATGTACCAAGATTTGAAAAAGAAATTTTGGTGGACACGGATGAAGCGGGAGGTAGCTAAGTACGTATCCGAGTGCGATACGTGTAGACGAGTGAAAGCTGATCACATGAAGAAATCAGGGCTGTTGCAACCCCTGAAGATCCCGGCATGGAAATGGGAAGATGTGAGCATGGATTTCATTGTGGGATTACCCCTAACAGCCAACAAGCATGATTCCATATGGGTAATCGTTGATCGGTTAACCAAGACGGCTCACTTCATTCCGGTGAATACACGTTACAATGCCGGCAAATATGCGGAGCTATACATAGCAAAGATTCTATGCCTATACGGGATACCCAAGACCATTGTCTCAGATCGAGGTGCATTATTTGTATCTCGCTTTTGGGAGCAGCTACACGCTGCATTGGGTACTAAGTTGATCAGGAGCTCCGCCTATCACCCTCAGACAGATGGTCAGACAGAAAGGGTGAATCAAGTCCTGGAAGACATGTTGAGAGCATGTGCCATCCACCATGGTAGGAACTGGGATGATCACCTACCATTGGCGGAATTCTCGTACAACAACGGTTATCAGGCGAGTATCAAAATGGCACCCTATGAAGCTCTCTACGGTCGTAAATGCCGCACCCCATTAAATTGGTGCGAGTCCGGTGAAAGGGTCACATTCGGGGTTGATGTGGTGAACGACGCCGAGGAGCGCGTTCGGACAATTCAAGCCAATTTGAAGGCCGCTCAATCCCGACAGAAGAGCTACACTGATAAGAGGCGTAGGCCGTTGCACTTTGACGTTGGGGAACACGTATACCTCCGCGTGTCTCCAATGAAGGGCGTGCACCGATTCGGTGTGAAGGGGAAGCTCGCTCCCCGTTTCATTGGACCCTACGCTATCACCGAGAAGTGTGGACCGGCAGCGTATCAATTGGAGCTACCGGCATCTCTGGCTGGTGTCCATGATATTTTCCATGTTTCGCAACTGCGAAAATGCTTGAAGCATACAACTGCTGTTCCTACCGAAGACATCGGCGAGCTGAAGCCGGATTTAACATATGATGAATATCCGGTGGGAATTCTTGATGAGAAAGCCAGGACCACGCGTAGCAGAACGTTGTGGTTCTACAAAATACTCTGGAGTAACCACACCACCGAGGAAGCGACGTGGGAGAGCGAGGAGTTCCTTCGCTCAAATTACCCGGAGTTCTTGGCTTCTCAACACGGGTAAGTCCCTATTACATCGCTATCTCTTCTTTTATAATCTCGGGACGAGATTCTTTTAAGGGGGGAGGGATGTAAAAGCCCAAGAAAAGGGACTTGTAAAAAACTTTTCTTCATCTCACAACACCACAATTTTCATTGTGGACACCTTAGGAAATGTTGTGAAAAGCATGTAACCTCCATCAAAAGAGTGACTAGAGGGGAGAGTCTTCACTCTCACAAAGTAGGGTTTATACACATATGATCACACAATGAGGAAATTCAAAACTGTTGTGTCCAAACTATTGTTTGCAGCAGCTAACACAAGGATCAAGTGGCATATTTGGATTCCTTAGGCCCAAATTAGTGGGGAGGCAGAGTTTCATTAATTTTTGAAAAGTCTTGCTGCCCATTTTTCCAAAGGAAGTCAAATGTGCAAAGAATTCAAATGAATATTTGAATTTGCATGGAATTTGTCCAAACTTGTCAAATGAGCTCAGTTTCCAATTTTCAAACAATTGGGTTGGATAATTGTCAAACTTTGGAGATATTTTGAGGAAAAGAGGTACTGAGTTGTGGGGCCCACATGTCATAGGAATGAGTATACTTAACACTTAAGTTTCTCTCTGGTCTTCACTCCACCGAGGTGTAACCCCGGGGCGACACCGAGCGGCCGCCCCCGTCGACCGAGGCTCCACCTCCTGCTCCCATTTCGCGCTGGCCTGCTCCTTACCCCGGAAACCGGCTGCAGCACGTTGCCATCTTCGCTTTGATCGCGCGCTAGCTGTTCTTCCCCGCGCAAACAGCAATCGGCGCTCACCGCCACACTCCTTTCTCCCCGATCGCCGGCCTCAACCAAACCTCGGTTGTGCGCACCGGCAGTACAGAAAAGCAGCGCCTGTGCCTGCTCTACCACACCAGCCCCGCAACCCCAAAGACCCTAGCCTGTGACGCGCACAATTCGGCAAACGGCACCGAGAAAACAGAGCTGTCCGGCGGAGAACCGGAGCTGGTCTCACGTGGACAGACCCACCCAGAGCTTCTCAGGCCCGAGCTAGAGCACCCTCAGATGCGCTGGGAGCCCCTGATGCTCGTCCCCGAGGCTCAAGCCATGAGATGATCTACCAGGCTCGAATTTGGGAAAAGATCGCCGTCGGGCACCATCCGACCTTCTGATACGGTAATACCAAATTCGATCGTCCCTCTCGTTCTTAGGCCGTGAAACCTTGCACACAGGACCGCCACTAACCGGCGATCAGTAGTCCTTCACAACCCTAGTTGGAAATATGCACGTAGACCGTATGAAATCCAGAATTTCCGACCTCAAACGCGGAGGAGGTTTCGGGTGCACGGTGAGACACCATTAGCCGCCGGTCCCGAGCAGTTTTGAGGCTAGGTCGAGCACCCCTTTGGTCCACTGGTGCTGTAGCGCCGTTCCACCGAGGTCTGGGCAGGCTAGGGTGACCGGGCGACGTTGCCGAACCGGTCCAGAGCCGCCGCACCGTGGCCAGCTAGGTTAGAGCCATCGCCGACCGGGGAAGAGTGTTCCATCATGTTCAGCACGGGAAACTAGGCACTAGCGGTGAGGGAGAGCTCGGGGGATGGCCGGGAGGCCGGAATCCGTCGAACTCCGGCGAGCCCGGCGGCGCGCAGGCGCGGGTGGCCGGAGGTAGAAGACGACCCGGTGGGTCCCGCCCGTCAGCGACGGTTTTCCAAATATTTGATCAGCTGTGGCGCAGGGATCTGGTGTGGAGGCGCGGGAAATAACCTGTAGCCTCGTGGGGCTTGCCCCGACGCGTGACACCTGTCCCCGGACCCACAGCCAGTATTTGAACATTTTGGGGAATTTCAGTCTTTAGTTCAAACTTTGAATAGCTACAACTTTGGGTAGGAGAATCCAAAAATTGTGAAACAAATTTCGTTGGATTCCACTGATAGAGTACTATCCAAATGTAGAACCCAATTTGTATGAAACCCTTTAATTAATTCTGGAAAATTCTTTAAAGCTTTTCAGCAAAAGAATTTTAGAGGGAGTTTGGTTCATCCAAAAATCCCCAAATTTTGCCAGAATGTTCTTTAGGGCATTAGTAAACCCCTGTAAAAGTTTCAGACCATTTGGAGTCGATTTGGTCAGAGCAATTCAAATTGGAAGGTGCTGTGTTCATTTGAATGCAGAAACATTTTCAGAGAATTTCCAAAACTTGGAAATTCAATTCTGGGCAAACCTTGACTCCAAAAATGCTAGGAAAATTCATGCAAACTCTATGAGCTATAATTGAAATTGTAGATCATTAAGTTGAGCATGAACAGGGGTATTACCTCAGAATAAATTCTTCCTTGCTGATTTGCCAAGAGAATTATTCTGAGCAAACCACTCCATGAAAAGTGCTAATGTTTGGTCCAGAGAGTTTTCTTGTGACAAGGAATTCCCACAAAAATTCTCAGCTCCATTGGATCTCTAGATCACCCCTGTCCTGTTTAACCAATTAAAGGATTAATCTGGAAAAGGGGGGAAACCACTTAGCATTTCACCATGTGACTAAGTCCAAGCCAAACCACCAACCCCAATTCATATTTAAATTCTTAAACAAAGTTCCAGGGGTTACAGGCTGGTTATTATAACTAATAGTAGAGGTGTTACTCTAAGACTCACATTTGCATCTAAATTAACATGTAGTATTTCATTAACGTGTAGCCGTTGAAGAAGAGACTCCGGAAGTGCTGGACTTCCTTCTTCCGGACGAAGAACTAACTCCTGACCAGCAGCAACAAGGCAAGCCCCGGTTTGCATTAACCCTTTTTAAAAGCTTTACTTTGTTTACATGTGTCATATGAAGTATGTATGTGCATTAGGTTTAGAATGATTGAAACCCCACTTGCATAACCAAAGTTTCCTAAAAGAGTGAGGGTAGTGTCAAGGACCTCGAGTAGACAGGCTATGCTTAATGAGTCATAGGACTTCGGTACAAGTCGAGTAGTTGGAATCTACTCGCGAGATAGGCAGTGGGACACACGGGTTCGGTTGAGCGACGCGAGATCACTTTAGTGATGAAAATGAGACTAGGCAGTGGCTAGGGCGCAGCAAGAGGGAGTCTTGTGTGCGCATCCCTGCCCGTGTCGATTGAGGACCGATCCGTGTGCGGCCCTGCTGAACAAGTATTGAACGTACCGAAGGCATATCGGATATATGGGCCCCGATAAACCGATGTAGCCTAAACCTCCGGGCGTCGAGGCATAGCACACCGATTTATAGGTGTAGGTTGAGGGCAGCAAGGTGGAAATCTGCCAACGGGCATAGAGAGATGCTCCGTGTGGGGAACCTCCTGCTCGTTTCGGTGCGACCGGTTCGACGTTTGGGCTGTTGGGTGAAAGGTTGTCCCGTACGGCATCGAGTGAGCGTGCTGTGCAGCTCCACGGGTGGGCGTACGTGACGTGCTCTTTGGGTTTTCCCTGCAGGTGTATATCGAGTCGATTCGCCGTCCCTCGCGGTGACGAGTACTGCTTGTTCACTGCGTCGTAACGTAGACTAATGGATGAGATATATTGATTCAATGATGCTGATTGACATAATTGTATTGCGACATGTGTGCCACCAAATACTGCTTACTAAATTTCTGATTTCATGAACTGTTAACTTGTTGCTAAAAGATGAATTAAGGATGAACTTGTAGGCGTGTCGTTTTGCTGAAATGTTACTAACCTATGTCTGGGTATACCTCATGTAGAGTTTCATGCTTAGGTGAGTCGGTTAAGCCTTGCTGAGCCTTCGTGCTCACGGTTGCTGCTTAAGTGTTTTTCAGGTGAGGAGCCACCCACGGACTCGGAGTACGAGTCCACCGGCGAGGGTTACCCTCCGTCGGGGACCACGGCTGAGTGGGAGCCGTACACGCCGCGCTGAGCTGAGACGCGCAGCTAGTGTGGGTTGCCCTAGGGCTGGGCAACCGACTTTTGCTAAATAGGCGGGCGTGAGTTGTATAGTGTATTCTTCCGCTGTGTAATAGAACAATAGTTGTAACTGAAGTTTGTACCTGTTTGTACAGTTTCAGTTGTTTCCCATGTAATATATTATGTTCTTATGACGTGTGCTGTCGGATGTCGCATCGCGCGGCACCACCCACTGCGATCCTGGATGAGCGGATTCCGGTCCGCCACATACCGGCCGCTCAACGCCGTCACCATCAAGAATAAGTACCCACTGCCCCGCATCGACATATTGTTTGATCAACTTGTGGGTGCCAGTGTGTTCTCCAAGATGGACCTTCGCTCTGGATATCACCAGATAAAAATCCGGGTGGAGGATATCCCGAAGACGGCATTCTCGACGAGATATGGACTATATGAATATCTCGTCATGTCATTTGGTCTCACAAATGCTCCATCCCATTTCATGTATCTCATGAACTCGGTGTTCATGCCGGAGCTGGACAAGTTCGTGGTAGTGTTCATCGACGATATCTTGGTTTACTCCAAGATGGAAGCCGAACATGCCCAACACTTGCGGATCGTTCTTCAACGATTGCGAGACCATAAACTCTATGCCAAGTTCAGTAAATGCGAATTTTGGATCAGCCAAGTGCCCTTCTTGGGACATATCATCTCAGCTGAAGGCATTGCAGTTGACCCAAGTAAAATAGAGCAAGTGCTGAACTGGAAGCTCCCACTTCAGTCCATGAAGTCAGAAGCTTCCTCGGGTTAGCGGGATACTATCGGAGATTCATTCCAAGTTTCTCCAAGCTTGCCAAACCGATGACAGAATTGCTGAAGAAGGGGACGAAGTATGTTTGGAACCCGGCGTGTGAAGGAGCCTTCCAAGCATTGGTGAAGCATCTCACAACAGCCCCGGTTTTAGGTCAGCCGGATACAACAAAGCCCTTCGACGTGTATTGTGATGCGTCCGGTATTGGGCTTGGCGGCGTGTTGATGCAGGGAGGACGTGTGGTCGCTTATGGATCACGCCAACTTCGGAACCATGAGCAGCATTACCCTACTCATGATCTGGAGCTTGCTCCCGTGGTGTTGGCGCTGAAAATGTGGAGGCACTATCTCCTGGGGAACTTGGTGCATCTCTAAACCGACCACAAGAGCTTGAAATACATTTTGACCCAGAAGGAGCTGAACATGAGGCAACGGAGGTGGTTAGAATTAATCAAGGACTATGAAATTGAGATTCACTACCACCCTGGCAAGGCGAATGTGGTTGCCGACGCGCTGAGTCGGAAATCGCATGTCCATCACCTCACCATTACACCGGTGGAGGAGGAAGAGCCAAGTTTATACTTGGTTCCTTATGGATCGCCGTACAACCTTGCCCTCATCCCTACCATTAGGGAGGACATCATTGTAGCTCAGAAGACGGATAAAGGCATGGTACATCTCCGGAGACGGATAGACAATGGAGAGATCAAGTGTTTCTGGAAGGATGATGAGGGGACGCTATGGTTTATTGACCGCATAGTCGTGCCCCGAGATATGGAGTTGAGGAAAAAGATCCTCGATGAAGCTCACTTGTCTAAATTCTCCATTCATCCGGGCAGCAACAAGATGTACCAAGATTTGAAACAGAAATTTTGGTGGACACGGATGAAGAGGGAGGTAGCGAAGTACGTATCCGAGTGTGATACGTGCCGACGAGTGAAGGCTGATCACATGAAGAAATCAGGGCTGTTGCAAGCCCTGAAGATCCCGGCATGGAAATGGGAAGATGTGAGCATGGATTTCATTGTGGGATTACCCCTAACATCCAACAAGCATGATTCCATATGGGTAATCGTTGATCGGTTAACCAAGACGGCTCACTTCATTCCGGTGAATACACGTTACAATGCCGGTAAATATGCGGAGCTATACATAGCGAAGATTCTATGCCTATACGGGGTACCCAAGACCATTGTCTCAGATCGAGGTGCATTATTTGTATCTCGCTTTTGGGAGCAGCTACACGCTGCATTGGGTACTAAGTTGATTAGGAGCTCCGCTTATCACCCTCAGACCGATGGGCAAACAGAGAGGGTAAACCAAGTATTAGAGGACATGTTGAGAGCATGTGCCATCCACCATGGTAGGAACTGGGATGATCACCTACCATTGGCGGAATTCTCGTACAACAACGGTTATCAGGCGAGTATCAAGATGGCACCCTACGAAGCTCTCTACGGTCGTAAATGCCGCACCCCATTAAATTGGTGCGAGTCCGGTGAAAGGGTCACATTCGGGGTTGATGTGGTGAACGACGCCGAAGAGCGCGTTCGGGCGATTCAAGCCAATTTGAAGGCCGCTCAATCCCGACAGAAAAGCTACGCTGATAAGAGGCGTAGACCGTTGCACTTCGACGCCGGTGAATACGTGTACCTCCGCGTGTCTCCGATGAAGGGCGTGCACCGTTTCGGTGTCAAGGGGAAGCTCACTCCCCGTTTTATTGGACCCTATGCTATCACCGAGAAATGTGGACCAGCGGCGTATCGATTGGAACTACTGGCATCTCTTGCTGGTGTCCATGATGTTTTCCATGTTTCGCAACTGCGAAAATGTTTGAAGCATACAGCTGCTGTTCCTACCGAAGACATCGGCGAGTTGAAACCGGATTTAACATATGATGAGTATCCGGTGGAAATCCTTGATGAGAAAGCCCGAACCACGCGTAGCAGAACGTTGTGGTTCTACAAGATCCTCTGGAGTAACCACACCGTGGAAGAAGCGACGTGGGAGAGCGAGGAATTCCTTCGTTCTAAGTACCCGGAGTTCATGGCTTCTCAACACGAGTAAGTCCCTACTACATCGCTATCTCTTCTTTTGTAATCTCGGGACGAGATTCTTTCAAGGGGGGAGGAATGTAAGGGCCTCACTTTTAGCACACATTTGAAGTGTTCATCACCACACCACACCAATTTTCACTCCATTCGTAGTTGATCTTGACATGAGCTAAGGGGGACGAATTCAAACTTTATTTGAATTCAAAACTGAACTTGTGCTGAAATTCACTCAAACCGAACCCAATTTGAATTCTATTCGATTCAAATGGCTCAGGGGTGAATAATTTGAATCACCAGGGGTATTATGGGGCTCACTGTTTACAACAGTGATTAGGAGTAAATTTCAGAGGTTAAAACCCCAGGTGGGACCCACATGTCATAGAGGGGAGAAGGAGAAACTTGCACCCAAAGTCAGAGTCTCGGTGGGAAATTCCACCGAGCAGCTGTCGGCTGTGCCACCGAGCAGCTACCGGCGCCACCAGCTGCTTCCCTCTCCCCGCGCTGGCGCCCAGGGCGGCTGGCTCACGCCCCCATGCGACCGGCACCGCCTCAGCCGAGCAGGAGTCGGCCGGCTTTATCTTCTCGCGGGCAAACCCGAGCAGCGGCATTGTTTCTCGCCACAGCTCTCTGCTCAATCGGGAAAACCAGCAAAACCATCTCCTCCTTCGTCCCTGAGCTGCTAGACAGCCACCTGAGCTCGCACTCCACCTCTCCAACGCCAGAAACCTCGAGCTCCGACCTCCTTTGCCCAAAGACGATCGCCACCGCGGCGACCTAGCCTCAGCCGAGAGTCAGGCGCCCGTGGGCAGCGTTCCACAGGCGTTTTCACACTCCAGCGAGAGAGGCAACAAGAGCGCGCGACCACTGTGCTGCTCTCCTCCAAGTTTGGAAGCCAACCGTGAAGAATCCGCAGAGAATTTCCAGTTTTTGCTCCGGCAACCGTAAACCGAGCTTCCGGTACGGCTTCTTTAAATTCTCGCTCTATGATCTTTCGGAGGTCATCAAATCTTGCACATAGACACTGGACTAGCCGGCGATCAAGTTCTTTTCTGCATCCGTAGCGTGAAACTGTCTAGGAGTGACGAATTTCGAGCTCGATCGAGGGCGGTCATGGCGGGCACGGTCGGTCACAAGGTGCCGACCGACTTGCCGCCATCCCTGAACCCTTTTGACACCTTGTCGAGCTTCCTAGAGGTACACTGATGCTGTAGGGCCGTTTGTTCGAGGTGTTGGCGGGTTTAGAAACCACGGTCGACGGTGTTGAACCTCAACCGAGGCCGCGGCATGTCGCCGAGCTATTTCCGGTCACCCCCAGACCGACCTGTCACCCCCGACGTGTTCCTCGACGTCGACAACCCCCTGGCGGCGAGTTTCAGCCCCTGGGAGGTCCGGCAGCGGCTAGCCGGCGGGCTCCGAGTCTGCTCTGGCGAGGTCGGCGGCGCGGGCGCGAGAGAACGGAGGGAGGAAGACGAAGCCGGCTGGCCCACGTGTCAGCGGCGGAAGAATTTAAATCGGGATCGGGTGAGGCCAGGGATCGGCTGTGCTGGCGCGCAAATACCCTGTGAGCTCCGGTGTGCCGGACACCTCCGCGCTCGACACGTGTGGTATCTCCGGTGTGCCGGACACCTCCGCGCTCGACACGTGTGGTATCCACGGTGTACCGGACACCTCCGCGCTCGACACGTGTCCCCGCGGGCCCCGAGAGTTTAAACTTTTCCCCTGATTTTCAGAATTCTTCCAAACTTCAAATCCTCATAACTTTGGATAGAGAGCTCCAAATCGGGTGAACCAAATTTTGTTGGATTCAGCTCTCCGAGCATTTTCCAGCAATACCAAATTCAGCTCATGAAAGTGAATAGTTTTCCAGAATTAAATCCCTAAAGTTTAAACTGTTGGGAATTTTATCTGGAGAACTACTTTATGAAAAATTCTGAAATTTGGCTGAAAGGTTCATTGGAAAATCCCTGAATCCCAGTAAAGTTTTCAGACTCATCTAAGTTCATTTAGTTACCCTAATTGGGTGATTAAGGGAACTGCCCAGAGAAAATAGAAAAAATGTACAGAAACATTTTTCAGATTTTCTCCAAGCTTAATTAGGACATAACATTCTATATAATTCTTCAAATGACATGAAACCAACTCCATTAGAACCATCCTAAATTCTAGTTTCCAGAAAGTAATGGTGGAAGCCATGAAAAACCCTGGAATTACTTAGAGGCTCAATTATTGACCAAAGAGGCTTTTATTTGTACAAGGTTCAATTGAACTTTGTTTCAAATAAAACTTGGTCACAACTCTGGTTAGGACCCTACCAATCCACCATAAAAATTTCAGAACCAAAGGGGAGGGCTAGCTAGAGTTATTAGCAATTATGTATTTAAGTTCACACATTGCATTTAAATTTACATGTAGTATTGTATTCAACGTGTAGCCATTGAAGAAGAGACCCCGGAAGTGCTGGATTTCCTTCTTCCGGACAAAGGACAAACTACTGACCAGCAGCAACAAGGCAAGCCCCAGTTTGCATTAACCTTTTATAAGTTTTACTTTGTTTACATGAGTCATATGGAGTATGTATGTGCATTAGGTGTAGGATGAATGGAACCCCACTTGCATAACCAAAGGTTCCTAAAGGAGTGAGGGTAGTGTCTAAGACCTCGAGTAGACAGGCTATGCTTAATGATTCATAGGACTTCGGTACAAGTCGAGTAGTTGGAATCTACTCGCGAGATAGGCTTGGGACACACGGGTTCGGTTGAGTGATGTGAGATCACTTTAGTAATGAAAATGAGACTAGGCAGGGGCTAGGGTGCAGCAAGAGAGAGTCTTGTGTGCGCAGCCCTGCCCGTGTCGATTGAGGACCGATCCATGTGCGGCCCTACTGAACAAGTATTGAACGTACCGAAGGCATATCGGAATATATGGGCCCCGATAAACCGATGTAGCCTAAACCTCCGGGCGTCGAGGCATAATGCACCGATTTATAGGTGTAGGCTGAGGGAAGTAAGGGGGAAATATGCCAACGGGCATAGAGAGATGCTCCGTGTGGGGAACCTCCTGCTCGTTTCGGTGCGACAGGTTCGACGTTTGGGCTGTTGGGTGAAAGGTTGTCCCGTACGACATCGAGTGAGCGTGCTGTGCAGCTCCACGGGTGGGCGTACGTGACGTGCTCTTTGGATTTCCCTGCAGGTGTATATCGAGTCCGTTCGCCGTCCCTCGCGGTGACGAGTACCGCTTGTTCACTGCGTCGTAACGTAGCTTAATGAATGACATGTTATGATTCAATATTGCTGTTATGATATAATTGTATTGTTACATGTCTGCCACCAAATATCGCTCACTAAATTTCAGCTTTATGAACCGTTAACTTGTTGCTAAAAGATGAACTAAGGATGAACTTGTAGGCGTGTCCATTTGCTGCAACATTGCTATCCTATGTCATGGTACACCTCATGTAGAGTTTCATGCTTAGGTCAGTCGGTTAAGCCTTGCTGAGCCTTCATGCTCACGGTTGCTGCTTAAGTGTTTTTCAGGTGAGGAGCCACCCACGGACTCAGAGTACGAGTCCACCGGCGAGGGTTACCCTCCGTCGGGGACCACGGCTGAGTGGGAGCCGTACACGCCGCGCTGAGCTGAGACGTGCAGCTAGTGTGGGTTGCCCTAGGGCTGGGCAACCGACTTTTGCTAGATAGGCGGGCGTGAGTTGTACAAAAGAAACTTCTGCTGTGTAATAAAGACTCTAGTTTGTAACTGAGAAGTGAACTACTTTGTACCTTCAGTTTGTTTTCCCTTGTAATATAATGTGTTCTTATGACGTGTGCTGTCGGGTGTCGCATCGCGTGGCACCACCCTCTGCGATCCTGGATGAGCGGATTCCGGTCCGCCACACATACCACAATGTCTCGTTAGACCTATGAGCCCGAGACGGCGCGACCGGTTCTACAGTTTAGTGTCCTGAGAAAGGTTGCCACATACGACGTAATGAAGGATGCCAGAGTTGGGTCTTCAGAGGCGGGCGTATGTGTCGAGTTATCCGGGTAGTGTTTGATTCGAATCACCGACCCTCGCGGTTATTGAGTACCGCTTACTCCCATGTTGTGACGTAGATAATCAACTTGTGTGGAAACAGTTTGCAAAAGTATAATTCCTGCTATGATGATGTTAAGTTGCATGAAAACCATGTTTCAAGTAGAGATAGAGCTAACTAAAGTTATTTTCTACCTTGGGGCAAGTAACCTTGGAATGAAGCGTTTCTTGTTTGATTGTGTAGTTCCAATGTTGCTGATCACAAGGTCATTATTAATATGGCTAAAATTTGAAAGTTAAGGATGAACTCGTAGGCGAGTCTTTTCGCAAATGACAGGTTTAGGTCTTAGGTTACGTTCATCTAGAGTTTCATGTCTTAGGAGAGACGGTTAAGTCTTGCTGAGCCTTTGTGCTCACTCTTGCTATATAAGTGGTTTTGCAGGTAAACCTCGACGCTATAAAGAGGGTTGTCCGGTGAGACTCGGAAACTTCCGAGTCATGTCACACTTGGAGAACCTAGCCGCTGCCATGTCTTCGTGTGGCTAGCGAGAAGAGCCCGCGGGCTGGACCTCTTCTCGAGTGCTTCTTAGATATTCAACGTGAGCTGGTTATAGACTTCCACTGTAGCTATTTTATGTAAAGTATTTACAAAGAACAATTGTAAGCTTCCGCTTTTGATTTATGTAATACTGTGTTCCTTATATGTGTGCTGTTGGGTGCCGCATAACACGGCACCACCCAATGCGATCCCCGGGCGAGGCGGCACGACCCTGTGATGGAGGTCGGGCCCCCTCAGCGTGGTATCAGAGCCGCATTGGTAATAGCGCACGGAATAAGGAGCGTATTACGACAAAAACTTAGGATACGGTGAGGAAACGATATTAGGCCCACATAAGGACTATAGTAGCATAGTTACTTAAAGTGGCAAGACTAACATATGTGTTTTAATTCTGAACTTTCATTATGTAACGACGCACCTACGTTCTGGTAAGCATGGTAAGGAACGCCACCGAAAGCGGTTCAATTTCGGTTAGCTCCCCTGACGAGGAAAGTGGTTCAGGGCTAGATCTCACAGCTTGGTGTGAGATGTTAATATGAAACTCTTGAACTCTTCATGTTCCTGAGTTCATATGAAACGCTGATCCCTAGCGTGCATTAGGCAAGTAAGTGGAGACCCCATCGTGTGGTCAGTAACGCGAGAGTGTGTTCGTCTGGAAATAGCCCAGGAGGACATACGCAGCGCTTGCCATCGGCGTGCCCTGCAGGGCAGTAGGTGGTATCTGTTGGGTTGATAACATTCCCAACCATGACGACCCATTCATGACATACTCGGGTTCCCCGTCGTGTGGTGTTGAAACATGATCACGTACCTTGAGACGTGACTTAACTCAAGGACGGCCGTATGGCAATGATACGGGCGTTTGTATTTACTTTTAAATATGGAACTGCCTGAAATGAAACAAACCTTTGAGTGCACCATTATTGAGTGTTTTTCTGCAGGTACTAACCACGTACGTATCCCGTGTAGTACACGTGTGCGAGAGACCGTCTTAGTGCCACTGATAATACGTATATGCCGGTATAATCCGGTTCAGGATTTTCTTTTGGTGAGGCAACGTAGTACCGACATGTTCTTACGGTGCATCGACACCGTACTACACATAATAACCTTGTCCCTATGAAGAAATTATTCATGAACTAAATTTCAACTAAAAATGGAAGTTTGAAACAAGTATTAGCTACTGAACTCTTATTTGGAGCTAAGATTCAAATGAGAGTATATTAGGTGTCCAAGTTTTCAAAAACAGAGTGCTCTGTTTCTGGCAGAAATTTTTTCTGGACTTTAACAGAGTATAACTCTGAGTATATTTGACCAAATAAGGTGTATGATACAGTTCTGGAAATATTTTCAAGTGCTCTACAATTTATTTGTAGTCCTCCAGAGCAGAATCACACTTTAAGTTGGTGAAAAGTCCGGTTGAAGGCAAACTGTTCAAACCCAGGACAGTAGCAACAACCTCTCTGGACCTTTCTGTTTTTAAGCCATAGCTTCCTGTAGAAAAATCTTTAAGAAGCCTATAAGCACTTGTTGGAAAGCTACTGAAGTTTACTAAAACTTTGGTATTGAACTCAAGTGAGAATCTGTTGATAACTTGAGTAAAATTTGGAGTTTGTGTGAGCTGGTCAGGGTAGTCCCTCTGATTAGCTTAGCGTACATAAGATTGGTTTAAACATGAATGTGGTTATGCTTTCATAAAGTTCATGGCATGTTCATGTTTTACTTATCTTTACTTACTACTGAGATAGAATTTTGATTGACTCAAAATTTTGTTTCGTGCAGTATGGTACGCACACGTTCTCAAATGGAGCTTGGAGGTTCAAGTCGAGGTGGGAATGACTCGACTTCATCACAAGAGCCATCGCCAACCGGATTGGCAGAAATTATGGCCAAAATGAATGAAACTCTCCAAACTCTAGTTCAGCAAGGCATAGATCGAGAAGCTCAACATCACATGCCAACCCAGAGCACGTATCTGGATTTCTTGGCGACACAACCGCCGGTATTCTCCGAGGCGGCTGACCATTGTGAAGCAAATCACTGGTTACGTGTCATTGAGTCCAAGCTTGGGTTGATCTGATGTGACGAATTCTCGAAGACTCTATATGCCGCTCAACAGCTTCACGGCTTTGCTGGAGCATGGTGGGCAGATTACCTTGCTGTTCAACCAGCAGGGCATCGTGTCACATGGGCGGAGTTCAAGGCTGCATTTCGTGCTCGTTTCGTCCCTGCGGGCATAATGCAAACCAGTCTGGATGAGTTCTGGAGTCTGAAGCAAGGGGACATGAGTGTTATTGAGTATGCGAAGGAATTTAATCGCTTAGCTCAATATGTCCCTGACTATGTGAAATCACCATCCAGGAGGGGTTATCATTTTTATCGAGGGCTGACAGCTAGGCTGCGATGTGAATTGGCTCATGTTAGCCAAGAGAATTTTGATGAGTTTGTGAGCTGTGCTATCGCTCAAGAATATTATTCCAACCTCTACCTCAAAGAAAAGAGGGGGAGGGACTCATCACAAGAGGAAGACAATCGTCTACCTCAGAAGTATCGGTTGGTAATCCGTTCACCTTCCGGTCGAGAGATTCCACAAGAGGTGCAATCATTCTGGGAGTGCGACCACTCTTCTACTCCACAGAGGTCATATTCACCTCCACCGCAGCAGCAAATTATTTCTTATGCACCTCAGTATCAACGAGGTGCATCAGAATATTATTTCCCTCAAGAGGTTGAAGATGAACAAGGTGATTTCTCAGCTGAGCCAAGTGCTGTCCCACTTCATATTGACAATGAGCCCAATGTCAAGGAAGCAACTGAACCGAACAGCAACAACGTGTCTGTGGGTCCAGTTCCAAAAAGTGATCTTAGGCAGCAAAGAAAAGCTATGTCAAAAGTGGGGACAGTCAATTATGTGTCAGTCGATGATCTGCCAAAGGGAGGACCTGTTCTTGCCGGCAGGTTCACCTTAAATGACAAGCCGGTTGTCATTTTATTCGACTCTGGTGCGACACATAACTTCATTAGCCGGGCAACGGTAATCCGGGATCAGATCTCCACCACTATTACCAAAGGTTCATACCTTATTCATTCGCCAGGTGGAGACATATCAACTAATGAAGTCGTTTCTCGAGCACCACTTTGCTTGGGTGGAAAAATTTATCCTACCACCCTCATCATTCTCGAAGACCAGGGAATCAATGCCATATTGGGAATATCATGGTTGACCTTCCATAAGGCTGTTCTGGACATCGAGAACAGGAGTGTTCACTTGGACTCTCCACTTCACGGGTGTCAAACGTTGTACCTCGGCGAAGCGGTTTCCAAAGAATCGGAAGTATGTAATGCCGAGGATTGCAAGTTAGAAGACATTCCGGTAGTCCGTGAATATCCGGACATGTTTCCCGAAGATCTTCCAGGCTTACCACCTGAGCGCGAGGTGGAGATCAAAATAGAGTTGATACCGGGAACCACGCCGATCTCTCGGAGACCATACAAAATGGCTCCGAGTGAGTTAGCAGAATTGAAGGAGCAACTCGAAGATCTGATGGACAAGGGTTTTATTCGTCCAAGTTCATCACCATGGGGTTTCTCAGCTTTATTTGTGAAGAAGAAGGATGAGACGCTGAGGCTATGCGTCGATTATCGTCCTTTGAATGCTGTGACAATAAAGAACAAGTATCCACTACCAAGAATTGATATTCTCTTCGATCATCTAGTGGGTGCGAAAGTATTCTCTAAGATGGACTTAAGGTCGGGATATCATCAAATCAAGATCCGAGCGGAAGATGTCCCGAAAACAGCATTCTCGACAAGATATGGACTCTATGAGTATCTTGTCATGTCATTTGGGTTGACCAATGCTCCGGCCCACTTTATGTATCTTATGAACTCGGTGTTCATGCAGGAGCTGGATCAGTTCATCGTGGTATTCATCGACGACATATTGGTCTATTCCAAATCTGAAGAGGAACACGCTAAACATTTGCATATTGTGCTTCAACGCTTGAGAGATCACAAGCTCTATGCAAAGTTTAGTAAATGTGAATTCTGGATCAACCAAGTGCTGTTTCTTGGACATATTATTTCAGCGGAAGGCATTGCTGTTGATCCAAGCAAGATTGAACAAGTGCTGAAGTGGAAGTCTCCAACATCAGTCCATGAAGTTCGCAGCTTCTTGGGTTTGGCGGGATATTACCGGAGGTTCATCCCGAGCTTCTCAAAAATCTCCAAACCTATGACTGAGCTACTGAAAAAGGGCGTCAAATATGATTGTAGCAAGCCATGTGAGGAAGCTTTTCAAGCATTGGTGAAACACCTCACAACAGCCCCGGTTCTAGCTCAACCGGATACCACCAAACCTTTTGATGTTTATTGTGATGCGTCGGGCATCGAGCTTGGTTGTGTACTCATGCAAGGAGGACGCGTGGTCACATATGGATCACGGCAATTACAGAATCATGAGCAACATTATCCAACTCATGATCTCGAGCTTGCTGCCGTGGTATTAGCTTTGAAGATGTGGAGACATTACCTATTGGGAAATCTGGTTCATCTCTACACCGACCACAAAAGTTTGAAGTACATATTCACTCAAAAGGAGTTGAATATGCGGCAACGGCGATGGTTGGAACTGATCAAGGACTATGAGATTGAAATTCATTATCATCCGGGCAAGGCAAATGTGGTTGCCGATGCACTCAGCCAGAAGTCTCATATTCATAACCTAACCATCACGCCGATAGAAGAGGAAGAACCAAGTCTTTACTTGGTTCCATTTGGAGCTCTGCATAACCTAGCCCTCATACCCACAATAAAAGAGGAGGTTATGGCAGCTCAAAATAAAGACAAGGGCATGGCTCATATCAGAAGGAGAATGAAGAACGGGGAAATAAAATGTTTCCGGTTAGATGATGAAGACACTCTATGGTTCAAGGACCGGATAGTCGTACCCCGTGATATGAGGCTGCGGAAGAAAATTTTGGATGAGGCTCACTTATCCAAATTTTCTATTCATCCTGGCAGCAACAAAATGTACCAAGACCTCCGGAAGAAGTTTTGGTGGACACGTATGAAACGTGAAGTTGCAAAATACGTTTCAGAATGTGATACGTGTCGAAGAGTTAAGGCCGACCATGTAAAGAAGTCGGGCCTGCTGCAACCGCTACAAATACCGGCATGGAAGTGGGAAGACTTGAGTATGGATTTTATCGTTGGGTTGCCGATGACCTCCCACCACCATGACTCAATTTGGGTAATCGTTGATCGATTAACCAAATCGGCACGTTTCATTCCGGTGCATACCAACTACAGCGCCAAGCAGTATGCGGAGTTATACATAGCACGAATCTTATGCTTGCATGGAGTTCCCCGAACCATTGTCTCCGACAGAGGATCGCTGTTCGTGTCCCGCTTCTGGGAACAGCTACACACATCCTTGGGAACTAAATTGATTCGAAGCTCCGCGTATCACCCTCAAACCGATGGACAAACTGAGAGGGTGAATCAAATACTTGAAGATATGCTGAGAGCATGTGTCATCCACCACGGTAAGAGCTGGGATGATCACTTACCATTGGCGGAGTTCTCATATAACAACGGGTATCAAGCAAGTATCAAAATGGCGCCTTATGAAGCTCTCTATGGCCGGAAGTGCCGCACACCCTTGAACTGGTGTGAATCTGGCGAGAGAGTGATTTACGGTAAGGCTTACTCAAGCAAATCTGAAAGCCGCTCAGTCCAGACAAAAGAGCTATGCGGATAGGAGACGTCGTCCTCTGGATTTCCATGTTGGGGACCACGTATACCTCCGCGTATCTCCGATGAAGGGCATTCACCGATTTGGAGTAAAAGGAAAATTAGCTCCACGTGTTATTGGTCCCTTCATTGTCATGGAAAGATGTGGACCCATGGCATACCGTTTGGAGATGCCGGCAGCCTTAGCCGGAATTCATAACGTCTTCCACATATCTCAATTGCGGAAGTGTTTAAAAGTTCCAACGGAGGTTCTCACGGGAGACATAGCAGATTTGAAGCCGGACCTTACGTATGTTGAGCATCCAACCCGGATAATTGATGAAAAGACTCGCGAAACCAGGAATCGGACGCTGCGATTTTTCAAGGTGCTATGGGAAAATCACACGTCCAACGAAGCTACATGGGAAAGCGAGGAATATTTGCAACGCAATCATCCGGAGTTGTTAGAGGCGTATGTTGAGTAACAGTCCTCTCCACCTTGTCCTTAATCATGAATCTCGGGACGAGATTCTTTTTAAGGGGGGAGGAATGTAAAAGTCCCAAAACTTGTGAATAGAAAACTTGAGCTATGAATAAAGTTGAGTTTGAATACAAGAAATGGGACTTACAAAAACTTTTGTTTACTCATGAAAGTGTTGGCATGAGCAATAAAACTTTGAATTCAGTTTGAATTAAGAGGGTCACTTCCAAAAAGAGGAGGGGCCATCTCCAAAGAGGAAAATGCAAACTGATGTTTAAAAAGTTGTATTTGCAATGACCAACTCATAGATCAGAGGGCATATTCAACTCCCCAGTTTCAAATTATGAAGAAGGCAAATTTTGAGCAAATTTGGAGGTGCTTTGATATGTGTATCAAAGCTACTTGTGAATTGTCATTGAAATTTGAATTCGAATTTGAAACTGAAGTAAAAATTTCCAAAGTTCCAATTGGCCTTTGAATTTGAGCTCTTCATAGCTGAATTTGCCATGTGCCAAGATTTGGAGGTATTTGTGAAAGTTTTGGGGATAAGAAAGGGGGTGGGCCCCACATGTCATAGTGACATTCAAACTTACCCTCGAAGCAATCTTGCTGTTTCCCTCGAGCGGCCGAGACCTTCCTCCGAACGACACCGGGGCGCCACCGAGGCCACCGCCTCACCCTCTTTCGCGCGCTGGCGACCAGTTTACCACCTCCCTCCCTACCTCAGCGTGATCTTTTTCCTCTGAACCGAGCCAACGGTGTTTCTTTTCCCCTCATCGCGCCCGATAAACCCTGAGCTCGCCGCCGCTTCGGGTCTGACCGGAGGTGCATGCCAAACCAGCGCGCAGCAACTTCTGAGCTGCAAAACGGCAAGGCCTGATCATCCTCCACTCCCTCAGCTCAAGAGCAGTCCGGTTTCGGCCTCCCTTCCCTAGCAAAGCTCGTTTCCGCGGCAACCGAACTGCACAGCAGATCGTCGCTCCCGTGGACAGCGGAGTCTAGCGCCTTTCACGGCCAAGCAAGGACATCCCCGGGCGCGCCAGCGAGCCCTGCTGCTTCCACCCAAACCACAAGGCAAGCCGTGAACCACCGAGCAAGAATTCGGAAAAACTTCGCCGGCGGCCACCGGGCGACGTTCTGGTACGAAATCTCCAAATTCTCACTCCTTTCTCGTCTTTAGGTCACTAAACTGTGCTCAAAGGACCTAGACTCAAGGACGACCCGATCCCCCCCCAATCCTGGCTTGAAACCCCATGTTGGCAGATCATTTTGAAGTTTCCGAGCGGCGATCATGGCGGGGAACCTCGGGTGCACGGTGAACCCCCACGTGCCGCCGTTTCCGAGCCACGTTGATGCCATGCCGAGCTAGCCCACCCTGTGCTGGTACTTTTAGGCGGTTCAGTTGAGCTGTTAGCGGGCTACAGGGGTCGGGCGACGGTGCCGATCATCACCGAAGGCCGCGGCTCGTCGCCGGCCTACTTCCGGCCACCGGCAGCCCGAGCCAACCCCGTAGACATGTTCCCCGACCCTGAAAACCCCCAGGCAGCGAGTCTCCGGCCGAGAGGTGGCCGGGAAGCCGGGTCCGGCGAGCTCCAGTGGAGCGCCGGCGAGGGGGAGGCGCGGGAGCGGGAGGAAGAAGAAGACCCCCACCGGGCCCACGTGTCAGCAGCTGAAGATTAAAAATCCGGATCAGCTGTTGCGTGTGATCCCGTGTGGTGGCGCGGGAAAAGGTATGTGGCCCTGTGTGGCGTGATTCCAGCGGTTGACACGTGTAGGGTGGACCCACAGGCAGAGTTTGAACTTTTCCCGAATTAATTTGAATTCCAGATTTAGTTCAAACTTTAGAACTGCATAACTTTTGCTAGGAGGCTCCAAATTTTCTGATTCAAATTGGGTTGGATTCAGGATGAAAAACTCTATCCAAATATGCAACCCAATTTGCATGAAAACCAATAGAAAATTCGGGAGAATTCTTTAAAGCTTTTCAGAAAAAGAATTTTCGAGGGAGTTTGGTTCATCCAAAAATTCCCAAATTTTGCCAGGATATTTTTTAGGATATTAGGAGACTCCTGTAAAAGTTTCGGCTCATTTGGAGTTGATTTAGTTAAGGTAATTCTAATTCCAAGTTTCTGTATTGAAATGAATACAGAAACATTTTCAGGAAATTTCCAAATCTTGGAAAGTCAGTTCTAGTCATTCCTTAGCTCCAAAAATCCTAGGAAAATTCATACATACTCCCTGAGCTATGTATGAAATTATAGTTCACTTGAATTTGCATGAAAGTGCAAATTTAATCAAAAATTAATTCCTTTTTGCTTAAATATTTAAGGAATTGTTCTGGGTGATCCACTTAGTGAAATGTTCTGAATTTCGGTCCAGAGGATTTTCTTGTGACAAGGAACTCCCAAGAAAATTCCCAGCTCCATTGGAGCCCTGGATCATTATGTACTGATCAACCTCATTAGGTGATCACCACCCAAGTGATGAACCTCACTTCTCACTTGAGGATAGTGCTTAGACACACATCCAAACCACCACCCCAGTGTCATTTTTAAATTCTTAAACAAAGTTCCAGTTTTTAAACTTGTCTTTAGCATTTGTTAGCAAAAAGTTTTACAATTAAAGATGTGCATGTTCATAACGTGTAGTGCTTAAACGTGGAACGTGAAGAAGGAGGAGTTGAGCTTGGATCAAGGAGCAAGAAGGCAGGGATTGAGCTTCAAGTCATCATCAGCAACTAACTTCATCTTATCTGACTCTAGTCACCTGCAAAACCAAGGCAAGCCCCGGTTTGCACTTAAGTTGTTTTTAAAGTTTTCCCTTTGCTCACTACTATTGGTCAAGGCTTGTATGTGCATTAGGTCAAGGATGTTTTATACCCCACTTGCATAACCAAAAAAAAATGAACCCTGAGGTCGAGGGTAGAATTGTGTCATCGATGTAGAATAAGGCCATGCTAAATAGACTAGGGCATCCGGTAGAAGACGAGTAGTTGGAAACTACTCGCGAGCTATAGTTCAGAATATCATAAGTGTGGTTGGGATAGGAAGCAAACTAAACTTTATATTTCTAAAGATGAGACCGGGCAGAGGGGTTAGGCTGCGACAAGACGAGGTCTTGGTCGAGTAGCTCTGCCTGTGTCGGTTAAGGACCGATGCGTATGCCGCGTCCAGGAGCAAGTATTGAGTTGTGTACCGGATGCTTACTGATATATGGGAACCAGGAAACCGATGTAGCAGGTTCACTGGATTGTAGAGGCATACCACATCGTCTCATTAGACCTATGAGCCCGAGACGGCGCGACCGGTTCTACAGTTTAGTGTCCTGAGAAAGGTTGCCACATATGACGTAATGAAGGACGCCAGAGTTGGGTCTTCAGAGGCGGGCGTATGTGTCGAGTTATCCGGGTAGTGTTTGATTCGAATCACCGTCCCTCGCGGTTATTGAGTACCGCTTGCTCCCATGTTGTGACGTAGTTAATCAACTTGTGTGAAAACAGTTTGCAAAAGTATAATTGCTGCTATGATGATGTTAAGTTGCATGAAACCCATGTTTGAAGTAGAGATAGAGCTAACTAAAGTTATTTTCTACCTTGGGGCAAGTAACCTTGGAATGAAGCGTTTCTTGTTTGATTGTGGAGTTCCAATGTTGCTGATCACAAGGTCATTATTAATATGGCTAAAATTTGAAAGTTAAGGATGAACTCGTAGGCGAGTCTTTTCGCAAATGACAGGTTTAGGTCTTAGGTTACTTTCATCTAGAGTTTCATGTCTTAGGAGAGACGGTTAAGTCTTGCTGAGCCTTTGTGCTCACTCTTGCTATATAAGTGGTTTTGCAGGTAAACCTCAACGCTATAAAGAGGGTTGTCCGGTGAGACTCGGAAACTTTGGAGTCATGTCACACTTGGAGAACCTAGCCGCTGCCATGTCTTCGTGTGGATAGCGAGAAGAGCCTGCGGGCTGGACCTCTTCTCGAGTGCTTCTTAGATATTCAACGTGAGCTGGTTATAGACTTCCGCTGTAGCTATTTTATGTAAAATATTTACAAAGAACAATTGTAAGCTTCCGCTTTTGATTTATGTAATACTGTGTTCCTTATATGTGTGCTGTTAGGTGCCGCATAACACGGCACCACCCAATGCGATCCCCGGGTGAGGCGGCACGACCCCGTGATGGAGGTCGGGCCCCCTCAGGGGCTCGGGTCGGCGCGGGCGTGAATGCCTGCGCCGACCCAGGCCCGCGGATATATAAGACTTATTTACAATGGCCCGTTGTGTGGCCGTCGTAAATAAGCTTATTTACGACAGCCGTAATTAGATACAACAGCCAGCCGCACGGGCTGTCGTAAATAAGGGATATATACGACAGCCTAGGGTTGGCTGTCGTATATAAGCTCTATTTACGACAGCCAATTAATAAACGACGGCTGTACCGTCGTATATAACCTTATATACGACGTCCTCTTCGGACCATGGTATATAAGTTTATATACGACGGCTGGCTGTCGTATGTTAAGCCGGCTGTCGTATGTTGACCTCTTTCCTGTAGTGACCAGTTGTCGGCCTCCAGTGGTTCCTCCGCTTTGGTGATCTCCGGAGGATGCATACTCATGAAATCCGAGTACGTAGTGATGTGGGGCTGACGAGGCCCCCTCTCTTGACGTGTCCCCACCTGGGACGTATTCTGCACAATCGTCCGGAGCAGGTCGGTCTGCTCCTCACGAGAGCCCACCAGCGCCCAGATCACATCCACTAGTGTAAGCGGAGGCGGCTGTAGTGGTTGTTGCTGAGGGATGTTGTCATAGGCAGATGGCTGGGAGTCATCACCCTCCTACTGACTAGAGCCCCCGACCTTATGCGTGGTTCGGGTACGAACCTTCTGCAACCATAATAATAATAACATTAGCCCCATAGCTACTCCATGCAGTCCAAAAAATAGTGGTAAACATAATGATAGTAAACATGCGAGACATCACATACATAGATATTGTAATAACTTTGCACAAGCTACACCATTACCAGACCAAATACAAATTAGTGAAATCAATATTGACGGACTTCCTGTTTGGAAGTTCATCTCAACTAGATTTTGTCACTACGAGACGTTAATATCGCTTTGTCATCACGTATACTACCCTTTATCATTAATACGACACAAACATGGTCTCTAGCAGAAAGAACATGAGTAGGTAATATACTCAAATCCTTCACTAGTTTAATATATCAACTCATGAGTATGTTCCACCCCATTGGAAGTAATAAAACCCCACTAGGTACAACAATCTCTCAAATGAGTTCAACAGTTCATTCCTCTGCCCGGAATGACCAGTTTCTACTTATCCCAGATTTTGACCTGGTACTTGGAATTTTCATATCTCAAGTTGAATACCAAAGTTAAAGTTGACTTCAGTATATTTCCAACGAGTATTTCTTTGCCCCCGGATAAGCTTTGGTTAAAAGGTTATGATAATTCAAAGTCAACAGAATTTATGGAAGAATTTCAACAGCACCTCCTTTGAAGGTTGCTGTCTTGAACTCCAAATTCCACTAAATTCCGTGCTGCAACTGCAAAAACTTTGAATTACAAAGATGTAACACATCTCCTGAACTTTCCAAACATGTATCCTATGATTATTTTAGATTTCTCTACAGAGAGTTATGCTCGAAAAACAGAACAGTCCAAAGAGCATTTTGAATCTGTCCTGGTTCTGGACAGTTTACAATCACCTGGAATTTCAACGAGTTTATTGGACGATTCTGTTCTGGTAGTCTACAACAAAGATGTAGAGAACTTAAACCCATTTCCAGAACTATATCCCACACCTCCATTGGCTAAGTAACCTGTGAGTTAGGCTCTGTTAAAGTTCAGCAAACTTGCTGCCAGAAACAGAGCACTCTGTTTTTCAAGTTCCTTAAACTGCACAACTAAATTATTGGACTTTATCTTCAAAACCAAAATCCTAAGGATTAAATCTTGGTTATCTTAGTTCCTTTTCAAAATTGTTTTAACGCAATTATGATTAGTACATGTCGGTACTACGTTCCTCACAAAATGGAAAATCCTAACCGGATTATATTGGCATATACGTCTCAATTGTAGCACTAAAAACGGTCTCTTGCAAACGTGTACTACACGAGATACGTACGTGGTTAACACCTGCAGAAAAAACACTCAATAATGATGCACACATAGGGTTTCTCATTTCAGGCAGGTCCATATCATAATAAAAACATACACCCCGTATCATTTCCATACGAGCCGTCTTTGAGTCATGTCACGTCTCAAGGTACATGGTCGCGTTTTAACACCACACGATGGGGAACCCGAGTAGAGCGCGAACGGGTCGTCACGGTTGCGAATTTTATCAACCCAACGAATACCACCTACTGCTCCGCAGGGCACGCCGATGGCAAGCGCTGTGTATGTCCTCCTAGGCTATTTCCAGAAGCACACACTATCGCGTTACCGACCACACGATGTGGTTTCCACTTTCTTGCCTAATGCACGCCAGGGACCAGCATTTCATATGAACTCAGGAACATTAAGAGTTCAAGAGTTTCATATTGACGTCTCACACCAAGCTGTGAGACCTATACCCAGAACCACTTTCCTCGTCAGGGGAGCTAACCAAATTTGATCCGCTTTCGGTGGCGTTCCTTACCATGTTTACCTAAGTGTAGGTGTGTCGTTGCATAGTAAAAATTCAGAATTATAACAAGTAGGTTAGTCATGCCACTTTAAGTAACTATACTAATATAGTCCTTATTTTGGCATACTAGCGATTTCCTCACCGTAATCCTAAGGTTTCCCGTAATTCTGTCCTTATTTAGGCTATCCCCTAAGCAGCTCTGATGCCAGCCTGCGACGGACCAAAATCCGTACATTCCACGATCACAGAGGGTGGTGCCGCACGATGCGACACCTGACAACACACACGATAAGAAACATAGTATTACATTGAAACTTACTGATTTTGTACAAAAGTAGTACACTCTTCAGTTATAACTCCTATACAGAGTCTACTACAGCGGAAGGTATTTATACAGCTCACGCCAACACCTAACTAGCAAAAGTTGGTTGTCCGGCCCTACGGACAACCCACACTAGCTACACTCAGCCTCAGTGCGGCGTGTACGGCTCCCACACAGCCGTAGTCCCTGACAGAGGGTAGCTATCACTGGTGGACTCGTACTCTGAGTCCGTGGGGCACTCCTCACCTGCAAACACTCATAGCATCTACCGCGAGCACGATGGCTCAGCAAGTCTTAACCGACTCTTCTACACATGAAACTCTACATGCCAGTAATAACAAAAATAGGATGGCAATTTGCAGCAAAGGACACGCCTACAAGTCCATCCTTAATTCATCTTTTAGCCACAAGTGAACAGTGACACGACCCCACGGCCTTGTCGAGCCAGGATCACGCTGAGGGGTGCTGAGTTCCACAGCACCGGATAACGCACATCAAAGATACAAAGCGGAAGCAAAGTTTATTACATAAACAGGTTTATGAACATTTGTACAACAAAATATGCTCCGTCTACACTCACGGGCATAGACTACACATCGAATTCACGTTCAGCCCGTGAACGTGTCCTTGCTAGCATGCACACACACTAACACGGTGGCGTGCACGACTCCCACTCGGCGGGGTTCCCTTCCTGGGGTTCCGTCTCCTCCTCGGGAGACCCTTCCTCATAAACTCCTGCAAAAGCACCAAACACAAGCAGTGAGCACGATGGCTCAGCAAGACTGACCCGTCTCTTCTATACATGAAACTTCTACATGAAGGATGATAGGGTACATGAGGTAAAATAAGTTGCAAAGGACTTGCCTAATTATTTAAACCTTACTTTCAAGTTTTAGCAGCAGGTTGTGGAGAAACTTACGCTAAGACACATGAGAGAGCCGCAATCAAACAAGAAATGCATTTCTCTCACGTACTTTGCCCAAAGTTGAAAAGAACATTAATTAGCTCTAAACTACAACAAGATATTAACAAGCAGGGTATATCTCTCAAATCAGCAAAATTTTCACATGTATCTGACCTGTTCTTTCTACGTCACGGTACAGTGAACAAGTGGTACTCACAGACCGTGAGGGACGGCGATTATAATCGATTTACACCTGCAGGGTTACCCGAATAACCCGTCACGTATGCCCGTACTCCATGTTGCCTACAGCAACCATCAAGGACGTCGTACGCAACCACCTTTCACCCGTCAGCCAAATGTTGAACCGGTCCAATCGTCCCAAGCAAGAGGTCTCTGCGCGAGCATCCACAGTGCCGCCAGCCGATTTACACCTCGAGCTCTCAACCTACCCTCTGAACGACCAGCTATGCCTCAACACCCAGCTACCCGAGTTACATCGATTTCCCAGTTCCCATATAGCCGGTAGGTCTTCGGTACTGCTCTAGCTTATTCAACAGGCCGGCACACGGCTCGGTCCTTAATCGACACAAGCGGAGCTATAGCACCCAGGCCCCAAAGTCTTGCTGCCCTTACTCTCCACTCGGTCTCATTTCTCTTGCCATGTGTTTCATTTGCTATCTTTACCCGAGCGATGTCATCTAGCCTATTCTCGCGAGTAGTTCCTTCTACTCAACTTGTACCAAATCCTACACTATCTTAGCATTGCAGTAGCTAACGAGGTTTCAACCCTAATCCCAATCCAGGGTTTTCTTGGCTATGCATTTGGGTTTCAAACAAGACTCTAATGCAAGAAGTAAGTGGGTGCTCAAAGTAAGTTCTCAAAACAGTAAAAATTTGTAAAAGGGTTAATGCAAACCAGAGCTTGCATTGCTGTTCTTGGTCGTAGGCTAGCTGCTCTTCCAGAGTAACAAAGTCTAAGACTTTGGTTTCCTCCTCAACCTTAGTGACTACATGAGACAACATGTATATGTATCAATTTAAATGCATTTGAATTGAATTTAAACTTGTGAAGACTATAGGTCTTACTAGACAGACCCAATTACTCTGAAATTTTTACTGTGGTTTGGATACAACCTAAACAGAGACTTTGCCAAGTTTCATTTGCAGCAAAGCTCATTTGAGCTCTCCACAAATAATTATGTATTTGACCTTAATTGGAGCTTCTAGGGTGTTCTAAGGATTTTCATGGAGAAAGCCATGACTCTCTGAAAACTAGATTTTCAGAGGGTTCTAATGGAGTTGGTTCCATTAATTTGAAGGTTCCTAGCTAAAGATATGAGCTAAACAATTTCAGATAAATTCTGAAAATGTTTCTGGACATTTTCTATTTTTTCTGGAACAGTTTATTTAATCACACCATTAGGTGGAACAAATTAGCTAAAATGGATCTGAAATTTTTATGGTAGCTCAGGGATATTTTGGTGAACATCCCTGCAAATTTCTGAAATTTCCCCCAAATGGTTCTCCAGTTAAAATTTTAAACAATTTAAATTTTGAAGAATTAATTATGGAGAAATAAAGATTTTCATAGAGTGAAACTTGATCTGCTGGAAATTACCCAGAGAGCTGAATCCAACAAAATTTGGTTCACTCAATTTGGAGTTTTCTAGCCAAAGTTATGTGGGTTTGAAGTTTGAACTAAATCTGAAAATCAGGAAAAAGTTTAAACCGCTGCGCGTGGGACTGGGGCTACGTGTCAACTCCTCAGCGGTCGACAAGCGGGGCTACGGAATCTTTCGCACGCAGCTGCACCCGATCCGGTGCCACAGCAAATCCCGGTTTTAAAATATCGGCCGCTGACACGTGGGTCCGGGGGCTTCGTCTACCTCCGGCCTCCCACGCTCGGCCCCCGCCCCCCTCGCAGGAGGGCTCCTGCCATGCTCCAAAATCCATGATTTTGGCCGCTTCTGCCTAAATCCATCCGGGGAACCCGATGCTGGGCTCAGCTCGTCATGACAGTCACCGGAACACGGCCGGCAACGAGCGGCGGCTTCGGAAGAACTTCGGCCGTGTCGGCCGGACTTCCTAGCACCCCAAACGATCGAGTAACAGGTCAGAGAGCATCAGTGGTCCCTAGGGAAGCTTGGCATAGGCTCGAAGCAGCTCGGGAGAGGTCCCAAGTAGGCTCTCATCATGCGCCCGATGCTTCCCGCATAAGCCGCCGTTGGCAAGCTTGGAATTACACCATGTACAGGGGTTCTCATGCTAGGTGTTGTGAAGCCAACTTGTGCGCCACTAAGTTTAGTTCGTGTAGGAACGATTTGAGACTCTCTAAACAATTATGTAGGGTGAATTTGGAGGATCCGCACCCGAAGGTCGGTCTGCGCCGAGTGAAAGGAGAAACTGAAATTTGTCGCCGGTGATCAAACACTCGGGCTGTGGTTGGGGGGTGAGCAGCACCAGCCTCTAACGCATCCGAGGATGCCTTAGCTTGGGCGTGACACCTCCCGTTTGGGCTGTCCATGGTAGCCCGAGCTGCGGCGGACTTAGGTCACTGGACAGAACCTTCGGTAGGGGCGAGATCAACCGAGTTCAGCAAATTCCCTACAGCGGGGAAGGAGAAGAAGAGTCTCTAGTACCATTTTGCAGCTTGGAGGGAGTGGAGTGGCTGTGATCGTGAGCTTTTCCAATCCATTCGGAGAGAGCGGCAGAGAGAGCAGCGTTTCTTGCGCGAGGGAGCAGAGAAGCAACCAAATACGCCTATCGCCGGCTCGGTTTCGGGGATAAGAAGGATGGGACGCCGACTGAGCGCAGTGCAGGTCGAGCAAGATCTCGCAACGGCGTCCGGCTCGGTGGCAACTCCAGCGGCAACCCGAGAACCCAAGTGCTCCGTTCTTCAGTCGGTTGAACCGTGGGTGGGGATGACAGGTGGGTCCCACCTTCTATTTTAACCTCTGAAATTGAATTCCTCCCACTGCTATAAACAGTAATTCCCCTAATACCCTCTAAAATATGAATTATCTACCAATTGCCCATTTGAAGTTGATAGAATTCAAATTGTATGGTGTTCGAATAAATTTGCAGCACATATGCAGTTTGAAATTCAAATTGAGTTTGAATTTGCTAAACTTAGCTCATGTCAAGATCAACTCCAATTGGAGTGAAAATTGGTGTGTGAGCTCACAAAAATGTGCTGAGTAAGAATATGCCTCCGAATTTTGAATTCATGGGATGGAAACAGTTTGAATTTGAATTTGAGTTCAAACCACCCTCTTTCTAGTTATACCCAAAAGGACTTTAAAAAGGTTTTGAATTTGGGTGAAACTTGGCATGAGCATCCCTAGCAAGGTGTTGGAGTTTTTCACAAGCTCAGCCCCTAGATGATGCATGTGAGAAATGCCACGTTTGCATTTTGTGAGTTTATTCTCTAATGAGCATGTTGATGGTGTTTACTTGCTCTTCAAATGTATTCATCAAGTTTCTTCAAATGAAGTGTGTGTGTGTGTGATGAACACTTTGATTATGTGCCAAAAACATAGGCACTTACATTCCTCCCCCCTTAAAAGAATCTCGCCCCGAGATTATAAGGTGAAAATGAGAGAGAGGATGGTAGAAAATTACCGTATATGCGACGTGAAAAAGTTGGGGCAGTTAGCGTGAAGAAATCCTTCGCTCTCCCATATCGCTTTGTCTACAGAGTGATTACTCCATAGAACTTTGTAGAACCACAACGTGCGGTTGCATGTGGTTCGGGCCTTTTCATCAATAATCTGAACCGGTTCGTCCCGATACGTGAGATCCGGTTTCAGTTCTTCTATATCCTCCAGCTGAATGGTAGTTCATAGCATGAGACACTTCCTCAGCTGGGAGATGTGAAAGATGTCGTGCACACCAGAAAGTGCTTCTGGTAATTTCATCCGGTATGCTACTGATCCACATCTTTCTGTAATCTGAAATGGACCGATTAATCGGAGTGCCAACTTTCCTCTCACCCCGAATCTGTTCACGCCCTTCATTGGAGACACACGTAGGTATACGTGATCCCCGACTTCGAACTGTAATGGGCGTCTTCTCCGGTCAGCATATCGTTTCTGTCGGGATTGAGCGACTTTTAGGTTCGCTTGAATCAGCCGAACCTTTTCCTCCGCGTTGTTGACAATATCAATCCCAAAGGTAACCCTTTCGCCAGACTCACACCAATTCTGTGGTGTGCGGCATTTTCTCCCGTATAGCGCCTCGTAAGGAGCCATCTTGATGCTGGCTTGGTACCCATTGTTGTACGAGAACTCGGCCAATGGCAACTGATCATCCCAATTCTTGCCGTGGTTGATAGCACAAGCTCGTAGCATAGCGTCTAAAATTTGGTTTACCCGCTCGGTTTGCCAATCCGTCTGTGGGTAGTATGCTGAACTATGGATAAGCTTCGTCCCCAATGCAGCGTGTAGCTGCTCCCGTAAACGGGACACAAATAAAGTGCCCCGATCCGATATGATGGTACGGGGTACACCGTACAAGCATAGCATCCGTGAGATGTACAGTTCAGCATACTTCTTGGCGTTGTAGTTGGTGTTGACCGGGATGAAATGGGCAACTTTGATGAGCCATTTGACGATCACCCACACAGAATCATGCTTCTGAAAAGTGGTGGGTAAACCGATGATGAAGTCCATGCTCACATCCTCCCACTTCTAGGCAGGAACGCCCAGTGGTTGTAGCAATCCTGGTTTCCTCATGTGATCTGCCTTCACCCTTCGAATGTATCACACTCGGACACGTACTTTGCAATCTCCCTCTTCATCCGTGTCCACCAAAACTTGCTTCTGAGTTCTTGATACATTTTGTTGCTGCCGGGGTGAATAGAAAACTTTTACAAGCCTCATCAAAGATTTTCTTTCGTAACTCCGGGTTACGGGGTACAACGATCCGGTCCTTGAACCATAGGACGCCGTCTCTGTCTTTCCAGAAACATTTCAGCTCCCCACTGTCTATACGTCTCCGTAAATGCGACATGCCCTTGTCATGTTTCTGAGCTGCTGCTATCTCTTCACGCATGGTGGGGATCAAAGCTAAGTTGTGGAGAGCTCCATGTGGAATCACATGCAATGGTGGCTCGCTCTCTTCCAACAGTGTGATGGTCAGATTGTTGACGTGTGACTTGTGGCTCAGCGCATCCGCCACTACCTTTGCCTTGCCAGGGTGATAATGGATCTCTATTTCATAATCCTTTATCAATTCTAACCATCTTTGCTGCCTCATGTTCAGCTCTTTCTGAGTGAATATGTACTTGAGGCTTTTGTGGTCGGTATATAAATGCACAAGGTTACCGAGTAGGTAGTGCCTCCACATTTTAAGTGCGAGTACCACGGCAGCGAGCTCCAAGTTGTGAGTTGGATAATTCTGCTCATGGTTTCTGAGCTGCCGTGATCCATACGCGACCACTCTTCGGTCTTGCAACAGCACACATCCGAGCCCAATGCCGGATGCATCGCAGTACACATCGAACAGTTTTATTGTGTCTGGCTGCGCCAAAACCGGTGCTGATGTTAGGTGCTTCACTAAAGCCTTGAATGCTGCTTCACATGCTGGACTCCAAACATATTTTGTAGCCTTCTTCAGCAGCTCCGTCATAGGCTTGGCAATCTTCGAGAAGTTTGGAATGAACCTCTGATAATATCCCGCGAGTCCGAGGTAACTCCGTACCTTGTGAACAGTTCTCGGGGACTTCCAATTCAGCACTTGTGTGACCTTACTCGGGTCTACGGCGATGCCCTCCACTGAGATGATATGCCCGAGAAAAGGCACTTGTGATATCAAGATCTCGCACTTGCTGCATTTCACGTATAGCTTGTGATCCTGCTGCCGTTTCAAGACTATACGCAGATTCTTCTTGTGTTCTTCCTCCGACTTGGAATATACCAATATGTTATCGATGAAGACCACAACAAACTTGTCCAGCTCCGGCATGAATACCGAGTTCATCAAATACATGAGGTGAGGTGGAGCATTGGTGAGGCCGAAGGACATGACCAGGTACTCATACAGTCCGTACCTCGTCGAGAAAGCCGTCTTCGGAATATCCTCAGCCCGTATTTTAATCTGGTGGTACCCGGATCTTAAGTCCATCTTGGAAAAGATCTTTACTCCGACCAACTGATCAAACAACATGTCGATCCGTGGCAACGGGTACTTGTTCTTGATGGTTACGGCATTTAGTGGACGATAGTCCACACAAAGCCGCAACGTCTCATCATTCTTCTTCACGAATATTGCTGAACAGCCCCATGGCGAGGAGCTCGGCCTAATAAAACCCTTCTCTAGCAGGTCCGTTAGATGGGTCTTCAGTTCAGCCAACTCCTTGGGAGCCATCTTGTACGGCCTTCGGGATATTGGCATGGTTCCCGGCGCAAGTTCAATCTTGAACTCCACCTCTCTGTCAGGCGGCATCCCCGGTAAATCATCCGGGAACACGTCAGGGAACTCACGGACTACTGGAATATCTTCCAATCTGATGGTCGTGGATTGATACACACTTGGAAGTTTTATTTCTGGACTGTCCAGAAATAAGGAATGAGATTCGTGCACTTCTGGGTTCAAGTGCACAATTCGGAGGACGGTGTCTAAAGCAGCACCGAGGCAGGTTAACCACGACATCCCTAAGATGACATCAACCTTTTGTCCCTCTAGAACTATGAGAGACGTAGAGTATAATCTACCCTCTAAGCATAATGGCGCTTTTGGAACCATCATGCTTGCTGAAATCTTCCCACCCGGTGAACAAATCAAGTATGGACTATCGGTGGGTAGTATTCTCAAGCTGTATTTAGCAATAAAAGCATGGCTAATGAAGCTATGTGTGGCGCCTGAATCAAATAACACTATAGCGGGATGCTGGTGGAGTTGGAACATACCTGCAAGGATTGGTTCACCCTCCGGCACGTCCTCTATGGCAAGTTGGTGGACGGTGCCGGGCCTAGGGTTTGCCCACCACGCATTAGTAGGGTTCCGGGGCTGATTCCTCCCTGGAAGCTGTGGTGCAACTCCTCCGCCTTGCTATTCAGGACAATTGTTGGCGAAGTGTCCTGGACGACCACATTTATAGCATGTGGCTGCTGCTTGGCCTGTGCTCGGGGGACGAAAGCCCGGCATGCGCTGCTGAGGTGCATACGCACGCGGCATCGCCCGCTGTTGTTGTTGTTGCTGCGGAGGTGGTACTGGCAGTGCCGGCCGGAATGCCGGTGGAGAATATGGCTGACTGCGGAACGGCATGGTCCTCTGTGGTGGCTGCCAGCGTGGACCCGATGGTGGGCGATTCAACATCCGGTATTTTTCAGAAGGACCACCTCCTTCTCTGCTGCTTTGCGGCGCGCTTCGCTTCCTTTCCGCCGCCACTAACTCCTTGCCGGAGTCCTCCTGAACAATTGCAGCATCAATAATGTCATTGAGGCTGCCACGATTGAACATCGCCAGCTTGTCCTTCAGGAGCGGGTTAAGCCCCTGGTAGAAATAATCCCGCCGCTTCTCGTCGGTATCGGTGTGATACGAAGCGTAGAGCGCAAGATCATTGAATGCCCTGGAGTATTCCATTGCGTTCTGGCTTCCTTGTTGCAGGCATAAGAACTCCTGCATCTTCCTCTTCATGAGACCCGGCGGTATGTGGTAGGCCCTGAAGGCCGTCCAGAATTCCGCCCAGGTCATAACTCGCTCGGTGGGCTGCGAAGCACAGTAATTCGCCCACCAAGCGCTCGCGGATCCTTGAAGCTGTTGGACCGCGAACTAAGTCTTGCACTGCTCACTCACTTGGAGCAGCCCAAACTTCATTTCCAACGTGTGGAGCCAGTTCTCCACATCGAGGGGTTCATCTGTCCTTGAGAATACCGGGTGATGGGTGGCCAGAAAGTCAGAGTAGGAGATTTGTTGGCACTCCTCACGATCTTGACGTCTCTCTGGTCGAGACGTATTTGCAATGAGGGTTTGCAAAAACTCCGTGTGCTGCTGATGAGAACCCGCCATCGCTGCCACGATGTCAGCCAAAGTAACCATTGGCAGTGGCTGTGGCAGTTGTTGCTGTTGCTGCTGTTGCTGTCCCGAGGAATCCTCTGGAGGCGGTTGGGAGGTCTCTCCCCCCTGACTGGAACCCTCAACGTCTGGGTTGGCACGAGTACGAGTCATTCTGAAATTCAAAATAGCAGCGATCAGCACATGTCATACTTAAAATTCCATATGAAACAGTAGGTATTGAAGTGACGCATGAATAATTTGCACAACAGTCACATATACTGATAAAGCATAAACTTTATACAAGATACATTAGTCTCGGGTCTCCAAGAAGTCGTGCTCATGTCGTCACTACCTATACATACACTACTGTCTACACGACATGTCACCAATTACAAAAGTTTAGGTTACATCACCCTAACTGCCCTACTTGGCAACGGTAACCTCCTACTCAGAGTAGAACTCGACCTCCTGCGGGTCGTCCTCCTCCTGTACCTCTGCTGGTGGCACTGGGTCCATGACCTCCTCTTCCGGCTCGGGTTCTCCCATTGCCGGAAGACCCAAAACCACATGTACAGCACCTACCACCGGTATTCCCATTACCGGAGGTACGAGGTCCTGCAATTCGTGCACCTCATCCATGGCTTGGTTGTAATCCTCTTCCCAGCCTTGCCCCTCCTCAATAGCGTCGTCCCGCTCTTGAGTGAGGACCTCGTTCTGCTGGGCTAGACCCTGCACCTGTTGTTGCAAAGCCGTGATGTCGACACGGCTTTTCTTCTTCGCCTTCTTCAGACGATGCAACTGACTATATTGTTTGTTCAGTCGCTTAATTGTCGGAAGGAGAACATTGCGGAGTGCACTGTGAGCACTCTCAAAATGATCTCCACGGCTGTTGCTCTCCTTGAACTTCACGGAGAGACATTCTGCATGAACAGCTTGGCTGTCCATCACGGCCTTTCCTGCCCTTATCTGGAGACTAAGGTTTGCCTCTGCGGGATTGTACCTTGGGCAACCCGGATCTGTTGCCTCCATGTACCTCCCTTCCCACACATGATTAGCCCGTCCCTCCAACGGAACGAGTGCGTATGGAGTACGCTCCATAGCCCTCACGTGTAGTTGGCAGAAACACGACATGGTGTCGCAGGCTGCCACTTGCCACATTCCCTCCGGCTGTCTACCTCTCACCGTGACGGTGAACGGCGCCCAACGGGGTGGCGTAGGTCCTGCAGGAACTCCGACATGAATCGTCCACATCTTGTTCCCCTCCTTGCCTTCTTCCTTGTCGAGGTACTTCGGCATCTCACTGTACCCGAAATATTGAAGCATTTGCCTCAACACTTCTGGATAACCGCTACGGTGAGAACAGTGGGACACCACCCACCCGTTCTCCAACATTCTATCCGCTGTCATCTGTAAAAACACATTTGAGAAATGTCAAATATTTATTTGAACAGTAGACCATTGAGTTATAACATAAAACATGTCATTGAACTCATAAAACTTGGAAATATAGTTCAAACTTAAACAAATTTGACTGCTGATCTGCTATCCAATATGACAGCCCCGACCAGTTTCCATTTCATCCTGATTTAGACCATGCTAAAAGCAAAACCAATTCTGAAGCTCAACATCAAAGTTAAAGCTAACTTCAATAGATTTTAAGAAAGTATTTGCTTGGCCTAAGATGTGTCTTGGTTCAAAAGTTATGAGATGTCAAAGTTGAGAGAATTTCTGGAGAAAATTGGACAGCACCTCCCTGCTTAAGGTACTGATTTGATCCAAGAATTCCAGTTAATTATTCACCAAATCTGACAAAACTTTATGTTACAAAGTTGTTACCTATCTCATAAACTTTCCAGAAATACCTCATTTTCTATTTTTGGATTTTTTATGCAGGAAGTTATGCTCAATTTACAGAGAGTTACAGAGAGTGTTTACTCTGCCCTGTTTTCTGGACAGTTTCAACTCTACTGCCTTTTTCAATTGGTTAAGGGATGAAACACCTCTGTTCCTCAACAGAAAAGTTGTAAAGCTCTTCCAATCTTTCCATAAAGGTATCATATGACCCCAACCTCGGAAGAACTCAACCTATAACCTCTGTTTAACATCAGCCTTAATTAAGCTGAAAACAAGGGACTTTGTCCTTAGTATCCTATAAGTTGAAAACTTCTTAACTTTAAATATCCTGATTAATGGAAGGAGTTACATCAATTTTTAGTGCTCTGGATTAAAACCTTCAAGTTTTATAATGCAGTTGCTCATTTAGTGGGGTGTGACGTCGATGCGTCACCCGATCATATCGGTACTACGTCCTCACAAAGAAAAACCTATACCGGACTTAGCCGGCTTCGTTAGTTCAGTGGCACTAAGCGTCTCTCGCACACGGATGCTACACGTCTACCGTTTCGTGGTTAGACTACCTGCAGATAACTCAAACAATCATCAGACTCAGCTGCACACCGAGCCCGGTATCCATACAGTTCATACACCCGGCCGTCATCACTCGCCCGGATGTTCTCAAGCCAAACACACCTTGAGCTACGTGTTCACGTTACTGACCACCTGACAGGGTCTCCCAAATTTGCCCAAAGCACGCCAGGGACAGACGTTGCTCGAATACCCCAAACGACATGAAGAGTCGTAGAGGATATTAAAGCGGGTCGGGTTACCTGCCACCCGTAAGGCTCCACCCTTCAGCTTGTGCGCACTGGTGGACAGCGCTTACGTGCACCCCCCAAGACATAAAGCGTCCCAAGATGCACGATTTTCTGACATAAGCAAATAGGTTAGTATGCCACTCTCTATACACTAATAACATCTTTATATGGGCTACTAACTTGTCCCTCACCGAATTTTTGAAAAAGATGACCTTTTTAGTGCGTTAAACCTCAAGCGAGCTCTGATACCACGCTGACACGACCCCACGGCCTTGTCGATCCAGGACCATGCTGAGGGGTGCTGCTTTGCACAGCACCAGATAACGCACATCAAAGATACAAAGCGGAAGCAAAATTTATTAAATAAACAGGTTTATGAACATTTGTACAACAAAATATATTCCGTCTATACTCACGGGTGTAGACTACGCATCGAGTTCACGTTCAGCCCGTGAACGTGTCCTCGCTAGCATGCAAACATACTAACACGGCGGCGTGCACGACTCCCACTCGACGTGGTTTCCCTCCTGGGGTTCCGTTTCCTCCTCAGGAGTCCCTTCCTCATAAACTCTTGCAAAAGCTTCAAACACAAGAAGTGAGCACGATGGCTCAGCAAGACTGACCCGTCTCTTCTATACATGAAACTTCTACATGAAGGGTGATAGGATACATGAGGTAAAATAAGTTGCAAAGGACTCGCCTAATTATTTGAACCTTACTTTCAAGTTTTAGCAGCAGGTTGTGGAGAACCTTACGCTAAGGCACATGAGAGAGCCGCAATCAAACAAGAAATACATTTCTCTCATGTACTTTGCCCAAAGTTGAAAAGAACTTTAATTAGCTCTAAACTACAACAAGATATTAACAAGCAGAGTATGTCTTTCAAATCAGCAAACTTTTAACATGTATCTAGCCTGTTCTTTCTACGTCACGGTACAGTGAACAAGAGGTACTCGCTGACCGCAAGGGATGGCGATTATAAGCGATTTACACCTGCATGGTTATTCGAATAACCCGTCACGTACGCTCGTACTCGATGTTGCCTACAGCAACCATCACGGACATCGTACGCAACTACCTTTCACCCGTCAGCCAAATGTTGAACCGGTCCAATCGTCCCGAGCAACAGGTCTCTGCACGTGCATCCACAGTGCCACCAGCCGATTTACACCTCGAGCTCTCAACCTACCCTCTGAACGACCAGCTATGCCTCAACACCCAGCTACCTGAGTTACATCGGTTTCCCGGTTCCCATATAGTCGGTAGGTCTTCGGTACTGCTCTAGCTTGTTCAACAGGCCCGCACACGGCTCGGTCCTCAATTGACACAAGCGGAGCTATAGCACCCAGGCACCAAAGTCCTGCTGCCCTTACTCTCCACTCGGTCTCATTTTTCTTGCCATGTGTTTCATTTGCTATCTTTACCCGAGCGATGTGCATCTATCCTATTCTTGCGAGTAGTTCCATCTACTCGACTTGTACCGAATCCTACACTATCTTAGCATTGCAGTAGCTAACAAGGTTTTCAACCCTAATCCCAACCCAGGGTTTTCATGGCTATGCATTTGGGTTTCAAACAAGACTCTAATGCAATAAGTAAGTGGGTGCTCAAAGGAAGTTCTCAAAACAGTAAAAATTTGTAAAAGAGTTAATGCAAACCGGAGCTTGTCTTGCTGCTCTTGGTCGTAGGCTAGCTGCTCTTCCGGAGTAACGAAGTCTAAGACTTCGGGTTCCTCCTCAACCTTAGCGACTACATGAGACAACATGTATATGTATCAATTTAAATGCATTTGAATTGAATTTAAACTTGTGAAGACTATAGGTCTTACTAGACAGACCCAATGACTCTGAAATTTCTACTGTGGTTTGGATACAACATAAATAGAGACTTTGCCAAGTTTCATTTGCAGCAAAGCTCATTTGAGCTCTCCACAAATAATTATGTACTTGACCTTAATTGGAGCTTCTTGGGGGGGTTCTAGGGATTTTCATGGAGCAAGCCATGACTTTCTGAAAACTAGATTTTCGGAGGGTTCTAATGGAGTTGGTTCCACCTAATGTGAAGGTTCCTAGCTGAAGATATGAGCTAAACAATTTCAGAGAAATTCTGAAAATGTTTCTGAACATTTTCTATTTTTTCTGGAACAGTTTATTTAATGACACCATTAGGTGGATCAAATGGCTCTCCAGCAAAATTTTGGTGAAATTTCCCAGCGAAATTTCAGAAATTAGGATGGTAGTTGTACTGCACCCACTAAGGTTTTTACTTAGCATGCAAGCGTGGTGCTTGGATAGTTAAGTAGTGTTGGATGTCTCGTAGACGCACACATTGAAGGGGTAGGCGGCAGGTGGTGACAGCCCTGTCCATCCATTGTAATCCCTCACGTTCGCTCTGATATTACCAGGGGTAAGACCGTGCCCGATATGTTGGACCACTAAGACCTAGTATTCACCACTAGCATACCCATATGTACACTATTAGGCTATGCATATGTACACTAGAAGCACATTATTTACAACACCTTACCTTAGCCGAACTCTCACTAGGACTATCTTATATCAAGAGTCGATTGCTTTAGTGTGTGTCACACTACCCCTTGATGTCTCTTTATCTAACCTACTTGGCCTCCTATCCATCATCTTGCCACAGTTCACCTTCCTTTGGAATTATACGATACCCTAGGGAATACTTCACCTCACGCACTCCCCAGGATATCACATTGGATGGTGCCGTGTTAAGAGACACCGAACGACACACACAGATATGAAACCAAAACATACACAAGTGTGTAATAAACAACAGTTCTGTTTTTATAAAAAATGATGTACAATAAAATGTACATCAGCAGAATGTACAACTAAAGTTGCAGCCAAAATACAACTATTTTCACTGTCACGAAGCTAGCTAAGAAGTAAAAGAATTATCCTGCCGGAGGATAAATCTTTGTAGCAGCACGAAGTTGAATCGACGGCGAGCAGGGTTTCCGTGACCATGCAGCCAAGAAATGGCGCCGTAATACATAACCCTTGACGATATACGAGATTTATACATGCAAAATAATGACTCTGCAACGGAGAGCATGATCGCTCAGCAAGACTTAACCGTCTCACCTAAATCATGCAACTCTATATGAAGATAACTTAAGACATGGAAGCTGAAGATTTGCATAAGAACTTGCCTACAAGTTCATCCTTAATTTTTTTTATTTAAGCCAACCGATTAACAACCTTGTGCCAAGCAACATCGGAAATTCACAATAGAACAAGAAACACTTAATTACGATGTTACTTGCCCAAGGTGAAAAAGTAAACTTTAATTTGCTCTATCTCTACTTCATACATGGTTATCATGTAAAACACTTATCATATGAGCATATAACTTGCAAGCTGTTATCACCAAAGTTTAATTACTACGTCACAACACTGTGAACAAGCGGTACTCATAACCACGAGGGACAGTGATTCGAATCAAACACTGCCCCACATACTCGACACATACGCCCGCCTATTAAGACCCAAGACTGGTGTCCTTCATTACATCGTATGTGGCAACCTTTCACAGGACACCCAACTGTAAAACCGGTCACACCGTCTCAGGCTCGTTAGATCTACGAGACCGTGTGGTATGCCTCTACAACCTGGTTAACCTGGTACATTGGTTTACTGGGTCCCATATACCAATAATAATCCGGTACACATCTCAATACTTGCTCCGCGGGGCCGCACACAAGAATGGTCCTTCATTGACACATTCAGGGCTACTTGACCAAGACCTTGTCTTGTCGTTACCTACACCCTCTACCCAGTCTCATCTTTAGAAACATAGACTTTTGTTTCCTTAATTAAACCATACCCGTGTGAACCTGAACTATTGCTCACGAGTAGATTCCAACTACTTGAATTCTACCGGATGTCATATCCTATTTAGCATAGCAATATTCTATAGCGGAGTAAATATTCTACCCTTGACACCAGGGGATCAATTGGACATGCATTTGGAGTATAAATTGTTCCAGACCTAATGCACAAACAAACTCTAATCCATAGTAGTGAATAAAGTAAGAAGTTTATAAAGCAACTTATATGCAAACTGGAGCTTGCACTTGTTTTGCGGTGACTAGAGTTAGATACAACAGTTAGTTATCTTCTGTGACTTGACACTTGTGTGGGGACCACCCCGTGGTTCACCGACTCTGTGATCACAGAAGGTGGTGCCGTGCGATGTGGCACCCAACAGCACACAAAAAAAGAATATGAACAACATACAAACCTTTATTTTACATAAAAACAGCGGAAGTCATTTACAAACTTACTGTACAGCGGAAGTATTATACATACTACACTCTCCTACTAACTAAGCAAAAAGTGTAGCCGTCCAGCCCGGGGACGCTACACACTAGCAGCACTCAAAAGAAGGTCACGGTGGTGTCCAGGGCTCCAGCTCAGCTGTGTACCACGACAGAGGCATCGCCTAGTCCTCGGGCCCTTCCTCATAGCTCTCACCTGCACACAGCTCAAATATTGCAACCGTGAGAACGATTGCTCAGCAGGTGTTGGTAATATAGGAAAAAGGCATTGCGATAAAGACACGCCTACATGTTTATCATTGTTTTCAGTTTTATAGCAGCAGTTTAATGTGACTTAGGAAGCCCTCACATCGGAAGTCCACAATCAAACAAGAAACGCTTCCCTCCGATGTGGTGATGCCCAAAGTTGAAAATAAACTTAATGAGATCTACATCTACAGCATACATGGTAACAAGACAATATTAATTCAATACAGGACATTCATCTGGCTTATTTCACTTCTTACCACGTCACAGCACAGTGAACAACCGGTACTAAAATAACCGCGAGGGACGGTGATTGCAATCAGGAGACACCCGGACAACACGTCACATACACCTACTTTCAGAAGGGTGGTGCTTCACACCTTCCTACTCTGTTGTATGCAACATCCTTTCAAAGGAAATCCAAATGCCGAACCGGTCCATCTGTAACGGGCAGGAGGTTCCCGCGTGGAGCGTGTCTGTGCCCACCGGCATATTTACACCTTGCTACCCTCAACCCACTCTAATAAAACGGTTGGGTAAGCCTCGGCGCCCACGTTAACCAATTACATTGGTTTCCTGCTTATGTCAGTATGTCATCCGGTACTGTTCAATACATGTCCAGCAGGTCCGCACACGACTCGATCCTCAATCGACACCAACAGGGCTACGCACGTGAGACCTCCGCTCACTGCATCCTATCCCACCCTGCTGGGTCTCAGTTTCACATTCTTAAGCCATTCCCTACTCTTTTCTATCCCGTGTGACACAAATCTTAACTCGCGAGTAGATTCCATCTACTTGACTTATACCGAGATCCTAAGAACATTAGCATGGCATTCTGTACTTGTCGAGTCGTAAACTACCCAACCCTTCATAGTCTTTAAAGTCTTGCAAGTGGGGTTTCAATCACCCTAACTCTAATGCAAACAATTCAACCTAGACATAAGTGATACAAATGAAAACTTTGCAAAAGGTAATTAAATGCAAATCAGGGCTTGCCTGGTTGTGAGTCAAAAGGAAAGTTATCTTCTGGTGGGTGGACGCCCAACGGCTCCGGAGTGTCCTCAACTTCGGTCACTATATGAAATGTAGCAAAATATATGTATAAGTGCTAATGAAGTATAAGAATTAACTTCTATTCATAGCTACTGCTATACACTTGATAACTTCTTTCCGACGAAGAAGTCATTTATGAATAACTTTCAACTAAAAATGGAAGTTGCAAAACACATAGTAGTTACTGAGCTCTTCATTCGAACTAAGCTTCAAAGAAGAGAATTGCTAGGCTTCATTTGATCTAAAAACAGAGTACTCTGTTCTGGCAGAAATTTTTGCTGAACTTTGATAGAGCATATCTCTTAGTATATTTACCCAATGATTGTGTATGATACAGTTCTGGAAAGTTTTTAAGTGCTCTACAACTTCTCTGTAGACCTCCAGAGCAAAATCACAAGCCAAGTTTGTTGAATATCTAGTTGAATGCAAACTGCCCAGAAACAGGGCAGATGCAAGCCTCTCTGGATGTTTCTGTATTTTAGCTATAACTTTCTGCAGAAAAATTCCTAAGGGTCATATGATACGCCGTTGGAGAGGTTATGAAATTTGCAACCATTTTGTAGTTCATAGTTTGTTCAGAATTTTACTATATTTTGATGTACAACTGTGATAAAAACAGCCACATTCAGAGGAGATGCTGGCAAATTTTATCCAGAAACTCTGTCAACTTTGAGCAATCATAACTTTTGACCTAGAAACGATATATAAGCATATAAATACTAGTTAGAAATATACTTAAGTTAACTTTAAATTTGGTATTCAACTTGAGTTATGAAAATGCTGTTAACCGGATCAAAATCTGGGTTAATCACAGAAAGGTCTGTTCTGTACAGAATAGGGGACTGATTATGCCTACTTTAATAAGATGTGTAAACATGAATTTTTGTTATGCTTTCATAAAGTTTTAGAATGTTCATGTTCTAAATAATTTAACATACTGCTGAGATCAAGTTTTAACTCCCCTCAAAATTATCTTTTTGCAGTATGGTGCGTACTCGTGCTTCGCGTAGGGCTGAAGGTTCTCGCCGAGACGGCAATGACTCGACAACTCCGCGGCCACCGCCATCAACGGTATGGGCAGATGTCATGGCTCAGATTGTCGAGTCAAATCAAGAGAACACCCGATTGCTCCAAGCATTGGTACGTCAAGGCATGCTTCATCGAGCACAACAGGTCGTTCCACCTCGGAACACCTATTTGGACTTCTTGGCGACTCAACCACCAATTTTCACAGAAGCTACCGAACCAGTGGAAGCTGATCAGCGGCTTCAGGTTATGGAGTCCAAGTTTGGAGTGTTCGAGTGCGATAATTATCAGAAGACATTATTTGCAGCTCAACAACTTCGTGGAGCCGCTTGAAATTGGTGGTTCGAATATCTCGCCAGTATTCCAGAAGGCCATCAAGTGGAATGGACGGGATTTCGTGAAGCATTCCGTGCTCGTCACATTCCTACTGGTTTTACCAACACCCAGCAGCAGGAATTCAGGAAGTTGAAGCAGGGGGACATGAATGTCCTCGATTATGTCAAACGGTTTAACCATTTGGCACAATATTCTCCCGACTATGCGACGAGCGAAGCTGCAAGGTGTGGTTACTTTTTCCATGGCCTGAGTGACATATTAAAGGATAGGTTGGCTTTGTTCAATCAAGGCAATTACACCGAGTTGGTCAGTGCTGCCATGCTGCAAGAACAGGCGACACTTGAGTGTCAAGCAGAGAAGAGGGACCGGAGTGATGTGCAAGAAGACACAACCGCTGTTCCTCGTAAACACTGTTTTGTGTATCGCACATCATCCGATGAAATATGGCATCCACCAGTAAGGTCAACGTATCCAAAATTTCCTGTTCAAGAATCATGTCTTGAAGCACCACCATGGCCGCAGCAAGGATTGATTTCTGGTGCCTCATTGCTGCAGCCAAGTACATCAAATTCTCAACTGCAAGTCAGCGAAGAACCGGGGAAATATCCTTGTTCTTATTGCCACCGTTTTGGGCATTTTATGCAAGAATGTCGGGAGAAGTTATTGAACAGCGGACAGCCATCATCATCAGGTGGTATGCCGCCACGTGCTCAAGTAAACATAACAGCGTTGCAATCCGGGAGTGTGCAACATCTTGCTATTGAGGATGTCCCGGACGGAGCACCGGTGTTAGCAGGCATGTTCACTCTTAAAAACGTACCCATGCTCATACTTTTTGATTCCGGTGCTACCCACAATTTTATCAGCAAATCATGCGAGGATCAGCACCAATTATCCACCAATACTCCCACGATGAGTTATCTTATACGTTCACCAGGAGGAAATATCTCTGCTAATCAGATTGTGTCCCTTGCAGATTTAAGTTTGGGAGGAAAAATATACTCAACATCGCTGATTATGTTGGATGGGCAGAAGATAGACGTAATATTGGGGATGTCTTGGTTAAACCATCACGGTGCCATTCTTAATATCGGTAACCGGACTGTCCAGATTGACTCGCCGATTCACAGACAGCACACACTGTTTTTTGACAGCGAAGATCAGGAAATGACAGAGGCCTGCCACACGGAAGCGATTAAACTTGAAATATTCCGGTGGTACGTGATCACTCCGATGTGTTTCCTGATGATTTACCGGGCATGCCGCCTGAACTGGACGTCGAGTTCAAGATTGAACTGGCGCCGGGAACAACACCTATCTCACGAAGGACTTACAAGATGGCACCTAACGAGCTAGCAGAGTTGAAGGAGCAGCTTAATAAATTATGAGCAAGGGTTTCATACGACCAAGTTCTTCACCTTTGGGTTGCCCTGCTCTGTTCGTTAAGAAGAAGGACGAAACACTGAGGTTATGTGTTGATTATCGTCCTCTAAATGATGTTACTATAAAGAACAAATATTCTTTGCCCCATATCAACATCTTATTCGATCAACTAGTTGGGGCGAAGGTATTCTTGAAGATGGATCTCGACGAGACAGCTTTCTCGACGAGATACGGGCTTTATGAGTACCTCGTCATGTCATTTGGGTTAACCAACGCTCCGGCACACTTCATGTCACACCCGGTTTTTCCGAAGAACAACCGAGTGAATATCACACGTATGCCAGGATCATTTCTCATACATGTGATGACAAATAGTGAAGCATCATTTATTACAAGCCAGGTGTCAAATAATAAGTCTTACATAGCAAATGTCTCGATGGACAATAATAAGTTCATCACAAGTAAATAAACTAGCAGCGGAAAATTTATTCTTGTGGGCTCCGTCACAGGCTTGCCGGGGGACTCCATGAACCTAGAAACCTTCTTCGGGTCCAATGTCTTGATCATTATACACCACCTCATTATCTTGACCTGAGCAACAATATAAACCAACAAATATGCAAGGTTGAGTACCGATGGTACTCAGCAAGTGTGGGAAAGTTATGTCATGCATGGCTAGAGCAAGGAGTGGTCGAACGCATGGTTAAAGCACTACGCAATTAATACCTATCACCTTAGCTTATTAAGCACCTACATTACTACACAGGTGAAATGGTCCCAAACTCCCATCCCATCATCATAATCAAATAACCATAACATCATTTCCAATGTTAAGCTCCCCGCTTAACATTCTTAACTTCCGAAAACCATCACTCCTCTAATCATGAATAATCCAAGCCGCTCTTGACCGTGAGCACGGCTGTCATGACAGTTTTGACTCTGCAGAGTTTGCACCACTGTACCCACATGTAGTGATTTCGTCCCCCGTTGCCGGGTGGACGAAAAGAACCTCCATTATGCCAGTGGCCACGAACCACATTCACACTTCCCAGGTGTGTAGCCAGGAGATCACTACGAAGCCTTTACAAAGGGATTCCCGACGAGCGTGGGCCCACTGAGGTTTCACCCCTAACAGCATACAAGAGGCTCCAACCCCGCTGCAGTGGCCCCCTCTTGAGCCTTGCGGTTCATATGGTAGTCCAGCTGACATCTATTCCCCGCACCATCCAACACACCCATACTACGCCGGGGATACACCTAATTAATTGGCAAAGCTGCCCCATCTCAGGATGTGGTTGGCACGGTAAAGCCAGGTTACATGCCCCATGAACCGGTCCTTAGGATCCAGGCAAGTACTAAACACAAACCCGAGTCTCGTGCACCCAGCACCAACCAAATCATCCAACTTGCCTTGATCCCTACCTCTACATAACTCATAACATCTCATTCAAGAGTAAGGTAAATAAATTGATGATCTTATATCCCAATTATCCCATTCTAAGCATGGCTAAGCATAACAATAAATGACATGATAAAATAAATCCCAACCCAAGCTACAAGGAAACAAGGTAATGCAATTCTAGGGAAACTTCCTAGCATGGGTTCCATATTTCAATTGACAATGCAAATAATTCTATCTACACATCCTAGTATAGGATCAAAGTGGTCAAGGACACTTGCCTTCTTCCTGCTGCTCTTGGAATGGGTAGTCCTGATCTTGGAAAGAAAGAACTTGCTCTGGAGCAGGTTCTACTCATACCATCACACATAGCAAAAGAAAACAACAATTCATAAGACATAGTTCACACTTCCACTTCATACAAACCACACACTCACATTTATGAAAGCCATTCTCATTTCTATGTGTTGTGGTTACTCTATGTGTGTTGATTTTGGCTTACATGCACTTTTAAACATGTGCATATGATTTCTACTTTTGTATTCATATTTATGTTTGTCTACAATATATGAGTTTCCAATTTAAATAAATTCCTTATATTCAATTGATACACCTTCCAGCTACCAAGTATGCATGAAAGGTATTTTCCAACTTCATATGTGTCTTCAAACCTTCTACCAACACTAAACTGAATCCTTTGGATTTTGGAAACTTCATTTATCATTTTCTAGTTATTTATACCTAGCTTTCTATATTTTCAGATTTATTTCCTATGCCTAAATGTGCACTTTATTATGAAAATAGTAAGACACCTCATCTAAACAGAATAGGTTTTGGGTCTAAAATATTAAATAATATATTTTTGAACTTCTCCTCTGATGTGAACTATTTTACATTTATTTTACTAATTTTCAGAATTATTCTCTACTTAAAAATATGTCCCTATATCTAATAAATGTGAATAATCAATTAAACAGATTCATTTCAGCCAAAAATCTATTTTTATCTCACTCCAAAGTTTTCCAAGTACTAGGAAAGTTTTTAATTTGAATTTGCAATGTATTTGTCCAATCTTTTAAATTTTAAATACTAAACACATAGTCAAATTCCTAAATTTAATATCACATAGGGTTAAAAAGGTAAACTCACCCCACTACAGGGTCTATTATATTATTTTAAGAATTTCCAGGGGTCTAACTACACATAACAGAGGGGTTTTCCTAATTTTTATTAAGTCCAGGGGCTAAAACTGATTTTTAAATGAATTTACATGATTTTCCGAAGTTCCAGGGGCTAGATCAGAAGTTTCCGGGGCTAGCTCGTATTTTTCGAGAACCCCAGGGGGTAGCGCGTAAGAATTCCGGCCTTTATAACGCGGGGCTGACGTGGACCGTCCGATTTAAAACAGACGGCTGAGATTATAACATCGAACCGGTACGCGGGGATTTAAACTCTACCGTGCGATTTAAAATAGACGGCGCACAAGCGGCCACGTCGCTCTACCGGGGAGGTTTATTTTTTTCCTTTTTGTTTTCTTTTTCATTTCTGTTTTGAGTTTAATTTGAATTCCAGTTTGAATTTGAATTTTTGCAACACATGCAATACGTCCAAAAAATTTTAAATTCCCCTCTTAACAGGATTTTGGGGTGTTACAGCTCTACCCCCCTTAAAAGAAATCTCGTCCTCGAGATTGGTGTTTCTAAGAAAATAATTCCGGAAATTGTGCCTTAAGCTCATCTTCTTGCTCCCAGGTGGCTTCCTCTTCTGAGTGATGCTTCCACTGCACCTTGCACATCCGGATTCTTTTATTTCTTGTGAGGTGTTCCATTGTCTCCAAAATCTTGGATGGCTGCTCGGCATAAGACAGATCCTCAGCTACTTCAACCTCATTCATGGGTAGCATCTCTTCAGGTGTCCTCAGACATTTCTTGAGCTGTGACACATGGAATACATCGTGCACATCCGATGGGCGAGCCGGTAATTCTAGCTGATACGCCACTTCGCCTTTCCTCTCCAGAACTTGGAAGGGTCCGATGTATCGAGGTGACAACTTCCCTTTCACCTTGAACCGACGAAGTCCTCGGATAGGGGACACCTTGAGATAGACATAGTCTCCCACGTTGAAAACGAGCTCTCTTCTCCGAACATCGGCATAGCTCTTTTGTCGTGTATGTGCTATTCTCAAGTTGTTGCGGATTTCCTGCACTTTCGCCTTGGCTTCTTGCAGTACCTCGGGTCCAAACACTTTACTTTCCCCTGTTTGGTTCCAAAATAGTGGACTTCTGCACTTCCTCCCATACAAAGCTTCAAACGGTGACATCTTCATACTAGCATGATAGCAGTTGTTATAGAAAAACTCCGCATACGGTAAGTTCTTATCCCAACTCCGATTGTTTTTGAGTGCACAGGCCCTCAGCATATCCTCGAGAATCTGATTGGTCCTTTCCGTCTGCCCGTCAGTTTGGGGATGATAGGTAGAGATGAAATTCAGATGGGTTCCCATGGTTTCATGCAACTTCTGCCAGAACCTTGAGGTGAATTGTGTCCCTCGATCCGACACAATCTTCTTTGGCACTCCATGGTAACACACGATCCTTGACATGTACAACTCCGCCAATTTGGATCCGCTGTAGCTTTCTTTCACGGGGATGAAATGAGCTACATTGGTTAGCCTGTCGATGATGACCCATATTGAATCATATCCTGATTGGGTCCTAGGCAATCCCACTATGAAATCCATGCCGATTTCTTCCCATTTCCATTCAGGCACTTTGAGTGGTTGCAATAATCCCGCGGGTCGTTGATGTTCTGCTTTCACCAACTGACATGTGTTACATAGGGGAACATGTTCCGCGACATCTCGCTTCATGCCATACCACCAATACCTGCTCTTGAGGTCCTGGTACATCTTCGTACTCCCAGGATGGATGGAATAGTCGGAATCGTGAGCCTCCTTCAAAATCAATTCACGAATCTCCTTTACTTCAGGCACACAGATTCTTTTCCCATGCCACACCGTACCTTGTTCATCCTCTCTGAAACCAGGAGCTTTATTTTCCTTGATGAGTTGTCTGATCTCTTGTATCTTCTCGTCATTCTTTTGACCCTCGCGTATGTCTCGCTCTAGTGTGGAGTCCACTTCCATGGAGATGGCTTCACCACTATTCACCAGGCATAAATTGAGTCCTATAATCTCGTCCTTCAACTCTGCAGGTATGTCCTTCAAGCTCAACTTATTGACCTGCACTTTCCGACTTAAAGCATCTGCCACGACGTTTGCTTTCCCAGGATGATAGTTGATGCCCACATCAAAGTCATTGATTAGCTCTAACCATCTCCTTTGTCTGAGGTTGAGATCTGGCTGTGTGAAAATGTACTTTAAACTCTTATGATTCGTATATATTTCTGTCCTCTTCCCCATCAAGTAATGCCGCCAAATTTTCAACGCGTGTACCACTGCGGCTAGTTCTAGGTCATGAGTAGGATAGTTTTTCTCGTGCTTCCAGAGCTGCCGGGATGCATAAGCCACGACATGCCCTTCTTGCATGAGAACACATCCCAATCCATTTCCAGAGGCATCGCAGTACACCGTAAAGTTCTTCTGCATATCTGGCATAACTAGCACTGGGGCTGTTGTCAATCTTTTCTTTAACTCCTGAAAACTCGTCTTGCACTACGGCGTCCATGTGAATGTGATTCCCTTCTCCAACAGTTTGGTGAGGGGTCTCGAGATCTTGGAGAAACCCCCGATAAACCGTCGATAATACCCAGCCAATCCCAAGAAGCTTCGAACTTCCCCGACATTTTCAGGGGTCTTCCACTTCTGTATATCCTCGATTTTGGCGGGATCTACAGAGATTCCTCCCTCCGAGATTATATGTCCTAAGAAGGGAACCCTCTTCAGCCAAAACTCACACTTGCTCAACTTGGCATATACTTGGTGTTCTCTCAGCCTCTGCAACACCAACCTTAGATGTTTCTCATGTTCTTCTTCATCTTTGGAGAAGACGAGAATGTCATCTATGAAAACCACCACAAATTTGTCCAGATATTCCATTAATACCTTGTTCATGAGATACATGAAGTATGCCGGGACATTAGTTAGCCCGAAAGGCATAACAGTGTATTCATACAGTTCGTACCGAGATACGAAAGTTGTCTTGGGAATATCAGATTGCCTTGTCTTAAGTTGGTGGTATCCCGACCTGAGATCAATTTTCGAGAACACACAAGCTCCCCTCAACTGATCAAACAAGTCTTCAATGCGGGGTAATGGGTACTTATTCTTGATGGTTACCTCATTCAAGGCACGGTAGTCCACGCATAACCTCTGGGTTCCGTCCTTCTTGGGCACAAATATGACTGGAGCTCCCCATGGTGAGGAACTAGGACGAATATACCCCTTCTCCGTCAATTCTCTCAAATGATCCTTGAGTTCCCCCAGCTGCTTGGAGTCCATCCGATAAGGTCTCTTGTATATCGGAGCTGTTCCAGGCACTAGCTCAATTGCGAATTCCACTTCACGATCAGGAGGCATACCTGGCAACTCCTCCAGAAAAACATCGGGATATTCCCTGATGGTCCTGATCTCCTCCACTTTCACCTCAACTTGATTTATTTTAACGTCCCTTCTAGGCTCTTGTATTGTTATAAACATTACTTTTGTGCCACTAGGGTGCGTTAGTTTCACCGTTCTGGTCGAACAATGGATGATTCCCTTATGTTTGGTCAACCAGTCCATGCCCAAAATAATATCAATCCCTTGGGAATCTATCACTATGAGGTTGGCAGTAAATACCACCCCATTAATGTCTAGATTCACCTTGGGACACACTTGTCTTGTCCTTATTTCTCCACCTGGAGAGTTTACTGCTAGCATATGGTTCATTTGTGTTGTTGCTAGATCATGCTTCTTAACAAACCCTTGAGCAATGAACGAGTGGGTAGCACTGGAATCAAACAGCAGGGTTGCAATGTGTAAATTTGCAGGAAACTTACCAACTACCACGTCAGGTGCCTCTTGTGCTTCCTCCATGGTCACGTGGTTCACCCGTCCTCGCATTACATTCAGCTGTTGTGGCTGCGCGGGCTTCTTCTTTGGGCACTTATGGGCGTAGTGCCCCACTTCACCACAGTTAAAGCATTGCACCCCAACCTTAGGTGCCTGGCCTTTGTTGTCTTGGGGTTGGTTTGGGGGTCCTTGTACTGCTGGTCGAGGTTGATATGTGGGGCGAGGCTGCTGTACAAACTGACCTTGTGGCTGTGTTGGTGCTGCCGGAGGCCTGAAGTTCGGGTTGTACCCTCTTGGTTCGGAGTAGGGTACCGCAGCACGGCTCGTCTGCCCTGCGGGTTGCTGCATCAGACTGGGCGGGTGTTGCTACTCGAGGCTTGGTGTGACCATCCAGTCTTCCTCTTGTTTTCATTTTCCAAGGCCTTCAGCTTCCTTTCTACAACAAATGCTCTGTCCACCATCTTTTGGAAGCTTTCATACTCATTGGAGGACATACATGTACTCAGTCCTGTCCAGGTGTCGACGATAGATGTGACTCTGGCAGGTGATGGCCTCCCAGGTAACATCCTTCTCCGCATCGACCTGTGTCGCTCGACAAGCTGGAGAGCGGTGGATCTTAAGCAGCTGATTTTCATGGATAATCCTCATCTCTGAACTCCATTCTTCCCTCTTCTCACGGATGGTCCTGGTGGAGCTATAGTGTATGATTAGCTTGCCCGTGTTGCCGGCGGCTTGGAGCATACGTCGAAGACGGCGCAACAAGCCTCCCACTGCCAATCCGTAGGAAAGGTACATCACCGGACGGCTCTCCTCTCTTTGGGCAAGGGCAACTATGGGAACTCTCCCTCCTGTGGACTTGCGAGCGGTGCGAATCATGCGAACCATCTAAAACAGAAAGCATTTAAACTCAAGTTAGATAAACTTTTAAACGAAAATCCTATTTTGAATGAAAGTTGGGGTAAGATGAAGAAAGTGACTCCATTAAATAACACTTTTCAACACACACCTTGTAAAATAGTTTTTAAGAAAATAGGGCCCTTAAATACGTCCATTTCTACCTAGGTCCACGTTCCTACGGGCAACCTTGGCTCTGATACCACTTCTGTCACACCCGGTTTTTCCGAAGAACAACCGAGTGAATATCACATGTATGCCAGGATCATTTCTCATACATGTGATGACAAATAGTGAAGCATCATTTATTACAAGCCCGGTGTCGAATATAAAATAAGTGTTACATAGCAAATGTCTCGATGGACAATAATAAGTTCATCACAAGTAAATAAACTAGCAGCGGAAAATTTATTCTTGTGGGCTCCGTCAAAGGCGTTTCCCGGGGGACTCCATGAACCTAGAAACCTTCTTCGGGTCCAAAGTCTTGATCATTATACACCACCTCATTATCTTGATCTGAGCAGCAATATAAACCAACAAATATGCAAGGTTGAGTACCGATGGTACTCAGCAAGTGTGGGGAAGTTATGTCATGCATGGCTAGAGCAAGGAGAGGTTGAACTCATGGTTAAAGCACTACGACATTAATACCCATCACCTTAGCTTATTAAGCACCTACATTACTACACAGGTGAAATGGTCCCAAACTCCCATCCCATCATCATAATTAAATAACCACAACATCATTTCCAATGTTAAGCTCCCCGCTTAACATTCTTAACTTCCAAAAACCATCACTCCTCTAATCATGAATAAGTCCAAGCCGCTCTTGACCGTGAGCACGGCTGTCATGACAGTTTTGACTCTGCAGAGTTTGCACCACTGTACCCACATGTAGTGATTTCATCCCCCGTTGCCGGGTGGACTAAAAGAACCTCCATTATGCTAGTGGCCACGAACCACATTCACACTTCCCAGGTGTGTAGCCAGGAGATCACTACGAAGCCTTTACAAAGGGATTCCCGACGAGCGTGGGCCCACTGAGGTTTCACCCCTAACAGCATACAAGAGGCTCCAACCCCGCTGCAGTGGCCCCCTCTTGAGCCTTGCAGTTCATATGGTAGTCCAGCTGACACCTATTCCCCGCACCATCCAACACACCCATACTACGCCGGGGATACACCTAATTAATTGGCCAAGCTGCCCCATCTCAGCATGTGGTTGGCACGGTAAAGCCAGATTACATGCTCCATGAACCGGTCCTTAGGATCCAGGCAAGTACTAAACACAAACCCGAGTCTCGTGCACCCAGCACCAACCAAATCATCCAACTTGCCTTGATCCCTACCTCTACATAACTCATAACATCTCATTCAAGAGTAAGGTAAATAAATTGATGATCTTATATCCCAATTATCCCATTCTAAGCATGGCTAAGCATAACAATAAATGACATGATAAAATAAATCCCAACCCAAGCTACAAGGAAACAAGGTAATGCAATTCTAGGGAAAACTTTCTAGCATGGGTTCCATATTTCAATTGACAATGCAAATAATTCTATCTACACATCCTAGTATAGGATCAAAGTGGTCAAGGACACTTGCCTTCTTCCTGCTGCTCTTGGAATGGGTAGTTCACACTTCCACTTCCACTCATACCATCACACATAGCAAAAGAAAACAACAATTCATAAGACATAGTTCACACTTCCACTTCATACAAACCACACACTCACATTTATGAAAGCCATTCTCATTTCTATGTGTTGTGGTTACTCTATGTGTGTTGATTTTGGCTTACATGCACTTTTAAACATGTGCATATGATTTCTACTTTTGTATTCATATTTATGTTTGTCTACAATATATGAGTTTCCAATTTAAATAAATTCCTTATATTCAATTGATACACCTTCCAGCTACCAAGCATGCATGACAGGTATTTTCCAACTTCATATGTGTCTTCAAACCTTCTACCAACACTAAACTGAATCCTTTCGATTTTGGAAACTTCATTTATCATTTTCTAGTTATTTATACCTAGCTTTCTATATTTTCAGATTTATTTCCTATGCCTAAATGTGCACTTTATTATGAAAATAGTAAGACACCTCATCTAAACAGAATAGGTTTTGGGCCTAAAATATTAAATAATATATTTTTGAACTTCTCCTCTGATGTGAACTATTTTACATTTATTTTACTAATTTTCAGAATTATTCTCTACTTAAAAATATGTCCCTATATCTAATAAATGTGAATAATCAATTAAACAGATTCATTTCAGCCAAAAATCTATTTTTATCTCACTCCAAAGTTTTCCAAGTACTAGGAAAGTTTTTAATTTGAATTTGCAATGTATTTGTCCAATCTTTTAAATTTTAAATACTAAACACATAGTCAAATTCCTAAATTTAATATCACATAGGGTTAAAAAGGTAAACTCACCCCACTACAGGGTCTATTATATTATTTTAAGAATTTCCAGGGGTCTAACTACACATAACAGAGGGGTTTTCCTAATTTTTATTAAGTCCAGGGGCTAAAACTGATTTTTAAATGAATTTACATGATTTTCCGAAGTTCCAGGGGCTAGATCAGAAGTTTCCGGGGCTAGCTCGTATTTTTCGAGAACCCCAGGGGGTAGCGCGTAAGAATTCCGGCCTTTATAACTCGGGGCTGACGTGTATCGTCCGATTTAAAACAGACGGCTGAGATTATAACATCGAACCGGTACGCGGGGATTTAAACTCTACCGTGCGATTTAAAATAGACGGCGCACAAGCGGCCACGTCGCTCTGATCGAGCGCGGGCGGCGGTGCACGGCGGCGGGAGGCGGCGATCTCGCCGGAGAGTTTCGGATCTTCGTCAATTCTTCCTAGAACTGTGATTTTATGGCATTGATCGGTAGAGGGGAGGTCGGGGATCTCACCTCGGGTGTTTTCTTGAGCTCGGAGGTCCTGAAAAGCGATCCGCGATGAGGTCCGAGGTGAATTCACGGCGAGGCTCGTCGGCGCTGTTTTTGAACCGCAAATCACCGAGTTTTCTGCACCTGCATGGTTCCCCGGAGGCGGTGGATCAAGACCAGCGAGTTAGATCAGAATTCCCGAGCGTAGATCGAGCAGAATTCGCCGGAGAAGCTCGGTTTCTCACCGGGAGGAAAGTCGGCGAATCGTGGGGAAAAACGGGACGATGCCGGGGTTTTTATAGATGGGGAAGGGCGGCGTTCGGTTGTGATCGAGTTTGCGTCGTCCACGAACGAAATTCGGCTGGGATACGCGAGGATCCGGGGCGGTTTCGATTCGGGGGTGAGAAGATGTGGCGGACCGGAATCCGCTCATCGAGGATCGCAGAGGGTGGTGCCGCGTGATGCGTCACCCGATAGCACACGTCACAAGAAAACATTATATTACAAGGGAAAAACAAACTGAAGGTACAAAGCAGTACACTTCTCAGTTACAAACTAGAGTATTTATTACACAGCGGAAGTTTCTATTGTACAACTCACTGACACGACCCCAATGGTCCTGTCGAGCCAGGATCACGCTGAGGGGTGCTGCGTTGCACAGCACCGTATAACACACGTCAAAGGTGCAAAGCGGAAGCGGAAGCTTTATTACATAAACAAGTTTATGCACATGTTTACATCAAAATAAGTTTAGTCCACACTCGCGGGCGTAGACTAAGCATCAAGTGCACGTTCAGCCCTCGAACGTGTCCTTGCTAGCACACACGCACACTAACTCTGCGGCGTGCACGACTCCCACTCGACGGGGTTCCCCTCCTGGGGTTCCGTCTCCTCTTCGGGAGTCCCTTCCTCATAGAACCCTGCAAAAAGCTTCAAACACAAGCAGTGAGCACGAAGGCTCAGCAAGTCTGACCCGTCTCACCTAAACATGGAACTTCTACATGAGGGTAATGGGTTGCATGAGGTACAAATCATTTGCAAGGACTCGCCTAATTAGTAGAACCTTACTTTCAAGTTTTAGCAGCAGGTTGTGGAGAACCTTACGCTAAGGCACATGAGAGCCGCAATCAAACAAGAAACGCATTTCTCTCATGTACTTTGCCCAAAGTTGAAAAGAACTTTAGTTAGCACTAAACTACAGCATATCATTAACAATCAATGTCCAGCTTTCAATCAGCATCATTTTAACATGTAACTAGCCTGTTCTTTCTACGTCACGGTACAGTGAACAAGTGGTACTCACTGACCGCGAGGGACGGCGATTATAATCGATTTACACCTGCAGGGTTACCCGAACAACCCGTCACGTATGCCCGTACTCGATGTTGCCTACAACAACCATCACGGACGCCGTACGCGACTACCTTTCACCCGTTAGCCAAATATTGAACCGGTCCCATCGTCCCGAGCAAGAGGTCCCTGCACGCGCATCTCTGTGCCGCCAGCTGATTTACACCTCGAGCTCTCAACCTACCCTCTGAACGACGGGCAATGCCTCAATACCCAGCTACCCGAGTTACATCAGTTTCCCGGTTCCCATATAGCCGGTAGGTCTTCGGTACTGTTCTAGCTTGTTCAACAGGCCCGCACACGGCTCGGTCCTCAATCGACACAAGCGGAGCTACAGCACACAGGCCCCAAAGTCCTGCTGCCCTTACTCTCCGCTCGGTCTCATTTTCTTGCCATGTGTTTCATGTGCTATCTCTACCCGAGCAATGTGCCTCTAGCCTATTCTCGCGAGTAGTTCCAACTACTCGACTTGTACCGAATCCTACTCTATCCTAGCAATGCAGTGGCTAACGGGGTTTGCACTCCTAAACCCCAACCCATGGTTTTCTTGGCTATGCAGTGGGGTTTCCAAACAAGACTCTAATGCACAGAATAAAGGAAAACAAGTATGTGCTCAAAACAATAAAAATTTGAAAAATGGTTAATGCAAACCGGAGCTTGCCTTGCTGCTCTTGGTCGTAGGCTAGCTGTTCCTCCGGAGTAACGAAGTCTAGGACTTCGGGTTCCTCCTCGACCTTAGCGACTACATGATAAGAACAATGTATGTATTAATTTAACTGCATTTGTATTAACTTTGAAGTTGTGAAGTCTATAACCCTTGCTAGACAGACCTAATGACTGTGGAACTTTTACTGTGGCTTGGTTACAACCTAAACAAAGAATGGGTCAAGTTTTAGTTGCAGCAAAGCTCATTTGAGCCCTCCACAAATAATTATGTCCTTGACCTTAATTGGAACTCTTAGGGTGTTCTAGGAATTTTCATGAGACAAACTATGACTTTCTGAAAACTAGATTTTCAGAGGGTTCTAATGGAGTTGGTCTCACTTAATTTGGAAGTCTCTAACTAAAGATATGAGCTAAACAATTTCAGAGAAAATTCTGAAAATGTTTCTGAACATTTTCTATTTTCTCTGGAACAGTTTTACTAATCACACCATTAGGTGGACTAAATGAGCTCAAATGGATCTGAAATTTTTATGGTAGCTCAAGGATATTTTGGTGAACATCCCAGCAAAATTTCAGGATTTTCCTCCAAAGGATTCTCCAGTTAAAATTCCTAACAGTTTAAACTTTAAGGAATTAATTCTAGAGAATTAAGGAATTTCATGAAGTGAAACTTGATTTTCTGGAAAGTACTCAGAGAGTTGAACCCAGCAAAATTTGGTTCACTCGATTTGGAGCTTTCTAGCCAAAGTTATAAGGATTTGAAGTTTGAAGGAAATCTGAAAATCGGGGAAAAGTTTAAACTCGCGCGTGGGCCCAGGGGACACGCGTCGCACGCCGAAGCGACAGCACACCGCGGCCCACAAGGCTTTTGCGCGCCAGCACACCCGATCCCAGCCGCAGCCGGATCCCGATTCAAAATATCGGCCGCTGACAGCTGGGGTCCACCCCCTTCTTCAACCTCGCGACACCCGCGCCCCGCCGCCGAGGGACCTCGCCTGAGAGCTCGCCGCTGGCTGCTGTACAGCTCCAAACTTCTTGATTCTGGCCGCCCCTGCCTACTTTTACTTGGGGAACCTGACCCGAGGGTCAGCTGCTCATGACAACGGCCGGAGCATGGTCGGCGACGAGCCGCCATATCGGAACGACTTCGGCCATGTCGGCTGACTCTCCTAGTACCTCAGCTACTTGGGAAATCGGTCGGGGAGCATCAGTGGACCTCAGAGAAGGTCGACATGAACTCGGGGCAGCTCGGGGAAGGCCCGAAATAGGTCCCCACCGTGCGCCCGATACCCCCCGTTCGTTCCGCCATTAGTAGACCTTGAATTATGCCGGGCACAGAGGTTCTCCGGCCCAGAGTTGTGAAGGCAACTTGTGCGTCACCGTGTCTAGCTCGTGTGGGAGTGGCCTGAGGCCCTCTAATCCTTTCTAGAGCACGAATTAAACAGAATCGTACCCGAAGGTCGTTCTGTACACAGAAAGGGGAAAAGTGGAAATTCGCCGCCGGTGAGCAACCACTCGAGCTGTGGCTCGGGGATGAGCAGCACCGGTCACCTGCGCGTCCAAGGGTGCCTTGGCTCGGGCGTGACAACGCCCAGGTTGGGCTGTCCACGAGAGCCCGAGGTGCGGCGGTTTCCAGTTCCGATTTTTATCTTTCGGCACAGCCGATAGCACTCGGTTTCAATCGACTTCTAGCAATGGGGAGAATGGAGGAAGGTCTCTAGTACCTTGCTGGGACCCTGGAGTGGAAGGAGGGAGCTGCGATCGGCTTGATCGAGCGGGAGCTCGAGCGGCGGTGATGGCAGTGGAGAAATGGATCGTGCACGTCGGCAGCTCGGGAAGTGAGTGATCGGAGCACGCCGGGGAGGGAATAAATAGCCCGGCGGCTGGTCTCCGGCTTGGGGCGCGCAGCAGGAGCTGGCGCCGGCTGCCCCCCTTCGGTGGCGCGCGCGCACAGCAGCCGGGAACCGACTGAACTGTGGTTCAGTCGGTTTGTTTTGAGGCAGAGGCTGACATGTGGGTCCCACTCCTCTTTTAACCTCTGAAATTTACTCCTAACAGCTGTGGTAAACAGTGAACCCTATTCTACCCTTGGCAATTCAAATTATTCACCCAAGAGCCATTTGAATTGATCAAAGTTCAAATGAGGTTTGGTTTGAATGAATTTCAGCACAAGTTCAGTTTGAAATTCAAATAAAGTTTGAATTTCTCCCCCTTAGCTCATGTCAAGATCAACTCCAAATGGAGTGAAAATTGGTGTGTGAGCTCACAAAAATGTGCTGAGCAAGAATATGCCTTCCACTTTCAAATTCATGGTATAAAAACAGTTTGAATTTGAATATGTTTTCAAACTGCCCTTTTCCTATCTATACCCAAGATGACCTCAAAAAGGTTTTGAATTTGGGTGAAACTTGGCATGGACATCCTTAGCAAAGTGTAGGAGTTTTCATATGTCCAGCCCATCTATATCACATGTGGGAAATACCACTTTTGCAATGTGTAAGTTTGTTCTCTAATGAGCATGTTGATAATTGTTACTTGCTCTTCATTTGTGTTCATCATTCTTCCTCAAATGAGGTGTGTGGTGTGGGGATGAACACTACAAATGGGTGTCAAAAACTGAGGCCCTTACATTCCTCCCCCCTTAAAAGAATCTCGTCCCGAGATTATAAGGTGAAAACGAGAGAGAGGACGGTGGAAAATTACCGAGTATGCGACGTGAAAAAGTCGGGGTAGTTAGTGCGAAGGAATTCTTCGCTCTCCCATGTCGCTTCGTCCATGGAGTGATTACCCCATAAAACCTTGTAGAACCACAACGTACGGTTGCGTGTGGTTCGGGCCTTTTCATCAATAATCTGCACCGGTTCCTCCCGATAGGCGAGATCCGGTTGCAGTTCTTCAATGTCTTCCAGCTGAACGGTAGTTGATAGCTTGAGACACTTCCTCAGCTGGGAAACGTGAAAGACGTCGTGCACACCGGAAAGTGCTTCTGGTAATTTCAGCCGGTATGCCACCGATCCACATCTTTCGGTAATCTGGAATGGACCGATGAAGCGGGGTGCTAACTTTCCTCTCACCCCAAATCTGTTTATGCCCTTCATTGGAGACACCCGTAGATATACGTGGTCTCCAACTTCAAATTGTAATGGGCGCCTTCTCCGGTCCGCATACTGTTTTTGACGGGATTGAGCGGCTTTTAGGTTCGCTTGAATCAGTCAAACCTTTTCTTCCGCGTTGTTGACAAGGTCAATCCCGAAGGTAACCCTCTCGCCAGACTCACACCAATTCAATGGTGTGCGGCATTTTCTTCCGTATAGCGCCTCGTAGGGCACCATCTTGATGCTGGCTTGATACCCATTGTTGTACGAGAACTCGGCTAACGGCAAGTGATCATCCCAATTCTTGCCGTGGTCGATAGCGCAAGCTCGCAGCATATCCTCTAGGATTTGATTTACCCGCTCAGTTTGCCCATCCGTCTGTGGGTGGTAGGCTGAACTACGGATCAGCTTCGTCCCCAAGGCAGCGTGTAGCTGCTCCCAAAAACGGGACACAAATAAAGTGCCCCGGTCCGATACGATGGTACGGGGTACGCCGTATAAGCATAAGACCCGTGAGATGTACAGTTCAGCGTACTTCTTGGCGTTGTAGTTGGTGTTGACCGGGATGAAATGGGCAACTTTGGTGAGCCGATCGACGATCACCCACACAGAATCATGTTTCTGTAAGGTGGTGGGTAAACCGACGACGAAATCCATGCTCACGTCCTCCCACTTCCAGGCAGGAATGCCCAGTGGTTGCAGCAGTCCCGGTTTCCGCATGTGGTCTGCCTTCACCCTTCGACATGTATCACACTCGGACACGTATTTTGCAGTCTCTCGCTTCATCCGTGTCCACCAAAACCTTCTTCTGAGTTCTTGATACATTTTATTGCTGCCGGGGTGAATAGAAAACTTTGATAAGTGAGCCTCATCAAAGATTTTCTTCCGTAACTCCGGGTTTCGGGGTACGACGATTCGGTCCTTGAACCATAGGACGCCGTCTCCGTCCTTCCGGAAACATTTCAACTCCCCACTGTCTACACGTCTCCGCAAATGTGACATGCCCTTGTCATTCTTCTGGGCTGCCGCTATCTCTTCACGGATGGTGGGGATCAAGGCTAGGTTGTAGAGAGCTCCGTGTGGAATCACATGTAGTGGTGGTTCGCTCTCTTCCAACGGTGTGATGGTCAGATTATTAACGTGTGACTTGCGGCTCAGCGCATCTGCCACAATGTTTGCCTTGCCCGGATGATAATGGATCTCTATCTCGTAATCCTTTATCAGTTCTAACCATCTTCGTTGCCTCATGTTCAGCTCCTTCTGAGTGAATATGTACTTGAGGCTCTTGTGGTCGGTATATAAATGTACGAGGTTACCGAGTAGGTAGTGCCTCCACATCTTCAGTGCAAGTAATACGGCAGCGAGCTCCAAATCGTGAGTTGGATAATTTTGCTCATGGTTCCTAAGCTGCCGTGATCCATACGCGACCACTCTTCAGTTTTGCATCAGCACACATCCGAGCCCAATGCCGGATGCATCGCAGTACACATCGAACGGTTTTGTTGTATCTGGCTGCGCCAAAACCGGTGCTGATGTCAGGTGCTTGACTAAAGCCTTGAATGCTGCTTCACATGCTGGACTCCAAACATATTTGGTAGCCTTCTTCAGCAGCTCTGTCATTGGCTTGGCAATCTTCGAGAAGTTCGGAATGAACCTCCGATAATATCCCGCGAGTCTGAGGAAACTCCGTACCTCGTGAACAGTTCTCGGGGATTTCCAATTCAGCACTTGCGTGATCTTGCTCGGGTCCACAGCGATACCCTCTGCTGAGATGATATGCCCGAGGAAAGGCACTTGCGATATCCAAAACTCGCATTTGCTGAATTTTGCGTATAACTTGTGATCCCGCAGCCGTTGCAAGACTATACGCAGATGTTTCTTGTGATCTTCCTCCGACTTGGAATATACCAGGATGTCGTCGATGAAGACCACGACAAACTTGTCCAGCTCCGGCATGAACACCGAGTTCATTAAATACATGAAGTGAGCTGGAGCATTGGTGAGGCCGAAGGACATGACCAGGTACTCATAAAGTCCGTACCTTGTCGAGAAAGCTGTCTTTGGAATGTCCTCCGCCCTTATCTTAATCTGATGGTACCCGGATCTTAAATCCATCTTGGAAAAGATCTTCGCTTCGACCAACTGATCAAACAACATGTCGATCCGTGGCAACGGGTACTTGTTTTTGATGGTTACGGCATTTAATGGACGGTAGTCCACGCAAAGCCGCAACGTTTCATCCTTCTTCTTGACAAATAATGCCGAACAGCCCCATGGGGAGGAGCTCGGCCTAATAAAACCCTTCTCCAGAAGGTCCGTGAGCTGAGTCTTCAGTTCAGCCAACTCCTTGGGCGCCATCTTGTACGGCCTTCGGGATATTGGCATGGTCCCCGGTGCAAGTTCAATCTTGAACTCCACCTCTCTATCGGGTGGCATCCCCGGCAAATCGTCCGGGAATACATCCGGGAACTCTCGGACCACTGGAATGTCTTCCAATCTGATGGTGGTGGCTTGATAGACACTTGGAAGTTTTACTTCTGGACTGTCCAGAAATAATGAGTGAGAACCGTGCACCTCTGAGTTTAAGTGCACGACTCGAAGGACGGTGTCTAAAACAGCGCCGTGGCGGGTTAACCACGACATCCCTAGGATGACATCGACCTTCTGCCCCTCTAAGATAATGAGAGACGTGGGGTACACTCTACCCGCTAAGCATAATGGTGCTTTGGAGACCATTACGCTTGCTGAAATCTTCCCACCCGGTGAACAAATTAAATATGGACTATTGGTGGGTAGTATTGGCAAGCTGTGTTTAGCAATGAAAGCTTGGCTAATAAAATTATGCGTGGCGCCTGAATCAAATAGTACTATAGCGGGATGCTGGTGGCGTTGGAACATACCCGCAAGAATTGGCTCGCCCTCCGGCACGTCCTCAATGGCAAGTTGGTGGACAGTGCCGGGCCTAGGGTTTGCCCGCCGCACATTAGTAGGGTTCCGGGGTTGATTCCTCCCCGGAAACTGTGGTGCCACTCCGCCGCCTTGCCTCTCCGGGCAACTGCTCGCGAAGTGTCCTGGACGACCACACTTGTAACATGTGGCCGCTGCTGGTGGAGTACTCGGGGGACGAAAGCCCGGCATGCGTTGCGGAGGTGCAAACGCACGCGGCATCGCCCGCTGCTGCTGCTGTTGTTGCGGTGGTGCTGGCAGTGCCGGCCGGAATGCCGGTGAAGAGTACGGCCGACTGCGGAACGGCATCGGCCGCTGTGGTGGCTGCCAGCGTGGACCTGATGGTGGGCGATTCACCATCCGAAACTTCTGAGAAGGGCCGCCTCCTTCTCCGCTGCTCTGCGGCGCGCTTCGCTTTCGCTCTGCCGCCGCCAACTCCTTGCCGGAGTCCTCCTGAACAATCGCAGCATCAATTATGTCGTTGAGGCTGCCGCGATTGAACATCGCCAGCTTGTCCTTCAGGAGCGGGTTAAGCCCCTGGTAAAAATGGTCCCGCCGCTTCTCGTCCGTATCTGTGTGATACGACGCGTAGAGTGCGAGATCGTTGAACGCCCTGGAATATTCCAGCGCGTTTCGGCTCCCTTGTTGCAGGTGTAGGAACTCCTGCGTCTTCCTCTTCATCAAACCGGGCGGTATATGATAGGCCCTGAAGGCCGTCCGAAACTCCGCCCAGGTCATCGCTCGGTCGGTGGGCTGTGAAGCACAGAAGTTGGCCCACCACGCGCTCGCGGATCCTTGGAGCTGCTGGACCGCGAACTGAGTCTTGCGCTGCTCGCTGATTTGGAGCTGCCCGAACTTCATCTCTATGGCGCGGAGCCAGTTGTCCGCGTCAAGTGGTTCATCCGCCCTTGAAAATACAGGGGGATGAGTCGCCAGGAAGTCGGAGTAGGAGCTCTGTTGGCGCTCCTCACGGTCTTGACGTCTCTCTGGGCGAGACGTATTCGCAATTAACGTTTGCAGCAGCTCTGTGTGCTGCTGATGTGAACCCGCCATTGCCGCGACAATGTCGGCCAATGTAACCGTCGGCAGTGGCGGTGGCGGTGTCTGCTGTTGTTGTTGCTGCTGCTGTCCCGAGGAGTCCTCGGGAGGCAGTTGGGAGGCCTCTCCCCCTTGGCTAGTACCTCCAACGTCAGGGTTGGCACGAGTACGCGTCATTCTGAAATTTAGCATAGCAGCAATTAGCACATGTCTTACTCAAAATTCCATAAACAGCAGTAGTATTGAAGCGACGCATGATTAACTTGCACAACATTCACATATATTGATAAAGCATAACTTTATACAAGATACATTATTCTCGGATCTCCGAGAAGTCGTGCTCATGTCGTCACTACCTATACATACGCTACTGTCTACACGACATGTCACCGATTACAAAAGTTGGGTTACGCTACCCTAGCTGCCCTACTTGGCAACCGTAACCCCCTACTCGGAGTAGAACTCGACCTCCTGTGGGTCGTCCTCCTCCGGTACTTCTGCTGGTGGCTCTGGATCTACCACCTCTCCTCCCATTCCGGGTTCTCCCGTGGCTGGAAGACCCAAGACTACCGGTACGCCCAATACCGGGGGCACGAGGTCCTGCAATGCATGCACCTCGTCCATAGCCTGGTTGTAGTCCTCTTCCCAGCCTTGTCCTTCCTCAATAGCGTCGTCCCGCTCTTGAGCAAGGTCCTCATTCTGCTGGGTTAGGGTCTGCACCAACTCTTGCAACGCCGTGATGTCAACACGGCCCTTCTTCTTTGCCTTCTTCAGACGACGCAACTGATTGTGTTGTTCATTCAGTCGCTTGATCGTCGGAAGGAGCACATTGCGGAGTGCACTGTGAGCACTCTCAAAATGATCTCCACGGCTGGTGCTCTCCTTGAGCTTGGTGGCGAGATGCTCCGTATGAACAGCTTGGCTGTTCATCACAGCGTTTCCCGCCCTCATTTGGAGACTGAGATTTGCCTCCGCGGGGTTGTACCTTGGGCAACTCGGGTCTGTTGCCTCCAGGTACCTCTCTTCCCACACATTCTGAGCTCGTCCCTCCACCGGAACGAGTGCGTATGGTGTGCCCTCCATAGCCTGCACGTGTAGTTGGCAGAAACGTGACATAGTGTCACGGGCTGCCACTTGCCACATCCCTTCCGGTTGTCTTCCTCTCACCGTGACGGTGAGTGGCACCCAACCGGGTGGCGTAGGCCCTGCAGGAACCTCGACATGGATCGTCCACGTCTTGTTCCCCTCTTCGCCTTCTTCCTTGGCGAAGTATTGCGGCATCTGGTTGTACCCGAAATATTGGAGCATTTGCCACAATGCTTCCGGGTAGCCGCTACGGTCAGAGCAGTGGGAAACTACCCACCCGTTCTCCAACCGTTTATCTGCTGCCATCTGTAAAAATATATTTGAGAAATGTCAAATATTTATTTAAACAGTAAACCATTGAGTTATAACATAAGATATGTCATTGAACCCATAACACTTGGAAACATAGTTCAAATTTTTAAACAAATTTGACCGTTGATCTGCTGTTACCATGACAGCCCTGACCAGTTTCCATATCAATCTGATTTAGGCCAGGTTAAAAGCAAAACCAGTCCTGGAGCTCAACATCAAAGTTAAATTTAACTTTAATAGCTTTCCAGAAAGTATTTGTTTGGCCTAAGATTTGTCCTGGTTCAAAAGTTATGAGATGTCAAAGTTAACAGAATTTCTGGAAACAATTGGACAGCACCTCCCTGCCTTAGGTACTGATTTGATCCAAGAATCCCAGTTAATCCTGTCTCTAATCTGACAAAACTTTCTGTTACAAAGTTGTAACCCATCTCATAAGATTTCCAGAACTACCTCATTTTCTATTTTTGGATTTTTATGCAGGAAGTTATGCTTATTTTACAGAGAGTTTACAGAGAGTCTTTGCTCGGTCCTGTTTTCTGGACAGTTTCAACTCTACTGCATTTTTCGAGTGATTAAGGGATGAAACACCTCTGGAACTCAACAGAAAAGTTGTAAAGCTCCTCCAAAGCTTTCCAGAAATGTATCATACGACCCCAACCTCGAAAGGACTCAACCTCTAACCTCTGATTAACTTCAGCCTTGATTTAGCTGAAAACAGAGTGCTCTGTCCTTAACATACTATCAGTTGAAAACTTATTAGCTTTGAATATCCTGTTCAAGGGAAGGAGTTACATCAAGTTTTACTACTTTGGATCAAAACCTTCAAGTTTTTAAATGAAGTTGTTCATTTAGTTGGGTGTGACGTCGATGCGTCACCAGATTATGTCGGTACTACGTCCTCACAAAGAAAAACCTATACCGGACTTAGCCGGCTTCGTTAGTTCAGTGGCACTACTCGTCACTCGCACACGGATGCTACACGTCTACCGTTTCGTGGTAAGGCTACCTGCAGAAATTCAACCAATCATCAGACTCGGCTGCACACCGAGCCCGGAATCCATACAGTTTGTACACCCGGCCGTCATCACTCGCCCGGATGTTCTCAAGCCAAACACGCCTTGAGTTACGTGTTCACGTTTTAGACCACGTGACGGGGTCTCCCATGTTGCACCACGCACGCCAGGGACAGACGCTGCTCGAATACCCCAAACGTCATGAAGAGTCGTAGAGGATACTAAAGCGGGTCGGGTTACCTGCCACCCGTGGGGCTCCACCCTTCAGCTTGTGCGCACTGGTGGACAGCGCTTACGTGCACCCCCCAAGACATGAACGTCCCGAGATGCACGATTTTCCGACATAACAAATAGGTTAATAAGCCACTTTCTATATACTAATAACATCCTTATACCGGCTACTAACTCGTTCCTCACTGGATTTTTGAAAAAGAAAACCTTTGTACTGTGTTAAACCTCAAGCGAGCTCTGATACCACGCTGACACGACCCCAATGGTCCTGTCGAGCCAGGATCACGCTGAGGGGTGCTGCGTTGCACAGCACCGTATAACACACGTCAAAGGTGCAAAGCGGAAGCGGAAGATTTATTACATAAACAAGTTTATGCACATGTTTACATCAAAATAAGTTTAGTCCACACTCGCGGGCGTAGACTAAGCATCAAGTGCACGTTCAGCCCTCGAACGTGTCCTTGCTAGCACACACGCACACTAACTCTGCGGCGTGCACGACTCCCACTCGACGGGGTTCCCCTCCTGGGGTTCCGTCTCCTCTTCGGGAGTCCCTTCCTCATAGAACCCTGCAAAAAGCTTCAAACACAAGCAGTGAGCACGAAGGCTCAGCAAGTCTGACCCGTCTCACCTAAACATGGAACTTCTACATGAGGGTAATGGGTTGCATGAGGTACAAATCATTTGCAAGGACTCGCCTAATTAGTAGAACCTTACTTTCAAGTTTTAGCAGCAGGTTGTGGAGAACCTTACGCTAAGGCACATGAGAGAGCCGCAATCAAACAAGAAACGCATTTCTCTCATGTACTTTGCCCAAAGTTGAAAAGAACTTTAGTTGGCACTAAACTACAGCATATCATTAACAATCAATGTCCAGCTTTCAATCAGCATCATTTTAATATGTAACTAGCCTGTTCTTTCTACGTCACGGTACAGTGAACAAGTGGTACTCACTGACCGCGAGGGACGGCGATTATAATCGATTTACACCTGCAGGGTTACCCGAACAACCCGTCACGTACGCCCGTACTCGATGTTGCCTACAACAACCATCACGGACGCCGTACGCGACTACCTTTCACCCGTTAGCCAAATATTGAACCGGTCCCATCGTCCCGAGCAAGAGGTCCCTACACGCGCATCTCTGTGCCGCCAGCTGATTTACACCTCGAGCTCTCAACCTACCCTCTGAACGACGGGCAATGCCTCAATACCCAGCTACCCGAGTTACATCAGTTTCCCGGTTCCCATATAGCCGGTAGGTCTTCGGTACTGTTCTAGCTTGTTCAACAGGCCCGCACACGGCTCGGTCCTCAATCGACACAAGCGGAGCTACAGCACACAGGCCCCAAAGTCCTGCTGCCCTTACTCTCCGCTCGGTCTCATTTTCTTGCCATGTGTTTCATGTGCTATCTCTACCCGAGCAATGTGCCTCTAGCCTATTCTCGCGAGTAGTTCCAACTACTCGACTTGTACCGAATCCTACTCTATCCTAGCAATGCAGTGGCTAACGGGGTTTGCACTCCTAAACCCCAACCCATGGTTTTCTTGGCTATGCAGTGGGGTTTCCAAACAAGACTCTAATGCACAGAATAAAGGAAAACAAGTATGTGCTCAAAACAATAAAAATTTGAAAAATGGTTAATGCAAACCGGAGCTTGCCTTGCTGCTCTTGGTCGTAGGCTAGCTGTTCCTCCGGAGTAACGAAGTCTAGGACTTCGGGTTCCTCCTCGACCTTAGCGACTACATGATAAGAACAATGTATGTATTAATTTAACTGCATTTGTATTAACTTTGAAGTTGTGAAGTCTATAACCCTTGCTAGACAGACCTAATGACTGTGAAACTTTTACTGTGGCTTGGTTACAACCTAAACAAAGAATGTGTCAAGTTTTAGTTGCAGCAAAGCTCATTTGAGCCCTCCACAAATAATTATGTCCTTGACCTTAATTGGAACTCTTAGGGTGTTCTAGGAATTTTCATGAGACAAACTATGACTTTCTGAAAACTAGATTTTCAGAGGGTTCTAATGGAGTTGGTCTCACTTAATTTGGAAGTCTCTAACTAAAGATATGAGCTAAACAATTTCAGAGAAAATTCTGAAAATGTTTCTGAACATTTTCTATTTTCTCTGGAACAGTTTTACTAATCACACCATTAGGTGGACTAAATGAGCTCAAATGGATCTGAAATTTTTATGGTAGCTCAAGGATATTTTGGTGAACATCCCAGCAAAATTTCAGGATTTTCCTCCAAAGGATTCTCCAGTTAAAATTCCTAACAGTTTAAATTTTAAGGAATTAATTCTAGAGAATTAAGGAATTTCATGAAGTGAAACTTGATTTTCTGGAAAGTACTCAGAGAGCTGAACCCAGCAAAATTTGGTTCACTCCATTTGGAGCTTTCTAGCCAAAGTTATAAGGATTTGAAGTTTGAAGGAAATCTGAAAATCGGGGAAAAGTTTAAACTCGCGCGTGGGCCAGGGGACACGCGTCGCACGCCGAAGCGACAGCACACCGCGGCCCACAAGGCTTTTGCGCGCCAGCACACCCGATCCCGGCCGCAGCCGGATCCCGATTCAAAATATCGGCCGCTGACAGCTGGGGTCCACCCCCTTCTTCAACCTCGCGACACCCGCGCCCCGCCGCCGAGGGACCTCGCCGGAGAGCTCGCCGCTGGCTTCTGTACAGCTCCAAACTTCTTGATTCTGGCCGCCCCTGCCTACTTTTACTTGGGGAACCTGACCCGAGGGTCAGCTGCTCATGACAACGGCCGGAGCATGGTCGGCGACGAGCCGCCATATCGGAACGACTTCGGCCATGTCGGCTGACTCTCCTAGTACCTCAGCTACTTGGGAAATCGGTCGGGGAGCATCAGTGGACCTCAGAGAAGGTCGACATGAACTCGGGGCAGCTCGGGGAAGGCCCGAAATAGGTCCCCACCGTGCGCCCGATACCCCCCGTTCGTTCCGCCATTAGTAGACCTTGAATTATGCCGGGCACAGAGGTTCTCCGGCCCAGAGTTGTGAAGGCAACTTGTGCGTCACCGTGTCTAGCTCGTGTGGGAGTGGCCTGAGGCCCTCTAATCCTTTCTAGAGCACGAATTAAACAGAATCGTACCCGAAGGTCGTTCTGTACACAGAAAGGGGAAAAGTGGAAATTCGCCGCCGGTGAGCAACCACTCGAGCTGTGGCTCGGGGATGAGCAGCACCGGTCACCTGCGCGTCCAAGGGTGCCTTGGCTCGGGCGTGACAACGCCCAGGTTGGGCTGTCCACGAGAGCCCGAGGTGCGGCGGTTTCCAGTTCCGATTTTTATCTTTCGGCACAGCCGATAGCACTCGGTTTCAATCGACTTCTAGCAATGGGGAGAATGGAGGAAGGTCTCTAGTACCTTGCTGGGACCCTGGAGTGGAAGGAGGGAGCTGCGATCGGCTTGATCGAGCGGGAGCTCGAGCGGCGGTGATGGCAGTGGAGAAATGGATCGTGCACGTCGGCAGCTCGGGAAGTGAGTGATCGGAGCACGCCGGGGAGGGAATAAATAGCCCGGCGGCTGGTCTCCGGCTTGGGGCGCGCAGCAGGAGCTGGCGCCGGCTGCCCCCCTTCGGTGGCGCGCGCGCACAGCAGCCGGGAACCGACTGAACTGTGGTTCAGTCGGTTTGTTTTGAGGCAGAGGCTGACATGTGGGTCCCACTCCTCTTTTAACCTCTGAAATTTACTCCTAACAGCTGTGGTAAACAGTGAACCCTATTCTACCCTTGGCAATTCAAATTATTCACCCAAGAGCCATTTGAATTGATCAAAGTTCAAATGAGGTTTGGTTTGAATGAATTTCAGCACAAGTTCAGTTTGAAATTCAAATAAAGTTTGAATTTCTCCCCCTTAGCTCATGTCAAGATCAACTCCAAATGGAGTGAAAATTGGTGTGTGAGCTCACAAAAATGTGCTGAGCAAGAATATGCCTTCCACTTTCAAATTCATGGTATAAAAACAGTTTGAATTTGAATATGTTTTCAAACTGCCCTTTTCCTATCTATACCCAAGATGACCTCAAAAAGGTTTTGAATTTGGGTGAAACTTGGCATGGACATCCTTAGCAAAGTGTAGGAGTTTTCATATGTCCAGCCCATCTATATCACATGTGGGAAATACCACTTTTGCAATGTGTAAGTTTGTTCTCTAATGAGCATGTTGATAATTGTTACTTGCTCTTCATTTGTGTTCATCATTCTTCCTCAAATGAGGTGTGTGGTGTGGGGATGAACACTACAAATGGGTGTCAAAAACTGAGGCCCTTACACTCACGCCCGCCTATCTAGCAAAAGTCGGTTGCCCAGCCCTAGGGCAACCCACACTAGCTGCACGTCTCAGCTCAGCGCGGCGTGTACGGCTCCCACTCAGCCGTGGTCCCCGACGGAGGGTAACCCTCGCCAGTGGACTCGTACTCCGAGTCCGTGGGTGGCTCCTCACCTGAAAAACACTTAAGAAGCAACCGTGAGCACGAAGGCTCAGCAAGGCTTAACCGACTCACCTAAGCATGAAACTCTACATGAGGGTACCATGACATAGGATAGCAATGTTGCAGCAAATGGACACGCCTACAAGTTCATCCTTAGTTCATCTTTTAGCAACAGGTTAACAGTTCATGAAGCTGAAATTTAGTGAGCAGTATTTGGTGGCAAACATGTAACAATACAATTATATCATAACAGCAATATTGAATCAACATGTTTCATCCATTAATCTACGTTACGATGCAGTGAACAAGCGGTACTCGTCACCGCGAGGGACGGCGAATCGACTCGATATACACCTGCAGGGAAACCCAAAGAGCACGTCACGTACGCCCATCCGTGGAGCTGCACAGCACGCTCACTCGATGTCGTACGGGACAACCTTTCACCCAACAGCCCAAACGTCGAACCGGTCGCACCGAAACGAGCAGGAGGTTCCCCACACGGAGCATCTCTCTATGCCCGTTGGCAGATTTCCACCTTGCTGCCCTCAGCCTACACCTATAAATCGGTGCGTTATGCCTCGACGCCCGGAGGTTTAGGCTACATCAGTTTATTGGGGCCCATATATCCGATATGCCTTCGGTACGTTCAATACTTGTTCAGCAGGGCCGCACACGGATCGGTCCTCAATCGACACGGGCAGGGCTGCACACACAAGACTCTCTCTTTCTGCGCCCTAGCCCCTGCCTAGTCTCATTTTCATTACTAAAGTGATCTCACGTCACTCAACCGAACCCGTGTGTCCCAAGCCTATCTCGCGAGTAGATTCCAACTACTCGACTTGTACCGAAGTCCTATGACTCATTAAGCATAGCCTGTCTACTCGAGGTCTTAGACACTACCCTCACTCCTTTAGGAACCTTTGGTTATGCAAGTGGGGTTCCATTCATCCTACACCTAATGCACATACATACTTCATATGACTCATGTAAACAAAGTAAAACTTATAAAAGGTTAATGCAAACCGGGGCTTGCCTTGTTGCCGCTGATCAGGGGTTAGTTCCTCTTTCGGAAGGAGGAAGTCCAGCACTTCCGGAGTCTCTTCTTCAGTGGCTACACGTTGAATACGATACTACATGTAAATTTAAATGCAATGTGTGAACTTAAATACATAATTGCTAATAACTCTAGCTAGCCCTCCCCTTGGGTTCTGAAATTTTTATGGTGGATCGATAGGGTCCTAACCAGAGTTGTGACCAAGTTTTATTGGAAACAAAGTTCAATTGAACCTTGTACAAATAAAAGCCTATTTGGTCAATATTTGAGCCTCTAAGTAATTCCAGGGTTTTTCATGGCTTCCACCATTACTTTCTGGAAACTAGAATTTAGGATGGTTCTAATGGAGTTTGTTTCATGTCATTTGAAGAATTCTACAGAAGGTTATGTCCTAATTAAAATTGGAGAAAATCTGAAAAATGTTTCTGTACATTTTTCTATTTTCCCTGGGCAGTTCCCTTAATCACCCAATTAGGTTAAATAAATGAACTTCGATGAGTCTGAAAACTTTACTGGGATTCAGGGATTTTCCAATGAACCTTTCAGCCAAATTTCAGAATTTTTCATAAAGTAGTTCTCCAGATAAAATTCCCAACGGTTTAAACTTTAGGGATTTAATTCTGGAAAACTATTCACATTCATGAGCTGAATTTGGTATCGTTGAAAAGTGCTCAGAGAGCTAAATCCAACAAAATTTGGTTCACTCAATTTGGAGCTTTCTAGCCAAAGTTATGAGGATTTGAAGTTTGGAAGAATTCTGAAAATCGGGGGAAAAGTTTAAACTCTCGGGGCCCGCGGGGACACGTGTCGAGCGTGGAGGTGTCCGGCACACCGGGGATATCACACGTGTCGAGCGCGGAGGTGTCCGGCACACCGGAGCTCACAGGGTATTTTGCGCGCCAGCACAGCCGATCCCCGGCCACACCCGATCCTGATTTAAATTCTTCAGCCGCTGACACGTGGGCCAGCCGGCTTCGTCTTCCTCCCGCCGCTCTATCACGCCCGCGCCGCCGACCTCGCCGGAGCAGGCTCGGGGCTCGCCAGCTCGCCGCTGCCGGACCTCCCAGGGGCTGAAACTCGCCGCCAGGGGGTTGTCGACGTCGAGGAACACGTCGGTGGTGTCAGGTCGGGCTGGGGGTGACCGGAAATAGCTCGGCGACGTGCCGCGGCCTCGGTTGAGGTTCGACACCGTCGACCGTGGTTTCTAAACCCACCAACACCTCGAACAAACGGCCCTACAGCATCAGTGTACCTCTAGGAAGCTCGACAAGGTGTCAAAAGGGTCCAGGGATGGCGGTAAGTTGGTCGGCACCGTGTGACCGACCGTCCCGCCATGACCGCCCTCGATCGAGCTCGAAATTCGTCACTCCTAGACAGTTTCACGCTGCAGATGCAGAAAAGAACTTGATCACCGGCTAGTCCAGCGTCTATGTGCAAGATTTGATGACCTCCGAATGATCATAGAGCGAGAATTTAAAGAAACCGTACCGGAAGCTTGGGTTACGGTCGCCTGAGCAAAGATTAGAAATTCTCTGCGGATTCTTCACGGTTGGCTTCCAAACTTGGAGGAGAGCCGCATGGTGGTCGCGCGCTCCTGTTGCTTCTCTCGCTGGACCGTGAAAACGCCTGTGGAACGCTGCCCACGGGCGCCTGTCTCTCGGCTGTGGCTAGGTCGCCACGGTGGCGATTGTCTTTGGGCAAAGGAGGTCGGAGCTCGGGGTTTCTGGCGTCGGGGAGGTGGAGTGCGAGCTCAGGTGGCTGTCTAGCAGCTTAGGGACGAAGGAGGAGATGGTTTTGCTGGTTTTCCCGAATGAGCAGAGAGCTGGGGCGAGAAACAATGCCGCTGCTCGGGTTTGCCCGCGAGAAGATAAAGCCGGCCGACTCCTGCTCGGCTGAGGCGGTGCCGGTCGCGTGGGGACGCGAGCCAGCCGCCCTGGGCGCCAGAGCGCGGAGAGGGAAGCAGCTGGTGGCGCCGGTAGCTGCTCGGTGGCATAGCCGACAGCTGCTCGGTGGAATTTCCCACCGAGACTCTGACTTTGAGTGCAAGTTTCTCCTTCTTCCCTCTATGACATGTGGGTCCCACCTGGGGTTTTAACCTCTGAAATTTACTCCTAATCACTGTTGTAAACAGTAAGCCCCATAATACCCATGGTGATTCAAATTATTCACCCCTGAGCCATTTGAATTGAATAGAATTCAAATTGGGTTCGGTTTGAGTGAATTTCAGCACAAGTTCAGTTTTGAATTCAATTAAAGTTTGAATTCGTCCCACTTAGCTCATGTCAAGATCAACTCCAAATGGAGTGAAAATTGGTGTGTGAGCTCACAAAAATGTGCTGAATAAGAATATGAAGGTAACTTTTGAATTTGGGTGATGAAAGTTGCTGCAATTTGAATTTACATTCAAATTGGCCTCTTTTTCAAATAACCCAAAAAGTGCCTCAAAAAGTGTTGGATTTCTATGAAACTTGGACTGAACCTTCCCAAGACTTTTTAAGTTCTAGGGGTGAGCTCAACCTCTCATGTTCCTATGTCCAAATCCCACTTTGTGAAAAGGAAGACTTTCCCCTCTAATCACTCTTTTGATGAAGGTTACTTGCTATTCACAATATTTCCTAAGATATCCACAACAAAAACTGTGGTGTTGTGAGGTGAAGAAAAGTTTTTGCAAGTCCCTTTTCTTGGGCTTTTACATCCCTCCCCCCTTAAAAGAATCTCGTCCCGAGATTACAAAAGAAGAGATAGCGATGTAGTAGGGACTTACCCGTGTTGAGAAGCCATGAACTCCGGGTAATTTGAGTGGAGGAACTCCTCGCTCTCCCACGTCGCTTCATCAGCGGTGTGGTTGCTCCAGAGGATTTTGTAGAACCACAACGTTCTGCTACGCGTGGTTCGGGCTTTCTTATCAAGAATTTCCACCGGATACTCATCATATGTTAAATCCGGTTTCAGCTCGCCGATGTCTTTGGTAGGAACCGCAGCTGTATGCTTCAAGCATTTTCGCAATTGCGAAACATGGAAAACATCATGGACACCAGCAAGGGATGCCGGTAGCTCCAATCGATACGCTGCTGGTCCACACTTCTCGGTGATAGCATAGGGTCCAATGAAACGGGGAGCGAGCTTCCCCTTCACACCGAACCGGTGCACGCCCTTCATCGGAGACACGTGGAGGTACACGTGTTCCCCAACGTCAAAGTGCAATGGTCTACGCCTCTTATCAGCGTACCTCTTTTGCCGGGATTGAGCGGCCTTCAAATTGGCTTGAATTGCCCGAACGCGCTCTTCGGCGTCGTTCACCACATCAACTCCGAATGTGACCCTTACACCGGACTCGCACCAGTTTAATGGGGTGCGGCATTTACGACCGTAGAGAGCTTCGTAGGGTGCCATCTTGATACTCGCCTGATAGCCATTGTTGTACAAGAATTCTGCCAATGGTAGGTGATCATCCCAGTTCCTACCATGGTGGATGGCACATGCTCTCAACATGTCTTCCAGGACTTGATTCACCCTCTCTGTCTGGCCATCTGTCTGAGGGTGATAGGCGGAGCTCCTGATCAACTTAGTACCCAATGCAGCGTGTAGCTGCTCCCAAAAGCGAGATACAAATAGTGCACCTCGATCTGAGACAATGGTCTTGGGTACCCCGTATAGGCATAGAATCTTTGCTATGTACAGCTCCGCATATTTGCCGGAATTGTAACGTGTATTCATCGGGATGAAGTGAGCCATCTTGGTTAGTCGGTCAACGATTACCCATATGGAATCATGTTTGTTGGATGTAAAGGGTAATCCCACAATGAAATCCATGCTCAAATCTTCCCATTTCCATGCTGGAATTTTCAGGGGTTGCAGCAGCCCTGATTTCCTCATATGATCAGCCTTCACTCGTCTACACGTATCACACTCGGATACGTACTTAGCTACCTCCTGCTTCATCCGTGTCCACCAAAATTTCTTTTTCAAATCTTGGTACATTTTGTTGCTACCCAGATGAATGGAGTACATGGACAAGTGAGCTTCATCGAGGATCTTCTTTCTCAACTCCATATCCCGGGGTACGACTATGCGGTCATTGAACCACAGCGTCCCCGCATCATCTTTCTGGAAACATTTGATCTCCCCATTGTCAATCCGTCTCCGGAGATGTGCCATGCCTTTATCATTTTTCTGAGCTGCAATGATGTCCTCCCTAATAGTAGGGATGAGGGCAAAGTTGTACAGCGATCCATAAGGAACCAAGTATAAATTTGGCTCTTCCTCCTCCACCGGTGCAATGGTGAGGTGATGGACATGTGATTTCCGACTCAGCGCGTCGGCAGCCACATTCTCCTTGCCGGGGTGGTAGTGGATCTCAATCTCATAATCTTTGATCAGTTCTAACCACCTCCTTTGCCTCATGTTCAGCTCCTTCTGGGTGAAAATGTATTTCAAGCTCTTGTGGTCGGTGTAGAGATGCACCAGATTCCCCAGGAGATAGTGCCTCCACATTTTTAGCGCCAACACCACGGCAGCAAGTTCAAGATCATGAGTCAGGTAGTGCTGCTCATGGTTCCGAAGTTGGTGTGAGCCATAAGCGACCACACGTCCTTCCTGCATCAACACGCAGCCGAGCCCAAAACCGGACGCGTCACAATACACGTCGAAGGGCTTTGTTGTATCCGGCTGAGCTAAGACCGGGGCTGTTGTGAGATGCTTCACCAATGTTCGGAACGCTCCTTCACACGCCGTGTTCCAAACATATTTCATCTCTTTCTTCAGCAACTCTGTTATCGGCTTAGCGAGCTTGGAGAAGCTTGGAATGAATCTCCGGTAGTATCCCGCTAACCCGAGGAAGCTTCTGACTTCATGGACTGAAGTGGGAGCTTTCCATTTCAGCACTTGCTCTATTTTGCTTGGGTCAACCGCAATGCCTTCTGCTGAGATGATATGTCCCAAGAAAGGCACTTGGCTGATCCAAAACTCGCATTTACTGAACTTGGCGTAGAGCTTGTGGTCTCGCAATCGTTGAAGAACGATCCGCAAGTGTTCGGCATGTTCGGCTTCTGTCTTGGAGTAAACCAAGATATCATCGATGAACACTACCACGAACCTGTCCAGCTCTGGCATGAACACTGAGTTCATGAGATACATGAAATGGGCTGGAGCATTTGTGAGACCAAAGGACATGACGAGATATTCATATAGTCCATATCTCGTTGAGAAGGCCGTCTTCGGCATATCCTCCACCTGGATCTTTATCTGGTGATATCCAGAGCGAAGGTCCGTCTTGGAGAACACACTTGCACCCACAAGTTGATCAAACAATATGTCGATGCGGGGCAGTGGGTACTTATTCTTGATGGTGACGGCGTTGAGAGGCCGGTAATCCACACACAGCCTCAGGGTCTCATCCTTCTTCTTCACGAATAGCGCCGAGCGTCCCCAAGGTGAGGAACTCGGCCTAATGAAACCCTTGCTCAACAGGTCATTGAGCTGTTCTTTCAGTTCAGCCAGCTCATTTGGAGCCATCTTGTATGGTCTCCGTGATATGGGCGTAGTCCCGGGTGCAAGCTCAATCTTGAACTCGACATCCCGCTCAGGTGGCATGCCCGGAAGATCATCCGGGAACACATCAGGATACTCCCGTACTACGGGGATGTCCTCTAACTTAAGAGCTTCAGCGTTATTAATCGCTAAAACTTCCCGGACTGGCGTGTCTAACACCATGGAATGCGGACGGTGGAATGGAGAATTTAAGTGAACCGTCCGTGTCCGAATCTCTAGGACAGCGCCATGGTATTGTAGCCATGACATCCCTAAGATTGCATCAATCTTTTGTCCCATAAGGATTATCAAGGTGGTGGGATATAGTTTCCCACCTAAGCACAAAGGTGCCTTTGGAATCATCATATTAGCTGAAATCTTCCCTCCCGGTGAGCAGATCATATAAGTGCAGTCGGTTGGAAAGACTTGCAATTGATGTTTAGCCACATAGGATGCACTTATAAAGCTGTGGGTTGCACCAGAATCAAATAATATGACGATGGCTTGATTGTTGAGAGTAAACGTATCCGCCAGCACGTTGTCTCCCTCTGGGGCGTCCTCATTGTCGAGGTTGCGGACGCCTCCAGTCCGCTGACCAACCTTCTTCACCGGAGGTCGGCCTCGAGCACCGCCCTGGAACTGGGCTTGCCCACTGCTCTGCTGCCCCTGGGGACAGTCCTTCGCAAAGTGGCCCGCCTGGCCACACGTGAAGCAGGTGAAACGGGGCGGTCCCCTGCTGATCGGTGGACGGAATCCCGGGGCGCGTTGTGGCGGTGGAAACGCCCGGGGTATCGTCTGCTGCTGCGGTTGCTGTTGCTGTCTTGGTGGTGGCATCGGCGGACGGAACGGGGGTGCTTGGAACGAACGTCCCCCGAACTGTTGAGGTCGCGCCAGTGGACGCCACTGCTGCCCGAATGGTGTCCGATACACCATACGGTACTTTTGAGGCGCGCCACCACCGCTGCTAGGTGGAGCGCTGCGCTTCCTCTGCTGAGCTGCCAACTCCCGCTGAGCATCCTCTTGCATGATCGCGGCATTGACTAAGTCTTTGAATGTGCCGCGATTCCACTGAACGAGGTGCGTCTTCATTTCGGGGTGTAACCCCCGATAGAAATGCTCCCTCTTCTTCTCCTCCGTGGAGATATAGTCTGACGCATACTGCACCAGATGGTTGAAGGCACGGGAGTAGTCGTGGGCACTCCTCCCGCCCTGCTTCAGCTCCAAGAATTCTTGAAACTTCCTCTTCATTATTCCGGGAGGAATGTGGTAGGCGCGGAACGCCTCCAGGAACTCTTGCCATTCCACGGCATGGCCAGCCGGACGTGAGGCGACATAATTCGCCCACCATGCACCAGCGGCACCGTGGAGCTGCTGTGCTGCGAACAGGGTCTTCTGCCGCTCCGTACATTGGAGCAGCTCGAACATGGACTCGATGGTCCGCAGCCAGTTGTCCGCCTCCAGTGGTTCCTCAGCTTCGGTGAACACTGGAGGGTGCGTACTCATGAAATCCGAGTACGACACATCACGGGGCTCCCGAGGCCCTCTATCTTGACGTCCCCCCACCTGGGACGTATTCTGCACGATCGTGCGGAGCAGGTCGGTCTGCTCCTCACGACCTCCCACCAATGCCGCTATCACATCCGCTAGAGTAAGCGGAGGCGGCGGTGGTGGCTGCTGCTGCGGGGTGCTGTCGTAGGCCGGTGGCTGGGAGTCATCGCCTCCCTGTTGGCTAGAGCCACCCACCTCGTGCGTGGTCCTAGTACGAACCATCTGCAACCACACGACATTAAACATCAGTCCCGCAACATTTTGCATGCAGTCCAATAGAAATGGGCGTAAAAACATTATGACAATAAAATATGCGATATATCTCGTAAGTAGATAATGTAATAACTTTGCACAAGCTACACCATTACCAGACCAAACACAAGCTAGTTTAATCCAACTTGATGAACCCCCTCTTTGGAAGCTCACCATAACTGGGTTTGGTCACTACGAGACATTATTATCGCTTTGTCATCATGTATAGCACCCTTAGGGTACAACACCCTCTCCAATGAGTTCAACTGTCATTCTTCTGTCAGAATGACCAGTTTCTACCTATTCCAAATTTTGATCTGGTTCTGTGCATTTTCATGACTCAAGTTGAATACCAAAGTTAAAGTTAACTTCAGTATCGTTACAACGAGTACTCATTTGCCCTCAGATCAGCTTTGGTTAAAAAGTTATGCTAATTCAAAGTCAACAGAATTTCTGGAAGAATTTTAACAGCACCTCCCTTGGAAGTGGCTGTTTTCAACCCTGATTTCCATTAAATTCTGTGCTGAAATTTCAGAATCTTTGAATTGCAAAGATGTCACACATCTTCTACTCTTCCTAAGGATGTATTATATACTAATTTTGATTTTTCACCTGGGAGTACAAAACAGCTCCGAGAATGTTTTACTCTGTCCTGGTTCTGGACAATTTACATTCCTCTGGAATTTAAGCCATCTTAAGGTGTGTTTCAGCTCTGGGAGTCTACAACAAAGTTGTAGAGTACTTCAATACCTTTCCAGAACTATATAGCACACTTCTCTCGGCTAAAAGACCTGGGAGTTATGCCCTGTGGAAGATCAGCAAACTTGATGTCCAAAACAGAGCACTCTGTTTTTCAGTCTTTTTGGAGCTACACTGACCACTATCCCATTCTTATGCCTAACCAGGGTCCTAAATGTTGAACCTATAGATTTTAACTCCTGGTTATCATTATTTTCATGCATATGCCCACAATATCTCGGTACTACATTCCTCACAAAAGAAAACCCTAACCAGATTAACCGGCATATACGTCTCAAATGTGGCATGAAACGGTCTCTCGCACACGTTTACTACACGGATACTTACGTGGTTAGTACCTGCAGAAGACCACACAATAATGGTGCACTCAAAGGTTGTTCAATCCAGGCAGTTCCATATTTGAAAGTAAATACAAACGCCCGTATCATTTCCATACGGCCGTCCTTGAGTTAGGTCACGTCTCAAGGCACGTGATCGTGTTTCAACACCACACGACGGGGAACCCGAGTATGTCATGAACGGGTCGTCACGGTTGGGAATGTTATCAACCCAACAGATACCACCTACTGCCCTGCAGGGCACGCCGATGGCAAGCGCTGCGTATGTCCTTCTGGGCTATTTCCAGACGAACACACTCTCGCGTTACTGACCACGCGATGGGGTCTCCACTTACTTGCCTAATGCACGCTAGGGATCAGCGTTTCATATGAACTCAGGAACATGAAGAGTCCAAGAGTATCATATTGACGTCTCACACCAAGCTGTGAGACAAATCCCTGAACCACGTTCCTCGTCAGGGGGAGCTAACCGAAATTGACCCGCTTTCGGTGGCGTTCCTTACCATACTTACCAGAGCGTAGGTGCGTCGTTACATAATTAAAATTCAGAATTATAACATATAGGTTAGTATTTGCCACTTTAAGTAACTACACTAATATAGTCCTTACTTGGGCAACTACCGAATCCTCACCGTATACCTAAGTTTTCCCCATAATGCAGTCCTTAAGTACTGTGCTATCCCCTCTGCAGCTCTGATACCAGGCTGTGGCGGACCGGAATCCGCTCATCCAGGATCGCAGAGGGTGGTGCCGCGCGATGCGTCACCCGACAGCACACGTCATAAGAACACATTATATTACAAGGGAAAAACAAACTGAAGGTACAAAGTAGTACACTTCTCAGTTACAAACTAGAGTCTTTATTACACAGCGGAAGTTTCTATTGTACAACTCACGCCCGCCTATCTAGCAAAAGTCGGTTGCCCTGCCCTAGGGCAACCCACACTAGCTGCGCGTCTCAGCTCAGCGCGGCGTGTACGGCTCCCACTCAGCCGTGGTCCCCGACGGAGGGTAACCCTCGCCGGTGGACTCGTACTCCGGGTCCGTGGGTGGCTCCTCACCTGAAAAACACTTAAGCAGCAACCGTGAGCACGAAGGCTCAGCAAGGCTTAACCGACTCACCTAAGCATGAAACTCTACATGAGGGTACCATGACATAGGATAGCAATGTTGCAGCAAATGGACACGCCTACAAGTTCATCCTTAGTTCATCTTTTAGCAACAGGTTAACAGTTCATGAAGCTGAAATTTAGTGAGCAGTATTTGGTGGCACACATGTAACAATACAATTATATCATAACAGCAATATTGAATCAACATGTTTCATCCATTAATCTACGTTACGACGCAGTGAACAAGCGGTACTCGTCACCGCGAGGGACGGCGAATCGACTCGATATACACCAGCAGGGAAACCCAAAGAGCACGTCACGTACGCCCATCCGTGGAGCTGCACAGCACGCTCACTCGATGTCGTACGGGACAACCTTTCACCCAACAGCCCAAACGTCGAACCGGTCGCACCGAAACGAGCAGGAGGTTCCCCACACGGAGCATCTCTCTATGCCCGTTGGCAGATTTCCACCTTGCTGCCCTCAGCCTACACCTATAAATCGGTGCGTTATGCCTCGACGCCCGGAGGTTTAGGCTACATCGGTTTATCGGGGCCCATATATCCGATATGCCTTCGGTACGTTCAATACTTGTTCAGCAGAGCCGCACACGGATCGGTCCTCAATCGACACAGGCAGGGCTGCGCACACAAGACTCTCTCTTGCTGCGCCCTAGCCCCTGCCTAGTCTCATTTTCATTACTAAAGTGATCTCACGTCACTCAACTGAACCCGTGTGTCCCAAGCCTATCTCGCGAGTAGATTCCAACTACTCGACTTGTACCGAAGTCCTATGACTCATTAAGCATAGCCTGTCTACTCGAGGTCTTAGACACTACCCTCACTCCTTTAGGAACCTTTGGTTATGCAAGTGGGGTTCCATTCATCCTACACCTAATGCACATACATACTTCATATGACTCATGTAAACAAAGTAAAACTTATAAAAGGTTAATGCAAACCGGGGCTTGCCTTGTTGCTGCTGGTCAGGGGTTAGTTCCTCTTCCGGAAGGAGGAAGTCCAGCACTTTCGGAGTCTCTTCTTCAATGGCTACACGTTGAATACGATACTACATGTAAATTTAAATGCAATGTCTGAACTTAAATACATAATTGCTAAAAACTCTAGCTAGCCCTCCCCTTGGGTTCTGAAATTTTTATGGTGGATTGATAGGGTCCTAAGAGTTGTGACCAAGTTTTATTGGAAACAAAGTTCAATTGAACCTTGTACAAATAAAAGCCTATTTGGTCAATATTTGCGCCTCTAAGTAATTCCAGGGTTTTTCATGGCTTCCACCATTACTTTCTGGAAACTAGAATTTAGGATGGTTCTAATGGAGTTGGTTTCATGTCATTTGAAGAATTCTACAGAAGGTTATGTCCTAATTAAGATTGGAGAAAATCCGAAAAATGTTTCTGTACATTTTTCTATTTTCCCTGGGCAGTTCCCTTAATCACCCAATTAGGGTAACTAAATGAACTTCGATGAGTCTGAAAACTATCCTGGATTCAGGGATTTTCCAATGAACCTTTCAGCCGAATTTCAGAATTTTTCATAAAGTAGTTCTCCAGATAAAATTCCCAACGGTTTAAATTTTAGGGATTTAATTCTGGAAAAATATTCACTTTCATGAGCTGAATTTGGTATCGTTGGAAAGTGCTCAGAGAGCTAAATCCAACAAAATTTGGTTCAATCGATTTGGAGCTTTCTAGCCAAAGTTATGAGGATTTGAAGTTTGGAAGAATTCTGAAAATCGGGGGAAAAGTTTAAACTCTCGGGGCCCGCGGGGACACGTGTCGAGCGCGGAGGTGTCCGGCACACCGGGGATACCACACGTGTCGAGCGCGGAGGTGTCCGGCACACCAGAGCTCGCAGGGTATTTTGCGCGCCAGCACAGCAGATCCCCGGCCACACCCGATCCTGATTTAAATTCTTCAGCCGCTGACACGTGGGCCAGCTGGCTTCGTCTTCCTCCCGCCGTTCTCTCATGCCCGCGCCGCCGACCTCGCCGGAGCAGGCTCGGGGCTCGCCGCTGCCGGACCTCCCAGGGGCTGAAACTCGCCGCCAGGGGGTTGTCGACGTCGAGGAACATGTCGGTGGTGTCAGGTCGGGCTGGGGTTGACCGGAAATAGCTCGGCGACGTGCCGCGGCCTCGGTTGAGGTTCGACACCGTCGACCGTGGTTTCTAAACCCGCCAACACCTCGAACAAATGGCCCTACAGCATCAGTGTACCTCTAGGAAGCTCGACAAGGTGTCAAAAGAGTCCAGGGATGGCGGTAAGTTGGTCGGCACCGTGTGACCAACCGTGCCCGCCATGACCGCCCTCGATCGAGCTTGAAATTCGTCACTCCTAGACAGTTTCACGCTGCGGATGCAGAAAAGAACTTGATCGCCGGCTAGTCCAGCGTCTATGTGCAAGATTTGATGACCTCCGAAAGATCATAGAGCGAGAATTAAAGAAATCGTACCGGAAGCTTGGGTTACGGTCGCCGGAGCAAAGATTAGAAATTCTCTGCGGATTCTTCACGGTTGGCTTCCAAACTTGGAGGAGAGCCGCACGGTGGTCGCGCGCTCCTGTTGCCTCTCTCGCTGGACCGTGAAAACGCCTGTGGAACGCTGCCCACGGGCGCCTGTCTCTCGGCTGCGGCAAGGTCGCCGCGGTGGCGATCGTCTTTGGGCAAAGGAGGTCGGAGCTCGGGGTTTCTGGCGTTGGGGAGGTGGAGTGCGAGCTCAGGTGGCTGTCTAGCAGCTTAGGGACGAAGGAGGAGATGGTTTTGCTGGTTTTCCCGAATGAGCAAAGAGCTGTGGTGAGAAACAATGCCGCTGCTCGGGTTTGCCCGCGAGAAGATAAAGCCGGCCGACTCCTGCTCGGCTGAGGCGGTGCCGGTCACGTGGGGACGCGATCCAGCCGCCCTGGGTGCTAGCGCGCGGAGAGGGAAGCAGCTGGTGGCGCCGGTAGCTGCTCGGTGGCATAGCCGACAGCTGCTCGGTGGAATTTCCCACCGAGACTCTGACTTTGAGTGCAAGTTTCTCCTTCTTCCCTCTATGACATGTGGGTCGCACCTGGGGTTTTAACCTCTGAAATTTACTCCTAATCACTGTTGTAAACAGTGAGCCCCATAATACCCCTGGTGATTCAAATTATTCACCCCTGAGCCATTTGAATTGAATAGAATTCAAATTGGGTTCGGTTTGAGTGAATTTCAGCACAAGTTCAGTTTTGAATTCAAATAAAGTTTGAATTCGTCCCACTTAGCTCATGTCAAGATCAACTCCAAATGGAGTGAAAATTGGTGTGTGAGCTCACAAAAATGTGCTGAATAAGAATATGAAGCTAACTTCTGAATTTGGGTGATGAAAGTTGCCTCAATTTGAATTTACATTCAAATTGGCCTCTTTTTCAAATAACCCAAAAAGTGCCTCAAAAAGTGTTGGATTTCTATGAAACTTGGACTGAACCTTCCCAAGACTTTTTAAGTTCTAGGGGTGAGCTCAACCTCTCATGTTCCTATGTCCAAATCCCACTTTGTGAAAAGGAAGACTTTCCCCTCTAATCACTCTTTTGATGAAGGTTACTTGCTATTCACAATATTTCCTAAGATATCCACAACGAAAACTGTGGTGTTGTGAGGTGAAGAAAAGTTTTTGCAAGTCCCTTTTCTTGGGCTTTTACAGAAGAGTCCGGCCGAGCGCGGGCGCGAGCGCGAGGAGGAAGAAAGGGTTGGCGGGCCCCGCATGACAGTGGGAAAGAGGGGGGGGGCGCGGCTGCGGGTGGCGCGGGGGTTAGTGGGCCGGCTGGTGGGTTTCGACCCACTGGCCGGGGAGGTTTATTTTTTCCTTTTCTTTTTCTTTTTCATTTCTGTTTTGAGTTTAATTTGAATTCCAGTTTGAATTTGAATTTTTGCAACACATGCAATACGTCCAAAATTTTTTAAATTCCCCTCTTAACAGGATTTTCGGGTGTTACACTTCGTGTATTTGATGAATTTGGTATTCATGCTGGAGTTACACAAGTTTGTTGTGGTATTCATCGACGAAATTTTGGTTTACTCCAAATCCAAAGAAGGGCACGCTGAACATTTGTGTATCGTGCTACAACGGTTGAGGGAGCACAAATTATATGCCATATTATTTCAGCAGAGGGCATTGCGGTGGACCCTAGCAAGATTGAACAAGTGCTGAAATGGGAATCACCCAAATTTGTCCACGAGGTCCGAAGTTTCCTAGGTTTAGCGGTGTATTATCTGAGGTTCATTCCGAGCTTCTAAAAAATTGCTAAACAAATGACAGATCTGCTGAAAAAGGGCACCAAATACGTATGGAATGCAGCATGTGAAGCCACATTCAAGACATTGGTGAAACATCTCACAACTGCTCCAGTTCTTGCTCAGCCGGACATGACAAAGCCATTTGATGTCTATTGCGATGCATCCGGCATCGGTCTCGGTTGCGTTTTTATGCAAGAAGGGCGTGTGGTCGCGTATGGGTCTCGGCAACTGTGAAACCATGAGCGGAATTATCCAACTCACAATCTCGAGCTTGCTGCTGTGGTGTTGGCGTTAAAAGTGTGGAGACATTATTTTCTTGGCAATCTTGTCCACCTCTACACCAACGACAAAAGGTTGAAGTATATCTTCACGCAGAAGGAGCTGTATATGGGACAACAAATATGGTTGGAGCTCATAAAAGATTATGAAATCGAGATCCACTACCATCCGGGAAAAGTGAACGTGGTTGCCGACGCGCTTAGTCAGAAAGCCCACGTTCATAACTTGGCGGTCGCTGAGTTGGAAGATGAAGAACTGAGTCTCCGTGTCATTCCGTATGGAGCACTTTATAATATTGCTCTCATTCCAACGATCCGAGAGGAGACTGTTAAGGCTCAAAGAAGAGACAGGGGTATGTCTCACATACGGAGAAGAATAGACAACGGAGAGATGAAGTGTTTCCAGAAGGATCATGACGGTACGCTATGGTTCAATGACCGTATAGTCGTAACGTGTAATATGAAGCTCCGGAAGATCTTGGATGCAGCCCACCTGTCAATGTTTTCCATTCATTCCGTCAGCAATAAAATGTACCAAGATTTAAAACAGAAATTTTGGTGGACGCGGATGAAGCGGGAAATTTCCAAGTACGTATCCGAGTGTGATACGTGTAGATGGGTCAAGGCGGATCATATGCGGAAAGCCGGACCGCTACAACCAATGAAGATAATGGTGTGGAAATGGGAGGATGTGAGTATGGATTTCATCTTCGTATTACCGCACACATCCCGGAAGCATGACTCGATTTGGGTGATCGTCGACTGGTTGACGAAATCAGCTCATTTCATACCGGTGAACACACATAATCGAGCCCAGCAATATGCGGAGTTATATATCTCAAGAATTATATGCTCACACGGTGTCCCGAAGACCATCATTTCAGATGGAGGTGCGCTGTTCGTTGCTCGGTTTTGGGAGCAGCTGCACGCCTCGTTGGGCACTAAGCTGATTAGGAGCTCCACAAATCACCCTCAAACCGATGGACAAACTGAGAGGGTGAATCAAGTGCTGGAAGATATGTTGAGAGCGTGTGCCATCCACCATGGTAAGAATTTGGATGATCACTTAATGTTGGTGGAGTTTTCATACAACAACGGGTATCAAGCGATTATTAAAATGGCACCATATGAGGCTCTCTACGGCCGGAAATGCTGCACACTGCTGAATTGGTGTGAGTCTGGCGAAAGAGTTCTGTTTGTGGTTGATCTTGTCAACGAAGCCGAAGACCGAGTTCGGTTGATACAAGAGAATTTGAAGGCTGCACAATCCCGACAGAAGGGCTACTCTGATCAAAGGCATAGGTCGTTGCATTTTGACGTCGGAGAGCACGTTTATCTTCGTGTATCTCCGATGAAGGTAATTCACCAGTTCGGTGTAAAGGGGAAACTCGCTCCACGCTTTATAGGTCCATTTGCTATAACGGAGAAGTGCGGACCTGTGTCCTATCGGATGGAACTACCGGCAAGTCTTGCGGGTGTTCATGATGTATTTCATGTGTCACAGCTGCAGAAATGCCTCAAATTTACAGCTGCTGTCCGGACCGAAGAATCGATGAGTTGAAGCCAGATCTTACCTACACCGAGCGACAGGTTCAGATTGTAGATGAAAAGACCCAGATAACCAAGAACCGGACAATAAAATTTTACAAAGTGCTGTGGAGTAATCATACCGCGGAAGAGGCGACGTGCGAAAGTGAAGATTACCTCCGCACCAATTGTCTGGAACTTTTATCTTTGTACAGTTTGTAATTACCTCTCCCATCTCGTTCTTCTTTTGTAATCTCGGGACGAGATTCTTTTAAGAGGGGAGTAATGTAAAAGTCCCAAAAATGTATATGAAACAAACCGAAGTTTGAATTCTAGGTGTTGCTAATTCATGAAAATTGGGACTTGCAGAAACTTTTCTACACGTGAGGGTGTACATGGATGTTCATCAAAAAGAGGCTCACTTGTTCATTTGAATATGTTGAACCCATAGGGACTTAAACACCATGGAGGAAATACTTCTTTACATGAAAGATTAAAAATCAGATTTTCAAATTCAAATTTAACCGCAAATTGTTGCCGAACTTTTAAATACACATGAAACCTCCTTTATTTTAGTTTGAGGAAATTCATGATGGCAATTTTCTAACTTTAGGGTGGGCTACAAAGGAATTTAATAGGAGCCTTTGTAAATTCAAACTGGATTCAAATTTGCAATGCAAATTCCAACTGAATTTGACAAATTCAAATGCTAGCCCACTTTTGAAATTCATCACTTTTGAATTGAAGAGATTGACATGAGGGGATCTTTTGAGATGAGGAAAGGGGGTGGACCCCACTGGTCAGTGAGCCAAATTTACTTGCCAATGAAGTCTCCTAGGGTCTCTTTTTTCCACTTCAACGAGTAGCTTCTCTAATCGCCACCAAGCTGCAGCCGAGACACGTACCCATGGTTTTTCCCCGTGCTGGCGACCAGCTTGGCTGCTTCCTTTCCTCTTGACGTGATATACTCCCTCACAGGCCAAAGCAACGGACTTTGCTTCCTCCGGACACATGAGAAGCACCGAAATACAGTAGCTCGCCGCCGCCTCCTTGGTGATCATCCGGAAACCGGCAACTCTCGCGCACACCTCCACTCCGAGCTGCAAAATGGTTCTGAGGGATCTGCTCCCACTTCCTCGACGCAAAAACAGCCGAGCTCCGGCTTCCCTTACCCTAGAACGGCCTTCCTCCGCGGCAACCTAACACAAGCCGGCGATCGGGCACACATGGACAGCTCACCACAGAGGCTTTCACACCCGAGAAAGCACGGCCACGGGAGCGCCCTACCTCAGTGCTGCTCTCCTCCGAAACTTGGATCAAACCGTAGACTACCGAGCGCTAATTCGAGGATTTTGCTCCGACGGGTGCAAACTGAGTAGCCAGTACGAGATCTTCAAATTCACACTCCCTAATTGTTGTTAGATCACCAATTCTTGCAAATACGGGCCCGACTAGCCGGTGATCATTTTCTTTTTAGTAACCTTGGCTTGAAACCGACTCGGAGCGGCGTATTTCAAGCTTTTCCGAGCGCTTCCATGGTGGCATGGATCAGGCACACGATGAAACCTCCTTAGCAGCCATTCCCGAGCAATTTGGAGGCCAGGCCGAGCTTCAAGATCACCCACTGGTGCTTTAGAGCGGGTTGGCCGAGCTTTTGGAGGGCTAGAAAGGTTGGCCGACGGTGCCGAAGGCGTCCCGAGGCTGCCGCACGCCGCCGACTAGTTTCCGACCCTTGGCAGCTTGAGCAGACCTCACCGACGTGTTCCCTAGGCTCCCATACCCCCTGGCAGCGATCCTCCGGCCGAGAGGCGGCCGGAAACGCCGGGCCGGCGAGCTCCGGCCACGGTCCGGCGAGCTGGCGGCACGTGCGCGCGAGAGGTAGGTGGGAGAAAGAAGACCCAGGCCAGGCCCAGCATCAGTGATCAAAAATTTAAAAGTTGGATTGGCTGTGGATCGGTATCACGTGTGGCTTCTCTTGTGGGAACCCTGTAACCCGGTGTGGCCCAAATTCTATTGGCTGTTGTTTAAAACAGTGGGTCCAATCGATTTCCAATAGCAAAACAAATCTAGATTTTGCCACAACTTTGCAAAATCATATCTTTGTGTAGGAACCTCGAAATTGAGTGATTCAAATTGGGTTAGATTCATTTTTCAAAGGTCTATCCAAATATGAACCTTAATTTGTACGGATGTCAATAATAAATTATGGAAAATTATTTGAAAATTTTCTGAAGAAAGAATTATTGAGGGAGTTTGGTCCGTAAGAAATCCTCAAATTTTGCCAGAATATTCTTTAGGATATTATGGACCTTCTAGCAAATTTTCAGCTCATTTGAAGATTATTTGAGTAGGATTTTGCTAAATACAAACTGCTGTGTTCAAAGTATTCCCGAAACTTTTTCAGAAAAGGTTTCTAACTTGTAAAATCCATTCTAGGCAATTCATAGCTCCAAAAATCATGAGAAACTTCAGGCATTCTCTTTGGGTAATACTTGAAATTGTAGTTCACTTGCTTGGGCATGAAAATGCACATTACTCCAGAATTAATTCTTTTAGTAGAAATGCTTAAGGAATTATTCTGGTGGATCTACTCAAGAAAAATGTCTGAATTTTGGATCAAAATACTTTCATGTGACCACGAACTCACATGCAAAAGTTGGATCGGCTGTGGCTCAGGATCACGTGTGGCTGCTCTTGCGGGAATACTGTAACCCGGTGTGCCCCAAATTCTATTGGCTGGAGTTTAAAACAGTGGGTCCAATCGATTTCCAATAGCAAAACAAATCCAGATTTTGCCACAACTTTGCAAAATCATACCTTTGTGTAGGGACCTCAAAATTGGGTGATTCAAATTGGGTTGGATTCATTTTCAAAAATCTATACAAATATAAACCCTAATGTGTATGGAAGTCAATAATAAATTATGGAAAATTATTTGAAGGTTTTCAGAAAAAATAATTATTGAGGGAGTTTGGTTCATACAAAAATCCTCAAATTTTTATAGAATATTCTGTAGGATATTATTGACCCTCTAGCAAATTTTTAGCTCATTTAAAGATGATTTGAGTAGGAGTTTGCTAAATACAAACTGCTGTGTTCAAAGTGGTCCAGAAACTTTTTCAGAAAAGGTTTCTAACTTGTAAAATCCATTCTAGGCAATTCATAGCTCCAAAAATCATGAGACAATTCAGGAATGCTCTATGGGTCATACTTGAAATTGTAGTTCACTTGATTGGGCATGAAAATGCACATTACTCCAGAATTTATTCTTTTAGTAGAAATGCTTAAGGAATTATTCTGGTGGATCTACTCAAGAAAAAGGTCCGAATTTTGGAACAAAATACTTTCATGTGACCAGGAACTCACATGCAATTTTTCAGCTCTAGTTGAGCCTTAGATCTCCCTGTTCTTGTTCTCCATGATTATGTACGTGAGAAAAACATTGGGAATTATGGTGGGGATTATGGGAGACACAATTTCCATCCACATTAGCTGCAATTTGGCAAGCTAAGTCTCTGTGTAGTGTATGACTTCCTGTAAAAATTTCGAAGTCCTTGGAGATCAGGATCTTCAGTTATGTCCAAATCATTCTAGTTCATCTCTTATGTTCATTAGGAAACTTAGTTTATAAAAGAAACCCCTAAGATAGATTTAGTTTCATTGATGTTCTTTGCACAACACAGGCAACAAAGCCATTCTTGCCATTTCCACACAGCCTCTCTTCTTAAGAAGTCAATTCTTTATTTCTTTCCATTGCATTATAAAAACTTGTGCATATACATGTCGATAGGGTTCACAACGAAGGGGATTCCAAGGAGTGATTCATTAAGGTTGGATCAGCAAGGAACAGAAACACTAACTGCTTATATATATATATATATATATATATATATATATATATATATATATATTACATCCCTGCAAAACAGGTAACCTCCGGTTTGCATTTAACAGCTTTTAATTTTTTACTTTGTATTCACTATGTTGGTTAGGAAATGAAATGTGCATCAGGTATAGTGCTTTGATACTCCTCTTGCATGACCAAATAAACCCATGGAGTATTGGGTAGATGTCTTTTCATTGTGCAGAACTGCCATGCTTAAGTAAGGTTCGGTAGAAGTCGAGTGGTGAGATGTTACTCGCATGATTAGGAGAAACAGGGGCATACAGAATTGGTTCATAAATTTGTTAGCAAGTTGAAGTTGAGACCGGGCATGTTGTAGGAGCAGCAGGACATAGGGGCCTGGGTTCGTTAGACCTGTCCGTGTCGGTCAAGGACCGATCTGTATGCGGCCCTGATGAGCTAGTTTGAATTGTGTACCGGACTCATGCTGGCTATATGGGACCCAGTAAACCAATGTACGTCGGGAAGCTTGCGTTGGGACGTTTCAGGTCGCCTCAGGCGAGAGGGCCAGTGTGCAGTATGTGGGTAACACTCTCATGACATCTCATGTTGGTAGGTGCACCATGAGGGTGGCTACTGTATGGCACGATTGGATCGATTCAACGTAGGTGAAACGGGGGAAAGGCTGCCACGTACAACGTCAGTGATGGTTGCTGTAGGCAACATCGAGTACGGGAATACGTGTCGTGTAGTCCGGGTGTTTTTTATTCGAATCACCGTCGATCGCGGAAGAGGATTGAGCGTACTTGTTCTCACAGTCTGACATGACCCCACGGTCTTGTCGAGCCAGGATCAAGCTGAGGGGTGCTGCGTTGCACAGCACCAGATAACACAGATCAAAGGTACAAAGCGGAAGCAAAGTTTTATTACATAAACAGGTTTATGAACACTTTTACAACAAAATATATTCAGTCTATACTTACGGGCGTAGACTACGCATCGAGTTCACGTTCAGCCCGTGAATGAGTCCCCGCTAGCACGCACACACACTAACACGGCGGCGTGCATGACTCCCACTCGACGGGGTTCCCCTCCTGGGGTTCCGTCTCCTCCTCGGGAGTCCCTTCCTCATAAATCCCTGCAAAAGCTTCAAACACAACCAGTGAGACCAATGGCTCAGCAAGACTGACCCGTGTCATCTATACAAGAAACTTCTACATGAGTGCTTTTAGGGTACATGAGGTAAAATAAGTTGCAAAGGACTCGCCTAATTAATTGAACCATACTTTCAAGTTTTAGCAGCAGTTTGTGGAGAACCTTACGCTAAGGCACATGAAAGAGCTGCAATCAAACAAGAAACACATTTCTCTCATGTACTTTGCCCAAAATTGAAAAGAACTTTAATTAGCTCTAAACTACAGCAAGACATTAACAAGCAAAGTATGTCTTTCAAATCAGCAAACTATTAACATGTATCTAGTCCGTTCTTTCTACGTCACGGTACAGTGAACAAGTGGTACTCACTGACCGTGAGGGACGGTGATTATAATCGATTTACACCTGCAGGGTTATCCGAATAACCCGTCACGTACCCCTGTACTTGATGTTTCCTACAGCAACCATCACGGATGTCGTACGCAACCACCTTTCACCCGTCAGCCAAATATTGAACCGGTCCAATCGTACCAAGCAAGAGGTCTCTGCGGGCGCATCCATCGTGCCGCCAGCCGATTTACACCTCGAGCTCTCAACCTACCCTCTGAACGACCAGCTATGCCTCAACACCCAGCTACCCGAGTTACATCGGTTTCCTGGTTCCCATATAGCCGGTTGGTCTTCGGTACTGTTCTAGCTTGTTCAACAGGCCCGCACACGGCTCGGTCCTCAATCGACACAAGCGGAGCTATAGCACCCAGGCCCCAAAGTCCTGCTGGCCTTACTCTCCGCTCAGTCTCATTTTTCTTGCCATGTGTTTCATTTGCTATCTTTACCCGAGCGATGTGCCTCTAGCCTATTCTTGCGAGTAGTTCCAACTACTTGACTTGTACAGAATCCTACACTGTCTTAGCATTGCAGTAGCTAAACAGGGTTTTCAATCCTAATACCAACCAATGGTTTTCTTGGCTATGCATTTGGGTTTCAAACAAGACTCTAATGCAAGAAGTAAGTGGCACTCAAAGTAAGTTCTCAAAACAATAAAAATTTGTAAAAAAGTTAATGCAAACCGGGGCTTGCCTTGCTGCTCTTGGTCGTAGGCTAGCTGCTCTTCCGGAGTGACAAAGTCTATGACTTCGGGTTCCTCCTCAACCTTAGCGACTACGTGAGATAACATGTATATGTATCAATTTAAATGCATTTGAATTGAATTTACACTTGTGAGGACAATAAGTATTACTATAAAGACCCACTGACTCTAAAATTTTTACTGTGGTTTGGTTACCACCTAAACAAAGACTTGGCCAAGTTTTATTTGCAGCAAAGCTCATTTGAGCTCTCCACAAATAATTATGTACTTGAACTCTATTGGAGCTCCTAGGGTGTTCTAGGAATTTTCATGGAGCAAGCCATGCCTTTATGAAAACTAGATTCTCAGAGGGTTCTAATGGAGTTGGTCTCACTAAATTTGATGGTTCCTAGCTAAAGATATGACCTAAACAATTTCAGAGAAATTCTGAAAATGTTTCTGGATATTTTCTATTTTCCCTGAAACAGTTTTATTAATCACACAATTAGGTGGATCAAATGAGCTCAGATGGATATGAAATTTTAATGGTAGTCCAGAGATATTTTGGTGAACATCCTAGCAAAATTTCAGAAATTTCCTCCAAAGGATTCTCCAGTTAAAATTCTAACCAGTTTGAATTTTGAAGAATTGATTCTGGAGAAATATAGATTTCATGAAGTGAACTTGATTTGCTGGAAAGTACTCATAGATCTCAATCCAACAAAATTTGGTTCAATTGATTTGAAGTTTCCTAGCCAAAGTTATGTTGGTTTGAAGTTTAAACTAAATCTGAAAATCGGAGAAATGTTTAAATCTGCCGGTGGGTCCACGGATACACGTGTCGGGTGCTGAAGCGACGGCACACGGGCTACAGGTTTAATTCCCGCGCTGCCACAGTCGATCCGTGTCCACAGAGGATCAAACCGTCCGGTTTCCTCCCACTGACAGTGGGCCTGGCTCGGTCGTCTTCTTCCTCGCGCCTCTCGCGCGGTAGCGCCGCCGGGGTCGCCGGAGCACCGCCGAACTTGGTCGTCCGGTCAGCTTACGAGCTCTAACTCGCTGCCATCCCCTAATTTGGTGCGCTGAACATGTTGGGAAGGTTTCTCCTCATCGACGTTGGCTCTAACCGAGCCCGCGACGGTGCGGCGGCTCGGGAAGAGTCCGGTGATGTCGCTCCGAGGTACTAGCCTGCCAACCGCCTGGTGAAGTGGCTCTACAGCATCAGTGGTGGCTCGGGAAGCTTGACATGGTGAAGTACAAGCTCGGGAAGAGCTCCAAGGTGGGTCTCACCGTGCGCCAGACGCTGCCCGAATAAGCCGCCCTTGGCAAGCTTGGAATTACGCCGTGTACGGGGGTCCTCACGCTAGGTGTTGTGAAACCAACTTGTGCACCACTAAATCTAGCTCCTATGTGCGACGTTTGGTGGGGTTTAAACGAGAATCAAACGGGAATTTCAAATTTTCTTTCCCGAAGGTGACTTTGCACCAGCTGGAAGCAAACTGCAAAATTCACCGTCCACGCTCAACCTCTTGGCTCAAGCTTCGGAGATGAGCTGTAGGAGGTTCTTGCTCGTCTGAAAACAGCTTGGCTTGATCATGACAAGCCCGGGATGAGGCTGACCTCTTCTCGTCTTTGTGGCGGCTGCTGCCGATCGGTGTCATTCTCGGGGTATGGAGTACGAGCTCACTTGATGAGGGTTTGAAGGGGTAATGGAGAGTTCTGTGGTACCGTTTTGCTGCTCAGCCAAGGATTGTGCGCGAGATTAGCGGGTGCCGACGATCAGAGGAGCAGAGGCTGCTCTGATCAGTTTCTTGCGTGAGGGAGCAAAGACTGAGCGGTTCTGTCTTCGATCGGTTCGGCTGCGGGGATAAGAGGGAGAGGCGATGTCGGTCGACGCAGCCAGCCCGAGCAGGAGCTGTCCCTGGGACCAGCTCGGTGGCGCCCTCGGATGAAGCCCGAGAAACCGAGTGTTGATTCTTCAGTCGGTTGAATTTGCTATAGAGGCTGACATGTGGGTCTCACCCGGGGTTTAAACTCTGAAATTAAATTTTTCCCACTGCTCTAAACAGTAGAGACCCAATTAACCTTGGTCATTTGAATTATATACCCCTGGGCCATTTGAATTGGGTAGAATTCAAATTGGGTTTTGTTTGACTAAATTTCAGCACATATGCAGTTTGAAATTCAAATAAAGTTTGAACTTGCTAAACTTAGCTCATGTCAAGGTCAACTCCAAATGGAGTGAAAATTGGTAAGTGAGCTCACAAAAAAGTGCTGAGTAAGAATATGCCTCCCACTTTTGAATTAATGGGATGGAAATAGTTTGAATTTGAATTTGAGTTCAAACCACCCTCTTTCTAGATATACCCAAAAAGACTTCAAAAAGGTTTTTGATTTGGGTGAAATTTGGCATGGACATTCCTAGCAAGGTGCAGGACTTTTTCATATGTCCAGACCCTATATGATGCTTGTGGGAAATGCCACTTTTGCATTTTGTGAGTTCGTTCTCTAATGAGCATGTTGATGGTGTTTACTTGTTCTTCAAATGTATTCATCAAGTTTCTCAAATGAAGTTTTTGTGTGGTGATGAACACTTTGAATATGTGCCAAAAACTTGGGCCCTTACATTCCTCCCCCCTTAAAAGAATCTCGCCCCGAGATTATAAGGTGAAAATGAGAGAGTGGACGGTGGAAAAATTACCGTATATGCGACGTGAAAAAGTCGGGGTAGTTCATGGAGTGATTACTCCATAGAACTTTGTACAACCACAACGTATGGTTGCGTGTGGTTCGGGCCTTTTCATCTATAATCTGAACCGGTTCCTCCCGATACGTGAGATCCGGTTTCAGTTCTTCTATATCTTCCAGCTGAATGGTAGTTGATAGCTTGAGACACTTCCTCAGCTGGGATATGTGAAAGACGTCGTGCACACCAGAAAGTTCTTCTGGTAATTTCAACTGGTATGCTACTGATCCACATCTTTCTGTAATCTGAAATGGACCGATGAATCGGGGCGCCAATTTTCCTCTCACCCCGAATCTGTTCACGCCCTTCATTGGAGACACACGTAGATATACGTGATCCCCGACTTCGAATTGTAATGGGTGTCTTCTCCGGTCCGCATATTGTTTCTGTCGGGATTTGGCGGCTTTTAGGTTCGCTTGAATCAGTTGAACCTTTTCCTGCGCGTTATTGACAAGATTAATCCCAAAGGTAACCCTTTCGCCAGACTCACACCAATTCAGTGGTGTGCGGCATTTTCTCCCATATAGCGCCTCGTAAGGTGCTATCTTGATGCTGGCTTGGTACCCATTGTTGTAAGAGAACTTGGCCAATGGCAAGTGATCATCCCTGTTCTTGCCGTGGTTGATAGCGCAAGCTCATAACATATCTTCTAAAATTTGATTTACCCGCTTGGTTTGCCCATCCGTCTGCGGGTGGTATCCTGAACTACGGATCAGCTTTGTCCCCAACGCAGCGTGTATCTGCTCCCAGAAACGGGACAAAAATAAAGTGCCCTGATCCGATATGATGGTACAGGGTACGCCGTACAAGCATAGGATCCGTGAGATGTACAGTTCAGTATACTCCTTGGCGTTGTAGTTAGTGTTGACCGGGATGAAATGGGCAACTTTGGTGAGCCGGTCGACGATGAAGTCCATGCTCACATCCTCCCACTTCCAGGCAGGAATGCCCTGTGGTTGTAGCAGTCCCGATTTCCGCATATGATCTGCCTTCACCCTTCGACATGTATCACACTCGGACACGTACTTTGCGATCCCCCGCTTCATTCGTGTCCACCAAAACTTGCTTCTGAGTCCTTGATACATTTTGTTGCTGCCAGGGTGAATAGAAAACTTTGACAAGTGAGCCTCATCAAAGATTTTCTTCCGTAACTCCGGGTTACGGGGTACGACGATCCGGTCCTTGAACCATAGGACGCCGTCTCCGTCTTTCCGGAAACATTTCAGCTTCCCACTGTCTATACATCTCCGCAAATGTGACATGCCCTTGTCATTTTTCTGGGCTGCCGCTATCTCTTCACGGATGGTGGGGATCAAAGCTAAGTTGTAGAGAGCTCCATGTGGAATCACATGCAGTTGTGGTTCGCTCTCTTCCAACGGTGTGATAGTCCGATTGTTGACGTGTGACTTGCGGCTCAGCGCATCCGCCACTACATTTGCCTTGCCGGGGTGATAATGGATCTCTATTTCGTAATCCTTTATCAACTCTAACCATCTTCGCTGCCTCATGTTCAGCTCCTTCTGAGTGAATATGTACTTGAGGCTTTTATGGTCGGTATATAAATGTACGAGGTTACCGAGTAGATAGTGCCTCCACATTTTAAGTGCAAGTACTACGGCAGAGAGTTCCAGGTCGTGAGTTGGATAATTCTGCTCATGGTTTCTGAGCTGCCGTGATCCATACGCAACCACTCTTCGGTCTTGCATCAGCACACATCCGAGCCCAATGCCGGATGCATCGCAGTACACATCGAACGGTTTTGTTGTGTCTGTCTGCGCCAAAACCGGTGCTGATGTTAGGTGTTTCACTAATGCCTTGAACGCTGCTTCACATGTTGGACTCCAAACATATTTGGTAGCCTTCTTCAGCAGATGCGTCATAGGCTTGGCAATCTTCGAGAAGTTCGGAATGAACCTCCGATAATACCCCGCGGGTCTGAGGAAACTCTGTACCTCATGAACAGTTCTCGGGGATTTCCAATTGAGCACTTGTGTGATCTTACGCGGGTCTACAGCGATGCCCTCCACTGAGACGATATGCCCGAGAAAAGGCACTTGCAATATCCAGAACTCGCACTTGCTGAATTTCGCGTATAGCTTGTGATCCCGCAGCCGTTGCAAGACTATACGCAGATGCTTCTTGTGTTATTCCTCCAACTTGGAATACACCAATATGTCGTCGATGAAGACCACGTCAAACTTGTCTAACTCCAGCATGAATACCGAGTTCATCAAATACATGAAGTGAGCTGGAGCGTTGGTGAGGCCGAAGGACATGACCAGGTACTCATAAAGTCTGTACCTCATCGAGAAAGCTGTCTTCGGAATATTCTCAGCCCATATTTTAGTCTGGTGGTACCCGGATCTTAAGTCCATCTTGGAAAAGATCTTTGCTTCGACCAACTGATCAAACAACATGTCAATCCGTGGCAAAGGGTACTTGTTCTTGATGGTTACGGCGTTTAGTGGACGATAGTCCACGCAAAGCCGCAACGTCTCGTCTTTCTTCTTCACGAATAATGCCAAACAGCCCCATGGCGAGGAGCTCGGCTAATAAAACCCTTCTCCAGCAAGTCCGTTAGCTGAGTCTTCAGTTCAACCGATTCCTTGGGCGCCATCTTGAACGGCCTTCGGGATATTGGCATGGTTCGCAGCGCAAGTTCAATCTTGAACTCCACCTCTCTGTCAGGCAGCATCCCTGGTAAATCATCCGGCAACACGTCAGGGAACTCACGGACTACTGGAATGTCTTCCAATCTGATGGTGGTGGATTTATATATACTTGGAAGTTTGATTTCTGGACTGTCCAGAAATAAGGAGTGTGATCCGTGCACTTTTGAGTTGAAGTGCACGATTCGGAGGACGGTGTCTAAAACAGCGCCGTGGCGGGTTAACCACGACATCGCTAAGATGACATCGACCTTTTGTCCCTCCAGAACTATGACAGACGTAGGGTATACTCTACCCTCTAAGCATAATGGCGCTTTTGGGACCATCATGCTTGCTGAAATCTTCCCACCCAGTGAACAAATCAAGTATGGACTATCGGTGGGTAGTATTTGCAAGCTGTATTTAGCAATAAAAACTTGGCTAATGAAGCTATGCATGGCGCCTGAGTTAAATAATACTATAGCAGGATGCTGGTGGAGTTGGAACATACCCGCGAGGATCGGCTCTCCCTCCGGCACGTCCTCTATGGCAAGTTGGTGGATGGTGCCGGCCCTAGGGTTTGCCCACCGCGCATTAGTGGGGTTCCGTGGTTTATTCCTCCCCGGAAGTTGCGGTGCAACTCCGCCGCCTTGCCTCTCCGGACAACTGCTGGCGAAGTGTCCTGGACGACCACATTTGTAGCATGTGGCTGCTGCTGGGCCGGTGCTCGGGGGACGAAAGCCCGTCATGCGCTGCTGAGGTGCATACGCACGCGGCATCGCCCGCTGCGGTTGTTGCTGCGGAGGTGGTACTGGCAGTGCCGGCCTGAATGCCGGTGGAGAATATGGCCGACTGTGGAATGTTATCGACCTCTGTGTTTGATGCCAGCGTGGACCCGATGGTGGGCGATTCACCATCCGGTATTTTTGTGAAGGACCACCTCCTTCTCCGCTGCTTTGCAGAACGCTTTGCTTCCTTTCCGCCGCCGCTAACTCCTTGCCGGAGTCCTCCTGAACAATCGCAGCATCAATTATATCGTTGAGGCTGCCGCAATTGAACATCACCAATTTGTCCTTCAGGAGCGGGTTAAGCCCCTGGTAGAAATGATCCCGCCGCTTATCGTCGGTATCGGCATGATATGAAGCGTAGAGCGCAAGATCATTGAAAGCCCTGGAGTATTCCAGCGCGTTCCGGCTCCCTTGCTGCAGGAGTAAGAACTCCTGCATCTTCCTCTTCATGAGACCCGGTGGTATGTGATAGGCCCTGAAGGCCGTCCGGAATTCCGCCCAGGTCATAACTCGCTCGGTGGGCTGTGAAGCACAGTAATTCACCCACCACGCGCTCGCGGATCCCTGGAGCTGTTGGACCGTGAACTGAGTCTTGCGCTGCTCACTCACTTGGAGCAGCCCTAACTTCATCTCCATCGTGCGGAGCCTGTTGTCCGCATCGAGGGGTTCATCCGCCCTTGAGAATACCGGGGGATGAGTAGCCAGAAAATCGGAGTAGGAGCTCTGTTGGCGCTCCTCACGATCTTGACGTCTCTCTGGTCGAGACGTATTCGCAATGAGGGTTTGCAGCCACTCCGTGTGCTGCTGATGAGAGCCTGCCATCGCTGCCACAATGTCAGCCAAATTAACTGTTGGCGGTGGTGGTTGTTGATGTTGCTGCTGCTGCTGTTGCTGTCCCGAGAGTCCTCGGGAGGTTGTTGGGAGGTTTTTTCCACTTGACTGGAACCCCCAATATCCGGGTTGGCACGAGTACGAGTCATTCTGAAATTCAAAACAGCAGCGATCAGCACATGTCATACTTAAAATTCCATATGAAACAGTAGGTATTGAAGTGTCGCATGAATAATTTGCACAACATTCACATATATTGATAAAGCATAAACTTTATATAAGATACATTAGTCTCGGGTCTCCGAGAAGTCGTGCTCATGTCGTCACTACTTATATATGCACTACTGTCTACACGACATGTCACCGATTACAAAAGTTTGGGTTACATGACTCAGCTGTCCTACGTGGCAACGGTAACCTCCTACTCGGAGTAGAATTCGACCTCCTGCGGGTTGTCCTCCTCCGGTACCTCTGCTGGTGGCTCTGGGTCCACAACCTCCTCTTCCGGCTCGGGTTCCCCCATTGCCGGAAGACCCAAGACCACGGGTATAACACCTACCACCGGTATGCCCATTACCAGAGGTACGAGGTCCTGCAATGCGTGCACCTCGTCCATGGCTTGGTTGTAGTCCTCTTCCCAGCCTTTCCCCTCCTCAATAGTGTCGTCCCGCTCTTGAGTAAGGACCTCGTTCTGCTGGGTCAGAGCCTGCACCTGTTGTTGCCGCGATGTCGACATGGCTTTTCTTCTTCGCCTTCTTCAGACGATGCAACTGATTATATTGTTCGTTCAGTCGCTTAATCGTCGGAAGGAGAACATTGCGGAGTGCGCTGTGAGCACGCTCAAAATGAACTCCACGGTTGTTGCTCTCCTTGAGCTTCATGGCGAGACATTCCGTATGAGCAGCTTGGCTGTCCATCACAGCCTTTCCCACCCTTATCTGGAGGCTGAGGTTCGCCTCCGTGGGGTTGTACCTTGGGCAACCCAGATTTGTTGCCTCTATGTACCTCCGTTCCCACACATGATTAGACCATCCCTCCACCAGAACGAGCGCGTATGGAGCGCCCTCCATTTCTCTCACGTGTAGTTGGCAGAAACGCGACATGGTGTCGCGGGCTGCCACTCGCCACATTCCCTCCGGTTGTCTACCTCTTACCGTAATGGTGAACGGCGCCCAACCGGGTGGCGTAGGCCCTGCGGGAACTTCGATATGGATCGTCCACGTCTTGTTCCCCTCCTCGCCTTCTTCTTTGGCGAATTACTGCAGCATCTCTCTGTACCCGAAATATTGAAGCATTTGCCTCAATGCTTCCGGATAGCCGCTGCGGTGAGAACAGTGAGATTCCACCAACCCATTCTCCAACTGTCTATCCACGGTCATCTGTAGAAACATATTTGAGAAATGTAAAATATTTATTTGAATATTAAACCATTGATTTATAACATAAAACATGTCATTGAACTCATAAAACTTGGAAACATAGTTCAAACTTAAACAAATGTGACTGTTGATCTGCTGTCCAATATGACAGCACTGACCAGTTTCCATTTCAACCTGATTTAGACCATGCTAAAGGCAAAACCAATTCTAGAGCTCAACATAAAAGTTAAAATTAACTTCAATAGCTTTCCAGAAAGTATTTCCTTGGCCTAAGATCTGTCCTGGTTCAAAAGGTATGAGATGTCAAAATCAACAGAATCTCTGGAGAAAATTGGACAGCACCTCCCTGTTTGAGGTACTGATTTGATCCAAGAATTCCAGTTAATTCTACTCCCAATCTGACAAAACCATCTGTTACAAAGATGTAAACCATCTCATAAACTTTCCATAACTACCTCATTTTCTATTTTCGGATTTTTATGGAAGAAGTTATGCTTAATTTACAGAGAGTTACAGAGAGTGTTTGCTCTGCCCTGTTTTCTGGACAGTTTCAACTCTACTGCATTTTTCGATTGGTTAGGGGATGAAACACCTCTGGACCTCAACGGAAAAGTTGTAAAGCTATTCCAAATATTTCCATAAATGTATAATATGACCCCAACCTCGAAAGAACTCAACCCCTAACCTCTGATTAACTTCAGCCTTATTTCAGCTGAAAACAGGGGACTCTGTCCTTAGTACCCTATAAGTTGAAAACTTGTTAACTTTGAATATCCTGATTAAGGGAAGGAGTTACATCAAGTTTTAGTGCTCTGGATTAATACTTTCAATTTTTACAATGCAGTTGCTCATTTAGTGGGATGTGACGTCGATGCGTCACCAGATCATGTCGGTACTACGTCCTCACAAAGAAAAACCTATACCGGACTTATCCGGCTTCGTTAGTTCAGTGGCACTAAGCATCACTCGCACACGAATGCTACACGTATACTGTTTCATGGTTAGACTACCTGCAGATAACTCAAACAATCGTCAGACTCGGCTGCACACCGAGGCTGGTATCCATACAGTTTGTACACCCGGCCTTCATCACTCGCCCGGATGTTCTCAAGCCAAACACGCCTTGAGCTACGTGTTCACATTACTGACCACGTGACGGGGTCTCCCAAATTGCCCAAAGAACGCCAGGGACAGACGTTGCTCAAATACCCCAAACAACATGAAGAGTCGTAGATGATATTAAAGCGGGTCGGGTTACCTGCCACCCGTGGGGCTCCACCCCTCAGCTTGTGCGCACTGGTGGACAGTGCTTACGTGCACCCCCCAAGACATAAAGCGTCCCCAGATTCACGATTTTCTGACATAAGCAAATAGGTTAGTGTGCCACTTTATATACACTAATAACATCCTTATATGGGCTACTAACTCATTCCTCACCAAATTTTCAAAAAAGATGACATTTGTAGTGCGTTAAACCTCAAGCGAGCTATGATACCACGCTGACACGACCCGGCGGTCTTGTCGAGCCAGGATCACGCTGAGGGGTGCTGTGTTGCACAGCACCGGATAACACACATCAAATGTACAAAGTGGAAGCAAAGTTTTATTATATAAACAGGTTTATGAACACTTTTACAACAAAATATGTTCAGTCTACACTCACGGGCGTAGACTATGCATCGAGTTCACGTTCAACCCATGAGCGTGTCCCCGCTAGCACGACTCGGGGCGTTCACCACTCCCAATTGACGGGGTTCCCCTCCTGGGGTTCCGTCTCCTTCTAGGGAGTCACTTTCTCATAAATCCCTGCAAAAGCTTCAAACATAAGCAGTGAGCACGAGGGCTCAGCAAGACTGACCCGTCTCTCCTATACATGAAACTTCTACATGAGCGGTTTTAGGGTACATGAGGTAAAATAAGTTGCAAAGGACTCGCCTAATTAACTGAACCTTACTTTCAAGTTTTAGCAGCAGGTTGTGGAGAACCTTACGCTAAGGCACATGAGAGAGCCGCAATCAAACAAGAAACGCATTTCTATCATGTACTTTGCCCAAAGTTGAAAAGAACTTTAATTAGCTATAAACTACAGCAAGACATTAACAAGCAAAGTATGGCTTTCAAATCAGCAAACTTTTAACATGTATCTAGTCTGTTCTTTCTACGTCATGGTATAGTGAACAAGTGGTACTCACTGACCGCGAGGGACGGCGATTATAATCGATTTACACCTGCAGGGTTACCCGAACAACCCGTCACGTACGCCCGTACTCGATGTTGACTACAGCAACTGTCACGGACGTCGTACGCAACCACCTTTCACCCGTCAGCCAAATGTTGAACCGGTCCAATCGTCCTGAGCAAGAGGTCTCTGCATGCACATCCACAGTGCCGCCAGCCGATTTACACCTCGAGCTCTCAACCATCCCTCTGAACGACCGGCTATGCCTCAACACCCAGCTACCCGAGTTACATCTGTTTCCCAGTTCCCATATAGCCGGTAGGTCTTCGGTACTGTTCTAGCTTGTTCAACAGGCTCACACATGGCTCGGTCCTCAATCGACACAAGCGGAGCTATAGCACCCAGGCCCCAAAGTCCTGCTGCCCTTACTCTCCGCTCGGTCTCATTTTTCTTGCCATGTGTTTCATTTTCTATCTTTACCCGAGCGATGTGCCTCTAGCCTATTCTCGCGAGTAGTTCCAACTACTCGACTTGTACCGAATCCTACACTGTCTTAGCATTGCAGTAGCTAAACAGGGTTTTCAATCCTAATCCCAACCCATGGTTTTCTTGGCTATGCATTTGGGTTTCAAACAAGACTCTAATGCAAGAAGCGGCACTCAATGTAAGTTCTCAAAACAATAAATTTTTTTAAAAAGGTTATTGCAAACCGGGGCTTGCCATGCTGCTCTTGATCGTAGGCTAGCTGCTCTTCCGGAGTGACAAAGTCTAAGACTTCGGGTTCCTCCTCAAACTTAGCGACTACTTGAGATAACACGTATATGTATCAATTTAAATGCATTTGAATTGAATTTACACTTGTGAGGACTATAAGTATTACTAGACAGACCCACTAACTCTGAAATTTTAACTGTGGTTTAGTTACCACCTAAACAAAGACTTGGCCAAGTTTCATTTGCAGCAAAGCTCATTTGAGCTCTCCACAAATAATTATGTACTTGACATTAATTGGAGCTCCTAGGGTGTTCTAGGGATTTTCATGGATCAAGCCATGCCTTTTTGAAAACTAGATGTTCATAGGGTTCTAATGGAGTTGGTCTCACTTAATTTGAAGGTTCCTAGCTAAAGATATGAGCTAAACAATTTCAGAGAAATTCTGAAAATATTTCTGGACATTTTCTATTTTATCTGGAACAGTTTTATTAATCACATCATTAGGTCGATCAAATGAGTTCAGATGGATCTGAAATTTTTCTGGTAGCTCCGGGATATTTTGGTGAACATCCTAGCAAAATTTCAGAAATTTCCTCCAAAGGGTTCTCCAGTTAAAATTCTAACCAGTTTGAAATTGAAGAATTAATTCTGGAGAAATAAGGATTTTCATGAAGTGAACTTTATTTTATGGAAAGTACTCAGAGAGCTGAATCCAAAGAAATTTTGTTCACTCAATCTGGAGTTTCCTAGCCAAAGTTATGTGGGTTTGAAGTTTGAAAAAAATCTGAAACTCGGGGAAATGTTTAAATCTGCCGGTGGGTCCACGGATACACGTGTCGGGTGCTGAAGCGACGGCACATGGGCTACAGGTTTAATTCCCGTGCTGCCACAGTGGATCCGTGACCACAGAGGATCAAACTGCCCGGTTTCCTCCCACTGACAGCGGGCCTGGCTCGGTCGTCTTCTTCCTCGCGCCTCCCGCGCTGTAGCGCCGCCGGGGTCGCCGGAGCACCACCGAACTTGGTCGTCCGGTCAGCTTCCAAGCTCTAACTCGCTGCCAGCCCCTAATTTGGTGCGCTGAAAATGTTGGGAGGGTTTCTCCTCATTGACGTTGGCTCTAAACGAGCTCGTGACGGTGCGGCGGCTCGGGAAGAGTCCGGTGATGTCGCTCCGAGGTACTAGCCTGCCAAACGCCTGGTGAAGTGGCTCTACAGCATCAGTGGTGGCTCGGGAAGCTCGACATGGTGAAGGACAGGCTCGGGAAGAGCTCCAAGGTGGGTCTCACCGTGTGCCCGACGCTGCCCGAATAAGCCGCCCTTGGCAAGCTTGGAATTACACCTTGTACGGGGGTCCTCACGCTAAGTGTTGTGAAACCAACTTGTGCGCCACTAAATCTAGCTCCTATGTGCAAAGTCTGGTGGGGTTTAAATGAGAATCAAATGGGAATTTCAACGTTTCTTACGCGAAGGTGACTTTGCACCGGCTGGAAGCAAACTGCAAAATTCACCGTCGACGCTCAACCTCTTGGCTCAAGCTTCGGAGATGAGCTGCAGGAGGTCCTTGCGCGTCCGAAAACAGCTTGGCTTGATCGTGACAAGCCCGGGATGAGGCTGACCTCTTCTCGGCTCAGTGGCTACTGCTGCGGATCGGTGTGATTCTCGGGGTATGGAGTACGAGCTCACTTGATGAGGGTTTGAAGGAGTAATGGAGAGTTCTGTGGTGCTGTTTTGCCGCTCAGCCGAGGCTTGTGCGCGAGATTGGCGGGTGGCCGACGATCGGAGGAGCAGAGGCTGCTCTAATCAGTTTCTTGCGCGAGGGAGCAAAGACTGAGCGGTTCTGTCTTCGATCGGTTCGGCTGCGGGGATAAGAGCGAGAGGCAACGTCGGTCGACGCAGCCAGCTCGAGCAGGAGCTGTCCCGGCGACCAGCTCCGTGGCGCCCTCGGATGAAGCCCGATAAACCGAGTGTTGATTCGTCAGTCAGTTGAATTTGCTATAGAGGCTGACATGTGGATCCGACCCAGGGTTTAACCTCTGAAATTAAATTTATCCCACTGCTCTAAACAGTAGAGACCCAATTAACCTTGATCATTTGAATTATCTACCCATGGGCCATTTGAATTGGGTAGAATTCAAATTGGGTTTTGTTTGACTAAATTTCACCACATATGCAGTTTGAAACTCAAATAAAGTTTGAATTTGCTAAACTTAGCTCATATCAAGGTCAACTCCAAATGGAGTGAAAATTGGTGGGTGAGCTCACAAAAATGTTCTGAGTAAGAATATGCCTCCCACTTTTGAATTCATGGGATGGAAATAGTTTGAATTTGAATTTGAGTTCAAACCACCTTCTTTCTAGATATACCCAAAAAGACCTCAAAAAGTTTTGGATTTGGGTGAAATTTGGCAGGGACATTCCTAGCAAGGTGCAGGACTTTTTCATATTCCCAGCCCCTATATGATGCATGTGGGAAATGCCACTTTTGCATTTTGCGAGTTCATTCTCTAATGAGCATGTTGATGGTGTTTACTTGCTCTTCAAATGTATTCATCAAGTTTCTTCAAATGAAGTGTGTGTGTGGTGATGAACACTTTGAATATGTGCCAAAAACTTGGGCCCTTACACAGTCGTGTCGTAGTAAGAACTTGCAATTGAAATAAGAACTAATCATTGTGGATTGAAGATCTTACTAGCTTTGTGCTGTTATCTTTTATGAATAGACTAGTGCAAACTCGATTAATTTCCACCACTTGGAATTTATATCAAGGGAAAGCGTTTCTTGTTTGATTGTGGACTCTCGATGTGGCGTACCCAAGGTTACTCTTAATTTGCTGTTAATAAGACTTGAAAGTAAGGATTCACATTTAGGCGAGTTATTATGCATTATGCTATCCTACTTTATGTTTATACGCTCATGTAGAGTTTCATGACTAGGTTTGACGGTTAAGTCTTACTGAGCTTGATGCTCACGGATACAATACTTGTTGTTTTCAGGTATTGACTATGCTTATGAGAATGGTTGCCGATGACACTCGGAAACCTCCGAGTGGTCACTCATGAGCATTCTCACCGCTGCAGTTTGATATTCGTGTTGCTAGTAAGAAATATCTGTGGGCTCGGCAGTTTCTTTGATGCTACGTTAGAAATGAGTCTTGAGAGTTATAGTCTTCCGCTGTAGTAATACTTGAGGTAAAGTATTTGTAAAGTACTCTTTGTACGCTTCCGTAAATGATTCATGTAATATGTTTGTCCTTGACTCATGTGCTGTTGGGTGCCGCATCGCACGGCACCACCTAATGCTATTTCCAGGGGAGAGTGCACGGACCCGTTATCCGGGGTGTGCCCCTCACAATGTACGCTAGAACCTTTGTCTTTTTATCCCTCTTTTGGCTTGCGATTAAGTTTTCAAATTGTTTTTTTGTCATGCGCTTGTACTGTTATGAGACCCGTTGCACCTGAAAGTCAAAATTTGACTTTGCAATCACTGTAGGGTAAAGGATACCTGTCTTGGACTTCAGCTTTTCAATCCATGTATTGCATCCTATTGAATAAGTACGGAATTATTATAATCTCATGACATGTGTATGCGTGTAGTAAGAAAATCAAATACGAAATATTAGAGGCACTTACAAGCACCGGACAAGTACCAGGTTGGTTTCGAGCTTGCCTTGATAGAAAAGGCTCCGCAAATCTTCAGAGAGAAGGGCTCGTTTATCTTCTCCAATGCTCCAAAATGCTTCTTTTGGCACACGAAATGTGACGTAACAAATGTCATACTTTGTGCTGGTAGTGATGTACCACTCGTGCATTCTTCTGAGCGAGAAATGTTATTTGCTAAGCTGTGCCGATGTCATGAACGGCTTCCCATTGTCATATTCAGGAGGAATGTCCTAAATCTTGTATACCTGAACTCCTGGTTTAACTAAAGCCGTCTCCCGAATATATTTAACACCGTCTTCTTCCCACTCCTCAATATTTTCTAATGCTGGCTTATGTGAAGCACGAGATGCATTAGATTTTGTAATATTTTTCTTCAATTTTTCCAAATTTTCTGACACTTCTTTAGAAGGTTCCTTATTTTCGTATGAGCTAACTTTCATAGGAACTGACCGAGGAGTAGTCCTCGGAAGTTGGACATTGGCCTGTTGTTGAACCTGTTGTTCAACTGGTTTCTCTTGGTTATCTTTACTTGCAAGATTACTATCATCCTTGCTGGGACATAGCGGGAGTGGATCTTCCTAAAATTTCGGCGAAGAAGACGGGGCTGCAGTCTTTCGAGATGCGACTGGGCTGGACTTGGGCTCATCGTCCAATAACACAATATCGCGTCGGTGCTAAAGGATTAACTGGTTGACGGCCTGCCCCAGAGTCGTGATCCCCTCAGGTGTGATGTGATCTATTTCATAATATTCATAATCATTATCAATGATCTGAAGAACTTGCACCAAGGCATAATACAACGGAAGTGGATTGCTGTTGAAGACGAGGTTGGGCTTTGCCATCACATTGGCAACCTGTTTTGTTTTGTTCCCTAATCTGCCGATCTGGACAACAAGACGACAAGATGTGTCCTTAACAATATCATCGACATGGAACTTATGGGTTGACCCTGAGCCTGGCACAGAACCTACGCTGCTAGGGTAGAAAGTTGGAGATATCAAATGCTCCATTGCCACAGGAACCATCGCTCTATTCTGTGGCATTAATTGTCCCGATTTTATAAGTTCACCTATTCTTTCTTTCACAGATGCCTTGACATTTTGATCAATCGTATCTTCAGTTTTCTTATTGAACTTGTCACGTCTTCTATATAACTCTTTATCGTTCAGGAAACCATCTCTCCAGGACATCTGAGAAGAGATTGCTTGAAACCATCCACCGTGTTCAGGGTTGCCTAGGATAGCGGTAAGTTGGTCATTCTCCCTCTTCGGCTTGAAGAGACCCTTATGTTGCTTTTCAATTACTTCTTTCATTTTTTGCTCTACTTGGTTTACAAAGTCGAGCTTTTCAAATTTGCTCTCGCTGTTCAAACCTGACCGAGCTAATACCCACCACTTAGTTCTCTCATCGCAGCCTTGTAGCGGATCAGGATTGCCCTTACTGACAATTTCCTCTAATATTTTATTCCATTTCTTAACTTTGGGGGCATATCCGACAGACCCCATGCGATGATGGTATTTATTCTTTTTGGCAAGCTCCGACCTAGATTCACTTAGGGCTTTAGCCTTAGGTGTGGTCTTTTGACGAACAAATTATTGCGACTAAGCTTGTGTGATTTTTCCCATCTTCTTGGGGCTAGGGACCTTATTGTCCTTAACATAAGCATGCATTTCACTCTTCTAGCCACGAAACTTCTTGCGGCAAGAGACCAATGTTGCTTTCTTTACAGCTTCTTCCGTGCCTTTTGGGAACTTGAATTGTTTCTTTAACTTCTCCCACAACTCATTCTTGTTCGCCTCAGGGAATTTTCTCCAATTCTCGGTTGTGATTGGCACGAGATCTCTACCAAGATAACCGCATGCATTTCGGTACTTTGTAACTGAATCCAGTGGTTATTGGGGAAGCCCATCTGGACTGATACTTGTTATATGATGCGATTCAATGGACCCTTATTGGGTTCTCGTTGCCCTCATTTTTGCTTGACTAATTTGAGGATTCAACCATTGGAGAACCTTCTGTAGTTTTAGGAGCCGAAGTTACCTTGTCGTTGTCTTGGCAATTAATATAGGTAGAAAAGAATTATAAGACTTCATATACTTGACAACTAACATTAACTTAAACTGCTGGAGTTAACATTCGTGATCCGTACCTTGCCGGCAGGATCATATTCTGGGTCGAGGTCCTCTGAAGTCTTTTTAATATTTATATTTTGAAAAGGATCCGATGGACTGTGATACAAGCCTGAACCTCTGGAGTCACTAAACTCAACATCGTCGGCTTGATTGTTACTATCAGCACAAGTCTTCTTTGGGCTTTCCATGTTAGAACATGAAAACCAACAGAAGGGGTTTCCTGTGATAGTACTAAGTGATTACAAAGACATCCTAATAAGTAAACTCACAATGATAATATATAAAATAGAGTGAACATGGTGGATTTACAAAGACAACACGTATCCCTGTTATAATACTCAGTGATTACAAAGACAACATGGACAACCTGTTAGCACAACAAGACCATCTCCTTTAAAACAACTATTATAAACAACTAATTGGTGCAGGTTTGAACACACACAGAAAATATAGAAGAAACAATTGAGCTAAATTTGCTTTGCTTTCTGATGTAAACAATTAAGTTGCTCTTTAAACAATTTGCCCTCTAGTCCACCTTCAAACAAAATCTAAACAATTAATCTAAGCAATTATGAAGGTCTCTAGACAAGTAACCTAAACAATCTAAAAGTGGGGCTTGACGCAGTGGGAGAGCGCCGGTGGTGGGGGACAGTGGGGAGGGGGCAGCGCACGGTGGGGGTAGATGTCAGGAAGGAGGAGGCGGCGCGGGGAGGTTTAAGGCACAGGGGTGCGGCGACGTTGGTGCCGGAGGGGGACAGAAAAGGGGGGAGGGAGGCAGCCGCAAGGGCGAGGACGACGCTCGGTCGGTGACAAGGGTTAGGAGGGTGGCAGCACGGGGAGGGGGAGGGAAGGCGGCAGCGCGGGGGAAAGAGAAGGGAGGAGGGAGAGAAGGGAGGAAAGAGGCGGACGTACATAGATGGTAACAACGACGGCAACGAAGCTCGTCGTCGAGGACGATGCTCGGTGGCGAGGACGGTGAGGACGAAGCTTGGTGGCGAGGACGGCGAGGACGAAGCTCGGCAGTGAGGACGGCGAGGACAAAGCTCGGTGGCGAGGGTTTTGGCGGCGGAGGAAAATTTTGGCAGTCTGACAGCGTCTAAGCGAAATCTCCAGAGTTGGGTTTTTTCGAGGAGACCGAGCGGCCTTATATAGGCGCAAATTTTTACATGCGTCTCTTTGTTAAACACCGCCTGTGAAGATGTGTTAGTTCAGGCGGTATGTAAATTAAAATTTAGAACCGCTCGAGAGGCCTAATATAGGCGCGATTTCACAGGCGGCACTTAGTTAAACACTGCCTATGAAAAATATTTAAATTATATTATTTCTAGGCGGCCTTATATAAGCGCATATTTCACAGGCGGCTCTTAGTTAAGCACCGCCTATGAAAAATGTTTAAATTATGTCCTTTCTAGTATATTTGTCTATTGCCACTTCTCGCGCAGAGATAATTAATATGCATCGTTGCCACAATGAACATATAGAACCGCAATCACATTGAAATTTGGAGATAAACATTAATATTTCATAGTTTATACACATTGCATGCCGTCTAAACTATACATTTCAGACTTGTATTCCTATGAAGCTCCATCGATCGATCTAAACTATAATGTCGAGCTTGCTCCCAAACACGTCTCTTCTATTCCTCTGGATCCTGAAAATAACATTAACATTCTTTAAAATTTACAAATATCGAATGAGGTATGATATATAACCTAGGTTGCTCACTAACACAAAGTTACTAACCTTGATAAGTAGATTATAGCAATCATTTGCAACATCGGGCGCATTTGGCTGATGAAGCAAACGCTGAACTTCAAGTAGTAAAATTCTGACATTAATACTAGGACACCACCCCTACGAAATATCAATTTAAGCAACATAGGAAACCACTTTAAATAAGTTCGGAAACAATTACTAATTACATGAGCAAAATAAGTCTATCTTACAATCTCTTGATCAAGAACCCCAAGACAGAGAAATCTTGAGTGATGGACATTCGGGTGGAAGAAACCAGGTGGAAAAGCGCATCTCGGAGCTACCAAGGGATAGTAATCCGAGAAGAAGATTGTCAGTGGGTAGTAACCACCTTCCCAGTTAGTCTACGAAGGAAATTCATTAATAAGGGGGCGATGATTATACTGCATTGTGCTTATTCTTCATGACATACCCCTTCTTTACGATGGACGATGCACTGCCACTTCATTAAGTCTCACGACTCAGGCTTTGCAAAGAAACCCTACGCAGAGAAATTTGACAAGTGATGCAAATGGCGAGCCATTAAATTGAAAATACCAAAAACAAACAAGACGGAAAATAAAAACTACAGAGCAACCGGTGTGCCATATGTACATCCATGGGGGTGGTTCTTGTGCCACGCCAGGCGCTCCTCCTTGAGTCGGCCATGCGCCAAGTCGTTAACAAAGTTCCCAGCCATGAACGATGACGACGACATAGAATAGGAGGGAGTAGTGACGGCGACGACAACGGCTGTGATGGCAAACAGTGGACGGCAAGCGGCGGTCGCACTGGAGTTGGTCGATCGCTAAAGGGTTCGAAGAGAGAGCGGCTGGAGTTGGAAGGAAGGGAAACGCGTGACCCGGGGAGGAGGAGGTGCGGAGAACTTAATTGCGGCCAGTGGTGAAGAGACGGGCGAGATAAAAGCTCGTCTTCCATTGTTGACATAGCGAGACGAGCGGCCCGAGGAGGAAGAGCTGCGGAGAACATAGTTTCGGCCGGTACGGTGGTGCAAAGAGAAGTGTGACCGGCATGTGAGACGGTTTCTCCTCGAAGATGAATTAAACACCGCCTGCAAAAAGGTATTATCACAGATGGTTTTTAATATAGAACCTCCTGTGAAAAAAGAGAGAGCGGCTGGAGTTGGACGGAAGGGAATCGCGCGGACCAAGGAGAAAGAGGTGTGGAGAACTTAATTGCGGGTGGTGGTGTAGAGACGGGCAAGATAAAAGTGGGTTTTCCATTGTTGACAGAGGGAGACGAGCGGCCTGAGGAGGAAGAGCTGCGGAGAACTTAATTTCGGCGGGTACGGTGGTGCAGAGAAGTGCGACTGGTGTGCGAGACCCCTCCTCCCTCCTCGAAGATGAATTAAACACCGCCACAAAGATGTATTATCGCAGGTGGTTTTTAATATAGAACCGCCTGTGAGAAAAGTTTTCTAAGTTTACTAAGTTTAGGATTAATGAGAAGTAACGCGGGACAAATGCACAGTAACATCTGGTTAGAAGAGTAACAGCGAAGAAACATACGGTAACATCGTGACCAGAGTAACACGGGACACATCAAGGATAACATACATTGTCCACAAAAGTTGAAGAATATAACTTCGAGTTCAGAACAGAATAACTAATATGAAAGCACATCGAGGAGTTATCACATCCAGCCATGGTCCCTCGCTGTTCGATGGTGCCGGCTCTTCTTCTTATCACTATGTATTTCGGAATTTGAGAGCCCAACATCCACAACATGACGTTTGATGGAGTTGATGTCTTCCCATTTCCATTTGCGCTTCAAGTTAGGAGAGACTGGGCATAAATCGTCGCCGTGTGGGACTGGCAATTTTTAGCCATGATACCTGTCATCATCGGAGTCTGTGCTGACGTACCCTGGCGAGGGGCACTACTCGCGGACCGGAGATGGCGAGGAAGCCTGACAGGAGAACAGCAGCACGCAAATCTCGTAAGACGTAAACGCATCAATGCAGGCATACTCCACCTGCTGTGGCGACAGGATCACCTTACCCCACTTATCACACTTGATGTCCTTTGCCTTGTCGATGTGCACATTCACCCCCTCGAGCGCCAGGGTTTTGAGCGACGCCAACATGAGTTCCGACCGGTGCAGCACCTTGACGGTGAGGTCCCGGAGCTCAACCACATTTGCTACCTCAAAGCCGTTGTCCTCGCGCAGCCGCTTTACGTCGCTAGTGATACTGACGCTGAAAAATCTGTTGTGCGGATAGGCGAAGAAGTTTTTCAGGGCACTCTCTGGGTCATAGTCCATGTGAATGATCTGGAAGACGAGGCAATGGCGGCCCGCGCAGAGCTGCAGGAGAGCCGTATTGTACGACTTGCGCCCGTCCGGGTTCTTGATGTCGTACCACTCTGTGTACAGGCTGACGATGAGGGGCCCCGGGTTGTTCCCACGAACCTGCAAAAGGAAGCGCTCGACATCGGCACCGGAGGATGTGACTGTGGTCTCGATCATGGCGCCGTTCAACATGACCTCGGTGGTATAGGTCGCCAACTGTGTTGGCCGAGTCGCCGGGACCCGAGACGACCATCAGAAGTGGTTCACCGGCGGGCCACCAGAATGTTGCAGCTTGGCTCCCTGGTTGTTCGCCGGCGGGCCACCAGAAGGTTGTCGCTTGGCTCCAGTGCTTGACTCCGGGAGCGTAGCGATGGCTGCTTGCAATTTCCGCCTTGATGATCACCAGCGGGTAGGCGAGACTAGGATCCTGCAGATGCCATGGTTGTGAAGAGCGAGGAAGATGGAAGGGCGCTGCAAGGAAGATGAGGAAGGGCGCTGCGAGGACGATGAGGAAGGGCGTTTCGAGGAAGATGAAGAAGGGCGCGGCAACTGCTTATTATAAAGGCGTTTCAGATTATAGCGGTTGCTGCACCGTCGACGAGGCGCCATAACTGAATGATGAATAATTTGAATTTTGCCATGTTGGATTGCTTTAAAAAATTAACAAAATTCATGCATGTATAAATAAGACAATATGTTCATATAAACCAACTTTCAGTGGAAGATCCATTTTTTTAGGAGGTATGACAATCTAAATAATATGTTCATATAAATTAATGCTATATTTACCAAAAATAACAATGTTACCAATATAAGTTTTAATTTTTTTGTTCCATCTGCTACATATTAATTTTTGAAAAATATAGAAAAAAGAATCATAGTGTTTGGTCTTAATTTGCAGAATCTATACGTGTTTGATTATTTACATTGGAATCTAGATAAAAAATGAAGCAAAAGAAGAAGAAACTGAAGAGCAGACCTATGTAGAAGCAATTATCGCAGTCGGTTTTTAATATAGAATCGCATGTGAAAAAAGTTTACTAAGTTTAGGATTGATTAATATTCTTGACCAAAATAAGGGGGCTTGTAGAAGCCCAAATTCCAAGTTTTTTTAATATGATTTAGTATTACAGGTGCCCATTAAATTTCACTTGGAAAAACCTCTGAAATTGCTCAGAACATGAAAAACAAATAAATAGGATATTTGTCATTTTTGTATCTTGTATAATAAATTGAATTTGTGAGTGAGTTTTTCTAGGGGACTTTTTGGTCATCATACCAACCTCTATGATTTTTTTTCATATTTTTACAAAATTGTTTGAATCAATTTGTGTTCAAAATTTGAAGTATGCCTCCTATGTATATGAGCATTTTATTAGAATGAGGGATAATTTGAATTTTTCCATGTTGGATTATTTTAAAAAATTAACAAAATTCACACTTGTATAAATAAGACAATATGTTCATGCAAACCAACCTTTAGTGGAAGATCCATTTTTTTAGGAGATATGACAATCTGAATAATATGTGCATATAAATTAATGCTATATTTATGAAAACATAACAATGTTACCTAGATAAGTTTCAGCCTTTTTATTCCATCTGGTATATATTAATTTTGGAAGAATATAGAAAAAAGAATCATCGAGTTTGGACTTAATTTGCAGAATTTATACATGTTTGAGTATTTACATTGGAATCTAAATCAAAAATGAAGCAAATGGAGAGTTAATTATGGCAGGTGGTTTTTAATATAGAACCTCCTTAATACCGACTGTGATAATTGATGACTATATAAAGCACCGCTCGGGCACCGCAAAAACGTAACTCGGGAGATTTTACATCGACGCTGTCAGGCTGCCAAAAAATACATTTCCCCTCATCAACGCTGTCATCCTCTCCCATGCTGTCGAGCCCACGTTGCCGTCCTCGCCCTCACCTCGCCATCACTGTAGCTTCATGAACCTTGTGTCAACTTTCAGCCTTCACTTGCATTCAAGAATGGTTACTATCATATTTTTATTTTTACAGTTTGACATATAAGATGGACCACCGAGCGTTGATGTACAACATGCCAAGACCTGATCCTATGTACATTCAAAATGTTGCAAATTTTATTGAAGCGTCCAAGAGACATGCGAAGATGCAAAAGATAGATGTCATATTATTGTGACGAGTACCGCTTGTTCACTGCATCGTAACGTATATAAATTATGGAATGTGATGATTCAATTCTGATGAGATGTATAATTGTATTGCTACATGTGTGCCACAAAATATTGCTTACTAAATTTCTTATTCATAAACTGTTAACTTGTGGCTAAAAGATGAACTAAGGATGAACTTGTAGGCGTGTCCATTTGCTGAAATTACTATCCCATGATCGTTGTAAACTGCATGTAGAGTTTCATGCCTAGGTGAGTCGGTTAAGTCTTGTTGAGTCATCGTGCTCATGGTTGCTGCTTAAGTGTTTTTCAGGTGAGGAGCCACCCACGGACTCGGGTTACGAGTCCACCAGCGAGGGTTACCCTCCGTCGGGGACCACGGCTGAGTGGGAGCCGTACACGCTTCGCTGAGATGAGGAGTGCAGCTAGTGTGGGTTGCCCTAGGGCTGGTTAACCGACTTTTGCTAGATAGGCGGGCGTGAGTTGTACAAATCAAACTTCCGCTGTATAATATGAACCTTAGTTTGTAACTGAGTATTGTACCAGTTTGTACAGTTTCAGTTGGTTTTCTATGTAATACAACGTATCCTTATGATGTGTGCTGTCGGGTGTCGCATCGTGCGGCACCACCCTCTGCGATCCTGGATGAGCGGATTCCGGTCCGCCACAAGAATCCTCCTGTAAAGGGGTGAAATTCCCAGTAGAAGGGAAACTGTACAGAGTACCAAAGTCTGTGCATAGTTTCTGTACTGATTGTATTTTGCTTATAACTTCCGGTATAAGAATTGAAAAAGGTGAAATCTTACAATGCTAGAAAGCTTATGATTCATGTTTCAACTTTGTAAGTATGAGTTCGGTCCATACATGTTTCTAACTATATGGCAAAGTTGACCCAAAGTGAGCACTTACAGTGGAGGTGCTGCTGAAATTCCTCCAGAACTTCGTTGAATAAAAATAAATACCAGTTGGAAATAAATGGATGTCTTCTCCAACATTCCTGTTCACACCCACAACAGATTCACAAGATAACTTAGTATTTTAAAGCATGGAACAGAAGTTGGTCCAATTTCTGTACCTTTCTGTTTTGGACCATCACTTATATTTACAAAAGAGTTGTGTGACACATTTCTGGAAATCTGGTGAGTTAGACTACAACTTTGTAGTTGTGAGTTTGACAAACTTGGTCCGGAACTGCATGAAAAAGTTGAATCAAAGTGGGTACCTTCCGATGTGGTACTGCAGAAATTTCCTCGGAATTTCTGTTAACTTTCATACTTCATATTTGTTGAACCTGAATTGATATGGGGTCACATAAGTAACCGTTGGAAGCATACGGAAGTGATTCAGAATTTTGGTATTTAATTCGAGTCTTGAGTCTGCTATTAGCTAAGGAAAGAATGGAATTTTAGGGCAGACTGGTCAGTTGTGGAACCAAGTTGTCGGGAAACTGATTTGTCAAGCACCTGATAATTTGTTAGGATTATGAGTTTTTTTCTTCTTACTCTCAGAAGTCCATAACAAGTTACAAGTCTTCTGTGTATCCTCAGCTTTGACTTCAACGACAGAAGATTTTCATTCACAAGACCATCCCTAGTAATGAAGACAAACTACAACAACACTCCACTCGTCGATCAACCCTGTGTAGTTTCCACCTTTAAAAGGTTATCGAGTGCATCACCTTCCCACAAGAATAGTATAGCTTAAGTTATCAATTTCTACATTGGGGCTTAAGGGGGGAGGAGTGCATCCAAGTAAACCAAAGCATTGATCCTCACTTGGCTATAACCCGAAGTATGACGTCATCAGGAGATAAGAGGAAATTACGTTTTATGTAATCAAAGTTATAGTACTACACTAACCTTCGAAGGACTCAATTAATCTGGACAAGTGTTAATTATCCATGTCAAGATTAGTACAGTAAATATCCCAGCCAATTGACCCAGTTAATATGGGTCTACAGAGTTTTACGGACTAATCATACCGTCAAGGGAAACACTAAGGAAAAGCTAGAAGATCGTGATATCCGTTCGGTGTGTTATTGTCATATTACCGATAACATTCCCAACTATCCTCTTCTTGTTGGAATCTCCGGACGAGATTCTTTTAAGGGGAATGTCACACCCGTTTTTTCCGAAGAACAACCAAGTGAATATCACATGTATGCCAGGATCATTTTCTCATACATGTGATGAAAAATAGTGAAGCATCATTTATTACAAGCCAGGTGTTGAATATAAATAAGTCTTACATGGAAAATGTCTTGATGGACAATAATAAGTTCATCACAAATAAACAAACTAGCAGCGGAATATTATTCTTGAGGGCTCCATCACAGGCGTTGCCCGGGGTCTCCATGAACCTAGAAACCTTCTTCGGGTCCAAAGTCTTAGTCATTATACACCACCTCATTATCTTGACCTGAGCAGCAATATAAACCAACAAAATATGCAAGGTTGAGTACCAATGGTACTCAGCAAGTGTGGGAAAATTATATCATGCATGGCTAGATCAAGGAGAGGTTGAACTCATGGTTAAAGCACTACGCACTTAATACCTATCACCTTAGCTTATTAAGCACCTACATTACTACACAAGTGAAATGGTCCCAATCTCCCATCCCATCATCATAATCCAATAACCATAACATCATTTCCAATGTCAAGCTCCCCGCTTGACATCCACAACTTCCAAAACCATCAATCCTCTAATCATGAATAAGTCCAAGCCGCTCTTGACCGTGAGCATGGCTGTCATGACAGTTTTGACTCTGCAGAGTTTGTACCACTGTACCCACATGTAGTGATTTCATCCCCCGTTGCCGGGTGGACTAAAAGAACCTCCATTATGCCAGTGGCTATGAACCACATTCACACTTCCTAGGTGTGTAGCCAGGAGATCACTACGAAGCCTTTACAAAGGGATTCCCGACGAGCGTGGGCCCACTGAGGTTTCACCCCTAACAGCATACAAGAGGCTCCAACCCTGCTGCAGTGGCCCCCTCTTGAGCCTTGCGGTTCATATGGTAGTCCAGCTGACACCTACTCCCCGCACCATCCAACACACCCATACTACGCCGGGGATACACCTAATTAATTGGCCAAGCTGCCCCATCTCAGCATGTGGTTGGCACTGTAAAGCCAGGTTACATGCTCCATGAACCGGTCCTTAGAATCCAGGCAAGTACTAAACACAAACTCGAGTCTCGTGCACCCAGCACACAACCAAAACATCCAACTTGCCTTGATCCCTACCTCTACATAACTCACAATATCTCATTCAAGAGTATGGTAAAATAAGCTGATGATCTCATATCCCAAATATCCCATTCTAAGCATGGCTAAGCATATGCATAATAATAAATGACATGATAAAATAAATCCCAACCCAAGCTACAAGGAAAACAAGGTAATGCAATTCTAGGGAAACTTCCTATCATGGGTTTCGTATTTAAATTGACAATGCAAATAATTCTAACTACACATCCTAGCATAGGATCAAAGTGGTCAAGGACACTTGCCTCCTTCCTGCTGCTCTTGAAATGGGTAGTCCTGATCTTGGAAAGGAATAACTTGCTCTTGAGCAGGTTCTACATCATACCATCACACATAGCAAAAGAAAAACAACAATCCATAAGACATAGTTCACACTTCCAGTTCATACAAACCACACATTCCCATTTATTAAAGTCATTCACCATTATATGTGTTGTGGTTACTCTATGTGTGTTGATTTGTGTCTTGCATACACTTTTAATCATATGTATATGATTCCTACTTTTGTATTCACATTTATGCTTGCATACTTTATATATGAGTTTCCAATTTAAAAAAATTCCTTATATTCAATTACTACACCTTTTAGCTACCAAGTATGCATGAAAGGTATTTTCCTTCTCCATATGTGTCTTCATAATTTCTACCAACCCTAAACTGAATCCTTTGGATTTTAGAACTCCATTTATCATTTACTAGTTGCTATATTTTCAGATTTATTTCCTATGACTAAATGTGAACTTTATTATAAAAATAACAAGACACCTCATCTAAACAGAATAGGTTCTGATCTAAAATATTTGCTAATATATTTTTGACCTTTTCCTCTGATGTAAACTATTTTACAATTATTTTCCCTATTTTCTAAAACTATTCATTACTTAAAATTGTGTCCCTAAATGTGAATAATAAATTAAACAGATTCAACTCAGCCCAAAATATGTTTTTATCTCACTCCAAAGTTTTCTAAATACTGAGAAAGTTTTTAATTTAATTATGACAATATGTTTGTCCCACTTTTTAATTTTTTAAACACTAGCCACATATTCAATTTCCTAAATTAAATACTAAACAGGGCTAAAAAGTTAAACTTACCCCACTACAGGGTCTATAATATTATTTTCAGAATTCCCAGGGGTCTAGCTACACTTATCTGAGGTGTTTTTCCTAATTTTTATTAAGTCTAGGGGTTAAAACTGATTTTTAAATGAATTTACATGATTTTCTGGAGTTCCAGGGGTTAGATCAGAAGTTTCCGGGGCTAGCTCTTATTTCCCGAGAACCCCAGGGGGTAGCACGTAAGATTTCCAGTCTTTATAACGCGGGGCTGACGTGGACCGTCCGATTTTAAACCGACGGCCGAGATTATAACATCGAACAGGTACGCGGGGTTTTAAACCCTACCGTGCGATTTAAAATAAACGGCGCACAAGCGGCCACGTCGCTCTGATCGAGTGCGGGCGGCGCTGCCGGCGGCGCACGGCGGCGGGAAGCGGCGATCTCGCCGGAGACTTTCGGATCTTTGAGAATTCTTCCTAGAACTGTGATTTTATGGCATAGATCGGTAGAGGGGAGGTCGGGGATCTCACCTCGGGGGTTTTCTTGAGCTCGGAGGTCCTGGAAAGTGATCGGCGACGAGGTCCGAGGCGAAACCACGGCGAAGCTCGTCGGCGCTGTGTTTACACCGCAAGTTACCGAGTTTTCTGCACCTGCAATGTTCCCCGGAGGCGGTGGATCAAGACCAGCGAGTTAGATCGGAATTTCCGAGCTTAGATCGGCCAGAATTCGCCGGAGAAGTCTCGGTTCTCACCGGAGGAAAATCGGCGATTGCGTGGGAAAAACAGAACAAGGCCGGGGTTTTTATATACGGGGGAGGGAGGTGGGTGGTTTAGATCATGTCCGCGTCGCCTACGAACAGAATTCAGCGGGGATACGCCGAAATCCCGATCGGTTTTGATTCGGGCGCGAGGGAGTCCGGCGCTGGCGCGAGGTAGACGACGATCGGGTGGGCCCCGCCTGTCAGTGTGAGGCAGCAGCGCGCGCGGCTGCGGGCTGGCGCGGGCGCTGGCTGGGCCGGCTGGTGGGTTTCGGCCCACTGGCCGGTTTTTTCTGTTTTCTCTTTTTCTTTTTCTATTTCTTTTCTGATTTGAGTTTAATTTGAATTACAATTTGAATTTGAATTTTTGCAAAACATGCAACACGTCCAAAAAATTTTAAATCCCCCTCTCAACAGGATTTAGGGTTTTGAATCAAAATTTTGGGGTGTTACAGCTCTACCCCCCTTAAAAGAAATCTCGTCCTCGAGATTGGTGTTTCTAAGAAAACAATTCCGGAAATTGTGCCTTGAGCTCATCTTCCCGCTCCCAGGTGGCTTCCTCTTCTGAGTGATGCTTCCACTGCACCTTGCACATCCGGATTCTTTTATTTCTGGTGAGGCGTTCCATTGTCTCCAAAATCTTGTATGGTTGCTCGGCATAAGACAAATCCTCAGCTACGTCCACTTCATTCATGGGTAACACCTCTTCAGGCGTCCTCAGGCATTTCTTGAGTTGTGACACATGGAATACATCGTGCACATCCGATAGGTGAGCCGGTAATTCTAGTTGATACGCCACTTCTCCTTTCCTCTCCAGAACTTGAAAGGGTCCGATGTATCGAGGTGACAACTTCCCTTTCACCTTGAACCGACGAAGTCCTCTGATAGCAGACACCTTGAGATAGACATAGTCCCCCACGTTGAAAACGAGCTCTCTTCTTCGTACATCGGCATAGCTCTTTTGCCGTGTCTGTGCTATCCTCAAGTTATTGCGAATTTTCCTCACCTTCGCCTCGGCTTCTTGTAGTACTTCTGGACCAAACACTTTACTTTCCCCTGTTTGGTTCCAAAATAGGGGAGTTCGGCACTTCCTCCCGTACAAAGCTTCAAACGGTGACATCTTCATACTAGCTTGATAGCTATTGTTATAGGAAAACTCCGCATACGGTAAGTTCTTGTCCCAACTCCGATTGTTTTTGAGTGCACATGCCCTCAGCATATCTTCAAGGATCTGATTGGTTCTCTCCGTCTGCCCGTAGGTTTGGGGATGATAGGCAGAGCTAAAGTTCAGATGGGTTCCCATGGTTTCGTATAACTTCTGCCAGAATCTTGAGGTGAACTGTGTCCCTCGATCTGACACAATCTTCTTTGGCACTCCATGGTAACACACGATCCTTGACATGTACAGCTCTGCCAATTTGGATCCGCTGTAGCTTTCTTTCACGGGGATGAAGTGAGCTACCTTGGTTAGCCTATCAATGATGAGCCATATCGAATCATATCCTGATTGGGTCCTAGGCAATCCCACAATGAAATCCATGCTGATTTCCTCCCATTTCCATTCAGGCACTTTGAGTGGTTGCAATAATCCCGCGGGTCGTTGATGTTCTGCTTTCACCAACTGACATGTGTCACATAGGGCAACATGTTCCGCGACATCTCGCTTCATACCATACCACCAATACCTGCTCTTAAGGTCCTGGTACATCTTCGTACTCCCAGGATGGATGGAATAGTCAGAATCATGAGCCTCCCTCAAAATCAATTCACGGATCTCCCTTACTTCTGGCACACAGATTCTTTTCCCGTGCCACACCGTTCCTTGTTCATCCTCTCTAAAACCCGGAGCTTTATTTTCCTTGATGAGTTGTCTGATCTCTCGTATCTTCTCATCATTCTTTTGACCCTCGCGTATGTCTCGCTCTAGTGTGGAGTCCACTTCCATGGCGATGGCTTCACCACTATTTACTAGACATAGATTGAGCCTTATAACCTCGTCCTTCAATTCTGCAGACATGTCCTTCAAGCTCAACTTATTGACCTGCACTTTCCGACTCAAAGCATCGGCCACGACGTTTGCTTTCCCGGGATGATAGTTGATGCCCACATCAAAGTCATTGATTAGCTCTAACCATCTCCTTTGTCTGAGGTTGAGATCTGGCTGTGCGAAAATGTACTTCAAACTCTTATGATCCGTATATATCTCGGTCCTCTTCCCTATCAAATAGTGCCGCCAAATTTTCAACGCGTGTACCACTACGGCTAGTTCTAGGTCATGTGTAGGATAGTTCTTCTCGTGCTTCCAAAGCTGCCGGGATGCATATGCCACGACATGCCCTTCTTGCATGAGAACACATTCCAACCCGTTTCCAGAGGCATCGCAGTACACTGTGAAATTCTTCTGCATATCTGGCATAACCAACACTGGGGCTGTTGTCAATCTTTTCTTTAGCTCCTGAAAACTCGTTTCGCACTGTGGCGTCCATGTGAATGTGATTCCCTTCTCCAACAGTTTGGTGAGAGGTCTCAAGATCTTGGAGAATCCTTCAATAAACCGTCGATAGTATCCAGCCAATCCCAAGAAGCTTCGAACTTCCCCGACATTTTCAGGGGTTTTCCACTTCTGGATATCCTCGATTTTGGCGGGATCTACGGAGATTCCTCCCTCCGAGATTATATGTCCTAAGAAGGGAACTCTCTTCAGCCAAAACTCATACTTGCTCAACTTGGCATATAGTTGGTGTTCTCTTAGCCTCTGCAACACCAACCTTAGATGTTTCTCATGTTCTTCTTCATCTTTGGAGAAGACGAGAATGTCATCTATGAAAACCACCACAAATTTGTCCAGATATTCCATGAATACCTTGTTCATGAGATACATGATGTATGCCGGGGCATTAGTTAGCCCGAAAGGCATGACAGTGTATTCATACAGTCCGTACCGAGATACGAAAGCTGTCTTGGGAATATCAGATTGCCTTATCTTGAGTTGGTGGTATCCCGACCTGAGATCAATTTTCGAGAACACACAAGCTCCCCTCAACTGATCAAACAAGTCTTCAATGCGGGGTAATGGGTACTTGTTCTTGATGGTTACCTCATTCAAAGCACGGTAATCCACGCATAACCTTTGGGTTCCGTCCTTCTTGGGCACAAATATCACCGGAGCTCCCCATGGTGAGGAACTAGGGCGAATATACCCCTTCTCCGTCAATTCTCTCAAATGATCCTTGAGTTCTTCTAGCTGCTTGGAGTCCATCCGATAAGGTCTTTTGTAAATCGGGGCTGTTCCAGGTACTAGCTCAATTGCAAATTCCACTTCACGATCGGGGGGCATACCTGGCAACTCCTCCGGAAAAACATCTGGATATTCCCTGATAGTCCTGATTTCCTCAACTTTCACCTCAACTTGATTTAATTTAATGTCCCTCCTAGGCTCGTGTACTGTTATGAACTTTACTCTTGTGCCACTAGGGTGAGTTAGTTCCACCGTTCTGGTCGAACAATGAATGATTCACTAATGTTTGGTCAACCAATCCATACCCAAAATAATATCTATCCCTTGTGAATCTATCACTATGAGGTTAGCAGTAAATACTACCCCATTAATGTCTAGGTTCACTTTGGGACACACTTGTCTTGTCCTTATTTCTCCACCTGGAGAGTTTACGGCTAGCATATGGTTCATTTGTGTTGTTGCTAGGTCATGCTTCTTAACAAACCCTTGAGCAATGAACGAGTGGGTAGCACCAGAATCAAACAGCAGGGTTGCAATGTGTAAATTGGCAGGAAACTTACCAACTACCACGTCGGGTGCCTCTTGTGCTTCCTCCATAGTGACGTGGTTCACCCGTCCTCGCATCACATTCTGCTGTTGTGGCTGTGCGGGCTTCTTCTTTGGGCATTTATGGGCGTAGTGCCCCACTTCCCCGCAGCTAAAACATTGCACCCCAACCTTAGGTGCCTGGCCTTTCTTGTCTTGGGGTTGGTTTGGAGGTCCCTGTACTGCTGGTCGAGGTGGATATGCGGGGCGAGTCTGCTGTACAAACTTACGTTGCGGCTGTGCTGGTACTGCCGGAGGCCTGTAGTTCGGGTTGTACCCTCTTGGTGCTGAGTAGGGTACCGCAGCACGGTTCGTCTGCCCTGCAGGTTGCTGCATCAGACGTGGGCGGGTGTTGCTCCCTGAGGCTTGATGTGACCACCCGGCCTTCTTCTTATTCTCATTTTCCAAGGCCTTTAGCTTTCTTTCTACCACAAACGCTCTGTCCACCATCTTTTGGAAGCTTTCATACTCGTTTGAGGACATTGCACACTGCATTTCTGCGGTAAGTCCCTCCACGAAACAATCTTGTTTCTGCTCATCAGTCTCTATGTCCCGTGGGGCATAACGGGATAGTTGAGTAAATTTAGTAAGGTATTCCCTCACCGTCATGTTTCCCTGCTGCAGTCCCAAAAACTCCTTCCTCTTGTTTTTGAGTTCACCTCTTGGGATGTAATGGTTGCGGAAGCTACGTTTGAACTCTTCCCAAGTGATGCTCTCAGGGTCATGATGGGCAGCCACGTAGGCGGTCCACCAATCAGCAGCAGGTCCATGCAATTGATGAGAGGCAAACAGCACCCTCTCATACCCTTGGCATTGTATGATCCTCATCTTACTTTCAATGGTCTTCAGCCAATCATCTGCCTCCAGAGGTTCAGCAGCACTTGCAAACTTTGGAGGTTGAGTTCCTAGAAACTCACTCAACCTTGGTTGGCGTGGTGCAGCTTGTGGAGGTGGAACTTGATGCAAGTTGGCCACCACTTGAGTCAAGTTCTGAATGAGCTGATTTTGATTCTCTAGCATTTGGTGGAGGGGATCAACTCCTTCACGGCGACCACCCCGGTCCTGGCCTCCAGAAAGATGAGGGTTGCATGCCTCATCGTTGTTGTTGGCGGGGTTGGCAGAATGTCCTTTTCCTCTTCCGGCCATCTGGCAGAATCAACCAATGTTAATTTGAAAGCATTTAGTATCATCTTACTACTTTCATTTGTTTGTACTTTGAAGTGTTGAGGCTTTGTTATTCTTCTCTAACGGTTCACTTTTCACACAAAAATAAATGCAATATTATTTCATGTGGGTTCACACCCCAAAACAAAACAATCTAAAGACGAGGCTGTGGACAATTGCTCATGGCTTCCACAACTCACGTCACACACCAAGCATTATCACACCATTAACTTAACTTAACGACTCGCCTATTCAACATCTTGCTGACTAAGGGAGGGACTCTACACTACTTGTTTTCTTGAGCTGGCTCCTCGGGATCTTCCTCATCATTTCGGCTTCCTTCTGACTCTGCATTGGGTGGGGAAGCTGCTGGTGGAGAAGTGCGACGACGCCTGATCGCTCAGCGATCCGGGGAGTCAGGAGTCCATGTATCATTCACGGTGACACACAGTTCATTCCCATCTCCTCTTTCTCTTGCCCTCAGGCATGCTCGCAGCAACGCCTCGGTTTCCTTCAGGGTCTCACGAACATCCTGAAGCTCCTGCTGACACTCCTGCAGTCGAGTGCTGAGCATAGCAGCATCCTCCAAGCACAAGTCCATGTGCTCATGGGAAGTCCCTTGCTGCACCGGTGGGTACTTGTACTCCGTGGTACCACTCTCACGCTGGAGGACATACATGTACTCAGTCCTGTCCAGGTGGCGACGATAGATGTGACTTTGGCAGGTGATGGCCTCCCAGGTGACATCCTTCTCCGCATCGACCTGTGTCGCTCTGCAAGCTGGAGAGTGGTGGATCTTAAGTAGCTGATTTTCGTGTATAATTCTCATCTCTGAACTCCATTCTTCCCTCTTCTCACGGATGGTCCTGGTGGAGTTATAGTGGATGATTAGCTTGCCCGTATTGCCGGCGGCTTCGAGCATACGTCGAAGACGGCGCACAAGCCTCCTACTGCCAATCCGTAGGAAAGGTACGTCACTGGACGGCTCTCCTCTCTTTCGGCAAGGGCAACTACGGGAACTCTCCCTCCTGTGGACTTGCGAGTGGTGCGAATCATGCGAACCATATAAAAACAAAAAGCATTTAAACTTAGGTTAGATAAACTTTTAAACAAAAATCCTATTTTGAATGAAAATTGGGGTAAGATGAAGAAAGTGACTTCATTAAATAACACTTTTCAACACACACCTTGTAAAATAGTTTTTAAGAAAATAGGGCCCTTAAATACGTCCATTTCTACCTAGGTCCATGTTCCTACGGGCAACCTTGGCTCTCATACCACTTCTGTCACACCCGGTTTTTCCGAAGAACAACCAAGTGAATATCACATGTATGCCAGGATCATTTTCTCATACATGTGATATTCACTTGGTTGTTCTTCGGAAAAACTGGGTGTGACAGGGAAGGAATGTAAAAGTCCAAAAAATGCAAAGTCAATAACGTGAGTGTTGATTCCCATTTGTGTTGGAATGCATGAAAATGGGACTTACAAAATTTTTTGTACAAGTGATGATGCACATGGGTGTCCAACCAAACGATCTCTCAAATTCATTTGAAGGTGTTTAGCCAAGGTTGAATTAAACACCATGTGTAAAGTTCTCATGTGTAAGGGGGAGTTCAAATTCAAATTTGAACTCAATTGTGCCCCTAAAGTTGCTGCCAAAAAATTGGAGCACACATGTATCCTCATATCTTTGAATTCGAGGAAATCCATGGTGGCCACATTCTGATTTCAGAGTGGGCTAAAAAGGAGTTAAACATGATCATTTCCAATTGTGAGCTGAATTCAAATTTGAAAGTGAACTTCACACTGGATTTGGTTTATTAAAATTTCTGCTCACGTTTAAACTCCCGAATTGAAATATCAGATTGAGGGGATTTACATGAATGAAGACCTTTTAAAAACATTTGGAGGATAAGAAGAGGAGTAAAGGGGGTAGATCCCACATGTCATTGGGCCGCTTTAACTTGCTCCCAAAGACTTCCTCTGTTCGGTGTTGAACACCACCCGAGCCTCCTCAGAGCGCCAACGAGGGCAGCCACCTCCAGCTTCTTGCATCGAGCTGGCGACCTGCTCGTGGCTTCAACATCTCACGTCGTGATCCTCTCACTCACCAACCGAGCTGCAAGCGGAGGCCACCTCCTTGCTGCTTCCGTCGTGCTAGCAACCAGCTCATGGGATTGAGTAGCTCCCGACGTGATCTTTTGCTCACCCAAAAACAGCAACCCGGGCGTTATTTTCCCCTCACACAGGAACTGAACTGACACCACGGAATTTAAAAATGTGAACTGAACACGACCGAAGGTTAACACCCGGAAATCACATTAAGTTTGTGGGAGTGGCTGGGTATTTTGAATTTAAAAGGTGGAGCCACTGTTGTTTGGAGGGGGAAACATCGACGGGACCCGCAGGTCAGTGGAACTGAGACAACAGTTGAGTCTCCTTCTGTGCGAGCTCGACATGGAGGAAGCAACCGAGCTTCTTATGCCTTGCTCCCGAAGGCAGTCCATCCACTTTGTTGTTGATCGATACGTCTCTGTGCTGCACCAGCAAAATCACATGCACCCTCTGCTCCTCACGCACGCTCAACCGAAGGAGAAACACACAGTGCGCCCTCTGCTCCTCACCACGATCAACCTCCGGCCACTGTGGCGCCTAGCTGAGTCGACCAAGAGATGCGCCGGCCTCCACTGGACATCATCCAAACCTCCACAGCTCGTTCCCGACCTTCCTCCGACGCGCCCGAGCTGTTCTTCCTCTGAAAAACCGAACATGTCGCGCCCTCACAGCTCCACAGCGCCCGGCCGATTCCAAGCATCTTCCGGCACGACCACACCATCCTAAGGTGCGCCATGAGGTGTAGATCATGCTCCCGATATCCCTTTGCTCAACTCCATTGCCGTCTAGAAGTAATTTGAAAATTGGCGCCGGTGTACGTGAGGAACTGCCGATAACTAAGTCGGGAAATTCTCCAAATGTGGTTGATCGTTCTTCCTTTGGTTCAAACCACAGCAACCTCAGACCCTAGCCCTCCCATGCCGAAGCACGAAGCAAACCATCCCTCCTCCACTCCGGGCGACGAGAATTCACCGCCGGTGGGAAGAACAGCTCGGCTCACCGTTGAGCTCCCATTTGTGGACGTTTTCGGCGCGGGTTAGGGTCAGCATCTTGTTCTACGACCTCTAGGGATGGTGTACGGCACCTCAGCTCGTCGGAAGAGGCAAGGGACATGCCGGAACGCGTTGAAGCCATGCAGCCGAGCCACCCCACCGATGCCGACATGTTTCGGGTTGTTGTCATGAGGTGAGACCTTGCCCGGCTGCTAGGTCTCGATGTAAGGATGGTGTAGAGAGAAAACGGAGCCGATTTGGTTGAGAAACGATGGAGAACGGCGCGCACCATGATCCGGTTTTCGGTGCGCACGAGTGCCTATCGAGAGGTTGAAGAAGTGCCTGACAGGAGGGGCCCACATTTGAATTTTCTGTGGAGAATTAAATCCAGAAATTGACCAACCTTTGCAAGCCCATAACTTTGTGTAGAAAACTCCGAAAAGGGTGAGACCAATTTTGTTGGAATCCGCATAAGGAGTACTTCACAGAGGAACAAATTGCATGCTATGAAAATGCCCAGTATTTTCTGTGGAATTCTTTTTAGTAAATCCTTTAGGAATTAGTTCCAGGAAGGATTCTCTATGAAAGATTCCCAAATTTGGGCAGCAAATCTTTTTCCTAGTTCCTGAGCTCCAGTAAAAATCTTATGATTTTTGGAGCTGATTAAGAGGGATTAATCAGTAGGTTATCTCAGGGTTAAATAAATTAGCTAAAAATCATGGAATTAAATTCCAGAAAAATTGTTCAAACTTCCATAACTTTCTGCAGGGATGTCCAAAATTTGTGAAACAATTATTTTTTGAATTCCTCTCGGTCACTTCTTTGCAGAAATGCAACGAATTTGGTCTGAAGATCTCTGGAATTTTCTACAAAATTCATCAAAGTTAAATCTTTGGGAATTAATTCTAGAATATCCTTGTTATGTAATTTCCTCAAATTTGGCCAGAAGATTCTTTATCATATTAGTGATCTCCTGTAAAATTTGAGCTTCATTGGAGTTCATTTGCTAGGCTAAATTCTCTTCCCAAGTTCAGCCTTCATTTGAAAATTTCAAATCAAACAGAAACTTTTTCAGAATTGTTCACCAACTTGAAAAATTCATATCTCCCTGTAGGTAGATCCAAAAATGGTGAAACAAATTTTGTTAGAACCATATAGACCTTCTCTAGTTAGATCTTCCACTGTTAGCCATGTAAAAACTTCAGATTTGGGATCAAAATTCAGAGAAGCCTTGTACTTGTGGGAATTTTGGAGACCACAAGCTTCAATGAAATTTCTCCAAATTGCTCAGATCATCCTTTGAAAGTTTAGTATCCACTGGAAAAATCCTAAAGCCAATTAAGGAACCTAACTATGGTGGCGATGCACCATAAGACATATGACGGAACTACGTTGCCTCACAAAAGAAAATCCTAACCGGCTTACACCGGCATATACGTATCCGTAGGTGGCACTAAGACGGTCATTCACAAACGTGTTCTACTCGGACTACGGTTTTCGTGGTTAGTACCTGCATAAATCACACACAGTCATTGGGTCCGGCTTCACACAGAACCCGGTCGAAATACAGTTTCATACACCCGTTTGTCATCACTCGCATGGGTATTCTCAAGCCAAATGTGCCTTGAGCTACGTGTTCATGTTACTAACCATGTGACGGGGTCTCCCATACTTGCCCGTAGCACGCCAGGGAAGGGCGTTGCTGAAATACCCCAAACGACATGAAGAGTCGTAGAGGATACCCAAGCTGGCCGGGTTACCTGCCACCCGTGAGGCTCCACCCTTCAGCTTGTGCGCACTGGTGGACAGCGCTTACATGCACCCCCCACGAAATGAAAAGTCCCGAGATGCATGATTTTCTGACATAGACTAATAAGTTTGATTGCCACCTTCATAATATGCTAATATAGTAGTCCTTATGCGGGCCTAGTACCGTTATCTCACCGTATCCTAAGTTTTTATCGTAATATGATCCTCAATCCATGCGCTATTCCCAACGTGGCTCTGATACGACGGTGTGAGTGGCACGACCCAGATCACGGGTCCGTGCACGCTCGCCCGGAAATCGTATTGGGTGGTGCCGTGCGACGCGGCACCCAACAGCACACGAGTCAAGGACAAACATAATACATAAATCATATGCGGAAGCGTACAAAGAGTACATTACAAATACTTTACCTCAAATATTACTACAGCGGAAGACTATAACTCTCACGACTCATTTCTAACTTAGCATCAAAGGAACTGTCCAGCCCGCGGACGTTTCTTACTAGCAACACGAATATCGAACCACAGCGGCGAGGATGCTCATGAGTAACTACTCGGAGGTTTCCGAGTCTCATTGGCAACCATTCTCATAAGCATAGTCAATACCTGCAAAACAACTAGTATAGTATCTATCAACATAAAGCTCAGCAAGACTTAACCGTCAAACCTAGTCATGAAACTCTACATGAGGGTATAAACATAAAGTAGGATAGTATAATGCATAATACTCGCCTAAATGTGAATCCTTACTTTCAAGTCTTATTAGCAGCAAATTAAGAGTAACCTTGGGCACGCCACATCTGTAGTCAACAGTCAAACAAGAAAAGCTTTCCCCTGATGTAAATTGCTAATGGTGGAAATGAATCGAGTTTGCACTTTTCTGTTCATGAAAGATAACAGCACAAAGCTAGTATGAACTTCAATCCACAATGATTAGTTATTATCTCAATTGCAAATTCTTACTACGTCACGACTGTGAGAACAAGTATGCTCAATCCTCTTCTGCGAGCGACGGTGATTCGAATAAAAAACAACCGGACAACACGACATGTATGCCCGTACTGAACGTTAACTACAGCAACCATCACTGACGTTGTAAGTGGCAGACTTTCCCCCGTTTCACCTACGTTAAATTGATCCAATCATCCCGTACAGTAGCCACCCTCATGATGCACCTACCAACATGAGATGTCATGAGAGTGTTACCCACATACTGCACACCGGCCCTCTCGCCTGAGGCGACCGGAGAGTCCCAACGCAAGCTTCCTTAGGTACATTAGTTTACTGGGTCCCATATGTAAAAGCCCAAGAAAGTGACTTGCAAAAGTGTTCTTTTCATCACCTCACAACACCACAGTTCATTTTGTAGATAGCTCATGAACACTTGTGAAGAGCAAGTAAACACCATCAAAAGGGGTGATTAGAGGGGAAAGCCCTAATTTCAAAAAGTAGGAGTCATACACATAAACATGAAAAGTTGAGCTCACCCCTAGACCTTAAATAGTCTTGGGAAGGCTCAGGCAAAATTTTATGCAAATCCAATACTTTTTGAGGCACTTTTGGAGACATTTGAAAAAGGGGCCAATTTGAATGCAAATTCAAATTGCAACCACTTTCGTCACCTGAATTTAAAAGTTGACTTTCATATTCAAACTCAGCACATTTTTCTGAGTTAGTCCACCAATTTTCATCCTCAGTGGAGTTCATCTTGTCGGGGGCTAAATTTGCATTAATTTAAAACTGAATTTGAATTTCAATTCAAATGTGCAGCAAATTTAGCCAAACCAGTTTCAAATTGAGGAAATAAAATTCAAACCATGACTTTGGGGCTAAGTCTCTCATTCAATTGTGAGTAGCTGGAATCTTTTCAGTAAAAATTTGTAAAAGAATTAGAGGGAGAGCTGGGGCCCACTGGTCAGTGACTCAGCTCTACTAACCGACTCAAACCGAAGGAAATCGACCACAGCGACCGTCCGGTGCCTGCAGAGGCTGCCAGCTCGCTTGGGGCTTCCACCTCACGGTGAAAAATTTCGGCTCAAAGGCCAGCACATCGAGCTGCTCCACCCTTCCTTCTGTTCCCAAGCGAATACAAACATGTTCCGAGCTATTCTCCAGACCCCGCGCAAGAACTCGTCGCCGTTTCCTCTGTTCACCATTGACCGGCCGATCCCGGCTGCTTCACGCGCCACCACCAGAGAAGAAAAGGTGTGCCCGTGTGTGAGGAAGCTGTAGGAGGAAACCTTTCACCGTTTCATGCGGGGTAGAGCGAGAATTCTGAGTTTTCCCCCAGGTGCACCTTAGGGTTAGAAATCGGCCGTCGGTGAAATTCGTTGCACAGAGGCACCAGCCGGTCGAGCTGCAGCTCACACACGCTCTAGACACTTGTGCGCGTCTTTCCGAGCAAGAACCCGCAGGAACAACCATCCCAAACCCTAGTTTCACCGATAACAGTTCGGCGGAAGAGAGGGTCACCGGTGAGGTCCGGGTTGCCAGTCGTTTAGGTCCCAACCAAGGTCATGCCGAGTTTCCCGAGGCTTCCCTGGACATGGTGACGCGATTAGTGCGTGAAGGGGGTGGTCAGGAGGACGGGAACACATTGCCAATGTTGCACAGAGACATAGCACTCGTCGCCGGTGAGCTACAGCGGTTAGCAGGCGGCGGCATGATGTCCAACGTGTTCAGCGTCCAAAGTTACGTGGGGGCGGCAAGTCTCACTGTCGCCGGCGAGCTAGGTTGCCAGGAACGCCGACCTTGCCGGAGCTCCGGCGGCTCGGGGCGGTGGCGTCGGGAGGTGGACGAAGGCACGGGTCCCATGTGTCAGCCGCTGAGTTAAGCGCGCGCGAGAGCGTGGTTAGTTTAAATTAAACTGGTGGGCCCCGCTGTCAGTCTCCGGTTGAGTGCGGGAGACGATTTTCTGTAGCAAAATAATTCAGGGCTCAGCCCAAACTTTAGAAATTCATAACTTTGTTTACAAGTGTCCAAATCCAGTGAACCAAATTTTTTTGGATTCATCTCTTCGAGTACTATCCAGAAAAACAAGTTTCAGCTCATGAAACTTAATAGTTTTCCAGAATTAATTCCCTAAAATATTAACTGTTGGGAATTTTATCTCGAGAATTACTTTAGAAAAAATTCTGAATTTGGCTGAGAGGTTCATTGGAAAATCATTGAGTCACAGGAAAAATTTCAGACCCATCCAAGTTAATTTAGTCCCCCTAATGGTGTGATTAATTGAACTGCCCTGAGAAAATAGAAAAATGTACAGAAACATTTTTACATCTGACCCTTAACATCTGACCAGCAGCAACAAGGCAAGCTCCGGTTTACATTAACCAATTTGACAAAGTTTTGCTTTATGAAGACTTAGTATGTGGTATGGATGTGCATTAGGTGTAGGATTGATGAAACCCAAGTGCATAACCGGATTTTTCCTATAAGAGTGAGGGTAGTGTCTAAGTCCTCGAGTAGACAAGCTATGCTTAATGATTCATAGAACTTTGGTACAAGTCGAGTAGTTGGAATCTACTCGCGAGTTAGGCTTTGGGACACACGGGATTGGTTCGAGTGATGTGAGATCATTTTAGTAAGAAAATGAGACTAGGAAGGGGCTAGGGTGCAGCAAGAGGAAGTCTTGTGTGCGCAGCCCTGTCCGTGTCGATTGAGGACTGATCCATGTGCGGCCCTGCTGAACAAGTATTGAACGTACCGAAGGCATATCGGATATATGGGCCCCGATAAACCGATGTAACCTATACCTCCGGGCGTCGAGGCATAACGCACCGATTTATAGGTGTAGGCTGAGGACAGCAAGGAGCAAATCTGCTAACGGGCACAGAGAGATGCTCCGTGTAGGGAACCTCCTGCTCGTTTCGGTGCGACCGGTTCGACGTTTGGGCTGTTGGGTGAAAGGTTGTCCCGTATGACATCGAGTGAGTGTGTTGTGCAGCTCCACGGGTGGGCGTACGTGACGTGCTATTCGGGCATCCCTGCAGGTGTATATCGAGTTGATTCGCCATCCCTCGCGGTGATAAGTACCGCTTGTTCACTGTGTCGTGACGTTGATAAATTATGGAACGCTATGATTCAATTCTGCTAATATGTATAATTGTATTGCTACATGTGTACCACCAAATACTGCTCACTAAATTTCAGATTACTGAACTGTTAACTTGTGGCTAAAAGATAAAATAAGGATGAACTTGTAGGCATATCCGTTTGCTGCAAATTTACCATCCCATCTTTGTTGTGAGCTGCATGTAGAGTTTCATGTGTAGGTGAGTCGGTTAAGTCTTGTTGAGCCATCGTGCTCACGGTTGCTGCTATAAGTGTTTTTCAGGTGAGGAGTATCCCACGGACTAGGGGTACGAGTCCACCGGCGAGGGGTACCCTCTGTCGGGGACCACGGCTGAGTAGGAGCCGTACACGCCGCGCTGAGCTGAGGAATGCAGCTAGTGTGGGTTGCCCATAGGGATGGGCAACCGACTTTTTCTAGGTAGATGGTGTGAGTTGTATAAACATAGCTTCCGCTTTTGTAATATAAACACTAGTTTGTTACTGAAGTATTGTACTACTTTATACATTTCAGTTGGTTTTCTATGTAATACAATATCGTTCTTATGATGTGTGCTGTCAGGTGTCGCATCGTGCGGCACCACCCTCTGTGATACTGTATTAGTGGATTCCGGTCCGCCACAGGTTGGTATCAGAGCTGCATTGGGGATAGCACACTAATTAAGGACTGTATTACAGGAAAACATAGGTTTACGGTGAGGATTCGCTAGTTTGCCCATGTAAGGACTATATTAGCATAGTTACTTAAAGTGGCAAGACTAAGATATGTGTTATAATTCTGAATTTTAACTATGTAATGATGCACCTACGCTTTGGTAAGAATGGTAAGGAACGCCACTGAAAGCGCTTTAATTTCGGCTAGCTCCCCTGACGAGGAACGTGGTTCAGGGATAGGTCTCACAGCTTGGTGTGAGACGTCAATATGAAACTCTTGGACTATTCATGTTACTGAGTTCATATGAAAAGCTGATCCCTAGAGTGCATTAGTCAATCAAGTGGACACCCCATCGTGTGGTCAGTAACGCGATAGTGTGTTCGTCTGGAAATAGCCCAGGAGGACATACGCAGCGCTTGCCATCGGCGTGCCCTGCAGGGCAGTAGGTGGTATCTGTTGGGGTGATAAAATTCCCAACCGTGATTACCCGTTCATGCTCTACTCGGGTTCCTCGTCGTGTGGTGTAAAAACACGATCTTGTACCTTGAGACGTGGCTTAACTCAAGGACGGCCGTATGGCAATGTTACGGGTGTTTGTATTTACTTTCAAATATGGACCTTCCTGAAATGAACATAACCTTTGAGTGCATCATTATTGGGTGTTTTTTCTGCAGGTACTAACTATGTATGTATTCCGTGTAGTATACGTGTGCGAGAGACCGTTTAGTGCCACAATTGAGACGTATATGCCGGTATAATCTGGTTAGGATTTTCTTTTTCTGAGGAACGTAGTACAGACATATCATAGGCATGTGCATGAAATATAATGGTAACAAGGAACTAAAATCACCAAGTTTCAACATTTAGGACCCTGGCTGGGTAGAGAAGTTCAATAGTTGATCAGTGTAGTTCAAAGGGATTGAAAAACAGAGTGCTCTGTTTTGGCAGCAAGTCTGCTTAATTTGACAGAGCATAACTCACAGATTTTTTAGCTAATGGAGGTGTGGGATATAGTTCTGGAAAGGTGTTTAAGTACTCTACAACTTTGTTGTAGACTTCCAGAGCTGAATCACACCTTAAACTGACTGAAATTCCAGATGATTGTAAACTGTCCAGAACCAGGACAGAGTCAAAACACTCTCTGGACTGTTCTGTTTTTCAAGCATAACTTCCTGTAGAAAAATCTAAAATAATCATATGATACATCTTTGTAAAGGGTAGGAGATGTGTTACATCTTTGTAATTCAATGTTTCTGAAATTTCAGCATAGAACTCAGTGGAAATTAGAGTTGAAAACATCAACTTCCAAAGGAGGTGCTGTTGAAATTCTTCCAGAAATTCTGTTAACTTTGAATTATCGTAACTTTTTAACCAAAGCTGATCTAAGGGCAAATAAATACTCGTTGGAAAGATACTGAAGTTAACTTTAACTTTGGTATGCAGTTTGAGTCATGAAAATGTCCAGCACCAGATCAAAATCTGCAATATGTAGAAACTGGTCATTCTGGCAGAGGGATGACAGTTGAACTCATTTGAGAGATTGTTGTACCCTAGGGGGTTTATGTACTTCCAGTGGGGTAGAACATACTCATGAGGTGTTATCTTCAACTAGTGAAAGATTTGAGTAGATGTTATACTCAAGTTTCTTTTGCTAGAAACCATTTTAGTGTCGTATTGAAGATAAAAGGGTAGTATACGTGATGACAAAGCGATATTAACGTCTAGTAGTGACCAAACCTAGTTGAGATGAACTTCCAAAGAGGAAGTCCGTCAAGATGGATTTAACTAGCTTGTATTTGTTCTGGTAGTGGTGTATCTTGTGCAAAGTTATTACATTATCTACATACGAGATGTATCGCATGTTTTACTGTCATTATATTTTACGCCTATTTTTTTGGACTGCATGAAGTATGTTGCGGGACTGATGTTATTGTCGTATGGTTGCAGATGGTTCGCACTTGAACCACGCATGAGATCAGTGGCTCTAGCCAGAAGGATGGTGATGACTCCCAGCCACCTTCCGACGACAGCACCCCACAGCAACAACCACCACCGCCGCCTCCGCTTACACTAGCGGATGTGATCGCGGCCCTGGTGGATAATCGTGAGGAGCAGACCAACCTGCTCCGCGCGATCATGCAAAATACGTCCCAGGCAGGGGGGCGTCAAGAGAGAGGGCCTCGTGAGCCCACGCTGTGATGTACTCGGACTTCATGAGTACGCACCCTCCGGTGTTCACTGAAGCAGCAGAACCCCTGGAGGCCTACAACTGGCTGCGGACAATTGAGTCCATGTTTGGGCTGCTCCAATTTACGGAGCGCCAGAAGACTCTGTTCACGGCGCAGCAGCTTCACGGTGCCGCTGGTGCGTGGTGGGCGAACTATGTCGCCTCACTGCCGGCTGGCCATGCCGTGGGGTGGGAAGAATTCCGGGAGGTGTTCCGCGCCTACCATATCCCTCCCGGGATAATGAAGCGGAAGTTCCAAGAGTTCTTGGAGCTGAAGCAGGACAGGAGGAGTGCCCATGACTACTCCCATGCCTTCAACCATCTGGCGCAATATGCGTCGGATTATGTCTCCACCGAGGAGAAGAAGCGAGAGCACTTCTATCGGGGATTACATCCCGAGATGAAGACGCATCTCGTCCAATGCAATCACGGCACGTTCAATGATCTAGTCAATGCCGCGATCATGCAAGAAGATGCTCAGCGGGAGTTGGCGACTGAGCAGCGGAAGTGCAGCACTCCGCCCAGCAGTGGGGGTGGAGCTCCCCAGAAATACCGCATGGTGTATCGGACACCATCCGGTCAGCAGTGGCATCCACCGGCGGGGCCCCAGCAGTTCGGGGGTCGTTCTTCCAAGGCACCCCCGTTCCGACCGCCGGTGCCACCACCGCGACCGCAACAACAGCAGCAGCAGCAGACGGTACCCCGGGCGTTCCCACCGCCACAACGCGCCCCGGGTTTCCATCCGCCGATCAGCGGAGGACCGCCTCGCTACACTTGTTTTACGTGTGGTCAGGCGGGCCATTTCTCGAAGGACTGTCCCCAGGGGCAGCAGAGCAGCGGGCAAGCCCAGTTCCAGGGCGGTGCTCGAGGCTGACCTGCGGTCAAGAAGGTTGGTCAGCGAACTGGGGGCGTTCGCAACCTCGACAATGAGGACGCCCCAGAGGGAGACAACGTGCTGGCGGGTACGTTCACTCTCAACGATCAAGCAATCATCATATTATTTGATTCGGGTGCAACCCATAACTTCATAAGTGCATCATATGTGGTTAAGCATCAACTGGAAGCCTTTCCAACCGAGTGCTCTTATATGATCTGCTCACCGGGAGGAAAGATTTCAGCAACTATGATGATTCTGAAAGCACCTCTGTGCTTAGGTGGGATGATATATCCCACCACTATGATTATCCTTGAGGGGCAAAAGATTGATGTAATCTCAGGGATGTCATGGCTCAGTTACCATGGCGCTGTCCTAGAAACCTTATCACGGATGGTTCACCTCAACTCCCCACTACACCGTCCACAATCCCTCATACTAGACAATCCAGTCCCGGAAGTTTGAGCAACTCATAACACTGAAGCTCTCAAGCTAGAGGATATCCCCGTAGTCCGGGAATACCCCGATGTGTTTCCGGATGATCTTCTGGGCATGCCACCTGAACGGGATGTAGAGTTTAAGATTGAGCTTGCACCCGGGACTAATCCCATCTCATGGAGGCCATACAAAATGGCTCCAAATGAGCTGGCTGAATTGAAAGAGCAGCTCAATGATCTGTTGAGCAAAGGTTTCGTTCGACCGAGTTCCTCGCCTTGGGGATGCTCGGCGCTGTTCGTCAAGAAGAAGGATGAAACCTTGAGGCTGTGTGTGGATTACCGGCCGCTCAAGGCTGTCACAATCAAGAACAAATACCCACTGCCCCGCATTGACATCATGTCTGATCAGCTTGTGGGTGCAAGTGTGTTCTCCAAGATGGACCTTCGCTCCGGGTATCATCAAATAAAAATCCAGGCGGAGGATATCCCGAAGACGGCCTTCTCGATGAGATATGGCTTATATGAATATCTCATCATGTATTTTGGTCTCACCAATGCACCGGAACATTTCATGTATATTATGAACTCGGTGTTCATGCCGGAGCTGGACAAGTTTGTTGTGGTGTTCATCGATGATATCTTGGTTTACTCCAAGACAGAAGCAGAACACGCCGAACACTTGAGAATCGTTCTTCAACGATTGCGGGACCATAAGCTCTACGTCAAGTTCAGCAAATGTGAGTTCTGGATCAGCCAACTGCCATTTTTGGGACATATTATCTCAGCGGAAGGCATCGCGGTTGACCCAAACAAAATTGAGCAAGTGCTGAAATGGAAAGCCCCTACTTATGTCCATGAAGTCAGAAGCTTCCTCGGTTTAGCAGGATATTACCGGAGATTCATTCCAAGCTTCTCTAAGCTTTCTAAGCCGATGACAGAGTTACTTAAAAGGGAACGAAATATGTTTGGAACTCAGCATGTGAAGGAGCGTTCCAAGCATTAGTGAAGCATCTCACAACAGCCCCAGTCTTAGCTCAACCAGATACAACCAAGCCCTTCGACGTGTATTGTGATGCGTCCGGCATCGGGCTCGGCTGCGCGTCTATGCAGGAAGGACGTGTGGTCGCATATGGCTCACGCCAACTTCGAAACCATGAGCAGCACTATCTGACTCATGATCTTGAGCTCGCTGCTGTGGTTTTGGCGCTGAAAATGTGGAGGCACTATCTCCTGGGGAATTTGGTGCACCTCTACACCGACCACAAGAGCTTGAAGTATATTTTTACCTAGAAGGAGCTGAATATGAGGCAAAGGAGGTGGTAATAACTAATCAAAGATTATGAGATTGAGATTCATTACCACCCCAGCAACGCGAATGTGGTTGCCGACATGCTGAGTCGGAAATCATATGTCCATAACCTCACCATTAAACCGGTGGAGGAGGAAGAGCCGAGTTTATACTTGGTTCCTTATGGATTGCTCTACAACCTTGCTCTAATACTACCATTAGGGAGGACATCATTGCAGCTCAGAAAGTTGACAAGGGTATGGCGCATCTCCGGAGATGGATAGACAATGGGGAAATCAAATGTTTCCAGAAAGATGATGAGGGGACGCTATGGTTCAATGATCGCATAGTCGTACCCCGGAATATGGAGCTGAGGAAGAAGATACTTGATGTAGCTCACTTGTCTAAATTCTCAATTCATCCGGGCAGGAACAAAATGTACCAAGATTTGAAGAGAAAATTTTTGTGGACACGGATGAAGCGGGAAGTGGCTAAATACGTTTCCAAGTGTGATATGTGTAGACGAGTGAAAGTGGATCATATGAGGAAATCAGGGCTTCTGCAACCCCTGAAAATCACGGCATGGAAATGGCAAGATGTGATCATGGATTTCATTTTGGGATTACCCCTAACTTCCAACAAGCATGATTCCATTTGGGTAATCGTTGACCGATTAACCAAGTCGGCTCACTTCATTCCTGTGCATACACGTTACAGTGCAAGCAAATATGCAGAGCTGTACATTGCGAGAATTCTATGCTTACATGGGGTACCCAAGACCATAGTCTCAGATCGAGGTGCATTATTTGTGTCTCGTTTTTGGGAGCAGTTGCACGCTGCATTGGGTACTAAGCTGATTAGAAGCACCGCCTATCACCCTTAGACGTATGGGCAAACAGAGAGGGTGAACCAAGTACTAGAAGACATGTTGAGAGCGTGTGCCATCCAGCACGGTAGAAACTGGGATGATCATCTACCATTGGCGGAATTCTTGTACAACAATGTCTATCAAGCAAGTATCAAGATGGCACCATATGAGGCTCTCTACGGTCACAAATGCCGTACCCCATTAAACTGGTGCGAGTCCGGTGAAAGGGTCACGTTCGGGGTTAATGTGGTGAACGACACCGAAGAGCGCGTTTGAATCATTCAAGCAAACTTGAAGGCCGCTCAATCCCGACAGAAAATCTACGCTGATAAGAGTCGTAGGCCACTGCACTTTGACGTCGGGGAACACGTGTACCTCCGTGTATCTCCAATGAAGGGCGTGCACCGATTCGGCGTGAAGGGGAAGCTCGCCCCCAGATTTATTGGACCCTATGTTATCACCGAGAAGTGTGGAACATTGGTGTATAGACTGGATCTACCGGCATCTCTCGCTGGTGTTCATGGCGTTTTCCATGTTTCACAACTACAAAAATGTCTGAAATATACGGCTGCTGTTCCCACCGAAGACATCGGCGAGCTGCAACCGGATTTGACGTATGGTGAATATCCGGTGACAATTATTGATGAGAAGGCCCGGACCACACGTAGCCAAACGCTGTGGTTCTACAAGATACTGTGGAGTAACCACCCCGCCGAAGAAGCGACGTGGGAGAGTGAGGAATTCCTTCGCTCAAACTACCCAGAGTTCATGGCGTCTCATCACGGGTGAGTTCCTATTACATCGCTGTCTCTTCTTTTGTAATCTCGGGACGAGATTCTTTTAAGGGTGGAAGGATTTAAAAGCCCAAGAAAGTGACTTGCAAAAGTGTTCTTTTCATCACCTCACAACACCACAGTTCGTTTTGTAGATAGCTCATGAACACTTGTGAAGAGCAAGTAAACACCATCAAAAGGGGTGATTAGAGGGAAGCCCTAATTTCAAAAATTAGCAGTCATACACATAAACATGAAAGGTTGAGCTCACCCCTAGACCTTAAATAGTCTTGGGAAGGATCAGGCTAAATTCCATGCAAATCCAATACTTTTTGAGGCACTTTTGAAGACATTTGAAAAAGGGGCCAATTTGAATGCAAATTCAAATTGCAACCACTTTCGTCACCTGAATTCAAAAGTTGACTTCATATTCAAACTTAGCACATTTTTCTGAGTTAGTCCACCAATTTTCATCCTAAGTGGAGTTCATCTTGTCGGGGGCTAAATTTGCATTAATTCAAAACTGAATTTGAATTTCAGTTCAAATGCGCAGCAAATTTAGCCAAACCAGTTTCAAATTGAGGAAATCAAATTCAAACCATGACTTTGGGGCTAAGTATCTCATTCAATTGTGAGTAGCTGGGATCTTTTCAGTAAAAAATTGGAAAAGAATTAGAGGGAGAGCTGCGGCCCACTGGTCAGTGACTCAGCTCTACTAAACCGACTCAAACCGAAGGAAATCGACCACGGCGGCCGTCCGGCGCGTGCAGAGGCCGCCAGCTCGCTTGGGGCTTCCACCTCACGGTGAAAAATTTTGGCTCAAAGGCCAGCACACCGAGCTTCTCCACCCTTCCTTCTGTCCTCGAGCGAAAACGAACACGTTCCGAGCTATTCTCCAGACCCCGCGCCAGAACTCGTCGCCGTTTCCTCTGATCACCGGTGACCGGCCGATCCCGGCTGCTTCACTTGCCACCACCAGAGAAGAAAAGGTGCGCCCGCGTGTGAGGGGGCTGTAGGAGGAGACCTTTCACCGTTTCATGCGGGGTAGAGAGAGAATTCTGAGTTTTCCCCCAAGGTGCACCTTAGGGTTAGAAATCGGACTTCGGCGAAATTCGTTGCACAGAGGCAACCGCCGGTCGAGCTGCAGCTCACACACGCTCTAGACACTTGTGCGCGTATTTCCGAGAATGAACCCACAGGAATAACCATCCCAAACCCTAGTTTCACTGATAACAGTCCGTCGGAAGAGAGTGTCGCCGGTGAGGTCCAGGTTGCCAGCCGTTTAGGTCCCAACCAAGGTCATGCCGAGTTTCCCGAGGCTTCCCTGGACGTGGTCACGCAATTAGCGCGCGAAGGGGGTGGTCAGGAGGATGGGAACACATTGCCAATGTTGCACAGAGACATAGCGCTTATCGCCGGCGAGCTACGGCGGTTAGCTGGCGGCGGCATGATGTCCAACGTGTTCAGCATCCAAAGTTACGTGGGGGCGGCTAGTCTCACCGTCGCAGGCGAGCTAGGTCGCCGGGAACGCCGACCTCGCCGGAGCTCCGGCGGCTCGGGGCGGTGGCGTCGGGAGGTAGACGAAGGCGCGGGTCCCATGTGTCAGCCGCTGAGTTAAGCGTGCGCGAGAGCGCGGTTAGTTTTAATTAAACAGGTGGGCCCCGCTGTCAGTCTCCGGTTGAGCGCGGGAGACGATTTTCTGTAGGAAAATAATTCAGGGATCAGCCCAAACTTTAGAAATTCATAACTTTGGTTTCAAGTGTCCAAATCCAGTGAACCAAATTTTGTTGGGTTCATATCTTCGAGTACAATCCAGCAAAACAAGTTTCAGCTCATGAAACTTAATAGTTTTCCAGAGTTATTTCCCTACATTTTTAACTGCTGGGAATTTTATCTGGAGAATTACTTTAGGAAAATTCTGAAATTTGGCTGAGTGGTTTATTGGAAAATCCTTGAGTCACAGGAAAAATTTCAGACCCATCCAAGTTAATTTAGTCCCCCTAGTGGTGTGATTAATTGAACTACCCTGAGAAAATAGAAAAATGTACAGAAACATTTTTCAGATTTCCTCAAATCTTGATTAGGGCATAACTTCATCTAGAATTCTTCAAATAACATGAAACCAATTCCATTAGAACCATATCAAACTCTAGTTTCCAGAAAGTAATGGTTGGAGCCATGAAAATTCGTGGAAATCCATAGAGGCCCTAGTAATGACCAAATAGGCTTTTATTTGTACAAGGCCCAATGAACTTTTTTTCAAATGAAACTTGGTCAAGACTCTTGTTAGGACCCTACCAAACCACTATAAAATTTTCAGAACCAAAGGGGAGGGCTAGCTAGAGTTATGGTAATTACTTATTCAGTTCTAAACATTGCATTTAAATTGACATATAGTATATCATTTACGTGTAGTCGCTAAAGACGAAGAGACCCCGGAAGTTCTCGACTTCCTTCTTCTGGACGAAGCCTTAACATCTGACCAGCAGCAACAAGGCAAGCTCCGGTTTACATTAACCAATTTGACAAAGTTTTGCTTTATGAAGACTTAGTATGTGGTATGGATGTGCATTAGGTGTAGGATGGATGAAACCCAAGTGCATAACCGGATTTTTCCTATAAGAGTGAGGGTAGTGTCTAAGTCCTCGAGTAGACAAGCTATGCTTAATGATTCATAGAACTTTGGTACAAGTCGAGTAGTTGGAATCTACTCGCGAGTTAGGCTTTGGGACACACGGGATTGGTTCGAGTGATGTGAGATCATTTTAGTAAGAAAATGAGACTAGGCAGGGGCTAGGGCGCAGCAAGAGTAAGTATTGTGTGTGCAGCCCTATCCATGTCGATTGAGGACCGATCCATGTGCGGCCCTGCTGAACAAGTATTGAACGTACCGAAGGCATAACGGATATATGGGCCCCGATAAACCGATGTAACCTATACCTTGGGCGTCGAGGCATAACACACCGATTTATAGGTGTAGGCTGAAGGCAGCAAGGTGGAAATCTGCTAACGGGCATAGAGAGATGCTCCGTGTAGTGAACCTCCTACTCGTTTTGGTGCGACCGGTTCGATGTTTGGGCTGTTGGGTGAAAGGTTGTCTCATACGACATCGAGTGAGCGTGCTGTGCAGCTCCACGGGTGGGCGTACGTGACGTGCTATTCGAGTATCCCTGCAGGTGTATATCGAGTCGATTCACCGTCCCTCACGGTTATGAGTACCGCTTGTTCACTGCATCATGACGTAGATAAATTATGGAATGTTATGATTCAATTCTGTTGATATGTATAATTGTATTGCTACATGTGTGCCACCAAATACTGCTCACTAAATTTCAGATTACTGAACTGTTAACTTGTGGCTAAAAGATGAAATAAGTATGAACTTTTAGGCGTGTCCGTTTGCTGCAAATTTACTATCCCATGTTTGTTGTGAGCTGCATGTAGAGTTTCATGTGTAGGTGAGTCGGTTAAGTCTTGTTGAGCCTGCTCACGGTTGCTGCTATAAGTATTTTTCAGGAGAGGAGACGGACTCGGGGTACGAGTCCATCGGCGAGGGCTACCCTCCGTCGGGGACCACAGCCGAGTGGGAGACGTACACGCCACGCTGAGCTGAGAAATGCAGCTAGTGCGGGTTGCCCATAGGACTGGGCAACCGACTTTTTGAGACAGGGCTCTGATACCACTTGTCAAAGCTCTGATACCACGCTGTGAGGGACAGGACTGACGCCCCGTCGACAACAGGACCTCGTTGGGTGGTGCCGTGATATGAGGCACCCAACAGCACACGGGTCGAAGAAACACATCACGTTACATAAATCATTGCGGGAGCGTTCAAAAGTGTTTTACAAATACTTATCTCAAAATAAGATATAGCGGAAGACTATCACTCTCACGACTCATTTCTAAACTAGCAACAAAGAAACCGCCCAGCTCGTAGACGTCTTTTACTAGCAACACGAAGACAATCTGCAGCGGCGAGGATGCTCTTTGAGTAAGCACTCGGAGGTTCCTGAGTCTCATCGGCATCCCTTCTCTTAAGCATGAAGTCAAATACCTGCAAAACATCTCGGATAGCATCCGTGAGCATAACGCTCAGCAAGACTTAACCGTCACCCTAAACATGAAACTCTATGTGAGGTTATGAACCTAAAATAGGATGGCATAAGCATAATTAAACTCGCCTAAAAGTGAATCCTTACTTTCAGGTATTAATTTCAGAATTTTAAGTAATCTTTGGCATGCCACATTGGGAGTCCACAATCAAACAAGAAACGCTTTCCCCCGATGTAAGTTGCTCATGGCATAAAAGAATCGAGTTTGCACTAGCCTATTCATCAAGATCCAATACAAAGCTAGTATGAAACTTCAAACCAATGTGATTAGTTCCTTTCTCATGCAAGTTTTTACTACGTCACGACTGTGAGAACAAGTATGCTCGGTCCATTCCATGAGCGACGGTGACTCGAATCAATAACACACAGACTACACGACACGTACGCCCGTACTCGACATTGCCTACAACAACCATCACTGACGTCGTACGCGGCAGCTTTTCTCTCATTTTACCCCCGTTGAATCGATCAAGTCACCCCGTACAGTAGCAGCTCTCATGGTGCACCTGCCGACATGAGATGTCATGAGAATGTTCCCCACATACTGCACACCGGCCGTCCGCCTGAGGCGACCCAAAAAGTCCCAACGACAGCTTCCCGAGGTACATCGGTTTACTGGGTCCCATAATACCAGCATGAGTCCGGTACACAACTCAAACTTGTTCAACAGGGCCACATACGGATCGGTCCTTGAACGACATGGACAGGTCTATAGCACCCAGGCCCCTATGTCCTGCTGCTCCTACAACCTTCCAGTCTCGACTTTAACTTTATAATTCATTTATGAACCAATCATGTATGCCCCTGTTGTTCCTGAACATGCGAGTAGCATCTCACCACTCGACTTCTACTGAACCGTACTTAAGCATGGCAGTTCTACACGGTGAAAGACACCTACCCAACACTCCATGGGTTCATTTTGTTATGCAAGAGGAGTATCAAAAACTAGACCTAATGCACAATTCATATCTTAACCAAAAGTGAATACAAAATAAAAACTTAACAGTTGTTAAATGCAAAATGGAGTTTGGCTGTTTTGCAAGGTAGTCGTATATAAGCAGTTAGTATCCTTGCTGATCAACCCTTGATTCTCTGGAGCTTGATCCACTTCAATGAATGACTCCTTTGAATCCCCTTCGTTGTGGTTCCTATTGAAATGCACATGCACATGTTTTATAGCATGTAATGGAAAGAAGTTATAGAATGAAGTTCTTAGGAACAGAAGTTGTGTGGAATAGCCAGAAATGGCTTGGTTTGCCTCTTTTGTGAAAAGAAACAGAAATAACTAAATTGATATTAGTATTTTAGCTATACACTAATCACTTTCCCTAATGAACATAATAGATGAGCTGAAAAGATTTGAAAGCAACTGAAGAACAAGAACTCCAATGGCCTCAAAACTTTTACAGCAGATTCTATACTACCTAGGGATTTAGCTTTCCTTAATTTTCTATGATTTTTGGAGCTATGGATTGCCCAGAATAGATTTTATAGGTTGGAAACATTTTCTGAAAATGTGTCTGGACTCTTATGAACACAGCAGATTGTATTTAGCAAATTGCTAAACAAATGATCTCCAAATGAGCTGAAAATTTGCTAGAAGGCCAACAATATGCTAAATAATATTCTGGCAAAATTTGCGTATTTTTGGATAACCCAAACTCCCTCAATAATTCTTTTTCAGATAGATTTCAAAGAATTTTCCAGAATACAATATTGACTTTCATACAAATCTGAGTTCATATTTGGATAGAACTGTGAGAGATGAATACAACCCAATTGGAATCACTCAATTTGGAGGTTTCTACACAGAGATATGAATTTCCAAAGTTGTAGCCATCTCTGGAATTAATTTTCCCTACTAAAAAGTGAGCTGGACCCACAGTTTAAATCTCAGCCAGTAGAATTGCAGCCACACTGGGTCCGCAGCTCTTCAGCGCGCCAGCACACCGGATCCGTCGGTCCCTCACGCGCGCGCCGCCGCCACCTCGCTGGAGCGAGCTGTAGCTCACCGGATTGCCGCTGCCGACCATCACTCGAGCCAAAACTCGCCACCAGGGTGTTTGTGCCATCGAGGAACGCGCTGGGAGTACCAGTTCGGGCTGCAGGTGACCGGAAATACCCCGGCGACGTGTGGCAGCCTCAGTTGAGGTTCGGCACCGTCGGCCGTAGGTTCTAACCCACCAAAACCTTGACCAAATAGCTCTACAGCATCAGTACACCTCTAGGAAGCTCGACAAGGCCTCAAAGATGTTCAAAAACGGCTGCAAGTTGGTCGGCATCGTGTGACCGATTGTGCCCGCTATGAACGCCCTTGATCGAGCCCAAAATTCATCGTTCCTAGCCAGTTTCATGCAACGGATGCTAAAGGGATTCTGATCGCCGGCTAGTCCAGCAGCTACGTGCAAGATTTGAGGGCCTATGAAGGATCAGAGAGGTGGAATTTGTAGAAACCATACCGGCTGCTCGGGTGGAACTCGCCGGAGCAAAATTCCAAAATTCATCATCGATGTTTCACGGTTCGGCTCGAGCTTCGGTTGGGAGCAGCACCACCACAGCGCGCTCTCGTGGCCATGCTTGATCGAGCTTGAAAACCACCGTAGTGGTCTGTCCACATGAAGCCGATCGCCGGCTTTGAGCTAAGTCGAAGCGGTTGAGTTGTTTGGAAGGCAAGGGACACCGGAGCTCACTCGTTTCTGGGTCAGTGATGCGAGCAGCGAGTGCACGGTGCCATTTTGCAGCTCAGAGGGGGACGGCGCGGTCATTTCAGCTGGTTTCCCGATCAAGCCGAGGTAGCGGAGGGGAGAGAGCTCCGCTCGGTGTTCGCACGCGAGGAGGAGAAAGAAAACGAGGTTTGCCTCGGTCAGGGGGGCGTGGATCACATTAAAGCAGCGATCGGAACCGACCTGGCGCTTGCGTGTGGGAGCAAGCAGCTGCTGGCGCGGCAAGCTCCTCGGTGGCGCCCAGCAGCTCTAGGTGGGTTTGAGAAAAGATTAGGAACAGTGCAGATGGTTGCTTCAGTTGCAAGTTTTGATCTTCCACTCTATGACATGTGGGTCCCACCCCACATTTTCCTCCCCAAAAGATCTCCTCAAGCTGATCTTCTCAAACTCCACAATTCTGAGTTTTGAAAGGTGGGCTAGAATTTGAATTCTCCAAATTCAGTTTGAATATACATGACAAATTTAGATTTGGTTGGAGTTTGGAAAATGCTTCTCTTTAACTCCCTTTTGAGCCCACCCTAAACATGAGCAGTTTGTCATCAAACTTTTCCCACAATTTCCAACTATATGGCTGCATGTAATTCAAAGTTTTTGGCCACCCCATGTGTGAACTTTGAATTTCAAATCTGATTTTCAAACTTACATGCAAGAGGTATTTAAATCCTTATTGGTTCAACACTTTCAAATAAAAATTTGAGCCTCATTTTTGGATGCTCATCCATGTATTACTTTGCAGGAAGAAAAGTTTTAGCAAGTCCCATTTTTCATGTCTTTGCCACACATATGAACCCAAACCTTAGTTTTATTCATGTACATGTTTTGGGACTTTTACACTTTTGCTAGGTAGATGGTGTGAGTTGTATAAACATAGCTTCCACTTTTGTAATATAAACACTAGTTTGTAACTGAAGTATTGTACTACTTTGTACATTTCAGTTGGTTTTCTATGTAATACAAATCGCTCTTATGATGTGTGCTGTCGGGTGTCGCATCGTGCGGCACCACCCTCTGCGATCCTGAATGAGCGGATTCCAGTCCTCCACACCATATAGCCAGCATGAGTCTGGTACACAACTCAAACTTGCTCGACAGGGCCGCATACGGATCGGTCCTTGACCGACATGGACAGGTCTAACGCACCCAGGCCCTTATGTCCTGCTGCTCCTACAAGCTGCCCGGTCTCAACTTCAACTTTCTAACACATTTATGAACCAATCCTGTATGCCCCTGTTTCTCCTGATCATGCGAGTAACATCTCACCATTCGAATTCTACCGAAGCTTATTTAAGCATGGCAGTTCTACACGATGAAAAGACATCTACCCAATACTTCATGGGTTTATTTGGTCATGCAAGAGGAGTATCAAAGCACTAGACCTAATGCACATTTCATTTCCTAACAAACATAGTGAATACAAAGTAAGAACTTAAAAGTTGTTAAATGCAAACAGTTGCTTGCTTGTTTTGCAGGGATGTAATATATTTAAGCAGTTAGTGTTGCTGTACCTTGCTGATCAATTCCTTGATCATCCAGAGTCTGATCCAACTTTAATGAATCACTCCTCCAAATCCCCTTCGATGTGAACCCTATCGTCATGTATATGCACAAGTTTTTATAATGCAATTGAAAGAATTAAAGACTTGACTTCTTAAGAACAGAGGCTGTGTGGAAATGCCAAGAATTGCTTTGTTGCCTCTGTTGTGCAAAGAACATCAATGAAACTAAAGCTGACTTAGAGGTTTAGTTTATAAACTAACTAAGTTTTCTAATGAACATAAGAGATGAACTAGAATGATTTAGACATAACTAAAGATCCTGATCTCAAATGACTTCGAAATTTTTACAGGAAGTCAGACACTACACAGAGACTTAGCTTTCCAAATTGCAGCTAATGTGGATGGAAATTGTGTCTCCCATAATTCCCACCATAATTCCTTATGTTTTTCTCACATACATAAGCATGGAGAACAATAACAGGGAGATCTAAGGATCAACTTGAGCTGACAATTTGCTTGTGAGTTCCTGGTCACATGAAAGTATTTTCATCCAAAATTCAGACATTTTTCTTGAGTAGTTCCTTCAGAATAATTCCTTAAGCATTTCTACTAAGAGAATTAATTCTGTAATGTGCATTTTCATGCCCAATCAAGCGAAATACAATTTCAAGTATGACCCATAGGGCATGCCTGAATTTTCTCATGATTTTTGGATATATGAATTGCCTATAATGGATTTTACAAGTTAGAAACCTTTTCTGAAAAAAGTTTCTGGACCACTTTGAATACAGCAGTTTGTATTTAGCAAATTCCTACACAAATCATCTTCAAATGAGCTGAAAATTTTCTAGAAGGTCAATAATATCCTAAATACTATTCTGGCAAAATTTGAGGATTTTTGTATGAACCAAACTCCCTCAATAATTCTTTTTCAGAAACCTTCAAAGAATTTTCAATAATTTATTATTGACTTTCATACAAATTGAGGTTCATATTTGGATATATCTTGTAAAAATGAATCCAATCCAATTTGAATCACTCAATTTGGAGGTTCCTACACAAAGATATGATTTTGCAAAGTTGTGGCAAAATCTGGATTTGTTTTGCTATTGGAAATCGGTTGGACTCACTGTTTTAAACTCCAGCCAATAGAATTTGGGCCACACCGGGATTCAGGGTTCCCACAAGCGCAGTCACATATGATCCCGAGCCACAGCCGATGCAACTTTTAAATTTTCTGTCACTGACGCTGGGCCCGGCTCGGGTCTTCTTCCTCCCGCCTCCCTCGCGCGCGCGTGCGCCGCCAGATCGCCGGACCAAGGCCGGAGCTCACCGGCCTGGCGTTTCCAGCCGCCTCTCGGCCAGAGGATTGCCGCCAGGGGGTTTGGGAGCCTGGGAAACAAGTCGGTGAGGTCTGCTCGGGCTACCAAGGGTCGGAAACTAGTCGGCGACGTGCGGCAGCCTCGGAATGCCTTCGGCGCCGTTGGCCGACCTTTCTAGCCCGCCATAAGATCAGCCAACCCGCTCTAAAGCACCAGTGGATGATCGTGAAGCTCAGCCTGGCCTCCAAATTGATCAGGAACGGCTGCTAAGGAGGTTTCATCATGTGCCCGATCAATGCCGTCATGGAAGCGCTCGGAAAAGCTTGAAATACGCCACTCTGAGTCAGTTTCAAGCCAAGGTTGCTAAAAAGAAAAAGATCGCCGGCTAGGCCGACCCGTGTGTGCAAGATTTGGTGATCCAACAACAATTAGGGAGTGGGAATTTGAAGATCTCGTACCGGTTACTCGGTTTGCACCCGTCGGAGCAAAAACCTCGAATTAGCGCTCAGTAGTCCACGGTTTTAACCAAGTTTTGGAGGACAGTAGCACTGAGGTCGGGCGCTCCGGTGTCCGTGCTTGCTCAGGCGTGAAAGCCTCTGTGGTGAGCTGTCCACGTGCGCCCGATCGCTGGCTTGTGTTAGGTTGCCGCGGAGGAAGGCCGTTCTTGGGTGAGGGAAGCCGGAGCTTGGCTGTTTTTGCATCAAGGAAGTGGGAGGAGCTCCCTCAGGACCGTTTTGCAGCTCAGAGTGGAGGTGTGCGCGAGAGTCGCCGGTTTTCGGATGATCACCGAGGAGGTGGCGGTGAGCTACTGTGTTTCGGTGCTTCTCGTGTGTTAGGAGGAAGCAAAGTCCGTTGGTTTGGCCTGTGATGTAGTTGATCACGTTGAGAGGAAAGGAAGCAGCCAAGCTGGTCGCCAGCGCGGGGGGAAAACCCTGGGGACGTGTCTCGGCTGCAGCTCAGTGGCGATTAGAGAAGCTACTCATTGAAGTGGAAAACAGAGACCCGATGAGACTTCATTTGCAAGTAAATTTGGCTCACTGACCAGTGGAGTCCACTCCGTTTCTTCCTCTCAAAAGATCTCCTCATGTCAATCTCTTCAAATGAAAAGTTCTGAATTTCAAAAGTGGGCTAGCATTTGAATTCGTCGAATTCAGTTTGAATTTGCATTGCAAATTTGAATTCAGTTTGAATTTACAAAGGCTCCTATTAAATTCCTTTGTAGCCCACCCAAAAGTGAGAAAATTGCCATCATTAATTTCCTCAAATTAAAATGTAGGAGGTTTAATGGGTATTTAAAAGTTTGGCAACAATTTGCGGTGAACTTTGAATTTGAAAAACTGATTTTTAATCTTTCATGTAAAGAAGTATTTCCTCCATGGTGTTTAAGTCCCTATGGGTTCAACATATTCAAATGAACAAGTGAGCCTCTTTTTGATGAACATCCATGTACACCCTCATGTTTAGAAAAGTTTTTGCAAGTCCTAATTTTCATGTATTTGCAACACCTAGCATTCAAACTTTGGTTTGTTTCATATACATCTTTGAGACTTTTACATTCTTCCCCCCCCCCCCTTAAAAGAATCTCGTCCCGAGATTACAAAAGAAGAACGAGGCGGGAGAGGTAATTATAAACTGTACAAAGATAAAAGTTCCTGATAATTGGTGCGGAGGTAATCTTTACTTTAGCACGTCGCTTCTTCTGCGGTATGATTACTCCACAGCACCTTGTAAAATTTTATTGTCCGGTTCCGTGTTATCCGGGTCTTTTCATCTACAATCTGAACCGGTCACTCGGTGTAGGTAAGATCAGGCTTCAACTCGTCGATTTCTTTGGTGCGTACAGCAGCGATAAATTTGGGGCATTTCTGCAGCTGTGACACATGAAATACATCATGAACAACCGCAAGAATTACTGGTAATTCCAGCCGGTACCCATGGGTCCGCACTTCTCCGTGATAGCAAATGGATGTATAAAGTGGGGAGCGAGTTTCCCCTTTACACTGAACCGGTGAATTCCCTTCATCCGAGATACACGAAGATAAACGTGCTCTCTAACATCAAAATGCAATGTCCTACGCCTTTGATCAGCATAGCTCTTTTGTCGGGATTGTGCAGCCTTCAAATTATCTTGTATCAACCGAACTCGGTCTTCGGCTTCCTTGACAAGATCAACCCCAAACAGAACTCTTACGCTGGACTCACACCAAATCAGCTGTGTGCGACATTTCCGGCCATAGAGAGCCTCGTATGGTGCCATTGTCATACTAGCTTGATACCCGTTGTTTTATGAAAACTCCACCAACCTTAAGTGATCATCCCAATTCTTACCGTGGTGGATGGCACACACTCTCAACATATCTTCCAGTACTTGATTCACCCTCTCAGTTTGTCCATCGTTTTGAGGGTGATATGCGGAGCTCCTAATCAGCTTAGTGCCAATTAGGCATGCAGCTGCTCCCAAAACCGAGCAATGAACAGCGCATCTCGCTCTGAAACGATGGTCTTCGGGACACCGTTGTGAGCATATAATTCTTGAGATATATAACTCTGAATATTGCTTTGCTCGATAATGTGTGTTCACCGGTATGAAATGAGCTGATTTCATCAACCGGTCGATGATCACCCAAATCGATTCATGCTTCCGGGATGTGAGCAGTAATCTGACGATGAAATCCATACTCACATCCTCCCATTTCCACGCCGGTATCTTCAGTGGTTGTAGTGGTCCGGATTTCCGCATATGATCCGCCTTGACTCATCTTCACGTATCACACTCGGATACGTACTTGGCAATTTCCCGCTTCATCCGCATCCACCAAATTTATGTTTGAAATATTTGTACATTTTGTTGCTGACGGGATGAATGGAAAACATTGACAGGTGGGATTCATCCAAGATCTTCTTCCGGAGCTTCATATTACGCGGTACGACTATACGGTCATTGAACCATAGTGTACCGTCATGATCCTTCCAGAAACACTTCATCTCTCCATTTTCTATTCTTCTCCGTATGTGAGACATACCCCTGTCTCTTCTTTGAGCCTCAACAATCTCTTCTCGGATCGTTTGAATGAGAGCAATATTATAAAGTGCTCCATACGGAATGACAAGGAGACTCGGTTCTTCATCTTCCAACTCAGCGGCCGCCAAGTTATGAACGTTAGCTTTCCAACAAAGCGCGTCGGCAACCACGTTCGCTTTTCCCGGATGGTACTGGATCTCGATTTCATAATCTTTTATGAGCTCCAACCATCTCCATTGTCTCATATTCAGCTCCTCTTGCATGAAGATATACTTCAAACTTTTGTGGTCGGTGTAAAGGTGGACAAGAATGCCAAGCAAATAATGCCTCCACATTTTTAAAGCCAACACCATAGCAGTAAGCTCGAGATCGTGAGTTGGATAATGCTGCTCATGGTTTCGCAGTTGCCGCGACCCATACGCGACCACACACACTTCTTGCATAAGAATGCAACCGAGACCGATGCAGGATGCGTCGCAATAGACATCAAATGGCTTCGTCGTGTCCGGCTGAGCAAGAACTGGAGATGTTGTGAGATGTTTAACCAATGTCTTGAATGTGGCTTCACATGCTGCATTCCATACGTATTTGGTGCCCTTTTCAGCAGCTCTGTCATTGGTTTAGCAATTTTTGAGAAGCTCGGAATGAACCTCCTATAATACCCCGCTAAACCAAGGAAACTTCAGACCTCGTGGACAGATTTGGGAGATTCCCATTTCAACACTAGTTCAATTTTGCTAGGGTCCATGGCAATGCCCTCTGCTGAAATAATATGGCCTAGAAAAGGCACTTGATCAATCCACAACTCACATTTGCTGCACTTGGCATATAATTTGTGCTCCTTCAACCATTGTAGCATGATACGCAAATGTTCAGCAAGCTCTTCTTCGGAATTGGAGTAAACCAAAATGTCATCGATGAATACCACGATGAACTTGTCTAACTCCGGCATCAATACCGAATTCATCAAATACATGAAGTGTGCCGGAGCATTGGTTAACCCAAATGACATGATGAGGTACTCATAAAGCCCGTAACTCGTCGAGAAAGCTGTCTTCGGTATGTCCTCTGGTCAGATTTTGATTTGATGATATCCAGACCGAAGATCCATATTTGAGAATACCTTCGCCCCAACTATTTGATTGAATATGATGTCGATATGGGGCAAAGGATACTTGTTCTTTATAGTAACATCATTTAGAGGACGATAACCAATACATAACCTCAATGTTTCGTCCTTCTTAACAAACAGCGCAGAGCAACCCCAAGGTGAAGAACATGGTCGTATGAAACACTTGCTCATGAGTTCATTCAGCTGCTCTTTCAACTCCGCTAGCTCGTTAGGTGCCATATTGTAAGGCCTTCGTGATATAGGTGTTGTTCCCTGTGCCAGTTCAATCTTGAACTCGACGTCCAGTTTGGGTGGCATGCCCGGTAAATCATCGGGAACACACATAGGGTAATCACATACCACCTGTTGGGTGTTTTCCTCACAGAACTCTCACTGATTTGTGATGCAAATCGTGTTGGAAGTCTAGAGGTGTGGTGTAGATCCAAACACAAGTGGCACACCCATGTTGTATTGCACCCTTGTGCCATGAGACACCTTGGTTGCACTACCTTAAGATCAATGGTGTACAACCGGTTCACTCCCCGTTTCACCATTGCCACAGGGTTTCCATCTTTATCCCAAATCTTGACATAACCATTCACCATCAAGATTCGGTGTCCCTCCTCCTCAAGCTGTCCAAGACTGATGATGTTTGCCTTGAGCTGAGGAATAAGGTAGACCCCAGCCAACTCCTTTCGGCCACCTCTCTTACCTTGGAACACCACAGTTCCTTGGCCATCAATCTCTGTCAATGAGCCATCTCCCAAACGCACAGTACCATGCACCGTGTTATCAAGTTTTGTGATCACATCCCATTTCCCGGTCATGTGATTTGTTGCACCGGAGTCCAGGATCCACCAGGTACTGCCTCCTCCCTCCAAGTCTCCAACTTGAACGTGTAACATATCATTGTTGAGGCATACCTCCTCCAGGGATATTTCTTGATCAGCCTTGGTGTTGGCACACGCCACCAAGAGGCTGAATTCAAACTCATGATCAACTTGAGCTATGTTCACCTCTTCATCCTTCTTTTTCTTCCTGCATTCTCTAGCCCAATGACCTTTCTTGCCACAGTAGCGGCACTCATCTTTGGCCACTCCATGGCCTGAGTTTCCACCACCACGGTTACCTCGACCACGGCCACATCCTCGACCATGATCTTTCCTTGGTGCAAATGAGTCTTTGTGACGTTCCTGTCCAGTTCACCCAGACATCTTGAGACGTGTCGACAACCTTGCAAGCAACTCTTCTTCACTCAGATGCAACTTCTCATGTGTGTTGCCCTCCCAAGTGCTTGCACCAAGCCTTTCTTATGCAGCTTTGAGTCTACCAATCAACTCATCAAAGCAATGTCTCGATGGAGGCCGCAATCTGCTCAAACTTTTGTTGTACCGCCTGAAGGAACTTCCGTACAATCTCCTCCTCCGAACGTTCACTCCCAAGTGCCGCAAGTTGAGATGTGATCCGGCTCATACGCACACCAAACTCATCAACCGTTTCACCACCGTGGAATCTGAGTGCATCAAACTCCCGACCCAATGTGCTTGCCCTGGCCTTGCGCACACGTTCGGCTCCAACGTTGTGCAACTTGATCGCATCCCATGCAATCTTGGCCGACTCCTTCCCGGCAATGATCCCTATCATTTCTGGTGGCACAGCCTTGGTGAGAGCCTCCAAAGCCATCCGATCTTCAATGTAATCATCGGTGCCAAGGCTCACAGCAGTCCACAAGCCTCTCGCTTGCAACATAACCCGCATAAGTGCCGACCAATCATGATAGTTTGTCTTTGTGAGCATCGGATACGTACCACCACTGCTGACTCCCTTCGTAATGCGATGAATCACCAATGCCCCTGATCCTCCTCCTGCCCTGCTGGTGCCTCTCGGCGGTGCGACGTCTCTCCATGAACGTCGGGCTGGCGATGAAGATCTCCTCCGCGACATCAGCGCCCACTCAATGGCCGTGTCACGGTTCCAGGCAACGTAATCGGCTCTGATGCCAATTGTTGGGTGTTTTCCTCACAGAACTCTCACTAATTTGTGATGCAAATCGTGTTGGAAGTCTAGAGGTGTGGTGTAGATCCAAACACAAGTGGAGAACCGAATGAAAATTGGCTCGGATGAGTTGTGGCGGCGCTCAACAAACACCAGCACATTCCCCTCCTTTTATTAGCCGGAAGCCACAAGTTTTTCAACAACCTCAGCCCAGGTTTTACACCATACAAATTTGAAAAGCATGCAACATATGCATGTGCCATGCACGTATGGCCCAAACCCCCGGGTTGTTTGAAACATAACAAAAACACCCTCACACACACTAGGACTCGGTGCAACACATGTGACTCAGGACACACCCCTGGTTCTTGTCATGTGTGCTTTATTTCCTTGAAACATAAGGAAACTAAACTCTGATTAAACCTCCAGAAGTACTCAACAATCTCCCCCTACTTCTGAGGTTTGATCTCCTGAACTCCAATCTTCTCACAAAGTTCCTGAAAATGTGTACGTCCCAGTGGCTTTGTGAGGATATTAGCAAGCTCATCTTTTTTCCCAACATGCTCTAAGATGACTTCTCCTCTATCAACACATTCTCTGACAAAGTGAAACTTGATGTCAATGTGTTTACTTCTATCATGTAAAACTGGATTCTTTGCCAAAGCAATTGCTGCTGTGTTATCCATCTTAATCACTGGTGGAGGTACTTGAATTCTTGTTACTTCTTCTCACACATGCCTGAGCCAAATAGCCTGACTTGCTGCAGCTGCTCCAGCCACATACTCAGCTTCACATATGGATTTTGCCACAGCCTTTTGCTTATGGGATAACCAGATGATAGGATTTTCACTCAGGAAGAATATGACTCCTGTTGTGCTTCTCCTGTCACCCACATCTCCCCCAAAATCACTATCACTATAGCCTCTTAACTCAAGACTTCCTTCACCTCGGTTGTAAGACAAGCCATACCTCATTGTAGCTGCCACATACCGAAGTAAATGTTTCAAAGCCACCATGTGTTCTTCTTGAGATTCTGACATGAACCTACTTAAGTACCCAACACCAAAACTGAGATCAGGCCGAGTATGTAAAAGATACCTGAGTGCACCAATTATGCTGCGATCTGCTTGGATCAGTGAGTGGAGCTGTACTTCTCTTGGTAAGCTTCAACCGGGATTCCATGGGAGTGGCACACCCATTACAATTTATCATCCCACTTCTTTCCAGCAATTTTGCAGCATAGGCTCCTTGACACAAGTAAATACCATGTCTTCCTTACTTTACTTCAATACCAAGATAGTAAGACAAGCTTCCTAAGTGACTCATGCAAAACTTCTCCTTCATTTTCTCCTTGAACCGACTGATTTCCTCCATGTTTCCTCCCACAATCAGTAAGTCATCAACATACACACCCACAATGAGCCTTGCCTCACCTCCAAACTTAGTGTACAAGCCATGTTCTGATTTGCACCGTATGAAACCGAGTTCCTTGAGACTTTCATGAAGTTTGCAGTTCCATGCTCGAGGAGCTTGTATCAAGCCATACAATGCCTTGTGAAGTCTTAAAACCCACTTTTCCTTGCCTTCAGCTATGAAACCCGGAGGTTGAGTGACATAGATCTCCTCTTCTAGACTCCAATTCAAGAAGGCTGACTTCAAATCCATGTGATGAACATGCCACCCAAAATGAGCTGCAACAGCTAACACAATCCTCACAGACTCCATCCTGGCAACTGGTGCAAAAACTTCTTCAAAATCAACTCCTTGCTTCTGCACATACCCCTTTGCAACTAGCCTTGCTTTGTGACGTATGACATTCCCATGTTCATCTTTCTTCAACTTGAAAACCCATTTCAAGCCAATGGAACGATAACCCTCCGGAAGTTGTACCAATGACCATGTTTTGTTCTCTTCAATGGATGTGAGATCCTCAATCATGGCAATGCGCCACTCCTTGACCCTCAAGGCCTCTTATGCTGTGCATGGCTGTTCACCTATAACAACAAGAAGTTCATCTACTCCTCCTTCTTCTGGTTCACAATTTGGCACCTCCTCAAGAATATTTCTCATGGAACGATAACGAAGTGGTGCTTCCTTTAGCTCACTATCCATTTCTGGTGACATGGAAGGAGGTGACACAAACTCCACATCCTTGGATGCTTGTTGCTTTAGTTGTGTCATAGAAGACACTCCCTCAGCTGGGGTTTTGTCACCTTGACCTGTGTCACAAGAGGAAGAACTCACTCCACCAGGGTTCTCATCACGAAAGATATATTCTACCCGAAAGATATCTTCATCATTCACCATTTCACTTGACTCAGCTGCATCCCACTTCCATGGGCGGTTTTCTTCAAACACAGCATCACGTGACACGTGAACACTCTCCGTGTTTGGATTGTAAAACCTCCATGCCTTGCTTCCTTGCTCATATCCAATGAAAACCATTGGTGTACTTCGATCTTCAAGTTTGCTAAGGCGTTTGCTTCCCTGTTTCACGTGTGCCACACAACCGAAAGTGCGCAAATGATGTACACTAGGTTTCTTATCATGCCATACCTCATATGGAGTCTTTTTCTCAACACTCCGAGTAGGAGAGCGGTTCAACACATACACTGCTGTGGTTACAGCCTCCCCCCAGAACCAACCGGGCATATTCATTGCTTTCAACATGCTTCTTGCCATTCCCATAACAGTTTGGTTCCTTCTCTCAACGACACCATTTTTCTCAGGAGAATATGGAGCTGTCAAGTGACGTTGAACACCCTCCTTGGTGCAATACTCAACAAAAGCCCGAGCTGTGAACTCTCCACCACGATCTGTGCGAAAAGTTCCAATCTTCCTCCCTGCCTCATCTTCAACACTTGATTGAAAACCCATGATGTACTCATAGCTTGATCCTTTGTGCTGATCAAAAACACCCACATGTATCTACTGAGATCATCCACAAGAAGAAAGAAAAACATGCTGCCTCTTGGAGATGCTGGCTTCACTGGTCCACAGAGGTCTCCATGCACAAGTTCAAGTTTCTTCTCAGCACGATACTTTGCCATGCACGGGAATGGTTGACGTCTTTGTTTCCCAGCCAAACAGCTATCACACTTCTCCTCAGTTTGAGTGATGGTTGGCAATCCATACACAAGTTGCTCTTCAGCATGTCTTCTGAGACTCCGAAAGTTTAAGTGCACCATCCTGGCATGCCACATCCATGTTGCATTGCACCCTTGTGCCATGAGACACCTTGGTTGCACTACCTTAAGATCAATGGTGTACAACCGGTTCACTCCCCGTTTCACCATTGCCACAGGGTTTCCATCTTTATCCCAAATCTTGACATAACCATTCACCATCAAGATTCGGTGTCCCTCCTCCTCAAGCTGTCCAAGACTGATGATGTTTGCCTTGAGCTGAGGAATAAGGTATACCCCAGCCAACTCCTTTCGACCACCTCTCTTACCTTGGAACACCACAGTTCCTTGGCCATCAATCTCTGTCAATGAGCCATCTCCCAAACGCACAGTACCATGCACCGTGTTATCAAGTTTTGTGATCACATCCCGTTTCCCGGCCATGTGATTTGTTGCACCGGAGTCCAGGATCCACCGGGTACTGCCTCCTCCCTCCAAGTCTCCAACTTGAACGTGTAACATATCATTGTTGAGGCATACCTCCTCCAGGGACATTTCTTGATCAGCCTTGGTGTTGGCACACGCCACCAAGAGGCTGGATTCAAACTCATGATCAACTTGAGCTGTGTTCACCTCTTCATCCTTCTTTTTATTCCTGCATTCTCTAGCCCAATGACCTTTCTTGCCACAGTATCGGCACTCATCTTTGGCCACTCCACGGCCTGAGTTTCCACCACCACGGTTACCTCGACCACGGCCACGTCCTCGACCATGATCTTTCCTTGGTGCAAATGAGTCTTTGTGACATTCCTGTCCAGTTCCCCCGGACATCTTGAGACGTGTCGACAACCTTGCAAGCAACTCTTCTTCACTCAGATGCAACTTCTCATGTGTGTTGCCCTCCCAAGTGCTTGCACCAAGCCTTTCTTATGCAGCTTTGAGTCTACCAATCAACTCATCAACGGACATATCACTTAAGTCAAGCAATGTCTCGATGGAGGCCGCAATCTGCTCAAACTTTTGTGGTACCGCCTGAAGGAACTTCTGTACAATCTCCTCCTCCGAACGTTCACTCGCAAGTGCCGCAAGTTGAGATGTGATCCGGCTCATACGCACACCAAACTCATCAACAGTTTGACCATCGTGGAATCTGAGTGCATCAAACTCCCGACCCAATGTGCTTGCCCTGGCCTTGCGCACACGTTCGGCTCCAACGTTGCGCAACTTGATCGCATCCCATGCAATCTTGGCCGACTCCTTCCCGGCAATGATCCCTATCATTTCTGGTGGCACAGCCTTGGTGAGAGCCTCCAAAGCCATCCGATCTTCAATGTAATCATCGGTGCCAAGGCTCACAGCAGTCCACAAGCCTCTCGCTTGCAACATCACCCGCATAAGTGCCGACCAATCAAGATAGTTTGTCTTTGTGAGCATCGGATATGTACCACCACTGCTGACTTCCTCCGTGATGCGATGAATCACCAATGCCCCTGATCCTCCTCCTGCCCTGCTGGTGCCTCCCGGCGGTGCGACGTCTCTCCATGAACGTCGGGCTGGCGATTAAGATCTCCTCCGCGACATCAGCGCCCACTCAATGGCCGTGTCACGGTTCCAGGCAATGTAATCGGCTCTGATGCCAATTGTTGGGTGTTTTCCTCACAGAACTCTCACTGATTTGTGATGCAAATCGTGTTGGGAGTCTAGAGATGTGGTGTAGATCCAAACACAAGTGGAGAACCGAATGAAAATTGGCTCGGATGAGTTGTGGCAGCGCTCAACAAACACCAGCACATTCCCCTCCTTTTATTAGCCGGAAGCCACAAGTTTTTCAACAACCTCAGCCCGGGTTTTACACCATACAAATTTGAAAAGCATGCAACACATGCATGTGCCATGCACGTATGGCCCAAACCCACCGGGTTGTTTGAAACATAACAAAAACACCCTCACGCACACTAGGACTTGGTGCAACACATGTGACTCAGGACACACCCCTGGTTCTTGTCATTTGTGCTTTATTTCCTTGAAACATAAGGAAACTAAACTCTGATTAAACCTCCAGAAGTACTCAATACCACCGGAATATCTTCAAGTTTAATCTTCCTTGTGGTAGGCCTCTGCCATTTCCTGATCTTCGCTGTCTAAAAACAGTGTGTGCTGTCCGTGAATCGGCGAGTCAATCTGAACAGTCCGGTTACCGATATTGAGAATGGCACTGTGATGGTTTAACCAAGACATCCCCAATATTACATCTATCTTCTGCCCATCCAACATAATCATGTTGGGTATATTTTTCCTCCCAAACATAAAGCTGCTCGGGACACAATCTGATTAGCAGAGATATTTCCTCCCGGTGAACGTATAAGATAACTCATTGTGGGAGTATTGGTGGATAATTGGTGCTGATCCACACATGATTTGCTGATAAAATTGTGGGTAGCAGCGGAATCAAAAAGTATGAGCACGGGTACATATTTAAGAGTGGAGATGCCTGCTAACACTGGTGCTCCCTCCTGGACATCCTCAATAGCAAGATGTTGCACACTCTCGGATTGCAATGCTGTTATGTTTACTTGAGCACGTGGTGGCATACCACCTGATGATGATGGTTGTCCGCTGTTCAACAATTTCTCCCGACATTCTTGCGTAAAATCCCCAAAACGGTGGCAATAAGAACAAGGATATTTCCCCGGTTCTTCGCTGACTTGCGGTTGAGAAGTTGATGTACTTGGCTGCAGCAATGAGGAATCAGAAATCAATCGTTGCTGTGGCCGTGGTGGTGCTTTAAGACATGATTCTTGAACAGGAAATCTTGGATATGTTGACCTTACTCGTGGCTGCCATATTTCATCGGATGGTGTGCGATACACTAAACAGTATTTACGGGGAACAACGGTTGTGCCTTCTTGCACATCACTACGGTCCCTCTTCTCTGCTTGACACTCAAGTGTCGCCTGTTCTTGCAGCATGGCAGCACTGACCAACTCGATGTACTTGCCTTGATTGAACAAAGCCAACCTATCCTTTAATATGGCACTCAGGCCATGGAAAAAGTAATCACACCTTGCAGCTTCGCTCTTCGCATAGTCGGGAGCATATTGTGCCAAATGGTTAAACCGTTTGATATAATCGAGGACGTTCATGTCCCCCTGCTTCAACTTCCTGAATTCCTGCTGCTGGGTCTTGATAAGACCCATAGGAATGTGACGAGCACGGAATGCTTCATGAAATTCCGTCCATTCCACTTGATGGCCTTCCGGAATAGTGGCGAGATATTTGAACCACCAATTTCTGGCGGCTCCATGGAGATGTTGAGCTGCAAATAATGTATTCTGATAATCATCGTACTCAAACACTCAAAACATGGACTCCATAACCCAAAGCCACTGATCAGCTTCCACTGGTTCGGTAGCTTTTGTGAAAATTGGCGGTTGAGTCGCCAAGAAGTCCAAATAGGCGTTCAGAGGTGGAACGACCTGTTGTGCTCGATGAAGCATGCCTTGCCGTACCAAGGCTTGGAGCAATCAGGTATTCTCTATATTTGACTCGACCATCTGAGCCATGACATACGCCCATACTGTTGATGGCGGTGGCCGCGTTGGAGTCGAGTCATTGCCGTCTCGGCGAGAACCTTCAGCCCTACGCGAAGCACGAGTACGCACCATACTGCAAAAAGATAATTTTGAGGGGGGTTAAAACTTGATCTCGGCAGTATGTTAAATTATGTAGAACATGAACATTCTAAAACTTTATGAAAGCATAACAAAAATTCATGTTTACACATCTTCCTAAAGTAGGCATAATCAGTCCCCTATTCTGTACAGAACAGACCTTTCTGTGATTAACCCATATTTTGATCCGGTTAACAGCATTTTCATAACTCAAGTTGAATACCAAGGTTAAAGTTAACTTCAGTATCATCCCAACTAGTATTTATATGCCTATATATCATTTCTAGGTCAAAAGTTATGATTGCCCAAAATTGACAGAGTTTCTGGATAAAATTTGCCAGCATCTCCTCTGAATGTGGCTGTTTTTATCACAGTTGTACATCAAAATATAGTAAAATTCTGAACAAACTATGTACTACAAAATGGTTGCAAATTTCATAACCTCTCCAACGGCGTATCATATGACCCTTATAAATTTTTCTACAGAAAGTTATATGTAAAATACAGAAACATCCAGAGAGGCTTGCATCTGCCCTGTTTCTGGGCAGTTTGCATTCAACTGGATATTCAACCAATTTGGCGTGTGATTTTGCTCTGGAGGTCTACAGAGAAGTTGTAGAGAACTTAAAAACTTTCCAGAACTGTATCATACACCTTCATTGGGTAAATATACTAAGAGATATGCTCTATCAAAGTTCAGCAAAAATTTCTGCCAGAAGAGAGTACTCTGTTTTTAGATCAAATGAAGCCTAGCAATTCTCTTCTTTGAAGCTTAGTTCGAATGAAGAGCTCAGTAACTACTATGTGTTTTACAACTTCCATTTTTAGTTTAAAGTTAGTCATGAATGATTTCTTCATAGGAAAGAAGTTATCAAGTGTAGTACGGTGGTGATGCACCGTAAGACATATGACAGTACTACGTTGCCTCACAAAAGAAAATTCTAACCGGCTTACACTGACATATACGTATCTGTAGGTGGCACTAAGATGGTCATTCGCAAATGTGTTCTACTCGGACTACGGTTTTCGTGGTTAGTGCCTGCATAAATCGCACACAATCATTGGGTCCGGCTGCACACCGAACCCGGTCCCAATACAGTTTCATACACCCATCCATCATCACTCGCACGGGAGTTCTCAAGCAAAACACACCTTGAGCTACGTGTTCATGTTACTAAACACGTCACGGGGTCTCCCGTACTTGCCCGTAGCACGCCAGCGAAAGGCATTTCTGAAATACCCCAAACGACATGAAGAGTCGTAGAGGATACCCAAGCTGGCCGGTTACCTGCCACCCGTTAGGCTCCACCCTTCAGCTTGTGCGCACTGGTGGAAAGTGCTTACATGCACTGCCAAGACAGGAAAAGTCCCGTGATGCATGATTTTCCGACATAGACAAATAAGTTAGGTTGCCACCTTCATAATATGCTAATATAGTAGTCCTTATGTGGGCCTAGTACCATTATCTCACCGTATCGTAAGGTTTTATCGTAATATGATCCTCAACCTGTGCACTATTCCCAACGTGGCTCTGATACCACGTTGTGAGGGGCATGCCCCGGATCATGGGTCCGTGCACGCTCGCCCGGGAATCGCATTGGGTGGTGCTGTGCGATGCGGCACCCAACAGCACACGAGTCAAGGACAAACATGTTACATAAATCATTTGCGGAAGCGTACAAAGAGTACTTTACAAATACTTTACCTCAAATATTACTACAGCGAAATACTATAACTCTCACGACTCATTTCTAACATAGCATCAAAGAAACTGTCCAGCCCTCGGACGTTTCTTACTAGCAACACGAATATCAAACCGCAGCGGCGAGGATGCTCATGAGTAACCACTAGGAGGTTTCCGAGTCTCATCGGCAACCATTCTCATAAGCATAGTCAATACCTGCAAAATAACTAGTATAGTATTCGTGAGCATAAAGCTCAGCAAGACTTAACCGTCAAACGTAGTAATGAAACTCTATATGAGGGTATAAACATAAAGTAGGATAACATAATGCATAACAACTCGCCTAAATGTGAATCCTTACTTTCCAGTCTTATTAGCAGGAAATTAAGAGTAACATTGGGCACGCCACATCGGTAGTCCGCAATCAAGCAAGAAACGCTTTCTCCCGATGTAAATTGCTCATGGTGGAAATGAATCGAGTTTGCCCTAGTCTATTCATAAAAGATAACAGCACAAAGCTAGCATGAACATCAATCCACAGTGATTAGTTCTTATCTCAATTGCATGTCCTTACTACACGACTGTGAAAACATGTAACCACCCTCATGGTGCACCTACCAACATGAGATTTCATGAGAGTGTTACCCACATACTTGCACACCGAGGAGAAGTCCCAACGAAAGCTTCCCGAGGTACATCGGTTTACTGGGTCCCAATAGCCATCATGAGTCCGGTACACAATTCAAACTTGCTCAACAGGGCCGCATATGGATCGGTCCTTGACCGACACAGACAGGTCTAACGAACCCAGGCCTCTGTGTCCTGCTGCTCCTACAACCTGCCTAGTCTCAACTTCAACTTGCTAACAAATTTATGAACCAATCCTGTATGCCCCTATTTCTCCTGATCATGCGAGTACCATCTCACCACTCAACTTCTACCGAACCTTACTTAAACATGACAGTTATACATGATGAAAAGACATCTACCCAATACTGCATGGGTTTATTTGGTCATGCAAGAGGAGTATCAAAGCACTAGACCTAATGCACATTTCATATCCTAACCAACATAGTGAATACAAAGTAATAACTTGAAAGCTGTTAAATGCAAACCAGAGCTGGCCTGTTTTGCAGGGATGTAATATATAAGCAGTTAGTGTTGCTGTTCCTTGCTGATCAATTCCTTGATCCTCCGGTGTCTGATGCAACTTTAATGAATCACTCCATCGAATCCCTTTCGTTGTGAACCCTATCGACATGTATATGCACAAGTTTTTATAATGCAATGGAAAGAGTTAAAGACTTGACTTCTTAAGAACAGAAGCTGTGTGGAAATGCCAAGAATGGCTTTGTTGCCTCTGTTGTGCAAAGAACATCAATGAAACTAAAGCTGTCTTAGGGGTTTAGTTTATATAATAACTAAGTCTCCTAATGAACATAAGAGATGAACTAGAATGATTTGGACATAAATAAAGATCCTGATCTCCAATGACTGCGAATTTTTTACAGGAAGGCATACACCACACAGAGACTTAGCTTGCCAAATTGCAGCTAATTTGGATAGAAATTGTTTCTCCCATAATTCCCTATGTTTTTCTCACATACATAAGCTTGGAGAAGAAGAACAGGGAGATTTAAGGCTCAACTTGAGCTGACAGTTTGCATGCGAGTTTGTGGTCACATGAAAGTATTTTGATCCAAAATTCAGACCTTTTTCTTGAGTAGATCCACCAGAATAATTCCTTAAGCATTTCAACTAAAAGAATTAATTCTGGAGTAATGTACATTTTCATGCCCAATCAAGTAAACTAAAATTTCAAGTATGACCCATATAGCATGCCTGAATTTTCTCATGATTTTTGGAGCTTTGAATTAACTAGAATGGATTTTACAAGTTAGAAACCTTTTCTGAAAAGTTTCTGGACCACTTTGAACACAGCCGTTTGTATTTAGCAAATTACTACTCAAATCATCTTCAAGCGAGCTGAAAATTTGCTAGAAGGTCAATAATATCCTGAAGAATATTCTTGAAAAATTTGAGGATTTTTGTATGAACCAAACTCTCTCAATAATTCTTTTTCAGAAACCTTCAAAGAATTTTCCAGAATTTATTATTGACTTTCATACAAATTGGGGTTCATATTTGGATATATTTTGGAAAAATGAATCCAACTCAATTTCAATCACTCAATTTGGAGGTTCCTACACAAAGATATGATTTTGCAGAGTTGTGGCAAAATCTGGATTTGTTTTGCTATTGGAAATCGGTTGGACCCACTGTTTTAAACTCCAGCCAATAGAATTTGGGCCACACCGGATCACAGGATTCCACGACCGCAGCCACACGTGATCCCAAGCTACAGCCGATCCATCTTCCAAATTTTAGGTCACTGACGCTGGGCCCGGGCCGGGTCTTCTTCCTCCCGCCTCCCTCACGTGTGCGCCGCCAGCTCGCCGGACCGAGGCTGGAGCTCGCCGGCCCAGCGTTTCCGGCCGCCTCTCGGCCGGAGGATCACCGCCAGGGGGTTTGGGAGGCCAGGGAACACGTCGGTTAGGTCTGCTCGGGCTGCCAAGGATCGGAAATTAGTCGGCAGCATGCGGCGGCCTCGGGACGCCTTCGGCGCCGTCGGCCAACCTTTCCAGCCCGCCAAAAGCTCGTCCAGCCAGCTCTAAAGCACCAGTGGGTGATCGTGAAGCTCGTCCTGGCCTCCAAATTGCTCGGGAATGGCTTCTAAGGAGGTTTCATCATGCGCCTGATCGAAAGCTTGAAATACGCCGCTCCGAGTCGGTTTCAAGCAAGGGATGCTAAAAAGAAAATGATCGCCGGCTAGTCTGGCCCATCTGTGCAAGATTTGGTGATCTAACAACCATTAGGAAATGTGAATTTGAAGATCCCGTACCAGTTAATCGTTTTGCACCCGCCGGAGCAAAAACCTCGAATTAGCGCTTGGTAGTCCATGGTTTGATCCAAGTTTCGGAGGAGAGCAGCACTGAGGTAGGGTGCTCCCGTGGCCGTGCTTGCTCGGGCGTGAAAGCCTCTGTGGTGAGCTATCCACGTGCGCCCGATCGCTGGCTTGTGTTAGGTTGCCGCGGAGGAAGGCCATTCTAGGGTGAGGGAAGCCGGAGCTCTGCTGTTTTTGTGTCGAGGAAGTGGGAGGAGCTCCCTCAGGACCATTTTGCAGGTCGGAGTGGAGGTGTGCGCGAGAGTTTCTGGTTTTCAGATGATCACCGAGGAGGAGACGGTGAGCTACTATGTTTCGGCGCTTCTCGTGTGTGAGGAAGCAAATTCCATTGCTTCGGCCTGTGACGGAGTAGATCACGTCGAGAGGAAAGGAAGCAGCCAAGCTGGTCGCCAGTGCTGGGGAAAAACAACGAGGACGTGTCTTGGCTGCAGCTCGGTGGCGATCAGAGAAGCTACTCGTTGAAGTGGAAAATAGAGATCCGAGGAGACTTCATTTGCAAGTAAATTTGGCTCACTGATCAGTGGGGTCCACCCCCTTTCCACCTCTCAAAAGATCTCCTCATGTCAATCTCTTCAATTCAACAGTTCTGAATTTCAAAATTGGGCTAGCATTTGAATTCGTCAAATTCAGTTTGAATTTGCATTGCAAATTTGAATTCAGTTTGAATTTCCAAAGGCTCCTATTAAATTCCTTTGTAGCCCACCCTAAAGTTAGAAAATTGCCATCATGAATTTCCTCAAATTAAAATGTAGGAGGTTTCATGTGTATTTAAAAGTTTGGCAACAATTTGCGATAAACTTTGAATTTGAAAATATGATTTTTAATCTTTCATGTAAAGAAGTATTTCTTCCATGGTGTTTAAGTCCCTATGGGTTCAACATATTCAAATGAACAAGTGAGCCTCTTTTTGATGAACATCCATGTACACCCTCACATGTAGAAAAGTTTTTACATGTCCCAATTTTCATGAATTTGCAACACCTAGAATTCGAACTTTGGTTTGTTTCATATACATTTTTGGGAATTTTACATACATAGTACATGCCATGTTTAACTTTGTCATAGATGGCAAGGACCTCGTAAAGGCTCCATACCACTTCGAGTAAGTTCGACACATGGCATGGAAATAGCAATTATTGCTAATTTTTAACTTAACACGTGTGTTTGTACGTGTGCTGTAAACACTACATAATGATCTTCATCAAGCCAATGTTGGGTTTGGCAACGGTCTGGGACTCAGCCGATTACTCACAAGATACTTACAAAGATTTCCTTGACATTTTGAGAAGGTACGGTTATTCGATACTTTTAATATACATGCATATATATAGGTTGGCAACTGTTATATGACATTCCTTGTATGACCGCGCTTGGCGGTTTTACACGAAAAAACTTGGCGGTCAGAGACCTGCCAATAAGGATGCATTGCATATATCAACATCTTATCCTTGTCCCAAACAGCCTTGTGGGAGTGTCTTATTCGGGTATTATGCATGCGAGCATCTTCGGACCGCCTGCGAATATAGAGTGCATCGTGAGGATGTAAGTTATCCTTAATGTCAATATTGTATTTTCCTTAATTTTGAGTTTCATTTTCATTGTACCTAGCATATTTTAATACTATTATAATATCATTGTCACCAACGCATTCTAAACCTTGTTATGTGTTTCATTGCAGCACACGAAGAATGTGGACAAATAATGGCCGTTTTGTAGAGATATGCCTGGTGGAGGAGCCGAGAAGATTGCAAATGAACTGTGTACCTTCATGCATCGAGAAATTTTCCACTGAAAAGGGCAGTTCTTCGATGACGCAGGTGTAATAGCTGATGTGACAGAACTTTGTAGGTATACTGATTGGTTTTTAGGGAAAAACTTGTAAACTATGAATTGAGATGAGTTTTTGGTGATATTGTGTTGATGATGCTTGTCAGAATATATTGTTTCTATTGTGTGTGAATGCGGATAAGAAATTGACCTAGAAAACAGACCTAACAAACCGCCGCTTGTGATAATATAATTTCATGGACGGCTTATTGTAGGTAACGGACCGCCTGCGATAATAGAGTTACACAGGCGGCTAATCTTATGTTACAAACCACCTGCGATAATGATTCTTCATAGGCTGATAGTCGCAGGTAAGGAACCGCCAGTGATAATAGAGTGACACAGGAGGATACTGTAACAGCCCTGACTTTTGTATAGTTTGATTTCAACTTATGAAGCAAAGTTAAGGAGAAGAAAAAGGGCATTATGTGTCATGTGAAATAATGACATAAAAATGGACATGTGAGGGAGTTAAAAATTTTCTTTAGCCCATGCTTAACACATGTTAACATGAGCAGGGAACTTCACTCCCTAATTTTGAATTCATGTCAACCCTCACTATGAAGAGGATGGAGGGAAATTTAAACATGATATGAATTCTTTTGAGTGGATTCATGTTCAGATTGTCTAAATGCATGCAAGTGAATTCACTAATGCAACTTCTATGTACCAATGAGCTCATAATCCAAATTTGGATAGTTTTAGAGCTCATTTACCATTTATTCGAGGGAATATTTGAGAGCACATTCAAATTCAAATTTCAATTTGGAAACTGAACAAAATGTGCTCAATTTTGAAATATGATTTCATATTCAAATTCCTCACATAATTTTTGGCCTACCCTCCAAGTTTGGTCAAATTTGGACAACGTTTGTGTGGCAATCTTGATGAACAGAGAGGAGGGAGAGTGAGCTACTCTAGACCCCACATGTCATAGGCTCTGTTCTGAACCGACGTCTTCGGTTGCTTAGCGCGCGACACCAAGCAGAGCCGTGGCCGGTGAGCTGCTTGCCTGGGTGGTCTCCCCTTCGGTGCTCGCTCAAATGAACTTGTCTTCCCTACACCGCTTGTGCTCCCTCGGTGGCTTTGCTCCTACGAAGAACACCCGCGCTCACTGTTGCTCTGATTCCGATCGCCAGCAACCAGCAGGTCTCGGTTGCTCGAGCTTCCAACACCGAAAAGCAGTGCAAGGGCGTGCACAAGTGATCTCCCAACTCAACTCGGAAGCTTCTGCTCGTTTGCGCTGGGAATTTGACAATCGCTGCCGAGACCGAGGTGCAAATGGCGGAACTGAATTCGGGTCTCCGTGGACAAAGCGCCACGGCTGTCGTCGCCTCCAACTCGCTGCACAAGAAAGGTGTGCTATCCTCCATAGATCATTTATCTGAAATCCATTTAGCATATGATCCATCCACTAGTGAGAATTTCCACAAAACCCAAACCCTAGTTCATCTTCTTAAGTTTCAGGTTATACTGAAATTCGAGTTCCATGAGCAACCAAGGGTCGAGCTAGCATGCAAGTAGGTTCTACACTCCTTAGCGCCCCTCCTCAAAGAAGAACCGAGTGAAACATCCAGAATCGACCGAGTTCTTGCGGTTTTTCACGCCGCCGTCGAAAACGTTCTCGGTTCACCGTGGAGCTTGGATTTTCCGGCCGTTTCACCGGTATTAGCATCCATTTCCACCTTCTACACATTCCCCTGGTGCTCTAGAGCCAGAAACCCGACGATTTGATGAAGAATTGAGCTCGGCGGAGGTCGCCAGAACCCTAGCCGGCGCTGTCGCCGGTGCGCACAGTTTTCCAGACATCGCCGGCGGCCGGCGACCCCACAAACGAGCTCAGCGGGTCTGAAAATGGGGGGGGGGCGGCGAGTTTAGCCCCGGGAGGAGGTCGGAAACTCAGTTCCGGCGACACTCACCGGAGACCGCCACCGTAGACTCGTTTTGGCGCGAGGTTGAGGAAGGCCTGTCGTGTGGGACCCGCTGTCAGCATTTAAACTTTTTCAAAATTTCCAGATTTCAGTTCAAAGTTTAAATGGCCACAACTTTGTGTCGAAGTGTCCAAAAATTGTCAAATAAATTTTGTTGGATTCCTCTCAGTGATTACTATCAAGGGGTGCATCCCAATATTCATGAAAATCCCTGGATTTGGATCATTGATTCATTTAAAAAATTTAGGGAATTTATTACAGGAGTTATGTTTATTGGAATTCCCAATTTTTGGCACCACCTTCCTCTAAATATACTTGAACTCCAGTAAAAACTTCAGAGGCACTGGACCTCATTTGCTTGGACAAATATGGTGTCAGTCCTTTATGTCTCTGAAAAATAGGAAAAATGAACAGAGCCATTTTCAGCCTTTTCCCAGTCCTTGTAGAATCCATATCTCCATGTAGGAAACTCCAAAAATGGTAAAACCAATTCCTATGGACTCAGGACATTTTGTACTTCACAAAAAGTTCGCTTTTCAACATAGGAAAGCTCATGAACTAGGGGGTAAAGGCAGATTAGTCAAAACAACATAAGGCTTTGTTGTGATCACATTGTGCTATTTCATTTGCTCAAATTTTGCACACTGCCTAAATACCTTCCCTGGAAGCTATGGGTAAATTTTCAGCTTCATTGGACCTCTAGAGCTTGAGATACCATTATTTAGGTCTAAGTGTTCATATAAGGGATTAATCACATGGTGATTAATTTTACCTTAACTTCACCTAGCATTCTTCCCCTCCAATATTGTAGATCCAACAACAGAAACCCTGCTGTTGTTCTTTCCTTTTAGTTATAATTAACTTGAACAACAGCTTTAAAATATTTTCTAAATTGCTTTTGAATATATGTGCATAATCATCTAAAAAGCTCAGGTGACGTCGATGTTCGACGAGGACTCAACTCAGCAGCGAGGATCTCCATCTCGTGACAATTTTGGCGGATTATCCGGAGGAAGACTAACTCCTTGTCTCTACCAAAACCATTGAGCAAGGCAAGCCCCGATTTGCATATAATTACCGTTTTAAATTTTGCTTTAATTTCACCTAATGTTGTTAGACTTGATATTGTGCATTACGTTTAGGATGCTTGAAACTCCAACTACATTACCATGAAATACCTGATTAGATGGTTATCATAGGCTTTGCCTCATCGTAGATTCTAGGCTAATGTTTTAGATAGCTCGGTAGAAGTCGAGTAGTAAAAAGCTACTCGCGAGAAAGGTCGAGTAATGGAGTTTCTCGCGAGAAGTTGATGATAAGAGCACCCTCGTGAAAAATGACATGGGGACGGGGAGTTCCTGTAGGATGGAGCGCTCAAGGTTGTCTCGACCTGCGATGGGTGTGACAATGCTTGAAACCACATTGGGCTTGGGCCGGGAGGGTAAGGCAAATGTGGAGGTTGGTTTGTAGCCCCGTCCGTGTCGGTTAAGGACCGTGCATATGCTGTCCTGCTGGACAAGTTTGAGCTGTACCGGATATATAGTGGGTTATGGGACCCATGAAACCGATGTAACTCGATGGACCATGATATAGAAACTCATCCTTCGCGTGGGACTGGCGTTGAGAAGGCGGGAGGTGTCAATCCTTTAGCGGGCAACTTCGACGTGTCCACGTAGACGCGAAACGTTTTTCTATGTCAGGGTGTCGTGTGAAAGGTTGCTGCATACAACGTAAGAAAGAGTGATTCTTTTTGAGGCGGGTGTATGTGTCATGTATTCTGGGTTGTTATTGATTCGAATCACCGTCGCTCGCGGAAGAGGATTGAGCATACTTTCCCACTGCGCCATGACGTAGTAAGAAGAGGAACTAAGTCTCTTAACATGTTGTTCATGGCTTAATCATTGTATTGGAACCTTGGCTGAAGTAGATATAGTGCCAACTAAATTTCTATTCCACCTTAGGCTAGCAACATCGGGATAAGCGTTTCTTGTTTGATTGTGGACTTCCGATGTTGTGAGGCATGAGGACCACTAAAATGAATGCTATGAGAATCTGGATATAAGGATAAAGTTTAGTCAAGATTTTTTTTTGCGAAGTTCATATTCCTACTGTCTTACTACCCCTGCATGTAGAGTTACATGTTTAGGATTGACGGTTAATACTTGCTGAACCTTAGTGCTCATGGTTGCTTCGTAGTTGTTTTGCAGGTAGCAGGATGCCTTCTATGAAGATGGTTGTTCGGTGAGACGTCGAACCTCACGGTTCGTTTAACTCATCAGAAACCTAGCCGCTGCCTTACTTCAGTGAAGCTAGTAGGAAGCGTTCACGGGCTAAATGACTTCTCTTCGGTGTAGTTAGGGTCGAGAGTGAGTAGATGTCCAGCTTTTATATTTGGCTGCGTGTGTACATCATGTTGTAAAAGAGGTCATGTTGAGTAATAAATCAGTTTCCTATGTTTTACCGTCTTTTCGTGCATGATGTTGGGTGCCACATCGCATGGCACCACCCGGTGCGATTCCTGGAGCGCGGACCCCGGGCGGAGTTGCGGCAGCGTGGTATCAGAGCCGCATTGGGAATAGCATGCATGGAAAGAGTCTATTTTTGAAAACTTAGAAGTATACGAATGAGGAACGTATAGTATGCCAATATAAGGACTATTAATAGCATAGTTACTTAAGGTGGCAAGCTGGTAGTGTGTTAAAATTCAGTATTTCAATTCTCTAACAATGCACCTACGTGGAGGTAGGCACGGTAAGGAACGCCACTGAAAGCGGATCAATTTCGGTTAGCTCCCCCATATGAGGGAAATAGTGTGGTATGTTCCATTCGGCAATGGACGGGAAGTGAATATGTTTACTAAGAATCTTCATGTCTAAGAGACATATGAAATGCACTAGCCTCCAGTGTGCATACCCAGGGGCAAGAGGAGGAGACCCCATCATGTGGTTTGTAACACGAAGTATGTTCTCTAGGACTCTTTATGTCCTATGAGGCATACGCAAGCGATGTTCCACCGCTGTGCTTCATTGCAAAGGTGTGGAGCCCCTGTCGGGTGGTGAATAACCCGATCATGTACCTTGAGACGTGGCTTGACTCAAAGACGACCCGTATGGCAATGATACGGGGCGTATGTTTTTACTATGATATGGACCTGCCTGAAATGACAAATCATTGTGTGCATCACTATGGAGTGGTTTTATGCAGGTACCTTAACGACAATAGAACATGTCATTTAGAAAACATGTGTGAGTGATCGTTTTAGTGCCACCACTTGAGACGTATATGCAGGTATAAAGCCGGTTAGGATTTTTAATTTGGTGAGGAAACGTAGTACCGTGATATGTTATTAACTTCATAAAAGGAAGTTTTTCAAAGAAAAGAGTAAATTTGGAGTCTAGGATTCCATTAGAGGTTAATGAACACATATATTGAACTAAAATTCAATTGGCAGTATAGATTCATTCACAAAGACTTAGAAATAACCTCCCCTGTTTCGGCAGAACTTTTGCTGAAATTAAACAAGACATTTTTGTTAGGTGGAACCAATTGAGGTGAGTGATACATTTATGGAAAGGTTTTGAAGTCCTATACAACTTTTATGTATAACTCCAGCTCAGAATAACCCTCCACATGGATGAAATTCTCATATGAGTGTGAACTGTCCGAAAACAGGGCAGACACAAAATGCTCTCTAAAAATTTCTGTATTTCCACCATAACTTTCTGTAGAAAAATTTCTAAGGTTCATGTAATACACCGTTGGAAATTTTAGGATATGTGCTACGACTTTGTAGTTCAAAGTTTCTCCAGGTTTGGAGTTGAATTGTATGAAATCTTGCGGACAAAACAGCCACTATCAAAGGAGGTGCTTTCAAAATTATTCCAGATTTCTGTTAACTTTGAAATATCATAACTTTTGATCCAGAACTGATATGAAGGCAAATAAATACTCGTTAGAAATATATTGAAGCTATCTATATCTTTGATATTCAACATGAGACATGAAATTGCAATTTTCATACTCAAATTCTGGAATTATGTCTAAATGGTCACTCTGAACAGAGTATTGCTTATTGCCCATGTAACTTAGGACTTGTTGTGGACAAGGATGTTTTAAACTTATCTAAGTTCCATAACAGGTTCTTAAGTTATTTTTCAGTTTTTCTTAATGTAGGAATTAGGGGTTTGGACAAACTTCCTCACGTTGGGTAGATTTCAGAATTGTCGAAACCCTGGTTAGCTTGTGTGGTGCTGCAATATCTATGTGATGCTTTTACGGTTAATGTTTTTGAATTCAAGATGAGTTTAAACTTTGAATTTTAATCGTAAATTGCTCACTCTTGCAGTATGGATCGCACTCATTCCAGGAGTGAGGTTGGTGAGTCGAGTCACGGCGGAAATAATTCACCATGACCACAAGTGCCGACATCATCAACCGGGTTGGTGGAAATTTTAGAAAAGATGGTTGAGTCTCTCGATCTGTTGGTGCAACAAAGCATACGACAAGAAACACTACAGCGTAATCCCTCACAAAGTACTTATCTGTATTTCCTAGCAAGACAACCACCGGTTTTCTCGGAAGCGAAAGAACCGTTGGAGTCAGCTCATTGGCTCCAATATATTGAAGCCAAGTTTGATATGCTTGAATGCGACGAGTATCAGAAGGTTTTATTTGCCGCTCAACAACTCCACGGAGCCGCTGGAGCTTGGTGGGCAGAGTATATCGCTACTCTTCCTGATGGTCATTGGGTGACGTGGGATGAATTCCGGAATGTTTTCCGGGCACATCACATTTGTTCGGGAATCCTACGAACAAAGTATCAAGACTTTAAGGAATTAAAGCAAGGAGAAAGGAGTACGTACAAGTACTTCAAAGAGTTTGAATACTCGATGCAATATGCCACTCATATGGTAGACTCGGAAGCGTTGAAGTGTGAGTATTTCTTCCGAGGTTTGAATGTCGAACTTAAGGAACAAGTGGCCTTGTTAAATAACGGTATTTACAATGAGTTGGTAAATGCCGCTATCGTTAAAGAAGACATGCATCTCCGTTGTGAAGCGGAGCTGAAAGGAGAATACCACCGGACAGTGATATCGAGGTTCCTCCGAACTATTAAGTGCGGTATTACTCGCCAGTCATGCAAGAAATTCAGCCTTTGGTGCAACTCTCACAACCTATAACACCCTCATTTTCACTACCATGCGTTGCATACATTTCTCATTTAGAGGAGCATTTAAAAATAAGAAGAAATGAAGAAAGGAATATAGAAGCTACTAAAATGATAAAAGGAAATACAAATAGAAAGTAATAAAAATAAAATAGCCAAATTGAGTCACCCCAATTTTTCCCCAAATTCCCCCCTTCCCAATCTTTCCAATTTTTTCCAATTTTTATCTGATTTTCCTCAAATTCCCCAAAATTCCCCTAGGGGGAATTTCACCCCAAATTGGCCGCACCAAATTAGGGGGGAACCCTAGTTGGGCACACCCCCTTGGCCACAGCCCATTATGGGGGAAACCTAGTCCCCCACCTCTAGCACTCCTAGATTAGTCCCCCACCTCTAGGACTATTGGGTTAGTCCCCCACCTCTAGGACTTTTTAGTTAGTCCCCCACCTCTAGGACTCTTTGGTTAGTCCCCCACCTCTAGGACTCTTTGGTTAGTCCCCCACCTCTAGGACTCTTTGTTCCCCACTCCTAGGACTCTTTTCCCCCTTATAAATATAACTCCCCCCTAGCCGCACCCGTCTCTCTTTTGGCCGCCCTCTTGCTGCATGTTACGCCCCCCTGCTGCCAAGTCGCCGAGTCCCCCCCCCCCCCTTGCAGGGATTTTGCTTCCGTCGAGCCCAGTCACGCCTCGCTGTCGCCGGAGAAGAAGCCCCCGACGTTCTGCCCTAGCCGCAGCCCCATAATTTTCCACGGAAAAATACTCCGCTGCTTCCATTGCTAGGAGGGAGGCCCTGCCGCAAGGTAGAAGTGAGGTAGGTCTTCACTACCCCTCTTACGACGTCGCCGCTGTTTCTACGCACCATTTTCTTCGCCCCCTTTGAGCAGAAACTTTTGTGTGTGGACAGACCATGTTTTGGTCATTTCTTGACGGTGACAGCGGCGATCCCCACTCCGGCGATGTCGCCCGAGCTACTCAGGGCCTTATTTTCGGAACGGTTTGCTCCTACAGCTCCGATGTGGCATGCTGAGCATGAAAATGAACTCGGGTTGCGATGGAAATGGCCGGAGCTAGGACTTCACCGTCGACCTAGGGCTAAAACGGCGGATGCTCGAAAAACGTGAATAGCAGCGCCAAAACTTGATGGTTTTTGATGGTCTTTGATCCTAGGTGGCCATAGAGACGTGTAGAACAGGTGCTTAGCTTGGTTTACGCGGTGGTGAACATATCACCATGAATTTCGGATTCTTTGCTAGCTCGGTTCTTTGAACACCGAGGACTAAACGTGGAAATTCTTTCTCTACAGGGCACGAAAGGAGGAAGGGTTTTCACCGTGAGTTCAAGCAGCCTTCGGCGTGCCTTTTTGCTGTTGATCATCAGTCGCGAGAGTGCCTGTGTCGCGCGAACGCCGGTGATCATAGAGAGGCGAACTCGGAGCGTGTTGCTTTGGTTGTGTGCGGGCAGAACGGAGAGGATGAGGAGGAGATTCACGTGGACCGGCGTTTTTACTGAGTGTTGCACCCGGCGTCCTCAGCCACCGAGCAGGAGGTGGCACAGAGGCGACTTCGTTGGGGCGGGATTCACCCGTGTGCTGGCGACCTCAGGGTGTTCGACCGGAGAACCGAGTCGGTTTGGCCTCTGTGTGTCTGATCAGTGGGTCCCTCCCCTCTAATTCTTTTTCTGATTTTCATTTCAATTGATCCCAGCTACTCACAATTGAATTAAAGACTTAGCCCCAAAGTCATGGTTTGAATTTGATCTCCTCAATTTGAAACTGGTTTGGCTAAATTTGCTGCACATTTGAACTGAAATTCTAATTCAGTTTGAATTAATGCAAATTTAGCTCCCGACAAGATGAAGTCCAATGAGGATGAAAATTGGTGGACTAACTCAGAAAAATGTGCTGAGTTTGAATATGAAGTCAACTTTTGAATTCAAGTGATGAAGGTGGCTGCAATTTGAATTTGCATTCAAATTGGCCCCTTTTGCAAATGCCTCCAAAAGTGCCTCAAAAAGTATTGGATTTGTATGAAACTTGGCCTGAGCCTTCCCAAGAATATATAAGGTCTAGGGGTGAGCTCAAACTTTCATGTTTATGTGTAGAAATCCCACTTCTTGAAGTTAGGGCTTTCCCCTCTAATCACCTTTTTGATGGTGTTTACTAGCTCTTCACAAGTGTTCTTGAGATATCCATCACAAGAGCTGTGGTGTTGTGAGGTGATGAACATTTTTTTGCAAGTCACTTTCTTGAGCTTTAAAATCCCCCGCTTAAAAGAATCTCGTCCCGAGATTATAAAAAGAAGAGACAGCGATGTAACAAGAACTCATCTGTGCTGAGATGCCATGAACTCCGGGTAGTTTGAGCGAAGAAATTCCTCTCTCTCCCACGTCGCTTCTTCAGCGGTGTGGTTGTTCCACAGTATCTTGTAGAACCACAACTTTCGGCTACGTGTGGTCCGAGCCTTCTCATCAAGAATTTCCACCGGATATTCAGCATACGTCATATCCGGTTGCAGCTCGCCAATGTCTTCGGTGGAAACAGCAGCCGTATACTTCAGACATTTTCGAAGTTATGAAACATGGAAAACGTCATGAACACCAGCAAGAGATGTCGGTAGTTCCATTCTATACGCCACTGGTCCACACTTCTCGGTGATAACATAGGGTCCAATAAATCTGGGGGCGAGCTTTCCTTTCATGCCGAATTGGTGCACGCCCTTCATCGGTGATACACGGAGATACACATGTTCCCCGATGTCAAAGTGCAGCGGCCTACGCCTCTTATCAGCGTAGCTTTTCTGCCGGGATTGAGCGGCCTTCAAGTTGGCTTGAATCATCCGAACGCGCTCTTCGGCGTTGTTCACCATATCAACCATGAATGTGACCCTTTCACCGTACTCGCACTAGTTCAGTTTGGTGCGGTATTTGCCACCATAGAGAGTCTCATAGCCATCTTGATACTCGCTTGGTAGCCATTCTTGTACGAGAATTCTGACAACAGTAGGTGATCATCCCAGTTTTTACCGTGGTGGATGGCACACGCTCTCAACATGTCTTCTGTTACTTGGTTCACCCTCTCTGTCTGTCCATCTATCTGAGGGTGATAGGCAGAGCTCCTAATCAGACTAGTACCCAAAGCAGCGTGCAACTGCTCCCAGAAACAAGATACAAACAGTGCACCTCGATCTGAGAGTATGGTCTTGGGTACCCCATGTAAGCATAGAACTCTCGCTATGTACAGCTCAGCATATTTGCCGGCATTGTAACGTTTATGCACAGGAATGAAGTGAGCCGACTTGATTAATCGGTCAATGATCACCCAAATGGAATCATGCTTTTTGGATGTCAGTGGTAATCCCACAATGAAATCCATGCTCACATCTTCCCACTTCCATGCCGCGATTTTCAGGGGTTGCAGCAGCCCTGATTTCCTCATATGATCAGCTTCACTCGTCTATATGTATCACACTCGGATACGTACTTAGCCACTTCCCGCTTCATCTGTGTCCACCAAAATTTCTTTTTCAAATCTTGGTACATTTTGTTGCTGCCCGGATGAATGGAGTATTTAGAAAAGTGAGTTTCATCAATAATCTTCTTCCTCAACTCCATATCCCGGGGTACGACTATGCGGTCATTGAACCATAGCGTCCCCTCATCATCTTTCTGGAAACATTTGATTTCCCCGTTGTCTATCCGTCTCCGGAGATGTGCCATGACCTTGTCCACTTTCTGAGCTGCAATAATCTCCTCCCTTATGGCAGGGATGAGAGCAAGGTTGTAGAGCGATCCATAAGGAACCAAGTATAAACTCGGCTCTTCCTCCTCCCTCGGTGTAAAGGTGAGGTTATGGACATGTGATTTCCGACTCAGCGCATCAGCAACCACATTCATCGTGCCAGGGTGGTAATGAATCTCAATATCATAATATTTGATTAGTTCTAACCACCTCCTTTGCCTCATATTCAGCTCCTTCTGGGTGAAAATATACTTCAAGCTCTTGTTGTCGGTGTAGAGGTGCACCAAATTCTCCAGGAGATAGTGCCTCCACATTTTCAACACCAAAACCACAGCAGCAAGCTCAAGATCATGAGTCGGATAATGCTGCTCATGGTTTCGGAGTTGGCGTGAGCCATATGCGACCACACGTCCTTATTGCATCAACATGCAGCCGAGCCCGATGCCGGACGCATCATAATACACGTCGAAGGGCTTAGTTGTATCCGGTTGAGCTAAGACCGGGGTTGTTGTGAGATGCTTCACTAATGTTTGGAACGCTCCTTCACATGTCGTGTTCCAAACATATTTTGTTCCCTTCTTCAATAATTCTGTCATTATCTTAGCAAGCTTGGAGAAGCTTGGAATGAATCTCCGGTAATATCCCGCTAAGCCGTGGAAGCTTCTGACTTCATGGACAGAAGTGGGAGCTTTCCATTTCAGCACTTTCTCAATTTTGCTTGGGTCAACCGCAACGCCTTCTGCTTAGATGATATACCCCAAAAATGGCACTTGGCTGATCCAAAACTCACATTTGCTGAACTTGGCATATAACTTATGGTCTCGCAATCGTTGCAGAACGATTCTCAAGTGTTCTTCTTGTTCTGCTCCTGTCTTGGAGTAAACCAAGATATCATCAATGAACACCACCACGAACTTGTCCAGCTCCGGCATGAACACCGAGTTCATGCGATACATGAAATGTGCCGGAGCATCAGTGAGACCAAAAGACATGACGAGATATTCATATAAGCCATATCTCATCGAGAATGCCATCTTCAGGATATCCTCCGCTCGGATTTTTATTTGATGATATCGAGAGCGAAGGTCCATCTTGGAGAACACACTTGCACCCACAAAGCTGATCAAACAGGATGTCAATGCGGGGCAGTGGGTATTTGTTCTTGTTGGTGACAGTGTTGAGCGGCCGATAATCCACACACAGCCTCAAGGTTTCATCCTTCTTCTTTACGAACAGCGCCGAGCATCCCCAAGGCGAGGAACTCGGCCTAATGAAACCTTTGCTCAACAGATCATTGAGCTGTTCTTTCAATTCAGACAGCTCGTTCGGAGCCATTTTGTATGGTCTCTGTGAGATAGGAGTAGTCCCAGGTGCAAGCTCAATCATGAACTCGACATCCCGCTCAGGTGGCATGCCTGGAAGATCATCCGGAAACACGTCAGGGTACTCCCGGACCACGGGGATGTCCTCTAACTTGAGATCTTCAGTATTATTAATTGCTGAAACCTCATGGACAGGATTGTCTAACACCAAGAATGCGGACGGTGGAATGGAGAATTCAAATGAACCGTCCGTGTCGGAGTGTCCAGGACAGCGCCATGGTAGCGTAACCATGACATTCCTAAGATTGCATCAATCTTTTGTACCGTAAGGATTATTAAGGTGGTGGGATATATCTTCCCACCTAAGCACAGAGGTGCTTTTGGAATCATCATATTTGCTGAAATCTTCCCTCCCGGTGAGCAGATCATATAAGAGCAGTTGGTTGGGAAGACTTGCATTTAATGCTTAGCCAGATAGGATGCACTTATGAACTGTGGGTCACACCATAATCGAATAAAATGATGATTTCTTGATCGTTGAGAGTGAACGTACCCGCCAGCACGTTGTTTCCCTCTGGGGCGTCCTCATTGTCGAGGTTGCGAATGCCCCCAGTTTGCTGACCAACCTTCTTGACGGGAGGTCGGCCTCGAGCACCGCCCTGGAACTGGGCTTGCCCGCTGCTCTGCTGCCCCTGGGGACAGTCCTTCGAGAAATGGCCCACCTGGCCACACGTAAAGCAATTGTAGCGAGGCGGTCCTCCACTGATCGGCGGACGGAAACCCGGGGCGCGTTGTGGCGGTGGAAACACCCGGGGTACCATCTGCTGCTGCTGCTGCTGTTGTTGCGGTCTCGGTGGTGGCATCGGCGGTCGGAACGGGGGTGACTGGAAAAAACGAAGCGAACTGCTGAGGTCGCGGCGGTGGATGCCACTGCTGACCGGATGGTGTACGATACACCAAGCGGTATTTCTGGGGAGCTCCACCCCCACTGCTCGGTGGAGTGCTGCGCTTCCGCTGCTCAGCCGCCAACTCCCTCTGAGCATCTTCTTGCATGATCACGGCATTTACTAGATCATTGAACGTGCTGCGATTGCATTGGACGAGATGCGTCTTCATCTTGGGATGTAATCCCCGATAGAAGTGCTCCCGCTTCTTCTCCTCAGTGGAGACATAATCCGATGTATTTTGCGCCAGATGGTTGATGGCGCGGGAGTAGTCATGGGCACTCCTCCTGCCCTGCTTCAGCTCCAGGAACTCTTGGAACTTCCGCTTCATTATCCCGGGAGGGATATGGTAGGCGCGGAACGCCTCCCGGAATTCTTCCCACTCCATGGCGTGGCCAGCCGGCAGTGAGGCGACATAGTTCGCCCACCACGCACCAGCGCCACCGTGAAGTTGCTGCACCGCGAACAGAGTCTTCTGCCGCTCCATACATTGGAGCAGCCCGAACTTGGACTCAATTGTCCGCAGCCAGTTGTCGGCCTCCGGGGGTTCTGCTGCTTCAGTGAACACAGGACGGTGCGTACTCATAAAGTCCGAGTACGTCACATCACAGGGCTCACGAGGCCACCTCTCTTGACGCCCCCCCCCCCCCGCTTGGTATGTATTCTGCACGATCGTGCAGAGCAGGTCGATCTGCTCCTCACGATTACCCACCAGGGCCGCGATCACATCCGCTAGTGTAAGAGGAGGCGACGGTGGTGGTTGTTGCTGCGGGGTGATGTCGTAACAGGTGGCTGAGAGTCATCACCCCCCTGCGGGCTCGAGCCACCAATCTCATGCGTGGTCCAAGTGCAAACCATCTGCAACCATACGACAATAAACATCAGTCCCACAACAAATTTCATGCAGTCCAATAAAATAGGAATAAAACATAATGACAGTAAAAACATGCGATACATCTCGTATACAGATAATGTAATAACTTTGCACAAGCTACACCATTACCAGACCAAATACAAGCTAGTTAAATCCAACTTGACGGACTTCCTCTTTGGAAGTTCATCACAACTAGGTTTGGTTACTACGAGATGTTAAAATCGCTTTGTCATCACGTATACTACCCTTTTATCTTCAATACGACACAAACATGGTCTCTAGAAAAAGAAACTTAAGAAAGACATATACTCAAATCTTTCACCAGTTGAAGATAACCACTCATGAGTATGTTCTACACCATTGGAAGTACTCAAACCCCCTTGGGTACAACAATCTATCGAATGAGTTCAACTGTCATCCCTCTGTCCGAATGACCAGTTGCTACATATCCTAGATTTTGACCTGCTGATGGGCATTTCCATGACTCGAGCTGAATACCAAAGTTAAAGTTCACTTCAGTATCTTTCCGACGAGTATTTATTTGCCCTAATATCAGCTCTGGTTTAAAAGGTATGGTAATTCAAATTCAACAGAATTTCTGGGAGAATTTCAACAGCACCTCCTTTGGAAGTTGCTGTTTTCAACTCTAATTCCCACTGAATTCTGTGCTGAAATTACAAAAACTTTGAATTAAAAAGATTCAACACATCTCCTACCCTTTTCAAAAATGTATTATATGACAATTTTAGATTTTTCTACATGAAGTTATGCTTGAAAAACAGAACAGTCCAGAGAGTGTTTTAAATCTGTCCTGGTTCTGGGCAGTTCGCAATCCTCTGGATTCTCAGCAAGTTTAAGGTGTGATTCAGCTCTGGAAGTCAACAAAAAAGTTGTAGAGTACTTAAACAACTTTCCAGAACTATATCCCACACCTCAATTGGCTAAATAATCTGGGAGTTATGCTCTGTCAAAGTTCAGCAAACTTGCTGCCCGAAAATAGAGCACTCTGTTTTTCAATCCTTTGGAACTACACTGATCAACTATTGAATTTTTCTATCCGACCAGGGTCCTAACTGTTGAAACTAGGTGATTTTAGTTCCTTGTTATCATTATATTTCATGCGCATGCCTATGATCTGTCGGTACTACGTTCTTCGCAAAAAGAAAATCCTGACCGGATTATACCGGCATATACGTCTCAATTGTGGCACTAAACGGTCTCTCACACACGTATACTACACGGGATACATACGTGGTTAGTACCTGCAGAAGAACACCCAATAATGATGCACTCAAAGGTTATTTTCATTTCAGGCAGTTCCATATTTGAATGTAGATACAAACACCCGTATCATTACCATACGGCCGTCCTTGAGTTAAGCCACGTCTCAAGGTACGTGATCGTGTTTTAACACCACACGACGGGGAACTCGAGTAGAGCACGAACGGCTCGTCACGGTTGGGAATTTTATCACCCCAACAGATATCACCTACTGCCCTGCAGGGCACGCCGATGGCAAGCGCTGCGTATGTCCTCCTGGGCTATTTCTAGACGAACACACTATCGCGTTACTGACCACATGATGGGGGCTCCACTTACTTGCCTAATGCACGCTAGGGATCAGCGTTTCATATGAACTCAGGCACATGAAGAGTCCAAGACTTTCATATTGACGTCTCACACCAAGCTGTGAGACCTATCCCTGAACCACGTTACATAATAAAAATTCAGAATTATAACACATATGTTAGTCTTGCCACTTTAAGTAACTATGCTAATATAGTCCTTACTTAGGAAAACTAGCGAATCCTCACCCTAACATAAGTTTTCTTGTAATACAGTCCTTAATTAACGTGCTATCCCCAATGCGGCCTTGATACCAGCCTGTGGCAGACCATGGTCCGCTCATCAGGGATCGCATATGGTGGTGCCCCACGATGAAACACCCGACAGCACACATCATAAGAACGATATTATATTACATAGAAAACTAATTGAAATGTACAAAGTAGTACAATACTTCAGTTACAAACTTGTGTTTATATTACAACAGCGGAAGCTAAGTTTGTACAAATCACGCCCATCTACCTAGCAAAAGTCAGCTGGCCAGCCCTATGGCAACCGACACTAGCTGCACTCCTCCAGCTCAGCGCGGCGTGTACGGTTCCCACTCAGTCGTGGTCCCCGACGGAGGGTAGCCCTCGACGGTGGACTCGTAACCCAAGTCCGTGGGATACTCCTCACCTGAAAAACACTTATAGCAGCAACCGTGAGCACGATGGCTCAACAAGACTTAACCGACTAGCTAGGCATGAAACTCTACATGCAGTTTACACGAACATGGGATGGTAAATTTCAGCAAATGGACACACCTACAAGTTCATTCTTAATTCATATTTTATCCCAAAAGTTAACAGTTCATGAATATGAAATTTAGTGAGCAGTATTTGGTGGCATACATGTAGCAATACAATTATACATATCAGCAGAATTGAATCATAACATTCCATAATTTATCTACGTTACGACGCAGTGAACAAGCGGCACTCGTCACCGTGAGGGATGGTGAATCGACTCGATATACACCTGCAGGGATACCCGAATAGCACGTCACGTACGCCCATCCGTTGAGCTGCACATCACGCTCACTCGATGTCGTACGGGACAACCTTTCAACCAACAGCCCAAACGTCGAACAGGTCGCACCGAAACGGACAGGAGGTTCCCTACACTCAGCATCTCTCTATGCCCATTAGCAGATTTCCACCATGCTGCCCTCAACCTACACCTATAAATCAGTGTGCTATGCCTCGACGCCCGGAGGTTTAGGCTACATCAGTTTATCGGGGCCCATATATCCGATATGTCTTCGGTACGTTCAATACTTGTTCAGCAGGGCCGCATACGGATTGGTCCTCAATCGACACGGACAGGGCTGCGCACACAAGACTTCCTCTTGTTGCGCCCTAGCCCCTGCCTAGTCTCATTTTCTTACTAAAATGATCTCACATCACTCGAACCAATCCCTTGTGTCCCAAAGCCTAACTCGCCAGTAGATTCCAACTACTCGACTTGTACCGAAGTTCTATGAATCATTAAGCATAGCCTGTCTACTCGAGGACTTAGACACTACCCTCACTCTTATAGGAAACATCTGGTTATGCATTTGGGGTTTCATCCATCCTACACCTAATGCACATATATATACCTCATACTAAGTATACATAAAGTAAAACTTTGAAAAATGGTAAATGCAAACCGGGGCTTGCCTTGTTGCTGCTGGTCAGTTGTTAGGGCTTCGTCCGGAAGAATAAAGTCGAGTACTTCCGGAGTTTCCTCGCCTCCAGCTACTACACGTAAGCCATATGCTATATGTCAATTTACATGCAATGTGTTAATTAAATATGTAACAACCATAACCCTAGCTACCCCTACACTTTGGCTTTGAAATTTTTATGGTGGCCTGGTAGGGTACTAACCAGAGTCTTTACCAAGTTTCATTTGAAACAAAGTTCATTTGAGCCTTGTACAAATAAAAGCCAATTTGATCAATATTAGAGCATCTAAGGAATTCCAGGGGTTTTCATGGCTTCAACCATTACTTTCTGGACACTAGAATCTGAGATAGTTCTAATGGAATTGGTTTCATGACATTTGAAGAATTCTAGATGAAGTTATGCCCTAAACAAGATTTGAGAAAATCTGAAAAATGTTTCTGTACATTTTTCTATTTTCTCAGAGCAGTTCACTTAATCACACCATTAGGGGGACTAAATTAACTTGGATGGGTCTGAACATTTTACTGTGACTCAAGGATTTTCCAATGAACCTCCCAGCCAAATTTCAGAATTTTTCATAAAGTAATTCTCCAGATAAAATTCCCAACAGTTTTAAATTTAGGGATTTAATTCTGGAAAACCATTAAGTTTCATGAGCTGAAATTTGTGTTTCTGGAAATTATTCAAAAATCTTAATCCAGCAATATTTAGTTCACTAAATTTGGAGCTTCCTAACAAAAGTTATATGCATTTGAAGTTTGAAATAAAATGGAAAATCCCAAAATGTTTAAACTCTGTGGGTGGGCCCGGCTCTTTAAATCGGCCCACTGAGATCCCGGCCACACTGCAGCCCACGGGGTTTTACCCGTGCTGCCACACAAGATCCCGGCCGCAAAGTGGATCCCCGTAAGAGAACAGGGACTGACCGGTGGACCGGGCCCCCCTTCGTCTACCTCGCGACCTCCCATGACTCCCGTGGCGGCGCTTCACCGGAGAACTCCACGCCGGCCATTTCGCTGCCTGACCTCTGACGGATTTCGCCGCCTGTGCCTAACTTTGCTCGGCAAACACTTTGGTGCCCTCACCGAAGCTCGGCGGTGGCCGGAACCACGCCCGTGATGGTGACAGCGGCGATCCCCACTCCGGCGATGTCGCCTGAGCTACTCAGGGCATTATTTTTGGAACGGTTTGCTCCTACAGCTTCGCTGTGGCATGCTGAGCACGAAAATGAACTCAGTTTGCCATGTAAATGGCCGGAGCTAGGACTTCACCGTCGACCTAGGGCTAAAACGGCAGATGCTCGAAAAACTTGAATAGCAGCGCCAAAACTCGATGGTTTTTTATGGTCTTTGATCCTAGGTGGCTGTAGGGACGTGTAGAAAAGGTGCTTAGCTTGGTTTACGCGGTGGTGAACCGATCACCACAAATTTCGGGTTCTTTGCTAGCTCGGTTCTTTGAACACCGAGGAGTAAACGTGGAAATTCTTTCTCTACAGGGCATGAAAGGAGGTAGGGTTTTCACCGTGAGTTTGAGCAGCCTCCGGTGCATCTCTTTGCTGTTGATCGTCGGTCGCGAGAGTGACTTTGTCGCCCGGAAGCCGGTGATCAGAGAGAGGCAAGCTCGGAGCGTGTTGCTTTGGTTGTGTGCGTGCAGAATGGAGAGGATGAGGGTGGGATTCATGTGGACCGGCGTTTTAACCGATTGTTGCACCTGGCGTCCTCAGCCACCGAGCAGGAGGTGGCACAGAGGCGACTTCGTTGGGGCGGGGTTCACCCGTGCGCTGGCGACCTCAGGGTGTTCGACCGGAGAACCGAGTCAGTTTGGCCTCTGTGTGTCTGACCAGTGGGTCCCTCCCCTCTAATTCTTTTTCTGATTTTCATTTCTGTTTTCAATGAAAAGATCCCAGCTACTCACAATTGAATGAAAGACTTAGCCCCAAAGTCATGGTTTGAATTTGATTTCCTCAATTTGAAACTGGTTTGGCTAAATTTGCTGCACATTTGAACTGAAATTCAAATTCAGTTTGAATTAATGCAAATTTAGCTCCCAACAAGATAAAGTCCAATGAGGATAAAAATTGGTGGACTAACTCAGAAAAATGTGCTGATTTTGAATATGAAGTCAACTTTTGAATTCAAGTGATAAACGTGGCTGCAATTTGAATTTGCATTCAAATTGGCCCCTTTTCCAAATGCCTCCAAAAGTGCCTCAAAAAGTATTGGATTTGTATGAAACTCGGCCTGATCCATCTCAAGAATATATAAGCTCTATGGGTAAGCTCAATATTTCATGTTTATGTGTAGAAAACCCACTTTTTGAAGTTAGGGCTTTCCCCTCTAATCACCCTTTTGATGGTGTTTACTTGCTCTTCACAAGTGTTCATAAGATATCCATCACAAGAGCTGTGGTGTTGTGAGGTGATGAACATTTTTTTGCAAGTCACTTTCTTGGGCTTTCACAGTTGTCATGTAATAAATGGGAACTTAGTTGATGTCATTTTTGATTAATGCAATTATTATGAAGTATTTTAATCACTACAGGATTCCTGTAAACATACGACGGCTAAAACCGTCGTATATAAAGCCGAAGCCGTCGTATATAGTTTATATACGACGGCAGTTGTTTATATACGACGGTTTGCGGCCGTCGTATATAATTTGTTGTATATATAGTTATATACGACGGGGCCGTCGTATATAACAGTATATATACGACGGCCTCTTATATACAACGGCCCGTTTCGTGGACTTGGCCCAGTGGACCAGGGCCTTTATATACGACGGCTGGGCCCTGGCTGTCGTATATAAGCCCTTATATACGACAGCCGCTGGGCCCTGGCTGTCATATATAAGGTCTTATATACGACAGCCTGGCCCCGCCGTCGTATATAATTTAGGCTTATATACGACGGCCCTGTATAGCAGCCGTTGTATATAAATTATACAGGCCGTCGTATATAAGCTTTTCCATTTTTTTTAAAAAATAGAAAACAGCTAACCTGGCTCGATGGCCAGCTACACATACAAAGACAACAAAAAAACAGTTTGATATATAAATTCACAACAAATTGCAATAGTACACATCGACAATCACAAAGTCTGACACAAATGAAAACAAAATCACAAATCTATTGATTACTAGCCCCTCCACTACCTCCGGGAGCGAAGAAGTCATCCTGCCGCGGCGAACCTGGCGCCCTTAGCTGTGGCGATGGAGTCTGAGCCTCCGTCCCTGATCCCTGCGAAACAAAGTGACATGTACAAGTTTACAATTGTTTTTCTAGTTTCATTAGGATTCTTAGCGGTTGGGGCTTCCACTTAATGTAACTTTATTTTTATACCTGTACTCCAGGAAACTGCTCCTGTGGTGGCGACGGCTCCAGCACGAACGGAGGTGGCTGCCACAACGGTATCTGGATTTGCTGCCCTTGCTGTCGAGCTAGCGCCTGCCATTTCAAACATTACAATTTACAAAACTAATTGAAATGCAATGTAATTAAACTATAATTGTATGTTTCTTACTTCCATTGCCGCTTGCATCTGTGCCATATAGGACGCATGGTACGCCATGGCAGCCCTGTTGTTCTCTCGCTCTCTCACCAAGGCCTCCTCCTACCGAGCCAAGCTCTCCCGAAGCGCCATGACTTCGAGATCTCTCTCGGTGACACGGCGGCTGGAGGAGCCTGCAGCCGATGACTGCGAGGAGCTGCCTCTCGCAGGTCGTGCCTCCCTAGAGTTGACGACTCCAGAGAATATGGCAAGTCTAAAAAAACGAATCAATTCAAGGTAAAATGAAATAATCTTGAATTGAAAACAATGAAAGTAAATGAATTCACCTTCCGTGTGCTTTTCCACCTCCGCTTGCATACGCGGCTTGAGGGTCGATGTTCGGGGAGTTTTCCCAGTCGAACCCTTCGCCGTGTATCCTCACAGCCTCTTGCCCATACCTAGTCTGAAAAAACAATGAAATTGTGTAAGTTCAACAACATATATAGTGTCAAATAATTTCAGAGGTCATGAAACTTACCAGGCGCTCCGCTGCGTACTGACTACACTGCTCCGGCTGAGAAGGGTCAGCGTGACCTCTCCTATAGACCGCAGTAGCACTCGGTCGCACGCCGGTCTCCTTTTCCTGTGAACATATGTTAGTACGAACAATACTACATTATGAATATAATAAAAACTACCAAGAAACTTACCATCCGTTTAGCCATTTGCACAAAACCTTGGACGCCCATACCGTGCTTCCCTGAGCTCCCTCTGGCATCTCGAGCCTTCTTGGACTTAGCGATGAACTCATCGCTAGCCCAATACCTGCAAAGGGCTCGGTAATCTTCAGTTCGTCCCTGTAACCAAGGGACACTAACCTGCACACATGCGTAGTTCATTAGGTGTTACTTAGCAATATTAATATGAACAATTTAAAGATTACGCAACCTACCTCTGTGTATTGCTCCTCCGTCAAGTACGTGTCGGAGGCGTCTGAACGACCCAACCTCATGGTCGTGGAGCTTTAAGTAGTCGTTAACTACTTGACTCCGAGCGTTCGAAAGCATTTGCATAACAAGCCTCCGAGCGTTTACTTCGAACACGGAGCGGGCGTGATCCATCTGCTCAGCCGGGTCCTCAAGGCGGTACCTGAGCTGTAGGAAGTCAACACAGTTCGACATATACACACGTTAATATTTGAAGGAACATAAAGAATTGAAACTTCAAATATTTATGAAAGTTACTTACCCAAAAATCTGCCCACACGACTCCCTGTAGGTTGTCGTTCTCCGGGTGAGGAACGCGCGCGTAGTCGTCCCACGACGTAGCTGCACGTCCATCAATCGCACCGGGGTTGTGCACCGCGGGGGGGGGGGGGGGGGGAGGGGGGGGTAGGGCGAGGCGGCCTAGGTTGTTCAAATCGTGCTTTTGTAGACGTATACGTTACCACTAAATGGGTTGTATCGGGCCCTAAGCCCATTTATGTACATATAGTACTTTTAAACACTCAAACAATCGAAACAATAATCAATTAAACTATTAACTCATATGCACTAATCATCTAATCAATTAACAACTCATCTAAACAAACATAATTACCGTAGTTAACAAACTTATCAATTCTAAGCAATTAAAAAACACCTAGCTAGCAATTCAAATAAATATGGGCAATAATTAAACCTAAGCATATCAATTCATCTAAAGCTAAGAAATTATCCACCTGTCGGGCGGGTGGCGGCCGGGGCGCCGGCTGTCGGGGGTGGCGGCGGGGTGGGCGGCGGGTGGCGGCCGGGGCGCCGGCTGGCGGGCGGGGGGCGGCAGGGGCGGCGGCCGGGGCTGCGGCCGCTGGGGCGGCCGGGGGGCGGCCGGGGCGGCGGCCGGGCAGCGCCTGGTGGGCGGCGGCCGGGTGGCGGACGGGGGGTGGCCGGGGGGCGGCCGGGGGGGGCGTCCGGGCGGCGCCTGGCGGGCGGCGGCCGGGTGGCAGGCCGGGGCGCCGGCTTGCGGGGGCGGCCGGGGCGGCGGCGGACGGGCGACGGCCGAGCGCTGGCTAAGCCGCAGGGGGGGAGGGGGATGGGGGATCGGAGGCCGAACGCCGCGGGGGGGGGGGGGGGGGAGGGGGGGGTAGGGCGAGGCGGCCTAGGTTGTTCACATCGTCCTTTTGTAGATGTATACGTTACCACTAAATGGGTCGTATCGGGCCCTAAGCCCATTTATGTACATATAGTACTTTTAAACACTCAAACAATCAAAACAATAATCAATTAAACTATTAACTCATATGCATTAATCATCTAAGCAATTAACAAATCATCTAAACAAACATAATTACCGTAGTTAACAAACTTATCAATTCTAAGCAATTAAAAAAACACCTAGCTAGCAATTCAAAGAAACATGGGCAATAATTAAACCTAAGCATATCAATTCATCTAAAGCTAATAAATTATCCACCTGTCGGGCGGGTGGCGGCCGGGGCGCCGGCTGTCGTGGGCGGCCGGGGCGGCGGCCGGGGCGCCGGCTGGCGGGCGGGGGGCGGTCGGGGCGGCGGCCGGGGCTTCGGCAGCTGGGGCGCCGGCTGGCGGGGGTGGCCGGGGCTGCGGCCGGGGCTGCGGCCGCTGGGGCGGCCGGGGGGCGGCCGGCCGGCGCCTGGCTGGCGGCGGCCGGGGTGGCGGCCGGGGGGCGGCCGGGGGGGTGGCCGGGCGGCGCGTAGCGGGCGGCGGACGGGTGGCAGGCCGGGGCGGCGGCCGGGGGGCGGTTGGGGCGGCGGCGGGCGGGCGGCGACCGGGCGCGGGCGGGCGGCGGCCGGGCGCGGGCGAGCGGCGGCCGGGCGCGGGCGGGCGGCGACCGGCGGCGGCGGGCGGGCGGCGGCGGGAGGCTCGGGCTCGGGTCGGCGCGGGCGTGAATGCCGGCGCCGACCCGAGCCCCCGCGGGTATATAAGCCTTATTTACGATGGCCACAACATGGGCCGTCGTAAATAAGGCTTATTTACGACAGCCTCGGTGTGGCTGTCGTATATAACTGCTATATACGACAGCCTAGGGTTGGCTGTCGTATATAAGAACTATATACGACAGCCATATACTTATATACGACAGCTTCGGCTGACCGTCGTATGTAAGTTTATATACGACAGCTAGCCGTCGTATGTTATACTGGCTGTCGTATGTTGCCCTGTTTCCTGTAGTGAATTGTTTGTTGCACCAATATAATGTTACCATGTATGCATCTTTCACGTAGCAATCAATTCTGTAACACTATTTGTTAGTATTATTGGATTTATGTGGCTTGTGCTAGGTTTCCTCCCCAACCACATGACCTCTAGTGCAGCTCCAATCGCCTCTTGCACCGCTTGTTTGTACGCCCCGACCGCCGCCTTCGCATTGTGCAGGTAACCATATACATATGCAATTGGTTTTTAGCATACTATAGTAAAATAATGGTTTCACTAAAACCTAGTTTTCATGAGCTTATTTAACCTTTTAATGAAGTATTACCATCTAGATTTCTTAAGTCTATGCTCTTACATTGTATAGTCTAGAACATGGGTGATGATAGACGATGGATTATGATCGTTGGTGGAAGAATGTTGCGCCTTCGATTGAATGGGCTATCAATACTAAGGCATTTATCAGTCGGGCTTTCTGTTTATTGACCAACCATTTTGTGAAGTGTCCGTGCAACAAGTGTCGTAACTTTTTATGCAAGGAGAAGTTTGACATAGAACGAGACCTCTGTCGATTTGGTTTTATGCCAGGTTATGAAACATGCATGGTATGAGCATGGCGAGTTATAACATAGTAATCTTGATGTGGATGAAGTAGATGCTGATAACGAGGATAGAATGGAAGACATGGTTGAAGCAGTTGATGGTGATTGTGGTAAAGTTACTTCTAAAAATTCCTGGACCCGAAGTTCAAGAGTTCTATAGAATTCTCTTCGCATCACGTGAACAGTTGCATGAGCACACTAAAGTGTCTGTCCTTTCAACCGTTACTCGTCTCATGTCTATAAAATCAAAGTACAATTTGTCGAACAAGTGCTACGATAATCTCATGGATTTGATATCAGACATTCTTTCGATGAATCATAAGTTGCTGACGGACATGTAACAGTCAAAGAATTTGTTAGCAGGCCTTTGTATGAAGTACGAAAAGATTGATTGTTGTCCTAACAACTGTATGCTTTTCTGGAAGGAAAATGCAAAACTGACACAATGCTCAGTTTGTCAAGAATCTCGATACATTGAGGCCACAAATGAGGACGGTGAATTGGTGAAGACAAAAATGGTAGTGAAACAACTTCATTATATGCTTCTTGTACCTAGGCTAAAACGGTTGTTTCTATCAAAATCAGCTGCGAGACATATGCGTTGGCATAAGGAAGGTGTGCGTGAAACAAAGGGGGTAATGACACACCCATCTGATGTGCAGGCTTGGAATGCATTGGACTCTTTTGATCAGTGTTTTGCAAACGATGCTAGAAATATTCGTATTGGTTTGGCCACCGATGGTTGAACACCATTCCACACATCTTCTGCATCGTACTCATGTTGACCGGTTTTTGCTGTACCATACAACCTTCCACCAGCTATGTGTATGAAATATGAATACATGTTCTTGTCTCTCATCATTCCCAGATGTAAACATCTAGGAAAACGTTTAAAAGTTTTTCTTCAACCATTGATTGAGGAGTTAAAGAATTGTGGACCGGAGTAGAAGCGTATGATAGCTACAAAAAACAGAAATTCAACTTGCGAGCAACATACTTGTGGTGAATTCATGATTTTCCTGCATACGGGGTATTTTCAGGATGGAGCACACATGGCAAACTTTGTTGTCCAATTTGTGGGTCGGACTCTGATTGTTTTAAACTTACTCATGGTGGGAAAGTGTGTTTTTTTATTGCCACCGATGATTTCTACCAGCAAATCACCAATTTGGATGTGGTTCTCTCATAGTCGCGGTCAACACAGAGTGGACAGAGTTCTTCTCGGCGTAGTCATACAGGAAATGAGTCCTGGTTGAAACAAATGGAGGAGGAGCAAGCAGCATTGAGAGACCACTTGAGGCTACAAGAAGATTGCATGAAACGACAGGATGAGTTTATCAAAGCAAAAAATGAGTACTTTTCGAATCTGGCAACGTGGCAACAAGCGATGCAGGTATATTAATATATAAGAGTTCAAATATTTATGTTAACCAAGAGATGCATGTATATTTGTAGTAGAATGAAGCTAAACATTTCAAAACGGTTTTAGGGATACTTTTTCCAGCATGGAATGCCTGCCGCCATGCGACCACTACCACAGCCCCCGCAGCTAGCTATGTCTTCACCACTACATGTGCCTCCAGAAACTCTTCCCGTTGGAACACAGGTATATATTATCATTATGTTCTCTTTCTTTTCTATAAACTGTTAGTATACTTGTAATATGTATCGTTGTTTATCTAGGGATCATCTTCAATGGCACAAAACTTCTAGAGTCCTCTTGTTACAAATTTGCCAGCATCTTCTTCAGGAGGACGGGGTGGAGGAGGCGACTTTATTGATCAATTCGTCGCTCCCTGTGCTACCAATTAGGTTAGTTGATCATAAATTCTAAAGAATACTGTAAAGTTTTGTGTTTTCATTTACATCATATATATGTATCTTAATTTCAAATGGAGCTCGTGTATAATAAGTCATAGAAACAAATATGTTTTTGCTTTTTATTTGAATCTATTAGTCATGTAATTCACTTTGGCTTGATACAGGAAATCGGCGAGCAAAAGGGTATCGGAGCAATTTGTTGGTTTGTTGGAAAGCTCAATTTGGCCATGTGATATGTTTTGCTTTGACAAAAATGTTGCATGGACAATGTGACATGTTTGTGTTTGCTTATGTTATATTGTGTGTGGATAATGTAATGGATTATGTAATGGACAATACCATTTGGACTATATTTTATAATGTTTAATTCAGTTTGTTGCATTTGTTATGAAGTGTGATATGTGTATTCTATGTTTGATAGATAATTTATTATTGTATGTGCTTGGAACTGAACAATCTGCATGAATTGTGCTAATATTGCATCTATTTTCATGGGCCTAAAAGTTGCTCAAGAAAATAGTGTAATATTATTTTCGTGGGCCACCATTTGTCCCACGAAAATAGTACCATATTTATTTTCGTGGGCCAACATTTGGGCCACGAAAATAATCAGCATTATTTTCGTTGGCTACATGTTGGCCCATGAAAAAACTGGGGCATTATTTATTGTGTCAAATTGTAGCCCACGAAAAGAACCTGCCATTAATTCCGTGGGCCGAGATGTAGCCCACGAAAATAATGTCTGGTTATTTTTGTGGGCCACCATTTGGCCCGTGAAAATATGTATTTTCGTGGGTCACTTTTGGCCGACAAAAATAGGCTTATTTTCTGAGCTGCGGACAAAATTAAATTTATTTTCGACGAGTAATTTTTGTGGGCCCAAAGGCCTACGAAAATAAGCATAAAACCGATGAAAAGAATTATTTTCTTGGGTTTTATGCTTATTTTCATGGGCCTTGGGCCCATGAAAATGTGTCGTTTTCCTGTAGTGCCTCTAAAGTATTATTTTCAAAAAATGCTTGCTGCTGCATTTTAATTGTCAATTGAGCCACCGCAAATTGCTATTTCCAGCCCCTCTTTTTCTCTTCTTTTGGATATCAACACTATTGTTTTCTTGCTTCTTAGCTTCTGAAGTTTTGGATCTATTTTCTTCTTCTCTAAAGTTTCTCATGTCTTATTTATAGATGCCGGTCACTAGGAGCACAACACGCATAAGGACTCGTCCACCACCACTTGGGAGTGCACTTAACCCCATTGAGGTGTCCGGTGGACCATATTGGGAGGAGATGAAGATGGAACCTCATGATGAAGATGCAGTCAGTAGCTGTATGCATGAGGAAGAAGATACGGAAGAGGTGGAACCAATCGAAGACGACATGGAAGACGATACACAAGAACAGCATTGGTACGCACCTCAGGAGGAGTTTCACGCGGCTTACACTTCGTGGAGCCTCATGAAGCTATGTCAGAAGGAGATGAATCCAAAGCGAAGCCACCCACTGCTGAGGCCAAAAATGAAGGTGATGAACGGGCCAACCGTTGAGTTCAGGAATTCCAGTCCGACAGGATGGAAGAGGACACATATCCAAGAAGTTTATAGAGTTTCTGGATTGCTGCATCTTATACCCGGAGTATCTTCTCAAGAATGTCCCTCGTCTAGGACATGAAGAGTGGAAGGCTGAAGTAACCATCCTATCTAACGGTAGGGTTGTCACTCGGCACTTCACACCCACATGGAGAGCTATAAGGGAAGAAGCTATCGATGATGCTGCATGGGATGCACTCACCGGACTGTGCTACGCCTTCTGTGAGCAGCTTGAGAACACTACCTTTGGGCTGCACCCGTATCTGAAGAGTGGTACAAGGGAGATCATTGGACCCCATGGAGGATCTCTTTCCAACCCACAAGCTACTGATAAGTCTCAAAGGTTGCTCGTGGAGTTAGGAAACCGCTATGCAAGAGCACAAGAAGAGATCCGTTACCTCCGCAAGAAGCTGTACTTGCTGGAAAAACAAGAGGAGACTCGTGCCAACGCGAGAGCAAATGGAGAACCAGCATCATCTATCCCTACATGGACTCCCGACTCACCATGGCGTGCGCCCATGTATGGACCACCCCCGTCACACAGCGAGAACAGCACCGGTTCTCACAATTAAGTTTAGGTTCTCTATTGAATAAAGTTGTAATAAGTAAGAACGCTTAGATCGTAGTAGCTTGAATAAGAGTGGTGTGCTGAACTTTTGTGATGATTGCTTGTGTTTGTGTGCTTGGTGTGAGCTTTGGGACGCTTCGGCGAATGTCCATATCCACACATAGTAGAGAGGTGTGAGATGCTTTGGCACTTGTTCATATCCTCATATATGCTGAAATTAATAAAAGAAGTTGCTTAGTTTCATATATCTTGATGCATATAGTATTTCCGAAAGTAAGCATTAAAATAAGGGGGTAGACTTTTTGCCAACTTTATTGTCTTGAATTACCAAGGGATTGACATAATACTTGGAATGGACGGGTTAAGCAAGCACAACAGAGTAATTCAATGTGCTCAGATGATTGTGCAGTTGACGAGTGAGCACGGTACTCGTATTGAGTTTGAGGCAGCCATCCTACAACAGAGAAGGAAGTGCTAAACCACATCGAAGACGCGACATTGGAAATCATTCCAGTGGTTCTAGAATATTCATATGTGTTCCTGGAAGAACTTCTAGGTATGCCACCTGATCGAGACATTGAATTTGCCAAGTATTTAGTACCCGGAACTGCACCTATAGTGAAGAGATCATATAGGATGCCTGCTAATGAATTAGTGGAGCTCAAGAAACAAATTCAGGAGAAGCTAGAAAAGGGTTTTATACGCCCAAGCACATCACCGTGGGGAGCCCCCGTCCTCTTTGTAGACAAGAAAGATAGAAATCAAAGGATGTGCGTGGACTATAGGTCTCTATATGAAGTGACGATCAAGAATAAGTACCCGCTGCCCTGCATAGGGGAATTGTTCGATCAAATGAAAGGTGCCCGAATTTTCTCCAAGATTGATCTTCGGCTTGGATACTTCCAGCTGAAGATTAAGCCATCCGACATACCCAAGACTGCATTTTGAACACGGTATTGTTCGCATGAATATACCATTATGTCTTTTGGATTGATGAATGCACCCGCATACTTTATGTACCTCATGAATAAGGTCTTCATGGAGTTCTTGGACAAATTCGTCGTGGTTTTCCTTGACGATATCATGGTGTATTCAAAAAGAGAGGAAGAACATCAAGAACACATGAGATTGACGTTGCAGAAACTGCGAGAGCATCAATTATGTGTTAAGTTCAGCAAGTGTCAGTTTTGGCTAAAGGAGATATCGTTGCTAGGCCACATCATCTCCGAAGGAGGAGTATCGGTTGATCCCGGAAAAGTGAGAGAGATGTTTTGAAGTGGAACCAACCGCAGAACGTGAGGGATATTCGAAGTTTCCTTGGGATGGCTGGATACTACCGCCGGTTCATCAAGGATTTCTTCAAAATAGCAAAGCCTATGACTGAATTGCTCATGAAAGGGAAAGCTTTTCAGTGGACACAAGCGTGTCAAGACAGCTTTGAAGAGCTCAAGAAGAGATTAACAACAGTGCCGGTTTTTGTATTGCCAGACGTGAGCAAACGGATCTGAATTTGAAGCAACATCGATGGTTGGAACTCATCAAGGATTATGATGTTGGAATCAACTATTACACTGGAAAGGCCAATGTAGTAGCTGATGCATTGAGCCAAAAGGGAGCTTTTCACCAACTCACAGTTCGGGAGCTTCCACCCAAGCTGCATAAGGAGTCTGAACCGGCTACATCTCGGGTTCTTGAACGAGATGGAGGTGATAGAACTGAACTCCACGATGGAACAATAGATACGAGATGGCCAAGCAATGGATGAGGAAATAAAAGAAATCAAGGAAAGAATCCGACAAGGCATAGAGAAGGATTTCAAGGAAGACGAGAATGGTACGCTTTGGTTAGGGAAAAGGATTTGTGTGCCTAACGTGAAGCATATACGCGACACGATACTAAAGGAGGCACATGACTCACCTTTTTCCATACATCCCGGCTGTACGAAGATGTACAAGGACCTGAAAACCTGCTATTGGTGGGATGGTATGAAAAGGTACATTGCTGAATATTTTTGTAAAGGTCCCAAAATTTTGAATACAAACGAACTGAAGTTTGAACACCATTTGGTTTCAAGTTTATAAAAATTGGGACTTGTTTAAACTTTTCCACATGTGATGACAAACATAAGTTTCCCACCACTCTAGCCTAGGAGAAATTGAGTGTTGGGGGACAAAGTTAATTTAAAACTCATGTGTAAGCTCTCATGTGCAAGGGGGGATGAAATTCAGATTTTTAAACTCAAATTGTTCAACTCAAATTTCAAATGAGGGCAACCAATAGGAATGCAAACTGTTGTGCTCAAAACCTCATTTGCAGCAGCTAAACAAAAAATCAGGTTTCATATTTGAATTCCTTAGGTCCAAATTAGTGGGAAGGCAAAGTCTCATGAATTTTGGAGATTGTTTTGCTAACCGTTTTACAAATGGACCTCAAATTGTATAGGAATTCAAATTCAAAATTGAATTTGGATGAAACTGGTCCAGTTGTCAAAATACAGTTCAGATTCAAACTTCCCACACTTGAATTGAGTCATTTTCCAATTTTCAGAAAATGTGAGGGGATAAGGAGGATAGTGGGGCCCATTGGTCAGTACACCCAAATATCAACAAATTGAGTCGGTTCTCTGTTTCTAATCGAAGCAACTTAATGCCACCGAGACCAACTCGAGCTCTCACCGTGAGACGCCGAGTGGAAAGCCGGGGTACACCTCCTGACGTCTTCTCTTGCGCTGGCGACCTCCTTGTGTGCTTCCTCACTTCTCAGCATGTTCCCTTTTGCCAACTGATGGAGCTTTGGCTCAGTGTTCCTTCTCCCTCGCGTACACGAACAGAGAGCCTAGCCGCCACTCGGTCGATCGCTGGGAACCAACCAAACCTCACGCACCCACCCCTCTGAGCTGGGAAATTGTCCTGAGGGAGCTCCTCCCACTTCCTCGGCGCAAAAACAGCTCGAGCTACGGTTCCCGAGCTCTAGAATAGGTCACCTCCGCGGCGACCTAACTCCACGGCGGCTCAGTGCTCACGTGGACAGATCAACCTAGAGATTGTCACAACCAAGTAACAGCACCCTTGGAAGTGCCAAGGCACCGTGCTACTCTCCTCCCAAGCTCAAGCGATGCCGTGGACGACCGAGAGCGAATTCGGGGATTTTGCTCCGGCGTGCACAAACCGACCTTCCGGTAAGGGACATTCAAATTTGCTCTCAATTCTCGTTCTTAGGTCGCCAAATCTTGCACACGGGACCTAAAGTAGTCGGCGATCATTTGCTCTTCACAACCCTAGCTTGAAACTGCACGTAGGCCAAGTATTTTGAGATATTCTAACGGCGACCGAAGCGGGGGACCGCGGGCGCACGGTGAAACCCCAATAGCCGCCGTTCCCGAGCAGTTTTAAGGTCAAGTCAAGCTTCCTCATAGTTCACCGGTTCTGTAGAGCATGTAGGCCGAGTTGTTGGCGGGCTAGGTCGGCCGGCCGACACTGCCGAGCGTGAACCAAGCCGCTGCGCTATTGTGAGAGGGGTTGGGGACCTCGCCGGCTCGGGGAAACTTCACCAACTTGTTCAGCACGTGATTTTAGGCACTAGCGGTGAGCAGTAGCTCGGGAGAAGACCGGGAAGCTGAAATCCGGCGAGCTCCGGCAAGATCGAGCGGCGCGGTCACGCGGGAGCGAGAGGAAGACAAAGACCTGCCGGCCCCACACGTCAGCCACACGTTTAAACAGGAGTTGGATCTTCTGCGGTCTCGGATAAGTCTGTCGCTGCACGGGAATGACACTGTGGCCCAGTGTGGTCTAACCGATAGAGTGACACGTAGCCCCCGGGCCCGCGGTCAGGGATTTGAAGTTTTCCCGGTTTAATTTAAATTACAGCTTTTGATCAAACTTTAGAAGGCCATAAATTTTGCTAGGAAACTCCAAATTTAGTGTTTCAAATTGGGTTAGATTCAGATTGAAAAACTCTATCCAAATATGCAACCCAATTTGTATGAAAGTCATTATTTAAGTATGTAAAATTATTTAAAACTTTTCAGCAAAAAAGTTTTAGAGGGAGTTTGGTTCATCCAAAAATCCTCAAATTTTGCCAGAATATTCCTAAGGATGTTATTGAACTCCTGTAAATAGATCAGCTAAATTGGGTTTGATTTAATTAGGATAATTCAGATTTCAAGTTGCTGTGTTCAAATGAATACAGAATTTTTTTCAGAGAATTACCAAAACTTGAAAATTCAGTTCTGGGCAATTCTTCACTACAAAAATCCAAGGAAAATTCATGAAGGCTCTATGAACTATAATTAAAATTGTTGTTCACTAATTTGGGCATGAACATATGAGTTACTTAAGAATTAATTACTTGTTTCTTAATTGATTAAGGAATTGTTCTGAATAAACCACTCAGTGAAATATGATAAAATGACACGACCCCACGGTCTTGTCGAGCCAGGATCATGCTGAGGGGTGCTGCGTTGCACAACACCGGATAACACACGTCAAAGGTACAAAGCGGAAGCGAAATTTTATTACATAAACAAGTTTATGAACATGTTTACATCAAAATAAGTCCAGTCTACACTCACGGGCGTAGACTAAGCTTCAAGTCCACATTCAGCCCTTGAACGTGTCCTTGCTAGCACACACGCCCACTAACCCTGCGGCGTGCACGACTCCCACTCGACGGGGTTCCCCTCCAGGGGTTCCGTCTCCTCATCGGGAGTCCCTTCCTCATAGAACCCTGCAAAAGCTTCAAACACAAGCAGTGAGCACGAAGGCTCAGCAAGTCTGACCCGTCTCACTAAAACATGGAACTTCTACATGAGGGTTGATGGGTACATGAGGTAAAATCATTTGCAAAGGACTCGCCTAATTAGTAGAACCTTACTTTCAAGTTTTAGCAGCAGGTTGTGGAGAACCTTACGCTAAGGCACATGAGAGAGCCGCAATCAAACAAGAAACGCATTTCTCTCATGTACTTTGCCCAAAGTTGAAAAGAACTTTAGTTAGCTCTAGACTATAGCAAATCATTAGCAATCAAGTCCATCTTTCAATCAACAACATTTTAACATGCAACTAGCCTGTTCTTTCTACGTCATGGTACAGTGAACAAGTGGTACTCACTGACCACGAGGGACGGCGATTATAATCGATTTACACCTGCAGGGTTACCCGAACAACCCGTCACGTACGCCCATACTCGATGTTGCCTACAACAACCATCACGGACGCCGTACGCAACTACCTTTCACCCGTCAGCCAAATATTGAACCGGTCCCTTCGTCCCGAGCAAGAGGTCTCTGAACGCGCATCTCAGTGCCGCCAGCCGATTTACACCTCGAGCTCTCAACCTACCCTCTGAACCACGGGCAATGCCTCAATACCAAGCTAACCGAGTTACATTGGTTTCCCGGTTCCTATATAGCCGGTAGGTCTTCGGTACTGTTCTAGCTTGTTCAACAGGCCCGCACATGGCTCGGTCCTCAATCGACACAAGCGGAGCTATAGCACACAGGCCCCAAAGTCCTGCTGCCCTTACTCTCCGCTTGGTCTCATTTTTCTTGCCATGTGTATCATGTGCTATCTCTACCCGAGTCGAGTGCCTCTAGCCAATGCTCGCGAGTAGTTCCAACTACTCGACTTGTACCGAATCCTACTCTATCTTAGCATTGCAGTAGGTAACGAGGTTTGCCATCCTAAACCCAACCCCTGGTTTTCTTGGCTATGCAGTTGGATTTTCAACCAAGACTCTAATGCAAAGAATCATAACAGTATTCAAAGATGTGCTCAAAACAATAAACATTTGTAAAAAGGTTATTGCAAACCGGAGCTTGCCTTGCTGCTCTTGGTCGTAGGCTAGCTGTTCCTCCGGAGTAACGAAGTCTAGGACTTCGGGTTCCTCCTCGACCTTAGCGACTACATGATAGAAGCAATACATGTATTAATTTAAATGCAGTTGTATTTACTTTTAATCTTGTGAAGTCTATAACTCTTACTAGACAAGCCTAATGACTGTGAAACTTTTACTGTGGCTTGGTTACAACCTAAATAGAAACTTGGTCAAGTTTTAGTTGCAGTCAAGCTCATTTGAGCCCTCCACAATTAATTATGTACTTGCCCTTAATTGAAGGCTTTTATGGTGTTCTAAGGATTTTCATGAAACAATCTATGACTTTCTGAAAACTCGATTTTCAGAGGGTTCTAATGGAGTTGGTCTCACTTAATTTGAATGTTTCTAGCTAAAGATATGAGCTAAACAATTTCAGAGAAAATTCTGAAAATGTTTCTGAACATTTTCTATTTTCTCTGGAACAGTTTCACTAATCACACCATTAGGTGGATCAAATGAGCTCAAATGGATCTGAAATTTTTATGGTAGTTCGGGGATATTTTGGTGAACATCCCAGCAAAATTTCAGGATTTTCCTCCAAAGGATTCTCAAGTTAAAATTCCTAACATTTTAAATTTTGAGGAATTAATTCTGGAGAAATAATGGTTTTCATGAGTTGAAACTTGATTTGCTGGAAAGTTCTCAGAGAGCTGAATCCAACAAAATTTGGTTCACTCGATTTGGAGCTTTCTAGCCAAAGTTATGAGGATTTGAGGTTTGGAAGAATTCTGAAAATCAGGGAAAAGCTTAAATCTCGCGGGGGCCCGCGGGGACTCGTGTCGAGCGCGGCGGTGTCCGGCACACCGGGGCTCACAGGGTATTTGCACGCCAGCATAGCAGATCTCGGCCGCAGCCCGATCCCGATATAAAATATCTCCCGCTGACAGCTTGTGTCCACCCCTTCGTCAACCTCCCGCTGCCCGCTTTCTGCCGCCAAGGAGCCTCGCCGGAGAGCTCGCCGCCGGCTTCTGTACAGCTCCAAACTTCACGATTTTGGCCGCCTCTTCCTATTTTCTCTCGGGGAACAGTATTCTCAGGCCAGCTCGCCATGAAAATGGCCGCCACATGGTCGGCGACGAGCCGCAGACTCGGGAGAACTTCGGCGTGTTGCCCGTCCTTCCTAGCACCTAACCCGATCAAACTAAGGGTCGTCGAGCATCAGTGGACCATAGGAAAGGTCGACGTGAGCTACACGGAGCTCGGGAAGGGCTGTGTTGGGCTGTCACCGTGCGACCTAGGCCGGAAATTGGGATTTCTACTAAAACTCGAAGAACAGCGGTTTCCCTCCACGGTTCTTTGTGGTTCTTGCTCCTATGGATCCGCACGGGCTACTAGAAGTGATCCTCTCTACAAGAGGATGAGTGATGCAGTGTGGCTTACGAATTTTTCGGATCGGTGCAAATCTCACTTTTGCACACCGTCGCGAAAACATGAAATTCCGGCTTGAGCAGCGCTTATCACGCCGCCAGAGCTTACGGAAAAGAAAGAGAGGTTGAAGGTGAACCTCTTTGCTGTTTACAGCTCCGTGAACGGTGGGCTGTGGTTGCCGGAAAGGCGGTTCCCCAGCGGCGGCTCGAGCTGAACCGGCAGGGCAAAGATCGCCGCAGTGGAGCTCGGGGGCGCAGGGTCTGGAACCGATGCGAAGGTGTCGAAGATGGTTTGGCGCACCCGGTGCTGGTCTCAGATCGCCGAGAGGGTCACTGGATCGGCCGGGTGATGAGGAACCGAAGTTTCACTTGGGCGGCGAGGTGTTTCAGCGTTTTGGGTGGAAGTGCGACGAGGCAGCGGTGGAAGGCGCCGGTGACCGCTCGGGCGGGTAGATAAAGACCCAGGGAGTCGGTTCCGTGGCTGAGATCGGCAAGCAGCTGGTGGCTTCGCCGTTTCTTCGCCGTGGCGGCAGCTGCAGCGCGCGCAGTTAACCGAGCTGAGTCCTCAATCGGTTTCTTTTGCTTCAGTGGCTGACATGTTGGTCCCACCCGGGGTTTTAACCTCTGAAATTCACTCCTAATCACTGTTGTAAACAGTGAGCCCCAAAGTACCCATGGTGATTCACATTATTTACCCATGAGCCATTTGAATTGAGTAGAATTCAAATTGGGTTTGATTTGAATGAATTTCAGCACAAGTTCAGTTTTGAATTCAAATAAAGTTTGAATTTGTCCCACTTAGCTCATGTCAAGATCAACTCCAAATGGAGTGAAAATTGGTGTGTGAGCTCACAAAAATGTGCTGAATAAGAATATGCCTCCCACTTTTGAATTCATGGGATAAAACAGTTTGAATTTGAATATAGTTTCAAACTGCCCTCTTTCTAGCTATACCCAAAATGACCTCAAAAAGGTTTTGAATTTGGGTGAAATTTGGCATGGACATCCTTAGCAATGTGTAGGAGTTTTCATATGTCCAGCCCACCTATATCACATGTGGAAAATACCACTTTTGCAATATGTGAGTTTGTTCTCTAATGAGCATGTTGATGGTGGTTACTTGCTCTTCATTTGTGTTCATGAACTTACCTCAAATGAGGTGTGTGTGTGTGGTGATGAACACTTCAATTATGTGTCAAAAACTGAGGCCCTTACATTCCTCCCCCTTTAAAAGAATCTAGTCCCGAGATTATAAGGTGAAAATGAGAGAGAGGACGCTGGAAAATTACCGGATATGCGACGTGAAAAAGTCGGGGTAGTTAGCGCGAAGAAATTCTTCGCTCTCCCATGTCGCTTCGTCCATGGAGTGATTACTCCATAGAACCTTGTAGAACCACAACGTTCGGTTGCGTGTGGTTCGGGCCTTTTCATCGATAATCTGCACCGGTTCCTCCCGATAGGTGAGATCTCGTTGCAGTTCTTCAATATCCTCCAGCTGAACGGTAGTTGATAGCTTAAGACACTTCCTCAGCTGGGAAATGTGAAAGATGTCGTGCACACCGGAAAGTGCTTCTGGTAATTTCAGCCGGTATGCCACTGATCCACATCTTTCGGTAATCTGGAATGGACCGATGAATCGGGGTGCTAACTTTCCTCTCACCCCAAATCTGTTTACGCCCTTCATTGGAGACACACGTAGATATACGTGATCTCCAACTTCGAATTGTAATGGGCGCCTTCTCCGGTCCGCATACTGTTTCTGACGGGATTGGGCGGCTTTTAGGTTTGCTTGAATCAGTCGAACCTTCTCTTCCGCGTTGTTGATGAGGTCAATCCCGAAGGTAACCCTTTCGCCAGACTCACACCAATTCAATGGTATGCGGCACTTCCTACCGTATAGCGCCTCGTAAGGTGCGATCTTGATGCTGGCTTGGTACCCATTATTGTACGAGAACTCGGCTAACGGCAAGTGATCATCCCAATTCTTGCCGTGGTTGATAGCGCAAGCCTGTAGCATGTCTTCTAAGATCTGATTTAACCGCTCCGTTTGCCCATCCGTCTGCGGGTGGTATGCTGAACTACGGATCAGTTTCGTCCCCAAGGCAGCGTGCAGCTTCTCCCAAAAACGGGACACAAATAGAGTGCCCCGATCCGATATGATGGTACGGGGTACGCCGTACAAGCATAGGATCCGTGAGATGTACAGTTCAGCGTACTTCTTGGCGTTGTAGTTTGTGTTGACCGGGATGAAATGGGCAACTTTGGTGAGCCGATCGACGATCACCCACACAGAATCATGCTTCTGAAAAGTGGTGGGTAAACCGATGATGAAATCCATGCTCACGTCCTCCCACTTCCAGGCAGGAATGCCCAGTGGTTGCAGCAGTCCCGGTTTCCGCATGTGGTCTGCCTTCACCCTTCGACATGTATCACACTCAGACACGTATTTTGCAGTCTCTCGCTTCATCCGTGTCCGCCAAAACTTGCTTCTGAGTTCCTGATACATCTTGTTGCTGCCGGGGTGAATAGAAAATTTTGATAAGTGAGCCTCATCAAAAATTTTCTTCCATAACAACGGGTTTCGGGGTACGACGATCCGGTCCTTGAACCATAGGACGCCGTCTCCGTCCTTCCGGAAACATTTCAACTCCCCACTGTCTACACGTCTCTGCAAATGTGACATGCCCTTGTCATTCTTCTGGGCTGCCGCTATCTCTTCACAGATGGTGGTAATCAAAGCTAGGTTGTAGAGAGCTCCGTGTGGAATCACATGTAGTGGTGGTCCGCTCTCTTCCAACGGTGTGATGGTCAGATTATTGACGTGTTACTTGCGGCTCAGCGCATCTGCCACTACGTTTGCCTTGCCCGGATGATAATGGATCTCTATTTCATAATCCTTTATCAATTCTAACCATCTTCGTTGCCTCATGTTCAGCTCCTTATGAGTGAATATGTACTTGAGGCTTTTGTGGTCGGTATATAGATGTACGAGGTTACCGAGTAGGTAGTGCCTCCACATTTTCAGTGCAAGTACCACGGCAGCGAGCTCCAAGTCGTGAGTTGTATAATTTTGCTCATGGTTTCTAAGCTGCCGTGATCCATACCCGACCACTCTTCGGCCTTGCATCAGCACACATCCGAGCCCAATGCCGGATGCATCGCAGTACACATCGAACGGTTTTGTTGTGTCTGGCTGCACCAAAACCGGTGCTGATGTCAGGTGCTTCACTAAAGCCTTGAATGCTGCTTCACATGCCGGACTCCAAACATATTTGGTAGCCTTCTTCAGCAGCTCTGTCATTGGCTTGGCAATCTTCGAGAAGTTCGGAATGAACCTCTGATAAAATCCTGCGAGTCCGAGGAAACTCCGTACCTCGTGAACAGTTCTCAGGGATTTCCAATTCAGCACTTGAGTGATCTTGCTCGGGTCTATAAAGATACCCTCCGCTGAGATGATATGCCCGAGGAAAGGCACTTGCGATATCCAGAACTCGCATTTGCTGAATTTCGCATATAGCTTGTGATCCCGCAGCCGTTGCAAGACTATACGCAGATGCTTCTTGTGATCTTCCTCCGACTTAGAATATACCAGCATGTCGTCGATGAAGACCACGACAAACTTGTCCAGCTCCGGCATGAATATCGAGTTCATTAAGTACATGAAGTGAGCTGGAGCATTGGTGAGGCCGAAGGACATGACCAGGTACTCATAAAGTCCGTACCTTGTCGAGAAAGCTGTCTTTGGAATGTCCTCAGCCCTTATCTTAATCTGATGGTACCCGGATCTTAAATCCATCTTGGAAAAGATCTTTGCTTCGACCAACTGATCAAACAACATGTCGATCCGTGGCAACGGGTACTTGTTCTTGATGGTTACAGCATTTAATGGACGATAGTCCACGCAAAGCCGCAACGTCTCATCCTTCTTCTTGACAAATAATGCCGAACAGCCCCATGGCGAGGAGTTCGGCCTAATAAAACCCTTCTCCAGAAGGTCCGTGAGCTGAGTCTTCAGTTCAGCCAACTCCTTGGGTGCCATCTTGTACGGCCTTCGGGATATCGGCATGGTTCCCGGTGCAAGTTCAATCTTGAACTCCACCTCTCTATCGGGCGGCATCCCTGGCAAATCATCCTGGAACACGTCAGGGAACTCTCGGACTACTGGAATATCTTCCAATCTGATAGTTGTGGCTTGATAGACACTTGGAAGTTTTATTTCAGGACTGTCCAGAAATAATGAGTGAGACCTGTGCACTTCTGAGTTTAAGTTCACGACTCGAAGGACGGTGTCTAAAACAGCTCCGTGGTGGGTTAACTACGACATCCCTAGGATGACATCGACCTTCTGTCCCTCTAAGATAATGAGAGACGTGGGGTACACTCTACCCACTAAGCATAATGGTGCTTTGGAGACCATTACGCTTGCTGAAATCTTCCCACCCGGTGAACAAATCAAATACGGACTATCGGTGGGTAGTATTGCAAGCTGTGTTTAGCAATGAAAGCTTGGCTAATAAAATTATGCGTGGCACCTGAATCAAACAGTACTATAGCGAGATGCTGGTGGAGTTGGAACATACCCGCAAGGATTGGCTCGCCCTCCGGCACGTCCTCTATGGAAAGCTGGTGGACGGTGCCGGGCCTAGGTTTTGCCCGCCGCGCATTAGTAGGGTTCCAAGGTTGATTCCCCCCCTGGAAACTGCGGTGCTACTCCGCCGCCTTGCCTCTCCGGGCAACTGCTCGCAAAGTGTCCTGGACGACCACACTTGTAACATGTGGCCGCTGATGGTGTAGTGCTCGGGGGACGAAAGCCCGGCATGCGCTGCTGAGGTGCATACGAACGCGGCATCGGCCGCTGCTGCTGTTGTTGCGGAGGCGGTACTGGCAGTGCCGGCCTGAATGCCGGTGACGAGTACGGTCGACTGCAGAACGGCATCGACCTCTGGGGTGGCTGCCAGCGTGGACCAGATGGTGGGCGATTCACCATCTCAAACATCTGAGAAGGACCGCCTCCTTCTCCGCTGCTCTGCGGCGCGCTTCGCCTCCTCTCCGCCGCCGCTAACTCCTTGCCGGAGTCCTCCTGAACAATCGCAGCATCAATGATGTCGTTGAGGCTGCCGCGATTGAACATCGCCAATTTGTCCTTCAGGAGCGGGTTAAGCCCCTGGTAGAAGTGATCCCGCCACTTCTCGTCGGTATCTGCGTGATATGACGCGTAGAGCGCGAGATCGTTGAACGCCCTGGAGTATTCCAGCGCGTTCCGGCTCCCTTGCTGCAGGTGCAGGAACTCCTGCGTCTTCCTCTTCATCAAGCCTGGCGGTATGTGATAGGCCCTGAAGGCCATCCAGAATTCCGTCCAGATCATCACTCGGTCGGTGGGCTGTGAAGCACAGAAGTTGGCCTATCATGCGCTCGCGGATCATTGGAGCTGCTGGACCGCGAACTGAGTTTTGCGCTGCTCGCTTATCTGGAGCAGCCCAAACTTCAACTCTATCGCGCGGAGCCAGTTGTCCGCATCAAGAGGTTCATCCGCCCTTGAGAATACCGGGGGATGAGTCGCCAGGAAGTCGGAGTAGGAGCTCTGTTGACGCTCCTCACGATCTTGACATCTCTCTGGGCAAGACGTATTGGCGATAAGTGTTTGCAGCTACTCCGTGTGCTGCTGATGTGAACCCGCCATTGCCGCGACGATGTCGGCCAATGTAACCATTGGCAGTGGCGGTGGCGGTGTTTGCTGTTGCTGTTGCTGTCCCGAGGATTCCTCGGGAGGTGGTTGGGAGGTCTCTCCCCCTTGGCTAGTACCCCCAACGTCCGGGTTGGCACGAGTACGCGTCATTCTGAAATTCAAAACAGCAGCAATTAGCACACCTCTTACGTAAAAATTTCCATATGCAACAGTAGGTATTGAAGTGACACATGAATAATTTGCACAACATTCACATATATTGATAAAGCATAAACTTTATACAAGATACATTATTCTCGGGTCTCCGAGAAGTCGTGCTCATGTCGTCACTACCTATACATACGCTACTGTCTACACGACATATCACTGATTACAAAAGTTGGGTTACACTACCCTAGCTGCCCTACATGGCAACTGTAACCCCCTACTCGGAGTAGAACTCGACCTCCTGCGGGTCGTCCTCCTCCGGTACCTCTGCTGGTGGCTCTGGATCAACCACCTCTTCTCCCATTCCGGCTTCTCCCATTGCTGGAAGACCCAAGAGCACCGGTACGCCTAACACCGGAGGTATGAGGTCCTGCAATGCATGCACCTCGTCCATGGCCTGGTTGTAATCTTCTTCCCATCCTTGCCCTTCCTCAATAGCGTCGTCCCGCTTTTGAGTAAGTTCCTCATTCTGCTGGGTCAGATTCTGTACCAGTTCTTGCAATGCCGCGATGTCGACACGGCTTTTCCTCTTCGCCCTCTTCAGACGATGCAACTGATTGTGCTGTTCATTCAGTCGCTTGATCGTCGGAAGCAGCACATTGCGGAGTGCGCTGTGAGCACTCTCGAAATGGTCTCCACGGCTTGTGCTCTCCTTGAGCTTTGCGGCGAGATGCTCCGTATGAACAGCTTGGCTTTCCATCACGGCGTTTCCCACCCTCATCTGGAGGCTGAGATTTGCCTCCGCGGGGTTGTACCTTGGGCAACTCGGGTCCATTGCCTCCAGGTACCTCTCTTCCCACACATGCTGAGCCCATCCCTCCACCGGAACGAGCGCGTATGGAGTTCCCTCCATAGCCTGCACGTGTAGTTGGCAGAAACGTGACATGGTGTCACGGGCTGCCACTTGCCACATCCCTTCCGGTTGTCTTCCTCTCACCGTGACGGTGAACGGCACCCAATCGGGTGGCGTAGGTCCTGCAGGGACTTCGACATGGATTGTCCACGTCTTGTTCCCCTCTTCGCCTTCTTCCTTGGCAAAGTACTGCGGTATCTGGTCGTACCCAAAATATTGGAGCATTTGCCACAATGCTTCCGGGTAGCCGTTGCGGTGAGAACAGTGGGACACCACCCACCCGTTCTCCAACTGTTTATCTGCTGTCATCTGTAAAAATATATTTGAGAAATGTCAAATATTTATTTAAATAGTAAACCACTGAGTTATAACATCAGACATTTCATTGAACCCATAAAACTTGGAAACATAGTTCAAATTTTAAACAAATTTGACTGCTGATCTGCTGTTCCCATGACAGCCCTGACCAGTTTCCATTTCAACCTGATTTAGGCCATGTTAAAAGCAAAACTAGTTCTGGAGCTCAACATCAAAGTTAAATCTAACTTCAATAGCTTTCCAGAAAGTATTTGCTTGGCCTAAGACCAGTCTTGGTTCAAAAGTTATGAGATGTCAAAGTTAACAGAATTTCTGGAGAAAATTGGACAGCACCTCCCTGCTTTAGGCACTGATTTAATCCAAGAATTCCAGTTAATTATGTCCCTAATCTGACAAAACTTTCTGTTACAAAGTTGTAAACATCTCATAAGCTTTCCAGAACTACCTCATTTGCTATTTTTGGATTTTTATGCAGGAAGTTATGCTTAATTTACAGAGAGTTTACAGAGAGTCTTTACTCCGTCCTGTTTTCTGGACAGTTTCAACTCTACTGCATTTTTCCGAGTGGTTAAGGGATGAAACACCTCTGGACCTTAACAGAAGAGTTGTAAAGCTCTTCCAAAGATTTCGAGAAATGTATCATATGACCCCAACCTCGAAAGAACTCAACCTCTAACCTTTGATTAACTTCAGCCTTGATTCAGCTGAAAACAGAGTGCTCTGTCCTTAACAACCTATAAGTTGAAAACTTGTTAACTTTGAATATCTTGATCAAGGGAAGGAGTTACATCAAGTTTTACTACTTTGGATCAAAACCTTCAAGTTTTTACAATGAAGTTGTTCATTTAGTTGGGTGTGACATCGATGCGTCACCAGATTATGTCGGTACTACGTCCTCACAAAGACAAACCTATACCGGACTTAGCCGGCTTCGTTGATTCAGTGGCACTAAACGTTACTCGCACACGGATGCTACACGCCTACCGTTTTGTGGTCAGGCTACCTGCAGAGACTCAAACAATCATCAGACTCAGCTGCACACCGAGCCCGGAATCCATACAGTTCGTACACCCGGCCGTCATCACTCGCCCGGATGTTCTCAAGCCAAACACGCCTTGAGTTACGTGTTCACGTTTCAGACCACGTGACGGGGTCTCCCAAGTTGCACCATGCACGCCAGGGACAGACGTTGCTCGAATACCCCAAACGACATATAGAGTCGTAGAGGATACTAAAGCGGGTCGGGTTACCTGCCACCCGTGGGGCTCCACCCTTCAGCTTGTGCGCACTGGTGGACAGCGCTTACGTGCACCCCCCCAAGACATACACGTCCCGGGATGCACGATTTTCCAACATAATCAAATAAGTTAATATGCCACTTTCTATACACTAATAACATCCTTATACGGGCTACTAACTCGTTCCTCACTGGATTTTTGAAAAAGATGACCGTTTTAGTGTGTTAAACCTCAAGCGAGCTCTGATACCAACGCTGACACGACCCCACGGTCTTGTCGAGTCAGGATCACGCTGAGGGGTGCTGCGTTGCACAACACCGGATAACACACGTCAAAGGTACAAAGCGGAAGCGAAATTTTATTACATAAACAAGTTTATGAACATGTTTACATCAAAATAAGTCTAGTCTACACTCACGGGCGTAGACTAAGCATCAAGTCCACGTTCAGCCCTTGAACGTGTCCTTGCTAGCACACACGCACACTAACCCTGCGGAGTGCATGACTCCCACTCGACGGGGTTCCCCTCCAGGGGTTCCGTCTCCTCATCAGGAGTCCCTTCCTCATAGAACCCTGCAAAAGCTTGAAACACAAGCAGTGAGCACGAAGGCTCAGCAAGTCTGACCCGTCTCACCTAAACATGGAACTTCTACATGAGGGGTGATGGGTACATGAGGTAAAATCATTTGCAAAGGAGTCGCCTAATTAGTAGAACCTTACTTTCAAGTTTTAGCACCAGGTTGTGGAGAACCTTACGCTAAGGCACATGAGAGAGCCGCAATCAAACAAGAAACGCATTTCTCTCATGTACTTTGCCCAAAGTTGAAAAGAACTTTAGTTAGCTCTAGACTATAGCAAATCATTAGCAATCAAGTCCATCTTTCAATCAACAACATTTTAACATGCAACTAGCCTGTTCTTTCTACATCACGGTACAGTGAACAAGTGGTACTCACTGACCGCGAGGGACGGCGATTATAATCGATTTACACCTGCAGGGTTACCCGAACAACCCGTCACGTACGCCCGTACTCGATGTTGCCTACAACAACCATCACGTACGACGTATGCAACTACCTTTCACCCGTCAGCCAAATATTGAACCGATCCCATCGTCCCGAGCAAGGGTCTCTGCACGCGCATCTCAGTGCCGCCAGCCAATTTACACCTCGAGCTCTCAACATACCCTCTGAACGACGGGCAATGCCTCAATACCCAGATACCCGAGTTACATCGGTTTCCCGGTTCCCATATAGCCGGCAGGTCTTCGGTACTGTTCTAGCTTGTTCAACGGGCCCGCACACGGCTCGCTCCTCAATCGACACAAGCGGAGCTATAGCACACAGGCCCCAAAGTCCTGCTGCCCTTACTCTCCGCTTGGTCTCATTTTTCTTGCCATGTGTATCATGTGCTATCTCTACCCGAGTCGAGTGCCTCTAGCCTATGCTCGCGAGTAGTTCCAACTACTCGACTTGTACCGAATACTACTCTATCTTAGCATTGCAGTAGCTAACGAGGTTTGCCATCCTAAACCCAACCCCTGGTTTTCTTGGCTATGCAGTTGGGTTTTCAACAAAGACTCTAATGCAAAGAATCATAACAGTATTCAAAGATGTGCTCAAAACAATAAACATTTGTAAAAAGGTTAATGCAAACCGGAGCTTGCCTTGCTGCTATTGGTCGTAGGCTAGCTGTTCCTCCGGAGTAACGAAGTCTAGGACTTCAGGTTCCTCCTCGACCTTAGCGACTACATGATAGAAGCAATACATGTATTAATTTAAATGCAGTTGTATTTACTTTTAATCTTGTGAAGTCTATAACTCTTACTAGACAAGCCTAATGACTGTGAAACTTTTACTGTGGCTTGGTTACAACCTAAATAGAAACTTGGTCAAGTTTTAGTTGCAGTCAAGCTCATTTGAGCCCTCCACAATTAATTATGTACTTGCCCTTAATTGAAGGCTTTTAGGGTGTTCTAAGGATTTTCATGAAAAAACTATGACTTTCTGAATACTAGATTTTCATAGGGTTCTAATGGAGTTGGTCTCACTTAATTTGAATGTTTCTAGCTAAAGATATGAGCTAAACAATTTCAGAGAAAATTCTGAAAATGTTTCTGAACATTTTCTATTTTCTCTGGAACAGTTTCACTAATCACACCATTAGGTGGATCAAATGAGCTCAAATGGATCTGAAATTTTTATGGTAGTTCAGGGATATTTTGGTGAACATCCCAACAAAATTTCAGGATTTTCCTCCAAAGGATTCTCCAGTTAAAATTCCTAACAGTTTAAAATTTGAGGAATTAATTCTTGAGAAATAAGGGTTTTCATGAGTTGAAACTTGATTTTCTGGAAAGTGCTCAGAGAGCTGAATCCAACAAAATTTGGTTCACTCGATTTGGAGCTTTCTAGCCAAAGTTATGAGGATTTGAAGTTTGGAAGAATTCTGAAAATCGGGGAAAAGTTTAAATCTCGCGGGGGCCCGCAGGGACACGTTTCGAGCGCGGAGGTGTCCGGCACACCGGGGCTCACAGGGTATTTTCGCGCCAGCACAGCCGATCCCGGCCGCAGCCCGATCCCGATTTAAAATATCTCCCGCTGACAGCTGGGGTCCACCCCTTTGTCAACCTCCCGCTGCCCGCGTTCTGCCGCCGAGGAGCCTCGCCGGAGAGCTCGCCGCCAGCTTCTGTACAGCTCCAAACTTCACGATTTTGGCCGCCTCTGCCTATTTTTTCTCGGGGAACAGGATTCTCGGTCCAGCTCGCCATGAAAATGGCCGCCACATGGTCGGCGACGAGCCGCAGACTCGAGAGAACTTCGGCCGTGTTGCCCGTCGTCCCTAGCACCTAACCCGATCGAGCTAAGGTTCGTCGAGCATCAGTGGACCATAGGAAAGGTCGAAGTGAGCTCCAAAGAGCTCGGGAAGGGCTGTGTTGGGCTTTCACCGTGCGACCTAGGCCGGAAATCGGGATTTCTACTAAAAATCGAAGAATAGCGGTTTCCCTCCACGGTTCTTTGTGGTTCTTGCTCCTATGGATCCGCACGGGCTACTAGAAGTGATCCTCTCTACAAGAGGATGAGTGATGCAGTGTGGCTTACGAATTTCTCGGATCGGTGCAAACCTCCCTTTTGCACACCGTCGCGAAAACATGAAATTCCGATTTGAGCAGCACTTGTCACGCCGCCGGAGCTTACGGAAAAGAAAGAGGGGTTGAAGGCGAACCTCTTTCCTGTTTACAGCTCCGTGAACGGTGGGCTGTGGTGGCCGGAAAGGCGGTTCCCGCAGCGGCGGCTCGAGCTGAACCGGCAGGGCAAAGATCGCCGCGGTGGAGCTTGGGGAAGACCGCGCAGGGTCTGGAACCGATGCGAAGGTGTCGAAGATGGCTTGGCGCACCTGGTGCTGGTCTCAGATCGCCGAGAGGGTCACTGGATCGGCCGGGCGATGAGGAACCGAAGTTTCACTCGGGCGGCGAGGTGTTTCGGCGTTTTGGGTGGAAGTGCGACGAGGCAGCGGTGGAAGGCGCCGGTGACCGCTCAGGCGGGTAGATAAAGACCCAGGGAGTCGGTTCCGTGGCTGAGATGGGCAAGCAGCTGGTGGCTTCGCCGTTTCTTCACCGTGGCGGCAGCTGCAGCGCGCGCGGTTAACCGAGCTGAGTCCTCAGTAGGTTTCTTTTGCTTTAGTGGCTGACATGTGGGTCCCACCCGGGGTTTTTACCTCTGAAATTCACTCCTAATCACTGTTGTTAACAGTGAGCCCCAAAGTACCCATGGTGATTCACATTATTCACCCATGAGCCATTTGAATTGAGTAGAATTCAAATTGGGTTTGATTTGAATGAATTTCAGCACAAGTTCAGTTTTGAATTCAAATAAAGTTTGAATTTGTCCCACTTAGCTCATGTCAAGATCAACTCCAAATGGAGTGAAAATTGGTGTGTGAGCTCACAAAAATGTGCTGAATAAGAATATGCCTCCCACTTTTGAATTCATGGGATAAAAACAGTTTGAATTTGAATATAGTTTCAAACTGCCCTCTTTCTAGCTACCCAAAATTACCTCAAAAAGGTTTTGAATTTGGGTGAAATTTGGCATGGACATCCTTAGCAATGTGTAGGAGTTTTCATATGTCCAGCCCACCTATATCACATGTGAAAAATACCACTTTTGCAATATGTGAGTTTGTTCTCTAATGAGCATGTTGATGGTGGTTACTTGCTCTTCATTTGTGTTCATCAACTTACCTCAAATGAGGTGTGTGTGTGGTGATGAACACTTCAATTATGTGTCAAAAACTGAGGCCCTTACATTTGGTGCAGAATCTTTTCATGTGACCAGTAACTCACATGCAAATTTTCGGCTCAATTTGAGCCTTGGATCTTCCTGTCCTTGTTCTCAATGTTTATGTATGTGAGAAACACATAGGGAATATTGGTGGGAATTGTGGGACACACAATTTCCTTCCACTTTAGCTTCAATTTAGCAAGCTAAATCCTTGTGTAGTGTATGACTTCCTATAAAAAAATTTTGAAGTCATTGGAGATCAGGATCTGTAGTTCTACCCAAATCTTTTTAGCAACTTATATGTTCATTAGGAACTTAGCTAGGGATGTAATGAAATATCTAAGGCAGATTTAGTTCCTTTGATTTCTTTGCACAACAGAGGCAACAACATCATCCTAACACCTCCACAACGCCTCTGTTCTTAAGAAGTTTAAATCTCTTAAGTCTTTAAATTGCATTATAAAAGATTATACATATTCATGTCGATAGTGCTCATGACAAAGGACTTCGACGGAGCCATCCCTTGACGTGTGGATCAGTTGAGCAAATTCAGAAGGATCAAGGGATAGAATATCACTAACTTCTATTATATACTACTACCCTGCAAAACAGGCAAGCTCTGGTTTACATTAGCAATTTTATAAAGTCTTTTGCTTTGAAAACTTACTTTATGTATCCATTACAATGTTGCATTAGAGTCTTATTTGAAAACTCAACTGCATAGCCAAGAAAAACTCTGGTTTTGTGCTTAGGTTTTTAAACCTCGTGTAGGGTTCAATACAAGTCGAGTAGTTGGAACTGCTCCCGAGAATAGGCTAGAGGCACACCACTCGGTTAGAGATAGCAAATGGAACACATAGCAAGAAAAATGAGACCGAGGTGAGAGTAACGGCAGCAGGGCTTTGGAGCCTGGGTGCCATAGCCCCGCTTGTGTCGATTGAGGACCGAGCCGTGTGCGGTCCTGTTGAACAAGCTAGAACAGTATCGAAGACCTAACGGATATATGGTAACCAGGAAACCGATTTAGTTCGGGTAGCGATTTGTTGAGGCATTGCTTGTCGTCTAGAGGGTAGGCTGAGAGCTTCAGGTGTAAATCGGCTGGCGGCACTACGGATGCGCGTGCAGAGACCTCTTGCTCGGGATGATAGGACTGGTTCAACATTTGTCTGATAGATGAAAGGTGGTTGCGTACGACGTCCGTGATGGTTGCTGTAGGCAACATCGAGTATGGGCGTACGTGACGAGTTATTCGGGTAACCCTGCAGATGTAAATCTATTGTAATTGCAGTCCCTCGTGGTCAGTGAGTACCACTTGTTCACTGTACCATGACGTAGAAAGAACAGGATAGTTCCATGTTAAAATGTTGCCGATTGAAAGATGTACTTTGATTCTATTTGCTGTAGTTTAGAGCTAATTAATGTTACTTTCAACCTTGGGTAAAGCACATGAGAGAAATACGTTTCTTGTTTGATTGCGGCTCTCTTATGTCTCTTAGCATGAGGTTTTCCACACACTTGCTGCTAAAACTCAAAAGTAAGAGCCAACTAAATAGGCGTGTCTTTTGCAACTTACCTTCCTATTACACATTGCAATTCTAGCATGTAGAGTTCCATGTTTAGGTGAGACGGGTCAGACTTGCTGAGCCTATGTGCTCACGCTTGCTATATGAGTGGTTTTGCAGGTTAACATCGGTGCTTATGAGAAGGTTGTCCGGTGAGACTCGGAGACATCCAAGTCGTTTAAGACATGGAGGACCCGGCCTCTGCAGTTGTCTTCGTGTTGCTAGCGAGAAGAGTCCACGGGCCAGACATCTTCTCGAGTGCTTAGTAGTTATTCGACGTGAGGTGATTATAGTCTTCCGCTGTAGTTATTTGATGTAAATTTTTTACAAAGAACATTTGTAAGCTTCCGATTTTGATTTATGTAATACATGTTTCCTTAGATGTGTGTTGTTGGGTGCCGCATATCACGGCACCACCCAATGCGATTCCCGGGCGAGCGACACGGCCCCGTGATCGGGTCCGGGCCCTGTCAGCATGGTATCAGATACACATTGGTAATACCACATGGAGTAAGGATCGTATTACAACAAAAACTTAGAATACAGTGAGAATACGGTACTAGGCTCAATAAGGACTACTATATTAGCCTAATATGAAAGTGGCAACCTAACTTATGTGTTATGTCGGAAAATCATGCATCTTGGGACTTCAAATGTCTTGGGGAGTGCATGTAAGCACCGTCCACCAGTGCGCACAAGCTGAAGGGTGGAGCCTCACGGATGGCAGGTAACCCTGCCAGCTTGGTTATCCTCTACGACTCTTCATGTCGTTTGGGGTATTTGATCAACGCCCTTCCCTGGTGTGCTAGGGTAAGGAAGGGAGACCCCGTCACATGGTTAGTAACGTGAACATGTAACTCAAGGCATGATTGGCTTAAGAACACACGTGTGGGTGATGACGGACGGGTGTATGAAACTGTATTGGGACCGGCTTCGGTGTGCAGCTGGACCTGATGATTGTGTGTAATTTAGGCAGGTGCCAACCAAGAAACTGTAGTCCGAGTAGAACACATTTGCGAGTGACTGTTTTAGTGCCACCTATGATACGGATATGACGGTATAATCCAGTTAGGTTTTTCTTTTGTGAGGTAACGTAGTACAGACATGTTTCTTATGGTGCATCACTACCGTACTACACATTATAACTTCTTTCCTATGAATAAATTATTCATGACTAACTTTCAACTAAAAATGGAAGTTGGAAAACACATATCAGTTACTGAACTCTTCATTTGAACTAAGTTTCAAAGGGGAGAATTGATAGGCTTCTATGTTTCTCAAAAACAGTGTGCTCTGTTCTGGCAGAGATTTTTGCCAGACTTTGACAGAGCATAACTCTGAGTAGATTGACCATATGGAGGTGTATGATACAGTTCTGGAAAGTTTTTTAAGTGCTCTACCACTTCATTGTAAACCTCCAGAGCAAAATCACACTCCCAATTGGTTGAATGTCCAGTTGAATGCAAACTGTTCAGAAAACAGGACAGCAGCAAAATCTCTCTGGATGTTTCTGTTTTTAGGCCATAACATTCTGTAGAAAAATCCCTAAGGAGCCTATGATATACTGTTGTAAAGGTTATGAAATGTGCAACATTGTTGTAGTTCAAATCTTGTTCAGATTCTTATTGTATTTGCATATACAACTGTGATAAAATCAGCCACATACAAAGGAGATGCTGGCAAATTTTATCCAGGAATTCTGTCAAATTTGGAAAATCATAACTTTTGATCCAGGAATGATATGGAGGCATATGAATACTCGTTGGAAATATATTAAAGTTAAATTTAACTTTGGTATTCAACTTGAGTTATGAAAATGCTTTTAACTGGATCAAAATCTAGATTTAGTGCATCCAGGTCTGTTCTGGACAGAGAAGAAGAAAATGAGTGATATCGTGCAGGCCAGCACAAGTTATGTGCCCCAAAAGTACCGGTTGGTGTACCAAACTCCATACGGCGAAATATGAAGGCCCCTATATGAGTAACTCCTCATAGGTTGATTGCTGGTCAAGTACCACAACTTGCACCACCTCCACAGCAGCAGCATCAGACGGTGGTTTATGCTCCATCGCTGCAGCTATATGTACCTAGCTTCAAACCACAAGTTAGTGAAGAACCGCAGCGACATCCGTGCTCCACTTATGGTCAGATGGGCCATTATGCTAGGTATTGTCTGGAGGGAATTCAAGGCTACGGGTCATCATAGTTTCAATATTCAGGCCTGTACCCATATCTGCAGAAAAGAGGGCAGACAAGGGGCAACATTCACTACCCAGTGATTGATGATGTTCCGGAAGGAGAAGCCGCGTTAGCAGAGATGTTTCCTCTGAATCAGCTACCAGTATTAATTCTCTTCGACTCCGGTGCCACGCCTAGCTTTATTAGTCAATCTTTTGTGGCTCAGCATCAGCTCCAAACAACTTTTACAAAGAGGCAATACCTCATATCTTCGCCAGGGCAGCATTACAGCAAGTGATGTTGTCTTCCGAGCACCTCTTTGTTTGGGGGTTAGACTATAACCCACGACCCTCATTATTCTCGGGCGTCAGAAGATCGACATTATTTTTAGGATGTTGTGGTTGAATTACCACAATGCGGTTCTCAATATCAGTTCTCGAACCCGTAAGCTCAACTCTCCACAGCCGGTCTTCATACATTAATTCTGGGCGCCAGTCGACAACAGATTACAATATTGAATCACTCGGAAACTGTTATGGGACATTCCGGTGGTACATGAATATTCGGATGTGTTTCCCAATTATTTTCCAGGCATGCCGCCCGAACGGGACGTAGAGTTCAAGATTGAACTTGCATTGGGAACACCACCGAGTTCGCGAAGGCCGTACCAAATGGCACTCAAAGAATGGTCGGAGTAGAAGACGCCGCTGAATGACCTTATAAGCAAAGGTATTATGACTGATTTTGACACCTTGGGGTTGTTCAATATTGTTTTTAAAGAAGAAGGACGAAACACTACGACTTAGTGTTGATTTTTGTCCAGTTAACACTGTGAAAATTAAGAACAAGTACCCGTTACCACAGATCGACATGTTGTTTGAACAGTTGGTCAAAGCAAATATCTTTTTCAAGATAGAATTAAGATCAGGGTACCATCAGATTAAGATATGGGCTGAGGATATTCCGAAGACAGCTTTTCAACGAGGTACGGTCTTTATGAGTACCTTTTCATGTACTTGATGAACTCGGTATTAATGCCGGAGCTGGACAAGTTTGTCGTGGTCTTCATCGACGACCTACTGGTTTATTCCAAGTCGGAGGAAGAACACGAGAAGCACCTGCGTATAGTCTTGCAATGGCTGCCGGATCACAAGCTATACACGAAATTCAGCAAGTGTGAATTCTAAATATCGCAAGCACTTTTTCTCGGGCATATTATCTCAGCAGAGGGCATCACTGTAGACCCGATCAAGATTGCACAAGTGCTGCATTGGAAGTCCCCGGGGTCTATTCACGAGGTATGAAGTTTCATCGGACTCGCGGGATATTATCGGAGGTTCATTCCGAACTTCTCGAAGATTGCCAAGCCTATGACCGAGCTGCTGAAGAATGCTACAAAATATGTTTGGAGTCCAGCATGTGAAGCAGCATTAAAGACATTAGTAAAGCACCTAACATCAGCACCAGTTTCGGCGCAGCTAGACACAACAAAACCGTTCGATATGTGCTGCGATGCATCTGGCATTGGGCTTGGATGTGTGCTGATGCAAGACCGAAGGTGTGACACCCTCATTTTTGGTTTCTGCATGTACTCATGTTTCATGTAGAGAAAACTTTTTAAAAGAAGTAGGAACAGAGAAAATATCAAAAAGATAGCCAAAAAGAGACTAATCCAGTTCATAGAGAGCACCGAAGACAACTTCCGCGGCCCGCTGGTTACGTGGCGCCTTAGAACTCATCTCCACAAATGGGGAGAGGTCCGACCCCATGGGCCACGCGTTGCCCCCGGAGCTAGCCTCTGCAGAGAAGCAAGGCCAGCCGCAGGACACGTGTCACCTTCGAAGCTAGTCACCGCGGAAATCAGAGGACCAGTCGTGCGGGATACGTGTCGATCTCGGAGCTCACCTCCGAGAGGTTCGGTTCTATTGGACATGTGTCACCGTCGACACGTATCAACCTCGGAGCTCGTCTCTGAGAAGAAAGGGAGCCTGGCGCTGTTAGGACACGTGGCACACCCGGAGCCACCTCCGGAGAGAGGGAAGGTCTGACACTGATACGTGGCGCACGCGGAGCTCACCTCCGAAGGAGAGGGAGGTCTTGTTCACTTGACACGCGGCACAACCGGAGCTCGTCTCTGCGGAAAAGGGGAGAACAGGCCCCAGTGGACACGTGGAGCTTCCGGACTCATCACCGTGGAGGTAACGAGTTCTGGAGCGGTTTTAGCTTCTGTACGCGTGGAAATACCGGTATGGAGAGGAAACCGACACAAATTCAACAATATTACCGCACCAAATCAACTAAAGATAAGTTGTCAAGATTCAACAACAATCTGAATAGGACTCTTATTTGAAATACGATAAGATTAGGACTCTTCTTCTCCCGATTATAAATAGAACCCAGAACCCTTGGCCAAAACGACGAACTTATTTTCCACCTCCTGAGCCGACGACTCGGAGCCCTAGCCCCAACTCGCCGAGTAAACCCATCGCCGGAGTTTGGTCGAGAGAGATCGCCGGAAGAGAGCCCCAACGATCGGTCAGATAGGAGAAGGACCCCGAGACTAAGAAAGACATAAGGTAGATCTCCAATACCACCTTACGACATCATCACATTTTCTTTGCTTCTGTTCTTCGATTCCTTTTGAACAGAAGCCTTTTCATGGACAGATCACGTGTTGATCGTCACGTCCACAATTGATCTCTACAACTCTGTTCATCGTAAAACCATGCAATCCATACTAGAACACGTACAAACTGATCTAATAAAAACTGCACCATAGGATTAACATGCATAAGAATCATCGCATCTAATTAAAGTTTGTGCATGATATTAATTGTTGTAAATCTTGTATGTGCGTGATCATGTAAAGAAGGACAAGCTCAGGGAGCTACCTACGACAGACTACAACAACAAGATTTTGAGCAACCGGAACAACCAGAACAAGGCAAGTGCCCCTTGACCATATTGATCCTATGTTTTGGGAAACTGTTTTGTTTTGCGAAAAGGTGTGTGTGCTGAGTCAAACATGATGGGAAACCCTCTTGTAGGAGTTTACTAGTTTTGTTTAAACCACCTTTGTCGCCAGGGAAGTTTATGAGTCGGGTATGGTTTTTATTTTTATGCTTCGCTAAGTCCATGGGATTGGGAAGCGAGATAGATTATTCTAGCTAACTGCACTTGTAATGATAATGTGAAAATGATGTTGTTAATGAACATGGATCGGAGGGAGATCTAGGCAAGCCTGGGTTTGTGCATGAGGTAGAAAGAGATGGTGGTTTACTTGCCGTAGATTTAAGGACCGGTTCATGCGAGCACATGCCAGGATAACAGTGCCACCACAAGGCCAAGTATGGGTGCGGCTTAGCTGACTAATTAGATAAGTTACTAGATTGTTATGGACCATGGAAGGCACGGGGAATGGGAGTCGAGTAAGGACTGCCCTGGTTACTGCATGGCACAAGAGGGAGCCCGTGGGTGGGAGAATTGGAGATTCTAGCCTGCCGGTGAAACCTTAGTGAGTCCATACATCTAGTAACCCCTTTGTAAAGGCTATTTTGTGATCTCTTGGCCATACACCGACGGTTGTGTACTGGTATAATGGAGGTTCTGCAGTCGCCGACGGGTGACGAAATCACAAACTTGTGGGTAAAGAGGTGCAAACTCTGCAGAGTCTTTAAACTATCATGATAGCCGAGCTTACGGTCACGAGCGCCTGGCGAACTTCCATGATTAGTTGGGATGGTTATTGGTTATGGTTACTGGTTATGGTTTTGGATGATTTGGTTTTGGTTTGGTTCTTGGGACTGTGAGTCCGGGTGATAAGATGGGTTGCATGACTGTTGAGTCATGGCAACGAGGTTAGTCTCGGTGTGAGACGAGATTGTTTATGAGATGAAATGGTAAAGAATACGAAATGGTATTCGTGAGATGGTAGCGAATACGAGAAGGTATTCGTGAGCAAGAATGAGGTTGATTAATGTCTGGTTGGGATATGGAAGGTAATGAACATAACGGAGGTATGTCGATATTTTATTACATGTTGGGCTTACGTTCACTTAAAGTCAAGTTGTTGTTTTATCGTGGTTTTTGATAAATAACTTTGCTTTCTGCAATGAGCCTTTTTATAACTACCTTTTTGTGAGCTACATATCATATTTTCCCACACATGCTGAGTACATCATTGTACTCAAACTTGCAGTATTATTTCATCATCAGCAACAGGAGAAGATTACTATGAAGACCAATTGGAGCATTAGGCGTGTAATCTGTCCTCAACCTTGCCTGTGGAGATGAAGTAGAGATGGAGCTGCTACTGCTTAGATTGCTTCCGCATTAATTAGAAAACTTCCGCTGCATAGAATAAAGACTTCCGCTGTTAGATTAAGACTTCCGCTGTTAGTATGAGTCCAAGACTCATGAGGCATTGTAATAAACCCTGTTATTCGTGGTAATATATTCTGAATTCAGTTTGTGGATGATATGTGTAAGTGTGATGAACATCCTGGGCACACATATGCATCAGTTCTCGGTTCTATGGTTTTCCACGAAATTAAGGGTGTCACAGATTGGTATCAGAGCCACGGGTTGACGGTAGGTTACATGCTTAGGTAGATCACAAATTAGCATCAGGCACAGATTGGTAGCTAAGCCACGCTGACCATAGGATGCAAGCCTAGGATGCATAGATTTGCCTTGAAACTACCTTGACATAGGATACAAGCCTAGGAAAGGCTATAGTTGGATCACAGATTGGCAACACCCTAAGCCATATAGGACCCCCATTGAACAAGCCTTGAATAGGAGTTGTGTGAGACCTTGTAATGATTGTTTGTGATTGTGTGCTTAGTATGAGTTGTGGGACATCTCAAAACGTTGTCCATATCCACACATAAGTAGAAAGAGGTGTGAGATGCCTCGGCACTTGTTCACATCCTCATCTGGGCTAATATATATAGTCCAATCCACCTTGATGCATATAGTTGAAGGGATCTATCTAACCTTCTAATCTTCTATTCTATTTCGTTCTCTCTCACAAATGGTGAGAGGAAACGCATGCCGAAGGAACGTCCATGACAACCAAGAGGATGGCCATGATAAAGTTCCTGTTAACTCCAGAGCTGGTGAGAACAACCTGGAACGGTTGATGGACATGCAGAATCAACTTATGCAAACCATGATCCAAACTTTGGGTCAGTTGCAGGCCAACAACAACAACCCCGTTCTAGCACCACCGCCACCACCACCGCCGGCTCATAACAGATTGGGAGAGTTCATGAGGACTCGACCACCCACCATTGCTCAAGCTAATGACCACATGGAGGCCGATGACTGGTTGAATTCAATGGAGAAGAAGCTTGCCATAGTGCAGTGCAATGACCGAGAGAAGGTTCTTTTTGCGTCGCACCAACTCATGGGAGCTGCCGCTGACTGGTGGGATGCCCTATGCAACGCTCATGTCGACCCGGAGACGATCACTTGGACCAAGTTCAAGGAGAGTTTCCGCTCTCATTACATCCCCGCTGGTGTAATGATCCTCAAGAGATAGGAGTTTGAAGGTCTCCGCCAAGGACAGAGAAGCGTGAATGAGTATCTCAACAAGTTCACACAACTGTCCGGGTATGCCCCCGAAGATGTCAACTCAGACCAGAGGAAGCAATACCTGTTCATGAGAGGGTTGAACAATGAGATCCAGGTTCAGCTCCTCAACAATGACTACGTGAGCTTCCAGAAGCTGGCTGACAAGGCTATAGTGGTTGAAAGCAAGATCCGAGAGATCGAGCGAGAGTGCAAGAGGAAGATGTCATGCCAGCCCCAAGGGAGCAACGTACGACCTCGGTACATGCCCCCAGCCGCACCACAGTATGGATCGACCACTCCTGCATACCGCCATAGTCAGCCACCACAGCAACGACCCGTTGCACAAGCACCTCGTGTGCCCTTACCTTCTGTGCCCCAACCCAACATGGGCGCTCCTGCTCAAAACCCCTGCCCCAACTTTCCTGCTGCCGTGGGCAACAGGGCATGCTTCACATGCGGGGAAACAGGACATTTCACGAGCCAGTGCCCGAGGAGAGGCCCTGGACAGCAAGGCAACGTGCCCAAGCAGACCCGCGATCGAACGGAGCGTACAATCAAGGAAACCGTGGACAGTAGAACTATGCTCGCGGTAACGTGAACCATGTCTCTGCTAAGGAAGCACAACAGGCTGAGGACGTCGTACTTGGTATGTTCTTTGCCAACTCCAACCCAGCCATCAGCTTATTTGATTCTGGAGCATCACATTCCTTCATATAATCCAAGTATGTTGCCAAACATAATCTACCATATCACACTTAAAATGTGCTATGTTAGTTAATTCTCCCGGTGGAGCGATGAGGACTAATATAGTATGTCCGAAAGTAAGCCTTAAAATAAGGGGGTAGACTTCCTTGCCGACCTCATTGTCTTAGATTCCCAAGGGCTTGACATAATACTAGGGATGGATTGGTTAAGCAAGCACAATGGGGTAATCCAATGTGCTGAATGAAGCGTGCAGTTGACAAACGAGCACTGTATTCGTGTCGAGTTTGAGTCAGCCCAACAAATAACCAAGAAGGCAATTTTGAACCACTTCGAAGGAACAGCATTGGACAGCATTCTAGTGGTTCAGGAATTCTCGGGCGTGTTTCCAGAAGAGCTTCCAGGTATGTCACCTGATCGGGACATTTAGTTTGCCATTGACTTGGTAGCCGGAACTGCACCCATAGCAAAGAGACACCTATAGGATGTCCGTCAATGAACTAGTATAACTCAAGAAGCAAATTCAGGAACAGTTGGAGAAGGGTTTTATACGTCCAAGTTCGTCACCATAGGGAGTCCCCATGCTCTTCGTAGACAAGAAGGATGGGACCCAAAGGATGTGCGTAGACTATAGGTCTCTCAATGAGGTGACAATCAAGAACAAATACCCTATGCCCCGTATAGAAGACCTATTCGACCAAATGAAAGGAGCCCGAGTGTTCTCCAAGATTGATCTTCGGTCGGGATACTTCCAGCTAAAGATTAAGTCCTCCGATATACCCAAGACTGCCTTTCAAATACGGTATAGTTCGTATGAATATACCGTCATGTCTTTTGGGTTAACAAATGCACCCGCGTACATCATGTACCTTATGAACAAGGTTTTCATGGAATACTTGGACAAGTTCATCGTGGTTTTCATCGACGACATTATGGTCTATTCAAAAAGTGAGGAGGAGCATGCAGAACATTTGAGATTGACCTTGCAGAAAATGCGTGAGCAGCAATTGTATGCCAAGCTTAACAAGTGTCAATTTTGGCTAAAGGAGATATCGTTCCTAGGCCACATTATCTCCGAGGAAGGAGTGTCGGTTGATCCCGGAAAAGTGGGAGATGTTCTGAAGTGGAACCAACCGCAAAATGTGAGGGACATTCGGAGTTTTCTTGGGATGGCTGGATACTACCGACGCTTCATCAAGGACTTCTCTAAGATAGCAAAGCCTATGACGGAGTTGCTAATGAAGGGAAAAGCCTTCCAATGGACACCAGCATGCCAAGAAAGTTTTGAGGAACTCAAGAAAAGGCTAACCACAGCCGGTTTTGGTATTGCCGGACGTGAGCAAGAGCTTTGACATATATTGTGACGCATCCAGACAAGGGATCGGATGTGTGCTCATGCAAGAAGGACAAGTGGTAGCCTATGCCTCATGACAATTAATGAAGGACAAACTTAATTATCCTACACACGACTTGGAGCTAGCAGCAGTAGTGCATGCATTGAAGATTTGGAGACATTATATCCTTGGTCATCGATGTGAGATCTATACGGATCATAAAAGGCTCAAGTACATATTTACACAAACGGACTTGAATTTGAGGCAACGTCGATGGTTGGAACTATCAAGGATTACGATGTTGGAATCAACTACCACCTGGGAAGGCCAATGTAGTAGCTGATGCATTGAGCCGGAAGGGAGCATGTCACCAACTCACGGTTCGGGAGCTACCACCCAAACTACATAAGGAGTTTTCGAATGGTTACACCTCGTATTCTTGAACAACATGGAAGTGATGGAAATCCACTTTTCATTGGAGCAAGAGATAAGAGATGGCAAAGCAACGGATGAGGAGATCAAGGAAAGAATCCGACAAGGAATAAAGAAGGATTTCAAAGAAGATGGGAAGGGTACGCTTTGCCTAGGAAAAAGGATTTGTGTGCCTAACGTGAAGCACATCCGCGACATGATATTAAAAGAGGCACATGATTCACCCTATTCCATACATCCCGGAAGCACCAAAATGTACAAGGTGTTGAAGACTTGTTATTGGTGGGATGGTATGAAAAGGGACATAGCCGAATACGTTGCCCTATGCGACACATGCCAACGGGTGAAGGCGGAACATCAAAGACCCGCTGGATTGTTGCAACCTTTGAAGGTACCCGAGTGGAAGTGGGAGGACATCAGCATGGATTTCATCGTCGGATTGCCACGTACTCAGTCAGGTTACGACTCCATCTGGGTTATTGTGGACCGATTAACGAAAACTTTCCATTTCCTCCCTATAAGGACCAAGTATAACGTTGCACAATTAGCCGAGTTGTACATGGAGCAGATCGTGTGCCGTCATGGAGTCCCGAGGAGGATAGTCTCAGATCGAGGTTCTCAGTTTATCTCTAGGTTTTGGAGAAAGCTGCAGAAAGTCATGGGTACGCGACTGGATTTTAGCTCTGCCTATCACCCACAAACCGATGGACAAACCGAAAGGACAAACCAAATTTTGGAGGACATGCTGAGAGCTTGCGCCTTGAAACACGGGCGTAGTTGGGATAGGAGTTTACTATACGCCGAATTCTCCTATAACAACAGCTATCAAGCTAGCTTGAAGATGTCGCCTTTCAAAGCATTGTATGGTAGGCGGTGTAGAACGCCACTGTTTTGGAACGAAACCGGAGAAAACTAAGTGTTTGGACCAGAAGTGCTACAAGAAGCTGAAAAGCAAGTCCAAATGATAGGAGAGAACTTAAAGGTTGCTCAGTCACGACAGAAAGGCTATGCGGACAATAGGCGAAGGAAGTTGACTTTCGAAGTAGGAGACTTCGTATACCTTAAGGTATCACCTATCCGTGGCCAACGGCGTTTCAACGTCAAAGGCAAGCTAGCACCTCGCTACATCAGACCATTTAAGATTTTGGACAAGCTAGGAGAAGTAGCCTATCAACTAGAGCTCCCAACATATCTCTCCGACGTACATGACGTGTTTCATGTATCCCAGCTCAAGAAGTGCTTGAGAGTACCCGAGGAGCAAGTACCAATGGAAGAGCTTGAACTTCAAGAGGACCTGACTTATACGGAGCAACCTGTCCAATGTTCGGACGTAAAAGAAAGGGTCACAAGGAACAAAGAGATCCTATGGTGCAAGGTGCAATGGAGCCATCACACCGAACTGAAGCCACATTGGAGCGTGAAGAAAACATCAAGGAATAATTCCCTCATCTATTCTCCACTAACAAATCTCGAGGGTGAGATTCAATTTAAGGGGGGGTAGATTTGTGACACCCTCATTTTTGGTTTCTGCATGTACTCATGTTCATGTAGAGAAAACATTTTAAAAGAAGTAGGAACAGAGAAAATATCAAAAAGATAGCCAAAAAGAGCCGAATCCAGTTCACAGAGAGCGCCAAAGACAACTTCCACGGCCCGCTGGCTACATGGCGCCTTCGGAACTCATCTCCGCAAATGGGGAGAGGTCCGACTCTGTGGGACACGTGTTACCCCCAGAGCTAGCCTCTGCAGTGAAGCAAGGCCAGCCGTAGGACACATGTCACCTTCGGAGCTAGTCACCGCGGAAATCAGAGGACCAGTCGCACGGGATACATGTCGATCTCGGAGATTACCTCCGAGAGGTCCGGTTCTATTGGACACGTGTCACCGTCGGAGCTCACCTTTGGGAGGTACGTCACTGTTGGACACGTGTCAACCTCGGAGCTCGTCTCTGAGAAGAAAGGGAGTCTGGCGCTGTTAGGACACGTGGGACACCCGGAGCCACCTCCGGAGAGAGGAAAGGTCCGGCACTGATACGTGGCACACGCGGAGCTCACCTCCGAAGGAGAGGGAGGTCTCGCTCACTTGACACGCGGCACAACCAGAGCTCGCCTCTGCGGAAAAGGGGAGAACAGGCCCTGGTGGACACGTGGAGCTTCCGGAGCTCATCACCACGGAGGTAACGAGTTCTGGAGTGGTCTTAGCTTCTGTACGCGTGGAAATACCGCTACGGAGAGGAAACCGACACAAATTCCACAATATTACCGCACCAAATCAACTAAAGATAAGTTGTCAAGATTCAACGACAATCTGAATAGGACTCTTATTCGAAATACAATCAGATTAGGACTCTTCTTATCCCGATTATAAATAGAACCCAGAACCCTTGGCCGAAACCACGAACTTCTTTTCCACCTCCTTGGCCGACGACTCAGAGCCGTAGCCCCAACTCGCCGAGTAAACCCATCGCCGGAGTTTGGTCAAGAGAGATTGCCGGAAGAGAGCTCCAATGATCGGTCAGATAGGAGAAGGACCCCGAGACTAAGAAAAACATAATGTAGGTCTCCAATACCACCTTACGACATCATCGCGTTTTCTTTGCATCTGTTCTTCGATTCCTTTTGAACAGAAGCCTTTTCGTGGACAGATCACGTGTTGATCGGTTTGATCTAAAGTCAAGATCATCGCCACGTCCAAAATTAATCTCTACAACTCTGTTCATCCTAAAACCATGCAATCCATACTAGAACACGTACAAACGGATCTAATAAAAACCGCACCATAGGATTAACATGCATAAGCATCATCGCATCTAGTTAAAGTTTGTGCATGTTATTGATTGTTGTAAATCTTGTCTGTGCGTGATCATGTAAAGAAGGACAAGCTCAGGGAGCTACCTATGACGGACTACAACAACAAGATTTTGAGCAACCGGAACAACCAGAACAAGGCAAGTGCCCCTTTATCATATTGATCCTATGTTTCGGGAAACTGTTTTGTTTTGCGAAAAGGTGTGTGTGCTGAGTCAAACATGATGGGGAACCCTCTTGTAGGAGTTTACTAGTTTTGGTTAAACCACACTTGTCGCCAGGGAAGTTTATGAGTCGGGTATGGTTTTTATTTTTATGCTTCGCTGAGTCCATGGGATTGGGAAGCGAGATAGATGTGTCAAGCTAACTGCACTCGTAATGATAATGTGGAACTGATGTTGTTAATGAACATGGATCGGAGGGAGATCTAGGCAAGCCTGGGTTTGTGCATAAGGTAGAAAGAGATGGTGGTTTACTTGCCGTAGATCTAAGGACCGGTTCATGCGAGCACATGCCAGGATAACAGTGCCACCACAAGGCCAAGTATGGGTGCGGCTTAGCTGACTAATTAGGTAAGTTACTAGATTGTTATGGACTGTGGAAGGCGCGGGGAATGGGAGTCGAGTAAGGACTGTCCTGGGAACTGCATGGCACAAGAGGGGCCCCGTGGGTGGGAGAATTGGAGATTCTAGCCTGCCGGTGAAACCTTAGTGAGTCCATACATCTAGTAACCCCTTTGTAAAGGCTATTTTGTGATCTCTTGGCCATACACCGACGGTTGTGTACTGGTATAATGGAGGTTCTGCCGTCGCCGACGGGTGACGAAATCACAAACTTGTGGGTGAAGAGGTGCAAACTCTGCAGAGTCTTAAAACTATCATGATATCCAAGCTTACGGTCACGAGCGCCTGGCCAACTTCCATGATTAGTTGGGGTGGTTATTGGTTATGGTTTTGGATGGTTTGGTTTTTGGAACTGTGAGTCAGGGTGATATGATGGGTTGCATGACTGTTGAGTCATGGCAACGAGGTTGGTCTCGGTGTGAGACGAAGTTGTTTATGAGATGAAATGGTAGAGAATACGAGATGGTATTCGTGAGATGGTAGCGAATACGAGAAGGTATTCGTGAGCAAGAATGAGGTTGATTAATGTCTGGTTGGGATATGGAAGGTAATGAACATAACGGAGGTATGTCGATATTTTATTACATGTTGGGATTACGTTCACTTAAAGTCAAGTTGCTGTTTTATTGTGGTTTTTGATAAATAACTTTGCTTTCCGCAATGAGCCTTTTTATAACTACCTTGTTGTGAGCTACATATAATATTTTCCCGCAATTGCTGAGTACATCATTGTACTCAAACTTGCATTATTATTTCATCATCAGCAACAGGAGAAGATTACTATGAAGACCAATTGGAGCATTAGGCGTGTAATCTGTCCTCAACCTTGCCTGTGGAGATGAAGTAGAGATGGAGCTGCTACTGCTTAGATTGCTTCCGCATTAATTAGAAAACTTCCGCTGCATAGAATAAAGACTTCCGCTGTTAGATTAAGACTTCCGCTGTTAGTATGAGTCGAAGACTCATGAGACATTGTAATAAACCCTGTTATTCGTGGTAATATATTCTGAATTCAGTTTGTGGATGATATGTGTGTGTGTGATGAACATCCTGGGCACCCATATGCATCAGTTCTCGGTTCCGTGGTTTTCCACGAAATTGAGGGCGTCACAGAAGGGTGGTCGCATATGGATCACAACAGCTTAAGAACCTTGAGCAAAATCATCCAACTCATGACTTTGAGCTCGCTGCCGTGGTACTCGCACTCAAAATATGGAGGCATTACCTACTTCGTAACCTAGTGCATTTATATGCCGACCACAAGTGCTTCAAGTACATATTCACTCTGAAGGAGCTTAACATGAGGCACTGAAGATGGTTGGAGTTGATAAATGATTATGAAATAGAGATCCATTATCACCCCGGCATGGCAAATGTAGTGGTGGATGCGCTGAGTCGCAAGTCACACATCCACAATCTGACCATCACACCGTTGGAAGAGAGCGAGCCACTATTACATGTGATTCTACATGGAGCTCTCTACAATCTAGCTCTTATTTCCACCATCTGTGAAGAGATAGCGGCAGCTCAGAAACATGACAAGGGCATGTCGCATTTGCGGAGACGTATAGACAGTGGGGAACTGAAATGTTTCTAGAAGGACGGAGACGGTGTCCTGTGGTTCAAGAACAGGACAGTCGTACCGTGTAACCCAGAGTTATGGAAGAAAATGCCGCACACCACTGAATTGGTGTGAGTCTGGCGAAGAGTCACCTTCGGGATTGATCTTGTCAACAATGCAGAAGAAGAAGTTCGGCTGATTCAAGCGAACTTAAAAGCTGTCCAATCCTGACAAAAGCAGTATGCGGTCCGGAGAAGACGTCCTTTACAATTTGAAGTCGGGGATAAGATGTACCTACGCGTGTCTCCAATGAAGGGCGTGAAGAGATTCGGGGTTAGAGGAAAATTGGCACCCCGATTCATCAGTCCATTCTAGATTGTGGAAAGATGTGGATGAGTTACATATCGGCTGGAATTACCAACGACACTATGCGGTGTGCACGACATCTTCAACATTTCTCAGCTAAGGAAGTGCATCAAGTTTTCAATCACCATTCAGCTGGGGGATATCGAGGAACTGAAACCAGATCTCACGTATCAGGAGGGACCGGTTAAGATCATCGACAAAAAGGACCGAGCCACACGTGACCGTACGTTGTGGTTCTATAAAGTTTTATGGAGTAATTACTCCATGGATGAAACAACATGGGAGAGTGAAGAATTTCTTCGTGTCAATTATCCTGACTTTTAACATCGCCCATCAGGTAATTTTCCACCATCCTCTCTCTCATTTTACCTTATAATCTCGGGACAAGATTCTTTTAAGGGGGGGGGGAATGTAAAGGTCCCAAAATTTTGAATACAAATGAACTGAAGTTTGAACACCATTTGGTTTCAAGTTTATAAAAAATGGGACTTGTTTAAATTTTTCCACATGTGATGACAAACATGAGTGTCCCACCACTCTAGCCTAGGATCAATTGAGTGTTGGGGGACAAAGTTAATTTAAAACCCATGTGTAAGCTCTCATGTGCAAGGGGGAATGAAATTCAGATTTGTAAACTCATTGTTCAACTCAAATTTGAAATGAGAGCAACCAACAGGAATGCAAACTGTTGTGCTCGAAACCTCATTTGCAGCAGCTAAACAAAAAAATCAGGTTTCATATTTGAATTCCTTAGGTCCAAATTAGTGGGAAGGCAAAGTCTCATGAATTTCGGAGATTGTTTTGCTAACCATTTTACAAATGGACCTCAAATTGCATAAGAATTCACTACAGGGATACGACGAACTTACGACGGCTGGGGCCGTCGTAATTATGTCATAAACCATCATAAGTTAGCTACTTACGACGGTATTCCTTTACTTACAACGGTATAGAGTTGAGGTAATTACTACGCCGTAAATAACCTAACTTACGACGGCTACCGTGGTAAATAAAGTAACTTATGACGGCGTCGCGCATCCGTCGTAAGTAACGGCCCAGGCCACGTGGTGGCCCAAGGCACGTTACTTACGACGATTCTAGTGACCGTCATAAGTAGAAGAAGCTAACTTACGACGGTTTTGCTGACCGTCGTAAGTAGCAGAGGCTAACTTACGACGGCTTCTGGACAGTAGCCGTCGTAAGTTATGTTTGTAATTTTTTTAAAAAACAGAAACCACTAACCTGGCTCGATGGCAAGCTCACAGAACAAACAGTTATAAAACAGGGATAAACAGTCATAAAACAGTTCATATGCATCACACACAACAGAAATTACAAACGAGCTACACACTACCTCCTCGACTACCTCCGAAGCCGAAGATATCATCTCCACGCATCTCTCTTGGAACCGGTAGCTGTGGCGATGCAGTAAAGGACTCCGTCGCCGAACCCTACAAAACACATGAGTAGTTACGATGGTTTGGATTCAGATATCAATGTCTTTCTCTTTTTTCTCACTCTCTTCCTCTCTCTGTACTATTCATCCCCTCTTTATGTCATTCTCACTCACACCCTCTCTCGCACTCTCTCTCTCCCTCTATTGCAACACTCCATCTCTCCATCTCACTCTCACTCTCTCTCTCGCACTCCCTCTCTCCCTTCTGTACCACTCTACATCTCCCTCTCTCCTTAGGTTAGATAAAAAATGCAATATTAAAGAGTTTATTACCTGTACCGGAGGCACCTGGGCTGCGGGCTCCTGTGATGGGGTCACCTATGGCGGCTGCCACGCAGGAATCACGATTTTTTGGCCATTCTGTCGAGCTAAGGCCTATAATTGGAAAATATTAGAACATATGTATTACTTAAATGTTATGAAAGTAAACTACAGCAATTGAAATTACTTACCTCCACCGCTGTCTGCATGTGGGCCATGTAGTTAGCTTGGTACTCCTGGATGGTTCTCGTCCTATCGAGCTCCTCCTGGGTCCGCGTTAGCCTCTCCTGCATGGCACGGAACTCCATGTCCCTCTACGAGAGACGACAACTCGATGGCCCAACCGACGAAGTCTGCGTCAATGAAGTGCCTCTCACAGGTCGCGCCGACCTCGAGTCGACAACTCCACCGAAAATGGCAAACCTACAAAAGAAAGAAAAATAATAAGTAAAAGAAGGAAGAGTGGAAAACCTAAATCAAAGAAACCAACTCACCGGCCATGGGCCTTCCCGCCGCCGCTTGCATACACGGCTTGAGGGTCGATTGGCGTGTTTTCCCAATCGTACCTTTCATCGTGTATTTTGACGACTTCCTACCCGTACATTCCTAAAAAACATAGAAATGGTGTTAGTGTGTCAATAATAATATTAGTTATAATTAAATTCAATAATTCTGAAAACTTACCAATCGATCGGTCGCAACCTGACTGCACTGCTCCGGCTGCAACGGGTCACTTCCCCTGTGACCTCTCTTCCAAACCTGGATCACGCTAGGCTCCTGGCTGGTCTCTCGCTCCTGTAGATGCATGTTAGTAGGATAAATATGTTATGAACACATAAAGGAACTTAGAATACACTTACCATGAGTTTAGCCAAATGCAAATGACCATCGGCGCCATAGATGTGCTTCCCGCCGGACCATCTGCATCCTCGAGCCCTCATGGACTTAGCTTTGAAGTCATCGCTAGCCCAATGCCGACAGAGAGCTCGATATGCGTCGGGTTGACCATCTAACCAGGAAATACTAACCTGCACATATTTAGTATATCATTAACTGTTAACATAAGTAACTATTGAGTTTTTTTAACAATTAGAACTTACCTCTGCGTATTGATCCTCTATCAAGTACGTGTCAGAGTCCCTTCTAAAGGGACCCCATTCCTGCTGCTGCTGATGCCGTTTCTGGTAGTCGTTAACGGCCTGTATGCGGGCGTACGACAACGCCTGCGTCACGAGCTTCCGAGTGTTTGTGTGGAACATGAGTGTCATGTGCTCCATCATGCTCTCGATTGTTTCCTCTAACTGGTACCTCATCTTTAAGAAAACAAACATTTAATCAATATGCATTAACAATTTAAATGTGTTGAAGAATGTAAACATTTAAACTTACCATAAAATCGTTCCACACGGCCCCCTGAAGAGTGTCGTGCACCTCGTGCGAGACACGAGCGTAGTCGTCCCACGACAAAGCAGAGACACCATCGATGACACCGGGATAGTGCAAACGCACTAAACCCCATTGACACCGTTAACCTGCCTGTGGTGTCCCTGGCCCGTGAACGAACAGTCGTACCAAGATCTGCAAAATTTGTTATCTCAGTAAGTATCTGTAGACATCATGAAATATGTACCAAGTATATGATTTTTTTACCTGTCTCCAATTGGACAAATAGTGACCCGCTCACGAGGAATAGGAGGAGGAGCCGCAAAGTGGGTCCACCTCGTCCGTCGCCTCTGCGCGGGCACCACGTCCGGTGACCCGGAAGGCTGGTCACCACTAGAGCCTAAAGGCTCCACGCTCGCCGGCTCCGAAGGTAGGGTAGCCGGCTCTGAGGGCTGGCTGGCCTGTGGCGGCGCCCTATACTCTGACTCTGAATCTGATGAATGTGAGTCAGACAGCAAAATTAAAGGATTGATAAGAATAAATTATTTATAAGTGCAATTTAAAATAACGTGGTTGACAACTGAAATTTACCTCTGTGCGCTGTAAGGCCAGAGCTCGGCCCGTAGAGTCTGGTAGGTGCCTCATCAGCTGAGAGCGTCTGCTCGCACCTGACGAGCTACCTGAGAAGAGGTCCTGTGATCGATTGAGGAACCCTCGTGCCCCCTTCTTCCCACTCCCCTTTGATGACGACATCCTGTTGCAAGGAATAATTGATAAATATTCCCGCTCCCCTTTGATGACGACAAAATTCATGTTAAGTTAGTGAAGAAAACGTTACATCATCAATTTCAAAATTCATCAACATCATGATCATGTACCCTACTCCTTAAACCAGACCATCGATCTTTTTTCGTGAGCATCTGAACTGGAATGGTTGTCGACTGTAGATCCTAACTTTAATCAATCCATAGGATAGTTGTCGCAAGTCTTCATGGACGTCGGCATCTTTCATGCACTGTTATAAGAAAACTTTGTAAATACTCATAAGTTATAAGAATACTTTGTAAATATTGCTAAGTTAACGAGAAAATGTTACATGATCTCGAAACAAGGATAGGAAATTATGTACTCCGTTTATTCCTTCCCGTCACATCACTTCTACTTGTTTGCTCGTAGGTTGATGCCTATGTGTCCAATTTTGCTTGTGGAATTCGCTGTACGGAAAGAAAACTTTTTAGAATAGATGTATTACAAAATACGTCGATTAGTATAAATGTAAGACAAACACTTACTCGAAATATTTATCCATCTCATCTATATTCGCGTACATGTAAAGGAAAGCAACACTCCTTTCTTCTACGGTAGAGTTGTATGAAGTGGAACTACCAACAGTAGTGCCTCTTGTTGCAAAAATAGAGAGATCGCTACAAGGAGGTTGCTCATCCACATTGTACCGCATTGCCGAAGTGTTGCCATTATTTTCCTCTGCAAAGTAAACACTTGAAAAGTATCCTACTTCTTTAAGAGTAAATGTTTCGGCGATGCATCCTTCTACCTTTGCCCTGTTACAAACCAATGGTTTCAGATATCTTAGTGCTCTTTCAATATGATACATCCACCTATATTGCACGTGACCTCCAACTTTAGCTTCAAATGGAAGAAGGATGAGGAGATGTTGCATTGAATTGAAGAACCCTGGAGGAAAAAAATTTCCATCTTATATAATAGTACCGGTAAATCCTTCTCTAATTTACGCATCATCTCTATCGTGATTTCTTTTGCATAGAGCTGTCTATAGAAGTGACTAAGCTCAGCTAGCAACTTCCACACCGCATCATCAAAATAGCCCCGAAACATGACAGACAGAAGTCTTTACATAATTATGTGATAATCATGACTCTTTAACCCTGTCAGCTTTCCCGTTTTGATATTCACGGCTCGTTTCAGGCTAGCTGCGTAACCATCTGGGAATTTAAAAATTTTCAACCATTTGAGTACTTATTTCTTTTCTTTAGGTCGAAGACAGAAAGAAGCACGTGGTTTAGCACCACTTTCAGAGAGCTCAAGAGTTGGACGGTTACAAAGCTCTGCCAGGTCCTTTCGAGCCTTTATATTGTATTTCGTTTTGTCCGTCATGTCCATGCATGTGCTTATAATACATTCGGCCATATTACGCTCTTAATGCATTACATCAACGTTATGCATTAGTATCAACGACTTCACATATGGTAGCTCCCATAGTCCACACATATGAGTCCAATTTTGATCCTCTCCGTAACCGATAAAATATCCAGGACGTCCTTTATATGGCACCAGTTTGTCCAGCATATCAGATATTTCAGATTCGTTTAGGCATTTTGGTGGTCCTTTAGTGACAATGGTGTCATTTTTAAAGACATTTCCTCTGTTGCCTAAACATGTGATTCGGAGGCAGCCAACGTCTGTGACAATCGAAGTAGCATATCTTCCCTCCATGAGTAAATCGAAAACAGTCCGTGTCAAAAGCACATATTGGACAAGTCAAACGACCATGAGTGCTCCATCCAGAAAACATACTGTATGCCGGGAAATCATGGACGGACCACAAATAAGCAGCTCGAAGGTTGAATTTCTGCTTTTTGTAACAGTTGTACGCTTCGACTACTGTCCACAACATTTTCAATTCTTCGATCAGCGGTTTCAACATCACTTTGAGACGTGGCCCATAATGATCCGGCCCAGGTCTAATGAGTGTAAGGAACATGAACTCGTACTTCATGCATAGAGCTGGTGGTAGGTTGTACGGAATGACAAAGACAGGCCAACAGGAGTATGGTGTGGCGTTTGTACTGAACGGCGAGAATCCATCTGTCGCCGACCCGATGCGAACATTTCTCGCATCACGACTGAAGTCTGGATTGAACCGGTCAAGCGTCTTACATGCCTCACCGTCGGCCGGGTGTATCATGACTGCATTGTTCTCATGTACACCTTCCTTGTGCCATCTCATGTGTCTGGCCGTTCTTTTTGATAGAAACAACCGCTTCAACCGAGGTGTCATGGGTAAGTAACAAAGTTGCTTACGTGCGACTTCTGTCATCACATTATCACCATCATTATTAACAACTTCGACAAACCTTGATTCACAACATTTTAAGAATTTCTTCTCTTTTGCATGCTCTTTCCAGAAAAGCATGCAATTATCTGGACATACATCAATCTTCTCATATTTCATACCAAGACCGGAAAGCAATTTCTTCGCCTGGTATGTATCTTTAGGTACTTTATGAGGCTGTGGAAGGATGTCACTAGTCAATTTGATGAGGTCATTGTAGCAGTTATTAGAAAAGAAGTTCTTAGACTTAATTGCCATAAGTCTAGTCATGAAAGTGAGGAGGGTCACTTCAGTGTGTTCATGCAGCGGCTCTTCTGAAGCTTTGAGAAGCTTGAACAACACTTCAACCTCTGTTGTAGGAGGATCCTCCGTAAACTCTGGTTGTATAGCTTCAAGCATCTCATCCATCCTATCAACCCCCCGTGTTATCATCATTTTCCTCTTCCACTTCTTGTACAGTTTAGAAGTTGTCTCGCCGTGGAAGGTCCACACCTCATAATGTGGCATGTAACCATTTCGACACAAGTGTATCGAGACCGTCATTTTGTCCAAAAACTTGGTGTTCTGACATTTCGTACATGGGCACCGCATCTTATCGATCATTTATAATGAAAAAGATCGATCTAAAAAGCATCTGTCTTGGCGAACCACTCGTCCGAGTGACCACCAGAACTGTTCTTCCAACCGGTATACATCCAACTACGGTCCTCACCCATGTTTGAATCTGCAGTTTAATGTCAAGGAAATTATAGTTACTTTATAATTTATTTATGTCACGGCCCTACATCTATTGGAAAGGATAAGTACTAAACCCACCCAAGAGTGACCAAGCGGAGCGTGCTCATGACGAGACGCGTGGTCTGGATCCGAACGAAATTTCGGCAGCGTAACCCCCCTGTTCTCCACTGCACGCCCGAAAATGGTGCAGCAGAGAACAACACGGTTATGACGTTGAAATTTCGTCTAGATCTAAACCCACGTCTCATCACAAGCCACGCCCCCGCAGTCACTCCCAGGCTGTCCAAAAGGGACAATTCCTAACCTACACGCCTCACATGCGTAACACATGTGAGACAGGCCAGTTCGAAACGGGTGACGCATGTTGTATAGGTTTACGTCAATCTTTCATTTTTGAGTCATTTAAAAGAGAGAGAGAGAGGAAAGAACGAGAGAGAAGGAAAGAACGAGAGAGAGACAAAGAAGTGGGTCAGCCATCCTAAGTTATGCCCCGCTGGGGCCTGCCATTATCTTACGACGCCTTTAGGGTTAGCCGTCGTACGTTATGCCGTCGTAAGTGGGTCAAAGATGAAACCGCCCCATCAGGGCCCGCCGTCCACGCGCGGGAGCTTGCCGTCCTCTGTGCCTGTCTCGACTAATACAGTACCACTAAATGGGCCGTGACAGACACTAAATGGGTCATCTCAGGCCGGACCGGGCCGAAACCCATTTTTTACATATAGTAACTAATCAAGCAATCAATCAAAGTATTAATTAAATAATAATCAATTACAATACTAATTGAACAATTAATCAACTAAGATCAAATTAAACATGTAATAAACTAATTCAACCATTTAAACAACTAATTATTCTATTAATCAAATAACCAACAATTCAACAAATAAATTAACAACTAATCAGCAATAAAACAACTAATTACTCAACAAAGGGAAAGCTACCATAATTCAACAAGAAAACAACTAATTACTAGCTAATTCAACTAATGATTCTTTCTCTTTGTCTCTTTCTCCACATACACACATACACACGATGTCGGGTCACACATACACACATACACACGGTGTCGGGTCACGGCGCCCGTGGCCTCGGGAGGCGGCACGGCGAGCAGGGGCCGGGCGGCGCGTCGAGCAGGAGCTCCAGGCGGCGCGGCGAGCAGCGGCTGGGCGAGGCAAGGCGGGGCCTGGAGCAGCGTCGGGCGGCGCAGCAGGGCGGGGCTCGGGGCGGGGCGCGGAGAGAGGCGGCGGCGGCCCAGGCGCGGCCGGGGCTCGGCGCGAGCAGGGGCGGCCGGGCGGGGCTTGGGGTGGGACGACGGCGGCAGGGCGGGGCGGGGCGGTCGCGCTGCGGCGCTGCGGCCGCGCTGCGGCGGGGCGGGGCGCGGGACGGCAGTGCGCGCGCGGTGGGGCGGGGCGCGGGACAGTGGTGCGCGGCGGCAGGGCATGGCATGGCGGTGGAGGCGGCGCGACTCGGCGAGGGCGAGGCGGAGCGGTGCGGCGGTAGTCGGCGTATCGCGCGCGTGAGTGGGCCTCGCGCGCGGCCCCTGAGATGTAGAGTTATGTTCTTTATTTACGACGGCTTCTTTACTTACGACGGTTTAGCTTTTAGCTATCGTAAATGGTACTTAAAATCCGTTGGTCATTTTATTTACGACGGCCGAGAGCCAGCGACCGTCGTAAGTTAGTAAACTTACGCTGGTTACCATGCGCCGTCGTAAGTACGTTAATTAACGACGGCTGACCCACGTAAATAAATTGAGCCGTCGTAAAATGTTGATTTTCCTGTAGTGAGGCGTCGCGGCTGCGTCTGGCGGCCAGCGGTGGAGGCGGTGGCGGCGGGTGGCGATGGAGGTGGCGGCGGAGGTCAGCTTGGGGCAGGGCTGAGAGTCTGGCTCGGGCTCGGGCTGAGCAGCCCAAGTGCCCACGACCGTCGGATCTAATCCGACGATCCATGCGTTCTATGAGGGTCATGAAAAACGGCACTCAACCCTAATACACTCATTTTCATCCCCCTCCCTCTCTCCTCTCCATAGCACAGAAGGCGGCGGCGCGAGGAATCGGCAGCGTGAGGCATCGGCGGTGGCAGCGCGAGGGGCCGGCAGTGCCTTGCAGCGACGGCGGCGGGCGGAAGCGGCGCCGGCATCGGTGATGCTCGGCCAGCCGAGGCGAGCTGCCCTGGCATCCCCCCGCCACCGACTGGACGCCTAGGCGTCGGTACGCTGTCGGTGACGGTGGGGTCTGGTGGCAGCGGGGCCGGGGGTAACGCAAAAACAATGTGCTTAAACAACCAATCAATCAATTAACTAAATTAAATAACAAAAATCAGAAACAATTACTAATTTAAACCAAATAATTAACAATTAAACTAATTATCTACTAAATGCATACAAATTGATTAAGTATTTAAAATTTTATCTAATCTAACTAACAACTAATTACAAAAACTAAAAAAATTAGTTGATTCGGTCTGGTGACGGTGGCGATGGCTGTGGCGACGGAGGCGACGGTGGTCCGCGGGAAGCAGGGGGTGGGGGCCGCGGCCGGCAGCGGCGAGGTTCGGGCCGGAGGCAGCGAGGCGGCGCCGGGCAGCGGAGCGGCGGCGGGGGGGGCGGTGGCGGCGCGGCGCTGGCAGACGGCGGCGGCGGTGCGGGCTCGGGCTAAATTTAGCCCGAGCCGGGCCGGGGTGGCAGTTAAAACAATCCACTTACGACGGTCGCGTAACTTATGACGGCTTAGGTTACGGCCGTCGTAAGTTACACTTAGTTTACGATGGTGGTTTAACTTACGACGGCATAGGGTTGCGGCCGTCCTAAGTTACGGTTATATTACGATGGTCCAGTAACTTACGACAGCCATGGGCCCGTAGCCGTCGTAAGTTAGTTTACTTATGACGGCCCGAAGCGACCGTCGTAAGTTAATTTACTTACGACGGCTAGCCGTCGTAAATAACGTGGGCCGTCATAAGGTGCGACCTTTCCTGTAGTGATTCAAATTCAAATTGGAATTTGGATGAAACTGGTCCAATTGTCCAAACACAGTTCAGATTCTAACTTCCCACAATTGAATTGAGTGTTTGCCAATTTTGAGAAAATATGAGGGGATAAGGGGGATAGTGGGGCCCATTGATCAGTACACCCAAATATCAACAAATTGAGTCGGTTCTCTGTTTCTACTCGAAGCAACTGAATGCCACCGAGGCCAACTCGAGCTCTCACCATGAGACACCGAGTGGCAAGATGGGGGACACCTCCTCATGTCTTCTCTCGTGCTGGCGACCTCCTTGTGTGCTTCCTCACATCTCAGCGTGTTCCCTTTTGCCAACCGATGGAGCTTCGGCTCAGTGTTCCTTCTCCCTCGTGTACACGAACAGAGAGCCTCGCCGCCACTCGGTCGATCGTAGGGAACCAACCAAACCTCACGCACCCATCCCGCTGAGCTGCAAAAATGGGTCTGAGGGAGCTCCTCCTACTTCCTCGGTGTAAAAACAGCTCGAGCTACGGTTCCCAAGCCCTAGAACAGCTTTCCTCCATGGCGCACTGACTCCACAGCTGCTCGGTGCTCACGTGGACAGCTCAACCAAGAGCTTGTCACGGCCAAGTAACGGCACCCTTGGACGCGCCAAGGCACCGTGCTACTCTCCTCCCAAGCTCAAGCCATGCCGTGGACGACCGAGAATGAATTCTGGGATTTTGCTCCGGCGTGCACAAACCGACCTTCCGGTATGGGACATTCAAATTCGCTCTCAGTTATCGTTCTTAGGTCCCCAAATATTGCACACGGGAAATAAATTAGTTGGCTATCATTTGCTCTTCGCAACCCGAGCTTGAAACTGCACGTAGGCTGAGTATTTTGAGATTTTCTAACAGCGACCGAAGCGGGGGACCGCGGGCGCACGGTGAAACCCCATTAGCCACCGCTCCCGAGCAGTTTTAAGGCCAAGACGAGCCTCCTCGTCGTTCCCCGGTTCTGTAGAGCATGTTGGCCGAGTTGTTGGTGGGCTAGGTCGGCCGGCTGACGCCGCCGAGGGTGAACCGAGCCGCTGCGCTGTCGAGAGAGGGGTTGGGGACCTTGCCGGCTCGGGGAAGCTTCACCAACGTGTTCAGCACATGATTTTAGGTACTAGTGGTGAGCAGTAGCTCGGGCGAAGGCCATGAAGCTGAAATCCGGCGAAATCCGGCGAGCTCGAGCGGCGCGGTCGCGAGGGAACAAGAGGAAGACGAAGACCTGCTGGCCCCATACGTCAGCCGCACGTTTAAACAGGAGTTGGATCTTCTGCAGTCTTGGATCAGTATGTGGCTGCGCGGGAATGACACTGTGGCCCTGTGTGGTTTAACCGAGAGAGTGTCACATAGCCCACGGGCTCGCTGTCAGGGATTTAAAGTTTTCCCGGTTTAATTTAAATTACAGCTTTTGGTCAAACTTTAGAAGGCCATAACTTTTGCTAGGAAGCTCCAAATTTAGTGATTCAAATTGGGTTAGATTTATATTGAAAAAATATATCCAAGTATGCAACCCAATTTGTATGAAATTCATTATTTACTTCTGGAAAATTCCTTAAAAATTTTCAGAAAAAGAGTTTTAGAGGGAGCTTGGTTCATCCAAAAATCCTCAAATTTTGCCAGAATATTCCTAAGGATGTTATTAAACTCCTATAAAAATTTCAGCTCATTTGAGGTTGATTTTACTAGGAGAATTCAGATTTCAAGTTGCTGTGTTCAAATGAATACAGAAACTTTTTCAGAGAATTACCAAAACGTGAAAATTCAGTTCTAGGAAATTATTCACTCCAAAGACCATAGAAAAATTCATGCAGGCCCTATGAACTATAATTAAAATTGTTGTTCACTAAGTTGGGCATGAACATATGAGTTACATCAAAATTGATTACTTGTTTCTTAATTGCTTAAAAAATTGTTCTGAATAAACCACTCAGTGAAATATGCTAAAATTTGCTCAAGAATCTTTTCATGGGACCAGGAGCACACATGTAAATTTTCAGCTTAAGTTGAGCCTTTGATCTTCCTTTCCATGTTCTCCATATTTATGTATGTGAGAAACATATAGGGAATATTGGTGGGAATTGTGGGAGACACAATTTCCTTCCACTTTAGCTGCAATTTGGCAAGCTAAATCCCTGTGTAGTGTATGACTTCCTGTAAAAAATTTCGATGTCATTGGAGATCAGGATCTGTAGTTCTACCCAAATCATTTTAGCAACTTATATGTTCATTAGGAACTTAGCTAGGGATGTAATGAAACATCTAAGGAAGATTTAGTTCCTTTGATTTCTTTGCACAACAGAGGCAACAACATATCCTAACACCTCCACACAGACTCTGTTCTTAAAAAGTTTAAATCTCTTAAGTCTTTAAATTGCATTATAAAAGATTATGCATGTTCATGTCAATAGTGCTCATGACGAAGGACATCGACGGAGCCATCCCTTGACGTGTGGATCAGTTGAGCAAATTCAGAAGGATCAAGAGACAGAAGATCACTAACTTCTATTATATATTACTACCCTGCAAAACAGGCAAGCTCCGGTTTGCATTAGACATTTTATAAAGTCTTTTGCTTTGAAAACTTACTTTATGTATCCATTACAATGTTGCATTAGAGTTTTGTTTGAAAACCTAACTGCATAGCCAAGAAAACCCTAGTTTTGGGCTTAGGTTTTTAAATCTCGAGCAGTCACTGCAATGCTAAGATAGTGTAGGATTCGGTAGAAGTCGAGTAGTGGGAACTGCTCGCGACAATAGGCTAGAGGCACACCACTCGGTTAGAGATAGCAAATGGAACACATGGCAAGAAAAATGAGACCGAGCGGAGAGTAAGGGTAGCAGGACTTTTGGGCCGGCACTTGTGTCAATTGAGGACCGAGCCGTGTGTTGGCCTGTTGAACAAGCTAGAACAGTATCGAAGACCTACCGGATATATGGGAACCGAGAAACTGATGTAGTTCAGGTAGCAATTTGTTGAGGCATTTCTTGTCGTCTAGAGGGTAGGTTGAGAGCTTGAGGTGTAAATCGGCTGGCGGCCGGATGCACGCGCAGAGACCTCTTGCTCGGGACAATAGGACCGGTTCAACATTTTGCTGACGGATGAAAGGTGGTTGCGTACGACATCCGTGATGGTTGCTGTAGGAAAATCGAGTACGGGCGTACTTGACGGGTTATTCAGGTAACCCTGTGATGAGGACATCACAACAGTGGATACTTACATTGATATACAAGGACCAATCACAAGACCACGAGTACGGTTACTAAATCAGCAAGTGAACTCGTTCCTAACTTCCTACCCATGTGATTTTGAGAATGGATTGCTATTGAATGATTTAATTATTATTAGGAATCATGGACATGATCAACAAGTAAAGGGAGGAGGATTTGGGGACGTGGAGAACCAGATGGGACGTCCACAAGTTGATGGAAACAGTCACCAACTCGGACTCGAGTTCAACTCGGAGTCCAGGAGCAGTCCATCTTAAAACGGACACCCAGGATGCATACGGACTCCGTTTTCGACGTTCTACATATGCATGGAAAGATGAGAAGATAAAATTTCCAATGGTTCTGGTCCCACAATAAAATTCGCCAGGAGTAATTGGGAGTTGTCGAAACAAGTCGAATTCAGAGTTCTGTCCGGTGCTGCACCACCGTATTGGGCTTTTGGGCCTTGTATCCCGTATTAGTCCATTAGAGACACGTCCAAGGGTCTTATGGCCAAAACCTAGCCTTTAAATACTGTAGCCGCCAGCCAAATTCGTGGGTTTTGCTTAGATAAACAGCCGCCGTTCTACGGTTTTTGTGAAACTCCAACTTTGTGATTTTCAGATCACGTCTTCTACTTTCTTCCTCGTGTTCTCGGTTGCACCTGCAGGGATTAGCCTTCTTGGCGAGGTCAAGCATGTGGTGCACGGTTGATAACCAACGGAGCAGTGGTGTAGTGATTGCAGGGGTGTTCGAACTGCTCGAGTGCCGCGGATCATCAACGTCGAGTTCTCCACCTCAATCGACCTACCTTTCGGAAGATCGGGCCTAAACCATTCATCATTGTGTATCAGATTTCAGGTTGCCCGTGAGGTACTTTGATTTCTCACTAGATTAGTTTTTTTTTCATACCTAGAGTCCACAGAAAAAGCCACAAAAAATCATATCGTGTTTACCGATTCCTAGACCATAGTGTCTGCAAGTTTCATTTTTCAGTTTGCATTGTTGAGTTTGCATTCGTGTGGTCGAGTCTCGTTGCTGGTTTAGCATTGTGTTTTTGGCTCATAGTTATCATTTTTCTTCCTTGTTTTTCTTGCTGCTCACCTATTCCACAATCCCTAAACAACAAACCGAGCCAACAAGATCATCGGTTTTCCCTAGGTAGCCACCTTGCGTGAACTCCCACATCGCCAGCCCTAGAACTGGTGACAAACCATTGTGCCAGTCCTCCTTGATTCATCACACAACATCCCATCATTCGTCGTTGCTAAATTCTAATTGTTTTTCACATCCTATTGTGAGATCTTTTTCAAAACCGAGGTTGAATCAACATAAAAAACAGTAACTCGGGTAGCCTACATTAAAACGACCATAACTTTTGTATAGGAACTTGAAATCAGGCGATTTTTTTTTCAAATTGATCTACTCAAAATTTCGCAACCGATTTTCCATGGCTTTGCCGTATTCGGTGAAATTTGTTTGGCCAAATTACCTTCGGAAGATAGACTATCCGGCCTCAAAAGTTTCAGCCCTAATTTTAAAGAATCTTCCTGATTTTCTATAGGCCACATCTTACATCCAATTGAGCTGCAAAGTTGTGTGTTTTCTATTTCCGTAATCTCGAGTAAACAAAAAATATCAGAAAAAATATTAAAAAAAGGAAAAAAATAGTGAAGAGAGCACAGATATTAAAGCATTGACAGCACACACTTGAAAACAGTTGGCCTATACACTTGTGCTGTACTTGTTGGTTATATCTTCCTGATTTTCTATTTGCCTTTCTACTGCCTTGTATTGTGCTAGACCTAGAACACTTGTTAACCAGCAACAGTTCATACATTGAATACTTATTCAACTTTGTTTGCTGTTAACGATTTTTTTGCTTATTCGCCACCATATTGTGCCATCCAAGCTGCACTTTACCTCTTGAGCAGAACAGGTACCTTTGCAATCACTCCACGCTTCATTGGTTCTCACCGTCCACCGTTTACCACCTGTTGTGTCGGTAAGAACACTCGTAAGAACGTGGTAAGAAGCTTTAGAGAGAGAGAGATTGTTTCCTTCCTTCCACTTTTCACATTGCCACTATCCTTTGTAATTGATAGCAATAGCATGTTTTTGTTATCTTTTGTTTACTACTAACAATGGCAGAAGATAAAAAGGATGATGAATGTGTTCAACATGGCGAGCTGCGTGACATGCTGAGGGAAATGACATATATGTTCACCAAAAACCAAGCATCGACAGAGGCGTCATTGACGACCTTGAATCGCCAACTTGCTGATCTTGTTGTTCGGATGGATACTCTTGAGGCGCGGCTGCCTCTCGCTGAAGATCGTGAAGACGGTGCTTATAATATGGAAGATCATAACAATCAACCACGACTTCCACTTTATCTACGAGGTATGGGAGGTAATAGTCGTTATAATTACAACGATCGTCATAACAATTTTAATCACCCTGTTGATGATCCTTTTGCTAAAGTCAAATTTACTATACCCTCTTTTTCTGGTGCTTATGATGCTGAGGCATATCTTGATTGGGAGATGACAGTAGAGCAATAATTTAATGCCTACCTTGTTCCTAAACAACATAGTGTTCGTCAAGCCACTAGTGAGTTTAAGGATTTTGCTATCATATGGTGGAATGAACTTGTTAAAACTAGAACTGATCCTCCAACATGGGATAGATTAAAGGAAGCTACGTGTGTTCGTTTTGTTCCTCCTTCTTTTCAGCGGGACCTTCGCAAAAAATTGCAGCGCTTAGACCAACGTAACATGTCCGTAGAGGAGTATTATCAAGAGTTACAAAAGGGTATGATGCGCTGTGGGGTAGTAGAGGACATGGATGATAAAATAGCTCATTTTATGGGGGGTTGAGGCGTGAAATTAAGGACATTGTTGATTATAAGGAATATGATACTGTTAACAGATTATTTCAGCTGGCTATGTTGGTAGAAAAAGAATTGCAGGGCCGCCAACAGCAGCAGCATCAACGCAAGAGGAGCACCTTTACACCGCGTTCGACATCTACACCATCCAAAACAGCACCATCTTCGAGTTTTCCTACTGCCACTACACCATCCAATGGTGGCCAACGACCTTCATCTACTGCTCCATTTCCTCGTGCATCGGAGGGCAGCAAGACGACACCATTCAAGCCTACGTCTTCCACTCCTTCCACGAGTCGAACTTCCAACATTAAGTGTCACCGCTGCCAGGGAGTTGGTCATGTGATGAAAGATTGCCCTAGCAAACGAGCATATATAGCACGAGATGATGGTGGTTATGATAGTACTTCGGATGTTGAAGATGAATATTCTCTTGCTACTAACATTGCAGGACCAAAAGATGACCACTATAGCACAGATGAACAGGTAATTGGTACTGCAGCAACAGAAAATTATAGATGCATAATTGTGCAGCATGCTTTGAGCTCCAAAGTTGAGGCGGATGACAGGCTACAACGACACAATCTTTTTCACATGTTTCTCATCGTCAAGGACTGCCGTGTGCACACTATAATTGATGGAGGCAGTTTCAATAACTTGGTGAACACGGATGTGTTCAAGAAACTTGGGTTGACAACAAGAGCAGACCCTCATCCACACCACATTCAGTTGTTCAACAACAGCGGTAAGGATAGGGTAACACAAACAGCGAGAGTACATTTTTTGATTTGTTCTTACCATGATTTTGCCGATTTTGATGGCGTACCTATGGATGCTTGTTCTCTTTTGTTGGGACGTCGTTTGGAACTTGATAAGGATGCTATTCATCATGGTAGAACAAATAAATATACTCTGATGCATAAAGGAAAGAAAATCACTTTGCTTCTTATGACTCCTGCTGAAATTGTACATTTGGAGAAAAGTAAAACACGTGATGATAAGGCAACTAAATCACTAGACTCTGAAAAACAGCAACTAATTAAGTTAAAATCACCTTCGCTGCTCACAACTAAATCTGACCTTGCTGATTTATTTAATACCTACGGGATGTATTATGCTTTAGTATGCAAAGAGACCATGTTTTCGCTTCATAAAGTGTCCATTGCATTGCCCCTGCTGTTGCTAACCTTTTGCAGGATTTTGCGGATGTGTTTCCCCCCCGAGATACCCCCTGGATTACCACCTTTGAGGGGCATTGAACATAAGATCGACTTGATTCCAGGGGCAAGTTTGCCAAATTGTGCGGCGTAGAGGGCGAATCCGGAAGAGACAAGGGAAATTCAGAGACAAGTTCAAGATCTTTTGAACCGCGGGTATATTCGTGAAAGCCTTAATACTTGTTCTGTTCCTGTTCTTTTGGTTCCTAAGAAATATGGTAGCTGGCGCATGTGTGTTGATTGTAGAGTGATTAATAACATCACAATTCGATATCGTTATCCTATTCCTCGCTTAGATGACATGCTTGATGAATTGAGTGGTGCTATTATTTTCACAAAAATTGACTTGCGTAGTGGTTACCACCAAATTAGAATGGCACTAGGAGATGAATGGAAAACTGCATTTAAAACAAAGTTTGGACTTTATGAGTTGTTAGTCATGCCTTTTGGATTAACTAATGCACCTAGCACTTTTATGCGATAAGTGAATGAGGTTTTACGTGCTTTTATTGGAAAATTTGTGGTGGTTTACTTCGATGATATCCTCATTTACAGCAAGTCATATGACGAACATCTTAATCATTTACGTACTGTTTTCAGTGTCTTGAGAGATGCACGTTTGTTTGGTAACCTCGAAAAGTGCGTAGTTTGCACCAATCGAGTTTCTTTTCTTGGATATGTCATTTCATCGCAGGGAATTGAGATGGATGAGGCAAAAATTGTGGCGATCACTAGCTGGCCAACTCCACCGACCGTCATGCAGGTGCGTAGTTTTCTTGGTCTTGCAGTTTTTTATCGACGCTTTGTGCGGGATTTCAGCACCATTGCAGCACCTCTCCATGAACTGACGAAGAAGGGAGTGCAGTTTCGATGGGGCGAACAGCAGCAACAAGCTTTTGATGTTCTCAAATCAAAACTTACACAAGCACCATTGCTACAACTTCCTGATTTTGACAAGACATTTGAGCTAGATTGTGATGCAAGCGTCATTGGTATCTGAGGTGTTCTCATACAAGGAGGTAAACCCGTTGTATTCTTTATATGCCTCTTCCTGTTCCTAGTGTACCTTGGCAGGATATTTCTATGGATTTTGTTTTGGGATTACCTAGGACTAAGAGGGGGAGGGATAGTATTTTTGTGGTTGTTGATCGTTTCTCCAAAATAGCACATTTTATACCTTGTCATAAGAATGATAATGCCTCACACATTGCTGATTTGTTTATGACGCAAATTATTCGTTTACATGGTGTACCAAATACCATTGTTTCTGATCGTGATGCAAAATTTTGAAATCATTTTTGGAGAACTTTGTGGTATAAATTGGGAACCAAGCTGTTGTTTTCAACCACATGTCACCCACAAACCGATGGACAAACTGAGGTAGTAAATCGTACTCTATCCACTATGTTGCGGGCTGTTTTAAAAACAAATTTAAAGGGTTGGAAGGATTGTTTACCACATATAGAATTTGCTTACAACAGGTCAGTTCACTCTACTACAAAGGTAAGCCCATTCCAGGTAGTGTATGGTTTCAATCCCCGTGCTCCTATTGATTTATTACCTTTGCCTCCTTCTGAAACTATAAATTTGGATGCTACACAACGATCTGAATTCATTCTTAAGATGCATGAAACTACAAAGAAAAAATATTGAAAGGATGAATGAGAAGTATAGAATTTCTGGTAGTAAAGGTAGAAAAGAAGTAAAACTTGAACCAGGGGACTTGGTATGGCTACATTTGAGAAAAGAATGATTCGCTTACTTGAGAAAATCTAAACTTATGCCATGAGCTGCTGGTCCTTTTAAGATTGTTGAAAAGATCAATGACAATGCATATAAGCTTGAGTTGCCTCCCGATTTTGGGGTTAGTCCCACGTTTAACATTTCAGATTTACGACCATACTTGGGGGAAGAAGATGATCTTTTGTCGAGGACGACTCCAATTCAATAGGGGGAGGATGATGAGGACATCACAACAGTGGATACTCACATTGATATACAAGGACCAATCACAAGAGCACGAGTACGGTTACTAAATCAGCAGGTGAACTCGTTCCTAACTTCCTACCCATGTGATTTTTGAATGGATTGCTATTGAATGATTTAATTGTTATTAGGAACCATGGACATGATCAACAAGTAAAGGGAGCAGGATTTGGGGACGTGAAGAACCAGATGGGACGTCCACAAGTTGATGGAAACAGTCACCAACTCGGACTCGAGTTCAACTCGGAGTCCAGGAGCAGTCCATCTTAAAACGGACGCCCAGGATGCATACGGACTCCGTTTTTGACGTTCTACATATGCATGGAAAGATGAGAAGATAAAATTTCCAATGGTTCTGGTCCCATATTAAAATTCGCCAGGAGTTATTGGGAGTTGTAGAAACAAATCGAATTCAGAGTTCTGTCCGGTGCTGCACCACCGTATTGGGCTTTTGGGCCTTGTATCCCGTATGAGTTCATTAGGGACGTGTCCAAGGGTCTTATGGCCGAACCCTAGCCTTTAAATACTGTAGCCACCAGCCAAATTCGTGGGTTTTGCTTAGATAAACAGCCGCCATTCTACGGTTTTTGTGAAACCCCAACTTCGTGATTTTCAGATCACGTCTTCTACTTTCTTGCTCGTGTTCTCGGTTGCACCTGCAGGGATTAGCCTTCTTGGCGAGGTCAAGCGTGTGCTGCATGGTGATAACCAACGGAGCTGTGGTGTAGTGATTGCATGGGTGTTCGAACTGCTCGAGTGCCGCGGATCATCAACGTCGAGTTCTCCACGTCAATCGACCTACCTTTCAAAAGATCGGGCCTAAACCACTCATCACCCTGCAGGTGTAAATCGATTATAATCGCCGTCCCTCATGGTCAGTGAGTACCACTTGTTCACTGTACCCTGACATAGAAAGAACAGGATAGTTCTATGTTAAAATGTTGCTGGTTGAAAGATATACTTTGATTATTAATGATTTGCTGTAGTTTAGAGCTAATTAAAGTTACTTTCAACCTTAGGCAAAGCACATGAGAGAAATGTGTTTCTTGTTTGGTTGCGGCTCTCTTATGTGTCTTAGCATGAGGTTTTCCACACACTTGCTGCTAAAACTCGAAAGTAAGAGCCAACTAAATAGGCGTGTCTTTTGCAACTTACCTTCCTATTACACGTTGCAATTCTAGCATGTAGAGTTACATGTTTAGGTGAGACGGGTCACACTTGCTGAGCCTATGTGCTCATGCTTGCTATATGAGTGGTTTTGTATGTTAACATCGGTGCTTATAAGAAGGTTGTACGGTGAGACTCAGAGACTTTCGAGTCGTTTAACACGTGGAGGACCCGGCCTCTGCAGTTGTCTTCGTGTTGCTAGCAAGAAGAGTCCACGGGCTGGACATCTTCTCGAGTGCTTAGTAGTTATTTGACGTGAGATGATTATAGTCTTTCACTGTAGTTATTTGATTTAAATTATTTACAAAGAACATTTGTAAGCTTCCGCTATTGATTTATGTAATACATATTTCCTTAGATGTGTGCTGTTGGGTGCCACCTATCAAAGCACCACCCAATGCGATTCCCGGGCGAGCGGCACGGCCCCGTGATCGGGTCCGGGCCCTGTCAATGTTACCCTATGCGACACGTGCCAACGAGTGAAAGCCGAACATCAAATACCCGCTGGATTGTTGCAGCCATTAAATGTACCCAAGTGGAAGTTGTAAGACATCAGCATGGATTTCATAGTCGGATTCCCGTGTACTCAGTCCAGCTACAACTCCATTTGGGTTATCGTGGACCGATTGACGAAAATGGCCCATTTCTTTCCTGTTAGAACCAAGTACACCGTCGCACAACTAGCCGAGCTGTATATGGAGCAAATCGTGTGTCGTCATGGAGTTCCAAAGAGGATAGTTTCAGATCGAGGATCTCAATTTACCTCTAGGTTTTGGAAGAAGCTGCATGAAGCCATGGCACTACAGGAAACAGGGCAACATACGACAGCCAGTATAACATACGACGGCTAGCTGTCGTATATAAACTTACATACGACGGTCAGCCGAAGCTGTCGTATATAAGTATATGGCTGTCGTATATAGTTCTTATATACGACAGCCAACCCTAGGCTGTCGTATATAGCTGTTATATACGACAGCCAACCCTAGGCTGTCGTATATAGCAGTTATATACGACAGCCACACCGAGGCTGTCGTAAATAAGCCTTATTTACGACGGCCCATGTTGTGGCCGTCGTAAATAAGGCTTATATACCCGCGGGGGCTTGGGTCGGCGCGGGCATTCACGCCCGCACCGACCCGAGCCCGAGCCTCCCGCCGCCGCCCGCCGGCCGCCGCCGGTCGACGCCCGCCCGCGCCCGGCCGCCGCCCGCCCTCCGCCGCCGGTCGCCGCCCGCCCGCGCCCGACCGCCGCCCGCCCGCGCCCGGCCGCCGCCCGCCCGCCGCCGCCCCAACCGCCCCCCGGCCGCCGCCCCGGCCTGCCACCCGGCCGCCGCCCGCCAGGCGCCGCCCAGCCACCCCCCCGGCCGCCCCCCGGCCGCCACCCGGCCGCCGCCAGCCAGGCGCCGCCCGGCCGCCCACCGGCCGCCCCAGCGGCCGCAGCCCCGGCCGCTGCCACGGCCACCCCCGCCAGCCGGCGCCCCAGCGGCCGAAGCCCCGGCCGCCGCCCCGGACACCCCCCGCCCGCCAGCCGGCGCCCGGGCCGCCACCCGCCGCCGCCCCGGCCGCCCACGACAGTCGGCGCCCCGGCCGCCACCCGCCCGACAGGTGGATAATTTCTTAGCTTTAGATGAATTGATATGCTTAGGTTTAATTATTGTCCATGTTTATTTGAATTGCTAGCTAGGTGTTTTTTTAATTGCTTAGAATTGATAAGTTTGTTAACTACGGTAATTATGTTTGTTTAGATGATTTGTTAATTGCTTAGATGATTAATGCATATGAGTTAATAGTTTAATTGATTATTGTTTCGATTGTTTGAGTGTTTAAAAGTACTATATGTATATAAATGGGCTTAGGGCCCGATACGACCCATTTAGTGGTAACGTATACGTCTACAAAAGGACGATGTGAACAAACTAGGCCGCCTCGCCCTACCCCCCCTCCCCCCCCCCCGCGGCGTTCGGCCTCCGATCCCCCATCCCCCTCCCCCCTGCGGCTTAGCCAGCGCTCGGCCGTCGCCCGCCCGCCGCCGCCCCGGCCGCCCTCGCAAGCCGGCGCCCCGGCCTGCCACTCGGCCGCCGCCCGCCAGGCGCCGCCCGTCCGCCCCCCGGCCGCCCCAGCGGCCGCAGCCCCGGCCGCCGCCCCTGCCGCCCCCCGCCCGCCAGCCGGCGCCCCGGCCGCCACCCGCCGCCCGCTCGCCCCCCCCCCCCTCCGCGGCTTAGCCAGCACTCGGCCGTCGCCCGCCCGCCGCCGCCCCGGCCGCCGCCCTGGCCTCCTCCGCCGCGGGACTGTCGATCTGCTGGCACTCGTTGGCCTCCATTGACCGGCTGTCGCGGATCTGCCGGCGCTCAACCTCATACGAACGCAAGATCCTGTGCGCGGGCGCCGCCGCCGCCTCCCTTGTGTGCAAGCGCCGCCGCCGTATTCACCTGCCTTACGCCGGGATCTAAGGCGATGGGACGCCTTACAATCCCCAGGCGTCTTACCGCTTAAGCGATGCCTTAACAACTATGGTTCTTTCCTTCTCTCTATTGTTCTTTCCTCTCTCTCTTTGAAATCACTCAAAAACGAAAGATTGACGTAAACCTTTACAATATGCGTCACCCGTTTCGAACCAGCCCGTCTCACACGTGTTACGCATGTGAGGCGTGTAGGTTCAGAATTGTCCCTTTTTGGACAGCCAGGAGTGACCGAGAGGGCGTGCTTATAATGAGACGCGGGGTTTAGATTTGGACGTAGATTCGACAGCGTCACCCTAATGTTCTCCGCTGCTCCATTTTTGGACGTGCAGTTGGAGAACAGCGGGGTTATGCTGCCGAAATTTCGTCTGAATCTAGACCTCGTGTCTTGTTATAAGCATGTTCGTCTCGGTCACTCTTGGGTGGGTTTAGGACCTATCCTTTCCAATAGATATAGGTTCGTAATATAAATAAATAATAAACTAACTATAAATTCTTTGACTTAAAACTGCAGAGTTAAACATGAGTGAAGACCGTAGTTGGATGTATACCGGTTGGAACAAGGCAACTGGTCGCTCAGATGAGTGGTATGCTGGGACAGACGACTTTATTGATCGAGTGTTCTCGTTGTCTACGACTGATAAAGTTCATTGTCCATGTGCGAAATGCCGGAATACTAAGTTTTTGGACAAAACGACATTGTCATTACACTTGTGCAAAAACGGTTACATGCCATATTATGAGGTCTGGAGTTTCCACGGTGAGTCTGCTCCTCGAGCCGTTCATGTAGATGATGATGATTGTCCGGGTGTTGACAGGATCGATGAGATGTTACAAGATATACAAACGGAGGATCCGCCCACAAATGAGGCAGGCGCATTCTTTAATCTCTTGAAAGCTTCTGAAGAGGTGTTGCATGATCATACTGAAATGACTCTTCTTACTTTCATGACCAGATTTATGGCAATCAAATCTAAGTATTTCTTCTCTAATAATTGCTACAATGATATGATGAAACTTATCAGCGATGCTCTTCCACAACCTCATAAACTGCCCAAAGATATGTATCACTCAAAGAAATTACTATCTGGACTGGGTATGAAATATGAGAAAATTGACGTGTGTCCAGATAACTGCATGCTATTTTGGAAAGAGCATGACAAAGAGAAGAATTGTTTAAAGTGTGGAAAATCGAGGTTTGTCGAAGTTGTCAATGACGATGGTGATAAAGTAATGACAGAAGTTGCACATAAGCAATTGCGTTACTTGCCTGTGACAGAAGTTGCGCGACTACGCGCGCGTTCCTCACCCGGAGAACGACAACCTACAAGGAGTCGTGTGGGCAGATTTTTGGGTAAGTAACTTTCATAAATATTTGAAGTTTCAATTCTTTATGTTCCTTCAAATATTAACTTGCGTATATGTCGAACTGTGTTGGCTTCCTACAGCTCAGGTACCGCCTTGAGGACCCGGCTGAGCAGATGGATCACGCCCGCTCCGTGTTCGAAGTAAACGCTCGGAAGCTTGTTATGCAAATGCTTTCGAACGCTCGGAGTCAAGTAGTTAACGACTACTTAAAGCTCCACGACCACGAGGTTGGGTCGTTCAGAGACGCCTCCGACACGTACTTGACGGAGGAGCAATACGCAAAGGTAGGTTGCGTAATCTTTAAATTGTTCATATTAATATTGCTAAGTAACACCTAATGAACTACGCATGTGTGCAGGTTAGTGTCCCTTGGTTACAGGGACGAACTGAAGATTACCGAGCCCTTTGCAGGTATTGGGCTAGCGATGAGTTCATCGCTAAGTCCAAGAAGGCTCGAGATGCCAGAGGGAGCTCAGGGAAGCACGGTATGGGCGTCCAAGGTTTTGTGCGAATGGCTAAACGGATGATAAGTTTCTTGGTAGTTTTTATTATATTCATAATGTAGTATTGTTCGTACTAACATATGTTCACAGGAAAAGGAGACCGGCGTGCGACCGAGTGCTACTGCGGTCTATAGGAGAGGTCACGCTGACCCTTCTCAGCCGGAGCAGTGTAGTCAGTACGCAGCGGAGCGCCTGGTAAGTTTCATGACCTCTGAAATTATTTGACACTATATATGTTGTTGAACTTACACAATTTCATTGTTTTTTCAGACTAGGTATGGGCAAGAGGCTGTGAGGATACACGGCGAAGGGTTCGACTGGGAAAACTCCCCGAACATCGACCTTCAAGCCGCGTATGCAAGCGGAGGTGGAAAAGCACACGGAAGGTGAATTCATTTACTTTCATTGTTTTCAATTCAAGATTATTTAATTTTACCTTGAATTGATTCGTTTTTTTAGGCTTGCCATATTCTCTGGAGTCGTCAACTCTAGGGAGGCACGACCTGCGAGAGGCAGCTCCTCGCAGTATTCGGCTGCAGGCTCCTCCAGCCGCCGTGTCACCGAGAGAGATCTCGAAGTCATGGCGCTTCGGGAGAGCTTGGCTCGGCAGGAGGAGGCCTTGGCGAGAGAGCGAGAGAACAACAGGGCTGCCATGGCGTACCATGCGTCCTATATGGCACAGATGCAAGCGGCAATGGAAGTAAGAAACATACAATTATAGTTTAATTACATTGCATTTCAATTAGTTTTGTAAATTGTAATGTTTGAAATGGCAGACGCTAGCTCGACAGCAAGGGCAGCAAATCCAGATACCGTTGTGGCAGCCACCTCCGTTCGTGCTGGAGCCGTCGCCACCACAGGAGCAGTTTCCTGGAGTACAGGTATAAAAAGAAAGTTACATTAAGTGGAAGCCCCAACCGCTAAGAATCCTAATGAAACTAGAAAAACAATTGTAAACTTGTACATGTCACTTTGTTTCGCAGGGATCAGGGACGGAGGCTCAGACTCCATCGCCACAGCTAAGGGCGCCAGGTTCGCCGCGGCAGGATGACTTCTTCGCTCCCGGAGGTAGTGGAGGGGCTAGTAATCAATAGATTTGTGATTTTGTTTTCATTTGTGTCAGACTTTGTGATTGTCGATGTGTACTATTGCACTTTGTTGTGAATTTATATATCAAACTGTTTTTTTGTTGTCTTTGTATGTGTAGCTGGCCATCGAGACAGGTTAGCCGTTTTCTATTTTTTAAAAAAATGGAAAAGCTTATATACGACGGCCTTTATAATTTATATACAACGGCTGCTATACAAGGCCGTCGTATATAAGCCTAAATTATATACGACGGCGGGGCCAGGCTGTCGTATATAAGACCTTATATACGACAGCCAGGGCCCAGCGGCTGTCGTATATAAGACCTTATATACGACAGCCGCTGGGCCCAGCCGTCGTATATAAAGGCCCTAGTCCACTGGGCCAAGTCCACGAAACCGGCCGTTGTATATAAGCGGCCGTCGTATATATACTGTTATATACGACGGACCGTCGTATATAACTATATATACGACAAATTATATACGACGGCCGCAAACCGTCGTATATAAACAACTGCCGTCGTATATAAACTATATACGACGGCTTCGGCTTTATATACGACGGTTTTAGCCATCGTATGTTGACAGGAATCCTGTAGTGTGGGTACACGATTGAATTTCAGCTCCACATATCACCCGCAAACCGACGGGCAAACTAAGAGGACAAATCAAATTTTGGAAGACATTGAGCTTGCGCCTTGAAACATGGGCGTAGTTGGGATAAGAGCTTGCCTTATGCTGAATTCTCGTACAACAACAGTTACCATGCCAGCTTGAAGATATCACCCTTCGAAGCATTGTATGGTAGACGGTGTAGAACACTGCTGTTCTGGAATGAGACCGGAGAAAGCCAAGTATTTGGATCCGAAGTGCTGCAAGATGCCGAAAAGCAAGTCCGAACGGTACGTGAAAACTTGAAGGCCGCTCAGTCATGACAAAAGTGGTATGAGGACAATAGGCAAAGAAGATTGACCTTCGAAGTGGGAGACTTCGTGTATCTTAAGGTGTCACCTATCTGAGGCCAAGAAAGGTTCAGTGTCAAAGGCAAGTTAGCACCTCGCTACATCGGGCCATTCAAGATTTTGGGCAAGCGAGGAGAGGTAGCCTATCAACTAGAGCTGTCAACACACGTCTCCAACGTACACGACGTGTTTCATGTATCTCAGCTCAAGAAATGCCTACGAGTATCGGAATAACAAGTACCAATGGATGAGCTAGAGCTTCAAGAGGACCTGACCTACGTGGAACACCCCATCAAAATTTTGTTCGCAAAGGAGAAGGTCACGAGAAACAAAGTGATCCGTTGGTGCAAGGTACAATGGAGCCATCACACGGAAGCCAAAACTACATGCGAACGTGAGGAAGATCTCAAGGCGGAATTCCCCCATCTCTTATCCACTCTATCGAATCTCGAGGGCGATATTCATTTTAAGGGGATAGGTTTGTAACACCCTCAATTTCACTACCATGCATTGCATACATTTTTCATTTAGGAGAGCATTTAAAAAGAAGAAGAAATGAAGAAAGGAATATAGAAGCTACTAAAATGATAAAAGGAAATATAAATAGGAAATTAATGAAAATGAAATAGCTAAATTGAGTCACCCCAATTTTTCCCCAAATTTACCCCTTCCCCAATCATCCCAATTTTTCCCAGTTTTTCCTTATTTTTCTCCAATTCCCCAAAATTCCCCTAGGAGGAATTTCCCCCACATTCGGTGGGAATTTTCCCCCAAATTGGCCGCACCAAATTAGGGGGGTAACCCTAATTGGGCAGACCCCCCTTGGCCACAGCCCATTAGGGGGGAACCCTAGTCCCCCACCTCTAGGACTCTTGGGTTAGTCCCCCACCTCTAGGACTCTTTGGTTAGTCCCCCGCCTCTACGACTCTTTGGTTAGACCCACACCTCTAGGACTCTTTGGTCCCCACCCCGAGGACTCTTCCCCCCTTATAAATATGACTCTCCCCTAGCTGCACCCCTCTCTATTTTGGCTGCCCCCCCTTGCTGCAAGTTGCGCCCACCTGCTGCCAAGTCGCCGAGTTCCCCCCTTGCCCGAATTTGGCTGCCGTTGAGCCCCGTCACGCCTCGCTGTCGCCAGAGAAGAAGCCCCCGATGTTCTGCCCTAGCCGCGACCCTATAATTCTCCACGGAAAAATCCTCCGCTGCTGCCATTGCTAAGAGGGAGGCCCTGCCGCAAGGGAGAAGTGAAGTATGTCTTCATTACCCTTCTTATGATGTTGCCGCTGTTTCTACGCACCGTTTTCTTCGCCCCCTTTGAGCAGAAACTTTTGTGTGTGGACAGACCATGTTTTGGTCAATTCTTGATGGTGGAATTGATCTACACCTTGTGTCAAGATCATCACCACGTCCACACTTGATCCCAGCAACCTTGATCACTATAAAACCCCATGGAAGCCTACTGAAAAATGCAAGAACATATACAATCTGGTTTTACAAAACTGCACTATAGGATTTGCATTCATCTACCCCATTGCATCTTGAGTAAAGTTTGTGCATGATATTTGATTGCTGTAAATTCTGTATGTGTGTGGTTGTGAGTAGAAGGACAAGCTCAAGAGGCCATCTACGAGGAGTTACAGCACCAAGACTTCGAGACGCTTGAGCAACACGAACCACGGGAGCAAGGCAAGTACCCCTTGACCATATTGATCCCGTGTTTTTGAAATTGTTTTGCTTGCGAAAACTCGTATGCTTGTGTAAAATTGATGGGACACCCTTTTATAGGAGTTTACTAGTTTTGTTAACCCTCCTTGTCGCCGGGAATGTTGATGAGTCGGGTATGGTCGTTTTTCCTTTTTGATTCGCTTAACTTACGGGATACGGGAAGCTGAAATAAAACATGGTTAGCTACTGCACTCATGTGAATAATGATGATGAGAACTTGATGATGTTAATGAGAATGGAATTGGGGAGATCTAGGTGAGTTTGATTCATGGATGTTTCTGAATGAGATGGTGGTTTGCTTGCCGTAGATCTATGGACCAGTTCATGCGAGCACATGCCAGGAAAACAGTGCCACCACAGTGCCAAATATGGGTGCGGCTTAGCTCACTAATTAGGTGTGTTGCTTGCTTATTTTGGACCGTTTGATGGCTCGGGGAATGGGTGTCGAGAAGGACTGCCCTGGGAACTGCATGGCACAAGAGGGGGCCGTGGGTGGGAGAATGGAGATTCGAGCCTGCCGGTGAAACCTCAGTGGGTCCGTACATCCTAGTAGCGCCTTTGTAAAGGCTATTTTGTGATATCTTGGCCATACACTGACGGTAGTGTACTGGTATAATGTAGGTTCTTTCTAGTCGCTGACATGTAAGGGCCTCGGTTTTTGACACATATTTGAAGTGTTCATCACCACACCACACACCTCATTTGAGGAAAGTTGATGAACACAAATGAAGAGCAAGTAACCACCATCAACATGCTCATTATAGAACAAACTCACATATTGCAAAAGTGGTATTTCCCACATGTGATATAGAGGGGCTGGGCATATGAAAACTCCTACACTTTGCTAAGGATGTCCATGCCAAGTTTCACCCAAACTCAAAACCTTTTTGAGGTCATTTTGGGTATAACTAGAAAGAGGGCAGTTTTAAACCATATTCAAATTCAAACTGTTTTTATCCCATGAATTCAAAGGTGGGAGGCATATTCTTACTCAGCACATTTTTGTGAGCCCACACACCAATTTTCACTCCATTTGGAGTTGATCTTGACATGAGCTAAGTGGGGGAAATTCAAACTTTATTTGAATTTCAAAACTGATCTTGTGCTGAAATTCATTCAAACCAAACCCCATTTGAATTCTAACTTATTCAAATGGCTCATGGGTGAATAATTTGAATTACCAGGGGTATTATGGCGCTCACTGTTTACAACAGTGATTAGGAGTAAATTTTAGAGGTTAAAATTGGAAGTGGGACCCACATGTCAGACACTACTCCAAATCAAACCGACTGAGACTTTTCTCACTCGGTTAACCGAGCCGCCGCTGCGATCGCCACCGAGGGGAGCCGCCGCGCCAGCAGCTGCTTGGCCACGCGCGGGCGCGAGGCGGTTCAGAGCCTTCTTAAGGCGTCCCCCCCTCCTCGGCCGAAGCATCGCCCGTTTCTTCCCCCGCAAGAACTCAGCGCCGGCAAACACTTTCCGCAGCTCGGAATCGATCGGAGAGCGCCGATCACCGCCTCTCCGTCCCCTCCAGAGCCACGGCAAGGTACTAGACACCTTCCTCCATCTTCCCCGCTGCTAGAATTCAATTGAAACCGATTGATATCGGCTATGCCGAAAGATCAATTCGGTGACTTAGAACCGCCGCACCTCGGGCTCCCGTGGACAGCCCAACCAGGGCGTTGTCATGCCGGAGCCAAGGCACCTTTGGACGCGCTGGTAACCGGTGCTGCTCACCCCCGAGCCACAGCTCGAGTGGTTGCTCACCGGCGGCGAATTTCCAGTTTTCCCCTTTCTGTGTGCAGAACGACCTTCGGGTGCGATTCCGTCGATTTCGTACTCTAGAAAGGATTAGAGGGCCTCAATTAGCTCTCACATAAACTAGACACGGTAACGCACAAGTTGCCTTCACAACCCTTGGCCGGAGAACCTCTGTACCCGGCGTATTTCAAGGTTTACCAACGGCGGAACAAACGGGAGGCATCGGGCGCACGGTGAGGACCTACTTCGGGCCTTCCCCGAGCTGCCTCAAGCTCCTGTCGACCTTCCCTGAGGTCCACTGATGCTTCCCGACCGGTTCCTCAAGTATTTGGGGTGCTAGGGGAGTCAGCCGACACGACCGAAGTTATTCCGAGGCGGCGGCTCGTCACCGACCATGTACCAGCCGTTGTCATGAAGAGCTGACCCCAGAAACATGTTCCCCGAGCGAAAGTAGGCAGGGGCGGCCAAAATCGTGAGGTTTGGAGCTGTACAGAAGCCGGCGGCGAGCTCTCCGGCGAGGTCCCCCGGCGGCAGAGCGCGGGCGTCGCGAGGTTGAAGAAGCGGGTGAACCCCCAGCTGTCAGCGACGGATATTTCAAAACGGGATCGGAGTGTGGCAGGGATCGGGTGTGCTGGTGCGCAAAATCCTTGTGTGCCGCGGTGTGCTGTCGCCTCGGCGTGCGACGCGTGTCCCCGGGGCCCACTCGCGAGTTTAAACTTTTCCCCGATTTTCAGATTTCCTTCAAACTTCAAATCTTCATAACTTTGGCTAGAAAGCTCCAAATCGAGTGAACCAAATTTTGCTGGATTCATCTCTCTGAGTAATTTCCAGAAATTCAAGTTTCACTTCATGAAATTCCTTATTTCTCCAGAATTAATTCCTCAAAATTTAAACTGTTTGGAATTTTAACTGGAGAATCCTTTGGGGGAAAATCTGAAATTTTGCTGGGATGTTCACCAAAATATCCCTGCACTACCATAAAAATTTCAGATCCATTTGAGCTGATTTGATCCACCTAATGGTGTGATTAGTGAAACTGTTCCAGAGAAAATAGAAAATGTTCAGAAACATTTTCAGAATTTTCTCTGAAAATGTTTAGCTCATAACTTTAGCTAGGAACCTTCAAATTAAGTGAGACCAACTCCATTAGAACCCTCTGAAAATGTAGTTTTCATAAAGTCATAGTTTATTTCATGAAAACCCTTAGAACACCCTAAAAGCCTTCAATTAAGGTCAAGTACATGATTAATTGTGGAGGGCTCAAATGAGCTTTACTGCAACTAAAACATGACCAAATCTCTGTTTAGGTTGTAACCAAGCCCCAGTAAAAGTTTCACAGTCATTGGGTCTGTCTAGCAAGGGTTATAGACTTCACAACTTTAACTTAATACAAATGCATTTCAATTGATACATGTATTCCTTCTATCATGTAGTCGCTAAGGTCGAGGAGGAACCCGAAGTCCTAGACTTCGTTACTCCGAAGGAGCAGCTAGCCTACGACCAAGAGCAGCAAGGCAAGCTCCGGTTTGCATTAACATTTTTACAAATTTTTATTGTTTTGAGCACATACATGAATACTATTGTTCCTTGCATTAGAGTCATGTTTGGAAACCCAAGTGCATAGCCAAGAAAGCCATGGGTTGGGATTAGGATTGAAAACCTATTAGCCACTGGATTGCTAAGATAGAGTAGGATTCGGTACAAGTCGAGTAGTTGGAACTACTCGCGAGCATAGGCTAGAGGCACTCGACTCGGGTAGTGATAGCACATGAAACACATGGCAACAAAATGAGACCAAGCAGAGGGTAAGGGCAGCAGGACTTTGGGGCCTGTGAGTTGTAGCTCCGCTTGTGTCGATTAAGGACCGAGCCGTGTGCGGGCCTGTTGAACAAGCTATAACAGTACCGAAGACCTACCGGCTATATGGGAACCGGGAAACTGATGTAACTCGGTTAGCTGGGTGTTGAGGCATAGCTGGTCATTCAGAGGGTAGGTGGAGAGCTCGAGGTGTAAATCGGCTGGCGGCACTGAGATGCGCGTGCAGAGACCTCTTGCTCGGGACGATTCGACCGGTTCAACATTTGGCTAACGGGTGAAAGGTAGTCACGTACAGCGTCCGTGATGGTTGTTGTAGGCAACATCGAGTACGGGCGTACGTGACGGGTTGTTCGGGTAACCCTGCAGGTGTAAATCGATTATAATCGCCGTCCCTCGCGGTCAGTGAGTACCACTTGTTCACTGTACCGTGACGTAGAAAGAACAGACTAGTTACATGTTAAAATGTTGCTGATTGAAAGATGGACTTGATTGCTAATGACTTACTGTAGTTTAGCGCTAACTAAAGTTCATTTCAACTTTGGGCAAAGTACATGAGAGAAATGCGTTTCTTGTTTGATTGCGGCTCTCTCATGTACCTTAGCGTAAGGTTCTCCACAACCTGCTGCTAAAACTTGAAATTAAGGTTCTACTAATTAGGCGAGTCCTTGCAAATGATTTCTACCTCATGTAATCCACCACCCCTCATTTAGAAGTTCCATGTTTAGGTGAGACGGGTTAGACTTGCTGAGCCTTCGTGCTCACTGCCTGTGTTTGAAGCTTTTGCAGGGTTCTATGAGGAAGGGACTCCCGAAGAGGAGACGGAACCCCAGGAGGGGAACCCCGTCGAGTGGGAGTCGTGCATGCCGCAGAGTTAGTGTGCGTGTGTGCTAGCAAGGACACGTTCAAGGGCTGAACGTGGACTTGATGAGTAGTCTACGCCCGTGAGTGTAGACTGAAACTATTTTGATGTAAACATGTTCATAAACTTGTTTATGTAATAAAATTTCCTCTTTGTACCTTTGACATGTGTTATCCGGTGCTGTGCAACGCAGCACCCCACAGCGTGATCCTGGCTCGACAAGATCTTTGGGGTCGTGTCAGCGTGGTATCAGAGCTCGCTTGAGGTACAAAGGTCATATTTTTCAAAAATGCAGTGAGGAACGAGTTAGTAGCCCGTATAAGGATGTTATTAGCATATAGAAAGTGGCATACTAACCTATTTGTTTATGTCGGAAAATCGTGTATCTCGGGACGTTTATGTCTTGGGGGGTACACGTAAGCGCTGTCCACCAGTGCGCACAAGCTGAAGGGTGGAGCCCCACGGGTGGCAGGTAACCCGACCCGCTTTGGTATCCTCTACGACTCTTCATGTCGTTTGGGGTATTCGAGCAACGTCTATCCCTGGCATGCGTGGTGCAACTTGGGAGACCCCGTCACGTGGTCTGAAACGTGAACACGTAACTCAAGGCGTGTTTGTCTTGAGAACATCCGGGCGAGTGATGACGGCCGGGTGTACGAACTGTCTGGATTCCGGGCACGGTGTGCAGCCGAGTCTGACGATTTCTTGAGTTTCCTGCAGGTAGCCTGACCATGAAACGGTAGACGTGTATCATCCGTGTGCGAGTGACGTCTAGTGCCACTGAATTAACAAAGCCGGCTAAGTCCGGTATAGGTTTTTCTTTGTGAGGACGTAGTACCGACATAATCTAGTGACACATCGACGTCACACCCCACTAAATGAACAACTTTATTGTAAAAACTTGAAGGTTTTGATCCACAGCACTAAAACTTGATGTAACTCTTTCCCTTAATCAGGATATTCAAAGTTAACAAGTTTTCAACTTATAGGTTGTTAAGGACAGAGTACTCTGGTTTCAGCTGAATTAGGGCTGAAGTTAATCAGAGGTTAGAGGTTGAGTTCTTTCGAGGTTGGGATCATATGATACATTTCTGGAAAGCTTTGGAAGAGCTTTACAACTTTTCTGTTGAGGTCCAGAGGTATTTCATCCCATAACCAATCGAAAAATGCAGTAGAGTAGAAACTGTCCAGAAAACAGGGCAGAGCAAAGACTCTCTGTAAATTGAGTATAACTTCCTGCATAAAAATCATAAAATAGAAAATGAGGTAGTTCTGGAAAGATTATGAGATGGGTTACAACTTTGTAACAGAAAGTTTTGTCAGATTAGGAACAGAATTAACTGGAATTATTGGAGTAAATCAGTACCTAAAGCAGGGAGGTGCTGTCCAATTTTTCCCCAGAAATTCTGTTAACTTTGACATCTCATAACTTTTGAACCAGGACAGATCTTAGGCCAAGCAAATACTTTCTGGAAAGATATTGAAGTTAGCTTTAACTTTGATGTTGAGCTCCAGAATTGGTTTTGCATTTAACATGGCCTAAATCAGGTTGAAATGGAAACTGGTCAGGGCTGTCATGGGAACAGCAGATCAGCAGTCAAATTTGTTTAAAAATTTGAACTATGTTTCCAAGTTTTATGGGTTCAATGACATGTCTTATGTTATAACTCAGTGGTTTACTGTTTAAATAAATATTTGAAATTTCTAAAATATATTTTTACAGATGACAGCAGATAAACAGTTGGAGAACGGGTGGGTGTTTTCCCACTGTTCTCACCGTCGCGGCTACCCGGAAGCATTGTGGCAAATGCTCCAATATTTCGGGTACAACCAGATGCCGCAATACTTCGCCAAAGAAGAAGGCGAAGAGGGGAACAAGACGTGGACAATCCATGTCGATGTCCCTGCAAGACCTACGCCACCCGGTTGGGTGCCGTTCACCGTCACGGTGAGAGGAAGACAACCGGAAGGGATGTGGCAAGTGGCAGCCCGTGACACCATGTCACGTTTCTGCCAACTACACGTGCAGGCTTTGGAGGGCACTCCATACGCGCTCGTTCCGGTGGAGGGATGGGCTCAGCATGTGTGGGAAGAGAGGTACCTGGAGGCAACGGACCCGAGTTGCCCAAGGTACAACCCCGCGGAGGCAAATCTCAGCCTCCAGATGAGGGCGGGAAACGCTGTGATGGACAGCCAAGCTGTTCATACGGAGCATCTCGCCACGAAGCTCAAGGAGAGCACGAGCCGTGGAGACCATTTCGAGAGTGCTCACAGCGCACTCCGCAATGTGCTCCTTCCGACGATCAAGCGACTGAATGAACAACACAATCAGTTGCATCGTCTGAAAAAGGCAAAGAAGAAGAGCCTTGTCGACATCGCGGCGTTGCAAGAACTGGTACAGAATCTGACCCAGCAGAACGAGGACCATGCTCAAGAGCGGGATGACGCTATTGAGGAAGGGCAAGGCTGGGAAGAGGACTGCAACCAGGCTATGGATGAGGTGCATGCTTTGCAGGACCTCATACCTCCGGTGTTAGGCGTACCGGTGGTCTTGGGTGTTCCAGCAATGGGAGAACCCAGGATGGAAGAAGAGGTGGTAGATCCAGAGCCACCAGCAGAGGTACCGGAGGAGGACGATCCGCAGGAGGTCGAGTTCTACTCCGAGTAAGGGGTTACAGTTGCCAAGTAGGGCAGCTAGGTTAGCGTAACCCAACTTTTGTAATCGGTGACATGTCGTGTAGACAGTAGCGTATGTATAGGTAGTGACGACATGAGCACGACTTCTCGGAGACCCGAGAATAATGTATCTTGTATAAAGTTTATGCTTTATCAATATATGTGAATGTTGTGCAAATTAATCATGTGTCGCTTCAATACCTACTGTTGCATATGGGATTTTAAGTAAGAGATGTGCTAATCGCTGCTGTTTTGAATTTCAGAATGACGCGTACTCGTGCCAACCCTGATGTTGGGGGTACTAGCCATGGGGGAGAGACCTCCCAACAGCCTCCCGAGGACTCCTCGGGACAGCAGCAGCAACAGCAACAGCAAACACCGCCACCGCCACTGCCAACGGTTACATTGGCCGACATCGTCGCGGCAACGGCGGGTTCACATCAGCAGCACAAGGAGTTGCTGCAAACTCTAATTGCGAATACGTCTCGCCCAGAGAGACGTCAAGATCGGGAGGAGCATCAACAGAGCTCCTACTCCGACTTCCTGGCGACTCATCCCCCGGTATTCTCAAGGGCGGATGAACCACTTGACGTGGACAACTGGCTCCACGCCATAGAGATGAATTTCGGGCTACTCCAGATAAGTGAGCAGCGCAAGGCTCAGTTCGCGGTCCACCAGCTCCAAGGATCCGCGAGCGCGTGGTGGGCTAACTTCTGTGCTTCACAGCCCACCGACCGAGTGATGACCTGGACAGAGTTCTGGACGGCCTTCAGGGCCTATCATATACCGCCAGGTCTGATGAAGAGGAAGACGCAGGAGTTTCTGCACCTGCAGCAAGGGAGCCGGAACGCTCTGGAATACTCCAGGGCGTTCAACGATCTCGCGCTCTACGCGTCGTATCACGCAGATACGGGCGAGAATCGGCCGGACTCCTGAAGGAAAAGTTGGCGATGTTAAATCGCGGCAGCCTCAACGACATTATTGATGCTGCGATTGTTCAGGAGGACTCTGGCAAGGAGTTAGCAGCGGCGGAGAGAAAGCGAAGCGCGCCGCAAAGCAGCGGAGAAGGAGGCGGTCCTCTCAGAAGTTTCGGATGGTGAATCGCCCACCATCAGGTCGACGCTGGCAGCCACCACAGCGGTCGATGCCATTCCGCAGTCGGCCGTACTCTTCACCGGCATTCAGGCCGGCACTGCCAGTACCACCTCCACAACAATAGCAGCAGCGGGCGATACCGCGTGCGTATGCACCTCAGCAGCGCATGCCGAGCTTTCGTCCCACGAGTACTACACCAGCAGCGGCCACATGTTACAAGTGTGGTCGTCCAGGACACTTCGCGAGCAGTTGCCCGGAGAGGCAAGGCGGCGGAGTGGCACCACAGTTTCCGGGGAGGAATCAACCCAGGAACCCTACTAATGCGTGGCGGGCAAACCGTAGGCCCGGCACCGTCCACCAGCTTGCCATTGAGGACGTGCCAGAGGGAGAGCCAATTCTTACGGGTATGTTCCAACTCCACCAGCATCCCGCTATAGTACTATTTGATTCAGGCGCCACGCATAGCTTCATTAGCCAAGCTTTCATTGATGAGTATAGCTTGCAAATACTATCCACCGATAGTCCTTATGTGATCTGTTCACCGGGTGGGAAAATTTCAGCAAGCATGATGGTCCCAAAAGCGCCATTGTGCTTAGAGGGTAGAGTTTACCCTACGTGTCTCTCATAATCTTAGAGGGACAAAAGGTCGATGTCATCTTAGGGATGTCGTGGTTAACCCGCCACGGCGCTGTTTTAGACACCGTCCTTCGAGTGGTGCACTTGAACTCAGAAGTGCACGAGTCTCACTCATTATTTCTGGACAGTCCAGAAATAAAACTTCCAAGTGTCTATCAAGCCACAACCATCAGATTGGGAGATATTCCAGTGGTTCGAGAGTTCCCTGACGTATTCCCGGACGATTTGCCGGGGATGCCGCCCGATAGAGAGGTGGAGTTCAAGATTGAACTTGCACCGGGAACCATGCCAATATCCCGAAGGCCGTAGAAGATGGCGCCCAAGGAGTTGGCTGAACTGAAGACTCAGCTCACGGACCTTCTGGAGAAGGGTTTTATTAGGCCGAACTCCTCGCCATGGGGCTGTTCGGCATTATTTGTCAAGAAGAAGGATGAGACATTGCGGCTTTGAGTGGACTATCGTCCATTAAATGCCGTAACCATCAAGAACAAGTACCCGTTGCCACGGATCGACATGTTGTTTGATCAGTTGGTCGAAGCAAAGATCTTTTCCAAGATGTATTTAAGATCCGGGTACCATCAGATTAAAATAAGGGCTGAGGACATCCAAAGAAAGCTTTCTCGACAAGGTACGGACTTTATGAGTACCTGGTCATGTCCTTCGGCCTCACCAATGCTCCAGCTCACTTCATGTACTTGATGAACTAGGTATTCATGCCGGAGCTGGACAAGTTTGTCGTGGTCTTCATCGACGACATCCTGGTATATTCCAAGTCGGAGGAAGATCACAAGAAACATCTGCGTATAGTCTTGCAACGGCTGCGGGATCAGAAGCTATATGCGAAATACAGCAAATGCGAGTTCTGGATATCGCAAGTGCCTTTCCTCGGGCATATCATCTCAGCGGAGGGTACCGCTGTAGACCCAAGCAAGATCACTCAAGTGCTGAATTGGAAATCCCCCAGAACTGTTCACGAGGTACGGAGTTTCCTCGGACTCGCGGGATATTATCGGAGGTTCATTCCGAACTTCTCGAAGATTGCCAAGCCTATGACAGAGCTGCTGAAAAAGGCTACCAAATATGTTTGGAGTCCAGCATGTGAAGCAGCATTCAAGGCTTTAGTCAAGCACCTGACATCAGCACCGGTTTTGGCGCAGCCAGACACAACAAAACCGTTCGATGTGTACTGCGATGCATCCGGCATTGGGCTCGGATGTGTGCTGATGCAAGACCGAAGAGTGGTCGCGTATGGGTCACGGTAGCTTAGAAACCATGAGCAGAATTATCCAACCCACGACTTGGAGCTCGCTGCCGTGGTACTTGCAATGAAGATGTGGAGGCACTACCTACTCGATAACCTCGTACATCTATATACCGACCACAAAAGCCTCAAGTATATATTCACCCAGAAGGAGCTGAACATGAGGCAGCGAAGATGGTTAGAACTGATAAAGGATTACGAAATAGAGATCCATTATCATCCGGGCAAGGCAAACATAGTGGCAGATGCGCTGAGCCGCAAGTCACACGTCAATAATCTGACCATCACACCATTGGAAGAGAGCGGACCACCACTACATGTGATTCCACACGGAGCTCTCTACAACCTAGCTTTGATCCGCACCATCCGTGAAGAGATAGCGGCAGCCCAGAGGAATGACAAGGGCATGTCACATTTGCGGAGACGTGTAGACAGTGGGGAGTTGAAATGTTTCCAGAAGGACGGAGACGGCGTCCTATGGTTGAAGGACCGGATCATCGTACCCCAAAACCCGGGATTACGAAAGAAAATCTTTGATGAGGCTCACTTGTCAAAGTTCTCTATTCACCCCGGCAGCAAAAAGATGTATCAAGAACTCAGAAGCAAGTTTTGGTGGACACGGATGAAGCGAGAGACTGCAAAATACGTGTCCGAGTGTGATACATGTCGAAGGGTGAAGGCAGACCACATGCGGAAACCGGGACTGCTGCAACCACTGGGCATTCCTGCCTGGAAATGGGAGGATGTGAGCATGGATTTCATCGTCGGTTTACCTACCACCGTGCAGAAACATGATTCTGTGTGGGTGATCGTCGATCGACTCACCAAAGTTGCCCATTTCATCCCTGTCAACACCAACTACAATGCCAAGAAGTACGCTGAACTGTACATCTCACGGATCCTATGCTTGTACGGTGTACCCCGTACCATCATATAGGATCGGGGCACTTTATTTGTGTCCCGTTTTTGGGAGCAGCTGCACGCTGCCTTGGGGACGAAACTGATCCGTAGTTCAGCATACCACCCGCAGACGAATGGGCAGACAGAGCGGGTAAATCAGATCCTAGAAGACATGCTACGAGCTTGCGCTATCAACCACGGCAAGAATTGGGATGATCACTTGCCGTTAGCCGAGTTCTCGTACAATAATGGGTACCAAGCCAGCATCAAGATGGCACCTTACGAGGCGCTATACGGTAGGAAGTGCCGCACCCCATTGAACTGGTGTGAGTCTGGCGAAAGGGTTACCTTCAGGATTGACCTCGTCAACAACGCGGAAGAAAAGGTTCGACTGATTCAAGCAAACCTAAAAGCCTTGCAATGCCGTGAGAAACAGTATGCGGACCGGAGAAGGCGCCCATTACAATTTGAAGTTGGAGATCACGTATATCTACGCGTGTCTCCAGTGAAGGGCGTAAACAGATTTGGGGTGAGAGGAAAGTTGGCACCCCGATTCATCGGTCCATTCCAGATTACAGAAAGATGTGGATCAGTGGCATACCGGATGAAATTACCAGAAGCAATTTCTGGTGTCCACGACGTCTTTCACATTTCCCAGCTCAGGATGTGTCTCAAGATATCAACTACCATTCAGCTGGAAGATATTGAAGAACTGCAACCGGATCTCACCTATCGGGAGGAACCGGTACAGATTATTGATGAAAAGGCCCGAACCACACGCAACCGTACGTTGTGGTTCTACAAGATTCTATGGAGGAATCACTCCATGGACGAAGTGACATGGGAGAGCGAAGAATTTCTTCACTCCAACTACCCCGACTTTTTCACGTCGCATATCCGGTAATTTTCCACCGTCCTCTCTCTCATTTTCACCTTATAATCTCGGGACGAGATTCTTTTAAGGGGGGAGGAATGTAAGGGCCTCAGTTTTTGACACATATTTGAAGTGTTCATCACCACACCACACACCTCATTTGAGGAAAGTTGATGAACACAAATGAAGAGCAAGTAACCACCATCAACATGCTCATTAGAGAACAAACTCACATATTGCAAAAGTGGTATTTCCCACATGCGATATAGAGGGTCTGGGCATATGAAAACTCCTACACTTTGCTAAGGATGTCCATGCCAAGTTTCACCCAAACTCAAAACCTTTTTGAGGTCATTTTGGGTATAACTAGGAAGTGGTCAGTTTGAAACCATATTCAAATTCAAACTGTTTTTATCCCATGAATTCAAAGGTGGGAGGCATATTCTTACTCAGCACATTTTTGTGAGCCCACACACCAATTTTCACTCCATTTGGAGTTGATCTTGACATGAGCTAAGTGGGGGAAATTCAAACTTTATTTGAATTTCAAAACTGAACTTGTGCTGAAATTTATTCAAACCAAACCCCATTTGAAATTCTAACTAATTCAAATGGCTCATGGGTGAATAATTTGAATTACCAGGGGTATTATGGGGCTCACTGTTTACAACAGTGATTAGGAGTAAATTTCAGAGGTTAAAATTGGAAGTGAGACCCACATGTCAGCCGCTACTCCAAGTCAAACCGACTGAGACTTTTCTCACTCGGTTAACCGAGCCGCCGCTGCGATCGCCACCGAGGGGAGCCACCGCGCCAGCAGCTGCTTGGCCACGCGCGGGCGTGATGCGGTTCAGAGCCTTCTTAAGGCGTCCCCCCCCTCCTCGGCCGAAGCATCGCCCATTTCTTCCCCCGCAAGAACTCAGCGCCGGCAAACAATTTCCGCAGCTCGGAATCGATCGGAGAGCGCCGATCACAGCCTCTCCGTCCCCTCCAGAGCCACGGCAAGGTACTAGACACCTTCCTCCGTCTTCCCCGCTGCTAGAATTCAATTGAAACCGATTGATATCGGCTATGCCGAAAAATTAATTCGGTGACTTAGATCCGCCGCACCTCGGGCTCCCGTGGACAGCCCAACCAGGGCGTTGTCATGACTGAGCCAAGGCACCCTTGGATGCGCTGGTAACCGGTGCTGCTCACCCCCGAGCCACAGCTCGAGTGGTTGCTCACCGGCGGCGAATTTCCAGTTTTCCCCTTTCTGTGTGCAGAACGACCTTCGGGTGCGATTCCGTCGAATTCGTACTCTAGAAAGAATTAGAGGGCCTCAATTAGCTCTCACATAAACTAGACACGGTAACACACAAGTTGCCTTCACAACTCTTTGCCGGAGAACCTCTGTACCCGGCGTATTTCGAGGTTTACCAACGGCGGGACAAACGGGAGGCATCGGGCGCACGGTGAGGACCTACTTCGGGCCTTCCCCGAGCTGCCTCAAGCTCCTGTCGACCTTCCCTGAGGTCCACTGATGCTTCCCGACCGGTTCCTCGAGTAGTTGGGGTGCTAGGGGAGTCAGCCGACACGACCGAAGTTGTTCCGAGGCGGCGGCTCGTCGCCGACCATGTACCTGCCGTTGTCATGAAGAGCTGACCCGAGAAACATGTTCCCCAAGTGAAAGTAGGCAGGGGCGGCCAAAATCGTGAGGTTTGGAGCTGTACAGAAGCCGGCGGCGAGCTGTCCGGCGAGGTCCCCCGGCGGCAGAGCGCGGGCGTCGCGAGGTTGAAGAAGGGGGTGGACCCCAGCTGTCAGCGACGGATTTTCAGATTTTCAGATTTCCTTCAAACTTTAAATCCTCATAACTTTGGCTAGAAAGCTCCAAATAGAGTGAACCAAATTTTGCTGGATTCAGCTCTCTGAGTACTTTCCAGCAATTCAAGTTTCACTTCATGAAATTCCTTATTTCTCCAGAATTAATTCCTCAAAATTTAAACTGTTTGGAATTTTAACTGGAGAATCCTTGGGAGGAAAATCCTGAAATTTTGCTGGGATGTGTTCACCAAAATATCCCTGCACTACCATAAAAATTTCAGATCCATTTGAGCTCATTTGATCCACCTAATGGTGTGATTAGTGAAACTGTTCCAGAGAAAATAGAAAATGTTCAGAAACATTTTCAGAATTTTCTCTGAAAATGTTTAGCTCATAACTTTAGCTAGGAACCTTCAAATTAAGTGAGACCAACTCCATTAGAACCCTCTGAAAATCTAGTTTTCAGAAAGTCATAGTTTGTTTCATGAAAACCCTTAGAACACCCTAAAAGCCTTCAATTAAGGTCAAGTACATGATTAATTGTGGAGGGCTCAAATGAGCTTTACTACAACTAAAACTTGACCAAATCTGTGTTTAGTTGTAACCAAGCCCCAGTAAAAGTTTCACAGTCATTGGGTCTGTCTAGCAAGGGTTATAGACTTCACAACTTCAACTTAATACAAATGCATTTCAATTGATACATGTATTCCTTCTATCATGTAGTCGCTAAGGTCGAGGAGGAACCCGAAGTCCTAGACTTTGTTACTCCGGAGGAGCAGCTAGCCTACGACCAAGAGCAGCAAGGCAAGCCCCGGTTTGCATTAACCTTTTTACAATTTTTTATTGTTTTGAGCACATACATGAATACTATTGTTCCTTGCATTAGAGTCTTGTTTGGAAACCCAAGTGCATAGCCAAGAAAGCCATGGGTTGGGATTAGGATTGAAAACCTCGTTAGCCACTGCATTGCTAAGATAGAGTAGGATTCGGTACAAGTCGAGTAGTTGGAACTACTCATGAGTATAGGCTAGAGGTACTCGACTCGGGTAGTGATAGCACATGAAACACATGGCAAGAAAATGAGACCAAGCGGAGGGTAAGGGCAGTAGGACTTTGGGGCCTGTGTGTTGTAGCTCCGCTTGTGTCAATTGAGGACCGAGCCATGTGCGGTCCTGTTGAACAAGCTAGAACAGTACCGAAGACCTACCGGCCATATGGGAACCGGGAAACCGATGTAACTCGGGTAGCTGGGTGTTGAGTCATAGCTGGTCGTTCAGAGGGTAGGTGGAGAGCTCGAGGTGTAAATCGGCTGGCGGCACTGAGATGCGCGTGCAGAGACCTCTTGCTCGGGACGATTGGACCGGTTCAACATTTGGCTAATGGGTGAAAGGTAGTCGCGTACAGCGTCCGTGATGGTTGTTGTAGGCAACATCGAGTACGGGCGTATGTGACGGGTTGTTCGGGTAACCCTGCAGGTGTAAATCGATTATAATCGCCGTCCCTCGCGGTCAGTGAGTACCACTTGTTCACTGTACCGTGACGTAGAAAGAACAGGCTAGTTACATGTAAAAATGTTGCTGATTGAAAGATGGACTTGATTGCTAATGACATGCTGTAGTTTAGCGCTAACTAAAGTTCATTTCAACTTTGGGCAAAGTACATGAGAGAAATGCATTTCTTGTTTAATTGCGGCTCTCTCATGTACCTTAGCGTAAGGTTCTCCACAACCTGCTGCTAAAACTTGAAAGTAAGGTTCTACTAATTAGGCAAGTCCTTGCAAATGATTTTTACCTCATGTAATCCACCACCCCTCATTTAGAACTTCCATGTTTAGGTGAGACGGGTCAGACTTGCTGAGCCTTCGTGCTCACTGCTTGTGTTTGAAGCTTTTGCAGGGTTCTATGAGGAAGGGACTCCCGAAGAGGAGACGGAACCCCAGGAGGGGAACCCCGTCGAGTGGGAGTCGTGCACGCCGCAGAGTTAGTGTGCGTGTGTGCTAGCAAGGACACGTTCAAGGGCTTAACATGGACTTGATGCGTAGTCTACGCCCGTGAGTGTAGACTGAAACTATTTTGATGTAAACATGTTCATAAACTTGTTTATGTAATAAAATTTCACTTCCGCTTTGTACCTTTGACGTATGTTATCCGGTGTTGTGCAACGCAGCACCCCTCAGCGTGATCCTGGCTCGACAAGATCTTTGGGGTCGTGTCATGACGGGTGACAAAATTACAAAATTGTGGGTAAAGTGGTTCCACCTCTGCAGAGTGTAAAACTATCATGATAGCCATGCTTCCAGTCACAAGCACCTGGCCAACTTCCATGATTAGAGGCAAAACTTGGGATGTTTATTCGGGTATGGTTATGGTATGGTCATTGGGATTAGTTTTGGGACTGTTTTGGGTCATGAATATTTGTTTCATTTCGGTTATATGAAAATGAGATGGTTATGAATATTTATGAATATGAGGTGAATTTGAGAAAGAGTATTGGCTGGTTGACACATGATAGATGGTGAATTATGATGAAGGAATATTGATGATTAATTTGGTTATGATGAAATAGTTGCTGTTTTTACCTTGTTTGTGAAATAAAATTTGCTTGCTGCAATGAACCTTTTTATTGCCTACCATGTTGTAAGCTACATGTCATACTTTTACCGCACTTGCTGAGTACGACATGTACTCACCCTTGGATTCCCACATATACATCAGCTACGGGAGAAGAGTACTTCGAGTAACAGGTGGAGTACTAGGCGTGCGCACTGCCGTCAACATGCCTGTGGAGTTGAAGTTGGAGCCCGCTGTCTTAGCCATTTTCTGCTGTCATGTAGAGTCTTCCGCTGCTAAATAAGTTGGATATTCATGAGTGAGACATTGAGTCATTGTAATAAAGTACTTAAACACTATTTGTACGTTGTTATATTCTGAATTCGGTTTGTGGAGTACATGTGCATGTGTGATGAACATCCTGGGCACACATATGCATTCACTTGGTTCATTTTTGGAACCGGGTGTCACACAAACACAGCTGGAGTTAATCACTTATGAGCCTCCATCTCAACAGCAGCGATAAAAAATTATTCGTGCAAACGTACGGCAACCAGCTATGCACGTAATATCTCCACCTCGTGTTAGTAGAGAGCTGAGGATTCTTGTAGCATGAGACCATCGTGGAGATGAGCAGAGCCACACTCGTGTGCCGTCTCAAAAATGCTAAGATCAGCACCGTGAACATTCAAAGAAGAATCTTTCAAAATCTGGCAGGGTTAACAATAATGCTATTGAGGACATTGCAAAAGGCGAACCAGTTTTAGCGGGAATGTTCACCTTACGTGAACAACAAACTTCGTGTTGTTTGGTTCCGGGTCCACCCATAATTTTATTAGCAGACACTTTTTGCTTAAGAATCATCTTCCATTTAGCACGTTCAAACATCCGTTTCATATCAGCTCACCCGGAGGCAAGATATCAACTGATGAAATGGTTTCTCGGGCACATTTGTGTTTGGGTGGAAACATCTATCCTGCGAGCCTTATCATACTCAAAGGCCAAAGTATTGATATTATCTTGGGGATGTCATGGTTGACACATTATGGAGCTATCTTTGATATCAGCTCTCGGACTGTTCAACTGAATTCCCCAATACACGGTTGCAACACATTGAATCTTGTGGATCCATCATAACGAGTTGCAGCAGTGCATCAGGTTGAAGCTCCTAAGCTTGAGGATATTCCAGTGGTATGTGAATATCCAGATGTGTTTCTTGACGATTTACTGGGCTTGCCGCTATGACATGATGTAGAGTTCAATATTGAACTAGCACCAGGAACTACACCTATTTCTAGGCTACCATACAAAATGGTATCGAAGGAGCTAGCAGAATTAAAGGAGCAGCTGAATGACCTCATGGACAAATGTTTTGTACGCCAAGTTCGTCACCTTGGGGCTGTTCTGCACTCTTCATGAAGAAGAAGGACGAAACTTTGAGACTATGTGTAGATTATCGTCCACTGAATGCTGTCACTATCAAAAATAAGTATCCACTACCACGCATCGATATTTTGTTGGATCAACTAGTGGGTGCTAAGGTATTCTCCAAGATGGATCTTCGGTCCGGGTATCATCAGATAATAATCCAGGCAGATGATGTATCAAAGACGGCGTTCCCGACAAGATATGGACTTTATGAATATCTTGTCATGTCCTTTGGGTTGACCAATGCTCCGGCTCATTTTATGTATCTCATGAACTCTATGTTCATGCCGGAGTTAGACAAGTTCATCGTGGTTTTCATCGACGACATCTTGGTCTATTCAAAGTCGGAAGAAGAACACGCTGAACATTTACGTATTGTACTCCAACCCTTGAGAGATCACAAGCTATATGCAAAGTTCAGTAAATGTGAGTTTTGGATCAGCAAAGTGCCGTTTCTTGGGCATATTATTTAATAGGAAGTCATCGCTGTGGATCCAAGTAAAATCGAGCAAGTGCTTAATTGGAAATCTCCAACATCTATTCATAAAGCGAGGAGTTTCCTTGGTTTAGCAGGTTATTACCAGAGATTCATTCCAAACTTCTCCAAAGTCGCTAAACCTATGACGGAGCGGTTGAAGAAAAGCACCAAGTATGATTAAAGCAATTCATGTGAACAAGCTTTTCAAACTTTAGTGAAACATCTCATCACAGCTCCAATTTTGGCCCAGTCGGACACCACGAAGCCTTTTGATGTTTATTGTGATGCATCCGGCATTGGTTTGGGTTGTGTGCTGATGCAAGAAGGACGCATGGTCGCGTATGGATCCCTACAACTCAGGGGTCATGAGCAGAATTACCCGACACATGACCTTGAACTAGCTGATGTGGTCTTTGAATTGAAAATGTGGAGACATTATTTACCAGGCAATCTTGTACATCTCTACACTGACCACAAAAGCTTGAAGTACATCTTCACACAGAAAGAACTGAATATGAGGCAGCAAAGCTGGCTCAAATTGATCAAGGATTATGAACTTGAAATTCATTACCATCCAAGCAAGGCGAATGTTGTTGCCGACGCACTTAGTCGAAAAGCCCATGTTCACCATTTAGCCATGGATGCAAATGAAGAAGGAGAACCAAGCCTGCACTTAGTTCCCTACGGATCACAGTTCAATCTTGCTCTTATTCCTATAATATGAGATGAGATTGTAGAGGCTTAGAAGAGGGATAGGGGTATGTCTCACATCCGGAGAAGAGTGGACAGCAGTGAATTGAAGATGTTCCGCAAGGATGAAGAGGGTACTCTATGGTTTAACAACCGTATAGTGGTACCCCGGAATATGAAATTGCGGAGGAAGATATTAGATGAAGCTCTTTTGTCCAAGTACTCCATTCATCCGGGAAGCACTAAGATGTACCAGGACTTGAAACCTAAGTTCTGGTGGACACGGATGAAAAGAGAGATTGCAAAATACGTATGCGAGTGTGATACGTGCCGGCGAGTTAAAGCCGATCATATGCGTAAAGCCGGACCACTTCAACCGCTGAAGGTTCCAGCATGGAAATGGGAAGACATTAGTATGGACTTCATCGTCGGATTACCCATTACCAGCAACAAACATGATTCTATTTGGGTAATTGTCAATCGTTTGACCAAGACAGCTCATTTTATTCCAGTCCATACCAAATATGTGGCATAGAAGTATCTGGAGCTTTTCATCCCGAGAATTGTGTGTTTACACGGGGTTGCACCATCGTTTCTGACCGAGGTGTGTTATCCGTATTCAGATTTTGGGAGCAATTGCATGCTTCCTTGGGAACCATGTTAATTCGGAGTTCAGCGTATCATCCGCAAACCGATGGTCAAACTGAAAGGGTGAATCAGATTCTGGAGGAATATGTTACGGGCATGTGTCATCAATCATGGGCAGAATTGGGATGACCAACTATGGTTAGCAGAATTCTCATATAATAACGGTTGTCAATCCAGCATCATAATGGCCCCGTATGAAGCTCTTTATGGCCAGAAGTGCCGCACACCACTGAATTGGTGTGAGTCCGGCAAGAGAGTGGTCTACGCGATTGATCTTGTGAATGAAGCCGAGGAACGAGTGCGAGTGATTAAAGCCAACTTAAATGCTGCTCAATCTCGGCATAAGAGCTATGCAGACAAACGACGTCGACCTCTCCACTTCGACATCAGGAACCACATTTATCTTCGTGTCTCTCCAATGAAAGGGGTTCATCGTTTTGGAGTGAAGGGGAAACTCGCTCCGCGATTCATCGGGCCATTTGCCGTCATCAAGATTTGCGGACCCGTGGGCGCCTGGAGTTACTGACGTCACTTTCAGGGGTTCACAACGTTTTCCACGTCTTTCAGCTGTGGAAATGTCTTAAGTATCCAGCTGCAGTTCGTATGGAAAACATCGAGGATCCTCAACCAGATCTCACTTATTCTGAGTATCCTATCCAGATTTTCGATGAGAAGACTCTCACCACAAGAAATCGGACATTGCGATTTTACAAAATTTTGTGAAGTAACCACACCGCTGACGAAGCCATGTGACAAAGCGAGGATTTTCTCCATTTAAATTTTCCCGACTTGTTTGTATCATATGTCCAGTAGTCATTCTTGCTTCTTCTTTCTTTTTGTAATCTCGGGCAAAGATTCTTTTAAGAGGGGAGGAATGTAACAGCCCTGACTTTTGTAAAGTTTGATTTCAACTTATGAAGCAAAGTTAAGGAGAAGAAAAGGGGCATTATGTGTCACATGAAATAATGAACCAAAAAATGGACATGTGAGGGAGTTAAAAATTTTCTTTAGCCCATGCTTAACACATGTTAACATGAGCAGGGAACTTCACTCCCTAATTTTGAATTCATGTCAACCCTCACTATGAAGAGGATGGAGGGAAATTTAAACACGATTTGAATTCTTTTGAGAGGATTCATGTTCAGATTGTCTAAATGCATCCAAGTGAATTCACTAATGCAACTTTGATGTAACAATGAGCTCATAATCCAAATTTGTATAATTTTGGAGCTCATCTACCATTTATTCAAATGAAGGAATATTTGAGAGCACATTCAAATTCAAATTTTAATTTGAAAACTGAACAAAATGTGCTCACTGTTGAAATCTGATTTCATATTCAAATTCCTTATATCATTTTTGGCCTACCCTCCAAGTTTGTTCAAATTTGGACAACGTTTGTGTGGCAATCTTGATGAACAGAGAGGAGGGAGAGTGAGCTACTCTGGACCCCACATGTCATAGGCTCTGTTCTGAACCGACGTCTTCGGTTGCTTCGCGCGTGACACCAAGCAGAGCCGTGGCCGGCGAGCTGCTTTCCTGGGTGGTCTCCCCTTCGGTGCTCGCTCAAATGAACTTGTCTTCCCTACACCGCTTGTGCTCCCTCGGTGGCTTTGCTTCCGCGAAGAACACCCGCGCTCACCGTTGCGCTGTTTCCGATCGCCAGCGACCAGCAGGTCTCGGTTGCTCGAGCTTCCAAGACCAAAAAGCAGTGCAAGGGCGTGCACAATTGATCTCCCAACTCGACTCGGAAGCTTCTGCTCGTTTGTGCTGGGAATTTGACGATCGCTGCCGAGACCGAGGTGCAAGGCGGAACTGAATTCGGGTCACCGTGGACAGAGCGCCACGGCTGTCATCGCCTCCAACTCGCTGCACAAGAAAGGTGTGCTACCTCCATAGATCATGTATCTGAAATCCGTTTAGCATATGATCCATCCACTAGTGAGAATTTCCACAAAACCCAAACCCTAGTTCATCCTCTTAAGTTTCAGGTTATACTCAAATTCGAGTTCCATGAGCAACTAAGGGTCGAGCTAGCGTGCAAGTAGGTTCTACACTCCATAGCGCCCCTCCTCGAAGAAGAACCGAGTGAAACATCCAGAATCGACCGAGTTCTTGCTGTTTTTCACGCCGCCATCGAAAATGGTCTCGGTTCAACATGGAGCTTCGGTTTGCCGGCCGTTTCACCGGTATTAGCGTCCATTTCCACCTTCTATACATTCCCCTGGTGCTCTAGATCCAAAAACCCGACGATTTGGTGAAGCATTGAGCTCGGCGGAGGTTGCCAGAACCCTAGCGGGCGCTGTCGCCGGTGCGCACACTTTTCCGTACATCACCGGCGGCCGGCGACCCCACAAACGAGCTCAGCAGGTCTGAAAATGGGGTGGGGGCGGCGGCGAGTTTAGCCCCGGGAGGAGGCCGGAAACTCGGTTCCGGCGACACTCACCTGAGACCGCCGCCGTAGACTCTTTTTGGCGCGAGGTTGAAGAAGGCCTGTCGTGTGGGACCCGCTGTGAGCGTTTAAACATTTTCAAAATTTCCAGATTTCAGTTCAAAGTTTAAATAGCCACAACTTTGTGTAGGAGTGTCCAAAAATTGTCAAATAAATTTTGTTGGGTTCCTCTCAGTGAGTACTATCCATGGATGCATTCCAATATTCATGAAAATCTCTGGATTTGGTTCATTAATTCATTTAAGAAAAAAATTGTGAATTTATTACAGGAGTTATGTTTGTTGGAAAATTTCCAATTTCGGGCAAAACCTTCCTATAAATATACTAGAACTCCAGTAAAAATGTCAGAGGCATTGGACCTCATGTGCTTGGCCAAATGTGGTATCAATCGTTTATGTCTCTGAAAAATGGGAAAATGAACAGAGCCATTTTCAGCTTTTTCCCAATCCTTGTAAAATCCATATCGCCATGTAGGAAACTCAGAAAATGGTAAAACCAATTCCTATGGACTCAGGACATTTTGTACTTCACAAAAGTTCACTTTTAAACATAAGAAAGCTCAAGAACTAGGGGGTAAAGGCAGATTAGTTAAAACCACGTAAGGATTTGTTGTGATCACATTGAACCATTTCACGAGCTCAAATTTTGCACACTGCCTAAATACCTTCCCTGGAAGCTATGGGTAAATTTTCAGCTTCGTTGGACCTCTAGAGCTTGAGATACAATTATTTAGGTCTAAGTGTTCATATAAAGGATTAATCACATGGTGATTAATTTTACCTTAAGTCCACCTAGCATTCTTCTTCTCCAATATTGTAGACACAACAACAGAAAACCTGCTGTTGTTATTTCTTCTTAGTTATAACTAACTTGAACAACAGCTTTGAAACATTTTCTAAATTACTTTTGAATATATGTGCATAATCATCTAAATAGCTGACATGACGTCGATGTTCGACGAGGACTCAACTCAGCAGCGAGGATCTCCATCTCGTGACGAGTTTGGTGGAATCTCTGGATGAAGAGTAACTCCTAGTATCTACCAAAACTGTTGAGCAAGGAAAACCCCGTTATGCATACAATTACCGTTTTAATTTTTTGCTTTACATTCACCTAATGTTGTTAGACTTGATATTGTGCATTACGTTTAGGATACTTGAAACTCCGACTGCATTACCATGAAATCCCTTATTATATGGTTATCATAGGCTTTGCCTCATCGTAGATGCTAGGCTAATGTTATAGCTAGCTTAGTAGAAGTCGAGTAGTAAAAAGCTACTCGCGAGAAAGGTCGAGTAACGGAGTTTACTCGCGAGAAGTTGATGATAAGAGCACCCTCATGAAAAATAAGATGGGGACGGGGAGTTCCTGTAGTATGGAGCGCTCAAGATTGTCTCGACCTGTGATGGGTGTGACAATGCATGAAACCACATCGGGCCTGGGCCGGGAGGGTAAGGCAAATATGGAGATTGGTTTGGAGCCCTGTCCATGTCGGTTAAGGACCGTGCGTACGCGGTCCTGCTGGACAAGTTTGAACTGTACCGGCTATATAGTGGGGTATGGGACCCATGAAACTGACGTAACTCGATGGACCGTCGTATAGAAACTGATCCTTCGTGTGGGAATGGTGTTGAGAAGGCGGGAGGTGTAAATCCTTTAGCAGGCAACTTCAACGTGTCCGCATAGAGGACCATTCTGCTCGGCGCGAAACGTTTTTTTTATGTTGGGGTGTCATGTGAAAGGTTGCTGCATACAACTTAAGAAAGAGTGATTCTTTCGAGGCGGGTGTATGTGTCCTGTATTCTGGGTTGTTATTGATTTGAATCACCGTCGCTCGCGGAAGAGGAGTGAGCATAATTGCCCACTTCGCCGTGACGTAGTAAGAAGAGGAACTAAGTCTCTTAACATGTTGTTCATGGCTTAATAATTGTATTGGAACCTTGACTGAAGTAGATATAGTGCCAACTAAATTTCTATTCCACCTTAGGCTAGCAACATCGGGGTAAGTGTTTCTTGTTTGATTGTGGACTTCTGATGTTGTGAGGCATGAGGACCACTAAAATGAATGCTATGAGAATCTGAATATAAGGATCAAGTTTAGTGAAGCTTCTTTTTGCAAAGTTCATATTCCTACTGTCTTACTACCCCTGCATGTAGAGTTACATGTTTAGGATTGACGGTTTAAACTTGCTGAGCCTTAGTGCTCACGGTTGCTTCGTAGTTGTTTTTGCATGTAGCAGGATGCCTGCTATGAAGGTGGTTGTTCGGTGAGACATCGAACCTCACGGTTCGTTTAACTCCTCGGAAACCTGGACGCTGCCTTACTTCAGTGAAGCTAGTAGGAAGCATTGATGGGCTGAACAACTTCTCTTCGGCGTAGTTATGGTCGAGAGTGTGTAGATGTCCAGTTTTTTATATTCCTCTGCGTGTGTACATTATGTTGTAAAAGAGCTTATGTTGAGTAATAAATCAGTTTCCTATGTTTTACCGTCATTTCGTGCATGCTGTTGGGTGCCGCATCACACGGCACCCCACCCAGTGCGATTCCTGGAGTGCGGACCCCGGGCGGGGCTGTGGCAGATACTCTTTACATTACAAACCACCTGTGATAATAGAGTTACACAGGCGGCTAGTCGTAGGTAAAGAACCACCTACAATAATAGAGTTACATAGGCGGATAATCTTACGTTACAAACCACCCGTGATAAAGATTATTCACAGACGGCTAGTAGTAGGTAAAGAACTGCCTGCGATAATAGAGTTACACATGCGGATACTCTTTACGTTACGAACCGCCTGTGATAAAGATTCTTCACAGGCGGCTAGTCATAGGTATTGAACCACCTACGATAATGGAGTTATCACAGGCGGATACTCGTACATTACAAACCGCTTGTGATAAAGGGTCTTTACAGGCGGCTAGTCATAGGTATATATAGAACCACCTGTGATAACCTTTTTCACAGGCAGTTGAAGTTTCTGCCTGTGAAATTGCTGATTATCAAAGACTCTTCGTTTCAGGTGGTTTTGGAAACCGCGTGTGATAATACGTTTAGAGCCGCCTAAGATGAAGCTTGTTGTAGTAGTGATTAGGTTAGCTCAAGGACATAATTACTGGGAGAAATTAAAAAAATTTATTAAATGGGTGTGAGATCAATTCAAATCAGAAAGTTAAACCTAGCATTGTAAAAATAGCAATCTGATCTCATATTTGAGTTCCTCATGTCCAAATTAGCCAGGCTACCAAATTTCATAAAGTTTAGAACAAGTTTACTAAGTAAATTAAATAATACATAAAGAATATTCATATTCAAAATTCTAAATTCTACATTCAACTTGATCCAAATTCAATTTGATTGCATCATTGGATTTCTCATGTACAGATTAGTCTAGTTGCAAATTTTACCATTTTTTGAATTGGTTTACTATTTTAAATTGAATTTTCAAAGTGAATAAGAGAAGAGGTGGGACCCACATGTAAACAGTGAGTGTTGAGTTTCTCTTCCTCTCTCGTGCACGTGTTCACTGGCTGCTGGCGTGCGTTCCAGCATGCTAGCAGCTGCTGTTGATCTGCTGTAAAGTTGACGTGATATCCTCCTCACCGCTCCCATGTTTTCTCTAATCACTCGGTTGGATTTAGCCTCTCCCTGATCGGCCGCTCGAACCCCTCATCGCTGCCTAGTTCGGGTCCCTGTGAACTGGTCGATTCGGCCATTGTCTCGTGTGACTCCAAGAGGCAAAAAGCTGCATCATCGATCACTCTTGCTCACGGTGCAAGCCGATCTTCAAGCCTTTCATCATAGCCGAAGTATTTCGAGTTTTCCCTTGATCAGTTCTTAAGAGCAGAGGTGGTCTCGAGGTGGAATTTCTAGCACACACATCATGGATGATTGTGTGCATTAAGGAACTTGTTCAAGACCTTCTTGCAAAGCTGTAGGAAGAAAAAGAACGGTAAAAGACCCAATAACCGCATGTTTCACCGAGTTTTTGCTGCCGTCGGTGAAAACCTTTCAGGTCGCCGGTGAACTCTAGGTTCCGGCCGTTGTCATTGCTTCCTTGATTCATTTTCATGCTCCACGTGTTCTGGCGATGCTGAAGGACCAAAACCCAATCAAAATAAGGACTTCTCTAACTAGAACGCCATCATCGGCGAGCTTCTAACCGCTGCACCGTCGCGCGCACTGTTCTGACCACCACCGAGATGGGCCAAGGGTACCAACGTGTTCAGCAGGTTGAGTTAGGTTCTGGTGGTGAGTTTGAGATATTCGAATGACCGTGAAGGTTACGGCGGCGAGATCTCCGTCGCGCGCTGCCATGGGGGCTGAGGGAGTTGTGAGGTTGAAGATGACGGGTGGGCCCCACCTGTCAGCCGCTGCGAAGGGGTATCGGGATCCTCTATGGTGCCGGATCTTTTGTGACTATGCGCGGTTAACTCTATGGACATGTGTTGCGTGCATCTGTTGGTTGGATTGAAAAGAGTGGGCCCGGGTTGGATTTTCAGTAGTAAATTAATTCCAGTTTTGGGTTAAAAATTGGAAAATCATATCTCTCAGTAGGATGATCCAAAAACCCTGAAACTAATTTTGTTAAAATCTTTAGAACTAGTACTATCCAGTAGTACAATTTATTTAGTATGAAAGTCTCTGGAATTTTTTCAATATTTCCCTAATTTTAAATCTGTAGGGATTAATTCCAGGAGATTCCCAAATTTGGCAAAAGTATTCCTATAGAACCTTAGGGCTTCCAGTAAAATTTCAGACCAATTGGATGGGTTTAGATTAGGCATATGGAGTAAGTTTGCTCTATGGCTTGAAAATAGCATAAACAATTTCAGAAAAATAGTAAAAATTTGTAAAATCCATAACTTTCTGTAGAATGCTTAGAAAAATGTTATACCAATTTTGTTGGATTCCTTAAGACCAGCACTGTATGAAAAACATACTTTGCTGTATGTCAGGCTCCAAATTTTCTCTAGAATTTAATGGAAAATTTAAAACTTAAGTATTTACTTTAATTACCTACTTGCTCAAGAATTCCAGAAATTTCGCTAGAAGGTCATCTATGGTCTATGTTAGCTACTGTATAAATCTGAGGAGCATTGGAGTTCATTTACTGTAAATCTATGTTATATACATAACTTCATTCATATAGTCTACCCCCTCCATTTTAAAATATTTGACCCTGCCTAGTTCAAAATTAAACTAAACTGCATCAAAAATTTTGAAACGGAGGGAGTATTAATAATTAAATTCATTGTTTTGCATAACATTCAGTCACCGAATTCGAGGAGACTCCAGATCCTATTGACAGCTTACCTCCGGATACTAACTTTGAGCCTAAGGAGCAACAAGGCAAGCCCCCAGTTTGCATTTAACAGCCGTTTATAAAGTTTTTCTTTATATCACTATTGTTGAAGTGGATATGAGATGTTCATTAGGTGAGGATGTTTGGAAACCCAAATGCATGACCACATACCCATGAAGTAGATGGGTAGTATAGGACTCCGTCGTATACACTCTTGCTAGGCTATTGTGGTAGAAGAATCAATAGAAGCCTAGTAGTTGGAATCTACTCGCGAGATAAAGATTAGGGTCACACTTCATTGGTTCAAAAAAATGGTTTCCTAAAGTTAAATTGAGAACGGGCAGATGTGTATGGTGCAGGAAGGCAAGGATGTCTTGCGTGCGTAGCTTTGCCCGTGTCGATTGAGAACCGTGCCATTTGCAACCCTGTTGGACAAGTTTAAATTATACCGGTTACATAATGGATATATGGCCCCCAGAAAATCGATGTAACATAGATAACCTGGTTGTTGAGGCATTGATCACTGTGTTCTAGGTGTTGGTTGAGGGCAACAAGGTGTAAATTTGGTAACAGGCAATATCGAGGGACAGGTGCTCCGTGTAGGAACCTTCTGCTCGTAACGGTAGGACCGGTTCAATGAATGGGTGTCATGTGAAAGGTTGCCATGTGGAAGTGTGCCTCAGGAAGCTTAGAGTATGGGCGTACATGTCATGTATAAACGGGCGTCTTCTGATTCGAATCACCGTCTCTCGCGGTTATATGAGTACCGCATGTTCACTGAGTTGTGACATAGTAAGAAAGAGTAGTTGGAATGTCTTAAACTGTTGTTGTTGTTATGAAGAATCATTGAAATGCAACTTGTATGTTGTAGAGATAGTGCTCACTAAATTTATGTTTCACGCACTTGAAACTTGTGGCAACTGAAAACTAGGATTCACTTGTAGGCAAGTCTATTAATGAAATGCTTAGCTCCCCATGTCCATGTTTCCGTCATGTAGAGTTTCATGTTTAGTTGATACGGATAAGTCTTGCCGAGCCTTTGTGATCACGGTTGCTATGTAAGTTGTTATTGCAGGTGAGTAGCCATACGTGGCTTTGTACGAGTGTTGACGGTCGTTAAGTATCAATTTTGATCGTCAATATTAGTCAATAATGTGAAAAGGAGTAAACATTTCTTGCACGTATTATCCTTACAAATAACGTAATTCCACTTGTACTTGGAAAGAATTGTGCATGTAGAGAATATATGCAGAATTGAGGAAGATTTTCTGACGGCCCGGACCAGATCACGGGGCTGTGCCGCTCGCCCGGCAATCGCATTGGGTGGTGCCGTGCGATGCGGCACCCAACAGCACACATAATAAAGCATCATATTACATAAATCAAACAGAAGCTTACAAAGGATGAAATTTTACAAATACTTCTCAAAATAACCTACAGCGGAAGATTGATACAACTCACGTCACATATCTATGCTAGGCAACAGAGAAGACGTCCAGCCCGCAGACCCTTCTCACTAGCGACACGATCACAATAGCAGCGGCAGGGTTTCCATGAGTTCACCACTCGGAGAGATCCGAGTGTCATCAGACAACCGTACTTATCAGTGTAGTGTTATCACCTGCAAAACAACTCATGCAGTATCCGTGAGCATAAAGCTCAGCAAGACTTAACCGTCAAGCCTAGTCATGGAACTCTAGATGCTGAAAATAGAGGGCTAAATATAGAAGTTTGCACAAAATATAAACTTTATCTAAAGGAGAGTTCTTACTTCAAGTTTTAAGCAATTTTTATAGCCCTCACACAATTTACATCGAGACTCCACAATCAAACAAGAAATGCTTCATCTCGATGCCACTTTCCTGAGGAGACAATAACTTTAGTGAGCTACCCTAGACCATACAGACCTTGCACCATCAAAGTCGAGACTCCACAATCAAACAAGAAATGCTTTGTCTCGACGCTACTAGCCCAAGGTGGAAAGTAAATTTGGTGAAGGTGTTGATCATCCCTCATCTCTAATACGAGGATTACTCATGAAGCATATTAACTTTTTCCCGCGAGCGATGGTGATTCGAATCAAAAACACCCGGCTGACACGACACATACGTCGTCCGAGACCGGTGATCAACCGATACCCTCAACGTCGTATGTGGCAACCTTTCACACGACACCCAAATATCGAACCAGTCCCACCGACTTGGATTAAGTCGCACTACGGCAAACCCTCGTAGAGCCGACTTCTCTATCCTTTCAGCATCTGCATAAGACTGTGGGGATTGCCTCGACACCCAGGTTAACATGTTACATCGGTTTCCTGTGTCCCATATAGCCAGTATGCATCCGGTACACAACTCAAACTTGTCCTATTGGGCCGCACACGAGAACGGTACTTAATCGACTCAGACAGAGACTAGGTTCATAGGACCACGTCTGTGACACCTGGTTCCGAAAACAGAACCAAGTTAATGCATATGTGTGCCCAGGATGTTCATCACACATACACATGTAATCCACAAATTGAATTCAGAATATAACAATGAATAAATAGTGTTTAAGTACTTTATTACATCGACTCATTGTCTTACTCATGAATCTCTAACTTATTCTTGCAGCGGAAGTCTTTAAACGACAGCGGAAATAACTAAATAGCAGCAGGCTCCATCTTCGACTCCACAGGCATGTTGATGGTAGTCCGCACGCCTAGTACTCCACATGGTCCTCGAAGTACTCTTCTCCTGTTGCTGATGTTTATGTGATAATGCAAGGGTGAGTACATGTCGTACTCAGCAAGTGCGGGAAAAGTATGACATGTAGCTTACAACAAGGTAGGAATAAAAAGGCTCATTGCAGCAAGCAAGTTTTATTTCACAAACATGATAAAAACAGCAACTATTTCTAGGTGAGTTTAATCTCATCATAACTATGTTATAACAGCAACATTCCTTCATCATAATTCACCACTTATCATGTCTCAACCAGCCATTAATCTTTCTCAATATCATCTCATGCCCATAATATTCATAACCATCTCATGTTCATGTAATGAAAACCGAACTCATTGTCATGACTAAAACAGTTCCAAAACCAATCCCAATGACCATACCATAACCATACCGACTAACCATCCCAAGTTTTTCCCTCTAATCATTTGAGTTGGCCAAGTGCTTGTGACCGGAAGCACAGCTATCATGATAGTTTTACACTTTGCAGAGGTGACACCACTTTACCCACAAGTTCGTGATTTCGTCACCCGTCGGTGACTGCAGAACCTCTATTATACCAGTACACAACCATCGGTGTATGGCTAAGAGATCACAAAATAGCCTTTACAAAGGGGCTACTAGATGTATGGACTCACTGAGGTTTCACAGGCAGGCTCGAATCACCATTCTCCCACCCACGGGCCCCCTCTTGTGCCATGCAGTTCCCAGGGTAGTCCCTCTCGAATCCCATTCCCCGCGCCTTCCACGGTCCATAACAAGCCAGCAACACACCTAATTAGTCAGCTAAGCCGCATCCATATTTGGCCTTGTGGTGGCACTGTTTTCCTGGCATGTGCTGGCATGAACCGGTCCTTAGATATACGGCAAGTAAACCACCATCTCATTCAGCAACATACACTAACAAAGCTTGCCTAGATCTCCCCTGATTCCATGCTCATTAGCATCATCAAGTTCTCATTATCATTATTCATATGAGTGCAGTAGCTAACCATGTTTTAATTCAGCTTCCCGTATCCCGTGGATTAAGCGAAGCAAAAAGGAAAAACGGCCATACCCGACTCATCAACTTTCCCGACAACAAGGATGGTTAACAAAACTAGTGAACTCCTAAAAAAGGATGTCCCAGAAAGTTGACTCAAGCATACACGCTTTCACAAACAAAACAGTTTCAAAACATGGGATCAATATGGTCAAGGGGCACTTGCCTTGCTCCCGTGGCTCTTGTTGCTCAAGCGTCTCGAATTCTTGGTGCTGTAGTTCTTCGTAGATGGCTTATTGAGCTTGTCCTTCTACTCACGACCGGGCACATACAAAATTTACAGCAATCAAACATCATGCACAAACTTTACTCAAGATGCAATGGGGTAGATGAATGCAAATCCTATGGTGCTGTTTTATTAAACCAGTTTGTACGTGTTCTTGCATGTTTTAATGGGCTTTCATGGGGTTTTTATGATGAACAAGGGTGTAGGGATCATGTGTGGACGTGGTGATGATCTTGACTAAAGATCTAGATCAATTCCACCGTCAAAAACCGATCAAAACGTGATCTGTCCACACGAAAAAGTTTCTGTTCGAAGGGGGCGAAGAAAACGGATGCGTAAAAACAGTGACGACGTCGTAAGATGGGTAACGAAGACCTACCTCACTTTCCTTTGGTGGCAGGGCCTTCCTTCTAGCAATGGCAGCAGCGGAGAATTTTTCTATGGAAGATTAGGGCACGACAGATCGTCGGCTCTTTTCTGCGACGGCGAGGCGTGACGGGGCTCGTCGGCGGGGCTCACCGGCAGGGCTCACGGGCAACTGAACTCTGATGAAGGGGGGGTCCAACTCGGCGAGTTGGGGGCTAGGGCCTCCAAGTCTCCGACTTGGGGGGAAAAGGGGGAGGGTCTGCAATCAAAGGGATGTTTTGGGTTCTATTTATAAGGGGGGAAAGGGGGAGAATCCTACTCTAATTAGAGCAAAATCCTAACAAACTTTTCCCCAATTGATTTGGTGTGGCAGCAATGTGGGGGAAATTCCCAAAATGTGGGGAAAATTTGGGGGAAATTCTGCCGGTACCCTCGGTACCGGGTACCCCCGCAAACAGGAGAAAAACCGCCTAAGGACCTCGCCCCCTGCGCAGGGGTGAGCTCCGGAGGTGCCACATGTCCAGCGGGGGCCGGGCCTCCCCTCTCCTCCGAGGCGAGCCCCGGGCCTGCCACGCGGCCAGCACAGCCGGGCCTCAGCCCCTCCACAGGGGCGAGCTCCGAAGGCACCACGTGTCCAGCAGGGCCGGGCCTCGCTTCTCCTCAGAGGTGAGCCACGGGCCTGCCACGCGGCCAACAGTGCGAGGACCTCACCCCCTCCGCAGGGGTGAGCTCCGAAGGCGCCACATGTCTAGCGGGGCCGGGCCTCCCTTTTCCTCAGAGGTGAGCCCCGGGCCTGCCACGTGGCCAGCAGAGCCAGACCTCACCCCCCTCCGCAGGGGTGAGCTCCGAAGGCGCCACATGTCTGGCGGGGCCGGGCCTCCCTTCGCCTCAGAGGTGAGTCCAGGGCCTGCCACGTGGCCAGCAGTGCCGGACCTCACACCCCTCCGCAGGGGTGAGCTCCGAAGATGCCACATGTCCAGCAGGGACGGGGGAAGTGTCGACCGCACACTTCGACAAATTGGAATTGGCTCATTTCAGTTATCGTTTTCCCATTCCCCACCATTTTTATGATTCTTTCTCCATTTCTATGGTTCCTTCCTCCATTTGTACGGTTCTTTTCTCCATTTTTACTTCTTTTATAATGTTTCTATATATGAAAAATGTATGCAATGCATGGAAATGAATTTGAGGGTGTTACAAACCTACCCCCCTTAAACTGAATCTCGACCTCGAGATTCGATAGAGTAGAGAATAGATGATGGAATTCTGCCTTGAGGTCTTCCTCATGCTCCCATGTAGTTTCGGCTTCCGTGTGATGGCTCCACTGTACCTTGCACCAATGGATCACTTTGTTCCTTGTGACCCTTTCCTTCCTGTCCAAAATTTGGATGGGGTGCTTCACATAGGTCAGATCCTCTTGAAGATCGAGCTCATCCATCGGTACTTGTTCTTCCGGTATTCTTAAGAACCTCTTGAGTTGGGATACGTGAAACATGTCGTGTACGTTGGAGAGGTGCGTTGGCAGCTCTAGTTGATAGGCTACTTCTCCTCGCTTGCCCAAAATCTTAAATGGCCCTATGTAGCGAGGTGCTAATTTGCCCTTGACGTTGAACCGTCGTTGGCCTCAGATAGGCGATACCTTAAGGTACACGAAGTCTCCTACTTCGAAGGTCAATCTTATTCGCCTATTGTCCGCATAACTTTTTTGTCGTGACTGAGCAGCCTTCAAATTTTCTCGTATCATTTGGACTTGCTTTTCGGCGTCTTGCAGCACTTCGGGTCCAAACACTTGGCTTTCTCCGGTCTCATTCCAGAACAACGGCGTTCTACACCGTCTACCATACAATGCTTCGAAAGGTGACATCTTCAAGCTGGCTTGATAGCTGTTGTTGTATGAGAATTCAGCATACCGTAAACTCCTATCCCAACTGCGCCCATGTTTCAAGGCGCAAGATCTCAACATGTCTTCCAAAATTTGATTTGTCCTCTCAGTTTGCCCGTTAGTTTGCGGGTGATAAGCGGAGCTGAAATTCAGCCGTGTACCCATGGCTTCATGCAGCTTCTTTCAGAACCTAGAGGTAAATTGGGAACCCCGATCTGAAACTATCCTCTTTGGAACTCCATGGAGACACACGATTTGCTCCATATACAGCTCGGCTAGTTCTGCGACGCGGTACGTGGTTCTAACCGGAAGGAAATGGACTGTTTTCGTCAATCGGTCCATAAAAACCCAAATGGAGTCGTAACCCGACCGAGTATGTGGCAGTCCGACAATGAAATCCATGCTGATGTCTTCCCACTTCCACTCGAGCACTTTTAATGGCTGCAACAGTCCAGCGGGTCTTTGATGTTCGGCCTTCACCCATTGGCACGTGTCGCATAAGGCAACATATTCAGCTATGTCCCTTTTCATACCATCCCACCAATAGCAAGTTTTCAGGTCCTTGTACATATTTGTACAGCCGGGATGTATGGAATAATGTGAGTCATGTGCCTCCTTTAATATCGTGTCACGGATGTGCTTCACGTTAGGCAGAAATTCTTTTCCCTAACCAAAGCGTGCCCTTCTCGTCTTCCTTGAAATCCTTTTCTATGCCTTGTCGGATTCTATTCTTGATTTCCTCATCCGTTGCTTCGCCATAACGTATCTCTTGTTCCAGCGAAGAGTTGAGTTGTATCACTTCCATCTCGTTCAAGAACCCGAGATATAACCGTTCGAACTCCTTGCGCAGCTCAGGCGGTATCTCCCGAACCGTGAGTTGGTGACATGCTTCCTTTCGGCTCAACGCATCAGCTACTACAATGGCCTTTCCGGGGTGATAATTGATTCCACCATCATAATCCTTGATGAGTTCCAACCATCGACATTGCCTCAAATTCAGATCCGTTTGCATGAATATATACTTGAGGATTTTGTGATCCGTATAGATCTCACATCGGTGGCCAAGGATATAATGCCACCAAATCTTCAAGGCATGTACCACGGCTGCAAGTTCCAAGTCATGTGTGTGGTAATTCAGCTCGTGTTTCTTTAGTTGTCTCGACGCATAGGCTACCACTTGTCCTTCTTGCATGAGCACACATCCAAGCCCTTGTTTTGATGCGTCACAATATATATCAAAACTCTTGCTCACGTCCGGCAATACCAAAACCGGCGCTGTGATTAGTCTTTTCTTGAGCTCCTCAAAGCTTTCTTGGCACACTGGTGTCCACTGAAACTCTTTTCCCTTCATTAGCAATTCAGACATAGGCTTCGCTATTTTGGAGAAATTCTTGATGAACCGTTGGTAGTATCCAGCCATCCCAAGGAAACTCCGAATATCTCTCACATTCTGCGGTTGGTTCCACTTCAGAACATCTCCCACTTTTCCGGGATCAACCGATACTCCTCTCTCGGAGATGATGTGGCCTAGGAACGATATCTTCTTTAGCCAAAATTGACACTTGCTGAACTTGGCATACAATTGATGCTCTCGCAGTTTCTGCAATGTCAATCTCAAATGTTCTTTATGTTCTTCCTCGCTTTTTGAATACACCATTATATCATCGATGAACACCATGACGAACTTGTGCAAGTACTCCATGAAGACCTTATTCAAGAGGTACATAAAGTATGCAGGTGCATTCGTTAACCCAAAAGACATAACAGTATATTCATACGAACCATACCGTGTTCGAAATGCAGACTTGGGTATGTCGGAGGGCTTAATCTTCAGCTGGAAATATCCTGACCGAAGATCAATCTTGGTGAAAATTTGGGCACCTTTCATTTGGTCAAACAGGTCCTCTATACGGGGCAGCGGGTATTTATTCTTGATTGTCACCTCATTGAGAGACATATAATCCACACACATCCTTTGGGTCCCATCCTTCTTGTCTACGAAGAGCACGGGGGCTCCCCACGGTGACGAGCTTGGGCGTATAAAACCCTTTTCTAGCTGCTCCTGAATTTGCTTCTTAAGTTCCACTAGTTCATTAGCGGGCATCCTATATGGCATTTTCGCTATAGGTGCAGTTCCAGGTACTAAATCAATGGCAAATTCAATGTCCCGGTCAGGTGGCATACCTGGAAGTTCTTCTGGGAACACATCTGAAAATTCTTAAACCACCGGAATGCTTTCCAACGTTGCTTCTTCGACGTGGTTCAACACTGCCTTCTCGGTTGCCGATTGGGCTGACTTGAACTCAATACCGTGCTCATTTGTCAACTGCACGCTCCTCTCAGCACATTGAATTACTCCGTTGTGTTTGCTTAACCAATCCATTCCAAGTATTATATCAATCCCTTGGGAATCCAAGACAATAAGGTTGGCAAGAAAGTCTACCCCCTTATTTTAAGGTTTACTTTCGGACATACTATATTAATCCTCATCTTTCCACCGGGAGAATTAACCAACATAGTATGTTTCATGTGTGATATGGGAAGATTATACTTGGCAACATACTTGGATGATATGAATGAATGCAATGCTCCGGAATCAAATAAAGCAGTGGCTGGGTTGGAGTTGGCAAGAAACATACCAATCACGACGTCCTGAGCTTGTTGCGCTTCCTCAGCGGAGACATGATTCACGTTGCCCCGAGCGTAGTTCTGCTGCCCATGGTTACCTTGCGTAGTTCCTCCATTCGGCCGTGGGTTCTGTTTTGCTGTGTTAGTCGTCTGTCCAAGGCCTTTCTTCGGGCATTGACTTGCAAAGTGTCCCGCCTCTCCGCATGAAAAACATGCTTTGTTGCCCAAAACAGCAGGAATGTTGGGGCGAGGGTGGTTTTGAGCATAGGCGCCCATGTTGGGACGTGGCGCAGGAGACAAAGGTATACGAGGTGCTTGCATAACAGGACGTTGATGCGATGGTTGATTAGGGCGAGGTGGATTTGCAGGGCGGAAAGTACAAGTGGACGAGCCATACTGTGGTGCAGCTGGTGGCATGAAACGGGGACGTACATTGCTCCCTTGTGGCTGGTATGGCATTTTTCTCTTGCCCTCTTGCTCGATCTCACGGATCTTGCTCTCAACCACTACAGCTTTGCCAACGAGCTTCTGGAAATTTGCATAATCGTTGTTGAGCAGCTGAACTTGGATCTCATTGTTCAATCCTCTCATGAACAAGTATTGTTTCCTTTGATCCGAGTTGACGTCTTCGGGAGCATACCTTGACAGCTGCGTGAACTTGTTGAGGTACTCATTCACGCTCTTCTTTCCTTGGCGGAGACCTTTGAACTCTTGGCTGTTAAGCATCATGACTCCAGCAGGGACATAATGAGAGCGGAAACTTTCCTTGAATTCAGCCCAAGTGATAGTCTCCTGGTTGACATGAGCATTGCAAAGAGCATCCCACCAGTCAGCGGCTGCTCCCATAAGTTGGTGTGATGCAAAGAGAACTTTCTCCCGATCATTGCACTGAACAATAGCAAACTTCTTTTCCATGGATTTTAACCAATCATCAGCCTCCATGGGATCATTAGCTTGTGCAAAAGTAGGCAGTCGAGTCCTCATGAACTCTCACAATCTGTTGTGAGCCGGCGGTGGTTGCGGTGGTGGAAATGGGGGTGCAGGAATGTGGTTAGGATTGTTGTTGTTGTTGGCTTGCAGCTGTCCCAAAGCTTGTATCATAGTTTGCATGAGCTTCTTCTGCATAGCCATCAACCGTTCAAGGTTGTTTGCATCAGCCCCGGGGTTAGCATTTTCAGGAACTTTAACGTTGCCATTCTCTTGTGGTTCATGGTTGCCACGAACGTTCCTCCTTTGACGGCTGGCGTTTTCCCTCACCATCTGTGAGAGAGAGTTGAGTAGAATAGAGAATAGAAGTTTATATTGATCCCCAACTATATGCATCAAGGTGTATGAACTAAATATCTTCTTTTATTAATTTCAGCCTATATGAGGATGTGAACACATGACGAAGAACCTCACATTTCTCCACTATTTGTGGATGTGGATATTCGCCGAGGCGACCCACAACTCACACCACCACACAAACACAAGCAATCATCACAAAAGTTCAACACACCACTGTTATTCAAGATACTACGATTTAAATGTTCCTATTACAGCTTATTCAATGGGAATCCTAAACTTAATCATGTGAACCGGTGCTGTTCTCGCCGTGTGACAGGGGTGGTCCATACATGGGCGCACGCCATGGTGAGTCGGCAGTCCATGTAGGGTTAGATGGCGCTGGTGCTCCATTCGCTCCCGCATTGGCACGAGTCTCCTCCTGTTTCTCCAGCAAATACAGCTTCTTGCGGAGGTAATGGATCTCTTTTTATGCGCTTGCGTAGCGGTTTCCTAACTCCACGAGCAACCTTTGTGACTTGTCAGCAGCTTGTGGGTTGGAAAAGGCTGTTACATGGGGTCCAATGATTTCCCTTGTGCCACTTTTCTGACACGGGTGCAGCTAAAAGTGGTACCCTCAAGCTGCTCATGGAAGGCGTAGCACAGTCCGGTGAGTGCTTCCCATGCAGCGTCATCAATAGCTTCTTCCCTTGTAGCTCTCCATGTGTTTGTGAAGTGCCGAGTGACAATCCTACTGTTATATAGGATGGTTACGTCAGCCTTCCACTCTTCATGTCCGAGACGAGGGGCTTTCTTGAGGAGATACTCCGGGTATAAGCTGCAGTAATCCAGAAATTCTTCAAGCTCCCTGGTCGTATGTCCTCCTTCCATTCCATCGGACCGAAATTCTTGATCTGAATGATTGGCCCATTCATCACCTTTATTATTGGTCTCAGCAAGGGGTGGCTCCTCCTCGGGTTCATCTTCTCCCATCATAGCTTCATGAGGCTATACAGGGGTGTAAGCCCGCGTGAAACTCCTCCTGAGGTGCGTACCAATGCCGTTCTTGTGGATCATCTTCCATGTCGTCTTCGAATGGTTCCACCTCTTCCGGGTCCTCTTTCTCATGCATATAGCTATTGACTTCATCTTCATCATGAGGTTCCGTCTTCACCTCCTCCCAATATGGTTCATCGGACACCTCAATGGGGTTAAGTGCACTCCCACGGGGTGGTGAACAAGTACTTATGCGTGTTGTGCTCCTGATCACCGGCATCTATAAATAGGACATGAGAAACTTTAGAGAAGGAAGAAAATACTTCAAAACTTTGGAAACTATGAAGCAAGAAAGCAAAAGTGTTGTTGTCCAAAAGAAGAGAAAAGAGGGGCTGAAAATAGCACTTTGCGGTGGCTGAATTGACAATAAAAAAGTGCGGCAGCAAGCAATTTTCGAAAATAGCAGTTTAGAGGGGTGTTCCTATGTGTTTTAGAGTTTCCATTCTACCTAGGCTTGCGTCCTACGATCAATGTGGCTATGATACCAATCTGTGACACCTGGTTCCGTGCTCATTAACTTCATCAAGTTCTCGTTATTATTATTCATATGAGTGCAGCAGCTAACCATGTTTTAATTCAGCTTCCCGTATCCAGTGGATTAAGCGAAGCAAAAAGGAAAAACGGCCGTACCCTACTCATCAACTTTCCCAGCGACAAGGATGGTTAAAAAAACTAGTAAACACCTAAAAAAGGGTGTCCCATCAAGTTGACTCAAGCATACACGTTTTCACAAACAAAACAGTTTCAAAACATGGGATCAATATGGACAAGGGGCACTTGCCTTGCTCCCGTGGCTCTTGTTGCTCAAGTGTCTCGAAGCCTTCGTGCTGTAGTTCTTCATAGATGGCTTCTTGATCTTGTCCTTCTACTCACGACCGTGCACAAACAAAATTTATAGCAATCAAACATCATTCACAAACTTTACTCGAGATACAATGGGGTAGATGAATGCAAATCCTATGGTGCTGTTTTATTAAACCAGTTTGTACGTGTTCTTGCATTTTTTAATGGGCTTTCATGGGGTTTTTATGATGAACAAGGGTGTAGGGATCAAGTGTGGACGTGGTGATGATCTTGACTCAAGATCTAGATCAATTCCACCATCAAAAACCGATCAAAACGCGATCTGTCCACATGAAATATTTCTGTTCGAAGGGGGCAAAGAAAACGGATGCGTAAAAACAGCAACGACGTCGTAAGATGGGTAACGATGACCTACCTCATTTTCCTTTGGTGGCAGGGCCTTCCTCCTAGCAATGACAGCAGCGGGGAATTTTTCTATGGATCATTAGGAAAGGACAGATCGTCGGCTCTTTTCCGGCGACGGCGAGGCGTGACGGGGCTCGTCGGCGGGGCTCACCGGCGACTGAACTCCAACGAATGGGGGGGTCCAACTCGGCGAGTTGGAGGCTAGGGCCTCCAAGTCGCCGACTTGGGGGAAAAAGGGGGAGGGGCTGCGGCAAAAGGGGGGGTTTTGGGTTCTATTTATAAGGGGGGAAAGGGGGAGGATCCTACTCTAATTGGAGCAAAATCCTAACAACCTTTTCCCCCAATTGATTTGTCGCGGTAGCAATGTGGGGGAAATTACCCAAATGTGGGGAAAATTTGGGGAAATTGTGTCGGTACCCTCAGTACCAGGTACCCCCGTGCACAGGAGAAAAACCGCCTAATGATCTCGCCCCCTTCGCAGGGGTGAGCTCCGGAGGCACCACATGTCCAGCGGGGGCCGAGCCTCCCCTCTCCTCAGAGGCGAGCCCCGGGCCTGCCAGGCGGCCAACAGAGCCAGGCCTCGCCCCCTCCGCCAGGGCGAGCTCCGAAGGAACCATGTGTCCAATGGGGCCGGGCCTCGCTTCTCCTCAGAGGCGAGCGCCGGGCCTGCCACACGGCCAGCAGTGCCGGACCTCACACCCTCCGCAGGGGTGAACTCCGAAGGCGCCACATGTCTAGTGGGACCGGTCCTCCCTTCTCCTCAGAGGCGAGCTCCGGGCCTGCCACATGGCCAGCAGTGGCGGACCTCACCCCCCCTATCTGCAGGGGTGAGCTTCGAAGGCACCACTTGTCTGGCGGGGTCGGGCCTCCCTTCACCTCAGAGCATGCCCCGGGCCTGCCACGTGGCCAGCAGTGCCGGACCTCACCCCCCTCCACAGCGGTGAGCTCGGAAGACGCCACGTGTCCAGCAGGGCCGGGGGAAGTGTCGACAGCACACTTCGACAAATTGGAATTGGCTCATTTCAGCTATCTTTTTCCCATTCCGCACCATTTTTATTATTCTTTCTCCATTTCTATGGTTCCTTCCTCCATTTGTATGGTTCTTTTCTCCATTTCCACTTCTTTTATAATGTTTCTCTATATGGAAAATGTATGTAATGCATGGAAATGAATTTGAGGGTGTTACAACGTCCTTTAGCCTTCCATCCATACTGCCCGGTCTCCTTTCCCAACTATGAGAATCAATTCCCAACTCTTCCGATTGATCCCCCTTAATCCCGGTTCACGAGTAGGAAATGGCCTACTCGAGTTATGCCTCTTTTAATCCACTTTTATTAAATTGAGATCAGCAGTTATAATTAAATGATAACCAACTCTAAATCAAACTCCAGGGTTTTTATGGGTTATGCATGTGGAGTGTCGTACCAACCTAGCCATAATGCAAAACTAATATTCTAGACAATATAAAGTGTATACAAGTAAAAACTTGTAAATTTGGATGCAAACCGGAGCTTGCCTTTGTTTTGCAGGGGACTAGTATATAATGTTCAGTTAGTGAAGACCACTTCAGGCTTGATCAATTGCCTTCCTCCCTCTTTGATCTCCACTCCGATTGTTTCACAATCTTCAAGTAGATGCTACACGTGATGAATATGCATATGCATTTAATTGTAATGATTTTGCTAACAAGTTCTAATGCCAAGTTTAAAAACTGGAACTCTGTTTAAGAATTTAATATGACACTAGTGCCAAGGTTTGGGTTTGGGTTAATCAACATGATTTAGTGCTAAGTGTTTTCCCCACTTGTGTTTTGAGCACCTAAAGAGGTTAAACAGAACAGTGGTGATCAAGAGATCTAATGGAGCTGAAAAATTTCATGTGAGTTCCTTGTCACAAGAAATGTTCTGGACCAAAAATTAGCACTTTTCATTGAGTGGTTTATTCAGAACAATTCTATAAGCAATTAAGCAAAAAGAAATTAATTCTGAAGTAACTCACATGTTCATGTAAACTTAGTGAACTAAAATTTCAATTATAGTTCATAGAGACTGCATGAATTATCCTAGGATTTTTGGAGCTAAGAATTGCCCAGAACTGAATTTTCCAACTCTGGGACTTTTTCTTAAAAGTTTCTGTATTCATTTGAAGACAGCACATTGAAATCTGAATTCTCCAACACAAATCAACTCCAAATGATCTTAAATATTTACAGGAGTTCAATAACATCCTAAGGATTATTTTGGCCAAGTTTGAGGATTTTTGGATAAACCAAACTCCCTCTAAAATTCTTTTACTGATAAGCTTTAAAGAATTTTCCAGAATTAATTATTGACTTATTGGTTGCATATTTGGATAGAGTATGTCAATCTTAATCTAACCCTATTTGAATCACTAAAATTGGAGGTTCCTACACAATGATATGATTTTGACAAGAATTGGGGAAATCCTGAAAATGGCTCTGTTCTATTTTTCCAATTTTCAGAGACATAAGGAATTAACACCACATTTGGCCAAGCAAATGAGGTCCAATGCCTCTGAAATTTATACTGGATTTCAAGTATATTTGGGAGGATCTCCTTCCAAAAATTTGGGAATTTTCCAATACACATAACTCCTGGAAAAATTCCTACAAGATTTTCCTTATATGAATTAATGAGCCAAATCCAGGGATTTTTATAAATATTGGGCTGCAACCGTGGATAGTATTCTTCGAGAGGAATCCAACAAAATTTATTTGCAATTTTTGGACACTCCTACACAATGTTGTGGCTCTCCAAAGTTCAAACTGAAATCTGGAAATTCTGAAATGTTTAAACGTCTGCTAGTAGGTCCCACCCGACGGTGTGATTCTTCAACCTCGCGCCACAGAGCACAGCGGCGGCGCGCGGCAGCGTACACCGGCGAGGGTCACTGGACTGGGGTTCCCGGTCACAGGCCGAGCTGAAACTTGCCGCCCCCACATTATTCACCACGGTGAGTTCATTTGTGAGGTCGACGGCGACCGAAGATCACCGGAAAGTGGTGCACGACGGTGGCAGCGGCCGCTAGGGTTCCGGCGTGGTCGGAAACCTTCTACACCGCATAAAAACGGTCGGGAATTGCTCGGTGAGCACTGTGGCAGCTCGAGGATGCTGAAAATGGACAACACACCCCGTGAATAGGCCGGCAACCGAGGACTCCACGTTGACCCGAGGCCCCTTTTGCACCGGCGGCTAAGAAAATGGCTAAAACTTCCTCATTTCTTGATGTTTTTTCTCAGTTGTTCGTCGAGGAGAGGCGCTAGGAAGTGTAGAAGCTATGTGCAAGTTTACTCGAGCTTTTGTGGATCAGGCAACGCGAATTTTGGGGTAGACCGGGCCTTACCCGCATGTACTAGGTTTCGGGAAACGGAGAAATTCTTGCTACCGGTTCTAGCAAACGCTAAACGACCTCCGGCTACACAATCAGGACATGCAAGCACACCTCTTTCGTGTAGAGAAGTGACGACGAAGAAGCCCGTAGCTCGCTGTCCACGGTGACCCGAATTGGCTTCCGCCGGTGAGCTTCGGTTCTTGGCACCGATCCTTGATTTACGTCGAACAGCAGCTCAGAGCTCCGGAGTTAAGATGGGGAACACCTTGTGCACGCCCTTGCGCTCCTTTTTTGTGTTGGAAACTCGAGCAACCGAGGCTCGGGTGGCTTTGTGTGATCGGGAGAACAGAGCGCGGCGGTGTTCTCCGTTGTTTCTCGTGGGAGCAGAACAGCCACAGCGTGAGCGAGTGGAGGAAGCAAAATAGCTTTGGTGCACATTCTGTGGGAAGATCGGACCGAGGGACGGCTCAGCAGCAGGAGATGGCACCGGAGAAGATCGGTCGAGGTCAGCTGCCGGGAGCTGTCGCGCACGCGTGCACCGGGAGAAACAGAGACAGTTCACTGCACAGCCAATGACATGTGGGTCGAGCCTTCTCATTTGATTTTCCCCCACTGTGCTTTGAGATTCCCACGCAAACATTGTCCAATTCTCACCAAATTTTGAGGATAGGCCAAACATGATGTGAGAAATTTGAATTCAAAATCAGATTTCAATATTGAGCACATTTGGTTCAGATTCCAAATTCAAATTTTAATTTGAATGTGCTCTTGAATATTCCTTCGAATAATGGCATATGAGCTAAAAATTTCTCCAAATTTGGAACTTAAGCTCTTGAATACATAAGGAATGCATCGGTGAATTCACTCGGATGCATTTAGATAATCTGAATATGAATCATTTGAAAAGATTCAAATTTGTGTTTAACTTTCCCTCATCTTCTACTCATAAAGGATGTGCACATGAGTGAGATTGGTGGAGTGAAATTCTCTCCTCATGTCAACCTGTGTTAAGCATGGGCTAAAGAAAAATTTTACTCCCTCACATGACCATTTCTGGGTTCATTATTTCATGTGACACATGATCAAGTTATTCCTTTGCCTTAACTTTGTTTCCTAAGTTGAAATCAAATTTTACAAAAGTTAGGGCTGTTACAGATTTAGGGGAGCAAGACTAAATTATACACTTCTAGCCAATCAGAGGATGACATGTGGAAGTCCATGGATCCAATGGTCCACTTACAGGAGTATCTGAAGGAATCCAACAGCGTATCACCCAGTAAACACTAGAGGGCCCACCTGGCAGCCACTCGGAGGAAACACACAAAGTCTAGGGCCACCCCTGGGTCAACCGAACAAGGGGTTCAGCCGACCTGGTCCTGCCCCCAAACCTGGTCATCTTCCACATGTCAACTTCCTGTGCCTCCCTGAAGTCGGTTCTGGTTGATTCACGAGCATATTCTGGCGGGAACTGACCACAACTCATGTATAAATAGGACCCCATACCCCTCACTTCAACACACATCACTTGAGTAATACTCTCTTGTATACACACTCTATCCAAGTCCTTAGTGGAGTATAGGTTGTAGGAAGGAGCCTCTAGTTCCCAAGTCCATATTGGGAAAGGTATGGATCAAATATATTTTCTTGTATTTGTGACTTTATTAATAATTATAATATTAGCCTTCCTTTATTCATATGCTTGGATGAAAAGTTTCTTGTTTGCTTGTGGAATTTATGCATGTGGTAGATTTAGTTATTCTTATGATTGTATAGTAACATCGTTATTATGTTATCATAAACATTATAGGCCTCCACTATAGTCTAATTAGGTATTATATGAATATGTTAGTATGAATAATATAGCACTTGGTCCCAGCATTGGTTCAACGATGTTTTGATTAGTCATTGCCTTAGGATGGTAGTTGCACTGCACCCGCTAAGGTATTTACTTAGCATGAAAGCGTGGTGCTTGGATAGTTAAGTAGTGTTGGATGTCTCGTAGACCCACATATTAAAGGGGTAGGCGGCAGGTGGTGATAGCCCTGTCTGTCCATTGTAACCCCCCACGTTGATAGGGCCTCATGGCCTCGTCGAGCCAGGATCACAATGAGGGGTGTTGAGTTGCACAGCACGGGATGACACACATAAAAGGTATAAAGCGAAAGCAAAGTTTTATTACATAAAAGAGTTTATGAACATGTTTACAACAAATTAAGGTCAGTCCACACTCACGGGCGTAGACTGCGCACAGAGTTCACGTTCAGCCCATGAACGTGTCCCCTCTAGCACACACACGCACTAACACAGCGGCGTGCACGACTCCCACTAGACGGGGTTTCCCTCTTGGGGGTCCGTCTCCTCCTCAGGAGTCTCCTCCTCATAACACCCTGCAAAAGATTCAAACACAAGCAGTGAGCACGACCCGTCTTTCCTATACATGGAACTTCTACATGCTGGATTACAGTGTAAATGGGAAAGTAAGTTGCAAAGGACTCGCCTAAGTAGTTGAACCTTACTTTCAAGTTTTAGCAGCAAGTTGCGGAGAACCTCACACTAAGGAACATAAGAGAGCCGCAATCAAACAAGAAACACATTACTCTCATGTGATGTGCCCAAGATTGAAAAGAACTTTAATTAGCTCTAAACTATAGCAAGTCGTTAACAATATAGGTATAGCTTTCAATCAGCAACTTTTACATGACTCTAGCTTGTTCTTTCTACGTCACGGTACAGTGAACAAGTGGTACTCACTGACCGTGAGGGACGGCGATTATAATCGATTTTCACCTGCAGGGTTACCCGAATAACCCGTCACGTACGCCCGTACTCGATGTTGCCTACAGCAACCATCACAGACGACGTACGCAACCACATTTCATCCATCAGCCAAATGTTGAACCGGTCCTATCGTCCGGAGCAAGAGGTCTCTGCGTGCGCATCAGCAGTGCTGATTTACACCTCAAGCTCTGAACCTACCCTCTGGATGACAAGCATTGCCTCAACACCCAGCTACCCGAATTACATCAGTTTCCCGGTTCCCATATATCCGGTAGTTCTTCGGTACTGTTGTAGCTTGTTCAACAGGCCCGCACATGGCTCGGTCCTCAACCTACAGAAGCGGAGCTATGGCACCCAGGCCTCAACGTCCTGCTGCCCTTACTCTCCGCTCGGTCTCATTTTTCTTGCCATGTGTTTCATTTGCTATCTTTACCCGAGAAGTGTGCCTCTAGCCTATTCTCATGAGCATTTCGAACTACTCGACTTGTAGCGAATCCTACACTATCATAGCATTGCAGTAGCTAATCGAGGTTTACAAACCTAAGCCCAACCCAGGGTTTTCTTGGCTATGCATTTGGGTTTTCAAACAAGACTCTAATGCAGAAATAAAGTGGATACTCAATGTAAGTTCTCAAAACAATGAAGTTTATAAAATGGTTAATGCAAACCGGAGCTTGCCTTGCTGCTGTTGATCATAGGCTAGCTGTTCCTCTGGAGTGATGAAGTCTAATACTTCGGGCTCCTCCTCAACCTTAGCGACTACATGAGATAAACATATGTATATGTCAATTTGAATGCATTTGAATTTGAAGTTGAATTTGTTAAGACTATAAGTATTGCTAGACAGGCCCAATGACTCTGAAAATTTTACTGTGGTTTGGGATAAAAGCTAAACAGAGACTTGGCAATGTTTCAGTTGTAGCAAAGCTCATTTGAGCCCACCACAAATAATTGTGTATTTGGCCATAATTGGAGCTCTTAGGGTGTTCTAGAGATTTTCATGGAGCAAACCATGACTTTCTGAAAACTAGATTCTTAGAGGGTTCTAACGAGGTTGGTTTCACTTAATTTGAAGACTCCTAGCCAAATATATGAGCTAAATAATTTCAGGGAAAATCTGAAAATGTTTCTGGACATTTTTCATTTTCTCTTGAACAGTTTCATTAATCAAACCATTAGGTGGATCAAATGAGCTCAAATGGATCTGAAATTTTTATGGTAGCTCAGAGATATTATGATGACCATCCTGGCAAAATTTCAGAATTTTTCACCAAGGGATCTTCCAGTTAAAATTATAAACAGTTTAAATTTGAAAAATTAATTATTGAGAAATAAGGATTTTCATGAAGTGAAACTTGATTTGTTTGAAAGTACTCAGATAGCTGAATCCAACAAAATTTTGTTCACTTGATTTGGAGTTTCCTAGCCAACGTTATGTGGGTTTGAAGTTCAAACTAAATCTGAAAATCCGGAAAAAAATTTAAATTGCTGCGCATGGGACCGGGGCTACATGTAGACTCCTCAGCGGCTGACACACGGGGCTACGGAGTTTTTTGCAAGTAGCCATAGACGATCCGGTGCCACAGCTGATCACCGGTTTAAATATCTGCTCGCTGACACATGGGACCGGGGGCTTCTTCAACATCCCGACACACTGCGCTAGGCCGCCGCCCGCCTCGCTGGAGTGCTCGCCGGAGGGGCTCTGCCATCTGCCAAACTCCGAGGATTTTGCCGCCTCTGCCTAATCACATACATGGAACAGGGCGCTGGCCTTAGCTCGATATGACAACTACCGGAACATGGCCGGCGACGAGGGCGGCTTCGGAAGAACTTCGGCCGTGTTGGCCGGGCTTCCTAGCACCCCAAATGATTGAGCGATCGGTCGTAGAGCATCAGTGCACCCTAGGTACGGTCGTCATGAACTCAAAGGAGCTTGGAAACAGCAGCAACTAGGATGTCACCGTGCGACCAAAGTCGGAAATCGGAAATCCTAGCAAAACTCGATGAACAGTGGCTACACCCGACGGTTCTCCGATGTTTTGGATCCTATAGACTCGTACGGACGTCTAGAAGTAGTTCTCTAAGTTTGGTGATGAGTGGTGCGTTGTGTCTCATGGATTTTGTGAAGTGGTCCGGCGGCCTCTTTTGTACACTGGCGCAAAACCGTGAAATTCCGGCGACGGCAGCTTATGTCACGCCGCCGCAGCTTGCAGTAATAGAAGAGGGAACTATGACGAACCTCTTTACTGTTTACAGCTCGGGGAAAGGTGGACTGAGGTGGCCGGAAGAGTTGTTCTCGTGGCAGCGGCTCGAGTTAAACCGAGGAAGAAGAGATGGCGCGGTGGAGCTCGAGGAAGGTCGTTCACCGTCTGGAACCAATGTGAGAACGTCGAGCAAGGATTGGCGAACTCGGTTACGGTCTCAGCTTGCCGTGACAACCACTGGTTCTGCCAGGTGATGGCAGAACCTAGAGCTCAGGTGAGCGGCGATGTGTAGCGAGGTTTTTGTGCGGGAGAGTGTCGGGACACCGGTGAGATGAGGCTGGGACGGCTCGGGCGCAAGGATAAGAGAGCAGAGAGGCGGCTCGGTGGCCAGAGGCGGCAATCAGCTGCTGTCCTGCCATTTACTCACTGTGACGCCCGCTCTGCCGAGCGCAAGAAACCGAGCTCGGTTGTTTCAATCGGTTTGATCACTGGTGAGACTGACAGAAGGGTCCCACACCTAGTTTAACCTCTGAAATTTAATTTTTCCCACTGCTCTAAACAGTCGTGCCCCTAATACCATTTGCAATATGAATTATCCACCAAATGCCCTTTTGAAATTTGTACAATTCAAATTGTGAAGTGTTTGACTATATTCATAGCACATATGCAGTTTGAAATTCAAATTGGATTTGAATTTGCTTAAATTGGCTCATGTCAAGATCAACTCCAAATGGAGTGGAAATTGGTGTGTGAGCTCATAAAAATGTGCTAAGTGTGAATATGAATCCCACTTTTGAATTCATGGGGTGGAAAGAGTTTGAATTTAAATTTGAGTTCAAACTAGCCTCTTTCTAATTATACCCAAAAATGCCTAAAAAAGTTTTGGATTCGGGTGAAACTTGGCATGAGCATTCGTAGCAAGGTGTAGGATTTTTTTTTTCATTTGCTCAGACCCTATATGATGCATGTTGGAAATACCACTTTTGCATTTTTTGAGTTTATCCTCTGATGACCATATTGATGGTGTTTACATGCTCTTCAAAGGTGTTCATAAAACTTCCTGAAATGAGGTGTGTGTGGGGTGATGAACACTTTGAATGTGTGCAAAAACTTAGGCCCTTACATTCCCCCCCCCTTAAAAGAATCTCGTCCCGATATTATAAGGTGAAAATGACAGAGAGGACGGTGGAAAATTTCCGTAGGTACGACGTTAAAAAATGTCGGGGCAGTTAGCACGAAGAACCTTCGCTCTCCCATGTCGCTTCATCTATGGAGTGATTACTCCATAGAACTTTGTAGAACCACAACATACGGTTGCATGTGGTTCGGGCCTTTTCATCAATTATCTGAACCGGTTCCTCCTGATAAGTGAGATCCGGTTTCAGCTCTTCAATATCCCCCAGCTGAAAGGTATTTGATAGCTTAAGACACTTCCTCAGCTGAGATATGTGAAATACGTCGTGCACATTGGAAAGTGTTTCTGGTAATTCCAGCCGGTATGCTACTGATCCACATCTTTCTGTAATCTGAAATGGACCGATGAATCAGGGTGCCAACTTTCGTCTCACCCCAAATCTGTTCACGCCCTTCATTGGAGACACACGTATATATACGTGATCACCGACTTCAAATTGCAACCAGCGTCTTCTCCGGTCCGCATATTGTTTTAGTCGGGATTGGGCGGCTTTTAGGTTTGCTTGAATCAGCCGAACCTTTTCCTCCGCATTGTTGAGAAGATCAATCCCGAAGGTGACCCTTTCGCCAGACTCACACCGATTCAGCTGTGTGCGGCTTTTTCTCCCGTATAGCGCCTCATAGGGCTCCATTTTGATGCTGGATTGCTACCCGTTGTTGTACGAGAACTTGGCCAACAGTAAGTGATCATCCCAATTCTTACCGTGGTTGATAGCGCAAGATCGTAGCAAATCTTCTAAAATCTGATTTACCCGCTCAGTTTGCCCCTCCGTATGCAGGTGGTATGCTGAACTATGGATCAGTTTCATCTCCAAAGAATCATGTAGCTGCTCCCAAAAACGAGACACAAATAAAGTGCCCCGATCCGATGTGATAGTGCAGGGTACGCCGTACAAGCATAGGATCCGTGAGATGTACAATTCAAGCATACTTCTTAGCGTTGTAGTTGGTGTTGACCGGGATAAAATGGGCAACTTTGGTGCCGGTCGACGATCACCCACACTGAATCATGCTTCTGAAATGGCGTGGGTAAACCGACGATGAAGTCCATGCTCACATCTTCCCACTTCCAGGCAGGAATGCCCAGTGGTTGTAGCAGTCTCGGTTTTCTCATGTGGTCTGCCTTCACCCTTCGACATGTATCACACTCGGACATGTACTTTGTGATCTCCTGCTTCATCCGTGTCCACGAAAACTTTTTTCTGAGTTCTTGATACATCTTGTTGCTGCAGGAGTGAATAGAAAACTTCGACAAGTGAGCCTCATTAAACTCTAGGTTACAGGGTACGACGATCCGGTCCTTGAACCATAGGACGCCGTCTCCATCTTTCCGGAAGCATTTAAGCTCCCCACAGTCTACACGTCTCCACAAATGCGACATGCCCTTGTCATGTTTCTGAGCTGACGCTATTTCTTCACGGATGGTGGGGATCAAAGCTAAGTTGTAGAGAGCTCCATGTGGAATCACATGCAATGGTAACTCGCTCTCTTCCAACGGTGTGATGGTCAGATTGTTGACGTGTGACTTGCGACTTAGCGCATCCGCCACTACGTTTGCCTTGCCGGGGTGATAATGGATCTCTATTTCATAATCCTTTATAAATTCCAACAATCTTCTCTGCCTCATGTTTAACTTCTTCTGAGTGAATATGCACATGAGGCTTTTGTGGTCGGTATATAAATGCACGAGGTTACCGAGTAGGTAGTGCCTCCACATTTTGAGTGCGAGTACCACGGAAGCGAGCTCTAAGTCATGAGTTGGATAATTTTGCTCATGGTTTCTAAGATGCCGTGATCCATATGCGACCACCCTTCGGTCTTGCATCAGCACACATCCGATCCCAATGCCGGATGCATTGCGGTACACATCGAACGGTTTTGTTGTGTCTGGCTGCTCCAAAACCGGTGCTGACGTTAAGTGCTTCACTAATGCCTTGAATTTTTCTTCACATGATTGACTCCAAACATATTTGGTAGCCTTCTTCAGCAGCTCGGCCATAGGCTTTGCAATCTTCAAAAGTTCGGAATGAACCTCCGATAATATTCTGCGAGTCCGAGGAAACTCTGTACCTCGTGAACCGTTATCGGGGACTTCCAATTCAGCACTTGTGTGATCTTACTCGGGTCTACAGCGATGCCCTCTGCTGAGATAATATGACCAAGAAAAGGCACTTGTGATATCCAGAATTCGCACTTGCTAAATTTCGCGTATAGTTTGTGATCCCCAGCCGTTGCAAGACTATACACAGATGCTTCGCGTGTTCTTCCTCCGACTTGGAATATACCAATATGTCGTCGATGTAAGACCACAACAAACTTGTGCAGCTCCGGCATGAATACCGAGTTCATCAAGTACATGAAGTGAGCTGGATTGATGGTGAGGCTGAAGGATATGACCAGATACTCATAAAGCCCATACCTCGTCGAGAACACCGTCTTCGGGATATCCTCAGCCCGTATCTTAATCTGATGGTACCTGGATCTTAAGTCCATCTTGGAAAAGATCTTTGCTTTGACCAACTGATCAAACAACATGTCGATCCGTGGCAACGGGTACTTGTTCTTGATGGCTACGGCATTTAGTGGACGATAGTCCACGCAAAGCCACAACATCTCATCCTTCTTCCCCAGAAATAACGCCGAACAACCCCATGGCGAGGAGCTCGGCCTAATAAAACCCTTCTCCAGCAGGTCCATTAACTGCGTATTCAGTTCTGCCAATTCCTTTGGCGCCATATTGTACAGCCTTCGGGATATTGGCATAGTTCCCAGTGCAAGTTCAACCTTGAACCTTACCTCTCGGTCGGGCAGAATCCCCGATAAATCATCCGGGAACACGTCAGCGAACTCACGGACTACTGGAATGTCTTCCAATCTGATGGTGGTGGATTGATATATACGTGGAAGTTTTATTTCTGGACTGTCCTGAAATAATGAATATGACTCGTGCATTTCTGAGTGTAGATGCATGACTCGGAGGGCGGTGTCTAAAACAGCGCCGTGGTGGGTTAACCACGACATCCCTAAGATGACATCGACCTTTTGTCCCTCTAAAACTAAGAGAGACATGGGGTATACTCTACCCACTAAGCATAATGGTGCTTTGGAAACCATCATGCTTACTGAAATTTTCCCACCTGGTGAACAAATCAAATATGGACTTTCGGTGGGTAGTATTTGCAAGCTGTGCTTAGCAATAAAAGCTTGGCTAATAAAATTATGCATGGCGCCTGAATGAAATAACACTATGGTGGGATGCTAGTGGAGTTGGAACATACCCGCAAGGATTGGCTCCCCCTCCGGCACGTCCTCTATGGCGAGCTGGTGGACAGTGCCGGGCTTAGGATTTGCCCACCGCGCATTAATGGGGTTCCGGGGCTGATTCCTCCCCGAAAACTGTGGTGCCACTCCGCCGCCTTGCCTCTTAGGACAGTTGTTGGTGAAGTGTCCTGGGCGACCGCATTTGAAGCATGCGGTTGACGGCTGGCATGTGCTTGGGGATGAAAGCCCGGCATGCGCTGCTGAGGTTCCAACACATGCGGCATCGCCCACTGCTGCTGTTGTTGCTGTGGAGGTGGTGCTGGCTGTGCCGGCCTGAACGCCGGTGGAGAATATGGCCGACTGCGGAATGGCATCGGCCTCTGTGTTGGCTGCCAGCGTTGACCCAATGGTGAGCGATACACCATCCGGTATTTTTGAGAAGGACCACCTCCCTCTCCGCTGCTCTGCGGCGCGCTTCACTTCTTCTCCGCCGCTGCTAACTCCTTGCTGGAGTCCTCCTGAACAATTACAGCATCAATAATGTCATTGAGGCTGCCGCGATTGAACATTGCCAGCTTGTCCTTCAGGAGTGGGTTAAGCCATTGGTAAAAATGATCCCGCTACTTCTCATCGGTATCAGCGTGATATGAAGCATAGGGCACGAGATTGTTGAATGCCCTGGAGTATTCCAGCGCGTTCCTCCTTCCTTGCGGCAGGCGAAGGAACTCCTGTGTCTTCCTTTTCATAAGACCCGGCGGTATGTGATAGGCCCTGAATGCCGTCCGGAACTCCACCCAGGTCATAACTTGCTCGGTGGGTTGCGAGGCACATAAGTTCACCCACCAAGCGCTCGTGGACCCTTGAAGATGTTGAGCCACGAACTGAGTCTTGCGCTGCTCACTCACTTGGAGCAGCCCAAACTTCATCTCCATCGTGCGGAGCCAGTTGTTCGCATCGAGGGGTTCATCCACCCTTGAGAATACCGGGGGATGAGTAGCCAGAAAGTAGGAGTAGGAGCTTTGTTGGCGCTCCTCACGGTCTTGACGCCTCTCCGGTCAATACGTATTAGCAATTAAGGTTTGCAGCAACTCCGTGTGCTGCTGATGAGAACCCGCCATAGCCGCAACGATGTCGGCTAATGTAACCGTTGGCGGTGGCGGTTGTTGCTGTTGCTGCTGTTGCTGTTCTGAGGAATTCTCGGGAGGCTGTTGGGAGGCATCTCCCCCCTTACTAGAACCCCCCAACTTCCGGGTTGGCACGAGTGCGAGTCATCCTGAAATTCAAAACAGCAGTGATCAGCACATGTCATTCTTAAAATTCCATATAAAACAGTAGGTATTGAAGTGACACATGAATAAACTTGCACAACATTCACATATATTGATCAAGCATAAACATTATACAAGATACATTATTCTCGGGTCTCCGAAAAGTCGTGCTCATGTCATCACTACCTATACATATCCTACTGTCGACACGACATGTCACTGATTACAAAAGTTTTTATACATCACCCTCGCTGCCCTACTTGGCAACGGTAACCCACTACTCGGAGTAGAACTCGACCTCCTGTGGGTCGTCCTCCTCCGCTACCTCTACTGGTGGCTACGGGTCCTTGACCTCCTCTTCCGGTTCAGGTTCCCACATCGCCGGGATACCCAAAGCCACGGGTACGGCACCTACCATAGGTAGGCCCACTATCGGAGGCACGAGATCATGCAACTCATGCACCTCGTGCATGGCTTGGTTGTAGTCCTCTTCCCAGCCCTGGCTCTCCTCAACAGCACCATCACACTCATGAGTGAGGATCTCATTTTGCTGGGTCAAGACCTGCACTTGCTGTTATAAATCCGTGATGTCGACGCGGCTTTCTCTTTTCGCCTTCTTCAGACGATGCAACTGATTATCTTGTTTGTTCAGTCGCTTTATCGTCAGAAGGAGAACATTGCGGAGTGAGCTGTGAGCACTCTTGAAATGGTCTCCATGGCTGGTGATCTCCTTGAGCTTCACGCAAGACAATCTGTATGGACAGCTTGGCTGTCCATCACGGTCTTCCATTCCCTCGACTGGAGGCTGAGGTTCGCCTCCGCGGGGTTGTACCTTGGGCAACCCGGATCTATTGCCTCCAAGTACCTTTCCCTCCACATGTGATTAGATTGCCCCTCCACTGGGACCAGCGTGTATGGAGTGCCCTCCATAGCTCTCACGTGTAGTTGACAGAAACGTGACATGGTGTCACGAGCTGCCACTTGCCACATTTCCTCCGGCTGTCTACCTTTTACCGTGACGGTGAACGGTGCCCAATCGGGTGGCGTAGGTCCTGCTGGAACTTTGACATGGATGGTCCACGTCTTGTTCCCCTACTCACCTTCCTCCTCGGTGAGGTACTGCGGCATTTCCACGTACCTGAAATATTGAATCATTTGCCGTAACACTTCCGGATAACCGCTGCGTTGAGAACAGTGGGAGACCACCCACCCATTCTCCATTTGTTTATCCGCTGTCATCTGTAGAAACATATTTGAAAAAGATCAAATATTCATTTCAACAATAAATCATTTATTTATAACATTAAAACATGTCATTGAACTCGTAAAACATGGAAACACAATTCAAACTTTGACAAATTTGACTGCTGGTTTGCTGCCCAAACTGACAGCCCTGACCAGTTTCCATTTCAACCTGATTTAGACCATGCTAAAGCCGAAACCACTTCTGGAGCTCAACATCAAAGTTAAAGCTAACTTCAGTATCTTTCCAGAAAGTATTTTATTGGCCTATGATATTTCCTGGTTCAAAAGTTATGAGATGTCAAAGTTGACAGAATTTCTGGAGAAAATTGGACAGCACCTCCCTGCTTGAGGTACTGATTTGATCCAAGAATTCCAGTTAATTGTACACCAAATTTGACAAAACTTTATGTTACAAAGTTGTAACTCATCTCATGTAGTTTGCATAATTACCTCATTTTCTATTTTTAGATTTTTGTGCACGAAGTTAAGCTCAATTTACAGAGAGTTACAGAGAGTGTTTGCTCTGCCCTTTTTTTCTGGACAGTTTCAACTCTACTGCATTTTTCGACTGGTTAAGGGATGAGAAACCTCCGGACTTCAACATAAAAGTTGTAAATCTCTTCTAAAGCTTTCCAGAAATGTATCATATGACCCCAACCTCGAAATAAGTCAACCTCTAACCTCTGTCTAACTTCAGCCTTATTTCAACTGAAAACAGAGGACTGTGTCCATAGGATCCTATAAGTTGAAAACTTATTAACTTTGAACATCCTGTTTAAGGGAAGAAGTTACATCAATGTTTTAGTGCTCTGGATCAAACCTTCACGTTTTACAATGAGTTTGCTCATTTAGTGGGGTGTGACGTTGATGCGTCACCAGTTCATGTCGGTACTATGTTCCTCACAAAGAAAAACCTATACCGGACTTAGCTGGCTTCGTTAGTTCAGTGGCACTAAACGTCTCTCGCACACGTGTGCTACTCGTCTACCAATTTGTGGTTAGACTATCAGCAAATAACTCACACAATCGCCGGGCTCGGCTGCACACCGAACCCGGGCCCAATACAGTCCATACCACCATCCGTCATCACTCGCACGGTTGTTCTCAAGCCAATCACGCCTTGAGCTACGTGTTCACATTACTAACCACGTGACGGGGTCTCCCAAACTTGCCCGTAGCACGCCAGGGAAGGGCGTTGCTCGAATAACCCAAAACCACATGAGGAGTCGTAGAGGATACTAAAGCTGGCCAGGTTACCTGCCACCCGTGAGGCTCCACCCTTTAGCTTGTGCGCACTGGTGGACAGCGCTTACATGCACCCACCAAGACATATGACGTCCCGAGATGCATGATTTTCTGACATAAGCAAATAGGTCATTATTACCACTTTCTATACACTAATAACATCCTTATATGGGACACTAACTTGTTCCTCACCGAGTTTTTAAAAAAGAGGACCTTTTTAGTGCGTTAAACCTCAAGTGAGCTCTGATACCACGCTGACAGGGCCTCATGGCCTCGTCAAGCCAGGATCACGCTGAGGGGTGCTGCATTGCACAGCACCGGATAACACACATAAAAGGTACAAAGCAGAAGCAATGTATATTACATAAAAGAGTTTATGAACATGTTTAGAATAAAATAAGGTCAGTCCACACACACAGGCGTAGACTACGCACAGAGTTTACGTTCAGCCCGTTAACGTGTCCCCTCTAGCACACACACGTACTAACACGGCGGCGTGCACGACTCCCACTCGAAGGGGTTTCCCTCTTGGGGTTCCGTGCAGTGAGCATGATGGCTCAGCAAGTCTGACCTGTCTTTCCTATACATGAAACTTCTACATGCTGGATTACAGTGTAAATGGGAAAGTAAGTTGCAAAGGACTCGTCTAAGTAGTTTAACCTTACTTTCAAGTTTTAGCAGCTAGTTGTGGAGAACCTCACGTAAGGCACATAAGAGAGCCGTAATCAAATAAGAAACGCATTTCTCTCATGTGCTTTGCCCAAGGTTGAAAAGAACTTTAATTAGCTCTAAACTATAGCAAGTCGTTAACAATCAAGGTATAGCTTTCAATCAGCAACTTTTACATGACTCTAGCCTGTTCTTTCTACGTCACGGTACAGTGAACAAGTGGTACTCACTGACCATGAGGGACGGTGACTATAATTGATTTACACCTGCATGGTTACCCAATAACCCGTCACGTACGCCCGTACTTGATGTTGCCTACAGCAACCATCACGGACGTCGTACGCAACCACCTTTCATCTGTCAGCCAAATGTCGAACCGGTCCTATCATCCCGAGCAAGTGGTCTCTGCACGCGCATCCGCAGTGCCACCAGCCGATTTACACCTCAAGCTCACAACCTACCCTATGGACGACAAGCAATGCCTCAACACCCAGCTACTAAAATTACATCGGTTTCCCACTTCCCATATATCCGGTAGGTCTTCGGTACTGTTCTAGCTTGTTCAACAGGCCCGCACACGGCTCGGTCCTCAACCGACACAAGCGGAGCTATGGCACCCAGGCCCCAACGTCCTTCTTCCCTTACTCTCGGCTCGGTCTCATTTTTCTTGCCATGTGTTTCATTTGCTATCTTTACCCGAGTAGTGTGCCTCTAGCCTATTCTCGCGAGCAGTTCCAACTACTGGACTTGGTCCGAATCCTACACTATCTTAGCGTTGCAGTATCTAATCGAGGTTTACAAACCTAAGCCCAACCCGGGTTTTTCTTGGCTATGCATTTAGGTTTTCAAACAAGACTCTAATGCAGAAATAAAGTGGATACTCAATGTAAGTTCTCAAAACAATAAAGTCTATAAAATGGTTAGTGCAAACTGAAGCTTGCCTTGCTGCTGTTGGTTGTAGGCTAGCTGTTCCTCAGGATTGATGAAGTCTAAGACTTCAGGCTCTTCCTCAACCTTAGCGACTACATGAGATAAACATATGTATATGTCAATTGGAATGCATTTGAATTTGAAGTTGAGATTGTTAAGACTATAAATATTGCTATACAGTCCCGATGAATCTGAAATTTTTACTGTGGTTTGGATACAACCTAAACAGAGACCTGGCCAAGTTTCACTTGCAGCAAAGCTCATTTGAGCCCTCCACAAATAATTGTGTATTTGGCCTTAATTGGAGCTCTTAGGGTGTTCTAGGGATTTTCATGGAGCAAGCCATGACTTTATGAAAACTAAATTTTCTGAGGGTTCTAATGGTGTTGGTTTCACTTAATTTGAAGACTCCTAGCCGAAGATATGAGCTAAACAATTTCAGATAAAATCTGAAAATATTTCTGGACATTTTCCATTTTCTCTGTAACAGTTTTATTAATCACACCATTAGGAGGTCCAAATGAGCTCAAATGGATCTGAATTTTTTATGGTAACTCTGGGACTTTATGAAGACCATCCTGGCAAAATTTCAGAATTTTCCACCAAGGGATCCTCCAGTTAAAATTCTAAACAGTTTAAAGTTTGAAGAATTAATTCTGGACAAATAATTATTTTCATACAGTGAAAATCGATTTGTAGGAAATTACTCAGAGAGCTGAACCCATCAAAATTTGGTTCACTCGATTTGGAGTTTCCTAGCCAAAGTTATGTGGGTTTGAAGTTTGAATTAAATCTGAAAATCGGGAAAAAACTTTAAATTGCTGCGCGTGGGACCGGGGCTACGTGTCAACTCCTCAGCGGCTGACACATGGGGCTATGGAGTTTTTTGCGCGCAGCCACAGATTATCCGGTGCCACAGCTGATCCACGGTTTAAATATCTGCTCGCTGACACGTGGGACCGGGGGCTTCTTCAACCTCCCGACACCCCGGGCTCGGCCGCCGCCCCCCTCGCCGGAGTGCTCGTCGGAGGGGCTCTGCCGTGCGCCAAACTCCAAGAATTTCACCACCTCTTTCTAATCCCACACGATGAATAGGGTGCTGGACTTAGCTCGACATGACACCTACCAGAACATGAAGTGTCAGTGTCGGCCCAGCAGATGCTTTCGTCGGCAACGAGCGGCGGCTTCAGAAGAACTTTGGCCATGTCGGCCGGGCTTCCTAGCACCCCAAATGATCGAGCAAACGGTTGTAGAGCATTAGTGCACCCTAGAGAAGGTCGTCATGAACTCAAAGGAGCTCAGAAACGGCCGCAACTAGGATGTCACCGTGCGACCAAAGTCAGAAATCGGAAATACTAGCAAAACTCGAAGAACAGTGGCTACACCCGACGGTTCTCTGAAGTTTCGGATCCTATAGACTCGCACGGATGTCTAGAAGAAGTTCTCTAAGTTTGGTGATGAGTGGTGCGGTGTGTAGCACGAATTTTGCGAAGTGGTCCGGCAGCCTCTTTTTGTACACTGGCTCAAAACCGTGAAATTCCAGCGACGGCAGCTTATGTCACGCTGCCGGAGCTTGCGGTAATGGAAGAGGGAACTATGACAAACCTCTTTGCTCTTTACAGATTGTGAAAAGGTTGACTGTGGTGGTCAGAAGAGTTGTTCCCGTGGCGGCGGCTTGAGTTGAACCGAGGAAGAAGAGATGGCGCGGTGGAGCTCAAGGAAGGTCATTCACGGTCTGGAACCGGTGCAAAACGTCGAGCAAAAATCGGCAAACTCGGTTGTGGTCTCATATCGCTGTGACAACCACTGGTTCGGCCGGGCAAAGGCGGAACCGAGAGCTCGGGTGAGCGGCGATGTGTAGCAAGGTTAATTGCTTAGAAAATTGTTTTGAATAAACCACTTAATGAAAAGTTCTAATTTCTGGTCCAGAACATTTTCCTGTGACAAGGAACTCACACGAAAAGTTTCAGCTTTATTGAAGCCCTGGATCACCCCTGTTCTGTTTAACCTCTTTAGGTGCTCAAAACACAAGTGGGGAAAACACTTAGCACTTGATCATGTTGATTAACCCAAACCCAAACCTTAGCACCAGTATCATTTTAAATTCTTAAACAGAGTTCCAGTTTATAAACTTGTCATTAGAACTTGTTAGCAAAATCTTTACAATTAAATGCATATGCATATTCATCACGTGTAGCATCTACGTGAAGATTGTCAAACAATCGGAGTGGAGATCAAAGAGGGAGGGAGGCGAGTGGTCAACCCTCATGTGGTCTTCACTAAATGAACATTATATACTAGTCCCCTGCAAAACAAAGGCATGCCCTGGTTTGCATCCAAATTTACAAGTTTTTATTTGTATACACTTTATATTGTCTAGAATATTAGTTTTGCATTATGGTTAGGTTTGTATGACACTCCACATGCATGACCCAGAAAAACCCTGGAGTTTGATTTAGAGTAGGTTATCACTTAATTATAACTTCTGATCTCAAGTTAACAAAAGAGAATTAAAAGAGGCATAACTCGAGTAGGCCATTTCCTACTCGTGAAGCGGGATTAAAGGGGATCAATCAGAAGAGTTGGGAATTGATCCTCTTAGTTGGGAATGGAGACCGGACAGTATGGATGGAAGGCTCAAGGACGTGGTCCTGTGAACCTAGTCTCTGTCTAAGTCGATTAAGGCCCGTTCTCGTGTGTGGCCCCGCTGTACAAGTTTGAGTTGTGTACCGATGCATACTGGCTAAATAAGACCCAGAAAACCGATGTAACATGTTAACCTGGGTGTCGCGGCAATCCCCACCGTCTTATGCAGATGCTGAAAGGATAGAGAAGTCGGCTGTACGAGGGTTTGCCATAGTGAGACTTAATCCAAGTCAGTGGGACCGGTTCAATATTTGGGTGTCGTATGAAAGGTTGCCACATACGACGTTGAGGGGATCGGTTGATCACCGGTATCGGATGGGCATATGTGTCGTGTCAGACGGGTGTTTTTGATTCGAATCACCGTCGCTCGCGGTAGTGAGCATACTTGTACACTGAGTCGTGACGTAGTAAGAAACTGGGAAAAGTTAATATGCTTCGTGAGTAATCCTCATATTGGAGATGAGGGATGATCAACACCTTCACTAAATTTTTACTTTCTACCTTGGGCTACTAGCGTCAAGACAAAGCGTTTCTTGTTTGATAGTGGAGTCTCGGCATTGATGGCGCAAGGTCTGTATGGGTCTGGGGAAGCTCACGAAAGTTACTTTCTCCTCGGGCAAGTGGCATCGAGATGAGGCGTTTCTTGTTTGATTGTGGAGTCTCGATGTAAATTGTGCGAGGGCTATAAAAATTGCTTAAAACTTGAAGTAAGGACTCTCCTTTAGCTCAAGTTCATATTTTGTAGAAACTTCTATATTCAGCCCTCTATTTTCAGCATGTAGAGTTTCATTACTAGGGGTTGACCGTTAAGTCTTGCTGAGCTCATGCTCACGGATACTGCATGAGTTGTTTTGCAGGTAATAACACTACGCTGATAAGTACGGTTGTCCGATGAGACTCGAAACTCTCCGAGTGGTGAATTCATGGAAACCCCTACCGCTGCTTTTGTTATCGTGTTGCAAGTAAGAAGGGTCCTCGGGCTGGACGTCTTCTCTGTTGCTTAGCATAGATATGTGACTTGAGTTGTATCAATCTTCCGCTGTAGATTATTTTGAGAAGTATTTGTAAAATTTATATTTTGTAAGCTTTTGCTTGATTTATGTAATATGATACTCTATTATGTGTGCTGTTGGGTGCCGCATCGCAAGCACCATGCAATGTGATTCCCGGGCGAGCGACATGGCCCCGTGATCGGGTCCGGGCCCTCACATAAGCTCCTCGGTGGAGTGGAAAATAGAGACCCGATCACTTCATTTGCAAGTCAATTTGGCTCATTGATTAGTGGGGTCCACCCATTCTCCTCCCACAAAAGATTTTCCTAAATGTCTTCCAAATTTAGAAAGTGACTAAGTCAAATATGGGCAGCTTCTTCCAAATTTGAATTTGAAATTTGAATTAAAATGCCCTTTAATGTTCTCTTGCAAATGCTTAGCCAAACACTTCCAAATGTGGTGAAAATTTGTATTCTCAGGAAGTTGGAGCTGAGGAATTTAATGATAGGATCAGCTTTCAAATTTGGATACCGTAAACATAAAATTTGAACCCACAGTTTTGAATCCTCTTTCTGGGATGACCAAATTTAAATTTTTGAGTAAGCACGCTTTTTTGCTTTATAGAACAATTAGCTCACTCATGATCATAAGCTGAACCTTACAAGTTCCATTTACATGGCCAAACAAGTGTGGAATTTTACATTCCTCCCCCCTTAAAAGAATCTCGTCCTCAGATTACAAAAGAAGAACGAGACGGGAGAGGTAATTACGAACTGTACAATGATAAACGTTCGGGATAATTGGTGCGGAGGTAATCTTCACTTTCCACGTCGCCTCTTCCACGGTATGATTACTCCACAGCACCTTGTAAAATTTTATTGTCTGGTTCCGGGTTATCCGGGTCTTTTCATCCACAATCTGAACCGGTCGCTCGATGTAGGTAAGATCCGGTTTCAATTCGTCGATTTCTTCGGTGCGGACAGCAGCGGTGAATTTGAGGCATTTCCGTAGCTTTGACACATGAAATACATCCTGAACACATGCAAGGCTTGCCGGTAGGCCACGGGTCCGCACTTCTCCGTGATAGCAAATGGAGCTATAAAGCGGGGAGCGAGTTTCTCCTTTACACCGAACCGGTGAATTCCCTTCATCCGAGATACACGAAGATAAACGTGCTCTCCGATGTCAAAATGCAACGGCCTACGCCTTTGATCAGCGTAGCTCTTCTGTTGGGATTGTGCAGCCTCCAAATTCTCTTGTATCAACCGAACTCGGTCTTCGGCTTCATTGACAAGATAAACCCCGAACAGTACCCTTTCACCAGACGCACACTAATTCAGCGGTGTGCGACACTTCCGGCCGTAGAGAGCCTCATATGGTGCCATTTTGATACTCGCTTGATACCCGTTGTTGTATGAAAACTCTGCCAACGGTAAGTGATCATCCCAATTCTTACCGTGGTGGATGGCACATGCTCTCCACATGTCTCGTAGCACTTGGTTCACCCTCTCCGTTTGTCCGTCGGTCTGAGGGTGATATGCGGAGCTTCTAATCAGCTTGGTGCCCAACGAGGCGTGCAGCTACTCCCACAACCGAGCAACGAACAGCGCACCTCGATCTGAAATGATGGTCTTCGGGACACCGTGTGAGCATAAAATTCTTGAGATATATAACTCCGCATAATGCTTGGCTCGATAATATGTGATCACTTGTATGAAATGAGCTGATTTTGTCAACCGGTCAACAATCACCCAAATCGACTCATGCTTCCAGGATGTGAGCGGTAATCCGACGATGAAATCCATACTAACATCCTCCCATTTCCATGCCAATATCTTCAGTGGTTGTAGCGGTCCAGCTTTCCGCATATGATCAGCCTTGACCTGTCTACACGTATCACACTCGGATACGTACTTAGCAATTTCCCTCTTCATCCGCGTCCACCAAAATTTTTGTTTTAAATCTTGGTACATCTTGTTGCTGCCAGGATGAATGGAAAACTTCGACAGGTGGTCTTCATTCAAAATCTTCTTCCGAAGTTTCATATTAAGCGGTACAACTATACGGTCGTTAAACCATAGCGTACCATCATTATCCTTCCAGAAACACTCCATCTCTCCGTTGTCTATTCTTCTCCATATGTGAGACATACCCCTGTCTTTTCTTTGAGGCTCAACAATCTCTTCTCGGATCGTTGGAATGAGAGCAATATTATAAAGTGCTCCATACGGAATGACACAGAGACTCAGTTCTTCATCTTCCAACTCAGCAACTGCCAAGTTGTGAACGTGGGCTTTCCGACTAAGCGCGTCAGCAACCACATTCGCTTTTCCCGGATGGTAGTGGATCTCGATTTCATAATCTTTTATGATCTCCAACCATCTCCGTTGTCTCATATTCAACTTCTTCTGCGTGAAGATATATTTCAAGCTTTTATGGTCGGTGTAGAGGTGGACAAGATTGCCAAGTAAATAATGTCTCCACATCTTTAACGCCAACACCACAGCAGCAAATCGAGATCATGAGTTGGGTAATGCTGCTCGTGGTTTCACAGTTGACGAGACCCATACGCAACCACACGCCCTTTTTGCATAAGAACACAGCCGAGACCCATGCCGGATGCATCACAATATACATCAAATGGCTTCGTCGTGTCCGGATGAGCAAGAACTGGAGCTGTTGTGAGATGTTTCGCCAATGTCTTGAATGCGGCTTCACATGCTGCATTCCACACGTATTTGGTGCCCTTTTTCAGCGGCTCTGTCATTGATTTAGCAATTTTTGAGAAGCTTGGAATGAACCTACGATAATATCCCGCTAACCTAGGAAACTTTGGACCTCATGGACAGATTTGGCAGATTTCCATTTCAGCACCTGTTCAATTTTTCTAGGGTCCACGGCAATACACTATGCTGAAATAATATGGCCTAGAGAAGGCACTTGATCAATCAAGAACTCACATTTGCTGAACTTAGCATATAATTTGTGGTCCCTCAACTTTTGTAGCACGATACACAAATGCTCAGCGTGCTCTTCTTCGGGTTTGGAGTAAACAAAAATTTCATCGATGAATACCACGACGAACTTGTCCAACTCCGGCATGAACACCGAATTCATCAGATACATGAAGTGTGCCGTAGTGTTGGTTAACCCAAATGACATGAAGAGGTACTCATAGAATCCGTATCTCGTCGAGAAAGCTGTCTTCGGTATGTCCTCCGGTCAGATCTTGATTTTATGATATCCAGACCGAAGATCCATATTTGAGAATACCTTCGCCCCAACTTGTTGATCGAATAAGATGTCGATGCGGGGCAACGGATACTTGTTCTTTATAGTAACAGCATTTAGAGGACGATAATCAACACATAGCCTCAGTGTTTCGTCTTTCTTCTTAAAGAACAGCACAGAGCAACCCCAAGGTGAAGAACTTGGTCGTATGAAACCCTTGCTCATGAGTTCATTCAGCTGCTCTTTCAACTATGCTAGCTCATCAGGTGCCATCTTCTAAGGCCTTCATGATGTAAAAGTCCCAAAAACGTGAATGCAAAGAAACGGATGATTGAACGTCATTGTGTTTCGGGTTCATGGAAAATGGGACTTACAAAAAAATCTTACATGGGATGGTATAAGTGGAATTCAACAACACGGGTTCAAGCACTCATTTGAATCTGTTGGACCAAGGTGGAGTTAAACCCATGTGTCAATCATACATGTGCATGAGAAAGAATTAAAAGAAGATCTTTAGACTCAAAGGCTCAACTCAAATCGCCCCCAAACTTTTCAATACACATGGAACCTTATGCATTTGAAATTGAGGAGATTTATGGTGGCAATTTTCTGCTTTTAGGGTGAGCTAAAAAGTGGTTAATTGAGATCATTTGCAAAAATTTTGCTGAATTCAAATTTGAAAGGCAAGGATCAAACTGAATTTGTGAGGTTCAGACTTGGACCAAAAAGTGATCAGGTATGTGCTATGAGCAAACCAAACTTGTTCACTAAAATTCAAAAGTGGTCATTTCAAAATTGGAATACAAACTGTGGTTGCAAACAATTTTAAGTGCAGCAACCAGATTTAAAAGTTGATTCCATAATTGAAATCCTGAGCCCCAAATTTGCGGGAATATAAATGTTCACCACATTGGGAAGTATTTTGGCTAAGCAAGTGCAAAAGGGCACAAAGGGGCATTTGAATTCAAATTCTAATTTGGAATAAGATTGGACACATGTCCAAATGAGTTCCAAGAAGTTAGCTCCACATATTTGAATTAGGTCAATTACCAAAATTTGGAAGTACTTTTGGGGAGGAACCGGGGTGGACCCCAATGTCATTGAGCCAATTAGACTTGCTCCCTAAGTCTTCTCTCTCTGTCCACTGGGGCCCAGCTGTCTGTGAAATGAGCCACGGGCTCTGTTTTGCCTCTCCTGAGCGCTTGACAGCAGTGGTGCAGCGGCGACAGCGCACGCGCTCAATGCTTCCCGGCTGCTTCTACGATTGAACCGACTCGGTTGCGATCAACAAAATATCGCCCGGATGGCCACACCGCGCGGCAACTTCGCTCTCAGCTGCTCGCGCTCCCTCTATCTTGTGGTTGTGTCCCGTGCACACAACTTCTTCCTCCGCTACTGCGCACCCATCGGAGAAACGGTGCCTGGACGCCTCGGTGACTTTCACGCCGAACTTAGCCTCCCCACGGCGTCGCCGTGTCCCTCTCGAGGTGTCTGGCACAAGAGCCCTACGTTTCTTCCACTGGAACTCGGCACTGAGCTCGGGTTGTCTATCGAAGCCACCGTGAGCCGCTGGCCACAAGATCACGTCGCCCGCTCGCTACAGAGCGTATCACACCAAGTGTTGAACAGGAAAAAGGTGTGCCAACCCCTTTTCTTCACGCTGCTGAAAACCCTATTCCATTCCTCCACTGGAGCCACGGGAATTTCTAAAATACCGACGACATGTCCATAGGCCGTGGGTGTAGAATTTCCCAAAATTCGTGACAAGTAGCGCTTCTTTGCTCATCCTGATCATGGCATAGGCTAGAGACCTCCTTGTGAGTCACTGAGATCAAAAAACAAGGAGAATCATCGAGCCACAATGGTGTTCTTCGAGTTTTATCTTTTTCCGCCGGTTTTTGAGCTAGGGTGCACGATGACTTGGTATTTGGGGCGTTTCCAAGCCCTTTTGCTTGCATGACGACCTTTTCCATGAGTCACTGATGCTCTAGAGCGAAGAAACCGCGAGTTTGGGTTGGTAGGGGAGCTGGCCGACGTCGCCGGACATGGAACGAAACCGCTGCCCGTCGCCTGACCCCTTGCGGCCCTCTATAGCCCACCCCGACACCAAAAATGGCTTCTCTGACCTCCAAAACCCCAAAGCGGTGAAATTTGGGCCCGGGGACGATCGGGGAGCGAGGGGCCGAGGGGGGGGAGTTCTGCCGGTGAGGTGTTGCGCGCGTGGGAAAGAGGGAAGCCGGAGGTTGAAGAAGGTGTTGGTCCCACCTGTCAGCCGCCGAGAATTTAAATGGGGATCCTCTGTAGCTGCTGATCTTTTGTGGCCACGGGATGATAACTGTGTAACCCGTGTGTCCCCAAATTCTATTGGCTGGAGTTCAAAACTTGGGCCCAACCGATTTTCAGTAGGAAAACAAATCCAGAACTTGCTACAACTTTGCAAAAAATATATCTTTGTGTAGGAACCTCCAAATTTAGTGATTCAAATTGGGTTGGATTAGGATTGAACAACTTCATCCAAATATGCCACCCAACTTGTATGAAAGTCATTATTAAATTCTGGAAAATTCTTTAAAGCTTTTCAGCAAAAGAATTTTAGAAGGAGTTTGGTTCATCCAAAAATCCTCAAATTTTGCGAGAATATTCTTTAGGATGTTAGTAAACTTCTGAAAAATTTTCAGCTCATTTGGAGTTGATTTTCTTAGGAGAATTCTGATTTCAATTATCTGTGTTCAAATGAATACAGAAACAATTTCTCAGAATTTCCAAAATTTGGAAATTCAGTTCTGGGCAATTCCTAGTTCCAAAAATCCTAGGAAAATTCATGCATGCTACCTGAGCTATGTTTGAAATTGTGGTTCACTTGAATTTGCATGAAAGTGCAAATTTATTCAGAATTAATTCCTTTTTGCCTAAATGCTTATGGAATTGTTCTTAGTGATCTACTCATTGAAAATTCTAAATTTTCGTCCAGATGACTTTCTTGTGACAAGGAACTCACATGAAAAGTTTCAGATCCATTGGAGCCCTGGATCAGTACTGTTCTGTTCAACCTCATTAGGTGATCAACACACAAGTGATGAAACACACTTATCACTTGATCATGGTATTTAAACCCAAATCCAAACCACTAGCACCAGTGTCATTTTAAATTCTTAAACAGAGTTCCAGTTTTAAACTTGTATTTAGAACTTATTAGCAAAAGCTTTACAAATAAACATATATGCATATTCATAACGTGTAGTGATTCAACGGGGAAAGGCGGAGGAGAAGTGAAGCTTGGATCAAGGAGCAAGAAGGGCAGAGATTAAGTTTCAAGTCATCAACAACTAACTTCAAAATTATCTGACTTTATTCACCTGCAAAACCAAGGCAAGCTCCGGTTCGCATTTAAGTTATTTATAAAGTTTTTACTTTGTTCACAATTATGGTTTAGAGTTTGTATGTGCATTAGGTCAAGGATGCTTTATACTCCAAATGCATGACCAAATATACCCGAGAGTCAAGGGTAGAATATAGTTTCCCGCTGTAGAAGGTTGCCGTGCTAAATATGGTATGACATCTGGTAGAAGTCGAGTAGTTGGGATCTACTCGAGAGCTATAGTCGGGATTACATGGGTGTAGGTGAAAAAAGCAAACTAAAGTTTATATTTCTAAAGATGAGACCGGGCCGAAGGGTTAGGCAGCGACAAGACGAGGTATTGGCCGAGTAGCTCTGCCTGTGTCGGTTAAGGACCGAAGCGTGTGCGGCCCTGGGAGCAAGTATTGAACTGTGTACCGGATGCTTACTGCTATATGGGAACCAGGAAACCGATGTACCAGGTTAACTAGGTTGTAGAGGCATACCACATCGTCTCGTTAGACCTATGAGCCCGAGACTGCGCGAGTCTGCACGACTGATTCTACAGTCGAGTGTCCTGCGAAAGGTTGCCACATACGACGTAATGAAGGACGCCAGGTTTGGGTCTTCATAGCCGGGCGTATGTGTCGAGCTATCCAGGCAGTGTTTGATTCGAATCACCGTCCCTCGTGGTTATGAGTACCGCTTGCTCACATGTTGTGACGTAGTAAGAAAGTTGTGTGAGAACAGTTTGCAAAGTTTTAATTGCTGCTATGATTATTGTAAATTGCATGAAAACTCTGTTTGAAGTAGAGATCGAGCAAACTAAAGTTAATTTCCACCTTGGGAAGAGTAACATTGGAATGAAGTGTTTCTTGTTTGATTGTGGAGTTCCAATGTTGCTGGGCGCAAGGGTACGACTATGATAGCTAAAATCTGAAAGTTAAGGATAAACTCATAGGCGAGTCTTTTCGCAAATTACATGTTTAGGTATTAAGTTACTTTCATGTAGAGTTGCATGCTTTAGGAGAGGCGGATATGTCTTGCTGAGCCTTTGTGCTCACTCTTGGTATATGAGTGGTTTTGCAGGTTAATATCGACACATATAAAGAAGGTTGTCCGGTGAGATTCGCAGACTTCAGAGTCCTGTTACACATGGAGAACCTAGCCGCTGCCATGTCTTCCTGTTGCTAGCGAGAGGAGTCTGCAGGCTGGACCTCTTCTCGGGTGCTCATTAGTTATTCGACGTGAACTGTTAATAGACTTCCGCTGTAGCTATTTTATGTAAATTATTTGCAAAGAACATTTGTACGCTTCCTATTTTGATTTACGTGATACAATTATTCCTTATATGTGTGTTGTTGGGTGCCACATAACACGGCACCACCCAATGCGATTCCCCGGTGAGTGGCTCGGCCCCATGACACGAGCCCGGGTCCCCCACAGCGTGGTATCAGAGCCGCATAGGTAATAGCGCACAAAATAAGGATCGTATTATGGCAAAAACATAGGATACGGTGAGGAAACCGTATTAGGCCCACATAAGGACTATAGTAGTATAGTTACTTAAAGTGGAATGACTAACATACTTGTTATAATTCTGAATTTTGATTATGTAACGACGCACCTACGCTCAGGTAAGCATGGTAAGGAATGCCACCGAAAGTGGTTCAATTTCGGTTAGCTCCCCTGACGAGGAAAGTGGTACAGTGATAGGTCTCACGGCTTGGTGTGGGAAGTTAATATGAAACTCCTGGACTCTTCATGTTCCTGAGTTCATATGAAACGCTGGTCCCTGGCGTGCATTAGGCAAGAAAGTGGAAACCCGATCGTGTGGTTGGTAACGCGATAGTGTGTTCTTCTGGAATTAGCCTAGGAGGACATACCCAGCGCTTGCCATCGGCGTGCCCTGCAGGGCAGTAGGTGGTATCTGTTGGGTTGATAAAATTCACAACCGTGACGACCCGTTCGCGCTCTACTCAGGTTCCCCGTCTTGTGGTGTAAAAACACGATCACGTAACTTGAGACGTGGCTTAACTCAAGGACGTCCGTATGGCGATGATACGGACGTGTGTATTTACTTTCAAATATGGACCTGCCTGAAATGAAAACAACCCTTGAGTGCACCACTATTGAGTGTTTTCTGCAGGTACTAACCACGTATGTATTCCGTGTAGTACACGTGTGCGAGAGACCGTCTAGTGCTACAATTGAGACGTATATGCCAGTATAATCCGGTTAGGATTTTCTTTGGTGAGGCTACATAGTACCGACATGGTTCTTACGATGCATCGGCACCGTAATACATTTAATAATCTCTTCCCTATGAAGAAATGATTCATGAACTAACTTTCAACTAAAAATTGAAGTTTGAAACTAATATTAGTTACTGAACTCTTATTTTGAGCTTAGATTCAAATGAGAGAATGACTAGGCTTCAAAGATTTCAAAAACAGAGTGCTCTGTTTTCTGGTAGGAATTTTTGCTGGACTTTGATAGAGCATAACTCTGAGTATCTTTAACCAATTAAGGTCTGTGATACAGTTCTGGAAATATTTTCAAGTGCTCTACAACTCCTTTGTAGACCTCCAGAGCCAAATCACACGTTAAGTTGGTGAAAAGTCCAGTTGAAGGCAAACTGTCCAGAACCAGGACAGCAGCAAAACCTCTCTGCATCTTTCTGTTTTTAAGCCATAACGTCTTGTACCAAAATCCTTAAGGAGCCTATGATACACAGTTGGCAAGGTTATCAAATGTGCAACATTGTTGTAGTTCAAAGTTTGTTCAGATTCTTATTGTATTTGCAGATACAACTGTGATAAAGATAGCCACATACAAAGGAGATGCTGGCAAATTTTATCCAGGAATTCTGTCAACTTTGAGAAATCATCACTTTTGATCCATGGATGATCTAGAGGCATATAAGTACTCGTTGGAAAGATACTGAAGTTAACTTTAACGTCTTGTACAAAAATACTTAAGGAGCCTATGATAAACAGTTGGAAAGGTTATCAAATGTGCAACATTGTTGTAGTTCAAAGTTTGTTCCGATTCTTATAGTATTTGCAGATACAACTGTGATAAAGATAGCCACATACAAAGGAGATGCTGGCAAATTTTATCCAGGAATCCTGTCAACTTTGAGAAATCATCACTTTTGATCCATGGATGATCTAGAGGCATATAAGTACTCGTTGGAAAGATACTGAAGTTAAGTTTAACTTTGGTATTCAACGTGAGTTATGAAAATGTTTTTAACTGGATCAAAATCTGGGTTAAGTGCAGAAAGGCCTATTCTATATAGAAAAGAGGACTGGTTAGGCATACCCCAGGAAAGTGATTAAACTCTAGAATAGTTCGGTGGGGCGTGAAAACCCAATGTATTTCCAATGAGTTACCGGGCATGCCGGTTAACGGGACGTCGAGTACAAGATTGAACTGATGCTGGAAACAACAAAGATTTCATGAATGCCGTATAAGATGGCACCCAATGAACTAGCGGAGTTAAAGGAGCAACTAAGTGAACTAATCAGTGAAAGGTTTTATACAGCCAAGCTCGTTACCTTGGGGTTGCTCTGCGCTGTTCGTTATGAAGAACGACAAGACAATAAGATTAAGTGTTGATTATCGTTCGCTCAATGCCGTCATTATATAGAACAAGTACCCTGCCTCGCATCGATAGTTCATTCGATCAACTAGTTGGTGCAAGGGTATTCTCGAAGATGGTTGGAGCTCATAAAACATTATGATATCAAGATCCACTACCATCCGGGAAAAAGTGAACGCGGTTGCCGACACGTTTAGTCGGAAAAGCCACGTTCACAACTTGGCGACTGCTGAGTTAGAAGAAGAAAAACCCAGTCTCCGTGTCATTCCGTATGGAGTACTTTATACCATTGCTCTCAGTCCAACAATCTGAGGAAAGATTGTCGAAGTTCAAAGGAGAGACAAGGGTATGTCTCACATATGGAGAAGAATAGACAACGGAGAGATGAGGTGGTTCAGGAAGGACAATGAGTGTACTCTATGGTTTAAGGACTGTATAGTTATACCTCGTAAGATGAAGCTATACGGCCGGAAATGTCGCACACCGCTGAAGTGGTGTGAGTATGGCAAAAGATTACTGTTCGGGCTGATTAGTCAACAAAGCCGATGACCGAGTTCGGACAATAGAAGCGAACTTGAAGGCTGTACAATCCCGATAGAAAAGCTACATTGATCTAAGGCGTAGACCGTTGCATTTTGACGGTGGAGAACACGTTGTCTTTGCGTGTCTCCGATGAAAGAAATTCACCGGTCCGATGTAAAGGGGAGATTTTGCTCCCCTGGCTTTGGATCCATTTGCTATCGCGGAGAAGTGCGGACCCGTAGCCTAGCGGCTGGAACTAACCGGCAAGCCTTGCTGGTATTCACGACATATTTCACGTGTCACAGCTACGGAAGTGCTTTAAAGCTACCATTGCTGTCCGCACCGAAGAGATCAACGAATGGAGACCGGACCTTACGTATGTCGAGTGACCGATTCAGACAACCGATATAAGGATCTGAAACACCTGGAACAGGACATCAAGATTTTACAAGGTGCTATGGAGTAATCATACCACGGAAGAAACAATGTGGAAAACAAAGATTACTTCCGCAAAAACTATCCAGAACTTTTATCATCAAACAGTTTAGAATTACCTCTCCCGTCTCGTTCTTCTTTTGGAATCTCAGGACGAGATTCTTTTTAAGGGGGAAGGAATGTAAAAGTCCAAAAAACGTGAATGCAAAGAAATGGATGATTGAACGTCATTGTGTTTCGGGTTCATGGAAAATGGAACTTACAAAAATTTTCATACATGGGATGGTATACGTGGGGTTCAACAACACGGGTTCAAGCATTCATTTGAATGTGTTGGACCAAGGTGGAGTTAAACCCATGTGTAAATCATACATGTGCATGAGAAAGAATTAAAAGAAGATCTTTGGACTCAAAGGCTCAACTCAAATCGCCGCCAAACTTTTGAATACACATGGAACCTCATGCATTTGAAATTGAGGAGATTTATGGTGGCAATTTTCTGCTTTTAGGGTGAGCTAAAAAGTGGTTAATTGAGATCATTTGCAAAATTTTTGCTGAATTCAAATTTGAAAGGCAAGGATCAAACTGAATTTGTGAGGTTCAGACTTGGACCAAAAAGTGATCAGGTATGTGCTATGAGCAAACCAAACTTGTTCACTAAAATTCAAAAGTGGCCATTTCAAAAACGGAATACAAACTGTGGTTGCAAACATTTTTAAGTGCAGCAACCAAATTTAAAAGATGATTCCATAATTGAAATCCTCAGACCCAAATTTGTGGGAATATAAATTTTCACCACATTGGGAAGTATTTTGGCTAAGCAAGTGCAAAAGGACACAAAGGGGCATTTGAATTAAAATTCAAATTCTAATTTGGAATAAGCTTGGCCACCTGTCCAAATGAGTTCCAAGAAGTTAGCTCCACATATTTGAATTTGGTCAATTACCAAAATTTGGAAGATCTTTTGGGGAGGAACCAGGGTGGACCCCACTTGTCATTGAGCCAATTAGACTTGCTCCCTAAGTCTTCTCTGTCTGTCCACTGGGGCCCAGCTGTCTGTGAAATGAGCCACGGGCTCTGTTTTGCCTCTCCCGAGCGCTTGACAGCAGCGGTTCAGCGGTGACAGCGCACGCACTCGATGCTTCCCGGCTGCTTCCACGATTGAACCGACTCAGTTGCGATCGACAAAATATCGCCCGGATGGCCACACCGCGCGGCAACGCTTCGCTCTCAGCTGCTCGCGCTCCCTCTCTCTCATGGTTGTCTTCCGTGCACACAACTTCTTCCTCCGCTACTGCGCACCCATCGGAGCAACGGCGCCCGGACGCCTCGGCGACTTCCACGCCGAACTGAGCCTCTCCACGGCGTTGCCGTGTCCCTCTCGAGGTGTCTGGCACAAGAGCCTAACGTTTCTTCCACTGGAACTCGGCACCGAGCTCGGGTTGTCCATCGATGCCACTGTGAGCCACCGGCCACAAGATCACGTCGCCTGCTCGCTACTGAGTGTTTCACACCAAGTGTTGAACAGAAAAAAGGTTCGACAACCCCTTCTCTTCATGCTTCCGAAAACCATAGTCCATTCCTCCACTGGAGCCATCGGAATTTCTAAAATACCGACGACATGTTCATAGGTCATGGGTGTAGAATTTCCCTAAATTCGTGATCAGTAGCGCTTCTTTGCTCATCTGATCATGGCATAGGCTAGAGACCTCCATGTGAGTCACTGAGATAAAAAACCAAGGAGAATCATCGAGCCACAACGGTGTTCTTCGAGTTTTAGATTTTGAAGCCAGTTTTTGAGCTAGGGCGCACGGTGACATGGTATTTGGGGGTGTTTACAAGCCCTTTTGCTTGCATGACGACCTTTGCCATGAGTCACTGATGCTCTAGAGCGAAGAAACCGCGAGTTTGGGTTGGTTGCGGAGCTGGCCGACGTCGCCGGACATGGACCCAAGCCGCTGCCCGTTGCCCGACCCCTTGCAGCTCTCTATAGCCCACACCGACCCCAAAAATGGCTTCTATGACCTCCAAAAGCCCTAAGCGGCAAAATTTAGGCCCGGGGACGATCGGGGAACGAGGGGCCGAGGGGGGGAGTTCTGCCGGCAAGGTGGTGCGCGCGCGGGAAAGAGGGAAGCCGGAGGTTGAGGAAGGTGTTGGTCCCATCTGTCAGCCGCCGAGAGTTTAAACGGGGATCCTCTGTGGCTGCTGATCTTTTGTGGCTACGGGCTGATAACTGTGTAACCAGTGTGTCCCGAAATTCTATTGGCTGGAGTTTAAAACGTGGCCCAACCAATTTTCAGTAGGAAAACAAATCCCGAACTTGCTACAACTTTGCAAAAATCATATATTTGTGTAGGAAACTCCAAATTTAGTGATTCAAATTGGGTTGGATTCAGATTGAACAACTTTATCCATATATGCCACCCAATTGTATGAAAGTCATTATTAAATTCTGGAAAATTCTTTAAAGCTTTTCAGCAAAAGAATTTTAGAAGGAGTTTAGTTCATCCAAAATTCCTCAAATTTTGCCAGACTAATCTTTAGGATGTTAGTGAACTCCTGAAAAAGTTTCAGCTCATATGGAGTTGGTTTTCTTATGAGAATTCTGATTTCAAGTTTCTGTGTTCAAAAGAATACATAAACAATTTCTGAGAATTTCCAAATCTTGGAAATTCAGTTCTGGGCAATTCCTAGTTCCAAAAATCCTATGAAAATTCACGCATGCTACCTTAGCTATGTTTGAAATTTTGGTTTACTTGAATTTGAATGAAAGTGCCAATTTATTCAGAATTAATTCCTTTTTGCCTAAATGCTTAGGGAATTGTTCTGAGTGTTCTACTCATTGAAAAATTCTAAATTTTGGTCCAGATGACTTTCTTGTGACAAGAAACTCACATGAAAAGTTTCAGCTCGATTGGAGCCATCAATACTGTTCTGTTCAACCTCATTAGGTGATCAACACACAAGTGATGAAACACACATATCACTTGATCATGGTACTTAAACCCAAACCGAAACCACTAGCACCAGTGTCATTTTAAATTCTTAAACAGAGTTCCAGTTTTAATCTTGTCTTTAGAACTTATTAGTAAAATCTTTACAAATAAACGTATATGCATATTCATAACGTGTAGTGATTAAACTTGGAAAAGCGGAGGAGAAGTGAAGCTCGGATCAAGGAGCAAGAAGGGCAGGGATTAAGCTTCAAGTCATCAGCTACTAACTTCATAATTATCTGACTTTAGTCACCTGCAAAACAAAGGCAAACTCCAGTTTGTATTTAAGTTATTTATAATGTTTTTACTTTGTTCACAGTAATGGTTTAGAGTTTGTGTGTGCATTGGGTCAAGGATGCTTTATACTCCAAATGCATGACCAAATAAACCTGAGAGTCAAGGGTAGAATATAGTTTCCCGCTGTAGAATTTTGCCGTGCTAAATAGAGTATGACATCCGGTAGAAGTCGAGTAGTTGGAATCTACTCGCGAGCTATAGTCGGGATTACATCGGTGTAGGTGAAAAAGGCAAACTAAAGTTTATATTTCTAAAGATGAGACCGGGCAGAAGGATTAGGCAGCGACAAGACGAGGTCTTGGCCGAGTAGCTCTGCCTGTGTCGGTTAAGGACCGATGCGTGTGCCGCATCCATGAGCAAGTATTGAGTTGTGTACCGGATGCTTACTGCTATATGGGACCCAGGAAACCGATGTACAAGTTTAACTGGATTGTAGAGGCATACCACATCGTCTCGATAGACCTATGAGCCCGAGACGGCGCGACCGGTTCTACAGTCGAGTGTCCTGCGAAAGGTTGCCACATACGACGTAATTAAGGACGCCAGATTTGGGTCTTCATAGGCGGGCGTATGTGTCAAGCTATCCGGGCAGTGTTTGATTCGAATCACCGTCCATCGCGGTTATGAGTACCACTTGCTCACATGTTGTGATGTAGTAAGCAAGTTGTGTGAGAACAGTTTGCAAAGTTTTAATTGCTGCTATGATTATTGTAAATTGCATGAAAACCCTGTTTGAAGTAGAGAGAGAGCAAACTAAAGTTAATTTCCACCATGGGACAAGTAACATTGGAATGAAGCATTTCTTGTTTGATTGTGGAGTTCCAATGTTGCTGGGCGCAAGGGTACGGCCATGATGGCTAAAATCTGAAAGTTAAGGATAAATTCGTAGGCGAGTCTTTTCGCAAATTACATGTTTAGATCTTAAGTTACTTTCATGTAGAGTTGCATGCTTTAGGAGAGACGGTTATATCTTCCTGAGCCTTTGTGCTCACTCTTGCTATATGAGTGGTTTTGCAGGTTAATATCGACGCATATAAAGAAGGTTGTCCGGTGAGACTCGTAGACTTCCGAGTCCTGTTACACATGGAGAACCTAGCGAGAGGAGTCTGAGGGCTGGACCTCTTCTCGGGTGCTCATTAGTTATTCGACGTAAGCTGTTTATAGACTTCCGCTGTAGCTATTTTATGTAAATTATTTGCAAAGAACATTTGCAAGCTTCCGTTTTTGATTTATGTAATATAGTTATTCCTTATATGTGTGTTGTTGGGTGCCGCATAACACGTCACCATCCAATGCGATTCCCGGGCGAGTGGCTCGGCCCCGTGACATGGGCTGGGGTCCCCCAGACGTGAGATAGGTGTTGTTCGTGGCGCCAGTTCAATCTTGAACTCGACGTCCCGTTTGGGCGGCATGCCTGGTAAATCATCGGGAAAAACATCAGGGTAATCACGTACCAACGGAATATTTTCGAGTTTAATAACTTCTCTATGGTAGGCCTCTGCCATTTCTTGATCTTCGCTGTCTAAGAACAGCATGTGTTGTGCGTGAATCAGTTAGTCTATCTGAACAGTCTGGTTACCGATATTGAGAACGGCAATGTGATGGTTTAACCAAGACATCCCCAATATTACGTCCACCGTCTGCCCATCCAACATAATCAGCGATGTTGGGTATATTTTTCCTCCCAAACATAAAGCTGCTCGGGACACAATCTGATTAGCAGAGATATTTCCTCTCGGTGAACGTATAAGATAACTCGTCGTGTGAGTATTAGTGGATAGTTGGCGCTGATCCACGCGTGATTTGCTGATAAAATTGTGGGTAGCACCGGAATCAAAAAGTATGAGCACGGGCACGTCTTTAAGAGTGAACATGCCCGCTAACACCGGTGCTCCCTCCGGGACATCCTCAATAGCAAGATATTGCACACACCTGGATTGCAAAGCTGTTATGTCTAGTTGAGCACGTGGCGGCGTACCACCTGATGATGATGGTTTTCCGCTGTTCAAAAACTTCTCCCGACATTCTTGAATAAAATGCCCACAACGGTGGCAATAAGAACAAGGATATTTCCCCGGTTCTTCACTGACTTGCAGTTGAGAAGTTAATGTACTTGGCTGCAGCAATGAGGCACCAGAAATCAATCGTTGCTGCGGCTGTGGTGGTGCTTTAAGACGTGATCCTTGAGCGGGAAATCTTGGATATGTTGATCTTACTGGTGGCTGCCATATTTCACCGAATGGTGTGCGATACACTAAATGGTATTTACGAGGAACAACGGGTGTGTCTTCTTGCACATCACTCTGGTCCCTCTTCTCTGCTTGACATTCAAGTGTCGCCTGTTCTTGCAGCATGGAAGCACTGATCAACTCGGTGTAATTTCCTTGGTTGAACAAAGCCAACATATCCTTTAATATGGCACTCAAGTCATGGAAAAAGTAATCACACCTTGCAGCTTCGTTCGTCGCATAGTCGGGAGCATATTGTGCCAAATGGTTAAACCTTTTGACATAATCGAGGACATTCATGTCCCCCTGCTTCAACTTTCTGAATTTCTTCTGCTGGGAATTGATAACACCCGTAGGAATGTGACGAGCATTGAATGCTTCACGAAATTCCGTCCATTCCACTTGATGGCCTTCCGGAATAGTGGCGAGATATTCAAACCACCAATTTCCAGCGGCTCCATGGAGTTGTTGAGCTGCAAATAATGTATTCTGATAATCATCGCACTCGAACACTCCAAACTTGGACTCCATAACCCAAAGCCACTGATCAGTTTCCACTGGTTCGGTGGCTTCTGTGAAAATTGGCGGTTGAGTCGCCAAGAAGTCCAAATAGGCGTTCCAAAATGAAACGACCTGTTGTGTTCGTTGGAGTATGCCTTGTTGTACCAAGGCTTGGAGCAATCGGGTATTCTCTTTATTCGACTCGACCATTTGATCCATGACATCCGCCCATACCATTGATGGCGGTTCCCGTGGTGGAGTCGAGTCATTGCTGTCCCGGTGAGAACCTTCAGCCCTACTCGGAGAACGAGTATGCACCATACTGCAAACAGATAATTCTGTGGGGAGTCAAAACTTGATCTCAGCAGTATGTGAAAGTATGTAGAACATGAACATGCTAAAACTTTACGAAGGCATAACAAAAATTCATGTTTACACATCTTCCTAAAGCAAACATAATCAGTCTCCTATTAATTACAGAAGCGACCTTTCTGCACTTAACCCAGATTTGGATCCGGTTAACAGCATTTTCATAACTCAAGTTGAATACAGAAGTTAAAGTTAACTTCAGTATCTTTCCATGGAGTATTCATATGTCTATGGATCATCCCTGGATCAAAAGTTATGATTACTCAAAGTTGACAGAATTTCTGGATAAAATTTGCCAGCATCTCCTCTGAATGTAGCTGTTTTTATCACAGTTGTACATAAAAATATAGTACAATTATGAACAAACTATGAACTACAAAATGGTTGCAAAGTTCATAACCTTTCCAACGGTGTATCATATTACCCTTAAGGATTTTTCTACAGAAGGTTATGGCTAATTTACAGAAACATCCAGAGAGGTTTGCCTCTGTCCTTTTCCTGGATAGTTTACAATAAACTGGACATTCAACTAATTTGGCGTGTGATTAGGCTCTGGAGGTCTACATAGAAGTTGTAGAGAACTTAAAAACCTTTCCATAACTGTATCATATACCTCCATTGGGTAAATATACTCAGAGTTATGCTCTGTTAAAGTCCAGCAAAAACTTCTGCCAGAACAAATGAAGAGTGTCACACCCGGTTTCTCCGAAGAACAACCGAGTGAATATCACATGTATGCCAGGATCATTTTCTCATACATGTGATGACAAATAGTGAAGCATCATTTATTACAAGCCAGGTGTCGAATATAAATAAGTCTTACATAGCATATGTCTCGATGGACGATAATAAGTTCATAACATGTAAATAAAATAGCAGCGGAATATTATTCTTGTGGGCTCCGTCACAGGCGTTGCCCGGGGGAATCCATGAACCTAGAAACCTTCTTCGGGTCTGAAGTCTTGATCATTAAACACCACATCATTCTCTTGACCTGAGCAGCAATATAAACCAACAAATATGCAAGGTTGAGTACCATTGGTACTCATCAAGTGGGGAAGGTTATGTCATGCATGGCTAGAGCAAGGAGAGGTTGAACTCATGGTTAAAGCACTACGCAATTATTTCCTACCACCTTAGCTTATTAAGCACCTACATTACTACACAGGTGAAATGGATCCCAATCCCTCAACCCATCATCATTATCAAGTAAACATAGTCTCATCTCCAATGTTAATCTTGCTGCTTAACATCCACAACTTCCCAATTCATCATCCTCTAATCATGAATAAGTCCAAGCCGCTCTTGACCGTGACCACGGCTGTCATGACTGTTTTGACTCTGCAGAGTTTGCACCACTGTATCCACATGTAGTGATTTCATCCCCCGTTGCCGGGTGGACTAAAAGAACCTCCATTATGCCAATGGCCACGAACCACATTCACACTTCCCAGGTGTGTAGCCAGGAGATCACTATGAAGCTTTTACAAAGGGATTCCCGACGAGCGTGGGCCCACTGAGGTTTCACCCCTAACAGCATACAAGAGGCTCCAACCCCGCTGCAGTGGCCCCCTCTTGAGCCTTGCGGTTCATATGGTAGTCCAGCTGACACCTATTCCCCGCACCATCCAACACACCCATACTACGCCGGGGGTACACCTAATTAATTGGCCAAGCTGCCCCATCTCAGCATGTGGTTGGCACGGTAAAGACAGGTTACATGCTCCATGAACCGGTCCTTAGGATCCATGCAAGTAATAAACACAAACCCGAGTCTCGTTCACCCAGCACCAATCAAATCATCCAACTTGCCTTGATCCCTACCTCTACATGACTCATAATATCTCATTCAAGAGTAAGGTAAATAAATTCATGATCTCATATCCCACTTAACCCATTCTAAGCATGGCTAAGCATAAGTAATATGAATAAATGACATAATAAAATAAACCCAACCCAAGCTACAAGGAAACAAGGTAATGCAATTCTAGGGAAACTTCCTAGCATGGGTTTCATATTTCAATTGACAATGCAATAAATTCTATCTACACATCCTAACATAGGATCAAAGTGGTCAAGGACACTTGCCTTCTTCCTGCTGCTCTGGGAATGGATAGTCCTGATCTTGGAAGGGAAGAACTTGCTCTGGGGCATGTTCTACTCATGTCAACACACATAGCAAAAGAGAACAACAATCCAAAAGACATAGTTCACACTTTCACTCCATACATACATACATATGAAAATCATTCACATTTCTATGTGTTGTGTTTACTTTTCATGTGTTGATTTTTGGTCTATATGCACTTTTAAACATATGTATATGATTCTAACTTTTGTATTCAGATTTTTATTTGCACACTTAATATATGAATTTCAATTCTAAACAAATTCTTTATATTCAATTAACACACTCTTTAGCTACCAAGTTTGCATGGAAAGTAACTTCCTACTCCAATTGAGTTTTCAGATCTTCTACCAAATCCTAAACTGAAGTCTTTGGATTTGGAGACTTTATTTATCATTTTCTAGTTATGCATACCTATTTTCCTATATTTTCCAGATTTATTTCCTATGCCTAAAAGTGAGTTTTAAATGGTAAATAGTAGGGCATATCATCTAAACAGAATAGGTTCTGATCTAAAATATTAAACAATATATTTTGGAACTTCTCCTCTGATGTAAACTAATTTAAATTTATTTCACCAATTTTCAGAATTATTTCCTAACCTAAAAATGTATCCCTATAACTAATAAATGTGAACAATCAATTAAACAGATTCATTTCAGCTTAAAATCTACTTGTAACTCATTCTACAGTTTTCCAAGTGCTTGTAGAGTTTAAATTTGAATTTACAATGTGTTTGTCTCACCTTTTAAATTTTAAATCCTAATCACATATTCAAATTCCTAAATTTAATATCATATAGGGTTAAAAAGGTAAACTTACCCCACTACAGGGTCTATTATATATTTTCATAAATTTCCAGGGGTCTAACTACTCATAACAGAGGTTTTTCCTAATTTTTATTAAGTCCAGGGGCTAAAACTGATTTTTAATTGAATTTACATGAATTTCTGAGGTTCCAGGGGCTAGATCAGAAGTTTCCGGGGCTAGCTCGTGTTTTCCGAGATCCCTAGGGGGTAGCGTGTAAGAATCCCGTCCTTTATAACGCGGGGCTGATGTGGACCGTCCGATTTAAAACAGACGGCTCAGATTAGATCGCCGAACCGGTACGCGCGGGTTTTAATTCTACCGTGCGATTTAAAATAGACGGCGCACAAGCGGCAACGTCGCCCTGACCGTGCGCGGGCGGCGCTGCCCGGCGGAGCGCGGCGGCGGGAGGTGGCGATCTCGCCGGAAAACTTCAGATCCTCGTCTATTCTTCCTAAAACTGGGATTTCATGGCATAGATTGGTAGAGGGGAGGTCGGGGATCTCACCTCGGGGTTTTTCTTGAGCTCGGAGGTCCTGGAAGGCGGTCGGCGACGAGGTCCGAGATGGAATCTCTGCGGTGCTCGTCGGAGCTGTGCCTAGAGCGCAAACCACCGAGTCTTCTGCACCTGCGTGTTTCTTCGGAGGCGGTGGAACACGATCGGCGCGTTAGATCGGAAAATGAGAGCAGAGATCGAGAGAAAACGGTGATCGGAGCTTCGGTTCTCAGCGGGAGGAAAAACAGCAGATCGTGGGGGAAAAACGGGACGATGCCGGCGTTTATATAGACGGGGGAGGGCAGCGGTCTGTTGGGATCGAGCTGGAGTTGTCCGGGACCGGGATTCGGCTGGGGACGCGGAATTCCGCGTTAGTTGCGATGGGGCGCGCGCTGAGGAGTCCGGTTAGTTGGCGCGAGCGGGAGGTCAGGGATGCCACGCGGGTCCCACGTGTCAGTGAGAGAGAGAGAGGGGAGCGCGCAGCTGCGGGCTGGCGCGGGGGTGGGTGGGCCGGCTGGTGGGTTTCGATCCCACTGGCCGGGGGTTTTGTTTTTTTCTTTTTCTTTTCTGTTTTGATTTGAATTCCAATTTGAATTTGAATTTCTGCACCACATGCAACACGTCCAAAAATTTTTAAGTTCCCCTCTTAACAGGATTTTAAACATCCCGCTTCATGCCATACCACCAATACCTGCTCTGGAGGTCATGATACATCTTCGTACTCCCAGGATGAATGGAATAGTCAGAATCATGAGCCTCCTTCAAAATCAATTCACGGATCTCGTTCACTTCAGGCACACAGATTCTTTTCCCGTGCCACACCGTACCTTTTTCATCCTCTCTGAAACCAGGGGCTTTATTATCCTTGATGAGTTCTCTGATTTCTTGTATATTCTCATCAGTCTTTTGACCGTTGCGTATATCTTGATCTAATGTGGAGTCCACCTCCATGGCGACGGCCTCACCACTATTCACCAGACATAGATTGAGTTTTAAAACCTCTTCCTTCAGTTCTGTAGGCATGTCCTTTAAGCTTAACCTATTGACCTGCACCTTCCGGCTTAAAGCATCTGCTACGACGTTTGCTTTCCCAGGATGATAGTTAATGCCCACATCAAAATCGTTGATTAGCTCCAACCATCTCCTTTGTCTGAGGTTGAGATCTGGCTGTGTGAAAATATACATTAAGCTCTTATGATCCGTATATATCTCTGTCCTCTTCCCCATCAAGTAATGCCGCCAAATCTTCAACGCGTGTACCACTGCGGCTAGCTCTAGGTCATGCGTAGGATAGTTCTTCTCGTGCTTCCGGAGCTGCCGGAATGCATATGCCACAACATGCCCCTCTTGCATGAGAACACATCCCAACCCATTTCCAGAGGCATCGCAGTACACCGAAAAGTTCTTCTGCATATCTGGCATAACTAGCACTGGGGCTGTTGTCAATCTTTTCTTTAGCTCTTGAAAACTCGTCTCGCATTGCGGCGTCCATGTGAATGTGATTCCTTTCTCCAACAGTTTGGTGAGGGGTCTCGAAATCTTGGAGAAACCCTCGATAAACCGTCGATAGTATCCAGCCAATCCTAAGAAGCTTCGAACTTCCCCGACATTCTCAGGGGTCTTCCACTTCTGTACATCCTCGATCTTGGCGGGATCTACGGAGATTCCTCCCTCCGAGATTATATGTCCTAAGAAGGGAACTCTCTTCAGCCAAAACTCACACTTGCTCAACTTGGCATATAGTTGGTGTTCTCTCAGCTTTTGTAACACCAACCTTAGATGTTTCTCATGTTCTTCTTCATCTTTGGAGAAGACGAGAATGTCATCAATGAAAACCACCACAAATTTGTCCAGATATTCCATGAATACCTTGTTCATGAGATACATGAAGTATGCCGGGGCATTAGTTAGCTCGAAAGGCATGACTGTGTATTCATACAGTCCGTATCGAGATACGAAAGCTTTCATTGGAATATCAGTTTGCCTTATCTTAAGTTGATGATATCCCGACCTGAGATCAATTTTTGAGAACACACAAGCTCCCCTCAACTGATCAAACAAGTCTTCAATGCGGGGTAGTGGGTACTTGTTCTTGATGGTTACTTCATTCAATGCACGGTAATCTACGCATGACCTTTGGGTTCCGTCCTTCTTGGGCACAAATATCCCTGGAGCTCCCCATGGTGAGGAACTAGGACGGATATACCCCTTCTCTGTCAATTCTCTTATATGCTCCTTGAGCTCTTCCAGCTGTTTGGAGTCCATACGGTAAGGTCTCTTGTATATTGGAGCTGTTCCAGGCACTAGCTCAATCGCGAATTCCACTTCACGATCGGGAGGCATACCTGGCAACTCCTCCGGAAAAACGTCTGGATATTCCCTGATAATCCTGATCTTCTCCACTTTCACCTCAACTTGATTTAATTTAATGTCCCTCCTAGGCCCTTGTATTGTTATAAACTTTACTCTTGTGCCATTAGGGTGAGTTAGTTCCACCGTTCTAGTCGAACAATGGATGATTCCCTTATGTTTGGTCAACCAATCCATGCCCAAAATAATATCTATCCCTTGTGAATCTATCACTATGAGGTTGGCAGTAAATACTACCCCATTAATGTCTAGATTCACCTTGGGACACACTTGTCTTGTCCTTATTTATCCACCTGGAGAGTTTACTGCTAGCATATGGTTCATTTGTGTTGTTGCTAGATCATGCTTCTTAACAAACCCTTGGGCAATGAACGAGTGGGTAGCACTAGAATCGAACAATAGGGTTGCAATGTGTAAATTGGCAGGAAACTTACCAACTACCACGTCGGGTGCCTCTTGCGCTTCTTCCATGGTCACGTGGTTCACCCGTCCTCGCATAACATTCTGCTGTTGCGGCTGCACGGGCTTCTTCTTTGGGCACTTATGAGCATAGTGCCCCACTTCACCACAGTTGAAGCATTGTACCCCAACCTTAGGTGCCTGGCCTTTGTTGTCTTGGGGTTTGTTCGGTGGTCCTTGTACTGCTGGTCGAGGTTGATATGTTGGGCGAGGCTGCTGTACAAACTGACGTTGTGGCTGCGTTGGTGCTGACGGAGGCCTGAAATTCGGGTTGTACCCTCTCGGCACGGAGTAGGGTACCGCAGCACGGCTCGTCTGCCCTGCGGGTTGCTGCATTAGACGTGGGCGTGTGTTGCTACCCGAGGCTTGGTGTGACCATCCCGCCTTCCTCTTGTTTTCATTTTCCAAGGACTTCAGCTTCCTCTCCACAACAAATGCTCTGTCCACCATCTTTTGGAAGCTTTCATACTCGTTGGAGGACATTGCACACTGCATTTCCGCTGTAAGTCCTTCCACAAAGCAGTCCTGTTTCTGCTCATCAGTCTCTATGTCCCGTGGTGCATAACGGGGTAGTTGGGTGAATTTAGTGAGGTATTCCCTCACCGTCATGTTTCCTTGCTGCAGCCCCAAGAACTCCTTTCTCTTGTTTTTGAGTTCACCCCTTGGTATGTAATGGTTGCGGAAGCTACGCTTGAACTCTTCCCAAGTGATGTTCTCAGGGTCATGATGGGCGGCCACGTAAGCAGTCCACCAATCAGCAGCAGGTCCATGCAATTGGTGAGAGGCAAACAGCACCCTCTCATATTCTTAGCATTGTATGATCCTCATCTTGCTCTCAATGGTCTTTAGCCAATCATCTGCCTCCAGAGGTTCAGCAGCACTTGCAAACTTTGGAGGTTGAGTCCCTAGAAACTCACTCAACCTTGGTTGGCGTGGTGCAGCTCGTGGAGGTGGAGCTTGGTGCAAGTTGGCCACCACTTGAGTCAGGCTCCGAATGAGCTGATTCTGGTTTTCCAGCATTTGGTGGACGGGATCAACTCCTTCCCGATGACAACCCCTATCTTGTCCTCCAGAAAGATGAGGGTTGCCTGCCTCATCGTTGTTGTTGGTGGGGTTGGCAGCACGACCCTTTCCTCTTCCGGCCATCTATCATGATCAACCAGATGTTAACTTAAAGCATTAAGTATTAACTTCCAAATTTGCTTGTTTAAACTTTAAAATTTTGAGACCTTACTTCATTCATATTTTCTGAGAGTTTCATGTCTTACGCGAGCATAAATGCACTCTTAATTCATCTGGGTTCACACACGAAAGCAAAACAATCCTGAAGATGAGGTTGTGGACAAACGCCCATGGCTTCCACAACTCACGTCACACACCAAGCATTAACACACCATTAACTAAGGTAGCGACTCAACTACTCGATAACCTGCTGAACTATGAGAAAGGACTCTACACAACTCATATCACTGAGCTGGCTCCTCGGATCTTTCTCATTATTGCGGCTGCCCTCTGACTCCGCTTTGGATGGGGAAGCTGCTGGTGGAGAAGTGTGGCGACGCCTACTCAACCGGCGATCTTGGGAGTCAGGAGTCCATGTGTCATTCACGGTGATACACAGTTCATTCCCATCTCCTCTTTCTCTCGCCCTCAAGCTGGCTCGAAGCAATGCCTCAGTCTCCTTCAGGGTGTCACGAACATCCTGAAGCTCCTGCTAGCACTCCTGTAGTCGAGTGTTGAGCATAGAAGCATCCTCCAAGCACAAGTCCATGTGCTCATGGGAAGTCCGTTGCTGTACTAGCGGGTACTTGTACTCCGTTGTACCACTCTCACGCTGGAGGACATACATGTACTCAGTCCTGTCCAGGTGGCGACGGTAGATGTGACTCTGGCAGGTGATGGCCTCCCAGGTGACATCCTTCTCGGCATCAACCTGTGTCGCTCGACAAGCTGGAGAGCGGTGGATCTTGAGCAGCTGATTTTCATAGATAATCCTCATTTCTGAACTCCATTCTTCCCGCTTCTCACGGATGGTCCTGGTGGAGCTATAGTGTATGATTAGCTTGCCCGTATTGCCGGTGGCTTGGAGTATACGTCGAAGACGGCGCAACAAGCCTCCTACTGCCAATCCGTAGGAGAGATACGGCACCGGACGGTTCTCCTCTCTCAGGGCAAGGGCAACTCTGGGAACTCTCCCTCCAGTGGACTTGCGAGCAGTGCGGATCATGCGAACCATATAAAACAAAAAGCATTTAAACTTAAGTTAGATAAGATTTTAAACAAAAATCCTATTTTCAATAAAAGTTGGGTAAGATGAGTAAAATGACCCCATTAAATAACACTTTTCAACCCACACCTTTGTAAAAATAGTTTTTAAGAAAATAGGGTCCTTAAATACGTCCATTTCTACCTAGGTCCACATTCCTACAGGCAACCTTGGCTCTGATACCACTTCTGTCACACCCGGTTTCTCCGAAGAACAACCGAGTGAATATCACATGTATGCCAGGATCATTTTCTCATACATGTGATGACAAATAGTGAAGCATCATTTATTACAAGCCAGGTGTCGAATATAAATAAGTCTTACATAGCATATGTCTCGATGGACGATAATAAGTTCATAACATGTAAATAAAATAGCAGTGGAATATAATTCTTGTGGGCTCCGTCACAGGCGTTGCCCGGGGGACTCCATGAACCTAGAAACCTTCTTCGGGTCCGAAGTCTTGATCATTAAATACCACATCATTCTCTTGACCTGAGCAGCAATATAAACCAACAAATATGCAAGGTTGAGTACCATTGGTACTCAGCAAGTGGGGGAAGGTTATGTCATGCATGGCTAGAGCAAGGAGAAGTTGAACTCATGGTTAAAGCACTATGCAATTATTTCCTACCACCTTAGCTTATTAAGCACCTACATTACTACATAGGTGAAATGGATCCCAATCCCTCAACCCATCATCATTATCAAGTAAACATAGTCTCATCTCCAATGTTAAGCTTCCCACTTAACATCCACAACTTCCCAATTCATCATCCTCTAATCATGAATAAGTCCAAGCCGCCCTTGACCGTGAGCACGACTGTCATGACAGTTTTGACTCTGCAGAGTTTGCACCACTGTACCCACATTTAGTGATTTCATCCCCCGTTGGCGGGTGGACTAAAAGAACCTCCATTATGCCAGTGGCCACGAACCACATTCACACTTCCCAGGTGTGTAGCCAGGAGATCACTACGAAGCCTTTACAAAGGGATTCCCGACGAGCGTGGGCCCACTGAGGTTTCACCCCTAACAGCATACAAGAGGCTCCAACCCTGCTAGAGTGGCCCCCTCTTGAGCCTTGCGGTTCATATGGTAGTCCAGCTGACACCAATTCCCCGCACCATCCAACACACCCATACTACGCCGGGGATACACCTAATTAATTGGCCAAGCTGCCCCATCTCAGCATGTGGTTGGCACGGTAAAGCCAGGTTACATGCTCCATGAACCGGTCCTTAGGATCCAGGCAAGTACTAAACACAAACCCGAGTCTCGTGCACCCAGCACCAACCAAATCATCCAACTTGCCTTGATCCCTACCTCTACATGACTCATAATATCTCATTCAAGAGTAAGGTCAATAAATTGGTGATCTCATATCCCACTTATCCCATTCTAAGCATGGCTAAGCATAGGTAATATGAATAAATGACATAATAAAATAAACCCAACCCAAGCTACAAGGAAACAAGGTAATGCAATTCTAGGGAAACTTCTTAGCATGGGTTTCATATTTCAATTGACAATGCAATAAATTCTATCTACACATCCTAACATAGGATCAAAGTGGTCAAGGACACTTGCCTTCTTCCTGCTGCTCTGGGAATGGATAGTCCTGATCTTGGAAGAGAAGAACTTGCTCTGGGGCAGGTTCTACTCATGTCAACACACATAGAAAAAGAGAACAACAATCCATAAGACATAGTTCACACTTTCACTCCATACATACATACATATGAAAATCATTCACATTTCAATGTGTTGTCTTTACTTTACATGTGTTGATTTTTTTGTCTATATGCACTTTTAAACATATGTATATGATTTCTAACTTTTGTATTCAGATTTTTATTTGCACACTTAATATATGAATTTCAATTCTAAACAAATTCTTTATATTCAATTAACACACTCTTTAGCTACCAAGTTTGCATGGAAGGTAATTTCCTACTCCAATTGAGTTTTCAGATCTTCTACCAAATCCTAAACTGAAGTCTTTGGATTTAGAGACTTTATTTATCATTTTCTAGTTATGCATACCTATTTTCCTATATTTTCCAGATTTATTTCCTATGCCTAAAAGTGAGTTTTAAATAGTAAATAGTAGGGCATATCATCTAAACAGAATAGGTTCTGATCCAAAATATTAAATAATATATTTTTGGAACTTCTCCTCTGATGTGAACTAATTTAAATTTATTTCACCAATTTTCAGAATTATTTCCTAACCTAAAAATGTATCCCTATAACTAATAAATGTGAACAATCAATTAAACAGATTCATTTCAGCTTAAAATCTACTTGTAAATCATTCTAAAGTTTTCCAAGTGCTAGTAGAGTTTAAATTTGAATTTACAATGTGTTTGTCTCACCTTTTAAATTTTAAATCCTAATCACATATTCAAATTCCTAAATTTAATATCATATAGGGTTAAAAAGGTAAACTTACCCCACTACAGGGTCTATTATATTATTTCATAAATTTCCAGGGGTCTAACTACTCATAACAGAGGTGTTTTCCTAATTTTTATTAAGTCCAGGGGCTAAAACTGATTTTTAATTGAATTTACATGAATTTCTGAGGTTCCAGGGGCTAGATCAGAAGTTTCTGGGGCTAGCTCGTGTTTTCCGAGATGCCCAGGGGGTAGCGCGTAAGAATCCCGGCCTTTATAACGCGGGGCTGATGTGGACCGTCCGATTTAAAACAGACGGCTCAGATTAGACCGCCGAACCGGTACGCGCGGGTTTTAATTCTACCGTGCGATTTAAAATAGACGGCGCACAAGTGGCCACGTCGCCCTGACCGTGCGCGGGCGGCGCTGCCCGGCGGCGCGGGGCGGCGGGAGGCGGCGATCTCACCGGAAAACTTCGGATCTTCGTCTATTCTTCCTAAAACTGGGATTTCATGGCATAGATCAGTAGAGGGGAGGTCACCTCGGGGTTTTTCTTGAGCTCGGAGGTCCTGGAAGGCGGTTGGCGACGAGGTCTGAGATGGAATCGCTGCGGTGCTCGTCGGAGCTGTGCCTAGAGCGCAAACCACCGAGTCTTTTGCACCTTCGTGATTCCCCGGAGGTGGTGGAACACGATCGGCGCGTTAGATCGGAGAATCAGAGCAGAGATCTTGAGAAAACGGTGATCGGAGCTTCGGTTCTCACCAGGAGGAAAAACAGAAGATCGTGGGGGAAAAACGGGACGATGCCGTCGTTTATATAGACGGGGGAGGGCGGCGGTCTGTTGGGATCGAGCTGGAGTTGTCCGGGACCGGGATTCGGCTGAGGACGCGGAATTCTGGGTTAGTTGCGATCGGGCGTGCGCGGAGGAGTCCGGGTAGTTGGCGCGAGCGGGAGGTCAGGGATGACACGCGGGTCCCGTGTGTCAGTGAGAGAGAGAGGGGAGGGCACGGCTGCGGGCTGGCGCGGGGGTGGGTGGGCCGGCTGGTGGGTTTCGGCCCACTGGCCGGGGGTTTTGTTTTTTTCTTTTTCTTTTTCTTTTCTGTTTCGATTTGAATTTGAATTCCAATTTGAATTTGAATTTCTGCACCACATGTAACACGTCCAAAAAATTTTAAATTCCCCTCTTAACAGGATTTTGGGGTGTTACAAAGAGCACAGTAACTAATATGTGTTTTGTGACCTCCATTTTAGTTGAATGTTAGTCATGAATGATTTCTTCATAGGAAAGAAGTTATCAAGTGTAGTACGGTGTCGATGCACCATAAGACATATGACGGTACTACATTACCTCACAAAAGAAAATCCTAACCGGCTTACAACGGCATATACGTATCCGTAGGTGGCACTAAGACGGTCACTCGCAAACGTGTTCTACTCGTACTACGGTTTTTCGTGGTTAGTACCTGCATAAATTACACACAATCATCAGGTTCGGCTGCACACCGATCCCGGTCCCAATATAGTTTCATACACCCGTCCGTCATCACTCGCACGGGTGTTCTCAATCCAAACATGCCTTGAGCTACGTATTCACTTTACTAACCACATGACGGGGTCTCCCATACTTTCCCGTAGCACGAAAGGGAAGGGCGTAGCTCGAATACCCCAAACGACATGAAGAGTCGTAGAGGATACCCAAATTGGCCACGTTACCTGCCACCCTTGGGGCTCCACCCTTCAGCTTGTGCGCACAGGTGGACAGCACTTACATGCACCCCCAAGACATGAAAAGTCCTGAGATGCATGATTTTCCGACATAAGCAAGTAAGTTAGGTTGCCACCTTGGTTATATGCTAATATAATAGTCCTTATGTGGGACTAGTACCGTTTTCTCACCGTATCCTAAATTTTTATTGTAATATGATCCTCAATCCGTGCGACATTCCCAACGTGGCTCTGATACCATGCTGTGGGGGGCACGCCCCGCGATGACGGGTCCATGCACGCTCGCCCGGGAATCGCATTGGGTGGTGCCGTGCGATGCGGCACCCAACAGCACACGGGTAAAGGACAAACATATTACATAAATCATTTGCGGAAGCGTACAAAAAATTAATTTACAAGTACTTATCTCAAAATAAACTACAGTGAAAGACTATAACTCTCACGACTCATTTCTAGCTTAGCATCAAAGAAACTGTCCAGCCCGCGGACGTTTTATTACTAGCAACACATATCACAACCAGCAGCGGCAAGGATGCTCATGAGTAACCACTCGGAGGTTTCTGAGTCTCATCGGCAACCATTCTCATAAGAAAAGTCAATAGCTGCAAAACAACTAGTATAGTATCGGTGAGCATAAAGCTCAGCAAGATTTAACCGTCAAACCTAGTCATGAAACTCTACATGGGGGTATAAACGTAAAGTAGGATAGCATATTGCATAATAAACTCGCCTAGTTGTGAATCCTTACTTTCAAGTCTTATTAGCAGCAAATCAATAGTAACCTTGGGCACGCCACATCGGGAGTCTACAATCAAACAAGAAACGCTTTCCCCCAATGTAAATTGGTCACGGTGTAAATGAATCGAGTATTCTCTAACTATTCATAAAAGATAACAGCACAAAGCTAGTATGAACTTCAATCCACAATTATTACTTCTTATCTCAATTGCAAGTTCAAACTACGTCACGACTGTGAGAACAAGTATGCTCAATCCTCTTCCGTGAGCGACGGTGATTCGAATCAAAAACACCCGGACTACACGACATGTACGCCAGTACTCGACGTTGCCTACAGCAACCATCACTGACGTCGTACATGGCAGCCTTTCCCCCGTTTCAGGTATGTTGAATCGATCTGATCGTCCCATACAGTAGCCACCCTCATGGTGCACCTATCTACATGAGATGTCATGGGAGTGTTACCCACATACTGCACACCGGCCCTCTCGCCTGAGGCGTCCGGAAAAGTCCCAACGCAAGCTTCCCGAGGTATATCGGTTTACTGGGTCCCATATAGCCAGCATGAGTCTGGTACACAACTCAAACTTGCCCAACAGGGCCGCATATGAATCGGTCCTTGACTGATATGGATAGATCTAACGCACCCAGGCCCCTATGTCCTGCAGCTCCTATAACCTGTCCGGTCTCAACTTAAACATGCTAATAAATTTTCTGAACCAATCCCGTAGGACCCTGTTTTCTCCTGATCATGTGAGTAGCATCTCACCACTCGACTTCTACTGAACCCTACTTAAGCATGGCAGTTCTACACGATGAAAGGTCATCTACCCAATACTCCATTTGTTTATTTGGTTATGCAAGGGGAGTATCAATGCAACTAGACCTAATGCACATTTCATATCTTAACCCACATAGTGAATACAAAGTAAAAACTTAAAAGCTGTTAAATGCAAACCGGAGCTTGCATGTTTTGCAGGGGTGTAAACTATATAATCACTTAGTGTTTCTGTTCCATGATGATCAATTTCTTGATCCTCAGGAGTCTAATCCACTTAAATGAATCACTCCTTCGAATCCCCTTCGCTGTGAACCCTATTGACATGTATATGCACACATTTTACAATGGAATTTAAAGTATTAAAGACTTGAGTTCTTAAGAACAGAGGCTGTGTGGAAATGCCAAGAATGGCTTTGTGGCCTCTGTTGTGCAAAAAAAATCAATGAAACTAAAGCTGTCCTAGGTTTAGTTTATAAACTAACTATGTTTTCCTAAGGAACATAAGAGATGAACTAGAATGATTTGGACATACCTAAAGATCCTGATCTCCAATGACTTCGAAATGTTTACAGGAAGTCATACACTACACAGAGACTTAGCTTGCTGAATTGCAGCTAATGTGGATGCAAATTGTGTCTCCCACAATTCCCACACTACTCTTATATATTTCCCCACATACATAAGCATGGAAAACAAGAACAGGGAGATATAAGGCTCAACTTGAGCTAAAAATTTGCATGTGAGTTCCTTGTCACATGAAAGCATTTTGATCCAAAATTCAGATCTTTTACCTGATTTGTTCATACATAATAATTCCTTAAGCATTTCTACTAAAAGGAATTAATTCTAGAGTAATGTGCATTGTCATGCCCAATCAAGTGAACTAAAAATTCAAGTATGACTCACATAGCATTTCTGAATTTTCTCATGATTTTGGAGCTATGAATTACCTAGAATGGATTTTACAAGTTAGAAACAAAAAAAAGGGCATACCCAGTGCTGAGAGCTCCCACACGTTGTGGGGTCTAGGGAAGGGATTTTACAAGTTAGAAACAAAAAAAAGGGCATACCCTTGCTTATTTTACAAGGAGGCTGATTCGAACCCAGGACCTCCAGGACACAAGTGGAGAGACTCTACCACTGCGCCAGGCCTGCCCTTCATTTTACAAGTTAGAAACATTTTCTGAAAAAGTTTCTGGACCACTATGAAAACAGTAGTTTGTATTTATCAAATTCCTACTCAGATCATATTGAAATGATACGAAAATTTGCTATAAGGTCAATAATATCCTAAAGAATATTTTGGCAAAATTTGAGGATTTTTGGATGAACCAAACTCCCTCCATAATTCTTTATTCAGAAAACTTTCAAAGAATTTTCCAGCATTTATTATTGATTTTTATACAAATTGGGGTTCATATTTGGATATATCTTTGCAAAATGAATCCAACCCAATTTAAATCACTCAATTTTGAGGTTCTACACAAAGATATATTTTTCCAAAGTTGTGGCAACATCTGGATTTGTTTTGCTACTGGAAATTAGTTGGGCCCACTGTTTTAAACCTCAACCACTGGGAATCAAGCCACACCGGGTTACACAGTTTTATAGCGCAGCCACAGTGGATCCGAAAGCCACAGCCAATCCAAAATTTGAAATCCGGTCGCTGACACGTGGGGCCGCCCCATTCTTCTTCCTCCCGCCTCCCTCTCTTGCGCGCGCCGCCCCTCCTCGCCAGACCGAGGCCGGAGTTCGCCGGCCCCTCGTTTCTGGCCGCCTCTCGGCCGGAGGCTCGCCGCCAGGGGGTTCGGAAGGCTGGGGAACACTTATGTGGGATTTGCTCGGGCTGCCGGTGGCCGGAAATAGCCCGGCGACGTGCGGCGGCCTCGGGGGCACTTCAGCGCCGTCGGCCGGGCCACATAGCCATCCAAAAGTTCGGCCAACATGCTCTACAGAACCAGTGGGTGATTGTGAAGCTCGGCCTGGCCTCCAAACGGCTCGGGAATGGCTGCTAAGGAGGTTTCATCGTGCGCTCGCAGTGTGCCGCCATGGAGACGCCCGGAAAACCTCGACATACATGGCCTACATGGCCTACACTCGCGCCACCTGCAGCCCTCTAGCCCTCCACTTGAGCAGTCGGCCAAAGACTCCGCTCAGTGACGATGATGGCGCCAACCAGAGAGAGGTGTAAAATTGCACACTTTTTTGACCATGTAAATGGAACTTGTGAGGTTAAGCTTATGAGCATGAGTGAGCTAGTTGTTCTATAAAGCAAAAAGTGTGTTTACTCAAAAATTTAAATTTGGTCATCCCAAAAAGAGGATTCAAAACTGAGTGTTCAAATTTTATGTTTACAGTATCCAAATTTGAAAGCTGATCCCATCATTGAATTCCTCAGCTCCAAATTCATGGCAATACAAATTTTCACCACATTTGGAAGTGTTTTGGCTAAGCTTTTACAAGAGGACATAAAAGGGCAATTGAATTCAAATTCGAATTCGAATTTGGAAGAAGCTTGTCCGCATCTCCAAATGAGTTCCAAAATTTAGCTGCCCATATTTGAATTGGTCACCTGCTAAATTTGGAAAATATTTAGGAAGATCTTTTGAGAGGAGGAAGGGGGTGGACCCCACTGGTCAGTGAGTCAAATTTACTTGCAACAGAAGTATTGGTCTCTGTTTTCCACTCCAACACGGAGCTTCACCCGAGCGACAGCGAGCTGCCGCTGCGCCACCTCCTCGTTGTTTTTCCCCGCGCTAGCGGCCAGTTTGGTTGCTTCCTTGTCTATCGGCGTGATCTACTCCTCCACAGACCGAGCAAACCGTGCTTTGCCTCCTCCTCGTGAGCAACCACTGAGAACACACCGCCGCCTCCTCTGTACATGATCGGGGGCCGGAAAAACTTGTGAACACCACCACTCCGCACTGCAAAACGGTCCTGAGGGAGCTCGTTTCCCTTTTTGTCGACGCAAAAACAGCCAATCTTCGGCTTCCCTTCCCCTAGAACGGCCTTCTTCCGCGGCGAACTAAAACAAGCCGACAACCTGGCGCACGTAGACAGCTCTCCACAGAGGCTTTCACGCCCGAGCAAGCACAGCCAAGAGAGCGCCCCACCTCAGTGCCGCTCTCCTCCAAAACATGGATCAAGCCGTGAACCCTTGCAGCCTAATTTGCCATTCTTCTCCCTGTGCACCTCTACGGACCTTTCGTTATGAACTTCTTAAATTCATACTCAATTCTCACTTAGAGTTCACCAAACCATACACACACGGGCCGGACTAGTCGGCGATCATCTTCTCTTTAGCGACACTAGCTTGAAACCGACTCGGAGCGGTGTATTTTGAAGTTTTCCAAGCGCTTCCATGGCGGCACGGGTGGGGCGCACGGTGACAACCTACTTGGAGCCGTTCTCGAGAAATTTTGAGGCCATGTCGGTCTTCCCTAAGCTCCAAGGTTTCTTTAGAGCCATTTGGCCGAGCGTTTGGCGGGTTAGAACCCTTGGCCGGTGGTGCCGAAGTCGTTCCGTAGCCGCCACACGTCGCCAATGGTGTTCCGGCAACCGGCAGCCCGAGCAAGCCAACCGACGTGTTCCCCAACCTCCCGAACCCCCTGGAAGCGAGTGTCCGGCCGGGAGATGGCCGGAAACGCCGGGCCGGCGAGCAGCGGCCTCGGACCGGCGGGGGGGGGGGGGAGGGGGGAGGTGGGGGTGGGCGGGGCGCGCGCGAGAGAGCGGGAGGAGGAAGAAGAAAGGGCCGGGCCAAGCGTCAGCGACCGAAGATTTAAAAATAGGATCTTTTGTGGCTCAGGATCACGTGTGGCTGTGAGCGTGGAGATCCTGTAGCCCGGTGTGGCTCAAATTTCATTGGCTGTAGTTAAAACAGTGGGTCCAAGTCAATTTGCCGTGGTAAAACAATTCCGGAATTAGCTACAACTTTGGAAAATCATATCTTTGTGTAGGAACCTTCAAATTGAGTAATTAAAATTGGGTTGGATTCATTTTGGAAAGACATATCGAAATATGAACTCCAATATGTATGAAAGTTAATATTAAATTCTGGAAAATTCTTTGAATATTTTATGAAAAAAATTATTGAGGGAGTTTGGTTTATCCAAAAATCGTAAAAAATTTCCAGAATATTCTTTAGGATATTATTGACCTTCTAGCAAATGTTCAGCTCATTTGAAGATGATTTGAGTAGGAATTGCTAAATACAAACTGCTGTGTTCAAATGAGTCCAGAAACATTTTCAGAAAAGGTGTATAACTTTAAAATCTATTCTAGGCAATTCATAGCTCCAAAAATCATGAGAAAATTATGCAAGCTCTATGAGTTATACTTGAAATTTTAGTTTACTGGATTGGGCATGAAAATGCACAGTACTTCAGAATTAATTTTTTAGTAGAAATGCTTAAAGAATTATTCTGGAGGAACTACGAAAGTAAAAGGCTTGAATTTTGGACAAAAATACTTTCATGTGATATGGAACTCACATGCAAAATTTCAGCTCAATTTAAGCCTTAGATCTCCCTGTTCTTGTCTACCATGCTTATATATGTGGGAAATACATAAGACTCTTTTGGGAATTATGGGAGACACAAATTCCATCCACGTTAGCTGCAATTTCGCAAGATAAGTCTCTGTGTAGTTTGTGACTTCCTGTAAAAATTTTAATGTCATTGAAGATCAGGACCTTTAGTTCTCTCCAAATCATTTCAGCTCATGTCACAGGTCCGTTAGGAACCATAGCACATGTTAATGGAACTTCTCGTGGACAAGTGGTTCTTCTTTTAATTTCTTTGCACAACAGAGGAACTAAATAATTCTTAGCACTTCCACACAGTCCTCTGTTATTTATAAGATCAAGTCTTTAATTCCCTGAATTGCATTGTAAAATTTGTGTATATACTTTTCGATAGGGTTCACAACGAAGGGGGTTCGAAGGAGTGGTTCATTAAAGGTTGATCAGACTCCAGAAGATCAAGGAATTGATCAGAAAGTAACAGCAACACTAACTGCTTATATATATTACATCCCTGCAAAACAGGCAAGCTTCGGTTTGCATTTAACAGCTTTTAAGTTTTTACTTTGTATTGACTATGTTGGTTAAGATATGAATTGTGCATTAGGTCTAGATGTGTTGATACTCCTCTTGCATGACCAAAAAAACCCATGGAGTATTGGGTAGATATATTTTCATCATGTAGAACTGTCATGCTTAAGTAAGGTTCGCTAGAAGTCGAGTGGTAAGATGCTACTCGCATGATCAGGATAAACAAGCGGCATACGGGATTGGTTCAGAAATTTGTTAGCAAGTTGAAGTTGAGATCGGGCAGGTTGTAGGAGCAGCAGGACATAGGGGCCTGGGTATGTTAGACCTTTCCATTTCGGTCAAGGACCGATCCGCATGCGGCCCTGTTGAGCAAGTTTGAGTTGTGTACCGGACTCATGCTGGCTATATGGGACCCAGTAAACCGATGTACCTCGGGAAGCTTGCGTTGAAACTTTTCCGGTTGCCTCAGGCATGAGGGCCGGTGTGCAGTATGTGGGTAACACTCTCATGACATCTCATGTTGGTAGGTGCACCATGAGGGTGGCTACTGTACGGGGCGATTGGATCGATTCAACGGGGTTGAAATAGGGGAAAGGCTTCCAGGTACGACGTCAATGATGGTTGCTGTAGGCAACGTCGAGTACGGGCGTACGTGTCGTGTAGTCCAGGTGTTTTTTATTCGAATCACCGTCGCTCGCAGAAGAGGATTAAGCATACTTGTTCTCACAGTCCTGACGTAGTAAGAACTTTCTTGAGAAAGGAACTAATCACTACGGTTTGAAGTTCATACTAGCTTTGTTATATATCTTTTATGAATAGTTAGAGCGAACTCGATTCATTTACACCGTGAGCAATTTACATCGGGGGAAAGCGTTTCTTGTTTGATTGTGGACTATGTGGCGTGCCGAAGGTTACTTTTAATTTGCTGCAAATAATACTTGAAAGTAAGGATTCACTTTCAGGCGAGTTTATTATGCATTATGCTATCCTACTTTATGTTTATACCCTCATGTAGATTTTCATGACTAGGTTTGACGGTTAAGTCTTACTGAGATTTATGCTCACGGATACTATACTAGTTTTTTGCAGGTATTGATTATTCTTATGAGAATGGTTGTCGATGAGACTCAGAAACCTCCGAGTGGTTACTCATGAGCATCCTCGCCACTGCGGTTTGATATTCATGTTGCTAGTAAGAAACGTCTGCGGGCTGGAAAGTTTCTTTGTTACTAAGTTAGAAATGTATCGTGAGAGTTATAGTCTTCCACTGTAGTAGTATTTGAGGTAAAGTATTTGTAAAGTACTCTTTGTACGCTTCCACAAATGATTTATGTAATATGTTTGTCCTTGACTCGTGTGCTGTTGGGTGCCGCATTGCACGGAACCACCCAATACGATTCCCGGGTGATCGTGCACGGACCCGCGGTCACGGGACCGTGCGACCCTCACAAGTGGTCTACTGGAACCCCCACGCATCATCTGTTATTCTTGGAGCCGCCTCCACCATTGGTGACTGTGGATGCTCGAATTGGAGATACCAGTTCACATCATCACATGAATGTTTGTAGTTTGTTCATAGTTCAAGTGTATTCAAGTGTTCACCAATCCACATGAATGTTCGTTGCTTATTCATATTTATGTGTTGAGACTTAATTTGTTCACAACCTTCAAGTCAAACTAAAACTGAACATTTGGACTGAATTCGAACATTTTGGATTGAATGAGATTGTTGTCAGATAAATAATTCAATGGCAACCCCGAGAAAGTGGTAAAAAAACATGCTACATGTGCGCTAAGTTTATTATAGATTATAATACTCTTTGTTTCTGGAACTGGTAGGAGAACTGCTGTCATTATATTAATGAGATGTAAAGGGTTTATGTACAACTCACACAAAAACAAGAATAGGAACAAAAACACTCAACTAATCATTTGCTGGTATTGTGTACTTCTCGTGTGCAATAATCATTCACATAAAAAGCTGGAATAATGATGAAAATGTTTTAGCCTTGGGGTGTTGTTTACGGAAAAAATCGAAACCGTTCCGATATAGACATGTTTCTGTTCCAATATATCCGTTTCCGATATTCCAAAATTTCCGATATCATATCAGTTTCCGATGGTACCGTTTCCGATTCCGTTTCCAAAAATTATATATGAAAATGAAAATGATTTAACTACTTTTCCGATCGTTTCCGACCGTTTTAACCCCTACACGGGGCCAAAGAGTTTTAACCGTGTTACCACAATTGATCCGCATGGCACAGAGAATCCCGGGGCAAAACCACAAGTATCTGACGAGTGAACCCGGTGTTTTCATCTTCTTCCTCCCGCTCCCTCCCCCTCGCGCACGCCTGAATCTTCGGCAGTGGCAGCAGCGCTTCGGACTCACGTTTCCTGGTCATCTCCCACCCAGATAATCACCGTCAGCCCCTAAACAAGGGTGAAGAACATGACTGTTCCCTCACCAGAGGTCGACGACAACCCTAACATGCCGTCCGATGGGCAGCAGCCATTTCCTCCCTCCGGCGACGTCGGCTAGCAACTCTGGACCTCCAACATTTTGGATTTTTTGCTCTAGAGCACCGGTGAGGAATCAGGAAACTCGACATGGAAACGAAATGGTTCAAGGATGCCGCGAAATGTGCTGTCACCGTGGAGGGTGACGGGTACAGAAAGTTTTGGTTTGGGGAAAAACAGAAATTGTTTTAAGCCACTGTTGTGGGAGGAGGATCACTAGCAAGTGTAGCCTAAGTGTGCACAAATTGATTGATCAAAAAAGAAGAATTGAGATGGAAATTGAAGAATTCATACCAAAAGGTCGGCTCGAACGGTTCGGGAGAAGAACTCCAAATTTGCGCATGATGTCCACGGCTAGGGCTGTAGTTTTGCGAGGAGCAAAGTGACCTTACGCCGTATCCCGAGGTCAGATTTTTTTAGCTTCAAAAGCTTTGGTCCGAGCTGTCCACAGGAGCCGATGGTTGCGGTGGTGTTTGGTCGCCGTGAGGAAGAAGCACAAGAGCTTCGGCTTTGTGCAACCAAGGAGCAAAATGGACTTGATATAGGGCGGCAAAAAAGGTCTCCAGCGTGGCCCAATCAGCTTGGAGGTGGCAGCTGTGCTTCCCCCTCGGTGGAGTCCTTGCCGAGCCTCTCGCCAGGTTCCTGTATTACAGGTGGGCCCTCCTCCAATTCACTTCTTTTTGTGAAATCCCAAGATTTCAACAAGTGTAGTTTAGTTCATGAACACTTAGTAAAAATGGGAGGAATTAAAATTTTTAAAAAACAATGATGTGAGATTAAAGATGGAACTATAAATAGAAACCTAGCATTTAAAAATCTTCATATGATCTCACATTTCAAGTCATTAGATTCAAACTAGTCAGGCTACTAAATTTCCCTAAATTTGGAGTGAAGTGTTTTTATAAGAGAGTAAGTATTGCTTAGTAGAATTCTCTACTTAAAACTCTGAATTCTACTTACAACTGTGCCAAACATGGATATTTATTTCACAATTAGGTTCCCCATAGTCTAAATAGTGTCCCTGCCAAATTTCACTAAATTTGGACTAGGTTTGCTATTTATTTGGATGAGGTAAAGTGAGAATCCAAATTTAAATTCAAAATATTAGATTCTAAATTCAACTTCATCCAAATTCAAATTGAATTGCACCATTGGATTCCTCATGTTCGTTAGTCGACATTTCCAATTTTTACCATTTGTGGAGTTAGTTTACTATTTCAAACTGAATTTAAAATGTGGATAAGAGGGAGGTCGGATCCACATGTTATTTTATGAGTGTGCTGTTTTTCTTTCTCCATCTCTCACGCGCGCGCCCGATGGTCCGCGGCGCTCCAGCATGCTGCTTGCGCTGGCGAGCTGCTGTAAATGCCCCCACGACCGCCCCACTTGCAGTACATATCCCCTCGGAGCCGTGGGTGAAAAAATCTACCGAGTTCCCTGTGTTCTTCACTCGCTGCACCCAAGCTCCCACCGCTGCCGCTACATACCTCTGATGCCCCGGTAATCTAGCTGTCCTCGCACCTCGAACCTAAAAGAGAAAAGGTGCACCAGGGATCACTCTTGCTTACGGTGAAAGCCGTTCATAGTTTCATTCATCGGTTGCTGAGTATTCTCAGTTTTTCTCTCGGTATGTTCAGTTGGGCCGAGTCGGTTTCGAGGTGAAATTGACCTCACAGGATCCATTAGTGATCGTGCACATTTAAGGATATGATCTAGACATCCATACGGAGCTGTAAAAAGAAGTAGATCAAAGTTTGCCCAAGAAAACGAGGAGTTCACCGAGTTTTTGCCCTTGGCAGCGGAAACCTTTTGTTAACCGGTGAACTGAAGTTTCTGATCACTGTCATCGAATCTTTGGTTGATTTTCGTGCTACATGTGATCCAATGATGCTTTAGGAACAAACGGCAAGCGAAATAAGGCTCGTAGTAGCTAGAACCACATCGCCGTTATTTACCGAGCCGCCTCCGCCGTTGCGCAGCCATCTCCGGCAAGTTTCCGGTGGGGCTGAGGCGAGCAGCAAATTCACTGACAAAAATTAAGTGGGCGCGACAAATTTAATGAATTTTGGTGTCCGGGAAGGCCATCGCACCGAGCTCTCCGGCGAGCTCCGTAGCGGGAACCAGCGGAAGGCAGGAGGAACAAGACGACTCGGCAGGCCCTCGTGTCAGCTGCATCCGGGATCCGTTTATGGCCGGGATTCAGTGTGGCAGGGCTGTTTAATTACGTAGCCCCAGTGTGGCTGCGTTCTGATTGACCCATTTTAAATGGGTGGGACCAGGCCACCGTTGGAGAGATTTTCAATAGGAAAATAATTCCAGTTTGAGGGCAAATTTTAGAAATTCATAACTTTCAGTAGGATGGTCCAAAATCCCTCAAACAAATTTTGTTAGAATCCTTGTAACCAGTAATTTCGGACAATACCATTTAATTAGTATGAAAGTCTCCAGATTTTGCTTATTAATTCCTTTAACTTAAATCTTTAGGAATTAATTCCTGGAGATCCCATATTAGGAAAAAATCCCAAATTTGGCCGGAACATCCCTTGTAATATTTTTGATCATAAGTCCAAATTTTACCTTCATTGAACTTGGCTAAATGGGGTAAATAATAGCATTTTGCCCTATGGCCCTAAAAATCCTCAAAATTCACAAACAGTTTAAGAAATGGTTAGCAACTTGTAAAATCCATATCTTTTTGTAGAAGGCTCAGAAAATATGAAACCAATTTTGTTGGACTCCTTATGAATTGTACTGTATGAATAACATATTTCAGAGAAGATTAAAGCCTCGGGGATTGTCAGAGTGTGTGAGCTGCGACACTCCTCCCGGCCTGCTATGGAAGCAGCCCGCGAGGTTCTTTGATTGGAGGGGGCTTGGCGCCCTCACACGATCGGGCTCGAGGGAGTGGATGAACACCTAGATTTATGTGGTTCAAGCCGCCAGAGCTTAATACCCTATGTCCACGGGAGTGCTTGTTGTAATGTTTGCTTGTATGTGCGTGAGAGGGTTCTGGGTTGCGAACCCCTTGTCGAGTGGTCACCTCGGTCCTTTTATAGTCAAAGGCCGGGGTGGTTACAATGTGGCTTGGGCCCGACAGGTGGCCCTGAAGCTATACGAACCCAATACATGATCTAGGGTTTTGTACTCTGAGAAGAGCAGTCGGTGGGGGAGTTAAGTCCCGCCGCCTAAAGCACTAAGAGACCCTGTCCGTGTGTCAGGTGATGATGAAGATGCCATCTTGTCACGACGTCTTCTCGCCCTGCTTGGGCAGCTTCGTTCCGTTGGGCGGTACTGTACCACTGTCGAGCTTTGCCGTCCTGTCTTGTCACTGTAATGGCAAACGGGCAGATGACGGAGGCGTGCGTAGTGCGCCATGCTTCTAGGGAAGGCTCGAGACTTGAATGCGCAGCCTGACAGCACACTTCCACCTTGACTTCCTCAACCCACAGCCCACGACGGATCGTGGGGCACGTGGCGGCTTCGGAGCTCTTATCGACAGGATTGGAGCTAGGAGACACGTGGCAGGTCCGGACCTCATCTCGGCGGGGAGGCTCGGAATGGAGCCCAGGGCACGTGTCAGCTCCGGAGCTCTCCTCAGCAGGGAGGAGGCTCTGAGCAGGAGACACATGGCAGCTCCGAACCTCACCTCAGTGGGGAGGCTCGGACCGAAGCCCAGGGCCTGTGTCAACTCCGGAGCTCTCCTCAGCAGGGAGGAGGATTTGAGGCAAGAGACAAGCGACAGCTCCAGACCTCACCTCAGCGGGGATGCTCGGACCAGAGCCCAGGGTACATGTCAGCTCCGGAGCTCTCCTCAGCAGGGAGAAGGCTATGATATTAGAGACATGTGGCAGCTCCGGACCTCACCTCAGCAGGGAGGCTCGTAACGAGCCCAGGGCACATGTCAGCTCCGGAGCTCTCCTCGGCAGGGAGGAGTGTTGGAGCCCGGATACACGTGGCGGCTCCGGACCTCACCTCAGCGGGGAGGCTCGGACTGGAGCCCAGGGCACGTGTCGGCTCCGGTGCTCTCCTCAGCAGGGAGGAGTGTCGGAGCTCGGATACACGTGGCAGCTCAGGACCTTACCTCAGTGGGGAGGCTCAGTCCAGAGGCCAGGGCACGTGTTAGGTCCGGAGAACATCCTTAGCAGGTAGGGGGTTCTGATCCTAGAGATACGTGGCAGCTCCGGACCTCAACTCAGCGGGGAGGCTTGGACCGGAGCCCAGGACATGTGTCGGCTCTGGAACTCAAGCGCACGTGGCAGCCCCAGGGCTGACCTCGGGGCCAAGGACACGTGGCTATGTCAGGGCCCGCCTCAGCAGGGAGGCGGGGCCCAGGCTGTCTTTTACCATCTACGCGGGGGTGCCCGGTCTACAGGGTACCAAAAGTGGCCCCCAGTCCCATCTCGGGGGAGGTAACGAGCCTGCAGATGGGCCTCTATCTTTCCCGTGTGGTGGTTTTGACCCTGCACTTTGGAAACCGAAGTGGTGGCAAGATTTTTTGCGTAGCGGCCGAGTGGTTGTACCCGTGAGACGAGAAGGCTGCACATACTTGGCGTAGTGGGCGTACTCGCCAGTCAAAGCGGCAGCACGTCATCATGTCTACTCTTGATTGACGGGTCACGATGACGCACTCAAGGGGTTGCCTCGGGGTAATTACTGCGGCAGCCCATGGGCCGGTCGCAGCAGGTCCACCGCGCTGCTCTCCTCGGGAACTGCCGGACGTTCCTGAGAAGTTACCCACCTAGCCCCCAGTGTCTGACGGGTGGACCTAGATACTACCCATTATTGGGAGGAGAGTGCCACGGCAATGTGCTCGAGGGTTTCCTAGGGGCACTTACTACGGCAACCAATGGGTTGGTCGCTACAGCTCCACCGCACCGCTTTTCTCTGGGACCGTCGGGCATTCCCTAAAGGTTACCCGCCTGGCCCCTAGCGTCTGACGAGTGGACCTGTGTCCTACCCATCATTGGGGGAGGTGAATAACCTGCAGCGTGCAGCGGAGAAAACCCAATCGCCGCACCTATTTCCCTGCCAGAGGTTGCTGATGTGTATAAAAGGAGGCCTTCCGGTGTTCGGTGGTACCTTCCTTCATCATGCGGCCTTTATGTTCCTCTTGCGCGCTGGAAGCCTCCGCTCCCGAGCTCTGTCATCCACCTGATGCCCTTCACCGGTGGCCATCTTCGTCCACTTTTGTGAGATGTCCATGTGTGTGCGACCTTCGGTGCGGCTCTCCAAGCCATGCTTCTCCTTGACGGTCCTGGATAGAAGCACAAGCCATCTGAATGGCATGCTGATGGTAAGGGAAGCCGTCGGGGACAAGATCCTCAATTTGCAGGATGTCTCCACGCCATTGTTGGGGGGCATCAGGTACCTGACGGAGGAAGGCTTGACCTTCCGGTGCCGCCAGATGGCCCTTCTCCTGCAAGGCGTCTAGAGGACATGTCCTACACGACACTGGGCATCGTTGTGGACAACCAAGTCTGCCATAGATGGCGTCTGGCCCACACGACACTTGACATCACCGGTGTCGCTGTACGGCAGATCGGCGATGCCTCTCAGAATTTTGAGGCATCAGACTGATCCGTTTGCTGGCCGTCCTTGGACTTATAGCAGGTGACTGCCTTTTTGTACAGAGATTGGCTTCGGGGACAACCAAGTCTGTCATGGAGCAGAAGATTGCCCCACTTGTAGCTGCTAGGTTCCTCAGTTGCCTTGTATCCCCCTTTGTATGCCGGAACTCTGTCATTAATGAATACTCTTTGTTTCAAGCCTTGTGTGTTGAGTTATTGATGTACACTTCAAACCGTTGGTAGCGCAAATGTCCGAAATGACGTGGACGAAGTAGATAGCTCTTTTGCCGATGTACCGAGCTTGTTCCTCTGGGTCTTTACAGCGTAAGAACCCAGGGGGCCCCAGCAGTGTGGCTACATCTCCTTCGGTCCTTGGCAGCGCAAGTACCCGGGGGAAGTTCGGTCCGTGTCTTCAGGTTGTGGTAGCTGGTGCTCCGAGTCTTCTGCCTGCTGCTGCAGTGGTCTGATGTCCTGCCGGTGTGGTTCACCGTGATGGCCCCCTGGTCGGTGTGGCCCCTGTGTTGGGGCGCACCTACAACTTTGATGAGAAGGTTAGGCCTGATCTTCCGAAAGGTAGGTTGATTGAGGTGGAGAACTCGACGTTGATGATCTGCGGCACTCGAGCAGTTTGAATACCCATGTAATCACTAGACCACTGCTCCATTGGTTATCAACCGTGTAGCACATGCTTGACCTTGCCAAGAAGGCTAATCCCTGCATGTGCAACCGAGAACACGAGCAAGAACGTAGAAGACGCAACCTGAAAATCACGAAGTTGGGGTCTCACAAAAACCGTAGAACGGCGGCTGTTTATCAAAACAAAACCCAGCTGTTTGTGAACGTGGCTAGGGGTTATAAAGGAGGTGGAGGACGACCAGGGGGTGCTGGGGTCGTGACCTAACTCTAATACACGTACATAATGGACTTGGACTCGATACAAGGCCCAATGACCCAACTAGGTGATGCAACACCTTGAAAGACTCTGACTTGATATTGTTTCGAAGATTCCCGCTCGACTCTGAACGAATATTGATGTGGGGCCAGTGCCATTGGAAATTTTATCCTCTCATCTTTCCGTGCATATGTAGAACGTCAAAAACGGAGTCCGTATGCCTCCTGGGCATCCATTTTAAAGTGGACTGCTCATAGGCCCCGAGTTGGACTCGAGTTTGAGTTGGGCTCGGTGTCTAGCTTCTTGTTGACGTATTTTCTGGTCCTCCAGGTCTCCAAACCCCTATCTCCATGTCCTCTCCATGGTTCCTAATCATAATTAATCCATTTGGTAGCAACTTACTCTCAAAATTCGCATATAAAGAATTGTTCAGGAATGAGCTCACCACTAAATTCAATTGTCGTGCTCGAGCTCTAGTAATTGGACCTTGCATGTCTACCATGGAAATGTTGTGTATATCCATAGGAGTGATGTCCACATCATCCACTCCTCTTGAATCGGAAACGTCATGGACTCAAGTTCATCTTCTTCTCCCAAATATGGCCGCAAATCTGAAATGTTAAATGTGTGACTAACCGCGAAATCGGGAGGCAAATCAAGCATATATGCATTATCATTAATCTTTTCAATGATCTTAAAAGGACCAGAAGCACATGACATAAGTTTAGATTTTCTCAAGTCAGGAAATCGCTCTTATCTCAAATGTAACCACACCAAATCCCCTGGTTCAAGTTTTACTTCCTTTCTACCTCTACTACCTGCAATCCCATACTTCTCATTCATCCTTTCTATTTTTTTCTTTGTATTTTCATGCATCTTAAGAATGAATTCAGATCGTTGTGTAGCATCCAAATTTATAGTTTCAGAAGGAGGCAAAGGTAGTAAATCAATAGGAGCACGGGGATTGAAACCATACACTACCTGAAATGGACTTACCTTCGTCGTCGAGTGAACGGATCTGATGTAAGCAAATTCTATATGTTGTAAACACTCCTCCCACAACTTTAAATTTGTTTTCAAGATAGCCCGCAACATAGTGGATAAAGTACGATTAACTACCTCGGTTTGTCCATCCGTTTGTGGGTGACATGTAGTTGAAAACAGCAACTTGGTGCCTAATTTATACCACAAGGTTCTCCAAAAATGACTTAAAAATTTTGCATCACGATAAAAAACAATGGTATTTGGCACACCATGTAAACGGACAATTTCAGTCATAAACAAATCAGCAATGCGTGAAGAATTATCATTCTTATGACATGGTATAAAGTTCACCATTTTAGAAAAACGATCAACAACCACAAAATACTATCGCTCCCCCTCTTAGTCCGAGGCAATCCAAAAACAATGTCCATAGAAATATCCTTCCAAGGTGCACTAGGAACAGAAAGAGGCATATAAAGACAATGTGGGTTAAGGCGAGACTTAGCTTTATTGCAAGCAGTGCATCGTGACACGTAGTGCTCGACATCAGGCCTCATCTTCGGCCAAAAGAAGTGTGTGGACAACACGTCCTCAGTTTTTTTCAATCCAAAATGTCCCATCAAACCTCCTCCATGTGCTTCCTGCAAAAACAATAGTTCAACGGAGCTAGCTGGAACACATAGCTTGTTAGCACCATAGAGACCATCTCGCAGCACATATTTATTCCATGTTCTTCCTTCTCTACAATTATCAAAAGCATCTTTTAAGTCCAAATCAGTAGGGTATAATGATTTTATTGTTTCCAAACCAAAGATTTTGCGATCCAGTAGGGACAGCATGGAATATCATCTAGATAATGCATCGGCAATGACATTTTTCTTCCCATTCGTATGCTTAATGATGTATAAAAACGACTCTATAAACTCAACCCATTTAGCATGTCATTTATTCAGATTGGTTTGACACTTAAGATACTTCAAAGATTCATGATCGGAATATATTACAAACTCCTTAGACCAAAGATAATGTTGCCAAGTTTGTAGAACTCACACTAATGCATGTAATTCCTTATCATAAGTAGAATAATTCAGAGAAGGACCATACAGTTTTTCACGAAAGAAAGAAATGGGTTTACCTCCTTCTATGAGAACTCCTCCAATACCAATGCCGCTTGCAACGCATTTGTGGGGACCCCGTCCTGACAGTCCAGGAATCGCATTGGGTGGTGCCGTGCGATGCGGCACCCAACAGCACACACCGAAAAACACAAATACACAACGATATATGTCTTTAATACATGTTATTATCACATTTTATAAATAATGTACAAGTGTACATTGCAGCAGAGATAAGAATACACTCACGGACTATAGCCTATACTAAGCAAAATGAAGCCATCCTGCCCGCGCATGCTTCACACTAGCACCACATCAAAACCCGGCGGCGTGCAGGGTTCCAAGTGAGACTCACACCCCTCATTGGATGCTGCCCTGCTCGGCTATCCCTTCCTCCCTAACGTTGCCTTATGCAACATTACCTGCAAAACAATGGATCAACAAACTGTGAGCTTATGCTCAGCAAGACTTACCAGAAAACCTACACATGGAACTCTAGATGCTGAAAATAGAGGGCTGAATAGAGAAGTTTGCATAAACGATGAACTTAAGTTAATGGAAAGTCCTTAATTCATGTTTTTAGCAACTTTTATAACCCTCGCACAATTTACATCGAGACTCCACATTAAAACAAGAAAAGCTTCATCTCGATGCCACTTGCCCGAGGAGAAAATAAATTTAGTGAGCTACCCTAAACCCATACATACCTTGCGCCATCAACGCCGAGACTCCACAATCAAACAAGAAACGCTTTGTCTCGACGCTACTAGCCCAAGGTAGAAAGTAAATTTAGTGCAGGTATTTCTCATCCCTCATCTCCAATATGAGTATTAATCACGAAGCACTTTTCATTTCCCCAATTTATTACTACGTCACAACGCAGAGAACAAGTATGGTCACTACCGTGAGTGACGGTGATTCGAATCAAAAACACCCAGCTGACACGACACATACGCCCATCCGAGACCGGTGATCAACCAATCCCCTCAACGTCGTATGTGGCAACTTTTGACACGACACCCAAATATCGAACTGGTCCCACCGACTTTGAGTAAGTCTCACTACAGCAAACACTCATAGAGACGACTTCTCTCTCCTTTCAGCATCTGCATAAGACGGTGGGGATTGCCTCGACACCCAGGTTAACATGTTACATCGGTTTCCTGGGTCCCATATTGTCAGTATGCATTGGGTACACAACTCAAACTTGTCCAGCAGGGCCGCACACGAGAAAGGGCCTTAATCGACTGAGACAGAGACTAGGTTCACAGGACCACATCCTTGAGCCTTCTATCCATACTGCCCGGTCTACATTTCCCAATTAAGTGGAACAATTCCCAACTCTTCCGACTGATCCTCCTTAAATCCAGGTTCACGAGTAGGAAACGGCCTACTTGAGTTATGCCTCTTTTAATCCACTTTTATTAACTTGATAACAGCAGTTATAATTAAGTTAAAACCTTGTCAAAATAAAACTCCAGGGATTTATTGGTTATGCATGTGGAGTGTCATACAAACTAGACTTAGTGCAATAATCAAAATGGTAGACATTATAAAGTCAATACAAATAGAAACTTGTAAATTTTGATGCAAACCGGGGCTTGCCTTAGTGTTGATCCCAACTAATGTTTCTGTCAATCGAAGCAAGTCAGTAGCCTTCCAAGTCTTCATGTGATGTATAGCTATTGAAATGATCAATTAAAGAAATGCGTCACATTATGAAATAATATGCTATATAAAACTACAGAAGCAAAACCTAAGAAGACAGAGGAGTCTAGGGTTGAAATGTTTTTACAGAGGCTTTCTAATATCATGCTAGGGGTATGGTAAAATTTTCAGAAACTTTTGAGGAAGGAGATGGCCACAAAAATTCTTGGAACCTTTAACCTTCAATGATTTATAGGAATTTAATTAGACTTGGTCCTATGGAGAAATTTGATATCCTAATAGGTCTGGACCTAAGGTTCCTAGAAAAATTTGTTTCAAAATTTATAAGTCTTCTGCTGGCCAGAATGGAGGATTGAAATGCAATTCTATTTTCTGGAATTAGTTTCTGTGATTTTCAGCCCTTTTTAAATAACCCTGACAGAACCTACAGATTAAGCCACCTTAATCATCTCCAAAAATCCCAAGATTTTTGCTGGAGCTCAGGAACTAGGAGAAAGATTTGCTGCCCAAAATTGGGAATGTTTGATGAAGAATTGTTCCTGGAATTAATCCCTAAAGGATTTCTTAAAAATAATTCTACAGAAATTGGTCTCACTATTTTTGGAGTTTCCTACACAGAGTTATTGGCTTGCAAAGGTTGGTCATTTTCTGGATTTAATTTCTCCACAGAAAATTCAAACATGGCCACCTCATCTCAGGCTCTTTTTCAACCTCCCGACAGGAAACTCGCGCGCGCACAGAGTCGGATCATGGCGCGCGCCGTTCTCCCTCATTTCTCAACAAAATTGGCTCTGGTTTTGACCTACACGTTCCTCACATCGTGGTGCAGCTGCCGGGCAAACTTTCCCCGCATGAAAACGGCCGTAAAGTACTCGGCACCGGTGGGGCGGCTCAGATGTGCAGCACAGGCGAGGGGGATGTGTCCCTTACCTTTTCCGATGAACAAAACTGCCGTACACCATCACTAGAGCACGTAGAACAAGATTCTACCCCTAACCCGAGCCGAAAACGTCCGCAAATGGGAGCTCGACGGTGAGCCAAGCCGTTTTGGTCGGCGGTGGCGAATTCTCGTCGCCCGGGGCATGTGGTGGCCAGTTTTCTTCGAGCTTCGGTGTGGAAGGGCGCTAGAGTATCTAGAAGCTGTGGTTTGAATCGCATGAATGATGATCAAGCGGTTTGAGCGAATTCATAAATTGTCTAGCTTCGGTTCTTCACGTACTCCGGTGCCAAAATCAAAATTCCAGCGATCTGGCAGCGAGGAAGAGCAGAGGGGCTACGGGAGGAGTAGCTAGACCTAGTGGCACACCTTATAATGACTTTGATCAAGCCGGGGGGTGCGGGAACGGCCGGGCGACATGGAACCGAGAGGGTGGCGTCGTGCTCTGTTTTTCCGGGGAAGCATGGGTCGGTCACGGTGGAGGAAGGCGGGGGATGAGCTGAGGAGGGCTTGAGGATGTCGAGGAGGAACCGGCTCTGCAGTTTGACAGCTCAGCTTGCCGCCACACCCACTGAGAGGTGATCGGCGATGCACAACCGAGGCGCGGGCGCGTGTTCTTTCTTCTGTTCGACCGTGGAACAACGTTGCACAGAGGAAAGTCTTCGGTTATTTGTGTGAGCAGAGAAAAGGCAATTGAGTTGTGTAGCTCCTATAGCTAACGATCAACAATGCCGTGGAATCGCCTGCCTTCGGGAGTAAGTCACGAGCAGCAGCTCGGTGGCTGCCTCGGTGGCGAGCTCGCATTGAAAGAAACACTGAGGGTTCTCGGGTCCAATGATGTGTGGGTCCCACCAAGTGTACCCACCAAACAACCTTGGCTCCACAATTCAAATTCAAAAGTTGCAGCAAATTACAAAAAATTGAATTTGATTTCCGCGGCGTTAACTCTCGTTTGTGCTCGCATTTGAATTGCCGGGTTTAATTCCTTTGTTGTTAAGTTTCCTTTATTGCATGTAGACGAATTTTGGATTTGAAAACCCTAGTTAGAATTCAATTTGACCCCGCGAATTTAAATTCTATTAAGAAGCTAAACATGCTGAACGTGGGATTTTACAGCATTCGAGCTCAAAGGTCTTGTCAAAATCAGGAAGTTGCAGCAATGGTGCTTGTGCAAGCTTTGATTGAGAGTATCAAAAGCTTGTTGCTGCTGTTCGCCCCATTGAAACGGCACTCCTTTCTTTGTTATCTCGCGGAGAGGTACTGCAATGGTGCTGAAATCCCGCACAAAGCGACGATAAAAACCTGCAAGACCAAGAAAACTACACACCTGTGTGACGGTTGTTGGAGTTGGCCAGCTAGTGATTTCAACAATTTTTGCCTCATCCATCTCAATTCCCTGCGAGGAAATGACATAGCCAAGAAACGATACTCGATTTGTGCAAAAGATGCACTTTTCGAGGTTACAAAACAAACGTGCATCTCTTAAAACTGAAAAAACAGCATGTAAATGTGACAGATGTTTGTTATATGGTTTGCTATAAATGAGGATATCATCGAAGTAAACCACCACAAATTTTCCAATAAAAGCACGTAAAACCTCATTCATTAATCGCATGAAAGTGCTAGGTGCATTAGTTAAACCAAAAGGCATGACTAACCACTCATAAAGGCCAAACTTGTTTCTGAATGAAGTTTTCCATTCATCTCCTAATGCCATTCTTATTTGGTGGTAACCACTACGCAAGTCAATTTTTGTAAAAATGATAGCACCACTCAGTTCATCAAGCATGTCATCTAAGCGAGGAATAGGATAACGATATAGAATGGTGATGTTATTAATCGCTCGACAATCAACACACATGCGCCAGCTACCGTCTTTCTTAGGAACCAAAAGAATAGGAACGGAACAAGGGCTAAGGCTGTCACGAATGTACCCACGGTCCAAGAGATCCTCAACCTGTCGCTGAATTTCCTTAGTCTCCTCCGGATTCGCCCTGTACGCCGCACGATTTGGCAAACTTGCTCCCGGAATCAAGTCGATCTTGTGTTCAATTCCCCTCACAGGGGGCAGTCCAGGGGGTATCTGTGGGGACCACCCCGTGGTTCACCCACTCCAGGATCGTATAGGGTGGTGGCGTGCGATGCGGCACCCAACAGCACACACGAAAAGATTTAAGAACCCCATACAAAATTTTATTTGATATAAAACAGTGGAAGTCTTTTTACAACAACTTAATTATACAACGGAAGTATATACATAGCTACTATCTACTCTTATCTACGCAAAAGTGCAGCCGTCCAGCCCGGGGACGCTACACACTAGCAGCCTGGAACCGGAGATCACGGCGGCATGCAGGGCTCCAGCTCGGCCGTGTACCCCGACGGGTGCATCGCCTCGTCCTCGGAACCTTCCTCATAACTCTCACCTGCACACAGCTCAAATATTGCAACCATGAGCACGATGGCTCAGCAAGTCTTAACCGACAACCCTAGGCATGGAACTCTACATGCAAGGACTTTTCAATAAAGACACGCCTACATGTTGATCCTTACTTTCAGTTTTTTTATAGCAACAGTTTAAAGAGCCTTAGGCAGCCCTCACATCGGAATTCCACAGTCAAACAAGAAACGCTTTCCTCCGATGTGGTGATGCCCAAAGTGGAATATAAATTTAATTAGCTCTATAACTACAGCATACAAGGTTTCAAGACATTAATAGTTCAATACAGCATATTCAGTTGGCTTATTTCACTTCTTACTACGCCACAGCGCAGTGAACAAGCGGGTACTCAAATAACCGCGAGGGACGGTGATTGCAATCAGGAGACACCCGGATAACACGTCACATACACCCACTTTAAGAAGCGTGATTCCACACCCCTTCCTACTCTGTTGTATGCAACAACCTTTCAAAGGCAACCCAAATGCCGAACCAGTCCATCCGTAACGGGCAGGAGGTCCTCGCGTGGAGCGTGACTGTGCCCACCGGCAGATTTACACCTTGCTTCCCTCAACCCACTCCTATTTACGGTTGGGTAAGCCTCAGCACCCAGGTTAACCAATTACATCGGTTTCCTGGTTCTCATACGCCAATATGCATCCGGTACTGTTCGATACTTGTCCAGCAGGGCCACACATGGCTCGGTCCTCAACCGACACCAACAGGGCTACGCAAGTGAGACCTCTGCTCACTGCATCCTATCCCCCTTGCTGGGTCTCATTTTCACAACTTAAGCCATTTTCTACCTCTTCTCATTCCATTTGATAAATACTATCTCGCGAGTAGCTTCCAACCACCTGACTTATACCGAGATCCTAAGCATTTTAGCAGAGCATTTTCTACCCAACCCTTCATAGGAGTTAAAAAGGCTATGCAAGTGGGGTTTCAATCACCCTAACTCTAATGCATACATTTCAACCTAGACATAAGTGATACAAATGAAAAACTTTATAAAAGGTACTTAAGTGCAAACCAGGGCTTGCCTTGTTGCGAGTAAGAGGAGAAGTTAGCGTCGGGTGGCAGGACGTCCAACGGCTCCGGTGTATCTTCAACTTCGGTCACTATATGAGATGTAGCAAAATATAGGTAATGAAATATAAGAATCCACTTCTATTCATAGCTACTGCTATTTATGTTCCTTAATAAGCTTTGGGATTTTTACAGTGGATACTTGACTCTCTAAGGATGATCTGAGTAAAATTTGGAGAAGTTTCATTGCACCTTGTGGTCTCCAAAATTCCCACAAGCACAAGGTTTCTCTGAATTTTGAGCCCAAATCAGGATCTTTGACATAGCCCACAGCGGAAGATCTGATTAGGGTAAGTCTCCATGGTTCTAAAAAAATTTGTTTCACCATTTTTGGAGCTACCAACAGAGAGATATGAATTTTTGATGTTGGACAGGAGTTCTGAAAAGTTTCTGTTTAAATTTGAATTTTCAAATAAAGGCTGAACTTTGGAAGGCGGTTTAGCCTAGCAAATAAACTCCAATGAAGCTCAAATTTTTAATTGAGATCAGTTACTATGAAAATGATTTGCCGCCCAAATTTGGTAATATTTCATAAAGAATTGCTCCTGGAATAAATCTCTAAAAGATTTACTAAAAACAATTCTACAGAAATTCCTGGGCATTTTCATAGCAGGAAATTTGTTCCTCTGTGAAGTACTCCTCATGAGGATTCCAGCAAAATCGGTCTCACCTTTTTTGGAGTTCCCTACACAAAGTTATGGATTTTTCAAACTTGAATAACATTCTGTTGGAAATTTACACAGAGACTCGAAGGGGGGCCCACGGGTCAGATGCTTCTTCAACCTCCCGCCAGAGAATGCGCGTGCACACAGGAACAGATCGTGGCACGGCTCGTTCTCCCTCAATTCTGCACCAAATTAGCTCCGGTTTCGCCCTACACGATCCTTGGAACGTGGCGCAGCTGCCGGGCAAGGTTTCCCCGCATGAAAATGGCCGGAGATGGGTCGGCATCGGCGGGGTGGCTCGGGAGCGCGGCATAGAAAAGTTCCGGCGTGTCCCAAGCTTGTACCGACGAGATAAGTTGCCCTAAAGCATCCCTAGTGGTTGGGGAACATGGAACGCAAGCCAATCCTTGCAACAAATAGCGGGAAAAGGGGGTTCACCGGAGGACCGACCCGTTTTTGCCGCCGCCGGTGATGCCTCGTCGCCCGGGGCGTGTGGTGGATGGTTTGATGTGTTCTTTGGCGTGGGAGGACGCTAGGGTTACTAGTTTCTGTGGATTGAATTGTAGAACCGATGATCAACCACGTTGGATGAATTTACAGATTTGGCTCGCGTCGGTTCAACACGTACTCTGGCGGTAAAACATTAATTCCGGCTAGCCGGCGATGGGGAAGAGCAAGGGGACTACGGAAGCATGATCTACACACCTTTGCGCACCTTCGGGAGGTGTTGGTCGTGTGGGAGAGGCGTTGGAGCGGCCGGAATAAGAGGAGCAGTGATGGCGACGTTGTACTGCACCATGGGGAAAAAGTTGGCTCGGCACCGGCCGGAGGACGATGGACACAAGCTGTGGAGGCGCAGATGACGTCCAGTGGAGGCCGGCGCACCTCCTAGTCGGCTCAGCTGGGCGCCACAGTGGCTGGAGGTTGATCGGGGATGCAAGCAGAGAGGAGGCGGCGCCATTTTCCTTCGAGTGCGCGCGTACGAGCGCTGTTCTGTAGAGTAGTGAGCAGGGAAAATGAACTTCGTTTGTTCCCTGATATTTACCAAGCAGCTGAGGCCACGGATTGAACCAACTCGGAGGTAGCAGGCACACAAGCAGCTCGGTGGAGATGCATGCTTCTCAGTGTCAAGCGCACACAGAACAGGAGCTCGTTTGTTGACTTTGTGCCAATGACAGGTGGGTCCCACAAGCAGTCTCCCCCCCACTCAGTGGCTCCCAAATTCAAATTTCAAGTTTACAGCAAATTCCACAAACTGAATTTGATTACCATGAAGTTAACCTTCGTTGTGTTCAGTTCAAATTTTAAATTCGTGGTGTCGGTTCATTTCCTGTACGGGGAAATAATGCCCGGGGTTGCTGTTTTTGTGAGCAAAAGATTACGCCGGGAGCTACCCAATCCCACGAGCTGGTCGCCAGCGTGATGAAAACAGCGAGGAGGTGGCCTCCGCTTGCAGCTCGGTTGGTCAGTGAGAGGATCATGCCGTGAGGTGTTGAAGCCACGAGCAGGTCGCCAGCTTGATGCAAGAAGCTGGAGGTGGCTGCTCTTGGTGGCGCTCTGAGGAGGCAAAGGTGGTGTTCGACACCGAATAGAGAAAGACTTCGGGAGCAAGTTAAAGCAGCCCAATGACATGTGGGGACTACCCCCTTACTCCTCTTCTTATCCTCCAAATGTCTCCAAAAGATCTTCATTCGAGTGAATCCACTCAATCTGATATTTCGGGAGTTTAAATGTGGGCGGAAATTTGAATAAACCAAATCCAGTGTGAAGTTCACTTTCAAATTTGAATTCAGTTCACATTTGGAAATGATCATGTTTAACTCCTTTTTAGCCCACTCTGAAATTAGAATGTGGCCACCATGAATTTCCTCGAATTCAAAGATATGAGGATACATGTGTGCTCCAAATTTTTGACAGCAACTTGAGAGGAAAAATTGAGTTCAAATCTGAATTTAAACCCCCTCTTAAACATGAGAACTTTACACATGGTGTTTAAATCAACCTTGGCTTAACACATTTCAAATGAACGTGAGAGCTCGTTTGGTTGGACACCCATGTGCATCATCACTTGTATAAAATTTTTGAAAGTCCCATTTTCATGCATTCCAATCACTAAGGTAACTAACTCTCTGTTTGTTGCCTTTACATTTTTGGGACTTTTACAGTATCTCAGAGGGAAACACATCCTCAAACTCCTGCAAAAGATTAGCAACAGCAGGGGGCAATGCAATAGACAATTCATGAAGTGAAAACATCACTTTTTTGCATACTAAAGCATAGCACATCCCCTTGGCATCAAATAAATCAGAAAGATCAGATTTAGTTGTGAGCAATGAAGGTGATTTTAACTTAATGACTTCCTGCTTTTCAGATTTTAGTTTTGTTGCTTTATCATCGTTAATTCTACTCTTCTCAAAACGCACAATTTCAGCAGGGGTCATTGGAAGCAAAGTGATTTTCTTTCCTTTATGCATGAGAGTATATTTATTGGTTCTACCATGATGAATAGCATCCGTATAAAATTCCCAAGGACGACCCAACAAAAGAGAACAAACATCCATAGGCACGACATCATAATCAGAAAAATCATTGTAAGAACCAATCAAAAAATGCACTCTTGCTGTTTTAGTTACCCGAACCTTACCCCTGTTGTTGAACCATTGAATGTGGTATGGATGAGGGTGTGCTCTTGTTGTCAATCCTAGTTTGTTGATGATATCCATATTCACCAAGTTATTTCAGCTGCCTCCATCAATTATAGTGTGTACGCGACAATCCTTGACGATGAGGAACATGTGAAAGAGATTGTATCGTTGTAGCTTGTTGTCAGACTCCACTTTGGGATCAAAGCACGCTGCACAATGATGCTCCTATACTTCTCCATCGCTTCTGTACCAAGTACCTCTTCGTCGGTGTGACACCTGGTTCCGAAAATAGAACCAAGTGAAAGCATATGTGTGCCCAGGATGTTCATCACACATACATATATAATCCACAAACTGAACTCAGAATATAACCATGAATAAATAGTGTTTAAGTACTTTATTACAACGACTCGAAGTCTCACTCATGAATCTCTAACTTATTCTTGCAGCGGAAGTCTCTAAACGACAGCGGAAAAGAACTAAATGCATACTCCAATCTTCAACTCCACAGGCATGTTGACGGTAGTTCGCACGCCTAGTACTCCACATGTTCCTCGAAATATTCTTCTCCTGTTGCTGAAGTTTGTGTGGGAAATGCAAGGGTGAGTACATGTAGTACTCAGCAAGTGCGGGAAAAGTTTGACATGTAGCTTACAACAAGGTAGGCAATAAAAAGGCTCATTGCAGCAAGCAAATTTTATTTCACAAACATGATAAACACAGCAACTAAGTCTAGATGAATTTAATCCCAATATAACCAAGTAAAACAGCAACATTCTTGCATCATTTTTCACCATTTATCAAGTCTCAACCAGCCAAAAATCTTTCTCATGTTCATCTCATACTCATAAATATTCATATCCATCTCATTTTCATATAACCAAAACCAAATTCATTGTCATGACTCAAAACAGTCCCAAAACCAATACCAATGACAATACCATAACCATACCGAAGAACCATCCTATGTTTTCCCTCTAATCATGTTGGTTGGCCAGGTGCTTGTGACCGGAAGCACGGCTATCAAGATAGTTTTACACTCTGCAGAGGTGGCACCACTTTACCCACAAGTTCGTGATTTCGTCACCCGTCGGTGACTGCAGAACCTCCATTATACCAGTACACAACCGTTGGTGTAATGCCAAGAGATCACATAATAGCCTTTACAAAAGGTCTACTAGATGTATGAACTCACTGAGGTTTCACCGGCAGGCTCGAATCAGCATTCTCCCACCACGGGCCCCCTCTTGTGCCATGCAGTTCCCACGGCAGTCCTCCTCAACTCCCATTCCCCACGCCATCCACAGTCCATAACAAGCTAGGAACACACCTAATTAGGCAGCTAAGCCGCACCCATATTTGGCCTTGTGGTGGCACTGTTTTCCTGGCATGTGCTGGCATGAACCTGTACTTAGATCTACTGCAAGTAAACCACCATCTCATTCAGCAACATCCATGAGCCAAGCTTGCCTAGATCTCCCTCGATTCCATGCTCATTATCATCATCAAGTTCTCATCATCATTATTCATATAAGTGCAGTAGATAACCATGTTTTAGTTCAGCTTCCCGTATCCCGTAGATTAAGCGAAGCAAAAAGAAAAAATGACCATACCCGACTAATCGACTTTCCCGGCGACAAGGATTGTTAGCAAAGCTAGTAAACTCCTATAAAAGGATGTCCCATCAAGTTGACTCAAGCATACGAATTTTCGCAAATAAAACAGTTTCAAAACATGGGATCGATATGTTCAAGGGGCACTTGTCATGCTCCCGTGGTTCTTGCTGTTCGAGCGTCTCGAAGTCTTGGTGCTGTAGATACTCGTATATGGCCTCTTGAGCTTGTCCTTCTACTCATGATCATGGACATACAAAATCCACAGCAATCAATCATCATGCACAAATTTTACTCAAGATGCAATCGGTAGATGAATGCAAATCCTATGGTGCTGTTTTATTAAACCAGTTTGTACATGTTCTTGCATGTTTTAATGGGTTTTCATTGGGTTTTATGATGAACAAGGGTGTAGGGATCAAGTGTGGACGTGGTGATGATCTTGACTCAAGATCTAGATCAATTCCACCATCAAAACCCGATCAAAACACGATCTGTCCACACGCAAAAGTTTCTGCTCGAAGGGGACGAAGAAAACGGATGTGTAGAAACAGCGGCGACATCGTAAGATGGGTAATGGGGACCTATCTCACTTCCTTTTGGTGGCCGGGCCTTCCTCCTAGCAATGGCAGAAGTGGGGAATTTCTCTATGGAAGATTTTGGTAGGACAGATCGTCAGGCTTCTTCTCCGGCGACGGCGGGGCTCGACGGCGGCCATATTCCGGCAAGGGGGGGGGGACTTGGCAACTTGGCAGCAAGGAAGGGGGCATGGCAGCAGGGGGGGGCGACCAAAAGAGAGAGGGGTCGGCCAAGGGGTGGGGGTAATATTTATAAGGGGGAAAAGGAGAGTCGTACTCCAATTGGAGCTCAAATAAGAGTCCTATTCAATTTTTTTGGATTTAACAAACTTATCTCTTGTGGTGCAGCAGACTTGGTGATTTTATCCCCAAAATGTGGGGAAAATTCCCTTTTTTGGGAATTTGGGAATTTAGAACCTTTGGGGGAAATTTGGGAATGGCTCATTTCAGCTATCTTTTCCCCATTCCTCACCATTTCTTTGTCACTTGCTCCATTTCTACATTCCCCTCTCCATTTCTACATTCGCCTCTCCATTTCTATGCCCCATTCTCCATTTCTACATTCCCCTCTCCATTTCTATGTCCATTCTCTATTTCTACATTGCCCTTCTCCATTTCTATTCCCAATTCTCCATTTCTATATTCCCTTATCCATTTCTGTGGTTTTTCCTCCATTTCTATGGTTCCTTCCTCCATTTCTATGGTTCTTTCTCCATTTCTATGCTTCCTTCCTCCATTTCTATGGTTTTTTCTCCATTTCTATGGTTCTTTTCTCCATTTCTATAGTTCTTTCTCCATTTCTATAGTTCTTTCTCCATTTCAACTTCTTTTATAATGTTTCTCTACATGAAAAATGTATGCAATGTATGAAAATGAATTTGAGGGTGTTACAAACCTACCCCCTTAAACTGAATCTCGGCCTCGAGATTCGATAGAGTGGAGAATAGATGAGGGAGTTCTGCCTTGAGATCTTCCTCACGCTCCCATGTAGTTTCGGCTTTTGTGTGATGGCTACATTGTACCCTGAAGCAACGGATCACTTTGTTTCTCGTGACCATTTCTTTCACGTCCAAAATTTTGACGGGGTGCTCCGCGTAGGTCAGATCCTCTTGAAGCTCGAGCTCATCCACAAGTACTTGTTCTTCCGGTACTCTTAAGCACTTCTTGAGTTGGGATACGTGAAACACGTCGTGTATGTCAGAGAGGTGAGTTGGCAGCTCTAGTTGATAGGCTACTTCTCCTCGCTTGCCCAAAATCTTGAAAGGCCCGATATAGCGAGGTGCTAATTTGCCCTTGACGTTGAACCTTCGTTGGCCTCGGATAGGCGATACCTTAAGATACGAGAAGTCTCCTACTTCGAAGGTCAATTTTCTTCGCCTATTATCCGCATAACCTTTTTGTCTTGACTGAGCAGCCTTCAAATTTTCTCGTGTCGTTTGGACTTGCTTCTCGGCATCTTGCAGCACTTTGGGTCCAAACACTTGGCTCTCTCTGCTCTCATTCCAGAACAGCGGTGTTCTACACCTTCTACCATACAATTACGCTGTTGTTGTATGAGAAGTCAGCGTACGGCAGGCTCCTATCCCAATTACGCCCATCTTTCAAGGCGCAAGCTCTCAACATGTCTTCCAAAATTTGATTCGTCCTCTCAGTTTGCCCGTCGGTTTGCGGGTGATTAGCGGAGCTGAAATTCAGTTGTGTACCCATTGCTTCATGCAGCTTCTTCCATAACCTAGAGGTAAATTGAGAACCCCGATCTGAAACTATCCTCTTCGGAACTCCATTGTGACACACGATTTGCTCCATATACAACTCGGCTACTTGTGCAACGCTGTACTTAGTATTAACAGGAATGAAATGGGCTGTTTTGGTCCATCGGTCCACGATAAACCAAATAGAGTCGTAACCCGATTGAGTACGTGGCAATCCGACGATGAAATCCATGCTGATGTCTTCCCACTTCCACTCGGGTACTTTCAATGGCTGCAACAGTCCAGTGGGTCTTTGATGTTCGGCCTTCACCCGTTGGCACATATCGCATAAGGCACCATATTCAGCTATGTCCCTTTTCATACCATCCCACCAAAAGCAAGTTTTCAGGTCCTTGTACATCTTTATACAGCCAGGATGTATGGAATAAGGTGAGTCATGTGCCTCCTTTAATATCGTGTTGCGGATGTGCTTCACGTTAGGCACACAAATCCTTTTCCCTAACCAAACCATGCCTTTCTCGTCTTCCTTAAAATCCTTTTCTATGCCTTGTCAGATTCTTTCCTTGATTTCTTCATCCAGCGAGGAGTTCAGTTCTATCACCTCCATCTTGTTCAAGAATCCGAGATGTAACCGTTCGAACTCTTTGCACAGCTCGGGTGGCTGCTCCCAAACCGTGAGTTGGTGACATGCTACCTTTCGGCTCAACGCATCAGCTACTACATTGGCCTTTCCGGGGTGATAGTTGATTCCACCATCATAATCCTTGATGAGTTCCAACCATTGACGTTGCCTCCAATTCAGATCCGTTTGCGTGAATATATACTTGAGGCTTTTGTGATCCGTATAGATCTCACATCGGTGGCCAAGGATATAATGCCTCCAAATTTTCAAGACATGTACCACTGCTGCAAATTCCAAGTCATGTGTGGGGTAATTCAGCTCATGTTTCTTTAGTTGTCTCGACGCATAGGCTACCACTTGTCCTTCTTGCATGAGCACACATCCAAGCCCTTGTCTTGATGCGTCACAATATATGTCGAAGCTCTTGCTCACGTCCGACAATACCAAAACCGGCGCTGTGGTTAACCTCCTCGTTAGCTCCTCAAAGCTTTCTTGACACGCTGGTGCCCACTGAAATGCTTTCCCCTTCATTATCAATTCAGTCATAGGCTTCGCTATTTTGGAGAAATCCTTGATGAACCGGCAGTAGTATCCAGCCGTCCCAAGGAAACTCCGAATATCTCTCACATTCTGTGGTTGGTTTCACTTTAAAACGTCTCCCACTTTGCTGGGATCAACTGATACTCCTCCCTCGGAGATGATGTGGCCTCGGAACGATATCTCCTTTAGCCAAAACTGACACTTGCTGAACTTGGCATACAATTGATGCTCTCACAGTTTCTGCAACGTCAACCTCAAGTGTTCTTCGTATTCTTCCTCGCTTTTTGAATACACCATGATATCGTCGATGAAAACCACAATGAACTTGTCCAACTACTCCATGAAGATCTTATTCATGAGGTACATAAAGTATGCGGGTGCATTCATTAACCCAAAATACATAACGTTATATTCATACGAACCATACCGTGTTCGAAATGCAGTCTTGGGTATGTCGGAGGGCTTAATCTTCAGCTGGAAGTATCCCAACCGAAGATCAATCTTGGAGAAAATTCGGGCACCTTTCATTTGGTCGAATAGGTCCTCTATACAGGGCAGCGGGTATTTATTCTTGATCATCACCAAATTTAGAGAATTATAATCCACACACATCCTTTGGGTCCCATCCATCTTGTCTACAAAGAGCACGGGGCTCCCCATGGTGACGAGCTTGGGCGTATAAAACCCTTTTCTAGCTGTTCCTGAATTTGCTTTTGGAGCTCCACTAGGTCATTAGCGGGCATCCTATACGACCTCTTTGCTATAGGTGCAGTTCTAGGTACTAAATCAATAGCAAATTCAATGTCCCGGTCAGGTGGCATGCATGGAAGTTGTTCCGGGAACATATCTGAATATTCTTGAACCACCGGAATGCTTTCTAATGTTGCTTCTTCGACGTGGTTCAACGCTGCCTTCTCGGTTGCTGGTTTGGCTGACTCGAACTCAATGCGAGTACCGTGTTGACTCGTCAACTGCACGATCCTCTAAGCACATTGAATAACTCCGTTGTGTTTGCTTAACCAGTCCATTCCAAGTACTATGTCAATCCCTTGGGAATCCAAGACGATAAGGTTGGCAAGAAAGTCTACCCCCCCTTATTTTAAGGCTTACTTTTGGAATATAATTCAGAATTGAAAGAAGAGATTTCTCAACTATATGCATCAAGGTATATGAGCTAAGCAAATTGTTTTATTAATTTCAGCCTATATGAGGATGTGAACACGTGCCAAAGCATATCACATCTCTCTACTATGTGTAGATGTGGACATTTGCCAAAACGTTCCACAACTCACACCAAGCACAAAAACACAAGCAATCATCATGAAAAATTTAGCACAGCATTCTTATTCAAGCTACAACGTTCTAAACGTTCCTACTACAACTTCATTCAATGGAAACCTAAACTTAATCGTGACAACAGGTGCTGTTCTCGCCATGTGACGGGGGTGGTCCATACATGGGCACACGCCATGGTGAGTAGGCGGTCCATGTACAGATGACGTTGGTGCTCCATTTGCTCCCGCGTTGGCACGAGTCTTCTCTTGTCTCTCCAGCAAATACAGCTTCTTGCGGAGGTAACTGATCTCTTCTTGTGCGCTTGCGTAGTGGTTTCCTAACTCCACAAGCAACCTCTGATACTTGTAAGCAGCTTGTGGGTTGGAAAGATCTGTTACATGGGGTCCAATAATCTCCGCCGTACCACTCTTCCGATAAGGGTGCAGCTCAAAAGTTGTGTCCTCAAGCTGCTCATGGAAGGCGTAGCACAGTCCGGTGAGTGCTTCCCATGCAGCATCATTGATAGATTCTGCCCTTGTAGCTCTCCATGTGGGTGTGAAGTGCCGAGTGACAAACCTACCGTTAGATAGGATGGTTACCTCAGCCTTCCACTCTTCATGTCCAAGATGAGGGACTTTCTTGAGAAGATATTCCGGGTATAAGCTGCAGCAATCCAGAAATTCTTTGAGCTCCTTGGATATGTGTCCTCCTTCCATTCTATCGGACCGGAATTCTTGAACTGAACAGTTGGCCCATTCATTATCTTCATTATTGGTCTCAGCAAGGGGTAGCTCCACCTCGGGTTCATCTCCTCCTGTCATAGCTTCATGAGGCTCCACGGGGTGTAAGCCCGCGTGAAACTTGTAACACCCCAAAACCTGTTAAGAGGGGAATTTAAAAAATTTTGGACGTATTGCATGTGGTGCAGAAATTCAAATTTAAATTGGAATTCAAATTCAACTAAAAACAAAAAAAAGAAAAAGAAAAAGAAAAAAACAAAACCCCTGGCCAGTGGGCCGAAACCCACCAGCCGCCCCACCTCGCCCCCCGCGCCAGCCCGCAGCCGCGCGCCCCGTTTTCCTTTCACTGACACGCGGGGCCCGCCGTCTTCTTCCTCCTCGCGCGCGCGCTCGGCCGAGCCCGGGACTTCTCTCCCTCCCGAATCGAAACCCCCCCCAGAAACCCGCAACTCCAGCCGAATTCTGGTCCCGGACGACTCAAACTCGATCACAACTGACACGCCGCCTTTCCCCGTCTATATAAACGCTGGCATCGTCCCGTTTTTCCCCCACGATCGGCTGTTTTTCCTCCCAGTGAGAATCGAAGCTCCGATCACCGTTATCTCTCGATCTCTGCTCGGATTTTCCGATCTAACGCGCCGATCGTGATCCACCGTCTCCGGGGAATCACGCAGGTGCAGAAAACGCGGTGGTTTACGCTCCAGACACAGCGCCGACGAGCATCGCCGCGATTTCATCTCGGACCTCGTCGCCGAGCGCCATCAAGGACCTCCGAGTTCAAGAAAAACCCCGAGGTGAGATCCCCGACCTCCCCTCTACCGATCTATGCCATGAAATCCCAGTTTTAGGAAGAATAGACGAAGATCCGAAGTTTTCCGGCGAGATCGCCGCCTCCCGCCGCCGCGCGCCACCGGGCAGCGCCGCCCGCGCACGGTCAGAGCGACGTGGCCGCTTGTGCACCGTCTATTTTAAATCGCACGGTAGAATTGAAATCCCCGCGTACCGGTTCGACGTTATAATCTCAGCCATCTGTTTTAAATCGGACGGTCCACGTCAGCCCGATGTTATAAAGGCCGGGATTCTTACGCGCTACCCCTGGGGATCTCTGAAAACACGAGCTAGCCCCGGAAACTTCTAATCTAGCCCCTGGAACTTCAGAAATCTGTGTAAATTCATTTAAAAATCAGTTTTAGCCCCTGGACATAATAAAAATTAGGAAAACCCCTCTGTCATGTGTAGTTAGACCCCTGGAAATTTATGAAATAGCAAATTAGACCCTGCAGTAGGGTGGATTTACCTTTTTGACCCTATATGATATTAAACTCAGAAATTTAAATATGTGACTAGAATTTAAATTTAAAAGGTAAGGCAAACACGTGTTCAAATTCAAATTTAAACTCTCCTAGCACTTGGAAAACTTTAGAATGAGTTAAAAATAGATTTTTAGGCTGAAATGAAGTCTGTCTAAATGATATTCATATTTATTAGTTCTAGAAACACATTTTAGGCTAGAAAATAATTCTAAAAACTAGTAAAATAAATTTAATTTGTTCCACATCAGAGAGGAAGTTCAAAGATATATTATTGAACATTTTAGATCAGAACCTATTCTGTTTAGATGATGTGTCTTACTATTTTCATTCTAAAGTTCACATTTAGGCATAGAAAATAAATTTGAAAATATAGGAAAATAAGTATGCATAATTAGAAAAGGATAAATGAAGTCTCCAAATCCAAAAACTTCAGTTTAGGATTTGGTAGAAGATCTGAAAACCTATTTCGAGTAGGGAATTACCTTTCATGCAAACTTGGTAGTTAAGAAGTGTATTAATTAAATATAAAGAATTTGTTCAAATTGGAAATTCATATATAGTGTGCAAACAGAAATCTGAATACAAAAGTTAGAAATCATATACATATGTTTAAAAGTGCATGTAGGCCAAAAATCAACACATGTAGAGTAACCACAACACTTAGAAATGTGAATGACTTTCATAGGTATGTATGTGTGGTTTGTATGAAGTGAAAGTGTGAACTATATCTTATGGATTGTTGTTTTCTTTTGCTATGTGTATTGGCATGAGTAGAACCTGCCCCAGAGCAAGTTCTCCCCTTCCAAGACCAGGACTTTCCATTCCCAGAGCAGCGGGAAGAAGGCAAGTGTCCTTGACCACTTTGATCTTATGCTAGGATGTGTAGATAGAATTATTTGCATTGTAAATTGAAATATGAAACCCATGCTAGGATGTTTCCCTAGAATTGCATTATCTTGTTTCCTTGTAGCTTGGGTTGGGATTTATTTTATCATGTCATTTATTGTTATGCTTAGCCATGCTTAGAATGGGATAATTGGGATATGAGATCATCAATTTATTTACCTTACTCTTGAATGAGATGTTATGAGTTATGTAGAGGTAGGGATCAAGGCAATTTGGATGATTTGGTTGGTGTTGGGTGCACGAGACTCGGGTTTGTATTTAGTACTTGCCTGGATCCTAAGGACCGGTTCATGGAGCATGTAACCTGGCTTTACCGTGCCAACCACATGCTGAGATGGGGCATCCTGGCCAATTAATTAGGTGTATCCCCGGGGTAGTATGGGTGTGTTGGATGGTGCGGGGAATATGTGTCAGCTGGACTACCGTATGAACCGCAAGGCTCAAGAAGGGGCCACTGCAGCGGGGTTGGAGCCTCTTGTATGCTGTTAGGGGTGAAACCTCAGTGGGCCCACGCTCGTCGGGAATCCCTTTGTAAAGGCTTCGTAGTGATCTCCTGGCTATACACCTGGGAAGTGTGAATGTGGTTCGTAGCCACTGGCATAATGGAGGTTCTTTTAGTCCACCCAGCAACAGGGGATGAAATCACTACATGTGGGTACAGTGGTACAAACTCTGCAGAGTCAAAACTGTCATGACAGCCGTGCTCACGGTCAAGAGCGGCTTGGACTTATTCATGATTAGAGGATGATGGCTTGGGAAGTTGTGGATGTTAAGCGGGGAGCTTAACATTGGAAATGATGTTATAGTTATTTGATGATGGGATGGGAGATTGGGACCATTTCACTTGTGTAGGTGCTTAATAAGCTATGGTGGTAGGTAATAATTGCGTAGTGCTTTAGCCATGAGTTCATCCTCTCCTTGCTCTAGCCATGCATGACATAACTTTTCCACACTTGCTGAGTACCTATGGTACTCAAACTTGCATATTTGTTGGTTTAAATTGCTGCTCAGGTCAAGGGGATGATGTGGTGTTCAATGACCAAGACTTTGGACCTGAAGAAGGATTCTAGGTTCATGGAGTCTTCCGGGCAACGCCTGTGACGGAGCCCCCAAGAATAATATTCCGCTTCTATTTTATTTACATGTTATGAACTTATTGTTGTCCATCGAGACATATGCTATGTAAGACTTATTTTATATTCGACACCTGGCTTGTAATAAATGATGCTTCACTATTTGTCATCACATGTATGAGAAAATGATCCTGGCATTTATGTGATATTCACTCGGTGGTTCTTCGGAGGAACCGGGTGTGACAGAAGTGGTATCAGAGCCAAGGTTGCCCGTAGGAACGTGGACCTAGGTAGAAATGGACGTATTTAAGGACTCTATTTTCTTAAAAACTATTTTACAAAGGTGTGGGTTGAAAAGTGTTATTTAATGGGGTCACTCTATTCATCTTACCCCAACTTTTATTCAAAATAGGATTTTTGTTTAAAATCTTATCTAACTTAAGTTTAAATGCTTTATGTTTTAGATGGTTCGCATGATCCATACCGCCCGCAAGTCCACAGGAGGGAGAGTTCCCGTAGTTGCCCTTGCCCTGAGAGAGGAGGACCGTCCGGTGACGTATCTCTCCTACGGATTGGCAGTAGGAGGGTTATTGCGTCGTCTTCGACATATGCTCCAAGCCACCGGCAGTACGGTCATGCTGATCATACACTATAGCTCCACCCGGACCATCCGTGAGAAGCGGGAAGAATGGAGTTCAGAAATGAGGATTATCCATGAAAATCAGCTGCTTAAGATCCACCACTCTCCAGCTTGTTGAGCGACACAGGTCGATGCGGAGAAGGATGTCACCTGGGAGGCAATCACCTGTCAGAGTCACATCTACCATCGCCACCTGGACAGGACTGAGTACATGTATGTTCTCCAGCGTGAGAGTGGTACAACGGAGTATAAGTATCCGCCAGTGCAGCAAGGGACTTCCCATGAGCACATGGACTTGTGCTTAGAGGATGCTGCTATGCTCAGCACTCGACTGCAAGAGTGTCAGCAGGAGCTTCAGGATGTTCGTGACACCCTGAAGGAGACTGAGGCGTTGCTTTGAGACAGCTTGAGGGCGAGAGAAAGATGAGATGGGAATGAACTGTGTGTCACCGTGAATGACACATGGACTCCTGACTCCCCAGATCACCGGGCAATCAGGCGTCGTCGCACTTCTCCACCAGCAGCCTCCCCACCCAAAGTGGAGTCAGAAGACAGCCGCAATAATGAGGAAGATCCTGAGGAGCCAGCTCAGTGATACGAGTCGTGTAGAGTCCTTCCCTATAGTTCAACAGGTTATCGAGTAGGCGAGTCAATACCTAGGTTAATGTGTGTTAATGTGTGGTGTGTGACGTGAGTTGTGGAAGCCATGAGCAATTGTCCACTACCTCGTCTTCAGGTTGCTTTGCCTTGATGTGTGAACTCCTATGAAATTAATAGTGCATTTATTTTTGCGTGAGACATGAACCCTCAGAAAAATATAAAAACAACAAGGCCTCAACATTACAAAGTGTAAACAAGTAAAATTGGTAAGATAATACGTAATGTTTTAAATTGACATTTGGTTGATCATGATAGATGGCCGGGAGAAGAAAGGGTCATGGTGCCAACCCCGCCAACAACAACGATGAGGCCGGCAACCCTCATCTTTCTGGAGGCCAAGACAGGGGTGGTCGCCGTGAAAGAGTTGATCCCATCCACCAAATGATGGAAAATAAGAATCAGCTCATCCAGAGCCTGACTAAAGTGGTGGCCAACTTGCACCAAGCTCCACCTCCACAAGCTGCACCAGGCCAAGCAAGGTTGAGTGAGTTTCTAGGGACTCAACCTCCAAAGTTTGCAAGTGCTGCTGAACCTCTGGAGGCAGATGATTGGCTAAAGACCATTGAGAGCAAGATGAGGATCATACAATGCCAGGTGTATGAGAGGGTGGTGTTTGCCTCTCACCAATTGCATGGACCTGCTGCTGATTGGTGGACCGCTTACGTGGCCGCCCATCATGACCCTGAGAACATCACTTGGGAAGAGTTCAAGCGTAGCTTCCGCAACCACTACATACCAAGGGGTGAACTTAAAAACAATAGAAAGGAGTTCTTGGGGCTGCAGCAAGGAAACATGACGGTGAGGGGATACCTCACTAAATTCACCCAACTATCCCGTTATGCACCACGAGACATAGAGACTGATGAGCAGAAACAGGATTGCTTCGTGGAAGGACTTACAGCAGAAATGCAGTGTGCAATGTCCTCCAACGAGTATGAAAGTTTCCAAAAGATGGTGGATAGAACATTTGTTGTGGAGAGGAAGCTAAAGGCCTTGGAAAATGAAAACAAGAGGAAGGCGGGATGGTCACACCAAGCCGCGGGTAGCAACACCCGCCCACGTCTGATGCAGCAACCCGCAGGGCAGACGAGCCGTGCTGCGGTACCCTACTCTGCACCGAGAGGGTACAACCTGAACTTCAGGCCTCCGTCAGCACCAGCACAGCCACAACGTCAGTTTGTACAGCAGCCTCGCCCCGCATATCGACCTCGACCAGCAGTACAAGGACCCCCGAACCAACCCCAAGACAACAAAGGCCAGGCACCTAAGGTCGGGGTGCAATGCTTTAACTGTGGTGAAGTGGGGCACTACGCCCATAAGTGCCCAAAGAAGAAGCCCGTGCAGCCGCAACAGCAGAATGTCATGCGAGGACGGGTGAACCACGTGACCATGGAGGAAGCGCAAGAGGCACCCGACGTGGTAGTTGGTAAGTTTCCTGCCAATTTACACATTGCAACCCTGTTGTTCGATTCTGGTGCTACCCACTCGTTCATTGCCCAAGGGTTTGTTAAGAAGCATGATCTAGCAACAACACAAATGAACCATATGCTAGCAGTAAACTCTCCAGGTGGAGAAATAAGGACAATACAAGTGTGTCCCAAGGTGAATCTAGACATTAATGGGGTAGTATTTACGGCCAATCTCATAGTGATAGATTCACAAGGGATCGATATTATTTTGGGTATGGATTGGTTGACTGAAAGCATCTAGGCCCCCATGAGATATGGTTTCGGTGATTAATGACAACTGTTCGTAATTACTAATGAGTTTGTGGATGCAAGGTTTCACGTACATCACATCAAACATTAAATGAACTATCTATTCACACCATCTACTGCTCATTGGATACAAATGGAGACCCCTCAACGATCCATTCTAAGGGGTTATTCGATACTCATGAAAACTAAATGAAGAAATCATACAACGACTCTACTTTATCAAAATTGGCAACACAAGGAGCTCACACTTCATCGTAATATCATTTCAAACAAGTGTCAAAGAGGTCACTCAAGAAGATTCTAAAAGACCAACTCAAAACAACTCGAAGCAAACAAGTTGCATTCACCGGATCGTCCGATGTCTTGCAAAATGACTACATCGGTCGAATTTGAGTTGGCAGAAGAAGAAGACCTCAGAGCCCAGTACACACCGGATCATTCGATGTGAAGGAAGTGGCACATCGGTTGATTTCAATAGAAGGATAATTTATGAGTAATTCTGAAGATCAACTCACCGGATCATCCGATGATAAAGTAAGTGAACATCGGTCAATTTCAACCGAAACATTATTTCTGAACCAATTCTGAAGATCAACTCACCGGATCATCCGATGATGAGTTAAAGTAACATCGGTCGATTAAAAGATCCAACGGTTATATCCAACGGTCACATCTGACACATGACATCAGCTAATTTGGAATTCGACCGATGATCATATAAAGGGGTGCATCGGAGGATCCGATGTTAACTGACAAAAGTCTGCCCACTTTTCCAACGGCTATCTCGTGTGGGCTGGCTATAAATACCCCTCCAACCGGCCATTTCGATAAGTCTTGATCACCAGAGCCTCTCTAGACATTCTCAAGCATTCAAGACCAAGAGCTACCACTTCCACACTTCAAAACCTCTTGTACTCCAACTATAGGTTATATCTAGCGAGAGAGAAGCTTGTGTGCGTCCATTCTTGGTGATTGGAATCTCTAGGCTAGTGAGAGAGAGTGTCTTGGTGACTTCTCTCACCTTGTAAACGTTGGAGGAAGAAGAGATCACTCCGGAGCTTACCAAGGTGTTTGTGGAAGCCCGGAAGATCACCGTTGTACAAGGCTTGAGCTCCACCTTGCCGGTGAAGGCAAACGGAGAAAGAATAGTGGATTCCCTCGTCTTGGTGACTTGGGAGTGGCTATACCCTTTGGAGGGTGCCACAACGTGGACGTAGGAAGATTTTGTGATCTTAACGAACCACGGGAAAAATCGCCGTGTCTCCGAGTCTCCGCGGGAGTTTGCATTCTTCTCCTCACCCCTTACTATTACGCTTTTACTATTCCGCACTTAACACTCTTGCTTGCGTAGTTAGTTTGCATAAGGAATTTGGCTTCAACCATTAAAGTTTTAAATTGCTCTAAAATTTTAAAAAGCCCAATTCACCCCCCTCTTGGGCGTTTCGATCCTTACAATTGGTATCAGAGCAAGGTTGCTCATTGGATCATTCTAGCTTCACCGCTAGAGAGCGAAAATATCCAAGAATGGGGGTTCGGTTCCTACCTTCGAGGGCACGAATTTTGCTTATTGGAAAGCACGCATGCGCGCTTACCTTGAGGCAATTGCTCCCGAAGTGTGGGAAGCGACCCATGCGGGGTTTGGAAATCTTGACTATGTTGGTGACCAATTAAAATGGGATGCTAAGGCTAGAAATGCCATATATGAATGCATTAGTCAAGATGTCTTTGCTAGGATTGCTAGTAAAGAAAAAGCGTGTGAAATTTGGGCATGTCTAATTGAAATACATGAGGGCTCATCTCGGGTTAAAGAACTCAAATATCACATGCTTAAATCAAAATATGATGAATTTAAGATGTTTCCTCATGAGAACGTTAACCAAATGTTTTCTCGTCTAAATGTGCTCATTGAGGAAATTAACGCACTTGACATTGCTTCTCTTGGCAAGGGACTTATCAATCGCAAGATCCTCATGCTTCTACCCAAGCCCAAGTACAACATTATCAATTCAATGCTCCAAAAGGAGTCACTAGACAACATGGAAGTTTCGGAGCTCATTGGAGAAATTCATGCTCATGAGATGAGCGTACTTGGAATGATGGAGGAGTCATCATCAAAAACCATTGCTCTCAAGGCTTCAACCAAGAAGACAACTTCCAAGAAGAAGAAAGTGGTTGAGCCTAGCTCAAGTGAAGAAGAGCAAGAAACAAGCGAAGATGATGATGATGAACTTGCTTTGATGATGAGGAAATTCTCACGCCTCAACTCCAAGATTGCAAAGAAGGGATACTCTTTTGATCCTAAAAAGAAAGCCTTCTTGCCAAGAAAAGATGAAAACAAAACGTGCTACAATTGTGGTGATCTAGGCCACATATCATATGATTGTCCAAGACCGGACAAAAGGAAGGAAAATGGGAAGCATTACAAGCTAGAAGAAAGTGATGATGAAGAGGAGGTTAAGCCCAAACGTTCTTTTGGAAAGAAGAAATTTGACAAAGGCAAGAAAACAAAGCTCTTTCCAAAGAAGAGAAAAGGGCCTCAAAAGGTCTTCATGTGTGAAGCCAATGAGTGGATCACGGATGAAGAATCAAGTGACGAAGATAGTGAAGATGAAGAAAACTTGGCGGGCCTCGCCGTCATCAACAAGGATGACTCACCTCTTCGTCCACCTCCCATGTGCCTAATGGCGAAAGGTAACTCAAAGGTATGTGAAGATTCTAGCGATGATGATGATGAGCTTTCACCCGATGAATTAGCATCTATGATTAATGAATATCATGCCATTATAAAAAGGGAAAAGGCTAAGGTTAAGGCTCTTGAGCTAGCTCAAGCTAAGCTTGAAAGTGCCAACCTCGATTTGCATGATAAGTATGTAACCATACTTAAAGAGCATGACACGCTCAAATCAAATGTTAAGCAAATCGAGGAGGAGAATGCTCAAATCAAGCTTAAGTATCATGAGCTTGACTTAGCTAACTTAGCACTCTTGGCAAAGCACAATGAGTTGGTTCAAGAACATGAAGTGCTTAACCTTGCTTATGAAGCGATTGAACATAAAGTTAAAAACACAAAGAAAGAAACCCTTGATGGCAAAATATCACCTAATTCACATGCCACTAATATTTTGGATGAGTCTTTGCCTTTGAAAGCAAGCCCTAGGGAGAAGGAGCTAATGGACGAAATTGAAAGTCTTCGCACTAGTGTGGCAAGACTTTCTAAGGGGGAGGACAAGCACAAGGAAATCCTCTACCAACAAGCTAAAGGCTTCCACAAGAGGGGACTTGGATCCTTCCCGGTGCCCAACAAAGGAAAGGTGCCCTCACCGGAGCTTAGGACAAGCTTCATCAAGGAAGTTGGTTCCTATTGCCAACATTGTGAGGTCACCGGACATCACACGATGGAGTGTCCTCTTCCCAACCGTCCTTCTCCCAAATTGCCTCCCAACTATAAATCTACGTTCAATGATTATCACTATCTATTGAGCAAAGTAGGTGGAAAAGTGAAGGCAAGATTCATCGGCAAAGACATCAAGGGCATGAAGGGGAAGCTCCCCAAGCAACTTTGGGTTCCAAAAACACTTGTATCACACATACAAGGACCTAATTTGGCTTGGGTTCCTAAACTCAAAAACTAACTTCATGTGTGTAGGTGAACTACAAAGCCGGAGGAAAGCATTGGGTACTCGATAGCGGGTGCACTCAACATATGACCGGTAATGATGGTATGTTCACCTCCATGGAAAACCCCGGCAATCATGAACAAGTCACCTTTGGTGATAACTCAAAGGGGAAGGTGATTGGTTTGGGTAAAATTGCTATTTCTCACGATTTGTCTATCTCTAATGTGCTGTACGTTAAGTCTCTTAGTTTTAATTTACTTTCTATTGCACAATTATGTGATCTTGGACTAACATGCACATTTGACAAGAATGGTGTTGTGGTGACTAGTGATTCAAGCAAAGAATTAATATTCAAAGGTTTTCGGCATGGACATCTCTACTTGGTGGACTTCTCCAACAAGGATGCTAGCTTGACCACTTGTCTTTTCACCAAGACAAGTTTGGGATGGCTATGGCATCGGCGCATTGCTCACATTGGGATGAGCAAGCTCAAGAAGTCATTCAAGCTTGGGATGGTAACCGGCGTGAAGGATGTCACATTCGAAAAGAACAAGCTTTGTAGCGCATGTCAAGCCGGGAAGCAAGTTGCCTCACACCATCCGATGAAGACAATGGTGTCAACCTCCAAGCCACTTGAACTACTTCACATGGACCTCTTCGGACCGTCCACATACCAAAGCCTTGGCGATAACCTTTATTGTCTTGTCATTGTTGATGACTACTCTCGGTATGCTTGGACACTGTTTCTAGGTGACAAGGGTGAAACTCCGGAAATCTTCAAGACCTTCGCTAAACGAGCGCAAAGGGAATTTCAACTTCCTATCATCAAGGTCCGGAGTGACAACGACACCGAGTTCAAAAACTACAATATTGGGGAGTGGTGTGATCGTGAAGGCGTGAAGCACGAGTTTTCGGCCACATACACCCCTCAACAAAATGGTGTCGTTGAAAGGAAGAACAAGACTCTCATCACCCTTGCAAGAGCAATGCTTGATGACTATGGCACGTCGGAAAAGTTTTGGGCCGAAGCAATCAACACGGCGTGCCATGCCGCAAATAGGGTCTACCTTCATCGACTACTTCAAAAGACCCCATATGAGCTCCTCATTGGGAGAAAGCCCAACATCTCCTACTTCCGAGTCTTCGGGTGCAAGTGCTACATCTACCGCAAGAAAAGGCTCGGTAAGTTTGAAAGAAGGTGTGATGTTGGCATCTTTCTAGGTTATGCGTCAAACTCAAAAGCATATCGAGTATTCAACCAAACCTCCGGGTTAGTTGAAGAAAGTTGTGATGTTGAGTTTGATGAGACTAATGGCTCCCAAGAGGAGAGTTTTGGTCATGATGATATAGACGATGAGCCTCTACGAGAAGCTATGAAGAACATGACCATAGGAGACATCAAGCCCGAAATTGGGGAGAGCCATGATCAAGGGGGAGCCTCAAGTTCCAACATCAATACCTCCATGGCGCCTCAAATTGAGGAAGAAGAGGAGAAAAATGATCCATTGCCAATGCAAGATTCACATGCCACACAACACCAAGAAGAAGAAGAAGTCCAAGGTCAAGTCCAACCACAAGACGAGCAAGATGCCTCACCACCACCAAGTGCCTCACAACCTCTTATGAGGCATGGGCGCATCTCCAAGGCACATCCGATGGATCAAATCATCGGAAGTCCGTCACGGGGAGTAAGTACTCGTTCTCGCCATGTTGCTTCATTTTGTGAGCACTACTCTTTTGTTTCGTGTGTAGAACCCACAAATATTGAGGAAGCACTCCAAGATCCCAATTGGGTGATGGCTATGCAAGAAGAACTCAACAACTTCACCCGAAATGAAGTTTGGGTATTGGAGGAGCGACCCAAGAACAAGAACGTCATCGGAACAAAGTGGGTGTACCGCAACAAGCAAGACGAGAATGGCGTGGTGGTCCGCAACAAGGCAAGGCTTGTGGCCAAGGGTTTTTCACAAGTAGAAGGACTAGATTTTGGAGAGACCTTTGCCCCGGTCGCACGGTTAGAAGCTATTCGCATACTCCCTGCTTTTGCTTCACATCACAATATTATGCTTTATCAAATGGATGTGAAAAGTGCCTTTCTCAATGGTTATATTAACGAGCTTGTTTTCGTTGAGCAACCTCCCGGGTTTGAAGATCCGAGGAATCCTAACCATGTGTATAGGTTACACAAGGCGCTCTACGGGCTCAAGCAAGCACCTAGGGCATGGTATGAACGTCTTAGGGATTTCCTAGTCATGCAAGGATTCAAGATCGGGAGGGTGGACACCACACTTTTCACCAAGGACATCAACGGGGATTTATTTCTTTGTCAAATTTACGTTGATGACATTATTTTTGGCTCAACTAACAAATCTCTTAGTCTTGAGTTTGGCACCATGATGTCTAGGGAGTTCGAGATGTCAATGATTGGAGAACTCAATTTCTTCCTAGGATTTCAAATCAAGCAACTTCAAGAGGGGACTTTCATCTACCAAGGAAAGTACACCAAAGACCTCTTGAAGAAGATTGAAATGGAAGATTGCAGCTCAAGAAGTACTCCAATGGCAACAAATTGTCATCTCGACGCGGACATGGACGGTAAACCTATTGATCAATCTCATTACCGTTCCATGATTGGTTCATTATTATATATTAAGGCATCTAGGCCCGATATCATGTTTAGTGTGTGCTTGTGTGCTCGCTTTCAAGCGGCACCTAAAGAATCGCATCGTAAGGCGGTCTTTAGGATACTTAGGTATCTCAAGCATACCCCAAGTGTAGGTTTGTGGTACCCCAAGAACGCTAGTTTTTATCTCTTGGGTTACTCGGATTCGGACTTTGCCGGATGCCGTGTGGATCGCAAGAGTACCTCCGGTGGGTGCCACTTACTTGGGCGTTCCCTAGTATCTTGGTCGAGCAAAAAGCAAAACTCCGTGGCTTTGTCCACCGCGGAGGCAGAATATATAGCGGCCGGTGCATGTTGTGCCCAAATTCTATATATGAAGCAAACCCTTTTGGACTTTGGAATTAAGTTTAATTGCGTGCCTCTCCTTTGTGACAATGAAAGTGCGGTTAAGATAGCTAGAAACCCTGTTCAACACTCCCGCACTAAGCACATTGATATTCACCATCACTTCTTGCGGGACCATGAGGCTAAAGGAGACATCTCTTTGCAAGGTGTTAGGTCCGAAGAACAACTGGCGGATATCTTCACTAAACCACTTGATGAGAAAACTTTTTCTAGACTTAGAAGTGAATTGAATGTGCTAGATGCATCTAACGTCATGTAAGTTGCCATGTTCATGTAAGGTTGCATATCAAATAGGTCTTGTCTAACTCCCAAAGGATAGGGGCAAGCTAGAAATAGTTTTTCCTGAGGAAGCCTTTGGCAGGTTTAAACTTGGCAAGATAGATTTACATTACGCCTTGCATGATTCCTGCCATATAGACTTGCACTCATTCAATATCTTGCATTATCTTGTCTGGCATTGCATACGGTAGATTGTTACAAAGGGGAACCCACATCATGAGAAGGAGACTTGTTCAAAATGCAATATCTCAACTCATATGATGTGGATGGAGCAAAATTCTAAAGGTACATGCTTTAAAGAGATAGAAGTTTTCTATACTCTAGCTCACAAAGCATGGGCCCTACATTTTCATGGTTTCACTCCTAACCTTGTGTGTTCTCTTTGCTTAAGGGCTTAGCCAATATGTGGCACTATATTTAAGGCCTTATATTAGAGGTTAGGAGTTGCCCAAAAAGTCCGAGGACCCATCCTTATCTTCGTGTGTTTTAAGTCCAAGGACACATATGGGCAGTCTTAGATTTTCTGTAGTCATCGGATTATCCGATGCCAGGGCCAGCAGATCATCGGATCAATTGGTGCTCAGATCAAGTCAGACGTCACAAATCAACCGATGAGTTCATTTCAGAAGACATCGGAGCATCCGGTGTTCAGTTTTCTGGTGCCCTGCAGAAATAGACCGATGATCGACACCTCAACATCGGATCATCCGGTGTTCAAAGAGAGTTTTTGGAATGGCTCTCTGTTGAACTCGACCGATGCATCCTCCGATGATCATCGGTCGATCCGGTGTTCTTTGCGCAGCTAGGGTTTGCCCGTACGGTTTAAAAACGGCTCGGCCGCCTTCTTCTTTTTTCTTCTTCTTTCCCGACCTCCGCCGCCGCCCGACGCCCTCGCCGCCGCCTCTCCCACGCGCCTCCGCCTCCCAGTCACCGCCGCCGTCTCCCAGCCGCCGCCGCCGGCTCCCAGGCGCCGCCGCCGCCGCCTCTCCCGCGCACGCCGCCTCCCGCGCGCGCCGCCTCCCAGCCACCGCCGCCGCCTTCCAGGCACAGCCGCCGCTGCCTCTCCCACGCCGCCGCCTCGCAAGCGCCACCGCCCCCCTCCTCCCAGGGGCCGCCACCGCAACCTTTCGGCCGCCTAGGCGCCGTCCGTGCCCGCGCCGCCGCCTCTCCCGAACGTGTCGCCGCTGTTCCACCGCACCGCCGCGCCTTTCTCGCCGTCTCCCCTCCACCACTCGCCGCCGGCGCGCATCACCCTCTCCGCTAGGGTTTCGCCGTGGTTCGCCGTTCGTCGATAAGATGGGTCGCGATCGCAAAGGAAAGGGCAAGGCTATTGAGGAGCCCGCCGCTAAGAAGCGCAAGATGTCCAAGGACGCTCGTCGTGCGGAGTTGGCCGCTCGCGCCGCCGAGGAGCGTGAGCGCGGCCATCGCGGTTCCTTACGGATCCGCGAGTCCCGGCAGAGGCAGGAGCAGCCTCCGATCCAGCCGGTGCCTTTCGAGGGCTCCGACGAGGAGGAGACCGAGGTGCCGCCACTCATCCGCCGGCGCACCCCGAGGACTCGTGGGGGTGGACAGACCCCTATGGCGAGTCGGCGCCCCTCTGCGGCTGACCGCGCCGAGGACAGAGAGGCCGAAAGGGCCATCCACCTGATGGACACTGCAGTCCGAGTTGCCGAAGAGGTCAGACTCACCGACTACAGGAAGACGAAGGCTAGGCAACTGAAGAAGCTCAGATGGTCAGTGATCCTTGAGGAGTGGTTCCCGCGGCCTAGGGACTCTCGAGTTGACTCCCGTTTCTGGACCCTGACACAGGCGTCCTTGTACGAGACTTACAGGCGTCGGGGTCACAAGCTATTCCAGCATAACAGCATTGACTGGGATCAGCTTGCAGTGGCAGCAGGACACGGGATCAGGCCCCTCTTCGAGTGATACAGAGGACTTGTGGATTTGCTCTCACACCAGAGGAGTGCCTACGTCGAGGAGTGGGTCAGGGTGTTCTACGCGACACTCTACGTCTCTGAGGGCCGTCGCTCGATCCACTTCATGTTCATGGGGCGGATCCACGACGTGTCTCGAGACTTGTTGGGCAGACTGCTTGGTGTGGAGCTTTCTACTACGTGTCTGCACCGGATAGTCTACGGAGACGCAGACCCGCCGAGGAGGCCACTGACTGGAGGAGTGGCACCGCCTTTCGAGGAGATCAGAGGTCTGTTCACTCAGACGTTCACTCCTGACCAGCCGAGGGTGCCAGCGCTTCTCACCCCAGCAGCTCGGACAGTTCACCACGTCCTCAGGCGTACCCTGCTACCGAGGTCTGGCTACTTGGAGGGTTTCACGAGCCTTCAGCAGACCATCCTGTTCTATGTGATGAACGGGATGGAGTTCGACATAGTAGACATTCTGATCTGCGAGATGGAGGACGTGATCACCGATGGAGTTGGGATGCTACGACAGCTGGTGTTCGGTCACTGGATCTGTCACCTTCTTCACCAGCTGGTTCCAGAGGACACTCCAGGAGTCTCTCAGCTGACGGAGATGCACGTGACCCGGTTCAGCCACTACCGAGTCCCCACTCCGGGAGACCGCCGCCTTGGCCGTCCCGTCGAGCGTGAGGTTCGAGCCAGACTGTCCGAGGAGGACTGGGCAGAGCTGACTCAGGAGGACGCAGAGCTGGCACAGGCAGAGGCTCAGGGAGGAGACCTACAGCACGTATGGTCGGACAGCGACACCACCGACAGTGTCGAGGAGTACTTCCCTCCTGCTCCTCCCTCACCGAGGCAGCACGACGCAGAGGCAGGAGGCTCAGCTGCTCCACCACCTACACCTCCTCCAGTGTCAGAGGCTCAGGTGACTCAGCCGTCAGAGCTCACTGCTTTACGTCAGCGGATGGCTCAGCAGCAGGAGCAGCAGGCAGCTCGACAGGAGGAGCTTCAGAGGCAGCAGCAGGAGATGCAGCTGGAGATCGCCCGTCAGAGGCGAGAGGACACCGACAGGTTCACCAACCTTGTCGATCAGATGACGCGACGCACTCTGGACCAGCAGCAGCAGACTCAGCAGATGCTGTTGGGCATCCTGGGGTTGGTCACCAACCTCTACCAGCAGACTGGAGTGGCTCTTCCACCTCAGCACTTGGGACTCAGTCAGGCTCCAGGTGCACCCCCACTGGCACCAGCTCCAGTACTGCCACCGACGTCGCTCCAGTCCTCACCTCTTCCGGCAGTACCTCCACCGGCGCCAGCAGTCTCAGCGGATCCCCCAGCAGCTCCAGCTCCAGCTCCAGCCCCCACAGTAGCTCCAGCTCCTCCCGCTCCAGCTCCAGCACCAGCGACCTCCACCTCCAGCAGCTCCGGCGACAGCACCGTCGACGCCGACCGCTTCACCATCGCCAGGAGCGCGCCTGAGTCGTAGTCACTCGACTTTCCTTTTTGGTGCCTTGATGCCAAAGGGGGAGAAGAGTTAGAGTCAGGGGGAGGTTAGAGGGGAGGTTAGCTTAGTTCTAGGGGGAGTACTTGGTTCTAGGGGGAGTGTCTATCCCTTTTTGCTACTTTATTGGAGATTATTATTATTTGCTATTATTGTACTCCGGGTACTACTCTGTGCTCTTACGCTTTATTAATTATTATTTGAGCCTTCGAGTCACTTGTGCTGCAATTTGTACTTGTTATGTTTCCTTTTTGAGCATTGCGTTTCAATTTCATACTCTACTCGTTGTGTTGTCATCAATCACCAAAAAGGGGGAGATTGAAAGCATCTAGGCCCCCATGAGATATGGTTTCGGTGATTAATGACAACTGTTCGTAATTACTAATGAGTTTGTGGATGCAAGGTTTCACGTACATCACATCAAACATTAAATGAACTATCTATTCACACCATCTACTGCTCATTGGATACAAATGGAGACCCCTCAACGATCCATTCTAAGGGGTTATTCGATACTCATGAAAACTAAATGAAGAAATCATACAACGACTCTACTTTATCAAAATTGGCAACACAAGGAGCTCACACTTCATCATAATATCATTTCAAACAAGTGTCAAAGAGGTCACTCAAGAAGATTCTAAAAGACCAACTCAAAACAACTCGAAGCAAACAAGTTGCATTCACCGGATCGTCCGATGTCTTGCAAAATGACTACATCGGTCGAATTTGAGTTGGCAGAAGAAGAAGACCTCAGAGCCCAGTACACACCGGATCATCCGATGTGAAAGAAGTGGCACATCGGTTGATTTCAACAGAAGGATAATTTATGAGTAATTCTGAAGATCAACTCACCGGATCATCCGATGATAAAGTAAGTGAACATCGGTCAATTTCAACCGAAACATTATTTCTGAACCAATTCTGAAGATCAACTCACCGGATCATCCGATGATGAGTTAAAGTAACATCGGTCGATTAAAAGATCCAACGGTTATATCCAACGGTCACATCTGACACATGACATCAGCTAATTTGGAATTCGACCGATGATCATATAAAGGGGTGCATCGGAGGATCCGATGTTAACTGACAAAAGTCTGCCCACTTTTCCAACGGCTATCTCGTGTGGGCTGGCTATAAATATCCCTCCAACCGGCCATTTCGATAAGTCTTGATCACCAGAGCCTCTCTAGACATTCTCAAGCATTCAAGACCAAGAGCTACCACTTCCACACTTCAAAACCTCTTGTACTCCAACTATAGGTTATATCTAGCGAGAGAGAAGCTTGTGTGCGTCCATTCTTGGTGATTGGAATCTCTAGGCTAGTGAGAGAGAGAGTGTCTTGGTGACTTCTCTCACCTTGTAAACGTTGGAGGAAGAAGAGATCACTCCGGAGCTTACCAAGGTGTTTGTGGAAGCCCGGAAGATCACCGTTGTACAAGGCTTGAGCTCCACCTTGCCGGTGAAGGCAAACGGAGAAAGAATAGTGGATTCCCTCGTCTTGGTGACTTGGGAGTGGCTATACCCTTTGGAGGGTGCCACAACATGGACGTAGGAAGATTTTGTGATCTTACCGAACCACGGGAAAAATCGCCGTGTCTCCGAGTCTCCGCGGGAGTTTGCATTCTTCTCCTCACCCCTTACTATTACGGTTTTACTATTCCACACTTAACACTCTTGCTTGCATAGTTAGTTTGCATAAGGAATTGGGCTTCAACCATTAAAGTTTTAAATTGCTCTAAAATTTGAAAAAGCCCAATTCACCCCCCCTCTTGGGCGTTTCGATCCTTACATTGACCAAACATAAAGGAATCATCTATTGTTCGACCATAACGGTGGAACTAACTCACCCTAGTGGCACAAGAGTAAAGTTCATAACAATACAAGAGCCTAGGAGGGACATTAAATTAAATCAAGTTGAGGTGAAAGTGGAGGAGATCAGGATTATCAGGGAATATCTAGACGTTTTTTTCGGAGGAGTTGCCAGGTATGCCTCCCGATCGTGAAGTGGAATTCGCGATTGAGCTAGTGCCTGGAACAGCTCCGATATACAAGAGACCTTATCGGATGGACCCCAAGCAGCTGGGAGAACTCAAGGATCATTTGAGAGAGTTGACAGAGAAGGGGTACATTCGTCCTAGTTCCTCACCATGGGGGAGCTCGAGTGATATTTGTGCCCAAGAAGGACGGGACACAAAGGTTATGCGTAGACTACCGTGCTTTGAATGAAGTAACCATCAAGAACAAGTACCCATTACCCTACATTGAAGACTTGTTTGATCAGTTGAGGGGAGCTTGTGTGTTCTCGAAAATTGATCTCAGGTCGGGGTACCACCAACTTAAGATAAGGCAAACTGATATTCCCAAGACAGCTTTCATATCTCGGTACGGACTATATGAATACACCGTCATGCCTTTCGGGCTAACAAATGCCCCGGCATACTTCATGTATCTCATGAACCAGGTATTTATGGAGTATCTGGACAAATTTGTGGTGGTTTTCATAGATGACATTCTCGTCTTCTCCAAAGGTGAAGAAGAACATGAGAAACATCTAAGGTTGGTGTTGCAGAAGCTGAGAGAACACCAACTATATGCCAAGTTGAGCAAGTGTGAGTTTTGGCTGAAGAGAGTTCCCTTCTTAGGACATATAATCTTGGAAGGAGGAATCTCCGTAGATCCCGCCAAGATTGAGGATGTACAGAAGTGGAAGACCCCTGAGAATGTCAGGGAAGTTCGAAGCTTCTTAGGATTGGCTGGGTATTATCGACGGTTTATCGAGGGTTTCTCCAAGATTTCGAGACCCGTCACCAAACTGTTGGAGAAGGGAATCACATTCACATGGACGCCGCAGTGCGAGACGAGTTTCCAAGAACTGAAGAAGAGATTGACAACAGCCCCAGTGCTGGTTATGCCAGATATGCAGAAAAACTTTTCGGTGTACTGCGATGCCTCTGGAAACGGGTTGGGATGTGTTCTCATGCAAGAAGGGCATGTCGTGGCTTATGCGTCCCGGCAGCTCCGGAAACACGAGAAGAACTATCCTACACATGACCTAGAACTAGCCGCAGTGGTACACGCGTTGAAGATTTGGCGGCACTACTTGATGGGGAAGAGGACAGAGATATATACGGATCATAAGAGCTTAAAGTACATTTTCACACAGCCAGATCTCAACCTCAGACAAAGGAGATGGTTAGAGCTAATCAACGACTTTGATGTGGGCATCAACTATCATCCTGGGAAATCGAATGTCGTGGCAGATGCTTTAAGCCGGAAGGTGCAAGTCAATAGGTTGAGCTTGAAGGACATGCCTAAAGAATTGAAGGAAGAGGTTATAAAACTCAACCTATGTCTCGTGAATAGTGGTGAAGCCATCGCCATAGAAGTGGACTCCACCTTAGAGCAAGACATACGCGATGGACAAAAGAATGATGAGAAGATACAAGAAATCCGACAACTCATCAAGAAAAATAAAGCCCCTAGTTTCAGAGAGGATGAACAAGGTACGGTGTGGCACGGGAAAAAAAATCTGTGTGCCTGAAGTAAAGGAGATCCTTGAATTGATTTTGAAGGAGGCAAATGATTTTAACTATTCCATTCATCCGGGGAGTACGAAGATGTACCATGACCTCAAGAGCAGGTATTGGTGGTATGGCATGAAGCGAGATGCCACGGAACATGTTGCCCTATGTGACACATGTCAGTTGGTGAAAGCAGAACATCAACGACCCGCGGGATTATTGCAACCACTCAAAGTGCCTGAATGGAAATGGGAAGAAATCGGTATGGATTTCATAGTGGGATTACCTAGGACCCAATCAGGATATGATTCGATATGGGTCATCATTGACAGGCTAACCAAGGTAGCTCATTTCATCCCTGTGAAAGAAAGTTATAGCGGATCCAAATTGGCAGAATTATACATGTCAAGGATCGTGTGTTTCCATGGAGTGCCCAAGAAAATAGTGTCAGATCGAGGGACACAGTTCACCTCAAGGTTCTGGCAGAAGTTGCATGAAACCATGAGAACTCATCTGAATTTTAGTTCTGCCTATCATCCCCAAACTGACGGGCAGACGGAAAGAACCAATCAGATCCTTGAGGATATGCTGAGAGCGTGTGCACTCAAAAACAATCGGAGTTCGGATAAGAAATTACCGTATGCGGAGTTCTCCTATAACAACAGCTATCAGGCTAGTATGAAGATGTCACCATTTGAGGCTTTGTATGGGAGGAAGTGCAGAACTCCCCTATTTTGGAACCAAACGGGGGAAAGTAAAGTGTTTGGACCCGAAGTACTGCAAGAAGCCGAGGCAAAAGTGAGGAAAATTCGCAACAACTTGAGGATAGCACAGACACGATAAAAGAGCTATGCCGATGTTCGGAGAAGAGAGCTCGTTTTCAACGTGGGGGACTATGTCTACCTCAAGGTGTCCCCTATCCGAGGACTTCGTCGGTTCAAGGTGAAAGGGAAGTTATCACCTCGATACATCGGACCCTTTCAAGTTCTGGAGAGGAAAGGCGAAGTGGCATATCAACTAGAACTGCCGGCTCGCCTATCGGATGTGCACGATGTATTCCATGTGTCACAGCTCAAGAAATGTCTGCGGACACCTGAAGGATGTTACCCATGAATGAGGTTGACGTAGCCGAGGATCTGTCTTACGCCGAGCAACCGGTCAAGGTTTTGGAGACAATGGAACGCCTCACAAGAAATAAAAGAATCCGGATGTGCAAGGTGCAGTGGAAGCATCACTCGGAAGAGGAAGCCACATGGGAGCGAGAAGACGAGCTTAAGGCACAGTTTCCGGAATTGTTTTCCTAGGACCACCAATCTCGAGGACGAGATTTCTTTTAAGGGGGGTAGAGCTGTAACACCCCAAAACCTGTTAAGAGGGGAATTTAAAAAAATTTGGACGTATTGCATGTGGTGCAGAAATTCAAATTTAAATTTGAATTCAAATTCAACTCAAAACAGAAAAGAAAAAGAAAAAGAAATAAAACAAAACCCCAGCCAGTGGGCCGAAACCCACCAGCCGTCCCACCTCGTCCCCCACGCCAGCCCGCAGCCGCGCGCCCCGTTTTCCTTTCACTGACACGCGGGGCCCGCCGTCTTCTTCCTCCTCGCGCGCAGCGCTCGGCCGAGCCCGGGACTTCTCTCTCTCCCGAATCGAAACCACCCCCCCCGGAAACCCGCAACTCCAGCCGAATTCTGGTCCCGGATGACTCAAACTCGATCACAACCGACACGCCGCCTTTCTCCGTCTATATAAACGCCGGCATCGTCCCGTTTTTCCCCCCACGATCGGCTGTTTTTCCTCCCGGTGAGAACCGAAGCTCCGATCACTGTTATCTCTCGATCTCTGCTCGGATTTTCCGTCTAACGCGCCGATAGTGTTCCACCGTCTCCGGGGAATCACACAGGTGCAGAAAACGCGGTGGTTTGCGCTCCAGACACAGCACCGACGAGCATCGCCGTGATTTCATCTCGGACCTCGTCGCCGACCGCCTTCCAGGACCTCCGAGCTCAAGAAAAACCCCGAGGTGAGATCCCCGACCTCCCCTCTACCGATCTATGCCATGAAATCCCGGTTTTAGGAAGAATAGACGAAGATCCGAAGTTTTCTGGCGAGATCACCGCCTCCCGCCACCGCGCGCCGCCGGGCAGCGCCGCCGCGCACGGTCAGAGCGACGTGGCCGCTTGTGCGCCGTCTATTTTAAATCGCATGGTAGAATTGAAATCCCCGCGTACCTGTTCGACGTTATAATCTCAGCCGTCTGTTTTAAATCGGACGGTCCACGTCAGTCCCGCGTTATAAAGGCCGGGATTCTTACGCGCTACCCCCTGGGCATCTCGGAAAACACGAGCTAGCCCCGGAAACTTCTAATCTAGCCCCTAGAACATCAGAAATCTGTGTAAATTCATTTAAAAATCAGTTTTAGCCCCTGGACTTAATAAAAATTAGGAAAACCCCTCTGTCATGTGTAGTTAGACCCCTGGAAATTTATGAAATAGCAAATTAGACCCTGCAGTAGGGTGGATTTACCTTTTTGACCCTATATGATATTAAACTCAGAAATTTAAATATGTGACTAGGATTTAAATTTAAAAGGTAAGGCAAACACTTGTGCAATTTCTATTTAAAACTCTCCTAGCACTTGGAAAACTTTAGAATGAGTTAAAAATAGATTTTTAGGCTGAAATGAAGTCTGTCTAAATGATATTCATATTTATTAGTTCTAGAAACACATTTTAGGCTAGAAAATAATTCTAAAAACTAGTAAAATAAATTTAATTTGTTCTTCATCAGAGAGGAAGTTCAAAGATATATTATTGAACATTTTAGATCAGAACCTATTCTGTTTAGATGATGTGTCTTACTATTTTCATAATAAAGTTCACATTTAGGCATAGAAAATAAATCTGAAAATATAGGAAAATAAGTATGCATAATTAGAAAAGGATAAATGAAGTCTCCAAATCCAAAAACTTCAGTTTAGGATTTGGTAGAAGATCTGAAAACCTATTTGGAGTAGAGAATTACCTTTCATGCAAACTTGGTAGTTAAGAAGTGTATTAATTAAATATAAAGAATTTGTTCAAATTGGAAATTCATATATAGTGTGCAAACAGAAATCTAAATACAAAAGTTAGAAATCATATACATATGTTTAAAAGTGCATGTAGGCCAAAAATCAACACATGTAGAGTAACCACAACACTTAGAAATGTGAATGACTTTCATAGGTATGTATGTGTGGTTTGTATGAAGTGAAAGTGTGAACTATGTCTTATGGATTGTTATTTTCTTTTGCTATGTGTATTGGCATGAGTAGAACCTGCCCCAGAGCAAGTTCTCCCCTTCCAAGACCAGGACTTTCCATTCCCAGAGCAGCGGGAAGAAGGCAAGTGTCCTTGACCACTTTGATCCTATGCTAGGATGTGTAGATAGAATTATTTGCATTGTCAATTGAAATATGAAACCCATGCTAGGATGTTTCCATAGAATTGCATTATCTTGTTTCCTTGTAGCTTGGGTTGGGATTTATTTTATCATGTCATTTATTGTTATGCCTAGCCATGCTTAGAATGGGATAATTGGGATATGAGATCATCAATTTATTTACCTTACTCTTGAATGAGATGTTATGAGTTATGTAGAGGTAGGGATCAAGGCAAGTTGGATGATTTGGTTGGTGTCGGGTGCACGAGACTCGGGTTTGTGTTTATTACTTGCCGGGATCCTAAGGACCGGTTCATGGAGCATGTAACCTGGCTTTACCGTGCCAACCACATGCTGAGATGGGGCAGCTTGGTCAATTAATTAGGTGTATCCCTGGCGTAGTATGGGTGTGTTGGATGGTGCGGGGAATAGGTGTCAGCTGGACTACTGTATGAACCGCAAGGCTCAAGAGGGGGCCACTGCAGCGGGGTTGGAGCCTCTTGTATGCTGTTAGGGGTGAAACCGCAGTGGGCCCATGCTCGTCGGGAATCCCTTTGTAAAGGCTTCGTAGTGATCTCCTGGATACACACCTGGGAAGTGTGAATATAGTTCGTAGCCACTGGCATAATGGAGGTTCTTTTAGGCCACCTGGCAACAGGGGATGAAATCACTACATGTGGGTACAGTGGTACAAACTCTGCAGAGTCAAAACTGTCATGACAGTCGTGCTCACTGTCAAGAGCGGCTTGGACTTATTCATGATTAGAGGATGATGGCTTTGGAAGTTGTGGATGTTAAGCGGGGAGCTTAACATTGGAAATGATGTTATGGTTATTTGATGATGGGATGGGAGATTAGGACCATTTCACCTGTGTAGGTGCTTAATAAGCTAAGGTGGTAGGTAATAATTGCGTAGTGCTTTAGCCATGAGTTCAACCTCTCCTTGCTCTAGCCATGCATGACATAACTTTCCCTCACTTGCTGAGTACCTAATGGTACTCAAACTTGCATATTTGTTGGTTTAAATTGCTGCTCAGGTCAAGGGATGATGTGGTGTTCAATGACCAAGACTTTGGACCTGAAGAAGGATTCTAGGTTCATGGAGTCCCCCGGGCAACGCCTGTGACGGAGCCCCCAAGAATAATATTCCGCTGCTATTTTATTTACATGTTATGAACTTATTGTCGTCCATCGAGATATATGCTATGTAAGACTTATTTTATATTCGACACCTGGCTTGTAATAAATGATGCTTCACTATTTGTCATCACATGTATGAGAAAATGATCCTGGCATACATGTGATATTCACTCGGTTGTTCTTCGGAGGAACCAGGTGTGACAAAACTCCTCTTGAGGTGAGTACCAATGCCGTTCTTGTGGATCATCCTCCATATCGTCTTCGAATGGTTCCACCTCTTCCGGATCCTCTTCCTCATGCATAGAGCTATTGACTTCCTCTTCATCATGAGGTTCCATCTTTACCTCCTCCAAATATGGTTCATCGGACACCTCAATGGGGTTAAGTGCACTCCCACGTGGTGGTGGACGAGTCCTTATGTGTGCTGTGCTCCTAATCACCGGCATATATAAGACATGAGAAACTTTAGAGAAGGGATAAATAACTCCAAAACTTCAGAAGCTATGGAGCAAGAAAGCAAAAGTGTTGCTGTCCAAAAGAAGAGAAAAGAGGGGCTGAAAATAGCACTTTGCGGTGACTGAATTACAAGTAAAGTGCAGCAGCAAGCAATTTTCGAAAATAGCAGTTTAGAGGGGTGTTCCTATGTGTTTTAGAGTGTCCATTCTACCTAGGCTTGCATCCTACGGTCAACGTGGCTCTGATACCAATCTATGACACTCGGTTCCGAGAATAGAACCAAGTGAATGCATATGTGTGCCCAGGATGTTCATCACACATACACATGAAATCCACTAACTGAATTCAGAATATAACCACGAATAAATAGTGTTGAAGTACTTTATTACAACGACTCAAAGTCTCACTCCTGAATCTCTAACTTATTCTTGCAGCGGAACTCTCTAAACGACAGCGGAAATAACTAAATAGCAGGCTCCAATCTTCAACTCCACAGGCATATTGACGGTAGTTCGCACGCCTAGTACTCCACATGTTCCTCGAAATATTCTTCTCCTGTTGCTGAAGTATGTGTGAGAAATGCAAGGTGAGTACATGTCGTACTCAGCAAGTGCGGAAATGTATGACATGTAGCTTACAACAAGGTAGGCAATAAAAAGGCTCATTGCAGCAAGCAAATTTTATTTCACAAACATGATAAAAACAGCAACTAAGTCTAGATGAATTTAATCCCAATATAACAAAGTAAAACAGCAACATTCTTGCGTCATTTTTTACCATTTATCAAGTCTCAACAAGCCAAAAATCTTTCTCAAGTTCATCTCATACTCATAAATATTCATATCCATCTCATTTTCATATAACCAAAACCAAATTCATTGTCATGACTCAAAACAGTCCCAAAACCAATACCAATCCCAATGACCATACCATAACCATACCGAATAACCATCCCAAGTTTTCCCTCTAATCATGTGAGTTGGTCAGGTGCTTGTGAACAGAAGCACGGCTATCATGATAGTTTTACACTCTGCAGACGTGGCACCACTTTACCTACAAGTTCGTGATTTCGTAACCCGTCGGCGACTGCAGAACCTACATTATACCAGTACACAACCGTTGGTGTAAGGCCAAAAGATCACAAAGTAGCCTTTACAAAGGACTACTAGATGTATGGGCTCCCTGAGGTTTCACCGGCAGGCTCGAATCACCATTCTCCCACCCACGGGCCCCCTCTTGTGCCATGCAGTTCCCAGGGCAGTCATCCTCGACTCCCATTCCCCGTGCCATCCACTGTCCATAACAAGCTAGCAACACACCTAATCAGTCAGCTAAGCCGCACCCATATTTTGGCCTTGTGGCACTGTTTTCCTGGCATGTGCTGGCATGAACCGGTCCTTAGATCTATGGCAAGTAAACTACCATCTCATTCAGCAACATCCACAAACCAAGCTTGCCTAGATCTCCCCCTATTCCATGCTCATTATCATCATCAAGTTCTCATCATCATTATTTATATGAGTGCAGTAGCTAACCATGTTTTAATTCAGCTTCCCGTATTCCGTAGATTAAGCGAAGCAAAAAGGAAAAATGACCATACCCGACTCATCGACTTTCCCGGTGACAAGGATGGTTTACAAAACTAGTAAACTCCTATAAAAGGGTGTCCCATCAAGTTGACTCAAGCATACGAGTTTTCGCAAACTAAACAGTTTCAGAACACGGGATGAATATGGTCAAGGGGCACTTGCCTTGCTCCCGTGGTTCTTGCTGTTCGAGCATCTCGAAGTCTTGGTGCTGTAGATCCTCATAGATGGCCTCTTGAGCTTGTCCTTGTACTCACGATCACGCACATACAAAATCCACAACAATCAATCATCATGCACAAACTTTACTCAAGATGCAATGGGGTAGATGAATGCAAATCCTATGTTGTTGTTTTATTAAACCAGTTTGTACGTGTTCTTGCATGTTTTAACGGGTTTTCATGGGGTTTTATGATGAACAAGGGTGTTGGGATCAAGTGTGTACGTGGTGATGATCTTGACTCAAGATCTAGATCAATTCCACCATCAAAACCCGATCAAAACACGATCTGTCCACACGCAAAAGTTTCTGCTCGAAGGGGGCGAAGAAAACAGATGCATAGAAACAGCGGCGACATTGTAAGATGGGTAATGGGGACCTACCTCACTTCCTTTTGGTGGCAGGGCCCTGCTCCTAGCAATGGCAGCAGTGGGGACTTGGCTACTTGGCAGCAAGGAAGGGGGCTTGGCAGCAGGGGGGGGGGGGACGACCAAAAGAGAGAGGGGTCGGCTAAGGGGGTGGGGATATATTTATAAGGGGGAAGAGGAGAGTCCTACTCCAATTGGAGCTCAAATAAGAGTCCTATTCAATTTTTTTGGATCTTAACAAACTTATCTCTTATGGTGTGGCAGCCTTAGGGATTTTATCCCCAAAATGTGGGGAAAATTCCTTTTTTTGGGAATTGGGGAATTTAGAAATTTTGGGGGAAATTTGGGAATGGCTCATTTCAGCTATCTTTTTCCCATTCCTTACTATTTCTATGTCACTTGCTCCATTTCTACATTCCCCTCTCCATTTCTATGTCCCATTCTCATTTCTACATTCCCCTCTCCATTTCTATGTCCCATTCTCCATTTCTACATTCCCCTCTCCATTTCTATGTCCCATTCTCCATTTCTACATTGCCCTTCTCCATCTCTATGCCCCATTCTCCATTTCTATATTCCCTTCTCCATTTCTGTGGTTTTTCCTCCATTTCTATGGTTGCTTCCTCCATTTCTATGGTTCTTTCTCCATTTCCATGTTTCCTTCCTCCATTTCAATGGTTCTTTCTCTATTTCTATGGTTCTTTTCTCCATTTCTATGGTTTTTCTCCATTTCTATAGTTCTTTCTCCATTTCTATAGTCCTTCCTCCATTTCAACTTCTTTTATAATCTTTCTCTACATGAACAATGTATGCAATTCATGGAAATGAATTTGAGGGTGTTACAGTCGGAGCTATATTGGCCATCATTTGTGCCTGCAACATTAGTAGCAAGAGAATATTCATCTTCAACATTGGAAGTACTATTATACCCCCCATCGTTGTGTGCTATGTACACTCGCTTGCTTGGGCAATCTTTGATCATGTGACCAAGTCTCTGACAGCAATGACACTTGATGTCAGAAGTGCGACTCGTAGAAGGTGTTGAATATGTAGGCTTGAATGGTGTCGTCTTGCCACCGTCCTGCATGCGAGGAGGCGCAGCAGCAGGTGTTGATCGTTGGCCGCCATTGGATGGCGTAGTGGCTGCACGAAAACCCGAAGTTGGTTCTGTTTTGGGTGGTGTAGACGTTGAACGCGGCGTGAAGGTGCTCCTTGTGCGATGTTGCTGTTGTTGGCATCCCTGCAATTCTTTTTGTGCCAACATTGCAAGCTGAAACAGTCTGTTAACAGTATCATATTCTTTGTGATCAACAATGTCCTAAATTTCATGTCTCAACCCCCCATAACAACAAACTATTTTATCATCCATGTCCTCTACTACCCCACAGCGCAACATATCTTTCTGTAACTCTTGATAATACCCTTCTAAGGACATGTTTCCTTGGTCCAAGCATTGCAATTTCTTTGAATGTCGCGCTGAAAACAAAGAGAAACAAATCGAACACGCATAGCATCTTCTAATCATTCCCACGTTGGTGGATCAGTCCTAGTTTTAACAAGTTCATTCCACCATATGATAGCAAAATCCTTAAACTCACTAGTGGCTTGACAAACCCTATGTTGTTCAGGAACAGGATGGGCATTAAATTTTTGCTCTACTATCATCTCACAATCAAGATAAGCCTCAGCATCATAAGCACCATAAAAATAGGGTATCGTAAATTTCACTTTAGCAAAAGGATCATCAGGAGGGCAATTATAATTGTTATAACAATCATTATAATTGTAATTATAGCCTCCCATACCTCAACGCTGAAATAGACATCGGTGATGGTCAAAAAAGTCTTTCACGTCGAAAGCATCATCGTCACGTGATTCAACGGGAGGCAAAAGCGTCTCCAGATTATCCATCCAAACAGCAAGGTCAGTGACTTGGCGAGTCAAGTTCGCTAGTGTATTCTCTGTTGTCCGCATCATGTCACGAGGCTCTGCATGTCATACACAATCACTCTCCTTGTTATTGTTCTCCTAGTCGTTGTTCCCTGACATGGTTAGTGGTGAAACAAAAAAACAACAAAAAGTGTTATCCCTACCAACTAGAAAGGGTAGTGGCAATGTGGAAAGGTGACATCTACCTCAAGCGTCTTACCAGGCTCTTACAAGTGTTCTTATCAACACATCAGGTGGTGTGGACGATGAGATAAACTAATGAACCGTGGTGTGATTGCAAAGGTACATGTTCTGCTCAAGAGAAATGTTGGAGCTTGGATGCAAAGTATGGTGGTTAATGAGCAGAAATCGTTAACAGCTAAACAAAGTTGAATAAATATTCAATGTAGGAAACTGTTGCTGGTTAACCAAGTATTCTAGGCCTAGCACAACACAAGGAAGTAGTAAGGCAAAAGAGAATGATATGAACAACAATCACAGCACCACAAGTGTATTGACTAGGCCAAATGCTTTAATATGTTGCTCATCACAATCTTTTTTTGTTGTAATATTTTTTATATTTTTTCTTTGCTCAGGAACACAAATATAGGAAGCACACAAATTTTCAGCTCAATTGGACGTATTATGTGGCCTATAGAAAATTAAGAAGATTCTGTAAAATTCTTGCTGGAACTTCGGAGGCCGAAAAGGCTATCTTCTGAGAGGATTTTGGCCAATCTAATTTCGCCAAACCCGACAAATCCGGGCACAATTGAATGCGAAATTTCACGTAGATCAATTTTTTTTAAAAAAATATTGTCCAATTTCGAGTTCGTATGCAAAAGTTACGGCCGTTTTAAGGTAGTGTGTCCGAATTACAGTTTTTGGATTTTGATTCCAACTCGTTTTTAGAACAGATCTCGCAAACGAATACAAATATGATCGGAAATTTGCACAGCGACTTATAGGGTGGTGTGTGATGAATCAAGGATGATTGGCACAAAGGTTTTTCACCTAATCTAGGGCTGGCGATGCGGGAGTTCACGAAAGGTGGCTAGCTAGGTCAAACCGATGAGCATGGCGGATCGGCTTGTTGTTTAGGGATTGTGGAATAGGTGTAGAACAGCAAGAAAACAAGGGCGAAACATGATAACTAGGACCCAAAACACAAAGGTAAACCAGCAACAATACTCGACCACACGAATGCAAACTCAACAATGCAAACCGAAAAACGAAAACTGCATGCACTCTAGGGTAGGAAGTGGTAATTTTTTTTGTGTCTTTTTTGTGGACTCTAGGTATGAAAAAATAACTAATCTGATGGGAAACAAAGATACCTCATGGGCAACCTGGAAATCTGATACCAATTGATGAGAAGGTTAGGCCCGATCTTCCGAAAGGTAGTTCAACTGAGGTGGAGAACTCGACGTTGATGATCCACGGCACTCGAGCAGTTTGAACAACCCTGCAATCACTACACCACTGCTCCGTTGGTTATCAACCGTACATCACACGCTTGACCTTGCTAAGAAGGCTAATCCCTGCAAGTGGAACACGAGCAAGAACGTAGAAGACGCGATCTGAAAATCACGAAGTTGGGGTCTCACAAAAACAGTAGAACGGCGGCTGTTTATCTAAGCAAAACCCAGATGTTTGTGACGGTGGCTAGGGGTTATAAAGCAGGTGGAGGACGACCAGGGGGTTCTGGGGTCGTGACCTAACCCTAAGACACGCACATAATGTACTTGGACTCGATAGAAGGCCCAATGGCCCAACTAGGTGATGCAACACCTTGACAGACTCTGACTTGATTTTGTTTCGAAAATTCCCTCCGACTCAGAAGAAATTTTAACATTGGGCCAGCGCCATTGAAAAGTTTATCCTCTCAGCTTTCTGTAAAGGTCCCAAAAATGTAAATACAAAGAAACTCTTGTTTGCAAAAGATGGTTTCATATGTATGAAATTTCGGACTTGTTAAAACTTTTGCCACATGTGATAACCCACATGAGAGCTCTCTTCGCACAAGTTCAAATGTTTGTTTGAAAACTTGGAACCCAAGAGGGGTTTAAAACCAAGATGGGAAGTTCCCATATGTGTGAGAAAGCTAAAGTCATATTGGGAACAAATTTGTTCAACTCAAAATTCAAATGAGAGCAACACAATGAATTTCAAAACTGTTGTGCTAAAAATTGCATTTTCAGCAGCCAAATTAAAAATCGGAGTTCATATTTGAATTCCTTAGGTCCAAATTAGTGGGTATGCAAAGTTTCATGTTTTGTTGAAATGTTTTGCAACTCATTTTCCAAAATGGACTTTAAATTGCAAAGAATTCAAACACCCATTCGAATTTGGATGAAATTTGCCCAATTTTCCAAATGCACCTCTGATTTGAACTTCCACAATTGAATTCCATCATTTGCAAATTTTGGGAGATATTTTAGAGGATAAGGAGGCACTGAACTGTGGGACCCACATGTCAATGAGACAATGCAATTTACAAAAAGATCTCAGCGTGTGGTCTCTGTTTTTCTACTGTGAGGTGGTTTCACTCGACACAGGGGGGGTGCAGCGCCGGTCGACACCGAGGCAAGCCGGCGACAGCTCCCGAGCCACCTCCTCCTTGATCGGTTTGCGCTGGCGAGCTGTTTTCCCGTCGTCATCACCTCAGAGAACTCACAGCACCAAGACACCCGCTGTTCTTTCTTCCTCCCACAGAAAACAACCGAGCCGCTGCCGCTGTGCTCTCGATCATTCGCCCACACCAACAGCTCGTTTGCAAGCCCAAGCAGAGCAGCAAAACGTCACCCCGGAGCCTCCCACAACCTCCTCGCACCATCCCTACGTGAGTTCAGCCATCACAACCCAAGAGAACCGAGTTTCCGTGGCGGCCGAAAGAAACCGCCACGGACGGTCCTCGTGGACAGCCTCACCCAGAGCGTCTCACGGCCGAGCAAGGCCACTGTTGGATGCGCAAGAGCTTCCTGCAGCTTCCACCCGAGGCTCAGCTCTTGCCTTTGCTTCTTGCCGACGACTTTCAGGATTTTCCTCCGGTCGGTTCAAACTGAGGTTCGGGTAAGAATCATTCAAATTCTCACGCCATATTTGTTTAGAGCTCTGCAAATTGCACTCACATGACCTAGACTTATTTAGATACAATTCCTCTTTGGAAACATAGCATGAAACACACTGTGCACGATGTATTTCCCGTCTGTCTGACGATGGCTATGGCTTGAAAGTTTGGGCGCACGATGAACCCTGGTTTGGAGCCTTTCCCGAGCCCGTGCGCGACCATGCCGAGCTTCTACAGCCCTCACTGGTTCTTTAGGCCCTTTCCAGTGAGCTTTTGGCAGGCTAATACCATGGGGTGACATCGCCGGACTTCCTCCGAGCCGCTGCACCGTTGCGTGGTAGTTTAGGAGCTTCGCCGGTCCAGGGAAATCATCCCATCGTGTTCCTCGCACGAAGTTAGGACCTGGCGATGAGTGGCAGCTCGGGAGTTGGCTGGACGACAGAATTCGGCGAGCTCCGGCGGCGCGGGCGCGCGGGAGCGCGAGGTTGAAGACGATGGCGCCGCGCCCGCGTGTCAGTGGCGATGGGGGGGGGGGGGGAGGCCGGATCGTCTGTGGACTCAGATCCACTGTGGCAATGCAGGAAATAATACGGTGGCCCCGTGTGGCTTGGTTTCGGCGAGTGACACGTGCCCCCTGGTCCCACAGACAGGATTTGAACTTTTCAACGATTTCGGCGCGGGCGCGTGGGAGCGCGAGGTTGAAGACGATGGCGCCGCGCCCGCGTGTCAGTGGCGATGGGGGGAGGCCGGATCGTCTGTGGACTCAGATCGACTGTGGCAATGCGGGAAATAATCTGGTGGCCCCGTGTGGCTTGGTTTCGGCGAGTGACACGTGCCCCCTGGTCCCACAGACAGGATTTGAATTTTTCCACGATTTATTCAAATCCCAGATTTTCCCCAAACTTTAGAAGAGCATAACTTTTGCTAGGAAACTCCTGATTTAGTGATTCGAATTGGGTTAGATTCAAATTGACAACTTCTATCCATATATGCAACCCAATTTGCAAGAAAGTCATTATTTAATTCTGGAAAATTCTTTAAATCTTTTCAGAAAAAGAATTTTTGAGGGAGTTTCGCTCATCCAAAAATCCTCAAATTCTGCCAGAGTATTCCTTAGGGTGATATGGTACTCCTGTAAAAGTTTCAGCTCATTTGGAGTTGATTTGATTAGGAGAATTCAGATTTTAAGTTGCTGTATTCAAATGAACACAGAAACATTTTCAGAGAATTCCCAAAACTCGGAAATTCAGTTCTGGGCAATTCTTAGCTCCAAAAATCCTAGGAATATTCCTGCAGGCTATATGAGATATAATTAAAATTATAGTCCTCTAATTTTGACATGAACATGGGTGTTACCTCAGAATTAAAACCACTTTGCTTAATTGCTTAGAAAATTGTTATGAATAAACCACTCAATGAAAAGTGCTATTTTTTGGTCCAGATAACTTTCTTGTGACAAGGAACTCACATGAAAACTTTTAGCTCCATTGGAGCTCTGTATCACCACTGTCTTGTGTAACCTCTTAATGTGATCAACACCCAAGTGGAGATAGCACTCAATACTTGATTATAGTGCTTAAACCCAACCTCAACCACTAGCACCAGTGTCATTTTAAATTCTTAAACATAGTTCCAGTTTTTAAACTGTCATTATATCTTACTAGCAAAAGCTTTACAATTAAATGCATATACGTATTCATATCGTGTAGCATATACGTGAGAACGTGAGAAGGACTTGAAGTGAAGATCAAGGAGGGAGGAAATGTAACACCCCAAAACCTGTTAAGAGGGGAATTTAAAAATTTTTGGACGTATTGTATGTAGTGCAAAAATTCAAATTCAAACTGTTATTCAAATTAAACTCCAAACCAGAAATGAAAAAGAAAAAGAAAAAGAAAAAATAAACATCCCCGGCCTGTGGGCCGAAACCCACCAGCCGGCCCACCTCACCCCCGCGCCAGCCCGCAGCCGCGTGCCCGTTTCCCTCTCACAGACAGGCGGGACCCACCTGTCATCCCCAACCCCCCGCTTGCGCCGACCCCAGACTCTTCCCCGCGCGCGCGCGATCGTGACCGACCAGATTTCCGCGTCCCTCAGCCCGACTACCGGTCCCAGAAGGCTCCAACTCGATCTAAACAAACCCGCCGCCCTTCCCCGGCTATATAAACCTCGGCATCTCCGCGTTTTTCCCCACGATCTGCCGTTTTTCCTTCCGGTGAGAACCCGAGTTACTCCGGCCAATTTCGCTTGATCTTCGCTCGGGATTTCTGATCTAACGTGCTGATCTTGATCCACCGCCTCCGGGGAACCGCGCAGGTGCAAAAACTCGGTGGTTTGCGCTTCAAACACAGCGCCGACGAGCGTCGCCGTGAATTCATCTCGGACCTCGTCGCCGATCGCTTTCCAGGACCTCCGAGCTCAAGAAAACATCCGAGGTGAGATCCCCCACCTCCCCTCTACCGATCTATGCCATAAAATCACAGTTATAGGAAGAATTGACGAAGATCCGAAACTCTCCGGCGAGATCGCCGCCTCCCGCCGCCGTGCGCCGCCGGGCAGCGCCGCCCGCGCTCGATCAGAGCGACGTGGCCGCTTGTGCGCCGTCTATTTTAAATCGCACGGTAGAATTTAAATCCCCGCGTACCGGTTCGACGTTATAATCTCAGCCGTCTGTTCTAAATCGGACGGTCCACGTCAGCCCCACATTATAAAGGCCGGAATTCTTACGCGCTACCCCTTGGGGTTCTCAGAAAATACGAGCTAGCCCCGGAAACTTTTGATCTAGTCCCTGGAACTTCAGAAAATCATGTAAATTCATTTAAAAATCAGTTTTAGTAAAACCCCTCTGTTATGTGTAGTTAGACCCCTGGAAATTCTTAAAATAAAATAATAGACCCTGTAGTGGGGTGAGTTTACCTTTTTAACCCTATGTGATATTAAATTTAGGAATTTGAATATGTGTTTAGTATTTAAAATTTAAAAGGTGGGACAAACACATTGTAAATTCAAATTAAAAACTTTCCTAGTACTTGGAAAACTTTGGAGTGAGATAAAAATAGATTTTTGGCCGAGGTAAATCTGTCTAATTGATTATTCACATTTATTAGTTATAGGGACACATTTTTAAGTAGAGAATAATTCTGAAAATTAGTAAAATAAATGTAAAATAGTTCACATCAGAGGAGAAGTTCAAAAATATATTAGTTAATATTTTAGACCCAAAACCTATTCTGTTTAGATGAGGTGTCTTACTATTTTCATAATAAAGTTCACATTTAGGCATAGGAAATAAATCTGAAAATATAGCAAGCTAGGTATGAATAACTAGAAAATGATAAATCAAGTTTCCAAAATCCAAAGAATTCAGTTTAGGGTTGGTAGAAGGTCTGAATACACATTTGGAGTAGGAAAATACCTTTCATGCATACTTGGTAGCTAAAATGTGTATTAATTAAATATAATGGATTTATTTAAATTAGAAATTCATATGTAGTATGCCAACATAAATATGAATACAAAAGTAGAAATCATATGCACATGTTTAAAATTGCATGAAGGCCCAAAAATCAACACACATAGAGTAACCACAACACATAGGAATGGGAATGGCTTTCATAAATGTGAATGTGTGGTTTGTATGAAGTGGAAGTGTGGCGGACCGGAATCCGCTCATCCAGGATCGCAGTGGGTGGTGCCGCGCGATGCGACATCCGACAGCACACGTCATAAGAACATAATATATTACATGGGAAACAACTGAAACTGTACAAATAGGTACAAACTTCAGTTACAAATATTGTTCTATTACACAGCGGAAGACTACACTATACAACTCACGCCCGCCTATTTAGCAAAAGTCGGTTGCCCAGCCCTAGGGCAACCCACACTAGCTGCGTGTCTCAGCTCAACGCGGCGTGTACGGCTCCCACTCAGCCGTGGTCCCCGACGGAGGGTAACCCTCGCCGGTGGACTCGTACTCCGAGTCCGTGGGTGGCTCCTCACCTGAAAAACACTTAAGCAGCAACCGTGAGCACGAAGGCTCAGCAAGGCTTAACCGACTCACCTAAGCATGAAACTCTACATGAGGTATACCCAGACATAGGTTAGTAACATTTCAGCAAAACGACACGCCTACAAGTTCATCCTTAATTCATCTTTTAGCAACAAGTTAACAGTTCATGAAATCAGAAATTTAGTAAGCAGTATTTGGTGGCACACATGTCGCAATACAATTATGTCAATCAGCATTATTGAATCAATATATCTCATCCATTAGTCTACGTTATGACGCAGTGAACAAGCAGTACTCGTCACCGCGAGGGACGGCGAATCGACTCGATGTACACCTGCAGGGAAAACCCAAAGAGCAGGTCACGTACGCCCACCCGTGGAGCTGCACAGCACGCTCACTCGATGCCATACGGGACAACCTTTCACCCAACAGCCCAAACGTCGAACCGGTCGCAACGAAACGAGCAGGAGGTTCCCCAAACGGAGCATCTCTCTATGCCCGTTGGCAGATTTCCACCTTGCTGCCCTCAACCTACACCTATAAATCGGTGTGCTATGCCTCGACGCCCGGAGGTTTAGGCTACATCGGTTTATCGGGGCCTATATATCCGATATGCCTTCGGTACGTTCAATACTTGTTCAGCAGGGCCGCACACGGATCGGTCCTCAATCGACACGGGCAGGGATGCGCACACAAGACTCCCTCTTGCTGCGCCCTAGCCACTGCCTAGTCTCATTTTCATCACTAAAGTGATCTCGCGTCGCTCAACCGAACCCGTGTGTCCCACTGCCTATCTCGCGAGTAGATTCCAACTACTCGACTTGTACCGAAGTCCTATGACTCATTAAGCATAGCCTGTCTACTCGAGGTCCTTGACACTACCCTCACTCTTTTAGGAAACTTTGGTTATGCAAGTGGGGTTTCAATCATTCTATACCTAATGCACATACATACTTCATATGACACATGTAAACAAAGTAAAGCTTTTAAAAAGGGTTAATGCAAACCGGGGCTTGCCTTGTTGCTGCTGGTCAGGAGTTAGTTCTTCGTCCGGAAGAAGGAAGTCCAGCACTTCCGGAGTCTCTTCTTCAACGGCTACACGTTAATGAAATACTACATGTTAATTTAGATGCAAATGTGAGTCTTAGAGTAAGACCTCTACTATTAGTTATAATAACCAGCCTGTAACCCCTGGAACTTTGTTTAAGAATTTAAATATGAATTGGGGTTGGTGGTTTGGCTTGGACTTAGTCACATGGTGAAATGCTAAGTGGTTTCCCCCCTTTTTCCAGATTAATCCTTTAATTGGTTAAACAGGACAGGGGTGATCTAGAGCTCCAATGGAGATGAGAATTTTTGTGTGAATTCCTTGTCACAAGAAAACTCTCTGGACCAAACATTAGCACTTTTCATGGAGTGGTTTGCTCAGAATAATTCTCTTGGCAAATCAGCAAGGAAGAATTTATTCTGAGGTAATACCCCTGTTCATGCTCAACTTAATGATCTACAATTTCAATTATAGCTCATAGGGTTTGCATGAATTTTCCTAGCATTTTTGGAGTCAAGGTTTGCCCAGAATTGAATTTCCAAGTTTTGGAAATTCTCTGAAAATGTTTCTGCATTCAAATGAACACAGCACCTTCCAATTTGAATTGCTCTGACCAAATCGACTCCAAATGGTCTGAAACTTTTACAGGGGTTTACTAATGCCCTAAAGAACATTCTGGCAAAATTTGGGGATTTTTGGATGAACCAAACTCCCTCTAAAATTCTTTTGCTGAAAAGCTTTAAAGAATTTTCCAGAATTAATTAAAGGGTTTCATACAAATTGGGTTCTACATTTGGATAGTACTCTATTTGAGGAATCCAACGAAATTTGTTTCACAATTTTTGGATTCTCCTACCCAAAGTTGTAGCTATTCAAAGTTTGAACTAAAGACTGAAATTCCCCAAAATGTTCAAATACTGGCTGTGGGTCCGGGGACAGGTGTCACGCGTCGGGGCAAGCCCCACGAGGCTACAGGTTATTTCCCGCGCCTCCACACCAGATCCCTGCGCCACAGCTGATCAAATATTTGGAAAACCGTCGCTGACGGGCGGGACCCACCGGGTCGTCTTCTACCTCCGGCCACCCGCGCCGCCGGGCTCGCCGGAGTTCGACGGATTCCGGCCTCCCGGCCATCCCCCGAGCTCTCCCTCGCCGCTAGTGCCTAGTTTCCCGTGCTGAACACGATGGAACACTCTTCCCCGGTCGGCGATGGCTCTAACCTAGCTGGCCACGGTGCGGCGGCTCTGGACCGGTTCGGCAACGTCGCCCGGTCACCCTAGCCTGCCCAGACCTCGGTGGAATGGCGCTACAGCACCAGTGGACCAAAGGGGTGCTCGACCTAGCCTCAAAACTGCTCGGAACCGGCGGCTAATGGTGTCTCACCGTGCACCCGAAACCTCCTCCGCGTTTGAGGTCGGAAATTCTGGATTTCATACGGTCTACGTGCATATTTCCAACTAGGGTTGTGAAGGACTACTGATCGCCGGTTAGTGGCGGTCCTGTGTGCAAGGTTTCACGGCCTAAGAACGAGAGGGACGATCGAATTTGGTATTACCGTATCAGAAGGTCGGATGGTGCCCGACGGCGATCTTTTCCCAAATTCGAGCCTGGTAGATCATCTCATGGCTTGAGCCTCGGGGACGAGCATCAGGGCCTCCCAGCGCATCCGAGGGTGCTCTAGCTCGGGCCTGAGAAGCTCTGGGTGGGTCTGTCCACGTGAGACCAGCTCCGGTTCTCCGCCGGACAGCTCTGTTTTCTCGGTGCCGTTTGCCGAATTGTGCGCGTCACAGGCTAGGGTCTTTGGGGTTGCGGGGCTGGTGTGGTAGAGCAGGCACAGGCGCTGCTTTTCTGTACTGCCGGTGCGCACAACCGAGGTTTGGTTGAGGCCGGCGATCGGGGAGAAAGGAGTTCGGCGGTGAGCGCCGATTGCTGTTTGCGCGTGGGAAGAACAGCTAGCGCGTGATCAAAGCGAAGATGGCAACGTGCTGCAGCCGGTTTCCGGGGTAAGGAGCAGGCCAGCGTGAAATGGGAGCAGGAGGTGGAGCCTCGGTCGACGGGGGCGGCCGCTCGGTGTCGCCCCGGGGTTACACCTCGGTGGAGTGAAGACCAGAGAGAAACTTAAGTGTTAAGTATACTCATTCCTATGACATGTGGGCCCCACAACTAAGTACCCCTTTTCCTCAAAATATCTCCAAAGTTTGACAATTATCCAACCCAATTGTTTGAAAATTGGAAACTGAGCTCATTTGACAAGTTTGGACAAATTCCATGCAAATTCGAATATTCATTTGAATTCTTTGCACATTTGACTTCCTTTGGAAAAATGGGCAGCAAGACTTTTCAAAAATTAATGAAACTCTGCCTCCCCACTAATTTGGGCCTAAGGAATCCAAATATGCCACTTGATCCTTGTGTTAGCTGCTGCAAACAATAGTTTGGACACAACAGTTTTGAATTTCCTCATTGTGTGATCATATGTGTATAAACCGTACTTTGTGAGAGTGAAGACTCTCCCCTCTAGTCACTCTTTTGATGGAGGTTACATGCTTTTCACAACATTTCCTAAGGTGTCCACAATGAAAATTGTGGTGTTGTGAGATGAAGAAAAGTTTTTTACAAGTCCCTTTTCTTGGGCTTTTACATCCCTCCCCCCTTAAAACAATCTCGTCCCGAGATTATAAAAGAAGAGATAGCGATGTAATAGGGACTTACCCGTGTTGAGAAGCCAAGAACTCCGGGTAATTTGAGCGAAGGAACTCCTCGCTCTCCCACGTCGCTTCCTCGGCGGTGTGGTTACTCCAGAGTATTTTGTAGAACCACAACGTTCTGCTACGCGTGGTCCTGGCTTTCTCATCAAGAATTCCCACCGGATATTCATCATATGTTAAATCCGGCTTCAGCTCGCCGATGTCTTCGGTAGGAACAGCAGTTGTATGCTTCAAGCATTTTCGCAGTTGCGAAACATGGAAAATATCATGGACACCAGCCAGAGATGCCGGTAGCTCCAATCGATACGCTGCCGGTCCACACTTCTCGGTGATAGCGTAGGGTCCAATGAAACGGGGAGCGAGCTTCCCCTTCACACCGAATCGGTGCACGCCCTTCATTGGAGACACGCGGAGGTATACGTGTTCCCCAACGTCAAAGTGCAACGGCCTACGCCTCTTATCAGTGTAGCTCTTCTGTCGGGATTGAGCGGCCTTCAAATTGGCTTGAATTGTCCGAACGCGCTCCTCGGCGTCGTTCACCACATCAACCCCGAATGTGACCCTTTCACCGGACTCGCACCAATTTAATGGGGTGCGGCATTTACGACCGTAGAGAGCTTCATAGGGTTCCATTTTGATACTCGCCTGATAACCGTTGTTGTACGAGAATTCCGCCAATGGTAGGTGATCATCCCAGTTCCTACCATGGTGGATGGCACCTGCTCTCAACATGTCTTCCAGGACTTGATTCACCCTTTCTGTCTGACCATCTGTCTGAGGGTGATAGGCGGAGCTCCTGATCAACTTAGTACCCAATGCAGCGTGTAGCTGCTCCCAAAAGCGAGATACAAATAATGCACCTCGATCTGAGACAATGGTCTTGGGTATCCCGTATAGGCATAGAATCTTTGCTATGTATAGCTCCGCATATTTGCTGGCATTGTAACGTGTATTCACCGGAATGAAGTGAGCCGTCTTGGTTAACCGATCAACGATTACCCATATGGAATCATGCTTGTTGGCTGTTAGAGGTAATCCCACAATGAAATCCATGCTCACATCTTCCCATTTCCATGCCGGGATCTTCAGGGGTTGCAACAGCCCTGATTTCTTCATGTGATCAGCTTTCACTCGTCTACACGTATCACACTCGGATACGTACTTAGCTACCTCCCGCTTCATCCGTGTCCACCAAAATTTCTTTTTCAAATCTTGGTACATTTTGTTGCTACCCGGATGAATGGAGTATTTGCACAAGTGAGCTTCATCGAGGATCTTTTTCCTCAACTCCATATCTCGGGGTACGACTATGCGGTCATTGAACCACAGCGTCCCCCCACCATCTTTCCGGAAACATTTGATCTCCCCATTGTCAATTCGTCTCCGGAGATGTGCCATGCCTTTATCATTTTTCTGAGCTGCAATGATGTCCTCCCTAATAGTAGGGACGAGGGCAAGGTTGTACAGCGATCCATGAGGAACCAAGTATAAACTTGGCTCTTCCTCCTCCACCGGTGTAATGGTGAGGTGATGGACATGCGATTTCCGACTCAGCGCGTTGGCAACCACATTCGCCTTGCCGGGGTGGTAATGGATCTCAATCTCATAATCTTTGATCAGTTCTAACCACCTCCTCTGCCTCATGTTCAGCTCCTTCTGGGTGAAAATGTATTTCAAGCTCTTGTGGTCGGTGTAGAGATGCACCAAGTTCCCCAGGAGATAGTGCCTCCACATTTTCAGCACCAACACCACGGCAGCAAGTTCAAGATCGTGAGTCGGGTAGTGCTGCTCATGGTTCCGAAGTTGGCGTGAGCCATAAGCGACCACACGTCCTTCCTGCATCAACACGCAGCCGAGCCCAATACCGGACGCGTCACAATACACGTCGAAGGGCTTTGTTGTATCCGGCTGAGCTAATACCGGGGCTGTTGTGAGATGCTTCACCAGTGTTCGGAACGCTCCTTCACACGCCGTGTTCCAAACATATTTTGTCCCTTTCTTCAGCAACTCTGTCATCGGCTTAGCGAGCTTGGAGAAACTTGGAATGAATCTCCAATAGTACCCCGCTAACCCGAGGAAGCTTCTGACTTCATGGACTGAGGTGGGAGCTTTCCATTTCAACACTTGCTCTATTTTGCTTGGGTCAACCGCGATGCCTTCAGCTGAGATGATATGTCCCAAGAACGGCACTTGGCTGATCCAAAATTCGCATTTGCTGAACTTGGCATAGAGTTTGTGGTCTCGCAATCGTTGAAGAACGATCTGCAAGTGTTCGGCATGTTCAGCTTCGGTCTTGGAGTAAACCAAGATGTCGTCGATGAACACTACCACGAACATGTCCAGCTCCGGCATGAACACCGAGTTCATGAGATACATGAAATGGGCTGGAGCATTTGTGAGACCAAAGGACATGACGAGATATTCGTATAAGCCGTATCTCATCGAGAACGCCGCCTTCGGGATATCCTCCGCCCGGATCTTGATCTGGTGATATCCAGAGCGAAGGTCCATCTTTGAGAATACACTTGCCCCCACCAGTTGATCAAACAAGATGTCAATACGGGGCAGTGGGTATTTATTCTTGATGGTGACGGCGTTGAGCGGCCGGTAATCCACACACAGCCTCAGGGTCTCATCCTTTTTCTTCACGAATAGCGCCGAGCATCCCCAAGGCGAGGAACTCGGCCTAATGAAACCCTTGCTCAACAGATCATTGAGCTGTTCTTTCAGTTCCGCCAGCTCATTTGGAGCCATCTTGTATGGTCTCCGTGATATGGGCGTAGTCCCTGGTGCGAGCTCAATCTTGAACTCGACATCCCGCTCAGGTGGCACGCCCGGAAGATCGTCCGGGAACACGTCAGGATACTCCCGGACTACGGGGATGTCTTCTAACTTGAGAACTTCAGCATTATTAATTGCTAAAACTTCCCGGACTGGTGTGTCTAACACCATGGAATGCGGACGGTGAAATGGAGAATTTAAGTGAACCGTCCGTGTCCGAGTCTCTAGGACAGCGCCATGGTATTGCAGCCATGACATCCCTAAGATTGCATCAATCTTTTGTCCCATAAGGATTATCAAGGTGGTGGGATATAGCTACCCACCTAAGCACAGAGGTGCCTTTGGAATCATCATATTAGCTGAAATCTTCCCTCCCGGTGAGCATATCATATAAGTGCAGTCGGTTGGGAAGACTTGCAATTGATGTTTAGCCACATAGGATGCGCTTATAAAGCTGTGGGTTGCACCAGAATCAAATAATATGACGATGGCTTGATGGTTGAGAGTAAACGTACCCGCCAGCACGTTGTCTCCCTCTGGGCGTCCTCCTTGTCGAGGTTGCGGACGCCTCCAGTCCGCTGACCAACCTTCTTCACCGGAGGTCGGCCTCGAGCACCGCCCTGGAACTGGGCTTGCCCGCTGCTTTGCTGCCCCTGGGGACAGTCCTTCGCAAAGTGGCCCGCCTGGCCACACGTGAAGCAGGTGAAACGGGGCGGTCCCCCGCTAATCGGTGGGCGGAAACCCGGGGCGCGTAGTGGCGGTGGAAACGCCCGGGGTACCGTCTGCTGCTGCTGCTGTCTTGGTGGTGGCATCGGCGGACGGAACGGGGGTGCTTCGAACGAACGTCCCCCGAACTGCTGAGGTCGCGCCGGTGGACGCCACTGCTGCCCGGATGGTGTCCGATACACCATACGGTATTTCTGGGGAGCGCCACTCCCACCGCTGCTAGGTGGAGCGCTGCGCTTCCTCTGCTCAGCTGCTAACTCCCGCTGAGCGTCCTCTTGCATGATGGCGGCATTGACTAGGTCGTTGAATGTGCCGCGGTTCCATTGTACGAGGTGGGTCTTCATTTCGGGGTGCAACCCCCGATAGAAGTGCTCCCTCTTCCTCTCCTCCGTGGAGATGTAGTCTGACGCATACTGCGCCAGATGGTTGAAGGCACGGGAGTAGTCGTGGGCACTCCTCCCGCCCTGCTTCAGTTCCAAAAATTCTTGGAACTTTCTCTTCATTATTCCGGGAGGGATGTGATAGGCGCGGAACGCCTCCCGGAACTCTTGCCATTCCACGGCATGGCCAGCCGGACGTGAGGCGACATAATTCGCCCACCACGCACCAGCGGCACCGTGGAGCTGCTGGGCTGCGAACAGCGTCTTCTGCCGCTCCGTACACTAGAGCAGCCCGAACTTGGACTCGATAGTCCGCAGCCAGTTGTCCGCCTCCAGTGGTTCTTCAGCTTCGGTAAACACTGGAGGGTGCGTACTCATGAAATCCGAGTACGACACTTCGCGGGGCTCACGAGGCCCTCGCTCTTGACGTCCTCCCGCCTGGGACGTATTCTGCACGATCGTGCGGAGCAGGTCGGTCTGCTCCTCACGACCTCCCACCAATGCCGCTATCACATCCGCTAGAGTAAGCGGAGGCGGCGGTGGTGGCTGCTGCTGCGGGGTGCTGTCGTAGGCCGGTGGCTGGGAGTCATCGCCTCCACCTTGGCTAGAGCCACCAACCTCGTGCGTGGTCCTAGTACGAACCATCTGCAACCATACGACATTAAACATCAGTCCCGCAACATTTTGCATGCAGTCCAATAGAACTGGGCGTAAAAACATTACGACAACCAAACATGCGAAATATCTCGTAAGTAGATAATGTAATAACTTTGCACAAGCTACACCATTACCAGACCAAACACCAGCTAGTTTAATCCAACTTGATGAACCTCCACTTTGGAAGCTCAACATATCTAGGTTTGGTCACTACGATACATTACTATCGCGTTGTCATCACGTATCACACCCTTAGGGTACAACACCTTCTCCAATGAGCTCAACTGTCATTCTTCTGTCAGAATGACCAGTTTCTACCTATTCCAAGTTTTGATCTGGTTCTGTGCATTTTCATGACTCAAGTTGAATACCAAAGTTCAAGTTAACTTCAGTATCTTTCCAACGAGTACTCATTTGCCCCCAGATCAGCTTTGATTAAAAAGTTATGTTAATTCAAAGTTAGCAGAATTTCTGGAAGGATTTTAACAGCACCTCCCTTGGAAGTGGCCGTTTCCAACCTTGATTCCCACTAAATTCTGTGCTGAAATTTCAGGAACTTTGAATTGCAAAGGTGTCGCACATCTTCTACTCTTTCTAAGGATGTATTATATGACAATTTTAGATTTTTCAACTGGGGGTTATGTTTGAAAAACAGATCAGTTCAGAGGATGTTTTATTCTGCCCTGGTTCTGGACAGTTTACATTCCTCTGGGATTTCAGCCATCTCAAGGCGAGTTTCAGCTCTGGAAGTCTACAACAAAGTTGTAGAGTACTTGAATACCTTTCCAGAACTATATAGCACACCTCCCTGGGCTAAAAGACCTGTGAGTTATGCCCGGTTGAAGATCAGCAAACATGCTGCCCAAAACAGAGCACTCTGTTTTTCAGTCTTTTTGGAACTACACTCATCACTATCCCATTCTTATACCCCACCAGGGTCCTAACTGTTGAACCTATAGATTTTAATTCTTTGTTATCGTTATACTCATGCATATGCCTACAATATCTCGGTACTACGTTCCTCACAAAAGAAAGTCCTAACCGGATCATACCGGTATATACGTCTCGAGTGTGGCACTAAACGGTCTCTCGCACACGTTTTCTACACGGATACAATACGTGGTTAGTACCTGCAGAAGACCACACAATGATGGTGCACTCAAAGTTTGTTCATTTCAGGCAGCTCCATATTTAAAAGTAAATACAAACGCCCGTATCATTGTCATACGGCCGTCCTTGAGCTAAGTCACGTCTCAAGGCACGTGATCGTGTTTCAACACCACACGACGGGGAACCCGAGTATGTCATGAACGGGTCGTCACGGTTGGGAATGTTATCAACCCAACAGATACCACCTACTGCCCTGCAGGGCACGCCGATGGCAAGCGCTGCGTATGTCCTCCTGGGCTATTTCCAGACGAACAAACTCTCGCGTTACTGACCACGCGATGGGGTCTCCACTTACTTGCCTAATGCACGCTAGGGATCAGCGTTTCATATGAACTCAGGAACATGAAGAGTTCAAGATATTCATATTGACATCTCACACCAAGCTGTGAGACTCTATCCCTGAGCCACGTTCCTCGTCAGGGAGAGCTAACCGAAATTGAATCGCTTTCGGTGGCGTTCCTTACCATACTTACCAGAGCGTAGGTGCGTCGTTACATTGAAATTCAGAATTATAACACATAAGTTAGTCTTTGCCAATTTAAGTAACTATGCTAATATAGTCCTTACTTGGGCAACTACCGAATCCTCACCGTATACCTAAGTTTTTCCCATAATGCAGTCCTTTAGTACTGTGCTATCCCCACTGCAACTCTGATACCAGGCTGTGGCGGACCGGAATCCGCTCATCCAGGATCGCAGTGGGTGGTGCCGCGCGATGCGACATCCGACAGCACACGTCATAAGAACATAATATATTACATGGGAAACAACTGAAACTGTACAAACAGGTACAAACTTCAGTTACAACTATTGTTCTATTACACAGCGGAAGACTACACTATACAACTCACGCCCGCCTATTTAGCAAAAGTCAGTTGCCCAGCACTAGGGCAACCCACACTAGCTGCGCGTCTCAGCTCAGCGCGGCGTGTACGGCTCCCACTCAGCCGTGGTCCCCGACGGAGGGTAACCCTCGCCGGTGGACTCGTACTCCGAGTCCGTGGGTGGCTCAGCAACCGTGAGCACGAAGGCTCAGCAAGGCTTAACCGACTCACCTAAGCATGAAACTCTACATGAGGTATACCCAGACATAGGTTAGTAACATTTCAGCAAAACTACACGCCTACAAGTTCATCCTTAATTCATCTTTTAGCAACAAGTTAACAGTTCATGAAATCAGAAATTTAGTAAGCAGTATTTGGTGGCACACATGTCGCAATACAATTATGTCAATCAGCATCATTGAATCAATATATCTCATCCATTAGTCTACGTTACGACGCAGTGAACAAGCAGTACTCGTCACCGCGAGGGACGGCGAATCGACTCGATATACACCTGCAGGGAAAACCCAAAGAGCACGTCACGTACGCCCACCCGTGGAGCTGCACAGCACGCTCACTCGATGCCGTACGGGACAACCTTTCACCCAACAGCCCAAACGTCGAACCGGTCGCACCGAAACGAGCAGGAGGTTCCCCACACGGAGCATCTCTCTATGCCCGTTGGCAGATTTCCACCTTGCTGCCCTCAACCTACACCTATAAATCGGTGTGCTATGCCTCGACGCCCGGAGGTTTAGGCTACATCGGTTTATCGGGGCCCATATATCCGATATGCCTTCGGTACGTTCAATACTTGTTCAGCAGGGCTGCACACGGATCGGTCCTCAATCGACACGGGCAGGGATGCGCACACAAGACTCCGTCTTGCTGCGCCCTAGCCACTGCCTAGTCTCATTTTCATCACTAAAGTGATCTCGCGTCGCTCAACCGAACCCGTGTGTCCCACTGCCTATCTCGCGAGTAGATTCCAACTACTCGACTTGTACCGAAGTCCTATGACTCATTAAGCATAGCCTGTCTACTCGAGGTCCTTGACACTACCCTCACTCTTTTAGGAAACTTTGGTTATGCAAGTGGGGTTTCAATCATTCTATACCTAATGCACATACATACTTCATATGACACATGTAAACAAAGTAAAGCTTTTAAAAAGGGTTAATGCAAACCGGGGCTTGCCTTGTTGCTGCTGGTCAGGAGTTAGTTCTTCGTCCGGAAGAAGGAAGTCCAGCACTTCCGGAGTCTCTTCTTCAACGGCTACACGTTAATGAAATACTACATGTTAATTTAGATGCAAATGTGAGTCTTAGAGTAAGACCTCTACTATTAGTTATAATAACCAGCCTGTAACCCCTGGAACTTTGTTTAAGAATTTAAATATGAATTGGGGTTGGTGGTTTGGCTTGGACTTAGTCACATGGTGAAATGCTAAGTGGTTTCCCCCCTTTTTCCAGATTAATCCTTTAATTGGTTAAACAGGACAGGGGTGATCTAGAGCTCCAATGGAGCTGAGAATTTTTGTGTGAATTCCTTGTCACAAGAAAACTCTCTGGACCAAACATTAACACTTTTCATGGAGTGGTTTCCTCAGAATAATTCTCTTGGCAAATCAGCAAGGAAGAATTTATTCTGAGGTAATACCCCTGTTCATGCTCAACTTAATGATCTACAATTTCAATTATAGCTCATAGGGTTTGCATGAATTTTCCTAGCATTTTTGGAGTCAAGGTTTGCCCAGAATTGAATTTCCAAGTTTTGGAAATTCTCTGAAAATGTTTCTGCATTCAAATGAACACAGCACCTTCCAATTTGAATTGCTCTGACCAAATCGACTCCAAATGGTCTGAAACTTTTACAGGGGTTTACTAATGCCCTAAAGAACATTCTGGCAAAATTTGGGGATTTTTGGATGAACCAAACTCCCTCTAAAATTCTTTTGCTGAAAAGCTTTAAAGAATTTTCCAGAATTAATTAAAGGGTTTCATACAAATTGGGTTCTACATTTGGATAGTACTCTATCAGAGGAATCCAACGAAATTTGTTTCACAATTTTTGGATTCTCCTACCCAAAGTTGTAGCTATTCAAAGTTTGAACTAAAGACTGAAATTCCCCAAAATATTCAAATACTGGCTGTGGGTCCGGGGACAGGTGTCACGCGTCGGTGCAAGCCCCACGAGGCTACAGGTTATTTCCCGCGCCTCCACACCAGATACCTGCGCCACAGCTGATCAAATATTTGGAAAACCATCGCTGACGGGCGGGACCCACCGGGTCGTCTTCTACCTCCGGCCACCCGCGCCTGCGCGCCGCCGGGCTCGCCGGAGTTTGACGGATTCGGCCTCCTGGCCATCCCCCGAGCTCTCCCTCGCCGCTAGTAACTAGTTTCCCGTGCTGAACACGATGGAACACTCTTCCCCGGTCGGCGATGGCTCTAACCTAGCTGGCCACGGTGCGGCGGCTCTGGACCGGTTCGGCAACGTCGCCCGGTCACCCTAGCCTGCCCAGACCTCGGTGGAACAGCGCTACAGCACCAGTGGACCAAAGGGGTGCTCGACCTAGCCTCAAAACTGCTCGGGACCGGCGGCTAATGGTGTCTCACCGTGCACCCGAAACCTCCTCCGCGTTTGAGGTCGGAAATTCTGGATTTCATACGGTCTACGTGCATATTTCCAACTAGGGTTGTGAAGGACTACTGATCGCCGGTAAGTGGCGGTCCTGTGTGCAAGGTTTCACGGCCTAAGAACGAGAGGGACGATCGAATTTGGTATTACCGTATCAGAAGGTGGGATGGTGCCCGACGGCGATCTTTTCCCAAATTCGAGCCTGGTAGATCATCTCATGGCTTGAGCCTCGGGGACGAGCATCAGGGGCTCCGAGCGCATCCGAGGGTGCTCTAGCTCGGGCCTGAGAAGCTCTGGGTGGGTCTGTCCACGTGATACCAGCTCCGGTTCTCCGCCGGACAGCTCTGTTTTATCGGTGCCGTTTGCCGAATTGTGCGCGTCACAGGCTAGGGTCTTTGGGGTTGCGGGGCTGGTGTGGTAGAGCAGGCACAGGCGCTGCTTTTCTGTACTGCCGGTGCGCACAACCGAGGTTTGGTTGAGGCCGGCGATCGGGGAGAAAGGAGTGCGGCGGTGAGCGCCGATTGCTGTTTGCGCGTGGGAAGAACAGCTAGCGCGCGATCAAAGCGAAGATGGCAACGTGCTGCAGCCGGTTTCCGGGGTAAGGAGCAGGCCAGCGCGAAATGGAAGCAGGAGGTGGAGCCTCGGTCGACGGGGGCGGCCGCTCGGTGTCGCCCCGGGGTTACACCTCGGTGGAGTGAAGACCAGAGAGAAACTTAAGTGTTAAGTATACTCATTCCTATGACATGTGGGCCCCACAACTCAGTACCTCTTTTCCTCAAAATATCTCCAAAGTTTGACAATTATCCAACCCAGTTGTTTGAAAATTGGAAACTGAGCTCATTTGACAAGTTTGGACAAATTCCATGCAAATTCAAATATTCATTTGAATTCTTTGCACATTTGACTTCCTTTGGAAAAATGGGCAGCAAGACTTTTCAAAAATTAATGAAACTCTGCCTCCCCACTAATTTGGGCCTAAGGAATCCAAATATGCCACTTGATCCTTGTGTTAGCTGCTGCAAACAATAGTTTGGACACAACAGTTTTGAATTTCCTCATTGTGTGATCATATGTGTATAAACCCTACTTTGTGAGAGTGAAGACTCTCCCCTCTAGTCACTCTTTTGATGGAGGTTACATGCTTTTCACAACATTTCCTAAGGTGTCCACAATGAAAATTGTGGTGTTGTGAGATGAAGAAAAGTTTTTTACAAGTCCCTTTTCTTGGGCTTTTACAGGAAGTGTGAACTATGTCTTATGGATTGTTGTTCTCCTTTGCTATGTGTGATGGTATGATGTAGAACCTGCCCCATAGCAGTCTTCCTTTCCAAGATCAGGACTACCCATTCCAAGAGCAGCGGGAAGAAGGCAAGTGTCCTTGACCACTTTGATCCTATACTAGGATGTGTAGATAGAATTATTTGCATTGTCGATTGAAAATATGAAACCCATGCTAGGATGTTTCCCTAGAATTGCATTACCTTGTTTCCTTGTAGCTTCAGTTGGGATTCATTTTATCATGTCATTTATTATTATGCATATGCTTAGCCATGCTTAGAATGGGATATTAGGGATATGAGATCATCAATTTATTTTACCATACTCTTGAATGAGATAGTGTGAGTTATGTAGAGGTAGGGATCAAGGCAAGTTGGATGTTTTGGTTGGTGCTGGGTGCATGAGACTCGGGTTTGTGTTTAGTACTTGCCTGGATCCTAAGTACCGGTTCATGGAGCATGTAACCTGGCTTTACTGTGCCAACCACATGCTGATATGGGGCAGCTTGGCCAATTAATTAGGTGTATCCCCGGCGTAGTATGGGTGTGTTGGATGGTGCGGGGAGTAGGTGTCAGCTGGACTACCATATGAACTGCAAGGCTCAAGAGGGGGCCAATACAGCGGGGTTGGAGCCTCTTGTATGCTGTTAGGGGTGAAACCTCAGTGGGCCCACGCTCGTCGGGAATCCCTTTGTAAAGGCTTCGTAGTGATCTCCTGGCTACACACCTGGGAAGTGTGAATGTGGTTCGTGGCCACTGGCATAATGGAGGTTCTTTTAGTCCACCCGGCAACGGGGGATGAAATCACTACATGTGGGTACAGTGGTGCAAACTCTGCAGAGTGAAAACTGTCATGACAGCCGTGCTCACGGTCAAGAGCGGCTTGGACTTATTCATGATTAGAGGAGTGATGGTTTTGGAAGTTAAGGATGTTAAGCGGGGAGCTTAACATTTAAAATGATGTTATGGTTATTTGATTATGATGATGGGATGGGGGATTGGGACCATATCACCTGTGTAGTAATATAGGTGCTTAATAAGCTAAGGTGATAGGTATTAACTGCGTAGTGCTTTAACCCTGAGTTCAATCTCTCCTTGCTTTAGCCATGCATGACATAACTTTCCCACACTTGCTGAGTACCAATGGTACTCAAACTTGCATATTTGTTAGTTTATATTGCTGCTCAGGTCAAGAGAATGATGTGGTGTTTAATGGTCAAGACTTTGGACCCGAAGAAGGTTTTTAGGTTCATGGAGTCCCCCGGGCAACGCCTGTAACGGAGCCCACAAGAATAATATTCCGCTGCTAGTTTATTTACTTGTGATGAACTTATTATTGTCCATCGAGACATTTTCTATGTAAGACTTATTTATATTTGACACCTGGCTTGTAATAAATGATGCTTCACTATTTGTCATCACATGTTTGAGAAAATGATCCTGGCATACATGTGATATTCACTTGGTTGTTCTTCGGAAAAACCGGGTGTGACAGAAGTGGTATCGGAGCAAGGTTGCCCGTAGGAACGTGGACCTAGGTAGAAATGGACATATTTAAGGGCCCTATTTTCTTAAAAAAAACTATTTTACAAGGTGTGTGTTGAAAAGTGTTATTTAATGGAGTCACTTTCATCATCTTACCGCAACTTTCATTCAAAATAGGATTTTTGTTTAAAAGTTTATTTAACCTAAGTTTAAATGCTTTCTGTTTTATATGGTTCGCATGATTTGCACCGCTCGCAAGTCCACAGGAGGTAGAGTTCCCGTAGTTGCCCTTGCCCAAAGAGAGGAGAGTCGTCCGGTGACATACCTTTCCTACGGATTGGCAGTAGGAGGCTTGTTGCGCCGTCTTCGACGTATGCTCCAAGCCGCCGGCAATACGGGCAAGCTAATCATACACTATAGCTCCACCAGGACCATCCGTGAGAAGAGGGAAGAATGGAGTTCAAAGATGAGGATTATCCACGAAAATCAGCTGCTCAAGATCAATCGCTCTCCAGCTTGTCGAGCGACACAGGTCGATGCGGAGAAAGATGTTACCTGGGATGCCATCACCTGCCAGAGTCACATCTATCGTCGACACCTGGACAGAACTGAGTACATGTATGTCCTCCAGCGCGAGAGTGGTACAACGGAGTATAAGTACCTGCCAGTGCAGCAAGGGACTTCCCATGAACACATGGACTTGTGCTTGGAGGATGCTGCTATGCTCAGCACTCGACTGCAGGAGTGTCAGCAGGAGCTTCAGGATGTTCGGGACACCCTGAAGGAAACCGAGGCGTTGCTTCGAGCCTGCTTGAGGGCGAGAGAAAGAGGAGATGGGAATGAACTGTGTGTCACCGTGAATGATACATCGGACCCTTTCATGTTCTGGAGAGGAAAGGTGAAGTGGCGTATCAACTAGAATTACCGGCTCGCCTATCGGATGTGCATGATGTATTCCATGTATCACAGCTCAAGAAATGCCTAAGGACGCCTGAAGAGATGTTACCCATGAACGAGGTTGACGTAGCTGAGGATCTGTCTTATGCCGAACAACCGTTCAAAATTTTGGAGACAATGGAACGCCTCACAAGAAATAAAAGAATCTGGATGTGCAAGGTGCAGTGGAAGCATCACTCGGAAGAGGAAGCCACGTGGGAGCGAGAAGACGAGCTTAAGGCACAGTTTCTGGAATTGTTTTCCTAGAACCACCAATCTCGAGGACGAGATTTCTTTTAAGGGGGGTAGTGCTGTAACACCCCGAAACCTGTTAAGAGGGGAATTTAAAAATTTTTGGACGTATCGCATGTAGTGCAAAAATTCAAATTCAATCTGGAATTCAAATTAAACTCCAAACCAGAAATGAAAAAGAAAAAGAAAAAGAAAAAAATAAACATCCCTGGCCAATGGGCCGATACCCACCAGCCGGCCCACCTCACCCCCGCGCCAGCCCGCAGCCGCGCGCCCGTTTCCCTCTCACAGACAGGCGGGACCCACCTGTCATCCCCAACCCCCCGCTCGCGCCGACCCCGGACTCTTCCGCGCGCGCGCGATCGTAACCGACCGGATTTCCGCGTCCCTCAGCCCGACTCCCGGTCCCAGAAGGCTCCAACTCGATCTAAACAAACCCGTCGCCCTTCCCCGGCTATATAAACCCCGGCATCTCCCCGTTTTTCCCCACGATCCGATGTTTTTCCTTCCGGTGAGAACCCGAGTTACTCCGGCCAATTTTGCTCGATCTTCGCTCGGGATTTCTGATCTAACGCGCTGATCTTGATCCACCGCCTCCGGGGAACCGCGCAGGTGTAGAAAATTCGGTGGTTTGCACTTCAAACACAGCGCCGACGAGCCTCGCCGTGAATTCATCTCGGACCTCGTCGCCGATCGCTTTCCAGGACCTCCGAGCTCAAGAAAACCTCCGAGGTGAGATCCCCGACCTCCGCTCTACCGATCTATGCCATAAATCACAGTTCTAGGAAGAATTGACGAAGATCCGAAACTCTCCGGCGAGATAGTCGCCTCCCGCCGCCGTGCGCCGCCGGGCAGCGCCGCCCACGCTCGATCACAGCGACGTGGCCGCTTGTGCGCCGTCTATTTTAAATCGCACGGTAGAATTTAAATCCCCTCGTACCTGTTCGACGTTATAATCTCAGCCGTCTGTTTTAAATCGGACGGTCCACGTCAGCCCCGCGTTATAAAGGCCGGAATTCTTACGCGCTACCCCCTGTGGTTCTCAGAAAATACGAGCTAGCCCCGGAAACTTCTGATCTAGTCCATGGAACTTCAAAAAATCATGTAAGTTCATTTAAAAATCAGTTTTAGCCCCTGGACTTAATAAAAATAGTAAAACCCCTCTGTTATGTGTAGTTAGACCCCTGGAAATTCTTAAAATAAAATAATAGACCCTGTAGTGGGGTGAGTTTACCTTTTTAACCCTATGTGATATTAAATTTAGAAATTTGAATATGTGTTTAGTATTTAAAATTTAAAAGATGGGACAAACACATTGTAAATTCAAATTAAAAACTTTCCTAGTACATGGAAAACTTTGGAGTGAGATAAAAATAGATTTTTGGCTGAGGTAAATTTGTCTAATTGATTATTCACATTTATTAGTTATAGGGACACATTTTTAAGTAGAGAATAATTCTGAAAATTAGTAAAATAAATGTAAAATAGTTCACATCAGAGGAGAAGTTCAAAAATATATTAGTTAATATTTTAGACCCAAAACCTATTCTGTTTAGATGAGGTGTCTTACTATTTTCATAATAAAGTTCACAATTAGGCATAGGAAATAAATCTGAAAATATAGCAAGCTAGGTATGAATAACTAGAAAATGATAAATGAAGTTTCCAAAATCCAAAGAATTCAGTTTAGGGTTGGTAGAAGGTCTGAAGACACATTTGGAGTAGGAAAATACCTTTCGTGCATACTTGGTAGCTAAAATGTGTATCAATTAAATATAATGGATTTATTTAAATTAGAAATTCATATGTAGTATGCCAACATAAATATGAATACAAAAGTAGAAATCATATGCACATGTTTAAAAGTGCGTGAAAGCCCAAAAATCAACACACATAGAGTAACCACAACACATAGGAATGGGAATGGCTTTCATAAATGTGAATGTGTCGTTTGTATGAAGTGGAAGTGTGAACTATGTCTTATAGATTGTTGTTTTCCTTTGCTATGTGTGATGGTATGATGTAGAACCTGCTCCAGAGCAAGTTCTTCCTTTCCAAGATCCGGACTACCCATTCCAAGAGCAGCAGGAAGAAGGAAAGTGTCCTTGACCACTTTGATCCTATACTAGGATGTGTAGATAGAATTATTTGCATTGTCGATTGAAAATATGAAACCCATGCTAGGATGTTTCCCTAGAATTGCATTACCTTGTTTCCTTGTAGCTTGGGTTGGGATTCATTTTATCATGTCATTTATTATTATGCATATGCTTAGCCATGCTTAGAATGGGATATTTGGGATATGAGATCATCAATTTATTTTACCATACTCTTGAATGAGATATTGTGAGTTATGTAGAGGTAGGGATCAAGGCAAGTTGGATGTTTTGGTTGGTGCTGGGTGCACGAGACTCGGGTTTGTTTTTAGTACTTGCCTGGATCCTAAGGACCGATTCATGGAGCATGTAACCTGGCTTTACCGTGCCAACCACATGCTGAGATGGGGCAGCTTGGCAAATTAATTAGGTGTATTCCCGGCGTAGTATGGGTGTGTTGGATGGTGCGGGGAGTAGGTGTCAGCTGGACTACCATATGAACCGCAAGTCTCAATAGGGGGCCACTGCAGCGGGGTTGGAGCCTCTTGTATGCTGTTAGGAGTGAAACTTTAGTGGGCCCACGCTCGTCGGGAATCCCTTTGTAAATGCTTCGTAGTGATCTCCTGGCTACACACCTGGGAAGTGTGAATGTGGTTCGTGGCCACTGGCATAATGGAGGTTCTTTTAGTCCACCTGGCAACGGGGGATGAAATCACTACATGTGGGTACAGTGGTGCAAACTCTGCAGAGTCAAAACTGTCATGACAGCCGTGCTCATGGTCAAGAGCGGCTTGGACTTATTCATGATTAGAGGAGTGATGGTTTTGGAAGTTAAGGATGTTAAGCGGGGAGCTTAACATTTAAAATGATGTTATGGTTATTTGATTATGATGATGGGATGGGAGATTGGGACCATATCACCTGCGTAGTAATGTAGGTGCTTAATAAGCTAAGGTGATAGGTATTAATTGCGTAGTGCTTTAACCATGAGTTCAATCTCTCCTTGCTTTAGCCATGCATGACATAACTTTCCCACACTTGCTGAGTACCAATGGTACTCAAACTTGCATATTTGTTAGTTTATATTGCTGCTCAGGTCAAGAGAATGATGTGGTGTTTAATGGTCAAGATTTTGGACCCGAAGAAGGTTTTTAGGTTCATGGAGTCCCCCGGGCAACGCCTGTAACGGAGCCCACAAGAATAATATTCCGCTGCTAGTTTATTTACTTGTGATGAACTTATTATTGTCCATCGAGACATTTGCTATGGAAGACTTATTTATATTCGACACCTGGCTTGTAATAAATGATGCTTCACTATTTGTCATCACATGTATGAGAAAATGATCCTGGCATACATGTGATATTCACCTGGTTGTTCTTCGGAAAAACTGAGTGTGACAGAAGTGGTATCAGAGCAAGGTTGCCCGTAGGAACGTGGACCTAGGTAGAAATGGACGTATTTAAGGGCCCTATTTTCTTAAAAAAACTATTTTACAAGGTGTGTGTGTTGAAAAGTGTTATTTAATGGAGTCACTTTCTTCATCTTACCCCAACTTCCATTCAAAATAGGATTTTCGTTTAAAAGTTTATCTAACCTAAGTTTAAATGCTTTCTGTTTTTGATGGTTCGCATGATTCGCACCGCTCGCAAGTCCACAGGAGGGAGAGTTCCCGTAGTTGCCCTTGCCCAAAGAGAGGAGAGCCGTCCGGTGACATACCTTTCCTACGGATTGGAAGTAGGAGGCTTGTTGCGCCGTCTTCGACGTATGCTCGAAGCTGCCGGCAATACGGGCAAGCTAATCATACACTATAGCTCCACCAGGACCATCCGTGAGAAGAGGGAAGAATGGAGTTCAAAGATGAGGATTATCCACGAAAATCAGCTGCTCAAGATCAATCGCTCTCCAGCTTGTCGAGCGACACAGGTCGATGCGGCGAAAGATGTTACCTGGGAGGCCATCACCTGCCAGAGTCACATCTATCGTCGACACCTGGACAGAACTGAGTACATGTATGTCCTCCAGCGCGAGAGTGGTACAACGGAGTATAAGTACCTGCTAGTGCAGCAAGGGACTTCCCATGAGCACATGGACTTGTGCTTGGAGGATGCTGCTATGCTCAGCACTCGACTGCAGGAGTGTCAGCAGGAGCCTCAGGATGTTCGGGACACCCTGAAGTAAACCGAGGCGTTTCTTCGAGCCTGCTTGAGGGCGAGAGAAAGAGGAGATGGGAATGAACTGTGTGTCACCGTGAATGATACATCGGACCCTTTCAAGTTCTGGAGAGGAAAGGCGAAGTGGCGTATCAACTAGAATTACCGACTCGCCTATCGGATGTGCATGATGTATTCCATGTATCACAGCTCAAGAAATGCCTAAGGACGCCTAAAGAGATGTTACCCATGAACGAGGTTGATGTAGCTGAGAATCTGTCTTATACCGAACAACCGTTCAAAATTTTGGAGACAATGGAACGCCTCACAAGAAATAAAAGAATCCGTATGTGCAAGGTGCAGTGGAAGCATCACTCGGAAGAGGAAGCCACGTGGGAGCGAGAAGACGAGCTTAAGGCACAGTTTCCGGAATTGTTTTCCTAGAACCACCAATCTCGAGGACGAGATTTCTTTTAAGGGGGGTAGAGCTGTAACACCCCAAAACCTGTTAAGAGGGGAATTTAAAAAATTTTGGACGTATTGCATGTAGTGCAAAAATTCAAATTCAAACTGGAATTCAAATTAAACTCCAAACCAGAAATGAAAAAGAAAAAGAAAAAAATAAACATCCCCGGACAGTGGGCCGAAACCCACCAGCCGGCCCACCTCACCCCCGCGCCAGCCCGCAGCCGCGCGCCCGTTTACCTCTCACAGACAGGCGGGACCCACCTGTCATCTCCAACCCCCCGCTCGCTCCGACGCCAGACTCTTCCCCGCGCGCGCGCGATCGTAACTGACCGTATTTCCGCGTCCCTCAGCCCGACTCCCGGTCCCAGAAGGCTCCAACTCAATCTAAACAAACCCGCCGCCCTTCCCCGGCTATATAAACCCCGGCATCTCCCCGTTTTTCCCCACGATCCGCCGTTTTTCCTTCCGGTGAGAACCCGAGTTACTCCGGCAAATTTCGCTTGATCTTCGCTCGGGATTTCTGATCTAACGCGCTGATCTTGATCCACCGCCTCCGTGGAACCACGCAGGTGCAGAAAACTCAGTGGTTTGCGCTTGAAACACAGCGCCGACGAGCCTCGCCGTGAATTCATCTCGGACCTCGTCGCCGATCGCTTTCCAGAACCTCCGAGCTCAAGAAAACCCCCGAGGTGAGATCCCCGACCTCCCCTCTACCGATCTATGCCATAAAATCACAGTTCTAGGAAGAATTGACGAAGATCCGAAACTCTCCGGCGAGATCGCCGCCTCCCGCCGCTGTGCGCCGCCGGGCAGCGCCGCCCGTGCTCGATCAGAGCGACGTGGCCGCTTGTGCGTCGTCTATTTTAAATCGCACGGTAGAATTTAAATCCCCGCGTACCGGTTCGACGTTATAATCTCAGCCGTCTGTTTTAAATCGGACGGTCCACGTCAGCCCCGCGTTATAAAGGCCGTAATTCTTACGCGCTACCCCCTGGGGTTCTCAGAAAATACGAGCTAGCCCCGGAAACTTCTGATCTAGTCCCTGGAACTTCGGAAAATCATGTAAATTAATTTAAAAATCAGTTTTAGCCCCTGGACTTAATAAAAATTAGTAAAACCCCTCTATTATGTGTAGTTAGACCCCTGGAAATTCTTAAAATAAAATAATAGACCCTGTAGTGGGGTGAGTTTACCTTTTTAACCCTATGTGATATTAAATTTAGGAATTTGAATATGTGTTTACTATTTAAAATTTAAAAGATGGGACAAACACATTGTAAATTCAAATTAAAAACTTTCCTAGTACTTGGAAAACTTTGGAGTGAGATAAAAATAGATTTTTGGCTGAGGTAAATCTGTCTAATTGATTATTCACATTTATTAGTTATAGGGACACATTTTTAAGTAGAGAATAATTCTGAAAATTAGTAAAATAAATGTAAAATAGTTCACATCAGAGGAGAAGTTCAAAAATACATTAGTTAATATTTTAGACCCAAAACCTATTCTGTTTAGATGAGGTGTCTTACTATTTTCATAATAAAGTTCACATTTAGGCATAGGAAATAAATCTGAAAATATAGAAAGCTAGGTATGAATAACTAGAAAATGATAAATGAAGTTTCCAAAATGCAAAGAATTCAGTTTAGGGTTGGTAGAAGGTCTGAAAACACATTTGGAGTAGGAAAATACCTTTCATGCATACTTGGTAGCTAAAATGTGTATCAATTAAATATAATGGATTTATTTAAATTAGAAATTCATATGTAGTATGCCAACATAAATATGAATACAAAAGTAGAAATCATATGCACATGTTTAAAAGTGCATGAAAGCCCAAAAATCAACACACATAGAGTAACCACAACACATAGGAATGGGAATGGCTTTCATAAATGTGACTGTGTGGTTTGTATGAAGTGGAAGTGTGTACTATGTCTTATGGATTGTTGTTTTCCTTTGCTATGTGTGATGGTATGATGTAGAACCTGCTTCAGAGCAAGTTCTTCCTTTCAAAGATCAGGACTATCCATTCCAAGAGCAGCAGGAAGAAGGCAAGTGTCCTTGACCACTTTGATCCTATACTAGGATGTGTAGATAGAATTATTTGCATTGTCGATTGAAAATATGAAACCCATGCTAGGATGTTTCCCTAGAATTGCATTACCTTGTTTCCTTGTAGCTTGGGTTGGGATTCATTTTATCATGTCATTTATTATTATGCATATGCTTAGCCATGCTTAGAATGGGATATTTGGGATATGAGATCATCAGTTTATTTTACCATACTCTTGAATGAGATATTGTGAGTTATGTAGAGGTAGGGATCAAGGCAAGTTGGATGTTTTGGTTGGTGCTGGGTGCATGAGACTCGGGTTTGTGTTTAGTACTTGCCTGGATCCTAAGGACCGGTTCATGGAGCATGTAACCTGGCTTTACCGTGCCAACCACATGCTGAGATGGGGCAGCTTGGCCAATTAATTAGGTGTATCCCCGGCGTAGTATGGGTGTGTTGGATGGTGCGGGTAGTAGGTGTCAGCTGGACTACCATATGAACCGCAAGGCTCAAGAGGGGGCCACTGCAGCAGGGTTGGAGCCTCTTGTATGCTGTTAGGGGTGAAACCTTAGTGGGCCCACGCTCGTCGAGAATCCCTTTGTAAAGGCTTCGTAGTGATCTCCTGGCTACACACCTGGGAATTGTGAACGTGGTTCGTGACCACTGGCATAATGGAGGTTCTTTTAGTCCACCCGGCAACGGGGGATGAAATCACTACATGTGGGTACAGTGGTGCAAACTCTGCAGAGTCAAAACTATCATGACAGCCGTGCTCACTGTCAAGAGCGGCTTGGACTTATTCATGATTAGAGGAGTGATGGTTTTGGAAGTTAAGTATGTTAATCGGGGAGCTTAACATTTAAAATGATGTTATGGTTATTTGATTATGATGATGGGATGGGAGATTGGGACCATATCACCTGTGTAGTAATGTAGGTGCTTAATAAGCTAAGGTGATAGGTATTAATTGCGTAGTGCTTTAACCCTGAGTTCAATCTCTCCTTGCTTTAGCCATGCATGACATAACTTTCCCACACTTGCAGAGTACCAATGGTACTCAAACTTGCATATTTGTTGGTTTATATTGCTGCTCAGGTCAAGAGAATGATGTGGTGTTTAATGGTCAAGACTTTGGACCCGAAGAAGGTTTCTAGGTTCATGGAGTCCCCCGGGCAACGCCTGTAACGGAGCCCACAAGAATAATATTCCGCTGCTAGTTTATTTACTTGTGATGAACTTATTATTGTCCATCGAGACATTTGCTATGTAAGACTTATTTATATTCGACACCTGGCTTGTAATAAATGATGCTTCACTATTTATCATCACATGTATGAGAAAATGATCCTGGCATACATGTGATATTCACTTGGTTGTTCTTCGGAAAAACCGGGTGTGACAGGAAAACGAGTGATCAAACTCCAAGTTATCATCACTAACTGATTGTATTCTTAGTCACCTGCAAAACAGACAAGCCCCGGTTTGCATTTGAACAGTTTTATAAAGCATTTCCATTTTTAGAGACCATAGCGTTGAATCGTTTGATTGCATTAAGTCTAGTTGATATTGAAAAACCCAGTTGCATGACCAGAAATACCTAAGAGAGAAAGGGTAGAATAGCACTTCCTCGAGTGAATATGGCTATGCTAATGTTAGTAGGAAAGGTACGGTAGAAGTCGAGTAGTTGGAATCTACTCGCGAATTTAGGGCTGGTTTGTTCGGGGCGGGTCAAGAATAGAAATGACAAGGAAAGTTCACACATAAGAAATGGAGACCGGGCAGCGAGGTTTAGATGCAGCAGGCTGCGGACCATGCGTGCATAGCCCTGCCTGTGTCGGTTAAGGCCCGTCCATGCTTGGCCCTATTGGACAAGTTTAAGTTGTGTACCAGGCACATACTGGCTATATGGGACCCCAGGAAACCGATGTACCTTAGGAGATCCACATTGGAACTTTTCTAACTGCCTTAGGCTTTCGGCGTCAGGGTAGCAGGAGGTAACTCGCTCAAGAACATACCACTGCGGGTATGTACCTTGAGATAGCTCGTGGACTCGCGGCAGTTAGACCGCGTCTTGTGTGGAAGATCTTGGGAAAGGTGGCCGCGTACCACGTCAGTCGAGGTTGCTGCCGGCAACTCGAAGTATGGGTGTACGTGTCGTGTACTCCGGGCGTGTACTGATTCGAATCACCGTCGTGCATGGTTATATGAGCATACTTGCCCACTGCGTCTTGATGTAGTAACAACTGAGCTGTTTTTCTTTAAACTTGATAAGGATGTGATGTAAAATGTATTGCAACCATGATTGAATTAGAGATAGGCTCATTAAAATTTACTTCCACTTTGTGCTAGGAGTATCGCAACAAAGCGTTTCATGTTTGATTGTGGAGTTGTGATGCTTTCGGCTCAAAGTCTGTACAATAAGGCATAAAATCTGAAAGTTAAGGTTCTACTTCAGGCGAGTCCTTTATGCAAATCTAGCTAACCCTTGCAACCGTTGTGCATGTAGAGTTTCTTGTTTAGGAGAGAACGATCAGTCTTGCTGAGTCTATGTGCTCACGCTTGCTATATGAGTGGTTTTGCGGGTTAACATCAATGCTAATAAGAAGGTTGTCCGGTGAGACTCGGAGACTTCCGAGTCGTGTAACACATGGAGAACCCAGCCGCTGTTGATGTCTTCGTATTGCTAGCGAGAGGAGTCCGCGGGCTGGACTTCATCTTGAGCGCTCATTAGTTATTCGATGTGAGTTGTTTATAGACTTCTGCTGTAGATACTTGATGTAAACTATTTGAAAATAAAAACTTGTAAGCTTCCGCTATTGTTTTAATGTAATATATTGTTCCTTATATGTGTGCTGTTGGGTGCCGCACAACACGGCACCACCCAATGCGATTCCCGGGCGAGTGCCCCGTCCCCGTGACTGAACAGACAGCGTTGGGCCCTGTCAGCGTGGTATCAGAGCCGCATTGGTAATAGCGCACGGAATAAGGCTTTTATTACGACAAAAACTTAGGATACGGTGAGGAAACGGTATTAGGCCCACATAAGTACTAAAATAGTATAGTTACTTAAAGTGGCATGACTAACATACTTGTTATAATTCTGAATTTTGATTATGTAACGACGCACCTATGCTCAGGTAAGCATGGTAAGGAACGCCACCGAAAGCGGTTCAATTTCGGTTAGCTCCCGTGACGAGGAATGTGGTTCAGGGATAGGTCTCATAGCTTTGTGTGAGACGCTAATATGAAACTCTTGAACTCTTCATGTTCCTGAGTTCATATGAAATGCTGATCCCTAGCGTGCATTAGGCAAGAAAGTGGAGACCCCATCGTGTGGTCAGTAACGCGATAGTTTGTTCTTCTGGAAATAGCCTACAAGGACATACGCAACGCTGGCCATCGGCGTGTCCTGCAGGTCAGTAGGTGGTATCTGTTGGATTGATAAAATTCCCAACCGTGACGACCCGTTCACGTTCTACTCGGGTTCCCCGTCATGTGGTGTGAAAACACGACCATGTACCTTGAGACGTGGCTTGACTCAAGGATGGCCCGTATGGAAATGATATGGGGCGTATGTTTTTAGTATGATATGGAACTGCGTGAAATGAGAAACACTTTGTGTGCGTCATCATTGAGTGTTTTTCTGCAGGTACTAACCACGTATGTTTCCCATGTAGTACACGTGTGCGAGAGACCTTCTTAGTGCCACTGATAAAACGAATATGCCGCTATAGTCCGGTTAGGATTTTCTTTGGTGAGGCTACGTAGTACCGACATGCTTCTTACGGTGCATCGACGCTGTACTAAACTTAATAACCCTTTTCCTTTGAAGAAATCACTCATGAACTAACTTTCAACTAAAAATGGAAGTTTGAAACAAATATTAGTTATTGAACTCTTATTTTGAGCTAAGATTCAAATGACAGGAAGACTAGGCTTCAAAGATTTAAAAAACAGAGTGCTCTGTTTTTGGCAGGAATTCTTGCTGGACTTCAACAGAGCATGACTGTGAGTAGCTTGACTCAATTAAGGTGTGTGATAAATTTCTGGAAATATTTTCAAGTGATCTGCAACTTCTTTGTAGACCTCCAGAGCAAAATCACACGTTAAATGGGTAGAAAGTTCAGAGGAATGTAAACTGTCCAGAACCTGGACAGCAGCAAAACCTCTCTGGACCTTTCTGTTTTTAAGCCATAACTTTCTGGAGAAAAATCCTTAAGGAGCCTATGATAAACCATTGGAAAGGTTATGAAATGTGCAACATTGTTGTAGTTCAAAGTTTGTTCAGCATCTTATTGTATCTGCATATACAACGGTGATAAAAATAGCCACATACAAAGGGGATGCTGGCAAATTTTATCCAAGAATTCTGTCAAATTTGGAAAATCATAACTTTTAATCCAGAGGTGATCTGGAGGCATATGAGTACTCGTTGGAAATATACTGGAGTTAACTTTCACTTTGGTATTCAACTTGAGTTATGAAAATGCTTTGAACTAGATCAAAATCTGCAGATAGTGCATAAAGGTCTGTTCTGTACAGATAGGATGGATAGCTATGCCTACTAAGGAGTTGTGTAAACATGGATTTTGTTACTGCTTTCATTAATTTTTGACATATTCATGTTTTCATTAGTCTCACATACTGCTGAGTTCATGTTTAACTCATCTCCAATACATTTCTGCAGTATGGTTCGTAGTCGCTCTAGGAGTAGGGCCGGGAGTTGTCGCTGAGGCGGTGATGCTTCTATTCCACCGTCGGAACCACCATCCACTGGATGGATGGATCTTGTGACTCGAGTCGTCGAGTCTAACCAAGAGAACACAAGGCTACTCCAAGAAGCAACACAAGAACACACACGCTTACTCCAAGCCTTGGTACAGCAGGGTGTACTCCAGAACACGCAACAAGTCGTTCCACCTCGGAACGCTTATCTGGATTTCTTGGCGACTCAACTGCCTATCTTTACTGAAGCCACCGTACCTGTGGAAGCAGATCAATGGCTTCGTATCATGGAGTCCAAATTCGGAGTATTCGAGTGTGATGAAGTGCAAAAAAACAAAGTTTGCCGCTCAGCAACTCCATGGAGCCGCCAGAAACTGGTGGGTGGAATATCTTGCCACCTTTCCAGAGGGCCATCAAGTAACATGGAATGAATTTTGTTAAGCCTTTCATACTCGTCACATACCACTAGGTATTGTCAAGGCAAAGTGGGAGGAATTTTTGGGCTTGAACCAAGGGGACATGAGTGTCCTTGAGTATGTCAAAAGGTTTAACCTTTTGGCCCAATATGCTCCCGAATATGTGGCGAAAGAGGAGGCACGGTGTGACTTATTCTTCCATTGCCTGAGTGCCATATTACAGGAGAAGTTGGCCATGCACAATAACGGAAGTTACACCAACATGGTCGATGCGGCTCTCATCCAAGAGAAGCCGACACTTGAGTGGCAAGCTGAGAAAGGAATAATGAGTGAGATCGAGCAGGTCAGCACAATTTATGCACCTCAGAAGTACTGTTTGGTGTATCAAATGCCATCCGGTGAAAGATGGAGGCCACCCGTACAATCCACTCCTCAGAGGTTGATTGCTGGTCAAGTTCTACAACTTGCACCACCTCCACAGCAGCAGCATCAGACGGTGGTTTGTGCTCCATCACTGCAGCCATGTGTACCTAGCATCCAACCGCAAGTCAACGAAGAACCGGAAAGACATCCATGTTTCACTTGTCGGCATATGGGCCATTATGCCAGGTATTGTCCGGAGGAAACTCAAGGTTGCGGGACATCATATTTACAACAATACTACCCGTACCTTAATCTGCAGAAAGGAGGGCAGATAAGGGGCAACATTCACTATACTGTGATTGATGATTTTCCGGAAGGAGAAGCCGCTTTACAAGGGATGTTTTCTGTGAATCAGCTACCGGCTTTGATTCTCTTTGATTCCGCTGCCACACATAACTTCATTAGACAATCTTTTGTGGCTCAACATAAGCTCCAAACAGTTTATACAAAGAGGCAAATGCCTCATATCTTCGCCTGGGGGCAGCAGTACCGCAAGCGAGGTTATCTCTCGAGCACCTCTTTGTTTGGGGGGTAGAATATGCCCTACGACTCTCATTATTCTTGAGGATCTGAAGATCGACATCATTTTGGGGATGTCGTGGTTGAATTACCGCAAGGTGGTTCTTAACATCAGCTCCAGGACCGTTGAGCTCAACTCCTCACAGCACGGTCTTCATATATTAATTCTTGGTGCCAGACGGCGACAGATTACAACAGTGAACCACACGGAATCTGTTAAGATAGAGGACATTCCGGTGGTACGTGAGTATCCGGATGTGTTTCCCGATGATTTACCGGGCATGCCGCCCGAGCGAGACGTTGAGTTCAAGATTGAACTTATACCGGGAACAACACCGATATCACGAAGGCCGTACAAGATGGCACCCAATGAACTGGCAGAAATGAAGACACAGCTGAATGACATAATGAGCAAGGGCTTTATACGACCGAGTTCGTCACCTTGGGGTTGTTCAGCATTGTTTGTCAAGAAGAAGGACGAAACACTACGGCTTTGTGTTGATTATCGTCCTTTGAACGCCGTTACCATCAAGAACAAGTATCCACTACCTCGTATTGATATGCTCTTCGATCAATTAGTGGGTGCGAAAGTGTTTTCGAAGATGGATCTTTGGTCCCGATATCACCAGATTAAAATCCAGGCAGAAGATATTCCGAAGACGGCATTGTCAACGAGATACGGGCTGTAAGAGTATCTCGTTATGTCTTTTGGTTTGACCAATGCCCCGGCACACTTTATGTACCTGATGAATTAAGTGTTCATGCCGGAGTTGGATAAATTCATCGTGGTCTTTATCGACGATATTTTGGTGTACTCCAAGTCAGAGGAAGAACATGTTGAACATCTGCATATTGTGCTACAAAGATTGTGAGACCATCAGCTCTATGCAAAATTCAGCAAGTGTGAATTCTGGATTAATCAAGTACCTTTTCTCGGACACATTATTTCAGCGGAGGGCATCACTGTAGATCCAAGTAAGATTATCCAAGTACAGAAATGGGAGTCACCAAATTAAGTGCATGAAATCCGTAGCTTCCTCGGTTTAGCGGGTTATTACTGGAGGTTCATTCCGGGTTTCTCCAAGATCGCTAAGACGATGACGGAATTATTGAAGAAGAATACCAGATTTATGTGGGGTGCTGCGTGCGAACAAGCATTTTCAAGACTCTAGTGAAGCATTTCACAACAGCCCCAGTTCTTGCAAAGCAGGATACGACGAAGCCATTCGACGTTTATTGCGATGCATCTGGCATCGGTCTTGGCTGCGGGCTGATGAAAGAAGGACGAGTGGTTGCTTATGGATCTCGTCAACTCAGAAATCACGAGCAACATTATCCAACTCATGATCTTGAGTTAGCTGCCTTGGTCCTTGCATTGAAGATGTGGAGGCATTACTTGCTCGGAAATCTTGTACACCTCTACACCGACCACAAGAGCTTGAAGTACATCTTCACTCAGAAAGAATTGAGCACGAGGCAACGAAGATGGCTAGAGCTCGTTAAAGATTATGAGCTTCAGATTCATTATCATCCAGGGAAGGCGAATGTGGTCGCTGATGCGCTCAGTCGTAAGGCGCATATCCATCACCTGACTATTACTGATATGGATGATGAAGAACCAAGCCGCCGTGTCATCCCGTATGGAGCACTCTATAATCTCGCTCTCATTCCTACCATCTGAGAGGAGATCATTGAAGCTCAACGAAAACACAAGGGTATGTCTCACATACGGCGGAGAATAAACAACGGAGAAATGAAATGCTTCCGGAAAGACAATAAAGGTACTTTGTGGTTCAACGACCGGATTGTAGTACCTCAGAATATGGGACTACGGAAGAAAATTTTGGATGAAGCTCATTTGTCCAAATTTTCCATTCATCCGGGCAGTAATAAAATGTACCAAGATCTCCGGAAGAAGTTTTGGTGGACACGTATGAAACGTGAAGTTGCAAAGTACGTTTCAGAGTGTGATACGTGTCGAAGGGTCCAGGCCGACTATGTGAAGAAGTCGGGCCTGTTGCAGCCATTGCAAGTACCGGCATGGAAGTGGGAAGACTTGATTATGGATTTCATCGTCGGGTTGCCGATGACATCCCACAACCATGATTCAATTTGGGTAATCGTTGACTGGTTAACCAAACAGCACACTTAATCCCTGTGCATACAAAATATAACGCAAAGCAGTATGCGGAGCTGTACATAGCACGGATCTTGTGCTTACATGGAGTTCCCCATACCATTGTGTCAGATAGAAGATCGCTGTTCGTAGCCCGTTTCTGGGAGCAGCTACACGCATCCTTGGGAACCAAACTGATTAGAAGCTCCGTGTATCACCCTCAAACCGATGGGCAAACTGAGAGGGTGAATCAAATACTGGAAGATATGCTAAGAGCATGTGCCATCCACCACGGTAAGAGCTGGAATGATCACATACCATTGGCGGAGTTCTCGTATAACAACGGATATGAGACGAGCATCAAAATGGCACCATATGAAGCTCTATACGGCCGAAAGTGCCGTACACCATTGAATTGGTGGGAGTCCGGCGAACGAGTAACATTCAGGGTTGATCTTGTCAATGAAGCCGAAGAGAGAGTTCGGATAATACAAGAGAACCTCAAAGCTGCCCAATCTCGTCAGAAAAGCTACGCGGATCAGAGGCGTCGACTGCTGCATTTCGATGTCAGAGAGCACGTGTATCTTTGTGTGCCTCCGATGAAAGGGATTCATCGGTTCGGTGTCAAGGGGAAACATGCTCCCCAATTCATCGGTCCGTTTGCCATCACGAAGGGGTGCGGAAATGTAGCCTACCGGCTGGAACTACCGGCAAGCCTTGCTGGTACTCATGACATATTTCACGTGTCCCAGATGCGGAAAGGTCTCAAGTTTACCGCTGCTGTCCGCACCGAAGACATCGACGAGTTGAAGCAGGATCTCACCTACACTGAGCAAACCGTACAGATTATCAACGAAAATACCTGGATCACCCGAAACCGGACTTTGAAATTTTACAAAGTCCTGTGGAGTAATCATACCCCGGAGGAGGCGACATGGGAAGGCGAAGATTACATAAACAAGAACTATCTGGAACTTTTGGCATAAACTTTGTAATTACCCTCCCGTCTTGTTCTTCTTTTGTAATCTCGGGACGAGATTCCTTTTAAGGGGGAGGAATGTAAAGGTCCCAAAAATGTGAATACAAAGAATGTCTTGTTTGCAAAAGATGGTTTCATATGTATGAAATTTGGGACTTGTTAAAACTTTTGCCACATGTGATAACCCACATGAGAGCTCTCTTCACACAAGTTAAAATGTTTGTTTGAAAACTTGGAACCCAAGAGGGGTCTAAAACCAAGATGGGAAGTTCCCATATCTGTGAGAATGCTAAAGTCAGATTTGGAACAAATTTGTTCAACTCAAAATTTAAATGAGAGCGACACAATGAATTTCAAAACTGTTGTGCTAAAAATCTCATTTGCAGCAGCCAAATTAAAAATCAGAGTTCATGGTTGAATTCCTTAGGTCCAAATTAGTGGGTATGCAAAGTTTCATGTTTTGTTGAAATGTTTTGCAACTCATTTTCCAGAATAGACTTTAAATTGCAACGAATTCGAACACCCATTTCAATTTGGATGAAATTTGCCCAATTGTCCAAATGCACCTCAGATTTGAACTTCCACAATCGAATTCCATCATTTGCCAATTTTGGGAGATATTTTAGAGGATAAGGAGGCACTGAACTGTAGGTCCCACATGTCAATGAGACAATTCAATTTACAAAAAGATCTCAGCGTGTGGTCTCTGTTTTGCTACTGTGAGGCGGTTTCACTGGACAGAGGGGGGGTGCAGCGTTGGTCGACACCGAAGCAAGCCGGTGACAGCTCCCGAGCCACATCCTCCTTGATCGGTTTGCGCTGGCGAGCTGATTTCCCGTCCTCATCACCTCAGAGCACTCACAGCACCGAGACACCCGCTGTTCTTTCTTCCTCCCACAGAAAACAACCGGGCCGCTGCCGCTGTGCTGTCGATTGTTTGGCCACACTGAAAGCTCGTGTGCAAGCCCAAGCAGAGCAGCAAAACGGCACCCCGGACCCTCCCACAACCTCCTCGCACCATCCCTACGTGACTTCAGCCATCACAACCCAAGAGCACCGAGTTTCTGCGGCGGCCAAAAGAAACCGCCACGGACGACTCTCGTGGACAGCCTCACCCAGAGCGTCTCACGGCCGAGCAAGGCCACGGTTGGACGTGCAAGAGCTTCCTGCAGCTTCCACCCGAGGCTCAGCTCTTGTCTTTGCTTCTTGTCAACGAATTTCAGGATTTTCCTCCAGCCGGTTCAAACCGAGGTTCGGGTAAGAATCATTCAGATTCTTGTGCCATATTTGTCTAAAGCTCTGCAAATTGCACTCACATGACCTAGACTAATTTATCTACAATTCCTCTTTGGAAACCTAGCATGAAACACACTGTGCACGGCGTATTTCCCATCTGTCTGATGGCGGCTATCGCGGGAAAGTTCTGGCGCACGATGAACCCTAGTTTGGAGCCTTTCCCGAGCACGTGTGCGACCATGCTGAGCTTCTCCAGCCCTCACTGGTGCTGTAGGTCCTTTCCAGGGAGCTTTTGGCGGGCTAACACCATGGGGTGACATCACCAGACTTCATCCGAGCCGCTGCACCGTTGCGCGGTAGTTTAGGGGCTTCGCCGGTCCAGGGAAATCATCCCATCGTGTTCCTCGCACGAAGTTAGGGCCTGGCGGAGAGTGGAAGCTCGGGAGTTGGCTGGACAACAGAATTCAGCGAGCTCCGGCGGCGCGGGCGCGCGGGAGCGCGAGGTTGAAGACGATGGCGCTGGGCCTGTGTGTCAGTAGCGATGTGGGGGAGGCCAGATCGTCTGTGGACTCGGATCCACTGTGGCAACGTGGGAAATAATCCGGTGGCCCCTTGTGGCTTGGTTTCAGCGAGTGACATGTGCCCCCTGGTCCCACAGACAGGATTTGAACTTTTCCACAATTTATTCAAATCCCAGATTTTCCCCGAACTTTAGAAGAGCATAACTTTTTCTAGGAAACTTCAAATTTAGTTATTAAAATTGGGTTAGATTCAGATTGACAAACTCTATCGATATATGCAACCCAATTTGTATGAACGTCATTAATTCTGGTATATTCTTTAAAACTTTTAAGCAAAAGAATTGTAGAGGGAGTTTGGTTCATCCAAAAATCCTCAATTCTGCCAGAATATTCTTTAGGGTGTTATGGTACTCCTGTAAAAGTTTCAGCTCATTTGGAGTTGATTTGATCAGGAGAATTCAGATTTTAAGTTGATGTATTCAAATGAATACAGAAACATTTTCAGCAAATTTCCAACACTTGGAAATTCAATTCTGGGCAATTCTTAGCTCCAAAAATCCTAGGAAAATTCCTGCAGGCTATATGAGCTATAATTAAATTATAGTCCACTAAGTTTGACATTAACATGGGTATTACCTCAGAATTAAATCCTCTTTGCTTAATTGCTTGGAGAATTGTTCTGTATAAACCACTTAATGAAATGTGCTAATTTTTGGTCCAGATAACTTTCTTGTGACATGGAACTCACATGAAAATTTTTAGATCCATTGGAGCTCTGGATCACCACTTTCTTGTGTAACCTCTTAAGGTGATCAACATCCAAGTGGAGATAGCACTCAATACATGATTATAGTGCTTAAACCCAACCTCAACCACTAGTACCAGTGTCATTTTAAATTCTTAAACAGAGTTCCAGTTTTTAAACTGTCATTAGATCTTATTAGCAAAAGCTTTACAATTAAATGCATATACATATTCATATCGTGTAGCATATACGTGAGAACGTGAGAAGGACTTGAAGTGAAGATCAAGGAGGGGGGAACGTGAGAAGGACTTGAAGTGAGGATCAAGGAGTGATCAAGCTCCAAGTGATCGCCACTAACTGATTGTATTCTTAGTCACCTGCAAAACAGGCAAGCCCCGGTTTGTATTTGAACAGTTTTATAAAGCATTTCAATTTTTAGAGATCATAGCGTTTAATCGTTTGATTGCATTAAGTCTAGTTGATATTGAAAACCCCAGTTGCATGACCAGAAATACCTAAGAGAGAAAGGGTAGAATAGCACCTCCTCGAGCGAATTTAGCTACGCTAATGTTAGTAGGAAAGGTCTGGGTAGAAGTCGAGTAGTTGGAATCTACTCGCGAGTTTAGGGCTAGTTTGTTCTGGGCGGGTCAAGAATAGAAATGATGAGGAAATTCACACTTAAGATATGGATACCGGGCAGGGAGGTTTCGATGCAGCAGGCTGCGGACCGTGCGTGCATAGCCCTGCCTGTGTCGGTTAAGGCCCGTCCGTGCCTGGCCCTGTTGGACAAGTTTGAGTTGTGTACCGGGCACATACTGCTATATGGGATCCCAGGAAACCGATGTACCTTTGGAGATCCACATTGGAACTTTTCTAATTGCCTTAGGTTTTCGGCATCCGGGTAGCAGGAGGTAACTCGCTCAAGAACATATCACTGCGGGTATGTACCTTGAGGGAGCTTGCGGACTCGGGGCAGTTAGACTGCATCCTGTGTGGAAGATCCTGGGAAAGGTGGCCGCGTACAACGTCAGTTGAGGTAGCTGCCGGCAAGTTGGAGTACGGGTGTACGTGTCGTGTAGTCCGGGCGTGTACTGATTTGAATCACCGTCACTCACGGTTATATGAGCATACTTGTCCACTGCGTCTTGACGTAGTAACAACTGAACTGTTTTTCTTTAAACTTGATAAGGCTGTGATGTAACTTGTATTGCAACCATGATTGAATTAGAGATAGGCTCATTAAACTTTACTTTCACTTTGTGCTAGGAGCATCGCAACAAAGCGTTTCTTGTTTGATTGTGGAGTTGCGATGCTGTTCAGCTCAAAGTATGTACAATGACGCTTAAAATATGAATGTTAAGGATCTACTTTAGGCGAGTCCTTTATGCAAATCTAGCTAACCCAATTCCAACCATCGTGCATGTAGAGTTTCTTGTTTAGGAGAGACGGATCAGTCTTGCTGAGCCTATGTGCTCACGCTTGCTATATGAGTGGTTTTGCAGGTTAACATCGATGCTAAGAAGAAGGTTGTCCAGTGAGACTCGGAGACTTCCGAGTCGTGTAACACATGGAGAACCCAGCCGCTGCTGATGTCTTCTTGTTGCTAGCGAGAGGAGTCCGCGAGCTGGACTTCATCTCGAGTGCTCTTTAGTTATTCGACGTGAGTTGTATATAGACTTTCGCTGTAGCTACTTGATGTAAACTGTTTGAAAATAAAAATTTGTAAGCTTCCGCTATTGTTTTAATGTAATACATTGTTCCTTATATTGTGCTGTTGGGTGCCGCACAAGACGGCACCACCCAATGCGATTCCCGGGCGAGTGCCCCGTCCCCGTGACTGAACAGGCTGCGTCGGGCCCTGTCACTTTCCATGCATATGTAGAACGTCAAAAATAGAGTCCGTATGCCTCCTGGGCATCCATTTTAAAGTGGACTGCTCCTGGGTCCCGAGTTGCACTTGAGTTTGAGTTGGGCTAGGTCTCTAGCTTCTTGTTGGCGTATTTTCTAGTCCTCCACGCCTCCAAACCCCTCTCCATGTATCTCCATGTCCTCTCCATGGTTCCTAATCATAATTAATCTACTAGGTAGCAACATACTCTCAAAATTTACATATAAAGAATTGTTCAGAAACGAGCTCACCCCTAAATTCAATTGTCGTGCTCGAGCTCTAGTAATTGGACCTTGCAAGTCTACCATGGGAGTGTTGTGTATATCTGTAGGAATGATGTCCACATCACACTGGATGAGGCAGGACATCAGCATCGGGTCCCTTGGGAGGTCCGAGATGTCAAGGATCTGTTCAGACCTGCAGACATGGTAGAAAGCAGGAGTAATCGTGCTCTCTGGTCACTCTTCCTTTTTTGGTAGCTTTAAATGGCTCACGGTTCTCAGCTGAGCTGCAGGACATGGGTAATTCGATGTGGGTCATCCGGGCTGTGGTTAGAGCCTTACCCAGGGGCATGAACCATCCGATTCCCTAGTACTGAGCTGTAGCACTGTAGAGGCAGTGTGTGCACGCTAGGGGTACGGATCTAGGCATAGCAGGTTACACACCCCAGATCTCACGCTGGCGTAAGCCTTTCAGGGGAGAGACCATCCGGCGCCATAGGGCCCGTGAGCAATGAGACAGTGTAAGACCCCAAAACCTGCTAAAGGGGGGAATTTAAAATTTTTTGGACGCATTGCATGTGGTGCAGAAATTCAAATTCAAACTGGAATTCAAATTCAAATCAAAACAGAAAAGAAAAGGAAAAAGAAAAAGAAAAACGCCAACCGGCCAGTGGGCCGAAACCTGCCAGCCGGCCCAGTCCCCTGCGCCAGCCCGAACCCGTGCCCCCTCTCTCCCTCTCACTGACACACGGGGCCCGGGTGTCATCTCCTTTCACGCACGCCCCCAACGGCCCCGGACTCTTCCCTCCCGCCGATCACACCCGACGCTCCCGGATTCCTCGCGCTCGACCCAACCCCAAATTCCTCACGCCGTCCTGCTCGATCGCAACAAACCCCCGCACCCCCGGCCCTAATAAAAACAGATGAACCCGCCACCCTCCCCCGCACGAGCAGTTTCTCTCCCGGTGAGCGCCACCGCCGTTGAGCTCAGAATTCCCCAAGAGCGTCGCCGTCTCCCTCTGTCAAACCGATCTCGTGACCCTGCAGCACCGCGCACAAGCTGTAGACGCCGACCCCGGAGGGAAACGCCACCGGAAACGACCATCCCGACGCTCATCGGTGTCCGCTCGCCGGTGAAACTTCCGAATTACACGGTTCTGATCCATCCTAATCATCGGTGTGCCATCTCTAGACCCCAGTGAAGCGTCACGACCCGAGAAATTGAAGGGATCACCGCCCCAACTGCCACTTTGACGAGCATAGCATGCCGCTGCCGCCTGTCCTCGTCGCCGACCGGGTTCCGAGTTCTTCAGGCCTAAGAAATTAGCCTAGGTGAGCTCCCCTACCTCCCCTCTGCCGTTTGCTACCAAAAAGGGGGGATGTTAGCATCTGTAGGTGAAGATCCGCGACCTCGCCGGCGAGATGACACGACCCCATTGGTCCTGTCGAGCCAGGATCACGCTGAGGGGTGCTGCGTTGCACAGCACCGTATAACACACGTCAAAGGTGCAAAGCGGAAGCGGAAGTTTTATTACATAAACAAGTTTATGAACATGTTTACATCGAAATAAGTTTAGTCTACACTCGCGGGCGTAGACTAAGCATCAAGTGCACGTTCAGCCCTCGAACGTGTCCTTGCTAGCACACACGCACACTAACTCTGCAGCGTGCACGACTCCCACTCGACGGGGTTCCCCTCCTGGGGTTCCGTCTCCTCTTCGGGAGTCCCTTCCTCATAGAACCCTGCAAAAGCTTCAAACACACGCAGTGAGCACGAAGGCTCAGCAAGTCTGACCCGTCTCACCTAAACATGGAACTTCTACATGAGGGTAATGGGTTGCATGAGGTAAAAATCATTTGCAAGGACTCACCTAATTAGTAGAACCTTACTTTCAAGTTTTAGCAGCAGGTTGTGGAGAACCTTACGCTAAGGCACATGAGAGAGCCGCAATCAAACAAGAAACGCATTTCTCTCATGTACTTTGTCCAAAGTTGAAAAGAACTTTAGTTAGCTCTAAACTACAGCATATCATTAACAATCAATGTCCAGCTTTCAATCAGCAACCTTTTAACATGTGACTAGCCTGTTCTTTCTACGTCACGGTACAGTGAACAAGTGGTACTCACAGACCGCGAGGGACGGCGATTATAATCGATTTACACCTGCAGGGTTACCCGAACAACCCGTCACGTACGCCCGTACTCGATGTTGCCTACAACAACCATCACGGACGCCGTACGCGACTACCTTTCACCCGTTAGCCAAATATTGAACCGGTCCCATCGTCCCGAGCAAGAGGTCTCTGCACGCGCATCTCCGTGCCGCCAGCCGATTTACACCTCGAGCTCTCAACCTACCCTCTGAATGACGGGCAATGCCTCAATACCCAGCTACCCGAGTTACATCAGTTTCCCGCTTCCCATATAGCCGGTAGGTCTTCGGTACTGTTCTAGCTTGTTCAACAGGCCCGCACACGGCTCGGTCCTCAATCGACACAAGCGGAGCTACAGCACACAGGCCCCAAAGTCCTGCTGCCCTTACTCTCCGCTCGGTCTCATTTTCTAGCCATGTGTATCATGTGCTATCTCTACCCGAGCAATGTGCCTCTAGCCTATTCTCGCGAGTAGTTCCAACTACTCGACTTGTACCGAATCTTACTCTATCCTAGCAATGCAGTGGCTAACGGGGTTTGCAATCCTAAACCCCACCCATGGTTTTCTTGGCTGTGCAGTTGGGTTTCCAATCAAGACTCTAATGCAAAGAACAATATTCAAAGATGTGCTCAAAACAATAAACATTTGTAAAAAGGTTAATGCAAACCGGGGCTTGCCTTGCTGCTCTTGGTCGTAGGCTAGCTGTTCCTCCGGAGTAACGAAGCCTAGGACTTCGTGTTCCTCCTCGACCTTAGCGACTACATGATATAAGAAACATATGTATCAATTTAAATGCATTTGTACTAACTTTGAAGTTGTGAAGTCTATAACCCTTGCTATACAGACCTAATGACTGTGAAACTTTTACTGTGGCTTGGTTACAACCTAAACAGGGACTTGGTCAAGTTTCAGTTGCAGCAAAGCTCAATTGAGCCCTCCACAATTAATTATGTTCTTGACCTTAATTAAAGGCTTTTAGGGTGTTCTAAGGATTTTCATGAAACAAACTATGACTTTCTGAAAACTAGATTTTCAGAGGGTTCTAATGGAGTTGGTCTCCCTTAATTTGGAAGTCTCTAACTAAAGATATGAGCTAAACAATTTCAGAGAAAATTCTGAAAATGTTTCTGAACATTTTCTATTTTCTCTGGAACAGTTTCACTAATCACACCATTAGGTGGATTAAATGAGCTCAAATGGATCTGAAATTTTTATGGTAGTTCAAGGATATTTTGGTGAACATCTCAGCAAAATTTCAGGATTTTCCTCCAAAGGATTCTCCAGTTAAAATTCCTAACAGTTTAAATTTTGAGGAATTAATTCTGGAGAAATAAGGAACTTCATGAAGTGAAACTTGATTTTCTGGAAAGTACTCAGAGAGCTGAATCCAGCAAAATTTGGTTCACTCAATTTGGAGCTTTCTAGCCAAAGTTATAAGGATTTGAAGTTTGAAGGAAATCTGAAAATCGGGGAAAAGTTTAAACTCGCGCGTGGGCCCAGGGGACACGCGTCGCACGCCTAGGCGATGGCACATCGCGGCCCACAAGGATTTTGCGCGCCAGCACACCCGATCCCGGCCGCAGCCGGATCCCGATTCAAAATATCTCCCGCTGACAGCTGGGGTCCACCCCCTTCAACCTCGCGACACCCGCGCTCCGCCGCCGAGGGATCTCGCCGGAGAGCTCGCCGCCGGCTGCTGTACAGCTCCAAACTTCTCGATTCTGGCCGCCCCTGCCTACTTTTACTTGGGGAACAGGATTCTAGGGTCAGCTGCTTATGACAACGGCCGGAGCATGGTCGGCGACGAGCCGCCACCTCGGAATGACTTCGGCCATGTCGGCTGACTTCTCTAACACCTCAGCTACTTGGGAAATCTGTCGGGGAGCATTAGTGGACCTCAGAGAAGGTCGACATGAGCTCGAGGCAGCTTGGGGAAGGCCCGAAATAGGTCCTCACCGTGCGCCCGATACCCCCCGTTCGTTCCGCCATTAGTAGACCTCAAATTACGCCGGGCACAGAGGTTCTCCGGCCCAGAGTTGTGAAGACAACTTGTGCGTTACCGTGTCTAGCTCGTGTGAGAGCGGCCTGAGGCCCTCTAATCCTTTCTAGAGCACGAATTAAACAGAATCGTACCCGAAGGTCGTTCTGCACACAAAAAGGGGAAAAGTGGAAATTCGCCGCTGGTGAGCAACCACTCGAGCTGTGGCTCGGGGATGAGCAGCACCGGTCACCCGCGCGTCCAAGGGTGCCTTGGCTCGGGCGTGACAACGCCCTGGTTGGGCTGTCCACGAGAGCCCGAGGTGCAGCGGTTCCAAGTCCCGAATTTGATCTTTCGGCACAGCCGATATCAATCGGTTTCAACCGAATTCTAGCAACGGGGAGGATGGAGGAAGGTCTCTAGTACCTTGCTGGGGCTCTGGAGTGGAAGAAGGGAGCTGCGATCGGCGTTCGACGATCAAGTCCGAGCTGCGGAAGTTTTCGGCCGGCGCTGAGTTCTTGTGGGTAAGAACGACGGTGCCTCGGCCGAGGAGGGGGGCAGGCGCCTTAAGAAGGCTCTGCACCGCCTCATGCCCGCGCGTGGGCAAGCAGCTGGTGGCGCGGCGGCTGGCCTCGGTGGCGATCACCGCTGCGGCTCGGCGACCCGAGTGAAAAAGTCTCAGTCGGTTTGATCTGAGCAGTGGCTGACATGTGGGTCCCACCTTCAGTTTTAACCTCTGAAATTTACTCCTAATCACTGTTGTAAACAGTGAACCCCATACTACCCTTGGCAATTCAAATTATTCACCCATGAGCCATTTGAATTGATCAAAGTTCAAATGAGGTTTGGTTTGAATGAATTTCAGCACAAGTTCAGTTTGAAATTCAAATAAAGTTTGAATTTCTCCCACTTAGCTCATGTCAAGATCAACTCCAAATGGAGTGAAAATTGGTGTGTGAGCTCACAAAAATGTGCTGAGTAAGAATATGCCCCCCACTTTTAAATTCATTGGATAAAAACAGTTTGAATTTGAATATGGTTTCAAACTGCCCTCTTCCTAACTATACCCAAACTGACCTCAAAAAGGTTTTGAATTTGGGGTGAAACTTGGCATGGACATCCTTAGCAAAGTGTAGGAGTTTTCATATGTCCAGCCCACCTATATCACATGTGGGAAATACCACTTTTGCAATGTGTAAGTTTGTTCTCTAATGAGCATGTTGATAATTGTTACTTGCTCTTCATTTGTGTTCATCATTCTTCCTCAAATGAGGTGTGTGGTGTGGTGATGAACACTGCAAATGTGTGTCAAAAACTGAGGCCCTTACACGAGACCGCGCCTCTGCCGCCGTGCGCCGCCGCGCGCGCGGGCAAACTCCGTCCAGGAGCGACGTAGCCTCTTGTGCGCCGTCTATTTTAAATCGCACGGTAGAAATAAAACCCACGCGTACCGGTTCGGCGATCTAATCTGAGCCGTCTGTTTTAAATTGGACGGTCCACGTCAGCCCCGCGTTATAAAGACCGGGATTCTTACGCGCTACCCCCTGGGGATCTCGGAAAACATGAGCTAGCCCCAGAAACTTCTGATCTAGCCCCTGGAACTTCAGAAATTCGTGTAATTCATTTAAAAATCAGTTTTAGCCCCTGGACTTAATAAAAGTTAGGAAAACCCCTCTGTTATGTGTAGTTAGACCCCTGGAAATTTATGAAATAATAAAATAGACCCTGCAGTAGTGTGGATTTACCTTTTTGACCCTATATGGTATTAAATTCAGAAATTTGAATATGTGACTAGGATTTAAATTTAAAAGGTAAGGCAAACACATGTACAAATTCAAAATTTAAACTCTCCTAGCACTTGGAAAACTTTAGAATGAGTTAAAAATAGATTTTTAGGATGAAATGAATCTGTCTAATTGATTGTTCACATTTATTAGTTATCAGAACACTTTTTTAGGTTAGGAAATAATTCTGAAAATTGGTAAAATAAATTTAAATAAGTTCAAGTCAGAGGAGAAGTTTAAAAATATATTATTTAATATTTTAGATCAGAACCTATTCTGTTTAGATGACATGCCCTACAATTTAATATTTAAAATTTACTTTTAGGCATAGAAAATAAATCTGAAAAATATAGGAAAATAGGTATGCATAATTAGAAAAATGATAAATGAAGTTCTCCAAATCCAAAAGCTTCAATTTAGGATTTGTAGACGATCTGAAAACCTATTTGGAGTAGGAAAATACTTTTTTTTACAAACTTTGTGGCTAAGAAGTGTAATAATTAAATATAAAGAATGTGTTCAAATTGGAACTTCATATATAGTGTGTAAATAGAAATCTGAACATAGAAGTTAGAAATAACATATGTATGTTTGAAAGTGCATGTAGGCCAAAAATCAACACATCTAGGATAACCACAAAACTTACTAATGTGAATGACTCCCATATGTATGTATGTGTGGTTTGCATGAGTGAAAGTGTGAACTATGGCTTATGGATTGTTGTTTTTCTTTTGCTATGTGTATTGGCATGAGTAGAACCTGCCCCAGAGCAAGTTCTCCCCTTCCAAGACCAGGACTTTCCATTCCCAATGCAGCAGGAAGAAGGCAAGTGTCCTTGACCACTTTGATCCTATACTAGGATGTGTAGATAGAATTATTTGCATTGTCAATAGAAATATGAAACACATGCTATGAAGTTTCCCTAGAATTGCATTACCTTGTTTCCTTGTAGCTTGGGTTGGGATTTATTTTATCATGTCATTTATTTACATCCTTATGCTTAGCCATGCTTAGAATGGGATAATTGGGATATGAGATCATCAATTTATTTACCTTACTCTTGAATGAGATATTATGAGTTATGTAGAGGTAGGGATCGGGGTAAGTTGGATGATTTGGTTGGTGTTGGGTGCACGAGACTCGGGTTTGTGTTTAGTACTTGCCTGGATCCTAAGGACCGGTTCATGGAGCATGTAACCTGGCTTTACCGTGCCAACCACATGCTGAGATGGGGCAGCTTGGCCAATTAATTAGGTGTATCCCCGGCGAAGTATGGGTGTGTTGGATGGTGCGATGAGTAGGTGTCAGCTGGACTACCATATGAACCGCAAGGCTCAAGAGGGGGCCACTGCAGCGGGGTTGGAGCCTCTTGTATGCTGTTAGAGGTGAAACCTCAGTGGGCCCATGCTCGTCGGGAATCCCTTTGTAAAGGCTTCGTAGTGATCTCCTGGCTACACACCTAGGAAGTGTGAATGTGTTTCGCGGCCACTGGCATAATGGAGGTTCTTTTAGTCCACCCGGCAACGGGGGATGAAATCACTACATGTGGGTACAGTGGTGCAAACTCTGCAGAGTCAAAACTGTCATGACAGCCGTGCTCACGGTCAAGAGCGGCCTGGACTTATTCATGATTAGAGGATGATGAATTCGGAAGTTGAGAATGTTAAGAGGGGAGCTTAACATTGGAAATGATGTTATGGTTACTTGATTTTGATGATGGGTTGGGAGATTGGGACCATTTCACCTGTGTAGTAATGTAGGTGCTTAATGAGCTAAGGTGATAGGTATTAATTGCGTAGTGCTTTAACCACGAGTTCAACCTCTCATTGCTCTAGCCGTGCATGACATAACTTTCCCACACTTGCTGAGTACCAACGGTACTCAAACTTGTATATTTGTTGGTTTAAATTGCTGCTCAGGTCACGGGGATGATGTGGTGTTTAATGACCAAGACTTCGGACCCGATGAAGGATTCTAGGTTCATGGAGTCCCCCGAGCAACGCCTGTGACGGAGGCCCACAAGATTTATATTCCGCTGCTGTTTTATTTATATGTCATGAACTTATTATCGACTATCAAGACGTATGCTATGTAAGACTTATTTATATTCGAACACCTGGCTTGTAATATGATGATGCTTCACTATATGTCATCACATGTATGAGAAAATGATCCTAGCATACATGTTATATTCACTCGGTTGTTATTCGGAGAAACCGTGTGTGATAGAAGTGGTATCAGAGCCAGGTTGCCCGTAGGAACATGGACCTAGGTAGGAATGGACGTATTTAAGGACCCTATTTTCTTAAAAACTATTTTACAGAAGTGTGGGTTGAAGGTGTTATTTAATGGGGTCACTTTATTCATCTTACCCCAACTTTTATTCAAAATACAACTTTTGTTTAACTCTTATCTAACTTAATTTTAAATGCTTTATTTTTTAGATGGTTCGCATGATCCGCACCGCCCGCAAGTCCACCGGAGGGGAGTTCCTGTAGTTGCCCTTGCCCTGAGAGAGGAGAATCGTCCGGTGACGTACCACTCCTACGGATTGGCAGTAGGAGGCTTGTTGCGCCATCTACGGTGTATGCTCCACGCTGCCGGCAATACAGGCAAGCTAATCATACACTACAGCTCCACCCGGACCATCCGTGAGAAGCGAGAAGAATGGAGTTCAGAAATGAGAATTATCCATGAAAATCAGCTGCTCAAGATCCACCGCTCTCCATCTTGTCGAGCGACACAGGTCGATGCCGAGAAGGATGTCACCTGCGAGGCCATCACCTGCCAGAGTTACACCTACCGTCGCCACCTGGACAGGACTGAGTACATGCATGTCCTCCAGCGTGAGAGTGGTACAGCGGAGTACAAGTAACCGCCAGTGCAGCAGGGGACTTCCCATGAGCACATGGACCTGTGCTTGGAGGATGCTGCTATGTCACACCCGGTTTCTCCGAAGAACAACCGAGTGAATATCACATGTATGCCAGGATCATTTTCTCATACATGTGATGACAAATAGTGAAGCATCATTTATTACAAGCCAGGTGTCGAATATAAATAAGTCTTACATAGCATATGTCTCGATGGACGACAATAAGTTCATAACATGTAAATAAAATAGCAGCGGAATATTATTCTTGGGGGCTCCGTCATAGGCGTTGCCCGGGGGACTCCATGAACCTAGAACCCTTCTTCGGGTCCGAAGTCTTGGTCATTGAACACCACATCATCCCCTTGACCTGAGCAGCAATTTAAACCAACAAATATGCAAGTTTGAGTACCATAGGTACTCAGCAAGTGTGGGAAAGTTATGTCATGCATGGCTAGAGCAAGGAGAGGTTGAACTCATGGTTAAAGCACTACGCAATTATTACCTACAACCTTAGCTTATTAAGCACCTACATTACTACACAGGTGAAATGGTCCCAATCTCCCATCCCGTCATCATAATCAAATAACCATAACATCATTTCCAATGTTAAGCTCCCCGCTTAACATCCACAACATCCAAAGCCATCATCCTCTAATCATGAATAAGTCCAAGCCGCTCTTGACCGTGAGCACGGCTGTCATGACAGTTTTGACTCTGCGGAGTTTGTACCACTGTTCCCACATGTAGTGATTTCATCCCCCGTTGCCGGGTGGACTAAAAGAACCTCCATTATGCCAGTGGCTACAAACCACATTCACACTTCCCAGGTGTGTAGCCAGGAGATCACTACGAAGCCTTTACAAAGGGATTTCCGACGAGCGTGGGCCCACTGAGGTTTCACCCCTAACAGCATACAAGAGGCTCCAACCCCGCTGCAGTGGCCCCCTCTTGAGCCTTGCGGTTCATATGGTAGTCCAACTGACACCTATTCCCCGCACCATCCAACACACCCATACTATGCCGGGGATACACCTAATTAATTGGCCAAGCTGCCCCATCTCAGCATGTGGTTGGCCTGGTAAAGCCAGGTTACATGCTCCATGAACCGGTCCTTAGGATCCAGGCAAGTACTAAACACAAACCTGAGTCTCGTGCACCCAGCACAAACCAAATCATCCAACTTGCCTTGATCACTACCTTTACATAACTCATAACATCTCACTCAAGAGTAAGGTAAATAAATTGATGATCTCATATCCCAATTATCCCATTCTAAGCATGGCTAAGCATAACAATAAATGACATGATAAAATAAATCCCAACCCAAGCTACAAGGAAACAAGGTAATGCAATTCTAGGGAAACTTCCTAGCATGGGTTTCATATTTCAATTGACAATGCAATAAATTCTATCTGCACATCCTAGCATAGGAACAAAGTGGTCAAGGACACTTGCCTTCTTCCTACTGCTCTGGGAATGGAAAGTCTTGTTCTTGGAAGGGAAGAACTTGCTCTGGAGCAGGTTCTATTCATGCCAACAGACATAGCAAAAGAAAACAACAATCCATAAGACATAGTTCACACTTTCACTTCATACAAAGCACACATTCACATCTATGAAAGTCATTCACATTTCTAAGTGTTGTGGTTACTCTATGTGTGTTGATTTTTGGCTTACATGCGCTTTTAAACATGTGCATATGATTTCTAACTTTTGTATTCAGATTTATGTTTGCACACTATATATGAATTTCCAATTTGAACAAATTCCTTATATTCAATTGATACACATCTTAGCTACCAAGTATGCATGGAAGGTATTTTCCTACTCCAAATGGGTTTTCAGATCTTCTACCAAATCCTAAACTGAAATTTTTTGGATTTGGAGACTTCATTTATCATTTTCTAGATATGCATATCTATTTTCCTATATTTTCAGATTTATTTTCTATACCTAAATGTGAACTTTATTATGAAAATAGTAAGACACATCATCCAAACAGAATAGGTTCTGATCTAAAATGTTAAATAATATATTTTTGAACTTCTCCTCTGATGTGAACTAATTTACATTTATTTTACCAATTTTCAGAATTATTCTCTAACCTAAAAATGTGTCCCTATAACTAATAAATGTGAACAATTAATTAGACAGATGCATTTCAGCTGAAAATCTATTTTTAACTCACTCCAAAGTTTCCCAAGTGCTAGGGGAGTTTAAATTTGAATACTATGTGTTTGTCCCATCTTTTAAATTTTAAATACTAATCAAATATTCAAATTCCTAAATTTAATATCATACAGGGTTAAAAAGGTAAATTCACCCCACTACAGGGTCTATTATATTATTTCATAAATTTCCAGGGGTCTATCTACACATAACAGAGGGGTTTTCCTAATTTTTATTAAGTCCAAGGGCTAAAACTGATTTTTAAATGAATTTACATGAATTTCTGAAGTTCCAGGGGCTAGATCAGAAGATTCCGGGGCTAGCTCGTATTTTCCGAGATCCCCAGGGGGTAGCGCGCAAGAATCCCGGTCTTTATAATGTGGGGCTGACGTGGACCGTCCGATTTAAAACAGACGGCTGAGATTATAACGTCGAACCGGTACGCGAGGATTTCAATTCTACCGTGCGATTTAAATTAGACGGCGCACAAGCGGCCACGTCGCTCTGACCGTGCGCGGGCAGCGCTGCCCGGCGGCGCGCGGCGGCGATCTCGCCGGAAAACTTCGGATCTTCGTCTATCCGGCGGTCCGAGGTGAATTCACGACGATGCTCGTCGGCGCTGTGTCTGAAGCGCAAACCACCGAGTTTTCTGCACCTGCGTGATTCCCCGGAGGCGGTGGAACACGATCGGCGCGTTAGATCAGAGAACCCGAGCAAAGATCGAGAGAAAACGGTGATCGGAGCTTCGGTTCTTACCGGGAGGAAAAACAGCCGATCGCGGGCGAAAAACGGGACGATGCCTGTGTTTATATAGCCGGGGGAGGGCGGCGTCCGGTTGGGGTCGAGCTGGAGTCATCCAGAACCAAAATTCGGCTGGGATACGAGGGAGAGAGGAGTCCCGGGTCGGCTGAGCACTTGCGCGAGGAGGAAGAAGACGGCGGGCCCCACATGTCAGTGAGAGCAAAACGGGGCGCGCGGCTGCGGGCTGGCGCTGGGGCGTGGTGGGCCGGCTGGTGGTTTCGGCCCACTGGCCAGGGTGGTTTTGTTTTTTCTTTTTCTTTTTCTTTTTCTTTTCTGTTTTGAGTTGAATTTGAATTCCAATTTGAATTTGAATTTCTGCACCACATGCAATACGTTCAAAAATTTTTAAATTCCCCTCTTAACAGGTTTTGGGGTGTTACAGCTCTACCGCCCTTAAAAGAAATCTCGTCCTCGAGATTGGTGGTTCTAAGAAAACAATTCCGGAAACTGTGCCTTAAGCTCGTCTTCTCGCTCCCATGTGGCTTCCTCTTTCGAGTGATGCTTCCACTGCACCTTGCACATCCGGATTCTTTTATTTCTTGTGAGGCGTTCCATTGTCTCCAAAACCTTGACCAGTTGCTCGGCATAAGACAGATCCTCGGCTACGTCAACCTCATTCATGGGTAACATCTCTTCAGGTGTCCTCAGACATTTCTTGAGCTGTGACACATGGAATACATCGTGCACATCCGATAGGTGAGCCGGCAGTTCTAGTTGATATGCCACTTCGCCTTTCCTCTCCAGAACTTGAAAGGGTCCGATGTATCGAGGTGATAACTTCCCTTTCACCTTGAACCGACGAAGTCCTCGAATAGGGGACACCTTGAGGTAGACATAGTCCCCCACGTTAAAAACGAGCTCTCTTCTTCGTACATCGGCATAGCTCTTTTGTCGTGTCTGTGCTATTCTCAAGTTGTTGCGGATTTCCCTCACTTTCGCCTCGGCTTCTTGTAGTACTTCGGGTCCAAACACTTTACTTTCCCTCGTTTGGTTCCAAAATAGGGGAGTTCTGCACTTCCTCCCATACAAAGCCTCAAATGGTGACATCTTCATACTAGCCTGATAGTTGTTGTCATAGGAGAACTCCGCATACGGTAAGTTCTTATCCCAACTCCGATTGTTTTTGAGTGCACATGCTCTCAGCATATCCTCAAGGATCTGATTGGTTCTTTCCGTCTGCCCGTCAGTTTGGGGATGATAGGCAGAACTAAAATTCAGATGAGTTCCCATGGTTTCATGCAACTTCTGCCAGAACCTTGAGGTGAACTGTGTCCCTCAATCCGACACTATCTTCTTTAGCACTCCATGGTAACACACGATCCTTGACATGTACAACTCCGCCAATTTGGATCCGCTATAGCTTTCTTTCACGGGGATGAAATGAGTTACCTTGGTTAGCCTGTCGATGATGACCCATATCGAATCATATCCTGATTGAGTCCTGGGTAATCCCACTATGAAATCCATACCGATTTCTTCCCATTTCCATTCAGGCACTTTAAGTGGTTGCAATAATCCCGCGGGTCATTGATGTTCTGCTTTCACCAACTGACATGTGTCACATAGGGCAACATGTTCTACGACATCTCGCTTCATGCCATACCACCAATACCTGCTCTTGAGGTCATGGTACATCTTCGTACTCCCAGGATGAATGGAATAGTTTGAATCATGAGCCTCCTTCAAAATCAATTCACGGATCTCCTTTACCTCAGGCACACAGATTATTTTCCCTTGCGACACCGTACCTTGTTCATCCTCTCTGAAACTAGGGGCTTTATTTTCTTTGATGAGTTGTCGGATTTCTTGTATCTTCTCATCATTCTTTTGACCATTGCGTATGTCTCGCTCTAAGGTGGAGTCCACTTCCATGGCGATGGCTTCACCACTATTCACCAGACATAGGTTGAGTTTTATAACCTCCTCCTTCAACTCTGTAGGCATGTCCTTCAAGCTCAACCTATTGACTTGCACCTTCCGGCTTAAAGCATCTGCCACGACGTTCGCTTTCCCAGGATGATAGTTGATGCCCCCATCAAAGTCGTTGATTAGCTCTAACCATCTCCTTTGTCTGAGGTTGAGATCTGGCTGTGTGAAGATGTACTTTAAGCTCTTATGATCCGTATATATCTCTGTCCTCTTCCCCATCAAGTAATGCCGCCAAATCTTCAACGCGTGTACTACTGCAGCTAGCTCTAGGTCATGTGTAGGATAGTTCTTCTCGTGTTTCCGGAGCTGCCGGGACGCGTAAGCCACGACATGCCCCTCTTGCATGAGAACACATCCCAACCCGTTTCTAGAGGCATCACAGTACACCGAAAAGTTTTTTTGCATATCTGGCATAACTAGCACTGGGGCTGTTGTCAATCTCTTCTTCAGTTCCTGGAAACTCGTCTCGCACTATGGCGTCCATGTGAATGTGATTCCCTTCTCCAACAATTTGGTGAGGGGTCTCAAAATCTTGGAGAATCCCTCGATAAACCGTCGATAATACCCAGCCAATCCTAAGAAGCTTCGAACTTCCCCGACATTCTCATGGGTCTTCCACTTCTGTACATCCTCGATCTTGGCGGGATCTACGGAGATTCCTCCCTCCGAGATTATATGTCCTAAGAAGGGAACTCTCTTCAACCAGAATTCACACTTGCTCAGCTTGGCATATAGTTGGTGTTCTCTCAGCTTTTGCAACACCAACCTTAAATGCCTCTCATGTTCTTCTTCATCTTTGGAAAAGACGAGAATGTCATCAATGAAAACCACAACAAATTTGTCCAGATATTCCATGAATACCTTGTTCATGAGATACATGAAGTATGCCGGGGCATTAGTTAGCCCGAAAGGCATGACGGTGTATTCATACAGTCCGTACCGAGATACGAAAGCTGTCTTTGGAATATCCGTTTCCCTTATCTTAAGTTGGTGGTATCCCGACCTGAGACCAATTTTCGAGAACACACAAGCTCCCCTCAACTGATCAAATAAGTCTTCAATGCGGGGTAATGGGTACTTGTTTTTGATGGTTACCTCATTCAACGCACGGTAGTCCACGCATAGCCTTTGGGTCCCGTCCTTCTTTGGCACAAATATCACTAGAGCTCCCCATGGTGAGGAACTAGGACGAATGTACCCCTTCCCTGTCAATTCTCTTAAATGATCCTTGAATTCTCCCAGCTGCTTGGAGTCCATCAGATAAGGTCTCTTGTATATTGGAGCTGTTCCAGGCACTAGCTCAATCGTGAATTCCACTTCACGATCGGGAGGCATACCTGGCAACTCCTCCGGAAAAACGTCTGGAAATTCCCTGATAATCCTGATATCCTCCACTTTCACCTCAACTTGATTTAATTTAATGTCCCTCGTAGGCTCTTGTATTGTTATGAACTTTACTCTTGTGCCGTTAGGGTGAGTTAGTTCCACCGTTCTGGTCGAACAATGGATGATTCCTTTATGTTTGGTCAACCAATCCATGCCCAAAATAATATCTATCCCTTGTGAATCTATCACTATGAGGTTGGCAGTAAATACTACCCCATTAATGTCTAGATTCACCTTGGGACACACTTGTCTTGTCCTTATTTCTCCCCCTGGAGAGTTTACGGCTAGCATATGGTTCATTTGTGTTGTTGCTAAATCATGCTTCTTAACAAACCCTTGGGCAATGAATGAGTGGGTAGCACCAGAATCGAACAACAGGGTTGCAATGTGTAAATTGGCAGGAAACTTACTAACTACCACGTCAGGTGCATCTTGCGCTTCCTCCATGGTCACGTGATTCACCCGTCCTCGCATCACATTCTGTTGTTGTGGCTGCATGGGCTTCTTCTTTGGGCACTTATGGGCATAGTGCCCCACTTCACCACAGTTGAAGCATTGCACCCCAACTTTAGGTGCCTGGCCTTTGTTGTCTTGGGGTTGGTTCGGTGGTCCTTGTCCTGCTGGTCGAGGTTGATATGTGGGGCGAGGCTGCTGTACAAACTGACGTTGTGGCTGTGCTGGTGCTGACGGAGGCCTGAAGTTCGGGTTGTACCCTCTCGGTGCAGAGTAGGGTACCGCAGCACGGCTCGTCTGCCCTGCGGGTTGCTGCATCAGACGTGGGCGGGTGTTGCTACCCGAGGCTTGGTGTGACCATCCCTCCTTCCTCTTGTTTTCATTTTCCAAGGCCTTCAGCTTCCTTTCCACCACAAATGCTCTGTCCACCATCTTTTGGAAGCTTTGGTACTCGTTGGAGGACATTGCACACTGCATTTCAGCTGTAAGTCCTTCCACAAAGCAGTCATGTGTCTGCTCATCAGTCTCTATGTCCCGTGGTGCATATCGGGATAGTTGGGTGAATTTAGTGAGGTATTCCCTCACCGTCATGTTTCCTTGCTGCATCCCCAAGAACTCCTTTCTCTTGTTTTTAAGTTCACCCCTTGGTATGTAGTGGTTACGGAAGCTACGCTTGAACTCTTCCCAATTGATGTTCTCAGGGTCATGATGGGCGGCCACGTAAGCGGTCCACCAATCAGCAGCCGGTCCATGCAATTGGTGAGAGGCAAACAGCACCCTCTCATACCCCTGGCATTGTATGATCCTCATCTTGCTCTCAATGGTCTTTAGCCAATCATCTGCCTCCAGAGGTTCAGCAGCACTTGCAAACTTTGGAGGTTGAGTCCCTAGAAACTCACTCAACCTTGGTTGGCGTGGTGCAGCTTGTGGAGGTGGAGCTTGGTGCAAGTCGTCCACCACTTGAGTCAGGCTCTGGATGAGCTGATTCTGATTTTCCAGCATTTGGTGGATGGGATCAACTCCTTCACGGTGACCACCCCTGTCTTGGCCTCCAGAAAGATGAGGGTTGCCGGTCTCATCGTTGTTGTTGGCGGGGTTGGCAGCACGGCCCTTTCCTCTTCCGGCCATCAATCATGATCAACCAAATGTCAATTTAAAGCATTACGTATTATCTTACCAATTTTACTTGTTTACACTTTGTAATGTTGAGGCCTTGTTGTATTTATATTTTTCTGAGGGTTCATGTCTCACACAAAAATAAATGCACTATTAATTTCATAGGGTTTCACACATCAAGGCAAAGCAACCTTAAGACGAGGTTGTGGACAATTGCTCATGGCTTCCACAACTCACGTCACACACCACACATTAACACACCATTAACTAAGGTATTGACTCGCCTACTCGATAACCTGCTGAACTATAGGGAAGGACTCTACACGACTCGTATCACTGAGCTGGCTCCCCGGGATCTTCCTCATTATTGCGGCTGCCTTCTGACTCCGCTTTGCGTGGGGAGGCTGCTGGTGGAGAAGTGCGACGACGCCTGATCGCCAGGCGATCTGGGGAGTCAGGAGTCCATGTGTCATTCACGGTGACACACAGTTCATTCCCATCTCCTCTATCTCTCGCCCTCAAGCTGGCTCGAAGCAACACCTCAGTCTCCTTCAGGATGTCACGAACATCCTGAAGCTCCTGCTGACACTCCTGCAGTCGAGTGCTCAGCATAGCAGCATCCTCTAAGCACAAGTCCATGTGCTCATGGGAAGTTCCTTGCTGCACTGGCGGGTACTAATACTCCGTTGTACCACTCTCACGCTGGAGGACATACATGTACTCAGTCCTGTCGAGGTGGCAACGGTAAATGTGACTCTGGCAGGTGATTGCCTCCCAGGTGACATCCTTCTCCGCATCGACCTGTGTCGCTCGACAAGCTGGAGAGCGGTGGATCTTAAGCAGCTGATTTTCATGGATAATCCTCATTTCTGAACTCCATTCTTCCCGCTTCTCACGGATGGTCCGGGTGGAGCTATAGTGTATGATCAGCTTGCCCGTATTGCCGGCAGCTTGGAGCATACGTCGAAGACGGCACAATAAGCCTCCTACTGCCAATCCGTAGGAGAGATACGTCACCGGACGGTCCTCCTCTCTCAGGGCAAGGGCAACTACGGGAACTCTCCCTCCTGTGGACTTGCGGGCGGTACGGATCATGCGAACCATCTAAAACATAAAGCATTTAAACTTAAGTTAGATAAGATTTTAAACAAAAATCCAATTTTGAATACAAGTTGGGGTAAGATGAATAAAGTGACCCCATTAAATAACAGTTTTCAACCCACACCTTTGTAAAATAGTTTTTAAGAAAATAGAGTCCTTAAATACGTCCATTTCTACCTAGGTCCACGTTCCTACGGGCAGCCTTGGCTCTGATACCACTTCTGTCACACCCGGTTTCTCCGAAGAACAACCGAGTGAATATCACATGTATGTCAGGATCATTTTCTCATACATGTGATGACAAATAGTGAAGCATCATTTATTACAAGCCAGGTGTCGAATATAAATAAGTCTTACATAGCATATGTCTCGATGGACGACAATAAGTTCATAACATGTAAATAAAATAGCAGCGGAATATTATTCTTGGGGGCTCCGTCACAGGTTTTGCCCGGGGGACTCCATGAACCTAGAACCCTTCTTCGGGTCCGAAGTCTTGGTCATTGAACACCACATCATCCCCTTGACCTGAGCAACAATTTAAACTAACAAATATGCAAGTTTGAGTACCATAGGTACTCAGCAAGTGTGGGAAAGTTATGTAATGCATGGCTAGAGCAAGGAGAGGTTGAACTCATGGTTAAAGCACTACGCAATTATTACCTACCACCTTAGCTTATTAAGCACCTACATTACTACACAGGTGAAATGGTCCCAATCTCCCATCCCATCATCATAATCAAATAACCATAACATCATTTCCAATGTTAAACTCCCCGCTTAACATCCACAACTTCCAAAGCCATCATCCTCTAATCATGAATAAGTCCAAGCCGCTCTTGACCGTGAGCACGGCTGTCATGAAAGTTTTGACTCGCGGAGTTTGTACCACTGTACCCACATGTAGTGATTTCATCCCCCGTTGCCGGGTGGACTAAAAGAACCTCCATTATGCCAGTGGCTACGAACAACATTCACACTTCCCAGGTGTGTAGCCAGGAGATCACTACGAAGCCTTTACAAAGGGATTCCCGACGAGCGTGGGCCCACTGAGGTTTCACCCCTAACAGCATACAAGAGGCTCCAACCCCGCTGCAGTGGCCCCCTCTTGAGCCTTGCGGTTCATATGGTAGTCCAGCTGACACCTATTCCCCGCACCATCCAACACACCCATACTACGCCGGGGATACACCTAATTAATTGGCCAAGCTGCCCCATCTCAGCATGTGGTTGGCACGGTAAAGCCAGGTTACATGCTCCATGAACCGGTCCTTAGGATCCAGGCAAGTACTAAACACAAACCCGAGTCTCGTGCACCCAGCACCGACCAAATCATCCAACTTGCCTTGATCCCTACCTTTACATAACTCATAACATCTCATTCAAGAGTAAGGTAAATAAATTGATGATCTCATATCCCAATTATCCCATTCTAAGCATGGCTAAGCATAACAATAAATGACATGATAAAATAAATCCCAACCCAAGCTACAAGGAAACAAGGTAATGCAATTCTAGGGAAACTCCCAAGCATGGGTTTCATATTTCAATTGACAATGCAATAAATTCTATCTACACATCCTAGCATAGGAACAAAGTGGTCAAGGACACTTGCCTTCTTCCTGCTGCTCTGGGAATGGAAAGTCTTGTTCTTGGAAGGGACGAACTTGCTATGGAGCAGGTTCTATTCATGCCAACACACATAGCAAAAGAAAACAACAATCTATAAGACATAGTTCACACTTTCACTTCATACAAACCACACATTCACATCTATGAAAGTCATTCACATTTCTAAGTGTTGTGATTACTCTATGTGTGCTGATTTTTGGCTTACATGCACTTTTAAACATGTGCATATGATTTCTAACTTTTGTATTCAGATTTATGTTTGCACACTATATATGAATTTCCAATTTGAACAAATTCCTTATATTCAATTGATACACATCTTAGCTACCAAGTATGCATGGGAGGTATTTTCCTACTCCAAATGGGTTTTCAGATCTTCTACCAAATCCTAAACTGAAATTTTTTGGATTTGGAGACTTCATTTATCAATTTCTAGTTATGCATACCTATTTTCCTATATTTTCAGATTTATTTTCTATAACTAAATGTGAACTTTATTATGAAAATAGTAAGACACATCATCCAAACAGAATAGGTTCTGATCTAAAATATTAAATAATATATTTTTGAACTTCTCCTCTGATGTGAACTAATTTACATTTATTTTACCAATTTTCAGAAATATTCTCTAACCTAAAAATATGTCCCTATAACTAATAAATGTTAAAAATTAATTAGACAGATTCATTTCAGCTGAAAATCTATTTTTAACTCACTCCAAAGTTTCCCAAGTGCTAGGGGAGTTTAAATTTGAATTTACTATGTGTTTGTCCCATCTTTTAAATTTTAAATACTAATCACATATTCAAATTCCTAAATTTAATATCATACAGGGTTAGAAAGGTAAATTCACCCCACTACAGGGTCTATTATATTATTTCATAAATTTCCAGGGGTCTATCTACACATAACAGAAAGGTTTTCCTAATTTTTATTTAGTCCAGGGGCTAAAACTGATTTTTAAATGAATTTACATGAATTTCTGAAGTTCCAGGGGCTAGATCAGAAGTTTCTGGGGCTAGCTCGTATTTTCTGAGATCCCCAGGGGGTAGCGCGTAAGAATCCCGGTTTTTATAATGCGGGGCTGACGTGGACCGTCCGATTTAAAACAGACGGCTGAGATTATAACGTCGAACCGGTACGCGGGGATTTCAATTCTACCGTGCGATTTAAAATAGACGGCGCACAAGCGGCCACGTCGCTCTGACCGTGCACGGGCGGCGCTGCCCGGCGGCGCGCGGCGGCGATCTCGCCGGCAAACTTCGGATCTTCGTCTATTCTTCCTAAAACTGGGATTTCATGGCATAGATCGGTAGAGGGGAGGTCGGGGATCTCACCTCGGGGTTTTTCTTGAGCTCGGAGGTCCTGGAAGGCGGTCGGCGACGAGGTCCGAGGTGAATTCACGGCGATGCTGGTCGGCGCTGTGTCTGAAGCGCAAACCACCGAGTTTTCTGCACCTGCGTGATTCCCCGGAGGCGGTGGAACACGATCGGCGCGTTAGATCAGAGCCGGAGCAAAGATTGAGAGAAAACGGTGATCGGAGCTTCGGTTCTCACCGGGAGGAAAAACAGCCGATCGCGGGCGAAAAATGGGACGATGCCGGTGTTTATATAGCCGGGGGAGGGCGGCGTTTGGTTGGGGTCGAGCTGGAGTCGTCCAGAACCGAAATTCGGCTGGGATACGCGGGCATCCGGGGTGGTTTCGATATGGGGGAGAGAGGAGTCCCGGGTCGGCCGAGCGCGCGCGAGGAGGAAGAAGATGGCGGGCCCCACATGTCAGTGAGAGGAAAACGGGGCGCGCGGCTGCGGGCTGGCGCTGGGGCGTGGTGGGCCGGCTGGTGGGTTTCGGCCCACTGGCCAGGGTGGTTTTGTTTTTTTTTCTTTTTCTTTTTCTTTTTTCTTTTCTGTTTTGAGTTGAATTTGAATTTCTGCACCACATGCAATACGTTCAAAAATTTTTAAATTCCCCTCTTAACAGGTTTTGGGGTGTTACATGCTATGCTCAGCACTCGACTGCAGGAGTGCCAGCAGGATCTCCAGGATGTTCGTGACACCCTGAAGGAGAATGAGGCGTTGCTTCGAGCCAGCTTGAGGGCAAGAGAAAGAGGAGATGGGAATGAACTGTGTGTTACCGTGAATAACACATGGACTCCTGACTCCCCAGACCACCGGGCGAGCAGGCGTCGCCGCACTTCTCCACCAGCAGCTTCCCTACTCAAAGCGGAGTCAGAGGGCAGCCGCAATAATGAGGAAGATCCCGAGGAGCCAGCTCAGTGATACGAGTCGTGTAGAGTCCTTTCCCATAGTTCAGCAGGTTATCGAGTAGTCCAGTCAATACCTTGGTTAATGGTGTGTTAATGTTTGGTGTGTGACGCGAGTTGTGGAAGCCATGGGCATTTGTCCACAATATCATCTTCAGGTTGTTTTGCTTTGATGTGTGAACCCCTATGAATTAAGAGTGCATTTATTTTCGCGTGAGACATGAAACCCTCAGAAAATGTAAATATAGTAAGGCCTCAAAAGTTTAAGTTTAAATAAGAAAATTGGGAAGTTAATACGTAATGCTTTAAATTGACATTTGGTTGATCATGATAGATGGCTGGAAGAGGAAAGGGTCGTGGTGCCAACACCGCCAACAACAACGATGAGGCCGGCAACCCTCATCTTTCTGGAGGACAGGACAGGGGTGGTCACCGTGAAGGAGCTGATCCCATCCACCAAATGCTTGAAAATCATAATCAGCTCATCCAGAGCCTAACTCAAGTGGTGGCCAACTGGCCCCAAGCTCCACCCCCACAAGCTGCACCACGCCAACCAAGGTTGAGTGAGTTTCTAGGGACTCAACCTCCAAAGTTTGCAAGTGCTGCTGAACCTCTGGAGGCAGATGATTGGCTAAAGACCATTGAGAGCAAGATGAGGATCATACAATGCCAAGGGTATGAGAGGGTGCCGTTTGCCTCTCACCAGTTGCATGGACCTGCTGCTGATTGGTGGACCGCTTACGTGGCAGCCCATCATGACCCCGAGAACATCACTTGGGAAGAGTTCAAGCGTAGTTTCCGCAACCATTACATACCAAGGGGTGAACTCAAAAACAAAAGAAAGGAGTTCTTGGGACTGCAGCAAGGAAACATGACTGTGAGGGAATACCTCACTAAGTTCACCCAACTATCCCGTTATGCACCACGGGACATCGAAACTGATGAGCAGAAACAGGACTGCTTTGTGGAAGGACTTACTGCAGAAATGCAGTGTGCAATGTCCTCCAACGAGTATGAAAGCTTCCAAAAGATGGTAGACAGAGCATTTGTCGTGGAGAGGAAGCTGAATGCCTTGGAAAATGAAAACAAGAGGAAGGCGGGATGGTCACACCAAGCCTCGGGTAGCAACACACGCCCACGACTGATGCAGCCACACGCAGGGCAGACGAGCTGTGATGTGGTACCCTACTCAGCACCCAGAGGGTACAACCCGAATTTCAGGCCTCCATCAGCACCAGCACAGCCGCAGCGTCAGTTTGTACAGCAGCCTCGTCTCACATATCAACCTCGACCAGCAGTGCAAGGACCACAGAACCAACCCCAAAACAACAAAGGACAGGCACCTAAGGTTGGGGTGCAATGCTTCAACTGTGGTGAAGTGGGGCACTACGCCCATAAGTGCCCAAAGAAGAAGCCCATGCAGCCACAACAGCAGAATGTGATGCGAGGACGGGTTAACCACGTGACCATGGAGGAAGCGCAAGAGGCACCTGACGTGGTAACTGGTAAGTTTCCTGCCAATTTACACATTGCAACCCTGTTGTTTGATTCTGGTGCTACCCACTCGTTCATTGCTTAAGGGTTTGTTAAGAGGCATGATCTAGCAACAACACAAATGAACCATATGCTAGCAGTGAACTCTCCAGGGGGAGAAATAAGGACAAGACAAGTGTGTCCCAAGGTGAATCTAGACATTAATAGGGTAGTATTTACTGCAAACCTCATAGTGATAGACTCACAAGGGATAGATATTATTTTGGGTATGGATTGGTTGACCAAACACAAGGGAATCATCCATTGTTCGACAAGAACGGTGGAACTAACTCACCCTAGTGGCACCAAAGTGAAGTTCATAACTGCACAAGAACCTAGGAGGGACCTTAAACTCAACCATGTTGAGGTGGAAGTGGAGGAGATCAGGATCATCTGGGAATATCCAGATGTTTTTCCAGAGGAGTTACCAGGTATGCCCCCCGATCGTGAAGTGAAATTCGCGATTCAGCTAGTGTATGGAACAACTCCAATATACAAGAGACCCTATCGGATGGACTCCAAACAGCTGGAAGAACTCAAGGAACATTTAAGGGAATTGACAGAGAAGGGGTACATTGTCCTAGTTCCTCACCATGGGGAGCTCAAGTGATATTTGTGCCCAAGAAGGACGGGACCCAAAGGTTTTGCGTAGACTACCGTGCGTTGAATGAAGTAACCATCAAGAATAAGTACCCATTACCCCACATTGAAGACTTGTTTGATCAGTTGAGGGGAGCTTGTGTGTTCTCGAAAATTGATCTCAGGTCGGGAAACCACCAACTTAAGATAAGGCAAACTGACATTCCAAAGACAACTTTCATATCTCGGTACGGACTGTATGAATACACCGTCATGCCTTTCGGGCTAACTAATGCCCCGGCATACTTCATGTATCTCATGAACAAGGTATTCATGGAATATCTGGACAAATTTGTGGTGGTTTTCATTGATGACATTCTCGTCTTTTCCAAAGATGAAGAAGAACATGAGAGGCACTTAAGGTTGGTGTTGCAAAAACTGAGAGAACACCAACTATATGCCAAGCTGAGCAAGTGTGAATTTTGGTTGAAGAGAGTTCCCTTCTTAGGACATATAATCTAGAAGGGAGTAATCTCCGTAGATCCCACCAAGATTGAGGATGTACAGAAGTGGAAGACCCCTGAGAATGTCGGGGAAGTTCGAAGCTTCTTAGGATTGGCTGGGTATTATCGATGGTTTATCGAGGGTTTCTCCAAGATTTCGAGACCCCTCACCAAATTGTTGGAGAAGGGAATCAAATTTACATGGACACCACAGTGTGAGACGAGTTTTCAAGAGCTGAAGAAAAGATTGACAACAGCCCCAGTGCTAGTTATGCTAGATATGCAGAAGAACTTTTCGGTGTACTGCGATGCCTCTGGAAATGGGTTGGGATGTGTTCTCATGCAAGAAGGGCATGTCGTGGCATATGCATCCCGGCAGCTCCGGAAGCACGAGAAGAAATATCCTACGCATGACCTAGAGCTAGCCGCAGTGGTACACGCGTTGAAGATTTGGCGGCATTACTTGATGGGGAAGAGGACAGAGATATATACGGATCATAAGAGCTTAAAGTATATTTTCACACACCCAGATCTCAACCTCAGACAGAGGAGATGGTTAGAGCTAATCAACGACTTCGATGTGGGCATCGACTATCATCCTGGGAAAGCGAACGTCGTGGCAGATGCTTTAAGCCGGAAGGTGCAGGTCAATAGGCTGAGCTTAAAGGACATGCCTCAGAATTGAAGGAAGAGGTTGTAAAACTCAATCTATGTCTGGTGAATAGTGGTGAGGCCATCGCCATGGAAGTGGACTCCACATTAGAGCAAGACATACGCAACGGTTAGAAGAATGACGAGAAGATACAAGAGATTAGAGAGCTCATCAGGGATAATAAAGCCCCTGGGACTCCGAGAGGATGAACAAGGTACCTTGTGGCATGGGAAAATAATCTGTGTGCCTGAAGTGAAGGAGATCCGTGAATTGATTTTGAAGGAGGCTCATGATTCCGACTATTCCATTCATCCTGGAAGTACGAAGATGTATCATGACCTCAAGAGCAGATATTGGTGGTATGGCGTGAAGCGAGGTGTCGCGGAACATGTTGCCCTATGTGACACATGTCAGTTGCTGAAAGCAGAACATCAACGACCCGCGGGACTATTGCAACCACTCAAAGTGCCTGAATGGAAATGGGAAGAAATAGATATGGACTTCATAGTTGGACTACCCAGGACCCAAATGGGATATGATTCGATATGGGTCATCGTCGACAGACTAACCAAAGTAGCTCATTTCATCCCCGTGAAAGAAAGCTACAGCGGATCCAAATTGGCAAAATTGTACATGTCAAGGATCGTGTGTTTTCATGGAGTGCCAAAGAAGATAGTGTCAGATCGAGGGACACAGTTCACCTCAAGGTTGTGGCAGAAGTTACATGAAACCATGGGAACTCATCTAAATTTTAGTTATGCCTATCACCCTCAGACTGACGGGAAGACGGAAAGAACCAGTCAGATCCTTGAGGATATGCTAAGAGCGTGTGCGCTCAAGAACAATAGGAGTTAAGATAATAACTTACCGTATGCGCAGTTCTCCTATAACAACAGCTATCAGGCTAGTATGAAGATGTCACCATTTGAGGCTTTGTATGGGAGGAAGTGCAGAACTCCACTATTTTGAAACCAAACAGGGGAAATTAAAGTGTTTGGGCCCGAGGTATTACAAGAAGCCTAGGCAAAAGTGAGGGAAATTCGCAGCAACTTGAGGATAGCACAGACCCGACAAAAGAGCTATGCCGATGTACGGAGAAGAGAGCTCGTTTTCAATGTGGGGGACTATGTCTATCTCAAGGTGTCACCTATCCGAGGACTTCGTCGGTTCAAGGTGAAAGGGAAGTTATCACCTCGATACATCGGACCCTTTCAAATTCTGGAAAGGAAAGGTGAAGTGGCATATCAACTCGAACTACCGGCTCGCCTATCGGATGTGCACGACGTATTCCATGTGTCACAGCTCAAGAAATGTCTGAGGACGCCTGAAGAGATGTTACCCATGAATGAGATTGACGTAGGAGAGGATCTATCTTATGCCGAGCAACCGGTCAAGGTTTTGGAGACAATGGAACGCCTCACAAGAAATAAAAGAATCCGGATGTGCAAGGTGCAGTGGAAGCATCACTCGGAAGAGGAAGCCACATGGGAGCGAGAAGACGAGCTTAGGGCACAGTTTCCGGAATTGTTTTACTAGAACCACCAATCTCAAGGACGAGATTTCTTTTAAGGGGGTAGAGCTGTAACACCTCAAAACCTGCTAAAGAGGGGAATTTAACAATTTTTGGACGCATTGCATGTGGTGCAGAAATTCAAATTCAAGCTGGAATTCAAATTCAAATCAAAAGAGAAAAAAGGAAAAGGAAAAAGAAAAAGAAAAACCCCAACCGGCCAGTGGGCCGAAACCCGCCAGCCGGCCCAATCCCCCGCGCCAGCCCGAACCCGCGCCCCCTCTCTCCCTCTCACTGACACGCGGGGCCGGGTGTCATCTCCTTCCCCGCGCGCCCCCAACGGCCCAGGACTCTTCCCTCGTGCCGATCACACCCGATGCTTCCGGATTCCTCGCGCTCGACCCAACCCCGAATTCCTTGCGCCGGCCTGCTCGATTGCAACAAACCCCCACGCCCCCGGCCCTGATAAAAACAGATGAACCAGCCGCCCTCCCCTCGCACGAGCAGTTTCTCTCCCGGTGAGCGCCACCGCCGTTGAGCTCGGAATTCCCCAAGAGCGTCACCGTCTCCCTCTGTCAAACCGATCTCGTGACCCCGCAGCACCACGCACAAGCTGTAGACGCCGACCCCGGAGGGAAACGCCGCCGGAAACGACCATCCCGACGCTCGCCGGTGAGTACCGCCGCCGCTCGCCGGTGAAACTTCCGAATTACACGGTTCCGATCCATCCTAATCATCGGTGTGCCATCTCTACACCCCAGTGAAGCGTCACGACCTGAGAACTCAAAGGGATCACCGCCCAAACTGCCACTTCGATGAGCACAGGAAGCCGCCACCGCTTTTCCTCGTCGCCGACCGGGTTCCGACTCCTTCAGGCCTAAGAAATTAGCCTAGGTGAGCTCCCCTACCTCCCCTCTGCCGTTGGCTACCAAAAAGGGGGATGTTAGCGTCTGTAGGTGAAGATCCGCGACCTCGCCGGCGAGATCACGCCTCTGCCGCCGTGCGCCACCGCGCGTGCGGGCGAACTCCGGCCAGGAGCAACGTGGCCTCTTGTGCGCCGTCTATTTTAAATCGCACGGTAGAAATAAAACCTACACGTACCGGTTCGGCGATCTAATCTGAGCCGTCTGTTTTAAATCGGACGGTCCACGTCAGCCCCGCATTATAAAGGCCGGGATTCTTGCGCGCTACCCCCTCGGGATCTCGGAAAACATGAGCTAGCACCAGAAACTTCTGATCTAGCCCCTACAACTTCAGAAATTCGTGTAAATTCATTTAAAAATCAGTTTTAGCCCCTGGACTTAATAAAAGTTAGTAAAACCCCTCTGTTATGTGTAGTTAGACCTCTGGAAATTTATGAAATAGAAAATTAGACCCTGCAGTAGTGTGGATTTACATTTTTGACCCTATATGATATTAAATTCAGAAATTTGAATATGTGACTAGGATTTAAATTTAAAAGGTAAGGCAAACACATGTACAAATTCAAAATTTAAACTCTCCTAGCACTTGGAAAACTTTAGAATGAGTTAAAATTAGATTTTTAGGCTGAAATGAATCTGTCTAATTGATTGTTCACATTTATTAGTTATAGGAACACATTTTTAGGTTAGTAAATAATTCTGAAAATTGGTAAAATAAATTTAAATTAGTTCAAGTCAGAGGAGAAGTTCAAAAATATATTATTTAATATTTTAGATCAGAAACTATTCTGTTTAGATGATATGCCCTACTATTTAATATTTAAAATTCACTTTTAGGCATAGAAAATAAATCTGAAAAATACAGGAAAATAGGTATGCATAATTAGAAAAATGATAAATGAAGTTCTGAAAACCTATTTGGAGTAGGAAAATACTTTTTTTACAAACTTTGTGGCTAAGAAGTGTAATAATTAAATATAAAGAATGTGTCCAAATTGGAACTTCATATATTGTGTGTAAATAGAAATCTGAACATAGAAGATAGAAATAATATATGTATGTTTGAAAGTGCATGTAGGCCAAAAATCAACACATCTAGGATAACCACAACAATTAGTAATGTGAATGACTCCCATATGTATGTATGTGTGGTTTGCATGAGTGAAAGTGTGAACTATGGCTTATGGATTATTGTTTTTCTTTTGCGATGTGTATTGGCATGAGTAGAATCTGCCCCAGAGCAAGTTCTCCCCTTCCAAGACCAGGACATTCCATTCCCAGAGCAGCAGGAAGAATGCAAGTGTCCTTGACCACTTTGATCCTATACTAGGATGTGTAGATAGAATTATTTGCATTGTCAATTGAAATATGAAACCCATGCTAGGAAGTTTCCCTAGAATTGCATTACCTTGTTTCCTTGTAGCTTGGGTTGGGATTTATTTTATCATGTCATTTATTTACATCCTTATGCTTAGCCATGCTTAGAATGGGATAATTGGGATATGAGATCATCAATTTATTTACCTTACTCTTGAATGAGATATTATGAGTTATGTTGAGGTAGGGATCGAGGCAAGTTGGATAATTTGGTTGGTGCTGGGTGCACGAGACTCGGGTTTGTGTTTAGTACTTGCCTGGATCCTAAGGACCGGTTCATGGAGCATGTAACCTGGCTTTACCGTGCCAACCACATGCTGAGATGGGGCAGCTTGGCCAATTAATTAGGTGTATCCCCGGCGTAGTATGGGCGTGTTGGATGGTGCGGGGAGTAGGTGTCAGCTGGACTATGAACCGCAAGGCTCAATAGGGGGCCACTGTAGCGGGGTTGGAGCCTCTTGTATGCTGTTAGGGGTGAAACCTCAGTGGGCCCACACTCATCGGGAATCCCTTTGTAAAGGCTTCGTAGTGATCTCCTGGCTACACACCTGGGAAGTGTGAATGTGGTTCGCGGCCACTAGCATAATGGAGGTTCTTTTAGTCCACCCGGCAACGGGGGGATGAAATCACTACATGTGGGTACAGTGGTGCAAACTCTGTAGAGTCAAAACTGTCATGACAGCCGTGCTCACGGTGAAGAGTGGCCTGGACTTATTCATGATTAGAGGATGATGAATTCGGAAGTTGAGGATGTTAAGCGGGGAGCTTAACATTGGAAATGATGTTACGGTTACTTGATTTTGATGATGGGTTGGGAGATTGGTACCATTTCACCTGTGTAGTAATGTAGGTGCTTAATGAGCTAAGGTGATAGGTATTAATTGCGTAGTGCTTTAACCATGAGTTCAACCTCTCATTGCTCTAGCCATGCATGACATAACTTTCCCACACTTGCTGAGTACCAACGGTACTCAAACTTGTATATTTGTTGGTTTAAATTACTGCTCAGGTCAAGGGGATGATGTGATGTTAAATGAACAAGACTTCAGACCCGAAGAAGGATTCTAGGTTCATGGAGTCCCCCGGGCAACGCCTGTGACGGAGCCCCACAAGATTTATATTCCGCTGCTGTTTTATTTATATGTCATGAACTTATTATCGTCCATCTAGACGTATGCTATGTAAGACTTATTTATATTCGAACACCTGGCTTGTAATATGATGATGCTTCACTATATGTCGTTACATGTATGACAAAATGATCCTGGCATACATGTGATATTCACTCGGTTGTTCTTCGGAGAAACCGGGTGTGACAGACAGTCATAGGACCCTGGGTACGCCACAAGTACCTCAAGCAGACCCGCATGTAGAAGGATAGCACAGGTCTTGCTATTGTTGAACACAAGAAAAAGTGTCTAGCCACACGGCCTGAGCAGTATGGAAAGAAAGCACGAAAAGAGGGGAGCCAATGTCCGGGGTCCGGTTACTTTTCTGTCCATAGGCCTATACTTTCTGGCCCCCAAGTACTCACTTGTAGCGCAGGGGAGGCAGTGCGGCAGGCTTAGAGTACAGGACCAGGCTAAGAAGGCTGCACGCTCTGGACCTCCCCCGGGCGTTAACCTTTCAGTGAGGAGACCTTCCAGTGCCATGGGACCTAGGACAAGTACGTAGGACAGGCTCTAGACATGCCATTTACAGTTGATATGCATGAGTAAGCACAAACAATAAAGAGAGAATGCGCAGAGTAGGATAAAATTTTCTCATTCAGGCTTCCTTCATAGGAGGAAACAAGCCGTACAAGAAGGCAGCGGCCCACTCTAGATGACAAGAATAGCAGGACTTCTCCAGAGCTTATCTGTTCTAAGCGATGTTCCTAGACACTATGCAACCTTTCCAGAGAAAATAGAACCCTACCGCTGCGCTAAGGATAGAACTTACGGAGATGTTCTATGTTCCAATGATTGGGTAGAGGTACCCCTACTCTGTGGCTAGGTGGACACACCCAGGGCGGCATACATGTGCCACTCGGAAGGGACCCTCCCAGCACGCTTGGGCACGGGATGAGCCCATGGTGATTTCCGGGGGGCAGGATGTCCTCAGCACCATACACCAAGAAGAAGGGTGTTTCCCCTGTTGAGCGATTGAGGGACGTTCGGCTAGCCCACAGTGCACACAGAAGCTCTTGAACCCAATAGGCACCATGCTTCTTTAAGCTGTCGTAGGTGCGCGTATTGAGTCCCCTAAGTATCTCGGCGTTTGCTCTTTCGACTTTACCGTTACTCTCTGGTGAGCAACAGAGGCATAGAAAACTTGGATGCCAAGGTCTTCGCAGTAGTCTTGGAACACTGCACTGGTGAACTGGGTCCCGTTGTCGGTGATGATTCTGTTTGGGACCCAAACTGGCAGATGATCGACTTGATGAACTTGACTGGTGACTTCTTGTTGACAGTTACTATAGGGGCAGCTTCCGGCCACTTGGTGAACTTGTCTACGGCGACGTAGAAGTACTAGTACCCAACGACGGTTCTGGGGAATGGTCCTAGGATGTCCAGCCTGCACACAGCGAAGGGCCATGAGGGCGGGGTAATCTGCAGCGTCTGCGTTGGTGTGTGGATATACTTGGCGAGGAATTGGAACGCCTTGCATCTCTTGACCAGGTCGACGGCATCCTGGTGAGCTGTCGGCCAGTAAAAGCCATGCCGGAAGGTTTTGCCGACCCGCGTGCAGGAAGATGCATGGTTCACACACTCGCCTCCATGGATCTCTGCGAGCAGGTCGCAGCCCTCCTCCCAGGTTATGCACCACAAAAGGATGCCATTAGCGCCACGCCGGTAGAGATCCCCTTCTACCAGCGTGTCTCTTAGCCAACCGAGCGATCTATTCAGCGGCTACACGTTCATCGGGAAGGAAATTGTCTTTCAAGCAGTCTCGGATCTCCGTGATCCATGCGTCGGGACCTACTTGAGCACTTTGATCTTGAGCATCGGGTTGCACGGAGTCCCCGGTGATGCTTACAATTCTTGGCAGGCACCATGGTAGCAGGGCCACCAGGACCACCAACTTTGAGGTGCTGATCTTGCCCCATTCGCCTTGTTTGGTCGGCCAGGAGGTAGGTCGCAGCACCTTCCTTTTAAAGATCCCCTCAGGCACCGGAGCCCAAGTGGAAGCCTTCGTTGACAGGTTGTCGGCCATTGTGTTGTTGGCGCGGGGAACATGGCACAAATCCAAGGATAAGAAGTCCTTCTTCAACTTCTGTACTTGGAGGAGATAGGCTGCAAGCTGTGGGTCGTTGCAGCAGAACTCTCCCTTGACTTGCTGGATGATCAGCTAAGAATCACCCTTGACCAACAATTGCTGGACGCCAAGGGATAGTGCGGTCTTTAACGCAAAGATGAGAGCTTCATACTCCACCATGTTGTTGGTTGCTCTCCGGTTGGTGTAAGGAGAAGAACCCCCGCTCCAGCACCTTGCTTGCGCGAGGAGCCATCGAACAAGAGAGTCCAGTAAGGCTCAGTGAAGACCTGAGCTCTAGTGTAAGGGCCCAAGTTTTTCACGTGCTAAAAGTGTTCATCAGACCCACACCTCTGCTCATTTGTGGTAATCACATGAACACATTTGAAGAGCATGTAACCATCGTAAATGGATTTATTAGGAGATGAACTCACAAAATGCAAAGTGGTATTTCCCACATGCATCATATAGGGGCTGAGCATATGATTAACTCCTAAACTTTGTTAGGAATGCTCATGCCAAATTTCACCCAAATCCAAACCTATTTGAGGTACTTTTGGGTAAAATCATTAAAGGCTACTTTGAACTTAAATTCAAATTCAAACACATTTCATCCCATGAACTCAAAAGTGGGATTCATATTCACACACAGCACATTTTTATGAGCTCACACACCAATTTTCACTCCATTTGGAGTTGATCTTGACATGAGCCATTTGGGCGAATTGAAACCACATTTGAATTTCAGCTTTACCTTTTGCTATGAATTCATCCAAACCAAATCATAGTTTGAAGTATTCAAATCCGAAGGGTCATTTGGTGGTTTTATCAAATGGCAATGGGTATTAAGATCACCATATTCAGAGCAGTAGGGAAATTCAAGTTTCTAGGACAGAAATGGAAATTGGGACCAAAATGTCAGTGAGCCAACTGACTTGCTCCCGAAGGCTTGTTACTCTGTTTCACTCGGATCATACCGAAACAAATTTCAGAGCGCCACCGAGGGAGTACCAAGCCACGTCGTTTCAAATTCATCGCTCTGGAGAGTGCTCGGGCCTTCTTCAACTCACGAGGGGATCTTTTGGCTCGCCCACACCGACTCAACTCGGCTTTCGCCTTCTCCTCGCGAGCAAGAGCAGAAACTCGGAACAGCTCACGCCGCCGCCTCGGTTTCAATCGGGAGACATCGCTAGCTCATGGGTAAAACCTCTCTGAGCTGCAAAACAGTGACCTAGACTCTCCTCCTACTTCCCCGTCACGAAAACAGGCCGAGTTCGGCTTCCCTCAACCACAACCAAGATTTTTCGCGGCAACCAAAAGATTTCTGAACCTTGGGCTCTCGTGGACAGACCTAGCAGTAACTTGTCATGCCCGAGCAAAGGCACCCTGAGACACGCTAGGACTTTGTGCTGCTCACCTCCGAACCTCAGCCTGAGTGGTTGATCGCCGGCGAAGAATTTTGGGTTTTTCTTCCGCTCGGTGCAAACCGACCATCAGGTAAGGTTTAGAGGAATTCACACTCAAAGTTCGTTTAGAGTTCACCATATTAGGCACAAGCAAGCTAGACTTGCTAAGGAAAAAATTCTTTTGGAACAATAGCGGAAAACCATCGTTAGAAGCACCATTTCAAGCTTTTGCAATGGCAACCCGGTGGGAGACCTAGGTTGCACGGTGCAACCCAAGTTAGAGACTTCCTCAAGCCAATTTGATTGCATGACAATGATCTACAAGCGTCACTGGTTCTGTAGAGCCAAGAAACGTCGTGTTTGGCAGGCTAACTCATCGGGTCAACGCTGCCGGAGTGAAGCCGAGCCGCTGCACCGTCGCGGGCTATGTTGGAGGTCTTGCCGGCTCGGAGAAACTACATAAGGTGTTTAGAACATCGGGTTAGGTCCTGGCAGCGAGCCGGACCTCGGCAGATGGCCAGGAGGTTGGTTTCCAGCGAACTCTGGCGAGGTCGGCGCAGGCGCGCACACGCGGGAGCGCGGGAGGTTGAAGATGAAGCCCGACCCCATGCGTCAGCCACTCAAGTGAACTGAATCGGATTGTCTGTGGCTCCGGGTCCATTTTTGGCTGTGCAGTGAAACTCAGTGGCCCCGTGTGGCATTGTCTGAGGAGTCGCCACGTAGCCCAGGACCCACTGGCAAGATTTAAACATTTCCCGATTTTCAGTTTTGAGTTCAAACTTCAAACACACATAACTTTGGCTAAGAATGTCCAAATTGAGTGAATCAAATTTTGTTGGATTCAGCTCTTGGAGTACTTTCCATCAAAACAAGTTTCACTCCATGAAAACCTTTATTTTCCCAGAATTAATTCTCCAAAATTTAAAATGTTGAGAATTTTAACTGGAGATACCTTTGGTGGAAAATTCTGAAATTTGGCCAAGATGTTCCTTATAATATCCCTGAATCACCAAAACAATTTCAGATCCATCTGAGCTAATTTAGAAACATTTTTCAGATTTTCTCTGAACTTGTGTAGCTCATATATTTTGTTAGGACTCCCCGAATTAGATGAAACCAATTCCATTAGAATCCTTTGAAACTCTAGTTTCCAAAAAGAAATGGCTTGCTCCATGAAAATCCCTAGAAAACCATAAGAGTTCTAAATATGTCCAAATACACATTTATTTCGGCAGGGCTCAAAAGAGCTTTGATTCAGATGAAATTTGGCTAAGTTCCTGTTTAGGTTTTCAGCAAACCACAGTAAAAATTTCAGAGTCAAAAGGACTGTGTAGCTATACTTATAGTATTCACCGTATCATTTCAATACAGATGCATTCAAATTTGGCACACATCGTATTTGCTTTTCGTGTAGTCGCTAAAATCGATGAAGACCCAGAGGTGCTGGACTTAATTAATCCAAAAGAACAATTAGCTAACGATCAGCAGCAAGGAAAGCTCCGGTTTGCATTAACCTGATTTTAAAGACTTATGTTTTGATCAGTTACTTTATGTATTTCCTACAAATGTGCATCTTGATTGGAAACCCAATTGCATAGCCAAGAGAACCATGGGTTTTGGACTTAGAATTCAAACCTCGAGTAGCTACTGCAATGCTAATATGGTATAGGATTCGATACAAGTCGAGTAATTGGAACTACTCGTGAGAATAGGCTAGAGGCACACCACTCGGTTAGAAAGATAGACAATGAATCACAAGGCAAGAAAATGAGACCGAGCGGAGAGTAAGGGCAGGACTTTGGGGCCTTGGTGCCATATCTCTGCTTGTATCGATTGAGGACCGAGCCGTGTGCGGGCCTGTTGAACAAGCTAGAACAGTACCAAAGACCTTCCGGATATATGGGAACCGGGAAACCGATGTAATTCGGGTAGCGATCTGTTGAGGCATTGCTTGTCATCTATAGGGTAGGTTGAGAGCAGCGAGGTGTAAATCGGCTAGTGGGCACCAAGGATGCTCCGCATTGAGACCAACTGCTCGGGACGATAGGACTGGTTCAACACTTGGCTAACGGATGAGAGGTGGTTGCGTACAATGTCTGTGATGGTTGCTGAAGGAAACATCGAGTACGGGCGTACGTGATGGGTTATTTGGGTAACCCTGCAGGTGTAAATCGATTATAATCGCCGTCCCTCGTGGTCAGTGAGTACCACTTGTTCACCGTACCGTAACGTAGAAAGAACAGGCTAGTTTTCATGATAAATATTGCTGTTTGAAAGCTTTACGTTGCATGTTAATGAAATGCTTTAGTTTAGCGCAAATCAAAGTTCTTTTCAACCTTAGGCAAAGTACATAAGAGAAATGTGTTTCTTCTTTGATTGCGGATTTCATATGTGTCATAGCACAAGGTTCCTACTAACTTCTGGCTAAAACTTGAAAGTAAGAGTCAACTAATTAGGCGTGTCTTTTGCAACATACTTTCCTATTATACACTGCAAACCCAGCATGCAGAGTTTCATGTTTAGGTGAGATAGGTCAGTCTTGCTGAGCCATCGTGCTCACTGCTTGTGTTTGAAGCGTTTGTAGGATTTTATGAGGAGGAAGCTCCTGAGTAGGAGACGGACCCCCAAGAAAGAAACACCGTCGAGTGGGAGCCGTGCACGCTGCCGTGTTAGTGTGCGTGTGTGCTAGTAGGAACATGTTCACAGGCTAAACAAGAACCTTTTTGGATAGTCTACTCCGCGAGTTAGACTACAACGTTATTTTTATGTAACTATATTCATAAACAAGTTTATGTAATAAAATTTTGCTTTCTCTTATTGCCTTTTATGTGTGTTATTGGGTGTTGTCCACACAGCACCCGTCAGCGAGATCCTTGTTTGTCGCTACCGTTGGGTCATGACATCTAGGCTCTGGTCTACCGGTGTCTTGACCCCCTGGCTGGCATGGTGGTGGTGTCCACTCTGCCACAAAATCGACTAGCACCTGACTCTTTACTGCATCACACGGTAAGAAGTGAAGCTCGAACTCCGCCAGCTCCGCAGCCCATTTAGCTATGTTTCCGGTTGCGTTGGGGCTGTGGACGACGGTTCTCAGCAGGTATGAGGTAACCACCGAAATCTTGTGAGCTTTGAAGTAGTGGCGCAGCTTCCTTGAAGCAACGAGGACTGCATAGAGTAGCTTGTGCACCTCCAGATATCTTGTCTTGGCATCGTGGAGGACCTCGCTGATGATGTAGACCGGATGTTGTATGGTTCGAACCCTTCCGGAGGGGTCCGATGCGTCTTTTTGTAGAGGTCCGGAACTCGGGGGGCCCTGGCCCCAGGGTCCAGAACTGCACTCTGGGAGCTCGGACCCAGATGCGCACTGGTCGTCAGGTCTTGATGGCTGAGACCCGACTAGATCTTCTCGGGGTGGTCCGGGACTCGGGGCCCCGAGGCCCCTGGGTCTGGGAGTGCATTCCGGGAACTCGGACCCGGATATGCATTGACCATCAGGTCCGACTGTTTGGGACCTTATTATCTCCCCATCTCTAGGGTCTCCTGTAAAGTCTGAGCCCTGGGGCTTTAGACCAACGGCAGCTGGAGCCTCATATAGGACTTGAGGTCGATGGAGTTCTGGCCGCTCTGCAACTAGAACCATGCTCACGACCTCAGTTGTGGCAGCGTGTAGAGGAGTAGAGGCTCACCTTGTTTCAGGGCCACCATGATCGGCAGCGTTGTGAGGAACTTCTTCAGCTCTTGGAACGCCTCATCCGCCTCCTCGGTCCATACGAATGGACCAGATCTGCGCAGAAGCTTGAAAAACGGAAGAGCCCGCTCAGCCAATCTAGAGATAAACCGACTGAGCGCAGCCAAGCATCCGGTAAGCTTCTGCACGTCCTTGATGCCGGCAGGGGGCCGCATCAGTTCTATCGCCTGAATCTTCTCTAGGTTAGCTTCAATTCCTCCGTGTGAGACCAAGAAAACAAGCAGCTTCCCAAGAGATACCCCGAAGACACATTTGTCTGGGTTCAACTTCGTGTGTGTCAAACGCAGTCTGTCAAAGACTAGGGCTAGGTTGTCGAGCAGAGATGCTTGCGACTTAACCTTCACTAGGATGTCATCGACACAGACCTCTACTAGGTCCTAAATGAGGTTCCCAAATGTTTTGTGCATTTCACGCACAAAAGTGGGAAGGGAATTCTTATGACCATAAGGTATGGACACGTAGCAGTATAGACCATCTATTGTGATGAAGGCGGTATACTCTTCGTCTTCCCTAGACATAGGTATTTGGTGGAAACCTGAATATGCGTCTAGGAAACACAGTAGATCACAACCGGATGTACAATCGACTATATGGTCTATACGGGGGAGAGGAAACAGATCCTTTGGACATGTCTTATTGAGGGCAGTGTAATCGATGCACATGTGTAGCTTCCCGCCAGCCTTGGGGATGACAACAGGGTTGGCCAACCATCGTGGATGGTGGACTTCTCAGATGAAGCCAGCGTCGAGCAGCTTCTTGATTTCTTCATGGATGAAGCCTTGCCGCTCGATGGATTGCTTCCGAGGCATCTGTTGGACCGTCCTGGCGTCGGGGTGGATCTTCAGTTGGTGCTCAATCACCTCCCTAGGGATCCCGGGCATTTCTGACGGTTGCGATGAAAACACGTCGACATTCGGCCGGGTGAAGGTGACGAGCGCGTCTTCCTATTTGTCACTCAGGCCCCCGGCGATTCGGGTGGTCTGAGCGACATCAGGACTGATTTGGACGACCTTTGACTGGCACGTCTTCACAGTCAGAGGGCTGCGCACGGGGTGTAGATGTCATCCCTCACTGACGCATGCTTGGAGGCGGCTGGCTAGCTTCAGCGTGACCAGAAGCGGCCTCCTGTGCTGCTGCCAGCGCTTGGATCTTTTCCAGCACTGAGACAGCCGCAGTGCGGTCACCGCGGATCTTAAGGACGCCACTCGGGGTTGGCATCTTCAGGACCAAGTAGCCGTACTGGGCTACCACTATGAACTGGTACAGGGCTGGCCTGTCGATTATGGCAATGAAGGGAGACTGACCTCTGCAACGTCGAAGACGACTCTTTCTGTTTGGTAGTTCCCAGGCGTCCCGAATGTCACCGTGAGGGAGATGCTACCGCATGGGAAGATTGGGTCCCTGCCTACCCCCGAGAACGGTCTCAAGGGAGTAAGTTGGGACATAGGGATTTGCAGCTTCTTGAAGGCTGCGAGGCTGATAACACTGAGAGACGCCCCGCCATCTATCAGCATGTGGTAGAGCTTCATGTTGGAGATGGTCGGGGCGACGAGGAGAGGGAGCTGCCCGGCGCCAGCCATGTTCTTGGGGCAGTCGGAGGCATCGAAGCTGATTCGCGTCTCCATCCACTTACGTGTAAAAGCCCAATATTTCACTTGCTTAAGTGTTCATCGCATCACCACAACTCAGCTCATTTTGTGAAGATCTCATTAACACATGTGAAGAGCAAGTAACCACCTTCAATAGGTTGATTAGGGGAAAAACTCACAAATCCAAAAGTTGGATTTCACACATGTAAACATGAAGGGCTGAGCTCACCATTAGAACCTAAACATTCTTAGGAATGCTCATATCAAGTTTCAGGCAATCCAGACCTTTTTGAGGCATTTTTCGATCCTATTGTAAAAAGGGCTAATTTGAATGCAAATTCAAACATAATCTACTTTTATCATCTGAATTCAAAATATGGATTCATATTCTTACTCAGCACATTTTTCTGAGTTACTCCACCAATTTTCTTCATCACTGGAGTTCATCTTATTGGGAGCTATATTTGAATTAATTCAAAACTGAATTTGAAATTCAAATTCAAGTGTGAATCAAATTTATCCAAACCAACTCCGATTTGAAGAATTAAAATTCATCTCATGACATTGTGGCTAAGTCTAAAATTTAATTGTGGGTAGCTGAGATATTTGCAGCAAAAACAAAAGAAAAGAATCAGAGGGGAAAAGTGGGCCCACATGTCAGTCATACTCACCGAGTGAACCAACTCACACGCGCGCTCTGTTCTTTGGGCTTCTTCAGCGGATGCCACCGAGCCGTTCCAATCGCCAGCTCCTCGGTTTGCCGTCGTGCTGGCGACCAGCTTCGGTGCCTCCTTGCTCACGAAGGAACCCCAGTGCTGCACACACAACAGCCGTGCCCTTCTCTGGTACGCGTGACAGAAAACACAGCCGCCACCCGAGCGCCTCTCGGTTCCTCGATGTACTGACGATACAGTCCGTATCACGGCCAACTTTCAACAGCAAAGAGACATGCCACCCTCTGCTCGAACCTACGGTGAAAACCCTACACCATTTGATGCACTGTCTGATGAGAATTTTCCATTTTACCGAGCGCGAGTTCATAGAGCCGAGTTGATCAAGTCTTCAAAATTCTTGATGCTTAGTCTATAGCAGCTCGTATCCATTGAACCACACGTCCTAGACCTCCATATGATCAACTAGAATCGACAAGCACCGAAAAACATCAAGTATCGGCTCTGTTCTTTGAGTTTTTTTGGGTCGCCATCGATGTTTGACCTAGGTCGGCGGTGAGCTCATACCTCCGGTCGTTTTTACGGCAAACCAGCTCCATATTCGTGCTTAGCACGTCACCACGGGGCTGTAGGAGGAAACCATGACCAAAATAAGGATCTGTAGATCTCGGGCGACCTCGCCGGAGTTCATGGTGCCGCTGTCACCGTCGCCGACTAGGTTCTGGCCGCCGAGAGCCCTAGCCGTCCCCACCAATTAGTTCCCCGAGGTCTAAAATCTAGGGGCGGCGAGTACCAGCCCGGGAGACGGCCGGGAACACCGTTCCAGTGGACCTCGCCGGCGTGCGCCGCCACCCGAGCATCTGGCGCGAGGTGGAGGACGACTGAGGGGGTGGAGCCCACGGTCAGAGTTATAAACATTTCCAATATTTTCAGATTTTAGTTCAAACTTCAAATGCCCATAACTTTTGCTAGGATGGTCCAAATTGAGTGAACCAAATTTTGTTGGATTCATCTCTCCGAGTATTTCCTAGCAAAACAAGTTTCATTCCTTGAAATCTATTCTTTTTCAAGAATTAAATCTCCAAATTTTAAAACATTGGGAATTTTATCTGGAGATTTCTATTATGGAAAATTCTGAAATTTCGCTAGGAGGTTAACTTGAAAATTCTTGAGTCATATGAAAAATTTCAGATCCATCCAAGTCCATTGAGTCCTCCTAATGGTGTGATTAATTGAACTACCCTGAAAAAATAGAAAAATGTACAGAAACATTTTCAGAATTTTCTCAAATCTTAATTAGGGCATAACTTTCTGTAGGATTCTTTGAATTACATGAAACCAAATCCGTTAGAACCACCTCAAACTCTAATTTCCAGAAATAATGGTTTGATCCATGAAAATCCCTGGAAATCCTTAGAAGCTCTAGTAATGGCCATTTAGACATTTATTTGTGCAGGGAGCAAATGAGTTTTTTTTTCAAATGAAATTTGGCCAAATCTCTGGTTAGGTTCTTACTAAGCCACAGTAAAAATTTCAGAGTCAAAAGGGATGTCTAGCTAGAGTTATGGTCTTTATATGCTAAATTCAACACACATGCATTTAATTTGACACATATCGTTATTTGATTACATGTAGTCGTTGAAGGCGAGGAGGCTCCGGAGATTTTGGACTTCATAACCCCGGAAGAACATATAACCTATGACCAGCAGCAACAAGGCAAGCCCCAGTTCGCATTTAACAATTTTTATCATGTTTTGCTTTATGTTCACTTAGTTTGAAGTATGATTGTGCAATAAGTGTAGGATGATTGAAACTCTAATTGCATAACCAGATTCTCCTAAAGAGATGAGGGTAGTGTCTAAGTTCTCGAGTAGATCATGCTTGGCTTAATGTTTATAGACTTCGGTACAAGTCGAGTAGTTGGAATCTACTCGCGAGTATAGGATTCGCCACATACAGGATTGGTTCGAGATGTGAGATAACTTTAGTAAGAAAAATGAGACTAGGCAGGGGCGTAGGATGCAACAGGAGGAAGTCTTGTGTGCGTAGCCCTGCCCATGTCGACTGAGAACCGATCCTTGTGCGGCCAACGCTGATCAAGTTTGAATGTACCGAAGGCATATCGGATATATGGGGTCCGATAAACTGATGTAACCTATGCCCCCGGGTGTCGAGGCATAACACACCAATTTATATGTGTAGGTTGAGGGCAGCAAGGTGGAAATCCACTAACGGGCATAGAGGGACGCTCTTTGTATGGAACCTCCTGTCCGTTTCAGTGCGACCGGTTCGACGTTTGGGGGTGTTTGGTGAAAGATTGTTCCGTACGACTTCGAGTGAGCGTGCTATGCATCTCCGAGGATGGGCGTACGTGACGTGCTATTCGGGTATCCCTGCAGGTGTATATCGAGTTGATTCGCCGTGCCTAGTGGTTATGAGTACCGCTTGTTCACTGAGTCGTGACGTAGGTATAAATATGGAATGTTTGTGATACATTACTGCTGCTATGAATAACATGTATTGCTACATGCGTGCCACCAAATATTGCTCACTAAATTTCAGATTTATGACTGTTAACTTGTGGCTAAAATATGAATTATGGATGAACTTGTAAGTGTGTCCTTTGCTGCAAACTGCTATCCTATTTTGGAGTACTACTTGCATGTAGAGTTTCATGTATAGGAGAGTCGGTTAAGACTTGGTGAGCCATCGTGCTCACGGTTGCTGCTATGAGTGTTTACAGGTGAGGAGTACCCCACGGACTAGGAGTACAAGTCCGCCGGTGAGGGCTACCCTCCCTCGGGGACTACGGCTGTGTGGGAGCCGTACACGCCGTGGTGATTCTGAGTGAAGCTAGTGTGGGTTGTCCGTAGGGCCGGACAACTAACTTTTGCTAGTTAGGTGTTGGTGTGAGTTGTACAAATATTTTCCGCTGCAGTACACTCTGTATAGGAGTTATGAACTGAAGGTTGTACTACTTCTGTACAAATTCAGCATGTTTCAATGTAATACTATGTTTCCTTATTCTGTGTGCTATCGGGTATCACATCATGCGGCATCACCCTCTGTGATTTTGGAATGTACGGATTTCGGTCCGTCACAGGCTGGCATCAGAGCTGCTTAGGGGAGAGCACACTAAATAAGGATAGTATTACGGGAAAACTTAGGATTACGGTGAGAAATCGCTAGTTTGCCCACATAAGGACTATATTAGTATAGTTACTTAAAGTGGCATGACTAACCTACTTGTTATAATTCTAAATTTTGATTACGTCACAACGCACCTACGCTCAGGTAAACATAGTATGGAACGCCACCGAAAGCGGTTCAATTTTGGTTAGCTCGCTCATGCAAGGAATGTGGCATGATATGTTCCATTTGGCAACGGACGGAAAGTGAATATGTTTTCTAAAACTCTTCATGTTTTACAGACATATGAACGGCACTAGCCTCCACTGGGCAAACCCAGTGGCAAGAGGAGGAGACTCCATCGTATGGCCTGTAACACGAAGTATGTACTCTAGAACTTTTATGTTCTATGGGGCATACAAAAACGCTGGTCCACCGGTGTGCTTAGTTGCAATGGTGTGGAGCCCCCCATCGGATGGTGAATAACCCGGCCATGTACCTTGAGACGTGGCTTCACTCAAGGATGGCCGTATGGAAATGATACGGGCGTATGTATTTACTTCCAAATATGGACCTGCCTGAAATGACAAAAACCTCTGAGTGAATCATTATTGAGTGTTCTTCTGCAGGTGCTAACCACGCATGTATTCCGTGTAGAGCGCGTTTGCGAGAGACCGTTTTTAGTGCCACGGTTGAGTCATATATGCCGGTATAATTCGGTTAGTATTTTCCATTTTGTGACGAATGTAGTACCAACATGTAATAATCATTATTGCATTAAAAACAACTTAAAATGTAAATAATTTAACCAATCTTAGTTCTTAGGACTCTGGTCTGAAGAAAAATTCAAAAATTTGAGTAGTTCAGCCCAAGGAACTCGAAAAACAGAGTGCTCTGTTTCTGGAAGCAAGTTTGCTGGGTTTAGACAGAGCATAACTCAAATGTTATTTAGCCAATGAAGTGTATACTGTCCAGAACCAGGACAGACTCAAAACTCTCTCTGGACTGTTCTGTTTTTCAAGCATAACTTCCTGTAGAGAAATCTAAAATAATCATAGGATACATTTTTGGAAAGGTTAGGAGATGTGTTACATATTTGTAATTCAAAGTTTTTACAGTTGCAGTACTGAATTCAGTGGACTTTTGAGTTTAAAAACAGGAACTTTCAAAGGAGGTGCTGTTGAAATTCTTCCAGAAATTCTGTTGACTTTGAATTATCATAACTTTATAACCAGAGCTGTTCTGGGGGCAAATAAATACTAGATGGAAACATGCTGAAGTTAACCTTAACTTTGTTATTCACCTTGAGTTATCAAAATTCCATGTACCAGGTCAAAATCTGGGATAAGTAGAAACTGGTCATTTCGGGCAGAGGAATCAACAGTTGAACTCATTTGAGGGATTGTTGTAACTATTGGGATTTTATTACGTCCAATGGTATAGGACATACTCATGAGTCGTTATCTTCAACTAGTGAAGAATTTCAATACTTTTAACCACTCAAGTTCTTGTAACTAGAGGCCATGTTTGTGTCTTATTGAAGATGAAAGGTAGTATACATCATGACAAAAGCGATATTAACGTCTCGTAGTGACCAAATCTAGTTGAGATGAACCTCCAAAGAGGAAGTTCATCAATGTGGATTTCACTAATTTTTATTTGGTCTTGTAATGGTGTAGCTTGTGCAAAGTTATTATATTATCCATGAACGAGATGTATCACATGTTTACCGTCATTATGTTTTACTACAATTTTATGGACTGCATGGAGTATGCTGTGGGACTGATTGGATTGTCGTTATGGTTGCAGATGGTTCGTACCAGACACACGCATGAGCTCAGGGGATCATTTCAGCAAGGGGGTGATGACTCCCAGCCACTTTCCTACGACAACGCTGTGAGATATATGTGTGCTGAATACATTGGCTTTGACGATAAAAGTTTTTAATACTACCAAAACACCTTTTTAACAAGATCCGACTCTAGGTCCGACGATAGGTACGACTTGTTTTGGGTAGCTCCGGCAAGGTCCGATGTAAGGTCCGACTTGCTTTGTCTAGGTCTGACTTATTTTGGCTAGGTCCGACTTGTTTTTGCTAGCTCCGGTGCTAGGTCCGACTAGCTTTGGTAAGTTCCGTGCTAGGTCCGACTAAGCTTTACTAAGCTCCTGCGCTGGGTCCGACTAGCTTTGGTAAGCTCCGGTTCAAGGTCCAGTTAGCTTTGGTAAGGTTCGGAGCTTGATTGCAATGGTTCTGCTTTTAACTTGCAATGTTTCGAACTTGCTTTACTCTTATAGAAAGTTTTCTTAGTATTATTTTACTAAGTTTTTTGTCTGTTTTGGTGGTTATGGCTGATATCATTTTGCTATGGTTTACAACATGCTTATGTGAGGTGCTCACGTAAGATGTTGTAGTTTCGGAACTAACAAGAGTCAAGTCGAGGACTTGTGCTCGGAAGTATTGGTTGTTTATTCATATGCAGGTGTTGCTTGAGTTCAAGACATGGCTGGTGACGGGATCCATTGAACTAGTCTTAGGGAGAAGATGAGGTTCAACAACCAAGTTCAGGAGGAATTGTGGTTGAGTTGATCGGGAGGTTGCGAAGTATGATTGAATCAATAATAATGCATATGAAGGTATCTTGGACGTCGTTGGAAGATGTTTGCACATGTGCAAGGAGTGCATGGACGTGGCTGCATGGTTCCAAGGCGTGATGAAGAGATGTGGACGTAAAGAATTGGTCGGAAAGGTCCAACCGACTAGGTTATGGACTCAGGCTGCGGCTGAGTCGTGTTTGACTCAAATATGGAAAGTTTTGAGTTGTTATGATAGGATTTCGTGTGGGTCACAAATTTGAGTTGTTTTAGGAATGTTTGGGACGTTACTAAGGTGTTTGGAAGTCTTAAGATTGCTTCTATCTGCGTGTAGAAGAGTCTTGAGCAGTATTGGAAAGTTACAGTTTGAATCCAAGTAGGAGTAGGAGTTTGAATTGGGTTTGGCTTAGGGCTGGTAATATAAGCAAGGGAGGCCAAGGCTCGTGGGTACACGACTTTTGGGCTGTTCCTCTTGTGTTTTGATAAACAAAATTCGTATTCTAAAGGAACTTTTGTGCCTTGTTCGTCTGACTTGTTTCAGACAAGTTTTTCTCGTCGAGTTTCTGTTCAGCACTACCTTGCTTCGGTGGTTTTATCATAACTCGAGTTTTACAGATACAATTGATGTGATTCTTTTTGGGTTGTTTTCAAAACTTGATTATGTATCATCTATGAAAATTTCACGGTCATTGAATTTGTGGTTTCTGATCTACACGAGTTTCTTTGCAGTATTCCAGAACTGTTTTTCTCGCGTAGGACAGATTTACCTTTGTTGATCTTTCGATCGTAACTTGAGTTTCTCTCAACGGATTTTCATGATTCTTGTTGTGACGTCTTCATGACTTGATTCTCTACAATCTATACTAGTTTTGTCACAGTTAAACACGTTTAGATTAGTCGCACACATGGTTTCTTTAACAGATCAGTTTTCTGCTGAGTGGTGTTTTGTTGCTTCCGCTGAAAAGTTTTAATCTACTATTCACCCCCCTCTGGTAGCTTTACACGTGTACTTCGATCCTACAAACACCCCGCAGCAACATCCACCGCCGCTTCCTCTGCTTACGCTAGAGGATGTGACCTCGGCGCTGGTTGGCTCTCATGAGGAGCAGACTGACCTGCTCCGCACGATTGTGCAGAACACATCCCAGGTGGGGACGCGTCAAGAAAGGGGGCCTCGTGAGCCCCACATCACTACGTACTCGGATTCATGAGTACGCATCCTCCGGTGTTCACAGAAGAGGCGGAACCACTGGAGGCCGACAACTGGCTGCGGACGATCGAGTCCAAGTTCGGGCTGCTCCAATGCATGGAGTGGCAGAAGCCTCTCTTCGTGGCACAGCAGCTTCCCGGTGCCGCCGGTGCATGGTGGGCGAACTATCTTGCCTCACTACCTGCTAGCCACGCCGTGGAATGGGCAGAATTCTGGGAGGCGTTCCATTTCTATCACATACCTCCCGGTATGATGAAGAGGAAGTTCCAAGACTTCTTGGAGCTGAAGGAAGGCAGGAGGAGTGCCCATGACTACTCCCGTGTGTTCAACCATCTGGCGCAGTACGCATCGGACTACATCTCCACCGAGGAGAGGAAGCGCAAGCAGTTCTATTGGGGTTTAAATCCTAAGATGAAGACTCACCTCGGGCAATGTAATCGCAACACCTTCAACGACCTTATTGATGACGCAATTCTCCAAGAAGATGCTCAGTGGGAATTTGCTGCCGATCAATGAAAACACAGCGCTCCACCGAGCAATGGGGGTGGAGCTCCTCAAAAATACCGAATGGTGTATCGGACACCATCCGGTCAGCTGTGGCATCCACCGGCATGACCACAACAGTGTGGGGGTCGTCCTTATCATCCATCCTCATTCCGACCGCCGATGCAACCACCGCGACCGCAACAGCAGCAACAGTAGCAGATGGTACCTGGGCGTTTCCACAGCCACAACACGCCGCGGGATTCCGTCCACCGGTCAGCGGAGGACCGCATCGCTACACATTCTATCAGGCCGGTCATTTCTCGAAGGACTGCCCACAGGGGCAGCAAAGCAGGGGGCAATCCCAGTATCAGGGCGGTGCTCGAGGCTGACTACCAGCTAAGAAGGTAGGTCAGCGACCCGGGGGCATTCGTTACCTCGACAATGAGGACGCCCGGGAAGGAGAGAACGTGCTGACGGATACGCATACCCCGATGTGTTTCCGGATGGTCTTCCGGGCATGCCACTTGAACGGGATGTTGAGTTCAAGATTGAACTTGCATCCGGGACTACACCAATATCGCGGAGACCGTATAAGATGGCTCCGAACGAGCTGGCTGAGTTGAAGGAACAGTTCAATGACTTGTTGAGAAAGGGTTTCATTAGACCGAGTTTCTCACCATGGGGATGCTCGGCGCTGTTCGTAAAGAAGAAAGATCAAACCTTGAGATTGTGTGTGGATTACCGACCCCCCAACGCCGTCACCATCAAGAACAAATATCCACTGCCCCGCATTGATATCCTGTTCGATCAAGTTGTTGGTGCAAGTGTGTTTTCCAAGATGGACCTTTGCTCTGGGTATTATCAGATAAAAATCTGAGCAAAGGATATTCCGAAGGCGGCATCCTCGACGAGATATGGACTATATAATATTTCGTCATGTATTTTTGTCTGACCAATGCTCCCGCACATTTCATGTACCTCATGAACTCGGTACTCATGCCGGAGTTGGACAAGTTCGTGGTGGTGTTCATTGATGATATCTTGGTTTACTCCAAGTCAGAAGAAGAACACGCCGAACACTTACGTATCATCCTTCAATGATTGTAGGACCATAATCTCTATGCCAAGTTCAGCAAATGTGTGTTTTGGATCAGCCAGGTGCCATTCTTGTGACATATCATCTCAGCGGAAGGCATTGCGGTTGACCCAAGCAAAATTGAACAGGTGCTGAAATGGAAAGCCCTCACTTCTGTCCATGAAGTCAGAAGCTTCCTCGGGTTAGCGGGATATTACCGGAGGTTCATCCCGATTATATCCAAGCTTGCTAAGCCGATGACTGAATTATTGAAGAAGGGGACGAAATATGTTTGGAACTTAGCATGTGATGGAGCGTTCCAAGCATTTGTGAAGCATCTCACAACAGCCCCAATCTTAGCTCAATCGGATATGACCAAGCCTTTCGATGTATATTGTGATGCGTCCGGTATCGGGCTTGGCTGCATATTGATGCAAGAACGACGGTGATCGCATATGGCTTACGCCAACTTTGAAACCATGAGCAGCACTATCCGAATCATGATCTTGAGCTCGCTGCTGTGGTATTGGCGCTGAAAATGTGGAGACACTATCTTCTTGGAAACTTGGTGCATCTCTACACCGACCACAAGAGCTTAAAATACATCTTCACCCAGAAGGAGCTGAATATGAGACAAAGGAGGTGGTTAGAATTAATCAAAGACTACGAGATTGAAATTCATTACCACCCCGGCAAGGCGAATGTGGTTGCCAACAAGCTGAGTCGAAAATCGCATGTCCATAACCTTACTGTTACACCGATGGAAGATGAAGAACCGAGTTTATACTTGGTTCCATATGGATCACTCTACAACCTTGCTATCATACCTACTATTAGGGACGATATTATTGCAGCTCAGAAGATTGACAAAGGCATGGCACATCTCCGGAAACGGATAGACTGCGGTGATATCAAATATTTCTGGAAGTATGAAGAGGGGGCACTATGGTTCAACGACCGCATAGTCGTACCCCGGAATATGGAGTTGATAAGGAAGATCCTTGATGAAGCTCACTTGTCTAAGTTTTCCATTCATCTGGGCAGCAACAAAATGTACCAAGACTTGAAGAGTAAATTTTGGTGGACACGGATGAAGCGGGAAATCCTGAAGTACGTATCCGAATGTGACACGTAAAGATGAGTGAAGGCTGATCATATGAGGAAATCAGGGCTGCTGCAACCCCTGAAAATTCCCGCATGGAATTGAGAAGATGTGAGCATGCATTTTATTGTGGGATTACCCTGACCTTTCACAAGCATGATTCCATTTGGGTAATCATTGACCGGTTAACCAAGTCGTATCACTTCATTCCCGTGCATACACATTTCCATGCCAGCAGTTATGTGGAGTTGTACATTGCAAGAATTTTATGCTTGCATGGGGTACCCAAGACCATAATCTCAGATCGAGGGGCACTGTTTGTGGCTCATTTGTGGGAGCAGTTGCACGCTGCTTTGGGTACCAAACTGATTAGAAGCTCTGCCTATCACCCTCAGACAGATGGGCAAACTGAGAGGGTGAATCAAGTGTTAGAAGACATGCTGAGAGCGTGTGCCATCCACCACGGTAACAATTGGGATGATCATCTACCGTTGGTGGAATTCTCGTGTAACAACGGCTACCAAGCGAGTATCAAGATGGCACCATATGAGGTTCTCTATGGTCGCAAATGTCGCACCCCATTAAATTGGTGCGAATCCGGTGAAAGGGTCACGTTCGGGATTGATCTAGTGAACTACGCCAAAGAGCGAGTTTGGGTAATTCAAGAAAACCTGAAAACCACCCAGTCCTGACAAGAAAGTTAAACTGATAAGAGGCGTAGGCCGCTGCACTTCGATGTCAGGGAACACGTTTACCTTCGTGTGTCTCTGATGAAAGGCGTCCATCGATTCGGCGTAAAGGGGACACTCGCTCCCCGATTTATTGGACCCTATGCCATCACCGAGAAGTGTGGATCAGTGGCGTATAGTCTAGAACTACCGGCATCTCTCGCTGGTGTTCACGACATTTTCCATGTCTCACAACTCCGGAAATGTCTGAAGTATACAGCTGCTGTTCCCATTGAAGACATTTGCGAGTTACAACCGGATTTAACCTACGCTGAATATACGGTAGAAATTATTGATGAGAAGGCTCGGACCACGCGTAACTGAACGATGTGGTTCTACAAGATCTTGTTGAGCAACCACACCGCTGAGGAAGCGATGTGGGAGAGCAAAGATTTCCTTCGCTCAAATTACCCAGATTTCATGGCGTCTCATCAAGGGTAATTCCTCTTACATCTTCATCTCTTATTTTTGTAATATCGGGACGAGATTCTTTTAAGGGGGTAGGGATGTAAAAGCCCAAGATTTCACTTTCTTAAGTGTTCATCACATCACCACAACTCATCTCATTTTGTGAAGATCTCATGAACACATGTGAGGAGCAAGTAACCATCTTCAATAGGTTGATTAGGGGAAAAACTCACAAATCCAAAAGTTGGATTTCACACATGTAAACATGAGGGACTGAGCTCACCATTAGACCCTAAACATTCTTAGGAATGCTCATGTCAACTTTCATGCCAATCCAAACCATTTTGAAGCATTTTTGGATCCTATTGTAAAAAGGGCTAATTTGAATTCAAATTCAAATTTCAGCTACTTTTATCATCTGAATTCAAAATATGGATTCATATTCTTACTCAGCACATTTTTCTGAGTTACTCCATCAATTTTCATCATCATTAGAGCTCATATTGCCAGGAGCTATATTTGAATTAATTCAAAAGTGAATTTGAAATTCAAATTCAATTGTGAATCAAATTTAGCCAAACCAACTCTGATTTGAAGAATTCAAACTCATTTCATGACTTTGTGGATAGGTCTACAATTTAACTGTGAGTAGCTGGGATATTTGCAGCAAAAACAAAATGAATGAATTAGAGGGGAGAAGTGGGCCCACATGTCAGTCATACTCACCGAGTGAACCAACTCACACGCGCGCTCTGTTCTTCGAGCTTCTTCAGAGGACGCCACCGAGCCATTCGGATCGGCACCTCCTCGGTTTGCCGTCGTGCTGGCGACCAGCTTTGGTGCCTCCTTGCTCACAAAGGAACCCCAGCGCTGCACACACAACAGCCGTGCCCTGCTCTCGTATGCCGAAAGAAAACACAGCCACCACCCGAGCGCCTCTCGGTTCCTCGATGTCCCGGCGATACAGTCCGTATCGCGGCCAACTTTCAACAGCAAAGAGACACGCCACCCTCTGCTCAAACCTACGGTGAAAACCCTACACCATTTCATGCACTGTCGGATGAGAATTTTCCATTTTACCGAGCTCAAGTTCATAGAGCCGAGTTGATCAAATCTTAATTGTTGATGCTTAGTCTATATCAGCTCATATCCATTTAACCACACGTCCTAGACCTCCCTACGATCATCTAGGATCGACAAGCACCGAAAAACATCGAGTATCGGCTATGTTCTTCGAGTTTTTTGGATCGCCGCCAATTTTTTACCTAGGTCGACGTTGATCTCATAGCTCCGGGCGTTTTCACGGCAAACCAACTCCATATTCATGCTTAGAACGTCACCATGGGGCTGTAGGAGCAAACCGTGGCCAAAAAATAAGGATCTGTAGAGCTCGGGCGACCTCACCGAAGTTCATGCCACCGCTGTCGCCGTCGCTGACTAGGTTCTGGCCGGCGAGAGCCATCCCCACCAACGAGTTCCCCGAGGTCTAAAATCTAGGGTCGGCGAGTACCAGACCCGGAGACGGCCGGGAACACTGTTCCGGCGGACCTCGCCGGCGAGCGCCGCCACCCGAGCATCTGGCGCGAGGTGGAAGACGACTGAAGGGGTGGGTCCCGCGGTCAGACATTTCCAATATTTTCAGATTTTAGTTCAAACTTTAAATGCCCATAACTTTTACTATGATGGTCCAAATTGAGTGAACCAAATTGTGTTGGATTCAGCTTTTCGAGTACTTTCCAGCAAACAAGTTCCATTCCATGAAATCCATTCTTTTTTCCAGAATTAAATCTCCAAATTTTAAACTGTTGGGAACTTTATCTGGAGATTTCCTTTATGAAAAATTCTGAAATTTGGCCATGAGGTTCATTTGAAAATCCTTTATTCACATGAAAAATTTGGGATCCATCCATGTTTATTTAGTCCCCTAATGCTGTGATTAAGTGAACTGCCCTGATAATATAGAAAAAAGTACAGAAATATTTTTAGAATTTTCTCAAATCTTAATTAGGGCATAAATTTCTGTAGGATTCTTCAAATTACATGAAACGAAGTCCATTAGAACCATCTCAAACCCTAGTTTCCAGAAAGTAATTGTTTGATCCATGAAAATTCCTGGAAATCCTTAGAAGCTCTAGTAATGATCATTTAGACCTTTATTTGTGCAGGGCCCAAATAAGCTTTGTTTCAAATGAAATTTGGCTAAATCTCTGGTTATGTTTGCAACAATCCACAGTAAAAATTTCAGGGCCAAAAGGGATGTCTTGCTAGAGTTATGGTCTTTGTATGCTAAATTCAACACATTTGAATTTGACACATATTATTATTTGATTACATGTAGTCGTTGAAGGCTAGAAGACTCCAGAGATTTTGGACTTCATAACTACCGAAGAACATGTAACCTCCGACCAGCAGCAATAAGGCAAGCCCCGGTTTGCATTTAACAATTTTTATCAAGTTTCTCTTTATATTCACTTAGTTTTAAGTATGATTGTGCATTAAGTGTAGGATGATTGAAACTCTAATTGCATAACCAGATTCTCCTAAAGAGAGTGAGTGTAGTGTCTAAGTCCTCGAGTAGATCATGCTTGGCTTAATGTTTATAGACTTTGGTACAAGTCGAGTAGTTGGAATCTACTCGCGAGTATAGGATTCGCCACATACGGGATTGGTTCGAGATGTGAGATAACTTTAGTAAGAAAAATGAGACTAGGCTTGGGCGTAGGACACAGCCAGAGGAAGTTTTGTGTGCGTATCCTTGCCCGTGTCGATTGAGGATTGATCTGTCTGCGGCCCACGCTGATCAAGTTTGAATGTACCGAAGGCATATTGGATATATGGGGTCCGATAAAGTGATGTAACCTATACCTCCGGGTGTCGAGGCATAACACATCGATTTATAGGTGTAGGTTAAGTGCAGCAAGGTGTAAATCCGCTAACGGGCATAGAAAGATGCTCCGTGTATGGGACCTCCTGTCTGTTTCGGAGCGACCAGTTCGACGTTTGGGCTGTTTGGTGAAAGATTGTTCCGTACGACATCGATTGAGCGTGCTGTGCAGCTCCGAGGATGGGCGTACGTGACGTTCTATTCGAGTATCCCAGCAGGTGTATATCGAGTCAATTCGCCGTCCGTCATGGTTGTGAGTACCGCTTGTTCATTGAGTCTTGACGTAGGTATAAATATGGAATGTTTGTGATACATTACTGCTGCTATGAATAACTTGTATTGCTACATGTGTGCCACCAAATATTGCTCACTAAATTTCAGATTTATGACTGTTAACTTGTGGCTAAAAGATGAATTAAGGATGAACTTGTATGCGTGTCCTTTGCTGCAAAGTGCCATCCTATTTTTGAGTATTACCTGCATTTAGAATTTCATGTGTAGGAGAGTCGGTTAAGACTTGCTGATCCATCGTGCTCACGGTTGCTTCTACGAGTGTTTACAGGTGAGGAGTACCCCACGGACTCGGAGTACGAGTCCAACGGTGAGGGCTACCCTCCATCGGGGACTACGGCTGTGTGGGAGCCGTACAAGCCGCGGTGATGCTGAGTGGAGATAGTGTGGGTTTTCTGTAGGGCCGGACAACCAACTTTTGCTGGTTAGATGTTGGCGTGAGTTGTACAAATACTTTCCACCGCAGTAGACTCTGTAGAGGAGTTATGAACTGAAGGATGTACTACTTCTGTACAGATTCAGCATGTTTCAATGTAATACTATGTTTGCTTATCCTGTGTGCTGTCGGGTGTCGCATCATGCGGCACCACCCTCTGTGATCCTGGAATGTATGGATTTCGGTCCATCACATTACAATGTGGCGCCGGACCAGGGGCTGGGGTGGCTCCTCCATAAATCACGCAGAGCATGCCAGCTGTTTGACCATCAGGCACGCTGACCGTCTGGCCAGACCTGCCCGCTCTGGATTGGGAGATAGCCTCGTCATCTTCCACCTGGAAATGACGGTGAGTTGGGCTAGAAGACTCACCATGAGAGGTTATGTTCACCATGGTCGTGTGGAGAGCGCGAAAAGCCCCCCTCCATTCTGGCGAGTCAAATGTCAGAGTTTGTGAGCTGCGATACTCCTCCCGGCCTGCTACGGAAGCAGCCCGCGAGGTTCTTTTATTGGAGGGGGCTTGGCGCCATCACGCGATCGGGCTCGAGGGAGAGGATGAACACCGAGATTTACGTGGTTCGGGCCGTCAGAGCATAATACCCTACGTCCACAGGAGTGCTTGTTGTATTGTTTGCTTGTATGTGCGTGAGAGGGTGCTGGGTTGTAAACCCCTTGTCGGATCGTCAACCCAGTCCTTTTATAGTCCAAGACCGGGTGGTTACAATGTGGCTTGGGGCCCAACAGGTGGCAGTATGCGAACCCTATACATGATCTACGGTTTTGTACTCTGAGTAGAGCAGTCGATGGGGGAGTTAAGTCCCGCCGCCTGGTGCGCTGAGCGCCAGTGTCCCTGTGTCAGGTGATGATGAAGATGCCGTCTTGTCGCCGCGTCTTCTCTCCCTACTTTGGTGGCTTCATTCCGTTGGGCGGTACAGTACCGCTGTGACGCTTTGCCATCCTGTCTTGTCACTGTAATGGCGAACGGGCAGAGGACGGAGGCGTGCGTAGTGCGCCATGCTTCTGGGGAAGGCGTGAGCCTTGAATGCACAGCCTGACAGCACACGTCCACCTTGACTTCGTCGACCCACGGCCCATGATGGACCGTGGAGCACATGGACGCTTCGGAGCTCTTATCGACGGGTTTGGAGCCAGGAGACACTTGGCAGCTCTGGACCTCACATCGGTGGGGAGGCTCGGACGGGAGCCTAGGGCATGTGTCAGCTCAGGAGCTCTCCTTAGCAGGGAGTTTGGGGACCACCCCGTGGTTCACCCACTCCAGGATCGCATAGGGTGGTGCCGTGCGATAAGGCACCCAACAGCACACACGAAAAGATTAAACAACAACATACAAACTTTTATTTGATATAAAACAGAGGAAGTGATTTACAAAACTTAATTAGCAGCAGAAGTATTATTTACAGCTAAACTCTCATCCTAGCTATCCAAAAGTGCAGCTGTCCAGCCCGGGGACGCTACACACTAGCAGCACTCCAACGAAGATCACGGCGGCGTGCAGGGCTCCATCTCGGCCTTGTACCCTGATGGGGGCATCGCCTCATCCTCGGAACCCTCCTCATAGCTCTCACCTGCATACAGCTCAAATATTGCAACTGTGAGCACGAGGGCTCAGCAAGGCTTAACCGACAACCCTAGGCATGGAACTCTACATGCAAGGATGTGTAAGATAGGAAAAAGGACCTTGCAATAAAGACACGCATACATGTTGATCCTTACTTTCAGTTTTATAGCAACAGTTTATTGAGCCTTAGGCAGCCCTTACATCGGAAGTCGACAATCAAACAAGAAACTCTTTCCTTCGATGTGGTGATGCCCAAAGTAGAAAGTAAACTTAATTAGCTCTACATCTACAGCAGACATGGTTTCCAAAACATTAATAATTCATCACAGCATATTATCATTCATCTGGCTTACTGTTCTTCTTCTTACTACGTCAGAGAACAGTGAACAAGTGGTACTCAAATAACCTCGAGGGATGGTGATTGCAATCAGGAGACACCCGGACAACACGTTGCATACACCCACTTTCAGAAGCGTGATTCCACACCCCTTCCTACTCTTTTGTATGCTGTTGGGTGTCTTCCTCACTGAACGCTCACTGATTTGTGATGCAAATCGTGTTGGAAGTCTAGAGGTGTGGTGTAGATCCAAAACTCAATTGGAGAACCGAATGAAAAGTGAGTCGGATGAGTTGTGGCGGCGCTCAACAAACACCAGCGCATTCCCCTCCTTTTATTAGCCGGAAGCCACACGTTTTCAACAACCTCAGCCCGGGTTTTGCACCATACAAATTTGAAAAGCATGCAGCACATGCATGTGCCATGCACGTATGGCCCAAAACCACCCCGGGTTGTGTTTGAAACAAATCAAAACACCCTCACACACACTAGGACTCGGTGCAACACATGTGACTCAGGACACACCCCTGGTTCTTGTCATGTGTGCTTTATTTCCTTGAAAGATAAGGAAACTAAACTATGATAAACCTCCATAAGTACTCAACAATCTCCCCCTACTTCTGAGGTTTGATCTTCTGAACTCCAATCTTCTCACGAAGTTCCTGAAAATGTGTACGTCCCAGTGGCTTTGTGAGGATATCAGCATGTTCATCTTTTGTCCCAACATGCTCCAAGATGACTTCTCCACTATCAACACATTCTCTGACAAAGTGAAACTTGATGTTAATGTGTTTACTTCTATCATGCAAGACTGGATTCTTTGCCAAAGCAATTGCTGCTGTGTTATCCATCTTAATCACTGGTGGAGGTACTTGAATTCTTGTCACTTCTTCTAGCACATGCCTGAGCCAAACAGCCTGACTTGCTGCAGCTGCTCCAGCCACATACTCAGCTTCACATGTGGACTTTGCCACAGCCTTTTGCTTATGGGATAACCAGCTGATAGGATTTTCACTCAGGAAGAATATGACTCCTGTTGTGCTTCTCCTGTCATCCACATCTCCCCAAAAATCACTATCACTATAGCCTCTTAACTCAAGACTTCCTTCACCTTGGTTGTAAGACAAGCAATACCTCATTGTAGCAGCCACATACCGAAGTAAATGTTTCAAATCCACCATGTGTTCCTCTTGAGGTTCTGACATGAACCTACTTAAGTACCCAACACCAAAACTGAGATCAGGCCGAGTATGTAAAAGATACCTGAGTCCACCAATTATGCTGCGATAAGTGGTTGAATCAGTGAGTGGAGCTGTACTTCTCTTGGTAAGCTTCAGCCAGGATTCCATGGGAGTGGCACACCCATTGCAATTTATCATCCCACTTCTTTCCAGCAACTTTGCAGCATAGGCTCCTGGACACAAGTCAATACCATGTCTTCCTTGCTTTACTTCAATACCAAGATAGTAAGACAATCTTCCTAAATCACTCATGCAAAACTTCTCCTTCATTTTCTCCTTGAACCGACTGATTTCCTCCATGTTTTCTCCCACAATCAGCAAGTCATCAACATACACACCCACAATGAGCCTTGCCTCACCTCCAAACTTAGTATACAAGCCATGTTCTGATTTGCACCATGTGAAACCGAGTTGCTTGAGACTTTCATCAAGTTTGCAGTTCCATGCTCGAGGAGCTTGTCTCGAGCCATACAATGCCTTGTGAAGTCTTAAAACCCACTTCTCCTTGCTTTCAGCTATGAAACCCGGAGGTTGAGTGACATATATCTCCTCTTCTAGACTCCCATTCAAGAAGGCTGACTTCACATCCATGTGATGAACATGCCACCCAAAATGAGCTACAACAGCTAACACAATCCTCACAGACTCCATTATGGCAATTGGTGCAAAAACTTATTCAAAATCAACTCCTTGCTTCTGCACATACCCCTTTGCAACCAGCCTTTCTTTGTGGCGTATGACATTCCCATGTTCATCTTACTTCAACTTGAAAACCCATTTCAAGCCAATGGCACGATAACCCTCCGGAAGTTGTACCAATGACCATGTTTTGTTCTCTTCAATGGATGTGAGCTCCTCAATCATGGCAACGCGCCACTCCTTGGCCCTCAAGGCCTCTTCTGCTGTGCATGGCTCTTCACCTATGACAACAAGAAGTTCATCTACTCCTCCTTCTTCTGGTTCACAATTTGGCACCTCCTCGAGGATATTTCTCATGGAACGATAACGAAGTGGTGCTTTTTTTAGCTCACTATCCATTTCTGGTGACATGGAAGGAGGTGGCACAAACTCCACATTCTTGGATGCTTGTTTCTTCAGTTGTGTCATAGAAGACACTCCCTCAGCTGGGGTTTTGTCACCTTGATCTGTGTCACAAGAGGAATAACTCATTCCACCAGGGTCCTCATCACGAAATATGTATTCCACCCGAAAGATGTCTTCATCATTCACCATTTCACTTGACTCAGCTGCATCCCACTTCCATGGGCGGTTTTCTTCAAACACAGCATCACGTGACACGTGAACACTCTCCATGTTTGAATTGTAGAACCTCCACGCCTTGCTTCCTTGCTCATATCCAATGAAAACCATTGGTATACTTTGATCTTCAAGTTCGCTAAGGCGTTTGCTTCCCTGTTTAACATGTGCCACACAACCGAAAGTGTGCAAATGATGTACACTAGGTTTCTTGTCATGCCATACCTCATATGGAGTCTTTCTATCAACACTCCGAGTAGGAGATCGGTTCAACACATACACTGCTGTGGTCACTGCCTCCCCCCCAGAACCAACCGGGCATATTCATTGCTTTCAACAAGCTTCTTGCCATTCCCATAACAGTTTGGTTCCTTCTCTCAACCACACCATTCTGCTCAGGAGAATATGGAGCTGTCAAGTGACGTTGAACACCCTCCTTGGTGGAATACGCAACAAAAGCCCGAGCTGTGAACTCTCCACCATGATCTGTGTGAAAAGTTCGAATCTTCCTCCCTGTTTCAGCTTCAACACTTGATTGAAATGCCATGAAAGTACTCATTACTTGATCCTTTGTGCTGATCAAAAACACCTACATGTATCAACTGAGGTCATCCACAAGAAGAAAGAAAAACCTGCTGCCTCTTGGAGTTGCCGGCTTCACGGGTCCACAGAGGTCTCCATGCACAAGTTCTAGTTTCTTCTCAGCTCGGTACTTTGCCATGCACGGAAAAGGTTGACGTCTTTGTTTCCCAGCCAAACAGCTATCACACTTCTCCTCAGTTTGAGTGATGGTTGGCAATCCATACACAAGTTGCTCTTCGGCAAGTCTTCTGAGACTCCGAAAGTTTAGGTGCCCCATCCTTGCATGCCCATCCATGTTGCATTGCACCCTTGTGCCATGAGACACCTTGGTTGCACTACCTTAAGATCAATGGTGTACAACCGGTTCACTCCCCGATTCACCAATGCCACAGGGGTTCCATCTTTATCCCAAATCTTGACATAACCATTCACCATCAAGATTCGGTATCCCTCCTCCTCAAGCTGTCCAAGACTGATGATGTTTGCCTTGAGCTGAGGAATAAGATAGATCCCAGCCAACTCCTTTCGACCACCTCTCTTTCCTTGGAACACCACAGTTCCTTGGCCATCAATCTCTGTTACTGAGCCATCTCCCAAACGCACAGTACCATGCACCGTGTTATCAAGTTTTGTGATCACATCCCGTTTCCCGGTCATGTGATTTGTTGCACCATAGTCCAGGATCCACCGGGTACTGCCTTCTCCCTCCAAGTCTCCTACTTGAACGTGTAACATATCATTGTTGAGGCATACCTCCTCCAGGGACGTGTCTTGATCAGCCTTGGTGTTGGCACACGCCACCAAGAGGCTGGATTCAAACTCATGATCAACTTGAGCTGTGTTCACCTCTTCATCCTTCTTTTTCTTCCTGCATTCTCTAGCCCAATGACCTTTCTTAACACAGTAGCGGCACTCATCTTTGGCCACTCCACGACCTGAGTTTCCACCACCACGGTTACCTCAACCACGTCCACGTCCTCGGCAATGATCTTTCCTCAGTGCAAATGAATCTTTGTGCCGTTCCTGTCCAGCTCCCCTGGACATCTTGAGATGTGTCGACAACCTTGCAAGCAACTCTTCTTCACTCAGATGCAACTTCTCTTGTGTGTTGCCCTCCCAAGTGCTTGCACCAAGCCTTTCTTCTGCAGCCTTGAGTCTACCAATCAACTCATCAACGGACATATCACTTAAGTCAAGCAATGTCTCGATGGATGCCACAATCTGCTCGAACTTTTGTGCTACCGCCTGAAGGAACTTCTGGACAATCTCCTCTTCCGAACGTTCACTCCCAAGTGCCGCAAGTTGAGATGTGATCCGGCTCATGCGCACACCAAACTCATCAACAGTTTCACCATCGTGGAATCTAAGTGCATCAAACTCCCGACCTAATGTGCTTGCCCTGCCCTTGCGCACACATTCAGCTCCCACGTTGCGCAACTTGATCGCATCCCATGAAATCTTGGCCGACTCCTTCCCGGCAATGATCCCTATCATTTATGGTGGCACAGCCTTGGTGAGAGCCTCCAAAGCCATCCGATCTTCGATGTAATCATCGGTGCCAAGGCTCACCGCAGTCCACAAGCCTCTCGCTTGCAACATCACCCGCATAACTGCCGACCAATCATGATAGTTTGTCTTTGTGAGCATCGGATACATACCAACATTGCTGACTTCCTTTGTGATGCGATGAATCACCAATGCCCCTGATCCTCCTCCTGCCCTGCTGGTGCCTCCCGGCGGTGTGACGTCCCTCCATGAACGTCGGGCTGGCAATGAAGATCTCCTCCGCGACATCAGCGCCCACTCAATGGCCGCGTCACGGTTCCAGGCAATGTAATGGGCTCTGATGCCAATTGTTGGGTGTTTTCCTCACTGAACACTCACTGATTTGTGATGCAAATCATGTTAGAAGTCTAGAGGTGTGGTGTAGATCCAAAACTCAAGTGGAGAACCGAATGAAAAGTGAGTCGGATGAGTTGTGGCGGCACTCAACAAACACCAGCGCATTCCCCTCCTTTTATTAGCCGGAAGCCACACATTTTCAACAACCTCAGCCCGGTTTTTGCACCATACAAATTTGAAAAGCATGCAGCACATGCATGTGCCATGCACGTATGGCCCAAAACCCCCTCCCGGGTTGTGTTTGAAACAAATCAAAACACCCTCACACACACTAGGACTCGGTGCAACACATGTGACTCAGGACACACCCCTGGTTCTTGTCATGTGTGCTTTATTTCCTTGAAACATAAGGAAACTACACTGTGATAAACCTCCAGAAGTACTCAACATATGCAACAACCTTTCAAAGGCAACCCAAATACCGAACCGGTCCATCCGTAACAGGCAGGAGGTCCCTGCATGGAGCGTGACTGTGCCCACCGGCAGATTTACACCTTGCTATCCTCAACCCACTCCTATTTACGGTTGCCTTGGCACCCAGGTTAACCAATTACATCGGTTTCCTGCTTATGTCAGTATGCCATCCGGTACTGTTCGATACTTGTTCATCAGACCTCCACACGACTCGGTCCTCAATCGACACCAACAGGGCTACGCATGTGAGACCTCCGCTCACTGCTTGCTATCCCCCCTGCTGGGTCTCACTTTCCCCACTCTTAAGCCATTTTCTATTCTGACCAAACCGTGTGATAAAACCTTACCTCGCGAGTAGATTCCAACTAATCGACTTCTACCAAGATCCTAAGCATATTAGCACGACATTCTCTACTCGTCGAGTCTGTAAACTACCCTACCCTCCATAGGACTTAAAAGGTTATGCAAGTGGGGTTTCAATCACCCTAACTCTAATGCAAGCATTCACCCTAGACATAAGTGATACAAATAAAAAATTTACAAAAGTACTTAAATGCAAACCGGGGCTTGCCTGGTTGCGAGTTAGATGGTAAGTTAACTTCAGGTGGAAGGATGTCGAAGGGCTCCGATGCGTCCTCATCTTCGGTCACAATTATGAAATGTAACCAAATATATATATAAGTATTAAGGACTTATAAGAAGTAAACTTCTATTCATAGATACTGCTATTTATGTACTTAATTGGCTTTGGGATTTTTACAGTGAAGACTAGACCCTGTAAGGATGATCTGAGCAGAATTTGGAGAAATGTCATTGCACAATGTAGTCTCCAAAATTCCTACAAGTACAACGCTTCTCTGAATTTTGCGCCCAAATAAGGAGCTTTGACATAGCTTACAGTGGAAGATCTGATTAAGGAAAGTCTCCAAGGTTCTAACAAAATTTGTTTCACCATTTTTGGAGCTACCAATAGAGAGATATGAATTTTTGAAGTTGGATAAGAGTTCTGAAAAAGTTTCTGTTTAAATTTGAATTTCCAATTAAAGGCTGAAATTTGGAAGGCAATTTAGTATAGCAAATGAACTCCAATTAAGCTGAACTGGAGATCAGAGACTATGAAATGGATTTGCTACCCAAATTTGGGAATGTTTCATAAAGAATTGCTCCTGGAATAAATCTCTAAAGGATTTACTAAAAACAATTCTACAGAAATTCCTGGGCATTTTAATAGCAAGCAATTTGATCCTCTGTGAAGTACTCCTCATGAGGATTCCAACAAAATTGGTCTCACCTTTTTTTGAGTTTTCAACACAAAGTTATGGGTCTCCAAAGTTTTAACTGAATTAGGAAAATCTGGAAATGTTTAAATCCTGGCTGTGGGGCCCACCCATCAGCTCCCTCTTCTACCTCGCGCTAAACAGAGGGACCCGCGGCGTTGCTCCGGAAAGGGTTGCGGGAAAGGCCTTCCCGGCCGCCCCCCGGGCCAAATCTTGCCGCTCCTCCATTATTTACCTCGCTGAACACACTGGTGGTGTCGCCGACGGCCAAAACTCACCGGAAGATGGCGCGCACCGGTGACAGCAGGGTTTCAAACTCCGGCGAGGTCGAGAAACCTCATTCCTCCACCAAACGATCAGCTCTCAGGCTCTAGAGCACCAGTGGAAGATGTAGGAGCTAGAACGGGCTGCCTAACTTGATGAAACGGCCAGCAAACTAGGGTTCAATGGTGAGCCGAAGCGGTTTCCCATGGCGGCGCGAAAATCGACTAGAACAAGGCCAACTCTTGATGGCTTTCCTCGGTTCTTTGTCGAGGATGGGCACTAGAGAGTGCAGAAGCTATGTGCACGTGAGCTCGAGGTGTGGTTGATTGTGCAACCCGAATTTGGATATGAACCGAGCTTCACTCTTCTACACTATGGTTCGGGAAAGAATAAAATTCGAGCTACTCGATGGATCATTTGCTACATGGCTGGCGGCTACAGCACCCAGGGCTACCCACGCACCTTTCTTGTATAGGAAGTCGGAGGAGAGGGTGACCGTATGAGGCTGTCGACGGTGAGCCGAAACGGTAAGGTCCAGTGCACCTCAGAGCTTTGGCGCCAATCCGTGTTTTATGAGCAGCTCCAATCGGTAAACCTTGGAGGAACTCTAGGCGGTGCTAGAGCACATCAAGGCGCTACTCTTTGCAGTGGATAGCTCGAGCAACCGAGCTCGGATGCGGTGGTTGATCGGGGAAGAAACGGCCGGCGGTGTTCGGTGCGAATGAAACGGCTGCGCCGCTACACGAGCTGAGAGGGAAGAGAAATAGGGCTGGGGCACTCGGGCGGCTGCTCTGATTGCCCACGCGCGCTCCAACATCGGGGGCAGCGAGAATCAGCTCGGTGGAGCCTTGGGCGCGGGTAGCAGCCGAGCGCTGGCGCGCTGTGATCGACCGTGGTGAAAAACAGGTCGGTTTACTCTTTTGTGTGGCTGACAATTGGGTCCCACCACCTCAAATTTTTATCCAATTTCCACTGATATTTCTCCCCTAGCTACTCAACATTTAAGGCTATGCTTTTCCTTAAAGTTAAGGTTTGAAAAGGTTGAATTCAAATGATTTGAATTCTGGTGTGAAGTTTGAATTGTGTTTGATCATTTGAATTTGAAATGGAATTTGAATTCTCCTTTTTTTCCTTGCTCTAAAAACATAGCAAACCAAGTCCAAGGTTTCTGATTTTTGGCATGGCTGCTAATTCAAATGTGGAGAACACATTTGTGGAACCAAATTTGCAAATTGAGCAATTTGGATTTGAATCTGAATTTGAAATTCAGATTAGAGGGCTTCTCCTTTAAATCCAAAAAAATAATAAAACCCCTCCAAATGAGCTGAAATTTGGAAGGTTGAATATTTGAAATATGAAGACCCAAGTTATGAATTTAGATCTCCATGTTTGGAAGTTTTGGGAAGTTTGAATCCTCACTTTGAACCTACACCGTTATAATTCAATGTTTTAATTCCCCTCATTTTTCCTAAGTGTACATGAGCTGAAAATTCTTGCTACCACTTTTTGGGGATTTTACATCCCTCCCCCCTTAAAAAGAATCTCGTCCCGAGATTCCAAAAGAAATGCAAAGTGAGGAAACTTTACCGGGTATACGATGATAGCAAGTCCGGATAATATGTTCGTAGATAGTCCTCGCTCTCCCATGTCGCCTCATCAGCGGTATGGTTACTCCAGAAGACCTTGTAGAACCATAAGGTCTGGTTTCTTGTGGCGCGAGTCCTTTCATCGATAATCCGGATTGGATACTCTGTGTACGTGACGTCCGGTTGAAGAACTTCTATGTCTTCAGTGCGGATTTTGGCGGAGGGTTTGAGGCACTTCCTCAGCTGAGAGATGTGGAAGACATTGTGAATTCCTGGCAGCGACGCCAGTAAATCCAAGCGATAGGCCACGGGTCCACATTTTTCAATGACGGCAAACGGACCAATGAACCGCGGTGCAAGTTTACCCTTCACTCCGAAACGATGAAGTCCCTTCATCGGAGACACATGGACATAAACATGGTCCCCGATGTCGAAGTGGAGAGGGCGGCGTCTTTTATCCGCATAATACTTCTGACGAGATTAAGCAGCCTTGAGATTAGCTTGTATTACTCCCACGCGTTCTTCAGCCTCATTCAAAAGTTCAATGCCGTAGATAACTCGCTCGCCGGACTCGGACCAGTTGAGAGGTGTGCGGCATTTCTGGCCATAGAGAGCTTCATACGACGCCATCTTGATGCTAGCTTGATAGCCATTGCTGTAAGAAAACTCCGCCAACGGCAAATGATCGTCCCAATTTTTGCCGTGGTGGATGGCACAAGCGCGTAGCATGTCTTCCAGAACTTGGTTCACCCGTTCAGTTTGAACATCCGTTTGCGGGTGATACGCGGAACTTCGGATCAGTTTGGTCCCCAATGATGCATGCAGCTGTTCCCACAATCGAGCGATGAACAGCGCACCGTGATCTGAAATAATGGAGCGGGGAACACCGTGCACGGACAAGATTCTTGCGATATAAAGCTCCGCATATTTCATGGCCACGTAGACCGTATGTACGGGAATAAAATGTGCCGACTTGGTTAGTCGATCGACTATCACCCAAATCAAATCATGGTTGTTGGATGTGAGAGGTAACCCAACTATGAAGTCCATGCTGATATCCTCCCACTTCCACGCTGGAATGTTCAATGGCTGCAGCTGTCCGGCTTTACGCATATGGTCGGCTTTCACTCGTCGACACGTATCACACTCGGATACGTACTTTGCGATTTCTCTTTTCATCCGTGTCCACCAAAACCTGGTTTTTAGATCTTGGTACATCTTGCTGCTGCCCAGATGAATAGAATACTTGGACAAATGCGCTTCGTCCATGATTTTCTTCCGAAGCTTCATGTCACGGGGTACCACTATACGGTCTTCAAACCATAGTGTACCGTTATCATCTCTTCCGAAGCATTTCATTTTGCCATTCTTCATCCTTCTCCAAATGTGTGACATTCCCACGTCTTTCTTCTGTGCTTCCATAATCTCCTCTTGTATTGTATGGACGAGAGCAAGATTATACAATGCCCCATGTGGAACCAAGTACAGACTCGCCTCTTCCTCTTCAAGTGGGGTGATGGACAGATTGTTGACATGAGATTTGCGGCTTAAGGCGTCGGCAACCACGTTTGCCTTTCGGGATGGTAGTGAATCTCGATCTCATAGTCTTTGATCAGTTCTAGCCATCTCCGTTGCCGCATATTCAACTCCTTTTGAGTGAATATATACTTCAGACTTTTGTGGTCGGTGTAGAGGTGCACTAAGTTCCCGAGTAAATAGTGCCTCAACATTTTCAAGGCCAACACCACAGCAGCGAGCTCAAAATCATGAGTCGGATAGTGCTGCTCGTGGTTACGAAGTTGACGTCAGCCATAGGCGACCACTCTTCCTCCTTGCATCAATACACAGCCAAGCCCGATACCGGACGCATCACAATATACGTCGAAGGGCTTGGTTGTATCCGGTTGAGCTAACACCGGGGCTGTTGTAAGATGCTTCACTAATGCTTTGAAAGCTTCTTCACAAGCTGGGCTCCAAACATATTTGATCCCCTTCTTCAACAGTTCAGTCATCGGCTTAGCAAGCTTGGGGAAGTTTGGTATGAATCTCCGATAATATCCTGCTAACCCGAGGAAACTCGTGACTTCATGGACTGATGTGGGGGACTTCCATTTCAGCACTTCTTCGATTTTGCTTGGATCAACTGCAATACCTTCTGCAGAAATAATGTGACCAAGGAATGGCACTTAGCTGATCCAAAACTCGCACTTGCTGAACTTGGCATAAAGCTTATGGTCTTGCAATCGTTGAAGCACGATATGCAAGTGTTTGGCATGTTCCTCTTCAGAATTGGAGTAAACCAAGATGTCATCTATGAACACCACCACGAACTTGTCCAACTCTGGCATGAACACTTAGTTCATAAGATACATGAAGTGTGCCGGGGCGTTGGTGAGACCAAAGGACATGACGAGGTATTCATACAACCCATATCTCGTCGAGAAGGCCGTCTTCGGAATATCTTCCGCTCAGATCTTGAATTGATTATATCCGGAGCGAAGATCCATCTTTGAAAATACACTCGCACCCACAAGTTGATCAAATAATATATCGATGCGGGGCAGTGGATATTTATTCTTGATGGTGACGGCGTTGAGAGGTCGGTAATCCACACACAAACTCAAGGTTTCATCCTTCTTTTTCACAAACAGCGCCTAGCATCCCCATGGCGAGGAACTCGGTCGAATGAAACCCTTCTTCATTAAATCATTGAGCTGCTCCTTCAGTTAAGCCAGCTCATTCGGAGCCATCTTGTATGGTCTAGCGTCGTCCCAGGTACAAGTTCAATCTTGAACTCGACATCTCTTTCGGGTGGCATGCCCGGAAGATCATCCGGAAAGACATCCGCGTATTCACGGACCACACGAATATCCTCAAGTTTTGTGACTTCTGTGTTATATGTGGCTGGAGCTTCTTGAACTGAACGGTCAAGAATAAGAACATGTGGTTCATGAAGTGGAGAGTTTAAACGAACCACACGTGGAATGATGTCAAGAACAGCACCATGGCGATGTAGCCATGACATTGCTAAAATGACATCAAGTTTTTGACTCTCTAACATGATTAGAGAAGTAAGATATAGATTTCCACCCAACTGTAATGGTGCTCTATAGACCATCCTATCAGCTGTTATTTTCCCACCCGGACAGCATATCAAGTATGAACTATTTGTGGGAATGCTAGGCAATTGATATTTAATAACATAAGACTGACTTATGAAATTATGGGTGGCACCGGAGTCAAAAAGTATGACTACGGGATGACCTAGGTAAGAAAACGTACCCGCGAGGACAGGTTCGCCTTCCGGCAAGTCTTTGATGGCTAAGTGTTGGACGTTGCCAGGTTTTGGTGCTGGTTTCTTGGGCTGGTTGCGGGGCTGATTTGCACCCTGATATGGTGCTGCACCTCTGCCCTGTCACAGCTCGGGGCAGTCACTCGGAATATGCCCGACACGGCCACACGTGAAGCACGTGTAAGGTGTCGGGGTCCCTCCGACTTGAGGACTGAATCCCGGTGAACGTGGTTGAAACTGAGGCGCACGCGGGACCATTCTTTGCTGCTGCTGTTGCTGTGGTGGATACGTCGGTCGGAAGCCTGGTGCATTATATTGTCGACCGCGAAACTGAGGCGGTCGCGCCGGTGGCTGCCATCTCTGACCGGATGGTGAGCGATACACCACGCGGTATTTTTGTGGCGCCCCACCACTGCTGCTCGTCAGCGCGCTGCGTTTCCTCTTATTAGAACCGCGCTCGCGCTGAGCATTCTCTTGTAGAATCGCGGCATTAACGAGGTCGTTGAACGTGCCGTGATTACTTTGGGCGAGATGGACCTTCATTTTTGAATTCATGCGCTGGAAGAATGTGTTGCGCTTGTCGTCTTCCGTTCCCACAAATCCTGGCGCATACTGCGCCAGTCGGTTGAATAACCTGGAGTAATCATGAGCACTCCTCTCGCCTTGTCGTAGCGCCAGGAAATATTTGAGCTTCATTTCCATAACCCCGGGAGGTATGTGATAGGCGCAGAACGCCTCCCGGAACTCCATCCATGTGAAAGGATGGCCAGCTGGTAAGGAGGCAGTGTAGTTCGCCCACCAGGTACCGGCTTCTCCTTGAAGCTGTTGCGCTGCATACAGCGCGTTCTGGTGTTCGGTGCATCGTAGCAGCCCGAACTTCGCTTCCAGAGTTCGGATAAAGCTGTCCGCCTCCAAAGGCTCTTCGGCCTCCGTGAAGACCGGTGGATGGGTCGCTAGGAATTCTGAATAAGAACTTTGTTGGGGTTGGCATTGCCCATTGTCTTGGCATCCTCCCTGATGGGACGCATTCTGCTGGACTAGCATCCGCAGCAACTCGGTTTGCTCGTCGCACGAGCCGAGCACTGCGGCGAGAACCTCCGCAAGGTTTCTTTGAAGTTCTGGCGGTGGAGGAGGTAGTTGCTGCTGCGTCGTGGTTTGCTCCGGAGGTGGAGACTCATCACCACGAACCTGACTCGGACCTCCTTCCTCTTGCGTAGACTGTGTACGCACCATTCTGCATTCATACCATTAAGACGATCAGCACATGTTGGTTTAGCTCATCCAGTCTATACAATAGTAGTGCGAGAATGGAATAAAGTATGCGCATAACAATCACATATGGATAAAGTATAAACTTTATACAACATATACGTCCCTTGACCGTGTCACACGATCGAGTTCTAAAGTATTGAACTTTATGGGTTAAAAGTTCATTTCGACCCCCGTAGGTCGCCACGGGATGTTAAGTGTGTTAACATGCGTAATCCTCGCTATTCTACTGGACCCAAACATATACCCGTTCGAAGTGATATGTTGAATGCATAAACTTTTCGACTCCACTCGCTGTTTTAAAACAGCAACTGGATATCAAAAGGTGAAACTGAGTGTTTTAATTGAAACACCTCAACATGGTGTTCACTGTGCAGCTTCTGGTCCAGCTGACCAGTCTGGACAATTCAACAGTTTTGACCACCTTAGAGGAAAAATCTGGACTAGAGTGCGACAACAAAGTTGTAGTATAACAAGGAATCCAGATTGTATTTATTTGCTTCTATGGCCTTCCTAGTTTGTAAGTTATGACTCCTACAAGTTGACAGAATTTTCTTAGGAATTTTGACAGCACCTCCTTTGCAAGTGGCTTTTTTATTCACAAAGTTCCAACTAATTCTGTCCTCAATCTTGGGAAACACCGAACTACGAAGTTGTAGAACATTTCCTATCATTTCCAAAGGTGTCTTTCTTGACCCTTAGAAAATTTTCTACAGAAAGTTGTGGTCGAAATACAAAAAACTCCAGGGAGCATTTTGGTCTGCCCTGTTTCTGGACAGTGCCTACTCATCTGATTTTTCATCCATTTGGAGGGAGATTTTGTTCTGGAGTTCTACAGAAAGATTGTAGAAGACTTCCAAACCATTCCAGAATGGTATCCCACACTTCCATTGGTTCAACCAATCCCACGTTATGCCCTGTTTATGTTCAGCAAAAATTCTGCCGAAAAAGGGGATGGTGTTCCTAAGTCTTGGAGATTGAATCTATACTCCCAATTGACTCTCAGTTCAATATGGGAGTTAATTAACCCCTAAATGGAGTCCTTAACCTCATTTTAACTCTTTTATTTAAAAATATCCTTTTATGCAGTCTCGGTACTATGTTTCCTCACCAAAGAAAAATCCTAAACCAGTATTCCGGCATATACGTGTCAAAGGGTGGAACTAAAGACGTCACTCACAAACGGTTTCTACACGTCATGCACTAACGTGGTTAATGTACCTGCAGAAGAACACAAAATAATGGTGCACACAAAGGTTTTTGACATTCCAGGCAGTTCCATATCATAATAAAAACATATGGTCCGTATCATTGCCATACGGATCGTCCTTGAGTCAAGCCATGTCTCAAGGTACATGGTCGTGTTTTCACACCACACGACGGGAAACCCGAGTAGAGCGTGAACGGATCGTCACAGTTGGGAATTTTATCAACCCAACGGATACCACCTACGGCCTCATGACCGTTGAGGCACGCCAATGGCGAGCGTTACGTATGGCCCTTTGAACATTGAACATTCAAGAGTTGCATATTATCGTGTTGCTTACCATATGATGGGGTATTCTCACTTTCGCCTAAAGCACGCTGGAGAACAGCGTTTTCATATGCTCTCAGAACCATGGAAAGGTTCAGAGACTCATATTAACTACTGTGCCAAGCCACGGTATGCATTCCATACTATTACTCGTATGGCGAGTTACCGCAATTGATCCGCCTGTGGTGGCGTACCTTACCTCTTACTTGACGTCGGAGCGTCGTTACAGAATGTATAACACATAAGTTAGCTTTCTGACCTTAATATCTACTACTATCATAGACCTTATCTGCGCATAGTGACTAATCCTGACTTGACTACTTCTAAGTTTTCAAAATAGGCCCTTTTCGAGCATGCTATTCCCAATGCGGCTCTGATATTACGTCTGTGTGGGACCACCCTGTGGTTCTCCCACTCTGGGAACGCATAGGGTGGTGCCGTGAGATGCGGCACCCAACAGCACACACGAAAAGATTAAAGAACAACATACAAAATTTTATTTGATATAAAACAGCGGAAGTCTTTTACAAAACTTAATTAACAGCGGAAGTATTATTTACAGCTAAACTCTCAGCCTAGCTATGCAAAAGTGCAGCCGTCCAGCCCGGGGACGCTACACACTAGCAGCACTCCAACGAAGATCACGACGGCGTGCAGGGCTCCATCTCGGCCGTGTACGCTTACAGGGGCATCGGCTCATCCTCGGAACCCTCCTCATAGCTCTCACCTGCATACAACTCAAATATTGCAACCGTGAGCATGAGGGCTCAGCAAGGCTTAACCGAGAACCCTAGGCATGGAACTCTACATGCAAGGATGTGTAAGATAGGAAAAATGACTTTTCAATAAAGACACGCCTACATGTTGATCCTTACTTTCAGTTTTATATCAACAGTTTATTGAGCCTTAGGCAGCCCTCACATCGGAAGTCCACAATCAAACAAGAAACGCTTTCCTCCGATGATGTGATGCCCAAAGTAGAAAGTAAACTCAATTAGCTCTACATCTACAGCAGACATGGTTTCCAAAACATTAATAATTCATCACAGCATATTATCATTCATCTGGCTTATTGTTCTTCTTCCTACTACGTCACAGAACAGTGAACAAGCGGTACTCAAATAACCGCGAGGGACGGAGATTGCAATCAGGAGACACCCGGACAACACGTTGCATACACCCACATTCAGAAGCGTGATTACACACCCCTTCCTACTCTGTTGTATGCAACAAGCTTTCAAAGGCAACCCAAATACCAAACCGGTCCATCCGTAACGGGCAGGAGGTCCCTGCGTGGAGCGTGACTATGCCCACCGGCAGATTTACACCTTGCTACCCTCAACCCTCCTATTTACGGTTGGTTAAGCCTCGACACCCAGGTTAACCAATTACATCGGTTTCCTGCTTATGTCAGTATGAACACTGGTACTGTTCGATACTTGTTCATCAGGCCCGCACACGACTCGGTCCTCAATTGACACCAACATGGCTACGCACGTGAGACCTCTGCTCACTGCTTCCTATCCCCCCTGCTGGGTCTCACTTTCCCCACTCTTAAGCCATTTTCTATTCTGACCAAACCGTGTGATAAAACCTTACCTCACGAGTAGATTCCATCTACTCGACTTCTACCGAGATCCTAAGCATATTAGCACGGCATTCTCTACTCGTTGAGTCTGTAAACTACCCTACCCTCCATAGGACTTAAAAGGTTATGCAAGTGGGGTTTCAATCACCCTAACTCTAATGCAAGCATTCACCCTAGACATAAGTGATACAAATAAAGAATTTACAAAAGTACTTAAATACAAACCAGAGCTTGCCTGATTGCGAGTTAGATGGGAAGTCAACTTCAGGTGGAAGGACGTCCAAGGGCTCCGGTGCGTCCTCAACTTCGGTCACTATTATGAAATTCAACAAAATATATGTATAAGTATTAAGGACTTATAAGAAGTAAACTTCTATTCATATCTACTGCTATTTAGGATCCTTAATTGGCTTTGGGATTTTAACAGTGAAGACTAGACCTTCTAAGGATGATCTGAGCAAAATTTGGAGAAATGTCATTGCACAACGTAGTCTCCAAAATTCCTACAAGTACAAGGCTTCTCTGAATTTTGAGCCCAAATCAGGAGCTTTGACATAGCTAACTGTGGAAGATATGATTAAGGTATGTCTCCATGGTTCTAACAAAATTTGTTTCACCATTCTTGGAGCTACCAACAGAGAGATATGAATTTTTGAATTTGGATAGGAGTTCTGAAACAGTTTCTGTTTAAATTTGAATTTCCAATTAAAGGCTGAACTTTGGAAGGCAATTTGGTCTAGCAAATTAACTCCAATGAAGCTCAAATTTTTACTGGAGATCAGTGACTATTAAAAGGATTTTCTTCCCAAATTTGTTAATGTTCCATAAAGAATTGATCCTGGAATAAATCTCTAAATGATTTAATAAAAACAATTCTACAGAAATTCCTGGGAATTTTCATAGCAAGCAATTTGTTCCTCTGTGAAGTACTCCTCATGGGGATTCCAACGAAATTGGTCTCACCCTTTTTGGAGTTTTCTACACAAAGTTATGGGTCTCCAAACTTTGAACTCAATTAGGAAAATCTGGAAATGTTTAAATCCAGGCTGCGGGGCCCACCCGTCAGCTCCCTCTTCTATCTCGCGCCAAACATAGGAACCCGCAGCGTTTCTCTGGCGAGAGTGGCGGGAAAGGCCTTCCGGGCCGCCTCCTGGGCCAAATCTCGCCGCTCCTCTATTATTTACCCCGCTGAACACGCTGGTGGTGTCGCCGGCGGCAAAAACTTACCAGAAGATGGCGCGCACCGGTAACAGAAGGGTTTCAAACTCCGGCAAGGTTGGGAAACCTCATTCCTCCACCAAACAATTGGCTCTTGGGCTCTAGAGCACCAGTGGAAGATGTAGGAGCTAGAACGGGCTGCCTAACTCGATGAAACGGCCGGCAAAATAGGATTCAACGGTGAGCCGAAGCGGTTTCCAATGGTGGCGCGAAAATCGACTAGAACACGGCCAACTCTTGATGGTTTTCCTCAGTTCTTTGTCGAGGATGGGCGCTAGAGAGTGCAGAAGCTATGTGCACATGAGCTCGAGGTGTGGTTGATTGTGCAACCTGAATTTGGATATGAACCGAGCTTCACTCTTCTACACTAGGGTTCGGGAAAGAGTAAATTTCGAGCTACTCGATGGATCATTTGCTACACGGCTGGCGGCTACACCATCCAGAGCTACCCACACATCTTTCTTGTAGAGGAAGTCGGAGGAGAGGGTGGCTGTCGACGGTGAGCCGAAACGGTGAGGTCCGGTGCACCTCAAAGCTTTGGCGCCAATCCATGTTTTATGAGCAGCTCCGATAGGTAAACCTTGGAGGAACTCTAGGGGTGCTAGAGCACGTCAAGGCGCTACTCTTTGCTGTGGATAGCTCGAGCAACCGAGCTCAGATGCGGTGGTTGATCGGGGAAGAAACGGCCGGCGGTGTTCGGTGCGAATGAAATGGCTGCAGCGCTACACGAGCTGAGGGGGAAGAGAAATAGGGCTGGGGCACTCGGGTGGCTGCTCTGATCGCCCACGCGTGCGCCGACGTCGGGGCAGCGAGAATCAGCTTGGTGGAGCCTCGGGCGCGGGTAGAAGCCGAGCGTTGGCACGCTGTGATCGACCGTGGCGAAAAACAGGTCGGTTTACTCTTTTGTGTGGCTGACAATTGGGTCCCACCACCTCAAATTTTTATCCAATTTCCACTGATATTTCTCCCCTAGCTACTCAACATTTAAGGCTATGCTTTGCCTTAAAGTTAAGGTTTGAAAAGGTTGAATTCAAATGATTTGAATTCTGGTGTGAAATTTGAATTGTGTTTGATCATTTGAATTTGAAATAGACTTCAAATTCTCCTTTTTGCCTTGCTCCAAAAACATAGCAAACCAAGTCCAAAGTTTCTGATTTTTGGCATGGCTGCTAATTCAAATGTGAACACATTTGTGGAACCAAATTTGCAAATTGAGCAATTTGGAATTTGAAACTGAATTTGAAATTCAGATTAGAGGGCCTCTCCTTTTAATCCCAAACAAATACTAAAACCCCTCCAAATGAGCTGAAATTTGGAAGGTTGAATATTTGAAATATGAAGACCCAAGTTATGAATTTAGATCTCCATGATTGGAAGTTTTGGGAAGTTTGAATCCTCACTTTGAACCTACACCGTTATAATTCAAAGTTTTAATTCCCCTCATTTTTTCTAAGTGTACATGAGCTGAAAATTCTTGCTACCACTTTTTGGAGATTCTACAAGGAGGAGGCTCTCACCAGGAGACACGTGTCAGCTCCGGACCTCACCTCAGCGGGGAGGCTCGGACCGGAGCCCAGGGCATGTGTCAGCTCTGAAGCTCTCCTCAGTAGCGAGGAGGCTCTGAGCCAAGAGACATGCGGCAGCTCCGGACCTCACCTCAGCACTGAGGCTCGGACCGGTGCCCAGGGCACATGTCACCTCCAAAGCTCTCCTCAGCAGGGAGGAGTGTCGGGGCCCGAATACACATGGCGGCTCCGGACCTCACCTCAGTGGGGAGGCTCGGACCGGAGCCCAGGGCAATTGTCGGCTTCGGAGCTCTCCACAGAAAAAGGAGTGTCGGAGCCCAGATATACATGGAAGCTCCAGACAACACCTCAGAGGGGAGGCTCGGACCGGAGCACAGGGCACGTGTTAGCTCCGGAGAACCTCCTTAGCAGGGAGGGGGTTCTGAGCCTAGAAACACCTGGCAGCTCCGGACCTTACCTCAGCGGGGAGGCTCGGACCGGAGCCCAGGGCACGTTTCGGCTCTGGAACTCAAGCAGATGTGGCAGCCCCAGGGCTGACCACGGGGCCAAGGACACGTGGCTATGCTGGGGCCCGCCTCAGCAGGGAGGCGGCGCCGAAGCTGTCTTTAACCCTCTATGCGGGGGTACCCGGTCTGCAGGGTACTTACAGGGATTTATTATGAACACATACTTAAGGGATAAATCATGGAACTTGGCTATAGAATCAGAGATGATCCATGTTAGCTACCATAGAAATCTGAGGGGCATTGGAGTTCATTTGTCAATACATGTAATTAAACTTATGACTCATATTCCTATAATTAATACAACGTTTGCATATTGTGCAAATCGTGTAGTTTCCAAACTCGAGGAGACTCCGGAGCACACTTGCAAGTCTTTCTCCGGAGGCTGACTGGAAACCAGAGCAACAACAATGCAAGCCCCGGTTTACATTTAACAAACCTTTATAATATTTTTCTTTATCACCTATAGTTAGTAGTGATAGGATATGATTAGGTTAATGTGACTGAAACTTCAATGGCATGACCAAATAATCCTTTTACTTCAGGGGAATTTTAGTATTCTATCGTGTAGACTCTTGCTAGGCTTAGGTTATAGAAAGTATTTAATAGAAGTCGAGTAGTTGGAATCTACTCGCGAGAGAAAGAATAGGGCACACAGAGGATTCCTTTTCATGTGGCACTCAATTGAAAATGAGACGGGGCAGAGATGTAGGGTGCAGCACAACGTAGGTCTTGTGTGCGTAGCTCTTCTTATGTCGATCAAGGACCGTGGCGTGTGCATCCCTGCTGAGCAAGTTTGAACAGTGCTGGTAGTGTACTGGATATATGAGCCCCAGTAAACCGATGTAGCGTGGTTAACTTGGTCGTTGAGGCACTTCTCGCCATCTTAAAGGTGTTGGTTGAGGGCAGCAAGGTGTAAATCCGCTAATGGGCGACGTTGAGGACGCTTACTCCATCTAGGGATCTCCTGCTCGGGACGGTAGGACTGGTTCAATGATTGAGTGTCCTCGTGAAAGGTGGCCATGTACGACAGAAAGATGGCATGCCTCTAGCAGATTCTAGTATGGTCGTACATGTCATGTATACTGGGTGTCTTTTGATTGCAACCACTGTCCCTCACAGTTATTTGAGTACCGCTTGTTCACTGTGTTGTGATGTAGTAAGAATTAGTAGTTGCAGTAGGAATAATATTGATAATATGATGTGATATTGCATTACAACCTTGTGTGAAGTAAGAGTAGTGCGAACGAAACTTAAAGTTCATTCCCCCTGAGTTAAGAAACATCAGGATGATGTGTTTCTTGTTTAATTATGTAGTTACGATGTTATGTAGCGCCAGGGGATTAATCTAATCCTTAAAAGTAAAATTAAGAATCTACTGTTACGCGAGTTTATTTTTGCAACCATGCCCTGCCTATGTTAGATCCTCTTCATCATCTAGAGTTTCATGTTTAGGACATGTCGGTTAAGACTTGCTAAGCCTTCGTGCTCATGTTTTCAATATAAGCTTTTGCTGCAGGTGAGGGGCCCTCTATGGCCTCATCTGACTAAGGGCACGATTGGGAGGCCACACCACCGTCGGGGTATATGGCTGAATGGGAGCCCTGCACGCTGTATATATGTAGAGAGTAAGTAGAGACAAGACTTCCGCTGTATATATATTTAAAAATGTAATATATTTTGCGCTTGTTGGTCCAAGCATATGTTATGTAATATGGATGTCTTTTGAAGTGTGTCGTTTGGTGTCGCATTGCATGGTACCGTCCAATGTGATTCCTAGAATGCGTGGAGCCCTGGTCCTCATATCGTGGTATCAGAGACACATTGGGAAAAACGCACATGAAAATATCATATTATAAAAACCTAGAATTACGGTGAGGTAACGGTAGTAAGCCCGAATAAGGAGTACTTTTAGCATAGCTATTTAAGGTGGCAGAACTAACTTAAGTGTTATAATTCAATATTTCAATTCAGTAACGACGCACCTACGTGGAGGTAGGACTGGTATGGAACGCTACCGAAAGCGATTCAATTTCGGTTAGCTCCCTCGTGCAAGGAAAGTAGCATGAGATGTTTCGTTCAGCAATGGACGTAAAGTGAATATGTTTTTTAAGACTTTAGCTATTCAACTTCCATTTTGAGCTAAGTATCTAAGAAAAGCATAAGGACTTGGAGAAATTCATAGGATCACCTCCCCTGTTCTGGCAGACAATTTGCTGGATTTTTAACAGAGTGTAAATGCTGATAGGATTCACCAATGGAGATCTGTGATACATGTAAAGGTTTTGAAGTGCCCTACAACTTTTTGTAGAGTTCCAGAGCAAAATCACAAACTAACTCGGTGAAAATCCCAGCTTTGCGGAAACTGTCCAGAAACAGGAGCAAAAACCTCTCTAGAATTTTCTGTTTTTCTATCATTACTCTTAGTATAAAGTTTTCTAAGGACCATGTGATATACCATTGGGAAACTTATGATATAGGTTACAACTTTGTAACCCAAAGTTTCTCCCCTCTTGAAAAGAAGTGCTGCTGAAATTTTCCACATTTCTGTTAAATTTGAAATATCACAACTTTTGATCCATAATTAATCTTTATGCAAATAAAACATCATTGGAGAGCTATTGAAGTTAACTTTAACTTTGATGTTCAACTTGAGTTATGAAAATGCTGTTAAATAGATAAAAAACTGGAATAAGTGCAGTCTGGTCAATTCTGACAATAACTGATCACTTAGACTTGAAATTTTGGGATTGCGTGAGATTGAATTAAATTTGTGCTTCCCTGATTTACTTAACAAGTCCCATGTTTATTTTCTATCATCTTGCTGTAGAATTTAGTATTTGAGTTCAAATCTCTTCTTCCACAGATGATAGATATCAGAATTACGCTGGACAACGGATGGATCCATTTGTTTGGACAGCATTTCTTTGTTTCCCTGTATTGTTGCAACAACTGTTCCAACAATTTGGGTATACAGAAGTCCCATGCTATTGGGAAAAAGAAACGACAAAGAATGGGGAGACGTCTTGTATCATGCACCTGGACGTCCCCTTAAGTTGTGAACCACCCGGTTGGGCACCATTCACTGTCACTATGAAGGGGCGCCACATGGATGATTTGTGGGATATGGCATCCCGTGAAGCCATCGCGCGTTTCTACCAGCTTCATTTCAAGCAAGTAGAGTCAACACCGTTCGCGCTCCTACCTGTTACAGGGTTATCCCATCAAGAGTGGGAATGGCGATACGGCAAACTGACCGACTTATTCAACCCCAATTTTAATTTGAGGTGGTCTACTACAAGGTTTTACGCTGCAGCCAGAAAATTGGTGATTGATGGTCAATCCAGGACCATCCAAGAACCCCAATTTTAATTTGAGGTGGTCTACTACAAGGTTTTACGCTGCAGCCAGAAAATTGGTGATTGATGGTCAATCCAGGACCATCCAAGAACTTATGGGTGAGCTGAATCAAGCGAACACTCACAAGGATTAGCTCCAAAATGAGAAGAATTCAATGCGTGCACATCTGGCCCCGACAATCCATCAGCTCATAGTGACTGAAAATGAGTTGCAACGCATTCAGGAAGAATTGCAGCAAGTTCGGCATGAGCTGAATGTGAGTCAGCAAATGGTGGGTGCACACGTGCACCACATCAACGTACTCACAGAGGAGATATATGATGCCATAGAGGCAGCTCAGAATTGGGAGCAGAATTAGATGCTTGCTCAGGACGAGCCGAACATTGTACAACCCAATTTTTAGCCTGCCCTCGTCCATCTGGCTGACATTGTAGCTTCGGGGGAACTTGAAATCAAACCCGAAGCTATGGTAATCGACGCTGAACCGGAACTTGTCACCCCAGCCTCAAACTCCAAACATAGAAGGATCCGGAGGAGGCTAAACCAACAACCGACAAAGAGTGGTCGACATGGGGTAGAGCGAACAGCGAGTATGGTGGTGCCTACTCTGTTGTACAGTGATGACCATGTATGTGTCATATTGTAATTAGTAGTGTTGTTGTAGCATAAGTGATGACATGGTATGACATTTCATGGTGAACATAAGAGTATATATGAACTGCAGGCTAAAAGTTCATCATTTTGGAGTTCTTATTGTAACAAATAGTCCCCAGGAGATATATTGTGAATAAAGTTATGCTTTATTAATATATGAGTTTGTTTATGTTGTAATGACATAGCCGGTCCCAAGCCCGGGTAAAGGAGGAGGGGGTTGTGATAGGCTTGGCGAGCCAACAACTTACACTTAGCCATTCTCATGGAAATGAAACCCAATAGAAATTCGTTGGGGCGTAACCCTCTTAGCGACGCGCCATATCGGAACCCGGGTATGGTGTTAAGTGGGCAAGGGCCGGGTCGCCACCGCCTTAGTGGCGCACCATATCGGAACCCGGATATGGTGTTAAATGAGCAAGGGCCGGATCGCCACAACCTTAGTGGCGCGCTACATCATCGCCCGGATGTAGTGATAAGTGAGCAAGGGTCTTTGCATCTTACTCGACGGGTGCAAAGCGTAAGGAAGCTAGCCGAGGAACATAAATTTCGGGTGGGTAGTTGGAATGTAGGATCCTTGACGGGGAAGCTACGTGAGTTAGTAGATGTTGCCATTAGGAGACGAGTAAATATACTTTGTGTACAAGAGACTAGATGGGCGGGTCAAAAGGCGAGAGAAGTTGATAATACCGGTTTTAAGCTTTGGTATTCTGGTTCGGCTGGGACTAGGAATGGCGTAGGTGTTCTAATAGATAAGAGTATTAATGATGGAGTAGTGGATGTTCGAAGACGAGGGGATAGGATCATCTTAATCAAGATAGTAATTGGGGACATTGTCTTGAACGTCATTAGTGCTTATGCCCCACAAGTTGGGCTCAACATGAGTGCCAAGCGGCAATTTTGGGAGGACTTGGAGGATATGGTTAGTAGTGTACCGATAACCGAGAAACTCCTCATAGGGGGAGATCTCAATGGTCATGTGGGTGCAACTAATCTAGGATTTGAGGGAGTACATGGAGGTTTTGGATGCGGCGATAGAAATCAAGAGGGTAAGGACATCCTAGACTTTGCCGTAGCCTATGATCTGTTGATAGCTAACACCCTCTTTAAGAAGAGGCAATCTCACCTAGTGACCTTTAGTAGTGCCCAACACTCTAGCCAGATTGACTTTGTCCTCACTAGGAGAAAGGATAGACGGGAGTGTCTTGATTGTAAGGTGATCCCGGGGGAGTGTGTTGTGACACAACATAAGCTTGTGGTAGCTGACTTTCGCTTCCATACATGCTCTTTGCGGGACAAAGGTGTCAAAATCACAAGAACAAAGTGGTGGAAGTTGAAGGGAGAATCACAAGAATCCTTTAAAAATAGGGTGATCACAGAAAGACCCTGGGCAGAAAATGGAGATGCAGATAGTATGTGGATGAAGATGGCAACTTGCATTAGGAAGGTAGCTAGTGAGGTGTTCGGTGTGACAAAGGGAAAGAAACTTGTAGATAAAGACACTTGGTGGTGGAATGAGGATGTACAAAAGTCCATTAAGGAGAAGAAGGAGTGTTACAAGAGTTGGCATAATGATAGAAGCGCAAGCAACATGCTTAAGTACAAAGAGGCGAAAAAGAATGCAAAGCGGGCTGTGAGTAAGGCAAGAGGACAGGCCTATGATAATTTATATGGGAGACTAGAGACAAAAGAAGGTGAAAAGGACATATACAAGGTAGCAAAAATCCGCGAGAGAAAGATGAGGGATCTCAATCAAGTTAAATGCATCAAAGATGAGACTGACCGCATTCTAGTGAAGGATGAAGAGATTAAGAATAGATGGTGTGATTACTTTAATGGGCTATTCAATGATGGGAATGGGAGCACTATGGTTGAGTTGGATGACTCCTTTGATAACTCCAACAGGCAGTTCGTGCGGAGTATACAAGAGTTTGAGGTTAAGGAGGGCTTAAGAAGGATGAAAGGAGGAAAGGCCCTCAGCCCTGACGATGTCCCTATTGAGGTGTGGAGATGTCTTGGGGACGTGGCAATAGTATGGCTCACAAAGCTATTCAACCACATTTTTCGGTCAAACAAGATGCCTGAAGAATGGAGGAAAAGTATAGTAGTACCTATCTTCAAAAATAAAGGAGATATTCAAAGTTGTACTAATTATCGAGGCATTAAGCTTATGAGTCATACTATGAAGCTTTGGGAGAGAGTGATTGAACACCGCCTGAGGAAAGTGACCAATGTCACTAAAAACCAGTTTGGTTTTATGCCTGGGAGATCTACAATGGAGGCGATCTTCTTACTTCGTCAGCTTATGGAGAGATATAGGGAGCAGAAGAAGGACTTGCATATAGTGTTCATCGACTTGGAGAAGGCGTATGACAAGATACCAAGGTCAGTCATGTGGTGGGCACTAGAGAAACATAAAGTGCCAACAAAGTACATTACCCTTATCAAGGATATGTACAATAATGTTAGGACAAGTGTGCGCGTAAGTGATAGTGAGACCGATGCATTTCCTATCACGGTAGGACTACATCAAGGATCAGCTTTGAGCCCATACATCTTTTCCTTGGTGATGGATGAGGTGTCGAAGGATATACAAGGGGATATCCCTTGGTGCATGCTCTTTGCTGATGATGTAGTGCTGGTAGATGGAACTAGAGAGGGTGTTGATAAGAAATTAGAGTTATGGAGACAAACCTTAGGGTCCAAGGGGTTTAGACTTAGTAGGACCAAAACCGAGTATATGAGGTGTGACTTTAGTGGTGTTGGTCGTGAAGAGGGAAATGTTAGTCTACAAGGACAAATAGTACCTAGAAGGGACTCTTTCCGATACTTAGGATCAATGTTACAAAGCAATGGCGAAATTGATGAGGATGTTTGCCACAGGATCAAGGTAGGGTGGATGAAATGGCGACAAGCCTCTGGAATCCTATGTGATAGGAAAGTCCCACAAAAGCTAAAAGGGAAGTTCTATAGGACGGTGATCAGACCCGCGATGCTCTATGGGGCAGAATGTTGGCCAACTAAACGACAACATGTCCAACAAATGAGTGTCGTAGAGATGCGCATGCTACGGTGGATGTGCGGGCACACGAGAAGAAACCGAATAAGGAATGAGGTGATTCGAGATAAGGTAGGGGTGGCTCCGATTGAAGAGAAGTTAGCCCAACATCGACTTAGGTGGTTTGGACATATCCAACGGAGACCTCCAGAAGCACCGGTTAACAGTGGGATTTTAAGAGGTAGAGAAAATATTAGGAGGGGTAGAGGACGACCAAGGTTGACCTGGGAGGAGGCGGTAAAACGAGATTTGAGAGATTGGAATGTATCCAGAGACTTAGCTCATGATAGGACCGCATGGAAAGTAGCCGTAGTCTTGTTTTTTTTTCTTTTTTCTTTTCTCTTTTCTTTTTCTTTTTTTTTTCTTTTTTCTTTTCTCTTTCCTCTTTTTCTTTTTTTCTTTTTTTTTCTTTTTTTCTTTTGTTCTTTTTTTTCCTTTTTTTCTTTTTCCTTGTTCTTATAACTCTTCCTCTCTTTTACTTCATTGATATTGGGTTTCATGTCTAGCCGACCCCAACAGGCTTGGGATAAAGGCTTGGTTGTTGTTGTTGTTGTTGTGTTTACAAGATGTTTGCCATCATTACAATTCCTACTATTGCAATGAATCAGATTTCGTGTGGTGTCTCATGTGGAAATTTTATTGTGGCTGCAGAATGACTCGCACACGTTCCACGCAGAACGTTGGTGGGACGAGTTAGGGAGAAAGCTCCCAGCAGCATGAGCGGGAGACACTACAGCAGCAGCAACCACCACCTCCACCTCCAATTACCTTGGCGGATGTCCTTGCTGCGATGACGAGTTTGCGCGACGAGCAGACTGAGCTGCTGTGCACACTCGTCCAAAATATGTCCCGTCAAGGGGGACGTCTAGAGGGAGGTCATCTATGACGACCGGTTCCTAAAATGAACCAAGTGAATGTGCATATGTGCCCAGGATGTTCATCACACATACACATGTACTTCTCAAACTGAATTTCAGAATATAACCATGTACAAATAGTGTTTAAGTACTTTATTACAATAACTCAATGACTAAATCATGAATGTCTAAAGTATTATGCAGCGGAAGACTCTAAACGACAGCGGAAAATAGCTAAAGACGATGGACTCCAACTTCAACTCCACAAGCATGTTGACGGTAGTGCGCATGCCTAGTACTCCACCTGCTCTTCAAAGTATTCTTCTCATGTAGCTGAAGTATATGTGGGAATACAAGGGTGAACACATGTCGTACTCAGCAAGTGCGGGAAAGTATGACATGTAGCTTAAGACAAGGTAGGAAATAAACGGTTTCATTGCAGCAAGCAAGTTTTATTTCATAATCATGATAAAAATAGCATCTATCTCTAGGTGAGTTAAATCCCAACATAACCATGTAATTCATCATCATCCCTCATGTTCTACCCCATCATAACTCATCATTTATCAAGTCTCAACTAGTCAATGCTGTTTCTCAAAGCCATCTCATATTCACAAATACTCATGATCATCACATATTCATATAACCGAAACCAAACTCATAAACATAACCAAACCAGTCCCGAAACCAGTCCCAATGACAATACCATAACCATACCCGAATAACCATCCCAAGTTTTGCCTATAATCACGGAAGTTGGCCAGGTGCTTGTAAGCAGAAGCATGACTATCATGATAGTTTTACGCTCTGCAGAGGTGGCACCACTTTACCCACAAGTTCATGATTTCGTCACCCCTCGGCGACAAGAGGGAACCTCCATGATGCCACCACACAACTGTCAGTGTATGGCCAAGAGATAAAAAAATAGCCTTTACAAAGGGGCTAGTAGAATGTAAGGACCCACTGAGGTTTCACCGGCAGACTCAAATCTCCTATCTCCCACCCAAGGGCCCCCTCATGTGCCATACAGTTCCCAGGACAGTCCTCCTCGACTCTCATTCTCCACGCCATCCAATGGTACACAACAAGCTAGCAACACACCTAATTAGTCAGCTAACCTGCACCCATATTTGGCCTTGTGGTGGCACTGTTTTCCTGGCATGTGCTCGCATGAACCTGTCCTTAGATCTACGACAAGCAAACCACCATCTCATTCAGCAAAATCCACAAACAAAGCTTGCCCAGATCTCCCGACTCCATTCTCATTATCATCATCATATTCTCATCATATATAATCTTTATGAGTGCAGTAGTTAACCAAGTTTTATTTCATTTTTTCTGTATACCATAAGTTAAGGGAAGCAAAAAGAGAAAAATCGACCATATCCAACTCAACAATTTTCCTAGCGACATGGGTAGCTAACAAAGCTAGTCAACTCTTACTGAGGGGTTTCCCATCAAGTTGACACGAGCATGCATTTTTCACAAGCAAAACAGTTCGAAAACTTAGGTTCAACATGGTCAAGGGGCACTTGCCTTGCTCCCACGGTTCGTGTTGCTCAAGCATCTCGAAGTCTTGGTGCTGTAGTTCCTCGTAGACGGCTTCTTTAGCATGTCCTTCTACTCATGACCACGTACATACAAATAATACAGCAATCAAATGTCATGCATAAACTTTACTCAAGATGCAATGAGATAGATGAATGCAAATTCTATTGTGCAGCCTATAGTGATCAGTTTGCATGTGTTCTTGCAAGTTTTTGTTAGCTTTCTTGGGGTTTTACGATGAATGAGGCTCCTGGAATCAAGTGTGGACGTGGTTATGATCTTAACTCAAGTTGTAGATCAATTCCACCATCAAAACATAACCGGAACGCAATCTACCCACGTGCAGAAATTCCTGCTCGCTGGGGGTTGAGAAAAACGGGTGCGTAGCAACAGCAGCGACGTGGTAAGAGGGGTGACGGGGACCTACCTCTCTTCTTCCTCCTATCCTCCTTGCGGCTAGACCTTTTCCCTTGCAATGGCAGCACTTGGGGTTTTTCTTTGGAGAAGAATAGGGCTGCGGCCAGGGCTTAGCAGCAGGGCTCTTCTTCTCCGGTGACGGTGAGGCGGGGCAGAGCTTCGACGGCGGCCAAGGCAGCAGCAAATGGGTGGCGACCAGGGCTTCGCAGCAGGAGACGACAGGCTTGTTTTGGCAGGGGTGGCGGCCAGGAAAGGCTGTATTTATAAGGGGGGAGATCTGCTACTCAGTTTGGAGGAGTAGAAGGACTCAATCTCCAAGAGATGCAATCTCCTACTCAGTTTGGAGGAGTAGAAGGACTATCCCTAAGCGGTGTGGCCAGCAGGGTGTTTTATCTCCAAGACTTTATCTCTAAGCTCTATGTTTAAGCTTATCTAGAAGCTTTATCTCTAAAGTTCATCTAGAAGCTTTATCTCTAAGGTTTATCTCCAAGATTCTTCTAGAAGCTTTATCTCTAAGGTTTATCTCCAAAATTCTTCTAGAAGCTTTATCTCTAAGATTCTTCTAGAAGCTTTATCTCCAAGATTCCTCTTGAAGAATTATCTGATGTGTATCTCCAAGATTCTTCTAGAAGCTTTATCTCTAATATTCTTCTAGAAGCTTTATCTCCAAGATTCCTCTAGAAGCTTTATCCCCAAGATTCTTCTAGAACCTTTATCTCTAAAATTCTTCTTGAAGATTTATCTCTAAGGTTCGGTCAGGGTTTTATCCCATTTCTCTTCCATTTTTAAGTGGTCTCTACATGAGAATGGATGCAATGCATGATGATGGAAATGAGGGTGTTACATCATCACCAACCTACGAACATCTCTTACTCGGATTTCTTGGCGATGCATCCACCGGTCTCCACAGAGGCCGATGAACCCCTCAAATCGGACAATTGGCTCCACACCATCGAGGTGAAGTTCAGACTGCTACAATGCTCCGAACAGCAGAAGGCGCTATTCGCAGCGCAACAGCTTCAACGATTCGCCGGCACTTGGTGGGTGAACCACATTGCATCACTACCTGCGGGTTATGCTCTAACCTGGGCGGAATTCCGGGAGGCGTTTCACGCCTACCTCATACCTCCCAGTATCATGAAAAGGTAGCTCCAGGAAATGGAGCTGAAGCAAGGAGGAAGGATTGCTCACAAGTACTCCTAAGCCTTCAACCATCCGGCACCGTATGCGTCTTATTATATTAACACGGAGAACAAGAACCACGAGAGCTTCTATCGGGGTCTTAACCCCAAGATGAAGGACAAGCTTGCACAGTTTAACCTCAGCACATTCAATAACATGGTCAATGCCACAATCATGCAAGAGGACGCTTCCCATGAGTTGACCATAAAGAAGAGGAAGAGAAGCACCCCATAGGGCAGCGGGGGAGGCAATCCCCAAAAGTATGGTATGGTGTATCGCTAACCATCCGGTCAGAGATGGCAACCACCAGCACGGCAGCTGATGATCCGTGGTCAGCAATTCAACGCGTCCAGCATCCGACCACCTCTACCTTAAAAGCAACGGGGTTTCCGCGCGCATATCCACCACAACAACGTGCACCCAGATTCCGTCCCCAACCTAGCGGGGGACTGACCATCTACACGTGTTTCACGTGTGGTAGTGCCATTCAATTCTCCAGGGAGTGTCCAAAGAAGCCGCAGGGCAGCGGGCAAGTAATGCACCAAGGTGCAAATCAGCCCCGGGGTCAACCCAAGAAACCAGCCCCGAAACCCGGCAACATCCGCCATCTCACTGTCAAGGATGTGACGGAAGACAAACCCGTACTCGCGGATACGTTGACTCTCCACAACCACCAGGCATTCATATTATTTGATTCTGGTGCCACTCATAATTTCATAAGCAAATCATATGCTAGCAAGTATCAAATTCAATTACTACCCACAAAAAGTTCTTACTTGATTTGCTCACTGGCTGGGAACATAGCCTCTCATACTATGGTCCCAAAAGAACTACTTGATTTAGATGGAAAAATATACCCCACCTCTCTTATTACCCTATAAGATCAAAAGATAGATATTATCTTAGGGATGTCATGGTTATTTCCCCATGATGCCATTCTGAACATTGGTCTTTGAACAATTGAGCTCAACTCTTCCAATCATGGGCCCCATCTATTGGTTCTTGAAACCAATGTTTTGAAAGGTGCAACAACCTATAATGTTGAAGCCATCAAATTGGAAGAGATTCCGGTGGTATGTAAATACCCGGATGTTTTCCTGATGATATACCTGGCATGCCACCTGAGTGGGATGTGGAGTTCAAGATTGAACTTGCACTGGGTACTATCCCGATCTCTCAGAGACCGTATAAAATGACTCTGAATGAGCTTGCAGAGTTAAAAGAGCAGCTGAATGACCTCATGAAGAAAAGTTTCATTCAACCGAGTTCATCGCCATGGGGATGCTCGGCGTTGTTCGTAAAGAAAGACTAAACATTGAGATTATGCGTATACTATCGTCCTCTCAATGCCGTTACTATCAAGAACAATACCCACTACCTCGCATTGATATTTTATTCGATCAATTAGTGGGTGCTAGGGTGTTCTCCAAGATGGACCTTCGGTCCATATATCATCAGATTAAAATCCGGGCAGAATATGTACCAAAGACGGCATTTTCGACGAGATACGGCTTATATGAGTTTCTCATGTATTTTGGTATCACCAATACTCCAACTCACTTTATGTACCTCATGAATTCAGAATTCATGCCAGAGTTGGACCAGTTTGTTATGGTCTTCATCGAAGACATTACGGTATATTCCAAGTCAGAGGAAGAGCATGCCGAACACTTCATATCGCGCTTCAAAGATTGCAAGACCATAAGCTTTATGCAAAGTTCGGCAAATGCGAGTTTTGGATCAAACAAGTGCTGTTTCGTGGGAACATTATATCAGCAGAAGGCATTGCTGTGGATCCAACCAAAATAGAGCAAGTGCTGAAATGGAAGTGCACCAAGTCTATCTACAAAGTCCGTAGCTTCTTGGGTTTAGCTGAATACTATCGGAGATTCATTCTGAGCTTTTTAAAAATTGCTAAACCAATGACGGAGTTGCTTAAAAAGGGGATTAAATATGTTTGGAATGCAGCATGTGAAGAAGCTTTCCAAACACTAGTGAAATATCTCACAGCAGCCCCAATTCTAGCTCAACTAGATAGGATGAAGCCATTCGACGTATATTGCGATGCATCCCGCATTGGTCTTGGCTGCGTATTGATGCAACACGGACGTGTGGTCACATATGGATCAAGACAACTCAGGATTCATGAGCAACCTTATCCAAATCATGATCTTGAGCTTGCTGTGGTGGTCCTTGCCTTGAAGATGTGGAGACATTACTTACTAGGGAGCCTAGTACACCTCTACACCGACCACAAGCGTTTGAAGTACATATTCACTCAGAAGGAGTTGAATATGCGACAACAGAGATGGTTAGAACTAATCAAATACTATGAGATTGAGATCAATTATCATCTAGGCAAGGCAAATGTGGTTGCCGATGAATTGAGCCGGAAATCTCATGTTCAGAATCTAACCATCACACCGATAGAAGAGGAAGAACCAAGTATTTACTTGGTTCAATATGGGGCTCTGAATAATCTTGCTCCAATGCCCACAATAATAGAGGAGATTATGAAAGCTCAAGCACAAGACAAAGGCATCTCTCATATTAGGAGGAGGATGGAGCACGGGGAAATGAAATGCTTCCGGAAGGATGATGAGGGAACCTTATGGTTCAAAGACTGGGTATTTGTACCCCGTGATATGGGACTGCGAAAGGAAATATTGGATGAGGCTCATTTATCCAAATTTTCTATTCACCCGGGTAGTAACAACATGTACCAACAATTGAAGACAAAATTCTCGTGGACTCTAATAAAACGAGAGATTGCAAAATACATGTCCAAATGTGACACGTGTCAGTGAGTTAAAGCCGACCACATGAAGAAGGCAAGAACTTTGCAACCACTAAGTATTCCGGCATGGAAGTGGAAGGACATTATATGGATTTCATTGTTGGATTACCTCACACAGCTCACAAGTATGATTCAATTTGGGTGATCTTAGATTAGTTAACCATGTCGGCACATTTCATCCTGGTGAATATAAAGTTCCCTTCCAAGAAGTATGTAGAGCTATAAATTGCAAGAATATTATGCTTGCACGGAGTTACCCGTACAATTATTTCAGATTAAGGCACGCTATTTGTTGCTCGTTTTTGGGAGCAACTCCATGCTTCACTGGGAACCAAATTCATTAGGAGCTCTGCATATCACCCTCAAACAGATGGGCAAACGGAGAGAGTGAACCATGTTTTGAAGAAAAGCTACGAGCATGTGCCATACGCCTCAGTAAAGGTTGGGATGATCATTTACCATTGGTGGAGTTCGCTTATGACAACAGTTATCAAGCGAGCATCAAAATGGCACCTTACTAAGCTCTCTACGGTCGGACGTGCCGCAAACCCTGAAATTGGTGTTAGTCCGGCGAGAGAGTTATTTACAGGATTGATCTTGCAAATGAAGCCGAAGAGCGGGTAAGGGTTATTCAATATAATCTCAAAGCCGCTCAATCTCAGCAAAAGAATTATGTGGACAAAAGGCGCCGGCCTCTGCAATTTGAAGTTGGAGATAAAGTGTATCTCCGTGTCTTCCCAATGAAAGGAATCCATCATTTTGGGGTGAAAGGAATGCTAGCTCCATGATTTGTTGGTCCATTTGCCATCACGGAGAAATATGGACCCGTAGCTTATCGTTTGGAGCTACCGACGTCATTAGCGGGAATACACGACATTTTCCATGTGTCTCAACTAAGAAAATGTCTCAAGTTCACTACCACTATCCGACCCAAAGATGTTGAAGGGTTACAATCAAAACTCATGCATAAATAATATTCTGTTCAAATTCTAGATGAAAAGATGTGAGACCTATGTGTGCTGACTACATTGGCTATGACGATAAAAGTTTTGAATTCTGCCAAAACACTCTTTTTGTCAAGGTCTGACTCTAGGTCCGAGCTCCGATAAGATCCGACGTAAGGTTCGACTTGCTATGGCTAGGTCCGACATGTGTTTGGTTAGCTCCGGAAGTAGGTACGACTCGCTTTGGTAAGTTCTGGTGCTAGGTTCTGCTAGCTTTGGTAAGCTCTGGCTCAAGGTCCGGTTAGCTTTGGCAACATCCAGAGCTAAATCGCATTGGTTCTATTTTTACCATGCAAATGTTTTGAACTTGCTTTACATATATGGAAAGTTTGCTTATTATTCTTTTACTAAGTTTTTGAAGTGTTATGGCTGTTTACGGTGGTTAACATTTTGCTATGGTTTGCAACATGCTTATGTGAGGTGTTCACGTAAGGTGTTGTGGTTTTCGGAACTAATGTGAGTCAAGTCGCGGACTTGTGCTCGAAAGTATTGGTGGTTTATTCATGTGCAGGTGTTGCTTGAGTTTAAGATATGGCTGGTGACGGGATCCATTGAACTGGTGATGAGGATATCACCACGGTGGATACTCACATTGATATACAAGGACCAATCACAAGAGCACGAGCACAGTTACTAAATCAGTAGGTAAACTCGTTCCTAACTTCCTACCCATATTATTTTGAGAATAGATTGCTACTTAATGATTTAATTGTTATTAGGAACCATGGACATGATCAACAAGTAAAGGGAGGAGGATTTGGGGACGTGGAGAACCAGATGGGACGTCCACAAGTTGATGGAAACAGTCGCCAACTAGGACTCGAGTTCAACTCGGAGTCCAGGAGCTGTCCATCTTAAAACGGACGCCCAAGATGCATACAGACTCCGTTTTCTACGTTCTACATATGCATGGAAAGATGAGAAGATAAAATTTCTATTGGTTCTGGTCCCACAATTAAATTCGCCAGGAGTCATTGGGAGTTGTTGAAACAAGTCGAATTCAGAGCTCTGTCTGGTGCTGCACCACCGTATTGGGCTTTTGGGCCTTGTATCCTGTATGAGTCCATTAGGGACACGTCTAAGGGTCTTATGGCCAAACCCTAGACTTTAAATACTGTAGCCACCGGCCAAATTCATGGGTTTTGCTTAGATTAAACAATCTCGCCGTTCTACGGTTTGTGAGACCCCAATTTCGCAATTTCAGATTGCATCTTCATCGTTCTTGCTTGTGTTCTCCGTTGCACCTGCAGGAATAGCCTTCTTGGCGAGGTCAAGCATGTGAAGCACGGTTGATAACCAACAGAGCAGAGGTGTAGTGATTGCAGGGTTAATTCGGGTCTGCTCGAGTGCCTCGGATCATCAACGTCGAGATCTCCACTTCAATCGACCTACCTTTCGGAAGGTCGGGCCTAAAACCACTCATCAATTGGTATCAGATTTTATGGTGCCCGTGAGGTACTTTGATTTCCCACTATATTAGTTTTTGTTTTTCATACCTAGAGTCCACAGAAAAAGACACAAAAAAACATATCGTGTTTACCGATTCCTAGACCATAGTGCCTGCAAGTTTTGTTTTTCAGTTTGCATTGTTGAGTTTGCATTCGTGTGGTCGAGTCTTGTTGCTGGTTTAGCTTTGTGTTTTTTGGGTCGTAGTTATCGTTTTTCTTCACTGTTTTTCTTGCTGCTCACCTACTCCACAATCCCTAAACAATAAACCGAACCACCAAGATCATAGGTTTGCCCTAGCTAGCCGCCTTGCGTGAACTCTCGTATCTCCAGCCCTAGAACAGGTGACAAACCATTGTGTCAGTCCTCCTTGATTCATCACACAACATCCCATCAGTCATCATTGCTAAATTCCGATTGTTTTTCACATCCTATTACGAGATCTTTTTCAAAACCGAGTTTGAATCAATATAAAAAACAGTAACTCGGGTAGCCTACCCTAAAACGGCCATAACTTTTGCATACGAACTCATAATCGGGCGATTTTTTTTCAAATTGATATACTCGGAATTTCGCAACCTATTTTCCACGCATCGCCGTGTTCGGCGAAATTTGTTCGGCCAAATTCCCCTCGGAAGATAGACTATCCGGCCTCCGAAGTTTCAGCCCGAATTTTAAAGAATCTTACTGATTTTCTATAGGCCACATCTTACATCCAATTCAGCTGCAAAGTTGTGTGCTTTCTATTTTCGTGCTCTCGAGTAAACAAAAATTATCAGAAAAAATATTTAAAAAAAAAGAAAAAAAATAGTGAAGAGAGCACAGATATTAAAGCATTGACAGCACACACTTGAAAACAGTTGGCCTATACACTTGTGCTGTACTTGTTGGTTATATCTTCCTGATTCTCTATTTGCCTTTCTACTTCCTTGTGTTGTGCTAGGCCTAGAACACTTGTTAAACAGCAACAGTTCCTACACTGAATACTTATTTAACTTTGTTTTGCTATTAACGATTTTTGCTTATTAGCCACCATATTGTGCCATCCAAGCTCCATTTTTCCTCTTCAGCAGGACAGGTACCTTTGCAATCACTCCACGCTTTATTGGTTTTCACCGTCCACCGTTTACCACCTGTTGTGTCGGTAAGAACAGTTGTAAGAACGTGGTAAGATGTTTGAGAGGGATTGAGAGAGATTGTTTCCTTCCTTCCACTTTTCGCATTGCCACTATCCTTTGTAGTTGATAGGGATAACATCTTTTTGTTGTATTTTATTTACTACTAACAATGGCAGAAGATAAAAGGGATGATGAATATGTTCAATATGCTGAGTTGCATGACATGATGAGGGAAATGACAGATATGTTCATCAAAACCCACGCATCAACAGAGGCGTCATTGACGACCTTGAATCGCAAACTTGCTGATCTTATTGTTCGGATGGATACTCTTGAGGTGCGGCTGCCTCTGTCTGAAGAACGTGAAGACGGTGCTTATAATATGTAAGATCATAAAAATCAACCACGACTTCCACTTTATCTACGAGGTATGGGAGGTAATAATCGTTATAATTACAATGATCGTCATAACAATTTTAATCGCCCTCTTGATGATACTTTTGCTAAAGTCAAATTTAGTATACCCTGTTTTTCTGGTGCTTATGATGCTGAGGCATATCTTGATTGGGAGATGACAGTAGAGCAGAAATTTAATGCCCACCTTGTTCCCGAACAACATAGAGTTCGTCAAGCCACTAGTGAGTTTAAGGATTTTGCTATCATATGGTGGAATGAATTTGTTAAAACTAGAACTGATCCTCCAACATGGGATAGATTAAAGGAAGCTATGCGTGTTCGTTTTGTTCCTCCTTCTTTTCAGCGGGACCTTCGCAAAAAATTGCAGCGCTTAGACCAAGGTAACATGTCTGTAGAGGAGTATTATCAAGAGTTACAAAAGGGTATGTCGCGCTGTGGGGTAGTAGAGGACATGGATGATAAAATAGGTCGTTTTTATGGGGGGGTTGAAGCGTGAAATTCAGAACATTGTTGATTATAAGGAATATGATACTGTTAATAGATTATTTCAGCTGGCTATGTTGGCAGAAAAAGAATTACAGGGCCGCCAACAGCAGCAGCAACAACGCACGAGGAGCACCTTTACACCGCGTTCGACATCTACACCATCCAAAACAGCACCATCTTTGAGTTTTCGTACAGTCACTACACCATCCAATGGTGGCCAACGAACTTCACCTACTGCTCCATTTCCTTGTGCGCCGGAGGGCAGCAAGACGACACCGTTCAAGTCTACGTCTTCCACTCCTTCCATGAGTCGAACTTCCGACATTAAGTGTCACCGCTGCCAGGGAATTGGTCATGTGATGAAAGATTGCCCTAGCAAACGAGCATACATAGCACGAGATGATGGCGGGTATGATAGTACTTCGGATGTTGAAGATGAATATTCTCTTACTACTAACGTTGCAGGAACAAAAGATGACCACTATAGCACAGATGAAGAGGTACATGGTAATGCAGCAATGCAAAATTATAGAAGCATAATTGTGCAGCGTGCTTTGACCTCCAAAGTAGAGGCGGATGACAAGCTACAACGACACAATCTTTTTCACATGTTTCTGATTGTCAAGGAATGCCGTGTGCACACTATAATTGATGGAGGCAGCTGCAATAACTTGGTGAACACGGATGTGGTCAAGAAACTTGGGTTGACAACAAGAGCACACCCTCATCCATACCACATTCAGTGGTTCAACAACAGCGTAAGGTTAGGGTAACACAAACAGCGAGAGTACATTTTCTGATTGGTTCTTACCATGATTTTGCCGATTTTGATGTCGTACCTATGGATGCTTGTTCTCTTTTGTTGGGACGTCCTTGGGAACTTGATACGGATGCTATTCATCGTGGTAGAACTAATAAATATAATCTGATACATAAAGGAAAGAAAATCACTTTGCTTCCTATGACTCCTGCTGAAATTATGCATTTGGAGAAAAGTAAAACACATGATGATAAGGCAACAAAATCACAAGACTCTGAAAAACAGCAAGTAATTAAGTTAAAATCACCTTCGTTGCTCACAACTAAATCTGACCTTGCTGATTTATTTAATACCAAGGGGATGTACTATGCTTTAGTATGCAAAGAAGCCATGTTTTCGCTTCATGAAGTGTCCATTGCATTGCCCCCTGCTGTTGCTAACCTTTTAAAGGATTTGCGGATGTGTTTCCCCCTGAAATACCGCCTAGATTACAACCTATGAGGGGCATTGAACATAAGATCGACTTGATTCCAGTGGCAAGTTTGCCAAATCGTGCGGCGTACAGGGCGAATCATGAAGAGACAAGGGAAATTCAGCGACAAGTTCGAGATCTTTTGAACCGCGGGTATATTCATGAAAGCCTTAGTCCTTGTTCTGTTCCTATTTTTTGGTTCCTAAGAAAGATGGTAGCTGGTGCATGTGTGTTGATTGTAGAGCGATTAATAACATAACCATTCGATATCGTTATCCTATTCCTCGCTTAGATGACATGATTGATGAATTGAGTGGTGCTATTATTTTCAGAAAAATTGATTTGCGTAGTGGTTACCACCAAATTAGAATGGCACTAGGAGATGAATGGAAAACTGCATTTAAAACCAAGTTTTGACTTTATGAGTGGTTAGTCATGCCTTTTGGTTTAACTAATGCACCTAGCACTTTTATGCGATTAATGAACGAGGTTTTACATACTTTTATTGGAAAAATTGTGGCAGTTTACTTCGATGATATCCTCATTTACAGCAAGTTATATGACAAACATCTTAATTATTTACGTGTTGTTTTCAGTGTCTTGAGAGATGCACGTTTGTTTGGTAACATCAAAAAGTGCGTCTTTTGCACCAATCGAGTTTCGTTTCTTGGATATGTCGTTTCATCGCAGGGAATTAAGATGGATGAGGCAAAAATTGTGGCGATCACTAGCTGGCAAACTCCATCGACCGTCACGGAGGTGCGTAGTTTTCTTGGTCTTGCAGGTTTTTATCGATGCTTTGTGCAGGATTTCAGCACCATTACAGCACCTCTCCATGAACTGAGGAAGAAGGGAGTGCAGTTTCGATGAGGCGAACAGCAGCAACAAGCTTTTGATGTTCTCAAATCAAAGCTTACACAAGCACCATTGCTACAACTTCCTGATTTTGACAAGACATTTGAGCTAGAATGTGATGCAAGCGGCATTGGTATTGGAGGTGTTCTCATACAAGGAGGTAAACCCATTGCATTCTTTAGTGAAAAATTGCATGGTCCTTCTCTGAAATATTCTACTTATGATAAGGAAATGTATGCCTTAGTGCGAGTTCTACAAACTTGGCAACATTACTTGTGGTCTAAGGAGTTCGTCATACATTCCGATCATGAATTTTTGAAGTACCTTAAGTGTCAAACCAATCTGAATAAACGACATGCTAAATGGATTGAGTTCATAGAATCGTTTCCATACATCATTAAGCATAAGAAAGGGAAGGAGAATGTTATTGCAGATGCATTATCTAGACGTTACACCATGCTGTCCCAACTTGATCATAAAATATTTGGTTTAGAAACAATAAAAGGATTATATCCTACTGATTTGGACTTCAAATATGCCTTTGAAAATTGTAGAGAAGGAAGAACTTGCAAGAAATATGTACTACGGGAGGGCCTCCTCTATCGCGCTAACAAGCTATGTGTTCATGCTAGTTCCGTTCGCCTATTACTTTTGCAGGAAGCACATGGAGGAGGTTTGATGGGACATTTTGGAGTGAGGAAAACTGAGGACGTGCTGGCCACACACTTCTTTTGGCCAAAGATGAGACGTGATGTCGAGCGCTACATGTCACGATGCACTACTTGCAATAAAGCTAAGTCTCGACTTAACCCACATTGTCTTTATATGCCTCTTCCTGTTCCTAGTGTACCTTGGCAGGATATTTCTATGGATTTTGTTTTGGGATTGCCTAGGACTAAGAGGGGGAGGGATAGTATTTTTGTGGTTGTTAATCGTTTCTCCAAAATGGCATATTGTATACCTTGTCATAAGAATTATAATGCCACACACGTTGATGATTTGTTTATGACGAAAATTATTCGTTTACATGGTGTGCCAAATACCATTGTTTATGATCGTGATGCAAAAATTTTAAGTCATTTTTGGAGAACTTTGTGGTATAAATTGGGAACCAAGCTGCTGTTTTCAACCACATGTCACCAACAAACCGAACAAACTGAGGTAGTAAATCGTACTCTATCCACTATGTTGCTGGCTATTTTAAAAACAAATTTAAAGTGTTGGGAGGATTGTTTACCACATATAGAATTTGCTTACAACAGGTCAGTTCACTCTACTACAAAGGTAAGCCCATTCCAGGTAGTGTATGGTTTCAATCCCCGTGCTCCTATTGATTTGTTACCTTTGCCTCCTTCTGAAACTATAAATTTGGATGCTACACAACGATCTGAATTCATTCTTAAGTTGCATGAAACTACAAAGAAAAATTTTGAAAGGATGAATGAGAAGTATATAATTTTTGGTAGTAAAGGTAGAAAAGAAGTAAAACTTGAACCAGGGGACTTGGTATGGCTACATTTGAGAAAAGAACGATTCCCTCACTAGAGAAAATCTAAACTTATGCCACGAGCTGCTGGTCCTTTTAAGATTGTTGAAAAGATCAATGACAATGCATATAAGTTTGAGTTGTCTCCCGATTTTGGGGTTAGTCCCACATTTAACATTTCAGATTTATGAGCATACTTGGGAGAAGAAGATAATATTGAGTCGAGGACGACTCTGATTCAAGAGGGGGAGGATGATGAGGACATCACAACAATGGATACTCACATTGATATACAAGGACCAATTTCAAGAGCACGAGCACGGTTACTAAAATCAGCAGGTGAACTCGTTCCAAACTTCCTACCCATGTGATTTTGAGAATGGATTGCTTTTTAATGATTTAATTGTTATTAGGAACCATGGACATGATCAAAAAGTAAAGGGAGGAGGATTCGGGGGCGTGGAGAACCAGATGGGACGTCCACAAGTTGATGGAAACAGTCGCCAACTCGGACTGGAGTTCAACTCGGAGTCCAGGAGCATTCCATCTTAAAACGAATGCCCAGGATGCATACGGACTCTGTTTTCGATGTTCTACATATGCATGGAAAGATGAGAAGATAAACTTTCCAATGGTTCTGGTCCCACATTAAAATTCGTCAGGAGTCATTGGAAATTGTCGAAACAAGTCAAATTCAGAGTTCTGTCCGGTGCTGCACCACCGTATTGGGCTTTTGGGCCTTGTATCCCGTATGAGTCCATTAGGAATGTGTCTAAGGGTCTTATGGCCGAACCCTAGCCTTTAAATACTGTAGCCACCATCCAAATTCATGGGATTTGTTTAGATTAAACAATCTCGCTGTTCTACGGTTTGTGAGACCCCAATTTCGCAATTTTAGATTGCATCTTCATCGTTCTTGCTTGTGTTCTCTGTTGCACCTGCAGGAATAGCCTTCTTGGAGAGGTCAAGCATGTGAAGCACGGTTGATAACCAACGGAGCAGAGGTGTAGTGATTGCATGGGTAATTCGGGTCTGCTCGAGTGCCTCGGATCATCAACATCGAGATCTCCACTTCAATTGACCTACCTTTCGGAAGATCGGGCCTAAAACCACTCATCAACTGGTCTTAGGGAGAAGATGAGGTTCAACAATCAAGTTCGGGAGGAATTGTGGTTGAGTTGATCGGGAGGTCGCGTAGCATGTTTGGATCAAGAACAATGCATATGAAGGTATCATGGACGTCGTTGGAAGATGTTTGCACGTGTGCAAGGAGTGCATGGACATGGCAACATGGTTCCAAGGCATGATGAAGAGATGTGGACGTAAAGAATTGGTAGGAAAGGTCCAACAGGCTAGCTTATGGACTCAGTCTGCGGCTGAGTCGGTTATGGCTCAAATATGGAAAGATTTGAGTTGGTTATGATAGGATTTCGTGTGGGACACGAAGTTGAGTTGTTTTAGGAATGTGGGATACGCTACTAAGGTGTTTGGGAGTCTTAATATTGCTTCTATCTGCGTATAGAAGAGTCTTGAGCAGTTATTGAATGTTTCGATTCAGAAACTGAGTAGGATTAGAGTCCTAGTTTAAATCAGGTTGGCCTCTGGGCTGGTTATATAAGAAAGGGATGCCAGAGCTCATGGGAAGACGACCTTGGGCTGTTCCTCTTATGTTTTGATCAATAATATTCGTAATTTAGAGGAGCTTTTGTGCCTTGTTCGTCCGACTTGTTTTTGTCGTCTTTCTCGTCGAGTTTATTGGCAGCACGACAGTGTTTCGGTGTTTTGATCATAACTCGAGTTTTAAAGATCCAATTGACGTGATTCTTTTTGGGTTGTTATTCACAACTTGATTATCTATCATCTGTGAAAATTGCACGGTCATTGGATTGGTCATTTCTGATCTACACGAGTTTCTTTGCAGTGTTGCAGATCTGGTTTTTACTCGAGTAGAACAGATTGACCCTCGTTTGATCTCTCGATCATAACTTTAATTTTTCTTGACGGATTTCCTTTATTCTTGTTGTCCTGTCTTCGTGACTTGATTCTATATAATATATACCACTTTTGTTTTGGTTGAACAAGTTTAGATCAGTCACATACATTGTTTCTTTAACAGATCGATTTTCTGCCGAGGGGGTTTTTGTTGCTTCTGCTAAAAAGTTTAAAGCTACCATTCACCCCCCTCTTGTAGCTTTTCACGTGCTCTTCAATCCTACAATTGGTATTAGAGCCACGGTGATCTAATCCTTGTGATTTGCACGTGTTTTGACTAATCATCATGGAGAAATACTCCACAAAACCTTGTGTGTTCAGTGGCATTGATTTTCAGGTTTGGAAGGCACGTATGGAGGCTTTCATCCTGGCGCAAGGCTTCGCAATATGGTAAAAGGTGTACAAGCCTTATGACGTGCACCAAACGATCAAGTCATGGCTACGAACATGAGAGATGTCGACAACAACAACAAAGCACAGAACTTGATCATACAAGGATTAACTCAAAGTGACTTCGACCGTGTTGCACACCTCTGATATGCATACGATGTGTGGAAAGCACTTTGTGACTAGCACGAAGGATCCGACACGGTCAAGGAGATAAGACAAGATATGTTCAAGAAAGAATACATGTGCTTCGAGATGCAACCCGGTGAGTCAATCGATGACCTCTTTGCTCGCTTCAATAAAATTCTCAGCAAATTGCGTAGTGTCAACGTTAATTTTTCAGATGCTGAAAATGCAAGGCAATTACTAAGTGCATTAGACATGTCAATTTGGGAGATGAAAGTTACATCTATTCGTGAATCTATTGTCATGAGTACAATTACATTAGATGTGCTATATTCTAAGTTAAAAACTCATGAAATTGACATAATATCATGTAAGAACCCCAACAAGTCTCTTGCATTTGTTTCACAACGTGACATGCCTAGCTCTAGTCAATCTTCATCTTGTGGTACACTTTCTTTGTTGTCCTCTCTAACCCTTTAACAGATTGAAGAGTTTCCAGAGGAAGAACTTGCACTTATCTCTACCCGGTTCTCAAAATCATTGCAAAATGTGAGAACTAGAAGGAGAGGAAGTGACGGACCTCAACGATGCTTCGAATGTGGTAAGACATGACATTTTCGTATGGATTGCCCTAATCATTCAGGTCCTACTTCCCATGATTAAAAGCAAACTAGGACAAAGCACTCCTCTTCAAACGATAAGAAAAAGAAAAAGAGTTTTATAGGATGCCAATTGGCAAAAAAATTATTTCCGCACTTCAAGAACTTGGCTCGAGCGATGTGGACATCGGAAGTGACGAAGATGAAGATGATTTGGTAAACTTATGCTTCATGGCGGGAAAGTCAAGTTCAAGTATGGAGGAGGCAGGACACAACAGCGACAATGAATAGGTATGTCCTACTTGCGAAGAAATGTCTGATGCTATTTCTCGTGCCACTGTTGTAGTTAAGAAAAAGGACAGAAAGCTTAGGGACAATGCTGTTAAAATTGAGTCACTAGAATCTTAAATTAATCATTTGAAATCTTTGATTGCTAGTGATTATTCTTGTTTCTCATGTGATTTAATAGATGAATAATTGTCCTCTCTAAGAAGTGCACATACCTCCACACTTGATAAACTTGAGTTAGAGATTGAAAAGAATAGAGAGCTTGCTGCACTTAACGATAAAAACTTGAAAGATGCTTGTTGTTCTACAATTGATTTGCATTGTTCTGCTTGTGATGATCTTAACAAGAAACTACAAGATACTATGGATGAAATTTCTATATTGAATAATGCTTTATGTTCTCATAAAGTTAAGTATTGTTCCATTTGCAAACTAAAAAGAAAAACTTCATGTCAAAACTGCCTAGACATGTCTAAGAAACTTGATGACATGAATAGGACACTAGAGCGGTTTTATAATGGGAATAAGAATCTGAACTTGCTGTTGAATTCTTCGAAATCTTGCAATGATAAAACTGGTTTAGATTTTGATTCCCATGCTCATGCTAAAGCACATCCACCTAAAATTATGTCACACCCGGTTTTTCCGAAGAACAACCAAGTGAATATCACATGTATGCCATGATCATTTCTCATACATGTGATGACAAATAGTGAAGCATCATTTATTACAAGCCAGGTGTCGAATATAAAATAAGTCTTACATAGCAAACGTCTCGATGGACAATAATAAGTTCATCACAAGTAAATAAACTAGCAGCAGAAAATTTATTCTTGTGGGCTCCGTCACAGGCGTTGCCCGGGGGACTCCATGAACCTAGAAACCTTCTTCGGGTCCAAAGTCTTGATCATTATACACCACCTCATTATCTTGACCTGAGCAGCAATATAAACCAACAAATATGCAAGGTTGAGTACCGATGGTACTCAGCAAGTGTGGGAAAGTTATGTCATGCATGGCTAGAGCAAGGAGAGGTTGAACTCATGGTTAAAGCACTACGCAATTAATACCTATCACCTTAGCTTATTAAGCACCTATATTACTACACGGGTGAAATGGTCCCAAACTCCCATCCCATCATCATAATCAAATAACCATAACATCATTTCCAATGTGAAGCTCCCCGCTTAACATTCTTAACTTCCAAAAACCATCACTCCTCTAATCATGAATAAGTCCAAGCCGCTCTTGACCGTGAGCATGGCTGTCATGACAGTTTTGACTCTGCAGAGTTTGCACCACTGTACCCACATGTAGTGATTTCATCCCCCGTTGCCGAGTGGACTAAAAGAACCTCCATTATGCCAGTGGCCACGAACCACATTCACACTTCCCAGGTGTGTAGCCAGGAGATCACTACAAAGCCTTTACAAAGGGATCCCCGACGAGCGTGGGCCCACTGAAGTTTCACCCCTAACAGCATACAAGAGGCTCCAACTCCGCTGCAGTGGCCCCTTCTTGAGCCTTGTGGTTCACATGGTAGCCCAGCTGACACCTATTCCCCGCACCATCCAACACACCCATACAACGCCGGGGATACACCTAATTAATTGGCCAAGCTGCCCCATCTCAGCATGTGGTTGGCATGGTAAAGCCAGGTTACATGCTCCATGAACCGGACCTTAGGATCCAGGCAAGTACTAAACACAAACCCGAGTCTCGTGCACCCAGCACCAACCAATACATCCAACTTGCCTTGATCCCTACCTCTACATAACTCACGATATCTCATTCAAGAGTATGGTAATATAAACTGATGATCTCATATCCCAAATACCCCATTCTAAGCATGGCTAAACATATGCATAATAATAAATGACATGATGAGATGAATTCCAACCCAAGCTACAAGGAAACAAGATAATGAATTCTAGGGAAACTTCCTAGCATGGGTTTCATATTTCATTTGACAATACAAATAATTCTATCTACACACCCTAGCATAGGATCAAAGTGGTCAAGGACACTTCCCTCCTTCCTGCTGCTCTTGGAATGGGTAGTCCTGATCTTGGAAAGGAAGAACTTGCTCTGGAGCAGGTTCTACTCATACCATCACACATAGCAAAAGAAAACAACAAGTCATAAGACATAGTTCACACTTCCACTTCATACAAACCACACATTCACATTTATGAAAGCCATTCACAATTCTATGTGTTGTGGTTACTCTATGTGTGTTGATTTTTGGCTTACATGCACTTTTAAACATGTGTATATGATTTCTACTTTTGTATTCACATTTATGTTTGCATACTATATATGAGTTTCCAATTTAAATAAATTCCTTACATTCAATTACTACACCCTTTTAGCTACCAAGTATGCATGAAAGGTATTTTACTACTCCATATGTGTCTTCAGACCTTCTACCAACCCTAAACTGAATTCTTTGAATTTCAGAAACTTCACTTATCATTTTCTAGTTATTCATACCTAGCTTGCTATATTTTTAGATTTATTTCCTATGCCTAAATGTGAACTTTATTATGAAAATAGTAAGACACCTCATCTAAACAGAATAGGTTTTGGGTCTAAAATATTAAATAATATATTTTGAACTTCTCCTCTGATGTGAACTATTTTACATTTATTTTACTAATTTTCAGAATTATTCTCTACTTAAAATATGTCCCTATATCTAATAAATGTGAATAATCAATTAAACATATTCATTTCAGCCAAAAAACTATTTTTATCTCACTCCAAAGTTTTCCAAGTACTAGGAATATTTTTAATTTGAATTTGCAATGTATTTGTCCAATCTTTTAAATTTTAAATACTAAACACATAGTCAAATTCCTAAATTTAATATCACATAGGGTTTAAGAGGTAAACTCACCCCACTACAGGGTCTATTATATTATTTTAAGAATTTCCAGGGGTCTAACTACACATAACAGAGGGGTTTTTCCTAATTTTTATTAAGTCCAGGGGCTAAAACTGATTTTTAAATGAATTTACATGATTTTCTGAAGTTCCAGGGGCTAGATCGGGCTAGCTCGTAGAACCCCAGGGGGTAGCGCGTAAGAATTCCGACCTTTATAACGCGGGGCTGACGTGGACCATCCGATTTAAAACAGACGGCTGAGATTATAACATCGAACCGGTACGCGGGGATTTAAACTCTACCGTGCGATTTAAAATAGACGGCGCACAAGCGGCCACGTCGCTCTGATCGAGCGCGGGCGGCGCTGCCCGGTGGCGCACGGCGCCGGAGGCGGCGATCTCGCCAGAGAGTTTCGGATCTTCGTCAATTCTTCCTAGAACTGTGATTTTATGGCATAGATCGGTAGAGGGGAGGTCGGGGATCTCACCTCGGGGGTTTTCTTGAGCTCGAAGGTCCTGAAAAGCGATCGGCGACGAGGTCCGAGGTGACCTCACGGCGAGGCTCGTCGGCGCTGTGTTTGAACCGCAAATCACCGAGTTTTCTGCACCTGCAAGGTTCCCCGGAGGCGGTGGATCAAGACCAGCGAGTTAGATCAGAATTCCCGAGCGTAGATCAAGCAGAATTCGCCGGAGAAGCTCGGTTTCTCACCGGGAGGGAAGTCGGCGAATCGTGGGGAAAAACAGGACGATGCCGGGGTTTTTATAGACGGGGAAGGGCGGCGTTCGGTTGTGATCGAGTTTGCGACGTCCACGAACGAAATTCGGCTAGGATACGCGAGAATCCGGGGCGGTTTCGATTCGGGGGTGAGAAGAGTCCGGCCGAGCGCGGGCACGAACGCGAGGAGGAAGAAAGGGTTGGCGGGCCCCGCGTGTCAGTGGGAAAGAGGGGGGGCGCGCGGCTGCGGGTGGCGCGGGGGTTAGTGGGCCGGCTGGTGGGTTTCGGCCCACTGGCCGGGGAGGTTTATTTTTTCCTTTTCTTTTTTCTTTTTCATTTCTGTTTTGAGTTTAATTTGAATTCCAGTTTGAATTTGAATTTTTTGCAACACATGCAATACTTCCAAAAAATTTTAAATTCCCCTATTAACAGAATTTTGGGGTGTTACAAATTATAAAGTCACTAGGAAGTGGTTTGATTAAAACAGTTCCTAAACAAAAAGAAGTGGTTTTTAAATCTACAGGAGTGTTGTCTCATTCGGTTTCAAATAAACATGTTGTCTGCTCATCTAGACATGAACATAAAGTTAAATTTCATTGTATCTACTGTGGTATAGATGGTCATGTCATAGATTTTTGTTATAGACTAGCTAAGCAACAAAAAAAATGAAAGAATGATTGCTAGATCAAATAACAACTGTGCAAAACCTGTTGCGTGTGCTGAACCGAATGATTGGAATATGCGACCTGCTGTAATGAGTCAAAAACATGCAAAGTTTGCTTCCGGACCTACTGTTTTTAATGCTACTCATGTAACACCTCGTAGGTCAGTAATTGGGTACAAAAATCCTCAATCTTTGGCTCATAAACCTGCTGTTTTATCTCAGCCTTTGTGTGTTACTTCTACTAGACATCGTGTGACTCAGTACTGGATTCCTAAATGCCTTTTGACTAACTCCAGTATTGAGTCATCGACGTATTGTACTTCTATGTAGGTTACACGCTTGAGGAAGGAGAACATTTGGATTGTGGATTCAGGATGCTCACGCCACATGACCGGTAACAAAGAATGGTTCTCCTCCGTCTCTTTTGTGTCATATGTAGAAAATGTTACTTTTGCCAATAATTCTTCAACTCCTATAATTCGTAACGGTTCGGTTAGATAAAACAGTCACTACACTTTAAAAGATGTGGCACTTGTTAAAAATTTGAAATACAACTTGCTTTCTGTTTCACAATTGCTAGATGAAAATCTGGAAATTATTTTCACTAAAAATTGTTGCAAGGTTGTAGATTCAAATAGTGAGCTAATTTTTAATATGTCTCGGTTTGGAAGATTTTTTAAAGCTGATTTTGATATGTCATCCTCTAAAAATAGATGTCTAGTTGCTAATGATTCAAAAGACATATATTTTTGGCATCGTAGACTTGGTCACGTAGCCTTTGATCATCTCACACGTGTTAGTGCTCTTAATCGCATACGTGGGCTGCCTAAGCTTAAAGGGGACAAAGAAATTCTGTGCTCTTCTTGTAGACATGCTAAGAAGGTTGCAGGTTCATATGCTCCTCTCACAATGACCATGACAACTGAACCGGGTCAACTTTTGCACCTTGACACCGTAGGACCTTCACGTGTTCACTCCTTTGGGGCTAAATGGTATGTTCTTGTGATTGTTGATTACTATTCTAAATACTCTTAGGTTTATTTTATGACATCTAAGAATGAAACTTATTAGTCACTTTAGAAACTTATTTCTTAGATTATCAATTGATCACCTAGGATCTTTAAAAGCAATTAGAAGTGATAACGGAACCGAATTTAAAAATCAATCAATTGATCACTTTTGTGTTCAAAATAGAATAGATCATCAATTTTCTTCATCATATGTACCTCAACAAAATGGTGTTGTCGAGAGAAAGAACAGAACCTTAGTTGAGATGGTAAGGACTATGCTTGATGAATATCAAATTCCTAGAAAATTTTGGGCTGATGCAATTGCATCTGCTTGTTATGTCTCAAATTGTGTTTTCTTGCGTGCGAAGCTAGGTAAAACACCATATGAACTTCGGTTTGGACATAGGCCTAGTGTCACACACTTTTGGGTCTTTGGATGCAAATGCTTTGTTAAGAAACATAGTAATCTTGATAAATTTGAACCTAGATCCGTTGAGGGCATGTTTCTTGGTTACCCATCTCACACTTGAGGCTACCGCGTGTGCTTTTATATGACACTAATAAAATTGTGGAGACTTGTGAGGTTTCTTTTGATGAAGCTAGCCCAGGGTACTAGCTCTAATATTGAAGGAACAGACCCATATCCGCAGGGGGAGCGTATTTTCATTCAAAAGATGAAGAAGTGATGCTGCTTCCCAAAAATTAAGGAGCTAATGACATTGTTCCAGCTCCTGATTTTGATTCACAACCAGCACCGACGACCACCATTGCTGGTCAAGATTGTCCTCAAGTCACAAGTTCTTCAATTTGTGATGAACAAGAAGAAGAAGGAGCTTGTGAATTGTCTAGTCCCCTTCGGATCCTCAAAAGTCATCCTCCACAACAAATGATTGGAAGCTTGCACAGACGAGTCACACGGTCCAGGTTTTGTAATCCAAACTCTCACGCTCACTCTGCATGTAATGCTTCTTTTGAACTCAAAGATATATCACATGCACTCACTAATGAATCTTGGAGTATTACCATGCAAGAAGAGTTAGAAAATTTTGAAAGAAATAATGTTTGGAAACTTGTATCTCCACCTCAAGGTCACACTCTAATTGGAACTAAATGGGTGTTTAAAAATAAACAAAGTGAGGATGAGGTTGTGGTTAGAAATAAGGCTAGGTTGGTTGCTCAAGCTTTGACACAAGTTGAAGGACTAGATTTTGATGAAACTTTTGCTCCTGTTGCTATATTAGAAGCCATAAGAATTTTGTTAGCATTTACTGCATCTAAAGATTTCAAGTTATATCAAGTGGATGTTAAAAGTGCTTTTCTTAATGGCTCCATAGATGAGGAGGTTTATGTCAAGCAACCACCGGGTTTTGAAAATCCAAATTTTCCTAATCATGTTTACAACCTTTCCAAAGCCTTGTATGGTCTTAAACAAGGCCCTAGAACATTTTATGATAGGTTAAAAACATTCTTACTTGAAAAGGGGTTTACCATGGGCAAGGTTGATAAAACTCTTTTTGTGCTTAAGCATGGCAATGACTTATTATTTGTTCAATTGTATGTGGATGATATTATCTTTGGGTGTGCTTCTCATGATCTTTTGTTCAAGTTTTCAGCTATGATGAGTTCAGAATTTGAGATGAGTATGATTGAAAAACTAACATACTTTTTGGGGCTGCAAATCAAGCAAACCAAGGAGGGTACTTTTGTGCATCAAACAAAGTATACAAGAGACCTTCTTAAGCGCTTCAACATGGACAAAAGCAAGTCTCTTTGGACACCAATGGGTACAGCAACGACACTTGAATTTGATGAAGATGGTGAACCTGTGGATCAAAAAGAATATAGAAGTATGATTGGATCAATTTTGTACCTCACGGCATCAAGAACGGACATACAATTCAGCGTATGTCTTTGTGCACGATTTCAAGCTTCCCCACGTGCTTCTCAGGTACTTACATGGAACTCAAGAATTTGTGATTTTTCTTCCTTCTTCCTCAACCGTTACTTTGAAAGATTTTTCGGATGCTGATTTTGGGGGTTGTAGAATTGATAGGAAAAGTACTTCGGGTGCTTGTCAATTTCTTAGTAATTCACTTGTTGCCTGGTCCTCTAGAAAATAAAATTCAGTTGCACAATCCACAGCTGAATCTGAATATGTAGCTGCTGCTAGCGCTTGCTCACAAATTCTTTGGATTGTTCAAACACTTAAGGACTATGGGGTTGATATAGATAGTGTTTCACCTTTTTTGTGATAACACTAGTGCCGTTTGCATTGCTAAAAACCCCATGCAACATTCGAGAATAAAGCACATTGACATTAGGTATCACTTTCTCCATGATAATGTTGAAAAAAGAAACATTGTGCTTCACCATGTAGATACCGAACAACAATTTGCTGACATTTTTACAAAACCTTTGGATTTCACTCATTTTTATTTCATTCGTAGTGATATAGGGGTTATGCATCCTCATGGCTTAAATTGAGGGGGAGTTTTGAAACTTGGGAAGTCTATGTGTGAATCTGAATTTAAAATAATATGAGCATAGTATTTCGTACATATATGACTTTGTGATTCCTTTTATATGATGAAAGTTCTTACTACATTACTCATGTTATACATTTTATAGTATTTGCCATGACTAGTAATTGGAATAATTATTTACACTAAATCTAGTCATGATCGAATTTTCTTGCTGTTTTAAACTTGTTGCATGCTCACAAGTGCTTTTAATAATGAAAAAATAATCGATCAACTATTCACATGTTGAGATTTTATGATCAAATGAAAAATTGAGAAAAAAATCAAGAGAATATGCATTGCATCACACTTCTTCTTTTGAAACGGCTTATCATTGCACTTAGATATGAAATTGGAAGAAGTTGTGTATGACTAAAACCATGTCCTTAAGCTTCTAATTGTCAAATGACATAGGCTTGGCTTGGTTGGTTAGAATAAGGCTGATGCGGCATATAATCTCTTGCAAATGTCATATGATCTGAATTTGTGCTTTGAAAAAAAATAAAATGCAGCAACAAGTGTCATGCTTTCACGTCTTGACATAGTTAAGTTTGTGAGATCATGACTTGCTTAAATTGAAAATTACACTTGATCTCTAGCATGGCTTACACTACTTTATGTATCTCATTGATATGATAGTGTAAGATACTTGATAGTATGGCTTGGATGAGCTTTATTTTATATGTATATGTTATAAATATGCTCATAACAATTAAAATTTCTCTTTTGAACCTTGCTGAATACATAGTCAAGGGGGAGAAATTGATCATACATTGCACGATTCATAAGTGTTTTGACACGATTCTTCTCAGGGGGAGAATTTTTGTTTTTTCTCATTTTATTTCTGATTTACAAAGGGGGAGAAATATGTATAGAAGGAGAAATTTTTGTTTCAAAATTTCTTTCTCATTTGATTGTTTTCAAAACTTTTCATGTGAATAAGCCAATGATCGGATTTTAAGTGGTGTTGCCAATGCATTCATCAAAGGGGAGATTGTGAGACCTATGTGTGCTGAATACATTGGCTATGACGATAAAAGTTTTGAATTCTGCCAAAACACTCTTTTTGTCAAGGTCCGACTCTAGGTCCGAGCTCCGACAAGATCCGACGTAAGATCCGACTTGCTATGGCTAGGTCCGACATGTGTTTGGTTAGCTCCGACGGTAGGTACGACTAGCTTTGGTAAGTTCCGGTGCCAGGTTCTGCTAGCTTTGGTAAGCTCCGGCTCAATGTCCGGTTATCTTTGGCAAGGTCCGGAGCTAAATCGCATTGGTTCTGTTTTTACCATGCAAATGTTTTGAACTTGCTTTACATCTATGGAAAGTTTGATTAGTGTTCTTTTACTATGTTTTTGAAGTATTATGGCTGTTTACGGTGGTCAACATTTTGCTATGGTTTGCAACATGCTTTTGTGAGGTGTTCACGTAAGGTGTTATGGTTTTCGGAACTAACGTGAGTCAAGTCGCGGACTTGTCCTCAAAAGTATTGGTTGTTTATTTATGTGCAGGTGTTGCTTGAGTTCAAGATATGGCTAGTGACAGGATCCACTGAACTAATCTTAGAGAGAAGATGAGGTTCAACAACCAAATTCGGGAGGAATTGTGGTTGGGTTGATCGGGAGGTCGCACAACATGTTTGGATCAAGAACAATTTATATGAAGGTATCGTGGACGTCGTTTGGATCAAGAAAAATGCATATGTTTGGATCGGGAGGTCACGCAACATGTTTACAGATCCAATTGACGTGATTCTTTATGGGTTGTCTTCACAACTTGATTATCTATCATCTGTAAAAATTTCACGGTCATTGGATTTGTAGTTTCTGATATACACGAGTTTCTTTGCAGTGTTGCAGATCTGGTTTTTACTCGAGTAGAACAGATTGACCCTCATTTTATCTTTCAATCATAACTTTGAGTTTTTCTTGATGGATTTCCGTGATTCTTGTTGTCGTGTCTTCGTGACTTGATTCTCTATAATATATACCACTTTTGTCACGGTTGAACTCGTTTAGATCAGTCGCATACACGGTTTCTTTAACAGATCGATTTTCTGCTGAGGGGGTTTTTGTTGCTTCCGCTAAAAAGTTTAAATCTACCATTCACCCCCCCGCTGGTAGCTTTCCACGTGCTCTTCGATCCTACAAAACACCCTAACCACAAGGAATCATACTTTGTGGTTCTACAAGGTTTTGTGGAGCAACAATACCGCTGATGAAGTGACATGGGAAAGCGAGGATTTTCTCCACTCTAACTATCCATGAATATTGTCCGGTAATTCCCCCGCTTTGCTTTTTCTTTTGTAATCATGGGACGAGATTCTTTTAAGGGTGGAGGGATGTGAAATCCACAGATTTCAACAAGTGTAGTTTAGTTCTTGAACACTTAGAAAAACGGGAGGAATTAAAATTTTTTGAATACAATGATGTGAGATCAAAGATGGAACTAACAATAGAAACCTAGCACTTAAAAATCTTTATATGATCTCACATTTCAGATTCAAACTAGGCAGCTACCAAATTTCCCTAAAATTGAAGCTAAATGTTTTTATATAAGAGGAATATTGCTTAGTAGAGTTCTCTAATTAAAACTCTGAATTATACTTACAACAGTGCCAGACATGGAGATCTAATTTCACAATTCGGTTCTCCATTGTCCAAATAGTATCCCTGCCAAATTTCACTAAATTTTAAATAGGTTTTCTATTTACTTGGATGAGGTAAAGTGGGAATCCAAATTTAAATTCAAAACATCAGATTCTAAATTCAACTTCATACAAATTCAAATTGAGTTGCACAATTAGATTTCTCATATTCAGTTTAGCCGACATGCCAATTTTGACCATTTTTGGAGTCGGTTTACTATTTTAAACTGAATTTACAATATGGAAAAGAGGGAGGTGGACCCACATGCCAGTTTGTAAGTGTGCTGTTTTTCTTTCTCCCTCTCTCACGTGTACACCCGACAGTCACTGGCATTCCAGCATGCTGCTTGCGCTGGCGAGCCGCTGTAAATTCCCCCATGACCACCTCACTCGTAGTACATATCCCCTAGCAGCCGTGGGTGAAAAAAACCTACCGTGTTCCCTATCTTCTTCACTCGCCGCACCCAAGCTCCCATCGCCGCCGCTTCATACCTCCGATGCCCCGGTGATCTAGCCGTCCTCACGCCTCGAACCTGAAAGAGAAAAGGTGTGTCAGGGATCACTCTTGCTTACGGTGAAAGCCGTTGATCGTTTCATTCATCGGGTGCCGAGTATTCTCAGTTTTCTCTCAGTATTTTCATTGGAGCCGAGTCGGTTTCGAGGTGAAATTCACCTCACACAATAGATTAGTGATCATGTGCATTTATGGACATCATCTAGACATCCATACGGAGATGTAGGAAGAAGTAGAGAAGGTTTTGCCCAAGAAACCGAGGAGTTCACCGAGTTTTTGCCCTCGGCGGTGGAAACCTTCCGGTTCACCGGTGAACTGGATCCAAGTCCAACCGTTGTCATTAGATCTTTTGTTCATTTTTGTTCTCCACATGATCCCGTGGTGCTTTAGGAACAAATGGCAAGAGAAATAAGGCTCAGAGTAGCTAGAACCACATCGCCGGAATATACTGATCCGCCTCCGCCGTCGCGCATCCATCTCTAACGAGTTCCCGGTGGGGTTGATGCGAGCAGCATATTCAGTGACTGAAATTAAGTGGGGGCGGTGAGTTTCATGAAGTTGGTTGGCCGGGGAGGCAGTCGCGGCGACCTCTGTGGCGAGCTCCGCCACGGGAACCCGCGGTGGTGGGAGGAAGAATACGACCTGGCTGGCCCACGTATCAGTGGCGTCCGGGATCAGTTTGTGACAAAAATTCGGTGTGGGAGTGTGGTTTAATTCTGTAGCCCCGGTGTGGCTGCGTTCTGAGTGGCCAATTTTAAATGGGTGGACCCAGGCGACTGTTGGAAGGATTTTCAATAGGAAAATAATTCCAATTTGAGGCAAACTTTGGAAATTCATAAATTTTAGTATAATGGTCCAAAATCCCTCAAACAAATTTTGTTAGAATCCTTGTAACCAGTACTTATTGGTATGAAAGTCTCTGGATTTTGCTTATTAATTCATTTAATTAAATCTTTAGGAATTAATTACAGGAGATCCCATATTAGAAAAATTCCCAAATTTGAACAGAACATCCCATGTAATATCTTTGATCATCAGGCCAAGTTTTAGCTTCATTGGACTTTGCTAAGTGGGGTAAATATTAGCTTTTTTCCATATGGCCCTGAAAATTCCCAAAATTAACAGAAACAATTTAAGAAATGGTTAGCAACTTTTAAAATCCATATCTTTTGTAGAAGGCTTAGAAAATCATTAAACCAATTTTGTTGAATTCCTTATGACTTGTACTGTATTAATATCATACTTTGACGCATGTAAAAATCTTCTCTAGAATTTAACAGAAGATTAAAGCCTTAGGGATTTATTATGAACACATACTTAAGGGATGAATCATGAAACTTAGCTAGCAAATCAGAGATGATCCATATTAGCTACCATAGAAATATGGGGGGCATTGGAGTTAATTTGTTAATACATGTAGTTAAAATTATGACTCATATCCATGAATTAATACAGTGTTTGCATATTGTGCATATCGTTTAGTTTCCGAACTCGAGGAGACTCCGTAGCCACTCGCAAGTCTTCCTTCAGAGACTGACTGCGAACCAGAGCAGCAACAAGGCAAGCCTTAGTTTACATTTAACAAGCCTTTATAACATTTTTCTATATCACCTATGGTTGGTAGTGATAGGATGCGCATTAGGTTAAGGTGATTAAAACCCCAATGGCATGACCAAATAATCCTTTTACTTCAAGGGTAGTTTAGTATTCTGTTGTGTAGACTCTTGCTAGGCTTAGGTTATAGAAAGGATTCGGTAGAAGTCGAGTCGTTTGAATCTACTCGCGAGAGAAAGATTAGGGCACACGGAGTATTCCTAATCATGTCCCATTCAATTGAAAATGAGACGGGACAGAGATGTAGGGTGCAGCAATACGTGGAGGTCTTGTGTGCGTAGCTCAACTTATGCCGATCAAGGACCGTGCCATGTGCAGCCCTACTGAGCAAGTTTGAACTGTACCGGTAGCATACTGGATATATGGGCCCCAGGAAACTGATGTAGTTTGGTTACCTTGGTCATTTAGGCATTGCTCGCCGTCTTAAACGTGTTGGTTGAGGGCAGCAAGGTGTAAATCTGCTAACGGGCAACGTCAAGGACGCTTTCTCCGTGTAGTGACCTTCTGCTCAGAACTGTAGGACCGGTTTAACGAGTGAGTGTCCTCGTGAAAGGTGGCTGTGTTCGGCAGAAAGAGAGCGTGCCTCTGGTAGCTTCTAGTATGGGCGTACTTGTCGTGTATATCGTGTGTCTTTTGATTGCAACCACCGTCCCTCGTGGTTATTTGAGTACCGCTTGTTCACTATGTTGTGACATAGTAAGAAATAGTAGTTGAAGTATGAATAATATTGAGAATATGATGCGATATCGCATTACAACCTTGTGTGAAGTAAGAGTAGTGCGAACTAAACTTAAAGTTCACTTCCCCTAAGGTAAAAACATCGGGATGAAGCGTTTCTTGTTTGATTGTGGAGTCACGATGTTGTGTAGCATCAAAGGATTAATCTGCTGCTTAAAAGTGAAATTAAGAATCTACTGTTAGGCGAGTCTATTTTTGCAACCACGCCCTTTCTATGTTAGATCCTCTTCATCATATAGAGTTTCATGTTTAGTATGTGTCGGTTAAGACTTGCTGAGCCTTCATGCTCACGCTTGCGATATAAGTTGCTGTTGCTGGTGAGGGGCCCCCACATGGCCTTGTCTGACGAAGGGCTCGATTGGGAGGCCACACCCCCGTCGGGGTATACGGCTGAATGGGAGCCCTGCACGCCCCCTTGAGAAGGAGCTGCTGCTAGAGTGAACTGTTAGAGGGCTGGACCATTTACTATTTTGCGTAGTTAGTTGTAGTGATTAAGTAGAGACAAGACTTATGCTGTATATATGTCTAAAAGTATAATATATTTCCCGCTTTAACTTGTTGGTCCAATCATATGTGATGTAATATGAATGTCTTTTGAAGTGTGTTGTTGGGTGTCGCATCGCACAACAGCACCCAATGCGAGTCCTGGAACATCGGGACCCCCGGTCCTCACAGTTACCCCCTTTGATTTTTGGTCCAATCTACCCCTAAAATATCTTAGTATTGTATTTGGTGTTGAATTCAAACTGAATCATCTTGACTGATCAATATTTTGAATTGAAACTGAATTTAAATATACCATTCACATTCAAAAGATTTGCTTTATGAATCTGAATTGATTTGTGGCTAAAAAATTGGTGAAAATTGTCAGGGTTGATGAAAAGCGTATGAGGAATCCATTTGTGCTTTCAAACTTGCCAATTTATCAAGTTCAGTTTGGAATTCAAACTTTATTTGAATTTCATTCTATGTTGAGGCACAAATTTTTAATCATAATGCTCCAAGTTTGTAGACAATTGGCAGCAAGGCTAATTTAGACCTCAGAAACTAATTGGCACATTCATATTGAAAACTTGTGGTGATGTCAAACTTGAATAAATTCAGATTTGAAATCATCATTTCAAACATGAACTAAAATCCTTTTATTACTTAATTTATTGCTTTGTCTTGAATGTAATACTTTCTTTTGTCCAACAATCCTCCACTGCTTGTAGGACAATATATTGCATACATAATTTGAGGCAAATCAGTATTGATTTAAATATCAAAGCAGTTCAGAATTTCTTCTATGTAAAGATTTATTTATTATCCTGATTTTTGGCCCACACATAATTCAGAAACTTGCCAATATGAATCAGCTCAAAATCAAAACTATGAGGTTGCATGTATGTTCATATTTTGGCAGCAAGTTAATGTGAACTTATTAGTTCAAGTCTTAAATAACATTTCTCATTGGCATGAGCTAATCCACACATGATGCTTGAAACACAATAGGTTGAAACATTCCAATGAATATTAGAATCAGTTTTACTGAATAATCATGTGCATAATCTTGCTTAAAAAGTTTTTGTAAGTCCCATTTTCTTGAACTTGAAACATAACTTTGTTCATAATTGAAGTTTCTGCATTTACACTTTTGGGACTTTTACATTCCTCCCTCTTAAAAAGAATATCGTATCGAGATTCACAATTAAGAACAATGTGGGAGGGCAACTACCGTACATAAGCTTCCAGCTGTTCCGGATGATTGACTGTAAATATTCCTCGCTCTCCCACATAGTCTTGTCATACATGTGATTTTCCTATAGTACATTGAAAAATTACAATTTCCGGTTCCTTGCCTCACGAGTTTTCTCATCAATTATCCGGGTTAGATATTCCACATAAGTGAGATCTAGTATCAAATCTGCTATGTCTTCCGTGAGAATTTCCATTAGAGCTTTTAAATACTTCCACAACTGGAATATGTGGAAGACGTTATGAACTCCAGCTAAGGCTGCCGCTAAATCCAAGCGGTATGCCACGGGTCCACATCTCTTGATGTTGGAAAATGGACCGATAAAAAGCTGAGCTAATTTTCCTTTTACTTCGAATCGATGAGTTCCTTTCATCATAGATAGATGAAGATATACGTGGTCTCAAACTTGAAAGTTCAGAGGACGACGTCTTTTTATCCGCATAACTCTTTTGCCTAGACTGAGTGGCTTGATGATTTTCTTTAATAAGCCTTACTCGCTATTCGACTTTATTTACAAGATCAATCACGCAAATAACCCTCTCGCCAGATCCACAACCGTTCAATGATGTGCGGCACTTCCGGCCATAGAGAGCCTCGTAAGGTGCCATCTTGATACTTGCTTGATAACCATTGTTATAAGCGAACTCTGCGAATAGTAGATGACAATACCAACCTTTACCGTGATATATGGCACATGCTCGAAGCATATCTTCAAGAAATTGGTTCACCCCCTCCGTTTGTCCATCGGTTTGAGGCTGATACGCGAAGCTTTTAATCAATTTGGTTCTCAGTGAGGCATGTAGCTGCTCCCAAAAATGACCAACGAACAACACGCCTCGACCCGAGATGATCGAACGGGGAACTCCATGTAAACAAAATATTCTTGCAATATACAGCTCCGCATACTTCCTGGCATGGAATTCTGTATTCACCAGGATGAAAGATTTGGTTAACCTATCAACGGTTACCCAAATCGAGTCATGCTTATGAGCCGTGAGAGGCAACCCAATAATGAAATCCATATTAATATCCTCCCACTTCCATGCTGGAAGGCTAAGCGGTTGCAATGTTCCTGCTTTCTTCATATGGTTGGCTTTAACTCACCGACACATATCACATTCGGATACGTACTTGGCAATCTATTGCTTCATCCGAGTCCACCAAAATTTAGTCTTTATATCTTGCTGAATCTTGTTGCTGCCCAAATGAATATAAAATTTGGATAAGTGGGCCTCATCCAAGATTTTCTTCCGCAGTCCCATATTACGGGGTATAACTATCCAGTCTTTGAACTATAAGGTTCCTTCATCATAAATCCGGAAGCAGTTCATTTCCCCGTTCTCCATTATGATTCTAATATGAGACTAGCCCATATCTTGTTTTTGAGCTTTTCTAATCTCCTCTATTATTGTGGGTACGAGATCCAAATTATATAGAGCTCCATATGGATCCATGTAAATACTTGGTTCTTCTTCCATCAGAGTAATGGCCAGGTTGCGAACATGGGATTTTCGGCTGAGTGCATCGGCAACCATATTTGCATTTCCCAGATGATAATGAATCTCAATCTCATAGTCCTTGATCATCTCTAACCATCTCCGTTGTCGCATATTCAACTCTTTTTGAGTAAATATGTACTTCAAGCTTTTGTGATCAGTTTATAGATGTACTTGATTTCCTAGTAGGTAATGTCTCCACATCTTCAAAGTTAGTACCACGGCAGCAAGCTCAAGATCATGAGTTGGATAATGTTGCTCATGATTCCGTAATTGCCGTGATCCATATGCAACCACACGTTCTCCTTGCATAAGAACGCAACCATGTCCGATGGCATACGCATCACAATAAACATCAAAGGGCTTGGTTGTATCCGACTGAGCTAAAACCGGTGCTGCCGTGAGGTGTTTCACCAACGCTTGAAAGGATTCATAACATGGTTTGCTCCAATCACACTTGATGCCCTTTTTCAGAAGCTCCATCATAGGTTTAGCAATCTTGCAGAATCTCGGAATGAACCTCTGATAACATCCTGCCAAACCTAAGAAGCTACGAACTTCATGGACTGATGTTGGAGGCTTCCATTTCAGCACTTGATCAATCTTGCTTGGATCAACAGCAATGGCTTACGTAGAAATAATATGTCCAAGAAATAGAACATGGTTGATCCAAAACTCACACTTACTAAACTTTGCATAGAGCTTGTGGTCCCTCAATCGTTGGAGCACAATATGCAAATGTTTAGCGTGTTCTTCCTCTGTTTAGGAATAAACCAAGATATCATTGATGAATACAATGACGAATCTATCCAACTCCAGCATGAACAATGAGTTCATCAGATACATAAAGTGAGCCGGAGCATTGGTCAACCCAAATGACACGACAAGATACTCATATAATCCGTATTTTATCGAGAAAGTTGTCTTCAGAATATCCTCCGCCTGAATCTCAATTTGATGATATCTTGACCTTAAATCCATATTGGAGAAAACCTTAGCACCCACTAATTGATCTAATAAGGGAATATCTATTCTTGGTAGTGGATACTTGTTCTTTATCGTGACAGCATTTAGTGCATGATAATCGACGCATAGCCTCAGCATCTCATCTTTCTTCTTTACAGATAAAGCGAACCAACCCCATGATGATGAACTTGGACAAATAAATCCCTTGTCCATCAATTTTTTTAATTGCTCCTTCAATTCAGCTAATTTGCAAGGGCCCAAGTTTTAGATTTGCTAAAAGTGTTCATCACACCACACTTACCTCATTTGAGGAACTCGTATGAACACATATGAAGAGCAAGTAACCACCATCAAGAAACTCATTAGGAGATAAACTCAAAAAATGCAAAAGTGGGATTTCCCACGTGCATCATATAGGGGCTGAGCATATGGAAAAACTTCTAAACCTTGTCAGGAATGCTCAAGCCAAATTTCACCCAAATCCAAAACCTTTGGAGGTATTTTTGGGTACAAGTAGAAAAAGGCTAGATTGAACTTAAATTCAAATCAAAACCCTTTTCACCACGTGACTTCAAAATTGGGATGCATATTCACACTCAGAACATTTTTGTGAGCTCACTCACCAATTTTCACTCCATTTGGAGTTGATCTTGACATGAGGCATTTTGAGCAAAAATTCAAACTGAATTTAAATTTCAGTTTGCCATTTGAATATAAATACAATCAAACCAGTTCACAATTTGAGTTCTACCAATTTCAAATGGGAATTTGGTGGATTAATAAAATTTCAAAGGGTATTAGGGTCCCCAAATTAAGAGCAGTAGGAAAAATTCAAGTTTGTGGGACAAATTTGCAGCTGGGACCCACTGTCAGCCACTCTAAACGGGAGAGCGCCAGCATGCCGGCCGAACCGTTCCCGAAGGGAAATCGGCGCCAGCTCCTGCCGCTCGACATGCCAGCCACCCTTATCACTCCACGAGCTGCCCAAGTTGATTTTCCTCACTTCTCTCGCGCCCCCAGTCGCTCTCTGCTCTGCTCCCTCGAAGAACACCGCACCGCCCACGCTCTCGGTGTTTTGCTCGCCACAGTCGGTAGATCATCGATTGCTTAAGTTTCACACAGCAAGCATAAGAATCCAGGCGTGCTCTAGCTTCTACCCTCGGCGCACCAAAGTTTGGTAGCTCCGGTTGATCAAAGTTCGACGAACGCCGACGAGTTACCGAGGTGTTACGGCGGCGATCGTTTCGGTTCACCGTAGACAGGACGCCACGGTCACTTTCGCCTCCGCCTTCCTACACAAGAAAGGTGCATTAGCTTCTCTAGGTCAAGTAGCTCCTCTCCGTTTAGCAAATGATCCATCGTGTAGCTTGAATTTTCCAATTTCCCGAACCCTAGTATAAAACACCCGACCTCGGTTGTGAGCCAAATTCGGTTCACATGTACCACGAAAGTCCGAGCTTGTTTCCAAGTAGCTTCTACATCCCCTAGCGCCTCTCCTCGAAGAAAAACTGAAGAAAATCATTGAGAATTGGCTCGGAGAGGGCAGTTTTTTGGGCCGCCATGGTAAACGGTATCGTTTCACCGTGGAGCTCGGTGTTGCCGGCCATTTCACCGGTGTTGGCTGCCATTTCCAGCTTACTCGTGGTTCCCTGGTGCTATAAAACCAAAATTCGAAGCTTTGATGAAGTACAGAGCCTAACCGACCTCACCAAACCCTAACGGGTGCTTTCGCCGGTGCGCACGTGTTTCCGGCCATCGCCGGCGGCCGGCGAGCCCACAGATGAGTTCAGGAGGTCGGAAAATGGAGGGGCGGTGAGTTTGGCCCCGAGAGGTTTCCAGGAACTCGGTTCTGACGATCCTTGCCGGAGACCGCCGCCGTCGGGCGCGTTTGGCGCGAGGAAGAAGAAAGCCGGACGCGTGGTACCCACCGGCAGAGATTTAAACATTTCTCGATTTTCAGTTTCTATTTCAAACTTCAAACCCATATAATTTTGGCTAGGAAACTCCAAATCGAGTGAACCAAATTTTGTTGGATTCAGCTCTCTGAGTTCTTTCCAACAAATCAAGTTTCACCTCATGAAAACATTTATTTCTCAAGAATTAATTCTTCAAAATTTAAACTGTTTAGAATTTAACTGGGGAACCCTTCAGTGGAAAATTCTGAAATTTGGCCAGGATGTTCATCATAATATCCCTGAGCTACCATAAAAATTTCAGATCCATTTGAGCTCATTTGATATACCTAATAGTGTGATTAATGAAACTGTTCCAGAGAAAAGGAAAAATGTCCAGAAACATTTTTCAGAATTTCTCTGAACTTGTTTACCTCACAAAATGCAAAAGTGGCATTTTCCACATGCATCATATAGGGGCTGAGCATATGAAAAACTCCAACACTTTGCTAGGAATGGTCATGCCAAATTTCACCCAAATTCAAAATCCTTTTTGAGGTATTTTGGGTATAACTAGAAAAAGGCTAGTTTGAACTCAAATTCAAACTACTTTTATCCCATGATTTCAAAAGTGGGATCCATATTCATACTCAGCACATTTTTGTGAGCTCACACACCAATTTTCACTCCATTTGTAGTTGATCTTGACATGAGCTAAGTTTAGCAAATTCAAACTCAAATTGAATTTCAAACTGTATATGCACTGAAAATTTATTCAAACACCTCACAATTTGAATTCTATCAACTTCAAATGGGCATTTGGTAGATAATTCAAATTCTAGAGGGTATTAGAGGGATTACTGTTTGTAGCAGTGGGAGGAAGTTAATTTTAGAGGTTAAAATGAAGGTGGGACCCACATGTCAGTCTCACTAAACATTTTAACCGACTGAAGACCGAGCTCGGTTTCTTGGGCCTGATCCAGCAGCCGCCACGGCGAGCAGCGGCAAGGACAGCAGCTGGTTGCCGCCCCTGGCCACTGACCTGCCTCGCCCTCCCTCTTATCCCCGCAGCTGAGCCGGTCAGAGGCAGAACCGATCACTTCTTCGCCCTCACGCAGGAAATTGATCAGAGCAGCCGCTGCTCCTCCGATCATCGGCCACCCACCAAGATCGCGTTTGAGCCTCGGCTGAGCAGCAAAACGGCACCATAGGATTCTCCACAACCCTATCAAACCATCAACAAGTGAGCTCGTGCTCCCTATACCGAGAATCACACCTTTCCGCAGCGGCCGCTACAAAGCCGAGAGGAGGTGCTCTCGTGGGCAGCCTCACCCTGTGCTTGTCAAGGCCGAGCAAAGCTTTTTCCGAACGCACAAGGACCTCCTACAGCTCACCTCCGAAGCTTGAGCTGATAGGTTGAGCGTCGACAGGGAATTTTGCAGTTTATGTCCAGCCGGTGCAAAGTCACCTTCGGGTAAGAAACTTTAAAATTTCCATTTGGTTCTCATTTAGATTCCACAAAACTTCACACATAGGAACTAGACTCAGTGGCGCACAAGTTGGCTTCACAACACCTAGCATGAAAACCTCTGTGCACGGCGTATTTCCAAGTTTGCCAACGGCGGCTTATTCGGGACGCATCGGGTGCATGGTGAGACCAACCTTGGAGCTATTCCCGGGCCTGTCCACCACCCTGTCGAGCTTCCCGAGCCAACACTGGTGCTGTAGAGCCACTCTACCAGGCTTTTTGCAGGCTAGCACGTTGGAGCGACGTCACGGAACTCTTCCCGAGCCGCCGCACCATCGCGAACTCGGTTAGAGCCAACGTCGATGAGGGGAAACCTTCCAAACGTGTTCAGTGAACCAAATTAGGGGCTGGTGGCGAGTTAGAGCTCGGGAGCTGACCGGACGATCGAGTTTGGCAGTGCTCCGGCGACCTCGGTGGCGCTACCGCGCGGGAGGCGCGAGGTAGAAGACGACCGGATCAGGCCCGAAGTCGGTGGGAGAAATCTGAGCGATTGAAGCGTCTGTGGACGCAGCTCGACTGTGGCAGCACGGGAATTAAACCTGGAGCCCCGTGTGTCATCGGTTCAGCACCCGAAACGTGTTTACGTGGACTCACCGGCTGATTTGAACATTTCCCCGATTTTCAGATTTAGTTCAAACTTCAAACCAACATAACTTTCGCTAGGAAACTCCAAATCGAGTGAACCAAATTTTTTTGGATTCAGCTCTCTGAGTACTTTCCAACAAATTAAGTTTCACTATATGAAAATCCTTATTTCTCCAGAATTAATTCTTCAAATTTTAAACTGTTTAGAATTTTAACTGGAGAACCCTTTGGAGGCAAATTCTGAAATTTTGCTGGGATGTTCACCAAAATATCCCTGAGCTACCATAAAAATTTCAGATCCATTTGAGCTCATTTGAAAATGTCCAGAAACAATTTCAAAATTTCTCTGAAATTGTGTAGCTCATATCTTTAGCTAGGCACCTTCAAATTAAGTGAAACCAACTCCACTAGAACCCTATGAAAGTCTAGTTTTCATAAAGTCATGGCTTGCTCCATGAAAATCCCTAGAACACCCTAGGAGCTCCAATTAAAGCCAAGTACATAATTATTTGTGGAGAGCTCAAACCAGCTTTGCTGCAAGTGAAACTTGGCCAAGTTTCTGTTCAGGTTGTACACAAACCGCAGTAAAAATTTCAGAGTCATTGGGTCTTTCTAGCAATACTTATAACTTTCACAAGTGTAACTTCAATTCAAATGAATTTAAATTGACACAAATTTGTATTTATCATATGTAGTCGCTAAGGTTGAGGAGGAATCCGAAGTCTTAGACTTCGTCACTCCAGAAGAACAACTAGCCTACGACCAAGAGCAGCAAAGCAAGCTCCGGTTTACATTAACCTCGTTAGCTACTGTAATGCTAAGATAGTGTAGGATTCGGTACAAGTCGAGTAGTTGGAACTACTCGCGAGAATAGGATAGGGGCACATTGCTCGGGTAAAGATAGCAAATGAAACACACGGCAAGAAAAATGAGACCGAGTGGAGAGTAAGGGCAGCAGGACTTTGGGGCCTGGGTTCCATAGCTCAGCTTGTGTCGATTGAGGACCGAGCCGTGTGCGGCCCTGTAGAACAAGCTAGAACAGTACCGAAGACCTACCAGCTATATGGGAACCGGGAAACCGATGTAACTCGGGTAGCTTGGTGTTGAGACATAGCTGGTCATTCAGAGGGTAGGTTGAGAGCTCGAGGTCTAAATCGGCTGGCGGCACTAGTGATGCGCGCGCAGAGACCTCTCGCTCGGGAAGATTGGACCGGTTCAACACTTGGCTGAAGGAGGAAAGGTGGTTGCGTACAACGTCTGTGATGGTTGCTGTAGACAACATTGAGTACGGGTGTACGTGACGGGTTATTCGGGTAACCCTGCAGGTGTCAATCGATTATAATCGCCATCCCTCACGGTCAGTGAGTACCACTTGTTCACTGTACCATGACGTAGAAAGAACAGGCTAGACACATGTTAAAAGCTTGCTGATTTGAAAGCTATACATTGATTGTTAATGACTTGTTGTAGTCTAGAGCTAATTAAAGTTCTTTTCAACTTTGGGCAAAGTACATGGGAGAAATGTGTTTCTTGTTTGATTGCAGCTCTCTCATGTGCCTTAGAGTGAGGTTTTCCACAACCTGCTGCTAAAACTTGAAAGTAATATTCAAATAATTAGGCGAATCCTTTGCAACTTATTTACCTCATGTACCCTAAAACCTTCATGTACAAGTTTCATGTATAGGAGAGATGGGTCAGACTTGTTGAGCCCTCGTGCTCACTGCTTGTGTTTGAAGCTTTTGCAGGGGTTTATGAGGAAGGGACTCCTGTGGTGGAAACTTAACCCCAGGAGGGGAACCCCGTCGAGTGGGAATCGTGCACGCCGACGTGTTAGTTAGTGTGTGTGTGTGTGTGTGTGTGTGTGTGTGTGTGTGTGTGTGTGCTAGCAGGGACACGTTCACGGGCTGGACGTGAACTTGATGCATAGTCTACGCCCGTGAGTGTAGGCTGAACATATTTTGTTGTAAAAATGTTCATAAACTGGTTTATGTAATAAAACTTTGCTTCCGCTTTGTATCTTTGATGTGCGTATCCGGTGCTGTGCAACGAAGCACCCCTCAGCGTGATCCTGGCTCGACAAGGTCGTGGGGCCGTGTCAGCATGGTATCAGAGTTCGCTTGAGGTTTAACGCACTACAAAGGTCATCTTTTTCAAAAATTTGGTGAGGAACGAGTTAGTAGCCCATATAAGGATGTTATTAGTGTATAGAAAGTGGCATACTAACTTAATTGCTTATGTCAGAAAATCATGCATCTCGGGACATCTTATGTCTTGGGGGGTGCACGTAAGCGCTGTCCACCAGTGCGCACAAGCTGAAGGGTGGAGCCCCATGGGTGGCAGGTAACCCGACCCACTTTAAAATCCTCTACGACTCTTCGTGTCGTTTGGGGTATTCGAGCAACGCCCTTCCCTGGCGTGCTTTGGGCAAGTTTGGGAGACCCCGTCACGTGGTCAGTAACGTGAACACGTAGCTCAGAGCGTGTTTGGCTTGAGAACATCCGGGCGAGTGATGATGGGTAGGTGTATGAACTGTATGGATACCGGGCTTGGTATGCAGCCGAGTCTCACGATTGTATGAGTTATTTGCAGGTGTTCTAACCACGAAATGGTAGACGTGTAGCATCCGCGTGCGAGAGACGTTTAGTGCCACTGAACTAATGAAGCCGGCTAAGTCCGGTATAGGTTTTTCATTGTGAGGAACGTAGTACCGACATAAATTGGTGACGCATCGACGTCACACCCCACTAAATGAGAAACTTCATTGTAAAACTAAAAAGTTTCAATCTATAGCACTAAAATTTTGATGTAACTTCTTCCCTTAATCATGATATTCAAAGTTAACAAGTTTTCAACTTATAGGATACTAAGGACAGAGTCCCCTGTTTTCAGCTGAAATAAGGCTGAAGTTAATCAGAGATTAGAGGTTGAGTTGTTTCAAGGATGGGGGTCATATGATACATTTATGTAAATCTTTGGAATAGCTTTACAACTTTTATGCTGATGTCCAGAGGTGTTTCATCCCTTAACCAATCGAAAAATGCAGTAGAGTTGAAACTGTCCAGAAAACAGGGCAGAGCAAACACTCTCTGTAACTCTCTGTAAATTGAGCATAACTTCCTGCATAAAAATCCAAAAATAGAAAATTAGGTAGTTCTGAATGGTCTATGAGATGGGTTACAACTTTGTAACAGAAACTTTTGTCAAATTTGGTGTATAATTAACTGGAATTCTTGGATCAAATCAGTACCTCAAGCAGGAAGGTGCTGTTCAATTTTCTTCAGAAATTCTGTCAACTTTGACATCTCATAACTTTTGAACCAGGACATCTATTAGGCTAAGAAAATACTTTATGGAAAGCTATTGAAGTTAGCTTTAACTTTGATGTTGAGCTCCATAATTGGTTTTGCTTTAGCATGGCATAAATCAGGTTGAAATGGATACTGGTCAGCGCTGTCATCTTGGACAGCAGATCAGCAGTCAAATTTGTTTAAAGTTTGAACTACGTTTCCAGTTTTATGAGTTCAATGACATGTTTTACGTTATAACTCAATGGTTTACTGTTCAAATAAATATTTGACATTTCTCAAATATATTTCTACAGATGACAGCGGATAGAAGATTGGAGAACGGGTGGGTGGTATCCCACTGTTCTCACTGCAGCGGTTATCCGGAAGTGTTGAAGCAAATGCTTCAATATTTCGGATATGGGGAGACGCTGCAGTATCTCGCCACTGAAGGAGATGAGGGAAACAATACGTGGACGATCTATGTCGAAGTTCCTGCAGGACCCACGCCACCCGGTTGGGCACCGTTAACCGTCATGGTGAGAGGTAGACAGACGGAGGGAATGTGGCAAGTGGAAGCTCGCGACACCATGTCGCGTTTCTGCCAACTACACGTGAGAGCTATGGATGTCACTCCATACGTTCTCGTTCTGGTGGAGGGATGAGCTATTCATGTGTGGGGAGAAAGGTACATGGAGGCAACAGATCCGGGTTGCCCAACGTACAACCCCGCGGAGGCAAACCTCAGCCTCCAGTTGAGGGCAGGAAAAGCCGTGATGGACAGCCAAGCTGTTCATATGGATTGTCTTGCTACAAAGCTCAAGGAAAGCACCAGCCGTGGAGACCATTTCGAGAGTGCTCATAGCGCACTCTGCAATGTGCTCCTTCCAACAATAAAGCGACTGAACGAACAACATAATCAGTTGCATTGTCTGAAGAAGGTGAGAAAGAAAAGCCGCATCGGTATCACAGCTTTACAACAACAAGTGCAGGCTCTGACCCAGCAGAATGAGGTCCTCACTCAAGAGCGTGATGACACTATTGAGGAGGGGCAAGGCTGGAAAGAGGGAAACAACCAGGCCATGGACGAGGTGCACGCGTTACAGGACCTCGTACCTCCGGTAATGGGCATACCGGTGGTAGGTGCCATACCCGTGGTTTTGGGTCTTCCGGCAATGGGGGAACCTGAACCAGAAGAGGAGGTCATGGACCCGGAGCCACCAGCAGAGGTAGCGGAGGAGGACGACCCGCAGGAGGTCGAGTTCTACTCCGAGTAGGAGGTTACCGTTGCCAAGTAGGGCAGTGGGGGTGATGTAACAAAAACTTTTGTAATCGGTGACATGTCGTGTAGACAGAAGTGAATGTATAGGTAGTGACGACATGACCACGACTTCTCGGAGACACGAGAATAAAGTATCTTGTATAAAGTTTATGCTTTATCAATATATGTGAATGTTGTGCAAGTTATTCATGTGTCGCTTCAATACCTACTGTTTCATATGGAATTTTAAGTATGACATGTGCTGATCGCTGCTGTTTTGAATTTCAGAATGACTCGCACTCGTGCCAACCCGGACATTGGGGGTTCCAGTCAGGGTGGAGAGACCTCCCAACAGCCTCCCGAGGATTCCTCGGGACAGCAACAGCCGCCACCGCCACAGCCAACGGTTACTCTGTCCGACATCGTTGCGGCGATGGCGGGTTCTCATCAGCAGCACGCGGAGTTTCTGCAAACCCTTATTGCGAATACGTCTCGACCAGAGAAGCGTCAAGATCACGAGGAGCGCCAACAAAGCTCCTACTCCGATTTTCTGGCTACTCATCCCACAGTATTCTCAAGGGCGGATGAACCCCTCGATGCGGACAATTGGCTCCGCACGATGGAGATGAAGTTTGGGCTGCTCCAAGTGAGTGAGCAGCGCAAGACTCAGTTCGCGGTCCAACAACTTCGAGGATCCGTGAGCGCTTGGTGGACTAACTATTGTCCCTCGCAACCCACCGAGCGAGTTATGACCTGGGCGGAGTTCAGGACGGCCTTCAGGGCCTATCATATACCGCCAGGTATTATGAAGAGGAAGACGCAGGAGTTCCTACGCCTGCAGCAAGGAAGCAGGAACGCGATGGAATACTCCAGGGCGTTCAATGATCTTGCGCTCTACGCTTCTTATCACGCTGATACCGATGAGAAGCGGCGGGATCATTTCTACCAGGGGCTTAACCCGCTCCTGAAGGACAAGCTGGCGATGTTCAATCGTGGCAGCCTCAATGATATCATTGATGCTGCGATTGTTCAGTAGGATTCCGGCAAGGAGTTAGCGGCGGCGGAGAGGAAGCGAAGTGCGCCCGCCGCCAAGCAGCAGAGAAGGGGGTGGCCTTTCTCAAAAATACCGGATGGTGAATCACTCACCATCGGGTCCATGCTGGCAGCCACCACAGAGGCCGATGGCATTCCACAGTCGGTCATATTCTCCACCGGCATTCAGGCCGGCACTGCCAGCACCACCTCCGCAGCAACAACAGCAGCAGCGGGCGATGCCACATGCGTATGCTGAGACAGCCGCTCTGGTATCATCTATGACAGGGCTCTGACACCACTTGCCACAGCTCTGATACCACGCTGTGAGTGGACAGGATCTCGTCGGGTGGTGCCATGATATGCGGCACCCAACAGCACACTGATCGAAAAAACACACCACATTACATAAATCATTTGCGGAAGCGTACAAGAATGTTTTACAAATAATTGTATCAAAGTAAGCTACAGCGGAAGACTATCACGCTCACGACTCATTTCTAAACTGGCAGCAAAGCAACAGCCCAGCCCGCGGACATTTCCTACTAGCAACACAAAGACAATCTGCAGCGGCGAGGATGCTCTTTGAGTAACTACTCGGAGGTTCCCGAGTCTCATCGGCATCCCTTCATAAGCATGAAGTCAAATACCTGCAAAACAACTCGGATAGCATCCGTGAGCATAACGCTCAGCAAGACTTAACCGTCACCCTAAACTTGAAACTCTATGTGAGGTTATGAACCTAAAATAGGATGGCATAAGCATAATTAAACTCGTCTAAAAGTGAATCCTTACTTTCAGGTATTATTTGCAGCAATTTTATGTAACCTTGGGCACGCCACATCGGGAGCCTACAATCAAACAAGAAACGCTTTCCCCCGATGTAAATTGCTCACGGCATAAAAGGATCGAGTTTTCACTAGCTATTCATCAATGATGCATAACAAAGATAGTATAACTTCAAATCAATGTGATTAGTTTCTTTCTCATGCAAGTTCTTACTACGTCACGACTATGAGAACAAGTATGCCCGGTCCATTCCACGAGCGACGGTGATTCGAATCAATAACACCCGGACTACACGACACGTATGCCCGTACTCGACGTTGCCTACAGCAACCATCACTGACGTCGTACGCGGCAGCCTTTCTCCCGTTTCACCCCCGTTGAATCGATCAAGTCGCCCCGTACCGTAGCCACTCTCATGGTGCACCTGCCGACGTGAGATGTCATGAGAATGCTCCCCACATACTTCACACCGGCCGTCCGCCTGAGGCGACCAGAAAAGTCTCAACGACAGCTTCCCGAGGTACATTGGTTTACTGAGTCCCATATAGCCAGCATGAGTCCAGTACACAACTCAAACTTGTTCAACAAGGCCGCATACGGATCGGTCCTTGACCGACATGGACAGGTCTATAGCACCCAGGCCCCTATGTCCTGCTGCCCCTAAAACCTTCCGGTCTCAACTTTAACTTGCTAATTCATTTATGAACCAATCCCGTATGCCCCTGTTGTTCCTGAACGTGCGAGTAGCATCTCACCACTCGACTTCTACCGAACCGTACTTAAGCATGCCAGTTCTACACGATGAAATACACCTACCCAACACTCCATGGGTCATTTGGCTATGCAAGAGGAGTATCAAACACTAGACCTAAGCACAGTTCAAATCTTAACCGAAAGTGAATAAAAAAAATAAAAACTTATTAGCTGTTATATGCAAACTGGAGCTTGCCTGTTTTGCAGGGTAGTCGTATATAATCAGTTAGTGTCCTTGTTGATCCACCCTTGATTCTCCGGAGCTTGATCCACTTCAATGAATCACCCCCTTTGAATCCCCTTCGTTGTGGTTCCTATTGAAATGCATATGCACATGTTTTATGGAATATAATGGAAAGAAGTTATAGAATGAAGTTCTTAGGAACAGAGGTTGTGTGGAAAAGACAAGAACGGCGTGGTTTGCCTCTGTTGTGTAAAGAAACAGAAATGATTTACATTGATCTATCTTAGCTATACACTAACTATTTTCCCTAATGAACATAATAGATGAGCTGAAAAGATTTGAGTGCAACTGAAGAACAAGAACTCCAATGGCCTCAAAACTTTTACAGTAGGTTCTATACTACCTAAGGATTTTGCTTGCCAAATTGCAGCTAAGGTGTCACACCCGGTTTCTCTAAAGAGAAACCGAGTGAATATCACATGTATGCCAGGATCATTTTCTCATACATGTGATGACAAATAGTTAAGCATCATTATATTACAAGCCAAGTGTTCGAATATAAATAAGTCTCACATAGCATACGTCTCGATGGACGATAATATGTTCATAACATGTAAAGAAAGCAGCAGCGGAATATAAATCTTGTGGGCTCCGTCACAGGCGTTGCCCGGGGGACTCCGTGAACCAAGAATCCTTCTTCGGGTCCAAAGTCTTGGTCATTGAAAACCACATCATCCCCTTGACCTGGGGAACAATTTAAACCAACAGAAAAGCAAGTTTGAGTACCGTTGGTACTCAGCAAGTGTGGGATAGTAATGTCATGCATGGCTAGAGCGAGGAGAGGTTGAATTCATGGTTAAAGCACTACGCAATTAATACCTATCACCTTAGCTTATTAAGCACCTACATTACTACACAGGTGAGATGGTCCCAATCCGTCAACCCATCATCAATATCAAGTAACCATAATCTCATGTCCAATGTTAAGCTTCCTGCTTAACATCCTCAACTTCCCAATTCATCATCCTCTAATCATGAATAAGTCCAAGCCGCTCTTGACCGTGAGCACGGCTGTCATGACAGTTTTGACTCTGCAGAGTTTGCACCACTGTACCCACATGTAGTGATTTCATCCCCCGTTGCCGGGTGGACTAAAAGAACCTCCATTATGCCAGTGGCTGCGAACCACGTTCACACTTCCCAGGTGTGTAGCCAGGAGATCACTACGAGGCCTTTACAAAGGGATTCCTGACGAGCGTGGGCCCACTGAGGTTTCACCCCTAACAGCATACAAGAGGCTCCAACCCCGCTGCAGTGCCCCCTCTTAAGCCTTGCGGTTCATATGGTAGTCCAGCTGATACCTATTCCCTGCACCATCCAAAACACCCATACTACGCCGGGGATACACCTAATTAATTGGCCAAGCTGCTCCATCTCAGCATGTGGTTGGCACGGTAAAGCCAGGTTACATGTTCTATGAACCGGTCCTTAGGATCCAGGCAAGCACTAAACACAAACCCGAGTCTCGTGCACACAGCACCAACCAAATCATCCAACTTGCCTCGATCCCTACCTCTACATAACTCATAATATCTCATTCAAAAGTAAGGTAAATAAGTTGATGATCTCATATCCCACTTATCCCATTCTAAGTATGGCTAAGCATAAGTATGTAAATAAATGATATAATAAAATAAATCCCAACCCAGGCTACAAGGAAGTAAGATAATGACAATCTAGGGAAACTTCCTAGCCTGGGTATCATATTCCAATTTGACAATGCAAATTAATTCCAACTACACATCCTAGTATAGGATCAAAGTGGTCAAGGACACTTGCCTTCTTCCTGCTGCTCTGGGAATGGAAAGTCTTGGTCTTGAAAGGTGAGAACCTGCTCTGGGGCTGGTTCTACTCATGCCAATACACATAGCAGAAGAAAACAACAATCCATAAGCCATAGTCCACACTTTTACTCATGCAAACCACACATACATACATATGAAAGTCATTCACATTTCTAAGTATTGTGGTTACCCTAGATGTGTTGCTTTTAGGTCTACATGCACTTTTAAGCATATATATCATTTCTAACTTTTGTATTCAGATTTCTAATTGCACACTATATATGAATTTCCAATTTGAACAAATTCTCTATATTTAATTAATACACTTCTTAGCCACAGAATTTGCATAAAAGAAAGTTTCCTACTCCAAATAGGTTTTTAGATCTTCTACAAAATCTTAATTTGAAGTTTTTGGAATTGAAGACCTCATTTAACATTTTCTAATTATGCATAACTATTCTTCCTATATTTTCAGATTTATTTTCTATGCCTAAAAGTGAACTTTAATATTAAACTAGTAAGACATATCACCTAAACAGAATAGGTTCTGATCTAAAATGTTCAATAAAATATTTTTTGAACTTCCACTCTGATGGGAACCAATTTAAATTTATTCTACCAGTTTTCAGAATTGTTTCCTAGCCTAATAATGTATTTCCAGAAATAATAAAATTAAGCAGCACTTAGTCAGATCTCATTTCAGCCTAGAATCACCTTTTAACTCATTCTAAAGGTTTTCCAAGTGTTAGGAAAATTTAAATTTGTATTTGCACATGTGTTTGCATCACCATTTGAATTTAAATCCTAATCACATGTTCAAATTTCTGAATTTAATATCCTATAGGGTCTGAAGTGCAAACCCACCCTACTGCAGGGTCTACTTCACTATTTCCTAAATTTTCAGGGGCCTAATTACACAAAACAGAGAGGTTTTCCTAATTTTTATTAAGTCCAGGGGCTAAAACTGATTTTTAAATGAATTTACATGAATTTCTGAAGGTCCAGGGGCTAGATCAGAAGTTTCCGGGGCTAGCTCGTGTTTTCCGAGATCCCCAGGGGGTAGCGCATAAGATTCCCAGCCTTTATAATGCGGGGCTGACGTGGACCGTCCGATTTTAAATGGAGGGTCACGATTAGATTGCGAAGTGGTACGCCGGGTTCCTATTATGCGTCACACGATTTAAAATAGACGGCCCACAAGAGGCCACGTCGCTCCTGGCCGGAGTTCGCCCGCGCGCGCGGCGGCAGAGGCGCGATCTCGCCGGCGAGGTCGCGGATCTTCATCTACAGACGCTAACACCCGCCCTTTTTGGTAGCAAACGGCAGAGGGGAGGTAGGGGAGCTCACCTAGGCTAATTTCTTAGGCCTGAAGGACTCGGAACCCGGTCGGCGACGAGGACAGGCGGCGGCGACTTGCTGTGCTCGTCGAAGTGGCAGTTGGGGCGGTGATCCCTTTGAGCTCTCGGGTTGTGACGCTTTACTGGGGTCTCGAGATGGCACACCGATGATTAGGGTGGATCGGAACCGTGTAATTCGGAAGTTTCACCGGCGAGCGGCGGCGGTACTCACCGGCGAGCGTCGGGATGGTCGTTTCCGGCGGCGTTTCCCTCCGGGGTCAGCGTCTACAGCTTGTGCGCGGTGCTGCGGGGTCACGAGATCGGTTTGACAGAGGGAAACAGCGACACTCTTGGGGAATTCCAAGCTCAACGACGTCGGCCCTCACCGGGAGAGGAACTGTTTGCGCGAGGGGAGGGCGGCGGGGACATCTTTTTTTATCACGGCCGGGGGCACGGGGGTTTGTTGCGATCGAGCAGGACGGCGCGAGGGATTCGGGGTTGGGTTGAGTGCGAGGAATCCGGGAGCGGGGCGCGTGCGATCGGGCGCGAAAGAACCGGAACGGTTGGGGGCGCGCGGGGAAGGAGATGACACGCGGGTCCCTTGTGTCAGAGAGAGGGAGAGGGGGAGAAGCGCACGCGGGTTTTGGGCCGGCTGAGATGGGTTTCGGCCCACTGGCCGTTTTTCTTTTTTTCCTTTTCCTTTTTTTTCTGTTTTGATTTAAATTTGAATTCCAGGTTGAATTTGAATTGCTTCACCACATGCAATACGTCCAAAATTTTTAAATTCCCCTCTTTAGCAGGTTTTGGGGTGTTACAGCTTTGCCCCCCTTAAAAGAAATCTCGTCTTTGAGATTGGTGATTCTAGGAAAACAAATCCGGAAACTGTGCTTTAAGCTCGTCTTCTCGCTCCCACGTGGCTTCTGCTTTTGAGTGATGCTTCCACTGCAGCTTGCACATTCGGATTCTTTTATTTCTTGTGAGGCGTTCCATTGTCTCCAAAATCTTGACTGGTTGCTCGGCATAAGAAAGATCCTCTTGTACGTCCACCTCATTCAAGGGTAACATCTCTTCGGGTGTTCTTAAACATTTTTTGAGTTGTGACACATGGAATACATCATGCACATCTGATAGGTGAGCCGGTAGTTCTAGTTGATATGCCACTTCGCCTTTCTTCTCCAGAATCTGGAAGGGTCCGATGTATCGAGGTGATAATTTCCCTTTCACCTTGAACCGACGAAGTCCTCGGATAGGGGACACCTTGAGATAGACATAGTCCCCCACGTTGAAAATAAGCTCTCTTCTCCGTACATCGGCATAACTCTTTTGTCGAGTCTGGGCTATCCTCAAGTTGTTGCGAATTTCCCTCACTTTCGCCTCGGCTTCTTGTAGTACCTCGGGCCCAAACACTTTATGTTCCCCTGTTTGGTTCCAAAATAGTGCAGTTCTACACTTCCTCCCATACAACGCCTCAAATGGTGACATCTTCATACTATCCTGATAGCTGTTGTTGTAGGAGAACTCCACATACGGTAAGTTTTTATCCCAACTCCTATTGGTCTTGAGTGCACAAGCTCTCAGCATATCCTCAAGGATTTGATTGGTTCATTCCGTCTGCCCGTCAGTCTGGGGGTGATAGGCAGAACTAAAATTCAGATGAGTTCCCATGGTTTCATGTAACTTATGCCAGAACCATGAGGTGAACTGTGTCCCTCGATCTGACACTATCTTCTTTGGCACTCCATGAAAATATACGATTCTTGACATGTACAATTCTGCCAACTTGGATCCGCTGTAGCTTTCTTTCACGGGTATGAAATGAGCTACTTTAGTCAGTCTGTCGATGATGACCCATATCGAATCATATCTCGATTTGTCCTAGGCAGTCCCACTATGAAGTCCATACCTATTTCTTCCCATTTCCTTTCAGGCACTTTGAGTGGTTGCAATAGTCCCGCGGGTCGTTGATGTTCTTCTTTCACCAACTGACTTGTGTCACATAGGGCAACATGTTCCGCGACATCTCGCTTCATGCCATACCACCAATATCTGCTCTTGAGGTCTTGTACATCTTCGTACTCCCAGGATGAATGGAATAGTCGGAATCGTGAGCCTCCTTCAAAATCAATTCATGGATCTCCTTCACCTCAGGTACACAGATTCGTTTCCCATGCCACACCGTACCTTGTTCATCCTCTATGAACCCAGGAGCTTTATTCTCTTTGATGAGTTCTCTGATTTCTTGTATCTTCTCATCATTCTTCTGACCGTTGCGTATGTCTTGCTCCAATGTGGAGTCCACTTCCATGGCGATGGCCTCACCACTATTCACTGGACATAGATTGAGTTTTGCAATCTCTTCCTTCAATTCTGTAGGCATGTCCTTTGAACTCAACATGTTGACCTGCACCTTCCGGCTTAAAGCATCAGCCACGACGTTCGCTTTCCCAGGATGGTAGTTGATGCCCACATCAAAGTCGTTGATTAGCTCTAACCATCTCCTTTGTTTTAGGTTGAGATCTAGCTGTGTGAAAATGTACTTTAAGCTCTTATGATCCGTATATATCTCTGTCCTCTTTCCCATCAAGTAATACCGCCAAATCTTCAATGCGTGTACCACTGCGGCTAGCTCTAGGTCATGCGTAGGATAGTTCATCTCGTGTTTTTTGAGCTGCCGAGACGCATAAGTAACGACATGCCCCTCTTGCATGAGAACACATCCCAACCCGTGTCCAGAGGCATCGCATTACACCAAAAAATTCTTCTGCATATTTGGCATAACTAGCACTGGGACTGTTGTCAATATTTTCTTCAGTTCTTGAAAACTCGTCTCGCACTCCGGTGTCCATGTGAAGGTGATTCCCTTCTCTAACAATTTGGTGAGGGGTCTCGAGATTGTAAGAGCCTCAGTTTTTGACACCTATTTGAAGTGTTCATCACCACACCACACACCTCATTTGAAGTAAGTTGATGTACACAAATGAAGAGCAAGTAACCACCATCAACATTCTCATTAGAGAACAAACTCACATATTGCAAAAGTGGTATTTCCCACATGTGATATAGATGGGCTGGGCATATGAAAACTCCTACACATTGCTAAGGATGTCCATGCCAAGTTTCACCCAAATTCAAAACCTTTTAGAGGTCATTTTGGGTATAGCTAGAAAGAGGGCAGTTTGAAACCATATTCAAATTCAAACTGTTTTTATCCCATGAATTTAAAAGTGGGAGGCATATTCTTACTCAGCACATTTTTGTGAGCTCACACACCAATTTTCACTCCATTTGGAGTTGATCTTGACATGAGCTAAGTGGGACAAATTCAAACTTTATTTGAATTCAAAACTGAACTTGTGCTGAAATTCATTCAAACCAAACCCAATTTGAATTCTAATCAATTCAAATGGCTCATGGGTGAATAATTTGAATCACCAGGGGTATTATGGGGCTCACTGTTCACAACAGTGATTAGGAGTAAATTTCAGAGGTTAAAATTTGAAGTGGGGCCCACATGTCAGCCACTACTTCAAAACAAACCGACTGAAACACAGCTCACTCGGTTCCCGGGTGCAGTGCGCGCGCGCCACCGGGGGGCAGCCGGCGCCAGCTCCTGCTGCTTGCCCCAAGCCGGAGACCAGTCGCCGGGCTTCTTATCACCTCCCCGGCGTGCTTCCATCACTTATTCCCCGAGCTACCGACGCACTCGGCTGTTCTTCCATCCGAGTTCCACTGCAACTGCCGCCGCTCGAGCTCACGCTTGATCAAGGCCGATCATTAGCGAGCACAGCCTCCTCCACAGCAAAACGGCACCGGGAGGTCGTGAGTAACCTCCTAGACCCCGTGTTGGCCAGTGAGCGAGCGTCCTCGAGCTATACCGAACCGTTTCTCTGGCGAACCAAGCATCGCCGACGATCGGGCTCTCGTGGACAGCACAACACAGCCGCTGTCACGTCTTCTTCTCTACACAAGAAAGGTGCGTGATTGTACGTAGATGGAGTAGCCGAAAGCCGTTTGGCGATTGATCAACCCTCGGCCGAGAATTTCTAAATTTACTCTTGATCAGTTCATAAGGACCGAGCTCACCTTCGGGTGAAATTCGTGCTCTATACGCGAGGGTTGGGCAAGCCCGTTACCTAGTAGCTTCTACGCATGATAGCACCCACGCTCGAACTGGAATCAGAGAAAACCATCGAGAATCGGCCATGATATGGCCGTTTTCCCCGCCGCCATGGCTGAGCACCTCGGCTCACCGTCGAGAGCATAGTTGCCGGTATTTCTAGCTTCCACCCATCCCTGGTTCGTGTTTCCCATGCTCTACTGATGCTCTCCGCCCGATTTCCGATCGGTTTGGTGCACGGGAGAGCGGAACCGACCTCACCGGAACCCTAGCAGGTGCTGTCACCAGTGCGCACGGGTTACCTGTCATCGCCGGCGGCCGGCGATCCAACCATCGAGTCCAGGGGGTCAGTAAAGGGGCAGGCGGCGAGTTTCGGGCCAGGGGGGTGGGGGTGGCCTGGAACTCAATTCGGGCGAAGGTCGCCGGAGACCGCCGCAGCCGCGCAGTTAGCGCGAGGAGGGAGACGACGCACCGTGTACGGAGCCCACGTGCAGGAGTTTAAACTTTTTCCCAAATTTCAGTTTTAGTTCAAACTTCAAATCCTCATTACTTTGGCTAGGAAGCTCCAAATCGAGTGAACAAAATTTTGTTGGATTCAGCTCTCTGAGCACTTTCCAGCAAATCAAGTTTCACTTCATGAAAACCCTTATTTCTCCAGAATTAATTCCTCAAATTTAAACTGTTTGGAATTTTAACTGGAGAATCCTTTGGGGGAAAATCCTGAAATTTTGCTGGGATGTTCACCAAAATATCCCTGAACTACCATAAAAATTTCAGATCCATTTGAGCTCATTTGATCCACCTAATGGTGTGATTAATGGAACTATTCCAAAGAAAATAGAAAATGTTCAGAAACATTTTCAGAATTTTCTCTGAAATTGTTTAGCTCATATCTTTAGTTAGGAACCTTCAAATTAACTGAGACCAACTCCATTAGAACCCTCTGAAAATCTAGTTTTCAGAAAGTCATAGTTTGTTTCATGAAAATCCTTAGAACACCCTAAAAGCCTTCAATAAAGGTCAAGTACATGATCAATTGTGGAGGGCTCAAATTAGTTTTGCTGCAATTAAAACTTGACCAAGTCTCTGTTTAGGTTGTAACCAAGCCACAGTAAAAGTTTCACCATCATTGGGTCTGTCTAGTGAGAGTTATAGACTTCACAACTTCAAACTTAATACAAATGCATTTAAATTGATACATGTACCTCTTCTATCATGTAGTCGCTAAGGTCGAGGAGGAACCCGAAGTCCTAGACTTCGTTACTCCGGAGGAACAGCTAGCCTACGACCAAGAGCAGCAAGGCAAGCTCCGGTTTGCATTAACCTTTTTACAAATTTTTATTGTTTTGAGCACATACTTGAATACTATTATTCCTTGCATTAGAGTCTTGTTTGGAAACCCAATTGCATAGCCAAGAAAACCATGGGTTGGGTTTAGGATTGCAAACCCTGTTAGCTACTGCAATGCTAAGATAGTGTAGGATTCGGTACAAGTCGAGTAGTTGGAACTACTCGCGAGCATAGGCTAGAGGCACTCGACTCGGGTAGAGATAGCACATAATACACATGGAAAGAAAGATGAGACCGAGCGGAGAGTAAGGGCAGCAGGACTTTGGGGCCTGTGTGCTGTAGCTCCGCTTGTGTCGATTGAGGACCGAGCCGTGTGCAGGCCTGTTGAACTAGCTAGAACAGTACCGAAGACCTAGCGGCTATATGGGAACCGGGAAACCGATGTAACTCGGGTAGCTGGGTATTGAGGCATTGCCCTTCGTTCAGAGGGTAGGTTGAGAGCTCGAGGTGTAAATTGGCTGGCGGCACGGAGATGCGCGTGCAGAGACCTCTTGCTCGGGACGATGGGACCGGTTCAATATTTCGCTGACGGGTGAAAGGTGGTTGCGTACGGTGTCAGTGATGGTTGCTGTAGGCAACATCGAGTACGGGCGTACGTGACGGGTTATTCGGGTAACCCTGCAGGTGTAAATCGATTATAATCGCCATCCCTCACGGTCAGTGAGTACCACTTGTTCACTGTACCGTGACGTAGAAAGAACAGGCTAGTTGCATGTTAAAATGTTGCTGATTGAAAGATGAACTTGATTGCTAATGATTTGCTGTAGTCCAGAGCTAACTAAAGTTCTTTTCAACTTTGGGCAAAGTACATGAGAGAAATGCGTTTCTTGTTTGATTCCGGCTCTCTCATGTGCCTTAGCATAAGGTTCTCCACCACCTGCTTCTAAAACTTGAAAGTAAGGTTCCACTAATTAGGCGAGTCCTTTGCAAATGATTTTATCTCATGTACCCATCACCCCTCATGTAGAAGTTCCATGTTTAGGTGAGACGGGTCAGACTTGCTGAGCCTTCGTGCTCACTGCTTGTGTTTGAAGCTTTTGCAGGGTTCTATGAGGAAGGGACTCCGGAAGAGGAGACGGAACCCCAGGAGGGGAACCCCGTCGAGTGGGAGTCGTGCACGCCGCAGAGTTAGTGTGCGTGTGTGCTAGCAAGGACACGTTCAAGGGCTGAACGTGGACTTGATGCGTAGTCTACGACCGCGAGTGTAGACTGAACTTATTTGATGTAAACATGTTCATAAACCTGTTTATGTAATAAAATTTCGCTTCCACTTTGTACCTTTGACGTGTGTTATACGGTGCTGTGCAACGCAGCACCCCTCAGCGTGATCCTGGCTCGACAAGACCGTGGGGTCATGTCAGCGCTGGTATCAGAGCTCGCTTGAGGTTTAACGCACTAAAAAGGTCAGCTTTTTCAAAAATCCAGTGAGGAACGAGTTAGTAGCCCATATAAGGATGTTATTAGCATATAGAAAGTGGCATACTAACCTATCTGTCTATGTCGGAAAATCGTGTATCTCGGGATGTTCATGTCTTGGGGGGTGCACGTAAGCGCTGTCCACCAGTGCGCACAAGCTGAAGGGTGGAGCCCCACGGGTGGCAGGTAACCCGACCCGCTTTGATATCCTCTGCGACTCTTCATGTCGTTTGGGGTATTCGAGCAATGTCTGTCCCTGGCGTGCGTGGTGCAACTTGGGAGACCCCGTCACGTGGTCTGAAACGTGAACACGTAACTCAAGGCGTGTCTGGCTTGAGAACATCCAGGCGAGTGATGACGGCCGGGTGTACGAACTGTATGGATTCCGGACTCGGTGTGCAGCCGAGTCTGATGATTGTGTGAGTTTCTGCAGGTAGCCTGACCACAAAACGGTAGACGTGTAGTATCCGTGTGCGAGTGACGTTTAGTGCCGCTGAATTAATGAAGGCGGCTAAGTCCGGTATAGTTTTTTCTTTGTGAGGACGTAGTACCGACATAATCTGGTGACGCATCGACGTCACACCCCATTAAATGAACAACTTCATTTAAAACTTGAAGGGTTTGATCTAAAGTAGTAAAACTTGATGTAACTCCTTCCCTTGAACAGGATATTCAAAGTTAACAAGTTTTCAACTTATAGGTTGTTAAGGACAAAGCGCTCTGTTTTCAGCTGAATTAAGGCTGAAGTTAATCAGAGGTTAGGGGTTGAGTTCTTTCGAGGTTGGGGTCATATGATACATTTCTGGAAATCTTTAGAAGAGATTTACAACTTTTCTGTTGAGGTCCAGAGGTGTTTCGTCCCTTAACCAATCGAAAAATACAGTAGAGTTGAAACTGTCCAGGAAACAGGACAGAGTAAAAACTCTCTGTAAAATCTCTGTAAATTAAGCATAACTTCCTGGTTAAAAATTCAAAAATAGAAAATGAGGTAGTTCTGGAAAGCTTATGGGATAGGTTACAACTTTGTAACAGAAAGTTTTGTCAGATTAGGAACAGAATTAACTGGAATTCTTGGATCAAATCAGTACCTATAGCAGGGAGGTGCTGTCCAATTTTCTTCAGAAATTCTGTTAACTTTGACATCTCATAACTTTTGAACCAGGACAGATCTTAGGCCAAGCAAATACTTTCTGGAAAGCTATTGAAGTTAGCTTTAACTTTGATGTCGAGCTTCAGAACTAGTTTTGCATTTAACATGGCCTAAATCAGGTTGAGATGGAAACTTATCAGGGCTGTCATGTGAACAGCAGATCAGCAGTCAAATTTGTTTAAAATTTGAACTATGTTTCCAAGTTTTATGAGTTAAATGACATGCCTTATGTTATAACTCAGTGGTTTACTGTTTAAATAAATATTTGACAATTACCAAATATATTTTTACAGATGACAGCAGACAAACAGTTGGAGAACAGGTGGGTGGTATCCCACTGTTCTCACCGCAGCGGCTATCCAGAAGCATTGAGGCATATGCTTCAATATTTCGGATATAACCAGATGCCGCAGTACTTCGCCAAGGAAGAAGGCGAAGAGGGGAACAAGACGTGGACAATCCATGTCGAAGTCCCTGCAGTACCTACGCCACCCGGTTGGGTGCCGTTCACCGTCACGGTGAGAGGTAGACAACCGGAAGGGATGTGGCAAGTGGCAGCCCGTGACACCATGTCACGTTTATGCCAACTGCACGTGCAGGCTATGGAGGGCACTCTATACGCGCTCGTTCCGGTGGAGAGGCGGGCTCAGCATGTGTGGGAAGAGAGGTACCTGGAGGCAACGGACCCGAGTTGCCCAAGGTACAACCCCGCGGAGGCAAATCTCAGCCTCCAGATGAGGGCGGGAAACGCCGTGATGGACAGCCAAGCTGTTCATACGGAGCATCTCGCCACGAAGCTCAAGGAGAGCATGAGCCGTGGAGACCATTTCGAGAGTGCTCACAGCGCACTCCGCAATATGCTCCTTCTGACGATCAAGCGACTGAATGAACAACACAATCAGTTGCATCGTCTGAAGAAGGCAAAGAAGAAGAGCCGTGTCGACATCGCGGCGTTGCAAGAACTGGTACAGAATCTGACCCAGCAGAACGAGAAACTTACTCAAGAGCGGGACGACGCTATTGAGGAAGGGCAAGGCTGGGAAGAAGATTACAACCAGGTCATGGACGAGGTGCATGCTTTGCAGGACCTCGTACCTCCGGTATTGGGCATACCGGTGGTCTTGGGTCTTCCAGCAATGGGAGAACCCGGGATGCGAGAAGAGGTGGTAGATCCAGAGCCACCAGAAGAGGTACCGGAGGAGGACGACCTGCAGGAGGTCGAGTTCTACTCCGAGTAGAGGGTTACCATTGCCAAGTAGGGCAGCTAGGGTAGTGTAACCCAACTTTTGTAATCTGCGACATGTCGTGTAGGCAGTAGCGTATGTATAGGTAGTGACGACATGAGCACGACTTCTCGGAGACCCGAGAATAATGTATCTTGTATAAAGTTTATGCTTTATCTATATATGTGAATGTTGTGCAAATAATCATGTGTCACTTCAATACCTACTGTTACATATGGAATTTTAAGGAAGACATGTGCTAATCGCTGCTGTTTTGAATTTCAGAATGACGAGTACTCGTGCCAACCCGGATGTTGGGGGTACTAGTCAAGGGGAAGAGACCTCCCAACCGCCTCCCGAGGACTCCTCGGGACCGCAGCAGCAACAGCAACAGCAAACACCGCCACCGCCACTGACGACGGTTACATTGGCCGACATCGTCGCGGCAATGGCGGGTTCACACCAGCAGCACACCGAGTTGCTGCAGACTCTCATCACCAATACGTCTCGCCCAGAGAGACGTCAAGACCGTGAGGAGCGTCAACAGAGCTCCTACTCCGACTTCCTGACGACTCATCCCCCAGTATTCTCAAGGGCGGATGAACCTCTTGACGCGGACAACTGGCTCCGCGCAATAGAGATGAAGTTTGGGCTGCTCCAGATAAGCGAGCAGCGCAAGACTCAGTTCGCGGTCCAGCAGCTCCAAGGATCCGCGAGCGCATGGTGGGCCAACTTCTGTTCTTCACAGCCCACCGACCGAGTGATGACCTGGACAGAGTTTCGAACAGCCTTCAGGGCCTATCACATACCGCCAGGTTTGATGAAGAGGAAGATGCAGGAGTTCTTACACCTGCAACAAGGGAGCCGGAACGCGCTGGAATACTCTAGAGCGTTCAACGATCTCGCGCTCTACGCGTCGTATCACGTAGATACTGACGAGAAGCGGCGGGACCACTTTTACCAGGGGCTTAACCCGCTCCTGAAGGACAAGTTGGCGATGTTCAATCGCTGCAGCCTCAACGACATCATTGATGCTGTGATTGTTCAGGAGGACTCCGGCAAGGAGTTAGCGGCGCGGAGAGGAAGCGAAGCGCGCCGCAGAGCAGCGGAGAAGGAGGCGGTCCTTCTCAGAAGTTTCGGATGGTGAATCGCCCACCATCAGGTCCACGCTGGCAGCCACCACAGCGGTCGATGCCATTCCGCAGTCGGCCGTACTCTTCACCGGCATTCAGGCCGGCACTGCCAGTACCACCTCCGCAACAACAGCAGCAGCGGGCGATGCCGCGTGCGTATGCACCTCAGCAGAGCATGCCGGGCTTTCGTCCCCCGAGCACTACACCAGCAGCGGCCACATGTTACAAGTGTGGTCGTCCAGTACACTTCACGAGCAGTTGCCCGGAGAGGCAAGGCGGCAGAGTGGCACCGCAGTTTCCAGGGAGGAATTAACCCCGGAACCCTATTAATGCGCGGCGGGCAAACCCTAGGCCCGGCACCGTCTACCAGCTTGCCATAGAGGACGTGCCGGAGGGCGAGCCAATCCTTGCGGGTATGTTCCAACTCCACCAGCATCCCGCTATAGTACTGTTTGATTCAGGCGCCACGCATAATTTTATTAGCCAAGCTTTCATTGCTAAATAAAGCTTGCCAATACTACCCACCAATAGTCCATATTTAATTTGTTCACCGGGTGGGAAGATTTCAGCAAGCGTAATGGTTTCCAAAGCACCATTATGCTTAGCGGGTAGAGTGTACCCCACGTCTCTCATTATCTTAGAGGGACAAAAGGTCGATGTCATCTTAGGTATGTCGTGGTTAACCCGCCACGGCGCTGTTTTAGACACCGTCCTCCGAGTTGTGCACTTGAACTCAGAAGTGCACAAGTCTCACTCATTATTTATGGACAGTCCAGAAATAAAACTTCCAAGTGTCTATCAAGCCACAACCATCAGATTGGAAGATAATCCAGTGGTCCGAGAGTTCCCCGACGTATTCCCGGAGGATTTGCCGGGGTTGCCCCCTGATAGAGATGTGGAGTTCAAGATTGAACTTGCACCAGGAACCATGCCAATATCCCGAAGGCCGTACAAGATGGCGCCCAAGGAGTTGGCTGAACTGAAGACTCAGCTCACGGACCTCCTGGAAAAGGGTTTTATTAGGCCGAGCTCCTCACCATGGGGCTGTTCGGCATTATTTGTAAAGAAGAAGGATGAGACGTTGCGGCTTTGCGTGGACTATCGTCCATTAAATGCCGTAACCATAAAAAACAAGTACCCGTTGCCACGGATCGACATGTTGTTTGATAAGTTGGTCGAAGCAAAGATCTTTTCCAAGATGGACTTAAGTTCCGGGTACCATCAGATTAAGATAAGGGCGGAGGACATTCCAAAGACAGCTTTCTCAACGAGGTACGGACTTTATGAGTACCTGGTCATATCCTTCGGCCTCACCAATGCTCCAGCTCACTTCATGTACTTGATGAACTCGGTATTCATGCCGGAGCTGGACAAGTTTGTCGTGGTCTTCATCGACGATATCCTTGTATATTCCAAGTCAGAAGAAGATCACAAGAAGCATCTGCGTATAGTCTTGCAACGGCTGCGGGATCACAAGTTATACGCGAAATTCAGCAAGTGCGAGTTTTGGATATCGCAACTGCCTTTTCTCGGGCATATCATCTCAGCGGAGGGTATCGCTGTAGACCCGAGTAAGATCACTCAAGTGCTGAATTGGAAGTCCCCGAGAACTGTTCACAAGGTACGGAGTTTCCTCGGACTCGCGGAATATTATCAGAGGTTCATTCCGAACTTCTTGATGATTGCCAAGCCAGTGACAGAGCTTCTGAAGAAGGCTACCAAATATGTTTGGAGTCCAGCATGTAAAGCAGCATTCAAGGCTTTAGTCAAGCACCTGACATCAGCACTGATTTTGGCGCAGCCGGACACAACAAAACCGTTCGATGTGTACTGTGATGCATCCGGCATTGGGCTCGGATGTGTGCTGATGCAAGACCGAAGAGTGGTCGCGTATGGATCACGGCAGCTTAGAAACCATGAGCAGAATTATCCAACTCACGATTTAGAGATCACTGCCATGATACTTGCACTGAAGATGTGGAGGCACTACCTACTCGGTAACCTCGTACATCTATATACCGACCACAAAAGCCTCAAGTACATATTCACTCAGAAGGAGCTGAACATGAGGCAACGAAGATGGTTAGAATTGATAAAGGATTACGAAATAGAGATCCATTATCATCCGGGCAAGGCAAACGTAGTGGCAGATGCGCTGAGCCGCAAGTCACACGTCAACAATCTGACCATCACACCGTTGGAAGAGAGCGAACCACCACTGCATGTGATTCCACATGGAGCTCTCTACAACCTAGCTTTGATCCCCACCATCCGTGAAGAGATAGCGGCTGCGCAGAAACATGACAAGGGCATGTCGCATTTGCGGAGACGTGTAGACAGTGGGGAGCTGAAATGTTTCCGGAAGGACGGGGACAGCGTCCTATGGTTCAAGGACCGGATCATTGTACCCCGTAACCCGGAATTACGGAAGGAGATCTTTGATGAGGCTCACTTGTCAAAGTTTTCTATTCACCCCGGCAGCAACAAAATGTATCAAGAACTCAGAAGCAGGTTTTGGTGGACACGGATGAAGCGTGAGACTGCAAAATACGTGTCCGAGTGTGATACATGTCGAAGGGTGAAGGCAGACCATATGCGGAAACCGGGACTGTTACAACCACTGGGCATTCCTGCCTGGAAGTGGGATGACGTGAGCATGGATTTCATCGTCAGTTTACCCACCACTTTGCAGAAACATGATTCTGTGTGGGTGATTGTCGATCAGCTCACCAAAGTTGCCCATTTCATCCCGGTCAACACCAATTACAACGCCAAGAAGTACGCTGAACTGTACATCTCACGGATCCTATGCTTGTACGGCGTACCCCGTACCATCATATCGGATCGGGGCACTTTATTTGTGTCCCGTTTTTGGGAGCAGCTGCACGCTGCCTTGGGGATGAAGCTAATCCGTAGTTCAGCATACCACCCGCAGACGGATGGGCAAACGGAGCGGGTAAATCAGATCCTAGAAGACATGCTACGAGCTTGCGCAATCAACCACGGCAAGAATTGGGATGATCACTTGCCGTTAGCCGAGTTCTCGTACAATAATGGCTACCAAGCCAGCATCATGATGGCGCCCTACGAGGCACTATATGGGAGAAAATGTCGCACACCATTGAACTGGTGTGAGTCTGGCGAAAGGGTTACCTTCGGGATTGACCTTGTCAACAACGCGGAAGAAAAGGTTCGACTGATTCAAGCGAACCTAAAAGCCGCCCAATCCCGTCAGAAACAGTATGCAGACCGGAGAAGACGCCCATTACAATTCGAAGTCAGGGATCACGTATACCTACGTGTGTCTCCGATGAAGGGCGTAAACAGATTCGGGGTGAGAGGGAAGTTGGCACCCCGATTCATCGGTCAATTTCAGATTATCGAAAGATGTGGATCAGTGGCATACCTGCTACAATTACCAGAAGCACTTTCCGGTGTGCACGACGTCTTTCACATTGCCCAGCTGAGGAAGTGTCTTAAGCTATCAACTACCGTTCAGCTGGAAGATATTGAAGAACTGCAACCGGATCTCACCTATCGGTAGGAACCGGTGCAGATTATCGATGAAAAGGCCCGAACCACACGCCACCGTACGTTGTGGTTCTACAAGGTTCTATGGAGTAATCACTCCATGGACGAAGCGACATGGGAGAGCGAAGAATTTCTTCGCACTAACTACCCCGACTTTTTCACGTTGCATATCTGGTAATTTTCCACCGTCCTCTCTCTCATTTTCACATTATAATCTTGGGACGAGATTCTTTTAAGGGGGGAGGAATGTAAGGGCCTTAGTTTTTGACACCTATTTGAAGTGTTCATCACCACACCACGCACCTCATTTGAAGTAAGTTGATGAACACAAATGAAGAGCAAGTAACCACCATCAACATGCTCATTAGAGAACAAACTCACATATTGCAAAAGTGGTATTTCCCACATGTGATATAGATGGGCTCGGCATATGAAAACTCCTACACATTACTAAGGATGTCCATGCCAAGTTTCACCCAAATTCAAAACCTTTTTGAGGTCATTTTGGGTATAGCTAGAAAGAGGGCAGTTTGAAACCATATTCAAATTCAAACTGTTTTTATCCCATGAATTTAAAAGTGGGAGGCATATTATTACTCAGCACGTTTTTGTGAGCTCACACACCAATTTTCACTCCATTTGGAATTGATCTTGACATGATCTAAGTGGGAGAAATTCAAACTTTATTTGAATTCAAAACTGAACTTGTGCTGAAATTCATTCAAACCAAACCACATTTGAATTCTAATCAATTCAAATGGCTCATGGGTGAATAATTTGAATCACCCGGGGTATTATGGGGCTCACTGTTCACAACAGTGATTAGGAGTAAATTTCAGAGGTTAAAATTTGAAGTGGGGCCCACATGTCAGCCACTACTTCAAAACAAACCGACTGAAACACAGCTCACTCGGTTCCAGGGTGCAGTGCGCGCGCGCCACCGGGGGGCAGCCGGCGCCAGCTCCTGCTGCGTGCCCCAAGCCAGAGACCAGTCGCCGGGCTTCTTATCCCCTCCCCGGCGTGCTCCCATCACTTATTCCCCGAGCTACCGACGCACTCGGCTGTTCTTCCATCCGAGTTCCACTGCAACCGCCGCCGCTCGAGCTCACGCTTGATAAAGTATGATCACTCGTGAGCACAGCCTCCTCCACAGAAAAACGGCACCGGGAGATCGTGAGTAACCTCCTAGACCCCGTGTTGGCCAGTGAGCGAGCGTCCTCGAGCTATACCGAACCGTTTCTCCGACGAACCAAGCATCGCCGCTGATCGGGCTCTCGTGGACAGCACAACACAGCCGCTGTCACGTCCTCTTCTCTACACAAGAAAGGTGCGTGATTGTATGTAGATGGAGTAGCCGAAAGCCGTTTGGCGATTGATCAACCCTCGGCCGAGAATTTCTAAATTTACCCTCGATCAGTTCATAAGGACCGACCTAACCTTCGGGTGAAATTCATGCTCTATACGCGAGGGTTGGGCAAGCCCGTTATCTAGTAGCTTCTACGCATGACAGCGCCCACGCTCGAACTGGAATCAGAGAAAACCATCGAGAATCGGCCATGATATGGCCGTTTTCCCCACCGCCATGGCTGAGCACCTCGGCTCACCGTCGAGAGCATAGTTGCCGGTATTTCTAGCTTCCACCCAGCCCTGGTTCGTGTTCCCCATGCTGTACTGATGCTCTCCGCCCGATTTCTGATCGGTTTGGTGCACAGGAGAGCGGAACCGACCTCACCGGAACCCTAGCAGGTGCTGTCACCGGTGCGCACGGGTTTCCGGTCATCGCCGGCGGCCGGCGATCCCACCATCGAGTCCAGGGGGTCAGTATAGGGGCAGGCGGCGAGTTTCGGGCCGGGGGGTGGCTGGGAACTCAATTCGGGCGAAGGTCGTCGGAGACAGCCACTGCCGCGCAGTTGGCGCGAGGAGGGAGACGACGCACTGTGTGCGGGGCCCACGGGCAGGAGTTTAAACTTTTTCCCAAATTTCAGTTTTAGTTCAAACTTCAAATCCTCATAACTTTGGCTAGGAATCTCCAAATCGAGTGAACCAAATTTTGTTGGATTCAGCTCTCTGAGCACTTTCCAGAAAATCAAGTTTCGCTTCATGAAAACCCTTATTTCTCCAGAATTAATTCCTGAAATTTAAACTGTTTGGAATTTTAACTGGAGAATCCTTTGGAGGAAAATCCTGAAATTTTTCTGGGATGTTCACCAAAATATCCCTGAACTACCATAAAAATTTCAGATCCATTTGAGCTCATTTGATCCACCTAATGGTGTGATTAATGGAACTGTTCCAAAGAAAATAGAAAATGTTCAGAAACATTTTCAGAATTTTCTCTGAAATTGTTTTGCTCATATCTTTAGTTAGGAACCTTCAAATTAAGTGAGACCAACTCCGTTAGAACCCTATGAAAATCTAGTTTTCAGAAAGTCATAGTTTGTTTCATGAAAATCCTTAGAACACCCTAAAAGCCTTCAATAAAGTCAAGTACATGATTAATTGTGGAGGGCTCAAATGAGTTTTGCTGCAATTAAAACTTGACCAAGTCTCTGTTTAGGTTGTAACCAAGCCACAGTAAAAGTTTCATCATCATTGGGTATGTCTAGTGAGAGTTATGGACTTCACAACTTCAAACTAAATACAAATGCATTTAAATTGATACATGTACCTCTTCTATCATGTACTCGCTAAGGTCGAGGAGGAACCCGAAGTCCTAGACTTCGTTACTCCGGAGGAACAGCTAGCCTACGACCAAGAGCAGCAAGGCAAGCTCCGGTTTGCATTAACCTTTTTACAAATTTTTATTGTTTTGAGCACATAATTGAATACTATTATTCCTTGCATTAGAGTCTTGTTTGGAAACCCAATTGCATAGCCAAGAAAACCATGGGTTGGGTTTAGGATTGCAAACCCCTTTAGCTACTGCAATGCTAAGATAGTGTAGGATTCGGTACAAGTCGAGTAGTTGGAACTACTCGCGAGCATAGGCTAGAGGCACTCGACTTGGGTAGAGATAGCACATAATACACATGGCAAGAAGATGAGATCGAGCGGAGAGTAAAGGCAGCAGGACTTTGGGGCCTCTGTGCTGTAGCTCCGCTTGTGTCGATTGAGGACCAAGCCGTGTGCGGGCCTGTTGAACAAGCTAGAACAGTACCGAAGACCTACCGGCTATATGGGAACCGGGAAACCGATGTAACTCAGGTAGCTGGGTATTGAGGCATTACCCGTCGTTCAGAGGGTAGGTTGAGAGCTCGAGGTGTAAATTGGCTGGTGTCACGGAGATGCGCGTGCAGAGACCTCTTGCTCGGGACGATGGGACCGTTTCAATATTTGGCTGACGGGTGAAAGGTGGTTGTGTACGGTGTCAGTGATGGTTGCTGTAGGCAACATCGAGTACGGGCGTACGTGACGGGTTATTCGGGTAACCCTGCAGGTGTAAATCGATTATAATCGCCGTCCCTCGCGGTCAGTGAGTACCACTTGTTCACTGTACCGTGACATAGAAAGAACAGGCTAGTTGCATGTTCAAATGTTGCTGATTGAAAGATGAACTTGATTGCTAATGATTTGCTATATTCCAGAGCTAACTAAAGTTTTTTTCATCTTTGGGCAAAGTACATGAGAGAAATGCGTTTATTGTTTGATTGTGGCTCTCTCATGTGCCTTAGCGTAAGGTTCTCCACCACCTGCTGCTGAAACTTGAAAGTAAGGTTCCACTAATTAGGCGAGTGCTTTGCAAATGATTTTATCTCATGTACCCATCACCCCTCATGTAGAAGTTCCATGTTTAGGTGAGACGGGTCAGACTTGCTGAGCCTTCGTGCTCACTGCTTGTGTTTGAAGCTTTTGCAGGGTTCTATGAGGAAGGGACTCCCGAAGAGGAGACGGAACCCCAGGAGGGGAACCCCGTCGAGTGGGAGTCATGCACGCCGCAGAGTTAGTGTGCGTGTGTTCTAGCAAGGACACATTCAAGGGCTGAATGTGGACTTGATGCGTAGTCTACACCCGCGAGTGTAGACTGAACTTATTTTGATGTAAACATGTTCATAAACCTGTTTATGTAATAAAATTTTGCTTCTGCTTTGTACCTTTGACATGTGTTATACGGTGCTGTGCAACGCAGCACCCCTCAGCGTGATCCTGGCTCGACAAGACCGTGGGGTCCTGTCAGAAATCTTGGAGAAACCCTCAATGAACCGTCGATAATACCCAGCCAATCCTAAGAAGCTTCGAATTTCCCCAACATTTTCAGGGTTCTTCCACTTCTGCACATCCTCGATCTTGGCGGGATCTACGGAGATTCCTCCCTCCGAGATTATATGTCCTATGATGGGAACTGTCTTTAGCCAAAACTCACACTTGGTCAGCTTGGCATATATTTGGTGTTCTCTCAGCTTTTGCAACACCAGTCTTAAATGTCTCTCATGTTCTTCTTCATCTTTGGAAAAGACGAGAATGTCATCAATGAAAACCACCACAAATTTATCCATATATTCCATGAATACCTTGTTCATGAGGTACATGAAATATGCCGGGGCATTAGTTAGCCTGAACGGCATGACAGTGTATTCATACAGCCCGTACCAAGATACGAAAGCTGTCTTTGAAATGTTAGTTTGCCTTAACTTCAGTTGGTGGTATCCCGACCTGAGATCAATTTTTGAGAATACACACGCTCCCCTCAACTGATCAAATAGGTCTTTAATGCGGGGTAATGGGTACTTGTTCTTGATGGTTACTTCGTTCAATGCACAGTAGTCTACGCATAACCTTTGGGTTCCGTCCTTCTTGGGCACAAATACCATTGGAGCTCCCCATGGTGAGGAACTAGGACGAATATACCCCTTCTCTGTCAATTCTCTTATATGCTCCTTGAGCTCTTCCAGCTGTTTGGAGTCCAGCCGATAAGGCCTCTTGTATATTGGGGCTGTTCCGGGCACTAGTTCAATCGCGAATTCCACTTCACGGTCGGGAGGCATACCTGGCAACTCCTCCGGAAAAACATCTGGATACTCTCTGATAGTCCTTATCTCTTCCACTTCAACCTCAACTTGATTGAGTTTAATGTCCCTCCTAGGTTCTTGCACGGCTATGAACTTCACCTTTTGTGCCGCAAGGGTGAGTTAGTTCAACCATTCTTGTCGAACAATGGATGATTCCTTTATGTTTGGTCAACCAATCCATACCCAAAATAATATCTATCCCTTATGAGTCTATCACTATGAGGTTTGCAGTAAATAATACCCCATTAATGTCTAGATTCACCTTGGGACACACTTGTCTTGTCCTTATTTCTCCCCCTGGAGAGTGCACTGCTAACATATGGTTCATTTGTGTTGTTGCTAGATCATGCTTCTTAACAAACCCTTGAGCAATGAACGAGTGGGTAGCACCAGAATCGAACAATAGGGTTGCAATGTGTAAATTTGCAGGAAACTTACCAATTACCACGTCAGTTGCCTCTTGCGCTTCCTCCATGGTCACGTGGTTCACCCGTCCTCGCATCACATTCTGCTGCTGTGGCTGCATGGGCTTCTTCTTTGGGCACTTATGGGCGTAGTGCCCCACTTCACCACAGTTGAAGCATTGCACCCCAACTTTAGGTGCCTGGCCTTTGTTATCTTGGGGTTGGTTCTGTGGCCCTTGTCCTGCTGGTCGAGGTTGATAAGTGGGGCATGGCTGTTGCACAAACTGACGCTGCGGCTGTACTGGTGCTGATGGAGGCCTGAAGTTTGGGTTGTTCCCTCTCGGTGCTGAGTAGGGTATCACAGCACGGCTCGTCTGCCCTGCAGGTTGCTGCATTAGACGTGGACGTGTGTTGCTACTTGATGCTTGGTGTGACCATCCCACCTTCCTCTTGTTTTCATTCTCCAAGGCCTTCAGCTTCCTTTCCACAACAAACGCTCGGTCTACCATCTTTTGGAAGCTTTCATATTCATTGGAAGACATTGCACATTGCATTTCCATAGTAAGTCCTTCCACAAAATAGTCCTGTTTTTGCGCATCAGTTTCGACGTCCCGTGGTGCATAATGGGATAGTTGGGTGAACTTGGTGAGGTATTCCCTCACAGTCATGTTGCCTTGCTGCAGTCCCAAGAACTCCTTTCTCTTGTTTTTGAGTTCACCCCTTGGTATGTAGTGGTTGCGGAAACTGCGCTTGAACTCTTCCCAAGTGATGTTCTCGGGGTCATGATGGGCTGCCACGTAAGCGGTCCACCAATCAGCAGCAGGTCCATGCAATTGGTGAGAGGCAAATAGCACCCTCTCATACCCTTGGCATTGTATGATCCTCATCTTGCTCTCAATGGTCTTTAGCCAATCATCTGCCTCTAGAGGTTCAGCAGCACTTGCAAACTTTGGGGGTTGAGTTCCCAGAAACTCACTCAACCTTGGTTGGCGTGGTGCAGCTTGTGGGTTGGAGCTTGGTGCATGTTGGCCACCACTTGAGTTAGACTCTGGATGAGCTGATTCTGATTTTCGATCATTTGATAGATAGGATCAGCTTCTTCACGGCGACCACCCCTGTCGTGTACTCCAGAAAGGTGAGGATTGCTGGCCTCATCGTTGTTGTTGTTGGGGTTGGCACCACGACCTTTTCCTCTTCCAGCCATCTATCATGATCAACCAAATGTTAACTTAAAGCATTACGTATTAACTTCCCAAATTCCTTGTTTAACTTAAACTTTTGAGGCCTTAATATTTAAACAATTTATGAAGATTTTACGTAGATCTTTGGTCGTCACGTCTCACGCAAAAATAAATGCACTATTGATTCATAGGGTTTCACAAACCAAAGCAAAGCAACCTAAAGACGAGGTTGTGGACAAATGCCCATGGCTTCCACAACTCACGTCACACACCAAACATTAACACACAAATAAATAGGGTATTGACTCGACTACTCGATAACCGGCTGAAATAAGGGAAATGACTCTAAACAACTCGTATCACTGAGCTGGTTCGTCGGGGTCTTCCTCATTATCGCGGCTGCCCTCTGATTCCGCTTTAGGTGGGGAAGCTGCTGGTGGAGAAGTGTGGCGATGCTTGCTCGCCCGGCGGTCTAGGGAGTCAGGAGTCCACGTGTCATTCACGGTGACACACAGTTCATTCCCCTCTCCTCTTTCTCTCGCCCTCAAGCTGGCGTGAAGCAATGCCTCAGTCTCCTTCAGGGTATCACGAACATCCTGAAGCTCCTGCTGGCACTCCTGCAGTCGAGTGCTGAGCATAGCAGCATCCTCCAATTACAGGTCCATGTGCTCATGGGAAGTCCCCTGCTGCACTGGCGGGTACTTGTACTCCGCGGTGCCACTCTCATGCTGGACGACATACATGTACTCAGTCCTGTCCAGGTGGCGACGGTTGATGTAACTCTGGCAGGTGATGGCCTCCCAGGTGACATCCTTCTCAACATCGACCTGAGTCGCCTGACAAGCTGGAGAGCGGTGGATCTTGAGCAGCTGATTTTCATGAATAATCCTCATCTCTGAGCTCCATTCTTCCCGCTTCTCACGGATGGTCCTGGTGGAGCTGTAGTGTATGATCATCTTGCCAACATTGCCGGCGGCGTGGAGCATACACCGAAGACGGCGCAACAAGCCTCCTACTGCCAACCCGTAGGAGTGGTACGTCACCGGACGGTTCTCCTCTCTCAAGGAAAGGGCAACTACAGGAACTCTCCCCCCGGTGCACTTGCGGGCGGTGCGGATCATGCGAACCATCTAAAACATAAAGCATTTAAAATTAAGTTAGATAAGAATTAAATAAAGATTTTATTTTGAATAAAAGTTGGGACAAGGTGAATGAAGTGACCCCATTAAATAATACTTTCAACCCACACCTTTGTAAAATAGTTTTTAATAAGATAGGGTCCTTAAATACGTTCATGTCTACCTAGGTCCATGTTCCTACGTGCAACCTTGGCTCTGATACCACTTCTGTCACACCCGGTTTCTCTAAAGAGCAACCGAGTGAATATCACATGTATACCAGGATCATTTTCTCATACATGTGACGACAAATAGTGAAGCATCATTATATTACAAGCCAAGTGTTCGAATATAAATAAGTCTTACATAGCATACGTCTCGATGGACGATAATATGTTCATAACATGTAAATAAAGCAGCAGCAGAATTTAAATCTTGTGGGCTCCGTCACAGGCGTTGCCCGAGGGACTCCGTGAACCTAGAATCCTTCTTCGGGTCCAAAGTCTTGGTCATTGAAAACCACATCATCCCCTTGACCTGAGCAGCTATTTAAATCAACAGAAAAGAAAGTTTGAGTACTGTTGGTACTCAGCAAGTGTGGGGAAGTAATGTTGTGCATGGCTAGAGCAAGGAGAGGTTGAACTCATGGTTAAAGCACTATGAAATTAATACCTATCACCTTAGCTTATTAAGCACCTACATTACTACACAGGTGAGATGGTCCCAATCCCTCAACCCATCATCAATATCAAGTAACCATAATCTCATCTCCAATGTTAAGCTTCCCTCTTAACATCCTCAACTTCCTAATTCATCATCCCCTAATCATGAATAAGTCCAAGCCGCTCATGACCGTGAGCACGGCTGTCATGACAGTTTTGACTCTGCAGAGTTTGCACCACTGTACCCACATGTATGACACGACCCCACTGGTCCTGTCGAGCCAGGATCACGCTGAGGGGTGCTGCGTTGCACAACACCGTATAACACACGTCAAAGGTACAAAGCGGAAGCGGAAGCTTTATTACATAAACAAGTTTATTAACATGTTTACATCAAAATAAGTTTAGTCCACACTCGCGGGCGTAGACTAAGCATCAAGTGCACGTTCAGCCCTCGAACGTGTCCTTGCTAGCACACTCGCACACTAACTCTGCGGCGTGCACGACTCCCACTCGACGGGGTTCCCCTCCTGGGGTTCCGTCTCCTCTTCGGGAGTCCCTTCCTCATAGAACCCTGCAAAAGCTTCAAACACAAGCAGTGAGCACGAAGGCTCAGCAAGTCTGACCCGTCTCACCTAAACATGAAACTTCTACATGAGGGTGATGGGTTGCATGAGGAAAAAAAATCATTTGCAAGGACTCGCCTAATTAGTAGAACCTTACTTTCAAGTTTTAGCAGCAGGTTGTGGAGAACTTTACGCTAAGGCACATGAGAGAGCCGCAATCAAACAAGAAACGCATTTCTCTCATGTACTTTGCCCAAAGTTGAAAAGAACTTTAGTTAGCACTAAGCTACAACATATCATTAACAATCAATATCCAACTTTCAATCAGCAACATTTTAACATGTAACTAGCCTGTTCTTTCTACGTCACGGTACAGTGAACAAGTGGTACTCACTGACCGCGAGGGACGGCGATTATAATCGATTTACACCTGCAGGGTTACCCGAACAACCCGTCACGTACGCCCGTACTCGATGTTGCCTACAACAACCATCACGGACGCCGTACGCGACTACCTTTCACCCGTTAGCCAAATATTGAACCGGTCCCATCGTCCCGAGCAAGAGGTCCCTGCACGCGCATCTCTGTGCCGCCAGCTGATTTACACCTCGAGCTCTCAACCTACCCTCTGAACGACGGGCAATGCCTCAATACCCAGCTACCCGAGTTACATCAGTTTCCCGGTTCCCATATAGCCGGTAGGTCTTCGGTACTGTTCTAGCTTGTTCAACAGGCCCGCACACGGCTCGGTCCTCAATCGACACAAGCGGAGCTACAGCACACAGGCCCCAAAGTCCTGCTGCCCTTACTCTCCGCTCGGTCTCATTTTCTTGCCATGTGTATCATGTGCTATCTCTACCCGAGCAATGTGCCTCTAGCCTATTCTCGCGAGTAGTTCCAACTACTCGACTTGTACCGAATCCTACTCTATCCTAGCAATGCAGTGGCTAACGGGGTTTGCAATCCTAAACCCCAACCCATGGTTTTCTTGGCTATGCAGTGGGGTTTCCAAACAAGACTCTGATGCACAATATAAAGAAAACAAGTATGTGCTCAAAACAATAAAAATTTATAAAATGGTTAATGCAAACCGGGGCTTGCCTTGCTGCTCTTGGTCGTAGGCTAGCTGTTCCTCCGGAGTAACGAAGTCTAGGACTTCGGGTTCCTCCTCGACCTTAGCGACTACATGATAAGAACAATGTATGTATTAATTAAATGCTTTTGTATTAACTTTGAAGTTGTGAAGTCTATAACCTTTACTAGATAGACCTAATGACTGTGAAACTTTTACTGTGGCTTGGTTACAACCTAAACAGAGACTTGGTCAAGTTTTAGTTGCAGCAAAGCTCATTTGAGCCCTCCACAAATAATTATGTCCTTGACCTTAATTAAAGGCTTTTAGGGTGTTCTAGGTATTTTCATGAAACAAACTATGACTTTCTGAAAAATAGATTTTCAGAGGGTTCTAATGGAATTGGTCTCACTTAATTTGGAAGTCTCTAACTAAAGATATGAGCTAAACAATTTCAGAGAAAATTCTGAAAATGTTTCTGAACATTTTCTATTTTCTCTGGAACAGTTTTACTAATCACACCATTAGGTGGACTAAATGAGCTCAAATGGATCTGAAATTTTTATGGTAGTTCAAGGATATTTTGGTGAACATCTCAGCAAAATTTCAGGATTTTCCTCCAAATGATTCTCCAGTTAAAATTCCTAACAGTTTAAACTTTAAGGAATTAATTCTGGAGAATTAAGGAATCTCATGAAGTGACACTTGATTTTCTGGAAAGTACTCAAAGAGCTGAATCCAGCAAAATTTGGTTCACTCAATTTGGAGCTTTCTAGCCAAAGTTATAAGGATTTGAAGTTTGAAGGAAATCTGAAAATCGGGGAAAAGTTTAAACTCGCGCGTGGGCCCAGGAGACACGCGTCGCACGCCGAAGCGACAGCACACCGCGGCCCACAAGGCTTTTGCGCGCCAGCACACCCGATCCCGGCCGCAGCCGGATCCCGATTCAAAATATCGGCCGCTGACAGCTGGGGTCCACCCCCTTCTTCAACCTCGCGACACCCGCGCTCCGCCGCCGAGGGACCTCGCCGGAGAGCTCGCCGCCGGCTGCTGTACAGCTTCAAACTTCTTGATTCTGGCCGCCCCTGCCTACTTTTACTTGGGGAACATGATCCGAGGGTCAGCTGCTCATGACAACGGCCGGAGCATGGTCGGCGACGAGCCGCCATATCGGAACGACTTCGGCCATGTCGGCTGATGCTCCTAGTGCCTCAGCTACTTGGGAAACCGGTCGGGGAGCATCAGTGGACCTCAGAGAAGGTCGACATGAACTCGGGGCAGCTCGGGGAAGGCCCGAAATAGGTCCTCACCGTGCGCTCGATACCCCCCGTGCGTTCCGCCATTAGTAGACCTTGAATTACGCCGGGCACAGAAGTTCTCCGGCCCAGAGTTGTGAAGGCAACTTGTGCGTCACCGTGTCTAGTTCGTGTGGGAGTGGCCTGAGGCCCTCTAATCCTTTCTAGAGCACGAATTAAACAGAATCGTACCCGAGGGTCGTTCTGCACACAGAAAGGGGAAAAGTGGAAATTCGCCGCCGGTGAGCAACCACTCGAGCTGTGGCTCGGGGATGAGCAGCACCGATCACTTGCGCGTCCAAGGGTGCCTTGGCTCGGGCGTGACAACGCCCAGGTTGGGCTGTCCACGAGAGCCCGAGGTGCGGCGGTTTCCAGTTCCGAGTTTGATCTTTCGGCACAGCCGATATCACTCGGTTTCAATCGATTTCTATCAATGGGAAGGATGGAGGATGGTCGCTAGTACCTGGCTGGGACCCTGGAGTGGACAGAGGAAGCTGCGATCAGCTCGATCCAGCAGGAACTCGAGCGCCGGTGATGGCAGTGGAGAAATGGATCGTGCACGTCGGCAGCTCGGGGAATGGCGACTGAAGCACGCCGGGGAGGGAATAAATAGGCCGGTCGGCCGGTCTCCGGCTTGGGGCACGCAGCAGGAGCTGGCGCCGGCTGCCCCCTTCGGTGGCGCGCGCGCACAACAGCCGGGAACCGACTGAACTGTGGTTCAGTCGGTTTGCTTTGAGGCTGAGGCTGACATGTGGGTCCCACTCCTCTTTTAACCTCTGAAATTTATTCCTAACAGCTGTGGTAAACAGTGAACCCTATTCTACCCTTGGCAACTCAAATTATTCACCCAAGAGCCATTTGAATTGATCAAAGTTCAAATGAGGTTTGGTTTGAATGAATTTCAGCACAAGTGCAGTTTGAAATTCAAATAAAGTTTGAATTTCTCCCCCTTAGCTCATGTCAAGATCAACTCCAAATGGAGTGAAAATTGGTGTGTGAGCTCACAAAAATGTGCTGAGCAAGAATATGCCTTCCACTTTTAAATTCAGTGGGTGAAAACAGTTTGAATTTGAATATGTTTTCAAACTGCCCCTTTCCTATCTACACCCAAGATGACCTCAAAAATGTTTTGAATTTGGGTGAAACTTGGCATGGACATCCTTGGCAAAGTGTAGGAGTTTTCATATGTCCAGCCCATCTATATCACATGTGGGAAGTACCACTTTTGCAATGTGTGAGTTTGTTCCCTAATGAGCATGTTGATAATTGTTACTTGCTCTTTATTTGTGTTCATCATTTTTCCTCAAATGAGGTGTGTGGTGTGGGGATGAACACTGCAAATGGGTGTCAAAAACTGAGGCCCTTACATTCCTCCCCCCTTAAAAGAATCTCGTCCCGAGATTATAAGGTGAAAATGAGAGAGAGGACGGTGGAAAAATTACCGGATATGCGACGTGAGAAAGTCGGGGTAGTTAGTGCGAAGGAATTCTTCGCTCTCCCATGTCGCTTCATCCATGGAGTGATTACTCCACAGAACCTTGTAGAACCACAACGTACGGTTGCGTGTGGTTCGGGCCTTTTCATCAATAATCTGCACCGGTTCCTCCCGATAGGTGAGATCCGGTTGCAGTTCTTCAATGTCTTCCAGCTGAACGGTAGTTGATAGCTTGAGACACTTCCTCAGCTGGGAAATGTGAAAGACGTCGTGCACACCGGAAAGTGCTTCTGGTAATCTTAGCCGGTATGCCACCGATCCACATCTTTCGGTAATCTTGAATGGACCGATGAATCGGGGTGCTAACTTTCCTCTCACCCCAAATCTGTTTACGCCCTTCATTGGAGACACTCGTAGATATACGTGGTCTCCAGCTTCGAATTGTAACGGACGCCTTCTCCGGTCCGCATACTGTTTCTGTCGGGATTGAGCGGCTTTTAGGTTCGCTTGAATTACTCGAACCTTTTCTTCCGCGTTGTTGACAAGATCAATCCCGAAGGTAACCCTCTCGCCAGACTCACACCAATTCAATGGTGTGCGGCATTTTCTCCCGTATAGCGCCTCGTAGGGCGCCATCTTGATGCTGGCTTGGTACCCATTGTTGTACGAGAACTCGGCTAACGGCAAGTGATCATCCCAGTTCTTGCCGTGGTCGATAGCGCAAGCTCGTAGCATGTCTTCTAAGATTTGATTTACCCGCTCCGTTTGCCCATCCGTCTGCGGGTGGTAGGCTGAACTACGGATCAGCTTCGTCCCCAAGGCAGCGTGGAGCTGCTCCCAAAAACGGGACACAAATAAAGTGCCCCGGTCCGATACGATAGTACGGGGTACGCCGTATAAGCATAGGATCCGTGAGATGTACAGTTCAGCGTACTTCTTGGCGTTGTAGTTGGTGTTGACCGGGATGAAATGGGCAACTTTGGTGAGCCGATCGACGATCACCCACACAGAATCATGTTTCTGTAAGGTGGTGGGTAAACCGACGACGAAATCCATGCTCACGTCCTCCCACTTCCAGGCAGGAATGCCCAGTGGTTGCAGCAGTCCCGGTTTCCGCATGTGGTCTGCCTTCACCCGTCGACATGTATCACACTCGGACACGTATTTTGCAGTCTCTCGCTTCATCCGTGTCCACCAAAACTTGCTTCTGAGTTCTTGATACATCTTGTTGCTGCCGGGGTGAATAGAAAATTTTGATAAGTGAGCCTCATCAAAGATTTTCTTCCTTAACTCCGGGTTTCGGGGTACGACGATCCGGTCCTTGAACCATAGGACGCCGTCTCCGTCCTTCCGGAAACATTTCAACTCCCCACTGTCTACACGTCTCCGCAAATGTGACATGCCCTTGTCATTCTTCTGGGCTGCCGCTATCTCTTCACGGATGGTGGGGATCAAAGCTAGGTTGTAGAGAGCTCCGTGTGGAATCACATGTAGTGGTGGTTCGCTCTCTTCCAACGGTGTGATGGTCAGATTATTGACGTGTGACTTGCGGCTCAGCGCATCTGCCACAACGTTTGCCTTGCCCGGATGATAATGGATCTCTATCTCATAATCCTTTATCAGTTCTAACCATCTTCGTTGCCTCATGTTCAGCTCCTTCTGAGTGAATATGTACTTGAGGCTTTTGTGGTCGGTATATAAATGTACGAGGTTACCGAGTAGGTAGTGCCTCCACATCTTCAGTGCAAGTACCACGGCAGCGAGCTCCAAGTCGTGAGTGGGATAATTTTGCTCATGGTTCCTAAGCTGCCGTGATCCATACGCGACCACTCTTCGGTCTTGCATCAGCACACATCCGAGCCCAATGCCGGATGCATCGCAGTACACATCGAACGGTTTTGTTGTGTCTGGCTGCGCCAAAACCGGTGCTGATGTTAGGTGCTTGACTAAAGCCTTGAATGCTGCTTCACATGCTGGACTCCAAACATATTTGGTAGCCTTCTTCAGCAGCTCTGTCATTGGCCTGGCAATCTTCGAGAAGTTCGGAATGAACCTCCTATAATATCCCGCGAGTCCGAGGAAACTCCGTACCTCATGAACAGTTCTCGGGGATTTCCAATTCAGCACTTGCGTGATTTTGCTCGGGTCCACAGCGATACCCTCCGCCGAGATGATATGCCCGAGGAAAGGCACTTGCGATATCCAAAATTCGCATTTGCTGAACTTTGCGTATAACTTGTGATCCCGCAGCCGTTGCAAGACTATACGCAGATGTTTCTTGTGATCTTCCTCCGACTTGGAATATACCAGGATGTCGTCGATGAAGACCACGACAAACTTGTCCAGCTCCGGCATGAACACCGAGTTCATTAAGTACATGAAGTGAGCTGGAGCATTGGTGAGGCCAAAGGACATGACCAGGTACTCATAAAGTCCGTACCTTGTCGAAAAAGCTGTCTTTGGAATGTCCTCAGCCCTGATCTTAATCTGATGGTACCCGGATCTTAAATCCATCTTGGAAAAGACCTTTGCTTCGACCAACTGATCAAACAACATGTCGATCCGTGGCAACGGGTACTTGTTCTTAATGGTTACGGCATTTAATGGACGGTAGTCCACGCAAAGCCGCAACGTTTCATCCTTCTTTTTGACAAATAATGCCGAACAGCCCCATGGCGAGGAGCTCGGCCTAATAAAACCCTTCTCCAGAAGGTCCGTGAGCTGAGTCTTCAGTTCAGCCAACTCCTTGGGCGCCATCTTGTACGGCCTTCGGGATATTGGCATGGTTCCCGGTGCATGTTCAATCTTGAACTCCACCTCTCTATCGGGTGGCACCCCCGGCAAATCATCCGGGAATACATCAGGGAATTCTCGGACCACTGGAATGTCTTCCAATCTGATGGTTGTGGCTTGATAGACACTTGGAAGTTTTATTTCTGGACTGTCCAGAAATAATGAGTGAGAACCGTGCACTTCTGAGTTTAAGTGCACGACTCGAAGGACGGTGTCTAAAACAGCGCCGTGGCGGGTTAACCACGACATCCCTAGGATGACATCGACCTTCTGTCCCTCTAAGATAATGAGAGACGTGGGGTACACTCTACCCGCTAAGCATAATGGTGCTTTGGAGACCATTACGCTTGCTGAAATCTTCCCACCCGGTGAACAAATTAAATATGGACTATCGGTGGGTAGTATTGGCAAGCTGTGTTTAGCAATGAAAGCTTGGCTAATAAAATTATGCGTGGCGCCTGAATCAAATAGTACTATAGCGGGATGCTGGTGGAGTTGGAACATACCCGCAAGGATTGGCTCGCCCTCCGGCACGTCCTCAATGGCAAGCTGGTGGACAGTACCGGGCCTAGGGTTTGCCCGCCGCGCATTAGTAAGGTTCCGGGGTTGATTCCTCCCCGGAAACTGTGGTACCACTCCGCCGCCTTGCCTCTCCGGGCAACTGCTCGCGAAGTGTCCTGGACGACCACACTTGTAACATGTGGCCGCTGCTGGTGGAGTACTTGGTGGACGAAAGCCCGGCATGCGTTGCGGAGGTGCAAACGCACGCGGCATCGCCCGCTGCTGCTGTTGTTGTTGCGGTGGTGCTGGCAGTGCCGGCCGGAATGCCGGTGAAGAATACGGCCGACCGCGGAACGGCATCGACCGCTGTGGTGGCTGCCAGCGCGGACCTGATGGTGGGCGATTCACCATCCGAAACTTCTGAGAAGGACCGCCTCCTTCTCCGCTGCTCTGCGGCGCGCTTCGCTTTCGCTCTGCCGCCGCCAACTCCTTGCCGGAGTCTTCCTGAACAATCGCAGCATCAATTATGTCGTTGAGGCTGCCGCGATTGAACATCGCCAGCTTGTCCTTCAGGAGCGGGTTAAGCCCCTGGTAAAAGTGGTCCCGCCGCTTCTCGTCCGTATCTGCGTGATACGACGCGTAGAGTGCGAGATCGTTGAACGCTCTGGAGTACTACAGCGCGTTCCGGCTCCCTTGTTGCAGGTGTAGGAATTCCTGCGTCTTCCTCTTCATCAAACCGGGCGGTATATGATAGGCCCGGAAGGCCGTCCGGAACTCCGCCCAGGTCATCACTCGGTCGGTGGGTTGTGAAGCACAAAAGTTGGCCCACCACGCGCTCGCGGATCCTTGGAGCTGCTGGACCGCGAACTGAGTCTTGCGCTGCTCGCTGATTTGGAGCAGCCCGAACTTCATCTCTATGGCGCGGAGCCAGTTGTCCGCGTCAAGTGGTTCATCCGCCCTTGAGAATACAGGGGGATGAGTCGCCAGGAAGTCAGAGTAGGAGCTCTGTTGGCGCTCCTCACGATCTTGACGTCTCTCTGGGCGAGACGTATTCGCAATTAACGTTTGCAGCAGCTCTGTATGCTGCTGATGTGAACCCGCCATTGCCGCGACAATGTCGGCCAATGTAACCGTTGGCAGTGGCGGTGGCGGTGTTTGCTGTTGTTGTTGCTGCTGCTGTCCCGAGGAGTCCTCGGGAGGTGGTTGGGAGGTCTCTCCCCCTTGGCTAGTACCTCCAACATCGGGGTTGGCACGAGTACGCGTCATTCTGAAATTCAACACAGCAGCAATTAGCACATGTCTTACTCAAAATCCCATAAACAGGAGTAAGTATTGAAGCGACGCATGATTAACTTGCACAACATTCACATATATTGATAAAGCATAAACTTTATACAAGATACATTATTCTCGGATCTCCGAGAAGTCGTGCTCATGTCGTCACTACCTATACATACGCTACTGTCTACACGACATGTCACCGATTACAAAAGTTGGGTTACGCTACCCTAGCTGCCCTACTTGGCAACCGTAACCCCCTACTCGGAGTAGAACTCGACCTCCTGTGGGTCGTCCTCCTCCGGTACCTCTGCTGGTGGCTCGGGGTCTACCACCTCTTCTCCCATTCCAGGTTCTCCCATGGCTGGAAGACCCAAGACTACCGGTACGCCCAATACCGGGGGCACGAGGTCCTGCAATGCATGCACCTCGTCCATAGCCTGGTTGTAGTCCTCTTCCCAGCCTTGTCCTTCCTCAATAGCGTCGTCCCGCTCTTGAGCAAGGTCCTCATTCTGCTGGGTTAGGGTCTGCACCAGCTCTTGCAACGCCGCAATGTCAACACGGCTCTTCTTCTTTGCCTTCTTCAGACGACGCAACTGATTGTGTTGTTCATTCAGTCGCTTGATCGTCGGAAGGAGCACATTGCGGAGTGCACTGTGAGCACTCTCAAAATGATCTCCACGGCTTGTGCTCTCCTTGAGCTTGGTGGCGAGATGCTCCGTATGAACAGCTTGGCTGTCCATCACAGCGTTTCCCGCCCTCATTTGGAGGCTGAGATTTGCCTCCGCGGGGTTGTACCTTGGGCAACTCGGGTTTGTTGCCTCTAGGTACCTCTCTTCCCACACATGCTGAGCTCGTCCCTCCACCGGAACGAGTGCGTATGGAGTTCCCTCCATAGCCTGTACGTGTAGTTGGCAGAAACGTGACATAGTGTCACGGGCTGCCACTTGCCACATCCCTTCCGGTTGTCTTCCTCTCACCGTGACGGTGAATGGCACCCAACCGGGTGGCGTAGGCCCTGCAGGAACCTCGACATGGATCGTCCACGTCTTGTTCCCCTCTTCGCCTTCTTCCTTGGCGAAGTATTGCGGCATCTGGTTGTACCCGAAATATTGGAGCATTAGCCACAATGCTCCCGGGTAGCCGCTACGGTCAGAGCAGTGGGAAACTACCCACCCGTTCTCCAACCGTTTATCTGCTGCCATCTGTAAAAATATATTTGAGAAATGTCAAATATTTATTTAAACAGTAAACCATTGAGTTATAACATAAGATATGTCATTGAACCCTTAACACTTGGAAACATAGTTCAAATTTTTAAACAAATTTGACTGCTGATCTGCTGTTCCCATGACAGCCCTGACCAGTTTCCATATCAATCTGATTTAGGCCAGGTTAAAAGCAAAACCAGTCCTGGAGCTCAACATCAAAGTTAAAGTTAACTTCAATAGCTTTCCAGAAAGTATTTGGTTGGCCTAAGATCTGCTCTGGTTCAAAAGTTATGAGATGTCAAAGTTAACAGAATTTCTGGGAACAATTGGACAGCACCTCCCTGCCTTAGGTACTGATTTGATCCAAGAATTCCAGTTAATTCTGTTCCTAATCTGACAAAACTTTCTGTTACAAAGTTGTAACCCATCTCATAAGCTTCCCAGAACCACCTCATTTTCTATTTTTGGATTTTTATGCAGGAAGTTATGCTTAATTTACAGAGAGTCTACAGAGAGTCTTTGCTCCGTCCTGTTTTCTGGACAGTTTCAACTCTACTGCATTTTTCGAGTGGTTAAGGGATGAAACACCTCTGGAACTCAACAGAAAAGTTGTAAAGCTCCTCCAAAGCTTTCCAGAAATGTATCATACGACCCCAACCTCGAAAGAACTCAACCTCTAACCTCTGATTAACTTCAGCCTTGATTTAGCTGAAAACAGAGTGCTCTGTCCTTAACATCCTATAAGTTGAAAATTTATTAACTTTGAATATCCTGTTCAAGGGAAGGAGTTACATCAAGTTTTACTACTTTGGATCAAAACCTTCAAGTTTTTAAATGAAGTTGTTCATTTAGTTGGGTGTGACGTCGAGGCGTCACCAGATTATGTCGGTACTACGTCCTCACAAAGGAAAAACCTATACCGGATTTAGCCGGCTTCGTTAGTTCAGTGGCACTACTCGTCACTCGCACACGGATGCTACACGTCTACCGTTTCGTGGTAAGGCTACCTGCAGAAACTCAAACAATCATCAGACTCGGCTGCACACCGAGCCCGGAATCCATACAGTTTGTACACCCGGCCGTCATCACTCGCCCGGATGTTCTCAAGCCAAACACGCCTTGAGTTACGTGTTCACGTTTCAGACCACGTGACGGGGTCTCCCATGTTGCACCACGCACGCCAGGGACAGACGTTGCTCGAATACCCCAAACGACATGAAGAGTCGTAGAGGATATCAAAGCGGGTCGGGTTACCTGCCACCCGTGGGGCTCCACCCTTCAGCTTGTGCGCACTGGTGGACAGCGCTTACGTGCACCCCCCAAGACATGAACGTCCCGAGATGCACGATTTTCCGACATAACAAATAAGTTAATAAGCCACTTTCTATATACTAATAACATCCTTATACGGGCTACTAACTCGTTCCTCACTGGATTTTTGAAAAAGAAGACCTTTGTACTGTGTTAAACCTCAAGCGAGCTCTGATACCACGCTGACACGACCCCACTGGTCCTGTCGAGCCAGGATCACGCTGAGGGGTGCTGCGTTGCACAACACCGTATAACACACGTCAAAGGTACAAAGCGGAAGCGGAAGCTTTATTACATAAACAAGTTTATTAACATGTTTACATCAAAATAAGTTTAGTCCACACTCGCGGGCGTAGACTAAGCATCAAGTGCACGTTCAGCCCTCGAACGTGTCCTTGCTAGCACACTCGCACACTAACTCTGCGGCGTGCACGACTCCCACTCGACGGGGTTCCCCTCCTGGGGTTCCGTCTCCTCTTCGGGAGTCCCTTCCTCATAGAACCCTGCAAAAGCTTCAAACACAAGCAGTGAGCACGAAGGCTCAGCAAGTCTGACCCGTCTCACCTAAACATGAAACTTCTACATGAGGGTGATGGGTTGCATGAGGAAAAAAAATCATTTGCAAGGACTCGCCTAATTAGTAGAACCTTACTTTCAAGTTTTAGCAGCAGGTTGTGGAGAACTTTACGCTAAGGCACATGAGAGAGCCGCAATCAAACAAGAAACGCATTTCTCTCATGTACTTTGCCCAAAGTTGAAAAGAACTTTAGTTAGCACTAAGCTACAACATATCATTAACAATCAATATCCAACTTTCAATCAGCAACATTTTAACATGTAACTAGCCTGTTCTTTCTACGTCACGGTACAGTGAACAAGTGGTACTCACTGACCGCGAGGGACGGCGATTATAATCGATTTACACCTGCAGGGTTACCCGAACAACCCGTCACGTACGCCCGTACTCGATGTTGCCTACAACAACCATCACGGACGCCGTACGCGACTACCTTTCACCCGTTAGCCAAATATTGAACCGGTCCCATCGTCCCGAGCAAGAGGTCCCTGCACGCGCATCTCTGTGCCGCCAGCTGATTTACACCTCGAGCTCTCAACCTACCCTCTGAACGACGGGCAATGCCTCAATACCCAGCTACCCGAGTTACATCAGTTTCCCGGTTCCCATATAGCCGGTAGGTCTTCGGTACTGTTCTAGCTTGTTCAACAGGCCCGCACACGGCTCGGTCCTCAATCGACACAAGCGGAGCTACAGCACACAGGCCCCAAAGTCCTGCTGCCCTTACTCTCCGCTCGGTCTCATTTTCTTGCCATGTGTATCATGTGCTATCTCTACCCGAGCAATGTGCCTCTAGCCTATTCTCGCGAGTAGTTCCAACTACTCGACTTGTACCGAATCCTACTCTATCCTAGCAATGCAGTGGCTAACGGGGTTTGCAATCCTAAACCCCAACCCATGGTTTTCTTGGCTATGCAGTGGGGTTTCCAAACAAGACTCTGATGCACAATATAAAGAAAACAAGTATGTGCTCAAAACAATAAAAATTTATAAAATGGTTAATGCAAACCGGGGCTTGCCTTGCTGCTCTTGGTCGTAGGCTAGCTGTTCCTCCGGAGTAACGAAGTCTAGGACTTCGGGTTCCTCCTCGACCTTAGCGACTACATGATAAGAACAATGTATGTATTAATTAAATGCTTTTGTATTAACTTTGAAGTTGTGAAGTCTATAACCTTTACTAGATAGACCTAATGACTGTGAAACTTTTACTGTGGCTTGGTTACAACCTAAACAGAGACTTGGTCAAGTTTTAGTTGCAGCAAAGCTCATTTGAGCCCTCCACAAATAATTATGTCCTTGACCTTAATTAAAGGCTTTTAGGGTGTTCTACGTATTTTCATGAAACAAACTATGACTTTCTGAAAACTAGATTTTCAGAGGGTTCTAATGGAATTGGTCTCACTTAATTTGGAAGTCTCTAACTAAAGATATGAGCTAAACAATTTCAGAGAAAATTCTGAAAATGTTTCTGAACATTTTCTATTTTCTCTGGAACAGTTTTACTAATCACACCATTAGGTGGACTAAATGAGCTCAAATGGATCTGAAATTTTTATGGTAGTTCAAGGATATTTTGGTGAACATCTCAGCAAAATTTCAGGATTTTCCTCCAAATGATTCTCCAGTTAAAATTCCTAACAGTTTAAACTTTAAGGAATTAATTCTGGAGAATTAAGGAATCTCATGAAGTGACACTTGATTTTCTGGAAAGTACTCAAAGAGCTGAATCCAGCAAAATTTGGTTCACTCAATTTGGAGCTTTCTAGCCAAAGTTATAAGGATTTGAAGTTTGAAGGAAATCTGAAAATCGGGGAAAAGTTTAAACTCGCGCGTGGGCCCAGGAGACACGCGTCGCACGCCGAAGCGACAGCACACAGCGGCCCACAAGGCTTTTGCGCGCCAGCACACCCGATCCCGGCCGCAGCCGGATCCCGATTCAAAATATCGGCCGCTGACAGCTGGGGTCCACCCCCTTCTTCAACCTCGCGACACCCGCGCTCCGCCGCCGAGGGACCTCGCCGGAGAGCTCGCCGCCGGCTGCTGTACAGCTTCAAACTTCTTGATTCTGGCCGCCCCTGCCTACTTTTACTTGGGGAACATGATCCGAGGGTCAGCTGCTCATGACAACGGCCGGAGCATGGTCGGCGACGAGCCGCCATATCGGAACGACTTCGGCCATGTCGGCTGATGCTCCTAGTGCCTCAGCTACTTGGGAAACCGGTCGGGGAGCATCAGTGGACCTCAGAGAAGGTCGACATGAACTCGGGGCAGCTCGGGGAAGGCCCGAAATAGGTCCTCACCGTGCGCCCGATACCCCCCGTGCGTTCCGCCATTAGTAGACCTTGAATTACGCCGGGCACAGAAGTTCTCCGGCCCAGAGTTGTGAAGGCAACTTGTGCGTCACCGTGTCTAGTTCGTGTGGGAGTGGCCTGAGGCCCTCTAATCCTTTCTAGAGCACGAATTAAACAGAATCGTACCCGAGGGTCGTTCTGCACACAGAAAGGGGAAAAGTGGAAATTCGCCGCCGGTGAGCAACCACTCGAGCTGTGGCTCGGGGATGAGCAGCACCGATCACTTGCGCGTCCAAGGGTGCCTTGGCTCGGGCGTGACAACGCCCAGGTTGGGCTGTCCACGAGAGCCCGAGGTGCGGCGGTTTCCAGTTCCGAGTTTGATCTTTCGGCACAGCCGATATCACTCGGTTTCAATCGATTTCTATCAATGGGAAGGATGGAGGATGGTCGCTAGTACCTGGCTGGGACCCTGGAGTGGACAGAGGAAGCTGCGATCAGCTCGATCCAGCAGGAACTCGAGCGCCGGTGATGGCAGTGGAGAAATGGATCGTGCACGTCGGCAGCTCGGGGAATGGCGACTGAAGCACGCCGGGGAGGGAATAAATAGGCCGGTCGGCCGGTCTCCGGCTTGGGGCACGCAGCAGGAGCTGGCGCCGGCTGCCCCCTTCGGTGGCGCGCGCGCACAACAGCCGGGAACCGACTGAACTGTGGTTCAGTCGGTTTGCTTTGAGGCTGAGGCTGACATGTGGGTCCCACTCCTCTTTTAACCTCTGAAATTTATTCCTAACAGCTGTGGTAAACAGTGAACCCTATTCTACCCTTGGCAACTCAAATTATTCACCCAAGAGCCATTTGAATTGATCAAAGTTCAAATGAGGTTTGGTTTGAATGAATTTCAGCACAAGTGCAGTTTGAAATTCAAATAAAGTTTGAATTTCTCCCCCTTAGCTCATGTCAAGATCAACTCCAAATGGAGTGAAAATTGGTGTGTGAGCTCACAAAAATGTGCTGAGCAAGAATATGCCTTCCACTTTTAAATTCAGTGGGTGAAAACAGTTTGAATTTGAATATGTTTTCAAACTGCCCCTTTCCTATCTACACCCAAGATGACCTCAAAAATGTTTTGAATTTGGGTGAAACTTGGCATGGACATCCTTGGCAAAGTGTAGGAGTTTTCATATGTCCAGCCCATCTATATCACATGTGGGAAGTACCACTTTTGCAATGTGTGAGTTTGTTCCCTAATGAGCATGTTGATAATTGTTACTTGCTCTTTATTTGTGTTCATCATTTTTCCTCAAATGAGGTGTGTGGTGTGGGGATGAACACTGCAAATGGGTGTCAAAAACTGAGGCCCTTACAATGTAGTGATTTCATCCCCCGTTGCCGGGTGGACTAAAAGAACCTCCATTATGCCAGTGGTTGCGAACCACGTTCACACATCCCAGGTGTGTAGCCAGGAGATCACTAAGAGGCCTTTACAAAGGGATTCCCGACGAGCGTGGGACCACTGAGGTTTCACCCCTAACAGCATACAAGAGGCTCCAACCCCGCTGCAGTGGCCCCCTCTTGAGCCTTGCGGTTCATATGGTAGTCCAGCTGACACCTATTCCCCGCACCATCCAAAACACCCATACTACGCCGGGGATACACCTAATTAATTGGCCAAGCTGCCCCATCTCAGCATGTGGTTGGCACGGTAAAGCCAGGTTACATGTTCCATGAACCGGTCCCTAGGATCCAGGCAAGCACTAAACACAAACCCGAGTCTCGTGCACACAACACCAACCAAATCAGCCAACTTGCCTCGATCCCTACCTCTACATAACTCATAATATCTCATTCAAAAGTAAGGTAAATAAGTTGATGATCTCATATCCCACTTATCCCATTCTAAGCATGGCTAAGCATAAGTATGTAAATAAATGATATAATAAAATAAATCTCAACCCAGGCTACAAGGAAGTAAGATAATGACAATCTAGGGAAACTTCCTAGTTTGGGTATCATATTCCAATTTGATAATGCAAATTAATTCTAACTACACATCCTAGTATAGGATCAACGTGGTCAAGGACACTTGCCTTCTTCCTGCTGCTCTGGGAATGGAAAGTCTTGGTCTTGAAAGGTGAGAACCTGCTCTGGGGCTGGTTCTACTCATGCCAATACACATAGCAAAAGAAAACAACAATCCATAAGCCATAGTCCACACTTTCACTCATGCAAACCACACATACATACATATGAAAGTCATTCACATTTCTAAGTGTTGTGGTTACCCTAGATGTGTTGCTTTTAGGTCTACATGCACTTTTAAGCATATATATCATTTCTAACTTTTGTATTCAGATTTCTAATTGCACACTATATATGAATTTCCAATTTGAACAAATTCTCTATATTTAATTAATACACTTCTTCGCCACAAAATTTGCATGAAAGAAAGTTTCCTACTCCAAATAGGTTTTTAGATCTTCTACAAAATCTTAATTTGAAGTTTTTGGAATTGAAGACCTCATTTAACATTTTCTAATTATGCATACCTAATCTTCCTATATTTTCAGATTTATTTTCTATGCCTAAAAGTGAACTTTAATTTTAAACTAGTAAGACATATCACCTAAAGAGATTAGGTTCTGATCTAAAATGTTCAATAAAATATTTTTTGAACTTCCTCTCTGATGGGAACCAATTTAAATTTATTCTACCAGTTTTCAGAATTGTTTCCTAGCCTAATAATGTATTTCCAGAAATAATAAAAACAAGCAGCACTTAGTCAGATCTCATTTCAGTCTAGAATCAGTTTTTAACTCATTCTAAAGGTTTTCCAAGTGTTAGGAAAATTTAATTTTGTATTTGTACATGTGTTTGCATCACCATTTGAATTTAAATCCTAATCACATGTTCAAATTTCTGAATTTAATATCCTATAGGGTCTGAAGTGCAAACCCACCCTACTTCACTATTTCCTAAATTTTCAGGGGCCTAATTACACAAAACAGAGAGGTTTTCCTAATTTTTATTAAGTACAGGGGCTTAAACTGATTTTTAAATGAATTTACATGATTTTCTGAAGGTCCAGGGGCTAGATCAGAAGTTTCTGTGGCTAGCTCGTGTTTTCTGAGATCCCCAGGGGGTAGCGCGTAAGATTCCCGGCCTTTATAATGCGGGGCTGATGTGCACCGTCCGATTTTAAATGGAGGGTCACGATTAGATTGCGAAGGGGTACACCGGGTTCCTATTATGCGTCACACGATTTAAAATAGACGGCCCACAAGAGGCCACGTCGCTCCTGGCCGGAGTTCGCCCGCGCGCGCGGCGGCGCACGGCGGCAGAGGCGCGATCTCGCCGGCGAGGTCGCGGATCTTCATCTACAGACGCTAACACCCGCCCTTTTTGGTAGCAAACGGCAGAGGGGAGGTAGGGGAGCTCACCTAGGCTAATTTCTTATACCTGAAGGACTCGGAACCCGGTTGGCGACAAGGACAGGCGGCGGCGACTTGCTGTGCTCGTCGAAGTGGCAGTTGGGGTGGTGATCCCTTCGAGCTCTCGGGTCGTGACGCTTTACTGGGGTCTAGAGATGGCACACCGATGATTAGGGTGGATCGGAACCGTGTAATTCTGAAGTTTCACCGGCGAGCAGCGGCGGTACTCACCGGCGAGCGGCGGGATGGTCGTTTCCGGCGGCGTTTCCCTCCAGGGTCGGCGTGTACAGCTTGTGCGCGGTGCTGCGGGGTCACGAGATTGGTACGACAGAGGGAAACGGCGACGCTCTTGGGGAATTCCAAGCTCAACGGCGGCGGCGCTCACCGGGAGAGGAACTGTTTGCGCGAGGGGAGGGCGGCGGGGACATCTGTTTTTATCACGGCTGGGGGCACGAGGGTTTGTTGCGATCGAGCAGGACGGCGCGAGGGATTCGGTGTTGGGTTGAGCGCGAGGAATCCGGGAGCGGGGCGCGTGCGATCGGGCGCGGAAGAACCGGAGCGGTTGGGGGCGCGCGGGGAAGGAGATGACACGCGGGTCCCGCGTGTCAGAGAGAGGGAGAGGGGGAGAAGTGCGCGCGGGTTTTGGGCCAGCTGAGATGGGTTTCGGCACACTGGCCGTTTTTTTTTCTTTTCCTTTTTTTCTGTTTTGATTTAAATTTGAATTCCAGTTTGAATTTGAATTACTTCACCACATGCAATACATCCAAAATTTTTAAATTCCCCTCTTTAGCAGGTTTGGGGGTGTTACATAAGGTAGAGTCAAATTGTGTTCTCCATAATTCTCACAAAGTCCTTCATGTATTCCCACCTATACATAAGTATGGAGAATAAGCATAGGGAGTTCAAGGGCTCAACTTGAGCTGATAATTTACTTGTGAGTTCTTGGTCACATGAAAGTAATCTGGTCCAAAATTCAGCCCTTTTACTTGAGTAGTTCTTCCAGAACAATTCTTCAAGCATTTCTATTTAAAGGAATTAATCCTGGAGTACCGTGCATTTTCATGCCCAATTAAGTGAACTAGAATTTCAAGTATGTCTCAGAGAGCTTACCTAAATTTTCCTACGATTTTTGGAGCTATGGATTGCCCAGAACAGATTTTACAGGTGGGAAACATTTTCTGAAAATGTTTCTGGACCCTTATGAACACAGCATCTTGTATTTATCAAATTCCTACACAAATGGTCTTCCAATGAGCTGAAACGTTGCTAGAAGGTCAATACCATGCTAATGAATATTCTGGCAAAATTTGAGTATTTTTGGATAACCGAAACTCCCTCAATAATTCTTTTTCATAAAATTTTCAAAGAAATTTCCAGAATACAATATTGACTTTCATACAAATCTGAGTTTATATTTGGATAGAACTCTGAAAGATGAATCCAACCCAATTGGAATCACTCAATTTGGAAGTTTCTACAAGGAGCTATGATTTTCCAAAGTTTGAGCCCTCACTGGAATTGTTTTGCTACTGAAAACTCTACTGGGCCCGCTTATTTAAATTCCAGCCAATCAGAACTGGGCCACACCGGGGCCACGGGGTTTTTGCGCGCCAGCAGACCGGATCCGAGCCGCAGACTGATCCAGATTTAAAATTTGGGCCGCTGACAGACGGGGTCCACCCGTTGTCTTCCTCCTCCGGCCCCCTTCCAGCGCCCGCATGTTCCCCCTCGCCGGAGCACGTCGGTGCTCGCCGGCCGGCCGTTGCCGGCCACCATCCGAACTAGGACTCGCCACCAGGGAGTTTAGGGCACCAAGGAACACGGCTGTGCGTTGTGCTCGGGCTGCCGGTGGTCGGAACTAGCTCGGCGACGTGCGGCGGCCTCTGTTGAGGTTCGGCGCCGTCGCCCGAGGTTTCCAGCCCTCCAAAACCTGTGCCGACGAGCTCTACAGCACCAGTGGGTCTTAGGAAGAACCGACATGGTCGCAAACTTGCTCGGAAATGGACGCAAGTGGGTTGTCATCGTGCGACCGAACGGGTCCGCCATGAACACCCTCAGTAGAGCTCGAAATTCGTCGGTCTAAGGTGTTATCATGCGATGGATGCTAAAGTTTGATGACTTAACAAGGATTGGAGAGGGGGGATTTTAAGAAACTGTACCGGAACGTCGGTTTGAAGCCGCCGGGACAAAATTCCCGAATTCGCCAGAGAGAGCTCATGACGTGGCTTGAGCTTCAGGTGGAAGCAGAGTGGAGTCCGTGCGCTCCTTTTGCCACCCTTGCTCGGCCGTGAAAGTTGCTGAGGTGAGCTATCCACGAGCGCCTGATCGGCGGCCGACGTTAGGTCGCCGCTGTGACGGTTGTTCCCGGGCTAGGGAGGCCGAAGCTCGCTTGCTTTTGGGTCAGGGAGGTGGGGCTGAGCTCGCGGCAAGGTTTAGCAGCTCGGGGGAGGGATGAGCACGGTTGTTTTGCCGTTCTCTCGATCGGCTGAGCAGCAAGAAAAATTAACGGCTCTGCTCAGTGTTGTCCGTGAGGAGGAGAAGGCAAACTATACTTGCTTCGGTCTGGGGAGTGATCACGCCGCTGGAACTGCATTAGGGCGTCGGTGCTTGGGAGATTGAAGCAGCTGGTGGCGCTGCCGAGCCTCCCAGTGACTCCACGGTGAAAGCTGCTCATGGGGGTTGAACACAGAGACAAAGTCAATTGCTTTATATGCACGTCTCTCCCATTTTCAGTCTATGACATGTGGGTCCCACCCCATATTTTCCTCCCAAATATCTTCTCAAGCTAATCCTCTCAATTCCCAAAATTCTGAGTTTAAAAAAGGTGGCTAGAATTTGAATTCTCCAAGTTCAGTTTAAATTTGTATGACAAATTTGAATTTTGCTAGAATTTGCAAATGCTTCCCTTTAACTCCTTTTTGAGCCCACCCTACAAATGAAAAGTTTGTGATCAAACTTTTCCCTATACTTCCAACTATATGGCTGCATGTTTATTCAAAGTTTTTTGCCACCACATGTGTGAACTTTGAATTTTCAAATCTGATTTTCAAACTTACATGCAAGAGGTATTTAACTCCTTATTGGTTCAATCTTTTAAATAAAAATGTGAGCCTCTCTTTTGGATGCTCATCCATGTATTACTTTGCATGAAGAAAAGTTTTAGCAAGTCCCATTTTTCATGTCTTTGCCACACATATGAACTCAAACCTTGGTTTTTATTCATACACATTTTTGGGACTTTTACATTCCTCCCCCCCTTAAAAGAATCTCGTCCAAAGATTACAAAAGGAGAACGAGACGGGAGAGGTAATTACAAACTGTATAAAGCTAAAAGTTCCGGATAGTTGGTGCGGAGGTAATCTTCACTTTCCCACGTTGCCTCTTCCGCGGTATGAGTACTCCATAGCACCTTGAAAAATCTGATCGTCCGGTTCCGGGTTACCCGGGCCTTTTCATCCAAAATCTGAACCGGTCGCTCGGTGTAGGTCAGGTCCGGTTTCAATCCGTCGATTTCCTCGGTGCGAACAGCAGCGGTGAATTTGAGGCATTTCCGCAGCTGTGACACATGAAATACATCATGAACACCCACTAGACTTTCCGGTAGTTCCAGCCGGTAGGCTACGGGTCTGCACTTCTCTGTGATAGCAAAAGGACCAATAAATTGGGGAGCGAGTTTCCCCTTTACACCGAACCGGTGAATTCCATTCATCGGAGATACACGAAGGTAAACATGTTCTCCGACGTCAAAATGCAATGGCCTATGCCTTTGATCAGCGTAGCTCTTCTGTTGGGATTGTGCAGCCTTTAAGTTCTCTTGTATCAATGGAACTCGGTCTTCGGCTTCGTTGACAAGATCAATCCCAAACAGGACTCTTTCGCCGGACTCACACCAATTCAGCGGTGTGCGACACTTCTGGCCGTAGAGAGCTTCATACGTTGCCATTTTAATACTCGCTTGATAACCGTTGTTGTATGAAAACTCCGCCAGCGGTAGGTGATCGTCCCAATTCCTACCGTGGTGGATGGCACACGCTCTCAACATGTCCTCAAGCACTTGGTTCACCCTCTCAGTTTGTCCATCGGTTTGAGGGTGATATGTGGAGCTTCTAATCAGCTTGGTGCCCAACGAGGCATGCAGCTGTTCCCAAAAACGAGAAACAAACAGCGCGCCTCGATCTGAAATGATGGTCTTCGGGACACCATGTGAGCAAATAATCCTCGAGATGTATAACTCCGCATATTGCCTTGCTCGAAAATGAGTGTTCACCGGTATGAAATGAGCTAACTTTGTCAACCGGTCAACGATCACCCATATCGAGTCATGCTTCCAGAATGTGAGTGGCAATCCGACGATAAAATCCATACTCACATCCTCCCATTTCCATGCCGGTATCTTCAGAAGTTGTAGCGATCCGGCTTTCCGCATATGATCAGCCTTGACCCGTCTACATGTATCGCATTCAGATACGTATTTAGCAATCTCCCTCTTCATCCTTGTCCACCAAAATTTCTGTTTCAAATCTTGGTACATCTTGTTACTGCCGGGATGAAGGAAAACTTCGACAGGTGGGCTTCATCCAATATCTTCTTCCGGAGTTTCATATTACGCGGTACCACTATACGGTCATTGAACCATATTGTACCGTTCTCATCCTTCCGGAAACATTTCACTTCTCCGTTGTCTAGTCTTCTCCGTATGTGAGACATACCTTTGTGTCCTCTTTGAGCCTCAACAATCTCTTCACGGATTGTTGGAATGAGGGCGATATTGTAGAGCGATCCATACGGAATGACATGGAGACTGGGTTCTTCCTCTCCCAACTCAGCAACCGCTAAGTTGTGAACGTGGGCTTTCCGACTAAGCGCGTCAGCAACCACGTTGGATTTACCTGGATGATAGTGGATATCAATTTCATAATATTTTATGAGCTCCAACCATCTTCGTTGTCTCATATTCAGCTCCTTCTGCATGAAGATATACTTTAGGCTTTTATGGTCGGTGTAGAGGTGAAAAAGATTACCAAGCAGATAATGCCTCCACATCTTCAACGCCATCACCACTGCAGCAAGCTCAAGATCATGAGTTGTATAATGCTGCTCGTGGTTTCGCAGTTGACGGGACCCATTAGGCGACTACATGCCCTTCTTGCATAAGAACACAGCCGAGACCGATGCCGGATGCATCACAGTATACATCAAATGGCTTCGTCGTGTCCGGCTGAGCAAGAACTGGAGCTGTTGTGAGATGTTTTACCAAAGTTTTGAATGCGGCTTCACATGCTGCATTCCACATTTATTTTGTTCCCTTCTTCAGAAGCTCCGTCATTGGTTTAGCAATTTTTGAGAAGCTCAGAATGAACCTCCGATAATATCCCGCTAAACCTAGGAAACTTCGTACCTCGTGGACAGATTTGGGAGATGCCCACTTCAGTACTTGTTCAATTTTGCTGGGGTCCACGGCAATGCCCTCTGCCGAAATAATATGGCCTAGGAAAGGCATTTGATCAATCCAGAACTCGCACTTTCTGAACTTGGCATATAATTTGTGCTCCCTCAACCGTTGTAGCACGATACACAGATGTTCAGCGTGCTCTTCTTCAGATTTGGAGTAAACCAATATGTCATCGATAAACACCACGACGAACTTGTCTAACTCCGGCATGAGCACAGAATTCATCAAGTACATGAAGTGTGCCGGAGCGTTGGTTAATCCAAAAGACATGACGAGGTACTCGTAGAGTCCGTATCTCGTCGAGAAAGCTGTCTTCGGTATGTCCTTCGGTCGGATCTTGATTTGATGATACCCCAACCGAAGATCCATCTTCGAGAATACCTTTGCACTCACAAGTTGATCGAACAAGATGTCGATGCGGGGCAAAGGATACTTGTTCTTTATCGTGACAGCATTTAGCAGACGATAATCAACACATAGCCGTAGTGTTTCGTCCTTCTTCTTAACGAACAGTGCAGAGCAACGCCAAGGTGAAGAACTTGGTCGTATGAAACCCTTGCTCATAAGTTCATTCAGTTGCTCTTTTAACTCCACTAGCTCGTTAGGTGCCATCTTATAAGGCCTTCATGTGATAGGCGCCGTTCCCGGCGCAAGTTGAATCTTGAACTCGACGTCCCGTTCGAGCGGCATGTCCGGTAAATCATCGGGAAATACGTTGGGATAATCACGTACACCCGGAATATCTTCAAGCTTCAGTGCTTCCGTGTGGTAGGCCTCTACCATATCTGGGTCTTTGCTGTCTAAAAACAGCGTGCGCTGTCCGTGAATCGGCGAGTCAATCTGGACAGTCCGGTTAACAATATTGAGAACGGCACCGTGACGATTTAACCAAGACATCCCCAATATTGTGTCTATCTTCTGCCCATCCAACATAATCAGCGATGTTGGGTATATCTTTCCACCCAAACACAAAGCTGCTCAGGACACAATCTGAGTAGCAGAGATAATTCCTCCTGGTGAACGGATAAGATAACTCGTTGTGGGAGTATTGGTGGATAATTGGTGCTGATTCACACATGTTTTGCTGATGAAGTTGTGGGTTGCACCGGAATCAAAAAGTACCAGCACAGGCACGTCTTTGAGAGTAAACATGCCTGCTAACACCGGTGCTCCCTCCGGGACATCCTCAATAGCAAGATGTTGCACACTCCCAGATTGCAATGCTGTTATATTCACTTGAGCAGGTGGTGGCATACCACCTGATAATGATGGTTGTCTGGTGTTCAACAACTTCTCCCGGCATTCCTGCCTAAAATGCCCAGAACGGTGGCAATAAGAACACGGAGGTTTCCCTGGTTCTTCGTTGATTTCTGGTTGAGAAGTTGATGTACTTGGCTGCAGCAATGATGCAACAGGTGTCATTCGTTGCTGCAGCAATGGTGTTGCTTCAAGACATGATTCTTGAGAAGGTAATCTGTACTGAGTTGATCTCACTGGTGCTTGCCAAATTTCGTCGGATGGTGTGTGATACACCTCACGGTACTTACGAGGAACCACTGGCATGTCTTCTTGCACATCATCCCGGTCCCTCTTCTCTGCTTGACACTCAAGTGTCGCTTGTTCTTGCAGCAGGGCAGCACTTATCAACTCGGTGTAACTGCCTTGATTGAACAATGCCAACTTATCTTTTAATATGGGACTCAGGCCATAGAAGAAGTAGTCACACCTTGCAGCTTCACTCGTCGCATAAGCAGGAGCATATTGTGCCAAAAGATTGAACCTTTTTACATAATCGAGGACACTCATGTCCCCCTGCCTCAAGTTCCTAAATTCTTGCTGCTGGGCCTTGATAAAACCCATAGGAATGTGACGAGCATGGAATGCTTCATGAAATTCTGTCCATTCCACTGGATGGCCTTCCGGAACGGTGGCGAGATAAGAGAACCACCAATTTCCGGCTGCTCCATGGAGCTGTTGAGCTGCAAATAATGTCTTCTGATACTCATCACACTCAAACACTCCAAACTTGGACTCCATAACCTGAAGCCATTGATCAGCTTCCACAGGTTCATTGGCTTCCGTGAAAATTGGCGGTTGTGTCGCCAAGAAATCCAAATAGGCGTTCCGAGGTGGAACATCCTGTTGCGCATGTTGGAGTAAACCCGGTTGTACCAAGGCTTGGAGTAGTCTTGTGTTCTCTTGACTTGACTCGACCATCTGAGCCATGACATCCGCCCATACCGTTGATGGTGGTGCCCGTGGTGAAGTCGAGTCATCACCGTCTCGGCGAGAACCTTCAGCCCTACTCGGAGAATGAGTACGCACCATACTGCAAAAGAATCATTTTTGATGGGAGTCAAACTTGATCTCAGCAGTATGTGAAAGTATGCAAAACATGAACATGCTAAAACTTTATGGAAGCATAACAAAATTTCATGTTTACACCTCTTTCTAAAGCCAACATAAACAATCCCCCTATTCTGTACAGAACCGACCTTTCTGTGCTCGACTCAGATTTTGATACAGTTACCAGCATTTTCATGACTCAAGTTGAATACCAAAGTTAAAGTTAACTTCAGTGTATTTTCAATGATTACTCGTATGCCACTAGATCATTTCTTGAACAAAAGTTATGATTGTTCAAAGTTGACAGAATTTCTGGATAAAATTTGCCAGCACCTCCTTTGTATGTGGCTGTTTTCATCACAGTTTTACATACAAATGTAGTACAATTCTGAACAAACTATGAACTACAAAATTGTTGCAAGTTTCATAACCTTTCCAACAGTGTCTCATATGAACGTTAGAGATTTTTCTACAGAAAATTATGGCTAATTTACAGGAACATCCAGAGAAGGTTGCAGCTGTTCTGTTTTCTCAACAGTTTGCATTCAACTGGACATTCAACCAATTTGTTTTCTGATTTTGCTCTGGAGGTCTACAGAAAAGCTGTAGGTCACTTAAAAACCTTTCCATAACTGTATCATAAACCTTCATTGGGTCAATCTACACAGAATTATGCTCTGTCTAATTTCAGCACCAATTCTGCCAGAACAGAGCACTCTGTTTTTGAGATCATAAGAAGCCTAGCAATTCTCTTCTTTGAAACTTAGTCCAAATGAAGAGCTCAGTAACTAATATGTGCTTTCCAACATCAATTTTTAATTTTGAAAGTTATTCATGAGTGATTTCTTCATAGGAAAGAATACTATTAAGTGTAGTACAGTGACGATGCACCGTAAGACATATGACGGTACTACGTTGCCTCACCAAAGAAAAACCTAACCGGATTACACCAGCATATACGTATCCTTAGGTGGCACTAAAACGGTCATTCGCAAACGTTTTCTACACGCACTAAGGTTTTCGTGGTTAGTACCTACATAAGCCACACTCAATCATCAGGCCCGGCTGCACACCGAACCCGGTATCCATACAGTTCGTACACCTGGCCATTATCACTCGCCCAGGTGTTCTCAAGCCAAACACGCCTTGAGCTACGTGTTCACATTACTGACCACGTGATGGGGTCTCCCAAAATGCACCACGCACGTCAGGGACAGACGTTGCTCGAATACCCCAAACGACATGATGAGTCGTAGAGGATACTAAAGCGGGTCGGTTTACCTGCCACCCGTGGGGCTCCACCCTTCAGCTTGTGCGCACTGGTGGACAGCGCTTACGTGCACCCCCCAAGACATAGAACGTCCCGAGATACACGATTTTCTGACATAACAAATAAGTTAGGTTGCCACCTTCATAATATGCTAATAGTAGTCCTTATATGGGCCTAGTACCGTTATCTCACCGTATCCTAAGTTTTTAACATAATATGATGCTCAATCCATGTGCTATTCCCAACGCAGCTCTGATACCAGCTGAGACAGACGCTCTGTTATCAACTATGACAGGGCTCTTCCACCACTTGTCACAGCTCTTATACCATGCTGTGAGCGGACAGGATCTCGTCAGGTGGTGCCGTGATATGCGGCACCCAACAGCACACGGATCGAAGAAACACACCACATTACATAAATCATTTGCGGAAGCGTACAAGAATGTTTTACAAATAATTATATCAAAGTAAGCTACAGCGGAAGACTATCACGCTCACGACTCATTTCTAAACTAGCAGCAAAGAAACAGCCCAGCCCACGGACGTTTCTTACTAGCAACACGAAGACAATCTGCAGCGGCGAGGATGCTCTTTGAGTAACCACTCGGAGGTTCCCGAGTCTCAACGGCATCCCTTCATAAGCATGAAGTCAAATACCTGCAAAACAACTCGGATAGCATCCGTGAGAATAACGCTCAGCAAGACTTAACCGTCACCTTAAACATGAAACTCTATGTGAGGTTATGAACCTAAAATAGGATGGCATAAGCATAATTAAACTCGCCTAAAAGTGAATCCTTACTTTCAGGTATTATTTGCAGCAATTTTAAGTAAGCTTGTGCACGCCACATCGGGAGTCCACAATCAAACAAGAAACGCTTTCCCCCGATGTAAGTTGCTCACAGCATAAAAGGATCGAATTTGCACTAGCTATTCATCAATGATGCATAACAAAGATAGTATAACTTCAAATCAATGTGATTAGTTCCTTTCTCATGCAAGTTCTTACTACGTCACGACTGTGAGAACATGTATGCTCGGTCCATTCCGCGAGAGAGGGTGATTCGAATCAATAACACCTGGACTACATGACACGTACGCCCGTACTCAACGTTGCCTACAGCCACCATCACTGACATCGTACGCGGCAGCCTTTCTCCCGTTTCACCCCCGTTGAATCGATCAAGTCGCCCCATACAGTAGCCACTCTCATGGTGCACCTGCCGATGTGAGATGTCATTAGAATGTTCCCCACATACTGCACACCGGCCGTTTGCCTGAGGCGACCCGAAAAGTCCCAACGACAGCTTCCCGAGGTACATCGGTTTACTGGGTCCCATATAGCCAGCATGAGTCCGGTACACAACTTAAACTTGTTCAACAGGGCCGCATACGGATCGGTCCTTGACCGACACGGACAGGTCTATAGCACCCAGGCCGCTATGTCCTGCTGCCCCTACAACTTTCCGGTCTCAACTTTGACTTGCTAATTCATTTATGAACCAATCCCGTATGCCCCTGTTGTTCCTGAACGTGCGAGTAGCATCTCACCACTCGATTTCTACCGAACCGTACTTAAGCATGGCAGTTCTACACGGTGAAAGACACCTACCCAACACTCCATGGGTCATTTGGCTATGCAAGAGGAGTATCAAACACTAGACCTAATGCACAGTTAAAATCTTAACCGAAAGTGAATAAAAAAATAAAAACTTATTAGCTGTTAAATGCAAACCGGAGCTTGCCTGTTTTGCTGGGTAGTCGTATATAATCAGTTATTGTCCTTGTTGATCCACCCTTGATTCTCCGGAGCTTGATCCACTTCAATGAATCACCCCCTTTGAATCCCCTTCGTTGTGGTTCCTATTGAAATGCATATGCACATGTTTTATAGAATGTAATAGAAAGAAGTTATAGAATGAAGTTCTTAAGAACAAAGGTTGTGTGGAAGAGCCAAGAACGGCGTGGTTTGCCTCTGTTGTACAAAAAAACAGAAATGATTTACATTGATCTTACTATCTTAGCTATACACTAACTATTTTCCCTAATGAACATAATAGATGAGCTGAAAAGATTTGAGTGCAACTGAAGAACAAGAACTCCAATGGCCTCAAAACTTTTACAGTAGGTTCTAAACTACCTAAGGATTTAGCTTGCCAAATTGCAGCTAAGGTGGAGTCAAATTGTGTTCTCCATAATTCTCACAAAGTCCTTCATGTATTCCCACCTATACATAAGTATGGAGAATAAGCACAGGGAGTTCAAGGGCTCAACTTGAGCTGATAATTTACTTGTGAGTTCTTGGCCACATGAAAGTAATCTGGTCCAAAATTCAGCCCTTTTACTTGAGTAGTTCTTCCAGAACAATTCTTCAAGCATTTCTATTTAAAGGAATTAATCCTGGAGTACCGTGCATTTTCATGCCCAATTAAGTGAACTAGAATTTCAAGTTTGTCTCAGAGAGCTTACCTAAATTTTCCTACGATTTTTGGAGCTATGGATTGCCCAGAACAGATTTTACAGGTGGGAAACATTTTCTGAAAATGTTTCTGGACCCTTATGAACACAGCATCTTGTATTTAGCAAATTCCTACACAAATGGTCTTGCAATGAGCTGAAACGTTGCTAGAAGGTCAATACCATGCTAATGAATATTCTGGCAAAATTTGAGGATTTTTGGATAAGCCAAACTCCCTTAATAATTCTTTTTCAGAAAATATTCAAAGAATTTTCCAGAATACAATATTGACTTTCATACAAATCTGAGTTTATATTCGGATAGAAATCTGAAAGTTGAATCTAACCCAATTGGAATCACTCAATTTGGAGATTTCTACAAGGAGCTATGATTTTCCAAAGTTTGAGCCCTCACTGGAATTGTTTTCCTACTGAAAACTCTACTGGGCCCGCTTATTTAAATTCCAGCCAATCAGAACTGGGCCACACCGGGGCCACAGTGTTTTTGGCGCCAGCACACCGGATCCGATCCGCAGACTGATCCATATTTAAAATTTGGGCCGCTGACAGACGGGGTCCACCCGTCGTCTTCCTCCTCCGGCCCCCTTTCCGCGCCCGCGTGTTCCCCCTCGCCGGAGCACGTCGGTGCTCGCCGGCCGGCCATTCCCGGCCACCATCCGAATTAGGACTCGCCGCCAGGGGGTTTAGGGCACCGAGGAACACGGCTGTGGGTTGTGCTCAGGCTGCCGGTGGTCAGACCTAGCTCGGCGACGTGCGGCGGCCTCTGTTGAGATTGAGCGCCGTCGCCCGAGGTTTCCAGCCCGCGAAAACCTGTGCCGACGAGCTTTACAGCACCAGTGGGTCTTAGGAAGAACCGACATGGTCGCAAACTTGCTCGGAAATGGCTGCAAGTGGGTTGCCATCGTGCGACCGAATGGGTCCGCCATGAACACCCTCAGTAGAGCTCGAAATTCATCGGTCTGAGGCGTTTTCATGCGATGGATGCTGAAGGGAAATTGATCGCCGGCTAATACAGCATCTATGTGCAAAGTTTGATGACTTAAGAAGGATTGGAGAGGGGGAATTTTAAGGAACTGTACCGGAACGTCGGTTTGAAGCCGCCGGGATAAAATTCCCGAATTCGCCAGCGAGGGCTCACGGCGTAGCTTGAGCTTCAGGTGGAAGCAGAGTGGAGTCCGTGTGCTCCTTTTGCCGCCCTTGCTCGGCCGTGAAAGTTGATGAGGTGAGCTGTCCACAAGCACCTGATCGGCGGCCGACGCTAGGTCGCCACTGTGACGGTTGTTCCCGGGCTAGGGAGGCCGAAGCTCGCTTGCTTTTGGGTCAGGGAGGTGGGGCTGAGCTCGCGGCAAGGTTTAGCAGCCTGGGGGAGGGATGAGCGCGGTTGTTTTGCCGTTCTCTCGATCGGCTGAGCAGCGAGAAAAAGAAACGGCTCTGCTCAGTGTTGTCCGTGAGGAGGAGAAGGCAAACGATACTTGCTTCAGTCTGGGGATTGATCACGCCGCTATAACCGCCTTAGGGCATCGGTGCTTGGGAGATTGAAGCAGCTGGTGGCGCTGCCGAGCCTCCCAGTGACTCCACGGTGAAAGCTGCTCGTGGGGGTTGAACATAGAGACAAAGTCAGTTGCTTCATATGCAAGTCTCTCCCATTTTCAGTCTATGACATGTGGGTCCCACCCCATATTTTCCTCCCAAATATCTTCTCAAGCTGATCCTCTCAATTCCTAAAACTCTGAGTTTAAAAAAGGTGGCTAGAATTTGAAATCTCCAAATTCAGTTTAAATTTGTATGACAAATTTGAATTTGGCTAGAATTTGCAAATGCTTCCCTTTAACTCCTTTTTGAGCGCACCCTACAAATGAAAAGTTTGTGATCAAACTTTTCCCTATATTTCCAACTATATGGCTGCATGTTTATTCAAAGTTTTTGGCCACCACATGTGTGAACTTTTAATTTTCAAATCTGATTTTCAAACTTACATGCAAGAGGTATTTAACTCCTTATTGCTTCAACACTTTTAAATAAAAATGTGAGCCTCTCTTTTGGATGCTCATCCATGTATTACTTTGCATGAAGAAAAGTTTTAGCAAGTCCCATTTTTCATGTCATTGCCACACATATGAACTCAAACCTTGGGTTTTATTCATACACATTTTTGGGACTTTTACATATGCACCTCAGCAGTGCATGCCGGGCTTTCGTCCCCCAAGCACCGGCCAGGCAGCAGCCACATGCTACAAATGTGGTCGCCCAGGACACTTCGCCAACAATTGTCCTGAGAGGCAGGGCGGCGGAGTTGCACCGCAGTTTCCGGGGAGGAATCAGCCCCAGAACCCCACTAATGCGCGGCGGGCAAATCCTAGGCCCGGCACCGTCCACCAACTTGCCATAGAGGATGTGCCAGAAGGAGAGCCAATCCTTGCGGGTATGTTCCAACTCCACCAGCATCCCGCTATAGTGTTATTTGATTCAGGCGCCACGCATAGCTTCATTAGCCAAGTTTTTATTGTTAAATACGGCTTGCAAATACTAACCACCGATAGTCGATACTTGATTTGTTCACCGGGTGGCAAAATTTCAGCAAACATGATGGTTCCAAAAGCGCCATTATGCTTAGACGGTAGAGTATACCCTACGTCTCTCATAGTTTTAAAAGGACAGAAGGTTGATGTCATCCTAGGGATGTCGTGGTTAACCCGCCACGGCGCTGTTTTAGACACCGTCCTCCGAGTCGTGCATTTGAACTCAGGAGTGCACGAGCCGCACTCATTGTTTCTGAACAGTCCAGAAATAAAACTTCCAAGTGTATTTCAGTCCACAACCATCAGATTGGAAGACATTCCAGTAGTTCGTGAGGTCCCTGATGTGTTCCCGTATGATTTACTGGGGATGCCGCCCGACAGAGAGGTGGAGTTCAAGATTGAACTTGCACCGGGAACCATGCCAATATCCCGAAGGCCGTACAAGATGGCGCCCAAGGAATTGGCTGAACTGAAGACACAGTTAACGGACTTGCTGGAGAAGGGTTTTATTAGGCCGAGCTCCTTGCCATGGGGCTGTTCGGCATTATTTGTGAAGAAGAAAGACGAGACGTTGCAGCTTTGCATGGACTATCATCCACTAAACGCCGTAACCATCAGGAATAAGTACCCGTTGCCAGGGATCGACATGTTGTTTTGATCAGTTGGTCAAAGCGAAGATCTTTTCCAAGATGGACTTAAGATCCGGCTACCATCAGATCAAGATACGGGCTGAGGATATTCCGAAGACGGCTTTCTCGATGAGGTACGGGCTTTATGAGTACCTGGTCATGTCCTTCGACCTCACCAACGCTCCAAATCATTTCATGTACTTGATGAACTTGGCATTCATGCCGGAGCTGGACAAGTTTGTCGTGGTCTTCATCGACGATATATTGGTATATTCCAAGTCGGAGGAAGAACACACGAAGCATCTGCGTATAGTCTTGCAACGGCTGCAGGATCACAAGCTATACGCGAAATTCAGCAAGTGCGAATCTGAATATCGCAAGTGCCTTTTATCGGGCATATTGTCTCAGCGGAGGGCATTGCTGTAGACCGGAGTAATATCACACAAGTGCTGAATTGGAAGTCCCCGAGAACTGTTCATGAGGTACGGAGTTTCCTCGGACTCGCGGGATATTATCGGAGGTTCATTCCGAACTTCTCGAAGATTTCCAAGCCTATGACGGAGCTGCTAAAGAAGGCTACCAAATATGTTTGGAGTCCAGCATGTGAAGCAGCGTTCAATGCATTACTGAAGCACCTAACATCAGCATCGGTTTGGCGCAGCCAGACACAACAAAACCGTTCGATGTGTACTGCGATGCATCAGGCATTGGGCTCAGATGTGTGCTGATGCAAGACCGAAGAGTGGTCGCGTATGGATCACGGCAGCTCAGACACCACGAGCAGAATTATCCAACTCATGACTTGGAACTTGCTGCCTTGGTACTCGGAGTTAAGATGTGGAGGCACTACCTACTCGGTAACCTCGTGCTTCTATATACCGACCACAAAAGCCTCAAGTACATATTCACTCAGAAAGAGCTAAACATGAGGCAGCGAAGATGGTTGGAGTTGATAAAGGATTACGAAACAGAGATCTATTATCACCCCGGAAAGGCAAACGTGGTGGCGGATGCGCTGAGTCGTAAGTCACACGTCAATAATCTGACCATCACCCCGTTAAAAGAGAGCGAGCCACCACTGCATGTGATTCCACATGGAGCTCTCTACAACTTAGCTTTAATCCCCACCATCCATGAAGAAATAGCGGCAGCTCAGAAAAATGATAAGGCCATGTCGCATTTGCAGAGACGTATAGACAGTGGGGAGCTGAAATGTTTCTGGAAAGACGGAGACAGCATCCTATGGTTCAAGGACCGAATTGTCGTACCCCGTAACCCGGAGTTACGGAAGAAAATTTTTGATGAGGCTCACTTGTCAAAGTTTTCTATTCACCCCGGCAGCAACAAAATGTATCAAGAACTCAGAAGCAAGTTTTGGTGGACACGGATGAAGCGGGAGATCGCAAAGTACGTGTCCGAGTGTGATACATGTCAAAGGGTGAAGGCGGATCACATGAGAAAACCGGGACTACTACAACCACTGAGCGTTCCATCCTGGAAGTGGGAAGATGTGAGCATGGACTTCATCGTCGGTTTACCCACCACTTTTCAGAAGCATGATTCTGTGTGGGTGATCGTCGACCGGCTCACCAAAGTTGCCCATTTCATCCCGGTCAACACAAACTACAACGCCAAGAAGTATGCTGAATTGTACATCTCACAGATCCTATGCTTGTACGGCGTACCCCGCACCATCATATCGGACCGGGGCACTTTATATGTGCCCGTTTTCGGGAGCAGCTACACGCTGCATTGGGGACGAAGCTGATCAGTAGTTCAGCATACCACCCGCAGACGGATGGGCAAACCGAGCGGGTAAATCAGATTTTAGAAGATATGCTACAAGCTTGCGCTATCAACCACGGTAAGAATTGGGATGATCACTTACCGTTGGACGAGTTTTCGTACAACAATGGGTACCAAGCCAGCATAAAGATGGCGCCTTATGAGGCGCTATACGGGCGAAAATGCCGTACACCACTGAATTGGTGTGAGTCTGGCAAAAGGGTCACCTTGAGGGTTGATCTTGTCAACAATGCGGAGGAAAAGGTTCGGCTGATTCAAGTGAACCTAAAAGCCACCCAATCCCGACAAAAACAGTATGCGTACCGGAGAAGACGCCCAATTACAGTTCGAAGTCAGGGATCACGTATATCTACGTGTGTCTCCAATGAAGGGCGTGAACATATTTGGGGTGAGAGGGAAGTTAGCACCCCGATTCATCGGCCCATTTCAGATTACAGAAAGATGTGGATCGGTAGCATACCGGCTGGAATTACCAGAAGCACTCTCCGGAGTGCACGACGTCTTTCACATCTCCCAGCTGAGGAAGTGTCTCAAGCTATCAACTACTATTCAGCTAGGGGATATTGAAGAACTGAAACCGGATCTCACGTATCGGGAGGAGCCAGTTCAGATCATTGATGAAAAGTCCTGAACCACATGCAATCGTACGTTGTGGTTCTACAAAGTTCCATGGAGTAATCACTCCATAGATGAAGCAACACGGGAGATTTCTTCGCGCTAACTACCCCGACTTTTTCACGTCACATATACGGTAATTTTTCAACCGTCCTCTCTCTCTCTCTCATTTTCACCTTATAATCTTGGGACGAGATTCTTTTAAGGGGGGAGGAATGTAAGAGCCTAAGTTTTTACACACATCCAAAGTGTTCATCACACCACACACACCTCATTTGAGGAAATGATATGAACACATTCGAAGAGCAAGTAAACACCATCAACATGGTCATTAGAGAATAAACTCACAAAATGCAAAAGTGGCATTTCCCACATGCATCGTATAGGGGATGAGCATATGAAAAAATCCAACACTTTGCTAGGAATGCTCATGCCAAATTTCACCCAAATCCAAAACCCTTTTTGAGGTATTTTGGGTATAACTAGAAAGAGGCTAGATTGAACTCAAATTCAAATTCAAACTACTTTTATCCCATGATTTCAAAAGTGGGATCCATATTCACACTCAGCACATTTTTGTGAGCTCACACACCTATTTTCACTCCATTTGGAGTTGATCTTGACATGAGCTAAGTTTAGCAAATTCAAACTCAAATTGAATTTCAAACTGCATATGTGCTGAAAATTTATTCAAACACATCACAATTTGAATTCTATCAACTTCAAATGGGCATTTGGTAGATAATTCAAATTCTAGAGGGTATTAGAGGGATTACTGTTTGTAGCAGTGAGAGGAAGTTAATTTCAGAGGTTAAAATGAAGGTTGGACACACATGTCAGCCTCAGTAAACATTTTAACCAACTGAAGACCGAGCTCAGTTTCTTGCGCCTGATCCAGCAGCCGCCACGGCGAGCAGCGGCAAGGACAGCAGCTGGTTGCCGCCCCTGGCCACTGAGCCGCCTCGCCCTCTCTCTTATAGCCGCAGCTGAGCCGGTCAGAGACAGTACCGATCACTTCTTCGCCCTCCCGCAGGAAATTGATCAGAGCAGCCGCTGCTCCTCCGATCCCCGGCCACCCGCCAAGATCGCGTGTGAGCCTCGTCTGAGCAGCAAAACGGCACCATAGGATTCCCCACAACCCTCTCAAACCGTCAACAAGTGAGCTCGTGCTCCCTACACCGAGAGTCACACCTTTCCGCAGCGGCCGCTACAAAACCGAGAGGAGGTGCTCTCGTGGGCATGTAACACCCCAAATTTTCATTCAAAACTCTAAACCATGTTCAGAGGGGAATTTAAAAATTTTTGGACGTGTTGCATGTTTTGCAAAAAATCAAATTCAAACTGGAATTCAAATTGTACTCAAAACAGAAAAGAGATGGAAAAAGAAAAAGAGAAACGGGAAAAAAACCGGCCAGTGGGCCGAAACCCACCAGCCGGCCCAGTTTTCCCCGCGCCAGCCCGCCCCCGCGCGCGCCGCGCTGTCTCTCACAGACAGGTGGGACCCACATGTCATCCCTAACCCCGCGACCCCGGACTCTCTCCCGCGCGCGCGATCGCAACCGATCGGATTTCCGCGTCCCGCAGCCCGAATTCTGGTCCCAAACGACTCAAACTCGATCCAACAGACCCACCACCCTCCCCCGGCTATAAAAACCCCAGCCCTGATCGGTTTTTCTCACGCGATCGCCGATTTTTACTCCGGTGAGCACCGAGACTTCGCCGGTGAATTCTGGCCGATCTAAGCTCGGAAACTCTGATCTAACTCACTGGTCTTGATCCACCGCCTCCGGGGAACTTTGCAGGTGCAGAAAACTCGGAGAGTTGCGGTGTAAACACAGCGCCGACGAGCTTCGCCGTGGTTTTGCCTCGGACCTCGCCGCCGATCACTTTCCAGGACCCCCGAGCTCGAGAAAACCCCCGAGGTGAGATCCCTGACCTCCCCTCTACCGATCTAGGCCATAAGATCACAATTCTAGGCAGAATTCTCGAGGATCCGAAACTTTCCGGCGAGATCGCCGCTTCCCGCCGCCGTGCGCCACCGGCAGCGCCGCCCGCGCTCGATCAGAGCGACGTGGCCGCTTGTGTGCCGTTTATTTTAAATCGCACGGTAGACTTTAAAACCCCGCGTACCGGTTCGATGTTATAATCTCAGCCGTCGGTTTAAAATCGGACGGTCCACGTCAGCCCCGCATTATAAAGACTGGAATTCTTACGTGCTACCCCCTGGGGTTCTCTGGAATTGAGAGCTAGCCCCGGAAACTTCAGATCTAGCCCCTGGAACTCCAGAAAATCATGTAAATTCATTTAAAAATCAGTTTTAGCCCCTGGACTTAATAAAAAATAGGAAAAACACCTCTGATAAGTGTAGCTAGACCCCTGGAAATTATGAAAATAATATTATAGACCTTGTAAAGGGGTGAATTCATTATTTTAGCCCTGTTTAGTATTTAATTTAGGAAATTGAATATGTAACTAGTGTTTAAAAATTAAAAAGTGGGACAAACATAATTGTCAAAATTAATTAAAAACTTTCTCAGTACTTAGAAAACTTTGGAGTGAGATAAAAATATATTTTTGGGCTGATATGAATCTGTTTCATTTATTAATCACATTATTTAGTATAGGGACACATTTTTAAGTAAAGAATAGTTATAGAAAAATAGGGAAAATAATTATGAAATAGTTTACATCAGAGGCCAAGGTCAAAATATGTTATTAAATTATTTAGGACCAGAACCTATACTGTTTAGATGATGTGTATTACTAATTTTATAATAAAATACACAATTATGCATAGGAATATAAATCTGAAAATATAGCAACTAGTAAATGATAAATGGAGTTTCTAAAATACAAAGAATTCAGTTTAGGGTTGATAGAAATTGTGAAGGCACATATGGAGAAGAAAAATACTTTTCTTACATACTTGGTAGTAAAGAGGTGTAGTAGTTGAATATAAGAAATTTATTGGAAACCCATATAAATAGTATGTAAGTATAAATGTGGACACAAAAGTAGGAATCATATATACATGGTTAAAAGTGCATGCAAGCCACAACTTAACACACATAAAGTAACCACAACACATATAATGGTAAAGAATTTCATAAATATGAAATGTGTGGTTTGTATGAGGTAGAAGTGTGAACTATGTCTTATGATTGTTGTTTTTCTTTTGCTATGTGTGATGGTATGAAGTAGAACCTGTTCAAGAGCAAGTTACTCCTTTCCAAGATCAGGACTACCCATTTCAAGAGCAGCAAGAAGGAGGCAAGTGTCCTTGACCACTTTGATCCTATGCTAGGATGTGTAGATAGAATTATTTGCATTGTCAAGTTAAATATGAAACCCATGCTAGGAAGTTTCCCTAGAATTGCATTACCTTGTTTCCTTGAAGCTTGGGTTGGGATTTATTTTGTCATGTCATTTATACACATGCATATGCTTAGCCATGCTTAGAATGGGATATTTGGGATATGAGAACATCAGTTTATATTACCATACTCTTGAATGAGACATTGTGAGTTATGTAGAGGTAGGGATCAAGGCAAGTTGGATGTTTTGGTTGTGTGCTGGGTGCACGAGACTTGGGTTTGTGTTTAGTACTTGCCTGGATCCTAAGGACCGGTTCATGGAGCATGTAACCCGGCTTTACAGTGCCAACCACATGCTGAGATGGGGCAGCTTGGCCAATTAATTAGGTGTATCCCCGGCGTAGTATGGGTGTGTTGGATGGTGCGGGGAGTAGGTGTCAGCTGGACTACCATATGAACCGCAAGGCTCAAGAGGGGGCCACTGCAGCGGGGTTGGAGCCTCTTGTATGCTGTTAGGGGTGAAACCTCAGTGGGCCCACGCTCGTCGGGAATCCCTTTGTAAAGGCTTCGTAGTGATCTCCTGGCCTCACACCTGGGAAGTGTGAATGTGGATCGTAGCCACTGGCATAATGGAGGTTCTTTTAGTCCACCCGGCAACGGGGGATGAAATCACTACTTGTGGATACAGTGGTACAAACTCTGCAGAGTCAAAACTGTCTTGACAGCCGTGCTCACGGTTAAGAGCGGCCTAAACTTATTCATGATTAGAGGACTGATGGTTGTGAATGTTAAGCGGGGAGCTTAACATTGGAAATGATGTGATGGTTATTGGATTACAATGATGGGATGGGAGATTGGGACCATTTCACCTGTGTAGTAATGTAGGTGCTTAATAAGCTAAGGTGATAGGTATTAATTGCGTAGTGCTTTAACCATGAGTTCAACCTCTCCTTGTTCTAGCCATGCATGATATAATTTTCCCACACTTGCTGAGTACCATTGGTACTCAACCTTGCATATTTGTTGGTTTATATTGCTGCTCAGGTCAAGATAATGAGGTGGTGTATAATGATCAAGATTTTGGACCCGAGGAAGGTTTTTAGGTTCATGAAGACCCCCGGGCAACGCCTGTGATGGAGCCCTAAAGAATAATATTCCGCTGCTAGTTTATTTACTTGTGATGAAGCATTAGTGTCCATTGAGACATTTGCGATGTAAGACTCATTTATATTCGACACCTGGCTTGTAATGAATGATGCTTCACTATTTGTCATCACATGTATGAGAAAATGATCCTGGCATAGATGTGATATTCACTTGGTTGTTTCTTCGGAAAAACCGGGTGTGACAGAGGTGGTATCAGAGCCAAGGTTGCCCGTAGGAACGTGGACCTAGGTAGAAATGGACGTATTTAAGGGCCCTATTTTCTTAAAAACTATTTTCCAAGGTGTGGGTGGAAAAGTGTTATTAAAGGAGTCATTTTCTTCATCTTACCCCAACTTTCATTCAAAATAGGATTTTTGTTTGAGAATTTATCTAACCTAATTTTAAATTCTTTTGTTTTATTTGGTTCGCATGATTCGCACCGCTTGTAAGTCCACAGGAGGGAGAGTTCCCGTAGTTGCCCTTGCCGAAAGAGAGGAGAGTCGTCCAGTGACGTACCTTTCCTATGGATTGGCAGTAGGAGATTTGTTGCGCCGTCTTCGGCGTATGCTCGAAGCCGCCGGCAATACGGGCAAGCTAATCATCCACTATAACTCCACCAGGACGATCCGTGAGAAGAGGGAAGAATGGAGTTCGGAAATGAGGATTATACACGAGAATCAGCTGCTTAAGATTCACCACTTCCCAGCTTGTCGAGCAACACAAGTTGATGCGGAGAAAGATGTCACCTGGGAGGCCATCACCTGCCAGAGTCACATCTATCGTCGCCACTTGGACAAAACTGAGTACAAGTATGTCCTCCAACGTGAGAGTGGTACCACGGAGTACAAGTACCCACCGGTGCAGCAAGGGACTTCCCATGAGCACATGGACTTGTGCTTGGAGGATGCTGCTATGCTCAGCACTCGACTGCAGGAGTGTCAACAAGAGCTTCAGGATGTCCGAGACACCCTGAAGGAAACGGAGACATTGCTGCGAGCTTGCTTAAAGGCGAGAGAAAGAGGAGATGGGAATGAACTGTGTGTCACCATGAATGATACATGGACTCCTGACTCCCCGGATCGCCGAGCAATCAGGCGTCGTCGCACTTCTCCACCAGCAGCCTCCCCACCCAAAGCAGAGTCAGAAGGTAGCCGAAATGAGGAGGAAGATCCCGAGGAGCCAGCTCAAGAGGACAAGTAGTGTAGAGTCTTTCCCCTAGCTAGCAAGAGGTCGAGTAGTCGAGTCCTTACGTAGTTAATGGTGTGATAATGCTTGGTGTGTGACGTGAGTTGTGGAAGCCATGAGCAATTGTCCACAGCCTCGTCTTCAGATTGTTTTGCTTTGGTGTGTGAACCCACAGGAAATAATAGTGCATTTATTTGGTGTGAGATATAAACCCTCGTAAAATTTTAACAAAGCCTCAACCCCTTAAAGTACCAACAAATGAAAGTAGTAAGATGATACTAAAAGGTATCAACTTAACATTTGTTGATTCTGCCAGATGGCCGGAAGAGGAAAAGGACGTGCTGCCAACCCCGCCAACAACAATGATGAGGCATGCAACCCTCATCTTTCTGGAGGCCAGGACCGGGGTGGTCGCCGTGAAGAAGTTGACCCTCTCCACCAAATGCTGGAGAATCAAAATCAGCTTATCCAGAACTTGACTCAAGTGGTGGCCAACTTGCATCAAGTTCCACCTCCACAAGCTGCACCACGCCAACCAAGGTTGAGTGAGTTTCTAGGAACTCAACCTCCAAAGTTTGCAAGTGCTGCTGAACCTCTGGAGGCAGATGATTGGCTGAAGACCATTGAAAGTAAGATGAGGATAATACAATGCCAAGGGTATGAGAGGGTGCTGTTTGCCTCTCATCAATTGCATGGACCTGCTGCTGATTGGTGGACCGCCTACGTGGCCGCCCATCATGACCCTGAGAACATCACTTGGGAAGAGTTCAAGCGTAGCTTCCGCAACCACTACATCCCAAGAGGTGAACTCAAAAACAAGAGGAAAGAGTTTCTGGGACTGCAGCAGGGAAACATGACGGTGAGGGAATACCTCACTAAATTTACTCAACTATCCCGTTATGCTCCACGAGACATAGAGACTGATGAGCAGAAACAGGATTGTTTCGTGGAAGGACTTACCGCAGAGATGCAGTGTGCAATGTCCTCCAATGAGTATGAAAGCTTTCAAAAGATGGTGGACAGAGCGTTTGTGGTGGAAAGGAAGCTTAAGGCCCTGGAAAATGAGAATAAGAGGAAGGCGGGATGGTCACATCAGGCCTCAGGGAGCAACACCCTCCCACGTAGGATGCAGCAACCTACGGGGCAGACAAGCCGTGCCGCGGTACCCTATTCAGCACCAAGAGGGTACAACCCAAACTACAGGCCTCCCGCGGCACCAACACAGCCGCAACGTCAGTTTGTGCAGCAGCCTCGCCCCGCATATCCACCTCGACCAGCAGTGCAAGGACCCCCAAACCAACCCCAAGACAACAAGGGCCAGGCATCTAAGATTGGGGTGCAATGTTTCAGCTGTGGTGAAGTGGGGCACTACGCCCATAAGTGCCCAAAGAAGAAGCCTGCGCCGCCACAACAGCAGAATGTATTGAGAGGACGGGTGAACCACGTCACTATGGAGGAAGCACAAGAGGCACCCGACGTGGTAGTTGGTAAGTTTCCTGCCAATTTACACCTTGCAACTCTGCTGTTTGATTCTGGTGCTACCCACTCATTCATTGCTCAAGGGTTTGTTAAGAAGCATGATCTAGCAACCACACAAATGAACCATATGCTAGCTGCAAACTCTCTAGGTGGAGAAATAAGGACAAGACAAGTGTGTCCCAAAGTGAGCCTAGACATTAATGGGGTAGTATTTACTGCTAACCTCATAGTGATAGATTCACAAGGGATAGATATTATTTTGGGTATGGATTGGTTGACCAAACATAAAGGAATCATCCATTGTTCGACCAGAACGGTGGAACTAACTCACCCCAATGGCACAAGAGTAAAGTTCATAACGATACACGAGCCTAGGAGGGACATTAAATTAAATCAAGTGGAGGTGAAAGTTGAGGAAATCAGGACTATCAGGGAATATCCAGATGTTTTTCCGGAGGAGTTGCCAGGTATGCCTCCCGACCGTGATGTGGAATTCGCAATTGAGCTAGTACCGGGAACAGCCCCGATATACAAGAGACCTTATCGAATGGACTCCAAGCAGCTAGAAGAGCTCAAGGATCATTTGAGAGAATTGACGGAGAAGGGGTATATTCGCCCTAGTTCCTCACCATGGGGAGCTCCGGTGATATTTGTGCCCAAGAAAGACGGAACCCAAAGGTTATGCGTGGATTACCGTGCCTTGAATGAGGTAACCATCAAAAACAAGTACCCATTACCCCGCATTGAAGACTTGTTTGATCAGTTGAGGGAGCTTGTGTGTTCTCGAAAATTGATCTCAGGTCGGGGTACCACCAACTCAAAATAAGGCAATCAGATATTCCCAAGACAGCTTTCGTATCTCGGTACGGACTGTATGAATACACTGTCATGCCTTTTGGGCTAACCAATGCCCCGGCATATTTCATGTATCTCATGAACAAGGTATTCATGGAATATCTGGACAAATTTGTGGTGGTTTTCATAGATGATATTCTCGTCTTCTCCAAAGATGAAGAAGAACATGAGAAACATCTAAGGTTGGTGTTACAGAGGCTGAGAGAACACCAACTATATGCCAAGTTGAGCAAGTGTGAGTTTTGGCTGAAGAAAGTTCCCTTTTTAGGACATATAATCTCGGAGGGAGGAATCTCCGTAGATCCCGCCAAAATCGAGGATATCCAGAAGTGGAAAACCCCTGAAAATGTCGGGGAAGTTCGAAGCTTTTTGGGATTGGCTGGATACTATCAACGGTTTATTGAGGGATTCTCCAAGATCTCGAGACCTCTCACCAAACTGTTGGAGAAGGGAGTCACATTCACCTGGACGCCACAGTGCGAGACGAGCTTTCAAGAGCTAAAGAAGAGATTGACAACAGCCCCAGTGTTGGTTATGCCAGATATGCAGAAGAATTTCACAGTGTACTGCGATGCCTCTGGAAATATGTTGGGATGTGTTCTCATGCAAGAAGGACATGTCGTGGCATATGCATCCCGGCAGCTTCGGAAGCACGAGAAGAACTATCCTACGCATGATCTAGAACTAGCTGCAGTGGTACACGCGTTGAAAATTTGGCGGCACTATTTGATGGGGAAGAGGACCGAGATATATACGGATCATAAGAGTTTGAAGTACATATTCACACAGCCAGATCTCAACCTCAGACAAAGGAGATGGTTAGAGCTAATCAATGACTTTGATATAGGCATCAACTATCATCCCGGGAAAGCAAACGTCGTGGCCGATGCTTTGAGTCGGAAAGTGCAGGTCAATAAGTTGAGCTTGAAGGACATGCCTGCAGAATTGAAGGACGAGGTTATAAGACTCAATCTATGTCTAGTAAATAGTGGTGAAGCCATCGCCATGGAAGTGGACTCCACACTCGAGCAAGACATACACGAGGGCCAAAAGAATGATGAGAAGATACAAGAGATCAGACAGCTCATTAAGGAAAATAAAGCTCCTGGTTTTAGAGAGGATGAACAGGGAATGGTGTGGCACGGGAAAAGGATCTGTGTGCCAGAAGTAAAGGAGATCCGTGAATTAATTTTGAAGGAGGCTCACGATTCTGACTATTCCATTCATCCTGGGAGTACGAAGATGTACCAGGATCTCAAAAGCAGGTATTGGTGGTATGGCATGAAGCGAGATGTCGCGGAACATGTTGCCCTATGTGACACATGTCAGTTGGTGAAAGCAGAACATCAATGACCCGCGGGATTATTGCAACCACTCAAAGTGCCTGAATGGAAGTGGGAAAAAAATCAGCATGGATTTTGTCGTGGGATTGCCTAGGACCCAATCCGGGTATGATTCAATATGGGTCATTATTGATAGGCTAACCAAGGTAGCTCATTTCATCCTTGTGAAAGAAAGCTACAGCGGAGCCAAATTGGCAGAATTGTACATGTCAAGGATTGTGTGTTACCATGGAGTGCCAAAGAAGATAGTGTCGGACCGAGGAACACAGTTCACCTCGAGGTTTTGGCAAAAGTTGCAAGAAACCATGGGAACCCATCTGAATTTCAGCTCTGCCTATCATCCCCAAACTGACGGGCAGACGGAAAGAACCAATCAGATCCTTGAAGATATGTTAAGGGCATGTGCACTCAAAAACAATAGGAGTTGGGACAAGAACTTACCGTATGCGGAGTTTTCCTATAACAATAGCTATCAAGCTAGTATGAAGATGTCACCGTTTGAAGCTTTGTATGGAAGCAAGTGCAGAACTCCCCTATTTTGGAACCAAACAGGAGAAAGTAAAGTGTTTGGTCCAGAAGTGCTACAAGAAGCCGAAGCGAAGGTGAGGGAGATTCGCAACAACTTGAGGATAGCACAAACACGCTAGAAGAGTTATGCTGATGTACGAAGAAGAGAACTCGTTTTCAACATGGGAGACTATGTTTATCTCAAGGTGTCCCCTATCAGAGGGCTTCGTCGATTCAAGGTGAAAGGGGAGTTGTCACCTCGATACATCGGACCCTTTCAAGTTTTGGAAAGAAAAGGCGAAGTGGCGTAACAACTAGAGTTACCAGTTCATCTATCGGACGTGCACGATGTATTTCATGTGTCACAACTCAAGAAATGTCTGAGGACGCCTGAGGAGGTGTTACCCATGAATGAAGTGGATGTAGCTGAAGATTTGTCTTATGCCGAGCAACCATACAAGATTTTGGAGACAATGGAACGCCTCACCAGAAATAAAAGAATCCGGATGTGCAAGGTGCAGTGGAAGCATCACTCAGAAGAGGAAGCCACCTGGGAACGGGAAGATGAGCTCAAGGCACAATTTCCGGAATTGTTTTCTTAGAAACACCAATCTCGAGGACGAGATTTCTTTTAAGGGGGGTAGAGCTGTAACACCCCAAATTTTGATTCAAAACTCTAAACCATGTTCAGAGGGGAATTTAAAATTTTTTGGACGTGTTGCATGTTTTGCAAAAATTCAAATTCAAACTGGAATTCAAATTATACTCAAAACAGAAAAGAGATGGAAAAAGAAAAAGAGAAACGGAAAAAACCGGCCAGTGGGCCGAAACCCGCCAGCCGGCCCAGTTTTCCCCGCGCCAGCCCGCCCCCGCGCGCGCCGCGCTGTCTCTCACAGACAGGTGGGACCCACATGTCATCCCTAACCCCGCGACCCCGGACTCTCTCCCGCGCGCGCGATCGCAACCGACCGGATTTCCGCGTCCCGCAGCCCGAATTCTGGTCCCAAACGACTCAAACTCAATCGCAACAGACCCACCGCCCTCCCCCGGCTATAAAATCCCCAGCCCTGATCGGTTTTTCTCACACGATCGCCGATTTTTACTCCGGTGAGCACCGAGACTTCGCCGGTGAATTCTGGCCGATCTAAGCTCGGAAACTCTGATCTAACTCGCTGGTCTTGATCCACCGCCTCCGGGGAACTTTGCAGGTGCAGAAAACTCGGAGAGTTGCGGTGTAAACACAGCGCCGACGAGCTTCGCCGTGGTTTTTCCTCGGACCTCGCCGCCGATCACTTTCCAGGACCCCCGAGCTCGAGAAAACCCCCGAGGTGAGATCCCTGACCTCCCCTCTACCGATCTAGGCCATAAGATCACAGTTCTAGGCAGAATTCTCGAGGATCCGAAACTTTCCGGCGAGATCGCCGCTTCCCGCCGCCGTGCGCCGCCGGCAGCGCCGCCCGCGCTCGATCAGAGCGACGTGGCCGCTTGTGTGCCGTTTATTTTAAATCGCACGGTAGACTTTAAAACCCCGCGTACCGGTTCGATGTTATAATCTCAGCTGTCGGTTTAAAATCGGACGGTCCACGTCAGCCCCGCATTATAAAGACTGGAATTCTTACGTGCTACCCCCTGGGGTTCTCTGGAATTGAGAGCTAGCCCCGGAAACTTCAGATCTAGCCCCTGGAACTCCAGAAAATCATGTAAATTCATTTAAAAATCAGTTTTAGCCCCTGGACTTAATAAAAAATAGGAAAAACACCTCTGATAAGTGTAGCTAGACCCCTGGAAATTATGAAAATAATATTATAGACCTTGTAAAGGGGTGAATTCATTATTTTAGCCCTGTTTAGTATTTAATTTAGGAAATTGAATATGTAACTAGTGTTTAAAAATTAAAAAGTGGGACAAACATAATTGTCAAAATTAATTAAAAACTTTCTCAGTACTTAGAAAACTTTGGAGTGAGATAAAAATATATTTTTGGGCTGATATGAATCTGTTTCATTTATTAATCACATTATTTAGTATAGGGACACATTTTTAAGTAAAGAATAGTTATAGAAAAATAGGGAAAATAATTATGAAATAGTTTACATCAGAGGCCAAGGTCAAAATATGTTATTAAATTATTTAGGACCAGAACCTATACTGTTTAGATGATGTGTATTACTAATTTTATAATAAAATACACAATTATGCATAGGAATATAAATCTGAAAATATAGCAACTAGTAAATGATAAATGGAGTTTCTAAAATACAAAGAATTCAGTTTAGGGTTGACAGAAATTGTGAAGGCACATATGGAGAAGAAAAATACTTTTCTTACATACTTGGTAGTAAAGAGGTGTAGTAGTTGAATATAAGAAATTTATTGGAAACCCATATAAATAGTATGTAAGTATAAATGTGGACACAAAAGTAGGAATCATATATACATGGTTAAAAGTGCATGCAAGCCACAGCTTAACACACATAAAGTAACCACAACACATATAATGGTAAAGAATTTCATAAATATGAAATGTGTGGTTTGTATGAAGTAGAAGTGTGAACTATGTCTTATGATTGTTGTTTTTCTTTTGCTATGTGTGATGGTATGAAGTAGAACCTGTTCAAGAGCAAGTTACTCCTTTCCAAGATCAGGACTACCCATTTCAAGAGCAGCAAGAAGGAGGCAAGTGTCCTTGACCACTTTGATCCTATGCTAGGATGTGTAGATAGAATTATTTGCATTGTCAAGTTAAATATGAAACCCATGCTAGGAAGTTTCCCTAGAATTGCATTACCTTGTTTCCTTGAAGCTTGGGTTGGGATTTATTTTGTCATGTCATTTATACACATGCATATGCTTAGCCATGCTTAGAATGGGATATTTGGGATATGAGAACATCAGTTTATATTACCATACTCTTGAATGAGACATTGTGAGTTATGTAGAGGTAGGGATCGAGGCAAGTTGGATGTTTTGGTTGTGTGCTGGGTGCACGAGACTTGGGTTTGTGTTTAGTACTTGCCTGGATCCTAAGGACCGGTTCATGGAGCATGTAACCCGGCTTTACAGTGCCAACCACATGCTGAGATGGGGCAGCTTGGCCAATTAATTAGGTGTATCCCCGGCGTAGTATGGGTGTGTTGGATGGTGCGGGGAGTAGGTGTCAGCTGGACTACCATATGAACCGCAAGGCTCAATAGGGGGCCACTGCAGCGGGGTTGGAGCCTCTTGTATACTGTTAGGGGTGAAACCTCAGTGGGCCCACGCTCGTCGGGAATCCCTTTGTAAAGGCTTCGTAGTGATCTCCTGGCCGCACACCTGGGAAGTGTGAATGTGGATCGTAGCCACTGGCATAATGGAGGTTCTTTTAGTCCACCCGGCAACGGGGGATGAAATCACTACTTGTGTGTACAGTGGTACAAACTCTGCAGAGTCAAAACTGTTATGACAGCCATGCTCACGGTTAAGAGCGGCCTGGACTTATTCATGATTAGAGGATTGATGGTTGTGAATGTTAAGCGGGGAGCTTAACATTGGAAATGATGTGATGGTTATTGGATTACAATGATGGGATGGGAGATTGGGACCATTTCACCTGTGTAGTAATGTAGGTGCTTAATAAGCTAAGGTGATAGGTATTAATTGCGTAGTGCTTTAACCATGAGTTCAACCTCTCCTTGTTCTAGCCATGCATGATATAATTTTCCCACACTTGCTGAGTACCATTGGTACTCAACCTTGCATATTTGTTGGTTTATATTGCTGCTCAGGTCAAGATAATGAGGTGGTGTATAATGATCAAGATTTTGGACCCGAGGAAGGTTTTTAGGTTCATGAAGACCCCCGGGCAACGCCTGTGATGGAGCCCTAAAGAATAATATTCCGCTGCTAGTTTATTTACTTGTGATGAAGCATTAGTGTCCATTGAGACATTTGCGATGTAAGACTCATTTATATTCGACACCTGGCTTGTAATGAATGATGCTTCACTATTTGTCATCACATGTATGAGAAAATGATCCTGGCATACATGTGATATTCACTTGGTTGTTTCTTCGGAAAAACCGGGTGTGACAGGGCAGCCTCACCCTGGGCTTGTAAAGGCCAAGCAAAGCTATTTCCAGACGCGCAAGGACCTCCTACAGCTCACCTCCGAAGCTTGAGCTGAGAGGTTGAGCGTCGACAGGGAATTTTGCAGTTTACGTCCAGCCGGTGCAAAGTCACCTTCGGGTAAGAAACTTTAAAATTTCTGTTTGGTTCTCGTTTAGATTCCACAAAACTTCACACATAAGAACTAGACTCAGTGACGCACAAGTTGGCTTCTGTATGTGAGGGCTCTCTAGGATCATAGGAAGTCCCCACATACCACCACTCGTCTTTTCTGCGCACTTTGTCCTCACTCGTGCGCACCCGGGAAAACTTCCCGGTCGGTCACCCATCCCAAAATTCCTCCGGATCAAGCACGCTTAACGCCGGAGTACTTTGCAGGTGGGCTTCCGGAAAAGAAGGTGTACCTAGGTGGTATGAGTACTCTATCAATCCTATTAAGCCAGGATATCACATAATCCACCCCCCTTAGAAGACCGACGTCCTCGTCGGTCAACGCCAAGACAGGAACGTCCCCTCTTAGCCACATCCGTACGTTCAGTACTAGTATAGGCATACCGTACGTCCTGTTAGCAGCATACGTACCATACCATGTCCCACACAGAGGACCCACGCGTCATGTGTACGTACCTACGTCCCTGACCCGTACGCTACCGTATCCTTGTCACTGACCCGTACGCACCCGTGAAACTGTGAGGGTCGGCTCTGATACCATTTGTGAGGGCTTTTTAGGATCATAGAATGTCCCCACATACCACCACTCGTCTTTTCTGCACACTCTGTCCTCACTCGTGCGCGCCCAGAAAAACTTCCCGGTCGGTCACCCATCCCCATATTCCTCCGGGCCAAGCACGCTTAACCCCGGAATACTTTGCAGGTGGGCTTCCGGAAAAGAAGGTATACCTTGGTGGTATGAGTACTCTATCAATCCTATTAAGCCGGAAGCCAGAATATCACATAATCGATTTGTGACACCCTCATCTCTGGTGTCAGCATATGTTCATATTTTATGAAGAGGAAACACTTTAAGAAAAGTAGGGACAGAGAAAAATATCAAAAGGATAGCCAATAAGAGCCGAATCCAGCTCACAGAAAGCGCCGAAGACCACTTACCGCGGCCTCTAGCCACGTGGCGTGTTCGGAGCTCATCCCTGCGAAGTGGGGAGAGGCCGCAGCCAAGCTGGCTACGTGGAAGGCTCGGGGCTCGTCTCCGCAAAAGGGGAGAGGTCCGATCCTGTGGGACACGTGTTGCCCATGGAGCTAGCCTCTGCGGAAGAAGCAAAGGCATTTCCGCAGGACATGTGTCATCCTCGGAGATAGTCCTTGCGGAAATCAGAGGACCAGTCGCGCGGGATACGTGTCGATCTCGGAGCCCATCTCCGAGAGGTCCTGTTCTATTGGACACGTGTCACCACCGAAGCTTATCTCCAGGAGGTTTGTCGCTGCTGGACACGTGTCGACCTCGGGGCATGTCCCTGAAGAAAGAAGAGAGGAAAGACCGGCACCAACACGTGGCGTGCGCGGAGCTCACCTCCAAAGGAGGGGGAGGTCTCGGTCGATTGACACGCGGCACAACAGAAGCTCGTCTCTGCGTAAAAGGAGATACCAGGCCCTGGAAGGACACGTGGAGCCTCTGGAGCTCATCGCCACGAAGGTAACGAGTTCTGGAGCGGTTGTTACGCGTAAGAATACCGGTACCAAAAGCAAACCGACCTGAATTCCACAACGTTACCGCACCAAATCAACTAAAGATAAGATGATAAGATCCAATGACGATCTGAGTAAGACTCTTATTCGGGATACAGTCAGATTAGGAATCTTCTCTTCCTGATTATAAATAGAACCCAGAGCCTCTAGCCGAAACCACAAACTTCTTTTCCAACTCCTGAGCCGACGACATAGAGCCCTAGCCCCAACTCGCCGAGAAAGCCATCGCAGCGCGGCAAGGAAGATCGCCGGAGGAAAGCCCAGCGGTCTGAGGAGGACCTCGAAGACCGAGAGGAACGTAAGGTAGGCCCCAATACCACCTTACGATATCGTCGTGTTTTCTTTGCATCTGTTCTTTGATTCCTTTCGAACAGAAGCCTTCTCATAGACAGATCACTTGATGATCAGGTTGATCAAAAGACAAGATCATTGCCATGTCCACCTTTGATCCAAACACCTCTGACCATGCAAGCCATGCAAGAACACACCAATCTAATAAAAATCATAGGATAGCATGCATATGCATCATGGCATTAAGTTTAAGGTTTGTGCATGATATTGATTGCTGTGAATCTTGTATGCACGTGATCCTACCTAGCAGGACAAGCTCAGGGAGCTGTCTACGATGAACTGCAGCAACCAGGTTTTGACATCCAAGAACAACCGGAACCGCAAGAACAAGGCAAGTGCTCCTTGACCATGTTGATCCTATGTTTTGGGTAAAACTATTTTGTTTTGCGAAAAGGTGTGTGTGCTGAGTCAAACATGATGGGAAACCCTTTTTATAGGAGTTTACTAGTTTTGGTTAAACCACCCTTGTCGTCTGGGAAGTTTATGAGTCGGGTATGGTTTTTGCTTTATGCTTCGCTGAGTCTATGGGAATTGGGAAGCGAGATAGATGTGTCTAGCTAACTGCACTCGTAATGATAATGAGAAACTGATGGACATGGATCGGAGGGAGATCTAGGCAAGACTGGGTTTATGAATGAGGTAGCATGAGATGGTGGTTTACTTGCCATAGATCTAAGGACCGGTTCATGCATGCACATGCCAGGATAACAGTGCCACCACAAGGCCAAGTATGGGTGCGGCTTAGCTGAGTAATTAGGTAAGTTGCTAGAGTGTTATGGACTGTGGAAGGCGCGGGGAATGGGAGTCGAGTGAGGACTGCCCTGGGAGCTGCATGGCACAAGAGGGGGCCCGTGGGTGGGAGAATTGAAGATTCTAGCCTGCCGGTGAAACCTTAGTGAGTCCATACATCTAGTAACCCCGTTGTAAAGGCTATTTTGTGATCTCTTGACCATACACCGACGGATGTGTACTAGTATAATGGAGGTTCTGCAGTCGCCGACGGGTTACGAAATCACAAACTTGTGGGTAAAGAGGTGCAAACTCTGCAGAGTCTAAAACTATCATGATAGCAGAGCTTACGGTCACGAGCGCCTTGCTAAACTGCCATGATTAGTTGGGATGGTTATTGGGAAGGTTCTTGGTTACGGTTAATAAGTTTGTTATAGTTTGGTTGTTGGGACTGTTGAGTCCGGGTGATAAGATGGTTGCATGACTGTTGAATCATGGCAACGAGTTTGGTCTCGGTGTGAGACGAAGTTGTTTTAAGATGGTAGCGAATACGGGGAGGTATTCGTGAGATGGTAGCAAATACGAGGAGGTACTCGTGAGTAAGAATGAACATGGAAAGCGATGAAGGTATGTTGGTAATTTAATACATGCTGGGATTACATTCATCTAAAGTTAAGTTATTGTTTTATCATGGTTTTACAAATCTGCTTTTCTGCAAATAAGCCTTTTTATACCTACCTTGTTTATGAGCTGCATATCATGTGTTTTCCCGCACTTGCTGAGTACATCATTGTACTCAAACTTGCATTATTATTTCATCATAAGCAGCAGGAGAAGCCTACTATGAAGACCGAGTGGAGCATTATGGCGTGTGATCTGTTCTCAACCTTGCTTGTGGAGGGAGTACAGATGGAGCCACTTCTGCTTAGATTTGCTTCCGCATTAGTTGAATTGCTTCTGCATTAGAATAAAGACTTCCGCTGCATAGAAATAAGACTTCGGCTGTGAGCATGAGTCCAAGATTCATGAGGTATTGTAATAAAAACTCTATTATTCGTGGTAATACATAATCTGAATTCAGTTTGTGGAACGTATGTGTATGTGTGATGAACATCCTGGGCACACATATGCATTAGTTCTCGGTTCCGTGGTTTTCCCACAGAATTGAGGGTGTCACAAATTGGTATCAGAGCCACGGGTTGACAGTAGGTTACACGCCTAGATAGAAACCTTAGATTGATAATAGAGCCACGGGTTAACAAGCAAGTTACACCCCTAAATAGGAGTCATGGATTGGTATTAGACCCAGACTGGTAGCTAAGCCACGCTGACCAAAGGAAGCATCCTAGGGTGAATAGCTTAGATTGGCCTTGAAATCACCTTGGCATAGGAAACCATCCTTAAATAGGAGTTGTGTGGGCCCTTGTGATGATTATTTGTGATTGTGTGCTTAGTGTGAGTTGTGGGACGTCTTAAAACGTTGTCCATATCCACACGTAAGAAGAAAGAGGTGTGAGATGTCTCGGCACTTGATCACATCCTCATATGGGCTAATATATACATAGTCCAATTCACCTTGATGCATATAGTTGGAGGGAATCTATCTAACCTTCTAACATCCTATTCTATTTTGATCTCTCTCACGGATGGTGAGAGGAAACGTCGGCCGAAGGAATGTCCATGAGGATGACCATGATGAAGTTCCTGCTAACCCAGGAGCTGGCGAAAACCATCGGGAAAAGTTGATGGCCATGCAAAACTAGCTTATGCAAACCATGATCCAAACTTTGGGTCAGTTGCAGGCCAACCAAAACCCCGTTCCGGCACCGCCGCCACCACCACCGCCGGCTCATAACAGGTTGGGAGAGTTCATGAGGACTCGACCACCCACCTTTGCTCAAGCTAGTAATCCCATGGAGGCCGATGATTGGTTAAAATCCATGGAGAAAAAGCTTGCCATTATTCAGTGCAATGACCGAGAGAAGGTTTTCTTCGCATCACACCAACTTACGGGAGCCGTTGCTGACTGGTGGGATGCCCTGAGCAACGCTCATGCCAACCCGGAGACAATCACTTGGACTGAGTTCAAGGAAAGTTTCCGCTCTCACTACATCCCTGCTGGTGTAATGATGCTCAAAAGGCAGGAGTTCGAAGGTCTCCGCCAAGGACAGAAAAGTGTGAATGAGTATCTCAACAAGTTTGTACAACTGTCCCGGTTTGCCCCCGAAGATGTCAACTCAGATCAAAAGAAGCAGTACCTGTTCATGAGAGGATTGAACAATGAGATCCAGGTTCAGCTCCTCAACAATGACTGCGTAAGCTTCCAGAAACTGGTTGACAAGGCCATAGTGGTTGAAGACAAGATCCGAGAGATCGAGCGAGTGTGCAAGAGGAAGATGCCATACCAGCCCCAAGGGAGCAACGTACGACCTAGGTATATGCCCCCTGCACTGCAGTATGGATCGAAAACTCCTGCATACCGCCCTGGTCAGCCACCACAGCAGCAACTCGTTGCTCCAGCACCTAGCGTGCCCATGCCTCCTGCGCCCCGACCTAACAATGGTGCCCCTGTTCAAAACCCCCGCCCCAACGCACCTGCCGCCGTAGGCAACATGGCATGCTTTGCATGCGGGGAAGTAGGCCAAATGGCGAACCAGTGCTCGAGGAGAGGCCCTGGACAGCAAGGTAATGTGCCCAAGCAGAACCCGCGACCGAACGGAGGAGACAACCAAGGGAACCGTGGACAGCAGAACTATGCTCGCAGCAACGTGAACCATGTCGCTGCTGAGGAAGCACAACAGGCTGAGGACGTCGTAATTGGTATGTTCCTTGCCAACTCCAACCCAGCCACCATCTTATTTGATTCTGGAGCATCGCATTCCTTCATATCATCCAAATACGTTGCCAAACATCATCTTCCCGTATCCCACTTAGAATGTGCTATGTTAGTTAATTCTCCCGGAGGAGAAATGAGGACTAATATAGTATGTCCTAAAGTAAGCCTTAAAATAAGGGGGGTAGACTTCCTTGCCAACCTTATTGTCTTGGACTCCCAAGGAATTGACATCATACTCGGAATGGATTGGCTAAGCAAGCACAACGGGGTAATCCAATGTGCTGAAAGAAGCGTGCAGTTGACAAACGAGCACGGAATTCGTGTCGAGTTTGAGTCAGCCCAGCAAACAACCGAACAGGCAAATTTGAACAAGGTCGGAGGAACAACATTGGACAGCATTACAGTGGTTCAGGAATTTTCGGACGTATTCCCGGAAGAGCTTCCAGACATGCCGCCTGACCGGGACATCGAGTTTGCCATCGATTTGGTACCCGGAACTGCACCCATAGCCAAGAGACCCTATAGGATGCCCGTCAACGACCTAGTTTAACTCAAGAAGCAAATTCAAGAACAGTTAGAAAAGGGTTTTATCCATCCAATCTCGTCACCATGGGGAGCTCCGGTGCTCTTCGTAGACAAGAAGGATGGAACCCAAAGGATGTGTGTGGACTATAGGTCCCTCAACGAGGTAACAATCAATAAAAAATACCCTGTGCCCCGTATAGAGGACCTATTCAACCAAATGAAGGGAGCCCGAGTATTCTCCAAGATTGATCTTCGGTCATGATACTTCCAGCTGAAAATTAAGCCCTCCGATATACCTAAGACAGCCTGTCGGACACGGTATGGTTCGTATAAATATACCGTTATGTCTTTTGGATTGACGAATGCACCAGCATACTTCATGTACCTTATGAACAAGGTTTTCATGGAGTACTTGGACAAGTTCGTCATGGTTTTCATCGATGACATTATGGTGTATTCAAAAAGTGAGGAGGAGCATGAAGAACATCTGAGATTGACCACGCAGAAGTTGCGTAAGCATAAATTGTATGCCAAGCTCAACAAGTGTCAATTTTGGCTAAAGGAAATATCTTTCCTAGGCCACATTATCTCCAAGGAAGGGGTATTGGTTGATCAAGGAAAGGTGAGATGTTCTGAAGTGGGACCAATCGAAGAGCGTGAGGGATATTCGGAGTTTCCTTGGGATGGCAGGATACTATCGACGCTTCATTAAAGACTTCTCTAAGATAGCAAAACCTATGACGGAGTTGCTAATAAAAGGAAAGGTCTTTCAATCGATGCCAGCCTGCCAAGAAAGTTTCGAGGAACTCAAGAAAAGGCTAATCACAGCACCAGTTCTAGTATTGTCAGACGTAAGCAAGAGCTTTGACATATATTGTGACGCATCCAGACAGGGGCTCGGATGTGTGCTCATGCAGGAAGGACAAGTGGTAGCCTATGCCTCACGGCAATTAAAGAAGCATGAGCTTAACTATCCTACACATGACTTGGAGTTAGCAGCAGTAGTGCATGCATTGAAGATTTGGAGACATTATATCCTTGGTCATCGATGTGAGATCTATAAGGATCATAAAAGCCTCAAGTACATATTCACACAAACGGACTTGAATTTAAGGCAATGTCGATGGTTAGAACTCATCAATGATTATGATGTTGGAATCAACTACCACCCCGGGAAGGCCAATGTAGTAGCTGATGCATTATAGCAGAAAGGGAGCATGTCACCAACTCACGGTTCGGGAGCTACCACACGAACTACGTAAGGAGTTCGAACGGTTACACCTCGGATTCTTGAATAACATGGAAATAATGGAGATCCACTCCTCATTGGAGCAAGAAATAAAAGAGGGCCAAGCAACGGACGAGGAGATCAAGGGGATCAAGGAAAGAATCCGACAAGGAATAGAGAAGGATTTCAAGGAGGATGAAAAGGGTACGCTTTGGCTAGGAAAAAGGATTTGTGTGCCGAACATAAGACATCTCTGCGACATGATATTGAAGGAGGCACATGACTCACCCTATTCAATACATCCCGGAAGCACCAAAATGTACAAGGACTTGAAAACTTGTTATTGGTGGGATGGTATGAAAAGGGATATAGCCGAATACATTGCCCTATGCGACACATGCCAACGGGTGAAGGCCGAACATCAAAGACCCGCTGTATTGTTGCAACCCTTGAAGATACCCGAATGGAAGTGGGAGGATATCTCTATGGATTTCATCGTCGGATTTCCACGTACTCAGTCGGGTTATGACTCCATCTGGGTTACCGTGGACCGATTGACGAAAACCGCCCATTTTCTCCCTGTAAAGGCCAGTTACAACGTTGCACAATTAGCCGAGTTGAACATGGAACAGATCGTGTGCCATCATGGAGTCCCGAAGAGTATAGTCTCAGATCGAGGTTCTCAGTTTACCTCTAGGTTCTGGAGGAAGCTGCAGAAAGCCATGGGTACACGACTGGATTTTAGCTCCGCCTATCACCCACAAACTGATGGGCAAACCGAAAGGACAAACCAAATTCTGGAGGACATGTTGAGAGCTTGCGCCTTGAAACGTGGGCATAGTTGGGATAGGAGTTTACCGTATTCCGAGTTCTCCTATAACAACAGCTATCAAGCTAGTTTGAAGATGTCGCCTTTCGAAGCATTATATGGTAGACGGTGTAGAACGCCACTGTTTTGGAATGAGACCGGAGAGAACCAGGTGTTTGGACCCGAAGTGCTACAAGAAGCTGAAAAGCAAGTCCAAATGGTATGGGAGAACTTAAAGGCTGCTCAGTCACGACAGAAATGCTATGCGGACAATAGGCGTAGAAAGTTGACCTTCGAAGTAGGAGACTTCGTATATCTTAAGGTGTCGCCTATCCGAGGGCAACGACGTTTTAACGTCAAAGGCAAGCTAGCACCTCGCTACATCGGACCATTTAAGATTTTGGACAAGTGAGGAGAAGTAGCCTATCAACTAGAGCTCCCAACCCACCTCTCCGACGTACATGACGTGTTTCATGTATCCCAGCTCAAGAAGTGCTTGAGAGCACCAGACGAACAAGTATCAATGGGAGATCTTGAACTTCAAAAGGACCAGACTTATGCGGAACACCCTGTCCGAATTTTGGACGTAAAGGAAAGGGTCACCCGGAACAAAGTAATTCGATGGTGCAAGGTCCAATGGAGCCATCACACCGAAGCTGAAGCCACATGGGAACGTGAAGAGGATATCAAGGCAGAATTTCCCATCTATTCTCTACTAACGAATCTCGAGGGCGAGATTCAATTTAAGGGGGGTAGATTTCTGACACCCTCATCTCAGGTGTCAGCATATGTTCATGTTTTATGAAGAGAAAACACTTTAAGAAAAGTAGGGACAGAGAAAAATATCAAAAGGATAGCCAATAAGAGTCGAATCCAGCTCTCAGAAAGCGCCAAAGACAACTTACCGCGGCCGCTGGCCACGTGGCGTGTTCGGAGCTCATCCCTGCGAAGTGGGGAGAGGACGCCGCCAAGCTGGCTACGTGGCAGGCTCGGGGCTCGTCTCCGCAAAAGGGGAGAGGTCTGATCCTGTGGGACACGTATTGTCCACGGAGCTAGCCTCTGCGGAAGAAGCAAAGGCATTTCTGCAGGACACGTGTCATCCTAGGAGCTAGTCCTCGCGGAAATCAGAGGACCAGTCGCGCGGGATACGTGTTGATCTCAGAGCCCATCTCTGAGAGGTCCTGTTCTGCTGGACACGTGTCGACCTCGGGGCATGTCCCTGAAGAAAGAAGAGAGGAAAGACCGGCGCCAACACGTGGCGTGCCCGGAGCTCACCTCCAAAGGAGGGGGAGGTTTCGGTCGATTGACACGTGGCACAACCGGAACTCGTCTCTGTGGAAAAAGAGATACCAGGCTCCCGGAAGGACACGTGGAGCCTCTGGAGCTCATCGCCGCGAAGGTAACGAGTTCTGGAGCAGCTGTTACGCGTAAGAATACCGGTACGAAAAGGAAACCAACCTGAATTCCACAACGTTACCGCACCAAATCAACTAAAGATAAGATGATAAGATCCAACGACGATCTGAATAAGACTCTTATTCGGGATACAATCAGATTGGGACTCTTCTCTTCCCGATTATAAATAGAACCCAGAGCCTCTGGCTGAAACCACAAACTTCTTTTCCAACTCCTGAGCCGACGACTTAGAGCCCTAGCCCCAACTCGCCGAGAAAGCCATTGCCGGAGCGCTGCAAGGAAGATCGCCGGAGGAAAGCCCAGCGGTCTGAGGAGGACCTCGAAGACCGAGAGGAACGTAAGGTAGGCCCCAATACCACCTTACGATATCGTCGTGTTTTCTTTGCATCTGTTCTTTGATTCCTTTTGAACAGAAGCCTTCGCGTGGACAGATCACTTGATGATCAGTTTGATCTAAAGACAAGATCATTGCCACATCCACCTTTGATCCAAACACCTCTGTCCATGCAAGCCATGCAAGAACACACCAATCTAATAAAAATCATAGGATAGCATGCATATGCATCATCGCATCTAGTTTAAGGTTTGTGCATGATATTGATTGCTGTGAATCTTGTATGCACGTGATCCTACCTAGCAGGACAAGCTCAGGGAGCTGTCTACGACGAACTGCAGCAACCAGGTTTTGAGATCCAAGAACAACCGGAACCGCAAGAACAAGGCAAGTGCTCCTTGACCATGTTGATCCTATGTTTTGGGTAAAACTATTTTGTTTTGCGAAAAGGTATGTGTGCAGAGTCAAACATGATGGGAAACCCTTTTTATAGGAGTTTACTAGTTTTGGTTAAACCACCCTTGTCGCTTGGGAAGTTTATGAGTCGGGTATGGTTTTTGCTTTATGCTTCGCTGAGTCTATGGGAATTGGGAAGCGAGATAGATGTGTCTAGCTAACTGCACTCGTAAGGATAATGAGAAACTGATGGACATGGATCGGAGGGAGATCTAGGCAAGACTGGGTTTGTGAATGAGGTAGCATGAGATGGTGGTTTACTTGCCATAAGTCTAAGGACCGGTTCATGCATGCACATTCCAGGATAACAGTGCCACCACAAGGCCAAGTATGGGTGCGGCTTAGCTGAGTAGTTAGGTAAGTTGCTAGAGTGCTATGGACTGTGGAAGGCGCGGGGAATGGGAGTCGAGTGAGGACTGCCCTGGGAACTGCCTGGCACAAGAGGGAGCCCATGGGTGGGAGAATTGGAGATTCTAGCCTGCCGGTGAAACCTTAGTGAGTCCATACATCTAGTAACCCCTTTGTAAAGGCTATTTTGTGATCTCTTGACCATACACCGACGGATGTGTACTGGTATAATGGAGGTTCTGCAGTCGCCGACGGGTGACGAAATCACAAACTTGTGGGTAAAGAGGTGCAAACTCCGCAGAGTCTAAAACTATCATGATAGCCGAGCTTACGGTCACGAGCGCCTGGCTAAACTGCCATGATTAGTTGGGATGGTTCTTGGGAAGGTTCTTGATTATGGTTAATAAGTTTGTTATGGTTTGGTTGTTGGGACTGTTGAGTCCGGGTGATAAGATGGTTGCATGACTGTTGAGTCATGGCAACGAGTTTGGTCTCGGTGTGAGACGAAGTTGTTTTAAGATGGTAGCGAATACGGGGAGGTATTCGTGAGATGGTAGCGAATACGAGGAGGTATTCGTGAGTAAGAATGAACATGGAAAGCGATGAAGGTATGTTGGTAATTTAATACATGCTGGGATTACATTCATCTAAAGTTAAGTTGTTGTTTTATCATGGTTTTACAAATCTGCTTTTCTGCAAATAAGCCTTTTTATACCTACCTTGTTTATGAGCTGCATATCATGTGTCTTCCCGCACTTGTTGAGTACATCATTTTACTCAAACTTGCATTATTATTTCATCATCAGCAGCAGGAGAAGCCTACTATGAAGACCGAGTGGAGCATTATGGCGTGTGATCTGTTCTCAACCTTGCCTGTAGAGGGAGTAGAGATGGAGCCACTTCTGCTTAGATTTGATTCCGCATTAGTTGAATTGCTTCCGCATTAGAATAAAGACTTCCGCTGCATAGAAATAAGACTTCCGCTGTGAGCATGAGTCCAAGACTCATGAGGTATTGTAATAAACTCTGTTATTCGTGGTAATATATAATTTGAATTCAGTTTGTGGAACGTATGTGTATGTGTGATGAACATCCTGGGCACACATATGTAAAGGTCCCAAAATGGTGAATACAAAGAAACACTTGTTTGCAAAAATTGGTTTCATGTGTATGAAATTTGGGACTTGTTAAAACTTTTCCCCACATGTGATAACACACATGAGGGTTTTCTTCGCACAAGTCAAATGTTTATTTGAGAACTTGGAACCCTAGAGGGGTCTAAAACAAGAATGGGAAGTTCCCATAGGTGTGAGAAAACAAAAATCAGATTTGGAACAATTTGTTCAAACAAAAATTCAAATGAGAACAACACAATGGAATTCAAAACTGTTGTGCTAACAATCTCATTTGCAGCAGCCAAAATAAAAATCAGATTTCATATTTGGATTCCTTGAGTCAAAATTAGGGGGTGTGCAAAGTTTCAGGATTTATGGAAATAGTTTGCAACCCATTTTGCAAAATGGACTTTAAAAGACAAAGAATTCAAATGCATGTTTGAATTTGGATGAAACTTGCCTAATTATCCAAATCCATATCAGATTTAAACTTCCACAATTGAATTCCATCAATATTCAAATTGGGGAGATATTTTAGAGGGGATAAGGAGGACTGACATGTGGGACCCACATGTCATTGGGAGCACTGAAATTGCAAAAGATCTGAAGTCCACAATCTCTGTTTGATGTCCTCCCACGCGAAGCAACGGCCGAAGCCGCCTTCCCTCCGCTCGACACCGAGGGCCAGCCGGCGGCCATCTCCTGCTGGGTTTTATCGTGCTGGAGAGCAGCCTGGGTGCCCTTAAACGCTGCCGTGCTCCCTTTCTCCCTCATCCCCGAACACTCGGCCTGTTCTTCCTCCTCGCGCAAGAAAAACCGACCGAGCGCTGCCACCGAGCTCTCGGCCGATCGGCCAGCACATACACCGCGTGAGGACTTTAGCTGAGCAGCAAAATCACACAACAGCACCTTCCCCGACCTCCTCGCACCATCACCGAGGGACTTCGTGCTCTCCACACCGAGTTCACCCAGTTTCCACGGCAGCCGCCATAGAACCGAGAGCAAGTGCTGTCGTGGGCAGCTTCAACCACGACTTGTCACGACCGAGCTAGGCCATCTCTGGGCGCGCGCGACGTCCATGCAACTCACCTCCGAAGCTCAGGATCAACCGTGGATCGTCGGCAGGGAATTTCGATAATTTCTCCCGATCGGTGCAAACCGACCTTCCGGTACGTTTCCGAGAAATTCCGAGTTGATTATGGTCTAGATAGCCCGAAACTTCGCACACGAGGGCTAGACGTAAGGACGCACCAGTTTGCTTTTGAAACCCCGCATGATACACACTGTGCACGACGTATTTCCAGTCTTTACGATGGCGACTATGGCGGAAAGGTTCGGGTGCACGGTGAACCCTAATTTAGAACCGTTTCTGAGCCATTGTATTCCCATGTCGATGTTCCTTAGCGTCCGCGCGAGCCCGGCGGCGGGGTCGCGCGGGAGCAGGAGGTTGAAGACGACCTCGCCGGTCCCGCCTGTCAGCGGCTCAGGGGAGCGGGTTGGATATTCTGTGGCGCGGGATCATTTGCAACAGCGCGGGAAATGACCCTGTGACCCCGTGTGGCGCGCTCCCGGTGACTGACACGTGCCCCGTGGCCCCACAGTCAGGTTTAAACTTTTCCCGGATTTATTCAAATTCTAGATTTTTCCCCAAACTTTAGAAGAGCATAACTTTTGCTAGGAATCTCCAAATTTAGTGATTCAAATTCGATTAGATTCATATTGACAAACTCTATCCAAATATGCAACCCAATTTGTATGAAAGTCTTTATTTAATTCTGGAAAATTCTTTAAAAATTTTCGGCAAAAGAATTTTAGAGGGAGTTTGGTTTATCAAAAAATCCTCAAATTTTGCCAGAATACTCTTTAAGGTGTTATTAGACTCCTGTAAAAGTTTCAGCTCATTTGGAGTTGAATTGATCACGGTAATTCAGATTGTAAGTTCCTGTATTTAAATGAATACAGAAACATTTTCAGAGAATTTCCAAAACTTGTAAATTCAGTTCTGGGAAATTCTTAGCTCCAAAAATCCTAGGAAAATTCATGTAGACTCTATGAACTATAATTGAAATTGTGGTTCACTGAGTTGGACATGAACATGGGTGTTACCTCAGAATTAATTCATCTTTGACTAAACACTTAGAGAATTATTCTGAATAAACCACTCCATGAAATGTGCTAAATTTTGGTCCAAAGGACTTTCTTGTGACAAGGAACTCACATGAAAATTCTAAGCTCCATTAGAACTCTGGATCACCACTGTCATGTGTGATCTCTTAAGGTGATCAACACTTAAGTGGGAAGAAGCACTCAACACTGGATCATGGTGTTAAACCCAACCCAAACCACTAGCACCATTGTCTTTTTAAATTCTTAAACAGAGTTTCAGTTTTAAAACTGTCATTAGATCTTATGAGCAAAATCTTTTCAATTGAATACATATGCATGATCATATCGTGTAGCATATACGTGAAGAAGGTGAGGAGGACTTGAAGTGAAGATCAAGGAGGGAGGAAAACAAGTGATCAAGCTCCAAGTGATCATCACTAACTGATTGTAACAGTAGTCACCTGCAAAACAGGCAAGCCCCGGTTTGCATTTGAACCGTTTTATAAAGCATTTTTATTTGTAGAGATCATAGCTTTGCATCATTGATTGCATTACGTCTAGATGATATTGAAAACCCCACTTGCATGACCAGAAACACCTAAGAGAGAAAGGGTAAATAGCAACTCCCCGAGGGAATTTGGCTACGCTAATGTTAGTAGGAAAGGTCCGGTAGATGACGAGTAGTTGGAATCTACTCGCGAGTTTAGGGCTGGTGTACTTGGAACGGGTCCAATTTAGAGAAGATGAGGAAAGTTGACACATAAGAAATGGAGACCGGGCAGGGAGGATTAGATGCAGCAGGTTGCAGGCCGTGCGTGCATAGCCCTGCCTGTGTCGGTTAAAGCCCGTCCGTGCTTGGCCCTGTTGGACAAGTTTGAGTTGTGTACCGGGCACATACTGGCTATATGGGACCCAGGAAACCGATGTACCTTGGGAGATCCATAGTGGAACTTTTCCAACTGTCTTAGGCTTTCGGCGTCAGGGTAGCAGGAGGTACCTCGCTCAAGAACATACCACAGCGGGTATGTACCTTGAGGGAGCTTGCGTACTCGGGGCAGTTGGACTGCGTCCAATATGGAAGATCTTGGGAAAGGTGCCCGCGTACAACGTCAGTCGAGGTTGCTGCCGGCAACTCGGAGTACGGGTGTACGTGTCGTGTAGTCCGGGCATGTACTGATTCGAATCACCGTCGCTCGCGGTCATATGAGCATACTTGCCCACTGCGTCTTGACGTAGTAACAACTGGAATTGTTTATCTTTGAACTTGATAAGGCTGTGCTATAACTTGTATTGCAACCATGATTGAATTAGAGATAGGCTCATTAAAGTTTACTTTCACTTTGTGCAAGGAGCATCGCAACAAAGCGTTTCTTGTTTGATTGTGGAGTTGCGATGCTTTTCGGCTCAAGGTCTGCCCAAGGAGGCTTAAAATCTGAAAGTTAAGGATCAACTTTAGGCGAGTCCTTTATGCAAAACTAGCCTACCCAATTGTAACTGTCGTGCATGTAGAGTTTCTTGTTTAGGAGAGACGGGTCAGACTTGCTGAGCCTATGTGCTCACACTTGCTATATAAGTGGTTTTGCAGGTTAACAACGATGCTGAAAAGAAGGTTATCCGGTGAGACTCGGGGACTCCCGAGTCAGGTAACACATGGAGAACCCAGCCGCTGCTGCTTGTCTTCGTGTTGCTAGCGAGAGGAGTCCGCGGGCTGGACTTCATCTCGAGTGCTCTTAGTTATTCGACGTGAGTTGATATAGACTTCCGCTGTAGTTACTTGATGTAAAGTATTTACAAAGCAAAACTTGTAAGCTTCCGCTATTGTTTTATGTAATACATTGTTCCTCATATGTGTGCTGTTGGGTGCCGCACAACACGGCACCACCCAATGCGATTCCCGGGCGAGTGGCCTGTCTCGGTTGATGGGTCTGCCTCAACATATGCATTAGTTCTCGGTTCTGTGGTTTTCCCACAGAATTGAGGGCGTCACACTGTAACACCCCAAAATCTGCAAAAGGAGGGAATTTAAAAATTTTTGGACATATTGCATGTGGTGCAGAAATTCAAATTCAAACTAGAATTCAAATTCAAATCAGAACAGAAAAGAAAAGGAAAAAGAAAAAGAAAAAAACCCCAACCGGCCAGTGGGCCGAAATCCGCCAGCCGGCCCACTATTCCCCCCCCCCCCCCCCCGCGCCAGCCCACGACCACGTGCCCTCTCTTCCCCTCACTGACACACGGGGCCCGCGTGTCATCTCCTACCTCCAGCACCCTAACCGACCTGGACTTTTCCTCCCCGCGCCCGATCGCAACAAACTCCGGAAACCCGCGCCCCAGCCCGAATTCTGGTCCTGGACATCTCCAACTCGATCCCAACAGACCGCCGCACTCCCTCACCTATATTAACGCCGACAATCGCCCTGTTTCCACCCCCCCCGATCGGCCGTCCTTCTCTCCGCTGAGAACCGAAGATTCGATCTCCTTTTTCTTTCGATCATTGCTGGGATTATCTGATCTGACGCGCTGATCGTGCTCCACCGCCCCCAGGGAGCCCTGCACGTGAAGTAAACGACAAGTTTCGCGCCCTAGCATCTGTTCCGACGTGCACCGAAGATCGACGCCGTTGAATCTCGCCGCCGACCGACTTCCAGGACCTCAGAGTGCTGGAAAACCCCTCGGTGAGCATCCACTACCCCTCCGCAGCCGATCCATGAAAAAAGATGCAAGTTCTAACGCCTAGCGGCAAAAGCCGAGGCTGCGCCGCCGAGATCGCCAACCCCCGCAGCCGCGCGCGCGGGCTGGCTCCGGCCAGGGCGACGTGGCCCCTTGAGGGCCGTCTATTTTAAACCGCACGGTAGAATTAAAACCCGCGCGTACCGGTTCAGCGATCTAATCTGAGCCGTCTATTTTAAATCTGAAGGTCCACATCAGCCCCGCGTTATAAAGGCCGGGATTCTTACACGCTACCCCCTGGGGATCTCGGAAAACACGAGCTAGGCCCAGAAACTTCTGATCTAGCCCCTGGAACTTCAGAAATTCGTGTAAATTCATTTAAAAATCAGTTTTAACCCCTGGACTTAATAAAATTAGGAAAACCGCTCTGTTATGTGTAGTTAGACCCCTCGAAATTTATGAAATAATAAATTAGACCCTGCAGTAGTGTGGATTTACCTTTTTGACCCTATTTGATATTACATTTAGAAATTTGAATATGTGACTAGGATTTAAATTTAAAAGTTAAGGCAAACACATGTACAAATTCAAAATTTAAACTCTCCTAGCACTTGGAAAACTTTAGAATGAGTTATAAATAGATTTTTAGGCTGAAATGAATCTGTCTAATTGTTGTTCATATTTATTAGTTATAGAAACACATTTTTAGGCTAGGAAATAATTCTGAAAACTGATAAAATAAATTTAAATTAGTTCAAATCAGAGGAGAAGTTCAAAAACATATTATTTAATACTTTAGATCAGAACCTATTCTGTTTAGATGACATGTCCTACTATTTAATATTAAAACTCACTTTTAGGCATAGAAAATAAATCTGAAAAATATAGGAAAATAGGTATGCATAATTAGAAAATGATAAATGAAGTCTCCAAATCTAAAAACTTCATTTTAGGATTTGGTAGAAGATCTGGAAACCTATTTGTAGTAGGAAATTACCTTTCATGCAAACTTGGTAGTTAAGAGGTATATTAATTAAATATAAAGAATTTGTTCAAATTTAAAATTCATATATAATGTGCAAACAGAGATCTGAATACAAAAGTTAGAAATCATATACATATGTTTAAAAGTGCATGTAGGCTAAAAATCAACACATCTAGAGTAACCACAACATTTAGAAATGTGAATGACTATCATATGTATGTATGTGTGGGTTGTATGAAGTGAAAGTGTGAACTATGTCTTATGGATTGTTGTTTTCTTTTGCTATGTGTATTGGCATGAGTAGAACCTGCCCCAGAGCAAGTTCTCCCCTTCCAAGACCAAGACTTTCCATTCTCAGAGCAGCAGGAAGAAGGCAAGTGTCCTTGACTACTTTGATCCTATGCTAGGATGCGTAGATAGAATTATTTGCATTGTCACTTGAAATATGAAACCCATGCTAGGAAGTTTCCCTAGAATTGCATTATCTGTTTCCTTGTAGCTTGGGTTGGGATTTGTTTTATTATGTCATTCATTCATATCACTTATTCTTATCCATGCTTAGAATGGGATAATTGGGATATGAGATCATCAATTTTATTTACCTTACTCTTGAATGAGACATTAGAAGTTATGTAGAGGTAGGGATCGAGGCAAGTTGGATGATTTGGTTGGTGCTGGGTGCACGAGACTCGGGTTTGTGTTTAGTATTTGCCTGGATCCTAAGGACCGGTTCATGGAGCATGTAACCTGGCTTTACCGTGCCAACCACATGCTGAGATGGGGCAGCTTGGCCAATTAATTAGGTGTATCCCCGGCGTAGTATGGGTGTGTTGGATGGTGCGGGGAATAGGTGTCAGTTGGACTACCATATGAATTGCAAGGCTCAAGAGGGGGCCACTACAGCGGGGTTGGAGCCTCTTGTATGCTGTTAGGGGTGAAACCTCAGTGGGCCCACGCTCGTCGGGAATCCCTTTGTAAAGGCTTCGTAGTGATCTCCTGGCTACACACCTGGGAAGTGTGAATGTGGTTCGCGGCCACTGGCATAATGGAGTTTCTTTTAGTCCACCCAGCAACGGGGGATGAAATCACTACATGTGGGTACAGTGGTGCAAACTCTGCAGAGACAAAACTGTCATGACAGCCGTGCTCACGGTCAATAGCGGCTTGGACTTATTCATGATTAGAGGATGATGAGTTGGGAAGTTGTGGATGTTAAGCGGGAAGCTTAACATTGGAGATGAGACTATGTTTATTTGATAATGATGATGGGTTGAGGGATTGGGAACTATTTCATCTGTGTAGTAATGTAGGTGCTTAATAAGCTAAGGTGATAGGTATTAATTATATAGTGCTTTAACCATGAGTTCAACCTCTCCTTGCTCTAGCCATGCATGACACAACTTTCCCACACTTGCTGAGTACCAACGGTACTGAAACTTGCTTTTCTGTTGGTTTATATTGCTGCTCAGGTCAAGAGAATGATGTGGTGTTTAATCACCAAGACTTTGGTCCCGAGGAAGGATTCTAGGCTCACGGAGTCCCCCGGGCAACTTATGTGACGGAGCCCACAAGATTTATATTCCGCTGCTGCTTTATTTACATGTCATGAACTATTTATCGTCCATCGAGACGTATGCTATGTAAGACTTATTTATATTCGACACCTGGCTTGTAATAAATGATGCTTTACTATTTGTCATCACATGTATGAGAAAATGATCCTGGCATACATGTGATATTCACTCGGTTGTTCTTCGGAGAAACCGGGTGTGACAGAAGTGGTATCAGAGCCAAGGTTGCCCGTAGGAACGTGGACCTAGGTAGAAATGGATGTATTTAAGGACCCTATTTTCTTAAAAACTATTTTACAAAGGTGTGGGTCAAAAAGTGTTATTTAATGGGGTCACTTTATTCATCTTACCCCAACTTTTATTCAAAATACAATTTTTGTTTAACTCTTATCTAACTTAATTTTAAATGCTTTATTTTTAGATGGTTCGCATGATCCGCACCGCCCGCAAGTCCACCGGAGGGAGAGTTCCTGTAGTTGCCCTTGCCCTAAGAGAGGAGAATCGTCCGGTGACGTACAACTCCTACGGATTGGCAGTAGGAGGCTTGTTGCGCCGTCTACGGCGTATGCTCCACGCTGCCGGCAATATGGGCAAGCTAATCATACACTACAACTCCACCCGGACCATCCATGAGAAGCGGTAAGAATGGAGTTCATAAATGAGGATTATCCATGAAAATCAGCTGCTCAAGATCCACCGCTCTCCAGCTTGTCGAGCGACACAGGTCGACGCTGAGAAGGATGTCACCTGGGAGGCCATCACCTGCTAGAGTTACATCTACCGTCGCCACCTGGACATGACTGAGTACATGTATGTCCTCCAGCGTGAGAGTGGTACCGCGGAGTACAAGTACCCTCTAGTGCAGCAGGGGACTTCCCATGAGCACATGGACCTGTGCTTGGAGGATGCTGCTATGCTCAACACTCGACTGCAGGAGTGTCAGCAGGAGCTTCAGGATGTTCGTGACACCCTGAAGGAGACTGAGGCATTGCTTCACGCCAGCTTGAGGGCGAGAGAAAGAGGAGATGGGAATGAACTGTGTGTCACCGTGAATGACACATGGACTCCTGACTCACCAGACCGCCGGGCGAGCAGGCGTCGCCGCACTTCTCCACCAGCAGCTTCCCCACCCAAAGCGGAGTCAGAGGGCAGCTGCAATAATGAGGAAGACCCCGAGGAGCCAGCTCAGTGATACGAGTCGTGTAGAGTCCTTTCCCTTAGTTCAGCAGGTTACCGAGTAGTCGAGTCAATACCCTAGTTAATGGTGTGTTAATGTTTGGTGTGTGACGTGAGTTGTGGAAGCCATGGGCATTTGTCCACAACTTCGTCTTCAGGTTGTTTTTCTTTGATGTGTGAACCCCTATGAATTAGGAGTGCATTTATTTTCGTGTGAGACGTTAAACCCTCAGAAAGTGTTAATATAATAAGGCCTCAAAAGTTTAAGTTTAAACAAACAAATTTGGGAGGTTAATACATAATGCTTTAAATTAACATTTGGTTGATCATGATAGATGGCCGGAAGAGGAAAGGGTCGTGGTGCTAACCCCGCCAACAACAACGATGAGGCCGGCAGCCCTCATCTTTCTGGAGGACAAGACAGGGGTGGTCACCGTGAAGGAGCTGATCGCATCCACCAAATGCTTGAAAATCATAATCAGCTCATCCAGAGCCTAACTCAAGTGGTGCCCAACTTGCACCAAGCTCCACCCCCACAAGCTGCACCACGCCAACCAAGGTTGAGTGAGTTTCTAGGGACTCAACCTCCAAAGTTTGCAAGTGCTGCTGAACCCCTGGAGGCAGATGACTGGCTAAAGGCCATCGAGAGCATGATGAGGATCATACAATGCCAAGGGTATGAGAGGGTGCTGTTTGCCTCTCACCAATTGCATGGACCCGCTGCTGATTGGTGGACCGCCTATGTGGCAGCCCACCATGACCCCGAGAATATTACTTGGGAAGAGTTCAAGCGCAGTTTCCGCAACCATTACATACCAAGGGGTGAACTCAAAAACAAGAGCAGGAGTTCTTGGGACTGCAGCAAGGAAACATGACTGTGAGGGAATACCTCACTAAGTTCACCCAACTATCCCGTTATGCACCACGGGACATCGAAACTGATTAGCAGAAACAGGACTGCTTTGTGGAAGGACTTACTGCGGAAATGCAGTGTGCAATGTCCTCCAACGAGTACGAAAGCTTCCAAAAGATGGTAGACAGAGCATTTGTCGTGGAGAGGAAGCTGAAGGCCTTGGAAAATGAAAACAAGAGGAAGGCGGGATGGTCACACCAAGCCTCGGGTAGCAACACACGCCCAAGTCTGATGCAGCAACCCGCAGGGCAGACGAGCCATGCTGTGGTACCCTACTCAGCACCCAGAGGGTACAACCCGAATTTTAGGCCTGCATCAGCACCAGCACAGCCGCAACGTCAGTTTGTACAGCAGCCTCATCCCACATATCAACCTCGACCAGCAGTGCAAGGACCACAGAACCAACCCCAAGACAACAAAGGCCAGGCACCTAAGGTTGGGGTGCAATGCTTCAACTATGGTGAAGTAGCGCACTACGCCCATAAGTGCCCAAAAAAGAAGCCCATGCAACCACAACAGCAGAATGTGATGCAAGGACGGATGAACCATGTGACCATGGAGAAAGCGCAAGAGGCACCTGACGTGGTAATTGGTAAGTTTCCTGCCAATTTACACATTGCAACCCTGTTGTTTGATTCTGGTGCTACCCACTCGTTCATTGCTCAAGGGTTTGTTAAGAAGCATGATCTAGCAACAACACAAATGAACCATATGCTAGCAGTGAACTCTCCAGGGGGAGAAATAAGGACAAGACAAGTGTGTCCCAAGGCGAATCTAGACATTAATGGGGTAGCATTTACTGCAAACCTCATAGTGATAAACTCACAAGGGATAGATATTATTTTGGGTATGGATTGGTTGACCAAACACAAGGGAATCATCCATTGTTCGACAAGAACGGTGGAACTAGCTCACTCTAGTGGCACAAGGGTGAAGTTCATAACTGCACAAGAACCTAAGAGGGACCTTAAACTCAACCACGTTGAGGTGGAAGTGGAGGAGATCAGGATCATTAGGGAATATCCAGATATTTTTCCAGAGGAGTTACCAGGTATGCCCCCCGATCGTGAAGTGGAATTCGCGATTGAGCTAGTGCCTGGAACAGCTCCAATATATAAGAGACCCTATCAAATGGACTCCAAAGAGCTGGAAGAACTCATGGAACATTTAAGAGAATTGACAGAGAAGGGGTACGTTCTTCCTAGTTCCTCACCATGGGGAGCTCCAGTGATATTTGTGCCCAAGAAGGACAGGACCCAAAGGTTATGCGTAGACTACCGTGCATTGAATGAAGTAACCATCAAGAACAAGTACCCATTACCTCACATTGAAGACTTATTTGATCAGTTGAGGGGAGCTTGTGTGTTCTCGAAAATTGATCTCAGGTCGGGATACCACCAACTTAAGATAAGGCAAACTGATATTCCAAAGACAACTTTCGTATCTCGGTACGGACTGTATGAATACACAGTCATGCCTTTCGGGCTAACTAATGCCCCGGCATACTTCATGTATCTCATGAACAAGGTATTCATGGAATATCTGGACGAATTTGTGGTGGTTTTCATTGATGACATTCTCGTCTTTTCCAAAGATGAAGAAGAACATGAGAGGCATTTAAGGTTGGTGTTGCAAAAACTGAGAGAACACCAACTATATGCCAAGCTGAGAAAGTGTGAATTTTGGTTGAAGAGAGTTCCCTTCTTAGGACATATAATCTCGGAGGGAGGAATCTCCGTAGATCCCGCCAAGATCGAGGATGTACAGAAGTGGAAGACCCCTGAGAATGTCGGGGAAGTTCGAAGCTTCTTAGGATTGGCTGGGTATTATTGACGATTTATCGAGGGTTTCTCCAAGATTTCGAGACCCGTCACCAAATTGTTGGAGAAGGGAATCACATTCACATGGACACCGCAGTGTGAGACGAGTTTTCAAGAGCTGAAGAAAAGATTGACAACAGCCCAGTGCTAGTTATGCCAGATATGCAGAAGAACTTTTTGGTGTACTGCGATGCCTCTGGAAACGGGTTGAGATGTGTTCTCATGCAAGAGGGGCATGTCGTGGCGTATGCATCCCGGCAGCTCCGGAAGCACGAGAAGAACTATCCTACGCATGACCTAGAGCTAGTCGCAGTGGTACACGCGTTGAAGATTTGGCAGCATTACTTGATGGGGAAGAGGACAGAGATATATACGGATCATAAGAGCTTAAAGTGTATTTTCACACAGCCAGATCTCAACCTCAGACAAAGGAGATGGTTAGAGCTAATCAACGACTTTGTTGTGGGCATCAACTATCATCCTGGGAAAGCGAACGTCGTAGTAGATGCTTTAAGTCGGAAGGTGCAGGTCAATAGGTTAAGCTTAAAGGTCATGCCTACAGAACTGAAGGAAGAGGTTGTAAAACTCAATCTATGTCTGGTGAATAGTGGTGAGTCCATCACCATGGAAGTGGACTCCACGTTAGAGCAAGACATACGCGATGGTCAAAAGAATGATGAGAAGATACAAGAAATCAGAGAACTCATCAAGGATAATAAAGCCCCTGGTTTCAGAGAGGATGAACAAGGTACGGTGTGGCACGGGAAAAGAATCTGTGTGCCTGAAGTGAAGGAGATCCGTGAATTGATTTTGAAAGAGGCTCATGATTCCAACTATTCCATTCATCCTGGGAGTACGAAGATGTATCATGACCTCAAGAGCAGGTATTGGTGGTATGGCATGAAGCGGGATGTCGCAGAACATGTTGCCCTATGTGACACATGTCAGTTGGTGAAAGCAGAACATCAATGACCCGCGGGATTATTGCAACCACTCAAAGTGCCTGAATGGAAATGAGAAGAAATAGGTATGGACTTCATAGTGGGACTACCCAGGACCCAATCGGGATATGATTCGATATGGGTCATCATCGACAGGCTAACCAAGGTAGCTCATTTCATCCCCGTGAAAGAAAGCTATAGCGGATCCAAATTGGCAGAATTGTACATGTCAAGGATCGTGTGTTTCCATGGAGTGCCAAAGAAGATTGTGTCAGATCGAGGGACACAGTTCACCTCAAGGTTCTGGCAGAAGTTACATGAAACCATGGGAACTCATCTGAATTTTAGTTCTGCCTATCATCCCTAGACCGACGGACAGACGGAAAGAACCAATCAGATCCTTGAGGATATGCTGAGAGCGTGTGTGCTCAAGAACAATAGGAGTTGGGATAAGAACTTACCATATGCGGAGTTCTCCTATAACAACAGCTATTAGGCTATTATGAAGATGTCACCATTTGAGGCTTTGTATGGGAGGAAGTGCAGAACTCCACTATTTTGGTACCAAACAGGGGAAAGTAAAGTGTTTGGGCCCGAGGTACTACAAGAAGCCGAGGCGAAAGTGAGGGAAATCCGCAACAACTTGAGGATAGCACAAACACGACAAAAGAGCTATGCCGATGTACGGAGAAGAGAGCTCGTTTTCAATGTGGGGGACTATGTTTATCTCAAGGTGTCCCCTATCCGAGGACTTCGTCGGTTCAAGGTGAAAGGGAAGTTATCACCCTGATACATCGAACCCTTTCAGATCCTAGAGAGGAAAGGCGAAGTCGCATATCAACTTGAATCACCGGCTCGCCTATCGGATGTGCACGATGTATTCCATGTGTCACAGCTCAAGAAATGTCTAAGGACGCCTGAAGAGATGTTACCCATGAATGAGGTTGACGTAGGAGAGGATCTGTCTTATGCCGAGCAACCGGTCAAGGTTTTGGAGACAATGGAACGCCTCACAAGAAATAAAAAAAATTCGGATGTGCAAGGTGCAATGGAAGCATCACTCGGAAGAGGAAGCCACATGGGAGCGAGAAGACGAGCTTAAGGCACAGTTTCCGGAATTGTTTTCATTGAACCACCAATCTCGAGGACGAGATTTCTTTTAAGGGGGTAGAGCTGTAACACCATAAAATCTGCAAAAGGAGGGAATTTAAAAAATTTTGGACATATTGCATGTGGTGCTGAAATTCAAATTCAAACTGGAATTTAAATTCAAATCTGAACAGAAAAGAAAAGGAAAAAGAAAAAAAAAACCAACCGGCCAGTGGGCTGAAACCCGCCAGCCATCCCACTATTCCCCCCCCCTGCGCCAGCCCACGACCGCGCGCTCTCTCTTCCCCTCACTGACACGTGGGGCCCGCGTGTCATCTCCTACCTCCAGCACCCTAACCGACCCGGACTTTTCCTCTCCGCGCCCGATCGCAACGAACTCCGGAAACCCACGCCCCAGCCCGAATTCTGGTCCCGGACGTATCCAACTCGATCCCAACAGATCGCCACCCTCCCTCGCCTATATAAACACCGACAATCGCCCTGTTCCCCCCCCCAATCGGCCGTCCTTCTCTCCGGTGAGAACCGAAGATTCGATCCCTGTTTTCTTTCGATCATTGCTCGGATTATCTGATCTGACGCGCTGATCGTGCTCCACCGCCCCTAGGGAGCCCTGCACGTGAAGGAAGCGACAAGTTTCGCGCCCTAGCATCTGTTCCGACGTGCACCGAAGATCGACGCCGTTGAAGCTCGCCGCCGACCGACTTTCAGGACCTCCGAGTGCTGGAAAACCCCTCGGTGAGCATCCCCTACCCCTCCGCAGCCGATCCAGGCAAAAAGATGCAAGTTCTAACGTGTAGCGGCAAAAGCCGAGGCTGCGCCGGCGTGATCGCCACCCCCCGCCGCCGCGCGCCGCCGTGCGCGCGGGCTGGCTCTGGCCAGGGTGACGTGGCCCCTTGAGGGCCGTCTATTTTAAATTGCACGGTAGAATTAAAACCCGCGCGTACCGGTTCGGCGATCTAATCTGAGCCGTCTATTTTAAATCGGACGGTCCACATCAGCCCCACGTTATAAAGGTCAGGATTCTTACGCGCTACCCCCTGGGGATCTCAGAAAACACGAGCTAGCCCCGGAAACTTCTGATCTAGCCCCTGGAACTTCATAAATTTGTGTAAATTCATTTAAAAAATCAGTTTTAACCCCTGGACTTAATAAAAATTAGGAAAACCCCTCTGTTATGTGTAGTTAGACTCCTGGAAATTTATGAAATAATAAATTAGACCCTGCAGTAGTGTGGATTTACCTTTTTGACCCTATATGATATTAAATTTAGAAATTTGAATATGTGACTAGGATTTAAATTTAAAAGGTAAGGCAAACACATGTACAAATTCAAAAATTTAAACTCTCCTAGCACTTGGAAAACTTTAGAATGAGTTAAAAATAGATTTTTAGGCTGAAATGAATCTGTCTAATTGTTGTTCATATTTATTAGTTATAGAAACACATTTTTAAGCTAGGAAATAATTCTGAAAACTGATAAAATAAATTTAAATTAGTTCACATCAGAGGAGAAGTTAAAAAATATATTATTTAATATTTTAGATCAGAACCTATTCTGTTTAGATGACATGTCCTACTATTTAATATTAAAACTTACTTTAGGCATAGAAAATAAATCTGAAAAAATAGGAAAATAGGTATGCATAATTAGAAAATGATAAATGAAGTCTCCAAATCCAAAAACTTCAGTTTAGGATCTGGTAGAAGATCTGGAAACCTATTTGGAGTAGGAAATTACCTTTCATGCAAACTTGGTAGTTAAGAGGTATATTAATTAAATATAAAGAATTTGTTCAAATATAAAATTCATATATAGTGTGCAAACAGAAATCTGAATACAAAAGTTAGAAATCATATACATATGTTTAAAAATGCATGTAGGCTCAAAATCAACACATCTAGAGTAACCACAACACTTAGAAATGTGAATGACTATCATATGTATGTATGTGTGGGTTGTATGAAGTGAAAGTGTGAACTATGTCTTATGGATTGTTGTTTTCTTTTGCTATGTGTATTGGCATGAGTAGAACTTGCCCCAGATCAAGTTCTCCCCTTCCAAGACCAAGACTTTCCATTCTTAGAGCAGCAGGAAGAAAGCAAGTGTCCTTGACCACTTTGATCCTATGCTAGGATGTGTAGATAGAATTATTTGCATTGTCACTTGAAATATGAAACCCATGCTAGGAAGTTTCCCTAGAATTGCATTATCTTGTTTCCTTGTAGCTTGGGTTGGGATTTGTTTTATTATGTCGTTCATTCATATCGCTTATGCTTAGCCATGCTTAAAATGGGATAATTGGGATATGAGATCATCAATTTTATTTACCTTACTCTTGAATGAGACATTATGAGTTATGTAGAGGTAGGGATCGAAGCAAGTTGGATGATTTGGTTGGTGCTGGGTGCACGAGACTCGGGTTTGGGTTTAGTACTTGCCTGGATCCTAAGGACCGGTTCATGGAGCATGTAACCTGGCTTTACCGTGCCAACCACATGCTGAGATGGGGCAGCTTGGCCAATTAATTAGGTGTATCCCCGGCATAGTATGGGTGTGTTGGATGGTGCGGGGAATAGGTGTCAACTGGACTACCATATGAACCGCAAGGCTCAAGAGGGGGCCACTGCAGCGGGGTTGGAGCCTCTTGTATGCTGTTAGGGGTGAAACCTCAGTGGGCCCACGCTCGTCGGGAATCCCTTTGTAAAGGCTTCGTAGTGATCTCCTGGCTACACACCTGGGAAGTGTGAATGTGGTTCGCGGCCACTGGCATAATGGAGGTTCTTTTTGTCCACCCGGCAACGGGGGATGAAATCACTACATGTGGGTACAGTGGTGCAAACTCTGCAGAGTCAAAACTGTTATGACAGCCATGCTCACGGTCAAGAGCGGCTTGGACTTATTCATGATTAGAGGATGATGAATTGGGAAGTTGTGGATGTTAAGCGGGAAGCTTAACATTGGAGATGAGACTATGTTTATTTGATAATGGTGATGGGTTGAGAGATTGGGAACCATATCATCTGTGTAGTAATGTAGGTGCTTAATAAGCTAAGGTGATAGATATTAATTGCATAGTGCTTTAACCATGAGTTCAACCTCTCCTTGATCTAGCCATGCATGACATAACTTTCCCACACTTGCTGAGTACCAACGGTACTCAAACTTGCTTTTCTGTTGGTTTATATTGCTGCTCAGGTCATGAGAATGATGTGGTGTTTAATGACCAATACTTTGGTCCCGAGGAAGGATTCTAGGCTCATGGAGTCCCCCGTGCAACGCCTGTGACGGAGCCCACAAGATTTATATTCCGCTGCTGCTTTATTTACATGTCATGAACTATTTATCGTCCATCGAGACGTATTCTATGTAAGACTTATTTATATTCGACACCTGGCTTGTAATAAATGATGCTTCACTATTTGTCATCACATGTATGAGAAAATGATCCTGGCATACATGTGATATTCACTCGGTTGTTCTTCGGAGAAACCGGGTGTGACAGCTTCACAACAGCTAGCATGAAAACCTCTGTGCACTACGTATTTCAATGTTTGCCAACGGCGGCTTATTCGGGAAGCATCGGGCGCACAGTGAGACCCACCTTGGAGCTATTCCTGGGCCTGTTCACCACCCTGCCGAGCTTCCCGAGCCAACACTGGTGCTGTAGAGCCCCTCCACCAGGCTTTTAGCAGGCTAGCACGTCGGAGCGACGTCACCGAACTCTTCCCGAGCCGCCGCACCGTCGCGAGGTCGGTTAGAGCCAACGTCGATGAGGGGAAACCCTCCCAACATGTTCAGTGCACCAAATTAGGGGCTGGCGGCGAGTTAGAGCTTGCGAGCTGACCGGACGATCGATCTCGGCGGTGCTCCAGCGACCTCGGCGGTGCTACCGCGCGGGAGGCGCGAGGTAGAAGACGACAGGATCGGGCCCGCTGTCAGTGGTAGAAAATGTGAGGGCCCCGCCGTCCCGATCACTCACGGGGACGGGACACCTCGCCCGGGAATCGCATTGGGTGGTGCCGTGCAATGCGGCACCCAACAGCACACATAATAAAGTATTATATTACATAAAACAAGCGGAAGCTTACAAGGTGTTGATTTTACAAATACTTCTCAAAATAATCTACAGCGGAAGACTATTACAACTCACGTCTCATACCTATGCTAAGCAACAGAGAAGGTGTCCAGCCCGCGGAACCTTCTCACTAGCAACACTATCACAGTAGCAGCGGCAGGGGTTGCCATGAGTTCACCACTCGGAGAGTTCCGAATCTCCTCAGGCACCCGTACATCTCGGCGTACAGTTATTACCTGCAAAACAACTTATGCAGTATCTGTGAGCACGTAGCTCAGCAAGACTGACCCGTCACCCTAGTCATGAAACTCTACATGATGAAAATAGAGGGCTAATTATAGAAGTTTGCACAAACGATGAACTTGAGCTAAAGGAGAGTCCTTACTTCAAGTTTTAAGCAACTTTTATAGCCCCCGCGCAACTTACATCGAGACTCCACAATCAAACAAGAAACGCTTCATCTCGATGGCACTTGCCCGAGATGAAAGTAACTTTAGTGAGCTATCCTAGACTCAAACTGACCTTGCGCCATTAACGTCGAGACTCCACAGTCAAACAAGAAACGCTTTGCCTCGACGCTACTAGCCCAAGGTGGAAATTAAATTTAGTGAATTGTTGTTCGTTCCTCATCTCCATTATGAGGATTACCCACGAAGCATATTTGATATTTCCTGGTTTATTACTACGTCACGACTCAGTGTACAAGTATGCTCACTACCGCGAGCGACGGTGATTGCAATCAAAAACACCCGGCTGACATGACACGTACGACCGTACTCGACGTTGCACACAGCAACCATCACTGACGTCGTACGTGGCAACCTTTCACACGACACCCAAATGTCGAACCGGTCCCACCGACTGGGATTAAGTCTCTCTACGGCAAACCCTCGTAGAGCCGACTTCTCTATCCTTTCAGCATCGGCATCAGACGGTGAGGTATGCCTCGACACCCAGGTTAACATGTTACATCGGTTTCCTGGGTCCCATATTGCCAGTATGCATCCGGTACACATCTCAAACTTGTCCAGCGGGGCCGCACACGAGAACGGGCCTTAATCGACTCAGACATAGACTAGGCTCACAGGACCACGTCCTTGACCTTCCATCCACTGCCCGGTCTCCATTCCCAACTATGAGGATCAATTCCCAACTCTTCCGATTGATCCCCCTTAATCCCATTTCACGAGTAGGAATCTGCCTACTCGAGTTATGCCTCTTTTAATCCACTTTTATTGAGAACAGCAGTTAAAATTAATTGATAACATATCCTACATTAAACTCCAGGGTTTTCTGGGGCATGCATTTGGAGTTTCATACCATCTAGACGTAATGCAATAAATAAATTGCTAGACGTATGAAGTGAATACAAATAAAAACTTGTAAATTTGATGCAAACCGGGGCTTGCCTTTGTTTTGCAGGTGACTTATATATATATATGCAGTTAGTGAAGACCACTTGGTGCTTGATCAACCTCTTTCCTCTTTCCTTGATTTCTACTCCGATGACTTCAACTCCTCCACGTAGATACTACACGTGATGAATATGCATATCGTTTAATAGTAAAGACTTTGCTACAAGTCCTAATAACAAGTTTTCAAAAACTGGAACTCTGTTTAAGAATTTAAAATGACACTGGTGCTAGTGGTTTAGGTTTGGATCTAAACACATGATTAAGTGCTAAGTGGTTTTCCCCCTCTTCTATATTGATCACCTAAAGAGGTTAAAAAGAACAGGGGTGATCCAGGGCTCCAATGGAGCTGAGAAGTTTCATGTGAGTTCCTTGTCACAAGAAAATCCTCTGGACCAAAAATTAGCACTTTTCATTGGGTGGTTTGTTCAGAATAATTTTCTAAGCAATTAAGCAAAGAAGAATAAATTCTGAGGTCACACCCATGTCCATGCAAAAATTAGTGAACTACAATTTCAACTATAGCTCACAGAGTTTGCATGAATTTTGCTAGCAGTTTTGGAGCTAAGGAATGGCTAGAACTGAATTTCCAAGTTTTGGAAATTCTCTGAAATTGTTTCTGTATTCATTTGAATACAGAAAGTTAAAATCAGAATTAACCTAAATAAATCAACCCCAAATGAGTTGAGAATTTTACAGGTGTTCACTAATACCCTAAAGACTATTCTGGAAAAATTTGAGGATTTTTGGATTAACCAAACTCCCTCTAAAATTCTTTTGCTAAAAAGCTTTAAAGAATTTTACAGAATTAAATAAAGGGTTTCATACAAATTGGGTTTCATATTTGGATAGTACTCTATCAGAGGAATCCAACAAAATTTGTTTCATGATTTTTGCATTCTCCTACCCAAAGTTGTAGCTACTCAAAGTTTGAACTGAAAACTGAAATTCCCCAAAATGTTCAAATACTGGCTGTGGTTCCGGGGACTGGTGTCACCCGTCGGGGCAAGCCACACGGGGCTACTGAATATTTCCCGCGCGGCCACAAGCGATCCCAGCGCCACAGCCGATCAGAACTTTGAAAATCCGTCGCTGACAGGCGGGACCCGCCGGGTCGTCTTCTACCTCCGGTCCCCGCGCCCGCGTGCCGCCGGGCTCGCCGAAGTTCGACGGATTCCGGCCTCCCGGCCATCCCCCGAGCCCTCCCTCACCGCTAGGGCCTAATTTCACGTGTTGAACACGATGGAACCCACTTCCCCGGCCGACGATGGCTCTAACCTAGCTGGCCACGGCGCGGCAGCTCTGGACCAGTTCGGCAACGTCGCCCGGTCATCCTAGCCTGCCCAGACCTCGGTGGAACGGCGCTATAGAACCAGTGGACGCCATGGAGGATCGTCCGGGTGGTGAAGCAGCCTGGAAATGGCCCTAACCTAGCTCTCATCGGGAGCCCGAACCGCCCCACCATAACCGCCGTGGAAAAAGTGTGAAATACGTCGTGCACAATGGTTTTCAGGCATTGGTTGCAAAAGGGCAAATGATCGCCGGCTAGCCCAGCTCGTGTGTGCAAGATTTTACAAGCTACAGAGGATTGGAGAGCGAGAATTTTGGCAGCGATTACCGGATGCTCTGTTGGAGGTCGCTGGGACAAAATCTCCGAATTGGCCGCCGATCCTCCACGGTTTGCTCCAGGCTTTGGAGGAGAGCAGCAGCACGATGGCGCGCTCCCATGGCCGGGCTTGCTCAGACGTGACAACCCTTGTGGAAGGCTGCCCGCGTGCGCCCGATCGTTGGCTGGCTGTGGTTCGCCGCGGTTGAGGCGTTTAACGCTCGAAACCCACCATGGATGGCTAGCTCTCGTGCTCAGAAGGTGCGGAACGATGGCACAGCGTCGTTGTGCAGCTCGGGGAGGCGCTGTGGCGCGGTTTAGCCGGCTCCCGATGGCTTTCCAGAGGAGCGGCGAGCTCGGTTTTGTTTTTGGGAGAACGCGCGTGTGAGGAGAAGAAACACCCGTGGTCACCTTGTCTCCGCGGGAAGAATCACGTGGAGGGGCGCCGCCGACTCCCGTGCTGCCAGCAGCCCGGGCGAAGAGCAGGAGGTGGAGCCTTGGTCGACAGGGGCGGTCGCTCGGTGTCGCCCGCGGGTGAAACCCCGGTGGAGTGAGGAACAGAGAGAAAACTTAAGTGTTAAGTCTACTCATTACTATGACATGTGGGCCCCACAATTCAGTACCTCTTTTCCTCAAAATATCTCCAAAGTTTGACAATTATCAAACCCAATTTTTGAAAATTGGAAACTGAGCTCATTTGACAAGTTTGGACGAATACCATGCAAATTCAAATGTTCATTTGAATTCTTTGCACATTTGAATCCCTTTGGAAAAATGGGCAGCAAAACTTTTCAAAAAAATTGAAACTTTGCCTCCCCACTAATTTGGACCTAAGGAATCCAAATATGCCACTTGATTCTTGTGTTAGCTGCTGCAAACAATAGTTTGGACACAAACAGTTTTGAATTTTCATTGTGTCTTCCCCTCACTTGAAGTTTGAATCTACATTTAGTTCATCACTGATTTTTAAACCCTTCCATTGCACTTGAGCTCTTCATTTCTGTGGTTTTAATCCACATTAGGTCCATCCATGCAGTAACCCTAAGTTTGTTTAGAAGAAATCTCACCTATGTCATCATATGTGGGAAAAATTTTCAACTAAGCCCCTTTTTCATACACATGACTCCAACATTTGTGCAAACTCATGTTTCTTTGTATTCACATTTTGGGACCTTTACAATCCTCCCCCCTTAAAAGAATCTCGTCCCGAGATTACAAAAGAAAGATGAGGCGGAAGGTAATTACAACAACTACGACAGAAGTTCCGGATAGTTCTTGTGGAGGAAATCTTCACTCTCCCAAGTCGCTTCTTCCGGTGTGTGATTACTCCACAGGACTTTGTAAAATTTCAAAGCCCGATTTCGAGTGATCCGGCTCTTCTCGTCGATAATCTTGATGGGCTTCTCGGCGTAGGTGAGGTCCGGTTGCAATATTTCCATGTCTTCCGAAAGGATGTCCGTCAGTTTCTTCAAACACTTTCTCAAGTGTGAGACATGGAAGATGTCGTGGATGCCCGATAAGGATGGCGGCAGCTCCAAACGGTAGGCTACCGGCCCACACCGTTCCGTAATAAGAAACGGGCCCACAAAGCGAGGAGCTAGCTTTCCCTTGACCCCGAATCGATGAATTCCCTTCATCGGGGATACTCGGAGATAGACGTGATCTCCGACTTCAAAATACAAGGGTCGGCGTCGCTGGTCCGCATAGCTCTTCTGGCGAGATTGAGCGGCCCTGAGGTTCTCTTGAATCAGCTGGACCCGCTCTTCGGCATCTTTTACAAGATCAATGCCGAAAATCACCCTCTCGCCCGATTCACACCAATTGAGTGGTGTGCGGCACTTCCTGCGATAAAGTGCTTCGTATGGTGCCATTTTAATACTGGATTGGTAACCATTGTTGTAAGAGAACTCCGCTAATGGCAAATGGTTATCCCAGTTCTTTCCATGATCTATGGCACATGCCCTCAGCATATATTCCAAAATCTGGTTCACCCTCTCCGTTTGGCCGTCCGTCTGAGGGTGGTATGCTGAGCTTCTGATTAACTTTGTTCCCAGAGATTCATGTAGTTGCTCCCAGAAACGAGCAACAAATATTGAACCTCGGTCTGATATGATGGTCTTGGGGACTCCATGCAAGCACACAATTCTGGAGAGATACAACTCTGCATATTGTTTAGTATGGAATCCCGTATTCACTGGGATGAAGTGGGCTGATTTGGTTAAGCGATCAACAATCACCCAAATGGAGTCATGCTTTCTGGACGTGAGAGGCAGTCCGACAATAAAGTCCATGCTGATGTCCTCCCACTTCCATGCTGGAAGCTTAATGGTTGCAGCATTCCCGCTTTCTTTATGTGGTCAGCCTTGACTCGCCGACACGTATCACATTCAGATACTTATTTGGCAATTTCTCGCTTCATCCGAGTCCACAAAAATTTTGTTTTAAGATCTTGATACATCTTATTGCTCCTTGGATGTATCGAGTACTTGTACATGTGAGCTTCGTCCAAGATCTTCATTCTTAGCTTCAGGTTCCGGGGTACCACGATACGGTCGTTAAACCATAACACGCCTTGATCATCTTTCCGGAAACATTTCATCTTATCCTCTTTAATCCTTGCTCGTATATTCCGCATCCCTCTATCCCTCTTCTGGGCTTGTACAATCTCCTCTCTAATGGTAGGCACAAGAGCAAGATTATACAACGCCCCATACGGAATCACCCGCAAGCTTGGTTCTTCCTCCTCCTCCGGGACAACTGACAAGTTATTAACGTGGGACTTACGACTGAGTGCATTAGCCACCACGTTAGCCTTGCCCGGATGGTAATGGATCTTGAGCTCATAGTCTTTATTTAATTCCAGCCATCTCCGCTGCCTCATATTAATATCCTTCTGAGTGAATATATATTTGAGGCTCTTATGGTCAGTGTAGAGGTGCACTAAATTTCCATGTAAGTAGTGCCTCCACATCTTCAACGCAAGCACCACTGCAGCAAGTTCTAGGTCATGAGTGGGGTAGTGCTGCTCGTGGTTGCGGAGTTGTCGAGACCCATACGCGATCACGCGTCTATCTTGCATTAAGACGCAGCCAAGTCCAATGCCTGAGGCATCACAATAAACATCAAATGGCTTTGTTGTATCCGGTTGGGCTAACACCGGTGCCGTTGTGAGATGTTTCTTCAATGTTTGAAATGCCTCTTCACAGGCCTCTGTCCACACATACTTGCTGCTCTTCTTCAGCAACTCTGTCATTGGTTTAGCCACTTTTGAGAAGCTGGGAATAAATCTCCGATAGTAACCCGCTAGCCCCAGAAAACTGCGGATTTGATGAACAGATGTTGGAGACTCCCACATCAAGACTTGCTCAATTTTAGTTGGATCCACGGCCACACCCTCTGCTGAAATAATGTGGCCTAAGAATGGTACTTTTCTGATCCAAAATTCACACTTGCTGAATTTGGCATACAGCTTATGTTCTCCTAGGCGTTGGAGCACAATATGGAGATGTTTGGTGTCCTCCTCCTCCGATTTGGAGTATACGAGAATGTCATCGATGAAAACCACGACGAACTGATCCAACTCTGGCATGAATACAGAATTCATGAGATACATGAAATGTGCGGGTGCATTTGTTAGCCCGAAAGACATGACTAGATACTCATAGAGCCCGTATCTAGTCGAGAAGGCCGTCTTCGGTATATCCTCTGCTCTGATCTTTATCTGATGATAACCAGACCGTAAGTGCATCTTGGAGAATACCTTGGCACCCACTAACTGATCAAATAATATATCGATCCGCGGCAACGGATATTTATTTTTGATCGTCACTGCATTCAGCGGCCGATAATCCACACATAATCGAAGTGACTCATCCTTTTTCTTCACAAAGAGGGCTGAACAGCCCCATGGCGATGAGCTTGGTCGGATGAACCCTTTGTCCATTAAGTCCTTTAGCTGTTCTTTCAGTTCAGCTAATTCCTTCGGAGACATTTTGTACGGCCTCCGAGATATTGGTGTGGTTCCCGGTGCTAACTCGATCTTGAATACCACATCCCTCTCAGGCGGCATCCCTGGAAGATCGTCGGGAAACACATCTGGGTACTCACGGACCACTGGAATATCCTCCAGTTTCGTGGTCACACTGTGGTACACCACTGGATTTTTAGAATCCACGGCTTCAAGTATGAGCGTTTGGATACCGTAGATTGGAGAGTCCAAACTAACAATCCGTGGACCAATATCAAGAACAGCCCCATGGTAGTTCATCCATGCCATTCCTAGAATCACGTCGATCTTCTGCCCCACTAACACAATGAGGGTGGTGGGATATAAGTTTCCACCTAAGCACAAGGGTGCTTTAATCACTACATCATTAGCAGCTATATTCCCACCCGGTGAGCGGATAAGGTAGTGATCCTTCGGTGTAGAGGTGGAGAGCTCAGCTTTGCACACAAATGACCTGCTGATGAAATTGTGTGTAGCTCCAGAGTCAAATAAAATTAACACGGGCAGTCCATTGAGGGTGAACATTCCCGCTAGTACAGGTGCCCCATCTGGCACATCCTCTAGAGCTGTATGACAAATGCACCCGGATTTTGGTGCTGTTCCTTGAAGCTGAGCACGGGGTTGATTTATACCCCGCCCCGGTGTAGTTTCTCTATGGTGTATCCTTTCTGGACACTTCCTGCTGACGTGACCCAAGTACCCGCACGTGAAGCACGGTCTCTCAGCCGGTTCCTGGTTGCTCTGTGCATGGACATTAGTGGTATTCTGCTGTGGCAAGAATACTTGAGGAGCAGAATAACGTGGCTGCATATACCGTTGTTGCAGCTGTCCGTATTCAGAGTATTGGGACGAACGACCTGAATATTGCTGGAGTCGTCGAGCCGGCTGCATCAGCTGACAGTTCAAGGTACTGTCTACCACCCTGTATTTCTGCGGAGCACTACTGCTACTCTCCGGTGGTATATGGTTCTTTCTTTTCTCAGCCTGCACTTCCCGCTGAGCATCTTCAACCATGATGGCAGAACTCATCAATTCATTGAAGTTCTTTCGATCAGCTAACATGAGTCTCTCCTTTAGCTTGGGATTGAGGCTGCGGAAGAACCACTCACACTTTTGTGCTTCGGTGTTCACATGTTGAGGCGCATACTGCGCCAGCTTGTTGAACACTCGCGAATGCTCGTATGCACGCCTCCCTCCTTGTTTTAAGGCCAGAAACTCCTCGAGTTTCCGCTGAATTATTCCGGAAGGAACATGATACGTGAGAAACGCCTTCCGGAATTCTGCCCACGAAACGTCATGTCCATCTGGTAAGGAGGCGAGTTGATTTGCCCACCATGCACTGGCGGACCCGTGAAGTTGTTGCGCTGCGTATAAAACCTTCTGTTGTTCGGTGCATTGAAGCAATCCGAACTTAGATTCAATGGTACGGATCCAGCTATCCGCCACCAGAGGATCCTCAGATTCAATGAAAACTGGTGGTTGAGTTGCCAAGAACTCAACATAAGAATTCAATTGAGGTTGGCGCAAGTCTTCGTCTTGACATCCCCCTTGACGGGATGTATTCATCACCAGGGTGCGGAGCAAGTCGGTTCGCTCATCGCTTGCACCCGTCATTGCGGCCAGAATGTCCGCCATTGTGACCGTGGGTGAAGGTCCTGGTGGAGGCTGCTGTTGCGGAGCTCGCTGCTCACGCTGTGGAGAGTTATCACCACGACCGCCACTGGAACTACCCACCTCACTCATGGAACGAGTTCGCACCATTCTGCAATTGCAAGAGTTCATTATCAGTTCAACACCATCACTTGATTTATTCCATAAACAAAGTAGTGTAACACTGATAATGAAACCTCAACATATAAGCAAAATGATTTAGGCGTAAACTGATGTATCTACAGCAAGGATTTACAAGCCGACTGATTGGTCCTTAAACAGATCAGATTCTGATCCAGTTAAAAGCACTTTCGTAATTCAAGTTGAATATCAAAGTTAAAGTTAACATTAATATCTTTCCAACGAGTATCCAAAGGCCTCCTAGGGATTTTTCTACAGGAAGTTACGGCTTAAAAACAGAAAGGTTCAGAGAGGCTTTGTTACTGTCCTTGTTCTGAACAGTTTGCCTTCGACTGAACTTTTCACCAACTTAATCTGTGATTTTGCTCTGGAGGTCTACAAGAAAGTTGTAGAGCACTTGAAAATCTTCCCAGAACTGTATCATACACCTTGATTGGTTAAAGATACTCAGAGTTATGCTCTGTAAAATTCCAGCAAAAATTTCTGCCAGAAACAGAGCACTCTGTTTTTGAAATCTTTGAAACCTAAACCTTCCCTCATTTGAATCTTAGTTCAAAAGAAGAGCTCAGGAACTAATATTTGTTTCAAACTTCCATTTTTAGTTGAAAGTTAGCTCATGAATCATTTCTTCATAGGGAAGAAGTTATTAAATGTAGTACGGTGTCGATGCACCGTAAGAAACATGTCGGTACTACGTTCCTCACCAAAAGAAAAATCCTAACCCGGATTATACCGGCATATCCGTATTATCAGTGGCACTAAGATGGTCTCTTGCACACGTGTTCTACACGGGATACGTACGTGGTTAGTACCTGCAGAAGATCACTCAATAGTGGTGCACTCAAAGTTTTTCTCATTTCAGGCAGTTCTATAATTGAAAGTAAATACAAACACCCGTATCATTGTCATACGGCCGTCCTTGAGTTACGTCACGTCTCAAGGTACGTGATCGTGTTTCAACAACACACGACGGGGAACCAGAGTATGTCATGAACGGTTCGTCACGGTTGGGAATGTTATCAACCCAACAGATACCACCTACTGCCCTGCAGGGCACGCCGATGGCAAGCGCTGCGTATGTCCTCCTGGGCTATTTCCAGCAGACCATACTATCGCGTTACTGACCACACGATGGGGTCTCCACTTACTTGCCTAATGCACGCGAGGGATCAGCATTTCATATGAACTCAGGAACATGAAGAGTCCAAGAGTTCATATTAACGTCTCACACCAAGATGTGAGACCTTTCCCTGAACCACTTTCCTCGTCAGGGGAGCTAACCGAAATTGAAGCGCTTTTGGTGGCGTTCCTTACCATGCTTACCTGAACGTAGGTTTGTCGTTACATAAACGAGATTCAGAATTATAACAAATATGTTAGCCATGCCACTTAAGTAACTATACTACTATAGTCCTTATGTGGACCTAATACCGTTTCCTCACCGAATCCTATGTTTTTATCGTAATACGATCCTTATTCCGTGTGCTATTACCAATGCGGCTCTGATACAACGCTGTGAGGGCCCCGCCATCCCGATCACTCACGGGGACGGGACACCTCGCCTGGGAATCGCATTGGGTGGTGCCGTGCGATGCGGCACCCAACAGCACACATAATAAAGTATTATATTACATAAAAGAAGCGGAAGCTTACAACATGTTGATTTTACAAATACTTCTCAAAATAATCTAGAGCGGAAGACTATTACAACTCACGTCTCATACCTATGCTAAGCAACAGAGAAGGTTTCCAGCCCGCGGAACCTTCTCACTAGCAACACTATCAGAGTAGCAGCGGCAGGGGTTGCCATGAGTTCACCACTCGGAGAGTTCCGAATCTCCTCAGGCACCCGTACATCTCGGCGTACAGTTATTACCTGCAAAACAACTTATGCAGTATCTGTGAGCACGTAGCTCAGCAAGACTGACCCGTCACCCTAGTCATGAAACTCTACATGATGAAAATAGAGGGCTAATTATAGAAGTTTGCACAAACGATGAACCTGAGCTAAAGGAGAGTCCTTACTTCAAGTTTTAAGCAAATTTTATAGCCCCCGCGCAACTTACATCGAGACTCCACAATCAAACAAGAAATGCTTCATCTCGATGGCACTTGCGTGAGGTGAAAGTAACTTTAGTGAGCTATCCTAGACTCAAACTGACCTTGCGCCATTAACATCGAGACTCCACAATCAAACAAGAAACGCTTTGCCTCGACGCTACAAGCCCAAGGTGGAAATTAAATTTAGTGAATTGTTGTTCGTTCCTCATCTCCATTATGAGGATTACCCACGAAGCATATTAGATATTTCCTGGTTTATTACTACGTCACGACTCAGTGTACAAGTATGCTCACTACCGCAAGCGACGGTGATTGCAATCAAAAACACCCGGCTGACATGACACGTATGCCCGTACTCGACGTTGCACACAGCAACCATCACTGACGTCGTACGTGGAAACCTTTCACACGACACCCAAATGTCGAACCGGTCCCACCGACTGGGATTAAGTCTTTCTATGGCAAACCCTCGTAGAGCCGACTTCTCTATCCTTTCAGCATCGGCATCAGACGGTGAGGTATGCCTCGACACCCAGGTTAACATGTTACATCGGTTTCCTGGGTCCCATATTGCCAGTATGCATCCGGTACACATCTCAAACTTGTCCAGCGGGGCCGCACACGAGAACGGGCCTTAATCGACTCAGACATAGACTAGGCTCACAGGACCACGTCCTTGACCTTCCATCCACTGCCCGGTCTCCATTCCCAACTATGAGGATCAATTCCCAACTCTTCCGATTGATCCCCCTTAATCCCATTTCACGAGTAGGAATCTGCCTACTCGAATTATGCCTCTTTTAATCCACTTTTATTGAGAACGGCAGTTATAATTAATTGATAACATATCCTACATTAAACTCCAGGGTTTTCTGGGGCATGCATTTGGAGTTTCATACCATCTAGACGTAATGCAATAAATAAATTGCTAGACGTATGAAGTGAATACAAATAAAAACTTGTAAATTTGATGCAAACCGGGGCTTCCCTTTGTTTTGCAGGTGACTTATATATATATATGCAGTTAGTGTAGACCACTTGGTGCTTGATCAACCTCTTTCCTCTTTCCTTGATTTCTACTCCGATGACTTCAACTCCTCCATGTAGATACTACACGTGATGAATATGCATATCGTTTAATAGTAAAGACTTTGCTACAAGTCCTAATAACAAGTTTTCAAAAACTGGAACTCTGTTTAAGAATTTAAAATGACACTGGTGCTAGTGGTTTAGGTTTGGATCTAAACATATGATTAAGTGCTAAGTGGTTTTCCCCCTCTTCTATATTGATCACCTAAAGAGGTTAAAAAGAACAGGGGTGATCCAGGGCTCCAATGGAGCTGAGAAGTTTCATGTGAGTTCCTTGTCACAAGAAAATCCTCTGGACCAAAAATTAGCACTTTTCATTGGGTGGTTTGTTCAGAATAATTTTCTAAGCAATTAAGCAAAGAAGAATAAATTCTGAGGTCACACCCATGTCCATGCAAAAATTAGTAAACTAAAATTTCAACTATAGCTCATAGAGTTTGCATGAATTTTCCTAGCATTTTTGGAGCTAAGGAATGGCTAGAACTGAATTTCCATGTTTTGGAAATTCTCTGAAATTGTTTCTGTATTCATTTGAATACAGAAACTTAAAATCAGAATTAACCTAACTAAATTAACTCCAAATGAGTTGAGAATTTTACAGGTGTTCACTAATACCCTAAAGACTATTCTGGAAAAATTTGAGGATTTTTGGATTAACAAAACTCCCTCTAAAATTCTTTTGCTAAAAAGCTTTAAAGAATTTTACAGAATTAAATAAAGGGTTTCATACAAATTGGGTTTCATATTGGATAGTACTCTATCAGAGGAATCCAATAAAATTTGTTTCACGATTTTTGGATTCTCCTACCCAAAGTTGTAGCTATTCAAAGTTTGAACTGAAAACTGAAATTCCCCAAAATGTTCAAATACTGGCTGTGGTTCCGGGGACAGGTTTCACCCGTCGGGGCAAGCCACACGGGGCTACTGAATATTTCCCACGCGGCCACAAGCGATCCCAGCGCCACAGACGATCAGAGCTTTGAAAATCCGTCGCTGACAGGTGGGACCCACCGGGTCGTCTTCTACCTCCTGCCCCCGCGCCCGCGCGCTGCCGGGCTCGCCGGAGTTAGATGGATTCCGGCCTCCCGGCCATCCCCCGAACCCTCCCTCGCCGCTAGGGCCTAATTTCACGTGTTGAACACGATGGAACCCACTTCCCCGGCCGACGATGGCTCTAACCTAGCTGGCCACGGCACGGCGGCTCTGGACCAGTTCGGCAACGTCGCCCGGTCATCCTAGCCTGCCCAGACCTCGGTGGAACGGCGCTACAGCACCAGTGGATGCCATGGAGGATCATCCGGGTGGTGAAGCAGCCTGGAAATGGCCCTAACCTAGCTCTCATCGGGAGCCCGAACCGCCCCACCATAACCGCCGTGGAAAAAGTGTGAAATAAGTCGTGCACAATGGTTTTCAGGCATTGGTTGCAAAAGGGCAAATGATCGCCGGCTAGGTTAGCTCGTGTGTGCAAGATTTGACAAGCTACAGAGGATTGGAGAGCGAGAATTTTGGCGGCGATTACCGGATGCTCTGTTGGAGGTCGCTGGGACAAAATCTCCGAATTGGCCGCCGATCCTCCACGGTTTGCTCCAGGCTTTGGAGGAGAGCAGCAGCACGATGGCGCGCTCCCGTGGCCGGGCTTGCTCAGACGTGACAACCCTTGTGGAAGGCTGCCCGCGTGCGCCCGATCGTCGGCTGGCTGTGGTTCGCCGCGGTTGAGGCGTTTAACGCTCGAAACCCACCACGGATGGCTAGCTCTCGCGCTCAGAAGGTGCGAAACGATGGCACAGCGTCGTTGTGCAGCTCGGGGAGGCGCTGTGGCGTGGTTTAGCCGGCTCCCGATGGCTTTCCAGAGGAGCGGCGAGCTCGGTTTTGTTTTTGGGAGAACGCGCGTGTGAGGAGAAGAAACACCCGTGGTCACCTTGTCTACGTGGGAAGAATCACGTGGAGGGGCGCCGCCGACTCCCGTGCTGCCAGCGGCCCGGGCGAAGAGCAGGAGGTGGAGCCTCGGTCGACGGGGGCGGTCGCTCGGTGTCGCCCGCGGGTGAAACCCCGGTGGAGTAAGGAACAGAGAGAAAACTTAAGTGTTAAGTCTACTCATTCCTATGACATGTGGGCCCCACAATTCAGTACCTCTTTTCCTCAAAATATCTCCAAAGTTTGACAATTATCCAACCCAATTTTCGAAAATTGGAAACTGAGCTCATTTGACAAGTTTGGATGAATTCCATGCAAATTCAAATGTTCATTTGAATTCTTTGCACATTTGAATCCCTTTGGAAAAATGGGCAGCAAAACTTTTCAAAAATAATTGAAACTTTGCCTCCCCACTAATTTGGACCTAAGGAATCCAAATATGCCACTTGATTCTTGTGTTAGCTGCTGCAAACAATAGTTTGGACACAAACAGTTTTGAATTTCCATTGTGTCTTCCCCTCACTTGAAGTTTGAATCTACATTTAGTTCATCACTGATTTTTAAACCCTTCCATTGCACTTGAGCTCTTCATTTCTGTGGTTTTAATCCACAGGTCCATCCATGCAGTAACCCTAAGTTTGTTTAGAAGAAATCTCACCTATGTCATCATATGTGGGAAAAATTTTCAACTAAGCCCCTTTTTCATACACATGACTCCAACATTTGTGCAAACTCATGTTTCTTTGTATTCACATTTTGGGACCTTTACAGAAAACCAGGCGATTGGATCGTCTGTGGGCGCGGATCGACTGTGGCAGCGCGGGAATTAAACCTGTAGCCCCGTGTGTCATCGGTTCAGCACCCGACACGTGTTTACATGGACCCACCGGCAGATTTAAACATTTCACCGATTTTCAGATTTAGCTCAAAATTCAAACCCTTATAACTTTGGCTACAAAACTCCAAATTGAGTGAACCAAATTTTGTTGGATTCAGCTCTCTGAATACTTTTCAACAAATCAAGTTTCACTCTATGAAAATCCTTATTTCTACAGAATTAATTCTTCAAAATTTAAACTGTTTAGAATTTTAACTGGAGAACCCTTTGTAGGAAAATTCTGAAATTTTTCTGGGAGGTCCACCAAAATATCCCTGAGCTACCATCAAAATTTCAGACCCATTTGAGCTCATTTGATCCACCTAATGGTGCGATTAATAAAACTGTTCCAGAGAAAATTGAAAATATCCTGAAACATTTTCAGAATTTCTCTGAAATTGTGTAGCTCAAATCTTTAGCTAGGCACCTTAAAATTAAGTGAAACCAACTCCACTAGAACCCTATGAAAGTCTAGTTTTCATAAAGTCATGGCTTGCTCCATGAAAATCCCTAGAACACCCTAGGTGCTCCAATTAAGGCCAAGTACATAATTATTTGTGGAGAGCTCAAATGAGCTTTGCTGCAAGTGAAACTTGGCCAAGTTTCTGTTCAGGTTGTATCCAAACCACAGTAAAAAATTCAGAGTCATTGGGTCTGTCTAGCAAGACTTATAACTTTCACAAGTTTAACTTCAATTAAAATGCATTTAAATTGACACATATTTGTATTTATCATATGTAGTCGCTAAGGTTGAGGAGGAACCCGAAGTCTTAGACTTCATCACTCCAGAAGAACAACTGGCCTACGACCAAGAGCAGCAAGGCAAGCTCCGGTTTACATTAAACCTTTTTACAAATTTTACTGTTTTGAGAACTTACTTTGAGCACCCACTTAATTCTTGCATTAGAGTCTTGTTTGAAACCCAAATGCATAGCTAAGAAAACCATGGGTTGAGATTAGGTTTGAAAACCTCGTTAGCTACTGCAAAGCAAGGTTAGTGTAGGATTCAGTACAAGTTGAGTACTTGGAACTATTCCCGAGAATAGACTTGAGGCACATTGCTCCGGTAAAGATAGCAAATGAAACACATGGCAAGAAAAATGAGACCGAGCGGAAAGTAAGGCCAGCAGGACTTTGAGGCCTGGGTGCCATTGCTCCGCTTGTGTCGATTGAGGACCGAGCCGTGTGCGGGCATGTTGAACAAGCTAGAACAGCACCGAAGACCTACCGGCTATATGGGAACCGGGAAACCGATGTAACTCGGGTAGCTGGGTGTTGATGCATAGCTGGTCATTCAGAGGGTAGGTTGAGAGCTCGAGGTGTAAATCGGCTGGCGGCACTGCGGATGCACGCGCAGAGACCTCCTGCTCGGGACGATTGGACCAGTTCAACATTTGGCTGACGGGTGAAAGGTGGTTGTGTACAACATCTGTGATGGTTTCTGTAGGCAACATCGAGTACGGGCGTACGTGACGGGTTTTTCGGGTAACCCTGCAGGTGTAAATCGATTATAATCGCCGTCCTTCACGGTCAGTAAGTACCACTTGTTCACTGTACCGTGACATAGAAAGAACAGGCTAGATACATGTTAAAAGTTTGCTGATTTGAAAGCTATACATTGATTGTTAATGACTTGTTGTAGTCTAGAGCTATTTAAAGTTCTTTTCAACTTTGGGCAAAGTACATGAGAGAAATGCGTTCCTTGTTTGATTGCGGCTCTCTCATGTGCCTTAGCGTGAGGTTTTCCACAACCTTCTGCTAAAACTTGGAAGTAAGGTTCAAATAATTAGGCGAGTACTTTGCAACTTAATTACCTCATGTACCCTAAACCCTTCATGTAGAAGTTTCATGTATTGGAGAGACGGGTCAGACTTGCTGAGCCCTCATGCTCACTGCTTGTGTTTAAAGCTTTTGCAGGGGTTTATAAGGAAGGGACTCCCGAGGAGGAAACGGAACCCCAGGAGGGGAACCCCGTCAAGTGGGAGTCGTGCACGCCGCCGTGTTAGTGTGTGTGCGTGCTAGCGGGGACACGTTCACGGGCTGAACATGAACTCAATGCATAGTCTATGCTCGTGAGTGTAGACTGAACATTTTTTGTTGTAAAAATGTTCATAAACTGGTTTATGTAATAAAGATTTGCTTCCGCTTTGTATCTTTGATGTGCGTATCTGGTGCTGTGCAACGCAGCACCCCTCAGCGTGATCCTGGCTCAACAACACTACAGGAAACAGGGCAACATACGACAGCCAGTATAACATACGACGGCTAGCTGTCGTATATAAACTTACATACGACGGTCAGCCGAATCTGTCGTATATAAGTATATGGCTGTCGTATATAGCAGTTATATACGACAGCCAACCCTAGGCTGTCGTATATAGCAGTTATATACGACAGCCACACCGAGGCTGTCGTAAATAAGCCTTATTTACGACGGCCCATGTTGTGGCCGTCGTAAATAAGGCTTATATACCCGCGGGGGCTCGGGTCGGCGCGGGCATTCACGCCCGCGCCGACCCGAGCCCGAGCCTCCCGCCGCCGCCCGCCCACCGCCGCCGGTCGCCGCCCGCCCGCGCCCGGCCGCCGCCCGCCCGCCGCCGCCCCAACCGCCCCCCGGCCTGCCACCCGGCCGCCGCCCGCCAGGCGCCGCCCGCCCCCCACCCCCCCCCCCCCCGGCCGCCCCCCGGCCGCCCCCCCGGCCGCCCCCCGGCCGCTGCCCCGGCCACCCCCGCCAGCCAGCGCCCCAGCGGCCGAAGCCCTGGCCGCCGCCCCGGCCGCCCCCCGCCCACCAGCCGGCGCCCCGGCCGCCACCCGCCGCCGCCCCGGCCGCCCACGACAGCCGGCGACCCGGCTGCCACCCCGCCCGACAGGTGGATAATTTCTTAGCTTTAGATGAATTGATATGCTTAGGTTTAATTATTGCCCATGTTTATTTGAATTGCTAGCTAGGTGTTTTTTTAATTGCTTAGAATTGATAAGTTTGTTAACTACGGTAATTATGTTTGTTTAGATGATTTGTTAATTGCTTAGATGATTAATGCATATGAGTTAATAGTTTAATTGATTATTGTTTCGATTGTTTGAGTGTTTAAAAGTACTATATGTACATAAATGGGCTTAGGGCCCGATACGACCCATTTAGTGGTAACGTATACGTCTACAAAAGGACGATGTGAACAACCTAGGCCGCCTCGCCCTACCCCCCCTCCCCCCCCCCCCCCCCCGCGGCGTTCGGCCTCCGATCCCCCATCCCCCTCCCCCCCCTGCGGCTTAGCCAGCGCTCGGCCGTCGCCCGCCCGCCGCCGCCCCGGCCGCCCCCGCAAGCCGGCGCCCCGGCCTGCCACCCGGCCGCCGCCCGCCAGGCGCCACCCGGCCGCCCCCCCCGGCCGCCCCCCGTCCGCCACCCGGCCGCTGCCCGCCAGGCGCCGCCCAGCCGCCGCCCCGGCCGCCCCCCGGCCGCAGCCCCTGCCGCCCCCCGCCCGCCAGCCGGTGCCCGGGCCGCCGCCTGCCGCCCGCCCGCCGCCGCCAGCCGCCGCCCCGGCCGCCCCCGACAGCCGGCGCCCCGGCCTCCACCCGCCCGACAGGTGGATAATTTCTTAGCTTTAGATGAATTGATATGCTTAGGTTTAATTATTGCCCATATTTATTTGAATTGCTAGCTAGGTGTTTTTTAATTGCTTAGAATTGATAAGTTTGTTAACTACGGTAATTATGTTTGTTTAGATGAGTTGTTAATTGCTTAGATGATTAATGCATATGAGTTAATAGTTTAATTGATTATTGTTTCGATTGTTTGAGTGTTTAAAAGTACTATATGTACATAAATGGGCTTAGGGCCCGATACAACCCATTTAGTGGTAATGTATACGTCTACAAAAGCACGATGTGAACAACCTAGGCCGCCTCGCCCTACCCCCCCTCCCCCCCGCGGCGTTTGGCCTCCGATCCCCCATCCCCCCCCCCCCCCCCCCGCGGCTTAGCCAGCGCTCGGCCGTCGCCCGCCCGCCGCCGCCCCGCCCGCACCCCCCCGGCCGCTGCCCCGGCCTCCTCCGCCGTGGGACTGTCGATCTGCCGGCACTCGTCGGCCTCCATTGACCGGCTGTCGCGGATCTGCCGGCGCTCAACCTCATACGAACGCAAGATCCTGTGCGCGGGCGCCACCACCGCCTCCCTTGTGTGCAAGCGCCGCCGCCGTATTCACCTGCCTTACACCGGGATCTAAGGCGATGGGACGCCTTACGATCCCCAGGCGTCTTACCGCTTATGCGATGCCTTTACAACTATGGTTCTTTCCTTCTATCTATTGTTCTTTCCTCTCTCTCTTTGAAATCACTAAAAAATGAAAGATTGACGTAAACCTTTACAATATGCGTCACCCGTTTCGAACCAGCCCGTCTCACACGTGTTACGCATGTGAGGCGTGTAGGTTCGGAATTGTCCCTTTTTGGACAGCCTAGGAGTGACCGAGAGGGCGTGCTTATAATGAGACGCGGGGTTTAGATTTGGACGTAGTTTCGACAGCGTCACCCTAATGTTCTCCGCTGCTCCATTTTTGGACGTGCAGTTGGAGAACAGCGGGGTTATGCTGCTGAAATTTCGTCTGAATCTAGACCTCGTGTCTTGTTATAAGCATGTTCGTCTCGGTCACTCTTGGGTGGGTTTAGGACCTATCCTTTCCAATAGATATTGTTCGTAATATAAATAAATAATAAACTAACTATAAATTCTTTGACTTAAAACTGCAGAGTTAAACATGAGTGAAGACCGTAGTTGGATGTATACCGGTTGGAACAAGGCAACTGGTCACTCATATGAGTGGTATGCCGGGACAGACGACTTTATTGATCGAGTGTTCTCGTTGTCTACGACCGATAAAGTTCGTTGTCCATGTGCAAAATGCCGGAATACTATGTTTTTGGACAAAACGACATTGTCATTACACTTGTGCAAAAACGGTTACATGCCATATTATGAGGTATGGAGTTTCCACGGTGAGTCTGCTCCTCGAGCCGTTCATGTAGATGATGATGATTGTCCGGGTGTTGACAGGATCGATGAGATGTTACAAGATATACAAACGGAGGATCCGCCCACAAATGAGGCAGACGCATTCTTTAATCTCTTGAAACCTTCTGAAGAGGTGTTGCATTATCATACTGAAATGACTCTTCTTACTTTCATGACCAGATTTATGGCAATCAAATCTAAGTATTTCTTCTCTAATAATTGCTACAATGATATGATGAAACTTATCAGCGATGCTCTTCCACAACCTCATAAACTGCCCAAAGATATGTATCACTCAAAGAAATTACTATCTGGACTAGGTATGAAATATGAAAAAATTGACGTGTGTCCAGATAACTGCATGCTATTTTGGAAAGAGCATGACAAAGAGAAGAATTGTTTAAAGTGTGGAAAATCGAGGTTTGTCGAAGTTGTCAATGACGATGGTGATAAAGTAATGACAGAAGTTGCACATAAGCAATTGTGTTACTTGCCTGTGACACCTCGGTTGAAGCGGCTGTTTCTTTCTAAAAGATCTGCCAGACACATGAGATGGCATAAAGAAGGTGTGCGTGAGAACAGAGATGTGTTGACTCATCCGTCGGACGGTGATGCATGGAAGTCTTTGGACTCTTTTGATCCTGCTTTTGCTAGTGTTGCGAGAAATGTTCGCATCGGGTTAGCGACGGATGGTTTTTCACCTTTCAGTACAAATGCCACACCATACTCCTTTTGGCCCGTCTTTGTTATTCCGTACAACCTACCACCTTCTCTTTGTATGAAGTACGAGTTTATATTTCTTAGCCTCATTATACCAGGACCAGATCATCCGGGATCACGTATCAATGTGATGTTGAAACCATTTATTGAAGAATTGAAAACGTTGTGGATTGGAGTTGAAGCGTATGACTGTTACAAGAAGCAGAAATTCAACCTTCGAGCTGCTTATTTGTGGTCTGTCCATGATTTCCCTGCGTACGGCATGTTTTCTGGATGGAGCACACATGGTCGTTTGTCGTGTCCCATATGTGCGTCTGACACAGAGTGTTTTCGACTTACATACGGTGGCAAGATAAGCTACTTTGATTGTCATAGGCGTTGGCTTCCTCGAAACCACCCATTCAGGCAACAGAGTAATGTCTTCATAAAAGATACTGTTGTCACTAAGGAACCACCTAAACGGCTAAGCGGGTGTGAAGTATCCGATGTGTTGGACTCACTAGTCCCTGATGAAGCTCGCCCTGGATTCTTTGTAGGTTACGGAAATGTTCACAACTGGACTCATGTATGTGGAGTTTGGGAGCTACCATATGTGAAGTCATTGATACTGATGCATAATATTGATGTAATGCATCAGGAGCGTAACATGGCCGAATGTATCATAAGCACGTGCATGGATATCACGGGCAAAACGAAAGACAACTTAAAGGCTCGAAAGGATTTGGCCGAGATTTGTAATCGACCTACTCTTGAGCTCTCTGAAAGCGGTGGTAAGCCACGTGCTTCTTTCGTGCTTCGACCTAATGAAAAGAAACAAGTTATGGAATGGTTGAAAACTTTGAAATTCCCAGATGGTTATGCTGCTAGTCTGAGACGAGCCGTGAATGTTAAAACGGGAAAGCTCACTGGGTTGAAGAGTCATGACTATCATATAATAATGGAAAGACTCTTACCTGTTATGTTTCGGGGATACCTGGATGATGCGGTGTGGAAGGTGTTAGCTGAGCTATCATTATTCTATAGTCAGTTATGTGCTAAAGAAATAACGAAAGACATGATGGAGAAGTTAGAGAAGGAGATACCTGTACTTTTATGTAAGATGGAAAAAATATTTCCTCCTGGTTTCTTCAATCCAATGCAGCATCTTCTTATACATCTTCCATTCGAAACAAAAGTTGGTGGTCCTGTGCAATATAGATGGATGTACCATATTGAAAGAGCTTTGAGATATTTGAAAACTATGGTTGGCAACAGAGCAAGGGTTGAAGGGTGCATTGCCGAAGCATTTACTCTAAAGGAAGTAGGTTACTTTTCTAGTTTCTACTTTGCAGAGGAAAACAATGTCAATACTTCGGCAATGCGATACAATGTAGATGACAAACCACCAGTTAGTGATCTCTCTATTTTTGAATCGAGGGGAACTACTGTTGGCAGCAGCACATCATACGATTTTACTGAAGGAGAAAGGACTGCTGCTTTACTCTACATGTATGCTACTATCGATGGCATGGAGAAATATTTCGAGTAAGTGTTTCTCTTACATTTATGGTGATTATTGTATTTACCAATACATGTATGCTAATGTCGATGTCATGTGTTTTGTATGTATAGTGAGTTCCACAACCAAAACTGGAAACATAAGCATCAACCAACGAGAAAGCAAGTAGAAATGATGCGACGGGCTGGAATTAATGGAGGGCCAAATTTCTTATCCTGGTTTCGAGCTTATGTATTAGCGAACACAGACATCCATCAAGATTTACGACAACTATCTTATGGATTAGTGAAAGTTAGAAGCTATGGTCGATATGACGTAAATGGCTTCCGATTCCGTACAACTCAATTCGAAACTCTTCGTCCTCTCGCAGCAACATCAAATTGCGGAGTTGTGACGAGAGCAATCGACTCACAAGGGAAAGAAACCAATTACTATGGAATCATTAACAAAATTCTGGAATTTACTTTCGCTGGCAATAAAGAACTTCGAGTGGTATTCTTCGATTGTGATTGGTTTGATAACAATCATGGATCTCGAGAAAATTAATTTGGCATGGTGGAAGTGAATCACAACGAACGCTTACGAGGTTTAGATACATACGTTCTTGCACATCAAGTGGAACAAGTGTATTATCTACCTTATCCATGTAAGAAGCTTAGCACTTGGTGGGTGGTATATAAAGTGAATCCTCGTGAGCGCTTGTATACTCCTGGAGATGATGGTTATCATGATAGTGGAGACATTGAAGAAGTTTACCAAGACGAAGAGTTGCCAGACTCTTTTATCGTCGAGTCTGGTGCAGGACTCGATAACTTAGTAGGAGACGTTGCAGATGTAGAGACATCTACAATGCGAAAGCGGAAACGTAAACAGCTCAAGACGACAGATCGCGATGTTAATGATCATGATGTTGATGAATTTTGAAACTGATTACGAGTAATGTTCTTTTAAATGAAAGTGACATTAATTATTGCTTACATTACTTTTGAAACTGATTAGGAGTAATTACTTTTTAAACTGATTAGGATGTCGTCAAGCAAGGGTTCAAAGGGTTCAAAGGGGAAGAAGGCGCTAAGTGTGAGGGGTTTCCTCCCCTCGCAGGAGAGGGATGACTACTTCTACGGTTCCACTTACAGCGGGAGCAGACGCACTCAGCTGTTAAGTGCGTGTCCAGAGTTGCGTGACAGGGTTGTCAGTTTGCAGCGTACAGAGGTAAATTTTTCTACAATGCACAAAATTATTAAAATCACTTTTTCAATTTAGCTTACTTACTTTACCATTGTAGTCTGATTCGAACTATGAGTCCGAGGCCAGAGCGGCACCTCAGGAGACGGGTACGCAGCGCAGCGTGCCCTCGGGCAGCGAGCCCTCTGGTAGCCAGCCCTCCGGCAGCCACCCCCAGGGTAGTCTGCCCAGCGAGCCCGAGGGCACCCATCCTGAGGACACGTCCGGTGACCAGCCTTCTGGGTCACCAGACGTGGTGCCGCAGCGGAGGAGACGCACGAGGAGGAGTAACTTTGTTGGTCCTTCACCTATTCCTAGAGAGCCGGTAATTATTCGTCCGGTTGGAGACAGGTAACACATTACTAAAGTATTCATTTCTATTTGTTCTCAAAGACTATGATCTTACTTAATGACTTAACAAACAACTTTTTAGTTCTTGGGAGGACCTCTCGTACGATGGGCAGAAACACCACAGGACGGTGAACGGTTGCATCGGGAACTTAGTGCGTCTGCACTACCCCGGTGCGATTGATGGACGTGCAGCTACGTCGTGGGACGACTACGCGCGCGTTCCTCACCCGGAGAACGACAACCTACAGAGAGTCGTGTGGGCAGATTTTTGGGTAAGTAACTTTCATAAATATTTGAAGTTTCAATTCTTTATGTTCCTTCAAATATTAACGTGCGTATATATCGAACTGTGTTGACTTCCTACAGCTCAGGTACCGCCTTGAGGACCCGGCTGAGCAGATGGATCACGCCCGCTCCGTGTTCGAAGTAAACGCTCAGAAGCTTGTTATGCAAATGCTTTCGAACGCTCGGAGTCAAGTAGTTAACGACTACTTAAAGCTCCACGACCATGAGGTTGGGTCGTTCAGAGACGCCTCCGACACGTACTTGACGGAGGAGCAATACGCAGAGGTAGGTTGCGTAATCTTTAAATTGTTCATATTAATATTGCTAAGTAACACCTAATGAACTACGCATGTGTGCAGGTTAGTGTCCCTTGGTTACAGGGTCGAACTGAAGATTACCGAGCCCTTTGCAGGTATTGGGCTAGCGATGAGTTCATCGCTAAGTCCAAGAAGGCTCGAGATGCCAGAGGGAGCTCAGGGAAGCACGGTATGGGCGTCCAAGGTTTTGTGCGAATGGCTAAACGGATGGTAAGTTTCTTGGTAGTTTTTATTATATTCATAATGTAGTATTGTTCGTACTAACATATGTTCACAGGAAAAGGAGACCGGCGTGCGACCGAGTGCTACTGCGGTCTATAGGAGAGGTCACGCTGACCCTTCTCAGCCGGAGCAGTGTAGTCAGTACGCAGCGGAGCGCCTGGTAAGTTTCATGACCTCTGAAATTATTTGACACTATATATGTTGTTGAACTTACACAATTTCATTGTTTTTCCAGACTAGGTATGGGCAAGAGGCTGTGAGGATACACGGCGAAGGGTTCGACTGGGAAAACTCCCCGAACATCGACCCACAAGCCGCGTATGCAAGCGGAGGTGGAAAAGCACACGGAAGGTGAATTCATTTACTTTCATTGTTTTCAATTCAAGATTATTTAATTTTACCTTGAATTGATTCGTTTTTTTAGGCTTGCCATATTCTCTGGAGTCGTCAACTCTAGGGAGGCACGACCTGCGAGAGGCAGCTCCTCGCAGTCTTTGGCTGCAGGCTCCTCCAGCTGCCGTGTCACCGAGAGAGATCTCGAAGTCATGGCGCTTCGGGAGAGCTTGGCTCGGCAGGAGGAGGCCTTGGCGAGAGAGCGAGAGAACAACAGGGCTGCCATGGCGTACCATGCGTCCTATATGGCACAGATGCAAGCGGCAATGGAAGTAAGAAACATACAATTATAGTTTAATTACATTGCATTTCAATTAGTTTTGTAAATTGTAATGTTTGAAATGGCAGGCGCTAGCTCGACAGCAAAGGCAGCAAATCCAGATACCGTTGTGGCAGCCACCTCCGTTCGTGCTGGAGCCGTCGCCACCACAGGAGCAGTTTCCTGGAGTACAGGTATAAAAAGAAAGTTACATTAAGTGGAAGCCCCAACCGCTAAGAATCCTAATGAAACTAGAAAAACAATTGTAAACTTGTACATGCCACTTTGTTTCGCAGGGATCAGGGACGGAGGCTCAGACTCCATCGCCACAGCTAAGGGCGCCAGGTTCGCCGCGGCAGGATGACTTCTTCGCTCCCGGAGGTAGTGGAGGGGCTAGTAATCAATAGATTTGTGATTTTTTTCATTTGTGTCAGACTTTGTGATTGTCGATGTGTACTATTGCACTTTGTTGTGAATTTATATATCAAACTGTTTTTTTGTTGTCTTTGTATGTGTAGCTGGCCATCGAGCCAGGTTAGCCGTTTTCTATTTTTTTTAAAAAAAAATGGAAAAGCTTATATACGACGGCCTGTATAATTTATATACAACGACTGCTATACAGGGCCGTCGTATATAAGCCTAAATTATATACGACGGCGGGGCCAGGCTGTCGTATATAAGACCTTATATACGACAGCCAGGGCCCAGCGGCTGTCGTATATAAGGGCTTATATACGACAGCCAGGGCCCAGCCGTCGTATATAAAGGCCCTGGTCCACTGGGCCAAGTCCACGAAACGGGCCGTTGTATATAAGCGGCCGTCGTATATATACTGTTATATACGACGGCCCCGTCGTATATAACTATATATGACAAATTATATACGACGGCCGCAAACCGTCGTATATAAACAACTGCTGTCGTATATAAACTATATACGACGGCTTCTGCTTTATATACGACGGTTTTAGCCGTCGTATGTTGACAGGAATGCTGTAGTGCAAGGCCGTGGGGCTGCGTCACTTTGCTTCAAATGAAATTTGGCCAAGTCTCTATTTAGGTTATATCCAAACCCCTGTAAAAATTTCAGAGTGATTAGCACTTTCTAGTTATACTTATAGACTTTTCAATCTCAACTTCAAACTCATACGCAATTAAATTGACATGCACATATGTTTATATCATGTAGTCGCTAAGGTTGAAGAGGAGTCGGAAGTTTTAGAGTACATAACTCCGGAGGAACGGCTAGCATACGACCAGAAGCAAGGCAAGCTCCGGTTTGTATTAGCCATTTTATAACCTTTATGTTTTGAGAACTTACATTGAGTATCCACTTTAATTATGCATTAGTCTTGGTTGAAAACCCAACTGCATTGCCAGGAGAACCAGGGATTTGGGCTTCAGTTTTTAATCCTCAAGTAGCCACTGCAATGCTAAGATAGTGTAGGATTCGGTACATGTCGAGTAGTTGGAACTGCTCCTGAGAATAGGCTAGAGGCACACCACTCGGTTAGAGATAGTAAATGGAACACATGACAAGAAAAATGAGACCGAGCAGAGAGTAAGGGCAGCAGGACATTGGGGCCTGGGTACCATAGCTCTGCTTGTGTCGATTGAGGACCGAGCCGTGTGCGGGCCTGTTGAACAAGCTAGATGTAAGGGCCTCAGTTTTTGACACATAATTGAAGTGTTCATCACCATACACACACACCTCATTTGAGGAAAGATGATGAACACAAATGAAGAGCAAGTAACCACTATCAACATGCTCATTAGAGAACAAACTCACATATTGCAAAAGTGGTATTTTCCACAGGTGATATAGGTGGGCTGGACATATGAAAACTCCTACACTTTGCTAAGGATGTCCATTCCAAGTTTCACCCAAATTCAAAACCTTTTTGAGGTCATTTTGGGTATAGTTAAGAAGAGGGCAGTTTGAAACCATATTCAAATTCAAACTGTTTTTATCCCATGAATTCAAAAGTGGGAGGCATATTCTTACTCAGCACATTTTTTTGAGCCCACACACCAATTTTCACTCCATTTGGAGTTGATCTTGACATGAGCTAAGTGGGGGAAATTCAAACTTTATTTGAATTTCAAACTGAACTTGTGCTGAAATTCATTCAAACCAAACCCCATTTGAATTCTAACTAATTCAAATGGCTCATGGGTGAATGATTTGAATTACCAGGGGTATTATGGGGCTCACTGTTTACAACAGTGATTCGGAGTAAATTTCAGAGGTTAAAATTGGAAGTGGGACCCACATGTCACCACTACTCCAAATCAAACCGACTGAGACTTTCTCACTCGGTTAGCCGAGCCGCCGCTGCGATCGCCACCGAGGGGAGCCGCCGTGCCAGCAGCTGCTTGGCCACGCGCGGGCGTGAGGCGGTTCAGAGCCTTCTTAAGGCGCCTTCCCCCCTCCTTGGCCGAAGCCTCGCCCGTTTCTTCCCCCGCAAGAACTCAGCGCCGACAAACACTTTCCGCAGCTCCGAATCGATCAAAGAGCGCTGATCACAGCCTTCCCGTCCCCTCTCGAGCTACAGCAAGGTACTAGGAACCCTTCTCCTTCCTCCCCGCTGCTAAAACTCAGCTGAAACCGATTGATATCAGCTATGCCGAAAGATCACTTCGGTGACTTAAAACCGCCACACCTCGGGCTCCCGTGGACAGCTCAACCAGGGCGTTATCACACCCGAGCCAAGGCACCCTTGGACGCGCTGGTGACCGGTGCTGCTGACCCCTGAGCCACAGCCCGAGTGATTGCTCACCGGCGGCGAATTTCCAGTTTTCCCCTTTCTGTGTGCAGAACGACCTTCGGATGCGATTCCGTTGAATTCGTACCCTAGAAAGGATTAGAGGGCCTCAATACGCTCTCACACAAACTAGACACGGTAACGCAAAAGTTGCCTTCACAACCCTTGGCCGGAGAACCTCTGTACCCGGCGTAATTCGAGGTTTACCAACGGCGGAACAAACGGGAGGCATCGGGCGCACGGTGAGGACCTACTTCGGGCCTTCCCCGAGCTGCCTCAAGCTCATGTCGACCTTCCCTGAGGTCCACTGATGCTTCCCGACCGGTTCCTCGAGTAGTTGAGGTGCTAGGGAGGACGGGCAACACGGCCGAAGTTTTCCCGAGTCTGCGGCTCGTCGCCGACCATGTGGCGGCCATTTTCATGGCGAGCTGGCCCGAGAATCCTGTTCCCCGAGAGAAAATAGGCAGAGGCGGCCAAAATCGTGAAGTTTGGAGCTGTACAGAAGCCGGCGGCGAGCTCTCCGGCGAGGCTCCTCGGCGGCAGAGCGCGGGCGTCGCGAGGTTCAAGAAGGGGGTGGACCCCAGCTGTCAGCGACGGATATTTTAAACCGGGATCAGAGTGTGACCGGGATCGGGTGTGCTGGAGCGCAAAGACCCTGTGGGCCGCAGTGTGCGGTCGCCTCGGCGTGCGATGCGTGTCCCCAGGGCCCACTCGCGAGTTTAAACTTTTCCCCGATTTTCAGATTTCCTTCAAACTTCAAATCCTCATAACTTTGGCTAGAAAGCTCCAAATCGAGTGAACCAAATTTTGTTGGATTCAGCTTTCCGAGCACTTTCCAGCAAATCAAGTTTCACTTCATGAAAATCCTTGTTTCTCCAGAATTAATTCCTCAAAGTTTAAAGTGTTAGGAATTTTAACTGGAGAATCCCTTGGAGGAAAATCCTGAAATTTTGCTGCGATGTTCACCAAAATATCCCTGAACTACCATAAAAATTTCAGATCCATTTGAGCTAATTTGATCCACCTAATGGTGTGATTAGTGAAACTGTTCCAGAGAAAATAAAAAATGTTCAGAAACATTTTCAAAATTTTCTCTGAAATTGTTTAGCTCATATCTTTAGCTAGGAACCATCAAATTAAGTGAGACAAACTCCATTAGAACCCTCTGAAAACCTAGTTTTCAGAAAGTCATAGTTTGTTTCATGTAAATCCTTAGAACACCCTAATATCCTTCAATTAAGGTCAAGTACATGATTAATTGTGGAGGGCTCAAATGAGCTTTCCTGCAACTAAAACTTGACCAAGTCTCTGTTTAGGTTGTAACCAAGCAACAGTAAAAATTTCACAGTCATTAGGCTTGTCTAGTAAGAGTTATAGACTTCACATGATTAAAAGTTAATACAACTGCATTTAAATTAATACATGTATTGCTTCTATCATGTAGTCGCTAAGGTTGAGGAGGAACCCGAAGTCCTAGACTTCGTTACTCCGGAGGAGCAGCTAGCCTACGACCAAGAGCAGCAAGGCAAGCTCCGGTTTGCATGAACCCTTTTACAAGTTTTTATTGTTTTGAGCACATACTTGATTACTTTATTCTTTGCATTAGAGTCTTGTTTGGAAACCCAATTGCATAGCCAAGAAAACCTTGGGTTGGTTTTAGGATTTCAAACCCTGTTAGCTACTGCCATGCTAAGTTAGTGTAGGATTTGGTACAAGTCAAGTAGTTGGAACTACTCACGAGCATAGGCTAGAGGCACTCGACTCGGTTAGTGATAGCACATGCAACACATGGCAAGAAAATGAGACCAAGCGGAGGGTAAGGGCAATAGGACTTTGGAGCCTGTGTGCTGTAGCTCCGCTTGTGTCAATTGAGGACCGGGCCGTGTGCGGGCCTGTTGAACAAGCTAGAACAGTACCAAAGACCTACCGGCTATATGGGAACCGGGAAACTGATGTAACTCGGGTAGCTGGGTGTTGAGGCATAGCTGGTCATTCAGAGGGTAGGTTGAGGGCTCGAGGTGTAAATCGGCTGGCGGCACTGAGATGCGCGTGCAGAGACCTCTTGCTCGGGACGATTGGACCGGTTCAACATTTGGCTAACGCGTGAAAGGTAGTCGCGTACGGCGTCCGTGATGGTTGTTGTAGGCAACATCGAGTACGGGCGTACATGACGGGTTGTTCGGGTAACCCTGCAGGTGTAAATCGATTATAATCGCCGTCCCTCGCGGTTAGTGAGTACCACTTGTTCACTGTACCATGATGTAGAAAGAACAGGCTAGTTACATGTTAAAATGTTGCTGATTGAAAGATGGACTTGATTGCTAATGACTTGCTATAGTTTAGAGCTAACTAAAGTTCATTTCAACTTTGGGCAAAGTACATGAGAGAAATGCGTTTCTTGGTTGATTGCGGATCTCTCATGTACCTTAGCGTAAGGTTCTCCACAATCTGCTGCTAAAACTTGAAAGTAAGGTTCTACTAATTAGGCGAGTCCTTGCAAATGATTTTTACCTCATGTAACCCACCACCCCTCATTTATAAGTTCCATGTTTAGGTGAGACGGGTCAGACATGCTGAGGCTTCGTGCTCACTGCTTGTGTTTGAAGCTTTTGTAGGGTTCTATGAGGAAGGGACTCCCGAAGAGGAGACGGAACCCCAGGAGGGGAACCCCGTCGAGTGGTAGTCGTGCACGCCGCAGAGTTAGTGTGCGTGTGTGCTAGCAAGGACACGTTCAAGGGCTGAACGTGGACTCGATGCGTAGTCTACGCCCGTGAGTGTAGACTGGAACTATTTTGATGTAAACATGTTCATAAACTCGTTTATGTAATAAAATTCGCTTCCGCTTTGTACCTTTGACGTGTGTTATCTGGTGCTGTGCAACGCAGTACCCCTCAGCGTGATCCTGGCTCGACAAGAGCTTTGGGGTCGTGTCAGCGTTGGTATCAGAGCTCGCTTGAGGTTTAACACAGTACAAAGGTCATCTTTTTCAAAAATCCAGTGAGGAATGAGTTAGTAGCCCGTATAAGGATGTTATTAGCATATAGAAAGTGGCATACTAACCTAATTGTCTATGTCGGAAAATCGTGTATCTCGGGATGTTTATGTCTTGGGGGGTACACGTAAGCGCTGTCCACCAGTGTGCACATGCTGAAGGGTGGAGCCCCACGGGTGGCAGGTAACCCGACCCGCTTTGATATCCTCTACGACTCTTCATGTCGTTTGGGGTATTCGGGCAACGTCTGTCCCTGGCGTGCGTGGTGCAACTTTGAAGACCCCGTCACGTTGTCTGAAACGTGAACATGTAACTCAAGGCGTGTTTGGCTTGAGAACATCCGGGCGAGTGATGACGGCCGGGTGTACGAACTGTATGGATTCCAGGCTCAGTGTGCAGCCGAGTCTGACGATTGTTTGAGTTTCTGCAGGTAGCCTGACCACGAAACGGTAGACATGTAGCATCCGTGTGTGAGTGACGTTTAGTGCCACTGAAATAACGAAGCCGGCTAAGTCCGGTATAGGTTTTTCTTTGTGAGGATGTAGTACCCACTTAATCTGGTGACGCATCGACGTCACACCCCACTAAATGAACAACTTCATATAAAAACTTGAAAGTTTTGAACCAAGGTAGTAAAACTTGATGTAACACCTTCCCTTGAACAGGATATTCAAAGTTAACAAGTTTCCAACTTATAGGTTGTTAAGGACAGAGCACTCTGTGTTCAGCTGAATCAAGGCTGAAGTTAATCAGAGGTTAGAGGTTGAGTTCTTTCGAGGTTGGGATCATATGATACATTTCTGGAAAGCTTTGGAAGAGCTTTATTACTCTTGTGTTGAGGTCCAGAGGTGTTTCATCACTTAACCAATTGAAAAATGCAGTGGAGTTGAAACTGTCCAGAAAACAGGACAGGGTAAAGACTCTCTGTAAACTCTCTGTAAATTAAGCATAACTTCCTGCTTAAAAATCCAATAAAATTAAAATGAGGTAGTTCTCTAAAGCTTATTAGATGGGTTACAACTTTGTAACAGAAAGTGTTGTCAGATCAGGAAAAGAATTAACTGGAATTCATGGATTAAATCAGTACCTAAAGCAGGGAGGTGCTGTCCAGAATTCTCTAGAAATTCTGGTAACTTTGACATCTCATAACTTTTGAACCAAGACAGATCTTAGGCCAAGCAAATACTTTCTGGAAAGATATTGAAGTTAGATTTAACTTTGATGTTGAGCTCCAGAATTTATTTTGCCTTTAACATGGCCTAAATTAGGTTGAAATGGAAACTGGTCAGGGCTGTCATGGGAACAGCAGATCAGCAGTCAAATTTGTTCAAAATTTGAACTATGTTTCCAAATTTTATGGGTTCAATGACATGTCTTATTTTATAACTCAGAGGTTTACTGTTTAAATAAATATTTGACATTTCTCAAATATATTTTTACAGATGACAGAAGATAAGCAATTGGAGAACGGGTGGGTGGTGTCCCACTGTTCTCACCGTAGCGGCTACCCGGAAGCATTGTGGCAAATGCTCCAATATTACGGGTACAACCAGATGCCGCAGTACTTTGCCAAGGAAGAAGCCGAAGAGGAGAACAAGACGTGGATGATCCATGTCAAAGTCCCTGCAGGACCTACGCCACCCGGTTGGGTGCCATTCACAGTCACGATGAGAGGAAGACAACCGGAATGGATGTGGCAAGTGGCAGCCCGTGACACCATGTCACGTTTCTGCCAACTACACGTGCAGGTTATGGAGGGCACTCCATACGCGCTCATTCCGGTGGAGGGACGGGCTCGGCATGTGTGGGAAGAGAGGTACCTGGGGGCAACGGACCTGAGTTGCCCAAGGTACAACCCCGCGGAGGCAAATCTCAGCCTCCAGATGAGGGCGGGAAACGCCGTGATGGACAGCCAAGCTGTTCATACAGAGCATCTCGCCACAAAGCTCAAGGAGAGCATGAGCCGTGGAGACCATTTTGAGAGTGCTCACAGCGCACTCCGCAATGTACTCCTTCCGACGATCAAGTGACTGAATGAACAACACAATCAGTTGCATCGTCTGAAGAAGGCAAAGAAGAAGAGCCGTGTTGACATCGCGGCATTGCAAGAACTGGTACAGAATCTGACCCAGCAGAATGAGGAACTTACTCAAGAGCCGGACGACGCTATTGAGGAAGGGCAAGGCTGGGAAGAAGATTACAACCAAGCTATGGACGAGGTGCATGCATTGCAGGACGTCGTACCTCCAGTGTTAGGCGTACCGGTGGTCTTGGGCCTTCCAGCAATGGGAGAACACGGAATGGGAGAAGAGGTGGTAGATCTAGAGCCACCAGCAGAGGTACCGGAGGAGGACGACCCGCAGGAGGTCGAGTTCTACTCCGAGTAGGGGGTTACAGTTGCCAGAGACCAACTCCATTAGAACCCTCTGAAAACCTAGTTTTCAGAAAGTCATAGTTTGTTTCATGTAAATCCTTAGAACACCCTAAAAGCCTTCAATTAAGGTCAAGTACATGATTAATTGTGGAGGGCTCAAATGAGATTTGCTGCAACTAAAATTTGACCAAGTCTCTGTTTAGCTTGTAACCAAGCCACAGTAAAAATTTCACAGTCATTAGGCTTGTCTAGTAAGAGTTATAGACTTCACAAGATTAAAAGTTAATACAACTGCATTTAAATTAATACATGTATTGCTTCTATAATGTAGTCGCTAAGGTTGAGGAGGAACCCGAAGTCCTAGACTTCGTTACTCCAGAGGAGCAGCTAGCCTATGACCAAGAGCAGCAAGGCAAACTCCGGTTTGCATTAACCCTTTTACAAGTTTTTATTGTTTTGAGCCCATACTTGATTACTTTATTCATTGCATTATTGTCTTGTTTGAAAACCAAATTGCATAGCCAAGAAAACCTTGGGTTGGTTTTAGGATTTCAAACCCCGTTAGCTACTGCCAAGCTAAGTTAGTGTAGGATTCGGTACAAGTCGAGTAGTTGGAACTACTCGCGAGCATAGGCTAGAGGCACTCGACTCGGGTAGTGATAGCACATGCAACACATGGCAAGAAAATGAGACCAAGCGGAGGGTAAGGGCAACAGGACTTTGGGGCCTGTGTGCTGTAGCTCCGCTTGTGTCGATTGAGGACCGAGCCGTGTGCGGGCCTGTTGAACAAGCTAGAACAGTACCGAAGACCTACCGGCTATATGGGAACCGGGAAACTGATGTAACTCGGGTAGCTGGGTATTGAGGCATAGCTGGTCGTTCAGAGGGTAGGTTGAGAGCTCGAGTTGTAAATCAGCTGGCGGCACTGAGATGCGCGTGCAGAGACCTCTTGCTCGGGACGATTGGACCGGTTCAACATTTGGCTAACGGGTGAAAGGTAGTCGCGTACGGTGTCCGTGATGGTTGTTGTAGGCAACATCGAGTACAGGCGTACGTGACGGGTTGTTCGGGTAACCCTGCAGGTGTAAATCGATTATAATCGCCGTCCCTCGCGGTCAGTGTGTACCACTTGTTCACTGTACCATGACGTAGAAAGAACAGGCTAGTTACATGTTAAAATGTTGCTGATTGAAAGATGGACTTGATTGCTAATGACTTGCTATAGTTTAGAGCTAACTAAAGTTCATTTCAACTTTGGGCAAAGTACATGAGAGAAATGCGTTTCTTGTTTGATTGCGGATCTCTCATGTACCTTAGCGTAAGGTTCTCCACAACCTGCTCCTAAAACTTGAAAGTAAGGTTCTACTAATTAGGCGAGTCCATGCAAATGATTTTTACCTCATGTAACCCACCACCCCTCATTTAGAAGTACCATGTTTAGGTGAGACGGGTCAGACTTGCTGAGCCTTCATGCTCACTGCTTGTGTTTGAAGCTTTTGCAGGGTTCTATGATGATGGGACTCCCGAAGAGGGGACGGAACCCCAGGAGGGGAACCCCGTCGAGTGGGAGTCGTGCACGCCGCAGAGTTAGTGTGCGTGTGTGCTAGCAAGGACACGTTCAAGGGCTGAACGTGGACTTGATGCGTAGTCTACGCCCGTGAGTGTAGACTGGAACTATTTTGATGTAAACATGTTCATAAACTCGTTTATGTAATAAAATTTCGCTTCCGCTTTGTACCTTTGACGTGTGTTATCTGGTGCTGTGCAACGCAGTACCCCTCAGCGTGATCCTGGCTCGACAAGACCTTTGGGGTCGTGTCACTAGAACAGTACGGAAGACCTACCAGATATATGGGAACCGGGAAACCGATGTAATTCGGGTAGCGATCTGTTGAGGCATAGCTTGTCGTCCAGAGGGTAGGTTGAGAGCTTGAGGTGTGAATCGACAGCCAGCACTGTGGATGTGCGCGCAGAGACCTCTTTCTCGGGACGATAGGACCTGTTCAACAGTTGGCTGAGGGATGAAAGGTGGTTGCGTACGACGTCCGTGATGGTTGCTGTAGGCAACATCGTGTATGGGCGTACATGACGGGTTATTCGGGTAACCATGCAGATGTAAAACGATTATAATCGCCGTTCCTCGCGGTCAGTGAGTACCACTTGTTCACAGTACCGTGACGTAGAAAGAACAGGCTAGTTCCATGTTAAAAGATTGCTGATTGAAAGTCGTACTTTGTTTGTTAATGATGTGGGGGACCATCCTGTGGTTCTCCCACTCTGGTATCGCAAAGGGTGGTGCCGTGCGATGCGGCACCAACAGCACACAAGAAAAGATTAAGAACAACATACAAACTTTTATTTTACATAAAACACAGAGGAAGTCTTTTACAAACTTAATTATACAACGGAAGTATTATTCATAACTAGTCTCTCATCCTAACTAAGCAAAAATGCAGCTACCAGCACAGGGACGCTACACACTAGCAACACAAACACCACAATCACGGCGGCGTGCAGGGCTCCAGCTCGGTCGTGTACCCCGACGGGGCCATCGCCTCGTCCACGGACCCTTCCTCATAACTCTCACCTGCACACAGCTCAAATATTGCAACCGTGAGCATGATGGCTCAGCAAGGCTTAACCGACACTCCTAATCATGAAACTCTACATGCAAGGATTGGTAATATAGGAAAAAGGGCATTGCAATAAAGACACGCCTAGATGTTAATCTATGCTTTCAGTTTTATAGCAGCAGATTAATGTGCTTTTGGCAGCCCTCACATCGGAAGTCCACAATCAAACAAGAAACGCTTTCCTCCGATGTGGTTATGCCCAAAGTGGGAGAATAAACTTAATGAGCTCTACATCTACAGCATACATGATTTCAAACCATTAATAGTTCAATGCAGCATATTTATCTGGCTTCTTTCACTTCTTACTACGTCACAGCACAGTGAACAAGTGGTACACTCAAATAACCGTGAGGGGTGGTGATTGCAATCAGTAGACACCCGGATAACACGTCACATACACCCACTTTTAGAAGTGTGGTGCTTCACACCTTCCTACTCTGTTGTATGCAGCAACCTTTCAAAGTCAACCCAAATGCCAAACTGGTCCATCTGTAACGGGCAGGAGATCCCCGTGTGGAGCGTGTCTGTGCCCACCGGCAGATTTACACCTTGCTACCCTCAATCCACTCCTATAAAACAGTTGGGTAAGCCTCGGCACCCTGGTTAACCAATTACATCAGTTTCCTGGTTCTCATATGCCAGTGTGCATCCGATACTGTTGAAACTTGTCCAGCAGGTACGCACACGGCTCGGTCCTAAATTGACACTAACATGGCTACGCACGTGATACCTCCGCTCACTGCATCCTATCCCCCCTGCTGGGTCTCAGTTTCACATTCTTAAGCCATTCTCTACCTCTTTTCATTCCGTGTGATAAAATTCCTATCTCGCAAGTAGATTCCAACCACTCGACTTCTACCGAGATCATAAGAACATTAGCATAACATTCTCTACTCTTCAAGTTTGTAAACTACCCAACCCTCCATAGGATTTAAAGTCATGCAATTGGGGTTTCAATCACCCTAACTCTAATGCAACCATTCCAACCTAGACATGAGTGATACAAATGAAAACTTTGCAAAAAGTAATTAAATGCAAACCAGGGCTTGCCCGGTTGCGAGACAAAAGGATAGTTAGCGTATGATGGGAGGACGTCCAACAGCTCCGATGTGTCCTCAACCTTGGTCACTATATTAAATGCAACAACATATATGTATAAGTGCTAGTGTTATATAAGAGATGAACTCCTATTACTATCTACTGCTGTTTAGGTTCCTTAATTTGCCTTAGGATTTTTCCAATGGATACTATAGTCTCTAAGGATGATATGAGCAAAATTTGGAGAAATTTCATTAAACCTTGTGGTCTCCAAAACTTCGACAAGTACAAGGATTCTCTGAATTTTGAGCACAAATATGATGTTTTGACATGTCTAACAGTGGAAGATCTAATTATAGAAGGTCTATATGGTTCTAAAAAAATTTGTTTCACAGTTTTTGGAGCTACCTACAGGGAGATATAAATTTTTGAAGTTGATGAACAGTTCTGAAAAAGTTTCTGTTTGGTTTGAAATTTTCAAATGAAGGCTGAAATTGGGAAGACATTTTAGTCCAGCAAAGGAACTCCAATGAAGCTCAAATTTTTAATGGACATCACTATTATTATGAAAAATCTTCTGGCCAAAATTTAGGAAATTCCATAACAGGGATCTTCTGGAATTAATTCCAAAAAATTTAATTTTGATGAATTTTGGAGAACATTCCAGAGACCTTCAGATCAAATTCTTTGCATTTCTGCAAAGTACTGACTGAGAGGAATCCAACAAAAAAATTTCACAAATTTTTGACATTCCTACTAAAAGTTATGGTCATTTGAAATTGGCACTAAATCTGGAAAATGAGAAAATGTTTAAAACCCTGCACGCGGGTCCCACCACTTGGGTTCATCTTCCTCGCGCGCAGCCGAGCCCTAGCGGCGGTGCTCTCCGGCGAGATTAGTTGGACCGAGGATTCCGGCCATGTCTAGGGCTGAAACTTGCCGCTACTGTGTGTTGGAACACGAGGAGACCATCTGTGGGGTCGGCAGCGGTCACCGGCCACCGGAAACCCGCCGACGACGGGCGGAGGTGACGGCCCAACTTCAGACAAGGTCGAACTTATACTACAAAGGCTAAAACACTTAGGTTTTTCTTCCTACAGCACCATGGTGTAATCCTAATCATCGACTTGTGATCAAATCAGCTCCAAACGGGCTGCAAACACGAGTTCATGGGTGACCTAGGGTGGAATTTGTCGGCGACCCGAATTTTTTGAAGAACCGAGCCTCTACCTAATTCTTTGCGATGATTCTTGATCCTAGGTGAACGTGGGACAGACAAGAACATGTGGGTAGCTCGGCATGAGCTGTGAGAGACTACATGAATTTGGAGTTTTGATCATCTCGGTTCTATGAACAAGCATGCGGTATAAAGCAAAATTCTTCCTTGTTCATGCACAAGAAGAGGGGAGTTTGCACCGGCGTGTCAAGCACCTTATGGCGGTAATTTTTGCTGTAGACCGTCGGCCACGAGAGGGCTTGGATCGTCCAGACGCCGGGAAACCGAGAGGGGCGACTTTGCTCAACTCACGGACGAAGAAGGGCTTGGCTGACAGGGCCCGACGCCGCCCGTGCAGACACGGGGGCGGGGCACCTCGCCTGGGAATCGCATTGGGTGGTGCCATGCGATGCGGCACCCAACAGCACACATAATAAAGCATCATATTACATAAAACAAGCGGAAGCTTACAAAGAGTTAACTTTACAAATACTTCTCAAAATAATCTACAGCGGAAGACTGATACAACTCACATCTTATATCTATGCTAAGCAATAGAGAAGAAGTCCAGCCCGCGGACTCTCCCCACTAGCATCACGATGATAATAGCAGCGGCAAGGGTTTCCCTGAGATTCCCACTCGGAGAGTTCCGAGTCTCATCGGACAACCGTACCTAGGAGCGTAGTGTTATTACCTGCAAAACAACTTGTATAGTACCCGTGAGCATAACGCTCAGCAAGACTTAACTGTCGGCGCTAAGCATGAAACTCTACATGATGGCAAAAACTTAACATAGGATAGTACATTGTATATGAACTCGCCTAAAAATGGATCCTTACTTTCAAGTGTTATTAGCATCAAATTAAGTATAACCGTGGGCACCTCACATCGGGAGTCCACAAGCAGACAAGAAACACTTTCTCCCGATGTAACTTGCTCATGGTGGAAATGAATCGAATCTGCACTAACCTATCACAAGATATAACATTACATTACGAGTATCAACTTCAAACCAATGGTGATTATTCCTTATCTCAGTGCAAGTTACCTCTACGTCACGATGCAGTGAACAAGCGGTACTCATAACCGCGAGGGACGGCGAATCGACTCGTTATACACCTGCAGGGATACCCGAATAGCACGTCACGTACGCCCATACTCGGAGCCGCACACAGCACGCTCCACTGATGTCGTACGGGACAACCTTTCACCAAACAGCCCAAACGTCGAACCGGTCGCACTGAAACGAGCAGGAGGTTACATACATGGAGCATCTCTCTATGCCCGTTAGCATATTTCCACCTTGCTGCCCTCAGCCTACACCTATAAATCGGTGCGTTATGTCTCGACGCCCGGAGGTATAGGTTACATCGGTTTATCGGGTCCCATATATCCGATATGCCTTCGGTACGTTCAATACTTGTTCAGCAGGGCCGCATACGGATTGGTCCTCAACCGACACGGACAGGTCTAAGCACCCAGGCCCCCATGTCCCGTTTCCCTTACACCCTGCCCGGTCTCATTTCAACTTACTAACAACTTTTTGACTCAATCGCCTGTGCTCCCAAATTCCAATACTCGCGAGTAGCGTCCAGCCACTCGACTTCTACCAAGTCCTACTTAAGCATGGCATATTCTACACGGTGGAAGGACACCTACCCAAATACTCCATAGGTTTTCTGTTCGTGCAAGAGTAGTATCAAACATCTAGACGTAATGCACAATTCATCCTAACCGACGTATTGTATACAAAGTAAAAGCTTAGTGGTAGTTAAAGGCAAACCGGGGATTGCCTGTTTTGCAGGGTCTAATAGTATATAGTTCAGTTAGATTCTTGTCTCCCTTGAGGCTTGATCAACTGGTTCACTTCAATGGAATCACTCCATCGAACTTCTCCATTGGTTACCTCCGTCGTAAGTCCTATTGATATGTATATGCTTCTGTTCTTATTATGCAATCTAAAGAAGTAAAGACTCAACTTATTAATAACAGGGAACTGTGTGGGAGTACTAAAATTGAAGTTTTTGTCTCTGTTGTGCAGAGGAATTATAGGAAAAACCACATGTCCATAAGAATTTCCATTAACATGTCTTATGGTTCCTAATGGACATGTGACATGAGTTGAAATGGGCTGAAAGGAACTAAAGGTCCTGATTTCCAATGACTTCAAAATTTTTATCTGAATTCATACATTAAACAGAGACTTAGCTTGCCAAATTGCAGCTAATGTGAGTGGAAATTGTGTCTTCCATACTTCCCACTATAGTTCTCTATGTGTTGCTCATATACATAAGCATGGAGAACAAGAACAGGTAGATCTAAAGTTCAATTTGAGCTGAAACTTTACAGGTGAGTTCCTGGTGACATGAAAGTACTTTGGTACAAAATTCAGACTTTATACTTGAGAAGTTCTCCCAGAATAATTTTTGAAGCAGTTATGCTACCAGGAATTAATTCTGAAGCAATGTGCATTTTCATGCCCAAACCACTGAACTACCATTCCAAGTATGGCTAATAGAGAATGTCTAAATTTTCCTATGATTTTTGGAGCTAAGGATTGCCAAGAACTGATTTTACAAAGGAAAACTATTTTCTGGAAGAGTTTCTGGACAATTTTGAGTACAGCAGGTTGTACTCTGGAAATTCCTACTCAAATCAAATTCAATTGCGCTGAACATTTTCTGAAAGTCCAATAATATCTTAAAGAATATTCTGGCAAAAATTTAGGATTTTTGGATTACCCAAACTCCCTCAAAAATTCTTTTGCTGAAAATCTTTAATGAATTTTCCAGAATTTTCTATTGGTTTTCATACAAATTGGGTTGCATATTTGAATAGAGCTCTTCATCCCAAATCCAACCCAATTTGAATCACTAATTTTAGAGCTTCCTACCAAAAATTATGAATTTTCAAAGTTGGAGCTGAAACTGGAATTGTTTTGCTATTGGAAAAGGACTTGGGCCCACGTTTTAAATCCCAGCCACTAAAAACCGAGAACACACAGGGCTACACGGTTCCAGCGCACGGCCACAGTGGATCCCCAGCGACAGCAGATCAAATTTTTAAACCGCAGTCACTGACGGCTGGGCCCGGCCCTTTCTTCTTCCTCCCGCCTGCGCTCTTGCGCGCGCCGCCGCCCCCTCGCCGGACTGAGGCGGTGTCTCACCGGAGGGGTGTTCCCGGCTGCCATCCGACCGGAAGGTCGCCGCCGGTGGGTTTACAGTGACAGGAAATCGATTGGAGCGGTCGGCGTAGGCGGTAGACCACCGGAAATGTGTCGGCGTCGTGCGGCTCCCTCGGGAGAAGTCCGGCGCCGTCGACCGGTGATCCTAGCCCACCAAACTTTCGAGGAATTTGCTCTACAGCATCCTTGGATGCTAGGGAAGCTCGGCATAGCCTTGGAATTGCTCAGCAACAGCGGCAAATGGGTCTTCACCATGCACCCGAGACACCTTCCATGTTTGAGCTCAGAAAAAAACTGAGAATTTGTGCGGTCTACATGCGTTTCCAAGATAGGGTTGTGAAGAACAAATGTTCGCCAACTAGTTTCGGTCCTTTGTGCAAGATTTCGAGAGCTAAGAGTGAAAACCGAGATCGAATTTGAGAGTGCCTTACCGGAAAGTCGGTTTATGCCCGCCGGAGAACTTTTCTCGAATTCGTGCTCTGTCGTCCATGTCCTGGCCTGAGCTTCGGGGGTGAGCATCACCCAGTACTAGCACGTCCAAAAATTCTCTTGCTCGGGCATGAGATGCTCCCTGTGGAGCTGTCCACGGGAGACCTCGCCGTTGGTTTCTCTCGGCCACCCCTAGGTGTCGGTTTGCTCGGCAGAGGGAGGACTTAGCACGCTCGGTGGCGCGTCCATGAGGTGGTAGACGATCACAGGGTGCCTTTTTTCTCTTCACGGGGCGATGTTCGAGTGAGTGCAGCCATCTCTTGAGGAAAACTGAGATGGCGGCGCCAGAGGGGTTCTTTTCCGTGTGAGAGGGAGAGAGCGTCGGTGTCCGTTTTGTAAGCAACGAGAGACACATCTGGAGCTGCTGATCACGTTGAGCAAGCCACGGAGGTGCTTCAGCTGCTGAGGAGGTCTCCCGATCACTCCTCGGTGTCGCCCGGAGCTCACTCGGCTCAGTTGCTTCGAGCGGGTTACGAGCGAGGGAAACAGCACACGGTCGGCTCGGTTGTGGTCGAGTGGATTGCGCTGAATCGTGAGGGAGCAGTGCAGCTGGTCGCCCGCGTGAAAGGAAAACGGGGTGGTGGCCTCGGGCTGTATGCGGTGGCGCCCCGAGAGGAGTCCCCGATGATTCATTTCTGAACTGAGAACTCGGCTGCTTAGTGGGAACAGAGAGAGGTGACTTATGGTGCAAGTCACACTCTTTGCCCAATGATCTGTGGGCCCACTGTCCCCCTTATCCCCTCCATTTTTCTCAAAATGGGAAAATGACTCCTTTCAATAGTGGCAAAGTTTGAACCCGGCCTGAATTTGATGATTTTGACAGGTTTCATTCAATTTCACAATTGAATTTGAATTCCTATTCAATTTAAAGTCCATTTGACAAATGGGTAACAAATCATTTCTAAAGTTTATGAAACTTTGCCTACCCACTTATTTGGGCCTAAGGAATTCAAATATGAACTCAGATTTTTGTTTTAGCTGCTGCAAAAGAGGTTTTGAGCCCAACAGTTTGCATTCCTATTTGTTGCCCTCATTTGAAATTTGAATTGAATAATTTGAGTTCAAACTCTGAATTTCATTTCCCCTGGCACATGAGAGCTTACACATGGGTTTTTACTTAACTTTGTCCCCCAAACACTCACTTGATCCTAGGCTAGAGTGGTGGGACATTTATGTGTGTCATCACATGTGGAAAAAATTTTAAACAAGTCCCAATTTTTTTTTACAAACATGAAACCTAAGGGTGTTACCACTTCAGTTCTTTTGTATTTCAAAAGTTTTGGGACCTTTACATTGGCAACGTCGATTAGAGCCTGGTCACCAGCTTGTGAGTGGTCCTGGACGTCAAGCAGTCGTCGGTGGAGATTTTGGGTGGCTGAGCTAGGCGCGCAAGTCGCCGGTGTGTGATCGGCGAGAAGAACCGAGAGAAGCGGCGCGGCTCGAGCAAGGAGGGAAGCTTTGGTGTAACATGGAGGCAGAGATAAGAAATTGAATTGTGCAGCTGCTTTCTAGCGAATGCACACGAACAAAGTTTCTGCCATCGGAAGAAAATCGCAAGCAGCTCGGTGGAGGCTGCATCCTCGGTGGCAAGCTCCGGTGTTCACTAGCACAGAAGCAATTTCCTCCACTGTTGTTCATGTCTCACTGCCATGTGGGTCCCACCCCACCTAATAGCTCTGGTATTTTCCTCCCAATTAAATCCTTTGCTTCCTCCCAAAGTCATGATTTGAATATTTGAATTCAAATGATTTGCATTCTAGTGTGGAATTTGAACTGAATTTTGTTATTTGAATTTGGATTGGAATTTGAATATTCCCTTTTGCATTGTTCCAAAAGCACAGCAAACCACACTCAAATAATCTAATTTTTGTATGGATGCTAATTCAAATGTGGAGAACATATTTGTGGAACCCACTTTGCAAGTTGAGGAAGTTGGAATTTGAAACTGAAATTTAAATTCAGATTCGAGGCTTCCTCTTTTAATCCCAAACATATAGTAGAACCCCTCCAAATATGCTGAAATTTGAGAGGCCTAATATTTGCATTATGGAGACCCAAGTCATGAATTTAGATCTCCGTTTTTGGAAGTTTTTGGGAAGTTTGAATCATCACTTTGAACTCACACCGATATAATTCAAAGTATTAATTCCCCTCATTTTTCCTAAGTGTAAATGTGCTGAATTTCTTGGTACCACTTTTTGGGGATTTTACATCCCTCCCCCCTTAAAAAGAATCTCGTCCCAAGATTTCAAAAGAAAAGCAAAGTGGAGAAAACTTTACCGGGTATACGATGATAGCAAGCCCTGATAATTTGCTTGTAGATAGACCTCGCTTTCCCATGTCGCTTCTTCAGCGGTATGGTTACTCCACAAGACCTTGTGAAACTATAAGGTCCGGTTTCTTGTGGCACGAGTCTTTTCATCGATAATCCGGATTGGATTCTCTGAGTATGTGAGGTCTGGTTGGAGAACTTCTATGTCTTCGGTGCAGATTTCAGCCGAGGGTTTGAGGCATTTTCTCAGCTGAGAGATGTGGAATACATTGTGAATTCCTGCAAGTGATGCCGGTAACCTCTAAGCGATAGGCCATGGGTCCGCATTTTTCAATGACGGCAAACGGACCGATGAATCGAGGAGCAAGTTTGCCCTTCACTCTGAAACGATGAACTCCTTTCATCGGAGACACCTGGACATAAACAAGGTCTCCAATGTTGAAGTGGAGAGGACGGTGTCTTTTATCCGCATAACTCTTCTGACGAGATTGAGCAGCCTTAAGATTGGCTTGTATTACTTGTACTCGTTCTTCGGCCTCATTCACAAGTTCAATGCCGTAGATAACTTGCTCGCCGGACTCACACCAGTTGAGTGGTGTGCGACATTTCCGGCCGTACAGAGCATCATACGGCGGCATCTTGATGCTAGCTTGATAGCCATTGTTATATGAAAACTCCGCCAACGGTAATTGATCGTCCCAATTTTTACCGTGGTGGATGGCACAAGCGCATAGCATGTCCTCCAGTACTTGATTCACCCATTCTGTTTGACCATCCGTTTGCGGATGATACGCGGAGCTTCGGATCAGTTTGGTGCCCAATGACGCGTGAAGCTGTTCCCAAAATCTAGCGACGAACAGCACCCCGCGATCTGAAATAATGGAGCGGGGGACACCGTGCAAGCATAAGATCCTTGCAATATACAGCTCCACATATTTCATGGCCACGTAGTTTGTATGTACGGGAATAAAATGAGCTGACTTGGTTAGTCGATTGACTATCACCCAAATCGAATCATGTTTGTGGGAGGTGAGAGGTAACCCGACTATGAAGTCCATGCTGATATCCTCCCACTTCCACGCTGGAATTTTCAATGGTTGCAGCTGTCCAGCTTTACGCATATGGTCGGCTTTCACACACCGACACGCATCACATTTGGATACGTACTTTGTGATTTCTCTTTTCATCCGTGTCCACCAAAACCTTGTTTTCAGATCTTGATACATCTTGTTGCTGCCCGGATGAATTGAATACTTGGACAAATGAGCTTCGTCCAAGATTTTCTTCCGAATCTTCATGTCATGGGGTACCACTATACGGTCTTTAAACCATAGAGTGTCGTGTTCATCCCTTCGGAAGCATTTCATTTTCCCATTCTTTAATCTTCTCCAAATATGCGACATTCCCACGTCTTTCTCCTGAGCTTCCATAATCTTTTCTCGTATGGTAGGGACGAGAGCAAGATTATATAATGCCCCATATGGAACCAAGTATAAAATCGTCTCCTCCTCTTCAAGTGGAGTGATGGACAGATTGTTGACGTGAGATTTGCGGCTTAAGGCGTCGGCAACCACGTTTACCTTACCAGGATGGTAGTGAATCTCGATCTAATAGTCTTTGATCAGCTCTAGCCGTCTCCATTGCCACATATTCAACTCCTTTTGATTGAATATATATTTTAGACTCTTGTGGTCCGTGTAGAGGTGCACTAAGTTCCCAAGTAAATAATGCCTCCACATTTTCAATGCGAACACCACAGCAGCAAGCTCAAGATCATGAGTCGGATAGTGCTGCTCGTGGTTACAAAGTTGACGTGAGCCATAGGTGACCACTCTCCCCCTTGCATCAATACACAGCCAACCCCGATACGGGCTTGATCGTATTCGGCTGAGCTAACACCGGGGCTGTTGTAAGATGCTTCACCAATGCTTGGAAAGCTCCTTCACATGTTGAGCTCCAAACATATTTGATTCCCTTCTTAAACAATTCAGTCATCGGCATAGCAAGCTTGGAGAAGATCGGTATGGATCTCAGATAATATCCCGCTAAACCGAGAAAGCTCCTGGCTTCATGGACAGATGTGGGGGACTTCCATTTTAGCACTTGTTCGATTTTGCTTGGATCAACTGCAATGCCTTCCGCAGAAATAATATGACCAAGAAATGGCACTTGGCTGATCCAAAACTCGCGCTTGCTGAACTTGGCATAAAGCTTATGGTCTCGCAATCGTTGAAGCACGATATGCATGTGTTTGGCGTGTTCTTCTTCAGATTTGGAATAAACCAAGATGTCATCAATAAACACCACCACGAACTTCTCCAATCTGGCATGAACACTGAGTTCATGAGGTACATGAAATGTGCCGGGGAGCTGGTGAGTACAAAAGACATGACGAGATATTCATACAACCCATATCTCGTCGAGAAGGCCGTCTTCAGAATATCCTCCGCTCGGATCTTTATTTCATGATGTCCTGAGCGACGATCCATCTTTGAAAATACACTCGCACCCACAATTCGATCGAATAGAATATTGATGCGGGGCAGTGGATATTTATTCTTGATGGTGACGGCATTGAGAGGTCGGTAATCCACACACAACCTCAAGGTTTCATCCTTCTTTTTGACAAACAGCGCCGAGCATCACCATGGTGAGGAACTCGGTCGACTGAAACCCTTATTGAGCTGCTCCTTCAGTTCAGCTAGCTCATTCCGAGCCATCTTGTACGGTCTCCGTGATATCAGTGTCGTTCCCGGTACAAGTTCAATCTTGAACTCGACATCCCTTTGGGTGGCATGCCTGGAAGATCATCCGGAAATACGTCCGGATATTCACGGACCACTCGAATATCCTCAAGTTTTGTGGCTTCTGTGTTATATGTGGCTGGAACTTCTTGAACCGAACGGTCAAGAATGAGAGTATGTGGTTCATGAAGTGGAAAGTTTAACCGAACCACACGTGGAATGATGTCAAGAACAGCACCATGGCGATGTAACCATGACATTCCTAAAATGACATCAAGTTTTTAACTCTCTAACATAATTAGAGAAGTCGGATATAGATTCCCACCCAATTGTAATGGTGCTCTATATACCATCATATCAGCTGTTATTTTCCCACCCAGAGAGCAAATCAAGTATGAACTATTTGTGGAAATGATAGGCAATTGATATTTAAAAACATAAGATTGACTTATGAAATTATGGGTGGCACCAGAGTCAAAAAGTATGACTATGGGATGATCAAAATAAGAAAACGTACCCACGAGGATGGGTTCGCCTTCCGGCACGTCTTCGATGGCTAAGTGGTGGACATTGCTGGATTTTGGTGCTGGTTTCTTGGGCTGGTTGCGGGGCTGATTTGCACCCTGATACGGTGCTGCACCCCTGCCCTGTCGCTGCTCGGGGCAGTCCTTGGCAATATGCCCGACATGGCCACACGTGAAGCACGTGTGGGGTGTCGGGGTTCTTCCGAATTGAGGATGAAATCCCGGTGCACGCGGTTGAAATGGAGGCACACGCGGGACCATCCTTTGCTGTTGCTGTTGCTGTGGTGGATACGACGGTCGGAAACATGGAGCATTAAATTGACAACCGCGAAACTGAGGCGGTCGCGCCGGTGGCTGCCATCTTTGACCGGATGATGGGCGATACACCACGCGGTATTTTTTTGGCCCCCCACCACTGCTGCCTGCCAGCGCGCTGCGTTTCCTCTTATCAGAACCACTCTTGCGCTGAGCATTTTCTTGTAAAATCGCGGCATTAACAAGGTCATTGAATGTGCCGCGGTTGCTTTGGGCGAGATGGACCTTTATTTTTTGGAATTCAGGCCCCGGAAGAACGTGTTTCGCTTCTGTTCCTCCATTCCCACAAATTCTGGCGCATATTGCGCCAGCCGGTTGAATGCTCTGGAGTACTCATGAGCACTCTTCTCGCCTTGTTTTAGCTCCAGGAACTCCTGAAGCTTCCTCTCCATAACACCGGGAGGTATATGATAGGCACGGAACGCCTCCCGGAACCCCGTCCAAGTGACGGCATGACCATCTGGTAATGAGGCGATGTAGTTTTCCCACCATGTACCGGCTTCCTCTTGAAGCTGTTGTGCTGCATACAGCACCTTCTGGTGTTCGGTGCACCGTAGTAAACCGAACTTCGCCTCAAAAGTGTGGATGAAGCTTTCCTCCAAATGCTCTTCGGCCTCTGTAAATACCGGTGGATGGGTCACCAGGAAGTCCGAATATGAACTCTGTTGGGGCTGGTGTTGCCCATTGTCTTGGCGTCCTCCTGGACCGGACGCATTCTGCTGCACCAGCATCCGCAGCAACTCGGTTTGCTCGTCGCGCGAGCCGAGTACTGAGGCGAGAACATCCGCAAGATTTCTTGGAAGTTCTGGCAGTGAAGGAGGTGGTTGTTGCTGCGTCGTGGTATGCTCCGGGGGTGGAGACTCATCACCACGAACCTGACTTGGACCTCTCTCTTCTTGCGTAGACCGTGTACGCACCATTCTGCATTCATACCATTCAAATGATAAGCACATGTTTGTTTACTTCATCCAGTCTATACAATAGTAGTGCGAGAATGGAACAAATAATACTCATAACATTCACACATATGGATAAAGTATAAACTTTATACAACATATACATCCCTGGACCATGTCACATGATCAAGTTCCAAAGTAATGAACTTTATGGATTAAAAGTTCATTTCGACCATCGTGGGTCGCCATGGGATGTTAAGTGCGTTAGCATGCATAAATCCTCACTATTGTACTGGACCCAAACATGTCCTCGCTCGAAGTGATATTTTGAATGCATAAATTTTTTTGACTCCACTCACTGTTTTACAACAGCCACTGAACATAAAAAGTGAGTGTTTTGGTTGAAAAAACTTCAACAGGGTTTTCTCTGTCCAGCTTCTGGTCCAGCAGACCAGTTTGAAGAATTTTACTGTTTTGGCCACCTTGGAGAAAAATATGGACTAGAGTTCAACAACAAAGCTATAGGAGACTAAAAAAGGAATCCAGATTGCATTTATTTGTCTCCATAGCCTTTCTAGTTTATGCGTTATGATTTTTACAAGTTGACAGATTTTTCACAGGAATTTCGACAGCACCTCCTTTACAAGTGGCTGTTTTGTTCACAAAATTCCAACTATTTCTGCCCCCAATCTAGGAACATACTGCACTACAAAGTTGTAGCACATTTCCTATACTTTCCAATGGTATCATACTTGACTCTTAGAAATTTTTCTACAAGAAGTTATGGTCGAAATACAGAAAATTCCAGAGAGCGTTTTTGGTCTGCCCTATTTCTGGACAATGCATTCTCATTTGAGATTTTCATCCATTTGGAGGGAGATTCTGTTCTGGAATTCTACAGAAAAGTTGTAGAATACTTAAAAACCTTTCCAGAATAGTATCACACACCTTCATTGGTTCAACCAATCATAACTTATACCCTGTTTAAGCTCAGAAAAAGTTCTGCCAAAAACAGGGGAGGTTGCTCCTAAGTCTTTGGAAATAAATCTCTTCCAATTGACTCTTAGTTCAATATGGGAGTTTACTAACCCCTAAAAAGAATCCTAAACTCCAATTTGACTCTTTTCTTTGAAAATATCCTTTTTATGCAACTAATAACTTATCTCTGAACTATGTTTCCTCACCAAAGAAAAATCCTAAGCCGGTATTCAGGCATATACGTGTCAAATGGTGGAACTAAGAACGTCGCTCACAAAATATTTCTAAACGTCATGCTCTAACATGGTTAATGTACCTGCAGAAGACCACACAATAATGGTGCACACAAGGTTTTAACAATTCAGGCAGGTCCATATCATAGTAAAATATACGGTCCGTATCATTGCCATATGGATCGTCCTTGAGTCAAGCCACGTTCAAGGTACATTGTCGTGTTTTCACACCACACGACGGGGAACTCGAGTAGAGTGCAAACGGGTCATTACGGTTGGGAATTTTATCAACCCAACGGATACCACCTACTGCCTCATGACCGTTGAGGCACGCCGATGGCGAGCGCTGCGTATGGCCCTTTGAACATTGAACGTTCAAGAGTTGCATACTATCGTGTTGCTTACCACACGATGGGGTATTCTCGCTTTTGCCTAAAGCATGCTGGAGATCAGCGTTTTCATATGCTCTCAGAACCATGAGAAGGTTCAGAGACTCATATTCACTACCGTGCCAAGCCACGGTAAACCATTCCATACTATTGCTCGTATGGCGAGCTTACTGCAATTGATCCGCCTGCGGCGGCGTACCTTACCTTTTACCCGACGTCGGAGCGTCATTACAAAATGTATAACACATAAGTTAGCTTTTCCACCTTAATATGTACTACTATCATAGACCTTATGTGGGCATAGTGAGTAATCCTCACTCAGACTACTTCTAAGTTTTCAAAATAGACTCTTTTCGGGCGTGCTATTCCCAATGCGGCTCTAATACCACGTCTTTGGGGGACCACCCCCTGGTTCTCCCACTCCGTGATCGCAAAGGGTGGTGTCGTGCAATGCGGCATCCAACAACACACAATAAAAGAATAAGAATAACATACAAACTTTTATTTTACATAAAACACAGCGGAAGTCTTTTACAAACTTTATTATACAGTGAAAGTATTATTCATAACTAGTCTCTCATCCTAACTAAGCAAAAGTGCAGCCGTCCAGCCCAGGGACGCTACATACTAGCAACACTCACACCACGATCACGGCGGCGTGCAGGGCTCCAGCTGATCCGTGTACCCAACGGGGGCATTGCCTCATCCTCGCACCCTTCCTCATAACTCTCACCTATACATAGCTCAAATATTGCAACTGTGAGCTTGATGGATCAACAAGGCTTAACCGACACTCCTAATCATGAAACTCTACATGCAAGGATTGGTAATATAGGAAAAATGGCATTGTAATAAAGACACGCCTAGATGTTAATCCTTACTTTCGGTTTTATAGCAGCAGATTAATGTGCTTTAGGCAGCCCTCACATCGAAAGTCCACAATCAAAAAAGATGGGGTTATGCCCAAAGTGGGAAAATAAACGTAATGAGCTCTACATCTATAGCATACATGATTTCAAACCATTAATAGTTCAATGCAGCATATTCATCTGGCTTCTTTCACTTCTTACTCCGTCACGGCACAGTGAACAAGTGATACTCAAATAATCATGAGGGACAGTGATTGCAATCAGTAGACACCCTGATAACACGTCACATACACCCACTTTCAGAACTGTGGTGCTTCAAACCTTCGTACTCTGTTGTATGCACCAACCTTTTAAAGGCAACGCAAATGCCGAACCAGTCCATCCGTAACGGGCAGGAGGTCCCCACGTGGAGTGTGTCTGTGCCCACCAGCAGATTTACACCTTGATACCCTCAACCCACTCCTATAAAACGATTGGGTAAGCCTCGGCAGCCAGGTTAACCAATTACATCGGTTTCCTGGTTCCCATATGCCAGTATGCATCCGGTACTGTTCAAACTTGTCCAGCAGGTCTGCACACGGCTCGTTCCTCAATTGACACCAACAGGGCTACGCACGTGAGACCTACGCTCACTGCATCTTATCCCCCCTGCTGGGTCTCAGTTTCACATTCTTAAGCCATTCTCTACCTCTTTTCATTCCGTGTGATAAAATTCCTATCTCGCGAGTAGATTCCAACCACTCGACTTCTACTGAGATCTTAAGAACATTAGCATGCCATTCTCTACTCGTCAAATTTGTAAACTACCCAACCCTTCATAGGATTTAAAGTCATGCAATTGGGGTTTCAATCATCCTAACTCTAATGCAACCATTCCAACCTAGACATAAGTGATACAAATGAAAAGTTTGCAAAAGGTAAATAAATGCAAACCGGGGCTTGCCTTGTTGTGAGTCAAAAGGAAAGTTATTGTCTGGTGGGAGGACGTCCAACGGCTCCGGTGTGTCCTCAACTTCGGCCACTATATGAAATGCAACAACATATATGTATAAGTGCTAGTGTTATATAATAGATGAACTTCTATTACAAGCTACTGCTATTTAGGTTCCTTAATTTGTCTTAGGGTTTTTCCAGTGGATACTAGACTCTCTAAGTATGATCTGAGCAAAATTTGGAGAAATTTCGTTGAACCTTGTGGTCTCCAAAATTCCCACAAGTACAAGGATTCTCTGAATTTTGAGCCCAAATCTGAAGTTTTGACATGGCTAACAGTGGAAGATATAATTAGAACAGGTCTCTATGGTTCTAACAAAATTTGTTTCACAGTTGTTGGAGCTACCTACAGGGAGATATGAATTTTTGAAGTTGGTGAACAATTCTGAAAAAGTTTCTGTTTGGTTTGAAATTTTCAAATGAAGGCTGAAATTGGGAAGACAATTTAGCCTAGCAAATGAACTCCAATGAAGCTCAAATTTTACAGCAGATCACTAATATTATGAAGAATCGTCTGGCCAAATTTGAGGAAATTCCACAACTGGGATCTTCTGGAATCAATTCCCAAAGATTTAAATTTGATGAATTTTGGAGAAAATTACAGAGACCTTCAGATCAATTTCTTTGCATTTATGGAAAGTAATTACTGATTGTAATCCAACAAAATTTGTTTAACAAATTTTGGACATTCCTACTAAAAGTTATGGTCATTTGAAATTAGCACTAAATCTGGAAAATGAGGAAATGTTTAAAACCCTGCACGCGGGTCCCACCACTCGGGTTCTTCTTCCTCGCGCGCGGCCGAGCCCTAGCAGCGGCGCTCTCTGGCGAGAGTCGTTCGACCGAGGATTCCGGCCATGTCTAGGGCTGAAACTTGCCGCTACTGCATGTTGGAGCACGGGGAGACCATCTGTGGGGTCGGCAGCGGTCACCGGCCACCGGCCACCGGAAACCCGCCCGCGACATGTGTTCAAATCAGCTCCAAACGGGCTGCAACCACTAGTTCATCGGTGACCTAGGGTGGAATTTGTCGGCGTCCTGAATTTTTTGAAGAACCGAGCCTGCACCCCATGGTTTGCGATGATTCTTGATCCTAGATAATCGTGGGATAGTCAAGAACGTGTGGGTAGCTCGGCATGAGCTGTGAAAGACTAGACTTCATGAATTTTGGAATTTTGATCATCTCGGTTCTATGGACGCACATGCGATATAACCAAAATTCTTTCTCGGTCGTGCACGATAGGAGGGGAGGTTTGCACCGGCGTGTCATGCACCTTATGGCGGTCATTTTTGCTGTAGACCTTCGGCTATGAGAGGCGTGGCTTTGCTCAACTCGCGGACGAAGAAAGGCTCGGTAACATCGAATGGAACCCGGTCACCGGCTTGTGAGGGGTCGAGGACGTCAATGAGTCATCGGTGGAGCTTTTGGATGGCTAAGCTAGGCACGCAAGTGGCCGGTGTCTGATCGGCGAGGAGAACTGAGAGAAGCGGTGTGGCTCTGTTTTCTTGGTCGTGCGCTCGAGCAAGGAGGGAAGCTTCGATGTAACGTGGAGGGAGAGAGGAGAAATTGAGTTGTGCAGCTGCTTTCTAGCGATCACACACGCACGAAGTTTCTGCCACCAGGAGAAATTCGCAAGAAGCTCAGTGGAGGCTGCACCCTCGGTGTCAAGCTCCGGTGTTCACTCGCACAGAAGCAATTTCCTCCACTGTTGTTCATGTCTCACTACCATGTGGGTCCCACCCCACCTTATAGCTTTGATATTTTCCTCCCAATTAAATCCTTTGCTTCTTCCCAAAGTCATGGATTGAATATTTGAATTCAAATGATTTGTATTCCAGTGTGGAATTTGAACTGATCTTTGGTTATTTGTATTTGAATTGGCATTTAAATCTTCCCTTTTGCATTGTTCCCTCTTGCCTTTTGCATTGTTCCAAAAGCATAGCAAACCACACTCAAATAATCTGAATTTTTATATGGATGCTAACTCAAATGCAGAGAAAACATTTGTGGAACCAACTTTGCAAGTGGAGGAAGTTGCAATTTGAAACTGAAATTTAAATTCAGATTTGAGGGCTTCCTCTTTTAATCCCAAATATATAGTAGAACCTCTCTAAATGAGCTGAAATTTGAGAGACCTCATATTTGGATTATGGAGACCCACGTCATGAATTTATATCTCCATGTTTAGAAGTTTTTGGGAAGTTTGAATCATCACTTTGAACTCCCACCTTTATAATTTAAAGTTTTAATTCCCCTCATTTTCCTAGGTGTAAATATGCTGAATTTCTTGCTACCACTTTTTGGGGATTTTATAAATTATTTACTGTAGTTTAGAGATAACTGAAGTTCTTTTCGACCTTAGGCAAGGCACATGACAGAAATGCGTTTTTTGTTTGATTGCGGCTCTCTTATGTGACTTAGCATGAGGTTTTCCACACACTTGCTGCTAAAACATGAAAATAAGAGCCAACTAAATAGGCGTGCCTATTGCAACTTACTTTCCTATTATACACTGCAATTCTAGCATGTAGAGTTACATGTTTAGGTGAGACGGGTCAGTCTTGCTGAGCCTATGTGCTCACGCTTGCTATATGAGTGGTTTTGCAGGTTAACATTGGTGCTTATGAGGAGGTTTTCCGGTGAGACTCGGAGACTTCTGAGTCGCTTAACTCATGGAGAACACGGCCGCTGCCATATGACTTCGTGTTGCTAGCAAGAAGAGTCCGCGGGCTGGACCTCTTCTTGAGTGCTTAGTAGATATGAAACGTGAGAATATCTAGTCTTCCTCTGTATTATATGATGTAAATTATTTACAAAGGATACTTGTAAGCTTCCGCATTTGATTCATGTAATACATTTTCCTTATATGTGTGCTGTTGGGTGCCGCATCACACGGCACCATCCAATGTAATTCCCAGGCGAGCGGGACGGCCCCATGATCGTGTCCGGACCCTCACATAATTCATTCGGAGCCATTTTGTATGGTGTCCGAGATATCGGTGTGGTTCCCGGTATCAATTCTATTTTGAATCTAACCTCATGCTCAGGTGGTATGCCTGGCAGATCCTCGGAAAACACACCCGGGTATTCACAGACTACCGGAATGTCTTCTAACTTGAGAGCTTTAACATTATATACTATCGGAATTTCCGGAACAAATTTGCCGAGAAATAAAGTGTGATGTCCGTGAGGTGGAGAGTCCAAATGAACACTCCAGTTCTCGATGTCCAGAACAGCCTTATGGAAATTTAACCATGATATTCCCAATATGACATATATTCTTTGACTCTCGAGAACGATGAGGGTGGTATGATAAAATCCCCCCCAACACAGTGGTGCTTTAGAAACGATATTATTAGGTGATATGTCTCCTTCTGGTGAATGAATAAGGTAGGAAACTTTTGTGGTAGTGGTTCGAATCTGATATTGGAGCACAAATGAATTGCTAACAAAGTTTTTTACCACACCAGAGTCGAATAAAATGGCAACAGGCTTGTCATTTAATGTAAACCTGCTCGCGAGGATAGGTCCTCCATCAGGCAGATCCTCAACTGACACATAGTTGACATGTCCCACTTTGGACATGGCTTTTCTTTGCTGACCAAGCTCATTATTTAGAACTGGACCTGCAGACAGCGTGTTGCTGCTCTGTTCAGTTGCTTCATCAACGTTGTGCTCATCATCAACTTGAGGTGGAATACTACTTGGTTCAGCTGAATAATTACCTCGATTTTCCTCAATATCTTGAGGTGTGAATAATATTCTGGTGCACATTTTTGATATTAGGGTGTATGAGGAATAACTTGCTGCTGCGGTTGAGTTAAATAAAACCTTTGTGGAGTATAAGAGTTGTCATACTCTATGAATGACTCCTCCCTTTGTTAAACCTCTCGACCAGAAGGTGAACGAACTACCAACCGATACGTTTGAGGAAAGTCATTGCATCTATTCTTTGATGAGTCCCTCTCACTCCTTCCTTATGTAAGAAGGATGTTGGAATAATATTCATTAGTGATAGAACTGCTAACAAGTCATCAAAATTCTTTTGGCTAACCTGAGTCAATTTATCTCGCAGCATAGCATTCAGCCCTCGGTGAAAATGATAATTTTTCATGGGTTGCGATTGCACATAATCAGGTGAATATTGAGCTAAGCAATTGAATTACTTTGTATACTCAATGATACTCATTTCACCTTGTTGTACATTCCAAAATTCATTAATATTTTTATGCATTATGCCAGCAGGAATGAAGCGAGCACAAAATGCATCATGGAACTCCGTCCATATGACACGATGCTCTTTCGGATATGGGTGGCAAGGTATTCCGCCCACCACGCTTCAATCAAAACCGTGAAGCTACTGCAGCAAACAAGGTCCTCTAGAAATCGTCACATTGAATCAACCCAAACATGGACTCAATGACACGTAACCAATGGTTTGCTTCACAATGGTCAGCCGCCTCAGAAAACACCAGAAGTTGTGTCGCCAAGAAATCCAAATCAGTACTCTGGATTGGAATTGATGTTGAGCTTCTTGATTTATCCCTTGCTGTACTAGAGTTTGGAGAGTCTTATTCATCTTCGCCATAATTTCCGCCAATCCGGTTGGCGATGGCGCTTGTGATGAAATCGAGTCATTCTTGCTTCAACTCGGACCTCCAACCTCCATTTGAGAATGTGCACATACCATACTGCATGAAATAAATTTTGAATAAATCATATTCTATCCCAGAAGCAAGGAAAGATAAGTAAAACCTGAACATGTTATGAACTTCATAAAAATATAATTATATTCACGTTTACACGTATCTTATTATACACTTAACAGATCAGGCTAACTGTCCCGACCAGTTCACACAAACTCCATATTGTACTCAAGTTAACTGCAGATTTTTTAGTTCAATACTATAGTTTTAGTTAACTTCAGTATCTTTGAAATAGTTATTTGTAGTCCCTCATCAATGTTCAGGTTCAACAGATAGGGTGTTTCAAACTCAACAGAAATTCTGTAAAATTTCTGCAGCACCTCCTTTTAAAAGTGTCTGATTTGAACCCACAATATGATTTATTTCCGGAGAGAATTTGGAAAGACACTTAACAACAAAGTTGTAGCATATTTCCTATATTTTCCAACGGTAAAAAGAATGACCCTAGTAACGTTATCTTTCAAAAGTTATGGCTAGATTACATAAAAGTACATAGAGCATTTTGCTCTGTCCTGATTCTGGCCAGTTCTAAAAGTCTTAAAATTTCACTAACTTGCAATCTGATTCTTCCTTGGGTTTGAAAATAACATAATCATAAGACTTCCTAATTGTTCCATCCATGCATGTGAAATCTCATTTGGTTACTCAGAACTAGAGTTATGCCCTGACAAAATTTCAACTACAATGCTGCCAGAAAAAAATAGAGGATGTTCTGTTTTGGTAGCTCTGTTCAGACTAATGATTCTTCACTTGACGTGATCATCGGTTCTAAAATTTGGACTTTGCTTTTAACCTAAGTTCAGAATTTTATTTCAACTCAATGTTGCATCTTTTATTCGGTTATACAGCACCAACATTATCATATATGCAGTTATGATTCAATATTGGTACTATGTATCCTCTCCAAAGATAAACCTATACCGGTGTAACCGGCAGTCATTTTAACACTGGCACTACTTGATTACTCGCAAACGTGTGCCACTCGAGATACGTAAGCATGGTTAGTACCTGCAGAAGACCACTCAATAATGATGCACACACAGGTTTTGTCACTTCAGGCTGGTCCATATTGAAAGTAAGTACATACATCCCGTATCATTTCCATACGGTCGTACATGAGTTAGCCACGTCTCAAGGTACATGATCAGATTATTCACCACCCAAAGGGAGGCTTCACACCTTTGCAATTAAGCACACTGGTGGACCAGCATTTTCATATACTTCATAGGACATGAAGCGTCCAAGAGAACATACTATCGTGTCACAAACCACATGAGGCTAGTGCATTTCATATTTCTCTAAGACATTGTGGATATTTTGCTCTACAGCACCGACATGGAAGTGAAACTGGTTCAAGGATGCCGGGAAATGGGCTGTCACCATGGAAGGTGACAGGTACAGAAAGTTTCGGTTTGGGGAAAAATAGAAATTGTCCATCTACATCCAATTTTAAGCCACTGTTTTGTGGGAGGATCACTAGCAAGTGTAGCCTAAGTGTGCACAAATTGATTGACTGAAAAGAAGAATTGAGATGGAATTTCAAGAATTCATACAGAAAGGTCGGTTTGAACGGTTCAGGAGAAAAACTCCAAATTCATGCACGATGATCAACGGCTAGGGCTGTAGTTTGAGCTTGAGAATCTTTGGTCCGAGCTATCAACGGGAGCCGATGGTTGCGGTGGTGTTTGGTCGCCATGAGGAAGAAGCAAAAGAGCTTCGGCTTTGTGCAACCGAGGATCAAAATGGACTTGATATAGGGTGGAAAAGGAGGTCTCCAGCATGGCCCAAGCAGCTCGGAGGTGCCAGCTGTGCTGCCCCATCGGTGGAGTCCCTGCTGAGCAGAGCACCCGGTGCTCTGCCTATGGCCAGGTTCCTGTATGACAGGTGGGCCCTCCTCTAATTTTCTTCTTATCCCCTCTGATTTTTGGTCCAATCTACCCCCAAAATATCCGAGTGTGATATTTGGTGTTGAATTCAAACTGAATCATCTTGACTGATCACTATTTTGAATTCAAACTGAATTTGAATATACCATTCACGTTGAAAAGATTTGCTTTATGAATCTGAATTAATTTCTTGCTCAAAAATTGATGAAAATTGACAGGGAAGACGAAAAGCATATGAGAAATCCATTTATGCTTTCAAACTTGCCCATTTATCAAGTTCAGTTTGGAATTCAAATTTGATTTGAATTTCCTTCTATGTTGAGGCACAAATTCTTAATGGAAATGCTCCAAAATTGGAGACAATTGGCATCAAGGATAATTTAGACTCAGGAACTTATTGGCACATTTATATTGAAAACTTGTGGTGAGATCAAACTTTAATAAATTCAGATTTTAAATCATCATTTCAAACATGAACTAAAATCCTTTTATTCCTTAATTTATTCCTTGGTCTTGAATGTAATACTTTCTTTTGTCCAACAATCCTCCACTACTTGTAGGACAATAAATCAAATCATGTACATCCATATTGCATACATAATTTGAGGCAAACCAATGTTGGTTTAACAAATTCAAAGCAGTTCTTAATTTCTTCTATGCAAAGCTTAATTTATTATCCCCTGATTTTTGGCCCACACATAATTCAGAAATTTGCCAATATGAATCACCTCAAAATAAAAACTATGAGGTTGCATGTGTGTTCATAATTTAACATCAAGTTGATGTGAACTTATTAGTTCAAGTCTGAAATAACCTTTCTCATTGGCATGAGCTAATCCACACATGATGTTTGAACCACAATAGGTTGAAACATTCAAATGAATATAATAACTAGTTTTGCTGAACAATCATGTGCAAAACCCTGCTTAAAAAGTTTTTCTAAGTCCTATTTTCTTGAACTTGAAACATAACTTTGTTCATAAATTAAGTTTTTGTAGTTACACTTGTCGGTTTTTTACCACCGAATAGTAATCGGTTTTATGTCTGGGTGGCTAGCTAACAATGACAAAGATTTATACTGGTTCGGACAACATGTCATACATCCAATCTGTTCGTGGAACAGAGAGTTCAGTAGCGTGGAGTCGCTAGCAGATGGTCTAAGCCACCTACACTTTATGAAATCTTGGCGTTAACCCGCCGAAACCAAGATAGGATGAGGTTCTTGTTGATCAAGAACGTGGTACGTCTCACTTACGTGGAGAGGGCCGGATGCTTTCCTTGGCAAAGAAATAAAGAAACTACAATCTAAGCTATGATCTACGAAAGCAAAAGAGGAACAAAAAGATAAACGAAAAGTTGATTGTATTGATCTGAGATTGGCTTCTACATGTTTCGGGAGACGGCTGCCTTTATATAGAACCCGGTTACATCTAAAAATATTTGATTCTCTATGTTTAAACTAAACTTATCTAATCTCTAGGACTCAATTCTATCTAAATGCAAGGACGAATGTCGTGCTAGACCTTCTAGAACACTTGACATGATAACTTCTAATTGTACAAACTTTTGAGCTCTACTGAGAACACCTAAGTCCCTTCGGCCTTTTATCTTGCGTTTTAGTTGGTTTATCTCACATCCGCAAGATGATATGGTCTTCTCGGGTGAAGCTTCCACCGGGACGCTTGTATCTTGAGTTTTCAAGGTAAAACAGGCTTCTTGCACGTATTTTCTCTAGTCTTGGGTAGTTTCCTTACCAAAGCCTTCTACACCTTGAATTCTCAAGATAAAGAAAATCTTTCCACCTAGTTTTTTGGCTCCTGCAACCTGCAAAACTCACAACCATTTTTTACCTCCAACACATGCCCCCCTATTTTTGGGCAAATGTGGTGTGCCAAAAAACACCTCTAGAGCCAGGAATTATTAGAAAAATTGGTTGTTTTACCTTGCAAAGCTTATATAACTCAGCCCTATTGCCATATACTCAGATAGAATCGTTTTAAGTATCTCTCATTGATGGCTTTCCTTGAGTTTTCACCTCGCAAGTTCTCTACGAAATATGCATTCCCAGGGACAATACCTACAATCTTGTAAGGCTCCTCCTAGCTTGGTGACTGTTTGCCAAACTTCTTGTCCCAAGTTCCAAAGGGTGAAATCGTTCTCCAAACCAAGTCTCCAACCTGGAACTATTTTTCTCGAACTCTTTTGTTGTAATACTTGGCAACCTTGAGCTTTTCCTTCTCTATCTCCTTCAAAGCTTCCATTCGGCTTTCTGTGATTCTATCCATGTTACCCATCATTAAGTCTTGATAATCCACAGCTAAAAGGTTATCTTGCTGCTATACTCGACAAGCTTTCATGCGAAGCTCAACAGGTAACATAGCCTCTTGTCCATATACAAGCTCAAATGGGGTAACTTTGGTAGCACTGTGTCTTGATACTCGATGAGCCCATAAGGCTTCACTTAGAGTCTCATGCCAAAGTCTAGGATTCTCACTGATCTTCTTTTTTATGAGCTTGATAAGTATTTTATTGCTAGACTCAGCTTGTCTGTTAGTTTGAGCATAATAGGGAGAAGAATTTAACAACTTTATCCTAAACGAATCGGCAAACTGCCTGAATCGTGAGGATATGAAGGCTCCTCCTTTATATGTGGTTAAGATTTGTGGAAAACCGAATCTATGGATAATATGCTTAAAAATAAAGCTGGTTACCTCTTTGTACGTGTTATTATTGAGTGGCACAGCTTCCGTCCATTTACTGAAGTAGTCCGTGGCAACCAAAACAAACTTATGTTTCTTTTATGATACCTGATGGATCTCCCCAATGAAGTATAAACCCCATCCTAGAAAGGGCCAAGGCTTCACAATGGGGTGAAGCATGCCGGTTTTCTTCCCTTTGGTATATGTTTGGCACAAAATGTATCCAAAGTTTTGATGATATCTAAACATCTTTCACGATAATCATTCAAGATACAATCATAACATTTGCTTTCTCCACTAACCTGCTAGATGGCAAGCTTGGAATTACCATAAACTTCAATGTTCTTGATCCCCATGTCGACCAAATGTTCCAAACCGTTTAGAAGGGCCTCATACTCGGCTTGATTGTTGCTGCATACAAAATTTAGCCAAATAGAGAAATCATAAACTTAATCGGTGGGTGAAACCAATACATACCCAACTCCTTGACTCTTGTTGCAAACCGATCCATCAAATAGTAGTCTCCAAGGACGTACCTCGACCATGCACTCTTCCTCATGTTGTACATCGTGTTCCACGATGAAATCTGCCACAACCTGGCCCTTCATGCTCTGGAGAGGCTCAAACACCAGATCATACTCCAGTAACGAGTACACCCATTTACCTATCGTGCCACTCAAAATTAGTTGTTGCAACATGTGCTTTATGATGTCGTGTTGACATGTCACGAAGCACATATTAGGAAGGAGATAGTGCTGAAGCTTGGAACACAAAAAATACAAAGCCAAGCAAAGTTTCTCAATGAACGTGTACCTGATTTCGGCATCTAGAAGTCTTCTGCTCAAGTAATCCACGGGATCCTCTTTGCCTTGAATTTCTTGAGTTAAAACAGCTCCAATAACATGGCTTTGTGCAGCTATGTAGAGCCGGAACGGCTTCCTCATCTGTGGCACACGTAAGACCGGTGGCTTCATCAAGTATTCTTTGTCTTCTCAAAAGCCTCCTTCTGTTCTGCCCCCAAGTAAACTCTTGCTCGTGTTCGAGTTTCAAGAGTGGTATGAAGGTTACAATCTTCCCAGCCAAGTTAGCAATGAAGCTCCTAAGGTAATTGAACTTTCCCGACAAGCTTTGCACGTCTCTCTTGCATGTCGGCTCTCCTATCCTCTTGATGGATTCAACTTTCTTAGGGTCGACCTCTATGCCGTGTTCATGCACGATGAAACACAGAAAGCGTCCAGCTGACACACCAAATGCACATTTGAAAGGGTTCATATTAAGACCACACTTTCTCATCCTCTCAAAAGACCTCCATAAGTCGGCCATATGGTCTTGAAACTCAAACGACTTTACCACGAGATCATCGATGTACGCCTCAAGGATGTCCCCCAACATGTCGTGGAAGATCAGATCCATGGCTCTTTCATATGTTTCCCCAGCATACTTCAATCCGAAGGTCATGACAAACCACTCAAACAATCCAACAAACCCGGGGCAACAGCACGCTGTCTTCGACGTGTCTTCCTCGGCCATCAAAATCTGATTATACCTAGCGTTACCATACAAGAAACTGATCACTTTATGCCCAGAAGCATTGCTGATCAGTACCTTGGCGATAGACATTGGATACTCATCCTTCGGTGTTGCTCGATTTAAATACCGGAAGTCTATGCAAATCCTCAGCTTTCCCGTGTTTTTCTTCTCTACTAGGACAATATTGGACACCCACTCTGTAAAATTCCCAAAAAGTGGTAGCAAGAAATTCAGCACATTTACACTTAGAAAAATGAGGGAAATTAAAACTTTTAATTATAACGGTGTGAGTTCAAAGTGATGATTCAAAATTCCCAAAAACTTCCAAACATGGAGATATAAATTCATGACTTGGGTCTCCATAATACAAATATTAGGCCTCTCAAATTTCAGCTCATTTAGAGGGGTTCTACTATATGTTTGGGATTAAAAGAGGAAGCCCTTGAATCTGAATTTAAATTTCAGTTTCAAATTCCAACTTCCTCAACTTGCAAAGTTGGTTCCACAAATGTGTTCTCCACATTTGAATTATCATCCATACAAAAATTCAGATTATTTGAGTATGGTTTTCTATGCTTTTGGAACAATGCAAAAAGGGAAGATTCAAATTCAAATAACAAAAATCAGTTCAAATTCCACAGTAGAATGCAAATCATTTGAATTCAAGTATTCAAACCATTACTTTGGGAGGAAGCAAAGGATTAATTGGGAGGAAAATATCAGAGCTATTATGGGGGGTGGGACCCACATGGCAGTGAGACATGAACAACAGTGAAGGAAATTGCTTCTGTGCGACTGAACACCGCAGCTTGCCACCGAGGGTGCAGCATCCACCGAGCTGCTTGCGAATTTCTCCCGACGGCAGAAACTTCGTCCGTGTGTGATCGCTAGAAAGCAGCTGCACAACTCAATTTCTCCTCTCTTCCACCCCGTTACACCGAAGCTTCCCTCCTTGCTCGAGCGCGCGACCGAGAAAACATATCCGCGCTGCTTCTCTCGGTTCTCCTCGCCGATCACACACCGGCGACTTGCGCGCCTAGCTGAGCCACCCAAAAGCTCCACCGATGACTACTTGACGTCCTTGACCCCTCACAAGCCGGTGACCGGGTTCCATTCGACATTGCCGAACCCTTCTTCGTTCGCGAATTGAGCAAAGCCGCACCTCTCGGTTTCTCGGCGTCCGGACGATCCAAGCCCTCTCGTGGCCGACGGTATACAGCAAAAATGACCGCCATAAGGTGATTGAGACGCTGGTGCAAACCTCCCCTCCTCTCATGCATGAACAAGGAAGACTTTTGCTTTATACCGCATGCCTGTTCATAGAACCGAGATGATCAAAACTCCATAATTCATGAAGTCTAGTCTCTCACAGCTCATGCCGAGCTACCCACATGTTCTTGACTGTCCCATGTTCATCTTGGATCAAGAATCATCGCAAGCCATGGGGTAGAGGCTCGGTTCTTCAAAAAATTTGGGCCACCGACGAATTCCACCTTAGATCACCGATGAACTCGTGTTTGCAGCCCGTTTGGAGCTGATTTGAACACATGTCGATAATTAGGATTACACCGTGGTGCTACATGAAGAAAAACCAAAGTTTTTCAGCCTTTTTAGTATAACATCGACCTTGCCGATGTTGGGCCGCCGCCTCCGCCCGTCGCCGGCGTGTTTCAGGTGGCCGGTGACAGATGCCGACCACACAGATGTTCTCCTCGTGCTCCAACATGCAGTAGAGGCAAGTTTCACACCTAGACATGGCCGGAATCCTCGGTCCGACGACTCTCGCAGGAGAGCTCCACCGCTAGGGCTCGGCCGCGCGCGAGGAAGAAGAACCGGAGTGGTGGGACCCGCGCGCAGGGTTTTAAATATTTCCTCATCTTCCAGATTTAGTGGCAACTTCAAATGACCATAACATTTAGTAGGTATGTCAAAAATTTGTGAAACAAATTTTGTTGGATTCCTCTCAGTCAGTATTTTGCAGAAATGATAAGATTTGATCTGAAGATCTCTGGAATTTTCTCCAAAATTCATCAAAATTAAATTTTTGGCAATTGATTCCAGAAGATCCCTCTAATGGAATTTCATCAAATTTTTCCAGAAGATTCTTCATAATATTAGTGATCTCCTGTAAAAATTTTAGCTTCATTGAAGTTCATTTGCTAGTTTAAATTGTCTTCGCAAGTTCAGCCTTCATTTGAAAATTTCAAACCAAACAGAATCTTTTTCTGAATTCCTCACCAATTCAAAAATTCATATCTCCCTGTAGATAGCTCCAAAAATTGTAAAACAAATTTTGTTAGAACCATAGAGACCTGATCTAATTATATATTCCACTGTTAGCCATCTCAAAACTTCAGATTTGGGCTCAAAATTCAGAGAACCCTTGTATTTGTGGGAATTTTGGAGACCACAAGGTTCAATGAAATTTCTCCAAATTTTGCTCAGATCATACTTAGAGAGTCTAGTATCCACTGGAAAAATGCTAAGGCAAATTAAGGAACCTAAACAGCAGTAGCTAGTAATAGGAGTTCATCTCTTTTATAACACTAGCACTTATACATATATGTTGTTGCATTTCATATAGTGACCGAAGTTGAGGACACACCAGAGCCGTTGGATGTCGTCCTGCCAGATGCTAACTTTCCTTTTGACTCCCAACCAGGTATGCCCTGGTTTGCATTTAATTACCTTTTGCAAAGTTTTCGTTTGTATCACTTATGTCTAGGTTGGAATGGTTGCATTAGAATTAGGGTGATTGAAACCCCAATTGCATGAATTTTAATCCCATGAAGGGTTGGGTAGTTTACAAACTTGACGAGTAGAGAATGCCATGCTAATGTTCTTAAGATCTTGATAGAAGTCTAGTGGTTAGAATCTACTCGCGAGATAGGAATTTTATCACACCGAATGAAAAGAGGTAGAGAATGGCTTAAGAATGTGAAACTGAGACCAAGCAGGGGGGGATAGGATGTCTCACGTGCGTAGCCCTGTTGGTGTCGATTGAGGACCGAGTCGTGTGCCGGCCTGCTGGACAAGTTTGAACAGTACCAGATGCATATTGGCATATGGGAACCAGGAAACAGATGTAATTGGTTAACGTGGGGGCCGAGGCTTACCCAACCGTTTTATAGGAGTGGGTTGAGGGTAGCAAGGTGTAAATCTGCCGGTGGGCACAGACACGCTCCACGCGGGGACCTCCTGCTAGTTACGGATGGACCGGTTCGGCATTTGTGTTGCCTTTGAAAGGTTGCTGCATACAACAGAGTAGGAAGGTGTGAAGCACCACACTTCTGAAAGTGGGTGTATGTGACGTGTTATCTGGGTGTCTACTGATTGCAATCACCGTCCCTCGCGGTTATTTGAGTATCACATGTTTACTGTGCTGTAACATAGTAAGAAGTGAAAGAAGCCAGATGAATATGCTGCATTGAACTATTAATGGTTTGAAATCATGTATGCTTTAGATGTAGAGATCATTAAGTTTATTTTCCCACTTTGGGCATAACCACTTCCGATAAGAGGGCTGCCTAAAGCACATTAATCTGCTGCTATAAAACTCAAAGTAAGGATTAACATCTAGGCGTGTCTTCATTGCAATGCCATTTTGTCTATATTACCAATCCTTGCATGTAGAGTTTCATGATTAGGAGTGTTGGTTAAGACTTGCTGAGCCATCGTGCTGACGGTTGCAATATTTGAGCTTTGTGCAGGTGAGAGTTATGAGGAAGGGTCCAAGTACGAGGCGATGTCCCCGTCGGGGTACACGGCCAATCTGGAGCCCTGCATGGTGCCGTGATCGTGTTGTGAGTGTTGCTAGTGTGTAGCGTCCCTTGGCTGGACGGCTGCACTTTGCTTAGTTAGGATGAGAGACTCGTTATGAATAATACTTCCGCTGTATAATTAAGTTTGTAAAAGACTTCCGCTGTGTTTTATGTAAAATAAAAGTTTATATGGTGTTCTTAATCTTTTCTTGTGTGCTGTTGGGTTCCGCATCGCACGGCACCACCCTTTGCGATCCCAGAGTGGGAGAACCACAGGGTGGTCCCACACAGACGTAGTATCATAGACGCATTGGGAATAGCATGCTCGAAAAGAGCCTATTTTGAAAACTTAGAAGTAGTCGAGTCAGGATTAGTCACGATGCGCAGATAAGGTCTATGATAGTAGTAGATATTAAGGTTGAAAAGCTAACTTATGTGTTATACATTCTGTAACGACGCTCCGACGTCAAGTAAGAGGTAAGGTATGCCACCGCAGGCGGATCAATTACGGTAAGTTCGCCATACAAGCAATAGTATGGAATGGTTTACCGTGGCTTGGCATGGTAGTGAATATGAGTCTCTAAACCTTCTCATGGTTCTGAGAGCATATGAAAACGCTGATCTCTAGCATGCTTTAGGAAAAAGTGGGAATACCCCATCGTGTGGTAAGCAACACGATAGTATGCAACTCTTGAACGTTCAATGTTCAAAGGGCCATACGCAGCGCGCGCCATCGGCATGCCTCAACGGTCATGAGGCAGTAGGTGGTATCCGTTTGGTTGATAAAATTGCCAACTGTGACGACCCATTCGCGCTCTACTCGGGTTCTCCGTCGCGCGGTGTGAAAACACGACCATGTATCTTGAGACGTGGCTTCACTCAAGGACGATCCGTATGGCAATGATACCGACCATATGTTTTTACTATGATATGGACCTTCCTAAAATGTTAAAACCTTGTACGCACCATTATTGTGTGCTCTTCTGCAGGTACATTAACCACGTTAGAGCATGATGTTTAGAAATCGTTTGTGAGCGACGTTCTTAGTTCAACCATTTGACACGTATATACCGGAATACCATCTTAGGATTTTTCATTGGTGAGGAAACGTTCGTACCGAGATGATTTTTTAGTTGCATAAAAAGGATATTTTCAAAGAAATTAGTCAAATTGGAGTTTAGGATTCCATTTAGTGGTTAGTAAACTCCCATATTGAACTAAGAGTCAATTGGGAGTATAGATTCATTTCCAAAGACTTAGGAGCAGCTCAATGATCTGATGAATAAGGGTTTCATTCGACCGAGTTCCTCACCATGGGGATACTCGGCGCTGTTTGTGAAAAAGAAGGATGAAACCTTGAGGTTGTGTGTAGATTACCGACCTCTCAACACCGTCACCATCAAGAATAAATATTCACTGCCCCGCATCGATATTCTATTCGATCTACTTGTGGGTGCGAGTGTATTTTCAAAGATGGATCTCCGCTCAGGATATCATCAAGAAAAGATCCTAGCCGAGGATATTCGGAAGACAGCCTTTTCGACGAGATATGGGGCTGTACGAATATCTCATCATGTCTTTTGGTCTCACCAACGCCCTGGCACATATCATGTACCTCATGAACTCAGTGTTCATGCAAGATTGGAGAAGTTCGTGGTGGTGTTTATTGACGACATCTTGGTTTATTCCAAATCTGAAGAAGAACACGCCGAACACTGGCATATCGTGCTTCAACGATTGCAAAACCATAAGCTTTATGCCAAGTTCAGCAAGTGCAAGTTTTGGATCAGCCATGTGCCATTTCTTGGTCATATTATTTCTGCGGAAGGCATTGCAGTTGATCCAAGCAAAATCGAACAAGTGCTGAAATAGATGTCCCCCACATCTGTCCATGAAGTCAGGAGCTTTCTCGGTTTAGCGGGATATTATCGGAGATTCATACCGAACTTCTCCAAGCTTGCTAAGACGATGACTGAATTTTTGAAGAAGGAGATCAAATATGTTTGGAGCTCAGCATGTGAAGGAGCTTTACAAGAATTGGTAAACCATCTTACAATGGCCCCAGTGTTAGCTCAGCCGGATACGACCAAACCCTTCGACGTATATTGTGATGCATCCGGCATCGGGCTTGGCTGTGTATTGATGCAAGGGGAAGAGTGGTCGCCTATGGCTCACGTCAACTTCGTAACCACGAGCAGCACTATCGGACTCATGATCTTGAGCTTGCTGCTGTGGTGTTGGCATTGAAAATGTGGAGGCACTGTTTACTTGGGAACTTAGTGCACCTCTACAACGACCACAAGAGACTAAAATATATATTCACTCAAAAGGAGTTGAATATGCGGCAACAGAGATGGCTAGAGCTTATCAAAGACTATGAGATCAGGATTCACTACCATCCCGGTAAGGCAAACGTGGTTGCCGATGCCTTAAGCCGCAAATCTCAAGTCAACAATCTGTCCATCACTTCACTTGAAGAGGAGGAGCCGAGCTTATACTTGGTTCCATATGGGGCATTATATAATCTTGCTCTCGTCCCTACCATACGAGAAGAGATTATGGAAGCTTAGGAGAAAGAGGTGGGATTGTCGCACATTCGGAGAAGATTAAAGAATGGCAAAATGAAATGCTTTTGAAGGGATGAACACGTTACTCTATGGTTTAAAGACCGTATAGTGGTACCCCGTGACATGAAGCTTCAGAAGACAAACTTGGACGAAGCTCATTTGTCCAAGTATTCTATTTATTCGGGCTGCAACAAGATGTACCAAGATCTGAAAACCAGGTTTTGGTGGACGCGGATGAAAAGAGAAATCACAAAGTACGTATTCAAATGCGATACGTGTCGGCGTGTGAAAGCCGACCATATGCGTAAAGCCGGACAGCTGCAACCATTGAACATTCCAGCATGGAAGTGGGAGGATATCAGCATGGACTTCATAGTCGAGTTACCTCTCACCTCCGAAAAACATGATTCGATTTGGGTGATAGTCGATTGACTAACCAAGTCAGCTCATTTTATTCCCTTACATACAAATTATGTGGCCAAGAAATATGGGGAGCTGTATATTGCAAGGATCTTGTGCTTGCACGGTGTTCCCCACTCCATTATTTCAGATCGCGGTGCGCTGTTTGTCGCTAGATTTTGGGAACAGCTGCACGCGTCATTGGGCACCAAACTGATCTGAAGCTCCGCGTATCACCCGCAAACGGATGGTCAAACTGAACGGGTGAATCAAGTACTTGAGGACTTGCTACACGCTTGTGCCATCCACCACCGTAAAAACCGGGATGATAATTTACCATTGGCGGAGTTTTCATATAACAATGGCTATCAAGCAAGCATCAAGATGGCGCCGTATGAAGCTCTCTACGGCCGGAAATGTCGCACACCACTCAACTGGTGTGAGTCCGGCGAGCAAGTTATCTACGGCATTGAACTTGTGAATGAGACCGAAGAACGAGTACGAGTAATACAAGCCAATCTTAAGGCTGCTCAATCTCGTCAGAAGAGTTATGAGCATAAAAGACACCGTCCTCTCCACTTCAACATTGGAGACCATGTTTATGTCTGTGTGTCTCTGATGAAAGGAGTTCATCGTTTCGCAGTGAAGGGCAAACTTGCTCCGTGACTCATCGATCTGTTCGCCGTCATTGAAAAATGCGGACCCGTGGCCTATCGCTTAGAGTTACCAGCGTCACTCGCAGGAATTCACAACGTATTCCACATTGCTCAGTTGAGAAAAATGCCTCAAACCCTCGGCTGAAATCCGCACCGAAGACATAGAAGTTCTCCAACCGGACCTCACATACTCAGACTATCCAATCCGGATTATCGATGAAAAGACTCGCGCCACAAGAAACCAGACTTTACGGTTTTAAATGGTCTTGTGGAGTAACCTTACCGCTGAAGAAGCGACATGGGAAAGCGAGGACAATCTACAAGCAAATTATCCGGACTTGCTACCATCGTATACCTGGTAAAATTTTCCCCACTTTGCTTTTCTTTTGGAATCTAGGGACGAGATTCTTTTTAAGGGGGGATGTAAAATCCCCAAAAAGTGGTAGCAATAAATTCAGCACATTTACACTTAGGAAAAATGAGGGGAATTAAAAATTTTGAATTATTATGGTGTGAGTTCAATGTGATGATTCAAACTTCCCAAAAACTTCCAAACATGGAGATCTGAATTCATGACTTGGGTCTCCATAATCCAAATATTAGGCCTCTCAGATTTCAGCACATTTGGAGGGGTTCTACTATATGTTTGGGATTAAAAGAAGAAGCCCTCGAATCTGAATTTAAATTTCAGTTTCAAATTCCAACTTCCTCAACTTGCAAAGTTGGTTCCACAAATGTGTTCTCCACATTTGAATTATCATCCATACAAAAATTTAGATTATTTGAGTGTGGTTTGCTATGCTTTTGGAACAATGCAAAAGGGAAGATTCAAATTCCAATTCAAATTCAAATAACCAAAAATCAGTTCAAATTCCACACTAGAATGCAAATCATTTGAATTTAAATATTCAAACCATGTCTTTGGGAGGAAGCAAAGGATTTAATTGGGAGGAAAATATCAGAGCTATTAGGTGGGGTGGGACCCACATGGCAGGGAGACATGAACAACAGTGGAGGAAATTGCTTCTGTGCGAGTGAACACCGGAGCTTGCCACCGAGGGTGCAGCCTCCACCGAGCTGCTTGCGAATTTCTCCCGATGGTAGAAACTTTGTGCGTGTGTGATCTCTAGAAAGCGGCTGCACAACTCAATTTCTCCTATCTGCCTCCATGTTACAACAAAGCTTCCCTCCTTGCTCGAGCGCGCGACCGATAAAACAGAGCCGCGCCGCTTCTCTTGGTTCTCCTCGCCGATCACACACCGGCGACTTGTGCACCAAGCTGAGCCACCCAAAAGCTCCACCGACGACTCCTTGACATCCTCGACCCCTCACAAGACAGTGACCGGGTTCCATTCGACGTTGCCGAGCTCTTCTTCGTCCGCAAGTTGAGCAAAGCCGCCCCTCTTGGTTTCCCGGCGTCCGGACGATCCAAGCCCTCTCGTGGCTGATGGTCTACAGAAAAAACGACCACCATAAGGTGCTTGACACGCCGGTGCAAACCTCCTCTCCTCTCGTGCATGAACAAGGAAGAATTTTGCTTTATACCACATGCTTGTTTATAGAACCGAGATGATCAAAACTCCATAATTCATGAAGTCTAGTCTCTCACAGCTCATGCCGAGCTACCCACACATTCTTGACTATCCCACGTTCATCTAGGATCAAATATCATCACAAACCATGGGGTAGAGGCTCGGTTCTTCAAAAATTTCGGGCCGCTGATGAATTCCACCCTAGGTCACCGATGAACTCGTGTTTGCAGCCCGTTTGGAGCCTATTTGAACACATGTCGATGATTAGGATTACACTGTGGTGCTTTAGGAAGAAAAACTGAAGTGTTTTGAGCCTTTTTAGTATAAGTGACCTTGCCGAAGTTGGGCCGCCACTTCCGCCCGTCGCCGGCGGGTTTCCGGTGGCTAGTGACTGATGCCGACCACGCAGATGGTCTCCCCGTGTTCCAACATGCAGTAGCAGCAAGTTTCCGCCCTAGACATGGCTTGAATCCTCGGTCCAATGACTCTCGCCGGAGAGCACCGCCGCTAGGGCTCGGCCGCGCGTGAGGAAGAAGAACCCGAGTGGTGAGACCCGTGTGCAGGGTTTTAAACATTTCCTCATTTTCCAGATTTAGTGCCAACTTCAAATGACCATAACTTTTAGTAGGAACGTCCAAAATTTGTGAAACAAATTTTGTTGGATTCCTCTCAGTCATTACTTTGCATAAATGCAAAGAATTTGATCTGAAGGTCTATGGAATTTTCTTCAAAATTCATCAAAATTAATTTCTTGGGAATTAATTCCAGAAGATCCCTGTTATGGAATTTCCTCAAATTTGGCCAGAAGATTCTTAATAATATTAGTGATCTGCTGTAAAAATTTGAGCTTCATTGGGATTCATTTTCTAGGCTAAATTGTCTTCCCAAGTTCAGCCTTCATTTGAAAATTTCAAACAAAACAGAAACTTTTTCAGAATTGCTCACCAACTTCAAAAATTCATATCTCCCTGTAAGTAGCTCCAAAAATTGTGAAACAAATTTTGTTAGAACCATAGAGACCTGCCCTAATTAGATATTCTACTGTTAGCCATATAAAAACTGTAAAATCCCAAGAAAGTGACAGGCAAAAGTGTTCTTTTCATCACCTCACAACACCACAGTTCATTTTGTTGATAGCTCATGAACACTTGTGAAGAGCAAGTAAACACCATCAAAAGGGGTGATTAGAGGGGAAAGCCCTAATTTCATTAAGTAGGAGTCATACACATAAACATGAAAGGTTGAGCTCACCCCTAGACCTTAAATAGTCTTGGGAAGGCTCAGGCCAAATTTCATGCAAATCCAATACTTTTTGAGGCACTTTTGGAGACATTTGAAAAAGGGGCCAATTTGAATGCAAATTCAAATTTCAGCCACTTTCATCACTTGAATTCAAAAGTTGGATTCACATTCAAACTCAGCACATTTTTCTGAGTTAGTCCACCAATTTTCATCCTCATTGGAGTTCATCTTGCCAGGGGCTAAATTTGCATTAATTCAAAACTGAATTTGAATTTCAGTTCAAATGTGCATCAAATTTAGCCAAACCAGTTTCAAATTGAGGAAATCAAATTCAAACCATGACTTTGGGGCTAAGTCTCTCATTCAATTGTGAGTAGCTTGGATCCTTTCAGTAAAAATTTGGAATAGAATTAGAGGGAGAGCTGGGTCCCACTGGTCAGTGACTCAGCTCTACTAAACCGACTCAAACCGAAGGAAATCGACCATGGCGACCGTCCGGCGCATGCAGAGGCCGCAAGCTCGCTCGCAGCTTCCTCCTCACGGTGAAAATTTTCGGCTCAAAGGCCAGCACACCGAGCTGCTCCACCCTTCCTTCTGTTCCCAAGCGAAAACGAACACGTTCCGAGCTATTCTCCAGACGCCGCACAAGAACTCGTCGCCGTTTCCTCTGATCACTGGTGACCGGCCGATCCCGTCTGCTTCACACGCCACAACCAGAGAAGAAAAGGCGTCCACGTGTGAGGAAGCTGTAGGAGGAAACCTTTCACCGTTTCATGCGGGATAGAGCGAGAATTCCGAGTTTTCCCCCACGGTGCACCTTAGGGTTAGAAATCGGGCGTCGGCAAAATTCGTTGCACAGAGGCAACCGCCGGTCGAGCTACAGCTTACACACGCTCTAGACACTCGTGCGCGTCTTTCCGAGCAAGAACCCGCAGGAACAACCATCCCAAACCGTAGTTTCACCGATAACAGTCCGGCGGAAGAGAGGGTCACTGGTGAGGTCCAGGTTGCTGGCCGTTTAGGTCCCAACCAAGGTCATGCCGAGTTTCCCGAGGCTTCCCTGGATTTGGTGACGCAATTAGCGCTTGAAGGGGGTGGTCAGGATGACGGGAACACGTTGCTGATGTTGCACAGAGACATAGCGCTCGTCGCAGGAGAGCTATGGCGATTAGCCGGCGGCGGAATGATGTCCAATATGTTCAGCGTCCAAAGTTACGTGGGGCGGCAAGTCTCACCATCGTCGGCGAGCTAGGTCGCCGGGAACGCCGACCTCGCCGGAGCTCCGGCGGCTCGGGGCGGTTGTGTCGGGAGGTAGACGAAGGCGTGGTTCCATTGTGTCAGCCGCTGAGTTAAGCATCCGGGAGAGCACGGTTAGTTTAAATTAAATGGGTGGGCCCCGCTGTCAGTCTCCGGTTGAGCGAGGGAGATGATTTTCTGTAGGGAAATAATTCAGGGATCAGCCCAAACTTTAGAAATTCATAACTTTGGTTAGAAGTGTCCAAATTCAGTGAACCAAATTTTGTTGGATTAATCTGTTCGAGTACTATCCAGCAAAAAAAGTTTCAGCTCATGAAACTTTATAGTTTTCCAGAAATAATTCCCTAAAGTTTTAACTGTTGGGAATTTTATCTGGAGAATTGCTTTAGGAAAATTCAGAAATTTGCGGAGAGGTTCATTGGAAAATCTTAGAGTCACAGGAAAAAATTCAGACCCATTCAACTTAATTTAGTCCCTCTAATGGTGTGATTAATTGAACTGCCCTGAGAGAATAGAAAAATGTACAGAAACATTTTTCAGATTTTCTCAAATCTTGATTAGGGCATAACTTCATCTAGAATTCTTCAAATAACATGAAACCAATTCCATTAGAACCATCTCAAACTCTAGTTTCCAGTAAGTAATGGTTGGTGCCATGAAAATCCCTGGAAATCCCTAGAGGCCCTACTAATGACCAAATAGACTTTTATTTGTACAAGGCTCAAATGAACTTTGTTTCAAATGAAACTTGGTCAAGACTCTGGTTAGGACCCTACCAAACCACCGTAAAAATTTCAGAAGCAAAGGGGAGGGCTAGCTAGAGTTATGGTAATTACTTATTCAGTTCTAAGCATTGCATTTAAATTGACATATAGTATATCGTTTACGTGTAGTCGCTGAAGGCGAGGAGACCCCGGAAGTGCTTGAGTTCCTTCTTCCGGAAGAAGTCTTAACATCTGACCAGCAGCAACAAGGCAAGCCCCGGTTTACATTAACCAATTTTACAAAGTTTTGCTTTATGAAGACTTAGTATGTGGTATGGATGTGCATTATATGTAGGATGGATGAAACCCAAGTACGTAACAAGATTTTTCCTATAATAGTGAGGGTAGTGTCTAAGTCCTCGAGTAGACAAGCTATGCTTAATGATTCATAGAACTTCGGTACAAGTCGAGTAGTTGGAATCTACTCGCGAGTTAGGCTTTGGGACACACGGGATTGGTTCGAGTGATGTGAGATCATTTTAGTAAGAAAATGATTCTAGGCAGGGGCTAGGGCGCAGAAAGAGGAAGTCTTGTGTGCGCAGCCCTGTCCGTGTCGATTGAGGACCGATCCGTGTGCGGCCCTGCTGAACAAGTATTGAACGTACCGAAGGCATATCGCATATATGGACCCCAATAAACTGATGTAACCTATACCTCCGGGCGTCGAGGCATAACGCACCGATTTATAGGTGTAGGCTGAGGGCAGCAAGGTGGAAATCTGCTAACGGGCATAGAGAGATGCTCCGTGTAGGGAACCTCCTGCTCGTTTCGGTGTGACCGGTTCGACGTTTGGGCTGTTGGGTGAAAGGTTGTTCCGTACGACATCGAGTGAGCGTGCTGTGCTGCTCCACGGGTGGCCGTACGTGACGTGCTATTCGGGTATCCCTGCAGGTGTATATTGAGTCGGTTTGCCGTCCCTCACGGTGATGAGTACCGCTTGTTCACTGCTTCGTAACATAGATAAATTATGGAATGTTATGATTCATTTCTGCTGATATGTATAATTGTATTGATACATGTGTGCCACCAAATATTGCTTACTAAATTTCATATTCATGAACTGTTAACTTGTGGATAAAAGATGAACTAATGATGAACTTGTAAGTGTGTCTGTTTGATGAAATTTACCATCCCATGTTCGTTGTAAACTGCATGCAGAGTTACATGCCTAGGTGAGTCCGTTAAGTCTTGTTGAGCCATCATGCTCACGGTTGCCGCTATAAGTGTTTTTCAGGTGATGACTACCCCACAGACTCGGGTTATGAATCCACCGGCGAGGGCTACCCTCCGTCGGGGACCACGGCTGAGTGGGGGCCATACATGCCGCGCTGAGCTGAGATGTGCAGCTAGTGTGGGTTTCCCATAGGGCTTGGCAACCGACTTTTGCTAGGTAGATGGTGTGAGTTGTATAAACTTAGTTTCCGCTGTTGTAATCTAACATAAGTTTGTAACTAAAGTCTTGTACTACTTTGTACATTTCAGTTGGTTTTCTATGTAATACAATATCGTTCTTATGATGTGTGCTGTCGGGTGTCGCATCGTGCGGCACCACCCGCTGTGATCCTGGATGAGCGGATTCCGGTCCGCCACAGGCTGGTATCAGAGCCGCATTGGGGATAGCACACTAATTAAGGACCGTATTACGGGAAAATTTGGTTCACAGTGAGGATTCACTAGTTTGCCCAAGTAAGGACTATATTAGCATAGTTACTTAAAGTGGCAAGACTAACATATGTGTTATAATTCTGAATTTTGATTATGTAACGACGCACCTACGCTCAGGTAAGAATGGTAAGGAACGCCACCAAAAGCGGTTCAATTTCGGTTAGCTCCCCTGACGAGGAACGTGGTTTAGGGATAGGTCTCACAGCTTGGTGTGAGACGTCAATATAAAACTCTTGGACTCTTCATGTTCCTGAGTTCATATGAAATGCTAATCCCTAGCGTGCATTAGGCAAGAAAGTGGAGACCCAATCGTGTGGTCAGTAACGTGATAGTGTGTTCTTCTGGAAATAGCCTAGGAGGACATACGCAGCACTTGCCATCGGCGTGCCCTGCAGGTTAGTAGGTGGTATATGTTGGGTTGATAAAATTCCCAACCGTGACGACCCGTTCACGCTCTACTCGCGTTCCCCGTCGTGTGGTGTTAAAACACGATCACGTACCTTGAGACGTGGCTTAACTCAAGGACGGCCGTATGGCAATGATACGGGCGGTTGTATTTACTTTCAAATATGGACCTGCCTGAAATGAAAATAACCTTTTAGTGCATCATTATTGGGTGTTCTTCTGCAGGTACTAACCACGTATGTATCCCGTGTAGTGTACGTGTGCGAGAGACCGTTTAGTGCCACAATTGAGACGTATATGCCGGTATAATCCGGTTAGGATTTTATTTTTGTGAGGAAAGTAGTACCGACATATCATAGGCATGTGCATGAAAGATAATGATAACAAGGAACTAAAATCACCAAGTTCCAACACTTAGGACCCTGGTTGGGTAGAAAAATTCAACAGTTGATCAGTGTAGTTCAAAGGGATTGAAAAACAGACTGCTCTGTTTTGGGCAGCAAGTTTTCTGAATTTTGACGGAGCATAACTCACAGATTACTTAGCCAATGGAGGTTTGGGATATAGTTCTGAAAAGGTTCTTACGTACCCTACAACTTTGTTGTAGACTTCCAGAGCTGAATCACAACTGAAACTGGCTGAAATTCAAGATGATTGTAAACTGTCCAGAACCAGGACAGATTTAAAATACTCTCTGTATTGTTCTGCTTTTCAAGCGTAACCTCCTGTACAAAAATATAAAATTATCAAATTATACATAATTGGAAAGGGTAGGAGATGTGTTACATCTTTGTAATTCAAAGTTTCTGCAATTGCAGCACAGAACTCAGTGGAAATTGGAGTTGGAAACAGCAACTTCCAAAGGAGGTGCTGTTGAAATACCTCCAGAAATTCTGTGGACTTTGAATTATCATAACGTTTTAACCAAGCTTATCTGAGGGCAAATAAATACTCGTTGGAAAGATACTGAAGTTAACTTTAACTTTGATATTCAGCTCGAGTCATGAAAATGCCCAGCACCAGGTCAAAATCTGGGATATGTAGAAACTGGTCATTCTGGCAGAGGGATGACAGTTGAACTCATTTGAGAGATTGTTGTACCCTAGGGGGTTTAAGTACTTCCATTGGGGTAGAACATACTCACGAGTGATTATCTTCAACTAGCGAAAGATTTGAGTATATGTCATACTCAAGTTTGTTTTGCTAGAGACCATGTTTGTGTCGTATTGAAGATAAAAGGGTATTATACGTGATGACAAAGCGATGCTAACGTCTCGTAGTGACCAAACCTAGTTGAGATGAACTTCCAAATAGGAAGTTCATCAAGTTGGATTTAACTAGCTTGTATTTGGTCTGGTAATGGTGTAGCTTGTGTAAAGTTATTACATTATCTGTATACGAGATGTATCGCATGTTTTTACTGTCATTATATTTTACACCTATTTTATTGGACTGCATGAAGTATGTTGCGGGACTGATGTTATTCTCGTATGGTTGCAGATGGTTCGCACTCGGACCACGCATGAGATCGGTGGCTCTAGCCAGCAGGGGGGTGATGACTCCCAGCCACCTGCCTACGACAGCACCCCGCAGCAACAACCACCACCGCCACCTCCGCTTACACTAGCGGATGTGATCGCGGGCCTGGTGGGTAATCGTGAGGAGCAGACCAACCTGCTCCTCACGATCGTGCAAAATACGTCTCAGGCGGGGGGGGGCGTCAAGAGAGGGGGCCCCATGAGCCACACGTGGTGACGTACTCGGACTTCATGAGTACGCACCCTCCGGTGTTCACTGAAGCAGCAGAACCCCTGGAGACCGACAACTGGCTGCGGACAATTGAGTCCAAGTTCGGGCTGCTCCAATGTACGGAGCGGCAGAAGACTCTGTTCGCGGCGCAGCAGCTTTATGGTGCCGCTGGTGTGTGATGGGCGAACTATGTCGCCTCACTGCCGTCTGGCCATGCCGTGGAGTGGGAAGAATTCCGGGAGGCGTTCCGTGCCTACCATATCCCTCCTGGGATAATGAAGAAGAAGTTCCAAGAGTTCTTGGAGCTGAAGCAGGGTGGGAGGAGTGCCCACGACTACTCCCGTGCCTTGAACCATCTGGCGCAATATGCGTCGGATTATGTCTCCACCGAGAAGAAGAAGCGAGAGCACTTCTGTCGTGGATTACATCCCGAGATGAAGACGCATCTCGTCCAATGCAATCGCGGCACGTTCAATGATCTAGTCAACGCCACGATAATGCAAGAAGATGCTCAGCGGGAGTTGGCGGCTGAGCAGCGGAAGCGCAGCACTCCACCCAGCAGTGGAGGTGGAGATCCCCAGAAATACCACATGGTGTATCGGACACCATCCGGTCAGCAGTGGCATCCACCGGCGCGACCCCAGCAGTTCAGGGGTCGTTCTTTCCAGGCACCCCAGTTCCAACCCCCGATGCCACCACCGTGACTGCAACAACAGAAGCAGAAACAGATGGTACCCCGGGCGTTTCCACTGCCACAACGCGCCCCGGGTTTCTGTCCGCCGATCAGCGGAGGACATCCTCACTACACTTGTTTTACGTGTGGTCAGGCGGGCCATTTCTCGAAGGACTGTCCCCAGGGGCAGCAGAGAAGCGGGCAAGCCCAGTTCCAAGGCGGTGCTTGAGGCCTACCTCCAGCCAAGAAGGTTGGTTAGCAAACTGGGGGCGTTCGCAACCTCGACAATGAGGACGCCCCAGATGGAGACAACGTGCTGACGGGTACGTTCACTCTCAACGATCAAGCAATCATCATATTATTTGATTCGGGTGCAACCCACAACTTTATAAGTGCATCATATGTGGTTAAGCATCAACTGGAAGCCTTTCCAACCAAGTGCTCTCATATGATCTGCTCACCGGGAGGAAAGATTTCAGCAACTATGATGATTCCAAAAGCACCTCTGTGCTTAGGTGGGAAGATATATCCCACCACTCTGATTATCCTTGAGGGGGAAAAGATTGATGCGATCTTAGGGATGTCATGGCTCAGTTACCTTGGCGCTGTCCTAGAAACCTTATCACGGACGGTTCACCTCAACTCCCCACTACACCGTCCGCAATCCCTCATACTAGACAATCCAGTCCCGGAAGTTTCAGCAACTTATAACACTGAAGCTCTCAAGCTACAGGACATCCCCGTAGCCCAGGAATACCCTGACGTGTTTCCGGATGATCTTCCGGGCATGCCACCTGAACGGGATGTAGAGTTTAAGATTGAGCTTGCACCCGGGACTACTCCCATCTCGCGGAGACCATACAAAATGGCTCCAAACGTGCTGGCTGAATTGAAAGAGCAGCTCAATGATCTGTTGAGCAAAGATTTCATTTGACCGAGTTCCTCGCCTTGGGGATGCTCGGCGCTGTTCGTCAAGAAGAAGGATGAAACCTTGAGGCTGTGTGTAGATTACCGGCCGCTCAACGCCATCACCATCACGAACAAATACCCACTGCCCCGCACTGGCATCCTGTTTGATCAGCTTGTGGGTGCAAGTGTGTTCTCCATGATGGACCTTCGCTCCAGGTATCATCAAATAAAAATCCGGGCGGAGGATATCCCGAAGACGGCCTTCTCGATGAGATATGTCTTATATGAATATCTCGTCATGTATTTTGGTCTCACCAATGCACCGGCACATTTCATGTATCGAACTCGGTGTTCATGCCGGAGCTGGACAAGTTCGTTGTGGTGTTCATCGATGATATCTTGGTCTACTCCAAGACAGAAGCAGAACACACCGAACACTTGAGAATTGTTCTTCAACGATTGTGGGACCATAAGCTCTACGCCAAGTTCAGCAAATGTGAGTTCTGGATCAGCCAAGTGCCATTTTTGGGACAGATTATCTCAGCGGAAGGCATCGCGGTTGACCCAAGAAAAATTGAGCAAGTGCTAAAATGGAAAGCCCCTACTTCTGTCCATGATGTCAGAAGCTTCCTCGGTTTAGCAGGATATTACTGGAGATTCATTCCAAGCTTCTCCAAGCTTGCTAAGCCGATGACAGAGTTACCGAAAAAGAGAACAAAATATATTTGGAACTTAGCATGTGAAGGAGCGTTCCAAGCATTAGTGAAGAATCTCATAACAGACCCGGTTTTAGCTCAACCGGATACGACCAAGCCCTTCGACGTGTATTGTGATGCCTCCGGTATCGGGCTCGGCTGCGTGTTGATGCAAGAAGGATGTGTGGTCGCATATGGCTCACGCCAACTTCGAAACCATGAGCAGCACTATTCGACTCATGATCTTGAGCTTGCTGCTGTGGTTTTGACGCTGAAAATGTGAAGGCACTATCTCCTGGGGAATTTGGTGCACCTCTACACCGACCACAAGAGCTTGAAGTATATTTTCACCGAGAAGGAGCTGAATATGAGGCAAATGAGGTGGTTAGAACTAATCAAAGATTATGAGATTGAGGTTCATTACCACCCCGCCAACGGGAATGTGGTTGCCAACGCACTGAGTCGGAAATCTCATATCCATAACCTCACCATTACCCCGGTGGAAGAGGATGAGCCAAGTTTGTACTTGGTTCCTTATGGGTCACTCTACAACCTTGCTCTCATCCCTACCATTAGGGAGGACATCATTGCAGCTCAGCAAGTTGATAAGTGTATGGCGCATCTCCGGAGACGGATAGACAATGGGGAAATCAAATGTTTCCGGAAAGATGATGAGGGGACGCTATGGTTCAATGACCGCAAAGTCGTACCCCGGAATATGGAGCTGACGAAGAAGATACTTGATGATGCTCACTTGTCTAAATTCTTCATTCATCCGGGCAGCAACAAATGTACCAAGATTTGAAGAGAAAATTTTGGTGGACACGGATGAAGTGGGAAGTGGCTAAATATGTATCCGAGTGTGATACGTGTAGACGAGTGAAAGCGGATCATATGATGAAATCAGGGCTGCTGCAACCCCTGAAAATCCCGGCATGGAAATGGGAAGATGTGAGCATGGATTTCATTGTGGGATTACCCCTGACTTCCAACAAGCATGATTCCAGACCGATTAACCAAGTCGGCTCACTTCATTCCTGTGCATACACGTTACAATGCCAGCAAATATTCAGAGCTGTACATTGCAAGAATTCTATGCTTACATGGGGTACCCAAGACCATAGTCTCAGATCGAGGTGCTTTATTTGTGTCTCATTTTTGGGAGCAATTGCACGCTGAATTGGGTACTAAGCTGATTTGAAGCTCCGCCTATCACCCTCAGACAGATGGGCAAACAGAGAGGGTGAACCAAGTACTAGAAGACATGTTGAGAGCGTGTGCCATCCACCACGGTAGAAACTGGGATGATCATCTACCGTTGGCGGAATTCTCGTACAACAATGGTTATCAAGCGAGTATCAAGATGGCACCATATGGGGCTCTCTACGGTCGCAAATGCCGCACCACATTAAACTGGTGCGAGTCCGGTGAAAGGGTCATGTTCGGGGTTGATGTGGTGAACGATGCCGAAGAGCGCGTTCGGATGATTCAAGCCAACTTAAAGGCCGCTCAATCCCGACAGAAAAGCTATGCTGATAAGAGGCGTAGGCCGCTGCACTTTGACGTCAGGGAACACGTATACCTCCATGTATCTCCGATGAAGGGTGTGCACCGATTCGGCGTGAAGGGGAAGCTCGCCCCCAGATTTATTGGACCCTATTTTATCACCGAGAAATGTGGAATAGTGGCGTATATACTGGAGCCACCGGCATCTCTCGCTGGTGTTCATAACGTTTTCCATGTTTCACAACTACAAAAATGTCTGAAATATACGGCTTCTGTTCCCACCGATGACATCGGCGAGCTGCAACCGGATTTGACGTATGCTGAATATCCGGTGGCAATTATAGATGAGAAGGCCCGGACCACACGTATCCGAACGCTGTGGTTCTACAAGATACTGTGGAGTAACCACACCGCCGAAGAAGCGACGTGGGAGAGCGAGGAATTCCTTCGCTCAAACTACCCGGAGTTCCTATTACATCGCTGTCTCTTCTTTTGTAATCTCGGGATGAGATTCTTTTAAGGGGGGAGGGATGTAAGAGCCCAAGAACGTGACTTGCAAAAGTGTTCTTTTCATCACCTCACAACACCACAGTTAATTTTGTAGATAGCTTATGAGCACTTGCGAAGAGCAAGTAAACACCATCAAAAGGGGTGATTAGAGGGGAAAGCCCTAATTTCAAAAAGTAGGAGTCATGCACATAAACATAAAAGGTTGAGCTCACCCCTATACCTTAAATAGTCTTGAGAAGGCTCAGGCCAAATTTCATGCAAATCCAATACTTTTTGAGGAACTTTTGGAGACATTTGAAAAAGGGGCCAATTTGAATGCAAATTCAAATTTCAGCCACTTCCATCACTTGAATTCAAAAGTTGGCTTCATATTCAAACTCAGCACACTTTTCTGTGTTAGTCCACCAATTTTCATCCTCATTGGAGTTCATCTTGTCGGGGGCTAAATTTGCATTAATTCAAAACTGAATTTGAATTTCAGTTCAAATGTGCAGCAAATTTAGCAAAACCAGTTTCAAATTGAGGATATCAAATTCAAACCATGACTTTGGGGCTAACTCTCTCATTCAATTGTGAGTAGCTGGGATCCATTAAGTAAAAATTTGGAAAAGAATTAGAGGGACAGCTGGGGCCCACTGGTCAGTGATTCAGCTCTACTAAACCGACTCAAACCGAAGGAAATCAACCACGGCGACCGTCCGGCGTGTGCAGAGGCCACTAGCTCGCTCGGGGCTTCCACCTCACGATGAAAATTTTTGGCTAAAAGGCCAGCACACCGAGCTGCTCCACCCTTCCTTCTGTTCCCGAGCGAAAACAAACACGTTCCGAGCTATTCTCCAGAACCCGCGCAAGAACTCGTCGCCGTTTCCTCTGATCACCGGTGACCGGCCAATCCCGGCTGCTTCACGCGCCACCACCAGAGAAGAAAAGGTGCGCCCGCGAGTGAGGATGCTGTAGGAGGAAACCTTTCACCGTTTCATGCGGGGTAGAGCGAGAATTCCGAGTTTTCCCCCACAGTGCACCTTAGGGTTAGAAATCGGCCATTGGCGAAATTCGTTGCACAGAGGCAACCGCCGGTCGAGCTGCAGCTCACACACGCTCTAGACACTCGTGCGCGTCTTTCCGAGCAAGAACCCGCAGGAACAACCATCATAAACCCTAGTTTCACCGATAACAGTCTGGTGGAAGAGAGGGTCGCCGGTGAGGTCCAGGTTGCCAGCCATTTAGGTCGCAACCAAGGTCATGCCGAGTTTCCCGAGGCTTCCCTGGACGTGGTGACGCGATTAGCGCGTGAAGGGGTGGTCAAGAGGATGGGAACACGTTGCCGATGTTGCACAGATACATAGCGCTCGTCGCCGGCGAGCTACGGCGGTTAACCAGCGGTGGCATGATGTCCAACGTGTTCAGTGTCCAAAGTTACGTGGGGGCGGCAAGTCTCACCGTCGCTGGCGAGCCACAGGAAAAATTTCAGACCCATCCAAGTTCATTTAGTCCCCGTAATGGTGTGATTAATTGAACTGCCCTGAGAAAATAGAAAAATGTACAGAAACATTTTTCAGATTTTCTCAAATCTTGATTAGGGCATAACTTCATCTAGAATTCTTCAAATAACATGAAACCAATTCCATTAGAACCATCTCAAACTCTAGTTTACAGAAAGTAATGGTTGGAGCCATGAAAATCCGTGGAAATCCCTAGAGGCCCTACCAATGACCAAATAGGCTTTTATTTGTACAAGGCTCAAATGAACTTTGTTTCAAATGAAACTTGGTCAAGACTCTGGTTAGGACCCTACCAAACCACCATAAAAATTTCAGAACAAAAGGGGAAGGCTAGATAGAGTTATGGCAATTACTTATTCAGTTCTAAACATTGCATTTAAATTGACATATAGTATATCGTTTACGTGTAGTCGCTGAAGGCGAGGAGACCCTGGAAGTGCTCGACTTCCTTCTTCCGGACGAAGTCTTAACATCTGACCAGCAGCAACAAGGTAAGCCCCGGTTTACATTAACCAATTTTACAAAGTTTTTCTCTATGAAGACGTAGTATATGGTATGGATGTGCATTAGTTGTAGGATGGATGAAACCCAAGTGCATAACCAGATTTTTCCTATAAGAGTGAGGGTAGTGTCTAAGTCCTCGAGTAGACAAGCGATGCTTAATGATTAATAGAACTTCGGTACAAGTCGAGTAGTTGGAATCTACTCGCGAGTTAGGCTTTGGGACACACGGGATTGGTTCGAGTGATGTGAGATCGTTTTAGTAAGAAAATGAGACTAGGCAGGGGCTAGGGCGCAGCAAGAGGAAGTCTTGTGTGCGCAGCCCTGTCCGTGTTGATTGAGGACTGATCCGTGTGCGGCCCTGCTGAACAAGTATTGAACGTACCGAAGGCATATCGGATATATGGGCCCCGATAAACCGATGTAACCTATACCTCCGGGCGTCGAGGCATAATGCACCAATTTATAGGTGTAGGCTGAGAGCAGCAAGGTGGAAATCTGCTAACAGACATAGAGAGATGCTCCGTGTAGGGAACCTCCTGCTCGCTTCGGTGCGACCAGTTCGACGTTTGGGCTGTTGTGTGAAAGGTTGTTCCCTACGACATCGAGTGAGCGTGCTGTGTAGCTCCACGGGTGGGCGTACGTGACGTGCTATTCGGGTATCCCTGCAGGTGTATATCGAGTCGATTCGCCATACCTCGTGATGATGAGTACCGCTTGTTCACTGTGCTGTAACGTAGATAAATTATGGAATGTTATGATTCAATTCTGCTGATATGTATTATTGTATTGATATATGTGTGCCACCAAATATTGCTTACTAAATTTCATATTCAAGAACTGTTAAGTTGTGGCTAAAAGATGAACTAAGGATGAAGTTGTAGGCGTGTCCATTTGCTGAAATTTACCATCCCATGTTCGTTGTAAACTGCATGTATTGTTTCATGCCTAGGTGAGTCGGTTAAGTCTTGTTGAGCCATCATGCTCACGGTTGCCGTTATAAGTGTTTTTCAGGTGATGACTACCCCACGGACTCGGGTTACGAGTCAACCGGCGAGGGCTACCCTTCGTCGGGGACCACGGCTGAGTGGGAGCCGTACATGCCGCGCTGAGCTGAGATGTGCAGCTAGTGTGGGTTGCCCATAGGGCTGGGCAACCGACTTTTTCGAGGTAGATGGTGTGAGTTGTATAAACTTAGTTTCCGCTGTTGTAATCTAAACATTAGTTTGTAACTGAAGTCCATTACTACTTTGTACATTTCAGTTGGTTTTCTATGTAATACAATATTGTTCTTATGATGTGTGTTGTCGGGTGTCGCATTGTGCGGCACCACCCTCTGTGATCCTGGATGAGCGGATTCCGGTCCGCCACAAAAACTTCAGATTTGGGCTCAAAATTCAGAGAAGCCTTGTACTTGTGGGAATTTTGGAGACCACAAGGTTCAATGGAATGACATGACCCCACGGTCTTGTCGAGCCAGGATCACGCTGAGGGGTGCTGCGTTGCACAGCACCGAATAACACACATCAAAGGTACAAAGCGGGAGCAAAACTTTTATTACATAAAGTGGTTTATGAACATTTTTACATCAAGATAGGTCCAGTCTACACTCACGGGCGTAGACTACGCATCAAGTTCACGTTCAGCACATGAACGTGTCCTTGCTAGCACACACGCACACTAACACGGCGGCGTGCACGACTCCCACTCGACGGGGTTCCCCTCCTGGGGTTCCGTCTCCTCTTCGGCAGTCCCTTCCTCATAGAACCCTGCAAAAGCTTCAAACACAAGCAGTGAGCACGAAGGCTCAGCAAGTCTGACCCGTCTCACCTAAACATGGAACTTCTACATGAGGGGTGATGGGTACATGAGGTAAAACCATTTGCAAAGGACTCGCGTAATTATTGGAACCTTACTTTCAAATTTTTAGCAGCAGGTTGTGGAGAACCTTACGCTAAGGCACATGAGAGAGCCGCAATCAAACGAGAAATGCATTTCTCTCATGTACTTTGCCCAAAGTTGAAAGGAACTTTAATTAGCTCTAGACTACAGCAAATCATTAACAATCAAGTCCATCTTTCACTCAGCAACATTTTAACATGTAACTAGCCTGTTTTTTCAACGTCACGGTACAGTGAACAATTGGTACTCACTGACCGCGAGGGACGGCGATTATAATCGATTTACACCTGCAGGGTTACCCGAACAACCCGTCACGTACGCCCGTACTCAATGTTGCCTACAACAACCATCACGGACGACGTACGCAACTACCTTTCACCCGTTAGCCAAATGTTGAACCGGTCCAATCGTCCCGAGCAAGGGGTCTCTGCACGCGCATCTCAGTGCCGCCAGCCGATTTACACCTCGAGCTCTCAACCTACCCTCTGAACAACCAGCTATGCCTCAACACCCAGCTACCCGAGTTACATCGGTTTCCCGGTTCCCATATAGCCGGTAGGTCAACAGTACTGTTCTAGCTTGTTCAACAGGCCCGCACACGGCTCGGTCCTCAATCGACACAAGCGGAGCTATAGCACACAGGCCCCAAAGTCCTGCTGCCCTTACCCTCCCCTTGGTGTCATTTTCTTGCCATGTGTTTCATGTGCTATCTCTACCCGAGTCGAGTACCTCTAGCCTCTGCTCGCGAGTAGTTCCAACTACTCGACTTGTACCGAATCCTACCCTAACTTAGCTTTGCAGTAGCTAACGGGGTTTGCAATCCTAAACCCAACCCATGGTTTTCTTGGCTATGCAATTGGGTTTCCAAACAAGACTCTAATGCAAAGAATCATAATACTCAAGTAAGTGCTCAAAACAATAAAAATTTGTAAAAGGTTAATGCAAACCGGAGCTTGCCTTGCTGCTCTTGGTCGTAGTTCAGGGATATTTTGGTGAACATCCCAGCAAAATTTCAGGATTTTCCTCCAAAGGATCCTCCAGTTAAAATTCCAAACAGTTTAAACTTTGAGGAATTAATTCTTGAGAAATAAGGATTTTCATGAAGCGAAACTTGATTTGCTGGAAAGTACTCAGAGAGCTGAATCGAACAAAATTTGGTTCACTCGATTTGGAGCTTTCTAGCCAAGGTTATGAGGATTTGAAGTTTGAAGGAAATCTGAAAATCGGGGAAAAAGTTTAAATCTGCCAGGGCCCGCGGGGACAGGTGTTAGGCGCGGAGGCGACCGCACACTGAGGCCCACAGGGTCTTTGCGTGCCAGCACACCTGATCCCGGCCACACCCGATCCTGATTTAAAATTTTGAGCTGCTGACGCGTGGGCCAGCCGGCTTCGTCTTCCTCCTGACAAACTCTCGCGCCCGCGCCGCCTCCCCTCGCCGGAGTAGACTCGGAGCTCGCCGGACTGTCGCTTCCGGCCATCGCACGGTCTGAAACTCGCCGCCAGGGGGTTTTCGACGTCGAGGAACACATCTGTGGGGTCAGCTCGAGCTGGCGGTGAACGGAAATAGCCCGGCGACGTGCGGCGGCCTCGGTTGAGGTTCGGAGCCGTCGGCCGTGGGTTCTAACCAGCCATAGCCTCGAACAATCGGTTCTAGAGCATCAGTATACCTCTAGGAAGATCGAAAAGGAGTAAAAAGGGTTCAAAGATGGCGGCAAGTCGGTCGGCACCGTGTGACCGAGCGTGCCCGCCATGAGTGCCCTTGATCGAGCTCGAAATTCGTCACTCCTAGATGGTTTCATACCACAGATGCAGAAAGGAACTTGATCGCCGGCTAGTCCAACGCCAATGTGCAGGATTTGATAACTAAAGAAAGATCACAGAGCGAGAATTTGAAGAATCCGTACCGGAAGCTCGGTTTAAGGTCGCCGGAGCAAAAGCTGGAAATTCGCTGTGGATTCTTCACGGTTTGCTCCCAAACTTGGAGGAGAGCAACACAGTGGTCGCGCGCTCCTGTTGCCTCTCTTGCTGGCCCGTGAAAACGCCTGTGGAACGCTGTCCACGAGCGCCTGACCTTCGGCTGAGGCTAGGTCGCCGCTGTGGCGATCGTTCTCGGGCAAGGGAGGTCGGAGCTCGGGGTTTTTGGCGTTGGGGAGGTGGAGTGCGACCTCAGGTTGCCGTCCAGCAGCTCAGGGAAGGAGGAGGCGAGATGTTTTCGCGGTTTTCCCGATCGAGCAGGGAGGCGGCAGGCTGGGGCTCGGTGTTCACGGGAGAAGGGGAAGCGAGCGGTGCCTGCCTCGGTGGAGCGCCTTAAGAGGGCCCTGGAACCGCCCTTGGACTCGTGTGTGGGCGCGGGAAGCAGCTGGTGGCGCTGCTCCTCCTCGGTGGCGAGCGCAGCTGCTCCCAGGCGTTGAACCGTCAGCTGCTCGGTGGAAGTTCCCACCGAGACTGTGACTTTTGGGTGCAAGTCTCCCCTCTTCTCTCTATGACATGTGGGTCCCACCCGAGGTTTTAACCTCTGAAATTTACTACTAATCACTGTTGTAAACAGTGAGCCCCAAAATACCCATGGTGATTCAAATTATTCACCCATGAGCCATTTGAATTGATTAGAATTCAAATTGGGATTGGTTTGAATGAATTTCAGCACAAGTTCAGTTTGGAATTCAAATAAAGTTTGAATTTGTCCCACTTAGCTCATGTCAAGATCAACTCCAAATGGAGTGAAAATTGGAGTGTGAGCTCACAAAATTGTGCTGAACAAGAATATGTCTCCCACTTTTGAATTCATGGGATAAAAACAGTTTGAATTTCAATTAGTTTTCAAACTGCCCTCTTTCTAGCTATACCCAAAATGACCTCAAAAAGTTTTGAATTTGGGTGAAACTTGGCATGGACATCCCTAGCAATGTGTAGAAGTTTTCATATGCCCAGCCCCTCTATATCACATGTGGGAAATACCACTTTTGCAATATGTGAGTTTGTTCTCTAATGAGCATGTTGATGGTGGTTACTTGCTCTTCATTTGTGTTCATCAACTTGCTTCAAATGAGGTGTGTGATGTGGTGATGAACACTTTAAACATGTGTCAAAAACTGAGGCCCTTACATTCCTCCCCCTTAAAAGAATCTTGTCCCGAGATTATAAGGTGAAAATGAGAGAGAGGACGGTGGAAAATTATCGGATATGCGATGTGAAAAAGTCAGGGTAGTTAACGCTTAGAAATCCTTCGCTCTCCCATGTCGCTTCGTCCACGGAGTGATTACTCCATAGAACCTTGTAGAACCACAACGTACGGTTGCGTGTGCTTCGGGCCTTTTCGTCAATTTCTGAACCGGTTCCTCCCGATAGGTGAGATCCGGTTGCAGTTCTTCAATGTCTTCCAGCTGAACGGTAGTTGATAGCTTGAGACACTTCCTCAGCTGGGAAATGTGAAAGACGTCGTGCACACCGGAAATTTCTTCTGGTAATTTCAGCCGGTATGCTACTGATCCACATCTTTCGGAAATCTGAAATGGACCGATGAATCGGGGTGCCAACTTTCCTCTCACCCCAAATCTGTTGACGCCCTTCATTGGAGACACACGTAGATATACGTGATCCCTGACTTCGAATTGTAATGGGCGTCTTCTCCGGTCCGCATACTGTTTCTGACGGGATTGGGCGGCTTTTAGGTTCGCTTGAATCAGTCGAACCTTTTCTTCCGCGTGGTTGACAAGGTCAATCCCGAAGGTAATCCTTTCGCCAGACTCACACCAATTCAATGGTGTGTGGCATTTTCTTCTGTATAGCGCCTCGTAGGGTGCCATCTTCGTGCTTGCTTGGTACCCATTGTTGTACGAGAACTCGGCTAACGGCAAGTGATCATCCCAATTCTTGCCGTGGTTGATAGCGCAAGCTCGTAGCATGTCTTCTAAGATCTGATTTACCCGCTCGGTTTGTCCATCCGTCTGCGGGTGGTACGCTGAACTACGGATCAGCTTCGTGCCCAATGCAGCGTGCAGCTGCTCCCAAAAACGGGACACAAATAAAGTGCCCCGATCCGATATTATGGTACGGGGTACACCGTACAAGCATAGGATCCGCGAGATGTACAGTTCAGCGTACTTCTTGGCGTTGTAGTTGGTGTTGACCGGGATGAAATGGGCAACTTTGGTGAGCCGATCGACGATCACCCACACAGAATCATGTTTCTGCAAAGTGGTGGGTAAACCGATGATGAAATCCATGCTCACGTCCTCCCACTTCCAGGTAGGGACGCCCAGTGGTTGTAGCAGTCCCGGTTTCCGCATATGGTCTGCCTTCACCCTTCGACTTGTATCACACTCGGACACGTACTTCGCGATCTCCCACTTCATCTGTGTCCACCAAAACTTGCTTCTGAGTTCTTGATATATTTTGTTGCTGCCGTGGTGAATAGAAAATTTTGATAAGTGAGCCTCATAAAAAATTTCATTGGTAGCTCTGGGTTACGGGGTACGACGATCCGGTCCTTGAACCATAGGACGCCGTCTCCGTCCTTCCGGAAACATTTCAACTCCCCACTGTCTACACGTCTCCGCAAATGCGACATGCCCTTGTCATGTTTCTGAGCTGCCGCTATCTCTTCACGGATGGTGGGGATCAAAGCTAGGTTGTAGAGAGCTCCGCGTGGAATCACATGTAGTGGTGGTTCGCTCTCTTCCAACGGTGTGATGGTCAGATTGTTGACGTGTGACTTGTGGCTCAGCGCATCTGCCACTACGTTTGCCTTGCCCGGATGATAATGGATCTCTATTTCGTAATCCTTTATCAGTTCCAACCATCTTCGCTGCCTCATGTTCAGCTCCTTCTGAGTGAATATGTACTTGAGGCTTTTGTGGTCGGTATATAGATGTACGAGGTTACCGAGTAGGTAGTGCCTCCACATTTTCAGTGCAAGTACCACGGCAGCGAGCTCCAAATCGTGAGTTGGATAATTTTGCTCATGGCTTCTAAGCTGCCGTGACTCATACACGACCACCCTTCGGTCTTGCATCAGCACACATCCGAGCCCAATAACAGATGCATTGCAGTACACATCGAACGGTTTTGTTGTGTCTGGCTGCGCCAAAACCAGTGCTGATGTCAGGTGCTTGACTAAAGCCTTGAATGCTGCTTCACATGCTGGACTCCAAACATATTTGGTAGCCTTCTTCAGCAGCTCCGTCATAGGCTTGGCAACCTTCGAGAAGTTCGGAATGAACTTCCGATAATATCCCGCGAGTCCGAGGAAACTCCGTACCTCGTGAACAGTTCTCAGGGATTTCCATTTCAGCACTTGAGTGATCTTGCTCGGGTCTACAGCGATACCCTCCGCTGAAATGATATGCCCGAGAAATGGCACTTGCGATATCCAGAACTCGCATTTGCTGAATTTCGCGTATAGCTTGTGATCCCGCAGCCGTTGCAAGACTATACGCAGATGCTTCTTGTGATCTTCCTCCGACTTGGAATATACCAGAATGTCGTCGATGAAGACCACGACAAACTTGTCCAGCTCTGGCATAAATACCGAGTTCATCAAGTACATGAAGTGAGCTGGAGCATTGGTGAGGCCGAAGGACATGACCAGGTACTCATAAGTCCGTACCTCGTCGAGAAAGCTGTCTTTGGAATGTCCTCCGCCCTTATCTTAATCTGATGGTACCCGGATCTTGAGTCCATCTTGGAAAAGATCTTTGCTTCGACTAACTGATCAAACAACATGTCGATCCATGGAAACGGGTACTTGTTCTTGATGGTTACAGCATTTAATGGACGATAGTCCACGCAAAGCCGTAACGTCTCATCCTTCTTCTTTACGAATAATGCCAAACAGCCCCATGGCGAGGAGCTCAGCATAATAAAACCCTTCCCCAGGAGGTCCGTGAGCTGAGTCTTCAGTTCAGCCAACTCCTTGGGCGCCATCTTGTACGGCCTTCGGGATATCGGCATGGTTCCCGGTGCAAGTTCAATCTTGAACTCCACCACTCTATCGGGCGGCATCCCCGGTAAATCATCCGGGAACACATCAGGGAACTCTCAGACCACTGGAATATCTTCCAATCTGATGGTTGTGGCTTGGTAGACACTTGGAAGTTTTACTTCTGGACTGTCCAGAAATAAGGAGTGAGACTCGTGCACTTCTGAGTTCAAGTGCACAACTCGGAGGACGGTGTCTAAAACAGCGCCGTGGCGGGTCAACCATGACATCCCTAAGATGACATCAACCTTTTGTCCCTCTAAGATTATTAGAGACGTAGGGTAGACTCTACCCTCTAAGCACAATGGCGATTTTGGGACCATCATGCTTGCTGAAATTTTCCCACCCGGTGAACAGATCATATAAGGACTATCGGTGGGTAGTATTTGCAAGCTAGATTTATCAATGAAAGCTTGGCTAATGAAGCTATGCGTGGCGCCTGAATCAAATAGTACTATAGCGGGATGCTGGTGGAGTTGGAACATACCCGCAAGGATTTGCTCGCCCTCCGGCACGTCCTCTATGGCAAGCTGGTGGACGGTGCCGGGCCTAGGGTTTGCCCGCCGCGCATTAGTGGGGTTCCGGGGTTGATTCCTCCCCGGAAACGGTGGTGCAACTCCGCTGCCTTGCCTCTCTAGACAACTGCTGGCGAAGTGTCCTGGACGACCACACTTGTAACATGTGGCCGCTGCGGGTGTAGTGCTCGGGGGACGAAAGCCCGGCATGCGCTGCTGAGGTGCATACGCACGCGGCATCGCCCGCTGCTGTTGTTGTTGTTGTGGAGGTGGTGCTGGCAATGCCGGCCTGAATGCCGGTGAAGAGTACGGCCGACTGCGGAAAGGCATCGACCTCTGAGGTGGCTGCCAGCGTGAACCTGATGGTGGGTGATTCACCATCTGAAACTTCTGAGAAGGACCGCCTCCTTATCCGCTGCTCTGCGGCGCGCTTCACTTTCGCTCCGCCGCCGCCAACTCCTTGCCGGAGTCCTCTTGAACAATCACAGCGTCAATGATGTCGTTGAGGCTGCCGCGATTGAACATCGCCAACTTGTCCTTCAGGAGCGGATTAAGCCCCTGGTAAAAGTGGTCCCGCCGCTTCTCGTCGGTATCTGCGTGATACGACACGTAGAGCGCGAGATCGTTGAACGCCCTGGAGTATTCCAGCGCGTTCTGGCTCCCTTGTTGCAGGTGTAAGAATTCCTGCGTCTTCCTCTTCATCAAGCCTGGCGGTATGTGATAGGCCCTGAAGGCCGTCCGGAACTCCATCCAGATCATAACTCGGTCGGTGGGCTGTGAAGCACAAAAGTTTGCCCACCACATGCTCTCAGATCCTTGGAGCTGCTGGACCGCGAACTGAGGCTTGCGCTGCTCACTTATCTGGAGCAGCCCGAACTTCAGTTCTATTGCGCGGAGCCAGTTGTCCGCGTCAAGAGGTTCATCCGCCCTTGAGAATTCCGGGGGATGAGTCGCCAGGAAGTCGGAGTAGGAGCTCTATTGACGCTCCTCACGGTCTTGACGTCTCTCTGGGCGAGACGTATTAGCGATAAGAGTTTGCAGCAACTCCGTGTGCTGCTGATGGGAACCCGCCATTGCCGCGACGATGTCGGCCAATGTAACCCTTGGCAGTGGCGGTGGCAGTGTTTGCTATTGCTGTTGCTGCTGTTGCTGCTGCTGTCCCGAGGAGTCCTCGGGAGGCTGTTGGGAGGTCTCTCCCCCTTGGCTAGTACCCCAACGTCCGGGTTGGCACGAGTACGCGTCATTCTGAAATTCAAAACAGCAGAGATTAGCACATGTCTTACTTAAAATTCCATAAGCAACAGTAGGTATTGAAGTGACACATGAATAATTTGCACAACATTCACATATATTGATAAAGCATGAACTTTATACAAGATACATTATTCTGGGGCCTCCGAGAAGTTGTGCTCATGTCGTCACTACCTATACATACGCTACTGCCTACATGACATGTCACCGATTACAAAAGTTGGGTTACACTACCGTAGCTGCCCTACTTGGCAACTGTAACCCCCTATTCAGAGTAGAACTCGACCTCCTGCGGGTCGTCCTCCTCCGGTACCTCTGCTGGTGGCTCTGGATCTACCACCTCTTCTCCCATCTCGGGTTCTCCCATTGCTGGAAGGCCCAAGACTACCGGTATGCCCAATACCGGAGGTACGAGGTCCTGCAATGCATGCACCTCGTCCATAGCCTGATTGTAGTCCTCTTCCCAGCCTTGCCCTTCCTCAAATAGCGTTGTCTCGCTCTTGAGTAAGGTCCTCGTTCTGCTGGGTCAGATTCTGTACCAGTTCTTGCAATGCCGCGATGCCGACACGGCTCTTCTTCTTTGCCTTCTTCGTACGATGCAACTGATTGTGCTGTTCATTCAGTCGCTTGATCGTCGGAAGGAGCACATTACGGAGTGCGCTGTGAGCACTCTCGAAATGGTCTCCACGGCTCGTGCTCTCCTTGAGCTTCGTGGCGAGATGCTCCGTATGAACAGCTTGGCTGTCCATCATGGTGTTTCCCACCCTCATCTGGAGGCTGAGGTTTGCCTCCGTGGGGTTGTACCTTGGGCAACTCGGATCTGTTGCCTCCAGGTACCTCTCTTCCCGCACATGCTGAGCCCGTACCTCCACCGGAACGAGCGCGTATGGAGTGCCCTCCATAGCCTGCACGTGTAGTTGGCAGAAACGTGACATGGTGTCACGGGCTGCCACTTGCCACATTCCCTCCGGTTGTCTACCTCTCACAGTGACGGTGAACGGCGCCCACCCGGGTGGCGTAGGTCCTGCAGGGACTTCGACATGGATTGTCCACGTCTTGTTCCCCTCTTTGCCTTCTTCCTTGGCGAAGTATTGCGGCATCTGGTTGTACCCGAAATATTGAAGCATATGCCTCAATGCTTCCGGATAGCCGCTGCGGTGAGAACAGTGGGACACCACCCACCCGTTCTCCAACTGCTTATCCGCTGTCATCTGTAAAAATGTATTTGAGAATGTCAAATATCGATTTGAACAGTAAACCATTGAGTTATAACATAAAACATGTCATTGAACCCATAAAACTTGGAAACATAGTTCAAATTTTAAACAAATTTGACTGCTGATCTGCTGTCTGCATGACAGCCCTAACCAGTTCCCATTTCAACCTGATTTAGGCCATGTTAAAGGCAAAACCAATTCTGGAGCTCAACATCAAAGTTAAATCTAACTTCAATATCTTTCCAGAAAGTATTTGCTTGGCCTAAGATTTGTCATGGTTCAAAATTTATGAGATGTCAAAGTTAACAGAATTTCTGGAGAAATTTGGACAGCACCTCCCTGCTTTAGGTACTGATTTGATCTAAGAATTCCAGTTAATTCTGTTCCTAATCTGACAAAACCTTATGTCACAAAGTTTTAACCCATCTCATAAGCTTTCCATAACTACCTCATTTTCTATTTTTGGATTTTTATGCAGGAAGTTATACTCAATTTACAGAGAGTTTACAGAGATTCTTCACTCTGTCCTGGTTTCTGGACAGTTTCAACTCTACTGCATTTTTCGATTGGTTAAGGGATGAAACACCTCTGGACCTCAACATAAAAGTTGTAAAGCTCTTCCAAAGCTTTCCAGAAATGTATCATATGATCCCAACCTCGAAAGAACTCAACCGCTAACCTCTGATTAACTTCAGCCTTAATTCAGCTGAAAACCGAGTGCTCTGTCCTTAACAACCTATAAGTTGAAACCTTGTTAACTTTGAATATCCTGTTTAAGGGAAAGAGTTACATCAAGTTTTAGTGCTTTGGATCAAAACCTTCAAGTTTTTACAATGAATTTGTTCATTTAGTAGGGTGTGACATCGATGCGTCACCAGATTATGTCGGTACTACGTCCTCACAAAGAAAAACCTACACCGGGCTTAGCCGCCTTCGTTAATTCAGTGGCACTAAATGTCACTCGCACACGGATACTACACGTCTACCGTTTCGTGGTCAGACTACCTGCATAAACTCAAACAATTGTCAGACTCGGCTGCACACCGAGCCCGGTATCCATACAGTTCGTACACCCGGCCGTCATCACTCGCCCGGATGTTCTCAAGCCAAGCACGCCTTGAGTTACGTATTCACGTTTCAGACCACGTGACGGGGTCTCCCACGTTGCACCACGCACGCCAGGGACAGACGTTGCTTGAATACCTCAAACGACATGAAGAGTCGTAGAGGATACTAAACCGGGTCGGGTTACCTGCCACCCGTGGAGCTCCACCCTTCAGCTTGTGCGCACTGGTGGACAGCGCTTACATGCACCCCCCAAGACATTAACGTCCCGAGATGCACGATTTTCCGACATAGTCAAATAGGTTAGTATGCCACTTTCTATACACTAATAACATCCTTATACGGGCTACTAACTCGTTCCTCACTGGATTTTTGAAAAAGATGACCTTTTTAGTGCGTTAAACCTCAAGCGAGCTCTGATACCAACGCTGACACGACCCCACGGTCTTGTGGAGCCAGAATCACGCTGAGGGGTGCTGCGTTGCACAGCACCGAATAACACACATCAAAGGTACAAAGAGGGAGCAAAACTTTTATTACATAAAGTGGTTTATGAACATTTTTACATCAAGATAGGTCCAGTCTACACTCACGGGCGTAGACTACACATCAAGTTCACGTTCAGTCCGTGAACGTGTCCTTGCTAGCACACACGCACACTAACACGGCGGCGTGCATGACTCCCACTCGACGGGGTTCCCCTCCTAGGGTTCCGTCTCCTCTTCGGGAGTCCCTTCCTCATAGAACCCTGCAAAAGCTTCAAACACAAGCAGTGAGCACGAAGGCTCAGCAAGTCTGACCCGTCTCACCTAAACATGGAACATCTACATGAGGGGTGATGGGTACATGAGGTAAAACCATTTGCAAATAACTCGCCTAATTATTGGAACCTTACTTTCAAATTTTTAGCAGCAGGTTGTGGAGAACCTTACGCTAAGGCACATGAGAGAGCTGCAATCAAACAAGAAACGCATTTCTCTCATGTACTTTGCCCAAAGTTGAAAGGAACTTTAATTAGCTCTAGACTACAGAAAATCATTAACAATCAAGTCCATCTTTCACTCAGCAACATTTTAACATGTAACTAGCCTGTTCTTTCTACGTCACGGTACAGTGAACAAGTGGTACTCACTGACCACGAGGGACGGCGATTACAATCGATTTACACCTGCAGGGTTACCCAAACAACCCGTCACGTACGCCCGTACTCGATGTTGCCTACAACAACCATCACAGTCGCTGTACGCAACTACCTTTCACCCGTTAGCCAAATGTTGAACCAGTCCAATCGTCCCGAGCAAGTGGTCTCTGCATGCGCATCTCAGTGCCGCCAGCCGATTTACACCTCGAGCTCTCAACCTACCCTCTGAACGACCAGCTATGCGTCAACACCCAGCTACCCGAGTTACATCGGTTTCCCGGTTCCCATATAGTCGGTAGGTCTTCGGTACTGTTCTAGCTTGTTCAACAGGCCCGCACACGGCTCGGTCCTCAATCGACACAAGCGGAGCTATAGCACACAGGCCCCAAAGTCATGCTGCCCTTACCCTCCGCTTGGTCTCATTTTCTTGCCATGTGTTTCATGTGCTATCTCTACCCGAGTTGAGTGCCTCTAGCCTATGCTCGCGAGTAGTTCCAACTACTCGACTTGTACCGAATCCTACCCTAACTTACCTTTGCAGTAGCTAACGGGGTTTGCAATCCTAAACCCAACCCATGGTTTTCTTGGCTATGCAATTGGGTTTCCAAACAAGACTCTAATGCAAAGAATCATAATACTCAAGTAAGTGCTCAAAACAATAAAAATTTGTAAAAGGTTAATGCAAACCGGAGCATGCCTTACTGCTCTTGGTCGTAGGCTAGCTGCTCCTCCGGAGTAACGAAGTCTAGGACTTCGGGTTCCTCCTCGACCTTAGCGACTACATAATAGAAGAAGTACATGTATCAGTTTAAATGCATTTGTATTAAGTTTGAACTTGTGAAGCTTATAAGTTCCACTAGACAGGCTCTATGACTGTGAAACTTTTACTGTGGCTTGGTTAAAACCTAAACAGAGACTTGGTCAGGTTTTAGTTGCAGCAAAGCTCATTTGAGCCCTCCACAATTAATTATGTACTTGACCTTAATTGAAGGCTTTTAGGGTGTTCTAAGGATTTTCATGAAACAAACTATGACTTTCTGAAAACTAGATTTTCAGAGGGTTCTAATGGGGTTGGTCTCACTTAATTTGAAGGTTCCTAGCTTAAGATATGAGCTAAACAATTTCAGAGAAAATTCTGAAAATGTTTCTGAACATTTTCTATTTTCTTTGGATCAGTTCCACTAATCACACCATTAGGTGGATCAAGTGAGCTCAAATGGATCTCAACTTTTTATGGTAGTTCAGGGATATTTTGGTGAACATCCCAGAAAAATTTCAGGATTTTCCTGCAAAGGATCCTCCAGTTAAAATTCCAAACAGTTTAAATTTTGAGGAATTAATTCTGGAGAAATAAGGATTTTCATGAAGTGAAACGTGATTTTCTGGAAAGTACTCAGAGAGCTGAATCCAAAAAAATTTGGTTCACTCGATTTGGAGCTTTCTAGCCAAAGTTATGAGGATTTGAAAAGTTTGAAGGAAATCTGAAAATCAGGGAAAAAGTTTAAATCTGCCGGGGCCCGCGGGGACACGTGTTAGGCGCGGAGGCGACCGCACACTGAGGCCCACAGGGTCTTTGCGCTCCAGCACACCCGATCCCGGCCACACCCGATCCCGATTTAAAATTTTGAGCCGCTGACGCGTGGGCCAGCCGGCTTCGTCTTCCTCCCGACGCGCTCTCGTGCCCGCGCCGCCTCCCCTCGCCGGAGTAGACTCGGAGCTCGCCGGACTGTCGCTGCCGGCCATCGCACGGTCTGAAACTCGCCGCCAGGGGGTTGTCGACGTCGAGGAACACGTCTGTGGGGTCAGCTGAGCTGGCGGTGACTAGAAATAGCCCAGCGACGTGCGGCGGCCTCGGTTGAGGTTCGGCGCCGTCGGCCGTCGGTTCTAACCAGCCATAGCCTCGAACAATCGGTTCTACAGCATCATTATACCTCTAGGAAGCTCGACAAGGAGTAAAAAGGGTTCAAAGATGGCGGCAAGTCGGTCGGCACCGTGTGACCGAGCATGCCCGCCATGAGCGCCCTTGATCGAGTTCGAAATTCGTCACGCCTAGTTGGTTTTATACCACGGATGCAGAAAGGAACTTGACCGCCGGCTAGTCCAGCGCCTATGTGCAAGATTTGATAACTAAAGAAAGATCACAGAGCGAGAATTTGAAGAATCCGTACCGGAAGCTCGGTTTAAGGTGGCCAGAGCAAAAGCTGGAAATTCACCGTGGATTCTTCACGGTTTGCTCCCAAACTTGGAGGAGAGCAACACGGTGGTTGCGCGCTCCTGTTGCCTCTCTTGCTGGCCCGTGAAAACGCCTGTGGAACGCTGTCCACGAGCGTCTGAGCTTCGGCTGAGGCTAGGTCTCCGCTGTGGCGATCGTTCTCGGGCAAGGGAGGTCGAAGCTCGGGGTTTTTGGCGTTGGGGAGGTGGAGTGCGACCTCAGGTTGCCGTCCAGCAGCTCAGGGAAGGAGGAGGCAAGATGTTTTCACGGTTTTTCCGATCGAGCAGGGAGGCGGCAGGCTGGGGCTCGGTGTTCACGGGAGAGGGGGAAGCGAGCGGTGCCTGCCTCGGTGGAGCGCCTTAAGAGGGCCCTGGAACCGCCCTTGGGCTCGTGTGTGGGCGCGGGAAGTAGCTGGTGGCGCTGCTCCTCCTCGGTGACGAGCGCAGCTGCTACCGGGCGTTGAACCAACAGCTGCTCGGTGGAAGTTCCCACCGAGACTGTAACTTTGGGTGCAAGTCTCCCCTCTTCTCTCTATGACATGTGCGTCCCACCCGGGGTTTTAACCTCTGAAATTTACTCCTAATCACTGTTGTAAACAGTGAGCCCCAAAATACCCACGGTGATTCAAATTATTCACCCATGAGCCATTTGAATTGATTAGAATTCTAATTGTGTTTGGTTTGAATGAATTTCAGCACAAGTTCAGTTTGGAATTCAAATAAAGTTTAAATTCGGCCCATTTAGCTCATGTCAAGATCAACTCCAAATGGAGTGAAAATTGGAGTGTGAGCTCACAAAATTGTGCTGAACAAGAATATGCCTCCCACTTTTGAATTCATGGGATAAAAACAGTTTGAATTTGAATATGGTTTCAAACTGCCCTCTTTCTAGCTATACCCAAAATGACCTCAAAAAGGTTTTGAATTTGGGTGAAACTTGGCATGGACATCCCTAGCAATGTGTAGGAGTTTTCATATGCCCAGCCCCTCTATATCACATGTGGGAAATACCACTTTTGCAATATGTGAGTTTGTTCTCTAATGAGCATGTTGATGGTGGTTACATGCTCTTCATTTGTGTTTATCAACTTGCTTCAAATGAGGTGTGTGGTGTGGTGATGAACACTATAAACATGTGTCAAAAACTGAGGCCCTTACATGGAATTTCTCCAATTTTTGGTCAGATTATCCTTAGAGAGTCTAGTATCCACTGGAAAAATTCTAAGACAAATTAAGGAACCTAGCTAGTAATAGCAGTTCATCTCTTATATAACACTAGCACTTATACATATATAATGTTGCATTTCATATAGTGTCCGAAGTTGAGGACACACCGGAGCCATTGGACGTCCACCCGCCAAACACTAACTTTCCTTTTGACTCGCAACCATGCAAGCCCCGATTTGCATTTAATTACCTTTTGTAAAGTTTTCATTTGTATAACTTATGTCTAGGTTGCTATGGTTGCATTAGAGTTAGGGTGATTGAAACACCAATTGCATGACTTTAAATCCTATGAAGGGTTGGTTAGTTTACAAACTTGACGAGTAGAGAATGCCATGCTAATGTTCTTAATATCTCGGTAGACGTCGAGTGGTTGGAATCTACTCGCGAGATAGGAATTTTATCACACAGAAAGAAAAAGAGGTAGAGAATGGCTTAAGAATGTTAAACTGAGACCCAGCAGGGGGATAGGATGCTGTGAGCGGAGGTCTCACGTGCGTAGCCCTGTTGGTGTTGATTGAGGACCGAGCCATGTGCGGACCTGCTGGACAAGTTTGAACAGTACCGGTTGCATACTGGCATATGAGAACAAGGAAACCGATGTAATTGGTTAACTTGGATGCCGAGGCTTACCCAACCGTTTTATAGGAGTGAGTTGAGGGTAGCAAGGTGTAAATATTCAGGTGGGCACAGACACGCTCCACGCGGGGACCTCCTGCCTGTTACTGATGGACAGGTTCGGCATTTGGGTTGCCTTTGAAAGGTTGCTGAATACAACGGAGTAGGAAGGTGTGAAGCACCACACTTCTGAAAGTGGGTGTATGTGACATGTTACCCGGGTGTCTACTGATTGCAATCACCGTCCCTCGTGGTTATTTGAGTATCACTTGTTCACTGTGTTGTGACGTAGTAAGAAGTGAAATAAGCTAGATGAATATGCTACATTGAACTATTAATGATTTGAAATCATGTATGCTGTAGATATAGAGCTCATTAAGTTTATTTTCCCACTTTGGGCATAACTACATCAGAGGATAGCATTCCTTGTTTGATTGTGGACTTCAGATGTGAGGGCTGCCTAAAGCACATTAATCTCCTGCTATAAAACTGAAAGTAAGGATTAACATCTAGGCGTGTCTTCATTGCAATGCCCCTTTTCCTATATTACCATTCCTTGCATGTAGAGTTTCATGATTAGGAGTGTCGGTTAAGCCTTGTTGAGTCATCGTGCTCACGGTTGCAATATTTGAGCTGTGTGCAGATCATAGTTATGAGGAAGGGTCCAAGGACGAGGCGATGCCCCCGTCGGGGTACACGGCCGAGCTGGAGCCCTGCAAGACGCCGTGATCGTGGTGTGAGTGTTGCAAGTGTGTAGCGTCCCTGGGCTGGACGGCTGCACTTTGCTTAGTTAGGATGAGAGACTAGTTATGAATAATACTTCCGCTGTATAATTAAGTTTGTAAAAGACTTCCGCTGTGTTTTATGTAAAATAAAAGTTTATATGGTGTTCTTAATCTTTTCTTGTGTGCTGTTGGGTGCCGCGTCGCACGACACCACCCTTTGTTATTCCGGAGTGGGAGAACCACGGGGTGGTCCCCCACAGACGTGGTATCAGAGCCGCATTGGGAATAGCACGCTCGAAAAGAGCCTGTTTTGAAAACTTAGAAGTAGTCGAGTGAGGATTAGTCACTATGTCCGCATAAGGTCTATGATAGTAGTAGATATTAAGGTGGAAAAGATAACTTATGTGTTATACATTCTGTAACGACGCTCCGACGTCAGGTAAGAGGTAAGGTACACCACCACAGGCGGATCAATTGCGGTAAGCTCGCCATATGAGCAATAGTATGGAATGGTTTACCGTGGCTTGGCACGGTAGTGAATATGAGTCTCTGAACCTTCTCATGGTTCTGAGAGCATATGAAAACGTTGATCTCCAGCGTGCTTTAGGCAAAAGCGGGAATACCCTGTAAAAGTCCCAAAACTTGTAAATAGGAAACTTGAGCTATGAATAAAAGTGGAGTTTATATTCAATAAATGGGACTTACAAAAACTTTTGTATACTCCTGAAAGTGTTGGCATGTGCAATAAAACTCTAAATTCAGTTTGAACTAAGAGGGTCACTTCCAAAAAAGAGGAGGGCCATCTCCAAAAAGGAAAATTCAAACTGATGTTTGAGAAGCTGTAATTGCAATAGCAAACTCAAAGATCAAAGGATATATTTGAGTTTCTCAGGTCCAAATTATGAGGGAGCCAAGGTTTGAGCAAATTTGGATGTGCTTTGATATGAATATCAAAGGAACTTGTAAATTTTATCCAAATTTGAATTTAAACTCAAAACTGAGGAACAACTTGTCAAATTGCCAAATGACTTTTGGATTTGAGTTCCTCAGAGCTGAGTTTGCACTAGGCCAAAAATCTGGAGATATTTGAGAAAGAAACTTGGTGGGGCCCAATTGTCATAGAAGAGGAGGAAAACTTAACACCTAAGTGTTTACTCTTGGGTTAGACCGAGCTCCTGGCGCCACCGAGGCTACCCCGACGCCACCGCCTCACCCTCCCTTGTGCGCTGGCGACCAGCTTACCGCCCCCTCCCTGCCTCGGCGTGATCTTTTTCCTCTGAACCGAGCCAACGGTGTTTCTCTTCTCCTCCTCCCGCCCGATAAACCCCGAGCTCGCGGCAGCTTCGTGTCTGACCGGAGGTGCATGCAAAACCAGTGCGCAGCACTGTCTGAGCCGCAAAACGGCAAGGCCTGATTGCCCTCCACTCCCTCAGCGCAAGAGCAGTCAGGTTCCGGCCTCCCTTCCCGAGCAAAGCTCGTTTCCGAGGCAATCGAACTGCACAGCAGCTCGTCTTTCCCGTGGACAGCCCACTCCGTGGGTTTTCCTAACCAAGCGAGGACGGTCATCGGTGCACTGCTGGTCACTGCTTCTTCCACCCAAACCACAAGGCGAGCCGTGAACCACCGAGGTTGAAGACGACCGGCCGGTCCCACATGTCAGTGGCGATATGTTAAATCTTCGATCAGCTGCGTCTCCGGGATCCTTTTCGACAACGCGGTAAAGGGTCTGTGGCCCCGTGTGGCGTGACTCCGGCGGCTGACACGTGTTGGACGGACCCACCGTCAGAGAGTGAACATTTCCCGGATTAATTTGAATTCCAGATTTAGTTCAAACTTTAGAACCTCATAACTTTTGCTAGGAAGCTCCAAATTTAGTGATTCAAATTGGGTTGGATTCAGGATAAAAACTTCTATCCAAAGATGCAACCCAATTTGCACGAAAACTAATAGACAATTCTGGAGAATTCTTTCAATCTTTTCACCAAAAGAATTTTAGAGGGAGTTTGGTTCATCCAAAATCCCCTAACTTTTGCTAGGATATTATTTAGGATATTAGGAGACTCCTGTAAAAGTTTCAGCTAATTTGGAGTTGATTTAGTTAGGGTAATTGTAATTCCAAGTTTCTGTATTCAAATGAATACAGAAACATTTTCAGAGAATTTCCAAAACATGGAAATTCAGTTCTAGCCATTCCTTAGCTCCAAAAATCCTAGGAAACTTCAGGCATACTCCCTAAGCTATGTATGAAATTATGGTTCACTTGGATTTGCATGAAAGTGCAAGTTTAATCAGAATTAATTCCTTTATGCCTAAATGCTTGGGAATTGTTCTGGGTGACCTAATCAGTGAAACATTCTGAATTTTGGTCCAGAGGACTTTCTTGTGACAAGGAACTCACAAGAAAATTTCCAGCTCCATTGGAGCCCTGGATCATTATGTCCTGTTCAACCTCATTAGGTGATCACCACCCAAGTGATGAACCTCACTTCTCACTTGATGCTAGTGCTTAGACACACACCCAAACCTCATCCCAGTGTCATTTTAAATTCTTAAACAGAGTCCCAGTTTTAAACTTGTCTTTAGCACTTGTTAGCAAAAGTTTTATAATTAAACATGTATGCATATTCATAACGTGTAGTGATAAAACGTGGAAAGTGAAGAAGGAGAAGTTGAGCTTGGATCAAGGAGCAAGAAGGGCAGGAGTTGAACTTCAAGACATCAGCAACTAAACCATATTATCTGACTCTAGTCACCTGCAAAACGAAGGCAAGCCCCGGTTTGCACTTAAGTTGTTTTTAAAGTTTTCCCTTTGTTCACTACATTTGGTCAAGGTTTGTATGTGCATTAGGTCAAGGATGTTGATACTCCACTTGCATAACCAAACATGAACCCTGAGGTCAAGGGTAGCTTTGTATCATCGCTGTAGAATAAGGCCGTGCTAAATAGGCTAGGACATCCGGTAGAAGACGAGTAGTTGGGATCTGCTCGCGAGCTTTGTTTTAGGATCACATAAGTGGGGTTGGAAAGAGAGGCAAACTAAAGTTTACGTTTCAAAAGATGAGACCGGGCAGGAGAGTTAGGTAGCTACAAGACGAGGTCTTGGTCGAGTAGCTCTGCCTGTGTCGGTCAAGGACCGAAGCGTATGCAGCCCCACTGAGCAAGTATTGAGTTGTGTACCGGATGCTTACTGATATATGGGAACCAGGAAACCGATGTACCAGGTTCACTGGATTGTAGAGGCATACCACATCGTCTCGTTAGACCTATGAGCCTGAGACGGCGCGACCGGTTCTACAGTCTAGTGTCCTAAGAAAGGTTGCCACATACGACGTAATGAAGGACGCTAGAGTTGGGTCTTCAGAGGTGGGTGTATGTGTCGAGTTATCCGGGTAGTGTTTGATTCGAATCACCGTCCCTCGCGGTTATGAGTACCGCTTGCTCACTGTGTTGTGACGTAGTAAGAAAGTTGTGTGGGAACAGTTTGCAAATGTATAATTGCTGCTATGGTTATGTTAAACTGCATGAGAACCTTGTTTGAGGTAGAGATAGAGCAAACTAAATTTATTTTTCACCTTGGGACAAGCAACATTGGAATGAAGCGTTTCTTGTTTGATTGTGGAGTTCCAATGTTGCTGGGCGCAAGGTCACTACTATTATGACTAAAATCTGAAAGTTAAGGATGAACTCGTAGGCGAGTCTTTTCTCAAATGACAGGCTTAAGTCTTAGGTTACTTTCATGTAGAGTTTCATGTCTTAGGAGAGACGGTTAAGTCTTGCTGAGCCTTTGTGCTCACTGTTGCTATATAAGTGGTTTTGCAGGTAAACATCAACGCTATAAGGAAGGTTGTCCGGTGAGACTCGGGAACTTCCGAGTCATGTCACACTTGGAGAACCTAGCCGCTGCCATGTCTTCGTGTTGTTAGCGAGAGGAGTCCGCGGGCTGGATCTCTTCTCGAGTGCTTCTTAGACACTCATCGTGAGCTGTTTATAGACTTCCGCTGTAGCTATTTTGTGTAAATTATTTACAAAGAATAATTGTAAGCTTCCACTTTTGATTTATGTAATATTGTGTTCCTTATATGTGTGCTGTTGGGTGCCGCATAACACGGCACCACCCAATGCGATTCCTCGGGCGAGGCGACACGGCCCTGTGATCGGGGTCGGGCCCCATCAGCGTAATTATTGTGTGATATCCTGACTCCCGACTTAATAGGATTGATAGAGTACTCATACCACAAAGGTATACCTTTTTTTTCGGAAGCCCACCTACAAAGGACTCCGGGGTTAAGCTTGCTTGGCCTGGAGGAATTTGGGGATGGGTGACCGACCGGGAAGTTTTCCCGGTGCGCACGAGTGAGGACAAAGTGCGCAGAAAAGACGAGTGGTGGTATGTGGGGCCATTCTATGATCCTAGAGAGCCATCAGAAATGGTATCAGAGCCGACCCTCGCAGTTTCACGGGTGCGTATGGGTCAGTGACAAGGATACGGTACCGTACGGGTCAGACACGTGGGTACGTACGCATGACACGTGGGTCCTCGGTGTTGGATACGGTATGGTACGTATGCTGCTAACCGGACGTACGGTATGCGTATGCCAGTACTGAATGTACGGACATGGCTAAGAGGGGACTGTCCTGTCTTGGCGTTGACCGACGAGGACGTCAGTCTTCTAAGTGGGGTGGATTGTGTGATATCCTGACTCCCGGCTTAATAGGATTGATAGAGTACTCATACCAGCAAGGTATACCTTCTTTTCCGGAAGCCCACCTGCAAAGGACTCCAGGGTTAAGCTTGCTTGGCCCGGAGGAATTTGGGGATGGGTGACCGACCGGGAAGTTTTCCTGGGTGCGCACGAGTGAGGACAAAGTGCGCAGAAAAGACGAGTGGTGGTATGTGGGTCCATTCTATGATCCTAGAGAGCCATCACATACCCCACGGTGTGGTAAGCAACACGATAGTATGCAACTCCTGAACGTTCAATGTTCAAAGGGCCATACGCAGCGCTCGCCATCAGCGTGCCTCAACAGTCATGAGGCAGTAGGTGGTATCCGTTGGGTTGATAAAATTCCCAACCGTGACGAACTGTTCGCGCTCTACTCGGGTTCTCCGTCGTGTGGTGTGAAAATGTAACACCCTCAATTTCACTACCATGCATTGCATACAGTTTTCATGTAGAGAAGAAACATTTGAAAAGAAGTAGAAATGGAGAAAGAACCATAGAAATGGAGAGAGAACCATAGAAATGGAGAAGGGAATATAGAAATGGAGAAGGGAGTATAGAAATGGTGAAAGGTACATAGAAATAGAGAGAAATGGAAACAAGATAGCTGAATTGAGCCATTTTCAAATTTTCCCAAAATTCCAATTCTTCCCCAAATTCACCAAAGCGGGAATTCCCACCACATTTGGGGGGGGTTTGCCCCCAAATTGGCCGCAGCCTCAAGGGGGGGGGGGGGATTTCCCCCAAATTGGCCGCAGCCCTAGAGGGGGGGAACCCCTAGGACTCTTTGGGATGAGTCCCATCTTGCTAGGACTCTTCTTTTTCCACCTAATAAATAAAACCCCCAGCGCCCCCCTACACCTTTGGCCGCAGCACCCCCCCAAACTCACCGAGTTGCCCCTGCCCCCCCTTGCTGGAGTTTGGTCGACGTCGAGCCCCGCCGATGAGCTCCACCGACGAGCCCCGCCGTCGAACCCCGCTGTTGAGCCCCGCCGTCGAGACCCACCGTCAAGACCCGCCGTCGAGCCCCGTCACGCCTCGCTGTCGCCGGAAAAGAAGCCCGACGATCTGCCCTACCATAATTCCCCACAGAAAAATCCCCCACTGATGCTGTTGCTAGAGGAAGGCCCTGCCACAAGGAGTAAGTAAGTTAGGTCTTCATTAACCATCTTACGACGTCGCCGCTGTTTCTACGCATCCGTTTTCTTCGCCCCTTCGAGCAGAAACTTTCGCGTGTGGACAGATCATGTTTTGATCTATTTTTCATGGTGGAATTGATCTAGATCTTGTGTCAAGATCATCACCACGTCCACACTTGATCCCTTCACCCTTGTTCATCATAAAACCCCATGAAAGCCCATTAAAACATGCAAGAACACGTGGAAACGTGTTTTATAAAACTGCACCATAGGATTTGCATTCATCTACCCCATTGCATCTTGAGTAAAGTTTGTGCATGATGAATGATTGTTGTAAATTTTGTATGTGCGTGATTGTGAGTAGAAGGACAAGCTCAAGAGGCCATCTACGAGGAACTACAGCACCAAGACTTCGAGACGCTTGAGCAACATGAACCACGGGAGCAAGGCAAGTGCCCCTTGACCATATTGATCCCATGTTTTGAAATTGTTTTGTTTGCAAAAACTCGTATGCTTGAGTCAACTTGATGGGACACCATTTTATAGGAGTTTACTAGTTTTGATAACCATACTTGTTGCCGGGAAAGTTGATGAGTCGGATATGGTCGTTTTTCCTTTTTGCTTCGCTCAACTTACGGGATACGGGAAGCTGAATTAAAACATGGTTAGCTACTGCACTCATATGAATAATGATTATTATAACTTGATGATGTTAATGACCATGGAATCGGGGAGATTTAGGCAAGCTTGGCTCATGGATGTTGCTGAATGAGATGGTGGTTTGCTTGCCGTAGATATAAGGACCGGTTCATGCGAGCACATGACAGGAAAACACTGCCACCACAAGGCCAAATATGGGTGCGGCTTAGCTGACTAATTAATTGTGTTGCTAGCTTGTTATGGACCGTTGGATGGAGCGGGCAGTCGGAGTCGAGAAGGACTGCCATTGGAACTGCATGGCACAAGAGGGGGCCCGTGGGTGGGAGAATGGAGATTCGAGCTTGCAGATGAAACCTCGGTGGGTCCGCACATTCTAGTAGCCCCATTGTAAAGGCTATTTTGTGATCTTTTGGCCATACACCGACGGTTGTGTACTGGTATAATGGAGGTTCTTTCTAGTCGCCGACGGGTGACGAAATCACAAACTTGTGGGTAAAGTGGTGCCACCTTTGCAGAGTGTAAAACTAACATTATAGCCGTGCTTCCGGTTAGAAGCACCTGGCCAACTTCCATGATTGGAGGAAAAACTTGGGATGTTTATTCAGTTATGGTTGTGGTATGGTCATTGGGATTGGTTTTGGGACTGTTTTGAGTCATGACAATGAATTTGGTTTCAGTTATATAAATATGAGATGGTTATGAATATTTATGAGTATGAAATGAACTTGAGAAAGATTAATGGCTGGTTGAGACTTGATAAAGGCGAACTATGATGAAAGAATGTTGCTGAAATACTTGGTTATGATGGGAAAAAACTCATCTAGAGATAGTTGCTGTTTCTACCATGTTTATGAAATAAAATTTGCTTGCTGCAATGAGCCTTTTTATTGCCTACCTCGTTGTAAGCTACATGTCATACTTTTCCCGCACTTGCTGAGTACGACATGTACTCACCCTTGCATTCCCACATATACATCAGCTACAGGAGAAGAGTACTTCGAGGAACAGGTGGAGTACTAGGCGTGCGCACTACCGTCAACATGCCTGTGGAGTTGAAGTTGGAGCCTGCTGTTTTAGTCACTTTCCGCTGTCGTTTAGAGTCTTCCGCTGCTAAATAAGTTGGATATTCATGAGTGAGACATTGATTCATTGTAATAAAGTACCTAAACACTATTCATACGTGGTTCTATTCTGAATTTCAGTTTGTGGAATACATGTGTATGTGTGATGAACATCCTGGGCACACATGCATTCACTTGGTTCGTTTTTCGGAACCGGGTGTCACAAATTGGTACCAGAGCCACGTTGACCGTAGGATGCAAGCCTAGGTAGAATGGACACTCTAAAACACATAGTAACATCCCTCTAAACTGTTATTTTTGAAAATTGTTTGCTGTTGCACTTCACTTGTCAATTCAGCCACCGCAAAGTGCTATTTCCAGCCCCTCTTTTTCTTTTCTTTTGAACAGCAACACTTTTTGGTTTTCTTGCTTCATAGCTTCTGAAGTTTTGGAGTTATTTCTTCCTTCTCTAAAGTTTCTCATGTCTTATTTATAGATGCCGGTGATTAGGAGCAAAGCACGCATAAGGACTCGTCCACCACCACTTCAGAGTGCACTTAACCCCATTGAGGTGTCCGATAGAGCATATTGGGAGGAGGTGAAGATGGAACCTCATGATGATGATGAAATCAATAGCTATATGCATGAGGAAGAGGATCCGGAAGAGGTGGAACCATTCGAAGACGACATGGAAGATGATCCACAAGAACAACATTGGTACGCACCTCAGCAGGAGTTTCACGCAGGCTTACACCCCGTGGAACCTCATGAAGCTATGTCGGAAGGAGACGAATCCGAAGAGGAGCCACCCCCTTTTGAGACTGAAAATGAAGGTGATGAATGGTCCAACCGTTCAGTTCAAGAATTATGGTCCGACGGGACGGAAGGAGGACACATATCCAAGGAGCTTGAAGAGTTCCTGGATTGCTGCAGCTTATACCTGAAATATCTTCTCAAGAAAGTCCCTCGTCTCGGACATGAAGAGTGGAATGCTGAAGTAACCATCCTATCTAACGGTAGGGTTGTCACCCGGCACTTCGCATCCACATGGAGAGCTACAATGGAAGAAGATATTGATGATGCTGCATTGGATGCACTCACCGGACTGTGCTACGCTTTCCGTGGGTTGCTTGAGAACAATACATTTGAGCTGCATCCATATCGGAAGAGTGGTACAAGGGAGATCAGGGGAACCCATGGAGGATATCTTTCCAACCCACAAGCGGCTGACAAGTCTCAGAGGTTGCTCGTGGAGTTAGGAAACCACTATGCAAGTGCACAAGAAGAGATCCGTTACCTCCGCAAGAAGCTGTACATGCTGGAAAAACAAGAGGAGACTCGTACCAACGAGGGAACAAGTGGAGCACCAGCGTCATCTATCCCTACATGGACTGCCGACTCACCATGGAGTGCGCCCATGTATGGACCACCCCCGTCACACGGCGAGAACAGCACCGGTTCTCACGATTAAGTTTAGGTTTCGATTGAATAAAGCTGTAATAGGAATATTTAGATAGTAGTAGCTTGAATAAGAGTGGTGTGCTCAAATTTTTATGATGATTGCTTGGTTTGTGTGCTGATGTGAGTTGTAGGACACTTCGGTGAATGTCCACATCCACACATAGAGGAGAGATGTGAAATGCTTCGACACGCAAGTATAGCGTAGCTCACTAAATTTACCTTCTCCTCGGGCAAGTGGCATCGATATTAAGCATTTCTTGTTTGATTGTGGAGTCTCGATGTAAATTGTCCGAGGATTATAGAAGTTGCTTAAAACTGGAAGTAAGGACTCTCTGTTAGCTCAATTTCATCTTTTATGCAAACTTCTTTATTCAGCGCTCTATTTCCAGCATTTAGAGTTCCATGTGTAGGACTTCAGTTACATCTTGCTGAGCATAAGCTCACGGGCTGTTGATCCATTGTTTTGCAGGTAACGTTGCATAAGGCAACATTAGGGAGGAAGGAAGATCCAAGCAGGGCAGCACCCAATGAGGGGTGCGAGTCTCGTTTTGAAACCGTTCACGCCGCTGGGTTTTTGATGTGGTGGTAGTGTGAAGCATCCGCGGGCTGGATGGCTTCATTTTCCTTAGCGTAGGCTATAGTCCGTGAGTGTATTCTTATCTTCCGCTGCAATGTACACTTGTACATTATTTGAAAAATGTGAGAATAATATGCAGTAAAGACATATATTGTTGTGTATGTGTGTTTTTCCGATGTGTGCTGTTGGGCAACCTGTAAAAGCACAAGAAAAGGGACTTGCAAAAAATTTTCTTCACCTCACAACACCACAGTTTTATTGTGGACATCTTAGAAAATATTGTGAAGAGCGGGGAACCTCCATCAAAAGAGTAATTAGAGGGGAAAGCCTTCACTTTCACAAAGTAGGGTTTATACACATATGATCACACATGAGAGGGTGATTCAAAACTGTTGCATTCCAATTCATGATTGCAGCAGCTAAAACAAGGATCAAAGTGCATAATTGGATTCCTCAGGTCCAAATTAGTGGGGAGGCAAAGTTTCAAAATTTTTTGAAAAGATTTGCTACCCATTTTTCCAAAAAGGATCTAAATATGCCAAGAATTCAAATATACATTTGAATTTGAGGTAAATTTGCCAAACCATACCAATGTAGCTCAGTTTGAGATTTCCAACATTTGAATTCATCTTTTGTCAAGTTTTGGGGATCTTTTTAGAGGTGGTAGAGCACTGACCAGTGGGGCCCACATGTCATTGGGTGAAATAGACTTAGCCCCCAAGTCTTCTCTCTGTTTCTCAGTCAACCGAGCGCAGCCAGCTGCCGCGCGCGCACCGCCGGCCGAACGGCCCCCCCCTGGTTCCTGTCGCTCACGCTGGCAGCCAGGAAACGGCGCGCCCTCTCCTCTACGTGACCCCCTCGCCAAGCCACCGAAGACGTACCGTGCTTCTTTGCAAAACAGCGAGCCCCCGCTCTGCTCGGTCACCGACGCCGCTTCCCCGAACCTCCCCTGCACGCCGACGTCCGCTCGGCCTTTGCCCGAGCTCCCAACTCAGAAAGGGAGCGCCGGTGTGTGCTCTAGCTAGCCATCTCACCACCCCGCGGTGTTAGCACCGCACTCGACCACAAATCGACGATCGCCACTGAGAGCTCAGGCCACCGGCGGAAAGGCGAGGACTGCTCCCCGTGGACAGCACGCCACGGCCAGTTTCACCGCCGGACTCCTACACGAAAAAGGTGCGCCGTGCTCTCTAGATCGTGTAGATGCAAGCCGAATAGCGGTTGAACCACCGGATGAAGAGTATTTCCAGTTCTTCCGAAACGTAGTGCATTCGGGTAGAGCGCGGTCTACCCAAAAATCCCTGCTACTCGTTTAGCTATTGGCTGCGCAGGCTGGCCAACACCTTCCTCACTCCCTAGCGGCCCTCCTCGACCAAGAATCAAGGGAAATGACCCATAAATGGCCGGGTTTAGGTTGTTTTTCGGGCCGCCATAGAATAACAGCTCGGTTCACCGTGGAGCTCTAGGTTGCCGACCTTTTCATGGGGTTTGGCGGCCATTTCCATCACCCTCGAGCTTCCGTGGTGCTCTCCGACCCTTTGCCAATCATTTTGATGCGTTTTAACGCATTCCCGACCACGTCGGAACCCTAACCGCCGCTGTCACCGTCGGGAGCCCTGTTCCGGTGAGCTATGGCCGCCGGCGACGCCACCGACGAGTTCAGCGACGTGAGTTAGGGCGGGGCGGCAAGTTTGGGGCCGGGAGACGGCCGGGAAAGCAGTTCCGGCGATGCTCGCCGGAGTGCGCCGCCGCGGGCCCCTGTTTGGCCCGAGGAAGGAGAAGACTGCTGGGTGGGACCCACCGGCAGACATTTAAACATTTTGAAATGTCCAGTTTGTAGTTCAAACTTTGGAGGACCACAACTTGGGTTAGGAGAATCCAAAAATTATGAAACAAATTTTGTTTGATTCCTATAACAGAGTACAATCCAAATCTGAAACCCAATTTTTATGAAACCCATTAATTAATTCTGAAAAATTCTTTAATGCTTTTCAGCAAAATAATTTTAGAGGGAGTTTGGTTCATCCAAAAATCCCCAAATTTTGCCAGAATGTTCTTTAGGACATTAGTAAACCCCTGTAAACGTTTCAGGCCATTTGGAGTTGATTTGATCAGAGAAATTCGAATTGGAAGGTGCTGTGTTCATTTGAACACAGAAACATTTTCAGAGAATTTCCAAAACTTGGAAAATCCAGTTCTGGGCAAACCTTAACTCCAAAAATGCTAGGAAAATTCATGCAAACTCTAGGAGCTATAATTGAAATTGTAGTTCACTAAGTTGGGCATGAACAGGGGTCTTACCTCAGAATTAATTCTTCCTTGCTTATTTGCTAAGAGAATTATTCTGAGCAAACCACTCCATGAAAAGTGCTAATGTTTGGTCCAGAGAGTTTTCTTGTGACAAGGAACTCACACAAAAATTCTCAGATCCATTGGAGCTCTAGATCACCCCTGTCCTGCTTAACCACTTAAGGGATTAATATGGAAAAGGGGGAAAACCACTTAGCATTTAACCATGTGATTAAGTCCAAGCCAAACCACCAACACCAGTTCATCTTTAAATTCTTAAACAAAGTTCCAGGTGTTAGAGGCTGGCTATTAGAACTAATAGTAGAAGTCCTACTCTAAAACTCACATTTGCATCTAAATTAACATGTAGTATTTCATTAACGTGTAGCCGTTGAAGAAGAGACTCCGGAAGTGCTGGACTTCCTTCTTCCGGACGAAGACATATCGATTGAGGACCGAGCTGTGTGCGGCCCACGCTGATCAAGTTTGAACGTACCGAAGGCATATCGGATATATGGGCCCCGATAAACCGATGTAGCCTAAGCCTCCGGGCGTCGAGGCATAGCACACCGATTTATAGGTGTAGGTTGAGGGCAGAAAGGTGGAAATCTGCCAACGGACATAGAGAGATGCTCCGTGTGGGGAACCTCCTGCTCGTTTCGATGCGACCGGTTCGACGTTTGGGCTGTTGGGTGAAAGGTTGTCCCGTACGACATCGAGTGGGCGTGCTGTGCAGCTCCACGGATGGGCGTACGTGACGTGCTCTTTGGGTATCCATGCAGGTGTATATCGAGTCAATTCACCGTCCCTCATGGTGATGAGTACCACTTGGTCACTGAGTCGTGACGTAGGTTGATATATGAAATGATGTTATTCAATATTGCTGTTATGATTAACTTGTATTGCTACATGTGTGCCACCAAATATTGCTCACTAAATTTCAAATTCCTGAACCATTAATTTGTGGCTAAAATATGAACTAAGGATGAACTTGTAGGCGTGTCCATTTGCTGCAACATTGCTATCCTATGTCATATTACACATCATGTAGAGTTTCATGCTTAGGTGAGTCGGTTAAGCCTTGCTGAGCCTTCGTGCTCACGGTTGCTGCTTAAGTGTTTTTCAGGTGAGGAGCCAACCACGGACTCGGAGTACGAGTCCACCGGCGAGGGTTACCCTCCGTCGGGGACCACGGCTGAGTGGGGGCCGTACACGCCGCGCTGAGCTGAGACGTGCAGCTAGTGTGGGTTGCCCTAGGGCTGGGCAACCGACTTTTGCTAGATAGGCGGGCGTGAGTTGTATAAAAGAAACTTCCGCTGTGTAATAAAGACCGTAGTTTGTAACTGAGAAGTGTACTACTTTGTACATTAAGTTTGTTTTTCCCATGTAATATAATGTGTTCTTATGACATGTGCTGTCAGGTGTCGCATCGCGCGGCACCACCCTCTGCGATCCTGGATGAGCGGATTCCGGTCCGCCACAGCCTGGTATCAGAGCTGCAGTGGGGATAGCACAGTACTTAAGGACTGCATTATGGGAAAACATAGGTTACGGTGAGGAATCGGTAGTTGCCCAAGTAAGGACTATATTAGCATAGTTACTTAAAGTGGCAAATACTAACCTATGTGTTATAATTCTGAATTTCAATTATGTAATGACGCACCTACGCTCTGGTAAGTATGGTAAGGAACGCCACCGAAAGCGGTTCAATTTCGGTTAGCTCCCCCTGACGAGGAACGTGGTTCAGGGATTTGTCTCACAGCTTGGTGTGAGACATTAATATGAACCTCTTGAACTCTTCATGTTCCTGAGTTCATATGAAACGCTGATCCCTAGCATGCATTAGGCAAGTAAGTGGAGACCCCATCGCGTGGTCAGTAACGCGAGAGTGTGTTCGTCTGGAAATAGTCCAGGAGGACATACGCAGCGCTTGCCATCGGCGTGCCCTGCAGGGCATTAGGTGGTATCTGTTGGGTTGATAACATTCCCAACCGTGACGACCCGTTCATGACATACTCGGGTTCCCCGTCGTGTGGTGTTGAAACACGATCACGTACCTTGAGACGTGACCTAACTCAAGGACGGCCGTATGGAAATGATACGGGCGTTTGTATTTAATTTCAAAATATGGTACTGCCTGAAATGAATAACCAGTGAGTGCACCATTATTGTGTGGTCTTTTGCAGGTATTAACCACGTATGTATCCGTGTAGAAAACGTGTGCGAGAGACCGTTTAGTGCCACATTTGAGACGTATATGCCGGTATAATCCGGATAGGTTTTTCTTTTGTGAGGAACGTAGTACCGAGATATTGTAGGCATATGCATGAAAATAATGATAACAAGGGATTAAAATTTATAGGTTCAACATTTTGGACCCTGGTTGGGTATAAGAATGAGATAGTGATGAGTGTAGTTCCAAAAAGACTGAAAAACAGAGTGCTCTGTTTTGGACAGCAAGTTGCTGATCTTCCACAGGGCATAACTCACAGGTCTTTTAGCCCAGAGAGGTGTGCTATATAGTTCTGGAAAGGAATTGAAGTACTCTACAACTTTGTTGTAGACTTCCAGAGCTGAAACCCACCTTAAGATGGCTTAAATTCCAGAGGAATGTAAACTGTCCAGAACCAGGACAGAGTAAAACATTCTCGGAGCTGTTCTGTTTTTCAAACATAACTCCCAGGTGAAAAATCAAAATTAGTATATTATACATCCTTAGAAAGAGTAGAAGATGTCTGACATCTTTGCAATTCAAAGTTCCTGAAATTTCAGCACAGAATTTAGTAGAAATCAGGGTTGAAAACAGTCACTTCCAAGGGAGGTGCTGTTAAAATTTTTCCAGAAATTCTGCTGACTTTGAATTAGCATAACTTTTTAACCAAAGCTGATCTGGGGGCAAATGAGTACTCGTTGGAAAGATACTGAAGTTAACTTTAACTTTGGTATTCAACTTGAGTAATGAAAATGCCCAGAACCAGATCAAAACTTGGAATAGGTAGAAACTGGTCATTCTGACGGAAGAATGACAGTTGAACTCATTGGAGAGGGTGTTGTACCCTATGGGTGGTATATGTGATGACAACGCGATAGTAATGTCTCATGGTGGCCAAACCTAGTTATGGTGAGCTTCCAAAGTGGAGGTTCACCAAGTGGATTAAACTAGCTTGTGTTTGGTCTGGTAATGGTGTAGCTTGTGCAAAGTTATTACACCATCTACTTACGAGATGTATCGCATGTTTTCATTGTCATTATGTTTTACACCTATTTCATTTAGACTGCATGCACTCTGTTGCGGGACTGATGTTATTGTCGTATGGTTGCAGATGGTTCGCTCTAGGACCACGCATGAGGTTGGTGGCTCTAGCCAAGGTGGAGGCGATGACTCCCAGCCACCGGCCTACGACAGCACCCCGCAACAGCAGCCACCACCGCCGCCTCCGCTTACTCTAGCGGATGTGATAGCGGCACTGGTGGGAGGTCGTGAGGAGCAGACCGACCTGCTCCGCACGATCGTGCAGAATACGTCCCAGGCGGGGGGACGTCAAGACCGAGGGCCTCGTGAGCCCCGCGAAGTGTCGTACTCGGATTTCATGAGTACGCACCCTCCAGTGTTCACCGAAGCTGAAGAACCACTGGAGGCTGACAACTGGCTGCAGACCATCGAGTCCAAGTTTGGGCTGCTCCAGTGTACGGAGCGGCAGAAGACCCTGTTCGCAGCACAGCAGCTCCACGGTGCCCCTGGTGCGTGGTGGGCGAATTATGTCGCCTCACGTCCGGCTGGCCATGCCGCGGAATGGCAAGAGTTCCGGGAGGCGTTCCGCGCCTATCACATCCCTCCCGGAATAATGAAGAGGAAGTTCCAAGAATTTTTGGAACTGAAGCAGGGCGGGAGGAGTGCCCACGAATACTCCCGTGCCTTCAACCATCTGGCGCAGTATGCGTCAGACTACATCTCCACGGAGGAGAAGAAGAGGGAGCACTTCTATCGGGGGTTACACCCCGAAATGAAGACCCACCTCGTACAGTGGAACCGCGGCACATTCAACGACCTAGTCAATGCCGCAATCATGCAAGAGGACGCTCAGCGGGAGTTAGCAGCTGAGCAGAGGAAGCGCAGCGCTCCGCCTAGCAGCGGTGGTGGCGCGCCCCAGAAGTACCGTATGGTGTATGGGACACCATCCGGGCAGCAGTGGCGTCCACCGGCGCGACCTCAACAGTTCGGGGGACGTTCGTTCCAAGCACCCCCGTTCCGTCCGCCGATGCCACCACCAAGACAGCAGCAGCAGCAGACGGTACCCCGGGTGTTTCAATCGCCACAACGCGCCCCGGGTTTCCGTCCACCGATCAGCGGGGGACCGCCCCGTTTCACCTGCTTCACGTGTGGCCAGGCGGGCCACTTCGCGAAGGACTGTCCCCAGGGGCAGCAGAGCAGCGGGCAAGCCCAGTTCCAGGGCGGTGCTCGAGGCCGACCTCCGGTGAAGAAGGTTGGTCAGCGGACTGGGGGCGTACGCAACCTTGACAATGAGGACACCCCAGAGGGAGATAACATGCTGGCGGGTACGTTTACTCTCAACCATCAAGCCATCGTCATACTTTTTGATTCTGGTGCAACCCACAGCTTTATAAGTGCATCCTATGTGGCTAAGCATCAAATGCAAGTCTTCCCATCCGACTGCACGTATATGATTTGCTCACCGGGAGGGAAGATTTCAGCTAATATGATGATTCCAAAGGCACCTCTGTGCTTTGGTGGGAAACTATATCCCACCACCTTGATAATCCTTATGGGACAAAACATTGATGCAATCTTAGGGATGTCATGGCTACAACACCATGGCGCTGTCCTAGAGGCTCGGACACGGACGGTTCACTTAAATTCTCCATTCCACCGTCCGCATTCCATGGTGTTAGACACGCCAGTACGGGAAGTTTTAGCAATTAATAATGCTGAAGCTCTCAAGTTAGAAGACATCCCCGTAGTCCGGGAGTATCCTGACGTGTTCCCGGATGATCTTCCGGGCATGCCATCTGAGCGGGATGTCGAGTTCAAGATTGAACTTGCACCCGGGACTACGCCCATATCACGGAGACCATACAAAATGGCTCCCAATGAGCTGGCTGAACTGAAAGAACAGCTCAATGATCTGTTGAGCAAGGGTTTCATTAGGCCGAGTTCCTCGCCTTGGGGATGCTCGGCGCTGTTTGTAAAGAAGAAGGATGAAACCCTGAGGCTGTGTGTGGACTACAGGCCGCTCAACGCCATCACCATCAAGAATAAGTACCCACTGCCCCGTATTGACATATTGTTTGATCAACTTGTGGGTGCAAGTGTGTTCTCCAACATGGACCTTCGCTCTGGATATCACCAGATAAAGATCCGGGCGGAGGATATCCCGAAGACGGCCTTCTCAACGAGATATGGATTATATGAATATCTCGTCATGTCCTTTGGTCTCACAAATGCTCCAGCCCATTTCATGTATCTCATGAACTCAGTGTTCATGCCGGAGCTGGACAAGTTCGTGGTAGTGTTCATCGACGATATCTTGGTTTACTCCAAGACAGAAGCCGAACATGCCAAACACTTGCGGATCGTTCTTCAATGATTGTGAGACCACAAGCTTTACGCCAAGTTCAGCAAATGTGAATTTTGGATCAGCCAAGTGCCATTCTTGGGATATATCATCTCAGCTGAAGGCATTGCGGTTGACCCAAGTAAAATAGAGCAAGTGTTGAAATGGAAAGCTCCCACTTCAGTTCATGAAGTCAGAAGCTTCCTCGGGTTAGCGGGATACTACCGGAGGTTCATTCCAAGCTTCTCCAAGCTCGCTAAGCCGATGACGGAGTTGCTGAAGAAAGGGACGAAATATGTTTGGAACACGGCGTGTGAAGGAGCGTTCCGAGCATTGGTGAAGCATCTCACCACAGCCCCGGTATTAGCTCAGCCGGATACAACAAAGCCCTTCGACGTGTATTGTGACGCGTCTGGTATTGGGCTCGGCTGCATGTTGATGCAGGAAGGACGTGTGGTCGCATATGTCTCATGCCAACTTCGGAACCACGAGCAGCACTATCCCACTCATGACCTCGAGCTTGCTGCAGTGGTTTTGGCGCTGAAAATGTGGAGGCACTATCTCCTGGGTAATCTAGTGCATCTCTACACCGACCACAAGAGCTTGAAGTACATCTTCACCCAGAAGGAGCTGAACATGAGGCAAAGGAGGTGGTTAGAATTGATCAAGGACTATGAAATTGAGATTCACTACCACCCCGGCAAGGCGAATGTGGTTGCCGACGCGCTGAGTCGGAAATCACATGTCCATCACCTCACCATTACACCGGTGGAGGAGGAAGAGCCAAATTTATACTTGGTTCCTTATGGATCGCTGTACAACCTTGCCCTCATCCCTACTATTAGGGAGGACATCATTGCAGCTCAGAAGACGGATAGAGGCATGGCACATCTCCGGAGACGGATAGACAATGGAGAGATTAAATATTTCCGGAAGGATGATGAGGGGACGCTATGGTTCAACGACCGCATAGTCGTACCCCGGGACATGGAACTGAGGAAGAAAATCCTCGACGAAGCCCACTTGTCTAAATACTCCATTCATCCGGGCAGCAACAAAATGTACCAAGATTTGAAAAAGAAATTTTGGTGGACACGGATGAAGCGGGAGGTAGCTAAGTACGTATCCGAGTGTGATACGTGTAGACGAGTGAAGGCTGATCATATGAGGAAATCAGGGCAGCTGCAACCCCTGAAGATTCCAGCATGGAAATGGGAAGATGTGAGCATGGATTTCATCGTGGGATTACCCTTAACATCCAACAAGCATGATTCCATATGGGTGATCGTTGACCGACTGACCAAGTCAGCTCACTTCATTCCCGTGCATACACATTTCAATGCCAACCGATATGCGGAGTTATACATTGCCAGGATTCTGTGCCTGCATGGTGTACCCAAGACCATAGTCTCAGACCGAGGTGCATTGTTTGTATCTCGCTTTTGGGAGCAGTTGCAAGCTGCTTTGGGTACTAAACTGTATAGGAGCTCCGCCTACCACCCTCAGATAGATGGCCAGACAGAGAGGGTGAATCAAGTTCTGGAGGACATGTTGAGAGCATGTGCCATCCACCATGGTAGGAACTGGGATAATCACCTACCATTGGAGGAATTCTCGTACAACAACGGCTATCAGGCGAGTATCAAGATGGCACCCTACGAAGCTCTCTACGGTCGTAAATGCTGCACCCCATTAAATTGGTGTGAATCCGGTGAAAGGGTCACATTCGGGGTTGACGTGGTGAACGACGCCGAAGAGCGCGTTCGGACCATTCAAGCCAATTTGAAGGCCGCTCAATCCCGGCAGAAGAGCTACGCTGATAAGAGGCGTAGACCGTTGCACTTCGACGTTGGGGAACACGTGTACCTCCACGTGTCTCCGATGAAGGGCGTGCACCGGTTCGGTGTGAAGGGGAAGCTCGCTCCCCGTTTTATTGGACCCTACGCTATCACCGAGAAGTGTGGACCAGCGGCGTATCGATTGGAGTTACCGGCATCCCTTGCTGGTGTCCATGATGTTTTCCATGTTTCGCAACTGCGAAAATGTTTGAAGCATACAGCTGCTGTTCCTACCGAAGACATCGCCGAGTTGAAACCGGATTTAACGTATGATGAGTATCCGGTGGCCATTCTTGATGAAAAAGCCAGGACCACACACAGCAGAACGCTGTGGTTCTACAAAATACTCTGGAGCAACCACACCGCCGAAGAAGCGACGTGGGAGAGCGAGGAGTTCCTTCGCTCAAATTACCCGGAGTTCATGGCTTCTCAACACGGGTAAGTCCCTATTACATCGCTATCTCTTCTTTTGTAATCTTGGGACGAGATTCTTTTAAGGGGGGAGGGATGTAAAAGCCCAAGAAAAGGGACTTGCAAAAAATTTTCTTCACCTCACAACACCACAGTTTTATTGTGGACATCTTAGAAAATATTGTGAAGAGCGAGTAACCTCCATCAAAAGAGTAATTAGAGGGGAAAGCCTTCACTTTCACAAAGTAGGGTTTATACACATATGATCACACATGAGAGGGTGATTCAAAACTGTTGCATTCCAAATCATGATTGCAGCAGCTAAAACAAGGATCAAAGTGCATAATTGGATTCCTCAGGTCCAAATTAGTGGGGAGGCAAAGTTTCAAAAAATTTTGAAAAGATTTGCTACCCATTTTTCCAAAAAGGATCCAAATATGCCAAGAATTCAAATATACATTTGAATTTGAGGTAAATTTGCCAAACCATACCAATGTAGCTCAGTTTGAGATTTACAACATTTGAATTCATCTTTTGTCAAGTTTTGGGGATCCTTTGAGAGGTGGTAGAGCACTGACCAGTGGGGCCCACATGTCATTGGGTGAAATAGACTTAGCCCCCAAGTCTTCTCTCTGTTTCTCAGTCAACCGAGCGCAGCCAGCTGCCGCGCGCGCACCGCCGGCCGAACGGCCACCTCCTGGTTCCCGTCGCTCGCGCTGGCAGCCGGGAAACGGCGCGCCCTCTCCTCTACGTGACCCCCTCTCCAAGCCACCGAAGACATACGCGTGCTTCTTTGCAAAATAGCGAGCCCCCGCTCTGCTCGGTCACCGACGCCGCTTCCCCGATCCTCCCCTCCACGCCGACGTCCGCTCGGCCTTTGCCCGAGCTCCCAACACAGAAAGGGAGCGCCGGTGTGTGCTCTAGCTAGCCATCTCACCACCCCGCGGTGTTAGCACCGCACTCGACCACAAATCGACGATCGCCACTGAGAGCTCAGGCCACCGGCGGAAAGGCGAGGACTGCTCCCCGTGGACAGCACGCCACGGCCAGTTTCACTGCCGGACTCCTACACAAAAAAGGTGCGCCGTGCTCTCTAGATCGTGTAGATGCAAGCCGAATAGAGGTTGAACCACCGGATGAAGAGTATTTCCAGTTCTTCCGAAACTTAGTGCATTCGGGTAGAGCGCGGTCTACCCAAAAATCCCTGCTACTCGTTTAGCTATTGGCCGCGCAGGCTGGCCAACACCTTCCTCACTCCCTAGCGGCCCTCCTCGACGAAGAATCAAGGGAAATGACCCAGAAATGGCCGGGTTTAGGTTGTTTTTCGGGCCGCCATAGAATAACAGCTCGGTTCACCGTGGAGCTCTAGATTGCCGACCTTTTCATGGGGTTTGGCGGCCATTTCCATCACCCTCGAGCTTCCGCGGTGCTCTGCGACCCTTTGCCAATCATTTTGTTGTGTTGTAACGCATTCCCGACCACGCCAGAACCCTAACCGCCGCTGTCACCGTCGGGAGCCCTGTTCCGGTGAGCTACGGCCGCCGGCGACACCACCGACGAGTTCAAAGACGTGAGTTAGGGCGCGGCGGCAAGTTTGGGGCCGGGAGACGGCCGGGAAAGCAGTTCCGGCGACGCTCGCTGGAGTGCGCCGCCGCGGGCCCCTGTTTGGCGCGAGGAAGGAGAAGACTGCCGGGTGGGACCCACCGGCAGACATTTAAACATTTTGAAATGTCCAGTTTGTAGTTCAAAGTTTGGAGGACCACAACTTGGGTTAGGAGAATCCAAAAATTATGAAACAAATTTTGTTGGATTCCTCTAACGGAGTACAATCCAAATCTGAAACCCAATTTTTATGAAACCCAATAATTAATTCTGGAAAATTCTTTAAAACTTTTCAGAAAAAGAATTTTAGAGGGAGTTTGGTTCATCCAAAAATCCCCAAATTTTGCCAGAATGTTCTTTAGGGCATTAGTAAACCCCTGTAAAAGTTTCAGGCCATTTGGAGTTGATTTGATCAGAGAAATTCGAATTGGAAGGTGCTGTGTTCATTTGAACACAGAAACATTTTCAGAGAATTTCCAAAACTTGGAAAATCCAGTTCTGGGCAAACCTTAACTCCAAAAATTCTAGGAAAATTCATGAAAACTCTAGGAGCTATAATTGAAATTGTAGTTCACTAAGTTGGGCATGAACAGGGGTCTGACCTCAGAATTAATTCTTCCTTGCTTATTTGCTAAGAGAATTATTCTGAGCAAACCACTCCATGAAAAGTGCTAATGTTTGGTCCAGGGAGTTTTCTTGTGACAAGGAACTCACACAAAAATTCTCAGCTCCATTGGAGCTCTAGATCACCCCTGTCCTGCTTAACCACTTAAGGGATTAATATGGAAAAGGGGGAAAACCACTTAGCATTTAACCATGTGATTAAGTCCAAGCCAAACCACCAACACCAGTTCATCTTTAAATTCTTAAACAAAGTTCCAGGTGTTAGAGGCTGGTTATTAGAACTAATAGTAGAAGTCCTACTCTAAAACTCACATTTGCATCTAAATTAACATGTAGTATTTCATTAACGTGTAGCCGTTGAAGAAGAGACTCCGGAAGTGCTGGACTTCCTTCTTCCGGACGAAGACTTAACCCCTGACCAGCAGCAACAAGGCAAGCCCCGGTTTGCATTAACCCTTTTATAAGTTTTCTTTTGTTTACATGAGTCATGTGAAGTATGATTGTGCATTAGGTATAGGATGGATGGAACCCCACTTGCATAACCAAAGGTTCCTAAAAGAGTGAGGGTAGTGTCTAAGACCTCGAGTAGACCGTCTATGCTTAATGAGTCATAGGACTTCGGTACAAGTCGAGTAGTTGGAATCTACTCGCGAGATAGGCTTGGGACACACGGGTTCGGTTGAGTGATGTGAGATCATTTTAGTAATGAAAATGAGACTAGGCAGGGGCTAGGGCGCAGCAAGAGGGAGTCTTGTGTGCGCAGCCCTGTCCGTGTCGATTGAGGACCGAGCCGTGTGCGGCCCACGCTGATCAAGTTTGAACGTACCGAAGGCATATCGGATATATGAGCCCCAATAAACCGATGTAGCCTAAACCTCCGGGCGTCGAGGCATAGCACACCGATTTATAGGTGTAGGTTGAGGGCAGCAAGGTGGAAATCTGCCAACGGGCATAGAGAGATGCTCCGTATGGGGAACCTCCTGCTCGTTTCGGTGCGACTGGTTCGACGTTTGGGCTGTTGGGTGAAAGGTTGTCCCATACGACATCGAGTGGGCGTGCTGTGCAGCTCCACGGATGGGCGTACGCGACATGCTCTTTGGGTTTCCCTGCAGGTGTATATCGAATCGATTCGCCGTCCCTCGCGGTGAAGAGTACCACTTGGTCACTGAGTCATGACGTAGATTAATGGATGAAACCCTTTGATTCAATATTGCTGGTTGATATAATTGTATTGCTACATGTGTGCCACCAAATACTGCTTACTAAATTTCAGATTTCATGAACTGTTAACTTGTTGCTAAAAGATGAACTAAGGATGAACTTGTAGGCGTGTCCTTTTGCTGAAATGTTACTATCCAATGTCCATTGTACCCCTCATGTAGAGTTTCATGCTTAGGTGAGTCGGTTAAGCCTTGCGGAGCCTTCGTGCTCACGGTTGCTGCTTAAGTGTTTTTCAGGTGAGGAGCCACCCACGGACTCGGAGTACGAGTCCACCGGCGAGTGTTACCCTCCGTCGGGGACCACGGCTGAGTGGGAGCCGTACACGCCGCGCTGAGCTGAGGAGTGCAGCTATTGTGGGTTGCCCTAGGGCTGGGCAACCACTTTTGCTAGATAGGCGGGCGTGAGTTGTATAAAAGAAACTTCCGATGTGTAATAAAGACCGTAGTTTGTAACTGAGAAGTGTACTACTTTGTACATTCAGTTTGTTTTTCCCATGTAATATAATGTGTTCTTATGACGTGTGCTGTCGGGTGTCGCATCGCGCGGCACCACCCTCTGCGATCCTGGATGAGCGGATTCCGGTCCGCCACACAACCTTAGGTCTAGACCTATTAGGATATCAAATTTCTCCATATAACCAAGTCTAATTACATTCCTGTAAAACATTGAAGGATAAAGGTTCCAAAAATTCTTGTGGCCAACTCCTTCTTCAAAAGCTTCTGAAAATTTTACCATACTCCTATCATTAGTTCAGAAAGGCCCTGTAAAAATTTCAACCATAGATTCCTCTATCTTTATTATTTTGCTTCTGTAGTGACATATCACATTAATATTGTGTGATATCCTGGCTCCCAGCTTAATAGTATTGATAGAATACTCATACCATCAAGGTATACCTTCTTTCCCGGAAGCCCACCCTAAAAGGACTCCGGGGTTAAGCATGTTTGGCCGGAGAAAATTGGGGATGGGTGACTGACCGGGAAGTTTCTCTGGGTGCGCACGAGTCAGGACAAAGTGCGCAGAAAAGACTAGTGTTGGTATGTGGGGCTAGTCTATGATCCCAGAGAGATGTCACATATGGTATCAGAGCGGACCCTCGCAGTTTCACGGGTACGTACGGGTCAGTGAGAAGGATACAGTAGCGTACGGGTCAGGGACGTGGGTACATACGCATGATGTGTGGGTCCTCTGTGAGGGACACGATATGGGTACGTATGCTTCTAACAGGACGTACGGTATGTGTATGCCAGTACTAAATGTACGGACGTGGCTAAATGGGGACGTTCCTGTCTTGGTGTTGACCGACGAGGACGTCGGTATTCTAAGTGGGGTGGATTGTGTGATATCATGGCTCCCATCTTAATAGGATTGATAGAATACTCATACCATCAACGTATACCTTCTTTTCCGGAAGCCCACCCTTAAAGGACTCCGGGGTTAAGCGTGCTTGGCCCGAAGGAATTTGGGGATGGGTGACTGAGCGGAAAGTTTTCCCGGGTGTGCACGAGTGAGGACAAAGTGCGCAGAAAAGACTAGTGTTGGTATGTGGGGCTAGTCTATGGTCCTAGAGAGCTGCCACAGATCACAATCCTTATCAATTCAAAGTAATTCACTATAGTTCTTACTACGTCAAGACGCAGTGGGCAAGTATGCTCATATGACCGCGAGCGACGGTGATTTGAATCAGTAGAAGCCTGAACTACACGAAACGTACACTCATACTCTGAGTTGCCGGCAGCAACCTTGACTGATGTTGTACGCAGCCACCTTTCCCAAGTTCTTTCACACCGGACGCAGTCAGATCGCCCCGAAAAGCAAGCTCCCTTAAGGTACATACCCGCAGTGATATGTTCTTGAGCGACTTACCTCCTGCTGTACTGACGCCAAAATCCTAAGCCGATTGGAGAAGTTCTAATGTGGATCTCACGAGGTACATCGGTTTCATAGGTCCCATATAGTCAGTATGCGTCCGGTACACAACTCAAACTTGTCCATCAGGGCCAAGTACGGATGGGCCTTAACCGACATAGGCAGAGCTATGCACGCACGGTCTGTAAAATCCCAAGAAATGGAGTTGCAAAAGGGTTCATTTCATCACATCACCCCACCACAGCTCATTTGGTTGACAGCTCTTGAACTTTTGTGAAGAGCAAGTAAACACCATCAAGCGGGTGATTATAGGGGAAAGCCCAAATTTCAAAAAGTAGTAGTCATACACATACACATGAAAGGTTGAGCTCACCCCTAGACCTTATATATTCTTGGGAGGGCTCAGGCCAAGTTTCATACAAATCCAAGATTTTTTGAGGCAATTTTGGAAACATTTGAAAAAAGGGCCAATTTGAATGCAAATTCAAATTGCAGCCACTTTCATCACTTGAATTCAAAAGTTGACTTCATATTCAAACTCAGCACATTTTTCTGAGTTAGTCCCCCAATTTTCATCCTCATTGGAGTTCATCTTGTCGGGAGCTAAATTTGCATTAATTCAAAACTGAATTTGAATTTCAGTTCAAATGTGCAGCAAATTTGGCCAAACCAGTTTCAAATTTGAGGAAATCAAATTCAAACCATGATTTTGGGGCTGTCTTTCATTCAATTGTGAGTAGCTGGGATCTTTTCAGTGAAAACAGAAATGAAAATCAGAAAAAGAATTAGAGGGGAGGGTCCCACTTGTCAGTAGCCTTAACACAGAAGCTTCTCGGCTTGATCTTTCACTCGACCGAGAGCGCGCACCCGCCAGCTACCGACGTCGGCGCTCGACCGCCTCAGCCAGGCCAGCTCCTGCTTGGGGAGGGGGAAAGATCAGGGACCAAAGAGAGAAAACGTTTAGCCCTGCCGTGTCCCGTTTCTCCCCTCACGCAGTTTGCCTTCACCCCACAACCTAAGCAACTCGCACCGAGCTCACCTCTCTATGATCACCGGTGTTCGAGCGACACAGGCACCTTCGTGGCCGACAAGCTACACAAAAAAGGTCCACTCCAAGGTGCTTAACACGCTCGTGCCAACCGCTCCTCCTATCGTGCTTCGCCGGGGTAGAATTTGTCCGGTTAGTCATTCGGTGTTCAAAGGACCGAATAGTTCAAAACTCGAAGAATCGTAATGGGTAGTTCACCACAGAGGATTCCAAGCTACACACACGTTCTGCACCTGACCACGGCCACCTAGCATCAAAAACCGGCGAAAATCATGGACTAGGGTTGCTGTTCTTCAAAATTTTCCCGATCACGGCCGTTTTAGCCCAAGGTCGATGGTGAGGTCTTAGTCGCGGCCGTTTTCACGAGGATCGGTGCTCATATCTGTGATCAGCAAGTCTCAGCGGAGGTCTCCGAGCAAACCGCGTCGAAAAAGGTGCAGAGGACACCGAGTTCGACGGCGCCGATGAGCTCCCGGCCACTGTCACCGTCACGAGCACTATTCCGGCCGTCGCCGAGCTCCGGGGAGTGCACCACCATGTTTCCCAGGCAGAAATATGCACAAGCGGCGAGTTTCGTCGAAGGTCGGACAGCAGAACGCCCGGCGGCGAGCTCTCCGGCGAAGGGGGCGGCGAGGAGCCGCAGGAGCGCGAGGTAGACGAAGCCCCAAGGGCTCCACGTGTCAGCCTCTGTTTAAACAGTGCTGGATCTGCTGTGGCACCGGGATCTCGTGCAACTACACGGGAGAATCTGCGGAACCCCATGTGGTTTGGCTGTGGTGCTGACACATAGCCCGAGGACCCCACCAGCCGGTTTAAACTTTATTTGAATTTTTCAGATTTGGTTCAAACTTCAAATGGATGTAACTTCTGCTAGGAAGCTCCAAATTTAGTGAACTAAATTTTTCTGAACTAAGATTTTTGAGTACTTTCCAGCAACACAAATTTCAGCTCATGAAACTAGATAGTTTTCAATAATTAATTTCCTAAAGTTTAAATTTTTGGGAATTTTATCTGGAGAATCACTTTATGAAATATTCTGAAATTTGGCTGGGAGGTTCATTGGAAAATCCTTGAGCCACACTAAGTTTTTAAGACCCAGCCAAGTTTATTTAGTCACCATAATGTGTGATTAAGTGCACTGCCCTAAGAAAATAGAAAAATGTACAGAAACATTTTTCAGATTTTCTCAAATCTTGTTTAGGGCGTAACTTGTAAAGGTCCCAAAATGTGGAATAAAAAGGGACTGAAGTTATAACACCATTTAGTTTCAAGTTATGAAAATTTGGACATGTTTAAATTTTTCCACATATGATGACACACATGAGTGTCCCACCACTCTAGACTAGGATCAATTGAGTGTTGGGGGACAAAGTTATTTTAAAATCCATGTGTAAGCTCTCATGTGCAAGGGGAAATGGGATCCAGATTTTTAAACTCAAATTTCAAATGAGGGCAACAATAGGAATGCAAACTGTTGTGATCAAAACCTCATTTGCAGCAGCCAAACAAAAGATCAGGTTTCATATTTGAATTCTTTAGGTCCAAATTAGGGGGTAGGCAAAGTCTCATGAATTTTTGAAGATATTTGCTACACATTTTTCTAAATAGACCTAAATGTACAATGAATTTAAATACATAATTTAACTTGGATGTATTGTGCCCAATTATCCAAAGGCAGTTCAGTTTTTAACTACACACAGCATTTCCTCATTGTCAAACTGTGGAGATATTTTGGGAGAGTTTGATTTCAACTTACAAAACAAAGTTAAGGCATAGGAATTTCTTGATCATGTGTCACATGAAATAATGAACCCCAAAATGGTCATGTGAGGGAGTTAAAAAAATCTTCTTTAGCCCATGCTTAACACAGGTTGACATGAGGAAAGAAATTCACTCCACCAATCTCATTCATGTGCACATCCTTTGTGAGTATAAGATGAGGGAGATTTAAACAAAAATTTGAATTATTTAAAAGGATTCATGATCAGATTGTCTAAATGCATTCGAGTGAATTCACCAATGCATTCCTCAATCATTCAAGAGCTTAAGTTCCAAGTTTGGAGAACTTTGGAGCTCATCTACCATTTATTCGAAGGAATATTTGCGAGCATATTCAAAATCAAATTTGAAAATGCTCACTGAACCAAATGTGCTCAATTTTGAAATCAGATTTCATATTCAAATTCCTCACATTATGTTTGGCCTATCCTCCTAATTTGGTGATATTTGGACAACGTTTGCGTGGGAATCTCAAAGCACAGTGGGGAAATCAAATAAAAGGGGTCGGACCCACATGTCATACACAACAATGCAACAACCGACTCTGTTTTTCTCCCAGACACGCGCGCGCTCGACAGCCAGCTGCTCCGACCATGTCGATGCATTGCGGTCGCCAGCTCCTGCTCTCCCGTGGCTCGCCTCGCTCTTATCCTCTGCACGGTAGCACAACCGGAGTTTGTTTGCTCACTAGTAGCTCAGCTCTCGGTGTCTCCCGCGTGAGTACAGCCGGCGCCGCTCTGCTTCTCTTGATCCTACACAGCCACCAAGCACCTGATGCTCGAGGTCTCCACAGCAAAGATCGTCGCATACTCATTTTCTAGCCAGCTAGCACCTTTCCTCCGCCGTCCCGAACTCAACGGCGCCTAGAAACAGAAAAGTCTCTGCTGCTCCCGTGTTGAACGTCGAAGAACACAAACTGGTCACCGTGGGCAGCCCAAACCTGGAGTGATCACGCCCAAGCAAGCCACCCCATCGGTGCACCTACAAGTCTAGTTGCTCACCTCCGAAGATCAGCCTTAGCTATTGATCAGAGAGGTAGAATTTAAGGATTTTCTCCCGGGCGGCAGAAACTGACCTTGAGGTAAGGAATTGCAAAATTCGTCCTCAAATCGTATTTGTTGTGTTTCAAACTTCACGCACAGGATCTTAACTGCCTATCAGACCTCCTCCATCGATTTTAGACCAAGAAATTGAGTGTATGGCGAGGAATCCGAGTTCTTTTCGAGGGTATACCGCTGGACCATATCAGGCGCACGGTGCCAATAGGTTTGGAGGGCTCCCCGGCTTGTTTAGACGCCATGTCGATCTTTTACATGATTCCCTGGTGCTTTAGAGCCTAAGAACCGACCATTTGGTGGAGAATTCACCGTGCATGACCTCGCCGGAGCCCTTGGGTTTTCTGTTGCCGGTGCGCCCTGTTTTCCGGCGAGTTTCAGCCGCCGGTGACCCCACCAACAGGTTCAGCATGAGGGAAAATTGGGGGGGGGGGCGGCCAGCAGTGGGACTGGAGGTGGCCAGGAAGGTCCTTTCCGGCGATCCTCGCTGGATGGAGCCGCCACTGCTCTGTTTGGCGCGAGGCTGAAGGTTATGGATGACAGGTGGGACCCACGGGCAGGTTTTAAACATTTCCAGAATTTCCCATTTTAGTTCAAACTTTGGAGAGCCATAACTTTGTGTAAGAATGTCTAAAAATTGTGAAACAAATTTTGTTGGAATCCTCTCAAAGAGTACTATCCAGGGGTTCATCCCAATATTTATGAAAATGCTTGGATTTGGCTCATTAATTCATATAATTAAAATATTGTGGGATTTATTCCAGGAGTTCTATGTATTGGAAAATTCCCAAATTTTGGCAAGAGATTCTTCCAAAAATACTTGAATTCGAGTAAAAATTTCAGAGGCATTGGACCTCATTTGCTTGGCAAAATGTGGTGTTAATTCCTTATGTCTCTGAAAATTGGAAAAATAGAACACAGTTCATTTTCAGATTTTACCCAATTCTTGTAAAGATCATATCTTTGTGTAGGAACCTGCAAAATTTAGTGATTCAAATTGGATTAGATTCAGATTGAAATACTTTATCCAAATATGCAACCCAATTTGTATGAAAGTCAATAATCAATTCTTGAAAATTCTTTGAAGCTTATTGGTAAAAGAATTTTAGAGGAAGCTTGGTTTATCCAAAAATCCTCAAATTTTGCCAGAACATTCCATAGGGTGTTATTGAACTCCTGTAAAAATTTCAGATCATTTGGATTTGAATTATATGGGAGAATTCAGAAATTGTCCCAGAGTTGGAAAAATCATTTCTGGGCAATTCTTAGCTCCAAAAATCCTAAGAAAATTCATGCAGACTCTATGAACTATAATTTAAATTATATTTCACTAATTTGGGCATGAACATGTGAGTTAATTCATAATTAATTTCTTTTTGCTTAATTGCTTAGGGAATTGTTCTGAATAAAACACTCAATGAAAAGTGTTCATTTTTGGTCCAGAACACTTTCATGTGACAAGGAATTCACATGCAAACTTTCAGCTCAAATTGATACTTGGATCTCCCTATCCTTGTTCTCCATTCTATTGTATGTGCAGAACAACATAGGGGTTGGTGTGGAAATTGTGGGAGACACAATTTGTTTCCACTTTAGCTGAAATTTGGCAAACTAAGTCCCTGTGTAGTGTATGACTTCCTATAAAAATTTTGAAGTCATTGGAGATCAGGATCTTTAGTTATGTCCAAATCATTAGAGCTCATCTTATATGTCATTAGAAACTTAGCTAGAGATGTAATGAAACATCTAAGGTAGATTTAGTTTCTTTGAGTTATTTGCACAACAGAGGCAACACCTTTACCCTAGGATCTGTACACAGCCTCTGTTCTTAAGAAGTTTTAATCTCTAAGTCTTTAAATTGCATTATAAAATACTATGCATATACATGTCGATAGGGTTCACGACGAAGGGCTTCGACGGAGCCATCCCTTGACATGTGGATCAGTTGAGTAAGTTCAGAAAGATGAGGGGATTGAAGATCACTAAATTCTATTATATACTACTACCCTGCAAAACAGGCAAGCTCCGGTTTGCATTAACCCTTTTTACAAATTTTACCGTTTTGAGAACTTACTTTGAGCACCCACTTACTTCTTGCATTAGAGTCTTGTTTGAAACCCAAATGCATAGCCAAGAAAACTATGGGTTGGGATTAGGATTGAAAACCCTGTTTAGCTACTGCAATGCTAAGATAGGGTAGGATTCGCTACAAGTCGAGTAGTTGGATCTACTCGCGAGGATAGGCTAGAGGCACTCAACTTGGGTAAAGATAACAAATGAAACACATGGCAAGAAAAAATGACACCGAGCGGAGAGCAAGGGCAGCAGGACTTTGCGGCCTAGGTGCTATAGCTCCGCTTGTGTCGATTGAGGACCGAGCCGTGCGTGGGCCTATTGAACAAGCTAGAACAGTACCGAAGACCTACCGGCTATATGGGAACCGGGAAACCGATGTAACTCGGGTAGCTGGGTATTGAGGCATTGCCTGTCGTTCAGAGGGTAGGTTGAGAGCTCGAGGTGTAAATTGGCTGGCAGCACTGCGGATGCACGCGCAGAGACCTCTTGCTCGGGACAATAGGACCGGTTCAATATTTGGCTAATGGGTGAAAGGTGGTTGCGTACGACGTCCGTGATGGTTGCTGTAGGCAACATCGAGTACGGGCGTACGTGACGGGTTATTCGGGTAACCCTGCATGTGTAAATCGATTATAATCGCCGTCCCTCATGGTCAGTGAGTACCACTTGTTCACTGTACCATGATGTAGAAAGAACAGGCTAGTTACATGTTAAAATGTTGCTGATTGAAAGATGGACTTTGACTGTTAATTACTTGCTGTAGTTTAGAGCTAATTAAAGTTCCTTTTAACCTTGGGCAAAGTACATGAGAGAAATGCGTTTCTTGTTTGATTGCGGATCTCTCATGTGCCTTAGCGTGAGGTTCTCTACAACTTGCTGCTAAAACTTGAAAGCAAGAGCAAACTAAATAGGCGTGTCTTTTGCAACTTAGCTTCCTATTTCACAATGCAATCCTAGCATTTAAAGTTACATGTTTAGGTGAGATGGGTCAGTATTGCAGAGCCTATGTGCTCACGCTTGCTATATGAGTGGTGCTGCAGGTTAACCTCGGTGTTATTGAGAAGGTTATCTGGTGAGACTCAGAGACTTCCGAGTCGTTTAACACGTGGAGGACCCGGCCGCTGCCGTATAACTTCGTGTTGCTAGGTAGAAGAGTCCGCGGGCTGGACGTCTTCTCGAGTGCTTAGTAGCTATGAAACATGAGAAAAATTAGTCTTCCACTGTAGTTATTTGATGTAAAGTATTTACAAAGAATAATTGTAAGCTTCCGCTTTTGATTTATGTAATACATGTTCCCTTATATGTGTGCTGTTGGATGCCGCGTATCACGGCACCACCCAATGCGATTCCTGGGCGAGTGCCACGTCCCCGTGACTGAACGGGTGGTGTGGTCCCTCTCATAACATCATCTAGAATTCTTCAAATGACATGAAACCAATTCCATTAGAACCATCTCAAATTCTTGTTTCCAGAAAGTAATGGTTGGAGCCATGAAAACCCCTGGAATTCCTTAGGGGCTCTAATATTGACCAAATAGGCTTTTATTTGTACAAAGCTCAAATGAACTTTTTTCAAATGAAACTTGGTCAAGACTCTGGTTAAGATCCTACCAAGCCACCATAAAAATTTCAGAGCCAAAGGGGAGGGCTAGCTAGAGTTATGGTAATTACTTATTCAGTTCTAAACATTGCATGAAAAATTGACATATAGTATATCATTTACATGTAGTCGCTGAAGGCGAGAAGACCCCAGAAGTGCTCGAGTTTCTTCTTCCGGACGAAGCCCTAACAACTGACCAGCAGCAACAAGGCAAGCCCCAGTTTGCATTAACCCATTTTCAAAGTTTTGCTTTATTTATACTTAGTATGTGGTATGGATGTGCATTAGGTGTAGGATGGATGAAACCCATGTGCATAACCAGAATTTTCCTATAAGAGTGAGGGTAGTGTCTACGGCCTCGAGTAGACAGGGTATGCTTAATGATTCATAGAACTTTGGTACAAGTCGAGTAGTTGGAATCTACTCGCGAGTTAGGCTTGGGACACACGGGATTGGTTCGAGTGATGTGAGATCACTTTAGTAATGAAAATGAGACTAGGCAGGTGCTAGGGCGCAGCAAGAGGAAGTTTTATGTGCGCAGCCCTGTCCGTGTCGATTGAGGACCGATCCGTGTGCGGCCCATGCTGATTAAGTTTGAATGTACCGAAGGCATATCAGATATATGGGCCCCGATAAACCAATGTAACCTAAACCTCCGGGCGTCGAGGCATAGCACACCGATTTATAGGTGTAGGTTGAGGGCAGCAAGGTAGAAATCTGCTAACGGGCATAGAGAGATGCTCCGTGTGGGGAACTCCTGTCCGTTTCGGTGTGACCGGTTCGACGTTTGGGCTGTTGGGTGAAAGGTTGTCCTGTACGACATCGAGTGAGCGTGCTGTGCAGCTCCATGGGTGGGCGTACGTGACGTGCACTTCAGGTATCCCTGCAGCTGTATATCGAGTCGATTCGCCGTCCGTCACGATGAAGAGTACCACCTGGTCACTGAGTTATGACGTAGGTTAATATATGAAATGTGATGATTCAATATTGCTGTTATGATGAAATTGTATTGCTACTTGTGTGCCACCAAATATTGCTTACTAAATTTCAGATTCATGAACTGTTGACTTGTGGCTAAAAGATGAACTAAGGATGAACTTGTACGCGTGTCCATTTGCTGAAATTTACCATCCCATGTTCGTGTAAACAGCATGTAACGTTTCATGCCTAGGTGAGTCGGTTAAGTCTTGTTGAGCCATCATGCTCACCATTTCTGCTATAAAGTGTTTTCAGGTGAGGTGTACCCCACGGACTCGGGTTACGAGACCACCGGCGAGGGCTACCCTCCGTCGCGTACCACGGTTGAGTGGGAACCGTGCACACCGTGCTGAGCTGGAGGAGTGCAGCTAGTGTGGGTTGCCCTAGGGTTGGGCAACTGACTTTTGCTAGGTAGATGGGCGTGAGTTGTACAAACTTAGTTTCCGCTGTTGTAAGATAAACACTAGTTTGTAACTGAAGTATTGTACTACTTTGTACATTTCAGTTGGTTTTCTATGTCATACAATATCGTTCTTATGATGTGTGCTGTCGGGTGTCGCATCGTGCGGCACCACCCTCTGCGATCCTGGATGAGCAGATTCCGCTCTGCCACACGGTCCGCAGCCTGCTGCATCTAAATCTCCCTGCCCGGTCACAATTTCTCACTTGTGAATTTTCCTCAATACTTCTATTCATGACCCGTTCCGATGAAACCAAGCTCTAAACTCGTGAGTAGTTTCCAACTATTCAACTTCTACAGGTCCTTCCAAACTAACATTTAGCGTAGCCCAGATCCACTTGAGGAGGTGCTAATCAACCCTTTCTCTCTTGGCTAAATCTGGTCATGCAATTGGGTTTTCAGTATCATCTAAACCTAATGAAATAATTATTTCATAGCTATGATCTCTAGAAATGAAAAGACTTTACATAATTGCTTGAATGCAAACCGGGGCTTGCCTGTTTTGCAGGTGACTAAGAATGTAAATTCAGTTAGTGTCGTCGATCACTTGAGGCTTGATTACTTGATCACCTTGTCCTTGGAATCCCACTTCACTTCCTTCACAAGTCCTCATGTCCATGACTATACGATATGAACTTGCATATATATTTAATTGTAATTTTTTTCTAACAAGCCTATTGATAAGTTTAAAACCAGAACTCTGTTTAAGAATTTAAAATGAAACTGGTGCTAGTTGATGGAGTGGGGTTTAGCAAAATGATCAAGTGCTAAGTGCTTTTCCTAATTGGAATGACTTCACCTAAACAAAGTGTACTGAAAAGTACTGATCCTGGGCTGAACTTTATCTGAAAATTTTCATGTGAGTTCCTTGTCCCACAAAGCAATTCTGGACCAAAATTTAGCACTTTTCACTGAGTGGTTTATTCAAAACAATTCCCTAAGAAATTATGCAAAAAGGAATTAATTCTGGAGTAACTCAAATGTTCATGTCAAACTTAGCGAACTACAATTTCAATTATGTTTCATATATCCTGCATGAATTTTCCTAGGATTTTTGAAGCTCAGAATTGCCCAGAAATGATTTTACAACCTTGGGACTTTTTCTGAAAAAGTTTCTGTATTCATTTGAATATAGTAAATTGAAATCTGTATTCTCCTAAACAAATCAACTCCAAATGAGCTGAAAACTTTACAGGAGTTCAATAATATCCTATGGATTGTTCTGGCCAAATTTGAGGATTTTTCGATGAACCGAACTCCCTCTAAAACTCTTTTACTGAAAAACTTTAATGTATTTTCCAGAATTATTTATTTATTTTCATACAAATGAGTTGCATATTTGTATAGAGTTTTTCAACCTGAATCTAAACCAATTTGAATCATTAAATTTGGAGTTTCGTAGCAAAGGATATGGCCTTCTAAAATTTGATGGAAATCTGTAATTTGAATTAAATCGGGAAAATTTCAAATCTCTGACAGTGGCCCACGGGGTGACATGGCGAGTTCTCAGACGATGACACACGAGGCCACAGACTTAATACGCATAGCCACAAACTGATCCGGTGCCGCAGAGGATCCAGCCCCTTTTAACTCGGAGGCTGACTGGTGGGGCCGCATGCTTCTTCAACCTCTCGCCCGTTCCCACGTGCCCACGTCGCCCCCCCCCCCTCGCCGGAGCTCGCCGGACTTCGGCCTCCCGGCCTCCTCCCAAGCTCCCACTCACCGCTATCCCCTAATTCCACGTGCTGAACACGTTGGTGCAACTTCCCCAGACCGGCGATGCCCTAAATCTATCTCGCGACGAGCGGCAGCTCAAACTGAGGTCCGGCGACGTCGCCCGCCGCTTCTAGCCCGCCAAATGCCCGGTGGATCAGAGCTACAGCACTGGTGGAGTCCGTAGGATCTTGACATGGGTTTAAAAGAGATTGGAGATGGCTCTAAAGTACTTGTCACCGTGCGCCTGAAGCTCCCCGCTATGGTCGCCATCAGAAAAGCTGTAAATTGTGCCCCTACCGACTGTTTGAAGCTAGGGTTCCAAAGGAAATTTGTTTCCTGTCAAGACTAGCTTGGTTGTGCTAAGTTTGGTGAACCAAAACCGACAGTTGAGTGTGAATTTTACAATTTCTTACCCATGGGTTGGTTTGCGCTGATTGGAAAAAAAGTTGAAATTCCGCCGGCGATGACCAACCACTCAGCTTGAGCTTTGGAGGAGAGCAGCGTGAGGTCTTAGTGCGTCCAAAGGTGCTCTTGCTCGGCCGTGAGAGGCTCCGGGTGAGGCTGTACACGGGAGCACCTTCCTTCAGTTGCTCTCGGCCTCTGCAAGAAGAAGTTGTTCCTGTGTGAGGGAGGCCAAGAACAGGTCGGCTGTGGTCCGAGGAGGTCGTGGAGGGATCCGTGGTGCCGTTTTTCCACTAACTGCGGCCTCATACATGATGAAACGCCGGCTCACGAGCGACAGAGGTGTGGCGGCAGTGTTTTCCGTTAGTGCGCGAGAGAGAGGAAGGCAGAGCGAGTCTTCGGTGTTGTGGGCAAAAATGAACATGGCAGACAGTGAAGGAAGCACGCTTGCAGCTCGCCAGCGTGGGAGAAAACGGCGAGAGGCGGCTCACGGCTTGTCTCGGCGGTGAGACTTCGGTCTGCATGAGTGAAACAGAGAGCAACTTCAGTTGCAAGTCTACTGTCCCCCCTCCAATGACGTGTAGGTCCCACAAGTCAGCCCCTCCTTTTCCCTCTAAAATATCTCCAAAATTTGGAAAATGATCAAATTCAATTGTTGGAAATTCAATCTGAACTGCATTTGCATAATTGGGCAAGTTTCATCCATATTCGAATTTGAAATTTGAATTCCTATACAACTTAAAGTCCAATTGGAAAATGGATAGCAAAACATCTCCAAAATTCATGAAACTTTGCATACCCACTAATTTGGATCTAAGGAATCCAAATATGAAACCAGATTTTTTGTTTAGCTGCTGCAAATGAGCTTCTTAACACAACAGTTTGCATTTCCATTGTGTTGCCCTCATTTGAAATTTGAATTGAACATTTTAAGTTCAAAAACTGAAACTTTCTATTACACATGGGACTTCAAATCTGTGGTTTTAATCCACCTTGGTTCCAAGCATGTAAATAAACAGGAGCTTGTGTAGAGAGAGCTCTCATGTGCATCATCACATGTGACAGTTTAAACAAGTCCAATTTTTATACACATGAAACCAACTGTTTGTTTCAACTTCAGTTTCTTTGTATTCATATTTTTAGGACCTTTACATTTCTCCTGCCTTAAAAGGAATCTCGTCCCGAGATTACAAAAGAAGAACGAGATGGGAGGGTATTTTACAAAGTCTATGACAAAAGTTCCAGATAATTCTTGTGGATGTAATCTTCACTTTCCCACGTCGCCTCTTCTGCGGCATGATTACTCCACAGGAATTTCTAAAATTTCAAAGTCCGGTTTCGGATGATTCGGGTCTTCTCATCGATAATCTGAATGGGCTGCTCGGTGTATGTCAGATACTGCTTTAGCTCGTCGATGTCTTCGGTGCGGACAGCAGCGGTAAACTTGAGACACTTCCGCAGCTGTGACACGTGAAATATGTCGTGAATAGCAGCAAGGTTTGCCGGTAGTTCCAGCCGGTAGGCTGTGGTTCCGCACTTCTCTGTATAACAAACGGACCGATGAATCGGGGAGCAAGTTTCCCCTTGACAACAAACCGATGAATTCCTTTCATCGGAGACACACGAAGATAAACATGCTCTCCGACATCAAAATGCAGTGGTCGACGCCTCTGATCCGAGTAGCTCTTTTGACGAGATTGAGCAGCTTTGAGGTTCTCTTGTATTATCCAAACTCTCTGTTCGGCTTCATTGACAAGCTCAACCCCGAACGTACTCGTTCACCGGACTCACACCAATTCAATGGTGTACAGCACTTCCGGCCGTATAGAGCTTCCTAGGGTTCCATTTTGATGCTCGTTTGATACCCGTTGTTGTACGAGAACTTCGCCAACGGTAAGTGATCATCCAAGTTCCTACCATGGTGGATGGCACACACTCTTAGCATATCTTCAAGTATTTTATTCACCCTCTCAGTTTGCCCATCGTTTTGAGGGTGATACGCGGAGCTTCAAATCAATTTGGTTCCCAAGGATGCGTGTAGCTGTTCCCGGAAACGGGCTACAAACAGTGATCCTCTGTCGGTCACAATGGTACGGGGAACTCCATGTAAGCACAAGATTCGTGCTATGTACAACTCCGTATACTGCTTTGCGTTGTATCTGGTATGCACAGGGATGAAGTGTGCTGATTTGGTTAACCGGTCAACGATTACCCAAATCGAATCATGTTGGTGGGAGGTCATCGGTAACCCGACGATGAAGTCCATACTTAAGTCCTCCCATTTCCATGCCGGGATTTGTAGTAGTTGCAGCAGGCCCGACTTCTTCACATGGTCGGCCTTGACTCTTCGACACATATCACATTATGAAACGTACGTTGCAACTTCAAGTTTCATACGTGTTCACCAAAATTTCTTCCAGAGATCTTTGTACATTTTATTTCTGCCCAGATGAATGGAAAATTTGGACAAATGGGCTTCATCCAAAATTTTCTTCTGTAGTCCCATATCTCCGGTACTACTATCTGGTTGTTGAACCACAACATACCTTCTTCGTCCTTCCGGAAGCATTTCATTTCTCCGTTGTCTATTATCCGCCGTATGTGAGACGTACCCTTGTCTTTTCTTTGAGCTTCAATGATCTCCTCTAGGATGGTGGGAATGACAGCGAGATTATAGAGTGCTCCATACAGGATGACATGGAGACTTGGTTCTTCATCATCCATTTCAGCAACAGTCAAGTGATGGACATGCGCCTTATGACTGAGCGCATCGGCGACCACATTCGCCTTTCCATGATGATAATGAATCTCAATTTTATAATCTTTAATGAGCTCTAACCATCTTCATTGCCTCATGTTCAATTCTTTCTGAGTGAAGATGTATTTCAAGCTCTTGTGGTCGGTGTAGAGGTGTACAAGATTTCCAAGAAAGTAATGCCTCCAAATCTTTAAAGATAGAACCACGGCAGCTAACTCAATATCATGAGTTGGATAATGTTTCTCGTGGTTCCGTAGTAGACGAGATCCATAAGCAACCACTCGTCCTTCTTGCATCAGCACGCAGCCAAGACCGACGGCAGATGCATCACAATAAACGTCGAATGGCTTCGCCGTATCCAGCTGAGCAAGAATTGGCGTTGTTGTGAGATGCTTCACTAAAGTATTGAAAGCTTGTTCACATGCAGCACCCCAAACAAACTTGGTATTTTTCTTCAATAGTTCCATCATCGGTTTAGCAATTTTGGAGAAGTTTGGAATGAACCTCCGGTAATAACCTGCTAAACCGAGGAAGCTTCGGATTTCATGCACAGATTTTGGTGACTCCAATTTCTGCAATTGGATAATCTTACTCGGATCTACAGCGATGCCCTTCGCTGAAATAATGTGTCCAAAAAAAGGTACTTGATTGATCTAGAATTCACACTTGCTAAATTTTGCTTAGAGTTGGTGATCTCGCAATCTTCGTAGCACAATGCAGATGCTCAGCGTGTTCTTCCTCTGACTTGGAGTACACCAAGATATCGTTGATGAAGACAACGACGAATTTATCCAACTCCGGCATGAACACTGAATTCATTAGGTACATAATGTGAGCCGGAGCGTTGGTCAACCCAAAAGACATAACGAGATACTCGTATAGCCCGTATCTTGTCGAGAATGCCGTCTTCAGAATATCTTCTACCCGGATTTTAATCTAATGATATATGGACCTAAGATCCATCTTCGAGAATACTTTAGCACCCACTAATTGATCGAAGAGCATATCAATGCGAAGTAGTGGATACTTGTTCTTGATGGTCACGGCATTAAGAGGACGATAATCAACACAAAGTCGTAGTGTTTCGCCCTTCTTCTTGACAAACAATGCTGAACAACCCCAAGGTGATGAACTTGGTTGTATGAAACCCTTGCTCATTGGGTCATTCATCTGTGTCCTCAATTCTGCCAGTTCATTGGATTCCATCTTGTATGGCCTTCGTGATATCGGTGGTGTACCCGGCGCAAGTTCAATCTTGAACTCTACGTCCCGTTTGGGTGGCATGCCTGGAAAATCATTGGCAAACACATCCGAATATTCATGTACACAGGAATGTCCTCTATCTTCACAGTTTCCGTGTAGTTCAACGTTGCAATCTGTTACTGACTGGCGCCCAGAAATAATATATGAAGACCGTGCTGTGGGCAGTTGAGCTCAAAGGTTCGAGAACTGATATGTAGAACCGCATTGTGGTAATTCAACAACAACATCCCCAAAATAATGTCGATCTTCAGACCCCTAAGAATGATGAGGGTGGTTGGGTATATTTTATCCCCCAAACAAAGAGGTGCTCGGAAGACAACATCGTTTGCTGTAATGCTGCCCCCGGGTGAAGATATGAGGTATTGGCTCTTTGTATAAGTGGATTGGAGCTGATTTTGAGCCATGAAAGGTTGTCTAATGAAGTTGTGTGTGGCACGAGAATCGAAAAGAATTAATACCGGTAGCTGATTCAGAGAAAATATCCCTGCTAACGTGGCTTCTCCTTCCGGAACATCATCAATCACTGTATAGTGAATGCTGCCCTTATCTGCCATCTTTAATGCAGATATTGGTACGGGTCTGAATATTGCAAATACGATGACATGCAGCCTTGAATTCCCTTCGGACAATAGCTAACATAATGGCCCATATGCCGACAAGTGAAACACGGATATCTATCTGGTTCTTCGCTGACTTGCGGTTGGATGCTAGGTACACATGGCTGCAGCGATGGAGCACAAACCACCGTCTGATGCTGCTGCTGTGGAGGTGGTGCAAGCTGTGGTACTTGACCAGCAATCAACCTCTGAGCAGTTGATCGCACAGGTCGCCTCCATATTTTACCGGATGGCGTTCGGTACACCAAATGGCATTTTTAGGGCACATAACTTGTACTGGTCTGCTTGATCTCACTCATTTTTCTTTTCTATGCTTGCCACTCGAGTGTCGGCTTTTCTTGTATGAGAGCCGCATCGACCATGTCGGTGTAATTGCCTTTATCGAACACGGCCAATTTCTCCTAATATGGCACTCAGGCCTAGAAGAATAAATCACACCATGCCTTATCTATCGCCACATATTCGGGAGCGTATTGAGCCGAATGGTTAAACCTTTTGACATACTCAAGGACACTCATGTCCCCTTGCTTCAACTTCATAAATTCCTCCCGCTTTGTCTTGATAATACTGTCGAAGTGTTCAGTCGACACTTCCCCCGGGCCTGCACTGGGCAGCCCGCGGAGGTTCTTTTTTCGGTGGGGCTAGTTCCTAGCGGAGAGCTTGCGCAGATGGACGAGTTAGTAAGAGCTTGACACGGCGAGTTTTACGTGGTTCAGGCCGCCGGAGCATAAAACCCTACGTCCACGGCGAGCTATGGAGCTTGCTGTATTGCTTGCTGCTCAGGGCCGGAGTCCTGAGCTTGGGGGTGAGTTACAGCTTGAGAGTGTATGGCTAGCGTATGAGTTGCAAAGTGCGAACCCTTGCTATCGTCGCCTACCCGAGCCTTTTATAGTCCAAGACTCGGGCGGCTTACAAGGGGAGCCGGGACCCGACAGGTGGTCCCGGGAAGATTGTCTATTATCTACCGTATCTGCAGTTGTGCCGGTAGTTGTCTCTGGTCGAAGGCTTCGGAGTTCATCTTGCCGCCCTGCCCATGCCGCATGCTAGTCGTAGTGGTTGATGACGGCGCAGGCGGCATGGGATGTCTTGTTGCGGTATTTATTGGCTGGCAGGTTCTAACACCGCGCGCCAGTCTGTGATGCGACTGGTCGCAACGGCACCTGACAGAGGCGTGCTCCGCGTCTCCGCGTCTTGGGAAGATGCGGGCCTTGAATACCTTGTACGGGCAAGGTATGGGCCGTCTTTATGCCCGCTGCCTATCTCTCAGGGGCAGGCAGCACCGTTCTTCTGGCCACGTGGCGGGCCCGGAGCCATTCTCTGAGGAGAGAAGGGTCTGGCCTGCGGGGCACGTGGGGCCTCCAGACCTCTCCCCGCGGAGGGTGAGGCTCGGCTTCTGTTGGCCACGCGGCGGACCCGGAGCTCTCCTCTGAGGAGAGGGAGGTCCGGCCCCGCTGGACGTGTGGCGCCTTCAGACCTCTCTCCCACGGAGGGGGAGGTCCGGCTTCTGTATGCCACATGGCGGGCCCGGAGCTTTCCTCTGAGGAGAGTGAGGTCCGGCCCCGCCGGACGCGTGGCGCCTTCGGAGCTCTCCCTGCGGAGAAGGGCGAGTTCCTTAGGCATTTTCCTCTGTGCGCGGGGGTACCCCATATCTCAGGTACCGACAGTGGCCCCCGGGCCCATCTCGGGGGAGATAGCGAGCCCGAGGTGGGACCTCCGTCTCTTCCGATCCGCGCACTTTCTCTAAGTCCCGTATTTACCGCTGCCGGAGCACGAACAGTCGCGGGATCGTGGGAGCGTGCTCGATCTCCTCCAGCGACGGCGTCGGCGCCAAGTCAGGAATCTGGGGTGCCTGGCACTCCCTCCGGCGCCGACTCGAAGAGGCCCCGGGCTGATGCGTTGAGGGAAGCTTCTGGGGCGTCCTCTGTTCCACCAGTTCAGGCGACTGCGGAGCGGCCGTCAGTGACGGTAGCGGGCTCTGGGAGTCCTGCCCCGGCTCGGAAGTCGGGGTTCAGAGCCCGCTGGAGTGTCCGCGCTTCCCGGCCATTCCCGACTTGCGGGGAGTCTGTGCCGTTGCGCTCGGAGCCAGGGGCAACTGTCGCGGCCCCCTGGCCAGCGCGAACCTCTCCTGTTCCGGTGTGCCCGGATTCGGCGGCGGCGTCGTCTCTTCCTGCTGAGACGGCCACCGCGGCCCCCAAGCCAGCAGGTCGACCCTGCACCAGGCGACCCGGCCTTTGCTCCAGCACCGCCTTCCCCAGCTCGCCCCTCTCCACAGGTCAAGGAGCCAGAAGCTGAAGAGAGCCCGGCAGGTCCGGCCGCCAGAGCCTCGGAGCCAGCTTCTCCTGATCGGCGTCTCGTCTCGGTTGCTGGTGCGTCGACTCCTCTTGAGGATGAGGTAATGGAGGAGGTCGAGGGGACTGCCCCGGTCTCTGTTGCTCCATTGCCCCTGGCGGATGCCTTCGCGCTTGCCGAGACGAGCATTCGGCAAGTCTTGGCTGCACTAGGTCACGAGCGGGAGGAGTATACGGTTGAACGGGATCGCCTCCTCACCTGGGGGAACCTTTTGCGGGAGAGGACCGCGAAGGTTAAGAGCGAGCTCGACTCCAGGCGGGAGTTGCTTGACTTCAGGGAAGTGCTCCTCGACCGAATGAAGCGGGCTGTCGACCGCATGGACACCCAATCGCGGCGGATCAACAGGGAGGCTCTGGAGGCACACGCCCGGGCCGAAGAGAGTCTCTCTGCTGCTGTGGAGATACGGCAGCAGCTGGAGCGCCATGAACTCGCCGTTGAGGAACGGAGCGTTCCATGGCAGCTGAGGTGGAGAGGGTCGCCGCACAGCTGGCGGCGGGCGAGGATGACCTTCGAGCTCGGATCGAGGAGCTGGAGATCCTGAAGGCAGACCTCGACTTGAGGGAGGAACAGGTCTCCCATGATCGCCGGGCGGTCTTGGATCGGGAGTTGACCGCCGACTTCAAGGCTGCTGAGTTGGAGCGGCTCGCCAAGACTCTCCATCTTCGGGAGAGTTCCCTGGCGGCCAAGGAGAAGGAATTCTCCGAGAGGAACCTGGAGGCTCTGCAGGCGGCCCGTCGCGAGGTGGAGGAGCTTTCGGCCTTGCGGTCCTTCGAGGCTCTTGCGGTCTCGAGCTTCGTGGATCGAGCGGGGTCCACTCTGATCCCTCTTGGCTTCAGCCCGGTGAGGGCCGCGGCCCCTGCGTTGAAGGTGGCGGAGGTGATCCCCGCGCTGGAGTCGATCGGCGCCAAGCTGGACAGGCTAGACTCGGTGGTCGCAACCGAACTTGAGGCCGAGGGGCGCGGCCTAGCCTTAGAGGTCGCCTCACATGTGCTGGCATGCTTTAAGAGCCGCGACCCCTCTTTCTCGCTCGAACCAGTGAGAGAGGGCCCAGCCGCAGAGCGGGAACAAGCTGCCAGGGCAGAAGTCGAGGATGTGGCCGCCCTTGTAGCCGCAAGGTTCTGGCGTGAGCCGGGAGGTCCTTAGGACTTGTTTCTCCCTTTTTGTCGAGTCTGTAGTCCAGCTCATGGAGCCTCCCTTAGTTCGACTCTTTTAGATATCTGTGTCTGTCATGCTTTTTCTCTCCTTCTTGGCTTTGCCTGACTGAGTCCTTAGCTCCGCAAGGTACTCAGAGGCCATCTCCAATCTCGGAGCTCCGCATAGACACCTTCCCCGGGTCCTAACCGTGTTAGGGGCCCCCGGGGGTCTCCGGATCTCGCCCTATGGGGAGCTCCAAATCTGCCTGCCACGTGACGGGTCCGGAGCCCCTCCTTAAGAGGCGGGAGCTCCGGCCATGCTGGACACGTAGGGCTTTCAGAGCCCTCCCACCGGGGGGGGGGGGGGGGGGGAGGTCCGGTTTCCACCTGCCACGTGGCGAGCCCGGAGCCCTCCTCAGGGGAGGCGAGAGCTCCGGGCCCGCTGGACACGTGGGGCCTTCGGGTCCCGCCCCTGCTGGAGGGGCAGGTCCCGGTCCTTCCAGTCCTAGGCCGGAGTAGTTGGTAGCTCCTTTCCCCCTGCTTCATGCAGTCCCTGTTGCCGTAACCTGGAGGTCCTGCACACACGCAGAGGAAACGTAATTCTCCCCGGGGGGTCCTCCCCTCCCGTCTCCTAGTCTTATCCGTCTTACGATCCTGATCCGTTATACGGGGCTTGGGCAATTCTGTGCATGAGGCGCCAGAGCTCCGGCTCCCTCCGAGGTCCGGGTACGCCGTCCGATCCCTAGTACCGGGCCATGCGCTGGGGAAGCAGAGTGCACGTGCTTTGGGTTCATGACCAGGCAAAGCGGTTGTACTCCCCTGCACCTCCGGAGGGCAGGATGCGCATGCTTTGGGCTCATGGCCTGCTAAGCTGGATACGCACCCTGGACCCCCCATGCACAACGCAGGCCTTTCCTGGAGGTAACCAACTGGCACCGCAACACCTGACTGGGGGAGGCCCGAGAGACTCACTCGGCCATCGGCAGGTGCCTCAAGCGCAGCCGCCTTCGGTAGGATAGCGAATGCCGACTATGGATGAGCGCAGGAGAGGGGGAGCTAGATGTACGATGAACATACAAAGATAGTGCGATCATAAAAATTAATGCATAATTTAAATGAGCGCATGAGAGAGAGCTGAGTAGAACAGGTCTCTGTATTCGTGCCCATAGATGGAATTCTGGCTGTACATGGAGGCAATATTCCGCCTCGTCTACAAGGGAAGCAAGACTCTACGTACTTAGGGTCAGAACCAGGCTAAACTGGACGTAGTCCTGTACCGTCCCTTGAGATTTAGCTGCCCCAAGCTCTGTTCCCAAATCCTATGGGATTCATTACAGAAGAGAATAACCCTGTTCTACTGATGCTCGGGAAGTAGGACTTACAGTGTTGCTTCATGGCAATAGTCTTTTGGGAACGGATCCCACACTCGGTTGAAAGGCATGTGTACCTGAGGCGGCAGCTTTCATGATTCTGAAGGAACCTTCCCTGCTGGGGGAGAGTTTATGGGTCCTTTTTTGGAATAGAGCGTGCCGTGACACCAGGTTGCCCTCCTGCAGGTCCCCGATGCGTTCGGTTCTTTGGCGGTAGTGCTTAGAGCATCAGCCGAGACCGCGCGTTGTGGGGTGTTACCTGCAGCCGAGTCTCGTCGACGAGGTTGTCATCTTCGCGCTGGATCAGGTCCTGCGCGGCTTCTCCTGGGGGCCCCCGGGGAGTTCTCCCCTTCTGGCTAAGGCCTTCAAGGGGTAGGTGGACCCGGGCTCGTCTTGGACGACCCAAGGCGTCTTCCCCTTCTAGCAAGGCCTTCAAGGGGTTAACAGATCTTGGGCGGCCCCCGGGAGGTATGCCTGAAGCACGGAGGCGTGCCGCAGTTGGCTACCGCCCTGGCCCGTCACCGTCAGAGCTGGAGTCCTCGCCGTTATGCACTGTCTTTATGACGCGCTGAGGCTCCAGGAACCCCACCTGATGGGCAGCAGTAACTGGGGCATCGACCTTCTGTTTGCCATCCCTCTGAGGGTAAGGCGGTGCTTCAGCTCTCTGCTGTCTTCCTTTGCGGAAGCGCTCTGCGAGCCTCTGGATATCCCAGCACTCGGCAGCAGAATGGTTGCCAGCGCCATGCACGGGGCATAGCCCCGCCCTGGTCACTATCTGGGGCCGGTGACTGCCGCTGCCTTTTGTCGGGGCATGGCCCCCGAGCTCCAATAGCCGTCGCTGCTGCGGCGATGGGAGCCGCGAACGATGAGTTCATCTTGCCACTCCCCCGGTTCTTGGCCTTCTTGCCACCCCCATAGGCAGCAGCACCAGACCTGGGTTGTCCACCTGGCTCGGAGGTCGGCAGAGAATGCCAGTTCCACCCTTCAGCTGCTCTGGCGCATTTGTCCGCAAGACTGAAGAGCTCAGAGACGTCGCGGACCTCTCTGGTCGCGAGCTTCTCAAGCATTTTCTTGTCCCGGACACCCTGACGGAACGCCACCACCACAGAAGCACTTTGAATATGCGGGATGGTGTTGCGTACCTGGGAGAACCGCTGGATGAAAGAGCGCAGCGACTCCCCAGGCTGTTGCTTGACGGCGTGGAGGTCAAGCTCCGTGCCGGGACGGGTGTAGGAGCTGCCGAAGTTGGCGACGAACTGTCGGCAGAGCTCTCCCCAGGAAGTTATGGACCCCTGAGGTAGATTCATGAGCCAAGACCGAGCTGGGCCAGTCAAGGCGACGGGGAAGTAGTTGGCCATGACAGCCCCATCCCCTCCTGCGGCAAGTACGGCGGTGGAGTAGATCTGGAGGAACTCCGCCGGGTTGATGCTACCGTTGTACTTCTCAGGCAGGTGCGGGCGAAACTTGCGTGGCCACCTCGAGAAGCGAAGGTGGGGTGCAAGAGCTGCGCATCCTGCTCCTGCCGCCGCAGGTATTGGCAGTGCGAACACTTGGTTTGCACTTGGCACCGTGTATCCCGGCATGGGCAAGGCTGCACCATAGACCGGGGGAGCTGCTTGCGGCGCATATGGTTGTCGCATATGCTGCGCGGCATATGCCTGGGGCAGGGCTCGCGTGGCGAAGGCCTGCCCTCCAGGTTGTGTCGAGGCCGACGACATGCTGTCGCCAGCCTCATGGTTGCGGCGCCTTTCTCAGCGTCGCTCGAGGTACACTCGGGCATCCTGGCCCAAGTGGCATCGTTCCAGCTCCCTTCTCAGGTCCGTCGACAGGAGCCTGGAGGAGCTGGAATCCGACGTTTGCCCGTCAACCGTTGGCGTGCGCGTCAGCGACACAGCCGGTTGACCGGGGCGTCGCCCTCACCGAAACCGAGGGTTCGCGGCGGCGACGACGAGGCGGTCCACTTCGCGGACCCACTGTTGGGTCGCTGAATGGGGCGCATCCCCAGAAGGTCGGTTGCGCAGCAGCGCTCTTGCTGCAGCTAGCGCACCTCCATGGTGTACGCTCAGCGCTGCAGAAGATCTCACACTGGTCGGAGCCTGCATCGCCGGAGTTGGCGTTGCCAGAGTCGGCTGCTGGCTACCAGCTTGTGCCGACACACTCCGTCCCGAGTGTGTCGACATGTACTCCCCAGTGGTCACGGTTCGCCGTGAACGCGGAGGGGGAGAGTTTTCCGCTGAAGGAAGCTTGGTCATCTTCGTCGGCGGAAACTCGTCGCGCTAGGAGAGAAGCCCCCTACCTGGCGCACCAAATGTCGAAGTGTCCAGTCGACACCTCCCCTGGGCCTGCACTGGGCAGCCCGCGGAGGTTCTTTTTTTGGTGGGGCTAGTTCCTAGCGGAGAGCTTGCGCAGATGGACGAGTTAGTAAGAGCTTGACACGGTGAGTTTTACGTGGTTCAGGCCGCCGGAGCGTAAAACCCTACGTCCACGGCGAGCTATGGAGCTCGCTGTATTGCTTGCTGCTCAGGGCCGGAGTCCTGAGCTTGGGGGTGAGTTACAGCTTGAGAGTGTATGGCTAGCGTATGAGTTGCAAAGTGCGAACCCTTGCTATCGTCGCCTACCCGAGCCTTTCATAGTCCAAGACTCGGGCGGCTTACAAGGGGAACCGGGACCCGACAGGTGGTCCCGGGAAGATTGTCTATTATCTACCGTATCTGCAGTTATGCCGGTAGTTGTCTCTGGTCGAAGGCTTCTGAGTCTTCATCTTGCCGCCCTGCCCATGCCGCATGCTAGTCGTAGTGGTTGATGACGGCGCAGGCGGCATGGGATGTCTTGTCGCGGTATTTATTGGCTGGCAGGTTCTGACACCGCGCGCCAGTCTGTGATGCGACTAGTCGCAACGGCACCTGACAGAGGCGTGCTCCGCGTCTTGGGAAGACGCGGGCCTTGAATACCTTGTACGGGCAAGGTATGGGGCGTCTTTACGCCCGCTGCCTATCTCTCGGGGGCAGGCAGCACCGTTCTTCTGACCACGTGGCGGGCCCGGAGCCCTTCTCTGAGGAGAGAAGGGTCCGGCCTGCGGGGCACGTGGGGCCTCCGGACCTCTCCCCGTGGAGCGGGAGGCTCGGCTTCTGTCGGCCACGCGGCGGGCCTGGAGCTCTCCTCTGAGGAGAGGGAGGTCCGGCCCCGCTGCATACGTGGCGCCTTCGGACCTCTCTCCCGCGGAGGGGGAGGTCCGGCTTCTGTATGCCACGTGGCGGGCCCGGAGCTTTCCTCTGAGGAGAGGGAGGTCCGGCTCCGCCGGACGCATGGCGCCTTCGGAGCTCTCCCTGCGGAGAAGGGCGAGTTCCTTAGGCATTTTCCCCTGTGCGCGGGGGTACCCCATATCTCAGGTACCGACAAATACCTATCGCTATGTGACGAGTACGAAAGGCTTCACAGAACTCACTCCATCTTACTTGATGACCTTCCGGAATGGTGGTGAGATGTTCAACCCACCAATTTCCTGCGGCTCCATGGAGTTGTTGAGCGGCAAACATTGTCTTCTGAAATTCATCACTCTGGAATACTCTGAATTTATACTCGATGACACGAAGCCACTGATCTGCTTCCACAGGTTCGGTAGCTTCAGTAAAGATTGGTGGTTGAGTCGCCAAGAAATCCAGATAAGCGTTCCGAGGTGGAATGACTTGTTGCGTGTGTTGAAGTATGCCTTGCTGTACCAAGGCTTGGAGTAATCGTATGTTCCCTTGAGTCACTTATTTGAGTAGCCTGGTCTTCTCTTGGTTAGAATCGACAACTCGAGTCATAAGATCCATCCGTCCCGTGGATGGTGGCTACGACGGTGGAATAGACTCATCACTGCCTCGGGGAGAACTCCCAGCCTTACTCGAAGAGCGAGTACAAACCATACTGCAAAAATACATTTCGAGATGAGTTAAACATGAACTCAGCAGTATGTGAAGCTAATGAAAACATGAATATGTCAAAACTTTATGAAAGCAGTAACAACATTCATGTTTACACAAATCCTTAACGTTGGCATAACCAATCAGTCTTTCTGTACAGAACAGACCTTTATGGACTAATACAGATTTTAGTCCAGTTAAAAGCATTTTCATAACTCAAGTTGAATACCGAAGTTAAAATTAGCTTCAATATCTTTCCAGCGACTATTCATATGCCTTCAGATCATCTCTGGGTCAAAAGTTACGATTTTCCAAAGTTGACATAATTCCTGGATAAAATTTGCCAGCATCTCCTTTGTATGTGGCTATTTTTATCACAGTTGTATATGGAAATACAATATGATTCTGAAAAAACATTGAACTACAACAATGTTGCATATCTCAATACCTTTCCAACGGTGTTTCATAGGTTCCTTAGGGATTTTTCTACAGAGAGTTATGGCTGAAATACAGAAATATCCAGAGAGGTTTTGCTCCTGTCCTGGTTCTGGACAGTTTACCTTAAACTGGACTTTCCATCAATTTAACGTGTGATTATGCTGTGGAGGTCTACAGAGAAGTTGTAGAGAACTTAAAAATATTTCCATAACTGTATCACAAACCTCTATTGGGTAAATCTACTCAGAGTTAGGCTCTGTCAAAGTACAGCAAGAATTCCTGCCAGAAACAGAGCACTTTGTTTTTGAAACATTTTGAAGCCTTGTCATTCTCTCATTTGAATCTTAGCTCAAAATAAGAGTTCAGTAACTAATATTTGTTTCAAACTTCCATTTTTAGTTGCAAGTTAGTTGGTGAGTTAATTCTTCATAGGGAAGAGGTTATTAAGTTTAGTACGGTGTCGATGCACTTTAAGAAATATATCGGAACTACGTTGCCTCACCAAAAGAAAAACCTAACCGAATTATACTGGCATATCCATATTGGTGGTACTAAGACGGTCACTTGAAAACGTGTTGTACTGGTACTACGGTTTTCGTGGTTAATATCTGCATAAGTCACACATGATCATCAGGTTCGGCTGCACACCGAACCCAGTCTCAATACAGTTCCATACAATCATCCGTCGTCACTCGCACGGTTGTTCTCAAGCCAAACACGCCATGAGCTACGTGTTCACGTTACTAACCACGTGATGGGGTCTCCCTTACTTGCCCATAGCACGCCTGGGAAGGGCGTTGCTCGAATGCCCCAAACGGCATGAAGAGTCGTAGAGGATACCAAAGCTGGCCGGGTTACCTGCCACCATGAGGCTCCAACCTTCAGCTTGTGTGCACTGGTGGACAGCGCTTACATGCATCCCACAAGACATAGAACATCCCGAGATACATGATTTTCTGACATAACACATAAGTTAGGTTGCCACCTTAATATTAAGCTAATATAGTAGTCCTTATGTGGGCCTAATATTGTTGCCTCACCGTAGCCTAAGTTTTTGTCGTAATACGTTCCTTATTCCGTGTGCTGTTCCCAATGCAGCTCTGACACCACGCTGACAGGGCCCGACCCGCCGCAGGGCCTTGCCGCTTGCCCGGGAATCACATTGGGTGGTGTCGTGATATGCGGCACCCAACAGCACACTTATACAGAAAATGTATTACATAAATCAAAAGCGGAAGCTTACAAGTGGAAGACTAGTTTATCTCACGTTTAGTATCAACTAAGCACTCGAGAAGATGTCCAGCCTGTGGACTCTTCTCGCTAGCAACACGAAGACATACGGCAGTGGCTGGTTCTCCATGTGTTAAATGACTCGAAAGTCTCCGAGTCTCACCATACAACCTCCTCATGGCGACGATGTTAACCTGCAAAACCACTCATACAGCAAGCGTGAGCACATAGGCTCAGCAAGACTGATCCGTCTCCTCTAAACAAAAAACTCTACATGCACGACGGATTGAAACATGGTAGCTGAGTTTGCATAAAGGACTCACCTACAGTTAATACTTAACTTTCAGATTTTAAAGCCTCATTTTAAAGACCTTAAGCCAAACAGCATCGCAACTCCACAATCAAACTAGAAACGCTTTGCTACGATGCTTCTTGCACAACATGAATTAAAGTTTAATTAGCACTATTTCTAACTCAAGCATGGTTGCAATACAAGTTAGATCATGTAAAAGCTCCAAATCTCAGCATGCATAGCGTAGCCCAGATCCTTCCAAACTAACATTTAGCATAGCCCAGATCCACTTTAGGAGGTGCTAATCTACTCTTTATCTTTTGGGTAAATCTGGTCATGCAATTGGGTTTTCAATATCATCTAAACCTAATGCAATAATTATTTCATAGCTATGATCTCTAGAAATGAAAAGACTTTATAAAATTGCTTGAATGCAAACCGGGGCTTCCCTGTTTTGCAGGTGACTAAGAATGTAAATTCAGTTAGTGTCGTCGATTACTTGAGGCTTGATTACTTGATCACCTTGTCCTTGGAATCCCACTTCACTTCCTTCACAAGTCCTCACGTCGATGACTATATGATATGAACATGCATATGTATTTAATTGTAATGTTTTTGCCAACAAGCCTAATGGTAATATTAAAACCAGAACTCTGTTTAAGAATTTAAAATGAAACTGGAGCTAGTGGATGGAGTGGGGTTTAGCAAAATGATTAAGTGCTAAGTGCTTTTCCTAATTGGAATGACTTCACCTAAGCAAAGTGTACTGAAAAGTACTGATCCAGAGCTCAACCTTAGCTGAAAATTTTCATTTGAGTTCCTTGTCACAAAAAGGTATTGTAGACCACAATTTAGAACTTTTCACTGAGTGGTTTATTCAGAACAATTCCCCAAGCAATTAAGCAAAAAGAATTTAATTCTGGAGTAACTCACATGTTCATATCAAACTTAGGGAACTACAATTTCAATTATAGTTAATAGATCTGGCACGAATTTTCCTAGGATTTTTGGAGCTCAGAATTGCCCAGAAATGATTTTACAACCTTGGGAGTTTTTCTGAAAAAGTTTCTGTGTTCATTTGAATACAGTAAATTGAAATGTGGATTCTCCTAATCAAAGCTGAAAATTTTACAGTAGTTCAATAATATCCTAAGGATTATTCTTGCAAAAGTTGAGGACTTTTGGATGAACCGAACTCCCTCTAAAATTCTTTTACTGAAAAATTTCAAAGAATTTCCAGAATTAGTTATTTACTTTCATACAAATTGGGTTGCATATTTGGATAGAGTTTTTCAGCCTGAATCTAAACCAATTTGAATCACTAAATTTGGAGTTTCCTAGAAAAAGATATGGCCTTCTAAAGTTTGATGGTAATCTGTAATTTGAATTAAATCAGGGAAATTTCAATCTCTGACAGTGGCCCACGGGGTGACGTGGTGAGTTCTCAGACGACGACACATGAGGCTACTGACTTAATCCGCACAGCCGCAAACCGATCTGGTGCCGCAGAGGATCTAGCCCCTTTTAACTCGGAGGCTGACGGGTGGGGCCGGGCGCTTCTTCAACCTCTCGCCCGTTCCCACGCGCCCGCGCTGCCCCGGAGCTCGCCGGACTTTGGCCTCCTGAGCTCCCACTAACCGCTAGCCCCTAATTCCACATGCTGAACACGTTGGTGCAACTTCCCCGGACCGGCGATGCCCTAAATCCATATCGCGACGAGTGGCGGCTCAAACCGAGGTCCGTCGACGTCGCCCGCCGCTTCTAGCCCGCCAAACGCCCGGTGGATCGGCGCTACAGCACAGGTGGAGTCCATAGGAGCTTGACATGGGTTCAAAAGGGATCGGAAATGGATCTAAATTACTTGTCACCGTGTGCCCGAAGCTCCCCACTACGGTCGCCGTCGGAAAAGCTTTAAATTTTGCCCCTGCCGACTGTTTAATGCTAGGGTTCTGAAGGAAATTTGTTGCTTATCATGTCTAGCTCGGTTGTGCTAAGTTTGGTGAACCAATACCGACAGTTGAATGCGATTTTTACAATTTATTACCCGTGGGTCGATTTGTGGCAATTGGAAGAAAAGTTGAAATTATGCCAGCGATGATCAATCACTCGGCTTGAGCTTTGGAGGTGAGCAGCGTGAGGTCTTGGCGCATCCAAAGGTGCTCTTGCTCGGCCGTGAGAGGCTCCGGGTGAGGCTGTCCACGGGAGCACCTTTCTTTGGTTGCTATCGGCCGCCGCAAGAAGAAGTTGTTCCCGCATGAGGGAGGCCAAGAACCAGTCGGCTGTGGTCCGAGGAGGTTGTGGAGGGATCCATGGTGCTGTTTTTCCACTAGCTGGGGTTTCGTACACGACGAAACGCCGGCTCACGAGCGACCGAGGTGTGGCGGTGGTGTTTTCCGTTCTTGGGCGAGGGAGAGGAAGGCAGAGCGAGTCTTCGGTGTTGAGCGCAAAAAAGGAACACGGCAGAGAGTGAAGGAAGCACGCGAGCAGCTCGCCAGCGTGAGAGAAAACGGCCAGAGGTGGCTCACGGCTTGTCTCGGTGTCGCACGTTGAGACTTAGGTCTGCTCGAGTGAAACAGAGAGCAACTTCAGTTGCAAGTCTACTGCCCCCCCCCCCCCCCCCGCCCCCGCTCCAATGAAATGTAGGTCCCACAATTCGGCCCCTCCTTATCCCTCTAAAATATATACAAAATTTGGCAAATGATCAAATTTTGTTTGAAATTCAATCTGAACTGCATTTGGATAATTGGGCAAGTTTCGTTCAAATTCAAATTTGATATTTGAATTCCAATGCAATTTAAAGTCCATTTTGAAAATGGATAGCAAAACATCTCCAAAATTCATGAAACTTTGCATACCTACTAATTAGGACCTAAGGAATTCAAATATGAAACCTGATTTTTGGTTTGGCCGCTGCAAATGAGCTTTTTAACACAACTGTTTGCATTTCCATTGTGTTGCCCTCATTTGAAATTTGAGTTGAACATTTTGTAACACCCCAAAATTCTGTTAAGGGGGAATTTAAAATTTTTTGGACGTATTGCATGTGGTGTAGAAATTCAAATTCAAATTGGAATTTAAATTCAAACCAAAACAGAAAAGAAATAGAAAAAGAAAAAGAAAAACCCCACCGGCCAGTGGACCGAAACCCACCAGCCGGCCCACTCTCCCCGCGCCAGCCCTGAACCCTCGCCCCTCTCTTCCTCTCACTGACACGTGGGGCCTGTATGTCATCCCCCACCTCCGCACGCTCGATCGACCCCGGGACTCTCCTCTCTCCCGAATCCAAGCAACCTCCGAAAAACCACGCCAACAGCCCGATCTCTGGCCCCGGACGCTGCTATTTAACCAAGTCGGTCCTCCGCCGCCTCCCCTCGTGAAATTCCCGCACAGAAACACGCCGAATTCCCCAGCGCATTCCAATTTTCTCTCCGGTGAGAACCGAAGCTCCGAACACCGTTTTCTCTCGATCCTTGCTCGGGTTTTCTGATCTAACACGCCGATCATGTTCCACCGCCTCCGGGGAGTCACGCAGGTGCAGAAAACTCAGTGTTTTGCACCCTAGACGCAGCTCCGGCGAGCACCGCCGCTATTTCATCTCGGACCTCGCCGCTGACCGCCTTCCAGGGCCTCCGAGTTCAAGAAAAACCCCAAGGTGAGATCCCCGACCTCCCCTCTACCGTTATGTGCTATGAAATCCAAGTTTTAGGAGGTATAGACGAAAATCCGAAGATCTTCGGCGATATCGCCGCCTCCCGCTGCTGCGCGCAGCCGGGCAGCGCCGCCCGCGCACGGCCAGGGCGACGTGGCCACCTGAGGCCCGCCCATTTTAAATCGTGCGGTTCCTATTAGATCTAACCCGTACCGCTTCGCGTTATAATGTCAGCCGTCTATTTTAAATCGGACGGTCCACATCAGCCCCGCGTTATAAAGGCTGGGATTCTTACGCGCTCCCCCCTGGGGATCTCGGAAAACACGAGCTAGCCCCGGAAACTTCTGATCTAGCCCCTGGAACGTCAGAAATTCGTGTAAATTCATTTAAAAATTAGTTTTAGCCCCTGGACTTAATAAAAATAGAAAACCCCTCTGTTATGTGCAGTTAGACCCCTGGAAATTTATGAAATAATAAATTAGACCCTGCAGTAGTGTGGATTTACCTTTTTGACCCTATATGATATTAAAATCAGAAAATTTAATATGTGACTAGGATTTAAATTTAAAAAGATAAGGCAAACACATTGCAAATTCAAATTTAAACTCTCCTAGTGCTTGGAAAACTTTAGAATGAGTTAAAAATAGATTTTAGGCTGAAATGAATCTGTCTAATTGTTGTTCATATTTATTAGTTATAGAAACACATTTTTAGGCTAGGAAATAATTCTGAAAACTGATAAAATAAATTTAAATTAGTTCACATCAGAGGAGAAGTTCAAAAATATGTTATTTTATATTTTAGATTAGAACCTATTCTGTTTAGATGACATGTCCTACTATTTAATATTAAAATTCACTTTTAGGCATAGAAAATAAATCTGAAAAATATAGGAAAATAGGTATGCATAATTAGAAAACGAAAAATGAAGTCTCCAAATCCAAAAACTTCAGTTTAGGATTTGGTAGAAGGTCTGAAAACCTATTTGGAGTAGGAAATTACCTTCCATGCAAACTTGGTAGCTAAGAAGTATATTAATTAAATATAAAGAATTTGTTCAAATTGGAAATTCATATATACTGTGCAAACAGAAATCTGAATACAAAAGTTAGAAATCATATACATATGTTTAAAAGTGCATGTAGGCCAAAAATCAACACATGTAGAGTAACCACAACACTTAGAAATGTGAATGACTTTCATAGGTACGTATGTGTGGTTTGTATGAAGTGAAAGTGTGAACTATGTCTTATGGATTGTTGTTTTCTTTTGCTATGTGCATTGGCATGAGTAGAACCTGCCCCAGAGCAAGTTCTCCTCTTCCAAGACCAAGACTTTCCATTCCCAGAGCAGCAGGAAGAAGACAAGTGTCCTTGACCACTTTGATCCTATACTAGGATGTGTAGATAGAATTATTTGCATTGTCAATTGAAATATGAAACCTATGCTAGGATGTTTCCCTAGAATTGCATTACCTTGTTTCCTTGTAGCTTGGGTTGGGATTTATTTTATAATGTCACTTATTTATATGCTTATGCTTAGCCATGCTTAGAATGGGATAATTGGGATATGATATCATCAATTTATTTACCTTATTCTTGAATGAGATATTATGAGTTATGTAGAGGTAGGGATCGAGGCAAGTTAGATGATTTGGTTGGTGCTGGGTGCACGAGACTCGGGTTTGTGTTTAGTACTTGCCTGGATCCTAAGGACCGGTTCATGGAGCATGTAACCTGGCTTTACCGTGCCAACCACATGCTGAGATGGAGCAGCTTGGCCAATTAATTAGGTGTATCCCCGGCGTAGTATGGGTTTGTTGGATGGTGCGGGGAATAGGTGTCAGCTGGACTACCACATGAACCGCAAGGCTCAAGAGGGGGCCACTGCAGCAGGGTTGGAGCCTCTTTTATGCTGTTAGGGGTGAAACCTCAGTGGGCCCATGCTCGTCGGGAATCCCTTTGTAAAGGCTTCGTAGTGATCTCCTGGCTACACACCTGGGATGTGTGAATGTGGTTCATAGCCACTGGCATAATGGAGGTTCGTTTAGTCAACCCGGCAATTGGGGATGAAATCACTACATGTGGGCACAGTGGTGCAAACTCTGCAGAGTCAAAACTGTCATGACAGCCGTGCTCACGGTCAAGAGCAGCTTGGAATTATTCATGATTAGAGGATGATGATTTTGGAATTTGTGGATGTTAAGCTGGGAGCTTTAACATTGGAAATGATGTTATGGTTATTTGATTATGATGATGGGTTGGGAGATTGGGACAATTTCACCTGTGTAGTAATTGTAGGTGCTTAATAAGCTAAGGTAATAGGTAGTAATTGCGTAGTGCTTTAACCATGAGTCAACCTCTCCTTGCTCTAGCCATGCATGACATAACTTTCCCACACTTGCTGAGTACCAACGGTACTCAAACATGCATATTTATTGGTTTAAATTGCTGCTCAGGTCAAGGGGATGATGTGGTGTTCAATGACCAAGACTTCGGTCCCAAAGAAGGATTCTTGGTTCATGAAGTCCCCCGGGCAACGCCTGTGACGGAGCCCACAAGAATAATATTCCGCTGCTATTTTATTTACATGTTATGAACTTATTATCGTCCATCGAGACGTATGTGTTGTAAGACATATTTATATTCGACACCTGGCTTGTAATAAATGATACTTCACTATTTTTGTCATCACATGTATGAGAAAATGATCCTAGCATATATGTGATATTCACTCGGTTGTTCTTCGGAGAAACCGGGTGTGACAGAAGTGGTATCAGAGCCAAGGTTGCCCGTAGGAACGTGGACCTAGGTAGAAATGGACGTATTTAAGGACCCTAATTTCTTAAAAACTATTTTAGAAAGGTGTGGGTTGAAAAGTGTTATTTAATGGGTCACTTTATTCACCTTGCCCCAACTCTATTCAAAACACGATTTTTATTTAAATCTTATCTAACTTGATTTTAAATGCTTTATGTTTTAGATGGTTCGCATGATCCGCACCGCCCGCAAGTCCACCGGAGGGAGAGTTCCTGTAGTTGCCCTTACCCTAAGAGAGGGGAATCGTCCGGTGACGTACCACTCCTACGGATTGGCAGTAGGAGGCTTGTTGCGCCGTCTTCGGCGTATGCTCCAAGCCGCCGGCAATACGGGCAAGCTAACCATACACTACAGCTCCACCCGGACCATCCGTGAGAAGCGGGAAGAATGGAGTTCAGAAATGAGGATTATCCATGAAAATCAGCTGCTCAAGATCCACCGCTCCCCAGCTTGTTGAGCAACACAGGTTGATGCCGAGAAGGATGTCACCTGGGAGGCCATCACCTGCCAGAGTTACATCTACCGTCGCCACCTGGACAGGACTGAGTACATGTATGTCCTCCAGCGTGAGAGTGGTACAGCGGAGTACAAGTACCCGCCAATGCAGCAGGGGACTTCCCATGAGCACATGGACCTGTGCTTGGAGGATGCTGCTATGGTCAGCACTCGACTGCAGGAGTGCTAGCAGGAGCTTCAGGATGTTCGTGACACCCTGAAGGAGACTGAGGCGTTGCTTCGAGCCAGCTTGAGGGCGAGAGAAAGAGGAGATGGGAATGAACTATGTGTCACCGTGAATGACACATGGACTATTGACTCCCCAGATCACCGGGCGAGCAGGCGTCGCCGCACTTCTCCACCAGCAGCTTCCCCACCCAAAGCGGAGTCAGAGGGAAACCGCAATAATGAGGAATATCCCGAGGAGCCAGCTCAGTGATACGAGTCGTGTAGAGTCCTTTCCCATAGTTCAGCAGGTTATCGAGTAGGCGATCAATACCTTAGTTAATGGTGTGTTAATGTTTGGTGTGTGACGTGAGTTGTGGAAGCCATGGGCATTTGTCCGCAACCTCGTCTTTAGGCTGTTTTGCATTGATGTGTGAACCCCTATCAATTAAGAGTGCATTTATGTTCGCATGAGACGTGAAACCCTCAGAAAATGTTAATATAATAAGACCTCATGAGTTTAAGTTTAAACCAGCAAATTGGGAATTTAATACGAAATGCTTTAAATTAACATTTGGTTGATCATGGTAGATGGCCGGAAGAGGAAAAGGTCGTGGTGCCAACTCCGCCAACAACAACGATGAGGCCGGCAACCCTCATCTTTCTGGAGAACAAGACAGGGGTGGTCGCCGTGAAGAAGTTGATCCCATCCACCAAATGCTTGAAAATCAGAATCAGCTCATCCAGAGCCTAACTCAAGTGGTGGCCAACTTGCACCAAGTTCCACCTCCACAAGCTGCACCACGCCAACCAAGGTTGAGTGAGTTTCTAGGGACTCAACCCCCAAAGTTTGCAAGTGCTGCTGAACCTCTGGAGGCAGATGATTGGCTAAATACCATTGAGAGCAAGATGAGGATCATACAATGCCAAGGGTATGAGAGGGTGCTGTTCGCCTCTCACCAATTGCATGGACCTGCTGTGGATTGGTGGAGCGCTTACATGGCCGCCCATCATGACCCTGAGAACATCACTTGGGAAGAGTTCAAGCGCAGTTTCCGCAACCATTACATACCAAGGGGTGAACTCAAAAACAAGAGAAAGGAGTTCTTGGGGCTGCAGCAAGGAAACATGAGTGTGAGGGAATACCTCACTAAATTCACCCAACTATCCCGTTATGCACCACGGGACATCGAGACTGATGAGCAGAAACAGAACTGCTTTGTTGAAGGACTTACAGCGGAAATACAGTGTGCAATGTCCTCCAACGAGTATGAAAGCTTCCAAAAGATGGTGGACAGAGCATTTGTTGTGGAGAGGAAGCTGAAGGCCTTGGAAAATGAAAACAAGAGGAAGGCGGGATGGTCACACCAAGCGTCGGGTAGCAACACACGCCCACGACTGATGCAGCCACCCGCAGGGCAGACGAGCCGTGCTGTGGTACCCTACTCAGCACCGAGAGGGTACAACCCAAATTTCAGGCCTCCGTCAGCACCAGCACAGCCACAACGTCAGTTTTTACAGCAGCCTCATCCCACATATCAACCTCGACCAGCAGTGCAAGGACCACAGAACCAACCCCAAGACAACAAAGGCCAGGCACCTAAGGTTGGGGTGCAATGCTTCAATTGTGGCGAGGTGGGGCACTACGCTCATAAGTGCCCAAAGAAGAAGCCCGTGCAGCCGCAGCAGCAGTATATGATGCGAGGACGGGTGAACCACGTGACCATGGAGGAGTCGCAAGAGGCACCTGACGTGGTAGTTGGTAAGTTTCCTGCCAATTTACACATTGCAACCCTGTTGTTCGATTCTGGTGCTACCCACTAGTTCATTGCCCAAGGGTTTGTTAAGAAGCATGATCTAGCAACAACACAAATGAACCATATGCTAGCAGTAAACTCTCCAGGGGGAGAAATAAGGACAAGACAAGTGTGTCCCAAGGTGAATCTAGACATTAATGGGGTAGTATTTACTACAAACCTCATAGTGATAGACTCACAAGGGATAGATATTATTTTGGGTATGGATTGGTTGACCAAACACAAACGAATCATCCATTGTTCGACAAGAACGGTGGAACTAACTCACCCTAGTGGCACAAGAGTAAAGTTCATAACCATACAAGAGCCTAGGAGGGACATTAAACTCAATCAAGTTGAGGTGGAAGTGGAGGAGATCAGGATCATCAGGGAATATCCAGACGTTTTTCCGAAGGAGTTGCCAGGTATGCCTCCCGATCGTGAGGTGGAATTCGCGATTGAGCTAGTGCCTAGAACAGCTCCGATATACAAGAGACCCTATCGAATGGACTCCAAACAGCTGGAAGAACTCAAGGAACATTTAAGAGAATTGACAAAGAAGGGGTACATTCGTCCTAGTTCCTCACCATGGGGAGCTCCAGTGATATTTGTGCCCAAGAAGGACGGAACCCAAAGGTTGTGCGTGGACTACCATGCGTTGAATGAAGTAACCATCAAGAACAAGTACCCATTACCCCGCATTGAAGACTTGTTTGATCAGTTGAGGGGAGCTTGTGTGTTCTCGAAAATTGATCTCAGGTCGGGATACCACCAACTTAAGATAAGACAAACTGATATTCCAAAGACAGTTTTCGTATCTCGGTACGAACTATATGAATACACCGTCATGCCTTTCGGGCCAACTAATGCCCCGGCATACTTCATGTATCTCATGAACAAGGTATTCATGGAATATCTGGACAAATTTGTGGTGGTTTTCATTGATGACATTCTTGTCTTTTCCAAAGATGAATAAGAACATGAGAGGCATTTAAGGTTGGTGTTGCAAAAGCTAAGAGAACACCAACTATATGCCAAGTTTAGCAAGTGTGAGTTTTGGCTGAAGAGAGTTCCTTTCTTAGGACATATAATCTCGGAGGGAGGAATCTCCGTAGAGCCCGCCAAGATCGAGGATGTACAGAAGTGGAAGACCCCTGAGAATGTCGGGGAAGTTCGAAGCTTGTTAGGATTGGCTGGGTATTATCGACGGTTTATTGAGGGTTTCTCCAAGATCTCGAGACCCCTCACCAAATTGTTAGAGAAGGGAATCACATTCACATGGACACCACAGTGCGAGACGAGTTTTCAAGAATTAAAGAAAAGATTGACAACAGCCCCAGTGCTAGTTATGCCAGACATGCAGAAGAACTTTTCGGTGTACTGCGATGCCTCTGGACACGGGTTGGGATGTGTTCTCATGCAAGACGGGCATGTCGTGGCTTATGCGTCTCGGCAGCTCCGGAAACGCGAGAAGAACTATCGTACACATGACCTAGAGCTAGCTGCAATGGTACACATGTTGAAGATTTGGCGGCATTACTTGATGGGGAAGAGGACAAAGATATATACGGATCATAAGAGCTTAAAGTACATTTTCACACAGCCAGATCTCAACCTCAGACAAAGGAGATGGTTAGAGCTAATGAACGACTTTGATGTGGGCATCAACTATCATCCTGGGAAAGCGAACGTCGTGGCGGATGCTCTAAGCCGGAAAGTGCAGGTCAATAGGTTGAGCTTGAAGGACATGCCTACCGAATTGAAGGAAGAGGTTATAAAACTCAATCTATGTCTGGTGAATAGTGGTGAAGCCATCGCCATGGAAGTGGACTCCACGTTAGAGCAATACATACGCGATGGTCAAAGGAATGATGAGAAGATACAAGAAATAAGAGAACTCATCAATTATAATAAAGCCCCTGGTTTCAGAGAGGATGAACAAGGTACGGTGTGGCACGGGAAAAGAATCTGTGTGCCTGAAGTGAAGGAGATCCATGAATTGATTTTGAAGGAGGCTCATGATTCCGACTATTCCATTCATCCTGGGAGTACGAAGATGTACCATGACCTCAAGAGCAGGTATTGGTGGTATGGCATGAAGCGAGATGTCGCGGAACATGTTGCCCTATGTGACACATGTCAGTTGGTGAAAGCAGAACATCAACGACCCGCAGGATTATTGCAACCACTCAAAGTGCCTGAATGGAAATGGGAAGAAATCGGTATGGATTTCATAGTGGGACTACCTAGGACCCAATCAGGATATGATTCGATATGGGTCATCATCGACAGGCTAACCAAGGTAGCTCATTTCATCCCCGTGAAAGAAAGCTACAACGGATCCAAATTGGCAGAATTATACATGTGAAGGATCGTGTGTTTCCATGGAGTGCCAAAGAAGATAGTGTCAGATTGAGGGACACAGTTCACCTCAAGGTACTGGCAGAAGTTGCATGAAACCATGGGAACTCATCTGAATTTTAGTTCTTCCTATCATCCCCAGACTGACGGACAGACGGAAAAAACTAATCAGATCCTTGAGGATATGTTGAGAGCGTGTGCGCTCAAGAACAACAGGAGTTGGGATAAGAACTTACCGTATGCGGAGTTCTCCTATAACAACAGCTATCAGGCTAGTATGAAGATGTCACCATTTGAGGCTTTGTATGGGAGAAAGTGCAGAATTCCACTGTTTTGGAACCAAACCGGGGAAAGTAAAGTGTTTGGACCCGAGGTACTACAAGAAGCCGAGGCAAAAGTGAGGGAAATTCGCAACAACCTGAGGATAGCACAGACCCGACAAAATAGTTATGCCGATGTGCGGAGAAGAGAGCTTATTTTCAATGAGGGAGACTATGTTTATCTCAAGGTGTCACCTATCCGAGGACTTCATCGGTTCAAGGTGAAAGGGAAGTTATCACCTCGATACATCGGACCCTTTCAGGTTCTGGAAAGGAAAGGCGAAGTGGCATATCAACTAGAACTACCGGCTTGCTTATCGGATGTGCACGATGTATTCCATGTGTCACAGCTCAAGAAATGTCTGAGGACGCCTAACGAGATGTTACCCCTGAATGAGGTTGACGTAGGAGAGGATCTGTCTTATGCCGAGCAACCGGTCAAGGTTTTGGAGACAATGGAACACCTCACAAGAAATAAAAGAATCCGGATGTGCAAGGTGCAGTGGAAGCATCACTCGGAAGAGGAAGCCACATGGGAGCGAGAAGACGAGCTTAAGGCACAGTTTCCGGAATTGTTTTCTTAGAACCACCAATCTCGAGGACAAGATTTCTTTTAAGGGGGGTAGAGCTGTAACACCCCAAAATTCTGTTAAAGGGGGAATTTAAAAATTTTTGGACGTATTGCATGTGGTGCAGAAATTTAAATTCAAATTGGAATTTAAATTCAAACCAAAACAGAAAAGAAATGGAAAAAGAAAAAGAAAAAGAAAAACCCCACCGGCCAGTCGGCCGAAACCCACCAGCCGGCCCACTCTCCCGGCGCCAGCCCCGAACCCACGCCCCTCTCTTCCTCTCACTTACATGCGGGGCCCACATGTCATCCCCCACCTCCGCGCGCTCGGCCGACTCCGGGACTCTCCTCTCTCCCGAATCCAAACAACCTCTGAAAAAATGCGCCAACAGCCCGATCTCTGGCCCCAGACGCTGCTATTTAACCAAGTCGGTCCTCCGCCGCCTCCCCTCGTGACATTCCCGCACAGAAACTTGCCGAATTCCCCAGTGCACTCCAATTTTCTCTCCGGTGAGAACCGAAGCTCTGATCACCATTTTCTCTCTATCCTTGCTCGGGTTTTCTGATCTAACGCGCCGATCATGTTCCACCGCCTCCGGGGAGTCACGCAGGTGCAGAAAACTCGGTGTTTTGCACCCTAGACGCAGCTCTGGCGAGCACCGCCGCTATTTCATCTCGGACCTCGCCGCCGACTGCCTTCCAGGGCCTCCGAGTTCAAGAAAACCCCCGAGGTGAGATCCCCAACCTCCCCTCTACCGTTATGTGCCATGAAATCCAAGTTTTAGGAGGTATAGACGAAAATCCGAAGATCTCCGGCGAGATCGCCGCCTCCCGCCGCCGCGCGCCGCCGGGCAGCACCGCCCGCGCACGGCCAGGGCGACGTGGCCACGTGAGGCCCGTCCATTTTAAATCTTGCGGTTCCTATTAGATCTAACCCGTACCGCTTCGCGTTATAATCTCAGCCGTCTATTTTAAATCGGACGGTCCACATCAGCCCCGCGTTATAAAGGCCGGGATTCTTACGCGCTACCCCCTGGGGATCTCGGAAAACACGAGCTAGCCTCGGAAACTTCTGATCTAGCCCCTGGAACTTCAGAAATTCGTGTAAATTCATTTAAAAATCAGTTTTAGCCCCTGGACTTGATAAAAATTAGAAAAACCCCTCTGTTATGTGTAGTTAGACCCCTGGAAATTTATGAAATAATAAATTAGACCCTGCAGCAGTGTGGATTCACCTTTTTGACCCTATATGATATTAAAATCAGAAAATTTAATATGTGACTAGGATTTAAATTTAAAAAGATAAGGCAAACACATTGCAAATTCAAATTTAAACTCTCCTAGTGCTTGGAAAACTTTAGAATGAGTTAAAAATAGATTTTAGGCTGAAATGAATCTGTCTAATTGTTGTTCATATTTATTAGTTATAGACACACATTTTTAGGCTAGGAAATAATTCTGAAAACTGATAAAATAAATTTAAATTAGTTCACATCAGAGGAGAAGTTCAAAAATATGTTATTTTATATTTTAGATTAGAACCTATTCTGTTTAGATGACATGTCCTACTATTTAATATTAAAACTCACTTTTAGGCATAGAAAATAAATCTGAAAAATATAGGAAAATAGGTATGCATAATTAGAAAATGATAAATGAAGTCTCCAAATCCAAAAACTTCAGTTTAGGATTTGGTAGAAGGTCTGAAAACCTATTTGGAGTAGGAAATTACCTTCCATGCAAACTTGGTAGCTAAGAAGTATATTAATTAAATTTAAAGAATTTGTTCAAATTAGAAATTCATATATAGTGTGCAAACAGAAATCTGAATACAAAAGTTAGAAATCATATACATATGTTTAAAAGTGCATGTAGGCCAAAAATCAACACATGTAGAGTAACCACAACACTTAGAAATGTGAATGACTTTCATAGGTACGTATGTGTGGTTTGTATGAAGTGAAAGTCTGAACTATGTCTTATGGATTGTTGTTTTTTTTGCTATGTGCATTGGCATGAGTAGAACCTGCCCCAGAGCAAGTTCTCCCCTTCCAAGACCAAGACTTTCCATTCCCAGAACAGCAGGAAGAAGGCAAGTGTCCTTAACCACTTTGATCCTATACTAGGATGTGTAGATAGAATTATTTGCATTGTCAATTGAAATATGAAACCTATGCTAGGAAGTTTCCCTAGAATTGCATTACCTTGTTTCCATGTAGCTTGGGTTGGGATTTATTTTATCATGTCACTTATTTATATGCTTATGCTTAGCCATGCTTAGAATGGGATAATTGGGATATGACATCATCAATTTATTTACCTTATTCTTGAATGAGATATTATGAGTTATGTAGAGGTAGGGATCGAGGCAAGTTGGATGATTTGGTTGGTGCTGGGTGCACGAGACTCGGGTTTGTGTTTAGTACTTGCCTGGATCCTAAGGACCGGTTCATGGAGCATGTAACCTGGCTTTACCGTGCCAACCACATGCTGAGATGGGGCAGCTTGGCCAAATAATTAGGTGTATCCCCGGCGTAGTATGGGTGTATCCCCGGCGTAGAATAGGTGTCAGCTAGACTACCATATGAACCGCAAGGCTCAAAGGGGGGCCACTGCAGCGAGGTTGGATCCTCTTGTATGCTGTTAGGGGTGAAATCTCAGTGGGCCCATGCTCGTCGGTAATCCCATTGTAAAGGCTTCGTAGTGATCTCCTGGCTACACACCTGGGAAGTGTGAATGTGGTTCGTACCCACTGGCATAATGGAGGTTCTTTTAGTCCACCCGGCAACGGGGGATAAAATCACTACATGTGGGTACAGTGGTGCAAACTCTGCAGACTCAAAACTGTCATGACAGCCGTGCTCACGGTCAAGAGCGGCTTGGACTTATTCATTATTAGAGGATGATGACTTTGGAAGTTGTGGATGTTAAGCGGGGAGCTTAACATTGGAAATGATGTTATGGTTATTTGATTATGATGATGGGTTGGGAGATTGGGACCATTTCACCTGTGTAGTAATTGTAGGTGCTTAATAAGCTAAGGGAATAGGTAGTAATTGCGTAGTGCTTTAACTATGAGTCAACCTCTCCTTGCTCTAGCCATGCATGACATAACTTTCCCACATTTGCTGAGTACCAACGGTACTCAAACTTGCATATTTGTTGGTTTAAATTGCTGCTCAGGTCAAGGGGATGATGTGGTGTTCAATGACCAAGACTTCGGTCCCGAAGAAGGATTCTAGGTTCATGGAGTCCTCCGGGCAACGCCTGTGACGGATCCCACAAGAATAATATTCCGCTGCTATTTTATTACATGTTATGAACTTATTATCGTCCATCGAGTTGTATGTGTTGTAAGACATATTTATATTCGACACCTGGCTTGTAATAAATGATGCTTCACTATTTGTCATCACATGTATGAGAAAATGATCCTGGCATACATGTGATATTCACTCGGTTGTTCTTCGGAGAAACCAGGTGTGACACATTTTAAGTTCAAAAACTGATTTTTAAACATTCTATTGCACATGAGACTTCAAATCTATGGTTTTAATCCACCTTGGTTCCAAGCATGTAAATAAATAGGAGCTTGTGTAGAGAGAGCTCTCATGTGCATCATCACATGTGACAGTTTAAACAAGTCCAAATTTTTATACACATGAAACCAACTGTTTGTTTCAACTTGAGTTTCTTTGTATTCATATTTTTGTGACCTTTACAGTTGATAGCTTTTCCCGAGTTTTCAACTTGCAAGTTCTCTACAAAATAAGCATTTCCACAGAATATACCGACAATATTGAAGGTTCTCTCACAACTTGGTGACCATTTGCCAAACATCTTGTCTCGAGTTCCTAAGGGCAAAATCGTTATCCATACTAAGTCCCCGACATGGAATGATTTCTCAAGAACTCTTTTGTTGTAATACTTGGCCACCTTGAGCTTTTCCTTCTCAATCTCTTTCAAGGCTCCTATTTGGCCACAGACACATCATCTAGCTTGTCCATCATTAACTCTTGATAGTCTACGGCCGAAAGGTCATCTTGATAAGATACTCCACACGTCTTCACCTTGATTTCCACAGGTAAGACAACTTCTTGTCCATATACAAGCTCAAATGGGGTCACCTTAGTGACACCATGCGACGGACCAAAATACGTACATTCCAGAATCACAAAGGGTGATGCCACACGATGCGATAACGGACAGCACACATGATAAGGAAACATAGTATTACATTGAAACATGCTGAACTTGTACAAACGTAGTACAAACTTTCAGTTTACATCCATTTTCAGAGTCTACTGCAGAGGAAAGTATTTGTACAACTCACGCCAGCACCTAACTAGCAAAAGTTGGTTGTCCGGCCCTACGAACAACCCACACTAGCTGCACTCAGCATCACCGCAGCGGCGTACGGCTCCCATACAGCCGTAGTCCCCGACGGAGGGTAGCCCTCGCCGGTGGACCCGTACTCTGAGTCCGTGGGGTACTCACCTGCAAACACTCATAGCAGCAACCGTGATCACGATGACTCAACAAGTCTTAACCGACTCTACTACACATGAAACGCTACATGCAAGTCATACTCGAATATAGGATGAAATTTGCAGAAAAAGGACAGGCCTACAAGTTCATCCTTAATTCATCTTTTAGCCACAAGTTAACGGTTCAGAAATCTGAAATTTAGTGCTATTTGGTGGCACACATGTAGCAATACAAGTTATTCATATCAGCAGTAATGAATCACAACATTCCATTTTTTTAACCTACGTCACGACTTAGTGACCAAGTGGTACTCATTACCGCGAGGGACTGTAATCGACTCGATATACACCTGCAGGGATACCCGAATAGCACGTCACGTACGCCCATCCTCGGAGCTGCACAGCACGCTCACTTGATGTCGTATGGAACAACCTTTCACCAAACAGCCCAAACATCAAACCGGTCGCACTGAAACGGACAGGAGGTTCCTTACACGGAACATCTCTCTATGCCCGTTAGCGGATTTCCAGCTTGCTGCCCTCAACCTACACCTATAAATCGGTGCGTTATGCCTCGACGCCCGGAGGTATAGGTTAGATCAGTTTATTGGACCCCATATATCCGATATGCCTTTGGTACATTCAAACTTGATTAGCATGGGCCGCACACGGATCGGTCCTCAATCGACACGGGCAGGGCTACACACACAAGACTTCCTCTTGCTGCGTCCTAGCCCCTGCCTAGTCTCATTTTACTTACTAAAGTTGTCTCACATCTCAAACCAATCCCGTGTGTGACGAACCCTATACTCGCGAGTAGATTCCAACTACTCGACTTGTACTGAAGTCTATAAAAATTAAGCAAAGCATGATTTACTCGAGGACTTAGACACTACCCTCACTCCCTTTGGAATAATCTGGTTATGCATTTGGAGTTTCAATCATCCGACACCTAATGCACACACATACTTCAAGCTAAGTGAATATAAAGCAAAATCTTGATAAAAATTTATGAAGTGCAAACCGGGGCTTGTCTTGTTGCTGATGATCAGGGGTTAGTGTCTCCTACGGAGGTATGTAGTCCAAAATCTCTGGGGTTTCCTCGCGTTCAGCAACTACACGGAATCAATTCAACGATATGTCAAATTAAATGCAAATGTGTTAAATTTAGCATATAAAGACTATAAATCTAGCTAGACATCCCATTTGGCTCTGGAATTTTTACGGTGGCTTGGTAAGGACCCAAACAGAGATTTGACCAAATTTCATTTGAAACAATGCTCATTTGAAACAAAGCACAAATAAAAGTCTAAATGGTCATTACTAGAGCTTCTAAGGACTTCCAGGGATTTTTCATGGATCAAACCATTACTTTCTGGAAACTAGAGTTTGATATGGTTCTAATGGGGTTGTTTCATGTAATTTGAGGAATTATAGAGAATGTTATGCCCTAAACAAGATTTGAGAAAATTCAAAAAAAATGTTTCTGTACATTTTTTCTATTTTCTCACGACAGTTCACTTAATCACACCATTAGGGGGACTAAATGAACTTGGATGGATCTGAAATTTTCTATGTGACTCAAGTATTTTCAAATGAATATCCTAGCCAAATTTCAGAATTTTCCATAAAGGAAATCTCCAGATAAAATTCCCAACAGTTTAAATTTTAGGGAATTAATTCCAGACAAATAATAAGTTTCATCAACTGAAACTTGTTTTGCTGGATAGTACCTGGGGATATGAATCCAACAAAATTTGGTTCACTAAATTTGGAAAATTCTACACAATGTTATGAATTTCTAAAACTTGGGCTGATTCCTTATTTATTTTCCTAAAGAAAATCCCTTCCCGCGCCTAATCAGAGACTGACAGCGGGCCCCGTGCATTTAATTTAAACTAACCCGCGCGCGCTTAGCTATGTGACTGACACGTCGGACCGAGGCTTTCGTCTTCTTCGCAATGCCGCCGCCCCGAGCCGCCGGAGCTCCGGCGAGGTTGGCGTTCCCGGCGACCTAGCTCGCCGGCGACGGTGAACTCGCCGCCCCCACCTAACTTTGGATGCTGAACATGATGGACCCCTTGCTATCACCGGCTAACTGCTGTAGCTCGCCGGCGACAAGCACCATGCCACTGTGCCTCATCGGCAACGTGTTCCCATCATTCCGACCACCCCCTTCATGCGCTAATCGCGTCACCACGTTCAGGGCAGCCTCGGGAAGCTCGGCATGACCTCGGTTTGGACCCAAACAGCCGGCAAACAGGACCTCACCGGCGACCCCTCTTCCACCAAACTGTTCCTCGGTGAAACTAGGGTTCCGGTGGGTTTTTCTCGCCGGTTTTTGATCCAGGAGGAGCGTAAGGACATCTAGGACCTGTGTGGTGTGCAGCTCGAGCGGCGGTTGCCTCTGTGCAATGAATTTCACCGTCGACCGATCGCTAGCCCTAATACGCACCGTGGAGTGAATTGAAAATTACTCGCTCTACACCACATGAAACGGCAAACGGTCTTCTCCTACAGCTTCAGCACAAGCAGGCACACCTTTTCTTCTCTGGTGGCGGTGCATGAGGCAGCTGGGATCGGCCAGTCGCCAGTGATCAGAGGAAGCGGCGAAAAGTTGGCGAGCGGAACACAAAGAACAGCTCGGGAGATGCTCGGTTCAGCTCGGAAACGGTGAGAACAGCACGAGCTGGGCATCGTGTGGGACTTTGCAGCGATGAATTTACCATGAGGTGGAGGGTTGGGGCTGGCGCCAGAAGTACGTGGCCGAGCTGCGGTCACTTGCGAGGAGATGGCTCGGTTGAGTCGGTTCTGTGAAGTTACTGCCTCTGACCAGTGGGCCCCTCTCCCTTCTCACTTCTTTTCTTTTGTTTTTGCTGCAAATATCTCAGCTACTCACCATTCAATTGTATAATTAGCGACAAAGTCATGAGATGAATTTGAATTATCCAATTGGAGTTGGTTTGGTTAAATTTGAGTCACACTTGAATTTAAATTTCAAATTCAGTTTTGAATTAATTCAAATGTAGCTCCCAACAAGATGAACTCAATGAGGATAAAAATTAGTGGACTAACTCAGAAAAATGTGCTGAGTTTGAATGTGAAGTCACCTTTTGAATCCAAGTGATGAAAGTAACTGAAATTTGAATTTGCATTCAAATTAGCCCTTTTTACAAATGTATCCAAAAGTGCCTCTAAAGAATTTAAACTTGCATGAAACTTGGCATGAGCACTCCTGAGAATGTTTAGGGCCTAATGGTGAGCTCAGCCTCTTATGTTTATATGTTTGAGATCCTACTTTTAAATTTGTGAGTTCTTCCTCTAATCAGCCTATTGATGGTGGTTATATGCTCCTCACATGTGTTCATGAGTTATCCACAAAATGAACTGGTTTGTGATGATGTGATGAACACTCTAGCAAGTAAAATCTTAGGCTTTTACATCCCTCCCCCCTTAAAAGAATCACCAAGATTACAAAACAAGAGACGAAGATGTAATGGGAATTACCCGTGATGAGACGCCATGAAATCCGGGTAGTTTGAGTGAAGGAAATCTTTGCTCTCCCACGTCGCTTCGTCAGTGGTGTGGTTGCTCCACAAAATCTTGTAGAACCACAACGTTTGGTTACTCGTGGTCCGAGCCTTCTCATTAATAATTTCCACCGGATATTCAGCATAGGTTAAATCCAGTTGCAACTCGCCAATGTCTTCTAACACTTGATTCACCCTCTCAATTTGCCCATCTGCCTTAGGGTGATAGGCGGAGCTTTTAATCAGTTTGATACCCAAAGCAGCGTGCAACTGCTTCCAAAAACGGGCCACGAACAGTGCCCCTCGATCTGAGATTATTGTCTTGGGTACCCGTGCAAGCATAAGATTCTTGCAATGTACAACTCCGCATACCTGCTGGCATGCAAATGTGTATGCACGGGAATGAAGTGAGCTGACTTGGTTAACCGGTCAATGATTATCCAAGTGGAATCATGCTTGTGAAAAGTCATGGGTAACCCCACAATGAAGTCCATGCTCACATCTTCCTATTTCCATGCTGGAATTTTCAGGGTTGCAGCAGCCCTAATTTCCTCATGTGATCCGCCTTCACTCGCCTACACTATCACATTTGGATACTACTTTGCAATTTCCCGCTTCATCCGTGTCCACCAAAATTTACTCTTCAAATATTGGTACATTTTGTTGCTGCCTGGATGAATGGAGAACTTAGATAAGTGAACTTCATCAAGGATCTTCTTTCTCAGCTCCATATTCCAGGGTACTACACTACGGTCATTGAACCATAGCGTCCCCTCTTCATCCTTCCGGGAACATTTGATGTCACCGCTGTCACCTTTGTCAATCTTCTGAGCTGCAATAATATCCTCCCTAATGGTAGGGATGAGAGCAAGGTTGTAGAGTGATCCATATAAAACCAAGTATAAACTCGGTTCTTCCTCTTCCATCGGTGTAATGGTAAGGTTATGGACATGTGATTTCTGACTCAGCGCATCGGCAACCACATTCACCTTGCCGGGGTTGTAATGAATCTGAATCTCATAGAGTTTGATTAATTCTAACCACCTCCTTTGCCTCATATTCAGCTCCTTCTGGGTGAAGATATATTTTAACCTCTTGTGGTCGGTGCAGAGATGCACCATATTCCCCAGGAGATAGTGCCTCCACATTTTCAGCGCCAAAACCACAGCAGCGAGCTCAAGATCATGAGTCGGGTAGTGCTGCTCATGGTTTCAAAGTTGGCGTGAGCCATACGCGACCACACGTCCTCCTTGCATCAACACACTGCCAAGCCCAATACCAGGCACATCACAATATACGTTGAAAGGCTTGGTCGTATCCGGTTGAGCTAAGACCGGGGCTGTTGTGAGATGCTTCACCAATTCTTGGAATGCTCCTTCACATGCTGAGTTCCAAACATATTTTGTTCCCTTCTTCAATAATTCTGTCATTGGCTTAACAAGCTTGGAGAAGCTTGGGATGAATCTCCAGTAATATCCCGCTAAACCGAGGAAGCTTCTGACTTCATGGATAGAAGTGGGGGCTTTCCGTTTCAGCACTTGTTCAATTTTGTTCGGGTCAACCACAATGCCTTTCGCTGAGATGATATGTCCCAAAAATGGCACTTGGCTGATCCAAAACTCGCATTAGCTGAACTTGGCCTAGAGCTTATGGTCCCGCAATCGTTGAAGGACGATTCACAAGTGTTCGGTGTGTTCTGCTTCTGACTTGGAGTAAACCAAGATATCATCAATGAACATTACAACGAACTTGTCCAGCTCCAGCATGAACACTGAATTCATGAGGTACATGAAATGTGCAGGAGCGTTGGTGAGACCAAAAGACATGACGAGATATTCATATAGGCCATATCTCGTCAAGAAGGCCGTCTTCGGAATATCCTCCGCCCGGATTTTTATTTGATAATATCCGGAGCGAATGTCCATCTTGGAGAACACACTTGCACCCACAAGTTGATCAAATAGGATGTCAATGCGGGGCAGTAGATATTTGTTCTTGATGGTGATGGCTTTGAGCGGCCGGTAATCCACACACAGCCTCAAGGTTTCATCCTTTTCTTGATGAACAGCGCTGAGCATTCCCAAGGCGAGGAACTCGGTCTAAGGAAACCCTTGCTCAACAAATCATTGAGCTGTTCTTTCAACTCAGCCAGCTCGTTCGGAGCCATTTTGTACGGTCTCCGTGATATTGGTGTAGTCCCGGGTGCAAGTTCAATCTTGAACTCCACATCCCGTTCAGGTGGCATGCCCGGGAGATCATCCGGGAACACGTCGGAATACTCTCGGACTACGGGGATGTCCTCTAATTTGGGAGCTTCGGTATGATAGGCGGCTGAAACTTCAGGGACTGGATTGTCTAGTATGAGGGACTGTGGACGGTGTTGTGGAGAATTGAGGTGAACTGTCCGTGCTAAAGTTTGTAGGACAGCGCCATAGTAACTTAGCCATGACATTCCTAAGATTGCATCAATCTTCTGCCCCTCAAGAATTATAATAGTAGTGGGTTATATCTTCCTACCTAAGCACAGTGGTGCTTTTGGAATCATCAGATTTGCTGAAATCTTCCCTCCCGGTGAGCTGATCATATATGAGCACTCAGTTGGAAAGACTTGCAGTTGATGCTTAACCACATATGATGCACTTATGAAGTTGTGGGTTGCAGCAGAATCAAATAAAATGATGATTGCACTATCGCTGAGAATGAACGTACCCACCAGCATGTTTTCTCCTTCCTGGGCATCCTCATTGTCGAGGTTGCGAACGCCCCCGGGTTCGCTGACCTCCCTTTTTGACTGGCGGTCGGCCTCAAGCACTGCCCTGATATTGGGCTCGCCCGCTGCTTTGCTGCCCCTGTGGATAGTCCTTCGAGAAATGACCCGCCTGGCCACACGTGTAGCATGTGTAGCGAGGCGGTCCTCCGCTGACTGGCGGACGGAATCCTGGGGCGCGTTGTGGTGGTGGAAACGTCCGGGGTACCATCTACTGCTGCTGCTTCTGTCGCGGTCGTGGTGATGGCATCTGCAGTCGGAACGGGGGTGTCTGAAAAGAACAACCCCCAAACTGTTGAGGTCGCGCCGGTGGATGCCACTGCTGACCTGATGGTGTCCGATACACTATGCGGTATTTTTGAGGAGCTCCACCCCCACTGCTCGGTGGAGCGCTTCGCTTTCGCTGCTCAGCCGCCCACTCCCGCTGAGCATCCTCTTGCATAATCTAGGCATTGACAAGGTCGTTGAAGGTGCCACGATTGCATTGCACGAGATGCGTCTTCATCTCGGGATTTAACCCCCGATAGAATTGCTCTTGCTTCCTCTCCTCGGTGGAGACATAATCCGACGCATACTGCGCCAGATGGTTGAACGCACGGGAGTAGTCGTGGGCACTCCTCCCGCCTTGCTTCAGCTCCAAGAATTCTTAGAACTTCCTCTTCATTATCCCGGGAGGTATATGATCGGCGCGGAACACCTCCCGGACTTCTTGCCATTCAACGGCGTGACCAGCAGGTAGTGAGGCGACATAGTTCGCCCACCATGCACCGGCGGCACCGTGAGGCTGCTGCGCCGCAAGGAGAGTCTTCTGGTGCTCCATGCATTGGAGCAGCCCAAACATGGACTCGATCATCCGCAGCCAGTTGTCTGCCTCCAGTGGTTCTGCCGCTTCGGTCCCCCCGCCTAGGACGTATTCTGCACAATCGTGCGGAGCAGGTCGGTCTGCTCCTCACGAGAGCCCACCAGCGCCAAGACCACATCCGCTAGTGTAAGCGGAGGCGGCGGTGGTGGTTGTTGCTGCGGGGTGTTGTCGTAGGCCGGTGGCTGGGAGTCATCGCCCCCTTTCTTACTAGAGCCCCCGCGTGGCCCGAGTACGAACCATCTGCAACCATACGACAATAAAATCAGTCCCATAGCATACGTCATGCAGTCCATATATATGAGTAAAACATAATGACGGTAAACATGCGATACATCTCGTATATAGATAATGTAATAACTTTTCACAAGCTACACCATTACCAGACCAAATATACATTAGTGAGATCCAAATTGATGGACTTCCTCTTTGGAAGTTCATCTCAACTAGATTTGGTAACTACGAGACGTTAACATCGCTCTGTCATCACGTATACTACCCTTTATCTTCAATACGACACAAACATGGTCTCTAGCAAAAGAAACTTGTGTAGGAAATATACTCCAACCTTTCACTAGTTGAAGGTAACAACTCATGAGTATGTTCTACCCCAATGGAAGTAATAAAACCCCACTAGATACAACAATCTCTCAAATGAGTTCAACTGTTCATTCTTCTGCCCCAAATAAGCAGTTTCTACATATCCCAGATTTTGACCTGGTACTTGGCCTTTTCGTGACTCAAGTTGAATACCAAAGATAAAGTTAACTTCAGTAGATTTCCAATGAGTATCTATTTGCCCTCATGTCAGCTCTGGTTAAATAGTTATGATAATTCAAAATCAACAAAAATTTTGGAAGAATTTCAACAGCACCTCCTTTGGAAGTTGCTGTTTTCAACTCTAAATTCCACTGAGTTACGTGCTGCAACTGCAGAAACTTGGAATTACAAAGATGTAAAACATCTCCTAACCTTTCCAAAAATGTATCATATGATAATTTTAGATTTTTATACAGGAAGTTATGCTCGAGAAATGGAACAGTCCTGAGAGTATTTTAAATCTGTCCTGGTACTGGACAGTTTACAATCATCGGGAATTTCAACCAGATTGAGGTGTGATTCTGCTCTGGAAGTCTACAACAAAGTTGTAGAGCACTTAAACACCTTTCCATATATATATCACACACCTCCATTGGCTAAGTATCCTGTGAGTTATGCTCTGTTAAAGTTCAGCAAACATGCTTCCAAACAGAGCGCTCTGTTTTTCAATTCCCTTTGAGCTGAACTAATCAACTTTTGAACTTTTATACAAGACCAGAGTCCTAAAGATTAACACTTAGTTATCTTAGTTCCTTTTTAACATTGTTTTTAATGCAATCATTATAATAACATGTCGGTACTACGTTCCTCACCAAATGGAAATCCTGACCGGCTCACACCGGCATATACGTATTCAACGGTGGCACTAAGACGGTCACTCACAAATGGGTTCTACTCGGACTATGGTTTTGTGGATAGTACCTGCATAAATTACACACAATCATCAGGTTCGGCTGCACACCGAACCTGGTCCCAATACAGTTTCATACACCCGTCCTTCATCACTCGCACGGGTGTTCTCAAGCCAAACACGCCTTGAGCTATGTGTTCACGTTACTAACCACGTGACGGGGTCTCGCATACTTGCCCGTAACATGCCAGGGAAGGGCGTTGCTCGAATACCCCAAACGACATGAAGAGTCGTAGAGGATACTAAAGCTGGAAGGATTACCTGCCACCCGTGAGGCTCCACCCTTCAGCTTGTTCCCTGGTGGACAGCGCTTACGTGCACCCCCAAGACATATGAAGTCCCGAGATGCACGATATTCTGACATAACACATAAGTTAGATTGCCACATTCATATTACGCTAATATATTAGTCCTTAATTGGGCATACTAGCAAATCCTCACCGTAATCCTAAGTTTTCCCCTAATACTGTCCTTATTTAATGCGCTACCCCTAAGAAGCTCTAATGCCAGCCTGTGATGGACCTAAATCCGTACGCCCAGGATCTCAGAGGATGGTGCCGCACGATGCGGCACCCGACAGCACACACCATAAGGAAACTATTGCATTACATTGAAAACAAACTTAATATGTACAAAAGGTAGTACAAACCTTCAGTTTTACACCTAATTACAGAGTTCTACAGCAGAAGCTAATTTTTACAACTCACGCCCACCTACTAGCAAAAGTCGGTTGTCCAGCCCTACGTACAACCCACACTAGCTGCACTCATCTTCAGCGCGGCGTGTATGGCTCCCACTCGGCTGTGGTTCCCGATGGAGGGTAGCCCTCCCGGGTGAACTCGTACCCTGAGTCCGTGGGGTACTCCTCACCTGCAAACACTCATAGCAGAAACCGTGAGCACGATTACTCAGCAAGTCTTAACCGACGCGCCTACACATGAAACTATACATGCAGGTCATACGAAGATAGGATGGTAAATTGCAGCAAACGGACATGCCTACAAGTTCATTCTTAGTTCATGGACGTCACGTACGCCTGCAGGGATACCCGAAGAGCACGTCACGTACGCCCACCCATGGAGCTGCACAACACGCTCACTCGATGTCGTATGGGACAACCTTTCACCAAACAGCCCAAACGTCAAACCGGTCGCACCCAAAAGGACAGGAGGTTCCCTACACGGGGCATCTCTCTATGCCCGTTAGTGGATTTCCACCTTGCTGCCCTCAACCTACACCTATAAATCGGTGCGTTATGCCTCGACACAGGGAGGTATAGGTTACATCAGTTTATCGGGGCCCATATATCCGATATGCCTTCGGTACGTTCAAACTTGATCAGCGTGGGCTGCACACGGATCGGTCCTCAATCGACACGGATAGGGCTGCGCCCACAAGACTTCCTCTTGCTGCGCCCTAGCCCCTGCCTAGTCCCATTTTCTCACTAAAGTGATCTCACATCACTCGAACCAATCCGGTGTGTCCCAAAGCCTATACTCGCGAGTAGATTCCAATTACTCGACTTGTACCAAATTATATAAACATTAAGATCAGCATGAACTATTCGAGGACTTAGACACTACCCTTACTCTTTTGATCGAATAATATGGTTATGCATTTGGGGTTTCATCCACCCTACACCTAATGCACATACATACTTCACACTAAGTGTATATAAAGCAAGACTTCATAAATTTGTTAAATGCAAACCGGTGCTTGCCTTTTTGCTTCTGGTCGGATGTTAGTGTCTCTTCCGGAAGTAGGAAGTCCAAAACTTCCGGGGTCTCTTCGCCTTCAGCAACGACACGTAAGTACATTAACTATTTGTCAATTTAAATGCAACGTTTAAATTTAGTATGTAAAGACTGTAACTCTAGATAGACATCCTATTTGACTCTGAATTTTTTGTGGTGGATTGATAGGGACCTAACCAGATACTTGACCAAATTTCATTTGATCAAAACTCATTTGAGCTCTGCACAAATAAAATCCTAAATGGTCATTAATAGAGCTTCTATGGATTTCCATGGATTTTCATGGGTCAAACCATTACTTTATGGAAACCAGAGCTTGAGATGGTTCTAATGGAGTTGGTCTCATGTATTTTGAAGAATCCTAGAGGAAGTTATGCCCTAATCAAGATCTGAGAAAATCTTAAAAATGTTTCTGTACATTTTTCTATTTTCTCAGGGCAGTTCACTTAATCACACCATTAGGGGGACTAAATGGACTTGGATGGATCTTAAAATTTTCTTGTGACTCAAGGATTTTAAAATTAACATCCTAGCCAAATTTCAGAATTTTCCATAAAAGAATTCTCCAGATAAAATTCCCAACAGTTTAAACTTGAGGGAATTAATTCTGGGAAAAGAATAAGTTTCATGAGCTGAAACTTCATTTTCTGGATAGTACTCGCAGAGCTGAATCGAAAAAAATTTGGTTCGCTCAATTTGGAGCTTCCTAGTCAGAGATATGGATTTATTAAGTTTGGGTAAAAGTCTGAAAATGGGCTCTGTTTATTTTTCCTATTTTTCAGAGACATAAAGGATTTACGCCCCATTTGGCCGAGAAAATGAGGTCCAATGCCTCTGAAATTTTCACTGGAGTTCAAGGACTTTTGGAAGAATGTCCTGCCCAAATTTGGGAATCAATTAACAGAACTCCTGTAATAAATCCTACAATATTTATATGAATTAATGAGCCAAATCCAGGGATTTTCATAAAAATTGGGATGCACCCCTGGACAGTACTCACTGAGTGGAATCCAATGAAATTTATTTGACAATTTTGGAGTTTTCTACTAAGAATTATGAGCAAATGAAGTTTGAACTAAATCTGGAAAATGAGAAAATGTTTAAACTATGGTGCGCGGGCCCCACTCCACAGCTCTCTTCTTCCTCACGCACGGCAGAGCACAGTAGCAGCGCTTCTCCGGCGAGCTCCGCGAAAATTGCCTTCCCCGCCTTCCCTTGCCCGCAAACTCGCCGCCCCTCCCTTTAGGAGCACGGGGAACTCATCGCCGGGGTCGGCCGAGGCCCTCGACCACCGGAAATAGGTCGGTGACGAGTGGCAGTGGCGGCTAACCTTCCGCGGCGTCGCACTCCCTCTACAGTGGCTCAAACTCTTCGATTCTTATTCCTAGAGCACCGTGGGGGATCCCTCATCACCGGCATGAGCTCAAATCAGCTCAAAGGTGGCTGCAAATGTGAGATCAACGGCAACCTAGGGCCAAAATTGGTGCCGGCTCAAAATTCTCGAAGAACAGTGCCAAAACGCGATGAATTTAGATGGTTTTTGATCCTAGAGGGGCGTGGGAACATCTAGAACATGTTGGTAGCTCAGCAAAAGCTTTTGTGGAGTTATTACTATGAATTTTTGGTTTTGGTGAGTCTCGGTTCAATGAATACTGACGCAATAAATGGCAAAATTCTCCACCGGTCGTGCAAGAGAGGAAGGAAGGTTAGCACGGTTGTGTTCAGCACCATAGGGTTGACCTTTTTTGTGTAGAACATCGGGCACGAGAAAGCTTCTAGCGGGCAGTCGCTGGGGAACCGAGAGCAGTCGGGTGTCGGGAGTTCCTTCGGGGCTGTGCGAGAGGGCGAGGGTGAACAGCGTGAGGGGGATAAACAGTTCATGGCAGAAGCTACACGCTTATTCCTTCAGTAACCAATTGCCCCGAGCAGGAGGTGGCGCGAGAAGAGGCGGTCGTGTGCCGGACGTTGGGAGGTAGCGGTCACACGGTGAAACAGAGTCGGTTTTTGCCTCTGTGTCTCTGATCAGTGGGTCCCTCCTCTCCCCTCTAATTCATTTTCCCCAATTCTTGCTGCAAATATCCCAACTACTCACATTTAAATGGGAGACATAGCCACCAAGTCAGGGAATGAATTTTAATTCTTCAAGTTGAAGTTGATTTGGCTAAATTTGCTTCATATTTGAATTTGAAATTCAAATTCAGTTTTGAATTAATGCAAATTTAGCTCCCAACAAGATGAACTCCAATGAGGATGAAAACTGGAGGACTAACTCAGAAAAATGTGCTGAGGTTGAAAATGAAGTTAACTTTTGAATCCAAGTGATGAAAGTAGCTGAAATTTGAAGTTGCATTCTAGCCCTTTTACAAATGTCTCCAAAAGTGCCTCAGACTGATTTGGATTTGCATGAAACTTGGCATGAGCACCCCTAAGAATGTTTAGGGCCTAATGGTAAACTCATCCTCTCATGTTTATGTGTGTGAGCTCTTACTTTTTGGAGTTACGGGTTTTTCCTCTAATCACCCTCTTGATGGTGTTTACTTGCTCTTCACAAATGTTCATAAACTATCAACCAAATGAGCTGTGGTGTGGTGATGTGATGAACATTTTAGTAAGTCAATTCTTGGGCTTTTACATTCAGTCACTTCTACTTCATCGCCAACCCACTGGACAAGACAATGGTGAAGTGTGGACGGAACACACCCATTGGCATGACTGCAATCTTGCCCAAGAAGTAAGTTGTACCGACTTCACACGTTGACAACAAAGAAAGTTGTGGGTATTGTCTTGCTACCTACTGTGAGCTCCACAGACAATATCTCCTTGGCCTCTGTTGGGTCCCTAGCAAAGCCACTCAACATTGTGTTGGTCTTGATGAGGTCGTCCTCTCGGAATCCAAGTTTCTCGAAGATGGATATGGCCATTAGTTTACCCCTGCTCCTCCATCGACTAACATCCGTCCAACTGGTGTTCCATCGATGTGTCCTTGGATGTAGAGGGGATTCCTGTGCTGGCCGAGCTGCTCCGACTTCTCAAACACCACTTTCTTGCTCCTAGGTCGAGCTCAGCCACATCAACCTCCGGGAGAGAATTCGGCAGGCAGGTGGAACACCATGTTCACCTCGACCTGGTTCTCATCTTTGCCCGTGATGTCTTCTTCGTTCTCATTGTCTCCAGATTCCTCCCGGGCAATCCTTTTCTCCTTCCAGGTCTTCTTAGTGATTGTTGGTCGTGCTTGGTTGAACCAATGATCTCTTTGCTCCTCCTTTCTCTTCTCAGCAAGTTCTAGAGCTCTCAACCGGTGCACATGCCTTTTCTGAGTCTTGCTGAGCCCTGTGGGACACCATTGGGGTTCTGGCTTTGTTCCCGGAGCCACTGTCTTGATCACGTGTTGTTTCATCCCCTCTGGCTCCACATCCCATCTACTGAGTCGTCTTGGAGCTGCCTTGGGATGGCAGGTTGATATCTTGGATTGTTTTGGTCATGCACACTCCACCAGCCTTTGTATCTTGTGCTTGGGTGCTGGTGTGATGCCTGGTCCGGCGACAACTCTTCCCTCCAGAGACACTAGCCGAGAACATTTGCTAGGAGGTCTTAGATCGGTCCTGATCCGTCCTCACAAGGATCTTCTTCCCCTCAAAGTTCACCATGTTGTCTTCGAAATGATCTGTCCAGCTTCATTTGGTGGCTGTCACCGAGTGTCAACCGACCATCGTTTAGAGCCGATTGTTCCTACCGACGAAAGAAGTTGCACTCATTAGTTGAATGAGAATAAGAATCGTGCCACTTACAATAACGTTTGTTGGCTAGCAGCTTGGGTGATGGGATGACATGTCAGTTCTTGAACTTGATGACCCGGTTTTGCAAGAGCACGTCGAAGAGCTTGTCACAATTCGTTACATTGAAGGTGAACTTCATCTCCTCCTTCTTCCTGGGGCTGGACTTCAAGAAAGTGCAAGCCAGGGGCTTGTTCTTGTGGTTTTCAACCCACTCGGCCATGCAAACCTCCATGTCTTCATCACTGGCCGAGTCTTCCCCGAGCTTGTTAACGTGTTGCTTCTCTCGGTCCCTGTGGTTGATCTCCTTGAACCGGCCATGTGCCTTAGGTTCTCTGGCTTGGTTCTCATGTGCCACAGCTTGCTGCAGGACTTGGTTAACGTCTCCAAACTCGATGCCGTACATATTCTCCCTAAGATACGGTACAAGCCCTGCAAACTCTAGATCGGCCAAATCCTTTTCCCCTATGGTTAGGCTAAAGCATTTATTTCTAGTTTCCCTAAACCATTTGATGTATTTAGCTACAAGTTCATTGTGTTTCTGCCTTACCGTGGTTAAATGGAACAATCTTAACTCAGTCTCACCAGTGAAGGAGTATTCATAAAACCTTTGTTCTAAACATGGCTATGTTAGGACAGAATTAGGAGCTAGTGAAGTGAACCAACTAAAAAGCCATGCCGCTTAGGGACAAGGGGAACAATCTGATCTGGTATACATCCGTGATTCCCATGTCATTGTACTGGATCAGGAATTGTCCTACGTGTTCTTGAGTAGTTTTTGAATCATCCTCACTAAACTTAGAGAAATCCGGCACCCTAAAGCCTCAAAGATACATTACATTGTTGTAGTGGTCGAGGTAAGGCTTGTGGTAGTTTCTAATGGTTGCCCTGGTCGCTACCCTGAGCTCTCTAAGTGCTCTAGCCACTTGATCTCTTAGTTCATCATGTAATGCATTGTTCTGTGGTACGGGAGGTTCAAGCATGTTGCAAGATGCAACTTGTGGAGGTGGTGAAGGGAAGTACGCATCGGGTAGTGGCCCGAGCGGTACACCACTCCCCGTGGGTGGAACGGCAGGTCCGTATGCTACCATTTGGTAGTATGGCTACTGCACGTTCACTATGGGTTGCCTAGATTGTGCGTACGTGGGTGGCATGCAAGGTGACAAAGTGCTGGCTACGTTCCCTACTGCGGTACTCGTGTTAGCATCCATGCGTTTGCCTACTACCTCGTCTTGCACTTGTTGCACGGTAGATCAGATCTGCTGATGAAGGTTCTGATCTATTGTGTGTTCTATGTCGGCTTTGAATGTGTCGAAGGAATTCTTTAGTCTGTCCGCTACCGATGATGCCATCTGCTCTAGATCGGCGTTGTACATCGTGGCAACCAATAGATCTACAAGTTGAACGAGTTTTTCAAGGGATATCGGTGCATTTACATTGCATGCTGTCGCCTCACACGCATCGGCCTTCTGGACGATTGCTCCTTGCGTATTCTGGAAACAAGCAAGCTTGGTTTGCAGACATGCCATCTTCTCCTCCTGGATCTCCCGCTCCATCTCTTCTTGTATGCGTTCAAGTCCTCCAGCGAGATATCTTCGAGCTGGAAGTTGATGACGTTGCTCACATCGACAACTTTGTCGTTGGCCTTCCTCCTAGATGCATCTGCCATGCTCTTCCCGGTTGTGATCGGTACAAGGACGCGCCGATCGTCGAGTAGATGTGTTTGGTCGATGCAGCTGACGTCCCCAGCAGAGTCGCCAATTCTGTTTTTGGAACAGATGAATGGAGGTGCCAAAGCTGTGATAATCTTGGCGTTAGTCACTGAAACTTAGATAGATGTGACGTTCCTGAGGCAGGAACATGGTAAGTCTCACTTACTTGGAGAGGGACGGTGCTTTAGTCGTAAAAGCAACAAATAGCTATGAATCTAAGCTATGAACTACGAAGACATAAAACAAAAGTAGATGAACAAAGTTTTGGTTGAGTTGATGCCTGTTTTTCCATGGCAGAGTGCTGCCTTTATATAGACTCGATACAAACCGAATAATTCCATCTTCCTAAGTTTAAAATAAGACTCAAACTTATCTCTAAGACTCTATCTTATCTATAGGGCACGAACAAATGTCGTGAAAATCCTTCTATAATGTTGGCACGACGCTATTCTAAAATTTACAATGTTCTTAGTCCTCCCGAGAACGGCTAAGTCCTGCTCGGCCTTTGCATCTTATGGTTTAGCCGGTTTAACCTGTGGCCGCGAGGTAACTTGGTCTTCTCAGGTCGAACTCCCACCCGAGCGCTTGTATCTTGAGTTCCCTAGGTAAAATGACTTCTCACAAGTGATCCACCAGTCCCGGGTAGGTTCTCTCCCTGAAGTCTTCTGCACCTTGATTTCTCAAGATAAAAGGCCCCTTCCACCTTGTTTTATGGCTCCTTCGACCTGCAAACTTGCAACCATTTTTCATCCCAACAGAATCTATGGGGATATCGCACTCTCGTCTCCGCCCAGCTCGAGCGCCCTTCTACAGTGTCATCCCAGGCAAGCGGGTGATGTTAGTTGGAGATATTGACCTCCCCGTCACCTTCAGGGACGAAACAAACTTCCGCTTGGAGACCCTCACATTAAAGGTCCCGGAGTTTGATGGACCTTTCCAAGCCATCATAAGGCAACCATGCTATGCAAAGTTCATGGCCGTCCCGAGCTATACCTACCTCAAGCTGAAGATGCCTGGCCCTAAAGGAGTCATCACCGTACAATCGACCGTACGACAAGCCCTCCTGTGTGAGCACAACCTGTGCAAACTGGCGTCCACATCGGCAGGCATACCCGATCATACCACCACGTCCGACGCCTTCTGACCCACGGAAGACACGAAGGCGGTCCAAATTGTCCCCGAAAAGCCATCCAAGTGATCCGAGTCAGCACCGCCCTAGGTCGGGAGCAGGAAGTTGCACTCGCCGATTTCCTATGCTCCAAATGAAACGTCTTCGCTTGTCTGCCCTCCAACATGCCAGACATCCTCAGAGAGATCACCGAACACACTCTCAACATCAAACCAGGCTCCCAACCCGTCAAGAAGAGATTGCGCCGCTTCGACGAGCAGAAGCGACGAGCCGTCGGGATCGAGATCAACAAGCTCCAATCAGCCGGTTTCATCGAAGAAGTACAGCAGCCCAAGTGGCTGGCCAACCCCATGCTCGTCTGGAAAAGAGTGGGCAATCTAGGATGTGCGTCGACTACACGAGGCTGAACAAGGCATGCCCAAAGGATCCATTCCCATTGCCTCGCATTGATCAGGCCATCGATGTCACTGCGGAGAGTGAATCCCTGTCCTTTCTCGATGCCTACTCGAGGTACCACCAGATTGCCCTCCACGAGGAAGAATGGCAGGCGACAGCGTTCATCACCCCTTCGTATTTTACTGCTATGTGAGGATGCCCTTCGGGCTAAAGAACGCGGTAGCAACATACCAGTGATGCATGCAGAAGTGCTTCCAGCAACAGATCGGGTGGAACCTTAAAGTCTACATCGATGACATAGTAGTAAAGTTCAGAAAGGCGTCCAGCCTCATCGCAGGCCTCGAAGAAACCTTCGGCAACCTCTGCAGTAACAAAATCAGGCTCAACCCGGAAAAGTGTGTGTTCAGCGTTCCCTGAGGTAAACTGCTCGGATACATCATCTCAGAGCGCGGCATTGAAGCCAACCCCAAGAAGATCATGGCGATCACCAACATGGGCCCCATCAGCAATGTCAAGGGCATACAGAGACTCATGGTCTGCCTCGCGGCCCTGAACCATTTTGTCGCCCGGCTCGGGGAGCGGGGGCTGCCCCTCTACAGGCTTCTGAAGAAGTCCTGACCCTTCAAATGTACGGAGGAGGCACAAAAGGCCCTCGATGATCTGAAGGCCTTCCTCACCAATCCTCCGATACTAGCGTTGCCCGAGCCAAATGAGCGACTCCTCTCTACATTGCCACCACCAACGAGGTGGTCAGCACCGCCCTCATCATATAGTGGGAGGAGGCCTAGCACGTCCACCAGTCCAAAGGCCAGTATACATTGTCAGCAAAGCACTCTCTGACTGTGAGACGCACTAGCCTCACGTGCAGAAACTCCTGTACGCCATCCTTATAACAAAACAGAAGCTCCTGCATTATTTTTAAAGCCATCAGGTGCTGGTGGTGACCGCGCATGGGCTCAGCGCAATCATCAACAGTCGGGACTCATCCAGAAGGATCGCAAAGTGGGCCTTGGATCTCATGGTATTCGATATATCCTACGTCGCCCGGACGGCGATCAAGTCCCAGGTCCTCGCTGAATTCATCACCGAATGGACGGAGGCCAAGGCTGCGTTGTGCCCAACCCGTCATGAATACTGCACGATGTATTTTGATAGGTCGTTGACCCTCAAAGGCGCGGGGAGCAGCGCCGCCCTCATCTCCCTAGAAGTGGACCAGCTCCATTACGCGTGGCGACTGCACTTCATGGTGACCAACAATGTCACGGAGTACGAGGCACTCCTCCACGGGCTCTGCATCGTGGGCGAGCTCGGTGTACAGCGCCTCTACGTGTGTGGTGACTCCGAGCTTGTGGTCAACCAAATGATGAAAGAATCAAGTTTCCATGATTCACGCATGGAGGCTAATTGTCGGGAGGCGCGAAAGCTTGAAGAAAGGTTCGAAGGAATCAAGCTCAGCCACATCCCGAGATGGGATAACAGCACGGTTGACTTCTTGGCCAAGCTCGCCTCCAGCTGCGAAGCCCTGCCTCCCGGCGTATTCATCACCGACCTCCATCACCCTTCCGTCCGCATCGAAGAAACTCGGCCGGATCACCAGCCCGAGCTCTATCACTACGTGAACGCTGCCGATCTCGAATGGAAAACCCCCTTATGTCGAATACTTGTCATTCAAAAACCTTCCCGCTGAGGACGTTGAGGCTCAATGGATCGCATGCCAAGCCAAGACGTTTGTCCTCATGGGGGCAAACTCTTCCGGTGCAGTGTTACCGGGATCCTGCAACGTTGCATCCCGAGCGGACGGGGAAGAGAGTTGTTCCTCAAAATCCACGAAGGGGTCTGTGAACATCATGCGGCCCCGAAGTCCCTGTCGAGAAGGCGTATCGGCAGGACTTTTATTGGTTGACCGCTGTTTCCGACGCCGAGCAAGTCGTGCGCACCTGTCAAGTTTGCCAATACTTTGCTTGGAAGATACATGTCCCAACCCAGGACATCCAAACCAACCCCTCACATGTCCCTTTGCGGTATGGGGGCTCGACCTCCTTGTTCCCTTCAAAAAGGTGCCGGGGGTCTTTACCGTCCTCCTCGTCGTGGTGGACATGTTCACCAAATGGATTGAAGCGAAGCCATACGTCACGGCATCGTCAGAGCACGCGGCAAGCTTCTTCTGCGATATCGCGCTTCAGAGTGCCGAACGCTATCATCACCGACAACGACACCCAATTCACGGGAAAAATTTCCTCGAATTCTGTGACAGCTTCCACATGCGGGTCAACTAGGCCTCGGTGGCTCACCCGCAAACTAATGGACAGGTCGAGCGTGCCAACGGCATGATCCTGCAAGGGCTCAAGCCCCACATCTTTGATCGCCTCAACAGATGCGCTGGGCGCTGGGCTGCTGAGCTGTTGTCCGTGCTGTGGAGTCTGTGTACCACGCCCAACCGCTCTACTGGCTTATCGCCCTTCTTCATGGCATATGGCTCGGAGGCCGTCCTTCCGACCGAGCTAGAGTACGGCTCACCCCGAACCAAATCATATGTAGAGGTCCGATCCGAGCAGGTGAGACACGACTCTGTCGACCATATCGATGAAGCCCGCGATGTCATGCTTCTGCGGTCAGCCAAGTACCAACAAGCGCTCTGACGCTACCACGAGCGGCGGGTTCACCCCCGAGCCCTCCAAGTCGATGATCTAGTCCACCGAAGGATTCAGACCAATAAACACTAGCACAAGCTATCCTCCTCGTGGGAGGGCCCATACATCATCTCGACCGTCCTCTGACCTGGCGCCTACCGCCTAACTGACATTGATGGCAACACCTTCCCCAATGCATGGAACATAGAGAAACTCAGGCGGTTGTATGCGTAGGAGCACCAAGCTCCTCGCACGCAGCATGGCGCTGGCGTCTGATCCATCTAAAGGAAAAGGCGGGCATCCCAGCCAGTCTCAAGAGCATGACATGGCAGAGAGGACCAACCTCCTGCCCCGCAGCCCTCGGATGCTACAAAACCGCGTGAGACCTGAAGACTCGTATCATGGACTTGCTCTTCCCGAGTCACGCGACCGACGGCTAAGGGGTAACAAAAGCCCTAAATGAAGCTACGGTCCGAACAATACAGGGAAAGCAACTACACAACCGCATGAGACACCAAGACTCGTACTGAGTACTTGCTCTTCTCGAGTCATGTGACCTATGACTAAGAGGCAACGAAATCCCTAAAACGAAGCTACGGTCCAAACAAGACAGAGAAGGCAAAGTACCGGGAACCTGCTCTTCCCGAGTCACGCAACCTACGGATAAGCGGCAACAAAAGCCCCAAAAAACTACGGTCTGAGTGAGACGGGGGAGGCAAGGAATGAGCAAACAAGATAAGTCGAAAGCAAGGATTTCCATTCCTAAATAAAAGCTCTCGAAGGCTTTGTTACAACAGGAAAAAGAGAAAATACAAGATTACGGTCCGGATACCCTAGCCTTTGTCTCTCCATTTTCTCTATCTGCTGGATGGACTCGTCGGGGACCATCTCCTGCAGAGCCCAGGCCGCTGTCTAGACTCTCCTAAGGAACTCCCTGAGTTCCGCGTCGAACGGGTCGTCAGCAAAGCCCCCATCCCAAGGCTTCGAGGTCGACACCGCGGTAGTGTGACAGCACCACGGCCAAGGCAATCCGAGCTCCGCAGGTAGCCCTGGCACCCCTGTAAGATGACAGGCAGGTCGTTAGCCGGTCCGCAACCGATGACAGCTCCACCAAAAGCCTCTCCTCTGAGACCTCCCTGAGCACCGAGCGGCATACGGAACGCCCAGAAACTCGAAGATTCTCGATGCTTGACTGAAGCGAGTTGAACTATTCGAAAACCTTCCTGAGTCGAGCCCCAATAGAGGTTTTACTCGAGGAGGCCATCTCAGTTGGGCCTAGCACCAGATTGTAGGCCACGGTCAACGCAGCACGAACCTCCCGCAGATCCCCATGGACCTCGAAGAGCCAGGAACAGAGGCCCACAAGTTCCACGTCTCGATCATGAAACTTCCTCTTCTCCTCGACCAGTAGGTCCTTCACCTCTGAAAAAGACATCATAGGGCGAGGGGGCAACCGCTCCCTCGCTATGACCGCTGCCGGACGAACTGCCTCCGTCGACTTGTTGACCGGGATGCTGAAGCCCGGGTCCAATTTCCTACATCACAAGAAACAGTAAGGAGATCGCACGTCCCCACCTCCGAACGCCGGTGCTAAATAAAGAAGGTCCATACCTCTTGGAGTGGTGCAATATCGTGTCTACCTTGACCTCCTCAGTCGGTCTCGGATCCGGGTGGACGGGCGGCTCGCCTTTCACCTTCCTCTTCTTCAACACCGGGTCGAGAGCACACCTGAACGCTCGCTCTCGAGTAGTGCCTCGGGTCAGGGACGATCCAAGCGGATCGACACGAGGACGAGCGAAGGTAGGATTAGCGGCCAGGGGGAGCATGGCGAGGTCAGCGTCATCCAATGAGGTCGCCCCCGAAAGCTCCCTCATCCTCGGACCCAAATCCGAGGAAGAGAGCTCCACCTCCGACTTCCTTGTCAGGTCCATCGGGCCAAGGTACTTCCACATCGGGTGCCCACGAACCCGAAGGGGCTGAGTCCTCCGCTCCGCAAAGACGTGGAGGATGTCCGTGCCAGTGAGGCCCCTACCTTGAAGGTCCTCCAACCGAGCGAGAAGCGGTCCCAGCATGGCCACCTCGTCATAGGAAATACCTTCGCGCCTGGATGCCCTCAGTACCAGAGGATTGCCGGTGAAGCGCGGAAGCTCGGCCTTTACATTCTGGATGTAGAACCATCTTTGATGCCACCCCTTGAGAGACGACCGAGGGGGACGGTGAAGTACCACATCTGCTGCACGCGGAGTTGGATGCAGGCGCCACCAGAGTTGGGGTGTGGGAGATCATTCGCTGAAGCCCGCACCCAGAGAAACAACCTCAACAAGTTCAGGTCCGGCTCCACCCTCAAGAAAGCCTCACAAAGGGTGATGAACACCGACATGTGGAGGATGCCGTTCAGCTTCAGCTGATGGAGTTCGACGCCATACTCCTCAAGGAGCCGCCGGGAGAAGGGGTGCACCATGATTCTGAACCCCCGCGCATGGAACATGAGGAACAACACGACCTCATCATCACGCGGCGCAGCGTGCTCTCTCTACTACCAAGGTGGATGGCGTGCGGCTCCCTCGCCGAGAGCAGCCCGCGCATGGCGTACTCGGAGATCTGGCTGAAGCTCATGCAGGATGTTGTCCTCGCCGACATGGTGACTGGATAAAAAGAGGAGAAGAGCACAAGTGCTCTGTTGGATCGACTTGGTCGAGAGAGGGGAGCACGAGGCTGAAGGCGAAAGGCGTATCTGTAGGGAAACACCCAGGGGGGAATATTAGAAGGCTGCCGAAGCGACGCGGGATCTGACAACCGTCAGGAAGCAGGTGAACATTCATGTCTCCTCGGAACCAACACCGCCTCGGCATGCCCAAATTCTCCCGGATTAAAACCGCCGCCGCAGAGTGGGAGTTGAGTCGAGCAGCATCTCCTCGACTCCTTGGATAAACCGCCCCCGTGGTTTGACGGTCTAGTCGAGCGGCGTCTCCTCAGCTCTTCAGATTAAAACTGCTGCAACGGCGTGGGAATCGAGTTGAGCAGCATCTCCTCAATTCCTTGGAGCGTAAGTTTCCGACCCACTTTCGGAGCCCAGTAAGCCCCGAGTTTGAAGGTCAGCCCCTACGGGGCTCCGAGGCCGCTCGGGGCGCCGATAAGTGAGGGACTGACGATGTGAGGCGGTCCATGATGGAGACAATCTTAGGAACGGTGAATCCTCCTGACGCCTCTAAGTCCATAGACGAGTTTCCCGAGCCAATGATAGGCTCGGGAACCAACCGCTCGCCTCAAGCAGGGAACAAATGAAACGCGGGCACCGAGTCCTGACCAGGACACCCCCACGAAATAAGGTAAATGGTTCCGACTACTCATACAAACAGGGTGGGCGGGTTTCACTCGGTTCTACCCGATAGCCAACTCACCGGGCCCGAGGGCTCGACCATCAAGGAAAGCCCCCAATCAGCCCGACCCCTCCGAGTCAAGAACGGCTCATGGATGGGGGGCGGAGTGAAACCGATGTAACAACAACTGGCCTACGAAAGAAGGCTCAGGGGCTCACCGCAGGGACCTGGTGGGAGGGACTGAAGGTCGCGACTGGCCACCGGAGTCCCATTTGTTGCGGACAAAATGGTCAAGCTGAGCATTTATGATCTTTTCTTCTTTTCCTAACTATGCAGGAACGGAATCGACCGGTTTTCACTCTCTATCAGTCATCACGATTGATTAGAGGCTCGGCTACTAACAGGGTTATCGATCCCGACCTCCAGGAGGAGCTACAACCCTTCCCCTCGGCACCTAGACGATGGGTGCACCCTCAGGGGAAGGCCACAGCCCGAGCTCGGGAGAGAGCAGGGCAGGTAGCCTTCAATGCTCAGTAGGCACCACGACCAAGTTGGGAGCACTCGAGTGCTCCCCTGATGTGTACATTAAAGCCCCCTCACGTCCGATGGAACAGAAGAGGAGGAGTGCACAGGGCACATGTGCATCCTGATACGGCTCACTCCAGCGACAAGACGGGGCAAGTGGAACGGCGACCTCCCGAAACAGCGGCCTCGTCGAGCACTCCAGCCGGCGTAGGACAGGACAGGCGTCCCTCTAACCATGACCCCCTCCACTTGCGAAGAATTCAGAAGGGGCCGATGGGGAAGGAATATAGAAGGGGGACCGGTCATCCCCCTTGGGGAGGGGCAACTGGCTTGTAAGAGAACCACCCCAATTTTCAACAAAGAACAGCGAGACACTCCAACTGGACGTAGGGCATCTTGCCCAACCAGTATAAATCATTTGTCTTATTAGCTAGGCCACCTTGAAGAACACGTGGTGCAATCAATACTAGTCGAAAATCTAAAAACCGACACATAGGGTGGTGAATGATAGATGATATGAAATCGTCAGTGGAAGACTGAACCCCTCGACCAAAAACTGATCTGTCTGAAAAACATGTGTGTGCGAGTAGTTTCTTTGATACAAAACATGACGGGTACCCCGCCATCCCGATCACTCATGGGGACGGGGTACCTTGCCCGGGAATCGCATTGGGTGGTGCCGTGTTATGCGGCACCCAACAGCACACATATAAGGAATACTGTATTACATAAATCAAAAGTGGAAGCTTACAAATGTTCTTTGTAAATAATTTACATAAAATAGGTACAGCGGAAGTCTACCACAGCTCACGTGGAATATCTACGAAGCACTCGAGAAGAGGTCCAGCCCGCGGACTTCTCTCGCTAGCAACACGAAGACATGGCAGCGGCTAGGTTCTCCAAGTGTGACATGACTCGGAAGTTCCTGAGTCTCACCGGACAACCTTCTTTATAGCGTCGAGGTTTACCTGCAAAACCACTTATATAGCTAGAGTGAGCACAAAGGCTCAGCAAGATTTAACCGTCTCTCATAAGACATGAAACTCTACATGAAAGTAACCTAAGACTCAACCCTGTCATTTGCGAAAAGACTCGCCTACGAGCTCATCCTTAACTTTAAGATTTTAGCCATAATAGTAGTGACCTTGCGCCCCGCAACATTGGAACTCCACAATCAAACAAGAAACGCTTCATTTCAATGTTACTTGTCCCAAGGTAGAAAATAAATTTAGTTTGCTCTATCTCTACTTTAAACAGGGTTTTCATGCAACTTGACATAATCATAGCAGCAATTATACTTTTGCAAACTGTTTCCACACAAGTTGATTACTACGTCACGACATTGGAGCAAGCGGTACTCAATAACCGCGAGGGACGGTGATTCGAATCAAACACTACCTGGATAACTCGACACATACGCCCGCCTCTGAAGACCCAACTCTGGCGTCCTTCATTACGTCGTATGTGGCAACCTTTCTCAGGACACTGAACTGCAGAACCGGTCGCGCCGTCTCGGGCTCATAGGTCTAACGAGACGATGTGGTATGCCTCTACAATCAAGTGAACCTGGTACATCGGTTTCCTGGTTCCCATATATCAGTAAGCATCCGGTACACAACTCAATACTTGCTCCTGGACGCGGCACACACATCGGTCCTTAACCGGTACAGGCAGAGATACGCGACCAAGACCTCGTCTTGTTGCTGCCTAACCCCTCTGCCCGGTCTCATCTTTAGAAATGTAAAATTTAGTTTGATTCCTTTCCCAACCATACTTATGATATTCTGAACTATAGCTCGCGAGTAGATTCCAACTACTCGTCTTCTACCGGATGCCCTAGTCTATTTAGCATGGCCTTATTCTACAGCGATGACAAAATCCTACCCTTGACCTCAGGGTTCATGTTTGGTTATGCAAGTGGAGTATAAAACATCCTTGACCTAATGCACATACAAATTTTGACCAATAGTAGTGAACAAAAGGAAAACTTTAAAAACAACTTAAATGCAAACCGGGGCTTGCCTTGGTTTTGCAGGTGACTAAAGTCAGATAATATGAAGTTAGTTGCTGATGATGACTTGAAGCTTAATCCCTGCCTTCTTGCTCCTTGATCAAATCTTCACTTATCCACGTTTAGTCACTACACGTTACGAATATGCATACATGTTTAATTATAAGACTTTTGTTAACCAGTGCTAAAGAAAAGTTTAAAACTGGAACTCTGTTTAAGAATTTAAAATGACACTGGTGTTAGTGGTTTGGGGGTGTGGTTAAGTACTAGGATCAAGTGATGAGTGGAGTTCATCACTTGGATGTTGATTACCTAACTGGTTGAACAGAACACTACTGATCCAGGGCTCCAATGGAGCTGGAAAATTTCTGGTGAGTTCCTTGTCACAAGAAAGTCCTCTGGACCAAAATTCAGAATATTTCAATGAGTAGATCACCCAGAACAATTCCCTAAGCATTTAGGCAAAAAGGAATTAATTCTAAATAAATTTGCACTTTCATGCAAATTCTAGTGAATAAGATTTCAAACATAGCTCAGAGAGTATGCCTGAATTTTCCTAGGATTTTTGGAGCTAAGGAATACCCAGAACTGAATTTCCAAGTTTTGGAAATCATCTGAAAATGTTTCTGTATTCATTTGAATACAGAAACTTTCAGAATTGCCCTAAATAAATCACCTCCAAATGAGCCGAAACTTTTACAGGAGTTTTCTAACATCCTAAATAATATTCTAAAAAAAATTGGGGATTTTAAGATGAACCAAACTCCCTCTAAAATTCTTTTGCTAAAAAGGTTTAAAGAATTCTCCAGAATTTTCTATTGGACTTCATGCAAATTGGGTTGCATATTTGGATAGAGTTTTTCATCCTGAATCCAACCCAATTTGAATCACTAATTTTGTAGTTTCCTAGCAAAAGTTATGCCCTCCCAAAGTTTGAATCAAATCTGTTATTTGAATAAACCGGGGAAATGTTTAAACTCTGACCGGGGGCCCATCGCACACGTGTCGGCTGCGGGAACCACGCCACACGGGGTCACAGACTTGTTCCCGCGCTGTCACAGTTTGATCCGGGGCCACATAGGATCCCGTATGTTTAACTCCCGCCGCTGACGAGTGGGGCCGACCCCCCCCCCCTTCGTCTTCTTCCGGCTCCCGCGCGACCCCCGCCGCCGAGCTCGCCGGAGAGCATCGGAACCCGGCTTCCCAGCCGCCTCTCGGCCTGCTACTCACCGCCCGGGGGGTTTTGGGGACGAGGAACTCATCTAGGGGGCCAGCCTACGCTCTAGGAGCCCGGAACCAGGTCAGCGGCTTGCAACGGCCTCGGTGAAGCTTCGGCGCCGATGAACGATCGCTTCAGACCACAAAACCTCCAAGGGATCGGCTCTACAGCATCAGTGACGCCTAAAGAAGCTCGACATGGCAACAAAGCAGCTCAGGAACGACGGTTTCTAGGACTTCACCGAGCACCCGATCGTCCCCGCCATGGCCGCCGAAGAAAGAACTTGAAATTAGCAGCTAACACGGGGTTTCTAGCTATGGTTGTGAAGGGGATCAGACCGCCGTTAAGCCTAGACCCTTTGTGCACGCGTTGGTGATCTCTAAGTGCCAATTAAGCGCGAATTTGAGAAATCTTTACCAGAGGGTCCGTGGTCTTGCTCCGGAGGAAAAACTTCGAATTCTGTCCCTGAGGATCACCGTTTGAGCTGAGCTCCGGGGAGAACCACCACGGCGGTACGGCGCACCTCTGAGCGTCACTGCTTGAGCATGAAACCCACGGTGGTGAGATGCCCACGAGAGCCCAATGTTGGTTTCGTTTCAAGTCGCCGCGGAGGAGCCGTTTTCTGGTGAGGGGACCCGTAATTCGGGCTGCTCTTGTGCTGAGGGAGTGGAGAACCAGCGCGCGCGGCTGTATGGTAGCCCGGAGTGGCGATGATCGTGAAGTTACACCGGTGCCCGGCTGTTTTCAGAGGCGGCGGTGAGCTGCCGAGTTCTGTCCTAGCGCGAGGGAAGGGCACGGGCTGTGGTTCGGTCCCTGGGAACAAATCACGCCGATGGTTAAGGCAGCCACGAGCAGCTCTCCAGCGCAGCCACTTCGGTGAGGAGGTGGCAGCAGCTTGCGCTCGGTGGCGCCGGGAGCCCGAGCGGCAGTTCGGTCATGGACCGATAACAGCTAGCTAAACTTAGTCAGTAAGTTTTATCCCTCCCCTCTCAATGACAATTGGGGCCCACAGCTCCTCTCTGCCCCAAAAGATCTCCAAATTTTACACATTGTAAATTCAGCTATAAGGGATCCAAATTCAAAAGCCATTTTGCCGTTTGACAATTTGTGCCACAGTTTCAATTTAAATTCAAATTTGCATGAAATTTACAAGTTCCATTGATATTCATATCAAAGCCCCTCCAAATTTGCTCAAAACTTGGCTCCCTCACAATTTGGACCTGAGGAATTCAAATATGTCCTCTGATCTTTGAGTTGGCCATTGCAAATACAACTTCTCAAACAACAGTTTGGACTTCCCTTTTTAGAAATGGCCTCCATCTTTTTGAATTGACTCTTTTAGTTCAAACTGAATTTAAAGTCTTATTGCTCATGCCAACACTTACATGAGTAAACAAAAGTTTTTGCAAGTCCCATTTCTTTTATTTAAACTCAACTTTATTCACAACTCAAGTCTTGCATTTACAAGTTTTTGGGACTTTTACATTCCTCCCTCCTTAAAAAGAATCTCGTCCCGAGATTCATGATTAAGGACAACGTGGAGAGGACAACTACTAAATATAAGCCTCTAACAACTCCGGATGATTGCATTGTAAATATTCCTCGCTTTCCCATGTAGCTTCGTCGGACGTGTGATTTTCCCATAGCACCTTGAAAAATCGCAACGCCCGGTTTCTAGTCTCGTGAGTCTTTTCATCAATGATCCGGGTTGGATGCTCAACATATGTGAGGTCCGGCTTCAAAACTTCTATGTCCCCTGTGAGAATCTCCGTTGGAACTTTCAAACACTTCCGCAACTGAGATATGTGGAAGACGTTATGAACTCCAACTAAGGCTACCGGTAGCTCCAAACGGTATGCCACGGGTCCACACCTTTCAATGATGGCGAAGGGACCGATAAAGCGTGGAGATAATTTTCCTTTCAACCCAAATCGGTGAATGCCCTTCATAGGAGATACGCGGAGGTATACATGGTCTCCAACTTGAAAGTTCAGAGAATGACGTCTCTTATCCGCATAGCTCTTTTTCCTGGATTGAGCGGCTTTAATATTTGCTTGAATAAGCCTTACCTGCTCTTCTGCTTCATTTACGAGATCAATCCCGTAAATTACCCTCTCGCCATATTCACACCAGTTCAAGGGTGTGCGGCACTTCCGGCCGTAGAGAGCTTCATAAGGTGCCATTTTTATGCTCGTTTGATAACCGTTGTTATACGAGAACTCCGCCAATGGTAAGTGATCATCCCAGCTCTTACCGTGGTGGATGGCACATGCCCTTAGCATATCTTCAAGGATTTGATTCACCCTCTCAGTTTGCCCATCGGTTTGAGGGTCATACGCGGAGCTTCAAATCAGTTTAGTTCCCAAGGATGTGTGTAGTTGTTCCCAGAAATGGGATACGAACAGCGATCCTCTGTCGGAGACAATGGTACGGGGAACTCCATGCAAGCATAAGATTCGTGCTATGTACAACTCCGCATACTGCTTGGCGCTGTAGTTGGTATGCACCGGAATGAAACATGTGTATTTGGTTAACCGGTCCACGATTACCCAAATCGAACCATGGTGGTGGGAGGTCATAGGCAACCCAACGATGAAATCCATACTCAAGTCTTCCCACTTCCACGCCGGTATTTGTAGCGGTTGCAACAGGCCCGACTTCTTCACGTGGTCGGCCTTAACTCTTCGACACGTATCACATTCTGAAACGTATTTTGCAACTTCACGTTTCATACGTGTCCACCAGAACTTCTTCCAGAGGTCTTGGTACATTTTATTGCTGCCTGGATGAATAGAAAATTTGGATAAGTGAGCCTCATCCAAAATTTTCTTCCGCAGCCTCATATCACGGGGTACGACTATCCGGTCCTTGAACCATAGGGTGTCTTCATCATCTAACCGGAAACATTTCATCTCCCCGTTCTTCAACCTCCTTTTGATATGAGCCATGCCCTTGTCTTTCTTTTGAGCTTCCATAACCTCCTCTCTAATTTTGGGTATGAGAGCTAGATTATGTAGAGCTCCATATGGAACCAAGTAGAGACTTGGTTCTTCCTCTTCTATCGGTGCAATGGTCAGGTTATGAATATGAGACTTCCGGCTGAGTGCATCGGCAACCACATTTGCCTTGCCCGGATGATAATGAATTTCAATCTCATAGTCCTTGATCAGCTCCAACCATCGCCGTAGCCGCATATTCAACTCTTTTTGAGTGAATATGTACTTCAAGCTTTTGTGGTCGGTGTAGAGATGAACCAGATTTCGCAATAGGTAATGTCTCAACATCATCAAAGCTAATACCACGGCAGCAAGCTCGAGATCATGAGTTGGATAATGTTGCTCATGATTCCGTAATTGCCGTGACCCATATGCGACCACACGTCTTCCTTGCATGAGTACACAACCAAGCCCGATGCCAGATGCATCACAATAAACATCAAAAGGCCTGGTTGTATCCGGTTGAACTAGAACCGGGGCTGTTGTGAGGTGTTTCACCAACGCTTGAAAAGCTTCCTCACATGGCTTGCTCCAATCATATTTGATGCCCTTTTTCAGTAGCTCAGTCATAGGTTTGGAGATTTTTGAGAAGCCCGGGATGAACCTCCGATAATATCCCGCCAAACCCAAGAAGCTGCGAACTTCATGGACTGATGTTGGAGACTTCCACTTCAGCACTTGTTCAATCTTGCTTGGATCAACAGCAATGCATTCTGCTGAAATAATGTGCCCAAGAAATGGCACTTGGTTGATTCAGAATTCACATTTACTAAACTTTGCATAGAGCTTGTGATCTCTCAGTCGTTGGAGCACAATATGCAAATGTTTAGCATGTTCCTCTTCAAATTTGGAATAGACCAAAATGTCGTCGATGAATACTATGACGAATTGATCCAGCTCCGTCATGAACACCGAGTTCATAAGATACATAAAGTGGGCCGGAGCATTGGTCAACCCAAATGACATGACAAGATATTCATAGAGTCCGTATCTTGTCGAGAATGCTGTTTTCGGGATATCTTCGGGCGAATCTTGATTTGATGATATCCTGACCTTAAGTCCATCTTGGAGAAGACTTTAGCACCCACTAGCTGATCGAAGAGGATATCAATTCTTGGTAGTGGATACTTGTTCTTTATTGTCACAGCATTTAAAGGACGATAATTGACGCATAGCCTCAGCGTCTCATCCTTCTTCTTCACAAATAAAGCTGAGCAACCCCACGGTGATGAACTTGGATGAATAAACCCCTTGTCCATCAGATCTTTGAGTTGCTCCTTCAATTCTGCTAATTCACTCGGAGCCATTTTGTATGGTCTCCGAGAGATCGGCGTGGTTCCCGGTATCAACTCTATTTTGAACTCCACCTCGCGCTCAGGTGGTAGGCCTGGAAGATCTTCGGAAAACACGTCCAGATATTCACGGACTACCGGAATGTCTTCTAGCTTGCAGGCCTCGGCATTACATACTTCCAGGTCTTTGGAAACCGCTTCGCCGAGATACAATGTTTGACGTCCGTGAAGTGGAGAGTCCAAGTGAACACTCCTGTTCTTGATGTCCAAGACAGCCTTATGGAAGGTCAACCATGGTATTCCCAATATGGCATTGATTCCTTGGTCTTTGAGAATGATGAGGGTGGTAGGATAAATTTTTTCCACCCAAGCAAAGTGGTGCTCGAGAGACGACTCATTAGTTGATATGTCTCCACCTGGCGAATGAATAAGGTAAGAACCTTTTGTGATAGTGGTGGAGATCTGATCCCGGATCACCGTCGCCCTGCTAATGAAGTTATGTGTTGCACCAGAGTCGAATAAAATGACAACTGGCATGTCATTTAAGGTGAACCTGCCGGCAAGAACAGGTCCTCCCTTTGGCAGATCATCGACTGACACATAATTAACCGTCCCCACTTTTGTCATACCCTTTCTTTGCTGTCCAAGATCACACTGTGGAACTGGACCCGCAGACACAATGTTGCTGCTTGGTTCAGTTGCTTCATTGACGTTGAGCTCGTTGTCAACATGAAGTGGGACAGCACTTGGTTCAACTGAGAAATCACCTTGTTCATCTTCAACCTCTTGAGGGAAATAATATTCTGATGCACCTTGTTGATACTGAGGTGCAGGAGAAATAAGTCGCTGCTGCGGTGGAGGTGAATAAGACCTCTGTGGAGTATACGAGTCATCATACTCCAAGAATGGCTGCACTCTTTGTGGAACCTCTCGACCGGAAGGTGAGCAGATTACCCACCGATACTTCTGAGGTAGATGATTGCATTCATCCTGTGATGAGTCCCTCTCCCTCTTCTCTTTAAGGCAGAGGTTGGAATAATATTCCTGAGTGATAGCACAGCTAACAAACTCATCAAAATTCTCTTGGCTAACTTGAGCCAATTCACATCGCAGCCTAGCGGTCAGCCCTCGGTAGAAATGATAACCCTTCAAAGATGGTGATTTCACATAGTCAGGGACATATTGAGCTAAGCGATTGAATTCCTTCGCATACTCAATAACACTCATGCCCCCTTTCTTCAGACTCCAGAATTCATCCAGGCTGGATTGAATTATGCCCGCAGGAATGAAACGAGCACGAAATGCAGCCTGGAACTCCGCCCATGTGACACGATGCGCTGCTTGTTGGACAGCAAGGTATTCTGCCCACCATGCTCCAGCAAAGCCGTGAAGCTGCTGAGAGGCATATAGAGTCTTCAAGAATTCATCACATTGGATCAACCCGAACTTGGACTGAATGACACATAACCACTGATTTGCTTCACAATGGTCAGCCGCCTCAGAGAATACCGGCGATTGTGTCGCCAAGAAATCCAGATACGTGCTCTGGGTTTGCATGTGACGTTGAGCTTCTCGATCTATGCCTTGCTGAACTAGAGTTTGGAGAATTTCATTCATCTTCACCATAATTTCAGCCAACCCGGTTGGCGATGGCTCTTGTGATGAAGTCGAGTCATTCCCACCTCGACTTGAACCTCCAAATCTCCATTTGAGAGTGTGCGTGTACCATACTGCACGAAACAAAATTTTGAGTCAATGAAAATTCTATCTCAGTAGTGAGTAAATATAAGTAAAACATGAACATGTCATGAACTTTATGAAAGCATAACCACATTCATGTTTGAACAAATCTTAAGTACGCTAAACTAATCAGCGGGACTACCCTGACCAGTTCACACGAACTCCAAATTTTACTCAAGTTATCAACAGATTCTTGACTTGAGTTCAATACCAAAGTTTTAGTAAACTTCAGTAGCTTTCCAATGGTGTATCATAGGCTCCTTAAGGATTCTTCTACAGGAAGTTATTACTTAAAAACAGAAAGGTCCAGAGAGGTTTTTGCTACTGTCCTGGTTTTGAACAGTTTGCCTTCGACTGGACTTTTTACCAACTTAACGTGTGATTCTGCTCTGGAGGCCTACAAGGAAGTTGTAGAGCACTTGAAAATATTTCTAGAACTGTATCATACACCTTATTTGGGTCAAGATACTCAGAGTTATGCTCTGTTAAAGTCCAGCAAGAATTTCTGCCAGAAACAGAGCACTCTATTTTTGAAAACTTTGACACCTAGTTATACTCTCATTTGAATCTTAGCTCAAAATAAGAGTTCAGTAACTAATATTTGTTTCAAACTTCCATTTTTAGTTGAAATTTAGTTCATGAATCATTTCTTCTTAGAGAAGGTGTTATTAAGTGTAGTACGGTGTCAATGCACCGTAAGAAGCATGTCGGTACTACGTAGCCTCACCAAAGAAAATCCTAAACCGGATTATACCGGCATATCCATTTTATCAGTGGCACTAAGACGGTCTCTCGCACACGTGTTCTACACGGGATACGTACGTGGTTAGTACCTGCAGAAGAACACTAAATAGTGGTGCACTCAAAGGTTGTTTCATTTCAGGCAGTTCCATATTTGAAAGTAAAAACAAACGCCCGTATCATTGTCATACGGCCGTCCTTGAGTTAAGTCACGTCTCAAGGTACGTGATCGTGTTTCAACACCACACGATGGGGAACCCAAGTATATCATGAACGGGTCGTCACGGTTGGGAATGTTATCAACCCAACGGATACCACCTACTGCCCTGCAGGGCACGCCGATGGCAAGCGCTGCGTATGTCCTCCTGGACTATTTCCAGACGAACACACTATCGTGTTACTGACCACACGATGGGGTCTCCACTTACTTGCCTAATGCACGCTAGGGATCAGCGTTTCATATGAACTCGATAACATGAAGAGTTTCCTCGTCAGGGGAGCTAACCGAAATTGAACCGCTTTCGGTGGCGTTCCTTACCATTCTTACCCGAGCGTGTAAGGGCCTCAGTTTTTGGACACATATTTAAAGTGTTCATTACCACACACACACCTCATTTGAAGAAAGTTGATGAACACATTTGAAAAGCAAGTAACCACTATCAACATGCTCATTAGAGAATAAACTCACATATTGCAAAAGTGGTATTTCCCACATGTAATATATAGGGGCTGGGCATATGAAAAACTCCTACACATTGCTAGGAATGTCCATGCCAAGTTTCACCCAAATTCAAAACCTTTTTGAGGTCACTTTGGGCATAGCTAGAAAGAGGACAGTTTGAAACTACATTCAAATTCAAACTGTTTTTATCCCATGAATTCAAAAGTGGGAGACATATTCTTACTCAGCACATTTTTGTGAGCTCACATACCAATTTTCACTCCATTTGGAGTTGATCTTGAGATGAGCTAAGTGGGGAAAATTCAAACTTTATTTGAATTTCAAACTGAACATGTGCTGAAATTTACCCAAATCAAACCCAATTTGAATTCTAACCAATTCAAATGGCTCAAAGGTTGATAATTCAAATCACCAGGGGCTTTGTGGGGATTACTGTTTACAACAGTGATAAGGAGTTAATCTCAGAGGTTAAAATAGGGGTGGGACCCACCTGTCATAGGCTGCTGAAGACTTGTAACCGAAGCAGTGGACTTTGCCTCTGCCGGTTCAACGCCACCAAGGGCTGCTCGTGCGCCACCGAGGAGGAGCAGCGCCACCAGCTGCTTCCCGCTTCCACACACGAGCCCAGGGTCGGTCCCGGGGTCCTCTTAAGGCGTTCCACCGAAGCGATCATTGCTCGCTTCCTTCTCCTCAGTGCACACCGAGTCCCCCGGCTTCCGCCTCTCTGCTCGATCGGGAAACCGCGAAAACATCGCGCCCCTTCCTTTCCTGAGCTGCTAGGCAGCACCCTGAGGTCAGACTCCACTTCCCCGACGCCAAAAACCCCGAGCTCCGGCCGCCCTTGCCCGAGAACGATCGCCACAGCGGTGACCTAACCTCAGCTGAAGGTCAGGCACTCGTGGACAGCGTTCCACAGGGGCTTTCATGAGCCAGCAAGAGCGGCAACAGGAGCGTGCGGCCACCGTGTTGCTCTCCTCCATGTCTTGAAGCAAACCATGACGAATCCGCTACGAATTTCCAGATTTTTCTATGGCGGTCTTAAACCGAGCTTCTGGTATGGATTCTTCGAATTCCCGCTCTATGATCCTTCTTAAGTTATCAAATCTTGCACATAGGCGCTGGACTAGCCGGCGATCAATTTCCTTTCTGCACCTGTGTTATGAAACCGACTAGGAGTGACGAATTTTGAGCTTGATCGAGGACGTTCATGGCGGGCACGATCGGTCACACGGTGCCGACCAACTTGCCGCCATCTTTGAACACTTTTGAAACCTTGTCGAGCGTCCTAGAGGTGTACTGATGGTGTAGAACCGATTGTTCGAGGTCTTGTCGGGTTAGAACCCATGGCCGACGGCGCCGAACCTCAACCGAGGCCGCTGCATGTCGCTGGGTTATTTCCGGTCACCGCCAACCGAAACTGACCCCACAGACGTGTTCCTTGACGTTGATAACCCCTTGGCGGCGAGTTTCAGACCGTGCGATGGCCGGCAGCGGCAAGCCGGCGAGCTGCGGGTCTGCTCCGGCGAGGGGAGGCGGCGCGGGCGCGAGGGAGCGTCGGGAGGAGGAAGAAGACGCGGGGCCCGGCCGTCAGCGACTTAAAAATTCAAATCGGGATCAGATGCGGCTGGGATCCGTTGTGCTGGCGCGCAGGAACCCCGTAGACCCCGGTGTGCCGACGCCTCAGTGCGCAACACGTGTCCCCGTGGCCCACCTGCAGATTTAAACTTTTCCCTGATTTTCAGATTTCATTCAAACTTCAAATCCTCATAACTTTGGCTAGAAACCTCAAAATCGAGTGAACCAAATTTTGTTGGATTCAGCTCCCTGAGCACTTTCTAGAAAATCAAGTTTGACTTGTCCTTAATTCTCCAGAATTAATTCCTCAAAATTTAAAATGTTTGGAATTTTAACTGGAGAATCCCTTGGAGGTAAATTCTGAAATTTTGCTGGGATGTTCACCAAAATATCCATGAACTACCATAAAAATGTCAGGTCCATTTGAGCTCATTTGATCCACCTAATTGTGTGATTAGTGAAACTGTTCCAGAGAAAATAGAAAATGTTCAGAAACATTTTCAGAATTTTCTCTGAAATTGTGTAGCTCATATCTTTAGCTAGGAACCTTAAAATTAAGTGAGATCAACTCCATTAGAACCCTCTGAAAATCTAGTTTTCAGAAAGTCATGGCTTGTTCCATGAAAATCCCTAGAACACCCTAAGAGTTCCAAGTAAGGTCAAGGACATGATTAATGGTGGAGGGCTCAAATGAGCTTTGCTGCAACTAAAACTTGACCAAGTCTGTGTTTAGGTTGTAACCAAGCCACAGTAAAAGTTTCACAACGTTTGGGTCTGTCTAGTGAGACTTAGAAGGTCCACAAGTTTAAAAGTCAATTCAAACGCATTAATTTAATACATGTACTTCTTATATCATGTAGTTGCTAAGGTCGAGGAGGAACCCGAAGTCCTAGACTTCGTTACTCCGGAGGAGCAGCTAGCCTACGACCAAGAGCAGCAAGGCAAGCTCCGGTTTGCATTAACCTTTTTACAAATTTTTATTGTTTTGAGCACTTACTTGAGTATTATGATTCCTTGCATTAGAGTCTTGTTTGGAAGCCCAATTGCATAGCCATGAAAACCATGGGTTGGGTTTAGGATTGCAAACCCCAGTAGCTACTGCAAAGCTAAGATAGTGTAGGATTCGGTACAAGTCGAGTAGTTAGAACTACTCGCGAGGATAGGCTAGAGGCACTCGACTCGGGTAGAGATAGCACATGATACACATGGCAAGAAAGATGAGACCGAGTGGAGGGTAAGGGCAGCAGGACTTTGGGGACGGTGTGCTATAGCTCCGTTTGTGTCGATTGAGGACCGAGCTGTGTGCGGGCCTGTTGAACAAGCTAGAACAGTACCGAAGACATACCAGATATATGGGAACCGGGAAACCGATGTAACTCGGGTAGCTGGGTGTTGAGACATAGCTGGTCGTTCAGAGGGTAGGTTGAGAGCTCGAGGTGTAAATCGGCTGGCGGCACTGAGATGCACGTGAAGAGACCTCTTGCTCGGGACGATTGGACCGGTTCAACATTTGGCTAACGGGTGAAAGGTGGTTGCATACGGCGTCCGTGATGGTTGTTGTAGGCAACATCGAGTACGGGCGTATGTGACGGGTTATTCGGGTAACCCTGCAGGTGTAAATCGATTATAATCGCCGTCCCTCACGGTCAGTGAGTACCACTTGTTCACTGTACCATGACGTAGAAAGAACAGGCTAGTCACATGTTAAATTGTTGCTGATTGAATGATGGACGTTGATTGTTGATGATATGCTGTTGTTTAGAACTAATTAAAGTTCCTTTCAACTTTGGGCAACGTACATGAGAGAAATGCGTTTCTTGTTTGATTGCGGCTCTCTCATGTGCCTTAGCGTAAGGTTCTCCACAACCTGCTGCTAAAACTTGAAAGTAAGGTTCCACTAATCAAGTGAGTCCTTTGCAACTTGTTCTTATCTCATGTACCCATCACCCCTCTTGTAGAAGTTCCATGTTTAGGAGAGACGGGTCAGTCTTGCTGAGGCTTCGTGCTCACTGCTTGTGTTTGAAGCTTTTGCAGGGTTCTATAAGGAAGGGACTCCCGAGGAAGAGACGGAACCCCAGGATGGGAACCCCGTCGAGTGGGAGTCGTGCACGCCGCCGTGTTAGTGTGCGTGTGTGCTAGCAAAGACATGCTCACGGGCTGAACATGAACTTGATGCGTAGTCTACGCCCGTGAGTGTGGACCGAACATATTCTGTTGTACAAATGTTCATAAACCTCTTTATGTAATAAACCTTGCTTCCGCTTTGTACCTTTGATGTGTGTTATCCGGTGCTGTGCAACGTAGCACCCCTCAGCATGATCCTGGCTCGATAAGACCGTGGGGTCGTGTCAGCGTTGGTATCAGAGCTCGCTTGAGGCTTAACGCACTAAGAAGGTCATCTTTTTCAAAAATCCAGTGAGGAACGAGTTAGTAGCCCGTATAAGGATGTTATTAGTGTATAGAAAGTGGCACACTAAACTATTTGTCTATGTCGGAAATCGTGCATCTCGGTACGTTTATGTCTTGGGGGGTGCACGTAAGCGCTGTCCACCAGTGCGCACAAGCTGAAGGGTGGAGCCCCACAGGTGGCAGGTAACCCGACCCGCTTTAGTATCCTCTACGACTCTTCATGTCGTTTGGGGTATTCGAGCAACGTCTGTCCCTGGCGTGGGTGGTGCAATTTGGGAGACTCCGTCACATGGTCTGAAATGTGAACACATAGCTCAAGACGTGTTTGGCTTGAGAACATCCGGGCGAGTGATGACGGCCGGGTGTACGGACTGTATGGATACCGGGCTCGGTGTGCAGCCGAGTCTGATGATTGTTTGAGTTTCTGCAGGTAATCTAACCATGAAACGGTAGACGTGTAGCATCCGTGTGTGAGTGACGTTTAGTGCCACTGAATTAACGAAGCCGACTATGTCCGGTATAGGTGTTTCTTTGTGAGGACGTAGTACCGACATGCTCTGGTGACGCATCGACGTCACACCTCACTAAATGAACAACTTCATTGTAAAACCTGAAAGTTTTAATCTGGAGCATTAAAACATTGCTGTAACCTCTTCCCTTAATCAGGATATTCAAAGTTAACAAGTTTTCAACTTGTAGGTTGCTAAGGACAGAGCACTCTGTTTTCAGCTGAATTTAGGCTGAAGTTAATCAGAGGTTAGAGATTGAGTTATTTCGAGGTTGGGGTCATATGATACATTTATGGAAAGCTATTGAAGAGCTTTACAACTATTCTGTTGAGGTCCAGAGGTGTTTCATCACTTAACCAATCGAAAAATGCAGTAGAGTTCAAACTGTCCAGAAAACAGGGCAGAGCAAAGACTCTCTGTAAACTCTCTGTAAATTGAGCATAACTTCCTGAATAAAATTCTAAAAATAGAAAATGATGTAGTTCTGGAAAGTTTATGACATGGGTTACAAATTTGTAACAGAAAGTTTTGTCATATTGGGAACCGAATTAACTGGAATTCTTGGATCAAATCAGTACCTAAAGCAGGGAGGTGCTGTCCAATTTTCTCCAGAAATTCTGTTAACTTTGACCTCTCATTAATTTTGAACCAGGATAGATCTTAGGCCAAGCAAACACTTTCTGGAAAGCTATTTAATTTAGCTTTAACTTTGATGTTGAGCTCCAGAATTGGTTTTGCCTTTAACATGGCCTAAATCAGGTTGAGATGGGAACTGATCAGGGCTGTCCTGTTGAACAGCAGATCAGCAGTCAAATTTGCTTAAAATTTGAACTATGTTTCCAAGTTTTTTTGGGTTCAATAACATGTCTTATGTTATAACTCAATGGTTTACTGTTTAAATAAATATTTGACATTTCTCAAATATATTTTTACAGATGACAGCAGATAAACAGTTGGAGAACGGGTGGGTGGTGTCTCACTGTTCTCACCACAGCGGCTATCCGAAAGTATTGAGGCAGATGCTTCAATATTTCGTGTACAACCAGATGCCGCAGTACTTCACCAAGGAAGAAGGCGAGGAGGGGAAAAAGACATGGACAATCCATGTCGAAGTCCCTGCAGGACCTACGCCACCTGGTTGGGTGCCGTTCACCGTCACGGTGAGAGGTAGACAACCCGAGGAGATGTGGCAAGTGGTAGCCCGTGACACTATGTCACGTTTCTTCCAGCTACACGTGAGAGCTATGGAGGGCACTCCATACGCGCTCGTTCCGGTGGAGGGACGGGCTCATCACGTGTGGGAAGGGAGGTACCGGGAGGCAGCCGATCCGGGTTGCCCAAGGTACAGCCCCGCGGAGGCAAACCTTAGCCTCCAAATGAGGGCGGGAAAGGCCATGATGGACAGCCAAGCTGTTCATATGGAGCATCTCGCCGCAAGGATCAAGGAGAGCACAAGCCGTGGAGACCATTTTGAGAGTGCTCACAGCGCACTCCGCAATGTACTCCTTCCGACGATCAAGCGACTGAATGAACAGCATAATCAGTTGCATCGTCTGAAGAAGGCGAAGAAGAAAAGCCGTGTCGACATCGCGGAGTTGCAAGAGCTGTTGCAGACCCTAACCTTGCAGAATGAGGACCTTACTCAAGAGCGGGATGACGCTATTGAGGAAGGGCAAGGCTGGGAAGAAGACTACAACCATGCTATGGATGAGGTGCATGCATTGCAGGAACTCGTACCTCCGGTATTGGGCATACCGGTGGTCTTGGGTCTTCCAGCTATGGGAGAACCTGAGATGGGAGAAGAGGTGGTAGATCCGGAGCCACCAGCAGAGGTACCGGAGGAGGACGACCCGCAGGAGGTCGAGTTCTACTCCGAGTAGGGGGTTACAGTTGCCAAGTAGGGCAGCTAGGGTAGTGTAACCCAACTTTTGTAATCGGTGACATGTCGTGTAGGCAGTAGCGTATGTATAGGTAGTGACGACATGAGCACGACTTCTCGTAGACCGAGAATAATGTATATGGTATAAAGTTTATGCTTTATCAATATATGTGAATGTTATGCAAATTATTCATGTGTCACTTCAATACCTACTGTTGCATATGGAATTTTAAGTATGACATGTGCTAATCGCTGCTGTTTTTGAATTTCAGAATGACTCGTACTCGTGCCAACCCGAATGTTGGGGGTATTAGCCAAGGGGGAGAGACCTCCCAACAGCCTCCCGAGGACTCCTCGGGACAGCAGCAGCAACAGCAGCAACAGCAACAGCAAACACCGCCACCGCCACTGCCAACGGTTACATTGGCCGACATCGTCGCGGCAATGGCGGGTTCGCATCAGCAGAACACGGAGTTGCTACAAACTCTCATCGCCAATACGTCTCGCCCAGAGAGACGTCAAGACCGTGAGGAGCATCAACAGAGCTCCTACTCCGACTTCCTAGCGACTCACCCCCCTGTATTCTCAAGGGCGGATGAACCTCTCGACACGGACAACTGGCTCCGCGCAATAGAGATGAAGTTCGGGCTGCTCCAGATAAGTGAGCAGCGCAAGACTCAGTTCGCGGTCCAGCAGCTCCAGGGATCCGCGAGCGCGTGGTGGGCAAATTTCTGTGCTTCACAGCCCACCGACCGAGTTATGACCTGGGCGGAGTTCCGGACGGCCTTCAGGGCCTATCACATACCGCCGGGTCTGATGAAGAGGAAGACGCAGGAGTTTCTACACCTGCAACAAGGGAGCCAGAACGCGCTGGAATACTCCAGGGCATTCAACGATCTCGCGCTCTACGCATCGTATCATGCCGATACCCACGAGAAGTGGCGGGACCACCTTTACCAGGGGCTTAACCCGCTCCTGAAGGACAAGCTGGCGATGTTCAATCGCGGCAGCCTCAACGACATCATTGATGCTGCGATTGTCCAGGAGGACTCCGGCAAGGAGTTAGCGGCGGCGGAAATAAAGTGAAGCGCGCTGCAAAGCAGCGGAGAAGGAGGCGGTCCTTCTCAGAAGTTTTGGATGGTGAATCGCCCACCATCAGGTCCACGCTGGCAGCCACCACAGAGGTCGATGCCGTTCTGCGGTCGGCTGTACTCTTCACCGGCATTCAGGCCGGCACTGCCAGTACCACCTCCGCAACAACAACAGCAGCAGCGGGCGATGCCGCGTGCGTATGCACCTCAGGAGCGCATGCCGGGCTTTCGTCCCCCGAGCACCGCACAAGCAGCGGCCACATGTTACAAGTGTGGTCGTCCAGGACACTTCGCCAGCAGTTGCCCGGAGAGGCAAGGCGGCGGAGTTGCACCGCAGTTTCCGGGGAGGAATCAACCCCGGAACCCTACTAATGCGTGGCGGGGAAACCCTGGGCCCGGCACTGTCCACCAGCTTGCCATAGAGGACGTGCCGGAGGGTGAGCGAATCCTTGCGGGTATGTTCCAACTCCACCAGCATCCCGCCATAGTACTATTTGATTCAGACGCCACGCATAGCTTCATTAGCCAAGCTTTCATTGATGAATATAGCTTGCAAATACTACCCACCGATAATCCTTATGTGATCTATTCACCGGGTGGGAAAATTTCAGCAAGCATGATGGTCCCAAAAGCGCCATTGTGCTTAGAGGGTAGAGTATACCCTACATCTCTCATCATCTTAGAGGGACAAAAGGTCGATGTCATCTTAGGGATGTCATGGTTAACCCACCACGGCGCTGTTTTAGACACCGTCCTCCGAGTTGTGCACTTAAACTCAGAAGTGCACAAATCTCACTCCTTATTTCTAGACAGTCCAGAAATAAAACTTCCAAGTGTCTATCAAGCCACAACCATCAGATTGGAAGATATTCCAGTGGTCCGATTGTTCCCTGACATATTCCCGGACGATTTGCCGGGGATGCCGCCCGATAGAGAGGTAGAGTTCAAGACTGAACTTGCGCCGGGAACCATGCCAATATCCCGAAGGCCGTACAAGATGGTGCCCAAGGAATTGGCTGAATTGAAGACCCAGCTAACGGACCTGCTGGAGAAGGGTTTTATTAGGCCGAGCTCCTCGCCATAGGGCTGTTCGGCATTATTCATAAAGAAGAAGGATGAGACGTTGCGGCTTTGAGTGGACTATCATCCATTAAATGCCATAACCATCAAGAACAAGTACCCGTTGCCACAGATCGACATGTTGTTTGTTCAGTTGGTCGAAGCAAAGATCTTTTCCAAGATGGACTTAAGATCCGGGTACCATCAGATTAAGATACGGGCTGAGGATATTCCGAAGACGGCTTTCTCGACGAGGTACGGGCTTTATGAGTACCTGGTAATGTCCTTCGGCCTCACCAATGCTCCAGCTCACTTCATGTATTTGATGAACTCGGTATTCATGCCAGAGCTGGACAAGTTTGTCGTGGTCTTCATCGACGACATACTGGTATATTCCATGTCGGAGGAAGATCACAAGAAGCATCTGCGTATCGTCTTGCAACGGCTGCGGGATCACAAGCTATACGTGAAATTCAGCAAGTGTGAATTCTGGATATCGCAAGTGCCTTTTCTCGGGCATATTATCTCAGCGGAGGGTATCGCTGTAGACCCGAGTAAGATCACTCAAGTGCTGAATTGGAAGTCCCCGAGAACTGTTCATAAGGTACGGAGTTTCCTCGGACTCACGGGATATTATCGGAGGTTCTTTCCGAACTTCTCGAAGATTGCCAAGCCTATGACGGAGCTGCTGAAGAAAGCTACCAAATATGTTTGGAGTCCAGCATGTGAAGCAGCATTCAAGGCTTTAGTCAAGCACCTAACATCAGCACCGGTTTTGGCGCAGCCAGACACAACAAAACCGTTCAATGTGTACTGCGATGCATCTGGCATTGGGCTCGGGTGTGTGCTGATGCAAGACCGAAGAGTGGTCGTGTATGGATCCCGGCAGCTTAGAAACCATGAGAAGAATTATCCAACCCACGACTTGGAACTCGCTGTCGTGGTACTCGCACTCAAAATGTGGAGGCATTACCTACTCGGTAACCTCGTACATTTATATACCAACCACAAGAGCCTCAAGTACATATTCACTCAGAAGGAGCTGAACATGAGGCAGTGAAGATGGTTAGAATTGATAAAGGATTACGAAATAGAGATCCATTATCACCCCGGCAAAGCAAATGTAGCGGCGGATGCGCTGAGCCGCAAGTCACACGTCAACAGTCTGACCATCACACCATTGGAAGAGAGCGAACCACCACTGCATTTGATTCCACATGGAGCTCTCTACAACCTAGCTTTGATCCCCACCATCCGTGAAGAGATATCGGAAGCTCAGAAACATGACAAGGGCATGTCACATTTGCGGAGACGTGTAGACAGTGGGGAGTTGAAATGTTTCCGGAAGGATGGAGACGGCATCCTATGGTTCAAGGACCGGATCGTCGTACCCCGTAACCCGGAATTACAGAAGAAAATCTTTGATGAGGCTCACTTGTCAAAGTTTTCTATTCACCCCGGCAGCAACAAAATGTATCAAGAACTCAGAAGCAAGTTTTGGTGGACACGGATGAAGCGGGAAATCGCAAAGTACGTGTCCGAGTGCGATACATGTCAAAGGGTAAAGGCAGATCATATGCGGAAACCGGGACTGCTACAACCACTGGGCGTTCCTGCCTGGAAATGGGAGGATGTGAGCATGGATTTCATGGTCGGTTTACCCACCACCTTGCTGAGCTGTACATCTCACGGATCCTATACTTGTACAGCGTACCCCGTACCATCATATCGGATCGGGGCACTTTATTTGTGTCCCGTTTTTGAGAGCAGCTACACGCTGCATTGGGGACGAATCTGATCCGTAGTTCAGCATACCACCCGCAGATGGATGGGCAAACCGAGAGGGTAAATCAAATCCTAGAAGACATGCTACGAGCTTGCGTTATGAACCACGGCAAGAATTGGGATGATCACTTGCCGTTAGCCGAGTTCTCGTACAACAATGGGTACCAAGCCAGCATCAAGATGGCGCCCTACGAGGCGCTATACGGGCGAAAATGCCGCACAACACTGAATTGGTGTGTGTCTGGCGAAAGTGCCACCTTCGGGATTGACCTTGTCAACAACGTGGAAGAAAAGGTTCGACTGATTCAAGCAAACCTAAAAGCCGCCCAATCCGGGCAGAAACAGTATGCGGACCGAAGAAGACGCCCATTACAATTCAAAGTGGGGGATCACGTATATCTACGTGTGTCTCCAATGAAAGGCGTAAACAGATTCGGGGTGAGAGGAAAATTGGCACCCCAATTCATCGGTCCGTTCCAGATTACTGGAAGATGTGGATCGGTAGCATACTGGATGAAATTACCAGAAGCACTTTCTGGTGTGCACGACGTCTTTCACATTTCCCAGCTGAGGATGTGTCTCAAGCTATCTACTACCGTTCAGCTGGAGGACATTGAAGAACTGCAACCGGATCTCACCTATCGGGAGGAACCGGTTCAGATCATTGATGAGAAGGCCGGAACCACACGCAACCGTACGTTGTGGTTCTACAAAGTCCTATGGAGTAATCACTCCGTGGACGAAGCGACATGGGAGAGCGAAGGATTTCTTCGCGCTAACTACCCCGACTTTTCCACGTCGCATATCTGGTAATTTTCTACCGTCCTCTCTCTCATTTTCACCTTATAATCTCGGGACAAGATTCTTTTAAGGGGGGAGGAATGTAAATGCCTCAGTTTTTGGACACATATTTAAAGTGTTCATCACCACACACACACCTCATTTGAAGAAAGTTGATGAACACATTTGAAGAGCAAGTAACCACCATCAACATGCTCATTAGAGAATAAACTCACATATTGCAAAAGTGGTATTTCCCACATGTAATATATAGGGGCTGGGCATATGAAAAACTCCTATACATTTCTAGGAATGTCCATGCCAAGTTTCACCCAAATTCAAAACCTTTTTGAGGTCATTTTGGTCATAGCTAGAAAGAGGGCAGTTTGAAACTACATTCAAATTCAAACTGTTTTATCCCATGAATTCAAAAGTGGGAGACATATTCTTACTCAGCACATTTTTGTGAGCTCACACACCAATTTTCACTCCATTTAGAGTTGATCTTGACATGAGCTAAGTGGGGCAAATTCAAACTTTATTTGAATTTCAAACTGAACATGTGCTGAAATTTATCCAAATCAAACCCAATTTGAATTCTAACCAATTCAAATGGCTCAAAGGTTGATAATTCAAATCACCAGGGGCTTTGTGGGGATCACTGTTTACAACAGTGATAAGGAGTTAATCTCAGAGGTTAAAATAGTGGTGGGACCCACCTGTCATAGGCTGCTGAAGACTTGCAACCAAAGCAGTGGACTTTGCCTCTGCCGGTTCAACGCCACCGAGGGCTGCTCGTGTGCCAACGAGGAGGAGCAGCGCCACCAGCTGCTTCCCGCTTCCACACGCGAGCCCAGGGTCGGTCCTGGGGTCCTCTTAAGGCGTTCCACCGAAGCGATCATCGCTCGCTTCCTTCTCCTCAGTGCACGCCGAGTCCCCCGGCTTCCGCCTCTCTGCTCGATCGGGAAACCGCGAAAATATCGCGCCCCCTCCTTTCCTGAGCTGCTAGGCAGCACCCTGAGGTCAGACTCCACTTCCCCGACGCCAAAAACCCCGAGCTCCGGCCTCCCTTGCCCGAGAACGATCGCCACAGCGGCGACCTAACCTCAGCCGAAGGTCAGGCGCTTGTGGACTGTGTTCCACAGGGGCTTTCACGGGCCAGCAAGAGAGGCAACAGGAGCACGCGGCCACCGTGTTGCTCTCCTCCAAGTCTTGAAGCAAACCGTGAAGAATCCACTACGAATTTCCAGATTTTGCTCCGGCGGTCTTAAACCGAGCTTCTGGTACAGATTCTTCGAATTCCAGCTCTATGATCTTTCTTAAGTTATCAAATCTTGCACATAGGCTCTGGACTCGCCGGCGATCAATTTCCTTTCTGCACCCGTGGTATGAAACCAAATAGGAGTGACGAATTTTGAGCTTGATCAAGGATGTTCATGGTGGGCACGATCGGTCACACGGTGCCGACCAACTTGCTGCCATCTTTGAACACTTTTGAAACCTTGTCGAGCGTCCTAGAGGTGTACTGATGCTGTAGAACCGATTGTTCGAGGTCTTGGCGGGTTAGAACCCACGGCCGACGGCGCCGAACCTCAACCGAGGCCGCCGCACGTCGCCGGGTTATTTCCGGTCACCGCCAACCGAAACTGACCCCACAGACATGTTCCTTGACGTCGATAACCCCTTGGCGGCGAGTTTCAGACCGTGCGATAGCCGGCAGGGGCAAGCCGGCGAGCTGCGGGTCTGCTCCGGCGAGGGGAGGCGGCGCGGGCGTGAGGGAGCGTCCGGAGGAGGAAGAAGACGCGGGGCCTGGCCGTCAGTGACTTAAAAATTCAAATCGGGATCGGGTGTGGCTGGGATCCGTTCTGCTGGCGCGCAGGAACCCCATAGACCCCGGTCTGCCGAAGCCTCAGTGCGCAACACGTGTCTCCGTGGCCCACCCGCAGATTTAAACTTTTCTCTGATTTTCAGATTTCATTCAAACTTCAAATCCTCATAACTTTGGCTAGAAAGCTCCAAATCGAGTGAACCAAATTTTGTTGGATTCAGATCTCGGAGCACTTTCCAACAAATCAAGTTTCACTTCATGAAAATCCTTAATTCTCCAGAATTAATTCCTCAAAATTTAAAGTGTTTGGAATTTTAACTGGAGAATCCCTTGGACGTAAATTCTGAAATTTTTCTGGGATGTTCACCAAAATATCCCTGAACTACCATAAAAGTTTCAGGTCAATTTGAGCTCATTTGATCCACCTAATGGTGTGATTAGTGAAACTGTTCCAGAGAAAATAGAAAATGTTCAGAAACATTTTCAGAATTTTCTCTGAAATTGTGTAGCTCATATCTTTAGCTAGGAACCTTCAAATTAAGTGAGACCAACTCCATTAGAACCCTCTGAAAATCTAGTGTTCAGAAAGTCATGGCTTGTTCCATGAAAATCCCTAGAACACCTAAGAGTTCCAAGTAAGGTCAAGGACATGATTAATGGTGGAGGGCTCAAATGAGCTTTGCTGCAACTAAAACTTGATCAAGTCTCTGTTTAGGTTGTAACCAAGCCACAGTAAAAGTTTCACAACTTTTGGGTCTGTCTAGTGAGACTTAGAAGGTCCACAAGTTTAAAAGTCAATTCAAATGCATTAATTTAATACATGTACTTCTTATATCATGTAGTCGCTAAGGTCGAGGAGGAACCCAAAGTCCTAGACTTCGTTACTCTGGAGGAGCAGCTAGCCTACGACCAAGAGCAGCAAGGCAAGCTCCGGTTTGCATTAACCTTTCTACAAATTTTTATTGTTTTGAGCACTTACTTGAGTATTATGATTCCTTGCATTAGAGTCTTGTTTGGAAACCCAATTGCATAGCCAAGAAAACCATGGGTTGGGTTTCGGATTGCAAACCCCGTTAGCTACTGCAAAGCTAAGATAGTGTAGGATTCGGTACAAGTCGAGTAGTTGGAACTACTCGCAAGGATAGGCTAGAGGCACTCGACTCGGGTAGAGATAGCACATGATACACATGGCAAGAAAGATGAGACCGAGCGGGGGGTAAGGGTAGCAGGACTTTGGGGCCTGTGTCCTATAGCTCCGTTTGTGTCGATTGAGGACCGAGCCGTGTGCGGGCCTGTTGAACAAGCTAGAACAGTACCGAAGACCTACCGGATATATGGGAACCGGGAAACTGATGTAACTCGGGTAGCTGGGTGTTGAGGGATAGCTGGTCGTTCAGAGGGTAGGTTGAGATCTTGAGGTGTAAATCGGCTGGTGGCACTGAGATGCGCGTGCAGAGACCTCTTGCTCGGGACGATTGGACCGGTTCAACATTTGGCTAATGGGTGAAAGGTTGTTGCGTACGGCGTCCGTGATGGTTGCTGTAGGCAACATCGAGTACGGGCGTACGTGACGGGTTATTCGGGTAACCCTGCAGGTGTAAATCGATTATAATCGCCGTCCCTCGCGGTCAGTGAGTACCACTTGTTCACTGTACCGTGACGTAGAAAGAACAGGCTAGTCACATGTTAAATTGTTGCTGATTGAATGATGTACGTTGATTGTTGATGATATGCTGTAGTTTAGAGCTAATTAAAGTTCCTTTCAACTTTGGGCAACGTACATGAGAGAAATGCGTTCCTTGTTTGATTGCGGCTCTCTCATGTGCCTTAGCGGAAGGTTCTTCACAACCTGCTGCTAAAACTTGAAAGTAAGGTTCCACTAATCAGGCGAGTCCTTTGCAACATGTTCTTATCTCATGTACCCATCACCCCTCATGTAGAAGTTCCTTGTTTAGGAGAGACGGGTCAGTCTTGCTGAGGTTTCGTGCTCACTGCTTGTGTTTGAAGCTTTTGCAGGGTTCTATGAGGAAGGGACTCCCGAGGAAGAGACGGAACCCCAGGATGGGAACCCCGTCGAGTGGGAGTCGTGCACGCCGCCGTGTTAGTGTGTGTGTGTGCTAGCAAGGACATGTTCACGGGCTGAACATGAACTTGATGCGTAATCTACGCCCGTGAGTGTGGACCGAACATATTTTGTTGTACAAATGTTCATAAACCTTGCTTTCGCTTTGTACCTTTGATGTGTGTTATCCGGTGCTGAGCAACGCAGCACCCCTCAGCGTGATCCTGGCTCGACAAGACCGTGGGGTCGTGTCAGAGCGTAGGTGCGTCGTTACATAATCAAAAATCCAGAATTATAACAAGTATGTTAGTACTGCCATTTTAAGTAACTATACTACTATAATCCTTATATGGGCCTATTACTGTTCCCTCACCGTATCCTAAGTTTTTGTCGCAATACGATCCTTATTCCGTGCGCTATTACCAATGTGGCTCTGATACCACGCTGACGGGGACCCCGCCATCCCGATCACTCATGGGGACGAGGTACCTTGCCCGGGAATCGCATTGGGTAGTGCCGTGTTATGCGGCACCCAACAGCACACATATAAGGAATACTGTATTACATTAATCAAAAGCGGAAGCTTACAAATGTTCTTTGTAAATAATTTACATAAAATAGCTACAGCGGAAGTCTACCACAGCTCACGTCGAATATCTACGAAGCACTCGAGAAGAGGTCCAGCCCGTGGACTTATCTCGCTAGCAACACGAAGACATGGCAGCGGCTAGGTTCTCCAAGTGTGACATGACTCGGAAGTTCCCGAGTCTCACAGGACAACCTTCTTTATAGCGTCGAGGTTTACCTGCAAAACCACTTATATAGCAAGAGTGAGCACAAAGGCTCAGCAAGACTTAAACGTCTCTCCTAAGACATGAAACTCTACATGAAAGTAACCTAAGACTCTAGCCTGTCATTTGCGAAAAGACTCGCCTACGAGTTCATCCTTAACATTCAGATTTTAGCCATAATAGTAGTGACCTTGCGCCCCGCAACATTGGAACTCCACAATCAAACAAGAAACACTTCATTCCAATGTTACTTGTCCCAAGGTAGAAAATAAATTTAGTTTGCTCTATCTCTACTTCAAACAGGGTTTTCATGCAACTTGACATAATCATAGCAGAAATTATACTTTTGCAAATTGTTTCCACACAAGTTGATTACTACGTCACAACATGGGAGCAAGCGGTACTCAATAACCGTGAGGGACGGTGATTCGAATCAAACACTACCCGGATAACTCGACACATACGCCCGCCTCTAAAGACCCAACTCTGGCGTCCTTCATTACGTCGTATGTGGCAACCTTTCTTAGGACACTGAACTGCAGAACCGGTCGCGCCATCTCGGGCTCATAGGTCTTACGAGACGATGTGGTATGCCTCTACAATCCAGTGAACCTGGTACATCGGTTTCCTAGTTCCCATATATCAGTAAGCATCCGGTACACAACTCAATACTTGCTCCTGGATGTGGCACACGCATCGGTCCTTAACCGGCATAGGCAGAGCTACGCGACCAAGACCTCGTCTTGTCGCTGCCTAATCCCTCTGCCCGGTCTCATCTTTAGAAATGTAAACTTTAGTTTGCTTCCTTTCCCAACCATACTTATGATATTCTGAACTATAGCTCGCGAGTAGATTCCAACTACTCGTCTTCTACCGGATGCCCTAGTCTATTTAGCATGGCCTTATTCTACAGCGATGACACAATCCTACCCTTGACCTCAGGGTTCATGTTTGGTTATGCAAGTGGAGTATACAACATCCTTGACCTAATGCACATACAAACTTTGACCAATAGTAGTGAACAAAAGGAAAACTTTAAAAACAACTTAAATGCAAACCGGGGCTTGCCTTGGTTTTGCAGGTGACTAAAGTCAGATAAGATGAAGTTAGTTGCTGATGATGACTTGAAGCTTAATCCCTGCCTTCTTGCTCCTTGATCAAATCTTCACTTATCCACATTTAATCACTACACGTTATGAATATGCATACATGTTTAATTATAAGACTTTTGTTAACCAGTGCTAAAGACAAGTTTAAAACTGGAACTCTGTTTAAGAATTTAAAATGATACTGGGGCTAGTGGTTTGGGGGTGTGGTTAAGTACTAGGATCAAGTGATGAGTGGAGTTAATCACTTGGATGTTGATTACCTAACTGGTTGAACAGAACACTTCTGATCCAGGGATCCAATGGAGCTGGAAATTTTCTGGTGAGTTCCTTGTCACAAGAAAGTCCTCTGGACTAAAATTCAGAATATTTCACTGAGTAGATCACCCAGAACAATTCCCTAAGCATTTAGGCAAAAAGGAATTAATTCTTATAAATTTGCACTTTCATGCAAATTCAAGTGAATGCAATTCAAAACATAGCTCAGAGAGTATGCCTGAATTTTCCTAGGATTTTTGGAGCTAAGGAATACCCAGAACTGAATTTCCAAGTTTTGGAAATCCTCTGAAAATATTTCTGTATTCATTTGAATACAGAAACTTTAAATCAGAGTTGCCCGAAGTAAATCAACTCCAAATGAGCTGAAACTTTTACAGGAGTTTCCTAACATCCTACAGAATATTCTGGCAAAATTTGGGGATTTTTGGATGAACCGAACTCCCTCTAAAATTCTTTTCCTGAAAAGATTTAAAGAATTCTCCAGAATTTTCTATTGGACTTCGTGCAAATTGGGTTGCATATTTGGATAGAGTTTTTCATCATGAATCCAACCCAATTTGAATCACTAATTTTGGAGTTTCCTAGCAAAAGTTATGCCCTCCCAAAGTTTGAATCAAATCTGTTATTTGAATAAACCGGGGAAATGTTTAAACTCTGACCACGGGCCCATCGCACACGTGTCGGCTGCGGGAACCACGCCACACGGGGTCACAGAGTCGTTCCCGCGCTGTCACAGTTTGATCCGGGGCCACAGAGGATTCCGTATGTTTAACTCCCGCCGCTGACGAGTGGGGCCGACCCCCCCTCGTCTTCCTCCGGCTCCCGCGCGACCCCCGCCGCCGAGCTCGCCTGAGAGCATTGGAACCCGGCTTCCCGGCCGCCTCTCGGCCTGCTACTCGCCGCCCCGGGGTTTTCAGGGACGAGGAACTCATCTAGGGGGTTAGCCCACGCTCTAGGAGCCCGGAACCAGGTCGGCGGCTTGCAACGGCCTCGGTGAAGCTTCGGCGCCGATGACCGATCGCTTCAGACCACAAAAACCCCAAGGGATCGGCTCTACAGCATCAGTGACGCCTAAAGAAGCTCGACATGGCCACAAAGCAGCTCAGGAATGACGGTTGCTAGGACATCACCGAGCACCCGATCGTCCCCGCCATGGCCGCCGAAGAAAGAACTCGAAATTAGCCGCTAACACGGGGTTTGTAGCTAAGGTTGTGAAGGGGATCGGACCGCCGTTAAGTCTAGACCCTTTGTGCTCTAGTTGGTGATCTCTAAGTGCCAATTAAACGTGAATTTGAGAAATCTTTACCAGAGGGTCCGTGGTCGTGCTCCGGAGGAAAAACTTCGAATTCTGTTCCTGAGGATCACTGTTTGAGCTGAGCTCCGGGGAGAAGCACCACGGCAGTACGGCGCACCTCTGAGCGTCGCTGCTTGAGCGTGAAACCCACGGTGGTGAGCTGCCCACGAGAGCCCGACGTCGGTTTCGTTTCAAGTCGCCGCGGAGGAGCCGTTTTCTGGCGAGGGGACCCGTAATTCATGCTGCTCTTGTGCTGAGGGAGTGGAGAACCAGCGCGCCCGGCTGTGTGCTAGCCCGGAGTGGCGGTGATCGTGAAGTTACACCGGTGCCCGGCTGTTTTCAAGGCGGCGGCGAGCTGCCAAGTTCTGTCCTAGCGCGAGGGAAGGGCACGAGCTGTGGTTCGGTCCCTGGGAACAAATCACGCCGATGGTTAAGGCAGCCATGAGCAGCTCTCCAGCGCTGCTACTTCGGTGAGGACGTGGCAGCAGCTTGCGCTCGGTGGCGCCGGGAGCCCGAGGAGCAGTTCGGTCGTGGACCGATAACAGCTAGCTAAACTTAGTCAGTAAGTTTTATCCCTCCCCTCTCAATGACAATTGGGGCCCACAGCTCCTCTCTGCCCCAAAAGATCTCCAAATTTTGACATATTGTAAATTCAGCTATGAGGGTTCCAAATTCAAAAGCCATTTTGCCATTTGACAATTTGTGCCACAGTTTCAATTTAAATTCAAATTTGGATGAAATTTACAAGTTCCTTTGATATTCATATCAAAGACCCTCCAAATTTGCTCAAAACTTGGCTCCCTCATAATTTGGACCTGATGAATTCAAATATGTCCTCTGATCTTGGAGTTGGCCATTGCAAATACAACTTCTCAAACAACAGTTTGGACTTCCCTTATTGGAAATGGCCTCCATCTTTTTGAATAGACTCTTTTAGTTCAAACTGAATTTAAAGTCTTATTGCTCATGCCAACACTTACATGAGTAAACAAAAGTTTTTGCAAGTCCCATTTCTTGTATTTAAACTCAACTTTATTCACAACTCAAGTCTTGCATTTACATGTTTTTGGGACTTTTACAAAACATTATAAAACTATACATATAGAAGAGAAACAAGGTAGGAAGCCAACGCAATAAGACTCACATAGATAGGATGAGTAAAACTCAAATTATGATAAAAAATGTGATTGAAGGTCAGTCTGATCTACCAAGCGAAGAATCAATCTGATAAGTCGTAAAAAAAATTGTGTGATGTATGAACAATGACTCCAATGACATATAAATATTAACAAATAATAAACAATCGTGTGTTAAAGCCAACACAAAAAAGAATCAAATCAAATGGATGTGTAGAACAAAAGTTATGGTTAAAAGATTGAAGAAATGTCAATCTGAGCAAAATTGACGTGCAAGAAAAACAATTCGGATGATCAAGATGCAAAAGTTTGGCACAAACGATGACTTTACTCAAAAACACATGAAAGTCAGCTTTAAAGTATGCCTCCCACACAGCTCTGGTGCTCCATATTTATACACAACACTAAAAAAACTCTAAGCCATTAAGAAACCTCATAAACCAACTTGGAAACTTTTAAAATAATTAAGAAACTATAGGTCTAACAAAACTTTACATGAAACCTCACTTTAACACTTCTTTACCAATATATTCAACACATAGGTCTCACCATCTCTCTCTTGATGAACGCATTGGCAACACCACCTAGAGTCAAACTTTGCCTCATTCACATTTCAAGAAAAGTTTTTGCAAAAAGTAAAACCCCCCATCCTTTGTGGAAAAACTCACCCCCTTAACAAATTCTACGTCTAAGGATGTTACTCACACTGAATAGTACGTGTAAAGCGCTTTTGATTTTGCAGTGTGTGATCATATTTCTCCCTTTTATTCGTCAAGATACAAAAGAGATAAATTTTGGATATGTTCTGAGCATAATATGACTTATACATATAGAACAAAAACTCATCCAAGCCATACTATCAAGCTACACTATCACAACAATAAAATACATAAAGTAGCGTAAGTTATGATAGAAATCAAATGTAATTTTGATTTTGTAAGTCATGATCTCACTAACTCAACTAATTCAAAACTTTAAAGAATGCCACATGTTGTATTTTTTCTTATTCACTCAATATAAAAGCGAAAATTATATAAACCTTGCTATAAATTATATGCAACATTAGTCTTATGCTAACCAATTAAGCCAAGCATATGTCAATGAATAATAAGAATCTTAAGGACATGGTTTTAATCATGACAACTAATTTCAGTTGATATATAAGTGCAATGATAAGCAATATCAAAAGAAAAGGTGCGATGCATATATATTCTCTTAATCTTTAATGATTTTTCACTTTGATCATAAAAAGTTTACATGTTATTTGATTATTTTTTTCTTGACTAGAAGCATTTGTAAGCATGCAACAAGTTTAAAAAAACAAGAAAAATTGATCATGAACATATTTAGTGCAATATTTATTCCAACTGCTAGTCATGAAGAAAACTACAAAATATAAACACATGAGCGAATGTAGTAAGAAACTTTCAGCATGTATAAGGAATTACAAAATCATATATGTATAAACACTGTGCTCATATTATTTTTACAATCAGGCCCACACATAGACTTGCCAAGTATTAAAAATTCCAGAAACTGCCACTCAACACAAGCCAAGATAATAGAATCCCCAGGTTCTCTTCTAATGAAAATAAAAAGAGAAGAAAACAATGCTTTTTTAACAAGTTTGCCATTTGATGTTTACTATCCACAAGATGAAACACAATGTTCTCTTTTTCAATTTTACCATGAAAAGTGATAAAAAATTGTAATATGCTTCAAAACAGTGTGTACAATATTCAAAGAAAACAACAAAAGTTGTATGACATGTGAGAGTTATAAATCAACTAACCTGGACCATGTAGCACAAATTTCGGATCGTGTCGCACGTTGACAAAGAATTCGACCATCAGTACAGATAGATTATTTGATCGTGTTAGGGAGTTGCAACCTTCTTCACTTCTTTTACAAAGTATAAACTCCCTCTAAGTGTAGTATGGGCTTGAAACTCTAAAACTTTGAACATGTTACTTGTCCAAAACATGTAGTGGCATAGAAGCTACTTTGATCATCCTTGTATAACAGCTGGAGTTATAGACATCTTCAGTGTTGTACGTTCTATCCAAGATGAGCACGTGAAGGAGAACCACTTTTCTTGTATCCGAACACATGTTGAACAAGTCTAGACTCTTTTAGTTCAAAAGTTCTTATTTTCCTGCAAAACAGCCTACAGAGAATTACAATTCGTCATTGCATTGGAGTTGGGGTTAGAGAAATAACATTTAGGTATCCAGCACCTTTTCACCACCGAACAGTAGGCAACACACGAGAAAGATGAGGCAATACAACAGGTTCATGAGCCAAAACATGTGAATTTTTTCATCTGACTACTGGCCTACGAGGTGTAACATATGTAGCATTAAAAATAGTAGGTTGGGAAGCAATTTTTGCATGTTTACGACTCAATACAGCAGAGTGTATATGGTTAACATCATGAATAGAAAGTGTAGACCAAAAAACAACAAGGTCTTGAGGCAAACCATGCATGTTTTGATGTCCAAGTGCTGACCTATTTTGTGTAGTCGGTGAGGGATGAAAAACAACAACATTAGTAACAAAACTCTCATGTTTTCTACTTAAAACATCAGGTCGTTTGTGTCTTGATCTTTGTAAAACATGTGCAGCAAAGTTGGATCGATTGTTATGTGATCTATCAGACATACTTTTCTTTTTATATTGTTTAGCTAAACTATAACATTGTGAGACCTATGTGTGCTGAATACATTGGCTTTGACGGTAAAAGTTTTGAATACTACCAAAACACCTTTTTAACAAGGTCCGACTCTAGGTCCGAGCTCCTGCAAGGTCCAACGATAGGTCCGACTTGTTTTGGGTAGCTCCGGCAAGGTCCGACGTAAGGTCCGACTTGCTTTGTCTATGTCTGACTTATTTTGGCTAGGTCCGACTAGCTTTGGTAAGTTCCGTGCTAGGTCCGACTAAGCTTTAGTAAGCTCCGGCGCTGGGTCCGACTAGCTTTGATAAGCTCCGGTTCAAGGTCCGGTTAGCTTGTGTAAGGTTCGGAGCTTGATTGCAATGGTTCTGCTTTTAACTTACAATGTTTCGAACTTGCTTTACTCTTATGGAAAGTTTGCTTAGTATTATTTTACTAAGTTTTTGGTGTGTTTTGGTGGTTATGGCTGATATCATTTTGCTATGGTTTACAACATGCTTATGTGAGGTGCTCACGTAAGATGTTGTAGTTTCGGAACTAACGAGAGTCAAGTCGAGGACTTGTGCTCGGAAGTATTGGTTGTTTATTCATGTGTAGGTGTTTCTTGAGTTCAAGACATGGCTGGTGATAGGATCCATTGAACTAGTATTAGGGAGAAGATGAGGTTCAACAACCAAGTTCGGGAGGAATTGTGGTTGAGTTGATAGGGAGGTTGCGCAATATGTTTGAATCAAGAACAATGTATATGAAGGTATCTTGGACGTCGTTGGAAGATGTTTGCACGTGTGCAAGGAGTGCATGAACGTGGCTGCATGGTTCCATGGCGTGATGAAGAGATGTGGATGTAAAGAATTGGTCGGAAAGGTCCAACTGACTAGGTTATGGACTCAGGCTGCGGCTGAGTCGTGTTTGACTCAAATATGGAAAGTTCTGAGTTGGTTATGATAGGATTTCGTGTGGGTCACGAATTTGAGTTATTTTAGGAATGTGGGATATGTTTCTAAGGTGTTTGGAAGTCTTAAGACTGCTTCTATCTGCGTATAGAAGAGTCCTAAGCAGTATTGGAAAGTTACAGTTTGAATCCAAGTAGGAGTAGGAGTCCTAGTTTGAGTTGAGTTGGCCTTCGGGCTGGTTATATAAGCAAGGGAGGCCAGAGCTCGTGGGGCACGACTTTGGGGCTGTTCCTCTTGTGTTTTGATAAAAAAAAAATTCGTATTCTAAAGGAACTTTTGTGCCTTGTTCCACCGACTTGTTTCAGACAAGTTTTTCTCGTCGAGTTTCTGTTCAGCACTACCTTGCTTCGGTGGTTTTATCATAACTCGAGTTTTACAGATCCAATTGATGTGATTCTTTTTGGGTTGTATTCAAAACTTGATTATCTATCATCTGTGAAAATTTCACGGTCATTGAATTTGTGGTTTCTGATCTACACGAGTTTCTTTGCAGTATTCCAGAACTGTTTTTCTCGCGTAGTACAGATTGACCTTTGTTCGATCTTTCGATCGTAACTTGAGTTTCTCTCAACGGATTTTCATGATTCTTGTTGTGACGTCATCATGACTTGATTATCTACAATCTATACTAGTTTTGTCACAGTTGAACACGTTTAGATTAGTCGCACACACGGTTTCTTTAACAGATCAGTTTTCTGCTGAGGGGTGTTTTGTTGCTTCCGCTGAAAAGTTTTTATCTACCATTCACCCCCCTCTGGTAGCTTTACACGTGTACTTCGATCCTACAAACATAAATCTATGAAATGGCCATATCTACCATGGTACACACAATAAAATTTAAGTTTACATCTAGACGAGCAATCAACTTGTTTGTTTTGAACCGAGGAAAACAACATACCGGCTGATCTAAAAAACATCTCTTTTGATCTAGGCAAAGTATAAACTAAACCAGTACTTAATGACTTAACAACAATTGGAGGATGTGGCTTAGAATGAGCATGAGAATCAAAACCTAAACCCTTTTTATCATTGCAAGTATTATATAAATTTATCATAAAGTCTAGGTTCTTTTTCCCATAACAAAACCGCTCTAGAGTCCTATTCATATTATCAAGTTTCTTGGCCAAGTCTAAGCAGTGTTCACATGAAGTTTTTTATTTTAGTTTAATTCAATTTGAGCATTAATGAACTTCATGTGTGAGTAAAGCATTTTTAAATGAAAAAAATTCAATTTTAGCATCATGAAACTTGATATTCAATACATTAGAGCTAGAAAAATGCAAATCATTAGTAGAACAACTAGCATCTATAATGTTTTTCTTATTAATTACAACAAGTTTTTTGGTCTTTTCCACCTCTAGATCAAGATTACAAAGTATGGAGGCATGCACATCTCTGAGAGGGGACAATTGTTAATAAATCAACTCACAAGAAAAACAAACATCATCCCTAGAATTTAAAATTTTCAAATGACTAATTTTGGATTCTAGTGGTCCAATTTTAGATCTATACTTTCTAAGTTTCCTGTTATTTTTCTCAGGTATAGCACCAAGATGATATAAACTTTAGAAAGGAATATGTAACACACTCATTTTCATCATCATGCATTGCATTCATTTTCATGTAGAAGATCACTTAGGAAAGAAAAGAAGATAGGTAGAAGAATATATCTGGATAACTCCACCCCTTTTTGCCCAATACGAGTTGGGTTCTCCCCCTTAGCTGCGGATACTCCTTAGAGATAAACCCTTGGAGATAAATTCTCCTTGGCCGGCGCCCTTGGAGGAAATATCCCCTGTCCGAGTACGATTTTCCTTCAAACAGAGTAGGATTATCTACATACCGAGTAGGACTCAGCCTTCCAATCCGAGAAGGGTTCCCCCCCTAACCCTGGCGTGTGCTTCCCCCTTGGAGAAAAACCCCCTGGCCGGCGCCCCCTTAGGGATTTCCCCCTCTTCCAATCTGAGTAGGTCCTCTCCCCCTTGGCTGTGCCCCCTTGGGTGAATCCCAGTCCTTCGGCATCCCTCCTAGCTGAAATCCTAGCCCCCTTGGCAGCACCCCTCCCCCTATAAATAAAACCCAAGCCCTGGCCGCTGCGCCCTGCACCCCAAAAACAAAACCCTGCCACCCTGCTGCCCTGCTGCGCCCCTGCCAAGAGAAAAAGCCTTGGCCGCAGCCCTGCCCTGCCCTAGGCGTTGCCCATGCCACCAAGAAACCTCAGCCACACTGCATTGTCCACAAGAAAAGCCCTAGCTGCTGCCACCAACGGGAGAAGGAAGAAAGCCAGCCACAGAAAAGAAGAAGAGAAGGCAGGAGCCGCCGTTCTTCGTTGCTACATCACTGCTGTCATCTCCGACCATGCTACATCATGCCACACAACCAACGATCTGCTGCCCTAGGTACGTCATTCAATGGTTCAGATTTTGACGATGGTTTTATCTACTACCCCGAGTTAAAAACCATAGCCACACCAAATTGATTTCCAGCAGCACCAACAATAACAAAACTGTAAGTTTTTCATTTGCAAAAAGTGTTCATCACACCACACTCACCTCATTTGAGGAAATCATATGAACACATTTGAAGAGCAAGTAACCACAACCAAAAAACTCATTAGGAGATAAACTCACAAAATGCAAAAGTGGTATTTCCCACATGCATCATATAGGAGCTGAGCACATGTTTAACTCCTAAACCTGGTTAGGAGTGCTCATGCCAAATTTCACCCAAATACAAACCTTTTGAGGTATTTTTGGGTACAATTAGAAAAAGGCTAGTTTGAACTTAAATTCAAATTCAAACTCCTTTCACCACATGAATTCAAAAGTGGGATTCATATTCACACTCAGCACATTTTTGTGAGCTCACACACCAATTTGCACTCCATTTGGAGTGGATCTTGACATGAGCTATTTTGGCTAAATTCAAATCAAATTTGAATTTCAGTCAACATGTGCTGCAAATTTGATCAAATCAAATCACACTTTGAATCATTCAAATCCAAATGTACATTTGGTAAATTATTCAAATGGACAAGGGCATTAGGGTCCCCAAAATTAAGAGCAGTAGGAATTTAAGTTTGGAGGTTAAAATTTGGAAGTGGGGCCCTCTGGTCAGTCACTCATTTGATCAACCGACTGAACACACCGAGCTCGGGTTCTTGCGCCAAGCCGAGCAGATGCCACGGCGAGAACACCCCGCCACCAGCTGCCTGCGTGCTCTGGCCACCGAGCTGTTTCCCCGTGCCCTCATTCTCACCCTCAGACGAGCCCCGAACCATTTCCTCGCTCACAGTCCTGGTTGCTTCGCTCTCGCACGAAAGAAGAGCGCCGCTCACCGAAGTTCTCTGCTCCACCATCGCCCAGCCGAGCGAGTGGCTGTCACGCCGAGCTGAGGCCTCAACCGTTCACCGACCCATGCTCGACATTCTCACACCGGCCCCAGCCCTTGACCGATCTTCCTCGAGCTTCTTCGGGCCATCTCTTCTTCCTCGGTTCAGACCGAGCCGCCGTCACGAGAACACCTCGTCCGGCCATCACAGCCCGTATTTCCCCGAGCTGTGAACAGCAAAGGGGTTCATCTAAGTCTTATCTTCTATCACCGCAAGCTCCGGCTGCATGCCATGGGCTGCCGTCGCCGAAATTTCACGTTTTTGCGCCAGTGTACAAAAGAGGCCGCCGGCAACTTTGCAAAATTGGTGCTGCACACCGCACCACTCATCACCTAACTTAGTAAACTACTTCTAGATGCCCGTGCGGGTCCATAGGATCAGAAACTTTGGAGAACCATCGGGTATAGCCACTGTTCTCCGAGTTTTGCAAGTTTTCCCAATATTTGACCTAGGTCACATGGTGACATGCTAGTTGGAGCCGTTACCGAGCTCATTTGAGTTCATGACGACCTTCCCTAGGGTGCACTGATGCTGTACGACCTTTTGCTCGAGCATTTGTGGTGCTAGGAAGTCCGTCCGACAGGGCAGAAGTTCTTCTGAAGCCACCGCTCGTCACCGGCCATGTTCCTGTTGTTTTTCATGTCGAGCTAAGGTCGGCACCGTGTTCCCCGTGCGGGATTAGGCAGAGGCAGCAAAAATCTCGAAGCTTGGCACACGGCAAAGCCCCTCCAGCGAGGAGGGCGGCGGCTGAGCGCGGGAGCGCGAGGTTGAAGACAACCCACGGGTATCGCATGTCATCCTCGGTTAACCAGGCGCCAGATTCTATGTGGCTCGGGATCGAGTGCGGCTACACGAATTTAATTCTGTTACCCCGTGTACCATAGCGTGACACGTAACCCCGGACCGACCGGCAGGAATTTAAACTTTTCCCCGATTTTCAGATTTAGTTCAACTTCAAACCCACATAACTTTGTCTAGGAAACTCTAAATTCAGTGAACCAAATTTTTTTGGATGCAGCTCTATGAGTACTTTCCAAAAATTAAGTTTCATCTCATGAAAACCTTTATTTCTCCATAATTAATTCTTCAAAATTTAAACTGTTTAGAATTTTAACTGGAGAACCCTTTAGTACAAAACTCAGAAATTTGGCCAGGATGTTCCATATAATGTCCCTGAGCTACCATAAAAAATTCAGATCGAGTTGAGCTTATTTGATCCACCTAATGGTGTGGTTAATGAAACTGTTCCAGAGAAAATGACAAATGTCCAGAAACATTTTTCAGATTTTCTCTGAACTTATTTAGCTCTCTTGCTAGGAATCTTCAAATTAGATGAAACCAATTCCATTAGAACCCTCTGAAAATCTAGTTTCCATAAAGTCATGGCTTGCTCCATGTAAATCTTTAGAACACCCTAAGAGCTCTAATTAAGGTCAAATACACATTTATTTGTGCAGGGCTCAAATGAGCTTTACTTAAAATGAAATTTGGCCAAGACTCTGTTTAGTTTGTATCCAAACCACTGTAAAATTTTCAGAGTCATTAGCACTGTATAGCTATACTTATAGACTTCACAATTTCAACATCAAATTCAAATGCATTTAAATTGACACGCATACATGCTTATATTGTGTAGTCGCTAAGGTTGAAGAGGAGCCAGAGATGTTGGATTTCATCACTCCGTAGGAACAGCTAGCATACGACCAGCAGAAAGGCAAGCTCCGGTTTACTTTAGCCATTTTATAAATTCTATTGTTTTGATAACTTACATTGATTATCCACTTTAATTGTGCATTAGAGTCTTGTTTGAAAACCCAATGGCATAGCCAAGAGAACCAGGGGTTTGGGCTTAGGTTTTTAAACCTCGAGTAGCCACAGCAATTCTAAGATAGTGTAGGATTCGGTACAAGTTGAGTAGATGGAACTGCTCGCGAGAATAGGCTAGAGGCACACCACTCGGTTAGAGATAGCAAATGAATCACATGGCAAAAAAAAGAGACCGAGCGGAGAGTAAGGGCAGCAGGACTTTGGGGCATGGGTGCTAAAGATCCGCTTGTATCGATTAAGGGCCGAGCCATGTGCGGGCCTGTTGAACAAGCTAGAACAGTACCGAAGACCTACCAGATATATGGAAACCGGGAAACTGATGTAATTCGTTTAGCGATCTGTTGAGGCATTGCTTGTCGTCCAGAGCGTAGGTTGAGAGCTTGAGGTGTAAATCGGCTGGCAGCACTGCAGATGCGCGCGCAGAGACCTCTTGCTTGGGACGATAGGACCGGTTCAACACTTGGCTGACGGATGAAAGGTGGTTGTGTACGGCGTCCGTGGTGGTTGCTGTAGACAACATCGAGTACGGGCGTATGTGACGGGTTATTCGGCTAACCCTGCAGGTGTAAAACGATTATAATCGCCGTCCCTCACGGTCAGTGAGTACCATTTTTTCACTGTACCGTGACATAGAAAGAACAGGCTAGAGTCATGTTAAAAGGTTGCTGATTGAAAGATGTACTTTGGTTGCTAATAATTGTTGTAGTTTAGAGCTAATTAAAGTTCTTTTGAACCTTGGGCAAAGCACATGAGAGAAATGCATTTCTTGTTTGATTGCAGCTCTCTTATGTGCCTTAGCACGAGGTCTTCCACCACTTGTGCTAAAACTTGAAAGTAAGTTTCAACTATTTAGGCGTGTCCCATTGCAGCTCTCTTATGTGCCTTAGCACTTGAAAGTAAATGCGTTTCCCATTTACACTGCAAACCAGCACGTAGAGTTTCATGTGTAGGTAAGACGGGTTAGTCTTGCTGAGCCATCGTGCTCACTGCTTGTGTTTGAAGTGTTTGCAGGGTGCTATGAGGAGGAGGCTCCCGAGGAAGAGACGGACCCCCTAGAGGGCAACACCGTCGTGTGGGAGCCGTGCATGCCGCCATGTTAGTGTGTGTGTGTCCTAGTGAGAACACGTTCATGGGCTGAACGTGAACTCTTTTGCTTAGTCTATGCCCGTGAGTGTAGACTTGACGTATTTTATTCTAAACATGTTCATAAATGCTTTTATGTAATAAAACTTTTGCTTTTGCTTGTACCGTTCTGTGTGTTATCCGGTGCTGTGCAATGCAGCACCCCTCAGCGTGATCCGGGCTAGTCGTGACCGTCGGGTCCTCGCAAAAACCCCATTGTGATATACCCAAACTCACATGGGCATATATGGAATGGTTAGTGTAGGTTGCATCGTAAGATTTCAAGCATCCGCATCATCCAAAGATTTCGATGCTCTTGAGCAGCCCAACCAATTGGAGCAGGGCAAGTGTCTCTTGAACATATTGATCCTATTTTTTAAAAGGTTTTGTTTGTGGAACTGCAAGATTGTGTCAACATGACGAAAACCCATTTGTATGAGTTTACTAGTTTTGTTTGCCACCCTTGTCGCCGGAAACATGATGAGTCGAGTATGGGTGTTGTTTTCTCTTTTGCGTCGCACGCTCTACAGGATCATGGAAAATTGCTTAAACTACTATAATCATGAAGATTAACTATTATGAGACAATGATGATTTTTTAGAAAAAACAGGGACCTTAGGTGATCTAAGCAAGCATGGTTTGTGGTTGTGCTGAATAGAATGGTGGTTTCTCTTGCCTTAGACCTAAGGACCGATTCATGCGAGAATATGCCAGGAAAACAGTGCCACCACAGAGTCAAATATTGGTGCGGCATAGTTGAATAATTAGGTGTGCTGCTAGCTTTGTATGGACCATTGGATGGCGTGGGGAATGGAAGTCTTGAAGGACTGCCCTGGGAGCTGCATGGCACATGAGGGGGCCCGTGGGTGGGAGAATGTGGATTCAGGCCTACCGGTGAAACCTTAGTGGGTCTGTACATTGTAGTAGTCCCTTTGTTAAAGCTATTTTGTGGTCTTTTGGCCATACACTAATGGTAGTATATTGGGCATAATGAGGTTCTCTAATCACCGACGGGTGATGAAATCACAAACTTGTGGATAAAGTGGTGCCACATCTGCAGAGTGTAAAACTAACATGATAGTCGTGCTTCCAGTTATGAGCACCTGGATAGCTTCCATGATTCGAGGCAAAACTTGGGCTTTTAGTTGGGATGGTTACATCATACGGGACTGGTTTTCGTTGTCATACGAGACTGGTTTTGGTTATGTTATATGGGATTGTTGTTGGTTATAACATATGAGCATGTGTTGATCATAAGAGGTTATGAAATTTGAGATAAACTTTAATATTGAATGTTGGCTGGTTGTACTCGAGAGTTGATGGAATATGATGACATTGGACATGAGGCATGGTGAGCTACTTGGTTATGTTGGCATATAAACTCACCTAGACATTGTAGGTTGTTTTCTTGTGATTGTGAAATAAAATTTGCTTGCTGCAATTAACCTTTGTTTCTAACCTGGTTTAAGCTACATATCATACTTTCCCGCACTTGCTGAGTACGACATGTACTCACCTTTGCTATTACCACAATAATTCAGATACAGAAGAAACTTGATAGTACTTCAAAGATCAGGTGGAGTACTAGGCATGCGTGTTACCGTCATCCTCCTGTGGAGTTGAAGTTGGAGTCCTGCTGCCATTTAGATCTTTCTGCTGAAAAATAAATTAGAAACTCATGTTTGAGAATTGAATTATTGTAGTAAGGTACTTAACGACTATTCATGACGTGGTTAAGTTATGAAATCCATTTGTGATGTACTTGCATATGTGTGATGAATATCGTGAGCACGCATACACTTCACATGGTTCATTTTCGGAACCGGGTGTCACAGATTGGTACTAGAGCCACGTTGACCATAGGACACAAGCCTAGGTAGAATAGACATTATAAAGCACATAGGAACACCCCTCTAAAATGTTATTTTTGAAAATTGCTTGCTGCTGATTTTACATTGTCAATTCAGCCACTGCAAAGTGCTATTTTCTGCTGGTTGCCCCTTTTCTTCAGCCACACTCTCTATTTTCTTGCTATATGGTTGCTGCAATTTCTGGATTTTATTACCCTCTTCTATGAGGTTCTCATGTATTCTCTATGCCAATCACTAGGAGTACCGCACGCATGAGCACTCGCCCGCCGCCTTTTGGATGCTCACTCAACCCCATCAAGGTTTCCGATGGACCGTACTGGGAGGAGGTGAAAGTGGAGCCTCATGAGGAGGAAGTTAATGGCCCTATGCAAGAGGAAGAGGATCCGGAGCAGATAGAGCCATACGAGGATGAGATGGATGTAGGATCAAAGAGCACGTGAAAAGCTAACAGAGGGGGTGAATGGTAGATTAAAACTTTTTATGTGGAAGCTAAAAAAACCTTTCGGTAGAAAATTGATCTGATAAAGAAACCATATGTGCGACTGTATTCAACGTGTTAAAACGTGACTAAACCAGTGGATATTATATATAATCAGGTCACGAAGCCACTGCAACAAGAATCACGTGAAAAAACTGAGTAGAACTGAAGTTATGATCAAAAGACTAGACGAACGTCAATCTGTTCTACCCGATTTTAAAAACAGATCTGTGATGCTGCAAATAAACTCGTGTAGATCACAAACAAAAAATCCAATGACCGTGAAATTTTTAAAAATGATATATAAGCAAGTTTTGAAGACAACAGAAAAAGAATCACGTCAATTGGATCAGCAAAACGCGTGTTATGATCGAAATATTGAAGCAACATCGGTCTGTCCAGAAACTCGCTGAGGAAAAACTTATCTGAAACAAGTCGGAAGAACAAGGCACCAAAGCTACTATAAACTACGAATTTTATTGATCAAAACTTAAGAGAAGCAGACACAAGTCATGATCTCCACAACCCTTGGCCTCCCTTGCTTATATAACCAGCCCTATGACCAACCCAATTCAAACTAGGACTCCTACTCCTACTTGGATTCAAACTCTAACTTCAAAAACTGCTCAAGCCTCTTCTATACGCAGATAGAAGCAATCTTAAGACTTCCAAACAACTTAAGAACGTTCCAAACATTCCTAAAACAACTCTACTTCATGCCTAACACGAAATCCTATTATAACCAACTCGAAACTTTCTATAAACGAACCATAACCGCCTCAGCCGCAGCCTGAGCACAAAATCCAGCCGGTTGAACCATTTCAGCTATATCTTCACTTCCATATCTCTTCACCACGCCTTGGAACAATGTAGCCACGCCCATGCATCCCTTGCATACTTGCAAACACTTTCCAAAACGTTCACAACACCTTCATATGCATTGTTCTTGACCCAAACTAGTGCGAGGTCCTCATGGCCTCGACAAGCCCGGATCACGCTGAGGGGTGCTGCGTTGCACAGCACCGGATAACGCATATAAATGATACAAAGCGGAAGCAAAGTTTTATTACATAAAAGAATTTATAGACATGTTTACAATAAAATATGTTCAGTCCACACTCTTGGGCGTAGACTAAGCACAGAGTTCACGTTCAGCCCGTGAACGTGTCCCCTCTAGAAAACACGCACATTAACACGGCGGCGTGCACAACTCCCTATCGACGGGGTTTTCCTCTTGGGAGTCCGTCTCCTCCTCGGGAGTCTCCTCCTCAAACACCCTGCAAAAGCTTCAAATACAAGCAGTGAGCACGATGGCTCAGCAAGACTCACCCGTCTTTCCTATACATGAAACTTCTACATGCTGGATTTCAGAGTAAATGGGAAAGTAATTTGCAAAGGACACGCCTAAATACTTGAACCCTACTTTCAAGTTGTAGCAGCAAGTTGTGGAGAACCTCACACTAAGACACACAAGAGAGCCGCAATCAAACAAGAAACACATTTCTCTCATGTGCTTTGCCCAAGGTTGAAAAGAATTTTAATTAGCTCTAAACTACATCAATCATTAGCATCCAATGTATAGCTTTCAATCAGCAACTTTTAAACATGACTCTAGCCTGTTCTTTCCACGTCACAGTACAGTGAACAAGTGGTACTCACTGACCACAAGGGACGGCAATTATAATCGAATTACACCTGCAGGGATACCCGAATAACCTGTCACATATGCCCGTACTCGATGTTGCCTACAGCAACCATCACGGACGTCGTATGCAACAACCTTTCATCCGTCAGCCAAATGTTGAACCGGTCGTATCGTCCTGAGCAAAAGGTCTCTGCGCGCGCATCTGCAGTGCCGCCAGTCGATTTACACCTCAAGCTCTCAACCTACCCTCTGGACGACAAGCAATGCCTCAACACCTAGCTACGTGAATTACATCGGTTTCCCGGTTCCCATATATCCGGTAGGTCTTCGGTACTGTTCTAGCTTGTTCAACAGGCCCGCACAAGGCTCGTTCCTCAATCGACACAAGCGGAGCTATGGCACCCAGGCCCCAACGTCCTGCTGTCCTTACTCTCCACTCGGTCTAATTTTTCTGCCATGTGAATCATTTGCTATCTTTCTAACCAAGCGGTGTGCATCTAGGCTATTCTCGTGAGCAGTTCCTACTACTCGACTTGTACCGAATCCTACACTATCTTAGCATTGCAGTGTCTACTCCAGGTTTAAGAACCTAAGCCCAAACTAGGGTTTTCTTGGCTATGCATTTGGGTTTTCAAACAAGACTCTAATGTATAAATAAAGTGGGTACTCAAAGTAAGTTCGCAAAACAGTAACATTTATAAAATGCTTAATGCAAACCGGAGCTTTCCTTGCTGCTGTTGGTCGTAGGCTAGCTGATCCTCCAGAGCTATGAAGTCTAATACTTTTGGCTCCTCCTAAACCTTAGCGACTACATGAGATAAAAATAAGTATATGTCAATTTGAATGCATTTGAATTTGAAGTTGAATTTGTTAAGACCCAAAGTATTTCTAGACAGGCCCAAGGATCTGAAATTTTTACTGTGGTTTGTATACAATCTAAACAGAGAGTTGGCCAAATTTCATTTGCAGCAAAGCTCATTTGAGCCCTCCACAAATAATTGTGTATTTGCCCTTAATTGGAGATCTTAGGGTGTTCTAGGGATTTTCATGGAGCAAGCCATTACTTTCTGAAAACTAGATTTTTAGAGGGTTCTAATGGAGTTGGTTTCACTTAATTTGAAGACTCCTAGCCAAAGATATGAGCTATACAATTTCAGAGAAAATCTGAAAATGTTTCTGGACATTTTCCATTTTCTCTGGAACAGTTTTATTAATCACACAAATAGGTGGATCATATGAGCTCCAATGGATCTGAAATTTTTATGGTATCTCTGGGGTATTATGGTGAACATCCTGGCCAAATTTCAGAAGTTTTCTCCAAAGAGTTCTCCAGTTAAAATTCTAAACTGTTTAAATTTTGAAGAATTAATTCTGGAGAAATAATGATTTTCATAAAGTGAAACTTGATTTGTTAGAAATTACTCAGAAATATGAACCCAACAAAATTTGGTTCACTTGATTTGGAGTTTTCTAGCCAATGTTATGAGGGTTTTAAGTTTGAACTAGAAACTGAAAATCGGGAAAAGTTCAATTTGCTGCGCGTGGGACTGGGGCTACGTGTCGGCTCCTCAGCGGCTGACACACAGGGCTATGGAGTTTTACGCGCGCAGCCACAAACAATCCAGGGCCATAACAGATCCCCGGTTTAAATTTTGACTCGCTGACGCGTGGGGCCAGGGGCTTCTTCAACCTCCCGACATCCCGCGCTCGGCCGCCGCCCTCCTTGACGGAGTGCTCGCTGGAGGAGCTCTGCCGTGCGCCAAACTCTGAGATTTTCGCCACCTCTGCCTAATCCCACACGGAGAACATGGTGCTGGCCTTAGCTCGACATGACAACTACCGGAACATGGCCGACGACGAGCGGCTGCTTCGGAAGAACTTCGGCCGTGTCGGCCGGGCTTCCTAGCACCCCCAATGATCGAGCCAAAGGTCGTAGAGAATAAGTGAACCCTAGGGAAGATCGTCATGGACTCAGATGAGCTCAGAAACCACCCCAACTAGTATGTAACCGTGTAACCTAGGTCAGAATTCAGAAATACTAGCAAAACTCGAAGAACAGTGGCTATACCTGATGGTTCTCCGAGGTTTGTGTTTCTATGAACTCTCACGGACATCTAGAAGTGGTTCTCTAAGTTAGGTGATGAGTGGTGCGGTGTATAGCACAAATTTTGCGAAGTGATCCAGTGGCCTCTTTTGTTCACCGGCACAAAATCGTGAAATTCCGGTGACGGCAGCTCTTGTCATGCCACCAGAGCTTGCGGTAATGGAAGAGGAAACTATGACGAACCTCTTTGCTGTACACAGCTCAAGGAAAGGTGAGCTGCGTTGGCCGGATGAGTTGTTCCCGTGGCGAGGCTCGGGTTGAACCGAGGAAGAAGAAATGGCACGGTGGAGCTCGAGGAAGGATGGTCACGGTCTGGAACAGGTGCAACAACGTCGAGCAATGATCGGCGAACTCGGTTGCGGCCTCAGCTCGCTGTGACAGCCACTGGTTCGGCCGGGTGAAGGTGGAACCGAGAGCTCGGGTGAGCTGTGAGGTTCTTTCGCTCGGGGATGATGCAAACGGCTGTGATTGGTGAAATATCTTAGAGGGGGTTCGGGCGCCGGGTAAGGATGTCGAGTGGTGGCCTCCAGCGCGCGCGAGCGAAGCAGCTTCTGGCCAGCGCTTGTGGCTCGGTGGCGCGCTCAGCTGCAGCCCGAGAAACCGAGTCTCGGTCTTCAGTCGGTTTGCTTCAAATGGGTGACTGGCAAGAGGGCCCCACTTCCAATTTTAACCTCTGAAATTTAATTTCCCCACTGCTCAAAACAGTAGTGCCCCTAATACCCTTTGCAATTTGAATTATCCACCAAATGCCCATTAGAAATTGGTAGAATTCAAATTGTGAAGTATTTGACTATATTCATAGCATATATGCAGTTTGAAATTCAAATTGGATTTGAATTTGCTTAAATTGGCTCATGTCAAGATCAACTCCAATGCAAAAGCCCAAGAAAAGGGACTTGCAAAAACTTTTCATCACCTCACAACACCACAGTTTTTGTTGTGGATATCTTGTGAAAATTGTGAAGAGCACGTAACCTCCATCAAAAGAGTGATTAGAGGAGAAAGCCCTAACTTCCACAAAGAAGGATTTCTACACATGAACATGAGAGGTTGAGCTCACCCCTAGGACTTAAAAAGTCTTGGGAAGGTTCAAGCCAAGTTTCATGCAAACCCAACACTTTTTGAGGCAATTTTGGAGGCATTTGAAAAAGAGGCCAATTTGAATGTAAATTCAAATTGCAGCAACTTTCATCCCTCAAATTAAAAAGTTAGCTTCATATTCAGACTCAGCATATTTTTCTGAGTAAGCCCACCAATTTTCATCCCCATTGTAGTTCATTTTGTCAAGAACTAAATTTGCAAGAATTCAAAACTGAATTTGAATTTCAGTTCAAACATGAAGCAAATTTAGCCAAACAAAGTTCAAATTTGAGAACTCAAATTCAAACCAAGACTTGGTGCTTAAGTCTCACAGTTAATTGTGAGTAGCTGGGGATATTTTGGCATAAACAGGAGTGAGAAAAACTGAAAAGGGAATTAGAGGGGAGGCCCACTGGTCAGCAGCCTTAAGGCTGAAGTTTCCTCCGGGAATTTTTCCCTCCCTCGGCCGAGACTGCGCGCCAGCTGCGGCCAGCACCGGCGTCCGACCGCCTCACCCCTGCCACCTCCTGCTCGGCGACCGAACGCACGGCTGCACGACGTGGTTAAAGCCCCAGCCCACGTGAGTCCGGCCTCATCTCCTCCGCTCTGCCCGCTCTCATCCAAAATGAAAAACGTCGCCAGCCGCTCCCCTCGGCTCCTCGTCGTGCCGCTGATCCAGGCGTTCTCACGACCGGAGCTCAACAGAAAAGATACGCGCCGGGGACTGCTCAAACTCACGGTGAAGACCGTACCCTTTTTCATACTCTGTAGGGAGAGTATTTCCCCGTCTAGTCCTCGGTGTTCAACAAAACGAGTGAGCAGAGAATCTGAAATTCGTGGTGATCGGTCCTTCACTGCATAAAACCAGCCAAGCACATGTTCCACATGTTCCCACGACCATATAGGATCAAAGACCATCGAAAACCGTCGAGTCTTTGCGCTGCTATCCGAGTTTTTCGAGCAACTGCCGTTTTAGCCCTAGGTCGACGGTGAGGTCCTAGTTCCGGCCATTTCCATGGCCAACCGAGCTCATATTCATGCTCAGCATGCCACAGCGGAGCTGTAGGAGCAAACCATTTGAAGAATAAGGCCCTGAGTAGCCCGGGTGACATCGCCGGAGTAGAGAGAACCACTGTCACCGTTGCGGGCATGGTTCCGGCCATCGCCGAGCTTCGGTGAGGGAACCAGCGTGTTCTCCGAGTCGAGTTAGGCACAGGCGGCAAGTTTCGTCGAAGGTCGGGCGGTGGAACGCCCGGCGGCGAGAGCTCCGGCGAAGCGCTGCCGCGGGAGCTGCGGGATGGCGCGAGGTAGACGAAGGGGGGCCGGGTCCACCGGTCAGCCTCTGGTCTCGTGCGGGGATCCGGTTGCGGCCGGGATCTAGTGCGGCAGCGCTGGTAAAACCCCGTGGGCGTGAGTGTGGCCGCATTCTCTGTGGGCCGGTTTAAAGAGTGGGCCCCACCCGCAGGAGTTTAAACATTTTGGGGGATTTTCCAGTTTAGTTCAACTTCAAATGCATAGAACTTTTGCTAGGAAGCTCCAAATCCAATGAACCAAATTTTGCTGAACTCAGAATTCTGAGTACTTTCCAACAATACCAATTTCAGCTCATGAAACCTAATATTTTTCAACAATTAATTCCCAAAAGTTTAAACTGTTGGGACTTTTATCTGGAAAATTTCTTCATGAAAAATTCTGAAATTTGGCTGAGAGGTTCATTAGAAAATCCTTGAGTCACAGTAAAATTTTCAGACTCGTCCGAGTTCATTTAGTCCCCCTAATGGAGTGATTAAGTGAACTGCCCTGAGAAAATAGAAAAATGTACAGAAACATTTTTCAGATTTTCTCAAATCTTAATTAGGGCATATCGGATATATGGGCCCTGATAAATTGATGAAGCCTAAACCTCCGGGCGTCGAGGCATAGCACACCGATTTATATGTGTAGGTTGAGGGCAGCAAGGTGGAAATCCGCTAACGGGCATAGAGAGATGCTCCGTGTAGGGAACCTCCTGTCCGTTTCGGTGCGACCGGTTCGACGCTTGGGCTGTTGGGTGAAAGGTTGTCCTGTACGACATCGAGTGAGCGTGCTGTGCAGCTCCACGGGTGGGCGTACGTGACGTGCTCTTTGGGTATCCCTGCAGGTGTATATCGAGTCGATTCACCGTCCCTCGCGGTGACGAGTACCACTTGTTCACTGCATCGTAACGTAGTTAATGTATGAAATGTTATGCTTCAATATGGCTGTCATGATATAATTGTATTGCTACACGTGTGCCACCAAATATTGCTTACTAAATTTCAGATTCCCGAACTGTTAACTTGTGGCTAAAAAGATGAACAAAGGATGAAATTGTAGGTGTGTCCATTGATGCACTGCTACTCTCCTATGTTCATTGTACCCCTCATGTAGAGTTTCATGCCTAGGTGAGTCGGTTAAGTCTTGTTGAGCCATTGTGCTCACTGTTACTGCTTAAGTGTTTTTCAGGTGAGGAGCCACCCAAGGACTCAGGTTACGAGTCCACCGGCGAGGGTTACCCTCCGTCGGGGACCACGGCTGAGTGGGAGCCGTACACGCCGCGCTGAGCTGAGACGTGCAGCTAGTGTGGGTTGCCCTAGGGCTGGGCAACCGACTTTTGCTAGATAGGTGGGCGTGAGTTGTATAATTTAGACTTCCGCTGTGTAATATAAACAATAGTTTGTAACTGAAGATTGTACCTGTTTGTACAGTTCAGTTGGTTTCCCATGTAATATATTGTGTCCTTATGACGTGAGCTGTCGGATGTCGCATCGTGCGGCACCACCCTCTGCGATCCTGGATGAGCGGATTCCGGTCCGCCACAGCCTGGTATCAGAGCTGCATTGGGGATAGCACAGTACTTAAGGACTGTATTACGGGAAAACTTAAGTTTACGATGAGGATCCGGTAGTTTGCCCAAGTAAGGACTATATTAGCATAGTTACTTAAAGTGGAAAGACTAACCTATGTTTTATAATTCTGAATTTTGATTATGTAACGACGCACCTACGCTCTGGTAAGAATGGTAAGGAACGCCACCGAAAGCGGTTCAATTTCGGTTAGCTCCCCTGACGAGGAACGTGGTTCAGGGATAGGTCTCACAGCTTGGTGTGAGACGTCAATATGAAACTCTTGGACTCTTCATGTTCCTAAGTTCATATGAAACGCTGATCCCTAGCGTGCATTAGGCAAGTAAGTGGAGACCCCATTGCGTGGTCAGTAACACGAGAGTGTGTTTGTCTGGAAGTAGCCCAGGAGGACATACGCAGCGCTTGCCATCGGCGTGCCCTGCAGGGCAGTAGGTGGTATCTGTTGGGTTGATAACATTCCAAACCGTGATGACCCGTTCATGACATACTCGGGTTCCCCGTCGTGTGGTGTTGAAACACAATCACGTACCTTGAGACGTGACCTAACTCAAGGACGGCCGTACGACAATGATATGGGCGTTTGTATTTACTTTCAAATATGGAACTGCCTGAAATGAAACAACCTTTGAGTGCATCATTATTGTGTGGTCTTCTGCAGGTACTAACCACGTATGTATCCGTGTAGTAAACGTGTGCGAGAGACCGTTTAGTGCCACACTTGAGACGTATATGCCGGAATAATCCGGTTAGGATTTTCTTTTGTGAGGAACGTAGCACCGAGATAGCATGATAAATAATGATAACAAGGAATTGAAATCACTAGGTTCAACATCTAGGACCCTGGTTGGGTAGAAAAATTGGATAGTGATGAGTGTAGTTCCAAAAGATTGAAAAACAGGGTGCTCTGTTTTGGGCAGCAAGTTTGCTGAACTTCAACAGAGCATAACTCACAGGTCTTTTAGCCCAGGGAGGTGTGGTATATAGTTCTGGAAAGGTATTTAAGTAGTCTACAACTTTGTTGTATACATCCAGAGCTGAATCACACCATAAGATGGCTTAAGTTCCAGAGGGATGTAAACTGTCCAGAACCAGGACAGAGTTAAACACTCTCTGGACTGTTCTGTTTTTCAAGCATAACATCCTGTAGAAAAATCTAAAATTTTCATATGACACATCTTTGGAAAGGGTAGAAGATGTGTTACATCTTTGCAATTCAAAGTTTCTGTATTTGCAGCACGGAATGCAGTGGAAAAATGAGTTGAAAACGGCAACTTCCCAAAGGAGGTGCTGTTGAAATTCTTCCAGAAATTCTGTTGACTTTGAATTGCCACAACTTTTTAACCAGAGCTGATATGAGGGGAAATAAGTACTCGTTGGAAAGATACTGAAGTTAAATTTAACTTTGGTATTCAACTTGAGTCATAAAAATGCCCAGAACCAAGTCAAAATCTGGAATGTGTAGAAACTGGTCAGTCTGGCAGAGGGATGACAGTTGAACTCATTAGAGAGATTGTTGTACCCTATGGGGGTTTAAACACTTCCAATGGGGTAGAACATACTCATGAGAGGTTATATTCAACTAGTGAAAGATTTGAGTATAGGTCTCACTCAAGTTTCTTTTACTAGAGACCATGTTTGTGTCGTATTGAAGGTAAAAGGGTGGTATACGTGATGACAACGCGATAGTAACGTCTCGTAGTTACCAAACCTAGTGGTGGTGAGCTTGCAAAGAGGAGGTTCATCAAGTTGGATTAAAGGAGGTTGTGTTTGGTCTGGTAATGGTGTAGCTTGTGCCAAGTTATTACATTATCTACATACGAGATGTATCACATGTTTTATTGTCATTATGTTTTTACGCCTATTTTATTTGACTGCATTGAAATATGTTGCGGGACTGATGTTTATTGTCGTATGGTTGCAGATGGTTCGCACTAGGACCACGCACGAGGTTAGTGGCTCTAGCCAACAGGGGGGCGATGACTCCCAGCCACCGGCCTAAGACAGCACCCCACAGCAGCAGCCACCACCGCCGCCTCCGCTTACTCTAGCGGATGTGATAGCTGTACTGGTGGGAGGTCGTGAGGAGCAGACCGACCTGCTCCGCACGATTGTGCAGAATACGTCCCAGGCGGGGGGGCGTCAAGAGAGGGGGCCCGTGAGCCCCGTGAGGTGTCGTACTCGGACTTCATGAGTACGCACCCTCCAGTATTCACGGAAGCTGAAGAACCACTGGAGGCCGACAACTGGCTGCGGACCATCGAGTCCAAGTTCGGGCTGCTCCAATGTACGGAGCGGTAGAAGACTCTGTTCGCAGCGCAGCAGCTTCATGGTGCCGCTGGTGCGTGGTGGGCAAACTATGTCGCCTCACGTCCGGCTGGTCATACCGTGGAGTGGGAAGAGTTCCGGGAGGCGTTCCGCGCCTATCATATTCCTCCCGGAATAATGAAGAGGAAGTTCCAAGAATTCTTGGAGCTGAAGCAGGGCGGGAGGAGTGCCCATGACTACTCCTGTGCCTTCAACCATCTGGCGCAATATGTGTCAGACTACATCTCCACCGAGGAGAAGAAGCGGGAGCACTTCTATCGAGGGTTACACCCCGAAATGAAGACGCATCTCGTGCAATGGGATCGCGGCACCTTCAATGACCTCGTCAATGCCGCGATTATGCAAGAGGACGCTCAGCGGGAGTTGGCAGCTGAGCAGCGGAAGCGCAGCGCTCCACCCAGCAGTGGGGGTGGCGCTCCCCAGAAGTACCGCATGGTGTATCGGACACCATCCGGGCAGCAGTGGCGTCCACCGGCGCGACCTCAACAGTTCGGGGGACGTTCTTTCCAAGCACCCCCGTTACGACCGCCGATGCCACCACCGAGACAGCAGCAGACGGCACCCCGGGCGTTTCCACCGCCACAACGCGCCCCGCGTTTCCGTCCACCGATCAGCGGGGGACCGCCCCGTTTCACTTGCTTCACCTGTGGCCAGGCGGGCCATTTCGCGAAGGACTGTCCCCAGGGGCAGCAGAGCAGCGGGCAAGCCCAGTTCCAGGGCAGTGCTCGATGCCGACCTCCGGTCAAGAAGGTTGGTCAGCGGACTGGCAGCGTCCGCAACCTAGACAATGAGGACGCCCCAAAGGGAGACAACGTGCTGGCGGGTACGTTCACTCTCAACAATCAAGCCATCATCATATTGTTTGATTCTGGTGCAACCCACAGTTCTATAAGTGCATCCTATGTGGCTAAGCATCAAATGCAAGTCTTCCCAACCGACTGCACTTATATGATCTGCTCACCGGGAGGGAAGATTTCAGCAAATATGATGATCCCAAAGGCACCTCTGTGCTTAGGTGGGAAACTATATCCTACCACCTTGATAATCCTTACGGGGCAAAAGATTGATGCAATCTTAGGGATGTCATGGCTACAATACCATGGCGCTGTCCTGGAGACTCGGACATGGACGGTTCATTTAAACTCTCCATTCCACCGTCCGCATTCCATGGTGTTAGACACTCCAGTCTGGGAAGTTTCAGAAATTAATAATGCTGAAGCTCTCAAGTTAGAGGTCATCCCCGTAGTCCGGGAGTACCCCGACGTGTTCCCGGATGATCTTCCGGGCATGCCACCTGAGCGGGATGTCGAGTTCAAGATTGAACTTGCACCCGGGACTACACCCATATCACGGAGACCATACAAGATGGCTCCGAACGAGCTGGCTGAATTAAAAGAACAGCTCAATGATCTGTTGAGCAAGGGTTTCATTAGGCTGAGTTCCTCGCCTTGGGGATGCTCGGTGCTGTTTGTGAAGAAGAAGGATGAAACCTTGAGGCTGTGTGTGGACTACCGGCCGCTCAACGCCGTCACCATCAAGAATAATTACCCACTGCCCCGCATCGACATATTATTTGATGAACTTGTGGGTGCAAGTGTGTTCTCCAAGATGGACCTTCGCTCTGGATATCATCAGATAAAGATCCGGGTGGAGGATATCCCGAAGACGGCCTTCTCGACGAGATATGGATTATATGAATATCTCGTCATGTTCTTTGGTCTAACAGATGCTCCAGCCCGTTTCATGTATCTCATTAACTCGGTGTTCATGCCGGAGCTGGACAAGTTCGTGGTAGTGTTCATCGATGATATCTTGGTTTACTCCAAGACAGAAGCCGAACATGCCGAACACTTGAGGATCGATCTTCAAGGATTGCGAGACCACAAGCTCTACGCCAAGTTCAGCAAATGCGAGTTTTGGATCAGCCAAGTGCCATTCTTGGGACATATCATCTCCGCGGAAGGCATTGCGGTTGACCCAAGCAAGATAGATCAAATGCTGAAATGGAAAGCTCCCACTTCAGTTCATGAGGTCAGAAGCTTCCTCAGGTTAGCGGGATACTATCGGAGATTCATTCCAAGCTTCTCCAAGCTCGCTAAGCCGATGACAGAATTGCTGAAGAAGGGAACGAAATATGTTTGGAACCCGGCGTGTGAAGGAGAGTTCCAAGCATTGGTGAAGCATCTCACCACAGCCCCGGTCTTAGCTCAGCCGGATACAACAAAGCCCTTCGACGTGTATTGTGACACGTCCGGTATTGGGCTCAGCTGCGTGTTGATGCAGGAAGGACGTGTGGTCGCCTATGGCTCACGCCAACTTTGGAACCATGAGCAGCACTATCCGACTCATGATCTTGAGCTTGCTGCAGTGGTTTTGGCGCTGAAAATGTGGAGGCACTATCTCCTGGGGAATCTGGTGCACCTCTACACCGACCACAAGAGCTTGAAATACATTTTCACCCAGAAGGAGCTGAATATGAGGCAAAGGAGGTGGTTAGAACTGATCAAAGATTATGAAATTGAGATTCATTACCACCCCGGCAAGGCGAATGTGGTTGCCGACGCACTGAGTCGGAAGTCACATGTTCATAAACTCACCATTACCCCGGTGGAGGAGGAAGAGCCGTGTTTATACTTGGTTCCTTATGGATCGCTTTACAACCTTGCCCTCTTCCCTACTATTGGGGAGGACATCATTGCAGCTCAGAAGATTGATAAAGGCAAGGCACATCTCCGGAGACGGATAGACAATGGGGAGATCAAATGTTTCTGGAAGGATGATGAGGGGACGCTGTGGTTCAATGACCGCATAGTCATACCCCGGGATATGGAGCTGAGGAAGAAGATCCTCGATGAAGCTCACTTGTCTAAATACTCCATTCATCCGGGCAGCAAAAAAATGTACCAAGATTTTAAAAAATAAATTTTGGTGGACACGGATGAAGCGGGAGGTAGCGAAGTACGTATCCGAGTGTGATACGTGTAGGCGAGTGAAAGCTGATCATATGAAGAAATCAGGGCTGCTGCAACCCCTGAAGATCCCGGCATGGAAATGGGAAGATGTGAGCATGGATTTCATTGTGGGATTACCCCTACCATCCAACAAGCATGATTCCATTTGGGCAATCGTTGATCGGTTAACCAAGACGGCTCACTTCATGTGACACCCTCATCTCTGGTGTCAACATATATTCACGTTTTATGAAGAGAAAAACAATTTAAGAAATATAGGAACAGAGAAAGTTATCAAAAGGATAGCCAGTAAGAGCAGAGTCCAGTTCACATAAGAGTGCCGAAGACAACTTCTGCAGCCGCTGGGCACGTGGCGTGTTCGGAGCTCATCCCTGCGAAGTAGGGAGAGGCCGCCGCTAAGCTGGCTATGTGGCAGGCTCGGGGCTCGTCTCCGCAAAGGAGGAGAGGTCCGACCCTGCGGGACACGTGTTGCCCACGGAGCTAGCCTCTGCGGAAGAAGCAAAGGCATTTTTCGTAGGACACATGTCACCTTCGGAGCTAGTCGCCACGGAAATCAGAGGACCAGTCGCATGGGGTACGTGTCGATCTCGGAGCTCATTTCCGGGAGGTCCGTTCTATCGAACACGTGTCGCCACCGTAGCTTATCTCCGGGATGTCCGTCGCTACTGGACACGTGTCAAACTTGGAGCTCATCTCTGAGGAAATAAGAGAGGCAATACTGGCACTAATACGTGGTGCACGCGGAGCTCACCTCCGAAGAAGAGGGAAGTCTTGCTCGCTTGACACGTGGCACAACCGGAGCTCGTCTCTGCGGAGAAGGAGATGCCAGGCCCCGGAGGACACGTGGAGCTTCCGGAGCTCATCACCGCGGAGGTAACGAGTTCTGGAGCGGTTTTTACGCGTAAGAATAACGGTACGTAAAACCGACCTGAATTCCACGATGTTACTAAAGATAAGACGTTAGGATACAACAACGATCTGAATAGGACTCATACTCTGGATACAATCAGATTAGGACTCTTCTCTTCCCAATCATAAATAGAACCAGAACCTCTGGCCAAAACCACAAACTTCTTTTCCATCTCCTGAGCCGACGACTTAGAGCCCTAGACCTAACTCGCCGAGTAAACCATCGCCGAAGCGCAACAAGGGAGATCGTCGAAGGAGAACCGAGCGGTCTGAGGAGGACCTCAAAAACCAAGAAGAACGTAAGGTAGGGCTCCGATACCACCTTACGACATCGTTGTGTTCTCTTTGCACCTGTTCTTTGATTCCTTTCAAACAGAAGCCTTCTCGTGGATAGATCACTTGATGATCAGGATGATCCAAAGACAAGATCATCGCCACGATCCGAACACCTCTGTCCAAACAAAGCCATACAAGAACACGTGCGAACCAATCTAATAAAAGCTAATCATAGGATAGCATGCATATGCATCATCGCATCTAGTTTAAGGTTTGTACATGATATTGATTGCTGTGAATCTTGTATGCACGTGATCCTACCTAGCAGGACAAGCTCAGGGAGCTGTCTACGATGGGCTGCAGCAACAAGGTTTTGAGATCGAAGAACCCCTGGAATCACAAGAACAAGGCAAGTGCAACTTGACCATATTGATCCTATGTTTTGGGTAAAACTGTTTTGTTTTGTGAAAAGGTGAGTGTGCTGAGTCAAGCATGATGGGAAACCCTTTTATAGGAGTTTACTAGCTTTGGTTAAACCAAACTTGTCACCAGGGATGTTTATGAGTTGGGTATGGTTTTTAATTTTATGCTTTGCTGAGTCCATGGGATTGGGAAGCGAGATAGATGTGTCTAGCTAACTGCACTCGTAATGACAATGAGAAACCGATGTTGTTAATGAACATGGATCGGAGGGAGATCTAGGCAAGACTGGGTTTGTGAATGAGGTAGCATGAGATGGTGGTTTTACTTGCCGTAGATCTAAGGACCGGTTCATGCATGCACATGCCAGGATAACAGTGCCACCACAAGGCCAAGTATGGGTGCGGCTTAGCTGAGTAATTAGGTAAGTTGCTAGAGTGTTATGGACTGTGGAAGGCGCGGGGAATGGGAGTCGAGTGAGGACTGCCCTGGGAACTGCATGGCACAAAAGGGGGCCCGTGGGTGGGAGAATTGGAGATTCTAGCCTGCCGGTGAAACCTTAGTGAGTCCATACATCTAGTAACCCCTTTGTAAAGGCTATTTTGTGATCTCTTGGCCATACACCGACGGTTGTGTACTGGTATAATGGAGGTTCTGCAGTCGCCCGACAGATGACGAAATCACAAACTTGTGGGTAAAGAGGTACACACTCTGCAGAGTTATTAAAACTATCATGATAGCCGAGCTTACAGTCACGAGCACCTGGCTAAACTGCCATGATTAGTTGGGATGGTTATTGGGAAGGTTCTTGGTTATGGTTAATGAGTTTGTTTATGGTTTGATTGTTGGGACTGTTGAGTCCGGGTGACGGGATGGTTGCATGACTGTTGAGTCATGACATGAGATTGGTCTCGGTGCGAGACGAAGTTGTTTTATGAGATGAGACGGTAACGAATACGGGAAAGTATTCGTGAGATGGTAGCGAATACGAGAAGGTATTCGTGAGTATGAATAAAGGTTGGTTAATGTTCGGATGGAACACAGAAAGGGATGAAGGTATGTTGGTAATTTTAATTCATGCTGGGATTACATTCATCTAAAGTTAAGTTGCTGTTTTATCATGGTTTTATAAATTTGCTTTTCTGCAAATTAGCCTTTTTATACCTACCTTGTTATGAGCTGCATATCATGTGTTTCCCGCACTTGCTGAGTACATTATTGTACTCAAACTTGCATTATTATTTCATCATCAGCAGCAGGAGAAGCCTACTATGAAGACCAAGTGGAGCATTAAGGCGTGTGATCTATTCTCAACCTTGCCTATGGAGGGAGTAGAGATGGAGCCACTTCTGCTTAGATTTGCTTCTGCATTAGTTAAATCGCTTCCGCATTAGAATAAGATTTCCGCTGCGTAGAAATAAAGACTTCCGCTGTGAGCATGAGTCCAAGACTCATGGAGACATTGTAATAAACTCTGTTTATTCGTGGTAATATATATTCTGAATTCAGTTTGTGGATCATATGTGTATGTGTGATGAACAATCCTGGGCACACATATGCATTAGTTCTCGGTTCCGTGGTTTTCCATAGAATTGAGGGCGTCACAGATTGGTATCAAAGCGACGGGTTGACAGTAGGTTACACGCCTAGATAGAAACCTTAGATTGACATTAGAGCCACGGGTTAACAGTGGGTTACACCCTTAATTAGGAGTCACAGATTGGACACAGATTGGTAGCTAAGCCACGCTGACCAAAGGAAGCACCCTAGGACGCTTAGATTGGCTTTAAACCCACCTTGACATAGGAAACCATCCTTGAATAGGAGTTGTATGAGCCCTTGCAATGATTGTTTGTGATTAGGTGCTTAGTGTGAGTTATGGGACGTCTCCAAACGTTGTCCATATCCACATGTAAGAAGAAAGAGGTGTGAGACGCTTCGGCACTTGTTCACATCCTCATATGGGCTGATATATATAATCCAACTCACCTTGATGCATATAGTTGAAGGGACCTACCTAACTTTCTAACCTTCTATTCTATTTCGTTCTCTCTCACAGATGGTGAGAGGAAACGCCGGCCGAAGGAACGTCCAGGAGGATAACCATGGTGAAGTTCCTGCTAACCCGGGAGCTGGCGAAAACCATCTGGAAAGGTTGATGGCCATGCAAAACCAGCTTATGCAAACCATGATCCAAACTTTGGGTCAGTTGTAGGCCAACCAAAACCCCGTTCCGGCACCACCGCCGGCTCATAACAGGTTGGGAGAGTTCATGAGGACTCAACCACCCACCTTTGCTCAAGCTAGTGATCCCATGGAGGCCGATGATTGGTTAAAATCCATGGAGAAAAAGCTTGCCATTGTTCATTGCAATGACATAGAGAAGGTTCTCTTCGCGTCGCACCAACCTATGGGAGCCGCTGCTAACTGATGGGATGCCCTGAGCAATGCTCATGCTGACCCGGAGACAATCACTTGGACTGAGTTCAAGGAAAGTTTTCGCTCTCACTACATCCCTGCTGGTGTAATGATGCTCAAAAGGCAGGAGTTCGAAGGTCTCCGCCAAGGACAGAAAAGTGTGAATGAGTATCTCAACAAATTCATACAACTGTCCCGGTATGCCCCCAAAGATGTCAACTTAGACCAGATGAAGCAGTACCTGTTCATGAGAGGGCTGAACAATGAGATCCAGGTTCAGCTCCTCAACAATGACTACGTAATCTTCCAGAAGCTGGTTGACAAGGCCATAGTGGTTGAAAACAAGATCCAAAAGATCGAGCGAGAGTGCAAGAGGAAGATGCCATACCAGCCCCAAGGGAGCAACGTACGACCTCGGTACATGCCCCCGGCAGCACCGCAGTATGGATCGACCACTCCTGCATACCGCCCTGGTCAACCACCATAGCAACAACTCGTTGCTCCAGCACCTCGCTTGCCCATGCCTCCTGCGCCCCGACCTAACAATGGCGCCCCTGTTCAAAACCCCTGCCCCAACGTACCTGCTGCCGTAGGCAACAGGGCATGCTTTGCATGCGGGGAAGTAGGCCACTTCGTGAATCAGTGCCCGAGGAGGGGCCCTGGACAGCAAGGTAACGTGCCCAAGCAGAACCAGCGACCGAACGGAGGGAACAATCAAGGAAGCCATGGACAACATAACTATGCTCGTGGCCATGTGAACCATGTCACTGCCGAGGAAGCACAACAGGCTGAGGACGTCGCAATTGGTATGTTCCTTGCCAACTCCAACCCAGCCGCCATTTCATTTGATTCTGGAGCATCGCATTCCTTCATATCATCCAAATATGTTGCCAAACATCATCTACCCGTATCCCACTTAGAATGTGCTATGTTAGTTAATTCTCCCGGAGGAGAAATGAGGACTAATATAGCATGTCCTAAAGTAAGCCTTAAAATAAGGGGGGGTAGACTTCCTTGCCAACCTTATTGTCTTGGACTCCCAAGGGATTGACATCATACTCGGGATGGATTGGTTAAGCAAGCACAACGGAGTAATCCAATGTGCTGAAAGGAGCGTGCAGTTGACAAACGAGCACGGTATTCGTGTCGAGTTTGAGTCAGCCCAGCGAACAACCGAATGGGCAAATTTGAACCACGTCGAAGGAGCAACATTGGACAGCATTCCAGTGGGTTAGGAATTTTCGGACGTATTCCCGGAAGAGCTTCCAAGTATGCCACCTGACCGGGACATTGAGTTTGCCATAGATTAGGTACCCGGAACTGCACCCATAGCCAAGATACCCTATAGGATGCCCGTCAATGAGCTAGTTGAACTCAAGAAGCAAATTCAAGAACAGTTGGAGAAGGGTTTTATCTGTCCAAGCTCGTCACCATGGGGAGCTCCGGTGCTCTTCGTAGACAAGAAAGATGGAATCCAAAGGATGTGCGTGGATTATAGGTCTCTCAACGAGGTAACAATCAAGAACAAATACCCTCTGCCCCGTATAGAGGACCTATTCGACACAATGAAGGGAGCCCGAGTGTTCTCCAAGATTGATCTTCGGTCGGGATACTTCCAGCTGAAGATTAAGCCCTCCGATATACCTAAGACAGCCTTTCGGACACGGTATGGTTCGTATGAATATACCGTCATGTCTTTTGGGTTGACAAATGCACCCACATACTTCATGTACCTTATGAATAAGGTTTTCATGGAGTACTTGGACAAGTTCATCGTGGTTTTCATCGACGATATTATGGTGTATTCAAAAAGTGAAGAGGAGCATGAAGAACATCTGAGATTGACCTTGCAGAAGTTGCGTGAGCATCAATTGTATGCCAAGCTCAACAAGTGTCAATTTTGGCTAAAGGAAATATCTTTCTTAGGCCACATTATCTCCAAGGAAGGGGTATCGGTTGATCCTGAAAAAGTGAGAGATGTTCTGAAGTGGGTCCAACCGCAGAGCGTGAGGGATATTCGGAGTTTTCTTGGGATGGCAGGATACTATCGACGCTTCATTAAAGACTTCTCTAAGATAGCAAAACCTATGACGGAGTTGCTAATGAAGGGAAAGGTCTTTCAGTGGACACCAACCTGCCAAGGATGTTTTGAGGAACTCAAGAAAAGGCTAACCACAACACCAGTTCTGGTATTGCCAGACATAAGCAAGAGCTTTGACATATATTGTGACGCATCCAGACAGGGGCTCAGATGTGTGCTCATGCAAAAAGGACAAGTGGTAGCCTATGCCTCAAGGCAATTAAAGAAGCACGAGCTTAATTATCCTACATATGACTTGGAGTTAGCAGAAGTGGTGCATGCATTGAAGATTTGGAGACATTATATCCTTGGTCATCGATGTGAGATCTATATGGATCATAAAAGCCTCAAGTACATATTTACCCAAATGGATTTGAATTTGAGGCAACGGCGATGGTTAGAGCTTATCAAGGATTACGATGTTGGAATTAACTATCACCGAGGGAAGGCCAATGTGGTAGCTGATGTATTGAGCAGAAAGGGAGCATGTCACCAACTCACGGTTCTGGAGCTACCACCCGAACTACGTAAGGAGTTCGAACGGTTACACCTCAGATTCTTGAACAATATGGAAATAATGGAGATCCACTCTTCATTGGAGCAAGAAATAAGAGAGGGCCAAGCAATCGATGAGGGGATCAAGGAGATTAAGGAAAGAATCCAACAAGGAATAGAGAAGGATTTCAAGGAGGATGAGAAGGGAACGCTTTGGCTAGGAAAAAGGATTTGTGTGCCTAACGTAAAACATCTCCGCGACAGGATATTGAAGGAGGCACATGATTCACCCTATTCCATACACCCTCGAAGCACTAAAATGTACAAGGACTTGAAAACTTGTTATTGGTGGGATGGTATGAAAAGGGATATAGCCGAATACGTTGCCCTATGCGACACATGCCAACGGGTGAAGGCCGAACACCAAAAACCCGCTGGATTGTTGCAACCTTTGAAGGTACCAGAGTGGAAGTGGGAAGACATAAGTATGGACTTCATCGTCGGGTTGCCACGTAGTCAGTCAGGGTACGACTCCATTTGGGTTATTGTGGACCGATTGACAAAAACCGCCCATTTTCTCCCTGTAAAGGCCAGTTACAATGTTGCACAATTAGCCGAGTTGTACATGGAACAGATCGTGTGCCGTCATGGAGTCCCGAAGAGGATAGTCTCAGATCGAGGTTCTCAGCTTACCACTAGATTCTAGAAAAAGCGGCAGAAAGCCATGGGTACACGACTGGATTTTAGCTCCGCCTATCATCCACAAACTGACGGACAAACCGAAAGGACAAACCAAATTTTGGAGGACATGCTGAGAGCTTGCGCCTTGAAACGAGGGCGTAGTTGGGATAGGAGTTTACTGTATGCCGAATTCTCCTATAACAACAGCTATCAAGCTAGCTTGAAGATGTCACCTTTTGAAGCGTTATACGGTAGGCGGTGTAGAACACCACTGTTCTGGAACGAAACCGGAGAGAACCAGGTGTTTGGACCCAAAGTGCTACAAGAGGCTGAAAAGCAAGTCCAAACGATACGGGAGAACTTAAAGGCTGCTCAGTCACGACAGAAATGCTATGCGGACAATAGGCGAAGGAAGTTGACTTTCGAAGTAGGAAACTTCGTATACCTTAAGGTATCGCCTATCCGAGGCCAACGACGTTTCAACATCAAAGGCAAGCTAGAATCTCGCTACATCGGACCATTTAAGATTTTGGACAAGCGAGGAGAAGTAGCCTATCAACTAGAGCTCCCAACCCACCTCTCTGACGTACATGACGTGTTTCATGTATCCCAACTCAAGAAGTGCTTGAGAGCACCCGAGGAGCCAGTATCAATGGGAGAACTTGAACTTCAAGAGGATCTGACTTATGCGGAACAGCCTGTCCGAATCTTGGATGTAAAGGAAAGGGTCACCCGGAACAAGGTGATTCAATGGTGCAAGGTGCAATGGAGCCATCACACCGAAGCTGAAGCCACATGGGAGCGTGACGAGGATATCAAGGCAGAATTTCCCCATCTATTTTCTACTAACGAATCTCGAGGGCGAGATTCAATTTAAGGGGGGTAGATTTGTGACACCATCATCTCTGGTGTCAACATATATTCACGTTTTATGAAGAGAAAAACATTTTAAGAAAAATAGGAACAGAGAAAGTTATCAAAAGGATAGCCAGTAAGAGCCGGGTCCAGTTCATATAAGAGTGCCGAAGACAACTTCTGCAGCCGCTGGCCACGTGGCGTGTTCGGAGCTCATCCCTGCGAAGTAGGGAGAGGCCGCCGCTAAGCTGGCTATGTGGCAGGCTCGGGGCTCGTCTCCGCAAAGGAGGAGAGGTCTGACCGTGCGGGACACGTGTTGCCCACGGAGCTAGCCTCTGCGGAAGAAGCAAAGGCATTTTTCGTAGGACACATGTCACCTTCGGAGCTAGTCGTCACAGAAATCAGAGGACCAGTCGCACGGGGTACGTGTCGATCTCGGAGCTCATCTCCGCAAGGTCCGGTTCTATCAAACACGTGTTGCCACCGGAGCTTATCTCCAGGAGGTCCGTCGCTACTGGACACGTGTCAAACTCGGAGCTCGTCTCTAAGGAAATAAGAGAAGAAATACCGGCACTAATATGTGGCGCACGCGGAGCTCACCGACGAAGAAGAGGGAAGTCTTGCTCGCTTGACACGCGGCACAACCGGAGCTCGTCTCTGCGGAGAAGGAGATACCAGGCCCCGGAGGACACGTGGAGCTTCTGGAGCTCATTACCGCGGAGGTAACGAGTTCTGGAGCGGTTTTTACGCGTAAGAATAACGGTATGTAAAACCAACCTGAATTCCACGATGTTACTAAAGATAAGACATTTGGATACAACAACGATCTGAATAGGACTCATACTCGGGATACAATCATATTAGGACTCTTCTCTTCCCAATCATAAATAGAACCAGAACCTCTGGCCGAAACCACAAACTTCTTTTCCAACTCCTGAGCCGACGACTTAGAGCCCTAGCCCTAACTTGCCGAGTAAACCATCGTCGAAGCGCAACAAGGGAGATCGCCGAAGGATAACCGAGCGGTCTGAGGAGGACCTCGAAAACCAAGAAGAACGTAAGATAGGGCTCCGATACCACCTTACGACATCGTTGTGTTCTCTTTGCACCTGTTCTTTGATTCCTTTCAAAAAGAAGCCTTCTCGTGGATAGATCACTTGATGATCAGGTTGATCCAAAGACAAGATCATCGCCACGATCCGAACACCTCTGTCCAAACAAAGCCATACAAGAACTCGTGCGAACCAATCTAATAAAAGCTAATCATAGGATAGCATGCATATGCATCATCGCATCTAGTTTAAGGTTTGTGCATGATATTGATTGCTGTGAATCTTGTATGCACGTGATCCTACCTTGCAGGACAAGCTCAGGGAGCTGTCTACAACGAGCTGCAGCAACAAGGTTTTGAGATCGAAGAACCCCCGGAACCGCAAGTACAAGGCAAGTGATCCTTGACCATATTAATCCTATGTTTTGGGTAAAACTAGTTTGTTTTGCGAAAAGGTGTGTGTGCTGAGTCAAGCATGATGGGAAACCCTTTTTATAGGAGTTTACTAGCTTTGGTTAAACCAACCTTGTCACCAGGGATGTTTATGAGTCGGGTATGGTTTTTACTTTTATGCTTCGCTGAGTCCATGGGATTGGGAAGCGAGATAGATGTGTCTAGCTAACTGCACTCGTAATGATAATGAGAAACTGATGTTGTTAATGAACATGGATCGGAGGGAGATCTAGGCAAGACTGGGTTTGTGAATGAGGTAGCATGAGATGGTGGTTTTACTTGCCGTAGATCTAAGGACCGGTTCATGCATGCACATGCCAGGATAACAGTGCCACCACAAGGCCAAGTATGGGTGCGGCTTAGCTGAGTAATTAGGTAAGTTGCTAGAGTCGAGTGAGGACTGCACTGGGAACTGCATGGCACAAAAAGGGGCCCGTGGGTGGGAGAATTGGAGATTCTAGCCTGCTGGTGAAACCTTAGTGAGTCCATACATCTAGTAACCCCTTTGTAAAGGCTATTTTGTGATCTCTTGGCCATACATCGACGGTTGTGTACTGGTATAATGGAGGTTCTGCAGTCGCCGACGGGTGACAAAATCACAAACTTGTGGGTAAAGAGGTACACACTCTGCAGAGTTATTAAAACTATCATGATAGCCGAGCTTACGGTCAAGAGCACCTGGCTAAACTGCCATGATTAGTTGGGATGGTTATTGGGAATGTTCTTGGTTATGGTTAATGAGTTTGTTTATGGTTTGATTGTTGGGGCTGTTGAGTCCGGGTGATGGGATGGTTGCATGCCTGTTGAGTCATGACATGAGATTGGTCTCTGTGCGAGACAAAGTTGTTTTATGAGATGAGATAGTAACGAATACGGGAAAGTATTCGTGAGATGGTACCGAATACGAGAAGGTATTCGTGAGTATGAATAAAGGTTGGTTAATGTTCAGATGGAACACAGAAAGGGATGAAGGTATGTTGGTAATTTTAATTAATGCTGGGATTACATTCATCTAAAGTTAAGTTGCTGTTTTATCATGGTTTTATAAATTTGCTTTTCTGCAAATGAGCCTTTTTATTCCTACCTTGTTATGAGCTGCATATCATGTGTTTCCCGCACTTGCTGAGTACATTATTGTACTCAAACTTGCATTATTATTTCATCATCAGCAGTAGGAGAAGCCTACTATGAATACCAAGTGGAGCATTAAGGCGTGTGATCTATTCTCAACCTTGGCTGTGGAGGGAGTAGAGATGGAGCCACTTCTGCTTAGATTTGCTTCCACATTAGTTAAATCGCTTCCGCATTAGAATAAGATTTCCGCTGCATAGAAATAAAGACTTCCACTGTGAGCATGAGTCCAAGACTCATGAGACATTGTAATAAACTCTGTTTATTCGTGGTAATATATATTCTGAATTCAGTTTGTGGATCATATGTGTATGTGTGATGAACAATCCTGGGCACACATATGCATTAGTTCTCGGTTCCGTGGTTTTCCACAGAATTGAGGGCGTCACACTTCATCCCGGTGAATACACGTTACAATGCCGGCAAATATGTGGAGCTGTACATAGCGAAGATTCTATGCTTATATGGGATACCCAAGACCATCGTCTCTGATCGAGGTGCATTATTTGTATCTCGCTTTTGGGAGCAGCTACACGCTGCTTTGGGTACTAAGCTGATTAGGAGCTCCGCCTACCACCCTCAGACAGATGGCCAAACAGAGAGGGTGAATCAGGTTCTGGAAGACATGTTGAGAGCTTGTGCCATCCACCACGGTAGGAACTGGGATGATCATCTACCGTTGGCAGAATTCTCGTACAACAACGGCTATCAGGCGAGTATCAAGATGGCACCTTACGAAGCTCTCTACGGTCGCAAATGCAGCACCCCATTAAACTGGTGCGAGTCCGGTGAAAGGGTAACATTCGGGGTTGATGTGGTGAACGACGCCGAAGAGCGCGTTCGGACGATTCAAGCTAATTTGAAGGCCGCTCAATCCCGGCAAAAGAGCTACGCTGATAAGAGGCGTAGGCCGTTGCACTTTGACATTGGTGAACACGTGTACCTCCATGTGTCTCCGATGAAGGGCGTTGTCGGTACCCTCAATATGAGGTACCCCCGCGCACAGGGGAAACTGCCTGAGGACCTCGCCCTTCTCCGCGGGGAGAGCTCCGAAGGCGCCATGTGTCCAGCGGGGCCAGATAACCCTCTCCTAAGAGGTAAGCTCCGGGCCCGCCACGTGGCCAACTGAGCCGGACCTTCCCCCTCCGCAGGGAGAGCTCCGGAGGCTCCACGTGTCCAGCGGGGCCAGACCTCCCACTCCTCAGAGGAGAGCTCCGGGCCGGCCACGTAGCCAGCAGAGCCGGACCTCCCCCCTCCGCGGGGAGAGCTTCGAAGGCTCCACGTGTCCCGTGGGGCCGGACCTCCCTCTCCTCAAAGGAGAGCTCCGGGCCCGCCACGTGGCCAGCAGAGCAACGCTACCTGCCCCCGCGCGGTAGGCGGCAAGAGTAAAGACGTGCCATACCTTGCCCGTACAAGGTATTCAAGACCCGCGCCTTCCCAAGGCGCGGAGACGCGGAGCACGCCTCTGTCAGGTGCCGTTGTGCCCAGTCACAATGCAGACTGGCGCGCCGCGTCAGAGACTACACGCCAATAAACACAGTGACAAGACATCCCCTGCCTTCCCCGCCATCATCAACCATTACGACTAGCTTGCGGCACGGGCAGGGCGGCAGAACGAAGACTCGGAAGCCCTTGCCAGAGACAACTACCGGCGTAAGTGCAGATACGGTAGATGGCAGGCAATCTCCCTGGGACCACCTGTCGGGTCCCGGGCCTACCTTGTAAGCCACTCAATCCTTGGACTATAAAAGTCTCGGGTAGGCAACGTTAGCAAGGGTTCGCACCCTAGTAGTTTGACACTCCAGCCATTCACACCCTTAGGTCATCCTCAAGCTCAGGACTCCGGTTCTGAGTAACTAGCAATACAACGAGCAACTCTGCTCACCGTGGACGTAGGGTTTTACGCTCCGGCGGCCTGAACCACGTAAAAATCCCTGTGTCAAGCTTCTCCCTCAATCGTCCTTAACGCATAAGCTCTCCGTGAGTGACTAGCCCCTCCGAAAAAGAACCTCCGCGGGCTGCCCAGAGAAGACCCGAGGGAAGTGTCGGCTACACACTTCGACATTTGGCGTGCCAGGAAGGGGGCTTTTCCCTTGCGCAACGAGCTTCTGCTGACGAAGATGACGAAGCTTCCTTCAGCGGCAAGCTCTCCCCGCCCACGTTCACGACGAACGGTGACTAGCGGGGACTATGTCTCGACACACTCAGGATGGAGTGTGTCGGCGCAAGCTAGAAGCCAGCAGCCGACTCCGGCAGCGCAGGCTCCAGCTAGCATGAGATACTCTGCAGCGCTGAGTGTCTCCCGCGGGGTCGCACTAGCTGCAGCACGAGCGCTACTGCGCAATCCGCCTGCTTGGGACGCACCTCGGTCAGCGACCCAGCAGTGGATTAGCAACGTAGACCGTCTCGTCGTTGCCGCCGCCAACCCTCAACTTCGGCGGAGACGACGTCCCAGTAAACCGGCTGTGTTGCTGACGTGCACATCAACATTTGGCAGGCAGACGGCAGACACTCGCTACACCAGGCTCCCATCGGCGGACCTGAGGTTGGAGCTGGAGCGACACCACTTGAGCAAAGATGCCCGAGTGCTCATCGAGCGATGGCAAGAAAAGCGTCGCAACCTTGAGGCCGGCGACAGCATGTCGACCGCCTCGACCCAGCCTGAGGCGCAGACCTTCGCCACACGATCTCTGCCCCAGGCATACGCCACGCAGAATATGCCCCAGCCATATGCCTTGCAAATGGTGTCCCTGGTCTATGGCGGAGACTTACCCATACCGGGGTATACGGTGCCAACGGCGAACCAAGCGTTCGCGGCACCAACACCTGCAGCAACAGGAGCAGGATGTGCGGCCCTAGCGCGACATCTTTGCTTCGTGAAGTGGTCGCGCAAGTTCCGGACGCACCTGCCTGAGAAGTACGATGGCAGCGTCAACCCGGCGGAGTTCCTCCAGATCTACTCCACCGCCATCCTTGCTGCAGGAGGGGACGAGGCCGTCATGGCCAACTACTTCCCCGTCGCCTTGACCGGCCCAATGTAAGGGCCTCAGTTTTGGCACACATTTGAAGTGTTCATCACCACACCACACCAATTTTCGCTCCATTTGGAGTTGATCTTGACATGAGCTAAGTGGGACGAATTCAAACTTTATTTGAATTCAAAACTGAACTTGTGCTGAAATTCACTCAAACCCAACCCAATTTGAATTCTATTCAATTCAAATGGCTCAGGGGTGAACAATTTGAATCACCAGGGGTATTATGGGGCTCACTGTTTGCAACAGTGATTAGGAGTAAATTTCATAGGTTAAAACCCCGGGTGGGGCCCACAGGTCATAGAGGGGAGAAGGAGAAACTTGCACCAAAAGTCAGAGTCTCGGTGGGAAATTCCACCGAGCAGCTGTCGGCTGTGCCACCGAGCAGCTACCGGCGCCACCAGCTGCTTCCCTCTCTGCGCGCTGGCGCCCAGGGCGGCTGGCTCGCGCCCCCACGCGACCGGCACCGCCTCAGCCGAGCAGGAGTCGGCCGGCTTTATCTTGTCGTGGGCAAACCCGAGCAGCGGCATTGTTTCTCACCGCAGCTCTCTGCTCAATCGGGAAAACCAGCAAAACCATCTCCTCCTTCGTCCCTGAGCTGCTAGACAGGCACCTGAGCTCGCACTTCACCTCCCCAACGCCAGAAACCCCGAGCTCCGACCTCCTTTGCCCAAAGACGATCGCCACCGCGGCTACCTAGCCTCAGCCGAGAGTCAGGCGCCCAAGGCAGCGTTCCACAGGCGTTTTCACGGTCCAGCGAGAGAGGCAACAGGAGCGCGCGACCACCGTGCGGCTCTCCTCCAAGTTTGGAAGCCAACCGTGAAGAATCCGCAGAGAATTTCTAGTTTTTGCTCCGGCGACCGTAAACCAAGCTTCCGGTACGGTTTCCTTAAATTTCGCTCTATGATCTTTCGGAGGTCATCAAATCTTGCATGTAGACGCTGGACTAGCCGGCGATCAAGTTCTTTTCTGCATCCGTAGCGTGAGACTGTCTAGGAGTGACGATTTTCGAGCTCGATCGAGGGCGGTCATGGCGGGCACGATCGGTCGCACGGTGCAGACCGACTTGCCGCCATCCCTGAACCCTTTTGATACCTTGTCGAGCTTCCTAGAGGTACACTGATGCTGTAGGGCCGTTTGTTCGAGGTGTTGGCGGGTTTAGAAACCACGGTCGACGGTGTCGAACCTCAACCGAGGCAGCGGCACGTCGCCGAGCTATTTCCGGTCACCCCCAGCCCGACCTGACACCACCAACGTGTTCGTCGACGTCGACAGCCCCCTAGCGGCGAGTTTCAGCCCCTGGGAGGTCCGGCAGCGGCGAGCCGGCGGGCCCCGAGCCTGCTCCGGCAAGGTCGGCGGCGCGGGCGTGAGAGAACGGCGGGAGGAAGACGAAGCCGGCTGGCCCACGTGTCAGCGGCTGAAGAGTTTAAACCGGGATCGGGTGTGGCCGGGGATCGGTTGTGCTGGCGCGCAAAATACCCTGTGAGCTCCGGTGTGCCGGACACCTCCGCGCTCGACACGTGTGGTATCTCCGGTGTGCCGGACACCTCCGCGCTCGACACGTGTCCCTGCGGGCCCGAGAGTTTAAATTTTTCCCCCGATTTTCAGGATTATTCCAAACTTCAAATCGTCATAACTTTGGCAAGAAAGCTCCAAATCGAGTAAACCAAATTTGGTTGGATTTAGCTCTCTGAGCACTTTCCAGCAATACCAAATTGCATTTAAATTTACATGTAGTATCGTATTCAACGTGTAGCCATTGAAGAAGAGACCCCGGAAGTGCTGGATTTCCATCTTCCGGACGAAGAACTAACTACTGACCAGCAGCAACAAGACAAGCCCCGGTTTGCATTAACCCTTTTTATAAGTCTTACTTTGTTTACATGTGTCATATGAAGTATGTATGTGCATTAGGTATAGGATGAATGGAACCCCACTTGCATAACCAAAGGTTCCTAAAAGAGTGAGGGTAGTGTCTAAGATCTCGAGTAGGCAGGCTATGCTTAATGAGTCATAGGACTTCGGTACAAGTCGAGTAGTTGGAATCTACTCGCGAGATAGGCATTGGGACACACGGGTTCGGTTGAGTGACGCGAGATCACTTTAGTAATGAAAATGAGAATAGGCAGGGGCTAGGGCGCAGCAAGAGGGAGTCTTGTGTGTGCATCCCTGCCCGTGTCGATTGAGGACCGATCCGTGTGCGGCCCTTCTGAACAAGTATTGAACGTACCGAAGGCATATCGGATATATGGGCCCCGATAAACTGATGTAGCCTAAACCTCCGGGCGTCGAGGCATAACACACCAATTTATAGGTGTAGGCTGAGGGCAGCAAGGTGGAAATCTGCCAACGGGCATAGAGAGATGCTCCGTGTGGGGAACCTCATGCTCGTTTAGTTGTGACCGGTTCTACGTTTCGGCTGTTGGGTGAAAGGTTGTCCCGTACGACATCGAGTGAGCGTGCTGTGCAGCTCCACGGGTGGGCGTACATGACGTGCTCTTTGGGTTTCCCTGCAGGTGTATATCGAGTCGATTCACCGTCCCTCGCGGTGACGAGTACCGCTTGTTCACTGCATCGTAACGTAGACTAACGAATGAAATGTTATGATTCAATATTGCTGTTATGATATAATTGTATTGTTACATGTGTGCCACCAAATATTGCTCACTAAATTTCAGCTTCATGAACCGTTAACTTGTTGCTAAAAGATGAACTAAGGATGAACTTGTAGGCGTGTCCATTTGCTGCAACATTGCTATCCTATGTCATGGTACACCTCATGTAGAGTTTCATGCTTAGGTGAGTCGGTTAAGCCTTGTTGAGCCCTCGTGCTCATGGTTGCTGCTTAAGTGTTTTTCAGGTGGGGAGCCACCCACGGACTCGGAGTACGAGTCCACCGGCGATGGTTACCCTCCGTCGGGGACCACGGCTGAGTGGGAGCCGTACACGCCGCGCTGAGCTGAGGAGTGCAGCTAGTGTGGGTTGCCCTAGGGCTGGGCAACCACTTTTGCTTGATAGGCGGGCGTGAGTTGTATAGTGTAGACTTCCGCTGTGTAATATAAACAATAGTTGTAACTGAAGTTTGAACCTGTTTGTACAGTTTCAGTTGTTTTTCCCATGTAATATATTGGGTTCTTATGACGTGTGCTGTCGGGTGTCGCATCGTGCGGCACCACCCTCTGCGGTCCTGGATGAGCGGATTCCGGTCCGCCTCACCCAGCCCGGTCTTGGCTCATGAATCTCCCCTAGGGTTCCATAACCTACTGGGGAGAGCTCTGCCGGCAGTTCTCTGCTAACTTCGGCAGCTCCTACACCCGACCTGGCACGGAGCTCGACCTCCATGCCGTCCAGCAACAACCTGGAGACACGCTGCGCTCCTTCATCCAGCGGTTCTCCCAGGTACGGAACACCATCCCGCATATCCAAAATGCTTCTCTGGTGATGGCGTTCCGGCAGGGTGTTCGGGACAAGAAGATGCTTGAGAAGCTCGTGACCAGAGAGGTTCGCGACGTCTCAGAGCTCTTCAGCCTGGCGGACAAGTGCGCCAGGGCAGCAGAAGGGCGGAACTGGCATTCACAGCCAGCCTCCGAATCAGGAGGACAGCCCGAATCTGGCGCTGCTTCCCATGGAAGCAGCAAGAAGATCAAGAACTGGGGCGGTGGCAAGATGAAGCCACCGACCGCAGCTCCCGTTGCTGCAGCAGCAGCACCCAGTGGAGCTCATGGGCCACGCCCCGACAAGAGGCAGCGACAGTCACCAGCTCCAGATGGTGACCAAGGTGAGCCGTGCGCCGTGCACAACACCAGCAACCATACTGCTGCTGAGTGCTGGGAGATTCATAAGCTCGCGGAGCGCTTCCACAAGAGGAAGCAACTGCGTGCTGACGCCCCTCCCTTCCGTCAAAGGGAGGGCAAGCAGAAGGTCGACACCCAAGACAACGTCGACCACCAAGTGGAGTTCCAGGAGCCTCAGCGCGCCGTGAAGGCGGTGCGCAACCATGAGGACTCTAGCTCCAGCGATGACGAGCGCCGGAAGATGCTCTACGTCATCTACGGCGGGTCCGATGACCCCTCGTCCCGAAGCGCGGTTAAGACTCTGCGCCGAGCGGTAGCGTCAGTGGCTCCTCTCCCAAGTGTCGCGCCGCACCTCAAGTGGGTGGGAACCCCCATCAGCTTCGATGCCACCGACTGCCCCAGGAACATGGCTGGGGCCGGTCAACTACGGCTCTTGGTAGCACCCACCGTCGCCAACGTGAGGATGTACCACGTTTTGGTAGATGGCGGGGCTGGGCTGAACCTCATCAGCCACGCAGCTTTCCAGAAGCTGCAGATCCCGATGGCCAAGCTCACCCCATCGAGCCCGTTCTCAGGGGTAGGGCCGGGACAAGTCGTTCCCTATGGCAACATCAGCCTTCCGGTGACATTTGGGGCATCGGACAGCTATCGGACAGAGTACATTCTGTTCGACGTGGCGAAGATCGACCTCCCCTTCAACGCCATAATCGGCAGGCCAACCCTGTATCGATTCATGGCAGCAGCCCACTATGGCTAACTTGTCTTGAAGATGCCTACACCAACAGGCGTCCTCAAGATCCGTGGAGACCGCACTGCTGCAGTGTCAGCCTTGGAGAAGCTCCAAGCACTTGCAACAGCTCGAGCACCAGCCCCTGGCAGTGCAGAACCGGAACGGCTCCACCCGAGTGCACGCCACCGTGCCTCTACCTCAGCACCACGAGTGCAACCCCTCAACGAGGGCGACATCCCCCTGAAGGTCGTCCAAGTCGGCGCCGATGCTGCCCAGACCACCCGGGTAGCCGGGGGCCTGGACAGCAAATAGGGAGGCGCGCTCATCACCTTCCTCTGGCACAATGTCGACGTGTTTGCATGGCAGCCGTCGCAGATGCCAGGGATCCCTAGGGAGGTGATCGAGCACCACCTGAAGATCTTCACCGATGCCCGGCCAGTCCAACAGAAACCTCGCAAGCAGTCCATCAAGCGGCAGAACATCATCCGAGAAGAAATCAAGAAGCTGCTGGACGCTGGCTTCATACGGGAAGTCCACCACCCCCGGTGGTTGGTGAACCCCGTCGTCGTCCCGAAGGCCGGCGGGAAGTTCCGGATGTGCATCGACTACACCAGTCTCAATAGGCATGTCCCAAAGATCCATTCCCCCTCTCTAGAATAGATCAAATAGTAGACTCGACATCAGGCTGTGATATGCTATGCTTCCTAGACGCCTACTCGGGTTTTCCTCAGATCCCTATGTCTAGAGAAGATGAGGAGCACACTTCCTTCATCACAGTAGACGGCCTGTATTGTTATGTCTCTATGCCTTATGGCTTAAAGAATGATCTTCCCACCTTTGTACGTGCAATGCACAAAACCTTTGGAGAGCTAATAAGAGACCTAGTCGAGGTGTATGCCAATGACATCGTTGTCAAGGTCAGGCAGAGTTCATCCTTGTTGGATAACCTGGCCCTAGTCTTTGACAAACTGCGCTCCACGCGCACCAAGCTGAACCCCGACAAGTGTGTGTTCGGCGTATCCTCTGGGAAGCTCCCAGGATTCCTGGTCTCACACCGAGGAATTGAGGCCAACCCAGAGAAGATCAAGGCTATCAACGTGATGCGGCCCCCGCCCGCATCAGAGATGTCCAGAAACTCACGGGATGCATAGCCGCGCTGAGTCGGTTCATACCGAGGCTTGCAGAGCGAGCGCTCCCCATCATTAAGCTCCTGCGCAAATCCACTCCATTTGCTTGGACCGACGAAGCAGAAGAAGCTTTCCAGGAGTTGAAGCAGCTCCTGACGACCCTACCCATCATGGTAGCCCCCAAGCCCGAAGAGCATTTGTTGCTCTACATCGCGGCAACAACTGAGGTGGTGAGCATGGTCCTCGTTGCAGAACGGCTGGACCCCTCGTCACCGCAGCCTGCTCCGATAGCAGAAGACAAGCACTAGGAGACCCCGGAGGTCCAAGACGACCTCCCGGACCTCCAAGACAACCTCCCGGAGGTCCAACGGGACCACCCGGAGCTCCAAGACAACCTCCCGGAGGTCCAACGGGACCTCCCGGAGCTCCAGGATAACCCCTCGGAGACCCAAAGGAACCTCCCAGGAGGACAAGACGTCCTCCCGAGGGTCCAGCATGACCACCTGGAAAACCAGCGGGATCTCCCGGAGGTATAAGGCGGCCTAGGAGCCTTCGAGTCCCAGCTCCCGGAGGCTCCCCCGGACCCATCTACCTCCTGTCGGCCTGAGCCAGTGGATGAGGACATCTCAGGCCCGGGAGGGAGGGTCCGGACCATCCAGAGGCCTGTCTACTACATCAGTGAAGTCCTCCACGACGCCAAGACAAGGTACCTGGAGGTCCACAAGCTGCTGTATGCAGTACTCGTGGCATCCAGGAAGCTCCACCACTACTTTCAAGCCCACCGGATCTCGGTAGTCACCTCCTACCCTCTAAAGGCGCTCCTTCACAGCCCCAACACGACCGGCAATGTCGCTAAATGGGCAGCGGAATTGGCGGAGTTTGAGCTGGACTTCCTTCCTCGCCATGCAGTCAAGAGCCAAGCACTGGCTGACTTCGTGGCCGAGTGGACACCAATGAAGGCTAACCCAGGGGGTCACGAAGACGGTGAACCAAAGGCCCGAGCTCCGGTCTTCACCGGGCCTCACTGGACGCTCTTCTTCGACGGCTCCTCACGAAAGCAGGGGGCCGATGCTGGCGTACTGCTTCTCATGCCATCGGGGGAGCAGTTTGGGTACATGGTGCGTCTCAATTTCAAGGCAACCAACAACATGGCAGAGTATGAAGCGCTCATCTTTGGCCTAAAGACAGCCCTGTCTCTGGGCGCTCGCCAGTTGTTGGCACAGGGCGACTCCCAGCTAGTCATCAAGCAAGTTAAGGGTGAATGCTCCTGCAATGACCCACAGCTAGCTGCTTATCTACTCCACGTGCAGATGTTGGAGAAAGACTTCCTTGCCTTGGACCTGCGCCATGTACCGCGCGCTGGCAATGCCGCAGCCGACGACCTCTCAATGAAGGCCTCCACCGGTGCCCCTGTGTCGGAAGGAGTCTTCGAGAGGACGTTGCTGCAGCCCACAGCCCGGCCTGCCGAGCCGGACGAAGGGGGCTGGACCAGCACCTCGAAGCTGGCGGTCCCGGTGGCCCTGCAGCCATGGACGCCGCCAAGGATCGTAACCGTCACTGGGGACTCCGTGCAACCCAGCGCTCAAGATCCAGAAGCTCAAGTCAGACCCGATGCATGGATCACGGAGATCCGGGACTACTTGAAATACAACATCCTCCCTGATGAACGTGTATCCGCTGAACGGATCGTGCGCATGGCTAAAAGGTACGCGCTGGTAGAAGGGGATCTCTACCGGCGTCGCGCCAACCACGTCCTATTGCGGTGCATAACCCAGGGGGAAGGCTGCGACTTGCTCGCTGAGATCCATGGAGGCGAATGTCGGAGTCACTCTTCCTCACGCACGCTCGTCAGTAAAGCCTTCCGGCATGGCTTTTACTGGCCGACAGCACTCCAGGATGCCGTCAAGCTGGTCGAGAGCTGCAAGGCGTGCCAGTTCCACGCCAACCAGATCCACACACCGGCTCAGGCGGTTCAGATGATCCCGCCCTCGTGGTCGTTCGCCGTATGGGGGTTGGACATCCTGGGACCATTCCCCAAAGCCGTCGGGGGATTCCGGTGCCTCTACATCGCCATCGACAAGTTCACGAAGTGGCCGGAGGCCACACCCGTCGTCACCATCAACATGCAATCCGCTGTAAAGTTTATCAATGTAAAATCCCAAAAAATGGTAGCAAGAAAAATTCAGCTCATGTACACTTATGAAAAATGAGGGGAATTTAAACTTTGAATTATAATAAGTGTGAGTACAAAGTGAGGGTTTAGACTTCCCAAAACTTCCAAACATGGAGATCTAAATGCACAACTTGGATCTTCATAGTCCAAATATTCAACCTTCCAAATTTCAGCTCATTTGGAGGAGTTTTAATATTTGTTTGGGATTAAAAGGAGAAGCCCTCTAATCTGAATTTCAAATTCAGTTTCAAATTCCAATTCCCTCAATTTAAAAATTAGGTTTCACAAATGTGTTCTCCCCCTTTTAATAAGCAGCCATGCCAAAAATTGGAAATTTTGGAGCTGGTTTGCCATACTTTTGAGGCAATATAAAGTGGAGAATTCAAACTCTTTTTCAAATTCAAATGATCAATCCACATCCAATTTTCACACCCGAATTCAAACTATTTGAATTCAGCAAATTCAAACTATGACTTGGGGTTGAAGTCAAGTCTTTAATGTTGAGTTGCTGGTGGGAAAATATCAGAAAAAGTTGACTAAACAAAGAGGGGAGGTGGGGCCCATTTGTCAGCCACCCACTGGGGTTGCCGCCTCAGCCGACGGCGGTCGAACAGCGGGAGCGCGCCAGCTCCCAGTTGAACCCGCGCCCGAGGGAGAGCCCGCGCCACCTCCTGCTGCCTCGGTAGCTCGGTTGGATCATGGCAAAGGGTGCGCCGGAGCTGTTTTCCTTCTTCCCCTGCTATAACTCGCGCCTCCGCCGTTTCTTCCGTCCAGAACACCGCCGCCGTTCCTTCCGATCACACCACAGCCCTCCGAGCTCGGCTGCTCGAGCGCTCCACAGAAAAGAGCATCGCCAGACAGTGCTCTAGCTCGCCAGCACTTCTCCTTCCCTGCCCCGAACGTGATTGCTCCGGATATTGGCAGAATAGCCACGATCCTCGGGTGAACGCGGACGAACCGAAGGTGGTCGCCGTGGACAGCGCGGTACGCCGGTGTCACCGCCCCTTCCCTACACAAGAAAGGTGCGTTCACATGTCCTGATCGTGTAGCCGGAAACCGTTTAGCGATTGCTAGAACCGGTGGCGAGAATTTCACCGTTTCCCCAAACTGTACACCGACGGATAGAGCCGGGTCTAACCAAAAATTCATTGTGCTCGGGGTAGCTCCGCGCTAGATGAGCTTAGAGTAGCTCCAGCACATGCTTGCACATCTTCCCGAAGTCCTAGCAGCTCAAACGATCAAGTAGAGATGCCAGGTACCGAGTTTTTGTCGCCGCCGGAGTTTTGCGGGCTCGGGTCGCCGGTGAGGTCCCATCTCCGGTGGTTTCCATGGGAAGCGAGCCATGGGTTGGTGTTGTCCATGGGACACTGGTGATTTTGGAGCCAACCCTAGCCCGAAAGACCCACTGCTGAGGGAGAGCGAGGTCTCCGAAGTAAGATTCGATATGGACGCCGGTGCAAGCACCTTTCCGGCCGTTGTCATCGGCTCCCGACCCCACCATCGTGTTCAGCACGGTGTAGAACTCACAGGCGGCGAGTTTGACAAAGTTTGGACCACGGGAACCCCGTCCCGGCGAGCCTCGCCGACGTGCACCGCCGCGGGAGGCGCGGGCAGCGCGAGGAAGACGAAGGAGGGCCGGTCCCACCGGTCAGCCTCCGGGTGCGCCCGAGGATCGGTTTGTGGCGCCGGATTTGGTGCGGCTGCGCGGGAATAACCCCGTAGCCCCCGGTGTTGCAAAAATCTGACTGGTCCAAATTAAACCAGTGGGCCCAGCCCAATTATTTGAAGTTTGTATTAGGGAAATAATTCCAGAAATTAGCTGATCTTTGCAAGCCCATAACTTTGTGTAGAAAACTCGAAAAAGAGTGAAACCAATTTTGTTGGAATCCTCACGAGGAGTACTTCACAGAGAAACCAATTTTAGGCTATGAAAATGCCCAGGAATTTCTGTAGAATTGTTTCTAGTAAATCCTTTAGGGATTTATTACAGGAGCAACTCTTTATGAAATATTCCCAAATTTGGGTAGCAAATCCTCTCCATAGATACTGATCTCCAGTAAAAATTTGGGCTTCATTGGAGGTCATTTGCTAGGTCAAATTACCTTCTCAAGTTCAGCCTTTATTTGAAAATTCAAATTTAAACAGAAGCTTTTTCAGAACTCCTGTCTAAGTTCAAAAATTCATATCTCTCTGATGGTAGCTCCAAAAATGGTGAAACAAATTTTGTTATAACCATGGAGACTTACCCTAATCATATATTCCACCATTAGCTATGTCAAAGCTCCTTAATTGGGCTCAAAATTCAGAGAAGCATTGTACTTGTAGGAATTTTAAATACTACATTGTGCAATGACATGTCTCCAAATTTGGCTCAAATCATCCTTAGAGAGTCTAGTATCCACTGTAAAAATCCCAAAGCCAATTAAGGACTATAAATAGCAATAGCTATGAATAGAAGTCCAATTCTTATAAATTCTTAATACTTATACATCTATTTTGCTACATTCCATTTAGTGACCAAAGTTGAGGATACGCCGGAGCCTTTGGACGTCCTGCCACCAGAAGCTAACTTCCCGTTTAACTCGCAACCAGGCAAGCCCCGGTTTGCACTTAAGTACCTTTATTAAAGTTTTTCATTTGTATCACTTATGTCTAGGTTGAATTGTTTGCATTAGAGTTAGGGTGATTGAAACCCCACTTGCACAGCCTTTTAAATCCTATGGAGGGTTGGGCAGTTTACATACTCGACGAGTAGAGAATGCCATGCTAATGTATAGGATCTTGGTAGAAGTCGAGTGGTTGGAAGCTACTCACGAGATAGTACTTATCACCGGAAAGAAAAGAGGTAGATAACGGCTTGAGTTGTATGAAAATGAGACCCAGCAGGGGGGATAGGAAGCAGTGAGCAGAGGTCTCACGTGCGTAGCCCTGTTGGTGTCGGTTGTGTACCGTCCGTGTGCGGCCCTGCTGGACAAGTATCGAACAGTACCGGATGCATACTGGCATATGGGAACCAGGAAACCGATGTAATTGGTTAACCTGGGTGTCGAGGCTTACCCAACCATAAATAGGAGTGGGTTGAGGGTAGCAAGATGTAAATCTGCCGGTGGGCACAGTCACGCTCCACGCGGGGACCTCCTACCTGTTACGGATGGACCGGTTCAGCATTTGGGTTGCCTTTGAAAGGTTGTTGCATACAACAGAGTAGGAAGGGGTGTGGAATCAAGCTTCTGAAAATGGGTGTATGTGACGTGTTATCCGGGTGTGTCTTGATTGCAATCACCGTCCCTTGCGGTTATTTGAGTACCCGCTTGTTCACTGCGCTGTGACTTAGTAAGAAGTGAAATAAGCCAACTGAAAATTCTGTATTGATCTTAATGTCTTGAATACCTTGATTGCTGTAGAGATAGAGCTAACTAAGTTTATATTCCACTTTGGGCATCTCAACATCGGGGGAAAGCGTTTCTTGTTTGATTGTGGACTTCCGATGTGAGGGCTGCCTAAGGCTCATTAAACTGCTGCTATAGAACTGAAAGTAAGGATCAACTTATAGGCGTGTCTTTATTGCAAAGTCCTTTCCTATCTTACATATCCTTGCACGTAGAGTTCCATGCCTAGGATTGACGGTTAAGACTTGCTGAGCCTTCGCGCTCACGGTTGCAATATTTTGAGCTGTGTGCAGGTGAGAGTTATGAGGAAGGTTCCGAGGACGAGGCGATGCCCCCGTCGGGGTACACGGCCGAGCTGGAGCCATGCACGCCGCCGTGATCTCCGATTACTTGCTGCTAGTGTGTAGCGTCCCCGGGCTGGACGGCTGCACTTTTGCATGGCTAGGATGAGAGGCCGTATATGTATATTACTTCCGCTGTATGAATAGGTTTTGTAAAAGACTTCCGCTGTTTTATATTAAATAAAAGTTTGTATGTTGTTCTTAATTCTTTTCGTGTGTGCTGTTGGGTGCCGCATTGCACCGCACCACCCTATGTGATTCCTGGAGTGGGTGAACCACGGGGTGGTCCCCACAATCAAGTCGATCATCTGCCGGTTAGGGGTCCTGAACAGAATCATCACCGACAACGGGACCCAGTTCACCAGCGCAGCGTTCCAAGACTACTGCGAAGACCTCGGCATCCAGGTGTGCTATGCCTCTGTTGCTCACCCAAAGAGCAATGGGCAAGTCGAGAGGGCCAACGCTGAGATTCTTTGGGGTCTCAAGACTCACACCTATGCCGGCTTGAAGAAACATGACGCCAAGTGGGTGGACGAGCTTCCAAGCACACTGTGGGCTAACCGGACATCCCAGAGCCGGGACACCGGAGAGACACCCTTCTTCATGGTGTACAGGGCCGAAGCTGTGCTTCCCCCAGAGATCACCATGGGATCTCTCCATGTCCGAGCTTATGACGAAGCCGCGCAGGACAACCTCCGGCGTGAAGACATCGACCTCGTCGATGAGGCTCGATTACATGCAGCACTCCGCAACGCACGGTACCAACAAACGCTCCGGCGCTACCACCAAAGGTCTTTGTGTGTTCAAGAGCTGCAGGAAGGCGACCTGGTGTTGCGGCACATACTTTCTCGCGAAGGGACCGACAAACTCTCCCCCAGCTTGGAAGATCCCTTCTGAGTCACGAAAGTTTGCCGCCCCCGGTGCGTACGCCTTTCCACCGAGGATGGGGATCCGCTCCCGAACCCTTGGAACATAGAACACCTCCGTAAGTTCTACCCCTAGAGCAATAGTAGGACAGTCTTTTCTTTCTGTAATAGATTCCATGGAGTCCAGGAACAGCGCTCGGAGCAGCTAAGTCTCAGGGGACGGTCCAAAACTACGTTCAGCTTGGCCTGGTTCTGACCCTAAGCGCGTAGAGTCTTGCTTCCCTTCTTAATGGGGCGGGTCGTTGCCTCCATGTTTAGCCTGCCTTCCTCCTATGGAAATTTATATGGAAAGAAACCTTTCCTGCTTTGCTCTTCCCTTGTGCTCATTTAAATTACGTATTAATTTTTATGACTGCACTTCCTGTGTATGCTCACCATGCACTCAGCTTCCTTTTCCCATTCTCACCCCTAGTCGGCATTTGCTATCCTACCGAAGACGGTCGCGTTTGAGGTACCTGCCGATGGCCAAGGGGCCTTGAGCCCCCGGCACTTCGTGCACTGAAGTACCCAAGCCCCGTATACCGGATCAGGATCGTAAGCCAAATAAGACTATGAGATAGGGAAGGGGGAGCCCCAAGGAGAATTACATTTTCCTTACTTGTGTGCAGGACCTCCCGGCCTTAGCTCCCCCGCAGGAGTATAGTAGGTGCGCCCAAACAATTGGCCACACCTACCAGGGGGCCACTACGGGACTGCGCAAGACCGAAGGATCCGGACCTCGCCCCATCTGCAGGGGCGGGCTACGGAGGCCCCACGTGTCCGGCGGGGCCGGAGCTCCCCTCTCCTCAGAGGGTAGCTCCGGGCCCGCCACGTGGCCGGTAGAGCCGGGCCTCGCCCCCTCCGCAGGGGTGAGCCCCGAAGGCCCCACGTGTCCTGCAGGGTCGGACCTCCATCTTCTCAGAGGAGATCTCCGGGCCCGCCACGTGGCCGGCGGATTTGGACCTCCCCGTTCTCACAGGGCGAGCTCCGAAGATCCCTTGGGCCCTTAATACAATAAGGACCCGAGGAAGGTGTCCGTACAAGACTTCAAGATCGGTGAAGACCTCCGAGGTCCTTGCGGAGCTAAGGACTCGGCCAGCTCAAGCTAAGAAGAAGATAAACATGGACACAAAAAAAAACAAAGAGCCTGTTCATTCATTTAAAGCTCCATGAGCTGGACTACAGACTCAACAAAAGCAAAAAAAAGAGAGAGATACAGGGCCTGCTGGCCGCGGGGGCGACTGCCTAAGAGTCCCCGGACTCCCGCTGGAACCTAGAGTCCACGAGGGCGGCCATGTCCCTAACTTTGGCCCTGGCAGCTTCATCCCGCTCGACGACGGGGCCTAGTCGCACCGGCTCCAGAGAGAAGGAAGGGTCTTGGCTTCGGAAGCACGCCAGCACATGCGTGGCGACCTCCTTCGCCAGGCCTCGTCCCTCCACCTCAAGCTCGTCGGTGATCACCGCTTCGAGCCTGCCCAGCATGGCACCGATGGACTCAAGCGCCGGGATTGCCCCAGACACCTCCTGCGCTGGAGCCTCCGTCCGCACCAGGCTGAAACCGAGGGGAACCAGGGCGGACCCCGCCTTAGCAACAAAGCTCCAGACCGCTCGGGCCTCGACAGACCGCGAAGCCTGGAGCTTCTCCACCTCTTGGCGGGCCACCAGCTCACGATCCAGCGCCGCCTGGCGCTCCCGGGAGGATTGCTCCTCCCGCGCGGCAACAGCCGATTCGCGGAGCTCCAGCTCCTCAGCCAGAGCCCTCAGCTCGCCCTCGCTGGCCTCCAGCTGTACGGCGATCTTCTCTTCCTCGGCAGCCACGGCACGCTCCCGATCCACGACGGCGCACTCTCGGCGAGCTACCAGCAGCCGCAACTCCTCCACGGCAGTGGAGCGCGCTTCGGCCCTGGCGTGAGCTTCGCGGAATGCAGCGCGGAGCAGCCGGGTCTCTGAGCCCAGTGTAAGGATCGAAACGCCCAAGAGGGGGGGTGAATTGGGCTTTCTCAAATTTTAGAGCAATTTAAAACTTAATGGTTGAAGCCCAATTCCCTATGCGGACTAACTACGCAAGCAAGAGTGTTAAGTGCGGAATAGTAAATGCGTAATAGTAAGGGGGTGAGGAGAGAGATGCAAACTCCCGCGGAGACTCGGAGACACGGCGATTTTTCCCGTGGTTCGGTAAGATCACAAAAATCTACCTACGTCCACGTTGTGGCACCCACCAAAGGGTATAGCCACTCCCAAGTCACCAAGACAAGGGAATCCACTACCTTTCTCCGTTCGCCTTCTCCGGCAAGGTGGAGCTCAAGCATTGTACAATGGTGATCCTCCGGGCTTCCACAAACGTCTTGGTAAGCTCTAGAGCGATCTCTTCTTCCTCCAACTTTTACAAGGTGAGAGAAGTCACCAAGACACTCTCTCTCACTAGCCTAGAGATTTCAATCACCAAGAATGGACGCACACAAGCTTCTCTCTAGCTAGATATAACCTATAGTTGGAGTACAAGAGGTTTTGAAGTGTGGAAGTGGTAGCTCTTGGTCTTGAATGCTTGAGGATGTGTAGTGAGGCTCTGGTGATCAAGACTTGTCGAAATGGCCGGTTGGAGGGGTATTTATAGCTAGCCCACACGAGATAGCCGTTGGAAAAGTAGGCAGACTTTTTCAGTGAACATCGGATCCTCCGATGCACCCCTTTATATGAGCATCGGTCGAATTCCAAATTAGCTGATGTCATGTGTCAGATGTGACCGTTGGATATAACCGTTGGATCTTTTAATCGACCGATGTTACTTCAACTTCATCATCGGATGATCCGGTGAGTTGATCTTCAGAATTGGTTCAGAAATAATGTCTCTATTGAAATTGACCGATGTACACTTACTTCATCATCAGATGATCCGGTGTGTACTTCTTCAGAATAACTCAGAAATCATCCTTCTGTTGAAGTCAACCGATGTGCCACTTCCTTCACATCGGATGATCCGGTGTGTACTGGACTCTGAGGTCTTCTTCTTCTGCCAACTCAAACTTGACCGATGTAGTCATTTTGCAAGACATCGGATGATCCGGTGAGTGCAACTTGTTTGCTTCGAGTTGTTTTGAGTTGATCTTTTGGAATCTTCTTGAGTGATCTCTTTGACACTTGTTTGAAATGATATTTTGATGAAGTGTAAGCTTCTTGTGTTGCCAATTTTGATAGAATAGAGTCGTTGTATGAGTTCTTTATTTAGTCTTCATGAGTATCGAATAATCCCTTAGAATAGATTGTTGAGGGGTCTCCATTTGTATCCAATGAGCAGTAGATGGTGTGAATAGATAGTTCATTAACGTTTGATTGGATATACGTGAAACCTTGCATCCACAAACTCATTAGTAATAACGAACGGTTGTCATTAATCACCGAAACCATAACTCATGGGGGCCTAGATGCTTTCAATCTCCCCCTTTTTGGTGATTGATGACAACACAACGAGTAGAGCATAGAGTTAATGGAATTAAAACGCAATGCTCAAAAAGGAAATATAACAAGTACAAATTGCAACACAAGTGGCTCGAAGGCTCAAATAATAAACAATAAAGCGTAAGAGCACAAAGTAGCACCCGGAGTACAATAATAGCAAATAGGTAGCAAAAGGATAGATAACTCGCCCTAGAATTGAGCTAACCCTCCCCCTGACTCTAACTCTTCTCCCCCTTTGGCATCAAGACACCAAAAAGGGAAGTCGAGTGCCTACGACTCAGGCGCGCTCCTGGCGATGGTGAAGCGGTCGGCGTCGACGGTGCTGTCGCCGGAGCTGCTGGAGGTAGAGGTCGCTGGCGCTGGAGCTGGAGCGGGGGGAGCTGGAGCTGGAGCTGGAGCTGCTGGGGGATCCGCTGAGACTGCTGGCGCCGGTGGAGAAGGTACTGCCGGAAGAGGTGAGGACTGGAACGACGTCGGTGGCAGTACTGGACCTGGTGCCAGTGGGGGTGCACCTGGAGCCTGACTGTGTCCCAAGTGCTGAGGTGGAAGGGCGACTCACGTCTGCTGGTAGAGGTTGGTGACCAACCCCAAGATGCCCAACAACATCTGCTGAGTCTGCTGCTGCTGGTCCAGAGTGAGTCTCGTCATCTGGTCAACAAGGTTGGTGAAGCTGTCGGTGTCCTCTCGCCTCTGACGGGCGATTTCCAGCTGCATCTCCTGCTGCTGCCTCTGAAGCTGCTCCTGTCGAGCTGCCTGCTGCTCCTGCTGCTGAGCCATCCGCTGAAGTAAAGCAGTAAGCTCTGACGGCTGAGTCACCTGAGCCTCTGACACTGGAGGAGCTGTAGGTGGTGGAGCTGCTGAGCCTCCTGCCTCTGCGTCGTGCTGCCTCGGTGAAGGAGGAGCAGGAGGGAAGTACTCCTCGACACTGTCGGTGGTGTCGCTGTCCGACCATATATGCTGTAGGTCTCCTCCCTGAGCCTCTGCCTGTGCCAGCTCTGCGTCCTCCTGAGTCAGCTCTGCCCAGTCCTCCTCTGACAGTCTGGCTCGAACCTCACGCTCGACGGGACGGCCAAGACGGCAGTCTCCCGGAGTGGGGACTCGGTAGTGGCTGAACCGGGTCACGTGCATCTCCGTCAGCTGAGAAACTCCTGGAGTGTCCTCTGGAACAAACTGGTGGAGAAGGTGACAGATCCAGTGACCGAAGACCAACTGTCGAAGCATCCCAACTCCGTCGGTGATCACGTCCTCCATCTCGCAGATCAGAATATCTACGATGTCGAACTCCATCCCGTTCATCACATAGAACAGGATGGTCTGCTGAAGGCTCGTGAAGCCCTCCAAGTAGCCAGACCTCGGTAGTAGAGTACGCCTGAGGACGTGGTGAACTGTCCGAGCTGCTGAGGTGAGAAGCGCTGGCACCCTCGGCTGGTCAGGAGTGAACGGCTGAGTGAACAGACCTCTGATCTCCTCAAAAGGCGGTGCCACTCCTCCAGTCAGTAGCCTCCTCGGCGGGTCTGCGTCTCCGTAGACTATCTGGTGCAGGCACGTAGTAGAGAGCTCCACACCAAGCAGTCTGCCTAACAAGCCTCGAGACACGTCGTGGATCCGCCCCATGAACATGAAGTGAATCGAGCGACGGCCCTCAGAGACGTAGAGTGTCGCGTAGAACACCCTGACCCACTCCTCGACGTAGGCACTCCTCTGGTGCGAGAGCAAGTCCACCAGTCCTCTGTATCTCTCAAAAAGTGGCCTGATCCTGTGTCCTGCTGCCACTGCAAGCTGATCCCAGTCGACGCTGTTATGCTGGAAGAGCTTGTGGCCCCGACGCCTGTAAGTCTCGTACAGGGACGCCTGTGTCAGGGTCCAGAAGCGGGAGTCAACTCGAGCGTCCCTAGGCCGCGGGAACCACTCCTCAAGCAACGCTGACCATCTGAGCTTCTTCAGTTGCCTTGCCTTCATCTTCCTGTAGTCGGTGAGTCTGACATCTTCGGCAACTCGGACTGCTGTGTCCATCAGGTGGATGGCCCTTTCGGCCTCTCTGTCCTCGGCGCGGTCAGCCGCAGAGGGGCACCGACTTGCCGTAGGAGTCTGTCCACCCCCACGAGTCCTCGGGGTGCGCCGGCGGATGAGAGGCGGCACCTCAGTCTTCTCCTCGTCGGAGCCCTCGGGAGGCACCGGCTGGACCGGAGGCTGCTCCTGCCTCTGCCGGGACTCGCGGATCCGTAAGGAACCGCGATGGCCGCGCTCACGCTCCTCGGCGGCGCGAGCGGCCAACTCCGCACGACGAGCGTCCTTGGACATCTTGAGCTTTTTTGCGGCGGGCTCCTCAATAGCCTTGCCCTTTCCTTTGCGATCGCGACCCATCTTGATGCAATTGAGAGCTAGGGTTAGCGATGGTGAAGATGAACGACGAAAAACAACGAAGGGCGTCGCGCGGCACGGAGCAAACCTTAGCGACGAACGGCGAAGCACGGCGAAACCCTAGCGGAGAGGGTGATGCGAGCCGGCGGCGAGTGGTGGAGGGGGGACGGCCAGGGAGGCGCGGCGGAGGAGGGAGCTGTGGCGGCGCGGTGGAACGACGGCGGCGCGTGCGGGAGAGGCGGCGGCGCTGGCACGGGCTGCGCCTAGGAGGCGACGGCGGCGCCTGGGAGGTGGCGTGCGCGGGAGAGGCGGCGGCGGCGGCGCCTGGGAGGCGGCGGCGGCGGCGCCTGGGAGGCGGCGGCGGCTGGGAGGTGGCGCGCGCGGGAGAGGTGGTGGCGGCGGCGCCTGGGAGGCGGCGTGCGCGGGAGAGGCGGCGGCGAGTGAGGGAGAGGCGGCGGCGAGCGCGGGAGAGGCGGCACCTAGGCGACGGCGGCCGAAGGGCGGCAGGCGGCGGCGGAGGTCGAGAAGAAGGAAAAACCGAAGGGCGGCCGAACCGCTTTTTAAACCGTACGGGCAAACCCTAGCCGCGCACAAAACACCGGATGGACCGATGATCATCGGAAGATGCATCGGTCGAGTTCAACAGAGAGTTGTTCCAAAAACTCTCTTTGATCACCGGATGGACCGACGTTGAGGTGGCGATCATCGGTCGATTTCTGCAGGGCACCAGAAAACTGAACACCGGATGCTCCGATGTCTTCTGAAATGAACTCATCGGTTGATTTGTGACATCTGACTTGATCTGAGCACTGAACTGAAGCACCAATTGATCCGATGATCTGCTGGCCCTAGCATCGGATAATCCGATGACTACAGAAAACCTAAGACTGCCCATATGTGTCCTTGGACTTAAACACACAAAGATAAGGATGGGTCCTAGGACCTTTTGGGCAACTCCTAACCTCTAAATAGAAGGCTTCAAATATAGTGCCATATATTGGCTAAGCCCTTAAGCAAAGAGAACACACAAGGTTAGGAGAGAAACCACGAAAATGTAAGGCCCATGCTTCGTGAGCTAGAGTATGGAAAACTTCTATCTCTTTAAAGCATGTACCTTTAGAATTTTGCTCTATCCACATCATATGAGTTGAGATATTGCATTTTGAACAAGTCTCCTTCTCATGATATGGGTTCCCCTTTGTGACAATCTACCGTATGCAATGCCAAACAAAATAATGCAAGATATTAAATGAGTGCAAGTCTATATGGCAGGAATCATGCAAAGCATAATGTAAATCTATCTTGCCAAGTTTAAACCTTCCAAAGGCTTCCTCAGGGAAAACTATTTCTAGCTCGCCCCTATCCTTTGGGAGTTAGACAAGACCTATTTTGTAAAAGCCCAAGAAAAGGGACTTGCAAAAAATTTTTATGCACCTCACAACACAACAGTTTTGTTGTGTGTAGGTTGTGAAATATTGTGAAGAGCAAGTGGCCTCCATCAAAGGAGTGATTAGAAGGGAAAGTCTTCACTTTCACAAAGTAGGGTTTACACACATATGATCACACATGGGAGGGAAATTTCAAACTGTTGCATTCAACTTCAGGATTTCAGCAGCTAAAACAAGGAGTAAAGGGCATACTTGGATTCCTCAGGTTCAAATTAGTGGGGAGGCAAAGTCTCAATAATTTTTGCAAGGGTTTGCTACCCAATGGTCCAAAAAGGAGCCAAATAGGCAAGAATACAAATATACAGTTGAATTTGAGGGAAACATGTCCAATCATGCAAATGTGGCTCAGTTTGAGACTCCAAACATTTGAATTACTCATTTGCCAAAAATTTGGAGATATTTTGGGGCAGAGGGGAGCTGTGGGCCCCACTGGTCAGTGAGAAGAGAGGGGAGAAGCTTACTGCCTAAGTTAATCGGTTCCACAGTTCACACTCGAGCGAGTTGCGTTCTCCCACCGGCTGCCACCGCACGGACAACCGACGACCGAAGCACCTCCCGAGCTGCTTCGAGTGTCGGTTCTCCCGCGCCTTCATCTCCCCTACGCCGCGCTCTGTCGGCCACAACAACCCTCCCACGAGCCCTGTTATCTTTCCTCCCGAGCAAACAAGCCGCCAGCGCCGCGCCGGTTCGTCCCGATCCTAAGCCGGCATCGCGTCCCGACTGCTCAAGCGATCAACGCGAAAAAGGAGCGCCAGCGCGTGCACAAGAGTTTCCCCAGCTCAGCTCCGGCGTTCGGGGTTCCTGTCGGCTGTATTTCGAGTATCAGCACCGAAGCCGAAGGTGCAACCGGTGGAAGCCGACGTCGGGCTCCTGTGGGCAGCTCACACCAACCAGTTTCACGACTGAGCGAGAGCACCCCAAGGTGCGCCAACTCCCTGCGCTGCTCCTCTCCAAATTTCAGAGCAATCCGTGCGACGTAGCTTCGGAATTTCGAGTTTTTCCCTCGGACGAGGAAAACCTAACCGCGGGTAAGAACTGTGGAAATTAACGCTTAATTCTCGGTTAAAGTTATTCATTTTGCGCACACCAGAGCTAGAGAGGATAGGGAACCTTTTCCCTCCACAACCCTAGCTAGAAACGCCGTGGTTACAGCTAATTTCGAGCTTTTCGGTCGGCGGCCATGGCGGGAACACGCGGGCGCACGGTGACAACCGGTTTGCCGTCGTTTCCGAGCCAGGTTGAGGCCACACCGAGATTTCCTGACCTCCACTGATGCTTTAGAGCGGATCCGCCGAGCTTTTGGCAGGCTAATGTGCTCGGTCGACGGTGCCGATCATCACCGAAGGCCGCGGCTCGTCGCCAGCCTACTTCCGGCCACCGGCAGCCCGAGCCAACCCCGTAGACTTGTTCCCCGACCCTGAAAACCCCCAGGCGGCGAGTCTCCAGCCGAAAGGTGGCCGGGAAGCCGGGTCCGGCGAGCTCCAGTACAGCGCCGGCGAGGGCGAGGCGCGGGAGCGAGAGGAAGAAGAAGACCCGCCGGGCCCACGTGTCAGCAGCTGAAGATTAAAACTCCGGATCAGCTGTGGCGTGTGATCCCGTGTGGTGGCGCGGGAAAAGGTCTGTGGCCCCGTGTGGCGTGATTCCGGCGGTTGACACGTGTAGGGTGGACCCACAGGCAGAGTTTGAACTTTTCCCGAATTAATTTGAATTCCAGAATTGGTTCAAACTTTGGAACTGCATAACTTTTGCTAGGAAGCTCCAAATTTAGTGATTCAAATTGGGTTGGATTCATCTTGCCTAGCTCTGTCCAGATATACAACCCAATTTGTATGAAACCCATTAATTAATTCTGGAAAATTCTTAAAACTTTTCAGCAAAAGAATTTTAGAGGGAGTTTGGTCCATCCAAAAATCCCCAAATTTTGCCAGAATGTTCTTCAGGACATTAGTAAACCCCTGTAAAAGTTTCATACCATTTGGGGTTGATTTTGTCAGAGAAATTCAAATTGGAAGGGGCTGTGTTCATTTGAATGCAGAAACATTTTCAGAGAATTTCCAAAATTTGGAAATTCAATTCTGGGAAAACCTTAACTCCAAAAATACTAGAAACATTCATGCAAACTCTAGGAGCTATAATTGAAATTGTAGTTCACTAAGTTGGGTATGAACAGGGGTCTGACCTCAGAATTAATTCCTCCTTGCTTATTTGCTAAAGAAATTACTCTGAGCAAACCATTCCATGAAAAGTGCTAAGGTTTGGTCCAGAGAGTTTTCTTGTGACAAGGAACTCACACAAAAATTCTCAGCTCCATTGGAGCTCTAGATCACCCCTGTCCTGCGTAACCAATTAAGGGATTAATATGGAAAAGGGGGGGAAAACCACTTAGCATTTAGCCATGTGATTAAGTCCAAACCAAACCACCAACACCAGTTCATATTTAAATTCTTAAACAAAGTTCCAGGTGTTAGAGGCTGGTTATTAGAACCAATAGTAGAAGTTTTACTCTAAAACTCACATTTGCATCTAAATTAACATGTAGTATTTCATTAACGTGTAGCCGTTGAAGAAGAGACTCCGGAAGTGCTGGACTTCCTCCTTCCGGACGAAGAACTAACTCCTGACCAGCAGCAACAAGGCAAGCCCCGGTTTGCATTAACCCTTTTTAAAAGCTTTACTTTGTTTACATGTGTCATATGAAGTATGTATGTGCATTAGGTATAGAATGAATGAAACCCCACTTGCATAACCAAAGGTTCCTAAAAGAGTGAGGGTAGTGTCAAGGATCTCGAGTAGACAGGCTATGCTTAATGAGTCATAGGACTTCAGTACAAGTCGAGTAGTTGGAATCTGCTCGCGAGATAGGCTTGGGACACACGGGTTCGGTTGAGTGATGTGAGATCACTTTAGTAATAAAAATGAGACTAGGCAGGGGCTAGGGCGCAACAAGAGTGAGTCTTGTGTGCGCAGCCCTGTCCGTGTCGATTGAGGACCGATCCGTGTGCGGCCCTGCTGAACAAGTATTGAACGTACCGAAGGCATATCGGATATATGGGCCCCGATAAACCGATGTAGCCTAAACCTCCGGGCGTCGAGGCATAGCACACCGATTTATAGGTGTAGGTTGAGGGCAGCATGGTGGAAATCTGCCAACGGGCATAGAGAGATGCTCCGTGTTGGGAACCTCCTGCTCGTTTCGGTGCGACCGGTTCGACGTTTGGGCTGTTGGGTGAAAGGTTGTCCCGTACGACATCGAGTGAGCGTGCTGTGCAGCTCCACGGGTGGGCGTACGTGACGTGCTCTTTGGGTTTTCCCTGCAGGTGTATATCGAGTCGATTCGCCGTCCCTCGCGGTGACGAGTACCGCTTGTTCACTGCGTCGTAACGTAGACTAATGGATGAAATATGTTGATTCAATGATGCTGATTGATATAATTGTATTGCTACCTGTGTGCCACCAAATACTGCTTACTAAATTTCAGATTTCATGAACTGTTAACCTGTTGCAAAAAGATGAACTAAGGATGAACTTGTAGGCGTGTCCTTTTGCTGAAATGTTACTAACCTATGTCTTGGTATACCTCATGTAGAGTTTCATGCTTAGGTGAGTCGGTTAAGCCTTGCTGAGCCTTCGTGCTCACGGTTGCTTCTTAAGTGTTTTTCAGGTGAGGAGCCACCCACGGACTCGGAGTACGAGTCCACCGGCGAGGGTTACCCTCCGTCGGGGACCACGGCTGAGTGGGAGCCGTACACGCCGCGCTGAGCTGAGACGTGCAGCTAGTGTGGATTGCCCTAGGGCTGGGCAACTGACTTTTGCTAAATAGGCGGGCGTGAGTTGTATAGTGTAGACTTCCGCTGTGTAATATAACAATAGTTGTAACTGAAGTTTGTACTTGTTTGTACAGTTTCAGATGTTTTCCCATGTAATATATATTATGTTCTTATGACGTGTGCTGTCGGGTGTCGCATCGCGCGGCACCACCCTCTGTGATCCTGGATGAGCGGATTCTGGTCCGCCACATATTTGATATGCAACCTTACATGAACATGGCAACTTACATGACGTTAGATGCATCTAGCACATTTAATTCACTTCTAAGTCTAGAAAAAGTTTTCTCATCAAGTGGTTTAGTGAAGATATCCGCCAATTGTTCTTCGGACCTAACACCTTGCAAAGAGATGTCTCCTTTAGCCTCATGGTCCCGCAAGAAGTGATGGCGAATATCAATGTGCTTAGTGCGGGAGTGTTGAACGGGGTTTCTAGCTATCTTAACCGCACTTTCATTGTCACAAAGGAGAGGCACACAACCAAATTTAATTCCAAAGTCCAAAAGGGTTTGCTTCATATATAGAATTTGGGCACAACATGCACCGGCCGCTATATATTCTGCCTCCGCGGTGGACAAAGCCACGGAGTTTTGCTTTTTGCTCGACCAAGATACTAGGGAACGCCCAAGTAAGTGGCACCCACCGGAGGTACTCTTGCGATCCACACGGCATCCGGCAAAGTCCGAATCCGAGTAACCCAAGAGATGGAAACTAGCGTTCTTGGGGTACCACAAACCTACACTTGGGGTATGCTTGAGATATCTAAGTATCCTAAAGACCGCCTTACGATGTGATTCTTTAGGTGCCGCTTGAAAGCGAGCACACAAGCATACACTAAACATGATATCGGGCCTAGATGTGGTAAGATATAACAATGAACCAATCATGGAACGGTAATGAGATTGATCAATAGGTTTACCGTCCATATCCGCGTCGAGATGACAATTTGTCGCCATTGGAGTACTTCTTGAGCTACAATCTTCCATTTCAAACTTCTTCAAGAGGTCCTTGGTGTACTTCTCTTGGTAGATGAAAGTCCCCTCTTGAAGTTGCTTGATTTGAAATCCTAGGAAGAAATTGAGTTCTCCGATCATTGACATCTCGAACTCTCTAGACATCATGGTGCCAAACTCAAGGCTAAGAGATTTGTTAGTTGAGCCAAAAATAATGTCATCAACATAAATTTGACAAAGAAATAAATCCCTGTTGATGTACTTGGTGAAAAGTGTGGTATCCACCCTCCCGATCTTGAATCCTTGCATGACTAGGAAATCCCTTAGACGTTCATACCATGCCCTAGGTGCTTGCTTGAGCCCGTAGAGCGCCTTATGTAACCTATACACATGGTTAGGATTCCTCGGATCTTCAAACCCGGGAGGTTGCTCAACGAAAACAAGTTCGTTAATATAACCATTGAGGAAGGCACTTTTAACATCCATTTGATAAAGCATAATATTGTGATGCGAAGCAAAATCAAGGAGTATACGAATAGCTTCTAACCGTGCGACCGGGGCGAATGTCTCTCCAAAATCCAGTCCTTCAACTTGTGAAAAACCCTTGGCCACAAGCCTTGCCTTGTTGCGGACTACCACACCATTCTCGTCTTGCTTGTTGCGGTACACCCACTTCGTTCCGATGACGTTCTTGTCCTTAGGTCGCTCCTCCAATACCCAAACTTCATTGCAGGTGAAGTTGTTGAGTTCTTCTTGCATAGCCATCACCCAATTGTGATCTTGGAGTGCTTCCTCAATATTTGTGGGTTCTACACACGAAACAAAAGAGTAGTGCTCACAAAATGAAGCAACATGGCGAGAACGAGTACTTACTCCCCGTGACGGACTTCCGATGATTTGATCCATCGGATGTGCCTTGGAGATGCGCCCATGCCTCATAAGAGGTTGTGAGGCACTTGGCGGTGGTGAGGCATCTTGCTCGTCTTGTGGTTGGACTTGACCTTGGACTTCTTCTTCTTCTTGGTGTTGTGTGGCATGTGAATCTTGCATTGGCAATGGATCATCTTTCTCTTCTTCTTCATCAATTTGAGGCGCCATGGAAGTGTTGATGTTGGAACTTGAGGCTCCCCCTTGATCATGGCTCTCCTCAACTTCGGGCTTGATGTCTCCTATGGTCATGTTCTTCATAGCTTCTCGTAGAGGCTCATCATCTATATCATCATGACCAAAACTCTCCTCTTGGGAGCCATTAGTCTCATCAAACTCAACATCACAACTTTCTTCAACTAACCCGGAGGTTTGGTTGAATACTCGATATGCTTTTGAGTTTGACGCATAACCAAGAAAGATACCAACATCACACCTTCTTTCAAACTTACCGAGCCTTTTCTTGCGGTAGATGTAGCACTTGCACCCGAAGACTCGGAAGTAGGAGATGTTGGGCTTTCTCCCAATGAGGAGCTCATATGGGGTCTTTTGAAGTAGTCGATGAAGATAGACCCTATTTGCGGCATGGCACGCCGTGTTGATTGCTTCGGCCCAAAACTTCTCCGACGTGCCATAGTCATCAAGCATTGCTCTTGCAAGGGTGATGAGAGTCTTGTTCTTCCTTTCAACGACACCATTTTGTTGAGGGGTGTATGTGGCCGAAAACTCGTGCTTCACGCCTTCACGATCACACCACTCTCCAATGTTGTAGTTCTTGAACTCGGTGCCATTGTCACTCCGGACCTTGATGATGGGAAGTTGAAATTCCCTTTGAGCTCGTTTAGCGAAGGTCTTGAAGATTTCCGGAGTTTCACCCTTGTCACCTAGAAACAATGTCCAAGCATAGCGAGAGTAGTCATCAACAATAACAAGACAATAGAGGTTACCGCCAAGGCTTTGGTATGTGGACGGTCTGAAGAGGTCCATGTGAAGTAGTTCAAGTGGCTTGGAGGTTGACACCATTGTCTTCATCGGATGGTGTGAGGCAACTTGCTTCCCGGCTTGACACGCGCTACAAAGCTTGTTCTTCTCAAATATGACATCCTTCACGCCGGTCACCATCCCAAGCTTGAACGACATCTTGAGCTTGCTCATCCCAATGTGAGCAATGCGCCGATGCCATAGCCATCCCAAACTCGTCTTGGTGAAAAGACAAGTGGTCAAGCTAGCATCCTTGTTGGAGAAGTCCACCAAGTAAAGATGTTCATGCCGAAAACCTTTGAATATTAGTTCTTTGCTTGATTCACTAGTCAGCACAACACCATTCTTGTCAAATGTGCACGTTAGTCCAAGATCACATAATTGTGCAATAGAAAGTAAATTGAAACTAAGAGACTTAACGTAAAGCACATTAGAGATAGACAAATCATGAGAAATAGCAATTTTACTCAAACCAATTACCTTCCCCTTTGAGTTATCACCAAAGGTGACTTGTTCATGATTGCCGGGGTTCTCTATGGAGGTGAACATACCATCATTGTCGGTCATATGTTGAGTGCACCCACTATCGAGTACCCAATGCTTTCCTCCGGCTTTGTAGTTCACTTTTGAGTTACCTTTCGCCATTAGGCACATAGGGGGTGGACGAAGAGGTGAGTCATCCTTGTTGATGATAGCGAGGCCCGCCAAGTTTTCTTCATCTTCACTATCTTCGTCGCTTGACTCTTCATCCGTGATCCACTCATTGGCTTCACACATGAAGACCTTTTGAGGCCCTCTTCTCTTCTTTGGAAAGAGCTTGGTTTTCTTGCCTTTGTCAAATTTCTTCTTTCCAAAAGAGCGCTTGGGCTTGACCTCCTCTTCATCATCACTTTCTTCTAGCTTGTGATGCTTGCCATTTTCCTTCCTTTTGTCCGGTCTTGGACAATCATATGATATGTGGCCTAGATCACCACAATTGTAGCACGTCTTGTTTTCATCTTTTCTTGGCAAGAAGGCTTTCTTCTTGGGATCATAAGAGTATCCCTTCTTTGCAATCTTGGAGTTGAGACGTGAGAATTTCCTCATCATCAAAGCAAGCTCATCATCATCATCTTCGCTTGTTTCTTGCTCTTTTTCACTTGAGCTAGGCTCAACCACTTTCTTCTTCTTGGGAGTTGTCTTCTTGGTTGAAGCCTTGAGAGCAATGGTTTTTGATGATGACTCCTCCATCATTCCAAGTACGCTCATCTCATGAGCATGGATTTCTCCAATGAGCTCTGAAATTTCAATGTTGTCTAGTGACTCTTTTTGGAGCATTGAATTGATAATGTTGTACTTGGGCTTGGGTAGAAGCATGAGGATCTTGCGATTGATAAGTCCCTTGCCAAGAGAAGCAATGTCAAGTGCGTTAATTTCCTCAATGAGTACATTTAAACGAGAAAACATTTGGTTAACATTCTCATGAGGAAACATCTTAAATTCATCATATTTTGATTTAAGCATGTGATATTTGAGTTCTTTAACACGAGATGAGCCCTCATGTATTTCAATTAGACATGCCCAAATTTCACATGCTTTTTCCTTACTAGCAATCCTAGCAAAGACATCTTGACTAATGCATTCATATATGGCATTTGTAGCCTTAGCATCCCATTTTAATTGGTCACCAACATAGTCAAGATTTCCAAACCCCGCATGGGTCGCTTCCCACACTTCGGGAGCAATTGCCTCAAGGTAAGCGCGCATGCGTGCTTTCCAATAAGCAAAATTCTTGCCCTCGAAGGTAGGAACCAAACCTCCATTCTTGGCCATTTTCGCTCTCTAGCGGTGAAGCTAGAATGATCCAATGAGCGACCTTGCTCTGATACCAATTGTAAGGATCGAAACGCCCAAGAGGGGGGTGAATTGGGCTTTCTCAAATTTTAGAGCAATTTAAAACTTAATGGTTGAAGACCAATTCCCTATGCGGACTAACTACGCAAGCAAGAGTGTTAAGTGCGGAATAGTAAATGCGTAATAGTAAGGGGGTGAGGAGAGAGATGCAAACTCCCGCGGAGACTCGGAGACACGGCGATTTTTCCCGTGGTTCGGTAAGATCACAAAAATCTACCTACGTCCACGTTGTGGCACCCACCAAAGGGTATAGCAACTCCCAAGTCACCAAGACAAGGGAATCCACTATCTTTCTCCGTTCGCCTTCTCCGGCAAGGTGGAGCTCAAGCCTTGTACAATGGTGATCCTCCGGGCTTCCACAAACGTCTTGGTAAGCTCCGGAGCGATCTCTTCTTCCTCCAACTTTTACAAGGTGAGAGAAGTCACCAAGACACTCTCTCTCACTAGCCTAGAGATTCCAATCACCAAGAATGGACGCACACAAGCTTCTCTCTAGCTAGATATAACCTATAGTTGGAGTACAAGAGGTTTTGAAGTGTGGAAGTGGTAGCTCTTGGTCTTGAATGCTTGAGGATGTGTAGTGAGGCTCTGGTGATCAAGACTTGTCGAAATGGCCAGTTGGACGGGTATTTATAGCCAGCCCACACGAGATAGCCGTTGGAAAAGTAGGCAGACTTTTTCAGTGAACATCGGATCCTCCGATGCACCCCTTTATATGAGCATCGGTCGAATTCCAAATTAGCTGATGTCATGTGTCAGATGTGACCGTTGGATATAACCGTTGGATCTTTTAATCGACCGATGTTACTTCAACTTCATCATCGGATGATCCGGTGAGTTGATCTTCAGATTTGGTTCAGAAATAATGTCTCTGTTGAAATTGACCGATGTACACTTACTTCATCATCGGATGATCCGGTGTGTACTTCTTCAGAATAACTCAGAAATCATCCTTCTGTTGAAGTCAACCGATGTGCCACTTCCTTCACATCGGATGATCCGGTGTGTACTGGACTCTGAGGTCTTCTTCTTCTGCCAACTCAAACTTGACCGATGTAGTCATTATGCAAGACATCGGATGATCCGGTGAGTGCAACTTGTTTGCTTCGAGTTGTTTTGAGTTGATCTTTTGGAATCTTCTTGAGTGACCTCTTTGACACTTGTTTGAAATGATATTTTGATGAAGTGTAAGCTTCTTGTGTTGCCAATTTTGATAGAATAGAGTCGTTGTATGAGTTCTTTATTTAGTCTTCATGAGTATCGAATAATCCCTTAGAATAGATCGTTGAGGGGTCTCCATTTGTATCCAATGAGCAGTAGATGGTGTGAATAGATAGTTCATTAACGTTTGATGTGATATACGTGAAACCTTGCATCCACAAACTCATTAGTAATAACGAACGGTTGTCATTAATCACCGAAACCATACATCATGGGGGCCTAGATGCTTTCACCCAGGCGGTCGACGGCCCTCTTCTGAGCGACGGAGCAGCGCCTCCATGGCATCAAGTCTCGACTGCCTCGAGTCGAGCTCTGCCTTAGCCTCCTGGGTCCGCTGCTTCAGGAGATGTTCCCAGCTAAGGAGGCGTTCCCTCTCTCCAGCCAGCACCTCCCGCTCCCGCTCAAAGGCGGCCTGGACCTGCCGGACGCCAGCCTGGGCAAGCCCCAAGGAATCCGCTAGGGGTAGCGGGGCGGCGGAGGCAGGAGCTGCGCCCCTGACCTCCCCCGTCACGTCCACGACCGGTGGAGGTTCCGGTGCCTCGGCAACTGAGGCGAGGCGTCAATCTAGGGAAGCCAGGGGCCAGCAGCTGTGCCCGCAGCTGCCCCTCCAGCCTCAGCACCGGACTTCCGGGTTGGCGAAGGAGGACGAGCGGGTGCTGCCGCCGCCACCACGGGGGAGGGGGGGGATGAACCCGCCGGCACAGAAGAGGACCCTACCGACTTGGGGGCCGTCGGAGCCACCGCAGCTCCCGGACGCTGCGGCACAGAGCCTCCGCTGGCCGGAGATGGTCGGGGGATAGACTCGCCCTCGGCAGCCGGTAAGTCCCTGCTGACATAACACTACAGGAAACCGATATATTTTCGTGGGCCGGTGGCCCACGAAAATAATCCGTCGAAAATAAAGTTAATTTTGTCGGTGGCACACGAAAATACATTTAATTTTGTCGGCTTCAAGAGGCCCACGAAAATATTCATTTTCGTGGGCAGAAGATAAAGCCCACGAAAATAATGTACTGTTTTTTCGTGGGCCGCCTTCTGGCCCATGAAAATATGATCTGCTATTGTCGTGGGCCCTTGTGTGGCCCATGAAAAAACAGGCCTGGTATTTTCGTAGGCCTGTGTGTGGCCCACGAAAATAAGGCCCTGTTATTTTCGTGGGCACTTGTGTGGCCCACAAAAATACTGCTCGTTTATTTTCGTGGGCCTTCTTTAGGGCCCACGAAAATAATGTTGCTCTATTTTCGTGGGCCTTTCTGTGGCCCACGAAAATAATATTGCGTTGCTTTCGTGGGCCACTTTTGGCTCACAAAAATACATTTAACACAGAATAAAATGTTACATATTATTTAGTTCGAAGCACATAAAATAATACACACATAAAATAACAAATCAAACACACATAACACAGAACACGTAATAACAAATGCATTACGTCGTCGAAACAGTGTTTTCCATTACATTGTACACATACAATAAACATAAACGGACATATGTCACATTATTCATACAACCATTTTGTCAAAGCAACTCATATCACATGCGCACATTTATTTTCTAACAAACCAATAAAATTGCTCCGACACCATTTTGCTCGTCGTTTCGCCGTTTTCCTGTATGAAAACAAAGTGAAGAATATGACTTATAGATTGAAATAAAAAGCAACAACATATTTGATTATATGACTTATTATACACAAGCTCCATTTAAAATTAGGATACATAATATGTAATGCAGATGAAAACACAAAACTTACCTAATTGCTACCACCGGGTGCGAAGAATTGATCGACAAAGTCGTCCCCTCCACTCTGTCCACCTGAAGAAGATGCTCACAAATTTGTAACGGGGGGACTATGAAAGTTTTGTGCCCTTGAGGATGATCCCTAAATAAACAATAATACATGTTATAAGTATAGTAACAGTTTATAAAAATGAAAGTGAACATAACAATAATTTGTACCTGTGTTCCAACGGGAAAAGGCTGTGGAGGCACCGGTAGCGGTGAAGACATAGGTAGCTGCGGAGGCTGCGGTAACGGTGGCATAGCAGCAGGCAGTCCAAGTTGAGAAAAGTATCCCTAAAATCATTTTGAAATATTTGGGTTCATTCTATTATAAATATGCATACATCTCTTGTTTAATAAAAATATTTGAACTATTATATTAATGTACCTGCATCGATTGTTGCCACGCTGCCAGATTCGAGAAGTAGTCATTTTGTGCTTTTATAAACTCTTCTTGCCGTTTCATACGGTCTTCTTGTAGTCTCAAGTGGTCTCTCAATGCAGCCTGCTCCTCCTCCATTTGTTTTAGCCTGGACTCATTTCCTGTATGAGTACGCCGAGAAGAACTTTGTCCGCTCTGTGTTGACCGTGACTGCGAGAGAACCACATCGGTGTTCATGACACCGTTGAACATCGAATATCTGCAATAGTGATTTGTCGTAACTAGTGACACTTGGAAAAATTGAAGTATGTAAATATATAAAGATAAAAGAGGTAAGTTCACCTCCCGTGACGCTTTCCTCCACCGGATTCATATAAAGCTACTACGTCGACGTCTTCCTTTCTCCAATTGTAATCATCTCCATGACGTCGAACCATCTCTTCACCATATTTCTCCTACATAAAAACTATTATAAAGGTACTATACAACAAATGTATTGATTAATAATTACTTTTACTTATATGACATACCAAGTTCTGAGTTGCGGATGGAGTGCACAACTGACTATCATCTGTGCCCCTATGCCCTCTGATATAAGCATCAATGAAAGAGGGTTCCTCACCACTTTGAGCAGCCTATATAGATATGTTATAAATATAGTTAAGTAAAAGCGAATATTATAATACTAAATTGTAAATTTACTAAACTTACCATCCGTTTCGAGAGACGAATATGACCATCTCCACCGTAACGATGGAGAACTTCACCACCAGACTCACGGTTGATTCTCTTGGAGTTAGATTTCTCTCGATACTCACTCGATGCCCAATAAGCACATAATGAATAATAAGCATCAGTACACTTAACCATCCAAGGAATCATTACCTGACGATATTGATCGTCCTCGAGATAAATTTTTGAAGCTCCTATTTTTTTATTCATCATTTGTCCAAGCTTCTCCTTGTAGTATAAGCACACAGCTGTGATACGAGCATTAGACATCATATCATTCACGACTTTACGTACCGCTTTGTGGAAGACTTTGTGTGCTCTAGACTCGAGAGCAGTGTCATGATCATCGGGCAAACGATATCGTTCCTATAAAAAACATAGTACTTTTATTACTAAAAATATAATAGACATAATTATAGTGTAGTGTAGTAAAAACGTACCCAAAAATCATGCCAGACAGCCCCTGCCACATTCTCATGCACAGCATGTGGAGCAATCCTATAGTGCTCCCAATTGAACATTGCTTATATATATAATATCAAAACAGAAAATGTAGACATGGGCGAGCGAGTTCAGCTCCACGATCTGAGCTACTCGTTCCACGCCTCATTCGCTAACAAACTTGATGCCATGCGATATGCGAGCACGTCGTGCCGCTGACAACCATGCTAATGCAAACGAGACTCAGACATATAAGCTGCAAAGTAATGTATACAATCGACTAAATACAAATATAATAGATAAATACAACTACCTGACGGCTTCTTCCGATGGCGTGGCGGTCTAGGCAACACGTGAAAAAAGCGACTCAACAGCCTCGGGCTGCAGCACCGAGCCGGTCGATGCCGGGCTGCACAGCGGAGAGAGCGGCAGGACGCGCAATGGGGGTTGCGGCCGGGACAGCCGGGGAAGAGGCGACCGGTGGTGCAACGACCAAGGAACAGGCTACCAATCACGGGGAACAACGCGACCGCAGCTGCAGCGCCGGTAGCGGCGCCGGCGAACCCACGGGTGCTGGGCTGCGCTGTTTAAGACGCGATCGAAGGAGATGGCAGCCCGTGGAACACCTACGACTGCAGGGGACGACAGCACTGCCGGCGACAGCAGTAGCGCGGCGCGGCGCAAGCAACAGGCGCGGCAGAATCGTTGGCGGCGGCGCGCGGCGGGCAGAATCGCTGGCGGCGGCGCGCGGTTCTGTCTTGCGCGAGAGAAAGAAAAGAAGGCCGATTCGTAACCTATAAAACTGTATTTTTGTGTGCAAAGCCCAACGGCCGATGAAAATAGCTCTTTGATGTGCGTGCCGACAGTATCTTCGTGTGCTTGGCAGACAAGCCTACAAAAATAAATATATCTTCGTGTGCTGAGCCTCTGCGGCCGACGAAAATGAGTCCTTGATGTGTGTGCCGGTCGGTAACCTTTATTTTCGTGTGCTATGACGTCCGGGCCGACGAAAATAAACCTAGTTTCGTGTGCTTTACCGCCTTGGCCGACGAAATTGGAACCTAAATTTGTGTGCCGGTCGGTAGCCACACTATTTTCGTGTGCCACGGCGGGCCGACAAAATCGAGGAACATCTTTTTCGTGAGCTAGGACTAAAGCCGACGAAAGTACAATTTATTTTCGTGCGCTTCCTCGTGGCCGATGAAAGTGCATGACCTAGGTGTGCGGGCCTTGTCTTAATTTCGTGCGCTTGTAGCAGGCCGACGAAATTACCGCACTATTTTCGTGTGCTACCTCGCTGGCCCACAAAATTAGGGTTTTTTCGTGTGCCAGCAACATAGCCCACGAAATTACATTGTAATTTCGTGTGCTTTATACACAACCCACGAAATTAATTGTTATTTTCGTGCTCCAGGATGTTGCTCACGAAAATAGGTTTAATTTCGTGAGGGCCCACGAAAATTTATTAGGCCCACGAAAATTTTTCGTTTTCCTGTAGTGTAAGAAGCTCTCAGGCTAAGAAAGGAGAAAGGAACACTACTTCTAAAAGTCGGAAAGAGCAATACTTACCGGGTGACTTGAGCGCCCCAACGGGCTTGGAGCCCCGGCCTCCGGGCCGGGACAGAACCACCAGAGCCTGCCGCCAGCGCCTGCGCCTGAGCCGCAGGCACCCGGACCAGCGGAGTAGGAGGCAGAGCAGTAGGGCTCCCATCAGCGGCGCCCCTAGCGCTGCTCGCCGATCCGACCCCTGAGGCCCGGGGCACCTGAGCCCCCGGAGGAGCCCCAGCGCTGCTCCTACTGACGCCGCTGCTGGCCGAGCCTGCAGCTGGGACGCTCGCTGGCTGTGGCGCCTGAGCCCTCGGCTCACCCCCGGGCGTCGCCCCACCGGCGTCCTTCCTTGAAGCTCCTCCGCCTGAGGAAGGGAGGCGGGACGCCTGGGGTTCCTCGGACCGCCGCTGTCTGAGAAGAGACCCGTCGGAGCTGGAGACCCGAGGTCTCTTTGGATCACCACCCGACGAACCAGCACCTCCGGGAGATGGGCGCAATGGTACCCCAGCCCCCTGGCTCGGCGCAAACGACGCCCTTCGAGGGGACCAGGCACGTTACTTCTCTGGCTGCCCGGGGGCCGGCTCCTTTCCCTTCCCTTTGTCGACAGTTTGAGCTCCGTCGACCCTCGGTGCAGGTTGGGCAGCGGTAGACGCCTCGCGCTCCGCCCCGGAGCACTCAACCCCGGGAATCGAGATCCCCCGGAGGGCATCCCCAACCTGACGAACGGCGATCCCGATGTCGTCAAGATTCGACATCTTCCTCAGCAACTCCGCCCTCCTGCGCGACTCCAAGAAGAGGGGAGTGCCAGAGGCCAGGAAGGTAAGGTCGCCGCCGGTGACGAAGTTACTGCTCACCTTGGCCACCATCTCGTACAGCTCCTCCTCAGAAGGATCGGAGCCGAGACCCCTCTCCAGCCTGGTGCAGTCGAGCTCGCCGGTGTAGTACCACGCCGAGCGGTTGCGTTGCTGCAAGGGTGCAATACGGCGCGACAGGAAATCTATCAGCACCATCAAGGACGTCAGCCCCTCGTTGGCCAGGAACCGGATCCGCTCCAAGACCGGCACGTACTCCGGCTCCAGCTCCGGGATCTCCTCCCAGAAGCGACGCTCGGTGGTCGGGCCGGCAGTTGGGAGCTGCAGGCGATCATGCTCGTCGGTCTGCCCGATCACCCAGTTCTCCCTCCAGTTTTCCCACCTCGACGCACCGAAAGGTAGAAGGTACCCAGAGGCCTTCGGATCCTTGCAGCGATGCTGGAAGTAGTACGCCCCCAGCTGGGTCTTCGAGCTGTGCCCGGTCATCCGCAACATGAAGAAGTAGCGGAAGAGCGTCACTGAAGCGTGCGCCCGCACGAACATCTCGCAGAAGTTCACGAAGACGGCGGCCATCGCGAAGGAGTTGGGGGAGAGGTGGTGGAGCTGGAGACCGTACGTCTCCAGCAGCGTCACGAAGAAGGAAGAAATTGGCGGGACAAACCCCGCCAAGGCGTAGGCAGTGAAGAAGACTATTTCCCCCTTCTCCAGGAGCAGGGGGAGAGATCCCTGCCGGAGCCAGCGCTTCTGCTCCTCCGCGTGCCAGCCCAGTAGCCTGCGCACTGACCCGAGCTCGGCCGACCGAGCGAGACGGGGCGGAGGCAAGTTGGAAGCCATGGCAGAAGAAAGCTCAAGAACAGGGAAGACAAGGGCGCAAGAGCTCAAGCAAGATGCAAGCGCTGGAAAGTGCGAAGGGAAGCCGCGATGCAGGTAAGATCCCCTTTTAAACTTCCCAGGCGTGATTCAAAGCGATTCGAAACTCTTCGATTACGCCGCTTGGACAACCGCTTCAGCTCCAAGACCAAGCGACGATGACAAGTGGACCCAAGCCGTCCAGCTGAAGCGGTGGGCCAAGAAGTCAATCTCCCAAGGAGACGAGCAGGCAAGACGCTTTGGTGGTTCCCAAAAATGCACTGCGACGTGCAGAAGTGGCATCCTTGGGAACCACCGCAGTAAAAGCAGCCATCAAGTGGGGCACACGCCCCCACGATCCCGCGACTGTTCATGCTTCGGCAACGGTCAATGCGGGTCCTCGAGAAGGTGCACGGAGTGGAGGAGACGGAGGCCCCACCTCGGGCATGCTATCTCCCCCGAGATGGGCCCGGGGGCCACTGTCCGTACCCTCAATATGGGGTACCCCCGCGCACAGGGGAAACTGCCTAAGGACCTCGGCCTTCTCCGCGGGGAGAGCTCCGAAGGCGCCATGTGTCCAGCGGGGCCGGACAACCCTCTCCTCAGAGCTAAGCTCCGGGCCCGCCACGTGGCCAACTGAGCCGGACCTCCCCCCTCCGCGGGGAGAGCTCCGGAGGCTCCACGTGTCCAGCAGGGCCGGACCTCCCTCTCCTTAGAGGAGAGCTCCGGGCCCCCCATGTAGCCAGCAAAGCCGGACCTCCCCCCTCCACGTGGCCAGCAGAGCAACGATACCTGCCCCCGCGCGGTAGGTGGCAAGAGTAAAGACGCGCCATACCTTGCCCGTACAAGGTATTCAAGACCCGCGCCTACCCAAGGCGCGGAGACGAGGAGCACGCCTCTGTCAGGTGCCGTTGCACCCAGTCACATCGCAGACTGGCGCGTCGCGTCAGAGACTGCACGCCAATAAACACAGCGACAAGACATCCCCTGCCGCCCCTACCATCATTAACCACTATGACTAGCTTGTGGCATGGGCAAGGCGGCAGAACGAAGACTCGGAAGCCCTCGCCAGAGACAACTACCGGCGTAAGTGCAGATATGGTAGATGGCAGGCAATCTCCCCGGGACCACCTGTCAGGTCCCGGGCGTACCTTGTAAGCCACTCGAGCCTTGGACTATAAAAGGCTCGGGTAGGCAACGTTAGCAAGGGTTCGCACCCTAGCAGTTCGACACTCCAGACATTCACACCCTTAGGTCATCCTCAAGCTCAGGACTCCGGTTCTGAGTAACTAGCAATTACACGAGCAACTCTGCTCACCGTGGACGCAGGGTTTTACGCTCTGGCGGCCTGAACCACGTAAAAATCCCTGTGTCACGCTTCTCCCTCAATCGTCCTTAACGCATAAGCTCTCCGTGAGTGACTAGCCCCTCCAAAAAAGAACCTCCGCGGGCTGCCCAGAGCAGACCCGGGGGAAGTGTCGGCTACACACTTCGACAGGCGTGCATTGGTTCGGCATCAAGGGGAAGCTCGCTCCGCGTTTCATTGGGCCCTATGCTATCACCGAGAAGTGTGGACCAGCGGCGTATAGACTGGAGCTACCGGCATCTCTTGCTGGTGTCCATGACGTTTTTCATGCTTCACAACTGAGAAAATGTCTGAAGCATACTGCTGCTGTTCCTACCGAAGACATCGGCGAGCTGCAACTGGATTTAACGTATGATGAATATCCGGTGGCGATTATTGATGAGAAAGCCCGAACCACGTGTAGCCGAACGTTGTGGTTCTACAAGATACTCTGTAGCAACCACACCACTTAAGAAGCGACGTGGGAGAGCGAGGAATTCCTTCGCTCAAACTACCCGGAGTTCATGGCATCTCAGCAAGGGTAAGTCCCTATTACATCGCTGTCTCTTCTTTTATAATCTCAGGACGAGATTCTTTTAAGGGGGGAGGTATGTAAAAGCCCAAGAAAAGGGACATGCAAAAACTTTTCATCACCTCACAACACCACAGTTTTTGCTGTGGATATCTTGTGAAAAATTGTGAAGAGCAAGTATCCTCCATCAAAAGAGTGATTAGAGGAGAAAGCCCTAACTTTCACAAAGAAGGATTTATACACATGAACATTAGAGGTTGAGCTCACCCCTAGGACTTAGAAAGTATTGGGAGGGTTCAAGCCAAGTTTCATGCAAACCCAACACTTTTTGAGGCAATTTTGGAGGCATTTGAAAAAGAGGCTGTCAGTACCTGAGATATGGGGTACCCCCGCGCACAGGGTAAAATGCCTAAGGAACTCGCCCTTCTCCGCAGGGAGAGCTCCGAAGGCGCCACGCGTCCGGCGGGGCCGGACCTCCCTCTCCTCAGAGGAGAGCTACGGGCCCGCCATGTGGCATATAGAAGCCGGACCTCCCCCTCCGCGGGAGAGAGGTCCGAAGGCGCCACGCGTCCAGCGGGGCCGGACCTCCCTCTCCTCAGAGGAGAGCTCCGGGCCCGCCACGTGGCCAACAGAGGCCGAGCCTCTCCCTCCGTGGGGAGAGGTCCGGAGGCTCCACGTGCCCCGCGGAACGGACCCTCCTCTCCTCTGAGAAGGGCTCTGGGCCCGCCACGTGGCAGCAGAACGGCGCTGCCTGCCCCCGAGCGATAGGCAGCGGGCGTAAAGACGCCCCATACCTTGCCCGTACAAGGTATTCAAGGCCCGCGTCTTCCCGAGACGCGGAGACGCGGAGCACGCTTCTGTCAGGTGCCGTTGCGTCCAGTCGCATCACAGACTGGCGCGCGGTGTCAGAACCTGCCAGCCAATAAACACCGTGACAAGACATCCCATGCCGCCAGCGCCGCCATCAACCACTACGGTTAGCATGCGGCATGGGCAGGGTGGCAAGATGAAGACTCAGAAGCCTTCGACCAGAAGCAACTACCGGCATAACTGCAGATACGGTAGATGTTAGACAATCTTCCCGGGACCACCTGTCGGGTCCCGGCCCCCCTTGTAAGCTGCCCGAGCCTTGGACTATAAAAGGCTCGGGTAGGCGTCGATAGCAGGGGTTCGCACTTTGCAACTCATACGCTAGCCATACACTCTCAAGCTGTAACTCACCCCCGAGCTCAGGCCTCCGGTCCTGAGCAGCAAGCAATACAGCGAGCTCCATAGCTCGCCGTGGACGTAGGGTTTTACGCTCCGGCGGCCTGAACCACGTAAAACTCGCCGTGTCAAGTTCTTACTAACTCGTCCATCTGTGCAAGCTCTCCGCTAGAGACTAGCCCCACCAAAAAAAGAACCTCCGGGGGCTGCCCAGTGCAGGCCCGGGGGAAGTGTCGACTGAACACTTCGACATTTGGCGCGCCAGGAAGGGGGCTTTTTCTCCTAGCGCGACGAGTTTCCGCCGACAAAGATGACCAAGCTTCCTTCAGCGGCAAACTCTCCCCCTCCGCGTTCACGGCGAACCGTGACCAGTGGGGAGTACATGTCGACACACTCAGGACGTAGTGTGTCAGCACAAGCTGGTAGCCAGCAGCCGACTCCGGCAACGCCGACTCCGGTGATGCAGGCTCAGACCAGTGTGAGATCTTCTGCAGCGCTGAGCGTACACCATGGGGGTGCGCTAGCTGCAGCAAGGGCACTGCTGCGCAACCCACCTGCTGGGGATGCGCCCCATTCAGCGACCCAACAGTGGGTCCACGAAGTGGACCGCCTCATCGTCGCCACCGCGAACCCTCGGTTTCAGCGAGGGCGACGCCCCGGTCAACCGGCTGTGTCGCTGACGCGCACGCCAACGGTTGACGGGCAAACAGCGGATTCCAGCTCCTCTAGGCTCCCGTCGACGGACCTGAGAAGGGAGCTGGAACGGTGCCACTTGGGCCAGGATGCCCGAGTGTACCTCGAGCGACGCCGAGAAAGGCGCCGCAACCATGAGGCTGGCGACAGCATGACATCGGCCTCAACACAGCCTGGAGGGCAGATCTTCGCCACGCGAGCCCTGCCTCAGGCATACGCCACGCAGCATATGCCACAACCATGTGCGCCGCAAGCAGCGCCCCTGGTCTATGGTGCAGCCTTGCCCATGCCGGGATACACGGTGCCAAGTGCGAACCAAGCGCTCGCACTGCCAATACCTGCGGCATCAGGAGCAGGATGTGCAGCTCTTGCACCCCACCTTCGCTTCGTGAGGTGGCCACGCAAGTTCCGCCCGCACCTACCCGAGAAGTACGACGGTAGCGTCAACCCGCGGAGTTCCTCCAGATCTACTCCACCGCCGTACTTGCCGCAGGAGGGGACGAGGCTGTCATGGCCAACTACTTCCCCGTCGCCTTGACCGGCCCAGCTCGGTCTTGGCTCATGAATCTACCTCAGGGGTCCATAACATCCTGGGGAGAGCTCTGCCGGCAGTTCGTCGCCAACTTCGGCAGCTCCTTTACCCGTCCCGGCACGGAGCTTGACCTCCACACCATCAAGCAACAACCTGGGGAGTCGCTGCGCTCTTTCATCCAGCGGTTCTCCCAGGTACGCAACACCATCCCACATATCCAAAGTGCCTCTGTGGTGGTGGCGTTTCGACAGGGTGTCCGGGACGAGAAAATGCTTGAGAAGCTCGCGACCAGAGAGGTCCACGACGTCTCAGAGCTCTTCAGCCTGGCGGACAAATGCGCCAGAGCAGCTGAAGGGCGGAACTGGCATGCTCTGCCGACCTCCGAGTCAGGAGGACAGCCCGGGTCCGGCGCTGCTGCCTATGGGGGTGGCAAGAAGGCCAAGAACCGGGGGAGTGGCAAGATGAAGTCACCGTTCATGGCCCCAGTCGCCGCAGCTGCGACGACTAGTGGAGCTCGGGGGTCACGCCCCGACAAAAGGCAGCGGCAATCACCGGCCCCAGACAGTGACCAGGGCGGGCTATGCCCCGTGCATGGCACCGGCAACCATACTGCTGCCGAGTGCTGGGATATCGAGAGGCTCGCAGAGCGCTTCCGCAAAGGAAGACAGCAGAGGGCTGAAGCACCGTCCTACCCTCAAAGGGATGGCAAACAGAAGGTCGATGCCCCAGTCACCGCTGCCCATCAGGTGGGGTTCCAGGAGCCTCAGCGTGTCATAAAGACAGTGCATAACGGTGAGGACTCCAGTTCCGACGTTGACGGGCTAGGGCGTTAGCCAACTGCGGCGCGCCCCCGTGCCTCGAACATACCTCTCGGGAGCCGCCTAAGGTCTGTCGACCCCTTGAAAGCCTTGCCCGAAGGGGAAGACGCCTTAGGTCATCCAAGACGAGCCCGAGCCCACCTACCCCTTGAAGGCCTTAGCCAGAAGGGGAGAACTCCCCGGGGGCCCCCAGGAGAAGCTGCGCAGGACCTGACCCAGCGCGAAGATAACAACCTCGTCGACAAGACTCGGCTGCAGGGAACACCCCACAACGCGCGGTCTCGGCTGATGCTCTAAGCACTTCCGCCAAAGAACCGAACGCGTCGAGGGCCTGCGGGAGGGCAACCTGGTGTAGCGGCACGCTCTATTCCAAGAAGGACCCATAAGCTCTCCCCCAGCAGGGAAGGTCCCTTCCGAATCATGGAAGCTGCCGCCCCAGGTACACATGCCTTTCAACCGAGAGTGGGATCCGTTCCCAAAAATCCTTGCCATGAAGCAACACTGTAAGTCCTACTTCCCGAGCATCAGTAGAACAGGGTTATTCCCTTCTGTAATGGATCCCATAGAATTTAGGAACAGAGCTTGGGGCAGCTAAGTCTCAAGGGACGGTACAGGACTACGTCCAGTTTAGCCTGGTTCCGACCCTAAGCGCGTAGAGTCTTGCTTCCCTTGTAGACGAGGCGGAATATTGCCTCCATGTACAGCCAGAATTCCATCTGTGGGCACGAATACAGAGACCTGTTCTACTTAGCTCCCTCTCATGCGCTCATTTAAATTATGCATTAATTTTTATGATCGCACTATCTTTGTATGTTCATCGTACATCTAGCTCCCCCTCTCCTGCGCTCATCCATAGTCGGCATTCGCTATCCTACCGAAGGCGGCTGCGCTTGAGGCACCTGCCGATGGCCGAGTGAGTCTCTCGGGCCTCCCCTAGTCAGGTGTTGCGGTGCCAGTTGGTTACCTCCACGAAAGGCCTGCGTTGTGCATGGGGGGTCCAGGGTGCGTATCCAGCTTAGCAGGCCATGAGCCCAAAGCATGCGCATCCTGCCCTCCGGAGGTACAGGGGAGTACAACCGCTTTGCCTGGTCATGAACCCAAAGCACGTGCACTCTGCTTCCCCAGCGCATGGCCCGGTACTAGGGATCGGACGGCCGTACCCGGACCTCGGAGGGAGCCGGAGCTCCGGCGCCTCGTGCACAGAATTGCCCAAGCCCCGTATAGCGGATCAGGATCGTAAGACGGATAAGACTAGGAGACGGGAGGGGAGGACCCCCCGAGGAGAATTACGTTTCCTCTGCCAGTGTGCAGGACCTCCAGGTTACGGCAACAGGGACTTCATGAAGCAGGGAGAAAGGAGCTACCAACTACTCCGGCCTAGGACTGGAAGGACCGGGACCTGCCCCTCCAGCAGGGGCGGGGCCCGAGGGCCCCACGTGTCCAGCGGGCCCGGAGCTCTCGCCTCCCCTGAGGAGGGCTCCGGGCTCGCCACGTGGCGGGCAGAAACCGGACCTCCCCCCCCGGTGGGAGGGCTCCGAAAGCCCTACGTGTCCAGCATGGCCGGAGCTCCAGCCTCTTAAGGAGGGGCTCCGGACCTGCCATGTGGCAGGCAGATTTGGAGCTCCCCATGGGGCGAGATCCGGAGACCCCCGGGGGCCCCTAACACGGTTAGAACCCGGGGAAGGTGTCTATGCAGAGTTCCGAGATTGGAGATGGCCTCTGAGTACCTTGTGGAGCTAAGGACTCAGTCAGGCAAAGCCAAGAAGGAGAGAAAAAGCATCACAGACACAAATATCTAAAAGAGTCGAACTAAGCGAGGCTCCATGAGCTGGACTACAGACTCGATAAAAAGGGAGAAACAAGTCCTAAGGACCTCCCGGCTCCCGCCGGAACCTTGCGGCTACAAGGGCGGCCACATCCTCGACTTCTGCCCTGGCAGCTTGCTCCCGCTCTGCGGCTGGGCCCTCTCTCGCTGGTTCTACCGAGAAAGAGGGGTCACGGCTCTTAAAGCATGCCAGCACATGTGAGGCGACTTCTAAGGCTAGGCCGCGTCCCTCGGCCTCAAGCTCGCTGGCGACCACCGAGTCTAGCCTGTCCAGCTTGGCGCCGATCGACTCCAACGCGGGGATCACCTCCAACGCAGGGGCCGCGGCCCTCACCAGACTGAAGCCAAGAGGGATCAGGGCGGACCCCGCTCGATCCACGAAGCTCGAGACCGCAAGAGCCTCGGAGGACCGCAAGGCCGAAAGCTCCTCCACCTCGCGGCGGGCCGCCTGCTGAGCCTCCAGGTTCCTCTCGGAGAATTCCTTCTCCTTAGCCGCCAGGGAGCTCTCCCGAAGATGGAGAGTCTTGGCGAGCCGCTCCAACTCAGCGGCCTTGAAGTCGGCGGTCAACTCCCGGTCCAAGACCGCCCGGCGATCACGGGAGACCTGTTCCTCCCTGAAGTCGAGGTCTGCCTTCAGGATCTCTAGCTCCTCGATCCGAGCTCGAAGGTCATCCTCGCCCGCCGCCAGCTGCGCGGCAACCCTCTCCGCCTCAGCTGCCATGGAACGCTCCCGTTCCTCAACGGCGAGTTCAAGGCGCTCCAACCGCTGCCGTATCTCCACAGCAGCAGAGAGGCTCTCTTTGGCCCGGGCGTGTGCCTCCAGAGCCTCCCTGTTGATCAGCCGCGATTGGGTGTCCATGCGGTCGACAGCCCACTTCATCCGGTCGAGGAGCACTTCCCTGAAGTCGAGCAACTCCCGCCTGGAGTCGAGCTCGCTCTTAACCTTCGCGGTCCTCTCCCGCAAAAGGTTCCCCCTGGTGAGGAGGCGATCCCGTTCAACCATATACTCCTCCCGCTCGCGACCTAGTGCAGCCAAGACCTGCCGAATGCTCGTCTCGGCAAGCGCGAAGGCATCCGCCAGGGGCAATGGAGCAACAGTGGCCGGGGCAGTCCCCCCGACCTCCTCCATTACCTCATCCTCAAGAGGAGTCGACGCACCAGCAACTGAGACGAGACGCCGATCAGGAGAAGCTGGCTCCGAGGCTCTGGCGGCCGTACCTGCCGGGCTCTCTTCAGCTTCTGGCTCCTTGACCTGTGGAGAGGGGCGAGCTGGGGAAGGCGGTGCTGGAGTAAAGGCTGGGTCGCCTGGTGCAGGGTCGACCTGCGCTGGCTTGGGGGCCGCGGTGGCCGTCTCGGCAGGAAGAGACGACGCCGCCGCGGAATCCGGGCACACCGGAACAGGAGAGGTTCGCGCTGGCCAGGGGGCCGCGGCAGTTGCCCCTGGATTCGAGCGCAACGGCACAGACTCCCCGCAAGTCGGGGATGGCCGGGAAGCGCGGACACTCCAGCGGGCTCTGAACCCCGACTTCCGAGCCGGGGTAGGACTCCCAGAGCCCACTACCGTCACTGACGGCCGCTCCACAGTCGCCTGAACTGGCGGAACAGAGGACGCCCCAGAAGCTTCCCTCAACGCATCAGCCCGGGGCCTCTTCGAGTCGCCACCGGAGGGAGTGTCAGGCACCCCAGAATCCCGACTTGGCATAGACGCTGCTGCCGGAGGAGATCGAGCGCGCTTCTTCTCTGGTGGCGGGTTGGAAGCCATGGCGAGGGAGAACGCAAGGGCATGAGAGCAAAAGCACAAGAGTCCGAGAAGAAACGCAGAGAAGTGCGAAGGGAAGATGCAATGTGAGTAAGACCACCTCTAAAAAAACTTCTCAGGTGCAATTCTAAGCGATTCGGAACTCTTCGAATACCCCGCATTGGCAACCGCTTCGGTTCCTAGACCGAGTGCCGATGACGGGTGGCCCCAAGTTGCCTATCTGAAGCGGTGAGGTCAAGGAGTCAGTCTCATGAGAAGATAAGCCGGCAAGGCACTTCGGTGGTTCCCGAAGAAATCGCCGCAACGTGCAGAAGTGGCAGTCTTGGGAACCGCCGCAGTAAAAGCAACCATCAAGTGAGCGCACGCTCCCACGATCCCGCGGCCGTTCGTGCTCCGGCAGAGCTCAATTTGGGACTTAGAGAAAGTGCGCGGATCGAAAGAGACGGAGGTCCCACCTCGGGCTCGCTACCTCCCCCGAGATGAGCCCGGGGGCCACTGTCGGTACCTGAGATATGGGGTACCCCCGCGCACAGGGTAAAATGCCTAAGGATCTCGCCCTTCTCCGCAGGGAGAGCTCCGAAGGCGCCATGCGTCCGGCGGGGACGGACCTCCCTCTCCTCAGAGGAGAGCTCCGGGACCGCCACGTGGCATACAGAAGCCGGACCTCCCCCTCCGCGGGAGAGAGGTCCGAAGGCGCCACGCGTCCAGCGGGGCCGGACCTCCCTCTCCTCAGAGGAGAGCTTCGGGCCCGCCACGTGGCCAACAGAAGCCGAGCCTCTCCCTCCGCGGGGAGAGGTCCGGAGGCTCCACGTGCCCCGCGGAACGGACCCTCCTCTCCTCTGAGAAGGGCTCCGGGCCCGCCACGTGGCAGCAGAACGGCGCTGCCTGCCCCCGAGCGATAGGCAGCGAGCATAAAGACGCCCCATACCTTGCCCGTACAAGGCATTCAAGGCCCGCGTCTTCCCAAGACGCGGAGCACGCTTCTGTCAGGTGCCGTTGCGTCCAGTCGCATCACAGACTGGCGCGCGGTGTCAGAACCTGCCAGCCAATAAACACCGCGACAAGACATCCCATGCCGCCAGCGCCGCCATCAACCACTACGGTTAGCATGCGGCATGGGCAGGGCGGCAAGATGAAGACTCAGAAGCCTTCGACCAGAAGCAACTACCGACATAACTGCAGATACGGTAGATGTTAGACAATCTTCCCGGGACCACCTGTCGGGTCCCGGCCCCCCTTGTAAGCTGCCCGAGCCTTGGACTATAAAAGGCTCGGGTAGGCGTCAATAGCAGGGGTTCGCACTTTGCAACTCATACGCTAGCCATACACTCTCAAGCTGTAACTCACCCCCGAGCTCAGGCCTCCGGTCCTGAGCAGCAAGCAATACAGCGAGCTCCATAGCTCGCCGTGGACGTAGGGTTTTACGCTCCGGCGGCCTGAACCACATAAAACTCGCCGTATCAAGCTCTTACTAACTCGTCCATCTGCGCAAGCTCTCCGCTAGAGACTAGCCCCACCGAAAAAAGAACCTCCGCGGGCTGCCCAGTGCAGGCCCGGGGGAAGTGTCGACTGAACACTTCGACAGAGGCCAATTTGAATGTAAATTCAAATTGCAGCAACTTTCATCCCTCAAATTCAAAAGTTAGATTCATATTCAGACTCAGCATATTTTTCTGAGTAAGCCCACCAATTTCATCCCCATTGGACTTCATTTTGTCAAGAGCTAAATTTGCAAGAATTCAAAACTGAATTTGAATTTCAGTTCAAACATGAAGCAAATTTAGCCAAACAAAGTTCAAATTTGAGAACTCAAATTCAAACCAAGACTTGGTGCTTAAGTCTCACAGTTAATTGTGATAGCTGGGGATATTTTGGCATAAACAGGAGTGAGAAAAATTAAAAAGAGAATTAGAGGGGAGGCCCACTGGTCAGCATCCTTAAGGCTGAAGTTTCCTCCGGGATTTTTTCCCTCCCTCGGCCGAGACAGCACGCCAGCTGCGGCTAGCACCGGCGTCCGACCGCCTCACCCCTGTCACCTTCTGCTCGGTGACCGAACGCACGGGTGCACGACGTGGTTAAAGCCCCAGCCCACGTGAGTCCGGCCTCATCTCCTCCGCTCTGCCCGCTCTCACCCGAAACAAAAAACATTGCCAGCCGCTCCCCTCGGCTCCTCGTCGCGCCGCTGATCCAGGCGTTCTCACGACCGGAGCTCAACAGAAATGATACACGCCGGGGACTGCTCGAACTCACGGTGAAGACCCTACCCTTTTTCATATTCTGTAGGGAGAGTATTTCCCCGTCTAGTCCTCGGTGTTCAACAAAACGAGTGAGCAGAGAATCTGAAATTCGTGGCGATCGGTCCTTCACTGCATAAACCCAGCCAAGCACATGTTCTACACGTTCCCACGGCCATCTAGGATCAAAGACCATCGAAACCGTCGAGTCTTTGCGCTGCTATCCAAGTTTTTCAAGCAACTGCCGTTTTAGCCATAGGTCGACGGTGAGGTCCTAGTTCCGGCCATTTCCATGGCCAGCCGAGCTCATATTCGTGCTCAGCATGCCACAGCGGAGCTGTAGGAGCAAACCATTTGAATAATAAGGATCTGAGTAGCCCGGGCGACATCGCCGGAGTAGAGAGAACCACTGTCACCGTCGCGGGCATGGTTTCGGCCATCGCCGAGCATCGGTGAGGGCACCAGCGTGTTCTCCGAGTCGAGTTAGGCACAGGCGGCAAGTTTCGTCGAAGGTCAGGCGGCGGAACGCCCGGCGGCGAGAGCTCCGGCGAAGCGCCGCCGCGGGAGCTGCGGGATGGCGCGAGGTAGATGAAGGGGGGCCGGGTCCACCGGTCAGCCACTGGTCTCGCGCGGGGATCCTGTTGCGGCCGGGATTCGGTGCGGCAGCGTGGGTAAAACCCCGTGGGCCGTGGTGTCGCCGAATTCTCAGTGGGCCGGTTTAAAGAGTGAGCCCCACCCGCAGGAGTTTAAACATTTTGGGGGATTTTCCAGTTTAGTTCAACTTCAAATGCATAGAACTTTTGCTAGGAAGCTCCAAATCCAATGAACCAAATTTTGCTGAACTCAGAATTCTGAGTACTTTCCAACAATACCGATTTCAGCTCATGAAACCTAATAGTTTTCTAGAATTAATTCCCTAAAATTTAAACTGTTGAGAATTTTATCTGGAGAATTACTTCATGAAAAATTCTGAAATTTGGCTGAGAGGTTCATTGGAAAATCCTTGAGTCACAGTAAAATTTTCAGACTCACCCAAGTTCATTTAGTCCCCCTAATGGGGTGATTATGTGAACTGCCCTGAGAAAATAGAAAAATATACAGAAACATTTTTCAGATTTTCTCAAATCTTAATTTGGGCATAACTTTCAGTAGAATTATTCAAATAACATGAAACCAATTCCATTAGAACCCTCTTAAATTCTAGTTTCCATAAAGTAATGGTTGGAGCCATGAAAACCCCTGGAATTGCTTAGAAGCTCAAATGTTGACCAAATGGGCTTTTATTTGTACAAGGTTCAAATGAACTTTGTTTCAAATGAAACTTGGTCAAGACTCTGGTGAGGACCCTACAAAGCCACCATAAAAATTTCAGAACTAAAGGGGAGGGCTAGCTAGAGTTATTAGTAATTATGTATTCAACTTTACACATTGCATTTAAGTTGACATGTAGTATTTCATTAACGTGTAGTCGCTGAAGGCGAGGAGACTCCGGAAGTGCTTGACTTCCTCCTTCCGGACGAAGACCTAACTACTGACCAGCAGCAACAAGGCAAGCCCCGGTTTGCATTAAGCCTTTTATAAAGTTTTTACTTTATTTACATACGTAGTGTAAAGTGTGTATGTGCATTAGGTGTAGGATGGATGGAACCCCACTTGCATAACCAGAATTTTTCCTATAAGAGTGAGGGTAGTGTCTAAGATCTCGAGTAGACAGGCTATGATTAATGATTCATAGGACTTCGGTACAAGTCGAGTAGTTGGAATCTACTCGCGAGTTAGGTTTGGGACACACGGGTTTGGTTCGAGTGATGTGAGATCACTTTAGTAATGAAAATGAGACTAGGCAGGGGTTAGGGCGCAGCAAGAGGAAGTCTTGTGTGTGCAGCCCTGTCCGTGTCGATTGAGGACCGAAATGTGTGTAGCCCTGCTGAACAAGTATTGAACGTACCGAAGGCATATCGGATATATGGGCCCCGATAAACCGATGTAGCCTAAACCTCCGGGCGTCGAGGCATAGCACACCGATTTATAGGTGTAGGTTGAGGGCAGAAAGGTGGAAATCCGCTAACAGGGATAGAGAGATGCTCCGTGTAGGGAACCTCCTGTCCATTTCGGTGCGACCGGTTCGACGCTTGGGCTGTTGGGTGAAAGGTTGTCCCGTACGACATCGAGTGATCGTGCTGTGCAGCTCCACGGGTGGGCGTATGTGACGTGCTCTTTGGGTATCCCTGCAGGTGTATATCGATTCGATTCGCCGTCCCTCGCGGTGACGAGTACCGGTTGTTCACTGCGTCGTAACGTAGTTAATGTACGAAATGTTATGCTTCAGTATGGCTGTCATGATATAATTGTATTGCTACACGTGTGCCACCAAATATTGCTTACTAAATTTCAGATTCCCGAACTGTCAGTTGGTTTCCCATGTAATATATTGTGTCCTTATGACGTGTGCTGTCGGGTGTTGCATCGTGCGGCACCACCCTCTGCGATCCTGGATGAGCGGATTCTGGTCCGCCACATCCAAATGGAGTGAAAATTGGTGTGTGAGCTCACAAAAATGTGCTGAGTGTGAATATGAATCCCACTCTTGAATTCATGGGATGAAAGGGGTTTGAATTTGAATTTAAGTTTGAACTAGCCTCTTTCTAATTATACCCAAAAATACCTCAAAAGGTTTTGGATTTGTGTGAAACTTGGCATGAGCGTTCCTAGCAAGGTGTAGGAGTTTTTCATATGCTCCGCCGCTATATGATGCATGTGGGAAATACCACTTTTGCATTTTGTGAGTTTATCCTCTAATGACCATGTTGATGGTGTTTACTTGCTCTTCAAATTTGTTCATAAGTTTTCCTCAAATGAGGTGTGTGTGGTGTGATGAACACTTTGAATGTGAGCAAAAACATAGGCCCTTACATTCCCCACCCTTAAAAGAATCTCGTCCCGAGATTATAAGGTGAAAATGAGAGAAAGGACGGTGGAAAATTAACGTATGTGCGACGTTAAAAAGTCGGGGTAGTTAGCGCAAAGAAAACCTTCTCTCTCCCGTGTCGCTTCATTTATGGAGTGATTACTCCATAGAACTTGGTAGAACCAAAATGTACAGTTGCGTGTGGTTCGGGCCTTTTCATCAATTATCTGAACCGGTTCCTCCTGATAAGTGAGATCCGATTTCAGTTCTTCAATACCCCCCAGCTGAACAGTAGTTGATAGCTTAAGACACTTCCTCAGCTGAGAAATGTGAAAGACATCGTGCACACCGGAAAGTGTTTCTGTTAATTCCAGCCGGTATGCTACTGATCCACATCTTTCTGTAATCTGGAATGGACCGATGAATCGTGGTGCCAACTTTCCTCTCACCCCGAATCTGTTCACGCCCTTCATTGGAGAGACACATAGATATACGTGATCCCCGACTTCGAATTGTAACGGGCGTCTTCTCTGGTCCGCATAATGTTTTTGTTGGGATTGGGCGGCTTTTAGGTTCTCTTGAATCAGCTTAACCTTTTCTTCCGCATTACTGACAAGACCAATCCCGAAGGTGACCCTTTCGCCAGACTCACATCAATTCAGTGGTGTGCGGCATTTTCTCCCGTATAGCGCCGCATAGGGCGCCATCTTGATGCTGGCTTGGTACACATTGTTGTACGAGAACTCGGCCAACGGTAAGTGATCATCTCAATTCTTACCGTGGTTGATAGCGCAAGCTCGTAGCATATCTTCTAAAATCTTATTTACCCGCCCGGTTTGCCCATCCGTCTGCGAGTTGTAGGCTGAACTACGGATCAGCTTCGTCCCCAAACAAGCATGCAACTGTAAAAGTCCCAAAAATGTGTATGAATAAAAACCAAGGTTTGAGTTCATATGTGTGGCAAAGACATGAAAAATGGGACTTGCTAAAACTTTTCTTCATGCAAAGTAATACATGGATGACCATCCAAAATGAGGCTCACATTTTTATTTGAAAGTGTTGAACCAATAAGGAGTTAAATACCTCTTTGCATGTAAGTTTAAAATTCAGATTTGAAATTCAAAGCTCACACATGGGGTGGTCAACTACTTTGATTAAAAATGCAGCCATATAGATGGAATTATAGGGAGGAGTATGATCACCAACTTTCTATTTGTAGGGTGGGTTCAAAAGAGAGTTAAAGAGATGAAATTGCAAATTCTAAACCAAATTCAGATTTAGTCTTGCAAATTCAAACTGAATTTGAGGAATTCAAATTCTAGCCTCCCTTTTAAACTCAGCATTCTGGGGATTGAGAGGATCAGCTTGTGAAGATATTTGGGGAAGAAATGTGGAGTGGGACGCACATGTCATAGAGATGAAGAGGCTGCCTTACTCACTAAGTTTTACTCTCGGTGGGAACTTTTCCCGAGCAGCTCACGGGATCCACCGAGGAGCTTGCCGCGCCAGCTCCTGCTGCTGGTCTCCACGCGCTGGCGTCCCGAGGTCGGTCCTGACCGCGCCCTCAACGTGATCACGTGCCCCCTGGCCGAAGCAAAGTGCAGTTGCCTTCCTCTCTCGCGAGAACGTCGAGCAAACCGAGCTCCTCACCTCCGCTCTCGGTCCGATCGGAAGAACGGCGAAACCACCGTGCTTCCCCCCCCCCCGACCCGAGCTGCTAAACCTTTCCCTGAGATCAGCCTCCACCTCCCTGACCCGCAAGCAAGCGAGCTGCGGCCCCCCAGTGCCCGAGAGCAACCGCCGCCGTGGCGACCGAGTTCAAGAAGGTGATCGGGCGCTCGTGGACAGCCCTCCACAGGGAGTTTCACGGCCGAGCGATCACAGCTACGGACGCGGACGGGTGCGGTGCTGCTCTCAGCCCGAGCTCAGACCGTGCCGCGAGCTATCGGCGGCGAATTTCGAGGTTTTGCTCCGGCGACCCCATTCCGAGCTTCCGGTACGATTCCTTCAAATTCTTGCCCTCTGATTCTACTTAAGTCACCAAATTTGGCACAGAGAAGCTAGACTAGCCGGCGATCATTTTCCCTTTTGCATCCAGCGCATTAAAACGCCTCAGACCGACGAATTTCGAGCTCTCCTTGGGTTGTTCATGGCGGACCCATTCGGTCGCACGATGACAACCTAGTTCCAGCCACTTCCGAGCTACTTTGAGGCCATGCCGATCTTCCTAGAGGTAAGCTGGTGCTGTAGGGCTCGTCGGCACAAGTTTTGGAGGGCTGGAGACCTCGGGCGACGCTGCCGAACTACCACAGAGGCAGTTACACGTCGCCGCCCATTTTCCGGCCGTCGGCAGCCCTAGCAAACCACACAGTCATGTTCCTCGATGCCCAAAACCCCTTGGCGGCGAGTCCGGGTTCGGATGGTGGCCGGAAACGGCCGGCCAGCGAGCACCGGCGAGCTCCGGTGAGGGGGAAAGCGCGGGCGCGGGGAGGGAGCCGAAGGAAGAAGAAGACGGGTGGGTCCCGTCTGTCAGCAGCAGAAAATTTAATCCCAGGATCGGGTGTGGCTGGATCCTGTGTGCTGGCGCGCAAAACCCCGTGGCCCTAGTGTGGCTTCGTTTCTATTGGCTGGGATTCAAAACAGTGGGTCCAGCCAAATTTTCAGTAGGAAAACAATTCCAGAGTTGGCTCAATCTTTAGAAATTCATAGCTCCTGGTAGAAAACTCCAATTTGAGTAATTCCACTTGGGTTGGATTCATCTCTCTGAGTTCTATCCAAATATGAACTCAGATTTGTATGAAAGTTAATATTATATTCTGGAAAATTCTGTGAAGGTATTTTGAAAAAGAATTATTGAGGGAGTTTGGTTTATCCAAAAACCCCCAAATTTTGCCAGAATATTCTTTAGCATGGTGATGACCTACTAGCAAATTTTCAGCTCATTTGAAAATCATTTGAGTAGGAATTTGAAAAATGCAAACTACTGTGTTCAAACGAGTCCAGAAACATTTTCAGAAAATGTTTCCCACTTCAAAAATCGATTCTGAGCAATCCATAGCTCCAAAAATCATAGGAAAATTTAGGCAAGCTCTCTGAGACATACTTGAAATTGTAGTTCCCTTAAATGAGCATAAAAATGTACATTACATCAGAATTAATTCTTTTGAGTAGGAATGCATAAAGAATTGTTCAGGGAGAACTACTCAAGTAAAAGGCTGAATTTTGGACCAGATTACTCTCATGTGATCAAGAACTCACATGTAAATTATCAGCCCAATATGAGTCCTTGAACTCCCTGTTCTTATTCTCCATACTTATGTATAGGGAAAAAAATACATAAGAGATATTATGAGAATTAGGAAGAACACAATATGACTCTACATTAACTGCAATTTGGCAAGCTAAATACTTAGGTAGTATAGAACCTGCTGTAAAAGTTTTGAGGCCATTGGAGTTTTTGTTCTTCAGTTGCACTCAAATCTTTTCAGTTTATCTATTACGTTCATTAGGGGAAATGATTAGTGTATAGCTATGGCCTTAAGGTCAATTTTGTTTAAGTCTGTTTCTTTGCACAACAGAGGCAACCAAGCTATTCTTGGCTTTTCCACACAACCTATGTTCCTAAGAGATTAATTCTATAACTTCTTTCCATTACATTCTGTAAAACATGTGCATATGCATTTCAATAGGAACCACAACGAAGGGGATTCAAAGGAGCGATTCATCGAAGTGGATCAAGCTCCGGAAAATCAAGGGTGGATCTGCAAGGACACTAACTGTTTATATACGACTACCCTGCAAAACAGGCAAGCTCCGGTTTGCATTTAACAGCTGTTAAGTATTTCTTTTGTATTCATTTTCGGTTAAGATTTAAACTGTGCATTAGGTCTAATGTTTGATACTCCTCTTGCATAGCCAAATGACCCATGGAGCATTGGATAGTTGTCTATCACCGTGTAGAACTTCCATGCTTAAGTAAGTTTCGGTAGAAGTCGAGTGGTGAGATGCTACTCGCAGTTTCAGGAACAACAGGGGCATACGGGATTGGTTCATAATTGAATTAGCAAGTTAAAGTTGAGACTGGAAGGTTGTAGTGTGACACCCTCATTCCGGGTGTCAGCATATAATCATGTTTTATGAAGAAGAAAAACATTTTTAGAAAAGAGGGAACAGAAACAAGTATCAAAAGGATAGCCAGTAAAACCCTCTGAGAGCGCCGAAGGCAACTTTCCACGACCAGCAGACCACGTGGAGTGTTCGGAACTCATTCCCGAGATTTTGGGAGAGGTCCGACGCTAAACTGGATACGTGGCAGGCTCGGGGGTCACCTCCGCAATTGGAAAGAGGTCCGACCCTGTGGGACACGTACTGCCCGCGGAGATAGCCTCTGCGGAAGAAGCAAAGGCATTTTTCATAGGACACTTGTCATCCGCGGAGCTAGTTCTCGCGGAAATAAGAGGACCAGTTGCGGGGGATACGTGTCAATCTCGGAGCTCATCTCAGAAGTCCGGATCTATTGAACACGTGTTGCCACCGGAGCTTATCTCCGGAGGTCCGCCGCTGCTAAACACGTGTCGACCTCGGGGCATGTCCCTGAAGGAAGGAAAGGCGGAAAGACCGGCACCCACACGTGGCGTGCGCGGAGCTCACCTCCGAAGAAGAGGGAGGTCTCGATCGATTGACACGCGGCACGACCGGAGCTCGTCTCTGCGGACGAAGAGATACCAGGCTCGGAAGGACACGTGGAGCTTCTGGAGCTCATCATCACGGAGGTAACGAGTCTGGAACGGTTTTTACGCGTAAAGATACCAGTACGCAACGGAAACCGATCTAAACTCCACAATGTTACCAAAGATAAGACGTCAGGATCCAACAAGATCTGAATAAGACTTTTATTCGGGATCCAATTAGATTAGGACTCTTCTCTTCTCGATTATAAATAGAACCCAAAACATCTGGCCGAAACCACGAACTTCTCTTTCAACTCCTGAGCCGACGACTTAGAGCCTAGCCCTAACTTGCCGAGCGAACCAGTGCAAAAAGGGAGATCATCGGAGAAGAACCAAACGGTCTGAGGAGGACCTCGAAGTCAAGAAAAACGTGAGGTAGGACTTCAATACCACCTTACGACATCATGTTGTTCATCTCTTTGCATCTGCTCTTCGATTCCTTTCGAACAGAAGCCTTTTCGTGGACAGATCACTCGATGATCAGTTTGATCTAAAAACAAGATCATCGCCACGACCACCTTTTACCTCTGACCATGCAAGCCATGCAAGAACACGTACAGATCAATCTAATGAAACTAATCATAGGATAGCATGCATGTGCATCATCGCATCTAGTTTAGGGTTTGTGCATGATATTGATTGCTGTGAATTTTGTATGCACGTGAATCCTACATAGCAGAACAAGCTCAGGAAGCTGTGTACGGCGAACTACAGCAACCAGATTTTGAGAATCAAGAACAATCGGAACCGCAAGAACAAGGCAAGTGCTCCTTGACCATGTTGATCCTATGTTTTGGGTAAAACTATTTTGTTTTGCGAAAAGGTGTGTGCGCTGAGTCAAACATGATGGGAAAACCCTTTTATAGGAGTTTACTAGTTTTGATTAAACCATCCTTGTCACCTGGGAAGTTTTATGAGTCGGGTATGGTTTTTGTTTTATGCTTCGCTGAGTCCATGGGATTGGGAAGCGAGATAGATGTGTCTAGCTAACTGCACTCATAATAATAAGGGGAAACTGATGATAATAATGAACATGGATCGGAGGGAGATCTAGGCAAGACTGGGTTTGTCCGTAGCATGAGATGGTGGTTTTGCTTGCCGCAGATCTAAGGACCGGTTCATGCATGCACATGCCAGGATAACAGTGCCACCACAAGGCCAAGTATGGGTGCGGCTTAGCTGAGTAATTAGGTAAGTTGCTAGAGTGTTATGGACTGTGGAAGGCGCGGGGAATGGGAGTCGAGTGAGGACTGTCCTGGGAACTGCATGGCACAAGAGGGGGCCCGTGGGTGGGAGAATTGGAGATTCTAGCCTGCCGGTGAAACCTTAGTGAGTCCATACATCTAGTAACCCCTTTGTAAAGGCTATTTTGTGATCTCTTGACCATACACCGACGGTTGTGTACTGGTATAATGGAGGTTCTGCAGTCGCCGACGGGTGACGAAATCACAAATTTGTGGGTAAAGAGGTGCAAACTCTGCAGAGTTATTAAAACTATCATGATAGCCGAGCTTACGGTTACGAGCACCTGGCTAAACTGCCATGATTAGATGGGATGTTTATTGGAATGGTTATTGGGAAGGTTATTGGTTATGGTTATTGGTTATGGTTTTGGTTTGGGACTGTTAAGTCCGGGAAATGAGATGGTTGCATGACTGGTGGGTCATGACATGAGATTGGTCTCAGTGCGAGACGAGGTTGTTCATGAGGTGAGATGGTAGCGAATACGAGGAGGTATTCGTGAGTATGGGTAATGGATTGGTTAATGTTCGGATGGAACACGGGAAGTGATGAAGGTATGTTGGTAATTTAATACATGCTGGGACTACATTCATCTAAAGATAAGTTGCTGTTTTATCATGATTTTATAAATTTGCTTTTCTGCAAATAAGCCTTTTATACCTACCTTGTTTATAAGCTGCATATCATGTGTTATTCCCGCACTTGCTGAGTACATCATTGTGCTCAAACTTGCATTATTATTTCTCCATCAACAGCAAGAGAAGACTACTATGAAGACCGAGTAGAGCATTATGGTGTATGATCTGTTCTCAACCTTGCCTGTGGAGGGAATAGAGATGGAGCCACTTCTGCTTAGTTTTGCTTCCGCATTAGTTTTTGCTTCCGCATTTAAATAAGAATTCCGCTGCGTAGAAATAAAGACTTCCGCTGTAAGCATGAGTCCAAGACTCATGAAGTGATTGTACTAAACTCTGTTATTCGTGGTAATATATAATCTGAATTCAGTTTGTGGAACGTATGTGTATGTGTGATGAACATCCTGGGCACACATATGCATTAGTTCTCGGTTCCGTGGTTTTCCACAGAATTGAGGGCGTCACATGTAGGGGCAGCAGGACATAGGGGCCTGGGTGCTATAGACCTGTCTGTGTCGGTCAAGGACCGATCCGTAAGCGGCCCAGTTGAACAAGTTTGAGTTGTGTACCGGACTCATGCTGGCTATATGGGACCCAGTAAACCGATGTACCTCGGGAAGCTGTCATTGGGACTTTTCGGGTTGCCTCGGGCGGACGGCCGGTGTGCAGTATGTGGGGAATATTCTCATGACATCTCATGTCGGTAGGTGCACCATGAGAGTAGCTACTGTACGGGGCGACTTGATCGATTCAGCGGGGGTGAAACGGGGGAAAGGCTGCCACGTACGACGTCAGTGATGGTTGTTGTAGGCAACGTCGAGTACGGGCGTACGTGTCGTGTAGTCCGGGTGTTATTGATTCGAATCACCGTCGCTCACGGAATGGACCGAGCATACTTGTTCTCACAGTCGTGACGTAGTAAGAACTTGCATGAGAAAGGAACTAATCATTTTGATGTGAAGTATTATCCTACCTTTGTATTGGATCTTGATGAATAGGCTAGAGCAAACTCGATTCTTTTATGCCAGGAGAAAATTACATCGGGGGAAAGCGTTTCTTGTTTGATTGTGGACTCCCGATGTGGCGTGCCCAAGGTTACTTAAAATACTGCCATTAATACTTGAAAGTAAGGATTCACTTGTAGGCGAGTTTAATTATGCTTCTGCCATCCCATTTTAGGTTCATAACCTCACATAGAGTTTCATGTTTAGGGTGACGGTTAAGTCTTGCTGAGCGTTATGCTCACGGATGCTATCCGAGTTGTTTTGCAGGTAACTGACTTGATGCTTATGAGAAGGGATGCCAATGAGACTCGGGAACCTTCGAGTGCTTACTCAAAGAGCATCCTCGCCGCTGCAGATTGTCTTCGTATTGCTAGTAAGAAACGTCCGCGGGCTGGACTGTTTCTTTGTTGCTAGTTTAGATATGAGTCGTGAGAGTGATAGTCTTCCGCTGTAGTTTACTCTGATATAACTATTTGTAAAACATTCTTGTACGCTTCTGCTAAACAATTTATGTAATATGATGTGTGTTCATCGACCCGTGTGCTGTTGGGTGCCACATAACACGACACCACCCAACGAGGTCCTGTGTCCCTCACAGCATGGCATCAGGGCCCCGAAGCGTGGTATCAGAGCTGCGTTGGGAACAGAGAACGGATTGAGTATCATATTACGTCAAAAACTTAGGATACGGTGAGATAATGGTACTAGGCCCACATAAGGACTACTATTAGCATAATATGAAGGTGGCAAGCTAACCTATTTGTTATGTCGGAAAATCATGCATCTCGGGACGTTTATGTCTTGGGGGTGCACGTATGCGCTGTCCACCAGTGCGCACAAGCTGAAGGGTGGAGCCTCACAGGTGGCAGGTAACCCGACCCGCTTTAGTATCCTCTACGACTCTTCATGTCGTTTGGGGTATTCGAGCAACGTCTGTCCCTGGTGTGCGTGGTGCAATTTGGGGGACTCCGTCACGTGGTCAGTAACGTGAACACGTAGCTCAAGGCGTGTTTGGCTTGAGAACACCTGGGCGAGTGATGACGGCCGGGTGTACGAACTTTATGGATACCGGGTTCAGTGTGCAGCCGAACCTGATGATTGAGTGTGGCTTATGTAGGTACTAACCACGAAAACCTAAGTGCGTGTAGAACACGTTTGCGAGTGACCATTTTAGCGCCACCTAAGGATACGTATATGCCGGTGTAATCCGGTTAGGTTTTTCTTTGGTGAGGCAACGCAGTACTGTCATATGTCTTACGGTGCATCGTCACCGTACTACACTGGATAGTATTCTTACCTATGAAGAAATCATTCATTACTAACTTCCAAACTAAAAATGGATGTGATAAAGCACATATTAGTTACTGAGCTCTTCATTTGAACTAAGTTTCAAAGAAGAGACTTGTTAGGCTTCTTTTGATCTCAAGGACAGAGTGCTCTGTTCAGACAGAAATTTTTCTGGGCTTTAACAGAGCGTAACTCTGATTAGCTTGACCCAATGGAGGTGTTTGATACAGTTCTGCAAAGGTTATTAAGTGCTATAGAACTTTTCTGTAGAACTCCAGGGCCAAATCCGACACCAACTTGGTTGAATGTCCAGATGAATGCAAACTGTTCAGAAAACAGAGCAGCTGCAAACTTCTCTGGATGTTGCTGTAAATTAGCCGCCACAGTCTGTTGAAAAGTTTCTAAGGATCATATGATACACGTTGGAAAGGTTAGGAAATTTGCAACAATTTTGTAGTTCATAGTGTGTTCAGAATTGTACTCCATTTGTATGTAAAACTGTGATGAAAACAGCCACATACAAAGGAGGTGCTGGCAAATGTTATCCAGAAAATTCTGTCAACTTTGAACAGTAATAGCTATTGATCCCGAGATAATCTAGGGGCATAAGAGTACTCGTTGGAAAGATACTGAAGTTAACTTTAACTTTGGTATTCAACCGGAATTATGAAAATGTTTCTAACCGGATCAAAATCTGGGTTAAGTACAGAAAGGTCGATTCTGTACAGAATAGAGGGAGTGTTCTAATTTTGGCTTTAGAAAGATGTGTAAACATGAAGTATTGTTATGCTTTCATAAATATTTAGCATGTTCATGTTTTACATACTTTCACATACTGCTGAGATCAAGTTTTGACTCCCTTCAACAATGATTATTTTGCAGTATGGTGCGTACTCATTCTAGGAGTAGGGCTGAAGGTTCTCGCCGAGATGACGATGACTCGACTCAACCAGGGGCACCGCCATCAGCTGTATGGGCGGATGTCATGGCTCAGATGGTCGAGTCAAGTCAAGAGAACACAAGACTACTCCAAGCCTTGGTACAACAGGGCTTACTCCAACGTGCACAACAGGACGTTCCACCTCGGAACGCCTATTTGGATTTCTTGGCAACACAACCGCCAATCTTCACGGAAGCCAATGAGCCAGTGGAAGCTGATCAGTGGCTTCGAGTTATGGAGTCCAAGTTTGGAGTGTTTGAGTGCGATGAATATCAGAAGACACTATTTGCAGCTCAACAGCTCCATGGAGCCGCTGGAAATTGGTGGTTTGATTATCTCGCCACCGTTCCGGAAGGCCATCAAGTGGAATGGACGGAATTTCGTGAAGCATTCCGTGCTCGTCACATTCCTATGGGTTTTATCAAGGCCCAACAACAAGAATTCAGAAACTTGAAGCAGGGGGACATGAGTGTCCTTGATTATGTCAGATGATTCAACCTTCTGGCATAATATGCTCCGGCTTATGCGACGAGCGAAGCTGCAATGTGTGACTATTTTTTCTATGGCTTGAGTGCCATACTAAAAGAGAAGTTAGCTTTGTTCAATCAAGGCAGTTATACCGGGTTGATCAGTGCTGCTCTGCTGCAAGAACAAGCGACACTTGAGTGTCAAGCAGAGAAGAGGGACTGGGAGGATGTGCAAGGAGACACAACAGTTATTCCTCGTAAATACCGTGTGGTGTATCACACACCATACGATGAAATATGGCAAACATCAGTAAGATCAACTCCGTACAGATTTCCTGCTGAAGAATCTTGTCTTGAAGCAACACCATTGCCGCAGCAATGATTGACACCTGTTGCATCATTGCTGCAACCAAGTACATCAACTTCTCCACCACAAGTCAACGAAGAACCGGGGAAACCTCCGTGTTCTTATTGCCACCGTTCTGGGCATTTTAGGCAGGAATGCCGGGAGAAGTTGTTGAACACCAGACAGCCATCATCGTCAGGTGGTATGCCGCCACCGGCTCAAGTCAACATAACAGCATTGCAATCCGGGAGTGTGCAACATCATTCTATTGAGGATGTCCCGGAGGGAGCACCGGTGTTAGCGGGCATGTTCACTCTCAAAGACGTGCCCATGCTCATACTTTTTGATTCCGGTGCAACTCACAATTTTATCAGCAAAACATGTGTGGATCAGCACCAATTATCCACCAATACTCCCACAACGAGTTTCCTTATACGATCACCGGGAGGAAATATCTTTGAAAATCAGATTGTGTCCCGAACAGCTTTGTGTTTGGACGGGAAAATATACCCAACATCGCTGATTATGTTGGATAGGCAGAAGATAGACATTATATTGGGTATGTCTTGGTTAAATCGTCACGGTGCCGTTCTTAATATCGGTAACCGGTCTGTCCAGATTGACTCACCGATTCATGGACAGCACACGCTGTTTCTAGACAGCGAAGATCCAGATATGGTAGAGGCCTACCACACGGAAGCACTTAAACTTGAAGATATTCCGGTGGTACGTGACTATCCCGACGTATTTCCCGATGACTTACCGGGCATGCCGCCCAAACGAGACGTCGAATTCAAGATTGAACTGGCGCCGGGAACGACGCCTATCTCACGAAGGCCTTACAAGATGGCACCTAACGAGCTAGCGGAGTTGAAAGAGCAACTGAATGAACTCATGAGCAAGGGTTTCATACGGCCAAGTTCTTCACCTTGGGGTTGCTCATGAGCAACGGTTACGGGAGCACCAATTATATGCCAAGTTCAGCAAGTGTGAATTTTGGATTGATCAAGTGCCTTTCCTAGGCCATATGATTTCAGCAGAAGGTATTGCCGTGGACCCCAGCAAGATTGAACAAGTGCTGAAGTGGGCATCTCCCAAATCAGTCCACGAGGTCCGAAGTTTCCTAGGTTTAGCGGGATATTATCGGAGGTTCATTCCGAGCTTCTCAAAAATTGCTAAACCAATGACAGAGCTGCTGAAGAAGGGCACAAAATACATGTGGAATGCAGCATGTGAAGCCGCATTCAAAACTTTGGTGAAACATCTCACAACAGCTCCAGTTCTTGCTCAGCCGGACACGACGAAGCCATTTGATGTATACTGTGATGCATCCGGCATTGGTCTCGGCTGTGTTCTGATGCAAGAAGGGTGTGTAGTCGCCTATGGGTCTCGTCAACTGCAAAACCACGAGCAGCATTACCCAACTCACGGTCTCAAGCTTGCTGCAGTGGTGTTGGCGTTAAAGATGTGGAGGCATTATCTACTTGGTAATCTTGTTCACCTCTACACCGACCATAAAAGCTTGAAGTATATCTTCACGCTGAAGGAGCTAAATATGAGACAACAGAGATGGTTGGAGCTCATAAAAGATTATGAAATTGAGATCCACTATCATCCGGGAAAAGCAAAGGTGGTTGCCGACGCACTTAGTCGGAAAGCCCACGTTCACAACTTGGCGGCTGCTGAGTTAGAAGACGAAGAACCAAGCCTCCGTGTCATTCCATATGACGCGCTTTATAATCTCGCGCTCATTCGAACAATCCATGAAGAGATTGTTGAGGCTCAAAGAAGAGACAGAGGTATGTCTCACATACGTAGAAGACTAGACAACGGAGAGGTAAAATGTTTCCGGAAGGATGAGAACGGTACAATATGGTTTAACGACCATATAGTGGTACCGAAGCAAAGCACAGTTGCCTTCCTCTCTCACGAGAACGTCGAGCAAACTGAGCTCCTCACCTCCTCTCTCGGTCCGATCGGAAGAACGGCGAAATCACCGCACTTTCTCCCCCCCCCCCGAGCTGCTAAACCTTTCCCTGAGATCAGCCTCCACCTCCCTGACCCGCAAGCAAGCGAGCTGCGGCCCCCAGTGCCCGAGAACAACCGCCGCCGCGGCGACCGAGTTCAAGAAGGTGATCGGGCGCTCATGGACAGCCCTCCACAGGGGGTTTCATGGCCGAGCGGTCACAGCTACGGACGCGCACGGGTGTGGTGCTGCTCTCAGCCCGAGCTCAAGCCGTGCCGCGAGCTATCGACGGCGAATTTCGAGGTTTTGCTCCGGCGACCCCATCCCGAGCTTCCGGTACGATTCCTTCGAATTCTTGCCCTCTGATTCTCCTTAAGTCACCAAATTTGGCACAGAGAAGCTAGACTAGCCGGCGATCGTTTTCCCTTTTGCATCCAGCGCATGAAAACGCCTCAGACCGACGAATTTCAAGCTCTCCTTGGGTTGTTCATGGCGGACTCATTCGGCCGCACGATGACAACCTAGTTCCAGCCACTTCCGAGCTACTTTGAGGCTGTGCCGATCTTCCTAGAGGTATGCTGGTGCTGTAGGGCTCGTCGGCACAAGTTTTGAAGGGCTGGAGACCTCGGGCGACGCTGCCGAACTACCACAGATGCAGTTACACGTCGCCGCCAATTTTCCAGCCGTCGGCAGCCCTAGCAAACCCCACAGCCATGTTCCTCGATGCCCCAAACCCCTTGGCGGCGAGTCCGGGTTCGGATGGTGGCCGGAAATGGCCCGCCGGCGAGCACCGGCGAGCTCCGGCGAGGGGGAGAGCGCGGGCACGGGGAGGGAGCCGAAGGAAGAAGAAGACGGGTGGGTCCCGTCTGTCAGCAGCAGAAAATTTAAACCCGGGATAGGGTGTGGCTGGATCCTGTGTGCTGGCGCGCAAAACCCCGTGGCCCCGGTGTGGCTTCGTTTCTATTGGCTGGGATTCAAAACAGTGGGTCCAGCCGAATTTTCAATAGGAAAACAATTCCAGAGTTGGCTCAATCTTTAGAAATTCATAGTTCCTGGTAGAAACCTCCAATTTGAGTGATTCCACTTGGGTTGGATTCATCTCTCTGAGTTCTATCCAAATATGAACTCAGATTTGTATGAAAGTTAATATTATATTCTGGAAAATTCTTTGAAAGTATTCTGAAAAAGAATTATTGAGGGAGTTTGGTTTATCCAAAACTCCCCAAATTTTTCCAGAATATTCTTTAGCATGGTGATGACCTACTAGCAAATTTTCATCTCATTTGAAGATCATTTGAGTAGGAATTTGCTAAATGCAAACTACTGTGTTCAAAAGAGTCCAGAAACATTTTCAGAAAATGTTTCCCACTTCAAAAATCGATTCTGAGCAATCCATAGCTCCAAAAATCATAGGAAAATTTAGGCAAGCTCTCTGAGACATACTTGAAATTTTAGTTTCCTTAAATGAGCATGATAATGCACATTACCTCAGAATTAATTATTTTGAGTAGGAATGCTTAAAGAATTGTTCTGGGAGAACTACTCAAGTAAAAGGGCTGAATTTTGGACCAGATTACTTTCATGCGATCAAGAACTCACATGTAAATTATGAGCCCAATATGAGTCCTTGAACTCCCTGTTCTTATTCTCCCTACTTATGTATAGGGAAAAAATACATAAGAGATATTATGAGAATTAGGAAGAACACAATATGACCCTACATTAGCTGCAATTTGGCAAGCTAAATACTTAGGTAGTATAGAACCTGCTGTAAAAGTTTTGAGGCCATTGGAGTTCTTGTTCTTCAGTTGCACTCAATTCTTTTCAGTTTATCTATTACGTTCATTAGGGGAAATGATTAGTGTATAGCTAAGGCCTTAAGGTCAATTTTGTTTAAGTCTGTTTCTTTGCACAATAGAGGCAACCAAGCTATTCTTGGTTTTTCCACACAACCTCTGTTCCTAAGAGATTAATTCTACAACTTGTTTCCATTACATTCTATAAAACATGTGCATATGCATTTCAATAGGAACCACAACGAAGGGGGTTCAAAGGAGCGATTCATCGAAGTGGATCAATCTCCGGAGAATCGAGGGTGGATCTGCAAGGACACTAACTGTTTATGTACGACTACCCTGCAAAACAGGCAAGCTCCGGTTTGCATTTAACAGCTGTTAAGTTTTTCTTTTATATTCATTTTCGGTTAAGATTTAAACTGTGCATTAGGTCTAATGTTTGATACTCCTCTTGCATTGCCAAATGACCCATGGAGTATTGGGTAGTTGTCTATCACCGTTTAGAACTGCCATGCTTAAGTACGGTTCGGTAGAAGTCGAGTGGTGAGATGCTACTCGCAGTTTCAGAAACAACTTGGGCATACGGGATTGGTTCATAATTGAATTAGCAAGTTAAAGTTGAGACCGGAAGGTTGTAGGGGCAGCAGGACATAGGGGCCTGGGTGCTATAGACCTGTCCATGTCGGTCAAGGACCGATCCGTATGTGGCCCTGTTGAACAAGTTTGAGTTGTGTACCGGACTAATGCTGGCTATATGGGACCCAGTAAACCGATGTACCTCGGGAAGCTGTCGTTGGGACTTTTCGGGTCGCCTCAGGCGGACGGCCGGTGTGCAGTATGTGGGGAATATTCTCATGACATATAATGTTGGTAGGTGCACCATGAGAGTAGCTACTGTACGGAGCGACTTGATCGATTCAGCGGGGGTGAAACGGGGGAAGGCTGCCACGTACGACGTCAGTGATGGTTGTTGTAGGCAACGTCGAGTACGGACGTACGTGTCGTGTAGTCCGGGTGTTATTGATTCGAATCACCGTCGCTCGCGGAATGGACCGAGCATACTTGTTCTCAAAGTCGTGACGTAGTAAGAACTTGCATGAGAAAGGAACTAATCATTTTGATGTGAAGTATTATCCTACCTTTGTATTGGATCTTGATGAATAGGCTAGAGCAAACTCGATTCTTTTATGCCAGGAGCAAATTACATCGGGGGAAAGCGTTTCTTGTTTGATTGTGGACTCCCGATGTGGCATGCCCAAGGTTACTTAAAATACTGCCATTAATACTTGAAAGTAAGGATTCACTTGTAGGCGAGTTTAATTATATGCTTCTGCCATCCTATTTTAGGTTCATAACCTCACATAGAGTTTCATGTTTAGGGTGACGGTTAAGTCTTGCTGAGCGTTATGCTCACGGATGCTATCCAAGTTGTTTTGCAGGTAATTGACTCGATGCTTATCAGAAGGGATGCCGACGAGACTCGGGAACCTCCGAGTGCTTACTCAAAGAGCATCCTCGCCGCTGCAGATTGTCTTCGTGTTGCTAGTAAGAAACGTCCGCGGGCTGGACTGTTTCTTTGTTGCTAGTTTAGATATGAGTTGTGAGAGTGAGAGTCTTCCGCTGTAGTTTACTCTGATATAACTATTTGTAAAACATTCTTGTACGCTTCCGCTAAACAATTTATGTAATATGATGTGTGTTCTTCGACCCGTGTGCTGTTGGGTGCCGCATAACACGATACCACCCAACGAGGTCCTGTGTCCCTCACAGCGTGGCATCAGGGCCCCACAGCGTGACATGCAACTGCTCCCAGAAACGAGACACAAATAAAGTGCCCCGATCCGATATGATGGTGCGGGGTACGCCGTACAAGCATAGAATCCATGAGATGTACAATTCAGCATACTTCTTGGCGTTGTAGTTGGTGTTGACCGGGATAAAATGGGAAACTTTGGTGAGCCGGTCGACGATCACCCACACTGAATTATGCTTATGAAATGTGGAGGGTAAACCGAAGATGAAGTATATGCTCACATCTTCCCACTTCCAGGCAGGAACGCCGAGTGGTTGTAGCAGTCCCGGTTTTCTCATGTGGTCTGCCTTCACCGTTCAGCACGTATCACACTCAGACACGTACTTCATGATCTCTCGCTTCATCCGTGTCTACCAAAACTTGCTTCTGAGTTCCTGATACATCTTGTTGCTGCTGGGGTGAATAGAAAACTTTGACAAGTGAGCCTCATCGAAGATTTTCTTCTACAACTCCGGGTTACGGGATACGACGATCTGGTCCTTGAACCATACAAATTTTGCTCATGGTTCCTGAGCTGCCGTGATCCATACGCGGCCACCCTTCGGTCTTGCATCAGCACACATTCGAGCCCAATGCCGGATGCATTGCAGTACACATCGAACGGTTTTGTTGTGTCTGGCTGCGCCAAAACTGGTGCTGATGTTAAGTGCTTCACTAATGCCTTGAACACTGCTTCACATGCTGGACTCCAAACATATTTGGTAGCCTTCTTCAGCAGCTCGGTCATAGGCTTGGTAATCTTCAAGAAGTTTGGAATGAACCTCCGATAATATCCCGCGAGTCCGAGGAAACTCCGTACCTCGTGAACAGTTCTCGGGGACTTCCAATTCAGCACTTGTGTGATCTTACTCGGGTCTACAGCGATGTCCTCCGCTGAGATAATATGCCCGAGAAAAGGCATTTGTGATATCCAGAATTCACACTTGCTGAATTTCGCATATAGTTTGTGATCCCGCAGCCTTTGCAAGACTATACGCAGATGCTCCGTGTGTTCTTCCTCCGACTTGGAGTATACCAATATGTCGTCGATGAATACCACGAAAAACTTTCCAGCTCCGGCATGAATACCGAATTCATCAAGTACATGAAGTGAGCTGGAGCATTGGTGAGGCCGAAGGACATGACCAGGTACTCATAAAACCTGTACCTCGTCAAGAAAGCCGTCTTTGGTATATCCTTAGCCCGTATCTTAATCTGATGGTACCCGGATCTTAAGTCAATCTTGGAAAAGATCTTTGCTTCGACCAACTGATCAAACAACATGTTGATCCATGGCAACGTGTACTTGTTCTTGATAGTTACGATGTTTAGTGGACGATAGTCCACGCAAAGCCATAACGTTTCATCCTTCTTCTTCACAAATAATGCCGAACAGCCCCATGGCGAGGAGCTCGGCCTAATAAAACCCTTCTCCAGCAGGTCCGTCAACTGCGTCTTCAGTTCTGCCAATTCCTTTCACGCCATCTTGTACGACCTTCGGGATATTGGCATAGTTCCCGGTGCAAGTTCAATCTTGAACTCCACCTCTCTGTCAGGCGGCATCCCCGGTAAATCATCCGGGAACACGTCAGGGAACTCATGGACTACCGGAATGTCTTCCAATCTGATAGTGGTGGATTGGTATACACCTGGAAGTTTTATTTCTGGACTGTCCAGAAATAATGAGTGAGACTCGTGCATTTCTGGGTGTAGATGCACGACTGGGAGGACGGTGTCTAAAAAAGCGTCGTGGCGGGTTAACCACGACATCCCTAGGATGACATAAAACTTTTGTCCCTCTAAAGCTATGAGAGACGTAGGGTATACTCTACCCACTAAGAACAATGGCGCTTTGGAAACCATCATGCTTGCTGAAATTTTCCCACCCGGTGAACAAATCAAACATGGACTTTTGGTGGGTAGTATTTGCAAGCTGTGTTTAGCAATAAAAGCTTGGCTAATAATATTATGTGTGGCGCCTGACTCAAATAACACTATGGCTGGATGCTGGTGGAGTTGTTCGGCTGGATGGTGGTGGAGTTGGAACATACCCGCAAGGATTGGCTCCCCCTCCGGCACGTCTTCTATGGCGAGTTGGTGGACGGTGCCGGTTTTAGGTTTTGCCCGCCACGCATTAATGGGGTTCCAGGGCTGATTCCTCCATGGAAACTGTGGTGCCACTCCGCCGCCTTGCCTCTCGGGACAGATGTTGGCGAAGTGTCCTTGGCGACCGCATTTGAAACATGCGGTTGACGACTGGCCTGTGCTTGGAGGACGAAAGCCCGGCATGCGCTGCTGAGGTGCAAATGCACGCGGCATCGCCCACTGCTGCTGTTGTTTCTGTGGAGGTGGTGCTGGTAGTGCCGGCCTGAACGCCGGTGGAGAATATGGCCGACTGCGGAATGGCATCGGCCTCTGTGGTGGCTGCCAGCGTTGACCCAATGGTGAGCGATACACCATCTGGTATTTCTGAGAAGGACCACCTCCCTCTCCGCTGCTCTGCGGCGCGCTTCGCTTCTTCTCCGCCGCCACTAACTCCTTGCTGGAGTCCTCCTGAACAATCGCAGCATCAATAATATCGTTGAGGCTGCTGTGATTGAACATTGCCAGCTTGTCCTTCAGGAGTGGATTAAGCCCCTGGTAAAAATCCCGCCGCTTCTCATCGGTATCTGCGTGATATGAAGCACAGAGTGCGAGATCGTTGAACACCCTGGAGTATTCCAGTGCGTTTCTGCTGCCTTGCCGCATGCGAAAAAACTCCTGTGTCTTCCTTTTCATTAGACCCGGCGGTATGTGATAGGTCCTGAAGGCCGTCCGGAACTCCGCCCAAGTCGGTACTCGCTCGGTGGGTTGCGAGGCGCAAAAGTTTGCCCACCAAGCGCTCGCGGACCCTTGAAGCTGCTTGGCCGCGAACTGAGTCTTTCGCTGCTCACTCACTTGGAGCAGCCCACATTTCATCTCCATCGTGTGGAGCCAGTTGTCCGCATCGAGGGGTTCATCCGCCCTTGAGAGTACCGGTGGATGAGTAGCCAGAAAGTCGGAGTAGGAGCTTTGTTGGCGCTTCTCACGGTCTTGACACCTCTCTGGTCGAGATATATTCGCAATTAAATTTTGCAGCAACTCCATGTGCTGCTGATGTGAACCGGCCATAGCCGCAACGACGTCGGCCAATGTTACCATTGGCGGTGGCGTTGGCGGTTGTTGCTGTTGCTGTCCCGAGGAAGCCTCGGGAGGCTATTGGGAGGCATCTCCCCCCTGACTAGAACCTCCAACTTCCGGGTTGGCACGAGTGCGAGTCATTCTGAAATTTATGACAGCAGCGATCAGCACATGTCTTTCTTAAAATTCCATATAAAACAGTAGGTATTATAGTGACACATGAATAAACTTGCACAACATTCGCATATATTGAAAAAGCATAAACTCTATACAAGATACATTATTCTCGGATCCCCGAGAAGTCATGCTCATTTCGTCACTACCTATACATATACTATTGTCTATACAACATGTTACCGATTACAAAAGTTTTTATACACCACCCTCGCTGCCCTACTTGGCGATGATAATTCTCTACTCGGAGTAGAACTTGACCTCCTGCGGGTCGTCCTCCTCTGCTCCCTCTGCTGGTGGCTCCGGGTCCATGACCTCCACTTCCGGTACAGGTTCCCACATTGCCAGGATACCCAAAACCACGGGTACGGCACCTACCATCGGTAGGCCCACTACCGGAGGTACGAGGTCTTGCAATGCATGCACCTCGTCCATGGATTCGTTGTAGTCCTCTTCCAAGCCCTGGCTCTCCTCAATGGTGTCATCACGCTCTTGAGTGAGGACCTCATTTTGCTGGGTCAAGGCCTGCACTTGCTGCTGTAAAGCCGTGATGTCGATGCAGCTTTTCCTTTTTGCCTTCTTCAGACGACGCAACTGATTGTGGTGTTCGTTCAGTCACTTTATTGTCGGAAGGAGAACATTGCGGAGTACGCTGTGAGCACTCTCGAAATGGTCCCCACAGCTGGTGCTCTCCTTGATATTCATGGCAAGATGATCCGTATGGACAGCTTGGCTGTCCATCACGGTTTTTCCTGCTCTCAACTGGAGGCTAAGGTTCGCCTCCGCGGGGTTGTACCTTGGGCAACCCGGATCTGTTGCCTCCAAGTACCTTTCTCTCCACGCGTGATTAGCTTGTCCCTCCACCGGAATGAGCATGTATGGAGTGCCATCCATAGCTCTCACATGTAGGTGGCAGAAACGTGACATGGTGTCGCGGGCTGCCACTAGCCACATTTCCTCCGGCTGTCTACCTCTCACCGTGACGGTGAACGGTGCCCAACCAGGTGGCGTAGGTCCTGCAGGAACATCGACATGGATGGTCCACGTCTTGTTCCCCTTCTCACCTTCCTCCTTGCCAAGGTACTGCGGTGTCTCCACGTACCCGAAATATTGAAGCATTTGCTTCAACACTTCCGGATAACCGTCGTTGAGAACAGTGGGATACCACCCACCCGTTCTCCAATTGTTTATCCGCTGTCATCTGTGGAAATATATTTGAAGAAGGTCAAATATGCATTTCAACAGTAATTCATTGAGTTATAACATAAAACATGTCATTGAACTCATAAAATTTGGAAACACATCTCAAACTTAGAACAAATTTGATTGCTGGTCTGCTGCCCAAACTGACAGCCCTGACCAGTTTCCATTTCAACCTGATTTAGACCATGCTAGAGCAAAACCAATTCTGGGTCTCAACGTCAAAGTTAAATCTAAGTTCAATAGCTTTCCATAAAGTATTTTCTTGGCCTCAGATCTGTCCTGGTTCAAAAGTTATGAAATGTCAAATTTGACAGCATTTCTGGAGTAAATTGGACAGCACCTCCCTACTGATTTGATCCAAGAATCCCAGTTAATTCTTCATCGAATTTGAAAAAACTTTCTGTTACAAAGTTGTAACTAATCTCATGAACATTTCAGAACTATATCATTTTATATTTTTGGATTTTTATATAGGAAGTTATGCTCAATTTACAGAGAGTTACCGAGAGTATATGCTCTGCCCTGTTTCCTGGAAAGTTTCAACTCTACTGCATTTTTCGACTGGTTAAGGAATGAAACACCCCTGGACATAAATAGAAAAGTTGTAAAGCTCTTCCAAAGCTTTACAGAAGTGTATCATATTACCCAACCACGAAAGAACTCGACCTCTAACCTCTGTTTAACTTCAGCCTTATTTCAGCTGAAAACAGGGGACTCTGTCCTTAATATGCTATAAGTTGAAAACTTGTTAACTTTGAACATCCTGATTGAGGGAAGAAGATATATCAAAGTTTTAGTGCCTGGATCAAAACTTTAAGGTTTTTCAATGATTTTAATCATTTAGTGGGGTGTGGCATTGAAGCGTCACCAGTTCATGCGGCTTAGCCGGCTTCATTAGTTCAGTGGCACTAAACGTCTCTCGCACACGGATGCTACTCGTCCACCGATTCGTGGTTAGACTACCTGCAAATAGCTCACACAATCGTCGGGCTCGGCTGCACACTGAACCCGGTCCCAATACAGTTCATACAACCGTCCGTCATCACTCGCACGGTCGTTCTCAAGCCAATCACGCCTTGAGCTACGTTTTCACATTACTAACCACGTGACGGGGTCTCCTAAACTCACCCGTAGCACGCCAGGGAAGGGCGTTTCTCGAATACCCCAAACAACATGAAGAGTCGTAGAGGATACCAAAGCGGGCCGGGTTACCTGCCACCCTTGAGGCTCCACCCTTTAGCTTGTGCGCACTGGTGGACAGCGCTTACATGCACCCCCCAAGACATATGACGTCCCGAGATGCATGATTTTCCGATATAAGTAAATAGGTGTAAGGGCCTCAGTTTTTGACACACATTTGCAGTGTTCATCACCACACCACACACCTCATTTGAGGAAGAATGATGAACACAAATGAAGAGCAAGTAACAATTATCAACATGCTCATTAGAGAACAAACTTACACATTGCAAAAGTGGTATTTCCCACATGTGATATAGATGGGCTGGACATATGAAAACTCCTACACTTTACTAAGGATGTCCATGCCAAGTTTCACCCAAATTCAAAACCTTTTTGAGGTCAGTATGGGTATAGTTAGGAAGAGGGCAGTTTGAAACCTTATTCAAATTCATACTGTTTTTATCCCATGAATTTAAAAGTGGAACGCGTATTCTTACTCAGCACATTTTTGTGAGCTCACACACCAATTTTCACTCCATTTGGAGTTGATCTTGACATGAGCTAAGTGGGAGAAATTCAAACTTTATTTGAATTTCAAACTGAACTTGTGCTAAAATTCATTCAAACCAAACCTCATTTGAACTTTGATCAATTCAAATGGCTCATGGGTAAATAATTTGAATTGCCAAGGGTAGTATGGGGTTCACTGTTTACAACAGTGATTAGGAGTAAATTTCAGAGGTTAAAACTGGAGGTGGGACCCACATGTCAGCCACTGCTCAGATCAAACCGACTGAGACTCTTTCACTCGGGTCGCCGAGCCGCAGCGATGATCGCCACCGAGGCCAGCCGCCGCGCCACCAGCTGCTTGCCTACGCGCGGGCATGAGGCGGTGCAGAGCCTTCTTAAGGCGCCTGCCCCCCTCCTCGGCCGAGGTACCGCCGTTCTTCCCCGCAAGAACTCAGCGCCAGCCGAAAACATCCGCAGCTCGGACTTGATCGGAGAACGCCGATCGCAGCTCCCTCCATCCACTCCAGAGCCCCAGCAAGGTACTAGAGACCTTCCTCCGTCCTTCCCGTTGCTAGAATTCGGTTGAAACCGATTGATATCGGCTGTGCCGAAGGATCAAATTCGGGACTTGGAACCGCCGCACCTCGGGCTCTCGTGGACAGCCCAACCAGGGCGTTGTCACGCCCGAGCCAAGGCACCCTTGGACGCGCAGGTGACCGGTGCTACTCATCCCCGAGCCACAGCTCGAGTGGTTGCTCACCGGTGGCGAATTTCCACTTTTCCCCTTTCTGTGTGCAGAACGACCTTCAGGTACGATTCTGTTTAATTCGTGCTCTAGAAAGGATTAGAGGGCCTCAGGCCGCTCTCACACGAGCTAGACACGGTAACGCATAAGTTGCCTTCACAACTCTGGGCCGGAGAACCTCTGTGCCCGGCGTAATTTGAGGTCTACTAATGGCGGAACGAACGGGCGGCATCGGGCGCACGGTGAGGACCTATTTCGGGCCTTCCCTGAGCTGCCTCGAGCTCATGTCGACCTTCTCTGAGGTCCACTGATGCTCCCCGACCGATTTTCCAAGTAGCTGAGGTGCTAGAGAAGTCAGCCGACATGGCCGAAGTCATTCCGAGGTGGCGGCTCGTCGCCGACCATGCTATGGCCGTTGTCATGAGCAGCTGACCCTCGGATCCTGTTCCCCGAGTAAAAGTAGGCAGGGGCGGCCAGAATCGAGAAGTTTGGAGCTGTACAGCAGCCGGCGGCGAGCTCTCCGGCGAGATCCCTCGGTGGCGGGGCGCGGGTGTCGCGAGGTTGAAGAAGGGGGTGGACCCCAGCTGTCAGCGGGAGCTATTTTGAATCGGGATCCGGCTGCGGCCGGGATCGGGTGTGCTGGCTCGCAAAATCCTTGTGGGCCGCGATGTGCCATCGCCTAGGCGTGCGACGCGTGTCCCCTGGGCCCACGCGCGAGTTTAAACTTTTCCCCGATTTTCAGATTTCCTTCAAACTTCAAATCCTCATAACTTTGGCTAGAAAGCTCCAAATTGAGTGAACCAAATTTTGCTGGATTCAGCTCTCTGAGTACTTTCCAGAAAATCAAGTTTCACTTCATGAAATTCGTTATTTATCCAGAATTAATTCCTTAAAATGTAAACTGTTAGGAATTTTAACTGGAAAATCCTTTGTGGGAAAATCCTGAAATTTTGCTGCGATGTTCACCAAAATATCCCTGAACTACCATAAAAATTTCAGATCCATTTGAGCTCATCTGATCCACCTAATGGTGTGATTAGTGAAACTGTTCCAGAGAAAATAGAAAATGTTCAGAAACATTTTCAGAATTTTCTCTGAAATTGTTTAGCTCATATCTTTAGTTAGGGACTTCCAAATTAAGTGAGACCAAATCCATTAGAACCCTCTGAAAATCTAGTTTTCAGAAAGTCATAGTTTGTTTCATGAAAATTCCTAGAACACCCTAAGAGTTCCAATTAAGGTCAAGGACATAATTAATTGTGGAGGGCTCAAATGAGCTTTGCTGCAACTAAAACTTGATCAAGTCTCTGTTTAGGTTGTAACCAAGCCATAGTAAAAGTTTCACAGTCATTAGGTCCGTCTAGCAAGGGTTATAGACTTCACAACTTCAAAGTTAATACAAATGCATTTAAATTGATACATATGTTTCTTATATCATGTAGTCGCTAAGGTCGAGGAGGAACCCGAAGTCCTATACTTCGTTACTCCGGAGGAACAGCTAGCCTACGACCAAGAGCAGCAAGGCAAGCTCCAGTTTGCATTAACCTTTTTACAAATGTTTATTGTTTTGAGCACATCTTTGAATATTGTTCTTTGCATTAGAGTCTTGATTGGAAACCCAACTGCATAGCCAAGAAAACCATGGGTTGGGTTTAGGATTGAAAACCTCGTTAGCCACTGCATTGCTAGGATAGAGTAGGATTTGGTACAAGTCGAGTAGTTGGAACTACTCGCGAGAATAGGCTAGAGGCACATTGCTCGGGTAGAGATAGCACATGATATACATGGCAAGAAAGATGAGACCGAGCGGAGAGTAAGGGCAACAGGACTTTGGGGCCTGTGTGCTATGGCTCCGCTTTTGTCGATTGAGGACCGAGCCGTGTGCGGGCCTGTTGAACAAGCTAGAACAGTACCGAAGACCTACCGGCTATATGGGAACCGGGAAACTGATGTAACTCGGGTAGCTGGTTATTGAGGCATTGCCCGTCATTCAGAGGGTAGGATGAGAGCTCGAGGTGTAAATCGGCTGGGCACGGAGATGCGCGTGCAGAGACCTCTTGCTCGGGACGATGGGACCGGTTCAATATTTGGCTAACGGGTGAAAGGTAGTCGCGTACGGCGTCCGTGATGGTTGTTGTAGGCAACATCGAGTACGGGCGTACGTGACGGGTTGTTCGGGTAACCCTGCAGGTGTAAATCGATTATAATCGCCGTCCCTCGCGGTCAGTGAGTACCACTTGTTCATTGTACCGTGACGTAGAAAGAACAGGCTAGACACATGGTAAAAGGCTGCTGATTGAAAGATGGACATTGATTGTTAATGATATGCTGTAGTCTAGAGCTAACTAAAGTTCTTTTCAACATTGGGCAAAGTACATGAGAGAAATGCGTTTCTTGTTTGATTGCGGCTCTCTCATGTGCCTTAGCGTAAGGTTCTCCACAACCTGCTGCTAAAACCTGAAAGTAAGGTTCTACTAATTAGGCGAGTCCTTGCAAATGATTTTTACCTCATGTAACCCATCACCCTCATGTAGAAGTTCCATGTTTAGGTGAGACGGGTCAGACTTGCTGAGCCTTCGTGCTCACTGCTTGTGTTTGAAGCTTTTGCAGGGTTCTATGAGGAAGGGACTCCCGAAGAGGAGACGGAACCCCAGGAGGGGAACCCCGTCAAGTGGGAGTCGTGCACGCCGCAGAGTTAGTGTGCGTGTGTGTGCTAGCAAGGACACGTTCGAGGGCTGAACGTGACTTGATGCGTAGTCTACACCCGTGAGTGTGGACTAAACGTATTTTGATGTAAACATGTTTATAAAACTGTTTATGTAATAAACTTCCGCTTCCTCTTTGTACCTTTGACGTGTGTTATACGGTGCTGTGCAACGCAGCACCCCTCAGCGTGATCCTGGCTCGACAGGACCAAATGGGGTCGTGTCAATAGGTTAGTATTGCCACTTTCTAGACACTAATAACATCCTCATATGAGCTACTAACTCGTTCCTCACCGAGTTTTTAAAAAAGATTACCTTTTTAGTGCGTTAAACCTCAAGCGAGCTATGATACCACGCTACGAGGTCCTTACAGCCTCGATGAGCCCGGTTCACGCTGAGGGGTGCTGCGTTGCACAGCACCGGATAACGCACATAAAAGATAAAAAGCGGAAGCAAAGTTTTATTACATAAAAGAGTTTATAAGCATGTTTACAACAAAATATGTTCAGTCCAATCTCTCAGGCATAGACTAAGCACAGAGTTCACGTTCAGCCCGTGCACGTGTCCCCTCTAGCACACACGCACACTAACACGGCGGCATGCAAGACTCCCACTCGAGGAGGTTTCCCTCTTGGGGGTCCATCTCCTCCTTGGGAGTCTCCTCCTCATAACACCCTGTAAAAGCTTCAAACACAAGCAGTGAGCACGATGGCTCAGCAAGACTCACCCGTCTTTCCTATACATGAATCTTCTACATGTTGGATTTCAATGTAAATGGGAAAGTAATTTGCAAAGGACACGCCTAAATACTTGAACCTTACTTTCAAGTTTTAGTAGCAAGTTGTGGAGAACCTCACACTAAGACACATAAGAGAGCCACAATCAAACAAGAAACACATTTCTCTCATGAGCTTTGACCAAGGTTGAAAAGAACTTTAATTAGCTCTAAACTACATCAATCATTAGCAACCAAGGTATAGCTTTCAATCAACAACTTTTAAACATGACTCTAGCCTGTTCTTTCTACGTCACGGTACAGTGAACAAGTGGTCTCACTGACCGCGATGGACGGCGATTATAATTGATTTACACCTGCATGGTTACCCGAATAACCCGTCATGTACGCCCGTACTCGATGTCCCCTACAGAACCATCATGGACGTCGTACGCAACCACCTTTCATCCGTCAGCCAAATGTTGAACCGGTCCTATCGTCTCGAGCAAGAGGTCTCTGCGCGCGCATCCACAGTGCTGCCAGCTGATTTACACCGCAAGCTCTCCACCTACCCTCTGGACGACAAGCAATGCCTCAACACCTAGCTACCTGTATTACATCGGTTTCCCGGTTCCCATATATCCGGTAGGTTTTTGGTACTGTTCTAGCTTGTTCAACAGGCCCGCACATGGATCGTCGTCAATCGACACAAGCGGAGCTTTGGCACCCAGGCCCCAACGTCCTGCTGCCCTTACTCTCCGCTTGGTCTCATTTTTCTGTCATGTTAATCATTTGCTATCTTTCTAACCAAGCGGTGTGCCTCTAGCCTAGTCTCGCGAGCAGTTCCAACTACTCGACTTGTACAGAATCCTACACTATCTTAGAATTGCAGTGGCTACTCGGGGTTTAAGAACCTAAGCCCAAACCAGGGTTTTCTTGGCTATGCATTTGGGTTTTCAAACAAGACTCCAATGCATAAATAAAGTGGGTACTCAAAGTAAGTTCTCAAAATAGTAACATTTATAAAATGGGTTTTCAAACCGAAGCTTGCCATGCTGCTGTTGGTCGTAGGCTAGCTGATCCTCCGGAGCTATGAAGTCTAAGACTTCTGGCTCCTCCTCAACCTTAGCGACTACATGAGATAAACATAAGTATATGTCAATTTGAATGCATTTGAATTTGAAGTTGAATTTGTTGAGACCATAAGTACTTCTAGACAGGCCCAATGACTCTGAAATTTTTACAGTGGTTTGGATACAACCTAACCAGAGACTTGGCCAAATTTCATTTCAAGCAAAGCTCATTTGAGCCCTACACAAATAATTGTGTATTTAACCTTAATTGGAGCTCTTAGGATGTTCTAGGGATTTTCATGGAGAAAGCCATGACTTTCTAAAAACTAGATTCTCAGAGAGTTCTAATGGAGTTGGTTTCACTTAATTTGAAGTCTCCTAGCCAAAGATATGAGCTAAACATTTTCAGAGAAAATCTGAAAATGTTTCTGGACATTTTCCATTTTCTCTGGAACAGTTTTATTAATCACACCATTAGGTGGATCATATGAGATCAAAAATGGATCTGAAATTTTTATGGTATCTCAGGGATATTATGTTGAACATCCTGGCCGAACTTCAGAATTTTCCTCCAAAGAGTTCTCCAGTTAAAATTCTAAACATTTTAAATTTTGAAGAATTAATTCTTGAAAATAATGATTTTCATAAAGTTAAACTTGATTTTTTGGAAATTACTCAGAGAGCTGAATCCAACAAAATTTGGTCGACTTGATTCGGAGTTTTCTTGCCAAAGTTATGAGGGTTTGAAGTTTGAACTAGAAACTGAAAATTGGGAAAAGTTTAAATTGCTGCGCGTATGACCGGGGCTACGTGTCAGCTCCTCAGCGGCTGACACACGGGGCTACGGATTTTTACACATGCAGCCACAAACGATCCGGGGCCATAACAGATTCCCGGTTTAAATTTTGACTCGCTGACGCATGGGGCCGGGCGCTTCTTCAACCTCCCGACATCCCGCGCTCGGCCGCCGCCTCCTCCCCGGAGTGCTCCTCGGAGGGGCTTTGCCGTGCGCCAAACTCCGAGATTTTTGCCACCTATGCCTAATCCCACACGGGGAACATGGTGCTGGCCTTAGCTCGACATGACAACTACCGGAACATGGCCAGCGACGAGCGGCTGCTTTGGAAGAACTTTGGCCGTGTCGGCCGGGCTTCCTAGCACCCCAAATGATGGAGCCAAAGGTCGTAGAGCATCAGTGCACCCTAGGGAAGGTTGTCATGGACTCATATGAGCTCGGAAACGGCCCCAACTACTATGTCACCATGCGACCTAGGTCGGAATTTGGAAATACTAGCAAAACTCGATGAACAATGGCTATACTCGATGGATGTCTGAGGTTTGTGATTCTATGAACTCGCACGGACATCTAGAAGTGGTTCTCTAAGTTAGGTGATGAGTGGTGCGGTGTGTAGCATGAATTTTGCGAAGTGATCCGGCGTCCTCTTTTGTACACCGGCACCATCGTTAAATTTCGGCGACGGCACCTCATATCACGCCACCGGAGCATGCGGTAATGGAAGAGGAAACTATGACAAACCTCTTTGCTGTTCACAGCTTGGGGAAAGGTGGGCTGTGGTGGCCGGAAGAGTTGTTCCTGTGGCGGTGGCTCAGATTGAACCGGGGAAGAAGAAATGGCGCTTTGGAGCTCGAGGAAGGTTGGTCACAATCTGGAACCGGTGCGAGAATGTCGAGCAAGGATCGGCAAACTCGATTGCGGCCTCAGCTTGCCGTGACAGCCACTGGTTCAGCCGGGTGAAGGTGGAACCGAGAGCTCGGGTGAGCTTTGAGGTTCTTTCGCTCGAGAATGATGCAAACGGCTGTGATCGGTGAAATATCCCAGAGGGGGTTTAGGCGCTGGGTGAGGACGTCGAGCGGTGTCCTCCAGCGCGCGCGAGCGAAGAAGCTGGTGGCCGGCGCTTGTGGCTCGGTGGCGCGCTCAGCTGCAGCCCGAGAAACTAAGTCTCGGTCTTCAGTCGGTTTGCTTCAACAGGGGTGACTGACTAGAGGGCCCCACTTCCAATTTTAACCTCTGAAATTTAATTTCCCCACTGCTCAAAATAGTAGTGCCCCTAATACCCTTTGCAATTTGAATTATCCACCAAGTGCCCATTTGAAATTGGTAGAATTCAAATTGTGAAGTGTTTGACTATATTCATAGCACATATGCAGTTTGAAATTCAAATTGGATTTGAATTTTTTTAAATTGGCTCATGTCAAGATCAACTCCAAATGGAGTGAAAATTGCTGTGTGAGCTCACAAAAATGTGCTGAGTGTGAATATGAATCCCACTTTTGAATTCATGGGATGAAAGGGGTTTGAATTTGAATTTAGTTCAAACTAGCCTCTTTCTAATATACACAAAAATACCTCAAAAGGTTTTGGATTTGGGTGAAACTTGGCATCAGCATTCCTAGCAACGTGTAGGAGTTTTTCATATGCTCAGCACCTATATGATGCATGTGGGAAATACCACTTTTGTATTTTGTGAGTTTATCCTCTAATGACCATGTTGATGGTGTTTACTTGCTCTTCAAATGTGTTCATAAGTTTTCCTCAAATGAGGTGTGTGAGGTGTGATGAACACTTTGAATGTGTGCAAAAACCGTTACAACTAGTTCAAGGATCTCCATCACCAGCCATGTCTTGACCTCAAGCAACACCTGCACATGAACAAACATCCACTTTTTTTCGAGCACAAGTCCGTGACTTGACTCACGTTAGTCCAAAAACCACAACACCTTACATGAGCACCTCACATAAGCATGTTGCAAACCATAGCAATGTATTAACCACCATAATAAGCCATAACACATCAAAAACATAGTAAGAGAATACTAAGCAAACATTCCCTAAGCCAAGAAGCAAGTTCAAAACATTGCAAGTTAAAAACAGAGTGGATGAAAATTAAACACTATGAAAACAGCTGCTCTGCAGTGATAGTTACTCCTGAAATACAATGAGAAAGTTCGGACAACCCGAAGCGGGTATTTTGGAAATATAAAAAATTTGAATGTAAATGCTCACTTTTATTATAATTGCCAATGTATTCAGCACACATAGATCTCACAATGGAGGAATAAACACAAGAGGAGCCACACTGGTACGCATCCCAGGAGGAGTATCATGCAGGCTTACACCAGGCGATTAAGCCTTATGAAGCTGAACCGCAATAAGATGCACAAGGAGAGGTGTCACCACATGCTTTGGCTGAGAATGAATATGATGAACGGGTCCTCCATTCTGCTCAAGAATTCCGGTCTAATGGAATGGAGGGAGGACATGTAGCCAGGGAGCTGAGAGAGTTCCTTGATTGCTGTGGCTTATACTCGGAGTACCTCATCAAGAAAGCCCCACGTCTCGGACGTAAAGAGTGGAAGGCTGAAGTGACCATCCTCTTTAACGCTAGGGTTTTCACGCGGCACTTAGCACCCACATAGAGAGCCACAAGGGAGGAAGTTATTGATGTGCTGCATGGGATGCACTCACTGGACTATGCTATGCCATCTGTGGGCAGCTTGAAAACATTATCTTTGAGCTGCACCCATACCGGAAGAGTGGTACTAGAGAGATCATTGGACCTCATGACGGATCTCATTCCAACCCACAAGCTGCTGATAGGTCTCAGCAAATGCTCGTGGAGTTGGGAAACCGCTATGCCAATGCACAAGAAGAGATCCGCTACCTCCGCAAGAAGTTCTACTTGCTGGAAAAGCAAGAGGAGATTCGTGCCAATGCGGGAACAAATGGAGCAGCAGTGTCACCTGCCCCTACATGAACGGCTGACTCACCATGGCGTGCGCCCATGTATGGTCCGCCCCCACCGCACGGCCAGAACAGCCCCAATTCTCGCAATTAAGTTCAGGTTCCCTATTGAATAAAGTTGTAATAAGAAAGCTTAGATCATAGTAGTTGGATTAGTGTGTACTGAAATTTTCTATGGTTTTTTCTTATGCTTGTGTGCTTGGTTGTGAGTTGTGGGACACTTCGGTGAATGTCCACAGCCGCATATAGTAGGGATATGTGGGATGCTTCAGCACTTGTCCACGTCCTCATATAGGCTTATATTAATAAAGGAGTGCTTAGTCTCATATACCTTGATGCATATAGTTGGGAAATCACTTCTTTCAAATCTGAATTCTCGTCAAAGTATGTTGCCAAGTATAATGTGCCCATATCTCATATGAAACAAACTATATTGGTTAATTCTCCCGGTGGAGAGATGAGGACAAATATAGTATGTCTGAAAGTACGTAAGCGTTAATATAAGGGGGTAGATTTTCTTGCCAATATCATCGTCTTGGATTCCCAAAGGATAGATAAAATACATGGAATGGACTGGCTAAGAAAGTATGATGGAGTGATTCAATGTGCCAAGAGGATCGTACAGTTGACAAGCAAGCACAGTACCCGCATCGAGTTCGAGGCAGCCCTACCTACAACAGAGAGGGCAGTGCTGAATCATGTGAAAGGTGTGACATTGGAACACATTCCAATGGTTGAAGAATATTCAGATGTGTTTCTGGAGGAATTGCCAGGTATGCCACCTGATCGTGACATAGAGTTTGTCATTGATTTAATACCTGGAACTGCACCTTTAGCAAAGAGGCCATATAGGATGCCTGCTAATGAATTAGTGGAGGTCAAGAAGCAAATTCAAGAGCAGCTAGAGAAGGGTTTTATACGCCCAAGCTCATAACCATGTGGAGCCCTAGTGCTTTTCGTAGATAATAAGGATGGGACCCAGAGAATGTGTGTGAATTATAGGTCTCTCAACGAGGTGATGATCAAGAATAGGTACTCGCTGCCCTGCATAGAGGACTTGTTTGATCAAATGAAAGGCGTCTGAATCTTTTCTCAGATTGACCTTCCGTCCGGATACTTCCAACTGAAGATTAAACCATCATACATACCCAAGATGGCTTTTCGGACACAGTATGGTTCAAATGAGTACACCGTTATGTAATTTGGGTTGACAAAAACGCCTGCATACTTTATGTATCTCATGAATAAGATCTTTATGGAGTACTTGGATAAGTCTGTTGTGGTGTTCATCGATGATATTATGGTGTATTCACGAAGCGAGGAAGAACATGAGGGGCATTTGAGGCTGACATTGCATAAACTACGAGAGCACCAATTGTATGCCAAGTTCAGCAAGTGTCAATTCTGATTACGGGAGATATCATTCTTAGGCCACATCATCTCCTAAGGAGGAGTGTGGGTTGACCGGGGAAAAGTGAAGGACGTGTTAAAGTGGAATCCACCACAGAATGTGAAGGACATTCGGAGTTTCCTTGGGGTGGCTGGATATTACCGCCGATTCATCAAGGATTTAGCGAAGCCTATGACTGAATTGCCAAAGAAAGGGAACGCATTCCAGTGGACACAAGCTTGTCAGGATAGCTTTGAGGAGTTAAAGATGAGATTGACAACAGAATCGGTGTTGGTATTGCCGGACGTGAGCAAGAGATTCGATATATATTGTGATGCCTCAAGACAGGGACTTGGATGCGTACCCATGCAAGAAGGCCAAGTGGTACCTTATGCATCGAGGCAACTAAAGAAACATGAGCGAAACTACCTACACATGATCTGGAACTCGCAGCCATGGTACACGCTTTGAAGATTTAGAAGCACTACATTCTTGGTCACCGATTTGAGATTTATACGGATCATAAAGCCTCAAATACATACTCATGCAAACAGATCTGAATTTGAGACAACGCCGATGGTTGGAGCTCATCAAGGATTATGATGTAGGAATCAACTATCACCTAGGGAAAGCCAATGTAGTAGCGTACGCTTTGAGCCGAAAGGGAGCATGTCACGAACTCACGGTTCGGGAGCTACCACCCGAGCTACTTAAGGAGTTTGAACGGTTGCATCTCGGGTTCGTGAATAAGATCGAGGTTATAGAGCTAAACCCGATGTTGGATCAAGAGGTACGAGATGGTCAGTCAACGGATGAGGAGATAAAGGAAATCAAGGAAAGAATCAGACAAGGGATAGAGAAGTATTTCAAGGAAGATGAGAATGGAACGCTTTGGTTAGAGAAAAGGATTTGTGTGCCTAACATGAAGCACATCTGCGACGCAATACTAAATGACACACATGACTCGCCCTATTCCATCCACCCCGGCTATACGAAGATGTACAAGGACTTGAAAACTTGCTATTGGTGTGATGTCATGAGAAGGTACATAGCCGAATATGTTGCCTTATACGACAACGGGCCAACGAGTTAAGGCTGAGCATCAGAGACCAGCTGGGTTATTGCAGCCGCTGAAAGTACCCAAGTGGAAGTTGGAAGAAATCGGTATGGACTTCATAGTCGGATTTCCACGTACTCAGTCTGATACGACTCTATTTGCGTTATCGTGGACCGATTGACAAAATCTGCTCACTTTATTCCTGTCAGAACCAAGTACAACGTGAGGCAGTTAGCCGAGCTGTATATGGAGAATATAGTATGTCGTCATGGAGTTCCGAAGAGGATAATTTCAGACCGAGGTTCTCAATTCACCTCTAGGTTCTGGAAGAAACTACATGAAGCTATGGGTAAACGGTTGAATTTCAGCTCCGCGTATAACCCACAGACCGACAGGCAAAACGAGAGGAGGAATCAAATATTGGAAGGCATGTTGAGAGCTTGCACCTTGAAACATGGGTGTAGTTGGGAAAAGAGCTTGCCGTATGCTGAATTCTCGTACAACAATAGTTACCATGCCATCCTGAAGATGTCAACCTTTGAGGCGCTGTATGGTAGAAGGTGTAGGACACGCTTGTTCTAGAATGAGACGGGAGAAAACCAAGTGTTTGGACCTGATGTGTTACAGGATGTCGAGAAGCAAGTTCAATTAATACGTGAAAACTTGACGTTTGCCCAGTCACGTCAGAAAGGTTATGCGTATAATAGGCGAAGGGATCTGACCTTTGAAGTTGGAGAATTCATGTATCTCAAGGTTTCACCTATCTGAAGCCAACGACGGTTTAACGTCAAAGGCAAGCTAGCACCTCGCTACATTGGACCATTTAAGATTTTGGGCAAGCGAGGAGAGGTAGCATATCACGTGTATCAGGTAAAGAAGTGTCTAAGGGTACCGGAAGAACAGGTACCGATGGACAAATTGGAACTTCAGGAGGCTGTGACCTATGCCTAACAACCTATAAAAATCTTGGATACGAAGGAAAGAGTCACGAGAAACAAGAGAACCCGTTGGTGCAAAGTACAACGGAGCCATCATACGGAAACCGAAGATACGTGGGGGCATGAAGAAGATCTCAAGATGGAATTCCCACATCTTTTCACAACTCCATAGAATCTCGAGGGTGATATTCAGTTTAAGGGGGGTAGGTTTGTAACACCCTTTTTTTCATCATCATACAATGCATTCATTATCATGTAGAAGATCACTTAGGAAGGAAAAGGAAGAGAGAAAGAAGAATATATCAAGATAACTCTACCCCTTTTCGCCCAATCTGAGTAGGGTTCTCCCCCTTAGCTATGGCCACCCCTTAGAGATAAGCCCTTGGAGATAAATTCTGTTTGGCCGGCGCCCTTGTAGGAAAAAACCCATGTTTGAGTAGGATTTTCCTCCAAACTGAGTAGGATCTTCTCGAAACTGAATAGAACTCACCCTTCCAATCCGAGCAGGGTTTTTCCCCCCTAACCCTGGTCGGCGCTTCCCCCTTGGAGAAAAACCACCTAGCCGGCGCCCCCTTAAGGATTTCCCCCTCTTCCAATCCGAGTAGGACCTCTCCCCCTGGGCTGCGCCCCCTTGGGTGAATCCCAGCCCTTAGTTTCCCCTCCTAGCTGAAATCCTAGCCCCCTTGCACTACAGGAATTGCAACAATAGACGACGGCCAGAATTATTGACGACGGGGCCATCGTCAATAACCTTATTGAAGACGGCCAGAAAACACTGTCGTCAATTAATCATTTATTGATGACGGTTAACCTAGTACCGTCATTTATAAGTTCTCGGGACTTATAGACGACGGTACACTGTCGACAATAAAGGCCCGGGGTTTATAGACGACGGTGTAAGCACACCGTCGTCTTTAAGGCCCGATATACTCAGCGCTGCAGCTCTCTCTCTCACTTGCGCCGCCGCTCTGTCTTACTCACACCGCCACCGCCGGAGCCGACCGACGACCGCCGTCGTCGCCAACCAACAATGTCCGGTATGCCGCCTCCCTCCCTCTTTCCCTCCTCCACCCATACGGGCACAGCGTTGGCCGCCGCCGCCCCGCCGGCCGTCGCCACCTATAAATAAAACCCAAACCCTGGCCACCGCCCCCTGCACCAAAAGTAAAACCCTGCCGCCCTGCTGTGCCCCTGCCAAGAGAAAAAGCCTTGGAAGCAGCCCTGCCCTGCCCTTGGCGTCGCCCCTGCCACCAAGAAAACTCAGCTGCACTGCATTGTCCACAAGAAAAGCCCTAGCTGCTGCCACCGACGGGAGAAGGAAGAAAGCCAGCCGCAAAGTAGAAGAAGAGGAGGAAGAGAAGGCAGGAGCCGCCGTTCTTTGTTGCTACGTAACTGCTGTCATCTCCGACCACGCTACATCACGTCACATGACCAATGAGCTGCTTCCCTAGGTAGGTCATTCTCCGGTTCAGATTTTGAAGACGGTTTGATCTAGTACCCCGAGTTAAAAACCATAGCCACACCAAATTGATTTCCAGCAGCACCAATCATCACAAGACCCCATTGTGATCTACCCAAACTCGCATGAGCATATGTGGACTGGTTACTGTAGGTTGCATCGTAAGTTTGCATGCATCCGCATCATCACATATTGATTAACATGTGTGCATCATATTGATTGTATGTGTTGTCTTGTATGTACGTGATCGCGAGTAGAAGGGCACACTCAAGAGGCTGTGTACGAGGATATCCAGCACCAAGATTTTGAAGCTCTTAAGCAGCCCAACCCGTTGGAGCAAGGCAAGTGCCCCTTGAACATATTGATCCTATGTTTTAAATGGTTTTGTTTGCGGAATTGCATGATTGTGTAAACATGACAGAAACCCAATCGTAGGAGTTTACTAGTTTTGTTTATCACCCTTGTCGCTGGGAACATGATGAGTCGGGTATGGGTGTTATTTTCTCTTTTGCGCCGTGTCGCTCTACGGAATCATGAGAAACTGAAACAAACTTGCTTAAACTACTATAATCATGAAGATTAACGATGATAAGACAATGATGATTTTTTAGAAAACAGGGACCTTAGGTGACAGCCGTTCTTCCGGTTATGAGCATCTGGACAGCTTCCATAATTAGAGGCAAAACTTGAGTTTTTTGGTTGGGATGGTTATGTCATATGGGACTGGTTTTGGTTATGGCATACGTGACTGGTTTTGGTTATGTTATATGGGATTGTTGTTGGTTATACCATATGAGCATGTGTTGATCATAAGAGGTTATGAGATTTGAGATAAACTTTGATAATGAATGTTGGCGGGTTGTACTCAAGAATTGATGGAATATGATGGCATTGGACATGAGGCATGGTGAGTTACTTGGCTATGTTGGGATTTAAACTCACCTAGACATTGTAGGATGTTTTCTTGTGATTGTGAAATAAAAATTGCTTGCTGCAATTAACCTTTGTTTCCAACCTTGTTTAAGATACATGTCATACTTTCTCGCACTTGCTAAGTACGACATGTACTCAACTGTAAAGGAAAAAGATTTTGGGCATGCTAAAAGTGTTCATCACACCACACACCTCAGCTCATTTGTGGTAATCACATGAACACATTTGAGGAGCAAGTAACCACCATCAATAGGACGATTAGATGAAGAACTCACCAAATTCAAAGGAGTATTTCCCACATGAATTCTTTAGAGGCTGAGCTCACCATTACTTCCTAAACTTTCTTAGGAATGCTCATGCCATGTTTCACGCAAATCCAAACCTTTTTGAGGTACTTTTGGATACAATTATTAAAAGGGCTAGTTTGAACTTAAATTCAAATTCAAACTACTTCCATCACATGAACTCAAAAGAGGGATTCATATTCACACTCAGCACATTTTTATGAGCTCATCTACCAAATTTGATCGCATTTGGGATTGATCTTGACATGAGCCATTTGGAGCAAATTCAAACTAAATTTGAATTTCAGCTTCACATTTGCTCCAATTTCATTCAAATCAATCTACACTTTGAATTGTTCAAATTCAAATGGACATTGTGTGGTTTGATCAAATTTCAAAGGTTAGGAGGGTCACACAAAATTCACTACAGTGGGAAATTGAATTTGTGAGGACAAGAAATGGAAATGGGTCCCACTGTCAGCGACACACTGAGCAGAATCGACTCCACAGTGTTGCTCGGTTTCTTGCGCGCAACAGCGCAAGCGCCACGGTGAGGAAACTTCGGGCAGCAGATGCTTCTTCCTCTGGCCACCGAACAGCTTCCCAGCCTCCTCATACTCACCCTCGGACACTTACAGGACCGTTTCACCGAGTCTTTCATCCCTGTGCACGTGCTCGACCGAAAAACAGACCGAGCTCCCACTCCACTGATCCACCTCCGATCACCCAGCTCCGGTGCCTTTGACGCCCAGATGAGCAGCTCAGAAGCTGCACCGGCCTTCACTCGACGTCCTCCATCCCTCAGAAGCTCATGACAGGCGTTCCTCGAGCTACACAGAGCCGTTTCTCCCTCCTCTGTTCAAGACCGCTGCACCTTCACTGATCACCGTCGCCGGGCCATCTCCGAGCTGCTCTGGCGCGACCAACTGCACCAAAAGGTTAGAATGGATGTCTAGTAGCTCCTCCCGGACCCCTTAGCTCCCTCCTACCGCCGGCTCGCTGGAATTTCATCTTTTCCGCCGATCACCGTGCAGAACCGATAGAGCTTCAATCAGGAAATTCTCCACAAGTAGTTGATCATCCCAACTTCGGTTCAACTCACAGCAACTTAGACCCTTAGTGATCACCCTGACCCAAAACCATGAAGAACCGTCCAACCTACGAGCTGTGCGATGTGATCTTGCCACCGGCGGCCAAAAGGGCTCGGGTCACTGTTGAGCTCCTATTTCTGGTCGTTTGCCGCGAGGTTGGAGTGTACCATCAGCTTCCACGAAACCAAGTCATGCTTTACATCTGCTTAGGTCATCGAAAGAGGTTCGGGACACGCCGTTCACCGTCGGTGCCGCGCCGCTGACTGCCGCCGCCGATGCCGACCTAGTGTTCGTCGTTTTCATTCTGCACAACATTGCCCGGCTGCTGGGCCGTGTGATGAGGAGCGTGTAGCACGAAAGATCATCGTAAATGATCCATCGTAGCCGGAGAATGAACCGCGCCATTTCTATGTTCCGTGCGCGCGTGCCCCCGGCGCGAGGTTGAAGACGACTGACCCGGGAGGGCCCACTGGCAGTGAGTGAGATCCTTTTTTCCTTTTCCAGAAATTTCCCCTAACTTTAGAAGCCTATAACTTTGGCTAGGATTGTCCAAATTCAGTGAACCAAATTTTATTGGGTTCAGCACTCCGAGGACTTCCCAGAAAAACAAGTTTCAGTCCATGAAACACATTATTTTTCCAGAATTAATTCCCCAAAATTTAAACTGTTGGAATTTTAACTGAAGATCCTCTTTGTGGAAAATTCTGAAATTTAGCCAGGATGTTCATTTCAAAATCCTTGAGCCTAATGAAAATTTTCAGATGCATCTGAGTTCATTAAGTCCCCCTAATGGTGTGATTAAGTGAACTGACCCAGAGAAAAGGAAAATGTACAGAAACGTTTTTCAGAATTTCTTTGAACTTCATTTGCTTATAACTTTCTCTATGATTGTTCAAATCATATGAACCAATTCCATTAGAACCATCTTAAACTCTAGTTTCCAAAAAGTAATGGCTTGCTCCATTAAAATCCATAGAAGACCTTAGAGGCTCTAATTATGACATTTTATACATTTATTTGTGCAGAGCTCAGATGAGCTTTGTTTCAGATGAAATTCGGCCAAGTCTCTGTTTAGGTTGTCAACAAGCCACAGTTAAAATTTCAGTGTCAGAAGTAATGGCTAGCTAGAGTTATAGTCTTCACAATCTCAATTCAACACATTGCATTTGACATCGACATACATTTGTTATTTCCATTTCGTGTAGTCAGTAAAGTCGAAGAAGACCCGGAGATTCTGGATTTTATCCCTCCGGAAAAACCTTTAGTTGATGACCAGCAGCAAGGCAAGCTCCGGTTTGCATTAATATTAATTTCAAAGTATTACCTTTATCACTTAACTTACGAGTTCAATGTTTTGTGAATTAGAGTCTTGTTTCCAAATCCAGATGCATAGCCAAGAGAACCAGGGGGTTGAGTCTAGGTTTTTGAACCTCTAGTAGAGCAAGCTCTGCTTACAATGGTATAGGATTTGGTACAAGTCGAGTAGTTGGAACTACTCGCAAGAATAGTCTTAGAGGCACACCACTCGGGTTGATATAGCTCATGAACCATATGACATGAAAATGAGACCGAGCAGAGAGTAGGAGCAGCAGGACATTGGGGCCTGTGTTCCATAGCTCTGCTTGTGTCAGTTGAGGACAGAGCCGTGTGCGGGTGCGGGAACCCGACCCGTGTCACAGGGCCGTGCTGCTCGCCCGGGAATCGCATTGGGTGGTGCCGTGTTATGCGGCACCCAACAGCACACATATAAGGAGAACTGTATTACATAAATCAAAAGCGGAAGCTTACAAATGTTCTTTGTAAAGAATTTACATCAAATAGCTACAGCGGAAGACTACAATCAACTCACGTCGAATAACTAATGAGCACTCGAGAGGAGGTCCAGCCTGCGGACTCCTCTCGCTAGCAACACGAAGACATGGCAGCGGCTGGGTTCTCCAAGTGTTACATGACTCGGAGTGTCTGAGTCTCACCGGACAACCTTCTTCATAAGATTCGATGTTAACCTGAAAAACCACTCATATAGCAAGAGTGAGCACAAAGGCTCAGCAAGACTTAACCGTCTCTTCTAAAGCATGCAACTCTACATGAAGGTAACTTAAGACCGTGAACAATTAAGTTGCATAAAGACTCGCCTACACGTTCATCCTTAACTTTCAGATTTTAGCCATCACAGTAGTGACCTTGCGCCGAGCAACATTGGAACTCCACAATCAAACAAGAAATGCTTCATTCCAATGTTACTTGTCTCAAGGTGGAAAATAACTTTAATTTGCTCTATCACTACTTCATACATGGTTTTCATGCAATTCCAATTATCATAGCAGCAATTTAAACTTGCAAACTGTTCTCACACAACTTGATTATTACGTCACAGCGCAGCGAGCAAGCGGTACTCATATCCGCGAGGGACGGTGATTCGAATCAAACACTGCCCAGATAACTTGACACATATGCCCGCCTCTGAAGACCCAAATCTGGCGTCCTTCATTACGTCGTATGTGGCAACCTTTCGCAGGACACCCGACTGTAGAACCAGTCGCGCCATCTCGGGCTCATAATGTAATATGCCCCTAAAATCCAGTTAACCTGGTACATCAGTTTCCTGGGTCATATATAGCAGTAAGCATCCGGTACACAACTTAATACTTGCTCACAGGGCCACACACGGCTCGGTCCTTAACCGACATAGGCAGAGCTACTCGACCAAGACCTCGTCTTGTCGCTACCTAACCCTCCTGCCCTGTCTCATCTTTGGAAACATAAACTTTAGTTTGCCTCTTTCAACCATACCCGTGTGATCCCGAACTATAGCTCGCGAGTAGATTCCAACTACTCGACTTCTACAGTATGTCATAACCTAATTAGCATGGCATTATTCTACAGCGGTGATACGTCTTCTACCCTTGACTCGATGATTTCTTTGGTCATGCATTTGGAGTATAAAACATTCCCGACCTAATGCACATATAAACTCTAAACCCTAATAATGAACAAAGTAAAAACTTTATGAAACAACTTAAATGCAAACCGAAGCTTGCCTTGGTTTTGCAGGGTCTAATAGTATATACATCACTTAGAGTCTTGTCTTCCTTGAGGCTTGATCAACTGATCAACTTCAATGTATTCACTCCATCGAACTCCTCCGTTGATTGCCTCCGTCGTAAGTCCTATCGATATGTATATGCACATGTTCTTACAATGCAATTGAAAGAATCAAAGATTTGAATTCTTAAGAGCAGAGGCTGTGTGGAAATGCCAAGAATGGCTTGGTTGCCTCTGTTGTGCAAAGATCATCAAGACAAACTAAAGCTACTCTAGGGTTTTAGTTATACTCTAACTAGGTTTCCTAATGAATACATAAGATGAGCTGAAAAGATTTGAATGACACTGAGGATAAAAAACTCCAATGGCTTCATAACTTTTACAGCATGTCCTATAATAACCAGAGATTTAGCTTGCCAAATTGCAGCTAATGTGGAAAGAATGTGTGTTCTCTAAAATTCCTCCAATACTCTTGTGTATTTTCCCACATACATAAGCATGGAGAACAAGAACAGGGAGATTTACTGCTCAAATTTAGCTGAAACATTACATGTGAGTTCCTGGTCACAAGAAAGTCCTTTGGTCCAAAATTCAGGCCTTTTATTTGAGTAGTGACTCCAGAACAATTCCTTAAGCATTTCTACTAAAAGGAATTAATTCTAAAGTACAGTGCATTTTCATGCCCAATTAAGTGAACTACAATTTCAAGTATGACTCAGGGAGCATGCATGAATTTTCCTAGGATTTTTGGATCTAAGAATTGCTCAGAACTGAATTTCCAAGTTTTGGAAATTCTCTGAAAATGTTTCTGTATTCATTTGAACACAGAAATTTGAAATCAGAATTCTCCTAACCAAATCAACTCCAAATGAGCTGAAAGTTTTACAGGAGTTCACTAGCATCCTAAAGAATATTCTGGGAAAATTTGAGGATTTTTGGATGAACTAAACACCCTCTAAAATTCTTTTGCTAAAAAGATTCAAAGAAATTTCCAGAAATAAATAATGACTTTTCATACAAATTGGGTTACATATTTGGATATATTTTTTCAACCTGAATCCAACCCAATTTGAATCACTAAACTTGGAGGTTTCTACACCAATATATGACCTTTACAAGAATTGGGGAGAAACTGAAAATGAGCTCTGTTCCATTTTTCCAATTTTCAGAGACATAAAGAATTAACACCTCATTTGGCCAAGCAAATGAGGTCCAATGACTCTGAAATTTTTACTGGAGTTCAAGAATATTTGGATGGATGTCCTGCCCAAAATTAGGAATTTTCTAAATAACAAATCTCCTGGAATAAATCCTACAAGATTTGTTTATATGAATTAATGAGCCAAATCCAGGGATTTTCTTAAATATTGGGATGCACCCCTGGATAGTACTCTCTGAGAGGAATCCAACAAAATGTATTTGGGAATTTTGGACACCCTAAACAAAGTTCTGTCCCTTCAACGTTTAAACTGAAATATGGAAATTCTAGAAATGTTTAAACGCTGACTGTGGGTCTAGGAAACACGTGTCTCGTGCTGGAACAAAGCCACACGGGGCCACAGAACTATTCCCGTGCAGCCACAGCCCGATCCGAGGCCACAGAAGATCTCGCACCTGATTTGCTTCTCACTGACAGAAGGCACGGGCCGACCTTCTTCAACCTCGCGCCTCCCGCGCCTGCGCGCTGCCGGAGCTCACCGGATTTCAGCCTCCCGGCCATCCCCCACGCCCAAACTTGCTGCTAGGCCCTAATAAAACTCGAGGAACCCCCTGGTGTGGTCTACCCAAGCCGTCAAAGCCTTCAAACTAGCTGCGGCGTGTGGCGGCAATTAACCAACTGTGGCGACGTCGCTCTGACATTCTAGCCCCTCAAAGTCGATGAACATCGGTCCTACAGCACCAGTGGGCAACGGTGGTGCTCGACATGGACGCATAAGGGCTTGGGAAGGGATCTAAGATGGCTTTCATCATGCGCCCGAGATGAAAATGGCGGTGCGCCGTCAGAAAACCTCGGAATACGTCGGCTACACGTGATTCCATGCTAGGATTCTAAAGAGAAATGGTTGCTAAGCAAGTCTAGCTCATGTGTGCTAAGTTTGGTGCATCAACACCGAAAGTTGATGGCGAATTTAACCACTTCTTACTTACGGATCATTTTGCGCCGGCTGGACGAAGAGTCGGAAATTCGTCGGTGGTGATCCCCCACTTGAGCCACGCTTTGGAGGTGAGCAGCACGGGACCTTAGCGCGTCCAAAGGTGGGCCTGCTCGGGTGTGAGAAGCTGTGGTTGAGGCTGTCCACAAGAGCCTCATCGGTTCGTGTTTGGCCGTCGCATAGACACGGCATTCCCGGGGTAGGGAGGCCGAAAACCGGTTGGTGGCACGTCGAGGAGGGAGAGGGAGATGCCCTGGTGCCGTTTTGTGTAACACCCCAAAATTTTGATTCAAAACCTTAAATCATGTTAAGAGGGGAATTTAAAAATTTTTGGACGTGTTGCATGTTTTGCAAAAATTCAAATTCAAACTGGAATTCAAATTAAACTCAAATCAGAAAAGAAATGGAAAAAGAAAAAGAGAAAACAGAAAAAAACTGGCCAGTGGGCCGAAACCCACCAGCCGGCCCAACTTACCCCGCGCCAGCCCGCAGCCGCGCGCCCGCGTTTTCTGACGCTGACAGGCGGGACCCACCCGGGCTTCGTCTTCCACCTCGCGCCGCGCCGGACTCTCTCTCACCGAATCCAAACCGATCGGAACTGCTGCGGATCACAGCCGAATTTCGCTCGAGGAGGAAACTGACATGATCTAAACCACCCCGCCGCCCTCTCCCGTCTATAAAAACCCCGGCCCCGTTCTGTTTTTCCTACGCGATCGCCGATTTTTACTCCGGTGAGAACCGAGACTTCTCCGGTGAATTCCGGCCGATCTAAGCTCGGAAACTCCGATCTAACTCGCTTGTCTTGATCCACCGCCTCCGGGGAACCTTGCAGGTGCAGAAAACTCGGTGACTTGCGGTGTAAACATAGCGCCGACGAGCTTCGCCGTGGTTTTGCCTCGGACCTCGCCGCCGATCACCTCCCAGGACCTCCGAGCTCAAGAAAACCCCCGAGGTGAGATCCCCGACCTCCCCTCTACCGATCTATGCCATAAGATCACAGTTCTAGGCAGAATTCTCGAGGATCCGAAAGTTTCCGGCGAGATCGCCGCTTCCCGCCGCCGTGCGCCGCCGGCAGCGCCGCCCGCGCTCGATCAGAGCGATGTGGCCGTTTGTGCGCTGTTTATTTTAAATCGCACGGTAGGGTTTAAACCCCCGCGTACCGGTTCGATGTTATAATCTCGGCCGTCGGTTTAAAATCGGACGGTCCACGTCAGCCCCGCGTTATAAAGACTGGAAATCTTACGTGCTACCCCCTGGGGTTCTCGGGAAATAAGAGCTAGCCCCGGAAACTTCTGATCTAGCCCCTGGAACTCCAGAAAATCATGTAAATTCATTTAAAAATCAGTTTTAGCCCCTGGACTTAATAAAAATTAGGAAAAACACCTCTGATAAGTGTAGCTAGACCCCTGGAAATTTTGATAATAGTATTATAGACCCTGTAGTGGGGTGAGTTTATTTTTTTTAGCCCTGTTTAGTATTTAATTTAGGAAATTGAATATGTAACTAGTGTTTAAAAAATTAAAAAGTGGGACAAACATATTGTCAAAATTAAGTTAAAGACTTTCTCAGTGTTTAGGAAATTTTGGAGTGAGATAAAAACATATTTTGAACTGAATTGAATCTGTTTAATTTATTATTCACGATTAGGGACACATTTTTAAGTAATAAATAGTTTTAGAAAATAGGGAAAATAATTATGAAATAGTTTACATCAGAGGCAAAGGTCAAAATATGTTATTAAATTATTTAGGACCAGAACCTATTCTGTTTAGATGATGTGTATTACTAATTTCATAATAAAATACACAATTATGCATAGGAATATAAATCTGAAAATATAGCAACTAGTAAATGATAAATGGAGTTTTTAAAATCCAAAGAGTTCAGTTTAGGGTTGGTAGAAATTATGAAGGCACATATGGGGAAGAAAAATACTTTTCATACACACTTGGTAGTGAAAAGGTGTAGTAGTTGAATATAAGAAATTTATTGGAAACTCATATATATAGTATGTAAGTATAAATGTGGACACAAAAGTAGGAATCATATACACATGGTTAAAAGTGCATGCAAGCCACAACTCAACACACATAAAGTAACCACAACACATATAATGGTAAAGAACTTTCATAAATGTGAATGTGTGGTTTGTATGAAGTAGAAGTGTGAACTATGTCTTATGATTGTTGTTTTTCTTTTGCTATGTGTGATGGTATGATGTAGAACCTGCTCAAGAGCAAGTTATTCCTTTCCAAGACCAGGACTACCCATTTCAAGAGCAGCAAGAAGGAGGCAAGTGTCCTGACCACTTTGATCCTATGCTAGGATGTGTAGATAGAATTATTTGCATTGTCAAGTTAAATATGAAACCCATGCTAGGAAGTTTCCCTAGAATTGCATCACCTTGTTTCCTTGTAGCTTGGGTTGGGATTTATTTTATCATGTCATTTATTATTATGCATATGCTTAGCCATGCTTAGAATGGGATATTTGGGATATGAGATCATCAATTTATTTTTACCATACTCTTGAATGAGATATTATGAGTTATGTAGAGGTAGGGATCAAGGCAAGTTGGATGTTTTGGTTGTGTGCTGGGTGCACGAGATTCGGGTTTGTGTTTAGTACTTGCCTGGATCCAAAGGACCGGTTCATGGAGCATGTAACCTGGCTTTATAGTGCCAACCACATGCTGAGATGGGGCAGCTTGGCCAATTAATTAGGTGTATCCCCGGCGTAGTATGGGTGTGTTGGATGGTGCGGGGAATAGGTGTCAGCTGGACTACCATATGAACCGCAAGGCTCAAGAGGGGGCCACTGCAGTGGGGTTGGAGCCTCTTGTATGCTGTTAGGGGTGAAACCTCAGTGGGCCCATGCTCGTCGGAATCCCTTTGTAAAGGCTTCGTAGTGATCTCCTGGCTACACACCTGGGAAGTGTGAATGTGGTTCATAGCCACTGGCATAATGGAGGTTCTTTTAGTCCACCCGGCAACGGGGGATGAAATCACTACATGTCGGTACAGTGGTACAAACTCTGCAGAGTCAAAACTGTCATGACAGCCGTGCTCACGGTCAAGAGCGGCTTGGACTTATTCATGATTAGAGGATTGATGGTTTTGGAAGTTGTGAATGTTAAGCGGGGAGCTTAACATCGGAAATGATGTTATGGTTATTTGATTATGATGAGGGTATGGAAGCTTGGGACCATTTCATCTATGTAGTAATGTAGGTGCTTAAAAAGCTAAGGTGATAGGAATTAATTGCATAGTGCTTTAACCATGAGTTCAACCTCTCCTTATTCTAGCCATGCATGATATAATTTTCCCACACTTGCTGAGTACCCTTGGTACTCAACCTTGCATATTTGTTGGTTTATATTGCTGCTCAGGTCAAGACAATGAGGTGGTGTATAATGACCAAGACTTTGGACCCGAAGAAGGTTTCTAGGTTCATGGAGACCCCCGGGCAACGCCTGTTATGGAGCCCTAAAGAATAATATTCCGCTGCTAGTTTATTTACTTGTGATGAACTTATTATTGTCCATCGAGACATTTGCTATGTAAGACTTAATTATATTAGACACCTGGCTTGTAATAAATGATGCTTCACTATTTGTCATCACATGTATGAGAAAATGATCCTGGCATACATGTGTTATTCACTTGGTTGTTCTTCGGAAAAACCGGGTGTGACAGAGGTGGTATCAGAGCCAAGGTTGCCCGTAGGAACGTGGACCTAGGTAGAAATGGACGTATTTAAGGGCCCCATTTTCTTAAAAACTATTTTCCAAGGTGTGGGTTGAAAAGTGTTATTTAAGGAGTCATTTTCTTCATCTTACCCCAACTTTCATTCAAAATAGGATTTTCGTTTGAGAGTTTATCTAACATAATTTTAAATTCTTTTTGTTTTAGATGGTTCGCATGATTCGCACCGCTCGCAAGTCCACAGGAGGGAGAGTTCCCGTAGTAGCCCTTGCCGAAAGAGAGGAGAGTCGTCCGGTGACGTACCTTTCCTACGGATTGGCAGTAGGAGGCTTATTGCGCCGTCTTCGGCGTATGCTCGAAGCCGCCGGCAATATGGGCAAGCTAATTATCCACTATAACTCCACCAGGACCATCCGTGAGAAGAGGGAAGAATGGAGCTCAGAGATGAGGATTATACACGAAAATCAGCTGCTTAAGATTCATCACTCTCCAGCTTGTCGGGCAACACAGGTCGATGCGGAGAAAGATGTCACCTGGGAGGCCATCACCTGCCAGAGTCACATCTATCGTCGCCACTTGGACAAAACTGAGTACATGTATGTCCTCCAACGTGAGAGTGGTACCACGGAGTACAAGTACCCGCCAGTGCAGCAAGGGACTTCCCATGAGCACATGGACTTGTGCTTGGAGGATGCTGCTATGCTCAGCACTCGACTGCAGGAGTGTCAACAAGAGCTTCAGGATGTCCGGGACACCCTGAAGGAAACGGAGGCGTTGCTGCGAGCCTGCTTAAAGGCGAGGGAAAGAGGAGATGGGAATGAACTGTGTGTCACCGCGAATGATACATGGACTCCTGACTCCCCGAATCGCCGAGCGATCAGGCGTCGTCGCACTTCTCCACCAGCAGCCTCGCCACCCAAAGCGGAGTCAGAAGGCAGCCGCAATGATGAGGAAGATCCTGAGGAGCCAGCTCAAGAAAACGAGTAGTGTAGAGTCCTTCCCTTAGTTAGCAAGATGTCGAATAGTCAAGTCGTTACGTTAAGTTAATGGTGTGTTAATGCTTGGTGTGTGACGTGAGTTGTGGAAGCCATGAGCAATTGTCCACAGCCTCGTCTTCAGATTGTTTTGCTTTGGTGTATGAACCCACATGAAATAATAGTGCATTTATTTGGTGTGAGATATGAACCCTCGTAAAAGTATAACAAAGCCTCAACACTTCAAAGTACAAACAAAATGAAAGTAGTAAGATGATACTAAATGCTTTCAAATTAACATTGGTTGATTCTGCCAGATGGCCGGAAGAGGAAAAGGACGTGCTGCCAACCCCGCCAACAACAACGATGAGACATGCAACCCTCATCTTTCTGGAGGCCAGGACCGGGGTGGTCGCCGTGAAGGAGTTGATCCCCTCCACCAAATGCTGGAGAATCAGAATCAGCTCATCCAGAACTTGACTCAAGTGGTGGCCAACTTGCATCAAGTTCCACCTCCACAAGCTGCACCACGCCAACCAAGGTTGAGTGAGTTTCTAGGAACTCAACCCCGAAAGTTTGCAAGTGCTGCTGAACCTCTGGAGGCAGATGATTGGCTGAAGACCATTGAAAGTAAGATGAGGATTATACAATGCCAAGGGTATGAGAGGGTGCTGTTTGCCTCTCATCAATTGCATGGACCTGCTGCTGATTGGTGGACCGCCTACGTGGCCGCCCATCATGACCCTGAGAACATCACTTGGGAAGAGTTCAAGCGTAGCTTCCGCAACCATTACATCCCAAGAGGTGAACTCAAAAACAAGAGGAAGGAGTTTTTGGGACTGCAGCAGGGAAACATTACGGTGAGGGAATACCTCACTAAATTTACTCAACTATCCCGTTATGCCCCACGAGACATAGAGACTGATGAGCAGAAACAAGATTGTTTCATGGAAGGGCTTACCTCAGAGATGCAGTGTGCAATGTCCTCAAATGAGTATGAAAGCTTCCAAAAGATGGTGGACAGAGCATTTGTGGTAGAAAGGAAGCTAAAGGCACTGGAAAATGAGAATAAGAGGAAGGTCGGGTGGTCACATCAAGCCTCAGGGAGCAACACCCGCCCACGTATGATGCAGCAACCTACGGGGCAGACGAGCCGTGCTGCGGTACCCTATTCAGCACCAAGAGGGTACAACCCAAACTACAGGCCTTCCGCAGCACCAGCACAGCCGCAACGTCAGTTTGTGCAGCAGCCTCGCCCCGCATATCCACCTCGACCCGCAGTGCAAGGACCCCCAAACCAACCCCAAGACAACAAAGGCCAGGCATCTAAGATTGGGGTGCAATGTTTTAGCTGTGGTGAAGTGGGGCACTACACCCATAAATGCCCAAAGAAGAAGCCTGCGCCGCCACAACAGCAGAATGTAATGAGAGGACGGGTGAACCACGTCACTATGGAGGAAGCACAAGAGGCACCCGACGTGGTAGTTGGTAAGTTTCCTGCCAATTTACACCTTGCAACTCTGCTGTTTGATTCTAGTGCTACCCACTCGTTCATTGCTCAAGGGTTTGTTAAGAAGCATGACCTAGCAACCACACAAATGAACCATATGCTAGCTGTAAACTCTCCTGGTGGAGAAATAAGGACAAGACAAGTGTGTCCCAAAGTGAACCTAGACATTAATGGGGTAGTATTTACTGCTAACCTCATAGTGATAGATTCACAAGGGATAGATATTATTTTGGGTATGGATTGGTTGACCAAACATAAAGGAATCATCCATTGTTCGACCAGAACGGTGGAACTAACTCACCCTAGTGGCACAAGAGTAAAGTTCATAACGATACACGAGCCTAGGAGGGACATTAAATTAAATCAAGTGGAGGTGAAAGTTGAGGAAATCAGGACTATCAGGGAATATCCAGATGTTTTTCTGGAGGAGTTGCCAGGTATGCCTCCCGACCGTGAAGTGGAATTCGCAATTGAGCTAGTACCGGGAACAGCCCGGATATACAAGAGACCTTATCGGATGGACTTCAAGCAGCTAGAAGAACTCAAAGATCATTTGAGAGAATTGACGGAGAAGGGGTATATTCGCCCTAGTTCCTCACCATGGGGAGCTCCGGTGATATTTGTGCCCAAGAAAGACGGAACCCAAAGGTTATGCGTGGATTACCGTGCTTTGAATGAGGTAACCATCAAGAACAAGTACCCATTGCCTCGCATTGAAGACTTGTTTGATCAGTTGAGGGGAGCTTGTGTGTTCTCGAAAATTGATCTCAGGTCGGGATACCACCAACTCAAGATAAGGCAATCTGATATTCCCAAGACAGCTTTCGTATCTCGGTACGGACTGTATGAATACACTGTCATGCCTTTCGGGCTAACCAATGCCCCGGCATACTTCATGTATCTCATGAACAAGGTATTCATGGAATATCTGGACAAATTTGTGGTGGTTTTCATAGATGACATTCTCGTCTTCTCCAAAGATGAAGAGGAACATGAGAAACATCTAAGGTTGGTGTTGCAGAGGTTGAGAGAACACCAACTATATGCCAAGTTGAGCAAGTGTGAGTTTTGGCTGAAGAGAGTTCCCTTTTTAGGACATATAATCTCGGAGGGAGGAATCTCCGTAGATCCCGCCGAAATTGAGGATATACAGAAGTGGAAGACCCCTGAAAATGTCGGGGAAGTTCGAAGCTTTTTGGGATTGGCTGGATACTATCGACGGTTTATTGAGGGATTCTCCAAGATCTCGAGACCTCTCACCAAACTGTTGGAGAAAGGAATCACATTCACCTGGACGCCACAGTGCGAGACGAGCTTTCAGGAGCTAAAGAAGAGATTGACAACAGCCCCAGTGTTGGTTATGCCAGATATGCAGAAGAATTTCACAGTGTACTGTGATGCCTCTGGAAATGGGTTGGGATGTGTTCTCATGCAAGAAGGGCATGTCGTGGCATATGCATCCCGGCAGCTTCGGAAGCACGAGAAGAACTATCCTACACATGACCTAGAACTAGCCGCAGTGGTACACGCGTTGAAAATTTGGCGGCACTATTTGATGGGGAAGAGGACAGAGATATATACGGATCATAAGAGTTTGAAGTACATATTCACACAGCCAGACCTCAACCTCAGACAAAGGAGATGGCTAGAGTTAATCAATGACTTTGATGTGGGCATCAACTATCATCCTGGGAAAGCAAATGTCGTGGCCGATGCTTTGAGTCGGAAAGTGCAGGTCAATAAGTTGAGCTTGAAGGACATGCCTGCAGAATTGAAGGACGAGGTTATAAGGCTCAATCTATGTCTAGTAAATAGTAGTGAAGCCATCGCCATGGAAGTGGACTCCACACTCGAGCGAGACATACGCGAGGGCCAAAAGAATGATGAGAAGATACAGGAAATCAGGCAACTCATCAAGGAAAATAAAGCTCAAGGTTTCAGAGAGGATGAACAAGGTACGGTGTGGCACGGGAAAAGGATCTGTGTGCCAGAAGTAAAGGAGTTCCGTGAATTAATTTTGAAGGAGGCTCATGATTCCGACTATTCCATTCATCCTGGGAGTACGAAGATGTACCAGGACCTCAAGAGCAGGTATTGGTGGTATGGCATGAAGCGAGATGTCGCGGAACATGTTGCCCTATGTGACACATGTCAGTTGGTGAAAGCAGAACATCAACGACCCGCGGGATTATTGCAACCACTCAAAGTGCCTGAATGGAAATGGGAAGAAATCAGCATGGATTTTGTCGTGGGATTGCCTAGGACCCAATCCGGGTATGATTCAATATGGGTCATCATTGATAGGCTAACCAAGGCAGCTCATTTCATCCCCGTGAAAGAAAGCTACAGCGGATCCAAATTGGCAGAATTGTACATGTGAAGGATCGTGTGTTACCATGGAGTGCTAAAGAAGATAGTGTCGGACCGAGGGACACAGTTCACCTCGAGGTTTTGGCAGAAGTTGCATGAAACCATGGGAACCCATCTGAACTTCAGCGCTGCCTATCATCCCCAAACTGACGGGCAGACGGAGAGAACCAATCAGATCCTTGAAGATATGTTAAGGGCATGTGCACTCAAAAACAATAGGAGTTGGGACAAGAACTTACCGTATGCGGATTTTTCCTATAACAACAGCTATCAAGCTAGTATGAAGATGTCACCGTTTGAAGCTTTGTATGGAAGGAAGTGCAGAACTCCCCTATTTTGGAACCAAACAGGAGAAAGTAAAGTGTTTGGTCCAGAAGTGCTACAAGAAGCTGAGGCGAAGGTGAGGGAGATTCGCAACAACTTGAGGATAGCACAGACACGCCAAAAGAGCTATGCCGATGTACGAAGAAGAGAGCTCGTTTTCAACGTGGGAGACTATGTTTATCTCAAGGTGTCCCCTATCAGAGGACTTCGTCGGTTCAAGGTGAAAGGGAAGTTGTCACCTCGATACATCGGACCCTTTCAAGTTTTGGAAAGGAAAGGCGAAGTGGCATATCAACTAGAGTTACCTGTTCATCTATCGGATGTGCACGATGTATTCCATGTGTCACAACTCAAGAAATGTCTGAGGACGCCTGAAGAGGTGTTACCCATGAATGAAGTGGATGTAGCTGAGGATTTGTCTTATGCCGAGCAACCATACAAGATTTTGGAGACAATGGAACGCCTCACCAGAAATAAAAGAATCCGGATGTGCAAGGTGCAGTGGAAGCATCACTCAGAAGAGGAAGCCACCTGGGAGCGGGAAGATGAGCTCAAGGCACAATTTCCGGAATTGTTTTCTTAGAAACACCAATCTCGAGGACGAGATTTCTTTTAAGGGGGGTAGAGCTGTAACACCCCAAAATTTTGATTCAAAACCATAAATCATGTTAAGAGGGGAATTTAAAATTTTTTGGACGTGTTGCATATTTTGCAAAAATTCAAATTCAAACTGGAATTCAAATTAAACTCAAATCAGAAAAGAAATGGAAAAAGAAAAAGAGAAAACAGAAAAAAACCGGCCAGTGGGCCGAAACCCACCAGCCGGCTTAACTTACCCCGCGCCAGCCCGCAGCCGCGCGCCCGCGTTTTCTCACGCTGACAGGCGGGACCCACCCGGGCTTCGTCTTCCACCTCGCGCCGCGCCGGACTCTCTCTCACCGAATCCAAACCGATCGGAACTGCTGCGGATCACAGCCGAATTTCGCTCGAGGAGGAAACGGACATGATCTAAACCACCCCGCCGCCCTCTCCCGTCTATAAAAACCCCGGCCCCGTTCTGTTTTTCCCACGCGATCGCCGATTTTTACTCCGGTGAGAACCGAGACTTCTCCGGTGAATTCCGGCCGATCTAAGCTCAGAAACTCCGATCTAACTCGCTGGTCTTGATCCACCGCCTCCGGGGGACCTTGCAGGTGCAGAAAACTCGGTGACTTGCGGTGTAAACATAGCGCCGATCACCTCCCATGACCTCCGAGCTCAAGAAAACCCCCGAGGTGAGATCCCCGACCTCCCCTCTACCGATCTATGCCATAAGATCACAGTTCTAGGCAGAATTCTCGAGGATCCGAAAGTTTCCGGTGAGATCGCCGCTTCCCGCCGCCGTGCGCCGCCGGCAGCGCCGCCCGCGCTCGATCAGAGCGACGTGGCCGCTTGTGCGCCGTTTATTTTAAATCGCACGGTAGGGTTTAAACCCCCGCGTACCGGTTCGATGTTATAATCTCGGCCGTCGGTTTAAAATCGGACGGTCCACGTCAGCCCCGCGTTATAAAGACTGGAAATCTTACGTGCTACCCCCTGGGGTTCTCGGGAAATAAGAGCTAGCCCCGGAAACTTCTGATCTAGCCCCTGGAACTCCAGAAAATCATGTAAATTCATTTAAAAATCAGTTTTAGCCCCTGGACTTAATAAAAATTAGGAAAAACACCTCTGATAAGTGTAGCTAGACCCCTGGAAATTTTGAAAAATAGTATTATAGACCCTGTAGTGGGGTGAGTTTATTTTTTTATCCCTGTTTAGTATTTAATTTATGAAATTGAATATGTAACTAGTGTTTAAAAAATTAAAAAGTGGGACAAACATATTGTCAAAATTAAGTTAAAGACTTTCTCAGTGTTTAGGAAATTTTGGAGTGAGATAAAAACATATTTTGAACTGAATTGAATCTGTTTAATTTATTATTCACAATTAGGGACACATTTTTAAGTAATAAATAGTTTTAGAAAATAGGGAAAATAATTATGAAATAGTTTGCATCAGAGGCAAAGGTCAAAATATGTTATTAAATTATTTTGGACCAGAACATATTCTGTTTAGATGATGTGTATTACTAATTTCATAATAAAATACACAATTATGCATAGGAATATAAATTTGAAAATATAGCAACTAGTAAATGATAAATGGAGTTTTTAAAATCCAAAGAGTTCAGTTTAGGGTTGGTTGAAATTATGAAGGCACATATGGGGAAGAAAAATACTTTTCATACACACTTGGTAGTGAAAAGGTGTAGTAGTTGAATATAAGAAATTTATTGGAAACTCATATATATAGTATGTAAGTATAAATGTGGACACAAAAGTAGGAATCATATACACATGGTTAAAAGTGCATGCAAGCCACAACTCAACACACATAAAGTAACCACAACACATATAATGGTAAAGAACTTTCATAAATGTGAATGTGTGGTTTGTATGAAGTAGAAGTGTGAACTATGTCTTATGATTGTTGTTTTTCTTTTGCTATGTGTGATGGTATGATGTAGAACCTGCTCAAGAGCAAGTTATTCCTTTCCAAGACCAGGACTACCCATTTCAAGAGCAGCAAGAAGGAGGCAAGTGTCCTGACCACTTTGATCCTATGCTAGGATGTGTAGATAGAATTATTTGCATTGTCAAGTTAAATATGAAACCCATGCTAGGAAGTTTCCCTAGAATTGCATCACCTTGTTTCCTTGTAGCTTGGGTTGGGATTTATTTTATCATGTCATTTATTATTATGCATATGCTTAGCCATGCTTAGAATGGGATATTTGGGATATGAGATCATCAATTTATTTTTACCATACTCTTGAATGAGATATTATGAGTTATGTAGAGGTAGGGATCAAGGCAAGTTGAATGTTTTGGTTGTGTGCTGGGTGCACGAGATTCGGGTTTGTGTTTAGTACTTGCCTGGATCCTAAGGACCGGTTCATGGAGCATGTAACCTGGCTTTACAGTGCCAACCACATGCTGAGATGGGGCAGCTTGGCCAATTAATTAGGTGTATCCCCGGCGTAGTATGGGTGTGTTGGATGGTGCGGGGAATAGGTGTCAGCTGGACTACCATATGAACCGCAAGACTCAAGAGGGGGCCACTGCAGCGGGGTTGGAGCCTCTTGTATGCTGTTAGGGGTGAAACCTCAGTGGGCCCGTGCTCGTCGGGAATCCCTTTGTAAAGGCTTCGTAGTGATCTCCTGGCTACACACCTGGGAAGTGTGAATGTGGTTCGTAGCCACTGGCATAATGGAGGTTCTTTTAGTCCACCCGGCAACGGGGGATGAAATCACTACATGTGGGTACAGTGGTACAAACTCTGCAGAGTCAAAACTGTCATGACAGCTGTGCTCACGGTCAAGAGCGGCTTGGACTTATTCATGATTAGAGGATTGATGGTTTTGGAAGTTGTGAATGTTAAGCGGGGAGCTTAACATCGGAAATGATGTTATGGTTATTTGATTATGATGAGGGTATGGGAGCTTGGGACCATTTCATCTATGTAGTAATGTAGGTGCTTAAAAAGCTAAGGTGATAGGAATTAATTGCATAGTGCTTTAACCATGAGTTCAACCTCTCCTTGTTCTAGCCATGCATGATATAATTTTCCCACACTTGCTGAGTACCCTTGGTACTCAACCTTACATATTTGTTGGTTTATATTGCTGCTCAGGTCAAGACAATGAGGTGGTGTATAATGACCAAGACTTTGGACCCGAAGAAGGTTTCTAGGTTCATGGAGACCCCCGGGCAACGCCTGTGATGGAGCCCTAAAGAATAATTTTCTGCTGCTAGTTTATTTACTTGTGATGAACTTATTATTGTCCATCGAGACATTTGCTATGTAAGACTTAATTATATTAGACACCTGGCTTGTAATAAATGATGCTTCACTATTTGTCATCACATGTATGAGAAAATGATCCTGGCATACATGTGTTATTCACTTGGTTGTTCTTCGAAAAAACCGGGTGTGACATTTTGCCACTCTGCCGAGTCTTGCACCCGATGAAACGCCGGCTCCCGATTGATCGGTGGTGGCGGCAGCGAGCAGCGCTGTTCTCTGCCGTGAGCACGAAGCAAAGGCAGCGGGGGTTCAGTTTGTGAGCGAGAGGATCACGCCGGGGCTAAGGAATCACACAAGCAACTCGCCAGCACGATGAAAACTTCAGGAGAGCAGCTGCTGCGTTGAAACTTGGTGGCGCCCTCTGCTGCCTCTGTTGTTCGAGTGGAGAAACAGTGACCAACTCATTTCTTCAGATATTTGGGCAGGCTGACCAGTGGGCCCCACAGTCCCCCTTATCCTCTCAAATTTCCTCAAAGTTGGCAAATCACTCAGTTAAATTGTGGGAAGTTTGAATCTGAACTGTATTTGGATATTTGGACAAGTTTCATCCAAATTTAAATTTGTATTTGAATTCCTATGCAATTTAAAGTCCTCTTTTAAATGGCTAGCAAAGTGTCTCCAAAATTCTTGAAACTTTGCATCCCCACTAATTTGAACCTTAGGAATTCAAATATGAAATCTGATTTTTGTTTTGACTGCTGCAAATGGGGTTTTGAGCACAACAGTTTGCATTCCTATTGGTTGCCCTCATTTGAAATTTGAGTTGAATCATTTGAGTTCAAACTCTGAATTTTATTCCCCCTCCAAAATCTCTCAATTTTGGCAGGTTTCATAATTCAACTATATGGAACCCAAATTCGACATCCATTTGGAGAATCCCCTTTGTTTACATCAGTTTCAAAATTGAATTCAACTTCCGATGAAATTCACAAACCTCTTTGACATGAATATCAAAGTACTCCCAAATTTCCTCAGAAGTTGCCTTCTTCATAATTTGGACCTGAATAATTCAAATATGTATTCAAACTTTGAATTTTGGCTGCTGCACTTAGAATGTTTGCAACCACAGTTTGTATCCATTTTTGAAATGACCACTTTTGAATTTAGTAAACAAGTTTGGTTTGCTCATAACACATACTTGGTCACTTTTTGGTCCTAGTCTGAACCTCACAAGTTCAGTTTGAACTTTGCCTTTCAAATTTGAATTCAGCACAAATCCGCAAATGATCTCAATGAACCCCTTTTTAGCTCACCCTAAACTCAGAAGTTTGCCACCATAAATCTCCTCAATTTCAAATGTATGAGGTTCCATGTGTATTAAAAAATTTGGCGGCACTTTGAGGTGAGCATTTGAGTATAAAGACCTTCTTTTTATTCTTTCTCATACACATGTATGATTTACACATGAGTTTAACTTAACATTGGTTCAACCCATTCAAATGAATCTTTGAGCCCATGTTGTTGAACCTCATGCGCACCATCCTGTGCAAGAAAATTTCTGTAAGTCCCATTTTTCATGAACCAGAGACACAATGACGTTCAAGCATCCATTTCTTTGCATTCACATTTTCGGTACTTTTACAGCGGGCCTGTTGAACAAGCTAGAACTGCACCGAAGACATACTGGTTATATGGGAACCGGGAAACCAATGTAACTCATGTAGTGATATGTTGAGGCATTGTTTGTCGTCCAAAGGGGTCGTTTAAGAGAAACAAGATGTAAATGCACTAGCGGGCACGTTGGTTGCTCCGCGTAGGTACCTCCTGCCCGGGACGATAGGACCGGTTCAACACTTGGCTAACGAGTGAAAGGTGGTTGCGTACGACATCCCGGATGGTTATTATAGGCAACATCGAGTACGGGCGTACGTGACATGTTATTTAGGTAACCCTGTAGGTGCAAATCGATTATTGTCGCCGTTTCTCGCGGTCAGTGAGTACCACTTGTTCACTGTACTGTGAAGTAGAAAGAACAGGCTAGATGTCATGAATAAAAGTTGATGTTTGGAAGTCTTACATTGATTGCTAATGAAGAGCTTTATATTAGAGCAAATCAAAGTTATTTTCATCCTTAGGCAGGGTACATAGGAGGAATGCGTTTCTTGTTTGATTGCGGACTTCCTATGTGGTTTGGCACAATGTTTTCCACTAACTTGAGGCTAAAACTTGGAAGTAAGAGTCAACTAACTAGGCGAGTCTTTATGCAAAGTTTTTCCATTGTATACCTAATCATTTCCAGCATGTAGGTTTCATGTTTAGCGTGAAGGGTCAGTCTTGCTGAGCCTTCGTGCTCACTGCTTGTTGTTGAAGTGTTTGCTAGGGATTATGAGGAGGAGGCTCCTGAGGAGATGGGTCCCCAGAGGGAACCACCGTCGAGTGGGATCCTTTCACGCCGCCGTGTTAGTGTGTGCATGTGTGCTAGTAGGAACACGTTCACAGGCTGAACGTAGACCTTTTCACTTAGTCTACGCCCGTGAGTGTAGACTATAACGGTATTTTGTTGTAATTATGTTCATAAACAAGTTATGTAATAAAACTTAGCTTCCGCTTTATGTTTTATTCTGTATGTTACACGGTGTTTTTTATCGCAACACCACTCAGCGAGATCCTGGAATGTCGGGACCATCGGGTCCTCACATCAGAGCTTCATTGAGGTTTAACGCATTGAAAAAGACTAGATTTAAAAAAAAAAGATTCTTTGAGGAATGAGTATTAGCCCACATAAGGATGTTATTTGTATACATGGCAACTTTAACCTAGTTGATATGTCAGAAAATCATGCATCTCGAGACTTTCTATGCCTTGCGGGTGCATGTTTGCACTGTCCACCAGTGCGCACAAGCTAAAGGGTGAAGCCTCACGGGTGGCAGGTAACCTGGTCAGCTTTAATATCCTCTACGACTCTTCATGTCGTTTGGGGTATTCGAGAAACGCCAGTCCCTGGTGTGCTAAGGGCAAGTAGGTGAAGACTCTGTCACGTGGTTGGTAACATGAACACATAGCTCAAGGCGTGTTTGTCTTGAGAAGAACCGTGTGACTGACAACAGACGGGTGTATGAAACTGTTATGGAGCTGGGTTCAGTGTGCAGCTGAACCTGATGATTGTGTGGTTTTCTGCAGGATTCTAACCACGATTTAGTATACGAGTAGAACACGTGTGTGTGATTCGTTTAGTGCCACTGAATTAACGAAGCTGGCTAAATTCGGTATAAGGTTTTCTTGGTGAAGATCGTAGTACTGGCATGTTGTGGTGATGCTTCGACGTCACGACCCACTAAATGATCAACTCCATTGTAAAAGTTGAAAGTTTTGACCCAGAGCACTAAAATATGCTTAAAACTTCTTCTCTTGATCTGGATTTCAAAATTAAGCAAGTTTCGACTTATATGATTTTAGGAACAGAGTCCTCTGTTTTTCAGCTAAAATAATGCTGAAGTTATACAGAGTGTAGAGGTCGAGTTATTTCGACATTGGTGTGATATGATACATTTATTTAAATCTTTGAAAGAGTTATACAACTTTTCTTTTGACATCCAGAGGTGTTTCTGCCATTAACTTGTCGAAATCTTCAGTAGAGTTAAAACTGTCCAGAAAACAGGGCAGAGTAAATACTCTCTGGAATTCTCTGTAAAATAACTATAACTTCCTGCATAAAATCCAAAAATAGAAAATGTTACATTTATGAAAAGTTTATGAGATATGTTACAACTTTGTAACAGAAAGTTTTGTCAAATTATGCGCAGAGTTAACTGGAATTGTTACATCAAGTCAGTACCTCAAGCAGGGAGGTGCTGCCCAATTTTGTCCATAAATTCTGTCAACTTTGACATCTCATAACTTTTGAACCAGATCAGATATGAGGGCATACAAATACATTCTGGAAATCTGTTGAAGTTAACTTTAACATTTATGTTGAACTCCAGAATTGATTTTGCCCTTAACATGGACTAAAGCTGGGTAGAAGGAAACTGGTCAGCAACGTCAATTTTAGGCAGTGCAGTAGCAATCAACTTGTTAATAAGTTTAATTCATGTTTCCAAATCGTCTAAGTTCAATGACATATTTTATGTTATAACTCACTGTTTTACTGTAGAAATGAATATTTGACATTTTCAAATATTTTTCTATGGATGGTAGCTTTTGTAACAGGGACATGTCATTAGAAAGACAGAAGCGTGTGAGTATGTAGTGACGACATGAGCACAACTTCTCGGATGTTCAAAAGTGGCTGTAATTTTGAACCAAGAATAATGTATCTTGTATAAAGTTTTTGCTTTATCAATATATGTGAATGTTGTGCAAGTATCTCAATGCATCACTACATTACCGTACTTCTTTCATGGAATGTTAAGTATGACATGTGCTGATCAACGTTGTTTTGAATTTCAGAATGACTCGCACTCGTGCCAACCCGGAGGTTGGGGGTTCAAGTCAGGGGGGAGAAGCCTCCCAAAAGCCTCCCGAGACTTTCTCAGGACAGCAGCAACAACCACAATGAGCACCACCACCGACGGTCACGTTGGCAGACATAGTTGCGGCCATGGCGTGCTCGCACCAGCAGCACACCGAGTTGCTGCAAACATTAATCGAGAATACGTCTCGTGCAGAGAGGCATCAAAAACGAGAGGAACGACAACATACTTCCTAGTCAGATTTTATTGCAACGCATCCCCAGTATTCTCGCGGGCGGATGAGCCCATCGATGCGGACAACTGGCTCCGCACGATGGAGATGAAATTTGGGCTGCTCCACGTGAGTGAGCAGTAGACGACGCAATTTGCAGCCCAGCAACTTATGGGGTCCCTGAGCGCTTGGTGGGAAAATTTTTGTGCCTCCCAACCCACCGACCGAGTTCTGACCTGGATGGAGTTCCGGATCTGTAACGGCCTAAGTTTTTGCACACATTCGAAATGTTCATCACACCACACACACCTCATTTGAGGAAACTTATGAACATATTTGAAGAGCAAGTAAACACCATCAACATAGTCATTAGATGATAAGCTCACAAAATGCAAAAGTGGTACTTCCCACATGCATCATATAGGGGCTGAGCATATGAAAAACTTCTACACCTTGCTAGGGATGCTCATGCCAAATTTATCCCAAATCCAAAACTTTTTGAGGTATTTTTGGGTATAATTAGAAAGAGGCTAGTTTGAACTTAAATTCAGATTTAAACTCCTTTCATCCCATGAATTCAAAAGTGGGATTCATATTCACACTCAGCACATTTTTGTGATCTCACACAACAATTTTCACTCCATTTGGAGTTGATCTTGACATGAGCTATTGTGGCTAAATTCAAATCAAATTTGAATTTCAGATTCACATTTGCTGCAAATTTGATCAAATCAAATCACACTTTGAATTACTCAAAGTTAAGTGGCCATATTGAAATTTGATCAGCTCACAAAGGGTATTAGGGTCTCTACTGTTTTGAGTAGTGGGAGAATTGAATTTAGGAGGTTAAAATTGGGGGTGGGGCCCTCATGTCAGCCTCACAAAGCAGAGAACCGACTGAGGACTCCGTTCCTCAGTTTCTCGGGCCGGTGCTGCGATCGCCACCGTGCCAAAGCCGGTGCCATCAGATGCTTCCGGATTTCTCCGTGCTGGCACGCTCGCCCAGCTCCTTGTCTCCACTCCCGAGCCGGCAAAAGATCAGTCGTCCTCGTTCCTCTGCTCCCTCACGCAAGAAACGCTGCCATCACCGCCGCTACCTCGGTTTCAATCAGGGAACCGGCAAACACCGCGCCCACACTCCCTCCGAGCTGCCAAACTGCACCACAACATCTCCTTTGATTGTCCAGCCACAAGTACGAGCTGAAATCACCGCTCCTCGAGCAGCCCCGAACCTTTGCGCGGCAAACCGAAACTCACCGCCTTTCGGTGCTCTTGTGGACAGCCCAACTCAGAGGCCTTCACCCTCGATCAAAGCCAACCATAGGAGTGTTGAACATCCACACTGCTCCACCCCAACTCACGGCTCAAGCCATGAACCATCGCTGGTGAATTCGGCGATTTTCTCCCGGACCCGACAAAGTGACCTTTCGGTACGAGTTTAGCAAATTCGAGCTCAATTCTTGTTCTTAGCTCACCAAATAACGCACATAGGAGTTTGACCAGTTAGTGGTCAATTCTTGTTCAAAACCCGAGCTTGAAACTTCATGTAGGAAGCCCATCTCCAAGTTTTCCGAACACGAACACGAAGAACACCCTCGGACGCACGGTGACAACCTAGTTGGAGCCATTCCCGAATGAGTTTAAAGCCATGTCGATGATCCTCGAGGTCCACTGGTGCTCTAGAGCCGTTTAGCCGAGCTTTTGGCAGGCTAGGTCAGTAGGCCGACAGCACCGAAGTTGTACCGAAGCCGCCGCACGCCGCCGACGGCGTTCCGTCCGTCTGTAGCCCTCGCTCGTGCCACAGACAGGTTGCTCGCCCTCCCAAATGCACATGCAGCAAGAATTAGGCCGAGAGGTGGCCAGAGTAGTGAGATTGATCGTGCTCCGGAGAGAAGGCGGCGTGGGAGGGCGCGCGGGCGCGAGAGGTAGAAGAAGCACTGTACATGGGTCCCACCAACAGGGATTTAAACATTTCTCGAATTTTGGTTTCTAGTTCAAACTTGAAACCAACATAACTTTGGCTAGGTAACTCCAAATCGAGTTAACCAAATTTTGTTGGATTCAGCTATATGGGTAATTTCCAAAAAATCAAGTTTCACTTCATGAAAACCTTTATTTCTCCAGAATTAATTCTTCAAAATTTAAAATGTTTAGAATTTTAACTGGAGAACTCTTTGATTGGAAATTCTGAAATTTGGCCAGTTTATTTATCATAATATCCCTGAGCTACCATAAAAATTTCAGCTCCATTTGAGCTCATTTGATCCACCTAATGGTGTGATTAATGAAACTGTTCCATAGAAAATGAAAAATGCCCAGAAATATTTTTCAGATTTTCTCTGAACTTGTTTAGCTCATATCTTCGGCTAGGAATCCTCAAATTAAGTGAAACCAATTCCATTAGAATCCTCTGAAAATCTAGTTTCCAGAAAGGCATTGCTTGCTCCATGAAAATCCCTAGAACACCCTAAGAGCTCCAATTAAGACCAAATACACATTTATTCGTGGAGGGCTTAAATGAGCTTTGCTGTAAATCAAACTTGGCCAAATCTCTGTTTAGGTTGTATCCAAACCACAGTAAAAATTTCAGAGACATTGAGCCTGTCTAGCAGTACTTATGGTCTTAACAAATTCAACTTCAAATTCAAATGCATTCAAATTGACATATACATATATTTATCTTGTGTAGTCGCTAAGGTTGAGGAGGAGCCAGAAGTCTTAGACTTCATAACTCTGGAGGAACAGCTAGCCTACGACCAACAGCAGCAAGGCAAGCTCCGATCTGCATTAGCCATTTTATAAATTTTATTTTTTTGAGAACTTACTTTGAGTATCCACCTTACTTATGCATTAGAGTCTTGATTGAAAACCCAAATGTATAGCCAAGAAAACCCTGGGTTTGGGCTTAGGTTTTTAAACCTCTTGTAGTCACTGCAATGCTAAACTAGTGTAGGATTCAGTACAAGTCGAGTAGTTGGAACTGCTCGTGAGAATAGGCTAGAGGCACACTACTCGCTCAGAGATAGCAAATGGAACACATGGCAAGAAAAATGAGACCGAGCGGAGAGTAAGGGCAGCAGGACATTTGGGCCTGGGTGCCATAGCTCCGCTTGTGTCGATTGAGGACTGAGCCATGTGCGGGCCTGTTGAACAAGCTAGAACAGTACAGAAGGCCTACCGGATATATGCGAACCGGGAAACCGATGTAATTCGGGTAGCTAGGTGTTGAGGCATTGCTTGTTGTCCAGAGGGTAGGTTGAGAGCTTGAGGTGTGAATCGGCTGGCGGCACTGTGGATGCATGAACAGAGACCTCTTGCTCAGGACAATAGGACCGGTTCAACATTTGACTGGGGGATGAAAGGTAGTTGCGTATGACGTCCGTGATGGTTGCTGTAGGAAACATCGAGTACGAGCTTACGTGACGGGTTATTCGGGTAACCCTGCAGGTATGAATCGATTGTAATCACCGTCCCTTGCGGTCAGTGAGTACCACTTGCTCACTGTACCGTGACGTAGAAAGAACAGGCTAGAGTCATGTTAAAAGTTGCTGATTGAAAGCTATACCTTGGTTGCTAATGATATGTTGTAGTTTAGAGCAAATTAAAGTTCTTTTTAACCTTGGCAAAGCACATGAGAGAAATGCGTTTCTTGTTTGATTGTGGCTCTCTTAAGTGTCTTAGCGTGAGGTTCTCCACAACTTGCTGCTAAAACTTGAAAGTAAGGTTCAACTATTTAGGCATGTCCTTTGCAACTTACATTCCTATTTACACTGTAAGCCAGCATGTAGAAGTTTCATGTACGGGAAAGACGGGTGACTCTTGCTGAGCCATTGTGCTCAATGCTAGTGTTTGGAGCTTTTGCAGGGTGTTATGAGCAACCCTGTCGAATGGGAGTTGTGCACGCCGCCGTGTTAGTGTGTGTGCGTGCTAGTGGGAACACGTTCACAGGCTGAACGTGAACTCTGTGCTTAGTCTATGCCCGTGAGTGTGGACTGAACGTATTTTGTTGTAAACTTGTTCATAAACTCCTTTATGTAATAAAACTTTGCTTCCACTTTGTACCTTTTATGTGTGTTACCCGGTGCTGTGCAACGCAGCACCCCTCAGGGTGATCCGAGCTAGTCGAGGCCGTGAGGCCCTCGCAGGATCGCCTTCAAGCCTATCATATTCCACCTGGTCTCATGAAGAGGAAGACGCAGGAGTTTTATACCCGCAGCAAGGCAACCGTGACGCGCTGGAATATGCCCGTGCGTTCAACGATCTCGCCCTATATGCTTCACATTACGCTGATACAGATGAGAAGAGGTGAGATTTCTTTTACTAGGGGCTGAATCCGTTCCTGAAAGACAAGCTGGTGATCAATCGTGGCAGCCTCAATGAAATGATTGATGCTGTGATTGTTCAAGAGGACACTGGCAAGGAATTAGCTGTGGCCGAGAAGAAAAAAAGCATGCCGCAGAGCAGCGGAGAGGGAGGTGGTCCTCCCCAAATATATAGGATGGTGTATCATACACCATCGGGTCAACGCTGCCAGCCAGCGACTGATGCAATTTCGCAATCGGCCGTATCCACAGCCGTTGTTCCGACCGGCATTACCAGCACCTCCACAGCAACAACAGCAGCAGCGGGAGATGCCGCGTGCTTTTGCACCTCAGCAGCGTATGCCGGGCTTTCATCCCCCAGGCAGCAGCCAGCCACCGTACGCGTGCTACACGTGCGGTCGTACGGGGCATTTCTCCAAGGATTACCCCGAGAAGCTAGGAAACTGAGCAGCACAACCATTCCCTCGGAGAAATCAGCCACGAAATAACAACAACGCACGCCGTGCGAAACCCAAACCCGACAACGTCCACCAGCTCGCCATTAAGGACGTACCGGAGGGAGAACCCATCCTGGTGGGTATGTTCAAACTCCACCAATACCCCGCGATAGTTTTATTTGATATGGGTGCCACTCATAATTTCATTAGTAATGCTTATGTTGCTAAGCATAGCCTGCAAATACTACCCACCGAGAGTCCATTTTTTATTTGTTCACCGGGTGGGAGAATTTCAGCAAGCATGATGGTTCCAAAAGCACCATTATGCTTAGGGGGGAAGAGTATACCCTACGTCTCTCATAGTCTTAGAGAGACAAAAGATCGACGTCATCCTAGGAATGACATAGCTAAACCTCCACGGTGCTCTAGACGTTGTCCTTCGAGTCATCCATTTGCACCCAGAGATGCACGAGTCTCATTCTTTATTTCTGGATAGTCCAGAAATAAAACTTCCAGCCATATATCATTCCACCACCAGCAGCCTGGAAGACATTCCAGTAGTCCGTGAGTTTCCCGACGTATTCCCGAAAGATCTACCGGGTATGCCGCCTGATAAGGAGGTGGAGTTCAAGATTGAGCTTGCACCGGGAACAATGCCAATATCCCTACGGTCGTACAAAATGGCACCAAAGGAATTGGCAGAATTGAAAACACAATTGATGGACCTGCTGGACAAGGGGTTTATTAGGCCGAGCTCCTAGCCATGGGGCTGTTCGGCATTATTCATCAAGAAGAAGGATGAAACGTTGCGGCTTTGCATGGACTATCGTCCACTAAACACCATTATGATAAAGAACAAGTACCCATTGCCCCGCATTGACATGTTATTTGATCAGTTGGTCAAGGCAAAGATCTTTTACAAGATGGATCTAAGATCAGGGTACCACCATATTAAAATCAGGGTTGAGGATATACCAAAGACGGCTTTCTCGACGAGGTACGGGCTCTATGAGTACCTTGTCATGTCCTTCGGCCTCACCAATGCTCCAGCTCATTTCATGTACTTGATGAACTCGGTATTCATGCCGGAGCTGGACAAGTTTGTCGTGGTCTTCATCGACGACATATTGGTGTATTCCAAGTCGGAGGAAGAGCACGCAAATCACCTACGTATAGTCTTGCAATGGCTGCGAGATCATATGCTGTACGCTAAATTCAGCAAGTGCGAATTCCGGATATCGCAAGTACCCTTCCTCGGGCATATTATCTCAGCAGAGGGAATCGCTGTAGACCCGAGCAAGATTGTACAAGTGCTGAATTGGAAATCCCTGACGTCTGTCCATAAGGTGCGGAGTTTCCTCGGACTCACGGGATATTATCGGAGGTTCATTGCGAACTTCTCTAGGATTGCAAAGTCTATGACCGAACTGCTGAAGAAGACTTCTAAATATATCTGGAGTCCAGCATGTGAAGCGGCATTCAAGGCTTTAGTGAAGCATCTCACATCAGCACCGGTTTTGGCACAGCCAGACACAACAAAGCCGTTCGACGTGTATTGTGATGCATCCGGCATTGGACTCGGATGTGTGCTGATGCAAGATCAAAGAGTGGTCGCGTATGGATCACAGAAACTCCAGAATCATGAGCAAAATTATCCAACTCATGACTTAGAAATCGCTGCCGTGGTACTTGCACTTAAAATGTGGAGGCATTACCTACATGGTAACCTCGTACATCTATATAGCGACCAGAAGAGCCTCGAGTACATATTCACTCAGAAGGAGTTGAACATGAGGCAAATAAGATGGTTAGAGCTGATAAAGGATTACAAAATAGAGATCCATTATTATCCATGAAGGCAAACATAGTGGCGGATGCGCTGAGTCGCAAGTCACACGTTCGTAATCGGACCATCACCCCGTTGGAAGAGATCGAGCCAAACTTGTATGTGGTTCCACACGGAGCTCTCTTCAACTTAGCTCTTATCCCCACCATCCGTGAAGAGATAGTGGCAGCCCAGAAAAATGACAAAGGTATGTCACATTTGCAGAGACTAGTAGACAGTGGGAAGCAGAATTGTTTCCAAAAAGACGGAGATGGTGTTCTGTGGTTCAAAAACAGAATAGTCGTACCCCGTAACCCGGAGCTACGGAAGAAATTTTTTGATGAGGCTCACTTGTCAAAGTTTTCTATTCACCCCGGCAGCAACAAAATGTATCAAGATCTTAAGAGCAAATTTTGGTGGACACGAATGAAGAGAGAGATTGCTAAATATGTGTCCAAGTGTGATACATGTTGTAGGGTGAAAGTGGACCACATGAAGAAACCGGGATTGTTGCAAGCGCAAGGCATTCCTTCCTGGAAGTGGGAGGACGTGAGCATGGATTTCATCATCATTTTTGTAACAGCCCTAACTTTTGTAAAGATTGATTTTAACTTATGAAACAAAGTTAAGGCGATAAAAGACTATAGTTGTGTCACATGAAATGATGAACACAAATATGGACATGTGAGGGAGTTAAAAAATTTCTCTAGCCCATGCTCAACACATGTTAACCTAGGGGAAAGAATTATACTCCCAAAACTCTAACTCATGTGCACCTTCTCTATGAGGAGAGTGGAGGAAATTTAAACACCATTTTGAATCTTTTGAAAGAATTCCTATTCAGACTGTCCAGAGGCCTATATGTGAGATCATAGATGCATTTCTCATGTATTCAAGAGTCTAATTTTCAAATTTGGAGAATCTTAGGTTTCATATACTATTTATTCCGAGGATTAAATGAGGACACGTTCAAATTCAAACGTAAATTTGAATTTTGAACCAAACAAACTCAATTTCAAAATCTGATTTCAGATTTGAGTTCCTCATAATTCTTTTGACCTATCCTCCAAGTTTAATCAAATTCGGAGCTCGTTTGCTATTTTAAACGGAATTGGGAGATAAGAGGGGAGAATTGGGGTCCACGTGTCAGTAGACTTCAACACGAAGTCTTCTCTCTTTTGCTCGGACAGCATGCGTGCGCCACCTCCCGTCGGCCGGTGACAGCTGATGACTCTCCGAGGCCAGCTCCTGCTTGCGTGATCAGTTGCCGGTCTGATCGACATGCCCCCGAGTGCAGCAAGCCATTTTGCTTTCTCCCAGCCCGAGCGCTCACTCGCTGTTTTCCTCCCGAGCAGAACCCGCCGCTCTGTTTTCTCCCGATAACCACAGCCACCGTAGCTTGGTTGCTCGAGCTCTCCACAGCAAAAAGCTGCGCCCACCAGTGCTCTAGCCGTCCAGCCCTCTTCCTCCCCTGTCCCGAGCTTGTTTGCACTGGAAAACAGCAAGTTGCTGCAGCTTCTGTGTGGAACACCGAGAAACCGGAACTGGTCGCCGTGGACAGCCCAAGCTAGGAGTGATCACGCCCAAGCAGGCCACCCCGTCGGTGCACCTACAAGTCTAGTTGCTCACCTCCGAAGCTCAGCCCTAGCCATTGATCACAGAGGGAGAATTTCAAGTTTTTCTCCCGGGCGGCAGAAACTGACCTTGAGGTAAGGAATTGCAAAATTCGTCCTCAAATCGTGTTTGTTGTGTTTCAAACTTCACACACAGGATGTTAACTTCCTAGCACACCTCCTCCATCGATTTTAGACCAAAAAATTTAGTGTAGAGCGAGGAATCCGAGTTCTTTTTGAGGGTATACCGCTGGACCATATCGGGCGCACGGTGCCGATAGGTTTAGAGCGCTCCCCGGCTTGTTTAGACCTCATGTCGGTCTTCTACATGATCCCCTGGTTCTTTAGAGCCCAAGAACCGACCATTTGGTGGAGAATTCACCGTGCACGACCTCGCCGGAGCCCTAGGGTTTGCTGTTGCCAGTGCACCATGTTTTCCGGCGAGTTTCAGCCGCCGGCGACCTCACCAACGTGTTCAGCGTGGGGGAAAATGGGGGGGGGGGGCAGCAGGGGGTCCGGAGGTGGCTGGGAAGTGCCTTTCCGGCGACCTCGCGGGAGGGAGACACCACTGCCCTGTTTGGCGCGAGGCTGAAGGTTAGGGATGACGAGTGGGACCTACTGTCGGCATTCAAACATTTTCCAGAATTTTCCATTTTAGTTCAAAATTTGGAGAGCCATAACTTTGTGTAGGAGTGTCCAAAAATTGTGAACCAAATTTTGTTGAATTCCTCACAAAAAGTACTATCCAGGGGTGCAGATAAATGTTTATGAAAATCCCTGTATTTGGCTCATTAATTCATTTATGAAAAATATTGTAGGAATTTTTACATGAGTTCTGTTCATTGGAAAATTCCCAAATTTGTACAGGACATTCTTCCAAAACTCCTTGAACTCCAGTAAAAATTTCAGAGGCATTGGACCTCATTTTATTGGTCAAATGATGTGTTCATTCCTTAGGTCTCTGAAAAATAGGAAATATGAACAGAGACATTTTCAGCTTTTTCCAAATCTTTGTAAAATCCATATCTCCATGTAGGAAACTACAAAAATGGTAAACCCAATTCCTATGGACTCAGTATATTTTGTACTTCACAAAAAGTCTACTTTGCAGCATAGGAAAGCTTAATATCTAGAGGGTAAAGGCAGGTTAGTCAAAACCAAAAAAGGATTTGTTTTGCTCAGATGAAGCCATTTCATGAGCTCAATTTTTACACACTACCTAAATACCTTCCATAGAGGCTGTGGCTAAATTCTCAGCTTCATTGGACCTCTGGAACTTGAGCTACCATCTTTTAGGTTTAAGTGTTCATATAATGGACTTAATCACATGGTGATTACTAGTATCTATTTTCACCCTAGCTTTCATCATCTCTAAGGTTGTAGATCCAACAACAGAAACCTTGCTGTTGTTTGTCCCTTTTAGGTGTGAGTTAACTGGTACAACCGTTCTGAATCATTTTCTAAATTGCTTTTGAATACATGTGCATAAATCATCTTAATAGCACGTGACGTCGACAGTAGACGAGGACTCGACTTTGCAGCGAGGATCTCCATCTTGTGATGAGTTTGGCGGATTCTCTGGAGGAAGACTAACTCCTAGCTTCTAACAAAACCGTTGAGCAAGGCAAGCCCCGGTATGGATATCGTTACCGTTTTAAGTTTTGCTTTACTTCACTCATGGTTATTAGACTTAATATTGTGCATTATGTCTAGGATGATTGAAACCCACTTGCATGGCTATTACACCCCTGAGTAGAAGGTTTTGTGTAGGCTTTGCCTTGTCATAGATGCTAGGCTAATGTTGTAGCTAGCTCGGTAGAAGTCTAAGAGTAGTAAAAATCTACTCGCGAGAAAGGTCGAGTAATGGAGTTACTCGGGAGAGGTTGCTGATAAGAGCACCCTCATAAAAATGAGATGGGGACGGGGATGTTCCTGTAGGATGGAGCGCTCAAGGTTGGTCTTGACCTGCGATGGGTGTGACAATGCTTGAGACCACATTTTGCCTGGACCGGGATAGTAAGGCAAATGTGGAGGTTTGTTGTAGCCCCGTCCGTGTTGCTTAAGGACCGTATGTATGCGGCCCTGCTGGACAAGATTGGGCTGTACCGGATATATAGTGGGGTATGGGACCCATGGAACCGATGTAACTCGATGGACCATGATATAGAAACTCATCCTTCGCATGGGAATGGCGTTGAGAAGGCGGGAGGTGTAAATCCTTTGGCGGGCAACTTCGACGTGTCCGCGTAGAGGACCATACTGCTCGGTGTGAAACGTTTTTCTATGTCGGGGTGTCGTGTGAAATGTTGCTGCATACAACGTAAGAAAGAGCTCTGGAGAGAGTCTTTCGAGGCGGGTGTATGTGTCATGTATTCCGGGTTGTTATTGATTCGAATCACCGTCGCTCGCGAAAGAGGATTGAGCATACTTGCCCACTACGCCGTGACGCAGTAAGAAGAGGAACTAAGTCTCTTAACATGTTGTTTATGGATTAATCTTTGTATTGAAACCTTGACTGAATTAGAGATAGTGCCAACTAAAGTTCATTGCCACCTTAGGCTAGCAACATCGGGATAAGCGTTTCTTGTTTGATTGTGGACTTCCGGTGTTGTGGGGCATGAGGATCACTAAAATGAAGGCTATAAGAATCTGAATATAAGGATCAAGTTTAGTCAAGTTTCATTTTTGCAAATACATGTTCCTATTGTCTTACTACCCTTGCATGTAGAGTTACATGTTTAGGATTGACGGTTAAGTCTTGCTGAGCCTTAGTGCTCACGGTTGCTTCTAGGTTGTTTTGCAGGTACCAGAATGCCTGCTATGAAGAGGGTTGTTTGGTGAGACGACGAACCTCACGGTTCGTTATATTCATTGGAAACCTAGCCGCTGCCTTTCTTTGGTGAAGTTAGTAGGAAGCGTTCACGGGCTGAACGACTTCTCTTCAGCGTAGTTAGGGTCGAGAGTGAGTAGATTGTCCAGTTTTTACATACCGCTGCGTGTGTACTTATGTTGTAAAAGAAATTATCTTGAGTAACAAAATGGTTCCATATGTTCTTATCGTCTTTTCGTGCATGCTGTTGGGTGCTGCATCGCACGGCACCACCCACTGCGATTCCCGGGCCGGGCTCCTCACAGTTTTAACTACCACATTTCAGAAACATGATTCAGTTTGGGTAATCGTCGACCGGCTCAAGAAATCTGCCAATTTCATCCCGGTCAACACAAATTTCAATGCCAAGAAGTATGTTGAGCTGTACATCTCACGGATCTTATGTTTACTCGGCGTACCCCGCACCATCTTCTTGGATCGGGGCACTTTACTTGTGTCTCATTTTTTGGAGAAATTACATGCAGCGTTGGGTACAAAACTGATCCGTAGTTCAGCGTACCAGCCGCAGACGGATGGGCAAACCAAGCGGGTAAACCAAATCCTGGAAGATATGTTACGGGCTTGTGCTATTAATCACGGAAAGAATTGGGATGATCACTTACCATTAGCCGAGTTCTCGTACAACAATGGATACCAGGCCAGCATTAAGATGGCGCCCTACGAGGCGCTATACGGGAGGAAATGCCGCACAACGCTGAATTGGTGTGAGTCCGGCGAAAGGGTCACCTTCAGGATTGGTCTTGTCAACAATGTGGAATAAAAAGTTTGGGTTATTCAATCAAACTTGAAAGCCGCTCAATCCCGACAAAAGCATTATGTGGAGCGTAGAAGATGCCCTCTACAATTTGAAGTCGGGGATCACGTGTACCTACGTGTCTCTCCGATGAAGGGGGTAAATAAATTCGGGGTCAGAGGAAAGTTGACACCCCGATTCATCGGTCCATTCAAGGTTTTGGAAAGGTGTGGATCCGTTGCATACTGGCTGGAATTACCAGCGACACTCTCCGGTGTGCACGACATCTTCCACATCTCACAGCTGAGGAAGTACCTCAAGGTTTCAAGCACCGTTCGGTTGGGAAATATCGAGGAACTGATACCGGATCTCACATATCGGGACTAACCGGTTCAGATCATCGACGAGAATGCTCGAACCACACGCAACCGAACATTATGGTTCTGTAAAGTTTTATGGATAAATCACTCTGAGAATGAAGCGACGTGGGAGCGAGGAGTTTCTTGGCACCAATTATCCGGAATTTTTAACATCGCACATCCGGTAATTCTCCATCATCCTCTCTCTCATTTTCACCTTATAATCTCGGAGAGAGATTCTTTTAAGGGGGGGGGATGTAAAGGACCAAGATTTTGGGCTTGCTAAAAGTGTTCATCACACCTCATCTCATTTATGGTAATCACATGAACACATTTGAAGAGCAAATAACCACCATCAATAGGATGATTAGAGGAAGAACTCACCAAATCCAAAAGGGGTATTTCCCACATGAATTCTTTAGAGACTGAGCTCACAATTACCTCCTAAACTTTCTTAGGAATGCTCATGCCAAGTTTCATGCAAATCCAAACCTTCTTGTGGTACTTTTGGATACAATTATTAAAAGGGCTAGTTTGAACTTAAATTCAAATTCAAACTACTTCCATCACATGAATTCAAAATAGGGATTCATATTCACACTCAGCACATTTTTATGAGCTCATCTACCAAATTTCATCCCATTTGCGATTGATCTTGACATGAGCCATTTGGATCAAATTCAAACTAAATTTGAATTTCAGCTTCACATTTGCTGCAATTTCATTCAAATCAATCTACACTTTGAATTGTTGAAATTAAAATGGCCATTGTGTGGTTTGATCAAATTGCAAAGGTTAGGAGAATCACACAAAATCCACGACAGTGGGAAATTAAATTTGTGAGGACAAGAAATGGAAATGGGTCCCACTGTCAGTGACACACTGAGAAGAACCGACTCCACAGACTTGCTCGGTTTCTTTCTCGCAACAGCGCGAGCGCCATGACGAGGAAACTTCGGCCAGCAGCTGCTTGCTTCCTCTGGCCACCAAGAAGCTTCCCAGCCTCCTCATCCTCACCCTCGGACGCTCACAGGACCGTTTCACCGAGTCTTTCATCCCTGTGCACGCGCTCGACCGAAAAAAAGAATGAGCTCCCGCTCCTCTGCTCCACCGGCGATCACCCAGCTCTGGTGCCTTTGAAGCCCAGCTGAGCATCTCAGAAGCTGCACCGGCCTTCACTCAACGTCCTCCATCCCCCAGCAGCTCGTGATCGGCGTCCATCCAGTTACACCAAGATGTTTCTCCCTCCTCTGTTCAACACCGCCGCTCCTTCACTGATCACCGTCGCCCGGCCATCTCCGAGCCGCTCTGGCATGACCAACTGCACCAAAATATTAGCACGGATGTCTAGTAGATCCCCGAGGACCCCTTAGCTCCCTCCTAGCGCCGGATAGCTGGAATTTCATCTTTTTCGCTGATCATCGTGTAGAACCGATATAGCTTCAATCAGGAAATTATCCACAAGTAGTTGATGATCCAAACCTCGGTTCAACACACAGCAACTAGGACCCCTAACGATCACCCTGACCCAAAACCATCAAGAACCATACAACCTATGATCTTTGCAACGTGATCATGCCGCCGCCAGCCAAAAGGGCTTGGGTCACCGTTGAGATCCTATTTCCGGTCGTTTGCCGCGTGATTGGAGTGTAATATCAGCTTCCACGAACCCTAGTGATGCTTTACGTCCGCTTAGTTCATCGGAAGAGGTTCGGGACACGGCAATCACCGTCGGCGCCACGCCGCCGACTGCCGCCGCCGATGCCGACCTAGTTTTCGTTGTTTTCATGCTGCACAACATTGCCCGGCTGCTAGGCCATGTGATGAGGAGCGTGTAGCACGAAAGATCGTTCAGCAATGATCCACCATAGCCGGAGAACGAGCCGCGCCATTTCTCTGTTCAGTGCGTGTGCGCCCCCGGCACGAGGTTGAAGATGACTGACCCGGTGGGGGTGGCACTGGCAGCGAGTGGGATCCTTTTTCTTTTTTCAGAAATTTCCCTAAACATTAGAAGCCCATAATTTTGGCTAGGATTGTCCAAATTCATTGAATCGAATTTTGTTGGGTTCAGCTTTCCTAGTACTTTCCAGCAAAACAAGTTTCAGTGTCCTTGAAACACATTATTTTTCCAGAATTAATTCCCCAAAATTGAAAATGTTGGGAATTTTAACAGGAGATCCCCTTTGTGGAAATTTTTTAAATTTGGCCAGGATATTCATTTTAATATCCTGTAGTCACATGAAAAATATTAGATCCATACAAGTTCATTAAGTCCGACTAATGGTGTGATTAAGTGAACTGACCCAGAGAAAGAAAAATGTACAGAAACATTTTCAGAATTTCTGTGAACTTCATTAGCTCATTACTTTCTATAGGATTCTTCAAATCACATGAAAGCAATTCCATTAGAACCATCTTAACCTCATCAACCAAAAACGAGACCGAGGAGAGAGTAGGAGCAGCAGGACGTTGGGGCCTGTGTGCCATAGCTCCGTTTTGTGTCAGTTGAGGACCGAGCCGTGTGTGGTCCTGTTGAACAAGCTAAAACTTTACTGAAGACATACCTCCTATATGGGAACCGGGAAACCTATGTAATTTGGGTAGCGATATGTTGAGGCATTGCTCATCGTCCAAAGGGGTTGGTTGAGAGCAACAAGGTGTAAATCCATTAGAGTGCACGTAGGTTGCTCCGCGTAGGGACCTCCTGCTCGGGACGATAGGACTGATTCAACACTTGGCTAATGAGTGAAAGGTAGTTGCGTACGACGTCCCGGATGGTTGTTGTAGGCAACATCGAGTACCGGCGTACGTGACTTGTTATTCGGGTAACCCTGCAGGTGTAAATCGATTATAATCACCGTCCCTCGCGGTCAGTGAGTACCACTTGTTCACTGTACCGTATCGTAGAAGGAACGGGCTACATGTCATGAATAAAAGTTGCTGTTTGGAAGTCTTACGTTGATTGCTAATGAAGTGCTTTAGGTTACAGCAAATCAAAGTTCTTTTCAGCCTTAGGCAGGGCACATGGGAGGAATGTGTTTCTTGTTTGATTGCAGACTTCCTATGTGGCTTAGCACAAGGTTTTCCACTAACTTGAGGCTAAAATTTGAAAGTAAGAGTCAACTAATTAGGCGAGTCTTTATGCAATGTTTTTCCATTGTATAAAGAATCATTTGCAGGATGTAGAGTCTCATGTTTAGCGGTGACGGATCAGTCTTGCTGAGACTTCGTGCTCACTGCTTGCTGTTGAAGTGTTTGCAGGGGATTATGAGGAGGAGGCTCCCAAGGAGGATACGGGTCCCCTGAGGGAACCACCATCAAGTGGGAGCCATGCACACCGCCGTGTTAGTGTGTGCGTGTGTGCTAGTAGGAACACATTCATAGACTGAACGTGAACCTTTTTGCTTAGTCTACGCTCGTGATTGTAGACTATAACTGTATTTTGTTGTAATTATGTTCATAAACAAGTTATGTAATAAAACTTAGCTTCCGCTTTATGTCTTATTCTGTGTGTTATCCGGTGTTGTCTATCGCAACACCCCTCAGCGAGATTCTGGAATGTCAGGACCATCAGGTCCTCACATCACCCTTGCTTTTCCAACAATAATTCAGCTACCGGAGAAACTTTGGAGTACTTCAAAGATCAGGTGGAGTACTAGGCATGCGTGTTACCGTCCTGTAAGGGCCTCAGTTTTTGACACATAATTGAAGTGTTCATCACCATACACACACACCTCATTTGAGGAAAGATGATGAACACAAATGAAGAGCAAGTAACCACCATCAACATGCTCATTAGAGAACAAACTCACATATTGCAAAAGTGGTATTTTCCACATGTGATATAGGTGGGCTGGACATATGAAAACTCCTACACATTGCTAAGGATGTCCATGCCAAGTTTCACCCAAATTCAAAACCTTTTTGAGGTCATTTTGGGTATAGCTAGAAAGAGGGCAGTTTGAAACCATAATCAAATTCAAACTGTTTTTATCCCATGAATTCAAAAGTGGGAGGCATATTCTTATTCAGCACATTTTTGTGAGCTCACACACCAATTTTCACTCCATTTGGAATTTATCTTGACATGAGCTAAGTGGGACAAATTCAAACTTTATTTGAATTCAAAACTGAACCTGTGCTGAAATTCATTCAAACCAAACCCAATTTGAATTCTACTCAATTCAAATGGCTCATGGGTGAATAATTTGAATTACCAGGGGTAGTATGGGGCTCACTGTTTACAACAGTGATTAGGAGTAAATTTTAGAGGTTAAAATTGGAAGTGGGACCCACATGTCAGCCACTACTTCAAAACAAACCGACTGAAACACAGCTCACTCGGTTCCCGGGTGCAGTGCGCGCGAGCCACCGGGGGGCAGCCGATGCCAGCTCCTGCTGCGTGCCCCAAGCCGGAGACCAGTCGCCGGGCTTCTTATCCCCTCCCCGGCGTGCTCCCATCACCCATTCCCCGAGCTACCGACGCACTCGGCATGTTCTTCCACTGCAACTGCCGCCGCTCGAGCTCACGCTTGATCAAGTCCGATCACTAGCGAGCACAGCCTCCTCCACAGCAAAACGGCACCGGGAGATCATGAGCAACCTCCTAGACCCCATGTTGGCCAGTGAGCAAGTGTCCTCGAGCTATACCAAACCGTTTCTCCGGCGGACCGAGCATCGCCGCCGATCGGGCTCTCGTGGACAGCACAACACAGCCGTGGTCACGTCCTCTTCTCTACACAAGAAAGGTGTGTGATTGTATGTAGATGGAGTAGCCGAAAGCCGTTTGACGATTGATCAACCCTCGGCCGAGAATTTCCAAATTTACTCTTGATCAGTTCATAAGGACCGAGCTCACCTTCGGGTGACATTCGTGCTCTATACACGAGGGTTGGACAAGCTCGTTACCTAGTAGCTTCTACGCACGATAGCGCCCACGCTCGAACTGGAATCGGAGAAAACCATCAAGAATCGGCCATGATATGGCCGTTTTCCCCCGCCGCCATGGTTGAGCACCTCGGCTCACCGTCGAGAGCATAGTTGCCGGTATTTCTAGCTTCCACCCAGCCCTGGTTCGTGTTCCCCATGCTCTACTGATGCTCTCCGCCCGATTTCCGATTGATTTGGTGCACGGGAGAGCGGGACTGACCTCACCGGAACCCTAGAAGGTGCTGTCACCGGTGCACACGGGTTTCTGGTCATCGCCGGCGGCCGGCGATCCCACCATCGAGTCCACGGGGTAAGTAAAGGGGCAGGCGGTGAGTTTCGGGCCGGGGGGTGGCCGGGAACTCAATTCCGGCGAAGGTCGCCGGAGATCGCCGCCGCCGCGCAGTTGGCGCGAGGAGGGAGACGACGCACTGTGTGCGGGGCCAACGAGCAGGAGTTTAAACTTTTCCCCAAATTTCGGAATTCTTCCAAACTTCAAATCCTCATAACTTTGGCTAGAAAGCTCCAAATCGAGTGAACCAAATTTTGTTGGATTCAGCTCTGAGGACATTCCAGCAAATCAAGTTTCACTTCATTAAAATCCTTATTTCTCCAGAATTAATTCCTCAAAATTTAAACTGTTTGGAATTTTAACTGGAGAATCCTTTGGTTGAAAATTCTGAAATTTTGCTAGGATGTTCACCAAAATATCCTTGAACTACCATAAAAATTTCAGATCCATTTGAGCTCATTTGATCCGTCTCATGGTGTGATTAGTGAAACTGTTCCAGAGAAAATAGAAAATGTTCAGAAACATTTTCAGAATTTTCTCTGAAATTGTTTAGCTCATATCCTTAGCTAGGAACCTTCAAATTAAGTGATGCCAACTCCATTAGAACCCTCTGAAAATCTAGTTTTCAGAAAGTCATAGTTTGTTTCATGAAAATCCTTAGAACACCCTAAAAGCCTTCAATTAAGGTCAAGTACATAATTAATTGTGGAGGGCTCAAATGAGCTTTGCTGCAACTAAAACTTGACCAAGTATCTGTTTAGGTTGTAACCAAGCCACAGTAAAAGTTTCACAGTCATTGAGTCTGTCTAGTGGGACTTATAAGCTTCACAAGTTCAAACTTAATACAAATGCATTCAAATTGATACATGTACCTCTTCTATCATGTAGTCGCTAAGGTTGAGGAGGAACCCGAAGTCCTAGACTTTGTTACTACGGAGGAACAGCTAGCCTACGACCAAGAGCAGCAAGTCAAGCTCCGGTTTGCATTAACCTTTTTACAATTTTTTATTGTTTTGAGCACTTGCTTGAGTATTATGATTCTTTGCATTAGAGTCTTGTGTGGAAACCCAACTGCATAGCCAAGAAAACCATGGACTGGGTTTAGGATTTACCAACCCCGTTAGCTACTGCAATGCTAAGATAGAGTAGGATTCGGTACAAGTCGAGTAGTTGGAACTACTCACGAGAATAGGCTAGAGGCACATCGCTCAGGTAGAGATAGCACATGATACACATGGCAAGAAAGATGAGACCGAGCGGAGAGTAAGGGCAGCAGGACTTTAGGGCCTGTGTGCTGTAGCTCCGCTTGTGTAGATTGAGGACCGAGCCATGTGCGGGCCTGTTGAACATGCTAGAACAGTACCGAAGACCTACCGGCTATATGGGAACCGGGAAACCGATGTAACTCGGGTAGCTGGGTGTTGAGGCATAGCTGGTCGTTCAGAGGGTAGGTTGAGAGCTCGAGGTGTAAATCGGCTGGCGGCACTGAGATGCGCGTTCAGAGACCTCTTGCTCGGGACGATTGGACCGGTTCAACATTTGGCTAACGGGTGAAAGGTAGTCGCGTACAGCATCCGTGATGGTTATTGTAGGCAACATCGAGTACGGGCGTACGTGACGGGTTGTTTGGGTAACCCTGCAGGTGTAAATCGATTATAATCGCCATCCGTCGCGGTCAGTGAGTACCACTTGTTCACTGTACCGTGACGTAGAAAGAACATGCTAGTTACATGTTAAAATGTTGCTGATTGAAAGATGAATGTGATTGTTAATGATTTGCTGTAGTTTAGAGCTAATTAAAGTTCTTTTCAACTTTGGGCAAAGTACATGAGAGAAATGTGTTTCTTGTTTGATTGCAGCTCTCTCATGTGCCTTAGCATAAGGTTCTCCACAACCTGCTGCTAAAACTTGAAAGTAAGGTTCTACTAATTAGGCGAGTCCTTGCAAATGATTTTTACCTCATGTAACCCAGCACCCCTCATGTAGAAGTTCCATGTTTAGGTGAGACGGGTCAGACTTGCTGAGCCTTCGTGCTCACTGCTTGTGTTTGAAGCTTTTGCAGGGTTCTATGAGGAAGGGACTCCCGAAGAGGAGACGGAACCCCAGGAGGGGAACCCCGTCGAGTGGGAGTCATGCACGCCGCAGAGTTAGTGTGCGTGTGTGCTAGCGAGGACACGTTCAAGGGCTGAACGTGGACTTGATGCATAGTCTACGCCCGTGAGTGTAGACTGGAACTATTTTGATGTAAACATGTTCATAAACTTGTTTATGTAATAAAAATTTCGCTTCCGCTTTGTACCTTTGACGTGTGTTATCCGGTGCTGTGCAACGCAGCACCCCTCAGCGTGATCCTGGCTCGACAAGACCTTTGGGGTCGTGTCAGCGCTGGTATCAGAGTTCGCTTGAGGTTTAACGCACTACAAAGGTCATCTGTTTCAAAAATCCAGTGAGGAACGAGTTAGTAGCCCGTATAAGGATGTTATTAGCATATAGAAAGTGGCATACTAACCTATTTGTTTATGTCGGAAAATCGTGTATCTCGGGATGTTTATGTCTTGGGGGGTACATGTAAGCGCTGTCCACCAGTGCGCACAAGCTGAAGGGTGGAGCCCCACGGGTGGCAGGTAACCCAACCCGCTTTGATATCCTCTACGACTCTTCATGTCGCTTGGGGTATACGAGCAACGTCTGTCCCTGGCGTGCGTGGTGCAACTTGGGAGACCCCGTCACGTGGTGTGAAACGTGAACACATAACTCAAGGCGTGTTTGGCTTGAGAACATCCGGGCGAGTGATGATGGCCGGGTGTACGAACTGTATGGATTCCGGGTTCGGTGTGCAGCCGAGTCTGATGATTGTTTGAGTTTCTGCAGGTAGCCTGAACACGAAACGGTAGACGTGTAGCATCCGTGTGCGAGTGACCTTTAGTACCACTGAATTAACGAAGCCGGCTAAGTCCGGTATAGGTTTTTCTTTGTGAGGACGTAGTACCGACATAATCTGGTGACGCATCGACGTCACACCCCATTAAAATGAAAAACTTCATTTAAAACTTGAAGGTTTTGATCCAAAGTATTAAAACTTGATGTAACTCCTTCCCTTGAACAGGATATTCAAAGTTAACAAGTTTTCAACTTATAGGTTGTTAAGGACAGAGCACTCTGTTTTCAGCTGAATCAAGGCTGAAGTTAATCAGAGGTTAGAGGTTGAGTTCTTTCGAGGTTTGGGTCATATGATACATTTCTGGAAAGCTTTGGAAAAGCTTTACAACTTTTATGTTGAGGTCCAGAGGTGTTTCATCCTGTAACCAATCGAAAAATGTAGTAGAGTTGAAACTGTCCAGAAAACAGGACAGAGCAAAGACTCTCTGTAAACTCTCTATAAATTGAGTATAACTTCCTCCATAAAAATCCAAAAATAGAAAATGAGGTAGTTCTGGAAATGTTATGAGATGGGTTACAACTTTGTAACATAAAGTTTTGTCAGATTAGGAACAGAATTAACTGGGATTCTTGGATCAAATCAGTACCTAAAGCAGGGAGGTGCTGTCCAATTTTCTCCAGAAATTCTGTTAACTTTGACATCTCCATCTCATAACTTTTGAAACAGGACAGATCTTAGGCCAAGCAAATACTTTCTGGAAAGCTATTGAAGTTAGCTTTAACTTTGATGTGGAGCTCCAGAATTGGTTTTGCCTTTAACATGGCCTAAATCAGGTTGAAATGGAAACTGGTCAGGGCTGTCATGGGAACAGCAGATCAGCAGTCAAATTTGTTTAAAATTTGAACTATGTTTCCAAGTTTTATGGGTTCAATGACATGTCTTATGTTATAACTCAATGGTTTACTGTGTAAATAAATATTTGACATTTCTCATATATATTTTTACAGATGACAGCAGATAAACAGTTGTAGAACGGGGTGGGTGGTTTCCCACTGTTCTCACTGTAGCGGCTACCCGGAAGCATTGTGGCAAATGCTCCAATATTTCGGGTACAACCAGATACCGCAGTACTTCGCCAAGGAAGAAGGCGAAGAGGGGAACAAGACATGGACAATCCATGTCAAGATCCCTGCAGGACCTACGCCACCCGGTTGGGTGCCGTTCACCGTCACGGTGAGAGGAAGACAACCGGAAAGGATGTGGCAAGTGGCAGCCCGTGACACCATGTTACATTTCTGCCAACTGCACGTGCAGGCTATGGAGGGCACTCCAGACACGCTCGTTCCGGTGGAGGGACGGGCTCAGCATGTGTGGGAAGAGAGGTACTGGGAGGCAACGGACCCGAGTTGCCCAAGGTACAACCCCGCGGAGGCAAATCTCAGCCTCCAGATGAGGGCGGGAAATGCCGTGATGGACTGCCAAGCTGTTTATACGGAGCATCTCGCCACGAAGCTGAAGGAAAGCACGAGCCGTGGAGACCATTTCGAGAGTGCTCACAGCGCACTCCGCAATGTGCTCCTTCCGATGATCAAGCGACTGAATGAACAACACAATCAGTTGCATCGTCTGAAAAAGGCAAAGAAGAAGAGCCGTGTCGACATCGCGGCGTTGCAAGAACTGGTACAAAATCTGACCCAGCAGAACGAGGACCTTGCTCAAGAGCGGGACGACGCTATTGAGGAAGGGCAAGGCTGGAAGAAGATTACAACCAGGCAATGGACGAGGTGCATGCTTTGCAGGACCTCGTACCTCCGGTATTGGGCATACCGGTGGTCTTTGGTCTTCCAGAAATGGGAGAACTCGGGATGGGAGAAGAGGTAGTAGATCCAGAGCCACCAGCAGAGGTACCGGAGGAGGACGATCTGCAGGAGGTCGAGTTCTACTCCGAGTAGGGGGTTACAGTTGCCATGAAGGGCAGCTAGGGTAGTGTAGCCCAAATTTGTAATCGGTGACATGTCGTGTAGACAGTAGCGTATGTATAGGTAGTGACGACATGAGCACGACTTCTCGGAGACCCGAGAATGATGTATCTTGTATAAAGTTTATGATTTATCAATATATGTGAATGTTGTGCAAATTAATCATGTGTCACTTCAATACCTACTGTTACATATGGAATTTTAAGTAAGACATGTGCTAATCGCTGCTGTTTTGAATTTCAGAATGACGCGTACTCGTGCCAACCCTGATGTTGGGGGTTCTAGCCAAGGGGGAGAGACCTCCCAACAGCCTCCAGAGGACTCCTCAGGACAACAGCAGCAGCAACAGCAACAGCAAACACCGCCACCGCCACTGCCAACGGTTACATTGGCCGACATCGTCGCGGCAATGGCGGGTTCACATCAGCAGCACACGGAGTTGCTGCAGACTCTAATCGCAAATACGTCTAGCCCAGAGAGACGTCAAGATCGTGAGGAGTGTCAACAGAGCTCCTACTCCGACTTCCAGGCTACTCATCCCCGGTATTCTCAAGGGCGGATGAACCTCTTGACGCGGACAACTAGCTCCGCGCAATAGAGATGAAGTTCGGGCTGCTCCAGATAAGTGAGCAGCGCAAGACTCAGTTCGCGGTCCAGCAGCTCCAAGGATCCGCGAGCGCGTGGTGGGCCAACTCCTGTGCTTCACAGCCCACCGACCGAGTGATGACCTGGACGGAGTTCCGGACGGCCTTCAGGGCCTATCATATACCGCCAGGTTTGATGAAGAGGAAGACGCAGGAGTTCTTACACCTGCAACAAGGGAGCCGGAACGTGCTGGAATACTCCAGGGCGTTTAACGATCTCGCGCTATATGCATCGTATCATGCCGATACCGACGAGAAGCGGCGGGACCACTTCTACCAGGGGCTTAACCCGCTCCTGAAGGACAAATTGGCGATGTTCAATCGCGGCAGCCTCAACGACATCATTGATGCTGCGATTGTTCAGGTGGACTCCGGCAAGGAGTTAGCGGCGGCAGAGAGAAAGCGAAGCGCGCCACAGAGCAGCGGAGAAGGAGGTGGTCCTTCTCAGAAGTTTCGGATGGTGAATCGCCCACCATCAGGTCCACGCTGGCAGCCACCACAGCGGTCGATACCGTTCCGCAGTCGGCCGTACCCTTCACCGGCATTCAGGCCGGCACTGCCAGTACCACCTCCGCAACAACAGCAACAGCGGGCAATGCCGCGTGCGTATGCACCTCAGCAGCGCATGCCGGGCTTTCGTCCCCCAAGCACTACACTAGCAGCGGCCACATGTTACAAGTGTGGTCGTCCAGGACACTTCGCGAGCAGATGCCCGGAGAGGCAAGGCGGCGGAGTGGCACCGCAGTTTCCGGGGAGGAATCAACCACGGAATCCTACTAATGCACGGCGGGCAAACCCTAGGCCTGTCACTGTCCACCAGCTTGCCATAGAAGACGTGCCGGAGGGCGAGCCAATCCTTGCGGGTATGTTCCAACTCCACCAGCATCCTGCCATAGTACTATTTGATTCAGGCGCCACGCATAGCTTCATTAGCCAAGCTTTTATTGATAAATATAGCTTGCAAATACTACCCACCGATAGTCCTTATGTGATCTGTTCACTGGGTGGGAAAATTTCAGCAAGCATGATGGTCCCAAAAGCACCATTATGCTTAGAGGGTAGAGTCTACCCTACGTCTCTCATAATCTTAGAGGGACAAAAGGTCGATGTCTTAGGAATGTCGTGGTTAACCCGCCACGGCGCTGTTTTAGACACCGTCCTTCGAGTTGTGCACTTGAACTCAGAAGTGCACGAGTCTCACTCCTTATTTCTGGACAGTGCAGAAATAAAACTTCCAAGTGTCTATCAAGCCACAACCATCAGATTGGAAGATATTCCAGTGGTCCGAGAGTTCCCTGATGTATTCCCGGACGATTTGCCGGGGATGCCACCCGATAGAGAGGTGGAGTTCAAGATTGAACTTGCACCGGGAACCATGCCGATATCCCGAAGGCTGTACAAGATGGCGCCCAAGGAGTTAGCTGAACTGAAGACTCAGCTCACGGACCTCCTGGAAAAGGGTTTTATTAGGCCGAGCTCCTCGCCATGGGGCTGTTCGGCATTATTCGTGAAGAAGAAGGATGAGACGTTACGGCTTTGCGTGGACTATCGTCCATTAAATGCCGTAACCATCAAGAACAAGTACCCGTTGCCATGGATCGACATGTTGTTTGATCAGTTGGTCGAAGCAAAGATCTTTTCCAAGATGGACTTAAGATCCGGGTACTATCAGATTAAGATAAGGGCTGAGGACATTCCGAAGACGGCTTTCTCGACGAGGTACGGACTTTATGAGTACCTGGTCATGTCCTTCGGACTCACCAATGCTACAGCTCACTTCATGTACTTGATGAACTCGGTATTCATGCCGGAGCTGGACAAGTTTGTCGTGGTCTTCATAGACGACATCCTGGTATATTCCAAGTCGGAAGAGGATCACAAGAAGCATCTGCGTATAGTCTTGCAACGGCTGCGGGATTACAAGTTATACGCGAAATTCAGCAAATGCGAGTTTTGGATATCGCAAGTGCCTTTTCTCGGGCATATCATCTCGGCGGAGGGTATCGCTGTAGACCCGAGTAAGATCACTCAAGTGCTGAATTGGAAGTCCCCGAGAACTGTTCATGAGGTACGGAGTTTCCTCGGACTCGCGGGATATTATCGGAGGTTCATTCCGAACTTCTCGAAGATTGCCAAGCCAATGACAGAACTACTGAAGAAGGCTACCAAATATGTTTGGAATCCAGCGTGTGAAGCAGCATTCAAGGCTTTAGTCAAGCACCTGACATCAGCACCGGTTTTGGCGCAGCCAGACACAACAAAACCGTTCGATGTGTACTGTGATGCATCCGGCATTGGGCTCGAATGTGTGCTGATGCAAGACCGAAGGGTGGTCGCGTATGGGTCACGGCATATTAGAAACCATGAGCAAAATTATCCAACTCACGATTTGGAGCTCGCTGCCGTGGTACTTGCACTAAAAATGTGGAGGCACTACCTACTGGGTAACCTCGTACATTTATATACCGACCACAAAAGCCTCAAGTACATATTCACTCAGAAGGAGTTGAACATGAGGCAGTGAAGATGGTTAGAATTGATAAAGGATTACGAAATAGAGATCCATTATCATCCGGGCAAGGCAAACATAGTGGCAGATGCGCTGAGCCGCAAGTCACACGTCAACAATCTGACCATCACACCCGTTGGAAGAGAGCGAACCACCACTACATGTGATTCCACACGGAGCTCTCTACAACCTAGCTTTGATCCCCACCATCCATGAAGAGATAGCGGCAGCCCAGAAGAATGACAAGGGCATGTCGCATTTGCGAGACGTGTAGACAGTGGGGAGTTGAAATGTTTCCAGAAGGACGGAGACGGCGTCCTATGGTTCAAGGACCGGATCGTCGTACCCCGTAATCCGGAATTACGGAAGAAGATCTTTTATGAGGCTCACTTGTCAAAGTTTTCTATTCACCCCGGCAGCAACAAGATGTATCAAGATCTCAGAAGCAAGTTTTGGTGGAAAGGATGAAGCGTGAGACTGCAAAATACGTGTCCGAGTGTGATACATGTCGAAGGGTGAAGGCAGACCATATGCGGAAACCGGGACTGCTGCAACCACTGGGTATTCCTGCCTGGAAATGGGAGGATGTGAGCATGGACTTCATCGTCGGTTTACCCACCACCTTGCAGAAACATGATTCTGTGTGGGTGATCGTCGATCGGCTCACCAAAGTTGCCCATTTCATCCCCGTCAACACCAACTACAACGCCATCCTATGCTTGTACGGCGTACCACGTACTATCATATCGGATCGGGGCACTTTATTTGTATCCCGTTTTGGGGAGCAGCTGCATGCTGCCTTGGGGACGAAGCTCATCCGTAGTTCAGCATACCACCCGCAGATGGATGGACAAACCGAGCGGGTAAATCAGATCTTAGAAGACATGCTACGAGCTTGCGCTATCAACCACGGCAAGAATTGGGATGATCACTTGCCGTTAGCCGAGTTCTCGTACAACAATGGGTACCAAGCCAGCATCAAGATGGCGCCCTACGAGGCGCTATACGGGCGGAAATGCCGCACACCACTGAATTGGTGTGAATCTGGCGAAAGGGTTACCTTCGGGATTGACATCATCAACAACGTGGAAGAAAAGGTTCGACTGATTCAAACGAACCTAAAAGCCGCTCAATCCCGTCAGAAACAGTATGCGGACCGGAGAAGGCGCCCATTACAATTCGAAGTGGGAGATCACGTATATCTACGTGTATCTCCAATGAAGGGCGTAAACAGATTTGGGGTGAGAGGAAAGTTGGCACCCCGATTCATTGGTCCATTCCAGATTACCGAAAGATGTGGATCAGTGGCATACCGGCTGAAATTACCAGAAGCACTTTCCGGTGTGCACGGCGTCTTTCACATTTCCCAGCTGAGGAAGTGTCTCAAGCTATCAACTACCATTCAGCTGGAAGACATTGAAGAACTGCAACCGGATCTCACCTATCGAGAGGAACCGGTGCAGATTATTGATGAAAAGGCCCGAACCACACGCCACCGTACGTTGTGGTTCTACAAGGTTCTATGGGAGAGCGAAGGATTTCTTCGCGCTAACTGCCCCGACTTTTTCACGTCGCATATCCGGTAATTTCCACCATCCTCTCTCTCATTTTCACCTTATAATCTCGGGACGAGATTCTTTTAAGGGGGGAGGAATGTAAGAGCCTCAGTTTTTGACACATAATTGAAGTGTTCATCACCATACACACACACCTCATTTGAGGAAAGATGATGAACACAAATGAAGAGCAAGTAACCACCATCAACATGCTCATTATAGAACAAACTCACATATTGCAAAAGTGGTATTTTCCACATGTGATATAGGTGGGCTGGACATATGAAAACTCCTACACATTGCTAAGGATGTCCATGCCAAGTTTCACCCATATTCAAAACCTTTTTGAGGTCATTTTGGGTATAGCTAGAAAGAGGGCAGTTTGAAACCATATTCAAATTCAAACTGTTTTTATCCCATGAATTTAAAAGTGGGAGGCATATTCTGACTCAGCACCTTTTTGTGAGCCCACACACCAATTTTCACTCCATTTGGAGTTGATCTTGATAGGAGCTAAGTGGGGAAAATTCAAACTTTATTTGAATTTCAAAACTGAATTTGTGCTAAAATTCATTCAAACCAAACCCCATTTGAATCCTACTCTATTCAAATGGCAAATGGGTGAATAATTTGAATCACCATGGGTATTTTGGGGCTCACTGTTTACAGCAGTGATTAGGAGTGAATTTCAGAGGTTAAAACCCCGGGTGGGACCCACATGTCAGCCACTGAAGCAAAAGAATCCGACTGAAGACTCAGCTCGGATAACCGCGCGCGCTGCAGCTGCCGCCACGGTGAAGAAACGGAGAAGCCACCAGCTGCTTGCCGATCTCAGCCGCGGAACCGACTCCCTGGGTCTTTATCTACACGCCCGAGCGGTCACCGGCGCCTTCCATCTCTGCCTCGTCGCACTTCCACCCAAAACGCCGAAACACCTCGCCGCCCGAGTGAAACATCGGTTCCTCATCGCCCGGCCGATCCAGTGGCCCTCCTGGCGATCTGAGACCAGCACCGGGTGCGCCAAGCCATCTCCAACGCCCTCGCATCGGTTCTAGACCCTGCGCGGTGTTCCCCGAGCTCCACTGCGGCGATCTTGTCTCTGCCGGTTCAGCTCGAGCCGCCGCTGCGGGAACAGCTCTTCCGGCCATCACAGTCCACCGTTCACGGAGCTGTAAACAGCAAAGAGGTTCGCCTTCAACCCCTCTTTCTTTTCCGTAAGCTCCGGCGGCGTGACAAGCGCTGCTCAAGCCGGAATTTCATGTTTTCGCGACGGTGTGCAAAAGTGAGGTTTGCACCAATCCGAGAAATTCGTAAGCCACACTGCATCACTCATCCTCTTGTAGAGAGGATCACTTCTAGTAGACCGTGCGGATCCATAGGATCAAGAACCACGAAGAACCGTGGAGGGAAACCGATGTTCTTCGAGTTTTAGTAGAAATCCCGATTTCTGGCCTAGGTCGCACGGTGACAGCCCAACACAGCCTTTCCCGAGCTCCGTAGAGCTCAGGTCGACCTTTCCTATGGTCTACTGATGCTCGACGACCCTTAGCTTGATGGGGGGAGGTGCTAGGGAGGGTGGACAACGCGACCGAAGTTCTCCCGAGGCTGCGGCTCGTCGCCGACCATGGGGCGGCCATTTTCATGGCGAGCTGGCCCAAGAATCCTGTTCCCTGAGAGAAAATAGGCAGAGGAGGCCAAAATCATGAAGTTTGGAGCTTTACCGAAGCCGGCGGCAAGCTCTCCGGCGAGGTTCCTCGGCGGCGGAGCGCGGGCGTCGCGAGGTTGAAGAAAGGGGTGGACCCCAGCTGTCAGCGGCCGATATTTTGAATCGGGATCCGGCTGCGGCCGGGATCTGGTGTGCTGGCGCGCAAATACCCTGTGAGCCCCGGTGTGCCGGACACCGCCGCTCTCGATACGTGTCCTCGTGGGCCCCCGCGAGATTTAAACTTTTCCCCGATTTTCAGAATTCTTCCAAACTTCAAATCCTCATAACTTTGGCTAGAAAGCTCCAAATTGAGTGAACCAAATTTTGCTGGATTCAGCTCTCTGAGTACTTTCCAGCAAATCAAGTTTCACTTCATGAAATTCCTTATTTCTCCAGAATTAATTCCTCAAAATTGAAACTGTTTGGAATTTTAACTGGAGATTCTTTTGGAGGAAAATCCTGAAATTTGTCTGAGATGTTCACCAAATTATCCCTGAACTACCATGAAAATTTCAGACCCATTGGAGCTCATTTAATCCACCTAATGGTGTGATTAGTGAAACTGTTCCAGAGAAAATAGAAAATGTTCAGAAACATTTTCAGAATTTTCTCTGAAATTGTTTAGCTCATATCTTTAGTTAGGAACTTCCAAATTTAAGTGAGACCAACTCCATTAGAACCCTCTGAAATCTAGTTTTCAGAAAGTCATACTTTGTTTCATGAAAATCCCTAGAACACCCTAAGAGTTCCAATTAATGTCAAGGACATAATTAATTGTGGAGGGCTCAAATGAGATTTGCTTCAACTAAAACTTGACCAAGTCTCTATTTAGGTTGTAACCAAGCCACAGTAAAAGTTTCACAGTCATTGAGTCTGTCTAGTGGGACTTATAAGCTTCACAAGTGCAAACTTAATACAAATGCATTCAAATTAATACATGTACCTCTCTTATCATGTAGTCGCTAAGGTCGAGGAGGAACCCGAAGTCCTAGACTTCGTAACTCCGGAGGAGCAGCTAGCCTAAGACCAAGAGCAGCAAGGCAAGCTCCGGTTTGCATTAACCTTTTTACAAATGTTTATTGTTTTGAGCACATCTTTGAATACTATTATTCTTGCATTAGAGTCTTGCTTGGAAACCCAAATGCATAGCCAAGAAAACCATGGGTTGGGATTAGGATTGAAAACCCCGTTAGCCACTGCATTGCTAAGATAGAGTAGGATTTGGTACAAGTCGAGTAGTTGGAACTACTCGCGAGCATAGGCTAGAGGCACTCGACTCGGGTAGTGTTAGCACATGAAACACATGGCAAGAAAATGAGACCAAGAGGAGAGTAAGGGCAGCAGGACTTTGGGGCCTGTGTGCTGTAGCTCCGCTTGTGTCGATTGAGGAATGAGCCGTGTGCGGGCCTGTTGAACAAGCTAGAACAGTACCGAAGACCTACCGACTATATGGGAACCGGGAAACTGATGTAACTCGGGTAGCTGGGTGTTGAGGCATAGCTGGTCGTTCAGAGGGTAGGTTGAGAGCTCGAGGTGTAAATCGGCTGGCGGCACTGAGATGCGCGTGCAGAGACCTCTTGCTCGGGACGATTGGACCGGTTCAACATTTGGCTAACGGGTGAAAGGTAGTCGCGTACGGCATCCGTGATGGTTGTTGTAGGCAACATCGAGTACGGGCGTACGTGACGGGTTGTTCGGGTAACCCTGCAGGTGTAAATCGATTATAATCACCGTCCCTCGCGGTCAGTGAGTACCACTTGTTCACTGTACCGTGACGTAGAAAGAACAGGCTAGTTACATGTTAAAATGTTGCTGATTGAAAGATGGACTTGTTTGCTAATGAATTGCTTTAGTGTAGAGCTAACTAAAGTTCTTTTCAACTTTGGGCAAAGTACATGAGAGAAATGCGTTTCTTGTTTGATTGCGGCTCTCTCATGTGCCTTAGCGTAAGGTTCTCCACAACCTGCTGCTAAAACTTGAAAGTAAGGTTCTACTAATTAGGCGAGTCCTTGCAAATGATTTTTACCTCATGTAACCCATCACCCCTCATGTAGAAGTTCCATGTTTAGGTGAGACGGGTCAGACTTGCTGAGCCTTCGTGCTCACTGCTTGTGTTTGAAGCTTTTGCAGGGTTTTATGAGGAAGGGACTCCCGAAGATGAGACGGAACCCCTGGAGGGGAACCCCGTCGAGTGGGAGTCATGCACGCCGCAGAGTTAGTGTGCGTGTGTGCTAGCAAGGACACGTTCAAGGGCTGAACGTGCACTTGGTGCTTAGTCTACGCCCGTGAGTGTAGACTGAACTTATTTTGATGTAAACATGTTCATAATCCTGTTTATGTAATAAAATTCTGCTTCCGCTTTGTACCTTTGACGTGTGTTATCCGGTGCTGTGCAACGCAGCACCCCTCAGCGTGATCCTGGCTCGACAAGACCGTGGGGTCGTGTCAATTCCCGCGTATATTTGTAAAAGTCCCAAAACATGTACATGAATAAAACTAAAGTTTGAGTTCATATGTGTGGCAAAGACATGAAAAATGGGACTTGCTAAAACTTTTCATCATGCAAAATAATACATGGATGATTGTCCAAAATGAGGTTCACATATTTATTTGAAAGTGTTGAACTAATAAGGATTTAAATACCTCTTTGCATGCAAGTTTAAAAATCAGATTTGAAATTCAAAGTTCACACAAATGGTGGCCAAAACTTTGGAATAACCATGCATCCCTAGAGTTGGAAATTCTGGAAAAAGTGGATGACAAACTTTTCATTTTTAGGGTGGGCTCCAAAAAGGAATTATGGAAGTATTTTCCAAACTTCAACCAAATTCAAATTTTTCATGCAAATTCAAACTGAATTTGGAGAATTCAAATCCTATCCCACCTTTCAAATTCAGAATTGTGGAATTTAGGATTAACTTGAGAAGATATTTTAGGAGGAAAATGTGGGGTGGGACCCACATGGCAGTGAGCTGAAGGTGGAGACTTGCACCCTAAGCATATCTCTGTTCAAGCCCAGCCGAGCAGCTTCTCCTACCATGGTGCCACCGAGGGCTGGCCAAGCCACCTCTTGCTGTTTTCTCCCAAGCACCGGTGCCCAGGTCGGTTCCACTCGCTTCTTCAACGTGATCCATGCCCCTGACCGAAGGAAAACCCATTTGCCTTCTCCCCCTTGCGAGCTGCACCGAGCAGAGCCCCTCTGCCCTTCGGCCTCTCGGTTTGATCGGGAAACCGAAGGAACATCGCGCCCTCGCCTCCCCCGAGCTACTAGATGGCACCACGAGCTCAGCCTCCGCTCCCCCGACGCCTAAACCACTGAGCTTCGGCCTCCTTTCCCCTTGATCAGCACCACCGCCGTGACCTAGCTCAAGAATGGTGATCGGGCGCTTGTGGACAGCCATCCACAGGGGTTTTCACGGCTGAGCGATTAAGGATACGGGAGCGCGCTACTGTGGTGCTACTCTCCTCCAATTCTTGGAGAAACCCGTGCAGCATCGACGACGAATTTCTAGTTTTTTCTCTGGCGAGTTCTACCCGAGCAGCCGGTACGGTTTCTTCGAATTCCCCCTCTCTGATTCTTCCTAGGTCATCAAATCTTGCACATAGGCGCTGGACTAGCCGGCGATCAAAATTCCTTTAGCATCCATTGCATGAAACCGGCTAGGAACGACGGATTTCAAGCTCGATCAAGGGCGTTCATGGCGGACACAATCGGTCCCACGGTGATGATCAACTTGCGGCCGTTCCTGAGCCATTTTGAGGCCTTGTCGAGCTTCCTAGAGGTGCACTGGTGCTGTAGAGCTAGTCGGTCGAGATGTTGGCGGGTTAGAACCCACGGCCGATGGCGCCGAACCTCAACTGAGGCCGCCACAAGTCGCCGGCCATCTTCCGGTCATCGGCCGCCCCAGAACACCAAACCATCGTGTTCCTCGACGTCACAACCCCCTGGTGGCGAACTTCAGCTCGAGCGGTGGCCTTAAACGGCGATCCGGCGAGTGGAAGTTTACTCCGGTGAGGCGACGGCGGCGCGCGCGAGAGAACGGCGGGAGGTTGAAGGAGAGGCCGGGCCCGGATGTCAGCGGTGGAAAGTTTAAATCGGGGATCGATTTGTGGCCGGATCGGGTGTGCTGGCGCGCGGAACCCCGTGACCCCGGTGTGGCTTCAATCCTATTGGCTGGGATTTAAACAGTGGGTCCAGCCGAGTTTTCAGTAGGAAAAATAATTCCAGAGATGGCTACAACTTTGGAAATTCATATCTCTCTGTAGAAACCTCCAAATTGAGTGATTCCAATTGGGTTGGATTCATCTTTCAGAGTTCTATCCAAATATGAACTCAGATTCGTATTAAAGTCAATATGGTGTTCTGGATAATTCTTTGAAGTTTTTCTGAAAAAGAATTATTGAGTGAGTTTGGTTTATCCAAAAATCATCAAATTTTGCCAGAATATTCTTTAGCATCTTGTTGACCTTCTAGCAAATTTTCAGCTCATTTGAATATCATTTGAGTAGGAATTTTGCTAAATACAATCTGCTGTGTTCATAAGAGTCCAGAAACATTTTCAGAAAATGTTTCTCACTTCAAAAATCCATTCTGGGCATTCCATAGCTCCAAAAATCATAGGAAAATTTACGTTATCTCTATGAGACATACTTGAAATTGCAGTTCACTTAATTGGCCATGAAAATGCACATTACTTCTGAATTAATTCTTTAGAGTAGAAATGCTTAAAGAATTGTTCTGGAGGAACTACCCAAGTAAAGGGTCTGAATTTTGGACCAAATTACTTTCATGTGACCAGGAACTCACATATACATTATCAGCTCAAGTTGAGCCTTAGAACTCCCTGTTCTTATTCTCCATACTTGTGTACATGGGAAAATACATAAAGACTCTTGGGAGAATTTGTCACACCCGGTTTTTCCGAAGAACAACCAAGTGAATATCACATGTATGCAAGGATCATTTTCTCATACATGTGATGACAAATAGTGAAGCATCATTTATTACAAGCCAGGTGTCGAATATAAGTAAGTCTTACATAGTAAATGTCTCGATGGACAATAATAAGTTCATCACAAGTAAATAAACTAGCAGCGGAATATTATTCTTTAGGGCTCCATTACAGGCGTTGCCCGGGGCTTCCATGAACCTAGAAACCTTCTTCGGGTCCAAAGTCTTGGTCATTATACACCACCTCATTATCTTGACCTGAGCAGCAATATAAACCAACAAAAATGCAAGGTTGAGTACCAATGGTACTCAGCAAGTGTGGGGGAAAATTATACCATGCAGGGCTAGAACAAGGAGAGATTGAACTCATGGTTAAAGCACTACGCAATTAATACCTATCACCTTAGCTTATTAAGCACCTACATTACTACACAAGTGAAATGGTCCCAATCTCCCATCCCATCATCATAATCTAATAACCATAACATCATTTCCAATGTTAAGCTCCCCGCTTAACATCCACAACTTCCAAAAACCTTCACTCCTCTAATCATGAATAAGTCCAGGCCGCTCTTAACCGTGAGCACGGCTGTCAAGACAGTTTTGACTCTGCAGAGTTTGTACCACTGTACCCACATGTAGTGATTTCATCCCCCGTTGCCGGGTGGACTAAAAGAACCTCCATTATGCCAGTGGCTATGATCCACATTCACACTTCCCAGGTGTGCAGCCAGGAGATCACTACGAAGCCTTTACAAAGGGATTCCCAACGAGCGTGGGCCCACTGAGGTTTCACCCCTAACAGCATACAAGAGGCTCCAACCCCGCTGCAGTGGCCCCCTCTTGAGCCTTGCGGTTCATATGATAGTCCAGCTGACACCCACTCCCCGCACCATCCAACACACCCATACTACGCCAGGGATACACCTAATTAATTGGCCAAGCTGCCCCATCTCAGCATGTGGTTGGCACTGTAAAGCCGGGTTACATGCTCCATGAACCGGTCCTTAGGATCCAGGCAAGTACTAAACACAAACCCAAGTCTCGTGCACCCAGCACCAACCAAATCATCCAACTTGCCTTGATCCCTACCTCTACATAACTCACAATAGCTCATTCAAGAGTATGGTAAAATAAACTGATGATCTCATATCCCAAATATCCCATTCTAAGCATGGCTAAGCATATTCATGTAAATAAATGACATGACCAAAATAAATCCCAACCCAAGCTACAAGGAAACAAGGAAATGCAATTCTAGGGAAACTTCCTAGCATGGGTTTCATATTTTATTTGACAATGCAAATAATTCTATCTACACATCCTAGCATAGGATCAAAGTGGTCAAGGACACTTGCCTCCTTCTTGCTGCTCTTGAAATGGGTAGTCCTGATCTTGGAAAGGGACAACTTGCTCTTGAACAGGTTCTACTTCATACCATCACACATAGCAAAAGAAAAACAACAATCATAAGACATAGTTCACACTTCTACTTCATACAAACCACACATTCACATTTATAAAAGTTCATTAACATTATATGTGTTGTGGTTACTTTATGTGTGTTGAGTTGTGGCTTGCATGCACTTTTAACCATGTGTATATGATTCCTACTTTTGTGTCCACATTTATACTTACATGCTATTTATATGGGTTTCCAAAAAATTTCTTATATTCAACTACTACACCTTTTTACTACCAAGTGTGTATGAAAAGTATTTTTCTTCCCCATTTGTGCCTTCATAATTTCTACCAACCCTAAACTGAACTCTTTGGATTTTAAAAACTCCATTTATCATTTACTTGTTGCTATATTTTCAGATTTATATTCCTATGCATAATTGTGTATTTTATCATGAAATTAGTAATACACATTATCTAAACAGTTTAGGTTCTGGTCCTAAATAATTTAATAACATATCTTGACCTTGGCTTCTGATGTATACTATTTCATAATTATTTTCCCTATTTTTCTATAGCTATTCTTTACTTAAAATGTGTCCCTATACTATTAAATGTGAATAATAAATGAAACAGATTCATTTCAGCCCAAAATATAGTTTTATCTCACTCCAAGGTTTTCTAAGTACTGAAAAAGTTTTTAATTAATTTTGAAAATTATGTTTGTCCCACTTTTTAATTTTTTAAACACTAGTTACATATTCAATTTCCTAAATTAAATACTAAACAGGGCTAAAATAATGAACTCTCCCCATTACAGGGTCTATAATATTATTTTCATAATTTCCAGGGGTCTAGCTACACTTATCAGAGGTGTTTTACCTAATTTTTATTAAGTCCAGGAGCTAAAACTGATTTTTAAATGAATTTACATGATTTTCTGGAGTTCCAGGGGCTAGATCAGAAGTTTCCGGGGCTAGCTCTTATTTCCAGAGAACCCCAGGGGGTAGCACGTAAGAATTCCAGTCTTTATAATGCGGGGCTGACGTGGACCGTCCGATTTTAAACCGACGGCTGAGATTATAACATCGAACCGGTACGCGGGGTTTTAAAGTCTACCGTGCGATTTAAAATAAACGGCGCACAAGCGGCCACGTTGCTCTGATCGAGCGCGGGCGGCGCTGCCGGCGGCGCACGGCGGCGGGAAGCGGCGATCTCGCCGGAAAGTTTCGGATCCTCGAGAATTCTGCCTAGAACTGTGATCTTATGGCCTAGATCGGTAGAGGGGAGGTCGGGGATCTCACCTCGGGGGTTTTCTCGAGCTCGGGGGTCCTGGAAAGTGATCAGCGGCGAGGTCCGAGGCAAAACCACGGCGAAGCTCGTCGGCGCTGTGTTTACACCGTAAGTCTCCGAGTTTTCTGCACCTGCAAAGCTCCCCGGAGGCGGTGGATCAAGACCAGCGAGTTAGATCACAGTTTCCGAGCTTAGATCGGCCAGAATTCACCGGCGAAGTCTCGGTGCTCAACGGAGTAAAAATCGGCGATCGCGTGGGAAAAACCGATCGGGGCTGGGGTTTTTATAGCCGGGGGAGGGCGGTGAGTTGGTTGTGATCGAGTTTGAGTCTTCCGGGATCAGAATTCGGGCTGAGGGACGCGGTTTTCAGTCAGTTACGATCGCGCGCGCTCGGGTGGAAAAGTCCGGGCCGCAGACGCTCGGGGTTAGGGATGACAGGTGGGTCCCACCTGTCTGTGAGAGATAGCGCGGGCGCGCGGCTGCGGGCTGGCGCGTGGGGGGGGGGGGAACTGGGCCGGCTGGCGGGTTTCGGCCCACTGGCCGGTTTTTTCCCGTTTTCTCTTTTTCTTTTCCATTTCTTTTCTGATTTGAGTTTAATTTGAATTCCAGTTTGAATTTGAATTTTTGCAAAACATGCAACACGTCCAAAAATTTTTAAATTCCCCTCTGAACATGGTTTAGTGTTTTGAATCAAAATTTGGGGTGTTACAGCTCTACCCCCCTTAAAAGAAATCTCGTCCTCGAGATTGGTGTTTCTAAGAAAACAATTCCGGAAATTGTGCCTTGAGCTCATCTTCCCGTTCCCAGGTGCCTTCCTCTTCTGAGTGATGCTTCCACTGCACCTTGCACATCCGGATTCTTTTATTTCTGGTGAGGCGTTCCATTGTCTCCAAAATCTTGTATGGTTGCTCGGCATAAGACAAATCTTCAGCTACATCCACTTCATTCATGGGTAACACCTCCTCAGGCGTCCTCAGGCATTTCTTGAGTTGTGACACATGGAATACATCGTGCACGTCCGATAAATGAACCGGTAACTCTAGTTGGTACGCCACTTCGCCTTTTCTTTCCAAAACTTGAAAGGGTCCAATGTATCGAGGTGACAACTTCCCTTTCACCTTGAACCGACGAAGTCCTCTGATAGGGGACACCTTGAGATAAACATAGTCTCCCACGTTGAAAACGAGCTCTCTTCTTCGTACATCAGCATAACTCTTCTGGCGGGTTTGTGCTATCCTCAAGTTGTTGCGAATCTCCCTCACCTTCGCCTCGGCTTCTTGTAGCACTTCTGGACCAAACACTTTACTTTCTCCTGTTTGGTTCCATAATAGGGGAGTTCTGCACTTCCTTCCATACAAAGCTTCAAACGGTGACATCTTCATACTAGCTTGATAGCTGTTGTTATAGGAAAACTCAGCATACGGTAAGTTCTTGTCCCAACTCCTATTGTTTTTGAGTGCACATGCCCTTAACATATCTTCAAGGATCTGATTGGTTCTCTCCGTCTGCCCGTCAGTTTGGGGATGATAGGCAGAGCTGAAGTTCACATGGGTTCCCATGGCTTCATGCAACTTCTGCCAAAACCTCGAAGTGAACTGTGTCCCTCGGTCCGACACTATCTTCTTTGGCACTCCATGGTAACACACAATCCTTGACATGTACAATTCTGCCAATTTGGATCCGCTGTAGCTTTCTTTCACAGGGATGAAATGAGCTACCTTGGTTAGCCTATCAATAATGACCCATATTGAATCATACCCGGATTGGGTCCTAGGCAATCCCACGACAAAATCCATGCTGATTTCTTCCCACTTCCATTCAGGCACTTTGAGTGGTTGCAATAATCCCGCGGGTCATTGATGTTCTGCTTTCACCAACTGACATGTGTCACATAGGGCAACATGTTCCGCGACATTTTGCTTCATGCCATACCACCAATACCTGCTCTTGAGGTCCTGGTACATCTTCGTACTCCCAGGATGAATGGAATAGTCAGAATCGTGAGCCTCCTTCAAAATTAATTCACAGATCTCCTTTACTTCTGGCACACAGATCCTTTTCCCGTGCCACACCGTTCCTTGTTCATCCTCTCTAAAACCAGGAGCTTTATTTTCCTTGATGAGCTGTCTGATCTCTTGTATCTTCTCATCATTCTTTTGGCCCTCGCGTATGTCTTGCTCGAGTGTGGAGTCCACTTCCATGGCGATGGCTTCACCACTATTTACTAGACATAGATTGATCCTTATAACCTCGTCCTTCAATTCTGCGGGCATGTCCTTCAAGCTCAACTTATTGACCTGCACTTTCCGACTCAAAGCATCGGCCACGACGTTTGCTTTCCCGGGATGATAGTTGATACCCACATCAAAGTCATTGATTAGCTCTAACCATCTCCTTTGTCTGAGGTTGAGATCTGGCTGTGTGAATATGTACTTCAAACTCTTATGATCCGTATATATCTTTGTCCTCTTCCCCATCAAATAGTGCCGCCAAATTTTCAACGCGTGTACCACTGCAGCTAGTTCTAGGTCATGTGTAGGATAGTTCTTCTCGTGCTTCCGAAGCTGCCGGGATGCATATGCCACGACATGTCCTTCTTGCATGAGAACACATCCCAACCCATTTCCAGAGGCATCGCAGTACACTGTGAAATTCTTCTGCATATCCGGCATAACCAGCACTGGGGCTGTTGTCAATCTCTTCTTTAGCTCCTGAAAGCTTGTATCGCACTGTGGCGTCCAGGTGAATGCGATTCCCTTTTCCAACAATTTGGTGAGAGGTCTCGAGATCTTGGAGAATCCCTCAATAAACCGTCGATAGTATCCAGCCAATCCCAAAAAGCTTCGAACTTCCCCAACATTTTCAGGGGTCTTCCACTTCTGGATATCCTCGATTTTGGTGGGATCTACGGAGATTCCTCCCTCCGAGATTATATGTCCTAAAAAGGGAACTCTCTTCAGCCAAAACTCACACTTGCTCAACTTGGCATATAGTTGGTGTTCTCTCAGCCTCTGTAACACCAACCTTAGATGTTTCTCATGTTCTTCTTCACCTTTAGAGAAGACGAGAATATCATCTATGAAAACCACCACAAATTTGTCCAGATATTCCATGAATACCTTGTTCATGAGATACATGAAATATGCCGGGGCATTGGTTAGCCCGAAAGGCATGACAGTGTATTCATACAGTCCGTACCGAGATACGAAAGCTGTCTTGGGAATATCAGATTGCCTTATCTTGAGTTGGTGGTATCCCGACCCGAGATCAATTTTCGAGAACACACAAGCTCCCCTCAACTGATCAAACAAGTCTTCAATGCGGGGTAATGGGTACTTGTTCTTTATGGTTACCTCATTCAGGCTACGGTAATCCACGCATAACCTTTGGGTTCCGTCTTTCTTGGGCACAAATATCACCGGAGCTCCCCATGGTGAGGAACTAGGGCGAATATACCCCTTCTCCGTCAATTCTCTCAAATGGTCCTTGAGCTCTTCTAGCTGCTTGGAGTCCATTCGATAAGGTCTCTTGTATATCGGGGCTGTTCCCGGTACTAGCTCACTCGCGAATTCCACATCACGGTCGGGAGGCATACCTGGCAACTCCTCCGGAAAAACATCTGGATATTCCCTGATAGTCCTGATTTCCTCAACTTTCACCTCCACTTGATTTAATTTAATGTCCCTCCTAGGCTCGTGTAGCGTTATGAACTTTACTCTGGTGCCACTGGGGTGAGTTAGTTCCACCGTTCTGGTCGAACAATGGATGATTCTTTTATGTTTGGTCAACCAATCCATACCCAAAATAATATCTATCCCTTGTGAATCTATCACTATGAGGTTAGCAGTAAATACTACCCCATTAATGTCTAGGTTCACTTTGGGACACACTTGTCTTGTCCTTATTTCTCCACCTGGAGAGTTTACGGCTAGCATATGGTTCATTTGTGTGGTTGCTAGGTCATGCTTCTTAACAAACCCTTGAGCAATGAACGAGTGGGTAGCACCAGAATCAAACAGCAGAGTTGCAAGATGTAAATTGGCAGGAAACTTACCAACTACCACGTCGGGGGCCTCTTGTGCTTCCTCCATAGTGACGTGGTTCACCCGTCCTCTCATTACATTCTGCTGCTGTGGCTGCGGGGGCTTCTTCTTTGGACACTTATGGACGTAGTGCCCCACTTCTCCGCAACTAAAACATTGCACCCCAATCTTAGATGCTTGGCCTTTGTTGTCTTGGGGTTGGTTTGGGGGTCCTTGCACTGCTGGTCGAGGTGGATATGCGGGGCGAGGCTGCTGCACAAACTGACGTTGCGGCTGCACTGGTGCTGCGGGAGGCCTGTAGTTTGGGTTGTACCCTCTTGGTGCTGAATAGGGGTACCGCAGCACGGCTCGTCTGCCCCGTAGGTTGCTGCATCATACGTGGGCGGGTGTTGCTCCCTGAGGCTTGATGTGACCACCCGGCCTTCCTCTTATTCTCATTTTCCAGGGCCTTTAGCTTCCTTTCTACCACAAACGCTCTGTCCACCATCTTTTGGAAGCTTTCATACTCATTTGAGGACATTGCACACTGCATCTCTGCGGTAAGTCCTTCCACAAAACAATCCTGTTTCTGCTCATCAGTCTCTATGTCTCGTGGAGCATAACGGGATAGTTGAGTAAATTTAGTGAGGTATTCCCTCACCGTCATGTTTCCCTGCTGCAGTCCTAAAAACTCCTTCCTCTTGTTTTTGAGTTCACCCCTTGGGATGTAATGGTTGCGGAAACTACGCTTGAACTCTTCCCAAGTGATGTTCTCAGGGTCATGATGGGCGGCCACGTAGGCGGTCCACCAATCAGCAGCAGGTCCATGCAATTGATGAGAGGCAAACAGCACCCTCTCATACCCTTGGCATTGTATTATCCTCATCTTACTTTCAATGGTCTTCAGCCAATCATCTGCCTCCAGGGGTTCAGCAGCACTTGCAAACTTTGGAGGTTGAGTTCCTAGAAACTCACTCAACCTTGGTTGGCATGGTGCCGCTTGTGGAGGTGGAACTTGATGCAAGTTGGCCACCACTTGAGTCAAGTTCTGGATGAGCTGATTTTGATTCTCCAGCATTTGGTGGAGAGGATCAACTTCTTCACGGCGACTACCCCGGTCCTGGCCTCCAGAAAGATGAGGGTTGCATGCCTCATCGTTGTTGTTGGCGGGGTTGGCAGCACGTCCTTTTCCTCTTCCGGCCATCTGGCAGAATCAACCAATGTCAATTTGAAATCATTTAGTATCATCTTACTACTTTCATTTGTTTGCACTTTGAAGTGTTGAGGCTTTGTTATACTTTTACGAGGGTTCATATCTCACACCAAATAAATTCACTATTATTTCCTGTGGGTTCACACACCAAAGCAAAACAATCTGAAGACGAGGCTGTGGACAATTGCTCATGGCTTCCACAACTCACGTCACACACCAAGCATTATCACACCATTAACTACATAACGACTCGACTACTCGACCTCTTGCTAGCTAAGGGAAAGACTCTACACTACTCGTTCTCTTGAGCTGGCTCCTCGGGATCTTCCTCCTCATTTCGGCTACCTTCTGACTCTGCTTTGGGTGGGGAGGCTGCTGGTGGAGAAGTGCGACGACGCCTGATCGCTCGGCGATCCGGGGAGTCAGGAGTCCATGTATCATTCACGGTGACACACAGTTCATTCCCATCTCCTCTTTCTCTCGCCTTTAAGCAAGCTCGCAGCAATGCCTCCGTTTCCTTCAGGGTGTCTCGGACATCCTGAAGCTCTTGTTGACACTCCTGCAGTCGAGTGCTAAGCATAGCAGCATCCTCCAAGCACATGTCCATGTGCTCATGGGAAGTCCCTTGCTGCACCGGTGGGTACTTGTACTCCGTGGTACCACTCTCACGTTGGAGGACATACATGTACTCAGTTTTGTCCAAGTGGCGACGATAGATGTGACTCTGGCAGGTGATGGCCTCCCAGGTGACATCTTTCTCCGCGTCAACTTGTGTTGCTCGACAAGCTGGAGAGTGGTGAATCTTAAGCAGCTGATTCTCGTGTATAATCCTCATCTCCGAACTCCATTCTTCCCTCTTCTCACGGATAGTCCTGGTGGAGTTATAGTGGATGATTAGCTTGCCCGTATTGCCGGCGGCTTCGAGCATACGCCGAAGACGGCGCAATAAGCCTCCTACTGCCAATCCGTAGGAAAGGTACGTCACCGGACGACTCTCCTCTCTTTCGGCAAGGGCAACTACGGGAACTCTCCCTCCTGTGGACTTGCGAGCGGTGCGAATCATGCGAACCATCTAAAACAAAAAGGATTTAAAATTAGGTTAGATAAAATCTCAAACAAAAATCCTATTTTGAATGAAAGTTGGGGTAAGATGAAGAAAATAACTCTTTAAATAACACTTTTCAACCCACACCTTGGAAAATAGTTTTTAAGAAAATAGGGCCCTTTAAATAAGTCCATTTCTACCTAGGTCCACGTTCCTACGGGCAACCTTGGCTCTGATACCACCTCTGTCACACCCGGTTTTTCCGAAGAACAACCAAGTGAATATCACATGTATGCCAGGATCATTTTCTCATACATGTGATGACAAATAGTGAAGCATCATTTATTACAAGCCAGGTGTCGAATATAAGTAAGTCTTACATAGTAAATGTCTCGATGGACAATAATAAATTCATCACAAGTAAATAAACTAGCAGCGGAATATTATTCTTTAGGGCTCCATCATAGGCGTTGCCCGGGGCTTCCATGAACCTAGAAACCTTCTTCGGGTCCAAAGTCTTGGTCATTATACACCACCTCATTATCTTGACCTGAGCAGCAATATAAACCAACAAAAATGCAAGGTTGAGTACCAATGGTACTCAGCAAGTGTGGGGGAAAATTATACCATGCAGGGCTAGAACAAGGAGAGATTGAACTCATGGTTAAAGCACTACGCAATTAATACCTATCACCTTAGCTTATTAAGCGCCTACATTACTACACAAGTGAAATGGTCCCAATCTCCCATCCCATCATCATAATCTAATAACCATAACATCATTTCCAATGTTAAGCTCCCCGCTTAACATCCACAACTTCCAAAAACCTTCACTCCTCTAATCATGAATAAGTCCAGGCCGCTCTTAACCGTGAGCACGGCTTTCAAGACAGTTTTGACTCTGCAGAGTTTGTACCACTGTACCCACATGTAGTGATTTCATCCCCCGTTGCCGGGTGGACTAAAAGAACCTCCATTATGCCAGTGGCTACGATCCACATTCACACTTCTCAGGTGTGCAGCCAGGAGATCACTACGAAGCCTTTACAAAGGGATTCCCGACGAGCGTGGGCCCACTGAGGTTTCACCCCTAACAGTATACAAGAGGCTCCAACCCCGCTGCAGTGGCCCCCTCTTGAGCCTTGCGGTTCATATGGTAGTCCAGCTGACACCCACTCCCCGCACCATCCAACACACCCATACTACGCCGGGGATACACCTAATTAATTGGCCAAGCTGCCCCATCTCAGCATGTGGTTGGCACTGTAAAGCCGGGTTACATGCTCCATGAACCGGTCCTTAGGATCCAGGCAAGTACTAAACACAAACCCAAGTCTCGTGCACCCAGCACCAACCAAATCATCCAACTTGCCTTGATCCCTACCTCTATATAACTCACAATAGCTCATTCAAGAGTATGGTAAAATAAACTGATGATCTCATATCCCAAATATCCCATTCTAAGCATGGCTAAGCATATTCATGTAAATAAATGACATGACCAAAATAAATCCCAACCCAAGCTACAAGGAAACAAGGCAATGCAATTCTAGGGAAACTTCCTAGCATGGGTTTCATATTTCATTTGACAATGCAAATAATTCTATCTACACATCCTAGCATAGGATCAAAGTGGTCAAGGACACTTGCCTCCTTCTTGCTGCTCTTGAAATGGGTAGTCCTGATCTTGGAAAGGGACAACTTGCTCTTGAACAGGTTCTACTTCATACCATCACACATAGCAAAAGAAAAACAACAATCATAAGACATAGTTCACACTTCTACTTCATACAAACCACACATTCACATTTATAAAAGTTCTTTACCATTATATGTGTTGTGGTTACTTTATGTGTGTCGAGTTGTGGCTTGCATGCACTTTTAACCATGTGTATATGATTCCTACTTTTGTGTCCACATTTATACTTACATGCTATTTATATGGGTTTCCAATAAATTTCTTATATTCAACTACTACACCTTTTTACTACCAAGTGTGTATGAAAAGTATTTTTCTTCCCCATTTGTGCCTTCATAATTTCTACCAACCCTATACTGAACTCTTTGGATTTTAAAAACTCCATTTATCATTTACTAGTTGCTATATTTTCAGATTTATATTCCTATGCATAATTGTGTATTTTATCATGAAATTAGTAATACACATTATCTAAACAGTTTAGGTTCTGGTCCTAAATAATTTAATAACATATTTTGACCTTGGCTTCTGATGTATACTATTTCATAATTATTTTCCCTATTTTTCTATAGCTATTCTTTACTTAAAAATGTGTCCCTATACTATTAAATGTGAATAATAAATGAAACAGATTCATTTCAGCACAAAATATAGTTTTATCTCACTCCAAGGTTTTCTAAGTACTGAGAAAGTTTTTAATTAATTTTGACAATTATGTTTGTCCCACTTTTTAATTTTTTAAACACTAGTTACATATTCAATTTCCTAAATTATATACTAAACAGGGCTAAAATAATGATCTCTCCCCATTACAGGGTCTATAATATTATTTTCATAATTTCCAGGGGTCTAGCTACACTTATCAGAGGTGTTTTACCTAATTTTTATTAAGTCCAGGGGCTAAAACTGATTTTTAAATGAATTTACATGATTTTCTGGAGTTCCAGGGGCTAGATCAGAAGTTTCCGGGGCTAGCTCTTATTTCTAGAGAACCCCAGGGGGTAGCTCGTAAGAATTCCAGTCTTTATAATGCGGGGCTGACGTGGACCGTCCGATTTTAAACCGACGGCTGAGATTATAACATCGAACCGGTACGCGGGGTTTTAAAGTCTACCGTGCGATTTAAAATAAACGGCGCACAAGCGGCCACGTCGCTCTGATCGAGCGCGGGCGGCGCTGCCGGCGGCGCACGGCGGCGGGAAGCAGCGATCTCGCCGGAAAGTTTCGGATCCTCGAGAATTCTGCCTAGAACTGTGATCTTATGGCCTAGATCGGTAGAGGGGAGGTCGGGGATCTCACCTCGGGGGTTTTCTCGAGCTCGGGGGTCCTGGAAAGTGATCAGCGGCGAGGTCCGAGGCAAAACCACGGCGAAGCTCGTCGGCGCTGTGTTTACACCGTAAGTCTCCGAGTTTTCTGCACCTGCAAAGCTCCCCGGAGGCGGTGGATCAAGACCAGCGAGTTAGATCAGAGTTTCCGAGCTTACATTGGCCAGAATTCACCGGTGAAGTCTCGGTGCTCACCGGAGTAAAAATCGGCGATCGCGGGGGAAAAACCGATCGGGGCTGGGGTTTTTATAGCCGGGGGAGGGCGGTGAGTTGGTTGTGATCGAGTTTGAGTCTTCCGGGATCAGAATTCTGGCTGAGGGACGCGGTTTTCAGTCGGTTACGATCGCGCGCGCTCGGGGGGAAAAGTCCGGGCCGCAGACGCTCGGGGTTAGGGATGACAGGTGGGTCCCACCTGTCTGTGACAGATAGCACGGGCGCGCGGCTGCGGGCTGGCGCGGGGGGGGGGGGGGAAACTGGGCCGGCTGGCGGGTTTCGGCCCACTGGCCGGTTTTTTCCCGTTTTCTCTTTTTGTTTTTCCATTTCTTTTCTGATTTGAGTTTAATTTGAATTCCAGTTTGAATTTGAATTTTTGCAAAACATGCAACATGTCCAAAAATTTTTAAATTCCCCTCTGAACATGGTTTAGTGTTTTGAATCAAAATTTGGGGTGTTACAGAATTATGGAGAGCACAATTGTATCCCACATTAGCTGCAATTTGGCAAGCTAAATCCCTAGGTAATATAGAACCTGCTGTAAAAGTTTTGAGGCCATTGGAGTTCTTGTTCTTCAATTGCCTTCAATTATTTTCAGCTCATCTCTTATGTTCATTAGGGAAAGTAGTTAGTGTATAGCTAAAACACTAAGATCAATTTAGTCATTTCTGTGTCTTTGCACAACAGAGGCAAACCAAGCCATTCTTTGCTTTTCCAGACAGCCTATGTTCCTAAGAAATTAAGTCTTAACTTCTTTCCATTACATTCTATAAAACATGTGCATATGCATTTCAATAGGAACCACAACGAAGGGGATTCAAAGGAGCGATTCATTGAAGTGGATCAAGCTCTAGAGAATCAAGGGTTGATCAGCAAGGATACTAACCGCCTATATACGACTACCCTGCAAAATAGGCAAGCTCCGGTTTGCATTTAACAGTTGTTAAGCTTTTATTTTGTATTCACTTTCGGTTAAGATATGAATTGTGCATTAGGTCTAGTGTTTGATACTCTTCTTGCATAACCAAATGAACCCAGTGAGTGTTGGGTAGGTATCTTTCACCGTATGGAACTTCCATGCTTAAGTACAGTTCGGTAGAAGTCGAGTGGTGAGATGCTACTCGCATGATTAGGAACAACAGGGGCATACGGGATTGGTTCGAAAATGAATTAGCAAGTTAAAGTTGAGACCGGAAGGTTGTAGGGGCAGCAGGACATAGGGGCCTGGGTGCTATAGACATGTCCGTGTCAGTCAAGGACCGATCTGTATGCGGCCCTGTTGAACAAGTTTGAGTTGTGTACCGGACTCATGCTGGTATTATGGGATCCAGTAAACTGATGTACCTCGGGAAGCTGTCGTTGGGCCTTTTCGGGTCGCCTCAGGCTGACGGCCGGTGTGCAGTATGTGGGGAACATTCTCATGACATGGCTACAACTTTGGAAATTCATATCTCTCTGTAGAAACCTCCGAATTGAGTGATTTTAATTGGGTTGGATTCATCTTTCAGAGTTCTATCCAAATATGAACTCAGATTCGTATGAAAGTCAATATGGTATTCTGGAAATTATTTGAAGTTTTTCTGAAAAAGAATTACTGAGGGAATTTGGGTTATCCAAAAATCCTCAAAGTTTGCCAGAATATTCTTTAGCATCTTGTTGACCTTCTAGCAAATTTTCAGCTCATTTGAAGATCATTTGAGTTGGAATTTGATAAATACAATCTGCTGTGTTCATAAGAGTCCAGAAACATTTTCAGAAAATGTTTCCCACTTCAAAAATCTATTCTGGGCAATCCATAGCTCCAAAAATCATAGGAAAATTAGGTTAGCTCTATGAGACATACTTGAAATTGTACTTCACTTAATTAGGCATGAAAATGCACATTACTTCAGAATTTATTCTTTAGAGTAGAAATGCTTAAAGAATTGTTCTGGAGGTTGTTATTGATTTGAATCACCGTCGCTCGCGGAATGGACCGAGCATACTTGTTCTCACAGTCGTGACGTAGTAAGAACTTGCATGAGAAATGAACTAATCACATTGGTTGAAGTTTATACTACCCTTGTATGGTATCTTTGATGATTAGCTAGTGCCAACTCGATTCTTTTGTGCCATGAGCAATTTACATCGGGGGAAAGTGTTTCTTGTTTGATTGTGGACTCCCGATGTGGTGTGCCCAAGGTTACTTAAAATTGATGCAATTAATACCTGAAAGTAAGGATTCACTTTTAGGCGAGTTTAATTATGCTTATGCCATCCTACTTTAGGTTCAAAACCTCACATAGAGTTTCATGTTTAGGGTGACGGTTAAGTCTTGCTGAGTGTTCTGCTCACGGATGCTATCCGAGTTGTTTTGCAGGATTGACTTCATGCTTATGAAGGGATGCCGATGAGACTCGGGAACCTCCGAGTGGTTACTCAAGAGCATCCTCGCCGCTGTGGTTTGTCTTCGTGTTGCTAGTAAAAACGTCCGCGGGCTGGACTGTTTCTTTGTTGCTAGTTTAGAAATGAGTTGAGAGAGTTATAGTCTTCCTCTGTAGCTTATTTGAGATAAGTATTTGTAAAACATTCTTGTACGCTTCGGCAAATTATTTATGTAATGTGATGTGTTTCTTCGATCCATGTGCTGTTGGGTGCCGCATATCACGGCACCACCCAACGAGGTCCTGTTGTCGACGGGGCGGGCGTCCCTCACAATATTTTGATGCGAAAATAGAGATTATCACTCATTCACTCACTCATACACACAGGTTTGAGTATTTGAGCATTCACTCCAAGCCGTAGCGACGACTCTGTAGTGCTTAACAATTGGGAGAGTGTGAGGAGAATAGGAGGATGATCAACCCTGTTCCAAGCCTTCTCGATGCTTCTAACTCAATGGATTCTTTTTTTTATCAAGTAAGTGTTTGTAATTTTCAATTGAGTTTAGTTTCTTAATCTGAGTAAGTTATTTTCTCTAGTTGCTTATTCCTTCATTGCTCTGCTTAACTAGAGACCCTAGTCTTTGCATAGCATTAGAAGAGGTTAGGAAAGTAATTGATAGCGTATACGTGGTATTGAGGCTTGACGTTACCTTTGATTATCACATACTCCATAATATGTAGAGGTAGGCGGTAGGTCGTGACAGACCTATTTGTCTATTGTTATCCTCCACAATCTGATACATCTTAGGCCACTTTACAGGAGATTCCTCGGAGACCAAGGATAAGCACGTTCCCAGCACAAACAATTATTGGATAACTTGTCTTGAATAAGGGACTTCACTTGTACTAAATACTCTATACCCTCCGCCTACCTAAAACTTGTCGTCCTTGGACGAACTAGAAAGAAGATTTAATCACACGTTCCTTGTGGATTTCATACTTTGAAATATTGTTTGATGAAGTTATACATTGGTATCCGTGTATTTGCGGATTTATTTCTGTCAGCGTCAATCATTGTCAACAAAGTACCTCTGGCTCCATTGCTAAAGTTAGTTTTTATTGTACTTATTTAGTAAAAGTCAACAAGCATTTCTAGTGATGTTGCTTGGATATGGTTAAACCTGGTTTGTCCCTGTATATTTTTGTTTTCCTTTATTTCTTTCCAAAATACCATTATGGAGCAGTGAAAGTGCATCTAGGCAATCCCTTGTGGGTTTTGGACGATTGATGACAAAGAAATGAGATACTAATGAATATTTGTTGAGATGAAAGCGAGTATATGAAGAATAGAACTTATGGTGCACAAAAAGGTAAAAAATGAGGAATGAGAAAAGAAAAGCCCAAATGATCAATGGGAGCGCAAAGTAGATATCAATGTATAGGATGTGTATGAGAGACATCCCAAGAGCTTATAACTTTGCGTAGAGGGTAAGGACTGAAATCAATAAGTTAAACAATTCACTGAAGCACCGGACAAGTCCGTTCACCAGCGGACTAGTCCGATTAACTTACTGTTCTGACATGGACAAGTCCGGAGCAGCACCAGACTAGTCCGTTCAACTCACTGTTCCCATCCGTATAAGCCCGATCAACTTTCTGGTGCTTCACGCGGACAAGTCCCAAGGTTTGAACTAGTCCGACAACACAATACATATCACCTTGCACCGGACAAGTCCATCCAATTGCGGACTAGTTCGATTAAGTTTCTAGATTCACCACGGACTAGTCCGGTTAACTTTCTGTTTCAATGCGGACTAGTCTGGATCACCTCACACAGATTAGGGTTTCAAGTGTGCTGCACATTCCACGCAGACTTTACACAGCACACTGGACTAGTCCGGTCCTCTGAGCGGACTAGTACGTCCGTCGGGATCCCTAACGGTAACTTTTTTAGAAACTCTATAAATAGGTGATCCACGACCCCACAAGTGATAACTAAGAACCCTAGCGCCATCACATATCCCAAGAGCACATAAACACTTCTCCCCACACATCTAAAGCCCTTAAAAGTAAACTCTTTTGGGAATCCAGATTTCAGAAAGGGAGATCGTCTTCTACGCATTGTTGAGCTCTTGGGGTTTGATCTCTTATACACTCTTGCATCTGTTGTAAATCTTTTGAGTGTATTTGATATGTTTCCTCACTGTAATTTTGTGGGAGCCCTCAGCGTGTGAGGTTGCCCCATTGACTCGGTGATTACTCCTTGATAGTGGAACTCAAGTCGGCCTTTGTGGTGACTTGAAGAGGTAAAGGGTTGATTGAGACCCGGCTCTGTATGGGCTCCTCAACCAGGAGCAGATCTCTTTGGTGAGATCAAACCTCAGTAAAATCCTTATCTCGTGTGTTTCAGTTCTTTACTTTTGCATTCATCATTATCTAGGGCATAGGGTTGATTAAACTTGCAACTTGTATTAGTTTTGTATTCCACATGCAAATCAATCATTGTAAAAACTTACTCAAGTTGTTAGGATAGTTTACTTAATACCGCTGCTCTAACGTTTGAGAAGAATACATTGAACAGTTAATCTTTTTGTAGGTATAACTAGCATACCGGACTAGTCCGGCCCTCCTGTATTTGACGATTTTGTTAAGGGTTGTAGGAAAAGTTTCTCAACGACTATTCACCCCCATCTAGGCCACATTCAATTGGTATCAGAGCAGGCTCTCCATTTACGAGACTCACCGCTCGGAGAGATAAATGGCCACCGACAAGAACAACGAGATCCCGGAATCACCAGTCATCGGAGACGAACAAGACACCAAGATGTTTGATGTGCTCAAGGACTATGAGCACAACAACGATGAAGTGTGCGGTCTGAAAGCACAAATGAGAATAAAGCTGATGAGCAAAAAGGGCAAGAAGGAGGATGGAAAGCCAAAAGGGAGTAGTCATCAAGACTACTCCCGGTATTCTTTTAATTATGAGAAGCTCAATAACAACAATCATTACCTTTCTATTCCATTGGGAAAACCTCCACATTTTGACGGCAACGATTATACAATGTGGAAATATAATATGAAGATGCATCTTATCTCACTTAATCCTAGTCTTTGGCATATAGTGTGTACAGGTTTGGACATCCCCGACGATGATGAAGAACTCACTTCGGAGCAAGAACAAGCAATCCATCACAATGCACAAGCCGTTGTGATGATTACTTCATCTTTAAGTAGAGAAGAGTTCACCAAGGTGGATGGACTGGAAGTTGCCAAAGACATATGGGATACTCTCAAGACTGCTTATGAAGGGAACTGCTCCTTTCACGAAGAGAAGATTGAGATGCTTGAGGGAGAATTGTGGAGATTTGCCATATAGGATGGTGAAACTCCTCAAGAGATGTACAACTACATGAAGACACTCATCAACAAGATTCGGGCTTATGGAAGCAAAAAGTGGACTGATAATGAGGTTGTAAAAAGGATGATAAAAGCCTTCATGTCTCGGAATGTCACTCTATGCTCAATGATAAGAGAAAGCCCGGGGTTCCACAAAATGACCCCCGATGAAGTTCTTGGAAAAATAATCAATCACGACATGATGGAGAAAAAAGCTCAATATATCAAAGACTTATCTGAACTTACCTCCTCCAAGAAGAAGGAAGTTGATCTCAAGGCAACTTGCAATCCCAAAGGGAAGGAGACTCGTGAAACCCATGAAGAAAAAGATACAGATGATGTAAGCACAGGTATAGATGATGAAGAAACGGTGTTGTTCATCAAGAAATTCAAGCGCGTGATTAGAAGAAGAAAAGGCAGCAACTAAAGTGAAGGAAAGAGCAAGGAAAAAGGAAAATCCAAGGCTCGACGTACTTGCTACAACTGCGGCGAATACAGACACTTTATGGTTCATTGTCAATATGAGGAAAATAAGAAGAAGAAATAAGTGAAGCCGCAAGAAAAGAAAATCTTCAAGAAAAAGAAGCAAGCACATCAAGCGCACATCGACCAGGAGTGAGACTCAAACGACAAGTCCTCCTCGGATGATGAAGAGATGACAACAATTGCCATCAAGAAGCCTACCAAGAAGTCTACGCTCATGGCTAAAGAAGGCAAGAAAAAGGTTCGACTTACACCCTCCTCCTTACATTCCTCTAATGATGATTTTGATAGCGCTAGTGAAAATGTGTAAATGCTAAGAGGATTGAGTAAAATTGCTTTAAGAAAAATGAAGATGTTGTTAGATGAAATCTTTAAGAAGGAGGAGCTTGTAAATCATCAAGAAGATATGGTCATCCATGAAAGAAAGATATATCAAGAGTTTGAAAAGCTTCTTGAGCTTGAAAAGGAGAAAAGTAACGCACTTGAGCTTGAACTAGCTTTGAGTAAGGAAACTTAAAACTAGAAGACTCACACATTGCAATCGAGGACAAACTTTCTAATTTGACAGAAGTTAACAAAATCCTTGAAGTGCAAGTGGTGTCACTCAAGCAAAGTGGCACTTCCTCCTCAAAGAGATCACCTTCTCAAGATATCAATATGACAACAATTAAAACTTGCACATGCTCTAGTAAGAAGGCTAATGTAAAAGATGAATATCGTTGGTTTCATTCTCGCACTAATATTGTCTTGACTGGAGGAAGTAAACAAACATGTGTTGATCGTTTGAATGGTGTGAATGCAGAATGGTGAGTACACGGTCCACGCACGAGGAGGGAGGCCCAAGTCATGTTCGTGGTGATGAGTCTCCACCCCCGGAGTAAACCACGACGCAGCAACAACCACCTCCTCCACCACCAGAACTTCCAAGATCTCTCACCGAGGTTCTCACCGCAGTACTCGGCTCACGCGACGAGCAAACCGAGTTGCTGCAGATGTTAGTGCAGCAGAATGTGTCCCATCAAGGAGGACGCCAAGACAATGGGCAACGCCAGCCCCAACAGAGTTCGTATTCGGACTTCTTGGCGACCCATCCACCGGTCTTCACGGAAGCCTAAGAGCCTCTAGAGGCAGAAAGCTTTATCCACACCCTCGAGGCAAAGTTTGGTCTACTTCAGTGCACCGAACATCAGAAGGCGCTGTATGCAGCGCAGCAGCTTCAAGGAGCCGCCGGTACATGGTGGGCGAACTATATTGCTGCACTACCGGCTGGCCATGCCGTCACATGGGCGGAGTTCCGGGAGGCGTTTCACGCCTACCATATACCTCCCGGGGTTATGCAGAGGAAGCTTCTGGAGTTCCTGGAGCTGAAACAAGGTGAGAGGAGTGTTCATGAGTACTTCGGAGCGTTCAACCAGCTGGTGCAGTATGTGCCAGACTACGTGGCAATGGAGGACCAGGAGCGGTACACGTTCTTCTCGGGTCTAAACCCCAAAATGAAGGTCCACCTCACCCAAAGCAACCGCGGCACGTTCAATGACCTCGTCAATGTCATGATTGTACAAGAAGATGCTCAGCGTGAGCGCGTTTCTGATAAGAGGAAATGCAGCGCTGTCGAGCAGCAGTGGTGGGGCTCCACAGAGATACCGTGTGGTGTATCGCTCACCATCCGGTCAGAGGTGGTAGCCACCGGCGTGACCGCCGCAGTTTCAGGACCGTCAATTCAATGCGCCCAGTTTCGAACCACCGTATCCACCACAGCAACAGCAGCAGTAACGGATGGTTCCGCGTAAGTCTCCATTTCCACCATGTGCACCGGGATTCCGTCCACAGTTCTGAGGGAACCCGACACAATACACGTGCTTCACATGTGGCCGTGTCGGCACTTTGCAAAGGACTGCCCCGAGCAGCGACAAGGCAGGGGTCCACCCATAATATTATAAGTCAATCTTATGTTATTAAATACCAATTGCCTATCATTCCCACAAAAAGTTCATATTGATTTGCTCTACGGGTGGGAAAATGTCAGCTTATAGGATGGTCTATAGAGCACCAATGCAATTGGGTGGGAATCTATATCCGACTTCTCTAGTTATATTAGAGAGTCAAAAACTCGATGTCATTTTAGGAATGTCATGGCTACATCGCCATGGTGATGTTCTTGACTTCATTCCACGTGTGGTTCATTTAGACTCTCCACTTCATGAACCACATACTCCCATTCTTGACCGTTTGGTCCAAGCAATTCCAGCCACCTATAACACGGAAGCCACAAAGCTTGAGGATATTCGTGTGGTTCATGAATATCCGGACGTGTTTCCAGATAATCTCCCGGGCATGCTGTAACACCCCAAAATCCTGTTAAGAGGGGAATTTAAAATTTTTTGGACGTATTGCATGTGTTGCAAAAATTCAAATTCAAACTGGAATTTAAATTAAACTCAAAACAGAAATGAAAAAGAAAAAAGAAAAGGAAAAAAATAAACCTCCCCGGCCAGTGGGACGAAACCCACCAGCTGGCCCACTAACCCCCGCGCCACCCGCAGCCGCGCGCCCCCCCTCTTTCCCACTGACATGCGGGGCCCGCCAACCCTTTCTTCCTCCTCGCGCTCGCGCCCGCGCTCGGCCGGACTCTTCTCACCCCCGAATCGAAACCACCCCGGATCCTCGCGTATCCCAGCCGAATTTCGTTCGTGCACGACGCAAACTCGATCACAACCGAACGCCGCCCTTCCCCGTCTATAAAAACCCCGGCATCGTCTCGTTTTTCCCCATGATTCGCCGACTTTCCTCCCGGTCAGAAACTGAGCTTCTCCGGTGAATTCTGCTCGATCTACGCTCGGGAATTCTGATCTAACTCGCTGGTCTTGATCCACCGCCTCCGGGAACCTTGCAGGTGCAGAAAACTCGGTGATTTGCGGTTCAAACACAGCACCGACGAGCCTCGCCGTGAATTCACCTCGGACCTCGTCGCCAATCGCTTTTCAGAACCTCCGAGCTCAAGAAAACCCCCGAGGTGAGATCCCCGACCTCCCCTCTACCGATCTATGCCATAAAATCACAGTTCTTGGAAGAATTGACGAAGATCCGAAACTCTCCGGCGAGATCGCCACCTCCCGCCGCCGTGCGCCGCCAGGCAGCGCCGCCCACGCTCGATCAGAGCGACGTGGCCGCTTGTGCGCCGTCTATTTTAAATCGCACGGTAGAGTTTAAATCCCCGCGTACCGGTTCGATGTTATAATCTCAGCCGTCTGCTTTAAATCGGACGGTCCACGTCAGCCCCGCGTTATAAAGGCCGGAATTCTTACGCGCTACCCCCTGGGGTTCTCGGAAAATACGAGCTAGCCCCGGAAACTTCTGATCTAGCCCCTGGAACTTCAGAATATCATGTAAATTCATTTAAAAATCAGTTTTAGCCCCTGGACATAATAAAAATTAGTAAAACCCCTCTGTTATGTGTAGTTAGACCCCTGGAAATTCTTAAAATAATATAATAGAATCTGTAGTGGGGTGAGTTTACCTTTTCAACCCTATGTGATATTAAATTTAGGAATTTGACTATGTGTTTATTATTTAAAATTTAAAAGATTGGACAAATACATTGCAAATTCAAATTAAAAACTTTCCTAGTACTTGGAAAACTTTGGAGTGAGATAAAAATATATTTTTGGCTGAAATGAATCTGTTTAATTGATTATTCACATTTATTAGATATAGGGACATATTTTTAAGTAGAGAATAATTCTGAAAATTAGTAAAATAAATGTAAAATAGTTCACATCGGAGGAGAAGTTCAAAAATATATTATTTAATATTTTAGACCCAAAACCTATTCTGTTTAGATGAGGTGTATTACTAATTTTCATAATAAAGTTCACATTTAGGCATAGGAAATAAATCTGAAATATAGCAAGCTAGGTATGAATAACTAGAAAGTGATAAGTGAAGTTTCTAAAATCCAAAGAATTCAGTTTAGGGTTAGTAGAAGGTCTGAAGACACATATGGAGTAGGAAAATACCTTTCATGCATACTTGGTAGCTAAAAGAGTGTAGTAATTGAATGTAAGGAATTTATTTAAATTGGAAACTCATATATAGTATGCAAACATAAATGTGAATACAAAAGTAGAAATCATATACACATGTTTAAAAGTGCATGTAAGCCAAAAATCAACACATATAGAGTAACCACAACACGTAGAATTGTGAATGGCTTTCATAAATGTGAATGTGCGGTTTGTATGAAGTGGAAGTGTGAACTATGTCTTATGACTTGTTGTTTTCTTTTGCTATGTCTGATGGTATGAGTAGAACCTGCTCCAGAGCAAGTTCTTCCTTTCCAAGAACAGGACTACCCATTCCAAGAGCAGCGGGAAGGAGGCAAGTGTCCTTGACCACTTTGATCCTATGCTAGGGTGTGTAGATAGAATTATTTGCATTGTCAAATAAAATATGAAACCCATGCTAGGAAGTTTCCCTAGAATTGCATTATCTTGTTTCCTTGTAGCTTGGGTTGGGATTCATTTTATCATGTCATTTATTATTATGCATATGCTTAGCCATGCTTAGAATGGGATATTTGGGATATGAGATCATCAGTTTATATTACCATACTCTTGAATGAGATATTGTGAGTTATGTAGAGGTAGGGATCAAGGCAAGTTGGATGTTTTGGTTGGTGCTGGGTGCACGAGACTCGGGTTTGTGTTTAGTACTTGCCTGGATCCTAAGGACCGGTTCATGGAGCATGTAACCTGGCTTTACCGTGCCAACCACATGCTGAGATGGGGCAGCTTGGCCAATTAATTAGGTGTACCCCCGGCGTTGTATGGGTGTGTTGGATGGTGCGGGGAATAGGTGTCAGCTGGACTACCATATGAACCGCAAGGCTCAAGAGGGGGCCACTACAGCGGGGTTGGAGCCTCTTGTATGCTGTTAGGGGTGAAACTTCAGTGGGCCCACGCTCGTCGGGAATACCATTGTAAAGGCTTTGTAGTGATCTCCTGGCTACACACCTGGGAAGTGTGAATGTGGTTCGTGGCCACTGGCATAATGGAGGTTCTTTTAGTCCACCCGGCAACGGGGGATGAAATCACTACATGTGGGTACAGTGGTGCAAACTCTGCAGAGTCAAAACTGTCATGACAGCCGTGCTCACGGTCAAGAGCGGCTTGGACTTATTTATGATTAGAGGAGTGATGGTTTTTGGAAGTTAAGAATGTTAAGCGGGGAGCTTAACATTGGAAATGATGTTATGGTTTATTTGATTATGATGATGGGATGGGAGTTTGGGACCATTTCACCTGTGTAGTAATGTAGGTGCTTAATAAGCTAAGGTGATAGGTATTAATTGCGTAGTGCTTTAACCATGAGTTCAACCTCTCCTTGATCTAGCCATGCATGACATAACTTTCCCACACTTGCTGAGTACCATCGGTACTCAACCTTGCATATTTGTTGGTTTATATTGCTGCTCAGGTCAAGATAATGAGGTGGTGTATAATGATCAAGACTTTTGACCCGAAGAAGGTTTCTAGGTTCATGGAGTCCCCCGGGCAACGCCTGTGACGGAGCCCACAAGAATAAATTTTCCGCTGCTAGTTTATTTACTTGTGATGAACTTATTATTGTCCATCGAGACATTTGCTATGTAAGACTTATTTTATATTCGACACCTGGCTTGTAGTAAATGATGCTTTACTATTTGTCATCACATGTATGAGAAATGATCCTGGCACACATGTGATATTCACTCGGTTGTTCTTCGGAAAAACCGGGTGTGACAGAAGTGGTATCAGAGCCAAGGTTGCCCGTAGGAACGTGGACCTAGGTAGAAATGGACGTATTTAAGGGCCCTATTTTCCTAAAAACTATTTTACAAGGTGTGTGTTGAAAAGTGTTATTTAATGGAGTCACTTTCTTCATCTTACCCCAACTTTCATTCAAAATAGGATTTTTGTTTAAAAGTTTATCTAACCTAAGTTTAAATGCTTTCTGTTTTAGATGGTTCGCATGATTCGCATCACATGCAAGTCCACAGGAGGGAGAGTTCCCGTAGTTGCCCTTGCCCAAAGAGAGGAGAGCCGTCCGGTGACGTACCTTTCCTACGGATTGGCAGTAGGAGGCTTGTTGCGCCGTCTTCGACGTATGCTCCAAGCCGCCGGTAATACGGGCAAGCTAATCATACACTATAGCTCCACCAGGACCATCCGTGAGAAGAGGAAAGAATGGAGTTCAGAGATGAGGATTATCCACGAAAATCAGCTGCTCAAGATCCACCGCTCTCCAGCTTGTCGAGCGACACAGGTCGATGCGGAGAAGGATGTCACCTGGGAGGCCATCACCTGCCAGAGTCACATCTATCGTCGACACCTGGACAGGACTGAGTACATGTATGTCCTCCAGCGCGAGAGTGGTACAACGGAGTATAAGTACCCGCCAGTGCAGCAAGGGACTTCCCATGAGCACATGGACTTGTGCTTGGAGGATGCTGCTATGCTCAGCACTCGACTGCAGGAGTGTCAGCAAGAGCTTCAGGGTGTTCGGGACACCCTGAAGGAAATGGAGCCGTTGCTGCGAGCCTGCTTGAGGGCGAGAGAAAGAGGAGATGGGAATGAACTGTGTGTCACCATGAATGATACATGGACTCCTGACTCCCCAGATCACCGGGCGATCAGGCGTAGTCGCACTTCTCCACCAGCAGCCTCCCCACCCAAAGCGGAGTCAGAAGGCAGCCGCAATAATGAGGAAGATCACGAGGAGCCAGCTCAGTGATACGAGTAGTGTAGAGTTTTTCCCTTAGTTAGCAAGATGTCGAATAGTCGAGTCGTTACGTTAGTTAATGGTGTGTTAATGCTTGGTGTGTGACGTGAGTTGTGGAAGCCATGAGCAATTATCCACAACCTCGTCTTCAGATTGTTTTGCTTTGGTGTGTGAACCCACATGAAATAATAGTGCATTTATTTTTGTGTGAGATATGAACCCTCAGAAAAGTATAACAAAGCTTCAACACTTCAAAGTACAAACAAGTGAAAGTAGTGAGATAATATGTAATACTTTAAATTAACATTTGGTTGATCATGCTAGATGGCCGGAAGAGGAAAAGGTCGTGCTGCCAACCCCGCCAACAACAACGATGAGGCCTGCAACCCTCATCTTTCTGGAGGCCAAGACAGGGGTGGTCGCCGTGAAGGAGTTGATCCCCTCCACCAAATGCTTGAGAATCAAAATCGGCTCATCCAGAACTTGACTCAAGTGGTGGCCAACTTGCATCAAGTTCCACCTCCACAAGCTGCACCACGCCAACCAAGGTTGAGTGAGTTTCTAAGAACTCAACCTCCAAAGTTTGCAAGTGCTGCTGAACCTCTGGAGGCAGATGATTGGCTAAAGACCATTGAAAGCAAGATGAGGATCATACAGTGCCAAGGGTATGAGAGGGTGCTGTTTGCCTCTCATCAATTGCATGGACCTGCTGCTGATTGGTGGACCGCCTACGTGGCCGCCCATCATGACCCTGAGAACATCACTTGGGAAGAGTCCAAGCGTAGCTTCCGCAACCATTACATACCAAGGGGTGAACTCAAAAACAAGAGGAAGGAGGTTTTGGGGTTGCAGCAAGGTAACATGACTGTGAGGGAATACCTCACTAAATTTACTCAACTCTCCCGTTATGCCCCACGGGACATAGAGACTGATGAGCAGAAACAGGATTGTTTCGTGGAAGGACTTACCGCAGAAATGCAGTGTGCAATGTCCTCCAATGAGTATGAAAACTTCCAAAAGATGGTGGACAGAGCGTTTGTGGTAAAAAGGAAGCTGAAGGCCTTGGAAAATGAGAACAAGAAGAAGGCCGGATGGTCACATCAAGCCTCGGGTAGCAACACCCGCCCACGTCTGATGCAGCAAACCGTAGGGCAGACGAGCCGTGCTGCGGTACCCTACTCAGCACCGAGAGGGTACAACCCGAACTTCAGGCCTCCGGCAGCACCAGCACCACCACAACGTCAGTTTGTACAGCAGTCTCGCCCTACATATCAACCTCGACCAGCAGTGCAAGGACCCCCAAACCAACCCCAAGACAACAAAGGCCAGGCCCCTAAGGTTGGAGTGCAATGTTTTAACTGTGGTGAAGTGGGGCACTACGCCCATAAGTGCCCAAAGAAGAAGCCCGCGCAGCCGCAACAGCAGGATGTAATGCGAGGACGGGTGAACCACATGACCATGGAGGAAGCACAAGAGGCACCTGACGTGGTAGTTGGTAAGTTTCCTGCGAATTTACACATTGCAACCCTGCTGTTTGATTCTGGTGCTACCCACTCGTTCATTGCTCAAGGGTTTGTTAAGAAGCATGATCTAGCAACGACACAAATGAACCATATGCTAGCAGTAAACTCTCCAGGTGGAGAAATAAGAACAAGACAAGTGTGTCCCAAGGTGAATCTAGACATTAATGGGGTGGTATTTACTGCCAACCTCATAGTGATAGATTCCCAAGGGATTGATATTATTTTGGGCATGGACTGGTTGACCAAACATAAGGGAATCATCCATTGTTTGACCAGAACGGTGGAACTAACGCACCCTAGTGGCACAAAAGTAAAGTTTATAACAATACAAGAGCCTAGAAGGGACGTTAAAATAAATCAAGTTGAGGTGAAAGTGGAGGAGATCAGGACCATCAGGGAATATCCCGATGTTTTTCCGGAGGAGGTGCCAGGTATGCCTCCTGATCGTGAAGTGGAATTCGCAATTGAGCTAGTGCCTGGAACAGCTCCGCTATACAAGAGACCTTATTGGATGGACTCCAAGCAGCTGGGGTAACTCAAGGATCATTTGAGAGAATTGACGGAGAAGGGGTATATTCGTCCTAGTTCCTCACCATGGGGAGCTCTAGTCATATTTGTGCCCAAGAAGGACGGAACCCAGAGGTTATGCATGGACTACCGTGCCTTGAATGAGGTAACCATCAAGAATAAGTACCCGTTACCCCGCATTGAAGACTTGTTTGATCAGTTGAGGGGAGGTTGTGTGTTCTCGAAAATTGATCTCAGGTCGGGATACCACCAACTTAAGATAAGGCAATGTGATATTCCCAAGACAGCTTTCGTATCTCGGTACGGACTGTATGAATACACTATTATGCCTTTCGGGCTAACTAATGCCCCGGCATACTTCATGTATCTCATGAACAAGGTATTCATGGAATATCTGGACAAATTTGTGGTGGTTTTCATAGATGACATTCTCGTCTTCTCCAAAGATGAAGAAGAACATGAGAAACATCTAAGGTTGGTGTTGCAGAGGCTGAGAGAACACCAACTATATGCCAAGTTGAGCAAGTGTTGAGTTTTGGCTGAAGAGGGTTCCCTTCTTAGGACATATAATCTCGGAGGGAGGAATCTCCGTAGATCCCGCCAAAATCGAGGATATACAGAAGTGGAAGACCCCTGAAAATGTCGGGGAAGTTCGAAGCTTCTTGGGATTGGCTGGGTATTATCGACGGTTTATCGAGGGTTTCTCCAAGATCTCGAGACCCATCACCAAACTGTTGGAGAAGGGAATCACATTCACATGGACGCCGCAGTGCGAGACGAGTTTTCGGGAGTTAAAGAAAAGATTGGCAACAGCCCCAGTGCTAGTTATGCCAGATATGCAGAAGAACTTTACGGTGTACTGCGATGCCTCTGGAAACGGGTTGGGATGTGTTCTCATGCAAGAAGGGCATGTCGTGGCTTATGCATCCCGGCAGCTCCGGAAGCACGAGAAAAACTATCCTACTCATGACTTAGAACTAGCCGCAGTGGTACACGCGTTGAAAATTTGGCGGCATTACTTGATGGGGAAGAGGACAGAAATATATACGGATCATAAGAGTTTAAAGTACATTTTCACACAGCCAGATCTCAACCTCAGACAAAGGAGATGGTTAGAGCTAATCAATGACTTTGATGTGGGCATCAACTATCATCCTGGGAAAGCAAACGTCGTGGCAGATGCTTTAAGTCGGAAGGTGCAGGTCAATAAGTTGAGCTTGAAGGACATACCTGCAGAGTTGAAGGACTAGATTATAAGACTCAATTTATGCCTGGTGAATAGTGGTGAAGCCATCGCCATGGAAGTGGACTCCACACTAGAGCGAGACATACGCGAGGGTCAAAAGAATGACGGGAAGATACAAGAGATCAGACAACTCATCAAGGAAAATAAAGCTCCTGGTTTCAGAGAGGATGAACAAGGTACGGTGTGGCACGGGAAAAGAATCTGTGTGCCAGAAGTAAAGGAGATTCGTGAATTGATTTTGAAGGAGGCTCACGATTCCGACTATTCCATCCATCCTAGGAGTACGAAGATGTACCAGGACCTCAAGAGCAGGTATTGGTGGTATGGCATGAAGCGAGATGTCGCGGAACATGTTGCCCTATGTGACACATGTCAGTTGGTGAAAGCAGAACATCAACGACCCTCGGGATTATTGCAACCACTCAATGTGCCTGAATGGAAATGGGAAGAAATCGGCATGGATTTCGTAGTGGGATTGCCTAGGACCCAATCAGGATATGATTCAATATGGGTCATCATCGACAGGCTAACCAAGGTAGCTCATTTCATCCCCGTGAAAGAAAGCTACAGCGGATCCAAATTGGCGGAGTTGTACATGTCAAGGATCGTGTGTTACCATGGAGTGCCAAAGAAGATTGTGTCGGATCGAGGGACACGGTTCACCTCAAGGTCCTGGCAGAAGTTGCATGAAACCATGGGAACCCATCTGAATTTCAGCTCTGCCTATCATCCCAAAACTGACGGGCAGACGGAAAGGACCAATCAGATTCTCGAGGATATGCTGAGAGCGTGTGCACTCAAAAACAATCGGAGTTGGGATAAGAACTTACCGTATGCGGAGTTTTCCTATAACAACAGCTATCAGGCTAGTATGAAGATGTCATCGTTTGAAGCTTTGTATGGGAGGAAGTGCAGAACTCCACTATTTTGGATCCAAACAGGGGAAAGTAAAGTGTTTGGACCCGAGGTACTGCAAGAAGCTGAGGCGAAAGTGCGGGAAATTCGCAACAACTTGAGAATAGCACAGACACGACAAAAGAGCTATGCTGATGTTGGGAGAAGAGAGCTCGTTTTCAACGTGGGAGACTATGTCTATCTGAAGGTGTCCCCTATCCGAGGACTTTGTCGGTTCAAGGTGAAAGGGAAGTTGTCACCTCGATACATCGGACCCTTCCAAGTTCTGGAGAGGAAAGGCGAAGTGGCGTATCAGCTAGAATTACCGGCTCGCCTATCGGATATGCACGATGTATTCCATGTGCCACAGCTCAAGAAATGTCTGAGGACACCTGAAGACATGCTACCCATGAATGAGGTTTAAGTAGCTGAGGATCTGTCTTATGCCGAGCAGCCATCCAAGATTTTGGAGACAATGCAACGCCTCACAAGAAATAAAAGAATCCGGATGTGCAAGGTGCAGTGGAAGCATCACTCGGAAGAGGAAGCCACCTGGGAGCGAGAAGATGAGCTTAAGGCACAATTTCTAGAATTGTTTCCTTAGAAACACCAATCTTGAGGACGAGATTTCTTTTAAGGGGGGTAGAGCTGTAACACCCCAAAATCCTGTTAAGAGGGGAATTTAAAAAATTTTGTACGTATTGCATGTGTTGCAAAAATTCAAATTCAAACTGGAATTCAAATTAAACTCAAAACAGAAATGAAAAAGAAAAGGAAAAAATAAACCTCCCCGGCCAGTGGGCCGAAACCCACCAGCCGGCCCACTAACCCCCGCGCCACCCGCAGCCGCGCGCCCCCCCTCTTTCCCACTGACACGTGGGGCCCGCCAACCCTTTTTTCCTCCTCGCGCTCGCGCCCGCGCTCGGCCGGACTCTTCTCACCTCTGAATCGAAACCGCCCCGGATCCTCGCGTATCCCAGCCGAATTTCGTTCGTGGACGATGCAAACTCGCTCACAACCGAACGCCGCTCTTCTCCGTCTATAAAAACCCCGGCATCGTCCCGTTTTTCCCCACGATTCGCCGACTTTCCTCCCGGTGAGAAAACCGAGCTTCTCCGGCGAATTCTGCTCGATCTACGCTCGGGAATTCTGATCTAACTCGCTGGTATTGATCCACCGCCTCCGGGGAACCTTGCAGGTGCAGAAAACTCTGTGATTTGCGGTTCAAACACAGCGCCGACGAGCCTCGCCGTGAATTCACCTCAGACCTCGTCGCCGATCATTTTTCAGGACCTTCGAGCTCAAGAAAACCCCCGAGGTGAGATCCCAGACCTCCCCTCTACCGATCTATGCCATAAAATCACAGTTCTAGAAAGAATTGACGAAGATCCGAAACTCTCCGGCGAAATCGCCGCCTCCCGCCGCCGTGCGACGCAGGGCAGCGCCGCCGGCCCTCGATCAGAGCGACATGGCCGCTTGTGCGCCGTCTATTTTAAATCGCACGGTAGAGTTTAAATCCCCGCGTACCGGTTCGATGTTATAATCTCAGCCGTCTGTTTTAAATCGGACGGTCCACGCCAGCCCCGCGTTATAAAGGCCGGAATTCTTACGCGCTACCCCCTTGGGTTCTCGGAAAATACGAGCTAGCCCCGGAAACTTCTGATCTAGCCCCTGGAACTTCAAAAAATCATGTAAATTCATTTAAAAATCAGTTTTAGCCCCTGGACTTAATAAAAATTAGGAAAACCCCCTCTGTTATGTGTAGTTAGACCCCTGGAAATTCTTAAAATAATATAATAGACCCTGTAGTGGGGTGAGTTTACCTTTTTAACCCTATGTGATATTAAATTTAGGAATTTGACTGTGTTTAGTATTTAAAATTTAAAAGATTGGACAAATACATTGCAAATTCAAATTAAAAACTTTCCTAGTACTTGGAAAACTTTGGAGTGAGATAAAAATATATTTTTGGCTGAAATGAATCTGTTTAATTGATTATTCACATTTATTAGATATAGGGACATATTTTTAAGTAGAGAATAATTCTGAAAATTAGTAAAATAAATGTAAAATAGTTCACATCGGAGGAGAAGTTCAAAAATATATTATTTAATATTTTAGACCCAAAACCTATTCTGTTTAGATGAGGTGTCTTACTAATTTTCATAATAAAGTTCACATTTAGGCATAGGAAATAAATCTGAAAATATAGCAAGCTAGGCATGAATAACTAGAAAGTGATAAGTGAAGTTTCTAAAATCCAAAGAATTCAGTTTAGGGTTGGTAGAAGGTCTGAAGACACATATGGAGTAGGAAAATACCTTTCATGCATACTTGGTAGCTAAAAGGGTGTAGTAATTGAATGTAAGGAATTTATTTAAATTGGAAACTCATATATAGTATGCAAACATAAATGTGAATACAAAAGTAGAAATCATATACACATGTTTAAAAGTGCATGTAAGCCAAAAATCAACACACATAGAGTAACCACAACACATAGAATTGTGAATGGCTTTCATAAATGTGAATGTGCGGTTTGTATGAAGTGGAAGTGTGAACTATGTCTTATGAATTGTTGTTTTCTTTTGCTATGTGTGATGGTATGAGTAGAACCTGCTCCAGAGCAAGTTCTTCCTTTCCAAGATCAGGACTACCCATTCCAAGAGCAGCAGGAAGGAGGCAAGTGTCCTTGACCACTTTGATCCTATGCTAGGGTGTGTAGATAGAATTATTTGCATTGTCAAATGAAATATGAAACCCATGCTAGGAAGTTTCCCTAGAATTGCATTATCTTGTTTCCTTGTAGCTTGGGTTGGGATTCATTTTATCATGTCATTTATTATTATGCATATGCTTAGCCATGCTTAGAATGGGATATTTGGGATATGAGATCATCAGTTTATATTACCATACTCTTGTATGAGATATTGTGAGTTATGTAGAGGTAGGGATCAAGTCAAGTTGGATGTTTTGGTTGGTGTTGGGTGCACGAGACTCGGGTTTGTGTTTAGTACTTGCCTGGATCCTAAGGACCGTTTCATGGAGCATGTAACCTGGCTTTACCGTGCCAACCACATGCTGAGATGGGGCAGCTTGGCCAATTAATTAGGTGTATCCCCGGCGTTGTATGGGTGTGTTGGATGGTGCGGGGAATAGGTGTCAGCTGGACTACCATATGAACCGCAAGGCTCAAGAGGGGGCCACTGCAGCGGGGTTGGAGCCTCTTGTATGTGTTAGGGGTGAAACCTCAGTGGGCCCACGCTCGTCGGGAATCCCTTTGTAAAGGCTTTGTATTGATCTCCTGGCTACACACCTGGGAAGTGTGAATGTGGTTCGTGCCCACTGGCATAATGGAGGTTCTTTTAGTCCAGCCGGCAATGGGGGATGAAATCACTACATGTGGGTACAGTGGTGCAAACTCTGCAGAGTCAAAACTGTCATGACAGCCGTGCTCACGGTCAAGAGCGGCTTGGACTTATTCATGATTAGAGGAGTGATGGTTTTTGGAAGTTAAGAATGTTAAGCGGGGAGCTTAACATTGGAAATGATGTTATGGTTATTTGATTATGATGATGGGATGGGAGTTTGGGACCATTTCACCTGTGTAGTAATGTAGGTGCTTAATAAGCTAAGGTGATAGGTATTAATTGCGTAGTGCTTTAACCATGAGTTCAACCTCTCCTTGCTCTAGCCATGCATGACATGACTTTCCCACACTTGCTGAGTACCATCGGTACTCAACCTTGCATATTTGTTGGTTTATATTGCTGCTCAGGTCAAGATAATGAGGTGGTGTATAATGATCAAGACTTTAGACCCGAAGAAGGTTTCTAGGTTCATGGAGTCCCCCGGGCAACGCCTGTGACGGAGCCCACAAGAATAAATTTTCCGCTGCTAGTTTATTTACTTGTGATGAACTTATTATTGTCCATCGAGACATTTGCTATGTAAGACTTATTTTATATTCGACACCTGGCTTGTAATAAATGATGCTTCACTATTTGTCATCACATGTATGAGAAATGAATCTGGCACACATGTGATATTCACTCGGTTGTTCTTCAGAAAAACCGGGTGTGACACATGCCACCCAAAAGGGTTGTCGAGTTCAAGATCGAACTTGCCCTCGGGACAACACCGATATCACGGAGACCGTACAAGATGGCTCCGAATGAGCTAGCTGAATTGAAGAAGCAGCACAATGATTTGATGAGTATGGGTTTCATTTGACTGAGTTTCTCACCATGGGGATGCTCGGCGCTGTTCGTGAAAAAGAAGAATGAAATCTTGAGGTTGTGTGTGGATTACCGACCTCTCAACGCCGTCACCATCAAAGATAAATATCCACTGCCCTGGATTGATATCTTATTCGATCAACTTGTGGGTGTAAGTGTATTTTTGAAGATGGATCTTTGCTCCAGATATCACCAAATCAAGATCCGAGTGGAGGATATTCCGAAGATGGCCTTCTCGACGAGATATGGCTTATATGAGTATCTCGTCATGTCTTTTGATCTCACCAACGCCCCGGCACATTTCATGTATCTTATGAACTCAGTGTTCATACCGAAGTTGGATAAGTTCATGGTGGTGTTCATAGACGACATCTTGGTTTATTCCAAGTCTAAATAAGAACACGCCGAACACTTGCATATCATGCTTCAACGATTGAGAGACCATAAACTTTACGCCAAGCTCAGCAAATGCGAATTTTGGATCAGCCAAGTGCCATTTCTTAGTCATATTATCTCTGCGGAAGGCATTACGGTTGATCCAAGCAAGATTGAGCAAGTGCTGAAATGGAAGTCCCCCACCTCTGTCCATGAAGTCAGAAGTTTCCTTGGTTTGGTGGGATATTATCGTAGATTCATCCCGAGCTTCTCCATGCTTGCTAAATCGATGACGGAATTGTTGAAGAAGGGGATTAAATATGTTTGGAGCTCAGCATGTGAAGGAGCTTTCCAAGCATTAATGAAGCATCTTACAACAGTCCCGGTCTTAGTTCAACCGGATACGACCAAGCCCTTCGACGTATATTGTGATGCGTCCGGTATCGGGCTTGGCTGTGTTTTGACGCAAGAAGGACGAGTGGTCGCCTATGGCTCATGTAAACTTCATAACCACGAGCAGCACTATCCAAATCATGATCTGGAACTCGCTGCGATGGTATTGGCATTGAAAATAAGGTGGCACTATCTACATGGAAATTTAGTGCAACTCTACACCGACCATAAGAGCTTAAAATATATATTCACTTAAAAGGAGTTGAATATGCGCCAACAGAGATGGCTAGAGCTGATCAAAGATTATGAGATTGAGATCCACTACCATCCCGGCAAGCCAAACGTGGTTGCTGATGCCTTAAGCCGTAAATGTCACGTCAACAATCTATCCATCACTCCGATGGAAGAGGAGGAGCCGAGTTTATACTTGGTTCCATATGGAGCATTATATAATCTTGCTCTCGTCCCTACTATACCAGAGGAGATTATGGAAGTTCAGAAGAAAGACGTGGGAATGTCGCACATTCGGAGGAGAATGAGGAATGGTGAAATGAAATGCTTCTGAAGAGATGAACACAGTACTCTATGGTTTAAAGACCATATAGTGGTACCCATGACATGGAACTTCGGAAGAAAATTTTGGACGAAGCTCATTTGTCCGAGTATTATATTCATCCGGGCAGCAACAAGATGTATCAGGATCTGAAACCAGATTTTAGTGGGCACGGATGAAAAGAGAAATCACAAAATACGTATTCGAATGTGATACATGTCGGCGGGTGAAAGCCGACCATATCTGCAAAGACAGATATCTGCAACCATTAAACATGCATTGCATACATTTTTCATGTAGAGAAGCATTTAAAAAGAAGTAGAAATGGAGAAAGGAATATAGAAATGGAGAAAGGAATATAGAAATGGAGAAAAGAATATAGAAATTGAGAGTAATGAAAATAAAATAGCTAAATTGAGCCAACCCAAATTTTCCCCAAATTTCTCCCTTCCCAAGAATTCCCAAATTCTTCCCAATTTTTCCTGATTTTCCCCAAATTCCCCAAAATTCTCCTAGGGGGAATTTCCCCCACATTTGGGGGGGAGACCCCTTGGCCGCATCCCTTGAGGGGGGAACCCTATTCCCCACCTTTATGACTCTTTGGTTAAATCCCCCACCTCTAGGACTCTTTGGTTAAATCCCCCACCTCTAGGACTCTTTGTTTCCACCTTTAGTACTATTTGGTTGAGTCCCATCTTGCTAGGACTCTTTATTTCCACCCTAGGACTCTTTGGTTGAGTCCCATCTTGCTAGGACTCTTTGTTTCCACCCCTAGGACTCTCTTTTTCCCCCATTATAAATATAACCCCCCAGCCGCCCCCCTATTCCTTTTGGCCGCGCCCCCCCTGCTGCCATAAGTCACCGAGTTGCCCTCCCCCTCTGCCCAAATCACCAAGTCCCCCCCCCCCCTGCCAGAGTTTGGCCACCGTCGAGCCTCATCACGCCTCGCCGTCGCCGGAGAAGAAGCCTGACGTTCTGCCCTACCATAATTCTCTGCAGAAAAATCCCCGGCTGCTGCCATTGCTAGGAGGGATGCTCTGCCACAAGGAGGAATTGAGGTAGGTCTTCATTACGCCTCTTACGATGTCGCCGCTGTTTCTACGCACCGGTTTTCTTCACCCCTTCGAGCAGAAGATTTTGGCGTGTGGACAGATCATGTTTTGGTCGATTTTTGACGGTGGAATTGATCTACATCTTGTGTCCCCATTAAAGCCCATTAAAACATGCAAGAACACGTACAAACTGGTTTTATAAAACTGCACTACAGGATTTGCATTCATCTATCCCATTGCATCTTGAGTAAAGTTTGTGCATGATCATTAATTGCTGTAAATTTTGTATGTTCGTGGTCATAAGTAGAAGGACAAGTTCAAGAGGCCATCTACGAGGAACTACAGCACCAAGACTTCGAGACTCTTGAGCAACACGAACCACGAGAGCAAGGCAAGTGCCCCTTGACCATATTGATCCGATGTTTTTGAAACTGTTTTGCTTGCGAAAACTCGTATGATTGTGTCAACTTGATGGGACACCCTTTTATAGGAGTTTACTAGTTTTCTTAACCATCCTTGTCGCCGGGAAAGTTGATGAGTTGGGTATGGTCGTTTTTCCTTTTTGCTTCGCTTAACTTACGGGATACGGGAATGTGACACCTGGTTCCGAAAATAGAACCAAGTGAATGCATATGTGTGCCCAGGATGTTCATCACACATACCCATGTAATCCACAAACTGAATTCAGAATATAACCATGAATAAATAGTGTTTAAGTACTTTATTACAATGACTCAATGTCTCACTCATGAATCTCTAACTTATTCTTGCAGCGGAAGACTCTAAACGACAGCAGAAAATGGCTAAGACAGCAGTCTCCAACTTCAACTCCACAGGCATGTTGACGGTAGTGTGCACGCCTAGTACTCCACATGTTCCTCGAAATATTCTTCTCCTGTAGCTGATGTATATGTGGGGATGCTAGGGTGAGTACATGTCGTACTCAGCAAGTGCGGGAAAAGTATGACATGTAGCTTACAACAAGGTAGAGAATAAAAAAGGCTCATTGCAGCAAGCAAATTTTATTTCACAAACATGGTAAAACAGCAACTATTTCTAGGTGAGTTTAATCTCATCGTAACCAAGTAATTCAGCTACATTCTCTTATCATAATTCACCATTTATCATGTCTCAACCAGCCATTACTCGTTCTCAAGTTCATCTCATACTCATAAATATTCATAACCATCTCATATTCATATAACCGAAACCAAACTCATTGTCATGACTCAAAACAGTCTCAAAACCAATCCCAATGACCATACCATAACATCCATCCCATGTTTTGCCTCTAATCATGGAAGTTGGCCAGGTGCTTTTGACCGGAAGCACGACTATCATAATAGTTTTGCACTCTTCATAGGTGGCACCACTTTACCCACAAGTTTGTGATTTCGTCACCCGTCGGCAACTAAAGAAAACCTCCATTATACCAGTACACAACCGTCACTGCGACACCCGGTTCCAAAAATAGAACCAAGTGAATGCATATGTGTGCCCAGGATGTTCATCACACATACACATGTAATCTACAAACTGAATTCAGAATATAACAACGAATAAATAGGGTTTAAGTACTTTATTACAATGACTCAATGTCTCACTCATGAATCTCTAACTTATTATTGCAGCGGAAGGCTCTAAATGACAGCGGAAATAACTAAACAGCAGGCTCCAACTTCAACTCCACAGGCATGTTGACAGTAGTTCGCACGCCTAGTCTCCTCATGGTCCTCGAAGTACTCATCTCCTGTAGCTGATGTTTATGTGGTAATGCAAGGGTAAGTACATGCCGTACTCAGCAAGTGCGGGAAAAGTATGACATGTAGCTTACAACAAGGTAGGCAATAAAAAGTCTCATTGCAGCAAGTAAACTTTATTTCACAAACATGATAAAAACAGCAACTAAGTCTAGATGAATTTAATCCCAATATAACCAAGTAAATCAGCAACATTCTTTCATCATAAATCACCTTTTCTCAAGTCTTAACCAGCCATTAATCTTTATCAAGTTCATCTCATACTCATAAATATTCATAACCATCTCATATTCACATAACCGAAACCAAACTCATTTTCATGACTCAAAACAGTCCCAAAACCAATCCCAATGACCATACCATAACCATACCGAATAAGCATCCCAAGTTTTTCCCTCTAATCATGTGAGTTGGCCAGGTGCTTGTGACCAGAAGCACGGCTATCATGATAGTTTTACACTCTGTAAAGGTGGCACAACTTTACCCACAAGTTCGTGATTTCGTCACCCATCGGCGACTTCAGAACCTCCATTATACCAGTACACAACCATCGGTGTATGGCCAAGAGATCACAAAATAGCCTTTACAAAGGGCCTACTAGATGTATCGACTCACTGAGGTTTCACCGGCTGGCTCGAATCACCATTCTCCCACCCACGGGCCCCCTCTTGTGCCATGCAGTTCCCAGGGCAGTCCTCCTGGACTCACATTCCGCGTGCCATCCATGGTCCATAACAAGCCAGCAACACACCTAATTAGTCAGCTAAGCCGCACCCGTATTTGGCCTGGTGGTGGCACTATTTTCCTGGCATGTGCTGGCATGAACCGGTCCTTAGATCTATGACAAGTAAACCACCATCTCATTTAGCAACATCCACGAACCAAGCTTGCCTAGATCTCCCCGATTCCATGCTCATTAACATCATCAAGTTCTCATCATCATTATTCATATGAGTGCAGTAGCTAAACATATTTTAATTCAGCTTCCCGTATCCCGTTAATTAAGCGAAGCAAAAAGGAAAAACGACCATACCCGACTCATAAACTTTCCCAGCGACAAGGATGGTTAAAAAACTAGTAAACTCCTATAAAATGGTGTCCCATCAAGTTGACTCAATCATACGAGTTTTCGCAAAAAAATGTTTCAAAAACATGGGATCAATATGGTCAAGGGGCACTGGCCTTGCTCCCGTGGTTCTTGTTGTTCAAGCGTCTCGAAGTCTTGGTGCTGTAGTTCCTCGTATATGGACTCTTGAGCTTGTTCTTCTACTCACGATCACACACATACATAATTCACATCAATCAATCATCATGCATAAACTTTACTCAAGATGCAATGGGGTAGATGAATGCAAATCCTATGGTGCTGTTTTATTAAACCAGTTTGTACGTGTTCTTGCATGTTTTAATGGGCTTTCATGGGGTTTTATGATGAACAAGGGTGCTGGGATCAAGTGTGGACGTGGTGATGATCTTGACTCAAGATCTAGATCAATTCCACTGTCAAAAACTGATCAAAACAAGGTCTGTCCACACGTAAAAGTTTCTGGTCGAAGGGGGCGAAGAAAACGGATGCGTAGAAACAGCGGCGATGTCGTAAGATGGATAATGGGGACCTATCTCACTTCCTTTTGGTGGAAGGGCCTTCCTCCTAGCAATGGCAGCAGTGGGGAATTTTTCTATGGAAAATTTTGGTAGGACAGATCGTCGGGCTTCTTCTCCGGCGATAGTGGGGCTTGACAGCGGCCAAATTCTGGCAAGTGGGAGAACTTGGTGACTTAGCAGCAAGGAAGGGGGCATGGCAGCAGGGGGGGACGACCAAAAGAGAGAGGGGTCGGCCAAGGGGGTGGGGGTTATATTTATACGGGGGAGAAGAGGAGTCCTACTTCAATTGGAGCTCAAATAAGAGTCCTACTCAATTTTGGATCTCAACAAACTTATCTTTTCAGTTAGGTGCGGCAGCCTTGGGGATTTTATCCCCCCAAATGTGGGAAAAATTCTCCTTTTGTGGAATTGGGGAATTTGGAAATTTTGGGGGAAATTTGGGGAAATTTGGGAATCTCTTATTTCAGCTATCTTTTTCCCATTCCTCACCATTTCTATGTCACTTGCTCCATTTCTACATTCCCCTCTCCATTTCTATGTCTCATTCTCCATTTCTATGTCCCATTCTCCTCTCCATTTCTATGTCCCATTCTCCATTTCTACATTCCCCTCTCCATTTCTTTGTCCCATTCTCCATTTCTACATTGCCCTTCTCCATTTCTATACCCCATTCTCCATTTCTATATTCCCTTCTCCATTTCTGTGGTTTTTTCTCCATTTCTATGATTCTTTCCTCCATTTCTATGGTTCTTTCTCCATTTCTATGGTTCCTTCCTCCATTTCTATGGTCCTTTCTTAATTTCTATGGTTCTTTTCTCCATTTCTATGGTTCTTTCTCCATTTCTATAGTTATTTCTCAATTTCTATAGTTCTTTCTCCATTTCTACTTCTTTTATAATGTTTCTCTACATGAAAAATGTATGCAATGCATGGAAATGAATTTGAGGGTATTACAAACCTACCCCCCTTAAACTGAATCTCGTCCTCGAGATTCAATAGAGTAGAGAATAGATGAGGGATGTCTGCCTTGAGGTCTTCCTCACGCTCCCATGTAGTTTCGGTTTCCGTGTGATGGCTCCATAGTACCTTGCACCGACGGATCACTTTGTTCCTCGTGACCCTCTCCTTCACGTCCAAAATTTTGACGGGGTGCTTCGCATAGGTCAGATCCTCTTGAAGCTCGAGCTCATCTATCGGTACTTGTTCTACCGGTACTCTTAAGCACTTCTTGAGTTGGCATACGTGAAACACGCTGTGCACGTCGGAGAGGTGCGTTGGCAGCTCTATTTGATAGGCTACCTCTCCTCGCTTGTCCAAAATCTTGAATGGCCCGATGTAGCGAGGTGCTAACTTGCCTTTGGCGTTGAATCGTCGTTGGCCTCGGATAGGTGATACCTTAAGATACATGAAGTCTTCCACTCCAAAGGACAATTTTGTTCACCAATTGTCTGCATAACCTTTTTGTCGTTACTGAGCAGCCTTCAAGTTTTCTCGTATCGTTTGGACTTTCTTCTCGGCGTATTGCAGCACTTCAGGTCCAAACACTTGGCTCTCTCCGGTCTCATTCCAGAAAAGTGGCATTCTACACCGTCTACCATACAATGCTTCGAAAGGTGACATCTTCAAGCTGGCTTGGTAGCGGTTGTTGTATGAGAATTCAGCATATGGCAAGCTCCTATCCCAACTACGCCCATGTTTCAAGGCGCAAGCTCTCAACATGTCTTCCAAAATTTGATCTGTCCTCTCAGTTTGCCCGTCGGTTGTGGGTGATAAGCGGAGCTGAACTTCAGTCGTGTACTCATACCTTCATGCAGCTTCTTCTAGAACCTAGAGGTATATTGAGTACCCCGATCTGACACTATCCTCTTCGGAACTCCATGGCGACACACGATTTGCTCCATATACAGCTCGGCTAGCTCTGCGATGCGGTATGTGGTTCTAACAGGAAGGAAATGGGCTGTTTTCGTCAATCAGTCCATGATAAACCAAATTGAGTCGTAACCAGACCGAGTACGTGGCAATCCAACAATGAAATCCATGCTGATGTCTTCCCACTTCCACTCGGGTACTTTCAATGGCTGCAACAGTCCAGCGGGTCTTTGATGTTCGGCCTTCACCCATTGGCACGTGTCGCATAAGGCAACATATTCAGCTATGTCCCTTTTCATACCATCCCACCAATAGCAATTTTTTAGGTCCTTGTACATCTTTGTACAGCCGGGGTGTACAGAATAAGGTGAGTCATGTGCCTCCTTTAATATCGTGTCGCGGATGTGCTTCACGTTAGGCACACAAATCCTTTTCCCTAACCAAAGCGTACCTTTCTCGTCTTCCTTGAAATCCTTTTCTATGCTTTGTCGGATTCTTTCCTTGATTTCCTTGATTTCCTCATCCGCCGCTTGGCCATCTCGTATCTCTTGTTCCAGCGAGGAGTTCAGTTCTATCACTTCCATTTCGTTCAAGAACCCGAGATGTAACCGTTTGATCTTCTTGCGCAGCTCAGGCGGCAGCTCCCAAACCGTGAGTTGGTGACATGCTCCCTTTCGGCTCAATGCATCAGCTACTACATTGACCTTTCCGGGGTGATAGTTGATTACAACATCATAATCCTTGATGAGTTCCAACCATCGACATTGCCTCAAATTCAGATCCGTTTGCGTGATCCGGATAGATCTCACATTTGTGGCAAAGGATATAATGCCTCCAAATCCTCAAGGAATGTACTACGGCTGCAAGTTCCAAGTCATGTGTGGGGTAATTAAGCTCATGTTTCTTTAGTTGTCTCGACGCATAGGCTACCACTTGTCCTTCTTGCATGAGCACACGTCCAAGCCCTTATATTGATGCGCCAGAATATATGTTGAAACTCTTGCTCACATCCGGCAATACAAAAATTGGCGCTGTGGTTAACCTCTTCTTTAGCTCCTCAAAGCTTTCTTGAGACGCTGGTGTCCACTGAAATGCTTTTTCCTTCATTAGCAATTCATTCATAGGCTTTGCTATTTTGGAGAAATCCTTGATGAACCGGCAGTAGTATCCAGCCATCCCAAGGAAACTCTGAATATCTCTCACATTCTGCGGTTGGTTCCACTTCAAAACATTGACAGGACCGCCGCCGAGCGACGCCCGAACAGGACCTCGTTGGGTGGTGCTGTGATATGCGGCACCCAACAGCACACGGGTCGAATAAACACATCACATTACATAAATAGTTTGCAGAAGCATACAAGAGTATTTTACAAATACTTATATTAAAGTAAGCTACAGCGGAAGACTATAACTCTCACGACTCATTTCTAAACTAGCAACAAAGAAACAGTCCATCCCACAGACGTTTCTTACAAGCAACACGAAGACAAACCGCAGCGGCGAGGATGCTCTTTGAGTAAACACTCGGAGGTTCCCGAGTCTCATCGACATCCCTTCATAAGCATGAAGTCAATCCTGCAAAACAACTCGGATAGCATCCGTGAGCATAACGCTCAGCAAGACTTAACCGTCACCCTAGCCATGAAACTCTACATGAGGTTATGAACCTAAAGTAGGAAGGCCTAAAGCATAATTAAACTCGCCTGAAACTGAATCCTTACTTTCAGGTATTATTTGCAGCATTTTAAGTAACCTTGGGCACGCCACATCAGGAGTCCACAATCAAACAAGAAACGCTTTCCCCCGATGTAATTTGCTTATGGCATAAAAGAATCGAGTTTGCCCTAGCTATTCATCAATGATACATTACAAGGATAGTATGAACTTCAACCAATGTGATAAGTTCCTTTCTCATGCAAGTTCTTACTATGTCACGACTGTGAGAAAAAGTATGCTCGGTCCATCCCACAAGCGACGGTGATTCGAATCAATAACACCCGGACGACATGACTCGTACACCCGTACTCGACCTTGCCTACAGCAACCATCACTGACGTCGTACATGGCAGCCTTTCCCCTGTTTCACCCTGTTGAATCGATCAAGTCACCCAGTACAGTAGCCACTCTCATGGTGCACCTACCGACATGAGATGTCATAAGAATGTTACCCACATACTGCACACCGGCCGTCTCGCCTGAGGCGACCCGAAAAGGCTCAACGACAGCTTCCCGAGGTACATCGGTTTACTGGGTCCCATATATCCAGCATGAGTCCGGTACACAACTCAAACTTGTTCAACAGGGCCGCAAACGGATTGGTCCTTGACCGACAAGGACAGGTCTATAGCATCCAGGTCCCTATGTCCTGCTGCCCCTACAACCTTCCGGTCTCAACTTTAACTTGCTAATTCATTTTTGAACCAATCCCGTATGCCCCTGTTGTTTCTGAACATGCGAGTAGCATCTCACCACTCGACTTCTACCAAACCTTACTTAAGCATGGCAGTTCTACACGGTGAAAGGCACCTACCCAATACTCCATGGGTTCATTTGGTTATGCAAGAGGAGTATCAAACAACTAGACCTATTGCACATTTCATATCTTAACCGAAAGTGAATACAAAGTAAAAACTTAAAAGCTATTAAATGCAAACCGGAGCTTGCCTGTTTTGTAGGGTAGTCGTATATAATCAGTTAGTGATCGTGGTTGATCAACCCTTGATTCTCCGGAGTATGACCCACTTCAATGAATTGCTCCTTTGAATCCCCTTCGTCGTGAATCCTATTAAAATGTATATGTACATTTTTTATGGAATGTAATGGAAAGAATTATAGAATGGAGTTCTTAGGAACAGAGGTTGTGTGGAAAATCCAAATATGGCTTGGTTTGCCTCTGCTGTGCAAAGAAATAGGAATGACTGACTTGGCCTTAATGTTTTAACTATACACTAACTTCTTTCCCTAATGAACATAATAGATGAGCTGAAAAGATTTGAATGCAACTGAAGATCAAGAAATCCAATGGCCTCAAAACTTTTACAGCAGGTTCTATACTACCAAGGGATTTAGCTTGCCAAATTGCAGCTAATGTGGGATACAATTGTGCTCTCCATAATTCTCCCAAGAGTCTTTATGTATTTTCCCACATACATAAGCATGGAGAACAAGCACAGAGAGTTATAGGGCTCAACTTTTTCTGATAATTTACATGTGAGCTCCTGGTCACATGAAAGTCATTTGGTCCAAAATTCAGACCTTTTACTTGAGTAGTTCTCCCAGAACAAGTCTTTAAGCATTTGTATTCAAAGGAATTAATTCTGGAGTACTGTGCATTTTCATGCCCAATTTAGTGAACCACAATTTCAAGTATGTCTCAGAGCTTGCCTAAATTTTCCTATGATTTTTGGATCTATGGATTGCCCAGAATAGATTTTGCAAGTGGGCAACATTTTCTTAAAATGTTTCTGGACTCTTATGAACACAGAATTTTGTATTTAGCAAATTGCTACTCAAATGATGTTCAAATGAGATTAAAATATGCTAGAAGGTCAAAAATATGCTAAAGAATATTCTGGCAAAATTTGAGGATTTTTGGATAAACCAAACTTCCTCAATAATTCTTTTTATGAAAACCTTCAAAGAATTTTCCAGAATTACATACTGATTTTCATACAAATCTGAGTTCATATTTGGATAGAACTCTGAAAAATGAATCCAACCCAATTTTAATCACTCAAATTGGAGGTTTCTACACAGAGATATGAATTTCCAAAATTGGAAGCCATCTGGAATTGTTTTTCTTACTGAAAACCGATTGGGTTCACTGTTTAAATCCCAGCCAACAGACAATGGGCCACACTGGGCCACAGGTCTTCAGCGCGCCAGCACACCGGATCCGGGCCAGAACAGATCATGAATTTAAATGTTACAGTCGCTGACAGCCGGGCCCGGGCCCCTCTTCTACCTCCCACCGTTTTCCTCGCGCGCGCGCCGACTGCCCTCGACGGAGCAAACTGATGCTCACCGGAGCGCCGCTGCCGGCAATCCCCCAAGCTAAAACTCGCCACCAGGGCGTTATTGAGGCCGGGGAACACGATTGTGAGGTGTCCTAGGGCTGCCGATGCTCGGAACACGGCCGGCGACGTGCGGCGGCCTCGGTTGAACTTCGGCATCATCGACCGGGGTTCCTAGCCCGCCAAAAGCTCGACCACTTGGCTCTACAGCACCAGTGGATGATCGCCAAGCTCGGCAAGGCCATGAGTTAGCTCGGAAATGGCGGTAAAGGGATCGGCACCGTGCGCCCGATCGATCCCGATGAAAACGTGTTCGGTAGACCTCGAAATCCGTTGCGCCAAGGTGTTTTCATGCGACGGTTGCTAAAGAAAAGATGATCGCCGGCTAGTCCAGCAACTATGTGCTGAGTTTGATGATCTAAGGTGGATTGGAGAGGGGGAATCTGAAGAAATCGTACCGGACGTTCGGTTTGCACCCGCCGCAGCAAAATCTCAAAATTCACCGTCTATGCTTCACGGCGTGGCTTGAAATTTGGGTGAGAGCAGCACGGTGGCCATGCTCTTCCGTTGCCGCCCTTACTCAGTCTTGAAAGCTCCTGTGAAGAGCTGTCCACGAGTGCCCGATCACCGTTCTTCTTTGGGTCACCGCTGTGGATGCTGTTCTAGGGCAAGGGAGGCCAAAGCTCAGTGGTTTCCGGGTCGGGAAAGTGGGAGCTGAGCTCGTGGTGCTGTCTAGCAGCTCGGGGAGGCGAGGGGTGCGATTTTCTGCTGGTTTCCCGATCAAGCCGAGGAGGTGGGGTCGTGAGGAGAAGCTGCTCGTGCGTTCGCGAGGAGGAAGCAAAAGGCTGTTGGCTCGGTCTGAGGAGAAGTGAACACGCCGAGGCACGAGGGGGGTATTCATTCGGTCTCCAGCGCATGGGGCAACGAGCAGGAGGTGGCGGTTGCCGCTTCTCGGTGGCGCCATGGTGAGAACTCTCGGTGAGCTGAAAACAGAGTATACTTGCTTCCTTTGACAGTGAAATTTGCTCACTGACATGTGGGTCCCACCCCACATTTCCTCCAAAATATATTATCATGTTGATCTCTCTAAATTCCACAATTCTGAGTTTGAATGGTGGGCTAGAATTTGAATTTCCCCAAATTCAGTTTGAATTTGCATAGCAAATTTGAATTTGGTTGGAATTTGCAAATGCTCCTATTTAACTCCTTTTTGAGCCCACCCTCAAATGACAAGTTTGCCACCCTAAACTTCCACACTTCCAAATTATATGGCTGCATGGTTATTTAATGTTTTGGGCCATCATTTGTGTGAACCTTGAATTTGAAAGCTGATTTGTAAGTTTACATGCAAAGAGGTATTTTAAATCCTTATTGGTTCAACACTTTCAAATAAAAGTGTGAGCCTCATTTTTGGATGATCATCCATATATTACTTTGCATGAAGAAAAGTTTTAGCAAGTCCCATTTTTCATGCCTTTGCCACACAAATGAATTTAAACCTCGGTTTTATTCATTTACATTTTTGGGACTTTTACATTCCTCTCCCCTTAAAAGAATCTCGTCCCGAGATTACAAAAGATGATCGAGACGGGAGAGGTAATTACAAACTGTACAACGCTAAAAGTTCCGGATAGTAGGTACCGAGGTAATCTTCACTTTCCCACGTCGCCTCTTCCGCGGTATGATTACTCACAGCACCTTGTAAAATTTGATCGTCCGGTTCCAGGTTACCCGGGTCTTTTCATCCAAAATCTGAACCGGTCGCTCGGTATAGGTAAGGTCCGGTTTCAATTCGTCGATTTCCTCGGTGCGGACAGCAGCGGTGAATGTGAGGCACTTCCGTAGCTGTGACACATGAAACACATCGTGGACACCCGCAAGACTTGCCGGTAGTTCCAGCAGGTAGGCTACGGGTCCGCACTTCTCCGTGATAGCAAAAGGACCTATAAAGCGGGGAGCTAGTTTCCCCTTTACACTGAACCGGTGAATTCCCTTCATCGGAGATACATGAGGATACACATGCTCTCCGATGTCAAAATGCAATGGCCTACGCCTTTGATCAGTGTAGCTCTTCTGTCGGGATTGTGCAGCCTTCAAATTTCTTGTATCAACCAAACTCGGTCTTCGGCTTCGTTCACAAGATCAACCCCAAACAGAACTATTTCACCAGACTCACACCAATTCAGCGGTGTGCGACACTTCCGGCCGTAGAGAGCCCCATACGGCGCCATTTTAATACTCGCTTGATATCCGTTGTTGTATGAAAACTCCGCCAACGTAAGTGATCATCCCAATTCTTACCGTGGTGGATGGCACATGCTCTCAACATGTCCTCAAGCACTTGGTTCACCCTCTCAGTTTGTCCATCAGTCTGAGGGTGATATGCGAAGCTCCTAATCAGCTTGGTGCCCAACGAGGCGTGCAGCTGCTCCCAAAAATGAGCAATAAACAGCGCACCGGATCTGAAACAATGGTCTTCGGGACACCATGTGAGCATATAATCCTGGAGATATACAACTCCGCATATTGCTTGGCTCGAAAATGAGTGTTCACCGGTATGAACTGAGCTGATTTTGTCAACCGGTCGACTATCATCATATCGAGTCATGCTTTCGGGATGTGAGCGGTAATCCGAAGATGAAATCCATACTCACATCCTCCCATTTCCATGCCGGTATCTTCAGAGGTTGTAGCGGTCCGGCTTTCCGCATATGATCAGCCTTGACCCGTCTACCCGTATCACACTCGGATACGTATTTAGCGATTTCCCTCTTCATCCTCGTCCACCAAAATTTCTGTTTCAAATCTTGGTACATCTTGTTACTTCCGGGATGAATGGGAAACTTCGACAGGTGGGCTTCATCCAAGATCTTCTTCCGGAGTTTCATATTGCGTGGTACCACTATACGGTCATTAAACCATATCGTACCGTTCTCATCCTTCTGAAAACATTTCACTTTTTCGTTGTCTAGTCTTCTCCGTATGTGAGACATACCTCTGTCTCTTCTTTGAGCCTCAACAATCTCTTCACGGATCATTGGAATGAGCGCGAGATTATAAAGCGCACCATATGGAATGACACGGAGACTTGGTTCTTCATCTTCCAACTCAGCAATTGCCAAGTTGAGAACGTGGGCTTTCCAACTAAGTGTGTCGGCAAACACGTTTGCTTTGCCCGGATGGTAGTGGATCTCAATTTCATAATCTTTTATGAGCTCCAACCATCTTCGTTGTCTCATATTTAGCTCCTTCTGCGTGAAGATATACTTCAAGCTTTTATGGTCGGTGTAGAGGTGAACAAGATTACCAAGTAGATAATGTCTCCACATATTTAATGCCAACACCACAGCAGCAAGCTCGAGATCGTGAGCTGGATAATGCTGCTCGTGGTTTCACAGTTGACGAGTGTAACACCCCAAATTTTGATTCAAAACCCAAAACCATGTTCAGAGGGGAATTTAAAAAATTTTGGACGTGTTGCATGTTTTGCAAAAATTCAAATTCAAACTGGAATTCAAATTATACTCAAAACAGAAAAGAAATGGAAAAAGAAAAAGAAAAACGGGAAAAAAACCGGCCAGTGGGCCGAAACCCGCCAGCCGGCCCAGCTTTCCCCGCGCCAGCCCGCCCCCGCGCGCGCCGTGCTGCCTCTCACCGACCGGTGGGACCCACATGTCATCCCTAACCCTGAGCCCCCGCGACCCCGGACTTTTCCCCCGAGCGCGCGCAATCGCAACCGACCGGAAACCGCGTCCCGCCGCCCGAATTCTGGTCTCAGAGGACTCCAACTCGATCACAACAGACCCACCGCCCTTCCCCGGCTATAAAAACCCCCGATCCGATCAGTTTTTCCCACGCGATCACCGATTTTCACTCCGGTGAGCACCGAGACTTCGCCGGTGAATTCTAGCTGATCTAAGCTCGGAAACTCTGATCTAACTCGCTGGTCTTGATCCACCGCCTCCGGGGAACTTTGCAGGTGCAGAAAACCCGAAGAGTTACGGTGTAAACCCAGCGCCGACGAGCTTCGCCGTGGTTTTGCCTCCGACCTCGCCGCCGATCACTTTCCAGGACCTCCGAGCTCGAGAAAACCCCCGAGGTGAGATCCCTGACCTCTCCTCTACCGATCTATGCCATAAGATCACAGTTCTAGGCAGAATTCTCGCGGATCCGAAACTTTCCGGCGAGATCGCCGCTTCCCGCCGCCGTGCGCTGCCGGCAGCGCCGCCCGCGCTCGATCAGAGCGACGTGGCCGCTTGTGCGCCGTTTATTTTAAATCGCACGGTAGGGTTTAAATCCCCGCGTACCGGTTCGATGTTATAATCTCAGCCGTCGGTTTAAAATCGGACGGTCCACGTCAGCCCCGCGTTATAAAGACTGGAATTCTTACGTGCTACCCCCTGGGGTTCTCTGGAATTGAGAGCTAGCCCCGGAAACTTCAGATCTAGCCCCTGGAACTCCAGAAAATCATGTAAATTCATTTAAAAATCAGTTTTAGCCCCTGGACTTAATAGAAATTAAGAAAAACACCTCTGATAAGTGTAGCTAGACCCCTGGAAATTATGAAAATAATATTATAGACCCTGTAATGGGGTGAGTTTACTTTTAACCCTGTTTAGTATTTAATTTAGAAAATTGAATATGTAACTAGTGTTTAAAAATTAAAAAGGGGGACAAACATAATTGTCAAAATTAAGTAAAAACTTTCTCAGTACTTAGAAAATTTTGGAGTGAGATAAAAGTATATTTTTGGGCTGAAATAAATCTGTTTCATCCATTATTCACATTTATTAGTATAGGGACACATTTTTAAGTAAATAATAGTTATAGAAAAATAGGGAAAATAATTATGAAATAGTATACATCAGAAGCCAAGGTCAAAATATGTTATTAAATTATTTAGGACCAGAACCTATGCTGTTTAGGTGATGTGTATTACTAATTTCATAATAAAATACACAATTATGCATAGGAATATAAATCTGAAAATATAGCAACTAGTAAATGATAAATGGAGTTTCTAAAATACAAAGAATTCAGTTTAGGGTTGATAGAAATTATGAAGGCACATATGGAGAAGAAAATACTTTTCTTACATACTTGGTAGTAAAAAGGTGAAGTAGTTGAATATAAGAAATTTATTGGAAACCCATATAAATAGTATGTAAGTATAAAGGTGGACACAAAAGTAGGAATCATATACACATGGTTAAAAGTGCATGCAAGCCACAACTCAACACACATAAAGTAACCACAACACATATAATGGTGAATGAATTTCATAAATCTGAATGTGTGGTTTGTATAAAGTAGAAGTGTGAACTATGTCTTATGATTGTTGTTTTTCTTTTGCTATGTGTAATGGTATGAAGTAGAACCTGTTCAAGAGCAAGTTAACCCTTTCCAAGATCAGGACTACCCATTTCAAGAGCAGCAAGAAGGAGGCAAGTGTCCTTGACCACTTTGATCCTATGCTAGGATGTGTAGATAGAATTATTTGCATTGTCAAGTTAAATATGAAACCCATGCTAGGAAGTTTCCCTAGAATTGCATTACCTTGTTTCCTTGAAGCTTGGGTTGGGATTTATTTTACCATGTCATTTATTTCCATGCATATGCTTAGCCATGCTTAGAATGGGTTATTTGGGACATGAGATCATCAGTTTATATTACCATACTCTTGAATGAGACATTGTGAGTTATGTAGAGGTAGGGATCAAGGCAAGTTGGATGTTTTGGTTGTGTGCTGGGTGCACGAGACTTGGGTTTGTGTTTAGTACTTGCCTGGATCCTAAGGACCGGTTCATGGAGCATGTAACCCGACTTTACAGTGCCAACCACATGCTGAGATGGGGCAGCTTGGCCAATTAATTAGGTGTATCCCCGGCGTAGTATGGGTGTGTCGGATGGTGCGGGGAGTGGGTGTCAGCTGGACTACCATATGAACCGCAAGGCTCAAGAGGGGGCCACTGCAGCGGGGTTGGAGCCTCTTGTATGCTGTTAGGGGTGAAACCTCAGTGGGCCCACGCTCGTCGGGAATCCCTTTGTAAAGGCTTCGTAGTGATCTCTTGGCCACACACCTGGGAAGTGTGAATGTGGATCGTAGCCACTGGCATAATGGAGGTTCTTTTAGTCCACCCGGCAACGGGGGATGAAATCACTACTTGTGGGTACAGTGGTACAAACTCTGCAGAGTCAAAACTGTCTTGACAGCCGTGCTCACGGTTAAGAGCGGCCTGGACTTATTCATGATTAGAGGAGTGAAGGTTTTTGGAAGTTGTGGATGTTAAGCGGGGAGCTTAACATTGGAAATGAGGTTATAGTTATTTGGTTATGATGATGGGATGGGAGATTGGGACCATTTCACCTGTGTAGTAATGAAGGTGCTTAATAAGCTAAGGTGATAGGTATTAATTGCGTAGTGCTTTAACCATGAGTTCAACCTCTCCTTGTTCTAGCCATGCATGATATAATTTTCCCACACTTGCTGAGTACCGTTGGTACTCAACCTTGCATTTTTGTTGGTTTATATTGCTGCTCAGGTCAAGATAATGAGGTGGTGTATAATGACCAAGACTTTGGACCCGAAGAAGGTTTCTAGGTTCATGGAGACCCCGGGCAACGCCTGTGATGGAGCCCTAATGAATAATATTCCGCTGCTAGTTTATTTACTTGTGATGAAGCATTAGTGTCTATTGAGACATTTGCGATGTAAGACTTATTTATATTCGACACCTGGCTTGTAATAAATGATGCTTCACTATTTATCATCACATGTATGAGAAAATGATCCTGGCATACATGTGATATTAACTTAGTTGTTCTTCGGAAAAACCGGGTGTAACAGAGGTGGTATCAGAGCCAAGGTTGCCCGTAGGAACGTGGACCTAGGTAGAAATGGACGTATTTAAGGGCCCTATTTTCTTAAAAACTATTTTCCAAGGTGTGGGTGGAAAAGTGTTATTAAAGGAGTCATTTTCTTCATCTTACCCCAACTTTCATCCAAAATAGGATTTTTATTTGAGAATTTATCTAACCTAATTTTAAATTCTTTTGTTTTAGATGGTTCGCATGATTCGCACCACTCGTAAGTCCACAGGAGGGAGAGTTCCCGTAGTTGCCCTTGCCGAAAGAGAGGAGAGTCGCCCCGTGACGTACCTTTCCTACGGATTGGCAGTAGGAGATTCGTTGCGCCGTCTTCGACGTATGCTCGAAGCCGCCGGCAATACGGGCAAGCTGATCATCCACTATAACTCCACCAGGACCATCCGTGAGAAGAGGGAAGAATGGAGTTCGGAGATGAGGATTATACACGAGAATCAGCTGCTTAAGATTCACCACTCTCCAGCTTGTCGAGCTACACAAGTTGACGCGGAGAAAGATGTCACCTGGGAGGCCATCACCTGCCAGAGTCACATCTATCATCGCCACTTGGACAAAACTGAGTACATGTATGTCCTCCAACGTGAGAGTGGTACCACGGAGTACAAGTACCCACCGGTGCAGCAAGGGACTTTCCATGATCACATGGACTTGTGCTTGGAGGATGCTGCTATGCTCAGCACTCGACTGCAGGAGTGTCAACAAGAGCTTCAGGATGTCCGAGACACCCTGAAGGAAACGGAGGCGTTGCTGCGAGCTTGCTTAAAGGCGAGAGAAAGAGGAGATGGGAATGAACTGTGTGTCACCGTAAGTGATCCATGGACTCCTGACTCCCCGGATCGCCGAGCGATCAGGCGTCGTCGCACTTCTCCACCAGCAGCCTCCCCACCCAAAGCAGAGTCAGAAGGTAGCCGAAATGAGGAGGAAGATCCCGAGGAGCCAGCTCAAGAGGACGAGTAGTGTAGAGTCTTTCCCCTAGCTAGCAAGAGGTCGAGTAGTCGAGTCGTGACGTAGTTAATGGTGTGATGATGCTTGGTGTGTGACGTGAGTTGTGGAAGCCATGGGCAATTGTCCACAGCCTCGTCTTCAGATTGTTTTGCTTTGGTGTGTGAACCCACAGGAAATAATAGTGCATTTATTTGGTGTGAGATATGAATCCCCGTAAAAGTATAACAAAGCCTCAACACATCAAAGTGCAAACTAATGAAAGTAGTAAGATGATACTAAATGATTTAAAATTGACATTGGTTGATTCTGCCAGATGGCCAGAAGAGGAAAAGGACGTGCTGCCAACCCCGCCAACAACAACGATGAGGCATGCAACCCTCATCTTTCTGGAGGCCAGGACCGGGGTGGTCGCTGTGAAGAAGTTGATCCTCTCCACCAAATAAAATGCTGGAGAATCAAAATCAGCTAATCCAGAACTTGACTCAAGTGGTGGCCAACTTGCATCAAGTTCCACCTCCACAAGCTGCACCACGGCAACCAAGGTTGAGTGAGTTTCTAGGAACTCAACCTCCAAAGTTTGCAAGTGCTGCTGAACCTCTGGAGGCAGATGATTGGCTAAAGACCATTGAAAGTAAGATGAGGATAATACAATGCCAAGGGTATGAGAGGGTGCTGTTTGCCTCTCATCAATTGCAGGGACCTGCTGCTGATTGGTGGACCGCCTACGTGGCCGCCCATCATGACCCTGAGAACATCACTTGGGAAGAGTTCAAGCGTAGCTTCCGCAACCACTACATCCCAAGAGGTGAACTCAAAAACAAGAGGAAAGAGTTTCTGGGACTGCAGCAGGGAAACATGACGGTGAGGGAATACCTCACTAAATTTACTCAACTATCCCGTTATGCTCCACGAGACATAGAGACTGATGAGCAGAAACAAGATTGTTTCGTGGAAGGACTTACCGCAGAGATGCAGTGTGCAATGTCCTCAAATGAGTATGAAAGCTTCCAAAAGATGGTGGACAGAGCATTTGTGGTGGAAAGGAAGCTAAAAGCCCTGGAAAATGAGAACAAGAGGAAGGCTGGGTGGTCACATCAGGCCTCAGGGAGCAACACCCGCCCACGTATGATGCAGCAACCTACGGGGCAGACGAGCCGTGCTGCGGTACCCTATTCAGCACCAAGAGGGTACAACCCAAACTACAGGCCACCCGCAGCACCAGCACAGCCGCAACGTCAGTTTGTGCAGCAGCCTCGCCCCGCATATCCACCTCGACCAGCAGTGCAAGGACCCCCGAACCAACCCCAAGACAACAAAGGCCAAGCACCTAAGGTTGGGGTGCAATGTTTTAGCTGTGGTGAAGTGGGGCACTATGCCCATAAATGCCCAAAGAAGAAGCCTGCGCCGCCACAACAGCAGAATGTATTGAGAGGACGGGTGAACCATGTCACTATGGAGGAAGCACAAGAGGCACCCGACGTGGTAGTTGGTAAGTTTCCTGCCAATTTACACCTTGCAACTCTGCTGTTTGATTCTGGTGCTACCCACTCGTTCATTGCTCAAGGGTTTGTTAAGAAGCATGACCTAGCAACCACACAAATGAACCATATGCTAGCCGTAAACTCTCCAGGAGGAGAAATAAGGACAAGACAAGTGTGTCCCAAAGTGAACCTAGACATTAATGGGGTAGTATTTACTGCTAACCTCATAGTGATAGATTCACAAGGGATAGATATTATTTTGGGTATGGATTGGTTGACCAAACATAAAGGAATCATCCATTGTTCGACCAGAACGGTGGAACTAACTCACCCCAGTGGCATCAAAGTAAAGTTCATAACGATACACGAGCCTAGGAGGGACATTAAATTAAATCAAGTGGAGGTGAAAGTTGAGGAAATCAGGACTATCAGGGAATATCCAGATGTTTTTCCGGAGGAATTGCCAGGAATGCCTCCCGACCATGACGTGGAGTTCGCAATTGAGCTAGTACCGGGAACAGCCCCGATATACAAGAGACCTTATCGAATGGACTCCAAGAAGCTAGAAGAGCTCAAGGACCATTTGAGAGAATTGACGGAGAAGGGGTATATTCGCCCTAGTTCCTCACCATGGGGAGCTCCGGTGATATTTGTGCCTAAGAAAGATGGAACTCAAAGGTTATGTGTGGATTACCGTGCCTTGAATGAGGTAACCATCAAGAACAAGTACCCATTACCCCGCATTGAAGACTTGTTTGATCAGTTGAGGGGAGCTTGTGTGTTCTCGAAAATTGATCTCAGGTCGGGATACCACCAACTCAAGATAAGACAATCTGATATTCCCAAGACAGCTTTCGTATCTCGGTACGGACTGTATGAATACACTGTCATGCCTTTCGGGCTAACCAATGCCCCGGCATATTTCATGTACCTCATGAACAAGGTATTCATGGAATATCTGGACAAATTTGTGGTGGTTTTCATAGATGATATTCTCGTCTTCTCCAAAAATGAAGAAGAACATGAGAAACATCTAAGGTTGGTGTTACAGAGGCTGAGAGAACACCAACTATATGCCAAGTTGAGCAAGTGTGAGTTTTGGCTGAAGAGAGTTCCCTTTTTAGGACATATAATCTCGGAGGGAGGAATCTCCGTAGATCCCGCCAAAATCGAGGATATCCAGAAGTGGAAAACCCCTGAAAATGTCGGGGAAGTTCGAAGCTTTTTGGGATTGGCTGGATACTATCGACGGTTTATTGAGGGATTCTCCAAGATCTCGAGACCTCTCACCAAACTGTTGGAGAAGGGAATCACATTTACCTGGACGCCACAGTGCGATACGAGCTTTCAGGAGCTAAAGAAGAGATTGACAACAGCCCTAGTGCTGGTTATGCCAGATATGCAGAAGAATTTCACAGTGTACTGCGATGCCTCTGGAAATGGGTTGGGATGTGTTCTCATGCAAGAAGGACATGTCGTGGCATATGCATCCCGGCAGCTTCGGAAGCACGAGAAGAACTATCCTACACATGACCTAGAACTAGCTGCAGTGGTACACGCGTTGAAAATTTGGCGGCACTATTTGATGGGGAAGAGGACCGAGATATATACGGATCATAAGAGTTTGAAGTACATATTCACACAGCCAGATCTCAACCTAAGACAAAGGAGATGGTTAGAGCTAATCAATGACTTTGATGTGGGCATCAACTATCATCCCGGGAAAGCAAACGTCGTGGCCGATGCTTTGAGTCGGAAAGTGCAGGTCAATAAGTTGAGTTTGAAGGACATGCCTGCAGAATTAAAGGACGAGGTTATAAGTCTCAATCTATGTCTAGTAAATAGTGGTGAAGCCATCGCCATGGAAGTGGACTCCACACTTGAGCAAGACATACGCGAGGGCCAAAAGAATGATGAGAAGATACGAGAGATCAGACAGCTTATCAAGGAAAATAAAGCTCCTGGTTTTAGAGAGGATGAACAAGGAACGGTGTGGCACGGGAAAAGGATCTGTGTGCCAGAAGTAAAGGAGATCCTTGAATTAATTTTGAAGGAGGCTCACGATTCTGACTATTCCATTCATCCTGGGAGTACGAAGATGTACCAGGACCTCAAAAGCAGGTATTGGTGGTATGGCATGAAGAGAGATGTCGCGGAACATGTTGCCCTATGTGACACATGTCAGTTGGTGAAAGCAGAACATCAACGACCCGCGGGATTATTGCAACCACTCAAAGTACCTGAATGGAAGTGGGAAGAAATCAGCATGGATTTTGTCGTGGGATTGCCTAGGACCCAATCCGGGTATGATTCAATATGGGTCATTATTGATAGGCTAACCAAGGTAGCTCATTTCATTCCGGTGAAAGAAAGCTACAGCGGATCCAAATTGGCAGAATTGTACATGTCAAGGATTGTGTGTTACCATGGAGTGCCAAAGAAGATAGTGTCGGACCGAGGGACACAGTTCACCTCGAGGTTTTGGCAGAAGTTGCATGAAACCATGGGAACCCATCTGAACTTCAGCCCTGCCTATCATCCCCAAACTGACGGGCAGACGGAGAGAACCAATCAGATCCTTGAAGATATGTTAAGTGCATGTGCACTCAAAAACAATAGGAGTTGGGACGAGAACTTACCGTATGCGGAGTTTTCCTATAACAACAGCTATCAAGCTAGTATGAAAATGTCACCGTTTGAAGCTTTGTATGGAAGGAAGTGCAGAACTCCCCTATTTTGGAACCAAACAGGAGAAAGTAAAGTGTTTGGTCCAGAAGTGCTACAAGAAGCCGAAGCGAAGGTGAGGGAGATTCGCAACAACTTGAGGATAGCACAAACACGTCAGAAGAGTTATGCTGATGTACAAAGAAGAGAGCTCGTTTTCAACGTGGGAGACTATGTTTATCTCAAGGTGTCCCCTATCAGAGGGCTTCGTCGGTTCAAGGTGAAAGGGAAGTTGTCACCTCGATACATCGGACCCTTTCAAGTTTTGGAAAGGAAAGGTGAAGTGGCGTACCAACTAGAGTTACCGGTTCATCTATCGGACGTGCACGATGTATTCCATGTGTCACAACTCAAGAAATGTCTGAGGACGCCTAAGGAGGTGTTACCCATGAGTGAAGTAGATGTAGCTGAAGATTTGTCTTATGCCGAGCAACCATACAAGATTTTGGAGACAATGGAACGCCTCACCAGAAATAAAAGAATCCGGATGTGCAAAGTGCAGTGGAAGCATCACTCAGAAGAGGAAGCCACCTGGGAACGGGAAGATGAGCTCAAGGCACAATTTCCGGAATTGTTTTCTTAGAAACACCAATCTCGAGGACGAGATTTCTTTTAAGGGGGGTAGAGCTGTAACACCCCAAATTTTGATTCAAAACCCAAAACCATGTTCAGAGGGGAATTTAAAATTTTTTGGACGTGTTGCATGTTTTGCAAAAATTCAAATTCAAACTGGAATTCAAATTATACTCAAAACAGAAAAGAAATGGAAAAGAAAAAGAAAAACAGGAAAAAAACCGGCCAGTGGGCCAAAACCCGCCAGCCGGCCCAGCTTTCCCCGCGCCAGCCCACCCCCGCGCGCCAACGGGTGGGACCCACATGTCATCCCTAACCCTGAGCCCCCGCGACCCCGGACTTTCCCCCGAGCACGCGCAATCGCAACCAACCGGAAACCGCGTCCCGCCGCCCGAATTCTGGTCTCAGAGGACTCCAACTCGACCACAACAGACCCACCGCCCTTCCCCGGCTATAAAAACCCCCGATCCGATCAGTTTTTCCCACGCGATCACCGATTTTCACTCCGGTGAGCACCGAGACTTCGCCGGTGAATTCTGGCTGATCTAAGCTCGGAAACTCTGATCTAACTCGCTGGTCTTGATCCACCGCCTCCGGGGAACTTTGCAGGTGCAGAAAACCCGAAGAGTTACGGTGTAAACCCAGCGCCGACGAGCTTCGCCGTGGTTTTGCCTCGGACCTCGCCGCCGATCACTTTCCAGGACCTCCGAGCTCGAGAAAACCCCCGAGGTGAGATCCCTGACCTCTCCTCTACCGATCTATGCCATAAGATCACAGTTCTAGGCAGAATTCTCGCGGATCCGAAACTTTCCGGCAAGATCGCCGCTTCCCGCCGCCGTGCGCCGCCGGCAGCGCCGCCCGCGCTCGATCAGAGCGACGTGGCCGCTTGTGCGCCGTTTATTTTAAATCGCACGGTAGGGTTTAAATCCCCGCGTACCGGTTCGATGTTATAATCTCAGCCGTCGGTTTAAAATCGGACGGTCCACGTCAGCCCCACGTTATAAAGACTGGAATTCTTACGTGCTACCCCCTGGGGTTCTCTGGAATTGAGAGCTAGCCCCAGAAACTTCAGATCTAGCCCCTGGAACTCCAGAAAATCATGTAAATTCATTTAAAAATCAGTTTTAGCCCCTGGATTTAATAGAAATTAAGAAAAACACCTCTGATAAGTGTAGCTAGACCCCTGGAAATTATGAAAATAATATTATAGACCCTGTAATGGGGTGAGTTTACTTTTAACCCTGTTTATTATTTAATTTAGAAAATTGAATATGTAACTAGTGTTTAAAAATTAAAAAGGGGGACAAACATAATTGTCAAAATTAAGTAAAAACTTTCTCAGTACTTAGAAAATTTTGGAGTGAGATAAAAGTATATTTTTGGGCTGAAATAAATCTGTTTCATCCATTATTCACATTTATTAGTATAGGGACACATTTTTAAGTAAATAATAGTTATAGAAAAATAGGGAAAATAATTATGAAATAGTATACATCAGAAGCCAAGGTCAAAATATGTTATTAAATTATTTAGGACCAGAACCTATGCTGTTTAGGTGATGTGTATTACTAATTTCATAATAAAATACACAATTATGCATAGGAATATAAATCTGAAAATATAGCAACTAGTAAATGATAAATGGAGTTTCTAAAATACAAAGAATTCAGTTTAGGGTTGATAGAAATTATGAAGGCACATATGGAGAAGAAAAATACTTTTCTTACATACTTGGTAGTAAAAAAGGTGAAGTAGTTGAATATAAGAAATTTATTGGAAACCCATATAAATAGTATGTAAGTATAAAGGTGGACACAAAAGTAGGAATCATATACACATGGTTAAAAGTGCATGCAAGCCACAACTCAACACACATAAAGTAACCACAACACATATAATGGTGAATGAATTTCATAAATCTGAATGTGTGGTTTGTATAAAGTAGAAGTGTGAACTATGTCTTATGATTGTTGTTTTTCTTTTGCTATGTGTGATGGTATGAAGTAGAACCTGTTCAAGAGCAAGTTAACCCTTTCCAAGATCAGGACTACCCATTTCAAGAGCAGCAAGAAGGAGGCAAGTGTCCTTGACCACTTTGATCCTATGCTAGGATGTGTAGATAGAATTATTTGCATTGTCAAGTTAAATATGAAACCCATGCTAGGAAGTTTCCCTAGAATTGCATTACCTTGTTTCCTTGAAGCTTGGGTTGGGATTTATTTTACCATGTCATTTATTTCCATGCATATGCTTAGCCATGCTTAGAATGGGTTATTTGGGACATGAGATCATCAGTTTATATTACCATACTCTTGAATGAGACATTGTGAGTTATGTAGAGGTAGGGATCAAGGCAAGTTGGATGTTTTGGTTGTGTGCTGGGTGCACGAGACTTGGGTTTGTGTTTAGTACTTGCCTGGATCCTAAGGACCGGTTCATGGAGCATGTAACCCGGCTTTACAGTGCCAACCACATGCTGAGATGGGGCAGCTTGGCCAATTAATTAGGTGTATCCCCGGCGTAGTATGGGTGTGTCGGATGGTGCGGGGAGTGGGTGTCAGCTGGACTACCATATGAACCGCAAGGCTCAAGAGGGGGCCACTGCAGCGGGGTTGGAGCCTCTTGTATGCTGTTAGGGGTGAAACCTCAGTGGGCCCACGCTCGTCGGGAATCCCTTTGTAAAGGCTTCGTAGTGATCTCTTGGCCACACACCTGGGAAGTGTGAATGTGGATCGTAGCCACTGGCATAATGGAGGTTCTTTTAGTCCACCCGGCAACGGGGGATGAAATCACTACTTGTGGGTACAGTGGTACAAACTCTGCAGAGTCAAAACTGTCTTGACAGCCGTGCTCACGGTTAAGAGCGGCCTGGACTTATTCATGATTAGAGGAGTGAAGGTTTTTGGAAGTTGTGGATGTTAAGCGGGGAGCTTAACATTGGAAATGAGGTTATAGTTATTTGGTTATGATGATGGGATGGGAGATTAGGACCATTTCACCTGTGTAGTAATGAAGGTGCTTAATAAGCTAAGGTGATAGGTATTAATTGCGTAGTGCTTTAACCATGAGTTCAACCTCTCCTTGTTCTAGCCATGCATGATATAATTTTCCCACACTTGCTGAGTACCGTTGGTACTCAACCTTGCATTTTTGTTGGTTTATATTGCTGCTCAGGTCAAGATAATGAGGTGGTGTATAATGACCAAGACTTTGGACCCGAAGAAGGTTTCTAGGTTCATGGAGACCCCGGGCAACGCCTGTGATGGAGCCCTAATGAATAATATTCCGCTGCTAGTTTATTTACTTGTGATGAAGCATTAGTGTCTATTGAGACAATTGCGATGTAAGACTTATTTATATTCGACACCTGGCTTGTAATAAATGATGCTTCACTATTTGTCATCACATGTATGAGAAAATGATCCTGGCATACATGTGATATTCACTTGGTTGTTCTTCGGAAAAACCGGGTGTGACAACGAGACCCATAGGCGACTACACGCCCTTCTTGCATCAGAACACAGCCGAGACCGATGCCGGATGCATCACAGTATACATCAAATGGCTTCGTCGTGTCTGGCTGAGAAAGAACTGGAGCTGTTGTGAGATGTTTCACCAGAGTTTTGAATGTGGCTTCACATGCTGCATTCACATGTATTTAGTGCCCTTCTTCAGCAGCTCCGTCATGGGTTTAGAAATTTTTGAGAAGCTCAGAATGAACCTCCGATAATACCCCGCTAAACCTAGGAAACTTCGGACCTCGTGGACTGATTTGGGCGATTCCCACTTCAGCACTTGTTCAATTTTGCTGTGGTCCACGGCAATGCCCTCTTCTGAAATAATATTACCTAGGAAAGGCACTTGATCAATCCAGAACTCGCACTTGCTGAACTTGGCGTATAATTGGTGCTCCCTCAACCGTTGTAGCACGATACGCAAATGTTCAGCGTGCTCTTCTTCAGATGTAAAAGCCCAAGAAAGGGACTTGTAAAAGTGATCATTTTCATCACCTCATAACACCACAGCTCATCTTGTGGATGTCTCATGAACACTTGTCAAGAGCAAGTAACCACCATCAAAAAGGGTGATTAGAGGGGAAAGCCCTAACTTCCAAAAAGTAGGATTGCTACACATGAACATGAAAGGTTGAGCTCACCCCTAGACCTTATATATTCTTGGGAAGGCTCAGGCCACATTTCATGCAAATCCAATACTTTTTGGATCACTTTTGGAAGCATTTGAAAAAGGGGCCAATTTGAATGTAAATTCAAATTGCAGAAACTTTCATTACTTGAATTCAAAAGTTGACTTCATATTCAAACTCATCACATTTTTCTGAGTTAGTCCCCCAATTTTCATATCCATTGGAGCTCATCTTGTCGGGAGCCAAATTTGCATGAATTCAAAACTGAATTTGAATTTCAAATTCAAGTGGCCAGCAAATTTAGCCAAACCAGTTTCAAACTTAGGATACCAAATTCAAACTGTGACTTGGTGCTTAAGTCTCTCATTTAATGGAGAGTAGCTGGGATATTTACAGAAGAATTTGGAAAAAGGATTAGAGGGGAGGGGGACCCACTGGTCAGTGAGCCACTCAATCTTAAAACCAAAGTCACCGGGGCTCTTCTCTCGGGTCTGACTCGAAGCAACTGACGCACCTCTGGACGCCACCGCGTGAGCCACAGAGCACACCTCCTGCTTCCAACCTCGAGCTGGCAAGCTGCTCCCGACTTGATCACCGCACGAAGCCGTCGGGCGCTCACAGCACCGCCAAACCCAGGCTCTGTTCCTACCCGCACGAGAAAAGAACCGAGCTCACGCCACCGCTTCAACTCGATCGAGAACTCGGCAAAACCACCGTGCACAGCGCCTTCCGAGCGGCAAAACCACACCGGTTGCTCGTCCTCTACCTCCTCGGCACAAAAACATTCGAGTTTCAGCCCTCCTAACCCTAGCTCGGCGGTCCTTGGCGACAGCCGAGAAAACTGCTGTAGCTCAGCTCACGGTGACAGCCCAACCGAGGGACTTCCATGCCCGAGTAAGGACACCCACGGACCCGCTGGCAAACCGTGTTACTCCTCCCCAAACCTCAGAGCACGCCATGGATCATCGAGCTCCAATTCGGTAATTTGTTCTCTGCGCGTGCAAAGTGACCCCGGGTCAGAATCCCACAAAATTCGATTGCAACTATTACTTTTAGGCCATCAAATCGTGCACATGTGATCTAGAGTAGTCGGCGACCAATTTCTCTTCACAACCCTAGCCTTAAACGCTATATAGACTGAGAATTTCCATCTTTTCCAAGCTCAACTATGGCGGCATGGATCGGGCGCACGGTGAGAACCCATTTGGAGGTGTTTTCATGTGCCGGTCCTTACCTGCCGTGCCTACCTAGCATCCACTGGTGCTTTAGAGCGGATTGGCTGAGTTTTTGGCGGGCTAGGACCGCCGGGCGACGGGGCCGAACATCCCCTGAGGCCGCCGCACGTCGCCGGTACAGTTCCGATCCCCTAGCGCCCAGCCCGAGCCCACAACCAAGTTCCCCGACCCCAAAAACCCCCGGGCGGCGAGTCTCCGGCCGGGAGAGAGCCGGGAACGCTCAGCCAGCGAGGCGCCGCCTCGGTCCGGCGAGGTGAGCGCGCGCGGGAAGAAAAGGTCGGAGGAAGAAGAAGGGTGGGGCTGGCCCACCGGTCAGTGAGTGAATTTTAAACCCGGATCGGATGTGGCTCGGGATCACGTGTGGCTGCACGCGGGGTAACACTGTAGCCCGTGTGTTCTCGGATTTCACTGGCTGAGATTTAAAACGTGGGCCCAAGTCTTTTTCCAATAGCAAAATAATTCCAGTTTCATCCCAAACTTTAGAAATTCATAACTTTGGTTAGAAGTGTCCAAATCCAGTGAACCAAATTTTGTTGGATTCATCTCTTTGAGTACTATCCAGCAAAACCAGTTTCGGTTCCCGAAACCTAATAGTTTTCCAGAATTAATTCCCTAAAATTTAAACTGTTGGGAATTTTATCTGGAGAATTGCTTTATGAAAAATTCTGAAATTTGTCTGAGAGGTTCATTGGAAAATCCTGGAGTAACAGTAAAGTTTTCAGACCCATCCAAGTCAATTTAGTCCCCCTAATGGTGTAATTAAGTGAACTGCTCTGAGAAAATAGAAAAATATACAGAAACATTTTTCAGATTATCTCAAATCTTGTTTAGGGCATAACTTCCTCTAGAATTCTTCAAATGACATGAAATCAATTCCATTAGAACCATCTCAAATTCTAGTTTCCAGAAAGTAATGATTGGAACCATGAAAACCCCTGGAGTTCCTTAGAGGCTCTAATATTGACCAAAGAGACTTTTATTTGTACAAAGCTCAAATGAACTTTGTTTCAAATGAAACTTGGTCAAAACTATTATTAGGACCCTACCAAGCCACCATAAAAATTTCAGAACCAATGGGGAGGGATAGCTAGAGTTATGGTAATTACATATTCAAGTTCAAACATTGCATTTAAATTGACATATGGTATATCGTTCACGTGTAGTCGCTGAAGGCGAGGAAACTCCGGAAGTGCTCGACTTCCTTCTTCTGGACGAAGCCATAACCACTGACCAGCAGCAACAAGGCAAGCCCCGGTTTGCATTAACCCTTTTATAAAGTTTTGCTTTGTTCACATGTTTAGTGTGAGGTATGGATGTGCATTAGGTGTAGGATGGATGAAACCCAAATGCATAACCAGAAATTTCCTAGAAGAGTGAGGGTAGTGTCTAAGGCCTCGAATAGACAGGCTATGCTCAATGATTCTTAGGACTTCGGTAAAAGTCGAGGAGTTGGAATCTACTCGCAAGTTAGGCTTGGGAACATACGGGATTGGTCGAGTGATGTGAGATCACTTTAGTAATGAAAATGAGACTAGGCAGGGGCTAGGGCGCAGCAAGAGGAAGTCTTGTGTGCGCAGCCTTGTCCGTGTTGATTGAGGACTGATCCGTGTGCGGCCCTGCTGAGCAAGTATTGAACGTACAGAAGGCATATCTGGTATATGGGCCCCGATAAACCGATGTAACCTAAACATCAGGGCGTCGAGGCATATTACACCGATTTATAGGTGTAGGTTGAGGGCAGCAAGGTGGAAATCTGCTAACGGGCATAGAGTGATGCTCCGTGTAGGGAACCTCCTGTCCGTTTCGGTGCGACCGGTTCGACGTTTGGGCTGTTGGGTGAAAGGTTGTCCCATACGACATCAAGTGAGCGTGCTGTGCAGCTCCACGGGTGGGCGTACGTGACGTGCTCTTTGGGTATCCCTGCAGGTGTATATCGAGTCGATTCACCATTCCTCGTGGTGAAGAGTACCACTTGGTCACTGAGTCAGGACGTTGGCTAATATATGAACGTGATGATTCAATATTGCTGTTATGGTATAATTGTATTGCTACATGTGTGCCACCAAATATTGCTCACTAAATTTCATATCCATGAACTGTTAACTTGTGGCTAAATGATGAACTAAGGATGAACTTGTAGGCGTGCCCGTTTGCTGCAATCTTACCGTCCCTTGTTCATTGTACCCTACATGTAGAGTTTCATGCCTAGGTGAGTCGGTTAAGTCTTGTTGAGCCATCGTGCTCATGGTTGCTGCTTAAGTGTTTTTCAGGTGAGGAGCCACCCACGGACTCGGGTTACGAGTCCACCGGCGAGGGTTACCCTCCATCAAGGACCACGGCTGAGTGGGAGCCGTACACGCCGCGCTGAGCTGAGGAGTGCAGCTAGTGTGGGTTTCCCTAGGGCTGGGCAACCGACTTTTGCTAGATAGGTGGCGTGAGTTGTATAAACTTAGCTTCTGCTTTTGTAATCAAAATATTAGTTTGTAACTGAAGTCTTGTACTAGTTTGTACATATTCAGTTGGTTTTCTATGTAATACAAGGTTGTTCTTATGATGTGTGCTGTCGGGTGTCGCATCGTGCGGCACCACCCTCCGTGATCCTGGTTGATCGGATTCCGGTCCGCCACAGGCTGGTATCAGAGCCGCATTGGGGATAGCACATTAATTAAGGAATGTATTACAGGAAAACTTAGGTTTACGGTGAGGATTCGGTAGTTTGCCCAAGTAAGTACTATATTAGCATAGTTATTTAAAGTGGCAAGACTAACATATGTGTTATTCTGAATTTTAATTATGTAACGACGCACCTACGCTCTGGTAAGAATGGTAAAGAACGCCACCAAAAGCGGTTCAATTTCGGTTAGCTCCCCTGACGAGGAATGTGGTTCAGGGATTGGTCTCACAGCTTGGTGTGAGACGTCAATATGAAAATCTTGGACTCTTCATGTTCCTGAGTTTATATGAAACGCTGATCCCTAGCATGCATTAGGCGAGTAAGTGGAGACCCCATCATGTGGTCAGTAACGCGATACTGTGTTCGTCTGGAAATAGCCCAGGAGGACATACGTAGCGCTTGCATCGGCGTGCCCTGCAGGGCAGTAGGTGGTATCTGTTGGGGTGATAAAATTCCCAACCGTGATGACCTGTTCACGCTCTACTCGGGTTCCCCGTCGTGTGGTGTTAAAACACGATCACGTACCTTGAGACGTGGCTTAACTCAAGGACGGCCGTATGGCAATGATACGGGCGTTTGTATTTACTTTCAAATATGGATCTGCCTGAAATGAACATAACCTTTGAGTGCATCATTATTGGGTTTTCATCTGCAGGTACTAACCACGTATGTATTCCATGTAGTAAATGTGTGCGAGAGACCGTTTAGTGCCACACTTGAGACGTATATGCCAGTATAATCCGGTTAGGATTTTTCTTTTGTGAGGAACGTAGTACCGGCATATCATAGGCATGTGCATGAAAAATAATGATAACAGGGAACTAAAATCACTAAGTGTTAACATTTAGGACTCTGTTTGGGTAGAAAAGTTCAATAGTTGATCAGTCTAGTAAAAATGGATTGAAAAACAGAGTGCTCTGTTTGGGGCAGCAAGTTTGCTGAACTTTAACAGAGCATAACTCACAGATCATTTAGCCAATGGAGGTGTGGTATATAGTTCTTGAAAGGTGTTTAAGCACTCGACAACTTTGTTGTAGACGTCCAGAACTGAATCACACCCTAAGGTGGCTTAAATCCCGGAGGAATGTAAACTATCCAGAACCAGGACAGATTTAAACTACTCTCTGGACTGCTCTGTTTTTCAAGCATAACTTCCAGTAGAAAAATCTAAAATTTTCATATCAGGCATATTTAGAAAGGGTAGGGGATGTGTTACATCTTTGTAATTCAAAGTTTCTGAAATTTCAGCACAGAACTTAGTGGGAACAGAGTTGAAAACAGCAACTTCCCAAAGGAGGTGCTGTTGAAATTTTTCCAGAAATTCTGTTGATTTTGAATTACGATAACTTTTAAACAAGAGTTGATCTGAGGGCAAATAAATACTCATTGGAAATATACTGAAGTTAACTTTAACTTTGGTATTCAGCTTGAGTCATGAAAATGCCCAGAACCAGAACAAAATCTGGGATATGTGGGAACTGGTCATTCTGACAGAGGAATGACAGTTGAACTCATTTGAGAGATTGTTGTACCCTAGAGGGTTTAAGTACGTCCAATGGGGTAGAACACACTCATGAGGGTTTATCTTCAACTATTGAAAGATTTGTGCATATGTCTTACTCAAGTTTCTTTTGCTATAGACCATGCTTGTGTCGTATTGAAGATAAAAGGGTAATATACGTGATGACAAAGCGATATTAACGTCTCATAGTGACCAAACCTAGTTGAGATGAACTTCCAAAGAAGAAGTCCGTCAAATTGGATTTAACTAGCTTGTATTTGGTCTGGTAATGGTGTAGCTTGTGCAAAGTTATTACATTATCTGCATACGAGATGTATCGCGTGTTTTTACTGTCATTATGTTTATGCCATTTTATTGGACTGCATGAAATATGTGGCAGGACTGATGTTTATTGTCGTATGGTTGCAGATGGTTCGCACTCGGACCACACATGAGATTGGTGGCTCTAGCCAGCAGAGAGGTGATGACTCCCAGCCACCTGCCTACGACAGCACCCCGCAGCAACAACCGCCACCTCCGCTTACCCTAGCGGATGTGATAGCGGCACAGGTGGGGAATCGTGAGGAGCAGACCGACCTGCTCTGCACGATCGTGCAGAATACGTCCCAGGCGGGGGGGCGTCAAGAGAGGGGGCCTCATGAGCCCCGTGATGTGACGTACTCGGACTTAATGAGTACGCACCCTCCGGTGTTCACAGAAGCAGCAGAACCCCTGGAGGCCGACAACTGGCTGCGGACAATTGAGTCCAAGTTCGGGCTGCTCCAATGTACGGAGCGGCAGAAGACTCTGTTCGCGACGCAGCAGCTTCACGGTGCCGCTGGTGCGTAGTGGGCGAACTATGTTGCCTCACGTCCGGCTGGCCATGCCATGGAGTGGGAAGAATTCCAGGAGGCGTTCCGCGCCTACCATATCCCTCCCGGGATAATGAAGCGGAAGTTCCAAGAGTTCTTGGAGCTGAAGCAGGGCGGGAGGAGTGCCCATGACTACTCCCGTGCCTTCAACCATCTAGTGCAACATGCGTTGGATTACATCTCCACCGAGGAGAAGAAGCGAGAGCACTTCTATCGGGGGTTACACCCCGAGATGAAGACGCATCTCGTCCAATGCAATCGCGGCACCTTCAACGATCTCGTTAATGCCGCGATCATGCAAGAAGACGCTCAGCGAGAATTGGCCGCTGAACAGAGAATGCGCAGCACTCCACCCAGCAGTGGGGGTGGAGCTCCCCAGAAGTACCGCATGGTGTCTCGGACACCATCCGGACAGCAGTGGCATCCACCGGCGCGACCTCAGCATTTCGGGGGTCGTTCTTTTCAGCCATCCCCGTTGCGACTGTAGATGCCACCACCGCGACCGCAACAGCAGCAGCAGTTGGTACCCTGGGCGTTCCCACCGCCACAATGCGCCCCGTGTTTCCGTCCGCCGATAAGCGGGGGACTGCCCCGCTACACTTGTTTTACGTGTGGCCAGGCGGTCCATTTCTCGAAGGACTATCCCCAGGGGCAGCAGAGCAGTGGGCAAGCCCAGTTCCAGGGCGGTGCTCGAGGCCGACCTCCGGTCAAGAAGGTTGGTCAGCGGACTGGGGGCGTTCACAACCTCAACAATGGGGACGCCCCAGAGGGAGACAACGTGCTGGCGGATATGTTCACTCTCAATGACCAAGCAATCATCATTTTATTCGATTCTGGTGCAACCCACAGTTTTATAAGTGCATCCTATGTGGCTAAGCATCAAATGCAAGTCTTCCCAACCGACTGCACATATATGGTCTGCTCACCGGGAGGGAAGATTTCAGCAAATATGATGATTCCAAAAGCACCTCTGTGCTTAGGTGGGAAGCTATATCCCACCACCTTGATAATCCTTACGGGGCAAAAGATTGATGCAATCTTAGGGATGTCATGGTTACACTACCATGGCGCTGTCCTGGACACTCGGACACGGACGGTTCATTTGAATTCTTCATTCCACCGTCCGCACTCCATGGTGTTAGACAATCCTATTCAGGAGGTTTCAGCAATAAATAATACTGAAGCTCTCAAATTAGAGGACATCCCCATAGTCCGGGAGTATCCTGATGTGTTTCCAGATGATCTTCCGGGCATGCCACCTGAGCGGGACGTCGAGTTCAAGATTGAGCTTGCACCCGGGACTACTCCTATCTCACGGAGACCCTACAAAATGGCTCCGAATGAGCTGGCTGAATTGAAAGAGCAGCTCAATGATCTGTTGAGCAAAGGTTTCATTAGGCCGAGTTCCTCGCCTTGGGGATGCTCGGCGTTGTTCGTGAAGAAGAAGGATGAAACCTTGAGGCTGTGTGTGGACTACCGGCCGCTCAACGCCATCACCATCAAGAACAAATACCCACTGCCCCGCATTGACATCCTGTTTGATCAGCTTGTGGGTGCAAGTGTGTTCTCCAAGATGGACCTTCGCTCTGGATATCATCAAATAAAAATCCGGGCAGAGGATATCTCGAAGACGGCTTTCTCGACGAGATATGGCTTATTTGAATATCTCGTCGTGTCTTTTGATCTCACAAATGCGCCAGCACATTTCATGTATCTCATGAACTCGGTGTTCATGCCGGAGCTGGACAAGTTCGTGGTGGTGTTCATTGATGATATCTCGGTTTACTCCAAGACAGAAGCAGAACATGCCGAACACTTTAGGATCGTTCTTCAACGATTGTGAGACCACAAGCTCTACGCCAAATTCAGCAAATGTGAGTTTTGGATCAGCCAAGTGCCATTTCTAGGACATATCATCTCAGCGGAAGGCATTGTGGTTGACCCAAGAAAAATCGAGCAAGTGCTGAAATGGAAAGCTCCCACTTCAGTCCATGAAGTCAGAAGCTTCCTCGGCTTAGCGGGATACTATCGGAGATTCATTCCAAGCTTCTCCAAGCTTGCTAAGCCGATGACAGAATTGCTGAAGAAGGGAACAAAATATGTTTGGAACACGGCGTGTGAAGGAGCGTTCCAAGCATTAGTGAAGCATCTCACAACAGCCCCGGTCTTAGCTCAACCGGATACAACCAAGCCTTTCGACATGTATTGTGATGCGTCCGTGTAAGGGCCTCAGTTTTTGACACCCATTTGCAGTGTTCATCCCCACACCACACACCTCATTTGAGGAAAAATGATGAACACAAATAAAGAGCAAGTAACAATTATCAACATGCTCATTAGGGAACAAACTCACACATTGCAAAAGTGGTACTTCCCACATGTGATATAGATGGGCTGGACATATGAAAACTCCTACACTTTGCCAAGGATGTCCATGCCAAGTTTCACCCAAATTCAAAACATTTTTGAGGTCATCTTGGGTGTAGATAGGAAAGGGGCAGTTTGAAAACATATTCAAATTCAAACTGTTTTCACCCACTGAATTTAAAAGTGGAAGGCATATTCTTGCTCAGCACATTTTTGTGAGCTCACACACCAATTTTCACTCCATTTGGAGTTGATCTTGACATGAGCTAAGGGGGAGAAATTCAAACTTTATTTGAATTTCAAACTGCACTTGTGCTGAAATTCATTCAAACCAAACCTCATTTGAACTTTGATCAATTCAAATGGCTCTTGGGTGAATAATTTGAGTTGCCAAGGGTAGAATAGGGTTCACTGTTTACCACAGCTGTTAGGAATAAATTTCAGAGGTTAAAAGAGGAGTGGGACCCACATGTCAGCCTCAGCCTCAAGGCAAACCGACTGAACCACAGTTCAGTCGGTTCCCGGCTGTTGTGCGCGCGCGCCACCGAAGGGGGCAGCCGGCGCCAGCTCCTGCTGCGTGCCCCAAGCCGGAGACCGGCCGACCGGCCTATTTATTCCCTCCCCGGCGTGCTTCAGTCGCCATTCCCCGAGCTGCCGACGTGCACGATCCATTTCTCCACTGCCATCACCGGCGCTCGAGTTCCTGCTGGATCGAGCTGATCGCAGCTTCCTCTTTCCACTCCAGGGTCCCAGCCAGGTACTAGCGACCATCCTCCATCCTTCCCATTGATAGAAATCGATTGAAACCGAGTGATATCGGCTGTGCCGAAAGATCAAACTCGGAACTGGAAACCGCCGCACCTCGGGCTCTCGTGGACAGCCCAACCTGGGCGTTGTCACGCCCGAGCCAAGGCACCCTTGGACGCGCAAGTGATCGGTGCTGCTCATCCCCGAGCCACAGCTCGAGTGGTTGCTCACCGGCGGCGAATTTCCACTTTTCCCCTTTCTGTGTGCAGAACGACCCTCGGGTACGATTCTGTTTAATTCGTGCTCTAGAAAGGATTAGAGGGCCTCAGGCCACTCCCACACGAACTAGACACGGTGACGCACAAGTTGCCTTCACAACTCTGGGCCGGAGAACTTCTGTGCCCGGCGTAATTCAAGGTCTACTAATGGCGGAACGCACGGGGGGTATCGGGCGCACGGTGAGGACCTATTTCGGGCCTTCCCCGAGCTACCCCGAGTTCATGTCGACCTTCTCTGAGGTCCACTGATGCTCCCCGACCGATTTCCCAAGTAGCTGAGGCACTAGGAGCGTCAGCCGACATGGCCGAAGTCGTTCCGATATGGCGGCTCGTCGCCGACCATGCTCCGGCCGTTGTCATGAGCAGCTGACCCTCGGATCATGTTCCCCAAGTAAAAGTAGGCAGGGGCGGCCAGAATCAAGAAGTTTGAAGCGGTACAGCAGCCAGCGGCGAGCTCTCCGGCGAGGTCCCTCGGCGGCGGAGCGCGGGTGTCGCGAGGTTGAAGAAGGGGGTGGACCCCAGCTGTCAGCGGCCGATATTTTGAATCGGGATCCGGCTGCGGCCGGGATCGGGTGTGCTGGCGCGCAAAAGCCTTGTGGGCCGCGGTGTGCTGTCGCTTCGGCGTGCGACGCGTGTCCCCTGGGCCCACGCGCGAGTTTAAACTTTTCCCCGATTTTCAGATTTCCTTCAAACTTCAAATCCTTATAACTTTGGCTAGAAAGCTCCAAATTGAGTGAACCAAATTTTGCTGGATTCAGCTCTTTGAGTACTTTCCAGAAAATCAAGTGTCACTTCATGAAATTCCTTAATTCTCCAGAATTAATTCCTTAAAGTTTAAACTGTTAGGAATTTTAACTGGAGAATCATTTGGAGGAAAATCCTGAAATTTTGCTGAGATGTTCACCAAAATATCCTTGAACTACCATAAAAATTTCAGATCCATTTGAGCTCATTTAGTCCACCTAATGGTGTGATTAGTAAAACTGTTCCAGAGAAAATAGAAAATGTTCAGAAACATTTTCAGAATTTTCTCTGAAATTGTTTAGCTCATATCTTTAGTTAGAGACTTCCAAATTAAGTGAGACCAATTCCATTAGAACCCTCTGAAAATCTAGTTTTCAGAAAGTCATAGTTTGTTTCATGAAAATACCTAGAACACCCTAAAAGCCTTTAATTAAGGTCAAGGACATAATTATTTGTGGAGGGCTCAAATGAGCTTTGCTGCAACTAAAACTTGACCAAGTCTCTGTTTAGGTTGTAACCAAGCCACAGTAAAAGTTTCACAGTCATTAGGTCTATCTAGTAAAGGTTATAGACTTCACAACTTCAAAGTTAATACAAAAGCATTTAATTAATACATACATTGTTCTTATCATGTAGTCGCTAAGGTCGAGGAGGAACCCGAAGTCCTAGACTTCGTTACTCCGGAGGAACAGCTAGCCTACGACCAAGAGCAGCAAGGCAAGCCCCGGTTTGCATTAACCATTTTATAAATTTTTATTGTTTTGAGCACATACTTGTTTTCTTTATGTTGTGCATCAGAGTCTTGTTTGGAAACCCCACTGCATAGCCAAGAAAACCATGGGTTGGGGTTTAGGATTGCAAACCCCGTTAGCCACTGCATTGCTAGGATAGAGTAGGATTCGGTACAAGTCGAGTAGTTGGAACTACTCGCGAGAATAGGCTAGAGGCACATTGCTCGGGTAGAGATAGCACATGATACACATGGCAAGAAAATGAGACCGAGCGGAGAGTAAGGGCAGCAGGACTTTGGGGCCTGTGTGCTGTAGCTCCGCTTGTGTCGATTGAGGACCGAGCCGTGTGCGGGCCTGTTGAACAAGCTAGAACAGTACCGAAGACCTACCGGCTATATGGGAACCGGGAAACTGATGTAACTCGGGTAGCTGGGTATTGAGGCATTGCCCGTCGTTCAGAGGGTAGGTTGAGAGCTCGAGGTGTAAATCAGCTGGCGGCACAGAGATGCGCGTGCAGGGACCTCTTGCTCGGGACGATGGGACCGGTTCAATATTTGGCTAACGGGTGAAAGGTAGTCGCGTACGGCGTCCGTGATGGTTGTTGTAGGCAACATCGAGTACGGGCGTACGTGACGGGTTGTTCGGGTAACCCTGCAGGTGTAAATCGATTATAATCGCCGTCCCTCGCGGTCAGTGAGTACCACTTGTTCACTGTACCGTGACGTAGAAAGAACAGGCTAGTTACATGTTAAAATGTTGCTGATTGAAAGTTGGATATTGATTGTTAATGATATGTTGTAGCTTAGTGCTAACTAAAGTTCTTTTCAACTTTGGGCAGAGTACATGAGAGAAATGCGTTTCTTGTTTGATTGCGGCTCTCTCATGTGCCTTAGCGTAAAGTTCTCCACAACCTGCTGCTAAAACTTGAAAGTAAGGTTCTACTAATTAGGCGAGTCCTTGCAAATGATTTTTACCTCATGCAACCCATCACCCTCATGTAGAAGTTTCATGTTTAGGTGAGACGGGTCAGACTTGCTGAGCCTTCGTGCTCACTGCTTGTGTTTGAAGCTTTTGCAGGGTTCTATGAGGAAGGGACTCCCGAAGAGGAGACGGAACCCCAGGAGGGGAACCCCGTCGAGTGGGAGTCGTGCACGCCGCAGAGTTAGTGTGCGAGTGTGCTAGCAAGGACACGTTCGAGGGCTGAACGTGCACTTGATGCTTAGTCTACGCCCGCGAGTGTGGACTAAACTTATTTTGATGTAAACATGTTAATAAACTTGTTTATGTAATAAAGCTTCCGCTTCCGCTTTGTACCTTTGACGTGTGTTATACGGTGTTGTGCAACGCAGCACCCCTCAGCGTGATCCTGGCTCGACAGGACCAGTGGGGTCGTGTCAGCGTGGTATCAGAGCTCGCTTGAGGTTTAACACAGTACAAAGGTCTTCTTTTTCAAAAATCCAGTGAGGAACGAGTTAGTAGCCCGTATAAGGATGTTATTAGTATATAGAAAGTGGCTTAGTAACCTATTTGTTATGTCGGAAAATCGTGCATCTCGGGACGTTCATGTCTTGGGGGGTGCACGTAAGCGCTGTCCACCAGTGCGCACAAGCTGAAGGGTGGAGCCCCACGGGTGGCAGGTAACCCGACCCGCTTTGATATCCTCTACGACTCTTCATGTCGTTTGGGGTATTCGAGCAACGTCTGTCCCTGGCGTGCGTGGTGCAACATGGGAGACCCCGTCACGTGGTCTGAAACGTGAACACGTAACTCAAGGCGTGTTTGGCTTGAGAACATCCGGGCGAGTGATGACGGCCGGGTGTACAAACTGTATGGATTCCGGGCTCGGTGTGCAGCCGAGTCTGATGATTGTTTGAGTTTCTGCAGGTAGCCTTACCACGAAACGGTAGACGTGTAGCATCCGTGTGCGAGTGACGAGTAGTGCCACTGAACTAACGAAGCCGGCTAAATCCGGTATAGGTTTTTCCTTTGTGAGGACGTAGTACCGACATAATCTGGTGACGCCTCGACGTCACACCCAACTAAATGAACAACTTCATTTAAAAACTTGAAGGTTTTGATCCAAAGTAGTAAAACTTGATGTAACTCCTTCCCTTGAACAGGATATTCAAAGTTAATAAGTTTTCAACTTATAGGATGTTAAGGACAGAGCACTCTGTTTTCAGCTAAATCAAGGCTGAAGTTAATCAGAGGTTAGAGGTTGAGTTCTTTCGAGGTTGGGGTCGTATGATACATTTCTGGAAAGCTTTGGAGGAGCTTTACAACTTTTTCTGTTGAGTTCCAGAGGTGTTTCATCCCTTAACCACTCGAAAAATGCAGTAGAGTTGAAACTGTCCAGAAAACAGGACGGAGCAAAGACTCTCTGTAGACTCTCTGTAAATTAAGCATAACTTCCTGCATAAAAATCCAAAAATAGAAAATGAGGTGGTTCTGGGAAGCTTATGAGATGGGTTACAACTTTGTAACAGAAAGTTTTGTCAGATTAGGAACAGAATTAACTGGAATTCTTGGATCAAATCAGTACCTAAGGCAGGGAGGTGCTGTCCAATTGTTCCCAGAAATTCTGTTAACTTTGACATCTCATAACTTTTGAACCAGAGCAGATCTTAGGCCAACCAAATACTTTCTGGAAAGCTATTGAAGTTAACTTTAACTTTGATGTTGAGCTCCAGGACTGGTTTTGCTTTTAACCTGGCCTAAATCAGATTGATATGGAAACTGGTCAGGGCTGTCATGGGAACAGCAGATCAGCAGTCAAATTTGTTTAAAAATTTGAACTATGTTTCCAAGTGTTAAGGGTTCAATGACATATCTTATGTTATAACTCAATGGTTTACTGTTTAAATAAATATTTGACATTTCTCAAATATATTTTTACAGATGGCAGCAGATAAACGGTTGGAGAACGGGTGGGTAGTTTCCCACTGCTCTGACCGTAGCGGCTACCCGGGAGCATTGTGGCTAATGCTCCAATATTTCGGGTACAACCAGATGCCGCAATACTTCGCCAAGGAAGAAGGCGAAGAGGGGAACAAGACGTGGACGATCCATGTCGAGGTTCCTGCAGGGCCTACGCCACCCGGTTGGGTGCCATTCACCGTCACGGTGAGAGGAAGACAACCGGAAGGGATGTGGCAAGTGGCAGCCCGTGACACTATGTCACGTTTCTGCCAACTACACGTACAGGCTATGGAGGGAACTCCATACGCACTCGTTCCAGTGGAGGGACGAGCTCAGCATGTGTGGGAAGAGAGGTACCTAGAGGCAACAAACCCGAGTTGCCCAAGGTACAACCCCGCGGAGGCAAATCTCAGCCTCCAAATGAGGGCGGGAAACGCTGTGATGGACAGCCAAGCTGTTCATATGGAGCATCTCGCCACCAAGCTCAAGGAGAGCACAAGCCGTGGAGATCATTTTGAGAGTGCTCACAGTGCACTCCGCAATGTACTCCTTCCGACGATCAAGCGACTGAATGAACAACACAATCAGTTGCGTCGTCTGAAGAAGGCAAAGAAGAAGAGCCGTGTTGACATTGCGGCGTTGCAAGAGCTGGTGCAGACCCTAACCCAGCAGAATGAGGACCTTGCTCAAGAGCGGGACGACGCTATTGAGGAAGGACAAGGCTGGGAAGAGGACTACAACCAGGCTATGGACGAGGTGCATGCATTGCAGGACCTCGTGCCCCCGGTATTGGGCGTACCGGTAGTCTTGGGTCTTCCAGCCATGGGAGAACCTGGAATGGGAGAAGAGGTGGTAGACCCCGAGCCACCAGCAGAGGTACCGGAGGAGGACGACCCACAGGAGGTCGAGTTCTACTCCGAGTAGGGGGTTACGGTTGCCAAGTAGGGCAGCTAGGGTAGCGTAACCCAACTTTTGTAATCGGTGACATGTCGTGTAGACAGTAGCGTATGTATAGGTAGTGACGACATGAGCACGACTTCTCGGAGATCCGAGAATAATGTATCTTGTATAAAGTTTATGCTTTATCAATATATGTGAATGTTGTGCAAGTTAATCATGCGTCGCTTCAATACTTACTCCTGTTTATGGAATTTTGAGTAAGACATGTGCTAATTGCTGCTGTGTTGAATTTCAGAATGACGCGTACTCGTGCCAACCCCGATGTTGGAGGTACTAGCCAAGGGGGAGAGACCTCCCAACCACCTCCCGAGGACTCCTCGGGACAGCAGCAGCAACAGCAACAGCAAACACCGCCACCGCCACTGCCAACGGTTACATTGGCCGACATTGTCGCGGCAATGGCGGGTTCACATCAGCAGCATACAGAGCTGCTGCAAACGTTAATTGCGAATACGTCTCGCCCAGAGAGACGTCAAGATCGTGAGGAGCGCCAACAGAGCTCCTACTCTGACTTCCTGGCGACTCATCCCCCTGTATTCTCAAGGGCGGATGAACCACTTGACGCGGACAACTGGCTCCGCGCCATAGAGATGAAGTTCGGGCTGCTCCAAATCAGCGAGCAGCGCAAGACTCAGTTCGCGGTCCAGCAGCTCCAAGGATCCGCGAGCGCGTGGTGGGCCAACTTTTGTGCTTCACAACCCACCGACCGAGTGATGACCTGGGCGGAGTTCCGGACGGCCTTCCGGGCCTATCATATACCGCCCGGTTTGATGAAGAGGAAGACGCAGGAATTCCTACACCTGCAACAAGGGAGCCGGAACGCGCTGGAGTACTCCAGAGCGTTCAACGATCTCGCACTCTACGCGTCGTATCATGCAGATACGGACGAGAAGCGGCGGGACCACTTTTACCAGGGGCTTAACCCGCTCCTGAAGGACAAGCTGGCGATGTTCAATCGCGGCAGCCTCAACGACATAATTGATGCTGCGATTGTTCAGGAAGACTCCGGCAAGGAGTTGGCGGCGGCAGAGCGAAAGCGAAGCGCGCCGCAGAGCAGCGGAGAAGGAGGCGGTCCTTCTCAGAAGTTTCGGATGGTGAATCGCCCACCATCAGGTCCGCGCTGGCAGCCACCACAGCGGTCGATGCCGTTCCGCGGTCGGCCGTATTCTTCACCGGCATTCCGGCCGGCACTGCCAGCACCACCGCAACAACAACAGCAGCAGCGGGCGATGCCGCGTGCGTTTGCACCTCCGCAACGCATGCCGGGCTTTCGTCCACCAAGTACTCCACCAGCAGCGGCCACATGTTACAAGTGTGGTCGTCCAGGACACTTCGCGAGCAGTTGCCCGGAGAGGCAAGGCGGCGGAGTGGTACCACAGTTTCCGGGGAGGAATCAACCCCGGAACCCTACTAATGCGCGGCGGGCAAACCCTAGGCCCGGCACTGTCCACCAGCTTGCCATTGAGGACGTGCCGGAGGGCGAGCCAATCCTTGCGGGTATGTTCCAACTCCACCAGCATCCCGCTATAGTACTATTTGATTCAGGCGCCACGCATAATTTTATTAGCCAAGCTTTCATTGCTAAACACAGCTTGCCAATACTACCCACCGATAGTCCATATTTAATTTGTTCACCGGGTGGGAAGATTTCAGCAAGCGTAATGGTCTCCAAAGCACCATTATGCTTAGCGGGTAGAGTGTACCCCACGTCTCTCATTATCTTAGAGGGACAGAAGGTCGATGTCATCCTAGGGATGTCGTGGTTAAACCGCCACGGCGCTGTTTTAGACACCGTCCTCCGAGTCGTGCACTTAAACTCAGGAGTGCACGGTTCTCACTCATTATTTCTGGACAGTCCAGAAATAAAACTTCCAAGTGTCTATCAAGCCACAACCATCAGATTGGAAGACATTCCAGTGGTCCGAGAATTCCCTGATGTATTCCCGGATGATTTGCCGGGGATGCCACCCGATAGAGAGGTGGAGTTCAAGATTGAACTTGCACCGGGAACCATGCCAATATCCCGAAGGCCGTACAAGATGGCGCCCAAGGAGTTGGCTGAACTGAAGACTCAGCTCACGGACCTTCTGGAGAAGGGTTTTATTAGGCCGAGCTCCTCGCCATGGGGCTGTTCGGCATTATTTGTCAAAAAGAAGGATGAAACGTTGCGGCTTTGCGTGGACTACCGTCCATTAAATGCCGTAACCATCAAGAACAAGTACCCGTTGCCACGGATCGACATGTTGTTTGATCAGTTGGTCGAAGCAAAGGTCTTTTCCAAGATGGATTTAAGATCCGGGTACCATCAGATTAAGATCAGGGCTGAGGACATTCCAAAGACAGCTTTTTCGACAAGGTACGGACTTTATGAGTACCTGGTCATGTCCTTTGGCCTCACCAATGCTCCAGCTCACTTCATGTACTTAATGAACTCGGTGTTCATGCCGGAGCTGGACAAGTTTGTCGTGGTCTTCATCGACGACATCCTGGTATATTCCAAGTCGGAGGAAGATCACAAGAAACATCTGCGTATAGTCTTGCAACGGCTGCGGGATCACAAGTTATACGCAAAGTTCAGCAAATGCGAGTTTTGGATATCGCAAGTGCCTTTCCTCGGGCATATCATCTCAGCGGAGGGTATCGCTGTGGACCCGAGCAAAATCACGCAAGTGCTGAATTGGAAATCCCCGAGAACTGTTCATGAGGTACGGAGTTTCCTCGGACTCGCGGGATATTATCGGAGGTTCATTCCGAACTTCTCGAAGATTGCCAAGCCAATGACAGAGCTGCTGAAGAAGGCTACCAAATATGTTTGGAGTCCAGCATGTGAAGCAGCATTCAAGGCTTTAGTCAAGCACCTGACATCAGCACCGGTTTTGGCGCAGCCAGACACAACAAAACCGTTCGATGTGTACTGCGATGCATCCGGCATTGGGCTCGGATGTGTGTTGATGCAAGACCGAAGGGTGGTCGCGTATGGGTCACGGCAGCTTAGGAATCATGAGCAAAATTATCCAACTCACGACTTGGAGCTCGCTGCCGTGGTACTTGCACTGAAAATGTGGAGGCACTACCTACTCGGTAACCTCGTACATTTATATACCGACCACAAAAGCCTCAAGTACATATTCACTCAGAAGGAGCTGAACATGAGGCAACGAAGATGGTTAGAACTGATAAAGGATTACGAGATAGAGATCCATTATCATCCGGGCAAGGCAAACGTTGTGGCAGACGCGCTAAGCCGCAAGTCACACGTCAATAATCTGACCATCACACCGTTGGGAGAGAGCGAACCACCACTCCATGTGATTCCACACGGAGCTCTCTACAACCTAGCTTTGATCCCCACCATCCGTGAAGAGATAGCGGCAGCCCAGAAGAATGACAAGGGCATGTCACATTTACGGAGACGTGTAGACAGTGGGGAGTTGAAATGTTTCCGGAAGGACGGAGACGGCGTCCTATGGTTCAAGAACCGGATCGTCGTACCCCGAAACCCGGAGTTACGGAAGAAAATCTTTGATGAGGCTCACTTATCAAAGTTTTCTATTCACCCCGGCAGCAACAAGATGTATCAAGAACTCAGAAGCAAGTTTTGGTGGACACGGATGAAGCGAGAGACTGCAAAATACGTGTCCGAGTGTGATACATGTCGACGGGTGAAGGCAGACCACATGCGGAAACCGGGACTGCTGCAACCACTGGGCATTCCTGCCTGGAAGTGGGAGGACGTGAGCATGGATTTCGTCGTCGGTTTACCCACCACCTTACAGAAACATGATTCTGTGTGGGTGATCGTCGATCGGCTCACCAAAGTTGCCCATTTCATCCCGGTCAACACCAACTACAACGCCAAGAAGTACGCTGAACTGTACATCTCACGGATCCTATGCTTATACGGCGTACCCCGTACTATCGTATCGGACCGGGGCACTTTATTTGTGTCCCGTTTTTGGGAGCAGCTCCACGCTGCCTTGGGGACGAAGCTGATCCGTAGTTCAGCCTACCACCCGCAGACGGATGGGCAAACGGAGCGGGTAAATCAAATCTTAGAAGACATGCTACGAGCTTGCGCTATCGACCACGGCAAGAATTGGGATGATCACTTGCCGTTAGCCGAGTTCTCGTACAACAATGGGTACCAAGCCAGCATCAAGATGGCGCCCTACGAGGCGCTATACGGGAGAAAATGCCGCACACCATTGAATTGGTGTGAGTCTGGCGAGAGGGTTACCTTCGGGATTGATCTTGTCAACAACGCGGAAGAAAAGGTTCGAGTAATTCAAGCGAACCTAAAAGCCGCTCAATCCCGACAGAAACAGTATGCGGACCGGAGAAGGCGTCCGTTACAATTCGAAGCTGGAGACCACGTATATCTACGAGTGTCTCCAATGAAGGGCGTAAACAGATTTGGGGTGAGAGGAAAGTTAGCACCCCGATTCATCGGTCCATTCCAGATTACCGAAAGATGTGGATCGGTGGCATACCGGCTAAGATTACCAGAAGCACTTTCCGGTGTGCACGACGTCTTTCACATTTCCCAGCTGAGGAAGTGTCTCAAGCTATCAACTACCGTTCAGCTGGAAGACATTGAAGAACTGCAACCGGATCTCACCTATCGGGAGGAACCGGTGCAGATTATTGATGAAAAGGCCAGAACCACACGCAACCGTACGTTGTGGTTCTACAAGGTTCTGTGGAATAATCACTCCATGGATGAAGCGACATGGGAGAGCGAAGAATTCCTTCGCACTAATTACCCCGACTTTCTCACGTCGCATATCCGGTAATTTTTCCACCGTCCTCTCTCTCATTTTCACCTTATAATCTCGGGACGAGATTCTTTTAAGGGGGGAGGAATGTAAGGGCCTCAGTTTTTGACACCCATTTGCAGTGTTCATCCCCACACCACACACCTCATTTGAGGAAAAATGATGAACACAAATAAAGAGCAAGTAACAATTATCAACATGCTCATTAGGGAACAAACTCACACATTGCAAAAGTGGTACTTCCCACATGTGATATAGATGGGCTGGACATATGAAAACTCCTACACTTTGCCAAGGATGTCCATGCCAAGTTTCACCCAAATTCAAAACATTTTTGAGGTCATCTTGGGTGTAGATAGGAAAGGGGCAGTTTGAAAACATATTCAAATTCAAACTGTTTTCACCCACTGAATTTAAAAGTGGAAGGCATATTCTTGCTCAGCACATTTTTGTGAGCTCACACACCAATTTTCACTCCATTTGGAGTTGATCTTGACATGAGCTAAGGGGGAGAAATTCAAACTTTATTTGAATTTCAAACTGCACTTGTGCTGAAATTCATTCAAACCAAACCTCATTTGAACTTTGATCAATTCAAATGGCTCTTGGGTGAATAATTTGAGTTGCCAAGGGTAGAATAGGGTTCACTGTTTACCACAGCTGTTAGGAATAAATTTCAGAGGTTAAAAGAGGAGTGGGACCCACATGTCAGCCTCAGCCTCAAGGCAAACCGACTGAACCACAGTTCAGTCGGTTCCCGGCTGTTGTGCGCGCGCGCCACCGAAGGGGGCAGCCGGCGCCAGCTCCTGCTGCGTGCCCCAAGCCGGAGACCGGCCGACCGGCCTATTTATTCCCTCCCCGGCGTGCTTCAGTCGCCATTCCCCGAGCTGCCGACGTGCACGATCCATTTCTCCACTGCCATCACCGGCGCTCGAGTTCCTGCTGGATCGAGCTGATCGCAGCTTCCTCTTTCCACTCCAGGGTCCCAGCCAGGTACTAGCGACCATCCTCCATCCTTCCCATTGATAGAAATCGATTGAAACCGAGTGATATCGGCTGTGCCGAAAGATCAAACTCGGAACTGGAAACCGCCGCACCTCGGGCTCTCGTGGACAGCCCAACCTGGGCGTTGTCACGCCCGAGCCAAGGCACCCTTGGACGCGCAAGTGATCGGTGCTGCTCATCCCCGAGCCACAGCTCGAGTGGTTGCTCACCGGCGGCGAATTTCCACTTTTCCCCTTTCTGTGTGCAGAACGACCCTCGGGTACGATTCTGTTTAATTCGTGCTCTAGAAAGGATTAGAGGGCCTCAGGCCACTCCCACACGAACTAGACACGGTGACGCACAAGTTGCCTTCACAACTCTGGGCCGGAGAACTTCTGTGCCCGGCGTAATTCAAGGTCTACTAATGGCGGAACGCACGGGGGGTATCGGGCGCACGGTGAGGACCTATTTCGGGCCTTCCCCGAGCTACCCCGAGTTCATGTCGACCTTCTCTGAGGTCCACTGATGCTCCCCGACCGATTTCCCAAGTAGCTGAGGCACTAGGAGCGTCAGCCGACATGGCCGAAGTCGTTCCGATATGGCGGCTCGTCGCCGACCATGCTCCGGCCGTTGTCATGAGCAGCTGACCCTCGGATCATGTTCCCCAAGTGAAAGTAGGCAGGGGCGGCCAGAATCAAGAAGTTTGAAGCGGTACAGCAGCCAGCGGCGAGCTCTCCGGCGAGGTCCCTCGGCGGCGGAGCGCGGGTGTCGCGAGGTTGAAGAAGGGGGTGGACCCCAGCTGTCAGCGGCCGATATTTTGAATCGGGATCCGGCTGCGGCCGGGATCGGGTGTGCTGGCGCGCAAAAGCCTTGTGGGCCGCGGTGTGCTGTCGCTTCGGCGTGCGACGCGTGTCCCCTGGGCCCACGCGCGAGTTTACACTTTTCCCCGATTTTCAGATTTCCTTCAAACTTCAAATCCTTATAACTTTGGCTAGAAAGCTCCAAATTGAGTGAACCAAATTTTGCTGGATTCAGCTCTTTGAGTACTTTCCAGAAAATCAAGTGTCACTTCATGAAATTCCTTAATTCTCCAGAATTAATTCCTTAAAGTTTAAACTGTTAGGAATTTTAACTGGAGAATCATTTGGAGGAAAATCCTGAAATTTTGCTGAGATGTTCACCAAAATATCCTTGAACTACCATAAAAATTTCAGATCCATTTGAGCTCATTTAGTCCACCTAATGGTGTGATTAGTAAAACTGTTCCAGAGAAAATAGAAAATGTTCAGAAACATTTTCAGAATTTTCTCTGAAATTGTTTAGCTCATATCTTTAGTTAGAGACTTCCAAATTAAGTGAGACCAATTCCATTAGAACCCTCTGAAAATCTAGTTTTCAGAAAGTCATAGTTTGTTTCATGAAAATACCTAGAACACCCTAAAAGCCTTTAATTAAGGTCAAGGACATAATTATTTGTGGAGGGCTCAAATGAGCTTTGCTGCAACTAAAACTTGACCAAGTCTCTGTTTAGGTTGTAACCAAGCCACAGTAAAAGTTTCACAGTCATTAGGTCTATCTAGTAAAGGTTATAGACTTCACAACTTCAAAGTTAATACAAAAGCATTTAATTAATACATACATTGTTCTTATCATGTAGTCGCTAAGGTCGAGGAGGAACCCGAAGTCCTAGACTTCGTTACTCCGGAGGAACAGCTAGCCTACGACCAAGAGCAGCAAGGCAAGCCCCGGTTTGCATTAACCATTTTATAAATTTTTATTGTTTTGAGCACATACTTGTTTTCTTTATGTTGTGCATCAGAGTCTTGTTTGGAAACCCCACTGCATAGCCAAGAAAACCATGGGTTGGGGTTTAGGATTGCAAACCCCGTTAGCCACTGCATTGCTAGGATAGAGTAGGATTCGGTACAAGTCGAGTAGTTGGAACTACTCGCGAGAATAGGCTAGAGGCACATTGCTCGGGTAGAGATAGCACATGATACACATGGCAAGAAAATGAGACCGAGCGGAGAGTAAGGGCAGCAGGACTTTGGGGCCTGTGTGCTGTAGCTCCGCTTGTGTCGATTGAGGACCGAGCCGTGTGCGGGCCTGTTGAACAAGATAGAACAGTACCGAAGACCTACCGGCTATATGGGAACCGGGAAACTGATGTAACTCGGGTAGCTGGGTATTGAGGCATTGCCCGTCGTTCAGAGGGTAGGTTGAGAGCTCGAGGTGTAAATCAGCTGGCGGCACAGAGATGCGCGTGCAGGGACCTCTTGCTCGGGACGATGGGACCGGTTCAATATTTGGCTAACGGGTGAAAGGTAGTCGCGTACGGCGTCCGTGATGGTTGTTGTAGGCAACATCGAGTACGGGCGTACGTGACGGGTTGTTCGGGTAACCCTGCAGGTGTAAATCGATTATAATCGCCGTCCCTCGCGGTCAGTGAGTACCACTTGTTCACTGTACCGTGACGTAGAAAGAACAGGCTAGTTACATGTTAAAATGTTGCTGATTGAAAGTTGGATATTGATTGTTAATGATATGTTGTAGCTTAGTGCTAACTAAAGTTCTTTTCAACTTTGGGCAGAGTACATGAGAGAAATGCGTTTCTTGTTTGATTGCGGCTCTCTCATGTGCCTTAGCGTAAAGTTCTCCACAACCTGCTGCTAAAACTTGAAAGTAAGGTTCTACTAATTAGGCGAGTCCTTGCAAATGATTTTTACCTCATGCAACCCATCACCCTCATGTAGAAGTTTCATGTTTAGGTGAGACGGGTCAGACTTGCTGAGCCTTCGTGCTCACTGCTTGTGTTTGAAGCTTTTGCAGGGTTCTATGAGGAAGGGACTCCCGAAGAGGAGACGGAACCCCAGGAGGGGAACCCCGTCGAGTGGGAGTCGTGCACGCCGCAGAGTTAGTGTGCGAGTGTGCTAGCAAGGACACGTTCGAGGGCTGAACGTGCACTTGATGCTTAGTCTACGCCCGCGAGTGTGGACTAAACTTATTTTGATGTAAACATGTTAATAAACTTGTTTATGTAATAAAGCTTCCGCTTCCGCTTTGTACCTTTGACGTGTGTTATACGGTGTTGTGCAACGCAGCACCCCTCAGCGTGATCCTGGCTCGACAGGACCAGTGGGGTCGTGTCAGTCCGGTATTGGGCTCGGCTGCGTGTTGATGCAGGAAGGACGTGTGGTCGCGTATGGCTCGCGCCAATTTCGAAACCATGAGAAGCATTACCCAACTCATGATCTTGAGCTTGCTGCTGTGGTTTTGGCGTTAAAAATGTGGAGGCACTATCTCCTGGGGAATTTGGTGCATCTCTACACCGACCACAAGAGTTTGAAGTACATTTTTACCCAGAAGGAGCTGAATATGAGGCAAAGGAGGTGGTTAGAACTAATCAAAGATTATGAGATTGAGATTCATTACCACCCTGGCAAGGCGAATGTGGTTGCCGATGCGCTGAGTCGGAAATCACATGTCTATAACCTCACCATTACACCGGTGGAGGAGGAAGATCCAAGCTTGCACTTGGTTCCTTATGGATCACTCTACAACCTTGCTCTCATCCCTACTATTAGGGAGGACATCCTTGCAGCTCAGAAAGTTGATAAGGGCATGGCACATCTCCGAAGACGGATAGACAACGGGGAAATTAAATGTTTCTGGAAAGATGATGAGGGGACGCTATGGTTCAATGACCGCATCGTCGTACCCCGGAATATGGAGCTGAGGAAGAAGATTCTTGATGAAGCTCACTTGTCTAAATACTCCATTCATCCGGGCATCAACAAAATGTACCAAGATTTGAAAAAGAAATTTTGGTGGACACGGATGAAGTGGGAAGTGGCGAAGTACGTATCCGAGTGTGATACGTGTGGACGAGTGAAAGCTGATCATATGAAGAAATCAGGGCTTCTGCAACCCCTGAAAATCCCGGCATGGGAATGGGAAGATGTGAGCATGGATTTCGTTGTGGGATTACCCCCGAATTCCAACAAGCATGATTCCATTTGGGTAATCGTTGACCGATTAACCAAGTCGGTTCACTTCATTCCTGTGCATACACATTACAACGCCGGCAAGTACGCGGAGCTGTACATAGCGAGAATTCTATGCTTATATGGAGTACCCAAGACCATAGTCTCAGATCGAGGTGCGTTATTCGTGTCTCGTTTTTGGGAGCAGTTGTACGCTGCATTGGGTACTAAGCTGATTAGGAGCTCCGCCTATCACCCTCAGACAGATGGGCAAACAGAGAGGGTGAATCAGGTGCTAGAAGACATGTTGAGGGCGTATGCCATCCACCACGGTAGAAACTGGGCTGATCACCTACCGTTGGCGGAATTCTCGTACAATAACGGATATCAGGCGAGTATCAAGATGGCGCCATATGAAGCTCTCTATGGTCGTAAATGCCGCACCCCACTAAACTGGTGTGAGTCCGGTGAAAGGGTCACATTTGGGGTTGATGTGGTGAACGACGTCGAAGAGCGCGTTCGGATGATTCAAGCCAACTTGAAGGCCGCTCAATCCCGGCAGAAAAGCTACGCTGATAAGAGGCGTAGACCGCTGCACTTTGACGTCGCGGAGCACGTGTACCTCCGTGTATCTCTGATGAAAGGCGTGCACCGGTTCGGCATGAAGGGGAAGCTCGCTCCCCGTCTCATTGGACCCTATGCCATCACCGAGAAGTGTGGACCAGTGGCGTATAGACTAGAACTACCAGCATCTCTTGCTGGTGTTCACGACGTTTTCCATGTTTCACAACTGCGAAAACGTCTGAAGTATATTGCTACTGTTCCCATGATGAACATCGGGTGGCAATTATTGATGAGAAGGTTCGGACCACACGTAGCCGAACGTTGTGGTTCTACAAGATACTCTGGAGTAACCACACGGCCAAAGAAGCAATGTGGGAGAGCGAGGAATTACTTCGCTCAAACTACCTGGATTTCATGGCGTCTCATCACGGGTAATCTCCTCTTACATCATCGTCTCTTCTTTTATAATCTCGGGACGAGATTCTTTTAAGGGGGGAGATGTAAAAGCCCAAGAAAGGGACTTGTAAAAGTGATCATTTTCATCACCTCACAATACCATAGCTCCTCTTGTGGATGTCTCATGAACACTTGTGAAGAGCAAGTAACCACCATCAAAAAGGGTGATTAGAGGGGAAAGCCCTAACTTCCAAAAAGTAGGATTGCTACACATGAACACGAAAGGTTGAGCTCACCCCTAGACCTTATATATTCTTGGGAAGGCTCAGGCCACATTTCATGCAAATCCAATACTTTTTGGGTCACTTTTCGAGGCATTTGAAAAAGGGGCCAATTTGAATGTAAATTCAAATTGCAGCAACTTTCATTACTTGAATTCAAAAGTTGACTTCATATTCAAACTCAGCACATTTTTCTGAGTTAGTCCCCCAATTTTATCTCCATTGGAGCTCATCTTGTCGGGAGCCAAATTTGCATGAATTCAAAACTGAATTTGAATTTCAAATTCAAATGGCCAGCAAATTTAGCCAAACCAGTTTTAAACTTAGGAAACCAAATTCAAACTGTGACTTGGTGCTTAAGTCTCTCATTCAATGGAGAGTAGCTGGGATATTTACGGAAGAATTTGGAAAAAGGGTTAGAGGGGAGGGGGACCCACTGGTCAGTGAGCCACTCAATCTTGCAACCAAAGTCACCGGGGATCTTCTCTCGGGTCTGACTCGAAGCAACCGACGCACCTCCGGGCGCCACCGCGTGAACCACAGAGAACACCTCCTGCTTCCTCCCTCGAGCTGGCAAGCTGTTCCCGACTTGTTCACCGCACAAAGCCGTCGGGCGCTCACAGCACCACCAAACCGAGGGTCTGTTCCTACCCGCACGAGAAAAGAACCGAGGTCACGCCGCCACTTAAACTCGATCGAGAACTTGGCAAAACCACCGCGCACAGCGCCTTCCGAGCGGCAAAACCACACCGGTTGCTCATTCTCTACCTCCTCGGCACAAAAACATTCAAGTTTCAGACCTCCTAACCCTAGCTCGGCGGTCCTTGGCGACGGCCGAGAAAACTGCCGTAGCTCGGCTCACTGTGACAGCCCAACCGAGGGACTTCCATGCCCGAGTAAGGACACCCACGGACGCACCGGCTAACCGTGCTACTCCTCCCAAAACCTCAGAGCACGCCGTGGATCATCGAGCTCCAATTCAGTAATTTGTTCTCTGCGCATGCAAAGTGACCCCGGGTCAGAATCCCTCAAAATTCGATCGCAAATATTGCTTTTAGGCCATCAAATCGTGCACACGTGATATAGAGTAGTCGGCGACCAATTTCTCTTCACAACCCTAGCCTTAAATGCCATATAGACCGAGAATTTCCATCTTTTCCGAGCTCAACTATGGCGGCATGGATCGGGCGCACGGTGAGAACCCATTTGGAGGTGTATTCATGCGCCGGTCCTTACCTGCCGTGCCTCCCTAGCATCCACTGGTTCTTTAGAGCGGATTGGCTGAGTTTTTGGCGGGCTAGGACCGCAGGCGACGGGGCCGAACATCCCCCGAGGCCGCCGCACGTCGCCGGCACAGTTCCAGTCCCCTAGCGCCCAGCCCGAGCCCACAACCAAGTTCCCCGACCCCAAAAACCCCCCGGGCGGTGAGTCTCCGGCCGTGAGACGGCCGGGAACGCTCAGCCGGTGAGGCGCCGCCTCGGTTCGGCGAGGTGAGCGCGCGCGGGAAGAATAGGTCAGAGGAAGAAGGGTGCGGCTGGCCCACCGGTCAGTGAGTGAATTTTATATCTGGATCATATGTGGCTCGGGATCACGTGTGGCTGCGTGCGGGGTAACCCTGTAGCCCGTGTGTTCTCGGATTTCACTGGCTGAGATTTAAAACGTGGGCCCAAGTCTTTTTCCAATAGCAAAACAATTCCAGTTTCAGCCCAAACTTTAGAAATTCATAACTTTGGTTAGAAGTGTCCAAATCCAGTGAACCAAATTTTGTTGGATTCATCTATTTGAGTACTATCCAGAAAAACAAGTTTCAGCTCATGAAACCTAATAGTTTTCCAGAATTAATTCCCTAAAATTTAAATTGTTGGGAATTTTATCTGGAGAACTACTTTATGAAAAATTCTGAAATTTGGCTGAGAGGTTCATTGGAGAATCCTGGTGTCACAGTAAAATTTTCAGACTCATCCAAGTTCATTTAGTCCCCCTAATGGTGTGATTAAGTGAACTGCTCTGAGAAAATAGAAAAATGTAAAGAAGCATTTTTCAGATTATCTCAAATCTTGTTTAGGGAATAACTTCCTCTAGAATTCTTCAAATTACATGAAACCAATTCCATTAGAACCATCTCAAATTCTAGTTTCCAGAAAGTAATGATTCGAACCATGAAAACCCCTGGAATTCCGTAGAGGCTCTAATATTGACCAAATAGGCTTTTATTTGTACAAAGCTCAAATGAACTTTGTTTCAAATGAAACTTGGTCAAGACTCTGATTAGGACCCTACCAAGCCACCATAAAAAATTTCAGAACCAATGGGGAGGGCTAGCTAGATTTATGGTAATTACATATTCAAGTTCAAACATCGCATTTAAATTGACATATGGTATATCGTTCACGTGTAGTTGCTGAAGGTGAGGAAACTCTGGAAGTGCTCGACTTCCTTCTTCCGGACGAAGCCCTAACCACTGACCAGCAGCAATAAGGCAAGCCCCGGTTTGCATTAACCCTTTTATAAAGTTTTGCTTTGTTCACATGTTTAGTGTGAGGTATGGATGTGCATTAGGTGTAGGATGGATGAAACCCAAATGCATAACCAGAACTTTCCTAGAAGAGTGAGGGTAGTGTCTAAGGCCTCGAGTATACAGGCTATGCTCATTGATTCTTAGGACTTTGGTATAAGTCGAGGAGTTGGAATCTACTCGCGAGTTAGGCTTGGGAACACACGGGATTGGTCGAGTGATGTGAGATCACTTTAGTAATGAAAATGAGACTAGGCAGGGGCTAGGGCGCAGCAAGAGGAAGTCTTGTGTGTGCAGCCTTGTCTGTGTCGATTGAGGACCGATCCGTGTGTGGCCCTGTTGAGCAAGTATTGAACGTACCGAAGGCATATCGGATATATGGGTCCCAATAAACTGATGTAACCTAAACCTCCGGGCGTCGAGGCATAGCACACCGATTTATAGGTGTAGGTTGAGGGCAGCAAGGTGGAAATCTGCTAATGGGCATAGAGAGATGATCCGTGTTGGGAACCTCCTGTCCGTTTTGGTGCGACCGGTTCGACGTTTGGGCTGTTGGGTGAAAGGTTGTTCCATACGACATCGAGTGAGCGTGCTGTGCAGCTCCACGGGTGGGCGTACGTGACGTGCTCTTTGGGTATCCCTGCAGGTGTATATCAAGTCGATTCGCCATCCCTCACGGTGAAGAGTACCACTTGGTCACTGAGTCGTGACGTAGGCTAATATATGAAACGTGATGATTCAATATTGCTGTTATGGTATAATTGTATTGCTACATGTGTGCCAACAAATATTGCTCACTAAATTTCATATCCATGAAGTGTTAACTTGTGGCTAAAAGATCAACTAAGGATGAACTTGTAGGCGTGTCCGTTTGCTGCAATCTTACCGTCCCATGTTCATTGTACCCTACATGTAGAGTTTCATGCCTAGGTGAGTCGGTTAAGTCTTGTTGAGCCATCGTGCTCATGGTTGCTGCATAAGTGTTTTTCAGGTGAGGAGCCACCCACGGACTCGGGTTACGAGTCCACCGGCGAGGGTTACCCTACGTCGGGGACCACGGCTGAGTGGGAGCCGTACACGCCGCGCTGAGCTGAGGAGTGCAGCTAGTGTGGGTTGTCCTAGGGCTGGGCAACCGACTTTTGCTAGATAGGTGGCGTGAGTTGTATAAACTTAGCTTCTGCTTTTGTAATCCAAATATTAGTTTGTAACTGAAGTCTTGTACTAGTTTGTACATATTCAGTTGGTTTTTTATGTAATATAAGGTTGTTCTTATGATGTGTGCTGTCGGGTGTCGCATCGTGCGGCACCACCCTCTGTGATCCTGGATGAGCGGATTCCGGTCCGCCACATCAGATTTGGAGTAAACCAATATGTCGTCGATGAATACCATGACGAACTTGTCTAACTCCGGCATGAACACAGAATTCATCAAATACATGAAGTGTGCCGGAGCATTGGTTAACCCAAATGACACGAAAATAGCTTCACACCCACAAGTTGATCGAACAAGATGTCGATGCGGGACAAAGGATACTTGTTCTTTATCGTGACAGCATTTAGAGGACGGTAATCAACACATAACCGTAGTGTTTCGTCCTTCTTAACGAAAAGCGAAGAGCAACCCCAAGGTGAAGAACTTGGTCTTATGAAACCCTTGCTCATGAGTTCATTCAGTTGCTCTTTCAACTCCGCTAGCTCGTTAGGTGCCATCTTGTACGTCCTTCGTGAGATAGGCGTCGTTCCCGTCGCCAGTTCAATCTTGAACTCAATGTCCCGTTCGGGCGGCATGCCCTCTAAATGATCGGGAAATACATCGGGATAATCACGTACCACCGGAATATCTTCAAGCTTAAACGCTTCCGTGTGGTAGGCCTCTACCATATCTGGGTATTCGCTGTCTAAAAACAGCATGTGCTGTCCGTGAATCGGCGAGTCAATCTGGACAGTCCGGTTACCGATATTGAGAACGGCATCGTGACGATTTAACAAAGACATCCCCAATATTATGTCTATCTTCTGCCTATCCAACATAATCAGCGATGTCGGGTAAATTTTTCTGCCCAAACACAAAGCTGCTCGGGACACAATCTGATTAGCAAAGATATTTCCTCCCGGTGAACGGATAAGATAACTCGTTGTGGGAGTATTGGTGGATAATTGGTGCTGATCCACGCATGTTTTGCTGATAAAATTGTGGGTTGCACCGGAATCAAAAAGTATAAGAACGGGCACATCTTTGAGAGTAAACATGCCCGCTAACACCGGTGCTCCCTCCGGGACATCCTCAATAGCAAGATGTTGCACACTCCCGGATTGCAATGCTGTTATATTGACTTGAGCAGGTGGCGGCATACCACCTGATGATGATGGTTGTCTGGTGTTCAACAACTTCTTCTGGCATTCTTGCCTAAAATGCCCAGAACGGCGGCAATAAGAACACAGGTGTTTCCCCGGTTCTTCGTTGACTTGTGGTTGAGAAGTTGATGTACTTGGCTGCAGCAATGATGCAACAGGTGTCATTCGTTGCTGCGACAATGGTGTTGCTTCAAGACATGATTCTTGAGCAGGAAATCTGTACTGAGTTGATCTTACTGGCGCTTCCCATAGTTCATCCGATGGTGTGTGATACACCACACGGTATTTACGAGGAACAACTGGTGTGTCTTCTTGCACATCATCTTGGTCCCTCTTCTCTGCTTGACACTCAAGTGTCGCTTGTTCTTGCAGCAGAGCAGCACTGATCAACTCGGTGTAATTGCCTTGATTGAACAAAGCTAATTTATCTTTTAATACGGCACTCAGGCCATAGAAAAAGTAGTCACAACTTGCAGCATCGCTCGTCGCATAAGCAGGAGCATATTGTGCCAAAAGGTTGAACCGTTTGACATAATCGAGGACACTCATGTCCCCCTGCTTCAAGTTCCTGAATTCTTGCTGCTGGGCCTTGATAAAACCCATAGGAATGTGATGAGCATGGAATGCTTCACGAAATTCCATCCATTCCACTTGATGGCCTTCCAGAACGGTGGCAAGAAAAGCGAACCACCAATTGCCGGCGGCTCCATGGAGCTGTTGAGCTGCAAATAATGTCTTCTGATACTCATCGCACTCAAACGCTCTAAACTTTGACTCCATAACCTGAAGCCACTGATCAGCTTCCACTGGTTCATTGGCTTCTGTGAAAATTGGCGGTTGTGTCGCCAAGAAGTCCAAATAGGCGTTCTGAGGTGGAACAACCTGTTGCGTTCGTTGGAGTAAGCCCTGTTGTACCAAGGCTTGGAGTAGTCTTGTATTCTCTTGACTTGACTCGACCATATGAGCAAGGACATCCACCCATACCGTTGATGGCGGTGCCCGTGGTGGAGTCGAGTCATCACCGTCTCGGCGAGAACTTTCAGCCCTACTCGGATAATGAGTACGCACCATACTGCAAAAGCATAATCTTGACGGGAGTGAAAACTTGATCTCAGCAGTATATGAAAGTATGAAAAACATGAACATGCTAAAACTTTATGAAAGCATAACAAAATTTCATGTTTAGACATCTTCCTAAAGCCAACATAAACAGTCCCCTATTCTGTACAGAACAGACCTTTCTGTACTTAATCCAGATTTAGATCCGGTTAGAAGCATTTTCTTAACTCAAGTTGAATACCAAATTTAAATTTAACTTCAGAATCTTTTCAAGGAGTACTCACGTTCCCCTAGATCATTTCTGTATCAAAAGTTATGATTGTTCAAAGTTGACAGAGTTTCTGGATAAAATTTGTCGGCATCTCCCTTGTATGTGGCTGTTTTCATCACAGTTGTACATATAAATGGAGTACAATTCTGAAAAAACTATGAACTACAAAATCGTTTCAAATTTCATAATCTTTCCAACAGTGTATCATATGACCCGTAGAGATTTTTCTACAGAGTGTTATGGCTAATTTACAGAAACATCCAGAGAAGGTTGCAGCTGTTCTGTTTTCTGAACAGTTTGCATTCATCTGGATATTCAACCAGGTTGGCCTCTGATTTTGCTCTGGATTTCTACAGAAAAGTTGTAGAGAACTTTAAAAACCTTTCCAGAACTGTATCACACACCTCCATTGGGTCAATCTACTCATAGTTATGCTCTGTCAAAGTCCAGCAAAATTTCTGCCAGAACAGAGCACTCTGTTTTTTTAGATCAAAAGAAACCTAGAAAGACTCTTCTTTGAAGCTTAGTTCAAATGAAGAGCTCAGTAACTAACTTGTGTTTTCCAACATCCATTATTGGTTTGAAAGTTAGTCATGAATGATTTCTTCATAGGAAATAAGACTATCCAGTGTAGTACGGAGCGATGCACCGTAAGACATATGACGGTACTACGTTGCCTCACAAAAGAAAACCTAACCGGATTACAGCTGCATATACGTATCCTTAGGTGGCACTAAAACGGTCACTCGCAAACGTGCTCTACACACACTAAAGTTTTCATGGTTAGTACCTACATAAAACACACTCAATCATCAGGTTCGGCTACACACCGAACCCGGTACCAATACAGTTTATACACCCGTCCGTCATCACTCGCACGGGTATTCTCAAGCCAAACATGCCTTGAGCTACGTGTTCATGTTACTGACCACATGACGGGGTCTCCCATACTTGCCCGAAGCACGCCAGGGAAAGGTGTTGCTCGAATACCCCGAACGACATGAAGAGTCGTAGAGGATACTAAAGCGGGTCGGGTTACCTGCCACCCGTGGGGCTCCACCCTTCAGCTTGTGCGCACTGGTGGACAGCGCTTACGGGCACCCCCCAAGACATAAAATGTCCCGAGATGCACGATTTTCTAACAAACAATTAGTTTAGGTTGCCACCTTTATAATATGCTAATAGTAGTCCTTATGTGGGCCTAATACCGTTATCTCACCGTATCCTAAGTTTTTAACATAATATGATGCTCAATCCGTGCACTATCCCCAACACAGCTCTGATACCACGCTGACGGGGACCGCCGCTGAGCGACGCCTGAACAGGGCCTCGTTGGGTGGTGCCGCGATATGCGGCACCCAACAGCACACGGGTCGAAGAAACCCATCACATTACATAAATAGTTTGCGGAAGCATACAAAAGTATTTTGCAAATACTTATATTAAAGTAAGCTACAGCGGAAGACTAACTCTCACGACTCATTTCTAAACTAGCAACAAAGAAACAGTCCAGCCCACGGACGCTTCTTACTAGCAACACGAAGACAAACCGTAGCGGCGAGGATGCTCTTTGTGTAAACACTCGAAGGTTCCCGAGTCTTATCGGCATCCCTTCATAAGCATGAAGTCAATCCTGCAAAACAACTCTGATATCATCTGTGAGCATAACGCTCAGCAAGACTTAACCATCACCCTAGCCATGAAACTCTACATGAGGTTATGAACCTAAAGTAGGAAGGCATAAAGCATAGTTAAACTCGCCTAAAAGTGAATCATTACTTTCAGGTATTATTTGCAGCATTTTAAGTAACCTTGGGCATGCCACATCGGGAGTCCACAATCAAACAAGAAACATTTCCCCCGATGTAATTTGCTCACGGCATAAAAGAATCGAGTTTGCCCTAGCTATTCATCAATGATACATTACAAGGATAGTATGAACTTCAACCAATGTGATTAGTTCCTTTCTCATGCAAGTTCTTACTACGTTACGACTGTGAGAACAAGTATGCTCGGTCCATCCCGCGAGCGACGGTGATTCGAATCAATAACACCCGGACTATACGACACGCACGCCCGTACTCGACGTTGCCTACAGCAACCATCACTGACATCGTACGTGGCAGCCTTTCCCCCGTTTCACCCCCGTTGAATCGATCAAGTCGCCCTGTACAGTAGCCACTCTCATGGTGCACCTACCGACATGAGATGTCATGAGAATGTTACCCACATACTGCACACCGGCCGTCTCGCCAGAGGCGACCCGAAAAGGCTCAACGACAGCTTCCCGAGGTACATCGGTTTACGGGTCCCATATATCCAGCATGAGTCCGGTACACAACTCAAACTTGTTCAACAAGGCCGCATACGGATCGGTCCTTGACCGACACGGATAGGTATATAGCACTCAGGCCCCTATGTCCTGCTGCCCCTACCACCTTCCGGTCTCAACTTTAACTTGCTAATTTATTTTTGAACCACTCCTGTATGCCCCTGTTGTTCCTGAACATGCGAGTAGCATCTCACCACTCGATTTCTACCGAACCTTACTTAAGCATGGCATTTCTACACGGTGAAAGTAACCTACCCAATACTCCATGGGTTCATTTTGTTATGCAAGAGGAGTATCAAACAACTAGACCAAATGCACATTTCATATCTTAACAGAAAGTGAATACAAAGTAAAAACTTAAAAGCTGTTAAATGCAAACCGGAGCTTGCCTGTTTTGTAGGGTAGTCATATATAATCAGTTAGTGATCTTGGTTGATCAACTATTGATTCTCCGGAGTATGATCCACTTCAATGAATCGCTCCTTTGAATCCCCTTCATCGTGAATCCTATTAAAATGTATATGTACAATTTTTATGGAATGTAATGGAAAGAATTATAGAATGGAGTTCTTAGGAACAGAGGTTGTGTGGAAAAGCCAAAGATTGCTTGGTTTGCCTCTGCTGTGCAAAGAAACAGAAATGACTAACTTGGCCTTAATGTTTTAACTATACACTAACTACTTTCCCTAATGAACATAATAGATGAGCTGAAAAGATTTGAATACAACTGAAGATCAAGAACTCCAATGGCCTCAAAAATTTTACAGCAGGTTCTATACTACCTAGGGATTGAGCTTGCCAAATTGCAGCTAATGTGGGATACAATTGTGCTCTCCACAATTCTCCCAAGAGTCTTTATGTATTTTCCCACATACATAAGCATGGAGAACAAGCACAGAGAGTTCTAGGGCTCAAATTTTGCTGATAATTTACATGTGAGCGCCTGGTCACATGAAAGTCATTTGATCCAAAATTCAGACCTTTTACTTGAGTAGTTCTTCCAGAACAAGTCTTTAAGCATTTCTACTCAAAGGAATTAATTCAGGAGTACTGTGCATTTTCATGCCCAATTTAGTGAACCAAAATTTCAAGTATGTCTCACATAGATTGCCTAAATTTTCATATGATTTTCGGAGCTATGGATTGCTCAGAATAGATTTTACAAGTGGGCAATATTTTCTGAAAATGTTTCTGGACTCTTATGAACACAGCATTTTGTATTTAGCAAATTTCTACTCAAATGATCCTCAAATGAGCTGAAATTTTTCTAGAAGGTCAACAATATGATAAAGAATATTCTGGAAAATTTTGAGGATTTTTTGATAAACCCAACTCCCTCAATAATTCTTTTTCAAAAAACCTTTGAAGAATTTTCCAGAATTATATATTGACTTTCATACAAATCTGAGTTCATATTTGGATAGAACTCTGAAAAATGAATCCAACCCAATTGGGATCACTCAAATTGAAGGTTTTTACAAAGAGATATGAATTTCCAAAATTGGAAGCCACTCTGGAATTGTTTTTCTTACTGAAAACCGACTAGGTCCACTGTTTAAATCCCAGCCAATAGAAAATGGGCCACACCGGGCCACAGGTCTTCAGCGCGCCAGCACACCGGATACGGGCCACAACAGATCACGAATTTAAACGTTACAGTCGCTGACAGCTGGGCCCGTGCCCTTCTTCTACCTCCCGCCGTTTTCCTCGCGTGCGCGCCGACTGCCCTCGCCAGAGCAAACTGATGCTCACCGGATCGCCGCTGATGGCCATCCCCGGAGCTAAAACTCGCCACCAGGGCGTTATTGAGGCTGGGGAACACGACCGTGAGGTGTCCTGGGGCGGCCGATGCTCGGAACACGGTCAGCGACGTGCGGCGGCCTCTGTTGAACTTCAGCATCGTCGGCCCTGGTTCCTAGCCCGCCAAAAGCTCGACCACTTAGATTTACAGCACCATTGGATGATCCCTAAGCTCGGCAAGGCCATGAGTTAGCTCGAAAACGGCAGTAAATGGATCAACACCGTGCGCCCGATCGATCCCGCCGAAAACGTGTTCGGTAGACCTCAAAATCCGTTGCTCCAAGGTATTTTCATGCGACGGTTGCTAAAGAAAAGATGATCGCTGGCTAGTCCAGCACCTATGTGACGATTTTGACGAGCTGAGGAGGATTGGAGAGGAGGAATTCGAAGAAATCGTACCGGACATTCGGTTTGCACCCGCCAGAGCAAAATCTCAAAATTCGCCGTCTATGCTTCACGGCGTGGCTTGAGAATTGGGTGAGAGCAGCACGGTGTCCGTGCACTTCCGTTGCCACCCTTGCTCGGCCATGAAAGCTCCTGTGGAGAGCTGTCCACGAGCGCTGGATCACAGTTCTTCTTTGGGTCGCCACTGTGGAGGCTGTTCTAGGGCAAGGGAGGCCGGGGCTCAGTGGTTTCCGGGTCTTGAAAGTGGGAGCTGAGCTCGTGGTGCTGTCTAGCAGCTCGGGGAGGCGAGGGGCGCGAGTTTCTGCCAGTTTCCTGATCAAGCCGAGGAGGCGGTGTCGTGAGGAGAAGCTGCCCGTGCGCTCGCGAGGAGAAGGAAGCAAAAAACTGTTGGCTCGGTCTGAAGAGAAGTGATCACGCCGAGGCATGAGGGGGGGTATTCATTCGGTCTCCAGCGCATGGGGCAACGAGCAGGAGGTGGCGGTTGCTGCTTCTTGGTGGCGCCACGGTGAGAACTCTCGGTGAGCTGGAAACAGAGTGTACTTGCTTCCTTTGCAAGTAAAATTTGCTCACTGACATGTGGGTCCCACCCCACATTTCCTCCAAAATATCTTCTCATGTTGATCTATCTAAATTCCACAATTTTCTGAGTTTGAAAGGTGGGCTAGAATTTGAATTTCCCCAAATTCAGTTTGAATTTGCATAGCAAATTTGAATTTGGTTGGAATTTGCAAATGCTTCTATTTAACTCCTTTTTGAGCCCACCCTCAAATGACAAGGTTGCCACCCTAAACATCCACACTTCCAAATTATATGTCTGCATTGTTATTCAAAGTTTTGGGCCATCATTTGTGTGAACTTTGAATTTAAAAGCTGATTTGTAAGTTTACATGCAAAGAGGTATTTTAAATCCTTATTGGTTCAACACTTTCAAATAAAAGTGTGAGCCTCGTTTTTGGATGATCATCCATATATTACTTTGCATGAAGAAAAGTTTTAGCAAGTCCCATTTTTCATGCCTTTGCCACACAAATGAATTTAAACCTCGGTTTTATTCATTTACATTTTTGGTACTTTTACAAACATCTCCCACTTTTCTGAGATCAACCGATACTTCTCCCTCGGAGATGATGTGGCCTAGGAACGATATCTCCTTTAGCCAAAATTGACACTTGCTGAACTTAGCATACAACTGATTCTCTCGCAGTTTCTGCAATGTCAACCTCAAGTATTCTTCGTGTTCTTCCTCACTTTTCAAATACACCATGATATCATCAATGATAACCACGACGAACTTGTCCAAGTAATCCATGAAGACCTTATTCATGAGGTACATAAAGTCTGCGAGTGCCTTCGTTAACCCAAAAGACATAACGGTATACTCATACGAACCATACCGTGTTGGAAATGCAATCTTGGTATATCGGAGGGCTTAATTTTCAGCTGGAAGTGTCCCGACCAAAGATCAATCTTTGGGAAAATTCGGGCACCTTTCATTTGGTCGAACAGGTCCTCTATACGGGGCAGCAGGTATTTATTTTTGATCGTCACCTCATTGAGAGACCTATAATCCACACACATCCTTTGGGTCCCATCCTTCTTGTCTATGAAGAGCACGGGGGCTCCCCACAGTGACAAGCCTGGGCGTATAAAACCCTTTTCTAGCTGCTCTTGAATTTTCTTCTTGAGCTCCACTAGTTCATTAGCGGGCATCCTATACGGCCTCTTAGCTATAGGTGCAGTTCCGGGTACTAAATCGATGGCAAATTCAATGCCCCAGTCAGGTGGCATATTTGGAAGTTCTTCCGGGAACACATCAGAATATTCATGAACCACCGGAATGCTTTCCAATGTCGCTTCTTCGATGTGGTTCAGCACTGCCTTCTCGGTTGCCGGTTGGGCTGCCTTGAATTCAATACGAGTACTGTGCTCACTCGTCAACTGCATGATCCTCTGAGAACATTGAATCATTCCGTTGTGCTTGCTTAACCAACCCATTCCTAGTATTGTGTCAATCCCTTGGGAATCCAAGACAATAAGGTTAGCGAGAAAGTCGACCCCCCTTATTTTAATGCTTACTCTCGGAATAGAATTCAAAATTGAAAGAAGTGATTTCCCAACTATATGCATCATGGTGTATGAACCTATATGCGGATGTGAACACGTGCCGAAGCATCTCACATCTCTCTACTATGTGTGGATATGGACATTTGCCGAAGCGTCCCACAACTCACATCAGCACACAAACCAAGCAATCATCACAAAATTTCAGCATACCATACTTATTCAAGCTACAACGATCTAAACGTTTCTATTACAGCTTTATTCAATGGAAAGCTAAACTAAATCATTAGAACCGGTGATGTTCTTGCCGTGTGACAGGGGTGGTCCATACATGGGCGCACGCCATGGTGAGTCGGCTGTCCATGTAGGGTTAGATGACGCTGGTGCTCCATTCGCTCCCGCGTTGGCATGAGTATCCTCTTGTTTCTCCAACAAATACAGCTTCTTGCGGAGGTAACGGATCTCTTCTTGTGTGCTTGCATAGCGGTTTCCTAACTCCATGAACAACCTCTGAGACTTGTAAGCAGCTTGTGGGTTGGAAAGAGCTGTTACATGGGGTCCAAGGATCTCCCTCGTGCCACTCTTCCGATATGGGTGCAGCTCAAAAGTGGTGTACTCAAGCTGCTCATGGAAGGCGTAGCACAGTCCGGTGAGTGCTTCCCATGCAACATCATCGATAGCTTCTGCCCTTGTAGCTCTCCATGTGGGTGCGTAGTGCGAAGTGCCGAGTGAAAACCCTACCGTTAGATAGGATGGTTACCTCAGCCTTCCACTCTTCATGTCCGAGACGAGGGACATTCTTGAGAAGATATTCTGGGCATAGGCTGCAGCAATCTAGGAACTCTTTGAGCTCCTTAGATATGTGTCCTCCTTCCATTCCGTCGGAGCAAAATTATTGAACTGAATGGTTGGCCAATTCATCACCTTCATTATTGGTCTCAGCAAGGGGTGTCTCCTCCTCGGGTTCATCTCCTCTCGACATAGCTTCATGAGGCTCCACGGGGTGTAAGCCCGCGTGAAACTCCTCATGAGGTGCGTACCAATGCCGTTCTTGTGGATCATCCTCCATATCATCTTCGAATGGTTCCACCTCTTCCAGATCCTCTTCTTCATGCATAGAGCTATTGACTTTATCTTCATCATGAGGTTCCATCTTCACCTCCTCCCAATATGGTCCATCGGACACCTCAATGGGGTTAAGTGCACTCCCAAGTGGTGGTAGACGAGTCCTTATGCGTGCTGTGCTCCTAATCACCGGCATCTTTAAATAAGACATGAGAAACTTTAGAGAAGGAAGAAATAACTCCAAAACTTCAGAAGTTATGGAGCAAGAAAGCAAAGGTGTCGCTTTCCAAAAGAGGGAAAAATAGGGGCTGAAAATAGCACTTTGCGGTGGCTGATTTGACAAGTCAGGTGCAGTAGAAAGCAATTTTCGAAAATAGCAGTTTAGAGGGGTGTTCCTATGTGTTTATAGTGTCCATTCTATCTAGGCTTGCATACTACGGTCAACGTGGCTCTGATACCAATCTGTGACATCCGGCTCCAAAAATAGAACCAAGTGAATGCATATGTGTGCCCAGGATGTTCATCACACATACACATGTAATCCACAAACTGAATTCAGAATATAACCACGAATAAATAGGGTTTAAGTACTTGATTACAATGACTCAATGTATCACTCATGAATCTCTAACTTATTCTTGCAGCGGAAGGCTCTAAACGACAGCGGAAATAACTAAACAGCAGGCTCCAACTTCAACTCCACAGGCATGTTGACGGTAGTTCGCACGCCTAGTACTCCACATGGTCCTCAAAGTACTCATCTCCTGTAGCTTATGTTTATGTGGTAATGCAAGGGTGAGTACATGTCGTACTCAGCAAGTGCGGGAAAAGTATGACATGTAGCTTACAACAAGGTAGGCAATAAAAAGGCTCATTGCAGCAAGCAAATTTTATTTCACAAACATGATAAAAACAGCAACTAAGTCTAGATGAATTTAATCCCAATATAACCAAGTAAATCAGCAACATTCTTTCATCATAAATCACCTTTTCAAAAGTCTCAACCAGCCATTAATCTTTCTCAAGTTAATCTCATACACATAAATATTCATAACCATCTCATATTCACATAAGAAAAACCAAACTCATTTTCATGACTCAAAACAGTCCCAAAACCAATCCCAATGACCATACCATAACCATACCGAATAAGCATCCCATGTTTTTCCCTCTAATCATGTGAGTTGGCCAGGTGCTTGTGACCGGAAGCACGGCTATCATGATAGTTTTACACTCTGCAGAGGTGGCACCACTTTACCCACAAGTTCGTGATTTTGTCACCCGTCGGCGACTGTAGAACCTCCATTATACCAGTACACAACCGTCGGTGTATGGCCAAGAGATCACAAAATAGCCTTTACAAAGGGGCTACTAGCTAGATGTATGGACTCAATGAGGCTTCACCGGCAGGCTCGAATCACCATTCTCCCACCCACGGGCCCCCTCTTGTGCCATGCAGTTCCCAGGGCAGTCCTCAACTCCCATTCCCTGCGCCATCCACGGTCCATAACAAGCTAGCAACACACCTAATTAGTCAGCTAAGCCGCACCCGTATTTGGCCTTGTTGTGGCACTGTTTTCCTGGCATGTGCTGGCATGAACCGGTCCTTAGATCTACGGCAAGTAAACCACCATCTCATTCAGCAACATCCACAAACCAAGATTGTCTAGATCTCCCAGATTCCATGCTCATTAACATCGTCAAGTTCTCATCATCATTATTCATATGAGTGTAGTAGCTAACCATGTTTTAATTCAGCTTCCTGTATTCCGTTAATTAAGCGAAGCAAAAAGGAAAAACGACCATACCCGACTCATCAACTTTCCCGGTGACAAGGATGGTTAACAAAACTAGTAAACTCCTATAAAAGGGTGTCCCATCAAGTTGACTCAAGTGTACGAGTTTTTGCAAACAAAACAGTTTAAAAAACATGGGATCAATATGGTCAAGGGGCACTTGCCTTGCTCCCGTGGTTCTTGTTGTTCAAGCGTCTCGAAGTCTTGGTACTGTAGTTCCTCGTAGATGGCCTCTTGAGCTTGTTCTTCTACTCACGATCACACACATATAAAATTCACATCAATCAATCATCATGCACAAACTTTACTCAAGATGCATGGGGTAGATGAATGCAAATCCTATGGTGCTGTTTTATTAAACCAGTTTGTACGTGTTCTTGCATGTTTTAATGGGCTTTCATGGGGTTTTATGATGAACAAGGGTGCTGGGATCAAGTGTGGAAGTGTAGATGATCTTGACTCAAGATCTAGATCAATTCCACCATCAAAAACTGATCAGAACACGGTCTGTCCACACATAAAATTTTCTGCTCGAAGGGGTCGAAGAAAACGGATGCGTAGAAACAGCGGCGACGTTGTAAGATGGGTAATTGGACCTACCTCACTTCCTTTTGGTGGCAGGGCCTTCCTCCTAGCAATGGCAGCAGTGGGGAATTTTTCTATGGAAAACTTTGGTAGGACAGATCGTCGGGCTTCTTCTCCGGCGACGGCGGGGCTCGACGGCGGCCAAATTCTGGCAAGGGGGGGGGGGACTTGGCGACTTGGCAGCAAGGAAAGGGGCTTGGCAGCAGGAGGGACGACCAAAAGAGAGAGGGGTCGGCCAAGGGGGTGGGGGTTATATTTATAAGGGGGGGGGGAAAGAGGAGTCCTACTCCAATTGGAGCTCAAATAAGAGTCTTACTCAATTTAGGATATCAACAAACTTATCATTTCAGTTAGGTGCGGCAGCCTTGGGAATTTTATCCCACAAATGTGGGGAAAATTCTCCTTTTTTGGAATTGGGGAATTTGGAATTTTTGGGGGAAATTTGGGGAAATTTGGGAATGGCTTATTTCAGCTATCTTTTTCCCATTCCTCACCATTTCTATGTCACTTGCTCCATTTCTACATTCCCCTCTCCATTTCTATGTCCCATTCTCCATTTGTACATTCCCCTCTCCATTTCTATGTCCCATTCTCCATTTCTACATTCCCCTCTCCATTTTATGTCCCATTCTCTATTTCTACATTGCCCTTCTCCATTTCTATGCCCCATTCTCCATTTCTACATTCCCTTCTCCATTTCTGTGGTTTTTCCTCCATTTCTATGGTTCCTTCCTCCATTTCTATAGTTCTTTCTCCATTTCTATGGTTCCTTCCTCCATTTCTATGGTCCTTTCTCCATTTCTATGGTTATTTTCTCCATTTCTATGGTTCTTTCTCCATTTCTATAGTTCTTTCTCAATTTCTATAGTTTTTCTCCATTTCTACTTCTTTTATAATGTTTCTCTACATGAAAAATGTATGCAAACCTACCCCCCTTAAACTGAATCTCGCCCTCGAGATTCGATAGAGTAGAGAATAGATGAGGGAATTCTGCCTTGAGGTCTTCCTCACGCTCCCATGTAGTTTCGGTTTCCATGTGATGGCTCCATTGTACCTTGCACCGACGGATCACTTTGTTCCTCGTGACCCTCTCCTTCACGTCCAAAATTTTGACGGGGTGCTTCGCGTAGGTCAGATCCTCTTGAAGCTCGAGCTCAACCATCAGTACTTGTTCTTCCGGTACTCTTAAGCACTTCTTGAGTTGGGATACGTGAAACACGTCGTGCACGTCGGAGAGGTGCGTTGGCAGCTCTAGTTGATAGGCTACCTCTTCTCGCTTGTCCAAAATCTTGAATGGCCCGATGTAGTGAGGTGCTAACTTGCCCTTGACGTTGAACCGTCGTTGGCCTCGGATAGGAGATACCTTAAGATACACGAAGTCTCCCACTTCAAAGGTCAATTTTTTTCGCCTATTGTACGCATAAACTTTTTGTCGTGACTGAGCAGCCTTCATGTTTTCCCGTATCGTTTGGACTTGCTTCTCGGCGTCTTGCAGCACTTCGGGTCCAAACACTTGGCTCTCTCTGGTCTCATTCCAGAACAGCGGCGTTCTACACCGTCTACCATACAATGCTTTGAAAGGTGACATCTTCAAGCTGGCTTGGTAGCTGTTGTTGTATGAGAATTCAGCATACAGCAAGCTCCTATCCCAACTACGCCCATGTTTCAAGGCGAAGTTCTCAACATGTCTTCCAAAATTTGATTTGTCCTCTCAGTTTGCTCGGCAAGTTGGGGGGTGGCCAACTCGGCGAGTTAGGGGGGGCTGCGGACAAAGGGGGGCTGGGGGTTGTATTTATAAGGGGGAGAAAAGAAGAGTCCTAGTACAATTGGAACTCAACCAAAGAGTCCTAGTCCAATTGGGACTCAACCAAAGAGTCCTAGGGGTTTTCCCCCTCTAGACTGTGGCTACATTGGGGAAAAATTCCCCCCAAATGTGGGGGAAATTCCACCTTGGGTGACGTGACCCCAACGGCCTCGTCGAGCCAGGATCACGCTGAGGGGTGCTGCGTTGCACAACACCGGATAACGTACATCAAAGATACAAAGCGGAAGCAAAGTTTTATTACATAAACCAGTTTATGAACATTTTTACAACAAAATAGTTCAGTCTATACTCACGGGCGTAGACTACACATCGAGTTCACGTTCAGCCCGTGAACGTGTCCCCGCCAGCACGCACACACACTAACACGGCGGCGTGCACGACTCCCACTCGACGGGGTTCCCCTCTTGGGGTTCCATCTCTTCCTCGGGAGTCCCTTCCTCATAAACCCCTGCAAAAGCTTCAAACACAAGCAGTGAGCACGATGGCCCAGCAAGACTGACCCGTCTCTCCTATACATGAAACTTCTACATGGATGGTTTTAGGGTACATGAGGTAAAATAAGTTGCAAAGGACTCGCCTAATTATTTGAACCTTACTTTCGAGTTTTAGCGGCAGGATGTGGAGAACCTTACGCTAAGGCACATGAGAGAGCCGCAATCAAACAAGAAACGCATTTCTCTCATGTACTTTTCCCAAAGTTGAAAAGAACTTTAGTTAGCTCTAAACTACAACAAGACATTAACAAGCAAAGCATATCTTTCAAATCAGCAAACTTTTAACATGTATCTAGCCTGTTCTTTCTACGTCATGGTACTGTGAATAAGTGGTACTCACTGACCGCGAGGGTCAGCGATTTTATAATTGATTCACACCTGCAGAGTTACCCGAATAACCCGTCACGTACGCCCGTACTCGATGTTGCCTACAGCAACCATCACGGACGTTGTACGCAACCACCTTTCACCCGTCAGCCAAATGTTGAACCGGTCCAATCGTCCCGAGCAAGAGGTCTCTGCGCACGCATCCACAGTGCCGCCAGCCAATTTACACCTCAAGCTCTCAACCTACCCTCTGAACGACCAGCTATGCCTCAACACCCAGCTACTCGAGTTACATCGGTTTCCCAGTTCCCATATAGCCGGTAGGTCTTCGGTACTGTTCTAGCTTGTTCAACAGGCCCGCACACAGCTCGGTCCTCAATCGAAACAAGCGGAGCTATAGCACCCAGGCCCCAAAGTCCTGCTGCTCTTACTCTCCGCTCGGTCTCATTTTTCTTGCCATGTGTTTCATTTGCTATCTTTACCCGAGTCGTGTGCCTCTAGCCTATCCTCGCGAGTAGTTCCAACTACTCGACTTGTACCGAATCCTACACCATCTTAGCATTGCAGTAGCTAACGAGGTTTAAAATCCTAATCCCAACCCAGGGTTTTCTTGGCTATGCATTTGTGTTTCAAACAAGACTCTAATGCAAGAAGTAAGTGGGTGCTCAAAGTAAGTTCCCAAAACAGTAAAAATTTGTAAACAGGTTAATGCAAACCGGAGCTTGCCTTGCTGCTCTTGGTCGTAGGCTAGCTGCTCTTCCGGAGTGATGAAGTGTAAGACTTCGGGTTCCTCCTCAATCTTAGCGACTACATGAGATAACATGTATATGTATCAATTTAAATGCATTTGAATTGAATGTTAAACTTGTGAAGACTATAAGTCTTACTAGACAGACCCAATGACTCTGAAATTTTTACTGTGGTTTGGTTATAACCTAAAAAAGACTTGGCCAAGTTTCATTTGCAGCAAAGCTCATTTGAGCTCTCCGCAAATAATTATGTACTTGACCTTAATTGGAGCTCCTAAGGTGTTATAGGGATTTTCATTGAGCAAGCCATGACTTCTGAAAACTAGGTTTTCAGAGGGTTCTAATAGAGTTGGTCTCACTTAATTTGAAGGTTCCTAGCTAAAGATATGAGCTAAACAATTTCAGAGAAATTCTGAAAATGTTTCTGGACATTTTCTATTTTCTCTGGAACAGTTTTATTAATCACACCATTAGGTGGATCAAATGAGCTCAAATGGATCTGAAATTTTTATGGTAGCTCAGGAATATTTTGATGAACATCCCAGTAAAATTTCAGGAATTTCCTCCAAAGGGTTCTCCAATTGAAATTCTAAATAGTTTAAATTTGAAGAATTAATTCTGGAGAAATAAGGATTTTCATATGGTGAAACTTGATTTGCTGGAAGGTACTCAGAGGGCTGAATCCAACAAATTTGTGTTCACTCAGTTTGGAGTTTTCTAGCCAAAGTTATGTGGGTTTGAAGTTTGAACTAAATCTGAAAATCAGGAAAAAGTTCAAATCGCTGCGCGTGGGACCGGGGCTACGTGTCAACTTCTCAGCGGTCGACACACAGGGCTACAGAATCTTTCGCGTGCAGCCGCACCCGATCCAGTGCCACAGCGAATCCCGGTTTTAAAATATCGTCCGCTGATGCGTGGGACGGGGGCTTCATCTACCTCCGGCCTCCCGCGCTCGGCCGCCGCGACCCCTCGCCGGAGAGCTCGCCGGTGGCTTCTGTCATGCGCCAAACTCCATGATTTTGGCCGCCTCTGCCTAAATCCATCCGGGGAACATGATACTGGGCTCAGCTCATCGTGACAGTCACCGGAACACGGCCGGCGACGAGCGGCGGCTTCGGAAGACTCGGCCGTGTCGGCTGGACATCCTAGCACCCCAAACGATCAAGCAAAAGGCTGTGAGCATCCGTGGACCCTAGGGAAGACCGACATGAGCTCGAAGCAGCTCGGGAGAGGTCCTAAGTAGGCTCTCACCAGGTGCCCGACGCTTCCCGAGTAAGCCACCGTTGGCAAGCTTGGAATTACGCCATGTACAGGGGTCCTCATGCTAGGTGTTGTGAAGCCAACTTGTGCGCCACTAAGTCTAGTTAATGTAGGAACAGTTTGAGACCCTCTAAACAATTTCGGAGTGATAATTTGGTGGATCCGCACACGAAGCTTGGTCTGCGCTGAGTGAAAGGGGAAACTGAAATTCGTCGCCGGTGATCAAACACTCGAGCTGTGGTTCGAGGGTGAGCAGCACCAGTCTCTAACGCGTCCGAGAACGCTTTAGCTTGGGCGTGACACGCTCCCGTTTGGGCTGTCCATGGGAGCCCGAGGTGCGGTGAACTTACTTCACCGGAAAGAACTTTCGGTATGGGCGAGATCATCCGAGTTCAGCTAATTTCCTACAACGGGGAAGGAGAAGGAGAGCCTCCCGTACCGTTTTGCAGCTTGGAGGGAGTGGAGCGGCTGTGATCATGGTTCTCTGATCAGTTCCGAGCGAGCGGCGGCGAGGCGATCCTTTTCTTGCGTGAAAGCGAAGCAACGATCGATAACGCCTCGGTTCGTCTCAGCTGTGGGGATAAGAAGGGAGTGAGGCAGTTCAGCGGCTCGGGGCGGCAAGCAGCTGCTGGCCTCGACGGCCTGGCGCGGTGGCGACCACGGCGGGAGCCTGAGACCCAAGCACTCGGTGCCTCAATCGGTTCTGTGATCTGTGAGGCTGACAGGTGGGTCCCACCTGAGTTTTAACCTCTGAAATTAACTTTCCTCTACTGCTCCAAACAGTAATCCCTCTAATACCCTCTAGGACTTGAATTATCTACCACATGCCCATTTGAAATTTATAGAATACAAATTGTGAAGTGTTTGACTAAATTTCAGCACATATGCAGTTTGAAATTCAAATAAAGTTTGAATTTGCTAAACTTAGCTCATGTCACCCCTAATCTGTTCACACCCTTCATTGGAGACACAAGTAGATATACGTGATCCCCGACTTCGAACTGTCATGGGCGTCTCCTCCGGTCCGCATATTGTTTCTGTTGGGATTGAGCGGCTTTTAGGTTCGCTTGAATTAGCCGAACCTTTTCCTCCGTGTTATTGACAAGATCAATCCCGAAGGTAACCCTTTTGCCAGACACACCAATTCAGTGGTGTGCGGCATTTTCTCTTGTATAGCGCTTTGTAAGGCGCCATCTTGATGCTGTCTTGGTACCCATTGTTGTACGAAAACTCGGCCAACGGCAAGTGATCATCCCAATTCTTGCCGTGGTTGATAGTGCAAGCTCGTAGCATATCTTCCAAAATTTGGTTTATCCACTCGGTTTGCCCATCCGTCTGTGGGTGGTATGCTGAACTATGGATCAGCTTCGTCCCCAATGCAGCGTGTAGCTGCTCCCAAAAACGGGACACAAATAAAGTGACTCGATCCGATATGATGGTACGGGGTACGCCGTACAAGCATAGGATCCGTGAGATGTACAGTTCAGCATACTTTTTGGCGTTGTAGTTGGTATTGATCGGGATGAAATGGGCAACTTTGGTGAGCCAGTCGACGATCACCCACACAGAATCATGCTTCTGAAAAGTGGTGGGTAAACCGACGATGAAGTCCATGCTCACATCCTCCCACTTCCAGGCAGGAACGCCCAGTGGTTGTACCAGTCCTGGTTTCCTCATATGGTCTACCTTCACCCTTCGACATGTATCACATTCGTACATGTACTTTGCGATCTCCCGCTTCATCCGTGTGCAGCAAAATTTGCTTCTGAGTTCTTAATACATTTTGTTGCTGCCGGGGTAAATAGAAAACTTTGACAAGTGAGCCTCATCAAAGATTTTCTTCCGTAACTTCGGGTTACGGGGTACGACGATCCAGTCCTAGAACCATACGACGCTGTCTCCGTCTTTCCGGAAACATTTCAGCTCCCCACTGTCTATACGTCTCCGTAAATGTGACACGCCCTTGTCATGTTTCTGAGCTGCCACTATCTCTTCACGGATGGTGGGGATCAAAGCTAAGTTGTAGAGAGCTCCATGTGGAATCACATGCAATGGGGCTCGCTCTCTTCCAACGGTGTGATGGTTAGATTGTTGACGTGTGACTTGCGGCTCAGCGCATCTGCCACTATGTTTGCCTTGCCGGGGTGATAATGGATCTCTATTTCGTAATCCTTTATCAATTCTAACCATCTTCGCTGCCTCATGTTCAGCTCTTTCTGAGTGAATATGTACTTGAGGATTTTGTGGTCGGTATATAAATGGACGAGGTTACCGAGTAGGTAGTGCCTCCACATTTTAAGTGCGAGCACCACGGCAGCGAGTTCCAAGTCGTGAGCTGGATAGTTATGCTCATGGTTTCTGAGCTGCCGTGATCCATACGCGACCACTCTTCGGTCATGCATCAGCACATTTCCGAGCCCAATGCCGGATGCATTGCAGTACACATCGAACGGTTTTGTTGTGTCTGGCTGCGCCAAAACCGGTGCTGATGTCAGGTGCTTCACTAATGCCTTGAACGCTGCTTCACATGCTAGACTCCAAACATATTTGGTAGCCTTCTTCAGCAGCTCTATCATAGGCTTTGCAATCTTCGAGAAGTTCAGAATGAACCTCCGATAATATCCCGCGAGCCCGAGGAAACTCCGTACCTCGTGAACAGTCCTCGGGGATTTCCAATTCAGCACTTGTTTGATTTTACTCGGGTCTACAGCGATGTCCTCCACTGAGATAATATGCCCGAGAAAAGGCACTTGCGATATACAGAACTCGCACTTGCTGAATTTCGCGCATAGCTTGTGATCCCGCAGCCGTTGCAAGACTATACGCAGATGCATCTTGTGCTCCTCCTCCGACTAGGAATATACCAATATGTCGTCGATGAAGACCACGACAAACTTGTCCATCTCGGGCATGAATACCGAATTCATCAAATACATGAAGTGAGCTGGAGCGTTGGTGAGGCCGAAGGACATGACTAGGTACTCATAAAGTCCGTACCTCGTCGAGAAAGCCGTCTTCGGAATATCCTCAGCCCGTATTTTAATTTGATGATACCCGGATCTTAAGTCCATCTTTGAAAAGATCTTTGCTTCGACCAACTGATCAAACAACATGTCGATCCGTGGCAAAGGATACTTGTTCTTGATGGTTACGGCGTTTAGTGGACGATAGTCCATGCAAAGCCGCAACGTCTCGTCTTTCTTCTTCACGAATAATGCCGAACAGCCCCATGGCGAGGAGCTCGGCCTAATAAAACCATTTTCTAGCAAGTCCGTTAATTGTGTATTCAGTTCAGCCAATTCCTTGGGCGCCATCTTGTACGGCCTTCGGGATATTGGCATGGTTCCCGGTGCAAGTTCAATCTTGAACTCCACCTCTCTGTCTGGCGGCATCCCCGGTTAATCATCCGGGAACACGTCAGGGAACTCACGGACTACTGGATTGTCTTCCAATATGATGGTTGTGGATTTATACACACTTGGAAGTTTTATTTCTGTACTGTCTAGAAACAAGGAATGAGATTCATGCACTTCTGAGTTCAAGTGCACAATTCGGAGGACTGTGTCTAAAGCAGCGCTGTGGCGGGTTAACCACAGCATCCCTAAGATGACATCGACCTTTTGTCCCTCTAGAACTATGAGAGACGTAGGGTATACTCTACCCTCTAAGCATAATGGCGCTTTCGGGACCATCATGCTTGCTGAAATCTTCCCACCCAGTGAACAAATCAAGTATGTACTATCGGTGGGTAGTATTTGCAAGCTGTATTTAGCAATAAAAGCTTGGCTTATGAAGCTATGTGTGGCGCCTGAATCAAATAACACTATAGCGGGATGCTGGTGGAGTTGGAACATACCCACAAGGATCGGCTCTCCCTCCGGCACGTCCTCTATGGCAAGTTGGTGGACGGTGCCGGGCCTAGGGTTTGCCCGCTGCGCATTAGTGGGGTTCTAGGGTTGATTCCTCCCCGGAATCTGTGGTGCAACTCCGCCGCCTTGCCTCTCCAGACAACTGCTGGCAAAGTATCCTGGACGACCACACTTGTAGCATGTGGCTGCTGCTTGTCCGGTGATTGGGGAACGAAAGCCCGGCATGCGCTTCTGAGGTGCATACGCACGCGGCATCGCCCACTGCTGCTGTTTTTGCTGCGGAGGTGGTACTGGCAGCGCCGGCCGGAATGCTGGTGGAGAATATGGCCGACTGAGGAATGGCATCGGCCTCTGCGGTGGCTGCCAACGTGGACCCGATGGTGGGAGATTTACCATCCGATATTTCTGAGAAGGACCACTCCTTCTCCGCTGCTTTGCGGCACGCTTTGCTTCCTTTCCGCCACCGCTAACTCCTTGCCGGAGTCCTCCTGAACAATCGCAGCATCAATTATATTGTTGAGGCTGCGGTGATTGAACATCACCAGTTTGTCCTTCAGGAGCGGGTTAAGCCCCTGGTAGAAATGATTCCGCCGCTTCTCGTTGGTATCGGCGTGATATGAAGCGTAAAGCGCAAGATCATTGAACGCCCTGGAGTATTTCAGCATGTTCCGGCTCCCTTGCTGCAGGCGTAAGAACTCCTGCATCTTCCTCTTCATAAGACCCGGCGGTATCTGATAGGCACTGAAGGCCGTCCGGAATTCAGCCCGGGTCATAATTCGCTCGGTGGGCTGTGAAGCACAGTAGTTCGCCCACCACGCGCTCACGGATCCCTGGAGCTGTTGGACCGCGAACTGAGTCTTGCGCTGCTCACTCACTTGGAGCAGCCCGAACTTCATCTCCATCGTGCGGAGCCAGTTGTCCGCATCGAGGGGTTCATCCGCCCTTGAGAATACCGGGGGATGAGTAGCCAGAAAGTCGGAGTAGGAGCTCTGTTGGCGCTCCTCACGATCTTGACGCCTCTGGTCGAGACGTATTCGTAATGAGGGTTTGCAGCAACTCCGTGTGCTGCTGATGAGAGCCCGCCATCGCTGCCACAACGTCAGCCAATATAACCATTGGTGGTGGCGGTGGCTGTTGTTGCTGTTGCTGCTGTGGCTGTTGCTGTCCCGAGGGGTCCTCTGGAGGCTGTTGGGAGGTCTCTCCCCCCTGACTGGAACCCCCAACATCCAGGTTGGCACGAGTACGAGTCATTCTGAAATTTAAAACAGCAGCGATCAGCATATGTCATAATTAAAAGTCCATATGAAACAGTAGGTATTGAATTGACGCATGAATAATTTGCACAACATTCACATGTATTGATAAAGCATAAACTTTATACAAGATACATTAGTCTCGGGACTCTGAGAAGTCGTGCTCATGTCGTCACCACCTATACATACACTACTGTCTACACGACATGTCACTGATTACAAAAATTTGGGTTACATTACCCTCGCTGCCCTACTTGGCAACGGTAACCTCCTACTCGGAGTAGAACTCGACCTCCTGCGGGTCGTCCTCCTCCGGTACCTCTGCTGGTGGCTCTGGGTCCACAACCTCCTTTTCCGGCTCGGGTTCTCCCATTGCCGGAAGACCCAAAACCACAGGTACAGCACCTACACCGGTATGCCCATTACAGGAGGTACGAGGTCCTGCAATGCGTGCACCTCGTCCATGGCTTGGTTGTAGTCCTCTTCCAAGCCTTTCCCTCCTCAATAGCGTCGTCCCGCTCTTGAGTAAGGACCTCGTTCTGCTGGTTCAGAGCCTGCACCTGTTGTTGCAAAACCATGAGTTCGACACGGCTTTTCTTCTTTGCCTTCTTCAGACGATGCAACTGATTATATTGTTTGTCCAGTCGCTTAATCGTCGGAAGGAGAACATTGCGGAGTGCGCTGTGAGCACTCTCGAAATGATCTCCACGGCTGTTGCTCTCCTTGAGCCTCATGGTGAGACATTCCGTATGAATAGCTTGGCTGTCCATCATGGCCTTTCCTGCCCTTATCTCGAGGCTGAGGTTCGCTTCCGCGGGGTTGTACCTTGGGCAACCCGGATCTGTTGCCTCCATGTACCTCCCTTCCCACACATGATTAGCCCATCCCTCCACCGGAACGAGCGCGTATGGAGTGCCCTCCATAGATCTCACGTGTAGTTGGCAGAAATGCGACATGGTGTCGCGGGCTGCCACTTGCCACATTTCCTCTGGTTGTCTACCTCTCACCGTAACGGTGAACGGCGCCCAACTGGGTGGCGTAGGCCCTGCAGGAACTTCGACATGGATCGTCCACGTCTTGTTCCTCTCCTTGCCTTCTTCTTTGGAGGAGTACTGCGGCATCTTGTTGTACCCAAAATATTGAAGCATTTGCCTCAATGCTTCTGGATAGCCGCTGTGGTGAGAACAGTGAGATTCCACCCACCCATTCTCTAACTGTCTATCCGCTGTCATCTGTAGAAACATATTTGACAAATGTAAAATATTTATTTGAACAGTAAACCATTGAGTTATAACACAAAACATGTCATGGAAATCATAAAACATGGAAACATAATTCAAACTTAAGCAAATTTGACTGCTGATCTGCTGTCCAACATCACAATTCGACCAGTTTCCATTTCAACCTGATTTAGACCATGCTAAAGGCAAAACCAATTCTGGAGCTCAACATCAAAGTTAAAGTTAACTTCAATAGATTTCCAGAAAGTATTTGGTTGGCCTAAGATCTTTCCTGGTTCAAAAGTTATGAGATTTCAAGGTTGATAGAATTTCTGGAGAAAATTGGACAGCACCTCCCTGCTTTAGGTACTGATTTGATCCAAGAATTCCAGTTAATTCTACTCCCAATCTGACAAAACTTTCTTTTAAAAAGTTGTAACCCATCTCATAAACTTTTCAGAACTACCTCATTTTCTATTTGTGGATTTTTATGCAGGAAGTTATACTCAATTTACAGAGAGTTACAGAGAGTGTTTGCTCTACCCTGTTTTCTGGACAGTTTCAACTCTACTGCATTTTTAGATTGGTTAGGGGATGAAACACCTCTGGACATCAACATAAATTTGTAAAGCTCTTCCAAAGCTTTCCAGAAATGTATCATATGACCCCAACCTCGAAAGAACTCAACCTCTAACCTCTGATTAACTTCAGCTTTATTTCAGCTGAAAACAGGGGACTCTGTCCTTAGTATCCTATAAGTTGAAAACTTGTTAACTTTGAATATCATGCTTAAGGGAAGGAGTTACATCAAGTTTTAGTGCTCTGTATTAAAACTTTCAAGTTTTACAATGAAGTTGTTCATTTAGTGGAGTGTGAAGTCGATGCGTCACCAGAGCATGTCGGTACTACGTCCTCACAAAGAAAAACCTATACCGGACTTAGCCGGCTTCGTTAGTTCAGTAGCACTAAACGTCTCTCGCACACGGATGCTACACGTCTACCGTTTCGTGGTTAGACTACCTGCAAATAACTTATACAATTGTCAAACTCGGCTGCACACCGGGCCCGGTAGCCATACAGTTCGTACACCCGGCCGTCATCACTCGCCCGGATGTTCTCAAGCCAAACATGCCTTGAGCTACGTGTTCACGTTACTGACCACATGACGGGGTCTCCCAAATTGCCCAAAGCACGCCAGGGACAGACGTTTCTTGAATACCCCAAACGACATGAAGAGTCGTAGAGGATATTAAAGCGGGTCGGTTTACCTGCCACCCGTGGGGCTCCACCCTTCAGCTTGTGCGCACTGGTGGACAGCGCTTACGTGCACCCCCCAAGATATAAAGCGTCCCGAGATGCACGATTTTCCAACACAAGCAAATAGGTTAGTATGCCACTTTCTATACACTAATAACATCCTAATATGGGCTACTAACTCGTTCCTCACTGAATTTTTGAAAAAGATGACCTTTGTAGTGTGTTAAGCCTCAAGCGAGCTCTGGGACCACGCTGACGCGACCCCAACGGCCTCGTCGAGCCAGGATCACGCTGAGGGGTGCTGCGTTGCACAGCACCGGATAACGCACATCAAAGATACAAAGCAGAAGCAAAGTTTTATTACATAAACCAGTTTATGAACATTTTTACAACAAAATAGTTCAGTCTACACTCATGGGCGTAGACTACACATCGAGTTCACGTTTAGCCCGTGAACGTGTCCCCGCCAGCATGCACACACACTAACACGGCAGCGTGCACGACTCCCACTCGACGGGGTTCCCCTCCTGGGGTTCCGTCTCCTCCTCGGGAGTCCCTTCCTCATAAAACACTGCAAAAGCTTCAAACACAAGCAGTGAGCACGATGGCTCAGCAAGACTGACCCGTCTCTCCTATACATGAAACTTCTACATGGATGGTTTTAGGGTACATGAGGTAAAATAAGTTGCAAAGGACTCACCTAATTATTTGAACCTTACTTTCGAGTTTTAGCAGCAGCTTGTGGAGAACCTTACACTAAGGCACATGAGAGAGCCGCAATCAAACAAGAAACGCATTTCTCTCATGTACTTTGTCCAAAGTTGAAAAGAACTTTAATTAGCTCTAAACTACAACAAGACATTAACAATCAAAGTATATCTTTCAAATTAGCAAACTTTTAACATGTATCTAGCCTGTTCTTTCTACGTCACGGTACAGTGAACAAGTGGTACTCACTGACCGCGAGGGACGGCGATTATAATCGATTTACACCTGCAGGGTTACCCGAATAACCCGTCACGTACGCCAGTACTCGATGTTGCCTACAGTAACCATCACGGACGTTGTACGCAACCACCTTTCACCTGTTAGCCAAATGTTGAACTGGTCCAATCGTCCCAAGCAAGAGGTCTCTGCGTGCGCATCCACAGTGCCGTTAGCCGATTTACACCTCGAGCTCTCAACCTACCCTCTGAACGACCAGCTATGCCTCAACACCTAGCTACCTGAGTTACATCGGTTTCCCGGTTCCCATATAGCCGGTAGTTCTTCGGTACTGTTCTAGCTTGTTCAACAGGCCCGCACACGGCTCGGTCCTCAATCGACACAAGCGGAGCTATAGCACCCAGGCCCCAAAGTCCTGCAGCCCTTACTCTCCGCTCAGTCTCATTTTTCTTGCCATGTGTTTCATTTGATATCTTTACCCGAGTCGAGTGCCTCTAGCCTATCCTCGCGAGTAGTTCCAACTACTCGACTTGTACCGCATCCTACACCATCTTAGCATTGCAGTAGCTAACGAGGTTTAAAATCCTAATCCCAACCCAGGGTTTTCTTGGCTATTCATTTGTGTTTCAAACAAGACTCTAATGCAAGAAGTAAGTGGGTGCTCAAAGTAAGTTCTCAAAACAGTAAAAATTTATAAACAGGTTAATGCAAACTGAAGCTTGCCTTGCTGCTCTTGGTCATAGGCTAGCTTCTCTTCCGGAGTGACTAAGTCTAAGACTTCGGGTTCTTCCTCAATCTTAGCGACTACATGAGATAACATGTATATGTATCAATTTAAATGCATTTGAATTAAATTTTAAAGTTGTGAAGACTATAAGTCTTACTAGACAGACCCAATGACTCTGTAATTTTTACTGTGGTTTGGTTACAACCTAAAAAAAGACTTGGCCATGTTTCATTTGCAGCAAAGCTCATTTAAGCTCTCCACAAATAATTATGTACTTGACCTTAATTGGAGCTCCTAGGGTGTTCTAGGGATTTTCATGGAGCAAGCCATGACTTTCTGAAACCTAGGTTTTCAGAGGGTTCTAATAGAGTTGTTCTCACTTAATTTGAATGTTCCTAGCTAAAGATATGAGCTAAACAATTTCAGAGAAATTCTGGAAATGTTTCTGGACATTTTCTATTTTCTCTGGAACAGTTTTATTAATCACACCATTAGGTGGATCAAATCAGCTCAAATGGATCTGAAATTTTTATGGTAGCTCAGGGATATTTTGGTGAACATCCCAGCAAAATTTCAGGAATTTCCACTAAAGGGTTATCCAATTAAAATTCCAAACAGTTTAAATTTTGAAGAATTAATTATGGAGAAATAAAGATTTTCATAGAGTGAAACTTGATTTGCTGGAAGGTACTCAGAGAGCTGAATCCAACAAAATTTGGTTCACTTGATTTGGAGTTTTCTAGCCAAAGTTATATGGGTTTGATGTTTGAACTAAATCTGAAAATCGGGAAAAAGTTTAAATCGCTGCGCGTGGGACCGGGTCTATGTGTCAACTTCTCGGCGGTCGACACACGGGGCTACAGAATCTTTCACGCGCAGACGCACCTGATCCGGTGCTACAGCGAATCCCGGTTTTAAAATATCGGCTGCTGATGCGTGGGACCGGGGGCTTCGTGTACCTCCGGCCTCCCGCGCTCGGCCGCCGCGACCCCTCGCCGGAGAGCTCGCCGGTGGCTTCTGCCGTGTGCCAAACTCCATGATTTTGGCCGCCTCTGCCTAAATCCATCCGGGGAACATGATACTGGGCTCAGCTCGTCGTGACAGTCACCGGAACACGGCCGGCGACGAGAGGCGGCTTCGGAAGAACTTCGGCCGTGTCGGCCGGACTTCCTAGCACCCCAAACGATCGAGCAAAAGTCCGTAGAGCATCAGTGGACCCTAGGAAAGACCGACATGAGCTCGAAGCATCTCGGGAGAGGTCCTAAGTAGGCTCTCACCAGGCGCCCGACGCTTCCCGAGTAAGCCACCATTGGCAAGCTTGGAATTATGCCATGTACAGGGGTCCTTATGCTAGGTGTTGTGAAGCCAACTTGTGGGCCACTAAGTCTAGTTCGTGTAGGAAGAGTTTGAGACCCTCTAAACAATTTTGGAGTGATAATTTGGTGGATCCGCACCTGAAGGTCGGTCTGTGCCGAGTGAAAGGGGAAACTGAAATTCGTCGCCGGTGATCAAACACTCGAGCTGTGGTTCGGGGGTGAGCGGCACCAGTCTCTAACGCATCCGAGGACGCCTTAGCTTGGGCGTGACACGCTCCCGTTTGGGCTGTCCGTGGGAGCCTGAGGTGCGGCGAACTTAGGTCACCGGAAAGAACTTTTGGTATGGGCGAGATCATCCGAGTTCAGCTAATTTCCTACAACGGGGAAGGAGAAGGAGAGCCTCCCGTACCGTTTTGCAGCTTGGAGGGAGAGGAGCGGCTGTGATCACGGTTCTCTGATCAGTTCCGAGCGAGCGGCAGCGAGGCGATCCTTTTCTTGCGCGAGAGCGAAGCAACGATCGATAACGCCTCGGTTCGGCTCAGCTGTGGGGATAATGTAAGGGCCTCAGTTTTTGACACACATTTGCAGTGTTCATCACCACACCACACACCTCATTTGAGGAAGAATGATGAACACAAATGAAGAGCAAGTAACAATTATCAACATGCTCATTAGGGAACAAACTTACACATTGCAAGAGTGGTATTTCCCACATGTGATATGGATGGGCTGGACATATGAAAACTCCTACACTTTACTAAGGATGTCCATGCCAGGTTTCACCCAAATTCAAAACCTTTTTGAGGTCATTTTGGGTATAGTTAGGAAGAGGGCAGTTTGAAACCATATTCAAATTCAAACTGTTTTTATCCATTGAATTTAAAAGTGGAGGGCATATTCTTACTCAGCACATTTTTGTGAGCTCACACACCAATTTTCACTCCATTTGGAGTTGATCTTGACATGAGCTAAGTGGGAGAAATTCAAACTTTATTTGAATTTCAAACTGAACTTGTGCTGAAATTCATTCAAACCAAACCTCATTTGAACTTTGATCAATTCAAATGGCTCATGGGTGAATAATTTGAATTGCCAAGGGTAGTATGGGGTTCACTGTTTACAACAGTAATTAGGAGTAAATTTCAGAGGTTAAAACTGGAGGTGGGACCCACATGTCAGCCACTGCTCAGATCAAACCGACTGAGACTTTCTCACTCGGGTCGCCGAGCCGCAGCGGTGATCGCCACCGAGGCCAGCCGCCGCGCCACCAGCTGCTTGCCCACGCGCGGGCATGAGGCGGTGCAGAGCCTTCTTAAGGCGCCTGCCCCCTCCTCGGCCGAGGCACCACCGTTCTTCCCCGCAAGAACTCAGCGCCGGCCGAAAACTTCCGCAGCTCGGACTTGATCGGAGAACGCCGATCGCAGCTCCCTCCTTCCACTCCAGAGCCCCAGCAAGGTACTAGAGACCTTCCTCCATCCTCCCCGTCGCTAGAATTCGATTGAAACCGAGTGATATCGGCTGTGCCGAAAGATCAAAATCGGAACTTGGAACCGCCGCACCTCGGGCTCTCGTGGACAGCCCAACCAGGGCGTTGTCACGCCCGAGCCAAGGCACCCTTGGACGCGCGGGTGACCGGTGCTGCTCATCCCCGAGCCACAGCTCGAGTGGTTGCTCACCGGCGGCGAATTTCCACTTTTCCCCTTTCTGTGTGCAGAACGACCTTCGGGTACGATTCTGTTTAATTCGTGCTCTAGAAAGGATTAGAAGGCCTCAAGCCGCTCTCACACGAGCTAGACACGGTAACGCACAAGTTGCCTTCATAACTCTGGGCCGGGGAACCTTTGTGCCCGGCGTAATTTGAGGTCTACTACTGGCGGAACGCACGGGCGGCATCGGGCGCACGGTGAAGACCTATTTCGGGCCTTCCCCGAGCTGCCTCGAGCTCATGTCGACCTTCTCTGAGGTCCACTGATGCTCCCCGACCGATTTCCCAAGTAGCTGAGGTGCTAGAGGGGTCAGCCGACATGATCGAAGTTGTTCCGAGGTGGCGGCTCGTCGCCGACCATGCTCCGGCCATTTTCATGAGCACCTGACCCTAGAATCCTGTTCCCCGAGTAAAAGTAGGCAGGGGCAGCCAGAATCGAGAAGTTTGGAGCTGTACAGCAGCCGGCGGCGAGCTCTCCGGCGAGATCCCTCAGCGGCGGGGCGCGGGTGTCGCGAGGTTGAAGAAGGGGGTGGACCCCAGCTGTCAGCGGCCGATATTTTGAATCGGGATCCGGCTGCGGCCAGGATCGGGTGTGCTGGCGCGCAAAATCCTTGTGGGCCGCGATGTGCCATCGCCTAGGCGTGCGACGCGTGTCCCCTGGGCCCACGCGCGAGTTTAAACTTTTCCCCGATTTTCAGATTTCCTTCAAACTTCAAATCCTTATAACTTTGGCTAGAAAGCTCCAAATTGAGTGAACCAAATTTTGCTGGATTCAGCTCTCTGAGTACTTTCCAGAAAATCAAGTTTCACTTCATGAAATTCCTTATTTCTCCAGAATTAATTCCTCAAAGTTTAAAGTGTTAGGAATTTTAACTGGAGAATCCTTTGGAGGAAAATCCTGAAATTTTGCTGAGATGTTCACCAAAATATCCTTGAACTACCATAAAAATGTCAGATCCATTTAAGCTAATTTAATCCACCTAATGGTGTGATTAGTGAAACTGTTCCAGAGAAAATAGAAAATGTTCAGAAACATTTTCAGAATTTTCTCTGAAATTGTTTAGCTCATATCTTTAGTTAGAAACTTCCAAATTAAGTGAGACCAACTCCATTAGAACCCTCTGAAAATCTAGTTTTCAGAAAGTCATAGTTTGTCTCATGAAAATTCCTAGAACACCCTAAGAGTTCCAATTAAGGTCAAGGACATAATTATTTGTGGAGGGCTTAAATGAGCTTTGCTGCAACTAAAACTTGACCAGGTCTCTGTTTAGGTTGTAACCAAGCCACAGTAAAAGTTTCACAGTTATTAGGTCTATCTAGCAAAGGTTATAGACTTCACAACTTCAAACTTAATACAAATGCATTAAATTAATACATGTATTGTTTCTATCATGTAGTCGCTAAGGTCGAGGAGGAACCCGAAGTCCTAGACTTCGTTACTCCAGAGGAACAGCTAGCCTACGACCAAGAGCAGCAAGGCAAGCTCCGGTTTGCATTAACCCTTTTACAAATGTTTATTGTTTTGACCACATCTTTGAATAGTGTTCGTTGCATTAAAGTCTTGATTGGAAACCCAACTGCATAGCCAAGAAAACCATGGGTAGGGGTTAGGATTGAAAACCCCGTTAGCTACTGTATTGCTAGGATAGCGTAGGATTCAGTACAAGTCGAGTAGTTGGAACTACTCGCGAGAATAGGCTAGAGGCACATTGCTCGGGTAGAGATAGCACATGATACACATGGCAAGAAAATGAGACCGAGCGGAGAGTAAGGGCAGCAGGACTTTGGGGCCTGTGTGCTGTAGCTCCGCTTGTGTCGATTGAGGACCGAGCCATGTGCGGGCCTGTTGAACAAGCTAGAACAGTACCGAAGACCTACCGGGTATATGGGAACCGGGAAACTGATGTAACTCGGGTAGCTGGGTATTGAGGCATTGCCCGTCGTTCAGAGGGTAGGTTGAGAGCTCGAGGTGTAAATCGGCTGGCGGCACGGAGATGCGCGTGCAGAGACCTCTTGCTCGGGACGATGGGACCGGTTCAATATTTGGCTAACGGGTGAAAGGTAGTCGCGTACGGCGTCCGTGATGGTTGTTGTAGGCAACATCGAGTGCGGGCGTACGTGACGGGTTGTTCGGGTAACCCTGCAGGTGTAAATCGATTATAATCGCCGTCCCTCGCGGTCAGTGAGTACCACTTGTTCACTGTACCGTGACGTAGAAAGAACAGGCTAGTTACATGTTAAAATGTTGCTGATTGAAAGCTGGACATTGATTGTTAATAATATGCTGTAGCTTAGAGCTAATTAAAGTTCTTTTCAACTTTGGGCAAAGTACATGAGAGAAATGCGTTTCTTGTTTGATTGCGGCTCTCTCATGTGCCTTAGCGTAAGGTTCTCCACAACCTGCTGCTAAAACTTGAAAGTAAGGTTCTACTAATTAGGCGAGTCCTTGCAAATGATTTTTACCTCATGCAACCCATTACCCTCATGTAGAAGTTCCATGTTTAGGTGAGACGGGTCAGACTTGCTGAGCCTTCGTGCTCACTGCTTGTGTTTGAAGCTTTTGCAGGGTTCTATGAGGAAGGGACTCCCGAAGAGGAGACGGAACCCCAGGAGGGGAACCCCGTCGAGTGGGAGTCGTGCACGCCGCAGAGTTAGTGTGCGTGTGTGCTAGCAAGGACACGTTCGAGGGCTGAACGTGCACTTGATGCTTAGTCTACGCCCGCGAGTGTAGATTGAACTTATTTTGATGTAAACATGTTCATAAACTTGTTTATGTAATAAAACTTCCGCTTCCGCTTTGCACCTTTGACGTGTGTTATACGGTGCTGTGCAACGCAGCACCCCTCAGCGTGATCCTGGCTCGACAGGACCAATGGGGTTGTGTCAGCGTGGTAAAGGCCTTCAACATATAAAGCTATTGAAGTTAACTTTAACTTTTATGTTGAGCTCATTGGTCCTGTCGAGCCAGGATCACGCTGAGGGGTGCTGCGTTGCACAGCACCGTATAACACACGTCAAAGGTGCAAAGCGGAAACGGAAGTTTTATTACATAAACAAGTTTATGAACATGTTTACATCAAAATAAGTTCAGTCTACACTCGCGGGCGTAGACTAAGCATCAAGTGCACGTTCAGCCCTCGAACGTGTCCTTGCTAGCACACACGCACACTAACTCTGCGGCGTGCACGACTCCCACTCGACGGGGTTCCCCTCCTGGGGTTCCGTCTCCTCTTCGGGAGTCCCTTCCTCATAGAACCCTGCAAAAGCTTCAAACACAAGCAGTGAGCACGAAGGCTCAGCAAGTCTGACCCGTCTCACCTAAACATGGAACTTCTACATGAGGGTAATGGGTTGCATGAGGTAAAAATCATTTGCAAGGACTCGCCTAATTAGTAGAACCTTACTTTCAAGTTTTAGCAGCAGGTTGTGGAGAACCTTACGCTAAGGCACATGAGAGAGCCGCAATCAAACAAGAAACGCATTTCTCTCATGTACTTTGCCCAAAGTTGAAAAGAACTTTAATTAGCTCTAAGCTACAGCATATTATTAACAATCAATGTCCAGCTTTCAATCAGCAACATTTTAACATGTAACTAGCCTGTTCTTTCTACGTCACGGTACAGTGAACAAGTGGTACTCACTGACCGCGAGGGACGGCGATTATAATCGATTTACACCTGCAGGGTTACCCGAACAACCCGTCACGTACGCCCATACTCGATGTTGCCTACAACAACCATCACGGACGCCGTACGCGACTACCTTTCACCCGTTAGCCAAATATTGAACCGGTCCCATCGTCCCGAGCAAGAGGTCTCTCCACGCGCATCTCTGTGCCGCCAGCCGATTTACACCTCGAGCTCTCAACCTACCCTCTGAACGACGGGCAATGCCTCAATACCCAGCTATCCGAGTTACATCAGTTTCCCGGTTCCCATATAACCGGTAGGTCTTCGGTACTGTTCTAGCTTGTTCAACAGGCCCGCACACGGCTCGGTCCTCAATCGACACAAGCAGAGCTACAGCACACAGGCCCCAAAGTCCTGCTGCCCTTACTCTCCGCTCGGTCTCATTTTCTTGCCATGTGTATCATGTGCTATCTCTACCCGAGCAATGTGCCTCTAGCCTATTCTCGCGAGTAGTTCCAACTACTCGACTTGTACCGAATCCTACGCTATCCTAGCAATGCAGTAGCTAACGGGGTTTTCAATCCTAACCCCAACCCATGGTTTTCTTGGCTATGCAGTTGGGTTTCCAATCAAGACTTTAATGCAACGAACACTATTCAAAGATGTGCTCAAAACAATAAACATTTGTAAAAGGGTTAATGCAAACCGGAGATTGCCTTGCTGCTCTTGGTCGTAGGCTAGCTGTTCCTCCGGAGTAACGAAGTCTAGGACTTCGGGTTCCTCCTCGACCTTAGCGACTACATGATAGAAACAATACATGTATTAATTTAATGCATTTGTATTAAGTTTGAAGTTGTGAAGTCTATAACCTTTGCTAGATAGACCTATTGACTGTGAAACTTTTACTGTGGCTTGGTTACAACCTAAACAGAGACCTGGTCAAGTTTTAGTTGCAGCAAAACTCATTTGAGCCCTCCACAAATAATTATGTCCTTGACCTTAATTGGAACTCTTAGGGTGTTCTAGGAATTTTCATGAGACAAACTATGACTTTCTGAAAACTAGATTTTCAGAGGGTTCTAATGGAGTTGGTCTCACTTAATTTGGAAGTTTCTAACTAGAGATATGAGCTAAACAATTTCAGAGAAAATTCTGAAAATGTTTCTGAACATTTTCTATTTTCTCTGGAACAGTTTCACTAATCACACCATTAGGTGGGTTAAATGAGCTCAAATGGATCTGAAATTTTTATGGTAGTTCAAGGATATTTTGGTGAACATCTCAGCCAAATTTCAGGATTTTCCTCTAAAGGATTCTCCAGTTAAAATTCCTAACAGTTTAAACTTTGAGGAATTAATTCTGGAGAAATAAAGAATTTCATGAAGTGAAACTTGATTTTCTGGAAAGTACTCAGAGAGCTGAATCCAGCAAAATTTGGTTCACTCAATTTGGAGCTTTCTAGCCAAAGTTATAAGGATTTGAAGTTTGAAGGAAATCTGAAAATCGGGGAAAAGTTTAAACTCGCGCGTGGGCCCAGGGGACACGCGTCGCACGCCTAGGCGATGGCACATCGCGGCCCACAAGGATTTTGCGCGCCAGCACACCCGATCCTGGCCGCAGCCGGATCCCGATTCAAAATATCGGCCGCTGACAGCTGGGGTCCACCCCCTTCTTCAACCTCGCGACACCCGCGCCCCGCCGCCGAGGGATCTCGCCGGAGAGCTCGCCGCCGGCTGCTGTACAGCTCCAAACTTCTCGATTCTGGCCGCCCCTGCCTACTTTTACTCGGGGAACAGGATTCTAGGGTCAGCTGCTCATGACAATGGCCGGAGCATGGTCGGCGACGAGCCGCCACCTCGGAACAACTTCGATCATGTCGGCTGACCCCTCTAGCACCTCAGCTACTTGGGAAATCGGTCGGGGAGCATCAGTGGACCTCAGAGAAGGTCGACATGAGCTCGAGGCAGCTCGGGGAAGGCCCGAAATAGGTCTTCACCATGCGCCCGATGCCCCCCGTGCGTTCCGCCAGTAGTAGACCTCAAATTACGCCGGGCACAAAGGTTCCCCGGCCCAGAGTTATGAAGGCAACTTGTGCGTTACCGTGTCTAGCTCGTGTGAGAGCGGCTTGAGGCCTTCTAATCCTTTCTAGAGCACGAATTAAACAGAATCGTACCCGAAGGTCGTTCTGCACACAGAAAGGGGAAAAGTGGAAATTCGCCGCCGGTGAGCAACCACTCGAGCTGTGGCTCGGGGATGAGCAGCACCGGTCACCCGCGCATCCAAGGGTGCCTTGGCTCGGGTGTGACAACGCCCTGGTTGGGCTGTCCACGAGAGCCCGAGGTGCGGCGGTTCCAAGTTCCGATTTTGATCTTTCGGCACAGCCGATATCACTCGGTTTCAATCGAATTCTAGCGACGGGGAGGATGGAGGAAGGTCTCTAGTACCTTGCTGGGGCTCTGGAGTGGAAGGAGGGAGCTGCGATCGGCGTTCTCCGATCAAGTCCGAGCTGTGGAAGTTTTCGGCCGGCGCTGAGTTCTTGCGGGGAAGAACGGTGGTGCCTCGGCCGAGGAGGGGGCAGGCGCCTTAAGAAGGCTCTGCACCGCCTCATGCCCGCGTGTGGGCAAGCAGCTGGTGGCGCGGCGGCTGGCCTCGGTGGCGATCACCGCTGCGGCTCGGCGACCCGAGTGAGAAAGTCTCAGTCGGTTTGATCTGAGCAGTGGCTGACATGTGGGTCCCACCTCCAGTTTTAACCTCTGAAATTTACTCCTAATCACTGTTGTAAACAGTGAACCCCATACTACCCTTGGCAATTCAAATTATTCACCCATGAGCCATTTGAATTGATCAAAGTTCAAATGAGGTTTGGTTTGAATGAATTTCAGCACAAGTTCAGTTTGAAATTCAAATAAAGTTTGAATTTCTCCCACTTAGCTCATGTCAAGATCAACTCCAAATGGAGTGAAAATTGGTGTGTGAGCTCACAAAAATGTGCTGAGTAAGAATATGCCCCCCACTTTTAAATTCATTGGATAAAACAGTTTGAATTTGAATATGGTTTCAAACTGCCCTCTTCCTAACTATACCCAAAATGACCTCAAAAAGGTTTTGAATTTGGGTGAAACTTGGCATGGACATCCTTAGTAAAGTGTAGGAGTTTTCATATGTCCAGCCCATCCATATCACATGTGGGAAATACCGCTCTTGCAATGTGTAAGTTTGTTCCCTAATGAGCATGTTGATAATTGTTACTTGCTCTTCATTTGTGTTCATCATTCTTCCTCAAATGAGGTGTGTGGTGTGGTGATGAACACTGCAAATGTGTGTCAAAAACTGAGGCCCTTACATTCCTCCCCCCTTAAAAGAATCTCGTCCCGAGATTATAAGGTGAAAATGAGAGAGAGGACGGTGGAAAATTACCGGATATGCGACGTGAAAAAGTCGGGGTAGTTAGTGCGAAGGAATTCTTCGCTCTCCCATGTCGCTTCGTCCATGGAGTGATTACTCCATAGAACCTTGTAGAACCACAACGTACGGTTGCGTGTGGTTCGGGCCTTTTCATCAATAATCTGCACCGGTTCCTCCCGATAGGTGAGATCCGGTTGCAGTTCTTCAATGTCTTCCAGCTGAACGGTAGTTGATAGCTTGAGACACTTCCTCAGCTGGGAAATGTGAAAGACGTCATGCACACCGGAAAGTGCTTCTGGTAATCTGGAATGGACCGATGAAGCGGGGTGCTAACTTTCCCCTCACCCCAAATCTGTTTACACCCTTCATTGGAGACACCCGTAGATATACGTGATCCCCAACTTCGAATTGTAATGGGCGCCTTCTCCGGTCCGCATACTGTTTCTGACGGGATTGAGTGGCTTTTAGGTTCGCTTGAATTAGTCGAACCTTTTCTTCCGCGTTGTTGACAAGGTCAATCCCGAAGGTAACCCTTTCGCCAGACTCACACCAGTTCAATGGTGTGCGGCATTTTCTCCCGTATAGCGCCTCGTAGGGCGCCATCTTGATGCTTCCTTGGTACCCATTGTTGTACGAGAACTCGGCTAACGGCAAGTGATCATCCCAATTCTTGCCGTGGTTGATAGCGCAAGCTCGTAGCATGTCTTCTAGAATCTGATTTACCCGCTCGGTTTGCCCATCCGTCTGCGGGTGGTAGGCTGAACTACGGATCAGCTTCGTCCCCAAGGCAGCGTGTAGCTGCTCCCAAAAACGGGACACAAATAAAGTGCCCCGGTCCGATATGATGGTACGGGGTACGCCGTATAAGCATAGGATCCGTGAGATGTACAGTTCAGCGTACTTCTTGGCGTTGTAGTTGGTGTTGACCGGGATGAAATGGGCAACTTTGGTGAGCCGATCGACGATCACCCACACCGAATCATTTTTCTGTAAGGTAGTGGGTAAACCGACGATGAAATCCATGCTCACGTCCTCCCACTTCCAGGCAGGAATGCCCAGTGGTTGCAGCAGTCCCGGTTTCCACATGTGGTCTGCCTTCACCCTTCGACATGTATCACACTCGGACACGTATTTTGCAGTCTCTCGCTTCATCCGTGTCCACCAAAACTTTCTTCTGAGTTCTTGATACATTTTGTTGCTGCCGGGGTGAATAGAAAATTTTGATAAGTGAGCCTCATCAAAGATTTTCTTCCGTAACTCCGGGTTTCGGGGTACGACAATCCGGTCTTTGAACCATAGGACGCCGTCTCCGTCCTTCCAGAAATATTTCAACTCCCCACTGTCTATACGTCTCCGCAAATGTGACATGCCCTTGTCATTCTTCTGGGCTGCCGCTATCTCTTCACGGATGGTGGGGATCAAAGCTAGGTTGTAGAGAGCTCCGTGTGGAATCACATGGAGTGGTGGTTCGCTCTCTTCCAACGGTGTGATGGTCAGATTATTGACGTGTGACTTGCGGCTCAGCGCATCTGCCACAACGTTTGCCTTGCCCGGATGATAATGGATCTCTATCTCGTAATCCTTTATCAGTTCTAACCATCTTCGTTACCTCATGTTCAGCTCCTTCTGAGTGAATATGTACTTGAGGCTTTTGTGGTCGGTATATAAATGTACGAGGTTACCGAGTAGGTAGTGCCTCCACATCTTTAGTGCAAGTACCACGGCAGCGAGCTCCAAATCGTGAGTTGGATAATTCTGCTCATGGTTCCTAAGCTGCCGTGATCCATACGCGACCACTCTTCGGTCTTGCATCAGCACACATCCGAGCCCAATGCCGGATGCATCGCAGTACACATCGAACGGTTTTGTTGTGTCTGGTTGCGCCAAAACCGGTGCTGATGTCAGGTGCTTGACTAAAGCCTTGAATGCTGCTTCACATGCTGTACTCCAAACATATTTGGTAGCCTTCTTCAGCAGCTCTGTCATTGGCTTGGCAATCTTCGAGAAGTTCGGAATGAACCTCCGATAATATCCCGCGAGTCCAAGGAAACTCCGTACCTCATGAACAGTTCTCGGGGATTTCCAATTCAGCACTTGCGTGATCTTGCTCGGGTCCACAGCGATACCCTCCGCTGAGATGATATGCCCGAGGAAAGGCACTTGCGATATCCAAAACTCGCATTTGCTGAATTTTGCGTATAACTTGTGATCCCGCAGCCGTTGCAAGACTATACGCAGATGTTTCTTGTGATCTTCCTCCGACTTGGAATATACCAGGATGTCGTCGATGAAGACCACGACAATCTTGTCCAGCTCCGGCATGAACACCGAGTTCATTAAGTACATGAAGTGAGCTGGAGCATTGGTGAGGCCAAAGGACATGACCAGGTACTCATAAAGTCCGTACCTTGTCGAGAAAGCTGTCTTTGGAATGTCCTCCGCCCTTATCTTAATCTGATGGTACCCGGATCTTAAATCCATCATGGAAAAGATCTTTGCTTCGACCAACTGATCAAACAACATGTCGATCCGTGGCAACGGGTACTTGTTCTTGATGGTTACGGCATTTAATGGACGGTAGTCCATGCAAAGCCGCAACGTTTCATCCTTCTTTTTGACAAATAATGCCGAACAGCCCCATGGCGAGGAGCTCGGCCTAATAAAACCTTTCTCCAGAAGGTCCGTGAGCTGAGTCTTCAGTTCAGCCAACTCCTTGGGAGCCATCTTGTACGGCCTTCGGGATATTGGCATGGTTCCCGGTGCAAGTTCAATCTTGAACTCCACCTCTCTATCGGGTGGCATCCCCGGCAAATCGTCCAGGAATACATCAGGGAACTCTCGGACCACCGGAATATCTTCCAATCTGATGGTCGTGGCTTGATAGACACTTGGAAGTTTTATTTCTGGACTGTCCAGAAATAATGAGTGAGAACCGTGCACCTCTGAGTTTAAGTGCACGACTCGAAGGACGGTGTCTAAAACAGCGCCGTGGTGGGTTAACCACGACATCCCTAGGATGACATCGACCTTCTGTCCCTCTAAGATAATGAGAGACGTGGGGTACACTCTACCCGCTAAGCATAATGGTGCTTTGGAGACCATTACGCTTGCTGAAATCTTCCCACCCGGTGAGCAAATTAAATATGGACTATCGGTGGGTAGTATTGGCAAACTGTCTTTAGCAATGAAAGCTTGGCTAATAAAATTATGCGTGGCGCCTGAATCAAAGAGTACTATAGCGGGATGCTGGTGGAGTTGGAACATACCCGCAAGGATTGGCTCGCCCTCCGGCACGTCCTCAATGGCAAGCTGGTGAACAGTACCAGGCCTAGGGTTTGCCCGCCGCGCATTAGTAGGGTTCCAGGGTTGATTCCTCCCCGGAAACTGTGGTGCCACTCCGCCGCCTTGCCTCTCCGGGCAACTGCTCGCGAAGTGTCCTGGACGACCACACTTGTAACATGTGGCCACTGCTGGTGGAGTACTCGGTGGACGAAAGCCCGGCATGCGTTGCGGAGGTGCAAACGCACGCGGCATCGCCCGCTGCTGCTGTTGTTGTTGCAGTGGTACTGGTAGTGCCGGCCGGAATGCCGGTGAAGAGTACGGCCGACTGCGGAATGGCATCGACCGCTGTTGTGGTTGCCAGCGTGGGCCTGATGGTGGGTGATTCACCATCCGAAACTTCTGAGAAGGACCACCTCCTTCTCCGCTGCTCTGCGGCGCGCTTCGCTTTCGCTCTGCCGCCGCCAACTCCTTGCCGGAGTCCTCCTGAACAATCGCAGCATCAATGATGTCGTTGAGGCTGCCGCGATTGAACATCGCCAACTTGTCCTTCAGGAGCGGGTTAAGCCCCTGGTAAAAATGGTCTCACCGCTTCTCGTCTGTATCCGCGTGATACGACGCGTAGAGCGCGAGATCGTTGAACGCTCTGGAGTATTCCAGCGTGTTCCGGCTCCCTTGTTGCAGGTGTAGGAACTCCTGCGTCTTGCTCTTCATCAAACCGGGCGGTATATGATAGGCCCTGAAGGCCGTCCGGAACTCTGCCCAGGTCATCACTCGGTCGGTGGGCTGGGAAGCACAGAAGTTGGCCCACCACGCGCTCGCGGATCCTTGGAGCTGCTGGACCGCGAACTGAGTCTTGCGCTGCTCGCTGATTTGGAGCAGCCCGAACTTCATCTCTATGGCGCGGAGCCAGTTGTCCGCGTCAAGTGGTTCATCCGCCCTTGAGAATACAGGGGGATGAGTCGCCAGGAAGTCGGAGTAGGAGCTCTGTTGGCGCTCCTCACGATCTTGACGTCTCTCTGGGCGAGACGTATTGGCGATGAGAGTCTGCAGCAACTCTGTGTGCTGCTGATGCGAGCCCGCCATTGCCGCGACAATGTCGGCCAATGTAACCGTTGGTAGTGGCGGTGGCGGCGTTTGCAGTTGCTGTTTCTGCTGCTGTCCCGAGGAGTCCTCGGGAGGTGGTTGGGAGGTCTCTCCCCCTTGACTGGTACCCCCAACGTCAGGGTTGGCACGAGTACGCGTCATTCTGAAATTCAAAACAGCAGCAATTAGCACATGTCTTACTTAAAATTCCATACCCAACAGTAGGTATTGAAGTGACACATGATTAATTTGCACAACATTCACATATATTGATAAAGCATAAACTTTATACAAGATACATTATTCTCGGATCTCCGAGAAGTCGTGCTCATGTCGTCACTACCTATACATACGCTACTGTCTACACGACATGTCACCGATTACAAAAGTTGGGTTACGCTACCCTAGCTGCCCTACTTGGCAACCGTAACCCCCTACTCGGAGTAGAACTCGACCTCCTGTGGGTCGTCCTCCTCCGGTACCTCTGCTGGTGGCTCGGGGTCTACCACCTCTTCTCCCATTCCGGGTTCTCCCATGGCTGGAAGACCCAAGACTACCGGTACGCCCAATACCGGGGGCACGAGGTCCTGCAATGCATGCACCTCATCCATAGCCTGGTTGTAGTCCTCTTCCCAGCCTTGTCCTTCCTCAATAGCGTCGTCCCGCTCTTGAGCAAGGTCCTCATTCTGCTGGGTTAGGGTCTGCACCAGCTCTTGCAACGCCGCGATGTCAACACGGCTCTTCTTCTTTGCCTTCTTCAAACAACGCAACTGATTGTGTTGTTCATTCAGTCGCTTGATCGTCGGAAGAAGCACATTGCGAAGTGCGCTGTGAACACTCTCGAAATGATCTCCACGGCTTGTGCTCTCCTTGAGCTTGGTGGTGAGATGCTCCGTATGAACAGCTTGGCTGTCCATCACAGCGTTTCCCGCCCTCATTTGGAGGCTGAGGTTTGCCTCCGCAGGGTTGTACCTTGGGCAACTCGGGTCTGTTGCCTCCAGGTACCTCTCTTCCCACACATGCTGAGCTCGTCCCTCCACCGGAACGAGTGCGTATGGAGTACCCTCCATAGCCTGCACGTGTAGTTGGCAGAAACGTGACATAGTGTCACGGGCTGCCACTTGCCACATTCCTTCCGGTTGTCTTCCTCTCACCGTGACGGTGAATGGCACCCAACCGGGTGGCGTAGGTCCTGCGAGAACCTCGACATGGATCATCCACGTCTTGTTCCCCTCTTTGCCTTCTTCCTTGGCGAAGTATTGCGGCATCTGGTTGTACCCGAAATATTGGAGCATTTGCCACAATGCTTCCGGGTAGCCGCTACGGTCAGAACAGTGGGAAACCACCCACCCGTTCTCCAACTGTTTATCTGCTGTCATCTGTAAAAATATATTTGAGAAATGTCAAATATTTATTTAAACAGTAAACTTCTGAGCTATAACATAAGACATGTCATTGAACCCATAAAACTTGGAAACATAGTTCAAATTTTAAACAAATTTGACTGCTGATCTGCTGTTCCCATGACAGCCTTGACCAGTTTCCATATCAACCTGATTTAGGCCATGTTAAAGGCAAAACAATTCTGGAGCTCAACATCAAAGTTAAAGTTAACTTCAATAGCTTTCCAGAAAGTATTTGGTTGGCCTAAGATCTGTCCTGGTTCAAAAGTTATAAGATGTCAAAGTTAACAGAATTTCTGGAATCAATTGGACAGCACCTCCCTGCTTTAGGTACTAAATTGATCCAAAAATCCCAGTTAATTCTGTTCCCAATCTGACAAAACTTTCTGTTACAAAGTCGTAACCCATCTCATAAGCTTTCCAGAAGTACCTCATTTCCTATTTTTGGATTTTTAAGCAGGAAGTTATGCTTAATTTACAGAGAGTTTACAGAGAGTCTTTGCTCTGTCCTGTTTCCTGGACAGTTTCAACTCTACTGCATTTTTCGAGTGGTTAAGGGATGAAACACCTCTGGACCTCAACAGAAGAGTTGTAAAGCTCTTCCAACGCTTTCCAGAAATGTATCATACGACCCCAACCTCGAAAGAACTCAACCTCTAACCTCTGATTAACTTCAGCCTTGATTCAGCTGAAAACAGAGTGCTCTGTCCTTAACATCCTATAAGTTGAAAGCTTGTTAACTTTGAATATCCTGTTCAAGGGGAGGAGTTACATCAAGTTTTACTACTTTGGATCAAAACCTTCAAGTTTTTAAATGAAGTTGTTCATTTAGTTGGGTGTGACGTCGATGCGTCACCAGATTATGTCGGTACTACGTCCTCACAAAGGAAAAACCTATACCGGACTTAGCCGGCTTCGCTAGTTCAGTGGCACTACTCGTCACTCGCACACGGATGCTACACGTCTACCGTTTCGTGGTAAGGCTACCTGCAGAAACTCAAACAATCATCAGACTCGGCTGCACACCGAGCCCGGAATCCATACAGTTCGTACACCCGGCCGTCATCACTCGCCCGGATGTTCTCAAGCCAAACACGCCTTGAGTTACGTGTTCACGTTTCAGACCACGTGACGGGGTCTCCCATGTTGCACCACGCACGCCAGGGACAGACGTTGCTCGAATACCCCAAACGACATGAAGAGTCGTAGAGGATCACGCTGAGGGGTGCTGTGTTGCACAGCACCGTATAACACACGTCAAAGGTGCAAAGCGGAAGCGGAAGTTTTATTACATAAACAAGTTTATGAACATGTTTACATCAAAATAAGTTCAGTCTACACTCGCGGGCGTAGACTAAGCATCAAGTGCACGTTCAACCCTCGAACGTGTCCTTGCTAGCACACACGCACACTAACTCTGCGGCGTGCACGACTCCCACTCGACGGGGTTCCCCTCCTGGGGTTCCGTCTCCTCTTCGGGAGTCCCTTCCTCATAGAACCCTGCAAAAGCTTCAAACACAAGCAGTGAGCATGAAGGCTCAGCAAGTCTGACCCGTCTCACCTAAACATGGAACTTCTACATGAGGGTAATGGGTTGCATGAGGTAAAAATCATTTGCAAGGACTCGCCTAATTAGTAGAACCTTACTTTCAAGTTTTAGCAGCAGGTTGTGGAGAACCTTACGCTAAGGCACATGAGAGAGCCGCAATCAAACAAGAAACGCATTTCTCTCATGTACTTTGGCCAAAGTTGAAAAGAACTTTAATTAGCTCTAAGCTACAGCATATTATTAACAATCAATGTCCAGCTTTCAATCAGCAACATTTTAACATGTAACTAGCCTGTTCTTTCTACGTCACGGTACAGTGAACAAGTGGTACTCACTGACCGCGAGGGACGGCGATTGTAATCGATTTACACCTGCAGGGTTACCCGAACAACCCGTCACGTACGCCCGTACTCGATGTTGCCTACAACAACCATCACAGACGCCGTACGCGACTACCTTTCACCCGTTAGCCAAATATTGAACCGGTCCCATCGTCCCGAGCAAGAGGTCTCTGCACGCGCATCTCTGTGCCGCCAGCCGATTTACACCTCGAGCTCTCAACCTACCCTCTGAATGACGGGCAATGCCTCAATACCCAGCTACCCGAGTTACATCAGTTTCCCGGTTCCCATATAGCCGGTAGGTCTTCGGTACTGTTCTAGCTTGTTCAACAGGCCCGCACACGGCTCGGTCCTCAATCGACACAAGCGGAGCTAGAGCACACAGGCCCCAAAGTCCTGCTGCCCTTACTCTCCGCTCGGTCTCATTTTCTTGCCATGTGTATCATGTGCTATCTCTACCCGAGCAATGTGCCTCTATCCTATTCTCGCGAGTAGTTCCAACTACTCGACTTGTACCGAATCCTACGCTATCCTAGCAATGCAGTAGCTAACGGGGTTTTCAATCCTAACCCCAACCCATGGTTTTCTTGGCTATGCAGTTGGGTTTCCAATCAAGACTTTAATGCAACGAACACTATTCAAAGATGTGCTCAAAACAAAAAACATTTGTAAAAGCGTTAATGCAAACCGGAGCTTGCCTTGCTGCTCTTGGTCGTAGGCTAGCTGTTCCTCCGGAGTAACGAAGTCTAGGACTTCGGGTTCCTCCTCGACCTTAGCGACTACATGATAGAAACAATACATGTATTAATTTAATGCATTTGTATTAAGTTTGAAGTTGTGAAGTCTATAACCTTTGCTAGATAGACCTAATAACTGTGAAACTTTTACTGTGGCTTGGTTACAACCTAAACAGAGACCTGGTCAAGTTTTAGTTGCAGCAAAGCTCATTTGAGCCCTCCACAAATAATTATGTCCTTGACCTTAATTGGAACTCTTATGGTGTTCTAGGAATTTTCATGAGACAAACTATGACTTTCTGAAAACTAGATTTTCAGAGGGTTCTAATGGAGTTGGTCTCACTTAATTTGGAAGTCTCTAACTAAAGATATGAGCTAAACAATTTCAGAGAAAATTCTGAAAATGTTTCTGAACATTTTCTATTTTCTCTGGAACAGTTTCACTAATCACAGCATTAGGTGGATTAAATGAGCTTAAATGGATCTGAAATTGTTATGGTAGTTCAAGGATATTTTGGTGAACATCTCAGCAAAATTTCAGGATTTTCCTCCAAAGGATTCTCCAGTTAAAATTCCTAACAGTTTAAATTTGAGGAATTAATTCTGGAGAAATAAGGAATTTCATGAAGTGAAACTTAATTTTCTGGAAAGTACTCAGAGAGCTGAATGCAGCAAAATTTGGTTCACTCAATTTGGAGCTTTCTAGCCAAAGTTATAAGGATTTGAAGTTTGAAGGAAATCTGAAAATCGGGGAAAAGTTTAAACTCGCGCGTGGGCCCAGGTGACACGCGTCGCACGCCTAGGCGATGGCACATCGCGGCCCACAAGGATTTTGCGCGCCAGCACACCCGATCCTGGCCGCAGCCGGATCCCGATTCAAAATATCGGTCGCTGACAGCTGGGGTCCACCCCCTTCTTCAACCTCGCGACACCCGCGCCCCGCCGCCGAGGGATCTCGCCGGAGAGCTCGCCGCCGGCTGCTGTACAGCTCCAAACTTCTCGATTCTGGCTGCCCCTGCCTACTTTTACTGTAACCAAGCCATAGTAAAAGTTTCACAGTCATTAGGTCTATCTAGCAAAGGTTATAGACTTCACAACTTCAAACTTAATACAAATGCATTAAATTAATACATGTATTGTTTCTATCATGTAGTCGCTAAGGTCGAGGAGGAACCCGAAGTCCTAGACTTCGTTACTCCGGAGGAACAGCTAGCCTACGACCAAGAGCAGCAAGGCAAGCTCCGGTTTACATTAACCCTTTTACAAATGTTTATTGTTTTGAGCACATCTTTGAATAGTGTTCGTTGCATTAAAGTCTTGATTGGAAACCCAACTGCATATCCAAGAAAACCATGGGTTGGGGTTAGGATTGAAAACCCCGTTAGCTACTGCATTGCTAGGATAGCGTAGGATTCGGTACAAGTCGAGTAGTTGGAACTACTCGCGAGAATAGGCTAGAGGCACATTGCTCGGGTAGAGATAGCACATGATACACATGGCAAGAAAATGAGACCGAGCGGAGAGTAAGGGCAGCAGGACTTTGGGGCCTGTGTGCGGTAGCTACGCTTGTGTCGATTGAGGACCGAGCCGTGTGCGGGCCTGTTGAACAAGCTAGAACAGTACCGAAGACCTACCGGCTATATGGGAACCGGTTAACTGATGTAACTCGGGTAGCTGGGTATTGAGGCATTGCCCGTCGTTCAGAGGGTAGGTTGAGAGCTCGAGGTGTAAATCGGCTGGTGGCACGGAGATGCGCGTGCAGAGACCTCTTGCTCGGGACGATGGGACCGGTTCAATATTTGGCTAACGGGTGAAAGGTAGTCGCGTACGGCGTCCGTGATGGTTGTTGTAGGCAACATCGAGTACGGGTGTACGTGACGGGTTGTTCGGGTAACCCTGCAGGTGTAAATCGATTATAATCGCTGTCCCTCGCGGTCAGTGAGTACCACTTGTTCACTGTACCGTGACGTAGAAAGAACAGGCTAGTTACATGTTAAAATGTTGCTGATTGAAAGCTGGACATTGATTGTTAATAATATGCTGTAGCTTAGAGCTAATTAAAGTTCTTTTCTACTTTGGGCAAAGTACATGAGAGAAATGCGTTTCTTGTTTGATTGCGGCTCTCTCATGTGCCTTAGCGTAAGGTTCTCCACAACCTGCTGCTAAAACTTGAAAGTAAGGTTCTACTAATTAGGCGAGTCCTTGCAAATGATTTTTACCTCATGCAACCCATTACCCTCATGTAGAAGTTCCATGTTTAGGTGAGACGGGTCAGACTTGCTGAGCCTTCGTGCTCACTGCTTGTGTTTGAAGCTTTTGCAGGGTTCTATGAGGAAGGGACTCCCGAAGAGGAGACGGAACCCCAGGAGGGGAACCCCGTCGAGTGGGAGTCATGCACGCCGCAGAGTTAGTGTGCGTGTGTGCTAGCAAGGACACGTTCGAGGGCTGAACGTGCACTTGATGCTTAGTCTACGCCCGTGAGTGTAGACTGAACTTATTTTGATGTAAACATGTTCATAAACTTGTTTATGTAATAAAACTTCCGCTTCCGCTTTGCACCTTTGACGTGTGTTATACGGTGCTGTGCAACGCAGCACCCCTCAGCGTGATCCTGGCTCGACAGGACCAATGGGGTCGTGTCAGCGTGGTATCAGAGCTCGCTTGAGGTTTAACACAGTACAAAGGTCTTCTTTTTCAAAAATCCAGTGAGGAACGAGTTAATAGCCCGTATAAGGATGTTATTAGTATATAGAAAGTGGCTTATTAACCTATTTGTTATGTCGGAAAATCGTGCATCTCGGGACGTTCATGTCTTGGGGGGTGCACGTAAGCGCTGTCCACCAGTGCGCACAAGCTGAAGGGTGGAGCCCCACAGGTGGCAGGTAACCCGACCCGCTTTAGTATCCTCTACGACTCTTCATGTCGTTTGGGGTATTCGAGCAACGTCTGTCCCTGGCGTGCGTGGTGCAACATGGGAGACCCCGTCACGTGGTCTGAAACGTGAAAACGTAACTCAAGGCATGTTTGGCTTGAGAACATCCGGGCGAGTGATGACGGCCGGGTGTACGAACTGTATGGATTCCGGGCTCGGTGTGCAGCCGAGTCTGATGATTGTTTGAGTTTCTGCAGGTAGCCTTACCACGAAACGGTAGACGTGTAGCATCCGTGTGCGAGTGACGAGTAGTGCCACTGAACTAACGAAGCCGGCTAAGTCCGGTATAGGTTTTTCCTTTGTGAGGACGTAGTACCGACATAATCTGGTGACGCATCGACGTCACACCCAACTAAATGAACAACTTCATTTAAAAACTTGAAGGTTTTGATCCAAAGTAGTAAAACTTGATGTAACTCCTTCCCTTGAACAGGATATTCAAAGTTAACAAGCTTTCAACTTATAGGATGTTAAGGACAGAGCACTCTGTTTTCAGCTGAATCAAGGCTGAAGTTAATCAGAGGTTAGAGGTTGAGTTCTTTCGAGGTTGGGGTCGTATGATACATTTCTGGAAAGCGTTGGAAGAGCTTTACAACTCTTCTGTTGAGGTCCAGAGGTGTTTCATCCCTTAACCACTCGAAAAATGCAGTAGAGTTGAAACTGTCCAGAAAACAGGACAGAGCAAAGACTCTCTGTAAACTCTCTGTAAATTAAGCATAACTTCCTGCTTAAAAATCCAAAAATAGGAAATGAGGTACTTCTGGAAATCTTATGAAATGGGTTACGACTTTGTAACAGAAAGTTTTGTCAGATTGGGAACAGAATTAACTGGGATTCTTGGATCAATTCAGTACCTAAAGCAGGGAGGTGCTGTCCAATTGATTCCAGAAATTCTGTTAACTTTGACATCTCATAACTTTTGAACCAGGACAGATCTTAGGCCAACCAAATACTTTCTGGAAAGCTATTGAAGTTAACTTTAACTTTGATGTTGAGCTCCATAATTGGTTTGCCTTTAACATGGCCTAAATCAGGTTGATATGGAAACTGGTCAAGGCTGTCATGGGAACAGCAGATCAGCAGTCAAATTTGTTTAAAATTTGAACTATGTTTCCAAGTTTTATGGGTTCAATGACATGTCTTATGTTATAGCTCAGAAGTTTACTGTTTAAATAAATATTTGACATTTCTCAAATATATTTTTACATATGACAGCAGATAAACAATTGGAGAACGGGTGGGTGGTTTCCCACTGTTCTGACCGTAGCGGCTACCCGGAAGCATTGTGGCAAATGCTCCAATATTTCGGGTACAACCAGATGCCGCAATACTTCGCCAAGGAAGAAGGCGAAGAGGGGAACAAGACGTGGACGATCCATGTCGAGGTTCCCGCAGGACCTACGCCACCCTGTTGGGTGCCATTCACCGTCACGGTGAGAGGAAGACAACCGGAAGGAATGTGGCAAGTGGCAGCCCGTGACACTATGTCACGTTTCTGCCAACTACACGTGCAGGCTATGGAGGGTACTCCATACGCACTCGTTCCGGTGGAGGGACGAGCTCAGCATGTGTGGGAAGAGAGGTACCTGGAGGCAACAGACCCGAGTTGCCCAAGGTACAACCCCGTGGAGGCAAACCTCAGCCTCCAAATGAGGGCGGGAAACGCTGTGATGGACAGCCAAGCTGTTCATACGGAGCATCTCGCCACCAAGCTCAAGGAGAGCACAAGCCGTGGAGATCATTTCGAGAGTGCTCACAGCGCACTTCGCAATGTGCTTCTTCCGACGATCAAGCGACTGAATGAACAACACAATCAGTTGCGTCGTTTGAAGAAGGCAAAGAAGAAGAGCCGTGTTGACATCGCGGCGTTGCAAGAGCTGGTGCAGACCCTAACCCAGCAGAATGAGGACCTTGCTCAAGAGCGGGACGACGCTATTGAGGAAGGACAAGGCTGGGAAGAGGACTACAACGAGGCTATGGATGAGGTGCATGCATTGCAGGACCTCGTGCCCCCGGTATTGGGCGTACCGGTAGTCTTGGGTCTTCCAGCCATGGGAGAACCCGGAATGGGAGAAGAGGTGGTAGACCCCGAGCCACCAGCAGAGGTACCGGAGGAGGACGACCCACAGGAGGTCGAGTTCTACTCCGAGTAGGGGGTTACGGTTGCCAAGTAGGGCAGCTAGGGTAGCGTAACCCAACTTTTGTAATCGGTGACATGTCGTGTAGACAGTAGCGTATGTATAGGTAGTGACGACATGAGCACGACTTCTCGGAGATCCGAGAATAATGTATCTTGTATAAAGTTTATGCTTTATCAATATATGTGAATGTTGTGCAAATTAATCATGTGTCACTTCAATACCTACTGTTGCGTATGGAATTTTAAGTAAGACATGTGCTAATTGCTGCTGTTTTGAATTTCAGAATGACGCGTACTCGTGCCAACCCTGACGTTGGGGGTACCAGTCAAGGGGGAGAGACCTCCCAACCACCTCCCGAGGACTCCTCGGGACAGCAGCAGCAACAGCAACAGCAAACGTCGCCACCGCCACTACCAACGGTTACATTGGCCGACATTGTCGCGGCAATGGCGGGCTCGCATCAGCAGCACACAGAGTTGCTGCAGACTCTCATCGCCAATACGTCTCGCCCAGAGAGACGTCAAGATCGTGAGGAGCGCCAACAGAGCTCCTACTCCGACTTCCTGGCGACTCATCCCCCTGTATTCTCAAGGGCGGATGAACCACTTGACCGGACAACTGGCTCCGCGCCATAGAGATGAAGTTCGGGCTGCTCCAAATCAGCAAGCAGCGCAAGACTCAGTTCGCGGTCCAGCAGCTCCAAGGATCCGCGAGCGCGTGGTGGGCCAACTTCTGTGCTTCCCAGCCCACCGACCGAGTGATGACCTGGGCGGAGTTCCGGACGGCCTTCAGGGCCTATCATATACCGCCTGGTTTGATGAAGAGGAAGACGCAGGAGTTCCTACACCTGCAACAAGGGAGCCGGAACGCGCTGGAATACTCCAGATCGTTCAACGATCTCGCGCTCTACACGTCGTATCACGCGGATACAGACGAGAAGCGGCGAGACCATTTTTACCAGGGGCTTAACCCGCTCCTGAAGGACAAGTTGGCGATGTTCAATCGCGGCAGCCTCAACGACATCATTGATGCTGCGATTGTTCAGGAGGACTCCGGCAAGGAGTTGGCGGCGGCAGAGCGAAAGCGAAGCGCGCCGCAGAGAAGCGGAGAAGGAGGCGGTCCTTCTCAGAAGTTTCGGATGGTGAATCACCCACCATCAGGCCCACGCTGGCAACCACCACAGCGGTCGATGCCGTTCTGCAGTCTGCCGTACTCTTCACCGGCATTCCGGCCGGCACTACCAGTACCACCGCAACAACAACAGCAGCAGCGGGCGATGCCGCGTGCGTTTGCACCTCCGCAACGCATGCCGGGCTTTCATCCACCGAGTACTCCACCAGCAGCGGCCACATGTTACAAGTGTGGTCGTCCAGGACACTTCGCGAGCAGTTGCCCGGAGAGGCAAGGCGGCGGAGTGGCACCACAGTTTCCGGGGAGGAATCAACCCCGGAACCCTACTAATGCGCGGCGGGCAAACCCTAGGCCCGGTACTGTCCACCAGCTTGCCATTGAGGACGTGCCGGAGGGCGAGCCAATCCTTGCGGGTATGTTCCAACTCCACCAGCATCCCGCTATAGTACTGTTTGATTCAGGCGCCACGCATAATTTTATTAGCGAAGCTTTCATTGCTAAACACAGTTTGCCAATACTACCCACCGATAGTCCATATTTAATTTGCTCACCGGGTGGGAAGATTTCAGCAAGCGTAATGGTCTCCAAAGCACCATTATGCTTAGCGGGTAGAGTGTACCCCACGTCTCTCATTATCTTAGAGGGACAGAAGGTCGATGTCATCCTAGAGATGTCGTGGTTAACCCGCCACGGCGCTGTTTTGGACACCGTCCTTCGAGTCGTGCACTTAAACTCAGAGGTGCATGGTTCTCACTCATTATTTCTGGACAGTCCAGAAATAAAACTTCCAAGTGTCTATCAAGCCACGACCATCAGATTGGAAGATATTCCGGTGGTCCGAGAGTTCCCTGATGTATTCCCGGACGATTTGCCGGGGATGCCACCAGATAGAGAGGTGGAGTTCAAGATTGAACTTGCACCGGGAACCATGCCAATATCCCAAAGGCCGTACAAGATGGCTCCCAAGGAGTTGGCTGAACTGAAGACTCAGCTCACGGACCTTCTGGAGAAGGGTTTTATTAGGCCGAGCTCCTCGCCATGGGGCTGTTCGGCATTATTTGTCAAAAAGAAGGATGAAACGTTGCGGCTTTGCGTGGACTACCGTCCATTAAATGCCGTAACCATCAAGAACAAGTACCCGTTGCCACGGATCGACATGTTGTTTGATCAGTTGGTCGAAGCAAAGATCTTTTCCAAGATGGATTTAAGATCCGGGTACCATCAGATTAAGATAAGGGCGGAGGACATTCCAAAGACAGCTTTCTCGACAAGGTACGGACTTTATGAGTACCTGGTCATGTCCTTCGGCCTCACCAATGCTCCAGCTCACTTCATGTACTTAATGAACTCGGTGTTCATGCCGGAGCTGGACAAGTTTGTCGTGGTCTTCATCGACGACATCCTGGTATATTCCAAGTCGGAGGAAGATCACAAGAAACATCTGCGTATAGTCTTGCAACGGCTGCGGGATCACAAGTTATACGCAAAATTCAGCAAATGTGAGTTTTGGATATCGCAAGTGCCTTTCCTCGGGCATATCATCTCAGCGGAGGGTATCGCTGTGGACCCGAGCAAGATCACGCAAGTGCTGAATTGGAAATCCCCGAGAACTGTTCATGAGGTACGGAGTTTCCTCGGACTCGCGGGATATTATCGGAGGTTCATTCCGAACTTCTCGAAGATTGCCAAGCCAATGACAGAGCTGCTGAAGAAGGCTACCAAATATGTTTGGAGTCCAGCATGTGAAGCAGCATTCAAGGCTTTAGTCAAGCACCTGACATCAGCACCGGTTTTGGCGCAACCAGACACAACAAAACCGTTCGATGTGTACTGCGATGCATCCGGCATTGGGCTCGGATGTGTGCTGATGCAAGACCGAAGAGTGGTCGCGTATGAATCACGGCAGCTTAGGAACCATGAGCAGAATTATCCAACTCACGATTTGGAGCTCGCTGCCGTGGTACTTGCACTGAAGATGTGGAGGCACTACCTACTCGGTAACCTCGTACATTTATATACCGACCACAAAAGCCTCAAGTACATATTCACTCAGAAGGAGCTGAACATGAGGCAACAAAGATGGTTAGAACTGATAAAGGATTACGAGATAGAGATCCATTATCATCCGGGCAAGGCAAACATTGTGGCAGATGCGCTGAGCCGCAAGTCACACGTCAATAATCTGACCATCACACCGTTGGAAGAGAGCGAACCACCACTCCATGTGATTCCACACGGAGCTCTCTACAACCTAGCTTTGATCCCCACCATCCGTGAAGAGATAGCGGCAGCCCAGAAGAATGACAAGGGCATGTCACATCTGCGGAGACGTATAGACAGTGGGGAGTTGAAATGTTTCCGGAAGGACGGAGACGGCGTCCTATGGTTCAAAGACCGGATTGTCGTACCCCGAAACCCGGAGTTACGGAAGAAAATCTTTGATGAGGCTCACTTATCAAAATTTTCTATTCACCACGGCAGCAACAAAATGTATCAAGAACTCAGAAGAAAGTTTTGGTGGACACGGATGAAGCGAGAGACTGCAAAATACGTGTCCGAGTGTGATACATGTCGAAGGGTGAAGGCAGACTACATGCGGAAACCGGGACTGCTGCAACCACTGGGCATTCCTGCCTGGAAGTGGGAGGACGTGAGCATGGATTTCGTCATCGGTTTACCCACTACCTTACAGAAACATGATTCGGTGTGGGTGATCGTCGATCGGCTCACCAAAGTTGCCCATTTCATCCCGGTCAACACCAACTACAACGCCAAGAAGTACGCTGAACTGTACATCTCACGGATCCTATGCTTATACGGCGTACCCCGTACCATCATATCGGACCGGGGCACTTTATTTGTGTCCCGTTTTTGGGAGCAGCTACATGCTGCCTTGGGGACGAAGCTGATCCGTAGTTCAGCCTACCACCCGCAGACGGATGGGCAAACCGAGCGGGTAAATCAGATTCTAGAAGACATGCTACGAGCTTGCGCTATCAACCACGGCAAGAATTGGGATGATCACTTGCCGTTAGCCGAGTTCTCGTACAACAATGGGTACCAAGCCAGCATCAAGATGGCGCCCTACGAGGCGCTATACGGGAGAAAATGCCGCACACCATTGAACTGGTGTGAATCTGGCGAAAGGGTTACCTTTGGGATTGACCTTGTCAACAACGCGGAAGAAAAGGTTCGACTAATTCAAGCGAACCTAAAAGCCGCTCAATCCCGTCAGAAACAGTATGCGGACCGGAGAAGGCGCCCATTACAATTCGAAGTTGGGGATCACGTATATCTACGGGTGTCTCCAATGAAGGGCGTAAACAGATTTGGGGTGAGGGGAAAGTTAGCACCCCGCTTCATCGGTCCATTCCAGATTACCGAAAGATGTGGATCGGTGGCATACCGGCTGAAATTACCAGAAGCACTTTCCGGTGTGCACGACGTCTTTCACATTTCCCAGCTGAGGAAGTGTCTCAAGCTATCAACTACCGTTCAGCTGGAAGACATTGAAGAACTGCAACCGGATCTCACCTATCGGGAGGAACCGGTGCAGATTATTGATGAAAAGGCCCGAACCACACGCAACCGTACGTTGTGGTTCTACAAGGTTCTATGGAGTAATCACTCCATGGACGAAGCGACATGGAAGAGTGAAGAATTCCTTCGCACTAACTACCCCGACTTTTCCACGTCGCATATCCGGTAATTTTCCACCGTCCTCTCTCTCATTTTCACCTTATAATCTCGGGACGAGATTCTTTTAAGGGGGGAGGAATGTAAGGGCCTCAGTTTTTGACACACATTTGCAGTGTTCATCACCACACCACACACCTCATTGGAGGAAGAATGATGAACACAAATGAAGAGCAAGTAAAAATTATCAACATGCTCATTAGGGAACAAACTTACACATTGCAAGAGCAGTATTTCCCACATGTGATATGGATGGGCTGGACATATGAAAATTCCTACACTTTACTAAGGATGTCCATGCCAAGTTTCACCCAAATTCAAAACCTTTTTGAGGTCATTTTGGGTATAGTTAGGAAGAGGGCAGTTTGAAACCATATTCAAATTCAAACTGTTTTTATCCAATGAATTTAAAAGTGGGGGGCATATTCTTACTCAGCACATTTTTGTGAGCTCACACACCAATTTTCACTCCATTTGGAGTTGATCTTGACATGAGCTAAGTGGGAGAAATTCAAACTTTATTTGAATTTCAAACTGAACTTGTGCTGAAATTCATTCAAACCAAACCTCATTTGAACTTTGATCAATTCAAATGGCTCATGGGTGAATAATTTGAATTGCCAAGGGTAGTATGGGGTTCACTGTTTACAACAGTGATTAGGAGTAAATTTCAGAGGTTAAAACTGGAGGTGGGACCCACATGTCAGCCACTGCTCAGATCAAACCGACTGAGACTTTCTCACTCGGGTCGCCGAGCCGCAGTGGTGATCGCCACCGAGGCCAGCCGCCGCGCCACCAGCTGCTTGCCCACGCGCGGGCATGAGGCGGTGCAGAGCCTTCTTAAGGCGCCTGCCCCCTCCTCGGCCGAGGCACCACCGTTCTTCCCCGCAAGAACTCAGCGCCGGCCGAAAACTTCCGCAGCTCGGACTTGATCGGAGAACGCCGATCGCAGCTCCCTCCTTCCACTCCAGAGCCCCAGCAAGGTACTAGAGACCTTCCTCCATCCTCCCTGTCGCTAGAATTCGATTGAAACCGAGTGATATCGGCTGTGCCGAAAGATCAAAATCGGAACATGGAACCGCCACACCTCGGGCTCTCGTGGACAGCCCAACCAGGGCGTTGTCACGCCCGAGCCAAGGCACCCTTGGACGCACGGGTGACCGGTGCTGCTCATCCCCGAGCCACAGCTCGAGTGGTTGCTCACCGGCGGCGAATTTCCACTTTTCCCCTTTCTGTGTGCAGAATGACCTTCGGGTACGATTCTGTTTAATTCGTGCTCTAGAAAGGATTAGAAGGCCTCAAGCCGCTCTCACACGAGCTAGACACGGTAACGCACAAGTTGCCTTCATAACTCTGGGCCGGGGAACCTTTGTGCCCGGCGTAATTTGAGGTCTACTACTGGCGGAACGCACGGGCAGCATCGGGCGCACGGTGAAGACCTATTTCGGGCCTTCCCCGAGCTGCCTCGAGCTCATGTCGACCTTCTCTGAGGTCCACTGATGCTCCCCGACCGATTTCCCAAGTAGCTGAGGTGCTAGAGGGGTCAGCCGACATTATCGAAGTTGTTCCGAGGTGGCGGCTCGTCGCCGACCATGCTCCGGCCATTGTCATGAGCAGCTGACCCTAGAATCCTGTTCCCCGAGTAAAAGTAGGCAGGGGCGGCCAGAATCAAGAAGTTTGGAGCTGTACAGCAGCCGGCGGCGAGCTATCCGGCGAGATCCCTCGGCGGCGGGGCGCGGGTGTCGCGAGGTTGAAGAAGGGGGTGGACCCCAGCTGTCAGCGGCCGATATTTTGAATCGGGATCCGGCTGCGGCCAGGATCGGGTGTGCTGGCGCGCAAAATCCTTGTGGGCCGCGATGTGCCATCGCCTAGGCGTGCGACGCGTGTCCCCTGGGCCCACGCGCGAGTTTAAACTTTTCCCCGATTTTCAGATTTCCTTCAAACTTCAAATACTTATAACTTTGGCTAGAAAGCTCCAAATTGAGTGAACCAAATTTTGCTGGATTCAGCTCTCTGAGTACTTTCCAGAAAATCAAGTTTCACTTCATGAAATTCCTTATTTCTCCAGAATTAATTCCTCAAAGTTTAAACTGTTAGGAATTTTAACTGGAGAATCCTTTAGAGGAAAATCCTGAAATTTTGCTGAGATGTTCACCAAAATATCCTTGAACTACCATAAAAATTTAAGATCCATTTGAGCTCATTTAATCCACCTAATGGTGTGATTAGTGAAACTGTTCCAGAGAAAATAGAAAATGTTCAGAAACATTTTCAGAATTTTCTCTGAAATTGTTTAGCTCATATCTCTAGTTAGAGACTTCCAAATTAAGTGATACCAACTCCATTAGAACCCTCTGAAAATCTAGTTTTCAGAAAGTCATAGTTTGTCTCATGAAAATTCCTAGAACACCCTAAGAGTTCCAATTAAGATCAAGGACATAATTATTTGTGGAGGGCTCAAATGAGCTTTGCTGCAACTAAAACTTGACCAGGTCTCTGTTTAGGTTGTAAGCAAGCCACAGTAAAAGTTTCACAGTCATTAGGTCTATCTAGCAAAGGTTATAGACTTCACAACTTCAAACTTAATACAAATGCATTAAATTAATACATGTATTGTTTCTATCATGTAGTCGCTAAGGTCGAGGAGGAACCCGAAGTCCTAGACTTCGTTACTCCGGATGAACAGCTAGCCTACGACCAAGAGCAGCAAGGCAAGCTCCGGTTTGCATTAACCCTTTTACAAATGTTTATTGTTTTGAGCACATCTTTGAATAGTGTTCGTTGCATTAAAGTCTTGATTGGAAACCCAACTGCATAGCCAAGAAAACCATGGGTTGGGGTTAGGATTGAAAACCCCGTTAGCTACTGCATTGCTAGGATAGCGTAGGATTCGGTACAAGTCGAGTAGTTGGAACTACTCGCGAGAATAGGCTAGAGGCACATTGCTCGGGTAGAGATAGCACATGATACACATGGCAAGAAAATGAGACCGAGCAGAGAGTAAGGGCAGCAGGACTTTGGGGCCTGTGTGCTGTAGCTCCGCTTGTGTCGATTGATGACCGAGCCGTGTGCGGGCCTGTTGAACAAGCTAGAACAGTACCGAAGACCTACCGGCTATATGGGAACCGGGAAACTGATGTAACTCGGGTAGCTGGGTATTGAGGCATTGCCCGTCGTTCAGAGGGTAGGTTGAGAGCTCGAGGTGTAAATCGGCTGGCGGCACAGAGATGCGCGTGCAGAGACCTCTTGCTCAGGACGATGGGACCGGTTCAATATTTGGCTAACGGGTGAAAGGTAGTCGCGTACGGCGTCCGTGATGGTTGTTGTAGGCAACATCGAGTACGGGCGTACGTCACGGGTTGTTCGGGTAACCCTGCAGGTGTAAATCGATTATAATCGCCGTCCCTCACGGTCAGTGAGTACCACTTGTTCACTGTACCGTGACGTAGAAAGAACAGGCTAGTTACATGTTAAAATGTTGCTGATTGAAAGCTGGACATTGATTGTTAATAATATGCTGTAGCTTAGAGCTAATTAAAGTTATTTTCAACTTTGGGCAAAGTACATGAGAGAAATGCGTTTCTTGTTTTATTGCGGCTCTCTCATGTGCCTTAGCGTAAGGTTCTCCACAACCTGCTGCTAAAACTTGAAAGTAAGGTTCTACTAATTAGGCGAGTCCTTGCAAATGATTTTTACCTCATGCAACCCATTACCCTCATGTAGAAGTTCCATGTTTAGGTGAGACGGGTCAGACTTGCTGAGCCTTCGTGCTCACTGCTTGTGTTTGAAGCTTTTGCAGGGTTCTATGAGGAAGGGACTCCCGAAGAGGAGACGGAACCCCAGGAGGAGAACCCCGTCGAGTGGGAGTTGTGCACGCCGCAGAGTTAGTGTGCGTGTGTGCTAGCAAGGACACGTCCGAGGGCTGAACGTGCACTTGATGCTTAGTCTACGCCCGCGAGTGTAGACTGAACTTATTTTGATGTAAACATGTTCATAAACTTGTTTATGTAATAAAACTTCCGCTTCCGCTTTGCACCTTTGACGTGTGTTATACGTTGCTGTGCAACGCAGCACCCCTGAACGTGATCCTGTGCCGAGTTTATGAACATGTTTACATCAAAATAAGTTCAGTCTACACTCGCGGGCATAGACTAAGCATCAAGTGCACGTTCAGCCCTCGAACGTGTCCTTGCTAGCACACACGCACACTAACTCTGCGGCGTGCACGACTCCCACTCGACGGGGTTCCCCTCCTGGGGTTCCGTCTCCTCTTCGGGAGTCCCTTCCTCATAGAACCCTGCAAAAGCTTCAAACACATGCAGTGAGCACGAAGGCTCAGCAAGTCTGACCCGTCTCACCTAAACATGGAACTTCTACATGAGGGTAATGGGTTGCATGAGGTAAAAATCATTTGCAAGGACTCGCCTAATTAGTAGAACCTTACTTTCAAGTTTTGGCAGCAGATTGTGGAGAACCTTACGCTAAGGCACATGAGAGAGCCGCAATCAAACAAGAAACGCATTTCTCTCATGTACTTTGCCCAAAGTTGAAAAGAACTTTAATTTGCTCTAAGCTACAGCATATTATTAACAATCAATGTCCAGCTTTCAATCAGCAACATTTTTAACATGTAACTAGCCTGTTCTTTCTACGTCATGGTACAGTGAACAAGTGGTACTCACTGACCGTGAGGGACGGCGATTATAATCGATTTACACCTGCAGGGTTACCCGAACAACCCGTCACGTACGCCCGTACTCGATGTTGCCTACAACAACCATCACGGACGCCGTACGCGACTACCTTTCACCCGTTAGCCAAATATTGAACCGGTCCCATCGTCCCGAGCAAGAGGTCTCTGCACGCGCATCTCTGTGCCGCCAGCCGATTTACACCTCGAGCTCTCAACCTACCCTCTGAACGACGGGCAATGCCTCAATACCCAGCTACCCGAGTTACATCAGTTTCCCGGTTCCCATATAGCCGGTAGGTCTTCGGTACTGTTCTAGCTTGTTCAACAGGCCCGCACACGGCTCGGTCCTCAATCGACACAAGCGGAGCTACAGCACACAGGCCCCAAAGTCCTGCTGCCCTTACTCTCCGCTCGGTCTCATTTTCTTGCCATGTGTATCATGTGCTATCTCTACCCGAGCAATGTGCCTCTAGCCTATTCTCGCGAGTAGTTCCAACTACTCGACTTGTACCGAATCCTACGCTATCCTAGCAATGCAGTAGCTAACGGGGTTTTCAATCCTAACCCCAACCCATGGTTTTCTTGGCTATGCAGTTGGGTTTCCAATCAAGACTTTAATGCAACGAACACTATTCAAAGATGTGCTCAAAACAATAAACATTTGTAAAAGGGTTAATGCAAACCGGAGCTTGTCTTGCTGCTCTTGGTCGTAGGCTAGCTGTTCATCCGGAGTAACGAAGTCTAGGACTTCGGGTTCCTCCTCGACCTTAGCGACTACATGATAGAAACAATACATGTATTAATTTAATGCATTTGTATTAAGTTTGAAGTTGTGAAGTCTATAACCTTTGCTAGATAGACCTAATGACTGTGAAACTTTTACTGTGGCTTGGTTACAACCTAAACAGAGACCTGGTCAAGTTTTAGTTGCAGCAAAGCTCATTTGAGCCCTCCACAAATAATTATGTCCTTGACCTTAATTGGAACTCTTAGGGTGTTCTAGGAATTTTCATGAAACAAACTATGACTTTCTGAAAACTAGATTTTCAGAGGGTTCTAATGGAGTTGGTATCACTTAATTTAGAAGTCTCTAACTAGAGATATGAGCTAAACAATTTCAGAGAAAATTCTGAAAATGTTTCTGAACATTTTCTATTTTCTCTGGAACAGTTTCACTAATCACACCATTAGGTGGATTAAATGAGCTCAAATGGATCTGAAATTTTTATGGTAGTTCAAGGATATTTTGGTGAACATCTCAGCAAAATTTCAGGATTTTCCTCTAAAGGATTCTCCAGTTAAAATTCTTAACAGTTTAAACTTTAAGGAATTAATTCTGGAGAAATAAGGAATTTCATGAAGTGAAACTTGATTTTCTGGAAAGTACTCAGAGAGCTGAATCCAGCAAAATTTGGTTCACTCAATTGGGAGCTTTCTAGCCAAAGTTATAAGGATTTGAAGTTTGAAGGGAATCTGAAAATTGGGGAAAAGTTTAAACTCGCGCGTGGGCCCAGGGGACACGCGTCGCACGCCTAGGCAACGGCACATCGTGGCCCACAAGGATTTTGCGCGCCAGCACACCCGATCCTGGCCGCAGCCGGATCCCGATTCGAAATATCGGCCGCTGACAGCTGGGGTCCACCCCCTTCTTCAACCTCGCGACACCCGCGCCCCGCCGCCGAGGGATCTCGCCGGAGAGCTCGCCGCCGGCTGCTGTACAGATCCAAACTTCTCGATTCTGGCCGCCCCTGCCTACTTTTACTCGGGGAACAGGATTCTAGGGTTAGCTGCTCATGACAATGGCCGGAGCATGGTCGGCGACGAGCCGCCACCTCAGAACGATTTCGGCCATGTCGGCTGACTACCCTAGCACCTCAGCTACTTGGGAAATCGGTAGGGGAGCATCAGTGGACCTCAGAGAAGGTCGACATGAGCTCGAGGCAGCTCGGGGAAGGCCCGAAATAGGTCTTCACCGTGCGCCCGATGCCGCCCGTGCGTTCCGCCAGTAGTAGACCTCAAATTACGCCGGGCACAAGGTTCCCCGGCCCAGAGTTAGGAAGGCAACTTGTGCGTTACCGTGTCTAGCTCGTGTGAGAGCGGCTTGAGGCCTTCTAATCCTTTCTAGAGCACGAATTAAATAGAATCGTGCCCGAAGGTCGTTCTGCACACAGAAAGGGGAAAAGTGGAAATTCGCCGCCGGTGAGCAACCACTCGAGCTGTGGCTCGGGGATGAGCAGCACCGGTCACCCGCGCGTCCAAGGGTGCCTTGGCTCGGGCGTGACAACGCCATGGTTGGGCTGTCCACGAGAGCCCGAGGTGCGGCGGTTCCAAGTTCCGATTTTGATCTTTCGGCACAGCCGATATCACTCGGTTTCAATCAAATTCTAGCGACGGGGAGGATGGAGGAAGGTCTCTAGTACCTTGCTGGGGCTCTGGAGTGGAAGGAGGGAGCTGCGATTGGCGTTCTCCGATCAAGTCCGAGACAAACTATGACTTTCTGAAAACTAGATTTTCAGAGGGTTCTAATGGAGTTGGTATCACTTAATTTGGAAGTCTCTAACTAGAGATATGAGCTAAACAATTTCAGAGAAAATTCTGAAAATGTTTCTGAACATTTTCTATTTTCTCTGGAACAGTTTCACTAATCACACCATTAGGTGGATTAAATGAGCTCAAATGGATCTTAAATTTTTATGGTAGTTCAAGGATATTTTGGTGAACATCTCAGCAAAATTTCAGGATTTTCCTCTAAAGGATTCTCCAGTTAAAATTCCTAACAGTTTAAACTTTGAGGAATTAATTCTGGAGAAATAAGGAATTTCATGAAGTGAAACTTGATTTTCTGGAAAGTACTCAGAGAGCTGAATCCAGCAAAATTTGGTTCACTCAATTTGGAGCTTTCTAGCCAAAGTTATAAGTATTTGAAGTTTGAAGGAAATCTGAAAATCGGGGAAAAGTTTAAACTCGCGCGTGGGCCCAGGGGACACGCGTCGCACGCCTAGGCGATGGCACATCGCGGCCCACAAGGATTTTGCGCGCCAGCACACCCGATCCTGGCCGCAGCCGGATCCCGATTCAAAATATCGGCCGCTGACAGCTGGGGTCCACCCCCTTCTTCAACCTCGCGACACCCGCGCCCCGCCGCCGAGGGATCTCGCCGGATAGCTCGCCGCCGGCTGCTGTACAGCTCCAAACTTCTTGATTCTGGCCGCCCCTGCCTACTTTTACTCGGGGAACAGGATTCTAGGGTCAGCTGCTCATGACAATGGCCGGAGCATGGTCGGCGACGAGCCGCCACCTCGGAACAACTTCGATAATGTCGGCTGACCCCTCTAGCACCTCAGCTACTTGGGAAATCGGTCGGGGAGCATCAGTGGACCTCAGAGAAGGTCGACATGAGCTCGAGGCAGCTCGGGGAAGGCCCGAAATAGGTCTTCACCGTGCGCCCGATGCCGCCCGTGCGTTCCGCCAGTAGTAGACCTCAAATTACGCCGGGCACAAAGGTTCCCCGGCCCAGAGTTATGAAGGCAACTTGTGCGTTACCGTGTCTAGCTCGTGTGAGAGCGGCTTGAGGCCTTCTAATCCTTTCTAGAGCACGAATTAAACAGAATCGTACCCGAAGGTCATTCTGCACACAGAAAGGGGAAAAGTGGAAATTCGCCGCCGGTGAGCAACCACTCGAGCTGTGGCTCGGGGATGAGCAGCACCGGTCACCCGTGCGTCCAAGGGTGCCTTGGCTCGGGCGTGACAACGCCCTGGTTGGGCTGTCCACGAGAGCCCGAGGTGTGGCGGTTCCATGTTCCGATTTTGATCTTTCGGCACAGCCGATATCACTCGGTTTCAATCGAATTCTAGCGACAGGGAGGATGGAGGAAGGTCTCTAGTACCTTGCTGGGGCTCTGGAGTGGAAGGAGGGAGCTGCGATCGGCGTTCTCCGATCAAGTCCGAGCTGCGGAAGTTTTCGGCCGGCGCTGAGTTCTTGCGGGGAAGAACGGTGGTGCCTCGGCCGAGGAGGGGGCAGGCGCCTTAAGAAGGCTCTGCACCGCCTCATGCCCGCGCGTGGGCAAGCAGCTGGTGGCGCGGCGGCTGGCCTCGGTGGCGATCACCGCTGCGGCTCGGCGACCCGAGTGAGAAAGTCTCAGTCGGTTTGATCTGAGCAGTGGCTGACATGTGGGTCCCACCTCCAGTTTTAACCTCTGAAATTTACTCCTAATCACTGTTGTAAACAGTGAACCCCATACTACCCTTGGCAATTCAAATTATTCACCCATGAGCCATTTGAATTGATCAAAGTTCAAATGAGGTTTGGTTTGAATGAATTTCAGGACAAGTTCAGTTTGAAATTCAAATAAAGTTTGAATTTCTCCCACTTAGCTCATGTCAAGATCAACTCCAAATGGAGTGAAAATTGGTGTGTGAGCTCACAAAAATGTGCTGAGTAAGAATATGCCCCCCACTTTTAAATTCATTGGAAAAAAACAGTTTGAATTTGAATATGGTTTCAAACTGCCCTCTTCCTAACTATACCCAAAATGACCTCAAAAAGGTTTTGAATTTGGATAAGAAGAGAGCGAGGCGGTTCAGCGGCTCGGGGCGGCAAGCAGCTGCTGGCCTCGACGGCCTGGCGCGGTGGCGAACACGGCGGGAGCCCGAGACCCAAGCACTCGGTGCCTCAGTCGGTTCTGTGATCTGTGAGGCTGACAGGTGGGTCCCACCTGAGTTTTAACCTCTGAAATTAACTTTCCTCTACTGCTCCAAAAAGTAATCCCTCTAATACCCTCTAGGATTTGAATTATCTACCACATGCCCATTTGGAATTTATAGAATTCAAATTGTGAAGTGTTTGACTAAACTTCAGCACCTATGCAGTTTAAAATTCAAATGAAGTTTGAATTTGCTAAACTTAGCTCATGTCAAGATCAACTCCAAATGGAGTGAAAATTGGTGTGTGAGCTCACAAAAAAGGTGCTGAATAAGAATATGCCTCCCACTTTTGAATTCATGGGATGGAAATAGTTTGAACTTGAATTTGAGTTCAAACCACCCTCTTTCTAGTTATACCCAAAAGGACATCAAAAGGTTTTGAATTTGGGTGAAATTTGGCATGATCATTCCTAGCAAGGTGTTGGAGTTTTTCACAAGCTCAACCCCTAGATGATGCATGTGGGAAATGCCACTTTTGCATTTTGTGAGTTTATTCTCTAATGAGCATGTTGGTGGTGTTTACTTGCTCTTCAAATGTATTCATCAAGTTTCTTCAAATGAAGTGTGTGTGTGATGAACACTTTGATTATGTGCCAAAAACTTAGGCCCTTACATTGGGGAATTGAGGAATTTGGGAAATTTGGGGATGGCTCATTTCAGCTATCTTATTTCCATTTCTCTCCATTTCTATGTGTCTTTTTCCATTTCTATATTCCCCTCTCCATTTCTATGTCTCTTCATTTTTATATTCCCTTCTCCATTTCTATGGTTCTTTCTCCATTTCTACTTCTTTTCAAATGCTTCCCTACATGAAAAATGTATGCAATGCATGCTAATGAATTTGAGGGTGTTACAGGGAAGCTGAAATAAAACTTGTTAGCTACTGCACTCAAGATATTAAAGATGATGAGAAATTGATGATGTTGATGAGCGTGGAATCGGGAAGATCTAGGCAAGCTTGGTTCGTGGATGTTGCTGAATGAGATGGTGGTTTACTTGCCGTAGATTTGGTGTGAGATATAAACCCTCGTAAAATTTTAACAAAGCCTCAACACCTCAAAGTACCAACAAATGAAAGTAGTAACATGATACTAAATGCTTTCAAATTAACAATTGGATGGTTCTGCCAGATGGCCGGAAGAGGAAAAGGACGTGCTGCCAACCCCGCCAACAACAACGATGAGGCATGCAACCCTCATCTTTCTGGAGGCCAGGACCGGGGTGGTCGCCGTGAAGAAGTTGATCCTCTCCACCAAATGCTGGAGAATCAAAATCAGCTCATCCAGAACTTGACTCAAGTGGTGGCCAACTTGCATCAAGTTCCACATCCACAAGCTGCACCACGCCAACCAAGGTTGAGTGAGTTTCTAGGAACTCAACCTCCAAAGTTTGCAAGTGCTGCTGAACCTCTGGAGGCAGATGATTGGCTGAAGACCATTGAAAGTAAGATGAGGATCATACAATGCCAAGGGTATGAGAGGGTGCTGTTTGCCTCTCATCAATTGCATGGACCTGCTGCTGATTGGTGGACCGCCTACGTGGCCGCCCATCATGACCCTGAGAGCATCACTTGGGAAGAGTTCAAGCGTAGCTTCCGCAACCATTACATCCCAAGAGGTGAACTCAAAAACAACTAAGGACCAGTTCATGCGAGCACATGCCAGGAAAACAGTTCCACCACAAGGCCAAATATGGGTGCGGCTTAGCTGACTAATTAGGTGTGTTGCTAGCTTGTTATGGACCGTTGGATGGTGCGGGGAATGGGAGTCGAGAGGGACTGCCCTGGGAACTGCATGGCACAAGAGGGGGCCCATGGGTGGGAGAATGGAGATTCGAGCCTGCCGGTGATACCTCGGTGAGTCCGTACATCCTAGTAGCCCCTTCGTAAAGGCTATTTTGTGATCTCTTGGCCATACACCGACGGTTGTGTATTGGTATAATGGAAGTTTCTCTAGTCGCCGACGGGTGACGAAATCACGAACTTGTGGGTAAGGTGGTGCCACCTCAACAGAGTGTAAAACTATCATGATAGCCGTGCTTCCTGTCACAAGCACCTGGCCAACTTCCATGATTAGAGGCAAAACTTGGGATGTTTATTCCGTATGGTTATGGTATGGTCATTGGGATTGGTTTTAGGACTGTTTGGAGTCATGACAATGAATTTGGTTTCGGTTATATGAAAATGAGATGGATATGAATATTTATGAGTATGAGATGAACTTGAGAAAGATTATTGGCTGGTTGAAGCATGATAAATGGTGAATTATGATGAAATGATGTTGCTGAATTACTTGGTTATGTTGGTATTAAACTCACCTAGAAATAGCTGCTGTTTTTACCATGTTTGTGAAATAAAATTTGCTTGTTGCAATGATCCTTTTTATTTCCTACCTTGTTGTAAGCTACATGTCATACTTTTCCCGCACTTGCTGAGTGCAAAATGTACTCACCCTTGCATTACCACATATACATCAGCTACAGGAGAAGAATATTTCGAGGAACATGTGGAGTACTAGGCGTGCGCACTACCGTTAACATGCCTATGGAGTTAAGTTGGAGCCTGCTGTTTTAGTTATTTTCCGCTGTCGTTTAGAGTCTTCCGCTGCAAGAATAAGTTAGAGATTCATGAGTGAGACATTGAGTCATTGTAATAAAGTACTTAAACACTATTTATTCGTGGTTATATTGTGAATTCAGTTTGTGGAATACGTGTGTATGTGTGATGAACATCCTTGGCACACATATGCATTCACTTGGTTCTATTTTCGGAATCAGGTGTCACAAATTGGCATCAGAGCCACGTTGACCGTAGGACGCAAGCCTAAGTAGAATGGACACTCTAAGACACATAGGAACACCCCTCTAAACTGCTATTTTCAAAAATTTCTTGCTGCTGCACTTTAATTGTCAATTCATCCACCGCAAAGTGCTAGTTTCAGCTCTCTTTTTCTTTCCTTTTGGACAACAACACTTTTGTTTTCTTGCTTCATAGCTTCTGAAGTTTTGGAGTTATTTTCTTTTTCTCTAAAAGTTTCTCATGTCTTATTTATAGATGTCGGTGGCTAGGAGCACAGCACGCATAAAGACTCATCCATCACCACGTGGGAGTGCACTTAACCCCATTGAGGTGTCCGATGGACCATATTGGGGGGAGGTGAAGATGGGACCTCATGATGAAGATGAGGTCAATAGCTCTATGCATGAGGAAGAGGATCCAGAAGAGGTGGAACCATTCAAATATGACATGGAGAATGATCCACAAGAACGGCATTGGTACGCACCTCAGGAGGACTTTCACGCGGGCTTACACCCCGTGGAGCCTCATGAAGCAATGTCGGGAGGAGATGAATCCGAAGAGGAGCCACCCCCTGCTGAGGCCGAGAATGAAGGTGATGAATGGGCCAACCGTTCAGTTCAAGAATTCCAGTCCGACGGGATGGAAGGAGGACACATATCCAAGGAGCTTAAAGAGTTTCTGGATTGCTGCAGATTATACCCGGAGTATCTCCTCAAGAAAGTCACTCGTCTCGGACATGGAGAGTGGAAGCTGAAGTAACCATCCTATCTAACGGTAGGGTTGTCACTCGGCACTTCACACCCACATGGAGAGCTACAAGGACAGAAGCTATCGATGATGCTGCATGGGATGCAATCACCGGACTGTGCTACGCCTTCCGTGAGCAGCTTGAGAACACTACTTTTGTGATGCACCCGTATCGAAAGAGTGGTACAAGGGAGATCATTGGACCCCATGGAGGAGCTCTTTCCAACCCACAAGATGCTGACAAGTCTCAGAAGTTGCTCGTGGAGTTAGGAAACCGCTATGCAAGCGCACAAGAAGAGATCTGTTACCTCCACAAGAAGATGTATTTGCTGGAGAAACAAGAAGAGACTCGTGCCAACGCGGGAGCAAATGAAACATCAGCGTCATCTATCCCTACATGGACTGCCGACTCACCATGGCGTGCGCCCATGTATGGACCACCCCCGTCACACGGCGAGAACAGCACCGGTTCTCACGATTAAGTTTAGGTTTCCATTGAATAAAGCTGTAATAGGAACGTTTAGATTGTGCTGAATTTTTGTGATGATTACTTGGTTTGTGTGCTGGTGTGAGTTGTGGGATGCTTCGGTGAATGTCCACATCCACACATAGTGAAGAGATGTGAGATGCTTCGACACGTGTTCACATCCTCATATAGGCTGAAATTAATAAAAGAAGATACTTAGTTCATACACCTTGATGCATATAGTTGGGGGGATCAATCTAAATTTCTATTTCCTACTCTCTCTCACACAGATGGTGAGGGAAAACTCCAACCACCAAAGGAGGAACGCTCATGGTAACAACGAACCACAAGAGGATGGCAATGTTGAAGTTACTGAAAATGCTAACCCCGGGGCTCATGCAAGCAACCTTGAACGGTTGATGGCTATGCAAAACCAGCTCATGCAAACGATGATACAAAAGTTGGGACAGCTGCAGGCCAACAACAACAACAATCCTAATCCCGTTCCTGCACCCCCACCGACACCACCGCCGGCTCACAAAAGATTGGGAGAGTTCATGAGGACTAGGCCACCTACTTTTGCACAAGCTAATGATCCCATGGAGGCTGATGATTGGTTGAAGTCCATGGAAAAGAAGCTTGCTATTGTTCAGTGCAATGATCGGGAGAAAGTTCTCTTCCCATTGCACCAACTTATGGGAGCAGCCGCTGACTGGTGGGACGCTCTTTGCAATGCTTATGTCGACCAGGAGACTATCACTTGGGCTGAATTCAAGGAGGAGTTTCCGCTCTCATTACGTCCCTGCTGGAGTCATGATGCTTAAAAGGCAAGAGTTCGAAGGTCTCCGCCAAGGAAAGAAGAGCGTAAATGAGTACCTCAACAAGTTCACACAGCTGCCAAGGTATACTCCAGAAGATGTCAACTCGGATCAAAGAAAGCAGTACTTGTTCATGAGAGGATTGAACAATGAAATTCAAGTTCAGCTGCTCAACAATGACTATGCAAACTTCTAAAAGCTCGTTGACAAAGCTATAGTGGTTGATAGCAAGATCCGTGAGATTGAGCAAGAGGGCAAGAGGAAGATGCCATATCAAGGACAGCCACAAGGGAGCAATGTACGTCCCCGTTTTATACCACCAGCTGCGCCACATTATGGCTCGTCCGCTTCTACTTTCCGCCCTGCAAATCCACCTCGCTCTAATCAGCCACCGCAGCAACGTCCTGTTATGCAAGCACCTCGTATGCCTATGCCTCCTATACCCCTTCCCAACATGGGTGCCTATGCTCAAAACCAGCCTCACCCCAACATTCCTGCTGTTATGGGCAATAAGGCATGTTTTTCATGCGGAGAGGCAGGACACTTTGCGAGTCAGTGCCCTAAGAAAGGCCTTGGACAGCCGAGCAACGCACTGAAGCAGAACCCACGGCCGAATGGAGGAGCTAATCAAGGTAACTGTGGACAGCAGAACTATGCACATGGCAATGTGAATCACGTCTCCGCTGATGAAGCACAACAAGTTGAAGACGTCGTGATTGGTATGTTTCTCGCCAACTCCAACCCAGCCACTGTTTTATTTGATTCCGGAGCATCGCATTCATTGATATCATCCAAGTATTTTGCCAAGTATAACCTGCACATATCCCACATGAAACAAACTATGTTTGTTAATTCTCCCGGTGGAGAGATGAGGACTAATATAGTATGTCCGAAAGTAAGCCTTAAAATAAGGGGGTAGACTTTCTTGCCAACCTTATTATCTTGGATTCCCAAGGGATTGAGATAATACTTGGAATGGACTGGTTAAGCAAGCACAACAGAGTGATTCAATGTGCTCATAGGATCGTGCAGTTGACGAGTGAGCACGGTACTCGTATTGAGTTCGAGGCAGCCCAACCGGCAACCGAGAAGGCAGTGTTGAACCACGTCGAATAAACGACATTGGAAAGCATTCCGGTGGTTCAAGAATATTCAGATGTATTCCCGGAAGAACATCCAGGTATGCCACCTGACCGGGACATTGAATTTGCCATTGATTTAGTACCCGGAACTGCACCTAGCGAAGAGACCATATAGGATGTCTGCTAATGAATTAGTGGAGCTCAAGAAGCAAATTCAGGATCAGCTAGAAAAGGGCTTTACATGCCCAAGCTTATCACCGTGGGGAGCCCTCGTGCTCTTCGTAGACAAGAAAGATGGGACCCAAAGGGTGTGTCTGGACTATAGGTCTCTCAACAAGGTGACGATCAAGAATAAATACCCGCTGCCCCGCATAGAGGACTTGTTCGATCAAATGAAAAGTGCCCGAATTTTCTCCAAGATTGATCTTCGGTCGAGATACTTCCAGCTGAATATTAAGCCCTCCGACATACCCAAGACTGCATTTTCAACACGGTATGGTTTGTATGAATATACCGTTATGTCTTTTGGGTTAACGAATGCACCCGCATACTTTATGTACCTCATGAATAAGGTTTTCATGGAGTACTTGGACAAGTTCATCATGGTCTTCATCGACGATATCATGGTGTATTTAAAGAGCGAGGAAGAACACTTGAGGTTAGCATTGCAGAAATTGCGAGAGCATCAATTGTATGCCAAGTTCAGCAAGTGTCAGTTTTGGCTAAGGAGATATCGTTCCTAGGCCACATCATCTCCGAGGGAGGAGTATCGGTTGATCCGGGGAAAGTGAGAGATGTTTTGAAGTGGAACCAACCACAGAATGTGAGGGATATTTGGAGTTTCCTAGTGATGGCTGGATACTACCGCCGGTTCATCAAGGATTTCTCCAAAATAGCGAAGCCTATGACTGAATTGCTGATGAAAGGGAAAGCGTTTCAGTGGACACAAGCATGTCAAGAATCTATGAAGAGCTAAAGAAGAGATTAACGACAGTGCCGGTCTTGGTATTGCCGGACGTGAGCAAGAGCTTTGATATATATTATGACGCATCAAGACAAGAGCTTGGATGTGTGCTTATGCAAGGAGGACAAGTGGTTGCCTATGCATCGAGGCAACTAAAGAAACATGAGCTGAATTACCCCATACATGACTTGGAACTTGCAGCCGTGGTACATGCCTTGAAGAATTGGAGGCATTACATCCTTGGTCACCTATGTGAGATTTACACGGATAAAAAAATCTTTAAGTATATATTAACGCAAACGGATCTGAATTTGAGACAACGTCGATGGTTGGAACTCATCACGGATTATGATGTAGGAATCAACTATCATCCCGGAAAGGTCAATGTAGTAGCTGATGCATTGAGCCGAAAGGGAGATTGTCACCAACTCACGGTTCAGGAGCTGCCACCCGAGCTGTGTAAGGAGTTTGAACGGTTACATCTCGGGTTCCTGAATGAGATGGAGGTGACAGAACTGAACTCAGCGCTGGAACAAGAGATACGAGATGGCCAAGCAACAGACGAGGAAATAAAAGGAAATCAAGGAAAGAAACCAACGAGGGATAGAAAAGGACTTCAAAGAAGATGAGAATGGCACGCTTTGGTTAGGGAAAAGGATTTGTGTGCCTTACGTGAAGCACATCCGTGACACGATACTAAAGGAGGCACACGACTCACCTTATTCTATACACCCCGGCTGTACAAAGATGTACAAGGACCTGAAAACATGCTATTGGTGGGATGGTATGAAAAGGGATATTGCTGAATATATTGCCCTATGCGACATGTGCCAACGAGTGAAGGCCGAACATCAAACCGCTGGATTGTTGCAGCCATTAAAAGTGCCCGAGTGGAAGTGGAAAGACATCAGCATGGATTTCATAGTCGGATTGCCACGTACTCAGTCCGGCTATGACTCCATTTGGGTTATCGTGGACCGATTGACGAAAACAGTCCACATCCTTCCTGTTAGAACCGAGTACACCGTCGCACAACTAGCTGAGCTGTATATGGAGCAAATCGTGTGTCTTCATGGAGTTCCAAAGAGGATAGTTTCAGATCGAGGTTCTCAATTTACCTCTAGGTTCTAGAAGAAGCTGCATGAAGCCGTGGGTACACGGTTAAATTTCAGCTCTGCGTATCACCCACAAACCGAAGGGCAAACTGAGAGAACAAATCAGATTTTGGAAGACATGTTAAGAGCTTGCGCCTTGAAACATGGGCGTAGTTGGGATAGGATCTTACCGTATGCTGAATTCTCATACAACAACAGCTACCAAGCAAGATTGAAGATGTCACCCTTCGAAGCATAGTATGGTAGACGGTGTAGGACACCACTGTTCCGGAATGAGACTGGAGAAAGCCAAGTATTTGGACCCGAAGTGCTGCAAGACTTCGAAAAGCAAGTCCAAACGATACGTGAAAACTTGAAGGCCTCTCAGTCACACCAAAAGGGTTATGCGGATAATAGGCGAAGAAGATTGACCTTCGAAGTGGGGGACTTCGTGTATATTAAGGTATCACCTATCCGAGGCCAACGACGATTCAACGTCAAAGGCAAGTTAGCACCTCGCTACATTGGGCCATTCAGGATTTTATGCAAGTGAGGGGAGGTAGCCTATGAACTAGAGCTGCCAACGCACCTCTCCGACGTGCATGACATGTTTCACGTATCTCAACTCAAGAAATGCCTACGAGTACTGAAAGAACAAGTACCGATGGATGAGCTAGAGCTTCAAGAGGATTTGACCTACGCGGAACACCCCGTCAAAATCTTGAACATGAAGGAAAGGGTCACGAGGAACAAAGTAATCCGTTGGTGCGAGAAACGGAGCCATCACACGGAAGCTGAAACTACATGGGAACGTGAGGAAGATCTCAAGGCAGAATTCCGCCATCTTTTCTCCACTCTATCGAATCTCGAGGGCGAGATTCATTTTAAGGGGGGTAGGTTTGTAACACCCTCAATTTCACTACCATGTATTGCATACTTTTTTCATGTAGAGAGGCATTTAAAAAGAAGTAGAAATGGAGAAAGGAATGTAGAAATGGAGAAAGGAATATAGAAATGGAGAAAGGAATGGAAAAATGGAGAAAGGAATGTAGAAATGGAGGAAGGGATATAGAAATGAAGAAAGGAATATAGAAATGGAGAAAGGAATATAGAAATGGAGAGTAATGAAAATAAAACAGCTAAATTGAGCCAACCAAAATTTCCCCAAATTTCCCACTTCCCAAAAATTCCCAAATTCTTCCCAATTTTTCTTGATTTTCCCCAAACTCCCCAAAATTCCCCTAGGGGGAATTTCCCCCAAATTGGTCGCACCAATTAGGGGGGAGACCCCTTGGCCGCAGCCCTTGAGGGGGGAACCATATTCCCCACCTTTAGGACTCTTTGGTTAAGTCCCCCACCATTAGGACTCTTTGGATAAATCCCCACCTCTAGGCCTTGTTTCCACCTTTAGGACTCTTTGGTTGAGTCCCATATTGCTAGGACTCTTTGTTTCCACCCCTAGGACTCTTTGGTTGAGTCCCATCTTGCTAGGACTCTCTGTTTCTAACCCTAGGACTCTCTTTTTTCCCCCTTATAAATATAACCCCCAAGCCGCCCCCTATTCCTTTTGGTCGCGCCGCCCCTGCTGCCACAAATCGCTGAATTGCCCTTCCCCTCTGCCCAAGTCGCCGAGTTCCCCCCCCTGCCGGAGTTTGGCTGCCGTCGAGCCCCGTCACGCCTCGCCGTCACCGGAGAAGAAGCCCGACGTTCTGCCCTACCATAATTCTCCGCAGAAAAATCCCCCGCTGCTGCCATTGCTAGGAGGGAGGCCCTGCCGCAAGGAGGAAGTGAGGTAGGTCTTCATTACCCCTCTTACAACGTCGTCGCTGTTTCTACACATCCGTTTTCTTCTCCCCTTCGAGCAGAAACTTTTGGCGTGTGGACAGATCATGTTTTAGTCGATTTTTGATGGTGGAATTAATCTACATCTTGTGCCAAGATCATCACCACATCCACACTTGATTCCTACACCCTTGTTTATCATAAAACCCCATGAAAGCCCATTAAAACATGCAAGAACACATACAAACTGGTTTTATAAAACTGCACTATAGGATTTGCATTCATCTATCCCATTGCATCTTGAGTAAAGATTGTGCATGATGATTGATTTCTGTAAATTTTGTATGTGCGTGGTCGTAAGTAGAAGGACAAGCTCAAGAGGCCGTCTACGAGAAACTACAGCACCAAGACTTCGAGACGCTTGAGCAACACGAACCATGGGAGCAAGGCAAGTGCCCCTTGACCATATTGATCCCATATTTTTGAAACTGTTTTTCTTGTGAAAACTCGTATTCTTGTGTCAACTTGATGGTACACCCTTTTATAGGAGTTTACTAGTTTTGTTGACCATCCTTGTCGCCGGGAAACTTGATGAGTCGGGTATGGTCGTTTTTCCTTTTTGCTTCGCTTAACTTACGGGATACGGGAAGCTGAAATAAAACTTGTTAGCTACTGCACTCATGATATTAAAGATGATGAGAACATGATGATGTTGATGAGCATGGAATCAGGGAGATCTAGGCAACCTTGGTTCGTGGATGTTGCTGAATGAGATGGCGGTTTACTTGCCGTAGACCTAAGGACTGGTTCATGCGACCACATGCCAGGAAAACAGTTCCACCACAAGGCCAAATATGGGTGCGGCTTAGCTGACTAATTAGGTGTGTTGCTAGCTTGTTATGGACCGTTGGATGGTGCGGGGAATGGGAGTCGAGAGGGACTGCACTGGGAACTGCATGACACAAGAGGGGGCCTGTGGGTGGGAGAATGGAGAATCGAGCCTGCCGGTGAAACCTCAGTGGGTCCGTACATCCTAGTAGCCCCTTTGTAAAGGCTATTTTGTGATCTCTTGGCCATACACCGATGGTTGTGTATTGGTATAATGGAGGTTTCTCTAGTCGCTGACGGGTGACGAAATCACGAACTTGTGGGTAAAGTGGTGCCACCTCTACAGGGTATAAAACTATTATTATAGCCGTGCTTTCGGTCACAAGCACGTGGCCAACTTCCATGATTAGAGGCAAAACTTGGGATGTTTATTCGGTATGGTTATGGTATGGTCATTGGAATTGGTTTTGGGACTGTTTGGAGTCATGACAATGAATTTGGTTTTGGTTATATGAAAATGAGATGGATATGAATATTTATGAGTATGAGATGAACTTGAGAAAGATTATTGGCTGGTTGAAGCATGATAAATGGTGAATTATGATGAAAGGATGTTGCTGAATTACTTGTTTATGTTGGGATTAAACTCACCTAGAAATAGTTGCTGTTTTTACCATGTTTGTGAAATAAAATTTGCTTGCTGCAATGAGCCTTTTTATTTCCTACCTTGTTGTAAGCTACATGTCATACTTTTCCTGCACTTGCTAAGTACGACATGTACTCACCCTTGCATTACCACATATACATCAGCTACAGGAGAAGAATATTTCGAGGAACATGTGGAGTACTAGGCGTGCGCACTACCGTCAACATGCCTGTGGAGTTGAAGTTGAAGCCTGCTGTTTTAGTTATTTTCCGCTGTCGTTTAGAGTCTTCCGCTGCAAGAATAAGTTAGAGATTCATGATTGAGACAGAGTCATTGTAATAAAATACTTAAACACTATTTATTCGTGGTTATATTCTGAATTCAGTATGTGGAATACATGTGTATGTGTGATGAACATCTTGGGCACACATATGCATTCACTTGGTTCCATTTTCGGAACCGGGTGCCACACGTGTCAGCGGGTGAAAGTCAACCATATCCGCAAAGTCGGACATCTGCAACCATTAAACATTCTGGCATGTAAGTGGGAGGATATCAGCATGGACTTCATAGTTGGGTTACCTCTCACGTCCCACAAGCATGATTTGATTTGGGTGATAGTCGATCGACTAACCAAATTGGCTCATTTTATCCCCGTACATAAAAAGTACATTGCCAAGCAATATGCGGAGTTATATATTGCAAGGATCTTGTGCTTGCACGGTGTTCCCCGCACGATTATTTCAGATTGCGGTGCGCTGTTCGTTGCTCAATTTTGGGAGCAGCTGCACGCGTCATTGGGGACTAAACTGATCCGAAGCTCCGCATATCACCCGCAGGTAGATGGTCAAACTGAGCGGGTGAATCAAGTGCTTGAAGACATGCTACGCGCTTGTGCCATCCACCACAGTAAAAACTAGGACGATCACTTACCGTTGGCGGAATTTTCATATAACAATGGCTATCAATCTAGCATCAAGATGGCGTCGTATGAAGCTCTCTACGGGCCGGAAATGTCGCACACAAGTCAAATGGTGAGAATCCGGCAAGCGATTCATACACGGCATTGAGCTTGTGAATGAGGCCAAGGAACGAGTACGAGTAATGCAAGACAATATTAAGGCTGCTCAATCTCATCAGAAGAGCTATGCGGATAGGAGACGCCATCCTCTTCACCTCGACATCGGGGACCAGGTTTATGTCCGTGTGTCTCCGATGAAAGGGGTTCATTGTTTCGGAGTGCAAGGAAAGCTTGCTCCGTGATTCATCGATCCGCTCGCCGTCATTGAAAAATGCAGAGCCGTGGCCTATCGCTTGGATTTACCGGCGTCACTCGCTGGAATTCACAATGTATTCCATATTTCTCAGCTGAGGACATGCCTCAAGCCCTCCGCCGAAATCCGCATGGAAGACATCAAAGTTCTTCAACCGGATGAGGCGACATGGGAAAGTGAGGCCTATCTCCAAACATATTATTCGGATGTGCTATCTTTGTATAACTGGTAAATTTTCCCCACTTTCCTTTTCTTTTGAAATATCGGGACGAGGTTCTTTTTAAGGGGGGACGGATGTGAAATCCCTAAAATTCTAGCAAGTGATTCAGCAAACTCCCACTTAGGAAAAATTGAGGGGAATTAAAACTTTGGATTATAACGGTGTGAGTTCAAAGTGCTGATTCAAATTTGCAAAAACTTCCAAACATGGAGAGCTAAATCCACAATTTGATTTTCCATAACTCAAATAATAAACCTGTCAAATTTCAGCTCATTTGGGGGGGGGGGTTTACTATTTGTTTGGAATTAAGTGAGGGAGCGCTTGAGTCTGAATTCAAATTTCAGTTCCAAATTCAAACTTCACCAAAATGGAAAATTGGGTTTACAAATGTGTCTCCACATTTGAAATGGTATCCATGCAAAAATTCAGATTAATTGGGCTTAGTTTGGTAGGGTTTTGAATCAATAAAAGGGGAGAAATTTAAATGTTGGTTCAACTTCAAAAATCCAATTACAATTCGAACTTCTCAACCAAAAATGAATTCAGTGGGATTCAAACTCAAACACAAGACTTTGGTATGAAGCAAAGTGTTTAATTTGGAGGGAAATATCAGCTGGAATTCGGTCGTGTGGGGTCCACATGGAAGCCACACGAAAATGCAAACCGACTCTGTTTCCTTCGGCCGTTCCCCGAGTGCTTGCCAGCAGCACCGGTAGAATCACCACCCGATGAATTCCAGCAACAGCTCCTGCTTCCTCTATCATCTACTCGCTCGCTCCCTCTGTTCATCTCCCGCATACACAAACCGGCGCCCGCGCCTCCTCTGCTCTCGCTCGCCCAGCCGCTCGGGATCGGGTTGACCAAGATCCAAACAGCAAAAAGGAGTGCCACGACGTGTTCTAGCATATCCCCTCTCCATTCCGGAGTTCACTGCTCCTAGCTGCTCACAAATCGAGAATTGGCGCCAAAGTCTCGGGGTGCGGCGATCCCGTTTTGGCTCACCATCGACCGCCCGCTATGGACCGCTTCTCCTCCACCTCCCTACACAAAAAGGGTGTGCTTACATGCCTAGATAGTGTAGTAGAAAGCCGCCTCTCATTTGCTAAATCTGGTAGCTCAAAATTTCCATTTTCCCAAACCTAGTTCATAGTCATAGAGCTCGGTCTAACCCCAAATTCCGAGTTCACGTGTAACCAACGGTCGGGCTAGTTCACAAGAAGCCTCCTCATGTTGTAGCACCCCTCCTCAAAGAAGAAATGATGAAAACCATCGAGAATCAGATAGCTTCTAGCCGTTTTCTCGCCGCCGGTGAAAAACGCCTCGGCTCATCGTCGAGGGTATAGTCGCCTGCCTTTTCATCGTGATTGGGGTCCATTTTTGGGTTCCTCAAGTTACCACGGTGCTCTACAACCAAACACCAGCCGGTTTGGTGCATCCTAGTGCGAGAACACCATCGTCGGAACCGTAGCCTCCGCGGCCGCCGTCGCACGCGTGTTTCCGGCCATCGCCGGCGGCCGCCGACCTCCTAGAAGTGTTCAGCAGGTCGTGTTAGGGCTTGGCGGCAAGTTTCAGCTCCGGGGGTGGCCGGGAACCCAGTTCCGGCGAGTCTCACCGGCGTGCGCCGCCGCCGAACTCTGTTGGTGCGAGGTAGAAGACGGCTGAGTTGTGGGGCCCGCTGTCAGTGTTTCAAACATCTCCACTATTTTCAGTTTTTGGTTCAAACTTCAAATGGCCATAACTTTGTGTAGAAAAGTCCAAAAATTCTTAAACAAATTTTGTTGAATTCCCCTCAATCAGTACTTTGCTGAAATGCAAAGAAATTTATCTGAAGATCCTTGGAATTTTCTCAAAATTCGTCAAATTAAAATTTTTGGGAATTAATTCCTGGAGATCCCTGTGATGGAATTTGCTCAAATTTGGCCAGAAGATACTCCATAACTATAGTGATCTACTGTAAAAATTTGAGCATCATTGGACTATTTTACTAGGCCAAACCGCCAAACCCTATTCCAAATTTCAGCCTTTATTGAAAGTTCCCATTTAAACAGAAGCTTTTTCAGCTTTTTCTATCAACTTCAAAATTCATTTCCCCCAGTAGGTAGATCAAAAAATTATGAAACAATTTTGCTATAACCAGGGAGACCTTCTCTAATCAGATCTTCCACTGTTAGCTATGTCAAAGCTTCAGATTTGATATCAAAATTCAGAGAAGCTAAGTACTTGTGGGAATTTTAGAGCCCACAAGCTTCCATGAAACTTTCCCCAGGTTTGCTCAGATCATCCTCATAGAGTCTAGTACCCACTGGAAAAATCCCAAAGCCAATTAAGAACCCTTACTAGCAGTAACTATTAGAAAAAGATTGCTTCTTATAAATCATTATCACTCATACGTATATTTTGTTGCATATCATATAGTAACCAAAGTCGAAGACGCTCCGGAGGCCTTGGATATCCTCCCACCAGAAGCTAACTTCTTGTTTTACTCGCAACCAGGTAAGCCCCGGTTTGCATTTAATTACTTTTGCAAAGTTTTGCTTTGTATCACTTATGTCTAGGATGAAATGTTTGCGTTAGAGTTAAAGTGATTGAAACCCCACTTGCATGACCTCTAAATCCTATGGGGGGTTGGATAGTCTACAGATAAATGAGTAGAGAATGTCGTGCTAATGTTCTTAGGACCTCGGTAGAAGTTGAGTAGTTGGAATCTACTCGCAAAATATGATTTCATGACACGGGATAGAAGGAAACAAAGAATGGCTTAAGAATGTGAAATTGAGACCCAGCAGGGGGGATAGGATGCAGTGAAAGGAGGTCTCACGTGCGTAGCCCTGTTGGTGTCAGTTGAGGACCGAGCCGTGTGTGGCCTTGCTGGACAAGTTTGAACAGTACCGAATGCATGTTGGCTATATGGGAACCAGGAAACCGATGTAATTGGTTAACTTGGATGCCGAGGCTTACCCAACCATTGTATAGGAGTGGGTTGAGGGTAGCAAGGTGTAAATATGCCGTTGGGCACAGACACACTCCGCAAGGGGACTTCCTGCCCATTACGGATGGACCGGTTCAGCATTTGGGTTTCCTTTGAAAGGTTGTTGCATACAACAGAGTCGGAAGGTGTGAGGCACCACACTTCTAAAATGGGTGTATGTGACGTGTTATCTGGGAGTCTATTGATTGCAATCACCGTCCCTCACGGTTATTTGAGTACCGCTTGTTCACTGTGTTGTGACGTAGTAAGAATTGAAAGAGGCTAGAAGAATATGATGTATTGAATTATCATTGTATTGCAACCATGTATGCTGTAGTTGTAGAGCTCACTAAAGTTATATCCCTCTTTGGGCATAACCACATCGGAACGAAGCGTTTCTTGTTTAATTGTGGATTTCCGATGTGAGGGATGCTCAAGGCCTATTAAATTGCTGCTGTAAAACTGACAGTAAGGATTTACATGTAGGTGAGTTCTTTATTGCAATGTCACCTCCTATGTTAGTATCCCTGCATGTAGAGTTTCATATTTAGGGGTGTCGGATAAGTCTTGCTGGGCCATCGTGCTCACGGTTGCTATATTAAATTGTTGCAGGTGAGACGTATGAGGAAGGTTCTGATGATGAGGCGATGCCCCCGTCAGGGCACACGGCCGAGTTGGAGCCCTGCACGCCACCGTGATCTTCGGTTGTATATAGCTAGTGTGTAGCGTCCCCGGGCTGGACGGTTACACTTTGCATATATAGCCAGGCTGAGGGTTTAGCTATGAATACGACTTGCATATACAAGTGGAATTATTGTTGAAAATGACTTGTTGTACTTTAAATAAATCCTTTCTTACAACCTTGCATTGTTTTAGTTCTAGTTGCACTAAATTTCTTATCTTTCTAATGTTTAACTTGATGCTAAAATATGAAAAAAAAAATTATCAGTTAGTGTTGTTTTTGCAAATTAGTTCAGTCATCGTTGTTAGCCTTTGCATACTTGAAGTTGGGTATAGCTGACCAGTTTGATGAGTGAGTCTTGTTGAGTATTAGTTGTTTAGGGTGATATATTTATTTTGTGTTTTCAGGTGAAAATGATAAATGCTTGTGTGTGTGGTGGAAGATTCCACTGGGACGGTCAATGACTTGATTGTTGGAACTTAAGTGAAAGCCTTGCTCGTTGATTGTTGATGTGGTTGTGGGTGCAAGTCATAAGACTACCGATCGTTTACTATTATTGCCATATCAAATTTGTATTAAAGGTATATTACATCAAGTATATTATATATAATCAGCATTTACTAGGTCTGTAAGGCTTGGCATATAACATGATATTGGCTTTCCTTTGCACTGTGATTCCAGAGGCCTCTGTCATGTCTAGATCTTCAGACCTGATTCCACCAGAGAGCTCCGAGTCGAAGTGGTACAGAAGGCTAGCAAGTGCCAGCTCTATGTTTGCTAGACCAAGCATTATACCAAGGCACATCCTCCGACCAGCCCCAAATGGAGTGTACTCAAAGTTGGCACCTTTGAAATCAATACTATTATTCTCAAATCTCTCTGGCTTGAACATGTATGGATAATACCAATACTTGTTATCCCTTCCTAAAGCCCACACATTCACCAGCAGCATGCAACCCTTTGGTATGTCATAGCCCATAACCTGACATGCCTCACGACACTCCCATGGGATCAAGAATGAAGCAGAAGCATGCAATCTCAAAGTCTCCTTTACGACCAATGGTAGGTAACTCAACTTGGCAATGTCTTCCTCATCTAGCTTGTCTTTTCCCATAAACGTGTTCCTCACCTCTGACTGGGCTTTATGTAAGACTCGTGGATTCTTCATGAGCTCAGATATGGTCCAGTCTAGGGTTGTTGATGATGTCTCACTCCCGGCAGCAAATATATCCTACACTTATTACCATGCTTAAAAACATTAGGTAGGGTTAAACAATTTGTTTTAAAAAATGGATTGTATGCACAGGGCATTGAAATGATTGTAGTATATGCAGTTATCTTACAAATAATTGTGCAGACATGCTTCATGGTGAGAGGAAATTTTAGTCCGCCATTCCTTTGCACCGATAGTACTAGGACGCTGACCAGGTCATCATCTTGCTTCAGGGACGGCACTACACCTCGTTCATGGATAATGTCCTCGATAATATTGCTGATATTCCTATGATATCTTACTAAGTCACGTGTGGTTGCGCTGAACAGGCTCATGAGCCGTGATGATGGGTACAGGTCAGCCAAGTTGAACCCAACGCTCAGCTTGAATGACTTATTTAAATGGTACATTAACTCATCTTGTTGCTTGCACTGCCCGCCAATGCTGGTGCGCACTATGGTATTACTTGTTGGCACTGCACGACGTTGAGATGATCCACAGTCGGCTGTGTTGAAGAGTGAGAAAGCGTTAAACCCTTTATCTCGGGCCGCAAGTTTATTTATAGTTGAGGATTGGTGATACATGGAAAGAATATTACAATCATCTCCTACACTGAATAATTATTTCCTACCCTAAATTATCCTAGCAGGATGGTAACCAAGATATCAGATTGTAATCTGCTATACTCTTTCTATTTTACAATATATCTTTCCTACTCACATATATCCTTCTATTCTTGCAATATATCTTTCTATTCTTACATCCCCCCCTTAATCAGAACTTAACTAAGTTGAGATTACGTTTAAACTCATCCAACTTTCTGGTCGGCAGGGCCTTGGTAAAACCGTCAGCAACTTGATCACCAGAGTGAATAAATTTTATCCTCAACTGTCGGTTTGCAACTCTTTCTCGGACGAAGTGATAATCTATTTCAATGTGTTTTGTTATGGCATGAAAGACAGGATTTGCAGACAAATATGTAGCACCCAAATTATCACACAATAGAAGGGGCACTTCACTTTCTTTGACTCCTAATTCACCAAGCAATGATTGTACCCAAATAACTTCCGAGGTTGCATTTGCTAGTGCCTTATATTCTGCTTCCGTGCTTGATCTAGACACAATTGGTTGTTTCTATGCACACCATGACACATGATTGGAACCAAAAAATATAGCAAAACCTCCAGTGGAGCGTCTATCATCAAGGCATCCGGCCCAGTCAGCATCTGAAAATGCGCTGACTGATGATGTTTGAGACTTGGTGTACAACAACCCAACATTAGTTGTACTTTTAATATATCTCAAAATATGTTTTACCGCCGTCCAATGCACTGAAGTGGGAGCATGTAGATACTGACATACATTGTTTACTGAAAATGCAATATCGGGTCTTGTGAGTGTAAGATACTGAAGTGCACCCACGATACTTCAAAATTTTGTACTATCTTCAGAATCAAGAGATGTTCCTTCATGAGCCGTTAATTTTTCTGAGCTTGAGAGAGGGGTTGGTGACGGCTTGCATGCTTTCATGCCGACTCTAGTCAGGAGATCCATTGCATACTTTTCTTGTGTGAGTATAATACCTTCATGTGTTCTTCTAACTTCAATTCCCAGAAAAAAATGTAGATCGCCCAAGTCTTTTAGAGCAAAATGCAATCTTAATTCTTGTAAGAGATCTGAAATAATTTTCTGAGAAGATCCAGTGATAATTATATCATCAACATAAATTAACATATAAATAGTAGCACCATGCTTGTTATAAATAAATAAAGACGTATCGGATTTAGATGACTTGAACCTGAACTTTTGAAGCTTTGTACTGAGTCGAGAGTACCAGGATCTCGGAGCCTGTTTCAGACCATATAATGCCTTGTCAAGTTTGCATATATAAGAGGGTGTATTTTTGTCTTCAAACCCAGGTGGTTGCCTCATGTATACCTCATCTTCCAGAACACCATGTAGGAACGCGTTTTGTACATCTAGCTGTCTCAAGTTCCATCCCTTTGACACCGCAATAGAGAGAACCAAACGAATAGTTGCTGATTTTACCACGGGACTGAAAGTATCTTCGTAATCAATACCGTACCGTTGCTTGAATCCTTTTGCTACCAGGCGTGCCTTGTACCTATCAATTGTACCATCAGCCTTCCTTTTAATTTTATATACCCATTTGCAATCTATCACATTTTTCCCTTGACTTGACGGAACAAGATGCCACGTCTTGTTCTTTATTAGTGCGCCATATTCTTCCTCCATAGCTCTTTTCCAATGTTTGTTCTGTAGAGCTTCCTCCGTACTTTCTGGTTCGCCTGTGGAAGTTAAAAGACCATAACGTATCAGACCGGGATAAAGTTTCTTAGGATTACTTATGCCTCTTTGAAGTCTAGTAACTGGTTGTGTGTGCATCTGCTGCTCCACAGATGATCCCGTAGTCGATGAGGATCCGGGTGACGTGGCCCTTTCCCGTTGGTTGCTTTCATCAATGTTGATTTGCTGTTGACTGGGTGACATGGAAAGTGTCGGCGCATCCGCTCCTGATTGGTGGCCCGCACCCGTGCTTTGTCGTTCCACTCTTTCATCAGATTGCTGATGCGTCTGGGATTGCATGCTGCTGCTGCTTACAGTTATGGCAGGTGAATCAATTCTCTCTTCATTCCATGTTTCATTTTCATTCCGATCTCCTTCCAAATTTCCTAAAAATTCATGCTCATGCACAGGATTAACAGATATATATGGGTTAGTCATTTGATCATTATTTAATTCGCCCCCTTGATCAAAGAGTGTAGACTTAAGATTTTCCGGTAGGAGAAGGATTTCTTTTTGCAAGATTGTACCAGCATTTGGATGAAGTTTCTTGAATGGAAAAATGGTTTCATCAAATACTACATCCCTAGAGACATAGACACGGCCAGTTTTGATGTCTAAATATTTTACTCCCTTATGATGAGAACTATAACCAATAAACACACACTGAATAGATCGATAAGCGAGTTTATGGGTGTTGTATGGCCTGAGGTTTGGCCAACATGCACATCCAAACACATGAAGACTAGAGTATGATGGTTTTGTGCCAAGGAGACGCTCAAAAGGGGTAGAATATTCAAGAATTTTGCTAGGTAGAATATTTATGAGGTGTGTGGCAGTGAGAAAAGCTTCATCCCAAAATTTCAAAGGCATACCGGCATTTGCTAGGAGTGTAAGTCCAATTTCCACAATATGTCGGTGTTTGCATTCAGCGGATCCATTTTGCTGATGTGCATGCGGGCAAGAGATGTGGTGTGCAATACCACATTTTTATAAAAAACTGTTTAGCTTCTCATACTCTCCACCCCAATCAGATTGTAGAGCAATGATCTTCTTGTTGAATCGCCTCTCTACATGAGCTTGAAAATTTTGGAAGACATTAAGAACATCAGATTTTTTCTTTATGAGATAGATCCAATTATATTTGCTGAAATCATCAATAAAGCTTACGTAATATTCAAAATGACCAACTGATTTTGGAGCCTTTCCCAAAACATCGGAAAAAGTTAACTCAAGCGGTGAATGCGACACACTGGTGGAAATAAAATAAGGAAGTTGATGACTCTTTCCAAGCTGACAAGAGTCACAAGTCTGTTCCAACCTCGATATGTCTGTTGGAACAATATTATTTTTACTAAGAATTTTTCTAACAATAGGAGTGGCAGGATGGCCTAGACGATCGTGCCACCGCAAGAAGGGTACTTTGGTGGCACTGAGGGTGATGTGGTCCGATCTCCAGTCTTGTGGAATGAGAGGATACAAGCCATGTCTACATTGGCCTCTGAATAGAACCTTCCTCGTGTCTTGGTCCTTAATTAAAAAGAACCAAGGGTGAAATTCTATAAATATGTGATTGTCACGAGTAAAGCAATGAATAGAGAGTAAAATTTTAGAAGTGCTTGGTACATGCAAGATATTGTCAAGTCTAAAACTCTTTTGAGGGGTACGAATAAATGAATGACCAACATGACTTATTCCCATACCTGTGCCGTTTGCATTATGCACTTGATCCTGTCCACGATACCTTTCCTTTACAGACATTTTATCAAACTCTCCTGTGATGTGGTCTGTTGCACCACTATCCATGTACCAGTTTGTGTCGACTCCGTAGGCCAAAGTCATGGCAGATGCCGCCAATCTTTCATATGGTTCATATTCTTCGTCAAACCTGTGCCAACAACTAGATGCAGTATGACCCACCTTGAAGCAGATTTGACCGGTTGGTTTGTCGTTGTTGCGGTTGGCAGAATTATTTGAAGAGTATCCGCCACGTCTTCCACCAACGCCTCTACGATAATTACTTGAGTTTCGGCCACCACGGTTTGCACCGTTGCGACCTCCTCCACGGCCGCCACGTGAGAACCCACGAGACGAGTTGCCACGTCCCCTTGATGTCGAGTTTACTGAGGACTTGAAACCACTTTCTCCTTGAAGGAGCTCTTGCCTGGTCTCAAAATTTAGCATTTGTCCAAAAAGATCACTAAGAGTGATGTCAGTCTTTTGGACGTTCAACGCCGTGACAAAAGAGTTGTACTCTTGGTCTAGTCCGGCTAGAATATATGCGATGATTTCGTCCTCCTCAAGAGGTTTTCCCGTAGCTGCAAGTTCATCAGCACAACTTGTGACTTCAGCAAAATAGGTGGACACCGACTTGTTACCTTTGGAGGCGTTGGCCAACTTGATTCTCAAGTTGTTAATCCTTGATTTTGACTGGGCTGCATACATGTTCTCCAATGCAACCCATACGTCCCTGGACGTGTCATACGAGATAACTTGACTCAAAATTTGTTTTGATAAAGTTCCAAGAAGATAACCTAAGATATGTTGATCTTGAGCCACCCATGCACTGTACGCCGGGTTTTCTGCCGCCTGTCCCTTCTCTGTCCCTGCGATCTTCTCTTCAGGGGGAGCTATGGTTCCATCTAGGTAACCAAGCAGTCGCGCTCCCCTCACTTGAGGAAGTACTTACGCCTTCCACAGGATGTAGTTGTCTCTTGAAAGTTTTTTAGAGACTGAGGAGCTCAGTAAGGTTGCCGACAACATAGTTGACGACGTCGCCGCCATGACGCCGGCGAGCTTAGTCTAAGGCTAGATGTATTGTGGAAGATCGGCTCTGATTACCATGCTGAAGAGTGGGAAAGCGTTGAACCCTTTGTCTCGGGCCGCAAGTTTATTTATAGTTGAGGATTGGTGATACATGGAAAGAATATTACAATCATCTCCTACCCTGAATAATTATTTCCTACCCTAAATTATCCTAGCAGGATGGTAACCAAGATATCAGATCGTAATCTGATATACTCTTTCTATTTTACAATATATCTTTCCTACTCACATATATCGTTCTATTCTTGCAATATATCTTTCTATTCTTACAGCCTGGACTACGATCACTAAGTGATGGATCTCACAAGAACTCAGTTTCCGGGAGATGAACACTCACGATTTTTTTGGCTGAAGTAAGTCACACGCTGTGTGCTGCTTTGTTTCTGTTTTTCGGATGCATAATACGTGGAGAGCCAGTACACAGATAACAACCAACGCCACACACCCACTACCGAGCAAAACTCGTTCGTGCATGCAGCCATGCAGCCATGCAGGCCGGATCCATGCAGGAATAACCAAATATGCTCATGCAAACAAACTGGACTTCTGCAGTGGTGAGAACAAGTCCTACGTCCCACTACCATGCAACATGCAAAATGCTCTCTCTAATGTGATCAACAAAGAAAATGCTGATGTGGGAAGCGTAGAACCCTTTGTCTCAGGCCGCAATTTTATTTATAGGGGAGATCAAATCAATCTCAACAGAATACAAAGGAAGTTGTGATTTGTTTACAACCGACTCAAGTACAATCTTATCTTCCTATGTTATCATATTACATTCTATACTCTAACACCCCCCTTTAATCACAACTTTACTAAGTTGAGATTATGTCTGAATTCTTCTAAATCTTTTGGTAGACAATGCCTTGGTGAATCCATCAGCCACTTGATCTCCTGAATGTATGAACTGTATTTTCAACTTCCTGGCAGCTACTCTTTCCCTCACAAAATGATAATCAATTTCAATGTGTTTTGTTCTTGCATGAAAGATAGGATTTGCAGATAAATAAGTAGCTCCCAAGTTATCACACCATAGTAAAGGTCTCTGTTTTTCTTTGATCTCCAATTCTCCAAGTAAGGATTGTATCCATATTATTTCAGAAGTTGCATTTGCCAAAGCTTTGTACTCTGCCTCGGTACTAGATGTTGATACTGTAGGTTGTTTCTTAGCACACCAAGAAACAAGATTTGATCCAAGAAATATTGCAAAGCCTCCTGTAGACTTTCTATCATCAACACAACCCGTCCACTCAGCATCACAGAAGGTGTTTATAGTAGTAGAAGAAAATTTGTTCAATGATATACCAATGTTGATTGTGTTCCTGATGTACCTTAAAATACGCTTCACAGTTGTCCAATGAGTTGATGTAGCGTTGTGCAAGTACTGAGCAACTTTGTTCACTGTATACGGTCTTGTTAGTGTCAAGTATTGCAAGGCTCCGACTATGCTGCGAAAATTTTTACCATCTTCTGGTCCTAACATTTCTCCTTCATGTGCTGACAGTTTTTCACAACTTGACAATGGAGTTGGAGATACCTCGCAAGTCTTCATTCAACCTCTTGTTAGAAGATCACTTGCATATTTTTCTTGTGTTAATGCTATACCATCTCTTATTTTCTTTACTTCAATTCCAAGGAAGAAATGGAGTTCCCCCAGATCTTTGATAGCAAAGTATAATCTTAGCTCCTTTAACAGATTGTCTATAGCTTGTTGAGATGACCCTGTCAAGATTATATCATCCACGTAGATCAACATGTACATAACAACACCACCTTTATTGTAAATGAACAGTGATGTATCAGCTCTTGAAGGCTTGAACCCAAACCCTTGTAATCCTGAACTCAACCGTGAATACCAGGCCCTAGGAGCCTGTTTTAAGCCATATAGATCCTTGTCAAGCTTACATATATACATCGGCTTGTCATTATCTTCAAAATCATACGGTTCTTTCATAAACACCTCTTCTTCCAGAATGTCGTGCAAGAACGCATTCTGCACATCTAGTTGCTTCAAAATCCATCCTTTTGTCACTGCAATTGACATAACGATACGAATAGTTGCTGATTTTACCACCGGGCTGAATGTATCTTCATAGTCTATACCAAATCTTTGTTTGTACCCTTTAGCAACTAATCTTGCCTTGTATCTATCAATAGTACCATCTGCTTTTCTCTTTATTATGTACACCCACTTACAATCTATCACATTTTTTCCTTTGCTAGAATGAACCAGATGCCAAGTTTTATTTGACATCAGGACTGCATATTCATCCTTCATTGCTCTTTTCCATTGTTCATTTTTAAGTGCCTCATCATCACAAGTAGGTTCACCTGTGTAAGTTAAAAAACCATACCTAATCATGCCAGGAAATGATTTCTTTGGAACGCTTATACCTCGTTGTAGCTGGGTAATAGGGCAATCAGCTGCAGCTTCTCCTCTCACAGAAGATCCCGCACCTTGTCCGCGTTGTACTGGCTGAGAGTAACTCCCCGGATCCTCCTCGTGTCGTGTGTCCAATGACGAGGGAGATGATGATTGATTTTGTGAGCTGCCATCTGCACTTCTGTCACGCACGGAATGAGGGGTCGATGCTCTGCTCGACTGCGCTGTCCGTCTGATACTGTTGTCGGGAGAATCCGCTTCGAAACCAACATCAGGTCTTTGTTCATTATTCCCTGTGAGACTTTGGCTGAATTCTTCATTTCCACTCGGATTTCCTTCATTTTCTTCCAAGTTTTCTGCATCAGGAAGCTCAGGAACAAAATTTGCAGAAGTATTAGAGTGATCTAGCACAAGTTTTAATGTATTTGTCACTTGTTGATCATCACTATGTACACCCCCATGATCAAAAAGTGTGGCCTGACTATTTTTTGCCAATAACAGAATTTCTTTTCTAAGAAGAGAACCAGCATTCGAATGAAGTGCTTTAAAAGGAAACAAGTTCTCATCAAACACAACATCCCGACAGATGTAAACCCGCCCTGATTTTACATCTAGGCATTTTACACCTTTGTGTTTGACACTATAACCAAGAAACACACATTGTTTTGGTCGGAAGGATAGTTTTGAGGAGTTATATGGCCTGAGATTTGGCCAACAGGCACAGCCAAATACTCGTAAAGATGAATACGATGGTTTGATACCAAAAAGACGCTCAAGAGGAGTAGAAAAATTTAACACTTTGCTAGGTAGAACATTTATCAAGTATGTTGCAGTGAGAAAGGCTTCGTCCCAAAATTTTAAGGGCATGCCAGCTTTCGACAAGAGTGTAAGGCCAAGATCTACTATATGACGATGCTTCCTTTCGGTGGCACCGTTTTGTTGATGCGCATGTGGGCATGAAACTCTATGTACAATTCCCTTTGCTTGCAAGATTGCATTTAGTTTCTCATATTCTCCTCCCCAATCGGATTGGAAGGATAGAATTTTCTTTCCATGTTGTCTTTCAACAAGAGTTTGGAAATCATGGAAGACTTGAAAGACATCCTATTTTTCTAAAGAATATATATCCATGTAAACTTACTAAAATCATCAATGAAGCTTACATAGTATTTAAATCTTCCTACTGACATGGGTGTACGTCCCCAAACATCTGAGTCGACAAGTTGAAGAGGAGCACTAGACACACTATTTGATATCGAATAGGGTAGTTGATGATTTTTGCCACACTGACAAGCATCACACACTGACTCAATACTGGACATGTTTGAGGGAATTATTTTGTTCTCACTAAGTACCTTTTTTACTATAGGTAGTGCTGGATGCCCAGGACGATCATGCCATCTTTCCAAGGAAACTCTGGCTGCACTAAGGGCACTTTTATTTTCCTTGTGACTCTGAGGTACAAAAGGATAGAGACCTCTTCTACAGTTGTTGTGGAAGAGGGTTTTCTTCGAGACCTGATCCTTGATAAGAAAGAACCAAGGGTGAAATTCTATAAATACATGATTGTCAAGAGTGAAGCGATGCACTGAAAGGAGACTTTTTGATGTAGTCGGTACATGAAGAATGTTGTCAAGTTTAAATCGTGTTGGGGGGGGGGGGGTACCAATAAGTGATTTACCAACATGACTGATATCCGTACCTGCACCATTGGCGTTGTGTACTTGATCTTGTCCTCGGTACTTCTCTCTTGTGGTTATCTTTTCCAATTCTCCCGTGATATGATCGGTTGCTCCACTATCCATGTACCAGTTTGTATCTATGCCATATGCTGAATGACTAACAGCACTTGAGCTTCTTTCATCAGGTTCATATTCCTCTTTGAACCTATGCCAGCAATCAGAGGCAACATGGTCTTGTTTGTAGCATATTTGACAAGTGGGTCTATTATAGTTTCTGTCTGTTTCATAATTTTGTGCACCACGGCGGCCACCAGTGGTTCCTCTATTGTTGTAAGTTGAGCGTCCTCCTCGAACACCTCTGCCACGATTACTTGATCTTCCTCGGTTTCCACGACCGAAACATCCACGTCCTCGTGAAGCTATGTTTGCTGAGGACTTGTAATCATTCTGCCCTTGAAGAAGTTCTTGTCTCGTGTCAAAGTTTGACATCTGGCCAAACAATTCACTCAATGTAACTGGTGTTTTTTGAGCATCTAGTGCAGACACGAGAGAGTTGTATTCTTGATCTAAACCAGCAAGAATATGTGACACCACTTCTTCTTCATCAAGAGGCTTTCCTGCAGCAGCTAACACATCGGCATAGCCAGTAATTTCAGCAAAATAAACCGAGACTGATTTGTTTCCTTTAGATGCATTAGCAAGCTTGATACGAAGATTGTTAATGCGTGATCTTGATTGTGAGGCAAACATATTTTCAAGATGTGACCAAGCTTCTTGAGAGGTTTCTGTCTTTGTTACCTGAATTAGAGTTTCCTTTGACAGTGTTCCAAGCAGATAGCCTAGAACCTGTTGATCTTGAGCAATCCATGCTTTGTACGATGGATTATCCACCTCTTGATTCTTCTCGGTGATCTTTTCATCTGGCTTCGCAATAGATCCATCAAGGTGTCCTTGAAGACGTGCTCCTCTAATCTGAGGTAGCACTTGCGCCTTCCACAGGAGATAATTCTCCTTTGTGAGCTTCTCTGAAACTGATGCGTTGAGGAGCACCGGCATCATTGTCGACGGTTGCGCCATGTCACCGACGAAGCAACTTAGATGAGATGGAAGACCGGCTCTGATGCCATATTAGATGAATGATGTGGGAAGCGTAGAACCCTTTGTCTCGGGCCGCAATTTTATTTATAGGGGAGATCAAATCAATCTCAACAGAATACAAAGGAAGTTGTGATTTGTTTACAACCGACTTAAGTACAATCTTATCTTCCTATGTTATCATATTACATTCTATACTCTAACAAATGCAACATGAAAACGTGCATAGGATTATCTAACATTACTCACCATGCGGCTTATCTTCTCACTGAGGTTGATGGGGAAGCCACCGCTGCACTGGTTAGAGATCGAATGGATGAGGCGCGCCACCTCTTCCTCTCTGATGGTCCGGAAGGAGAGCACGCGACGCTGGCTGAAAAGTTTGAGGACACAGATCTTACGGGACTCACGCCAACGTTCATTGTAGGGCGAGAAAACAATACCTTGACCATCGCAGCTGTTTATGTTAGTTGTGGCCTTTAGGTAGCGGTCACAGAAGAGAGTGTCATGGGTCTTCATGACTTCCCTGGCATCTGTAAAAGTCCCAAAAATGTGTATGAATAAAAACTAAAGTTTGAGTTCATATGTGTGGCAAAGACATGAAAGATGAGACTTGCTAAAACTTTTCTTCGTGCAAAGTAATACATGAATGAACATCCAAAAGAGAGGCTCACATTTTTATTTAAAAGTGTTGAACCAATAAGGAGTTAAATACCTCTTGCATGTAAGTTTGAAAATCTGATTTGAAAATTCAAAGTTCACACATGTGGTGGCCAAAAACATTGAATAAACATGCAGCCATATAGTTGGAAATATAGGGAAAAGTTTGATCACAAACTTTTCATTTGTAGGGTGGGCTCAAAAGGGAGTTAAAGAGAAGCATGGGCAAATTCTAACCAAATTCAAATTTTTTCATGCAAATTCAAACTGAATTTGGAGAAATTGAATTCTAGCCCACCTTTTAAACTCAGAATTATGGGAATTGAGAGGATCAGCTTGAGAAGATATTTGGGAGGAAAATGTGGGGTGGGACCCACATGTCATTGACTGAAAATGGGAGAGACTTGCATATGAAGCAATTGACTTTGTCTCTGTGTTCAACACCCACGAGCAGCTCTCACCCGCGGGTGCCACCGAGAGGAACCGGCGCCACCTCCTGCTGCCGCCTCCACGCGTCCCGAGGCGATGCCCCTCGTGCCTCAACGGGATCATACCGCCTCAGACCGAAGCAAGGGCCATTTGCCTTCTTCTGCTCACGGGCGACGACTGAACAGAGCCGCTTCCACCCCTCGCTGCTCGGCCGATCGTAAGAACGGCGAAACATCGCGCCCTCTCCTCCCCGAGCGGCTAGACATCACCCGGAGCTCAGCCTCCACTTCCCCGACGCCTAAACCACCGAGCTTCGGCCTCTGTTTCCGTGATCAACACCGTCCGCCGCGACCTAGCTCAAAGGCGGCGATCAGCTTCACGTGGACAGACCACTACAGTGGTTTTCAAGACCGATCAAGCCCGGCCACGGACACGCGCTGGGTCGGTGCTGCTCTCAACCAAAGCTCCAGCCGTGCCGTGAAGCATCGACGGTCAATTTCAATATTTTGTCCCGACAGCTTCACAGCGAGCGTCCGGTACAATTTCTACAAATTCCCCCTCTCCAATCCTTCTTAGGGTATCAAACTTGGCACCTAGACGCTGGACTAGCCGGCGATAAATTTCCCTTTAGCATCCATCGCATGAGAACGCCTCAGACCGACGAATTTTGAGCTCTACTGAGGTTGTTCATGACGGACCCATTCGGTCGCACGATGACAACCCACTTGCGGTCATTTCTGAGCAAGTTTGCGACCATGTCGGTTCTTCCTAAGACCCACTGGTGCTGTAGAGCTCATCGGCACAGGTTTTGGCAGGCTGAAAACCTCGGGCGACGGCGCCGAACCTCAACAGAGGCCGCCGCACGTCGCCGAGCTAGTTCCGACCACCGGCAGCCCGAGCACGCCCCACCATCGTATTCCCCAGCCTCCATAACTCCCTGGCGGCAAGTCCTAGTTCGGATGGTGGCCAGGAAAGGCCGGCCGGCGAGCACCGACGTGCTCCGGCAAGGGGGAACACGCGGGCGCGGGAAGGGGGCCGGAGGAGGATTAATTCCTTTAAGTAGAAATGCTTGAAGAATTGTTCTGGGAGAACTACTCAAGTAAAAGAGCTGAATTTTGGACCAGATTAGTTTCATGTGACCAAGAACTCACATGTAAATTATCAGCTCAAGTTGAGCCCTGGAACCCCTTGTGCTTGTTCTCCATACTTAGGTATATGTGGGAATACATGAAGGACTTTGTGAGAATTATGGAGAAAACCATTTGACTCCACCTTAGCTGCAATTTGGCAAGCTAAATCCTTATGTAGTATAGAATCTGCTGTAAAACTTTTGAGTCTATTGGAGTTCTTGTTCTTCAGTTGCACTCAAATCTTTTCAGCCATCTATTGTGTTCATTAGGGAAAGTAGTTAGTGTATAGCTAAGACATTAAGGTCAATTTAGTCATTTCTGTTTCTTTGCACAACAGAGGCAAACCAAGCCATTCTTGGCTTTTCCACACAACCTTTGTTCCTAAGAACTACATTCTGTAACTTCTCTCCATTACATTCTATAAAACATATGCATATGCATTTCAATAGGAACCACAACGAAGGGGATTCAAAGGAGTGATTCATTGAAGTGGATCAAGCTCCGTAGAATCAAGGGTGGATCAGCAAGGACACTAACTGATTATATACGACTACCCTGCAAAACAGACAAGCTCCGGTTTGCATCTAACAGCTATTAAGTTTTTATTTTGTATTCACCTTCGGTTAAGATTTGAACTGTGCATTAGGTCTAGTGTTTGATACTCCTCTTGCATAACCAAATGACCCATGGAGTATTGGGTAGGTGTCTTTCACCGTGTAGAACTGCCATGCTTAAGTACGGTTCGGTAGAAGTCGAGTGGTGAGATGCTACTCGCATGTTCAGGCACAACAGGGCATACGAGATTGGTTCAAAAAAATGAATTAGCAAGTTAAAGTTGAGACCGGAAGGTTGTAGGGGCAGCAGGACATAGGGGCCTGGGTGCTGTAGACCTGTCCATGTTGGTCAAGGACCGATCCGTATGCGGCCCTGTTGAACAAGTTTGAGTTGTGTACCGGACTCATGCTGGCTATATGGGACCCAGTAAACCGATGTACCTCGGGAAGCTGTCGTTGGGACTTTTCGGGTCGCCTCACGCGGACGGCCGGTGTGCAGTATGTGGGGAACATTCTCATGACATCTCACGTTGGCAGGTGCACCATGAGAGTGGCTACTGTACGGGGCGACTTGATCGATTCAGCGGGGGTGAAACGGGGGAAAGGCTGCCACGTACGACGTCAGTGATGGTTGTTGTAGGCAATGTCGAGTACGGGCGTACGTGTCGTGTAGTCCGGGTGTTATTGATTTGAATCACCGTCGCTCACGGAATGGACGAGCATACTTGTTCTCACAGTCGTGACGTAGTAAGAACTTGCATGAGAAAGGAACTAATCACATTGGTTTTAAGTTTCATAGTAGCTTTGTATTGGATCTTGATGCATAGGCTAGTGCAAACTCGATTCTTTTATGCCATGAGCAATTTACATCGGGGGAAAGCTTTTCTTGTTTGATTGTGGACTCCCGATGTGGTGTGCCCAAGGTTACTTAAAATGCTGCAATGAATACCTGAAAGTAAGGGCTCACTTTTAGGTGAGTTTAATTATGCTATTGCCATCTTAATTTAGGTTCATAACCTCACATGGAGTTTCATGTTTAGGGTGACGGTTAAGTCTTGCTGAGCGTTATGCTCACGGATGTTATCCAAGTTGTTTTGCAGGTAATCGACTTCATGCTTAAGAGAAGGGATGCCGATGAGACTCAGGAACCTCCGAGTGCTTACTCAAAGAGCATCCTCGCCGCTGTAGACTGTCTTCGTGTTGCTAGTAAGAAACAGTCCGCGGGATGGACTGTTTCTTTGTTGCTAAGTTTGAGATGAGTCATGAGAGTTAGAGTCTTCCGCTGTAGCTTATTTTGAGATAAGTATTTGTAAAACACTTTGTACGCTTCCGCAAATGATTTATGTAATGTGATGGGTTTTCTTCGACCCATGTGCTGTTGGGTGCCGCATATCACGGCACCACCCAATGAGATCATGTCCCTCATAGCGTGGTATCAGAGCTGTGACAAGTGGTGTCAAAGTCCTGTCATAGTTGATACCAGAGCGGCTGTCTCAGCTGGTATCAGAGCTGCGTTGGGAACAGAGCACGGATTGAGCATCATATTACGTTAAAAACTTAGGATACGGTGATATAACGGTACTAGGCCCACATAAGGACTACTATTAGCATATTATGAAGGTAGCAACCTAACCTATTTGTTATGTTGGAAAATCGTGCATCTTGGGACGTCTATGTCTTGGGGCGTGCACGTATGCGCTGTCCACCAGTGCGCACAAGCTGAAGGGTGGAGCCCCATGGGTGGCAGGTAACCCGATCCGCTTTGGTATCCTCTACGACTCTCCATGTCGTTTGGGGTATTCGAGCAACGCTTTTCCCTGGCGTGCTTTGGGCAAGTATGGGAGACCCAGTCACATGTCAGTAACGTGAACACGTAGCTCAAGGTGTGTTTGGCTTGAGAACACCTAGGCAAGTGATGACGGCCGGGTGTACGAACTGTATGGATAGCGGGTTCGGTGTGCAGCCGGGCCTGATGATTGAGTGTGGCTTATGTAGGTGCTAACCACGAAAACCTTAGTGTGTGTAGAACACGTTTGCGAGTGACCGTTTTAGTGTCACCTAAGGATACGTATATGCCGGTGTAATCCGGTTAGGTTTTTCTTTGGTGAGGCAACGTAGTACCGTCATATGTCTTACGGTGCATCGTCACCGTACTACACTTAATAGTATTCTTTCCTATGAAGAAATCACTCATGAATAACTTTCAAAATTAAAAATTGATGTTGGGAAGCACATATTAGCTACTGAGCTCTTCATTTGGACTAAGTTTCAAAGAAGAGAATTGCTAGGCTTCTTTTGATCTCAAAAACAGAGTGCTCTGTTCTGGCAGAATTGGTTGCTGGACTTTGACAGAACATAACTCTGTGTAGATTGACCCAATGAAGATATATGATACAGTTCTGGAAAGTTTTTTAAGTGCTATACAATTTTTATGTATACCTACAGAGCAAAATCAGACGCCAACTTAGTTGAATGTCCAGTTGAATGCAAACTGTTCAGAAAACAGAACAGCTGCAACCTTCTCTGGATGTTTCTGTAAATTAGCCATGACTTCTGTAGAAAAATTTCTAAGGGTCATATGATACACCGTTGTAAAGGTTATGAAACTTGCAATGAGTTTGTAGTTCATAGTTTGTTCAGAATTGTACCTCATTTGTATGTAAAACTCTGATGAAAACAGCCACATACAAAGGAGGTGCTGGCAAAATTTATCCAGAAATTCTGTCAATGTTGAACGATCATAACTTCTGATTAAGGGATGATCCAGAGGCATGTGAGTACTTGTTGAAAAGATACTGAAGTTAACTTTAACTTTGGTATTCAACTTGAGTCATGAAAATGCTAGTAACTGGATCAAATTCTGGGTTAAGTACAGAAAGGTCTGTTCTGTACAGAATGAGGGACTGAATATGTTGGCTTTAGAAAGATGTGTAAACATGAAATTTTGTTATGCTTTCATAAAATTTTAGCATGCTCATGTTTTACATACTTTCAAATACTTCTGACATCAAGTTTTGACGCCCCTCAAAATTATTCTTTTGCAGTATGGTGCATACTCATTCTCCGAGTAGGGCTGAAGGTTCTCGCCGAGACGGTGATGACTCGAGTCCACCACGGGCACCTCCATCAACAGTATGGGCAGATGTCATGGCCCAGATGGTCGAGTCAAGTCAAGAGAACACAAGACTACTCCAAGCCTTGGTACAACAGGGCTTACTCCTACGTACACAACAGGTCGTTCCACCTCGGAACGCCTATTTGGACTTCTTGGCGACTCAACCGCCAATTTTCACAGAAGCCAATGAACCCGTGGAAGCTGATCAGTGGCTTCGAGTTATGGAGTCCAAGTTTGGAGTGTTCGAGTGCGATGAATATCAGAAGACATCATTTGCGGCTCAACAGCTCCATGGAGCCGCTGGAAATTGGTGGTTCGCTTATCTCGCCACCGTTCTGGAAGGTCATCAAGTGGAATGGACGGAATTTTGTGAAGCATTCCGTGCTCGTCACATTCCTATGGGTTTTATCAAGGCCCAGCAGCAAGAATTTAGGAACTTAAAGAAGGGGGACATGAGTGTCCTTGAATATGTCAAACGGTTTAACCTTTTGGCACAATATGCTCCTGCTTATAAGACGAGCGCAGCTGCAAGGTGTGACTATTTTTTTATAGCCTGAGTGTCATATTAAAAGATAAGTTGGCTTTGTTCAATCAAGGCAGTTACACCGAGTTGATCAGTGCTGCTCTATTGCAAGAACAAGCGACACTTGAGTGTCAAGCAGAGAAAAGGGACTGGGATGATGTGCAAGAAGACACACCAGTTATTCCTCGTAAGTACCATGTGGTGTATCACACACCATCCGATAAAATATGGCAACCACCAGTGAGATCAACTCCGTACAGATTTCCTGCTCAATAATCTTGTCTTGAAGCAACACCTTTGCCGCAGCAACGAATGACACCTGTTGCATCATTGCTGCAACCAAGTACATCAACTTCTCAACCACAAATCAACGAAGAACCGGGGAAACCTCCGTGTTCTTATTGCCACCGTTCAGGGCACTTTAGGAAAGAGTACCGTGAGAAGTTGTTGAACACCAGACAGCCATCACCATCAGGTGGTATGCCGCCACCTGCTCAAGTCAACATAACAGCATTGCAATCCGGGAGTGTGCAACATCTTGCTATTGAGGATGTCCCGGAGGGAGCACCAGTGTTAGCAGGCATGTTTACTCTCAAAGACGTGCCCGTGTTGGTACTTTTTGATTCCGGTGCAACCCACAATTTTATCAGTAAAACATGCGTGGATCAGCACCAATTATCCACCAATACTCCTACAACGAGTTTCCTTATACGTTCACCGGGAGGAAATATCTCTGCCAATCATATTGTGTCCCGAGCAGATTTGTGTTTGGGAGGAAAAATATACCCAACATCGCTGATTATGTTGGATAAGCAGAAGATAGACATAATATTGGGGATGTCTTGGTTGAATCGTCACGGTGCCGTTCTCAATATCGGTAACCGGACTGTCCAGATTGACTCGCCGATTCACGGACAGCACACGCTGTTTTTAGACAGCAAAGACCCAGATACGATGGAGGCCTACCACATGGAAGCGCTGAAGCTTGAAGATATTCCGGTGGTACGTGATTATCCCGACGTATTTCCCGATGATTTACCGGGCATGCCGCCCGAACGGGACGTCGAGTTCAAGATTGAACTGGCGCCGGGAACGACGCCTATCTCACGAAGGCCTTACAAGATGGCACCTAACGAGCTAGCAGAGTTGAAGGAGCAACTAAATGAACTCATGAGCAAGGGTTTCATATGACCAAGTTCTTCACCTTGGGGTTGCTCTGCGCTGTTCGTTAAGAAGAAGGACGAAACACTGCGGCTATGTGTTGATTACCGTCCTCTAAATGCTGTCACAATCAATAACAAGTATCCTTTGCCCCGCATCGACATCCTGTTCGATCAACTTGTGGGTGCAAAGGTATTTTCGAAGATGGATCTTCGGTCAGGGTATCATCAAATAAAAATTCGACCGGAGGGCATACCGAAGACAGCTTTCTCGACGAGATACGGACTCTATGAGTACCTCGTCATGTCGTTTGGATTAACCAACGCTCCGGAACACTTCATGTACTTATGAATTCAGTGTTCATGCCGGAGTTAGACAAGTTCATCGTGGTATTCATCGACGACATATTGGTTTACTCCAAATCTGAAGAAGAGCACGCTGAACATCTGTGTATCGTGCTACAACGGTTGTGGGAGCACAAGTTATATGCCAAGTTCAGCAAGTGCGAGTTCTGGATTGATCAAGTGTCTTTCATAGGCCATATTATTTCAGCAGAGGGCATTGCCGTGGACCCCAGCAAAATTGAACAAGTGTTGAAGTGGAAATCCCCCAAATCAGTCCACGAAGTCCGAAGTTTCCTAGGTTTAGCGGGGTATTATCGGAGGTTTATTCCGAGCTTCTCAAAAATTGCTAAACCAATGACGGAGCTGCTGAAGAAGGGCACTAAATATATGTGGAATGCAGCATGTGAGGCCGCATTCAAAACTTTGGTGAAACATCTCACAACAGCTCCAGTTCTTGCTCAGCCGGACACGATGAAGCCATTTGATGTATATTGTGATGCATCCGGCATCGGTCTCGGCTGTGTTCTCATGCAAGATAGGCGTGTAGTCGCCTATGGGTCTCGTCAACTGTGAAACCATGAGCAGCATTATCCAACTCACGATCTTGAGCTTGCTGCAGTGGTGTTGGCGTTAAAAATGTGGAGGCATTACCTACTTGGTAATCTTGTTCACCTCTACACCGACCATAAAAGCTTGAAATATATCTTCACACAGAAGGAGCTGAATATGAGACAACGGAGATGGTTGGAGCTCATAAAGTATTATGAAATTGAGATCCACTATCATCTGGGAAAAGCAAATGTGGTTGCCGACGCGCTTAGTCGGAAAGCCCACGTTCACAACTTGGCGATTGCTGAATTGGAAGAGGAAGAACCAGGTCTCCGTGTCATTCCGTATGGAGCGCTTTACAATATCGCTCTCATTCCAACGATCCGTTAAGAGATTGTTGAAGCTCAAAGAAGAGACAAGGGTATGTCTCACATACGGAGAAGACTAGACAACGGAGAGGTGAAATGTTTCCGGGAGGATGGGAACGGTACGATATGGTTTAATGACCGTATAGTGGTACCGCGCAATATGAAACTCTGGAAAAAGATCTTGGATGAAGCCCACCTATCTAAGTTTTCCATTCATCCCGGAAGTAACAAGATGTACCAAGATTTGAAACAGAAATTTTGGTGGACGAGGATGAAGAGGGAGATTGCTAAATATGTATCCGAATGCGATACGTGTAGACGGGTCAAGGCTGATCATATGCGGAAAGCCGGACCGCTACAACCTTTGAAGATACCGGCATGAAAGTGAGAGGATGTGAGTATGGATTTCATATTCGGATTACCGCTCACATCCAGGAAGCATGACTCGATATGGGTGATCGTCGACCAGTTGACAAAGTCAGCTCATTTCATACCGGTGAACACTCATTTTCGAGCAAGGCAATATGCGGAGTTATACATCTCGAGGATTATTTGCTCACATGGTGTCTCGAAGACCATCATTTCAGATGGAGGCGCGTTGTTTGTTGCTTGTTTTTTGGAACAGCTGCATGCCTCATTGGGCACCAAGCTGATTAGAAGCTCCGCATATCACCCTCAAACCGATGGACAAACTTAGAGGGTGAACCAAGTGCTTGAGGACATGTTGAGAGCATGTGCCATCCACCACGATAGGAATTGGGACGATCACCTACCGCTGGAGGAGTTTTCATACAACAACGGGTATCAAGCGAGTATTAAAATGGCACCGTATGAAGCTCTCTACGGCCGGAAGTGTCGCACACCGCTGAATTGGTGTGAGTCCGGCGAAAGAGTTCTGTTTGGGGTTGATCTTGTCAACGAAGCCGAAGACCGAGTTCGGTTGATACAAGAGAACTTGAAGGTTGCACAATCCCGACAGAAGAGATACGCTGATCAAAGGTGTAGGCCTTTGTATTTTGACGTCGGAGAGCACGTGTATCTTCGGGTATCTCCGATGAAGGGAATTCACCGGATCGGTGTAAAGGGGAAACTCGCTCCCCGTTTTATTGGTCCTTTTGCTATCACAGAGAAGTGCGGACCCGTAGCCTACCGGCTGGAACTACCGGCAAGTCTAGCGGGTGTTCATGATGTATTTCATGTGTCACAGCTGCGAAAGTGCCTCAAATTCACAGCTTCTTTTCGCACCGAGGAAATCGACGAATTGAAACCGGACCTGACCTACACCGAGCGACCGGTTCATATTTCGGATGAAAAGACCCGGTAACCCGGAACCGGACGATCAGATTTTTCAAGGTGCTGTGGAGTAATCACACCGCGGAAGAGGCAACGTGGGAAAGTGAAAATTACCTCTGCACCAACTATCCAGAACTTTTAGCGTTGTACAGTTTGTAATCACCTCTCCAGTCTCGTTCCTCTTTTGTAATCTCGGGACGAGATTCTTTTAAGGGGGGAGGAATGTAAAAGTCCCAAAAATGTGTATGAATAAAAACTAAAGTTTGAGTTCATATGCGTGGCAAAGACATGAAAGATGGAACTTGCTAAAACTTTTCTTCATGCAATGTAATACATGGATGAGCATCCAAAAGAGAGGCTCACATTTTTATTTAAAAGTGTTGAATCAATAAGGAATTAAATACCTCTTGCATGTAAGTTAGAAAATCAGATTTGAAAATTCAAAGTTCACACATGTGGTGGCCAAAAACATTGAATAAACATGCAGCCATATAGTTGGAAATATAGGGAAAAGTTTGATCACAAACTTTTCATTTGTAGGGTGGGCTCAAAAGGGCGTTAAAAAGAAGCATGGGCAAATTCTAACCAAATTCAAATTTTGTCATGCAAATTCAAACTGAATTTGGAGAAATCGAATTCTAGCCCACCTTTTAAACTCAGAATTATGGGAATTGAGAGGATCAGCTTGAGAAGATATTTGGGAGGAAAATGTGGGGTGGGGCCCACATGTCATAGACTGAAAATGGGAGAGACTTGCATATGAACCAATTGACTTTGTCTCTGTGTTCAACACCCACGAGCAGTTCTCACCCGCGGGTGCCACCGAGAGGAACCGGCGCCACCTCCTGCTGCCGCCTCCACGTGCTGGCTTCCCGAGGCGGTGACCCTCGTGCCTCAATGGGATCGTACCGCCTCAGACCGAAGCAAGGGCCATTTGCCTTCCTCTGCTTGCGGGCGATGACTGAACAGAGCCGCTTCCACCCCTCGCTGCTCGGCTGATCGTAAGAACGGCGAAACATCGCGCCCTCTCCTCCTCGAGTGGCTAGACATCACCCTGAGATCAGCCTCCACCTCCCCGACGCCTAAACTACCAAGCTTCGGCCTCTGTTCCCGTGATCAACACCGTCCGCCGCGACCTAGCTCAAAGGCGGCGATCAGCTTCACGTGGACAGACCACTACGGTGGTTTTCAAGACCGATCAAGCCCGGCCATGGACGCGCGCTGGGTCGGTGCTGCTCTCAACCAAAGCTCCAGCCGTGCCGTGAAGCATCGACGGTCAATTTCAAGTTTTTGTCCCGACGGCTTCACAGCGAGCGTCCAGTACAATTTCTACAAATTCCCCCTCTCCAATCCTTCTTAGGGTATCAAACTTGGCACCTAGACGCTGGACTAGCCGGCGATCAATTTCCCTTTAGCATCCATTGCATGAGAACGCCTCAGACCGACGAATTTCGAGCTCTACTGAGGGTGTTCATGACGGACCCATTCGGTTGCACGATGACAACCCACTTGTGGCCGTTTCTGAGCAAGTTTGCGACCATGTCGGTTCTTCTTAAGACCCACTGGTGTTGTAGAGCTCGTCGGCACAGGTTTTGGCGGGCTGAAAACCTCGGACGACGGTGCCGAACCTCAATAGAGGCCGCCGCACGTCGCCGAGCTAGTTCCGACCACCGGCAGCCCGAGCACACCCCACCATCGTATTCCCTGTAAGGACCTCAGTTTTTGACACATATTTGAGGTGTTCATCACCATACACACACACCTCATTTGAGGAAAGTTGATGAACACAAATGAAGAGCAAGTAACCACCATCAACATGTTCATTAGAGAACAAACTTACATATTGCAAAAGTGGTATTTCCCACATGTGATATAGGTGGGCTGGACATATGAAAACTCCTACACATTGCTAAGGATGTGCATGCCAAGTTTCACCCAAATTCAAAACCTTTTTGAGGTCATTTTGGGTATAGTTAGAAAGAGGGCAGTTTGAAACCATATTCAAATTCAAACTGTTTTTATCCCATGAATTTAAAAGTGGGAGGCATATTCTTATTCAGCACATTTTTGTGAGCTCACACACCAAATTTCACTCCATTTGGAATTGATCTTGACATGAGCTAAGTGGGACAAATTCAAACTTTATTTGAATTCCAAACTGAACTTGTGCTGAAATTCATTCAAACCAAAACCAATTTGAATTCTAATCAATTCAAATGGCTCATGGGTGGATAATTTGAATCACCAGGGGTATTTTGGGGCTCACTGTTTACAACAGTGATTAGGAGTAAATTTCAGAGGTTAAAACCCTGGGTGGGACCCACATGTCATAGAGAGAAGGAGGAAAAACTTGCACACAAAGTCACAGTCTCGGTGGGAAATTCCACCGAGCAGCCACCGGCGCCACCAGCTGCTTCCCCTCTATGCACGCTGGCGCCCAGGGCGGCTTGCTCGCGCCTCCACGCGACCGGCACCGCCTCAGCCCGAGCAGGAGTCGGCTGGCTTTATCCCCTCGCGTGCAAACCCGAGCAGCGGCATTGTTTCTCTCCGCAGCTCTCTGCTCAATCGGGAAAACCAGCAAACGATCTCCTCCTTCGTCCCTGATCTGCTAGACAGCAATCTGAGATCGCACTCTACCTCCCCAACGCCAGAAACCCCGAGCTCCGACCTCCCTTGCCCAAGAAAGATCGCCACCGCGGCGACCTAGCCTCAGCCGAGAGTCAGGCGCCCGTGGACAGCGTTCCACAGGCATTTTCACGGTCCAGCAAGAGAGGCAACAGGAACGCGCGACCACCGTGCTGCTCTCCTCCAAGTTTGGAAGCAAACCGTGAAGAACCACGGAGAATTTCCAGTTTTTGCTCCGGCGACCGTAAACCGAGCTTCAGGTACGGATTCTTCAAATTCTCGCTCTATGATCCTTCTCTAGCCATCAAATCTTGCACATAGACGCTGGACTAGCCGGCGATCAAGTTCCTTTCTGCATCCGTGGCGTGAAACTGTCTAGAAGTGAAGAATTTCGAGCTCGATCAAGGGTGGTTATGGCAGACACGATCGGTCACACGGTGCCGACCGACTTGCCGCCATCTTTGAAACCTTTTGACACCTTGTCGAGCTTCCTAGAGGTACACTGATGCTGTAGGACCGTTTGTTCGAGGTGTTGGCGGGTTAGAACCCACGGTCGACGGCGCCGAACCTCAACCGAGGCCGCGGCACGTCGCCGGGCTATTTCCGGTCACCGCCAGCCCGAACTAACACCACCGACGTGTTCCTCGACGTCGACAACCCCCTGGCGGCGAGTTTCAGGCCATGGGAGGGCCGGCAGCGGCGAGCCGGCGAGCTCCGGGTCTGCTCTGGCGAGGGGCGGCGGCGCGGGCGCGCGGGCGCATCGAGAGGTAGACGAAGCCGGCTGGCCCACGCGTCAGCGGCTGAAAAATTTAAATCGGGATCGGGTGTGGCCGGGATCGGCTGTGCTGGCGTGCAGAAACCCCGCAGACCACGGTGTGCCGTCGCCTCGGCGTGCGACGCGTGTCCCCGGGGCCCACCCGCGAGTTTAAACTTTTCCCCGATTTTCAGATTTCCTTCAAACTTCAAATCCTCATAACTTTGGCTAGAAAGCTCCAAAATCAAGTGAACCAAATTTTGTTGGATTCAGCTCTCTGAACACTTATTTCTCCAGAATTAATTCCTCAAAACTGTTTGGAATTTTAACTGGAGAATCTTTTGGAGGAAAATCCTGAAATTTTGCTGGGATGTTCACCAAAATATCCCTGAACTACCACAAAAATTTCGGATCCATTTGAGCTCATATGATCCACCTAATGGTGTGATTAGTGAAACTGTTCTAGAGAAAATGGAAAATGTTCAGAAACATTTTCAGAATTTCCTCTGAAATTGTTTAGCTCATATCTTCAGCTAGGAACCATCAAATTAAGTGAGACCAACTCCATTAGAACCCTCTGAAATTATAGTTTTCAGAAAGTCATAGTTTGTTTCATGAAAATCCTTAGAACACTCTAAAAGCCTTCAATTAGGGTCAAGAACATAATTAATTGTGGAAGGCTCAAATGAGCTTTACTGCAACTAAAACTTGACCAAATCTCTGTTTAGGTTGTAACCAAGCCCCAGTAAAAGTTTCACAATCATTGGGTCTGTCTAGTAAGGGTTATAGACTTCACAAATTTAAATTCAATCAAATGCATTTAAATTAATACATATACTCGTATATCATGTAGTCGCTATGGTCGAGGAGGAACCCGAAGTCCTAGACTTCGTTACTCCAGAGGAGCAGCTAGCCTACGACCAAGAGCAGCAAGGCAAGCCCCGGTTTGCATTAAGCTTTTTACAAATTTTTATTGTTTTGAGCACATACTTGAATACTATTATTCCTTGCATTAGAGTCTTGTTTGGAAACCCAATTGCATAGCCAAAAAAACCATGGGTTGGGATTAGGATTGAAAACCTCGTTAGCCACTGCATTGCTAAGATAGAGTAGGATTCGGTACAAGTCGAGTAGTTGGAACTACTCACGAGCATAGGCTAGAGGCACTCGACTCGGGTAGAGATAGCACATGACATACATGGTAAGAAGAATGAGACCGAGCGGAGAGTAAGGGCAGCAGGACTTTGGGGCCTGTCTGTTGTAGCTCCGCTTGTGTCGATTGAGGACCGAGCCGTGTGCGGGCCTGTTGAACAAGCTAGAACAGTACCGAAGACCTACCGGCTATATGGGAACCGGGAAACCGATGTAACTCGGGTAGCTGGGTGTCGAGGCATAGCTGGTCGTTCAGAGGGTAGGTTGAGAGCTCGAGGTGTAAATCGGCTGGCGGCACTGAGATGCGCGTGCAGAGACCTCTTGCTCGGGACGATTGGACCGGTTCAACATTTGGATAACGGGTGAAAGGTAGTTGCGTACGGCGTCCGTGATGGTTGTTGTAGGCAACATCGAGTACGGGCGTACGTGACAGGTTATTCAGGTAACCCTGCAGGTGTAAATCGATTATAATCGCCGTCCCTCGCGGTCAGTGAGTACCACTTGTTCACTGTACCGTGACGTACAAAGAACAGGCTAGCCACATGTTAAAATGTTGCTGTTTGAATGATGGACATTGATTGTTAATGATATACTGTAGTTTAGAGCTAACTAAAGTTCTTTTCAACTTTGGGCAAAGTACATGAGAGAAATGTGTTTCTTGTTTGATTGCGGCTCTCTCATGTGCCTTAGCGTAAGGTTCTCCACAACCTACTGCTAAAACTTGAAAGTAAGGTTCTACTAATTAGGCGAGTCCTTGCAAATGATTTTTACCTCATGTAACCCATCACCCCAAATGTAGAAGTTCCATGTTTAGGTGAGACGGGTCAGTCTTGCTGAGCCTTCGTGCTCACTGCTTGTGTTTGAAGATTTTGCAGGGTTCTATGAAGAAGGGACTCCCAAGGAAGAGACGGAACCCCAGGAGGGGAACCCCGTCGAGTGGGAGTCATGCACGCCGCATAGTTGGTGTGCGTGTGTGCTAGCAAGAACACGTTCAAGGGCTGAACATGGACTTGATGCGTAGTCTACGCCCGTGTGTGTAGACTGAACTTATTTTGATGTAAACAAGTTCATAAACTTGTTTGTGTAATAAAATTTCGCTTCCGCTTTGTACCTTTGACGTGTGTTATACGGTGCTGTGCAACGCAGCACCCCTTAGCGTGATCCTGGCTCGACAAGACCGTGGGGTCGTGTCAGCGCTGGTATCAGAGCTCGCTTGAGGTTTTAACACACTACAAAGGTCATCTTTTTCAAAAATCTAGTGAGGAACGAGTTAGTAGCCCGTATAAGGATGTTATTAGCATATAGAAAGTGGCATACTAACCTATTTGTCTATGTTGGAAAATCGTGTATCTTGGGACGTGTATGTCTTGGGGTGCACGTAAGCGTTGTCCACCAGTGCGCACAAGCTGAAGGGTGGAGCCCCACGGGTGGCAGGTAACCCGACCCGCTTTGATCTCCTCTACGACTCTTCATGTCGTTTGGGGTATTCGAGCAACGTCTGTCCCTGGCATGCGTGGTGCAACTTGGGAGACCCCGTCACGTGGTCTGAAACGTGAACACGTAACTCAAGGCGTGTTTGGCTTGAGAACATCCGGGCGAGTGATGACGGCCGGGTGTACGAACTGTATGGATTCCGGGCTCGGTGTGCAGCCGAGTCTGGTGATTGTTTGAGTTTCTGCAGGTAGCCTGACCACGAAACGGTAGACGTGTAGTATCCGTGTGCGAGTGACGTTTAGTGCCACTGAAATAACGAAGCCGGCTAAGTCCGGTATAGGTTTTTATTTGTGAGGACGTAGTACCGACATAATTTGGTGACGCATCGACGTCACACCCCATTAAATGAACAATTTCATTTAAAAACTTGAAGGTTTTGATCTGAAGTAGTAAAACTTGATGTAACTCCTTCCCTTGAACAGGATATTCAAAGTTAACAAGTTTTCAACTTATAAGTTGTTAAGGACAGAGTACTCTGGTTTCAGCTGGATTAGGGCTGAAATTAATCAGAGGTTAGAGGTTGAGTTCATTCGAGGTTGGGGTCATATGATACATTTCTGGAAATATTTAGAAGATCTTTACAACTTTTCTGTTGAGGTCCAGAGGTGTTTCATCCTTTAACCAATCGAAAAATGCAGTGGAGCTGAAACTGTCCAGAAAACAGGACAGAGCAAAGACTCTCTGTAAACTCTCTGTAAATTGAGTATAACTTCCTGCATAAAAAGCCAAAAATAGAAAATGAGGTAGTTATAGAAAGCTTATGAGATGGGTTACCACTTTGTAACAGAAAGTTTTGTCGGATTAGGAACAGAATTAACTGGAATTCTTGGACTAAATCAGTACCTAAAGCAGGGAGGTGCTGTCCAATTTTCTCCAGAAATTCTGTTAACTTTAACCTCTCATAACTTTTGAACCAGGACAGGTCTTAGGCCAAGCAAATACTTTATGGAAAGCTATTAAAGTTAGCTTTAACTTTGATGTTGAGCTCCAGAATTGGTTTTGCCTTTAATATGGCCTAAATCAGGTTGAAATGGAAACTGATCAGATCTGTCATGTGACAGCAGATCAGCAGTCAAATTTGTTTAAATTTGAACTGTATTTCCAAGTTTTGTGGGTTTAATAACATGTCTTATGTTATAACTCAATGGTTTACTATTTAAATAAATATTTGACATTTCTCAAATATATTTTTACAGATGACAGCAGACAAACAGTTGGAGAACGGGTGGGTGGTATCCCACTGTTCTCACCACAGCGGTTATCCAGAAACATTGAGGCAGATGCTTCAATATTTCGGATATAACCAGATGCTGCAGTACTTCGCCAAGGAAGAAGGCGAAGAGGGGAACAAGACGTGGACAATCCATGTCGAAGTCCCTGCAGGACCTACGCCACCCGGTTGGGTGCCGTTCACCGTCACGGTGAGAGGAAGACAACCGGGAGGGATGTGGCAAGTGGCAGCCCGTGACACTATGTCACATTTCTGCCAACTACACGTACAGGCTATGGAGGGCACTCCATACGTGCTCATTCCGGTGGAGGGACGGGCTCAGCATGTGTGGGAAGAGAGGTACCGGGAGACAACAGATCCGGGTTGCCCAAGGTACAACCCCGCGGAGGCAAACCTTAGCCTCCAGATGAGGGCGGGAAACGCCGTGATGGACAGCCAAGCTGTTCATACGGAGCATCTCGCCACGAAGCTCAAGGAGAGCACGAGCCGTGGATACCATTTCGAGAGTGCTCACAACGCACTCCGTAATGTGCTCCTTCCGACGATCAAGCGACTGAATGAACAACACAATCAGTTGCATCGTCTGAAGAAGGCAAAGAAGAAGAGCCGTGTCGACATCGCGGCGTTGCAGGAACTGGTACAGAATCTGACCCAGCAGAACGAGGAACTTACTCAAGAGCGGGAAGATGCTATTGAGGAAGGGCAAGACTGGGAAGAAGATTACAACCAGGCCATGGACTAGGTGCATGCTTTGCAGGACCTCGTACCTCCGGTATTGGGCGTACCGGTGGTCTTGGGCCTTCCAGCAATGGGAGAACCCGAGATGGGCGAAGAGGTGGTAGATCCAGAGCCACCAGCAGAGGTACCGGAGGAGGACGACCCGCAGGAGGTCGAGTTCTACTCCGAGTAGGGGGTTACAGTTGCCAAGTAGGGCAGCTAGGGTAGTGTAACCCAACTTTTGTAATCGGTGACATGTCGTCTAGGCAGTAGCGTATGTATAGGTAGTGACGACATGAGCACGACTTCTCAGAGACCCGAGAATAATGTATCTTGTATAAAGTTTATGCTTTATCAATATATGTGAATGTTGTGCAAATTATTCATGTGTCACTTCAATACCTACTGTTACATACGGAATTTTAAGTAAGACATGTGCTAATCGCTGCTGTTTTGAATTTCAGAATGACGCGTACTCGTGCCAACCCTGATGTTGGGGGTACTATCCAAGGGGGAGAGACCTCCCAACAGCCTCCTGAGGACTCCTCGGGACAACAGCAGCAACAGCAACAGCAAACACCGCCACCGCCACTGCCAACGGTTACATTGGCCGACATCGTCGCGGCAATGGCGGGTTCACATCAGCAGCACACGGAGTTGCTGCAAACTCTTATTGCCAATACGTCTCGCCCAGAGAGACGTCAAGACCGTGAGGAGCGTCAACAGAGCTCCTACTCCGACTTCCTGGTGACTCATCCCCCAGTATACTCAAGGGCAGATGAACCTCTTGACGCGGATAACTGGCTCCGCGCGATAGAGATGAAGTTCGGGCTGCCCCAGATAAGCGAGCAGCGCAAGACTCAGTTCGCAGTCCAGCAGCTCCAAGGATCCGCAAGCGCATGGTGGGCCAACTTCTGTGCTTCACAGCCCACCGACCAAGTGATGACCTGGATGGAGTTTCGGACGACCTTCAGTGCCTATCATATACCGCCAGGTTTGATGAAGAGGAAGACACAGGAGTTCTTACACCTGCAACAAGGGAGCTGGAACACGCTGGAATACTCCAGGGCGTTTAACGATCTCGCGCTATATGCATCGTATCACGCGGATACCGACGAGAAGCGGCGGGACCACTTCTACCAGGGGCTTAACCCGCTCCTGAAGGACAAGTTGGCGATGTTCAATCGCGGCAGCCTCAACGACATCATTGATGCTGCGATTGTTCAGGAGGACTCCGGCAAGGAGTTAGCGGCTGCGGAGAGAAAGCGAAGAGCGCCGCAGAGCAGCGGAGAAGGAGGCGGTCCTTCTCAGAAGTTTCGGATGGTGAGTCGCCCACCATCAGGTCCACGCTGGCAGCCACCACAGCGGTCGATGCCGTTCCGTAGTCAGCCGTACTCTTCACCGGCATTCAGGCCGGCACTGCCAGTACCACCTCCGCAACAACAGCAGCAGCGGGCGATGCCGCGTGCGTATGCACCTCAGCAGCGCATGCCGGGCTCTCGTCCCCTGAGCACTACGCCAGCAGCGGCCACATGTTACAAGTGTGGTCGGCCAGGACACTTCGCGAGCAGTTGCCCGGAGAGGCAAGGCGGCGGAGTGGCACTGCAGTTTCCGGGGAGGAATCAACCCCGGAACCCTACTAATGCGCGGCGGGCAAACCCTAGGCCCGGCACCGTCCACCAGCTTGCCATAGAGGACATGCCGGAGGGCGAGCCAATCCTTGCGGGTATGTTCCAACTCCACCAGCATCCCGCTATAGTACTGTTTGATTCAGGCGCCACACATAGCTTCATTAGCCAAGCTTTCATTGATAAATATAGCTTGCAAATACTACCCACCGATAGTCCTTATGTGATCTGTTCACCGGGTGGGAAAATTTCAGCAACCATGATGGTCCCAAAAGCGCCATTGTTCTTAGAGGGTAGAGTCTACCCTACGTCTCTCATAATCTTAGAGGGACAAAAGGTCGATGTCATCTTAGGGATGTCGTGGTTAACCTGCCACGGCGCTGTTTTAGACACCGTCCTCCGAGTTGTGCACTTGAACTCAGAAGTGCACGAGTCTCACTCCTTATTTCTGGACAGTCCAGAAATAAAACTTCCAAGTGTCTATCAAGCAACAACCATCAGATTGGAAGATATTCCAGTGGTCCGAGAGTTCCCTTACGTATTACCGGATGATTTGCCGGGGATGCCGCCCGATAGAGAGGTGGAGTTCAAGATTTAACTGGCACCGGGAACCATACCAATATCCCGAAGGCCGTACAAGATGGCGCCGAAGGAGTTGGCTGAACTGAAGACTCAGCTCACGGACCTCCTGGAAAAGGGTTTTATTAGGCCGAGCTCCTCGCCATGGGGCTGTTCGGCATTATTCGTGAAGAAGAAGGATGAGACGTTACGGCCTTGCGTGGACTATCGTTCATTAAATGCCGTAACCATCAAGAACAAGTACCCGTTGCCACGGATCGACATGTTGTTGATCAGTTGGTTGAAGCAAAGATCTTTTCCAAGATGGACTTAAGATCCGGGTACCATCAGATTAAGATAAGGGCGGAGGACATTCCAAAGACAGCTTTCTCGACAAGGTACGGACTTTATGAGTACGTGGTCATGTCCTTCGGCCTCACTAATGCTCCAGCTCACTTCATGTATTTGATGAACTCGGTATTCATGCCGGAGCTGGACAAGTTTGTCGTGGTCTTCATCGACGACTTATAGGTATATTCCAAGGTGGAGGAAGATCACAAGAAGCATCTGCGTATAGTCTTGCAACGGCTGCGGGATCACAAGCTATACGCGAAATTCAGCAAGTGCGAATTCTGGATATCGCAAGTGCCTTTTCTCGGGCATATCATGTCAGCGGAGGGTATCGCTGTAGACCCGAGCAAGATCACTCAAGTGCTGAATTGGAAATCCCCGAGGACTGTTCACGAGGTACGGAGTTTCCTCGGACTCGCGGGATATTATCGGAGGTTCATTCTGAACTTCTCGAAGACAGCCAAGCCAATGACAGAGCTGCTGAAAAAGGATACCAAATATGTGAAGCAGCATTCAAGGCTTTAGTCAAGCACCTGACATCAGCACCGGTTTTGGCGCAGCCAGACACAACAAAACCGTTCGATGTGTACTGCGATGCATCCGCCATTGGGCTCGGATGTGTGCTGATGCAAGACTGAAGGGTGGTCGCGTATGGTTCAGGACAGCTTAGAAACCATGAGCAAAATTATCCAACTCATGATTTGGAGCTCGCTGCCATGGTACTTGCACTAAAAATATGGAGGCACTACCTACTCGGTAACCTCGTACATTTATATACCGACCACAAAAGCCTCAAGTACATATTAACTCAGAAGGAGTTGAACATGAGGCAGTGAAGATGGTTAGAATTAATAAAGGATTACGAAATAGAGATCCATTATCATCCAGGCAAGGCAAACGTAGTGGCTGATGCACTGAGCTGCAAGTCACACGTCAACAATCTGACCATCACACCGTTGGAAGAGAGCGAACCACCACTACATGTAATTCCACATGGAGCTCTCTACAACCTAGCTTTGATCCCCACCATCCGTGAAGAGATGGCGGCAGCTCAGAAACATGACAAGGGCATGTCGCATTTGCGGAGACGTGTAGACAGTGGGGAGCTGAAATGTTTCCTGAAGGACGGAGACGGCGTCCTATGGTTCTAGGACCGGATCGTCATACCCCGTAACCCGGAATTACGGAAGAAGATCTTTGATGAGGCTCACTTGTCAAAGTTTTCTATTCACCCCGGCAGCAACAAAATGTATCAAGAACTCAGAAGCAAGTTTTGGTGGACACGGATGAAGCGTGAGACTGCAAAATACGTGTCCGAGTGTGATACATGTCGAAGGGTGAAGGCAGACCATATGCGGAAACCGGGACTGCTGCAACCACTGGGCATTCCTGCCTGGAAGTGGGAGGATGTGAGCATGGACTTCATCGTCGGTTTACTCACCACCTTTCAAAAACATGATTCCGTGTGGGTGATCGTCGACCGGCTCACCAAGGTTGCCCATTTCATCCCGGTCAACACCAATTACAACGCCAAGAAGTACGCTGAACTGTACATCTAACGGATCCTATGCTTGTACGGCGTACCCCGTACCATCATATCAGATCGGGACACTTTATTTGTGTCCCGTTTTTGGGAGCAGCTACACGCTGTATTGAGGACGAAGCTGATCCGTAGTTCAGCGTACCACCCGCAGACAGATGGGCGAACCGAGCGGGTAAATCAGATCCTAGAAGACATGCTACGAGCTTGTGCTGTCAACCACGGCAAGAATTGGGATGATCACTTGCCGTTAGCTGAGTTCTCGTACAATAATGGGTACCAAGCCAGCATCAAGATGGCGCCTTATGAAGCGCTATACGGGAGAAAATGTCGCACACCATTGAACTGGTGTGAGTCTGGCGAAAGGGTTACCTTCGGGATTGACCTTGTCAACAACGCGGAAGAAAAGGTTCGACTGATTCAAGCGAACCTAAAAGCCGCCTAATCCCGTCAGAAACAGCATGCGGACCGGAGAAGGCGCCCATTACAATTCGAAGTTGGAGATCACGTATATCTACGGGTGTCTCCAATGAAGGGCGTAAACAGATTCGGGGTGAGGGGAAAGTTGGCACCCCGATTCATTGGTCCATTCCAGATTGCCGAAAGATGTGGATCAGTAGCATACCGGCTGAAGTTACCAGAAGCACTTTCCGGTGTGCACGACGTCTTTCAAATTTCCCAGCTGAGGAAGTGTATCAAGCTATCAACTACCATTCAGCTGGAAGACATTGAAGAACTGCAACCGGATCTCACCTATCAGGAGGAACCGGTTCAGATTATTGACGAAAAGGCCCGAACCACATGCAACCGTACGTTGTGGTTCTACAAAGTTCTATGGAGTAATCACTCCATGGACGAAGCGACATGGGAGAGCGAAGAATTTCTTCGCGCCAACTACCCCGACTTTTTCACGTCGCATATCCGGTAATTTTCCACTGTCCTCTCTCTCATTTTCACTTTATAATCTCGGGACGAGATTCTTTTAAGGGGGGAGGAATGTAAGGGCCTCAATTTTTGACACATATTTGAGGTGTTCATCACCATACACACACACCTCATTTGAGGAAAGTTGATGAACACAAATGAAGAGCAAGTAACCACCATCAACATGTTCATTAGAGAACAAACTCACATATTGCAAAAGTGGTATTTCCCACATGTGATATAGGTGGGCTGGACATATGAAAACTCCTACACATTGCTAAGGATGTGCATGCCAAGTTTCACCCAAATTCAAAACCTTTTTGAGGTCATTTTGGGTATAGTTAGAAAGAGGGCAGTTTGAAACCATATTCAAATTCAAACTGTTTTTATCCCATGAATTTAAAAGTGGGAGGCATATTCTTATTCAGCACATTTTTGTGAGCTCACACACCAAATTTCACTCCATTTGGAGTTGATCTTGACATGAGCTAAGTGGGACAAATTCAAACTTTATTTGAATTCCAAACTGAACTTGTACTGAAATTCATTTAAACCAAAACCAATTTGAATTCTAATCAATTCAAATGGCTCATGGGTGGATAATTTGAATCACCAGGGGTATTTTGGGGCTCACTATTTACAACAGTGATTAGGAGTAAATTTCAGAGGTTAAAACCCTTGGTGGGACCCACATGTCATAGAAAGAAGGAGGAAAAACTTGCACACAAAGTCACAGCCTCGGTGGGAAATTCCACCGAGCAGCTGTCGGTTGTGCCACCGAGCAGCCACCGGCGCCACCAGCTGCTTCCCCTCTATGCGCGCTGGCGCCCAGGGCGGCTTGCTCGTGCCTCCACGCGACCGGCACTGCCTCCACCTCTATGTTGCTGATTGAAAGATGGACATTGATTGTTAATGATATACTGTAGTTTAGAGCTAACTAAAGTTCTTTTCAACTTTGGGCAAAGTACATGAGAGAAATGCGTTTCTTGTTTGATTGCGGCTCTCTCATGTGCCTTAGCGTAAGGTTCTCCACAACCTGCTGCTAAAACTTGAAAGTAAGGTTCTACTAATTAGGTGAATCCTTGCAAATGATTTTTACCTCATGTAACCCATCACCCCTCATGTAGAAGTTCCATGTTTAGGTGAGACGGGTCAGTCTTGCTGAGCCTTCGTGCTCACTGCTTGTGTTTGAAGCTTTTGCAGGGTTCTATGAGGAAGGGACTCCCGAGGAAGAGACGGAACCCCAGGAGGGGAACCCCGTCGAGTGGGAGTTGTGCACGCAGCAGAGTTAGTGTGCGTGTGTGCTAGCAAGAACACGTTCAAGGGCTGAACGTGGACTCGATGCATAGTCTATGCCCGTGAGTGTATACTGAACTTATTTTGATGTAAACAAGTTCATAAACTTGTTTATGTAATAAAATTTCGCTTCCGCTTTGTACCTTTGACGTGTGTTATACGGTGTTGTGCAACGCAGCACCCCTTAGCGTGATCCTGGCTCGACAAGACCGTGGGGTCGTGTCATTCCCCAGCCTCCATAACCCCCTGGCGGCGAGGCGTAGTTCGGATGGTGGCCGGGAACGGCCGGCTGGCGAGCACCGACGTGCTCCGGCGAGGGGGAACACGCGGGCGCGGGAAGGGGGCCGGAGGAGGAAGACGACGGGTGGGCCCCGTCTGTCAGCGGCCCAAATTTTAAATCTGGATCATTCTGTGGCCGGGATCCCGTGTGCTGGTGCGCAAAACCCCGTGGTCCCGGTGTGGCTTCAATTCTAGTGGCTGGAATTTAAATAAGCGGGCCCAGTGGGATTTTCAGTAAGAAAACAATTCCAGAGTTGGCTCAAACTTTGGAAATTCATAGCTCCTGGTAGAAACCTCCAAATTGAGTGATTCAAATTGGGTAGGATTCATCTCTCTGAGTTCTATCCAAATGGGAACTCTGATTCTTATGAAAATCATTATTATATTCTGGAGAATTCTTTGTAGGTTTTCTGAAAAAGAATTATTGAGTGAGTTTGGTTTATCCAAAAATCCCCAAATTTTGTCAGAATATTCTATAGCATATTCTTAACCTTCTAGCAAAGTTTCAGCTCATTTGAGTAGGAATTTGCTAAATACAAGATGCTGTGTTCATAAGGGTCCAGAAACATTTTCAGAAAATGTTTCCCACTTGTAAAATCTTTTCTGGACAATCCATAGCTCCAAAAATCATAGGAAAATTTAGGTAAGCTCTCTGAGACATACTTGAAATTGTAGTTCACTTAATTGGGCATGAAAATGCAAAGTAATCTAGGATGAATTCCTTTAAGTAGAAATGCTTGAAGAATTGTTCTGGGAGAACTACTCAAGTAAAAGAGCTGAATTTTGGACCAGATGACTTTAATGTGACCAAGAACTCACATGTAAATTATCAGCTCAAGTTGAGCCTTGGAACTCCTTGTGCTTGTTCTCCATACTTAGGTATATGTGGGAATACATGAAGGACATTGTGAGAATTATGGAGAACACCATTTGACTCCACCTTAGCTGCAATTTGGCAAGCTAAATCCTTAGGTAGTATAGAATCTGCTGTAAAACTTTTGAGGCTATTGGAGTTCTTGTTCTTCAGTTGCACTCAAATCTTTTCAGCTCATCTATCGTGTTCATTAGGGAAAGTAGTTAGTGTATAGCTAAGACATTAAGGTCAATTTAGTCATTTCTGTTTCTTTGCACAACAGAGGCAAACCAAGCCATTCTTGGCTTTTCCACACAACCTCTGTTCCTAAAAGTACATTCTGTAACTTCTCTCCATTACATTCTATAAAACATATGCATATCCATTTCAATAGGAACCACAACGAAGGGGATTCAAAGGAGTGATTCATTGAAGTGGACCAAACTCCGGAGAATCAAAGGTGGATCAGCAAGGACACTAGCTGATTATATACGACTACCCTGCAAAACAGGCAAGCTCCGGTTTGCATTTAAGAGCCATTAAGTTTTTATTTTGTATTCACCTTCGATTAAGATTTGAACTGTGCATTAGGTCTAGTGTTTGATACTCCTCTTGCATAGCCAAATGACCCATGGAGTATTGGGTAGGTGTCTTTCACCGTGTAGAACTGTCATGCTTAAGTACGGTTCGGTAGAAGTCGAGTGGTGAGATGCTACTCGCATGTTCAGGAACAACAGGGGCATACGGGATTGGTTCAAAAAAATGAATTAGCAAGTTAAAGTTGAGACCGGAAGGTTGTAGGGGTAGCAGGACATAGGGGCCTGGGTGCTGTAGACCTATCCGTGTTGGTCAAGGACCGATCTGTATGCGGCCCTGTTGAACAAGTTTGAGTTGTGTACTGGACTCATGCTGGCTATATGGGACCCAGTAAACCGATGTACCTCGGGAAGCTGTCGTTGGGACTCCTCGGGTCGCCTCAGGCGGACGGCCAATGTGCAGTATGTGGGGAACATGGCCGATGTGCAGTATGTGGGGAACATTCTCATAACATCTCACGTCGGCAGGTGCACCATGAGAGTGGCTACTGTACGGGGCGACTTGATCGATTTAGCGGGGGTGAAACGGGGGAAAGGTTGCCACGTACGACATCATGATGGTTGTTGTAGGAAACGTCGAGTACGGGCGTACGTGTCGTGTGGTCCGGATCTTATTGATTTGAATCACCGTCGCACATGAAATGGACCGAGCATACTTGTTATCACAGTCGTGACGTAGTAAGAACTTGCATGAGAAAGGAACTAATCACATTAGTTTGAAGTTTCATACTAGCTTTGTATTGGATCTTGATGCATAGGCTAGTGCAAACTCGATTCTTTTATGCCATGAGCAATTTACATCAGGGGAAAGCATTTTTTGTTTGATTGTGGACTCCCGATGTGGCGTGCCCAAGGTTACTTAAAATGCTGCAATGAATAACTGAAAGTAAGGATTCACTTTTAGACGAGTTTAGTTATGCTATTGTCATCCTAATTTAGGTTCATAACCTCACATAGAGTTTCATGTTTAGGGTGACGGTTAAGTCTTGCTGAGCGTTATGCTCACGGATGCTATCCGAGTTGTTTTGCAGGTAATTGACTTCATGCTTAAGAGAAGGGATGCCGATGAGACTCGGCAACCTCCGAGTGCTTACTCAAAGAGCATCCTCGCCGCTGCAGACTGTCTTCGTGTTGCTAGTAAGAAACAGTCCGCGGGCTGGACTGTTTCTTTGTTGCTAAGTTAGAGATGAGTCGTGAGAGTTAGAGTCTTCCGCTGTAGCTTATTTTGAGATAAGTATTTGTAAAACACTTTGTACGTTTCCGCAAATGATTTATGTAATGTGATGGGTTTTCTTCGACTTGTACGCTGTTGGGTGCCGCATATCACTGCACCACCCAACGAGATTCTGTCCCTCAAAGTGTGGTATCAGGAAACAACCAGCGAGCAGCCTCGGCAGAGGAAACAACCAGCGTAGGCACAGCGCCGAGACGAAGAAACATGAGTGGGCCGTAGCTCCTGGAGAGCTCAGTTATAGCCAGGTGTGGCGCATCCCTGAAGCGTGATAGAAGATGGTGATGCAAGCTGCCCACAACGGAAAGCTGCCATAGTCCAGGTGGGAGGCGGAGAGCCGGTGGCTTGGTGCACAACTGCGAGGTGTAGCGACTGATAAGCTTGACAAGGATGAGGGAGGGGACGAAGAACGTGGCTAGCAACAGCAGCGTGAGCTCCATTTTGGAGTGACGACTGATATGTGAAATTTCCAGCAAGCTGTTTGATGGGCTGCATACTGAACCCTCTAGCTAAGCGCGTATATGTAGACGACACGCGTGGTTCTTCTAGCTTCCTACCGAATATGCGGTGGAAAATTTTCCGGGTACAATTTGTTCCATTGCTTTAATGGTATATTGTTGACGTAGCCGTATGAATTATGTGATCGAATAACAGAATGCATGTTGATGGATTGAAAGATATATGACGGCCACATGATTAATAAATAAAAGCATAGCTTGATGGCATGAAGCTTATTTTTCAATTCTTTGATGTATCTAATGCCATGGTATGCATGCCCCGGCACAGACCTTATCTATCAACCACATTGTTTGGAAATTAAACAACGTGAAAACTATTCTATACCACCAGAAATTCCGCATCAAATTTATTCAATCGAATATCAGAAATCTTGAGTATCATTTAATACGAGCTCTAGAAAGTCCGTGGCTCCTACCCCAAATTATAAGACAATACTGCTGTTTTACTCGTCAATAGTCTCAAAAAGTAGACACTACAAAAAACTATGCCCGGAAGATCGTCCGGGAACATGTCAGGATACTCCCGGACTACGGGGATGTCTTCTAACTTGAGAACTTCAGCATTATTAATTGCTAAAACTTCCCGGACTGGTGTGTCTAACACCATGGAATGCGGACGGTGAAATGGAGAATTTAAGTGAACCGTCCGTGTCCGAGTCTCTAGGACAGCGCCATGGTATTGCAGCCATGACATCCCTAATATTGCATCAATCTTTTGTCCCATAAGGATTATCAAGGTGGTGGGATATAGTTTCCCACCCAAGCACAGAGGAGCCTTTGGAATCATCATATTAGCTGAAATCTTCCCTCCCGGTGAGCAGATCATATAAGTGCAGTCGGTTGGGAAGACTTGCAATTGACGTTTAGCCACATAGGATGCACTTATAAAGCTGTGGGTTGCACCAGAATCAAATAATATGACGATGGCTTGATTGTTGAGAGTAAACGTACCCGCCAGCACGTTGTCTCCCTGTGGGGCGTCCTCACTGTCGAGGTTGCGGACACCCCCAGTCCGCTGACCAACCTTCTTCACCGGAGGTCGGCCTCGAGCACCGCCCTGGAACTGGGCTTGCCCGCTGCTCTGCTGCCCCTGGGGACAGTCCTTCGCAAAGTGGCCCGCCTGGCCACACGTGAAGCAGGTGAAACGGGGCGGTCCCCCGCTGATCGGTGGACGGAAACCCGGGGCGCGTTGTGGCGGTGGAAACGCCCGGTGTACCGTCTGCTGTTGCTGTCTTGGTGGTGGCATCGGCGGACGGAACGGAGGTGCCTGAAAGGGATGTCCCCCGAACCGTTGCGGTCGCGCCGGTGGTTGCCACTGCTGCCCGGATGGTGTCCGATACACCATACGGTACTTCTGGGGAGCGCCACTCCCACCGCTGCTAGGTGGAGCGCTACGCTTCCTCTGCTCAGCTGCTAACTCCCGCTGAGCGTCCTCTTGCATGATGGCGGCATTGACTAGGTCGTTGAATGTGCCGCGGTTCCATTGTACGAGGTGGGTCTTCATTTCGGGATGTAACCACCGATAGAAGTGCTCCCTCTTCTTCTCCTCCGTGGAGATGTAGTCTGACGCATACTGCACCAGATGGTTGAAGGCACGGGAGTAGTCGTGGGCACTCCTCCCGCCCTGCTTCAGTTCCAAAAATTCTTGGAACTTTCTCTTCATTATTCCGGGAGGGATGTGATAGGCGCGGAACGCCTCCCGGAACTCTTGCCATTCCACGGCATGGCCAGCCGGTCGTGAGGCGACATAATTCGCCCACCACGCACCAGCGGCACCGTGGAGCTGCTGCGCTGTGAACAGTGTCTTCTGCCGCTCCGTACACGGGAGCAGCCCGAACTTGGACTCGACAGTCCGCAGCCAGTTGTCCGCCTCCAGTGGTTCTTCAGCTTCGGTGAACACTGGAGGGTGCGTACTCATGAAATCCGAGTACGACACTTCGCGGGGCTCACGAGGCCCTCGCTCTTGACGTCCTCCCGCCTGGGACGTATTCTGCACGATCGTGCGGAGCAGGTCGGTCTGCTCCTCATGACCTCCCACCAATGCCGCGATCACATCCGCTAGAGTAAGCGGAGGCGGCGGTGGTGGCTGCTGCTGCGGGGTGCTGTCGTAGGCCGGTGGCTGGGAGTCATCGCCTCCACCTTGGCTAGAGCCACCAACCTCGTGCGTGGTCCTAGTACGAACCATCTGCAACCATACGACATTAAACATCAGTCCCGCAACATTTTGCATGCAGTCTAAATGAAATAGGTGTAAAACACAATGACAATGAAAACATGCGATATATCTCGTAAGTAGATAGTGTAATAACTTTGCACAAGCTACACCATTACCAGACCAAACACAAGCTAGTTTAATCCAACTTGATGAACCTCCACTTTGGAAGCTCAACATAACTAGGTTTGGTCACTACGAGACATTACTATCGCGTTGTCATCACGCATACCACCCTTAGGGTACAACACCCTCTCCAATGAGCTCAACTGTCATTCTTCTGTCAGAATGACCAGTTTCTACCTATTCCAAGTTTTGATCTGGTTCTGTGCATCTTCATGACTCAAGTTGAATACCAAAGTTCAAGTTAACTTCAGTATCTTTCCAACGAGTACTCATTTGCCCCCAGATCAGCTTTGATTAAAAAGTTGTGCTAATTCAAAGTTAGCAGAATTTCTGGAAGCATTTTAACAGCACCTCCCTTAGAAGTGACTGTTTTCAACCCTGATTTCCACTAAATTCTGTGCTGAAACTTCAGAAACTTTGAATTGCAAAAATGTCATACATCTTCTACTCTTTCTAAGGATGTATTATATGACTATTTTAGATTTTTCTACTGGGATTTATATTTGAAAAACAGATCAGTTCAGAGGATGTTTTACTCTGCCCTGGTTCTGGACAGTTTACATTCCTCTGGGATTTCAGCCATCTTAAGGCGAGTTTCAGCTCTGGAAGTCTACAACAAAGTTGTAGAGTACTTGAATACCTTTCCAGAACTATATATCACACCTCCCTGGGCTAAAAGACCTGTGAGTTATGCCCTGTTGAAGATCAGCAAACATGCTGCCCAAAACAGAGCACTCTGTTTTTCAGTCTTTTTGGAACTACACTCATCACTATCCCATTCTTATACCCAACCAGGGTCCTAACTGTTGAACCTATAGATTTTAATTCTTTGTTATCATTATACTCATGCATATGCCTACAATATCTCGGTACTACGTTCCTCACAAAAGAAAATCCTAACCGGATCATACCGGCATATACGTCTCGAGTGTGGCACTAAACGGTCTCTCGCACACGTATTCTACACGGATACAATACGTGGTTAGTACCTGCAGAAGACCACACAATAATGGTGCACTCAATGGTTATTCATTTCAGGCAGTTTCATAATTGAAAGTAAATACAAACGCCCGTATCATTGTCATACGGCCGTCCTTGAGCTAAGTCACGTCTCAAGGCACGTGATCGTGTTTCAACACCACACGACGGGGAACCCGAGTATGTCATGAACGGGTCGTCACGGTTGGGCATGTTATCAACCCAACAGATACCACCTACTGCCCTGCAGGGCACGCCGATGGCAAGCGCTGCGTATGTCCTCCTGGGCTATTTCCAGACGAACACACTCTCGCGTTACTGACCACGCGATGGGGTCTCCGCTTACTTTCCTAATGCACGCTAGGGATCCGCCTTTCATATGAACTCAGGGACATGAAGAGTCCAAGAGATTCATATTGACATCTCACACCAAGCTGTGAGATCAATCCCTGAACCACGTTCCTCGTCAGGGAGAGCTAACCGAAATTGAACCGCTTTCGGTGGCGTTCCTTACCATACTTACCACAGCGTAGGTGCGTCGTTACATAATTGAAATTCAGAATTATAACACATCAGTTAGTCTTTGCCACTTTAAGTAACTATGCTAATATAGTCCTTACTTGGGCAACTACCGAATCCTCACCGTATACCTAAGTTTTTCCCATAATGCAGTCCTTTAGTACTGTGCTATCCCCACTGCAGCTCTGATACCAGGCTGTGGCGGACCGGAATCCGCTCATCCAGGATCGCAGAGGGTGGTGCCGCGCGCTGCGACACCCGACAGCACACATCATAAGAACATCATATATTACATGGGAACCAACTGAAACTGTACAAACAGATACAAACTTCAGTTACAACTATTGTTTATGTTACACAGCGGAAGTCTACACTACACAACTCACGCCCGCCTATCTAGCAAAAGTTGGTTGCCCAGCCCTAGAGCAACCCACACTAGCTGCACTCCTCAGCTCAGCGCGGCGTGTACGGCTCCCACTCAGCCGTGGTCCCCGACGGAGGATAACCCTCGCCGGTGGACTCGTACTCCGAGTCCGTGGGTGGCTCCTCACCTGAAAAAAACACTTAAGCAGCAACCATGAGCACGAAGGCTCAGCAAGGCTTAACCGACTCACATAAGCATGAAACTCTACATGAGGTATACCAATCCATAGGTTAGTAACATTTCAGCAAAACGACACGCCTACAAGTTCATCCTTAATTCATCTTTTAGCAACAAGTTAACAGTTCATGAAATCTGAAATTTAGTAAGCAGTATTTGGTGGCACACATGTAGCAATACAATTATATCAATCAGCATCATTGCATCAACATATTTCATCCATTAGTCTACGTTACGACACAGTGAACAAGCGGTACTCGTCACCGCGAGGGACGGCGAATCGACTCGATATACACCTGCAGGGAAAACCCAAAGAGCACGTCACGTACGCCCACCCGTGGAGCTGCACAGCACGCTCACTCGATGTCGTACGGGACAACCTTTCACCCAACAGCCCAAACGTCGAACCGGTCGCACCGAAACGAGCAGGAGGTTCCCCACACGGAGCATCTCTCTATGCCCGTTGGCAGATTTCCACCTTGCTGCCCTCAACCTACACCTATAAATCGGTGTGCTATGCCTCAACGCCCGGAGGTTTAGGATACATCAGTTTACCGGGGCCCATATATCCGATATGCCTTCGGTACGTTCAATACTTGTTCAGCAGGGCCGCACACGGATCGGTCCTCAATCGACACGGGCAGGGCTGCGCACACAAGACTCACTCTTGCTGCGCCCTAGCCCCTGCCTAGTCTCATTTTTATTACTAAAGTGATCTCACATCACTCAACCGAACCCGTGTGTCCCAATGCCTATCTCGCGAGTAGATTCCAACTACTCGACTTGTACCGAAGTCCTATGACTCATTAAGCATAGCCTGTCTACTCGAGGTCCTTAACACTACCCTCACCCTTTTAGGAACCTTTGGTTATGCAAGTGGGGTTTCATTCATCCTATACCTAATGCACATACATACTTCATATGACACATGTAAACAAAGTAAAACTTTTAAAAGGGTTAATGCAAACCGGGGCTTGCCTTGTTGCTGCTGGTCAGGAGTTAGTTCTTCGTCCGGAAGAAGGAAGTCCAGCACTTCCGGAGTCTCTTCTTCAACGGCTACACGTTAATGAAATACTATATGTTAATTTAGATGCAAATGTGAGTCCTAGAGTAAGACCTCTACTATTAGTTATAATAACCAGCCTCTAACCCCTGGAACTTTGTTTAAGAATTTAAATATGAATTGGGGTTGGTGGTTTGGCTTGAACTTAATCACATGGTTGAATGCTATGTGGTTTTCCCCCTTTTCCATATTAATCCCTTAAGTGGTTAAACAGGACAGGGGTAATCTAGAGCTCCAATAGAGCTGAGAATTTTTGTGTGAGTTCCTTGTCACAAGAAAACTCTCTGGACTAAACATTAGCACTTTTCATGGAGTGGTTTGCTCAGAATAATCCTCTTGGTAAATCAGCAAGGAAGAATTAATTCTCAGGTAATACCCTTGTTCATGTTCAACTTAATGAACTACAATTTCTATTATAGCTCATAGAGTTTGCATGAATTTTCCTAGCATTTTTGGAGTCAAGGTTTGCCCAGAATTGAATTTCCAAGTTTTGGAAATTCTCTGAAAATGTTTCTGCATTCAAATGAACACAGCACCTTCCAATTTGAATTGCTCTGACCAAATCAACTCCAAATGGTCTGAAACTTTTACAGGAGTTTACTAATGTCCTAAAGAACATTCTGGTAAAATTTGGGGATTTTTGGCTGAACCAAACTCCCTCTAAAATTCTTTTGCTGAAAAGTTTAAAGAATTTTCCAGAATTAATTATTGGGTTTCATACAAATTGGGTTGTGTATTTGGACAGAACTAGGCAAGAGGAATCCAACCCAATTTGAATCACTAAATTTGGAGCTTCCTAGCAAAAGTTATGCAGTTCCAAACTTTGAACCAATTCTGGAATTCAAATTAATTCGGGGAAAGTTCAAACTCTGCCTGTGGGTCCACCCTACACGTGTCACCCGCCGGACTCGCGCCACACGGGGGCCACAGACCTTTTTCCCGCGCCATCACACGGGATCACACGCCACAGCTGATCCGGGGTTTTAATCTTCAGCTGCTGACACGTGGGCCCGGTGGGTCTTCTTCCTCCTCTCGCTCCCGCGCCTCCCCCTCGCAGGCGCTGTACTGGAGCTCGCCGGACCCAGCTTCCCGGCCACCTCTCGGCCGGAGACTCGCCGCCTGGGGGTTTTCAGGGTCGGGGAACAAGTCTATGGGGTTGGCTCGGGCTGCCGGTGGCCGGAAGTAGGCTGGCGACGAGCCGCGGCCTTCGGTGATGATCGGCACCGTCGCCCGAGCACATTAGCCCGCCAAAAGCTCGGCGGATCCGCTCTAAAGCATCAGTGGAGGTCAGGAAATCTCGGCGTGGCCTCAACCTGGCTCGGAAACGACGGCAACCCGGTTGTCACCGTGCGCCCGCGTGTTCCCTCCATGGCCGCCAACTGAAAAGCTCGAAATTAGCTGTAACCACGGCGTTTCTAGCTAGGGTTGTGGAGGGAAAAGGTTCCCTATCCTCTCTAGTTCTGGTGTGCGCAAAATGAACAACTTTAACCAAGAATTAAGCGTAAATTTCCACAGTTCTTACTCGCGGTCCGGTTTTCCTCGCCCGAGGGGAAAACTTGAAATTCCGAAGCTACGTCGTACGGATTGCTCTGAAATTTGGAGAGGAGCAGCGCAGGGAGTTGGCGCACCTTGGGGTGCTCTTGCTCAGTCGTGAAACTGGTTGGTGTGAGCTGCCCACGGGAGCACCTTTGCTCGGTTCTCACCGGCGGCCACGAAAACGTGGTTTTTCTCGGTGGGTAGTGGTTCACTTGACCGGAAGTGATGCGGGTAGTGCGTGGGAGGTCTGAGGATATAGGTTTGTTGCGCTGCCGACGTTGGTACACGAGAGACGATCGCTCCCGAGTGAGTGGATCACAGCGGCGGCTCCTCGGCGCTCTGTCGTGCGAGAGGGCAGTGACTGGGGGTCGGCCCGTGGTCGTGGCGAGCTGGGGCACGGCTGGGAGTTACTGCGCCCGCACCAGGAGCTCGCCAGCGCGCGAGGGGAGAGCAGGAGGTGGCGTCCGGCGTTTTCACGGCGTGTCGCGGTGGAGCCTCGGCTCTGTTCCGAGTGCAACACTTAGCCCCTAAGGCTGTTGACTTTTGTGCCATTTTAACCTTCCCAATGACATGTGGGACCCACTTGTCAGTGCTCCCCCACCCCTCAAAAGATCTCCAAAGCATAGCCAGAGATGAATCCAAATATTTGGAGTTTGAAACTGACCTACATTTGTATGGTTGAGCTCATTTCCCCCAAATTCAAATAAATATTTGAATTCTTGGCATATTTGGATCCTTTTTGGAAAAATGGGTAGCAAATCTTTTTGAAAATTTCTGAAACTTTGCCTCCCCACTAATTTGGACCTGAGGAATCCAATTATGCACTTTGATCCTTGGTTTAGCTGCTGAAATCCTGAGTTTGAATGCAACAGTTTGGAAACACACTCTCATGTGTGATCATATGTGTATAATTTTCCCATGTTGTGAAAGTGTAAGTTTCCCCTCTAACCACTTCTTTGATAGAGGTTACTTGCTCCTCCCATTCCTTACCAGCCATCCACAACAAGAGCTGAGGTGTGGTGAAGTGAAGAAAAGTTTTTGCAAGTCCCATTTCTTGGGCCTTTTACATCCCTCCCCCCTTAAAAGAATCTCGTCCCGAGATTACAAACGAAGAGATGGCGATGTAATGAGGACTTACCCGGGTTGAGAGGCCATGAACTCCGGGTAGCTTGAGCGAAGGAACTCCTCGCTCTCCCACGTCGCTTCTTCGGCGGTGTGGTTACTCCAGAGTATCTTGTAGAACCACAACGTTCTGCTACGCGTGGTCCTGGCTTTCTCATCAAGAATTGCCACCGGATATTCATTATATGTCAAATCCGGTTTCAGCTCGCCGATGTCTTCGGGAGGAACAGCAGCTGTATGCTTCAAGCATTTTCGCAGTTGCGAAACATGGAAAATATCATGGACACCAGCCATAGATGCGGGTAGCTCCAATCGATACGCTGCTGGTCCACACTTCTCGGTGATAGCGTAGGGTCCAATGAAACGGGGAGCGAGCTTCCCCTTCACACCGAACCGGTGCACGCCCTTCATCGGAGACACGCGGAGGTACACGTGTTCCCCAACGTCAAAGTGCAACGGTCTACGCCTCTTATCAGCATAGCTCTTCTGTCGGGATTGAGCGGCCTTCAAATTGGCTTGAATTGTCCGAACGCGCTCCTCGGCGTCGTTCACCACATCAACCCCGAATGTGACCCTTTCACCGCACTCGCACCAATTTAACGGGGTGCGGCACTTGCGACCATAGAGAGCTTCGTAGGGTGCCATCTTGATACTCGCCTGATAGCCGTTGTTGTACGAGAATTCCGCCAATGGTAGGTGATCATCCCAGTTCCTACCATGGTGGATGGCACATGCTCTCAACATGTCTTCCAGAACTTGATTCACCCTCTCTGTCTGGCCATCTGTCTGAGGGTGATAAGCGGAGCTCCTGATCAGCTTAGTACCCAATGCAGCGTGTAGCTTCTCCCAAAAGCGAGATACAAATAATGCACCTCGATCTGAGACAATGGTCTTGGGTACCCCGTATAGGCATAGAATCTTCGCTATGTATAGCTCCGCATATTTGCCGGCATTGTAACGTGTATTCACCAGGATGAAGTGAGCCGTCTTGGTTAACCGATCAACGATTACCCATATGGAATCATGCTTGTTGGCTGTTAGGGGTAATCCCACAATGAAATCCATGCTCACATCTTCCCATTTCCATGCCGGGATCTTCAGGGGTTGCAGCAGCCCTGATTTCTTCATATGATCAGCTTTCACTCGTCTACACGTATCGCACTCGGATACGTACTTAGCTACCTCCCGCTTCATCCGTGTCCACCAAAATTTCTTTTTCAAATCTTGGTACATTTTGTTGCTGCCCGGATGAATGGAGTATTTAGACAAGTGAGCTTCATCGAGGATCTTTTTCCTCAACTCCATATCCCGGGGTACGACTATGCGGTCATTGAACCACAGCGTCCCCTCATCATCTTTCCGGAAACATTTAATTTCTCCATTGTCTATCCGTCTCCGGAGATGTGCCATGCCTTTATCCGCTTTCTGAGCTGCAATGATGTCCTCCCTAATAGTAGGGATGAGGGCAAGGTTGTACAGCGATCCATAAGGAACCAAGTATAAACTTGGCTCTTCCTCCTCCACCGGTGTAATGGTGAGGTGATGGACATGTGATTTCTGACTCCGCGCGTCGGCAACCACATTCGCCTTGCCGGGGTGGTAATGGATCTCAATCTCATAATCTTTGATCAGTTCTAACCATCTCCTCTGCCTCATGTTCAGCTCCTTCTGGGTGAAAATGTATTTCAAGCTCTTGTGGTCGGTGTAGAGATGCACCAAGTTCCCCAGGAGATAGTGCCTCCACATTTTCAGTGCCAACACCACGGCAGCAAGTTCAAGATCGTGAGTCGGGTAGTGCTGCTCATGGTTCCGAAGTTGGCGTGAGCCATAAGCGACCACACGTCCTTCCTGCATCAACACGCAGCCAAGCCCAATACCGGACGCGTCACAACACACGTCGAAGGGCTTTGTTGTATCCGGTTGAGCTAAGACCGGGGCTGTTGTGAGATGCTTCACCAATGTTTGGAACGCTCCTTCACACGCCGTGTTCCAAACATATTTCTTCCCTTTTTTCAGCAACTCTGTCATCGGCTTAGCGAGCTTGGAGAAACTTGGAATGAATCTCCGATAGTATCCCGCTAACCCGAGGAAGCTTCTGACTTCATGGACTGAAGTGGGAGCTTTCCATTTCAACACTTGCTCTATTTTGCTTGGGTCAACCGCGATGCCTTCAGCTGAGATGATATGTCCCAAGAACGGCACTTGGCTGATCCAAAATTCGCATTTGCTGAACTTGGCATAGAGTTTGTGGTCTCGCAATCGTTGAAGAACGATCTGCAAGTGTTCGGCATGTTCAGCTTCGGTCTTGGAGTAAACCAAGATGTCGTCGATGAACACTACCACGAACTTGTCCAGCTCCGGCATGAACACCGAGTTCATGAGATACATGAAATGGGCTGGAGCATTTGTGAGACTAAAGGACATGACGAGATATTCGTATAAGCCGTATCTCGTCGAGAACGCTGTCTTCGGGATATCCTCCGCCCGGATCTTGATCTGGTGATATCCAGAGCGAAGGTCCATCTTTGAGAATACACTTGCCCCCACCAGTTGATCAAACAAGATGTCAATACGGGGCAGTGGGTACTTATTCTTGATGGTGACAGCGTTGAGCGGCCGGTAATCCACACACAGCCTCAGGGTCTCATCCTTTTTCTTCACGAATAGCGCCGAGCATCCCCAAGGCGAGGAACTCGGCCTAATGAAACCCTTGCTCAACAGATCATTGAGCTGTTCTTTCAGTTCCGCCAGCTCATTTGGAGCCATCTTGTATGGTCTCCGTGATATGGGCGTAGTCCCGGGTGCGAGCTCAATCTTGAACTCGACATCCCGCTCAGGTGGCATGCCCGGAAGATCGTCCGGGAACATGTCAGGATACTCCCGGACTACGGGGATGTCTTCTAACTTGAGAACTTCAGCATTATTAATTGCTAAAACTTCCCAGACTGGTGTGTCTAACACCATGGAATGCGGACGGTGAAATGGAGAATTTAAGTGAACCGTCCGTGTCCGAGTCTCTAGGACAGCGCCATGGTATTGCAGCCATGACATCCCTAAGATTGCATCAATCTTTTGTCCCATAAGGATTATCAAGGTGGTGGGATATAGTTTCCCACCCAAGCACAGAGGTGCCTTTGGAATCATCATATTAGCTGAAATCTTCCCTCCCGGTGAGCAGATCATATAAGTGCAGTCAGTTGGGAAGACTTGCAATTGACGTTTAGCCACATAGGATGCACTTATAAAGCTGTGGGTTTCACCAGAATCAAATAATATGACGATGGCTTGATTGTTGAGAGTAAACATACCCGCCAGCACGTTGTCTCCCTCTGGGGCGTCCTCACTGTCGAGGTTGCGGACACCCCCAGTCCGCTGACCAACCTTCTTCACCGGAGGTCGGCCTCGAGCACCGCCCTGGAACTGGGCTTGCCCGCTGCTCTGCTGCCCCTGGGGACAGTCCTTCGCAAAGTGGCCCGCCTGGCCACACGTGAAGCAGGTGAAACGGGGCGGTCCCCCGCTGATCGGTGGACGGAAACCCGGGGCGCGTTATGGCGGTGGAAACGCCCGGTGTACCGTCTGCTGTTGCTGTCTTGGTGGTGGCATCGGCGGACGGAACGGAGGTGCCTGAAAGGGATGTCCCCCGAACCGTTGCGGTCGCGCCGGTGGTTGCCACTGCTGCCCGGATGGTGTCCGATACACCATACGGTACTTCTGGGGAGCGCCACTCCCACCGCTGCTAGGTGGAGCGCTACGCTTCCTCTGCTCAGCTGCTAACTCCCGCTGAGCGTCCTCTTGCATGATGGCGGCATTGACTAGGTCGTTGAATGTGCCGCGGTTCCATTGTACGAGGTGGGTCTTCATTTCGGGATGTAACCCCCGATAGAAGTGCTCCCTCTTCTTCTCCTCCGTGGAGATGTAGTCTGACGCATACTGCACCAGATGGTTGAAGGCACGGGAGTAGTCGTGGGCACTCCTCCCGCCCTGCTTCAGTTCCAAAAATTCTTGGAACTTTCTCTTCATTATTCCGGGAGGGATGTGATAGGCGCGGAACGCCTCCCGGAACTCTTGCCATTCCACGGCATGGCCAGCCGGTCGTGAGGCGACATAATTCGCCCACCACGCACCAGCGGCACCGTGGAGCTGCTGCGCTGCGAACAGTGTCTTCTGCCGCTCCGTACACGGGAGCAGCCCGAACTTGGACTCGATAGTCCGCAGCCAGTTGTCCGCCTCCAGTGGTTCTTCAGCTTCGGTGAACACTGGAGGGTGCGTACTCATGAAATCCGAGTACGACACTTCGCGGGGCTCACGAGGCCCTCGCTCTTGACGTCCTCCCGCCTGGGACGTATTCTGCACGATCGTGCGGAGCAGGTCGGTCTGCTCCTCATGAACTCCCACCAATGCCGCGATCACATCCGCTAGAGTAAGCGGAGGCGGCGGTGGTGGCTGCTGCTGCGGGGTGCTGTCGTAGGCCGGTGGCTGGGAGTCATCGCCTCCACCTTGGCTAGAGCCACCAACCTCGTGCGTGGTCCTAGTACGAACCATCTGCAACCATACGACATTAAACATCAGTCCCGCAACATTTTGCATGCAGTCTAAATGAAATAGGTGTAAAACACAATGACAATGAAAACATGCGATACATCTCGTAAGTAGATAGTGTAATAACTTTGCACAAGCTACACCATTACCAGACCAAACACAAGCTAGTTTAATCCAACTTGATGAACCTCCACTTTGGAAGCTCAACATAACTAGGTTTGGTCACTACGAGACATTACTATCGCGTTGTCATCACGCATACCACCCTTAGGGTACAACACCCTCTCCAATGAGCTCAACTGTCATTCTTCTGTCAGAATGACCAGTTTCTACCTATTCCAAGTTTTGATCTGGTTCTGTGCATCTTCATGACTCAAGTTGAATACCAAAGTTCAAGTTAACTTCAGTATCTTTCCAACGAGTACTCATTTGCCCCCAGATCAGCTTTGATTAAAAAGTTGTGCTAATTCAAAGTTAGCAGAATTTCTGGAAGAATTTTAACAGCACCTCCCTTGGAAGTGACTGTTTTCAACCCTGATTTCCACTAAATTCTGTGCTGAAACTTCAGAAACTCTGAATTGCAAAAATGTCATACATCTTCTACTCTTTCTAAGGATGTATTATATGACTATTTTAGATTTTTCTACTGGGAGTTATATTTGAAAAACAGATCAGTTCAGAGGATGTTTTACTCTGCCCTGGTTCTGGACAGTTTACATTCCTCTGGGATTTCAGCCATCTTAAGGCGAGTTTCAGCTCTGGAAGTCTACAACAAAGTTGTAGAGTACTTGAATACCTTTCCAGAACTATATAGCACACCTCCCTGGGCTAAAAGACCTGTGAGTTATGCCCTGTTGAAGATCAGCAAACATGCTGCCCAAAACAGAGCACTCTGTTTTTCAGTCTTTTTGGAACTACACTCATCACTATCCCATTCTTATACCCAACCAGGGTCCTAACTGTTGAACCTATAGATTTTAATTCTTTGTTATTATTATACTCATGCATATGCCTACAATATCTCGGTACTACGTTCCTCACAAAAGAAAATCCTAACCGGATCATACCGGCATATACGTCTCGAGTGTGGCACTAAACGGTCTCTCGCACACGTATTCTACACGGATACAATACGTGGTTAGTACCTGCAGAAGACCACACAATAATGGTGCACTCAATGGTTATTCATTTCAGGCAGTTTCATAATTGAAAGTAAATACAAACGCCCGTATCATTGTCATACGGCCGTCCTTGAGCTAAGTCACGTCTCAAGGCACGTGATCGTGTTTCAACACCACACGACGGGGAACCCGAGTATGTCATGAACGGGTCGTCACGGTTGGGCATGTTATCAACCCAACAGATACCACCTACTGCCCTGCAGGGCACGCCGATGGCAAGCGCTGCGTATGTCCTCCTGGGCTATTTCCAGACGAACACACTCTCGCGTTACTGACCACGCGATGGGGTCTCCGCTTACTTGCCTAATGCACGCTAGGGATCCGCGTTTCATATGAACTCAGGGACATGAAGAGTCCAAGAGATTCATATTGACATCTCACACCAAGCTGTGAGATCAATCCCTGAACCACGTTCCTCGTCAGGGAGAGCTAACCGAAATTGAACCGCTTTCGGTGGCGTTCCTTACCATACTTACCAGAGCGTAGGTGCGTCGTTACATAATTGAAATTCAGAATTATAACACATCAGTTAGTCTTTGCCACTTTAAGTAACTATGCTAATATAGTCCTTACTTGGGCAACTACCGAATCCTCACCGTATACCTAAGTTTTTCCCATAATGCAGTCCTTTAGTACTGTGCTATCCCCACTGCAGCTCTGATACCAGGCTGTGGCGGACCGGAATCCGCTCATCCAGGATCGCAGAGGGTGGTGCCGCGCGCTGCGACACCCGACAGCACACATCATAAGAACATCATATATTACATGGGAACCAACTGAAACTGTACAAACAGATACAAACTTCAGTTACAACTATTGTTTATGTTACACAGCGGAAGTCTACACTACACAACTCACGCCCGCCTATCTAGCAAAAGTTGGTTGCCCAGCCCTAGGGCAACCCACACTAGCTGCACTCCTCAGCTCAGCGCGGCGTGTACGGCTCCCACTCAGCCGTGGTCCCCGACGGAGGATAACCCTCGCCGGTGGACTCGTACTCCGAGTCCGTGGGTGGCTCCTCACCTGAAAAAAACACTTAAGCAGCAACCATGAGCACGAAGGCTCAGCAAGGCTTAACCGACTCACATAAGCATGAAACTCTACATGAGGTATACCAATCCATAGGTTAGTAACATTTCAGCAAAACAACACGCCTACAAGTTCATCCTTAATTCATCTTTTAGCAACAAGTTAACAGTTCATGAAATCTGAAATTTAGTAAGCAGTATTTGGTGGCACACATGTAGCAATAGAATTATATCAATCAGCATCATTGCATCAACATATTTCATCCATTAGTCTATGTTACGACGCAGTGAACAAGCGGTACTCGTCACCGCGAGGGACGGCGAATCGACTCGATATACACCTGCAGGGAAAACCCAAAGAGCACGTCACGTACGCCCACCCGTGGAGCTGCACAGCACGCTCACTCGATGTCGTACGGGACAACCTTTCACCCAACAGCCCAAACGTCGAACCGGTCGCACCGAAACGAGCAGGAGGTTCCCCACACGGAGCATCTCTCTATGCCCGTTGGCAGATTTCCACCTTGCTGCCCTCAACCTACACCTATAAATCGGTGTGCTATGCCTCAACGCCCGGAGGTTTAGGCTACATCAGTTTACCGGGGCCCATATATCCGATATGCCTTCGGTACGTTCAATACTTGTTCAGCAGGGCCGCACACGGATCGGTCCTCAATCGACACGGGCAGGGCTGCGCACACAAGACTCACTCTTGCTGCGCCCTAGCCCCTGCCTAGTCTCATTTTTATTACTAAAGTGATCTCACATCACTCAACCGAACCCGTGTGTCCCAATGCCTATCTCGCGAGTAGATTCCAACTACTCGACTTGTACCGAAGTCCTATGACTCATTAAGCATAGCCTGTCTACTCGAGGTCCTTAACACTACCCTCACCCTTTTAGGAACCTTTGGTTATGCAAGTGGGGTTTCATTCATCCTATACCTAATGCACATACATACTTCATATGACACATGTAAACAAAGTAAAACTTTTAAAAGGGTTAATGCAAACCGGGGCTTGCCTTGTTGCTGCTGGTCAGGAGTTAGTTCTTCGTCCGGAAGAAGGAAGTCCAGCACTTCCGGAGTCTCTTCTTCAACGGCTACACGTTAATGAAATACTATATGTTAATTTAGATGCAAATGTGAGTCCTAGAGTAAGACCTCTACTATTAGTTATAATAACCAGCCTCTAACCCCTGGAACTTTGTTTAAGAATTTAAATATGAATTGGGGTTGGTGGTTTGGCTTGAACTTAATCACATGGTTGAATGCTATGTGGTTTTCCCCCTTTTCCATATTAATCCCTTAAGTGGTTAAACAGGACAGGGGTAATCTAGAGCTCCAATAGAGCTGAGAATTTTTGTGTGAGTTCCTTGTCACAAGAAAACTCTCTGGACTAAACATTAGCACTTTTCATGGAGTGGTTTGCTCAGAATAATCCTCTTGGTAAATCAGCAAGGAAGAATTAATTCTCAGGTAATACCCTTGTTCATGTTCAACTTAATGAACTACAATTTCTATTATAGCTCATAGAGTTTGCATGAATTTTCCTAGCATTTTTGGAGTCAAGGTTTGCCCAGAATTGAATTTCCAAGTTTTGGAAATTCTCTGAAAATGTTTCTGCATTCAAATGAACACAGCACCTTCCAATTTGAATTGCTCTGACCAAATCAACTCCAAATGGTCTGAAACTTTTACAGGAGTTTACTAATGTCCAAAAGAACATTCTGGTAAAATTTGGGGATTTTTGGCTGAACCAAACTCCCTCTAAAATTCTTTTGCTGAAAAGCTTTAAAGAATTTTCCAGAATTAATTATTGGGTTTCATACAAATTGGGTTGTGTATTTGGACAGAACTAGGCAAGAGGAATCCAACCCAATTTGAATCACTAAATTTGGAGCTTCCTAGCAAAAGTTATGCAGTTCCAAAGTTTGAACCAATTCTGGAATTCAAATTAATTCGGGAAAAGTTCAAACTGTGCCTGTGGGTCCACCCTACACGTGTCACCCGCCGGACTCGCGCCACACGGGGGCCACAGACCTTTTTCCCGTGCCATCACACGGGATCACACGCCACAGCTGATCCGGGGTTTTAATCTTCAGCTGCTGACACGTGGGCCCGGTGGGTCTTCTTCCTCCTCTCGCTCCCGCGCCTCCCCCTCGCCGGCGCTGTACTGGAGCTCGCCGGACCCAGCTTCCCGGCCACCTCTCGGCCGGAGACTCGCCGCCTGGGGGTTTTCAGGGTCGGGGAACAAGTCTATGGGGTTGGCTCGGGCTGCCGGTGGCCGGAAGTAGGCTGGAGACGAGCCGCGGCCTTCGGTGATGATCGGCACCGTCGCCCGAGCACATTAGCCCGCCAAAAGCTCGGCGGATCCGCTCTAAAGCATCAGTGGAGGTCAGGAAATCTCGGCGTGGCCTCAACCTGGCTCGGAAACGACGGCAACCCGGTTGTCACCGTGCGCCCGCGTGTTCCCGCCATGGCCGCCAACCGAAAAGCTCGAAATTAGCTGTAACCACGGCGTTTCTAGCTAGGGTTGTGGAGGGAAAAGGTTCCCTATCCTCTCTAGTTCTGGTGTGCGCAAAATGAACAACTTTAACCAAGAATTAAGCGTAAATTTCCACAGTTCTTACTCGCGGTCCGGTTTTCCTCGCCCGAGGGGAAAACTTGAAATTCCGAAGCTACGTCGTACGGATTGCTCTGAAATTTGGAGAGGAGCAGCGCAGGGAGTTGGCGCACCTTGGGGTGCTCTTGCTCAGTCGTGAAACTGGTTGGTGTGAGCTGCCCACGGGAGCACCTTTGCTCGGTTCTCACCGGCGGCCACGAAAACGTGGTTTTTCTCGGTGGGTAGTGGTTCACTTGACCGGAAGTGATGCGGGTAGTGCGTGGGAGGTCTGAGGATATAGGTTTGTTGCACTGCCGACGTTGGTACACGAGAAACGATCGCTCCCGAGTGAGTGGATCACAGCGGCGGCTCCTCGGCGCTCTGTCGTGCGAGAGGGCAGTGACTGGGGGTCGGCCCGTGGTCGTGGCGAGCTGGGGCACGGCTGGGAGTTACTGCGCCCGCACCAGGAGCTCGCCAGCGCGCGAGGGGAGAGCAGGAGGTGGCGTCCGGCGTTTTCACGGCGTGTCGCGGTGGAGCCTCGGCTCTGTTCCGAGTGCAACACTTAGCCCCTAAGGCTGTTGACTTTTGTGCCATTTTAACCTTCCCAATGACATGTGGGACCCACTTGTCAGTGCTCCCCCACCCCTCAAAAGATCTCCAAAGCATAGCCAGAGATGAATCCAAATATTTGGAGTTTGAAACTGACCTACATTTGTATGGTTGAGCTCATTTCCCCCAAATTCAAATAAATATTTGAATTCTTGGCATATTTGGATCCTTTTTGGAAAAATGGGTAGCAAATCTTTTTGAAAATTTCTGAAACTTTGCCTCCCCACTAATTTGGACCTGAGGAATCCAATTATGCACTTTGATCCTTGGTTTAGCTGCTGAAATCCTGAGTTTGAATGCAACAGTTTGGAAACACACTCTCATGTGTGATCATATGTGTATAATTTTCCCATGTTGTGAAAGTGTAAGTTTCCCCTCTAACCACTTCTTTGATAGAGGTTACTTGCTCCTCCCATTCCTTACCAGCCATCCACAACAAGAGCTGAGGTGTGGTGAAGTGAAGAAAAGTTTTTGCAAGTCCCATTTCTTGGGCCTTTTACATCCCTCCCCCCTTAAAAGAATCTCGTCCCGAGATTACAAACGAAGAGATGGCGATGTAATGAGGACTTACCCGGGTTGAGAGGCCATGAACTCCGGGTAGCTTGAGCGAAGGAACTCCTCGCTCTCCCACGTCGCTTCTTCGGCGGTGTGGTTACTCCAGAGTATCTTGTAGAACCACAACGTTCTGCTACGCGTGGTCCTGGCTTTCTCATCAAGAATTCCCACCGGATATTCATTATATGTCAAATCCGGTTTCAGCTCGCCGATGTCTTCGGGAGGAACAGCAGCTGTATGCTTCAAGCATTTTCGCAGTTGCGAAACATGGAAAATATCATGGACACCAGCCATAGATGCGGGTAGCTCCAATCGATACGCTGCTGGTCCACACTTCTCGGTGATAGCGTAGGGTCCAATGAAACGGGGAGTGAGCTTCCCCTTCACACCGAACCGGTGCACGCCCTTCATCGGAGACACGCGGAGGTACACGTGTTCCCCAACGTCAAAGTGCAACGGTCTACGCCTCTTATCAGCGTAGCTCTTCTGTCGGGATTGAGCGGCCTTCAAATTGGCTTGAATTGTCCGAACGCGCTCCTCGGCGTCGTTCACCACATCAACCCCGAATGTGACCCTTTCACCGCACTCGCACCAATTTAACGGGGTGCGGCACTTGCGACCATAGAGAGCTTCGTAGGGTGCCATCTTGATACTCGCCTGATAGCCGTTGTTGTACGAGAATTCCGCCAATGGTAGGTGATCATCCCAGTTCCTACCATGGTGGATGGCACATGCTCTCAACATGTCTTCCAGAACTTGATTCACCCTCTCTGTCTGGCCATCTGTCTGAGGGTGATAAGCGGAGCTCCTGATCAGCTTAGTACCCAATGCAGCGTGTAGCTGCTCCCAAAAGCGAGATACAAATAATGCACCTCGATCTGAGACAATGGTCTTGGGTACCCCGTATAGGCATAGAATCTTCGCTATGTATAGCTCCGCATATTTGCCGGCATTGTAACGTGTATTCACCGGGATGAAGTGAGCCGTCTTGGTTAACCGATCAACGATTACCCATATGGAATCATGCTTGTTGGCTGTTAGGGGTAATCCCACAATGAAATCCATGCTCACATCTTCCCATTTCCATGCCGGGATCTTCAGGGGTTGCAGCAGCCCTGATTTCTTCATATGATCAGCTTTCACTCGTCTACACGTATCGCACTCGGATACGTACTTAGCTACCTCCCACTTCATCCGTGTCCACCAAAATTTCTTTTTCAAATCTTGGTACATTTTGTTGCTGCCCAGATGAATGGAGTATTTAGACAAGTGAGCTTCATCGAGGATCTTTTTCCTCAACTCCATATCCCGGGGTACGACTATGCGGTCATTGAACCACAGCGTCCCCTCATCATATTTCCGGAAACATTTAATTTCTCCATTGTCTATCCGTCTCCGGAGATGTGCCATGCCTTTATCCGCTTTCTGAGCTGCAATGATGTCCTCCCTAATAGTAGGGATGAGGGCAAGGTTGTACAGCGATCCATAAGGAACCAAGTATAAACTTGGCTCTTCCTCCTCCACCGGTGTAATGGTGAGGTGATGGACATGTGATTTCTGACTCAGCGCGTCGGCAACCACATTCGCCTTGCCGGGGTGGTAATGGATCTCAATCTCATAATCTTTGATCAGTTCTAACCATCTCCTCTGCCTCATGTTCAGCTCCTTCTGGGTGAAAATGTATTTCAAGCTCTTGTGGTCGGTGTAGAGATGCACCAAGTTCCCCAGGAGATAGTGCCTCCACATTTTCAGTGCCAACACCACGGCAGCAAGTTCAAGATCGTGAGTCGGGTAGTGCTGCTCATGGTTCCGAAGTTGGCGTGAGCCATAAGCGACCACACGTCCTTCCTGCATCAACACGCAGCCAAGCCCAATACCGGACGCGTCACAACACACGTCGAAGGGCTTTGTTGTATCCGGTTGAGCTAAGACCGGGGCTGTTGTGAGATGCTTCACCAATGTTTGGAACGCTCCTTCACACGCCGTGTTCCAAACATATTTCTTCCCTTTTTTCAGCAACTCTGTCATCGGCTTAGCGAGCTTGGAGAAACTTGGAATGAATCTCCGATAGTATCCCGCTAACCCGAGGAAGCTTCTGACTTCATGGACTGAAGTGGGAGCTTTCCATTTCAACACTTGCTCTATTTTGCTTGGGTCAACCGCGATGCCTTCAGCTGAGATGATATGTCCCAAGAACGGCACTTGGCTGATCCAAAATTCGCATTTGCTGAACTTGGCATAGAGTTTGTGGTCTCGCAATCGTTGAAGAACGATCCGCAAGTGTTCGGCATGTTCAGCTTCGGTCTTGGAGTAAACCAAGATGTCGTCGATGAACACTACCACGAACTTGTCCAGCTCCGGCATGAACACCGAGTTCATGAGATACATGAAATGGGCTGGAGCATTTGTGAGACCAAAGGACATGACGAGATATTCGTATAAGCCGTATCTCGTCGAGAACGCTGTCTTCGGGATATCCTCCGCCCGGATCTTGATCTGGTGATATCCAGCGCGCGAGGGGAGAGCAGGAGGTGGCGTCCGGCGTTTTCACGGCGTGTCGCGGTGGAGCCTCGGCTCTGTTCCGAGTGCAACACTTAGCCCCTAAGGCTGTTGACTTTTGTGCCATTTTAACCTTCCCAATGACATGTGGGACCCACTTGTCAGTGCTCCCCCACCCCTCAAAAGATCTCCAAAGCATAGCCAGAGATGAATCCAAATATTTGGAGTTTGAAACTGACCTACATTTGTATGGTTGAGCTCATTTCCCCCAAATTCAAATAAATATTTGAATTCTTGGCATATTTGGATCCTTTTTGGAAAAATGGGTAGCAAATCTTTTTGAAAATTTCTGAAACTTTGCCTCCCCACTAATTTGGACCTGAGGAATCCAATTATGCACTTTGATCCTTGGTTTAGCTGCTGAAATCCTGAGTTTGAATGCAACAGTTTGGAAACACACTCTCATGTGTGATCATATGTGTATAATTTTCCCATGTTGTGAAAGTGTAAGTTTCCCCTCTAACCACTTCTTTGATAGGGGTTACTTGCTCCTCCCATTCCTTACCAGCCATCCACAACAAGAGCTGAGATGTGGTGAAGTGAAGAAAAGTTTTTGCAAGTCCCATTTCTTGGGCCTTTTACATAGTACTCCACATGGTCCTCGAAGTACTCATCTCCTGTAGCTGATGTTTATGTGGTAATGCAAGGGTGAGTACATGTCGTACTCAGCAAGTGCGGGAAAAGTATGACATGTAGCTTACAACAAGGTAGGGAATAAATAGGCTCATTGCAGCAAGCAAATTTTATTTCACAAACATGATAAAAACAGCAACTAAGCCTAGGTGAGTTTAATCCCAATATAACCAAGTAAAACAGCAACATTCCTTCATCATAATTCACTATTTATCATGTTTCAACCAGCCAATAAATTTCTCAAGTTCATCTCATACTCATAAATATTCATATCCATCTCATATTCATATAACCGAAACCAATCTCATTGTCATGACTCAAAAAAGTGCCAAAACCAATCCCAATGACCATACCATAACCATACCGAATATCCTTCCCATGTTTTCCCTCTAATCATGGAAGTTGGCCAGGTGCTTGTGACAGGAGGCATGGCTATAATGATAGTTTTACACTCTGCAGAGGTGGCACCACTTCACCCAGAAGTTTGTGATTTCGTCATCTGTCGGCGACTGCAGAACCTCCATTATACCAGTACAAAGCCATCGGTGTATGGCCAAGAGATCACAAAATAGCCTTTACAAAGGGGCTACTAGATGTATGGACTCAGTGAGGTTTCACCGGCAGGCTCGAATCACCATTCTCCCACCCACGGGCCCCCTCTTGAGCCATGTAGTTCCCAGGGCAGTCCTCCTCGACTCCCATTCCCGCGCCATCCATGGTCCATAACAAGCTACAAACACACTTAATTAATCAGCTAAGCCGCACCCATACTTGGCCTTGTGGTGGCACTGTTTTCCTGGCATATTCTCGCATGAACCAGTCCTTATATCTACGGCAAGTTCCACCATCTCTTCCAACAACATTCACGAACCAAGCTTGCCTAGATTTCCCCGATTCCATGCCCATTAACATCATCAAGATCTCATCATCATTATTCATATGAGTGCAGTAGCTAGACATGTTTTATTTTAGCTTCCCGTATCCCGTGAATTAAGCGAAGCAAAAAGGAAAAACGACCATACCCGACTCATTAACTTTTCCGGCGACAAGGATGATTAACAAAACTAGTAAACTCCTATAAAAGGGTGTCCCATCAAGTTGACCCAAGCATACACGTTTTCGCAAACAAAACAGTTTCAAAACATGGGATCAATATGGTCAAGGGGCACTTGCCTTGCTCCCGTGGCTCTTGTTGCTCAAGCGTCTTGAAGTCTTGGTGCTGTAGTTCCTCGCAGAAGGCCTCTTGAGCTTGTTCTTCTACTCACGATCACGCACATACAAAATTTACAGCAATCAAACATCATGCACAAACTTTACTCAAGATGCAATGGGGTAGATGAATGCAAATCCTATAGTGCAGTTTCATTAATCCAGTTTGTACGTGTTTTTGCATGTTTTAACGGGCTTTCACGGGGTTTTATGATGAAAAAGGGTGTTGCGGCCAGGGGGGTTTGGGTTCTATATATAAGGGGGGAGGGGGAGAATCCTAGTCCAATTGGAGCAAAATCCTAACAAACTTTTCCCCAATTAATTTGGTGCGGCATCAATGTAGGGGAAATTCCCCAAATGTGGGGAAATTTCCCTTTTTTTGGAGAATTTGGGGATTTGGGAAAATTTTGGGGAAATTGAAAATAGCTCATTTCAGCTATCTTTTTTCCATTTCTCACCATTTCTATGTCACTTACTCCATTTCTACATTCCCCTCTCCATTTCTATGTCTCATTCTCCATTTCCACATTCCTCTCTCCATTTCTATGTCCCATTTCTCCATTTCTATATGCCCTGCTCCATTTCTATGGTTCCTTCCTCCATTTCTATGGTCCTTTCTCCGTTTCTATTGTTATTTTCTCCATTTCTATGGTTCTTTCTCCATTTCTACTTCTTTTATAATGTTTCTCTACATGAAAAATGTATGCAATGCATGGAAGTGAATTTTGAGGGTGTTACAAACATACCCCCCCTTAAACTGAATCTTGCCCTCGAGATTCGATTGAGTAGAGAATAGATGAGGGAATTCTGCCTTGAGGTCTTCCTCACACTCCCATGTAGTTTTGGCTTCCATGTGATGGCTCCACTATACCTTGCACCAACGGATCAATTTGTTCCTCGTGACCCTTTCCTTAACATCCAAATTTTTGACGGGGTGCTCCGCGTAGGTCAGATCCTCTTGAAGCTCAAGCTCATCCATCGGTACTTGTTCTTCCGGCACTCTTAAGCACTTCTTTAGTCGGGACACGTGAATTACGTCGTGTATGTCAGAGAGTGCGTTGGCAGCTCTAGTTGATAGGCTACTTCTCCTCGCTTGCCCAAAATCTTGAATGGCCCGATGTAGTGAGGTGCTAATTTTCCCTTGACGTTAAACCGTCGTTCGCCTCGGATAGGCGATACCTTAAGATACACGAAGTCTCCCACTTCAAAGGTCGATTTTCATCGCCTATTGTCCGTGTAACCTTTTTGTCGTGACTGAGCAGCCTTCAAGTTTTCTCGTATCGTTTGGACATGCTTTTCAGCGTCTTGCAGCACTTCAGGTCCAAACACTTGACTCTCTCCGGTCTCATTCCAGAACAGCGGCGTTCTACACCATCTATCATACAATGCTTCAAAAGGTGACATCTTCAAGCTAGCTTGGTATCTGTTGTTGTATGAGAATTCAGCATACGGCAAGCTCCTATCCTAACTATGTAAGGGCCTAAGTTTTTGGCACATATTCAAAGTGTTCATCACACCACACAACCCTCATTTGAGGAAACTTTATGAATACATTTGAAGAGCAAGTAAACACCATCAACATGGTCATTAGAGAACAAACTCTCAAAATGCAAAAGTGGCATTTCCCACATGCATCATATAGGGGCTGAGCATATGAAAAACTCCAACACCTTGCTTGGAATGCTCATGCCAAAATTCACCCAAATCCAAAACCTTTTGAGGTATTTTTGGGTTTAACTAGAAAGAGGCTAGTTTGAACTACAACTCAAATTCAGACTACTTTTATCCCATGATTTCAAAAGTGGGATTCAAATTCAAATTTTCACTCCATTTGGAGTTGATCTTGACATGAGCTATTTGGCCAAATTCAAATAGGATTTGAATTTTAAATTAAACCTTTGCTGAAAATTTGATCAAATTGAATTCCATTTTGAATCATTCAAAGTGCAGTAGCCATTTAGAAATTTGATCAAATTACCAAGGTTATTTGGGTCTCTACTGTTTAGATCAGTAGGAAAATTAAAGTTTGGAGGTTAAAATGTGAGGTGGGACCCCCCTGTCAGCCACTCAAACTCAAAGAACCAACTCTGCTCGAGTCTGCCTTCGCACGGGAGAGCGCCAGCGCGCTGATCGACCAGTTCCCGACGTGAAACCGGCGCCAGCTCCTGCTGTTCAGCGTGCGACCGGCGCTTATCAGTCCACGAGCTGCCAAAGGCAATCTTCTTCACTGATAGCCCACGCTCCCTCGCTCTCTGATCTTTTTCTGTGAAAAACACAGCCACCGGCTGCGCTCTCGGTGTTTTCCCTCACCACAGTCGGTTGATCTTCGATTGCTCAAGGTTTACACCGCAAGCATCAGCACCCTGACGTGCTCTAGCTATTTCTCTTGCCGTACCGAAGTTTGGTAGCTCGGGGTGAGCACAGTTCCGAGAACACCGACGAGTTACCGAGGGTTGCGGTGGCGATCGTTTCGGTTCACCGTGGACAGGACGCCACGGCCACTTTCGCCTCTGCTCTCCTATACAATAAAGGTGCGATAGCTTCTCTAGGTCATGTAGCTTCTCTCCGTTCAGCAAATGGTCCATCGTATAGCTAGAATTTTCCAGTTTCCTGAACCCTAGTATAAAACAACCGAGCTCGGTTGTGAGCCAAATTCGGTTCACATCTACCACTACCAGCCAAGCTCGTTTGTAAGTAGCTAGTACATCCCCTAGCACCTCTCCTCGAAGCAAAACCAACGAAAATCGTGGAGAATGGGCTCGGAGAGGGCAGTTCTTCGGGCCGCCATGGAAAACGTTCCCGGTTCACCGTGGAGCTCGGGGTTGCCGGCCGTTTCACCAAGGTTGGCTACCATTTCCAGCTACCTCAGAGTTCCCTGGTGCTGCAGAGCCAAAAACCCGATGTTTTGGTGAAGGAAAGAGCTTACCCAACCTCGCCGAAACCCTAGCGGGTGCTGTCGCCGGTGCGCGCAGGTTTCTGGCCATCACCGGTGGCCGGCAAGCTCACAGCTGAGTTCAGGAAGTCCGAAAAGGAGGAGGCGGTGAGTTTCGGGCCGTGAGGTGGCCGGGAACTCGGTTCCAGCGAGTCTCGCCGGAGACCGCCGCCGCCGGGTGTTTGGCACGAGGAGGAAGATGAAGCACTGTGTGTGGGACCCACGGACAGAAGTTTAAACTTTTCTTCGATTTTCAGTTTTAGTTCAAACTTCAAACCCACATAACTTTGGCTAGAAAACTCCAAATCAAGCGAACCAAATTTTGTTGGATTCAGCTCACTGAGTACTTTCCAGCAAATCAAGTTTCACTCTGTGAAAATCTTTATTGCTCCATAATTAATTCTTCAAAATTTAAACTGTTTAGAAATTTAACTGGAGAACCCCTTAGAGGAAATTTCTGAAATGTTGCTGGGATGTTCACCAAAATATCCCTGAGCTACCATACAGATTTCAGATCCATTTGAGCTCAGTTGATCCACCTAATGGTGATTAATAAAACTGTTCCAGAGAAAATAGAGAATGTCCAGAAACATTTTCAGAATTTCTCTGAAATTGTTTAGCTCATATCTTTAGCTAGGAACCTTCAAATTAAGTGAAACCAACTCCATTAGAACCCTCTGAAAATCTAGTCATAAAGTCATGGCTTTCTCAATGAAAATCTTTAGAACACCCTAGGAGCTCCAATTAATGTCAAGTACATAAGTATTTGTCGAGAGCTCAAATGAGCTTTGCTGCAAATGAAACTTGGCCAAGTCTCTGTTTAGGTTGTAACAAACCACAGTAAAAATTTCAGAGTCATTGGGTCTGTCTAGTAAGACTTATAGTCCTCACAAGTTTAACTTCACTTCAAATGCATTTAAATTGACACATGTTTATATTTCTCATATGTAGTCGCTAAGGTTGAGGAGGAACCCGAAGTCTTAGACTTCATCACACCGGAAGAGCAGCTAGCCTACGACCAAGAGCAGCAAGGCAAGCTCCGGTTTCCATTAACCATTTTACAAATTTTTACTGTTTTGAGAACTTACTTTGGGCACCGACTTACTTCTTGCATTAGAGTCTTGTTTGAAACCCAAATGCATTAGCTAAGAAAACCCTAGGTTGGGATTATGTTTGAAAACCTCGTTAACTACTGCAATGCTAAGATAGTGTAGGATTCGGTACAAGTTGATAAGTTGGAACTACTCGCGAGGATAGGCTAGAGGCACTCGACTCGGGTAAAGATAGCAAATGAATCACATGGCAAGAAAAATGAGACCGAGCGAAGAGTAAGGGCAGCAGAACTTTGGGCCCTGGGTGCTATAGCTTTGCTTGAGTCGATTGAGGACCGAGCCATGTGCGGGCCTGTTGAACAAGCTAGAACAGTACCGAAGACCTACCGGCTACATGGGAACCGGGAAACCGATATAACTCGGGTAGCTGGGTGTTGAGGCATAGCTGATCGTTTAGAGGGTAGGTTGAGAGCTCGAGGTGTAAATCGGCTGGCGGCACTGCAGATGCGCGCGCAGAGACCTCTTGCTCCGGATGATCGGACCGGTTCAACATTTGGATAACGGGTGAAAGGTGGTTGCGTATGACGTCCGTGATGGTTGCTGTAGGTAACATTGAGTACGGGCATACGTGACGGGTTATTCGGGTAACCCTGCAGGTATAAATCGATTATAATCGCCGTCCCTCGTGGTCAGTGAGTACCACTTGTTCACTGTACCATGACGTAGAACGAACAGGCTAGGTACATGTTAAAAGTTTGCTGATTTGAAATATATACTTTGCTTGTTAATATCTTGTTGTAGTTTAGAGCTAATTAAAGTTCTTTTCAACTTTGGGCAAAGTAAATGAGAGAAATCTGTTTCGTGTTTGTGTGGCTCTCTCATGTGCCTTAGCGTAAGGTTCTTCACAACCTGCTGCTAAAACTTGAAAGTAAGATTCCAATAATTAGGCGAGTCCTTTGCAACTTATTTTACCTCATGTACCCTACAACCATTCATGTAGAAGTTTCATGTATAGGAGATACGCGTCAGACTTGCTGAGCCATCGTGCTCACTGCTTGTGTTTGAAGCTTTTGCAGGGGTTTATGAGGAAGGGACTCCCAAGAAAGAGACGGAACCTCAGGAGGAGAACCCCGTCGAGTGGGAGTCGTGCACGCCGCCATGTTAGTGTGTGTACGTGCTAGCGGGGACACGTTCACGGTCTGAACGTGAACTCGATGCAGGGTCTAAGCCCGTGAATGTAGACTGGACTTATTTTGTTGTAAAAATGTTCATAAACTGGTTTATGTAATAAAACTTTGCTTCCGCTTTGTTTCTTTGATGTGCGTTATCCTGTGCTGTGCAACGCAGCACCCCGCAGCGTGATCCTGGCTCGACAAGGCCGTGGGGTCGTGTCAATCTACGCCCATGTTTCAAGTCGCAAGCTCTTAACATGTCTTCCAAAGTTTGATTTGTCCTCTCAGTTTGCCCGTCGGTTTGCGGGTGCGTGATAAGCGTAGTTGAAATCCAGTTGTGTACCCATAGCTTCATGCAGCTTCTTCCAGAACCTAGAGGTAAATTGAGTACCCCGATCTGACACTATCCTTTTTGGAACTCCATGGCGACACACGGTTTGCTCCATATACAGCTCGGCTAGTTGTGCAACGTTGTACTTAGATTTAACCGGAAGGAAATGGGCTGTTTTTGTCAATCGGTCCATGATAACGCAAATAGAGTTGTAACCCGATTGAGCACGTGGCAATCCGACGATGAAATTCATGCTGATGTCTTCCCACTTCCACTCGGGTACTTTCAATGGCTGCAACAGTCCAGCGGGTCTTTGATGTTCGGCCTTCACCCATTGGCACGTATCGCATAAGGCAACATATTCGGCTATGTCTCTTCTCATATCATCCCACCAATAGCAAGTTTTCAGGTCCTTGTACATCTTTGTACAGCCGGGATGTATGGAATAAGGTGAGTCATGTGCCTCCTTTAATATCGTGTCGCGGATGTGCTTCATGTTAGGCACACAAATCCTTTTCCCTAACCAAAGCGTGCCTTTCTCGTCTTCCTTGAAATCCTTTTCTATGCCTTGTCGGATTCTTTCCTTGATTTCCTTGATTTCCTCATCCGTTGCTTGGCCATCTCGTATCTCTTGTTCCAGTGAAGAGTTGACTTCTATCACTTCCATCTCGTTCAAGAACCCGAGATGTAACCGTTCGAACTCCTTGCATAGCTCGGGCGGCAGCTCCCGAACCGTGCGTTGGTGACATGCTCCCTTTCGGCTCAACGCATCAGCTACTACATTGGCCTTTCCGGGGTGATAGTTGATTCCAACATCATAATTCTTCATGAGTTCCAACCATCGACGTTGCCTCAAATTCAGATCCGTTTGCGTGAATATATACTTGAGACTTTTGTGACCCGTATAGATCTCACATCGGTGGCCAAGGATATAATGCCTCCAAATCTTCAAGGCATGTACCACGGCTGCGAGTTCCAAGTCACGTCTGGGGTAATTTAGCTCGTGTTTCTTTAGTTCTCTCGACGCATAGGCTACCACTTGTCCTTCTTGCATGAGCACACATCCAAGCCCTTGTCTTGATGCGTCACAATATATGTCAAAGCTCTTGCTAACGTCCGGCAATACCAAAACCGGCGCTGTGGTTAGTCTTTTCTTGAGCTCCTGAAAGCTTTCTTGGAACACTGGTGTCCACTGAAATGTTTTTCCCTTCATTAGCAATTCAGTCATAGGCTTCGCTATTTTGGAGAAATCCTTGATGAACCGGCGGTAGTATCCAGCCATCCCAAGGAAACTCCGAATATCTCTTACATTCTGCGGTTGATTCCACTTCAAAACATCTCCCACTTTTCCGGGGTCAACCGATACTCCTCCTTCAGATATGATGTGGCCTAGGAATGATATCTCCTTTAGCCAAAATTGACACTTGCTGAATTTAGCATACAATTGATGCTCTCGCAGTTTCTGCAATGTCAATCTCAAGTGTTCTTCATGTTCATCCTCGCTTTTCGAATACACCATGATATCGTCGATGAAAACCATGACGAACTTGTCCAAGTACTCCATGAAGACCTTATTCATGAGGTACATAAAGTATGCGGGTGCATTCTCTAACCCAAAACACATAACGGTATATTCATACGAACCATACCGTGTTCAAAATGCAGTCTTGGGTATGTCGGAGGGCTTAATCTTCAGCTGGAAGTATCCCAACCGAAGATCAATTTTGGAGAAAATTCGAGCATCTTTCATTTGGTCAAACATGTCCTCTATACGGGGCAGCGGGTATTTATTCTTTATCATCACCTCACTGAGAGACCTATAATCCACCCATATCCTTTGGGTCCCATCCTTCTTTACGAAGAGCACGGAGGCTCCACATGGTGACGAGCTCGGGCGTATAAAACCCTTTTCTAGCGGCAACTGAATTTGCTTCTTAAGTTCCACTAGTTCATTAGCGGGCATCCTATACGGCCTTTTCGCTATAGGTGCAGTTCCAGGTACTAAATCAATGGCAAATTCAATGTCCCGGTCAGGTGGCATACCTGGAAGTTCTTCCGGGAACACATCTGAAAATTCTTGAACCACCGGAATGCTTTCCAATGTTGCTTCTTTGACGTGGTTCAACGCTGCCTTCTCGGTTGCTGATTGGCCTGACTCGAACTCAATACGAGTACCGTGCTCATTTGTCAACTGCACGCTCCTCTCGGCACATTGAATTACTCCGTTGTGCTTGCTTAACCAATCCATTCCAAGTATTATATCAATCCCTTGGGAATCCAAGACAATAAGGTTGGCAAGAAAGTCTACCCCCTTATTTTAGGTTTACTTTTGGACATACTATATTAGTCCTCATCTCTCCACCGGGACAATTAACCAACATAGTGTGTTTCATGTGTGATATGGGCAGATTATACTTGGCAACATACTTGGATGATATGAATGAATGCAATGCTCCGGAATCAAATAAAACAGTGGCTGGGTTTGAGTTGGCAAGGAACATACCAATCACGACGTCCTCAGCTTGTTGTGCTTCCTCAGCAGAGACATGATTCACGTTGCCACGAGCGTAGTTCTGCTGTCCACGGTTACCTTGATTAGCTCCTCCGTTCGGCCGTGGGTTCTGTTTTGGTGCGTTGCTTGGCTGTCCAAGGCCTTTCTTCGGGCATTGACTTGCAAAGTGTCCCACCTCTCCGCATGAAAAGCATGCTTTGCTGCCCATAACAGCAGGAATGTTGGGGCGAGGCTGGTTTTGAGCATAGGCGCCCATGTTGGGACGGGGCGCAGGAGGCAAAGGCATACGAGGTGCATGCATAACAGGACTTTGCTGCGGTGGCTTATTAGGGCGAGGTGGATTTGTAGGGCAGAAAGTAGAAGTGGACGAGCCATACTGTGGTGCAGCTGGTGGCATGAAACAGGGACGTACATTGCTCCCTTGTGGCTGGTATGGTATCTTCCTCTTGCCCTTTTGCTCGATCTCACAGATCTTGCTCTCAACCACTATAGCTTTGTCAACGAGCTTCTGGAAGTTTGAATAATCGTTGTTGAGCAGCTGAACTTGGATCTCATTGTTCAATCCTCTCATTAACAAGTATTGCTTCCTTTGATCCGAGTTGACATCTTCTGGAGCATACCTTGACAGCTGCTTGAACTTGTTGAGGTACTCATTTACGCTCTTCTTTCCTTGGCAGAGACCTTCAAATTCTTGCCTTTTAAGCATCATGACTCCAGCAGGGACATAATGAGAGTGGAAACTCTCCTTGAATTCATCCCAAGTGATAGTCTCCTGGTTGACATGAGCATTGCAAAGAGCGTCCCACCAGTCAGCGGCTGCTCCCATAAGTTGGTGTGATGCAAAGAGAACTTTCTCCCGATCATTGCACTGAACAATAGCGAGCTTCTTTTCCATGGACTTCAACCAATCATCAGCCTCCATGGGATCATTAGCTTGTGCAAAAGTAGGCAGCCTAGTCCTCATGAACTCTCCCAATCTGTTGTGAGCCGGCGGTGGTGGCGTTGGTGGCGGTGGGGGTGCAGCAACGGGGTTAGGATTGTTGTTGTTGTTGGCTTGCAGATGTCCCAACGTTTGTATCATAGTTTGCATGAGCTGGTTCTGCATAGCCATCAACCATTCAAGGTTGTTTGCATCAGCCCGGGGTTAGCATTTTGAGGAACTTCAACGTTGCCATCCTCTTGTGGTTCATTGTTGCCACGAGCGTTCCTCCTTTGACGGCTGGCGTTTTCCCTCACCATCTGTGAAAGAGAGTAGAGTAGAATAGAAAATAGAAGTTTAGATTGATTCCCCCCAACTATATGCATCAAGGTGTATGAACTAAATATTTTCTTTTATTAATTTCAGCCTATATGAAGATGTGAACACGTGCCAAAACATCTCACATCTCTCCACTATGTGTGGATGTGGATATTCGCCGAAGCGTCCCACAACTCACGTCAGCAATCAAACACAAGCAATCGTCACAAAAGTTCAACACACCACTCTTATTCAAGCTACTACAATTTAAACGTTCCTATTACAGATTATTCAATGGAAATCCTAAACTTAATCATGTGAACCGGTGCTGTTCTCGCCATGTGACGGAGGTGGTCCATACATGGGTGCACGCCATGGTGAGTCGGCAGTCCATGTAGGGTTAGATAGCGCTGTTGCTCCATTCGCTCCCGCGTTGGCACGAGTCTCCTCCTGTTTTTCCAGCAAGTACAGCTTCTTGCGGAGGTAACGGATCTCTTCTTGTGCGCATGCGTAGCGGTTTTCTAACTCCACAAGAAACCTTTGTGACTTCTCAGCAGCCTGTAGGTTGGAAAGGGCTGTTACATGGGGTCCAATGATCTCCCTTGTGCCACTCTTCCGACACAGGTGCAGCTCAAAAGTAGTGTTCGCAAGCTGCTCATGGAAGGCGTAGCACAGTCCGGTGAGTGCTTCCCATGCAGCGTCATCGATAGCTTCTGCCCTTGTAGCTCTCCATGTGAGTGTGAAGTGCAGAGTGACAACCCTACCGTTAGATAGGATGGTTACATCAGCCTTCCACTCTTCATGTCCGCGACGAGGGACTTTCTTGAGGAGATACTCCGGGTATAGGCTGCAGCAATCCAGAAATTCTTTGAGCTCCATGGATGTGTGTCCTCCTTCCATTCCATCGGACCGAAATTCTTGAACTGAATGGTTGGCCCATTCATCACCTTCATTATTTGTCTCAGCAAGGGGTGGCTCCTCCTCGGGTTCATCTTCTCCTGTCATAGTTTCATGAGGCTCCACGTGGTGTAAGCCCGCGTGAAACTCCTCCTGAGATGCGTACCAATGCTGATCTTGTGGATCATCCTCCATATCGTCTTCGAATGGTTCCACCTCTCCTGGATCCTCTTCCTCATTCATATAGCTATTGACTTCATCTTCATCACGAGGTTCTGTCTTCACTTCCTCCCAATATGGTCCATCGGACACCTCAATGGGGTTAAGAGCACTCCCACATGGTGGTGGACGAGCTCTGATGCGTGCTGTGCTCCTAGTCACTGGCATCTATAAATAAGACATGAGAAACTATAGAGAAGGAAGAAATAACTCCCAGAACTTCAGAAACTATGGAGCAAGAAGCAAAAGTGTTACTGTCCAAAAGAAGAGAAAAGAGGGGCTGAAAATAGCACTTTGCGGTGGCTGAATTGACAAGAAAAGTGCAGCAGAAAGCAAGTTTCGAAAATAGAAGTTTAGAGGGGTGTGCCTATGAGTTTTAGAGTGTCCATTCTACCTAGCCTTGCGTTCTACGGTCAACGTGGCTCTAATGCCAATCTATGACACCCGGTTCCGAAAACAGAACCAAGTTAATGCATATGTGTGCCCAGGATGTTCATCACACATACACATGTAATCCACAAATTGAATTGAGAATATAACCACGAATAAATAGTGTTGAAGTACTTTATTACATCGACTCATTGTCTCACTCATGAATCTCTAACTTATTCTTGCAGCGTAAGTTTCTAAACGACAGCGGAAGTAACTAAATAGCAGCAGGATCCATCTTCAACTCCACAGGCATGTTGACGGTAGTTCGCACGCCTAGTACTCCACATGGTCCTCGAAGTACTCATCTCCTGTAGATGATGTTTATGTGGTAATGCAAGGGTGAGTACATGTCGTACTTAGCAAGTGCGGGAAAAGTATGACAAGTAGCTTACAACAAGGTAGGGAATAAAAAGGCTCATTGCAGCAATCAAATTTTATTTCACAAACATGATAAAAACAGCAACTAAGTCTAGGTGAGTTTAATCCCAATATAACCAAGTAAAACAGCAACATTCCTTCATCATAATTCACTATTTATCATGTTTCAACCAGCCAATAATCTTTCTCAAGTTCATCTCATACTCATAAATATTCATATCCATCTCATATTCATATAACCGAAACCAAACTCATTGTCATGACTCAAAACAGTCCCAAAACCAATCCCAAAGACCATACCATAACCATACCGAATATCCATCCCAAGTTTTCCCTCTAATAATGGAAGTTGGCCAGGTTCTTGTGACCGGAAGCACGGCTACCATGATAGTTTTACACTCTTCAGAGGTGACACCACTTTAGCCACAAGTTTGTGATTTCGTCACCCATCTGCAACTGCAGAACCTCCATTATACCAGTACACAACCATCGGTGTATGGCTAAGAGATCACAAAATAGCCTTTAGAAGGGAATACTAGATGTATGGACTCACTGAGGTTTCACCGGCAGGCTCGAATCACCATTCTCCCACCCACGGGCCTCCTCTTGTGCCATGCAGTTCCCAGGGCAGTCCTCCTCAACTCCCATTCCCCGTGTCATCCACGGTCCATAACAAGCTAGCAACACACCTAATTAATCAGCTAAGCCGCACCCATATTTGGCGTTGTGGTGGCACTTTTTTCCTGGCATATTCTCGCATGAACCGGTCCTTAGATCTACGGCATGTTCCACCATCTCATCCAGCAACATTCACGAACCAAGCTTGCCTATATCTCCCCGATTCCATGCCCATTAACATCATCAAGATCTCATCATCATTATTCATATGAGTGCAGTAGCTAGACATGTTTTATTTTAGCTTCCCGTATCCCGTGAATTAAGCGAAGCAAAAAGGAAAAACGACCATACCTGACTCATCAACATTCTGGGTGACAAGGATGGTTAACAGAACTAGTAAAATCCTATAAAAGGGTGTCCCATCAAGTTGACTCAAGCATACAGGTTTTTGCAAACAAAACAGTTTCAAAACATGGGATCAATATGGTCAAGGGGCACTTGCCTTGCTCCCGTGGCTCTTGTTGCTCAAGTGTGACGCCCTCAATTTTGTGGAAAAACCGCGGAACTGAGAACTGATGCATATGTGTGCCCAGGATGTTCATCACACATATACACATCATCCACAAACTGAATTTCAGAATATATATAACCACGAATAACAGAGTTTATTATAAGGTTTCATGAGTCTTGGACTTAGCTTGGCAGCGGAAGTCTAATCTTACAGCGGAAGTCTTATTTCTATGCAGCGGAAGTATTCTAACTAGTGTGGAAGCAATCTAAGCAGCAGCGGCGGCTCCATCTCTACTCCATCCCCACAGGCAAGGTTGAGGACAGATTACACGCCTAATGCTCCACTTGGTCTTCATAGTAATATTCTCCTGTTGCTGATGATGAAACAATAATGCAAGTTTGAGTACAATGATCTACTCAGCAAGTGCGGGAAAATATGATATGTAGCTCACAACAAGGTAGGTATAAAAAGGCTCATTGCAGAAAGCAAATTTAATTATCAAAACCACGATAAAACAGCAACTTAACTTTAAGTGAATGTAATTCCAACATGTATTAAAATACCAACATACCTCCATTATGTTCATCACTTTCCATGTCTCAACCAGACATTAATCAACTTCATTCTTGCTCACGAATACCTTCTCGTATTCGCTATGTTCTCACGAATACCATCTTGTATTCGCTACCATTTCATCTCATAAACAATTCCGTCTCACACCGAGACCAATCTCACTGCCATGACTCAACAGTCATGCAACCAAATCTTATCACCCGGACTCAACAGTCCCGAAAGACAAACCATAACCAAAACCATTAACCAATAACCATCCCAACTAATCATGGAAGTTGGCCAGACGCTCGTGACCGTAAGCTCAGCTATCATGATAGTTTTAGACTCTGCAGAGTTTGTACCACTTTACCCACAAGCTTGTGATTTCGTCACCCATCGGCGACTGCAGAACCTCCATTATACCAGTACACAACCGTTGGTGTATGGTCAAGAGATCACAAATTAGCCTTTACAAAAGAGCTACTAGATGTATGGACTCAGTAAGGTTTTACCGGCAGGCTATAATCTCCAATTCTCCCACCCACGGGCCCCCTCTTGTGCCACGGTCCATAACAATCTAGTAACTTACCTAATTAGTCAGCTAAGCCGCACCCATACTTGGCCTTGTGATGGCACTGTTATCCTGGCATGTGCTCGCATGAACCGGTCCTTAGATCTACGGCAAGTAACCACCATCTCAGGCTACCTCATTAACAAACCCAGATTTGCCTAGATCTCCCTCCGATTCATGTTCATTAACAACATCAGTTTATCATTATCATTACGAGTGCAGTTAGCTAGACACATCTGTCTCGCTTCCCAATCCCATGGACTCAGCGAAGCATAAAAGCAAAAACCATACCCCACTCATAAACTTCCCTGGCGACAAGGGTGGTTTAACCAAAACTAGTAAACTCCTATAAAAGGGTTTCCCATCATGTTTGACTCAGCACATACACCTTTTCACAAAAACAAAATAGTTTAACAAAACATAGGATCAATATGGTCAAGGGGCATTTGCCTTGTTCTGGCTGTTCCGGTTGCCCAAAATCTTGTTGTTGTAATCCGTCATTTGTAGCTCCCTGAGCTTGTCCTTCTGTTCGTGATCACGCATATACAAGATTCACAACAATCAATATCATGCACGAACTCTACTTTAAGATGCAATGATGCACATGCATGTTAATCCTATGGTGCAGTTTTGGTTTGTGCGTGTTCTTGCATGTCTGTATGGGGTTTTTATGAAGAACAGAGGTGTATAGATCAAATGTGGATGTGGCGATGGTCTGGGCTTAAGATCTAGATCAAACCGATCAACACGTGATTTGTCTATGAAAAAGCTTCCGTTTTGAAGGAATTGAAGAAACAGATGCGAATAAAATTGTGATGATGTCGTACGGTGATAATGGAGACCTACCTTACGTTCTTCTTGGTCTCGGGGTCCTTCTCCTAGCAATACAGATCGTTGGGGCTCCCTTCCAGCGATCTCCCGCGACTCAACTCCGGCGAAGGGTTTACTCGGCGAGCTGGGGCTAGGGTTCTAAGTTGTCGGCTCAGGAGGTGGAAAAGAAATCTGTGGTTACGGCCAAGGGTTTTCGGTTCTATTTATAACCGAAAAAAGAAGAGTCCTTCTCTGATCAAAATTCGAATAAGAGTCCTATTCAAACTGTTTTTGAGTCCTATTCTCCGAGAGCGGCACGTGTCTAGCGGGGCCGGACCTCTCGTAGGTGAGCTCCAAACGCGCCACGTGGTCAGCGGCCGCGGGAATTGTCTTCGGCGCTCTCTGTAAACTGTAATTTGGCTCTTTTTGGCTATCTTTTTAATATTTTCTCTATTTTTTCGTATTTTAAAATATTTTCTACATATCAAATATGAATATATGCAGAACCCGAAAATGAGGGTGTCACATCAAGCGTCTCGAAGTCTTGGTGCTGTTGTTCCTCGTAGATGGCCTCTTGAGCTTGTTCTTCTACTCACGATCACGCACATACAAAACTTACAGCACATCATGCATAAACTTTACTCAAGATGCGATGGGGTAGATGAATGTGAATTCTATAGTGCAGTTTCATTAATCCAGTTTGTACGTGTTTTTGCATGTTTTAACGGGCTTTCATGGGGTTTCATGATGAACAAGGGTGCTGGTATGAAGTGTGGACGTGGTGACGATCTTGACTCAAGATCTAGATCAGTTCCACCATCAAAAATCGATCAAAACACGATCTGTCCACACGTAAAAGTTTCTGTTCGAAGGGGGCGAAGAAAACGGATGTGTAGAAACAGCGGCGACATCGTAAGATTGGTAAGGGAGACATACCTCACTTCCTCCTTGGTGGCAGAGCCTTCCTTCTAGCAATGGCAGCAGCGGGGAGTTTTTTTCTATTGATGATTAGGGCAGGACAGATCGTCGGTTCTTTTCCGGCGATGGCGATGTGTGACGGGGCTCGTCAGCGGGGCTTGACGACAGGGCTCGACGACGGGGCTCACCGGTGGGGCTTGACGGCGGGGCTCGACGGAGGGGCTTGACGGCGGGGCTTGACGGCGGGGCTCATCGGCGGGGCTCACCGGCGGGGCTCGCCAGCGGGGCTCACCGGCGACTGAACTCCAGCAAGGGGATTCCAACTCGGCGAGTTGGGGGCTAGGGCCTCCAAGTCGCCGACTTGGGGAGGGGGGGAAGGGAGGGGGGCTGCCGCCAAGGGGGGGGGGGTTTGGGTTCTATTTACAAGGGAGGGAGGGGGAGAATACTAATTCAATTGGAGCAAAATCCTAACATACTTTTCCCCAATTAATTTGGTGTAGCAGCAATGTGGGGGAAATTCCCCAAATGTGGGGAAAATTCCCCTTTTTTGGGGAATTGGGGAAAAATTTGGGGAAACAGAAAATAGCTCATTTCAGCAATCTTTTTCCCATTGATCACCATTTCTATGTCACTTACTCCATTTCTACATTCCCCTCTCCATTTCTATGTCCCACTCTCCATTTCTACATTCCCCTCTCCATTTCTATGTCCCATTTCTCCATTTCTATATGCCCTTCTCCATTTCTATGGTTCCTTCCTCCATTTCTATGGTCCTTTCTCCATTTCTATGGTTCTTTTCTCCATTTCTATGGTTCTTTCTCCATTTCTATAGTTCTTTCTCCATTTCTATAGTTCTTTCTCCATTTCTACTTCTTTTATAATGTTTCTCTACATGAAAATGTATGCAATGCATGGAAATGAATTTTTAGGGTGTTACGCTCATGTTCTACTTCTTCTGAGTGAATATGTACTTGAGGCTCTTGTGGTTGGTATATAAATGTACGATGTTACCGATAGGTAGTGCCTCCACATTCTGAGTGCGACTACTACTGCAGCGAGTTCTAAGTCATGAGTTGGATAGTTTTGCTCATGATCCGGAGCTGCCGTGATCCATACGCGACCACCCTTCGGTCTTGCATCAGCACACATCCGAGCCCAATGCCGGATGCATCACAGTACACATCGAACGGTTTTGTTTTGTCTGGCTGTGCCGAAACTGGGGCTGATGTTAGGTTCTTCACTAAAGCCTTGAACACTGCTTCACATGCTGGACTCCAAACATATTTGGTAGCCTTCTTCAGCAGCTCGGTCATAGGCTTGACAATCTTCAAGAAGTTTGGAATGAACCTCTGATAATATCTCACGAGTCCGAGGAAACTTCGTAGCTCGTGGACAGACCTCAGGGACTTCCAATTCAGCACTTATGTAATCTTGCTCAGGTCTAAAGCGATGCCCTCCACTGAGATAATATGCCCGAGGAAAGGTACTTGCGATACCCAGAATGCGCACTTGCTGAATTTCGTGGATAGCTTGTGATCTCGCAGCCGTTTTAAGACTATACACAGGTGCTACTGATGTTCTTCCTCCGACTTGGAATATACCAATATGTCATCGATGAAGACCACGATAAACTTGTACAGCTCCAGCATGAATACTGAGTTCATCAAGTACATGAAATAAGCTGGAGTGTTGGTGAAGCCGAAGGACATAACCAGGTACTCATAAAAGCCCGTACCTCGTCTAGAAAGCCGTATTCGGGATGTCATCAGCCCGTATTTTAATCTGGTGGTACTCTGATCTTAAGTTCATTTTGTAAAATATCTTTGATTTGACCAACTGATCAAACAACATGTCGATCCGTGGCAACGGGTACTTGTTCTTGATCGTAACGGCATTTAGTGGACGATAGTCCACACAAAGCCGCAACGTTTCATCTTTCTTCTTCACAAATAATGCCGAACAGCCCCATGGCGAGGAGCTCAGTAAAATAAACCCCTTTTCCAGCAGGTCCATCAACTGTGTTTTCAATTCTGCCGACTCCTTTGGCATCATCTTGTACGACCTTCTGGATATTGGCATGGTTCCCGGTGCAAGTTAAATCTTAACTCCACCTCTCGGTCGGGCGGCATCCCCGGTAAATCATCCGGGAACACGTCAGGGAAATCACGGACTACTGGAATATCTTCCAATCTGATGGTGGTGGATTGGTATACGTTGAAAGTTTTATTTCTGGACTGTCCAGAAACCATGAATGAGTCTAGTGCATTTCTGGGTGCAAATGGACGACTCATAGTATGGTGTCTAAAACAGCGCCGTTGCGGGTTAACCACGACATCACTAAGATGACATCGACCTTTGTCCCTCTAAAGCTATGAGAAACGTAGGGTATACTCTACCCCCTAAGCATAATGGCGCTTTCGGAACCATCATGCTTGCTGAAATTTTCCCACCCGGTGAACAAATCAAGTAAGGACTTTTGGTGGGTAGTATTTGCAAACTGTATTTAGCAATAAAAGCTTGGCTAATGAAATTATGTGTGGCGCCTGAATCAATTAAAACTATGGCGGGGTGCTTGTGGAGTTGGAACATACCCGCAAGTATAGGTTCTCCCTCCGGTACGTCCTCTATGGCAAGTTGGTGAATGGTGCCGGGCTTAGGGTTTGCCCACCACGCATTAATGGGATTCCAGGGCTGATTCCTCCCGGGAAACTGTGGTGCCATTCCGCTGCCTTGCCTCTCGGGGCAGTTGTTGGCGAAATGCCGCTGACGACCGCATTTGAAGCATGTGGTCGATGGCTGGCCGGTGCTTGGGGGACGAAAACCCGGCATGCGCTGCTGAGGTGCAAATGCACGTGGCATCGTCCGCTGATGCTGTTGTTGCTGCGGAAGTGCTGGTAAGGCTGGTCAGAATGCCGGTGTTGAATACGGCCGATTGCGATACTGCATCGGTCGCTGCGGTGGCTGCCAGCATTGTCCCGATGGTGAGCGATACACCATCCGATATTTCTGGGGAGGACCACCTCCCTCTCCTCTGCTTTGCGGCGTGCTGTGCTGTAAAAGTCCCAAAACTTGTAAATGAAAAACTTGAGTTATGAATAAAGTTTTGTTTCAAATTAAAGAAAATGGGACTTACTAAAACTTTTTAACACATGATGATACACATGGATGTCTAACTAACTGACCTCTAATACTCAATTGAGATGTGTTAAACCAAGGTTGGATTAAACCCAATGTGTAAAGTTTCCATGTGCAAGAGGAGTTTTAAATTCAGATTATAACCTCACTTTGTGCACAAAAAATTCAAATATGGTCATCACAAAAAGATGATGCAAACTGTGGTTGCAAACATCATAATTGCAGCAAACAAATTCAAAGTTTGAATCCATATTTGAATTCTTCAGGTCCAAATTAAGAGGAACAAAATTTGATGAAGTTTGGAGTTACTTTACTATTCATGTCAAGGAGGACTTTGAATTTCCTTAGAATTCAAATTCAAATTTGAATCTGAGGTAAACCTTTCCAATTCTCCAAAGGGATTTAGAATTTGAGCTCCTCATAACTGAATTATGTAACATGCCAAATTTGGAGATATTTTGGGAGAAAAGTAGTGGGACCCACTTGTCAATGAAAGGGAAAGACTTGCAAATGAAGTATTGTTTCTCTTGTCTCTGTTTTCACTTGAAGCCACTGAACAAAGCGCGCGCCACTGATGCAGCACTGCCGCCACCTCCCGAGCAGCTCGGGGCTCATTTTCTTTGCCCTTATTGGCTCAAACCGGGAGCACATAACATCACAAACCGCCTCACCGTAGCTGCTCATCCATTATCACGTGTCCCTCGACAAAAACTCGGCCGCACGGAGGAGAAACAGTCGGTCCACCGACTCCCGGCCGTAGCTGCAAGCTGCACGCTGAGCTGAGTTCCCCAACAGCGTCGCTGTACCTCCCTTGAGGTGTCCAAAGAAGGAATGAGGTGCTAACTCCACGGGAACCCCGGGCCCGAGCTCGTTTTCTTCCTCGGCGCCGTGTGAAGCCGCTGCATCCAAGAACTCATCGCCTGGTGGCCACAGTCCATATTTCTTCAAGCTTTAAACGCCTAAAGGTCCGTGTAGAACCCTTCTACTCTCCTCCCAACCCCGGCAGCATGCCATGGCGTGTCTCGCCGGAATTTCACTGTTTTTCCACCGGCATGCAATAGGCACCGAAGCTACTCCAACCAAAAATTCTTGCCGCACGTTAAACCTAACCAAACACAACGTAGAACACACGTCCTATACCCCAGTGCGAGTTCAGAGGACCAAATAACACGGAAAACCATCGACCACAACTGGAGTTCTTCGAGTTTTCCAAATTCCACCAGAAACTGACTTAGCCCGACGGTGAGGGCCTACTTCCGACGAGTTTCAGTGAGATCAGCATGCAGATCCATCTTCTCCTCGGTGCCGTGGTGCTGTACAAGAAAGTGGCGCAGCTTTTGGTGCATTACAGCACCCTAGCAACATCGCTGAAGTATCACGAGGTCGCCGCTCGTCGCACCTAGGGTTCCTGCCATCCTCGGTCCGAGTGAAGGCCGGCAACATGTTCCTCACATGAAATCACGTAGAGGCGTCGAGATTTAGGAAGTTGAGGGCACCGGAACCCCCTCCCGGCAATCACTCCGGAGACCTCGGTGGCGGGCCGGCGCAGGGGCGAGAGGAAGAAGACGACCGGGGGCTGGGCCACACGTCAGCCTCTGTGGCGGGGAGAGTTGATCTTCTGTGGCACCGGATCCAATTGTGACTGCATAAGGGGATCCCTGTGGCCCCGTGTGTTCAGCTCTCTGGTGGAGCAACGTCACCCCGGATCCGGCTGTCAGGCTTTTAAACTTTTTCCTGGTTTATTTGAATTCACAGATTTAGTTCAAACTTTAGAACCTCATAAATTTTGCTAGGAAACTCCAAATTGGGTGATTCAGATTGGGTTAGATTCTGCTTGGACAGATCTATCCAAATTAGCAACCCGTTTGTATGAAAGTGAATAATAAATTCTGGAAAATTATTTGAAGCTTTTCGGTAAAAGAATTTTTGAGGGAGTTTGGTTCATCCAAAAATCCCCAAATTTTGCAAGCATATTCATTAGGATATTATTGAACTCCTACTAAATTTGCAGCCTGTTTGCAATTGAATTGAATATGAAAATTCAGATCACAACTTGCTGTGTTCAAAAAGTCCAGAAACCTTTTTCAGAGAAAATCCCCACTTTGAAAAATCAGTGCTGGTCAATTATTAGATCCAAAACTCCTAGGAAAGTTCAGGCATTCTCCCTGAGCTATGTTTGAAATTATGGTTCACTTGAACTTGAATGAAAGTGCAAACTTATTCAGAATTAATTCATTTTTGCCTAAACGCTTATGGAATTGTTCTGGATGAACTACTCATAGAAAAATTCTAAATTTTGGTCCAGAATGTCTTCTTGTGACAAGGAACTCACAGGAAAATTCTCATATAATTTTTTGCTCTGTTCAGTACTTTTTGATACAACATTCCTAGGTGAAAAATACAACAACTTATGAAAACACTTAGTGTGTAACCCACTTAACTAAATCCAGCTTCATCAACTAGGATTCTCTCAAGTCTAGCCCCTAATCAGAATTCTATTCTCCACTTTGTAATTAATATCGATCAAAGCATTTACAATTAAATATATGTGCATGTTCATAACGTGTAGTGATTAACGTGGAGAAGTGGGAAGAAAGCGAAGCGTGGATCAAAGAGCAAGAAGAGCAGTGATTAAGCTTCAAGTCATCAGCAACTAACTGCATATTATATTGACTTTAGTCCCCTGCAAAACAAAGGCAAGCTCCAGTTTGCATTTAAGTTGTTTTATAAAGTTTTTACTTTGTTCACTACTATGGTTTAGAATTTGTTTGTGCATTAGATCAGGAATGATTTATACTACAAATGCATAACTAAATGAACCCTGGTGTCAAGGATATAAGAAGTGTCCCTGCTATAGAATATTGCCATGCTAAATAGGTTATGACATCCGGTAGAAGTCGAGTAGTTGGAATCTACTCGCGAGCTATAGTTCGGGATCGCACGGTATGGTTAATAAGCAAACTAAAGTTTATGTTTCTAAAGATGAGACTGGGCAGGGAGTGTAGGCAGCGACAAGATGAGGTCTTGGTCGAGTAGCTCTGCCTGTGTCGGTTAAGGACCGTTCTTGTGTGCGGCCCGGCTGAGCAAGTATTGAGTTGTGTACCAGATGCTTACTGGTATATGGGACCCAGGAAACCGATGTACCAGGTTAACTGGATTGTAGAGGCATACCACATCGTCTCGTTGGACCTATGAGCCCGAGACGGCGCGACCGGTTCTACAGTCGGGTGTCCTACAAAAGGTTGCCACATACGACGTAACGATGGACGCCAGATTTGGGTCTTTAGAGGCGGGCATATGTGTCGAGTAAGCCGGATAGTGTTTGATTCGAATCACCATCCCTCACGGATATGAGTACTGCTTGCTCACTGTGTTATGACGTAGTAATTAAAGTTGAGTGACAACAGTATGCAAGTTTTATATGCTGTTATGTTAAATTAAATTGCATGATAACCATGTATGAAGTAGAGATAGAGCAAATTACAGTTATTTTCCACCTTGAGACAAGCAGCATTGGAATGAACCTCCACCTTGATTGTGGAGTTCCAATGTTGCTCGGCGCAAGGTCATTACTATGATGGCTAAAATCTGAAAAGTAAGGATGAACTTGTACGCGAGTCTTTATGCAACTTATATGTTTATGCCTTAAGTTACCCTCATGTAGAGTTGCATGCCTTAGGATAGACGGTTAAGTCTTGCTGAGCCTTTGTGCTCACTCTTGCAGAGTTGTTGTTTTGCAGGTAATCCGCCGTATACTGTGAAGGATTAAGCATGACAACGCCATTCTTGGCTGCATGGTCATAAGAAACTCTGCCCGCCGCCGAATCCATTTTCCGCTGCTAGAAAGTGTTATCCTCGGGCAGGATAACTCCTTTGCTGCTTAGCTAGGTTCGTGAGAGTGATCACAGTTGTATTTCCGCTGCAACTTTGATTATATATTCTACTTCTGTACAATAGGATGCACATTATTATTTGTAAAACAGATTTATGGTTTAATACACACTTGTGTATGTCTTGGATTCATTTCTGTGTGTGCTAGTCGGTGTCGCCTAATACGGCACCAGCCAATGCAATTCCTGGAGTGTCGAGGCGATCGGCCCCCACAGTCGTGGTATCAGAGCCGCATTGGGAATAGCACGCCCAAAAATGAACAAGTTTTCGAAAACTAGGGTTTGCGAGTGAGGAATCGGTTAATGCCCACATAAGGAATATTATTAGCATAGCTAAGTAAGGTGGCAATGCTAACTTATGTGTTACTATTTTTGCATTTGAATTCCGTAACGACGCACCTATGTGGAGATAACAATGGTAAGGAACACCACCGAAAGCAGTTCAATTTCGGTTAGCTCACTCATGCGAGGAAAGTAGCATGAGATGTTCAGTTCAACAATGAATGGAAAGTGAATATGTTTTCTAAGACTGTTCTATGTTTTAGAGACAAATGAACGACACTAGCCTCTAGTGCGCAAACCTAGGGGCAAGAGGAGGAGACCCATCGTGTGGTTTGTAACACGAAGTATGTGCTCTAGGACTCTTCATGTCCTATGAGGCATATGAAAGCGCTCTTCCACCGGTGTGCTTAATTGCAAAGGTGTGAAGACCCCCTTCGGGTGGTGAATAACCCGATCATGTACCTTGAGACATGGCTTAACTCAAGGACGGCCCGTATGACAATGATACGGGGCGTATGTTTTTACTACAACATGGACCTGCCTGAAATGACAAAACCATGAGTGCATCACTATTGGGTGTTCTTTAGCAGGTACTAACCACGTTTACGTATCTCCTGTAGAGTATGTTTGTGAGTGATCGAGTAGTGCCACTGCTAAATCGATTGCCGGTTACTCCGGAATAGGTTTTTCTTTGGTGAGTTTACGTAGTACTGACATAGGATGAAAAAAATTGCATATGCGATAAGGTAAAGATGTAGGACTGAATAAAAGACCCAACCTTGAGTTGAAATAAAAAAAATTGACCATAGGTTGAAACAAGCTTCAACTGTTAGCACCCATGACCATGTCAAAGTGAAGAATTGTTATCCGGAACCGAGTTACCAAAACAGAGTATCCTCAGTTTTTGGGCAGCAGTGTCGCTGGATTTGCCAGGGCATAACTTGTGTTCCGAGTAACCAAATGTAGTCCTCTTGACGTGGCTGGAAATATTAGGAAGCCCTCTAGGTATGTTATTTACAAACCCAGGGTAGACTCAAACTGCAACCTAGTGAAATTCTCAGATTTCCAGAACTGGTCAGAACCAGGACATGGCAAAAATGCTCTCTGTATTTTTCTGTAATCTGGCCATAGGTTCTGACAGAAAAATTCCCTATGGTCATGTCATATACCGTTGGAAAATATGGGAAATATCCTACAACTTTGTGGTTAAGTGTTTTTCCATATTCTGTCTGGAAATAAATTTTATTGTGGGTTCAAATCAGACACTTTTAAAGGAGGGACTGCAGAAATTTCCAGGATTTCTGTTGATTTGAAAACTTCATATCTGTAAAAACAGAACAGCTATGAGGGACCACAAATAAGCATTGGAAATATACGAATGTTCACTAAAACTTTGGTATTGAAATCAAGTCAAGAATCTGTAGTTAACTTGAGTAAATTTTGGAGTTTGTGTGAACTGGTCATGGTAGACAAGCTGATTTGTTTAGCGTACATAAGATTTGTTTAAACATGAATGTGGTTATGCTTTCATAAAGTTCATGACATGTTCATGTTTTACTTATCTTTACTTACTGCTGGGATAGAATTTTGATTGACTCAAAATTTGTTTCGTGCAGTATGGTACGCGCACATTCTCAAATGGAGTTTGGAGGTTCGAGTCGAGGTGGGAATGACTCGACTTCATCACAAGATCCATCGCCAACCGGATTGGCGGAAATTATGGCAGAGATGAATGAGACTCTCCAAACTCTAGTTAAGCAAGGGATGAATAGGGAAGCTCAACATCACATGTCAACCCAGAGTACTTATCTGGATTTCTTGGCGACACAACTGCCGGTATTTTCCAAAGCGGCTGACCATTTTGAAGCAAATCATTGGTTACGTGTCATTGATTCCAAGTTTTGGTTGATTCAATATGACAATTTCTAGAAGACTCTATTTGCCGCTCAGCAGCTTTACGCCTTTGCTGGACCCTGGTGGGCAGAATACCTGGCTATCCAACCAGAAGAGCATCGTGTCACATGGACGGAGTTCCAGGATGCATTTTGTGCTCGCTTCGTTCCTGCTGGCATAATGCAAACAAGTCTTGATGAATTCTGGAATATAAAACAAGGTGAAATGAGTGTTATTGAGTATGCAAAGGAATTTAATCGCTTATCTCAATATGTACCTGATTATGTAAAATCACCAGCCATGAAGAGTTATCATTTTTACCAATGGCTCAATGTTAGGCTGTGATGTGAGTTGGCTCAAGTTAGCCAAAAGAATTTTGATGAGTTTGTTAGCTGTGCTATCACTCAGGAATATTATTCCAACCTCTTCCTGAAAGAAAAGAGGGAGAGGGACTCATCAGAAGATGAATGCAATCATATGCTTCAGAAGTATCGGTTGGTAATTCGCTCACCTTCCAGTCATGAGGTTTCACAAAAAGAGCAATCATTCTTGGAGTATGACGACTCTTATACTCCACAGAGGTTTTATTTACCTCCACCGCAGCAACTTATTTCTCGTGCACCCCAGAACCAACAATGTGCACCCGAATATTATTCCCCTCAAGGTATTGAAGATGATCAAGGTGATTTATCAGCTGAACCGAGTGGTATCCCACTTCAAATTGACAATGAACACATCGTCAATGTAACAACTGAACAGAGTAGCAACATGATGTCTGCAGGTCCAGTCTCAAAGAATGATCTTGGACAGCAAAGAAAAGCCATGTCCAAAGTGGGAATTGTTAACTATGTGTCAGTAGACGATCTACCCAAGGGAGGACCAGTTCTCGTGGGCAGATTCACATTAAATGACAAGCCGGTTGTCATTCTATTCGACTCTGGTGCAACACATAATTTTATTAGAAAGGCAACGGTGATCCGATATCAGATTTCTACAACTACCACAAAGGGTTCTTACCTTATTCATTGGCCAGGGGGACATATCGGCTAATGAAATCGTTCCTAAAGAACCACTTTGTTTGGGTGGAAAATTTTATCCTACCACCCTCATTATTCTCGAAGATCAAGGAATCGATGCCATATTGGGAATGTCATGGTTAAATTTCCATAAGGCTGTTCTGGACATCGAGAACCGGAATGTTTTCATTTGGACTCTCCACTTCACGGGTGTCACGCATTGTTTCTCGGCAGAACTGTTTCCGACATTCCAGAAATATGTATTGTCGAAGCTTGGAAATTAGAAGACATTCCGGTAGTCCGTGAATACCCGGACGTGTTTCCTAAAGATCTTCCAGGGTTACTACCTGAGTGCAAGGTGGAATTCAAAATAGAGTTGATACCGGGAACTACGCCGATATCACGGAGACAATACAAAATGGCTCCAAATGAATTATCTGAATTGAAGGAGCTACTAAAAGATTTGATGGACAAGAGGTTTATTCATCCAAGTTCAGCATCATGGGGTTGCTCGGCTTTATTTGTAAAGAAGAAGAATGAGACGCTGAGGCTATCCGTCGATTACCGTCCGTTAAATGCTGTGACAATAAAGAACAACTATCCACTACCATGAATTGATATTCTTTGATCAACTAGTGGGTGCTAAAGTCTTCTCCAAGATGTACTCAAGGTCGGGATATCATCAAATCAAGATTCGAGCAGAGGATATTCCGAAAACAGCTTTCTAGACAAGATATGGACTCTATGAGTATCTTGTCATGTCATTTGAGTTGACCAATGCTCCGGCTCACTTTATGTATCTTATGAACTCGGTGTTCATGCCGGAGTTGGATCAGTTCATCGTGGTATTCATCGATGATATCTTGGTCTATTCCAAAACAGAGGAGGAACACGCTAAACATTTGCATATTGTGCTCCAACGATTGAGAGATCACAAGCTCTGTTCAAAGTTTAGTAAATATGAATTCTGGATCAACCAAGTGCCGTATTGGACATATTATTTCAGCGGAAGGCATCGCTGTTGATCCAAGCAAGATTGAACAAGTGCTGAAATGGAAGTCTCCAACATCAGTCCATGAAGTTTGTAGCTTCTTAGGCTTGGCAGGATATTATCGGAGGTTCATCCTGAGCTTCTTCAAAATCTCTAAACCTAGGGACGGAGCTACTGAAAAGGGCATCAAATATGATTGGAGCAAGCCATGTGAGGAAGCTTCTCAAGCGTTGGTGAAACACCTCACAACAGCCCTTGTTTTAGCTCAACCTGATACAACCAAGCCTTTTGATGTTTATTGTGATGCGTCCGGCATCAGACTTGGTTGCATACTCATGCAAGGAACGGCGTATGGTCGCATGTGGGTCACGGTAATTATGGAATCATGAGCAACATTATCCAACTCATGATCTTGAGCTTTCTGTCGTGGTACTAGCTTTGAAGATGTGGAGACACAACTTATTGGGAAATCTAGTTCATCTCTACACGAACCACAAAAGCTTGAAGTACATATTCACTCAAAAAGAGTTGAATATGTGACAACGGCGATGGTTAGAGCTGATCAAATACTATGATATTGAAATCATTATCATCTGGGCAAGGAAAATGTGGTTGTTGATGCACTCAGCCGAAAATCTCATATTCACAATCAGAGCATTACGCCGATAGAAGAGAAAGAGCCAAGTCTCTACTTGGTTCCATATGGAGCTCTACATAATCTAGCTCTCATACCCTGCAGGATAAAAGAGCACGTGAAAAGCTACCGGGGGGTGAATGGTAGATTTAAACTTTTTAGCGGAAGCAATAAAAAACCCCCTCGGCAGAAAATTGATCTGTTAAAGAAACCGTGTATACGACTAATCTAAACGTGTTCAACCATGAAAAAAGTGGTATATTATATAGAATCAAGTCATGAAGACACGACAACAAGAATCACAGAAGTACGTCAAAAATAACTCAAGTTATGATCGAAAGATCAAACGAGGGTCAATCTGTTCTACTCGAGTAAAAACCAGATCTGCAACACTGCAAAGAAACTTGTGTAGATAAGAAACTACAAATCCAATGACCTTGAAATTTTGACAGGTGATAAATAATCAAGTTGTGAAGACAATCCAAAAAGAATCACGAGAATTGGATCGGTAAACTCGAGTTATGATCAAAACATTGAAGCACTGTCGTGCTGTCCAGAAACTCATCGAGAAAGACTTGACAAAAACAAGTCGGACGAACAAGGCACAAAAGCTCTTCTAAATTACGAATTTTATTGATCAAAACATAAGAGTAACAGCCCAAAGACGTGCACACCATGAGCCTTGTCCTCCCTTGCTTATATAACCAACCCTAAGGCCAACCCAATTCAAACTAGGACTCCTACTCCTACTTGGATTCAAACTGTAACTTTCCAATACTGCTCAAGACTTTTCTATACGCAGATAGAAGCAATCTTAAGACTTCCAAACACCTTAGAAACGTCCAAAACATTTCTAAAACAACTCTACTTCATACCTAACACAAAATTCTATTATAACCAACTCAAAACTTTCCATAAATGAGTCATAACTGACTCAGCCGCAGCCTGAGTCCATAATCCAGCTGGTTAGACCTTTCTGACCAATTCTTTACATCTACATCTCTTCATCCCACGCCTTGGAACCCTGTTGCCACGTCCATGCATTCCTTGCACACATGCAAACACCTTCCAACGATGTCCAGGATACCTTCATATGTGTTATTCTTGATCCAAACATGCTGCGCGACCTCCCGATCAACTCAACCACAATTCCCCCCGAACTTGGTTGTTGAACCTCATCTTCTCCCTAAGACTAGTTCAATGGATCCTGTCACCAGACATATCTTGAACTCAAGCAACACCTGCACATGAATAAACAACTAATACTTTTGAGCACAAGTCCGCGACTTGACTCACGTAGTTCCGAAAACCATAACACCTTACGTGAACACCTCACATAAGCATGTTGCAAACCATAGAAAAATGTTAGCCACCGTAAACAGCCATAACACTTCAAAAACTTAATAAAAGAATACTAAGCAAACTTTCCATAGATGTAAATCAAGTTCAAAACATTTGCATTGTAAAAACAGAACCATTGCGATTTAGCTCCGGACCTTGCCAAAGCTAACCGTACCTTGAGCCGGAGCTTACCAAAGCTAGCAGAACCTAGCACCGGAACTTATCAAAGCTAGTCCGACCTACCGCCGGAGCTAACCAAACAGATGTCGGACCTAGGCATAACAAGTCGGACCTTACGTTGGATCTTGTCAGAGCTCGGACCTTGACAAAAAGAGTGTTTTGGCAGAATTCAAAACTTTTATCGTCATAGCCAATGTATTCAGCACACATAGGTCTCACATACCCACATTAAAAGAGGAGGTTATGAAAGCTCAAAAGCAATACAAGGGTACTATGTCTCATATTAAGAGGAGGTTGAAGAACGGGGAAATAAAATGTTTCTGGTTAGATGATGAAGGTACCTTATGGTTCAAGGACCGGATCGTTGTACCATGTGATATGAGACTGCGGAAGAAAATTTTAGATGAGGCTAACTTATCCAAATTTTCTATTCATCCTGGCAGCAACAAGATGTATCAATAATTGAAAACTAAATTTTGGTGGACTGGCTGAAACGGGAGATTGCTAAATACGTATCAGAATGTGATATGTGTCGGCGAGTTAAAGCTGACCACATGAAGAAAGCGGGAACATTGCAACCGCTAAGCATTCTGGCATGGAAGTGGGAGGATATTAGTAGGATTTTATTGTTGGATTACCTCTCACGGCTAATAAGCATGACTCGATTTGGGTGATCGTTGATCGGTTAACCAAATCAGCATATTTTATCCCGATACATACATGATTCCATGCCAAGAAGTATGCGGAGATCTATATTGCAAGAATTTTGTGCTTACATGGAGTTCCCCATACGATCATCTCTGATGAGGCGCGTTGCTCGTTGCTCGTTCTGGGAGCAGCTACATGCCTCACCGGGAACCAAATTGTTACAAGCTCCGCATATCATCCTCAAACCGATGGGCAAACGGAGAGGGTGAACCAAGTTCTCGAAGATATGCTTCGAGCATGTGCCATACACCACGGTAAAGGATGGGATGATCATCTATCATTGGCAGAATTCACTTATAACAATGGTTATCAAGCGAACATCAAGATGGCACCTTATGAAGCTCTCTATGGCCAGAAGTTCCGCACACCCTTGAACTGGTGTATATCTGGCGAGAGAGTTATTTACGGGATTGATCTCGTAAATGAAGCTGAAAAGAGGGTAAGGTTTGTTCAAGCAAATCATTAAACCGCTCAGTCCAGACAAAAGAGCTATGCAGATAACAGACGTCGTCCTCTGAACTTTCAAGTTGGAGAGAATGTATATCTCCGTGTATCTCCTATGAAAGGAATTCACCGATTTGGAGTGAAAGGAAAATTTGCTCCGCATTTTATCGGTCCCTTTTCCATCATTGAAAGATGTTGACCCATGGCATACCGTTTGGAGTTGCCGGCATCCTTAGCCGGAGTTCATAACGTTTTCAACATATCTCAGTTGCGGAAGTGCATAAAAGTTCCAATGGGAATTCTCATGGAAGGCATAGCAGATTTGAAGCCGGACCATACTTATATTGAGCATCCAACCTGGATAATTGATGAGAAGACTCGCGAGACAAGAAACCGAACGTTGCGATTTTTCAAGGTGCTATAGGAAAATTACACGTCCGACGAAGCTACATGGGAAAGCGAGGAGTATTTACAGTTCAATCATCCGGAGCTATTGGAGGCGTACGTCCGATAGTCGTCATCCTCATATTGTTCTTAATTATGAATATCGGGATGATATTCTTTTTAAAGGGGGTGGAATATAAAAGTCCCAAAACTAGTAAATGAAAAACTTGAGTTATGGATAAAGTTGGGTTTCAAATTCAAGAAAATGGGACATACTAAAACTTTTTAACACATGATGATACACATGGACGTCTAACCAACCGAGCTCTAAAACTCAATTGAGATCTGTTAAACCGAGGTTGGATTAAACCCAATGTGTAAAGTTTCCATGTGCAAGAGGAGTTTTAAATTCAGATTATAACCTCACTTTGTGCACTAAAAATTCAAATATGGTCATCACAAAAGGAGGATGCAAACTGTGGTTGCAAACATCCTAATTGCAGCATCCAAATTCAAAGTTCGAATCCATATTTTAATTATTCAGGTCCAAATTAAGAGGAATGCAAAATTTCATAAAGTTTGGAGTTACTTTACTATTCATGTCAAGGAGGACTTTGAATTTCCTTAGAATGCAAATTCAAATTTGAATCTGAGGTAAACCTTTCCAATTCTCCAAAAGGATTTAAGATTTGAGCTCCTCATGACTGAATTATGTAACATGCCAAATTTGAAGATATTTGGGAAGAGAAAAGCAGTGGGACCCACTTGTCATTGAAAAGGGAAGACTTGCAAACGAAGTATTGTTTCTCTGCTCTCTGTTTTCACTCGAAGCCGCTGAACAAAGCACGCGCCACCGATGCAGCACTCCCGCCACCTCCCGAGCAGCTTGGGGCTCGTTTTCTTTGCCCTTATCGGCTCAAACGGGTTGCACGTCACCTCACAAACTGCCTCACCGTAGCTGCTCGTCCATTATCACGTGTCCCTCGATGAAAACTCGACCACATGGAGGAGAAACCGTCGGTCCATCGACGCCTGGCCGTTGCTGCGAGCTGCACGACGAACTGAGATCCCCAACAGCGTCGCCATACCTCCCTTGACGTGCCCAAAGCAGGAATGAGGTGCTAACTCCACGGGAACCTCAGGCCCGAGCTCGTTTTCTTCCTCGGCGCCGTGTGAAGCCACCGCACCCAAAAACTCGTCGCCCGGTGGCAACACTTCATATTTCTTCAAGCTTGAAACGCCTAAAGGTCCGTCTAGAACCCTTCTACTCTCCTCCCAACCGTGGCAGCATGCCATGGCGTGTCTCACCGGAATTTCACCGTTTTCCACCGGCATGCAATAGGCACCGAAGCTACTCCAACCAAAAAATCGTGCCGCACGGTAAACCAAACCACACACAACGTAGAACACACCTCCTATACCTCAGTGCGAGTTCAGAGGATCAAATAACACAGAAAATCGTTGACCACAACCGGAGTTCTTTGAGTTTTCCGAATTCCGCCAGAAATTGACCTAGCCCGACGGTGAGGTCCTACTTCCGACGAGTTTCAGTGAGATCAGCATGTGCATCCGTGTTCTCCTCGGTGCCGTGTTGCTGTACGAGCAAGTGGCGCAGCTTTTGGTGCATTACAGTGCCCTAGCGACATTGCCGAAGTATCACCGAGGCCGCCGCTCGTCGCACCTAGGGTTCCGTCCATACTAGGTCCGAGTGAAGGCCGGCAACGTGTTCCTCGCATGAAATCACGTTGAGGCGGCAACATTTAGGAAGTTGAAGGAACCGGAACCCCCTCCCGGCAAGCACTCCGGCGAGCTCGGCGGCGGGCCAGTGAGGGGGGCGAGAGGAAGAAGACGACTGGGGACTGGCCCACACGTCAGCCTCTGTGGCAGGGAGAGATGATCTTCTGTGGCACCGGATCCTGTGGCCCTGTGTGTTCGTATCTCTGGTGGAGCCACGTCAACCCGGACCAGGCTGTCAAGCTTTTAAACTTTTTCCCGGTTTATTTGAATTCACAGATTTAGTTCAAACTTTAGAACCTCATAACTTTTGCTTGCAAACTCCAAATTTGGTGATTCAGATTGGGTTAGATTCTGCTTGGACAGATCAATCCAAATTAGCAACCAGATTGTATGAAAGTCAATAATAAATTCTGGAAAATTCTTTGAAGCTTTTCGGTAAAAGAATTTTTGAGGGACTTCGGTTCATCCATGTAGCTTACAACAAGGTAGGGAATAAAGAGGCTCATTGCAGCAAGCAAATTTTATTACACAAACATGGTAAAAACCGCAACTTTTTGTAATTGAGTTAAATCCCAACATAACCAAGTAATTCAGCAACATTGTTTCATCATAATTCACCATTTATCATCCTTCAACCAGCCAATAATCTTTCTCAAGTTCATGTCATACTCATAAGTACACATGATCATCTCATTTTCATAGAACTGAAACCAAACTCATTGTCATGACCCAAGATAGTCCCAAAACCAGTCCCAATGACCATACCATAACCATACCTGAATTACCATCCCATGTTTTGCCTCTAATAATGGAATTTGACGAGGTTCTTATAAACGGAAGCACGGCTATCATGATAGTTTTACACTCTGCAGAGGTGGCATCACTTTACCCACAAGTTCATGATTTCGTCACCCGTCGGCGACTAGAGAAAACCTCCATTATACCAGTACACACCCATCGGTGTAAGGCCAAGAGAAACCACCTCTTCCGGATCCTCTTTCTCATGCATGGAGCTACTGACTTCATCTTTCTCATGGTGTTCCATCTTCACCTCCTCCCAATATGGTCCATCGGTCACCTCAATGGGGATAAGTGCACTCCCAAGTGGTGGTGGACGAGTCCTTATGCGTGTTGTGCTCCTATGACACGACCCCACGGCCTTGTCGAGCCAGGATCACGCTGAGGGGTGCTGCGTTGCACAGCACCGGATAACGCACGTCAAAGATACAAAGCGGAAGCAAAGTTTTATTACATAAACCAGTTTATGAACATTTTTACAACAAAATATTCCAGTCTACACTCACGGGCGTAGACTATGCATCGAGTTCACGTTCAGCCCGTGAACATTTCCCCGCTAGCACGCACCTACACTAACACGGCGGCGTGCATGACTCCCACTCGATGGGGTTCCCCTCGTGGGGTTCCGTCTCCTCCTCAGGAGTCCCTTCCTCATAAACCACTGCAAAAGCTTCAAACACAAGCAGTGAGCACGATGGATCAGCAAGACTGACCCGTCTCTCCTATACATGAAACTTCTACATGGATGGTTTTAGGGTACATGAGGTAAAATAAGTTGCAAGGGACTCGCCTAATTATGTGGACCTTACTTTCAAGTTTTAGCAGCAGGTTGTGGAGAACCTTACGCTAAGGCACATGAGAGAGCCGCAATCAAACAAGAAACACATTTCTCTCATGTACTTTGCCCAAAGTCGAAAGGAACTTTAATTAGCTCTAAACTACAACAAGACATTAACAAGCAAAGTATATCTTTCAAATCAGCAAACTTTTAACATGTATCTAGCCTGTTCTTTCTACGTCACGGTACAGTGAACAAGTGGTACTCACTGACCGCGAGGGACGGCGATTATAATCGATTTACACCTGCAGGGTTACCCGAATAACCCGTCACGTATGCCCGTAATCGATGTTGCCTACAGCAACCATCCCGGACGTCATACGCAACCACCTTTCACCCGTCAGGCAAATATTGAACCGGTCCTATCGTCCAGAGCAAGAGGTCTCTGCGTGCGCATATGCAGTGCCGCCAGCCGATTTACACCTCAAGCTCTCAACCTACCCTCTGAACGAAAGGCAATGCCTCAATACCCAGCTACCTGAGTTACATCGGTTTCCCGGTTCCCATATAGCCAGTAGGTCTTAGGTACTGTTCTAGCTTGTTCAACAGGCCCGCATACGGTTCGGTCCTCAATCGACAAAAGCAGAGCTATAGCACCCAGGCCCGAAAGTCCTGCTGCCCTTACTCTCCGCCCGGTCTCATTTTTCTTGCCATGTGTTTCATTTGCTACCTTTACCCAAGTCGAGTGCCTCTAGCCTATCCTCGCGAGTAGTTCCAACTACTCGACTTGTACTGAATCCTACACTATCTTAGCATTGCAGTAGCTAAATGGGGTTTTTAATCCTAATCCCAACCCATGGTTTTCTTTGCTATGCATTTGGGTTTCAAACAAGACTCTAATGCAAGAAGTAAGTGGGTGCTCAAAGTAAGTTCTCAAAACAGTAAAAATTTGTAAAAAGGTTAATGCAAATCGGAGCTTGCTTTGCTGCTCTTGGTCGTAGGCTAGCTGCTCTTCCAGAGTAACGAAGTCTAAGACTTCAGGTTCCTCCTCAGCCTTAGCGACTACATGTGAGAAATACATATATGGGTCAATTTTGTATGCAATTGAATTTAAGTTAAATTTGTGAGAGGTATAAGTCTTGCTTTACAGGCCCAATGACTCTGAAATTTTTACTGTGGTTTGGGTACAACCTACACAGAGATTTCGCCAAGTTTTATTTGCAGCAATGCTCATTCGATCTCTCCACAAATAATTATGTACTTGGTCTTCATTAGAGCTCCTAGGGTCTTCTAGGGATTTTCATGGAGCAAGCCATGACTTTCTGAAAACTAGATTTTTAGAGGGTCTGTCACACCCGGTTTTTCCGAAGAACAACCAAGTGAATATCACATGTATGCTAGGATCATTTTCTCATACATGTGATGATAAATAGTGAAGCATCATTTATTACAAGCCAGGTGTCGAATATAAATAAGTCTTACATAGCAAATGTCTCGATGGACAATAATAAGTTCATCACAAGTAAATAAACTAGCAGCGGAATAATTATTCTCATAGGCTCCATCACAGGCGTTGCCCGGGGGTCTCCATGAACCTAGAAACCTTCTTCGGGTCCAAAGTCTTGGTCATTATACACCACCTCATTATCTTGACCTGAGCAGCAATATAAACCAACAAATATGCAAGGTTGAGTACCGATGGTACTCAGCAAGTGTGGGAAAATTATGTCATGCATGGCTAGAGCAAGGGGAGGTTGAACTCATGGTTATAGCACTACGCAATTAATACCTATCACCTTAGCTTATTAAGCACCTACATTACTACACAGATGAAATGGTCCCAATCTCCCATCCCATCACCATAATCAAATAACCATAACATCATTCCCAATGTTAAGCTCCCCGCTTAACATCCACAACTTCCAAAACCATCAATCCTCTAATCATGAATAAGTCCAAGCCGCTCTTGACCGTGAGCACGGCTGTCATGACAGTTTTGACTCTGCGGAGTTTGTACCACTGTACCCACATGTAGTGATTTCATCCTCCGTTGCCGGGTGGACTAAAGAACCTCCATTATGCCAGTGGCTACGAACCACATTCACACTTCCCAGGTGTGTAGCCAGGAGATCACTACGAAGCCTTTACAAAGGGATTCCCGACGAGCGTGGGCCCACTGAGGTTTCACCCCTAACAGCATACAAGAGGCTCCAACCCCGCTGCAGTGGCCCCCTCTTGAGCCTTGCGGTTCATATGGTAGTCCAGCTGACACCTACTCCCCGCACCATCCAACACACCCATACTACACCGGGGATACACCTAATTAATTGGCCAAGCTGCCCCATCTCAGCATGTGGTTGGCACTGTAAAGCCAGGTTACATGCTCCATGAACCGGTCCTTAGGATCCAGACAAGCACCAAACACAAACCCGAGTCTCGTGCACCCAGCACACAACCAAAACATCCAACTTGCCTTGATCCCTACCTCTACATAACTCACAATGTCTCATTCAAGAGTATGGTAAAATAAACTGATGATCTCATGTCCCAAATATCCCATTCTTAGCATGGCTAAGCATATGCATAAATAATAAATGACATGATAAAATAAATCCCAACCCAAGCTACAAGGAAACAAGGTAATGCAATTCTAGGGAAACTTCCTAGCATGGGTTTCATATTTCAATTGACGATGCAAATAATTCTAGCTACACATCCTAGTATAGGATCAAAGTGGTCAAGGACACTTGCCTCCTTCCTGCTGCTCTTGAAATGGGTAGTCCTGATCTTGGAAAGGAATAACTTGCTCTTGAGCAGGTTCTACATCATACCATCACACATAGCAACAGGAAAACAACAATCCATAAGACATAGTTCACACTTCCACTTCATACAAACTACACATTCACATTTATGAAAGTCATTCACAATTATATGTGTTGTGGTCACTCTATGTGTGTCGATTGGTGGCTTGCATGCACTTTTGATCATATGTATATGATTCCTACTTTTGTGTTCACATTTATACTTACATACTATATATATGAGTTTCCAATTTAAATAAATTCCATATATTCAATTTCTACACCTTTTAGCTACCTAGTATGCATGAAAGGTATTTTCCTCCTCCATATGTGTCTTCATAATTTCTACCAACCCTAAACTGAATTCTTTGGATTTTAGAAACTCCATTTATCATTTATGAGTTGCTATATTTTCAGATTTATTTCCTATGCCTAAGTGTGAACTTTGTTATAAAAAAAATAACAAGACACATCATCTAAACAGAATAGGTTCTGATCTAAAATATTTACTAATATATTTTTGACCTTTTCCTCTGATGTAAACTATTTTACAATTATTTTCCCTATTTTCCAGAACTATTCTTTACTTAAAAATTGTGTCTCTAAAAGTGAATAATAAATTAAACAGATTCAATCCAGCCCAAAATATGTTTTTATCTCACTCCAAAGTTTCCTAAATACTGAGAAAGTATTTAATTAAATTTTGACAATATGTTTGTCCCACTTTTTAATTTTTAAACACTAGTCACATATTCAATTTCCTAAATTAAATACTAAACAGGGCTAACAAGGTAAACTCACCCCACTACAGGGTCTATAATATTATTTTCAGAATTTCCAGGGGTCTAGCTACACTTATCAGAGGGGTTTTGCTAATTTTTATTAAGTCCAGGGGCTAAAACTGATTTTTAAATGAATTTACATGATTTTCTGAAGTTCCAGGGGCTAGATCAGAAGTTTCCGGGGCTAGCTCTTATTTCCCGAGAACCCCAGGGGGTAGCACGTAAGATTTCCAGTCTTTATAACGCGGGGCTGACGTGGACCGTCCGATTTAAAACCGACGGCTGAGATTATAACGTCGAACCGGTACGCGGGGTTTTAAACTCTACCGTGCGATTTAAAATAAACGGCGCACAAGCGGCCACATCGCTCTGATCGAGCGCGGGCGGCGCACGGCGGCGGAAAGCGGCGATCTCGCCGGAGACTTTCGGATCTTCGAGAATTCTTCCTAGAACTGTGATCTTATGGCATAGATCGGTGGAGAGGAGGTCGGGGATCTCACCTCGGGGGTTTTCTTGAGCTCGGAGGTCCTGGAAGGTGATCGGCGACGAGGTCCGAGGTGAATTCACGGTGAGGCTCATCGGCGCTGTGTTTACGCCGCAAGTCACCGGGTTTTCTGCACCTGCAAGGTTCCACGGAGGCGGTGGATCAAGACCAGCGAGTTAGATCGGAATTTCCGAGCTTAGATCGGCCAGAATTCGCTGGAGAAGTCTCGGTTCTCACCGGAGGAAAATTGGCGGATCGCGTGGGAAAAACAGAACGAGGCCGGGGTTTTTATAGACGGGGGAGGGCGGCGGGGTGGTTTAGATCAAGTCCGCATCGCCTACGAACAGGCTTCAGCGGGGATACGCCAAAATCCCGATCGGTTTTGATTCGGGTGAGAGGGAGTCCGACGCGGGCGCGAGGTAGATGACGATCTGGTGGGTCCCAGCGGTCAGTGGAAGGAAGCGGCGCGCGCGGCTGCGGGCTGGCGCGGGCGCTGGCTGGGCCGGCTGGTGGGTTTCGGCCCACTGGCCGGTTTTTTTCTGTTTTCTCTTTTTCTTTTTTTCTATTTCTTTTCTGATTTGAGTTTAATTTGAATTCCAGTTTGAATTTGAATTTTTGCAAAACATGCAACACGTCCAAAAATTTTTAATCCCCCTCTTAACATGATTTAGGGTATTGAATCACAATTTTGGGGTGTTACAGGGTCGTAACAGAGTTGGTCTCACATAATTTGAAGGTTCCTCTAAAGATATGAGCTAAACAATTTCAGAGAAATTCTGAAAATGTTTCTGGACATTTTCTATTTTCACTGGAACAGTTTTATTAATCACACCATTAGGTGGATCAAATGAGCTCAAATGAATCTGATATTTTTATGGTAGCTCAGGAATATTTTGGTGAACATCCCAGCAAAATTTCAGAAATTTCCTTCAAAGGGTTCTCCAGTTAAAATTCTAAACAGTTTAAATTCTGAAGAATTAATTCTGGAGAAATAAGGATTTTCATAGAGTTAAACTTGATTTGCTGGAAAGTACTCAGAGAGCTGAATCCAAAAAAATTTGGTTCACTCGATTTGGAATTTTCTAGCTAAAGTTATGTGGGTTTGAAGTTTGAACTAAATCTGAAAATCGTGAAAAAGTTTAAACCGCTGCACGTGGGACCGGGGCTACGTGTCAACTTCTCAGCGGTCGACACACGGGGCTACGGAATCTTTCGCACGCAGCCGCACCCGATCCGGTGCCACAGCAAATCCCGGTTTTAAAAATATCGGCCGCTGACACGTGGGACCGGGGGCTTCGTCTACCTCCGACCTCCCGCGCTCGGCCGCCGCCCCCCTCACCGGATTCCTCGCCGGAGGGCTTCTCCCGTGTGTCAAGCTTCAGAATCTTGGCCGCCTCTGCCTAATTCTACCTGGGGAACACGATGCTGGGCTCAGCTCGTCGTGACAGTCACCGGAACACGGCCGGCGTCGAGCGGCGGCTTCGGAAGAACTTCGGCCGTGTCATCCGGACTTCCTAGCACCCCAACCGATCGAGCAAAAGGCCGGAGAGCATCAGGGGACCCTAGGGAAGCTCGGCATGGGCTCGAAGGAGCTCGGAATGGGCTCTAGGTAAGCTCTCACCTTGCGCCCGACGATTCCCAAATAAGCCGCCGTTGGCAAGCTTGGAAATACGCCATGTACAGGGGTTCTCATGCTAGGTGTTGTGAAGCCAACTTGTGCGCCACTAAGTATAGTTTGTGTAGGAACGGTTTGAGACTCTCTGAATTTGGCGGATCCGCACCCGAAGGTCGGTCTGCGCCGAGTGAAAGGGGGAACTGAAATTCGTCGCCGGTGATCAAACATTCGGGCTGTGGTTCAGGAGTGAGCAGCACCAGTCGCTAACGCGTCCGAGGACGCCTTAGCTTGGGCGTGACACCCTCCCGTTTGGGCTGTCCACGGGAGCCCGAGGTGCGGCGGACTTAGGTTACCAGAAAAAAACTTTTTGTATGAGCAAGATCATCCGAATTCGGCTAAATTTCTGCGATGGAAAAGGAAAATGAGGATCCCTAGTACCATTTTGCGGCTTGGAGGGAGTGGAGAGGCTGTGATCACTGGCTTTCTGATCAAACCCGAGAGAGTGGCATCGAGGCAACGCTTTTCTTCCGCGAGAGGCGACGACTGCTCGGTAGTGCTCGGTTTGGCTCAGCCGCAGGGGATAAGAGGGAGGGGTGAGGCGGTTCAGCAGCCAGGGGCGGCAAGCAGCTGCTGGTTTCGCCATTTTCTTGCCATGGGGGCCGCTGGACCAGGCGCAAGAAATCGAGCTCGGGCTTCAGTCGGTTGAATTTGCTGCTGAGGCTGACATGTGGGTCCCACCCGAGGTTTAACCTCTGAAATTAAATTTTCCCCACTGCTCTAAACAGTAGAGACCCAAATACCCTCTCATTTTTGAATTATCAACCACAAGCCCATTTGATGTTGATAGAATTCAAATTGAGAAGTGTTTGAATAAATTTCAGCACATATGCAGTTTGAAATTCAAATTGAGTTTGAATTTACTAACTTAGCTCATGTCAAGATCAACTCCAAATGGAGTGAAAATTGGTGTATGAGCTCACAAAAATGTACTGAGTAAGAATATGCCTCCCACTTTTGAATTCATGTGATGGAAATAGATTGAATTTGAATTTTAGTTCAAACCACCCTCTTTCTAGTTATACCCAAAAGGACTTCAAAAAGGTTTTGAATTTGGGTGAAATTTGGCATGGACATTCCTAGCAAGGTGTAGGAGTTTTTCATATGCCCGGCCCCTATATGATGCATGTGGGAAATGCCACTTTTGCATTTTGTGAGTTTATTCTCTAATGAGCATGTTGATGGTGTTTACGTGGTCTTCAAATGTATTCATCAAGTTTCTTCAAATGAATTGTGTGTGTGGTGATGAACACTTTGAATATGTGCCAAAAACTTAGGCCATTACATCCTAGTCACCGACATCTATAAATAAGAAATGAGAAACTTTAGGGAAGAAGAAAGATGGCTGAAAATAGCACTTTGTTGTGGCTGAATTGACAAGAAAAGTGCAGCAGCAAGCAATTTGTGTAAATAACAGTTTATAGGGGTGTTCCTATATGTTTAAGAGTTTCCATTGTACTTAGGCTTGCGTCCTACGGTAAACGTGGCCCTGGTACCGATTTGTGACACCCGGTTCCAAAAAATGAACCATGTGAATGCATATGTGTGCCCAGGATGTTCATCACACACACAGCTTTATCACAAAATGAACTCAGAATATAACCACGTACAAATGATGTTTAAGTACTTTGTTACATTGACTCAATGTCTCACTTATAAGTAGCTAACTTATTCTTGCAGCGGAAGACTTCTACCGACAGTGGAAAATGACTGACGATGGGGCTCCACTCTGACTCCACAGGCATGTTGACGGTAGTGCGCACGCCTAGTACTCCAGCTGTTCCTCGAAGTATTATTCTCCTGTAGCTGATGTATATGTGATAATGAAAGGGTGAGTACATGTCGTACTTAGCAAGTGCGGGAAAAATATGACATATAGCTTACAACAAGGTAGGGAATAAAGAGGCTCATTGCAGCAAGCAAATTTTATTACACAAACACGGTAAAAAACAGAAACTATTTCTAGGTGAGTTAAACCCCAACATAACCAAGTAGTTCAGCAACATTCTTTCATCATAATTCACCATTTATCATGCTTCAACCAGCCAATAATCTTTCTCACGTTCATCTCATACTCATAAGTACACATGATCATCTTATTTTCATTGAACCAAAACCAAAATCATTGTCATGACCCAAGACAGTCCCAAAACCAGTCCCAATGACCATACCATAACCATACCCGAATAACCATCCCATGTTTTGCCTCTAATCATGGAAGTTGGCCAGATGCTTGTAACTGGAAGCACGGCTATCATGATAGTTCTACACTCTGCAGAGGAGGCAGCACTTTACCCACAAGTTCGTGATTTCGTCACCCGTCGGCGACTAGAGAAAACCTCAATTATACCAGTACACAACCATCGGTGTATGTGGCGGACCGGAATCCGCTCATCCAGGATCGCAGAGGGTGGTGCCGCGCGATGCGACACCCGACAGCACACGTCATAAGAACACATTATATTACATGGGAAAACAAACTGAATGTACAAAATAGTACACTTCTCAGTTACAAACTAGGGTCTTTTATTACACAGCGGAAGTTTCTTTTATACAACTCACGCCCGTCTATCTAGCAAAAGTGGTTGCCCAGCCCTAGGGCAACCCACACTAGCTGCACTCCTCAGCTCAGCGCGGCGTGTACGGCTCCCACTCAGCTTTGGTCCCCGACGGAGGGTAACCTTCGCCGGTGGACTCGTACTCCGAGTCCGTGGGTGGCTCCTCACTGTAAAACACTTAAGCAGCAACCATGAGCACGAAGGATCAGCAAGGCTTAACCGACTCACCTAAGCATGAAACTCTACATGAGGTATACCAAGACATGGGATAGCAATGTTGCAGAAAACGGACACGCCTACACGTTCATCCTTAGTTCATCTTTTAGCAACAAGTTAACGGTTCATAAAACTGAAATTTAGTGAGCAATATTTGGTGGCACACATGTAACAATACAATTATTTCAATCAGCAATATTGAATCAACATGTTTCATCCATTTATCTACGTCACGACTCAGTGACCAAGTGGTACTCTTCACCGCGAGGGACGGCGAATCGACTCGATATACACCTGCAGGGAAACCCAAAGAGCACGTCACGTACGCCCACCTGTGGAGCTGCACAGCACGCTCTCTCGATGTCATACGGGACAATCTTTCACCCAACAGCCCAAACGTCGAACCGGTCGCACCGAAACGAGCATGAGGTTCCCCACACGGAGCATCTCTCTATGCCCGTTGGCAGATTTCCACCTTGCTGCCCTCAGCCTACACCTATAAATCAGTGCGTTATGCCTCGACGCCCGGAGGTTTAGGCTACATCGTTTTATCGGGGCCCATATATCCGATATGCCTTCGGTACTTTCAAACTTGATCAGCGTGGGCCGCACACGGCTCGGTCCTCAATCGACACGGACAGGGCTGCGCACACAAGACTCCCTCTTGCTGCGCCCTAGCCCCTGCCCAGTCTCCTTTTCATTACTAGTGTGATCTCACATCATTCAACTGAACCCGTGTGTTCCCAAGCCTAAACTCGCGAGTAGATTCCAACTACTCGACTTGTACCGAAGTCCTATGGAACATTAAGCATAGCCTGTCTACTCGAGGTCTTAGACAATACCCTCACTCTTTTAGGAACCTTTGTTTATGCAAGTGGGGTTTCATTCATCCTATACCTAATGCACAATCATACTTCATATGACACATGTAAACAAAGTAAGACTTATAAAAGGGTTAATGCAAACCGGGGCTTGCCTTGTTGCTGCTGGTCAGTAGTTAGTTCTTCGTCCGGAAGAAGGAAATCCAGCACTTCCGGGGTCTCTTCTTCAACGGCTACACGTTGAATACAATACTACACGTAAATTTAAATGCAAATGTGTGAACTTAAATACATAATTGCTAATAACTCTAACTAGCCCTCCCCTTTGGTTCTGAAATTTTTATGGTGGATTGGTAGGGTCCTAACCAGAGTTGTGATCAAGTTTTATTTGAAACAAAGTTCAATTGAACCTTGTACAAATAAAAGCCTCTTTGGTCAATAATTGAGCCTCTAAGTAATTCCAGGGTTTTTCATGGCTCCCACCATTACTTTCTGGAAACTAGAATTTAGGATGGTTCTAATGGAGTTGGTTTAATGTCATTTGAAGAATTCTACAGAAAGTTATGTCCTAATTAAGATTGGAGAAAATCTGAAAAATGTTTCTGTACATTTTTATATTGTCCCTGGGCAGTTCCCTTAATCACCCAATTAGGGTAACTAATGAACTTGGATGAATCTGAAAATTTTTACTGGGATTCAGGGATTTTCCAATGAACCTGTCAGCCAAATTTCAGAATTTTTCATAAAGTAGTTCTCCAGATAAAATTCCCAACAGTTTAAACTTTAGGGATTTAATTCTAGAAAACTATTCACTTTCATGAGCTTAATTTGGTATTGCTGGAAAGTGCTCAGAGAGCTGAATCCAACAAAATTTGGTTCACCCGATTTAGAGCTTTCTAGCCAACGTTATGAGGATTTGAAGTTTGGAAGAATTCTGAAAATCGGGGGAAAAGTTTAAACTCTCGGGGCCCGCGGGGACACGTGTCGAGCGCGGAGGTGTCCGGCACATCGGGGATACCACATGTGTCGAGCACGGAGGTGTCCGGCACACCGGAGCTCACAGGGTATTTACGCGCCAGCACAGCCGATCCCTGGCCGCACCCGATCCCGGTTTAAATTCTTCAACCACTGATACATGGGCCAGCCGGCTTCGTCTTCCACCCGCCGTTCTCTCGCGCCCGCGCCGCCGACCTCGCCGGAGCAGACTCGGGGCTCACCGGCTCGCCGCTGCCGGACCTCCCATGGTCTGAAACTCGCCGGCAGGGGGTTGTCGACGTCGAGGAACACGTCGGTGGTGACAGGTCGGGCTGGGGTGACCAGAAATAGCTCGGCGACGTGCCGCGGCCTCGGTTGAGATTCGACACCGTCGATCGTGGTTTGTAACACCGCCAACACCTCGAACAAACGGCCCTACAGCACCAGTGTACCTCTAGGAAGCTCGACAAGGTGTCAAAAGGGTTCAGGGATGGCGGCAAGTCGGTCGTCACCGTGTGACCGATCGTGCCCGCCCTGACCGCCCTCGATCGAGCTCGAAATTCGTCACTCCTAGACAGTTTCACGCTACGGATGCAGAAAAAAACCTGATCGCCGGCTAGTCCAGCGTTTATGTGCAAGATTTGATGACCTCCGAAAGATCATAGAGCGAGAATTTAAAGAAACCGTACCGGAAGCTCGGTTTACGGTCGCCGGAGCAAAAACTGGAAATTCTCTGCGGATTCTTCACGGTTGGCTTCCAAACTTGGAGGAGAGCAGCACGGTGGTCGCGCGCTACTGTTGCCTCTCTCGCTGGACCGTGAAAACGCCTGTGGAACGCTGCCCACGGGCGCCTGACTCTCGGCTAAGGCTAGGTCGCCGCGGTGGCGATCGTCTTTGGGCAAAGGAGGTCGGAGCTCGGGGTTTCTGGCGTTGAGGAGGTGGAGTGCGAGCTCAGGTGGCTGTCGAGCAGCTCAGGGACGAAGGAGGAGATGGTTTTGCTGGTTTTCCCGATTGAGCAGAGAGCTGCTGCGAGAAACAATGCCGCTGCTCGGGTTTGCCCGCGAGAAGATAAAGCCGACCGATTCCTGTTCGGCTGAGGCGGTGCCGGTCGCGTGGGGGCGCGAGCCAGCCGCCCTGGGTGCCAGCGCGCGGAGAGGGAAGCAGCTGGTGGCGCCGGTAGCTGCTCGGTGGCACAGCCGACAGCTGCTCGGTGGAATTTCCCACCGAGACTCTGACTTTGGGTGCAAGTTTCTCCTTCTTCCCTCTATGACATGTGGGTCCCACCCGGGGTTTTAACCTCTGAAATTTATTCCTAATCACTGTTGTAAACAGTGAGCCCCATAATACCCCTGGTGATTCAAATTATTCACCCCTGAGCCATTTGAATTGAATAGAATTCAAATTGGGTTCGGTTTGAGTGAATTTCAGCACAAGTTCAGTTTTGAATTCAAATAAAGTTTTAATTCGTCCCATTTAGCTCATGTCAAGATCAACTCCAAATGGAGTGAAAATTGGTGTGTGAGCTCACAAAAACGTGCTGAGTAAGAATATGCCTCACATTTTTAAATTCATGGGGTAAAAACAGTTTAAATTTGAATGTGGTTTCAAACTGTCCTCTTTCTATCTATACCCAAAATGACTTCAAAAAGGTTTTGAATTTGGGTGAAACTTGGCATGGACATCCTTAGCAAAGTGTAGGAGTTTTCCTAAGTCCAGCCCACCTACATCACATGTGGGAAATACCACTTTTGCAATATGTGAGTTTGTTCTCTATTGAGCATGTTGATGGTGGTTACATGCTCTTCATTTGTGTTCATCAACTTTCCTCAAATGAGGTGTGTGGTGTGGTGATGAACACTTCAAATGTGTGCCAAAACTGAGGCCCTTACATTCCTCCCCCCTTAAAAGAATCTCGTCCCGAGATTACAAAAGAAGAGATAGCGATGTAGTAGGGACTTACCCGTGTCGAGAAGCCATGAACTCCGGGTAATTTGAGCGAAGGAATTCCTCGCTCTCCCACGTCGCTTCTTCCACGGTGTGGTTACTCCAGAGGATCTCGTAGAACCACAACGTTCTGCTACGCGTGGTTCGGGCTTTCTCATCAAGGATTTCCACCGGATACTCATCATATGTTAAATCCGGTTTCAGCTCGCTGATGTCTTCGGTAGGAACAGCAGCTGTATGCTTCAAACATTTTCGCAGTTGCGAAACATGGAAAACATCACGGACACCAGCCAGAGATGTCGGTAGCTCCAATCTATACGCTGCTGGTCCACACTTCTCGGTGATAGTATAGGGTCCAATGAAACGGGGAGCGAGCTTTCCCTTCACACCGAACCGGTGCACGCCCTTCATCGGAGACACGCGTAGGTACACGTGTTCCCCAAAGTCAAAGTGCAACGGCCTACGCCTCTTATCAGCGTAGCTCTTCTGTCGGGATTGAGCGGCTTTTAAATTGGCTTGAATTGTCCGAACGCGCTCTTCGGCGTCGTTCACCACATCAACCCCGAATGTGACTCTTTCACCGGACTCGCACCAATTTAATGGGGTGCGGCACTTGCGACCGTAGAGAGCTTCGTAGGGTGCCATCTTGATACTCGCCTGATAGCCGTTGTTGTACAAGAATTCCACCAATGGTAGGTGATTATCCCAGTTCCTACCATGGTGGATGGCACATGCTCTCAACATGTCCTCCAGAACTTGATTCACCCTCTCTGTCTGGCCATCTGTCTGAGGGTGGTAGGCGGAGCTCCTAATCAGTTTAGTACCCAAAGAAGCGTGCAACTGCTCCCAAAAGCGAGATACAAACAATGCACCTCGGTCTGATACTATGGTCTTGGGTACACCATGCAGGCATAGAATCCTGGCAATGTATAACTCCGCATATCGGTTGGCATGGAAATGTGTATGCACGGGAATGAATTGAGCTGACTTGGTCAGTCGGTCAACGATCACCCATATGGAATCATGCTTGTTGGCTGTTAAGGGTAATCCCACAATAAAATCCATGCTCACATCTTCCCATTTCCATGCTGGAATTTTCAGGGGTTGCAGCAGCCCTGATTTCTTCATGTGATCAGCTTTCACTCGTCGGCACGTATCGCACCCGGATACGTACTTAGCTACCTCCCGCTTCATCCGTGTCCACCAAAATTTCTTTTTCAAATCTTGGTACATCTTGTTGCTGCCCGGATGAATGGAGTATTTAGACAGGTGACTTCATCGAGGATCTTTTTCCTCAACTCCATATCTCGGGGTACGACTATGCGGTCATTATACCACAGCGTCCCCTCATCATCTTTCCGGAAACATTTGATCTCTCCATTGTCTATCCGTCTCCGGAGATGTGCCATGCCTTTATCCGTCTTCTGAGCTGCAATGATGTCCTCCCTAATAGTAGGGATGAGGGCAAGGTTGTACAGCGATCCATAAGGAACCAAGTATAAACTTGGCTCTTCCTCCTCCACTGGTGTAATGGTGAGGTGATGGACATGTGATTTCTGACTCAGCGCGTCGGCAACCACATTCGCCTTGCCGGGGTGGTAATGGATCTCAATCTCATAATCTTTGGTCAGCTCTAACCACCTCCTTTGCCTCATGTTCAACTCTTTCTGGGTGAAAATATATTTCAAGCTCTTGTGGTCGGTGTAGAGATGCACCAGATTCCCCAGGAGATAGTGCCTCCACATTTTTAGCGCCAACACCACGGCAGCAAGCTCCAGATCATGAGTAGGGTAATGCTGCTCATGGTTCTGAAGTTGGCGTGAGCCATACGCGACCACACGTCCTTCCTGCATTAACACGCAGCCGAGCCCAATACCGGATGCGTCACAGTACACGTCGAAGGGCTTTGTTGTATCCGGCTGAGCTAAGACCGGGGCTGTTGTGAGATGCTTCACCAATGCTTGGAAGGCTCCTTCACACGCCGTGTTCCAAACATACTTCGTCCCCTTCTTCAGCAATTCTGTCATCGGTTTAGCGAGCTTGGAGAAACTTGGAATAAATCTCCGATAGTATCCCGCTAACCCGAGGAAGCTTCTGACTTCATGAACTGAAGTGGGAGCTTTCCATTTCAGCACTTGCTCTATTTTTCTTGGGTCAACCGCAATGCCTTCAGCTGATATGATATATCCCAAGAATGGCACTTGGCTGATCCAAAACTCGCATTTGCTGAACTTGGCGTAGAGCTTGTGGTCTCGTAATCGTTGAAGAACGACCCGCAAGTGTTCGGCATGTTCAGCTTCTGTCTTGGAGTACACCAAGATATTGTCGATGAACACTACCACGAACTTGTCCAGCTCCGGCATGAACACCGAATTCATGAGATACATGAAATGAGCTGGAGCGTTTGTGAGACCAAAGGACATGACGAGATATTCATATAATCCATATCTCGTTGAGAAGGCCGTCTTCGGGATATCCTCCGCCCGGATCTTTATCTGGTGATATCCAGAGCGAAGGTCCATCTTGGGGAACACACTTGCACCCACAAGTTGATCAAACAATATGTCGATGCGGGGCAGTGGGTACTTATTCTTGATGGTGACGGCGTTGAGCGGCCGGTAATCCACACACAGCCTCAGGGTTTCATCCTTCTTCTTCACGAACAACGCCGAGCATCCCCAAGGCGAGGAACTCGGCCTAATGAAACCCTTGCTCAACAGATCACTGAGCTGTTCTTTCAGTTCCGCCAGCTCATTTGGAGCCATCTTAAGGTGAGTTTCAGCTCTGGAAGTCCACAACAAAGTTGTAGAGTACTTCAATACCTTCCCAGAACTATATAGCACACCTCTCTCGGCTAAAAGACCTGTGAGTTATGCCCTGTTGAAGATCAGCAACCTTGCTGTCCCAAAACAGAGCACTCTGTTTTTCAGTCTTTTTGGAACTACAATCATCACTATCCCATTCTTATACCCAACCAGGGTCCTAAATGTTGAACCTATAGATTTTAATTCCTTGTTATCATTATTTTCATGCATATGCCTACATTAACTCGGTACTACGTTCCTCGCAAAAGAAAATCCTAACCGGATCATACCGGCATATACGTCTCAAGTGTGGCACTAAACGATCTCTCGCACACGTTTTCTACACGGATACATACGTGGTTAGTACCTGCAGAAGACCATACAATAATGGTGCACTCAAAGGTTGTTCAATCCAGGCAGTTCCATATTTAAAAGTAAATACAAACGCCCGTATCATTTCCATACGGCCGTCCTTGAGTTAGGTCACGTCTCAAGGTACGTGATCGTGTTTCAACACCACACGACGGGGAACCCGAGTAGGTCATGAACGGGTCGTCACGGTTGGGAATGTTATCAACCCAACAGATACCACCTACTGCCCTGCAGGGCACGCCGATGGCAAGCGCTGCGTATGTCTTCCTGGGCTATTTCCAGACGAACACACTCTCGCGTTACTGACCACGCGATGGGGTCTCCACTTACTTGCCTAATGAACGCTAGCAGCGTTGCATATGAACTCAGGGACATGAAGAGTCCAAGAGTTTCATATTGACGTCTCACACCAAGCTGTGAGACAAATCCCTGAACCACGTTCCTCGTCAGGGGGAGCTAACCGAAATTGAACCGCTTTTGGTGGCGTTCCTTACCATACTTACTAGAGCGTAGGTGCGTCGTTACATAATTGAAATTCAGAATTATAACACATAAGTTAGTCTTTGCCACTTTAAGTAACTATGCTAATATAGTCCTTACTTGGGCAACTACCGATTCCTCACCGTATAACTAAGTTTTCCCATAATGCAGTCATTAAGTACTGTGCTATCCCCACTGCAGCTCTGATACCAGGCTGTGGCAGACCGGAATCCGCTCATCCAGGATCGCAGAGGGTGGTGCCGCGCGATGCGACACCCGACAGCACACGTCATAAAAACACATTATATTACATGGGAAAACAAACTGAATGTACAAAATAGTACACTTCTCAGTTACAAACTAGGGTCTTTTATTACACAGCAGAAGTTTCTTTTATACAACTCACGCCCGCCTATCTAGCAAAAGTGGTTGCCCAGCCCTAGGGCAACCCACACTAGCTACACTCCTCAGCTCAGCGCGGCGTGTACGGCTCCCACTCAGCCGTGGTCCCCGACGGAGGGTAACCTTCGCCGGTGGACTCGTACTCCGAGTCCGTGGGTGGCTCCTCCCTGTAAAACACTTAAGCAGCAACCATGAGCACGAAGGCTCAGCAAGGCTTAACCGACTCACCTAAGCATGAAACTCTACATGAGGTATACCAAGACATGGGATAGCAATGTTGCAGCAAACGGACATGCCTACACGTTCATCCTTAGTTCATCTTTTAGAAACAAGTTAACGGTTCATAAAACTGAAATTTAGTGAGCAATATTTGGTGGCACACATGTAACAATACAATTATTTCAATCAGCAATATTGAATCAACATGTTTCATCCATTTATCTACGTCATGACTCAGTGACCAAGTGGTACTCTTCACCGCGAGGGACGGCGAATCGACTCGATATACACCTGCAGGGAAACCCAAAGAGCACGTCACGTACGCCCACCCGTGGAGCTGCACAGCATGCTCTCTCGATGTCGTACGGGACAACCTTTCACCCAACAGCCCAAACGTCGAACTGGTCGCACCGAAACGAGCAGGAGGTTCCCCACATGGAGCATCTCTCTATGCCCGTTGGCAGATTTCCACCTTGCTGCCCTCAGCCTACACCTATAAATCGGTGTGTTATGCCTCGACGCCCGGAGGTTTAGGCTACATCGGTTTATCGGGGCCCATATATCCGATATGCCATCGTTACGTTCAAACTTGATCAGCGTGGGCCGCACACGGCTCGGTCCTCAATCGACACGGACAGGGCTGCGCACACAAGACTCCCTCTTGCTGCGCCATAGCCCCTGCCCAGTCTCCTTTTCATTACTAGTGTGATCTCACATCACTCAACCGAACCCGTGTGTTCCCAAGCCTAAACTCGCGAGTAGATTCCAACTACTCGACTTGTACCGAAGTCCTATGGAACATTAAGCATAGCCTGTCTACTCGAGGTCTTAGACACTACCCTCACTCTTTTAGGAACCTTTGTTTATGCAAGTGGTGTTTCATTCATCCTATACCTAATGCACAATCATACTTCATATGACACATGTAAACAAAGTAAGACTTATAAAAGGGTTAATGCAAACCAGGGCTTGCCTTGTTGCTGCTGGTCAGTAGTTAGTTCTTCGTCCGGAAGATGGAAATCCAGCACTTCCGGGGTCTCTTCTTCAATGGCTACACGTTGAATACAATACTACACATAAATTTAAATGCAAATGTGTAAACTTAAATACATAATTGCTAATAACTCTAACTAGCCCTCCCCTTTGGTTCTGAAATTTTTATGGTGGATTGGTAGTGTCCTAACCAGAGTTGTGATCAAGTTTTATTTGAAACAAAGTTCAATTGAACCTTGTACAAATAAAAGCCTCTTTGGTCAATAATTGAGCCTCTAAGTAATTCCAGGATTTTTCATGGCTCCCACCATTACTTTCTGGAAACTAGAATTTAGGATGGTTCTAATGGAGTTGGTTTCAGGTCATTTGAAGAATTGTACAGAAAGTTATGTCCTAATTAAGATTGGAGAAAATCTGAAAAATGTTTCTGTACATTTTTATATTGTCCCTGGGCAGTTCCCTTAATCACCCAATTAGGGTAACTAATGAACTTGGATGAGTCTGAAAATTTTTACTGGGATTCAGGGATTTTCCAATGAACCTGTCAGCCGAATTTCAGAATTTTTCATAAAGTAGTTCTCCAGATAAAATTCCCAACAGTTTAAACTTTAGGGATTTAATTCTAGAAAACTATTCACTTTCATGAGCTGAATTTGGTATTGCTGGAAAGTGCTCAGAGAGCTGAATCCAACAAAATTTGGTTCACCCGATTTAGAGCTTTCTAGCCAACGTTATGAGGATTTGAGGTTTGGAAGAATTCTGAAAATCGGGGGAAAAGTTTAAACTCTCGGGGCCCGCAGGGACACGTGTCGAGCGCGGAGGTGTCCGGCACACCGGGGATACCACACGTGTCGAGCGCGGAGGTGTCCGGCACACCGGAGCTCACAGGGTATTTGCGTGCCACCACAGCCGATCCCTGGCCGCACCCGATCCTGGTTTAAATTCTTCAGCCACTGATACGTGGGCCAGCCGGCTTCGTCTTCCACCCGCTGTTCTCTCAAGCCCGCGCCGCCGACCTCGCCGGAGCAGACTTGGGGCTCGCCGGATCGCCGCTGCCGGACCTCCCATGGTCTGAAACTCACCGGCAGGGGGTTGTCGACGTCGAGGAACACGTCGGTGGTGACAGGTCGGGCTGGGGTGACCGGAAATAGCTCGGCGACGTGCCGCGGCCTCGGTTGAGGTTCGACACCGTCGACCGTGGTTTCTAACACCACCAACACCTCGAACAAACGGCCCTACAGCACCAGTGTACCTCTAGGAAGCTCGACAAGGTGTCAAAAGGGTTCAGGGATGGCGGCAAGTCGGTCGTCACCGTGTGACCGATCGTGCCCGCCATGACCGCCCTCGATCGAGCTCGAAATTCGTCACTCCTAGACAGTTTCACGCTACGGATGCAGAAAAGAACCTGATCGCCGGCTAGTGCAGCGTTTATGTGCAAGATTTGATGACCTCTGAAAGATCATAGAGCGAGAATTTAAAGAAACCGTACCGGAAGCTCGGTTTACGGTCGCCGGAGCAAAAACTGGAAATTCTCTGCGGATTCTTCACGGTTGGCTTCCAAACTTGGAGGAGAGCAGCACGGTGGTCGCGCGCTACTGTTGCCTCTCTCGCTGGACCGTGAAAACGCCTGTGGAACGCTGCCCACGGGCGCCTGACTCTCGGCTAAGGCTAGGTCGCCGCGGTGGCGATCGTCTTTGGGCAAAGGAGGTCGGAGCTCGGGGTTTCTGGCGTTGAGGAGGTGGAGTGCGAGCTCAGGTGGCTGTCGAGCAGCTCAGGGACGAAGGAGGAGATGGTTTTGCTGGTTTTCCCGATTGAGCAGAGAGCTGCTACGAGAAACAATGCCGCTGCTCGGGTTTGCCCGCGAGAAGATAAAGCCGACCGATTCCTGTTCGGCTGAGGCGGTGCCGGTCGGGTGGGGGCGCAAGCCAGCCGCCCTGGGCGCCAGCGCGCGGAGAGGGAAGCAGCTGGTGGCGCCGGTAGCTGCTCGGTGGCACAGCCGACAGCTGCTCGGTGGAATTTCCCACCGAGACTCTGACTTTGGGTGCAAGTTTCTCCTTCTTCCCTCTATGACATGTTGGTCCCACCCGGGGTTTTAACCTCTGAAATTTATTCCTAATCACTGTTGTAAACAGTGAGCCCCATAATACCCCTGGTGATTCAAACTATTCACCCCTGAGCCATTTGAATTGAATAGAATTCAAATGGGGTTCGGTTTGAGTGAATTTCAGCACAAGTTCTGTTTTGAATTCAAATAAAGTTTGAATTCGTCCCACATAGCTCATGTCAAGATCAACTCCAAATGGAGTGAAAATTGGTGTGTGAGCTCACAAAAACGTGCTGAGTAAGAATATGCCTCACATTTTTAAATTCATGGGATAAAAACAGTTTGAATTTGAATGTGGTTTCAAACTGTCCTCTTTCTATCTATACCCAAAATGACTTCAAAAAGGTTTTGAATTTGGGTGAAACTTGGCATGGACATCCTTAGCAAAGTGTAGGAGTTTTCATAAGTCCAGCCCACCTACATCACATGTGGGAAATACCACTTTTGCAATATGTGAGTTTGTTCTCTATTGAGCATGTTGATGGTGGTTACATGCTCTTCATTTGTGTTCATCAACTTTCCTCAAATGAAGTGTGTGGTGTGGTGATGAACACTTCAAATGTGTGCCAAAACTGAGGCCCTTAGAGTGTATGGCTAAGATATCGCAAAATAGCCTTTACGAAGGGGCTACTAGGATGTACGGACCCACCGAGGTTTCACCGGCAGGCTCGAATCTCCATTCTCCCACCCACGGGCCCCCTCTTGTGCCATGCAGTTCCCAGGGCAGTCCTTCTCGACTCCCATTCCCCATGCCATCCAATGGTCCATAACAATCTAGAAACACACCTAATTATTCTGCTAAGCCGCACCCATATTTGGCCTTGTGGTGGCACTGTTTTCCTGTCATGTGCTCGCATGAACCGGTCCTTAGATCTAAGACAAACAACCACCATCTCCTTCAGCATAACCATGAAGCAACCTTGCCTAGATCTCCGTGATTATATGCTCATTAACATCATCATATTCTCATCAACTTTAATCTCTATGAGTGAAGTAGCTAACAAGTTTATTTCAGTCTCCCGAATCCCGTAAGTTAAGCGAAGCAAAAGAAAAAATGACCATACCCGACTCAACAATTTTCCCGGCGACAAGGTTGGCTAATAAAGCTATGAAACTCCTACGAAAGGGTTTCCCATCAAGTTGACACGAGCATGCAATTTTAACAAACAAAACAGTTTTAAAACTTAGGTTCAATATGGTCAAGGGGCACTTGCTTGCTCCCGTGGTTCGTGTTGCTTAAGCGTCTCGAAGTCTTGGTGCTGTAACTCCTCGTAGACATCATCTTGAGCGTGTACTTCTTCTCACGACCACTCACATACAAAATTTACAGCAATCAATTATCATGCACAAACTTTACTCAAGATGCAATGAGGCGGATGAATGCAATTCCTATGGTACAGTTTATAAAAATCAGTTTGTACATGTTCTTGCATATTTTTAGTAGGCTTCAATGGGGTTTTATGGTGAACAAGGCTGCTGGGATCAAGTGTGAATGTGGTTATGATCTTGACACACTTTGTCGATCAATTCCACCGTTCAAAATTGACCAAAACATGGTATATCCACACGCAGAATTTTCTGCTCGCAGGAGGTGGAGAAAACGGGTGCGTAGAAACAGCGGCGACATTGTAAGAGGGGTAACGGAAACCTACCTCACTTGTTCCTCCTCTCTTCCTTGTGGCAGTACCTCCTTCCTTGCAATGGCAGCAGCGGGAGATTTTCTATGGACAGTTACGAGGCTGCGGCTAGGGCAGAACGTCGGGGGCTTCTTCTCCGGCGACGGCGAGGCGTGACGGAGCTCCAACAGCGGCCAAACTCCAGCTGGGGGGCGGCGACTTGAGCTGGCAGCAAGGGAGGGTGGTGGCCAGGGCTTTTGGGGTGTATGGGTGGTGGCTACGGGGGGAGGGTTATCTTTATAAGTGGGGAAAAGAGCTAGCGAGGCTAGGATTTTAACAACCCAATTATCCAATGGCTGAGATTTAATTTTAAAAGAGGTGGGAGCTAGAGGCTGGGATTTTATTATTTATTTTACACCAATGTCTGAGATTAATTGAGAAAATAAAAGCCCACAAAAATATATAAAGGTAGGGGCGGGGAGGGTTTCCCCCTAATGGGCTGCGGCCAAGGGGTTGGAGCCCATTACGGTCCCCCCCCCACTAATTGGGGCGGCCGAAATTGGGGGAAATTCCCCCAAAATGTGGGGAAAAAATTCCCTAGGGGAATTTCGGGAAATTTGGGAAAATTAGGAAAATTGGGAAAACTTAGGGAAATTAGGGGAGAGGGGAATTTGGGGGAAATTGTGGGTGGCCAAATTTGGCGATTTTATTTACTTTTTTATTTTTATTTTTATTTTTATTTCTTTCGTTTTCTATTTATTCTCATTGTTTTCCATTTTATTTCCTATTGTTATTTTATTTGCTTCTCTATATGAAAAATGTATGCAATGCATGGTAGTAATTTTAAGGGTGTTACAAACCTAACCCCTTGAAATGAATCTCGCCCTCGAGATTCCATAGAGTGGAGAAAAGATGAGTGAATTCAGCCTTGAGGTCTTCCTCACGTTCCCATGTAGTTTTGGCTTCCGTGTGGTGGCTCCATTGTACCTTGCACCAACGGATAACTTTGTTCCTCGTGACCCTTTCCTTCACGTCCAAGATTTTGATGGGGTGTTTCGCGTAGGTCAGATACTCCTGAAGTTCTAGCTCATTCAACGGCACTTATTGTTCCAGCACTCTTAGGCACTTCTTGAGCTGAGATACGTGAAATACATCGTGCGCGTCAGAGAGGTGAGTTGGCAGCTCTAGTTGATAGGCTACCTCTCCTCGCTTTCTCAGAATCTTAATGGCCCGATGTAGCGAGGTGCTAACTTGCCTTTGACGTTGAACCGTCGTTGGCCTCGGATAGGCGACACCATGAGATACACGACGTCTCCAACTTCGAAGGTCAAACTCCTTCGCCTATTGTCTTCATAGCCCTTTTGACGTGACTGAACAGCCTTCAAGTTTTCAAGTATCATTTGGACATGCTTTTCTGCGTCTTGCAGCACTGCGGGTCCAAATACTTGGCTTTCTCCGGTCTCATTCCAGAACAGCGGTGTTCTACACCTTCTACCATACAATGCTTCGAAAGGTGACATCTTCAAGCTGGCTTGGTAACTATTTTGTATGAGAATTCAGCATATGGCAAGCTTTTGTCCCAACTACGCCCATGTTTCAAGGCGCAAGCTCTCAGCATGTCTTCCAAAATCTAATTTGTCCTCTCAGTTTGCCCATCGGTTTGTGGGTGATATGCAGAGCTGAAATTCAATCGTGTACTCATGGCTTCATGCAGCTTCTTCCAGAACCTAGAGGTAAATTTAGAACCTCAATCTGAAACTATCCTCTTCGGAACTCCATGACGGCACACGATTTGCTCCAAATGCAGCACGGCTAATTGTGCCACGGTGTACTCAGTCCTAACAGGAATAAATTGGGCTGATTTCGTCAATCGGTCCACGATAACCCAAATAGAGTCATAGCCCGACTGAGTACGTGGCAAACTGACTATGAAATCCATGCTAATGTCTTCGCACTTCCACTCGCGCACTTTCAGTGTCTGCAATAATCCAGCGGGTCTTTGATGTTCGTACTTCACCCGTTGGTACGTGTCGCATAAGGCAACATATTCAGCAATTTCCCTTTTCATACCATCCCACCAATAGCATGTTTTCAGGTCCTTATACATCTTCATACAACCGGGATGTATGGAATAAGACGAGTCATGTGCCTTCTTTAGTATCGTGTCGCGGATGTGCTTCACGTTAGGCACACAAATCCTTTTCTCTACGAAAGCATGCCATTCCCATCTTCTTTGAAATCCTTCTCTATACCTTGTCGGATTTTTTCCTTGATTTCCTTTATTTCCTCATCCGTTGCTTGGCCATCTCGTATCTCTTGTTCCAGCGTTGAGTTCAGTTCTACCACCTCCATCTTGTTCAAGAACCCGAGATGTAATCGTCCAAACTCCTTACGCAGCTCGGGTGGCAGCTCCCGAACCGTGAGTTGGTGACAAGCCCCCTTTCAGCTCAATGCATCAGCTACCACATTGGCCTTTCCGGGGTGATAGTTGATTCCTATTTCATAATCCTTGATGGGTCCCAACCATCGACATTGCCTCAAATTCAGATCCATTTGCTTGAATATATACTTGAGGATTTTGTGATCCATGTAGACCTCACATCAGTGACCAAGAATATAATGCCTCCAATTCTTCAAGGCATGTACCAAGGCTGCAAGTTCCAGATCGTGTGTAGGGTAGTTCATCTTGTGTTTCTTTAGTTGTCTTGATGCATAGGCTACCACTTGGACTCCTTGCATGACCACACATCCAATCCCTTGTCTTGATGCGTCACAATATATATCAAAACTCTTGCTCACGTCCGGCAATACCGAAACCTGCGCTGTTGTTAATCTCTTCTTTAGCTCCTCAAAGCTGTCTTGACATGCTTGTGTCCACCGAAATGCTTCCCCCTTCATCAGCAATTCCGTCATAGGCTTCGCTATTTTGGAGAAATCCTTGATGAACCGGCAGTAGTATCCAGCCATCCCAAGGAAACTCCTAATGTCCCTCACATTCTGTGGTTGGTTCCATTTCAAAACATCCCTCACTTTTCCAGGATCAACGGATACTCCTCCTTCGGAGATGATGTGGCCTAAAAACAATATCTCCTTTAGCCAAAACTGACACTTTCTGAACTTAGCATACAATTGATGCTCTCGCAGATTCTGCAATGCCAATCTCAAGTGTTCCTCATGTTCTTCCTTGCTTTTTGAATACACCATGATGTCGTCGATGAAAACCACTACGAACTTGTCCAAGTACTCCATGAAGACCTTATTCATGAGGTACATATAGTATTCAGGTGCATTCGTCAACCCATATGACATAATGGTATATTCATACAAACCATACCGGGTTCGAAATGCAGTCCTGGGTATGTAGGAGGTCTTAATCTTCAGCTGGAAGTATCCCGACCGAAGATCAATCTTAGAGGAAATTTGGGCACCCTTCATTTGATCGAATAAGTCCTCTATGCGGGGCAGCGGGTATTTATTCTTGATCGTCACTTCGTTGAGAGACCTATAATCCACATACATCCTTTGGATCCCATCTTTCTTGTCCACGAATAGCACGGGGGGCTCCCCACGGTGAGAGCTTGGGCGTATGAAACTCTTATCTAGATGCTCCTGAATTTGCTTCTGGAGCTCCACTAATTCATTAGCAGGCATCCTATATGGCCTCTTAGCTATAGGTGCAGTTCCAGGTACTAAATCAATGGCAAATTCAATGTCCCGATCAGGTGGCATACCTGGAACTTCTTCCAATAATATATCTGAATATTCTCGAACCACCGGAAAGCCTTCCAATGTCACTTCTTCGATGTGGTTCAACACTGACTTCTCGGTTGCTGGTTCGGCTGCCTCGAACTCAATATGAGTACCGAGCTCACTCGTCAATTGCACGATCCTCTGAGAGCATTGAATTATTCCGTTATACTTGCTTACCAATCCATTCCAAGTATTAGATCAATCCCTTGGGAATCCAAGACGGTAAAGTTGGCAAGAAAATCTAACCCCCTTATTTTAAGACTTACTTTTGTACATACTATATTTGTAGGAGCTAGAATTCAGATTTGAGAGAAACGGTTTCCCAACTATATGCATCAAGGTGTATGAACTAAGCAACTTCTTTTATTAATTTCAGCCTATATGAGTTTGTGAACAAGTGCCAAAGCATCTCACATCTCTCTACTATGTGTGGATGTGGACATTCGTCGAAGCGTCCCACAACTCACACCAAGCACACAACACAAGCAATCATCATGAAATTTCAGCACACCACTCTTATTCAAGCTACTATGCGTTCTTATCACAACTTTATTCAATGGGAAACCTAGACTTAATCGTGAGAACCGATGCTGTTCTTGCCGTGTGATTGGGGCGGTCCATACATGGGTGCACGCCATGGTGAGTCGGCAGTCCTTGTAGGGATAGATGATGCTGGTGCTCCATTTGTTCCCGGTTGGCACGAGTATCCTCTTGTTTTTCAAGCAAGTACAACTACTTGCGGAGGTAGCGGATCTCTTCTTGTGCGCTTCCGTAGTGGTTTCCTAACTCCACGAGCAACCTTTGAGACTTGTCAGCAGCTTGTGGGTTGGAAAGAGATCCTCCATGGGGTCCAATGATCTTCCTTGTACCACTCTTCCGATATCGGTGCAGCTCAAAGGTAGTGTTCTCAAGCTGCTCACAGAAGGCGTAGCACAGTCCGGTGATTGCATCCCATGCAGCATCATCAATAGCTTCTGCCCTTGTAGCTCTCCAAGTGGGTGTGAAGTGCCGAGTGACAACCCTATCGTTAGATAGGATGGTTACCTCAGACTTCTACTCTTCATGTCTGAGACGAGGGACTTTCTTGAGGAGATACTCCGGGTATAGGCTGCAGCAATACAGGAACTCTCTAAGCTCCTTGGATATGTGTCCTCCCTCCATCCCGTCGGACCGGAACTCTTCAACTAAACGGTTGGACTGTTCATCACCTTCATTCATGGCCTCAGCAGTGGGTGGCTCCTCTTCGGATTCTTCTCCTTCCGACGTAGCTTCATGAGGCTCCGCCGGGTGTAAGCCCGCGTGAAATCCTCCTGAGGTGCATACCAATGCTGCTGTTCTTGTGGATCATCTTCCATGTCTTCTTCGATCAGGTCCACCTCTTCCGGATCCTCTTTCTCATGCATGGAGCTACTGACTTCATCTTCCTCATGGTGTTCCATCTTCACCTATTCCCAATATGGTCCACCAGACACCTCAATGGGGATAAGTGCACTCCCAAGTGGTGGTGGATGAGTCCTTATGCGTGCTATGCTCCTAGTCACCGGCATCTATAAATAAGACATGAGAAACTTTAGGGAAGAAGAAAATAACTCCAAAACTTCAGAAGCTATGAAGCAAGGAAACAAAAGTGTGGCTGTCTAAAAGAAAAGAAGGAAGATAGCTGAAAATAGCACTTTGTTGTGGCTGAATTGACAAGAAAAGTACAGCAGCAAGCAATTTTCGAAAATAACAGTTTAGAGGGGTGTTCCTATGTGTCTTAGAGAGTCCATTGTACCTAGGCTTGCATCCTACGGTAAACGTGGCTCTGGTACCAATTTGTGACACTCGGTTCCAAAAAACGAACCAAGTGAATGCATATGTGTGCCCAGGATGTTCATCACACATACACAGCTTTATCACAAACTGAACTCAGAATATAACCACGTACAAATGATGTTTAAGTAATTTGTTACATTGACTCAATGTCTCACTTATAAGTCGCTAACTTATACTTGTAGCGGAAGACTTATAACGACAGCGGAAAATGACTAAGACGATGGGGCTCCACTCTGACTCCACAGGCATGTTGACAGTAGTGCGCACGCCTAGTACTCCACCTGTTCCTCGAAGTATTCTTCTCCTGTAGCTGATGTATATGTGGGAACGCAAGGGTGAGTACATGTCGTACTCAGCAAGTGCGGGAAAAATATGACATGTAGCTTACAACAAGGTAGGGAATAAAGAGGCTCATTGCAGGAAGCAAATTTTATTACACAAACATGGTAAAAACAGCAACTATTTCTAGGTGAGTTAAATCCCAACATAACCAAGTAATTCAGCAACATTCTTTCATCATAATACACCATTTATCATGCTTCAACCAGCCAACAATCTTTCTCAAGTTCATCTCATACTCATAAGTACACATAATCATCTCATTTTCATAGAACCAAAACCAAAATCATTGTCATGATCAAACACAGTCCCAAAACCAGCCCCAATGACCATACCATAACCATACCCGAAAAACCATCCCATGTTTTGCCTCTAATCATGGAATTTGGCCAGGTGCTTGTAACCGGAAGCACGGCTGTCATGATAGTTTTACACTCTGCAGAGGTGGCAGCACTTTACCCACAAGTTCGTGATCTCGTCACCCTTCGGTGACTAGAGAAAACCTCCATTACACAAGTAAACAACCATCGGTGTATGGCCAAGGGATCACAAAATAGCCTTTGCAATGGGGCTACTAGGATGTACGGACCCACCGAGGTTTCACCGGCAGACTCGAATCTCCGTTCTCCCACCCACGGGCCCCCTCTTGTGCCATGCAGTTCCCAGGGCAGTCCTTCTTGACTCCCATTCCCACGCCATCCAATGGTCCATAACAAACTAGAAACACACATAATTATTCAGCTAAGCCGCACCCATATTTGGCCTTGTGGTGGCACTATTTTCCTGACATGTGCTCGCATGAACCGGTCCTTAGATCTAAGACAAGCACCCACCATCTCATTCAGCATAACCACGAAGCAAGCTTGCCTAGATCTCCGTGATTCTATGCTCATTAACATCATCATATTCTCATCAACTTTAATCTCTATGAGTGCAGTAGCTAACAAGTTTATTTCAGTTTCCCGAATCCCGAAAGTTAACCGAAGCAAAAGAAAAAACGACCATACCCGACTCAACAATTTTCCCAGCGACAAGGTTGGCTGATAAAGCTAGTAAAATCCTATGAAAGGGTTTCCCATCAAGTTGACACGAGCATGCAATTTTCACAAAAAAAAAACAGTTTCAAAACTTAGGTTCAATATGGTCAAGGGACACTTGCCTTGCTCCCGCGGTTCATGTTGCTCAAGCGTCTTGAAGTTTTGGTGCTGTAACTCCTCATAGACAGCCTCTTGAGCGTGTCCTTCTACTCACGACCACGCACATACAAAATTTACAGCAATTAATTATCATGCACAAACTTTACTCAAGATGCAATGAGGTGGATGAATGCAATTCCTATGGTGCAGTTTATAAAAATCAGTTTAGTAGTCTTCCATGGGGTTTTATGATGAACAGGGCTGCTGGGATTAAGTGTGGACGTGGTTATGATCTTGACACACTTTGTAGATCAATTGCACCATCAAAAATTGACCAAAACTTGGTCTGTCCACACACAGAATTTTCTGCTCGTAGGGGGTTCAGAAAACGGATGCGTAGAAACAGCGGCGACGTTTTAAGAGGGGTAACAGAAACCTACCTCACTTGTTCTTCCTCTCTTCCTTGCGGCAGGACCTCCTTCCTTGCAATGGCAGCAGCGGGATATTTTCTATGGAGAGTTACGACGCTGCGGCTAGGGCAGAACGTCGGGTGCTTCTTCTCCTACGACGGCGAGGCGTGACGGAGCTCCGACAGAGGCCAAAATCCAGCTAGGAGGGCGTGGCGACTTGAGCTGGCAGCATGGGAGGGCGGCGGCCAGGGTTTTTGGGGTGTAGGGGTGGCGGCTAGGGTGGGGGGAGGATTTTATTTATAAGGGGGAAAAAGAGTTTGGGAGGCTAGGATTTTAGCAACCCAATTACCCAATGGCTGAGATTTAATTTTAAAAGAGGTGGGAGCTAGGGGCTGGGATTTTATTATATATTTTCCACCAATAGCTGAGATTAATTGAGAAAATAAAAGCCCACAAAAATCCAAAAGGTGGAGGCGGTTAGGGTTTCCCCCCCTAATGGGCTGCGGCCAAGGGGGTGGGGCCCATTAAGGTCCCCCCCCCCTAATTGGGGCAGCTGAAATTTTGGGAAATTCCCCCGAAATGTGGGGAAAAATTCTCTAGGGGAATTTCGGGGAATTTGGGAAAAATTAGGAAAATTGAGAAAATTAGAGGAGAGGGGAATTTTGGGGGAAAATTAGGGGTGGGCAAATTTGGCTATTTTATTTATTATTTATTTTTATTTCTTTCCCTTTTCTATTTATTTTTGTTATTTTACATTTTTATTTCCTATTATTATTTTATTTGCTTCTATATTCCTCTCTTTATTTCCTTTTTCTTTTAAATGCTTCTCTTTATGAAAATGTATGCAATGCATGGTTGTAATTTTGAGGGTGTTACAGTGTACGTCCTGTTGGAACATCGACATGAACATTCCATGTCTTATTTCCCTCCTCGCCTTCTTCCTTGGCGAGGTAACGCGGCATCTCCACATACCAGAAATATTGAAGCATCAGCTTCAACAATTCCGGATATCCGCTGCGTTGAGAACAGTGGGATACCACCCATCCGTTTTCTAGTTGTTAATCCTCTACCATCTGTGGAAACATATTTGAAAAAGGTCAAATATTAATTTCAACAGTAAATCAGTGAGTTATAACATAAAACATGTCATTGAACTCATAAAACCTGGAAACACAAATCAGACATAGAACAAATTTGATTTCTGGTCTGCTGCCCAAACTGACAGCCTTGACAAGTTTCCCTTTTAAACTAATTTAGACCATGCTAAAGGCAAAACAAGTTCTGGGGATCAACATCAAAGTTAAAGTTAACTTCAATAGATTTCAACAATGTGTTTGTTTGCCTTCAGATCTGTCCTGGTTCAAAAGTTATGAGATGTCAAAGTTGACAGAATTTCTGGAGAAAATCGGACAGGACCTCCCCATATGAGGTACTGATTTGATCCAAGAATTCCAGTTAACTCTATACCACATTTGACAAAACTTTCTGTTATAAAGTTGTAACCCATCTCATGAAATTTTCAAAACTACCTCATTTTCTATTTGCGGATTTTTATGCCAGAAGTTATGCTCATTTTACAGAGTAACAGATAGTATTTGCTCTGTCTTTCTGGACAGTTTCAACTCTACTACATTTTTCGACTAGTTAAGAGATGATACATCTTTGGACATCAATATAAAAGTTTTAAAGGTTTTCTAAATCTTTCCATAAATATATCATATGACCCCAACATCGAAAGAACTCGACCTCTAACCTCTTTCTAACTTCAGCATTATTTCAGCTGAAAACAGAGGACTCTGTCCTTAGTCTTACTTAAGTTGGAAGCTTCCTTATTTTGGAAATCCTGATTAAGGGAAGGAGTTAATTCAAAGTTTTAGTGCTCTGGATCCAAACTTTCAAGTTTTACAATGATGTTGATCATTTAGTGAACTGTGATGTTGAAGCGTCACCCAGTTCATGCCGGTACTACGTTCCTCACAAAGAAAACCTATACTGGTCTTAGCCGGCTTCGTTAATTCAGTGGCAGTAAACGTCTCTCTCACACGTATGCTACTCGTCTACCGATCTGTGGTTAGACTACCTGCAATTAAACCACACAATCATCCGGTTCGGCTGCACACCGAACCCGGTCCCAATACTGTTCCATACAACCGTCCATCGTCACTCGCACGGTTGTTCTCAAGCCAAACACGCCTTGAGCAACATGTTCATGTTACTAACCATGTGACGGGGTCTCCCCTACTTGCCCGTAGCGCGCCAGGGAAGGTCGTTGCTCGAATACCCCAAACGACATGAAGAGTCGTAGAGAATACTAAAGTTGGCTGGGTTACCTGCCACCCGTGAGGCTCCACCCTTCAGCTTGTGCGCACTGGTGGACAGCACTTACATGCACCCCCCATGACATATGACGTCCCGAGATGCATGATTTTCCGACATAACAAATAGGTTATATTGCCATTTTCTATACACGCATCCTTATATGGGTTAATAACTAATAACTTGTTCCTCACCGAGTTTTTGAAAAGTTAACCTTTTTAAGTGCGTTAAACCTCATCGGAGCTTTGATACCATGCTGTGAGGACCCGACGGTCCCGACAAGCCAGGATCTCGCTGAGGGGGTGCTGCGTTGCACAACACCGAATAACACACATAAAAGGCATAAAGCGGAAGCAAAATTTTATTACATAAACTTGTTTATGAACATAGTTACATCAAAATAACATTAATTCTACACTCGCAGGCATAGACTAAGCAAAAGAAGTTCACGTTCAGCCCGTGAACGTGTCCTCACTAGAACACACACACAATAACATGGCGGCGTGCACGACTCCCACTCGACGGTAGTTCCCTCTTGGGGGTCCGGTGTCCGTCTCCTCCTCGAGAGCATCCATCTCATAGCACCCTGCAAATGCTTCAAACACAAGCAGTGAGCATGATGGCTCAGCAAGACTGCCCTGTGTCACCTGCACATGAAACTCTACATGCTGGGTTTGCAGAGTATAGTAGGAAAGTATGTTGCAAAAGACACGCTTAAATAGTTGACTCTTACTTTCAAGTTTTAGCCACAAGTTAGTGGGGAACCTTGTGCCGAGACACATAATAAAGCCGCAATCAAACAAGAAACGCATTTCTCTTATCTGCTTTGTCTAAGGTTGAAAAGAACTTTAATTGGCTCTAAACTAAAGCATTTAATTAAAAAACAATGTAAAGCTTTCAACCAGCAACATTTTAACATGACACTAGCCTGTTCTTTCTATGTTACAGTAGAGTAAACAAGTGGTACTCACGGACCACGAGGGACGGCGATTATAATTGATTTACACCTGCAAGGTTACCCGAAAAACCCGTCACAAACGCCCATATTCGATGTTGCCTACAGAAACCACCACGGACGTTGTATGCAACGACCTTTCACCCGTTAGCCAAGTGTTGAACCGGTCCTATCGTCCCGAGCAGGAGGTCTCTGCATGGAGCATCTGCAGTGCCCGCCAGCCGATTTACACCTTGCTGCTCTCAACCTACCCTCTGGACGACAAGCAATGTCTCAACATATCGCTACCCAAATTACATCGGTTTCCTGGTTCCCATATATCCGGTAGGTCTTCGGTACTGCTCTAGCTTGTTCAACAGGCCCACACACGGCTCGGTCCTCAATCGACACAAGAAGAACTATGGCACCCAGGCCCCAAAGTCCTGCTGCCCTTACTCTCTGCTCGGTCTCATTTTTCTTGCCATGTGAATCATTGTATATCTTTCCAACTAAGTATTGTGCCTCTAGCCTATTCTCGCGAGTAGTTCCAACTACTCGACCGAATCCTGCACTAATTTAGCATTGCAGTGGCAACTCGAGGTTTAAAACATAAGCCCAAAACCTCTGGTTCTCTTGGTTATGCATTTGAGTTTCCAAACAAGACTCTAATGCACAATTGTACGAAATACATAAAATAAGTGATCAAAACATAAGACTTTATAAAATGGCTAATGCAAACCGGAGCTTGCCTTGCTTCTGGTCATGAGCTAACTGTTCCTCTGGAGTAATGAAGTCTAACACCTCCGGATCCTCTTCGAGTTTAGCGACTACATGAAATAAACATACAACGCGTGTCAACTTAAATGCATTTGAGTTATTTTGATATTGTAAAGACTATAAGTATAGCTAGACAATCCTATTGACTCTTAAATTTTTACTGTGGTTTGGAGACAACCTAAACAGGGACTTGGCCAAATTTCATTTGAAGCAAAGCTCATTTGAGCCCTGCACAAATAAATGTGTGTTTGGCCATAATTAGAGCCCTTATGGTTTTTTAAGGATTTTCATGGATCAAGCCATGACCTTCTGGAAACTATATTTTCAGATGGTTCAAATGGAATTGGTTTCATCTAATTTGAAGCATCCTAGCAAAAGAAATGAGCTACACATGTTCAGAGAAAATCTGAAACATGTTTCAGGACATTTTTCTTTTTCTTTGGACCAGTTTCCTTAATCACACCATTAGGTGGATCAAATGAGATCTTATGGATGTGAAATTTTTATGAGGCTCAGGGATATCACAAGGAACATTTCAGAATTTTCCACTAAATGGTTCTCCAGTTAAAATTCTAAACAGTTTAAATTTTGGAGAATTAATTCTAGAGAAATAAAGGTTTTCATGGAGCGAAACTTAGTTTGCTAGAAAGTACTCAGGGAGCTGAATCCAAAAAATTTGGTTCACACGACCTGGACATTCCTAGCAAAAGTTGTGTGTGTTTGAAGTTTGAACTAAAAACTGAAATTCAGAAAATATTTAAAACACTGCATGTGGGTCCCATGCACAGTGTCTTCCCCTTCCTCGTGCCAACCGCGCTTGAGTGGCTGGCCCTTCGGCGAGGGTCGCCGGAACTGGGTTCCCGGCCACCTTCCGGGGCCAAACTCGCTGCCTCCCCCATTTTCGACCTGCTGAATCCATTTTAGGGGTCACCGGCTGCCGGCGATCACCAGAAACGGGTGTGCACCGGTGACAGTCGCCGCCTGTGTTCCGGCGAGGTCGGTTAGGCTCAATTCTTCACAAAATTGTCTGTTTTTTTTGCTCTAGAGCACCAGGATATCACAATGAGGATCGACAAGGTCGTAAATGAGCTCGGAAGAGGCTCTAGTGATTCTTTCACCGTGCGCCCAAGGTTGTACCGACGGTGCACCGTCGGAAAACCGTGAAATAGGGGCTCTACAAATCATAGTAAGCTATGATTTCTCTCGTGCATGTGCGCTGATGAGTCTAGAGCAAGTTTTTGCAATCTTAGGCTCTAGAAACAAAGATTGACAAAGAATTTTCCGAACTTTTACCGAGAACTGGGTTTGCACCGACCGGCAGTAAAACTGGAATTACTCCGGCGAGGAACCGCGGCTTGGGCTGAGATTTGGATGGAAGTAGCAAAGTGCTCCGGCGCGTCTGTTAGGGCTTCAGCTCGGGCGTGACAAGCTCCCATTAGGACTGTCCACATGGGCCCGAGGTGCGGTCATTTTCCGGTCGCCGCAAAGACACCGGGTTGTAGGGTTGTGGGTGCCGAGCACAGCTGGGTTTTGTGTCGAATAGCTTGTGCACGAGCCCACGGTGTCGTTTTGCTACTCAGGAGGGATGCACACGCGAGCTAGCACGGTCTCTCGATCGAGCAACCGAGGCGGCAGTGTCTTCGGCTCTGTTCTTGCGCGAGAGGAAACAGAAATGAGCAAAAGTGAGTTTTGTCGGCTCAAGTGCAGGGATAAGGATATGGCATCGTGGTTCAGCGCCGTGACGATCACCCAAGCGTGCGCAGGAAACCGAGTGTCTTGGTGGAGCTCTGTTCTTCCGGTTGTGTGGCTGACAGAAGGGCACCACCTCTCCAATTTGACCTCACAAATTAAATTCCTACTGCTCCAAATATTTGGGACCCCAATACCCTTTATAATTTGATCAAACCCCCAAATGACCCTTTAGATTTGAATAATTCAAAGCGTGATTTGGTTTGATTCGATTTGCAGAAAATGTGAACTTGAATTCAAATTTGATTTGAATTTAGCCAAAATAGCTTATGTCAAGAACAACTACAAATGGAGTGGAAATTTGTGTGTGAGCTCATAAAAATGTGCTGAGTGTGAATTTGAATTCCTCTTTTGAATTCATGATATGAAAGGAGTTTAAATTTGAATTTAAGTTCAAACTGGCCTTTTAATAATTGTACTCAAAAGTACCTCCAAAGAGGTTTGGATTTGGGTGAAATTTGGCATGAGAATTCCTGACAAAGTTTAGGAGTTAATCATATGCTCAGCCCTCATATGATGCAGGTGGGAAATACCACTTTTACATTTTGTGAGTTCATCTCCTAATAAATCTATTTACTGTGGTTACATGCCCTCAAAGGTGTTGAAGTGATTACCACAAATGAGGTGAGGTGTGGGTGTGATGAACACTTTTAGCAAGTGAAAAACTTGGGCCCTCACAGGAAGCAAGTAGGAAGTGTTTTGCACTGCATGATTATCAAGATGTTGACCGCTTGGGTATAGATATACGCATGTTTTGTGTCTGACTGCCATTTGACTGAGGACATACAAATTTGGGGCCCCTAGGACACATGGACAAAGAATCTAAATTAAACAACCATTCCAATTTATAGCAAAAATGACATGTGGTCGACATAACTAAGGAATCTCATTTTATTACGGCAAGAACATCAGTTTGTTGAGCGGATCATATCAGGTGAAAACTGGTTTGGAGCTAACCTTTGGCTCTTGGTTCGTGTGCAGTACAGTTGAAGACTTTAATAGTTTTTTGTGGAAAACTGAAGACTTTAATTGTTGAGAGAATTCCTTATTCGCCACTGAAACTTATACCTTTCCCCAATATGCCATCAGAAAATTTTGCTTCCTTTCTATTTCACTAGTTTAGAATTTGTGATTCCTTGTTGTAAATCCAGGAGTAATTAGTATCCAATTTTTTCTAATTATCTCCTTATTTCTCAAATAGGGTGACTGTATATATAGCACTAGTTACAATAGAGTTCTAATCTAATACTACCCTAGACTCCTACTCTAATTAGAGATGGACATGTGATCTATCTCTAACTCTATCCAAAACTAGAAAAACTAGATTATACCTAATAATCACCACATAATCATATTTTTCTAGATCACACTCACACTAGGATGGAGACACACTTCCACCCTACACACACTTTTGGGATGGACACAACTACAACCCAAGACTGAACACATCATCCTGCACAGCCATAAGATGAACACAGAGAGATGAACACATCATCCCACGCTTGACCTCGGAATGGGCGCATTATCACTCCAAACACTCTTTCGAGATGCTCACATCTTCATCTCGGTTCTAAATTTTGGGATGGGCACATTTGCATCCCCAGGATGGTAACATCTTCATCCAGCACACAATTTCGGGTTGGGCACATCTTCAACCTCAGGATGGACACATCTTCATCCTGCACACGATCTCAGAATGGACGCATCTTCATTCCGATCACACACTCGAGATGGTTACATATTCTCGAACACATCTCGCATTGCCCTGCTCTTGCTTACACGGCAGAGAACCTAATATTCTTCTTCACCCATTATGCATTCGCACTCCTGCTTTGTCTTCTGGTGCTTATTCTCTTGTCTGCCGCATGTGCATGCAGGGGCTGCAGCCTTTGGCTCCTCCGACTCCCAGATACCACTGACTTTTCTTTCTTGGCGCTGCGACGGCAGCCACAAAACACAAAGCGAGGCTGATGGTCCAAGACAAAGCCAATTCGTCGTCGGTGACGTTATCCCTGTTGTACAGCTTCTACAACACACCGCTCCAACATAACTGGATGTTGTGCTCCGACGAGCATGGCCTGTGCCTCATCCACCTCCTCCTCAACTGCACAGAGGCTGCATCAAGGGGGGCGCCTCAGCACCGCCAATGCCGCACTTGATAGAAACGCCATGCAGCGCGTCGCGGCTGCCTTCGCTGAGGCGCTCACGTGCCGCGCATTCTGGGTGTCGCTGGGGGCAGGCAGTGCCAACAGCCATGGAGTCTGCCGCCACGTGGTGACACATCCTCAACCTTTACCCTTCCTCCTCGGCCTCGAGCGATTCACGCCGGATTTGCCCCGTTGATGCCCAATCCGCGCCTTCTGCTGCAAACTCGAGATGCCTCACCGAGCTCACACTATAGGAGTAGCGCAACTGCCCCTCTGAGATTCACTTGCATCCAGATCCACGTCGGGCCGCCTACCAGTGCGCCCTCGACACCCGCCTTGACGTGCTCCTCGCCCACCCGAGCGCTGCTCGGCTTAATCCATCCTGGATCCACGCCACCAGTCGCACGAATCTGGTCCACAAGCCTCAATCCATGCTGTCCACCCTTTCTTCATTGGCCACCCCAAGGAGCACGTCCTCCCGGGACAGAATCTAAGACCCTAGCTCTAGATACCAAATGTTGTAAATCCATGAGTAATTAGTATCCAATTTTGTCTAATTATCTCTTTATTTCTCAACTTGGGTGACTGTATATATAGCGCCAATTACAACAGTCTTAATCTAATACTACCCTAGACTCCGAGATTATTAGATATAATATAGTTTTTCTAGATTTGGATAGAGTTAGAAATAGATCACAAGTCCATCTCTAATTAGAGTAGGAGTCTAGGATAGTAGTAGATTAGGACTCTATTGTAATTGGTCCTATATATACAATACCCCTAGTTGAGAAAGAAGGAGATAATTAGACAAAATTAGAGACTAATTACTCCCGGATTTACAAGATTCCTTGCTTTTCACTTTTCTCAGGAAAAGATGAAATATGATCGTGGAAAAGATGGATTTTGTCCTTGGTGGTCTTATTTCTTTGATCAATAGACACCTAAGAAACTTCTCAACAGATAGGGAATTAGCAATATGACAACCCGGTAGGTTCTTAAGGTCTGAAACAGTGGAAAATAGAATGACTGCAAAGAAAAAGATGCAGTGTTAGTGTGTAGACTATCGGATCAAATGGTAGCAAGGGGCTGACAGCGATGAACATCGACAAAATTAAGGGGCAGCTAAGTCAGTTTCTTCAAAAAACTAAAAGATTCTATGAGCTATTGGATGAGATTTATGAAAATGTGACAAGCAACGGATAAAAAATTATAATCTAGTGACACATAAGGGAAGCTAAGATTTTGGATGGCACGTAGGGGAAAAGTATAAGTTTCAATAGCAAATAAAGAATTCACTCTTAATTGTTTGGTGGCAGGTTCGCCTGTGGGCCTGATTAACTCAAGGCCTTGCTTATTGTTGTTGGGTTTGCCTCTACTCCAAAGTCCATTCCATCTTGCGCCCAGGCCCGGCTCTATGTTTTATAGGCCTTAGGGCAAAATCAATACTATATATGTGTGTGCGCATAGATATATATGTGGCAATTTTTACTTGTAAGGTATCTACATTCACATTCTTAGTTCGAGACATATAATATTAACTTCTACATACTTAGGAAATATTGTAATGATGTAGAAAGATGAAAAAATATTAAAAATTATATCAAAATTTTTAATGGGCTCCATGATTTGTACAACAACGAAAGGTGCACATAAATAAGGTACGGTACCAGCATCTGTGTAGTTTTCAAAACCAGCTATTAGCACTAATGTGTTGCTAGTCATATGTACCTGGTGTGTACAGTGCACCATATATGAAAAATGTATAACATCGTATACTGTATAGCTCGATATTTGTGAGGAACTAAATCTGTTTATGTTTAATTAGCGATATGGAATGATGTGCTGCTTTTTACGCTAGCATTTCTTAAAAACCGGAAGCAAATTTGATTCATACATGTAATGCTTTTACTATCCCCACCCCCAAAAAAACTGAAAGCTTTCAGTATGATCTTGTATCTGGGGGGACGCTTGTGCAGATTTTCTTACCTTTTTTACTGTTGAAGGAATTGCTTAGTCATGTACGCAACCATGGCGATCGCCGATCTACAGATCTCCAGATGCCTTCGCCCTTTTTCCATGCAGCAACAGCGAACTAGATGGAATAGTTTTTTCTGCGGTTTGGCAGGAAGAGTGATGTTATTGCTTTCTTTCCCGGTGAGTTGATTTAGGCATATTCGCCAAGGCATCTTTTTGGCATGTTTGTGGAGGCTGCTTCCTGCAGGACTTATTTTGGGCTGGACCAATCATGGGAACCTCCCAGCCTGGCCCTAGGCGGTCATCCCTCTTGCCTATAGGCCCACTGCCGCCAGCTCACTGCTTCCTCGTCAGCTAGAATTGTCTTTTTGGAGTAGCGACGATGCATCCTCATAAAGTAATTTTCTTATAAAAGCAATGAGGTTGTCCACTGGAAGGGGTATCCCTTCAACTTCTTTGATGTGTTTGGCACCCGGTTCATACTTGATTTTGCTCATGGAGCATTGCTCCTTCCTTTTTGTTGAAATTCAAACTTTTCTTCCTTGTCATTGATATGGAAGCGGATTTCTCAGACTCACACATCGATGTAAGCATCTTTGGTGCTGAGGAATGGTCGCTCGAGAATGAGCTGTGTTTCCTTCTTGACTTACATATCGAGCACCACGAAATACACGGGGATAAAGTAGTTCCGGATTCTCACCAGAACGTCTTTAGCAACCCCCATGGGATAGCGAACCGAAAAGTCGGCCAGCTGGAGTTGCATCTGTGTTGGAGATAATGTCGTGAAGTTGAGCTTGTCAAAAACAACCTTTGGCATGATACTCACACTTGCTCCAAGGTCACAAAGGGCATTGTCAAAGTGGTGAGTCCCAATTGAACATGATATGGTGGGACACCATAGATCTTGTTTAGCTGCTTCCTTTTCTTGCTGAGGGTACGGTAGGTCACTAGTGTCTTTTCCTCCTCTCGTGGTCATTGCATTGATATATTCTATCGGAGATTACGGTTGCCCCAAAATGTCCCCATTCTCCAATGGTTGAACTGCAGTTGCCACTTGAGCTAGTTGAGTTTCCAACGTTGAAGCTCAACTGGTTTTAGAGGGCTGAGGATAATCCTTCTATCTTGGTGTTGATACTTTCTAGGGTCTTGTCATTAGCCAACATCTTCTTCGACATAGCTTAATTGATCTTTAGCTGGCTATTGGCAAGCTCTTTTAAGTTGGGCTAATTTGTATTATTACCATTGTTTTAGCCCCCTTGAAAGAAAGGTATTGGTTGGCCCCACCCTTGACCTCCTGGACGGTATCCATTGTTGTAATTTCCATTATTGCCCAAGTATAAGGCATCCTCACGGGGTTTTGGGCAATCACTCCCCATGTGACCTGTGTTGCCACAAACCTCACATGTCATGTGACCATTCAAAGTCTGTGCGATGCCATACACTTCTCCATTGGATTGGCAATCCAATTTTTTCATGATGAGGTCTAGTTTGTCAGCGAACATGTCCACCTCTTTCAAGGTGTGTATGCCTCACTGACAGGGTAAGAGTCGCTCGTCGCTCCAACCCATATTAGCAACCATCTTCTCGATCAATTCTTTGGCCTTGTGAACCGTTAGCGAGAAGAAGGCGCCTCCGGCAGCGGCATCCACATGATCACGGGCTGACAATGTCAACACGTTGTAGAAATTATGGATGATGAGCCAAATAATCCATCCCATGGTGAGGACAGGCTAGGATGTATTCCTGAAGCCTTTTACCAAGCCTCAAGAATGGATTCCTTGGGCTCTTGTTGGAAGCTTGAAATTCTTCCATGTAAGGAATTAGTTTTGTCCAACGGGAAGAATTTTACCAAGAATACCGTAGAAACTTTTCCCAAGTGTCTATAGCACTTCATTTTGCGTAGAACCACTGATTCACTTTCCCAAGGAACGAAAATGGAAACAGTCTAAGATGGATGGCATTTTGAGTGACATTCTTAATCTTCAAAGTGCTGCAAATCTTCAAGAATTGATGCAAACAGGCACTTGCATCCTCATTGGCTTTCCCACAGAAGGGATTAGCATGTACCATAGTAATAAGGCCCGTCTTGATTTTAAAGTTTGCATCTCACGTGTTGACAGTGGACCCAATAGGCACATTGTCAGCAAAATGAGCCAAGAACTCATGAAGAGTCTTCTAGCCATTGGCGTTAAACTTGATGGTGTGGAAATGACTGGATGTCTTGCCGAAAGGATCACTTAAGGTGGAAATAACTCTTCTCAAAAGTGATTCAGGATTTTGAAGTAGTTTGTTGGCAAGTGGAAACCGGTCATACACTACCGTGTTTTCACATCAAAGAAATGCGAAAACAAGTGAGTTATCCTATTAGGTTTTTACTAGAATCCTAATCTATCGTAACCAATCCTGCAATACTTTTGTGCCTTCCCCGGCAACAGCACTAGAAATGCTTGTTGGTATTTCTTAACGACTACAGTTCATCCTGGTAATGGATACCAGCAATGCTTGTGACGACTAGGCTAACCTAGAGCCAAAGCAAGATGTTTTCCGCAAGCGAATGGAAAATACCGCTATAGCATTTCACCCAAGAGTATTACCTTGGGTATCGTATTTCACAAAGAAAGGTGAAGAGTAGCAAGGTCATAAATAGAATATGATGTTCTAGTAGGAAGCCAAGTAGGATGGATAAAAAGATATCAATTGGTGTGCGACACACCCTTAAACACTCTACTCTAAAGGTAAGATAGTCCTAGTGAGAGTTAGGCTAAGGTAAGGATTGTTCCTAATGTGCTTCTAATATACATATGCATAGCCTAATAGTGTCCATATAGGTATGCTAGTAGTGAATACTAGGGATTAGTGATCCAACGTGTCGGGCACGGGCTTACCCCTGATTTACTAGAGCGACTCCCGATAAGAGCCTGCAACATAGTCGAACGTGGGGGAGTACAATGGACGGATAGGGATGTCACCACCTGCCACCTAACGCTACAATTTGTGGGTTTACAAGACATCCAACGCTACTTTACTATCCAAGCACCACGCTTGCAGCATATGTAAATACCTTAGGAGCTGCGGTACAATTACCATCGTAAGGCAATGGGACCAAGCACTATATAGAAGCACTATATTACTTATCCTAACTTATTTATATCATACCTAATTAGACTATAGTGGAGGCCTATGGTGTTTATGATAACATAATAACATAGTTACTGTACTATCATAAGAACAACTAAACCTACCACATGCATGGTTTCCTCAATCAAACAAGAAACACTTCACTCAAGCATATGAATTAAATAAGACTAATATAATTAATAATTCACAAATAAAATAAAAGATACATGAGCCATACCTTTCACAATTAGGACTTGGGAACTAAAGGCTCCTTCCTAGAGCCTATACTCCACTAAGGACTTGGATAGAGTGTGTATACAAGAGAGTGATTACTCAAGGGGTGTGTGGTGAAGTGAGGGGTATGGGGTCCTATTTATACACTAGTTCAGGTTGGTTCCCGCCACTAATTACGCGCGAAGCAGTTATAACTGCCTTCTTGGAGCTACAGGGAGTCGACACATGGAAGATGACCGAGTTGGGGTAGGACCAGGTTGGCTGAAACCCTGGTTTGGAAGGGGTTTGGCCGACCTTGCGGTGGCCCAATACTCGGTGTGTTTCCTCCGGGTGGCTGCCAGGTAGACCCTTAGGTGTTTCCCAGGTGATACACCGTTGAATTCCCTTGGATACCTCTATAGGTGGGTCATTGGATTCATGGACTACCACGTGTCGTCCACTGATTGGCTGGAAGTGTATAATTTATGATTGCTCCCCTAAATCCTCCATAATTCTGCATATATTACCTGCATGCACAATTATTTCCAAGTACAAGTGGAACTACGTTATTTCTAAAGAAAATGCGTGCAAGAAATGTTTACTCCTTCACATTATTGACTAATATTGACGGTCGAAATGGTACTTAACGACCGTCAACAGTAGATCACATAACGAAAGAGTTGGCCTAGGTGCTAAACCTGGAAGAGAAGTCTACTAACTTGGACCCTTCTATTACCGACGTTCATCCTTGAGCATGTTAAAGGCAAGTCTCTGATGTATATTCACCGTTTTACAAGTATTTTATTTTATCCACTGTTTATAATAGCTTATGTCTTGATTGTGCATTATGTCCTAAGATTTGTTTGACATCCCGCGTGCATGGTTCAGATTATCCCAAGCCATATTGGGTGGAATAGGGTAGCAACATGATTAGAAGGATATGCCTAATTAGCTCAATTGATGGTAGAACTCAAGTAGTTGTAATCTACTCACAAGTTGTAGGTTTTTGGAGAAAAAATAGGATACTTGATTAGTTTTTATATCACTTGACATTAATTGGAGACCAGATGGAGCGTGATGGTGTAGATTGCAGCGCGGAAGGCTGTGTTTTAGTTGGTAAGGCGAGACCAACGCTTTTGACCATATCGGACCTGGGCCGGAAGAATGAGGTCAGTGTTGGTACGTGGACTCATAGCCCCATTTGTGTTGGTTGAGGACCGTTCGTTTGTTGGCCATATTGAGCAAGTATTGAATGTATCGTTTGTATGCTAGTGATATGAGTACAAGTGAACTGGTGTAGCTTTGTCGCCTCAGTGTTGAAACTAATACGACCATCTTTATGTTGGTGCTGCGAGGGTGGTGTGGCAATCGCTAGCTTTTGTCCTGGTCCGACATTACATGTTGGACCTCCTCTGCCTGGGACAGTGGAACTGGTTCGGCGCTTGGGTGCCTTATGAAAGGTTGTCGCGTATGGCATCTGAGAAGTTTGTCGGATACGGCTTCTAGAAGTACATACATTTCATGCACTCAGGTTTTCCCTGCAGAAGTAGATCGATTTGAATCGTCATCCCTCGTGGTTATTGAGTAGCTGATTCACTGTGTCACATCATAGTAATAACTGAAATTTGTCACAATTTTAATGAAACCTGAATTATTGTTTAAATTCTTCCTTACGTGTATGTATTAGTTCAGCTGCTAATTAAGGGTCCGTTTGGTTCAACCCTTTGGACCAGATTCTATGTTAAAAAATAAAAATCTCAACCAAAGTGGTTTCTCTGTGAAGCTGATTCTCGACAAGATGTAAATTTTCTTAGTACAAATTGGAACTCACCTCCCATCCCAGATTTTCGAGATCCCTCATCCAACTTTTGGAAAAATTACCCACATGTGACATGACATTGGTTATACATCCAAATAATTTTCTTACTTTTTCTATCTCCCAGCTCATAGCTTCCCACGGTGATGTCCGGTGCTGCCACGTGTCCCCGGGATCCAGACCTGACCTCCCCACTGATGAGGGCTCCGGAGCTGCCATGTGTCCTCGGCCCCGGACCTGGTCTCCTCGCTGAAGCGAGGCCCGGTGCTTCCACGTGTCCTCCTGCCTCCTTGTCGAGGCGGGCTCCGGGGCTGCCATGTGTCCCATGGTCCGCCATGGTCCGTGGGCGTCAGGAGTCAAGGAAGACGTGCAGAGTCCAGTCACGAATTCAAGACTCATGAGTTTCCCAGAAGCATGGCACACATTGCACGCTTTCGCCCACTCCTGGCAGTCATTACAGTGATGGGACAGGGTGGTACGGCGTGACAACGGCAGTATCAGCACAGTGCTGCACAGCTGACCGAGTAGGACGTGGTGACAAGATAGAGCCTTCTCCCACCATAATCAACCGATACTCGGTCTGAGGCACCCGGCGTGTCAGACGGCACGCCTTAACTCCTTTGATAGCGAGCACTACAAGTAGCATTAACACCCTAGATCGTGTATATGGTATAGACCACTACGGGGCCACCTGTCGGGCCTCGGGTCTCAGTGTAACTGCCTGGCCTTGAGACATAAAAGGACCGGGCAGCCACCTAGAGAGTGATCTTCAATCCCTTGGTTCGAAACCCAACTCTCTCACACACACGCGCAAGCGAAAGCAATACATCTCACACTCTCGTGGACGTTGGATTTTACGCTCCGACGGATCGAACCGCGTAAATTCTGGTGTTCATCCATGTTCTTCAAGCTCGATCAATCTAGGGACATTAGCCCCTCCAAACAACAAACCTCCGCGGACTGCTCTAGTAGGGGCATTCACACTCTCTAGAAGACCGAGCGTCGTTACCATGGTGAACATCCAGTCCATCGCTGGGTCCTATTGCCCTACTCATAGTCATCTCCAGGGGTGGGAGGAGGAGGCCACTTCCCGCTCTAGAGCGGGTAGATCTGGCCGGGCAGGCGACCAGACGGTCGTTGTTCCTGAGGCATCCAATGCTGCTACGACATGGAAGCCTTCTGTCACCATGGCGGCAACCACGCCGCCAGTTACAAGCCCGTAGAGCGTGCTGGCCACATTACGCGCTCTTCTCCAAAACCTTCCGGGCGAAGATGCTCCCCCAGAGGCAGCAGAGCAATGGAGCAACAACGTCGACCACCTCATTTCCATCGCCATGAACACGTCCACCTACAGGTGGCAGCGGGGCGAGCCGTCACAGGCGCAATCGCATATGCCGACGATGGCCCGCGAGACGGCCACGACGCATGTGGTGACCATGGTCGGGCAGGCCACAGCCAACCGCAGGGTCGAGCTAGACTGTCGCCGCGTGAGTGAAGATGGCCACATCACCATCGAGCGATGTCGCGAGAGACGCCACAACCTCTAGGGCGAGTATGGCACCCCGAATGTCATACATGCAAGACGCGCTACGCAGACCCCTGCTTCTCCAGTAGCATGCGAGGGCTGCATGGCACTCACCCCACATCTTCGCATGATGGTCTGGCCACCCAAGTTCCGGCCCCACTTTCCGGGGAAGTACGATGGGACTATCAACCCCGCAAGATGGAGTATCAGGATGCCAAGCAGACGTTGAAGGCCGTCTATGGCCGCTCGGACTCTGACTCCAGCGCTGACAACGATCATCGCAACACCCTCCATGTGATGTACAGGGGTTCTTGGGACATCACGTTCCGGCGTACTGTCAAGACCCTGCAACAGGCAGTGGCAATGGCTGCTCCTGCCCCCGGGCCGGTGCCCCACCATAAGAGCTTCGACGCCTCTGACTGCCCCAAGAACATAGGGGGTGTCGGGCACCTCCCACTCTTCGTCGTCCCCACCATCGCCAACGTGAAGCTCTACCACGTGCTGATCTATGGTGGGGCGTCCCTCAGCGTCATCATCCTTGCAGCTTTCAAGAAGCTGCAGATCCCCATGTCAAGGCTCACCTCCTCGCGTCAATTCTCGGGGGTGGGTCAGGATCCTATTTGTCCATGTGGTAGCATATCCATCCCGGTGACTTTTGGGTTGCCTGAGAAATACCGCACAGAGAGCGTCGTCTTCGACGTTGTGGAGGTCAGCCTCACCTTCAACGCCATCATCGGCAGGCCAGCCCTGTACCAGTTCATGGTTGTAGCCCACTACGGCTACCTGGTCTTGAAGATGCCGACACCTAGCGGCGTACTCAAGATCCACGAAGACTGCTCCGCCACCGTCTCAGCGCTGGAGAAACTCCAGGCGTTGGCAGTGGCGCTGGAGGCTGCTTCCTGCTACGGTGAAGCTAGCCGGCCTCCTCCAAGCATGCGCCAACGAGGGTCAACATCTGCACCCTACGTGCAGCCCTCAGACGGCGGGGACGTCCTCTTCAAAGTCATCCAGATCGGCTCGGAGCCGCCCAGACCACTCGCATCACGGGGAATCTCGGTGAAAAATAGGAACTCGCGCTCGTCACCTTCCTCGGGGCTAAGGTCGACGTGTTTGCATGACAATCATCACAGATGCCTGGGATCCCCATGGAGGTGATTGAGCACAATCTGAAGATCTACCCCGACGCTAGGCTGTGCAACAGAAGCCTCGAAAACAGTCTGTTGAGCGGCAGAACGTCATCCGTGAAGAAATCAAGAAGCCGCTCGACGCAGGCTTCATCCGAGAGGTCCACCATCTACTATGGATGGCTAACCCTGTTGTCGTCCCCAAGGCAGGCGGGAAGCTTTAGATGTGCATCGACTACACCACTCTAAATAAGGCATGCCGAAAGGATCCTTTTCGTCTCCCTCGCATAGACCAAATAGTGGATTCTACATCCGTCTGCGATCTGCTGTGCTTCCTAGATGCTTACTCAGTTTTTCATCAAATACCAATGTCTAGAGAAGATGAAGAGCATACTGCCTTCATAACAGTAGATGGCCTATTTTGCAATGTATCCATGCCTTATGGTCTTAAGGATGCTCCTACCACTTTTGGGAACCTCATTTGGGACCTAGTAGAGATGTATGTCAATGGCATTGTTGTTAAGGTTAAGTCGCATGCATCTTTGCTCAACATCCTCTCCTTAGTCTTTGACAGATTGCGTTCAACACGCACGAAGTTGAACCCGGACAAGTGTGTCTTTGTGGTCTCTGACGGAAAGCTACTCGGTTTCCTGGTCTCACACCAGGGAATCGTAGCTAACCCAGGGAAGATAAAGGCAATAGAAGTGATGCAGCCACCCACCTGCATCAAGGATGTGAAGAAGTTCACGGGTTGCTTGGCTTCACTCAGCCAGTTTATCTCTAGACTAGCTGAACAGGCTCTCCCGTTCTTCAAGATTCTGTGCAGGTCTGGACCATTTGGCTAGACCGATGAGGCAGATGTGGCGTTCCAGTAGCTGAAGAAGTACCTCACAACGCTGCTGATCATAGTGACTCCAAAACAAGTCGAGCCTCTACTCCTCTACATCGCCGCCACAAAAGAGGAAATTAGCATGGTTCTGATCGCGGAGCGACTGGAACCACAACAACCCCAAGTCTCAGACGAGGACCCTGCTGCAGGTCCCGAGTTATAGGACTCGGACCTCGCAGGGGGGCAAAGTGGCGAGGACCTAGTCAAGTCCCAGTCCGCTGGACCTGCATCCGGGTCCCAGCTCCCGGAGTGCAGTCCCGGACCCGGGGGCCAGGAGCCCTCGAGTCCCGGGCCTATCCAAGAAGACGCACCAGACTCCTCAGGGAGGGTCCGGACCATCCAGCGTCTGGTCTACTACATCAGCGAGGTCCTCCACGACGCCAAGAAAAGATATCTGGAGGTGCACAAGCTGCTCTATGCAGTCCTCGTTGCATCCAGGAAGTTGCGCCACTACTTCAATGCTCACAAGATTTCAGTGGTCACTTCGTACCCACTGAAAGTCATGCTCCACAGCCCCAAGGCAACCGGGAACGTTGCAAAGTGGTCTTCCGAGCTGTCAGAGTTCGAACTCGACATCTAACTACACAATGCAGTAAAGAGTCAGGCGCTGGCTGACTTTGTGACTGAGTGGACACCACCACCATGCCACCCAGGGGCCAAGACAACGATGAGCCTGTGCCTAGAGCTCCGGTCTTCACTGGGCCTCAACTGGACACTCTTCTTTGATGGCTCCTCAAGCAAGAATGATGCCGGAGCGGGGGTACTGCTCCTCACCCCGACTGGGGAGCAGTTCAAGTAAATGGTGTGCCTTGACTCCAAGGCAACCAATAACATGGTGGAGTATGAGGCTCTCAGGGTTAAAGATCGCGCTATCTCTAAGCGTCTAGCAGTTCTTGGTCAAAGGTGATTCCCAGCTGATAATCAAGCAAGTCAAGGGAGAATGCTGCTGCAATGATCCTCAGCTTGCAGCCTACCTCCTCCATGTGCAGCAGCTGGAAAAAGACTTCCAAGTCTTGGACCTGTGCCATGTCCCTCGTGCCAACAATACAATCGCTGACGACCCGTCAACAAAGGCTTCCACCTAGGCTCCGGTGCCTGTGAGGGTCTTGGAGAGGAAGTTATTGCGACCTACAGCCTGGCACCAGACAAAGGGGACAAGAACAACACCTCGAACCTGGCGGTCCCTGCGGCCCTGCTACCATGGAGCCCGCCAAGGATCATAAGCGTCACCGGGGACTCCGTGCAACCTGGCATTCATGATCCAGAAGCTCAAGTAGGTCCCAACACATGGATCATGGAGGTCCGGGACTACCTGAAAGACAATATCCTTCCCGGTGAACATGCATCCGCTGAACGGATCGTTTGGCTGGCTAAGAGATACACGCTGGTAAAGGGGAATCTCTAACGGCGTGGCGCCAATGGCATCCTATTGTGGTGCATAACCCGGGAAGAGTGTTGCGGCTTGCTCGCAGAGAACTATGGAGGTGAGTGTGGGAACCATGCATCTTTCTGCATGCTAGTCGGTAAAGCCTTCCGACATGGATTCTACTGGCCGACAGCTCTCTAAGATGCCGTCGACCTAGTCAAGATATGCAAGGCGAGCCAGTTCCATGCCAAGCAGATCCAGAAACCGGCGCAGACGCTGCAGATGATCCCACCCTCATGGCCCTTCACTGTGTTGTGGCTGGACATCCTGGGACCCTTCCCCAGACCCTTCACCAAGTGGCCGGAAGTAGCCCCTGTAGTGACAATCAACAAGCAGTAAGCAATCAAGTTCATCAAGTCAATCATCTGTCGGTTCAGGGTCCTGAACAGAATTATCACCGACACCGGGACCCAGTTCACAAGTGCAGTGTTTCAAGATACTGCAAAGACCTCAGCATCCAACTCTGCTACGCATTAGTTGCACATCCAGAGAGCAACGGAAAATTCGAGAGGGCTAATGCTGAGATACTCAGGTGACTCAAAACACACACCTACAACTGCTTGAAGAAGCATGGTTCCAATTGAGTAGACGAGCTTCCATGTGCATGTGGGCTAGCCGGATATCTCTTAGACGAGTTACAGGGGAAACACCCTTCTTCCTGGTGTATGGGGCTGAGGCCGTCCTCCCCCTAGAGATCACCATGGGCTCGCCCCGTGTCCAGGCATACGACGAAGCCACGCAGGACAAGCTCCGGCGTGAAGACATCAACCATGTCAACGAACAAAGGTGGCAAGCAGCTGCTCAAAACGTACGGTAGCGCCAGGCGCTATGGCGCTATCACCAGCGGTTCGTGCATAGTAGACAGCTTGAGGTGGGTGACCTGGTGCTCCGGCGCATAATTTCTCATGAAGGGGCGAACAAACTCTCCCCCTGCTAGGAGGGTCCCTTCTGAGTAACACAAGTATCCCTCCCCGGGTGCGTTTGCCTGGCCACGGAGGATGGGGTACCTCTACCCAATCGCTGGAACATAGAGCACCTCCGTAAGTTCTATCCTTAGGGCAGCCGTAGGACTCTTTTTTCTATGTTAGAGTGTCATAGAGTCTAGAAGCAGCGCTTGGAACAGCTAAGCTTCGGAGGAGTCCTGCTACTCTTGTCACCTAGAGCAGGTTGTTGCCTTCTTGTAAAGTCTGCCTCCTCCTATGAATTAACCTGATCTGAGAAAAATCTATCCTACCTTGTGTTCTCTTACTTCCATCTCATTACATTGCAGTTTATGCTAACTTTCTCATATCAACTGTCTCAAGGCATGTCCGGGGTTCGTCTTATCTGCTTGTTCGGAGTCCCGTGGCGCTGGAAGGTCCCCTCACTGAAAGGTTAACGCCCGCGGGAGGTCCAGAGCGAGCAGTCTGCGTAGCCTGGACCTGAAACCTAAGCTTGTACGCTTTGCCTCCCCAGCGCTACGACTGAGTACTTGGGGGCCGGATGGCACGCAATTACGGACAAGGGAATAACCGAACCCTGATCATCGCCTCTTTCATTTTCATGCTTACTTTTCACTGTCATTAACCATAGTGGGATCTGTGCTATCCTTCTGCAGGCAGGTCTGCTTGAGGTACCTGTGGTGTACCCAGGGTCCTTCGGTTATTTCCTTGCTCTGGGGCCCTATGGCGCCGAATGGTCCCTCTCCTGAAAATTAATGCCAGCGGGAGGTCCAGAGTGTGTAGCCTGCATAGCCTGGTCCTGCACCCTAAGCCTGCACACTTTGCCTCTCCAGCACTGCGGCTGAGTACCAGGGAGCCGGACGGCTCATACTCCTGAGAACGTAGTAACCATAACCCCGATGCTCTCACACAAAATTACCCAAGCCCTGCAGCTCGACTAAGTACCGTAAGCCACTACGAAACTAGGAGCAGGGAATTGTGACCAGGGAGCATGATTACTCCTTTTCTCTGCCATGTCTGTGCAGGTCCTAGCACTTGGTAGGTGCGCCCCAACCTAATAGCGTCCTGGACCTCCCAGGGGGTCTCCCGCCGACGTCCTGCCTCAACCATCTGCTTGGTAGGTGCGCCCCAACCTAAGGGCCACACCTACCAGGGGACCATCACGGTGATCTACGTGGGCAGGACATCAGGACTGCCACGGCAACCAGCAGGGAGTCGGAGCTTCGACTACAGCAAGCTAACAACAACGTCGGAGCTTCTTCAGGTCCTTATGCTGCTAAGGACCCGGGGAGACAAGCTAACAACATCGGCGAAGACTAGCCACCCCGGCCAAGTTGTTTCGGGGCCTTGCACTACCAAGGATCCGAAGACACACATCTACAACACAAGAGATAAAAACTTCAACAACAAGTTTTTATTCAAGATAAGGGCTGGCGGGCGCACAAGACAAGCGGGAGCTCTAGAAACCTACTGGCGTTGGAACTTTGCAGCTACAAGCTTGGCAGTGTCCTCCACAGTGGACCTGGCCGCCTCCTTTGTCTCTGCGACAGGACCCTGCACCACCAACTCGAGGGAGACGCGGGATCCCAGCTCCGGAAGCACATGAGCATGTGCTCCGCCACTTGCTGAGCCAGGGCCTTGCCCTCGGCCTCCAGCTCTTCCCCGACGACGCCCTCCAGTGCCAGCAGCTTGGCTGCGGCGGAGACCAGCGCAAAGAGCACATGGCTCACCTCCTGCACTGGACCTCCCGAGCGCAAGGAGCTGAAGCCGATGGGCTCCAACGCCATCTCCGTGCAGCCGAGGAAGTCCCATACCTTTTTCACCTTGATAGCGCGGGAAGCCCTGAGCTCCTCCACTGTCTAGGCACTAGCGGCCAGCTCCCAAACCAGGTCTTGGCTCGCCAGCTCCTTCTCCCGGGCAGCCAGCTCCTCCTCCCTGGCAGCTATTTCTGCAGCTCAGTGCTCTAGGGAGACCTCCTTGGATGAGGCGGCGATCTCACGCTTGCGGAGGTCCTGGAGCTGCTTTCCCAAGCGCTCCCGCACCCCCTCATGGGCTGCCTCGCGAATGAGGAGGTCCCTATCCTTCGCCTGCAGCTCCTGCTCTCGCCGGATGAGGATCTCCCGCGCCTCCGAGAGGATTTTGGCACGAGCGTCGGCTGTGGCGTGGAGTCTTTTGGCTTCGGCCAGGAGGTCACGGGCCATCCTGTTGAGCCTCCTGACCTTGGCCCGCTCCAGGTCGATGGCCTCCTGCATGACCTCCAGCCGCTCCATCCTCGCCCTCGCCTTCTCCTTTGCGGCCTAGATTCGCTCCTTGAGCAGGTCGCCCAAGTCCCTGAGGCGCTCCCGCTCTGCCTTCAGCTCGTCCAACTCCTGACCAAGCGCCTCCTGCACCTGTTCCAGGCTGGAGTATGCTACCTTCATGGCTTTGGGCAGCGGAACCGCTTCCGGCATCTGCAAGAGAGGACACCGCATAGCCTCCACGTGCTCATCGTCCTCCGGCAGAGCAACCACCACACCCGTCTATGGATAAGAAGGGGGGTGGACCTGCAGGTTACCTTGGAGCGGCCGTGCTTCCGCCAAGGACATCCACGCCCGTCGGCCGGACAGTCTCAGGGGCTCGAGATTCAGCGTCCCAGGCTGGTCCAGGCGCTGGTCCCGGTGCCGGCACCGGCATTGGACCTCCGGAACAACCAGTGACAAAGGGGCTCTAGCCCCTGGGCTGCTGCAAGGAAGGTTCCATGCTATACGGTGAAGCCTGCGAGAAAGGAGCCAAAGTCAATCACACAAGTAGAACAGCAGCAACACTGCAGCTTACCCAAAGGTCTGCGTCGTACCTGGGTGCCTGGCAGTTCCAGGAGGCGCGAAGCTTCTTGTGCGGAGGATTAGAACCACTAGCCCTCATCGGCTTCGGAGCTGGAGACGCGTCGGGAGTCTTCCTCACTGCCGGCCTCGGGGTCGGAGGCGCGTCAGGTGCCGGAACTGCCCCATCGGCTTCGGAGCCGACAGCACATAAGGAGCCTTCTTCGCTGCTGGAGGTGCATCATGAGCATTCCTCACCATCGGCTTCAGAGCCAGAGGTGTGTCGAGAGTCTTCTTCGCTGCCGGCCTCGGGGCTGCAGGCGCGGTGGGTGATGGAACTTCCCCTGTCAGCTTCAGAGCCGGGGGAGCGTCAGGCATCTTCCTTGCACCCGCCGGAGCTGCCCCGAATGCAGCACTGCCAGAGCTGCGCCAGCACCGCCCGCTGGGCCTGACACAGGAACGCGCGCATCTTAAGGCCCCCCCGCTCTGGGATTTGAGACGGAGCTCCCATCAGTGTGAACCAGCCTTCTCTTCGGCTGCTTGCTCGACTCTGCTACTGCCATGGGCGGTGAGCGAGGGAGCGCCACAGGTGTGGGCCCGCTAGCCGGCACCCAATCCTTCCCCTTGTTGAGGAACAGCTTCGGCACAGGCGTCTCCTGATCACTGGCGCCGCTTCCTCCAGAGATCTCCATGCCACGGGATGCGTCCCCGACCTTCTGCACGGTGACATCGATGTCATCCAGCATCGGCAACTTCTTTAGCAACCTCGACCTTGCTGCCTGGTTAAGGCAGACCGGCAAGCACCTCGACGCCCGGTTGATGAATTCGTCAGAGGTCGGGTTGGGGGACAGCTTCAATAGCATGTTCCTCAGCATCTCCCTGTCCGGGGTCGACCCGGGACTGCGCTCCAGCTGGGTGAGATCATTCTCCCCGGTGTACAACCAGGCAGCACAGGTGCACTGCTGAAGGGGAGTGATGCAGCGCGACAGGAAGTTGGCCAAGACCATCAGCGACGTCAGGCCCTCTTGCACCATGAATTTGATCCACACCAGCACGGGCTTGTAGGCTTCCTACAGGTCAGGAATCTCATCCCCGACGAGATCCTCGCTGACCAGGGGCCGCTCGGCAGCTCCACGTGATCATGGATGTCCGTCTGGACGATCACCCAATCCTCCCTCCAGTGCTCCAACTTGCCGGGGGAGAAGGGCGCGATGTATGGAATGGATTTCTTGTGGGGACCACCCCGTGGTTCACCCACTCCAAGATCGCATAGGGTGGTGCCGTGCGATGCGGCACCCAACAGCACACACGAAAAGATTAAAGAACAACGTACAAACTTTTATTTAATATAAAACAGCGGAAGTCTTTTTACAAAACCTATTCATACAGCGGAAGTAATATACATATACGGCCTTTCATCCTAGCTATGCAAAAGTGCAGCCGTCCAGCCCGGGGACGCTACACACTAGCAGCAATTAACCGAAGATCACGGCGGCGTGCAGGGCTCCAGCTCAGCCGTGTACCCCGACGGGGGCATCGCCTCGTCCTCGGAACCTTCCTCATAACTCTCACCTGCGCACAGCTCACATATTGCAACCGTGAGCACGAAGGCTCAGCAAGTCTTAACCATCAACCCTAGGCATGGAACACTACGTGCAAGGATGTGTAAGATAGGAAAAGACTTTGCAATAAAGACACGCCTATAAGTTGATCCTTACTTTCAGTTTTATAGCAGCAGATTCATGCGCCTTAGGCAGCCCTCACATCGGAAGTCCACAATCAAACAAGAAACGCTTTCCCCCGATGTGGAGATGCCCAAAGTGGAATATAAACTTAATTTTCTCTATAACTACAGCATACAAGGTTTCAAGACATTTAATAGTTCAATACAGCATTTTCAGTTGGCTTATTTCACTTCTTACTACGTCACAGCACAGTGAACAAGCGGATACTCAAATAACCGCGAGGGATGGTGATTGCAATCAAGACACACCCGGATAACACATTGCATACACCCACTTTCAGAAGCGTGATTCCACACCCCTTCCTACTCTGTTGTATGCAACAACCTTTCAAAGGCAACCCAAATGCCGAACCGGTCCATCCGTAACAGGCAGGAGGTCCCCGCGTGGAGCGTGACTGTGCCCACCGGCAGATTTACACCTTGCTACCCTCAACCCACTCCTATTTACAGTTGGGTAAGCCTCGACACCCAGGTTAACCAATTACATCGGTTTTCTGGTTCCCATATGCCAGTATGCATCCGGTACTGTTCGATACTTGTCCAGCAGGGCCGCACACGGACGGTCCTCAACCGACACCAACAGGGCTACGCACGTGAGACCTTGCTCACTGCATCCTATCCCCCCTGCTGGGTCTCATTTTTATACTCAAGCCATTGTCTACCTCTTTTCATTCCGTGTAATAAGTACTATCTCGCGAGTAGCTTCCAACCACTCGACTTCTACCGAGATCCTAAACATTAGCATGGCAGTCTCTACTCGTCGAGTTTGTAAACTACCCAACCTTTTATAGGATTTAAAAGGCTATGCAAGTGGGGTTTCAATCACCCTAACTCTAATGCATACATTTCAACATAGACATAAGTGATAAAAATGAATTGCTTTATAAAAGGTACTTAAGTGCAAACCGGGGCTTGCCTGGTTGCGAGTTAGAGGGGAAGTCAGCTTCTGGTGGGAGGACGTCCAAGGGCTCCGGTGCGTCCTCAACTTCGGTCACTATTATGAAATGTAACAAAATATATGTATAAGTACTAAGGACTTATAAGGATTGAACTTCTATTCATAGCTACTGCTATTTAGAGTCCTTAATCGGCTTTGGGATTTTTACAGTGGATACTAGACTCTCTAAGGATGATTTGAGCCAAATTTGGAGACATGTCATTGCACAATGTAGTCTTTAAAATTCCTACAAGTACAACGCTTCTCTGAATATTGAGCCCAAATCAGGAGCTTTGACATAGCTAGTAATGGAAGATCTGATTAGGGTAAGTCTCCATGGTTCTAACAAAATTTGTTTCACCATTTTTGGAGCTACCAACAGAGAGATATGAATTTTTCAAGTTTGGACAGGAGTGCTGAAATAGTTTCTGTTTAAATTGGAATTTCCAAATAAAGGCTGAACTTGGGAAGGCAGTTTAGCCTAACAAATGAACTCCAATGAAGCCCAAATTTTTAGTGAAGATCAGTAACTATGGAAAGGATTTGCTGCCCAAATTTGGGGATATTTCATAAAGAATTGCTCCTGTAATAAATCCCCAAAGGATTTAGTAAAACAATTCTACAGAAATTCCTGGGCATTTTCATAGCCTAAAATTGATTTCCCTGTGAAGTACTCCTCATGAGGAATCCAACAAAATTGGTTTCACCCTTTTTGGAGTTTTCTACACAAAGTTATGAGCTTGTAAAGATCAGCTAATTCCTGGAATTATTTCTCTGATAGAAACTTCAAATAATTGGGCTGGGCCCACGGTTTTAAATCGGACCAGTGAGATTTCAGCAACACTGGGGGCTACGGAGTTAACCCGCGCAGCTGTACCGGATCCGGCGCCACAGATCGATCCGGCGCCTTGTAAGGGCCTCAGTTTTGGCACACATTTGAAGTATTCATCGCCACACCACACCAATTTTCACTCCATTCGGAGTTGATCTTGACATGAGCTAAGTGGGACGAATTCAAACTTTATTTGAATTCAAAACTGAACTTGTGCTGAAATTCACTCAAACCGAACCCAATTTGAATTCTATTCAATTCAAATGGCTCAGGGGTCAATAATTTGAATCACCAGGGGTATTATGGGGCTCACTGTTCACAACAGTGATTAGGAGTAAATTTCAGAGGTTAAAACCCCGGGTGGGACCCACATGTCATAGACGGAAGAAGGAGAAACTTGCACCCAAAGTCAGAGTCTCGGTGGGAAATTCAACCGAGCAGCTGTCGGCTGTGCCACCGAGCAGCTACCGGCGCCACCAGCTGCTTCCCTCTCCGCGCGCTGGCGCCCAGGGCAGCTGGCTCGCGCCCCCACACCACAGGCACCGCCTCAGCCGAGCAGGAGTCGGCCGGCTTTATCTTCTCGCGAGCAAACCCGAGCGGAGGCATTGTTCCTCGCCACAGCTCTCTGCTCAATCGGGAAAACCAGCAAAACTATCTCCTCCTTCGTCCCTGAGCTGCTAGACAGCCACCTGAGCTCGCACTCCACCTCCCAAACGCCAGAAACCCCGAGCTCCGACCTCCTTTGCCGTAGACGATCGCCACCGCGGTGACCTAGCCTCAGCCGAGAGTCAGGCGCCGTAGGCAGCGTTCCACAGGCATTTTCACGGTCCAGCGAGAGAGGCAACAGGAGCGCGCGACCACCGTGCTGCTCTCCTCCAAGTTTGGAAGCCAACCGTGAAGAATCCGCAGAGAATTTCCAGTTTTTGCTCCGGCGACCGTAAACCGAGCTTCCGGTACGGTTTCTTTAAATTCTCGCTCTATGATCTTCCGGAGGTCATCAAATCTTGCACATAGACTCTGGACTAGCCGGCGATCAAGTTCTTTTCTGTATCCGTAGCGTGAAACTGTCTAGGAGTGACGAATTTTGAGCTCGATCGAGGGCAGTCATGGCGGGCACGATCGGTCACACGGTGCCGACCGACTTGCCGCCATCCCTGAACCCTTTTGACACCTTGTCGAGCTTCCTAGAGGTACACTGATGCTATAGGGCCGTTTGTTCGAGGTGTTGGCGGGTTTAGAAACCACGGTCGACGGTGTCGAACCTCAACCGAGGCCGCGGCACGTCGCCGAGCTACTTCCGGTCACCCCCAGCCCGACCTGTCACCCCCGACGTGTTCCTCGACGTCGACAACCCCCTGGCGGCGAGTTTCAGACCATGAGAGGTCCGGCAGCGGCGAGCCGGCGAGCCCCGAGTCTGCTCCGGCGAGGTCGGCGGCGCGGGCGCGAGAGAACGGCGGGAGGAAAACGAAGCCGGCTGACCCACGTATCAGCGGCTGGAGAATTTAAATCGGGATCGGGTGTGGCCAGGGATCGGCTGTGCTGGCGCGCAAATACCCTGTGAGCTCCGGTGTGCCGGACACCTCCGCGCTCGACACGTGTGGTATCCCCGGTGTGCCGGACACCTCCGCGCTCGACACGTGTCCCCGAGAGCCCCGAGAGTTTAAACTTTTCCCCCGATTTTCAGAGTTCTTCCCAACTTCAAATCCTCATAACTTTGGTTAGAGAGCTCCAAATCGGGTGAACCAAATTTGGTTGGATTCAGCTCTCTGAGCACTTTCCAGCAATACCAAAGTCAGCTCATGAAAGTGAATAGTTTTCCAGAATTAAATCCCTAAAGTTTAAACTGTTGGGAATTTTATCTGGAGAACTACTTTATGAAAAATTCTGAAAATTTGGCTGAAAGGTTCATTGGAAAATCCCTGAATCCCAGTAAAATTTTCAGACTCATCCATGTTCATTAGTTAACCTAATTGGGTGATTAAGGAACTGACCAGGGACAATAGAAAAATGTACAGAAACATTTTTCAGATTTTCTCCAATCTTAATTAGGACATAACTTTCTGTAGAATTCTTTAAATGACATGAAACCAACTCCATTAGAACCATCCTAAATTCTAGTTTCCAGAAAGTAATGGTGGGAGCCATGAAAAACTCTGGAATTACTTAGAGGCTCAATTATTGACCAAAGAGGCTTTTATTTGTACAAGGTGCAAATGAACTCTGTTTCAAATGAAACTTGATCAAGACTCTGGTTAGGAACCTGCCAAGCCACAATAAAAATTTCAAAACCAAAGGGGAGGGCTAGCTAGAGTTAGTAGTAAATAATTATTCAAGTTTACACATTGCATTAAAATTCACATGTAGTATTATATTCAACGTGTAGCCATTGAAGAAGAGACTCCGGAAGTGCTGGACTTCCTTCTTCCGGACGAAGCACTAAATCCTGACCAGCAGCAACAAGGCAAGCCCCGGTTTGCATTAACCTTTTTATAAGTTTTTCCTTTGTTTACATGTGTCATATGAAGTATGTATGTGCATTAAGTATAGGATGAATGAAACCCCACTTGCATGACCAAAGGTTCCTTAAAGAGTGAGGGTAGTGTCTAAGACCTCGAGTAGATAGGCTATGCTTAAAGATTCATAGGGTTTCGGTATAAGTCGAGTAGTTGGAATCTACTCGCGAGATAGGCTTGGGACGCACGGGTTTGGTTGAGTGATGTGAGATCACATTAGTAATGAAAATGAGACTGGACAGGGGCTAGGGCGCAGCAAGAGGGAGTCTTGTGTGCGCAGCCCTGTCCGTGTCGATTGAGGACCGAGCAGTGTGCTGCCCACGCTGATCAAGTTTGAACGTACCGAAGGCATATCAGATATATGGGCCCCGATAAACCGATGTAGCCTAAACCTCCGGGCGTCGAGGCATAACTCACCGATTTATAGGTGTAGGCTGAGGGCAGCAAGGTGGAAATCTGTCAACGGGCATAGAGAGATGCTCCGTGTGGGGAACCTCCTGCTGGTTTTGGTGCGACCGGTTCGACGTTTGGGCTGTTGGGTGAAAGGTTGTCCCATACGACATCGAGTGAGCGTGCTGTGCAGCTCTGCGGGTGGGCGTACGTGACGTGCTCTTTGGGTTTCCCTGCAGGTGTATATCGAGTCGATTCGCCGTCCCTCGCGGTAAAGAGTACCACTTGGTCACTGAGTCGTGACGTAGATTAATGGATGAAACATGTTGATTCAATATTGTTGGTTGATATAATTGTATTGCTACATGTGTGCCACCAAATACTGCTTACTAAATTTCAGATTTCATGAACTGTTAACTTGTTGCTAAAAGATGAACTAAGGATGAACTTGTAGGCGTGTCCTTTGCTAAAATGATACTATCCTATGTCCATTGTACCCCTCATGTAGAGTTTCATGCTTAGGTGAGTCGGTTAAGCCTTGCTGAGCCTTCGTGCTCACGGTTGCTGCTTAAGTGTTTTTCAGGTGAGGAGCCACCCACGGACTCGGAGTACGAGTCCACCGGCGAGGGTTACCCTCTGTCGGGGACCACGGCTGAGTGGGAGCCGTACACGCCGCGCTGAGCTGAGACGTGCAGCTAGTGTGGGTTGCCCTAGGGCTGGGCAACCGACTTTTGCTAGATAGGCGGGCGTGAGTTGTACAAAAGAAACTTCCGCTGTGTAATAAAGACCCTAGTTTGTAACTCAGAAGTGTACTACTTTGTACATTCAGTTTGTTTTCCCCTTGTAATATAATGTGTTCTTATGACGTGTGCTGTCGGGTGTCTCACCGCGCGGCACCACCCTCTGCGATCCTGGATGAGCGGATTCCGGTCCGCCACAGCCTGGTATCAGAGCTGCAGTGGGGATAGCACAGTACTTAAAGACGGCATTATGGGAAAAACTTAGGTATACGGTGAGGATTCGGTAGTAGCCCATGTAAGGACTATATTAGAATAGTTACTTAAAGTGGCAAAGACTAACTTATGTGTTATAATTCTGAATTTCAATTATGTAACGACGCACCTACGCTCTGGTAAGTATGGTAAGGAACGCCACCAAAAGCGGTTCAATTTCGGTTAGCTCTCCCTGACGAGGAACGTGGTTCAGGGATTGATCTCACAGCTTGGTGTGAGACGTCAATATGAACCTCTTGAACTCTTCTTGTTCGTGAGTTCATATGAAACGCTGATCCCTAGCGTGCATTAGGCAAGTAAGTGGAGACCCCATCGCGTGGTCAGTAACGCGAGAGTGTGTTCGTCTGGAAATAGCCCAGGAGGACATACGCAGCGCTTGCCATCGGCGTGCCCTGCAGGGCAGTAGGTGGTATCTGTTGGGTTGATAACATTCCCAACCGTGACGACCCGTTCATGACATACTCAGGTTCCCCGTCGTGTGGTGTTGAAACACGATCACGTACCTTGAGACGTGACCTAACTCAAGGACGGCCGTATGGAAATGATACGGGCGTTTGTATTTACTTTTAAATATGGAACTGCCTGGATTGAACAACCTTTGAGTGCACCATTATTGTTTGGTCTTCTGCAGGTACTAACCACGTATGTATCCGTGTAGAAAACGTGTGTGAGAGACCGTTTAGTGCCACACTTGAGACTTATATGTCGGTATGATCCGGTTAGGATTTTCTTTTGTGAGGAGCGTAGTATCGAGATATTGTAGGCATATGCATGAAAATAATGATAACAAGGAATTAAAATCTATAGGTTCAACATTTAGGACCCTGGTTAGGCATAAGAATGGGATAGTGGTAAGTGTAGTTCCAAAAAGACTGAAAAACAGAGTGCTCTGTTTTGGACAGCAAGTTTGCTGGTCTTCAACAGGGCATAACTCACAGGTCTTTTAGCCCAGATAGGTGTGCTATATAGTTCTGGAAAGGTATTCAAATACTCTACAACTTTGTTGTAGACTTCCAGAGCTGAAACTCGCCTTAAGATGGCTGAAATCCCAGAGGAATGTAAACTGTCCAGAACCAGGGCAGAGTAAAACACCCTCTGAACTGATCTGTTTTTCAAACATAACTTCCAGTAGAAAAATCTAAAATTGTCATATAATACAACCTTAGAAAGAGTAGAAGATGTGTGACATCTTTGCAATTCAAAGATTCTGAAATTTCAGCACAGATTTCAGTGGAAACCAGGGTTGAAAACAGCTACTTCCAAGGGAGGTGCTGTTAAAAATTCTTCCAGAAATTCTGCTGACTTTGAATTAGCATAACTTTTTAACCAAAGCTGATCTGGGGGCAATTGAATACTCGTTGGAAAGATACTGAAGTTAAATTTAACTTTGGTATTCAACTTGAGTCATGAAAATACCCAGAACCAGATCAAAATTTGGAATAGGTAGAAACTGGTCATTCTGACAGAAGAATGACAGTTGAACTCTTTGGAGAGGGTGTTGTACCCTACGGGTGGATACGTGATGACAACGCGATAGTAATGTCTCGTAGTGACCAAACCTAGTTATGGTGAGCTTCCAAAGTGGAGGTTCATCAAGTTGGATGTAACTAGTTTGTATTTGGTCTGATAATGGTGTAGCTTGTGCAAAGTTACTACATTATCTACTTACGAGATGTATCGCATGTTTTATTGTCATTATGTCGTTACGCCTATTGTTATTGGACTGCATGCAATCTGTTGCGGGACTGATGTTATTGTCGTATGGTTGCAGATGGTTCGCACTAGGACCTCGCACGAGGTTGGTGGCTCTAGCCAAGGGGGAAGCGATGACTCCCAGCCACCGGCCTACGACAGCACCCCGCAGCAGCAGCCACCACCGCTGCCTCCGCTTACTCTAGCGGATGTGATAGCGGCACTGGTGGGAGGTCGTGAGGAGCAGACCGACCTGCTCTGCACGATCGTGCAGAATACGTCCCAGGCGGGGGGACGTCAAGAGCGAGGGCCTCGTGAGCCCCGTGAAGTGTCGTACTCGGATTTCATGAGTACGCACCCTCCAGTGTTCACCGAAGCCAAAGAACCACTGGAGGCGGACAACTGGCTGCGGACTATCGAGTCCAAGTTCGGGCTGCTCCAATGTACAGAGCGACAGAAGACCCTGTTCGCAGCACAGAAGCTCCACGGTGCCGCTGGTGCGTGGTGGGCGAACTATGTCGCCTCACGTCCGGCTGGCCATGCCGTGGAATGGCAAGAGTTCCGGGAGGCGTTCCGCGCCTACCACATTCCTCCCGGAATAATGAAGAGGAAGTTCCAAGAATTCTTGGAGCTGAAGCAGGGCGGTAGGAGTGCCCACGACTACTCCCGTGCCTTCAACCATCTGGCGCAGTATGTGTCAGACTACATCTCCACGGAGGAGAAGAAGAGGGAGCACTTCTATCGGGGGTTGAACCCCGAAATGAAGACCCATCTCGTACAGTGGAACCGCGGCACATTCAACGACTTAGTCAATGCCGCGATCATGCAAGAGGATGCTCAGCGGGAGTTGGCAGCTGAGCAGCGGAAGCGCAGCGTTCCACCCAGCGGTGGGAGTGGCGCTCCCCAGAAGTACCGTATGGTGTATCGGACACCATCCGGGCAGCAGTGGCAACCACCGGCGTGACCGCAACGGTTCGGGGGACGTCCCTTTCAGTCACCTCCGTTCCGTCCGCCGATGCCACCACCAAGACCGCAACAGCAGCAGCAGACGGTACCCCGGGCGTTTCCACTGCCACAACGCGCCCCGGGATTCCGTCCACCGATCAGCGGGGGACCGCCCCGTTTTACCTGCTTCACGTGTGGCCAGGCGGGCCACTTCGCGAAGGACTGTCCCCAGGGGCAGAAGAGCAGCGGGCAAGCCCAGCTCCAGGGCAGTGCTCGAGGCCGACCTCCAGTGAAGAAGGTTGGTCAGCGGACTGGAGGCGTCCGCAACCTCGACAATGAGGACGCCCCAGAGGGAGACAACGTGCTGGCGGGTACGTTTACTCTCAACCATCAAGCCATCGTCATACTTTTTGATTCTGGTGCAACCCACAACTTCATTAGTGCATCATATGTGGCTAAGCATCAGCTGGAAGTTTTTCCAACCGAGTGTTCGTATATGATCTGCTCACCGGGAGGAAAGATTTCAGCAACGATGATGGTTCCGAAAGCACCACTGTGCTTAGGTGGGAAGATATATCCCACCACTATGATTATCCTTGAGGGACACAAGATTGATGCAATCTTGGGAATGTCATGGCTAAGCTACCATGGCGTTGCCCTGGAAACCCCATCACGGACTATTCACCTCAACTCCCCATTACACCATCCGCAGTCCCTCCTATTAGATAATCCAGTCAGAGAGGTTTCAGCGATCAATAGTGCTGAGGCTCTCAAGTTAGAAGACATCCCCGTAGTCCGGGAGTATCCCGATGTGTTCCCGGATGACCTTCCGGGCATGCCACCTGAGCGGGATGTCGAGTTCAAGATCGAGCTCGCACCCGGAACTACGCCCATATCATGGAGACCATACAATATGGCTCCAAATGAGCTGGCGGAACTGAAAGAACAGCTCAATGATCTATTGAGCAAGGGTTTCATTAGGCCGAGTTCCTCGTCTTGGGGATGCTCGGCGTTGTTCGTGAAGAAGAAGGATGAAACCCTGAGGCTGTGTGTGGATTACCGGCCGCTCAACGCCGTCACCATCAAGAATAAGTACCCACTGCCCCGCATCGACATATTGTTTGATCAACTTGTGGGTTCCAGTGTGTTCTCCAAGATGGACCTTCGCTCTGGATATCACCAGATAAAAATCCGGGCGGAGGATATTCTAAAAGACGGCATTCTCGACGAGATATGGACTATATGAATATCTCGTCATGTCATTTGGTCTCACAAATGCTCCAGCCCATTTCATGTATCTCATGAACTCGGTGTTCATGCCGGAGCTGGACAAGTTTGTGGTAGTGTTCATCGACGATATCTTGGTTTACTCCAAGACAGAAGCTGAACATGCCGAACACTTGAGAATCGTGCTTCAACGATTGCGAGACCACAAACTCTATGCCAAGTTCAGTAAATGCGAGTTTTGGATCAGCCAAGTGCCGTTCTTGGGACATATCATCTCAGCTGAAGGCATTGTGGTTGACCCATGCAAAATAGAGCAAGTGCTGAAATGGAAAGCTCCCACTTCAGTCCATGAAGTCAGAAGCTTCCTCGGGTTAGCGGGATACTACCGGAGATTCATTCCAAGCTTCTCCAAGCTCGCTAAGCCGATGACAGAGTTGCTGAAGAAAGGGACAAAATATGTTTGGAACACAGCGTGTGAAGGAGCGTTCCAAACATTGGTGAAGCATCTCACAACAGCCCCGGTGTTAGCTCAGCCGGATACAACAAAGCCCTTCAACGTGTATTGTGATGCGTCCGGTATTGGGCTTGGCTGCGTGTTGATGCAGGAAGGACGTGTGGTCGCATATGGCTCACGCCAACTTCGGAACCATGAGCAGCACTATCCCACTCATTACCTTGAGCTTGCTGCCGTGGTTTTGGCGCTGAAAATGTGGAGGCACTATCTCCTGGGGAATTTGGTGCATCTCTACACCGACCACAAGAGGTTGAAATACATTTTCACCCAGAAGGAGCTGAATATGAGGCAAAGGAGGTGGTTAGAGCTGATCAAAGATTATGAGATTGAGATCCATTACCACCCTGGCAAGGCGAATGTGGTTGCCGACGCGCTAAGTCAGAAATCACATGTCCGTCACCTCACCATTACACCGGTGGAGGAGGAAGAGCCAAGTTTATACTTGGTTCCTTATGGATCGCTGTACAACCTTGCCCTCATCCCTACTATTAGGGACGACATCATTGCAGCTCAGAAAAATGATAAAGGCATGACACATCTCCGGAGACGGATTGACAATGGGGAGATCAAATGTTTCCGGAAAGATGATGAGGGGACGCTGTGGTTCAATGACCGCATAGTCGTACCCCGGGATATGCAGTTGAGAAAGAATATCCTCGATGAAGCTCACTTGTCCAAGTACTCCATTCATCCGGGCAGCAACAAAATGTACCAAGACTTGAAAAAGAAATTTTGGTGGACGCGGATGAAGCGGGAGGTAGCTAAGTACGTATCCGAGTGTGATACGTGTAGACGAGTGAAGGCTGATCATATGAGGAAATCAGGGCTGCTGCAACCCCTGAAGATCCCGGCATGGAAATGGGAAGATGTGAGCATGGATTTCATTGTGGGATTACCCTTAACATCCGACAAACATGATTCCATATGGGTAATCGTTGACCGACTAACCAAGTCAGCTCACTTCATCCCCGTGCATACACATTTCCATGCCAACAGATATGCGGAGTTATATATCGCCAGGATTCTATGCCTTCATGGTGTACCCAAGACCATAGTCTCAGACCGAGGTGCATTGTTTGTATCTCGCTTTTGGGAGCAGTTGCACGCTGCTTTGGGTACTAAACTGATTAGGAGCTCCGCCTACCACCCTTAGACAGATGGCCAGACAGAGAGGGTGAATCAAGTTCTGGAGGACATGTTGAGAGCATGTGCCATCCACCATGGTAGGAACTGGGATAATCACCTACCATTGGCGGAATTCTCGTACAACAACGGCTATCAGGCGAGTATCTAGATGGCACCCTACGAAGCTCTCTACGGTCGCAAGTGCCGCACCCCATTAAATTGGTGCGAGTCCGGTGAAAGGGTCACATTCGGGGTCGATGTGGTGAACGACGCCGAAGAGCGCGTTCGGACAATTCAAGCCAATTTAAAAGCCGCTCAATCCCGGCAGAAGAGCTACACTGATAAGAGGCGTAGGCCGTTGCACTTTGACGTTGGGGAACACGTGTACCTACGCGTGTCTCCGATGAAGGGTGTGCACCGGTTCGGTGTGAAGGGGAAGCTCCCTCCCTGTTTTATTGGACCCTACGCTGTCACCGAGAAGTGTGGACCAGCAGCGTATAGATTGGAGCTACCAGCCTCCGTGGCTGGTGTCCATGATGTTTTCCATGTTTCGCAACTGCGAAAATGTTTGAAGCATACAGCTGCTGTTCCTACCGAAGACATCAGCGAGCTGAAACCGGATTTAACATATGATTAGTATCCGGTGGAAATCCTTGAAGAGAAAGCCCGAACCACGCGTAGCAGAACGTTGTGGTTCTACAAGATCCTCTGGAGTAACCACAAGGTGGAAGAAGCGACGTGGGAGAGCGAGGAATTCCTTCGCTCAAATTACCCGGAGTTCATGGCTTCTCAACACGAGTAAGTCCCTACTACATCGCTATCTCTTCTTTTGTAATCTCAGGACGAGATTCTTTTAAGGGGGGGAGGAATGTAAGGGCCTCAGTTTTGGCACACATTTGAAGTATTCATCACCACACCACACCAATTTTCACTCCATTCGGAGTTGATCTCGACATGAGCTAAGTGGGACTAATTCAAACTTTATTTGAATTCAAAACTGAACTTGTGCTGAAATTCACTCAAACCGAACCCAATTTGAATTCTATTCAATTCAAATGGCTCAGGGGTGAATAATTTGAATCACCAGGGGTATTATGGGGCTCACTGTTCACAACAGTGATTAGGAGTAAATTTCAGAGGTTAAAACCCCGGGTGGGACCCACATGTCATAGAAGGAAGAAGAAAAAACTTGCACCCAAAGTCAGAGTCTCGGTGTGAAATTCCACCGAGCAGCTGTCGGCTGTGCCACCGAGCAGCTACTGGCGCCACCAGCTGCTTCCCTCTCCGCGCGCTGGCGCCGAGGGCGGCTGGCTCGCGCCCCCACACGACAGGCACCGCCTCAGCCGAGCAGGAGTCGGCCGGCTTTATCTTCTCGCGAGCAAACCCGAGCAGCGGCATTGTTCCTCGCCACAGCTCTCTGCTCAATTGGGAAAACCAGCAAAACCATCTCCTCCTTCGTCCCTGAGCTGCTAGACAGCCACCTGAGCTCGCACTCCACCTCCCCAACGCCAGAAACCCCGAGCTCCGACCTCCTTTGCCGTAGACGATCGCCACCGCGGCGACCTAGCCTCAGCCAAGAGTCAGGCGCCGTAGGCAGCGTTCCACAGGCGTTTTCACGGTCCAGCGAGAGAGGCAACAGGAGCGCGCGAAGACCGTGCTGCTCTCCTCCAAGTTTGGAAGCCAACCGTGAAGAATCCGCAGAGAATTTCCAGTTTTTGCTCCGGCGACCGTAAACCGAGCTTCCGGTACGGTTTCTTTAAATTCTCGCTCTATGATCTTCCGGAGGTCATGAAATCTTGCACATAGACACTGGACTAGCCGGCGATCACGTTCTTTTCTGCATCCGTAGCGTGAAACTGTCTAGGAGTGACGAATTTCGAGCTCGATCGAGGGCGGTCATGGCGGGCACGATCGGTCACATGGTGCCGACCGACTTGCCACCATCCCTGAACCCTTTTGACACCTTGTCGAGCTTCCTAGAGGTACACTGATGCTATAGGGCCGTTTGTTCGAGGTGTTGGCGGGTTTAGAATCCACGGTCGACGGTGTCGAACCTCAACCGAGGCCACGGCACGTCGCCGAGCTACTTCCGGTCACCCCCAGCCCGACCTGTCACCCCCGACGTGTTCCTTGACGTCGACAACCCCCTGGCGGCGAGTTTTAGACCATGGGAGGTCCGGCAGCGGCGAGCCGGCGAGCCCCGAGTCTGCTCCGGCGAGGTCGGCGGCGTGGGCGCGAGAGAACGGCGGGAGGAAGACGAAGCCGGCTGACCCACGTATCAGCGGCTGGAGAATTTAAATCGGGATCGGGTGTGGCCAGGGATCGGCTGTGCTGGCGCGCAAATACCCTGTGAGCTCCGGTGTGCCGGACACCTCCGCGCTCGACACGTGTGGTATCCCCGGTGTGCCGGACACCTCTGCGCTCGACACGTGTCCCCGCGAGCCCTGAGAGTTTAAACTTTTCCCCGATTTTCAGAGTTCTTCCCAACTTCAAATCCTCATAACTTTGGTTAGAGAGCTCAAAATCGGGTGAACCAAATTTGGTTGGATTCAGCTCTCTGAGCACTTTCCAGCAATACCAAATTCAGCTCATGAAAGTGAACAGTTTTCCAGAATTAAATCACTAAAGTTTAAACTGTTGGGAATTTTATCTGGAGAACTACTTTATGAAAAATTCTGAAAATTTTGCTGAAAGGTTCATTGGAAAATCGCTGAATCCCAGTAAAATTTTCAGACTCATCCATGTTCATTAGTTAACCTAATTGGGTGATTAAGGAACTGCCCAGGGACAATAGAAAAATGTACAGAAACATTTTTCAGATTTTCTCCAATCTTAATTAGGACATAACTTTCTTTAGAATTCTTCAAATGACATGAAACCAACTCCATTAGAACCATCCTAAATTCTAATTTCCAGAAAGTAATGGTGGGAGACATGAAAAACCCTGGAATTACTTAGAGGCTCAATTATTGACCAAAGAGGCTTTTGTTTGTACAAGGTGCAAATGAACTCTGTTTCAAATGAAACTTGATCAAGACTATGGTTAGGACCCTGTCAAGCCACAATAAAAATTTCAGAACCAAAGGGGAGGGCTAGCTAGAGTTAGTAGTAAATAAGTATTCAAGTTTACACATTGCATTAAAATTTACATGTAGTATTATATTCAACGTGTAGCCATTGAAGAAGAGACTCCGGAAGTACTGGACTTCCTTCTTCCGGACGAAGCACTAACTCCTGACCAGCAGCAACAAGGCAAGCCCCGGTTTGCATTAACCGTTTTATAAGTTTTTCCTTTGTTTACATGTGTCATATGAAGTATGTATGTGCATTAGGTATAGGATGAATGAAACCCCACTTGCATGACCAAAGGTTCCTTAAAGAGTGAGGGTAGTGTCTAAGACCTCGAGTAGATAGGCTATGCTTAAAGATTCATAGGGTTTCGGTATAAGTCGAGTAGTTGGAATCTACTCGCGATATAGGCTTGGGACGCACGGGTTTGGTTGAGTGATGTGAGATCACATTAGTAATGAAAATGAGACTGGACAGGGGCTAGGGCGCAGCAAGAGGGAGTCTTGTGTGCGCAGCCCTGTCCTTGTCGATTGAGGACCGAGCCGTGTGTGGCCCATGCTGATCAAGTTTGAACGTACCGAAGGCATATCGGATATATGGGCCCCGATAAACCGATGTAGCCTAAACCTCCGGGCGTCGAGGCATAACGCACTGATTTATAGGTGTAGGCTGAGGGCAGCAAGGTGGAAATCTGCCAACGGGCATAGAGAGATGCTCCGTGTGGGGAACCTCCTGCTCGTTTCGGTGCGACCGGTTCGACGTTTGGGCTGTTGGGTGAAAGGTTGTCCCGTACGACATCGAGTGAGCGTGCTGTGCAGCTCCGCGGGTGGGCGTATGTGACGTGCTCTTTGGGTTTCCCTGCAGGTGTATATCGAGTCGATTCGCCGTCCCTCACGGTGAAGAGTACCACTTGGTCACTGAGTCGTGGCGTAGATTAATGGATGAAACATGTTGATTCAATATTGTTGGTTGATATAATTGTATTGCTACATGTGTGCCACCAAATACTGCTTACTAAATTTCAGATTTCATGAACTGTTAACTTGTTGCTAAAAGATGAACTAAGGGTGAACTTGTATGCATGTCCTTTGCTAAAATGATACTATCCTATGTCCATTGTACCCCTCATGTAGAGTTTCATGCTTAGGTGAGTCGGTTAAGCCTTGTTGAGCCTTCGTGCTCACGGTTGCTGCTTAAGTGTTTTTCAGGTGAGGAGCCACCACGGACTCGGAGTACGAGTCCACCGGCGAGGGTTACCCTCCGTCGGGGACCACGGCTGAGTGGGAGCCGTACACGCCGCGCTGAGCTGAGACGTGCAGCTAGTGTGGGTTGCCCTAGGGCTGGGCAACCGACTTTTGCTAGATAGGCGGGCGTGAGTTGTACAAAAGAAACTTCCGCTGTGTAATAAAGACCCTAGTTTGTAACTCAGAAGTGTACTACTTTGTACATTCAGTTTGTTTTCCCCTTGTAATATAATGTGTTCTTATGATGTGTGCTGTCGGGTGTCGCACCGCGCGGCACCACCCTCTGCGATCCTGGATGAGCGGATTCCGGTCCGCCACACGCCTCATCCGTGTCACTGACAGGTGGGGCAGGCCCCCACCTTCTTCTACCTCGCGCCAACAGAGGATTCCGCGACAGTTGCTCCGGCGAGGGTGGCGGGAACGGCTCTCCCGGCCATCTCCCGGGCCTAAACTCACCGCTCCCCCCGTATTCAACCGTGCTGAACACTGTGGGAGGGTCGCCGGCGGCCGTGGCTCACTGGAAACCACCGCGCACCGGTGGCAGCAAAGTTTTGAACTCCGGCGAGGTCGGGAACCCTTATTCCTCCATCATACGATCGATTCTCGGGCTCTAGAGCATCGGTGAACGATGTAGGAGCCCGTAAGGGTCCTAGCCGCCGGTGTAACAGCCGGCAACCGAGGGCTCCACGGCGACCAGAGGTGCTTTTGCACCGGCGACTAATAAAACAGCTAGGGCTCCCTCGTTTCTTGATGTTTTCGCTTGGTTCTTTGTCGAGGAGAGGCGCTAGGAAGTAGAGAAGCTCTGTGCAAGCTTACTCGAGGTCTAAAGAATCGTGCACTACGAATTTTTGGCTAGACCGAGCACTACCCGTCAGTGTACCGTTTGGGGAAACAGTGAAATTCTCGCCACCGGTTCTAGCAATCGCTAAACGGTTTCCGGCAACACGATCAGGACATGTGAACGCACCTTTATTGTGTAGGGAAGGGGCGTTGACACTGGCAGTAGCGTGCTGTCCACGGCGACCTCCCTCAGTTCGTCCACGTTCACCCGAGGATCGTCGCTATTTTGCCAATATCCGGAGCAATCACGTTCGGGATAGGGAAGGAGAAGTATGGGAGGGCTAGAGCACTGCCCGGCGATGCTCTTTGCTGTGGAGCGCTCGAGCAGCCGAGCTCGGAGGGCTGTGGTCGATCGGAGAGAGCCGAGCGGCGGTGTTCAGCTCAAATGAGACTGTTGCGGCGCTGCGCGTGCTTAGGGGGAAGAGAAATAGGGCTGGGGCGCTGGGGCGGTCGCTCTGATCACCCACGCGTGCGCCGATGTCGGAGGCAGCGAGAACAGCTCGGTGGAGCCTCGGGCGCGGGTAGAGACCGAGCGCTGGCGCGCTGTGCTCGTCCGGGGGAAAAACAGTCGGTTAGTTTGCTGTGTGTGTGACTGACAATTGGGCCCCACTATTTCTAATTCTTATCCCATTTTCTCTGATATTTTACCCCAGCAACTCAACATTTAAGGATAGACTTCCACACCAAGTTAAGATTTGAATTTGCTGAATTCATATGGTTTGAATTCTGGTGTGAAATTTGGATGTGGTTTGATCATTTGAATTTGAAAAATGAGTTTGAATTCTCCACTTTGTATTTCCTCAAAAATATAGCAAACCAGCTCCAAAGTTTCCAATTTTTGGCATGGCTGCTTATTAAAAGGTGGAGAACACATTTGTGAAACCCAATTTTCAAATTGAGGGAATTGGAATTTGAAACTGAATTTGAAATTCAGATTAGAGGGCTCCTCCTTTTAATCCCAAACAAATATTAAAACTCCTCCAAATGAGCTGAAATTTGGAAGGTTGAATATTTGGAATATGAAAATCCAAGATGTGCATTTAGATCTCCATGTTTGGAAGTTTTGGGAAGTCTAAACCCTCACTTTGAACTTACACCATTATGATTCAAAGTTTTAATTCCCCCTCATTTTTCATAAGTGTACATGAGCTGAATTTTCTTGCTACCACTTTTGGGGATTTTACATCCCTCCCCCCTTAAAAAGAATCTCGTCCCGAGATTACAAAGCAAAAGCAAAGTGGGGAAGAACTTGACCGGATATAGGATGATAGCAAGTCCGGATAATACGTTCATAGATAATCTTCGCTTGCCCATGTCACCTCATCAGCGGTATGGTTACTCCACAAGACCTTGTAGAACCATAACGTCCGGTTTCTTGTGGCGCGAGTCCTTTCATCGATGATCCAGATTGGATACTCCGTGTACGTGAGGTCCGGTTGAAGAACTTCTATGTCTTCTGTGCGGATTTCAGCCGAGGGTTTGAGGCACTTCCTCAGCTGAGAGATGTGGAAGACGTTGTGAATGCCTGCGAGCGACGCTGGTAACTCTAAGCGATAGGCCACAGGTCCGCATCTTTCAATGACGACGAATGGACCAATGAACCACGGTGCAAGTTTACCCTTCACTCCGAAATGGTAAACTCCCTTCATCGGAGACACACGGACATAAACATGGTCCCCGATGTCGAAGTGGAGAGGGCGGCGTCTTTTATCCGCATAGCTTTTCTGACGAGATTGAGCAGCCTTAAGATTGGCTTGTATTACTTGCACTCGTTCTTCAGCTTCCTTCACAAGTTCAATGCCGTAGATAACTCGCTCGCCGGACTCGCACCAGTTGAGAGGTGTGTGACATTTCCGGCCGTAGAGAGCTTCATACGGCGCCATCTTGATGCTAGCTTGATAGCCATTGTTGTAAGAAAACTCCGCCAACGGCAAATGATCGTCCCAATTCTTGCCGTGGTGGATGGCACAAGCGCTACCATCCGTCTGCGGGTGATACGCGGAGCTTCGGATCAGTTTGGTCCCCAATGATGTGTGCAGCTGTTCCCAAAACCGATAGACGAACAGCGCACCACGATCTGAAATAATGGAGTGGGGAACACCATGCAAACACAAGATCCTTGCAATGTACAGCTCCTCATATTGCTTGGCCACGTACTTTGTATGTACGGGGATAAAATCAGCCGACTTGGTTAGTCGATCGATTATCACCCAACTTGAGTCATATTTGTGAGATGTGAGAGGTAAACCAACAATGAAGTCCATGCTGATATCCTCCCACTTCCACGCCGGAATATTCAATGGTTGCAGCTGTCCGGCTTTACGCATATGGTCGGCTTTCACACGCCGACACGTATCACATTCAGATACGTACTTTGTGATTTCTCTTTTCATCCGTGTCCACCAAAACCTGGTTTTCAGATCCTGGTACATCTTGTTGCTGCCCGGATGAATAGAATACTTGGACAATGAGCTTCATACGAGATCTTCTTCTGAAGTTTCATGTCACGGGGTACCACTATACGGTCTTTAAACCATAGAGTGTCGTGTTCATCTCTTCGGAAGCACTTCATTTCGCCATTCTCCATCCTTCTCCGAATGTGCGACATTCCCATGTCCTTCCTCTGTGCTTCCATAATCTCCTCTCTTATGGTTGGGATGAGAGCAAGATTATATAACGCCCCATATGGAACCAAGTACAGACTTGGCTCCTCCACTTCAGGTGGTGTGATGGACAGATTGTTGACATGAGATTTGCGGCTTAAAGCATCGGCAACCACGTTTGCCTTCCCTTGATGGTAGTGAATCTCGATCTCATAGTCTTTGATCAACTCTAACCATCTCCGTTGCCGCATATTCAACTCCTTTTGAGTGAAGATATACTTCAAACTCTTGTGGTCGGTGTAGAGGTGCACTAAGTTCCCAAGCAAATAGTGCCTCCACAACTTCAAGGCCAACACCACAGCAGCGAGCTCAAGATCATGAGTCGGATAGTGCTGCTCGTTGTTACGAAGTTGACATGAGACATAGGCGACCACTCTTCCTCCTTGCATCACTACAAAGCCAAGCCCGATGACGGATGCATCACAATATACGTCGAAGGGCTTGGTTGTATCCGGTTGAGCTAACACCAGGGCTGTTGTAAGATGCTTCACTAATGCCTGGAAAGCTTCTTCACAAGCTGAGCTCCAAACATATTTGATCCCATTCTTCAACAGTTCAGTCATCGGCTTAGCAAGCTTGGAAAAATTCGGTATGAATCTCCGGTAATATTCTGCTAACCCGAGAAAACTTCTGACTTCATGGACTGATGTGGGGGACTTCCATTTCAGCACTTGTTCGATTTTCCTTGCATCAACTGCAATGCCTTCTGCCGAAATAATGTGACCAAGGAATGGCACTTGGCTGATCCAATACTCGTACTTGCCGAACATGGCATAAAGCTTATGGTCTCGCAATCGTTGAAGCACGATATGCAAGTGTTTGCCGTGTTCTTCCTCTGACTTGGAGTAGACCAAGATGTCATCTATGAACACCACCACAAACTTGTCCAACTCCGGCATGAACACTGAGTTCATAAGATACATGAAGTGTGCCGGGGCGTTGGTGAGACCAAAGAACATGACAAGGTATTCATACAACCCATATCTCGTCGAGAAGGCCGTCTTCGGAATATCTTCCACTCGGAGCTTAATTTGATGATATCCGGAGCGAAGATCCATCTTTGAAAATACACTCGCACCCACAAGTTGATCGAATAATATATCGATGCGGGGCTGATTAGCACCCTGATATGGCGCTGCACCCCTGCCCTGTCACGGCTCGGGGCAGTCTCTTGAAATGTGCCCGACATGGCCACACGTGTAGCACGTGTAAGGTGTCGTGGTCCCGCCGACTTGAGGATGGAATCCCGGTGCACGCTGTTGAAACTGAGGCGCACGCGGGGACCATCCTTTGCTGCTGCTGTTGCTGTGATGGATACGTCGGTCGATAGCCCGGCGCACTATATTGTCGACCGCGGAACTGGGGCGGTCGCAACGGTGGCTGCCATCTCTGACCGGATGCTGAGCGATACACCACGCGTTATTTTTGTGGCGTTCCACCACTGCTGCTCGTCAGCGTGGTGCGTTTCGTCTTGTCAGAACCGCGCTCACGCTGAGCATTCTCTTGTAGAACCGCGGCATTAACTAGGTCGTTGAATGTGCCGCGATTGCTCTGGGCGAGATGGACCTTCATCTTGGAATTCAGGCCCCGGAAGAACGCATTGCGCTTGTTGTCTTCCGTCCCCACAAATCCTGGCGCATACTGTGCCAGCCGGTTGAATAACCTGGAGTACTCATGAGCACTCTGCTCGCCTTGCCGTAACGCCAGGAACTCCTGGAGCCTCGTTTCCATCACACCGGGAGGTATGTTATAGGCGTGGAACGCCTCTCGGAACTCTGTCCATGTGACGGCATGGCCAGCCGGTAAGGAGGCAGTGTAATTCGCCGACCAGGTACCGGCTTCTCCTTGAAGCTGTTGCGCTGCATACAGCGCCTTCTGGTGTTCGGTGCACTGCAGCAGCCCAAACTTTGCCTCTAGAGTGCGGATAAAGCTGTCCTCCTCCAAATGTTCTTCGGCCTCCGTGAAGACCGGTGGATGGTCGCCATGAATTCTGAATACGAACTTTGTTGGGGCTGGCGCTGCCCATTGTCTTGGCGTCCTCCCTGATGGGATGCATTCTGCTGGACTAGCATCCGCAGCAACTCAGTTTGCTCGTCGCGCGAGCCAAGCACTGCAGCGAAAACCTCCGCCAGGTTCCTTGGAAGTTCTGGCGGTGGAGGAGGTGATTGCTGCTGCGTCATGGTCTGCTCCGGAGGTGGAGACTCATCACCACGAACTTGACTCGGACCTCCCTCCTCTTGCGTTGAGCGTGTCCGCACCATTCTGCATTCATACCATTCAAACAATCAGCACATGTTGGTTTAGCCCATCCAGTCAATACAATGGTAATGCGAGAATGGAATAAATAGTGCGCATAACAATCACACATATGGATAAAGTATAAACTTTATACAACATATACATCCCTGGACCGTGTCACACGATCGAGTTCCAAAGTATTGAACTTTAGGGGTTTAAAAGTTCATTTCGACCATCGGGGTCGCCACGGGATGTTAAGTGTGTTAGTATGCATAATTTCTTGCTATTGCACTGGACCCAAACATGTACTCGCTCGAAATGATATGTTGAATGCATACACTTTTCGACTCCAACTCGCTGTTTTACAACAGCCACTGAACGTCGAATTGTGAAACTAAGTGTTTTGGTTGAAACATTTTTAACATGGTGTTCCCTGTTCAGCTTCTGGTCCAGCTGACCAGTCTAGATAATTCAACAGTTTTGACCTCTATAGAGGCAAAATCTGGACTAGTGTTCAACAACAAAGTTGTAGAACATTTCCTTTACTTTCCAACGGTGTCATGCTTGACCCTTGGAAATTTTCCTACAGGAAGTTGTGATTGAAATACAGAAAATTCCAAAGAGCATTTTGGTCTGCCCTGTTTCTGGACAGTGCCCACTCATCTGAGATTTTCATCCCATTGGAGGGATATTTTGTTCTGGAGCTCTACAGAAAAGTTGTAGAGGACTTCTAAACCTTTCCAGAATGGTATCCCACACCTCCATTGGTTCAACCAATATTAAGTTATGCCCTGTTCAAGTACAGCAAAATTTCTGCCGAAAACCGGGGAGATTATTCCTAAGCTTTTGAGATTGAACCTATACTCCCAATTGATCCTTAGTTCAATATAGGAGTTTACTAACCCTTAAATGAATTTATATACTTCATTGTGACTCTTTTCTTTGAAAATAAACTTTTATGCAGTCGGTACTACGTTTCCTTGCCAAAGAAAAATCCTAAACCGGTATCCCGGCATATACGTGTCAAATGGTGGAACTAAAGACGTCACTCACAAACGGTTTCTACACGTCATGCACTAACGTGGTTAATGTACCTGCAGGAGAACACACAATAATGGTGCACACAAAGGTTTTTGACATTTCAGGCAGTTCCATATCATAGTAAAAACATACGGTACGTATCATTGCCATACGGATCGTCCTTGAGTCAAGCCACGTCTCAAGGTACATGGTCGTGTTTTGACACCACGCGACGGATGTGGAGATGCCAAAGTGGAATATAAACTTAATTTGCTCTATAACTACAGCATACAAGGTTTCAAGACATTTAATAGTTCAATACAGCATTTTCAGTTGGCTTATTTCACTTCTTACTACGTCACAGCGCAGTGAACAAGCGGGTACTCAAACAACCGCGAGGGACGGTGATTGCAATCAAGACACACCCGGATAACACGTTGCGTACACCCACTTCCAGAAGCGTGATTCCACACCCCTTCCTACTCTGTTGTATGCAACAACCTTTCAAAGGCAACCCAAATGCCGAACCGGTCCATCCGTAACGGGCAGGAGGTCCCCGCGTGGAGCGTGACTGTGCCCACCGGCAGATTTACACCTTGCTACCCTCAACCCACTCCTATTTACGGTTGGGTAAGCCTCGACACCCAGGTTAACCAATTACATCGGTTTCCTGGTTCCCATATGCCAGTATGCATCCGATACTGTTCGATACTTGTCCAGCAGGGCCGCGCATGGACGGTCCTCAACCGACACCAACAGGGCTACGCACGTGAGACCTCTGCTCACTGCATCCTATCCCCCCTGCTGGGTCTCATTTTTATACTCAAGCCATTGTCTACTTCTTTTCATTCCGTGTAATAAGTACTATCTCGCGAGTAGCTTCCAACCACTCGACTTCTACTGAGATCCTAAACATTAGCATGGCAGTCGGTACTCGTCGAGTTTGTAAACTACCCAACCCTTTATAGTATTTAAAAGGCTATGCAAGTGGGGTTTCAATCACCCTAACTCTAATGCATACATTTCAACCTCGACATAAGTGATACAAATGAAAAGCTTTATAAAAGGTACTTAAGTGCAAACCGGGGCTTGCCTGGTTGCGAGTTAAAGGGGAATTCAGCTTCTGGTGGGAGGACGTCCAAGGGCTCCGGTGCGTCCTCAACTTCGGTCACTATTATGAAATGTAACAAAATATATGTATAAGTACTAAGGACTTATAACAATTGAACTTCTATTCATAGCTACTGCTATTTAGAGTCCTTAGTCGGCTTTGGGATTTTTACAGTGTATACTAGACTCTCTAAGGATGATTTGAGCCAAATTTGGAGACATGTCATTGCACAGTGTAGTCTTTAAAATTCCTACAAGTACAATGCTTCTCTGAATTTTGAGCCCAAATCAGGAGCTTTGACATAGCTAGTAATGGAAGATATGGTTAGGGTAAGTCTCCTTGGTTCTAACAAAATTTGTTTCACCATTTTTGGAGCTACCAACAGAGAGATATGAATTTTTGAAATTTGGACAGGAGTGCAGAAATAGTTTCTGTTTAAATTGGAATTTCCAAATAAAGGCTGAACTTGGGAAGGCAGTTTAGCCTAGCAAATGAACTCCAATGAATCCCAAATTTTTACTGAAGATCAGTAACTATGGAAAGGATTTGCTGCCCAAATTTGGGGATATTTCATAAAGAATTGCTCCTGTAATAAATCCCCAAAGGATTTACTAAAATCAATTCTACAGAAATTCCAGGGCATTTTCATAGCCTAAAATTGGTTTCTCTTTGAAGTACTCCTCATGAGGAATCCAAAAAAATTGGTTTCACCCTTTTTGGATTTTTCTACACAAAGTTATGAGCTTGTAAAGATCAGCTAATTCCTGGAATTATTTCTCTAATAGAAACTTCAAATAATTGGGCTGGGTCCACGGTTATAAATCGGACCAGTGAGTTTTCGGCAACACTGGGGGCTACCGAGTTAACCCGCGCAGCTGTACCGGATCCGGCGCCACAGATCGATCCGGCGCCTCATCCGTGTCACTGACAGGTGGGGCAGGCCTCCACCTTCTTCTACCTCGCGCCAACAGAGGATTCCGCGGCGGTTGCTCCGGCGAGGGTGGCGGGAATGGCTCTCCCGGCCATCTCCCGGGCCTAAACTCACCGCTCCCCCGTATTTAACCGTGCTGAACACTGTGGGAGGGTCGCCGGCGGCCGTGGCTCACCGGAAACCACCGCGCACCGGTGGAAGCAAAGTTTTGAACTCCGGCGAGGTCGGGAACCCTTATTCCTCCATCATACGATCGATTCTCGGGCTCTAGAGCATCAGTGAACGATGTAGGAGCCCGTAAGGGTCCTGTCCGCCGGTGAAACAGCCGGCAACCGAGGGCTCCACGGCGACCCGAGGTGCTTCTGCACCGGCGACTAATAAAACAGCTAGGGCTCCCTCGTTTCTTGATGTTTTTGCTTGGTTCTTCGTCGAGGAGAGGCGCTAGGAAGTAGAGAAGCTCTGTGAAGCTTACTCGAGGTCTAAATAATCGTGCACTACAAATTTTTGGCTAGACTGAGCACTACCCATCAGTGTACCGTTTGGGGAAACGGTGAAATTCGCGCCACCGGTTCTAGCAATCGCTAAACTGTTTCTGGCTACACGATCAGGACATGTGAACGCACCTTTCTTGTGTAGGGAAGGGGCAGTGACACCGGCCATAACGCGCTGTCCACGGCGACCTCCCTCGGTTCGTCCACGTTCACCCGAGGATCATGGCTATTTTGCCAATATCCGGAGCAATCACGTTCGGGACAGGGAAGGAGAAGTACGGGAGGGCTAGAGCACTGCCTGGCGATGCTCTTTGCTGTGGAGCGCTCGAGCAGCCGAGCTCGGAGGGCTGTGGTCGATCGGAGAGAGCCGAGCGGCGGTGTTCAGCGCAAATGAGACTGTTGCGGCGCTGCGCGAACTGAGGGGGAAGAGAAATAGGGCTGGGGCGCTGGGGCGGTCGCTCTGATCACCCACGGGTGCGCCGACGTCGGAGGCAGCGAGAACAGCTTGGTGGAGCCTCGGGCGCGGGTAGAGACCGAGCGCTGGCGCGCTGTGCTCGTCCGGGGGAAAAACAGTCGGTTAGTTTGCTTTGTGTGTGACTGACAATTGGGCCCCACTATTTCTAATTCTTATCCCATTTTCTCTGATATTTTACCCCAGCAACTCAACATTTAAGGCTAGACTGTCACACCAAGTTAAGGTTTGAATTTGCTGAATTCAGATGGTTTGAATTCTGGTGTGAAATTTTGATGTGGTTTGATCATTTGAATTTGAAAAATGAGTTTGAATTCTCCACTTTGTATTGCCTCAAAAATATAGCAAACCAGCTCCAAAGTTTCCAATTTTTGGCATGGATGCTTATTAAAAGGTGGAGAACACATTTGTGAAACCCAATTTTCAAATTGAGGAAATTGGAATTTGAAACTGAATTTGAAATTCAGATTAGAGGGCTCCTCCTTTTAATCCCAAACAAATATTAAAACTCCTCCAAATGAGCTGAAATTTGGAAGGTTGAATATTTGGAATATGAAGATCCAAGCTGTGCATTTAGATCTCCATGTTTGGAAGTTTTGGGAAGTCTAAACCCTCACTTTGAACTTACACCATTATGATTCAAAGTTTTAATTCCCCCTCATTTTTCATAAGTGTACATGAGCTGAATTTTCTTGCTACCACTTTTGGGGATTTTACATTTCTTGCCTCGGTGCTGGAAGTAGTAAGCCCCCAGGTGGTTTGTGCTTCTCCTCTAGGCCCACAAAACAATGAAGACCCAGAACAGATGCAACGACACCGCGCGCACACGAACATCTCGCAAAAGTGGATGAAGACCACCACCAATGCGAGATCGTGCGACGTCAGGTGGTGGTACACCTCTAGTAGTATGAGCGGGAAGTTAGACGCTGGGAGAGAGAACCCGGCCAGCTCGTAAGACGTGAAGAGGATGACCTTGCTGGGCTGCACTCCGGTGAGCGGGGTCATCCTCCAGCGAATCCTTCCGTCATACTTGGCCAACTGCCAGCCGAGAAGCCTCCTTATGCGCCCAATTTCTTCGTCAGTCCGAAGGCGGGAGGAGTGAAGGCCGATCGCCATTGGAGCAAGCCGGTCACAATCACAAGTTTGAACCAGCCAATGCTCATTCTTAAGCTCATCTCATATTCACAATTGCTCATGATCAACACATAATCACATAACCGAATCCACTCATATGTATAACCAAAACTAATCCCAAAACCAGTTCCGAATGACATTACCATAACCATACCCAAATAACCATCCCAAGTTTTGCCTCTAATCATGGAAGTTTGCCAGGTGCTTGTAACCGGAAGACGGCTATCATGATAGTTTTACATTCTGCAGAGGTGGCACAACTTTACCCACAAGTTCGTGATTTTGTCACCCGTCGGCAACTAGAGAGAACCTCCATTCTGCCACTACACATCCGTCAGTGTATGTACAAGAGATCACAAAATAGCCTTTACGAAGGGGCTACTAGAATGTAAGGACCCACTAAGGTTTCACCGGCAGGCTCGAATCTCCATTCTTCCACCCACGGTCCCCTCGTGTGCCATGCAGTTCCCAGGGTAGTCCTCCTCGACTCCCGTTCCCTGCGCCATCCAATGGTCCATAACAAGCTAGCAACACACCTCATTAGTCAGCTAAGCCGCACCATATTTGGCCTTGTGGTGGCACTATTTTCCTGGAATGTTCTCACATGAACCAGTCCTTAGATCTAAGGAAAGCAAACCACCATCTCATTCAGCATAACCACGAACCAAGCCTTCCTAGATCTCCTCGATTCCATGCTCATTAACAACATCATGTTCTCATCATCTTTAATCCTTGTGAGTGCGGTAGTTAACAAGTTTATTTCAGTTTTCACGAAATCCCATAAGTTATGTGATGCAAAAGAGAAAACGACCATACCCGACTCAACAAGTTTCCCGGCGACAAGGGTGGCTAACAAAGCTAGTAAACTCGTACTAAAGGGTTTCCCATCAAGTTGACACGAGCATGCAGTTTTTTCAAGCAAAACAGTTCAAAACATAGGTTCAATATGATCAAGGGGCACTTGCCTTGCTCCCGCGATTCGTGTTGCTCAAGCGTGTTGAAGTCTTGGAATTGGAGGTCCTCGTAGACGGCCTCTTGAGTGTGTTCTTCTACTCACAACCATGTACATACAAACAATACAGCAATCAATATCATGCACACTTTTTACTCAAGATGTGATGATGTGGATGCATGCAAATCCTACAATGCAACCTATAGCAACCAGTTTGCATGTGTTCTTGCAAGTTCTAGATAGGTTTAGAATGGTTTAACGACGATCGGTGCTGCTGGAAATTGATTAGAACGTGGCTATAATTATAATATTAGTATTATATCAAACCGTCATCAAACCCAAACCGGGGGCTCTCCTACTTACATGCAGTAGATCCTGTTTGCAGGGTGTGGTGTAACGGGGTTTGTGACGACAGCAGCGATGTTGCACGAGGGGTGACTGGACCTAACTCTCTTCTTCCTCCTCTCCTCCTCGACAGGTGGGCTTCTTCTTGCAATGGCAGCAGCTTGAGCTCCCCTCGATGATCAATGCAGTGGCTGGGGTTTTTCCTTGGAGAAGAACAGAGCTGCGGCCAGGGCAGGGCACTGGGATCTTCTTCTCCGGCAACAGTGCAATGGGGCAGAGCTTCGACAGCTGCCAAGGCAGGCAGCAGGGGCAACCACCAGGGCTAGCAGCAGGGGCAGCGAGGCAGGGGGTTTTAGGTAGGGGTGGCGGTTAGGGGGGGAAGGGTTTTATTTATAAGTTGGAAAAACAGCGAAGGGGGCTAGGATTTCAGCAAATATTTCAATCAATGGCTAGGATTTAATTTGGGGAGAGGTGGGGACTAGGGGCTAGGATTTTAGCAAATATTTTCAATCAAGGGCTGAGATTAATTGGGGGAGAGAAAAATCCTTAGGGGGAGGAATATTTGGGCTGAGGCAAGGGTTTTTTTCCACAAAGGGGGTGCGGCCAAGGAGGGGGGGAATCCCTAATGTGGGAAAAATCCCTAGGGGAATTTTCTAGGGTTGTGGGAAATTAGGGGGGAAATTACGGGGGGAAATTAGCGGCCGGCTAGGGTTTTCTTTTCCTTTTTCTTTTTCTTTTTATTTCTTCTTGTTTTTATTTTATTTCCTATTTTCATTTGATTTTTTATTTATTTGATCCTATGCTCCTTTATGTCTTTTCTTCTTCTTTCTAAATGCTTCTCTATATGCAATGCATGCATGATGATTATAAGGTTGATACAAACCTACCCCCCCCCTTAAAATGAATGTTGCCTCGAGGTTCGATAGAGAATAGAAAAGGTGAGGGAACTCAGTTTTGAGGTCTTCCTCACGCTCCCATGTAGCCTCGGCTTCCGTATGATGGCTCCATTGTACCTTGCACCGACGGATTACCTTGTTCCTCGTGACTCTTTCCTTTGTATCCAGGATTTTGGTGGGGTATTCCGAGTAGGTTAGATCCTCCTGGAGTTCTAACTCATCCATTGATACTTGTTCTTCCGGCACTCCTATGCACTTCTTGAGCTGAGATACGTGAAATACGTCGTGCACGTCGGAGAGGTGTGCTGGCAGCTCTAGTTGATATGCTACCTCTCCTCGCTTGCCCAAAATATTGAATGGTCCAATGTAGCGAGGTGCTAGCTTTCCTTTGACGCTAAACCGTCGTTTGCCTGAGATACACAAAGTCTCCGACTTTGAATGTCCAACTCCTTTGCCTATTGTCCGCATAGCCTTTTCGACGTGACTGAACAGCCTTTAGGTTTTCACGTATTGCTTGGACTTGCTTCTCGGTGTCCTGCAACACTTCAGGTCCAAACACTTGGTTTTCTCCCGTCTCATTCCAGAACAGGGGTGTTCTACACCATCTACCATATTGTGCCTTGAATGGTGACATCTTCAGTCTTGCTTGGTAGCTATTGTTGTATGAGAATTCAGCATACGGAAAGCTCTTGTCCCAATTACGACCATGTTTCAAGGGGCAAGCTCTCAACATGTCTTCCAATATCTGACTCGTCCTCTTAGTTTGCCCGTTGGTTTGTGGGTGATATGCGGAGCTAAAATTCAACTGTGTAGCCATGGCTTCATGCAGCTTCTTCCAGAACCTAGAGGTAAATTGAGAACCTCGATCTGAAACTATACTCTTCAGAACTCCATGACAACATACTATATGCTCCATATACAGCTCAGCTAATTGTGCCACGGTGTACTTGGTCCTAACAGGAATAAACCGAGCTGATTTTGTCAATCGGTCCCTGATAACCCAATTAGAGTCGTAACCGGACTGAGTACGTGGCAATTCTACAATGAAATCCATACCGATTTCTTCCCACTTCCACTTGAGTACTTTCAACGGCTGCAATAATTCAGCGGGTCTCTGATGTTCGGCCTTCACTCATTGGCACGTGTCGCATAGGGCAACATATTCAGCGATGTCTCTTTTCATTCCATCCCACCAATGGCAAGTTTACAGGTCCTTATACATCTTCGTACAGACGAGACGATGTATGGAATAAGGCGAGTCATGTGCCTCCTTTAGTATCGTGTCGCGGATGCGCTCCACGTTAGGCACACAAATCCTTTTTCCTAACCAAAGCGTGCTATCCTCGTCTTCCTTGAAATCCTTCTCTATCCCTTGTCGGATTCTTTCCTTGATTTCCTTTACCTCCTCATCTGTTTCTTGGCCATCTCGTATCTCCTGTTCAAGCGTTGGGTGTAGTTCTATCACTTCCATCTCATTCATGAATCCGAGCTGTAACCATTCAAACTCCTTACGTAGCTTGGGTGGCAGCTCCTGAACCGTGAGCTGGTGACATGCTCCTTTTTGGCTCAACGCATCCGCTACTATATTGGCCTTTTCTGGGTGATAGTTGATTCCTACATCATAGTCTTTGATGAGCTCTAACCATCGGCGTTGCCTCAAATTCAGATCCATTTGCGTTAATATATACTTGAGGCTTTTGTGATCCATATAAATCTTGCATCGGTGACAGAGGATGTAATGCCTTCAAATCTTCAATGTGTGTACCACAGCTGCGAGTTCCAGATCATGCGTAGGGTAATTCAGCTCATGTTTGTTTAATTGCCTCGATGCATAAGCTACCACTTGTCCTTCTTGCATAAGTATGCATGCAAGCCCCTATCTTGAGGCGTCACAATATATATCAAAGCTCTTGCTCATGTCCGACAATACCAAACTGGTGTCGTTGTCAATCTCTTCTTTAACTCCTCAAAGCTGTATTGACACGCTTGTGTCAGCTGACACACTTTCCCTTTCATCAGCAACTCAGTCATATGCTTCTCTATTTTGAATAAATCCTTGATGAACCGACAGTAATATCCAGCCATCCCAAGGAAACTCTGAATGTCCCTCACATTTTACGGTGGGTTCCACTTCAAAACATCCCACAGTTTTCCGGGATCAGCCGATACTCCTCCTTCGGAGATGATGTGGCCTAAGAATGATATCTACTTTAGCCAAAATTGACACATGCTGAACGTAAAATACAATTGATGCTCTTGCAGTTTCCGCAATGTCAATCTTAAGTGTTCCTCTTGTTCTTCCTCGCTTTTTGAATACACCATGATGTTGTTGATGAAAACCACGACGAACTTGTCCAAGTACTCCATTAAAACCTTATTCATGAGGTACATAAAGTATGCAGGCGCATTTGTCAACCCGAATGACATGACGGTATATTCGTATGAACCATACCGTGTTCGAAAAGTCATCTTGGGCATGACGGAGGGTTTAATCTTCAGCTGGAACTATCCCGACTGAAGATCAGTCTTAGAAAAAATTTGGACGCCATTCATTTGATCCAATAAGTCCTCTATGCGGGGCAGCGGGTACTTATTCTTGATCGTCACTTCGTTGAGAGACCTATAGTCTACACTCATCCTCTGGGTTCCATCCATCTTGTCTACGAAGAGCACAGGGGCTCCCCAAGGTGATGATCTCGGGCTTATGAAACCCTTATCTATGTAACATCCTCAATTTTAATATCATGTATTGCATGCATTTTTAATATAGGGAAGCATTTTAAAAAGAAGAAGAAATAAAGAGAGGAATATAGAAACAAATAAAATAATAAAAGGGAATAAAAATAGAAAATAATGAAAATAAATAGAAAATAAAAAGAAATAAACATAAAAAGAAAAATAAATAAAATAGCCAAACCTGGCCGCACCTAATTTTTCCCCAAAATACCCCTCTCCCCTAATTTCCCTAATTTTCCTGAATTTTACCCAATTTCCCAAAATTCCCCTAGGGAATTTTTTCCTACATTTGGGGGAATTTCCCCACAAATTGGCCGCACCCCTGGGGGGAACCCTAGCCGGCTCCCCTCTCCCCCTTGGTCGCAACACATAAGGGGCGAAACCCTAGCCGCCCCTTCTTATTTTGTGGGATTTTATTTTCCCCAAATAATCTCAGCCCTTGGTGGGAAATAAATAATTAAATCACAGCCCCTAGCTCCCACCTCTTTTAAAATTAAATCTCAGCAATTGGATAAAAGAGTTGCTAAAATACTAGCCACCCTAGCTGTTTTCTCCCCCTTGTAAATAAAACTCCCCCCTAGATGCCACACCCAGCCCTATTTTCTGGCCGCCACGCTCCCTCTCTCTGCTTCCAAGGTCTGGTTGCCGCCCCTGCTGATTTTGGCCGCCGTCGAAGCTCCGTCACGCCTCGCCGCCACTGGAGAAGAAGCCCCCGACGTTTGCCCTAGCCGCAGCCTCACCAATCTCTATAGAAATCTCCAGCTGTTGCCCTTGCAAGGAAGGAGGTCCTACCGGAAGGAGGAGAGGAGGAAGAAGTGAGATAGGTTTCCGTTACCCCTCTTGCCACGTCGCCACTGTTTCTACACACCTGTTTTCTCCACCCCCTGCGAGCAGAAATTTCTGCGTGTGGACAGACCATATTTTTTTTCAAGTTTTGACGGTGGAAGTGATCTACAAATTGTATCAAGATCATAACCACGGCCACACTTGATTCCAGCAGCCTTGTTCATCATAAAACCCTGTGGAAGCTTAAAAAAAACTTGCGAGAACACGTGCGAACTGATTTTTATAAACTGCACCATAGGAATTACATTCATCTACCTCATTGCATCTTGAGTAAAGTTTGTGCATGATAATTGATTGCTGTAATCTTTGTATGTGCATGGTCGTGAGTAGGACACGCTCAAGAGTTCGTCTACGAGGAACTACGGCACCAATAGTTCGAGACGCTTGAGCAACACGAACCGCGGGAGCAAGGCAAGTGCCCCTTGACCATATTGAGTGTATGTTTTGAAACTGTTTTGATTGTAAAACTTGCATGCTCGTGTCAACTTGATTGGAAACCCTTTTATAGGAGTTTACTAGTTTTGTTAGCCACCCTTGTCACCGGGAAAATTGTTGAGTCAGGTATGGTCGTTTTTCCCTTTTGCTTTGCTTAATTTACAGGATACGGGAAGCTGAAATAAAAACATGTTTACCTACTACACTCATGAGATTAAAGATGATGAGAACTTGATGATTTTAATGAGCATGGAATCAGGGAGATCTAGGCGAGCCTGGTTCATGGATGTTGCTGAATGAGATGGTGGTTTGCTTGCCGTAGATCTAAGGACTGGTTCATGCGAAAACATGCCAGAAAAACAGTGCCTCCACAACGCCAAATATGGGTGTGGCTTAGATGACTAATTAGGTGTGTTGCTAGCTTGTTATGGACCATTGGATGGTAATGAGGACATCACAACAGTGGATACTCACATTGATATACAAGGACCAATCACAAGAGCACGAGCATGGTTACTAAATCAGCAGGTGAACTCGTTCCTAACTTCCTACCCATGTGATTTTGAGAATGGATTGCTATTGAATGATTTAATTGTTATTAGGAACCATGGAAATGATTAACAAGTAAAGGGAGGAGGATTTGGGGACGTGCAGAACCAGATGGGACGTCCACAAGTTGATGGAAACAGTCACCAACTCGGACTCGAGTTCAACTCGGAGTCCAGGAGCAGTCCATCTTAAAACGGACGCCCAGGATGCATACGGACTCCGTTTTCGACGTTCTACATATGCATGGAACTATGAGAAGATAAACTTTCCAATGGTTCTGGTCCCACATTAAAATTCGCCAGGAATTGTTGGGAGTTATCGAAACAAGTCGAATTCAGAGTTCTGTCCGGTGTTGCACCACCGTATTGGGCTTTTGGGCCTTGTATCCCGTATGAGTCCATTAGGGACGCGTCTAAGGGTCTTATGGACGAACCCTAGCCTTTAAATACTGCGGCTGCCGGCCATATTCGGTGGGTTTTTCTTAGATAAACAGCCGCCGTTCTACGGTTTTTGTGAAACCCCAACTTCGTGACTTTCAGATCACGTCTTCTAAGTTCTTACTCGCATTCTCGGTTGCACCTGCAGGGATTAGCCTTCTTGGCGAGGTCAAGCGTGTGCTGCACGGTTAATAACCAACGGAGCAGTGGTGCAGTGATTGCAGGGGTGTTCGAACTGCTCGAGTGTCGTGGATCATCAACGTCGAGTTCTCCACCTCAATCGACCTACCTTTTGGAAGATCGGGCCTAAACCACTCATCATTTGGTATCAGATTTCAGGTTGACCGTGAGGTACTTTGATTTCCCACTAGATTAGTTTTTGTTTTTCATACCTAGAGTCCACAGAAAAGCCACAAAAAAACATATCGTGTTAACCGATTCCTAGACCATAGTGCCTGCAATTTTCGTTTTTCAGTTTGCGTTGTTGAGTTTGCATTCGTGTGGTCGAGTCTTGTTGTTGGTTTAGCTCTGTGTTTTTTGGGTCGTAGTTATCGGTTTTCTTCCTTGTTTTTCTTGCTTCTCACCTATTCCACAATCCCTAAACAACAAACCGAGCCACCAAAATCATCGGTTTGCCCTAGCTAGCCGCCTTGCGTGAACTCCCGCATCGCCAGTCCTGGAATAGGTGACAAACCATTGTGCCAGTCCTCCTTGATTCATCACACAACATCCCATTAGTCGCCTATCTAAATTCCGATTGTTTCTCACATCCTATTGCGAGTTCTTCTTCACAACCGAGTTTGAATCAACATAAAAAAACAGTAACTCGGGTCGCCTACCTTAAAACGGCCATAACTTTTGCATACAAACTCGAAATCGGGCGAATTTTTTTTCAAATTGATCTACTCGAAATTTCGCAACCAATTTTCCACCGCTTCGCCGTGTTCGGCGAAATTTGATTGGCCAAATTCCCCTCGGAAGATAGACTATCCGGCAAGTTTCAGCCCGGATTTTAATGAATCTTACTGATTTTCTATAGGCCACATCTTACATCCAATTTAGCTGCAAAATTGTGTGCTTTCTATTTTCGTGCTCTCGAGTAAACAAAAAATATAAAAAAGGAAAAAAATAGTGAATAGAGCACAGGTATTAAAGAATTGACAGCGTATCCTTGAAAACAGTTGGCCTATACACTTGTGTTGTACTTGTTTGGTTATATCTTCCTGATTTTCTATTTGCCTTTCTACTGCCTTGTGTTGTGCTAGGCCTAGAACACTTGTTAACCAGCAACAGTTCCTACATTGAATACTTATTCAACTTTGTTTTTGCTGTTAACGATTTTTGCTTATTAGCACCATATTGTGCCATCCAAGCTCCACTTTTCCTCTTGAGCAGAACAGGTACCTTTGCAATCACTCCATGCTTCATTGGTTCTCACCGTCCACCGTTTACGACCTGCTGTGTCGGTAAGAACACTTGTAAGAACGTGGTAAGACGCTTTAGAGAGAGAGATTGGTTCCTTCCTTCCACTTTTCACATTGCCACTATCCTTTGTAGTTGATAGGGGTAACATCTTTTTGTTGTCTTTTGTTTACTACTAACAATGGCAGAAGATAAAAGGGATGATGAATGTATTCAACATGCTGAGTTGCGTGACATGATGAGGGAAATGACAGATATGTTCACCAAAACCCAAGCATCGACAGAGGCGTCATTGACGACCTTGAATCGCCAACTTGCTGATCTTGTTGTTCGGATGGATACTCTTGAGGCGTGGCTGCCTCTCACTGAAGATCGTGAAGACGGTGCTTATAATATGGAAGATCATAATAATCAACCATGACTTTCACGTTATCTACAAGGTATGGGAGGTAATAATCGTTATAATTACAATGATCATCATAACAATTTTAATCGCCCTCTTGATGATCCTTTTGCTAAAGTCAAATTTAGTATACCCTCTTTTTGTGGTGCTTATGATGCTGAGGCATATCTTGATTGGAAGATGACAGTAGAGCAGAAATTTAATGCCCACCTTTTTCCTGAATAACATAGAGTTCGTCAAGCCACTAGTGAGTTTAAGGATTTTGCTATCATATGGTGGAATGAACTTGTTAAAACTAGAACTGATACTCCAACATGGGGATAGATTAAAGGAAGCTATGCGTGTTCATTTTGTTCCTCCTTCTTTTCAGCGGGACCTTCGCAAAAAATTGCAGCGCTTACACCAAGGTAACATGTCCGTAGAGGAGTATTATCAAGAGTTACAAAAGGGTATGTTGCGTTGTGGGGTAGTAGAGGACATGGATGATAAAATAGCTCGTTTTTATGGGGGGTTGACGCGTGAAATTCAGGACATTGTTGATTATAAGGAAAAAGATACTGTTAACAGATTATTTCAGCTGGCTATGTTGGCAGAAAAATAATTGCAGGGCGGCCAACAGCAGCAGCACCAACGCACGAGGAGCACCTTCACACCGCGTTCGACATCTACACCATATAAAACAGCACCATCTTCGAGTTTTCCTAGTAACACTACACCATCCAATGGTGGCCAATGAACTTCATCTACTGCTCCATTTCCTCGGGCGCCGGAGGGCAACAAGATGACACCATTCAATCCTACGTCTTCCACTCCTTCCACGAGTCGAACTTCCAACATTAAGTGTCACCGCTGCCAGAGAGTTGGTCATGTGATGAAAGATTGCCCTACCAAACGAGCATACATAGCACAAGATGATGGCGGGTATGACAGTACTTCGGATGTTGAAGATGAATATTCTCTTGCTACTAACATTGCAGGACCAAAAGATGACCACTATAGCACAGATGAAGAGGTACTTGGTATTGCAGCAATGGAAAATTATAGAAGCGTAATTGTGCAGCGTGCTTTGAGCTCCAAAGTTGAGGCGGATGACAAGCTACAACGAAACAATCTTTTTCACATGTTTCTCATCGTCAAGGACTGCCGTGTGCACACTATAATTGATGGAGGCAGCTGCAACAACATGGTGAACACGGATGTGGTCAAGAAACTTGGGTTGACAACAAGAGCACACCCTCATCCATACCACATTCAGTGGTTCAACAACTGTGGTAAGGTTAGGGTAACACAAACAGCGAGGGTACATTTTTTGATTGGTTCTTACCATGATTTTGCAAATTTTGATGTCGTACCTATGGATGTTTGTTGTTTTTTGTTGGGATGTCCTTGGGAATTTGATACGGATGCTATTCATCATGGTAGAACTAATAATTATACTCTGATGCATAAAGGAAAGAAAATCACCTTGCTTCTTGTGACTCCTGCTGAAATTGTACATTTTGAGAAAAGTAAAACACGTGATGATAAGGCAACAAAATCACTAGACTCTGAAAAACAGCAAGTATTTAAGTTAAAATCACCTTCGTTGCTCACAACTAAATCTGACCTTGCAGATTTATTTAATACCAAGGGGATGTACTACGCTTTAGTATGCAAAGAAGTCATGTTTTCAATTCATGAAGTGTCCATGGCATTGCCCCCTGCTGTTGCTAACCTTCTGCAGGATTTTGCAGATGTGTTTCCCCCCGAGATACCCCCTGGATTACCACCTATTAGGGGCATTGAACATAAGATCGACTTGATTCCAAGGGTAAGTTTTCCAAATCGTGCGGTGTACAGGGCGAATCCGGAAGAGATAAGGGAAATTCAGCGACAAGTTCAAGATCTTTTGAGCCGTGGGTATATTCATGAAAGCCTTAGTCCTTGTTCTGTTCCTGTTCTTTTGGTTCCTAAGAAAGATGGTAGCTGGCGCATGTGTGTTGATTGTAGAGCGATTAATAACATCACCATTCGATATCGTTATCCTATTCCTCGCTTAGATGACATGCTTGATGAATTGAGTGGTGCTATTATTTTCACAAAAATTGACTTGCATAGTGGTTACCACCAAATTAGAATGGCACTAGGAGATGAATGGAAAACTGCATTTAAAACCAAGTTTGGACTTTATGAGTGGTTCGTAATGCCTTTTGGTTTAACTAATGCACCTAGCACTTTTATACGATTAATGAACGAGGTTTTACGTGCTTTTATTGGGAAATTTGTGGTGGTTTACTTCGATGATATCCTCATTTACCGCAAGTCATATGGCGAACATCTTAATCATTTACGTGCTGTTTTCAGTGTCTTGAGAGATGCACGTTTGTTTGGTAACCTCGAAAACTGCGTCTTTTGCACAAATCGAGTTTCGTTTCTTGGATATGTCGTTTCATCGCAGAGAATTGAGATGGATGAGGCAAAAATTGTGGCGATCACTAGCTGGCCAACTCCATCGACCATCACGCAGGTGCGTAGTTTTCTTGGTCTTGCAGCTTTTTATCGACACTTTGTGCGGGATTTCAGCACCATTGCAGCACCTCTCCATGAACTGACGAAGAAGTGAGTGCAGTTTCGATGGGGCGAACAGCACCAACAAGCTTTTGATGTTCTCAAATCAAAGCATATACAAGCACCTTTGCTACAACTTCCTGATTTTGACAAGACATTTAAGCTAGAATGTAATGCAAGCGGCATTGGTATTAGAGGTGTTCTCATACAAGGAGGTGTTTTTGGGTACAACTGGAAAAAGGCTAGTTTGAACTTAAATTCAAATTCAAACTCCTTTCATCCCATGAATTCAAAAGTGGGATTCATATTCACACTCAGCACATTTCTGTGAGATCACACACCAATTTTCACTCCATTTGGAGTTGATCTTGACACGAGCTAATTTAAGCAAATTCAAACCCAGTTTGAATTTCAAACTGCATATGCGCGGTAAATTCATTTCAAACACTTCACACTTTGAATCATTCAAATTGAAATGGACCTTTGGTGAATTATTCAATTGTACAAGGGCATTAAGGTCACCAATATTTGGAGCAGTGGAAAATTGAAGTTTTGTGGTTAAAACTAGGGAGTGGGGCCCTCCTGTCAGCATCTCACTCGAGCAAACCGACTGAAGAACAGGGACTCGGTTTCTCGGGCTGCAGAAGCGAGCGCCACCGAGGGGCATCGACTGCGCCACCTCCTGGATGCATGAGGCGGCGCTGGCGGCAGACTCGCGAGTCACAAAAGCTCCTCCGGGTGATCTTTTTCCTCCCCACACGAGCTCCCGAGGATGTACTCTCCCCGAGCGAAAACAGAGCCGCTTACACCGCCGCTACCTCGGTTCCAATCGGGAAACCAGCAGAACTCGCGCACACCCTCCATCTGAGCTGCAAAATAGAACCGCAGCATCCCCTCTTATATCCTAGACACAAGAACGAGATGAAATCAGCTCTCCTCGAGCAACCCCAAACCTTTGTGCGGCGACCCGAAACTTGCCGCCGTTCGGTGCTCTCGTGGACAGCTCAACTCGGAGGCTTTCACGCTCGATCAAGGCCACCCATAAGAGCGTAGGACCTCCACGCTGCTCCTCCCCAACTCGCTGCTCAAGCCGTGAACCACCGCCGGTGAACTCGGCGATTTTCTTCCGGACCCGGAAGAGCAACCTTTCGGTACGAGTTTATCGAATTTGAGCACAATTCTTGTTCTTAGCTCACCAAATCACACACAAAGGAACTAGACTGGCTAGCGGTCAAGTTCTCTTGACAACTCTAGCTTTAAACTGCACGTGGGAGGGCCATTTACATGTTTCCCGAACGTGAACACGAAGAACATCCTCGGGCGCATGGTGACAATCTAGTTGGAGCCATTCCCGAGCCAGTTTGATGCCGTGTCGGTCATCCTCGAGGTCCACTGGTGCTTTAGAACCATTTAGCCTAGCTTTTGGTGGGCTAGATCGGTCGGCCGACGGCGCCGAAGGTGTACCGAAGCCGCCTCACGCTGCCGACGGTGTTCTGGTCGCCGGTAGCTCTTGCTCGTGCCACAGACGGGTTCATCGCCGTCCCAAACTCACAGGCGGCGAGAATAAGACCGAGAAGTGGCAAGAGAAGCAAGTTTCATCGAACTCCAGCAAGGGGGCGGCGCGGGAGGTTGAAGAACGACTGTGTGTGGGACCCACGGGCAGTCTTTTAAACTTTTCCCTGATTTTCAGATTTATTTCAAATTCAAATACACATAACTTTGGCTAGGAAGCTCCAAATCGAGTGAACCAAATATTGTTAGATTCAGCTATTTGAGTACTTTCCAATAAAACAAGTTTCACCTCATGAAAACCTTAATTTCTCCAGAATTAATTCTTCAAAGTTTAAACTGTTCAGAATTTTCACTGGAGAATCTTTAGTGAAAATTTCTGAAATTTGGCCAGTATGTTCCTTGTAATATCCCTGAGTGACCATAAAAATTTCGGATCCATCCGAGCTCATTTGATCCACCAAATGGTGTGATTAATGAAACTGTTCCAGAGAAAATGGAAAATGTCCAGAAACATTTTTCAGATTTTCTCTGAACTTGTTTAGCTCATATATTTTGCTAGGAATATTCAAATTAGATAAAACCAATTCCATTAGGACCCTCTAAAAATCTAGTTTCCATAAAGTCATTGCTTGCTCCATGAAAATCCTTAGAACACCCTAAGAGATCTAATTAAGACCAAGTACCCATTTACTTGTGCAGGGCTCAAATGAGGTTTGCTTCAAATGAAATTTGGCCAAGTCTCTGTTTAGGTTGTATACAAACCACAGTAGAAATTTCAGAGTCATTGGGCCTATCTAGCTATACTTAGAGTCTTAACAATATCAAATTCAACTCATATGCATTTACATTGATACACATACATGTTTATCTTGTGTAGTCGCTAAGGTCGAAGAGGAGCCGGAGGTGTTAGATTTCATCACTCCGGAAGAACAGCTAGCTTATGACCAGCAGCAATCCAAGCTCCGGTTTGCATTAGCCATTTCATAAATTTTATTGTTTTGAGAACTTATTTTATGTATTTATTACGATTGTGAATTAGAGTCTTGTTTGAAAACCCAAATGCATAGCCAAGAGAACCAGAGTTTTGGGATTAGGTTTTAAACCTCAAGTAGCCACTACAATGCTAAATTAGTGTAGGAGTCGGTACAAGTCCAGTAGTTGGAACTACTTGCGAGAATAGGCTAGAGGCACACCACTCGGTTAGAGATAGCAAATGAATCACATGTCAAGAAAAATGAGACCGAGCAGAGAGTAAGGGCAACAGGAATTTGGGGATGGGTGCCATAGCTCCGCTTGTGTCGATTGAGGACCAAGCCGTGTGTGGGCCTGTTGAACAAGCTAGAAAAGTATTGAAGACCTACCGGATATATGGGAACTGGGAAACAGATGTAATTCGGGTAGCGATCTGTTGAGGCATTGCTTGTTGTCCAGAGGGTAGGTTGAAGCAGAGAGGTGTAAATCGGCTGGCGGGCACTGTGTATGCACCGCGCAGAGACCTCTTGCTAAGGACAATAGGACCGGTTCAGCACTTGGCTAACGGATGAAAGGTGGGTGCGTACGACGTCCGTGGTGGTTGCTGTAGGGAACATCGAGTACGGGCGTACGTGACGGGTTATTCGGGTAACCCTGCAGGTGTAAAACGATTATAATCGCCATCTCTCACGGTCAGTGAGTACCACTTGTTCACTATACCGTGACGTAGAAAGAACAGGCTAGTGTCATGTTAAAAGGTTGCTTATTGAAAGCTATACTTTGATTGCTAATGACTTGATGTAGTTTAGAGCTAATTAATGTTCTTTCCAACCTGGGGCAAAGCACATGAGAGAAATGCGTTTCTTGTTTGGTTGCGGCTCTCTTATGTGTTTTAGCACGAGGTTCTCCAACAAACTGTTACTAAAACTTGAAAGTAAGGGTCAACTATTTAGGCATGTCTTTTTCAACTTACATTCCATTATACACTGCAAACCTAGCATGTTGAGTTTCCTGTGTAGGTATGACGGTCAAGTCTTGGTGAGCCATCGTGCTCACTGCTTGTGTTTGAAGCATTTGCAGGGTGCTATGAGGAGGAGGCTCCCGAGGAGGAGACGGACCCCCAAGAGGGAAACACCGTCGAGTGGGATCCGTGCACACCGCCATGTTAGTGTGCGTGTGTGCTAATGGGAACACGTTCACGGGCTGAACGTGAACTCTTTTGCTTAGTCTACGCCCGTGAGTGTAGACTCGACGTATTTTGTTCTAAACATGTTCATAAACTCATTTATGTAATAAAACTTTCGCTTCCACTTTATACCTTTTATGTGTGTTATCCGGTGATGTGCAACGCAGCACCCCTCAGCATGATCCGGCCTAGTCGAGACCGTCGGGTCCTCGCATTATCATGGACCGATTGACGAAATCAGCCCACTTTATTGCCGTTGGACTAAGTACATCGTGGCACAATTAGGAGAGTTGTATATGGAGCAAATCGTGTGTCGTCACGGAGTTCCGAAGAGGATAGTTTCAGATCGAGGTTCTCAATTTACCTCTAGGTTTTGGAAGAAGCTGCATTGCGAGGGCCCAACCGGCCTCGACTAGCCCGGATCACGCTGAGGGGTGCTGCGTTGCACAGCACCGGATAACACACGTAAAAGGTACAAAGCAGAAGCAAAGTTTTGTTACATAAAAGAGTTTATAAACATGTTTACAACGAAATACGTTCAGTCCACAATAACGGGCATAGACTAACCATAGGGTTCACGTTCAGCCCATGAACGTGTCCCCACTAGCATGCACACAAACTAACACGGCGGCGTGCATGACTCCCATTTGACGGGGTTGCCCTCTTGGGGGTCCATCTCCTCGTCCGGAGTATCCTCCTCATAACACCCTGCAGAAGCTTCAATCAAAAGAAGTCAGAACGATAGCTCAGCAAGTCTGACCCGTCTCACCTAAACATGTAACTCTACATGCTAGAATTGCAATGTGTAATAGGAAAGTAAGTTGCAAAGGACATGATAAATAGTTGATCCTTATTTTCAAGTTTTAGCAGAAAGTTGTGGAGAACCTCACGCTAAGACACATAAGAGAGCCACAATCAAACAAGAAACACATTTGTCTCATGTGGTTTGCCCAAGGTTAAAAAGAACTTTAATGTGCTCTAAACTACAACAGATCATTAGCAACCAAGGTATAGCTTTCAATCAGCAACTTTTAACATGACTCTAGCCTGTTCTTTCTACGTCACGGTACAGTGAACAAGTGGTACTCACTGACCATGAGGGACGGCAATTATAATCGATTTACATCTGCAGGGTTACCCGAATAACCCGTCAGGTACGTCCGTACTCGATGTTCCCTACAACAACCATCACGGACGTCGTACGCAACCACCTTTCATCCGTCAGCCAAATGTTGAGCCGGTCCCATCGTCCCGACCAAGAGGTCTCTGCGCGTGCATCTGCAGTGCCGCCAGCCGATTTACACCTCAAGCTCTCAACCAAAACTCTGGACGACCAGCTATGCCTCAACACCCAACTATCCAAATTACATCGGTTTTCCGGTTCCCATATATCCGGTAGGTCTTCAGTACTGTTCTAGCTTGTTCAACAGGTCCACACACGGCTCGGTCCTCAATCGACACAAGCGGAGCTATGGCACCCAGGCCCCAAAGTCCTGCTGCCCTTACCCTCCCCTCGGTCTCATTTTTCTTGCCATGTGATCCATTTGCTATCTCTAACCGAGTGGTGTGCCTCTAGCCTATTGTCGCGAGCAGTTCCAACTACTCGACTTGTACCGAAGCCTACACTATCTTAGCATTGCAGTGGCTACTCGAGGTTTAAAAAACCAAATCCCAAACCAGGGTTTTCTTGGCTATGCATTTGGGTTTTCAAACAAGACTCTAATGCATAAATGAAGTGGATACTCAAAGTAAGTTCTCAAAACAGTAAAATATATAAAATGGTTAATGCAAACCGGAGCTTGCCTTGCTGCTGTTGGTTGTAGGCTAGCTGTTCCTCCGGAGTTATGAAGTCTAAGACTTTTGGCCCCTCCTCAACCTTAGCGACTACATGAGATGATATGTATATGTCAATTTAAATGCATATGAATTTGGGTTAATATTATTAAGACTATAAATACTGATATACAGACCCAATGACTCTGGAATTTTTACTGTGGTTTGGATAGAACCTAACCAGAAACTGGGCCAAATTTCATTTGCAGAAAAACTCATTTGAGCCCTCCACAAATAAATGTGTATTTGGCTCTAATTGGAGCTCTTAGGGTGTTCTAAGGATTTTCATGGAGCAAATCATGACTTTCTGGAAAATAGACTTTCAGAGGGTTCTAATGGAATTGGTTTCACCTAATTTGAAGATTCCTAGCAAAAGATATGATCTAAACAAGTTCAGAGAAAATCCGAAAAAAGTTTCTGGACATTTTTCATTTTCCCTGGAACAGTTTTATTAATCACACTATTAGGTGGATCAAATGAGCTCAAATGGATCTGAAATTGTTATGGTATCTCAGGGATATTATGATGAACATACTGGCCAAATTTCAGAATTTTCCACCAAAGGGTTCTCCAGTTAAAATTCTTAACATTTTAAATTTAGAAGAACTAATTCTGGAGAAATAAAGGTTTTCATGAAGTGAAACTTGATTTGTTCCAAATTACTCAGGTAGCTGAATCCAACAAAATTTGGTGCACTCGATTTGGAGTTTCCTAGCCAGAGTTATGTAAGTTTGAAGTTTGAAATAGAAACTGAAATTCAGGAAAAGTTTAAATCCCTGCTCGTGGGCCTGGGGCTACGTGTCGGCTCCTCAGCGGCTGACACACAGGGCCACGGAGTTTAACGCGTGCAGCCGCAAATGATCCAGAGCCTCTGACGCATGGGGCCGGTGTCTTCTTTAACCTCTGTCCATCCCGTGCTCAGCCGCCGCCCCCCTCGCCGGAGTGCTCGCCGGAGGGGCTCTGCCATGTGCCAAACTTCCAGATTTTTGCCGCCTCTGCCTAATCCCGTACGAGGAACACGGTGCTGGCCTTAGCTCGACATGAAAACAACCGGAGTATGGCCGGCGACGAGCGGCGGCTTCGGAAGAACGTCGGCCGTGCTTTCTAGCACCCCAAATGATCGAGCAAAAGGTCATAGAGCATCAGTGCACCCTAGGGAAGGTTGTCATGAACTCAAATGAAATCGGAAACAACCCCAACTAGTATGTCACCGTGCGACCTAGGTCAGAAATTGGAAACACTAGCAAAACTCGGAGAACAGTGGCTATACCCGATGGTTCTCTGAAGTTTCTTATCCTATGGACTCGCATGGACGTCTAGAAGTAGTTCCCTAAGTTAGGTGATGAGTGGTGCGGTGTGTAGCATGAATTTTACGAAGTGGTCCGGCGGCCTCTTTTGTACACCGGCGCAAAACCGTGAAATTCCGGCGACGGCAGCTCATGTCACGCCGCCGGAGCTTGTGGTAATGGAAGAGGAGACTTGGACGAACCTCTTTGATGTTCACAGCTCGGGGAACGGCAGGCTGTGATGGCTGGACGAGATGTTGCGGTGGCGGCGGCTCGGTTCGAACTGAGGAAGAAGAAACGGTGCGGTGAGGCTCGAGGAAGATCGGTCATGGGCTGGAACCGGTACGAGGACGTCGAGGAAGGGTCGGCGACCTCAGTTGCGGCCTCAGCTCGGCGTGACAGCCACTGACTCGACCGGGCGATGGTGGAGCAGAGAGCTTCGGCGAGCGCCGCGTTTCTTTCATGCGAGAACAAAGCACTGGAACTGTGATCGGTGAAATATCCAAGAGAGGGTTCAGCGCCGGGTAAGGACATCGAGCGGTGGCATCCAGCACGTGCAAGCAAAGCAGCTTCTTGCTGGCGCTGTGGCTCGGGGGCGCGCTCAGCTGCAGCCCTATAAACAGTAGGGACATGTACCCTTGGTCATTTGATCAATTACCCAAATTGGAATTTGGTTTGTAAAGTGATCAAATTGTGGAATTGGTTTGATTGCATTTGCAGCACATTTGAACTTAAATTCAAAATTGATTTGAATGTAGCCAAAATAGCTCATGTTAAGATCAACTCCAAATGGAGTGAAAATTGGTGTGTGAGCTCATAAAAGTGTACTGAGTGTGAATATGAATCTTACTTTTGAATTCATGGAGTGGAAGGAGTTTGAATTTAAACTTTAAGTTCAAACTAGCCTCCTTCCAATTATACCCAAAAATACATCAAAAGGTTTTGGATTTGGGTGAACTTTGGCATGAGCATTCCTAGCAAAGTCTAGGAGTTCTTCATAGGCTCAGCCCCTATATGATGCATATGATAAATACCACTTTTGCATGTTGTGAGTTTATCCTCTAATGACGATGTTGATGGTGTTTACTTTCTATTCAAATGTGTTCATAAGTTTTCCTCAAAAGAAGTGTGTGTGTTTGTGTGGTGTGATGAACACTTCGAGCAAATGAAAAGCTTAGGCCCTTACATTCCTCCCCCCTTAAAAGAATCTCGTCCCGAGATTATATGGTGAAAGTGAGAGAGAGGACGGTGGAATATTACCGTATGTGCTACACCTTAAAAAGTCAGGGTAGTTAGCGTGAAGAAAGCCTTCGCTCTTCCATGTCGCTTCATCTACGGAGTGATTACTCCACAGAACTTTGTAGAACCACAACGTACAGTTGCATGTGGTTCAGGCCTTTTCATCAATAATCTGAACCGGATTCTCCTGATAAGTGAGATCCGGTTTCAGTGCTTTGATATCTCCCAGCTGAATGGTGGTTGAAAGCTTGAGGCACTTCCTATGCTGAAAAATGTGAAAGACGTCGTGCACACCGGAGAGTGTTGCTGGTAATTCCAGCTTGTATGCAACTGAGCCACATCTTTCTACGATCTGGAATGGACCGATGAATTCCTCTCACCCCGACTCTGTTCACGCCCGACATTCTCTCATTTTACGTGTGTCTGCAATGAAGGGCGTGAACAGAGTCGGGGTGAGATGAATTCCGACTCTGTTCACGCCCTTCATTGCAGACACACGTAGATACACGTGATCCCCGACTTCGAATTGCAAAGGACGTCTTCTCCGGTCCACATACTGTTTTTGTCGAGATTGGGCGGCTTTTAAGTTCGCTTGAATCAGCCGAACCTTTTCTTCCGCATTGTTGACAAGATCAATCCCAAAGGTGACCTTTTCGCCAAACTCACACCAATTCAGCGGTGTGCGGCATTTTCTCCCGTATAGCGCCTTGTAAGGCGCCATCTTGATGCGGGCTTGGTACCCATTGTTCTACGAGAACTCAGCTAACGGTAAGTGATCATCCCAATTCTTACCGTGGTTGATAGCACAAGCTCGTACCATATCTTCTAAAATCTGATTTACCCGCTCGGTTTGCCCATCCGTCTGCGGGTGGTACGCTGAACTACGGATCAGCTTCGTCCCCAAAGAAGCATGCAACTGCTCCCAAAACGAGACACAAAAAAGTGCCCCGGTCCAATATGATGGTACGGGTACGCCGTATAAGGATAGGATCCATGAGATGTACAATTCAGCATACTTCTTGTCGTTGTAATTGGTGTTGACCGGGATGAAATGGGCAACTTTGGTGAGGCAGTCGACGATCACCCACACTGAATCATGCTTCTGAAATGTGGTGGGTAAACCGACGACGAAGTCCATGCTCACATCCTCCCAATTCCAGGCAGGAACGCCCAGTGGTTGTAATAGTTCTGGTTTCTTCATATGGTCTGCTTTTACCCTCTGGAATGTATTACACTTGGACACGTACTTTGCGATTTCCTGCTTCATCCGTGCCCACCAAAACTTGCTTCTGAGTTCCTGATACATCTTGTTACTGCCGGGGTGAATAGAAAACTTTGATAAGTTAGCCTCATCAAAGATTTTCTTCCAACACTCCGGGTTACCGGGTACGACGATCCGGTCCTTGAACCATAGGACATCGTCTCCATCTTTCTGGAAACATTTCAACTCCCCACTGTCTACATGTGTCTGCAAATGCGACATGCCCTTGTCATGTTTTAGAGCTGCCGCTACCTCTTCACACATGGTGGGGATCAAAGCTAAGTTGTAGAGAGCTCTATGGCATGCAATGGTGGCTCACTCTCTTCCAACGGTGTGATGGTCAGATTGTGGACGTGTGACTTGCGACTCAGTGCATCCACCATGACGTATGCTTTGCTGGGGTGATAATGGATCTCTATTTCTTAATCCTTTTATCAACTCCAACCATCTTTGTTGCCTCATGTTCAGCTCCTTTTGAGTGAATATGTACTTGAGCCTTTTGTGGTCGGTATATAAATGTATGAGGTTACCGAGTAGGCAGTGCCTCCACATTTTGAGTGCGAGTACCATGGCAGCGAGCTCTAAGTCATGAGTTGGATAATTTTGCTCATGGTTCCTGAGCTGCCGTGATCCATACGCGACCACCCTTCGGTCTTGCATCAGCACACATCTGAGCCCAATGCCGGATGCATCGCAGTACACCTCGAACGGTTTTGTTGTGTCCAGCTGTGCCAAAACCAGTGCTGATGTTAGGTGCTTCACTAATGCCTTGAACGCTGCTTCATATGCTGGACTCCATACATATTTGGTAGCCTTCTTCAGCAGCTCGGTCATAGGCTTGGAAATCTTTGAGAAGTTCGGAATGAACCTCCGATAATATCCCGCGAGTCTGAGGAAACTCTGTACCCCATGAACAGTTATTGGGGACTTCCAATCCATCACTTGTGTGATCTTACTCGGGTCTACAGCGATGCCCTCCGCTGAGATAATATGCCCGGGAAAAGGCACTTGTGATATCCAGAATTCGCACTTGCTGAATTTCGCGTATAGTTTGTGATCCCGCAACCGTTGCAAGACTATACGCAGATGCTTCGCGTGTTCTTCATCCGACTTGGAAGATACCAATATGTCGTTGATGAAGACCACGACAAACTTGTCCAGCTCCGGCATGAATACCGAGTTCATCAAGTACATGAAGTGAGCTGGAGCGTTGGTGAGGCCGAAGGACATGACCAGGTATTCATAAAGCCCGTACCTCATCGAGAAAGCCGTCTTCGGGATATCCTCAGCCCGTATCTTAATATGATGGTACCCAGATCTTAAGTCCATCATGGAAAAGATCTTTGCTTTGACAAACTGATCAAACAACATATCGATCCGTGGCAACGGGTACTTGTTCTTGATAGTTACGGCGTTTAGTGGATGATAGTCCATGCAAAGCCGCAATGTCTCATCTTTCTTCTTCAGAAATAGTGCCGAACAGCTCCATGGTGAGGAGCTCGGCCTAATAAAACCCTTCTCCAGCAGGTACGTTAACTGAGTTTTCAATTCCGCCAACTCCTTTGGTGCCATCTTGTACGGCCTTCGGGATATTGGCATAGTTCCCATTGTAAGTTCAATTTTGAACTCCACCTCTTGGTCGGGTGGCATCCCCATTAAATTATTCGGGAACACGTCTGGGAACTCATGGACTACTGGAATGTCTTCCAATCTGATGGTGGTGGATTGGTATACACTTGGAAGTTTTATTTCTGGACTGTCGAGAAATAATGAGTGAGACTCGTGCATTTCTGGGTGTAGATGCATGACTCGGAGGACGATGTCTAAAACAGCGCTGTGGCGGGTTAACCACGACATCCCTAGGATGACATCAACCTTTTGTCCCTCTAAAGCTATGAGAGACGTAGGGTATACTCTACCCTCTAAGCATAATGGCGCTTTTGAAACCATCATGCTTGCTAAAATTTTCCCACCGAGTGAACAAATCACGTAAGGACTCTTGGTGGGTATTATATGCAAGCTGTATTTAGCAATAAAAGCTTGGCTAATGAAACTATGCATGGTGCCGGAATCAAATAACACTATGGCGGGATGCTGGTGGAGTTGGAACATACCCGCATGGATTGGCTCCTCCTCCGGCACGTCCTCTATGGTGAGATGGTGGATGATGCTGGCTTAGGATTTGCCCGCCGCGCATTAATGGGGTTCCTGGGCTGATTCCTCCCTGGAACCTGTGGTGCCACTCCGCCTCCTTGCCTCTCGGTACATTTGTTGGCGAAGTGCCTTAGGCGACTGCATTTGTAGCATGTGGTTGACGACTGGCCCGTGCTTGTTGGACGAAAGCCCGGCATGCACTGCTGAGGTGCAAACGCACGCGGCATCACCCGCTGCTGCTTTTGTTTCTGCGGAGGTGGTGCTGGTAATGCCGGCCGGAATGCCGGTGGAGAATATGGCCGACTGCGGAATTGCATCGGCCGCTTGGTGGCTGCCAGCATTGACCCGATGGTGAGCGATATACCATCCGGTATTTTTGGGGAGGACCACCTCCCTCTCCGCTGCTCTGCGGCGCGCTTCGCTTATTCTCTGCCGCCGCTAACTCCTTACCGGAGTCCTCCCTGAACAATCGCAGCATCAATAATATCATTGAGGCTGCCGCGATTGAACATCGCCAGCTTGTCCTTGGTATAAGGTACCCCTGATAGGAGGCGTAGAGCGTGAGATCATTGAACGCCCTGGAGTATTCCAGCGCGTTCCTGCTGCCTTGCTGCAGGCGAAGGAACTCCTGCGTCTTCCTTTTCATAAGACCCGGCGGTATGTGATAGGCCCTGAAGGCCGTCCGGAACTCCGTCCAGGTCAATACTCGCTCGGTGGGTTGTGAGGCACAGAAGTTTGCCCACCAAGCGCTCACGAACCCTTGAAGCTGCTGGGCCGTGAATTGAGTCTTGCGCTGCTCACTAACTTCGAGCGGCCCGAACTTATCTCCATCGTGCGGAGCCAGTTGTCCACATCGAGGAGTTCATTCACCCTTGAGAATACCGGGGGATGAGTAGCCAGGAAGTTGGAGTAGGAGCTTTATTGACACTCCTCCCGATCTTGACGCCTCTTTGGTGGAGACGTATTCGCAATGAGAGTTTGCAGCAACTCCGTGTGCAGCTGATGTGAGCCCGCCATGGCCGCAACGATGTCGGCCAATGTAATCGTTGGCGGTGGTGGTGGTGGTTGTTGCTGTTGCTGTCCCGAGGAAGTTTCGGGAGGCTGTTGGGAGGCATTCCCCCTAACTAGAACTCCCAACTTCGGTGTTGGCACGTGTACGAGTCATTCTGAAATTCAGAACAGCAGCGATCAGCACATGTCATTCTTAAAATACCACAGAAAACAGTAGGTATTGCAGTGACACATGAATAAACTTGCACAACATTCACATATATTGATAAAAGCATAAACTTTATACAAGATACATTATTCTCGGATCCCCGAGAAGTCGTGCTCATGTTGTCACTACCTATACACATGCTACTGTCTACATGACATGTCACCGATTACAAAAGTTTCTACACACCACTCTCGCTGCCCTACTTGGCAACGGTAACTCACTACTCGGAGTAGAACTTGACCTCCTGCGGGTCGTCCTCCTCCGCTACCTCTGCTGGTGGCTCCGGGTCCATGACCTCCTCTTCTGGTTCAGGTTCCCACAGCGCCGGGATACCCAAAACCACGGGTACGGCACCTACCATCGGTACGCCCACTACCATAGGCACGAGGTCTTGTAGCGCATGCACCTCGTCCATGGCCAGGTTGTAGTCCTCTTCCAGGCCCTGCCCCTCCTCAATAGCATCATCTCACTCTTGAGTAAGGACCTCGTTCTGCTGGGTCAAGGCCTGTACCTGTTGCTGTAAAGCCATGATATCGACATGGCTTTTCTTCTTCGCCTTCTTCAGACAACACAACTGATTGTGTTGTTCGTTCAGTCGCTTTATCATCGGAAGGAGAACATTACGGAGTACACTGTGAGCACTCTCGAGATGGTCTCAGCGGCTGGTGCTCTCATTGAGCTCCACGGCAAGTCGAGCTGTATGGACAGCTTGGCTGTCCATCACGGTCTTTCTTGCCATCAACTGGAGGCTGAGATTTGCCTCCGCGGTGTTGTACCATGGTCAACTCTGATCAGTTGCAGCAACGTACCTCTCTTTCCATACGTGATTAACTCGCCCCTCCACCGGGACAAGCGGGTATGGAGAGCCCTCCATAGCTCTCACATGTAGTTGGCAGAAATGCGACATGGTGTCGCGGGCTGCACCCTGCCACATTTCCTCCGGTTGTCTACCTCTCACCGTGACGGTGAACGGTGCCTAACCGGGTGGCGTAGGTCCTGCTGGAACATCAACATGGATGGTCCATGTATTGTTCCCCTCCTCGCCTTCTTCCTTGTCGAAGTAACGGCGTCTCCACGTACTCGAAATATTGAAGCATTAGCTTCAACAGTTCCGGATAACTGCTGCGTTGCGAACAGTTGGATACTACCCACCCTTTCTCCAATTGTTTATCCGCTGTCATCTGTGGAAATATATTTGAAAAAGGTCGAATATGAATTTCAACAGTAAATCATTGAGTTATAAAATAAAACATGTCATTGAACTCATAAAATTTGGAAACACAATTCAAACTTAGAACAAATTTAATTGCTGGTCTGCTGCCCAAACTGACAGCCCTGATCAGTTTCCATTTCAACCTGATTTAGGCCATGGTAGGGGCAAAACCAGTTCAGGAGCTCAACATAAAAGTTAAAGCTAACTTCATTATATTTCTAGCATGTATTTGCTTGGCCTCAAATCTATCCTGGTTCAAAAGTTATGAGATGTCAAAGTTGATAGAATTTCTGGAGAAAATTGGACAGCACCTCCCTGCTCGAGGTACTGATTTGATCCAAGAATTCCAGTTAATTCTACATCGATTTTGACAAAACTTTCTGTTAAAAAGATGTAACTCATCTCATGAACTTTTCATAACTACCTGAATTTCTATTTTTGTATTTTCTGCAGGAAATTATGCTCAATTTACAGAGAGTTACAGAGAATGTTTGTTCTGCCCTGTTTTCTGGACAGTTTCAACTCTACTGCATTTTTCACTAGTTAAGGGTAAACACCTCTGGACATCAATAGAAGAATTTTAAAGCTCTTCAAAATATTTCTAGAAATGTATCATATGACCCCAACCTCGAAATAACTCAAACTCTAACCTCTGTTTAACTTCAGCCTTATTTCATCTGAAAACAGGGGATTCTGTCCTTAGTATCCTATAAGTTGAAAATTTGTTAACTTTGAACATCCTGATTAAGGAAAGAAGTTAAGTCAGAGTTTTAGTGCTCTAGATCAAAACTTTCAAGTTTTACAATGGGGTTGATCATTTAGTGGGGTGTGATGTTGAAGCATCACCAGTTCGTGCCGGTACTACGTTCCTCACAAAGAAAAACCTATACCGGACTTAGCCAGCTTTGTTAGTTCAGTGGCAATAAACGTCTCTCGCACACGTGTGCTACTCGTCTACTGATTCGTGGTTAGACTACCTGCAAATAACTCGCACAATCGTCAGGCTCGGCTGCACACCGAACACGGTCCCAATACAGTCCATACAACCGTCCGTCATCACTCGCACGGTTGTTCTCAAGCCAATCACGCCTTGAGCTATGTGTTCATGTTACTAACCACGTGATGGGGTCTCCCATACTTGCCCATAGCACGCCAGAGAAGGGTGTTGCTCGAATACCCCAAATGACATGAAGAGTCATAGAGGATACTAAAGCTGGCTGGGTTACCTGCCACCCGTGAGGCTCCACCCTTTAGCTTGTGCGCACTGGTGGACAGCGCTTACATGCACCCCCAAGACATATTACGTCCCGAGATGCATGATTTTCCGACATAAACAATTAGGTTAGATTTTCCACTTGCTATAGACTAATAACATCCTTATATGGGCTACTAACTCGTTCCTCCTCGAGTTTTTGAAAAGATGACCTTTTTAAGTGCGTTAAACCTCAAGAGAGCTCTGCTACCACGCTGCGAGGGCCCAACCGGCCTCGACTAGCCTGGATCACGCTGAGGGGTGCTGCGTTGCACAGCACTGGATAACACACGTAAAAGGTACAAAGCAGAAGCAAAGTTTTATTACATAAAAGAGTTTATAAACATGTTTAAAACAAAATACGTTCAGTCCACACTCACGGGCGTAGACTAAGCACAGGGTTTAAATTGCCTAGAGGGGGGTGAATAGGTTAAAGTACCTGAAATGAATTAATTAAATGAAATTAGAACACAATGGCAGGACTAGTCTGGCTCAGGGGCGGACTAGTCCGGTTTGCTTGCTGAAAAGCCTAAAAGGGCGGTCAAACTGCTGGAAAGTCCTAAAACTTGATTTTTATGGGTTTTTCTCCATATTTTAGTTTAACAAAATGTGGATAAAACAACTAGCAATCCTATATAACAAGTGTGATAGAATATTGAGATAAATTGCAAGACTGTGATGATGTGTACTCTAATAGCAAAATAATTAAAACAGACCCTAAGCAATCTTGATCTTCAAAGAAATGTACATGCAAGAGAGACACTGATGATTTTTTCCCGAGGTTCGATTCCACTCAGGAATCTACGTCCCCGTTGAGGAGTCCACAAAGGACCGGGTCTAACAACCCTTTCCTCACCAAGTCGCCACTAAGGCCAACCCGGTTCGTCACTATCTCAAGGGTGAACTTATAAAGTTTTGGGGCTGCTCACAATCCAAGGCTCCCACTTGATCACTTCCACAAAGCTTCACCGATCTTACAAGCCACAGGTCACACCAAGTGCACGAAATCACTTTGAGAGCCTTAAACGTGAAGTTCTTCCTACTCCTCTTCTCACACACCCAAATTCACTTAGGATTTGATTCAAGAGGGTGAGTAGGCAATGGAGAAGGCTTGGAGAGGCTCTAGGAGGCTGTGGCAACGCTAGGGTTCCAGGGGAGTCTAAATGAAGTCGGGGCATCTCCTTTTATACAAGTCCCGAAGCCAACCGTTGCCACCTACCAAGAGTCTGGACTAGTCCGCCTTACACCGGACTAGTCCGATCTCACACAGGAACTCTTTGTCCAGGTGAGAACGGACAAGTCTGGAGGACCCGGACTAGTCCGGCCACTAAGGCAGACAAGTCCGGTCCACTAAGACTTAGCCGTGGGAGCTCTTATCTCACAACAATACTGACACGACCCCATTGGTCCTGTCGAGCCAGGATCACGCTGAGGGGTGCTGCGTTGCACAGCACCGTATAACACATGTCAAAGGTGCAAAGCGGAAGCGGAAGTTTTATTACATAAACAAGTTTATGAACATGTTTACATCGAAATAAGTTTAGTCTACACTCGCGGGCATAGACTAAGCATCAAGTGCACATTCAGCCCTCGAACGTGTCCTTGCTAGCACACACGCACACTAACTCTGCGGCGTGCACGACTCCCACTCGACAGGGTTCCCCTCCTGGGGTTCCGTCTCCTCTTCGGGAGTCCCTTCCTCATAGAACCCTGCAAAAGCTTCAAACACAAGCAGTGAGCACGAAGGCTCAGCAAGTCTGACCCGTCTCACCTAAACATGGAACTTCTACATGAGGGTAATGGGTTGCATGAGGTAAAAATCATTTGCAAGGACTCGCCTAATAGTAGAACCTTACTTTCAAGTTTTAGCAGCAGGTTGTGGAGAACCTTACGCTAAGGCACATGAGAGAGCCGCAATCAAACAAGAAACGCATTTCTCTCATGTACTTTGCCCAAAGTTGAAAAGAACTTTAATTAGCTCTAAGCTACAGCATATCATTAACAATCAATGTCCAGCTTTCAATCAGCAACATTTTAACATGTAACTAGCCTGTTCTTTCTACGTCACGGTACAGTGAACAAGTGGTACTCACTGACCGCGAGGGACGGCGATTATAATCGATTTACACCTGCAGGGTTACCCGAACAACCCGTCACGTACGCCCGTACTCGATGTTGCCTACAACAACCATCACGGACGCCGTAAGCAACTACCTTTCACTCGTCAGCCAAATATTGAACCGGTCCCATCGTCCCGAGCAAGAGGTCCCTGCACGCGCATCTCCGTGCCGCCAGCCGATTTACACCTCGAGCTCTCAACCTACCCTCTGAACGACGGGCAATGCCTCAATACCCAGCTACCCGAATTACTCTCCGCTCGGTCTCATTTTCTTGCCATGTGTATCATGTGCTATCTCTACCCGAGCAATGTGCCTCTAGCCTATTCTCGCGAGTAGTTCCAACTACTCGACTTGTACCGAATCCTACTCTACCCTAGCAATGCAGTGGCTAACGGGGTTTGCAATCCTAAACCCCACCCATGGTTTTCTTGGCTGTGCAGTTGGGTTTCCAATCAAGACTCTAATGCAAAGAACAATATTCAAAGATGTGCTCAAAACAATAAACATTTGTAAAAAGGTTAATGCAAACCGGGGCTTGCCTTGCTGCTCTTGGTCGTAGGCTAGCTGTTCCTCCGGAGTAACGAAGTCTAGGACTTCGGGTTCCTCCTTGACCTTAGCGACTACATGATATAAGAAACATATGTATCAATTTAAATGCATTTGTACTAACTTTGAAGTTGTGAAGTCTATAACCCTTGCTAGACAGACCTAATGACTGTGAAACTTTTACTGTGGCTTGGTTACAACCTAAACAGGGACTTGGTCAAGTTTTAGTTGCAGCAAAGCTCAATTGAGCCCTCCACAATTAATTATGTCCTTGACCTTAATTAAAGGCTTTTAGGGTGTTCTAAGGATTTTCATGAAACAAACTATGACTTTCTGAAAACTAGATTTTCAGAGGGTTCTAATGGAGTTGGTCTCCCTTAATTTGGAAGTCTCTAACTAAAGATATGAGCTAAACAATTTCAGAGAAAATTCTGAAAATGTTTCTGAACATTTTCTATTTTCTCTGGAACAGTTTCACTAATCACACCATTAGGTGAATTAAATGAGCTCAAATGGATCTGAAATTTTTATGGTAGTTCAAGGATATTTTGGTCAACATCTCAGCAAAATTTCAGGATTTTCCTCCAAAGGATTCTCCAGTTAAAATTCCTAACAGTTTAAACTTTGAGGAATTAATTCTGGAGAAATAAGGAATTTCATGAAGTGAAACTTGATTTTCTGGAAAGTACTCAGAGAGCTGAATCCAGCAAAATTTGGTTCACTCAATTTGGAGCTTTCTAGCCAAAGTTATAAGGATTTGAAGTTTGAAGGAAATCTGAAAATCAGGGAAAAGTTTAAACTCGCGCGTGGGCCCAGGGGACACGCGTCGCACGCCTAGGCGATGGCACATCGCGGCCCACAAGGATTTTGCGTGCCAGCACACCCGATCCCGGCCGCAGCCGGATCCCGATTCAAAATATCTCCCGCTGACAGCTGGGGTCCACCCCCTTCTTCAACCTCGCGACACCCGCGCTCCGCCGCCGAGGGATCTCGCCGGAGAGCTCGCCGCCGGCTGCTGTACAGCTCCAAACTTCTCGATTCTGGCCGCCCCTGCCTACTTTTACTCGGGGAACAGGATTCTAGGGTCAGCTGCTTATGACAACGGCCGGAGCATGGTCGGCGACGAGCCGCCACCTCGGAATGACTTCGGCCATGTCGGCTGACTTCTCTAACACCTCAGCTACTTGGGAAATCGGTCGGGGAGCATCAGTGGACCTCAGAGAAGGTCGACATGAGCTCGAGGCAGCTCGGGGAAGGCCCGAAATAGGTCCTTACCGTGCGCCCGATACCCCCCGTTCGTTCCGCCATTAGTAGACCTCAAATTACGCCGGGCACAGAGGTTCTCCGGCCCAGAGTTGTGAAGACAACTTGTGCGTTACCGTGTCTAGCTCGTGTGAGAGCGGCCTGAGGCCCTCTAATCCTTTCTAGAGCACGAATTAAACAGAATCGTACCCGAAGGTCGTTCTGCACACAGAAAGGGGAAAAGTGGAAATTCGCCGCCGGTGAGCAACCACTCGAGCTGTTGCTCGGGGATGAGCAGCACCGGTCACCCGCGCGTCCAAGGGTGCCTTGGCTCGGGCGTGACAACGCCCTGGTTGGGCTGTCCACGAGAGCCCGAGGTGCGGCGGTTCCAAGTCCCGAATTTGATCTTTCGGCACAGCCGATATCAATCGGTTTCAACCGAATTCTAGCAACGGGGAGGATGGAGGAAGGTCTCTAGTACCTTGCTGGGGCTCTGGAGTGGAAGGAGGGAGCTGTGATCGGCGTTCTCCGATCAAGTCCGAGCTACGGAAGTTTTCGGCCGGCGCTGAGTTCTTGCGGGGAAGAACGACGGTGCCTCGGCCGAGGAGGGGGGCAGGCGCCTTAAGAAGGCTCTGCACCGCCTCATGCCCGCGCGTGGGCAAGCAGCTGGTGGCGCGGCGGCTGGCCTCGGTGGCGATCACCGCTGCGGCTCGGCGACCCGAGTGAAAAAGTCTCAGTCGGTTTGATCTGAGCAGTGGCTGACATGTGGGTCCCACCTCCAGTTTTAACCTCTGAAATTTACTCCTAATCACTGTTGTAAACAGTGAACCCCATACTACCCTTGGCAATTCAAATTATTCACCCATGAGCCATTTGAATTGATCAAAGTTCAAATGAGCTTTGGTTTGAATGAATTTCAGCACAAGTTCAGTTTGAAATTCAAATAAAGTTTGAATTTCTCCCACTTAGCTCATGTCAAGATCAACTCCAAATGGAGTGAAAATTGGTGTGTGAGCTCACAAAAATGTGCTGAGTAAGAATATGCCCCCCACTTTTAAATTCATTGGATAAAAACAGTTTGAATTTGAATATGGTTTCAAACTGCCCTCTTCCTAACTATACCCAAACTGACCTCAAAAAGGTTTTGAATTTGGGGTGAAACTTGGCATGGACATCCTTAGCAAAGTGTAGGAGTTTTCATATGTCCAGCCCACCTATATCACATGTGGGAAATACCACTTTTGCAATGTGTAAGTTTGTTCTCTAATGAGCATGTTGATAATTGTTACTTGCTCTTCATTTGTGTTCATCATTCTTCCTCAAATGAGGTGTGTGGTGTGGTGATGAACACTGCAAATGTGTGTCAAAAACTGAGGCCCTTACATTCCTCCCCCCTTAAAAGAATCTCGTCCCGAGATTATAAGGTGAAAATGAGAGAGAGGACGGTGGAAAATTACCGGATATGCGACGTGAAAAAGTCGGGGTAGTTAGTGCGAAGGAATTCTTCGCTCTCCCATGTCGCTTCGTCCATGGAGTGATTATTCCATAGAACCTTGTAGAACCACAACGTACGGTTGCGTGTGGTTCGGGCCTTTTCATCAATAATCTGCACCGGTTCCTCCCGATAGGTGAGATCCGGTTGCAGTTCTTCAATGTCTTCCAGCTGAACGGTAGTTGATAGCTTGAGACACTTCCTCAGCTGGGAAATATGAAAGACATCGTGCACACCGGAAAGTGCTTCTGGTAATTTCAGCCGGTATGCCACCGATCCACATCTTTCGGTAATCTGGAATGGACCGATGAAGCGGGGTGCTAACTTTCCCCTCACCCCAAATCTGTTTACACCCTTCATTGGAGACACCCGTAGGTATACGTGATCCCCAACTTCGAATTGTAATGGGCGCCTTCTCCGGTCCGCATACTGTTTCTGACGGGATTGAGCGGCTTTTAGGTTTGCTTGAATTAGTCGAACCTTTTCTTCCGCGTTGTTGACAAGGTCAATCCCGAAGGTAACCCTTTCACCAGACTCACACCAGTTCAATGGTGTGCGGCACTTTCTCCCGTATAGCGCCTCGTAGGGCGCCATCTTGATGCTGGCTTGGTACCCATTGTTGTACGAGAATTCGGCTAACGGCAAGTGATCATCCCAATTCTTGCCGTGGTCGATAGCGCAAGCTCGTAGCATGTCTTCTAGAATCTGATTTACCCGCTCGGTTTGTCCATCCGTCTGCGGGTGGTAGGCTGAACTACGGATCAGCTTCGTCCCCAAGGCAGCGTGTAGCTGCTCCCAAAAACGGGACACAAATAAAGTGCCCCGGTCCGATATGATGGTACGGGGTACGCCGTATAAGCATAGGATCCGTGAGATGTACAGTTCAGCGTACTTCTTGGCGTTGTAGTTGGTGTTGACCGGGATTTAATGGGCAACTTTGGTGAGCCGATCGACGATCACCCACACCGAATCATGTTTATGTAAGGTGGTGGGTAAACCGACGACGAAATCCATGCTCACGTGCTCCCACTTCCAGGCAGGAATGCCCAGTGGTTGCATTAGTCCCGTTTTCCGCATGTGGTCTTCCTTCACCCTTCGACATGTATCACACTCGGACACGTATTTTGCAGTCTCTCGCTTCATCCGTGTCCACCAAAACTTTCTTCTGAGTTCTTGATACATTTTGTTGCTGCCGGGGTGAATAGAAAATTTTGATAAGTGAGCCTCATCAAAGATTTTCTTCCGTAACTCCGGGTTTCGGGGTACGACGATCCGGTCCTTGAACCATAGGACGCCGTCTCCGTCCTTCCGGAAACATTTCAACTCCCCACTGTCTACACGTCTCCGCAAATGTGACATGCCCTTGTCATTCTTCTGGGCTGCCGCTATCTCTTCACGGATGGTGGGGATCAAAGCTAGGTTGTAGAGAGCTCCGTGTGGAATCACATGTAGTGGTGGTTCGCTCTCTTCCAACGGTGTGATGGTCAGAGTATTGACGTGTGACTTGCGGCTCAGCGCATCTGCCACTACGTTTGCCTTGCCCGGATGATAATGGATTTCTATCTCGTAATCCTTTATCAGTTCTAACCATCTTCATTGCCTCATATTCAGCTCCTTCTGAGTGAATATGTACTTGAGGCTTTTGTGGTCGGTATATAAATGTACGAGGTTACCGAGTAGGTAGTGCCTCCACATCTTCAGTGCAAGTACCACGGCAGCGAGCTCCAAGTCGTGAGTTGGATAATTTTGCTCATGGTTTCTAAGCTGCTGTGATCCATACGCGACCACTCTTCGGTCTTGCATCAGCACACACCCGAGCCCAATGCCGGATGCATCGCAGTACACATCGAACGGTTTTGTTGTGTCTGGCTGCGCCAAAACCGGTGCTGATGTCAGGTACTTGACTAAAGCCTTGAATGCTGCTTCACATGCTGGACTCCAAACATATTTGGTAGCCTTCTTCAGACGACACAACTGATTGTGTTGTTCATTCAGTCGCTTGATCGTCGGAAGGAGCACATTGCGGAGTGCACTGTGAGCACCCTCGAAATGATCTCCACGGCTTGTGCTCTCCTTGAGCTTGGTGGCGAGATGCTCCGTATGAACAGTTTGGCTGTCCATCACAGCGTTTCCCGCCCTCATTTGGAAGCTGAGATTTGCCTCCGCGGGGTTGTACCTTGGGCAACTCGGGTCTGTTGCCTCCAGGTACCTCTCTTCCCACACATGCTGAGCTCGTCCCTCCACCGGAACGAGTGCGTATGGAGTACCCTCCATAGCCTGCACATGTAGTTGGCAGAAACGTGACATAGTGTCACGGGCTGCCACTTGCCACATCCCTTCCGGTTGTCTCCCTCTCACCGTGACGGTGAATGGCACCCAACCGGGTGGCGTAGGTCCTGCGGGAACCTCGACATGGATCGTCCACGTCTTGTTCCCCTCTTTGCCTTCTTCCTTGGCGAAGTATTGCGGCATCTGGTTGTACCCGAAATATTGGAGCATTTGCCACAATGCTTCCGGGTAGCCGCTACGGTCAGAACAGTGGGAAACTACCCACCCGTTCTCCAACTGTTTATCTGCTGCCATCTGTAAAAATATATTTGAGAAATGTCAAATATTTATTTAAGCAGTAAACCATTGAGTTATAACATAAGATATGTCATTGAACCCATAACACTTGGAAACATAGTTCAAATTTTTAAACAAATTTGACTGCTGATCTGCTGTTCCCATGACAGCCTTGACCAGTTTCCATTTCAACCTGATTTAGGCCAGGTTAAAAGCAAAACCAGTCCTGGAGCTCAACATCAAAGTTGAAGCTAACTTCAATAGCTTTCCAGCCAGTATTTGCTTGGCCTAAGATCAGTCCTGGTTTAAAGGTTATGATATGTCAAAGTTAACAGAATTTCTGGAAACAATTGGACAGCACGTCCCTGCCTTAGGTACTGATTTGATCCAAGAATCCCAGTTAATTATGTTCCTAATCTGACAAAACTTTCTGTTACAAAGTTGTAACCCATCTCATAAGCTTTCCAGAACTACCTCATTTCCTATTTTTGGATTTTTAAGCAGGAAGTTATGCTTAATTTTACAGAGAGTCTACAGAGAGTCTTTACTCTGTCCTGTTTTCTGGACAGTTTCAACTCTACTGCATTTTGCGAGTGGTTAAGGGATCAAACACCTCTGGAACTCAACAGAAAAGTTGTAAAGCTCTTCCAAAGCTTTCCAGAAATGTATCATACGACCCCAACCTCGAAAGAACTCAACCTCTAACCTCTGATTAACTCCAGCCTTGATTAAGCTGAACACAGAGTGCTCTGTCCTTAACATCCTATAAGTTGAAAACATGTTAACTTTGAATATCCTGTACAAGGGATGGAGTTACATCAAGTTTTACTACTTTGGATCAAAACCTTCAAGTTTTTAAATGAAGTTGTTCATTTAATGGGGTGTGACGTCAATGCGTCACCAGATTATGTTGGTACTACGTCCTCAAGAAGGAAAAACCTATACCGGACTTAGCCGGCTTCGTTAGTTCAGTGGCACTACTCGTCACTCGCACACGGATGCTACACGTCTACCGTTTCGTGGTCAGTCTACCTGCAGAAACTCAAACAATCATCAGACTCGGCTGCACACCGAGCCCGGAATCCATACAGTTTGTACACCCGGCCGTCATCACTCGCCCGGATGTTCTCAAGCCAACCACGCCTTGAGTTACGTGTTCACGTTTCGGACCACGTGACGGGGTCTCCCATGTTGCACCACGCACGCCAGGGACAGACGTTGCTCGAATACCCCAAACGACATGAAGAGTCATAGAGGATACTAAAGCGGGTCGGGTTACCTGCAACCCGTGGGGCTCCACCCTTCAGCTTGTGCGCACTGGTGGACAGCGCTTACGTGCACCCCCCAAAACATGAACGTCCCGAGATGCACGATTTTCCGACATAACAAATAGGTTAATAAGCCACTTTCTATATACTAATAACAGCCTTATACGGGCTACTAACTCGTTCCTCACTGGATTTTTGAAAAGGACGACCTTTGTACTGTGTTAAACCTCAAGCGAGCTCTGATACCACGCTGACACGACCCCATTGGTCCTGTCGAGCCAGGATCACGCTGAGGGGTGCTGCGTTGCACAGCACCGTATAACACACGTCAAAGGTGCAAAGCGGAAGCGGAAGTTTTATTACATAAACAAGTTTATGAACATGTTTACATCGAAATAAGTTTAGTCTACACTCGCGGGCGTAGACTAAGCATCAAGTGCACGTTCAGCCCTTGAACGTGTCCTTGCTAGCACACACGCACACTAACTCTGCGGCGTGCATGACTCCCACTCGACGGGGTTCCCCTCCTGGGGTTCCGTCTCCTCTTCGGGAGTCCCTTCCTCATAGAACCCTGCAAAAGCTTCAAACACAAGCAGTGAGCACGAAGGCTCAGCAAGTCTGACCCGTCTCACCTAAACATGGAACTTCTACATGAGGGTAATGGGTTGCATGAGGTAAAAATCATTTGCAAGGACTCGCCTAATTAGTAGAACCTTACTTTCAAGTTTTAGCAGCAGGTTGTGGAGAACCTTACGCTAAGGCACATGAGAGAGCCGCAATCAAACAAGAAACGCATTTCTCTCATGTACTTTGCCCAAAGTTGAAAAGAACTTTAATTAGCTCTAAGCTACAGCATATCATTAACAATCAATGTCCAGCTTTCAATCAGCAACATTTTAACATGTAACTAGCCTGTTCTTTCTACGTCACGGTACAGTGAACAAGTGGTACTCACTGACCGCGAGGGACGGCGATTATAATCGATTTACACCTGCAGGGTTACCCGAACAGCCCGTCATGTACGCCCGTACTCGATGTTGCCTACAACAACCATCACGGACGCTGTACGCAACTACCTTTCACTCGTCAGCCAAATATTGAACCGGTCCCGTCGCCCCGAGCAAGAGGTCCCTGCACGCGCATCTCCGTGCCGCCAGCCGATTTACACCTCGAGCTCTCAACCTACCCTCTGAACAGCGGGCAATGCCTCAATACCCAGCTACCCGAATTACATCAGTTTCCCGGTTCCCATATAGCCGGTAGGTCTTCGGTACTGTTCTAGCTTGTTCAACAGGCCCGCACACGGCTCGGTCCTCAATCGACACAAGCGGAGCTACAGCACACAGGCCCCAAAGTCCTGCTGCCCTTACTCTCCGCTCGGTCTCATTTTCTTGCCATGTGTATCATGTGCTATCTCTACCCGAGCAATGTGCCTCTAGCCTATTCTCGCGAGTAGTTCCAACTACTCGACTTGTACCGAATCCTACTCTACCCTAGCAATGCAGTGGCTAACGGGGTTTGCAATCCTAAACCCCACCCATGGTTTTCTTGGCTGTGCAGTTGGGTTTCCAATCAAGACTCTAATGCAAAGAACAATATTCAAAGATGTGCTCAAAATAATAAACATTTGTAAAAAGGTTAATGCAAACCGGGGCTTGCCTTGCTGCTCTTGGTCGTAGGCTAGCTGTTCCTCCGGAGTAACGAAGTCTAGGACTTCGGGTTCCTCCTCGACCTTAGCGACTACATGATATAAGAAACATATGTATCAATTTAAATGCATTTGTACTAACTTTGAAGTTGTGAAGTCTATAACCCTTGCTAGACAGACCTAATGACTGTGAAACTTTTACTGTGGCTTGGTTACAACCTAAACAGGGACTTGGTCAAGTTTTAGTTGCAGCAAAGCTCAATTGAGCCCTCCACAATTAATTATGTCCTTGACCTTAATTAAAGGCTTTTAGGGTGTTCTAAGGATTTTCATGAAACAAACTATGACTTTCTGAAAACTAGATTTTCAGAGGGTTCTAATGGAGTTGGTCTCCCTTAATTTGGAAGTCTCTAACTAAAGATATGAGCTAAACAATTTCAGAGAAAATTCTGAAAATGTTTCTGAACATTTTCTATTTTCTCTGGAACAGTTTCACTAATCACACCATTAGGTGGATTAAATGAGCTCAAATGGATCTGAAATTTTTATGGTAGTTCAAGGATATTTTGGTGAACATCTCAGCAAAATTTCAGGATTTTCCTCCAAAGGATTCTCCAGTTAAAATTCCTAACAGTTTAAATTTTAAGGAATTAATTCTGGAGAAATAAGGAATTTCATGAAGTGAAACTTGATTTTCTGGAAAGTACTCAGAGAGCTGAATCCAGCAAAATTTGGTTCACTCAATTTGGAGCTTTCTAGCCAAAGTTATAAGGATTTGAAGTTTGAAGGAAATCTGAAAATCGGGGAAAAGTTTAAACTCGCGCGTGGGCCCAGGGGACACGCGTCGCACGCCCAGGCGATGGCACATCGCGGCCCACAAGGATTTTGCGCGCCAGCACACCCGATCCCGGCCGCAGCCGGATCCCGATTCAAAATATCTCCCGCTGACAGCTGGGGTCCACCCCCTTCTTCAACCTCGCGACACTCGCGCTCCGCCGCCGAGAGATCTCGCCGGAGAGCTCGCCGCCGGCTGCTGTACAGCTCCAAACTTCTCGATTCTGGCCGCCCCTGCCTACTTTTACTCGGGGAACAGGATTCTAGGGTCAGCTGCTTATGACAACAGCCGGAGCATGGTCAGCGACGAGCCGCCACCTCGGAATGACTTCGGCCATGTCGGCTGACTTCTCTAACACCTCAGCTACTTGGGAAATTGGTCGGGGAGCATAAGTGGACCTCAGAGAAGGTCGACATGAGCTCGAGGCAGCTCGGGGAAGGCCCGAAATAGGTCCTCATCGTGCGCCCGATACCCCCCGTTCGTTCCGCCATTAGTAGACCTCAAATTACGCCGGGCACAGAGGTTCTCCGGCCCAGAGTTGTGAAGACAACTTGTGCGTTACCGTGTCTAGCTCATGTGAGAGCGGCCTGAGGCCCTCTAATCATTTCTAGAGCACGAATTAAACAGAATCGTACCCGAAGGTCGTTCTGCACACAGAAAGGGGAAAAGTGGAAATTCGCCGCCGGTGAGCAACCACTCGAGCTGTGGCTCGGGGATGAGCAGCACCGGTCACCCGCGCGTCCAAGGGTGCCTTGGCTCGGGCGTGACAACGCCCTGGTTGGGCTGTCCACGAGAGCCCGAGGTGCGGCGGTTCCAAGTCCCGAATTTGATCTTTCAGCACAGCCGATATCAATCGGTTTCAACCGAATTCTAGCAACGGGGAGGATGGAGGAAGGTCTCTAGTACCTTGCTGGGGCTCTGGAGTGGAAGGAGGGAGCTGCGATCGGTGTTCTCCGATCAAGTCTGAGCTGCGGAAGTTTTCGGCCGGCGCTGAGTTCTTGCGGGGAAGAACGACGGTGCCTCGGCCGAGGAGGGGGGCAGGCGCCTTAAGAAGGCTCTGCACCGCCTCATGCCCGCGCGTGGGCAAGCAGCTGGTGGCGCGGCGGCTGGCCTCGGTGGCATCACCGCTGCGGCTCGGCGACCCGAGTGAAAAAGTCTCAGTCGGTTTGATCTGAGCAGTGGCTGACATGTGGGTCCCACCTCCAGTTTTAACCTCTGAAATTTACTCCTAATCACTGTTGTAAACAGTGAACCCCATACTACCCTTGGCAATTCAAATTATTCACCCATGAGCCATTTGAATTGATCAAAGTTCAAATGAGGTTTGGTTTGAATGAATTTCAGCACAAATTCAGTTTGAAATTCAAATAAAGTTTGAATTTCTCCCACTTAGCTCATGTCAAGATCAACTCCAAATGGAGTGAAAATTGGTGTGTGAGCTTACAAAAATGTGCTGAGTAAGAATATGCCCCCACTTTTAAATTCATTGGATAAAAACAGTTTGAATTTCAATATGGTTTCAAACTGCCCTCTTCCTAACTATACCCAAACTGACCTCAAAAAGGTTTTGAATTTGGGGTGAAACTTGGCATGGACATCCTTAGCAAAGTGTAGGAGTTTTCATATGTCCAGCCCACCTATATCACATGTGGGAAATACCACTTTTGCAATGTGTAAGTTTGTTCTCTAATGAGCATGTTGATAATTGTTACTTGCTCTTCATTTGTGTTCATCATTCTTCCTCAAATGAGGTGTGTGGTGTGGTGATGAACAATGCAAATGTGTGTCAAAAACTGAGGCCCTTACAAATACGGACTAGTCCGACTCAGAACGGACTAGCCCGAACTCACTCAGGGACTCTTTGTCCGGGTGAAACCGGACAAGTGTGGCTAGCCCGGACTAGTCCGGCCAGTGAGGCGGACAAGTCCGGTCTACCAGGACTTAGTCCCAGAGCACCCTCACCAAGAGAGAAACGGACTAGTCCGTCCCCAAAAGGACAAGTCCAAACTCAGTCAGGAACTCTTAGTCCGCCCCAAAACGGACTAAGCCTTGGGACTTCCGTACTAGTCTGGCCTCTGGCCCGGACAAGTCCAACCTGCCCACATTACCTCTCTACCTCTCTCCACTAAGGATTTGACACTTCGAACGCTTTGAGTTCTCTTCTATGATCTCAATGCACTTGACACACACACTCTCACTTTTACACGACTAGCCTACTAAAGACTCAAGTGAAACCCTAGTTTTTACTCTTCGAGTCTTCAACGCCGTTCTTCATACTTTTCCTTTTTGAGAGTTTAGGTGTACGCCTTGGAAACATCATGTGCTTATGATCATCTCAGCTCATTAGTCTCTTAATTGTCATCATCAATCATCCAAAACCCATGGGGATACCTAGCTGCACTTACAATCTACCCCTTTTTGGTGATTGATGACAACACATTAAGTTTCAATCATAAGAGATAAAATTTTGATTTTCATAACAAGTGTACGTATGCAAAACTCCCCCTGAATGTATGCAAGAGTAAAAGAGGGGAATTGACATACATTTACATGTTATGGTGGGGTTCCTACGTGTTGTGCTCAAAAAATGTGATAAGACAATAAGCATAGCAAGGAACAACAATGATCAAATATAAACCATAAAATCCAACACGTAGTGTTACACAAAAGATAGTCATGCATAAAACATACATAGCCATGTCCAAAGATCTATTACAATATAGTCATGTCCAAAACATGGATGTCTAAAGGATCTATTACAAGACTAGAAGATGATAAAAGGACTTCCTTTTCCCATCTCCCCCCCTTTGGCATCAAGGCACCAAAAAGGAAAAGAGGAAACAAGATACGCCTAAGTCTACTCGTCATCTTCTTCGTCTTCTTCTTCATCGCCATTCTCATCGCTCTTTGTAGCCTCCGTATCCTCTTCTTCGTCGTCGGCGGCGGTGGATGGAGGCACGGCCTTGGAGGAGCTTCCATCTTCCCTGAACTGGGTGAGCTCATCGGCGGTGAATTCTAGATATGGAGTGAGTTCCCCATCACTCTCCTCGGGAGGATACATGGGTACCTCAAGCTTGTCACACACAGCCTTGAGGTACTTCTCTTGACGCCTCTCCATGTGTCGAGTCCGGACCTCCACACGCCGACAAGAGGCGAAAAGTGCGTTGAAGCACTTGAAGAATCCGCTCATGGACCGCGGAGGAGGAGATGATGGGGGAGCTGCTGAGCTAGGAGGGGCCGCTGAGCTGGAAGGAGGTTGAGCATTTTTCCTTCTTGTGGGTTCTAGCACGATGGCGGGTAGCTGAGGACGGAGAGGTAGATGAGTGACATCCTTGACAAAGTCTATCCCCGACACCTTCCCAATTAGGTACATAATGTACGGTGCATAACCACATGAGCGGTTGAGAGTGTGAGAGATGTTGAAGATGTCATCATAAATGTGCTCAACAAGGTTGAACTTCTTTGTTACTATCTATCAAGAGGAGGAGATGCCTTAAGTTTCCTTGAATTACCCCTGCATCTCCATCCTTAGTGGCAATAGTTCTCCTCAAAATTCAGTTGAGGATGCTACAGAAAGGCTTGATGTTCCTAGCAAGCCCGGCCTCATAGGGGACATGACTAGGGTACATGTAATCAAGCTGATCTCTGTCCACTGCCTTGAGGTTGGAGATAATGATTTCATGGTCCAAGTGCTCCTCAAGGCCAAGTATCTGAGCAAATCTCTCATAGGTGACTGAGTACTGCTCTCAATGAGTCATCCAGATGATTTTCCTATCATTGTAGGTGGAGAAGTACACAGTGGTGTAAAACTGTACTATCACCTCAATGTTCCAGTCATACTTGAAGCTCATGATCTCCTTGATTCCATGGCGCTCTGCGGCTTCAATCACTGCATCAAAGGCTTTGTGCTTCCTTTTGGCCATGTAGTCTCAATCTACCCATTGAGCTTGAGCGATTGGGGTCTTCATATTTAGGTACACTAAGCGGTAGTAATTGCAGTGGAAGTCACACCAAAACCTAGGGTCCGCTGTGTGCTTCTCATAGTCATAGACTTTATCCATCCTCAGCCTCCTCGCCTTTTCAGCCCCTTTTCCTTTGAATACAAATACCGGATTGTTGGGCTGCCGGTTTGGATATCTAGCAGGGGCAGCCATCTTCAAGGGGCCGATGGGCTTCGGTTGCCCTTTCTCCCTGATTACTATCCCACTTGCCATCTTTGCCGGTGCCTTGGCAGTTGCCTTTTTGTTCTTGGGCTCCTCAGGAAGTGGAGCCTTGCCCTTCTTCGGGTCACGAGGAACTCTACTCTCGGATTCCTTCTCCTTCTATTTTTTCCGCTCATTATCTCCCAAAGTGACCAGTCTCTTCCTCTTGGGCTCTCTGGAACTAGCAGCTTGCGAGCTTTGGGCTTCACGTTCGGCCCTCTTCTTCTTCCATTGATCCGCCAAGGATTCTTCAACGGCTTGGACAATCTGCGCCTCCTCGTCATGATCATGTTTCTTATTTGTTCTTGCCTCTCGACGTACGGCTTCTTTAGCCGCTTGGGCCTCATTTGCCGCCCTCTCTTCGGTAATGTGCCGATGAAGGGCTTGTCGAGCCTCCTCGGCCGTGGGACTTGGAATGGGAGAGCTTTTGTCGGAGTCTGACATATTTCCTGAGAAACAAGAGATGAGATCAAGGAAGTGGAATATTGCAAAAGAATTCACTAAAAATGGCTAAAGTTGGAGTTTATCCTGTGTAAACCAGACTTGTCCGTTAAAGGGCCGGACTAGTCCGCCCGAGAACGGACTTGTCCGCCCAAAACCAGACTAGTCCGGGGTTATACAGGAGGAACCCTAACCCTAACAATTTTCCGCAAAAACTTCGAATTGAGTTGCAATACTCCTATGCTATGATCGCATTGACACTAGTAACAACATTTGTGAATAGGTTTATGTAACAGCCCTAATTTTTGTAAAATTTTGATTTCAACTTTTGAAACAAAGTTAAGGCGATAAAAGGCTATAGTTGTGTCACATGAAATGATGAACACAAATATGGACATGTGAGGGAGTTAAAAAATTTCTCTACCCCATGCTCAACACATGTTAACCTAGGGGAAAGAATTACACTCCCAAAAACTCTAACTCATGTGCACCTTTTCTATGAGGAGAGCGGAGGAAATTTAAACATGATTTTGAATCTTTTGAAAGGATTCCTCTTCATATTGTCCAAAGGCCTATATGTGAGATCATAGATGCATTTCTCATGTATTCAAGAGCTTAAGTTTCAAATTTGGAGAATTTTAGGTTTCATATACTATTTATTCCAAAATGAGGGCACGTTCACATTCAAACTTGAATTTGAATTTTAAACCAGACAAACTCAATTTTGAAATCTAATTCCAGATTCACGTTCCTCGTAATTCTTTCGACCTATCGTCCAAGTTTGATCACATTTGGAGCTCATTTGCTATTTTAAATCGAATTGAGGGATAAGAAACAAAATTGTGGCTGTGGACCCCAGCGGTCAGTCTCACAAAAATGAAACCGAATCGGCTCTGTTCTTCATCGACGGAGCACGCGACAGCAGCAGCTCGGTGCTGACGCCACCTCCTGCTGGATCGTCCTTTACTTGTTGTGATCACCACAGCGAGTGCAGCAACGCCGTTTTGCTTCTCCCAGCCGAGCGCCAGCTCTCTGTTTTTCCTCCCGAGCAGAACCCTGCCGCTCTGCTTCTTCCCACCGCACAGCAAGCACCGGAGCTCGGTTGCTTGCTCCTTCCACAGCAAAAATCTGCGCCCACCAGTGCTCTAGCCAGCCAGCCCTTTTCCTCCCCTGTCCCAAGCTTGTTTGCACCGAAAAACAGCAAGTTGCTGCAGCTTCTGTGTGGAACACCGAGAAACCGGAACTGGTCACCGTGGCCAGGCCAAGCTAGGAGTGATCACGCCCAAGCAAGCCACCCCATCGGTGCACCTACAAGTCTAGTTTCTCACCTCTGAAGCTCAGCCCTAGCCATTGATCACAGAGGGAGAATTTCAGGATTTTCTCCCGGGCGGCAGAAACTGACCTTGAGGTAAGGAATTACAAAATTCATCCTCAAATCGTGTTTTTTGTGTTTCAAACTTCACACACAGGATCTTAACTGCCTAGAACACCTCTCCATTGATTTTAGACCCAGAAATTGAGTGTAGAGCGAGGAATTCGAGTTCTTTTCGAGGGTATACCGCTGGACCATATCGGGCGCACGGTGCCGATAGGTTTGGAGCACTCCCTGGCTTGTTTAGACCTCATGTCGGTCTTCTACATGATCCCCTGGTGCTTTAGAGCCCAAGAACCGACCATTTGGTGGAGAATTCACCATGCACGACCTCGCCAGAGCCCTAGGGTTTGCTGTTGCCTGTGCGCCCTGTTTTCCGGCAAGTTTCATCCGCCGGCGACCTCACCAACGTGTTCAGCGTGGGGGAAAATGGGGGGGGGGGGGGGGCGGCAACCAGGGGGTCCGGAGGTGGCTGAGAAGTGCCTTTCCGGTGACTTTGCCGGAGGGAGCCGCCACTGCCTTGTTTGGCGCGAGGCTGAAGGTTAGGGATGATGAGTGGGACCCACTGTCGGCATTTAAACATTTTCTAGATTTTCCCGATCCAGTTCAAACTTTGGAGAGCCATAACTTTGTGTAGGAGTGTCCAACAATTGTGAAACAAATTTTATTGGATTCCTCTAAAATAGTACTATCCAGGGGTACAGCCCAATGTTTATGAAAAATCCTTGTATTTGGCTCATTAATTCATTTAAGGTAAATCTTGTAGGAATTTTTACAGGAGTTCTGTTTATTGGAAACTTCCCAAATTTGGGAACGACATTCTACCAAAAGTACTTGAACTCCAGTAAAAATTTCAGAGGCATTGGACTTTATTTGCTTAGTCAAATGATGTGTTCATTCCTTATGTCTCTGAAAAATGGGAAAAATGAACAGAGACATTTTCAGCTTTTTCCCAATCCTTCTAAAATCCATATATCCATGTAGGAAACTCTAAAAATGGTAAAACCAATTCCTATGGACTCAGGACATTTTTACTTCACAAAAGTCTACATTGAAGCATAGGAAAGCTTAATATCTAAGGGGTAAAGGCAGATTAGTGAAAATCACATAAGGAATTATTGTGATCACCTTGAGCCATTTCATGAGCTCAATTTTTGCACACTGCCTAAATACCTTCCATAGAATCTGTGGTTAAATCTTCAGCTTCATTGGACCTATGAAACTTGAGCTACCATCTTTTAGGTTTAAGTGTTCATATAATGGACTTAATCACATGGTGATTACTAGTATCTCTTTTCACCCTAGCTTTCATCATCTCTAAGGTTGCAGATCCAACAACAGAAACCTTGCTGTTTTTTGTCCCTTTTTGGTGTGAGTTAACTGGTACAACTGTTTTGAATCATTTTCTAAATTGCTTTTGAATACATGTGCATAAATCATCTTAATGGCACGTGACGTCGACGTTCAATGAGGACTCGACTCTGCAGCGAGGATCTCCATCTCGTGACGAGTTTGGCGGATTCTCCGAAGGAAGACTAACTCCTAGCTTCTAACAAAACCTTTGAGCAAGGAAAGCCCCGGTTTGCATATCGTTACCGTTTTAAATTTTGCTTTACTTCACATCATGTTTATTAGACTTGATATTGTGCATTTGTCTAGGATGATTGAAACCCACTTGCATGGCTATTACCTCCCTGAGTAGAAGGTCTAGCGTAGGCTTTACCTCATTGTAGATGCTAGGCTAATGTTGTAGCTAGCTCGGTAGAAATCGAGTAGTAAAAAGCTACTCGCGAGAAAGGTCGAGTAATGCAGTTACTCGTGAGAGGTTGATGGTAAGAGCACCCTCAGGAAAAATGAGACGGGGACGGGGATGTTCCTGTAGGATGGAGTGCTCAAGGTTGGTCTCGACCTGCGATGGGTGTGACAATGCTTGAGACCACATTTGGCCTGGGCCGGGATGGTAAGGCCAATGTGGAGGTTGGTTGTAGCCCCGTCCGTGTCGGTTAAGGACCATATGTATGCAGCCCTGCTGGACAAGATTGAACCGTACCGGATATATAGTGGGGTCTGGGACCCATGAAACCGATGTAACTCGATGGACCGTGATATAGAAACTCATCCTTCGCGTGGGAATGGCGTTGAGAAGGCGGGAGGTGTAAATCCTTTAGCGGGCAACTTCAACGTGTCCGCGTAGAGGACCATCCTGCTCGGTGCGAAGCGTTTTTCTATGTCGGTGTGTCGTGTGAAAGGTTGTTGCATACAACGTAAGAAAGAGCTCTTGGGAGGGTCTTTCGAGGCGGGTGTGTGTTGTGGCGGACCGGGATCCGCCCATCCAGGATCGCAGAGGGTGGTGCCGCACGATGCGACACCTGACAGCACACGTCATAAGAACACAATATATTACATGGGAAACCAACTAAACTGTACAAAGTAGTACAAACTCCAGTTACAAAATATTATTTATCTTACACAGCGGAAGTCTACACTATACAACTCACGCCCGCCTATCTAGCAAAAGTCGGCTGCCCAGCCCTAGGGCAACCCACACTATCTGCACGTCTCAGCTCAGCGCGGCGTGTACGGCTCCCACTCAGCCGTAGTCCCCGACGGAGGGTAACCCTCGCCGGTGGACTCGTACTCTGAGTCTGTGGGTGGCTCCTCACCTGAAAACACTTAAGCAGCAACCCTGAACACGAAGGCTCAGCAAGGCTTAACCGACTCACCTAAACAGGAAACTCTACATGAGGTGTACAATGACATAGGGTAGTAATATTGCAGCAAATGGACATGCCTACGAGTTCATCCTTAGTTCAGCTTCTAGCAACAAGTTAACAGTTCAGGAAGCTGAAATTTAGTAAGCAATATTTGGTGGCAACCAGGTAGCAATACAATATTATATCAATCAGCAATATTGAATCATCATATTTCATACATTAGCATACGTCACGACTCAGTGACCAAGTGGTACTCTTCACCACGAGGGACGGCGAATCGACTCGATATACACCTGCAGGGAAACCCAAAGAGCACGTCACGTACGCCCACCCGTGGAGCTCCACAGCACGCTCACTCGATGTCGTACGGGACAACCTTTCACCCAACAGCCCAAACGTCGAACCGGTCGCACCGAAATGAGCAGGAGGTTCCCCACACGGAGCATCTCTCTATGCCTGTTGGCGGATTTCCACCTTGCTGCCCTCAGCCTACACCTATAAATCGGTGCGTTATGCCTCGACCCCGGAGGTTTAGGCTACATCTGTTTATCGGGGCCCATATATGCGATATGCCTTCGGTACGTTCAAACTTGATCAGCATGGGCCGCACACGGATCGGTCCTCAATCGACACGGACAGGGCTGCGCACACAAGACTCCCTCTTGCTGCGCCCTAGCCCCTGCCTAGTCTCATTTTCACTACTAAAGTGATCTCACATCTCTCAACCGAACCCGTGTGTCCCTAGCCTAAACTCGCGAGTAGATTCCAACTACTCGACTTGTACCGAAGTCCTATGAAACATTAAGCATAGCCCGACTACTCGAGGTCTTAGACACTACCCACACTCTTATGGAAAATTTCTGGACATGCAAGTGGGGTTTCATTCATCCTATACCTAATGCACATTCATACATCACCCTACGTATGTTAAACAAAGTAAAAACTTTATAAAAGAGTTAATGCAAACCGGGGCTTGCCTTGTTGCTGCTGGTCAGTAGTTAGCTCTTCTTCCGGAAGGAGGAAGTCCAGCACTTCCTGAGTCTCTTCTTCAGTGACTACACGTTTAATGAAATACGACATGTAAATTTAAATGCAATGGGTAAACTTGAATACTTAACTATTAATAACTCTAGCTAGCCCTCCCCTTTTGTTCTGAAATTTTTATGGTGGCTTGGTAGGGTCCTAACCAGAGTCTTGACCAAGTTTCATTTGAAACAAAGTTCATCTAAACCTTGTACAAATAACAGCCCATTTGGTCAATATTTGAGCCTCTAAATAATTCCAGGGGTTTTCATGGATCCAACCATTACTTTCTGGAAACTAGAATTTAGGATGGTTCTAATGGAGTTGGTTTCATGTCATTTGAAGAATTCTACAGAAAGTTATGCCCTAATTAAGATTTGAGAAAATCTGAAAAATGTTTCTGTACATTTTCCTATTTTCTCAGGGCAGTTCTCTTAATCACCCCATTAGGGTAACTAAATGACTTGGATGAGTATGAAAATTTTACTGGGATTCAGGGATTTTCAAATGAACCTGTCAGCCAAATTTCAGAATTTTTCATAAAGTAGTTCTCCAGATAAAATTCCCAACATTTTAAATTTTAGGGATTTAATTCTGGAAAACTATTCAATTTCATGAGCTGAATTTGGTATTTCTTGAAAGTACTCAGAATTCTGAGTTCAGCAAAATTTGGTTCATCGAATTTGGAGTTTCCTAGCCAAAGTTCTATGCATTTGAAATTTGAACTAAAACTGGAAATTCCAAAAATGTTTAAATCCTGCGGGTGGGTCCCACTCCTCGAGCCGGCCCACTCAGAATGCGGCCACAACGCGGCCCACGGGGTTTTACCCGCGCTGGCGCACCGAATTCCGGCCGCAAACCGATCCCCACGCGAGATCAGAGGCTGACCGGTGGACCCGGCCCCCCCTTCGTCTACCTCGCGCTCTCCCGCAGCTCCCGCGGCGGCGCCTCGCCGGAGCGCTCGCCGCCGGGGGTTTCACTGCCCGAACTTCGACGGAACATGCCGCCTGTGCCTAACTCGACTCGGAGAACATGCTGGTGCCCTCACCGGAGCTTGACAACGGCCGGAACAGTGCTCCCGCCGGCAACAGCGGCCGGGAGCTCACCGGCGACGTCAAACTCAGCATCCCCTGCACCTTTTTCGATGCAGTTTGCTCGGGGAGCTCCGCTGACACCCGCTGATCATGGACATGGGCACCGATCTCTGTGAAAACAGCTGCAACTACGACCTCACCGGTGACCTAGACCGGAAATCGGCGCCGATGCAAAAAGCTCGAAGAACATCGCCCATACTCGATGAAACTCGATGATTTCTGATCTCAGAGATGCGTGGGCGAGTCTAGATCATGTTTTTAGCTCGGCCTAAGGATTGGTGGCTTACTTGCTACGAATTTCTGGATTTCGCATGGTTCGGTTCTAAACACCCCGACACACTAATCCCCCAAATTCTTTTCCAACCGTGCGAGAGAGAGGGTGAGGTCATTACGGTGGTGATCAGTACCTCGAGGCGGTTCTTTCTTGTGTTGCTCGTCGGGCACGAGAGTGCCTGGGTTGCTCGGACGCCGGCGACCAGAGAGCGGCGAGGAACAAGTTTGCGCGCGGAGGCAATTGTGGATGGGGGAACGCTGGGGCAGCCGGGGCACCGTGAAAAGAGCCGAGCGGGCGTCGCGCTGGCGTGGTGACTATGCGCTTTCCCCGTACGGTGGCCGCGTTGGGTCGGGGTCGACCCCGTGCGCTGTCGCCCGTAGGTGTGTTCGACCTCGTGCCTGAGTCGGTTTGATCCCTGGGTGGCTGACCAGTGGGCCCTCTTCTCCCCTCTAATTCTTTCTCCCCCTTTCTTTTGTAAATATCCCAGCTACTGAACATTGAATGGGAGACTTAGCCCCCAAGTCTTGGTTTAAATTTGAATTCTGAATTTTGAACTGTGTTTGGCTAAATTTGCTGCATGTTTAAACTGAAATTCAAATTCAGTTTTGAATTCTTGCAAATTTAGCTCTTGACAAGATGAACTCAAATGAGGATGAAAATTGGTGGGCCTACTCAGAAAATGTGCTGAGTTTGAATATGAAGCTAACTTTTGAATTTGAGTGATGAAAGTTGCTGCAATTTGAATTTACATTCAAATTGGTCTCTTTTTCAAATACCCCCCAAAAGTGCCTCAAAAAGTGTTGGATTTGCATGAAACTTGGCTTTAACCCTCCCAAGACTTTTTAAGTTCTAGGGTGAGCTCAACCTCTCATGTTCATGTGTCCAAATCCCACTTTGTGTAAATGAAGGCTTTCCCCTCTAATCACTCTTTTGATGGAGGTTACTTGCTCTTCGCAATATTTCCTAAGATATCCACAATAAAAACTGTGGTGTTGTGAGGTGAAGAAAAGTTTTTGCAACTCCCTTTTCTTGGGCTTTTACATCCCTCCCCCCTTAAAAGAATCTCGTCCCGAGATTACAAAAGAAGAGATAGCGATGTAATAGGGACTTACCAGTGTTGAGAAGCCATGAACTCTGGGTAATTTGAGCGAAGGAATTCCTCGCTCTCCCATGTCGCTTCTTCGGCGGTGTGGTTGCTCCAGAGTATCTTGTAGAACCACAACGTTCTGCTGCGCGTGGTCCTGGCTTTTTCATCAAGAATGGCCACCGGATACTGATCATATGTTAAATCTGGTTTCAGCTTGCCGATGTCTTCGGTAGGAACAGCAGCTGTATGCTTCAAACATTTTCGCAGTTGCGAAACATGGAAAACATCATGGACACCAGCAAGGGATGCCGGTAGCTCCAATCGATACGCTGCTGGTCCACACTTCTCGGTGATAGCATAGGGTCCAATAAAACGGGGAGCGAGCTTCCCCTTCACACCGAACCGGTGCACGCCCTTCATCGGAGACACGCGGAGGTACACGTGTTCACCGACGTCAAAGTGCAACAGTCTACGCCTCTTATCAGCGTAGCTCTTCTGCCGGGATTGAACGGCCTTCAAATTGGCTTGAATTGTCCGAACGCGCTCTTCGGCGTCGTTCACCACATCAACCCCGAATGTGACCCTTTCACCGGACTCGCACCAGTTTAATGGGGTGCGGCATTTACGACCGTAGAGAGCTTCGTAGGGTGCCATCTTGATACTCGCCTGATAGCCGTTGTTGTACGAGAATTCCGCCAATGGTAGGTAATCATCCCAGTTCCTACCATGGTGGATGGCACATGCTCTCAACATGTCTTCTAATACTTGATTCACCCTCTCTGTCTGGCCATCTGTTTGAGGGTGGTAAGCGGAGCTTCTAATCAGTTTAGTACCCAAAGCAGCATGTAACTGCACCCAAAAGTGAGATACAAACAATGCACCTCGGTCTGAGACTATGGTCTTGGGTACACCATGCAGGCATAGAATCCTGGCAATATATAACTCCGCATATCTGTTGGCATGGAAATGTGTATGCACGGGGATGAAGTGAGCTGACTTGGTTAATCGGTCAACGATCACCCAAATGGAATCATGTTTGTTGGATGTTAAGGGTAATCCCACAATGAAATACATGCTCACATCATCCCATTTCCATGCTGGAATTTTCAGGGGTTGCAGCAGCCCTGACTTCCTCATATGATCCGCCTTCACTCATCTACACGTATCACACTCGGATACGTATTTTGCTACCTCCCATTTCATCCGTGTCCATCAAAATTTCTTTTTCAAATCTTGGTACATTTTGTTGCTTCCCGGATGAATGGAGTACTTAGACAAGTGAGCTTCATCGAGGATCTTTTTCCTCAACTCCATATCCCGGGGTACGACTATGCGGTCATTGAAACATAGCATCCCCTCATCATCCTTCCGGAAACACTTGATCTCTCCATTGTCTATCCGTCTCCGGAGATGTGCCATACCCTTATCATTCTTCTGAGCTGCAATGATGTCCTCCCTAATAGTAGGGATGAGGGCAAGGTTGTACAGCGATCCATAAGGAACCAAGTATAAACTTGGCTCTTCCTCCTCCACCGGTGTAATGGTGAGGTGATGGACATGTGATTTCCAACTCAGCGCGTCGGCAACCACATTTGCCTTGCCGGGGTGGTAGTGAATCTCAATTTCATAGTCCTTGATTAATTCTAACCACCTCCTTTGCCTCATATTCAGCTCCTTCTGGGTGAAGATGTACTTCAAGCTCTTGTGGTCGGTGTAGAGATGCACCAGATTCCCCAGGAGATAGTGCCTCCACATTTTTAGCGCCAACACCACGGCAGCAAGCTCAAGATCATGAGTCGGATAATGCTGCTCATGGTTCCGAAGTTGGCGCGAGCCATAGGCGACCACACGTCCTTGCTGCATCAACACGCAGCCAAGCCCAATACCGGACGCGTCATAATATACGTCGAAGGGTTTTGTTGTATCCGGTTGAGCCAAGACCGGGGCTGTGGTGAGATGCTTCACCAATGTTTGGAATGCTCCTTCACACGCCGTGTTCCAAACATATTTCGTCCCTTTCTTCAGCAATTCTGTCATTGGCTTAGCGAGCTTGGAGAAGCTTGGAATGAATCTCCGATAGTATCCTGCTAACCCGAGGAAGCTTCTGACTTCATGAACTGAAGTGGGAGCTTTCCATTTCAGCACCTGATCTATTTTGCTTGGGTCAACCGCAATGCCTTCTGCTGAGATGATATGTCCCAAGAATGGTACTTGGCTGATCCAAAACTCGCATTTACTGAACTTGGCGTAGAGCTTGTGGTCTCGTAATCGTTGAAGAACGATCCTCAAGTGTTCGACATGTTCGGCTTCTGTCTTGGAGTAAACCAAGATATCGTTGATGAACACTACCACGAACTTGTCCAGCTCTGGCATGAACACCGAGTTCATGAGATACATGAAATGGGCTGGAGCGTCTGTGAGACCAAAGGACATGACGATATATTCATATAATCCATATCTCGTCGAGAAGGCCGTCTTCGGGATATCCTCCGCCCGGATCTTAATCTGGTGATATCCAGAGCGAAGGTCCATCTTTGAGAACACACTTTCCCCCACAAGTTGATCAAACAAAATGTCAATACGGGGCAGTGGGTACTTATTCTTGATGGTGACGGCGTTGAGCGGCCGGTAATCCACACACAACCTCAGGGTTTCATCCTTCTTCTTTACAAACAGCGCCGAGCATCCCCAAGGCGAGGAACTCGGCCTAATGAAACCCTTGCTCAACAGATCATTGAGCTGTTCTTTCAGTTCAGCCAGCTCATTTGGAGCCATTTTGTATGGTCTCCGTGATATGGGCGTAGTCCCGGGTGCAAGTTCAATCTTGAACTCGACATCCCGCTCAGGTGGCATGCCCGGAAGATCATCCGGGAACACGTCGGGATACTCCCGGACTACAGGGATGTCCTCCAACTTGAGAGCTTCAGTATTGCTGATCACTGAAACTTCCCGGACTGGATTATCTAATAAGAGGGACTGCGGACGGTGTAATGGGGAGTAGAGGTGAACCGTCAGTGATAGGGTTTCCACGACAGCGCCATGGTAACTTAGCCATGACATTCCCAAGATTGCATCAATCTTCTGCCCCTCAAGGATGATCATAGTGGTGGGATATATCTTCCCACCTAAGCACAATGGTGCTTTCGGAACCATCATTGTTGCTGAAATCCTTCCTCCCGGTGAGCAGATCATATAAGAATACTCGGTTGGAAAGGCTTCCAGCTGATGCTTAACCACATATGATGCACTTATGAAGTTGTGGATTGCACCAGAATCAAAAAGTATGATAATGGCTTGATGGTTGAGAGTAAACGTACCCGCCAGCACGTTGTCTCCCTCTGGGGCGTCCTCATTGTTGAGGTTGCGGACGCCTCCAGTCCGCTGACCAACCTTCTTCATCGGAGGTCGGCCTCGAGCACCGCCCTGGAACTGGGCTTGCCCGCTGCTCTGCTGCCCCTGGGTACAGTCGTTCTCGAAGTGGCCCGCCTGGCCACACGTGAAGTAGGTGAAACGGGGCGGTCCCCCGCTGATCGGTGGACGGAAACCCGGGGCGCACTGTGGCGGTGGAAATGCCCGGGGTACCGTCTGCTGCTGCTGTCTTGGTGGTGGCATCGGCGGTCGGAACGGGGGTGCTTGGAACGAACGTCCCCCGAACTGTTGAGGCCGCGCCGGTGGTCGCCACTGCTGCCCGGATGGTGTCCGATACACCATACGGTACTTCTGGGGAGCGCCACTCCCACTGCTGGATGGAGCGTTGCGCTTCCGCTGCTCAGCTGCCAACTCCCGCTGAGCATCCTCTTGCATGATCGTGGCATTGACTAAGTCGTTGAATGTGCCGCGATTCCACTGAACGAGATGTGTCTTCATTTCGGGGTGTAACCCCCGATAGAAGTGCTCCCGCTTCTTCTCCTCACTGGAGATATAGTCTGACGCATACTGTGCCAAATGGTTGAAGGCACGGGAGTAGTCGTGAGCACTCCTCCCGCCCTGCTTCAGTTCCAAAAATTCTTGGAACTTCCTCTTCATGATCCTGGGAGGAATGTGATAGGCGCGGAACGCCTCCCGGAACTCTTGTCATTCCACGGCATGGCCAGCCGGACGTGAGGCGACATAATTCGCCCACCACGCACCAGCGGCACCGTGGAGTTGCTGCGCTGCGAACAGAGTCTTCTGCCGCTCCATACATTGGAGCAGCCCAAACTTGGACTCGATGGTCCGCAGCCAGTTGTCCTTCTCCAGTGGTTCTTCGGCTTCGGTGAACACTGGAGGGTGCGTACTCATGAAATCCGAGTTCGACACTTCCCGGGGCTCACGAGGCCCTCTATCATGACGTCCCCCCGCCTGGGACGTATTCTGCACGATCGTGCGGAGCAGGTCAGTCTGCTCCTCACGACCTCCCACCAGTGCCGCTATCACATCCGCTAGAGTAAGCGGAGGCGGCGGCGGTGGCTGCTGCTGCAGGGTGCTGTCGTAGGCCGGTGGCTGGGAGTCATCGCCTCCCCCTTGGCTAGAGCCACCAACCTCGTGCGTGGTCCTAGTGCGAACCATCTGCAACCATACGACAATAACATCAGTCCCGCAACAGATTGCATGCAATCCAATAAAAATAGGCGTAACAACATAATGACAATAAAAACATGCGATACATCTCGTAAGTAGATAATATAATAACTTTGCACAAGCTACACCATTACCAGACCAAACACAAGCTAGTTTAATCCAACTTGATGAACCTTCACTTTGGAAGCTCACCATAACTAGGTTTGGTCACTACGAGATATTACTATCGCTTTGTCATCATGTATACCACCCTTAGGGTACACACCCTCTCCAATGAGTTCAACTGTCACTCTTCTGTCAGAATGACCAGTTTCTACCTAGTCCAAGTTTTGATCTGGTTCTGGGCATTTTCATGACTCTAGCTGAACACCAAAGTTAAAGTTAACTTCAGTATCTTTCCAACGAGTACTTATTTGCCCTCAGATCAGCTCGGGTTAAAAAGTTAGGGTAATTCAAAGTCAACAGAATTTCTGGAAGAATTTTAACAGCACCTCCCTTGAGAAGTTGCTGTTTTCAACTCTAGTTTCCACTGAAATCTGTGCTGAAATTTCAGAAACTTTGAATTGCAAAGATGTAACACATCTTCTACCCTTTCTAAAGATGTATCATATGAAAATTTTTGATTTTTCTACTAGGAGTTATGTTTGAACAACAGAACAGTCCAGAGAATGTTTTAACTCTGCCCTGATTCGGGACAGCTTACATTTCTCTGGGATCTAAGCCATCTTAAGGTGGGTTTCAGCTCTGGATGTCTACAACAAAGTTGTAGAATATTGAAATTCCTTCCTAAAACTATATGCCACACCTCCCTCGGCTAAAAGACCTGTGAGTTGTGCTCTGTTGAAGTTCAGCAACCTTGCTGCCCAAAACAGAGCACTCTGCTTTTCATCCCTTTGGCTATACTGCTCCACTATCCCATTCTTATACCCAACCAGGGTCCTAAATGTTGAACCTATAGATTTTAATTCTTTGTTATCATTATTCTCATGCATATGCCTACAATATCTCGGTACTACGTTCCTCAAAAAAGAAAATCCTAACCGGATTATACCGGCATATACGTCTCAAGGGTAGCACTAAACGGTCTCTCGCACACGTTTTCTACACGGATACATACGTGGTTAGTACCTCCAGAAGACCACATAATAATGGTGCACTCAATGGTTGGTTTCATTTCAGGCAGGATTCATATTTAAAAGTAAATACAAACGCCCGCATCATTGTCATACGGCCGTCCTTGAGTTAGGTCACGTCTCAAGGTACGTGGTCGTGTTTCAACACCACACGACGGGGAACCCGAGTAGGTCATGAACGGGTCGTCACGGTTGGGAATGTTATCAACTCAACAGATATCACCTACTGCCCTGCAGGGCACGCCGATGGCAAGCGCTGCGTATGTCCTCCTAGGCTATTTCCAGACGAACACACTCTCGCGTTACTGACCACGTGATGGGGTCTCCACTTACTTGCCTAATGCACGCTAGGGATCAGCGTTTCATATGAACTCAGGGACATGACGAGTCCAAGAGTTTCATATTGACGTCTCACACCAAGCTGTGAGACAAATCCCTGAACCACATTCCTCGTCAGGGGGAGCTAACCGAAATTGAACCGCTTTCGGTGGCGTTCTTTACCAAACTTACCAAAGCGTAGGTGTGTCGTTACAATAATTGAAATTCAGAATTATAACACATAGGTTAGTCTTTGCCACTTTAAATAACTATGCTACTATAGTCCTTACTTGGGCCAACTACCAATTCCTCACCGTAAACCTAAGTTTTCCCATAATACGGTCCTTAAGTACTGTGCTATCCCCAATGCAGCTCTGATACCAGGCTGTGGCGGACCGGGATCTGCCCATCCAGGATCGCAGAGGGTGGTGCCGCACGATGCGACACCTGACAGCACACGTCATAAGAACACAATATATTACATGGGAAAACAACTGAACTGTACAAAGTAGTACAAACTCCAGTTACAAAATATTATTTATCTTACACAGCGGAAGTCTACACTATACAACTCACGCCCGCCTATCTAGCAAAAGTCGGCTGCCCAGCCCTAGGGCAACCCACACTAGCTGCACGTCTCAGCTCAGCGCGGCGTGTACGGCTCCCACTCAGCCGTAGTCCCCGACGGAGGGTAACCCTCGCCGGTGGACTCGTACTCTGAGTCCGTGGGTGGCTCCTCACCTGAAAAACACTTAAGCACCAACTCTGAACACGAAGGCTCAGCAAGGCTTAACCGACTCACCTAAACAGGAAACTCTACATGAGGTGTACAATGACATAGGGTAGTAATATTGCAGCAAATGGACATGCCTACGAGTTCATCCTTAGTTCAGCTTCTAGCAACAAGTTAACAGTTCAGGAAGCTGAAATTTAGTAAGCAATATTTGGTGGCAACCAGGTAGCAATACAATATTATATCAATCAGCAATATTGAATCATCATATTTCATACATTAGCCTACGTCACGACTCAGTGACCAAGTGGTACTCTTCACCACGAGGGACGGTGAATCGACTCGATATACACCTGCAGGGAAACCCAAAGAGCACGTCACGTACGCCCACCCGTGGAGCTCCACAGCACGCTCACTCGATGTCGTACGGGACAACCTTTCACCCAACAGCCCAAACGTCGAACCGGTCGCACCGAAACGAGCAGGAGGTTCCCCACACGGAGCATCTCTCTATGCCTGTTGGCGGATTTCCACCTTGCTGCCCTCAGCCTACACCTATAAATCGGTGCGTTATGCCTCGACCCCGGAGGTTTAGGCTACATCGGTTTATCGGGGCCCATATAAGCGATATGCCTTCGGTACGTTCAAACTTGATCAGCATGGGCCGCACACGGATCGGTCCTCAATCGACACGGACAGGGCTGCGCACACAAGACTCCCTCTTGCTGCGCCCTAGCCCCTGCCTAGTCTCATTTTCAATACTAAAGTGATCTCACATCTCTCAACCGAACCCGTGTGTCCCTAGCCTAAACTCGCGAGTAGATTCCAACTACTCGACTTGTACCGAAGTCCTATGAAACATTAAGCATAGCCCGACTACTCGAGGTCTTAGACACTACCCACACTCTTATGGAAAATTTCTGGACATGCAAGTGGGGTTTCATTCATCCTATACCTAATGCACATTCATACATCACCCTACGTATGTTAAACAAAGTAAAAACTTTATAAAAGAGTTAATGCAAACCGGGGCTCGCCTTGTTGCTGCTGGTCAGTAGTTAGCTCTTCTTCAGGAAGGAGGAAGTCCAGCACTTCCGGAGTCTCTTCTTCAGTGACTACACGTTTAATGAAATACGACATGTAAATTTAAATGCAATGGGTAAACTTGAATACTTAACTATTAATAACTCTAGCTAGCCCTCCCCTTTTGTTCTGAAATTTTTTTGGTGGCTTGGTAGGGTCCTAACCAGAGTCTTGACCAAGTTTCATTTGAAACAAAGTTCATCTAAACCTTGTACAAATAACAGCCCATTTGGTCAATATTTGAGCCTCTAAATAATTCCAGGGGTTTTCATGGATCCAACCATTACTTTCTGGAAACTAGAATTTAGGATGGTTCTAATGGAGTTGGTTTCATGTCATTTGAAGAATTCTACAGAAAGTTATGCCCTAATTAAGATTTGAGAAAATCTGAAAAATGTTTCTGTACATTTTCCTATTTTCTCAGGGCAGTTCTCTTAATCACCCCATTAGGGTAACTAAATGAACTTGGATGAGTCTGAAAATTTAACTGGGTTTCAGGGATTTTCAAATGAACCTCGCAGCCAAATTTCAGAATGTTTCATAAAGTAGTTCTCCAGATAAAATTCCCAACAGTTTAAAATTTAGGGATTTAATTCTGGAAAACTATTCACTTTCATGAGCTTAATTTGGTATTGCTGGAAAGTACTCAGAATTCTGAGTTCAGCAAAATTGGGTTCATCGAATTTGGAGTTTCCTAGCCAAAGTTCTATGCATTTGAAGTTTGAACTAAAACTGGAAATTCCAAAAATGATTAAATCCTGCGGGTGGGTCCCACTCCTCGAGCCGGCCCACTCAGAATGTGGCCACACTGCGGCCCACGGGGTTTTACCCGTGCTGACGCACCGAATTCCAGCCGCAAACTGATCCCCGCGCGAGATCAGAGACTGACCGGTGGATCCGGCCCTCCCTTCGTCTACCTCGCGCTCTCCTGCAGCTCCAGCGGCGGCGCCTCGCCAGAGCGCTCGCCGCCGGGCGTTTCACTGCCCGAACTTCGACGGAACTTTCTGCCTGTGCCTAACTCGACTCGGAGAACACGCTGGTGCCCTCACCGGAGCTTGACAACGGCCGGAACAGTGCTCCCGCCGGCAACAGCGGCCGGGAGCTCACCGGCGATGTCAAACTCAGCATCCCCTGCACCTTTTTCGATGCGGTTTGCTCGGGGAGCTCCGCTGACACCCGCTGATCATGGACATGGGCACCGATCTCTGTGAAAACAGCTGCAACTATGACCTCACCGGTGACCTAGACCGGAAATCGGCGCCGATGCAAAAAGCTCGAAGAACATCGCCCATACTCGATGAAACTCGATGATTTCTGATCTCAGAGACGCGTGGGCGAGTCTAGATCGTGTCTTTAGCTCAGCCTAAGGAGTGGTGGCTTACTTGCTACGAATTTCTGGATTTCGCATGGTTCGGTTCTAAACACCCCGACACACTAATCCCCCAAATTCTTTTCCGACCGTGCGAGAGAGAGGGCGAGGTCAGTACGGTGGTGATCAGTACCTCGAGGCGGTTCTTTCTTGTATTGCTCGTCGGGCACGAGAGTGCCTGGGTTGCTTGGACGCCGGCAACCAGAGAGCGGTGAGGAACAAGTTTGCGCGCGGAGGCGATTGTGGATGGGGGAACGCTGGGGCAGCCGGGGCACCGTGAAAACAGCCGAGCGGGCGTCGCGCTGGCATGGTGACTCCGCGCTTTCACCGTTCGGTGGCCACGTTGGGACGGGGTCGACCCCGTGCGCTGTCGCCCGTAGGGGTGTTCGACCTCGTGCTTGAGTCGGTTTGATCCCTGGGTGGCTGACCAGTGGGCCCTCTTCTCCCCTCTAATTCTTTCTCCCCCTTTCTTTTGTAAATATCCCATCTACTGAACATTGAATGGGAGACTTAGCCCCCAAGTCTTGGTTTAAATTTGAATTCTCAATTTTGAACTGTGTTTGGCTAAATTTGCTGCATGTTTAAACTGAAATTCAAATTCAGTTTTGAATTCTTGCAAATTTAGCTCTTGACAAGATGAACTCCAATGAGGATGAAAATTGGTGGGCTTACTCAGAAAAATGTGCTGAGTTTGAATATGAAGCTAACTTTTGAATTTGAGTGATGAAAGTTGCTGCAATTTGAATTTACATTCAAATTGGCCTCTTTTTCAAATACCCCCCAAAAGTGCCTCAAAAAGTGTTGGATTTGCATGAAACTTCGCTTGAACCCTCCCAAGACTTTTTAAGTTCTAGGGGTGAGCTCAACCTCTCATGTTCATGTGGCCAAATCCCACTTTGTGAAAATGAAGGCTTTCCCCTCTAATCACTCTTTTGATGGAGGTTACTTGCTCTTCACAATATTTCCTAAGATATCCACAATAAAAACTGTGGTGTTGTGAGGTGAAGAAAAGTTTTTGCAAGTCCCTTTTCTTGGGCTTTTACATATGTGTCGTATATTCCAGGTTGTTATTGATTTGAATCACCATTGCTCGTGGAAGAGGATTGAGCATACTTGCCCACTGCCCCGTGACGTAGTAAGAAGAGGAACTAAGTCTCTTAACATGTTTTTTATGGATTAATCATTGTATTGGAACCTTGACTGAAGTAGATATAGAGCCAACTAAATTTCTATTCCAACTTAGGCTAGCAACATCGGGATAAGCTTTTCTTGTTTGATTGTGGACTTCCGGTGTTGTGAGGCGTGAGGACCACTAAAATGAAGGCTATAAGAATCTGAATATAAGGATCAAGTTTAGTCAAGCTTCATTTTGCAAATTCATGTTCCTACTGTCTTACTACCCCTGCATGTAGAGTTACATGTTTAGGACTGACGGGTAAGACTTGTTGATCCTTAGTGCTCACAGTTGCTTCTGAGTTGTTTTGCAGGTAGCAGGATGCCTGCTACGAAGAGTGTTGTTTAGTGAGACGACGAACCTCATGGTTCGTTATACTCATTGGAAACCTAGCTGCTGCGTTTCTTTGGTGATGCTAGTAGGAAGCGTTCACGGTCTGAACGACTTCTCTTCGGTGTAGTTAGGGTCGAGAGTGAGTAGATTATCCAGCTAGTTTTAATTTCCGCTGCGTGTGTACTTATGTTGTAAAAGAACTTATCTTGAGTAACAAAATGGTTCCATATGTTCTTATCGTCTTTTCGTGCATGCTGTTGGGTGCTGCATCGCACAGCACCACCCACATGCAATTCTCGGGCCGGGGTCTTTGACAGCGTGGTATAAGAGCCGCATTGGGAATAGCACGCATGAAAAGAGCATATTTTCGAAAACTTAGAGGTATACGAGTGAGGAACGTATAGTATGCCCACATAAGGAGTATTGTTAGAATAGTTACTTAAGGTGGCAAGCTAACAGTGTGTTATTCTTCCGTATTTAAATTCTGTAACGACGCACCTACGTGGAGGTAAGAATGGTAAGGAACGCCACCGAAAGCGGATCAATTTCGATTAGCTCACCCATACGAGGAAAGTAGTGTGAGATGTCCCGTTCAGAAATGGACGGGAAGTGAATATGTTTTCTAAGAATCTTCACGTCTTAGAGACATATGAATGGAACTAGCTTCCAGTGCGCAAACCCAGGGGCAAGAGGAGGAGACCCCATCGTGTGGTTTGTAACACGAAGTATGTTCTCTAGGACTCTTCATGTCCTATGAGGCTTACGAAAGCGCTGTTCCACCGGTGTGCTTTATTGCAATGGTGTGGAGCCCCCACCGGGTGGTGAATAACCCGATCATGTACCTTGAGACGTGGCTTGACTCAAGGATGGCCCATATGGCAATGATACGGGGCGTATGTTTTTACTATGATATGGACCTGCCTGAAATGACAAACCAATGTGTGCATCATTATTGATTGGTTTTCTGCAGGTACCTTAACCACGTTAGTACATGTCGTGTAGAAAATGTTTGTGAGTGATCGTTTTAGTGCCACCACTTGAGACGTATAAGACGGTATAAAGCCGGTTAGGATTTTAATTTGGTGAGGAAATGTAGTAATGTGATATGATTTGAACTGCATGAAAAAGAAGGTTTGAAAATAAAAAGAGTAAATTTGTAGTCTAGGATTCTATTAGGGGGTAATGAACTCCTATATTGAACTGAGAGTCAATTGGGAGTATAGATTTATTCACAAAGACTTAGGAATAACCTCCCCTGTTTTCGGCAGAATTTTTGCTGAATTTGAACAGGACATAACTTTTGTTTGGTTGAACCAATAGAGGTGAGTGATACATTTCTGGAAAGCTTTTGAAGTCTTCTACAACTTCTCTGTAGAAGTTCGGACCAGAATCACTTTCCATATGGATGAAATTCTCAGATGAGTGTGAACTGTCCAAAAACAGGGCAGACACAAATTGCTCTATGGAAATTTCTGTATTTCGACCATTACTTTCTGTAGAAAAATTTCGAAGGGTCATGTAATACACCGTTGGGAAGCTTGTGGTATATGCTATGACTTTGTAGTTCAAAGTTTCTCCAGATTTGGAGTATAATGTGATGAAATCTTGCGTACAAAACAGACACTTCCAAAGGAGGTGCTGTCAAAATTGTGCCAGGAGTCTGTTAATTTTGAAATATCACAACTTTCGATCCATAACTGATATGAAGGCAAATGAATACTCGTTGGAAATATATTAAAGTTAACTATAACTTTTATATTCAACTTGAGTCATTAAAATGCCCTTTTCATATTCCAATTCTGGGATTAAGACCAATTGGTCATTCTGAACTGAGTAGTGCTTTTTTTCATTTAGCTTGGGACTTGTTGTGGACAGGGATGTTTTAGACTTCTCTAAGTTCCATAACATGTTCTTGAGTTATTTTTCAGTTTTACCTACTATTGGAATTAAGGGTTTGGACAAACTTGCTCACGTTTGATAGATTTCAGAATTGTCAAAACCCTGGTTAGATTGTGTAGTGCTGCTATTCTATGTGTTGTTTTTACGGTTATGTTTTGAATTCAAGTTGAGTTTAAACTTTGAATTTTAAACGTAAATTTCTCATTCTTGCAGCATGGATCGTGCTCATTCCAGGAGTGAGGTTGGTGAGTCGAGTCACGGCGAAAGGAATTTGCCACGACAAGAAGTGCCGACATTATCAACCAGATTGGCGGAAATCTTGGCAAAGATGGCTGAGTCTCTGGATCTGTTGGTGCGACAAAGCATAACGACAGGAGACACTACAGAAAAATCGCCTGCCAAGCACTTATCTGGATTTTCTAGCAAGACAACCACCGGTTTGTTGGAAGGGAAAGAACCGTTGGAGTCATCTCATTGGCTCCAATGTATTGAAGCCAAGTTCGATATGCTTGAGTGCGATGAGTACCAGAAGACTTTATTTGACGCTCAAAAACTCCACGGAGCTGCTGGAGTTTTGTGGGCGGAGTACATCGCAACTCGTCCTGAAGGTCATCGTGTGACGTGGGATGAATTCTAGACTGTTTTCCGGGCACGTCACATCTGTTCTGGAATTCTTCGAACAAAGTATCAAGACTTTCTGGAATTAAAGAAAGGAGTGCGTACGAGTACTTCAAGGAGTTCGAAGACTTGATGCAATACGCCACTCATATGGTAGACTCGGAAGTGTTGAAGTGTGAGTATTTCTTCTGAGGTTTGAATGTCGAACTTAAGGAACAAGTGACCTTGTTCAATAACTGTATTTACAATGAGTTGGTAAATGCCGCTATCATTAAAAGAAGACATGCATCTCCGTTTTGAAGCGGAGCTGAAAAGGAGTATACCACCGGACAGTAATATTGAGGTTCGTACGAACTATCGAGTGCGGTATTACTCGCCAGTTAGGCAACAAATTCATCCTGTGGTGCAACACTCACAACCACGCCTCCACCTCAACAGCAGCTATCAGAAGTTGTTTCTGCAACCCTACCACAACCAGCTGTGCACAGTTTATCTCCACCTCGTGTTAGTAGAGGGCTGAGGATTTCTGCAACATGAAACCATTGTGGAGCTGAGCAAAGCCACAGGTGTGGGTTGTCTCGTCAATGCTCAGATCAGCATCATGAACGTTCAAAGAAGAATCTTTCAAAAGCGGACAGGGTTAATTACACTGCTATTGAGGACATTGCAAAAGGCAAACCAGTTTTGGCGGGCATGTTCACTTTACATGAACAGCCCACTTTCATGTTGTATGATTCCAGAGCCACCCACAATTTTATTAGCAGAGACTATGTGCTGAAGAATAATCTTTCATTTAGCATAGTTAAGCATCCGTTTCATATCAGCTCACCCGGAGGCAAGGTATCAACAGATGAGATGATCTCTCGGGCACCTTCATGTTAGGTGGAAACATCTATCCTGCGAGCCTTATCATACTCAAAGGCCAAAGGATTGATATTATCTTGGGGATGTCATGGTTGACATATTATGGAGCTATCTTTGACATCAGCTCTTGGACTGTCCAACTGAATTCCCCAATACATGTTTGCAGCATACTGAATCTTGTGGATCCATCACAACGTGTTGCAGCAATGCATCAGATTGATGCTCCTAAGCTTGAGGATATTTCAGTGGTATGTGAATATCCAGATGTGTTTCCCGAAGACTTGCGGGGCATGCCGCCCGAACATGATGTAGAGTTCAAGATTGAACTAGCACCCGGAACAACACCTATTTCTCGGCGACCATACAAAATGGCACCGAAGGAGCTAGCAGAATTGAAGGAGCAGCTTAATGACCTCATGGACAAAGGTTTTTGTAAAATCCCCAAAAAGTGGTAGCAAGAATTTTCAGCTAATGTACACTTAGGAAAAATGAGGGGAATTAAAACTTTAAATTATAGTGGTGTAAGTTCAAAGTGAGGATTCAAACTTCCCAAAACTTTCAAACATGGAGATATAAATGCATAACTTGGATCTCCATATTCCAAATATTCACCCTTCCAAATTTCGGCTCATTTGGAGGAGTTTGAATATTTGTTTGGGATTAAAAGGAGAAGCCCTCTAATCTGAATTTCAAATTCAGTTTCAAATTTCAATTCCCTCAATTTGCAAATTTGGTTCCACAAATGTGTTCTTCACATTTGAATTAGCAGACATGCCAAAAATCAGAAACTTTGGAGTTGGTTTGCTATGTTTTTGGAACAACACAAAATAGAGAATTCAAATTCCATTTCAAATTCAAATGACCAAACACAATTCAAACTTCACACCAGAATTCAAACCATTTGAATTCAGCAAATTCAAACCTTAACTATGGAGTGAAGTAAGACATTTAATTCTGAGTAGCTGGGGTAAAAATATCAGAAAAAAATTTGGTTAAGAGAGAGGGAGGTGGGGCCCAGTAATCAGCCTCACAACAGAGCTACCGCCTCTGTTTTGCTTCAGCATGTCGCCGAGGCGACGCCAGCTCCCGGCGCGACCCTCTCCCGAGATCATATCCGCACCCCCAGCTGCAGCACCGAAACGCTCTTTTGCTCCCTCGCACGCTCACCGCTGCTCGGTTTCTCCCGCAAGGAAACTGCCCGGTGCCATTCCTGCTCCTCCCTCGCACATCCTCGCCCTTGCTCGGACGATCGAGCTCCAAGCAGCAAAAAGAAGCGCAAGAGCGTGCTCCATCCTCCACAGTTCTTCCACCTAAGTTTCCTAGCTCGTGCTGCACACAAACCAACACTTGGCGCCAGCGTTCGGAGGTGCCCGGCGGAACCACGTTCGGATCACCATGGACAGCATGCTCCTGTCGGTGTCACCGCCCCTTCCCTACACCAGAAAGGTGTGTTGTTGTCCATAGTTCGTGTTGCCGAAAGCCTCATGTCAATTGATCAATCGGTTAGTGAGAATTTTGGGTTTTACCAAATCCTAGTTCATAGCGACACCTCTCGGTCTACGATCAAATTCGTCGTGCAGCAGTAGCTAGAGCTCATTCTGGTCTAGGAGAAGCTTTGCTAGATCCCTACGGTCTTTCTCGCTCAAACGGCGCTAGAAACCATCAAAGACTGAAGGAGTTCTTCAAGTTTTTATCGCCGCCGTCGTTTTGCGGACTCGGGTCACCGGTGAGGTCCCCTCTCTGGTGCGTTTCATGGAGAGCGGGCTATGGTTCGATGTTGCCCTGGTGAAACTGGTGCTTTTAGATCAAACCCTAGCCCGAAAGACCCACTGTCGAGTGAGAATGAGGTCGCCGAAGTGAGGTTCGACATGGTCGCCGGTGCGAGCACCGTTCTGGCCGTTGTCATCCGCTCCCGACCCCATCATCGTGTTCAGAAAAGTGTAGAACTCATAGGAAGCGAGTTTGATGAAGTTCAGACCACGGGAACCCGTCCCAGCGAGCCTCGCCGGCGTGCGCCGCCGCGGGAGGCACGGGCAGCGCGAGGAAGAAGAAGGAGGACCGGGTCCCACCGGTCAGCCTCTGTATACGCGCGGGGATTGGTCTGTGGCACCGGATCCGGTGCGGCTGAGCGGGAAATAACCCCGTGGCCTCGGTGTTGCTGTCATCTGATTGGATAGCGCCACGGGTGGGCCCCACAGCCAGGATTTAAACATTTCCAGATTTTCCTAATGCAGTTCAAACTTTGGAGACCCATTACTTTGTGTAGAAAACTCCAAAAAGAGTGAGACCAATTTTATTGGAATCCTCATGAGGAGTACTTCACAGAGAAACAAATTGCTTGCTATGAAAATGCCCAGGAATTTCTGTAGAATTGTTTTTATTAAATACTTTAGAGATTTATTACAGGAGCAATTCTTTATGAAACACTCCCAAATTTGGGCAGCTAATCCTTTTCATAGTTACTGATCTCCAGTAAAAATTTGGCCTTCATTGGAGTTAATTTGCTAGGCTAAATTGCCTTCCAAAGTTCAGCCTTTATTTGGAAATTCAAATTCAAACAGAAACTTTTTCAGAACTCCTATCCAACTCCAAAAATTCATATCTCTCTGTTGGTAGCTCCAAAAATGGTGAAACAAATTTTGTTAGAACCATGCAGACTTACCCTAATCAGATCTTCCACTGTTAGGTATGTCAAAGCTCCTGATCAGGGCTTAAAATTCAGAGAAACCTTGTGCTTGTGGGAATTTTGGAGACCACAAGGTGCAATGAAAAATTTCCAAATTTTGCTCAGATCATCCTTAGAGAGTCTAATAGTCACTGTAAAAATCCCAAAGACAATTAAGGATCCTAAATAGCAGTAGCTATGAATAGAAGTTCAATTCTTATAAACCTTAATACTTACACATATATTTTGCTACATTTCATTTAGTGACCGAAGTTGAGGACACACCATAGCCCTTGGACGTCCTCCCACCAGAAGCTGACTTCCCATTTAACTCGCAACCAGTCAAGCCCCGGTTTGCACTTAAGTACCTTTTATAAAGTTTTTCATTTGTATCACTTATTTCTAGGATGAAATGTATGCATTAGAGTTAGGGTGATTGAAACCCCACTTGAATAGCCTTTTTAACTCCTACAAAGGGTTGGGTAGTTTACAAACTCGACGAGTAGAGAATGCCATGCTAGTGTTTAGGATCTCGGTAGAAGTCGAGTGGTTGGAATCTAATCGCGAGATAGTACTTATCACACGGAATGAGAAGAGGTAGAAAATGGCTTGAGTTGTGAAAATGAGACCCAGCAGGGGCGATAGGATGCAGTGAGAAGAGGTCTCACGTGCGTAGCCCTGTTGGCGTCGGTTGAGGACCGACCGTGTGCGGCCCTGCTGGACAAGTATTGAACAGTACCGGATGCATACTGGCATATGGGTACCAGGAAACCGATGTAATTGGTTAAGCTGGGTGCTGAGGCTTACCCAACCGTAAATAGGAGTGGGTTGAGGGTAGCAAGGTGTAAATCTGCCGGTGGACACAGTCACGCTCCACCCGGGGACCTCCTGCCCATTACGGATGCACCAGTTCGGCATTTGGGTTGCCTATGAAAGGTTGTTGCATACAACAGAGTAGGAAGGGGTGTGGAATCACGCTTCTGAAAGTGGGTGTATGCAACCTGTTATCCGGGTGTGTCTTGATTGCAATCATGGTCCCTCACGGTTATTTGAGTACCCGCTTGTTCACTGTGCTGTGACGTAGTAAGAAGTGAAATAAGCCAACTGAATATGCTGCATTCAATTATAAATGTCTTGAAACCTTGTATGCTGTAGTTATAGAGCTAATTAAGTTTATATTCCACTTTGGGCACCACCACATCGGAGGAAAGAATTTCTTGTTTGATTGTGGACTTCCGATGTGAGGGCTGCCTAAGGCTCAATAAACTGTTGCTATAAAACTGAAAGTAAGGATCAACATGTAGGCGTGTCTTTGTTGCAAAGTCCTTTTTCCTATCTTACACATCCTTGCATGTAGAGTTCCATGCCTAGGGTTGTCGGTTAAGCCTTGCTGAGCCATCGTGCTCACGGTTGCAATATTTTGAGCTGTGTGCAGGTGAGAGTTATTAGGAAGGTTCTGAGGATGAGGCAATGCCCCTGTCGGGGTACCCGGCCGAGCTGGAGCCCTGCACGCCGCCGTGATCTCCGGTTACTTGCTGCTAGTGTGTAGCATCCCCGGGCTGGACAGCTGCACTTTTGCATAGTTAGGATGAGAGCCCATCTATGTATAATACTTCCGCTGTTAATTAAGTTTTGTAAAAGACTTCCGCTGTTTTATATCAAATAAAAGTTTGTATGTTGTTCTTAATTCTTTCCGTTTGTGCTGTTGGGTGCCGCATCGCACGGCACCACCCTATGCGATCCTAGAGTGGGTGAACCACGGGGTGGTCCCCACAGGCGTGGTATCAGAGCCGCATTGGGAATAGCATGCTCGAAAAGAGCCTATTTTGAAAATTTAGAAGTAGTCGAGTGAGGATTAGTCATTAAGCCCACATAAGGTCTATGATAGTACTAGATATGATGGTGGAAAAGCTAACTTATATGTTATACATTCTGTAACGACGCTCCGACGTCAGGTAAGAGGTAAGGTACGCCACCGCAGGCGGATCAATTGCGGTAACTTGCCATACGAGTAATAGTATGGAATGGTATATCGTGGCTTGGCACGGTAGTTAATATGAGTCTCTGAACCTCTCAATGGTTTAGAGCATATGAAAACGCTGATCGTCTGAATGGTATGAATGCAGAATGGTATGTACATGGTCCACGCAAGAGGAGGGAGGTCCGAGTCAGGTTCGTGGTGATGAGTCTCCACCTCCGGAGCAAACCACGATGCAGCAGAAACCACCTCCTCCACCGCCAGAACTTTCAAGAAATCTTGCGGAGGTTCTCACTGCAATGCTCGGCTTGCGCGACGAACAAACCGAGTTGCTGCGGATGCTGGTGCAGCAGAATGCGTCCCATTCAGGAGGACGCCAAGACAATGGGCAACGCAAGCTCCAACAAAGTTCTTATTCAGAATTCCTAGCGACCCATCCACCGATCTTCACGGAGGCCGAAGAGCCTTTGGAGGCGGACAGCTTTATCCGAACTGTGGAGGCGAAGTTCGGGCCGCTACGATGCACCGAACACCAGAAGGCGCTGTATGCAGTGCAACAGCTTCAAGGAGAAGCCGGTACTTGGTGGGCGAACTACACCGCCTCATTACCGGCGGGCCATGCCGTCACATGGATGGAGTTCCGGGAGGCGTTCCACGCCTATCATATACCTCCCGGGGTTATGGAAAGGAAGCTCCAGGAGTTTCTGGCGCTGAAGCAAGGCGAGAGGAGTGCTCTTGAGTAGTCCAGGTCAGTCAACCAGCTGGCGCAGTATGCTCCAGAATTTGTGAAAACGGAGGAAGACAAGCGCAACGCGTTCTTCCGGGGCCTGAATTAAAAAATGAAGGTCCATCTCGCCCAAAGTAATCGTGGCACCTTCAACGACCTCGTTAATGCCGCGATTTTACAAAGAAAATGCTCAGCGTGAGCGTGGTTCTGATAAGAGGAAACACAGCGCGCTGATGAGCAGCAGTGGTGGGGCGCCACAAAAATACCGCGTGGTGTATCGCTCACCATCCGGTCCGAGATGGCAGCCACCGGCGCGACCGCCTCAGTTCCGCGGTCAACAGTATAATGCGCCAGGCTTCCAACCAACGTATCCACCACAGCAACAGCAGCAGCAAAGGATGGTCCCCCATGCGCCTCAGTTTCAACAGCGTGCACAGTGATTCCGTCCTCAAGTCGGAGGGACCCCGACACCTTACACGTGCTTCACGTGTGGCCGTGTCGGGCATATTTCAAGGGACTGCCCCGAGCCACAACAGGGCAGGGGTGCAGCACCGTATCAGGGTGCTAATCAGCCCCGTAATCAGCCCAAGAAACAAGCACCCAAACCCGGCAACGTCCACCACTTAGCCATCGAAGACGTGCCGGAAGGCGAACCCGTCCTCGCAGGTACGTTTTCTTACTTAGACCATCCCGTAGTCATACTTTTTGACTCCGGTACCACTCATAATTTCATAAGTCAGTCTTATGTTATGAAATATCAACTGCCTATCATTCCCACAAATTGTTCATACTTGATATGCTCTCCGGGTGGGAAAATAACAGCTGATAGGATGGTCTATAGAGCACCATTGCAATTGGGTGGGAATCTATATCCTACTTCTCTAATCATATTAGAGAGTCAGAAACTCGATGTCATTTTAGGAATGTCATGGCTGCATCGCCATGGTGCTGTTCTTGACATCATTCCACGTGTGGTTCGCCTAAACTCACCACTTCATGAACCACATGTTCTTATTCTTGACCGTTCGGTTCAAGAGGATCCAGCCACAAATAACATGGAAGCCATAAAACTTGAGGATATTCATGTGGTCCGTGAATATCCGGATGTCTTTCTGGATGATCTTCCGGGCATGCCACCCGAAAGAGATGTCGAGTTCAAGATTGAACTTGTACCTGGGACGACACCGATCTCACAGAGACCGTACAAGATGACTCTGAATGAGCTGGCTGAACTGAAGGAGCAGCTCAATGACTGAATGAAGAAGGGTTTCATTCGACCGAGTTCCTCGCCATGGGGATGCTCGGCGCTGTTTGTGAAGAAGAAGGATGAAACCTTGATGTTTTGTGTGGACTACCGACCTCTCAACGCTTTCACCATCAAGAATAAATATCGACTGCCCCGCATCGATATATTATTCGATCAACTTGTGGGTGCAAGTGTATTTTTAAAGATGGATCTTCACTCCGGATATAACCAAATCAAGATCTGAGCGGAGGATATTCCGAAAATGGCCTTCTCGACGAGATATGGGTTGTATGAATACCTCGTCATGTCCTTTGGTCTCACCAACGCCCCGGCACACTTCATGTACCTCATGAACTCAGTGTTCATGCCGGAGTTGGACCAGTTTGTGGTGGTGTTCATAGATGACATCTTGGTTTACTCCAAGTCAGAAGAAGAACACGCCAAATACTTGCATATCGTGCTTCAACGATTGCTAGACCATAAGCTTTATTCCAAGTTCAGCAAGTGCGAGTTTTGGATCAGCCAAGTGCCATTCCTTGGTCACATTATTTCTGCAGAAGGCATTGCAGTTGATCCAAGCAAAATCGAACAAGTGCTGAAATGGATGTCCCTCACATCAGTCAAGGTTTTGGAATCTTGTGAAGTGGCCCAACATACCTAGCATAGATCTTTCCAAATTTGTTTCTCAATAAAACATATGAGGCATCAAAATCATGGAACAAAGGATGAGGTTTATTTTTAGGCATGTTAGATGAGTTCGCAATGTTCTTTACATTTTCTTTGTTAGATGAAACTTCCTTGACAAATACAATCAAGTCTTTTCCCTTCTTGGGAGTTTTAGCATGTTGCCTCCACTCCAGAGAATAGCCAAGACCATCTTTGACATGTGGAGGTCTTACATTGGTATATGCACTTCGTGCATATGCCACTTTTTCCTTGTCAAAGATACCATGTTTCTTTTATGCCAACTTGAGTTCATCTTTGAGTTCTAGGATTAAGTTTGAGCACTTGCAAGTTTGAGTTGCTTCGGGAGATTTCTTTGAGGAGGCTGAAATCATAGTAAGAAGGTGGATTGATCTTGAGAGACTCAACTTGTGTTTCAAGGATCTTGTTGACTTTTGTCAAGTTAACAATTTCATCCTTGAGCACAACAGTTGTGTCTTCAAGATTTGAGCAAGTTTCCTTTCTCAAAGCGAGTTCACGCTCAGGTGCCTTGCTTCTTTCCCTTTCAACCTCAAGGAGCTCTCCAAGCTCATGACATCTCTCCTTTTCAAGGATGAGCATGTCTTCTTCACGATTGATGAGTTCATCCTTCTCAAAGATTTCATCCGACAACAATCTCATCTTTTTCAAGGTGCTCCTACTTAGATCCTTGAGCATGGATTCATTATCACTACTACTATCAAAGCTATCAAGTGAAGAAGTAGAGGAGGATGGTTTAGATTTAATCTTTCTTCTTCCCTCCTTAGCCATGAAACATGTAGACTTGAAGTCTTCAATGTTTGGGAAGAGCTTGCTCCTTCCAATGGCAAGTGTTGCCACTTTCTCTTCATCCTCGGAGGATGAGTCTTTGTTTGAGTCCCATTCCTTCACAAGGTGAGCATTTCTTGATGGCTTCTTCTTCTTGAAGAATTTCTTCTTCTTACTCTCTTCATATGGACAATCCATAATGAAGTGTCCATATTCACCACAGTTGTATCATGCTCTTTTCGTCTTGGGTTTGGACCTTTCCTTGATCTTGTTCTCATAATTGTTGCCCCCCTTCCTTCTTCTCATCATCCTCTTGAACTTGTTGATGAAGAGCGCCTCTTCTTCATCAGTGTCGAAGCCCTCATCATCACTTGCTTCGAAGTCTTGTGATGAGGATGTTGCTTTGAAAGCAACATCTTTCTTCTTTGAGGAGGCAAGTCTTTGGAGGTTGCTATAGAACATGGCTTCCTTCTCCATCATCTCATTGTTGATGATTCTTCAAAGCGCTTCTTTCGGGGTCATTTGACCATATCCTGGGCTCTCACGGATCAAGGAGCAAAGAGCAATGTTTCGAGGCATGAATGCCAGAATCATCCTCTTCACCACCTCATGATCCGTCCACCGAGTGCATCCATAAGATCGGATCTTGTTGACGAGGACCTTGAGATGGTTGTACATGTCTTGAGGGGACTCACCATCCATGGTGGTGAACCTCCCAAGCTCTCCTTCTATCATCTCAATCTTGGTCTCCCTAATGAATCGGTTGCCTTCATGCGCCATCTTGAATGTGTCCCATATATCTTTGGCCACCTCCAATCCATCGACTCGGTTGAGCTCTTCTCGAGTCAAGGATGAGGTGATGACCCCAACTGCTTGAGCATTGCGATGAAGTAGGATGGCTTGCTCCGGGGTGACGTCTTCTTCATTCCTTGGAAGATGGACACGTGTTAAGACAATTTGCCACAAGCTAGGGTTTAAGGATATTAGATGCTTCTTCATGTTATGCTTCCATATTGAGTAATCATTTCCATCGAATTGAGGAGGTTTGCCAAGAGGAATGGATAAGTAATGATTGTTAGAAGTTAATCGTTCATAGTTGAAAGGATATTGGGAGTAGTCCGGTTGACTACTCCTTTCTTGATCCTTCGGCTTCTTCTTCTCTTTGCTAGAGTGACCTAGCTTCTCACGAAGTCGTGCCTTGAGCTGGTGAACTTCTTCATCATCACTTGAGTGATCTTTCAGCACATCAGCGTCCTTTTTCTTGTCATACATGTTTTCGCCTTGCAACGTCAGCGGAACCTCATATCCCTCAACTCTGGTCATCTTCTCTCCGAGTGGTTACACTCTTGATGGAGAGACCTGCTCTGATACCAATTGAAATTGCCTAGAGCAGGGGTGAATAGGCTAAAGTACCTGAAATGACTTAATTAAATGAAATTAGAACACAATGGCCGGACTAGTCTGGCTCAGGGGCGGACTAGTCCGGTTTTCTTGCTGAAAAGCCTAAAAGGGCTGGACTAGTCTGCCTTAGGGGCGGACTAGTCTGGTCAAACTGCTGGAAATTCCTAAAACTTGATTTTTATGGGTTTTCCTCTATATTTTAGTTTAACAAAATGTGGATAAAACAACTAGCAATCCTATATGACAAGTGTGATAGAATATTGAGATGAATTCCAAGATTGTGATGATGTGTACTCTAATAGCGAAATAATAAAACAAACCCTAAGCAATCTTGATCTTCAAAGAAATGTACATGCAAGAGAAACACTGAGGATTTTTTCCCGAGGTTCAATTCCACTCAGGAATCTACGTCCCCGTTGAGGAGTCCACAAAGAACCGGGTATAACAACGCTTTCCTCACCAAGTTGCCACTAAGGCCAACCCGGTTCTTCACTATCTCAAGGGTGAACTTACAAAGTTTTGGGGCTGCTCACAATCCGAGGCTCCCACTTGATCACTTCCACAAAGCTTCACCAATCTTATAAGCCACAGGTCACACCAAGTGCACGAGATCACTCTGAGAGCCTTAAACGTAAAGTTCTTCCTTCTCCTCTTCTCACACACCCAAATTCACTTAGGATTTGATTCAAGAGGGTGAGTAGGCAATGGAGAAGGCTTGCAGAGGCTCTAGGAAGGCTGTGGCGGTGCTAGGGTTCCAGGGGAGTCTAAATGAAGTCGGGGCATCTCCTTTTATAGAAGTCCCAAAGCCAACCGTTGCCACCTACCAAAAGTCCGGACTAGTCCGCTTTACACCGTAATAGTCCGATCTCACACAGGAACTCTTTGTCCGGGTGAGAACGGACAAGTCTGGAGGACCCGGACTAGTCCGACCACTGAGGCGAACAAGTTTGATCCACCAAGACTTAGCCATGGGGAGTTCTCTTCTCACAACCATGCGGACTAGTCCGCCACAAAACGGACTATCCCGAACTCACACAGGGACTATTTGTCTGGGTGAGAAGGGACAAGTCTGGAGGACCCGAACTAGTCCGGCCACTGAGGCGGACAAGTCCGGTCCACCAAGACTTAGCCGTGGGAGCTCTTATCTCACAACAATATAGACTAGTCCGACTCAGAACGGACTAGCCCGAACTCACTCAGGGACTCTTTGTCCGGGTGAAACCGGACAAGTGTGGCTAGCCCGGACTAGTCTGGCCACTGAGGCGGACAAGTACGGTGTACCAGGACTTAGTCCCAGAGCACTCTCACCAAGAGAGAAACGGACTAGTCCGTCCCCAAACGGACAAGTCCAAACTCAGTCAAGAACTCTTAGTCCGCCCCAAAACAGACTAAGTCGTGGGACTTCCGGACTAGTCTGGCCTCTGACCCGGACAAGTCTGGCCTGCCCAACTTTACCTCTCTACCTCTCTCCACTAAGGATTTGACACTTCTAACGCTTCGATCTCTCTTCTATGATCTCAATGCACTTGACACACACACTCTCACTTTTACACGACTAGCCTACTAAAGACTCAAGTAAAACCCTAATTTCTACTCTTCGAGTCTTCAATGCCATTCTTCATACTTTTCCTTTTTGAGAGTTTAGGTGTCCGCCTTGGAAACATCCTGTGCTTATGATCGTATCAGCTCATTAGTCTCTTAATTGTCATCATCAATCATCCAAAACCCACTGGGATATCTAGATGCACTTACAAGGGTTCATGTTCAGCCCATGAACGTGTCCCCACTGGCACGCACACACACTAACACGGCGGCATGCACGACTCCAATTCGACGGGGTTGCCCTCTTGGGGGTCTGATTTATCGGATTTCGAGCTTGCTGCGCTTGTCCCCCTCGGGAGTCTCCTCCTCATAACACCCTGCAAAAGCTTCAAACACAAGCAGTGAGCACGATGGCTCAACAAGTCTAACCCGTCTCACCTAAACATGTAACTCTACATGCTAGAATTGCAATGTGTAATAGAAAAATAAGTTGCAAAGGACACGCCTAAATAGTTGAAGCATATTTTCAAATTTTAGCAGCAAGGTTTGGAGAACCTCACGCTAAGACACATAAGAGAGTCACAATCAAACAAGAAACACATTTCTCTCATGTGCTTTGCCCATGGTTAAAAAGACCTTTAATTTGCTCTAAACTACAACAGATCATTAGCAACCAAGGTATAGCTTTCAATCAGCAACTTTTAACATGACTCTAGCCTGTTCTTTCTATGTCACGGTACTGTGAACAAGTAGTAATTACTGACCGCGAGGGACGGCGATTATAATTGATTTACACCAGCACAGTTACCCGAATAACCCGTCACGTACGCCCGTACTCAATGTTGCCTACAGCAACCATCATGGACGTCGTACGCAACCGCCTTTCATCCATCAGCCAAATGTTGATCCGGTCCCATCGTCCCGAGCAAGAGATCTCTGTGCGCGCATCCAAAGTGCCGCCAGCTGATTTACACCTCAAGCTCTCAACCTACCCTATGGACGACCAACTATGCCTCAACACCCAGCTACCAGAATTACAAAGGTTTCCCAGTTCCCATATATTCGGTAGGTCTTCGGTACTGTTCTAGCTTATTCAACAAGCCCGCACACGGCTCGGTCCTCAATAGACACAAGCGGATCAATGGCACTCAGGCCCCGAAGTCCTGCTGCCATTACCCTCCGCTCGGTCTCATTTTTATTGTCATGTGTTCCATTTGCTATCTCTAACTGAGTGGTGTGCCTCTAGCCTATTCTCGTGAGCAGTTCCAACTACTCGACTTGTACCGAAGCCTACACTATCTTAGCATTGCAGTTGCTACTCGAGGTTTAAAAAACCTTATCCCAAACCAGGGTTTACTTGGCTATGCATTTGGGTTTTCAAACAAGACTCTAATGCATAAATGAAGTGGATACTCAAAGTGAGTTCTCAAAACAGTAAAATTTATAAAATGGTTAATGCAATTCGGAGCTCGCCTTGCTGCTGTTGGTCGTAGGCTAGCTGTTCCTCTGGAGTTATGAAGTCTAAGACTTCTGGCTCCTCCTCAACCTTAGCGACTACATGAGATAAATATATGTATATGTCAATTTAAATGCATATGAGTTTGGGTTAATATTATTAAGACTATAAATACAGCTAGACAGGCCCAATGGCTCTGTCTTTTTTACTGTGGTTTGGAACAAGCTAAACAGAAACTTGGCCAAATTTCATTTGCAGCAAAGCTCATTTGAGCCCTCCACAAATAAATGTGTATTTGGCATTAATTGGAGATATTAGGGCGTTCTAAGGATTTTCATGGAGCAAACCATGACTTTATGGAATCTAGACTTTCAGAGGGTTCTAATGGAATTGGTTTCACATAATTTAAAGATTCCTAGCAAAAGATATGAGCTAAACAAGTTCAGAGAAAATCTGAAAAAAGTTTCTAGACATTTTTCATTTTCTCTGGAACAGTTTTATTAATCACACTATTAGATGGATCAAATGAGCTCAAATGGAACTCAAATTTTTATGGTAACTCAGGGATATTATGATGAACATCCTGGCAAAATTTCAGAATTTTCCACCAAAGGGTTCTAAAGTTACAATTCTAAACAATTTAAATTTTGAAGAATTAATTCTGGAGAAATAAAGATTTTCATGTAGTGAAACTTGATTTGATGGAAAGTACTCAGAGAGCTGAATCCAACAAAATTTGGTTCACTCAATTTGAGTTTCCTAGCCAAAGTTATGTGGGTTTGAAGTTTGAACTAGAAACTGAAATTCGGGGAAAGTTTAAATCCCTTCTCGTCAGCCCAGGGCTACATGTCGGCTCCTCAGCGGCTGACACACGGGGCCACGGAGTTTTACGCATGCAGCCACAAATGATCCAGAGCCACAGCTGATCTCCCGGTTTAAATATTTACTCGCTAACACGTGGGGCCGGGGTCTTCTTCAACCTCTCGCCATCCCGCGCTCGGCCGCCGCCCCCCTCGCCGGAGTGCTCGCCGGAGGGGCTCTGCCGTGCGCCAAACTTCAAGATTTTTGCCACTTCTGCCTAATCCCGTACGAGGAACACAGTGCTGGCCTTAGCACGACATGAAAACAACCGGAGTATGGCCGGCGACGAGCAGCGGCTTCGGAAGAAGTGCACCCTAGGGAAGGTCGTCATGAACTCAAATGAGCTCGGAAACGGCCCCAACTGGTATATCACTGTGCGACCTAGGACGGAAATCGGAAACACTAGCAAAACTCGGAGAACAGTGGCTATACCCAATGGTTCTCCAAAGTTTCTGATCCTATGGACTCGCACGGACGTCTAGAAGTAGTTCTCTAAGTTAGGTGATGAGTGGTGCGGTGTGTAGCACGAATTTTGTGAAGTGGTCCGGCAGCCCCTTTTGTATACTGCCACAAAACCGTGAAATTCCGGTGACGGCAGCTCATGTCACGCTGCTGGAGCATGCGGTAATGGAAGAGAAGACTTGGACAAACCTCTTTGCTCTTCACAGCTCGGGGAACGGCGGGCTGTGATGGCCGGACGAGGTGTTCCCGTGGCGGCGGCTCGGTTTGAACCGAGGAAGAAGAAATAGTGCGGTGAGGTTCGAGGAAGACCGGTCACGGACTGGAACTGGTACAAGGACATCGAGGATGGGTCGGCGACCTCGGTTGCGGCCTCAGCTCGGCGTGACAGCCACTGACTTGACCGGGCGACGGTGGAGCAGAGAGGTTCGGCGAGCTGTGCGTTTCTTTCGTGCGAGAACGAAGCACTGGAACTGTGATCGGTAAAATATCCAAGAGAGGGTTCGGCGTCGGGTAAGGTCGCCGAGCGGTGGCTTCCAGCGCGTGCGAATGAAGCAGGTGCTGGCCGGCGCTGTGGATCGGTGGCGCGCTAAGCTGCAGCCCGAGAAACCGAGCACTCGTTCATCAGTTGGTTTGCTCAAAAGGGTAACTGACAAGAGGACCCCACTTCCAAAGTTTAACCTCCAAAATTTAATGTTCCCACTGCTCAAAACAGTAGGGACCTGAATACCCTTGGTCATTTGATCAATTACCGAATTTGGAATTTGGTTTGTTAAGTGATCAAATTGTGGAATTGGTTTAATTGCATTTGTAGCACATTTGAGCTGAAATTCAAAATTGATTTGAATTTAGCCAAAATAGCTCATGTCAAGATCAACTCCAAATGGAGTGAAAATTGGTGTGTGAGCTCATAAAAATGTGCTGAGTGTGAATATGAATCCTACTTTTCAATTCAGGAGTGAAAGGAGTTTGAATTTAAATTTTAAGTTCAAACTAGCCTCTTTCTATTTATATCCAAAAATACCTCAAAAGGTTTTGGATTTGGGTGAAATTTGGCATGAGCATTCCTAGCAAAGTCTAGGAGTTTTTCATAGGCTCAGTCCCTATATGATGCATGTGGGAAATCCTACTTTTGCATGTTGTGAGTTTATCCTCTAATGACTATGTTGATGGTGTTTACTTGGTCTTCAAATGTGTTCATAAGTTTTCCTCAAATGAGGTGTTTGTGTGGTTCGATGAACACTTTGAGCAAATGAAAAACTTGGGCCCTTACGTGCATGAAGCTATGGGTACACGGTTGAATTTCAGCTCCACATATCACCCACAAACCGACGGGCAAACTAAGAGGACAAATCAGATTTCGGAAGATATGTTGAGAGCTTACGCCTTGAAACATGGGCGTAGTTGAGACAAGAGCTTGCCGTATGCTGAATTCTCATAAAACAATAGTTATCAAGCCAGCTTGAAGACATCACCTTTTGAGGAACTATACGACGGTGTAGAACACCGCTGTTCTGGAATGAAACCGGAGAAATCCAAGTGTTTGGACCCGAAGTGCTGCAGGACGCTGAAAAGCAAGTCCCAACAATACGTGAAAACTTGAAGGCCGCTCAGTTGCGACATAAAGTCTATGCGGACAATAGGCGAAGGGGTTTGACCCTCGAAGTTGGAGACTTTGTGTATCTTATGGTGTCGCCTATCAGAGTCCAATGACGGTTCAACGTCAAAGGCAAGTTAGCACCTCGCTACGTTGGGCCATTCAAGATTTTGGGCAAGCGAGGAGAGATAGCCTATCAACTAGAGCTGCTAATGCACCTCTCCGACGTGCACGATCTATTTCATGTAAGCTCAAGAAGTACCTAAGAGTGCCGGAAAAACAAGTACCAATGGATGAGTTAGAACTTCAGAAGGATCTGACCTATGCGGAACACCCCATCAAAATCTTAGACATAAAGGAAAGGGTCACGAGGAACAAGGTGATCCGTTGGTGCAAAGTCCAATGGAGTCATCAGACGGAAGCCGAAACTACATGGGAACGTAAGGAGGATCTCAAGCCAGAATTCCCTCATTGTTTCTCCACTCTATCGAATCTCGAGGGCAAGATAAATTTTATGGGGGGTAGGTTTGTAACACCCTCAATTTTAGTACCATGCATTGCATGCATTTTTCATATAGAGAAGCATTTAAAAAACAAGAAGAAATAAAGAATGAATATAGAAACAAATAAAATAATAAAAGGGAATAAAAATAGAAAATAATAGAAATAAATATAAAAGAATAGAAATAAACATAAACATAAAAATAAATAAATAAATAAAATAGCCAAACCTGGCCACACCTAATTTTCCCCAAAATTTCCCAAATTCCCCTCTCCCCTAATTTCCCTAATTTTCCCTAATTTTCCTGATTTTCCCAGAATTCTCCCAAATTCCCCCTAGGGAATTTTCCCCCACATTTGGGGGGAGGGGATTTTCCCCCAATTTGGCCGCACCACTTAGGGGGGGGGGGGAACCCTAGTGGGCACTCTCCCCCTTGGCCGCAGCCCATTAGGGTGGAACAAAGCCGTCCCCATTTGTTTTTTTGTGGGCTTTTATTTTCCCAAATAATCTCAGCCATTGGTGGAAAATAAATAATAAAAGCACAACCCCTAGCTCCCATCTCTTTTAAAATTAAATCTCAGATCTTGGATACTTGAGTTGCTAAAATCCTAGCCTCCCTAGCTCTTTTCCCTCTTATAAATAAAACCCTCCCTCCTTAGCCGCCACCCAGCCCCAAAAACCCCTGGCCGCCGCCCTCCCCTGCTGTCAACCTCAGGTCGCCACCCCTTGCTGGTGTTTGGCCGCCTTTGAAGCTCCGCCATCTCTCGTCGTCGCCAGAGAAGAAGCCCCCGACGTTCTGCCCTAGCCGCAGCCTCACCAATCTCCATAGAAAATCTCCAGGTGCTGCCATTGCAGGGAGGAGGCCCTGCCGCAAGGAAGAAAGGAGGAAGAAGTGAGGTAGGTTTTTTGTTATCACTCTTACCACGTCGCCGCTGTTTCTACTCACCCGTGTTGTCCCCCTCCCCCCTCCGAGCAGAAAATTCTGCATGTGGACAGACCATGTTTTGGTCAATTTTTTACGGTGGGATTGATCTACAAACTGTGTCAAGATCTTAACCACATCCACACTTGATCCCACCCACCTTGTTCATCATAAAACCCCCTGGAAGCCTACTAAAACTTGCAAGAACACGTGCAAACTAATTTTTATAAACTGCACCATAGGAAATGCATTCATTCACCTCACTGCATCTTGAGTAAAGTTTGTGCATGATAATTGATTGTTGTAAATTTTGTATGTGCGTGGTCGTGAGTAGAAGGACATGCTCAAGAAGCCGTCTATGAGGAACTACAGCACCAAGACTTCGAGACGCTTGAGCAACACGAACCACGGGAGCAAAGCAAGTGCCCCTTGTCCATATTGATCCCATGTCTTTGAAACTATTTTGCTTGAGAAAACTTGTTGGGACACCCTTTTATAGGAGTTTACTAGTTTTGTTAACCATCCTTTTTGCCGGGAAAGTTGAAGAGTCGGGTATGGTCGTTTTTTCCTTTTTGCTTCGCTTAACATACGGGATACGGAAAGCTGAAATAAAACTTTTAGCTACTGCACTCATGAGAATAAAGATAATGAGAACTTCATGATGTTAATGAGCATGGAATCGGGGAGATTTTGGTTCGTGGATGTTGCTGAAAGAGATGGTGGTTTACTTGCCGTAGATCTAAGAACCGGTTCATGCGAGCACATGCTAGGAAAATAGTGCCACCACAAGGCCAAATATGGGTGTGGCTTAGCTGACTAATTAGGTGTGTTTGCTAGCTTGCTATGGACCATTGTATGGCGTGGGGGATGGGAGTGGATGAGGACTGCTCTGGGAACTGCATGGCACAAGAGGGGACCCGTGGGTGGGAGAATGGAGATTCGAGCCTGCCAGTGAAATCTCAATGGGTCCGTACATCCTAGTAGCCCCTTCATAAAGGCTATTTTGTGATATCTTGGCCACACACCGACGGTTGTGTGCTGGTATAATGGAGGTTCTCTCTAGTCGCCGACGGGTGACAAAATCACAAACTTGTGGGTAAAGTGGTGCCACCTCTGCAGAGCATAAAACTATCATGATAGCCGTGCTTCCGGTTACAAACACCTGGCCAACTTCCATGATTAGAGGCAAAAATTGGCATGGATATTCAGGTATGGTTTTTGGGACTGTTTTGGGTCATGATAATGAGTTTGCTTTCGGTTCTATGAAAATAGATGGTCATGATTATTTATGAGTATGAAATGAACTTGAGAAAGAGTATTGGATTGTTGAAGCTTGATAAATGATGAATTATGATGAAGGAATGATGCTGAATTATTTGGTTATGTTGGGATTTAACTCACCTAGAGATAGTTGCTGTTTTTATCATGTTTGTGAAATAAAATGTTCTTGCTGCAATAAAACCATTTATTTCCTACCTGTTATAAGCTACATGTCATACTTTCTCGCACTTGCTGAGTACGACATGTACTCACCCTTGCATTCCCACATACATATCAGCTACAGGAGAAGAATACTTTAAGGAACGGGTGGAGTACTAGGCGTGCGCACTACCGTCAACATGCCTGTGGAGTCGGAGTGGAGCCCCGTCGTCTTTAGTGATTTTCCACTGTCGTTTAGAGTCTTCCTCTACAGAATAAGTTAGACATTCATGATTGAGTTATTGTAATAAGGTAATTCTGAATTCAGTTTGCTATAAAGTTGTGTATGTGTGATGAATATCCTGGGCACACATATGCATTCACTTGGTTCAATTTTCGGAACACAGTGTCACACTTGAGCTCCACTAATTCATTAGTGTAGGATCTAGGAGCACATGAAAAGCTACCAGAGGGGGGGTGAATGTTAGATTAAAAACTTTTATGCGTAAGCTACAAAAACCCCTCGGCAGAAAATTGATCTGATAAAAAACCATGCGTGTGAGTGTTTTCGACGTGTTCAAACGTGACTAAACTAGTGTATATTATATAGAATCAAGTTATGAATCCACTGCAACAAGAATCACGTGAAAACACTAAGTAGAACTTGAGTTATGATCAAAAGACTAGACAAAGGTCAATCTGTTCTACCTGATTTTAAAAACAGATCTGCAATGCTGCAAAGCAACTCGTGTAGATAAAAAACCACAGATCCAATGACCGTAAAATTTTCAAAGATGATATATAATCAAGTTGTGAAGACAACCCAAAAACAATAACGTCAATTGGATCAGTAAAACACGAGTTATGATAGAAATACCGAAGCAACGTCGGTCTGTCCAGAAACTCGCCATGGAAAAACTTGTCTGAAACAAGTCGGACGAACAAGGCACCAAAGCTCCTCTAAACTACGAATTTTATTGATAAAACTTAACAGAAGCAGCCACAAGTCGTGCTATCCATGAGCCTTAGCCTCCCTTGCTTATATAAAAAGCCCTAAGGCCAACCCTATATAAACTAGGACTCCTACTCCTACTTCGATTTAAACTGTAACTTTCCAAAACTGCTCAAGACTCTTCTATACGCATGTAAATTTTAAGACTTCCAAACACCTTAGAAACGTACCAAACATTCCTAAACATTTCTACTTCGTGCCTAACAAGAAATCCTATTATAACCAACTCAAAACTTTCCATAAACGAACTATAACCACCTCAGCCGCAGCCTGAGCGCAAAATCCAGCCAATTGAACCTTTTCAACCATATCTTCACTTCCATATCTCTTCACCATGCCTTGGAACGATGTAGCCACGTCCATGCACCCCTTGCATATGTGCAAACAGTTTCCAAAACCTTCACAACACCTTCATATGCACTGTTCTTGACCCAAACATGTTGTGTGACCTCCTGATCAGCTCAACCACAATTCCCTCCCAAACTTGGTTGTTGAACCTCATCTTCTCCCTAAGACTAGTTCAAGGATCTCCATCACCAGCCATGTATTTACCTCAAGCAACACCTGCACATAAAAAAACATCCACTTTTTTCGAGCACAAGTCTGCGACTTGACTCACGTTAGTCCGAAAACCACAACACCTTACATGAGCACCTCACATAAGCATGTTGCAAACCATATCAATGTATTAACCACCATAATCAGCCATAACACATCAAAAACTTAGTAAGAGTACTAAGTAAACATTCCATAAGCCAAGAAGCTAGTTTGAAACATTGCAAGTTAAAAATAGAGTGGCCGAAAATTAAACACTATGAAAACAGCTGCTCTGCAGTGACAGTTAATCCTAAAATGCAATGAGAAAGTTCGTACAATCCGAAGCAGGTATTTCGGCAATATTCAAAACTTTGAATGTAAATCCTCACTTTTATTCTATTGCCAATGTATTCAGCACACATATGTCTCACAACCCCCCCCCCCCCCCCTTGATGAATGCATTGGCAACCACTTAGTATCGGAACATTGGCTCATTCACATAAAAAGTTTTGAAAGCAAATTTCTCCCCCTTTTTGAAATAAAAAATCAAATAAGAAAGAAATTTCAAAAAAAAAATAATTCTCCCCTTGAGAAGAATGTGAAAAAAACTCATGAATGTGCAATATGTGACATTCAGCAAGGTTCAAAAGAGAAATTTTAATTTATTATGAGCATAATATGATGTATACATATAAAACAAATCTAATCCAAGTCATACTTTTAAGTAACTTACACTATCACATCAGTGAGATACATAAAGAAGTGTAAGCCATGCTAGAGATCAAGTGTAGTTTTTCAATTTATGCAAGTCATGATCTCACAAACTTAACTGTTTCAAAACCTGAAAGCATGACACATGTTGCTGCATTTTTCATTATCTTTAAAGCACAAGTTCAGATCATATGATATTTGTAAGAGATTATATATTGCATCAGTCTTATTGTAACCAACCAAGTCAAGCCTGTCATTTGACAATCAGAAGCTTAAGGACATGGTTTTAGTCATACACAACTCCTTTCAAGTTCATACCTAAGTGCAATGATAAGCCATCTCAAAAGAAGAAGTGTGATGCATGCATGTTCTCTTGATCTTATCTCATTTTTCCATTTGATCATAAAAGCTCAACATGTGGATAATTGATTGATTAATTTTTCATTATTAAAAGCACTTGTGAGCATGCAACAAGTTCAAAATAGCAAGAAAGTCCAATCATGACTAGATTTAGTGCAAGTAATTATTCCAATTACTAGTCATAGCAAAAACTACAAAATATATAACACGAGTGATGTAGTAAGAACTTTTAGCATGTAAAAGGAATCACAAAGTATATATATATATATATATATATATATATGAAATACTTTGCTCATATTATTTTAAAATCAGATTCACACATAGACTTCCCTAGTTTCAAAACTCCCCTCTCAATTTAAGCCATGAGGATGTATAACCCCTATTTCACTACGAATGAAACAAAAACGAGTGAAATCCAAGAGTTTTGTAAAAATGTAGCCAATTGTTGTTTGGTATCTACATGGTGAAGCACAATGTTTCCTTTTTCAATATTATCACGGATAAGGTGATACCTAATGTCAATGTGCTTTGTTCTAGAATGTTGCACGGGGTTTTTAGAAATGTAAATGGCACTGGTGTTATCACAAAACAGTGGAACACTATCTAGATTAAACCCATAGCCCTTAAGTGTTTGAACAATCAAAAGAATTTGTGAGCAAGTGCTAGCAGCAACTACATATCCAGATTCGGTCGTGGATTGTGCAACTGAATTACCAAGAAAATGACAAGCGCCCAAAATACTTTTCCTATCAATCCTACAACTACCAAAATCAGCATCCAAAAAAGTTTTCAATGTAACGGTTGAGGAAGAAGAAAGAAAAATGCCAAATTCTTGAGTTCCATGTAAGTACCTGAGAATCCTTTTGATGGCTTGATGATGTGAAGCACATGGGGAAGTTTGAAATCATGAACAAAGAGATACGCTGAATTGTATGTCCGCTCTTGATGCCGTGAGGTACAAAAATGACCCGATCATGCTTCTATATTCTTTTTGATCCACGTGTTCACCATCTTCGTCAAGATAAGTGTTGTTGTTGTTCCCGTTGGTGTCCGAAGAGGTTTGCTTTTGTCCATGTTGAAGCGCTTAAGAAGGTCTTTCGTATACTTCGTTTGATACACAAAAGTTTCTTCCTTGGTTTGCTTGATTTGCAGCCCCAAAAAGTATGTGAGTTCTCCCATCATACTCATTTCAAATTCCGAACTCATCATAGCTGAAAACTTGGACACAAGATCATGAGAAGAACAACCAAAGATAATATCATCCACATACACTTGAAGGAATAGTGAGTCATTGCCATGCTTAAGAAAAATGGTTTTATCAACCTTGCCCATGGTAAACCTCTTTTCAAGTAAAAATATTTTTAACTTATCATACCATGCTCTAGGGGCTTGTTTAAGACCATACAAAGCTTTGGACAGTTTGTAAACATGATTAGGAAAAATTGGATTTTCAAAATCTGGTGGTTGCTTAACATAAACCTCCTCATATATGTAGCCATTAAATAAAAGCACTTTTAACATCCATTTGATATAACTTTAAACCTTTAGATGCAGCAAATGCTAACAAAATTCTTATGGCTTCTAATCTAGCAACGGGAGAAAAAGTTTCATCAAAATCTAAACCTTCAACTTGTGTGAAACCTTGAGAAACCAACCTAGTCTTATTCCTAATCACAACCCCATCCTGCCTTTGTTTATTTTTAAACACCCATTTAGTTCCAATTAAAGTATGACCTTGAGGTGGAGGTACAAGTTTTCAAACATTATTTCTTTCAAAATTTTCTAACTCTTCTTGCATGGCAATAATCCAAGATTCATTAGTGAGTGCATGTGATATATCTTTGGGTTCAAAAGAAGCACCAAAAGCAGAATGAGCATGAGAGTTTGGATCGCAAAACCTGAACCGTGTGACCCATTTGTGCTAGCTTCCAATAATTTGTTGTGGAGGATGCTTTTTGAGTACATAGAGGGGAGTAGACACTTCACGAGCTCCTTCTTCATGTTCATCACAAATCGAAGAAATTGTGGCTTAAGGAAGATCTGGACCAGCAGTAGTGGCCATTGGTGCTGATTGTGGAGCGAGATCAAGAACTAGAACGTCATTGCTTATTTCTAAAATTTTGGGCAGAAACTCCACTCCTTCTTCATATGGCCTGCTGTAGTAGAGCTAGTACTTGGGCTAGCATTATCAAGAGAAACTTCGCAAGTCTCCACAATTTTGTTAGTGTCAAGTAAAAGCACACGATAGCCTCTAGTATGAGATGGATAACCAAGAAAAATACCATCAATAGATCTAGCTTCAAATTTATCAAGATTACCATGTTTCTTAACAAAGCATTTGCAACCAAAAACCCTAAGATGTGTGACACTAGGCCTATGTCCCAACCGAAGCTCATATGGTGTTTTTCCTAGCTTAGCTCTCAAGAAAACACAGTTTGAAACATAACAACCTGTTGCAATTGCATCTGCCAAAAAATTTCTAGGGGTTTCGTATCCATCAAGCATAGTCCTAGCCATCTCAACTAAGGTTTTGTTCTTTCTCTCTACAACACCATTTTGTTGAGGTACATATGGTGAAGAAAATTGATGATCTATTCCTTTTTCAGCACAAAAGTGATCAAAAGATTGATGTTTAAGTTCGGTTCCGTGATCACTTCTAATTGATTTTAAAGATCCTAGATGATCAATTGATAATCTAAGAAATAAAGTTCTAACGTGACTAAAAGCTTCATTCTTAGATGACATAAAGCAAACCCAAGAGTATCTTGAATAATCGTCAACAATCACAAGCACATACCATTTATCTCCAAAAGATAGAACACTTGAAGGACCTATGATGTCAAGATGTAAAAGTTGTCCCGGTTCAGTTGTCATGGTCATTGTGAGAGAAGGATGTGAACCTGCAACCATCTTAGCATGTCTACAAGAAGAGCACACAATATCGTTGTCCCTTTAAGCTTAGGCAGCCCACGTATGTGATCAAGACCACTAACACGTGTGAGGTGATCAAAGCCTACGTGACCAAGCATAGGATGCCAAATATATAAGTCCTTTGAATCATTAGCAACTAGACACCTATGCTTAGAAGTTGACATATCAAAATCAGCTTTAAAAACTCTTCCAAACCGAGACATGTTAAAGAAAAGTTCACCTTTTGAATCTGCAACCTTGCAGCATTTTTTAGTGAAGTTAACTTATATATTTTCATCTAGCAATTGTGAAATGGAAATCAAGTTGTATTTCAAATTTTTAACAAGTGCCACATCCTTCAAAGTGTAGTGTTTATTTACTATAACCGAACTCTTAGCAATTATAGGAGTTGAAGAATTATCAGAAAAAGTAACATTTTCTACACGTGACACAAAAGAGGCGGAGGAGAACCATTCTTTGTTATTGGTCATGTGGCGTGAACAACCTGAATCCACAATCCAAATGTTCTCCTTCCTCAAGCGTGTAACCTACATAGCAGCACAATACGTCGATGACTCAATACTGGGGTTAGTCAAAAGGCATTTGGGAATCCAGTACTGAGTCACACGACATCTAGCAGGAATAGCACGTGAAAGCTGAGAAAATACAGCAGGTTTATGAGCCAATTTTTGATAATTCTTGTTCCCAACTACTGATTTATGAAGTGTGTTATGTGTAGCATGAAAAACAGTAGGTTTAGGAGCAATATTTGCATTTTTATGATTCATTACAGCGGGTTGCATGTTCCTAACATTTGATTCAGCATGTACAAGTTTTGCTCGGTGGTTATGTGATCTAGCAATCAATCTTTCCTTTTTATGTTGTTTAGCTAGTCTATAACAAAAATCTATGACATGACCATCTCTACCACAGTATGTACAATGAAAAGTAACCTTATGTTCATGTCTAGATGAGCAAGCAACATGTTTATTAGAAACTGAATGAGACAACACTACTGCAGATTTGAAAAAAAAACTTCTTTTTGTTTAGGAACTGTTTGAATCAAACCATTTATTAATGACTTTACAATTTTAGGTGGATGTGCTTTAGCATGCGCATGAGAATCAAAACCTAAATCAGTTTTATCATTGCAAGACTTAGATGAATTCAGCAGCAAGTTTAGGTTCTTTTTTGCACTACAAAATCATTCTAGTGTCCTATGCATGTCATAAAGTTTCTTGGACAAGACTAGACAGTTTTCACATGAAGTTTTTCCTTTTATTTTGCAATTAAAACAAGAATTAACTTCATGAACACGTAAAGCATTGTTCAAAGAAAAAATTTCATCCGTAGAATCATGTAGTTTCTTATTAAGATTATCACAGCTAGAACAATGCAAATCAATTGTAGAACAACTAGCATCTTTCATGTTTTTATCATTAAGTGCAGCAAGTCTTTTGTTCTTTTCAATTTCAAGTTCAAGTCTATCAAGTGTGGAGGTGTGCGCACTTCTTAAAGAGGACAATTATTCATAAATCAGATCACAAGTTGAGCAAGAATCATCACTAGGAATCAGAGTTTTAAAATGTTTAATTTCAGATTCTAGTGACTCAATTTTAACATCACTTTGCTTAAGTTTTTTGTCCTTTTTCTTAAGTACGGTAGTGGCACGATAAAGAGCATCAAACAATTCATCGTAAGAGGGATTTATCTCCTCATTGTCGCTGATTTGTTTGCTTGCTCCGAGCTTGAACTTGGTTTGCTCTCCATGAAACATGCATTTGCCATGGCGTCTTAATCTTCATCACTTCCAATATCACCATCGCTCGAGCAATACTCTTGGATTGCGGAGAAAATTTTGTTCATCACTTGACGTTGAGTGAAATCCTTCTTTTTCTTGTTGTAGTTGGGAGAGGAGTGCTTTGTCCTTGTTAGTTTTTCATCACGGAAAGTAGGACCTGAACGGTTAGGGCAATCTATACAAACATATAATGTCTTACCACATTCAAAGCATCGTTGAGAGCTGCCACTTCCTATCCTTCTTGTACTCACATTTTGCAATGCTTTTGAGAACTGAGTAGAGAGAAGTGCTAGCTCCTCCTCTGGAAACTCTTCAATCTGTTCAAGGGTGTAACAGCCCTAACTTTTGTAAAGTTTGATTTCAACTTATGAAACAAACTTAAGGCGATAAACGACTACAGATGTGTCACACAAAATGATGAACACACAAATGGACATTTGAGGGAGTTAAAAACTTTCTCTAGCCCATGCTCAACACATGTTAACCTAGGGGAAATAAATTCACTCTCAAAACTCTAACTCATGTGCACATCCTCTATTAGTAGAGTGGAGGGAGTTTAAACACAATTTGAATTCTTTTGAAAGAATTCATGTTCAGATTGCCCAAATGCACACAAATGAATTCACCGATGCATTCCCCATGTATGAATGAGCTCATGATCCAAACTTGGATATTTTTGGAGCCCGTATCCCAATTAATCCAAGGAATATTCGAGGGAGAGTTCAAATTCAAATTTGAATTTGAAAATGGAACCAAACATGCTCAATTGTGAAATTTGAGTTCAGATTCAAATTCCTCACGTCATGTTTGGTCTACCATCCAATTTTGGCACAATTTGGACAACGGCGGTGCAGGAAAATTAAAGCACGGAGGGCGGGAGATATTTGGGTGTTGTGGCCCACATATCAGCCACCCCACAGTGCAAACCGCCTCTGTTTTCATTTTTCTTCGGCCGAGCGCGCGGCAACAGCTCCTACCGACGTACTCCCGACGCCATCTCCTGCTTCGTGTGTTTTGCTCGTTCTAATCCTTCACGAAGCGAGTGCAACAAAGCTTCTTTGCTTCCTCCCTGTTCTGCCTCGCTCCCGTGCGTTTTGCTCCTGAGAAGAACACAGCGGCTGCTCTGTTCTTTCCCCAAGCACACAGCCACCACCGGAGCTCGGTTGCTCAAGCTTCCCACAGCAAATAGCAGCGCACCAGCATGCTCTAGCCGGCTAGCACCTTTCCTCCGTTGATCCGTGCTCGCTTGCGCCTAGAAACAGCAGAGTTGCCGCTGCTCCCGTGTTGAAACCGAAGAAACCGAACTTGGTCATCGTGGGCAGCCTGAACCAAGGGTGATTACACCCAAGCAAGCCACCCCATCGGTGCACCTACATCCCTAGTTGCTCACCTCCGAATCTCAGCCCTAGCCATTGATCACAGAGGGAGAATTTCAAGATTTTCTCCCGGCCGGCACAAACTGACCCCGAGGTAAGGAATTGCAAAATTCATCCTCAATTCAAGTTGGTTGTGTTTCAAACTTCACACAAGGGATCTTAACCACCTAGCACACCTCCTCCATCGATTTTAGACCGAGAAATTGAGTGTAGGGCAAGGAATCCAAGTTCTTTTCGAGGGAATACCGCTGGACCACGTCGGGCGCACGGTGCTGATAGGTTTGGAGCTCTCCCCGGCTCGTTTAAACCACATGTCGACCTTCTACACGATCCCCTGGTGCTCTAGGGCAAAGAACCTGATCATTTGGTGAAGAAACGAGCCGTGCAACCTCGCCGGAACCGTAGTTGTTGCTTTCATCGGTGTGCACTGTTTTCCGGTGAGCTCCGGCCGCCGGCGACCTCACCAACATGTTCAGCGTGGGGGAAAATTGGGGGGGGGGGGCAGCCAACAGGGGGTCGGGAGGTGGCCGGGATGGGCTTTTCTGGCGACCCTCACCGGAGGGCGCCGCCACTGCCCTGTTTGGTGCGAGGTTGAAGGTTAGGGATGACAGGTGGGACACACGGGCAGGTTTTAAACATTTCCAGATTATTTCCATTTGAGTTCAAACTTTGGGGACCCATAACTTTCTTTAGGAGTATACAAAAATTGTGAAACAAATTTTATTGGATTCCTATTAGAGTGTACTATCCAAGGGTGCAGCCCAATGTTTACGAAAATCACTGGATTTGGCTCATTAATTCATTTGAGGAAAACCTTGTAGGAATTTTTACAGGAGTTCTGTTTATTAGAAAATTCCCAAATTTGGACAGGACATTCCCCCAAAATTCCTTGAGCTCTAATAAATATTTCATAGGCATTAGACCTCATTTTCTTGGTCAAATGTTGTGTTCATTCCTTATGTCTCTGAAAAATGGGAAAATGAAAAGAGACATTTTCAGACTTTTTCCATATTCTTGTAAAATCCATATCTCCATGTAGGAAACTCAAACAATGGTAACACCAATTCCTATGGACTCAGGACATTTTGTACTTCACAAAAAGTCTACTTTTAAGCATAGGAAAGCTTAATACCTAGGGGGTAAAGGCAGATTAGTGAAAATCACATAAGGAATTATTGTGGTCACCTTGAGCCATTTCATGAGCTCAATTTTTGCACACTGCCTAAATACCTTCCATAGAAGCTGTGGTTAAATTCTCAGCTTCATTGGACCTCTGTAACTTGAGCTACTATCTTTTAGGTTTAAGTGTTCATATAATGGACTTAATCACATAGTGATTACTAGTATCTCGTTTTCACCCTAGCTTTCATCATCTCAAAGTTTGTAGATGCAACAACATAAACCTTGCTGTTGTTTGTCCCTGTTAGGTGTGAGTTAACTGGTACAACAGTTTTGAATCACTTTCTAAATTGCTTTTGAATGCGTGTGCATAACTCATCTTAATAGCTCACGTGACGTCGACGTTCGATGAGGACTCAACTCCACAGCGAGGATCTCCATCTCGTGACGAGTTTGGAGGATTCTCCGGAGGAATACTAACTCCTAGCTTCTAACAAAACCGTTGAGCAAGGCAAGCCCTGGTTTGCATATCATTACCATTTTAAATTTTGCTTTACTTCACCTCATGGTTATTAGACTTGATATTGTGCATTATGTCTAGGATGTTTGAAACCCACTGGCATGGCTATTACATCCCTGAGTAGAAGGTTTAGTGTAGGGTTTGCCTCATCATAGATGCTAGACTAATGTTGTAGCTAGCTCCGTAGAAGTTGAGTAGTAAAAAGCTACTCGCGAGAAAGGTCGAGTAATGGAGTTACTCGCGAGAGGTTGATGATAAGACCACCCTCATGAAAAATGAGATGAGGACGGGGAGTTCCTATAGGATGGAGCGCTCAAGGTTGGTCGCGACCTGTGATGTGTGTGACAATGCTTGAGACCACATTGGGCCTGGGCCTGGATGGTAAGGCCAATGTGGAGGTTGGGTTTAGACCTGTCTGTGTCGGTTAAGGACCGTATGTATGCGGCCCTGCTCGACAAGATTGAGCTGTACCGGATATATAGTGGGGTATGGGACCCATGAAACCGATGTAACTCGATAGACCGTGATATAGAAACTCATCCTTCGCGTGGGAATGGTGTTGAGAGGCGGGAGGTTTAAATCCTTTAGCGGGCAACTTCGACGTGTCCGCGTAGAGGACCATCCTGCTTGGCGCGAAACATTTTTCTATGTCAGGGTGTTGTGTGAAAGTTTGCTGCATACAACGTAAGAAAGAGCTCTTGAGAGGGTCTTTCGAGGCGGGTGTATATGTCGTGTATTACGGGTTGTTATTGATTCGAATCACCATCGCTCGCAGAAGAGGATTGAGCATACTTGCTCACTGCGCTGTGACGTAGTAAGAAAAGAAATTAAGTCTCTTAACTTGCTGTTCATTGATTAATCTTTGTATTGGAACCTTGACTGAATTATAGATAGTGCCAACTAAAGTTCCTTTCCACCTTAGGCTAGCAACATCGGGATAAGCGTTTCTTGTTTCATTGTGGACTTCCGGTGTTGTGAGGCGTGAGGACCACTAAAATGAAGGCTATAAGAATCTGAATATAAGGATCAAGTTTATTCAAGCTTCTTTTTGCAAAATTCATGTTCCTACTGTCTTACTACCCAACATGTAGAGTTACATGTTTAGGATTGACGGTTAAGACTTGCTGAGCCTTAGTGCTGAAGGTTGCTTCTGAGTTGTTTTTGCAGGTAGTAGGATGCCTGCTATGAAGAGGGTTGTTCGGTGAGACGATGATCCTCACGGTTCGTTCCTCTCATCGGAAACCTAGCCGCTAGCTACCTTTCTTGGTGAAGCTAGTAGGAAGCGTTCACGGGTTGAACGACTTCTCTTCGGCGTAATTAGGGTCGAGAGTGATTAGATTGTCCAGCTAGTTTTAATTTCCGCTGTGTGTGTACAATATGTTGCAAAAGAACTTATCTTGAGTAACAAAATGGTTCCATATGTTCTTGATTCTCTTTTCATGCATGCTGTTGGGTGCCTCATCGCACGGCACCACCCTATGCGATCACCGAGCGCGACAGTGTGGTATCAGAGCCGCATTGGCAATACCACACATGAAAAGAGCATATTTTTGAAAACTTAGGAGTATACGAGTGAGGAACGTATAGTATGCCCACATAAGGAATATTATTAGCATAGTTACTTAAGGTGGCAAGCTAACAATGTGTTATTCTTCCGTATTTCAATTCTGTAAGGACGCACCTACGTGGAGGTAAGAATGGTAAGGAACGCCACCGAAAGTGGATCAATTTCGGTTAGCTCCCCCATACGAGGAAAGTAGTGTGGGATGTCCCCTTCAGCAATGGACGGGAAGTGAATATGTTTTCTAAGACTGTTCATGTCTTGGAGACATATGAATGGCACTAGCCTCCAGTGCGCAAACCCAAGGGCAAGAGGAGGAGACCCCATCATGTGGTTTGTAACACGAAGTGTGTTCTCTAGGACTCTTCATGTCCTATGAGGCATACGAAAGCGCTGTTCCACCGGTGTGCTTTATTGCAAAGGTGTGGAGCCCCCGTCGGGTGGTGAATAACCCGATCATGTACCTTGAGACATGGCTTGACTCAAGGACGGCCCGTATGGCAATGATACAGGGCGTATGTTTTTACTATGATATGGACCTGTCTGAAATGACAAACCAATGTGTGCATCATTATTGAGTGGTTTTCTGTAGGTACCTTAACCATGTTAGTAAATGTCGTGTAGAAAACGTGTGTGAGTGATCGTTTAGTGCCACCACTTGAGACGTATATGCCGGTATAAATCCGGATAGGATTTTAATTTGGTGAGGAAACGTAGTACCATGATATGTTTTGAACTGCATGAAAAAGGAGGTTTGCAAAGAAAAGAGTAAATTTTGAGTCTAGGATTCTATTAGGGGGCAATGAACTTTTATATTGAACTAAGAGTCAATTGGGAGTAAAGATTTATTGACAAAGACATAGGAATAACCTCCCCTGTTTTTGGCAGAATTTTTGCTGAATTTGAACAGGGCATAAATTTTATTTGGTTGAACCAATGTAGGTGTGTGATACATTTCTCGAAAGGTGGTGAAGTCTTCTATAACTTTTCTGTAGAAGTCCAGACCAGAATCACCCTCCAAATGGATGAAATTATCAGATGAGTGCAAACTGTCCAAAAACAGGGCAGACACAAATGGCTCTCTGGAATATTATGTATTTCGACCATAACTTTTTGTAGAAAAATTTCTAAGGGTAAAGTAAGACTCCGTTGCAAAGTTTAGGATATGTGTTACAACTTTGTAGTTCAAAGTTTCTCTAGATTTGGAGTCGAATTGTATGAAATCTTGCGGACAAAACAGCCATTTTCAAAGGAGGTGCTGTCCAAATTATTCCAAATTTCTGTTAACTTTGAAATATCATAGATTTTGATACAGAACTGATATAAGGGCAAATAAATACTCGTTGGAAATATATTAAATTTAACTATAACTTTGATATTCATCTTGAGTCATGAAATTGCAATTTTAATATTCAAATGCTGGGATTAAGACCAATTGGTCATTCTGAACAGAGTAGTGCTTATTGCCATTTAGCTTGGGACTTGTTGTGGACAGGGATGTCTTAGAGTTCTCTAAGTTTCATAACATGTTCCTGAGTTATTTTTCAGTTTTGCCTACTAAGGGAATTAATGGTTTGGACAAACTTGCTCACGTTTGATAGATTTCAGAATTGTCGAAACCCTGGTTATATTGTGTAGCGCTGCAATATCTATGTGATGCTTTTACGGTTATGTTTTTTAATTCAAGTTGATTTTAAACTTTGAATTTTAACCATAAATTGCTCACTCTTGCAGCATGGATCGTGCTCATTCTAGGAGTGAGGTTGGTGAGTCGAGTCACGGCGGAAGTAATTGGCCACGACGAGAAGTGCCAACATCATCAACCGGATTGGCGGAAATCTTGGCAAGGATGGCTGAGTCTCTGGATCTGTTGGTGCGACAAAGCATACGACAAGAGACACTACAGCAAAATCCTCCGCCAAGCACTAATCTGGATTTTCTAGCAAGACAACCACCGGTTTTCTCGGAAGGGAAAGAACCGATGGAGTCGGATCATTGGCTCCAATGTATTGAAGCCAAGTTTGATATGCTTGAATGCGATGAGTACCAGAAGACTCTATTTGTTGCTCAGCAACTCCATGGAGCCGCTGGAGCTTGGTGGGCAGAGTATCTTGCAACTCTTCCTGAAAGTCCTCGGGTGATGTGGGATGAATTCCGAGATGTTTTCCGAGCACGTCACATTTGTTCGGGAATTCTTCGAACAAAGTATCAAGACTTTCTAGAGTTAAAGTAAGGGGAAAGGAGTGCGTACGAGTACTTCAAGGAGTTAGAAGACTTGATGCAATACACCACTCATATGGTAGACTCGGAAGCGTTGATGTGTGAATATTTCTTCCGAAGGTTTGAATGTCGATCTTAAAGAACAAGTGACCTTGTTCAATAATGGTATTTACAATGAGTTGATAAATGTCGCTATCATTAAAGAAGACATGCATCTCCATTGTGAAGCGGAGCTGAAAAGGAGTATACCGCCGGACAGTGATATCTAGGTTCCTCCGAACTATCGAGTGCGGTATTACTCGCCAATTAGGCAACAAATTCAGCCTGTTGTGCAACTCTCACAACCACGGCTGAAGTTGATCACTTATGAGCCTCCACCTCAACAGCAGCAGTCAGAAATTATTCGGGCAACCCTACCACAACCAGCTACGCACGAATTATCTCCACCTTGTGTTAGTAGAGAGCTGAGGATTTCTGCAGCTCGAAACTGTCGTGGAGCTGAGCAGAGCCACACATGTGTGTCGTCTCATCACTGCTCAGATCAGCACCGTGAACCTTCAAAGAAGAATCTTTCGAAATCTGGCAGGGTTAATTACACTGCTATCGAGGACATCGCAAAAAGCGAACCAGTTTTAGCGGGCATGTTCACGTTACATGAACAGCCCACTTTCATTTTTTTTATTCCGGGGCCACCCACAATTTTATTAGCAGAGACTATGTGCTGAAGAATAATCTTCCATTTAGCACAGTTAAGCATCCGTTTCATATCAGCTCACCCGGAGGCAAGATATCAACAGATGAGATGGTCTCATGGGCACCTTTATGTTTGGGTGGAAACATCTATCCTGCGAGCCTTATCATACTCAAAGGCCAAAGGATTGATATTATCTTGGGAATGTCATGGTTGACACATTATGGGGCTATCTTTGACATCAGCTTCCGGACTGTCCAACTGAATTCCCCAATACACGGTTGCAACACATTAAATCTTGTGGATCCATCAGAATGAGTTGCAGCAGTGCATCAGATTGAAGCTCCTAAGCTTGAGGATATTCCAGTGGTACGTGAATATCCAGATGTGTTTCCCGACGACTTGCCGGGCATGCCGTCCAAATGTGATGTAGAGTTCAAGATTGAACTAGCACCGGGAACAACACCTATTTCTCGGCGACCATATAAAATGGTACCGAAGGAGCTAGCAGAATTGAAGGAGCAGCTTAATGACCTCATGGACAAAGGTTTTATACGCCCAAGTTCATCACCTTGGGGTTGTTCCGCACTCTTCGTGAAGAAGGACGAAACTTTGAGGCTATGTGTAGATTATCGTCCATTGAATGTTGTCACTATCAAAAATAAGTATCCACCATTGAATGCTGTCACTATCAAAAATAAGTATCCACTACCGCGCATTGATATTTTATTTGATCAACTAGTGGGTGCTAAGGTATTCTCCAAGATGGATCTTCGGTCCGGTATCACCAGATAAAAATCCGGGCAGAAGACGTACATAAGACGGCGTTCTCGACAAGATATGGTCTTTATGAATATCTTGTCATGTCTTTTGGGTTGACCAATGCTCCAGCTCATTTTATGTATCTCATGAACTCTGTGTTCATGCCAGAGTTAGACAAGTTCATCGTGGTTTTCATCGACGACATCTTGGTCTATTCAAAGTCAGAGAAGAACACGCTTAACATTTGCGTATTGTACTCGAACGCTTGAGAGATCACAAGTTTTATGCAAAGTTCAGTAAATATGAGTTTTGGATCAGCAAAGTGTCCTTTCTTGGGCATATTATTTCAGCGGAAGGCATCGCTGTGGACCCAAGTAAAATCTAGCAAGTGCTGAATTGGAAATCTCCAACATCTGTTCATGAAGTGAGGAGTTTCCTAGGTTTAGCAGGTTATTACCGGAGATTCATTCCAAACTTCTCCAAAGTCGCTAAACCTATGATGGAGCTGTTGAAGAAAAGCACCAAGTATGATTGGAGCAATTCATGTGAACAAGCTTTTAAAACTTTAGTGAAGCATCTCACCACAGCTCTAGTTTTCCCAGCCGGACACCACGAAGCCTTTTGATGTTTATTGTGATGCATCCGGCATTGGTTTGGGTTGTGTGTTGATGCAAGAAGGACGTGTGGTCATGTATGGATCCTGACAACTCAAGGGTCATGAGCAGAATTACCCGACGCACGACCTTGAACTAGCTGCAGTGGTCCTAGCATTGAAAATGTGGAGACATTATCTACTAGGCAATCTAGTACATCTCTACACTGACCACAAAAGCTTGAAGTACATCTTCACACAGAAGGAACTGAATATGAGGCAGCGAAGATGGCTTGAATTGATCAAGGATTATGAACTTGAAATTGATTACCATCTGGGCAAAGCGAATGTGGTTGCCGACGCACTTAGTCGGAAAGCCTACGTTCACCATTTAGCCATGGCTGCCCATGAAGAAGGAGAACCAAGACTATGCTTAGTTCCCTATGGATCACTGTTCAACCTCGCTTTGATTCCTACAATCTGAGATGAGATTGTAGAGGCTCAGAAGAGAGACAGGGGTATGTCTCATATCCGGAGGAGAGTGGACAGCGGCGAATTGAAGATGTTCCGCAAGGATGAAGAGGGTACTTTATGGTTAACAACCGCACAGTGGTACCCCGGAATATGAAATTGCGGAGAAAGATATTGGATGAAGCTCTTTTATCCATGTACTCCATTCATCCAGGAAACAATAAGATGTACCAGGACTTAAAATCTAAGTTCTGGCGGACACGAATGAAGAGGGAGATTGCAAAATACGTATCCGAGTGTGATACATGTCGGTGGGTTAAAGCTGACCATATGTGGAAAGCGGGACCACTTCAACCGCATGGAAGTGGGAAGACATAAGTATGGACTTCATTGTCGGTTTACCCATGACAAGCAACAAGCATGATTCTATTTGGGTAATCGTTGATCGTTTGACCAAGATAGATCATTTTATTCCAGTCCATACCAAATATGTGGCAAAGAAGTATGTGAAGCTGTTCATCTCGAGAATTGTGTGTTTACACGGGGATCCCCGCACCATCGTGTCTGACCGAGGTGCATTATTCGTATCCAGATTTTGGGAGCAACTACATGCTTCACTGGGAACCAAGTTAATTCGGAGTTCAGCGTATCATCCGCAAACTGATGGTCAAACAGAGAGAGTAAATCAGATTTTAGAGGATATGCTACGAGCATGTGTCATCAATCATGGGAAGAATTGGGACGACCATCTACCATTAGCAGAATTCTCATATAATAGCGGTTATCAATCCAGCATCAAGATGGCCCCGTATGAAGCTCTTTATGGCCGGAAGTGCCGCACACCGCTGAATTGGTGTGACTCTGGCGAGAGAGTGGTCTACGGGATTGATCTTGTGAATGAAGCCGAGGAACAAGTGCGAGTGACTCAAGCCAACTTAAAGGCTGCTCAATCTCGGTAGGGGAGCTATGTAGACAAACGACGTTGACCTCTCCACTTCGACATTGGGGACCACGCGTATCTTCGTGTCTCTCCGATGAAAGGGGTTCAACATTTTGGAGTGAAGGGAAACTAGCTCCGCGATTCATCGGGCCGTTTGCCATTGTTGAAATATGCAGACCCGTGGCCTATCGTCAGGAGTTACCACGTAACTTTTGGGTATTCACAATGTTTTCCACGTCTCTCAACTGCGGAAATGACTTAAGTACCCAACCGCAGTTCATATGGAGAACATTGAGGATCTTCAACCGGATCTCACTTATTCTGAGTACCTGATACAGATTATCGACGAGAAGACTCGCGCCACAAGAAATCGGACATTGCAATTTTACAAAGTCTTGTGGAGCAACCACACCGCTGATGAAGCCACGTGGGAAAGCGAGGATTTTCTCCGTTTAAATTTTCCCGACTTGTCCAGTAGTCATTATCCCTTCTTCTTTCTTTTTGTAATCTCGTGACGAGATTCTATTAAAGGTGGAGCAATGTAACAGCCCTAACTTTTGTAAAGTTTGATTTCAACTTATGAAACAAAGTTATGGCGATAAACGACTACAGATGTGTCACATAAAATGATGAACACACAAATGGACATGTGAGGGAGTTAAAAAATTTCCCTAGCCCATGCTCAATACATGTTAACATAGGGGAAATAATTTCACTCTCAAAACTCTAACTCATGTGCACCTCCTCTATGAGTAGAGTGGAGGGAGTTTAAACACAATTTGAATTTTTTGAAGGAATTCATGTTCAGATTGCCCAAATGCACACAAATGAATTCACAGATGCATTTCCCATGTATGAATGAGCTCATGATCCAAACTTGGATATTTTTGGAGCCCGTATACCAATTAATCCGAGGAATATTCGAGGGAGAGTTCAAATTCAAATGTGTATTTGAAAACGAAACTAAACTTGATCAATTGTGAAATTTGAGTTTAGATTAAAATTCCTCACGCATGTTTGGTCTAACGTCCAATTTTGGTGGAATTTGGACAACGGCGGTGCGGGAAAATTAAAGCACAGAGGGGGGGAGATATTTGGCTGCTATGGCCCACATGTCAGCCACCCCACAGTGCAAACCGCCTCTGTTTTCATTTTTCTTCGGCCGAGCATGCGGCAACAGCTCCTACCGACGTACTTCCGACGCCAGCTCCTGCTTCGTGTGCTTTGCTCGGTCTAATCCTTCACGAAGCGAGTGCAACAAAGCTTCTTTGCTTCCTCCCCGTTCTGCCTCGCTCCCGTGCGTTTTTCTCCCGAGAAGAACACAGTGGCTGCTCTGTTCTTTCCCCGATCACACAGCCACCACCGGAGCTCAGTTGCTCAAGCTTCCCACAGCACATAGCAGCGCACCAGTGTGCTCTATCCGGCTAGCACTTTTCTTCCGTTAATCCGTGCTTTCTTGCGCCTAGAAACAGCAGAGTTGCCGCTGCTCCCATGTTGAAACCGAAGAAACCGAACTTGGTCACCGTGGGAAGCCTGAACCAAGGGTGATCACGCCCAAGCAAGCCACCCCATCGGTGCACCTACAACCCTAGTTGCTCACCTCCGAAGCTCAGCCCTAGCCATTGATCACAGAGGGAGAATTTCAAGATTTTCTCCCGGGCGGCACAAACTGACCCTGAGGTAAGGAATTGAAAAATTCGTCCTCAATTTATGTTGGTTTTGTTTCAAACTTCACACACGAGATCTTTACTACCTAGCACAACTTCTCCATCAATTTTAGACCGAGAAATTGAGTGTATAGCGAGGAATCCGAGTTCTTTTAAAGGGAATACCGCTGGACCACGTCGGGCGCACGGTGCTGATAGGTTTGGATTGCTCCCCGGCTCGTTTAAACCACATGTCGACCTTCTACCTGATCCCCAGGTGCTCTAGGGCCAAGAACCCGATAATTTGGTGAAGAAACGAGCCGCCGCAACATCACCGGAACCCTAGTTCTTGCTGTCATCGGTGCGCACTGGTTTCCGATGAGCTCCAGCCGCATCGCACGGCACCACCCAGTGCGATCACCGGCGCGACAAAGGGTTAGAGAGGACAACAAAGAAAGTGTATCACAGGATGATGAATCGCTAGAACTAGGCATGCCACATTGTGAAACAAAAGCAAGAGACTTATTGGGATTCTTACGTGAGACTATGTCAATTTCATGAGTTTTCAATTTAGAATATAGCACATCTAAAGTAAGTGTATTCATGACAGTAGGTTCACGAATAGATGTAACTTCCGTCTCCCAAATTTACATGTCTAATGCACTTAACAATTGCCTAGCATTTTCAGCATCGGAAAAATTAACATTGACACTACGCAAGTTGCTGAGAATTTTATTAAAGCGAGCAAATAAATCATCGATGGACTCACCTAGTTGCATCTCAATGCGCATATATTCTTTCTTGAACATATCTTCCCTTACCTCCTTGATCGTGTTGGATCCTTCGTGGTAGTCGCAAAGTGCTTTTCACACATTGTATGCAGATCGGAGGTGTGCAACACGATCGAAGTCGCTTTGAGTCAATCCTTGGATGATCAAGTTGCCAGCCTTGTTATTGTTGTCGACATCCCTCATGTTTGCAGCCGTAACTTGATCGTTTGATGGCACGTTGAAGGACTTGTAGACCTTTTCCAATATGGAGAATCCTTGCGCTTGTATGTAAGCCTCCATACGAGCCTTCCAAACCTGAAAATCAACGCCATCGAACATGTAAAGGTCCCAAAAAAATATGAATACAAGGAAACTCAAGTTTGAACACCATTTTGTTTTAAGTTTGTAAAAATCGGGACTTGCACACATGAGTGTCCCACCACTCTATCCTAGGATCAATTGAATGTTTGGGGGACAAAGTTAATTTAAAACCCATGTTTAAGCTCTCATGTGAAAGGGGGAATAAAACTCAGATTTTGAACTCAAATTGTTCAAATCAAATTTCAAATGAGGGCAACCAATAGGAATGCAAACTGTTGTGCTCAAAATCTCATGTGCAGCAGCCAAAACAAAAATAAAATTTCATATTTGAATTCCTTAGGTCCCAGTTAGTGGGGATGCAAAGTTTCAAAAATTTTGGAGATACTTTGCGAGCTATTTAAAAGAGGATTATAAATTGCATAGGAATTCAAATACAAATTTAAATTTGGATGAAACTTGCTCAAATATCCAAATTGGGTTCAGATTGTAGCCCCACACAACTGAATTTGATCATGTTCCAAGTTTGAGAGATTTTGAAGAGATAAGGGGGAGAGTGGGACCTACTTGTCATACGTACCCAAAATATCTCTACAGAGGATCTGAGTCTCTGTTTTGCTTCTCCCGGGGGATCGACAGCAGCTGCTCACTTCGACAGCACACCGGCAGCCGGTCGACCTCTTCCACAACCGACTCCAGCACTGATTCAACCCCCCTTGGTGTTCTCATCCCTTCATTCCGTGCTCCTTTTGCCCACAGGACCGAGAACTCGCTCTGTTTCTCTCGCTTCCGCACAAGAAAAGGAGTTGTACGCCGCCACTGCCTCGATCACTCGTGCAACCACGAGCTAGCGTGCAAGCCTCGGCAGAGTGGCAAAATGGCACCAGGGCATCTCCCTCTCCCTCCTTGATGCGCCACCTACCGGTGTTCATCTCTCCTACCCCGGGAACACCGTGTCCGCGCTGGCGGCCGAGTGAGAACCGATGAGGAGGCTCCTGTTGACAGCTCAACCTAGCGCTTGTCACGGCCAAGTACCGGCGCCCTTGGACGCGCCAAGGCACCGTGCTACTCTCCTAACAAGCTCAAGCCATGCCATGGATGACCAAGAGCGAATTCCGGGGTTTTGCTCTGATGGGCACAAACAGAACTTCCGGTACGGTACTATCAAATTTGATCTCATTTCTCGTTCTTAGGTCGCAAAATCTTGCACACGGGACCTAAAGTAGTCGGCGATCATTTGCTCTTCACACCTTTAGCTTCGAAACGCACGTAGACCGCACAAATTCTAGGTTTTCCGAGCTCAAACGTGGCAGAGGTCTCGGGTGCACGGTGACAACCTTGTTGGAGTTGTTCCCGAGCAAGTTTGAGGTCACGTCGATCATCCTTGAGGTCCACTGGTGCTGTAGGGCCATTTTACCGAGCATTTGGCGGGCTAAGTCAGCCGGCCGACGCTGCCAAAGGTGAGCCGAGCCGCTGCATCGTCGCAAGAGGGGTTAGGGACCTCGCCGGCCAAGCTTCACCAAGATGTTCAGCACTTGATTTTAGTCCCTGGTGGCAAGCAAAGGCTCGGGAGAAGGTCGGGAGACCGAGGTCAGTGGAGCTCCAGCGACCTAGCAGCGCACGCGAGAGGAGTCTGGAGAAAGAAGGAAGCCGGTCCCACATGTCAGCGGCTGGAAATTTAAAATATGGATTCTCTGTGGCCCCAGATTGTTCTGTGGCTGCACGGGTTCACTCTGTGACTCGGTGTGTCTTCGGCTGAGAGCACGCCACGTGGCCCCGGACTCACTAGCAGACATTTAAACATTTTTAGGAATTCCAGATTTCAGTTCAAACTTTGAACAACCACAACTTTGTGTAGGGTGTACAAAAATTGTCAATTAAATTTTGTTGGTTTTCTCTCAGAGAGTACTATCCAGGGGTGCATCCCAATATTTATGAAAATCCCTGGATTGGGCTCATTAATTCATGTAAGGAAAATTTTGTAGGATTTATTCCAGGAGTTATGTGTATTGGAAAATTCCCAAATTTGGGCAGGGCATCCTTCCAAATATACTTGAACTCCAGTAAAAAATTCAGAGGCATTGGACCTCATTTGCTTGGACAAATGTGGTGTTAATTCCTTATGTCTCTGAAAATTGGAAAATAGAACAGAGCCCATTTTCAGATTTTCCCCAATTCTTGTAAAAATCATATCTTCGTGTAGGAAGCTTCAAATTTAGTGATTCAAATTGGGTTAGATTCAGAATAAAAAACTCTATCAAAATATGCAACCCAATTTGTATGAAAGTCAATAATTAATTCTGCAAAATGCTTTGAAACTTTTCAGTAAAAGAATTTTATAGGGAATTTGATTCATCCAAAAATCCTCAAATTTTGCCAGAATATTCATTAGGATATGATTGACATTCTAGAAAATTTTAATCTCATTTGAAGTTGAATTGAGTTGGAATTTTCTGAGTGCAATCTTCTGTACTCTAAATTGTCCAGAAACTTTTTCAGGAAACGATCCCACATTGTAAAATCAGTTCTGGGCAATTCATAGCTCCAAAAATATTTAAAAATTTAGCCATGCTCTATGAGTTATACTTGAAATTTTAGTTCACTTTATTGGGCATTAAAATGCACAGTACTTCAGAATTAATTCTTTTTAGTAGAAATGCTTAAGGAATTATTCTAATGGAACTACTCAAGTAAAAGGTCTGAATTTTGGATCAAAACAATTTTATGTGACCAGGAACTCACATGTAAATTTTCAGCTCAATTTGAGCCTTGGATCTTCCTTTCCTTGTTCTCCAATCTATTGTATGTGAGAACAACATGGGGGTTAGTGCGGGAATTATAGGAGACACAATTTCTTTCCACTTTAGCTGCAATTCGGCAAGCTAAGTCCCTGTGTAGTGTATGACTTCCTGTAAGAATTTCGAAGTCATTGGAGATCAGGATCTGTAGTTATAACCAAATCATGTTAGATGAACTTATATGTTCAATAGGAACTAAGCTAGGGATGTAATGAAACATCTAAGGCAGATTTAGTTCCTTTGATTTCATTGCACAACAGAGGCAACAACATCATCCTAGCATCTCCACACAGCCTCTGTTCTTAAGAAGTTTAAATCTCTTAAGTCTTTAAAGTGCATTATAAAATATTATGCATATACATGTCGATAGGGTTCACGACGACGGACTTAAGGTGGAGTCATCCCTTGATGTGTGGATCACATGAGGAAATTCAGCAAGATCAAGGGATAGAAGATCACTAACTGTTATTATATACTACTACCCTGCAAAACAGGCAAGCTCTGGTTTGCATTAGCCTTTTTATAAATTTTACTGTTTTGAGATCTTACTTTGAGCACTTACTTCAATTATGCATTAAAGTCTTGTTTGAAAACCCAAATGCATAGCCAAGAAAACCCTGGTTTGGGCTTAGGTTTGTTAACCTCGATTAGCCACTGCAATGCCAAGTTAGTGTAGGACTCGGTACAAGTCGAGTAGTTGGAACTGCTCGCGAGAATAGGCGAGAGGCACACTAGTCGGGTAAAGATAGCAAATGGAACACATGGCAATAAAAATGAGACCAAGCGGAGAGGAAGGGCAGCAAGACGTTGGGACCTAGGTGCCATAGCTCCGCTCGTGTCGGTTGAGGACCGAGCCGTGTGCGGGCCTGTTGAACAAGCTAGAACAGTACTGAAGACCTACCGGATATATGGGAACTGGGAAACCGATGTAACTCGGGTAGCTGGGTGTTGAGGCATAGCTGGTTGTTCAGAGGGTAGGTTGAGAGCTTTTGGTGTAAATCAGCTGGCGGCACTGCGGATGCGCGCGCAGAGACCTCTTGCTCGGGACGATTGGACCGGCTCAACATTTGGCTGACGGATGAAAGGTGGTTGCGTACGACGTCCGTGATGATTGCTGTAGGCAACATCGAGTACGGGTGTACGTGACGGGTTATTCGGGTAACCCTGCAGGTGTAAATCGATTATAATCGCCGTCCCTCGCGGTCAGTGAGTACCACTTGTTCACTGTACCGTGACGTAGAAAGAACAGGATAGTTCCATGTTAAAATGTTGCTGATTGAAAGATGGACTTTGATTGTTAATGATTTGCTGTAGTTTAGATCTAATTAAAGTTACTTTCAACGTTAGGCAAAGCACATGAGAGAAATGTGTTTCTTGCTTGATTGCAGCTCTCTTATGTGTCTTGGCATGAGGTTTTCTCCACACTTGCTGCTAAAACTTGAAAGTAAGAGCAAACTAAATAGGCGTGTCTTTGGCAACTTATCTTCTTATTTCACATTGCAATTCTAGCATGTAAAGTTACATGTTTAGGTGAGACGGGTCAGACTTGCTGAGCCTATGTGCTCACGCTTGCTACATGAGTGGTTTTGCAGGTTAACTTCGGTGCTTAAGAGGAGGTTGTCCGGTGAGACTCAGAGACTTCCGAGTCGTTTTACACATGGAGAACCCGGCTGCTTCCGTATGACTTCATGTTGCTAGCGAGAAGAGTCCGCGGGCTGGACCTCTCCGCGAGTGCTTAGTAGATATGAAACGTGAGAATAATTAGTCTTCCGCTGTAGTTATTTGATGTAAATTATTTACAAAGAATACATGTGAGCTTCCGCCTTTGATTTATGAAATACATATTTCCTTATATGTGTGCTGTTGTGTGCCGCGTATCACGGCACCACCCAATGTGATTCCCGGGCGAGCGGTACGACCCTGTGATCGGGTCGGGCCCCTGTCAGAACACACAAGGTTTTGTGGAGTATTTCTCCATGTTGATTAACGAAAACACGTACAAATCAATGAGATTAGAGTATTGTGGCTCTGATACCAATTGTAGGATCGAATAGCACGTGAAACGCTACCGGAGGGGGTGAATGGTAGATTAAAAACTTTTTTGTGGAAGCTACAAAACCCTCGGCAGAAAATCGATCTGATAAATAAACCATATCTGCAACTGTTTTTGACATGTTAAAACGTGACTAAACTAGTGTATATTATAGAGAATCAAGTTATGAAGCCACTGCAACAAGAGTCACATGAAAACACTAAGTAGAACTTGAGTTATGATCAATAGACTAGACGAAGGTCAATCTGTTCTACCCGATTTTAAAAACAGATCTGCAATGCTGCAAAGAAACTCGAATAGATCAAAAACAAAAAATCCAATTACCGTGAAATTTTTATATATGATATATAATCAAGTTTTGAGACATCCCAAAAAGAATCACGTCAAGTGAATCAGTAAAACACGAGTTATGATTGAAATACCGAAGCAACATCGGTCTGTCCAGAAATTCATCGAGGAAAAACTGTCTGAAACAAATCGGACAAACAAGGCACCAAAGCTCCTCTAAACTACGAATTTTAGTGATAAAAACTCAATAGAAGCAGCCACAGTTTGTGCTCTCCACGAGCCTTGGCCTCTCTTGCTTATATAACCAGCCCTAAAGCCAACCCAATTCAAACTAGGACTCCAACTTCTACTTGAATTTAAACTCTAACTTTCCAAAACTGCTCAAGACTCTTCTATACGCAGATAGAAGCATTATTAAGACATTTCAAACACCTTAGGAACGTCCCAAACATTACTAAAACAACTCTACTTCATGCCTAGCACGAAATCCTATTATAACCAACTCGAAACTTTCCATAAACAAACCATAACCACCTCAGCCGCTGCTTGAGCGCAAAATCCAGCCGGTTGAACCTTTTCAACCATATCTTAACTTTCATATCTCTTCACCACGCCTTGGAACAATGTAGCCATGTCCATTCACCCCTTGGATACGTGCAAACACTTTTCAAAACGTTCACAACACCTTCATATGCATTGTTCTTGACCCAATCATGTTGCGTGACCTCCCGATCAGCTCAACCACAATTCCTCTCGAACTTGGTTGTTGAACCTCATCTTCTCCCTAAGACTAGTTCAAGGATCTCCATCACCAGCCATGTATTGACCTCAAACAACACCTTCACACGAACAAACATCCACTTTTTTTCGAGCACAAGTTCGCGACTTGACTCACGTTAGTCCGAAAACCACAACACCTTACATGAGCACCTCACATAAACATGTTGCAAACCATAGCAATGTATCAACCACCATAATCATCCATAACACATCAAATACTTAGTAAGAGAATACTAGGAGAACATTCCATAAGCCAAGAAATAAGTTCGAAACACTGCAAGTAAAAAATAGAGTGGCTGAAAATTAAACACTATGAAAACAGCTGCTCTGCAGTGACAGTTACTCCTAAAATGCAATGAAAAAGGTTGGACAATCCAAAGTGGGTATTTCGGCAATATTCAAAACTTTGAATGTAAGTCTCACTTTTATTCTAATTTCCAATGTATTCACACATAGGTCTCACGATTAGCAGGCATCCTATAATGCCTCTTAGCTATAGGTGATGTTCCGGGTACTAAATCAATGGCAAACTCGATGTCACGATCAGGTGGCATACCTGGCAGTTCCTCCAGAAACACATCTGAATATTCTTGAACCACCGGAATATTTTCCAATGCCACTTCTTCCACGTGGTTCAGCATTGCCTTCTCGGTTGCAGGTTTGGCTGCCTCGAACATGATACGAGTACCGTGCTCACTTGTCAACTGCACAACCCTCTTAGCACATTGAATCACTCCATTTTACTTACTTAACCAGTCCATTCCATGTATTATATCAATCCCTTGGGAATCCAAGACAATGTGGTTGGCAAGAAAGTCTACCCCCTTATTTTAAGACTTACTTTTGGAATAGAATTTAGAATTGAAAGAAGCGATTTCCCAACTATATGCATCAAGGTGTAGGAACTAAGCAACTTCTTTTATTAATATCATCCTATATGAGGATATGAGCAAGTGCTGAAGCATCTCACATCCCTCTAATATGTGTCGATGTGGACATTCGCTGAAGCATCCACAACTCAGACCTAAACATGCAAACATAAGCAATCATCACAAAAGTTCAGCACACCACTCTTATTCAAACTACTACAATCTAAGCGTTCTTATTACAACTTTATTCAATAGGGAAACTAAACTTAATCATGAGAACCGGTGTTGTTCTCACCGTGTGGCGGGGGTGGTCCATACATGGGCGCACGCCATGTTGAGTCGGCAGTCCATGTAGGGGTAGGTGACGCTGGTGCTCCATTTGTTCCTGCATTGGCACGAGTCTCCTCTTGTTTCTCCAGCAAGTACAACTTCTTGCAGAGGTAACAGATCTCTTCTTGTGCGCTTGCATAGCAGTTTCTGAACTCCACGAGCATCCTCTGAGACTTGTCAGCAGCTTGTGGGTCAGAAAGAGCTCATCCATGGGGTCCAATTATCTCCCTTGTACCACTCTTCCGATATGGGTGCAGCTCAAAGGTAGTGTTCTCAAGCTGCCCACGGAAAGCGTAGCACGGTCCGATGAGTGCATCTCATGCAACATCATCAACAGCTTCTGCCCTTGTAGCTCTTCATGTGGGTCCTTACTCTATGTTTTAAGCAACTTGAGCTAATGGAGAGTCCTTACTCTATGTTTTAAGCAAATTTTATAACCCTCGCATAATTTACATCGAGACTCCACAATCAAACAAGAAACGCTTCATCTCAATGCCACTTGCCTGAGGAGAAATTAACTTTAGTGAGCTACCCTAGACCCATACATACCTTGCGCCATCAATGCTGAGACTCCACATTCAAACAAGAAACGCTTTGTCTCGATGCTACTAGCCCAAGGTAGAAAGTAAATATAGTGAAGGTGTTGATCTTCCCTCATCTCCAATATGAGGATTACTCAGGAAGCATAGTAACTTTTCCCCAGTTTATTACTACGTCACGACTCAATGTACAAGTATGCTCACTACCACGACCGACGATGATTTGAATCAAAAACACCCGGCTGACACGACACATACGCCCGTCCGAGATCGGTGATCAACCAATCCCCTCAACGTCGTATGTGGCAACCTTTCACACGACACCCAAATATCGAACCCGTCCCACCGACTTGGACTAAGCCTCACTACAGCAAACCCTTGTAGAGCCGACTTCTCTCTCCTTTCAGCATCTACATAAGACGGTGGGGATTGCCTCGACACCTAGGTTAACACGTTACATCGGTTTCCTAGGTCCCATATAGCCAGTATGCATCTGGTACACAACTCAAACTTGTCCAGCGGAGCCGCTCACAAGAACGGGCCTTAATCGACTCAGACAGAGACTAGGTTCACAGGAGCATGTCCTTGAGCCTTCCGTCCATACTGCCCGGTCTCCATTTCCCAATTAAGTGGATCAATTCCCAACTCTTCCGATTGATAACCCTTAATCCCGGTTCACGAGTAGGAAACGGCCTACTCGAGTTATGCCTCTTTTAATCCACTTTTCTTAACTCGATCACAACAGTTATAATTAAGTAAAAACCTACTCTAAATCAAACTCCAGGGATTTATTGGTTCATGCATGTGGAGTGTCATACCAACTAGACTTAGTGCAATAATCAAAATGCTAGACATTATAAAGTGAATACAAATAGAAACTTGTAAATTTTGATGCAAACCGGGGCTTGCCTTGGTTTTGCAAGTGATTAATAGTACATATATCAGTTAGAATCTTCTCTCCCTTGAGGATTGATCAACTTTTCCACACTTCAATGGATGTACTCCGTGGAACTCTTACCGATATGAATATGCACGAGTTTATAATGGAAATTAGGAATTAAAGACTTGAATTTGTTAATAACAGAGGAATGTGTGGAATTCTAAGAATGACTTTGGGATCCCTGTTGTGCAGCTAAATTAAAGGAAAACTCTATTTGTCATAGGCAATGAAGTCTTAGTGTTCGTATGTTGTCTAAAGGAGACATAAGGTGGCTGAAGTGGTTTTGGATGAAACTGAACAACCTGATCTCTAATGGCTTTGAAATTTTTACAGGAAGTCCTACACTACACAGGAACTTAGCTTGCCAAAGTGCAGCTAAATTGGATGGAAATGGTGTCCCCACTAAATCCCCCAATAATTCTTATACTTTTCTCACATGCATAAGCATGGGGAACAAGGACAGGAAGATCCAAGACTGTAAAGGTCCCAAAATTTTGAATACAAAGGGACTGAAGTTTGAACACCATTTGGTTTCAAGTTATGAAAATTTGGACTTGTTTAAATTTTTCCACATATAATGACACACATGAGTGTCCCACCACTCTAGCCTAGGATCAATTGAGTGTTGGGGACAAAGTTATTTTAAAACCCATGTGTAATCTCTCATGTGCAAGGGGGAATGAAATTCAGATGTTTAAACTCAAATTGTTCAAACTCAAAGTTCAAATGAGGGCAACAATAGGAATGCAAACTGTTGTGATCAAAACCTCATTTACAGCAGCCAATCCAAAAATCAGGTTTCATATTTGAATTCCTTAGGTCCAAATTAGGTGGTAGGCAAAGTCTCATGAATTTTTGAAGATATTTGCTATCCATTTTTCCAAATAGACCTAAATGTACAATGAATTCAAATACATATTTAAATTTGGATGAATTGGGCCCAATTATCCAAAGGCAGTTCAGTTTTCAACTCCACACAATTGAATTTCATCATTTGCAAATTTTGGAGATATTTTGGAGAGATAAGGGGGACAGTGGGACCCACTTGTCAATGCACCCAAATATCTGAAACAGGGTCAATTCTCTCTGTTCCACTCGAAGCAACGGAGACAGTGCCGAGCCAGCTCCAGGTGACACCGAGGGGCGACCGGGACACCTTCCCAGCAGCTGAAGCTCCTCCTTGGATTGTTCAACATGATCAGCGGATCGAGCCGTGTCTGTCTTTGCTCACGAGCAGAACACCGACGTCCTTCTCTCCCTCACAACGAACAGAGCGCCGCTCGCTGTCACCACACCGCCGATCATTCAGCAACCCACAACCTCGTGCGAGGAGGCTAGTGAGTAGCAAAATGGCACCAGGGCCTCTTCCTCTCCCTCCTCGATGTGCCACCAACCGATGTTTGGCCTCCCTACCCCGGGAACGCCATGTCCGCGTGGCGGCCGAACGAGAACTGATGAGGAGGATCCCGTGGACAGATGAGTCTAGCGCTTGTCACGGCCATGTACCTGCGCACATGGACGCGCCAAGGCACGTGCTACTCTCCTTCGAAGCTCAAGCCAAGCCATGGACAACCGAGCGCGAATTTGAGAAAATTTCTCCGGCGGGCACAAACCGATCTTCTGGTATGGTACTCTCAAATTCGATCTCAATTCTCGTTCTTAGGTCGCCAAATCATGCACACAGGACCGAAAGTAGTCGGCGATCATTTGCTTTTTACAACCCTAGCTTGGAAACGCACGTAGACCGCACAAATTCTAGGTTTTCCGAGCTCAAACGTGGAGGAGGTCTCGGGTGCACGGTGAAACACCATTAGCCGTCGTTCCCGAGCCGTTTTGAGGTTATTTCGAGCTTCCTCATGGTTCACTGGTGCTGTAGCGCTGTTTCACCGAGCTTTTGGCAGGCTAGGTTAGCCGGCCGACGCCGCCGAAGGTGAGCCTAGCCGCTGTGCCATGCAAGAGAGGTTAGGGACCTCGCTGGCCCAGGGAAGCTCCACCAAGATGCTCAGCACGTGATTTTAGTCGATGGCGGCGAGCAGGGGCTCGGGCAGAGGTCGGCAGACCGGTTTCCGGCGAGCTCCGGTGACCTAGTGGTGCGCGCGCGAGAGGCGTCGGGAGGAAGAAGAAGGAAGCCGGGCCCCAGCAGTTAGTGAGAGGGAAATTAAAAATACTGATCCCCTGTGGCTATCGGATCCAGTGTGACTGCACGCCTGGAACTGTGTAGCTCGTGTGTCTTTTTTTCAGAGGGTGACACATGGCCCGGGCCCAGCAGCAGACATTTGAACTTTTCTCTGTTTTCAGATTTCAGTTCAAAGTTTAAATAGCCATAACTTTGAATAGGAATGTCCAAATATTGTAAAACAAATTTTTGTGGATTCCCCTCAGAGATTACTATCCAGGGGTGCATCCCAATATTTATGAAAAATACCTGGATTTGGCTCATTAATTCATATAAGGTAAATCTATTAGGAATTTTTTCAGGAGTTATGTGTATTGGAAAATTCCTAAATTTGGGCAGGAGATACTTCCAAATATACTTGAACTCCATCAAAAGTTTGATAGGCATTGGACCTCATTTGCTTGGCCAAATGTGGTGTTACTTCTTTATGTCTCTGAAAATTGGAAAAATAGAATAGAGCTCATTTTCGTGTTTCCCCAATTCTTGTAAAAATCATACCTTTGTGTAGGAACCTCAAAATTTAGTGAATAAAATTGGGTTAAATTCAGATTGAAATACTCTAGCCAAATATGCAACCCAATTTGTATGAAAGTGAATAATTAATTCTGGAAAATTCTTTGAAGCTTATCAGTAAAAGAATTTTTGAGGGAGTTTTGTTTATCCAAAAATACTCAAATTTGGCCATAATAATCATTAGGATGTTATTGAACTCATGTAAAAATTTCATATCAATTGAAGTTGAATTGTTTGGGAGAATTCAGATTTCAATGTACTGTGTTCAAATGAATACAGAGACTTTTCAGAAAATGTCCCAGAGTTGGAAAAATCATTTATAGGGAATTCTTAGCTCCAAAAATCCTAGGAAAATTCATTCTGACTCTATGAACTATAATTGAAGTTGTAGTTCACTGAGTTGGGCATGAACATGTGAGTTACTTCAAAATTAAATTCTTTTTGCTTAATTGCTTAGGGAATTGTTCTGAATAAAACACTCAATGAAAAGTGTTCATTTTTGGTCCAGAACACTTTCATGTGACCAGGAATTCACATGCAAATTCTAAGCTCAAATGGAGCCTTGGATCTTTCTGTCCTTGTTCTCCAATCTTATGCATATGAGAAAAACATAGGGATTAGTGGAGAAATTATGGGAGACCCAATTTCCCTCCACTTTAGCTGCAATTTGGCAAGCTAAGTCTCTGTGTAGTGTATGACTTCCTGTAAAAATTTCGAAGTCATTGGATATCAGGATCTGTAGTTCTACCCAAATCATTCTAGCAACTTATATGTTCATTAGGAACTTAGCTAGGGATGTAATGAAACATCTAAGATAGATTTAGTTCATTTAATTTCTTTGCACAACAGAGGCCACAATATCATCCTATAATCTCCACACAGCCTCTGTCTTAAGAAGTTTTAATCTCTTAAGTCTTTAAATTGCATTATAAAATATTATGCATATACATGTCGATAGGGTTCACAACGACGGACATCGGCGGAGTCATCCCTTGACGTGTGGATCAGTTTTGGAAATTCAGAAAGATCAAGGGATCGAAGATCACTAACTTCTATTATATACTACTACCCTGCAAAATACGCAAGCTCCGGTTTGCATTAGCCTTTATATAAAGTTTACTGTTTTGAGAAGTTACTTTGAGCACCCACTTGAATTTTGCATTAGAGTCTTGTTTGAAAAACCCCAAATGCATAGCCAAGAAAACCCTGTGTTGGGCTTAGGTTTTTAAACCTCGACTAGCTACTGCAATGCTCAGATAGTGTAGGATTCGGTACAAGTTGAGTAGTTGGAACTGCTCGCGAGAATAGCCTAGAGGCACACTACTCGGGTAAAGATAGCAAATGGAACACATGGCAAGAAAAATGAGACCGAGTGGAGAGTAAGGGCAGCAGGACGTTGGGGCCTGGGTGCCATCGCTCCGATTGTGTCGATTGAGGACCGAGCCGTGTGCGGGCCTGTTGAACAAGCTGGAACAGTACCGAAGACCTACCGGATATATGGGAACCGGGAAACCGATGTAATTCGGGTAGCTGGGTGTTGAGGCATTGCTTGTCGTCCATAGGGTAGGTGTAAATCGGCTAGCGGCACTGCAGATGCGCGCGCAGAGACCTCTGCTCGGGACGATAGGACCAGTTCTACATTTGGCTGACGGATGAAACGTGGTTGCGTACGACGTTCGTGATGGTTGCTGTAGGCAACATCGAGTACGGGCGTACTTGACAGGTTATTCGGGTAACCGTGCAGGTGTAAATCGATTATAATCGCCATCCCTCATGGTCAGTGAGTACCACTTTGTTCACTGTACCGCAACATAGAAAGAACAGGATAGTTCCATGTTAAAATGTTGCTGATTGAAAGATGGACTTTGATTGTTAATGATTTGATGTAGTTCAGAGCTAATTAAAGTTACTTTCGACCTTAGGCAAAGCACATGAGAGAAATGTGTTTCTTGTTTGATTGTGGCTCTCTTATGTGTCTTGGCATGAGGTTTTCCCCACACTTGTTGCTAAAACTTGAAAGTAAGAGCAAACTAAATAGGTGTGTCTTTTGCAACTTACCTTCCTATTTCATACTGCAATTCTAGCATGTAGAGTTACATGTTTAGGTGAGACGGGTCAGACTTGCTGAGGCTATGTGCTCACGCTTGCTATATGAGTGGTTTTGCATGTTAACTTTGGTTCTTAAGAGGAGGTTGTCCGGTGAGACTCAGAGACTTCCGAGTCATTTAACACGTGGAGAACCCAGCCGTTGCCGTATGACTTCGTGTTGCTAGCGAGAAGAGTCCGCGGGCTGGATCTCTTCTCGAGTGCTTAGTAGATATGAAATATGAGATAAACTAGTCTTCTGCTGTAGTTATTTGATGTAAATTATTTACAAAGAACATTTGTAAGCTTCCGCTTTTGATTTATGTAATACATGTTTTCCTTATATGTGTGCTATTGGGTGCCACATATCACGGCACCACCCAATGCGATTCCTAGGCGAGTGGCACGACCCCGTGATCAGATGGTCGGGTCCCTCTCAGCGTGGTATCAGAGCTGCATTGGTAATAGCGCACAGAATAAAGATTGTATTACGACAAAAACTTAGGTTACGGTGAGGATACGGTACTAGGCCCACATAAGGACTACTATTAGCCTAATATGAAGGTGGCAACCTAACTTATTTTCTATGTCGGAAAATCATGCATCTAGGGACGTTCTATGTCTTGGGGTGCACGTAAGCGCTGTCCAGCAGTGCGCACAAGCTGAAGGGTGGAGCCCCACGGGTGGCAGGTAACCTGGCCAGCTTTAGTATCCTCTACGACTCTTCATGTCGTTTGGGGTATTCGAGCAACGCCCTTCCTTGGCGTGCTACGGGCAAGTATTGGGAGACCCCGTCACGTGGTTAGTAACGTGAATGAGAGGGACCCCGGCCCGTATCACGGGGCCGAGCCACTCGCCCGGGAATCGCTTTGGGTGGTGCCATGTTATGCGGCACCCAACAGCACACATATAAGGAAAACCGTATTACATAAATTAAAAGCGGAAGCTTACAAATGTTCTTTGTAAATACTTTACATAAATTAGCTACAGAGGAAGTCTATAAACAGCTCACATTGAATAACTAATGAGCACTCGAGAAGAGGTCCAGCCCGCGGACTCCTCTCGCTAGCAGCACGAAGACATTGCAGCGGCTGGGTTCTCCATGTGTTACCTGACTCGGAAGTCTCTGAGTCTCACGGGACAACCTTCTTCATAAGCATCTATGTTAACCAGCAAAATCACTCATATAGCAAGAGTGAGCACAAAGGCTCAGCAAGACTTAACCGTCTCTCCTGAGGCATGTAACTCTATATGAAAGTAACTTAAGACCTAAACATGTAAGTTGCAAAAAGACTCACCTACGAGTTCATCCTTTACTTTCAGATTTTAGCCATCATAGTAGTGACCTTGCGCCCAGCAATATTGGAACTCTACAATCAAACAAGAAATGCTTCATTCCAATGTTACTTGTCCCAAGGTGGAAATTAACTTTAGTTTGCTCTATCTCTACTTCAAACAAGGTTTTCATGCAATTCCAATAATCATAGCAGCAATTAAAACTTGCAAACTGTTCTCACACAACTTGCTTACTACGTCACAACACAGTGAGCAAGCGGTACTCATAACCGCGAGGGACGGTGATTCGAATCAAACACTGCCCGGATAAGTCGACACATACGCCCGCCTCTGAAGACCCAAATCTGGCGTCCTTCATTACGTCGTATGTGGCAACCTTTTGCAGGACACCCGACTGTAGAACCGGTTGCGCTGTCTCGGGCTCATAGGTCTAACGAGACGATGTGGTATGCCTCTACAATCCAGTTAACCTGGTACATCGGTTTTCTGGGTCCCATATAGCAGTAAGCATCCGGTACAAACCTCAATAGTTGCTCAGCGGGGCTGCACACACTTCGGTCTTTAACCGACACAGGCAGAGCTACTCGACCAAGACCTCATCTTGTCGCTGCCTAACCCTCCTGCCCGGTCTCATCTTTGGAAATATAAACTTTAGTTTGCCTCTTTCCACTATACCGTGTGATCCTGAACTATAGCTCGCGAGTAGATTCCAACTACTCAACTTCTACCGGATGTCCTAACCTATGTAGCACGGCATTATTCTACAGCGGTGACACGACTTCTATCCTTGAATCCAGGGTTCATTTGGTCATGCATTTGGAGTATAAAACATTACTAACTTAATGCACATACAAACTCTAAACCATAATAATGAACAAGTAAAACTTTATAAAACAACTAGATGCAAACCGGAGCTTGCCTTGGTTTTGCAGGTGACTAAGTATCAATTCAGTTAGTGAAGACCACTTGTGGCTTGATCACTCGCTTTCCTTCTTCTTTGATCTCCACTTCAATTGCTTCACAATCTGCACGTAGATGCTATACATTATGAATATGCATATATGTTTAATTGTAAAAAATTTGCTATCAAGTTCTAATAATAAGTTTAAAATTGGAACTCTATTTAAGAATTTAAAATGACACTGGTGCTAGAGGTTCGGGTTTGAGTTAAGCAACATGATCAAGTGATAAGTGCATTTCACCATTTGTGTGTTACTCATCTAATGAGGTTGAACAGAACAGGGGCTAACTAACATCCTAAAGAATATTCTGGCAAAATTTTAGGATTTTTGGATGAACCAAACTCCCTCTAAAATTCTTCTGCTGAAAAGATTTAAAGAATTTTCCAGAATTTAATAATGATTCTCGTACAAATTGGGTTGCATATTTGTATAGAGTTTTTCAATCAGAATCCACCCCAATTTGAATCACTAAATTTGGAGCTTCCTAGCAAAAGTTATGAGGTTCTAAAGTTTGGGGCAATTCTGGAATTCAAATTACCTGGGAAATGTTCAAATTTCTGACAGCGGGACCCGGGGGTGATGTGGCGCCTTCTCATGCATCGACACACGAGGCCACAGGGTTTTTCCGCACAGTTACGAACTGATCCGGTGCAACAGAGAATCCCGGTTCTCCGGACAGACGCTGACATGTGGGTCCTCCCCCTCTCCGTCTGCCTTCAGCCCCCCGCGCTCCCGCACCGCCGAGCTCTCGCTGGGAGAGGGTTCCCGTGCCCCGAACTCGCTGCTTTTCGCCGCCTCTACGTAATTTCATGCGGGGAACCCGTTGCCGGCCTTTCCTCGGACCGAAGATAGCAGGAACCCTAGGTGCGACGGCGACCGTGGTTGCGGCATGTCCGGCGACGTAGCTAGGACGCTGTGCTGCACCAAACACGTCGCCGTTTTCTCGTACAGCACCACTGCACCGAGGAGAACACGAATCCAACCACTGATCTCGCTGAAACTCGCCGGAAGTACGATCTCACTGTCGGGCTAGGTCAAAAATCCGGTGAAATTCAAAAACTCGATGATCAGCGGCTCTGCTCGACGGTTCTCGGTGATTTTTGATCCTCTGAGCTTGCGCGGACGTCTAGAAGTAGGTTTCTAGGCTATGTGTTGAGTGGTGCAACGTTTGAGATGAATTTGCCGAGTTTCTCCACTCGGTTATTATTGCATGTCGGTGGCAAACGCAAAATTCCGGCGAGCCCAGTTCGTGACAAGCTGCAGGGTTGCGGTGAAGCAAGAATAGGTCTATGCGAACATTTTTGCTTTTGCAGCTCGGTGGGAGAATCTCTGTGGCGGCCGGGCGGCGAGTTATTACCGCGGCGACTTTCCTCGGTGCTGTGGAGGAAGATGAGCTCGACGCCAGGGTTCCCGTGGAGCTAGCTCCTGTTTCTTGCGTCGGTCACATTAAGGGAGGTCTGGCGATGCTGTGGAGAGGCTCAGCTCGGCGTACAACCCATCGTGCTGGCCGGGCGCCAGTGGACCAGGGGTGGCGGTCTGTCGGAGGCCGGAGTGCTCGTGAGAGGAGGCAGCAGCGAAGGAGCTTGGGTGGCGGTCGAAGACCACACTTTGCCGAGTGCTGGCAGCTGGAAAAATCTTATCGGCACTGAGGCGGTTCGACAGGCGCTCGGGAGGTGGCGGCAGCGCTTGCCTCGGTGGCACTCCTCTATTGCACAGCGACTTCGAGTGGAAAACCCAGAGAACAGAGAAGATTACCTTCGGTTGTAAGTCTCCCCCTCTCCATGACAAGTGGGTCCCACTGCTTCTCTCCACCCCCAAAATATCTCCAATTTGGCACATTGCAAATTTCAGTTATGAAGAGCTGCAATTTGAAAGCCATTTGGAAAATTTGACGAGGTGTACTTCAGTTTCAAATTTGAATTCAAATTTCAATGAAATTTACAAGCCTCTTTGATATACATATCAAAGTACCTCCAAATTTTCTCAAAATTTGTTTTCCTCATAATTTGGACCTGAAGAATTCAAATATGGATTCAAACTTTTAATTTGGTGGCTGCAAAGGAGAGGGTTACAACCACAGTTTGCATCCTTCATTTAAAATGACCACCTTTGCATTCAAATGAACATTTGAATTCAAAGTGGACTCTAAATTGTGTGCTTGCACATGACAACATTCCCCTGTATAGAAAAACTTTTGCAAGTTCCAAATTCTTGAATTTGACTCAACTTTATTCATTATTCAAGTCTTGCCTTTACAAGTTTTTGGGACTTTTACATTCCCCCCCCTTAAAAAGAATCTCGTCCCCAAGATTCACAATTAAGAACAATGTGGGGAGGACAACTATCGGACTTATGCCTCCAATAACTCCGGATGATTGCGTTGCAAATACTCCTCGCTTTCCCATGTAGCTTTGTTGGACGTGTGATTTTCCCATAGCACCTTGAAAAATTGCAACGTCTGGCTTCTGGTCTCGTGAGTCTTTTCATCAATTGTCCGGGTTGGCTGCTCAATATAAGTGAGGTCCGGCTTCAAATCTGCTATGCCTCCCGTGAGAATCTACGTTGGAACTTTCAAACACTTCCGCAACTAAGATATCTGGAAGACGTTGTGAAAGCCCAAGAAAGTGACTTGCAAAAAATTGTTCATCACCTCACAACACCACAGCTCTTGTGATGGATATCTCATGAACACTTGTGAAGAGCAAGTAAACACCATCAAAAGGGTGATTAGAGGGGAAAACCCTAACTTCAAAAAGTGGGATTTATACACATAAACATGAAATTTTGAGCTCACCCCTAGACCTTATATATTCTTGGGAAGGCTCAGGCCAAGTTTCATACAAATCCAATACTTTTTGAGGCACTTTTGGAGGCATTTGCAAAAGGGGCCAATTTGAATGCAAATTCAAATTGCAGCCACTTTCATCACTTGAATTCAAAATTTGACTTCATATTCAAACTCAGCACATTTTTCTGAGTTAGTCCACCAATTTTTATCTTCATTGGACTTCATCTTGTCGGGAGCTAAATTTGCATTAATTCAAACTGAATTTGAATTGCAGTTCAAATGTGCAGCAAATTTAGCCAAACCAGTTTCAAATTGAGGAAATAAAATTCAAACCATGACTTTGGGGCTAAGTCTTTCATTCAATTGTGGGTAGCTGGGATCTTTTCAGTGAAAACAGAAATGAAAATTAGAAAAAGAAATAGAGGGGAGGGACCCACTGGACAGACAAACAGAGGCCAAACCGACTCGGTTCTCCGGTCGAACACCCTTAGGTCGCCAGCGCACGGTTGAACCCCACCCCAACAAAGTCGCCTCTGTGCCACCTCCTGCTCGGTGGCTGAGGACACCGGGTGCAACACTCGGTTAAAACGCCGGTCCACGCCGGTCCCCCCCTCATCCTCTCCGTTCTGCCCGCAAACAACTGAAGCAACACGCTCCGAGCTCGCCTCTCTCTGATCACTGGCGTTCGGGCGACACAGGCACTCTCGTGACCGACGATCAACAGCAAAGAGACGCGCCAGAGGCTGCTCGAACTCACGGTGAAAACCCTACCTCCTTTCGTGCCCTGTAGAGAAAGAATTTCGATGTTTAGTCCTCGGTGTTCAAAGAACCGAGCTAGCAAAAATCCAAAATTTGTGGTGATCGGTTCACCACCGCGTAAACCAAGCTAAGCACCTGTTCTACACGTCCCTACGGCCACCTAGGATCAAAGATCATCAAAAACCATCGAGTTTTGGCACTGCTATTCACGTTTTTCGAGCATCCGCCGTTTTAGCCCTAGGTCGATGGTGAAGTCCGAGCTCCAGCCATTTCCATGACAACCCGAGTTCATTTTCATGCTCAGCATGCCACAGCGGAGCTGTAGGAGCAAAACGTTCCGAAAATAAGGCCCTGAGTAGCTCGGGCGACATCGCCGGAGTGAGGATCGCCGCTGTCACCGTCACGGGTGTGGTTCCGGCCGTCGCCGAGCTTCGGTGAGGGCACCAACGTGTTCCCCAAGCAAAGTTAGGTACAGGTGGCGAAATCTGTCAGAGTTCGGGCAGCGAAATGGCCGGCGTGGAGTTCTCCGGCGAATCGCCGCCGCCGGAGTCGCGGGAGGTCGCGACGTAGACGAAGGGGGCCGGGTCCACCGGTCAGTCCCTGTTCTCTCCTGGGGATCCACTTTGCGGCCGGGATCAGGTGCGGCAGCGTGGGTAAAACCCAGTGGGCTGCGGTGTGGCCGCGATCTCAGTGGGCCGGTTTAAAGAGTGGGGCCAACCCGCAGAGTTTAAACATTTTGGGATTTTCCAGTTTAGTTCAAACTTCAAATGCATATAACTTTTGCTCGAAAGCTCCAAATTTAGTAAACTAAATTTTTCTGAATTCAGCTTTATGAGTACTTTCCAGCAACACAAATTTCAGATTATTAAACTTAATGGTTTTCCAGAAGCAAATCCCTAAACTTTAAACTGTTGGGAATTTTATCTGGAGAAATACTTTATAAAAAATTCTGAAATTTGGCTGGGCGGTTCATTGGAAAATCCTTGAGTCACAGTAAAGTTTTCAGACCCATCCAAGTTAATTTGGTCCCCCTAATGATGTGATTAAGTGAACTGCCCTGAGAAAATAGAAAAATGTACAGAAACATTTTTCAGATTTTCTCAAATCTTGTTTAGGACATAACATCATCTAGAATTCTTCAAATGACATGAAACCAATTCCATTAAAACCACCTCAAATTCTAGTGTCCAGAAAGTAATGGTTGAAGCCATGAAAACCCCTGGAATTCCTTACAGGCTCTAATATTGGCCAAATAGGCTTTTATTTGTACAAGGCTCAAATGAACTTTGTTTCAAATGAAACTTGGTCAAGACTCTGGTTAGGACCCTACCAAGCCACCATAAAAATTTCAAAGCCAGGGGAGAGGGCTAGCTAGGGTTATGGTTGTTACATATTTAATTAACACATTGCATGTAAATTGACATATAGCATATGGCTTACATGTAGTCGCTGAAGGCGAGGAAACTCCGGAAGTACTCGACTTTCTTATTCCGGACGAAGACCTAACAACTGACCAGCAGCAACAAGGCAAGCCCCGGTCTGTATTAACCATTTTTCAAAGTTTTTCTTTACGTATACTTAGTATGAGGTATATATATGTGCATTAGGTGTAGGATGGATGAAACCCCAAATGCATAACCAGATGTTTCCTATATGAGTGAGGGTAGTATCTAAGTCCTCGAGTAGACAGGCTATGCTTAATTATTCATAGAACTTCGGTACAAGTCGAGTAGTTGGAATCTACTCGCGAGTTAGGCTTTGGGACACACGGGATTGGTTCGAGTGATGTGAGATCATTTTAGTAAGAAAATGACACTAGGCAGGGTCTAGGGCGCAGCAAGAGGAAGTATTGTGTGATCAGCCCTGTCCGTGTCGATTGAGGACCGATCCGTGTGCGGCCCTGCTGAACAAGTATTGAACATACCGAAGGCATATCAGATATATGGGCCCCGATAAACCGATGTAGCCTAAACCTCCGGGCGTCGAGGCATAGCACACCGATTTATAGGTGTAGGTTGAGGGCGGCAAGGTGGAAATCTGCTAATGGGCATAGAGAGATGCTCCATGTAGGGAACCTCCTGTCTGTTTCGATGCGACCCGTTCGACGTTTGGGCTGTTGGGTGAAAGGTTGTCCCGTACGACATCGAGTGAGCGTGCTGTGCAGCTCTACGGATGGGCATACGTGACGTGCTATTCGGGTATCCCTGCAGGTGTATATCAAGTCGATTCGCCGTCCCTTGCGGTGATGAGTACCGCTTGTTCACTGCGTCGTAACGTAGATAAATTATGGAATGTTATGATTGAATTCTGCTGATATGTATAATTGTATTGCTACATGTGTGCCACCAAATACTGCTCACTAAATTTCATTTTGATGAACTGTTAAATTTTGGGCTAAAAGATGAATTAAGAATGAACTTGTAGGCGTGTCCATTTGCTGAAATTTACCATCCCATGTTCGTGTAAACTGCATGTAGAGTTTCATGCCTAGGTGAGTCGGTTAAGTCTTGTTGAGCCATCGTGCTCATGGTTGCTGCTATAAGTGTTTTTCAGGTGAGGAGTATCCCACGGACTCAGGTTACGAGTCCACCATCGAGCGCTACTCTCCATTGGGGACCACGGTTGAGTGGGAACCATACACGCCGCGCTGAGCTGGAGGAGTGCAGCTAGTGTGTGTTGCCCTAGGGCTGGGCAACCGACTTTTGCTAGGTAGATGGGCGTGAGTTGTACAAACTTAGCTTCCGCTGTTGTAATATAAACACAAGTTTGTAACTGAAGTATTGTACTACTTTGTATATTTTAGTTGGTTTTCTATGTAATACAATATCATTCTTATGATGTGAGCTGTCGGGTGTCGCATCATGTGGCACCACCCTATGCGATCCTGGATGAGCGGACCCCGGTCTACTACAGGCTGGAATCAGAGCCACATTGGGGTAGCACGTTAATTAAGGACTGTATTACGAGAAAACTTAGGTTACGGTGAGGATTCACTAGTTTGCCCAAGTAAGGACTATATTAGCATAGTTACTTAAAGTGGCAAGACTAACATATGTGTTATAATTCTGAATTTTTATTGTGTAACGACGCACCTACACTCAGGTATGAATTGTAAGGAACGCCACCGAAAGCGGTTCAATTTCGGTTAGCTCCCCTGACGAGGAACGTGGTTCAGGGATAGGTCTCACAGCTTGGTGTGAGACGTCAATATGAAACTCTTGGACTCTTCATGTTCCTGAGTTCATATGAAACGCTGATCCCTAGCGTGCATTAGGCAAGTAAGTGGAGACCCCATCGTGTGGTCAGTAACACGATAGTGTGTTCGTCTGGAAATAGCCCAGGAGGACATACGCAGCGCTTGCTATCGGCGTGCCCTGCAGGGCAGTAGGTGGTATCTGTTGGGGTGATAAAATTCCCAACCGTGATGACCCGTTCGTGCTCTACTCGGGTTCCCCGTCGTGTGGTGTTAAAACACGATCACGTACCTTGAGACGTGGCTTAACTCAAGGACGGCCGTATGGCAATGATACGGGCGTTTGTATTTACTTTCAAATATGGAACTGCCTGAAATGAAAATGACCTTTGAGTGCATCATTATTGGGGGTTCTTCTGCAGGTACTAACAACGTATGTATCCCGTGTAGTATACGTATGCGAGAGACCGTTTAGTGCCATAATTGAGACGTATATGCCGGTATAATCCGGTTAGGATTTTCTTTTTGTGAAGAACGTAGTACCAACAGATCATAGGCATGTGCATGAAAGATAATGATAACAAGGAACTAAAATCACCAAGTTTCAACAGTTAGGACCCTAGTGGGGTAGAAAAATTCAATAGTTGATCAGTGTAGTTCCAAAGGATTGAAAAACAGAGTGCTCTCTTTTGGGGCAGCAAGTTTGCTGAACTTTGACAGAGCATAACTCCCAGATTATTTAGCCAATGGAGGTGTGGGATATAGTTCTGGAAAGGTATTTAAGTACTCTACAACTTTGTTGCAGACTTCCAGAGCTGAATCACGACTTAAACTGGCTGAGATTCCAGAGAATTGCAAACTGTCCAGAACCAGGACAGATTTAAAACACTCTCTGGACTGTTCTGTTTTTCAAGCATAACTTCATGTAGCAAAATCTAAAATTGTCATATAATACATTTCTGAAAAGGGTAGGAGATGTGGTGAATCTTTGTAATTCAAAGTTTCTGTAATTTCAGCATGGAATTCAGTGGGAATTAGAGTTGAAAACAGCAACTTCCAAAGGAGGTGCTGTTGAAATTCTCCCAGAAATTCTGTTGACATTGGATTACCATAACTTTTAAAACAGAGCTGATCTGAGGGCAAATAAATACTCACTGGAAATATACTGAAGTTAACTTTAACTTTGGTATTCAGCTCGAGCCATGAAAATGCCCATCAGCAGGTCAAAATCTGGAATATGTAGCAACTGGTCATTCGGACAGAGGGATGACAGTTGAACTCATTCGAGAGATTGTTGTACCCAAGGGGGTTTGAGTACTTCCAATGGTGTAGAACATACTCATGAGTGGTTATCTTCAACTGGTGAAAGATTTGAGTATATGTCTTGCTCAAGTTTCTTTTGCTAGAGACCATGTTTATGTCGTATTAAAGATAAAAGGGTAGTATACGTGATGACAAAGCGATTTTAACATCTCATAGTGACCAAACCTAGTTGTGATGAACATCCAAAGAGGAAGTCCGTCAAGTTGGATTTAACTAGCTTGTATTTGGTCTGGTAATGGTGTAGCTTGTGCAAAGTTATTACATTATCTGTATACGAGATGTATCGCATGTTTTCACTATCATTATGTCTTATGCCTATTTTATTGGACTGCATGAAATATGTTGCGGGACTGATGTTTATTGTCGTATGGTTGCAGATGGTTCGCACTCAGACCACGCATGAGATTAGTGGCTCGAGCAAGCAGGGGGGTGATGACTCCCAGCCACCTTCGTATGACAGCACCCCGCAGCAACAACCACCACCGCCGCCTCCGCTTACACTAGCGGATGTGATCGCGGCCCTGGTGGGTAATCGTGAGGAGAAGACTGACCTGCTCCGCACGATCGTGCAGAATACGTCCCAGGCGGGGGGGGGGGCGTCAAGAGAGGGGGCCTCGTGAGCCCCGTGATGTGACGTACTCGGACTTCATGAGTACGCACCTCCGGTGTTCACTGAAGCAGCAGAACCCCTGGAGGCCGACAACTGGCTGCGGACAATTGAGTCCAAGTTCGGGATGCTCCAATGTACAGAGCGGACGAAGACCCTGTTCATGGTGCAGCAACTTCACGGTGCCGCTGGTGCATGGTGGGTGAACTATGTCGCCTCACTGCCGGCTGGCCACGCCGTGGAGTGGGAAGAATTCCGGGAGGCGTTCCGCGCCTACCATATCCCTCCCGAAATAATGAAGCGGAAGTTCCAAGAGTTCTTGGAGCTGAAGCAGGGCGGGAGGAGTGCCCATGACTACTCCCGCGCCTTCAACCATCTGGCGCAATATGCGTCGGATTATGTCTCCACCGAGGAGAAGAAGCGGGAGCACTTCTACCGGGAATTACATCCCGAGATGAAGACGCATCTCGTCCAATGCAATCGCGGCACGTTCAATGATCTAGTCAACGCCGTGATCATGCAAGAAGATGCTCAGCGGGAGTTGGCGGCTGAGCAGTGGAAGTGCAGCACTCCACCCCAGCAGTGGGGGTGGAGCTCCCCAGAAATACCGCATGGTTTATCGTACACCATCCGGTCAGCAGTGGCATCCACCGGCGCGACCTCAGCAGTTCGAGGGTCGTTCTTTCCAGTCACCCCCGTTCCGACTGCAGATGCCACCACCGAGACCGCAACAACAGCAGCAGCAGCAGATGGTACCCCGGGTGTTTCCACCGCCACAACGCGTCCCGGGTTTCCGTCCGCCGATCAGTGGAGGACCGGCTCGCTACAATTTCTTTACGTGTGGCCAGGTGGGCCATTTCTCCAAGGACTGTCCCCAGGGGCAGCAGAGCAGCGGGCAAGCCCAGTTCCAGGGTGGTGCTCGAGGCCGACCTCCCGTCAAGAAGGTTGGTCAGCAAACTGGGGGCGTTCGCAACCTCGACAATGAGGACGCCCCAGAGGGAGACAACGTGCTGGCGGATACGTTCACTCTCAACGATCAAGAAATTGTCATTTTATTCTATTCTCGTGTGACCCACAGTTTCATAAGTGCATCCTATGTGGCTAAGCATCAAATGCAAGTCTTCCCAACCGACTTCTCTTATATGATCTGCTCACCGGGAGGGAAGATTTCAGCAAATATGATGATTCCAAAAGCACCTCTGTGCTTAGGTGGGAATATATATCCCACCACCTTGATAATCCTTACGGGACAAAAAATTGATGCAATCTTAGGGATGTCATGGTTACGCTACCATGGCGCTGTCTTGGACACTCAGACACGGACGATTCATTTGAATTCTCCATTTTACCGTCCGCATTCTATGGTGTTAGACAATCCTGTCCAGGAGGTTTCAGCAATTAAAATACTGAAGCTCTCAAGTTAGAGGACATCCCCCTGGTCCGGGAGTACCCCGACGTGTTTCTGGATGATCTTCCGAGCATGCCACCTGAGCGGGATGTCGAATTCAAGATTGAGCTTGCACCTGGGAATACTCCTATCTCACGGAGACCATACAAAATGGCTCCGAACGAGCTGGCTGAATTGAAAGAACAGCTCAATGATCTGTTGAGCAAAGGTTTCATTAGGCCGAGTTCCTCGCCTTGGGGATGCTCGGCGCTGTTCGTAAAGAAGAAGGATGAAACCTTGAGGCTGTGTGTGGATTACCGGCCGCTCAACACTGTCACCATCAAGAACAAATACCCACTGCCACGCATTGACATCCTTTTTGATCAGCTTTTTGGTGCAAGTGTGTTCTCCAAGATGGACCTTCACTCTCGATATCATCAAATAAAAATCTGAGAGGAGGATATCCTGAAGACGGCCTTCTCGATGAGATATGTCTTATATGAATATCTCGTCATGTCTTTTGGTCTCACTAATGCTCCGGCACATTTCATGTAACTCATGAACTCGGTGTTCATATCGGAGCTGGACAAGTTCGTGGTGGTGTTCATTGATGATATCTTGGTTTACTCCAAGACAGAAGCAGAACACGCAGAACACCTGAGAATCGTTCTGCAACGATTGCGAGACTATAAGTTATATGCCAAGTTCAGAAAATGTGAGTTTTGGATCAGCCAAGTGCCATTTTTGGTATATATCATCTCAGCGGAAGGCATTGCGGTTGACCCAAGCAAAATTGAGCAAGTGCTGAAATGGAAAGCTCCCACTTCTGTCCATGAAGTCAGAAGCTTCCTTGGCTTAGCGGGATATTACCGGAGATTCATTCCAAGCTTCTCCGAGCTTGCTAAGCCAATGACAGAATTATTGAAGAAGGGAACAAAATATGTTTGGAACACGGCATGTGAAGGAGCGTTCCAAACATTAGTGAAGCATCTCACAACAGCCCCGGTCTTAGCTCAACCGGATACAACTAAGCCCTTCGACCTGTATTGTGATGCGTTCGGCGTCGGGCTCGGCTGCGTGTTGATGCAAAAAGGACGTGTGGTCGCATATGGCTCACGCCAACTCCGAAACCATGAGCAGCATTATCCGACTCATGATCTTGAGCTTGCTGCTGTGGTTTTGGCGTTGAAAATGTGAAGGCACTATCTCCTGGGGAATTTGTTGCATCTCTACACCGACCACAAGAGCTTGAAGTATATTTTCATCCAGAAGGAGCTAAATATGAGGCAAAGGAGGTGGTTAGAACTAATCAAAGATTATGAGATTGAGATTCATTACCACCCCGGCAAGGCGAATGTGGTTGCTGATGCGCTGAGTCGGAAATCACATGTCCATAACCTCACGATTACACTGAGGGAGGAGGAAGAGCCGAGTTTATACTTGGTTTCTTATGGATCACTCTACAACCTTTCTCTCATCCCTACCATAAGGGAGGACATTATTGCAGCTCAGAAAGTGGACAAGTGCATGGCACATCTCCGGAGACGGATAGACAACGGGGAAATCAAATGTTTCCGGAAAGATGATGAGGGGACGCTATGGTTCAATGAACGCATAGTCGTACCCCAGGATATGGAGTTAAGGAAGAAGATTCTTGATGAAGCTCACTTGTCTAAATACTCCATTCATCCGGGCCACAACAAAATGTACCAAGATTTGAAAAAGAAATTTTGGTGGACACGGATGAAGCGGGAAGTGGCTAAGTACGTATCCGAGTGTGATACGTGTCGACGAGTGAAAGCTGATCATATGAGGAAATCAGGGCTGCTGCAACCCCTGAAAATCCCGGCATGGAAGTGGGAAGATGTGAGCATGGATTTCATTGTGGGATTACCACTGACATCCAACAAGCATGATTCCATTTGGGTTATCGTTGACCGATTAACCAAGTCGGATCACTTCATTCCAGTGCATACACGTTACAATTCCGGCAAATATGCGGAGCTGTACATAGTGAGAGTTCTATGCTTACATGGGGTACCCAAGACCATAGTCTCAGATCGAGGTGCACTGTTTGTATCTTGTTTCTGGGAGCAGTTGCACGCTGCTTTGGGTACTACGCTGATTAGGAGCTCCGCCTATCACCCTCAGACAGATGGACAGACAGAGAGGGTGAACCAAGTACTAGAAGACATGTTGAGAGCGTGTGCCATCCACCACGGTAAAAACTGGGATGATCACCTACCATTGGCGGAATTCTCATACAACAATGGTTACCAAGCGAGTATCAAGATGGCACCCAATGAGGCTCTCTATGATCGAAAATGCCGCACCCCATTGAACTGGTGCGAGTCCGGTGAAAGGGTCACATTCGGGGTTGATGTGGTGAACGACGCCGAAGAGCGCGTTCGTAGGATAGCTGCTCTTCCGGAGTGACGAAGTCTAACACTTCGGGTTCCTCCTCAACATTAGCGACTACATGAGATAACATGTATATGAATCAATTTAAATGTATTTGAATATAATTTAAACTTGTGAAGACTATAAGTCTTACTAGACAGACTCAATGACTCTGTAATTTTTACTGTGGTTTGGTTACAACCTAAACAGAGACTTAGCCAGGTTTTATTTTCCACAAAGCTCAATTGAGCTCTCCACAAATAATTATGTACTTGACCTTAATTGGGGCTCCTAGTGTGTTCTAGGGCTTTTCATGGAGCAAGCCATGACTTTCTGAAAACTAGATTTTCAAAGGGTTCTATTGGAGTTGGTTTCACTTAATTTTAAGGTTCCTAGCTAAAGATATGAGCTTAACAATTTCAGAGGAATTCTGAAAATGTTTCTGGACATTTTCCATTATCTCTGGAACAGTTTTATTAATCACACCATTAGGTGGTTCAAATGAGCTCAAATGGATCTGAAATTTTTATGGTAGCTCAGGGATATTTTGGTGAACATCCCAGCAAAATTTCAGAATTTTCCTCCAAAGGGTTCTCCAGTTAAAATTCTAACCATTTTGAACTTTGAAGAATTAATTCTAGAGAAATAAGGATTTTCATGAAGTGAAACTTGATTTGCTGGAAAGTACTCAGAGAGCTAATCCAACAAAATTTGGTTCACTCGATTTGGAGCTTCCTAGCCAAAGTTACGTGGGTTTGAAGTTTGAACTAAAACTGAAAATCGGGAAATGTTTAAAACACTGCAGATGGGTCCCACGCACAGTGCCTTCGTCTACCTCCCGCCAGCGCCCGAGCGCGTGACTTCCAGCGCCGGTGGCGCGGTTCGTTCTCGGCCGCTACTGCCTAATTTTCTACGCGGTTTCTTCCTACATGATCCTTGGAGCACGGCGCACACGCCGGGCACCTTCTCGGACCTTGACATCGCCGGAAACCTAGTCGGCGACGGTGGAGGCAGAAGAGGAGCTCGGGTCCAACGGTGCTAGCTCATCTCGGCGGTGAACACAATCAACTAATGGGTCGCAAAGCACCACTGGGGTATGAGGAAGCTAATCCTGCCCTCCTCTTGGCTGGAGATCGCCAGGAAAGTAGACTTCACCGGTGACCCGAGCCATTTTCACCGGCGATGGCCAAACTTCGGTGCTTGGCTCACTGGGTTGATCATCACCGCTAGTATTTGGCTGAGGTGACCGCGAGGTGCTACTCTAGCTTCAGCTCGACCAGGATTTCTGGTGGTCAAGTGATCGAGGTGATTTTCGAGTTTTGGTTCTCGGTGTTCTTTTCGGCGATCATCGGAAAAGTTGAAATTCCGGCCTACCAGTACTAAGAGGGACCTAGGGAGTCCGGGGACAGTTACTAGACTGGATGCTAACCTCGGAGACACGTTGGTCGCGCCGGAGAAGCCTTGTGCCGCTTGGGCGACGGCGTCGAGTCAGAGGAGCTCTCAGGTTGACAGAGCGATGAAAGATCGGCTCGGACAAGCTTCACCAAAGCTGATCACGAGCAGCTGGGGGATGTAACACGTCGAGCAAGGGTCGGCGATGCCGTTTGTGGCCTCAGCTCGCGGTGGAAGGCACTGATTTGGCCGGTCGACGGTGATGTGATGCAGTGGGCGGTGCGGTGACCAGCTCGGTTTTTTCAGCGCGGGAAACGTCGAGGCAGTGGGAAAATGAGCTGCTGCCGGCGACAGCTCGCAGCTAAATAGCTGGGGACGTCGGTCGGGGCGGTGATCGGTGACCTGGAGGTGGCAGCGGTTGGCAATCGCCGTGGCACCTGCTTGGTCGCACGCAGGAACCGAGCTGCGGTGACTTCGTTCGGTTGAATTGCTCTAGAGGCTGACATGTGGGTCCCACCCGGTGTTTAACCTCTGAAATTCTATTTTCCCCACTGCTCTAAACAGTAGAGACCCTATTAACCTTGGTCATTTGAATTATCTACCCTTTGGCCATTTGAATTGGATAGAATTCAAATTGGGGTTTGTTTGAATATATTTTCAGCACATATGCAGTTTGAAATTCAAATAAAGTTTGAATTTGCTAAACTAAGCTCATGTCAAGATCAACTCCAAATGGAGTGAAAATTGGTGTGTGAGCTCACAAAAAGGTGCTGAGTAAGAATATGCCTCCCACTTTTGAATTCATGGGAGAGAAACAGTTTGAATTTGAATTTGAGTTCAAATCACCCTCTTTCTAGTTATACCCAAAAGGACCTCAAAAGATTTTGTATTTGGGTGAAATTTGGCATGGACATTCCTAGCAAGGTGTAGGAGTTTTTCATATGCCCAGCCCCTATATGATGCATGTGGGAAATGCCACTTTTGTATCTTGTGAGTTCATTCTCTAATGAGCATGTTGATGGTGTTTACTTTCTCTTCAAATGTATTCATCAAGTTTCTTCAAATGAAGTGTGTGTATGGTGATGAACACTTTGAATATGTGCCAAAAACTTGGGCCCTTACAGTTCGTGGCGTCTCAGCACGGGTGAGTTCTTGTTACATCACTGTCTCTTTTTTTTATAATCTCGGGACGAGATTCTTTTAATGGGGGAGGGATGTGAAAGCCCAAGAAAGTGACTTGCAAAAAAATGTTCATGACCTCACAACACCACAGCTCTTGTGATGGATATCTCATGAACACTTGTGAAGAGCAAGTAAACACCATCAAAAGGGTGATTAGAGGGGAAAGCCCTAACTTCAAAAAGTGGGATTTCTACACATAAACATGAAAGGTTGAGCTCACCCCTAGACCTTATATATTCTTGGGAAGGCTCAGGCCAACTTTCATACAAATCCAATACTTTTTGGGGCACTTTTGGAGGCATTTGCAAAAGGGGCCAATTTGAATGCAAATTCAAATTGCAGCCACTGTCATCACTTGAATTCAAAAGTTGACTTCATATTCAAACTCAGCACATTTTTCTGAGTTAATCCACCAATTTTCATCCTCATTGGACTTCATCTTGTCAGGAGCTAAATTTGCATTAATTCAAACTGAATTTGAATTTCAGTTCAAATGTGCAGCAAATTTAGCCAAACCAGTTTCAAATTGAGGAAATCAAATTCAAACCATGAATTTGGGGCTAAGTCTTTCATTCAATTGTGAGTAGCTGGGATCTTTTCAGTGAAAACAGAAATGAAAATCAGAAAAAGAATTAGAGGGGAGGGACCCACTGGTCAGACACACAGAGGCCAAACCGACTCGGTTCTCCGGTCGAACACCCTGAGGTCGCCAGCGCACGGGTGAACCCCGCCCCAATGAAGTCGCCTCTGTGCCACCTCCTGCTCGGTGGCTGAGGACGCCGGGTGCAACACTCGGATAAAACGCCGGTCCACGTGAATCCCCCCCCTCATCCTCTCCGTTCTGCCCGCACACAACCGAAGAAAAACGCTCCGAGCTCGCATCTCTCTGATCACCGGCGTTCGGGCGACACAGGCACTCTCGCGACCGACGATCAACAACAAAGAGACGCGCCGGAGGCTGCTCGAACTCCCGGTGAAAACCCTACCTCCTTTCGTGCCCTGTAGAGAAAGAATTTCCACATTTAGTCCTCGGTGTTCAAAGAACCGAGCTAGCAAAGAATCTGATATTCATGATGATCGGTTCACCACCGCGTAAACCAAGCTAAGCACCTGTTCTACACGTCCCTACGGCCACCTAGGATCAAAGACAATAAAAAACCATCGAGTTTTAGCGCTGCTATTCAAGTTTTTCGAGCACCTGCCGTTTTATCCCTAGGTCGACGGTGAAGTCCTAGCTCCGGCCATTTCCATGGAACCCCAAGTTCATTTTCGTGCTCAGCATGCAACAGCGGAGCTGTAGGAGCAAACCGTTCTGAAAATAAGGCCCTAAGTAGCTCGGGCGACATCGCCGGAGTGGGGATCGTCGCTGTCACCGTCACGGGCGTGGTTCCGGCCATCGTCGAGCTTCGGTCAGGGCACCAACGTGTTCCCCGAGCAAAGTTAGGCACAGGCGGTGAAATCCGTCGGAGGTCGGGCAGCGAAATGGCCGGCGTGGAGTTCTCCGGCGAAGCGCCGCCGCGGGAGTCGCGGGAGGTCGCGAGGTAGACGAAGGGGGCTGGGTCCACCGATCAGTCCCTGTTCTCTCCCGGGGATCCACTTTGTGGCCGGGATCCGGTGCGGCAGCACGGGTAAAACCCCGTGGGCTACGTTGTGGCCGTGATCTCAGTGGGCCGGTTTAAAGAGTGGGACCCACCCGCAGAGTTTAAACATTTTGGGATTTTCCAGTTTAGTTCATACTTCAAATGCATATAACTTTTTCTAGGAAGCATCAACTTTAGTGAACTAAATTTTGCTGAATTCATCTTTTTGAGTACTTTCCAGCAACACAGATTTCAGCTCATGAAACTTAATGGTTTTCCAGAATAAATCCCTAAAATTTAAACTGTTGGAAATTTTATCTGGAGAATTACTTTATGAAAAATTCTGAAATTTGGCTGGGGGGTTCACTGGATATCCTTGAGTCACTGTAAAATTTTTAGACCCATCCAAGTTAATTTAGTCCCCCTAATGGTGTGATTAAGTGAACTGCCCTGAGAAAATAGAAAAATGTACAGAAACATTTTTCAGATTTTCTCAAATCTTGTTTAGGGCATAACTTCATATAGAATTCTTCAAATGACATGAAACCAATTCCATTAGAACCATCTCAAATTCTAGTGTCCAGAAAGTAATGGTTGAAGGCATGAAAACCCCTGGAATTCCTTAGAGGCTCTAATATTGACCAATAGGCTTTTATTTGTACAAGGACCAAATGAACTTTGTTTCAAATGAAACTTGGTCAAGACTCTGGTTAGGACCCTATCAAGCCACCATAAAAATTTCAAAGCCAAAGGGGAGGGCTAGCTAGGGTTATGGTTGTTACATATTCAATTAACACATTGCATGTAAATTGGCATATAGCATATGGCTTACGTGTAGTCGCTGAAGGCGAGGAAACTCCGGAAGTACTCGACTTTCTTCTTCCGGACGAAGCCCTAACAACTGACCAGCAGCAACAAGGCAAGCCCCAGTTTGAATTAACCATTTTTCAAAGTTTTGCTTTATGTATACTTAGTATGAGGTATATATATGTGCATTAGGTGTAGGATGGATGAAACCCCAAATGCATAACCAGATGTTTCCTATAAGAGTGAGGGTAGTGTCTAAGTCCTCGAGTATACAGGCTATGCTTAATGATTCATAGAACTTCGGTACAAGTCGAGTAGTTGGAACCTAATCGCGAGTTAGGCTTTGGGACACACGGGATTGGTTCGAGTGATGTGAGATCATTTTAGTAAGAAAACGAGACTTGGCAGGGGCTAAGGCGCAGCAAGAAGAAGTCTTGTGTGCACAGCCATGTCCGTGTCGATTGAGGACCGATCCGTGTGCGGCCCTGCTAAACAAGTATTGAACGTACCGAAGGCATATCGGATATATGGGTCCGATAAACCGATGTAGCCTAAACCTCAGGGCGTCGAGGCATAGCACACCGATTTATAGGTGTAGGTTGAGGGCAGCAAGGTGGAAATCTGCTAACGGGCATAGAGAGATGCTCCGTGTAGGGAACCTCCTGTCCATTTCGGTGCGACCGGTTCGACGTTTGGGCTGTTGGGTGAAAGGTTGTCCCGTACGACATCGAGTGAGCGTGCTGTGCAGCTCCACGGATGGGCGTACGTGACATGCTATTCGGGTATCACTGCAGGTGTATATCGAGTCGATTCGCCGTCCCTCGCCGTGACGAGTACCACTTGTTCACTGCGTCATAACGTAGATAAATTATGGAATGTTATGATTCAATTCTGCTGATATGTATAATTGTATTGCTACATGTGTGCCACCAAATACTGCTCACTAAATTTCATATTCATGAACTGTTAACTTTTGGGCTAAAAGATGCATTAAGAATGAACTTGTGCGTGTCCATTTGCTGAAATTTGCCACCCCATGTTCGTGTAAACTGCATGTAGAGTTTCATGCCTAGGTGAGTCGGTTAAGTCTTGTTGAGCCATCGTGCTTGCTGCTATAAGTGTTTTTCCGGTGAGGAGTATCCCACGGACTCGGGTTACGAGTCCACCAGCGAGGGCTACCCTCCGTTGGGGACCACGGTTGAGTGGGAACCGTACACGCCGCGCTGAGCTGGAGGAGTGCAGCTAGTGTGGGTTGCCCTAGGGCTGGGCAACCGACTTTTCCTAAGTAGATGGGTGTGAGTTGTACAAACTTAGCTTCTGCTGCTGTAATATAAACACTAGTTTGTAACTCAAGTATTGTACTACTTTGTACATTTCAGTTGGTTTTCTATGTAATACAATATCGTTCTTATGATGTGTGCTGTCGGGTGTCGCATCGTGTGGCACCACCCTATGCGATCCTGGATGAATGGACCTCGGTCCTCCACAGACGTTATGAGCTCCGGCTAAGGCGGCCGGTAACTCAAAACGGTATGCCACGGGCCCACATCTTTCAATGATGGCGAAGGGACCGATAAAACATGGAGCTAACTTCCCTTTCACTCCGAATCGGTGGATTCCCTTCATAGGAGATACGCGGAGATAAACATGGTCCCCAACATGGAAGTCCAGAGGATGACGTCTCCTATCCGCATAGCTCTTTTGTCTGGACTGAGCGGCTTTAAGATTTGCTTGAATAAGCCTTACCCGCTCTTCAGCTTCATTTACGAGATCAATCCCGTAAATAACTCTCTTGCCATATTCACACCAGTTCAAGGGTGTGCAGCACTTCCGGCCGTAGAGAGCTTCATATGGTGCCATCTTGATATTCGCTTAATATCCTTTGTTATAAGCGAATTCTGCCAATAGTAGATGATCGTCCCATCCTTTACGGTGGTGAATGGCACATGCTCGAAGCATATCTTCAAGAACTTGGTTCACCCTCTCCGTTTGCCCATCGGTTTGAGGATGATATTCAGAGCTTCTAATCAATTTGGTCCCCAGTGAGGCATGTAGTTGCTCACAGAAACGAGCAACAAACTCCATGTAGGCACAGTATTCTTGCGATATACAGCTCCGCATACTTCTTGGCATGGAATCCCGTATGTACCGAGATGAAATGTGCTGATTTGGTTAGCCGATCAACGATCACCCAAACCGAGTCATGCTTATTAGCCGTGAGAGGTAGTCCAACAATGAAATCCATACTAATATCCTCCCACTTCCATGCCGGAACGCTTAGCGGTTGCAAGGTTCCGGCTTTCTTCATGTGGTCAGCTTTAACTCGCCGACACATATCACATTCTGATACGTATTTCGCAATCTCTCGCCTCATCCGGGTCCACCAAAATTTAGTCTTCAATTCCTGGTACATCTTGTTGCTGCCCGGATAAATAGAAAATTTGGATAAGTGAGCCTCATCCAAAATTTTCTTCCGCAGCCTCATATCATGGGGTACGACTATCCGGTCCTTGAACCATAGGGTACCTTCATCATCTAACCGGAAACATTTTACTTCCCCGTTCTTCAACCTTCTCCTAATATGAGACATGCCCTTGTCTCGCTTTTGAGCTTCCATAACCTCCTCTTTCAATGTGGGTATGAGAGCTAGATTATGTAGAGATCCATATGGAACCAAGTAGAGACTCGTTCTTCCTCTTCTATTGGCGTAATGGTCAGATTCTGAATATGAGACTTCCGGCTGGGTGCATCGGCAACCACATTTGCCTTGCCCGGATGATAATGAATTTCAATCTCATAGTCTTTGATCAGCTCCAACCATCGCTGTTGTCGCATATTCAATTCTTTTTGAGTGAATATGTACTTCAAGCTTTTGTGGTCGGTGTAGAGATGAACCAGATTTCCCAATAGGTAATGTCTCCATATCTTCAAAGCTAGCACCACGGCAGACACCTCGAGATCATGAGTTGGACAATGTTGTTCAAGATTCCGTAATTGCCGTGATCCATATGCGACCACCCGTCCTCCTTGCATGAGTACACAACCCAGTCCAATGCCGGATGCATCACAATAAACATCGAAGGGCTTGCTTGTATCCAGTTGAGCTAAAACCGGTGCTGTTGTGAGGTGTTTCACCAACGCTTGAAAAACTTCTTCACATGGCTTGCTCCAATCATATTTGATGCCCTTTTTCAGTAGCTCCGTCATAGGTTTAGAGATTTTTGAGAATCCCGGGTTGAACCTCCGATAATATCCCGCCAAACCTAAGAAGCTACGTACTTCATGGACTGATGTTGGAGACTTCCATTGCAGTACTTGTTCAATCTTGCTTGGAGCAACAGCGATGCCATCCGCTAAAATAATATGTCCAAGAAACGGCATTTGGTTGATCCAGAATTCACATTTACTAAACTTTGCATAGAGCTTGTGATCTCTCAAGCGTTGGAGCACAATATACAAATGTTTAGCGTGCTCCTCCTCTGATTTGGAATAGACCAAGGTATCGTCAATGAATACCATGACGAACTGATCCAACTCCGGCATGAACACCAAGTTCATAAGATACATAAAGTGTGCCGGAGCATTGGTCAACCCAAATGACATGACAAGATATTCATAGAGTCCATATCTTGTCGAGAATGCTGTTTTCAGGATATCCTCCGCTCGAATCTTGATTTGATGATATCCCGACCTTACGTCCATCTTGGAGAAGACTTTAGCACCCACTATTTGATTGAAGAGAATATCAATTCTTGGTAGTGGATACTTGTTCTTTATCATCAAAGCAATTAACGGACGATAATCGATGCATAGCCTCAGCGTCTCATCCTTCTTCTTCTTCACAAATAAAGTCGAGCAACCCCATGGTGATGAACTTGGACGAATAAACCCCTTATCCATCAGATCTTTGAGTTGCTCCTTCAGCTCAACTAATTCATTCGGAGCCATTTTGTATGGTCTCCGAGAGATCGGCGTGGTTCCCGGTATCAACTCTATTTTCAATTCCACCTCGCGCTCAGGTGGTAAGCCTGGAAGATCGTCGGGAAACATGTCCGGATATTCACGGACTACCGGAATATCTTCTATCTTGCAAGCTTCGGCATTACATACTTCCGGGACTTTGGAAACAGCTTTGCCGAGATACAATGTATGACGCCCGTGAAGTGGAGAGTCCAATTGAACACTCCTGTTCTCGATATCCAGAACAGCCCTATGGAAAGTTAACCATGATATTCCCAATATGGCATCAATTCCTTGATCTTCGAGAATAATGAGGGTGGTAGGATAAATTTTTTCACCCAAACAAAGTGGTGCTCGAGAAACGACTTCGTTAGTCGATATGTCTCCACCTGGCAAATGAATAAGGTAAGAACCTTTGGTGATAATTGTGGAGATCTGATCCCGGATCACTGTCTCCTTGATAATGAAGTTATGTGTTGCACCAGAGTCGAATAGAATGACAACCGGTTTGTCATTTAAGGTGAACCTGCCCGCGAGAACCGGTCCTCCTTTGGGAAGATCATCGACTGACACATAATTAACAGTTCCCACTTTGGACATGGCTTTTCTTTGCTGTCCAAGATCATTATTTAGCACTGGACCCGCAGACATCATGTTGCTGCTCGGTTCAATTGCTTCATTGACGTTGTGTTCATTGTGAATTTGAAGTGGGATACCACTCGGTTCCGCTGAGAAATCACCGTGATTATCTTCAACCTCTTGAGGGAAATGATACTGTGGTGCACCCTGTTGGTACTGAGGTGCACGAGAAATAATTTGTTGCTGCGGTGGAGGTAAATAAAACCTCTGTGGAGTATAAGAGTCATCATGCTCCAAGAATGGCTGCACCTTTTGTGGAACCTCTCAACCTTAAGGTGAACGGATTACCCACCGATACTTCTGAGGCAGATGATTGCATTCATCCTGTGATGAGTCCCTCTCTATATTTTCTTTAAGGTAGAGATTGGAATAATATTCCTGAGTGATAGCACAGCTAACAAACTCATCAAAAAAATTTGGCTAACATGAGCCAACCCACATCGCAGCCTAGCAGTTAGCCCTCGATAAAAATGATAACTCTTCATGGCTGGTGATTTCACATAATCAGGAACATATTGAGCTAGGTGATTAAATTCCTTCGCATACTAAATAACACTCATTTCCCCTTGTTTTAGATTCCAGAATTCATCAAGACTTGTTTGCATTATGCCTGCAGGAACAAAACGAGCACGAAATGCATCTTGGAACTCCGTCCATGTGACATGATGCCCTTCTAGTTGGATAGCAAGGTATTCTGCCCACCAGGCTCCAGCAAAGCCATGAAGCTGCTTAGCGGCAAATAGAGTCTTCTGAAAGTCATCACATTGAATCAACCCAAACTTGGACTCAATGACACGTAACCAGTGATTTTCTTTGCAATGGTCAGCCGCTTTGGAGAATACCGGCGGTTGTGTCGCCAAGAAATCTAGATAAGTGCTCAGGGTTGGCATGTGATGTTGAGCTTCTATATTTATTCCTTGCTGAACTAGAGTTTGGAGAGTTTCATTCATCTTTGCCATAATTTCCGCCAATCCGGTTGGCAATAGCTCTTGTGATGAAGTTGAGGCATTCCCACCTCGACACAAACCTCCAAGCTCCATTTGAGAATGTGTGCGTACCATACTGCACGAAACAAATTTTGAGTTAATCAAAATTCTATCCCAGCAGTAAGTAAAGATATGAAAAACATTAACATGTCATGAACTTTATGAAAGCATAACCACATTCATATTTAAACAAATCATAAGTACGATAAACTAATCAGCTTGACTACCCTAACCAGTTCACACAAACTCAAAAATTTACTCAAGTTAACTACAGATTCTTGACTTGAGTTCAATACCAAAGTTTTAGTAAACTTCAGTATCTTTCAATTCTTATACATATGCCTCTAGATCGTTTCTGTATCTAAAGTTATGATTTTCCGAAGTTGACAGAATTCCTGGATAAAATTTGTCAGCATCTCCTTTGTATGTGGCTATCTTATCACAGTTGTGTATGCAAATACAATAAGAATCTGAGTAAGCTTTGAACTACAACAATGTTGTACATTTCATAACCTTTCCAACGGTGTATCATAGGCTCCTTAGGGATTTTTATACCGAAAGTTATTGCTTAAAAACAGAAAGCCCAGAGAGGTTTTGCTGCTGTCCTGGTTCTGAACAGTTTGCCTTCAACTGGACTTTTCACCAACTTAACTTGTGATTTTGCTCTGGAGGTCTACAAAGAAGTTGTAGAGCATTTGAAAATCTTTCCAGAACTGTATCATACATCTTAATCGGTTAAATATACTCAGAGTTATGCTCTGTTAAATTCCAGCAAGAATTTCTGCCAGAAACAGAGCACCCTGTTTTTGAAATCTTTGAAGCCTAGTCACTCTCTCATTTGAATCTTAGCTCAAAATAAGAGTTCAGTAACTAATATTTGTTTCAAACTTCCATTTTTATTTGAAAGTTAGTTCATGAATCATTTCTTCATAGGGAAGAGGTTATTAAGTGTCGTACGGTGTCGATGCACCGTAAGAAACATGTCGGTACTACGTTCCTCACAAAAAGTAAAATCCTAACTGGATTATACCGGCATATACGTATCAATTGTGGCACTAAACGGTCTCTCACACACGTATACTACACAGGGTACATACGTGGTTAGTACCTGCAGAAGAACACTCAATAGTGATGCACTCAAAGGTTGTTGTCATTTCAGGCAGGTCCATATTTGAAAGTAAATACATACGCCTGTATCATTATCATACGGCCGTCCTTGAGTTAAGCCACGTCTCAAGTACCTGATCGTGTTTTCACACCACACGACGGGGAACCCGAGTCGAGCGCGAACAGGTCATCACGGTTGGAAATTTTATCAACCCAACAGATACCACCTACTGCCCTGCAGGGCACGACGATGGCAAGCGCTGCATATGTTCTCGTAGGCTATTTCCAGAAGAACACACTATTGTGTTACCGACCACATGATGGGGTTTCCACTTTCTTGCCTAATGCACGCCAGGGACCAGCGTTTCATATGAACTCAGAAACATGAAGAGTCCAAGACTCTCATATTGACGTCTCACACCAAGCTGTGAGACCTATCCCTGAACCACATTCCTCGTCAGGGGAGCTAACCGAAATTGAACCGCTTTCGGTGGCATTCCTTACCATGCTTACCTGACCGTGGTGCATCGTTACATAATCAAAATTCCGAATTAGAACACATATGTTAGTCATGCCACTTTAAGTAACTATACTAATATAGTCCTTATTTGGTCATACTAGCGAATCCTCACCGTATCCTAAGTTTTTGTCATAATACGATCCTTATTCCGTGTGCTATTACCAATGCGGCTCTGATACCACGCTGAGAGGGACCCCAGCCCGTATCACGGGGCTGAGCCACTCGCTCGGGAATCGCATTGGGTGGTGCTGTGTTATGTGGCACCCAACAGCACACATATAAGGAAAACTGTATTACATAAATTAAAAGTGGAAGCTTACAAATGTTCTTTGTAAATACTTTACATAAATTAGATACAGCGGAAGTCTATAAATAGCTCACGTCAAATAACTAATGAGCACTCGAGAAGAGGTCCAGCCGGCGGACTCCTCTCGCTAGATTTTAACCTGCAAAACCACTCATATAGCAAGAGTGAGCACAAAGGCTCAGCAAGACTTAACTGTCTCTCCTAAGGCATGCAACTCTATATGAAAGTAACTTAAGACCTAAACATGTAAGTTGCAAAAAGACTCGCCTACAAGTTCATCCTTAACTTTCAGATTTTAGCCATCATAGTAGTGACCTTGCGCCCAGCAACATTGGAACTCCACAATCAAACAAGAAATGCTTCATTCCAATGTTACTTGTCCCAAGGTGGAAAACTTTAGTTTGCTCTATCTCTACTTCAAACAAGGTTTTCATGCAATTCCAATAATCATAGCAGCAATTAAAACTTGCAAACTGTTCTCACACAACTTGCTTACTACGTCACAACACAGTGAGCAAGCGGTACTCATAACCGCGAGGGATGGTGATTCGAATCAAACACTGCCCGGATAACTCGACACATATGCCCGCCTCTAAAGACCCAAATTTGGCATCCTTCATTACGTCGTATGTGGCAACCTTTCGCAGGACACCTGACTGTAGAACCGGTCGCGCCGTCTCGGGCTCATAGGTCTAATGAGACGATGTGGTATGCCTCTACAATCCAGTTAACCTGGTACATCGGTTTCCTGGGTCCCATATAGCAGTAAGCATCCGGTATACAACTCAATACTTGCTCAACGGAGCTGCACACGCTTCAGCCCTTAACCGACACAGGCAGAGCTACTCGACCAAGACCTCGTCTTGTCGCTTCTTAATCCTCCTGCCCGGTCTCATCTTTGGAAATATAAATTTTAGTTTGCCTCTTTCCACTATACCGTGTGATCCTGAACTATAGCTCGCGAGTAGATTCCAACTACTCGACTTCTACCGGATGTCATAACCTATTTAGCACGGCATTATTCTACAGCGGTGACACGACTTCTACCCTTGACTCCAAGGTTCATTTGGTCATGCATTTGGAGTATAAAACATTCCTAACTTAATGCACATACAAACTCTAAACCATAATAATCAACAAGTAAAACTTTATAAAAAAACTAGATGCAAACCAGAGCTTGCCTTGGTTTTGCAGGTGACTAAGTATCTATTCAGTTAGTGAAGACCACTTGTGGCTTGATCACTCGCTTTCCTTCCTCTTTGATCTCCACTTCAATTGCTTCACAATCTTCACGTAGATGCTACACGTTATGAATATGCATATATGTTTAATTGTAAAACTTTTGCTATCAAGTTCTAATGATAAGTTTAAAACTGGAACTCTTTTTAAGAATTTAAAAAGACACTGGTGCTAGTTGTTTGGGATTGGGTTAAGCAACATGATCAAGTGATAAGTGCATTTCATCACTTGTGTGTTACTCATCTAATGAGGTTGAACAGAACAGTGGTGATACAAAGCTCCAATGGAGCTGAAAATTTTCTTGTGATTTCCTTGTCACAAGAAAGTAATCTGGACCAGAATACAGAATTTTTCAATGAGTAAATCACTCAGAACAATTCCCTAAGCTTTTAGGCAAAAAGGAATTAATTCTGAATAAATTCTGAATATATTTGGATAGAATTTTTCAATCTGAATCCACCCCAATTTGAATCACTAAATGTGGAGCTTCCTAGCAAAAGTTATGAGGTTCTAAAATTTGGGGAAATTCTAGGATTCAAATTACCCGGGAAATGTTCAAAATTCTGACAGCGGGACCCAGGGGTGACGTGGTGCCTTCTCATGCGTCGATACACGAGGCCACAGGGTTTTCACCGCACAGTCACAAACTGATCTGGTGCAACAGAGAATTCCCGTTCTCTGGACAGACGCTGACATGTGGGTCCTCCCCCTCTTCGTCTACCTCAAGCCCCCCGGGCTCCCGCGCCGCCGAGCTCGCCGGAGCTCTCGCCGGGAGGGGGTTCCCGTGCCCTGAACTCGCTACTTTTCTCCGCCTCTACGTAATTTCATGCGGGGAACCCGTTGCCGGCCTTTCCTCGGACCGAAGATGGCCGGAACCCTAGGTGCGACGGCGACCATGGCTGCGGCATGTCCGGCGATGTAGCTAGGGCTCTGTGCTCCACCAAACACGTCGCCGTTTGCTCGTACAGCACCACTGCACTGAGGAGAGCAGGGATCCAATCGCCGATTTCGCTGAAACTCAGCGGTAGTACGACCTCACCGTCGGGCTAGGTAAAAAATCCGGCGAAATTCAAAAACTCGATGATCAGCGGCTCGGCTCGACGGTTCTCCGTGATTTTGGATCCTCTGAGCTCGCATGGACGTCTAGAAGTAGGTTGCTAGTCTATGTGTTGAGTGGTGCAACGTGTGAGATGAATTTGCCGAGTTTCTCCACTCGGTTATTATTGCATGTCGGCGGCAAACGCAAAATTCCGGTGAGCCCAGTTCGTGACAAGCTGCCAGGGTTGCCCTGAAGCAAGAAGAGGTCTATGCGAACCTTTTTGCTTTTGCAGCTCGGTGGGAGAAGCTCTGTGGCGTCCGGGCGACGAGTTCTTGTCGCGGCGACTTTCCTCGGTGCTGTGGAGGAAGATGAGCTCGACACCATGGTTCCCGTGGAGCTAGCGCCTGTTTCTTGTGTCGGTCATGTTAAGGGAGGTCTGGTGATGCTGTGGAGAGGCTCAGCTCGGCGTGCAACCCGTCGGGCTGGCCGGGTGCCGGTGGACTGGGGGTGGCGGTCTGTCGGAGGCCGGAGTGCTCGTGAGAGGAGGCAGCAGCGAAGGAGCTCGGGTGGCGGTCGAAGAATACACTTTGCCAAGTGCTGGCAGCTGGAAAAATCTTATCGGCACTGAGGCGGTTCGGCAGGCGCTCGGGAGGTGGTGGCAGCGCTTGCCTCGGTGGCGCTCCTCTGTTGCACAGGGACTTCGAGTGGAAAACCAAAAAAACAGAGAATATTTCCTTCGGTTGTAAGTCTCCCCCTCTCCATGACAAGTGGGTCCCACTGCTTCTCTCCCCCCCCCAAAATATCTCCAATTTGGCACATTGCAAATTTCAGTTATGAAGAGCTGCAATTTGAAAGCCATATGGAAAAATTGACGAGGTGTACTTCAGTTTCAAATTTGAATTCAAATTTCAATGAAATTCACAAGCCTCTTTGATATACATATCAAAGTACCTCCAAATTTTCTCAAAATTTGTCTTCCTCATAATTTGGACCTGAAGAATTCAAATATGGGTTCAAACTTTTTAATTTGGCATCTGCAAAGGGGAGGGTTACAACCACAGTTTGCATCCTTCATTTAAAATGATCACCTTTGCATTCAAATGAACATTTGAATTCAAAGTGGACTCTAAATTGTGTGCTTGCATATGACAATATTCCCCTGTGCAGAAAAATTTTTGCAAGTTCCAAATTCTTGAATTTGACTCAACTTTATTCATTATTCAAGTCTCGCCTTTACAAGTTTCTGGGACTTTTACAGTGAACACGTAGCTCAAGGCGTGATTGGCTTGAGAACAACCGTGCGAGTGATGACGGACGGTTGTATGAACTGCATTGGGACCGGATTCGGTGTGCAACCGAGCCCGACGATTGTGTGTGTTTTATGCAGGTGTTAACCATGAAACCGTAGTCCGAGTAGAATACGTTTACGAGTGACCTTTTTAGTGCCACCTAAGGATACGGATCTGCCGATATAATCCGGATAGGATTTTCTTTTGGTGAGGCAACGTAGTACCGTCATGTGTCTTACGGTGCATCGCCACCGTACTACACTTTATAACTTCTTTCCTATGAAGAAATGAGTCATGAACTAACTTTAAACTAAAAATGGAAGTTGGAAAACAGATATTAGTTAATGAACTCTTCATTTGAACTAAGCTTCAATGGGGAGAATTTATAGGTTTCTATGTTTCTCAAAAACAGAGTGCTCTGTTCTGGCAGAAATTTTTGCTGGAGTTTGATAGAGCATAACTCTGAGAATATTGACCCAATGGAGGTGTATGATACAGTTCTGGAAATTTTTTTAAGTGCTCTACAACTTATTTGTAGAACTCCAGAGCAAAATAACACGCCAAATTGGTTGAATATCCAGTTGAATGCAAACTGTTCAGAAAACAGGACAGATGCAAACCTTCCTGGATGTTTCTGCATAACACTTATAACTTTCTGTAGAAAAATCCCTAAGTAGCCTATGATATACCGTTGGAAAGGTTATGAAATGTGCAACATTGTTGTAGTTCAAAGTTTGTTCAGAATCTTATTGTATTTGCATATACAACTGTGATAAAAAACAGCCACATACAAAAGAGATGCTGGCAAATTTTATCCAGGAATTCTATCAACTTTGTAAAATCATAACTTTTAATCCAGAAGTGATATATAGGCATTTGAATACTCATCGGAAAGATATTAAAGTTAACTTTAACTTTGGTATTCAACTAGAGTTATGAAAATTCTTCTAACTAGACCAAAATCTGAATTTAGTGCATCAAGGTCTGTTCTGTACAGAGAAGGAAAATGAGTGATATCGTGCAGGCTAGCACAAGTTATGTGCCCCAAAAGTACCAGTTGGTGTTCCAAATGCCATTCGGTGAAATGGAGGCCCCTGTGCGGTTAACTCCTCAGAGGTTGATTGCTGGTCAAGTACCACAACTTGCACCAACTCTACAGCAGCAGCATCAGACGGTGGTTTGTGCTCCATCGCTGCAGCTATATGTATCTAGCTTCCAACTACAAGTTAGCGAAGAGCCAGAGAGACATCTGTGCTTCATTTGTGGTCGGACGGGCCATTATGCTAGGTATTGTATGGAGGGAATTCAACGATGAGAGTCATCATACTTTCAATGTTCAGACCCGTACCTATATCTGCAGAAAAGAGGGAAGACAAGGGGCAACATTCACTACACAGTGAATGATGATGTTCCGGAAGGAGAAGCCGCGTTAGCAGAGATGTTTTCTCTAAATTAGCTACCGGTATTAATTCTCTTCGACTCCGGTGCCACACCTAGCTTTGTTAGTCAATCTTTTGTGGTTCAGCATCAGCTCCAAACTACTTTTACAAAGAGGCAATACCTCATATCTTCACCAGGGCAGCATTACAACAAGTGATGTTGTCTTCTGAGCACCTCTTTGTTTGGGGGTTAGACTATAACCCACGATCCTCATTATTCCTTGGGGTCTGAAGATCGACATTATTTTGGGGATGTCGTGGTTGAATTACCACAATATGGTTCTCAACATCAGTTCTCGAACCGTTAAGCGCAACACCCCACATCACGGTTGACACGACCCCATTGGTCCTGTCGAGCCAGGATCACGCTGAGGGGTGCTGCGTTGCACAGCACCGTATAACACACGTCAAAGGTGCAAAGCGGAAGCGGAAGTTTTATTACATAAACAAGTTTATGAACATGTTTACATCAAAATAAGTTCAGTCTACACTCGCGGGCGTAGACTAAGCATCAAGTGCACCTTCAGCCCTCGAACGTGTCCTTGCTAGCACACACGCACACTAACTCTGCGGCGTGCACGACTCCCACTCGGCGGGGTTCCCCTCCTGGGGTTCCGTCTCCTCTTCGGGAGTCCCTTCCTCATAGAACCCTGCAAAAGCTTCAAACACAAGCAGTGAGCACGAAGGCTCAGCAAGTCTGACCCGTCTCACCTAAACATGGAACTTCTACATGAGGGTAATGGGTTGCATGAGGTAAAAATCACTTGCAAGGACTCGCCTAATTAGTAGAACCTTACTTTCAAGTTTTAGCAGCAGGTTGTGGAGAACCTTACGCTAAGGCACATGAGAGAGCCGCAATCAAACAAGAAACGCATTTCTCTCATGTACTTTGCCCAAAGTTGAAAAGAACTTTAATTAGCTCTAAGCTACAGCATATCATTAACAATCAATGTCCAGCTTTCAATCAGCAACATTTTAACATGTAACTAGCCTGTTCTTTGTACGTCACGGTACAGTGAACAAGTGGTACTCACTGACCGCGAGGGACGGCGATTATAATTGATTTACACCTGCAGGGTTACCCGAACAACCCGTCACGTACGCCCGTACTCGATGTTGCCTACAACAGCCATCACGGACGCCGTACGCGACTACCTTTCACCCGTTAGCCAAATATTGAACCGGTCCCATCGTCCCGAGCAAGAGGTCTCTGCACGCACATCTCTGTGCCGCCAGCCGATTTACACCTCGAGCTCTCAACCTACCCTCTGAACGACGGGCAATGCCTCAATACCCAGCTACCCGAGTTACATCAGTTTCCCGGTTCCCATATAGCCGGTAGGTCTTCGGTACTGTTCTAGCTTGTTCAACAGGCCCGCACACGGCTCGGTCCTCAATCGACACAAGCGGAGCTATAGCACACAGGCCCCAAAGTCCTGCTGCCCTTACTCTCCGCTCGGTCTCATTTTCTTGCCATGTGTATCATGTGCTATCTCTACCCGAGCAATGTGCCTCTAGCCTATTCTCGTGAGTAGTTCCAACTACTCGACTTGTACCGAACCCTACTCTATCCTAGCAATGCAGTGGCTAACGGGGTTTGCAATACTAAACCCCAACCCATGGTTTTCTTGGCTATGCAGTGGGGTTTCCAAACAAGACTCTAATGCACAGAATAAAGAAAACAAGTATGTGCTCAAAACAATAAAAATTTGTAAAATGGTTAATGCAAACCGGAGCTTGCCTTGCTGCTCTTGGTCGTAGGCTAGCTGTTCCTCCGGAGTAACGAAGTCTAGGACTTCGGGTTCCTCCTCGACCTTAGCGACTACATGATATAAGAAACATATGTATCAATTTAAATGCATTTGTATTAACTTTGAAGTTGTGAAGTCTATAACCCTTGCTAGACAGACCTAATGACTGTGAAACTTTTACTGTGGCTTGGTTACAACCTAAACAGGGACTTGGTCAAGTTTTAGTTGCAGCAAAGCTCAATTGAGCCCTCCACAATTAATTATGTCCTTGACCTTAATTAAAGGCTTTTAGGGTGTTCTAAGGATTTTCATGAAACAAACTATGACTTTCTGAAAACTAGATTTTCAGAGGGTTCTAATGGAGTTGGTCTCACTTAATTTGGAAGTCCCTAACTAAAGATATGAGCTAAACAATTTCAGAGAAAATTCTGAAAATGTTTCTGAACATTTTCTATTTTCTCTGGAACAGTTTCACTAATCACACCATTAGGTGGATTAAATTAGCTCAAATGGATCTGACATTTTTATGGTAGTTCAAGGATATTTTGGTGAACATCTCAGCAAAATTTCAGGATTTTCCTCCAAAGGATTCTCCAGTTAAAATTCCTAACAGTTTAAATTTGAGGAATTAATTCTGGGGAAATAAGGAATTTCATGAAGTGAAACTTGATTTTCTGGAAAGTACTCAGAGAGCTGAATCCAGAGAAATTTGGTTCACTCAATTTGGAGCTTTCTAGCCAAAGTTATAAGGATTTGAAGTTTGAAGGAAATCTGAAAATCGGGGAAAAGTTTAAACTCGCGCGTGGGCCCAGGGGACACGCGTCGCGCGCCTAGGTGATGGCACATCGCGGCCCACAAGGATTTTGTGCGCCAGCACACCCGATCCTGGCAGCAGCCGGATCCCGATTCAAAATATCGGCCGCTGACAGCTGGGGTCCACCCCTTCTTCAACCTCGCGACACCCGCGCTCCGCCGCCGAGGGATCTCGCCGGAGAGCTCGCCGCCGGCCGCTGTACAGCTCCAAACTTCTCGATCCTGGCCGCCCCTGCCTACTTTTACTCGGGGAACAGGATCCGAGGGTCAGCTGCTCATGACAATGGCCGGAGCATGGTCGGCGACGAGCCGCCACCTCAGAACGATTTCGGCCATGTCGGCTGACTACCCTAGCACCTCAGCTACTTGGGAAATCGGTCGGGGAGCATCAGTGGACCTCAGAGAAGGTCGACATGAGCTCGAGGCAGCTCGGGGAAGGCCCGAAATAGGTCCTCACCGTGCGCCCGATGCCGCCCGTTCGTTCCGCCATTAGTAGACCTTAAATTACGCCGGGCACAGAGGTTCTCCGGCCCAGAGTTGTGAAGGCAACTCGTGCGTTACCGTGCCTAGCTCGTGTGAGAGCGGCCTGAGGCCCTCTAACCCTTTCTAGAGCACGAATTAAACAGAATCGTACCCGAAGGTCGTTCTGCACACAGAAAGGGGAAAATTGGAAATTCGCCGCCGGTGAGCAACCACTCGAGCTGTGGCTCGGGGATGAGCAGCACCGGTCACCTGCGCATCCAAGGGTGCCTTGGCTCAGGCGTGACAACGCCCTGGTTGGGCTGTCCACGAGAGCCCGAGGTGCGGCGGTTCCAAGTTCCGATTTTTATCTTTCGGCACAGCCGATATCACTCGGTTTCAACCGAATTCTAGCAACGGGGAGGATGGAGGAAGGTCTCTAGTACCTTGCTGGGGCTCTGGAGTGGAAGGAGGGAGCTGCGATCGGCGTTCTCTGATCAAGTCCAAGCTGCGGAAGTTTTCGGCCGGCGCTGAGTTCTTGCGGGGAAGAACGGTGGTGCCTCGGCCGAGGAGGGGGCAGGCGCCTTAAGAAGGCTCTGCACCGCCTCATGCCCGCGCGTGGGCAAGCAGCTGGTGGCGCGGCGGCTGGCCTCGGTGGCGATCACCGCTGCGGCTCGGCGACCCGAGTGAGAAAGTCTCAGTCGGTTTGATCTGAGCAGTGGCTGACATGTGGGTCCCACCTCCAGTTTTAACCTCTGAAATTTACTCCTAATCACTGTTGTAAACAGTGAACCCCATACTACCCTTGGCAATTCAAATTATTCACCCATTAGCCATTTGAATTGATCAAAGTTCAAATGACGTTTGGTTTGAATGAATTTCAGCACAAGTTCAGGTTGAAATTCAAATAAAGTTTGAATTTCTCCCACTTAGCTCATGTCGAGATCAACTCCAAATGGAGTGAAAATTGGTGTGTGAGCTCACAAAAATGTGCTGAGTAAGAATATGCCCCCCACTTTTAAATTCATTGGATAAAAACAGTTTGAATTTGAATATGGTTTCAAACTGCCCTCTTCCTAACTATACCCAAACTGACCTCAAAAAGGTTTTGAATTTGGGTGAAACTTGGCATGGACATCCTTAGTAAAGTGTAGGAGTTTTCATATGTCCAGCCCATCTATATCACATGTGGGAAATACCACTTTTGCAATGTGTAAGTTTGTTCTCTAATGAGCATGTTGATAATTGTTACTTGCTCTTCATTTGTGTTCATCATTCTTCCTCAAATGAGGTGTGTGGTATGGTGATGAACACTGCAAATGTGTGTCAAAAACTGAGGCCCTTACAACGGTCTTCATACATTAGTTCTAGGCGCCAGTCGGCAACAGATTGCAATATTGAACCACTCAGAAACTGTTAAGATAGAGGGCAGTCCAGTGGTACATGGATTTCAGGATGTGTTTCCCAATTGATTACCGGGCATGCCGCCCGAACAGGACGTAGAGTTCAAGATTGAACTTACGCCGGGAACACCACTGAGTTCACGAAGGCCGTACCAAATGGCACCCAATGAATGGGCAGAGTTGAAAACACCGTTGAATGACCTTATGAGCAAAGGTTTTATACGCCTGAGTCGTCACCTTGGGGTTATTCAGCATTGTTTGCAAGGAGAAGCACGAAACACTACAACTTTGTGTGGTGTTCGTCTGCTTAACACTGTGACCATCAAGAACAAGTACCCGTTACCACAGATCGACATGTTGTTTGATCAGTTGGTCGAAGCAAAGATCTTTTCCAAAATAGACTTAAGATCAGGGTACCATCAGATTAAGATGCGGGTTGGGGATATTCCGAATACAGCTTTTTGACGAGATACAGGCTTTATGAGTACCTTGTCATGTTCCTTGGCCTCACCAATGCTCCAGCTCAGTTCATTAAACACCATGACTATCAAGAACAAGTATCCGTTGCCAAGTATCGACATGCTGTTTGATCAGTTGGTCGATGCTAAAATCTTTTCCAAGATGGACTTAAGATCCGGGTACCATCAGATTAAGATACGGGCTGAGGACATCCCAAAGACGGCTTTCTCGATGAGGTACGGCCTTTATGAGTACCTGGTCATGTCCTTCGGCCTCACCAACGCTCCAGCTCACTTCATGTACTTGATGAACTCGGTATTCATGCCAGAGCTGGACAAGTTTGTCGTGGTCTTCATCGACTACCTACTGGTTTAGTCCAAGTCAGAGGAATAACACGAGAAGCATCTGCATATAGTCTTGCAACGGCTGCGGGATCATAAGCTATACGCGAAATTGAGCAAGTGCGAATTCTAGATATCGCAAGTACTTTTTCTCGGGCATATCATCTCAGTGGAGGGCATCACTGTAGACCCAAGTAAGATCGCACAAGTGCTGCATTGGAAGTCTCCGAGAACTGTTCACGAGGTACGGAGTTTCCTCGGACTCGTGGGATGTTATTGGAGGTTCATTCCAAACTTCTCGAAGATTGCCAAGCCTATGACAGAGCTGCTGAAGAAGACTACCAAATATGTTTGGACTCCAACATGCGAAGCAGCATTCATTGCATTAGTAAAGCACCTAACATCAGCACTAGTTTTGGCACAGCCAGACACAGCAAAACCGTTCGATGTGTACTGTGATGCATCCGGCATTGGGCTCGGATGTGTGCTGATGCAAGACCGAAGGGTGGTCGCGTATAGAACACGGCAGCTCAGGAATCATGAGCAAAATTATCTGATTCATGACTTAGACCTCACTGCTGTGGTACTCACACTCGAGATGCGGAGTCACTACCTACTCGGTAACCTCGTGCATTTATATACTGACTACAAAAGCCTCAAGTACATATTCACTAAGAAGGAGCTGAACATGAGGCAGCGAAGATGGTTGGAGTTGATAAAGGATTACGAAGTAGATATCCATTATCACCCCGGCAAGGCAAACGTAGCGGCGGATGCGCTGAGTCGCAAGTCACATGTTCATAATCTGACCATCACCATGTTGGAAGAGAGCGAGCCACCATTGCATGTGGTTCCACTTGGAGCTCTCTACAATTTAGCTTTTATTTCCACCATCCGTGAAGAGAGAGCGGCAGCCTAGAAACGTGACAAGGGCATGTCACCTTTGCAGCGACGTATAGATAGTGGGGAACTGAGATGTTTCCGGTAAGACGGAGACGACGACCTATGGCGTAAGGACAGAGTCGTTGTACCCCGTAACCCGGAATTGAGGAAGAAAATTTTTGGCGAGGCTCACTTCTCAAAGTTTCTATTCGCCCCGATTCATCGGTCCATTCCAGATTATGGAAAGATGTGGATCAGTTGTACACCGGCTGGAATTACCAGCAACATTCACCGGTGTGTACGACATCTTTCACATTTCTCAGCTGAGGAAGTGCCTCATGTGTTCAACCACCATTCAGCTGGGGAATATCGAGGAACTGAAACCAGATCTCACACATCAGGAGTAACTGGTTCATATCATCGACATAAAGGAACGAACCACACGCGACCATACGTTGTAGTTCTATAAAGTTTTATGGAGTGGTTACTCCAAGGTTGAAGCGACATGGGAGAGTGAAGGATTTCTTCACGCCAATTATCCTGACTTTTGACGTCACACATCCTATAAATTTTTCCACCATCCTTTCCCTCATTTTTACCTTATAATCTCGGGACGAGATTCTTTTAAGATGTAAAGGTACCAAAATTTTGAATACAAAGGGACTGAAGTTTGAACACCATTTGGTTTCAAGATATGAAAATTTGGAATTGTTTAAATTTTTCCACATATGATGACACACATGAGTGTCCCACCACTCTATCCTAGGATCAATTGAGTGTTGGGGGACAAAGTTATTTAAAACCCGTGTGTAAGCTCTCATGTGCAAGAGGGAATGAAATTCATATGTTTAAACTCAAATTGTTCAAACTCAAAGTTCAAATGAGGGCAACAATAGGAATGCAAGCTGTTGTGATCAAAACCTCATTTGCAGCAGCCAAACCAAAAATCAGGTTTCATACTTGAATTCCTTAGGTCCAAATTAGGGGGTAGGCAAAGTCTCATGAATTTTTGAAGATATTTGCTATCTATTTTTCCAAATAGACCTAAATGTACAATGAATTCAAATACATATTTGAATTTGGATGAATTGTGCCCAATTATCCAAAGGCAGTTCAGTTTTCAACTCCACACAATTGAATTTCATCATTTGCAAATTTTGGAGAGATAAGGGGGAGAGTGGGACCCACTTGTCATATGCGCCCAAATATCTGAAACTGAGTTGGTTCTCTCTGTTCCACTCGAAGCAACTGAGACAGTGCCGAGCCAGCTCCGGGCGACACCGAGGGGCGACCGGGACACCTCCCCAGCAGTTGAAGCTCCTCCGTGGATTGTTCAACGTGATCAGCGGCTCGAGCCGTATCTGTCTTTGCTCACGAGCAGAACACATACGCCCTTCTCTCCCTCACAACGAACAGAGCGCCGCTCGCTGTCGCCACACCGATCGTTCGGCAACCCACAACCTCGCGCGAACAGAGGCTAGTGAGTACCAAAATGGCACCAGGGCCTCTTCCTCTCCCTCCTCGACGCGCCACCGACCGATGTTTGGCCTCTCTACCCCGGGAATGCCATGTCCGTGCGGCGGCCAAACGAGAACCGATGAGGAGGCTCCCATGGACAGCTGAGTCTAGCGCTTGTCATGGCCAAGTACCGGCGCCCTTGGACGCGCCAAGGCACCGTGCCACTCTCCTTCGAAGCTCAAGCCAAGCCATGGACAACCGAGCGCGATTTGAGAAAATTTCTCCGGCGGGCACAAACCGACCTTCTGGTACGGTACTCTAAAATTCGATCTCAATTCTCGTTCTTAGGTTGCCAAATCTTGCACACAGGACCGAAAGTAGTCGGCGATCATTTGCTCTTCACAACCCTAGCTTGGAAACGCACGTAGACCGCACAAATTCTAGGTTTTCCGAGCTCAAACGTGGAGGAGGTCTCGGTGCACGGTGAAACACCATTAGCTGCCGTTCCCGAGCAATTTTGAAGTTATGTCGAGCTTCCTCATGCTTCACTGGTGCTGTAGCGTCGTTTCACCGAGCTTTTGGCAGGCTAGGTTAGCCGGCCGACGCCGCCAAAGGTGAGCCGAGTCGCTGTGCCGTCGCAAGAGAGGTTAGGGACCTCGCCGGCCCGGGGAAGCTCCACCAAGATGCTCAGCATGTGATTTTAGTCCCTGGCGGCGAGCAGGGGCTGGGGCAGAGGTCGGGAGACCGGTTTCCGGTGACCTAGCGGCACGTGCGTGCGAGAGGCGTCGGGAGGAAGAAGAAGGAAGCCGGACCCCAGCAGTCAGTGAGAGGGAAATTAAAAATCCTGATCCTCTGTGGCTATCGGATCTGCTGTGACTGCATGCCTGGAACTGTGTAGCCCGTGTGTCTTTGTTTCAGAGGGTGACATGTGGCACGGGCCCAGCAGCAGACATTTGAACTTTTCTCTGTTTTTATATTTCAGTTCAAAGTTTAAATAGCCATAACTTTGTATAGGAATGTCCAGAAATTGTAAAACAAATTTTTTGGATTCATCCAGGGGTGTAGCCCAATGTTTATGAAAATACTTGGATTTGGCTCATTAATTCATATAAGGTAAATCTTGTAGGAATTTTTCCAGGAGTTATGTGTATTGGAAAATTCCCAAATTTGGGAAGGAGATACTTCCAAATATACTTGAACTCCAGTAAAAGTTTCAGAGGCATTGGACCTCATTTGCATTGCCAAATGTGGTGTTAATTCTTTATGTCTCTGAAAATTGGAGAAATAGAATAGAGTTCATTTTCAGGTTTCACTAATTCTTGTAAAAATCATATCTTTGTGTAGGAAACTCCAAATTTAGTGATTCAAATTGGGTTAGATTCAGATTGAAATACTATATACAAATATTCAACCCAATTTGTATGAAAGTCAATAATTAGTTCTGGAAAATTCTTTGAAGCTTATCAGTAAAAAAATTTTTGAGGGAGTTTGGTTTATCCAAAAATACTAAAATTTGGCCAGAATAATCCCTAGGATGTTATTGAACTTCTTTAAAAATTGCAGCTCAATTGGAGTTGAATTGTTTGGGAAAATTTAGATTTCAAAATACTGTGTTCAAATGAATACAGAGACTTTTCAGAAAATGTCCCAGAGTTGGAAAAATCATTTCTGGGAAATTCTTAGCTCCAAAAATCCTAGTAAACTTCATGCTGACTCTATGAACTATAACTGAAGTTGTAGTTCACTAAGTTGGGCATGAACATGTGAGTTACTTCAGAATTAAATTATTTTTGCTTAATTGCTTAGAGAATTGTTCTGAATAAAACACTCAATGAAAAGTGTTTATTTTTGTTTCAGAACACTTTCATGTGACCATAAATTCACATGCAAATTCTCAGCTCAAAGTGAGCCTTGGATCTTCCTGTCCTTGTTCTCCAATCTTATGCATAAGAGTAAAACATAGGGATTAGTGGAGAAATTATGGGAGACCCAATTTCCTTCCACTTTAGCTGCAATTTGGCAAGCTAAGTCTCTGTGTAGTGTATGACTTCCTGTAAAAATTTCGAAGTTATTGGAGATGAGGATCTGTAGTTCTACCCAAATCATTCTAGCAACTTATATGTTGATTATGAACCTAGCTAGGGATGTAATGAAACATCTAAGGTAGATTTAGTTCCTTTAATTTCTTTGCACAAGAGAGGCAACAATATCATCCTATCATCTCCACACAGCCTCTGTCTTAAGAAGTTTTAATCTCTTATATCTTTAAATTGCATTATAAAATATTATGCATATACATGTCGATAGGGTTCACGACGATGGACTTTGGCGGAGTCATCCCTTGACTTGTGGATCAGTTGAGGAAATTCAGAAAGATCAAGGGACTGAAGATCACTAACTTCTATTATATACTACTACCCCGCAAAACAGGCAAGCTCCGGTTTGCATTAGAGTCTTGTTTGAAAAACCCCAAATTCATAGCCGAGAAAACCATGGGTTGGGCTTAGGTTTTTAAACCTCGACTAGCTACTGCAATGCTCAGACAGTGTAGGATTTGGTACAAGTCGAGTAGTTGGAACTGCTGGCGAGAATAGGCTAGAGGCACACTACTTGGGTAAAGATAGCAAATGGAACACATGGCAAGAAAAATGAGACCGAGCGGAGAGTAAGGGCAGTAGGACATTGGAGCCTGGGTGCCATAGTTCCTCTTGTGTTGATTGAGGACCGAGCCGTGTGCGGGCCTATTTAACAAGCTAGAACAGTACTGAAGACCTACCGGATATATGGGAACCGGGAAACCGATGTAATTCGGGTAGCTGGGTGTTGAGGCATTGCTTGTCGTCCAGAGGGTAGGTTGAGAGCTTGAGGTGTAAATTGGTTGGCGGCACTGCGGATGCGCGCGCAGAGACCTCTTGCTCGGGATGATAGGACCGGTTCAACATTTGGCTGATGGATGAAAGGTGGTTGTGTACGACGTCCGTGATGGTTGCTGTAGGCAACATCGAATACGGGCGTACGTGGCGGGTTATTCGGGTAACCCTGCAGGTGTAAATCGATTATAAACACCGTCCCTCGCGGTCAGTGAGTACCACTTGTTCACTGTACCACGACATAGAAAGAACAGGACAGTTCCATGTTAAAATGTTGCTGATTGAAAGATGGACTTTGATTGTTAATAATTTGCTGTAGTTCAGAGCTAATTAAAGTTACTTTTGACCTTAGGCAAAGCACATGAGAGAAATGTGTTTCTTGTTTGATTGTGGCTCTCTTATGTGTCTTGGCATGAGGTTTTTCCCACACTTGCTGCTAAAACTTGAAAGTAAGAGCAAACTAAATAGGCGTGTCTTTTGCAACTACCCTTCCTATTTCATACTGCAATTCTAGCATGTAGAGTTACATGTTTAGGTGAGACGGGTCAGACTTGCCGAGCCTATGTGCTCACGCTTGGTATATGAGTGGTTTTGCAGGTTAACTTCGGTGCTTAAGAGAAGGTTGTCCAGTGAGACTCGGAGACTTCCGAGTCATTTAACACGTGGAGAACCCAGCCGCTGCCATATGACTTTGTGTTGGTAGCGAGAAGAGTCCGTGGGCTGGATCTCTTCTCGAGTGCTTAGTAGATATGAAATGTGAGATAAACTAGTCTTCCGCTGTAGTAATTTGATGTAAATTATTTACAAAGAACATTTGTAAGCTTCCGCTTTCGATTTATATAATACATGTTTTCCTTATATGTGTGCTGTTGGGTGCCGCATATCACGGCACCACCCAATGCGATTCCTGGGCTAGTGGCATGACCCCGTGGTCGGATGGTCGGGTCCCTCTCAAAGACTCAACTTGACCTGAAATTTTGCATGTGTGTTCCTGGTCACAAGAAAGTATTTTGATCCAAAATTCAGGAATTTTACTTCAGTAGTTCTTCCAGAATAATTTCCTAAGTAGTGATGCAAGACGGAATTAATTCTGAAGTAAATTGCATTTTCATGCCAAATCAAGGAACTACAATTTCAAGTATGAATCATAGATCACAGCAGTTATAATTATGTAAAAACCTACTCTAAATAAAACTCCAGGGATTTATTGGGTCATGCATGTGGAGTGTCATACCAACTAGACTTAGTGCAATAATCAAAATGCTAGACATTATAAAGTGAATACAAATAGAAACTTGTAAATTTTGATGCAAACTGATGCTTGCCTTGGTTTTGCAGGTGATTAATAGTATATATATATCAGTTAGAATCTTCTCTCTCTTGAGGCTTGATCAATTATTCCACACTTCAATGGATGTACTCCGTGGAACTTCTTCTTTGATCGCCTTTGTTGTGATTCCTTTGTCATATTCCCTACCGATATGAATATGCACGAGTTTATAATGGAAATTAGGAATTAAAGACTTGAACTTGTTAAACAGAGGAATGTGTGGAATTCTAAGAATGACTTTGGGATCCCTGTTGTGCAGCTAAATTAAAGGAAAACTCTATTTGTCATAGGCAATGAAGTCTTAGTGTTCTTATGTTGTCCAATGGAGACATAAGGTGGCTGAAGTGGTTTTGGATGAAACTGAACAACCTGATCTCTAATGGCTTTGAAATTTTTACAGGAAGTCTTACACTACACAGGAACTTAGCTTGCCAAAGTGCATCTAAATTGGATGGAAATGGTGTCCCCACTAAATCCCCCAATAATGATTATACTTTTCTCACATACATAAGCATGGAGAACAAGGACAGGAAGATTGAAGACTCAACTTGAGCTGAAACTTTGCATGTGAGTTCCTGGTCACAAGAAAGTATTTTGATCCAAAATTCAGGAATTTTACTGGAGTAGTTCCCCAAGAATAATTTCCTAAGCTGTGATGCAAGACGGAATTAATTATGAAGTAAATTGCATTTTCATGCCAACTCAAGTGAACTAGAATTTCAAGTATGAATCATAGAGCATGCATGAATTTTCCTAGGATTTGTTGGAGCTAAGGATTGCCTAGAATGAATTTTTCAAAGTGGAAACTTTTTCTGAAAAGTTTCTGGACACTTTTGAGCACAGCAGCTTAGACTCCAAAAATTCCTACTCGAATCAACTTCAAATGATCTGAAACTTTTCTGAAAGTTCGATAATACCCTAAAAAATTTTCTGGCAAAATTTGGGCATTTTTGGATTACCCAGACTTCCTCCATAATTCTTTTACAGAAAATGTTAAAAGAATTATACAGAAATTATTATTCACTTTCATACAATTGGGGTACAAATTTGAATAGATCTTTGCAAACTAAATCTAACACAATTTGAATCACCCAATTTCGAGTTTCCTACACAAAGTTATGAATTTTCAAAGTTTGAACATTTTCTGGAACCTAATACTGGCTGGCAGTGGGGTCCACAGGTCAGACCCTTCTTCTACCTCGGGACACAGCCCGCGCGCACGCCGGAACAGAGGGATGGCGCGCCCCATTCTCCCGCACTTCTCCACCATTTTTGCTCCAGTTTCGTTCTACACGACCCTTGGAACTTGGCGCAGCTGCCGGAAAAGGTCTCACCGCTTGAAAACGGCCGCAAACGGGTCGGCACTGACAGCGGCGCTCGGCGGCACGGCATCAACGTGTTCCGGTGTGTCCCAAGCCGATTTCAACAATACAATCTGCCTCGCAGCACCCCTAGAGCTCGTGGAACATGGAACGCAAACCAATCCTTGCAGCAAACGGCGGGAAGAGGGTGGTCACTGGAGGACCGACCCATTTTTGCCGCCGGCGGCGAATTTTCGTCGCCCGGGGCGGTGGAAGGATATTTGGCTTCGTGCTTCAGCGTGGGAGGGTGCTAGGGTTGCTGGCAGCTGGTGTTTGAAACATAGAACGGATGATCAAACGGTTGGAGCAAATTTAGAGAATTGGACAGCGCTAGTTTCTTACACCCACCAGCGCCAAAACTCAAATTCCGGTGCACCGGTAGTGGGGATGAGCAAAAGGACTATGGTATGAGGAACGAAATTCCATGATGAACCTTTGTGCCGTTTTGGTCATGCCGGAGAGGGTTGGAGTGGGCGGGACACCGTGTAACCGGAGAAGGGCGCGACATGCTCTGTTTTTCAGGCAAAGAACGGGGTTGCTGCCGATCAGGGAAGGCCAGGCACGAATTGAAATCGTGTTAAGGAGGTAGAGGACTGACGAGCACAGCTCGTGGTTATTTCAATTGGCCGTCAACACGCCGGGAGTCGATCAGCGAGGTTCACAGAGAGGCGGCGCCTGGTTCTCTCCGAGGAGCGCGCGAGGCACACTTGGTTGCTTCGGTTCAACGTTTGGAAAGGGTTTGCGAGCAGAGAAAACAAACTTCGGTTGGCCAGCGAAGAGGCTTATTGATCAACACCGAAAAGGACTGGCGTGCCTTCGGGAGCAAGTCACAAGCAGCTTGGTGGCTGCCCCCCCTCGGTGTCATGCTCACAGAGAATAGAATTTCAAGGTGGCCTCTGTTCCACTTACCTGCGGGTCCCACCGGCACAGTGGCTCCTAAATTCAAATTTAAACGTTACAGCAAATTCTGAAAATTTGAGTTTGATTTCCATGGTATTAACTCTTGTTTGTGCTCACATTTGAATTACCGGGTTTATTTCCTTTTCGGCTAAATTCCTTTGGGCTAAGTTTCCTTTATTGCATGTTGCCAGAATTTTTATTTTGAAATTCTAATTAGAATTTGATTTGACCCCGCGGATTTACATCCTACTAAGGAGTTATGCATGCTGAAATTTGGGGCTTTCACAATCCTCCCTCCTTAAAAGAATCTTGTCCTGAGATTAGTAAAAGAACGAGATGGAAAAAGAATGTTACCGGTGATAGTTCAATAACAATTCCGGGCAATTCATCCAGAGAAAATCCTCGCTTTCCCATGAAGCCTCGTTGTCGGTGTGGTTACTCCATAACACTTTCTAAAACCGCAACGATCAACGCCTTGTTTCACGAGTCTTTTCGTCGATGATTTGTACCGGCTTCTCAATGTAGGAGATCTGGTTGTAATGTTTCCATGTCTTCCTAAAGAACCTCCATCGGCTCCTTAAAAACTTCCTCAGTTGTGAGACATGGAAGGTGTCATGTATGCCCGACAATGATATTGTAGCCTCAAACGGTAGGCTACCGGTCCACACCGTTCCGTAATAATGAATGGACCAACAAAACTCTTCTGGTGAGATTGAGCGGCTTTGAGGTTTGCTTGAATAAGCCTGACCCGTTCTTCAGTGTTTTTAACAAGATCAATACTGAAAATCACCCTCTCGCCGGATTCACACTAGTTGAGTGCTGTGCGGCACTTCCTACCATAGAGTGCTTCGTATGGTGCCATCTTTGTGATGGACTGGAATCCGTACGCCCAGGATCTCAGAGGGTGGTGCCACTCGATGCGACACCCGACAGCACACATCATAAGGCAAACATTGTATTACATAGAAAACAACTGAATATGTACAGAGTAGTACAAGCCTTCAGTTTACATCTAAATACAGAGTCTACAACTGAGGAAGCTAAATTTTTACAACTCACGCCCACCTAACTAGCAAAAGTCGGTTGTCCAGCCCTATGGACAACCCACACTAGCTCCACTCCTAACCTCAGAGCGGCGTGTACAGCTCCCACTACGCCGTGGTCCCCGACGGAGGGTAGCCCAAGCCGGTGGACTCGTATCCCGAGTCCGTGGGGTAGTCATCACCTGGAAACACTCAATAGCAGCAACCTTGAGCACGATGGCTCAGCAAGTCTTAACCGACTCACCTATACATGAAACTCTACTTGCAGTTCATAACCAACATGGGATGGCACATTGCAGCAAAGGACACGCCTACAAGTTCATCCTTAATTCATCTTTTAGCTACAAGTTAACAGTTCATAAATCTGAAATTTAGTAAGCGATATTTGGTGGCACACAAGTAGCAATATAAGTTAATCATAACAGCAATATTGAATCACATCATTGCATATATTAACCTACGTCACGACACAGTGAACAAGCGGTACTCATAACCGTGAGGGACGGCAAATCGACTCGGTATACACCTGCAGGGATACCCGAATAGCACGTCACGTACGCCCACCCGTCGAGCTGCACAACACGCTCACTTGATGTCGTACGGGACAACCTTTCACCAAACATCCCAAACGTCGAACCGGTCGCACCCAAATGGACAAGAGGTTCCCTACACGGAGCATCTCTCTATGCCCGTTAGCGGATTTCCACCTTGCTGCCCTCAACCTACACTTATAAATCGGTGTGTTATGCCTCGACGCCTGGAGGTATAGGTTACATCAGCTTATCGGACCCCATATATCCGATATGCCTTCGGTACATTCAAACTTGCTTAGCGGGGCCACACACGGATCGGTCCTCAATCAACACGGAGAGGGCTGCACCCACAAGACTTCCTCTTGCTGCGCCCTAGCCCCTGCCTAGTCTCATTTTCTTACTAAAGTGATCTCACCTCACTCGAACCATTCCCGTGTGTCCCAACGCCTATACTCGCGAGTAGATTCCAACTACTCGACTTGTACCGAAGTCTATACACATTAAGCAGAGCATAAACTACTCGAGGATTTATACACTACCCTCACTCTTGTTGGAAAGATCTGGTTATGCATTTGGGGTTTCATCCATCCTACACCTAATGCACATACATACCTAAAACTAAATATGTATATAAAGCAAAACTTTAAAATTCATTCAATGCAAACTGGGGATTGACATGTTGCTGCTGTTGGTCAGATGTTAGCGCTTCATCCAGAAGTAGGAAGTCCAAGACTTACGGGGTCTCTTCGCCTTCAGCGACTACACGTAAGCAATGTACGATATGTCAATTAGAATGCAATGTGTTAAATCGAGTATGTAAAGACCATAACTCTAGCTATACATTCCCTTTGGCTCTGAAATTTTTAAGGTGGCTTGGTAGGGTGATATACAGAGACTTGACCAAGTTTTATTTGAAACAATGTTCATTTGAGCTCTGTACAAATAAAAGTTTATTTGGTCATTACTAGAGCCTCTAAGGATTTCCAGGGATTTTCATGTCTCAAACCATTACTTTATGGAAACTAGAGTCTGACATGGTTCTAATGGAATTGGTTTCATGTAATTTGAAGAATCCTAGAGGAAGTTATGCCCTAAACAAGGTTTGAGAAAAATCTGGAAAATGTTTATGTACATTTTTCTATTTTCTCGGGGCAGTCCACTTGATCACACCATTAGGGGGACTAAATGAACTTGGATGGATCTGAAACTTTTCCTGTGACTCAAGTATTTTCAAATGAACATCCTAGCCAAATTTCAGAATTTTCCATTAAGGAGTTTTCCAGATAAAATTCTCCACAATTTAAACTTGAGGGAATTAATTCTCGAAAAAGAATGAGTTTCATGAGCTGAAACTCGTTTTTCTAGATATTAGTGGAAGATATTCATCCAACAAAATTTGGTTCACTCAATTTGGAGCTTCCTAGTCAAAGATATGGATTTATGAAGTTTGAGTGGAAGTCTGAAATTTGCTCTGTCTATTTTTGCTATTTTTCAAAGACATAGAGGATTGAAACAATATTTGGCCAAGCAAATGGAATTCAAAGCCTCTGAAATTTTTACTGGAGTTAAATGATTCTTGAAAGAATGTCATGCCAAAATTTGGAAATTTTCCAATACACAGAACTCCTGTAAAAATTCCTACTAAATTTTTTTAATTGAATTAATGAGCCAAATATATGGATTTTCATACCAATTGGGATGCACCCCTAAATAGTACTCTCTGAGAGGAATCCAACAAAATTTGTTTGGCAATTTTTGGACACTCCTACCCAAAGTTATGGCTCTTCAAAATTTAGACCGAATTAGGGAAAATCTGGAAATGTTTAAACACCTACTGCGGGCTCCACATGACAGGCTCATCTTCCACCTCACGCCAACAGGGCTGGTTGGCGGCGATCTCCGGCGAGCCCCTCAGAAAGTGCCTTCCCGGTCTTACCCTGCCCCCAAGCTCGCCGCCTCCCCCTTTTGGACCATGGGCAACTCATCCCCGTGGTCGGCCGAGGACCCCGGTCACCGGAAACCCCTCGGCGACGGGCGGTGGCGGCGGATAACCTTCGGCGGCGTCGCACTCCCTCCACAGTATCTCATTTGCTTCGGTTTTTATTCCTAGAGCACCGTGGTGGCATCCTAATCACCGACACAATCTCAAATCAGCTCAGAAGTGGCTGTAAATAGGGGCTCAACGGCGACCTAGGGCAAAAATTGGTGCCGGCTCAAAATTCTCGAAGAACAGCGCCTACACTTGATGATTTTTGATGCTTTTTGATCCTATAGGAGCATGGGAGGGTGTAGATAATGTCTATAGCTCGGCACAAGTGATGATGGCTTGATTACTACAAATTTCTGAAGTTTGTGTGGCTCGGTTCTAAGCATACCGAAGCAAGGAACGGGAAAATTCTCCACCATCGATGCATGAGAAGAGGAGAGAGTGGCACCGTCATGTCTAGCACCTTAGGGCGGATGTTTTTTGTGTAGAACATCAGCCACGAAGAATCCTCTAGCGCTCGGACGCCGGGGAGCAGCAAGGTCGGTGCGTGTGCGAGTTGCTTTGGTTGTGTGAGGAGAACGTGGACAATGTGAGGGGAAGAACGAGTCACGGCAGAGGCACCGGTTGCTTCACTCGGTGTCCCTCTCTAGCGAGCAGGAGGTAAGCATGGGCAACCTCGGTTTGCCGACATTGCCGGGCGGTGGCGCGCGCTCCCGACTCCCTGGGGTCAGTATGCATTCTGTGAGACTGACCGGTGGGGTCCACCAACCTAACACTTCCTCCTATCTGTGCTTTAGGATTCCCACACGGCTTTGGTCCGAAAATTTCCAAAATTGGAGGGTAGACCAAAATAAAGGTGAGGAACACAATGGGGCACTCAAATTTGAATTTCGGTGAAGTTGTAATTTGAAAGAGTTTAAATTCAAATTCAAATTGTCACCCGTTTTTAACTCCAACAAATAGGCAACACTTTCCAGATGAGCTGAAACTTTGCCGGGCTATTATCGGATGTGTGGAGAACCAAATGGTATATTTAGGTCTCCGTAGTTGTACATTTTTGCACGTTTACTTTATCATTTGGAGCTCACACCGTTGTATTCAAAAATTTAAATTCCCTCACATTTTCTCGGCGTGAATTTCAGCTCCACTTGCTAGATTTTTGGGATTTCACAATCTTAGTGCTCGATTGATAAACATTATTGTATTAGAATTCCGCTAATGGCAAATAGTCATACCAATTCTTTCCATGATCTATGGCACATGCTCTCAGCATATCTTGTAGAATCTGATTCACCCTTTCCGTCTAACCGTCGGTCTGAGGGTGCTATGCTGAGATTCGTAGTAACCTTGTTCCCAGAGACTCATGTAGTTGCTCCCAAAAACGAGCAAAAAATATGGAACCTCGATCAGATATGATGGTTTTGGGAACTCCATGTAAGCACACAATTCTGGAGACATACAACTCTGCATATTGCTTAGTATGGAATCCCGTATTCACTGGGATGAAGTGGGCTGCTTTTGTTAACCGATCAACAATCACCCAAATGGAGTCATGCTTTTTGAATGTGAGAGGCAGTCCGACAATAAAGTCCATGCTGATGTCCTCCCACTTTCATGCTGGAAGACATAATGGTTGCAGCATTCCCACTTTCTTTATATGATCAGCTTTGACTCACCGACATGTATCACACTCGGATACATACTTGGCAATTTCTCGCTTCATCCGAGTCCACCAAAATTTTGTTTTGAGGTCTTGATACATCTTATTGCTTCTTGGATGTATCAAGTACTTGGACATATGCGCTTCATCCAAGATTTGCTTCCTTAGCTTCATGTTCCGGGCTACCACAATTCGGTTGTTAAACCATAACACACATTGATCATCTTCCCGGAAATATTTCATTTTATCTTCTTTAATTCTTGCTCGGATTTTCCGCATTCCTTTATCTCTCTTTTAGGCTCGTGCAATCTCCTCTCTAATGGTTGGCACGAGAGAAAGATTATACAATGCCCCATATGGAACCACTCTCAAACTTGGTTCCTCTTCCTCATCCGGAATAACTGACAAGTTATTCACGTGGGACTTACGACTGAGTGCATCAGCCACCACGTTAGCTCTTCCCGGATGTTAATGGATCTCGAGTTCATAATCTTTCATTAATTCCAACCATCTCCGCTGCCTCATATTGATATACTTGTGAGTGAATATATACTTGAGGCTCTTATGGTCGATGTAGAGGTGCACTAAATTTCCGAGTAAGTAGTGCCTCCATATTTCAATGCGAGCACCACTGCAGTGAGTTCTAGGTAATGAGTAGGGTAGTGCTGCTCGTGGTTGTGAAGTTGACGAGATCCATACGCGATCACGCGTCTATCTTGCATTAAGACGCAGCCAAGTCCAATGCCTGAGGCATCACAATAAACATCGAATGGCTTTGTTGTATCCGGTTGGGCTAGAACCGGTGCCGTTGTGAGATGTTTCTTCAAAGTTTGAAATGCCTCTTCACAGGTCTCTGTCCATAAATACTTGCTGGTCTTCTTCAACAATTCTGTCATTGGCTTAGCCACCTTCGAGAAGCTGGGAATAAATCTCCGGTAATACCCCGCTAGTCCTAGAAAACTGCGGATTTGATGAACAGATATCGGAGGCTCCCACTTCAAGACTTACTCAACTTTGGTTGGATCTACGGCCACACCCTATGCTGAAATAATGTGGCCTAAGAATGGTACCTTGCTGATCCAAAATTCGCACTTGCTGAATTTGGCATACAGCTTATGTTCTTGCAAGCGTTGGAGCACAATATGGAGATGTTTGGTGTGCTCTTCCTCTGATTTGGAGTATACGAGAATGTCATTGATGAATACCACGGTGAACTGATCCAACTCTGGCATGAATACAAAATTCATGAGATACATGAAATGTGCGGGTGCATTTGTCAGACCGAAAGACATGACTAGATACTCATAGAGCCCGTATCTAGTCGAGAATGATGTCTTCGGTATATCCTTCGCTCTGATCTTTATTTGACAATAACCGGACCTCAAGTCCATCTTGGAGAATACTTTGGCACCCACTAACTGATCAAATAATATATAGATCTGTGGCAGTGGATATTTATTTATGATCATCACTGCATTCAGCGGCCAATAATCCACACATAACCGCAGCGATTCATCCTTTTTCTTCACAAAGAGAGCTGAACAGCCCCATGGTAATGAGCTTGGCCTGATGACTCCTTTGTCCATTAAATATTTTAACTGCTCTTTCAGTTCAGCTAATTCCTTCGGAGACATTTTGTACGGCCTCCGAGATATCGGTGTGGTTCCCGGTGCTAACTCGATCTTGAATACCACGTCTCTTTCAGGTGGCATTCCTTGAAGATCATCGGGAAACACATCTGGGTACTCATGGACCACTAGAATATCCTCCAGTTTCATGGTCACACAGACATTTCAGACTCCACGTCTTCAAGTATGAGTGTTTGAAGACCGTAAAACGGAGAGTCCAAGTGAACAATCCGTGGACCAATGTCAAGAACAGCCCCGTGGTAGTTCATCCACGCCATTCCTAGTATCACATCGATCTTCTGCCCCTCTAACACAATGAGGGTTGTGGGGTATAATTTTCCACCTAAGCACAGGGGTGCTTTGATCACTACTTCATTAGCAGCTATGTTTCCACCGGGTGAGCTGATAAGGTAGTGATCTTTCGGTGTAGTGGTGGAGAGCTCAGCTTTGCACACAAATAATCTGCTGGTGAAATTGTGTGTGGCTCCAGAGTCGAATAAAATCACTATGGGTAGTTCATTGAGTGAGAATGTTCCAGCTAGCACAGGTGCACCTTCCGGCACATACTCTAGAGTTGTATGATAGATGCACCCGAACTTTGGTTCTGTTCCTTGGAGCTGATCATGGGATTGATTCATACCCCGCTCTAGTGTATTTCCTCTGTGGCGTATCCTTTCTGTACACTTCCTGCTGATGTGACCCAAATAACCACACGTGAAGCACGGTTTCTCAGCCGGTTCTATGTTACTCTGAGCACGGACACTGGGTGCATTCTGTTGCGGCACGAATGCTTGAGGAACATAATATTGCGGCTGCATATACCGTTGTTGCAGCTGTCCGAATTCAGAATATTGAAATGAACGACTCGAATATTGTTGGAGTCGTCTAGCCGGCTGCATCGGCTGACAGTTCAAGGTACTGTCTACCACCCGGTATTTCTGAGGAGCAATATTGCTACTGTCCGGTGGTATACTGTTCTTTCTTTTCTCAGCTTGCACTTCTTGCTGAGCATCTTCAACCAAGATGGCAGCACTCATCAACTCGTTAAAGTTACTTCGACCTGCCAAGACGAGTCTTTCTTTTAACTTGGGATTGAGGCTGTGAAAGAACCATTCGCACTTTCGTGCCTCAGTGTTCACATATTCAGGCGCCTACTATGCCAATTTGTTGAACACCTGCGAATGTGCGTATGCATCCCTCCCTCCTTGTTTTAAGACTAGAAACTCCTTGAGTTTCCGTTGAATTATTCTGGAAGGAACATGATAAGCAAGAAATGCCTTCTGAAATTCCGTCCATGTGAACTGATGTCCAGCTGGTAGGGATGCGAGTTGATTTGCCCACCATGCACTGGTGGACCCTTGAAGTATTTGCGCCGCATATAAGACTTCATGATGTTCGGTGCATTGGAGCAACCCGAACTTAGATTCAGTGGTCCGGATCCAGCTATCCGCCACCATAGGATCCTCAGCCTCAATGAAAACCGGTGGTTGAATTGCCTAGAACTCAACGTAGGAACTCATTTGAGGTTGGCGAAAGTCTTCATCTTGACATCCCCCTTGACGGGATGTATTTATCACAAGGGTGTGGAGCAAGTCGGTTTGCTCATCGCTTGCACCCGTCACGGCAGCCAGGATGTCTGCCATTGTGACTGTAAGTGAAGGTCCTGGTGGCTGCTTCTGTTACGGAGCTCGCTGCTCCTGCTGTGGAGATTTATCACCACCACCACCACTGGAACCACCCACTTCACCCATGGAAGGTGTTCGCACCATTCTACAATTGCAAGAGTTCATTATAGCTTAACACTATCACTTGATTTATTCCATGAACAAAGTAGTGAAATACTGATAATGAAGTCTTAGCATGCAAGCAAAATGATTTATGCGCAAACTGATTCAACTAACAATAAGGTTTTAAAGAGTAACTGGAGTAATCACAGTTATGGTCACTCTGTCTCAGATTGACCGGTCCTCAAACAAACCAGATTTCTGTTGTCCAAACAACAGTTTCATGGCTTGGGTTAAATACCAAAGTTGTATATAACCTCAGTAACTTTCCAAGAAATAGTCATTTGCCTATAACTAAGTTCTGGATCGGAAATTAAGAGCTTCCAAGGTTGACAGCAATTCCGGAGGAATTTCAGCAGCACCTCCCCTGTACGTGCTCACTTTGAGTTAACTTTTCCATACAGTTAGAAACATATATGGACCAAACTCCTAATTACAAAGTTGGAGCATGATTCGTAAAATTTTCAGAATTGTAAGATTTCACATGTTACAATCCTTATACAGGAAGTTATCCACAAAATTCCAATCAGTACAGAAACTATGTACAGTTACCCTTATCAAGGATATGTACAATAATGTTAGGACAAGTGTGCGCGTAAGTGATAGTGAGACTGATGCATTTCCTATCACGGTAGGATTACATCAAGGATCAGCTTTGAGCCCATACATCTTTTCCTTGGTCATGGATGAGGTGTCGAAGGATATACAAGGGGATATCCCTTGGTGCATGCTCTTTGCTGATGATGTAGTGCTGGTAGATGAAACTAGAGATGGTGTTGATAAGAAATTAGAGTTATGGAGACAAACCTCAGAGTCCAAGGGGTTTAGACTTAGTAGGACCAAAACCGAGTATATGAGGTGCGACTTTAGTGGTGTTTGTCGTGAAGAGGGAAATGTTAGTCTACAAGGACAAATAGTACCTAGAAGGGACTCTTTCCGATACTTAGGATCAATGTTACAAAGCAATGGCGATATTGATAAGGATGTTTGCCACAGGATCAAGGTAGGGTGGATGAAATGGCGACAAGCCTCTGGAATCCTATGTGATAGGAAAGTCCCACAAAAGCTAAAAGGGAAGTTCTATAGGACGGTGATCAGACCCGCGATGCTCTATGGGGCGGAATGTTGGCCAACTAAACGGCAACATGTCCAACAAATGAGTGTCGCAGAGATGCGCATGCTACGGTGGATGTGTGGGCACACGAGAAGAGACCGAATAAGGAATGAGGCGATTCGTGATAAGGTAGGGGTGGCGCCAATTGAAGAGAAGTTAGTCCAACATAGACTTAGGTGGTTTGGACATATCCAACGGAGACCTCCAGAAGCACCGGTTAACAGTGGGATTTTAAGAGGTAGAGAAAATATTAGGAGGGGTAGAGGACGACCAAGGTTGACCTGGGAGGAGGCGGTAAAACGAGATTTGAGAGATTGGAATGTATCCAGAGACTTAGCTCATGATAGGACCGCATGGAAAGTAGCAATTCATGTGCCAGAATCGTAGTCTTGTTTTTTTCTTTTTTTCTTTTCTCTTTTTCTTTTCCTTTTTTCTTATTTCTTTTCTCTTTTCTCTTTTTCCTTTTTCTTTTTTTCTTTTTTTCTTTTTTTTCCTTTTTTCCCCTTGTTCTCATATCTCTTCCTCTGTTTTATTTCATTGATATTGGTTTCATGTCTAGCCGACCCCAACAGGCTTGGGATAAAGGCTTGGTTGTTGTTGTTTGTACAGAAACTATGTACAGACTTTGGTACTCTGGACAGTTTCACTTGTACTGCGAATTTCACCCCTTTACAGGAGGATTCTGCCCTGAGGTTGAACAGAAATATTGTAAATAACATCCCAAGCTTTTCAAAATGTATCTATATGACCCCTTTGAATTCCTGGATCAAAAGATATGATGGTTAAAAATTAGCATAATTCCTTGTAGCATTTTGACAGCACTTCCCCAGAGGTACCTAGATTCAATCCACAATTCCAGTTAATTATTCTCCGGTTTTGGCAAAACTTTGAATTACAAAGTTGTACCATATCTCATGCCCTTTCCAGAAATGTATCACAATACCCTTAGAGATTTTTCCACCAAGAGTTATGGTGGAATTACAGAGACTCTGTTTCTGGTTCTACCCATTTGTAGCAGTTTTGGTTTCTAAGGTTTTTGACCAACTTTAAGTGTGTTTCTGTCCTGGAGGTTTATATAAAAGTAATAGAGGACTTCTCCACCTTTAAAAAACTGTATAACACACTACCATTGGTCTTTTCTACAAGGAGTAACACCCTGTACAAGTTTCAGCAGAGACACTGCCAAAACAGGGGACTCTGTTTTTGGGTCTCTCTACACTCACATATTCTTGAGTTGGTTTCTAAACAAGTCTTAACTACTTCATTTGATCTGTCTTCATTCAAGGGTTATATAATATTCAAATTTATGAGGTTATTGAGGTGTTGATGCAATTTTCATTATAATGTCAGTACTACGTTCCTCACAAAAGTAGAAAATCCTAACCGGTTTACACCCGGCATATACGTTCTATTAGTGGCACTAGAATCGTTCACATTCAAACGTATTCTACTCGTAATACAGATACGTGGTTAGTGTACCTGCAGAAAACCACTCAATGATAATGCACACATAGAGTTGTCATTTCAGGCAGGTCCATATCATAATAAAAACATACGCCCCGTATCATTTCCATACGAGCCGTCATTGAGTCAAGTCACGTCTCAAGGTACATGGTCGCGTTTTCACACCACACGATGGAGAACCCGAGTAGAGCGCGAACGGGTCGTCACGGTTGGGAATTTTATCAACCCAACGGATACCACCTAGTGCCCTGCAGGGCACGCCGTTGGCAAGCGTTGCGTATGTCCTCCTAGGCTATTTCTAGAAGAACACACTCTCGTTTTACCGACCACACAATGGGGTTTCCACTTTTTTGCCTAATGCACGCCAGGGACCAGTGTTTCATATGAACTCAAGAACATGAAGAGTTCAAGAGTTTCATATTGACGTCTCACAGCAAGCTGTGAGACCTATACCCTGAACCACTTTCCTCGTCAGGGGAGCTAACCGAAATTGATTCGCTTTCGCTGGGGTACCTTACCTCTTACCTGGTCGGCGGTGTGTCATTACAGAATAGAGTAAAAATAGTTAGTTAGCCACCATACATCACTTAGGCTAATAGTAAACCTTATGTGGGCCTAGTACTGATTCCTCACTCGTAGACTCTAAGTTTTTGAAAATACGTGTCTTTTCAGGTGCGCTACTCCCAATGCAGCTCTGACACCAGGCCTGTGGGGACCCCGCACCGACAGTCCAAGAATCGCATTGGGTGATGCCGTGCGATACGACACCCAACAACACACATCCAAAAATACTGTCTGTCATACATATTATTATCTCGTTTTACAAATAATCTACAAGTGTACATTGCAGCGGAAAATAAGAATACACTCACGGACTATAGCCTACGCTAAGCAAAATGTAGCCATCCTGACCGCGGATGCTTCACACTAGCATCACATCAAAAACCCGGCGGCGTGCAAGGTTCCAAAGTGAGACTCACACCCCTCATTGGGTGCTGCCTCACTCGGCTCTCCCTTCCTCCCTAACGTTGACTTATGCAACGTTACCTGCAAAACAGTGGATCTACAAACCGTGAGCTTATGCTCAGCAAGACTTAACCGAAAACCTACACATGAAACTCTAGATGCTGGAAATAGAGAGCTGAATAGAGAAGTTTGCATAAACGATGAACTTGAGCTAATGGAGAATCCTTACTCTATGTTTTAAGCAACTTTTGTAACCCTCGCACAATTTACATCAAGACTCCATAATCAAACAAGAAACATTTCATCTTGATGCCACTTGCCCGAGGAGAAAGTAACTTTAGTGAGCTACCCTAGACCCATACATACCTTGCGCCATCAACGCCGAGACTCCACAATCAAACAAGAAACACTTTGTCTCGAGGCTACTAGCCCAAGGTAGAAAGTAAATTTAGTGAAGGTGTTGATCCTCCCTCATCTCCAATATGAGGATTACTCACGAAGCATATCAACTTTTCCCCGGTTTATTACTACGTCATGTGAAATCCCAAAATTCTACCAAGTGGAGCTGCATATCACACCGAGAAAATGACAGAGAATTTAAATTTTTGAATACAAAGGTGTGAGCTCCAAATGCTAAAGTAAACGTGCAAAAATGTCCAAACACGGAGACCTAAATCTACCATTTGGTTCTCCACACATCCACGGGTAGCCCGGCAAAATTTCAGATCATTTGGAAAGGGTTTCCTAGTCGGTGGAATAAAAACGGGAGAAAATTTGAATTTGAATTTAAATCTCAGTTTCAAATTCCAACTTCACCGAAATCCAAATTTGAGTGCACCATTGTGTTCCTCACATTTCTTTTGGCCTATCCTCCAATTTTTATCAAATTTGGAGCACGTTTGCTATTTTAAATCGAATTGGGGGATAAGAGGAAGAATTGTGGTTGTGTGGTCCCTACTGGACAGAGATTCAATTGAATTTCCCAAGACATGCTTTGTTTCCCTTCACCGAGAGCCACCACCTCCTGCTCGCCGACGCCAACCGACTCCCGTGCCGTGCCACCTCCTGCTCACGGATGAGAGCACCGAGTGAAGTGATCAACACGTTCCCTGCCCCGTGAACCGGTTCACCTCTCGCCATCCACCCTCTCCTTCGCACACCCGAAGCAAAAACTGTCGCCTCCCGACACTCTCGGCTCCCCGGCGCCCGGGCGACACAAGCTTCATCGTGACCGACGTTCTACATGAAACAGGTCGACCCTAAGGTGCTAAACACAACCATGCCACCCTTCCCTTCTCTCTTCAAAATTCGTAGCAATCAAGCCACCATCACTTGTGCCGAGCCATAGACATGATCTAGACCCTCCCAGCGCCTCTAGGATCAAGAACCATCGAATTTCATCAAGTGTTGGCTCTGTTCTTCGAGAAATTTGAGCCGGCACCAGTTTTGGCCCTAGGTCGCCGATGAAGTCTTGTTTGCAGCCACTTTTGAGCTGATTAGAGCTCATGCCAGTGACAAGGGATCCACCACGGTGCTCTAGGAACAAGAACCGAAGAGTTTGAGCCATTCTAGCATGAGTTATAAGTCACCGAAGTTGAGCAGCCGCCGCCGCTGCCGCTCATCGTCGACGCCTTTCCGGCGGTTGGTGACCTCGGCCAACCCCGGGGATGAGTTCCCCGTGTCCATAAAGTGAGGGGCGGCGAGTTTCAGACCTAGGGGAGGCCGGAAGAGGGGTTCCCGCGGGGCTCGGTGGAGAAACGCCGCCATCCGATGCTGCCGCGCGCGAGGAAGAAGGAAGCTGTGGAGTGGGGCCCGCGCGCAAGAGTTTAAACTTTTTTCCTCATTTTCAGTTTTTAGTCCAAATTGAAATGCTCGTAACTTTTGATAGGAACCTCCAAAAATTGTGAAATAAATTCCATTAGATTAATATCAGCGATTGCTATCTAGGGGTGCATCCCAATTTTTATGAAAATCCATAGATTTGGCTCATTAATTCATATAAGTACAATCATGTAGGATTTATTCCAGGAGTTCTATGTATTTGAAAATTTCCAAATTTGGGCAGCACATTCTTACAAAAATCCTTGAACTCCAGTAAAAATTTCAGAGGCATTGGACCTCATTTGCTTGGTCAAATGTGGTGCCAATCCTTTATGTCTCTGAAAAATAGGAAAATAAACAGAGCCAATTTTCAGACTTTTAGCTCCATCTTGTAAATTTCATATCTCTGTGTAGGAAGCTCATAAAATGGTGAAACCAAGTTCTATGCACTCATAAGACTCTCAAGTTTCTGAAAAAACAAATTTGGAGCATGCCAAGACCCTAGAATTGCCATAGGAATTCAGAGAAGCCAAATAGTTAAGAAAATTCTTTAGGCCACATCTTCCATCAACTTTGTTTGAAATTTTGCGAGCCATGCCTCTGTATGATCTATGGACCAGTGTAAAAATTTCAGCACAAGTTGAGGTCATCTTCTCGAGTTTTCTGCTGGGTCTTTCCAATACCTTCCTTATGTCCATTATATAGTTCTTTGCACTTTAGTTCCAAAAACCTCTAATGCTCAAAATGTTTCTTTCTCTGTTCCAGCACATAGCCAAACCCAAATCTCGATTCTTAGTTAGTCGGAACCATACTTAAGTCATAAAACACTTTTGTTTTATAATGTCTTTACTTGCAATATAAAATTGTGCATATTCATGTCGGTAGAAAACATGACAAAGGAGGTCGACGAGAAACTTGACTCGGAGCAGCAAGTTGAGGCTTGAATCTTCACCAAGCTACTGACTTAAAAGTAGAACTAAACCTGCAGCAACATAAGAAAAGCCCCGGTTTGCATTTAACAGCTTTAGTTATATTTTACTTTGTATCACCTTCATTGGTCTAGTATGTAATGTGCATTAGGTCAAGGTGATTGATACTCCAAATGCATGACCCATAAACCCTTGGAGTGAAAGGGTAGAACAGGTTACCTTCATGTAGTTTCGGCTAGGCTTAAGTTGTATAGGATCCGGTACAAGTCGGGTAGTTGGAAGCTACTCGCAAGGCTAGAATTTTGGTTCAACGGGGTATGATTCTAGAGAATGAAATTCCTGGAATGGAAAATGAGACCGAGCAGAGAGTAGGAGCAGCAGGGCGTTGGGCCTGTGTTGCCGTAGCTCTGTTTGTGTCGGTTATGGACCGATGTGTATGCCGCCCTGTTGAGAAAGTTTGAACAGTACCGGATGCATACTAGAATTATGGGGTCTAGGAAACCGATGTAACTCGGGTATTCTCGTGTCGGAACTTATACGGCCATCCTTTGAGGGTTGGTGTCAGAGGTGTAAACCCACTAGCGGAGCAACTTTGACGTATTCTGGGTAGTGGCCCTTCTGATAGGTCGGCAGAACTGGTTCGGCATTGGAGTGACGGGTGAAAGGTTGCTGCATACAACGTTAGAAATAGCTCTTGTGTGAGTCTTTCGAGGTGGGTGTATGTGTCATGTGTTCCAGGTGTGTCCTGATTCGAATCACCATCCCTCGCCGTTATATGAGTGTCACTTGTTCACTGAGTTGTGACGTAGTAATTATTTCCAGATTAAGTGAAATGAATCATAGTTGTTGTGGAGTTCTTAAATTCATTGTATTGCCAACCATGTATGCTATAGTTGTAGAGCTCACTAAGTTTATATTCCACTTTGGGCATAACCACATCGGAGGAAAGCGTTTCTTGTTTGATTATGGACTTCTGATGTGAGGGCTGCCTGAGGCATATTAATCTGCTGCTATAAAACTGAAAGTAAGGATTAACATGTAGGCGTGTCTTTATTGCATCATACTTGTCCTATTTTATTAATCCCTACATGTAGAGTTTCATGGTTTAGGAGTGTCGGTTAAGTCTTGCTGAGCCATCATGCTCACGGTTGCATTATCAGTGTTTTGCAGGTTATATAAAATTTGCTATGAAGATGGTTGTTCGGTGAGACATCGGAGACTCACCGGAAACCCTGCCACTGCACTCACCTTTGCGGAAGCTAGTAAGAAGCGTTCGCGGGCTGGACGTCTTCTCTTTTGCATAGTTAGGACCGAGAGTATGAGTTATGTATATTCCACTGCGTGTACCTTCGTGGTACATTATTTTGTAAATGACACTATGTTGATAAATAAAAGACTTTATACGTTTATGGTTCTTTTCATGTATGATGTTGGGTGCCGCATTGCACGGCACCACCCAATGTGTATCCTGGAATGTGGATCCTGGAAGGGGTTCCCCACACGTCATGACTCAGTGTACAAGTATGCTCACTACCACGAGCGGCGGTGATTCGAATCAAAAACACCTGGCTGACACGACACATACGCACGTCCGAGACTGGTGATCAACCGATCCCCTCAACGTCGTATGTGGCAACCTTTCACACGACACCCAAATATTGAATGGGTCCCACCGACTTGGAGTAAGTCTCACTACAGCAAACCCTCATCGAGACGACTTCTCTCTCCTTTCAGCATCTGCATAAGACAGTGGGGATTGCCTCGACACCTAGGTTACCATATGTTATGTCGGTTTCCAGGGTCCCATATAGCCAGTATGCATCCGGTACACAACTCAAACTTGTTCAGCGGGGCCACACAAGAGAACGGGCCTTAATCGACTCAGAGAGAGACTAGGTTCACAAGACCACGTCCTTGAGTCTTCCATCCATAGTGCCCGGTCTCCATTTCCCAATTAAGTGGATCAATTGCCAACTCTTCTGATTGATCCCCCTAATCCCGGTTCACGAGTAGGAAATGGCCTACTCGAGTTATGCCTCTTTTAATCCACTTTTCTTAACTCGATCACAGCAGTTACAATTAAGTAAAAACCTACTCTAAATCAAACTCCAGGGATTTATTGGGTCATGCATGTGGAGTGTCATACCAACTAGACTTAGTGCAATAATCGAAATGCTAGACATTATAAAGTGAATACAAATAGAAACTTGTAAATTTTGATGCAAACCGGGGCTTGTCTTGGTTTTGCAGGTGATTAATAGTATATATATCAGTTAGAATCTTCTCTCTCTTGAGGCTTGATCAACTATTCCACACTTCAATGGATGTACTCCGTGGAACTTCTTCTTTGATCGCCTTCGTTGTGATTCCTTTGTCGTATTCCCTACCGATATAAATATGCACGAGTTTATAATGGAAATTTGGAATTAAATACTTGAACTTGTTAATAACAGAGGAATGTGTGGAATTCTAAGAATGACTTTGGGATCCCTGTTGTGCAGCTAAATTAAAGGAAAACTCTAATTGTCATAGGCAATGAAGTCTTAGTGTTCTTATGTTGTCTAATGGAGACATAAGGTGGCTGAAGTGGTTTTGGATGAAACTGAACAACCTGTTCTCTAATGGCTTTGAAATTTTTACAGGAAGTCTTACACTACACAGGAACTTAGCTTGCCAAAGTGTAGCTAAATTGGATGGAAATGGTGTCCCCACTAAATCCCCCAATAATTCTTATACTTTTCTCACATACATAAGCATGGAGAACAAGGACAGGAAGATCCAAGACCCAACTTGAGCTGAAACTTTGCATGTGAGTTCCTGGTCACAAGAAAGTATTTTGATCCAAAATTCAGGAATTTTACTGGAGTAGTTCCCCCAGAATAATTTCCTAAGCAGTGATGCAAGACGGAATTAATTCTGAAGTAAATTGCATTGTCATGCCAAATCAAGTGAACTACAATTTCAAGTATGAATCATAGAGCATGCCTGAATTTTTCTAGGATTTTTTGGAGCTAAGGATTGCCTAGAATGAATTTTTCAAAGTGGAAACTTTTTCTGAAAAGTTTCTGGACACTTTTGAGCACAGCAGCTTAGACTCTGAAAATTCCTACTCGAATCAACTTCAAATGATCTGAAACTTTTCCGAAAGTTCAATAATACCCTAAAAAATTTTCTGGCAAAATTTGGGGATTTTTGGATTACCCAAACTTCATCCATAATTCTTTACAGAAAATATTAAAAGAATTATACAGAAATTATTATTCACTTTCATACAATTGGGGTACAAATTTTAATAGATCTTTGCAAACTGAATCTAACCCAATTTGAATCACCCAATTTCAAGTTTCCTACACAAAGTTATGAATTTTCAAAGTTTGAACATTTTCTGGAACCTAATACTGGCTGACAGTGGGGTCCACAGGTCAGACCCTTCTTCTACCTCGGGACAGAGCCCGTGCGAACGCCGGAACAGGGGGATGGCGCGCCCCATTTTCCCTCATTTCTCCACCATTTTTGCTCTGGTTTCGTTCTACACGACCCTTGGAACTTGGCGCAGCTGCCGGACAAGGTATCACCGCTTGAAAACGGCCGCAAACGGGTCGGCACCGACAGCGGCGCTCGGCGGCATGGCATCAACGTGTTCCGGCATGTCCCAAGCCGATTTCAACAGTACAATCTGCCTTGAAGCACCCCTAGAGCTCGTGGAACATGGAATGCAAACCAATCCTTGCAGCAAACGGCGGGAAGAGGGTGGTCACTGGAGGACCGACCCGTTTTTGGCGCCGGCGGCGAATTTTCATCACCCGGGGCGGAGGAAGGATGTTTGGCTTCATGCTTCAGCGTGGGAGGGTGCTAGGTTTGCTGGTAGCTGGTGTTTGAAACGTAGAACAGATGATCAAACGGTTTGAGCAAATTTAGAGAATTGGACAGCGCTGGTTTCTTACACCCACCGGTGCCAAATCTCAAATTCCGGTGCACCGGTAGTGGGGATGAGCAAAAGGACTATGGTATGAGGAACTAGACTCCATGACGAACCTTTGTGTCGTGTTGGTCGTGCCGGAGAGGGTTGGAGTGGGCGGGACACCGTGTAACCGGAGAAGGGCGCGGCATGCTCTCTTTTTCAGGCAAAGAACGGGGTTGCTGCCGATCGGGGAAGGCTGGGCACGAGTTGAAATCGTGTTGAGGAGGTAGAGGACCGACGAGCGCAGCTCGTGGTTATCTCAATCAGCCGTCAACACGCCGGGAGTCGATCGGCGATGCTCACAGAGAGGCAGCGCCTGGTTCTCTCGGAGGAGCGTGCGAGGCACGCTTGGTTGCTTTGGTTCAACGTGTGGAAAGGGTTTGCGAGCAGAGAAAACAAACTTCGGTTGGCCAGCGAAGAGGCTTATCGATCAACACCGAAATGGACTGGAGTGCCTTCGGGAGCAAGTCACAAGCAGCTCGGTGGCTGCCTCCCCCTCGGTGTCATGCTCACAGAGAATAGAATTTCAACGTGGCCTCTGTTCCATTGACCTGTGGGTCCCACCGGCACAGTGGCTCCTAAATTCAAATTTAAACGTTGCAGAAATTCCAAAAATTTGAGTTTAATTTCCATGGCGTTAACTCTCATTTGTGCTCGCATTTGAATTGCTGGGTTTATTTCCTTTTTGGCTAAATTCCTTTGGGCTAAGTTTCCTTTATTGCATGTGGCCAGAATGTTGAATTTGATACCCTAATTAGAATTCAATTTGACCCCCCAGATTTACATTCTACTAAGGAGGTATGCATGCTGAAATTTGGGGCTTTCACATGTGCTTCTGAAAATTGATTGGAACGTGGCTATGATTCTAATATTGGTTAGATTAAACCGTCATCAAATCTAAACCGAAGTCTGTCCTACTTACATGCAGTAGCTCCTGTTCGCAGGGTGTGGTGTAACGGGGTTTGTGACGACAGCAGCGACGTTGCACGAGGAGTGACGGGACCTACCTCTCTTCCTCCTCCTCTCCTCCTCGACAGCTGGTCTTCTTCTTGCAATGGCAGCAGCTGGAGCTCCCCTCGATGATCAATGCAGCGGCTGGGGTTTTTCCTTGGAGAAGAACAGAGCTGCGGCCAGGGCAGGGCGCTGGGATCTTCTTCTCCGTCGTCGGCGCGGTGGGGCAGAGCTTCGAAGGTTGCCAAGGCAGGCAGCAGGGGCTACCACTAGGGCTAGCAGCAGGGGCGGCGAACAGGGGGTTTTGGGGCAGGGGTGGCGGCTAGGGGGGGAGGAAAGGGTTTTATTTATAAGAGGGAAAAACAGCCAAGGGGGCTAGGATTTTAGCAAATATTTCAATCAATGGCTAGGATTTAATTTGGGGAAAAGTGGGGACTAGGAGCTAGCATTCTAGCAAATATTTTTAATCAAGGACTGAGATTAATTGGGGGAGGGAAAAATCCCTGGGGGGATTTTTGGGCTGCGGCTAGGGTTTTTCCCCCAAAGAGGGTGCGGCCAAGGAGGGGGGAAATCCCTAATGTGGGAAAACTCCCTAGGGAAATTTCCTAGAGGTGGGGGAAATTAGGTGGTGGTTAGGGGGTGGCTAGGGTTTTCTTTTTCTTTTTTACTTTTATTTATTTTATTTTATTTCCTATTTTCATTTTCTTTTATTTATTTATTTGTCCCTATGCTCCTTTATCTCTTTTCTTCTTCTTTCTAAATGCTTCTCTATATGCAATGCATGATGATGATTCTGAGGGTGTTACACCGGGCTCCGGATCTGACCTTCCCACTGAGGAGGGCTCAAGAGCTGCCACGTGTCCCCAGCACGGATCTGGCCTCCCCGCTGAGGCGAGGTCCGGTGCTGCCACGAGTCCTCCGGCTTCCCTGCCGAGGCGTTCTCTAGGGCCGCCTTGTGTCTCACGGTCTGCCATGGGTCCTGTGCCTCAGCAGTCAAGGAAGATGAATGTAGCCTAGAGGGGGGTGAATAGGCTTTTCGACACTTTGTTGATCCCTGAAACACTTAGTAGGTTTATCAAATACAGGGAAATCGGACTAGTCTGGTAGAGTGCGGACTAGTCCGTTTTCTACGCAAAGAAAAATCGGACTAGTCCGGTACTGTGCGGACTAGTCCAGTATGCGTGGACTAGGGAGATCAAAGTTGATCAATATTTTCACTTCTAGTACTTTATGCAGCAGAAATTAATTTGATGCTTAGATGTATTGCAAAAGTGAGACAATGTATGACAGAGATCAACTTTGGTTTCAATGCTTCAATGTAAATTTCACAAGATTAATTAAACACTAGAATATGATGAACAATGAATGAACAAGAGTAGGAGACAAGTGTTTATCCCGAGGTTCAATTCCACGAAGGAAATCTACGTCCCCTTTGAGGAGTCCACTAAGGACCGGGTCTTCTCCAACCCTACCCTCATCGAATCGCCACGAAGGCCGATTCTCTTCCACTTATCACAAAGGGCAAATAAATCGTTCAAGGGGCCTTCTCACAAGTTGAGGGCTCCCCAAGAGTTACAATGAATAAACACAACTAAACACACTCAAAAGATGAATAATAAACGAACAAGAGTGTGCGAGAGATCAAACCCAAGAGCTCAAGATATGTAGAACAAGTCTCTCCTTTGATCAATTGCTAATCCCCAAAGAATTGATCCTTTTGGGGTTAGAATGTGTGGAGAGATGTGAATTTTGGGCTCTTGGAAGGTGTGACTGCGCAGGGGGTCAAAGAGTTATGGTGGTATGGCCGTACACCTCTTTTTATAGTAGGGTTTCCAATGGTTATGTTAGGGTTTGCGATATCCGAACTAGTTCGTGGTTGACTCCGGACTAGTCCGGTGTGCGGTGTGCAGAAAACCCTAAGTGTTGTGAGATATCGGACTAGTCCATAGTAGTGCGGACTAGTCCGATGTCTACTCAGAGATATTTCGGACTAGTCTGGACCTTATCAGACTAGTCCGTTTTGTGGTCAGAAAGAAAATTGGACTAGTCCGGTTGATATCGGACTAGTACGCACATGCTGAATTTTTGCAGTTAGTGTGATTTCTTCCACTTGAGCTCTTGGGGTGTGTTTCTCCAACACATTCTATACTAAGTGATCTAATCTTTTCAGTTCTGGAGCTCTTATCAATTTGGATCCTCCTTCTCCTTTCTTTTTGCGCTTTCTTCCTAATTTCTTTGAGAACCTGCGCTCATCTCAACAATTTTGTTAGGGTCCCATTTGTTTGTCATAAATCAACCAAAACCCACAAGGGATGCCTAGATGCACTTTCAATCTCCCCTTTTTGCTTATTGATGACAACCAATTGAGATCTCACAAATATGACAATAAAAATTTAGATTTTCATAAAGTGTGCACATATGAGCTTTGGACAAAATAGGCAAAGTAGACATAAGACATATGTGCACTCTTCATGGTGGGGTGCAGAACTATGTGTGTGAGCAATAATTTTGATGTGAATAACATAATGAGCGTAATCATAACATCATCAAGAGTATCAATCCTACATAGCAGTTTTAAACATACACCATTAATCATAAGCATAACATAGTCATGTCACAAAAAGCATAATGATAACATAAGTCTTACAAATGCATCATGGTAGCATAAGTCTTACAACAGCATAATGATAGCATAGGTCTTACAAAAGCTCATTTCTTAAGCTAGAACATATAAAAAAGAAGAGCCTACGACGAGCCTACGACCTAAGACTCCCCCTCAATCTCTCCCCCTTTGGCATCAAGGCACCAAAAAGAAGGAGAGGAGGGATCTACTTGTCGTCGCCGGCTCACTCCTCGCTGTCTGTCCTTTCTTCGTCTTCATCATCAGGCTGAGGAGGAGGAGGAGGAGGAGAGGAACCACTCGTCGTGCCAAAGTAGGCACACTCTGATGGAGAGAGAGGAGGAAGCTCTGTAAAATCAGATGCAGAGTCCTCTGAGATGATCGGGGATCCAATGGGCTCAATCTCTAATTTTTGGCATATAGCTTTGACATTGGCCTTCATATATCTCATTTCTTCTTTTCTTGCCTTGTGCATCTTATGAAGCTTCACCTCAGCTTTTCAGCAAGAACTAAAAATAGCAGTCAAAAACTTCTTAATCCCACTAGGCGACCCTTTGTAAGGAGGGGCCATACACTTGGATGAAGGCCTTGCATCTTCTTGAGCTCTCTCTGGATGTTCTTCAGGTGATCGAGGTGAGGAGGCAGCTGGGAGGGAGGCCTGAGGAGGCTTCTGAGGCCTTAGAGCAGTGTGCTCTACATCCTTCACAAACTCAATTCCTGTGACTTTCTCAATCATGAACATCAAGTAAGGTGCATAGCCACAGGAACGGTTTGGTGTGCAGGATATGTTTACCATGTCATTCCAGATGTAATCGAAGATATCAAATCTTCTCCTCCTGCTGATTACTTTCATCAAGGTTCTCAAGTAACCTTGGACACTCCCGGCATCTCCATCCTTTGGAGCAATGGTCTTTCGGAGCACTCTGTTGAGAACAATGAAGAAGGGCTTCATGTTCTTGGTTGAGGGAGGATTATATGGTAGTCGAGTATCATAGAGAAACTCCATCTTGTCCTTCTCCACCACTTCCAGATTGTGAATCACAATCACATCACTGCCGGTGTCCTCAAGGTGCAGCAGTCTGGCAAACTTGTGTAGGAGATTGTGTACTTGGATCCATGTGTCATCCAAGTCACTTTGTCTTCTCCATCATGGGTAAAGTGGCAAGTTGCAAAGAACTGGGCAATGATCTCATCATTCCAGTTCTATCTGAAGGCTAGCAGGTCCTTGAGTCCGTGTCTCTCTGCAGCCTCTATGACCTCCTCAAAGGCTTCACAACTCTTACTTTTAAAGTATGTCCAGTCAATCCATTGACTTCGGACCACTGGAGTCTTCATTTGGAGGTACACCGAACTGTAGTAGTCCGAGTGAAAGTTGCTCCAAAATCTCTTGTCGGCTGCTTTTTTGCAGGAGCTATAGGCATCAACCTTCCTCTGGTTCCATGCCACATCACTCCCCTTGCCATTGAACTTCTACTCCGAGGGATCCCTATTTCCCTACCTTGAAGTTGTCATCTTGAGAGGAACAATCGGGCCGGAAACAAGCCCCTTTCCCTTGCCCTTGGTTTGGTGTTGAGCCGCCGAGCTAGAACCAGCCACATTTGCTTTTGAAGCTGGTCTCTTGATTGTAACCTTTCGACGCACCCTAGGTGGGGTGAGTGAAGGCTCGGCAGCACGCTCTTGTCGCTTGTTGGAGCGAGACTCTGGAGGATGAGACATCACATCTTGATCTTGATCCATCTCGACCTCAAAGTCGGAGAGACTCTCATTTGATCCCGAACTTATTTTTGACAAGGAAGGTATAAAGGATATGAATAATCAAGGATGACAAGGGATTGCATTGAATTGACATAAGCTAGGATTCCCTGACAAAATCCCTGAATCAGGGCATACCGGACTGGTCCGGTGTTCAGGGTCGGACTAGTCCGGAGTACCGGACTTGTCCGCCCTAATAACGGACTAGTCTGTTATGAGGCTGCTCAAGTCCTAATTTGTAAAAATGAGATTATTCAATGCAAATATGATCTAGGGTACATGGAATACATCAACAGAGCATGCATTGACTAGAGGAGTTAAGCTAATTGAGCAAAAGCAAGGAAAATTGAAGGTTCTAGGGTTTGGAGCAAAGTTTACCAAATCCTTTGATTCGAAGCTTTGAAGGGGTTCTTGATCCGGACTAGTCCGTGGTCTTTGATCCCTTTGCAATGGAGATCAATTCCCACGGAAATTTAGGTGGTTTTGATGGAGAACATGTAAATCTACCTTGGGAGCACTTGAGTGAGGAGAGAGAGAGAGTGGGAAGGGTTGTGAGGATAAAGAATATTAGGTTTGAGCCGTCCCTAGGGTTATGGAGTCAAAATATCAGACTAGTTCGGTCCATATCGGACTAGTCCATTTTCTGGTCAGAGAGAAAATCGGACTAGTCCGTGGTGGTCCGAACTAATCCGGTCTAACGGACCTAGTACGGACTAGTCTGCAAGTGCGGGCTAGTCCGGGGTGACCACGGGCTAGTCCGTGGTCCCTTGTATAGAAGTGTATAACACAAAAGTTCCTATTAAGGAATAAGGGACAAAGGCACACAGATATTCTTGATGAATATGATCAGTAAACATACAACAATGAAGCTATGACCATGATTCACCAAGATCAAGTAACTAACATAGTTTTAGGAGAAAAAATAGAGATGATTTTTCAACATAATTAACATGATTTTGACGATGGCATATAGATGTGCAAGTTTTCAAACCACGTTTCGAGCATCAAGAATATTTAGTTCATTTCGGAGCTCACAAAAGTTTTTTTGATCAAAGCTTGGTAAAGATATCAGCTAGTTGTTTTTCAGTGTTGACATGGGAAATGTCTATGTCTCCTTTCATTGAGTGATCTCTCGAAAAATGATGTCGTATATCTATGTGTTTGGTTCTAGAGTGCTCAACAGGGTTATCGGCAATTTCAATTGCACTCTCATTGTCACAAAGGAGTGGAATATGGCTCATATTGTAACCGTAATCCCTCAGAGTTTGTCACATCCAAAGGAGTTGTGCACAACAACTCCCGGCTGCAACATACTCCGCTTCGGCTATGGATAGTGTTCATCTAGATACTCCTCAACTTGGGTGTTCTTGAATTCTGTCCCATTGTGGCTTCGTATGTTCTTGATCTTCAATGAGAATTCATTTTGGGAAAACTTGATGAACTTCTTCAGGGTTCCTTGAGTTTCTGCCTTATCATGCAAAAAGAAAACCCACGTGAAGCGTGAAAAATCATCAACAATGACTAGACCGTATTTGTTACCGCCGATGCTTATGTGAGCAATTGGACCAAATAGATCCATGTGGAGGAGCTCAAGCGGTCTTGTTGTAGTCATGACTCTTCACGGGATGGGGCGTTCCTACTTGCTTCCCTGCTTGGCACGCTCTACACGGCCTGTCTTTCTCAAAAACAACATCCTTTAAACCTCGGATGTGATCACTTTTGAGGAGTTTTTGAAGATTCCTCATACCAACATGTGCTAGCCGTCTATGCCACAGCCAACCCATGTTGGTCTTTGCAATCAAGCATGTGTCAAGTTCGGCTTTATCTTTGTTGAAGTCAACTAGATAAAGTTTTCCCTTCAACACACCCTTGAATGCAATTGAGTTATGATTCCTTCTAAAGACGGTCACACCCTCATTAGTGAATAAGCAATTATAACCCTTGTCACATAATTCAGATATGGATAAAAGATTATAGTCCAAGGAGTCAACGTGTAAAACATGAGAGAGAGTATGTTGTGATGAAATTGCAATTTTACTGGTACCAAGCACTTTTCCTTGACTATTATCACCAAAATAAATGCCTTCGCTTGGATTTTCATTTTCTACATATTCCATGAACATTCTTCTTTCTCCGGTCATGCGATTTGTGCATCCACTATCTAGCACCCATTTTGCTCCACCGGATGAATAAGTCTGCAAAAACAATTTATGCCTTGGTCTTAGGTACTCAAGCTTGCTTGGATCCTTTGAGGTTAGTCACAAGTGATTTGGGCACCCATACATGAGACTTGGTGTTACCATGGCGTGGCCCAACATATTTAGCATAAACTCTTCCAAGATTACTTTTCATAAGTACATATGAAGCATCAAAAGTTCTAAATAGAAGTTGTTGTTCATATGTGTTCACAGTGTTAAATTTATCAACATTATTAAGTTTTCTAACTTGAGAAGAGTTTCCCTTGACAAAGGACATGCAACTCTTGTTATTCTTGTGGCTTCTACCGTTTTGCTTTTCACCATTAGAATATCCAATGTCATATTTGACATTAGGAGGTCTTGTGACCGAGTATGCACTGCATGCATACTTGATCTTCTCCTTGTCAAATATGCCACTTTGAGAAGATTGCTTGTCCTTTATCAAGTTTGGCTTTTTCTTCATGTTAGTGTCACTTTTGGCACATGTGCAAGTAATACTAGTTTCAGACTTTATGTGTTGAGAAGGTGAGCTAGAAGTTGATGAAGAACCACTTTGCTTGAGTGACTCAACTTGTCCCTCAAGGATCTTGTTAACTTTGGTTAAGTTAGCAAGTTCATCCTTGATGGTGGTGTTCGAGTCTTTTAACTTCAAGCAAGCTTCCTTGCTTGAAGCTAACTCAAGCTCTAGTGATTTATTTTTTTTCCTCTTCAAGTTCAAGAAGCTTTTCAATCTCAAGATATTCCTCCTTTTGGGAGATGATCATATCTTCCTGACGATTGACTAACTTCTCCATATCAACAAGCTTATCAAGTAGAAATTTAATTTTAGCAGCTGTCTTTTTGTCTAAACCCCTAAGCATATATTCATCTTCATCACTGCTATCATCCTCACTAGAATTACCACTATCACTAGTAAAAGAATGCGAGAAGGAAGATTTAGTTGGTACCTTTCATTTACCTTCCTTTGCCATTAGACAAGTGTTGTCGGTGTCCTTCCATGCGCCCATGGTTGGGAAGAGAGTGGATTTCTTGGTAGTCTTCTTTATGGCTATGGTGGCCATCTCCTCTTCTTCTTCGGATGAAGATTCATCATTGGAGTCCCACTCCTTCCCTAGATGCGCTTGACCATATTGCTTCTTCTTCTTGAATATTTTCTTTGGTTGAGGCTTGTTGTCTTTTGTCTTCTTCTTGTTTTCATCATATGGACAATCTACTATGAAATGATCGTATTCTCCGCAGTTATAGCACACCCGTCTCATCTTGGGTCTTTGTTTGTCCCTTTGTCTTCCTTCATTTGAGCTGCTACCCTTTCTTCTTCTCATCATTTTCTTGAACTTCTTCATGAACAAGATCATGTATTCTTCATCGATATCACTACTTTCATCATCGATGTCATCTTCTCCATAAACTTCTCGAGCTTCCTTTGATACAGGTTTATAGGTTGACTTCAAAGCAACTCCTTTCTTCTTTGCCGATGTGAGATCGGCAATTTCCTTAACATGCTTGGCTTGCTTCTTCATCATTTGAAAGTTGATGATCTTGCCAAGAAGTTCGTCTGGGGTCATTTTCCGGTACCCGGGGCTTTCTTTAATCATAGAGCAAAGAGTCACGTTGCGAGGCATGAATGCTCTGAGAATCAACTTCACGACCTCATGATCATTCCACTTCTTGCTGCCATAAGCTCGGACTTTGTTAATAAGATTCTTCAGTTAATTGTACATATCTTGTGGTGATTCATCTTCTTCTATCACGAATCTTCTCAATTCACCTTCAATCATTTCTATCCTGGCTTCGCGTACATGACGGTCACCTTCATGTGCGGTTTGTAGTGTGTCCCATATCTCCTTGGCAATTTCGAGTCCGTCCACCTTGGTGAACTCGTCTCGGCTCAGTGATGATGTGATCACAGCTGCTGCTTGAGCATTTCGATGAATGGCTTGTTCTTGGCTTGGGGTCAGCTCTTCATCATCATCCGGGATATCTATCCCTGTACACACTATATGCCACAAATTTGGGTTAAGAGATATAAGATGCATTTTCATGTTTTGTCTCCACATTGAATAGTCATTGCCATCAAAGTAAGGTGCTTTCCCTAGGGGAATTGATAAGTAATGATTATTGTTAGAATTCAAACGCTCATAATCAAAAGGATATCAGGAGTAGTCTGTGTGACTACCCCCTTTCCTCTTCTTTTCATCATCGATATTCTTATTCCCTTTTGGGGAGATTACCTTCTTCCATAGAAGAGCCTTGAGTTGTAGCACCTCCTCATCATCGTCCTCACTATCTTGAATGGCGTCGAGTAGCTTCTTTAGCTTTTGAGTCCTTTCATCATTACTCTTTTCGTCGTCGATCTTCTTGTATACATCCTTGACGTCCATATCGTCTCTTCGAGCGGTGAGTCTCTTTTGAAGAGTTTGGCTCTGATACCAATTGAATGTAGCCTAGAGGGGGGCGAATAGGCTTTTTGACGCTTTGTTGATCCCTAAAACACTTAGTAGGTTTATCAAATACAGGGAAATAGGACTAGTCCGGTAGAGTGCGGACTAGTCCGTTTTCTACACAGAGAAAAATCGGACTAGTTCGGTACTGTGTGGACTAGTCCGGTATGCATGGACTAGAGAGATCAAAGTTGATCAATATTTTCACTTCTAGTACTTTATGCAGCGGAAATTAATTTGATACTTAGATGTATTGCAAAAGTGAGACAATGTATGACAGAGATCAACTTTGGTTTCAATGCTTCAATGTAAATTTCACAAGATTAATTAAACACTAGAATATGATGGACAATGAATGAACAAGAGTAGGAGACAAGTGTTTATCCTGAGGTTCGATTCCACGAAGGAAATCTACGTCCCAGTTGAGGAGTCCACTAAGGACCGGGTCTTCTCCAACCCTACCCTCATCGAATCGCCACGAAGGCCGATTCTCTTCCACTAATCACAAAGGGCAAATAAATCGTTCAAGGGGCCTTCTCACAAGTTGAGGGCTCCCCAAGAATTACAATGAATGAACACAACCAAACACACTCAAAAGATGAACAATAAACGAATAAGAGTGTGCGAGGGATCAAACCCAAGAGCTCAAGATGTGTAGAACAAGTCTCTCCTTTGATCAATTGCTAATCCCTAAAGAATTGATCCTTTTTGGGTTAGAATGTGTGGAGAGATGTGAATTTTGGGCTCTTGGGAGGTGTGACGGCGCAGGGGGTCAAAGAGTTATGGTGGTATGGCCGTACACCTCTTTTTATAGTAGGGTTTCCAATGGTTACGTTAGGGTTTGCGATGTTCGGACTAGTTCGTGGTTGACTCCGGACTAGTCCGGTGTGCGGTGTGCAGAAAACCCTAAGTGTTTTGAGGTACCGGACTAGTCCGTAGTAGTGCGGACTAGTACGATGTCTACTCAGAGATATATCAGATTAGTCCGGACCTTATCGGACTAGTCCGTTTTGTGGTCAGAAAGAAAATCAGACTAGTCCTGTTGATATCGGACTAGTCCGCACATGCTGAATTTTTGCAGTTAGTGTGATTTCTTCCACTTGAGCTTTTGGGGTGTGTTTCTCCAACACAGTCTATACTAAGTGATCTAATCTTTTCAGTTCTTAAGCTCTTATCAATTTGGATCCTCCTTCTCCTTTCTTTTTGCGCTTTCTTCCTAATTTCTTTGACAACCTGCACTCATCTCAACAATTTTGTTAGGGTCTCATTTGTTTGTCATAAACCAACCAAAACCCACAAGGGATGCATAGATGCACTTTCAGAAGATGTGCGCAATCCAGTTACACATTCAAGACTCATGTGTTCCCTCAGAAGCATGGCGCACAGCGTACGCCTCCGCCCACGCCTGGCAGTCATTACAGTGACAGGACAGGGTGGTACGGCGTGACAATGGCAATAACGGCAAAGTGATGCACAGCTGACCGAGTAGGATGCAGCGAAAAGACGAAGCCTTCTCCCTCCATCATCAACCGCTACATGGTCTGAGGCGCCCACCGTGCCAGGCAGCATGCCTTAACTCCTTTGACAGCGAGCACACCAAGTAGCATTAACACCCTAGATCGTGTATAGGGTATAGACCACCGCGGGGCCACCCGTAGGGCCCAGCATCTTAGTGTAACTGCCCGTCCTTGAGACATAAAAGGACCAGGCAGCCTCCTACAGAGGGATCTTCGATCCTCCGGTTCGAAACCCAACTCTCTCACACACACGCGCAAGCACAAGCAATACATCTCACACTCCCATGGACGTAGGGTTTTACGCTCCGGCGGCCTGAACCACGTAAATCCTGGTGTTCATCCCTGTTCTTCAAGCTCGATCGATCTAGGGATGTTAGCCCCTCAAAACAACGAGCCTCCGCGGACTGGTTCAGTAGCTATACCGGGGGAAGTGCCGCAGGATACACTTTGACAGTATTGATGTTATCGTGCAAGTTTCTTGATAGCATGGTTTGGATGAGTTTGTTATACATGTAGATGTCATATAATGCTCATTATAAACAATTGGTAGCAAAAGTCTCATCTTTACAAAAAAAATTATTGTCTCTTTTTAAACTCTTGATGAATCCATTATCAAAGGGGGAGATAATTTTGGTCACACATCGCACATTACAAGTCACACATATGGTTTTGAGTTGCGCTTTTGCTTTTACTTTTGTGTTCTACCCATGGGGAGAAAGCTTTTGCTAAGGGAAACAGTTTTTCTCATTTGGTATTCAAAGATGATGAACTTTCTTTTGCATGGATTTAAAAAAAATTCGCATGCACTTGTGAATATGCCAAGATGTTGCCAATGTTTTCATCAAGGGGGTTGTGAAACCATGTGACGAATCCAATGTAAATTATAACCTAAAATGTTAAATATTAATTAGCTTGATATAATAACTAATATGCTTTGGTAAATATGCATGTGTGTGCAAGTTGCCTAGAGGGGGGTGAATAGGCTAATAAAACCTGAAACTATTGCAAACAGCGGATTAAACTTGAAGGAGGCCGGACTAGTCCGGTTTGAGGGCGGACTAGTCTGGTCTAGGTATAAAATTGCGTTTTAGGTTTTCCTTTTAATTTTGTTTAAGCATACGATGTATAGTAGTCAAACAATCTCACCAGTTTGTTGTGAATGCTTAGATTGCAAGATGGTGGAACAATTCACAAGTGTTAACAAGACGAAAGCTTAATGTGTAATTTAAGTGAGCGAGCAAGAAGGTAAAGGAAGCAAGAGACACGATTTATCCCGAGGTTTGATTCCACACAGGAATCTACGTTCTCGTTGAGGAGTCCACAAAGGACCGGGTCTTTTCCATCCCTTTCCTCACCGAGCGATCACCAAGATCAAGCCCGGGCTCTTTCACTATCAATCAAATGTGAATACAATGCTGTTAGGTGCTACTCACAACTTGAGGCCCACTACAACAACCTAGCAGTTCTAGGAATCAAAATACAACAATCAAGAACTCAAATTAACAATCAGAGTGCAAGAGAGTCAAACCGAGAGCTCAAACGTTGATCACCACGTCTCTCCTCTCAAAAATCCACAAACCCCTTAAGATCCAATCTTAGGGGACAAGAGGGTGAGGAAAGAGGCTTAGAAGAGCTCTAGGAATGAGTTTTTAGTGCTAGGGTTGTTGTCTGATTCATCCTTAGCCAGGAGGTCTCCTTTCATAGAAATCTTGGCATCTAGTCGTTACCTACTGAAGTCCGGACTAGTCCGTTCTTGAGGGACCACCCACGTCACAAGGCTACCAACTAAAGTCTAGTGACCGTTGGATTCAAACGGTCATAAAACCCCGGACTAGTCCGGCCAAGAGCGGACTAGTCCGATCTCAGTCTGGAACCTTTGTTCCGTATGAGAACGGACTAGTCTGGTAGGGTCATACTAGTCCGGTCTTACCAGACTTAGTCTAGAGAAACTCTCTAATCTAGGACTGCGGACTAGTCCTGTCAACTTCAGACTAGTCCGAGCTCACACAGGAACCTTTGTTCCGTCCTAAACCGGACTAGTCTGAAGGGACCGAACTAGTTCGAGGTCACTCAGAGACTTCTTCTCCGGACCTAAACGGCTTAGTTTGCATGGCGGATTAGTCCGGCCACATGGGCGGACTAGTCCGGCCCTCTGAGACTTAGTCTCATAAAGGCTCAGACTCACTCGACAACGGACTAGTCCGGCCTAAAACGGACAACTCCGAACTTACTTAGAGACTTCATGTCCAGTCTAAAACGGAGTAGTCCGTGTTGGAACGGACTAGTCCGGCCCATAGTCCGGACAAGTCCGGTCCTCCCTTTTTCAGCCATACTTACGACTACTTCCTCTCACGATTCTATCTTTAGTTTGAGCTCTCTAATGACTCTTAAGAACTCTAAAAGAGGAGACCTTGTACACAACTAGAAAATGTAAAACTCAATAGAAGAATTCTATTTTCTACTCTTGCGAGTCTCCTTCTTTTCCTTTTTTGCTTCTTGAGAGTGATATGCCCACGCCGACCACACCATCAAGTATACCGACTACATCAAGCAAGATGGAACAATCATCAAGTCAAGCTGCACCAGCTCATGTCTTCGATGGACCAATTACTCGTAGCCGAGCTAAACAGCTACAACAAGAGGTGCACGCGCTACTTTGTGAAATTCCATTTATTAATGAGAATTATATACTTCCTAAATCGTACATGTTTCTATTACTCAGGTTCACCAAGGAGGATGACAAGGACACGCTGAGACTGAACCAGAGAGGAGAACTACGTCGAACCAGTTCGGCCTGGCAGAACTGTCATGAAGAAACAGTCATATCTCTTGATTCATAGAAGCCGTGAAGGTCCATGAGTACTTGTTGGAAAGGTGTTGAATTCAAATTTCTAATGCCACTAAGTGCCGAGTGCTTTAGAGCTCCCAGCTTGGCAGCCGAGTGCTTTTGGTGCAGACTGTTCAGAAGATCAATAGTTAGCCTGATATCCATGTTTCTGTGAGAAACTGTATCACTCTACAATATTTCGTGAAGCATGCTACACATGGTGTGAAAGGTTATCGAATTAGCTTTCCAACGCATCTGGTCCCGTGTCTTTTGGATGTCCCTAGGTGGAGTTATGACTAAAACATTGAAGACCACTCAAAAGGCCAGAAGACATGCGGGAAATTGATGACCACTGCATGAATGATCAAGCCAGTTGGCCTTCCACCTTCCCACGTGGTTTTTTCAGTTCACATCTATTTTTAGACTAGTTATTGACATAAATACCGCTCTTTTTGTAAGCCAAGAGGGACTTTTTGATGAATTAAGATTAATCCAGTGATATTTGCAGCCGAGCTGCTTGAGTGTCTTACTCAACCCTTGTTCTTCCTTGTTCTTCTTGAACTTGTGGAGAGATTTCTCTGAGATCCGCTAATTCGTGCTCTGCGGGTTCCAGTACGGCTGCCCCGTCTTGTGTGGAATAGCTCCGGTTGTGGTTCTGCGGTCGTTCGGAGATCGAGTCGAAGTCTTTGCGGTTTCGGTGTCTCTCTCCCCGTCACTTGGTCGCATCCAATCTTGGTCAGGTATAAAACTAGTTATCCGCGCTGTTTCTACAGCAAGTTATCTTGTTCTTGAGCATCCTGTCGTGAAGATCGGGCCACCCTTCGCCGACCCAAATTCGGTGTATATCATGTGGTAATCAGAGCTATCGTTGTCACGGTAGGTTCATTTTTTTATCACACACCCTCCCACCCTTTTTCAATCTGTTACAGTTTTCACCATCCACATATTCATCCCTGTGTTTATCTTTTACATATATTTGTTTGTCCTATAGTCCAAAGCCTAAAAAAATACCTATAGCCCTTTTGGCGGTACTGTTATCTTGTGTTTGTGTTCTTCCAGTTGCTCGTCACCACCGTTTACCTATATCTTTTGTAATCAGCACCCCTGTTAGTGTTATAAAAAAAAGAGTCAAAAAAAAGAGAGCACAAGTGAAAAGATTCTGAAGAATTTTGTACGGTTGGGTGTTGAAATTTTCAGTTTTCATATCCAAGTTGGTGGTAATCTTGATAGCAGCAATTTTTTTATCTTTTGAGCACATCTTTTTCACTTGATTAGCAGTACCGTAGCCCTCCTTGTTCAGCCACCTATAGCTCCACCAAAAAACTAAACCGGGACTTTCGATTTGTACTCCTTACGGCCTCTTTACCACCTGCGTTGAAGCTGTCACAACAGCACCATCACAGTTCTTCAGATCAGGCAAGAACTTGGGTAAGTAAGAGGTGAGATCGAGTGTGTCCACATATATATATATATATATATATATATATATATATATATATTTTCTTTTTTTTTGCTGCTCCTAACATGGCAGACTCAGATTCAAGTGTTCATGGTGGACACCATGGTGATAGGGAACCCCCTGTCTCACGGGATGAGATGCGTCGCATGGCTGATTCACTCATGGAGGCCATGGGCAGGCTCCTCGATGAGCGTCTTCCCGTGGCTGGAGGATGTCGAGCATGTCGTGATCAAGAGGACCGTAATCGAGAGGAGTCCGGCGATGAGAACTCTGGTTTCGGCCATGGATTCAATCGCTTCGGAGATGGCCCTGACGGATATGGTGGTGGTCGCCATGCTGATTTTAATAATTACCATGGTGGGCGTCGCGCACATAGGCGCAATGCTGATGGTCGCCGCGTGCATTTTGAAGACGGAGAGTTTGAAGATCAAGATCATGAAGAAGAATCTCATGATGATGAAAATCCTTTTGGTCAAGGTGGCAGATTTGATCGGCATCATCATCGCCGGCCTGCTGATTTTGAAGAAAGGGAATATCATCGTGGTCGACGTCCTCATGACAACCCAGATAACATCGCTCGTGTCAAGTTGAGTATTCCAAAGTTTACTGGAAAGGAGAATCCTGATGAATTTCTTGAATGGGCTGAGCAGTGTGATCAAATATTCCAAGTACATAATCTTTCGGCTCAGCGCCGTGTGAATCTTGCTTCGGTGGAACTCTCTAGATACGCTCTCACTTGGTGGAACCAAGTGCAGGAGAATCAACGTGATTTGGGACGTGGATATATCAATACATGGGAGGAGATGAAGCAAGTGATGAGAAGGCGATTCGTGCCATCTAGCTATCAGCGTGATCTCAGGAACCGGTTGCAAATGTTAAAGCAAGGGAAGAGATCAGTTGATGAGTATTTCAAGGAGATGGAGCTACTGTTGGTGCGGGCTGGAATAAGAGAAGATGCAGAGTCAACAATGGCAAGATTTCTAGGAGGTCTTAATGAAGAAATTTCTGGTTTTGTGGAGATGTTTCCATATTGTACATTTCAGGATCTTGTTGATCAAGTTATGCGAACAGAGAAGAAGATTCAGCAAGAGTCACGTGGAAAATCTTATGGCAGTTATTCTATTGCTGCCCCATGGCGCAAACAGCAGTCAAGTACTTCCTATGGTGGTGGACGATCTCAAGGGGCTGCAGCCAAGTCTTCTCAATCATTTGTTCCATCGAAGATGGCAGCCTCCACCGCGTCATCACCAACAACTCAGCAGCGACCCGCTGCAAGTTCAGCAGCCCACAGCAATGTCTCGGGAGCTACATCTTCTTCTTGAAGCAGAGAAATTGTATGCCATAAATGCCACGGCCGTGGGCACATTGCTGCCCAATGCCCAAGTAAGAGGCCATGTTGTTGAATGAGAAAGGTGAATGGGAATCCAAGAGTGATCCGGAAGATGCTGGACTGATATGTGATGAAGAAATTGAGGAGGAAGGGAATGAGATCCAGCCTGAAGAAGGAGAACATAATTGCTTTATTTCTCTACGAGTGCTTAGTGTAACAGCAGAAAAGGAAGACAACGGGCAGCGACATAATTTGTTCCATACCCGTGGACTAATCAAAGATAAGGTGTGTCGCATCATCGTTGATAATGGCAGCTGCAACAATATTGCTAGCCAAGAATTGGTGGACAGATTGGGACTGAAACCACGGCGTCATCCTAGTCCATACAAGATGCAGTGGCTTAATGATTGTGGTGCACTACGTGTCAGTCATACTGTGACTGTACCATTCTCTGTTGGTAAATACAATGATCATGTGGAGTGCGACGTGGTGCCTATGCAAGCCTGCCAGCTTCTGCTCGGTCGACCATGGATATATGATCGTGATGTCCAGATTTTTGGAAGGACCAACAAGCTGTCTTTTGTGTACAAAGGAGAGCGAATTTCCTTGCTTCCTTTGACACCGGAAGAAATTTTGAAGGATGATATCAGGAAGAAACAGCGCGAGAGCGAGCACCACTTGCGAGTGAGCCACAAAAATAGTAAGGAAGAGTGTCCACAGCCAAATCAAACCCCACAGCTGCAAGGAACCCAGAAACCGGGAAAAGAGGGTTTAGTAATGATGGCTAGGAAGGGGGATATCAAAGCATTGAGTGAACCCGATGCCATGTTCTTTGTACTTATGTACAAGGACACTTTTCTTTCTACTAATACCTTACCCTCTAACCTGCCGAGTACTCTTCTGAATGTCTTGCAGGAATATGAAGATGTCTTTCCGGACGAAGTACCACCAGGACTGCCACCTAAGAGAGGGATCGAGCATCAAATTGACTTGGTTCCTGGTGCGTCACTTCCGAACAGGGCTGCATACCGCACCAACCCAGAGGAGACAAAAGAAATTTAGCGACAAGTGGAGGAATTGATGAAAAAAGGGTATGTACAGGAAAGTCTTTCCCCTTGTGCTGTCCCTGTTCTTTTAGTGCCTAAGAAAGATGGGTCTTGGAGACTGTGTGTGGATTGCCGCGCAATTAACAACATCACAGTAAGATATAGGCATCCCATTCCTCACTTAGATGATATGCTTGATGAACTGAGTGGTGCTAATTTTTTCACTAAAATTGATTTAAGAAGTGGCTATCATCAGATTCGTATGAAAGCAGATGATTGGAAAACAGCCTCTAAAACAAAATTTGGATTGTATGAATGGTTAGTGATGCCTTTCGGTTTAACCAATGCACCTAGTACATTTATGCGATTAATGAATCATGTGCTTAGATCTTTCATTGGTAAATTTGTTGTGGTTTATTTTGATGGCATCCTAATCTACAGCAAGACTCTTGAAGAACATGTTACATATATCCAGAGCGTGCTTGCTGTCCTGCGTAAACAAAAATTGTACGCTAACCTTGAGAAGTGCACCTTCTGCACCGACAAGGTAGTTTTCCTTGGTTTTGTTGTTTCAGGACAAGGCGTGGAGGTGGATGCTGAGAAAGTCAAGGCTGTACACGAATGGACGCCTCCACAGAACGTGAGCCAAGTGAGAAGCTTCCTTGGACTTGTTGGTTTCTACCGGCGCTTCGTGAAAGATTTCAGCACGATCGCTGCTCCAATCAATGAGCTGACCAAGAAAGACGTACCTTTCAAATGGGGAGAAGCACAACAAAATGCTTTTGAAGAATTAAAGAAGAAGCTCACAACATCCCTAGTCCTTGCACTTCCTGATTTCAACAAGACATTTGTAATTGAATGTGATGCAAGTGGAGTTGGAATTGGAGGCGTGCTGATGCAAGAAAAGAGACCAATTGCATTCTTCAGTGAAAAGCTAAGTGGTCCGACTTTGAATTATTCAGTTTATGATAAAGAATTATATGCTCTCGTTCGGAGTTTGGAAACTTGGCAACACTACCTTTATCCTAAAGAATTTGTAATATATTCAGACCATGAATCATTGAAACATATTAAGGGACAACTAAAACTGAATAAACGACATGCTAAGTGGAGTGAATTTATTGAGTCCTTTCCTTATATTGTCAAATATAAGAAAGTCAAGACAATATTGTAGCTGATGCTTTATCTCGACGTCATGCTTTGCTCACACAACTTGATGCTAAAATTCTCGGATTGAAAAGTATAAAGGAATTATATGCCACTGATTCGTACTTTGCTGAACCATATGCCAAGTGCCGTAATGGCAAAGGATGGGAAAAGTATCATGTGCATGATGGATTTTTATTTCACACTAACAAACTTTGTATTCCAGATTTCTCTGTTCGACTTTTACTCGTGCAGGAAGCTCATGCAGGTGGACTTATGCGCCATTTTAGAGCCAAGAAGACGGAGCAAGTGCTGGCCGACCATTTCTTTTGGCCAAAAATGCGACGATATGTAGAGAGACATGTTCTTCGCTGCGAAAACTGCCACAAAGCTAAGTCTCGTCTGAACCCTCATGGTTTATATACTTCTCTTCCTATTCCTAATGCACCTTGGGAGGACATTTCAATGGATTTTGTTCTTGGGTTACCACGGACCAAAAGGGGAAGGGATTCAATTTTTGTCGTGGTTGATAGTTTCAGCAAAATGGCACATTTTATTCCTTGCCACAAGAGCGACGATGCTTCCCGTATTGCTGAATTATTTTTTAGGGAAATCGTGCGACTACATGGAATGCCACGTACCATTGTGATGGATCGTGACACCAAGTTCTTGAGCTACTTTTGGAAGACATTGTGGGGCAAACTTGGGACAAGACTGTTGTTATCCACAACATGTCATCCACAAACGGACGGCCAAACTGAAGTTGTGAATCGAACACTATCAATGTTGCTCCGAGCTGTCATTAAGAAGAACCTGAAACTATGGGAAGAAAGCTTGTCACATGTTGAGTTTGCATACAATAGGGCAGTACACTCGACCACTAGATTTTGTCCATTTGAAATTGTATATGGATTCACACCCACTGCTCCCATAGATCTTTTGTCTTTACCCATGCAGGAACGTGTGAACTTCGATGCAAGCAAGCGAGCTGAATTTGTCAAGAACATTCATGATAGGGCTCGGGCCAATATTGAAAAGATGACCGAGAAGTATGAGAAGCACGCTAACAAGGGTCGCAGGAAGGTGTTGTTAGAACCAGGGGACTTGGATTGGGTGCACCTTCAAAAGGATCGTTTTCCAGAGATGCGCAAGAGCAAGTTGCAACCCCGGGCTGACAGACCATTCAAAGTTCTACGTAAGATCAACGACAACACTTATGAAATTGATCTGCCAAGTACTTATGGTGTGAGTACCAGTTTCAATGTGTCCGACCTCTCTCCATTCTTTAGATTGGAAGAGTCGAGGACGACTCTTTTTCAAGGGGGGAGGATGATATGCCCACGTCAACCACACCATCAAGTATACCGACTACATCAAGCAAGATGGAACAATCATCAAGTCAAGCTGCACCAGCTCATGTCTTCGATGGACCAATTACTCGTAGCCGAGCTAAACAGCTACAACAAGAGGTGCACGCGCTACTTTGTGAAATTCCATTTATTAATGGGAATTATATACTTCCTAAATCGTACATGTTTCAATTACTCAGGTTCACCAAGGAGGATGACAAGGACACGCCGAGACTGAACCAGAGAGGAGAACTACGTCGAACCAGTTCGGCCTGGCAGAACTGTCATGAAGAAACAGTCATATCTTGATTCATAGAAGCTGTGAAGGTCCATGAGTACTTGTTGGAAAGGTGTTGAAGTCAACTTTCTAATGCCACTAAGTGTCCAGTGCTTTAGAACTCCCAGCTTGGCAGCCGAGTGCTTTTGGTGCAGACTGTTCAGAAGATCAATAGTCAGCCTGATATCCAAGTTTCCATGAGAAACTGTATCACTCTACAATATTTCGTGAAGCATGCTACACATTGTGTGAAAGGTTATCGAATTAGCTTTCCAACGCATCTGGTCCCGTGTCTTTTGGATGTCCCTAGGTGGAGTTATGATTAAAACATTGAAGACCACTCAAAAGGCCAGAAGACATGCGGGAAATTGATGACCAATGCATGAATGATCAAGCCAGTTGGCCTTCCACCTTCCCACGTGGTTTTTTCAGTTCACATCTATTTTTAGACTAGTTGTTGGCATAAATACCGCTCTTTTTGTAAGCCAAGAGGGACTTTTTGATGAATTAAGATTAATCCAGTGATATTTGCAGCCGAGCTGCTTGAGTGTCTTACTCAACCCTTGTTCTTCCTTGTTCTTCTTTAACTTGTGGAGAGATCTTTCTGAGATCCACTAATTCATGCTCTGCGGGTTCCAGTACGGCTGCCCCGTCTTGTGTGGATTAGCTCCGGTTGTGGTTCTGCGGTCGTTCGGAGATCGAGTCGAAGTCTTCGCGGTTTCGGTATCTCTCTCCCTCGCTTGGTCGCATCCAACCTTGTTCAGGTATAAAACTAGTTATCCGCGCTGTTTCTACAGTAAGTTATCTTGTTCTTGAGCCTCCTGTCGTGAAGATCGGGCCACCCTTCGCCGACCCAAATTCAGTGTATATCAGAGAGACTCCACATCCATTCCTTTTGATAAGCACCTGTGCTCATACTCAGTAGAACTCATTAGTATCTTAATTGTCATCATCAATCATCCAAAACCCACAGGGATTACCTAGATGCACTTTCAGTGTGTGACATGCTCAGGTGAGGTGCCAGAATAGGGTGTTGCGTTTGTATACAACATGCTCGTGTGAGGTGCTCGCTGGGGTGTTGTATGGTTGTGTGCAACATTCTCATATGAGGTGCTTATGTGAGGTTCTATATGGAATGATAAAGGGTCAAGTCGTAGACTTAGGCTCGTATATGTTTTATGTTTGTTTCATGTGCATGGTTGGTGAAAGGATCACGGGATAGGTTCAGGAGGAGTTGAGGTCTCGGCAGATAGGTTCGGGAGGAACTGAAGCTGGAATGATCAAAGATGTCACGCAAGATGTTTTGTCTAGAGGACAGATGAAGGATTGGAGCGTGTCCAGAGGAGGATTTTTTATGCGTGTCCAAGTGTGTCGTATGTGTGGACATGTGCACGAGTGCGGGGGTGTAGTGTGGCATGTGTTCAGCGCATTGAATGTGGTGAAAAGTTGGTTGCGACTTAGAGAGAAGTTGGAATGCGACTGTGAGTTGGGTTGGAGGAATCCAACTGAGTTTTGGCAATGAATTAAGCCTTTTTGGTAAGAAAGTTGCTGATTTCAACTATGATTTGGAAAGGAGTCCAACTAGGGGTTAGAGTGGTTCCTACATGTGTCAGTTAGAGATCGTGTTCGATTAGGACTTGAGGCTGGCTGCATGTAGATAGAGTCTGAGATGTGTTGTGTCCTTGTTATACACAACTTGGTGTCCTAGCAGGAGATGGGTTGACCAGGAGGGTTGGATCTATAAGTGAGGGTCTAGGCTGTGTGGAGCGGTATCACTAGTGGCAGGCTGAGGCTGTTTTGTAAGTGTGCTTTTTATTGTAAGAAGAACGTTGTTTTTAACCAGATAGATTTTGACATAAAGATCACCTGTTTTTGAGCTGAATCTTTATTAGATTTAATCAGATAGATTATTTCTTATTTTGACACTAAGATCGTATGTTTTTGGCTGTTGACCCCTAATGTTTTCTTGCAAAAAAACGTACTAGTAAGTCACCGGTTTTGAATGTCTCCGCTGTCAAATCTATCTATTTTTGTGTGAAAAAACATGGTCAGATCTCTTAGTCAAGTTTGACTATGTTTGACGCCAAGTTCGCTAGTCAAACCTCCCACTTTTTAGCAAAACTCTTTTGAGCAGTATTTCTCGTGTTGGACTTGTTTCTTGATACAACAGAAGTTCTGGTTTGTGAGTTGCGATTGAGCAAAAACAGTTGTTTGACTTGGTTTTCACGTGATTTCCAGCACCAGCGACTAGGTTGCCAAGTTGGGTTGTGAGCTAGTTGAAACCAGCGCTTTTTGGGTCGTTTCCATGTGGTTTTCATAAGTTTCGACTAGATCGTATAATCATCACATTTTCGACCATAACTCCTGCTATAGATATAGGATTAACATGATTATCGGTGCATTGGATTTTTAACTTCATACTCTATCATCTAAAAAGCTTTTCACATGCACAAGTGCTCATGTCTAGAGTTACACACAAGTTTTCTTAGCGAGCCAAGATTTAGTTTTTAAGGGTGATTTGTGAATTGTGGCTATCATTCACCCCCTCTAATAGTTGTTTAGAGAGGTCTTTCGATCTTACAAAGGGTTTTTCATTTTTTTCTAAATATGTAATTTGAAATTCTTAAATTTGAATTTGGGGTGGATTTGATCTTATTTATTTGGCAGACCATTTTATTTAATATTTTCACCCTTAATTTTTTGTTTACTTAATTATTGGTCGGCTTACACACACAAACACACACACACACACACACACACACACACACACACACACACACACACACACACATATATATATATATATATATATATATATATATATATATATGCCAATTTTATTCATAAGTTGATTTTGCTCAAGATTTTCTTAAAAATTTAACTTCAAAGTGAATTTTATTTTGCTTCAAATTTAGCGCTCACAAAGATCTCAAGCAACATTTTGGCGTTGTGTTCCACAAGTTAACTACATAATGAGATTCAAAATGTTCTCCTTAGTTGACATAGTATTTTAGGCTGCGTTTGGTTTAAGGGATATGGTGGGACGGGACGGGGCAATCCCTATTTTCTGTTGTTTAATTTGGGGGCGTACTAGGATGGGATGAACCCGCTAGGGAATATTTTTCCAATATTCAGGATGGCGTGATCCACCTGAAATCATTGGGATGAGTCCATCCCACCTCCAATATACAAGTTGAATTTCATTGTAAAATGGATTAGTGAGAGGTTTTTAAGTTGAAATTGTTAACCAATATGATAACACTATTATTTTATATCTAACCTCACTAAATTTATGTGTAGATAATCATATCCATATCCATATGTCTCCATCCCATCCTTCTATTCAAAGAGGAGATAGAATCATTCCATCACTCACTATCCCTCGCATCAAACAAAAAACAGATTTCCTTCCATCCCTCCTGACAAACATAAAAATAAAATCATCCCATCCCTAAAAACAGGGATGGATCCAACCTATCTCAAATTTTCTCCAAACCAAACACACTGTTAGTTTGGGAGCTACTTCAAGTTGTATTTAAGGCCTAATTTGGCAGCAAGGGTGGGAATAACCCATGGGAGGAAATCCCTTCCTAGATATTCCCTATCCCCTCCCATTCCCACGGTGTGCCATTTGATTATTCATTTGGTAACCCAAAGGATAAAAATCCCCAAAAACAAAAACAGTAAAAAAACAAGAAAAAAATCAAGAAAAAATGACAAAAAATCAAGAAAAAATCGAGCCGGGGCAGACCAGCTCGGCCTTGAGGAGGAAGATGCGTAGATTTGAAAACATGCAGCCGGTGAAGTCTGAGCGTCGCCAAGGGAAGGAGAGCACCGACCGGGGGGGGGGGGGAGTGGTGCTGTTGCGCTGGTGGCGTGAAGTCGCAGACGACCGGGGGGGGGGGGGAGCGAGCGACGCGGTGGCGCGGAATCGCGGGGAGGCGGACGAGCGACCAGGCCGATGACGGTAATCCAGCGGGATGTCAGGCGGGGAGGGGGTGGGGGGAGGCAAGCGTCGCGGCGGCGTGGAGCTTTTTGAGCCTGGGGTTTGCCTGGGATACCTCTGGGAATGTGTGCTACCAAACAGGGCCTAAAGAAGCTCCAAACCCATTGTGCTCCGGGTTTTTTCTAAAACAACATGTGTGTTGGCGTGTGGTATAATTTAAAATATTGAATGTTCTTTTATTGAAAAAACTGAAGGAATCTATATCAAAAGCAGAAAAATCTAAATCAGTAAATAATAAAGTCCTACTAATAAACTTTAGAAAAAAAATAGAAGTATTACATGACCGAGTGGGTCGTGGGCCTTGAGTTACATCATTGAGCACCTTTCCGCTTTCTACGTTCCTCTATGGCCGGCAGAATCTATTGCGAACGGAAAGAACGGCCGGAAACCGACCCTAGCTTCAGAGGGATCTGATCCGTCCGCGTACCTTTTCTCCTGCTCCTCCGGCGCCGGTCGCCAGCGCCGCCCCTTGCCTCTCACCGGCTTAGGCAAACCCGCCGATGGACATCGCCGCCGCCGAAGACGAGTGGGGTGAGTTACTGATAAACCACTTGGGCCCCTTGTTTCTTGTTGTGCTTACCAGTATCTAGCCCCGGATTGCATAGCTGGTGAATACCCATCCTCGTGGACGATAATTGCAGGAACTTGTCGAGATATTGTGCATATTCTTTTTGTATGTGTGCGCGCGCGAGAATAAAATTAGACAATAGGGATGTTAGAAGTTGTGTCACTGGAAGTGTGGAAGGCGGCAAGGAAGTAAGGGTGTAACAGCTGAGGCTCAAAGAGGGAGGCGGCAAGCTAATCGTACAAGTGATTGCGGCAGGGGCACGGCCCATTGAGCCAGGTGCGGTCCAACACAGAGGCGGGGTTTAAAAGAAGGCGGCAAGGCGACCGCACGGGCAGGCTGTAACAGAATTTGTTTCTCTCGTTCCCCATATCTTCTCCTCTCATTCCTCTTCTCTGATGTACCCCGAACCCCTGTGAACCTGGAGGTCGATTGAGGAGTGAGACGAGGGAAATTCGCCGCCACATCGCTTGCATCTGTGAGTCGCCTCGTTCTCCTTCGTTGTTTCACTGCGATCGGTAACACTGGTATCAGATTCGGGTTCGGATTTCTCCTCTATTGCTCGTGGGTTCAGCGGTTTGATCTGTAAAATCCCCTTTCTGGATTGAATCCAGTGTTTTCAAGTCGCCGCCTAGGCGACGCCTAGTCGGCGCTCCGGCCTGGACGCCATGGCCGGCCGCCTCACCTGACCGCCGCTGTTTCCGCCGCCGCCGCCGAACAGGCTGAGGCTTCGTGCGGCCGCGCTGTGGCCACCGTCGCCTTGCCATCGGTTTACAGGAGCTGCCGCCGCTGCTTTTGCAAAGGAGAGAGAGGGAGGGGTGAGGGAAAAATGGGTAGGGTTAGGGTGGAGCTAGTATTTACATCTCTTCATCTAAAATGTGGACCGTCGGATGAGATCCGACGGCTCACACTAAGTGGGCCACTTCCTCACCCGCTCAGCCCACCAACTCAGCCCGCTCCTCACCCCGCCTGGGCGCCTCCACCCTCGCCTCCTCACTCCACCTCCGCCTCTGCCGCCGCCGCCTCCGCCGCCTCCCCTGCCGCCACCGCCGCAGCACCGCCGCCGCCCTGCCCCGCCGGCACAGCCCGCCGCCTGGCCGGGCGCCTAGGCGTCCAGGCGTTGATTAACAGGCCTGGTTGAATCAACCGTTGGAGTTGCAAGCATGGAAAAATCATACAACCCCAGACCGCAAGCTCGATTCCTTGTCGAGCAGATGGCGGCCACCGAAGTAAATTTGTTAGAAGCAGTGGATAAATTGACGGCTACTCTGGAAGCAGTGGACAAGAGGGTGATCTCGATTGGATCTGAGTTATCTAAAGTCCAGTCGCAGGTCGATGTCTCCATGAAATCGATCGCCGCACTGCAGCAGAAGCAAGTCCAGATAGCGCGATAATTGAAGCCGTCAGGTGCAGAGATCATGGGGTCTTCTCCTACATCTTCTCATCGTCAACCTTCTCTGGAGAGAGGCCGCAGTCAGGTTATCCGTGGCTGTACTCAATTTCCTTCCATACCTACTGTCGAGCATGATCATTCTGCTAGATGGCATTGGCTGCCTAAGTTGGATTTTCCATGTTTTGATGGGGCTGATGTTAGAATCTAGCTGGATAAATGTGCTTCATATTTTTCCCTGTATGATATTCCCTATGAGTTTAGAGTTTCGGCAGCCTCCTTGCACATGATATATAGAGCCTCTCACTGGTATCAAGCACATAAGCATTCACTGAATTTGAGGTAAACACCCATAGGGAGAAAACAATGGAATTGTTAAATTTGAAGCAAACTGGTTCTGTGGAAGAATACAGACAATTATTTGAGCATCTAGTGTATCATATACGCTTGTATGACCCTGCCCTTAGTGAATCGATACTTGTTTCTCAATTTTTTATTGGACTTAGAGATGACTTGAGAATGGCAGTGGAAATGCATTTGCCGAGTTCAGTGTCACAGGCAGCCACATTGGCAACTGTCCAAGAAAACTTAACTGAGAAATTCAATGGAAAAAGTTATAAACATTCAGTGTTTAAACCTGCCAATTCTACACTGGCAAAGGTTGACCCTAAACCCACATTTAATAGCAGTGATATGTGGAAAGCAAGACAACTCGAAGAGTTTAGGCGTGCTAACAACCTTTGTTTCTGCTGTGGAGAGAAATTTACTCCAACTCATAAGTGCAATGTACCTATGGGAGGGAAGTCAAATATGTTGTGGTCTGCAACTGTGGATGAGGGAGGGTTCCTTTCTGATGAGATACTAGAAGCCTTGGAAAATCCTCCAGTGGGAAAGTCTGACAATAGTCAACATATATCCTTATATGCTCTTTCTGTTTCTGGACAACCTCATTTTGGAGAAAATTCAGTTCAAAGCTCTGGTGGACAATAGGTCCTTGCTGATTTTGTTGGACTCAGGTAGCACTGACTCATTTATCAATTCTGAGTCAGCTCATGCTTTACAATATAACATTGTATAGACAAAGCCTATGCAAATCAGAGTAGCCAATGGAGAGTCACTGGGTTGTAATTCTGAGGTACGGGGTACCCAACTTTCACTGGTGGCTACAAGGACAGACATTCTGTCACAGTTAAACTATTGAAGATAGGAGCTTATGACATTGTTTTAGGGATGGATTGGTTGATGAAGTTCAGTCCTATGAACTCTAATTGGTCAGAAAAATAGATTAAATTTGCCTACAATGGTTCTGTTATTAAATTTTATGGTATTACTGACAAAAGAGTTTCTGAACTATTAGAAGCACCTGTTGAAAAATTGTACAAATGGTGCAAAAGTCATGAGATTTGGGCTGCGGTGTGTTGTGGACTCCTTTGTGGACCGCCAGTACTGCAGGCACGCCCACAAAGGGCCCACCAGTCAGGGCGCCGGCTACTAGAAGGGGGAATGCCTATCTGCTAAATAAGAACAGGATCTGTTCTGTTCCAGAATAAAAGAAGATAGGATTGTGAGTTTGTTAAGGGTCTGTTGGAGTCTGTTTGGAGTTTGTTTGGAGCCGGGTGCCTGGCCAGCCTATAAAAAGGAGCCTAGTCTGTACTTAGGGGATCATCAAGAGGAAACTACCCCTGTTGGGCGGTCACTTGATCACCCTGGCTAACCCTTCCAGCGCAGGGAATTCAGATCAGCAGCCGCACAACAGCCTTCCCTACGCTCTTAGATCCATTCCAGCCTCTCAAGTCACTCTCCACTCTCCTCTCCACACCCCCAGGCGCAAGAAACACATCAATTTGGTATCATATTCATTCAAGGCATCGACTATGTCCGGCCTCGAAAACGATCCTAAGACCCAGTCCTTGGCTGCCCTGAACTCTAAGATGGGTGACCTCACCACCACGCTAGGCGACGTCAACAACACGATGACTCACATCTTGGCCCAGCTGTCCACCATGAATTCCAGTCTTGATATGCATGATCAGCGCCTTGCCAAGTTGCAGAAGGCCCCTGTTACGGTGGCCTCTGCGCACCAGATTCCTCCCTCTCCGCAGGAGGACCAGGACACTTCTGGGACCTTTCCTCAGGGTGGACCAGGGAACGGTTTTGGAGGTTGTTGGAGCCAAGGCCACCCCAATGATATTTCTTCTCACCGCCATAAGATCAGTTTCCCTAAATACGATGGGGAAACTGACCCGCTGCCTTGGATTAATAAGTGTGAGACTTATTTCCGAGGAATGCGAACCATGGTTGAGGAGAAGGTCTGGCTTGCATCCCTCCATCTGGACGGCGTTGCTGCTGAATGGTACTATGCGTTGGAACGCGACTGCTGCATCATTTCCTGGGCCAGGTTCACAAAATTTGTGCAGAAGCGCTTTGGACCGCCGCTGCGTTCCAATGACTTGGCTGAATTGAAGGAATTGCGCCGCACTGGGTCTGTTGAGGAGTACCAGCGCCGATTTTTGGTGCTTTTCTTCCGCTGCGAGGACCTGTCCATGCACCAACAAGTCAACATGTTCACCGCAGGCCTCGGTGAACCCCTCTAGACTGATGTGGAGCTGCAATTCCCTTCCAATCTGCAGAGGGCAATGAGCCTCGCCCGGTCTTATGAGCGCCAGCTAGCAACCCCAACATCCAGCAGTATCCCTCCCAAAGGCGCCTCTGCTGGTACAGCGGTTGCTGCTGCTCCTATGCAGAAGACTGCTGCTGCATCTTTGCCTGGCCGTCCCCTGTTACGACTGCTGCTCCTGCGCTGAGGCCTGCCACCTCCAGGCAGCGCCTCAAGCGGCTATCCCCTGAGGAATTAACAGCCAAACGTGCCAACAGGGAATGCTACTACTGCACGGAGAAGTACACCGTCGATCACAAGTGTGCCAAGAAGGGGGTTTACCTCTTGGACCTCGACGATGGTGATGATAAGGAGGCAGCAGCGGCTGAATTTGGCATTTCTCTCCATGCCCTAACCGGTATCTACACCATCAACACGATGAAGCTTGCTCTGCAGATCCAGGGAAAGAAATTGGTAACCTTGGTTGATACGGGTTCCACTCAGACCTTCATCTGTAAGCCTCTCATCCAGGAACTAGGCTTGATGATGCACCCACGACCAGGTGTGGGCGTCAAGGTCGCCAATGGTGAGAAGCTCTCTTCTACAGGTGTTTGCCCACATGTCCCTGTTTCTATTGCAGGAGAGGTCTTCCCCATTAACTGTTTCGCCCTTCCCCTCGACAGGTTCGACATAGTGTTGGGGGTCCAGTGGTTACGGTCCCTAGGACCCATCCTCTGGAAATTTCGACGACCTCAGCATGGAGATATGGCACCACGACAAGAAGGTGTGCTGGAGGGGTCTAACAACCACCAATCCCCTGTGCTCCTCCCTAGTCAGCACCGGTGACCTCATGGGGTCGCTCCTCGAGTTCTTTGAGGACCTCTTTGAGGAGCCACATGGGTTGCCTCCCCCTCGGCGCCATGATCATCACATCAGGCTGTTGCACGGAACAACCTCCGTCGTCGTCAGGCCGTACCGCTACCCTCAGCTTCTGAAGGACGAAATTGAGAAGCAGTGCACGGAGATGTTGCGCGAAGGCATCATCAGCGAATGTACTTCGGCCTTTTTGTCGACAGTTCTGTTGGTCAAAAAGGCCGATGGCATGTGGCGCTTCTGCATCGACTACCGTGAGCTGAACTCGAAGACGATTAAGGACAAGTTTCCCCATTTCGGTGGTACATGAGTTGTTGGATGAACTGCGGGGCGCGCGGTTCTTCACCAAGCTCGACCTTCGCAGCGGTTGCCACCAAGTGCGCATGCACCGGACGACATCAACAAGACGGCCTTCTGCACTCACCGTGGTCACTACGAGTTCCTAGTGATGCCTTGGGCCTCACTAATGCTCCTTCAACATTTCAGTCCCTGATGAATGAAGTGTTGGACCCCTTCATCCACAAATTTGTATTGGTCTTTTTCGACGATATTTTGATATATAGCAGGTCTTGGTCGAAACACTTACAACATGTGAAACAAGTGTTTCAGGTCCTACGTACACACCAGTTGGCCCTGAAGAAATCAAAGTGCTTCTTCAGTGAGGAGTCAGTGTCCTATGTTGGACACATCATATCTTCTAGTGGCGTGGCCATGGACCCCACCAAGGTGGCTGCCGTGGAGAGTTGGCCCCCACCCCGCTCTATGCGGCACTCTGGGGCTTTCTTGGGCTCACGGGCTACTACCGCAAGTTTATTGCGGGGTATGGTGCCGTGGCTGCCTCTCTCACTGTCTTGCTGAAAAGAGAGTCCTTATGGACTCACGATGCGGAGGACGCCTTCAATCTGTTGAAACTGACACTGATTTCAGCACCACTACTCCAAATGCCCGACTTCGACAAGCCATTTGTTATTGACTGTGATGTCTCTGGTTCTGGATTTGGTGTTGTTCTCCACCAATTCGATGGTGCAGTTGCTTATTTTAGCCGTGCAGTGGCTCTTCATCACCAAAAACTACCAGCGTACGAGCGGAAATTGATTGGGCTTGTCAAGGTGGTGCGGCATTGGCGTCCCTACCTCTGGGGCGACATTTTACAGTCCGGACAGACCATTACAGCCTGAAATTCCTTCTGGACCAGCGGTTGTCCACTATCCCTATACATACTTGGGTAAGCAAGTTATTTGGGTATGACTTATCTGTGGAGTACAGGCCCGGAAGATTGAATGGAGCCGCTGAAGCACTGTAATAAGAGAAGAACACCTGCTGCAGGCTAACAGCATCACTGCCCCTACATTTCAGCTCTTCGACACCCTGCGAGCAGAGGCTGCTGCTGATCCTCAAGTAGCAGAAATTCAGGCGCAACTGGGTGCTGGAACAGCCAAGGAGGTCTGGTCACAAGTGGATGGTCTTCTTCTGCACCGGGGCAAATTATTTATTTCGGATGCCTCGTCGGTATGGCCCCTGCTGCTAGCTGATGCCGATGAAGCTGTCCATGAAGGGGTACAGAAGACGCTGCATCGCTGGCGGGCCTCCTACAGCCCGTCAGCCCTCCGCCGTATACGGGAGTTTGTCCAAGGATGTGAGGTGTGTCAGCGCAATAAATCTAAACACCTCCACCCCGCGGGCCTGCTGCAGCCGTTGCCGGTTCCTTCTGCTGTATGGAGCGACATCTCGATGGATTTTATAGAGTGATTTTCAAAGGTGGGTGGCAAATCGGTGGTATTGACAGTCGTGGACAGATTCTTCAAATTTGCCCACTTCATTGCCTTAGGCCACCCATATACAGCTGCATCTGTTGCCAAGGCATCGTCCATCTCCATGGATTTCCCTGCTCTATAGTTAGTGACCGTGACACAATTTTCACCAGCTCGTTCTGGTCAGAACTGTTCTCAATGGCAGGGGTAAAACTGCACATGAGTTCAGCCTTCCATCCTTAGTCAGACTGCCAATCTGAGGTAGTGAACCGAGTTCTGACTATGTACCTGCGGTGCTTAGCTGGAGACAGGCCCAAGACATGGTTGCAGTAGCTTCCGTGGGCAGAATTTTGCTACAATTCTTCCTATCAAACTGCTGTTAAATGCTCTCCCTTCAAGGTGGTTTATGGTAGGGACCCTTCTACAATTTTATCCTATCTACCAGGGGCCTCTAGAGTGGCTGCAGTTGATAAACAACTGCAGGACAGAGATGAATTTCTTTCTGAAATCAGAGACAGATTGCTTCAGGCATAGGTCACCATGAAGCAATATCAAGACAAGCAGCGGAGAGACGTCGAGTTCTGGATTGGGGAGTGGGTTTGGCTCCGACTTCAACAAAAGGCAGCAGTGGGGGTCAAAACTGCAGCACATTCCAAGTTGGGTCCAAAATTTTTTGGGCCATACCAGGTGGTAGAGCGCATTAGACAAGTATCATACAAGCTGCTGCTTCCTGTCAGAGCCAGAATTCATGATGTGTTTCACGTATCGGTGTTGAAGAAGTTTGAAGGAATGGCTCCAGCCCATCCAGTACCCCTCCCTCCATTGTTGCATGGAAAAGTGGTGCCCACTCCAGAACGTGTCATCAAAGCACGACTCAACAGAGGGGTGTGGGAGCTACTAGTCAAGTGGGTTGGGCGTTCTGAAGCTGATACAACTTGGAAGCAGTTGGAGGACTTCAAATACCAATTTCCTAACATGACGCTTGAGGACGAGCTGTTTGTCGGGAAAGGGGCTAATATTATGGACTCCTTTGTGGGCCGCCAGTACTGCAGGCACGCCCACAAAGGGCCCACCAGTCGGGGCGCCGGCTACTAGAAGGCAGAATATGTTCTGTTCCAGAATAAATGAAGATAGGATTGTGAGTTTGTTAAGGGTATGTTGGAGTCTGTTGGAGTCTGTTTGGAGTTTGTTGAGTCTAGTCTGTACTTAGGGGACCATCAAGAGGAAAGTACCCCTGTTGGGCGGTCACTTGATCACCCTGGCTGGAAACCCTTCCAGCGCAGGGAATTCAGATCAGCAGCCGCACAACAGCCTTCCCTACGCTCTTAGATCCATTCCAGCCTCTCAAGTCACTCTCCACTCTCCTCTCCACACCCCAGGCGCAAGAAACACATCACGGTGTTACTTGAACCATCTAAAGAAAATTCTATAGGCAGATAACAGATACCATTGTCTCTATCTCCTGACATTCAGAAACTCATCAACCAGTTTCAAGTAATATTCTAGGAACCAGATACTTTACCCCCTACCAGGGCATATGATCATGCTATTACACTGCTACTTGGGACTTCACCAATCAATTGTAGGCCTTATCATTATTCACCTGAACAGAATGATAAGATAGAGAGACAAGTCTCTGCCATGCTTCAGTCAGGGCTGGTGATACCTAGGATGAGCCCTTTTGCTTCACCAGTGCTATTGGTCAAGAAAAAGGATGGGTCATGGCGCTTTTGTGTTGATTACAGAAAACTGAATGCAGTTACAATCAAAAACAAATTCTCAATGCCCATCATTGACAAGTTCCTGGATGAAATAGCAGGGGCCAAAATTTTCTCTACTATTGTTCTAGCCTCAGGGTTTCATCAAATCAGAATGTCACCTTCCGACGAATGTAAGACGGCTTTCAAAACTCACCATGGTTATTTTCAATTCCGAGTAATGCCTTTTGACTTGACTAATGCACCTGCTACATTTCAATGTATGATAAATACTATTTTTACAAATTTTATGAGGACGTTTGTATTAGTTTTTATGGATGACATCCTTATTTACAGTAAGACAATGGATGACCACATACAGCACCTGACATTGGTTTTTCAAACCATGAGGGATAATAAACTATACATCAAACTGAAGAAATGTAGCTTCGCTCAGGAGAGGATATTTTATCTTGAGCATATTATTTCTAGAGAAGGAGTAGCCACTGATCCTGAGAAGATTGAAGCAATGTTAAAATGGCCAATCCCTCAAAACTTCACTGAACTTAGAGGGTTCCTAGCCTAGGCCTCACAGGATATTACACGAAGTTTGTGAGCCAATATGGCATTATTGCTCGGCCATTAACAAATCTTCATCATAAGGTCTTTTCTTGGCCTGATTCAGCACAACTTTCTTTTGATACTTTGAAGAAGGTTATGACAACCACACCAGTTCTGGTTTTCCAGATTTTTCTAAACCATTTACTGTGGAAACAGATGCCTGTGAGACAGGTATTGGTGCTGTATTATCTCAGGAGAATCATCCAGTAGCCTTTTTGAGTAAAGGACTAAGTGCTACAAACCAGAAGCTCTCTACTTATGAGAAGGAATTTTTGGTAGTACTTATGGCTGTGGATAAATGGAGAATATATTTGAGTAGACTGCCATTTACAATTAAAACTGATTGTTAGACACTGTAATTAAGGGTGTGTCACAGGGGCATATTAGTCTTTAGAGAGGGATTAGGGTTAGGGGTAGTTTATTCCTTTTTCCCCTCCTAATCCCTCTATATAATCAGACCTGTACCCCAGCATTATGCATCCATCTAATACAACTATCATTAGCCCTCTATTATGGTATCAGAAGCTAGGTATAATTAGGATTAGGGCTGAACCCTAACCCTAATGGCCCAGCCGCCGCCGCCGCCGCAGCTCTGCCCTCACGCCGCCGCAGCCCCTGTCCGTGCGCTGCTGCCGCCACAGCCCTGGGCTCACGCCGCCGCCGCCCCTGGTGCGCCGCCCGCCGCCGGAGCCGCCGCTAGTGCGCCGCACGCCGCCGGATGGAGGCCGCGCGTGCAGGGGGGTGCCGCCTCCTCTGGAGGGGCCGCCGCCACCCCAGCCTCCGCCGTGCCCTGGGCCGTCGCCACCAACCCATCCGGATTCGGGGGCACCGCGCCTTGGATCGGGCCGCCCCCACTCGGATGGGGGCCGCGCGCATACGGGGGGGGGGGGGGGGGGGCGCTGCCTCCTCTGGGGGGGGCCGCCGCCGCCCCCTGGTTCATCGATTCTGGAGGCGCTGCCGCCTCTGGAGGGGCCGCCGCCACCTCTGGAGGTGCCGCAGCCCCCTGGCCTCTCGCTGCTGGAGGGGCCGGCGCTCCTGCAGCCCCTAGCGTTGCTATCCCTCGAGCCGCTGCTGCCTGGCCCGCAGCAGCTACAGCCGCCCCGTGGGCCGCCGTTGCCTCTGCAGTGCCCCACGACGGCGCCGCTGCCTGGCCCACAGCAGCTGCAGCCGCCCCTTGGGCTGCCAGACCTGCAGCCCCCCACGACGGCGCCGCCTGGCTTGCTGCCGCCCTAGGAGGTGCCTCTCGGCCGCCACCGGCTGATGTACCTGGATCGGATGTTGCCTACTCTGTTGGCACCACTATCGAGGGTCCGAGCGTGTTTTCTTCCTTCCTGGTGCTGCAACCGCCGGGGCATGTCGCGACCCGTTCTACACTGTCGGTCTACCTGTTGGGTCTCACGCCGTCTGGCCCTGACTGGGTGGTGGACTCCGGTGCCTCGTACCACACCACCCCTAACGTCGGTATCCTCTCCTCTACCCGCCCTTCCCGTCCCTCTGATCCTTCATCTATCGTTGTTGGGAATGGGTCGACTCTCCCAGTCACCGCAGTAGGTGACTCGGGTTCGCCGGATTCGTTTCAGCTACTGATGTTCTTGTTGCACCTGACATCATTCAGCACCTTCTTTCCATTCGTCGTTTTACTACTGACAACCATGTTTCCCTTGAGTTTGATCCTTATGGTGTAACTGTGAAGGATCTTACTACTCGACGCATTCTCTTTCGTTGTGATAGTACGGGTCCCCTATACACGATGCGTCTTCCTGCATCCGCTTTGCCTCTTGCCCTGACTATGACAGCTTCTTGACCATTTGGCATCGCCGGCTTGGACACCCCCGTGTTGATGCTATGTCGAAGTTGTCTGGTAGTTCAGTGATACTCGGGGTACTCATGAGTCTCTTTGCCATGCTTGTCAGTTGGGTCGCCACGTTCGACTTCCTTTTCCGCACTCTGTCACTCGTGTCGAGCACATCTTTGATTTGATTCACTGTGATCTTTGGACTTCACCTGTTCTTAGTGTTTCTGGATGCAAGTATTACTTGGTGGTCGTTGATGAGTTTTCGCACTATTCGTGGACGTTTTCCTTGCGACAAAAGTATGATAGTTTTGGTACTCTTTCTCACTTATTCGCTTGGGTGTCCACCCAGTTTGGGCGCACGATCCGTGCGGTCTAGTGCGACAACGGGCGCGAGTTTGACAACTCTACGTTCCGTGACTTTCTGCTTTCTCGCGGTGTTCAGTTGCACATTTCATGCCCGTACACTTCCCCCCAGAACGGCAAGGCTGAGCGCGTGATTCGGACCACCAACGATGTCATGCGCTCCCTGATGTTTCAGGCTTCTACCCCTGCTCACTACTAGGCGGAGGCGCTTCACACTGCCACCTACCTCATTAATTGCCTTCCTACTAAGGCGATTAGTGCTCCCACTCCTCACTTCGCTTTGTTCGGCACCCATCCACTTTAAGACCATCTTCGAGTCTTCGAGTGCGCTTGCTACCCGAACCTCTCTGCCACAGCTACCCATAAGCTTGCGCCTCGCTCGACTCAGTGTGTTTTCCTTGGGTACAATCCTGACCATAAGGGGTACAGGTGCCTTGACCCCACCATCCGTCGTATCTTGATCTCCCGACACGTCGTCTTCGATGAGTCATCTTTTCCTTTCTCCACCACCTCTTCCGATTCCACCACAGAGTTGGACTCCCTTTTTCCTACTGACCCCGAGGCTGCCTCCCAGCTGCCTTGGTCTATTTCTTCTGCAGGATCGACACGAGCCACGCCTCAGGTGCCCCCGATGCCGACTGCTGCACCTCGTGTGGCATCGACGTCTTCGGCGTCACCCGCTACACCCCGTATGGCATCGATGCCTCCGACGTCACCCGCTACGCCACGCGCGGCCTCGGCTTACCCGACGCCACCTACTGTACCTCAGGTGCCCCCGGCGTCACCAGCTGCACCACGTGCGGCATCGACGCCTCTGTCGTCACCTACCGCACCACATGCGGAATCAGCACTTGCGGCGTCACCAGCTGCCTCCCCGATGTCACCTGCAGCAAGCACGACGCCACCAGCCGCGCCACGCGCGGCACCGACGACGACTTCTCGCTTTGCTGACCCCGCACTTGTCTACCAGCGACGAGCGCGGGGGGAGGCTCCTGCTCCAGCGACGCCACGCGCGGCCTCGAGACCCACTCTCGTCTACTCATGACGAGAAGATGGTTGTACCCAAGCGGCCGGTGTACAACCCCGCTCTCCTTCACAGGGATCCTGGTCACGTCCACCCAATGGTGACTCGACGTGCGTCCGGGAGTCTTCGGCCAGTTGAGCGGTTTGATGGGGCCGCTTTCTCGTCAACGACATCTCCACCGACCGAGCCTTCTTCGATCTCGCCCATACCCACTTCCGTGCGTAGCGCCCTCGCTGATCCTCACTGGCGCCTCGCTATGGAGGAAGAGTATGAGACCATGCTTGCCAACCGGACCTGGGACCTGGTTCCCCGTCCCGGTCGTGGCAATGTTGTCACGGGAAAGTGGGTATTCACACATAAGAAGGCGGATGGTACCTTGGAGAGGTACAAGGCTTGTTGGGTACTCTGGGGTTCCACTCAGCGCCCTGGAGTCGACTACAACGAGACTTTCAGCCCGGTGGTGAAGCCGGCGACAATTCGTACCGTACTGTTGCTGGCTCTCTCACGTTCTTGGCATGTGCACCAGTTGGACGTCAAGAACGCCTTCCTCCACGGTACACTGACCGAGACGGTGTACTGCAGTCAGCCGGCAGGATTTGTAGATTCGGCTCACCCAGACATGGTCTGTAAGCTGAACAAATCACTGTACGGACTAAAGCAGGCACCACGAGCCTGGTATAGCCGGTTCGCCTCCTTCTTGGTTTCACAGGGGTTTGTTGAAGCTAAGTCGGACACTTCACAGTTTGTCTATCGACGGGGAAGTGACACTGCTTACCTCCTACTATACGTTGATGACATTGTCCTGACAGCGTCTAGTCCGGCTTTTCTTCGACACACCATTTCTGCTTTGCAGCAGGAGTTCGCTATGAAGGACCTGGGCCGTCTCCACCACTTCCTGGGTATTACGGTCGAGGACCGACCAAGCGGCCTATTCCTTCACCAGCGACAGTACTGCCTGGATATCCTCCAGCGAGCGGGCATGGATGAGTGCAAGCCGTGCTCCACTCCAGTGGATATTCAGGTGAAGCTCTCCACTACCGACGGGACACCCATCTCTGACCCCACTTCTTACAGGAGTCTTGCAGGTGCTCTTCAGTACCTCACCTTCACCAGACCGGATATCTCATATGCGGTTCAGCAGGTGTGCCTCCACATGCATGACCCAAGGGAGCCGCACCTCACCGCTGTGAAGCGGATTCTTCGGTACCTACGAGGCACCCTCGACTACAACCTCCTTCTTCGACGTGACACGGCCTCCGAGCTGGTCGTGTACACCGATGCTGACTGGGCAGGCTGCCCGGACACACGACGTTCTACTTCTGGTTACGCCGTCTTCCTGGGCGGTAACCTCGTCTCCTGGTCCTCGAAGCGACAGCCCGTGGTGTAGCGTTCGAGTGCTGAGGCGGAGTATCGCGCCGTGGCTAACGGCGTAGCTGAGGCCTCCGGGCTCCAGCAGCTGCTTCAGGAGCTTCACACTCCCGTCGCCAGGAGCACCCTCATCTACTGCGACAACGTCAGCGCCGTGTACCTCTCCACCAACCCGGTCCAGCATCAGCGCACGAAACATGTGGATATCGACCTCCACTTTGTTCGTGAGCGGGTTGCAAGTGGCGAGGTTCAGGTACACCATGTCCCGACGACGACGCAGTTCGCCGACATCTTCACGAAGGGCCTCCCGTCGTCGCTGTTCTCCGAGTTTCGGTCCAGTCTCAACATCTGCAGTGGCTAGATGTTGTGACTGCGGGGGGGGGGGGGGGGGTGTTAGACACTGTAATTAAGGGTGTGTCGCAGGGGCATATTAGTCTTTAGAGAGATATTAGGGTTAGGGGTAGTTTAGTTCTTTTTCCCTCCTAATCCCTCTATATAATCAGACCTGTACCCCAGCATTATGCATCCATCTAATACAGCTATCATTAGCCCTCTATTACTGATAACCAGAGCTTATGCCACTTACAAGATCAAACTCTATCTACAGACACGCAGAAGAAAGCTATGAGGAAACTGGCTGGGTTACAATTCAAATTTGTTCACAAGAAAGGCACTGAAAATAAGGCAGCAAATGCCTTGTCAAGAATCGGTCAATTTTTGAATATGCAGTATTGTTTCTGCATCGGTCCCTGTATGGATAAGGAGGTACTAAATTCTTATCAAAATGACTGTCATGCCCAAGAGTTATCGACCCAGTTGGCTATTGAAAACCCCGATGCTCAGGGTTATTCCTTGGCTGATGGTGTGATCAAATACAAAAATGCAGTATGGGTTGGTGAGAACTCAGCTCTGCAGACAAAACTGATCTCTGCTTTTCATTCCTCTGCATTAGGGGGACACTCAGGGATACAAGCAACTTATCAACGAATCAAGAAGCTATTTTCTTGGAGAAATCTGAAGCAGTCTGGAGAAATTTGTTGAACAGTGTGCTATTTGTCAGAAGGCAAAACATGAGCTATGCAAATATCCAGGTCTTGTTTAGTCCTTTGTCGATTCTCTCTAGATTTCATTGAGGGCCTTCCCAATTCTCATGGCTTTACAGTATACTTGTTGTGGTTGATCGTTTCACAAAATATGCTCATTTTTTGTCTGTCAGACACCCTTTCAATGCTAGCAACATTGTACAACTTTTTTTGGATAATATTGTTAAGTTGCATGAAGTGCCCAGAACAATTATTTCTGACCGTGACAAGGTGTTTACTAGCTTCTTTTGGACTGCTCTGTTTAAGTTGCTAGACACAGGACTGAAACTTAGCTTGGCCTATCATCCACAAATGGATGGCCAGACTGAATGAGTCAACCAATGTATTGAAATGTACTTGCGGTGTTCAGTTCATGCAGTTCTCAAACTTTGGTCTAAATGGCTTCCATTAGCTGAGTTGTGGTACAACACTTCTTACCACTCATCACTGCAGTGTTCTCCTTTTAAAGTTTTGTATGGAGTGGAACCCCATTCTGGTCTATTTCCTATACTATCTCGGTCCCAAAATACTGAGGTATGTGAGATGCTCAAAGAGAGAAAAGTTTTCTCTGAATCTCTGAGAGAACAGTTGTGTCGTGCTCAGAATAAGATGAAACACTATGCTGATAAAAAATCTTACTGAAAGATCTTTTCAAGTTGGGGAGCAGGTCCTTCTTAAACTACAGCCATATGTGCAGAACTTTGTGGTTAGCCGGGATTTTCCTAAATTGGTTTTCAAATATTATGGACCTTTCACTGTTTTGGAGGGGATCGGCTCGGTGGCATACAAACTACAGTTGCCCAAAAACAGTTCTGTTCACCCAATCTTTCATGTCTCACAGCTGAAGCAATTTAATCCGGATTATTCTCCCGTGTTTTCTACTATCCCTGGTGTTCCTAATTTGGACATTGTTGATATTGCTCCGGTGAAGATCTTAGACAGGCAGCTTGTGAAGAAAGGAAACGCTGCAGTAACACAGACACTTGTGCAGTGGGATGGACTTCCGGAGTCAGCGTCAACCTGGGAAGATTATCATGTTCTGAAGACTCATTTTCCGAGCGCTCTGGAGTCCAGCCGCATCTTCAGAGGGGGGCGGTGTAACAGCTCAGGCTCCAAGAGGGAGGCAAGAAGCTAATCTTTCAAGTGATCACAGCGGGGGCACAGCCCATTGAGCCAGGCGCGGTCCAACTCAGAGGCGGGGTTTAAAAGAAGGCGCAAGGCGACCGCACGGGCAGGCTGTAACAGAATTCGTTTCTCCGGTTCCCTATTTCTCTTCTCCTCTCATTCCTCTTCTCTGATGTACCTGAACCCCTGTGAACCTGGAGGTCGATTGAGGAGTGAGACAAGGGAAATTCGCAGCCACATCGCTTGCATCTGTGAGTCGCCTCGTTCTCCTTCACTGTCTCAACAAAGGGGTTGTTGAAATAGTTTTTATGTTAGTTTTAAGGATTTACAGGTGTAAAAGCAACAAGTTAGGAACCGACTGACCTAGGACTTCAAACTGCAAGAACATCTGCTAGGTTTAAGAATCGAATTTTGAATTCCATATGAATTTCTTTAGGTGAAGGGTGGGTCTGGCGCAGTGATCCAGTCTCTCTACTTGTGTTTTGGAGATCTTAGGTTTGAATCGGCATCCTTACAAACTAAGCAAGGGAAGTCTGCATAGAAATTTTGTTTCCCAGACATCACACCATGTTGGAGGTTTCAACATTACGTATGCCCTTTCATCTGAATTTCTGCTGGTAATGTATTTAATCGAGATTGTTTAATATTTTGGTGGATAAAAATCGTTGTTTGTTGAAATTTTGTACTACTAGGTTAACTCTAGAGTCAGACCACAAAGTTTCCTAGTATGCGGCACTTTGATTTTCTTCTCTATTGCCATCATCGAGCAAGAGCAACTCGATTGAGTTCAAGAGCCACCGTCCTTGATGGAAGCTTAAATGATAGGACTAGTGCCAAACAAATTCAAAGGGTACTAGTTGATGAAGAACCAGGGTTCCGAAAGGTGCTAGGCAGGCATTGACCCACCGCCTAGAGTCTAGGTGTGCCTAGATGTTTTATACTATTGTATATATTATAAAAATATTGAAAACATAAAAGTATATTCATACCTAATTTTTTACTGCAAGACTGATTTTCTGCACTCTTTTTCTTCATTTTATCAAACTCGTGTTTCTAAGAGTAACATAGAAAGACAAATAACTTATGAATGTCATAATAGATCAATAAAGAAATAAAGAATACGAATAGAACAGAAGTAATACTCATCTCAGTAATCTCATATGCCCTTATTGTTGTCTCCATAATGGGTTCTTCTGAATTCTAATTTCACAAACATGGAGAGCTATGGTAGATCCCCAATTGCATCAACAATTCATAAATAGACTTCTTGCTTAGTTCAGAATTAAAAGACACATGAACGGTGCAGTGAGGAGCTCATGAAAGGGCAGCCCGGTGTATGTTGCTCCCGCTTGCGCAGGGTCCGGGGAAGAGTTCTGACACGACCCCACGGTCTTGTCGAGCCAGGATCACGCTGAGGTGTGCTGTGTTGCACAGCACCGTATAACACATGTCAAAGGTACAAAGCGGAAGCGGAATTTTATTACATAAACAAGTTTATGAACATGTTTACAGCAAAATATGTCCAGTCTACACTCACGGGCGTAGACTACGCATCAAGTTCACGTTCAGCCCTTGAACGTGTCCTTGCTAGCACACACGCACACTAACTCTGCGGCGTGCACGACTCACACTCGACGGGGTTCCCCTCCTGGGGTTCCATCTCCTCCTCAGGAGTCCCTTCCTCATAGAACCCTGCAAAAGCACAAGCAGTGAGCACGAAGGCTCAGCAAGTCTGACCCGTCTCACCTAAACATGGAACTTCTAAATGAGGGGTGGTGGGTTACATGAGGTAAAAATCATTTGCAAGGACTCGCCTAATTAGTAGAACCTTACTTTCAAGTTTTAGCAGCAGGTTGTGGAGAACCTTACGCTAAGGCACATGAGAGAGCCGCAATCAAACAAGAAACGCATTTCTCTCATGTACTTTGCCCAAAGTTAAATGGAACTTTAGTTAGCTCTAAACTACAACAACCCATTAACAAGCAAAGTCCATCTTTCAATCAGAAACATTTTAACATGTAACTAGCCTGTTCTTTCTACGTCATGGTACACCTGCAGAGTTACCCGAACAACCCCTCACGTACGCCCGTAATCGATGTTGCCTACAACAACCATCACGGACGCCGTATGCAACCACCTTTCACCCGTCAGCCAAATATTGAACTGGTCCCATCGTCCCGAGCAAGAGGTATCTGCACGCGCATCTCAGTGCCGCCAGCCGATTTACACCCCAAGCTCTCAACCTACCCTCTGAACGACGGGCAATGCCTCAATACCCAGCTACCCGAGTTACATCAGTTTCCCGGTTCCCATATAGCCGGTAGGTCTTCGGTACTGTTCTAGCTTGTTCAACAGGCCCGTACACGGCTCGGTCCTCAATCGGCACAAGCGGAGCTACAGCACACAGGCCCCAAAGTCCTGCTGCCCTTACTCTTCGCTTGGTCTCATTTTCTTGCCATGTGTTTCATGTGCTATCACTACCCGAGTCGAGTGCCTCTAGCCTATGCTCGCGAGTAGTTCCAACTACTCGACTTGTACCAAATCCTACACGATCTTAGCATGGCAGTAGCTAACGGGGTTTGAATTCCTAAAACCAAACCAACATTTTCTTGGTTATGCAATTGGGTTTTCAACCAAGACTCTAATGCACAGAATAAAGTAATCAAGTATGTGCTCAAAACAATAAAAACTTGTAAAAAGGTTAATGCAAACCGGAGCTTGCCTTGCTGCTCTTGGTCGTAGGCTAGCTGTTCCTCCGGAGTAACGAAGTCTAAGACTTCGGGTTCCTCCTCGACCTTAGCGACTACATGACAGAAGCAATACATGTATTAATTTAAATGCAGTTGTATTAACTTTTAACTTGTGGAGTCTATAACTCTTACTAGACAAGCCCAATGACTGAAATTTTTACTGTGGCTTGGTTACAACCTAAAAAGAGACTTGGTCAAGTTTTAGTTGCAGCAAAGCTCATTTGAGCCCTCCACAATTAATCATGTACTTGACCCTAATTGAAAGCTTTTAGGGTGTTCTAAGGATTTTCATGAAACAAACTATGACTTTCTGAAAACTAGATTTTCAGAGCTTTCTAATGGAGTTGGTCTCACTTAATTTGAAGGTTCCTAATTAAAGATATGAGCTAAACAATTTCAGAGAAAATTCTGAAAATGTTTCTGAACATTTTCTATTTTCTCTGGAACAGTTTCACTAATCACACTATTAGGTGGATCAAATGAGCTCAAATGGGTCTGAAATTTTTATGATAGTTCAGGGATATTTTGGTGAACATCCCAGCAAAATTTCAGGATTTTCTTCCACAGGATTCTCCAGTTAAAATTCCAAACAGTTTAAATTTTGAGGAATTAATTCTGGAGAATTAAGGATTTTCATGAAGTGAAACTTGATTTGCTGGAAAGTGCTCAGAGAGATGAATCCAACAAAATTTGGTTCACTCGATTTGGAGCTTTCTAGCCAAAGTTATGAGGATTTGAAGTTTGAAGGAAATCTGAAAATCGGGGAAAAGTTTAAACTCGCGCGTGGGCCCCGGGGACACGCGTCGCACGCCGAGGCGACAGCACACCGCGGCCCACAAGGATTTTGCGCTCCAGCACACCCGATCCCGGCCGCAGCCCGATCCCGATTCAAAATATCGGCCGCTGACAGCTGGGGTCCATCCCTTTCTTCAACCTCGCGACGCCCGCGCTCCACCGCCGAGGGACCTCACCAGAGAGCTCGCCGCGGGCTTCTGTACAGCTCCAAACTTCACAATTTTGGCCGCCCCTGCCTACTTTCACTCGGGGAACAGGATTCTGGGGTCAGCTGCTCATGACAATGGCCGGTGCATGGTTGGCGACGAGCCGCCACCTCGGAAAGACTTCGGCCATGTCGGCTGACTTCCCTAGCACCTCAACTACTCGAGGAACCGGTCGGGAAGCATCAGTGGGCCTCAGGGAAGGTCGACATGAGCTTGAGGAAGCTTGGGGAAGGCCCGAAGTAGGTCCTCACCGTGCGCCCGATGCCTCCCTTTTGTTCCGCCGTTGGTAAACCTCGAATTACGCCGGGTACAGAGGTTCTCCGGCCAAGGGTTATGAAGGCAACTTGTGCATTACCATGTCTAGTTTGTGTGAGAGCGGATTGCGGCCCTCTAATCCTTTCTAGAGCACGAATTCGATGGAATCACACCCGAAGGTCGTGCTGCACACAGAAAGGGGAAAACTGGAAATTCACCGTCGGTGAGCAATCACTCGGGCTGTGGCTCGGGGGTGAGCAGAACCGGTCACCAGCGCGTCCAAGGGTGCCTTGGCTCGGGTGTGACAACGCCCTGGTTGGGCTGTCCACGGGAGCCCGAGGTGCGGCGGTTCTAAGTCACCGACTTGATCTTTCGGCATAGCCGATATCAATCGGTTTCAACTGAATTCTAGCAGCGGGGAAAACGGAGGAAGGTCTCTAGTACCTTGCCGTGGCTCTGGAGGGGACGGAGAAAGCTGTGATCGGCGCTCTCCGATCGATTCCGAGCTGCGGAAAGTGTTTGCCGGCGCTGAGTTCTGCCGGGGGAAGAAACGGGCGATGCTTCGGTTGAGGAGGGGGGAAGGCGCCTTAAGAAGGCTCTGCACCGCCTCACGCCCGCGCGTGGGCAAGCAGATGGTGGCGCGGCGGCTCCCCTCGGTGGCGATCGCAGCGGCGGCTCGGCTAACCGAGTGAGAAAGTCTCAGTCGGTTTGATTTGGAGTAGTGGCTGACATGTGGGTCCCACTTCCAATTTTAACCTCTGAAATTTACTCCTAATCACTGTTGTAAACAGTGAGCCCCATAATACCCCTGGTAATTCAAATTATTCACCCATGAGCCATTTGATTTGATCAAAGTTCAAATTGGGTTTGGTTTGAATGAATTTCAGCACAAGTTCAGTTTTGAATTCAAATAAAGTTTGAATTTGTCCCACTTAGCTCATGTCAAGATCAACTCCAAATGGAGTGAAAATTGGTGTGTGAGCTCACAAAAATGTGCTGAGTAAAAATATGCCTCCCACTTTTAAATTCATGGGATAAAAACAGTTTGAATTTGAATATGGTTTCAAACTGCCCTCTTTCTAGCTATACCCAAAATGACCTCAAAAAGGTTTTGAATTTGGGTGAAACTTGGCATGGACATCCTTAGCAATGTGTAGGAGTTTTCATATGTCCAGCCCCTCTATATCACATGTGGGAAATACCCCTTTTGCAATATGTGAGTTTGTTCTCTAATGAGCATGTTGATGGTGGTTACTTGCTCTTCATTTGTGTTCATCAACTTTCCTCAAATGTGGTGTGTGGTGTGGTGATGAACACTTCAATTATGTGTCAAAAACTGAGGCCCTTACATTCCTCCCCCCTTAAAGAATCTCATCCCGAGATTATAAGGTGAAAATGAGAGAGAGGACGGTGGAAAATTACCGGATATGCGACGTGAAAAAGTCGGGGTAGTTAGCGCGAAGAAATTCTTCGCTCTCCCATGTCGCATCGTCCATGGAGTGATAACTCCATAGAACCTTGTAGAACCACAACGTACGGTTGTGTGTGGTTCGGGCCTTTTTGTCGATAATCTGCACCGGTTCCTCCTGATAGGTGAGATCCAGTTGCAGTTCTTCAATATCCTCCAGCTGAACGGTAGTTGATAGCTTAAGACACTTCCTCAGCTGGGCAATGTGAAAGACGTCGTGCACACCGGAAAGTGCTTCTGGTAATTTCAGCCGCTATGCCACTGATCCACATCTTTCGGTAATCTGGAATGGACCGATGAACCGGGGTGCCAACTTTCCTCTCACCCCAAATCTATTTACGCCCTTCATTGGAGACACCCGTAGATATACGTGATCTCCAACTTTGAATTGTAATGGGCATCTTCTCCGGTCCGATTACTATTTCTGACGGGATTGAGCGGCTTTTAGGTTCGCTTGAATCAGTCGAACCTTTTCTTCCGCGTTGTTTACGAGGTCAATCCCGAAGGTAACCCTTTCGCCAGACTCACACCAGTTCAATGGTGTGCGGCATTTCCTACCGTATAGCGCCTCGTAAGGTGCCAACTTGATGCTGGCTTGGTACCCATTATTGTACGAGAACTCGACTAACGGCAAGTGATCATCCCAATTATTGCCGTGGTTGATAGCGCAAGCTCGTAGCATGTCTTCTAAGATCTGATTTACCCGCTCGGTTTGTCCATCCGTCTGCGGGTGGTATGCTGAACTACGGATCAGTTTCGTCCCCAAGGCAGCGTGCAGCTGCTCCCAAAAACGGGACACAAATAAAGTGCCCCGATCCGATATGATGGTACGGGGTACGCCGTACAAGCATAGGATCCGTGAGATGTACAGTTCAGCGTACTTCTTGGCGTTGTAGTTTGTGTTAACCGGGATGAAATGGGCAACTTTGGTGAGCCGATCGACGATCACCCACACAAAATCATGTTTCTGCAAGGTGGTGGGTAAACCGACAACGAAGTCCATGCTCACATCCTCCCACTTCCAGGCAGGAATGCCCAGTGGTTGCAGCAGCCCCGGTTTCCACATGTGGTCTGCCTTCACCCTTCGACATGTATCATACTCGGACACGTATTTTGCAGTCTCTCGCTTCATCCGTGTCCACCAAAACTTGCTTCTGAGTTCTTGATACATCTTGTTGCTGCCGGGGTGAATAGAAAATTTTGATAAGTGAGCCTCATCAAAAAATTTCTTCCGTAATTCCGGGTTACGGGGTACGATGATCCGGTCCTTGAACCATAGGACGCCGTCTCCGTCCTTCCGGAAACATTTCAGCTCCCCACTGTCTACACGTCTCCGCAAATGCGACATGCCCTTATCATGTTTCTGAGCAGCCGCTATCTCTTCACGGATGGTGGGGATCAAAGCTAGGTTGTAGAGAGCTCCGTGTGGAACCACATGTAGTGGTGGTTCGCTCCCTTCCAACGGTGTGATGGTCAGATTGTTGACGTGTGACTTGCGGCTCAGTGCATCTGCCACTGCGTTTGCCTTGCCCGGATGATAATGGATCTCTATCTCGTAATCCTTTATCAGTTCTAACCATCTTCGTTGCCTCATGTTCAGCTCCTTTTGAGTGAATATGTACTTGAGGCTTTTGTGGTCGGTATATAAATGTACGAGGTTACCAGGTAGGTAGTGCCTCCACATTTTTAGTGCAAGTACCATGGCAGCGAGCTCCAAGTCGTGGGTTGGATAATTCTGCTCATGGTTTCTAAGCTGCCGTGATCCATACGCGACCACTCTTCGGTCTTGCATCAGCACACATCCGAGCCCAATGCCGGATGCATCGCAGTACACATCGAACGGTTTTGTTGTGTCTGGCTGCGCCAAAACCGGTGCTGATGTCAGGTGCTTGACTAAAGCCTTGAATGCTGCTTCACATTCTAGACTCCAAATATATTTAGTAGCCTTCTTCAGCAGCTCTGTCATTGGCTTGGCAATCTTCGAGAAGTTCGGAATGAACCTCCGATAATATCCCGCGAGTCCGAGGAAACTCCGTACCTCGTGAATAGTTCTCGGGGATTTCCAATTCAGCACTTGAGTGATCTTGCTCGGGTCCACAGCGATACCCTCCGCTGAGATGATATGCCCGAGAAAAGGCACTTGCGATATCCAAAATTCGCATTTGCTGAATTTCGCGTATAACTTGTGGTCCCGCAGCCGTTGCAAGACTATACGCAGATGCTTCTTGTGATCTTCCTCCGACTTGGAATATACCAGGATGTCGTCGATGAAGACCACGACAAACATGTCCAGCTCCGGCATGATTACCGAGTTCATTAAGTACATGAAGTGAGCTGGAGCATTGGTGAGGCCGAAGGACATGACCAGGTACTCATAAAGTCCGTACCTTGTCGAGAAAGCTGTCTTTGGAATGTCCTCAGCCCTTATCTTAATCTGATGGTACCTGGATCTTAAATCCATCTTGGAAAAGATCTTTGCTTCGACCAACTGATCAAACAACATGTCGATCCTTGGCAACGGGTACTTGTTCTTGATGGTTACGGCATTCAATGGACGATAGTCCACGCAAAGCCGCAACGTCTCATCCTTCTTCTTGACAAATAATGCCGAACAGCCCCATGGCGAGGAGCTTGGCCTAATAAAACCCTTTTCCAGAAGGTCCGTGAGCTGAGTCTTCAGTTCAGCCAACTCCTTGGGCGCCATCTTGTACGGCCTTCGGGATATTGGCATGGTTCCCGGTGCAAGTTCAATCTTGAACTCCACCTCTCTATTGGGCGGCGTCCCCGGCAAATCGTCCGGGAATACGTCAGGGAACTCTCGGACTACTGGAATATCTTCCAATCTGATGGTTGTGGTTTGATAGACACTTGGAAGTTTTATTTCTGGACTGTCCAGAAATAATGAGTGAGACCCGTGCACTTCTGAGTTTAAGTGCACGACTCGAAGGACGGTGTCTAAAACAGCGCCGTGGCGGGTTAACCACGACATCCCTAGGATGACATCGACCTTTTGTCCCTCTAAGATAATGAGAGACGTGGGGTACACTCTACCCGCTAAGCATAATGGTGCTTTGGAAACCATTACGCTTGCTGAAATCTTCCCACCTGGTGAACAAATTAAATATGGACTATCGGTGGGTAGTATTGGCAAGCTGTGTTTAGCAATGAAAGCTTGGCTAATAAAATTATGCGTGGCGCCTGAATCAAACAGTACTATAGCGGGATGCTGGTGGAGTTGGAACATACCCGCAAGGATTGGCTCGCCCTCCGGCACGTCCTCAATGGCAAGCTGGTGGACGGTGCCGGGCCTAGGGTTTGCCCGCCGCGCATTAGTAGGGTTCCGGGGTTGATTCCTCCCCGGAAACTGCGGTGCCACTCCGCCGCCTTGCCTCTCCGGGCAACTGCTCGCGAAGTGTCCTGGACGACCACACTTGTAACATGTGGCCGCTGCTGGTGTAGTGCTCGGGGTACGAAAGCCCGGCATGCACTGCTGAGGTGCATACGCACGCGGCATCGCCCGCTGCTGCTGTTGTTGCGGAGGTGGTACTGGCAGTGCCGGCCTGAATGCCGGTGAAGAGTACGGCCGACTGCGGAATGGCATCGACCGCTGTGGTGGCTGCCAGCGTGGACCTGATGGTGGGTGATTCACCATCCAAAACTTCTGAGAAGGACTGCTTCCTTCTCCGCTGCTTTGCGGCGCGCTTCGCTTCCTCTCCCCCGCCTCTAACTCCTTACCGGAGTCCTCCTGAACAATCGCAGCATCAATGATGTCATTGAGGCTGCCACGATTGAACATCGCCAACTTGTCCTTCAGGAGCGGGTTAAGCCCCTGGTAGAAGTGGTCCCGCCGCTTCTCGTCGGTATCGGCATGATACGACGCATATAGCGCGAGATCGTTGAACGCCCTGGAGTATTCCAGCGCGTTTCGGCTCCCTTGTTGCAGGTGTAAGAATTCGTGCGTCTTTCTTTTCATCAGACCTGGCGGTATGTGATAGGCCCTGAAGGCCGTCCGGAACTCCGTCCAGGTCATCACTCGGTCAGTGGGCTGTGAAGCACAGAAGTTGGCCCACCACGCGCTCGCGGATCCTTGGAGCTGCTGGACCGCGAACTGAGTCTTGCGCTGCTCACTTATCTGGAGCAGCCCGAACTTCATCTCTATGGCGCGGAGCTAGTTGTCCGTGTCAAGTGGTTCATCCGCCCTTGAGAATACCGGGGGATGAGTAGCCAGGAAGTCGGAGTAGGAGCTCTATTGGCGCTCCTCATGATCTTGACGTCTCTCTGGGCGAGACGTATTGGCGATGAGAGTCTGCAGCAACTCTGTGTGCTGCTGGTGTGAACCCGCCATTGCCGCGACGATGTCGGCCAATGTAACTGTCGGTAGTGGCGGTGGCGGTGTTTGCTGTTGCTGTTGCTGCTTCTGTCCCGAGGAGTCCTCGGAAAGTGGTTGGGAGGTCTCTCCCCCTTGACTGGTACCCCCAACGTCCGGGTTGGCACGAGTACGCGTCATTCTGAAATTCAAAACAGCAGCGATTAGCACGTGTCTTACTTAAAATTCCATATGCAATAGTAGGTATTGAAGTGACACATGATTAATTTGCACAACATTCACATATATTGATAAAGCATAAACTTTATACAAGATACATTATTCTCGGGTCTCCGAGAAGTCGTGCTCATGTCGTCACTACCTATACATACACTACTGTCTACACGACATGTCACCAATTACAAAATTTGGGCTACACTACCCTGGCTGCCCAACATGGCAACTGTAACCCCCTACTCAGAGTAGAACTCGACCTCCTGTGGGTCGTCCTCCTCCGGTACCTCTGCTGGTGGCTCTGGATCTACCACCTCTTCTCCCATTCCGGGTTCTCCCATTGCTGGAAGACCCAAGACCACCGGTATGCCTAATACCGGAGGTACGAGGTCCTGCAAAGCATGCACCTTATCCATAGCCTGGTTGTAATCTTCTTCCCAGCCTTTCCCTTCCTCAATAGCGTCGTCCCGCTCTTGAGTAAATTCCTCATTCTGCTGGGTCAGATTCTGTACCAGTTCTTGCAACGCCGCGATGTCAACACGGCTCTTCTTCTTTGCCTTCTTCAGACGATGCAACTGATTATGTTGTTCATTCAGTCGCTTGATCGTTGGAAGGAGTACATTGCGGAGTGCGCTATGAGCACTCTCAAAATGGTCTCCACGGCTCGTGCTCTCCTTGAGCTTTGTGGCGAGATGCTCCGTATGAACAGCTTGGCTGTCCATCACGGCGTTTCCCGCCCTCATCTGGAGACTAAGGTTTGCCTCCGCGGGGTTGTACCTTGGGCAACTATGGTTCGTTTCCTCCTGGTACCTCTCTCCCCACACATGCTTAGCTCGTCCCTCCACCGGAACGAGCGCGTATGGAGTGCCCTCCATAGCTTGCACGTGTAGTTGGCAGAAACGTGACATGGTGTCACGGGCTGCCACTTGCCACATCCCTTCCGGTTGTCTTCCTCTCACCGTGACGGTGAACGGCACCCAACCGGGTGGCGTAGGTCCTGCAGGGACTTCAACATGGATTTTCCACGTCTTGTTTCCCTCTTTGCCTTCTTCCTTGGCGAAGTACTGCGGCATCTGGTTGTACCTGAAATATTGGAGCATTTGCCACAATGCTTCCGGGTAGCCGCTACGGTGAGAACAGTGGGAAACCACCCACCCGTTCTCCAACTGTTTATCTGCTGTCATCTGTAAAAATATATTTGAGAAATGTCAAATATTTATTTAAACAGTAAACCACTGGGTTATAACATAAGACATGTCATTGAACCCAAAAAACTTGGAAACATAGTTCAAATTTTAAACAAATTTGACTGCTGATCTGCTGTTCCCATGACAGCACTGACCAGTTTCCATTTCAACCTGATTTAGGCCATGTCAAAAGCAAAACTAGTTCTGGAGCTCAACATCAAAGTTAAAGCTAACTTCAATAGCTTTCTAGAAAGTATTTGCTTTGCCTAAGATCTGTCCTGGTTCAAAAGTTATGAGATGCCAAAGTTAACAGAATTTCTGGAGAAATCTGGACAGCACCTCCATGCTTTAGGTACTGATTTGATCCTAGAATCCCAGTTAATTCTGTTCCTAATCTGACAAAACTTTCTGTTACAAAGTTGTAGCCCATCTCATAATCTTTCCAGAACTACCTCATTTTCTATTTTTGGATTTTTATGCATGAAGTTATACTCAATTTACAGAGAATTTACAGAGAGTCTTTACTCTGTCCTGTTTTCTGGACAGTTTAAACTCTACTGCATTTTTCGATTGGTTAAGGGATGAAACACCTCTGGACTTCAACAGAAAAGTTGTAAAGCTCTTCCAAAGCTTTCCAGAAATGTACCATATGACCCCAACCTCGAAAGAACTCAACCTCTAACCTCTTATTAACTTCAGCCTTAATTCAGCTGAAATAGAGTGCTCTGTCCTTAACAACCTATAAGTTGAAAACTTGTTAACTTTGAATATCCTGTTCAAGGGAAGGAGTTACATAAAGTTTTACTACCTTAGATGAAAACCTTCAAGTTTTAAATAAAGTTGTTCATTTAATGGGGTGTGACGTCGATGCATCACCAGATTATGTCGGTACTACGTCCTCACAAAGAAAAACCTATACCGGACTTAGCCGGCTTCGTTATTTCAGTGGCACTAAACGTCACTCGCACATGGATACTACACGTCTACCATTTCATGGTCAGGCTACCTGCAGAAACTCAAACAATCATCAGACTCGGCTGCACACCGAGCCCGGAATCCATACAGTTCGTACAACCGGCCGTCATCACTCGCCCGGATGTTCTCAAGCCAAACACGTCTTGAGTTACGTGTTCACGTTTCAGACCACGTGACGGGGTCTCCCAAGTTGCACCACGCACGCCAGGGATAGACGTTGCTCGAATACCCCAAACGACATGAAGAGTCGTAGAGGATACTAAAGCGGGTCGGGTTACCTGCCACCCGTGGGGCTCCACCCTTCAGCTTGTGCGCACCGGTGGACAGCGCTTACGTGTACCCCCCCAAGACATGAACGTCCCGAGATGCACGATTTTCCGACATAATCAACTAGGTTAATATGCCACTTTCTATACACTAATAACATCCTTATACGGGCTACTAACTCGTTTCTCACTGAATTTTTGAAAAAGATGACCTTTGTAGTGCGTTAAACCTCAAGCGAGCTCTGATACCAACGCTGACACGACCCCACGGTCTTGTCGAGCCAGAATCACGCTGAGGGGTGCTGCGTTGCACAGCACCGTATAACACACGTCAAAGGTACAAAGCGGAAGCGGAATTTTATTACATAAACCTGTTTATGAACATGTTTACAGCAAAATATGTCCAGTCTACACTCACGGGCGTAGACTACGCATCAAGTTCACGTTCAGCCCTTGAACGTGTCCTTGCTAGCACACACGCACACTAACTCTGCGGCGTGCACGACTCCCACTCGACGGGGTTCCCCTCCTGGGGTTCCGTCTCCTCCTCGGGAGTCCCTTCCTCATAGAACCCTGCAAAAGCTTCCAACACAAGCAGTGAGCACGAAGGCTCAGAAAGTCTGACCCGTCTCACCTAAACATGGAACTTCTAAATTAGGGGTGGTGGGTTACATGAGGTAAAAATCATTTGGAAGGACTCGCCTAATTAGTAGAACCTTACTTTCAAGTTTTAGCAGCAGGTTGTGGAGAACCTTACGCTAAGGCACATGAGAGAGCCGCAATCAAACAAGAAACGCATTTCTCTCATATACTTTGCCCAAAGTTAAAAGGAACTTTAATTAGCTCTAAACTACAACAACCCATTAACAAGCAAAGTCCATCTTTCAATCAGCAACATTTTAACATGTAACTAGCCTGTTCTTTCTACGTCAGGGTACAGTGAACAAGTGGTACTCACTGACCGCGAGGGACGGCGACTATAATCGATTTACACCTGCAGGGTTACCCGAACAACCCGTCACGTACGCCCGTAATCGATGTTGCCTACAACAACCATCACGGACGCCGTACGCAACCACCTTTCACCCGTCAGCCAAATATTGAACTGGTCCCATCGTCCCGAGCAAGAGGTCTCTGCACGCGCATCTCAGTGCCGCCAGCCGATTTACACCCCAAGCTCTCAACCTACCCTCTGAACGACGGGCAATGCCTCAATACCCAGCTACCCGAGTTACATCAGTTTCCCGGTTCCCATATAGCCGGTAGGTCTTCGGTACTGTTCTAGCTTGTTCAACAGGCCCGTACACGGCTCGGTCCTCAATCGGCACAAGCGGAGCTACAGCACACAGGCCCCAAAGTCCTGCTGCCCTTACTCTCCGCTTGGTCTCATTTTCTTGCCATGTGTTTCATGTGCTATCACTACCCGAGTCGAGTGCCTCTAGCCTATGCTCGCGAGTAGTTCCAACTACTCGACTTGTACCAAATCCTACACGATCTTAGCATGGCAGTAGCTAAGGGTTTGAATTCCTAAAACCAAACCAACATTTTCTTGGTTATGCAATTGGGTTTTTAACCAAGACTCTAATGCACAGAATAAAGTAATCAAGTATGTGCTCAAAACAATAAAAACTTGTAAAAAGGTTAATGCAAACCGGAGCTTGCCTTGCTGCTCTTGGTCGTAGGCTAGCTGTTCCTACGGAGTAACGAAGTCTAGGACTTCGGGTTCCTTCTCGACCTTAGCGACTACATGATAGAAGCAATACATGTATTAATTTAAATGCAGTTGTATTAACTTTTAACTAGTGGAGTCTATAACTCTTACTAGACATACCCAATGACTGTGAAATTTTTACTGTGGCTTGGTTACAACCTAAACAGAGACTTGGTCAAGTTTTAGTTGCAGCAAAGCTCATTTGAGCCCTCCACAATTAATGTCACACCCGGTTTTTCCGAAGAAACAACCAAGTGAATATCACATGTATGCCAGGATCATTTTCTCATACATGTGATGACAAATAGTGAAGCATTATTTATTACAAGCCAGGTGTCGAATATAAATAAGTCTTACATCGCAAATGTCTCAATGAACACTAATGCTTCATCACAAGTAAATAAACTAGCAGCGGAATATTATTCTTTAGGGCTCCATCACAGGCATTGCCCGGGGGTCATCATGAACCTAAAATCCTTCCTCGGGTCCAAAATCTTGGTCATTATACACCACCTCATTATCTTGACCTGAGCAGCAATATAAACCAACAAATATGCAAGGTTGAGTACCAACGGTACTCAGCAAGTGTGGGAAAATTATATCATGCAAGGCTAGAACAAGGAGAGGTTGAACTCATGGTTAAAGCACTATGCAATTAATACCTATCACCTTAGCTTGTTAAGCACCTACATTACTACACAGGTGAATTGGTCCCAATCTCCCATCCCATCATCATAATCCAATAACCCTAACATCATTTCCAATGTCAAGCTCCCCGCTTAACTTCCAAAACCATCAATCCTCTAATCATGAATAAGTCCAAGCCGCTCTTGACCGTGAGCACGGCTGTCATGACAGTTTTGACTCTGCAGAGTTTGTACCACTGTACCCACATGTAGTGATTTCATCCCCCGTTGCCGGGTGGACTAAAAGAACCTCCATTATGCCAGTGGCTACGATCCACATTCACACTTCCCAGGTGTGTAGCCAGGAGATCACTACGAAGCCTTTACAAAGGGATTCCCGACGAGCGTGGGCCCACTGAGGTTTCACCCCTAACAGCATACAAGAGGCTCCAACCCCGCTGCAGTGGCCCCCTCTTGAGCCTTGCGGTTCATATGGTAGTCCAGCTGACACCTACTCCCCGCACCATCCAACACACCCATACTACGCCGGGGATACACCTAATTAATTGGCCAAGCTGCCCCATCTCAGCATGTGGTTGGCACTGTAAAGCCGGGTTACATGCTCCATGAACCGGTCCTTAGGATCCAGGCAAGTACTAAACACAAACCCAAGTCTCGTGCACCCAACACACAACCAAAACATCCAACTTGCCTTGATCCCTACCTCTACATAACTCACAATGTCTCATTCAAGAGTATGGTAATATAAACTGATGATCTCATTTCCCAAATATCCCATTCTAAGCATGGCTAAGCATATGCAGGTAAATAAATGACATGACAAAATAAATCCCAACCCAAGCTTCAAGGAAACAAGGTAATGCAATTCTAGGGAAACTTTTCTAGCATAGGTTTCATATTTCATTTGACAATGCAAATAATTCTATCTACACACCCTAGCATAGGATCAAAGTGGTCAAGGACACTTGCCTCCTTCTTGCTGCTCTTGAAATGGGTAGTCCTGATCTTGGAAAGGGTTAACTTGCTCTTGAACAGGTTCTACTTCATACCATCACACATAGCAAAAGAAAAACAACAATCATAAGACATAGTTCACACTTCTACTTTATACAAACCACACATTCATATTTATGAAATTCATTCACCATTATATGTGTTGTGGTTACTTTGTGTGTTGATCTGTGGCTTGCATACACTTTTATTTATATGTGTATGATTCCTACTTTGGTGTTCATATTTATACTTACATACTATATTTATATATATATATATATGTGTGTGTGTGTGTGTTTCAGTTTTAAATAAATTCCTTACATTAAACTACCAAGTATGTATGAAAAGTATTTTTCTTCTCCATATGTGCCTTCATAATTTCTATCAACCCTAAACTGAATTCTTTGGATTTTAGAAACTCCATTTATCTTTTACTAGTTGCTATATTTTCAGATTTATATTCCTATGCATAATTGTGTATTTTATTATGAAATTAGTAATACACATCATCTAGTATAGGTTCTAGTCCTAAATAATCTAATAACATGTTTTGACCTTGGCTTCTGATGTAGACTATTTCATAATTATTTTCTCTATTTTTCTATAACTATTCTTTACTTAAAAATGTGTCCCTATACTAATAAATGTGAATAATAAATGAAACAGATTCATTTCAGCCCAAAAATATATTTTTATCTCACTCCAAAGTTTTCTAAGTACTGAGAAAGTTTTTAATTAATTTTGACAATTATGTTTGTCCCCCTTTTTAATTTTTAAACACTAGTTACATATTCAATGTTTTAAATTAAATACTAAACAGGGCTAAAATAATGAATTGACCCCATTACAGGGTCTATAATATTATTTTCATAATTTCCAGGGGTCTAACTACACTTATCAGAGGTGTTTTTCCTAATTTCTATTAAGTCCAGGGGTTAAAACTGATTTTTAGATGAATTTACATGATTTTCTGAAGTTCCAGGGGCTAGATCTGAAGTTTCCGGGGCTAGCTCTCAATTCCAGAGAACCCCAGGGGGTAGCACGTAAGAAATCCAGTCTTTATAATGCGGGGCTGACGTGGACCGTCCGATTTTAAACCGACGGCTGAGATTATAACATCGAACCGGTACGCGGGGATTTAAAGTCTACCGTGCGATTTAAAATAAACGGCGCACAAGCGGCCACGTCGCTCTGATCGAGCGCGGGCGGCGCTGCCGGCGGCGCACGGCGGCGGGAAGCGGCGATCTCGCTGGAAAGTTTCGGATCCGCGAGAATTCTACCTAGAACTGTGATCTTATGGCATAGATCGGTAGAGGGGAGGTCAGGGATCTCACCTCGGGGGTTTTCTCGAGCTCGGGGGTCCTGGAAAGTGATCGGCGGCGAGGTCCGAGGCAAAACCACGGCGAAGCTCGTCGGCGCTGGATTTACACCATAAGTCTCCGAGTTTTCTGCACCTGCAAAGCTCCCCGGAGGTGGTGGATCAAGACCAGCGAGTTAGATCAGAGTTTCCGAGCTTAGATCGGCCAGAATTCACCGGCGAAGTCTCGGTGCTCACCGGAGTAAAAATCGGCGATCGCGTGGGAAAAACTGATCGGAGCGGGGTTTTTATAGCCGGGGGAGGGCGGTGGGTCTGTTGTGATCGAGTTGGAGTCCTCTGGGACCGGAATTCGGGCTGCGGGACGGGTTTTCCGATTGGTTAAGATCGCGCGCCCTCGGGGAAAAGTCCGGGGTCGCGGGGTTAGGGATGACAGGCGGGTCCCACCCGTCTGTGAGAGACAGCGCGGCGCGCGCGGGGGCGGGCTGGCGCGGGGAAACTGGGCCGGCTGGCGGGTTTCGGCCCACTGGCCGGTTTTTTCCCGTTTTCTCTTTTTCTTTTTTCATTTCTTTTCTGATTTGAGTTTAATTTGAATTCCAGTTTGAATTTGAATTTTTGCAAAACATGCAACACGTCCAAAAAATTTTAAATTCCCCTCTGAACATGGTTTAGTGTTTTGAATCAAAATTTTGGGGTGTTACAGCTCTACCCCCCTTAAAAGAAATCTCGTCCTCGAGATTGGTGTTTCTAAGAAAACAATTCCTGAAATTGTGCCTTGAGCTCATCTTCCCGTTCCCAGGTGGCTTCCTCTTCTGAGTGATGCTTCCACTGCACCTTGCACATCCGGATTCTTTTATTTCTGGTGAGGCGTTCCATTGTCTCCAAAATCCTGTATGGTTGTTCGGCATAAGACAAATCTTCAGCTACATCCACTTCATTCATGGGTAACACCTCCTCAGGCGTCCTCAGGCATTTCTTGAGTTGTGACACATGGAATACATCGTGCACGTCCGATAGATGAACCGGTAACTCTAGTTGGTACGCCACTTCGCCTTTTCTTTCCAAAACTTGAAAGGGTCCGATGTATCGAGGTGACAACTTCCCTTTCACCTTGAACCGACGAAGTCCTCTGATAGCGGACACCTTGAGATAAACATAGTCTCCCACGTTGAAAACGAGTTCTCTTCTTCGTACATCAGCATAACTCTTCTGGCGTGTTTGTGATATCCTCAAGTTGTTGCGAATCTCCCTCACCTTCGCTTCGGCTTCTTGTAGCACTTCTGCACCAAACACTTTACTTTCTCCTGTTTGGTTCCAAAATAGGGGAGTTCTGCACTTCCTTCCATACAAAGCTTCAAACGGTGACATCTTCATACTAGCTTGATAACTGTTGTTATAGGAAAACTCTGCATACGGTAAGTTCTTGTCCCAACTCCTATTGTTTTTGAGTGCACATGCCCTTAACATATCTTCAAGGATCTGATTGGTTCTCTCCGTCTGCCCGTCAGTTTGGGGATGATAGGCAGAGCTGAAGTTCAGATGGGTTCCCATGGTTTCATGCAACTTCTGCCAAAACCTCGAGGTGAACTGTGTCCCTCGGTCCGACACTATCTTCTTTGGCACTCCATGGTAACACACAATCCTTGACATGTACAATTCTGCCAATTTTGATCCGCTGTAGCTTTCTTTCACAGGGATGAAATGAGCTACCTTGGTTAGCCTATCAATAATGACCCATATTGAATCATACCCGGATTGGGTCCTAGGCAATCCCACGACAAAATCCATGCTGATTTCTTCCCATTTCCATTCAGGCACTTTGAGTGGTTGCAATAATCGCGCAGGTCGTTGATGTTCTGCTTTCACCAACTGACATGTGTCACATAGGGCAACATGTTCCGCGACATCTCGCTTCATGCCATACCACCAATACCTGCTTTTGAGGTCCTGATACATCTTCGTACTCCCAGGATGAATGGAATAGTCAGAATCGTGAGCCTCCTTCAAAATTAATTCACGGATCTCCTTTACTTCTGACACACAGATCCTTTTCCTGTGCCACACCGTTCCTTGTTCATCCTCTCTAAAACCAGGAGCTTTATTTTCCTTGATGAGCTGTCTGATCTCTTGTATCTTCTCATCATTCTTTTGGCCCTCGCGTATGTCTCGCTCGAGTGTGGAGTCCACTTCCATGGCGATGGCTTCACCACTATTTACTAGACATAGATTGAGTCTTATAACCTCGTCCTTCAATTCTGCAAGCATGTCCTTCAAGCTCAACTTATTGACCTGCACTTTCCGACTCAAAGCATCGGCCACGACGTTTGCTTTCCCGGGATGATAGTTGATGCCCACATCAAAGTCATTGATTAGCTCTAATCATCTCCTTTGTCGGAGGTTGAGATCTGGCTGTGTGAATATGTACTTCAAACTCTTATGATCCGTATATATCTCTGTCCTCTTCCCCATCAAATAGTGCCGCCAAATTTTCAACGCGTGTACCACTGCAGCTAGTTCTAGGTCATGTGTAGGATAGTTCTTCTTGTGCTTCCGAAGCTGCCGGGATGCATATGCCACGACATGTCCTTCTTGCATGAGAACACATCCCAACCCATTTCCAGAGGTATCGCAGTACACTGTGAAATTCTTCTGCATATCTGGCATAATCAACACTGGGGCTGTTGTCAATCTCTTCTTTAGCTCCTGAAAGCTTGTATCACACTGTGGCGTCCAGTTGAATGTGATTCCCTTTTCCAACAATTTGGTGAGAGGTCTCGAGATTTTGGAGAATCCCTCAATAAACCGTCGATAGTATCCAGCCAATCCCAAAAAGCTTCGAACTTCCCCGACATTTTCAGGGGTTTTCCACTTCTGGATATCTTCGATTTTGGCGGGATCTACGGAGATTCCTCCCTCCGAGATTATATGTCCTAAAAAGGGAACTCTCTTCAGCCAAAACTCACACTTGCTCAACTTGGCATATAGTTGGTGTTCTCTCAGCCTCTGTAACACCAACCTTAGATGTTTCTCATGTTCTTCTTCATCTTTGGAGAAGATGAGAATATCATCTATGAAAACCACCACAAATTTGTCCAGATATTCCATGAATACCTTGTTCATGAGGTACATGAAATATGTCGGGGCATTGGTTAGCCCGAAAGGCATGACAGTGTATTCATACAGTCCGTACCGAGATACGAAAGCTGTCTTGGGAATATCTGATTGCCTTATCTTGAGTTGGTGGTACCCCGACCTGAGATCAATTTTCGAGAACACACAAGCTCCCCTCAACTGATCAAACAAGTCTTCAATGCGGGGTAATGGGTACTTGTTTTTGATGGTTACCTCATTCAAGGCACGATAATCCACGCATAACCTTTGGGTTCCGTCTTTCTTAGGCACAAATATCACCGGAGCTCCCCATGGTGAGGAACTAGGGTGAATATACCCCTTCTCCGTCAATTCTCTCAAATGATCCTTGAGCTCTTCTAGCTGCTTGGAGTCCATTCGATAAGGTCTCTTGTATATCGGGGCTGTTCCCGGTACTAGCTCAATTGCGAATTCCACGTCACGGTCGGGAGGCATACCTGGCAATTCCTCCGGAAAAACATCTGGATATTCCCTGATAGTCCTGATTTCCTCAACTTTCACCTCTACTTGATTTAGTTTAATGTCCCTCCTAGGCTCGTGTATCGTTATGAACTTTACTCTTGTGCCATTGGGGTGAGTTAGTTCCACCGTTCTGGTCGAACAATGGATGATTCCTTTATGTTTGGTCAACCAATCCATACCCAAAATAATATCTATCCCTTGTGAATCTATCACTATGAGGTTAGCAGTAAATACTACCCCATTAATGTCTAGGCTCACTTTGGACACATTTGTCTTGTCCTTGTTTCTCCACCTGGAGAGTTTACCGCTAGCATATGGTTCATTTGTGTGGTTGCTAGGTCATGCTTCTTAACAAACCCTTGAGCAATGAACGAGTGGGTAGCACCAGAATCAAACAGCAGAGTTGCAAGGTGTAAATTGGCAGGAAACTTACCAACTACCACGTCGGGTGCCTCTTGTGCTTCCTCCATAGTGACGTGGTTCACCCGTCCTCTCACTACATTCTGCTGTTGTGGCGGCGCAGGCTTCTTCTTTGGGCATTTATGGGCGTAGTGCCCCACTTCACCACAGCTGAAACATTGCACCCCAATCTTAGATCCTGGGCCCTTGTTGTCTTGGGGTTGGTTCGGGGGTCCTTGCACTGCTGGTCGAGGTGGATATGCGGGGCGAGGCTGCTGCACAAACTGACGTGGCGGCTGTGCTGGGGCTGCGGGAGGCCTGTAGTTTGGGTTGTACCCTCTTGGTGCTGAATAGGGTACCGCAGCACGGCTCGTCTGCCCCGTAGGTTGCTGCATCATACGGGGGCGGGTGTTGCTCCCTGAGGCCTGATGTGACCATCCCGCCTTCCTCTTATTCTCATTTTCCAGGGCCTTTAGCTTCCTTTCCACCACAAACGCTCTGTCCACCATCTTTTGAAAGCTTTCATACTCATTTGAGGACATTGCACACTGCATTTCTGCGGTAAGCCCGTCCACGAAACAATCTTGTTTCTGCTCATCGGTCTCTATGTCTCGTGGAGCATAACGGGATAATTGAGTGAATTTAGTGAGGTATTCCCTCACCGTCATGTTTCCCTGCTGCAGTCCCAGAAACTCTTTCCTCTTGTTTTTGAGTTCACCTCTTGGGATGTAGTGGTTGCGGAAGCTACGCTTGAACTCTTCCCAAGTGATGTTCTCAGGGTCATGATGGGCGGCCACGTAGGCGGTCCACCAATCAGCAGCAGGTCCCTGCAATTGATGAGAGGCAAACAGCACCCTCTCATACCCTTGGCACTGTATGATCCTCATCTTACTTTCAATGGTCTTCAGCCAATCATCTGCCTCCAGAGGTTCAGCAGCACTTGCAAACTTTGGAGGTTGAGTTCCTAGAAACTCACTCAACCTTGGTTGGCGTGGTGCAGCTTGTGGAGGTGGAACTTGATGCAAGTTGGCCACCACTTGAGTCAAGTTCTGGATGAGCTGATTTTGATTCTCCAGCATTTGGTGGAGAGGGTCAACTTCATCACGGCGACCACCCCTGTCCTGGCCTCCAGAAAGATGAGGGTTGCATGCCTCATCGTTGTTGTTGGCGGGGTTGGCAGCACGTCCTTTTCCTCGTCCGGTCATCTGGCAGAATCAACAAATGTTAATTTGATACCATTTAGTATCATCTTACTACTTTCATTTGCTGGTACTTTAAGGTGTTGAGGCTTTGTTAAAATTTTACGAGGGTTTATATCTCACACCAAATAAATGCACTATTATTTCCTGTGGGTTCACACACCAAAGCAAAACAATCTGAAGACGAGGCTGTGGACAATTGCTCATGGCTTCCACAACTCACGTCACACACCAAGCATCATCACACCATTAACTACGTAACGACTCGACTACTCGACCTCTTGCTAGCTAGGGGAAAGACTCTACACTACTCGTCCTCTTGAGCTGGCTCCTCGGGATCTTCCTCCTCATTTCGGCTACCTTCTGACTCTGCTTTGGGTGGGAAGGCTGCTGGTGGAGAAGTGCGACGACGCTTGATCGCTCGGCGATCCGGGGAGTCAGGAGTCCATGTATCATTCACGGTGACACACAGTTCATTCCCATCTCCTCTTTCTCTCGCCTTTAAGCAAGCTCGCAGCAACGCCTCCGTTTCCTTCAGGGTGTCTCGGACATCCTGAAGCTCTTGTTGACACTCCTGCAGTCGAGTGCTGAGCATAGCAGCATCCTCCAAGCACAAGTCCATGTGCTCATGGGAAGTCCCTTGCTGCACCGGTGGGTACTTGTACTCCGTGGTACCACTCTCACGTTGGAGGACATACATGTACTCAGTTTTGTCCAAGTGGCGACGATAGATGTGACTCTGGCAGGTGATGGCCTCCCAGGTGACATCTTTCTCCGCGTCAACTTGTGTTGCTCGGCAAGCTGGAGAGTGGTGAATCTTAAGCAGCTGATTCTCGTGTATAATCCTCATCTCCGAACTCCATTCTTCCCTCTTCTCACGGATGGTCCTGGTGGAGTTATAGTGGATGATTAGCTTGCCCGTATTGCCTGCGGCTTCGAGCATACGTCGAAGACGGCGCAACAAGTCTCCTACTGCCAATCCGTAGGAAAGGTACGTCACTGGACGACTCTCCTCTCTTTTGGCAAGGGCAACTACGGGAACTCTCCCTCCCGTGGACTTACGAGCGGTGCGAATCATGCGAACCATCTAAAAACAAAAGAATTTAAAATTAGGTTAGATAAATTCTCAAACAAAAATCCTATTTTGAATGAAAGTTGGGGTAAGATGAAGAAAATGACTCCTTTAATAACACTTTTCCACCCACACCTTGGAAAATAGTTTTTAAGAAAATAGGGCCCTTAAATACGTCCATTTCTACCTAGGTCCACGTTCCTACGGGCAACCTTGGCTCTGATACCACCTCTGTCACACCCGGTTTTTCCGAAGAAACAACCAAGTGAATATCACATGTATGCCAGGATCATTTTCTCATACATGTGATGACAAATAGTGAAGCATCATTTATTACAAGCCAGGTGTCGAATATAAATAAGTCTTACATCGCAAATGTCTCAATGAACACTATTGCTTCATCACAAGTAAATAAACTAGCAGCGGAATATTATTCTTTAGGGCTCCATCACAGGCATTGCCCGGGGGTCATCATGAACCTAAAATCCTTCCTCGGGTCCAAAATCTTGGTCATTATACACCACCTCATTATCTTGACCTGAGCAGCAATATAAACCAACAAATATGCATGGTTGAGTACCAACGGTACTCAGCAAGTGTGGGAAAATTATATCATGCAAGGCTAGAACAAGGAGAGGTTGAACTCATGGTTAAAGCACTATGCAATTAATACCTATCACCTTAGCTTGTTAAGCACCTACATTACTACACAGGTGAATTGGTCCCAATCTCCCATCCCATCATCATAATCCAATAACCCTAACATCATTTCCAATGTCAAGCTCCCCGCTTAACTTCCAAAACCATCAATCCTCTAATCATGAATAAGTCCAAGCCGCTCTTGACCGTGAGCACGGCTGTCATGACAGTTTTGACTCTGCAGAGTTTGTACCACTGTACCCACATGTAGTGATTTCATCCCCCGTTGCCGGGTGGACTAAAAGAACCTCCATTATGCCAGTGGCTACGATCCACATTCACACTTCCCAGGTGTGTAGCCAGGAGATCACTACGAAGCCTTTACAAAGGGATTCCTGACGAGCGTGGGCCCACTTAGGTTTCACCCCTAATAGCATACAAGAGGCTCCAACCCCGCTGCAGTGGCCCCCTCTTGAGCCTTGCGGTTCATATGGTAGTCCAGCTGACACCTACTCCCCGCACCATCCAACACACCCATACTACGCCGGGGATACACCTAATTAATTGGCCAAGCTGCCCCATCTCAGCATGTGGTTGGCACTGTAAAGCCGGGTTACATGCTCCATGAACCGGTCCTTAGGATCCAGGCAAGTACTAAACACAAACCCAAGTCTCGTGCACCCAGCACACAACCAAAACATCCAACTTGCCTTGATCCCTACCTCTACATAACTCACAATGTCTCATTCAAGAGTATGGTAATATAAACTGATGATCTCATTTCCCAAATATCCCATTCTAAGCATGGCTAAGCATATGCAGGTAAATAAATGACATGACAAAATAAATCCCAACCCAAGCTTCAAGGAAACAAGGTAATGCAATTCTAGGGAAACTTTCCTAGCATAGGTTTCATATTCCATTTGACAATGCAAATAATTCTATCTACACACCCTAGCATAGGATCAAAGTGGTCAAGGACACTTGCCTCCTTCTTGCTGCTCTTGAAATGGGTAGTCCTGATCTTGGAAAGGGTTAACTTGCTCTTGAACAGGTTCTACTTCATACCATCACACATAGCAAAAGAAAAACAACAATCATAAGACATAGTTCACACTTCTACTTTATACAAACCACACATTCATATTTATGAAATTCATTCACCATTATATGTGTTGTGGTTACTTTGTGTGTTGATCTGTGGCTTGCATACAATTTTATTTATATGTGTATGATTCCTACTTTGGTGTTCATATTTATACTTACATACTATATTTATATATATATATATATATATATATATATATATATGTGTGTGTGTGTGTGTTTCAGTTTTAAATAAATTCCTTACATTAAACTACCAAGTATGTATGAAAAGTATTTTTCTTCTCCATATGTGCCTTCATAATTTCTATCAACCCTAAACTGAATTCTTTGGATTTTAGAAACTCCATTTATCTTTTACTAGTTGCTATATTTTCAGATTTATATTCCTATGCATAATTGTGTATTTTATTATGAAATTAGTAATACACATCATCTAGTATAGGTTCTAGTCCTAAATAATCTAATAACATGTTTTGACCTTGGCTTCTGATGTAGACTATTTCATAATTATTTTCTCTATTTTTCTATAACTATTCTTTACTTAAAAATGTGTCCCTATACTAATAAATGTGAATAATAAATGAAACAGATTTATTTCAGCCCAAAAATATATTTTATCTCACTCCAAAGTTTTCTAAGTACTGAGAAAGTTTTTAATTAATTTTGACAATTATGTTTGTCCCCCTTTTTAATTTTTAAACACTAGTTACATATTCAATGTTTTAAATTAAATACTAAACAGGGCTAAAATAATGAATTCACCCCATTACAGGGTCTATAATATTATTTTCATAATTTCCAGGGGTCTAACTACACTTATCAGAGGTGTTTTTCCTAATTTCTATTAAGTCCAGGGGTTAAAACTGATTTTTAGATGAATTTACATGATTTTCTGAAGTTCCAGGGGCTAGATCTGAAGTTTCCGGGGCTAGCTCTCAATTCCAGAGAACCCCAGGGGGTAGCACGTAAGAAATCCAGTCTTTATAATGCGGGGCTGACGTGGACCGTCCGATTTTAAACCGACGGCTGAGATTATAACATCGAACCGGTACGCGGGGATTTAAAGTCTACCGTGCGATTTAAAATAAACGGCGCACAAGCGGCCACGTCGCTCTGATCGAGCGCGGGCGGCGCTGCTGGCGGCGCACGGCGGCGGGAAGCGGCGATCTCGCCGGAAAGTTTCGGATCCGCGAGAATTCTACCTAGAACTGTGATCTTATGGCATAGATCGGTAGAGGGGAGGTCAGGGATCTCACCTCGGGGGTTCTCTCGAGCTCGGGGGTCCTGGAAAGTGATCGGCGGCGAGGTCCGAGGCAAAACCACGGCGAAGCTCGTCGGCGCTGGATTTACACCGTAAGTCTCCGAGTTTTCTGCACCTGCAAAGCTCCCCGGAGGCGGTGGATCAAGACCAGCGAGTTAGATCAGAGTTTCCGAGCTTAGATCGGCCAGAATTCACCGGCGAAGTCTCGGTGCTCACCGGAGTAAAAATCGGCGATCGCGTGGGAAAAACTGATCGGAGCTGGGGTTTTTATAGCCGGGGGAGGGCGGTGGGTCTGTTGTGATCGAGTTGGAGTCCTCTGGGACCGGAATTCGGGCTGCGGGACGGGTTTTCCGATCGGTTAAGATCGCGCGCACTCGGGGAAAAGTCCGGGGTCGCGGGGTTAGGGATGACAGGCGGGTCCCACCCGTCTGTGAGAGACAGCGCGGCGCGCGCGGGGGCGGGCTGGCGCGGGGAAACTGGGCCGGCTGGCGGGTTTCGGCCCACTGGCCGGTTTTTTCCCGTTTTCTCTTTTTCTTTTTCCATTTCTTTTCTGATTTGAGTTTAATTTGAATTCCAGTTTGAATTTGAATTTTTGCAAAACATGCAACACGTCCAAAAATTTTTAAATTCCCCTCTGAACATGGTTTAGTGTTTTGAATCAAAATTTTGGGGTGTTACAATTAATCATGTACTTGACCCTAATTAAAGGCTTTTAGGGTGTTCTAAGGATTTTCATGAAACAAACTATGACTTTCTGAAAACTAGATTTTCAGAGCGTTCTAATGGAGTTGGTCTCACTTCATTTGAAGGTTCCTAATTAAATATATGAGCTAAACAATTTCAGCAAAAATTCTGAAAATGTTTCTGAACATTTTCTATTTTCTCTGGAACAGTTTCACTAATCACACCATTAGGTGGATCAAATGAGCTCAAATGGGTCTGAAATTTTTATTGTAGTTCAGGGATATTTTGGTGAACATCCCAGCAAAATTTCAGGATTTTCCTCCACAGGATTCTCCAGTTAAAATTCCAAACAGTTTAAATTTTGAGGAATTAATTCTGGAGAATTAAGGATTTTCATGAAGTGAAACTTGATTTGCTGGAAAGTTCTCAGAGAGCTGAATCCAACAAAATTTGGTTCACTCGATTTGGAGCTTTCTAGCCAAAGTTATGAGGATTTGAAGTTTGAAGGAAATCTGAAAATCGGTGAAAAGTTTAAACTCGCGCGTGGGCCCCGGGGACACGCGTCGCACGCCGAGGCGACAGCACACCGCGGCCCACAAGGATTTTGCGTGCCATCACACCCGATCCCGGCCGCAGCCCGATCCCGATTCAAAATATCGGCCGCTGACAGCTGGGGTCCATCCTTTTCTTCAACCTCGCGACGCCCGCGCTCCACCGCCGAGGGACCTCGCCGGAGAGCTCGCCGCCGGATTCTGTACAGCTCCAAACTTCACGATTTTGGCCGCCCCTGCCTACTTTCACTCGGGGAACAGGATTCTGGGGTCAGCTGCTCATGACAATGGCTGGTGCATGGTCGGCGACGAGCCGCCACCTCGGAAAGACTTCGGCCATGTCGGCTGACTTCCCTAGCACCTCAACTACTCGAGGAACCGGTCGGGAAGCATCAGTGGACCTCAGGGAAGGTCGAAATGAGCTTGAGGCAGCTCGGGGAAGGCCCGAAGTAGGTCCTCACCGTGCGCCCGATGCCTCCCTTTTGTTCCACCGTTGGTAAACATCGAATTACGCCGGGTACAGAGGTTCTCCGGCCAAGGGTTATGAAGGCAACTTGTGCGTTACCGTGTCTAGTTTGTGTGAGAGCGGATTGCGGCCCTCTAATCCTTTCTAGAGCACGAATTTGACGGAATCGCACCCGAAGGTCGTGCTGCACACAGAAAGGGGAAAACTAGAAATTCGCCGCCGGTGAGCAATCACTCGGGCTGTTGCTCGGGGGTGAGCAGCACCGGTCACCAGCGCGTCCAAGGGTGGCTTGGCTCGGGCGTGACAACGCCCTGGTTGGGCTGTCCACGGGAGCCCCAGGTGCGGCGGTTCTAAGTCACCGACTTGATCTTTCGGCATAGCCGATATCAATCGGTTTCAACTGAATTCTAGCAGCGGGGAAGACGGAGGAAGGTATCTAGTACCTTGTCGTGGCTCTGGAGGGGACGGAGAAAGCTGTGATCGGCGCTCTCCGATCGATTCCGAGCTGCGGAAAGTGTTTGCCGGCGCTGAGTTCTTGCAGGGGAAGAAACGGGCGATGCTTCGGCCGAGGAGGGGGGGAAGGCGCCTTAAGAAGGCTCTGCACCGCCTCACGCCCGCGCGTGGGCAAGCAGCTGCTGGCGCGGCGGGTCCCCTCGGTGGCGATCGCAGCGGCGGCTCGGCTAACCGAGTGAGAAAGTCTCAGTCGGTTTGATTTGGAGTAGTGGCTGACATGTGGGTCTCACTTCCAATTTTAACCTCTGAAATTTACTCCTAATCACTGTTGTAAATAGTGAGCCCCATAATACCCCTGGTAATTCAAATTATTCACCCATGAGCCATTTGATTTGATCAAAGTTCAAATTGGGTTTGGTTTGAATGAATTTCAGCACAAGTTCAGTTTTGAATTCAAATAAAGTTTGAATTTGTCCCACTTAGCTCATGTCAAGATCAACTCCAAATGGAGTGAAAATTGGTGTGTGAGCTCACAAAAATGTGTTGAGTAAGAATATGCCTCCCACTTTTAAATTCATGGGATAAAAACAGTTTCAATTTGAATATGGTTTTAAACTGCCCTCTTTCTAGCTATACCCAAAATGACCTCAAAAAGGTTTTGAATTTGGGTGAAACTTGGCATGGACATCCTTAGCAATGTGTAGGAGTTTTCATATGTCCAGCCCCTCTATATCACATGTGGGAAATACCCCTTTTGCAATATGTGAGTTTGTTCTCTAATGAGCATGTTGATGGTAGTTACTTGCTCTTCATTTGTGTTCATCAACTTTCCTCAAATGAGGTGTGTGGTGTGGTGATGAACACTTCAATTATGTGTCAAAAACTGAGGCCCTTACAAGTTCGACCCATTACACACTTAAAGAAATAAAAAAACAAATGATAGTGTATTGCAGATTAGTTCAGCTTGCTTAATCCTCATCCATGTCTTCCTCTTCTACCTCAAAATCCTCTTCTTCATAGTCAAATTCCTCTTCTGCTTTGACAAACCTGAAGTTGTTCTTTCACTCCCATTGCTTATCTAATAACAGACCAAGGGATATCTGTGTCAGGCATTTGTTCATCTTCATCCTTATAAACAACTAGTGCATAATCATCACCACCCTCAAATAGAAATCCTTGAGCTTCAAATAGAAATCCTTGAGCTTCAGTTGTTTCACTTGGTAGGAGAAAATCTGTGAAAATTGTCTTGGACTTGATCTTTGCTCTCTTGTTTAATCAATTTAGAATTGAATTGTATGAAGACGAGAGTATTGAGGCGTTCAGTAGTTAGCCTATTCCTTCTCTTTAAATGTATCTATTGATGATCAGTCAATAAAGAAATTTCAGCAAGCTTCACAGTTTAGCTTCAAACTGTGAAGTTTGCTGCTGAACAATTCACAACAGCTTCACAGTTCAATATAAGCAGTAAGTTTCACATTTCAGCAAGCAAAAAAAAAATCACAGGAACCAGAAAACTGTTCAGTTCAGTTCACAGTTCTGTATAGTTTTAAGCTAACAGAATTCGAAGAATTTTAAGACAGAACTGAATTTAGAACTGAATAGCAGAGCAGGACAGCAAATTTCAATATTTAGAACACATGAAAGATTTAAAGCTAAACCATATCAAAGATGCTCCAATTTCTTTCACATTCAGAATAGCTTGAAGTTAGTGAAAGGATCCACACAACCATCTTTTATAAAGCAGGTGTCTCACTTCCATATAGCCTCCACCATGAAGCTGTAAAAGTGAAAAAAAGTGAATTAGTCCAAACTGTACAATATATTTTAGATTTACATAGCATTAGCCATTGCAGATTTACCTAGATTATAGTCAAAGTTTTGATAGGTTCTAGCAAGCTTCTTTGCAAATGAATCTTCCTTGTTTGAAATATCCTAAGTTCGGTGTTCACAACTTGATCTTGCTTATCTTCATCGTCATGATACAAGGTCTCAACATAATTGATGAACCTATAGTGCCATCATCAAAAATTGAAGTATCGGTATAACTATAGTAAGGATTCAACAAATACGTAGACAAGTGTAATGGAGAGTCAAGTCGTCCATTCATCTTTTTATCAACAATAGCCATGACATCTTTGTAGTGAGCCTCCATATTACCATAGCATTGTTTTATCTCTCTTTGCCTTGATTAGTTCTCCAAATAGGAAACCCATAGATGGCTTCACATCCCCTTCAACCAAATGAAGAACCTTTACTAGAGGCTCAAAAACACTCAAGCACATCTTGACACCCTTCCAAAAGGTTGTGCTCATCATTGTTGCGGTTGCATCCTTTTCTTTCTTTGACATCACATCTCTCAATGTGTCCCACTTGCTATCAACATCATCTTTCTTAGTTGATCTTTCTTCTACAAAATGCTGCTCAAAGTAAGAAAAGCTGAAGCAAAACTAGTCACACCTGGCCTTATAATTTCTCTCCCCTCTGCAAAGTGCCTCATGCACTCCAAGGTTCTCGTGTGCCTATAGAAAAAGATGGTGAATGTCTTAGCTTGATCAAGAAAATTATTGAACCTTTGTAGGTTTGCCAATTACATGCAACATCAAGTTGATTGTGTGCGTAGCACAAGAAGTTCAAAATATGCAAGACATTTTACTTAACATTAGCTTCTTAGCTCCCATGTTGTTAGAAGCGTTTTCTGTCACAACTTGGACCACTTCATCCCTCACTAACTTCTTCAATTGCTTTGTCCACTAGTCCAAATATGAGTTCACTCGTGTGTGACACATCTGACACCTCCTTTGAACTAACAAATTTGTTCCCTTAGCACAATTTGTTACTGTTAGACAATGTAATTACGTGTGTGTCACAGGGGCATATTAGTCATTAGTAAGGGATTAGGGTTAGGGGTAGTTTAGTCCCTTTCCCCCACCTAATCCTTCTATATAATCATCCCTGAACCTCAGCATTATCATTCATCTAATACAGCCATAATTACTACTCTAATATGGTATCAGCTAGGTTTTAATTAGGATTAGGGCTTAACCCTAACCCTAATGACCCAACCGCCGTCGCCGCACTAGCCCTGCGCCGCCGCACTGGCCCTGCGCCGCCGCCGCCTGCGCGCCGCCCGCCGGAGCTGCCGCCGTCGGGGCGCCGCGCCTCCGCACAGCCGTGCCGCCCGCGTTGGCTACTGCCGCCGCTGCCTCCAATCACACAGCGGTGACCAGGGCTGGGCCCGCCGCTGGCGCCGCCCCGCCAGCGCCCCAGCCGGCACCACCGCGCCCTGGATCAAGGCGGCCCCACCCGGATTTGGGCCGCCTCCACCCGGATGGGGCCCGTGCGCGCACTGGGGGGCCACCGCCGCGTCTGGAGGGGCCGCCGCCCCCTGGCCCGTCGCCTCTGGAGGGGCCGCCGCCTCTGGAGGGGCCGCAACCCCCTGGTCCGCCGCCTCGGGACTCTGGAGGGGCCGCCGTTGCCTCTGGAGGGGCCGCCGCTGCCTCTAGAGGGGCCGCCGCTGCCTCTGGAGGGGCTGCCACCCCCTGGACCGCTCAACCACCCATGTTTTCGGTTCCTAGAGGTGCTGCCGCCCCTTCTTTGTCTTTGAAAACCGCTCCGTCTGCCGGTGGACCCCTCGTAGGTACCACCGGCATCCCCGCCACCACTGTCACTTTCATGGCAGGTACTTCCGGGCTTCTGGACTCGACCAGCCTCGACATCGACAGGAGCACCACGACTACTGTCCCGCCGATTCCGTTCCCAGTCGCTGGTGTCGCTGCTGAGAACGCAACTTCTTCTTCCTACGGCATCGACACTGCGGATACCTCCGACATCGCCGCAGCACTGGTTGCCTCTTGCGAGCGCGAGCGGGCACTCGCTCTCGCCCTAGAGCAGGAGCGTGCCTCCGTGGCAGCGCTATCCCACCAGCTCGAGGAGAGTGCTCACCGATCAATGAGTGCTGCCCACGAGCCTCCCTCGGACGCTGGTATGTACTTGGCTTCACTTGTGGCCGCTCTTCATGCGCAGGCCGCAGGGATTCAGAACATCCGGACGCTCGTGCCGGTTGTTCTCAGCTCCGAGTCCACCTCATATGCCCGGTGGCGTGATATGGTGCTCCTCACGCTAAGGCGTTACTGCCTTGGCGACCACGTCCTCCAGGACGATTCTTCAGTACTGGTATCCTGGATCAGCATGGACAGTCTGGTCCTATCCTGGATCGTTGGCTCCTTGATGAGGAGCTACAGGACATCGTCAGGCAGCGCGGTGGCGGCACTGCTCGACTGGCCTGGCTGGTCCTTGAGCAGTGGTTTCTAGGGAACCGCGCGACTCGAGCCCTCCACATCAGCACTCGGTTCTAGAACACCGTCCAGGGTGACCGTTCTATCTCCACCTACTGTCGGGAGATGAAGGGCATGGCGGATGCCCTACGTGACCTTGATGAGCCGGTCACCGATAGCGCCCTTGTTCTTCGGGTCCTTCAGGGCCTGAATGAGCGCTATTGTCACCTGATAGAGGGCTAATGATAGCTGTATTAGATGATTCAATAATGCTGGGTACAGGTCTGATTATATAGAGGGATTAGGAGGGAAAAAGGACTAAAATACCCCTAACCCTAATCCCTCTCTAATGACTAATATGCCATGTGACACACACTTAATTACAGTGTCTAACACCCCCCCCCCCCCCGCAGTCACAACATCTAGCCACTGCAGATGTCGAGACTGGACCAAAACTCGGAGAACAGCGACGACGGGAGGCCCTTCTTGAAGATGTTGGCGAACTGCGTCATCGTCGGGACATGGTGTACCCGAACCTCGCCCCGTGCAACCCGATCATGAACAAAATGAAGGTCGATCTCCACATGCTTCGTGCGCTGATGCTAGACCGGGTTGGTGGAGAGGTACATGGCGCTGACGTTGTCGCATTAGATGAGGGTGCTCCCGACGACGGGAGTATGGAGTTCCTGAAGTAGCTGCTGAAGCCAGGAGGCCTCAGCCACGCCGTTAGCCACGGCGCGATACTCTGCCTCAGCACTCGAGTGCGACACCACGGGCTGTCGCTTCGAGGACCAGGAGACGAGGTTGCCGCCCAGGAAGACGTCGTACCCAGAAGTAGAGCGTCGTGTGTCCGGGCAGCCTGCCCAGTCAGCGTCAGTGTACACGACCAGCTCAGAGGCCGTGTCACGCTGAAGAAGGAGGCCGTAGTCGAGGGTGCCTCGTAGATACCAAAGAATCCGCTTGACAGCGGTGAGGTGCGGTTCCCTCGGGTCATGCATGTGGAGGCACACCTGTTGAACCACATATGAGATATCTGGTCTGGTGAAGGTGAGGTACTGAAGAGCACCTGCAAGACTCCTGTAAGAAGTGGGGTCAGAGACGGGTGTCCCGTCGGTGGCAGAGAGCTTCACCTGAGTATCCACTGGAGTGGAGCACGGCTTGCACTCAGCCATGCCCGCTCGCTAGAGGATATCCAGGCAGTACTGTCGCTGGTGAAGAAATAGGCCGCCTGGTCGGTCCTCGACCGTAATACCCAGGAAGTGGTGGAGATGGCCCAGGTCCTTCATAGCGAACTCCTGCTGCAAAGCAGAAAAGGTTCGCCGAAGCAGAGCCAGACTAGACGGTGTCAGTACAATGTCATCGACGTACAATAGGAGGTAAGCAGTGTCACTGCCCCGTCGATAGACAAACAGCGAAGTGTCCGACTTAGCTTGAACATACCCCTGTGAAACCAAGAAAGAGGCGAACCGGCTATACCAGGCTCATGGTGCCTGCTTCAGTCCGTACAGGGATTTGTTCAGCTTACAGACCATGTCTGGGTGAGCTGAAGACTGCAGTACACCGTCTCAGTCAGTGTACCGTGGAGGAAGACGTTCTTGACGTCCAACTGGTGGACAGGCCAAGAACGTGAGAGAGCTAGCGATAGTACGGTACGAACTGTCGCCGGCTTCACCACCGGGCTGAAAGTCTCGTCGTAGTCGACTCCAGGGCGCTGAGTGAAACCCCGGAGTACCCAACGAGCCTTGTATCTCTCCAAGGTATCATCCGCCTTCTTCTTATGCGTGAATACCCACTTGCCCGTGACAACATTGCCACGACCAGGACGAGGAACCAGGTCCTAGGTCCGGTTGGCAAACAGGGCCTCATACTCTTCCTCCATAGCGCGACGCCAGCTAGGGTCGGCGAGGGCGCAACGCACGGAAGTAGGTATGGCGAGATCGAAGAAGTCTCGGTCGGTGGAGATGTCGTCGACGAGAAAGTGGCTCCATCGAACCGCTCAACTGGCCGAAGACTCCCGGACGCACGTCGAGTTACCATCGAGTGGACGTGACCAAGATCCCTATGAAGGAGAGGGGGGTTGTACACCGACCGCTCGGGTACAACCATCTTCTCTCGTCATGGGCAGACGAGAGTGGGTCTCGAGGCCGTGCGTGGCGTCGCTGGAGTAGGAGCCTCTCCCCGCGCTCATCGATGGTAGACAAGTGCGGGGTCAGCAAAGCAAGAAGTCATCGTCGGTGCCGCGCGTGGCACGGCTGGTGGCGTCGTGCTCGCTGCAAGTGACGTCGGGGAGGCAGCTGGTGACACCGCAGGTGCTGATGCCGCATGTGGTACAGTTGGTGACGTCGGGGGCACCTGAGGTACAGTAGGTGGCGTCGAGGAAGCCGAGGACGCACGTGGCGCAGCAGGTGACGTCGGAGGCGTCGATGCCACACGGGGTGCAGTGGGTGACACCGGAGACGTCGATGCCACACGAGGTGCAGCAGTCGGTATCGAGGGCATCTAAGACGTAGCTTGTGTCGATCCTGCAGAAGAAATAGGCCAAGGCAGCTGGGAGGCAGCCTCGGGGTCAGTGGGGAAAAGGGAGTCCAGCTCTGTGGTGGAATCGAAAGAGGTGGTGGAGAAAGGAAAAGATGACTCGTCGAAGACGACGTGCCGAGAGATCAAAAGACGATGGGTAGTGAGATCTAAGCACCAGTAACCCTTATGATCAAGGGAATACCCAAGAAAAACACACCGTGTCGAGTGGGGCACAAGCTTATATGGGGCAGTGGCGGAAAGAATAGGGTAGCAAGCGCATCCGAAAACTCGAAGGTGATCATAAAGAGGATCATAACCATATAGAGCAAAGAATGGGGTGGAGGCACGAATCGCCTTGGTGGGAAGACGATTAATCAGAAGTGTGGCAGTATGAAGAGTCTCCACCCAGTATCGGGCTGGAATAGATGTCTGAAACATCAGGGAGCGTATGACATCATTGGTGATGCGAATCATACGCTCTGTCTTGCCATTTTGAGGAGAGGTATACGGACAAGACATGCGTAGCTGTACCCCATGTGTGGAGAGAAAATTACGAAACACGGAGTTATTAAACACACGTCCGTTATCGCACTGGACAGCTCGAATGGTGCATCCAAATTGAGTAGAAATCCAAACAAGAAGTGAGAAAGAGTAACGAATGTCTCAGACTTCAATCGTAATGGAAAAATCCAGGAAAAGTGAGAAAAATCATCAATTATCACCAAGTAGTAATTAAAACCCGATACACTGGAAATGGGAGATGTCCACAAATCACAATGTATAAGATCAAACGGGTGCTCAACATGAGTCACAGAGGTGGGAAAAGGGAGCTGAACATGGCGACCAAGCTGACAGACATGACATAGGGAGTCATGTGTACCCCTAGAACACGAGATAACTGAACTACTAAACAGCTTCGACATAGCATCTGCACCAGGGTGGCCAAGCCGGCGATGCCAGATGGTGGATGAAGCTGTCGTCGTCAAAGCAAATGGTGGTGATGCAGCGGAAGTAGGGAGCCGAAGTGTTTATAGGGGCCCCGAGCTATCACATCGGAAAAGAGGTCGCCGGGTGGAAAGATCCTTCACAGACAAACCAAAAGGATCAAATTCAACAGAAACATTGTTGTCAGTGGTAAAACGGCGAACAGAAAGAGTTTTGAATGATATCCGGAGCGACAAGAATGTTTTTGAGCTGGAAAGTACCCGGAAGACTGGAATCACCTACTGAGGTGACCGAAAGAACGGACCTATTCCCAAAAACGATAGATGAAGGAAAAGAGAGATTGGGAGGATGGGTGGAAGAGAGTATACCAGGATTAGGAGTGGTATGATATGATGCTCCAGAATCAACTACCCAGTCGGCACCTGGTGGAGTAAGGTGCATGGTGTTGAAGGAGGAAGCAAGCGACTGCCGATCCCACATCGACGGTGGCTCCTGGAGAGGTGCCGACGGCTCCGAGTTCCCAACAGGATAGTCAGTGCCTCCGTAGGCGGGGTTGACTGTCCGCCAGAAGAGTATCTAGGCCTACCAACACTGTGGGCTGGTCCACTGTAGCCTGGGGTAGCCGCGAACGACGGCTGGGGACGTGGTGGTCGTGGAGGCTGAGAACCCGGGGACGGCCCAGGTAGATCTGGCCAGTCCACGGGTTGTAGGGTGTGGGCCAGGGTGCGCCTCCCTAGCCGGTACCACCACTACCACCAATAGTCGAAGCCGTGGGTGTGGGAGCACTGCTACCACCACGGTCGTTGTTCTTTCCTCGGCGACGACGGTTTCCACCACCTGTACTGGTAGGAGTAGAAGGTGGTCATGACGGTAGTCCACCAGCAGCTGGTAAGGGTGGACGAGGGGACTGCCCAGAGCCATAGAAGGCTGTGGCAGATCCGGAGCCAGTAGAGCCTCCTGCAGTGATCTCCTCAAGTTCAAGATCAGACCATACCTTCTCGAAGGTAGGTAGTGGCTCCAGTCAGAGTAGCCACGTCCGTAGGTGACAATAGCACTCATTCAGGCCCTGAAGGACCCGAAGAACAAGAGCGCTATCGGTGACCGGCTCACCAAGGTTACGTAGAGCATCCACCATGCCCTTCATCTCCTGACAGTAGGTGGAGATAGAACGATCACCCTGGACGCTGTTCTGGAACCGAGTGCTGATGTGGAGGGCTCGAGTGAAGGAATAAGTCTTGTACTCTTGGTCTGTATGGCCCCTAGTTAGGACATCATCTCAGTCCTTAGTAGGACAGCATCTTAGACCAAGAGGACAACATCTTAGTCCTTGAGTAGAACAGCATATTAGTCCTTTGGTAGGACAACATCTTAGTCCTTTGATAGGAAAACATATTAGACCAAGAGGACAACATATTAGTCCTTTGGTAGGACAGCATCTTAGACTAGCATCTAGGTATATGCTTGGCTGCCTTAGCTATAAATATGTAACCCCAACCCCTAGGTTGGGCATGGCATTGTCTGTGGAATGAAACAAGAAAAAATTTCCCAACTCTTAGTGTCATCCTCTCCATGAGAGTAATACTTCAGGCACTAACAAGTGGTATCAGAGCCGTTCTATCCTGTAGCCTAGACATTTCCTGCTCATCTCCTTCCCACGCCTCTCTTCGTCTTCAGTCGGCAGCAATAACACCGGTTGTTTCAATTCATTCCTCCTCGTCTGCACAGACAAGCAACAGCTTGTCTGAGACAGCCTCTTCCCCACACAGCACTCCCCCACTAGCACGCCATGTCCGAAGGACAGTCTCAACACTCGATCGCTTCGAGCGCGCGGCATCGGCAGGAGGCCGAGGTCGCCGCGGTAGAAGAACGCGAGCGAGCAGCGGCAGAGGCTGCAGCGAGGGCGGCGAGGGTGACGAGGGTGGCGGCGGCGGAACTGGCAGCGGCGAAGGCGGAAGTCGAAGCAGCAGCGGCTGCGGATGCAGCGCGTGCGGCTGCAACAGAGCTTGAGGCTCTGCGTAGTGGTAGCGACAGAGGCTCTGATTCTACCGACGGCGGCATCAATGAAGACCTCAGGCTGGCAAGGAAGATAGCACGACCACAGACGCCACAGTGGGCAGACGTGCACCCCCATGAGCGCGGCGGCTACATCCCAGACGGGGGCGGACACGCTGGCAATGCTCCTGGAAGGGGTGGTTGGGTCGACAGAGATCGAGGCATTTACAGGCTGCGCGACTCTCCCTCCCTGAACAGATACCACGGTCACCACGGGATCCAAGCCATTGTCAGGGACGTTGGTCCCGATGGTGGGTGGTCTACCCTCACCAAGACCAACTACGTCGAGTGGGCCGCGGTGATGAGGATACGGCTCCAAGTGCGGCACATGTGGGAAGCAGTCCGGTACGGCGACATCGACTGCTACGAGGATCAACGAGCGCTGGATGCTCTCATTGTTGCAGTACCGCCCGAGATGCAGTTCTCGCTTTCCAACAAGCGGACTGCCAAGGAGGCCTGGGACGCCATCGCTGCGGCACGCATCGGCAGCGATCGTGCCCGCAAGACCACACTGCAGGCACTCCGCAAGGAGTGGGAGAACCTGACCTTCAAACCAGGTGAGGATGTTGATGACTTTGCTCTCCGTCTCAATACACTACTGCAGAAGATGGTGCAGTTCGACGATGACACCTACAACGAGGAGAAAGCCGTCGAGAAGCTCTTCCGGTGCGTCCCCGATAAGTACAAACAGATCGCTCGCTCGATCGAGTCTCTGCTGGACCTCTCCACGATGTCGATCGAAGAGGCGATAGGCCGCCTCAAGGTCATCGACAGCGACGAATCTCAGCCTCTCTCGGGGCCTATCACCATCGGCGGGAAGCTACATCTCACGCGGGAGCAGTGGGAGGCCTTCCAAGGTGACGGGAAGAAGGGGGAGCCCTCCTCGAAATGCGGCCACAAGCGCGGCAAGCCAAGCAAGGGGCGCGGAGGTGCCCAAGCTGGGGCGCAGAGACGTGCCGAGGGTGGCGCCCACGGAGTCACCCAAAGCGGCGCCGCCCGTAATCGGAAGCCAGCACGAGATGACACCTGCCACAACTGTGGCAAGCTTGGTCATTGGGCCCGGGAGTGTCGGCAGCAACGACGTGGCCAGACCCACGTCGCACAGGTGGAGGAGGAGTCGGCTCTGCTCCTAGCGCATGCAAGCATCGAGCCACCTCCAGTGGCATCGGCCACAGCGGCTCTCCTCCACATTGATGAGCCGAGAGCACACGCCTTTCTCGGTGACGGCTCCAGCAATGACAAGACTGACGGGTGGTGCCTCGACACCGGCGCCACCCATCATATGACTGGTCGACGGGAGTTCTTCACTGAGTTCGACCCCAATGTTCGAGGCTCCGTCAAGTTTGGGGACGCCTCTGGTGTGGAGATCAAGGGCGTCGGTTCCGTCATCCTCACCGCCGAGTCTGGCGAGCACAGGCTGCTCGTCGGAGTCTACTACATCCCCGCGTTGAGGAACTCTATCATCAGCCTGGGCCAGCTCGATGAGAACGGTTCGCGCGTGGAGATCATGGACGGAGTCATGAGGATTTAGGATTGCCATCGTCGCCTTCTTGCCAAGGTAACCAGAGGCACCAATCAACTCTACGTCCTTAACGTGCAGGTAGAACAACCTCTCTGCCTTGCAACTCGCCGGGATGACAAGGCATGGCAGTGGCATGAGCGCTTTGGGCACCTTCACTTCAAGGCTCTGAAGCGGCTCAGTGCCAAGGAGATGGTACGGGGCCTGCCGTGCCTTGACCATGTGGAGCAGTTCTACGATGTCTGCGTAGTGACAAAGCAGAGGCGGCTCCCCTTTCCCTAACACTCGAGCTTCCGAGCTAAGGAGCGGCTCGACCTCGTGCATGGGGACTTGTGTGGCCCGGTGACACCGGCTACACCGGGAGGACGACGTTACTTCCTGCTGCTTGTCGATGACCTCTCCCGCTACATGTGGGCGATGGTCCTCGGCAGCAAGGGAGAGGCTGCGAACGCCATCAGGCGCGCGCAAGCCATTGCGGAGGAGGAGTGCGGCCGCAAGCTGCGCCTGCTGCGCACCGACAACGGCGGCGAATTCACGGCGGCTGAATTCTCGTCGTACTGCACGGATGAGGGTGTTCAGCGCCACTACTCCGCGCCGTACAACCCGCAGCAGAACGGCGTCGTCGAGCGTCGCAACCAGACGGTTGTGGGGATGGCTCGGGCCCTTCTAAAGCAGAGGGGAATGTCGGCTATCTTTTGGGGAGAGGCGATGGTGACGGCGGTCTACATCCTCAACCGCTCGCCCACCAAGGCTCTCAACAGCAGGACGCCGTACGAGGCTTGGCATGGGCGCAAGCCAACAGTCTCTCACCTACGGGTCTTCGGCTGCTTAGCGTTCGCCAAGGAGCTTGGCCACATCAGCAAGCTCAACGACAGGAGCACTCCATGGGTGTTCATTGGCTACGCGGAGGGCTCGAAGGCCTACCGCATTCTCGACCCAGGAACACAGCGTGTGCGCATGGCACGTGATGTAGTGTTCAATGAAGGGCGAGGATGGGCATGCGACAAGGCGGTAGACGACGGCTTGACTCCGACATACAAAAACTTCATCGTCGAGTACGTCCACTTCAAGGGAACTGGGGGAGTAGGCAGCTCTTCTCCACCGACTTCAGCGCCACGCTCCCCAGTCACGACCTCGGCTGCGACGACCTCTCCACCACCACAACCGGCGATCCCATGCACTCCAGCACCGACTGCCATCCCTTTGGGTACGTCCACTCCGACACCAGCTCCTGTCAAGCACAAACCGGTGGAGTTTGATACTCCGCTCTCCCACGACGAGGAGCGCACCAGTCGGTGCAGGGACTGGTCCCTCGCGATCTGGAGGCGCAGTTGCATCTTGCGTGCGACGACGGTGAGCCTCGGTCTTTCACGGAGGCTGAGAGACACGCGGCATGGCGCGCAGCGATGCAGTCGGAGATGGACGCGGTTGAGAGCAACCACACCTGGGAGCTTGCTGACCTCCCTCATGGTCACCGCGCGATCACCCTTAAGTGGGTGTTCAAGCTGAAGAGGGATGAAGCCGGCACCATCGTCAAGCACAAGGCTCGCTTGGTGGCACGCGGTTTCGTGCAACAGGAGGGGATCGACTTCGATGATGCCTTCGCGCCCGTGGCGCGGATGGAATCTGTGCGACACCTCCTTGCGCTGGCTGCTCAGGGAGGCTGGCGGGTTCAGCACATGGATGTCAAGTCGGCGTTTCTTAACGGTGATTTAAAGAAGGAGGTCTATGTGCACCAACCGCCGGGATTTACGATTCCTGGCAAGGAGGGCAAGGTGTTGCGTCTGCACAATGCCCTCCATGGCCTGCGGCAGACACCAAGGGCGTGGAATGCCAAGTTGGACCCCACGCTCAAGGGGATGGGCTTCGAGCAAAGCCCGCACGAGGCGGCCATCTACCGGCGGGGCAATGGAGGAAATGCCCTACTGGTGGGTGTCTACGTCGACGACTTAGTGATCACCGCCACCAAGGATGCGGAGGTGGCAGCATTCAAGGAAGCGATGAAAGCCACCTTCCAGATGAGTGACCGGGGATCTCTATCCTTATACCTGGGGATCGAGGTGCACCAGGCCGACTCCGGGATCATGCTTCGACAGACTGCCTACGCCAAGCGCATTGTTGAGCTGGCTGGGCTCGCAGACTGCAACCCAGCTCTCACTCCCATGGAGGAGAGACTGAAGCTGAGCCGCAACAGCACGACGGAGGAGGTGGATGCCACGCAGTAGCGGCGTCTTGTGGGGAGCCTTCGCTACCTCGCCCACACACGGCCGGACTTGGCATTCTCCGTCGGCTACGTCAGTCGGTTCATGCAGCGACCGACGACGGAGCACCAACAGGCTGTGAAGAGGATCATCCGCTACGTTGCGGGCACTCTCGACCACGGCCTCTACTACCCGAGGTGCCCTGGGGAGGCACGCCTTGTTGGATACAGCGACAGCGACCACGCCGGCGACATCGACACTAGCAAGAGCACGAGCAGGATTCTCTTCTTCCCCGGCAAGTGCCTCGTTAGCTGGCAGTCGGTCAAGCAGCAGGTGGTGACCCTGTCCAGCTGCGAGACCGAGTACATAGCGGCCTCTACTGCTTTGACTCAGGCGCTCTGGCTAGTTCGACTGCATGGTGATCTCCTCGGCAAAGACACTGGAGCGGTGGAACTCAGGGTGGACAACAAGTCCGCCCTGGCTCTAGCAAAGAACCCCGTCTTTCATGAACGCAACAAGCACGTCCGGGTAAGGTACCACTTCCTCCGAGGCTGCTTGGAGGAAGGGAGCATCAAGGCATGCTACATCAACACCAAGGACCAGCTTGCAGACCTGCTCACCAAGCCCCTTGGGAGGATCACGTTCCTTGAGCTTTGCTCCAGGATCGGGATGGTCCAACTCTCCCACAAGACAACGCACAAGACTTAGGGGGAGAATGAAGGAATAAGTCTTGTACTCTTGGTCTGTATGGCCCCTAGTTAGGACATCATGTCAGTCCTTAGTAGGACAACATATTAGTCCTTTGGTAGGAAGCATCTTAGTCCCTTGGTAGGACAGCATCTTAGACCAAGAGGACAGCATCTTAGTCCTTTAGTAGGACAGCAAACTAGTCCTTTGGTAGGACAACATCTTAGTCCTTTGATAGGACAACATTTTAGACCAAGAGGACAACATATTAGTCCTTTGGTAGGAAAGCATCTTAGACTAGCATCTAGGTATATGCTTGGCTGCCTTAGCTATAAATATGTAACCCCAACCCCTAGGTTGCATAGATATTAAGGCGTCGCCTTAGCGTCGCTTAAGCGCTAAGGCGCCCCGGGGACGTAAGGCGTCCGTGTCGCCTTAGATCCGGCCTAAGGCGACCGGGGGGGCGCTGCCTGCAGAGGAAGCCAACGCCGCAGGGAAGGGGGCTGGGAAGATCCAATCGGGGGGGGGGGGGGAGGGGGGAGATGGGCGCACTGACCTTCGCCTGGGGAGGCCGTCGCGGAACGGAGGGGGGGCGCCGATGGATCGGCGGAAGTCTCGGGGGGAGGCCAGCCGTCTGTGGAGTTCGCTCGGAATCGGGAGGGGGTGGGGCGCCAGCGGAGGAAGGCAGCAGACCGAGCGGGGAGGCCGCGCCGCTAGGAGATCCGCTGGTGGGGAGCGCCGGTGTGCGGCAGCGGCGGCGGCTGCTGCTCTCGCACGAGTGTGCGAGGAGGTAGGCGGGTGGGGACCAGAGGCTAGGGTTGGGGGACTGTTAAAGATGGGCTGGTGCTAGTGGGCTGGATGGGCCATTAAATGTAGTCTTTTATTTTTCTTTTCTTTTCCTTTTTCTTTTCCATTTTATTGATACTCCAATTTTTTGCTATATTTAAATATAAGTAAAGCGTGGCCTCGCCTTACGCCTTACCGCTTAAAAGATGAAAAGGGGGTGCGTCGCCTTATGTCGCCTTACCGCCTTAATAACTATGCTAGGTTGGGCATGGCATTGTGTGTGGAATGAAACAAGAAATAATTTCCCAACTCTTAGTGTCATCCTCTTCATGAGAGTAATACTTCAGATACTAACATCGAGTTGTGCGGTTCCCTAGAAACCGCTGCTCAAGGACTAGCCAGGTCTGTCGAGCAGTGCCGCCACCGTGTTGCCTGACGATGTCCTGTAGCTCCTCTGTCAGGGAGCCAAGGATCCAGGATAGTACCAGGTTGTCCATGCTGATCCAGGACACCTGTACTGAAGACTCGTCCTGGAGGACGTGGCCGTCGAGGCAGTAGCGCCTCAGCGTGAGGAGCACCATATCACGCCACCGGGCATATGAGGTGGACTCGGAGCTGAGAACAACCGGCACGAGCGTCTAGATGTTCTGAATCCCTGCGACCTGCGCATGAAGAGCGGCCACAAGTGAAGCCGAGTAGGCACCAGCGTCCGAGAGAGGCTCTTGGGCAGCACTCGTCGATCGGCGAGCACTCTCCTCGAGCTGGTGGGATAGCGATGCCACAGAGGCACGCTCCTGCTCTAGGGCAAGAGCGAGTGCCCGCTCGCGCTCACGAGAGGCAGCCAGTGCTGCGGTGATGTTGGAGGTATCCGCAGTGTCAGTGCCGTAGGAAGAAGTTGTGTTCTTAGCAGCAGCACCGGCGGCTGGGAACGGAATCGGCGGGACAGCCGTGGTGCTCCCGTCGATGTCAAGGCCGGTCGAGTCCCGTAGCACGGAAGTACCTGCCATGAAAGTGACAGCGGTGGCGGGGTTGCCGGTGGTACCTACGAGGGGTCCACCGGCAGTCGGACCGGTTTTCGGAGAGAAAAAGGGGGCGGCAGCACCTCTAAGGACCAGCAAAATGGGTGGTCGAGCGCTCTAGGGGGTGGCAGCCCCTCCAGAGGCGGCAGCGCCTCCAGCAGCGAGAGGCCAGGGGGTTGTGGCCCCTCCAAAGGTGGCGGCACCTCCAGAATCGACGGACCAGGGTGCGGCGCCCCCCCCCCCCCCCCCCCGCCCCGTGCGCGCGCGGCTCGAATCCGGGTGGAGCCGCCCCGATCCAGCGCGCGGCGGCCCCGAATCCGGATGGCGTGGTGGCGGCGGCCGAGGGCACGACGGAGGCTGGTGAGGCGGCGACCCCTCCAGAGGAGGCGGCACCCCCCCTACGCGCACGACCCCCATCCGGCGGCGGGCGGCGCACGAACAGGGGCTGTGGCGGCGGCGGCGGCTGGGCCATTTGGGTTAGGGTTCAGCCCTAATTCTAATTATTCCTAGCTAATGATACAATGATAGAGGGCTAATGATAGCTGTATTAGATGATTCAATAATGATGGGTACAGGTCTGATTATATAGAGGGATTAGGAGGGAAAAAGGACTAAACTACCCCTAACCCTAATCCCTCTCTAATGACTAATATGCCCCTGTGACACAGTTAATTACAGTGTCTAACATCACCTACGGATGTGGCTACTCCAACTAGAGCCACTACCTACCTTCGAGAAGGTATGGTCTGATCTTGAACTTGAGGAGATCACTGCAGGAGGCTCTACTGGCTCCGGATCTGCCACAGCCTTCTATGGCTCTGGGCAGTCCCCTCGTCTACCCTTACCAGCTGCTGATGGACCGCCGTCACGACCATCTTCCACTCCAGGCACTCCTGCAGTACAAGAGGTGGAAACCATCGTCGCCGAGGAAAGAACGGGGGTCGTGGTGGTAGCAGTGCAGGAGGCACTCCCACACCCACGGCTCCGACTACTGGTGGTAGTGGTGGTACCTGCCGGGGAGGCGCACCCTGGCCCACACCCTACGACCCGTGGACTGGCTAGATGTACATGTGGCATGGGCCGTCCCCGGGTTCTCAGCCTCCACGACCACCACGTCCCCAACCGGCGTTCGCGGCCACCCCGGGCTACAGTGGACCACCCTACAGTGCTGGTGGGCCGCCAGCTCAGGCCTATGGTGGGCCTGGATACTCCTCTAGCGGACAATCAACCTCGACCTACGGAGGCAGTGACTATCCTGTTGGGTACTCGGAGCCATCGCCACCTCTCTAGGAGCCACCGTTGACGTGGGATCGACAATCGTTGGCTTCTTCCTTCAGCACCATGCACCTTAATCCACCAGGTGTCGACTGGGTAGTCTATTCCGGAGCGTCATACCATACCACTCCTAATCACGGTATACTCTGTTCCACCCATCCTCCCAATCCCTCTTTTCTTTCATCTATCGTTGTTGGGAATGGGTATGTTCTTCCGGTCACCTTAGTAGATGATTCCGGTCTCCCGGGTTCTTTCCAGCTTAAAAACATTCTTGTCGCTCCGGATATCATTCAAAACTTGCTTTCCGCTCGCCGCTTTACCACTGACAACAATGTTTCCATTGAATTTGATCCTTTTGGTTTGTCTGTGAAGGATCTTTCCACCCGACGACCTCTTTTTGGATGTGATAGCTCAGGGCCCCTATATACACTTTGGCTTCCTACTTTCGCTGCATCACCGCCATTTGCTTTGACTATGATAGCTTCATCCACCATCTGGCATCATCGGCTTGGCCACCCTGGTGCAGATGCCATGTCGAAGTTATTCAGGAGTTCTGTTATCTCGTGTTCTAGGGGAACACATGACTCCTTATGTCATGCCTGTCAGCTTGGTCGCCATGTTAGGCTTCCTTTTCCCACTTCTGTGACTCATGTTGAGCACACGTTTGATCTTATACATTGTGATTTGTGGACATCTCCCATTACCAGTGTATCGGGCTTTAATTAATACTTGGTGATCATTGATGATTTTTCTCACTTTTCCTGGACTTTTCCATTACGGTTGAAGTCTGAGACTTTCGTCACTCTTTCTCACTTCTTTGTTTGGATTTCTACTCAGTTTGGGTGCACCATCCGAGCTGTCCAGTGCGATAACGGACGCGAGTTTGATAACTCCGTGTAAGGGCCTCAGTTTTTGACACTCATTTGCAGTGTTCATCACCACACCACACACCTCATTTGAGGAAAAATGATGAACACAAATAAAGAGCAAGTAACAATTATCAACATGCTCATTAGGGAACAAACTCACACATTACAAAAGTGGTACTTCCCACATGTGATATAGATGGGCTGGACATATGAAAACTCCTACACTTTGCCAAGGATGTCCATGCCAAGTTTCACCCAAATTCAAAACATTTTTGAGGTCATCTTGGGTGTAGATAGGAAAGGGGCAGTTTGAAAACATATTCAAATTCAAACTGTTTTCACCCACTGAATTTAAAAGTGGAAGGCATATTCTTGCTCAGCACATTTTTGTGAGCTCACACACCAATTTTCACTCCATTTGGAGTTGATCTTGACATGAGCTAAGGGGGAGAAATTCAAACTTTATTTGAATTTCAAACTGCACTTGTGCTGAAATTCATTCAAACCAAACCTCATTTGAACTTTGATCAATTCAAATGGCTCTTGGGTGAATAATTTGAGTTGCCAAGGGTAGAATAGGGTTCACTGTTTACCACAGCTGTTAGGAATAAATTTCAGAGGTTAAAAGAGGAGTGGGACCCACATGTCAGCCTCAGCCTCAAAGCAAACCGACTGAACCACAGTTCAGTCGGTTCCCGTCTGTTGTGCGCGCGCGCCACCGAAGGGGGCAGCCGGCGCCAGCTCCTGCTGCGTGCCCCAAGCCGGAGACCGGCCGACCGGCCTATTTATTCCCTCCCCGGCGTGCTTCAGTCGCCGTTCCCCGAGCTGCCGACGTGCACGATCCATTTCTCCACTGCCATCACCGGCGCCCGAGTTCCTGCTGGATCGAGCTGATCGCAGCTTCCCCTTTCCACTCCAGGGTCCCAGCCAGGTACTAGCGACCATCCTCCATCCTTCCCATTGATAGAAATCGATTGAAACCGAGTGATATCGGCTGTGCCGAAAGATCAAACTCGGAACTGGAAACCGCCGCACCGCGGGCTCTCGTGGACAGCCCAACCTGGGCGTTGTCACGCCCGAGCCAAGGCACCCTTGGACGCGCAAGTGATCGGTGCTGCTCATCCCCGAGCCACAGCTCGAGTGGTTGCTCACCGGCGGCGAATTTCCACTTTTCCCCTTTCTGTGTGCAGAACGACCCTCGGGTACGATTCTGTTTAATTCGTGCTCTAGAAAGGATTAGAGGGCCTCAGGCCACTCCCACACGAACTAGACACGGTGACGCACAAGTTGCCTTCACAACTCTGGGCCGGAGAACTTCTGTGCCCGGCGTAATTCAAGGTCTACTAATGGCGGAACGCACGGGGGGTATCGGGCGCACGGTGAGGACCTATTTCGGGCCTTCCCCGAGCTACCCCGAGTTCATGTCGACCTTCTCTGAGGTCCACTGATGCTCCCCGACCGGTTTCCCAAGTAGCTGAGGCACTAGGAGCATCAGCCGACATGGCCGAAGTCGTTCCGATATGGCGGCTCGTCGCCGACCATGCTCCGGCCGTTGTCATGAGCAGCTGACCCTCGGATCATGTTCCCCAAGTAAAAGTAGGCAGGGGCGGCCAGAATCAAGAAGTTTGGAGCGGTACAGCAGCCAGCGGCGAGCTCTCCGGCGAGGTCCCTCGGCGGCGGAGCGCGGGTGTCGCGAGGTTGAAGAAGGGGGTGGACCCCAGCTGTCAGCGGCCGATATTTTGAATCGGGATCCGGCTGCGGCCGGGATCGGGTGTGCTGGCGCGCAAAAGCCTTGTGGGCCGCGGTGTGCTGTCGCTTCGGCGTGCGACGCGTGTCCCCTGGGCCCACGCGCGAGTTTAAACTTTTCCCCGATTTTCAGATTTCCTTCAAACTTCAAATCCTTATAACTTTGGCTAGAAAGCTCCAAATTGAGTGAACCAAATTTTGCTGGATTCAGCTCTTTGAGTACTATCCAGAAAATCAAGTGTCACTTCATGAAATTCCTTAATTCTCCAGAATTAATTCCTTAAAGTTTAAACTGTTAGGAATTTTAACTGGAGAATCATTTGGAGGAAAATCCTGAAATTTTGCTGAGATGTTCACCAAAATATCCTTGAACTACCATAAAAATTTCAGATCCATTTGAGCTCATTTAGTCCACCTAATGGTGTGATTAGTAAAACTGTTCCAGAGAAAATAGAAAATGTTCAGAAACATTTTCAGAATTTTCTCTGAAATTGTTTAGCTCATATCTTTAGTTAGAGACTTCCAAATTAAGTGAGACCAACTCCATTAGAACCCTCTGAAAATCTAGTTTTCAGAAAGTCATAGTTTGTCTCATGAAAACCCCTAGAACACCCTAAGGGTTCCAACTAAGGTCAAGGACATAATTATTTGTGGAGGGCTCAAATGAGCTTTGCTGCAACTAAAACTTGACCAAGTCTTTGTTTAGGTTGTAACCAAGCCACAGTAAAAGTTTCACAGTCATTAGGTCTGTCTAGTAAAGGTTATAGACTTCACAACTTCAAAGTTAATACAAAAGCATTTAATTAATACATACATTGTTCTTATCATGTAGTCGCTAAGGTCGAGGAGGAACCCGAAGTCCTAGACTTCGTTACTCCGGAGGAACAGCTAGCCTACGACCAAGAGCAGCAAGGCAAGCCCCGGTTTGCATTAACCATTTTTATAAATTTTTATTGTTTTGAGCACATACTTGTTTTCTTTATGTTGTGCATCAGAGTCTTGTTTGGAAACCCCACTGCATAGCCAAGAAAACCATGGGTTGGGGTTTAGGATTGCAAACCCCGTTAGCCACTGCATTGCTAGGATAGAGTAGGATTCGGTACAAGTCGAGTAGTTGGAACTACTCGCGAGAATAGGCTAGAGGCACATTGCTCGGGTAGAGATAGCACATGATACACATGGCAAGAAAATGAGACCGAGCGGAGAGTAAGGGCAGCAGGACTTTGGGGCCTGTGTGCTGTAGCTCCGCTTGTGTCGATTGAGGACCGAGCCGTGTGCGGGCCTGTTGAACAAGCTAGAACAGTACCGAAGACCTACCGGCTATATGGGAACCGGGAAACTGATGTAACTCGGGTAGCTGGGTGTTGAGGCATTGCCCGTCGTTCAGAGGGTAGGTTGAGAGCTCGAGGTGTAAATCAGCTGGCGGCACAGAGATGCGCGTGCAGGGACCTCTTGCTCGGGACGATGGGACCGGTTCAATATTTGGCTAACGGGTGAAAGGTAGTCGCGTACGGCGTCCGTGATGGTTGTTGTAGGCAACATCGAGTACGGGCGTACGTGACGGGTTGTTCGGGTAACCCTGCAGGTGTAAATCGATTATAATCGCCGTCCCTCGCGGTCAGTGAGTACCACTTGTTCACTGTACCGTGACGTAGAAAGAACAGGCTAGTTACATGTTAAAATGTTGCTGATTGAAAGCTGGACATTGATTGTTAATGATATGCTGTAGTTTAGTGCTAACTAAAGTTCTTTTCGACTTTGGGCAAAGTACATGAGAGAAATGCGTTTCTTGTTTGATTGCGGCTCTCTCATGTGCCTTAGCGTAAGGTTCTCCACAACCTGCTGCTAAAACTTGAAAGTAAGGTTCTACTAATTAGGCGAGTCCTTGCAACTGATTTTTACCTCATGCAACCCATTACCCTCATGTAGAAGTTCCATGTTTAGGTGAGACGGGTCAGACTTGCTGAGCCTTCGTGCTCACTGCTTGTGTTTGAAGCTTTTGCAGGGTTCTATGAGGAAGGGACTCCCGAAGAGGAGACGGAACCCCAGGAGGGGAACCCCGTCGAGTGGGAGTCGTGCACGCCGCAGAGTTAGTGTGCGTGTGTGCTAGCAAGGACACGTTCAAGGGCTGAACGTGTACTTGATGCTTAGTCTACGCCCGCGAGTGTGGACTAAACTTATTTTGATGTAAACACGTTGATAAACTTGTTTATGTAATAAAGCTTCCGCTTCCGCTTTGTACCTTTGACGTGTGTTATACGGTGCTGTGCAACGCAGCACCCCTCAGCGTGATCCTGGCTCGACAGGACCAGTGGGGTCGTGTCAGCGTGGTATCAGAGCTCGCTTGAGGTTTAACACAGTACAAAGGTCTTCTTTTTCAAAAATCCAGTGAGGAACGAGTTAGTAGCCCGTATAAGGATGTTATTAGTATATAGAAAGTGGCTTATTAACTTATTTGTTATGTCGGAAAATCGTGCATCTCGGGACGTTCATGTCTTGGGGGGTGCACGTAAGCGCTGTCCACCAGTGCGCACAAGCTGAAGGGTGGAGCCCCACGGGTGGCAGGTAACCCGACCCGCTTTGATATCCTCTACGACTCTTCATGTCGTTTGGGGTATTCGAGCAACGTCTGTCCCTGGCGTGCGTGGTGCAACATGGGAGACCCCGTCACGTGGTCTGAAACGTGAACACGTAACTCAAGGCGTGTTTGGCTTGAGAACATCCGGGCGAGTGATGACGGCCGGGTGTACAAACTGTATGGATTCCGGGCTCGGTGTGCAGCCGAGTCTGATGATTGTTTGAGTTTCTGCAGGTAGCCTTACCACGAAACGGTAGACGTGTAGCATCCGTGTGCGAGTGACGAGTAGTGCCACTGAACTAACGAAGCCGGCTAAATCCGGTATAGGTTTTTCCTTTGTGAGGACGTAGTACCGACATAATCTGGTGACGCCTCGACGTCACACCCAACTAAATGAACAACTTCATTTAAAAACTTAAAGGTTTTGATCCAAAGTAGTAAAACTTGATGTAACTCCTTCCCTTGAACAGGATATTCAAAGTTAATAAATTTTCAACTTATAGGATGTTAAGGACAGAGCACTCTGTTTTCAGCTAAATCAAGGCTGAAGTTAATCAGAGGTTAGAGGTTGAGTTCTTTCGAGGTTGGGGTCGTATGATACATTTCTGGAAAGCTTTGGAGGAGCTTTACAACTTTTCTGTTGAGTTCCAGAGGTGTTTCATCCCTTAACCACTCGAAAAATGCAGTAGAGTTGAAACTGTCCAGAAAACAGGACGGAGCAAAGACTCTCTGTAGACTCTCTGTAAATTAAGCATAATTTCCTGCATAAAAATCCAAAAATAGAAAATGAGGTGGTTCTGGAAAGCTTATGAGATGGGTTACAACTTTGTAACAGAAAGTTTTGTCAGATTAGGAACAGAATTAACTGGAATTCTTGGATCAAATCAGTACCTAAGGCAGGGAGGTGCTGTCCAATTGTTCCCAGAAATTCTGTTAACTTTGACATCTCATAACTTTTGAACCAGAGCAGATCTTAGGCCAACCAAATACTTTCTGGAAAGCTATTGAAGTTAACTTTAACTTTGATGTTGAGCTCCAGGACTGGTTTTGCTTTTAACCTGGCCTAAATCAGATTGATATGGAAACTGGTCAGGGCTGTCATGGGAACAGCAGATCAACAGTCAAATTTGTTTAAAAATTTGAACTATGTTTCCAAGTGTTAAGGGTTCAATGACATATCTTATGTTATAACTCAATGGTTTACTGTTTAAATAAATATTTGACATTTCTCAAATATATTTTTACAGATGGCAGCAGATAAACGGTTGGAGAACGGGTGGGTAGTTTCCCACTGCTCTGACCGTAGCGGCTACCCGGGAGCATTGTGGCTAATGCTCCAATATTTCGGGTACAACCAGATGCCGCAATACTTCGCCAAGGAAGAAGGCGAAGAGGGGAACAAGACGTGGACGATCCATGTCGAGGTTCCTGCAGGGCCTACGCCACCCGGTTGGGTGCCATTCACCGTCACGGTGAGAGGAAGACAACCGGAAGGGATGTGGCAAGTGGCAGCCCGTGACACTATGTCACGTTTCTGCCAACTACACGTACAGGCTATGGAGGGAACTCCATACGCACTCGTTCCGGTGGAGGGACGAGCTCAGCATGTGTGGGAAGAGAGGTACCTAGATGCAACAAACCCGAGTTGCCCAAGGTACAACCCCGCGGAGGCAAATCTCAGCCTCCAAATGAGGGCGGGAAACGCTGTGATGGACAGCCAAGCTGTTCATACGGAGCATCTCGCCACCAAGCTCAAGGAGAGCACAAGCCGTGGAGATCATTTTGAGAGTGCTCACAGTGCACTCCGCAATGTGCTCCTTCCGACGATCAAGCGACTGAATGAACAACACAATCAGTTGCGTCGTCTGAAGAAGGCAAAGAAGAAGAGCCGTGTTGACATTGCGGCGTTGCAAGAGCTGGTGCAGACCCTAACCCAGCAGAATGAGGACCTTGCTCAAGAGCGGGACGACGCTATTGAGGAAGGACAAGGCTGGGAAGAGGACTACAACCAGGCTATGGACGAGGTGCATGCATTGCAGGACCTCGTGCCCCCGGTATTGGGCGTACCGGTAGTCTTGGGTCTTCCAGCCATGGGAGAACCTGGAATGGGAGAAGAGGTGGTAGACCCCGAGCCACCAGCAGAGGTACCGGAGGAGGACGACCCACAGGAGGTCGAGTTCTACTCCGAGTAGGGGGTTACGGTTGCCAAGTAGGGCAGCTAGGGTAGCGTAACCCAACTTTTGTAATCGGTGACATGTCGTGTAGACAGTAGCGTATGTATAGGTAGTGACGACATGAGCACGACTTCTCGGAGATCCGAGAATAATGTATCTTGTATAAAGTTTATGCTTTATCAATATATGTGAATGTTGTGCAAGTTAATCATGCGTCGCTTCAATACTTACTCCTGTTTATGGAATTTTGAGTAAGACATGTGCTAATTGCTGCTGTGTTGAATTTCAGAATGACGCGTACTCGTGCCAACCCCGATGTTGGAGGTACTAGCCAAGGGGGAGAGACCTCCCAACCACCTCCCGAGGACTCCTCGGGACAGCAGCAGCAACAGCAACAGCAAACACCGCCACCGCCACTGCCAACGGTTACATTGGCCGACATTGTCGCGGCAATGGCGGGTTCACATCAGCAGCATACAGAGCTGCTGCAAACGTTAATTGCGAATACGTCTCGCCCAGAGAGACGTCAAGATCGTGAGGAGCGCCAACAGAGCTCCTACTCTGACTTCCTGGCGACTCATCCCCCTGTATTCTCAAGGGCGGATGAACCACTTGACGCGGACAACTGGCTCCGCGCCATAGAGATGAAGTTCGGGCTGCTCCAAATCGGCGAGCAGCGCAAGACTCAGTTCGCGGTCCAGCAGCTCCAAGGATCCGCGAGCGCGTGGTGGGCCAACTTTTGTGCTTCACAACCCACCGACCGAGTGATGACCTGGGCGGAGTTCCGGACGGCCTTCCGGGCCTATCATATACCGCCCGGTTTGATGAAGAGGAAGACGCAGGAATTCCTACACCTGCAACAAGGGAGCCGGAACGCGCTGGAGTACTCCAGAGCGTTCAACGATCTCGCACTCTACGCGTCGTATCACGCAGATACGGACGAGAAGCGGCGGGACCACTTTTACCAGGGGCTTAACCCGCTCCTGAAGGACAAGCTGGCGATGTTCAATCGCGGCAGCCTCAACGACATAATTGATGCTGCGATTGTTCAGGAAGACTCCGGCAAGGAGTTGGCGGCGGCAGAGCGAAAGCGAAGCGCGCCGCAGAGCAGCGGAGAAGGAGGCGGTCCTTCTCAGAAGTTTCGGATGGTGAATCGCCCACCATCAGGTCCGCGCTGGCAGCCACCACAGCGGTCGATGCCGTTCCGCGGTCGGCCGTATTCTTCACCGGCATTCCGGCCGGCACTGCCAGCACCACCGCAACAACAGCAGCAGCAGCGGGCGATGCCGCGTGCGTTTGCACCTCCGCAACGCATGCCGGGCTTTCGTCCACCAAGTACTCCACCAGCAGCGGCCACATGTTACAAGTGTGGTCGTCCAGGACACTTCGCGAGCAGTTGCCCGGAGAGGCAAGGCGGCGGAGTGGTACCACAGTTTCCGGGGAGGAATCAACCCCGGAACCCTACTAAAGCGCGGCGGGCAAACCCTAGGCCCGGCACTGTCCACCAGCTTGCCATTGAGGACGTGCCGGAGGGCGAGCCAATCCTTGCGGGTATGTTCCAACTCCACCAGCATCCCGCCATAGTACTATTTGATTCAGGCGCCACGCATAATTTTATTAGCCAAGCTTTCATTGCTAAACACAGCTTGCCAATACTACCCACCGATAGTCCATATTTAATTTGTTCACCGGGTGGGAAGATTTCAGCAAGCGTAATGGTCTCCAAAGCACCATTATGCTTAGCGGGTAGAGTGTACCCCACGTCTCTCATTATCTTAGAGGGACAGAAGGTCGATGTCATCCTAGGGATGTCGTGGTTAAACCGCCACGGCGCTGTTTTAGACACCGTCCTCCGAGTCGTGCACTTAAACTCAGGAGTGCACGGTTCTCACTCATTATTTCTGGACAGTCCAGAAATAAAACTTCCAAGTGTCTATCAAGCCACAACCATCAGATTGGAAGACATTCCAGTGGTCCGAGAATTCCCTGATGTATTCCCGGATGATTTGCCGGGGATGCCACCCGATAGAGAGGTGGAGTTCAAGATTGAACTTGCACCGGGAACCATGCCAATATCCCGAAGGCCGTACAAGATGGCGCCCAAGGAGTTGGCTGAACTGAAGACTCAGCTCACGGACCTTCTGGAGAAGGGTTTTATTAGGCCGAGCTCCTCGCCATGGGGCTGTTCGGCATTATTTGTCAAAAAGAAGGATGAAACGTTGCGGCTTTGCGTGGACTACCGTCCATTAAATGCCGTAACCATCAAGAACAAGTATCCGTTGCCACGGATCGACATGTTGTTTGATCAGTTGGTCGAAGCAAAGGTCTTTTCCAAGATGGATTTAAGATCCGGGTACCATCAGATTAAGATCAGGGCTGAGGACATTCCAAAGACAGCTTTTTCGACAAGGTACGGACTTTATGAGTACCTGGTCATGTCCTTTGGCCTCACCAATGCTCCAGCTCACTTCATGTACTTAATGAACTCGGTGTTCATGCCGGAGCTGGACAAGTTTGTCGTGGTCTTCATCGACGACATCCTGGTATATTCCAAGTCGGAGGAAGATCACAAGAAACATCTGCGTATAGTCTTGCAACGGCTGCGGGATCACAAGTTATACGCAAAGTTCAGCAAATGCGAGTTTTGGATATCGCAAGTGCCTTTCCTCGGGCATATCATCTCAGCGGAGGGTATCGCTGTGGACCCGAGCAAAATCACGCAAGTGCTGAATTGGAAATCCCCGAGAACTGTTCATGAGGTACGGAGTTTCCTCGGACTCGCGGGATATTATCGGAGGTTCATTCCGAACTTCTCGAAGATTGCCAAGCCAATGACAGAGCTGCTGAAGAAGGCTACCAAATATGTTTGGAGTCCAGCATGTGAAGCAGCATTCAAGGCTTTAGTCAAGCACCTGACATCAGCACCGGTTTTGGCGCAGCCAGACACAACAAAACCGTTCGATGTGTACTGCGATGCATCCGGCATTGGGCTCGGATGTGTGTTGATGCAAGACCGAAGGGTGGTCGCGTATGGGTCACGGCAGCTTAGGAATCATGAGCAAAATTATCCAACTCACGACTTGGAGCTCGCTGCCGTGGTACTTGCACTGAAAATGTGGAGGCACTACCTACTCGGTAACCTCGTACATTTATATACCGACCACAAAAGCCTCAAGTACATATTCACTCAGAAGGAGCTGAACATGAGGCAACGAAGATGGTTAGAACTGATAAAGGATTACGAGATAGAGATCCATTATCATCCGGGCAAGGCAAACGTTGTGGCAGACGCGCTAAGCCGCAAGTCACACGTCAATAATCTGACCATCACACCGTTGGGAGAGAGCGAACCACCACTCCATGTGATTCCACACGGAGCTCTCTACAACCTAGCTTTGATCCCCACCATCCGTGAAGAGATAGCGGCAGCCCAGAAGAATGACAAGGGCATGTCACATTTACGGAGACGTGTAGACAGTGGGGAGTTGAAATGTTTCCGGAAGGACGGAGACGGCGTCCTATGGTTCAAGGACCGGATCGTCGTACCCCGAAACCCGGAGTTACGGAAGAAAATCTTTGATGAGGCTCACTTATCAAAGTTTTCTATTCACCCCGGCAGCAACAAGATGTATCAAGAACTCAGAAGCAAGTTTTGGTGGACACGGATGAAGCGAGAGACTGCAAAATACGTGTCCGAGTGTGATACATGTCGACGGGTGAAGGCAGACCACATGCGGAAACCGGGACTGCTGCAACCACTGGGCATTCCTGCCTGGAAGTGGGAGGACGTGAGCATGGATTTCGTCGTCGGTTTACCCACCACCTTACAGAAACATGATTCTGTGTGGGTGATCGTCGATCGGCTCACCAAAGTTGCCCATTTCATCCCGGTCAACACCAACTACAACGCCAAGAAGTACGCTGAACTGTACATCTCACGGATCCTATGCTTATACGGCGTACCCCGTACTATCGTATCGGACCGGGGCACTTTATTTGTGTCCCGTTTTTGGGAGCAGCTCCACGCTGCCTTGGGGACGAAGCTGATCCGTAGTTCAGCCTACCACCCGCAGACGGATGGGCAAACGGAGCGGGTAAATCAAATCTTAGAAGACATGCTACGAGCTTGCGCTATCGACCACGGCAAGAACTGGGATGATCACTTGCCGTTAGCCGAGTTCTCGTACAACAATGGGTACCAAGCCAGCATCAAGATGGCGCCCTACGAGGCGCTATACGGGAGAAAATGCCGCACACCATTGAATTGGTGTGAGTCTGGCGAGAGGGTTACCTTCGGGATTGATCTTGTCAACAACGCGGAAGAAAAGGTTCGAGTAATTCAAGCGAACCTAAAAGCCGCTCAATCCCGACAGAAACAGTATGCGGACCGGAGAAGGCGTCCGTTACAATTCGAAGCTGGAGACCACGTATATCTACGAGTGTCTCCAATGAAGGGCGTAAACAGATTTGGGGTGAGAGGAAAGTTAGCACCCCGATTCATCGGTCCATTCCAGATTACCGAAAGATGTGGATCGGTGGCATACCGGCTAAGATTACCAGAAGCACTTTCCGGTGTGCACGACGTCTTTCACATTTCCCAGCTGAGGAAGTGTCTCAAGCTATCAACTACCGTTCAGCTGGAAGACATTGAAGAACTGCAACCGGATCTCACCTATCGGGAGGAACCGGTGCAGATTATTGATGAAAAGGCCCGAACCACACGCAACCGTACGTTGTGGTTCTACAAGGTTCTGTGGAGTAATCACTCCATGGATGAAGCGACATGGGAGAGCGAAGAATTCCTTCGCACTAACTACCCCGACTTTCTCACGTCGCATATTCGGTAAAATTTCCACCGTCCTCTCTCTCATTTCACATTATAATCTCGGGACGAGATTCTTTTAAGGGGGGAGGAATGTAAGGGCCTCAGTTTTTGACACTCATTTGCAGTGTTCATCACCACACCACACACCTCATTTGAGGAAAAATGATGAACACAAATAAAGAGCAAGTAACAATTATCAACATGCTCATTAGGGAACAAACTCACACATTACAAAAGTGGTACTTCCCACATGTGATATAGATGGGCTGGACATATGAAAACTCCTACACTTTGCCAAGGATGTCCATGCCAAGTTTCACCCAAATTCAAAACATTTTTGAGGTCATCTTGGGTGTAGATAGGAAAGGGGCAGTTTGAAAACATATTCAAATTCAAACTGTTTTCACCCACTGAATTTAAAAGTGGAAGGCATATTCTTGCTCAGCACATTTTTGTGAGCTCACACACCAATTTTCACTCCATTTGGAGTTGATCTTGACATGAGCTAAGGGGGAGAAATTCAAACTTTATTTGAATTTCAAACTGCACTTGTGCTGAAATTCATTCAAACCAAACCTCATTTGAACTTTGATCAATTCAAATGGCTCTTGGGTGAATAATTTGAGTTGCCAAGGGTAGAATAGGGTTCACTGTTTACCACAGCTGTTAGGAATAAATTTCAGAGGTTAAAAGAGGAGTGGGACCCACATGTCAGCCTCAGCCTCAAAGCAAACCGACTGAACCACAGTTCAGTCGGTTCCCGGCTGTTGTGCGCGCGCGCCACCGAAGGGGGCAGCCGGCGCCAGCTCCTGCTGCGTGCCCCAAGCCGGAGACCGGCCGACCGGCCTATTTATTCCCTCCCCGGCGTGCTTCAGTCGCCGTTCCCCGAGCTGCCGACGTGCACGATCCATTTCTCCACTGCCATCACCGGCGCCCGAGTTCCTGCTGGATCGAGCTGATCGCAGCTTCCCCTTTCCACTCCAGGGTCCCAGCCAGGTACTAGCGACCATCCTCCATCCTTCCCATTGATAGAAATCGATTGAAACCGAGTGATATCGGCTGTGCCGAAAGATCAAACTCGGAACTGGAAACCGCCGCACCGCGGGCTCTCGTGGACAGCCCAACCTGGGCGTTGTCACGCCCGAGCCAAGGCACCCTTGGACGCGCAAGTGATCGGTGCTGCTCATCCCCGAGCCACAGCTCGAGTGGTTGCTCACCGGCGGCGAATTTCCACTTTTCCCCTTTCTGTGTGCAGAACGACCCTCGGGTACGATTCTGTTTAATTCGTGCTCTAGAAAGGATTAGAGGGCCTCAGGCCACTCCCACACGAACTAGACACGGTGACGCACAAGTTGCCTTCACAACTCTGGGCCGGAGAACTTCTGTGCCCGGCGTAATTCAAGGTCTACTAATGGCGGAACGCACGGGGGGTATCGGGCGCACGGTGAGGACCTATTTCGGGCCTTCCCCGAGCTACCCCGAGTTCATGTCGACCTTCTCTGAGGTCCACTGATGCTCCCCGACCGGTTTCCCAAGTAGCTGAGGCACTAGGAGCATCAGCCGACATGGCCGAAGTCGTTCCGATATGGCGGCTCGTCGCCGACCATGCTCCGGCCGTTGTCATGAGCAGCTGACCCTCGGATCATGTTCCCCAAGTAAAAGTAGGCAGGGGCGGCCAGAATCAAGAAGTTTGGAGCGGTACAGCAGCCAGCGGCGAGCTCTCCGGCGAGGTCCCTCGGCGGCGGAGCGCGGGTGTCGCGAGGTTGAAGAAGGGGGTGGACCCCAGCTGTCAGCGGCCGATATTTTGAATCGGGATCCGGCTGCGGCCGGGATCGGGTGTGCTGGCGCGCAAAAGCCTTGTGGGCCGCGGTGTGCTGTCGCTTCGGCGTGCGACGCGTGTCCCCTGGGCCCACGCGCGAGTTTAAACTTTTCCCCGATTTTCAGATTTCCTTCAAACTTCAAATCCTTATAACTTTGGCTAGAAAGCTCCAAATTGAGTGAACCAAATTTTGCTGGATTCAGCTCTTTGAGTACTATCCAGAAAATCAAGTGTCACTTCATGAAATTCCTTAATTCTCCAGAATTAATTCCTTAAAGTTTAAACTGTTAGGAATTTTAACTGGAGAATCATTTGGAGGAAAATCCTGAAATTTTGCTGAGATGTTCACCAAAATATCCTTGAACTACCATAAAAATTTCAGATCCATTTGAGCTCATTTAGTCCACCTAATGGTGTGATTAGTAAAACTGTTCCAGAGAAAATAGAAAATGTTCAGAAACATTTTCAGAATTTTCTCTGAAATTGTTTAGCTCATATCTTTAGTTAGAGACTTCCAAATTAAGTGAGACCAACTCCATTAGAACCCTCTGAAAATCTAGTTTTCAGAAAGTCATAGTTTGTCTCATGAAAACCCCTAGAACACCCTAAGGGTTCCAACTAAGGTCAAGGACATAATTATTTGTGGAGGGCTCAAATGAGCTTTGCTGCAACTAAAACTTGACCAAGTCTTTGTTTAGGTTGTAACCAAGCCACAGTAAAAGTTTCACAGTCATTAGGTCTGTCTAGTAAAGGTTATAGACTTCACAACTTCAAAGTTAATACAAAAGCATTTAATTAATACATACATTGTTCTTATCATGTAGTCGCTAAGGTCGAGGAGGAACCCGAAGTCCTAGACTTCGTTACTCCGGAGGAACAGCTAGCCTACGACCAAGAGCAGCAAGGCAAGCCCCGGTTTGCATTAACCATTTTTATAAATTTTTATTGTTTTGAGCACATACTTGTTTTCTTTATGTTGTGCATCAGAGTCTTGTTTGGAAACCCCACTGCATAGCCAAGAAAACCATGGGTTGGGGTTTAGGATTGCAAACCCCGTTAGCCACTGCATTGCTAGGATAGAGTAGGATTCGGTACAAGTCGAGTAGTTGGAACTACTCGCGAGAATAGGCTAGAGGCACATTGCTCGGGTAGAGATAGCACATGATACACATGGCAAGAAAATGAGACCGAGCGGAGAGTAAGGGCAGCAGGACTTTGGGGCCTGTGTGCTGTAGCTCCGCTTGTGTCGATTGAGGACCGAGCCGTGTGCGGGCCTGTTGAACAAGCTAGAACAGTACCGAAGACCTACCGGCTATATGGGAACCGGGAAACTGATGTAACTCGGGTAGCTGGGTGTTGAGGCATTGCCCGTCGTTCAGAGGGTAGGTTGAGAGCTCGAGGTGTAAATCAGCTGGCGGCACAGAGATGCGCGTGCAGGGACCTCTTGCTCGGGACGATGGGACCGGTTCAATATTTGGCTAACGGGTGAAAGGTAGTCGCGTACGGCGTCCGTGATGGTTGTTGTAGGCAACATCGAGTACGGGCGTACGTGACGGGTTGTTCGGGTAACCCTGCAGGTGTAAATCGATTATAATCGCCGTCCCTCGCGGTCAGTGAGTACCACTTGTTCACTGTACCGTGACGTAGAAAGAACAGGCTAGTTACATGTTAAAATGTTGCTGATTGAAAGCTGGACATTGATTGTTAATGATATGCTGTAGTTTAGTGCTAACTAAAGTTCTTTTCGACTTTGGGCAAAGTACATGAGAGAAATGCGTTTCTTGTTTGATTGCGGCTCTCTCATGTGCCTTAGCGTAAGGTTCTCCACAACCTGCTGCTAAAACTTGAAAGTAAGGTTCTACTAATTAGGCGAGTCCTTGCAACTGATTTTTACCTCATGCAACCCATTACCCTCATGTAGAAGTTCCATGTTTAGGTGAGACGGGTCAGACTTGCTGAGCCTTCGTGCTCACTGCTTGTGTTTGAAGCTTTTGCAGGGTTCTATGAGGAAGGGACTCCCGAAGAGGAGACGGAACCCCAGGAGGGGAACCCCGTCGAGTGGGAGTCGTGCACGCCGCAGAGTTAGTGTGCGTGTGTGCTAGCAAGGACACGTTCAAGGGCTGAACGTGTACTTGATGCTTAGTCTACGCCCGCGAGTGTGGACTAAACTTATTTTGATGTAAACACGTTGATAAACTTGTTTATGTAATAAAGCTTCCGCTTCCGCTTTGTACCTTTGACGTGTGTTATACGGTGCTGTGCAACGCAGCACCCCTCAGCGTGATCCTGGCTCGACAGGACCAGTGGGGTCGTGTCACTCCGCGTTTCGTAATTTTCTCTCCACACATGGGGTACAACTACGCATGTCTTGTCCGCATACCTCTCCTCAAAACGGCAAGGCAGACGCATGATTCGCACCACCAATGATGTCATGCGCTCTCTGATGTTCCAGGCATCTATTCCAGCCTGATACTGGGTGGAGGCTCTAAATACTGCCACACTTCTGATCAATCGTCTTCCCACCAAGGCGATTCGTGCCTCCACCCCCTACTTTGCTCTATATGGCACCGATCCTCTTTACGGTCACCTTCGAGTTTTCGGGTGCGCTTGCTACCCTAACCTTTCCGCCACTGCCCCACATAAGCTTGCGCCCTGCTCGACACGGTGTGTTTTTCTCGGGTATTCACTTGATCATAAGGGTTACCGGTGCTTAGATCTCACTACTCACCGTCTTTTGATCTCTCGGCACGTCGTCTTTGACGAGTCATCCTTTCTTTCTCCACCACCTTTTCCGATTCCACCACAGAGTTGGACTCCCATTTTCCTACTGACCCGAAGGCTGCCTCCCAGCTGCCTTGGCCTCTTTCTTCTGCAGGTTCGACACGAGCTACGCCTCAGGTGCCCCCAGCGCCGACTGCTGCACCTCGTGCGGCATCGACGCCTTCGGCGTCACCTGCTGCACCTCGTGCGGCATCGATGCCTCCGGCGTCACCCGCTGCGCCACGCGCGGCCTCGACTTCCCCGATGTCACCTGTTGTACCTCAGGTGCCCCCGGCGTCACCAGCTACGCCACGTGCGGCGTCGACGCCTCTGGCGTCACCTGCTGCACCACGTGCGACATCAGCGCCTGCGGCGTCACCAGCTGCGCCACGCGTGGCACCGACGACAACTTCTCGTTTTGCTGACCCCGCACTTGTCTACCAGCGACGACCGCGGGGGGGAGCTCCTCCTGTCCCAGCTACGGCACGTGAGGCCTCGAGACCCACTCTCGTCTATCCACGACGAGAGAAGGTGGTTGTACCCGAGCGACCAGTGTACAACCCCCCTCTTCTCCACATGGATCCTGATCACGTCCACCCGATGGTGACTCGACGTGCGTCCGGGAGTCTTCGGCCAGTTGAGCGGTTCGACGGGGCCACTTTCTCGTCGACGACATCTCCACCGACCGATCCTTCTTCGATCTCACCCATACCTACTTCCGTGCGCAGCGCCCTCGCCGACCCTCACTGGCGTCGCGCTATGGAGGAAGAGTATGAGGCCCTGCTTGCCAACCGGACCTAGGACCTGGTTCCCCGTCCTGGACGTGGCAATGTTGTCACGGGCAAGTGGGTGTTCATGCATAAGAAGAAGGCAGATGGTACCTTGGAGAGGTACAAGGCTCGGTGGGTACTCTGGAGTTTCACTCAGCGCCCTAGAGTCGACTACGACGAGACTTGCAATCCGGTGTTAAACCCGGCGACTGTTCGTACTGTACTGTCGCTGGCTCTCTCGTGTTCTTGGCCTGTCCACCAATTGGACGTCAAGAATGCCTTCCTCCACGGTACACTGACCGAGACGATGTACTGCAGTCAGCCGGCAGGGATTGTGGATTCAGCTCACCCGGACATGGTTTGTAAGCTGAACAAATCCCTGTACGGACTGAAGCAGGCACCGTGAGCCTGGTATAGTCGGTTCGCCTCCTCCTTGGTCTCACAGGGGTCCGTTGAAGCTAAGTCGGGCACTTCGCTGTTTGTCTATCGACGGGGCAGTGATACTGCTTACCTCCTTCTGTATGTCGATGATATTGTACTGACAGCGTCTAGTCCGGTTCTGCTTCAGCGAACCATTTCTGCTTTACAGCAGGAGTTCGCTAGGACCTGGGCCGTCTCCACCACTTTCTGGGTATTGCGGTCGAGGACCGACCAGGCGGCCTATTCCTTCACCAGCGACAGTAATGCCTGGATATCCTTCAGCTAGCGGGCATGGCTGAGTGCAAGCCGTGCTCCACTCCAGTGGATACTCAGGCGAAGCTCTCCGCTACCGACGGGACACCCATCTCTGACCCCACTTCTTACAGGAGTCTTGCAGGTGCTCTTCAGTACCTCACCTTCACCAGGCCAGATATATCGTATGCGGTTCAGCAGGTGTGCCTCCACATGCATGAACCGAGGGAGCCGCACCTCACCTCTGTGAAGCTGATTCTTCGGTATCTACGAGGTACCCTCGACTACGGCCTCCTCCTTCGACATGACACGACCTCTGAGCTGGTTGTGTACACCGACGCTGACTGGGCAGGCTGCCCGGATACACGACATTCTACTTCTGGGTACGCCGTCTTCCCGAGCGGTAACCTCGTTTCCTAGTGCTCGAAGCGACAGCCCGTGGTGTCGCGCTCGAGTGCTGAGGCGGAGTATCGCGCCGTGGCTAACGACGTGGTTGATGCCTCCTGGCTTCAGCAGCTACTTCAGGAGCTCCACACTCCCGTCGCCAGGAGCGCCCTCATCTACTGCGATAACGTCATCGCTGTGTACCTCTCCACCAACCCAGTTCAGCATCAGCGCACAAAGCATGTGGAGATCAACCTCCACTTTGTTTGTGAGCGGGTTGCACGGGGCAACGTTCGGGTACACCATGTCCCGACGACGACGCGGTTCACCAACATCTTCACGAAGGGCCTCCCGTCGTCGCTGTTCTCCGAGTTTCGGTCCAGTCTCAACATCTGCGGTGGCTAGATGTTGTGACTGCGGGGGAGGGTGTTAGATAATGTAATTACGTGTGTGTCACAGGGGCATATTAGTCATTATGAGGGATTAGGGTTAGGGGTAGTTTAGTCCTTTTCCCCCACCTAATCGCTATCATCCCTGTACCTCAGCATTATCATTCATCCAATACAGCCACAATTACTACTCTAATAGTTACCACTTTCATTATGCTTCTCCTTTTTCTATCAGACCACACATTCATCATGATAGAGCATCCATTCATCTTTTCAGCTTCACGTTCTTTCAACAAACTCTTAGCTCTTGCATATTCTTCATTCAACAAAACTCTCCTCAGATGGTCTTGAGAAGGCGGCTCAAAGACGACACCAAATTGACCAATTGCTTCACACATTTGTAGAAACTCATCATTATTGATAGATTGAATGGTATGGCTGCAAAACAATACATATGAATACTTGTTAGCCTCTTATCCAAAAATCAACAATAAAAGCCTATTAAATAACAGAATATAAATTATGACAGCAATGTTAAGTTTTTACTTACCATGTGGCATGTGTATACATCCATTTTGCTACATATTTTTGCACATCTTGTGTTTTTTGCTTACAAAGTTCCTTGTTAAACTTTTGTTACTTCAGAGCTTCAGCTTGAGTTGCAGTTGGATCGATTGACTGTCCACTTGTCAATAGGTTCTAAGTTGTGAGGCTCCGAGCTGCCAACACAAGTAACTTCATCTTCATCTCCTCCATCTCGAGACACAAACACGTTCACTTCTCTGAGATTTAGCTCACGAACAGTCCTCTCTCTTCTCTTGTTGCCTCCTCAAGTGTTTTCTTGCACTTCTCTTTTGCCTCTGTTGAGCTCTTCTTGCACTTAGCAACAACAGACCCAACATGTGCTACATGGTTCTTCAGACGATTAATCCCTCCTGAGCTGACTTGGTTACAAAGCAAGCACCGAATATTGTCCTTGTTATTAACATCAACTAGGACTCCATACTCCCATCCTATGTCATCCTTGTTTCTGCTGCCTCAATTCCTGGGAGTGCTGCTGCTGTCCCACTCATCTCCCGACATTGCCATCCTACAAGAACACACGTTATAAATTAAGACAACTTGAAATTTACAATTAATGGCAGGAAAGGAAACAAACATCTTGAAATTAACAATGAAATGAGAAAGTAAATAATGCAGTGAGCAGCCAACAATTTTATCTAACAGCAGACTTATAAAAAGTTTAAAATTATATATTCAGAACTTCAGATTCAGATAAACAATGTTGGGAAGTCCAAACTAAAACCTATCCATTCTTGTTCGCATTCAGATTCATAACAAGTTCACATTCTTAACAACAATCCTTAACAAGTTCACATTCTTATAGCAACCTTCAATCCAGAAATGCAATAATACAGGAGAGTACACAACTGCACATACCTAAATCTAAATCCAAAGTCAAGTGAATTGGAAGGGAAAAGTCATTTTCCATTAACCTCACAAAGGGTACATATAGGGTACATTACATGAGGGGCAAGAAGCCACAACCATAAGGACTAAAGTGTCCCTAAATACACAATAGTCTAACACCCCCGCAGTCCCAACATCTAGCCACGGCAGGTGTTGAGACTGGACCAAAACTCGGTGAACACCGACGAAGGTAGACCCTTCGTGAAGATGTCGGCGAACTGCGACGACGTCGGAACCTGCAGAACTCGAACCTCCCTGAGAGCCACGCGCTCACGAACGAAGTGAAGATCAATATCCACGTGCTTCGTGCGCTGATGCTGCACTGGGTTGGTGGAGAGGTAGACGGCGCTGACGTTGTCGTAGTAGATCAATGTACTCCGGGCGAGGGGGGAGTGGAGCTCCCGAAGCAGCTGCTGAAGCTAGGAGGCCTCAGCCACGCCGTTGGCCACGGCGCGGTACTCCGCCTCAGCACTCGAGCGGGATACCACGTGCTGCCGCTTCGAGGACCAGGAGACGAGGTTGCCGCCCAGGAAGACGGCGTAGCCGGAGGTGGACCGGTGGGTATCCGGGCAACCTACCCAGTCAGCGTCAGTGTAGATGACCAGCTCGGAAGTAAAGTTGCGCCGCAGAAGAAGGCCATAGTCGTGGTTGCCCCGTAGGTACCGGAGGATCCGCTTCACCGCTGTGAGATGCGGCTCCCGCAGATCATGCATGTGGAGACACACCTGCTGAACCGTGTAGGAGATGTCCGGCCTGGTGAAGGTGAGGTACTGCAAGGCACCGACGAGACTCCTGTAAGAGGTGCGGTCAGCGACAGGAGCGCCGTCGGCCAAGGACACCTTCGCCTGAGTGTCCACCGGAGTGGAGCACGGCTTGCAATCAGCCATGCCCGCTCTCTCGAGGATGTCCAGGCAGTACTGGCGCTGGTGGAGGAACAAAGCGTTCGGTCAGTGCTCGACCGCAACACCTAGGAAGTGGTGGAGCTAGCCAAGGTCCTTCATCGCGAACTCCCGTTGCAGGGCGGAGATCGTGCGCTGAAAGAGAGCCGGACTTGACGCCGTGAGGACAATGTCGTCCACGTACAGGAGGAGGTAGACAGTGTCACCCTCACGCCTGTAGACGAAGAGCGAAGTGTCCGACTTGGCCTCGACGAAGCCGAGCGAGACTAGGAAGGAGGCGAACCGGTTGTACCAAGCCCGAGACGACTGCTTCAGCCCGTACAGGGACTTGTTCAGCCAGCATACCATGTCTGGACGGGCTGGATCAACGAACCCTATCAGCTTACTGCAGTACACCGTCTCCGTCAGCGTCCCGTGGAGGAAGGCGTTCTTGACGTCCAGCTGGTGGACAGGCCAAGAACGCGACAGAGCCAGCGACAAATCGGTGCGAACCGTCGCCGGCTTCACCACCAGGCTGAAGGTCTGGTCATAGTCGACGCCGGGGCGCTGCGTGAAACCGAGAAGAACCCACCGTGCCTTGTACCTCTCCAGAGACCCATCCGCCCTCTTCTTATGCGTGAACACCCACTTGCCCGTGACAACATTGCCACGACCAGGACGGGGAACAAGGTCCCAAGTACGGTTGGTAAGCAGGGACGCATACTCTTCTTCCATAGCCCGACGTCAGTGAGGATCGGCGAGGGCGCTACGGACAGAAGAGGGGATATGTGAGATGGGTGATGAGGCAGATGGTGGGGAGGTCGACGACGAGAGGACGACCCCGGAGAAACGCTCCACAGGCCGAAGAACCCCAGCGGCCCGTCGGGTCACCATCTGGTGAGCATGACAGGGATCCCGATGGAGCAGTGGAGGGTGCTACACCGGAGGCTCGAGGCGGGAAGTGGCTGGTGCACCAACCCGCGCTCGTCGCTGATAGACAAGAGCAGGGTCGGCGTACCGCGACACAGGAGTCGCGCGTGGTGCAGTAGTCCGACGTCGGGGACGCCGAGGCCGCACATGGCGCGACTGCTGGCTTCGGAGATGCCGAGGCCGCGCTCGGCGCAGCAGGCATCGACAGGGACGTCGGAACCACGCTCGGCGCAGCAGGCGCCGTCGGGGACGTCGAGGCCGCGCGTGGCGCAACAGGCGACGCCGGGGACATCGGGGCCGCGCGTGGCACAGCTGGTGGCGTCAGGGACGTCGGTGCCGCGCGTGGCGCAGCAAGTGGCATCAGGGACGTCGGGGCCGCGCATGGCGCAGCAAGTGGCGTCAGGGATGTCGGTGCCACGTAAGGCACAGTAGGTGCCGTGGAAGACGCCGAAGCCGCGCGTGACGCAGCGGGTGGGTAACCTGCAAAAGGTAAAAGGCAAGGTCGTTGTACAGGAGCGGCCTCGGGGTCAGTAGAGAAGAGGGAATCCAACTCAGCGACGGATTCAGAGGACGGGGTGGAAAAGGGAAAGGAAGACGACGTGTCGGGAGATTAAGATACGACGGGTGGTAGGGTCAAGGCACTGGTACCACTTATGGTCAGGGGAGTACCCAAGGAAAACACACCGAGTCGAGCGAGGCGCAAGCTTATGGGGAGCCGTGGCGGAGAGGTTAGGGTAGCAAGCGCACCCAAAGACTCGAAGGTGGTCGTAAAGACGAGGGGTGCCGAACAAAGTGAAGTGAGGGGTGGGAGCACTAATCGCCTTAGTAGCAAGGTGACTAATGAGATAGGTGGCGGTGTGAAGCGTCTCCGCCCAGTAGCAAGCAATGGTAGAAGTCTAAAACATCAGGGAGCCCATGACATCGTTGGTGGTCCGAATCATGCGCTCAGCCTTGCCGTTCTGGAGGGAAGTGTACGGGCAAGACATGCGCAACTGAACACCACGAGAAAGCAAAAAGTCACGAAATGCAGAGTTGTCAAACTCGCGCCCGTTATTGCACTGGACCGCACGGATCGTGAGCCCAAACTAGGTGGACAGTCAAGCGAAGAAGTGAGAAAGAGTGCCGAACGTATCAGGCTTCTGTCGCAAGGGAAAAGTCCACGAATAGTGCGAAAAATCATCAACGGCCACCAAGTAATACTTATATCCAGAAACACTAAGAACAGGTGAAGTCCAGAGATCGCAGTGAATCAAATCAAAGATGCGCTCGACACGAGTGACAGAATGCGAAAAAGGAAGCCGAACGTGGCGACCCAACTAACAAGCATGGCAAAGAGACTCATGAGTACCCTGAGTACACAAAATCACTGAACTACCAGACAACTTCGACATAGCATCAACACCGGGGTGGCCAAGCCGGCGATGCCAAATGGTCAAAGAGGCTGTCGTAGTCAGGGCAAGAGGCAGAGCGGAAGCAGGAAGACACATCGTGTACAGGGGACCCATACTCTCACAGCGAAAGAGAATGCGTCGAGTAATAAGATGCTTCACAGTTAAACCATAAGGATCAAACTCAAGGGAAACATGGTTGTCAGTAGTAAAACACGAACGGAAAGAAGATGTTGAATGATGTTAGGAGCAACAAAAACATCACGTAGCTGAAACGAATCTGGGGAACCCGAGTCACCTACTGAGGTGACCAAAAGAGCCGACCCATTCCCAACAACGATAGATGAAGGATCAGAGGGACAGGAAGGGCGGGTAGAAGAGAGGATACCGACGTCAGTGGTGGTGTGGTACGAGGCACCGGAGTCCACCACCCAGTCAGGACCAGACAGCGTGACACCCCGCAGGTAGACCGACGGTGTAGAACGGGTCGTGACAGCCCCGGAGGTGGCAGCACCGGGAAGGAAGACAACACGCTCGGACCCTCGATGGTCGTGCAAACAGAGTAGGCAACAACCGATCCAGGTACACCAGCCGATGGCAGCCGAGTACCCTATGGCGATGACCGGATCTGAACAAAAAACGACAGTCGCACGTCAGGAGGCGAGGCCACAGCGGCCCAGGGGGGCGCGGCCAAGCCGGCGGCGTCTGCTGCCAGGTCAGAGCCGATGATCACTGGATCTGGGCCGGTGGTGGCGGCCGAGGCGGCGGCAGCCCTCAATGGGGCGGCGGCGTACGGAGGCAGCTGCGACCGAATTGGAGTTAGCGACAACCGGATCTAGGCCGTCAGCGATAGGGGCGAGGCAGCGACAGCCCACAGGGACGCCGCCGAGCCGACGGCGGCGGCCACAGGGGCGAGGCAGCGGCAGCCGAGGGTGGCACAGCGGCGGCGACCAAGGGTGGCGGCCCGCTCCACGCGTCTGGCAGCGGCGCGGCCCTAGCGGACGGCGGCAGGGCGGACCAGGTGGCCGGCGACGACAACGATGCGCATCCCGGCTCCATGAAGAGAGAGGAGAGGGCGCGGCGGCCTGGCGACGCGGCTGCGGCGTGCGACGAGGAGGCGGCGTGACGGCCAGGCAGCGGGCAGCACGCGACGAGGAGGCGTCGCGGCGGCCGGGCGGCGCGCGCGATGAGGAGGCGGCGATGGGGCGCGACGGGGAGGCAGCGCGGCGGCCAGGCGGCGCACAGCCAGAGAGAGAAGAGAGAAGCCCAGGGAAAAAATCTGATACCAAATTGGAAGGGAAAAGTCATTTTTCATTAACCTCACATAGGGTACATATAGGGTATATTATACGAGGGGCAAGAAGCCACGCCCATAAGAACTAAAGTGCCCCTAAATACACAATAGTCTAACAAAGTGTACTGTGAATATGTGATAACTGATAAATAGTTCAGATTCAGAGTAAACAACAGAAATTATAGTGGACAAAGCATATAAATTAAAGTTCAGGTCATATAAATAACAGAAGAACCTAAATAAAAGAGGGGCGTTGGACCTGACGATGGCAATGCAGGAGAGGTCACGCAGCGCAAGAGAGGTCGCCGGCGGCTCAGGAGTGGTCAGCCGTGGAGGAGGGCACTGGTGGTACAGGTAAGGTCGGCGGGGGAGGATGTCGCTGGCGGCACAGGAGAAGGCGGCAAGGGAGGAGGGCGCCGGTGGAGCAGAGAGGGCGGCGGCGGCGCACAAAAGGGCAGCAGCCAGCAAGCGGACGACTCAAACGCGAGGGAGAGGCTTGAGGCGGGCGGGAATTGAAGGAGGCGAGCTGGAGCGAGGCTGAAGACGGTACGGGAAAGCGCGCGAAGCGATGCCGCCGAAACAAAAAGAACGCGCCTACTTTTCTTCCGCTTCCGCGCTCTTTCGCGCCGCCTCCGTGAGCCTCAGTGCGCGCCACGCGACGCCTCCGCGCTGCGTCCGCCTTGGCTCCCACCTCACCCCCTGGGCGCAGCGTCAAGGTTTCGCCCAGCGCTTAAGCGCGCCTAGGCAAGCGCCTTACCCCGCCTTTTGTAACGCTGTCAAGAACAGTACTAAATTTTCGCATCGCGTGGTTCAAATATGAGGCACCTGACACAAACCAACCAAGGTGCTTCTTTGAGTGGTAGGGGGACACTATAAATATTTACAACTATAATTTGGCTTTGTTGGTTGCGATATATAATCATAATTTAGTCATCTGGTTTGGTATATTTCTCTACTAGACATGAACATGTACTATTTGATTATGTATAGTTATAAATCATTCATTTTGCCGAGGTTCATGTAAGCTTCGAAACAGGTATTTTATACGTCCTCTTAATGTTGATGGTGTAATTCCAGATGCGGACGGAGTTGTTATTCCAACTTTGCCCACTCAAGATGATGATATAACTGAGCCACGTGTCCCCAAAGCCAAGGATCCTGAACCGCAACAGGCATGTTTCTGAATACTTTTCTCAACTGTCATTAGATTTTACTTGCCTCTTTGGTCTCTCTTTCAGGAAAGATGTGTTTCCCTTTATGAATTACTGGATCACCGGTGTTCTTCACTAAATGGAGATTTAAATTCATGATTTAGAACAGGCTGAAGATGAGATGATATACTTGGGACCTCATGGGGCTCCACCATTTCAGGCAAAGCAGCAGGAGCTGAACACTGTTGGCCATAAGCAGCGGCTCAAGAACAAGCTAAAGGAAGCAGATAGAAAAATTACTGGCAGTGCTCAAGAGAACAAGGTGGAAAGCCTAAGGGAACTGATGGGCGCTAGAGCAAGTGATACCGGAATGCCAAAGAGTCCGCCTCATGATTGGCTTGACCCACACTGCCATGAATCTGAATTTGATAGAAAACCACACATTAGGTGATTGGCAAATGATACATCACTTACCTAAGGTTGATAGACTATACTTGTGCGGGTACTATGCCCTAATAATAGATATCCTTGGTTAATTAATGATGGAAGACAAATGTTCTCTGTGATATCTGAGTTCTGCTTAATTTGGCTGAGATGCTGCGAATGTAATTTCTAGATTGATTCTCTAATGAATTTCCAGTTATGATTGAATTGTTTCTACATCTCTGCGCCATGGAGATATCGGGAAACACGTGTCTGAGTACATGTCAAAAATCTTTGTACAGGCGAGTTACTGGATTCACAAAGTCTGTTTTTTATGTTGTGGTTGATGCTTTTTCTCTTGGTAAATTTCTGCTCTGCTAATTGCTATGCCAGTTCTAGATTCACCGGCAAATCCTTTTAAATTTCGTCTTTATTACAATACTTAATGCACGTCATTGACTTCACATCAAAATTAAAACAGATGTCATTACTAATGCAGGATGTACTTACGCTAGAACTAATGTTAGAAACCTCTTGTGAACCAACGTTTAATACACAACCATGAATCAGAAGGACCGAGGTCGGTCAATGCTTTAGAAAATGCTGCATTCATGCTCGCGGTCATGAAATTTTATCCAGAAGGTAAAACTCGCAGGGCTCTCCCTGGGAATGATGCAGGGATTGCAGAGGCGTTTAACGACTTCGACCATCTAGTTATGCAACCGCGTTTGCTCCAGTCTATCAATAACAAGAGCTCATCGTACTGGGACTTTGATCCAGCCATTGGCGAAGGCGATGGCGAGGATCACGAAAGGGGTGGACATGCCGAAGATGATGATGTAAGGTAGGGATGTCATCATGGGGTTCTCACCCTTCCTCTCCCCTGCAGTCTGCCAATACCTGCATTCCATCAATCCACATGAAGCAAAAGAATCAAAGCCCTAGGCTTCTCTGCGCTACATAGCCCTGAGGTAAATGCTTACTGTTCTGGCTCCTCTTCTCTGGTGATGAACTTCTTCTTGCCTTCAGGCTTCAGATCTCCATCTCCTCCTGCGGGAATCACTAATAGATCTTTCACAGAGCCTCAGCAACATGAAATAACTAGGGATGATTGAGAGATCGTACCTAGCTTAGCTGATATCCTGGCACGGTTGCTGACAATTCTGCTGCCGTACAAACTGATTCCTTTCTTCGACGAGTACTGTGGGGCGAAAACGGCGGCGTTGCCGAGGGTGGGCAGGGACGGAGCTACCTTGGCCATGGCTGGTCGGCGCGTGGAGGAAAAGAACTTTCCTGCCACATGCACATCACATATTCACATGAAGTCGTAGTGCCCGTCTGACAGAACAAGATAGAACAAGATAAGGCGAGTGGTGCCCTGGCTCATTCTCTTCCATAGCAAATGCGAGCTCACAAATTGCGGTGACGTGGTCAAGCCATGTTCTACGACTGCTACCACGTCACGTTCCATCCAGTCGATGTCTCCATACTAAAAAATTTTCCAGAATTCTGGGACTACAAAAATTGTTAAAAGGAACGATGGAATTGGAGGATAAAATGATTTTCATTAGCATAATGGGCTGTCAAGGGGATACATATATAGGCTGTCAAGCCTTACTCTAAAATGACTAAAATGCCCCTGCCTCCTAATAACAGTTTAACACAGAGTATTCTAACACCCCCGCAGTCCCAACATCTAGCCACGACAGATGTTGAGACGGGACCAAAACTCGGTGAACACCGACGAAGGCACACCCTTCGTGAAGATATCAGCGATCTGCGACGTCAGAACGTGGAGCACTCGGACCTCCTCGAGAGCCACCGCTCACGAACAAAGTGAATATCGATCTCCACATGCTTAGTGCGCTGGTGATGCACCGGGCTGGTGGAGAGGTAGACGGCGCTAACATTGTCACAGTAGACCAACGTACTCCGGGCGAGGGGGGAGTGAAGCTTCTGAAGTAAGTGCTGAAGCCAGAAGGACTCAGCCACACCGCTAGCCACGGCGCGGTACTCCACCTCAGCACTCGAGCGGGACATCACGTGCTGCCGCTTCGAGGACCAGAAGACGAGGTTGCCACCCAGGAAGACGACGTCGCCCGAAGTGGACCGACGAGTGTCCGGGCAACCCTCCCAGCCGGCGTCGGTGTAGACAACCAGATCGGAGGCGGAGTCACGCCGAAGAATAAGGCCATAGTCATGGGTGCCCCGCAGGTACCAAAGGTTCCGCTTCATTGCCGTGACATGTGGCTCCCACGGATTATGCATGTGGAGGCACATCTGCTGAACTGCGTAGGAGATGTGCAACCTGGTGAAGGTGAGGTATTGCAAGACACCTGCAAGACTCCTATAAGCGGTGGGGTCAGCTACAGGAGCGCCGTCAGCAGAGGAGACCTTCGCCTAGGTATCCACCGGAGTGGAGCATGTCTTGCAATCAGCCATGTCCGCTCACTAGAGGAGTTCCAGGCAGTACTGTCGCTGGTGGAGGAACAGGGCACTCGTCGGTGCTCGACCGCAACACTCAGGAAGTGGTGTAACTGGACCAAGTCCTTCATCGCGAACTCCCGCTGCAGGGCGGAGATCGTACGCTGAAGGAGAGCTGGAGTGGATGCCGTGAGGACAATGCCGTCGACGTACAGGAGGAGGTAGACAGTGTCACCCTCAAGCCTGTAGATGAAAAGCGAGGTGTCCGCCTTGGCCTCGACGAAGCTGAGTGAAACCAGGAAGGAGGCGAACCGGGTGTACCAAGCCCGAGGCGCCTGCTTCAGCCCGTACAGGGACTTGTTCAGCCGGCAGACCATGTCTAGACGGGCCGAATCAATGAACCCTGTCGACTGAGTGCAGTACACCGTCTCCGTCAGCGTCCCATGGAGGAAGGCGTTCTTGACGTCCAAGTGGTGGACAGGCCAAGAGTGTGAGATAGCCAGTGACAGAACTGAAAGTGCATCTAGGTAATCCCCGTGGGTTTTGGATGATTGATGATGACAATTAAGATGCTAATGAGTTTTACTAAGTTTGAGCACAGGTGCTTATCAAAAGGAATGGATGTGGAGTCTCTCAAGAAGCAAAAAGGAAAAGAAGAAGACTCGTAAGAGTAGAAAATAGAATTTTTCTATTGAGTTTCACATTTTCTAGTTGTATACAGGGTCTCCTCTTTTAGAGTGCTTGAGAATCATTAGAGAGCTCAAACTAAAGTTAGAAAGTTAGAATCGTGAGAGGAAGTAGTCATAGGTATGGCTGAAAAAGGAAGATCGGACTTGTCCGGATTATGGGCCGGACTAGTCCGTTCTAATCCGGACTACTCCGTTATAAACCGGACAAGAAGTCTCTGAGTAAGTTCGGACTTGTCCGTTTTAGACCGGATTAGTCCGCTATCGAGTGAGTCTGAGCCTCTATGAGACTAAGTTTTAGAGGGTCGGACTAGTCCGCTAAGCGGACTAAGCCGCTTGGGTCCAGAGAAGGAGTCTCTGAGTGACCTCGGAGTAGTCCGCTCCAAAGGTCGGACTAGTCCGGTCCCTTCAGACTAATTCGGTTAAGGACGGAACAAAGGTTCCTGTGTGAGCTCGGACTAGTCCGGAGTTGGCAGGACTAGTCCGCAGTCCTAGATTAGAGAGTTTTCGAGACTAAGTCTGGTAAGACCGGACTAGTCTGCCCTTGGGGCCGGACTAGTCTGCCCTTAGGGCTGGACTAGTCCGCCCTTAGGGCTGGACTAGTCCGCCCCTACCAGACTAGTCCGTTCTCATACGGAACAAAGGTTCCTGACTGAGATCGGACTAGTCCGCTCTTGACCGAACTAGTCCGGGATTTTATGACCGTTTGAATCCAACGGTCATGAGACTTTAGTTTGTAGCCTTGTGACGTGAGTGGTCCCTCAAGAACGGACTAGTCCGGACTTTAGTAGGTAACGGCTAGATGCCGGTATTTCTATAAAAGGAGACCCCCCCCCCGACTGAGAATTGTAGGGACAGAAAACCAAGTGTTGAAAACTCATTCCTAGAGCTCTTCTAACCCTCTTTCCTCACCTTCTAGACCCCTAAGATTGGATCTTAAGGAGTTTGTGGTTTTGTGAGAGGAAAGACGTGGTGATCGACGTTTGAGCTCTCGGTTTGACTCTCTTGCATTCTAGTTGTTAATTTGAGTTCTTGGCTGAAGTATTTTGATTCCTAGAACTGCTAGATTGTTATAGGGAGCCTCAAGTTCTGAGTAGCCCCTAAGAGCATTGTATTCACATTTGATTGATAGTGAAAGAGCCCGTGCTTAATCTTGGTCATCGCTCGGTGAGGGAAGGGTTGGAAAAGACCCGGTCCTTTATGGACTCCTCAACGAGGACGTAGATTCCTGTGTGGAATCAAACCTCGGGATAAATCGTGTCTCTTATTTCCTTTAACTTCTCGCTCGTTCACTAAAATTACTTATTAAGCTTTCATCCTGTTTAACACTTGTGAATTGTTCTGTTGTCTCGCAGTTTAATCATTCACAACTAATTAGTGAGATTGTTAGACTACTACATATCTTCCACATAAACTTAAAAAGAAAACCTAGAACGCAATTTTATACCTAGACCGGACTAGTCCGCCCTCAGACCGGACTAGTCCGGCCTCCTTCAAGTTTAATCCGCTGTTTGCAATAGTTTTAGGTTTTATTAGTCTATTCACCCCCCTCTAGGCAACTTTCAATTTGGTATCAGAGCCTAACTCTCCACAAAATCCTAACCGCTTAGAGAGGAGATGGGGGACAAGACCGGTAGCCAAATTGATCTCATCAAGGGAAAAGGAGCAAGTACGAGCAACTTTCAAGAACATGGTTCTAACCCGCCGCCAGCGATTACTCCTCCACAAGACGTTTCAAGCTCAGAAGAAGATGAAGAAGTTCTTCGTCTCATGGCTCTCCTCAAGAAGAAGAAGGAGGAAGCTAAGAAGAAAAAGAAGGAGAAATTGGAGAAGAAGCTCAAGAGTAGTCAATAAGACTACTCACGATATCCTTTTAATTATGAACGCTTAAATTCTCACTCTAGTTATTTATCAATACTCCTAGGCAAACCACCTCACTTTGATGGAACTAACTACACAATGTGGAAGCACAACATGAAATTGCATCTAATTTCCTTGAACCCAAGTCTTTGACATGTTGTGTGTAAAGGTATAGATATCCCCAAAGACGAGGATGAACTCACCCAAGAGCAAGAACAACAAATACACCGCAATGCACAAGCGGCGGCCGTGCTCAACTCATCTCTGAGCATTGAAGAATTCTACAAGGTAGATGGGTTAGAGCTCGCCAAAGATATTTGGGACACCCTCAAGATCGCACATGAAGGAAATCGATCCATGAGGGAAGCCAAGATCGAGATGATAGAAGGAGAGCTTGGAAGGTTCGCCATGGAAGAAGGCGAAACACCTCAAGAAATGTACAACCGGCTCAAAACTCTCATCAATAAGAGTCGAGCGTACGGATGCAAGAAATGGAATGACCATGAGGTGGTCAAGAGAATGATAAGAGCTTTTATGCCTCGCAATGTGACCCTATGCACTTTAATCCGGGAAAGTTCAAACTTTCACTTGATGACTCTGGATGAAGTGCTAGGGAAGATCGTTAACTACGAGATGATGGAGAAGGAAGCCCAACACGTCAATGACCTAGCAAAGATCACTTCATCCAAGAAGAAGGGCATTGCTCTCAAGGCCACATCCAAGTCCAAGGCAAAAGAAACACAACTCACAAGTGAAGATGAAGAAAGTGATGATGAGAGCACGGACATGGATGATGAAGAAATAGCATTCTTCATCAAAAGATTCAAAAGGTTGATGAGGAGAAGGAGAAGCCATCACTATGAGAACAAGAGCAAAGACAAGGGCAAGTCAAGAACAAAGAAGACTTGCTACAACTGTGGCGAACATGCGCATTTCATTGTGAATTGCCCCCATGGCAAGGAAGATGACAAGAGAAAGAAGAAGGATGGCAAGCCTCAAGACAAGAAAATCTTCACAAAGAAGAAAGCTTATGGACAAGCTCACATTGGAGAAGAATGGGATTCAAACGAAGAATCCTCTTCCGAAAATGAAGAAAAGGTGGCAACCGTCGCCATCAAGAGGCCAACCATGAAGAAATCACTCTTGCCAAACAAGGGTGATTGGAAGAGCCCAAGCCACACATGCCTCATGGCAAAGGAAGGAAAGCACAATGTAATGTCTAAACCTTCCAAGTTACATACTGTAGATGATAGTGACTTTGGTAGTAGTAGTGAAAATGAATTCATGTTTAAAGGATTAAACAAAAAGGCTATAGCTAAAATGAAAATGCTATCGGATGAAATATTTGAACAAGAAGAGCTTCTCAATCAACAAGAAAAATTGCTTATCCTTGAAAAGGAAAGAAACCTTGAGATTGATAAGCTTCTTGAAATTGAGAGAGAGAAGAGTAGAGCACTCGAAAGTGAACTTGCCATGAGCAAGGAAACTTATGTTGAGCTTAAGAATAAGAATGTAGTACTTCAAGATGAACTTGTGAGTTAACCAAAACTCACAAGAATCTTGAAGCACAACTTAACTCACTTAAGTCAAGTGTCTCAACTAATTCATCCTCCAAAAACTCCCTCTCAACAAATATGGAATCCAATACTAAAACTTGCAAATGTGCTAACATTGTTTTAAACTTAAAAAATGAGCTCAAAGAGGCACAAAGCAAGAATACACACAAGAGTGAGATCTTTGATAAGGAGAAGATCAAATATGCACGTAGTGCATACTCAATCACAAGATCTCCTCTCATCAAAGATGGACTTGGTTATACTAGGGGAGGAAAGCAAAACGCTAGAATCCTCAAAAACAATAGCAAATGCGTAGCTTTTGTCAAAGAAAACTCAAGTCCAGTCAAGAGTGACAACCTTGCATCTACCTCACATGAAATTGGCAAAAATGTAAAATCTATCGTATTTCATAATTTTGATGCATCCTATGTTCTTATGAAAAGCAAGTATGGTAGAGTATATGCAAAATATGTTGGTCCACTCCACAAGAGTCCAAAAACTTGTGTGTGGGTACCCAAATGTCTTGTGACTAACCTGTCACACCCGGTTTTTCCGAAGAACAACCAAGTGAATATCACATGTATGCCAGGATCATTTTCTCATACATGTGATGACAAATAGTGAAGCATCATTTATTACAAGCCAGGTGTCGAATATAAGTAAGTCTTACATAGTAAATGTCTCGATGGACAATAATAAGTTCATCACAAGTAAATAAACTAGCAGCGGAATATTATTCTTTAGGGCTCCATCACAGGCGTTGCCCGGGGGTCTTCATGAACCTAAAATCCTTCCTCGGGTCCAAAATCTTGGTCGTTATACACCACCTCATTATCTTGACCTGAGCAGCAATATAAACCAACAAATATGCAAGGTTGAGTACCAATGGTACTCAGCAAGTGTGGGAAAATTATATCATGCATGGCTAGAACAAGGAGAGGTTGAACTCATGGTTAAAGCACTACGTAATTAATACCTATCACCTTAGCTTATTAAGCACCTACATTACTACACAAGTGAAATGGTCCAAATCTCCCATCCCATCATCATAATCCAATAACCATAACATCATTTCCAATGTTAAGCTCCCCGCTTAACTTCCAAAACCATCAATCCTCTAATCATGAATAAGTCCAGGCCGCTCTTGACCGTGAGCACGGCTGTCAAGACAGTTTTGACTCTGCAGAGTTTGTACCACTGTACCCACATGTAGTGATTTCATCCCCCGTTGCCGGGTGGACTAAAAGAACCTCCATTATGCCAGTGGCTACGAACCACATTCATACTTCCCAGGTGTGTAGCCAGAAGATCACTACAAAGCCTTTACAAAGGGATTCCCGACGAGCGTGGGCCCACTGAGGTTTCACCCCTAACAGCATACAAGAGGCTCCAACCCCGCTGCAGTGGCCCCCTCTTGAGCCTTGCGGTTCATATGGTAGTCCAGCTGACACCTACTCCCCGCACCATCCAACACACCCATACTACGCCGGGGATACACCTAATTAATTGGCCAAGCTGCCCCATCTCAGCATGTGGTTGGCACTGTAAAGCCGGGTTACATGCTCCATGAACCGGTCCTTAGGATCCAGGCAAGTACTAAACACAAACCCAAGTCTTGTGCACCCAGCACACAACCAAAACATCCAACTTGCCTTGATCCCTACCTCTACATAACTCACAATAGCTCATTCAAGAGTATGGTAAAATAAACTGATGATCTCATATCCCAAATATCCCATTCTAAGCATGGCTAAGCATATGCATGTGAATAAATGACATGACAAAATAAATCCCAACCCAAGCTACAAGGAAACAAGGTAATGCAATTCTAGGGAAACTTCCTAGCATGGGTTTCATATTTAACTTGATAATGCAAATAATTCTATCTACACATCCTAGCATAGGATCAAAGTGGTCAATGACACTTGCCTCCTTCTTGCTGCTCTTGAAATGGGTAGTCCTGACCTTGGAAAGGGATAACTTGTTCTTGAACAGGTTCTACTTCATACCATCACACATAGCAAAAGAAAAACAACAATCATAAGACATAGTTCACACTTCTTACTTCATACAAACCACACATTCATATTTATAAAAGTTCTTTACCATTATATGTGTTGTGGTTACTTTATGTGTGTTGAGTTGTGGCTTGCATGCACTTTTAACCATGTGTATATGATTCCTACTTTTGTGTCCACATTTATACTTACATACTATTTATATGGGTTTCCAATAAATTTCTTATATTCAACTACTACACCTTTTTACTACCAAGTGTGTATGAAAAGTATTTTTCTTCCCCATTTGTGCCTTCATAATTTGTACCAACCCTAAACTGAACTCTTTGGATTTTAAAAACTCCATTTATCATTTACTAGTTGCTATATTTTCAGATTTATATTCCTATGCATAATTGTGTATTTTATCATGAAATTAGTAATACACATCATCTAAACAGTTTAGGTTCTGGTCCTAAATAATTTAATAACATATTTTGACCTTGGCTTCTGATGTATACTATTTCATAATTATTTTCCCTATTTTTCTATAGCTATTCTTTACTTAAAAATGTGTCCCTATACTATTAAATGTGAATAATAAATGAAACAGATTCATTTCAGCCCAAAATATAGTTTTATCTCACTCCAAAGTTTTCTAAGTACTGAGAAAGTTTTTAATTAATTTTGACAATTATGTTTGTCCCACTTTTTAATTTTTAAACACTAGTTACATATTCAATTTCCTAAATTAAATACTAAACAGAGCTAAAATAATGAACTCTCCCCATTACAGGGTCTATAATATTATTTTCATAATTTCCAGGGGTCTAGCTACACTTATAAGAGATGTTTTACCTAATTTTTATTGAGTCCAGGGGCTAAAACTGATTTTTAAATGAATTTACATGATTTTCTGGAGTTCCAGGGGCTAGATCAGAAGTTTCCGGGGCTAGCTCTTATTTCCAGAGAACCCCAGGGGGTAGCACGTAAGAATTCCAGTCTTTATAATGCGGGGCTGACGTGGACCGTCCGATTTTAAACCGACGGCTGAGATTATAACATCGAACCGGTACGCGGGGTTTTAAAGTCTACCGTACGATTTAAAATAAACGGCGCACAAGCGGCCACGTCGCTCCGATCGAGCGCGGGCGGCGCTGCCGGCGGGAAGCGGCGATCTCGCCGGAAAGTTTCGGATCCTCGAGAATTCTGCCTAGAACTGTGATCTTATGGCCTAGATCGGTAGAGGGGAGGTCGGGGATCTCACCTCGGGGGTTTTCTCGAGCTCGGGGGTCCTGGAAAGTGATCGGCGGCGAGGTACGAGGCAAAACCACGGCGAAGCTCGTCGGCGCTGTGTTTACACCGTAAGTCTCCGAATTTTCTGCACCTGCAAAGCTCCCCGGAGGCGGTGGATCAAGACCAGCGAGTTAGATCAGAGTTTTCGAGCTTAGATCGACCAGAATTCACCGGCGAAGTCTCGGGGCACACCGGAGTAAAAATCGGCGATCGTGTGGGAAAAACCGATCGGGGCTGGGGTTTTTATAGCCGGGGGAGGGCGGTGGGTCAGTTGTGATCGAGTTTGATTCTTCTGGGACCCGAATTCGGGCTGAGGGACGTGGTATTCCGATCGGTTAAGATCGCGCGCGCGCGGGAGAGTCCGGGGTCGCGGGGTTAGGGATGACAGGTGGGTCCCACCTGTCTGTGAGAGATAGCGCGGGCGCGCGGCTGCGGGCTGGCGCGGGGGAAACTGGGCCGGCTGGCGGGTTTCGGCCCACTGGCCGGTTTTTTCCCGTTTTCTCTTTTTCTTTTTCCATTTCTTTTCTGTTTTGAGTCTAATTTGAATTCCAGTTTGAATTTGAATTTTTTGCAAAACATGCAACACGTCCAAAAATTTTTAAATTCCCCTCTGAACATGGTTTAGTGTTTTGAATCAAAATTTTGGGGTGTTACAGCTCTACCCCCCTTAAAAGAAATCTCGTCCTCGAGATTGGTGTTTCTAAGAAAACAATTCCGGAAATTGTGCCTTGAGCTCATCTTCCCGTTCCCAGGTGGCTTCCTCTTCTGAGTGATGCTTCCACTGCACCTTGCACATCCGGATTCTTTTATTTCTGGTGAGGCATTCCATTGTCTCCAAAATCTTGTATGGTTGCTCGGCATAAGACAAATCTTCAGCTACATCCACTTCATTCATGGGTAACACCTCCTCTGGCGTCCTCAGGCATTTCTTGAGTTGTGACACATGGAATACATCGTGCACGTCCGATAGATGAACCGGTAACTCTAGTTGGTACGCCACTTCGCCTTTTCTTTCCAAAACTTGAAAGGGTCCGATGTATCGAGGTGACAACTTCCCTTTCACCTTGAACCGACGAAGTCCTCTGATAGGGGACACCTTGAGATAAACATAGTCTCCCACGTTGAAAATGAGCTCTCTTCTTCGTACATCGGCATAGCTCTTTTGGCGTGTTTGTGCTATCCTCAAATTGTTGCGAATCTCCCTCACCTTTGCCTCGGCTTCTTGTAGCACTTCTGGACCAAACACTTTACTTTCTCCTGTTTGGTTCCAAAATAGGGGAGTTCTGCACTTCCTTCCATACAAAGGTTCAAACGGTGACATCTTCATACTAGCTTGATAGCTGTTGTTATAGGAAAACTCCGCATACGGTAAGTTCTTGTCCCAACTCCTATTGTTTTTGAGTGCACATGCCCTTAACATATCTTCAAGGATCTGATTGGTTCTCTCCGTCTGCCCGTCAGTTTGGGGATGATAGGCAGAGCTGAAGTTCATATGGGTTCCCATGGTTTCATGCAACTTCTGCCAAAACCTCGAGGTGAACTGCGTCCCTCGGTCCGACACTATCTTCTTTGGCACTCCATGGTAACACACGATCCTTGACATGTACAATTCTGCCAATTTGGATCCGCTGTAGATTTCTTTCACGGGGATGAAATGAGCTACCTTGGTTAGCCTATCAATAAAGACCCATATTGAATCATACCCGGATTGGGTCCTAGGCAATCCCACGACAAAATCCATGCTGATTTCTTCCCATTTCCATTCAGGCACTTTGAGTGGTTGCAATAATACCGCGGGTCGTTGATGTTCTGCTTTCACCAACTGACATGTGTCACATAGGGCAACATGTTCCGCGACATCTCGCTTCATGCCATACCACCAATACCTGCTTTTGAGGTCCTGGTACATCTTCGTACTCCCAGGATGAATGGAATAGTCAGAATCGTGAGCCTCTTTCAAAATTAATTCACGGATCTCCTTTACTTCTGACACACAGATCCTTTTCCCGTGCCACACCGTTCCCTGTTCATCCTCTCTAAAACCAGGAGCTTTATTTTCCTTAATGAGCTGTCTGATCTCTTGTATCTTCTCATCATTCTTTTGGCCCTCGCGTATGTCTCGCTCGAGTGTGGAGTCCACTTCCATGGCGATGGCTTCACCACTATTTACTAGACATAGATTGAGACTTATAACCTCGTCCTTTAATTCTGCAGGCATGTCCTTCAAACTCAACTTATTGACCTGCACTTTCCGACTCAAAGCATCGGCCACGACGTTTGCTTTCCCGGGATGATAGTTGATGCCCACATCAAAGTCATTGATTAGCTCTAACCATATCCTTTGTCTGAGGTTGAGATCTAGCTGTGTGAATATGTACTTCAAACTCTTATGATCCGTATTTATCTCTGTCCTCTTCCCCATCAAATAGTGCCGCCAAATTTTCAACGCGTGTACCACTGCAGCTAGTTCTAGGTCATGTGTAGGATAGTTCTTCTCGTGCTTCCGAAGCTGCCGGGATGCATATGCCACGACATGTCCTTCTTGCATGAGAACACATCCCAACCCATTTCCAGAGGCATCGCAGTACACTGTGAAATTTTTCTGCATATCTGGCATAACCAGCACTGGGGCTGTTGTCAATCTCTTCTTTAGCTCCTGAAAACTTGTATCACACTGTGGCGTCCAGGTGAATGTGATTCCCTTTTCCAACAATTTGGTGAGAGGTCTCGAGATCTTGGAGAATCCCTCAATAAACCGTCGATAGTATCCAGCCAATCCCAAAAAGCTTCGAACTTCCCCGACATTTTCAGGGGTCTTCCACCTCTGGATATCCTCGATTTTGGCGGGATCTACGGAGATTCCTCCCTCCGAGATTATATGTCCTAAAAAGGGAACTCTCTTCAGCCAAAACTCACACTTGCTCAACTTGGCATATAGTTGGTGTTCTCTCAGCCTCTGTAACACCAACCTTAGATGTTTCTCATGTTCTTCTTCATCTTTGGAGAAGACGAGAATATCATCTATGAAAACCACCACAAATTTGTCCAGATATTCCATGAATACCTTGTTCATGAGGTACATAAAATATGCCGGGGCATTGGTTAGCCCGAAAGGCATGACAGTGTATTCATACAGTCCGTACCGAGATACGAAAGCTGTCTTGGGAATATCAGATTGCCTTATCTTGAGTTGGTGGTATCCCGACCTGAGATCAATTTTCGAGAACACACAAGCTCCCCTCAACTGATCAAACAAGTCTTCAATGCGGGGTAATGGGTACTTGTTCTTGATGGTTACCTCATTCAAGGCACGATAATCCACGCATAACCTTTGAGTTCCATCTTTCTTAGGCACAAATATCACCGGAGCTCCCCATGGTGAGGAACTAGGGCAAACATACCCCTTCTCCGTCAATTCTCTCAAATGATCCTTGAGCTCTTCTAGCTGCTTGGAGTCCATTCGATAAGGTCTCTTGTATATCGGGGCTGTTCCCGGTACTAGCTCAATTGCGAATTCCACGTCACGGTCGGGAGGCATACCTGGCAATTCCTCCGGAAAAACATCCGGATATTCCCTGATAGTCCTGATTTCCTCAACTTTCACCTCCACTTGATTTAATTTGATGTCCCTCCTAGGCTCGTGTATTGTTATGAACTTTACTCTGGTGCCACTGGGGTGAGTTAATTCCACCGTTCTGGTCGAACAATGGATGATTCCTTTATGTTTGGTCAACAAATCCATACCCAAAATAATATCTATCCCTTGTGAATCTATCACTATGAGGTTAGCCGTAAATACTACCCCATTAATGTCTAGGTTCACTTTGGGACACACTTGTCTTGTCCTTATTTCTCCACCTGGAGAGTTTACCGCTAGCATATGGTTCATTTGTGTGGTTGCTAGGTCATGCTTCTTAACAAACCCTTGAGCAATGAACGAGTGGGTAGCACCAGAATCAAACAGGAGAGTTGCAAGGTGTAAATTGGCAGGAAACTTACCAACTACCACGTCGGGTGCCTCTTGTGCTTCCTCCATAGTGACGTGGTTCACCCATCCTCTCATTACATTCTGCTGCTGTGGCTGCGTGGGCTTCTTCTTTGGACACTTATGGGCGTAGTGCCCCACTTCTCCACAGCTGAAACATTGCACCCCAATCTTAGATGCCTGGCCCTTGTTGTCTTGGGGTTGGTTTGGGGGTCCTTGCACTGCTGGTCGAGGTGGATATGCGGGGCGAGGCTGCTGTACAAACTGACGTTGCGGCTGTGCTGGTGCTGCGGGAGGCCTGTAGTTTGGGTTGTACCCTCTTGGTGCTGAATACGGTACCGCAGCACGGCTCGTCTGCCCCGTAGGTTGCTGCATCATACGTGGGCGGGTGTTGCTCCCTGAGGCTTGATGTGACCACCCAGCCTTCCTCTTATTCTCATTTTCCAGGGCCTTTAGCTTCCTTTCCACCACAAATGCTCTGTCCACCATCTTTTGAAAGCTTTCATACTCATTTGAGGACATTGCACACTGCATTTCTGCGGTAAGCCCTTCCACGAAACAATCTTGTTTCTGCTCATCGGTCTCTATGTCTCGTGGAGCATAACGGGATAGTTGAGTAAATTTAGTGAGGTATTCCCTCACCGTCATGTTTCCCTGCTGCAGTCCCAAAAACTCCTTCCTCTTGTTTTTGAGTTCACCTCTTGGGATGTAATGGTTGCGGAAGCTACGCTTGAACTCTTCCCAAGTGATGTTCTCAGGGTCATGATGGGCGGCCACGTAGGCGGTCCACCAATCAACAGCAGGTCCATGCAATTGATGAGAGGCAAACAGCACCCTCTCATACCCTTGGCATTGTATTATCCTCATCTTACTTTCAATGGTCTTCAGCCAATCATCTGCCTCCAGAGGTTCAGCAACACTTGCAAACTTTGGAGGTTGAGTTCCTAGAAACTCACTCAACCTTGGTTGGCGTGGTGCAGCTTGTGTAGGTGGAACTTGATGCAAGTTGGCCACCACTTGAGTCAAGTTCTGGATGAGCTGATTTTGATTCTCCAGCATTTGGTGGAGAGGATCAACTTCTTCACGGCGACCACCCCGGTCCTGGCCTCCAGAAAGATGAGGGTTGCATGCCTCATCATTGTTGTTGGCGGGGTTGGCAGCACGTCCTTTTCCTCTTCTGGCCATCTGGCAGAATCAACAAAGGTTAAATTGATACCATTTAGTATCATCTTACTACTTTCATTTGTTGGTACTTTGAGGTGTTGAGGTTTTGTTAAAATTTTACGAGGGTTTATATCTCACACCAAATAAATGCACTATTATTTCCTGTGGGTTTACACACCAAAGCAAAACAATTCGAAGACGAGGCTGTGAACAATTGCTCATGGCTTCCACAACTCACGTCACACACCAAGCATTATCACACCATTAACTACGTAACGACTCGACTACTCGACCTCTCGCTAGCTAAGGGAAAGACTCTACACTACTCGTTCTCTTGAGCTGGCTCCTCGGGATCTTCCTCCTCATTTCGGCTACCTTCTGACTCTGCTTTGGGTGGGGAGGCTGCTGGTGGAGAAGTGCGACGACGCCTGATCGCTCGGCGATCCGGGGAGTCAGGAGTCCATGTATCATTCACGGTGACACACAGTTCATTCCCATCTCCTCTTTCTCTCACCTTTAAGCAAGCTCGCAGCAACGCCTCCGTTTCCTTCAGGGTGTCTCGGACATCCTGAAGCTCTTGTTGACACTCCTGCAGTCGAGTGCTGAGCATAGCAACATCCTCCAAGCACAAGTCCATGTGCTCATGGGAAGTCCCTTGCTGCACCGGTGGGTACTTGTACTCCGTGGTACCACTCTCACGTTGGAGGACATACATGTACTCAGTTTTGTCCAAGTGGCGACGATAGATGTGACTCTGGCAGGTGATGGCCTCCCAGGTGACATCTTTCTCCGCGTCAACTTGTGTTGCTCGACAAGCTGGAGAGTGGTGAATCTTAAGCAGCTGATTCTCGTGTATAATCCTCATCTCCAAACTCCATTCTTCCCTCTTCTCACGGATGGTCCTGGTGGAGTTATAGTGGATGATTAGCTTGCCCGTATTGCCTGCGGCTTCGAGCATACGTCGAAGACGGCGCAACAAGTCTCCTACTGCCAATCTGTAGGAAAGGTACGTCACTGGACGACTCTCCTCTCTTTTGGCAAGGGCAACTACGGGAACTCTCCCTCCCGTGGACTTGCGAGCAGTGCGAATCATGCGAACCATCTAAAACAAAAAGAATTTAAAAATTAGTTAGTTAAACTTTTTAAACAAAAATCCCATTTTGAAGGAAAATTTGGGGTAAGATGAAGAAAATGACTCCTTAAATAACACTCTTCAACCCACACCTTGGAAAATAGTTTTTAAGAAAATAGGGCCCTTAAATACGTCCATTTCTACCTAGGTCCACGTTCCTACGGGCAACCTTGGCTCTGATACCACCTCTGTAACACCCGGTTTTTCCGAAGAACAACCAAGTGAATATCACATGTATGCCAGGATCATTTTCTCATACATGTGATGACAAATAGTGAAGCATCATTTATTACAAGCCAGGTGTCGAATATAAGTAAGTCTTACATAGTAAATGTCTCGATGGACAATAATAAGTTCATCACAAGTAAATAAACTAGCAGCGGAATATTATTCTTTAGGGCTCCATCACAGGCGTTGCCCGGGGGTCTTCATGAAGCTAAAATCCTTCCTCGGGTCCAAAATCTTGGTCGTTATACACCACCTCATTATCTTGACCTGAGCAGCAATATAAACCAACAAATATGCAAGGTTGAGTACCAATGGTACTCAGCAAGTGTGGGAAAATTATATCATGCATGGCTAGAACAAGGAGAGGTTGAACTCATGGTTAAAGCACTACGCAATTAATACCTATCACCTTAGCTTATTAAGCACCTACATTACTACACAAGTGAAATGGTCCAAATCCCCCATCCCATCATCATAATCCAATAACCATAACATCATTTCCAATGTTAAGCTCCCCGCTTAACTTCCAAAACCATCAATCCTCTAATCATGAATAAGTCCAGGCCGCTCTTGACCGTGAGCACGGCTGTCAAGACAGTTTTGACTCTGCAGAGTTTGTACCACTGTACCCACATGTAGTGATTTCATCCCCCGTTGCCGGGTGGACTAAAAGAACCTCCATTATGCCAGTGGCTACGAACCACATTCATACTTCCCAGGTGTGTAGCCAGAAGATCACTACAAAGCCTTTACAAAGGGATTCCCGACGAGCGTGGGCCCATTGAGGTTTCACCCCTAACAGCATACAAGAGGCTCCAACCCCGCTGCAGTGGCCCCCTCTTGAGCCTTGCGGTTCATATGGTAGTCCAGCTGACACCTACTCCCCGCACCATCCAACACACCCATACTACGCCGGGGATACACCTAATTAATTGGCCAAGCTGCCCCATCTCAGCATGTGGTTGGCACTGTAAAGCCGGGTTACATGCTCCATGAACCGGTCCTTAGGATCCAGGCAAGTACTAAACACAAACCCAAGTCTTGTGCACCCAGCACACAACCAAAACATCCAACTTGCCTTGATCCCTACCTCTACATAACTCACAATAGCTCATTCAAGAGTATGGTAAAATAAACTGATGATCTCATATCCCAAATATCCCATTCTAAGCATGGCTAAGCATATGCATGTGAATAAATGACATGACAAAATAAATCCCAACCCAAGCTACAAGGAAACAAGGTAATGCAATTCTAGGGAAACTTCCTAGCATGGGTTTCATATTTAACTTGATAATGCAAATAATTCTATCTACACATCCTAGCATAGGATCAAAGTGGTCAATGACACTTGCCTCCTTCTTGCTGCTCTTGAAATGGGTAGTCCTGACCTTGGAAAGGGATAACTTGTTCTTGAACAGGTTCTACTTCATACCATCACACATAGCAAAAGAAAAACAACAATCATAAGACATAGTTCACACTTCTTACTTCATACAAACCACACATTCATATTTATAAAAGTTCTTTACCATTATATGTGTTGTGGTTACTTTATGTGTGTTGAGTTGTGGCTTGCATGCACTTTTAACCATGTGTATATGATTCCTACTTTTGTGTCCACATTTATACTTACATACTATTTATATGGGTTTCCAATAAATTTCTTATATTCAACTACTACACCTTTTTACTACCAAGTGTGTATGAAAAGTATTTTTCTTCCCCATTTGTGCCTTCATAATTTGTACCAACCCTAAACTGAACTCTTTGGATTTTAAAAACTCCATTTATCATTTACTAGTTGCTATATTTTCAGATTTATATTCCTATGCATAATTGTGTATTTTATCATGAAATTAGTAATACACATCATCTAAACAGTTTAGGTTCTGGTCCTAAATAATTTAATAACATATTTTGACCTTGGCTTCTGATGTATACTATTTCATAATTATTTTCCCTATTTTTCTATAGCTATTCTTTACTTAAAAATGTGTCCCTATACTATTAAATGTGAATAATAAATGAAACAGATTCATTTCAGCCCAAAATATAGTTTTATCTCACTCCAAAGTTTTCTAAGTACTGAGAAAGTTTTTAATTAATTTTGACAATTATGTTTGTCCCACTTTTTAATTTTTAAACACTAGTTACATATTCAATTTCCTAAATTAAATACTAAACAGGGCTAAAATAATGAACTCTCCCCATTACAGGGTCTATAATATTATTTTCATAATTTCCAGGGGTCTAGCTACACTTATCAGAGGTGTTTTACCTAATTTTTATTGAGTCCAGGGGCTAAAACTGATTTTTAAATGAATTTACATGATTTTCTGGAGTTCCAGGGGCTAGATCAGAAGTTTCCGGGGCTAGCTCTTATTTCCAGAGAACCCCAGGGGGTAGCACGTAAGAATTCCAGTCTTTATAATGCGGGGCTGACGTGGACCGTCCGATTTTAAACCGACGGCTGAGATTATAACATCGAACCGGTACGCGGGGTTTTAAAGTCTACCGTACGATTTAAAATAAACGGCGCACAAGCGGCCACGTCGCTCCGATCGAGCGCGGGCGGCGCTGCCGGCGGCGCACGGCGGCGGGAAGCGGCGATCTCGCCGGAAAGTTTCGGATCCTCGAGAATTCTGCCTAGAACTGTGATCTTATGGCCTAGATCGGTAGAGGGGAGGTCGGGGATCTCACCTCGGGGGTTTTCTCGAGCTCGGGGGTCCTGGAAAGTGATCGGCGGCGAGGTCCGAGGCAAAACCACGGCGAAGCTCGGCGGCGCTGTGTTTACACCGTAAGTCTCCGAATTTTCTGCACCTGCAAAGCTCCCCGGAGGCGGTGGATCAAGACCAGCGAGTTAGATCAGAGTTTCCGAGCTTAGATCGGCCAGAATTCACCGGCGAAGTCTCGGTGCTCACCGGAGTAAAAATCGGCGATCGCGTGGGAAAAACCGATCGGGGCTGGGGTTTTTATAGCCGGGGGAGGGCGGTGGGTCAGTTGTGATCGAGTTTGATTCTTCTGGGACCCGAATTCGGGCTGAGGGACGCGGTATTCCGATCGGTTAAGATCGCGCGCGCGCGGGAGAGTCCGGGGTCGCGGGGTTAGGGATGACAGGTGGGTCCCACCTGTCTGTGAGAGATAGCGCGGGCGCGCGGCCGCGGGCTGGCACGGGGGAAACTGGGCCGGCTGGCGGGTTTCGGCCCACTGGCAGGTTTTTTCCCGTTTTCTCTTTTTCTTTTTCCATTTCTTTTCTGTTTTGAGTCTAATTTGAATTCCAGTTTGAATTTGAATTTTTTGCAAAACATGCAACACGTCCAAAAATTTTTAAATTCCCCTCTGAACATGGTTTAGTGTTTTGAATCAAAATTTTGGGATGTTACATAACCTCAACGGGCCCAACCGAGTTTGGGTACCTAAGACCAAAACTTAAATTGTTTTGCAACCCTACTCCTACGGTGGCACTAAATGGGTGCTAGATAGTGGGTGCACTAACCATATGACCGGAGAGAGAAAGATATTCGTTGAGTATGAAGAAAATGATGATCCAAGTGAAGGCATCTACTTCGGCGACAACAGCCAAGGAAGGGTGCTCGGTATTGGTAAAATTGCAATCTCTTCCCAACACTCCCTTTCTCATGTTCTACATGTTAAATCACTATATTATAACCTATTGTACATATCTCAACTATGTGAGAAAGATTATAATTGCTTGTTTACTAATGAGGGTGTGACCATCTCTAGAAGACGTGACAACTCGATTGCCTTTAAGGGTGTGTTAAAGGGAAAGCTTTACTTAGTGGACTTTTCCATGGATAAAGCTCAACTTGACACATGCTTAATAGCAAAAACCAACATGGGATGGTTGTGGCATAGGAGACTAGCCCATGTTGGCATGAGGAACTTACAAAAACTTCTAAAGGGGGATCACATCCGTGGACTAAAAGATGTTGTTTTTGAAAAAGATAGGCCATGTAGCGCGTGTCAAGCAGGAAAATAAATTGGAGCAGCTCATCCTGCCAAGAATGTGATGACGACAACAAGACCATTGGAGATTCTCCACATGGACCTCTTCGGCCCTGTCACCTACATAAGCATTGGCGGTAACAAATATGGTTTAGTAATTGTTGATGACTATTCAAGTTTCACTTGGGTGTTTTTCTTGCATGATAAGGGAGAAACTCAAAGTGTCCTCAAGAAGTTCTTGAGGAGAGCTCAAAACGAGTTTTCCTCAAGAATCAAGAAGATAAGGAGTGACAACGGCTCCGAATTCAAGAACACTCAAGTAGAAGAATATTTGGATGAAGAGGGCATCAAGCATGAGTTTTCGGCCCCCTACTCTCCCAAACAAAATGGGGTGGCCAAAAGGAAGAACCGAACGCTCATAGAGATGGGAAAAACCATGTTTGATGAGTACAAGACCTCAAATCGATTTTGGGTAGAAGCGGTGAACACCGCTTGTCATGCTACAAACCGCCTCTATCTCCATCGACTCTTGAAGAAAACCCCATACGAGCTCCTAACCGGTAACAAACCCGACATCTCTTACTTTCAATTTTTTGGAAGTAAATGCTACATTCTCAACAAGAAGCCTAGGACTTTGAAGTTTGCCTCAAAATCCAATGAAGGTTTCCTACTTGGTTATGACTCAAACACCTACGCCTATCGTGTTTTCAACAAGATCTCCGGTTGTGTTGAAATTGCACGTGACGTGGTGTTTGATGAAACTAATGGCTCCCAAGTGGAGCAAGTTGATCAATGTGTGCTAGATGAGGAAGAAGCGCCATGTGAAGCACTAAGAAGAATGGGGCTTGGAGAAGTCCGTCCCCAAGAAAATGTAGGACAAGATGCTACAAGCTCATCACCATTGGCACCTCTCATTCAAGATCAAACTCAAGAACCCCAAGATCAAGACGGTCAATTTCAAGAAGGAGAAAATCAAAACCATGATGTTGATCAAGGGGGAGAAGAAGAAAACCACTAAAGAAATCAAGTGCCTCACCCAAGGGTTCATCAAAGGATTCAACGGGATCACCCCGTTGACAACATCCTTGGAGATATCACAAAAGGGGTAAAAACACACTCTCAAATAGCTAACTTTTGTGCACATTACTCTTTTATGTCGTCCTTGGAACCATTTAGGGTGGAAGATGCACTCAAGGATCCGGATTGGGTGGTGACCATGCAAGAAGAGTTGAACAACATCACAAGAAACCAAGTATAGGAGCTGGTGAAAAGACGAAATGCAAATATGGTAGGCACCAAGTGGGTGTTCCGCAACAAGCAAGATGAACACGGAGTGGTGACAAGAAACAAGGCCCGACTTGTGACAAAGGGATATGCTCAAGTTGAAGGTTTGGATTTTGATGAAACCTTTGCTCCCGTAGCTAGGCTTGAGTCCATTCGTATTCTATTGGCCTATGCTACTCACCATGATTTCAAACTCTATCAAATGGATGTGAAAAGCGCCTTCCTAAACGGTCCAATCAAGGAGGAGGTGTACGTAGAGCAACCACCGGTTTTGAAGATCAAGAATATCCTATGTGTTTAAATTGCATAAAGCTCTCTATGGCCTAAAACAAGCTCCTAGAGCTTGGTATGAGTGTCTTAGAGACTTTCTTATTGATAATGGCTTTAAGATAGGCAACGAAGTTTATACTCTTTTCACAAAGAATGTAGATAATGATCTCTTCGTGTGCCAAATATATGTCGATGTCATTATATTTGGTTCTACTAACAAATCTTTTTGTAATGAGTTTAGTAAGATAATGACTGATAGGTTTGAGATGTCCATGATGGGAGAATTGAAGTTCTTCCTAGGATTTCAAGTCAAGCAACTCAAGGAAGGCACACTCATTAGTCAAACAAAGTACACACAAGACATACTCAAGAAGTTTGACATGGACAAGGCCAAACCCATCAAGACTCCAATGGCAACAAACGGGCACCTTGACCTCAATGAAGATGGACCAAGTGTGGATCAAAAGATATATCGCTCTATGATTGGTTCATTGCTTTATCTTTGTGCATCTAGGCCCGATATCATGCTTAGTGTATGTTGTGTGCAAGATTTCAAGCGTCACCTAAAGAATGTCATTTAACAGACGTTAAAAGGATCCTAAGATATCTAGTTCACACACCTAACCTAGGATTATGGTATCCAAAGGGGTCTAAGTTTAATCTCATCGGATACTCCGATGTGGATTGCGCCGGATATAAAATAGATAGAAAAAGCACCTCAGGGACTTGTCAATTTTTGGATAGGTCCCTAGTATCGTGGTCATCCAAGAAACAAAACTCCATAGCTCTCTCCACAACCGAGGCGGAGTACGTTGCAGCCGGAAGTTGCTGTGCTCAACTTCTTTGGATGCGACAAACACTAAGGGATTATGGTTACAATATGAGCCACATTCCACTCCTATGTGACAATGAGAGTGCCATTAAGATAGCCCATAATCCTATTGAGCACTCTAGGACCAAACATATAGACATCTGACATCACTTTTTGAGAGATCATTCTATAAAGGGGGACATAGCTATCTCACATGTAAGAACCGAAAAACAACTAGCCGATATTTTCACCAAGCCACTAGATGAAAAACGATTTTGTCAACTTTGAAATGAGCTAAATGTCCTAGACTCTAGGAATGTGAGTTGAAATGTTGTGCATCTGAATGCTAACAATTAGAAGTCTTTCAAAAAATTTCACAAATTTCAAAAATATGCACGATTGTGAAAAACTTGTTCCCTCTCTAATTCTTCTCTCATATTATTTTTGGCTATATTATGGTCATCATTTAATTATGTGTTTTGATATATATATATATATATATATATATATATATATATATATATATAGAGAGAGAGAGAGAGAGAGAGACCATAGCTGCCTAATAGAAGGTGCAAGTAAATTCACCGCAACCACGGGCAAAATTCTAATATATAAGAATTCCTCAGCCTCTAAGATCGGACTTGTCCGCCCTGAAAGCTGGACAAGTCCGGGTATCCTAAATAGTCCGAGATGCAGCAAACAAGTCCACAACGGACTAGTCCGGACTGCACCCGGACAAGTCCGGACTGTAGACTAGTCCGGACCTAGTCCGACAGACCGGACTAGTCCGGCCCCTGGAGACTTAACCTCCAAAAGTCGGGCTGACCCCCTCCCTCTCTCTCATTCACCTCTACTCCACTCCTCTCCTCCAAAACTCGCCCCCGTTGGCGATTTTGGAGCTCTCCCTCAAATCCCTCAAAGGAATCCTCGATTCAAGGCTTGTGGAGTGCGGGAAATACTTCTCTGACCATCTCCGCTCCTTCGGTCTGTGGATTTCATCAAATTTCTTCACTCTAAGGTACTTTTTCACCTAACCTTGATTTTTCACGAAACTCTTGTTTCTATGTCATACCTTTAGTGCCTTAGGCCTTCCCTGATGCTCCTACGCCATATTGTTGCAATCCCTCGTAGCATTGCATCTAATTGGATGAATTAGTGATCAAGTGACTTAAATTGGAGTTTAAAACTGTAGAGTCCGTACTAGTCCAGACTCCAACCGGACAAGTGCGGCCTGGGCGGACTAGTCCGCCCCTGGCCCGGACAAGTCCGACTTATACAGTTTTAGCCCCTAACTTTGGTAATGTAAACTATTTCAAACGCAACGCTCTCGCATATAAGCCTTTGCTTTCATCTATCACCAGATCATGTCAGGATCTCGAGACAGTCCTCTTCCAAATCTCGAGGCCGAAGCGGCTCGCCAAGCCGCTTATCGTGCGGCAGCCGAGGCAGAGGCAGGAGAGGCTGCAGCAAGGGAGGCTCGGACAAAGAAATGGGCCAGAGAAGCACAAGGCTCTCAGTCCTTTGATCCTCCAAGGAGGAAGAGGCTAGTGACCTTGAAGGAGGAACAACATGCTGAGTCCCAAAGATCAACCCAAGACAAAGGAAGAGGCAAAGCAGTTGATCCTCCCAGAAAAAAGGCCTTGGCCAACAGGGGACTCGTCATTCGTGACAACCCTAGACGGGGAAGGGAGAATCCCCCACAAGGACCTATTGGGCCACTCGAGAGGGCACCTCCTATGCACAATCCAAACCGCCAACCCAATTCGGCGAGTGCAACCTTCAAATGGAAAGGAGCTGACAAAGCCAGAAGGTTCAGAAAAGAGGAGTTTTACAAATATGAGAAGTCCACACCAGACCCTCGTTTCTGGTGTGACTTCCATTGTGACTACTACCGGCTCGTCTATCTCCCAATGAAGACACCGGTAGTTGATGCTCAGTGGGTGGATTGGCAATACATGGCAAACAAGAAGCATCAAGCTTTTCATGCAATAATTGAAGCAACAGAACACCATGGGATCAAGGACTTAATGGATTTTAAGTATGATTGGAACATTGAGGTGATAGTCCAATTCTACACCACCTGCTACTTCCACACCTATGGAAATAGAAAAATAACCTGGATGACAAATGGTGTGATGTACTCAGTGTTGTATGATGAATTTGCTAGGATTCTTGGACTTGAGGAGCACTTGAACTATGAGATCATAGTTCACAATGAGAGGACCTTGGGAAAGGATGACTTGGACTTCATGTATCCCTCATACCTCACCTATGAGCCATCCTCAACCCACAACATCAAACCCTTCTTTGGAGTGCTAAACAGAATTCTGAGAAAGACTCTAGCTCCAAAGGATGAGGATGCGGAGATGATACAAGGGTATCTCAGGAACTTTGAAGCTACTCAATGAAGAAGAACGATTCAACGTCTTCGACTACATATACAATGACATCTTCAACATCTCCTACACCCCGAACAGGTCCTGTGGATATGCGCAGTACATCATGTGCATGATAGAGAAAGTCACAGGCCTGGAATTTGCCAAGGATGTGAAGCATAGGAAGCTACGTCCACAGATGTCGATTCTCCTTCCTCGCCCTCCTACGTATTTGGGCAGGAGCTCCTCTGCAGCTCCATCCTCCTCAGCTGGGCCATCTGTTCCTCCATCTTCGAGTGGCTCCTCTAGTGGGCTCCTCAAAATATTCAAGGCCATTTTCTCCTCGTGCCGGAAAGTGGAAGTTCGCACGCAGAAAATGAAGCAACGCCAAGAGAAGTATCTCAAAGCAATGTGCGACAATATGGAGATACCTATGTCTCCACCGTCATCTGACGATGACGAAGTGACAGAGTTTCCCACTCTCACCGAGGATGAGCTTGCCTACTTTGGTTCCTCCTTTGCTGCTCCTCCTACCTCCCACACTCATCAAGAGGATGACAATGAAGACGAAGATGAGGACGAGGAAACTCAGAGTGACCAAGACGAAGATCAAGATGGAGATGATAGCGATTAGGTCTTTCTCTCTTTTCTTTCCCTTTTTGGTGCTTTGATGCCAAAGGGGGAGAGAATAAGGGGGAGTAGTCTAGTCTAGCTCTAGTCTAGTCTAGCTCTTTAGTCTTTAGTCTCACTCTTTCACACTCACTTTATGTTGGTTTGTAATAACTATGCCATATTATACCACGTTATGTTATTTTGTAATGACTATGCCATTTTATGTCTTCATATTATGCCATATTGAGATGATTTTGTTTGTAAACGTTATATCTTCCTTAATGCGTTTAATGGTCACTTTATCACATCACACTTAGTCACCCCACCATAACACGTGTATGTATGAAATCCCCAAAGAACTCACTCTTGTGCATATTTTTTCCTTGACAATCTCTTGTGCACACATTAAGGGGGAGTGAATAATACACACATGTGTTATGAAAAAAATCTGTTATATCTATTTACCGAGAATCTTAATGTGTTGTCATCAATTACCAAAAAGGGGGAGATTGAAAGTGCATCTAGGTAATCCCCGTGGGTTTTGGATGATTGATGATGACAATTAAGATGCTAATGAGTTTTACTGAGTATGAGCACAGGTGCTTATCAAAAGGAATGGATGTGGAGTCTCTCAAGAAGCAAAAAGGAAAAGAAGAAGACTCGCAAGAGTAGAAACAGATTTTTTCTACTGAGTTTCACATTTTCTAGTTGTGTACAGGGTCTCCTCTTTTAGAGTGCTTGAGAATCATTAGAGAGCCCAAACTAAAGTTAGAAAGTTAGAATAGTGAGAGGAAGTAGTCATAGGTATGGCTGAAAAAGGGAAGATTGGACTTGTCCAGACTATGGGATGGACTAGTCCGTTCTAATCCGGACTACTCCGTTATAAACCGTACAAGAAGTCCCTGAGTAAGTTTGTACTTGTCCGTTTAAGGCCGGACTAGTCCGTTGTCGAGTGAGTCTGACCCTATGTGAGACTAAGTCTCAGAGAGCCGGACTAGTCCGCCCGTGGGGCCGAACTAGTCCGCTAAGCGGACTAAGCCGCTTGGGTCCGAAGAAGGAGTCTCTGAGTGACCTCAGACTAGTCCGCTCCAAAGGCCAGACTAGTTCGGTCCCTTCAGACTATCCGGGTTAGGACGGAACAAAGGTTCCTATGTGAGCTCGGACTGGTCCGGAGTTGGCAGGACTAGTCCACAGTCCTAGATTAGAGAGTTTTCGAGACTAAGTCTGGTAAGACCGGACTAGCCCGCCCTTGGGGCCGGACTAGTCCGCCCCTACTATACTAGTCCGTTCTCATATGGAACAAAGGTTGCTAACTGAGATCGGACTAGTCCGCTCTTGACCGGACTAGTTCGGGATTTTATGACCGTTTAAATCCAACGGTCACGAGACTTTAGTTGGTAGCCTTGTGACGTGAGTGGTCCCTCAAGAACAGACTAGTCCGGCGTTCGGACCGGACTAGTCCAGCATTTAGTAGGTAACTGCTAGATGCCGGGATTTCTATAAAACGAGACCCCGGCTGAGAATTGTAGGGACAGAAAACCAAGTGCTGAAAACTCATTCCTAGAGCTCTTCTAAGCCTCTTTCCTCACCTTCTAGACCCCTAAGATTGGATCTTAAGGAGTTTGTGGTTTTGTGAGAGGAAAGACGTGGTGATCGACGTTTGAGCTCTCGGTTTGACTCTCTTGCATTCTAGTTGTGAATTTGAGTTCTTGGCTGAAGTATTTTGATTCCTAGAACTGCTAGATTGTTATAGGGAGCCTCAAGTTGTGAGTAGCCCCTAAGAGCATTGTATTCACATTTGATTGATAGTGAAAGAGCCTGGGCTTGATCTTGGTGATCGCTCGGTGAGGGAAGGGTTGGAAAAGACCTGGTCCTTTATGGACTCCTCAACGAGGACGTAGATTCCTGTGTGGAATCAAACCTCGGGATAAATCGTGTCTCTTGTTTCCTTTACCTTCTCGCTCGTTCACTAAAATTACTTATTAAGCTTTCATCTTGTTCAACACTTGTGAATTGTTGTGCTGTCTCGCAATTTAATCATTCACAACTAATTAGTGAGATTGTAAGACTACTACATATGTTCCGCATAAACTTAAAAAGGAAACCTAGAACTCAATTTTATACCTAGACCGGACTAGTCTGGCCTCCTTCAAGTTTAATACGCTGTTTGCAATACTTTCAGGTTTTATTAGCCTATTGACCCTCCTCTAGGCAACTTTCAAGAACAGTGCGAACCGTCGCCGACTTCATCATCAGGCTGAAAGTCTCGTCGTAGTTGAACCCGGGGGCACTGAGTGAAGCCTCGAAGAACCCACCGGGCCTTATACCGCTCCAGAGATCCATCCAACTTCTTCTTATGTGTGAAACCCACTTTCCTGTGATAATATTGCCACAACCAGGACGCGGAACCAAGTCCCAGGTCCGGTTGGCAAGCAGGGACGCATACTCTTCTTCCATAGCCCGACGTCAGTGAGGATCGGTGAGGTCGCTATGGACAGAAGAGGGGATAGGTGAGATGGGTAAAGAGATAGGTGTTGGGGAGGTCGTTGAGGAGAGGACAACCCTGGAGAACCGCTAAACCGGCCGGGGAACCCTAGCTGCCCGTCGGGTCACCATTGGGTGAACGCGACGGGGGTCTCGGGGGAGCAGGGGGGCTGGTACACCGTAGGCTCTAGGCTGGAAGAAGCCTGTGTACCAACCAGCGCTCGTCGCTGATAGACGAGAGCAGGGTCCGCATACTGCAGCACAGGAGCCACGCGTCGTGCAGTAGTCAATGTCGGAGATGCCGGGGCCGCGCGTGGTGCGACGGGCGACGTCGGGGACACCAGGACCGCGCATGGCACAGCGGGCAACATCGGGGACGTCGGGGCTGCGCACGACACGGCAGGTGACGCCAGAGCCTCACGTGGCGCAGCAGAAGATGCGGCAGGTGACGGCGTAGCCGCGCGTGGCGCAGCGGACGATGTTAGAGACGCCGGGGCCGAGCGTGGTGCAACGGACGACATCAGGGACGCCGGGGCCGCACGTGGCCCAGCCGTTGGCGTAAAGAACACTGGGGACGCGGGAGGCACTACTACCGGGGCCGTGCGTGGCACAGCGGATGACGTCGGGGACGCCGGGGCCACGCGTGGCGCAGGCAGTGGCATCAAGGATGCCAGGGCCATGGGAGGCACGGCAGATGGTGTCGAGGACACAGGGACCGTGCTTGGCGTAGTGTGTGGGTAGCCTGCAAGAGGTAAAGAACAAGGTCGTTGTATAGGAGCGGCCTTAGGGTCAGTAGAGAAAATGGAATCCAACTCGGCGACCAAGTTAGAGGACGAAGCGGAGAAGGGAAAGGAAGACTTGTTGAAGACAACGTGTCGAGAGACCAAGATACGACGGGTGGTAAGGTCAAGGCAACAATGCCCCTTATGGTAAGGGGAGTACCCAAGGAAGACACACTGAGCCAAGCGAGGCGCAAGCTTATGGAGAGCTGTGGCAGAGAGGTTAGGGTAGCAAGCGCACCCGAAGACTCGGAGGAGGTCGTAAAGAGGGGTGGTGTTGAACAGAGCGAAGTGAGGGCTGGGAGCACTAATCGCCTTAGTAGGAAGGCGATTAATGAGGAAAGTGGCGGTGTGAAGATCCTCTGCCTAGTAAATAGCAGGGGTGGAGACCTGGAATATTAGAGAGTGCATGACATCGTTGGTGGTTCGAATCATGCGTTCAACCTTGCCGTTTTGGGGGGAAGTGTAAGGTCAATACATACGCAACTGAACCCCATGAGAGAGCAAGAATTCACGGAACGCCGAATTATCAAACTCGCGTACATTGTCGCACTGGACCACCCTGATCATGCACCCAAACTGATGAGTTGTTTAGGCCCGATCTTCCGAAAGGTAGGTCGATTGAAGTGGAGATCTCAACGTTGATGATCCGAGGAACTCGAGCAGACCCGAGCACCTCTGCAATCACTACACCACTGCTCCGTTGGTTATCAACCGTGCTTCACGCGCTTGACCTCGCCAAGAAGGCTATCCCTGCAGGTGCAACCGAGAACACAAGCAAGAACGACGAAGATGCAATCTGAAATTGCAAAATTGGGGTCTCACAAGTCGCAGAACGGTGAAAGTGTTTAATCTAAGCAAAACCCACCAAATATGGCCGGCGGCTACAGTATTTAAAGGCCAGGGATCGACCATAAGACCTTTAGACGCGTCCCTAATGGACTCATACGGGATACAAGGCCCAAAAGCCCAATACGGTGGTGCAACACCGGACAGAACTCCGAGTTCAACTTGTTTCGACAACTCCCAACGACTCCAGGTGAATTTTAATGTGGGACCAGAACCATTGCAAAGTTTATTTTCTCATATTTCCATGCATATGTGGAACGTCAAAAACGGAGTCCATATGCATCTTGGGCGTCCATTTTAAGATGTACTGCTCCTGGACTCCGAGTTGAACTCGAGTCCGAGTTGGTGACTGTTTCCATCAACTTGTGGACGTCCCATCTGATTCTCCACGTCCCCAGATCCTCCTCACTTTACTTGTTGATCATTTCCATGGTTCCTAATAACAATTAAATCATTCAATAGCAATCCATTCTCAAAATCACATGGATAGGAAGTTAGGAACGAGTTCACATGCTGATTTAGTAACCGTGCTCGTCCTCTTGTGATTGGTCCTTGTATATCAATGTGAGTATCCACTGTTGTGATGTTCTCATCACAAACTGGGTGGACACCCAAACGAAGAAGTGAGAAAGAGTGACAAACGTATCAAACTTCAGTCCTATGGGAAAAGTCCACGAATAGTGTGAAAAATCATCAACAATCACCAAGTAATTTTTATAGCCGGAAACACTTAGAATAGGTGATGTCCAATGATCATAGTGAATCGATAAAAAAATGCACTCGACATGAGTGACAGAGTGTGAGAAAGGAAGCTGAACATGGCGACCTAACTGACAAGCATGGCACAAAGACTCGTGAGTACCCCTAGCACACGAAATCACTGAGCTACTAGACAACTTTGACATGACATCAACACCGGGGTGGCCAAGCCGACGATGCCAAGTAGACGAAGAAGCTGTCATAGCCAGGCAAAAAGGCGTAGACGGAGCGGAAGCAGGAAGACGAAGCGTGTACAGGGGCCCCAAACTCTCATAACGGAGAAGAAGACGTCGGGTAGTAAGATCCTTCACAGATAAACCAGAAGGATCAAACTCAATGGAAACATGGTTGTCAGTAGTAAAACGACGAACAGAAAGAAGGCACTGGATGATGTTAGGAGAAACAAGAACATCACGAAGCTGAATAGAACCCGACAAACCTGAGTCACCTACTTAGGTGACCAGAAGAACAGACTCGTTTACAAAAACGATAGATGAAGGATGAGAAGGGTGGGAAGGGTGGGTAGAAGAGGGTATACCAGCGTCAGGGTGGTGTAGTACGAAGCTCCGGAGTCCACGAGCCAGTCAGGACCAGGTGGTGTGAGGCCCAGCATGCTGAAAGAGGACGCGAGCGACTGCTGGTCCCATGCTTGAGGTGAGTCGTGGTGCTGCACTGAGGACTCAGGCTGGCCGACTGGGTTCCCTGAAGCCCAGTGGGTAAGAGCGGACGGCCTGGCCGCAGGGTAGCTCAGCCCGCTAGTGGTCGGAGTCCACTGCCCACCAGCTGTGTAGACAGGTCCGCCATAAGCCAAAGTGACCACATAGGCCGGCTGAGGACGCGACGGACGTGGTGGAGTAAGACCCGGAGACGGCCCAGGCCACATGGAGATCTGGCTGGACCACGGGTTGTAGGGTGTGGGCCAGGTCACACCACCCTGACCCGTACCACCGCTACTTCCACCAGTAGTGCCTACACCAGCACTGCCACCACCACCGCCACAACCACGCCCACCACGCTTGCCGTGATGACAATTACCACCACCAGAGGTACCAGGAGCCCCTGGGATGGTAGGTGGACGCGGAGGATGTCCCTCGAAGCAGCGGGTGGTGGAGGAGGGCACGAGGATGACACAGAGCCGTAGAGGGCTGTGGCAGGCGAGGAAGCGACGGAGCCACCAGAGGTAGTCTTCTCAAGCTCGAGATCCGACCAGACCTTCTCGAAGGTCGGGAACAGCGTCTCGCGAAGGAGCCACGAGCCAAGGTGGATGTAGCACTCGCTCAGGACCTGAACGACGAGGGAGCTATCCGGGACGGGCTCTCCAAGTCACGAAGGGCATCCGCCATACCCTTCATCTGGCGACAGTAGGCAGAGATGGAGAGGTCGCCCTGAAAGGTGGTGCCAAACCGTGCTCGGATGTGAAGATCTCGAGTCGCGCGGTTCCCCTGGAAGTGCTGCTCGATGATCAGCCACGCCTGATGAGCAGTTCCTCCACCGTGTTAGCCGACTATGTACTGCAGCTCCTCAGAGAGAGACCCAAGGATCCAAGCAAGAACCAGACTGTCCATGCTGATCCAGGAGTCGTCCAACGGGGAATCATCCCTTAGGACGTGGTCGTCAAGACAAAACCGCCTCAACGTCAGGAGAAGCAGGCTGCGCCATCTGGCGTAGGTGGTGGAGTTGGAGCTGAGAACAACCGGAACGCGAGTCCGGATGTTCTGGATACCAGCAGCCTGAGCATGGAGGGCGACGACGAGGGAAGCCGCGTAGGTGCTGTAAGGAGCGCCAGCTCCCGGAGGGAGATCGTGGGTGGCACTCCACTGCTGGCGTGGGGACTCCTCGAGCTGGTGGGTGAGAGCCGCCATGGACGCCCGTTCCTGCTCCATGGCTAGAATGCGGGCCCGCTCACACTCATGAGACACAGCCAGAGCGGCGGCAACAACGGAGGTGGGGGCTGCATTGCCGTTCTGCCCAGCACCGATGGTGGTGTCCACGACTTCTGGATCGTTGAAGAAGGCAAAGGTGGCGGCCGACAGTGAGGAGAGGCCAAACATCACCGGCGTCCCGCATGGTACAGTGCTCGGTGAAGACGGCGGCGCGTGCAGGCCAAATCCCGGCGGTGGCACGCCGGCCCACGTGGCAGCGGCGGCTGCAGGCCGGCTAGATCTGGTCGTGGCAGGCCATCCCAGGGCCACGGTGGAGAAGATGGGAGTGCCCAGATCAGAGGCGGTGGCAGCAGCCCGAGCTGAGACAGAGGATGCGGCGACGCCTAGGACAGCAGCGGTGGCGGCCCGATCCGCAGCCAGGGCGACGACGGTGTGAAAGTTGCCTAGAGGGGGTTGAATAGGTGCAACACCTGAAATTCGGCATGATAAAAACTTATTAGTTTGCAGAGTGTGAACTAGTCCGGCCAGGGGGCGGACTAGTCCGGTCATAGAAAATAAAACGCCAAAGCAAAGATTCTCAGAAGTTTTTCACTGATCTACTTGATAGGTAATGAAGTACTATAACCCAACAATCTAGTAGTGAGGTTGACCGAGAAAGCAATTGACTAGAACTAGGTGGATCGCAAGACTTAAATGATAAGTGTGAAGAACCCTAAAGCGATCTAACAAAGAACGAGAGACAAATCGAAAATGCAAGACACACGATTTATCCCGTGGTTCAGCTTCACGAAGAAGCCTACGTCCATGTTGAGAAGTCCACAAAGGACCGGGTTGCTCTCAACCCTATCCTCACCAAGCCACCACAAAGGTTGGCTTGTTCTTCCACTAGATCACAAAGAAATCACAACGATTCCTGGGGCAGCATACAAACTGAGGCTCCCACAAGAATACAGCTTAAGAACTTGCGAACTAGCACCCACAACAACTCAACTCCACCAGTCACAGTGAGAAAATCAACCAAGAGCTCAACACTAATCATACCCCTATTTCTCCTCTTCCCAAATCTCACAAACCCTCAAGATTCACTCTTAGGGCTGAAAGAATTGAAGAGAAATGGCTAGGAAAGTTCTAGGAAGGCTATGGTAGCGCTAGGGTTCGAGTTGATGCCTTAGAGGCCCGGGGATCCCCCTTTTTATTGGGGTCCCAGTAACTAGCCGTTGCCACCAGAAAAAGTCTGGACTAGTCCGTCCTGTGGGGACCGGTGATGTCACACTTCACAAGTTACAAATTTCATCGCCTCCTTTGAATTCAAACGATGACATCACCACGGACTAGTACGTCCAACAAAGGACTAGTCCGATCTCACATGGAACCTTTTGTTACGGTTGAGAACGGACAAGTCTGGTCCTCCGGACTAGTCCGGACTCAAAGGGCGGACAAGTCCAGCCATCCAGGACTTAGTCCCAGCAGCCACCCTCAACTTCCAAACAGACTAGTGTGACCCACAATGGACTAGTTCGATCTCACACATAACCTCTTGTTCCTGTTAGAAATGGACTAGTCTGAGAGAGAAGACTAGTCCAGCCCTCAAGAGCAGACTAGTCCGGTCCTTCAGAACTTAGTTCTTGAAGGACTCAGACACACTCACCACGGACTAGTCCGTTCCCAAACGGACAAGTCCAAAATCACACATAAACTCCTAGTTCGTCTAACATCGGATTAGTCCGATGCTGCCGGACTAGTCTGTGAGACCTATGTGTGCTGAATACATTGGCTATGACGATAAAAGTTTTGAATTCTCCCAAAACACTTTTTTGTCAAGGTCTGACTCTAGGTTCGAGCTCTGACAAGATCCGACGTAAGGTCCGACTTGCTATGCCTAAGTCTGACATGTGTTTGGTTAGCTCCGGCGGTAGGTCCGACTAGCTTTGGTAAGTTCCGGTGCTAGGTGCTGCTAGCTTTGGTAAGCTCCGGCTCAAGGTCCGGTTAGCTTTGGCAAGGTGCGGAGTTAAATAGCAATGGTTCTGTTTTTACCATGCAAATGTTTCAAACTTGCTTTACATCTATGGAAAGTTTGCTTAGTATTCTTTTAATAAGTTTTTCATGTGTTATGGCTGTTTATGGTGGTTAACATTTTGCTATGGTTTGCAACATGATTATGTGAGGTGTTCACGTAAGGTGTTGTGGTTTTCGGAACTAACGTGAGTCAAGTCGCGGACTTGTGCTCGAAAGTATTAGTTGTTTATTCATGTGCAGGTGTTTCTTGAGTTCAATATATGGCTGGTGACAGGATCCATTGAACTAGTCTTAGGGAGAAGATGAGGTTCAACAACCAAGTTCGGGAGGAATTATTGTTGATTTGATCGAGAGGTCGCGCAGCATGTTTGCATCAAGAACAATGCATTTGAAGGTATCGTGGACGTTGTTTAAAGGTGTTTGCACATGTGCAAGGAGTGCATGGACATGGAAACATGGTTCCAAGGTGTGATGAAGAGATGTGGACGTAAAGAATTGGTAGGAAAGGTCCAACCGGCTGGATTATGGACTCAGGCTGCGGCTGAGTCGGTTATGGCTCAAATATGGAAATAGTTGAGTTGGTTATGATAGGATTTCATGTGGGACACAAAGTTGAGTTGTTTTAGGAACGTGGGATACGTTCCTACAGTGTTTTGAAGTCTTAAGATTGCTTCTATCTGCGTATAGAAGAGTCTTGAGCAGTTATGGAAAGTTTCGATTCAGAAACTGAGTAGGATTAGAGTCATAGTTTGAATTGGGTTTGCCTCCGGGCTGGTTATATAAGCAAGGGAGGCCAGAGCTCGTGGTATGACGACCTTGGGCTGTTCCTATTATGTTTTGATCAATAAAGTTCATAATTTAGAGGAGCTTTTATGCCTTGTTCGTCCGACTTATTTTTGTCAAGTCTTTCTCGTCGAGTTTCTGGACAGCACGACAGTGCTTCGGTGTTTTGATCATAACTCGAGTTTTACAGATCCAATTGATGTGATTCTTTTTGAGTTGTCTTCAAAACTTGATTATATATCATATGTGAAAATTTCACGGTCATTGGATTTTTAGTTTCTGATCTACACGAGTTTATTTGCAGTGTTGCGGATCTGGTTTTTACTCGAGTAGAACAGATTGACCCTCGTTTAATCTTTCGATCATACTGTGAGTTTTTCTTGACAGATTTCTGTGATTCTTGTTGTTGTGTCTTTGTGACTTAATTCTCTATAATATATACCACTTTTGTCATGGTTGAACACGTTTAGATCAGTCGCATACACGGTTTCTTTAACAGATCGATTTTCTGCCGAGGGGTTTTTTGTTGCTTCCGCTAAAAAGATTTAAATCTACCATTCACCTCCCTCTGGTAGCTTTTCACGTGCTCGTCGATCCTACATTTGGTACCAGAGCCACGGTGCTCTAATATTTTTGATTTTCATGTGTTTTGACTAATCATCATGGAGAAATACTCCGCAAAACCTTGTGTGTTCAGTGGCATTGATTTTCAGGTTTGGATGACACGTATGGAGGCTTTCATCCAGGCGCAAGGCTTCAGAATATGGGAAAAGGTGTACAAGCCTTATTGTAAAATCCCCAAAAGTGGTAGCAAGAAAATTCAGCTCATGTACACTTATGAAAAATGAGGGGAATTAAAACCTTGGATTTTAATGGGGTAAGTTCAAAGTGAGGGTTAGACTTCCAAAAACTTCCAAACATGGGGATCTAAATGCACAGCTTAGATTTCCATAGTCCAAATATTTAACCTTCCAAATTCCAGCTCATTTGTAGGATTTTCAATATTTGTTTGGAATTAAAAAGAGAAGCCCTTTAATCTGAATTTTAAATTCAGTTTCAAATCCCAATTGCCTCAATTTGTCAATTTGGGTCCACAAAGGTGTTCTCCATATTTAAACTAGCAGCCATGCCAAAAATAAGAAATTTTGGAGTAGGTTTGTTGTTCAAATCTAGGGTGACACAAACACCCTTCAAAATTCAAATTTGAAATTTGAACTTGGACCAAACTTGATCAAATGCAGCATGGAAGTCAAAATTTGGATTCTCCATATTTAACTTGGCTTCCCTGCAAATATCTAGAATTTTTGGACAAAAGTGGGTGGCAGAAATAAAAGATCAGAAATATTAAAGTGGAGAAGAGGGGATGACATGTGGGGCCAGCTGATCAGTGTCCACCGAGCCAACGTCGGTTCTTCTGATTTCCTCCGCAGCCGCCACGGCGACGCAGCGCGCCATGGCGACGCCGTTGCTTGGCGCCGAAGCCACCGTTTTGCTCGGTGCAGCTGGGCTCAAGTCGCGCGCCGAAGCATCTGTCAGAGCTCCCCCTCACTCGGTGCTAAAACAGAGAATGTTGCTCCCTCTGTTCTCTCCCGAACGCAAACTCACCGTTCCTCTGCTCTCGCTGCGCTAGCCCGGGTTTTCTTCGGTCAGACGAGGTCGCCGGCGGTGCGGGGTGGCGCTGTCCAAGCTAGAGGCAGCTGCGTTTCCCCTCCAGCTGCGATCACAGTCTAGTTACTCCGAGCTACCGAAAGAACTGCCGCACGTCTACCCCAGAATCCTTCGCCAAGGTGAAACCATAGCCTAATTTCTTTGGCCCGATGCTTCTACACGACCTAGCGCAGCCCCTCGATAAAGAACCGTCGGAAACCATAGAGAAATGAAGCTGTAGGCTGAGTTTTTCTGGCCGCCGACGCACAACCCTAGCTGCAGCGAGCTACACTTTGCACGAGTTTTCACCCACCTTTGTATGCAAAAACATGTTCCTCACATCACCCTGGTGCTTGCGGTGCTCTCCCCAACCGGAATACTCGCCTGCCATGCGAGAACGACGGCGCCGGGGTGGAGTTTGCCGCTGTCAACGTCGGGGAGGTATTCCCAGCCATCTAGCGCCGCCGCTGACCTTACAAGCGTGTTCCTCGTCAGGTTTTGGGCACAGGCAGCGAGATTTGGGCCATCTAGGGCACTGGGTGATCGTTCCGGTGAGGTGCCGCCGCCGTTCCGGCGAGGGGACTGCCCGGGCGCGAGGTAGACGAAGGTGAGGGCCTGCCCCACCTGTCAGTGGCACCGGTTGAGCGCCGGATCGGGGTGCAGCTCAGGATCTGCTGTGGCTGCGCGAGTTAACTCCGTAGCCCCCGGTGTTGCCGAAATCTCACTGGTACGATTTAAAACAGTGGACCCAGCCCAATTATTTGAAGTTTCTGTTAGGGAAATAATTCCAGAAATTAGCTGATCCTTCCAAGCTCATAACTCTGGGTAGAAAGCTCCAAAACTAGCGAGACCAATTTTTTTGGAATCCTCAAGAAGAGTACTTCACAGGGAAACCAATTTTAGGCTATGAAAATGCCCAGGAATTTCTGTAGAATTGTTTTTAGCATATCCTCTAGGGATTTATTATAGGGGCAATTCTTTATGAAATATTCCCAAATTTGGGCAGCTAGTCGTTTTCATAGTAACTGATCTCCAGTAAAAATTTGAGCTTCATTGGAGTTCATTTGGTAGGCTAAATTTCTTTCCAAAGTTCAGCCTTTAATTGGAAATTCCAAATTAAACAGAAGTTTTTTCAGAACTCCTGTCCAACTTCAAAAATTCATATATCTCTCATGGTAGCTCCAAAAATGGTGAAACAAATTCTGTTAGAACCATGGAGACTTACCCTAATCAGATCTTCCACTATTAGCTATGTCAAAGCTCCTTATTTGGGCTCAAAATTCAGAGAAGCATTGTACTTGTAGGAATTTTAAAGACTACATTGTGCAATGACATGTCTCCAAATTTGGCTCAAATAATCCTTAGAGAGTCTAGTATCTACTGTAAAAATCCCAAAGCCAATTAAGGACACTAAATAGCAATAGTTATGAATAGTAGTTCAATTCTTATAAATCCTTAATACTTATACATCTATTTTGCTACATTTCATTTAGTGACCGAAGTTGAGGACGCACCGGAGCCTTTGGACGTCCTCCCACCTGAAGTTGACTTCCCATCTAACTCGCAACCAGGCAAGCCCCGGTTTGCACTTAAGTACCTTTTATAAAGCTTTTTATTTGTATCACTTATGTCTAGGGTGAATGTTTGCATTAGAGTTAGGGTGATTGAAACCCCACTTGCATAACCTTTTAAATCCTATGGAGGGTTGGGTAGTTTACAGACTCGACGAGTAGAGAATGCCTTGCTAATATGCTTAGGATCTCGGTAAAAGTCGAGTAGTTGGAATCTACTCGCGAGGTAAGGTTTTATCACACGGTTTGGTCAGAATAGAAAATGGCTTAAAAGTGGAGAAAATGAGACCCAGCAGGGGGATAGGAAGAAGTGAGCGGCGGTCTCACGTGCGTAGCCCTGTTGGTGTCGATTGAGAACCGAGTCGTGTGCGGGCCTGCTGAACAAGTATCGAACAGTACCGGATGGCATACTGACATAAGCAGGAAACCGATGTAAATGGTTAACCTGGGTGCCGAGGCTTACCCAACTGTAAATAGGAGTGGGTTGAGGGTAGCAAGCTGTAAATCTACCGGTGGGCACAGTCACGCTCCACGCAGGGACCTCCTGCCCATTACAGATGGACCGGTTCGGTATTTGGGTTGCCTTTGAAAGATTGTTGCATACAACAGAGTAGGAAGGGGTGTGGAATCACGCTTCTGAAAATGGGTGTATGCAACGTGTTGTCCGGATGTCTCCTGATTGCAATCACCGTCCCTCGCGGTTATTTGAGTACCGCTTGTTCACTGTTTCTTGACGTAGTAAGAAGTAAAGTAAGCCAGTGGAATGATAATATGCTGTGATGATATATTAATATTTTGGAAACCATGTTTGCTGTAGATGTAGAGCTAATTAAGTTTACTTTCCGCTTTGGGCATCACCACGTCGGGGGAAAGCGTTTCTTGTTTGATTGTGGACTTCTGATGTGAGGGCTGCCTAAGGCACATGAATTTGCTGCTATAAAACTGAAAGTAAGGGTTAACTTATAGGCGTGTCTTTGTTGCAAAGTCCTTTCTCCTAATTTACACAGCCTTGCATGTAGAGTTCCAGGCCTAGGCTAGACGGTTAAGCCTTGCTGAGCCATCGTGCTCACGGTTGCAATATTTGAGCTGTATGCAGGTGAGAGCTATGAGGAGGGTTCCGAGGATGAGGCGATGCCCCCGTCAGGGTACACGGCCGAGATGGAGCCCTGCACGCCGCCGTGATTTCTCCGGTTCCATGCTGCTAGCGTGTAGCGTCTCCGGGCTGGACGGATGCACTTTTGCATAGTTAGGATGAGAGGCTACTAATGTACATTACTTCCGCTGTATAGTTATCTTTTGTAAAAGACTTTCGCTGCTTTATATCAAATAAAAGTTTGTATGTTGTTCTCTAATCTTTTCGTGTGTGCTGTTGGGTGCCGCATCGCACGGCACCACCCTATGCGATCTTGGAGTGGGTGAACCACGGGGTGGTCCCCACACTTATGACGTGCCGCCAAATGATCAAGTCACGGCTACGAACATGAGAGATATCGACAACAACAACAAATCACGGAACTTGATCATACAAGGATTAACTCAAAGTGACTTCGACCGTGTTGCACACCTCCGATCTGCATACGATGTGTGGAAAGCACTTTGTGACTACCACGAAGGATCTAACATGATCAAGGAGGTAAGACAAGATATGTTCAAGAAATAATACATGCGCTTCAAGATGCAACCCGGTGAGTCAATCGATGACCTCTTTGCTCGCTTCAATAAAATTCTCAGCAACTTGCGTAGTGTGAACGTTAATTTTTCAGATGCTGAAAATGCTAGGCAATTACTAAGTGCGTTTGACATGTCAATTTGGGAGATGAAAGTTACATCTATTCATGAATCTACTGTCATGAGTACACTTACAATAGATGTGCTATATTTTAAGTTAAAAACTCATGAAATTGACATAATATCACGTAAGAACCCCAACAAGTCTCTTGCATTTGTTTCACAACATGACATGCCTAGCTCTAGTCAATATTCATCTTGTGGTACACTTTCTTTGTTGTCCTCTCTAACCCTTGAACAGATTGAAGAGTTTCCAGAGGAAGAACTTGCACTCATCTCTACTCGGTTCTCAAAAGCATTGCAAAATGTGAGAACTAGAAGGATAGGAAGTGCCGGACCTCAACGACGCTTTGAATGTGGTAAGACAGGACATTTTCGTACGGATTGCTCTAACCTTTCAGGTCCTACTTCCCATGTTGAAAAGCAAATTAGGACGAAGCACCCCTCTGCAAATGATAAGAAAAAGAAGAAGGGTTTTATAGGACGCCAATTGGTAAATAGTTTTATCTCCGCACTTCAAGAACTTGGCTCGAGCTATGTGGGCATTGGAAGTGACGAAGATGAAGATGATTTGGTAAGCTTATGCTTTATGGCGGGCAAGTCAAGTTCAAGTATGGAGGAGGCAGAACACAACAACGACAATGAAGAGGTATGTCCTACTTGCGAAGAAATGTGTGATGCTATTTGTCGTGCCACTGTTATAGTTAAGAAAAAGGACAAAAAGCTTAGGGACAATGCTGTTAAAATTGAGTCACTAGAATCTGAAATTAATCATTTGAAATCTTTGATTCCTAGTGATGATTCTTGTTCCTCATGTGATTTAATATATGAACAATTGTCCTCTCTAAGAAGTGCACATACCTCCACACTTGACAAACTTGAGTTAGATATTGAAAAGAACAGAGAGCTTGCTGCACTTAATGATAAAAACTTCAAAGATGCTTGTTGTTCTACAATTGATTTGCATTGCTCTACTTGTCATGATCTTAATAAGAAACTATAAGATGCTATGAATGAAATTTCCATATTGAACAATGCTTTATGTTCTTATGAAGTTAAGTATTGTTCCAATTGTAAATTAAAAGGAAAAACTTCATGTCAAAACTGCCTAGACTTGTCTAAGAGACATGAATAGGACACTAGAGCGGTTTTATAATGGGAATAAGAATCTGAACTTGCTGTTGAATTCTTCTAAATCTTGCATTGATAAAACTGGTTTAGTTTTTGATTCCCATGCTCATGCTAAAGCACATACACCTAAAATTGTAAAGTCATTAGAAAGTGGTTTGATTAAAACAGTTCCTAAACAAAAAGAAGTGGTTTTTTAAATCTACATAAGTGTTGTCTCATGCGGTTTCAAATAAACATGTTGTCTGCTCATCTAGACATGAACATAAAGTTAAATTTCATTGTACCTACTGTGGTAGATATGGTCATGTCATAGATTTTTGTTATATACTAGCTAAGCAACAAAAAAAGGAAAGAATGATTGCTAGATCACATAACAACTGTGCAAAACCTGTTGCGTTTGCTGAACCGAATTTAAGGAATATGCAACCTGCTGTAATGAGTCAGAAACATGAAAAGTTTGCTTCCGGACCTACTATTTTTAGTGCTACTCATGTAACACCTCGTAAGTCACTAGTTGGGTACAAAAATCCTCAAACTTTGGCTCATAAACATGCTGTTTTATCTCAGCCTTTGCGTGTTACTTCTGCTGGACGTCGTGCGACTCAGTACTGGATTCCTAAATGCCTTTTGACTAACCCTAGTATTGAGTCATCGACGTATTGTACTTCTATGTAGGTTACACGCTTGAGGGAGAGAACATTTGGATTGTGGATTCAGGATGCTCACACCACATGACCGGTAACAAAGAATGGTTCTCCTCCCTCTCTTTTGTGTCACATGTAGAAAATGTTACTTTTGCCGATAATTCTTCAACTCCTATAATTTCTAAGGATTTGGATAGAGTAAATAATCACTACACTTTAAAAGATGTGGCACTTGTTAAAATTTTGAAATATAGCTTGCTTTCTGTTTCACAATTGCTAGATGAAAATCTAGAAATTATTTCACTAAAAATGTTCCAAGGTTGTAGATTCAAATAGTGAGCTCATTTTTAATATGTCTCGGTTTGGAAGAGTTTTTAAAGCTGATTTTGATATGTCATCCTCTAAGCATAGATGTCTAGTTTCTAATGATTCAAAAGACTTATATTTTTGGCATCGTAGACTTGGTCACATAGGCTTTGACCATCTCACACGTGTTAGTTCTCTTGATTGCATACGTGGGTTGCCTAAGCTTAAAGGGGACAAAGAAATTGTGTGCTCTTCTTGTAGACACGCTAAGATGGTTGCAGGTTCACATGCTCCTCTCACAATGACCATGACAACTGAACCGGGTCACCTTTTGCACCTTGACACTGTAGGACCTTGACGTGTTCAATCCTTCGGAGCTAAATGATATGTTCTTGTGATTGTTGATGACTATTCTAGATACTCTTGGGTTTATTTTATGGCATCTAAGAATGAAACTTTTAGTCACTTTAGAACCTTCTTTCTTAGATTATCAATTGATCACCCAGGATCTTTAAAAGCAATTAGAAGTGATAACGGAACCAAATTTAAACATCAATCGTTTGATCACTTTTGTGCTAAAAATAGAATAGATCATTAATTTTCTTCACCGTATGTACCTCAACAAAATGGTGTTGTAGAGAGAAAGAACAGAAACTTAGTTGACATGGCTAGGACTATGCTTGATGAATATCAAACTCCTAGAAAATTTTGGGCTGATGCAATTTCAATTGCTTGTTATGTCTCAAATCATGTTTTCTTGCGTGCTAAGCTAGGTAAAACACCATATGAACTTTGGTTTGGACATAGGCCTAGTGTCACACACTTTTGGGTCTTTGGTTGCTAATGCTTTGTTAATAAACATGGTAATCTTGATAAATTTAAACCTAGATCCGTTGATGGCATGTTTCTTGGTTACCCATCTCATACTAGAGGCTACCGTGTGCTTTTACATGACAGTAACAAAATTGTGGAGACTTGTGAGGTTTCTTTTGATGAATCTAGCCTAGGTACTAGCTCTAAGATTGCAGGACTAGACCCATATCCGCAGGGGGAGAATATTTTCATCGAAGAAGATGAAGAAGTGAAGCTGCTGCCCGAAAATTCAGGAGCTAATGACATTGTCCCATCTCCTGATTTTGATTCACAACCAGCACCGATGACCACCATTGCTGGTTAAGATCGCCCTTAAGTCATAAGTTCTTAAATTTGTGATGAACATGAAGAAGAAGGAGCTTGTGAATTGTCTACTCCCCTCCGGTTCCTCAAAAGTCATCCTCCACAACAAATGATTGGAAGCTTGCACGAACGAGTGACATGGTCCAGGTTTTGTGATCCAAACTCTCACGCTCATTCTGCATTTGTTGCTTCTTTTGAACCCAAAGATATATCACACGCGCTCACTAATGAATCTTGGATTATTTCCATGCAAGAAGAGTTAGAAAATTTTGAAAGAAGTAATGTTTGGAAACCTGTACCTCCACTTCAAGGTCACACTCTAATCGGAACTAAATGGGTGTTTAAAAATAAACAAAGTGAGGATGGGGTTGTGGTTAGGAATAAGGCTAGGTTGGTTGCTCAAGGTTTCACACAAGTTGAAGGACTAGATTTTGATGAAACTTTTGCTCCTGTTACTAGATTAGAAGCCATAAGAATTTTGTTAGCATTTGCTGCATCTAAAGGTTTCAAGTTATATCAAATGGATGCTAAAAGTTCCTTTCTTAATGGCTGCATAGATGAGGAGGTTTATGTCAAGCAACCACCGGGTTTTGAAAATCCAAATTTTCCTAATCATGTTTACAAACTGTCCAAAGCCTTGTATGGTCCTAAACAAGCCCCTAGAGCATGGTATGATAGGTTAAAAATATTCTTACTTGAAAAGGGGTTTACCATGGGCAAGGTTGATAAAACTCTTTTTGTGCTTAAGCATGGCAATGACTTATTATTCGTTCAAGTGTATGTGGATGATATTATCTTTGGTTGTGCTTCTCATGATCTTGTGTCCAAGTTTTCAGCTATGATGAGTTCAGAATTTGAGATGAGTATGATGGGAGAACTCACATACTTTTTGGGGCTGCAAATCAAGCAAACCAAGGAGGGTACTTTTGTGCATCAAACAAAGTATACAAGATACCTTCTTAAGCGCTTCAACATGGACAAAAGCAAGTCTATTTGGACACCAATGGGTACAACAACGACACTTGAACTTGATGAAGATGGTGAATCCGTGGATTTAAAAGAATCTAGAAGTATGATTGGATCACTTTTTACCTCACGGCATCAAGACCGGACATACAATTCAGTGTATGTCTTTGTGCACGATTTTCAAGCTTCCCCACGTGCCAAGCCGTCAAAAGAATTCTCAGTTACTTACATTGAACTCAAGAATTTGGGATTCTTCTTCCTTCTTCCTCAACCGTTACTTTGACAGCTTTTTCGGATGCTGATTTTGGGGGTTGAAGAATTGATAGGAAAAGTACTTCGGGTGCTTGTCATTTTCTTGGTAATTCACTTGTTGCTTGGTCCTCTAGAAAACAAAATTCAGTTGCACAATCCACAGCCGAATCTGAATATGTAGCTGCTGCTAGCGCTTGCTCACAAATTCTTTGGATTGTTTAAACACTTAAGTACTATGGGGTTGATCTACATAGTGTTCCACTATTTTGTGATAACACTAGTGCCATTTGCATTGCTAAAAACCCCGTGCAACATTCGAGAACAAAGCACATTGACATTAGATATCACTTTCTCCGTGATAATATTGAAAAAGGAAACATTGTGCTTCACCATGTAGATACCGAACAACAATTGGCTGACATTTTTATAAAACCTTTGGATTTCATTCGTAGTGAAATAGGGGTTATGCATCCTCATGGCTTAAATTGAGGGGGAGTTTTGAAACTTGGGAAGTCTATGTGTGAACCTGAATTTAAAATAATATGAGCATAGTATTTCATACATATATGACTTTGTGATTCCTTTTATATGCTGAAAGTTCTTACTACATTACTCATGTTATACATTTTGTCGTTTTTGCCATGACTAGTAATTGGAATAATTATTTACACTAAATCTGGTCATGATCGAACTTTCTTGCTGTTTTAAACTTGTTGCATGCTCACAAGTGCTTTTAATAATGAAAAAAAATAATCAATCAACTATTCACATGTTGAGCTTTTATGTTCAAATGAAAAATTGAGAAAAAGATCAAGAGAATATGCATGCATCGCACTTCTACTTTTGAGATGGCTTATCATTGCACTTAGATATGTACTTGGAAGAAGTTGTGTATGACTAAAACCATGTACTTAAGCTTCTGATTGCCAAATGACATAGGCTTGGCTTGGTTGATTAGAATAAGGCTTATGCGGCATATAATCTCTTGCAAATGTCATATGATCAGAATTTGTGCTTTGAAAAATAATTAAAATGCAGCAACAAGTGTCACGCTTTCACGTCTTAACAGTTAAGTTTGTGAGATCATGACTTGCTTAAATTAAAAATTACACTTGATCTCTAGCATGGCTTAACCAACTTTATGTTTCTTATTGATGTGATAGTGTAAGTTACTTGATAGTATGACTTGGATGAGCTTTTTTGTATGTATATGTTATAAATATGCTCATAGAAATTAAAATTTCTCTTTTGAACCTTGCTGATACATTGTCAAAGGAGGAGAAATTGATCACACATTGCACAATTCTTCTCAGGGGGAGAATTTTAGTTTTTATTCTCATTTTATTTCTGATTTACAAAGGGGGAGAAATATGTATAGGGGGAGAAATTTTTGTTTCGAAATTTCTTTCTCGTTTGATTGTTTTCAAAAGTTCTCATGTGAATAAGCCAATGTTCGATTATAAGTGGTGTTGCCAATGCATTCATCAAGGGGAAGATTGTGAGACCTATGTGTGCTGAATACATTGGCTATGACGATAAAAGTTTTGAATTCTGCCAAAACACCCTTTTTGTCAAGGTCTGACTCTAGGTCTGAGCCCCGACAAGATCCGACGTAAGATCCGACTTGCTATGGCTAAATCCGACATGTGTTTGGTTAGCTCCGGCGGTAGGTCCGACTAGCTTTGGTAAGTTCTGGTGCTAGGTTCTGCTAGCTTTGGTAAGCTCCGGCTCAAGGTCCGGTTAGCTTTGGCAAGGTGCGGAGCTAAATCGTAATGGTTCTGTTTTTACCATGCAAATGTTTTAAACTTGCTTTACATCTATGGAAAGTTTTCTTAGTATTCTTTTACTAAGTTTTTGAAGTGTTATGGCTGTTTACGGTGGTTAACATTTTGCTATGGTCTGCAACATGCTTATGTTAGGTGTTCACGTAAGGTGTTGTGGTTTTCGGAACTAACGTGAGTCAAGTGACGGACTTGTGCTCGAAAGTATTGATAGTTTATTCATGTGCAGGTGTTGCTTGAGTTCAAGATATGACTGGTGACGGGATCCATTGAACTAGTCTTAGGGAGAAGATGAGGTTCAACAACCAAGTTCAGGAGGAATTGTGGTTGAGTTGATCGGGAGGTCGCTCAGCATGTTTGGATCAAGAACAATGCATATGAAGGTACCATGGACATCGTTGGAAGGTGTTTGCATGTGTGCAAGGAGTGCATGGATGTGGAAACATGGTTCCAAGGCGTGATGAAGAGATGTGGAAGAATTGGTAGGAAAGGTCCAACCGGCTGGATTATGGACTCAGGCTGCGGCTGAGTCGGTTATGGCTCAAATATGGAAAGATTTGAGTTGGTTGTGATAGGATTTCGTGTGGGACGCGAAGTTGAGTTGTTTTAGAAATGTGGTATACGTTCCTAAGGTGTTTGAAAGTCTTAAGATTGCTTCTATCTGCGTATATAAGAGTCTTGAGCAGTTATGGAAAGTTTCGATTCAGAAACTGAGTAGGATTAGAGTCCTAATTTGAATTGGGTTGGACTCCGGGCTGGTTATATAAGCAAGGGAGGCCAGAGCTCGTGGTATGACGACCTTGGGCTGTTCCTATTATGCTTTGATCAATAAAATTCGTAATTTAGAGGAGCTTTTGTGCCTTGTTCGTCCGACTTGTTTTTGTCAAGTCTTTCCCGTCGAGTTTCTAGACAGCACGACAGTGCTTCGGTGTTTTGATCATAACTCGAGTTTTACAGATCCAATTGATATGATTCTTTTTGGTTTGTCTTCACAACTTGATTATATAGCATCGCTGAGAATTTCACGGTCATTAGATTTGTATTTTATGATATACACGAGTTTCTTTGCAGTGTTGCAGATCTGGTTTTTACTCGAGTAGAACAGATTGACCTTGTTTGATCTTTCGATCATAACTTGAGTTTTTCTAAACGGATTTCCGTGATTCTTGTTGTCGTGTCTTTGTGACTTGATTATCTATAATATATACCACTTTTGTCACGGTTGAACACATTTAGATCAGTCACATACATGGTTTCTTAAAAGATCAATTTTCTGCCGAGGGTTTTTTTGTTGCTTCCGCTAAAAAGATTTAAATCTATCATTCACCACGTGCTCTTCGATCCTACATAGTCGGGCCCTGTTGCTAGCTTGTTATGGACCATTGGATGGCGCGGGGAATGGGAGTCGATGAGACTGCCCTAGGAACTGCATGGCACAAGATGGAGCCCGTGGGTGGGAGAATGGAGATTCGAGCCTGTCGGTGAAATCTCAGAGAGTCCGTACATCCTAGTAGCCCCTTTGTAAAGGATATTTTGTGATCTCTTGGCTATACACCGACGGTTGTGTACTGGTATAATGGAGGTTCTCTCTAGTCGCCGACGGGTGACGAAATCACGAACTTGTGAGTAAAGTGGTGCCACCTCTGCAGAGCGTAAAACTATCATGATAGCCGTGCTTCCGGTTACAAGAACCTGGCCAACTTCCATGATTAGAGGCAAAACTTGGGATGGTTATTCGGGTATGGTCATTGGGATTGGTTTTGAGACTGTTTTGGGTCATGACAATGAGTTTGGTTTCAGTTCTATGAAAATGAGATGGTTATGAATATTTATGAGTATGAGATGAATTTGAGAATGATTATTGGCTGGTTGAGGCTTGATAAATGATGAATTATGATGAAGGAATGTTAATGAATTACTTGGTTATGTTGGGATTTAACTCACCTAGAAATAGTTGTTGTTTTTACCTTATTTGTGAAATAAAATTTGCTCGCTGCAATGAACCTTTCTATTACCTACCTTGTTGTAAGCTACATGTCACACTTTTCCTGCACTTGCTGAGTACGACATGTACTCACTCTTGCATTCCCACATATACATCAGCTACAGGAGATGAATACTTCGAGGAACATGTGGAGTACTAGGCGTGCACGCTACCATCAACATTCCTGTGGAGTTGAAGTTGGAGCCTGCTGTCTTAGTCATTTTCCGCTGTCATTTAGTGTCTTCTGCTGCTGAATAAGTTAGACATTCATGACTGAGACAATGAGTCAATGTAATAAAGTACGTAAATATTATTTGTAAGTGGTTATATTCTGAATTATAGTTTGTGGAGTACATGTGTATGTGTGATTAACATCCTGGACACACATATGCATTCACTTGGTTCATTTTCAGAACCTGGTGTCACATCCACCACCTACAGCAAATCGCCTACTTCTCCTGACGTTGAGGCGGTTTAGTCTTGACAACCACGTCCTACGGGATGATTCCCCGTTGGACGACTCCTGGATCAGCATGGATAGTCTAATTCTTGCTTGAATCCTCGGGTCAATATGTGAGGAGCTGCAGGACATAGTCGGCCAGCGCGGTGGAGGCACTGCTCGTCAGGCGTGGCTGATCCTCGAGCCACACTTCTAGGGGAACCGTGCGACTCGAGCTCTTCACATCCGAGCTCATTTTTGCAGCACCGTCCAGGTTGACCTCTCCATCTCTGCCAAATGTTGCCAGATGAAGGGTATGGCGGATGCCCTTTGCGACCTTGGAGAGCCCGTCCTGGATAGCTCCCTCGTTCTTCAGGTCCTTCAGGGCCTGAACGAGCGCTACACCCACCTTCGCTCGTGGCTTCTTTGAGAGATGCCGTTCCCAACCTTTGAGAAGGTCTGGTCGGATCTCGAGCTTGAGGAGATTACCTCTGGCAGCTCCGTCGCTTCCTCGCCTGCCATGACCCTCTACGTCTATGGGTCGTCCTTGTGCCCTCCTCCACCATTCGTTACTTCTGGGAGACACTCTATGCATTCACCTACCACACCAGGGGCTCCTTCTACCTCTGGTGGTGGTAATCGTTGCTGTGGCAAGCGCGCCGATCGTGGTGGTGGTGGTGGCGGTACTAGTGGAGGCACTACTGGTGGCAGTAGCGGTGGTACAAGTCAGGGTGGCATGACCTGGCCCACACCCTACAACCTGTGGACTGGCCGGATCTCCATGTGTCTGGGCCGTCTCCGGGTCTTACTCCACCATGTTCATCGCGCCCTCAGCCGGCCTACGTGGTCACTCCGGCTTACGGCGGATATGCCTACACAGTTGGTGGACAGTGGACTCCGACCACTGGCGAGCTGAGCAACCCTGCGGCCAGGCTGTCCGCTCTGACCCACTGAGCTTCGGGGAACCCAGTCGGCCAGCCTGAGTCCTCGGTGCAGCACCACGCCTCACCTCAGTCCTAGGACCGGTAGTTTCTCGCGTTTTCCTTCAGCACGTTGGGCCTCACACCACCTGATCCTGACTGGGTCGTGGACTCTGGAGTTTTGTACCACACCACCCCTGACACTGGTATACTCTCTTCTACCCACCCTTCCCACCCTTCTCTTCCTTCATCTATCGTTGTTGGGAATGGGTCTGCTCTTCCGGTCACCTCGGGAGGTGACGCGGGTTCGCCGGGTTCTTTTCAGCTCCGTGATGTTCTTGTTGCTCCTAACATTATCCAACACTTCTTTCTGTTCGTCGTTTTACTACTAACAACCATGTTTCCATTTAGTTTGATCCTTCTGGTTTATCTGTGAAGGATCTTACTACCCGACATCTTCTTCTCCGCTGTGAGAGTTCGGGGCCCCTGTACACACTTCGTCTTTCTGCTTCCGCTCTGCCTACTCCTTTTTGCCTGGCTACGACAGCTTCTTCGACTACCTGGCATCGTCGACTTGGGCAACCCAGTGTTGATGTCATGTCAAAGTTGTTTAGTAGCTCAGTTATTTTGTGTACTAGGGGTACTCATGAGTCTCTATGTCATGCTTGTCAGTCAGGTCGCCATGTTCGGCCTCCTTCCCGCATTCTGTCACTCATGTTGAGCGTATTTTTAATCTGATTCACTGTGATCTTTGGACATTACCTATTCTCAGTGTTTGTGGCTATAAACATTACTTAGTGATTGTTGATGATTTTTCACACTATTCGTGGACTTTTCCCTTGCGGCTGAAGTCTGATACGTTCACCACTCGTTCTCACTTCTTCGCTTGGGTGTCCACCCAATTTGGGTGTATGATCAGGGTGGTCCAGTGTGACAACGGACATGAGTTTGATAACTCAGTGTCCCGTGACTTCCTGCTCTCTCATGGGGTTCAGTTGTGTATGTCTTGTCCTTACACTCCCCCCACCCAAAACGGCAAGGCTGAACGCATGATTCGGACCACCAACGATGTCATGCTCTCTCTGATGTTCCAGGACTCCATCCCTGCTCGTTACTGGGCGGAGGCTCTTCACACTGCCACTTTCCTCATTAATCGCCTTCCTACTAAGGCGATTAGTGCTCCCACTCCTCACTTCGCTCTGTTCGGTACCACCCCTCTTTACGGCCACCTCCGAGTCTTCAGGTGCGCTTGTTACCCTAACCTCTCTGCCACAGCTCCCCATAAGCTTGCGCCTCGCTCGACTCGGTATGTCTTTCTTGGGTACTCTCCTGACCATAAGGGGTACCGGTGCCTTGACCTTACCACCCGTCGTATCTTGGTCTCTCGACACGTCGTCTTCGACGAGACTTCCTTTCCCTTCCCAGCTTTGTCCTCTGACTCGGTCGCCGAGTTGGATTTCCTTTTCTCTACTGACCCTGAGGCCGCTCCTGTACAGCGACCTTGTTTTTTTACTTCCTGCAGGTTACCCACTCGCTGCGCCGCACGCAGTCCCGGTGTCCTCCACACCGTCTGTCGTGCCTCCTGTGGCCCCGGCGTCCTTGACGCCAGCGGCTGCGCCACACGTGGCCCTGGTGTCCCCGACGTTGTCCGGTGCGCCACGCGCGGCCCCGGTGTCTCAGATGTCGTCCCCTGTGACACGCGCGGCTCCGGTGTCACCCGCTATGCCGTGCGCGCCTCCGGCATCCCCGACGTCGCCTGTCAAACCACGCGCGGCCCCGGCATCTCCGACATCGACTACTGCACCCCCCGTGGCTCCTATGACGCGGTATGCCGAACCTTGCTCTTGTCTATTGTCGGCGAGCGCGGGTTGGTACACAGGCTTCTTCCTGCCCAGAGCCTCCGGTGTACCACCCCGTGCTCCACCGGGACCACCGTCACGTTCACCCAATGGTGACCTGATGGGCCGCTGGGGTTCTCCGGCCGGTTGAGCAGTTCTCCGGGGTCGTCCTCTCCTCGACGACCTCGCCACCGCTTACCTCTTCACCCATCTCGCCTATCCCCTCTTCTGTCTGTAGCGCCCTCTCCGATCCTCACTGGCATCGGGCTATGGAAGAAGAGTATGCGGCTCTACTTGCCAACCGGACCTGGGACTTGGTTCCCCATCCTGGTCGTGGCAATATTGTCATGGGCAAGTGGTGTTCACGCATAAGAAGAAGGTGGATGGGTCTCTGGAGAGGTACAAGGCCCGATGGGTTCTTCGGGGCTTCACTTAGTGCCCCGAAGTCGACTACGATGAGACCTTCAGCCCGGTGGTGAAGCCGGCAACGGTTCACATTGTTCTGTCACTGGCTCTCTCGCGCTCTTGGCCTGTCCACCAGTTGGACGTCAAGAACGTCTTCCTCCATGGGACGCTGACGGAGACGGTGTACTGCACTCACCCGACAGGCTTCATTGATTCAGCCCGTCCAGACATGGTCTACCGGCTGAACAAGTCTCTGTACGGGCTGAAGTAGGTGCCTCAGGCTTGGTACAGCCGGTTTGCCTCCTTCCTGGTCTCCCTTGCCCAAGGCGGACACCTCACTCTTCGTCTACAGGCGTGAGGGTGACACTGTCTACCTCCTCTTGTACGTCGATGACATTGTACTCACGGCATCCAGCCCAGCTCTCCTTCAGCGTGCGATCTCCGCCCTGCAGCGAGAGTTCGCGATGAAGGACTTGGGCCAGTTACACCACTTCCTGGGTGTTGAGGTCGAGCACCGACCGGTTGCCCTGTTCGTCCACCAGCGACAGTACTGCCAAGACATCATCTAGAGAGCGGGCATGACTGATTGTAAGCCGTGCTCCACTACGGTGGATACCCAGGCGAAGGTCTCCTCTGCTGACGGTGCTCTTGTTGCTGACCCCACCGCTTACAGGAATGTTGCAGGTTCATTGCAGTCAGGGTTGCGAATCCACGCCTGGACGCCTAGGCGCCTAGGCAAGCGCCAAGTGAGGAGGCCTAGGCTGTGGTGGCGAGCCGAGGAGGGGAGGCGGCGGCGATTCCAAGAGGGGGGTGGCGGTGACAGGCGGCGCTGGCAGGAGGGCAGACTTGGCGGGCAGAGGCGGCGAGCGAAGGGGCGTGGGCGGGTGGCGGCGGACGGGCGGGGGCAGGCAGGCGGGCTGGCGCGGTCGGGCCAGCGGGCTCAGTTGGGCGGTCCTAATTTCAGATCAGGCCACATCTATTAACCACCACTCAGGCCCTCACCCTAACCCTAACTCTTTCCTCCCTCACTCCCTCTCTTCCTCCACCGGCGCCTGACAGAGAGCGACAGCGAGGGCGGCGACGGTGGAGGCGAGGACAGCAACAGCGGCGGCAGGGGCGGCAACAGTGGCGGCGGCGACCCTGCTGTGACGGCGAGGACAGCAACGGCGGTGGTGGCGATCGCAACCACCGGCCAGGCGAGGCGGCCGGCCATGGCGTCCGGGCCAGAGCGCCTGGACGCCTAGGCGGCGCCTAGGCGACGCCTTGGAAACGCTGATTGCAGTACCTTACCTTCACCAGGCCGGACATCTCCTACGCAGTTCAGCAGGTGTGCCTTCACATGCATAATCCGCGGGAGCCGCATCTCACAGCGATGAAGCAGATCCTTCGGTACCTGCAGGGCACCCACGACTACAGCCTTCTTCTTCAGCGTGACTCCGCCTCCGAGCTAGCTGTCTACACCGATGCCGACTGGGCAGGTTGCCCGAACACCCGTTGGTCCACCTCCGGCTACGCCGTCTTCCTGGGTGGCAACCTCGTCTCCTGGTCCTCGAAGCGGCAACACGTGGTGTCCCACTCGAGTGCTGAGGCGGAGTACCACGCCAGTGCCAACGGTGTGGCTGAGTCATCCTGGCTTCAGCAACTCCTTCAGGAGCTTCACTCCCCCTCGCTCGGAGTACGTTGGTCTACTGCGACAACGTCAGCGCCATCTACCTCTTCACCAACCCGGTGCAGCACCAGCGCACTAAGCATGTGGAAATCGATCTTCACTTTGTTTGTGAGTGGGTGGCTCTCGGGGAGGTTCGAGTGCTCCTCGTTCCGACATCGTCACAGTTCGCTAATATCTTCACGAAGGGTCTGCCCTCGTCGATGTTTACTGAGTTTTGGTCTAGTCTCAACATATGTCGTGGCTAGATGTTGGGACTGCGGGGGGGGGGGGGGGGGTGCTAGAATACTATGTGTTAGAGAGGCATGGGTATTCTAGTCTTTTTGGTGTAAGGCCTATATATGTACCCCTTTCAGCCCATTAAGACAAGATTGAATAAAATGCTCTCTCTCTTTGCCGATGATGTAGTGCATGCTCTTTGCCAATAATGTAGTGCTGGTAGTCCAAGGGGTTTAGATTTAGTAGGACCAAAATCAAGTATATGAGGTGTGACCTTAATGGTGTTGGTTGTGAAGAGGGAAATGTTAGTCTACAAGGACAAATAATACCTAGAAGGGACTCTTTTTGATACTTAGTACAATGTTACAAAATAATAGCGATATTGACGAGGATGTTTGTCACAGGATCAAGGTAGGGTGGATGAAATGGAGACAAGTCTGTAGAATCCTATGTGATAGGAAGGTCACACAAAAGCTAAAAGGGAAGTTCTATAGGAAGGTAATCAGACCCGCTATGCTATATGGGGCGAAATGTTGGCCATTTAAAAGGCAGCATGTCCATCAAATGATTGTCGCGGAGATGCGCATGCTGCAGTGGATGTGCGGGCACACAAGAAGAGACGGAATTAGAAACGAGGCGATTCGTGATAGGGCAGGGGTGGCATCGATTGAAGAGAAGTTAGTCCAACATCGACTAAGGTGGTTTGGGCATATCCAGCGGAGACCTCCAGAAGCACCGGTTAATAGTGGGATTTTGAGGGGTAGAGAAAATAATAGGAGGGGTACAGGACGACCAAGATTGACTTGGGACGAGGCGGTAAAAGAAGACTTGAGAGATTGGAATGTATGTATAGACTTAGCTCATGGCAAGACTGCATGGAAATAGCAATTCATGTCGCCTTGTGACCATGAGGTCATGGGTTCAAGTCCTGGAAACAGCCTCTTGCAGAAATGTAGGGAAAGGCTGCATACAAAAGAGCCAAGTGGGTCGGACCCTTCCCTGGACCCTGCTTTCTGCGCAAGCGGGAGCTACATGCACCGGGCTGCCCCTTTCACTCTTATATTTCTTCCTCTCTTTTACTTCATTTAAAAAATAAAAAAATTGTTAGGTTTCATGTCTAGCCTACCCCCAACATGCTTGGGACAAAGGTTTTATTGTTGTATACGTTATGTGTTTATGATCTGCCTGCCCGACTCACCAATGAGAAAAATGCAAGGGTGACAATCAATCCCATATTGCAACAGCACAGGTCTGCCAATTAGCCATGATGGTAGCGATAGAACTAATATAAAGATTATGTGTCTGCTCAAATGTATTCTGCATGTTACTCTTAGTAACAAAATTACTCCATGTAACATACACAATCAAGGCAGTTTCTTGAATGTTGTCGTGTGTAATCCTGATGTTGTGGACCAGCCTAGTCAGGCGCATGGTGCGGCCTGGTTTGGCCAAGTCATTTCAGGGTAGGACTCTAATAGATAAGGTAAAAAATAAAATCGTTGAGATAGAAAGGTAGCTGCCATTTAAATTAGGAAAGGATAGCCCTAAAAGTTAGGAAATGAGAATCCTGGTTAGAAACACATCAGGGTGCAACAGGCTATATAAGGCCGTCAGGTAATTAAAATAAATCAATCCCCTCGTCTGATTTCTCTCGTCTGAAATATAGAAAGTGTTCGTCGATTTATTCAATTCCACGTGAATTTATACACAAGGACGAGTAACAAACTATCCTATCGATCTGCATGAGATCGGGACATGGTGGCGATGCGTTGCATGCGCCATGGAAGCTAACAACCTTCAATTATTGAAGATAGACTCTTTTATGTAAGAGTTATCCGTTTCTACACCCCCACAGTCTGAGATGGAGTATTCACGATGCACAGACTGGTACGCAACTTTTCAAACAGCTTGGTTGGTAGTCCCTTCGTCATGATATCAGCAAATTGCAGATGTGTAGGCACGTGGAGTACTTTCACTTCTTGAAGAGCAAACTTCTCTAGTACGAAGTGGATGTCAAGCTCAATGTGCTTTGTTCGACGATGATGAACTGGATTCTGGGTTAAGTAGACCGCAGAAACATTATCACAGTATATGATAGTTGCTTTGTTCAGATGAACATGGAGCTCTTGTAGTAGTTGACGTATCTGGCAACATTCGGCTGTTGCAATTGCAACAGCCCTATATTCAGCCTCGGCACTCGATCTGGACACCTTTGTCTGGCGTTTGGACGACCAAGAGATAAGAGAATCCCCAAGAAAAATGTAAAACCCTGAGGTTGATCGTCGGTTATCTGGACAGCCAGCCCAATCAGCGTCAGAATAGGCTACAAGATCTGAAACAGGAGATGACCGAATGTGCAAGCCATGATGCAGTGTACCTTTGATGTAACGAAGTATCCTTTTAATAAGAGTCCAGTGAATACTTCACGGGGCATGCATATGTAAACATACTTGCTGAACTGCATACGTAATATCAGGTCTAGTAAGTGTTAAGTACTGAAGAGCCCCCACAATACTCCTGTAAAGAGATGCATCATTAACAGGTTTTCCACTTGTAGATGATAATTTTGGTTTAGTATCAACCGGTGTAGTCAGTGGTTTGCAATTCATCATTCCAGCACGGTCAAGTATGTCTGCAGCATACTTGGCTTGATTGAGTAGAAATCCAGTCTCAGATCGCTGGACTTGAATTCCTAAAAAATGATGTAAGGACCCCAGATCCTTCATTGCAAATTTCTGACGAAGATGATCAATAACTTTGTGAAGAAGCATTGTGGATGATGCTGTCAACACAATGTCATATACATAAAGTAGAAGATAGGCCATATCAGTACCTTGATGATACACAAATAGAGAGGAGTCGGACTTTGTTGATTTGAATCCCTGTGTAACAAGCTCTTGCGCAAATGTTTGAAACCATGCGCGAGGCACTTGTTTGAGTCCATACAATGACTTGGAGAGAAGGCACACATAGTCGGGATGATTGCTGTCAACAAATCCGGCTGGTTGATAGCAATATACTTTCTCGTACAGGTTACCATGTAAGAAGGCGTTTTTGACGTCCAATTGATGTACCGGCCAATGTCGTGTAGCAGCTAGATGAAGCACGGTTTTGATGGTCACTGGTTTGACAACAGGTGAGAATGTTTGGTCAAAATCAATTCCCCGCCGTTGTGTAAACCCACCTACTACCCAACGTGCTTTCCGACGCTCCAATGTACCATCAACCTTGGTTTTGTTCTTGAATATCCATTTTCCTGTGATAATGTTTACACCAGATGGTCTTGGCACAAGAGTCCATGTCCTGTTTTCTTGGATGGTAGCCATTTCTTCTTGCATTGCACGTAGCCATGCTGGATCCCTCATTGCTTCTCTAACCGATGATGGAATGGATGGTAGAGTCACAGTTGTGTGAGCGTACCTCGGGTTTGGGAGGTGAATCCCGTCTCGTGCACGGGTGACCATTGGATGTCTTGTAACAACTTTACCAGTTGTTGGTTGAATGTGCCAGATGCTGGTGTAGCCTGATCCGAATTATCAGCAATTGCCGTTGGGGATGCCGAGTTATCAGATCTTGCCCTCAAGTCTGTTGATGAGTTGGTTGATTCCATTAGTTGCATTGGATCTCCAGATCACGACACTGGGTCTGCTGGAGCAGAGCGCAACATATATTGTCCTGAAACTGGTATAAACACAGGATATGAACCAGATAAATGCTCCACTGGATTACTCGGCTGTGTCGCATGCATAGTCCTGAACGGAAAAAACTTTCTCATCGAAGATAACATGTCTTGAGGTTAGCACTCGTCGAGTTGCTGGATTATAGCAATGATATCTCTTTGTTTCTGCAGGATACCCAATGAAGATGCATGGAGCAGAATGAGGTGCGAGTTTGTGTGGTGCAACCGAACTCATGTTGGGATAGCAGTGGCTGCCAAATACTCTTATGCGATCATATGTCGGAGGATGACCAAGAAGAAGCTGGTATGGTGTTAAATTCGTGCGAACTCGACACAGTTGACGATTTAACAAATATGTTGCTGTGGCCAGAGCATCAGGCCAGAAGGATAGAGGTGCACCGGCATGTAGGAGAAGGGTTCGCATGCTATCATTTGAGGTTTGCAGAACACGTTCAGCTCGGCCATTTTGTTGAGATGTGTAAGGGCATGTGAGTCGAAGAGCAATGCCATGTTTCATAAGAAATGAGCGACAAGCATGATTGTCGAATTCTTTGCCATTGTCAGTTTGAATACTAACAATAGGCCTCTGAAACTGAGTCAGAACAAATGCATGAAAGGAGATTAATGTGGGTAACACATCAGACTTGTGTCTAAGAGGAAATGTCCAAGCAAAATGAGTGAAATCATCAAGTATAATAAGATAGTACTTGAAGCCAGAATTGCTATTTATTGGAGATGTCCATACATCACAATGTAATAGCTGAAATGGAAACAAAGAGATGCTTGATGAAGGTGTAAAAGGTAAGCGCACATGCTTGCCTCTTCTACAGGAATCACATGCATGGTTTTCTGATTTGGTACATCGGAAATCAAATGTGCCAAGGATGTGCTGGAGCTGTCCATGACCCGGATGACCCAATCTCGCATGCCAGAAAGACGAAGTGTGATTTGCAAAGAAGCTTGTGTGTCTTTTATTTTGATGAAATGTGTAGAGATCACCACTGGAGTCACAGCGGAGAAGAATTATTCCCATTCGAAAATCCTTTATAGAAAAAACAGAAGGGGTCAAATGTCACAGCAACAGAATTATCTCTTGTTAAAGCTCGAACAGAAATCAAGTTCTTGATTAAATGTGGAAAAATCAGAACATTGTTAAGATAAAGTGGTGTAGCTGTAGTGGATATTTTGGAATGGCCAATATGTTGAACGGGTAATTGAGTACCATTGCTCACAATAATTCGTGATGAATTAGTGGGAGGAGAAAGAGAAGAGACAATACCCGGGTCATTCGCCATATGAGAGCTTGCGCCGGTGTCAAGGATCCAATCACCGCTGCCTTGATATTGACTTGGTGGTTGTACACCATGGAGAGCCGTTAAAAGACCAGACGGAGCCTGGGGTGCAGGAGTGTATGATGAATCAAAATATTGTGGCGAGGACGATGCATGAAAAGCCTGTTGTTGATAATTTCCTGGGCGAGGACCAAGAACACCAGCTTGAGTAAGATGTCACACAGTCATTGGCCATGCCTGAACAACACCGGTCCATGGATTGTATGGTGTGTTCCATGGTAAAGGCGTGCCACGTCCTGCTCCACCAGCATTGGAGTTTCCTGATGATTCAGCACCAGAATTATTGTTTTTCTTGCCGTCAGATTTGTTCCTTTTCCGTCGATGATCTCCTCCATTTTTGTTAGAGGAAAGTGTCAATGGAGGAACAGATGCTGGTGTGGGAGGTCGTGGTGCAGACGGGGCGCTGGATGCAGAGCCGGACACGGTGCCTGTGACTAGCAGGGTCGTGTTTGCTTCCATCTTTGCCGTGTGTGCCTGTCGCTGTTCGTCCTGGAGAAGATAATTACAAACAAACAGAAAGGATGGCAAAGTTTTGCGAGCAGTGAACACTGAAATGGAATGACTAAACTTAGAACTAAGACCGTGCAAAGCATTGATCACCATTGAGGATTCGGTGACTGGATGCCCAAAATCACGAAGAAGGTCAGCCAATTCTTAGAGACGAGCAAAGTAATCGGACACAGAAAGATCACCTTGAAACAGGATGTGGAATTCTTGGAGCATGTACACAGCTCGTTGATCAGCATTATCAAGAAATAAGCCTCGAATTGCAGACCAAAGAACAAGTGCCGTTGGGCGAGAAACTTGGATCATCTTCATGAGGTTAGGAGTGATTGAGTTGTATAGCCAGGATACTATACATTGATCAATCTGGATCCAAGCGGCATCATGCCACATATTCTGAGCATCAACCGAACCGTCAACATGATCTATGATGCCAAATTTCCGAAACATTGCATCAAAGAATGCAGTCCAGATCAAAAAATCCATAATCGAGTATGATCGGAACGTGAGCTCGAATATTGACATGTTGGATTGTAGATGCGGAAGTGGGGTGGTTTGGATCAGCAAAGGGATTAGGGTGGCTGGAGACCGAGGAGCCGGCCGAGGGGGAAGGAGGGCTCGCGGCCATCAGAGTAGGGGGACATAAGAGGATCGAACGCTGTCTGATACCATATAGAAAGTGTTCGTCGATTTATTCATTGATTCCACATGAATTTATACACAAGGACGAGTAACAAACTATCCTATCGATCTGCATGAGATCGGGACGCGGTGGCGATGCGCTGCATGCGCCATGGAAGCTAACAACCTTCGGTTACTGAAGATAGACTGTGTTACGTAAGAGTTATCCGTTTCTACATGAAATTCCAGCAATCTGGTATCAAGAGCTTTAGCTTCAGAATCCAATCTAACTACCCAGAGAGCGAACCAAACCAGCCTCCAAACTGCCCCGTACTCAAAGGAGAGGTCAAGGAAGGCAAGCAACGGGCGGCATCCTGCTCCTGTAAACCGCACAACCCCAATCCGTTGAGCCACCACCGGGCATGCGCGGGGGACGAGCTGCAGAAACTACAACACCAAACTGCGAGCGTGAATCATGCAAAGGGAGATCGGGATTTGGGAGCATGTCACCGCAGCTGCGGGAAGGGATCAAGAAGGAGACCTGCAAGATCCTCACTATCTGCAGGGTGTGTGTGACACCCTCAATTTTGATTTCCGCATGCATTCATATTTTATGTAGAGAGAAGCATTTTAAAAGAAGTAGGAACAGAGAAAGAATAAAAAAGATAGTCAAAAAGAGCAAATTCCAGTTCCCCGAGGAGCGCCGTAGACACTTCCCGCGGCCCGCTGGCCACGTGGCGCCTTCGGAGCTCATCCCCGCAAAGGGGGAGAGGTCCACCGCTAACTGGCTACGTGGCAGGCTCGGAGCTTGCCTCTGTGAAAGGGGTGAGGTCCGACCCCATGGGACACGTGTTGCCCCCGGAGCTAGCCTCTGCGGAGGAGCAAGGTCAGCCCCGCAGGACACATGTCGCCTTAGGAGCTAGTCACTACGGAAAAGAGAGGACCAGGAGCGTGGGACAAGTGTCGTTCTCGGAGCTCATCTCCGAGAGGTCCGACCCACGGGACACGTGTCGCTCTTGGAGCTCACCTCCGAGAGGTCCGGCCCTGCTAGACATGTGTCACCTCCGGAGCTCACCTCCGAGAGGTTCGACACTACTGGACAAGTGTCACCTACGGAGCTTGCCTCCGGGAGGTCCGTCCCGGTGGACACGTGTCATCCTCAGAGCTCACCTCCGAGGAGAAGGTACTGCAGGACACACATCAGCCTCGGAGCTCGCCTCTGAGAGGTCCCGCCCTGCTTGACACGTGTCATCCTCGGAGCCCATCTCCGAGATAAAGGGAGGTATAACACTGTTGAACACGTGTCATTCTCGGAGCACACCTCCGAGAAGAATGGAGGTCCGACACTGATGGACACGTGTCGACCTCGGAGCTCATCCCTTGGCAGAAAGGAAGTCCGACGCTGCTAGGACACGTGGCACTATCGGAGCTCACCTCCGAAGAGAGGGGAGGTCCGGCACTGACACGTGGCACATTCAGAGCCACCTCCGAGGAGAGGGGACATCCGGCACTGACACGTGGCATTCGCGGAGCTCGTATCTGGAAAGAGGAGAGGTCCCGACCCACCAGGACATGTGGCGCACGCGGAGCTCGCCTCTAAGGAGAGGGAGGTCCCGCCCGCCTGACACGCAGCACAACCAGAGCTCGCCTCTGAGAAAAAAGAGAAGCCCAGGCCCCCGCTGGACACGTGGAGCCTCCAGAGCTTATCCCTGCAGAAGGACGAGGTCCTTAAGCAGTTTTGCCCTGTGCGTGAGCACACGGTACAAAGGAAACCAACATGGTTTCTTCCACGATTGATTCCGCACCAAATCAATTAGAGATAAGTTGTTAAGATCCAAACATAAATCAAATAGGACTCTTATTTGAAATCCAATCGGAGAAGGACTCTTCTTTTTCCGGTTATAAATAGAACCCGAAACCACCCCTTGGTCGTAACATCTTTTCTAAAGCCGACAACTTAGAAGCACTAGCCCCCAAACTCGCCGAGCTAAACCCCTTCGCCGGAGTTTAACCACCGGAGAGACCGCCGACAAGCCATACACGATTGCCATCGCCATAGGAGAGTCGACGATCAGTTTTTGCTAGGAGGAAGGACCCGAAGGAAGTAAAGTAGGTCTCCATTACCACCTTACAATGAGATCGCGGTTTTCTTTGCATCTGTTTCTTCGATCCTTTCGAACAGAAGCTTTTTCATAGACAGACCACGTGTTGATCGGTTTGATCTAGAGTCAAGATCATCGCCACATCCACATTTGATCTTTACACCTCTGTTCATCATAAAACCCAATGCAAACCCCTTAAAACATGCAAGAACATGCAAGAACACGTACAAACTAAACTGCACCATAGGATTAGCATGCATATGCACCATTACATCTTGAGTAAAGTTTGTGCATGATGATTGATTGCTATGAATCTTGAAGATGCGTGATCATATATAGAAGGACAAGCTCAGGGAGCTATCTACGACGAACTACAACGACAAGACTTTGAGATCCCTGAACAACAGAAGCCACAGGAACAAGGCAAGTGCCCCTTGACTATATTGATCCCAAGTTTTTTGGAGCTGTTTTTGTTTGCGAAAAGGTGTGTGTGCTTGAGTCAACTTGATAGGAAACCCTTTTATAGGAGTTTACTAGTTTTGTTAACCACCCTTGTCGCCGGGAAAAGTTGATGAGTCGGGTATGGTCATTTTACTTTTTGCTTCGCTAATCTATGGGATATGGGAAGCGATAGGATGTGTCTAGCTAACTGCACTCGTATGGATAATGTTAATGAGAAACTGATATTGATAATGAACATGAATCGGAGGGAGATCTAGGCAAGCTTGGTTTCGTGGATGTGGTCGAATGATATGGTGGTTTACTTGCCATAGATCTATGGACCGGTTCATGCGAGCACATGCTAGGAATACAGTGCCACCACAAGGCCAAGTATGGGTGCGGCTTAGCTGACTAATTAGGTAAGTTACTAGATTGTTATGGACCGTGGAGGGCGTGGGGAATGGGAGTCGAGAGAGGACTTCCCTAGGAACTACATGGCACAAGAGGGGGCCCGTAGGTGGGAGAATTGGAGATTCTAGTCTGCTGGTGAAACCTTAGTGAGTCCATACATGCCAGGAGTACAGTGCCACCACAAGGCCAAGTATGGGTGCGGCATAGCTGGAGATTCTAGTAGCCCCTTTGTAAAGTCTATTTTGTGATCTCTTGACCATACACCGACGGTTGTGTACTGGTATAATGGAGGTTCTGCAGTCACTGACGGGTGACGAAATCACAAACTTGTGGGTAAAGTAATGCAAACTCTACAGGGTGTAAAACTATCATGATACCCGTGCTTACGGTCACAAGCGCCTGGCCAACTTCCGTGATTAGATGGATGGTTATTGGGATGGTATTTGGTTTGGTTATTGGTTTGGTGATGGTTTGGTCATTAAGGGATGGTTTTGGAACTGTAGAGTCCTGGTAATGAGATTGGTTTCATGACTGTTGAGTCATGGCAATGAGCATTGGTCTCGGTATGAGACAGAACTGAACATGAGAAGAGATGGTAATGAATACGATATGGTATTCATGAGCATGAGATGAAAGATGAGAAGGATAAATGTCTGGATGAGACATGAAAAGAGGTGAAATATGATGGAGGTATGTTGATGTTGGGATTTAATTCACTTAAAGCTAGTTGCTGTTTTTATCATGTTTTGTGAAATAAACTTTGCTTTTATGCAATGAGCCTTTTTATACCTACCTTGTTGTAAGCTACATGTCATACTTCCCGCACTTGCTGAGTACAACATGTACTCACCCTTGCATTATCATACATCATCAGCAATAGGAGAGGAACACTTTGAAGGCCATGTGGAGTATTAGGCGGGTGATCTTCCGTCTACTTGCCTGTGGGGAAGGAGTAGGAGATGGAGCTGCTGCTGCTGCTTAGTTGCTTTCGCAATAGTTTAGAAGACTTCTGCTGTTAGAATAAAGACTTCTGCTGCTAGAATGAGTTTGAGACTCATGAGACGTTGTAATAAAACACTATTCATTCATGGTTATATATATTCTGAATTCAGTTTGTGGATTACATGTGTATGTGTGATGAACAATCTGGGCACACATATGCATCAGTCCAGGTTCCGAGGTTCTCTTGGAACATGGGCCTCACAGATTGGTATCAGAGCCACGGTTGAATATAGATCACAAGCCTAGATAGAAATCACAGATTGGTTTTAGAAACCACGGTTGACTGTAGGTCAGAAGCCTAGATTGATCACATATTGGTAGCAGAACCACGGATGACCGTAGGACGCAAGCCTAGTCGCAGATTGGTATTAGGAGCCACGCTGAACATAGGATACAAGCCTAGGTAGAATGCATAGATTTGCATTAGAACCTCATTGATCATAGGACAAAGTCACAGATTGGTAGTCACAGATTGGTCACAGATTGGTATCACCCCAAACCACATAGGACCCCCATTGAGTAAGCCTTGAATAGGAGTTGTGTGCTGAACTTTGTGATGATTGTTTGTGCTTGAGTGCTTAGTGTGAGTTGTGGGACGTTTCAGCGTTGTCCATATCCACACCTAGTATAGAGATGTGAGGTGCTTCGGCACTTGTTCACATCCTCATATAGGATGATATATAGTCCATCCACCTTGATGCATATAGTTGGGAGGGACCACTCTAAACTTCTGACTTCTATTCTATCCAACTCTCTCTCACAGATGGTGAGAGAAAACGCCGGCCGCCAAAGGAGGAACGTCCGTGGTAACCAAGAGGAGGACCACGTTGAGGTTCCTGAGGATGTTGGCCCCGGGGCTGGTGCAAACAACTTGGAACGGTTGATGGCTATGCAGAATCAACTCATGCAAACCATGATCCAAACTTTGGGTCAGCTGCAAGCCAACAACAACAACAACCCCGTTCCTGCACCACCGCCACCACCACCGGCTCACAACCGAATGGGAGAGTTCATGAGGACTCGACCACCCACTTTTTCTCAAGCTAATGACCCCATGGAGGCTGATGATTGGCTGAAATCCATGGAGAATAAGCTTGTCATAGTTCAGTACAATGACCGAGAGAAGGTTCTCTTCGCATCGCACCAACTCATGGGAGCAGCCGCTGACTGGTGGGATGCTCTATGCAACGCTCATGTCAACCAGGAGACTATCACTTGGACTGAGTTCAAGGAGAGTTTCCACTCTCATTATGTCCCTGTTGGAGTCATGATGCTAAAAAGGCAAGAGTTTGAAGGTCTCCGCCAAGACAAGAAGAGCGTGAATGAGTACCTCAACAAGTTCACGCAGCTGTCAAGGTATGCCGCAGAGGATGTCAACTCGGACCAACGGAAGCAGTACTTGTTCATGAGAGGGTTGAACAATGAGATCCAAGTTCAGCTCCTCAACAATGACTATGCAAACTTCCAGAAGCTAGTTGACAAAGCTATAGTGGTTGAGAGCAAGATCCGGGAGATCGAGCAAGAGGGCACAAGAAAGATGCCATACCAGCCACAAGGGAGTAACGTACGCCCTCGGTACATGCCCCCAGCTGCACCACAGTATGGACCGTTTTGCCCCAATCAACCACCACAGCAACGTCCTGTTATGCAAGCACCTCGTGTGCCTTTGCCTCCTGCGCCCCGACCCAACATGGGTGCTTATGTTCAAAACCCCCGCCCCAACGTCCCCGCTGTCTTGGGCAACAAGGCATGCTTTGCATGCGGAGAGACGGGACACTTCGCAAGTCAGTGCCCAAAGAAAGGTCTTGGACAACCAAGCAACACGCCCAAGCAGAACCCACGGCTGAACAGAGGAGCTAATCAAGGTAACCGTGGACAGCAGAACTACACTCGCGGCAACGTGAACCATGTCTCTGCTAAGGAAGCTCAACAGGCTGAGGACGTCGTGATTGGTATGTTCCTTGCTAACTCCAACCCAGCCACCATTTTATTTGATTCCGGAGCATCACATTCATTCATATCATCCAAGTATGTTGCCAAGTATAATATACCCATATCACACATGAAATATACTATGTTGGTTAATTCTCCCGGTGGAGAGATGAGGACTAATATAGTATGTCCGAAAGTAAACCTTAAAATAAGGGGGGTAGACTTCCTTGCCAACCTCATTGTCTTGGATTCCCAAGGGCTCGACATAATACTCGGAATGGATTGGTTAAGAAAGCACAACGGAGTGATCCAATGTGCTAAAAGAAGCGTCCAGTTGACAAACGAGCACGGAACTCGCATCGAGTTCGAGTCAGCCCAACCGGCAACCGAGAAGGCAATGTTAAACCACGTCGAATAAGCAACATTGAAAAGCATTCCGGTGGTTCAAGAATTCTCGGACGTGTTTCCGGAAGAACTCCCCGGCAGACCGGGACATCGAGTTTTCCATTGATTTGGTACCCGGGACTGCACCTATAGCAAAGAGACCATACAGGATGCCCGTCAATGAACTTGTGGAACTCAAGAAGCAAATTCAGGAGCAGCTAGGGAAGGGTTTTATACGACCAAGTTCGTCACCATGGGGAGCCCCCGTGCTCTTCGTAGACAAGAAGGATGGAACCCAAAGGATGTGTGTGGATTATAGTTCTCTCAATCAGGTGACGATCAAGAAAAAATACCCTCTGCCCCGAATAGAGGACCTGTTCGACCAAATGAAGGGAGCAGGAGTCTTCTCCAAGATTGATCTTCGGTCGGGATACTTCCAGCTGAATATTAAGCCCTCCGACATACCCAAGACTGCCTTTCGAACACGGTATGATTCGTATGAATATACTGTTATGTCTTTTGGGTTAACGAATGCACCCGCATATTTCATGTACCTCATGAACAAGGTCTTCATGGAGTACTTGGACAAGTTCATCGTGGTTTTTATCGATGACATCATGTTGTATTCAAAAAGTGAGTAGGAACATGAAGAACACTTGAGATTGACATTACAGAAGCTGCGAGAGCATCAATTGTATGCCAAGCTCAGCAAGTGTCAATTTTGGCTAAAGGAGATATCGTTCCTAGGCCACATCATCTCTGAGGAAGGAGTATCGGTTGATCCCGGAAAAGTGGGAGATGTTCTGAAGTGGAACCAACCGCAAAACGTGAGGGATATTCGGAGTTTTTTTGGGATGGCTGGATACTACCGACGGTTCATCAAGGACTTCTCCAAGATAGCAAAACCTATGATGGAATTGCTAATGAATGGAAAAGCCTTCCAATGGACACCAACGTGCCAAGAAAGCTTTGAGGAGCTCAACAAAAGGCTAACCACAGAACCGGTTCTAGTATTACCGGACGTAAGGAAGAGCTTTGAAATATATTGTGACGCATCAAGACAAGGGCTTGGATGTGTGCTCATGCAAGGAGGACAAGTGGTAGCCTATGCGTCGAGACATCTAAAGAAGCATGAGCTGAATTACCCCACACATGAATTGGAACTTGCAGCCGTGGTGCATGCCTTGAAGCTTTGGAGACATTATATCCTTGGCCACCGATGTGAGATCTATACGGAACATAAAAGCCTCAAGTACATATTCACTCAAACGGATTTGAATTTGAGGCAACGTCGATGGTTGGGACTTATCAAGGATTATGATGTTGGAATCAACTATCACCCCAGAAAGGCCAATGTAGTAGCTGATGCATTGAGCCGGAAGGGAGCATGTCACCATCTTACGGTTCGGGAGCTACCACCCGAGCTACGCAAGGAGTACGAACGGTAACATCTCGGGTTCTTGAACGAGATGGAAGTGATGGAACTCCATTCTTTGCTGGAACAAGAGATCAGAGATGGCCAAGCAACGGATGAGGAGATCAAGAAGATCAAGGAAAGGATCCGACAAGGCATAAAAAAGGACTTCAAGGAAGACGAGAAGGGTACACTTTGGTTAGGAAAAAGGATTTGTGTGCCTAACGTGAAGCACATCCGTGACACGATATTGAAGGAGGCACATGACTCACCTTATTCCATACATCCCGGCAGTACAAATATGTACAAGGACATGAGGACTTGTTATTGGTGGGATGGTACGAAAAGGGACATAGCCAAGTATGTTGCCTTATGCGACACATGCCAACGGGTGAAGGCCTAACATCAACGACCCGCTGGACTGTTGCAACCATTGAAAGTATCCAAGTGGAAGTGGGAAGACATCAATATGTATTTCATCGTTGGATTGCCACGTACTCAGTCAGGTTACGACTCCATTTTGGTTATTGTGGACTGATTGACGAAAACAGCTCATTTCCTCCCTGTTAAGACCAAGTATAACGTTGCATAACTAGCCGAGCTGTATATAGAGCAAATTGTGTGCCGTCATGGAGTCCCGAAGAGGATAGTTTCAGACCTAGGTACCCAGTTTACCTCTAGGTTCTGGAGGAAGCTGCATGAAGCTTTGGGTACACGATTGGACTTTAGCTCCGCTTACCACCCGCAGACCGATGAACAAACCGAGAGGACAAACCAAATTTTGTAAGACATGTTGAGAGCCTGTGCCTTGAAACATGGACGTAGTTGGGATAGGAGCTTGCCGTATGCCGAGTTCTCGTACAACAACAGCTACCAGGCCAGTTTGAAGATGTCACCTTTTGAGGCATTTTATGGTAGACGGTGTAGAACGCCGTTGTTTTGGAACGAGACCGGGGAGAACCAAGTGTTTGGACCGGAAGTGTTGCAAGAGGCTGAGAAACAAGTCCAAACGATACGGCAGAACTTAAAGGCTGCTCAGTCACGACAAAAAGGATATGCGGACAATAGGCGAAGGAAGCTAACCTTCGAAGTAGGAGACTTCGTATACCTTAAGGTGTCACCTATCCGTTGCCAACGACGTTTCAATGTCAAAGGCAAGCTAGCACCTTGCTACATCGGGCCATTTAAGATTTTGGGCAAGCGAGGAGAAGTAGCCTATCAACTAGAGCTCCCAATGCACCTCTCTGACGTGGATGACGTGTTTCACGTATCCCAGCTCAAGAAGTGCTTCAGAGGTCCGGAAGAACAAGTACATATGGATGAACTTGAGCTTCAAGAGGATCTGACCTATGTAGAGCACCCTGTCCAAATTTTGGACATGAAGGAAAGGGTCACGAGGAACAAAGTGATCCGTTGGTGCAAGGTACAATGGAGCCATCACACAGAAGCTGAAGCTACATGGGAGCGTGAGGAAGACCTCAAGGCAGAATTCCTTCATCTATTCTCCACTATCGAATCCTGAGGGCGAGATTCAATTTAAGGGGGGTAGGTTTGTGACACCCTCAATTTCGATTTCTGTATTCATTCATATTTTATATAGAGAAAAGCATTTTAAAAGAAGTAGGAACAGAGAAAGAATAAAAAAGATAGCCAAAAACAGCAAATTCAAGTTCCCCGAGGAGCGCCGTAGACACTTCCCATGGGCCGCTGGCCATGTGGCGCTTTCGGAGCTCATCCCCGCAAAGGGGGAGAGATCCGCCGCTAACTGGCTACGTGGCAGGCTCGGAGCTTGCCTCTGTTAAAGGGGCGAGGTCCGACCCTGTGGGACATGTGTTGCCCCCTGAGCTAGCCTCTGCGGACGAGCGAGGTCAGCCCCGCAGGACACGTGTCACCTTCGGAGCTAGTCACTGCGGAAAAGAGAGGACCAGCCACGTGGGACACGTGTCATTCTTGGAGCTCGTCTCTGAGAGGTCCGACCCACAGGACACGTGTCGCTCTCGGAGCTCACCTCCGAGAGGTCCGGTCCCGCTAGACACGTGTCACCTCCGGAGCTCACCTCCGAGAGGTTCGATACTAATGGACACGTGTCACCTCCGGAGCTTGCCTCCGGGAGATCTGTCCCGGTGGACACGTGTCATCCTCGGAGCTCATCTCCAAGGGGAAGGTACTGCAAGACACGCGTCAGCCTCAGAGCTCACCTCCGAGAGGTCCCGCCCTGCTTGACACGTGTCATCCTCGGAGCCCATCTCCGAGATAAAGGGAGGTATAACACTGTTGAACATGTGTCATTCTCGGAGCACACCTCCGAGAAGAAGGGAGGTCCGACACTGATGGACACGTGTCGACCTCGGAGCTCATCCCTGGGCAAAAAGGAAGTCCAACACTGCTAGGACACGTGGCACTATCGGAGCTCACCTCCGAAGAGAGGGGAGGTCTGGCACTGACACGTGGCACATTCGGAGCCACCTCCGAAGAGAGGTGAGGTCCGACACTGACACGTGGTGTTCGCAGAGCTCGTCTCCTCTGAGGAGAGGGAGGTCCCGCCCGCCTGACACGCGGCACAACCAGAGCTCGCCTCTGAGGAAAAAGGGAAGCCCAGGCCCCAGCTGGACACGTGGAGCCTCTGGAGTTTATCCCTGCGGAAGGACGAGGTCCTTAAGCAGTTTTGCCCTGTGCGCGAGCACCCGGTACAAAGGAAACCGACATTGTTTCTTCCACGATTGATTCCGCACCAAATCGATTAGAGATAAGTTGTTAAGATTCAAACACAAATCAAATAGGACTCTCATTTGAAATCCAATCGGAGAAGGACTCTTCTTTTTTCGGTTATAAATAGAACCCGAAACCACCCCTTGGTCGTAACATCTTTTCTAAAGCCGACAACTTAGAGGCCCTAGCCCCCAAACTCGCCGAGCTAAACCCCTTCGCCGGAGTTTAACCACCGGAGAGACCGCCGACGAGCCAAACATGATCGCCATTGCTGGAGAAGAGCCGACGATCTGTTTTTTGCTAGGAGGAAGGACCCGAAGGAAGTAAGGTAGGTCTCCATTACCACCTTACGACGAGATCACGATTTTCTTTGCATTTGTTTCATTGATCCCTTCGAACATAAGCTTTTTCGTGGACCGATCACGCGTTAATCGGTTTGATCTAGAGTCAAGATCATCGCCATGTCCACATTTGATCTTTACACTTCTGTTCATCGTAAAACCCCATGCAAACCCCTTAAAACATGAAAGAACACGTACAAACTAAACTGCACCATAGGATTAGCATGCATATGCACGATTGTATCTTGAGTAAAGTTTGTGCATGATGATTGATTGCTATGAATCTTGTATGTGCATGATCATAAACAGAAGGACAAGCTCAGGGAGCTATCTACGACGAACTACAACGACAAGACTTTGAGATCCCCGAACAACAGAAGCCACAGGAACAAGGCCAGTGCCCCTTGACCATATTGATCCCATGTTTTCTGGAACTGTTTTTGTTTGCAAAAAGGTGTGTGTGCTTGAGTTAACTTGATGGGAAACCCTTTTATAGGAGTTTACTAGTTTTGTTAACCACCCTTGTCGCCGGGAAAAATTGATGAGTCGGGTATGGTCGTTTTACTTTTTGCTTCGCTAATCTATGGGATATGGGAAGCGATAGAATGTATCTAGCTAACTGCACTCGTATGGATAATGTTAATGAGAAACTGATGTTGATAATGAACATGAATCGGAGGGAGATCTAGGCAAGCTTGGTTTCGTGCATGTGGTAGAATGAGATGGTGGTTTACTTGCCATAGATCTAAGGACCGGTTCATGCGAGCACATGCCAAGAATACAGTGCCACCACAAGGCGGAGTATTTGTGCGGCTTAGCTGACTAATTAGGTAAGTTACTAGATTGTTATGGACCATGGAAGGTGCGGGGAATGGGAGTCGAGAGAGGACTGCCCTGGGAACTGCATGGCACAAGAGGGGGCCCGTAGGTGGGAGAATTGGAGATTCTAGCCTGCTGGTGAAACCTTAGTGAGTCCATACATCTAGTAGCCCCTTTGTAAAGGCTATTTTGTGATCTCTTGACCATACACCGACGGTTGTGTACTGGTATAATGGAGGTTCTGTAGTCACCGACAGGTGACGAAATCACAAACTTATGGGTAAAGTGGTGCAAACTCTGCAGGGTGGAAAAGTATCATGATAGCCGTGTTTACGGTCACAAGCGCCTGGTCAACTTCCATGATTAGATGGATGGTTATTGGGATGGAATTTTGTTTGGTTATTGGTTTGGCGATGGTTTGGTCATTAAGGGATGGTTTTGGAACTGTAGAGTCCTGGTAATGAGATTGGTTTCATGACTGTTGAGTCATGGCAATGAGCATTGGTGTCGGTATGAGACGGAATTGAACATGAAATGAGATGGCAATGAATACGAGATGGTATTCATGAGCATGAGATGAAAGATGAGAAGGATAAATGTCTGGATGAGACATGAAAAGAGGTGAAATATGATGGAGGTATGTTGAAGTTTGGATTTAATTCACTTAAAGCTAGTTGCTGTTTTTATCATGTTTTGTGAAATAAACTTTGCTTTTATGCAATGAGCCTTTTTATACCTACCTTGTTGTAAGCTACATGTCATACTTCCCGCACTTGCTGAGTACAACATGTACTCACCCTTGCATTATCATACATCATCAGCAATAGGAGAGGAACACTTTGAAGACCATGTGGAGTATTAGGCGGGTGATCTTCCGTCTACTTGCCTGTGGGGAAGGAGTAGGAGATGGAGCTGCTGCTGCTGCTTAGTTGCTTTCGCAATAGTTTAGAAGACTTCTGCTGTTAGAATAAAGACTTCTGCTGCTAGAATGAGTTTGAGACTCATGAGACGTTGTAATAAAACACTATTCATTCATGGTTATATATATTCTGAATTCAGTTTGTGGATTACATGTGTATGCGTGATGAACAATCTGGGCACACATATGCATCAGTTCAGGTTCCGAGGTTCTCTTGGAACAGGGGTGTCACAGTGTGGGTCCAGCCAACAAGGGTCTCTGTCCAAAAAAGTCTAGGGCGGTGGCGACAGGCCGCCTATGGCACTGATGATGAGTGGTTTAGGCCCGATCTTCCGAAAGGTAGGTCGATTGAGGTGGAGAACTCGACGTTGATGATCCGCGGCACTCGAGCAGTTCGGACACCCCTGCAATCACTACACCACTGCTCCGTTGGTTATCAAACGTGCAGCACACACTTGACCTCACCAAGAAGGCTAATCCCTGCAGGTGCAACCGAGATCACGAGCAAGAACATAGAAGACGTGATCTGAAAATCACGAAGTTGGGGTTTCACAAAAACCGTAGAACGGCGGCTGTTTATCTAAGCAAAACCCACGAATTTGGCTGGTGGCTACAGTATTTAAAAGCTAGGGTTTGGCCATAAGACACTTGAGCGCGTCCCTAATGGACTCATACGGGATACAAGGCCCAAAAGCCCAATACGGTGGTGCAGCACCGGACAGAACTCTGAATTCAATTTGTTTCGACAACTTCCAATAACTAATGGCAAATTTTAATGTGGGACTAGAATCATTGGAAAGTTTATCTTCTCATCTTTCCATGCATATGTAGAACGTCAAAAACAAAGTCCGTATGCATCCTGGGCGTCCGTTTTAAGATGGACTGCTCCTGGACTTCGAGTTGAACTCGAGTCCGATTTGGTGACTGTTTCCATCAACTTGTGGACGTCCCATCTGGTTCTCCACGTCCCCAAATCCTCCTCTCTTTACTTGTTGATCATGTCCATGGTTCCTTATAACAATTAAATCATTCTGTAGCAATCCATTCTCAAAATCACATGGGTAGGAAGTTAGGAACGAGTTCACCTGCTAATTTAGTAACCGTGCTCGTGCTCTTGTGATTGGTCCTTGTATATGAATGTGAGTATCCACGGTTGTGATGTCCTCATCATCCTCCCCCTCTTGAATTGGAGTCGTCCTCGACTCAAGATCATCTTCTTCCCCCAAGTATGGTTGTAAATCTGAAATGTTAAATATGAGACTAACCCCAAAATCGGGAGGCAACTCAAGCTTATATGCATTGTCATTGATCTTTTCAACACTCTTAAAAGGACCAGCAGCTCGTGGCATAAGTTTAGAATTTCGGAAGTGAGGGAATCGTTCTTTTCTCAAATGTAGCCATACCAAGTCCCCTGGTTCAAGTTTTACTTCTTTTCTACCTTTACTACCAGAAATTCTATACTTCTCATTCATCCTTTCAATATTTTTCTTTGTAGTTTCATGCATCTTAAAAATGAATTCAGATCGTTGTGTAGCATCCAAATTTATAGTTTCAGAAGGAGGCAAAGGTAATAAATCAATAGGAGCACGAGGATTGAAACCATACACTACCTGGAATGGGCTTACCTTTGTAGTAGAGTGAACTGACCTGTTGTAAGCAAATTCTATATGTGGTAAACAATCCCCCCAACCCTTTAAATTTGTTTTTAAAACAGCCCGCAACATAGTGGATAGAGTACAATTTACTACCTCAGTTTGTCCATCGGTTTGTGGGTGACATGTGGTTGAAAACAGCAGCTTGGTTCCCAATTTATACCACAAAGTTCTCCAAAAGTGACTTAAAAAATTTGCATCACGATCAGAAACAATGATATTTGGTACACCATGTAAACGAATAATTTCCGTCATAAACAAATCAGCAATGTGTGAGGCATTATCATTCTTATGGCAAGGTATAAAATGTGCCATTTTAGAGAAACGATCAACAACCAAAAAAAATACTATCCCTCTCCCTCTTAGTCCTAGGCAATCCCAAAACAAAATCCATGGAAATATCCTGACAAGGTACACTAGGAACAGGAAGAGGCATATAAAGACCATGTGGGTTAAGTCAAGACTTAACTTTATTGCAAGTAGTGCATCGTGATACGTAGCGCTCGACATCACGTCTCATCTTTGGCCAAAAGAAGTGTGTGGCCAGCACATCCTCAGTTTTCTTCACTCCAAAATGTCCCATCAAACCTCCTCCATGAGCTTCCTGCAAAAGTAATAGGCTAACGGAACTAGTAGGAACACATAGCTTGTTAGCACGATAGAGGAGGCCCTCCCGTAGTACATATTTATTCCAAGTTCTTCCTTCTCTATAATTTTTGAAGGCATCTTTGAAGTCCAAATCAGCAGGATATAATCCTTTTGTTGTTTCCAAACTAAATATTTTATGATCAAGTTGGGAGAGCATGGTGTAACGTCTAGATAATGCATCTGTAATAACATTCTCATTCTCTTTCTTATGCTTAATGATGTATGGAAATGATTCTATGAACTCAATCCATTTAGCATGTCGTTTATTCATATTGGTTTGACACTTAAGATACTTTAAAGATTCATGATCGGAATGTATAACGAACTTCTTAGACCACAGGTAATGTTGCCAAGTTTGTAGAACTCGCACTAAGGCATACAATTCCTTATCATAAGTGAAATAATTCAGAGAAGTACCATGCAATTTTTCACTAAATAATGCAACGGGTTTACCTCCTTGTATGAGAACACCTCCAATAACAATGCCGCTTGCATCACATTCTAGCTCAAATGTCTTGTCAAAATCAGGAAGTTGTAGCAATAGTGCTTGTGTAAGATTTGATTTAAGAACATCAAAATCTAGTTGCTGCTGTTCGCCCCATCGAACCTGCACTCCCTTCTTCGTCATTTCATGGAGAGGTGCTGCAATGGTGCTGAAATCCCGCACAAAGCATCGATAAAAACCTGCAAGACCAAGAAAACTACGCACCTACGTGACGATCGATGGAGTTGGCCAGTTAGTGATCGCCACAATTTTTGCCTCATCCATCTCAATTCCCTGAGATGAAACGACATATCCAAGAAACGAAACTCGATTGGTGCAAAAGACACACTTTTCAAGGTTACCAAACAAACTTGCATCTCTCAAGACACTGAAAACAGCACGTAAATGATTAAGATGTTCGTCATATGACTTACTGTAAATGAGGATATCATCGAAGTAAACCACCACAAATTTTCTAATAAAAGCACGTAAGACCTCGTTCATTAATCGCATAAAAGTGCTAGGTGCATTGGTTAAACCAAAAGGCATGACTAACCACTCATAAAGTCCAAACTTGGTTTTCAATGCAGTTTTCCATTCATCTCCTAGTGCCATTCTAATTTTGTGGTAACCACTACGCAAGTCAATTTTTGTGAAAATAATAGCACCACTCAATTCATCAAGCATGTCATCTAAGCGAGGAATAAGATAACGATATCGAATGGTGATGTTATTAATCATTCTACAATCAACACACATGCGCCAGCTACAATCTTTCTTAGGAACGAAAAGAACAGGAATAGAACAAGGGCTAAGGCTTTCACGAATATACCCGTGGTTCAAAAGATCTTGAACTTGTCGCTAAATTTCCCTTGTCTCTTCTGGATTCGCCATGTACGCAGCACGATTTGGCAAACTTGCCCCTGGAATTAAGTCAATCTTATGTTCGATGCCCCTCATAGGTGGTAATCCAGGGGGTATCTCAGGGGGAAACACATCTGCAAAATCCTGTAAAAGGTTAGCAACAGCAGGAGGCAATGCAATGGACACTTCATGAAGCGAAAACATGACTTCTTTGCATGCTAAAGCATAGTACATCCCCTTTGGTATTAAATAAATCAACAAGGTCAGATTTAGTTGTGAGCAGCGAAGGTGATTTTAACTTAATTACTTGCTGTTTTTCAGAGTCTAGTGATTTTGTTGCCTTATCATCACGGGTCTTACTTTTCTCCAAATGTACAATTTCAGCAGGAGTCATAGGAAGCAAAGTGATTTTCTTTCCTTTACGCATCATAGTATATTTATTAGTTCTACCATGATGAATAGCATCCATATCAAATTCCCAAGGACGTCCCAACAAAAGAGAACAAGCATCCATAGGTAAGACATCAAAATCGGCAAAATCATGGTAAGAACCAATCGAAAAATGTACTATCGCTGTTTGTGTTATCCTTACCTTACCGCTGTTGTTGAACCACTGAATGTGGTATGGATGAGGGTGTGCTCTTGTTGTCAAACCAAGTTTCTTGACCACATCCGTGTTCACCAAGTTATTACAACTGCCTCCATCAATTACAGTGTGCACATGGCAGTCCTTGACGATGAGAAACATGTGAAAAAGATTGTGTCGTTGTAGCCTGTCATCCGCCTCAACTTTGGAGCTCAAAGCATGCTGCACAATTATGCTTCTATAATTTTCCGTTGCTGCAGTACCAAGTACCTCTTCATCTGTGCTATAGTGGTCATCTTTTGGTCCTGCAACGTTAGTAGTAAGAGAATATAAATATTCAACATCCGAAGTACTATCATACCCACCATCATCTCGTGCTATGTATGCTCGTTTGCTAGGGCAATCTTTCATCACATGACCAACTCCCATGCAGCGGTGACAATTAATGTTCGAAGTTCGACTCATGGAAGGAGTGGAAGACGTAGGCTTGAATGTTGTCATCTTGCTGCACTCAGGTGTGCGAGGAAGTGGAGCAGTAGATGATGTTCGTTGGCCACCATTGGATGGTGTAGTGGCAGTAGAAAAACTCGAAGATGGTGCTGATTTGGATGGTGTAGATGTCGAACGCGGTGTAAAGGTGCTCCTCGTGCGTTGGTGCTGCTGCTGTTGGCGGCCCTGCAATTCTTTTTCTGCCAACATAGCCAGCTGAAACAATCTGTTAACAGTATCATATGTAACACCCCAAAATTTTGTTAAGACCCTAAATCATGTTAAGAGGGGAATTTAAAAATTTTTGGACGTGTTGCATGTTTTGCAAAAATTCAAATTCAAACTGGAATTCAAATTAAACTCAAATCAGAAAAGAAATAGAAAAAGACAAAACAGAAAAAAACCGGCCAGTGGGCCGCAACCCACCAGCCGGCCCAACCAGAACCCACGCCAGCCCGCAGCCGCGCGCGCCTCTTTCCTACCACTGACAGGCGTGGCCCGCCAGTTCTTCGTCTACCTCGAGCCCGCGCCGGACTCTCTCACCCGAATCAAAACTGATCGGGAATTCTCGCGTATCCCAGCCGATTTCCGGACCCCGAAGACTCCAGCTCGATCTAAACCAACCCGCCGCCCTCCCCCGTCTATAAAAACCCCGGCCTCGTTCTGTTTTTCCCACGCGATCTGCTGTTTTTCCTCCGGTGAGAACCGAGCCTTCTCCGGCGAATTCTGGCCGATCTACGCTCGGAAATTCCGATCTAACTCGCTGGTCTTGATCCACCGCCTCCGGGGAACCTTGCAGGTGCAGGAAACTCGGTGACTTGCGGTGTAAACACAGCGCCGACGAGCCTCGCCGTGAATTCACCTCGGATATCGTCGCCGATCACCTTTCAGGACCTCCGAGCTCAAGAAAACCCCCGAGGTGAGATCCCCGACCTCCCCTCCACCGATCTATGCCATAAGATCACAGTTCTAGGAAGAATTCTCGAAGATCCGAAAGTCTCCGGCGAGATCGCCGCTTCCCGCCGCCGGCAGCGCCGCCCGCGCTCGATCAGAGCGACGTAGCCGCTTGTGCGCTGTTTATTTTAAATCGCACGGTAGGGTTTAAATCCCCGCGTACCGGTTCGACGTTATAATCTCAGCCGTCGGTTTAAAATCAGACGGTCCACGTCAGCCCCGCGTTATAAAGACTGGAAATCTTACGTGCTACCCCCTGGGGTTCTCGGGAAATAAGAGCTAGCCCCGGAAACTTCTGATCTAGCCCCTGGAACTTCGGAAAATCATGTAAATTCATTTAAAAATCAGTTTTAGCCCCTGGACTTAATAAAAATTAGGAAAAACTCCTCTGTTATGTATAGCTAGACCCCTGAAAATTGTTAAAATAATATTATAGACCCTGTAGTGGGGTGAGTTTACCTTTTTAACCCTGTTTAGTATTTAATTTAATAAATTGAATATGTGGCTAGTGTTTAAAATTTAAAAAGTGGGACAAAACATATTGTCAAAATTAAATTAAAAACTTTCTCAGTATTTAGAAAACTTTGGAGTGAGATAAAAAATATATTTTGGGCTGAAATGAATCTGTTTAATTTATTATTCACATTTAGTGACACATTTTTAAGTAAAGAATAGTTCTGGAAAATAGGGAAATAATTGTAAAATAGTTTACATCAGAGGAAAAGGTCAAAAATATATTAGTAAATATTTTAGATCAGAACCTATTCTGTTTAGATGATGTGTCTTGTTATTTTTATAATAAAGTTCACACTTAGGCATAGGAAATAAATCTGAAAAATATAGCAACTAATAAATGATAAATGGAGTTTCAAAAATCCAAAGAATTCAGTTTAGGGTTGGTAGAAATTATGAAGACACATATGGAGAAGGAAAATACCTTTCATGCATACTAGGTAGCTAAAAGGTGTAGTAATTGAATATAAGGAATTTATTAAATTGGAGACTCATATATATAGTATGTAAGTATAAATGTGAACACAGAAGTAGGAATCATATACATATGATCAAAAGTGCATGCAAGCCACAAATCAACACACATAGAGTAACCACAACACATATAATTGTGAATGACTTTCATAAATGTGAATGTGTGGTTTGTATGAAGTGGAAGTGTGAACTATGTCTTATGGACTGTTGTTTTTCTTTTGCTATGTGTGATGGTATGATGTAGAACCTGCTCAAGAGCAAGTTATTCCTTTCCAAGATCAGGACTACCCATTTCAAGAGCAGCAGGAAGGAGGCAAGTGTCCTTGACCACTTTGATCCTATGCTAGGATGTGTAGATAGAATTATTTGCATTGTCAAATGAAATATGAAACCCATGCTAGGAAGTTTCCCTAGAATTGCATTACCTTGTTTCCTTGTAGCTTGGGTTGGGATTTATTTTATCATGTCATTCATTATTATGCATATGCTTAGCCATGCTTAGAATGGGATATTTGGGATATGAGATCATCAGTTTATTTTACCATACTCTTGAATGAGATATTGTGAGTTATGTAGAGGTAGGGATCAAGGCAAGTTGGATGTTTTGGTTGTGTGCTGGGTGCACGAGACTCGGGTTTGTGTTTAGTACTTGCCTGGATCCTAAGGACCGGTTCATGGAGCACGTAACCTGGCTTTACCGTGCCAACCACATGCTGAGATGGGGCAGCTTGGCCAATTAATTAGGTGTATCCCCGGTGTAGTATGGGTGTGTTGGATAGTGCGGGGAGTAGGTGTCAGCTGGACTACCATATGAACCACAAGGCTCAAGAGGGGGCCACTGCAGCGGGGTTGGAGCCTCTTGTATGCTGTTAGGGGTGAAACCTCAGTGGGCCCACGCTCGTCGGGAATCCCTTTGTAAAGGCTTCGTAGTGATCTCCTGGCTACACACCTGGGAAGTGTGAATGTGGTTCGTAGCCACTGGCATAATGGAGGTTCTTTTAGTCCACCCGGCAACGGGTGATGAAATCACTACATGTGGGTACAGTGGTACAAACTCTGCAGAGTCAAAACTGTCATGACAGCCGTGCTCACGGTCAAGAGCGGCTTGGACTTATTCATGATTAGAGGAGTGATGGTTTTGGGAAGTTGAGAATGTTAAGCGGGGAGCTTAACATTGGAAATGATGTTATGGTTATTTGGTTATGATGATGGGATGGGAGATTGGGACCATTTCACCTGTGTAGTAGTGTTGGTGCTTAATAAGCTAAGGTGATAGGTATTAATTGCGTAGTGCTTTAACCATGAGTTCAACCTCTCCTTGTTCTAGCCATGCATGATATAATTTTTCCACACTTGCTGAGTACCATTGGTACTCAACCTTGCATATTTTGTTGGTTTATATTGCTGCTCAGGTCAAGATAATGAGGTGGTGTATAATGACCAAGACTTTGGACCCGAAGAAGGTTTCTAGGTTAATGGAGACCCCCGGGCAACGCCTGTGACGGACCCTAAAGAATAATATTCCGCTGCTAGTTTATTTACTTGTGATGAACTTTTTATTGTCCAACGAGACATTTACTATGTAAGACTTATTTATATTCGGCACCTGGCTTGTAATAAATGATGATTCACTATTTGTCATCACATGTATGAGAAAATGATCCTGGCATACATGTGATATTCACTTGATTGTTTTTCGAAAAAACCGGGTGTGACAGAAGTGGTATCAGAGCCAAGGTTGCCCGTAGGAACGTGGACCTAGGTAGAAAGGGACGTATTTAAGGACCTTATTTTCCTAAAAATTATTTTACAAGGTGTGTGTTGAAAAGTGTTATTTAATAAAGTCACTTTCTTCATCTTACCCCAACTTTCATTCAAAATAGGATTTTTATTTAAAAGTTTATCTAACTTAAGTTTAAATGCTTTCTGTTTTAGATGGTTCACATGATTCGCACAGCTCGCAAGTCCACAGGAGGGAGAGTTCCCGTAGTTGCCCTTGCCGAAAGAGATGAGAGCCGTCCGGTGACGTACCTTTCCTACGGATTGGCAGTAGGAGGCTTGTTGCGCCGTCTTCGACGTATGCTCGAAGCCGCCGGCAATACGGGCAAGCTAATCATCCACTATAACTCCACCAGAACCATCTGTGAGAAGAGGGAAGAATGGAGTTCAGAGATGAGGATAATACACGAAAATCAGCTGCTCAAGATCCACCACTCTCCAGCTTGTCGAGCGACACAGGTCGATGCGGAGAAGGATGTCACCTGGGTGGCCATCACCTGCCAGAGTCACATCTATTGTCGCCACCTGGACAGGACTGAGTACATGTCTGTCCTCCAGCGTGAGAGTGGTACAACGGAGTAAAAGTACCCGCCAGTGCAGCAAGGGACTTCCCATGAGCACATGGACTTGTGCTTGGAGGATGCTGCTATGCTCAGCACTCGACTGCAGGAGTGTCAGCAAGAACTTCAGGATGTTCGGGACACCCTGAAGGAAACGGAGGGGTTGCTGCGAGCTTGCTTGAGGGCGAAAGAAAGAGGAGATAGGAACGAACTGTGTGTCACCGTGAATGATACATGGACTCCTGACTCCCCAGATCGCCGGGCGATAAGGCGTCGTCGCATTTCCACACCAGCATCCTCCCCACCCAAAGCAGAGTCAGAAGGCAGCCGAAATGATGAGGAAGATCCCGAGGAGCCAGCTCAAGAAAACGAGTAGTGTAGAGTCCTTCCCTTAGTTAGAAAGATGTCGAATAGTCGAGTCGTTACGTTTAGTTAATGGTGTGTTAATGCTTGGTGTGTGACGTGAGTTGTGGAAGCCATGAGCAATTGTCCACAGCCTCGTCTTTAGATTGTTTTGCTTTGGTGTGTGAACCCACATGAAATAATATTTCATTTATTTTTGTGTGAGAAATGAACCCTCAGAAAAGTATAACAAAGCCTCAACACTTCAAAGTACAAACAAATGAAAGTAGTAAGATGATACTAAATGCTTTCAAATTAACATTGGTTGATTCTGCCAGATGGCCGGAAGAGGAAAAGGACATGCTGCCAACCCCGCCAACAACAACGATGAGGCATGCAACCCTCATCTTTCTGGAGGCCAGGACCGGGGTGGTCGCCGTGAAGGAGTTGATCCCCTCCACCAAATGCTGGAGAATCAAAATCAGCTCATCCAGAACTTGATTCAAGTGGTGGCCAACTTGCATCAAGTTCCACCTCCACAAGCTGCACCACGCCAAACAAGGTTGAGTGAGTTTTTAGTAACTCAACCTCCAAAGTTCGCAAGTGCTGCTGAACCTCTGGAGGCAGATGATTGGCTGAAGACCATTGAAAGCAAGATGAGGATCATACAATGCCAAGGGTATGAGAGGGTGCTGTTTGCCTCTCATCAATTGCATGGACCTACTGCTGATTGGTGGACCGCCTACGTGGCTGCCCATCATGACCCTGAGAACATCACTTGGGAAGAGTTCAAGCGTATATTCCGCAACCATTACATCCCAAGGGGTGAACTCAAAAACAAGAGAAAGGAGTTCTTGGGGCTGCAGAAAGGGAACATGACGGTGAGGGAATACCTCACTAAATTTACTCAACTATCCCGTTATGCTCCACGAGACATAGAGACTGATGATTAGAAACAAGATTGTTTCGTGGAAGGTCTTACCGCAGAAATGCAGTGTGCAATGTCCTCAAATGAGTATGAAAGCTTCCAAAAGATGATGGACAGAGCATTTGTGGTGGAAAGGAAGCTGAAGGCCTTGGAAAATGAGAACAAGAGGAAGGCCGGGGGGTCACACCAAGCCTCAGGGAGCAACACCCGCCCACGTCTGTTGCAGCAACCTGCAGGGCAGACGAACCGTGCTGCGGTACCCTACTCAGCACCAAGAGGGTACAACCCGAACTACAGGCCTCCCGCAGCACCAGCACAGCTGCAACGTCAGTTTGTACAGCAGCCTCGCCCCGCATATCCCTCTCGACCAGCAGTGCAAGGACCTCCAAACCAACCCCAAGACAATAAAGGCCAAGCACCTAAGGTGGGGGTGCAATGTTTTAGCTGTGGTGAAGTGGGGCACTACGCCCATAAGTGCCCAAAGAAGAAGCCCACGCAGCCTCAACAGCAGAATGTAATGAGAGGACGGGTGAACCACGTCACTATGGAGGAAGCACAAGAGGCACCCGACGTGGTAGTTGGTAAGTTTCCTGCCAATTTACACATTGCAACCCTGCTGTTTGATTCTGGTGCTACCCACTCGTTCATTGCTAAAGGGTTTGTTAAGAAGCATGATCTAGCAACAACACAAATGAATTATATGCTAGCAGTAAACTCTCCAGGTGGAGAAATAAGGACAAGACAAGTGTGTCCCAAGGTGAATCTAGACATTAAAGGGGTAGTGTTTACTGCTAACCTCATAGTGATAGATTCACAAGGGATAGATATTATCTTGGGTGCGGATTGGTTGACAAAACCTAAAGGAATCATCCATTGTTCGACCAGAACGGTGGAACTAACTCACCTTAGTGGCACAAGAGTAAAGTTCATAACAATACACGAGTCTAGGAGGGACATTAAATTAAATCAAGTTGAGGTGAAAGTCGAGGAAATCAGGACCATCAGGGAATATCCAGATGTTTTTCCGGAGGAGTTGCCAGGTAGGCCTCCCGATCGTGAAGTGGAATTCGCAATTGAGCTAGTACCTGGAACAGCCCCGATATACAAGAGACCTTATCGGATGGACTCCAAGCAGCTAGAAGAACTCAAGGATCATTTAAGAGAATTGACGGAGAAGGGGTATATTCGTCCTAGTTCCTCACCATGGGGAGCTCCGGTGATATTTGTGCCCAAGAAGGACGGAACCCAAAGGTTATGCGTGGATTACCGTGCCTTGAATGAGGTAACCATCAAGAACAAGTACCCATTACCCCGCATTGAAGACTTGTTTGATCAGTTGAGGGGCTCTTGTGTGTTCTCGAAAATTGATCTCAGGTCGGGATACCACCAACTCAAGATAAGGCAAACTGATATTCCCAAGACAGCTTTCGTATCTCGGTACGGACTGTATGAATACACCGTCATGCCTTTCGGGCTAACCAATGCCCCAGCATACTTCATGTATCTTATGAACAAGGTATTCATGGAATATTTGGACAAATTTGTGGTGGTTTTCATAGATGACATTCTCGTCTTCTCCAAAGATGAAGAAGAACATGAGAAACATCTAAGGTTGGTGTTGCAGAGGCTGAGAGAACACCAACTATATGCCAAGTTGAGCAAGTGTGAGTTTTGGCTGAAGAGAGTTCCCTTCTTAGGACATATAATCTCGGAGGGAGGAATCTCCGTGGATCCTGCCAAAATCGAGGATATACAGAAGTGGAAGACCCCTGAGAATGTCGGGGAAGTTCGAAGATTTTTGGGATTGGCTGGATACTACCGATGGTTTATTGAGGGATTCTCCAAGATCTCAAGACCCCTCACCAAACTGTTGGAGAAGGGAATCACATTCACCTGGACGCCACAGTGCGAGACGAGTTTTCAGGAGCTAAAGAAGAGATTGACAACAGCCCCAGTGTTAGTTATGCCAGATATGCAGAAGAACTTTACGGTGTACTGCGATGCCTATGGAAACGGGTTGGGATGTGTTCTCATGCAAGAAGGGCATGTCGTGGCATATGCATCCCGGCAGCTTCGGAAGCATGAGAAAAACTATCCTACACATGACTTAGAACTAGCCGCAGTGGTACACGCGTTGAAAATTTGGCGGCACTATTTGATGGGGAAGAGGACCGAGATATATACGGATCATAAGAGTTGGAAGTACATTTTCACACAGCCAGATCTCAACCTCAGACAAAGGAGATGGTTAGAGCTAATCAATGACTTTGATGTGGGCATCAACTATCATCCCGGGAAAGCAAACGTCGTGGCCGATGCTTTGAGTCGGAAAGTGCAGGTCAATAAGTTGAGCTTGAAGGACATGCCTGCAGAATTGAAGGACGAGGTTATAAGGCTCAATCTATGTCTAGTTAATAGTGGTGAAGCCATCGCCATGGAAGTGGACTCCACACTAGAGCGAGACATACGCGAGGGGCAAAAGAATGATGAGAAGATACAAGAGATCAGACAACTCATCAAGGAAAATAAAGCTCCGGGTTTTAGAGAGGATGAAAAAGGAACGGTGTGGCACGGGAAAAGAATCTGTGTGCCAGAAGTAAAGGAGATCCGTGAATTGATTTTGAAGGAGGCTCATGATTCTGACTATTCCATTCATCCTGGGAGTACGAAGATGTACTAGGACCTCAAAAGCAGGTATTGGTGGTATGGCATGAAGCGAGATGTCGCGGAACATGTTGCCCTATGTGACACATGTCAGTTGGTGAAAGCAGAACATCAACGACCCGCGGGATTATTGCAACCACTCAAAGTGTCTGAATGGAAATAGGAAGAAATCAGCATGGATTTCATTGTGGGATTGCCTAGGACCCAATCAGGATATGATTCGATATGGGTTATCATTGATAGGCTAACCAAGGTAGCTCATTTCATCCCCATGAAAGAAAGCTACAGCGTATCCAAATTGGCAGAGCTGTACATGTCAAGGATCGTGTGTTACCATGGAGTGCCAAAGAAGATTGTGTCGGATCGAGGGACACAGTTCAACTCAAGGTTCTGGCAGAAGTTGCACGAAACCATGGGAACCCATCTGAACTTTAGTTCTGCCTATCATCCCCAAACTGACGGGCAGACGGAGAGAACCAATCAGATCCTTGAAGATATGCTGAGGGCATGTGCACTCAAAAACAATAGGAGTTGGGACAAGAACTTACCGTATGCGGAGTTTTCCTATAACAACAGCTATCAAGCTAGTATGAAGATGTCACCGTTTGAAGCTTTGTACGGGAGGAAGCGCAGAACTCCCCTATTTTGGAACCAGACAGGGGAAAGTAAAGTGTTTGGTCCAGAGGTACTACAAGAAGCCGAGGCGAAGGTGAGGGAAATTCGCAATAACTTGAGGATAGCACAGACACGCCAAAAGAGCTATGCCGATGTACAAAGAAGAGAGCTCATTTTCAACGTGGGAGACTATGTCTATCTCAAGGTGTCCCCTATCAGAGGACTTCGTCGGTTCAAGGTGAAAGGGAAGTTGTCACCTCGATACATCGGACCCTTTCAAGTTTTGGAGAGGAAAGGCGAAGTGGCGTATCAACTAGAATTACCGGCTCATCTATCGGATGTGCATGATGTATTCCATGTGTCGCAACTCAAGAAATGCCTGAGGACGCCTGAAGAGGTGTTACCCATGAATGAAGTGAACGGAGCAAAGGATTTGTCTTATGCCGAGCAACCATACAAGATTTTGGAGACAATGGAACGCCTCACCAGAAATAAAAGAATCCGGATGTGCAAGGTGCAGTGGAAGCATCACTCAGAAGAGGAAGCCACCTGGGAACGGGAAGATGAGCTCAAGGCACAATTTCCGGAATTGTTTTCTTAAAACCACCAATCTCGAGGACGAGATTTCTTTTAAGGGGGGTATAGCTGTAACACCCCAAAATTTTGTTAAGACCCTAAATCATGTTAAGAGGGGAATTTAAAAATTTTTGGACGTGTTGCATGTTTTGCAAAAATTCAAATTCAAACTGGAATTCAAATTAAACTCAAATCAGAAAAGAAATAGAAAAAGAAAAAGACAAAACAGAAAAAAACCGGCCAGTGGGCCGCAACCCACCAGCCGGCCCAACCAGAACCCGCGCCAGCCCGCAGCTGCGCGCGCCTCTTTCCTCCCAATGACAGGCGGGGCCCGCCAGTTCTTCGTCTACCTCGAGCCCGCGCCGGACTCTCTCACCCGAATCAAAACTGATCGGGAATTCTCGCGTATCCCAGCCGATTTCCGGACCCCGAAGACTCCAGCTTGATCTAAACCAACCCGCCGCCCTCCCCCGTCTATAAAAACCCCGGCCTCGTTCTGTTTTTCCCACGCGATCTGCTGTTTTTCCTCCGGTGAGAACCGAGCCTTCTCTGGCGAATTCTGGCCGATCTCCCCTCCACCGATCTATGCCATAAGATCACAGTTCTAGGAAGAATTCTCGAAGATCCGAAAGTCTCCGGCGAGATCGCCGCTTCCCGCCGCCGGCAGCGCCGCCCGCGCTCGATCAGAGCGACGTGGCCGCTTGTGCGCCGTTTATTTTAAATCGCACGGTAGGGTTTAAATCCCCCGTACCGGTTCGACGTTATAATCTCAGCCGTCGGTTTAAAATCGGACGGTCCACGTCAGCCCCGCGTTATAAAGACTGGAAATCTTACGTGCTACCCCCTGGGGTTCTCGGGAAATATGAGCTAGCCCCGGAAACTTCTGATCTAGCCCCTGGAACTTCAGAAAATCATGTAAATTCATTTAAAAATCAGTTTTAGCCCCTGGACTTAATAAAAAATTACGAAAAACTCCTCTGTTATGTATAGCTAGACCCCTGGAAATTGTTAAAATAATATTATAGACCCTGTAGTGGGGTGAGTTTACCTTTTTAACCCTGTTTAGTATTTAATTTAGGAAATTGAATATGTGGCTAGTGTTTAAAATTTAAAAAGTGGGACAAACATATTGTCAAAATTAAATTAAAAACTTTCTCAGTATTTAGAAAACTTTGGAGTGAGATAAAAATATATTTTGGGCTGAAATGAATCTGTTTAATTTATTATTCACATTTAGGGACACATTTTTAAGTAAAGAATAGTTCTGGAAAATAATTGTAAAATAGTTTACATCAGAGGAAAAGGTCAAAAATATATTAGTAAATATTTTAGATCAGAACCTATTCTGTTTAGATGATGTGTCTTGTTATTTTTATAATAAAGTTCACACTTAGGAATAGGAAATAAATCTGAAAAATATAGCAACTAATAAATGATAAATTGAGTTTCAAAAATCCAAAGAATTCAGTTTAGGGTTGGTAGAAATTCTGAAGACACATATGGAGAAGGAAAATACCTTTCATGCATACTAGGTAGCTAAAAGGTGTAGTAATTGAATATAAGGAATTTATTAAATTGGAGACTCATATATATAGTATGTAAGTATAAATGTGAACACAGAAGTAGGAATCATATACATATGATCAAAAGTGCATGCAAGCCACAAATCAACACACATAGAGTAACCACAACACATATAATTGTGAATGACTTTCATAAATGTGAATGTGTGGTTTGTATGAAGTGGAAGTGTGAACTATGTCTTATGGACTGTTGTTTTTCTTTTGCTAAGTGTGATGGTATGATGTAGAACCTGCTCAAGAGCAAGTTATTCCTTTCCAGGATCAGGACTACCCATTTCAAGAGCAGCAGGAAGGAGGCAAGTGTCCTTGACCACTTTGATCCTATGGTAGGATGTGTAGATAGAATTATTTGCATTGTCAAATGAAATATGAAACCCATGCTAGGAAGTTTCCCTAGAATTGCATTACCTTGTTTCCTTGTAGCTTGGGTTGGGATTTATTTTATCATGTCATTCATTATTATGCATATGCTTAGCCATGCTTAGAATGGGATATTTGGGATATGAGATCATCGGTTTATTTTACCATACTCTTGAATGAGATATTGTGAGTTATGTAGAGGTAGGGATCAAGGCAAGTTGGATGTTTTGGTTGTGTGCTGGGTGCACGAGACTCGGGTTTGTGTTTAGTACTTGCCTGGATCCTAAGGACTGGTTCATGGAGCGTGTAACCTGGCTTTACCGTGCCAACCACATGCTGAGATGGGGCAGCTTGGCCAATTAATTAGGTGTATCCCCGGCGTAGTATGGGTGTGTTGGATAGTGCGGGGAGTAGGTGTCAGCTGGACTACCATATGAACCGCAAGGCTCAAGAGGGGGCCACTGCAGCGGGGTTGGAGCCTCTTGTATGCTGTTAGGGGTGAAACCTCAGTGGGCCCATGCTCGTCGGGAATCCCTTTGTAAAGGCTTCATAGTGATCTCCTGGCTACACACCTGGGAAGTGTGAATGTGGTTCGTAGCCACTGGCATAATGGAGGTTCTTTTAGTCCACCCGGCAACGGGGGATGAAATCACTACATGTGGGTACAGTGGTACAAACTCAGCAGAGTCAAAACTGTCATGACATCCGTGCTCACGGTCAAGAGCGGCTTGGACTTATTCATGATTAGAGGAGTGATAGTTTTGGGAAGTTGAGAATGTTAAGCGGGGAGCTTAACATTGGAAATGATGTTATGGTTATTTGGTTATGATGATGGGATGGGAGATTGGGACCATTTCACCTATGTAGTAGTGTTGGTGCTTAATAAGCTAAGGTGATAGGTATTAATTGCGTAGTGCTTTAACCATGAGTTCAACCTCTCCTTGTTCTAGCCATGCATGATATAATTTTCCCACACTTGCTGAGTACCATTGGTACTCAACCTTGCATATTTTGTTGGTTTATATTGCTGTTCAGGTCAAGATAATGAGGTGGTGTATAATGACCAAGACTTTGGACCCGAAGAAGGTTTCTAGGTTCATGGAGACCCCCGGGCAACGCCTGTGACGGAGCCCTAAAGAATAATATTCCGCTGCTAGTTTATTTACTTATGATGAACTTTTTATTGTCCAACAAGACATTTGCTATGTAAGACTTATTTATATTCGACACCTGGCTTGTAATAAATGATGCTTTACTATTTGTCATCACATGTATGAGAAAATGATCCTGGCATACATGTGATATTCACTTGGTTGTTCTTCGGAAAAACCGGGTGTGACATCATATTCCTTATAATCAACAATATTCTGAATTTCACGCCTCAACCCCCTATAAAAATGAGCTATTTTATCATCCATGTCCTCTACTACCCCACAGCGCAACATACCCTTTTGTAACTCTTGATAATACTCCTCTACGGACATGTTACCTTGGTCTAAGCGCTGCAATTTTTTGTGAAGGTCCCGCTGAAAAGAAGGAGGAACAAAATGAACATGCATAGCTTCCTTTAATCTATCCCATGTTGGAGGATCAGTTCTAGTTTTAACAAGTTCATTCCACCATATGATAGAAAAATTCTTAAACTCACTAGTGGCTTGACGAACTCTATGTTGTTCAGGAACAAGGTGGGCATTAAATTTTTGCTCTACTATCATCTCCCAATCAAGATATGCCTCAGCATCATAAGCACAAGAAAAAGAGGGTATAGTAAATTTGACTTTAGCAAAAGGATCATCAAAAGGGCGATTAAAATTGTTATGACGATCATTGTAATTATAACAATTATTACCTCCCATACCTTGTAGATAAAGTGGAAGTCGTGGTTGATTGTTATGATCTTCCATATTATAAGCACAGTCTTCACGATCTTCAGCGAGAGACAGCCACGCCTCAAGAGTATCCATCCGAACAACAAGATCAGCAAGTTGGCGATTCAAGGTCATCAATGACGCCTCTATCGATGCTTGTGTTTTGGTGAACATATCTATCATTTCCCTCATCATGTCACGCAACTCAGCATGTTGAACACATTCATCATCCCTTTTATCTTCTGCCATTGTTAGTAGTAAACAAAAAACAACAAAAATATGTTATCCCTATCAACTACAAAGGATAGTGGCAATGTGAAAAGTGGAAGGAAGGAAACAATCTCTCTCTCTCTCTCTCTAAAGCTTCTTACCACATTCTTACAAGTGTTCTTACTGACACAGCAGGTGGTAAACGGTGGACGGTGAGAACCAATGAAGCGTGGAGTGATTGCAAAGGTACCTGTTATGCTCAAGAGGAAAAGTGGAGCTTGGATGGCACAATATGGTGGCTAATAAGAAAAAAAATCGTTAACAGCAAACAAAGTTGAATAAGTATTCAATATATGAACTGTTGTTGGTTAACAAGTGTTCTAGGCCTAGCACAATACAAGGCAGTAGAAAGGCAAATAGAAAATCAGGAAGATATAACCAACAAGTACAGAACAAGTGTATAGGCCAACTGTTTTCAAGTGTGTGTTGTCAATGCTTTAATATATGTGCTCTCTTCACTATTTTTTTCTTTTTTTAATATTTTTTTCTGATATTTTTTGTTCACTCGAGAGCACAAAAATAGAAAGCAAACAACTTTACAGCTCAATTGGATGTAAGATGTGGCCTATAGAAAGTCAGGAAGATTCTTTAAAATTTGGGATGAAACTTCGGAGGCCGGATAGTCTATTTTCCAAGGGAAATTTGGCCAAACAAATTTCGCCGAACACGACGAAGCGGTGGAAAATCGGTTGCAAAATTTAGAGTAGATCAATTTGAAAAAAACGCCCGATTTCGAGTACGTATGCAAAAGTTATGCCCGTTTTAAGGTAGGCTACCTGAGTTACTGTTTTTTATGTTGATTCAACCTCGGTTTTGAAAAAGATCTCGCAATAGGATGTGAAAAAACAATTGGAATTTAGCAACGACGAATGATGGGATGTTGTGTGATGAATCAAGGAGGACTGGCACAATGGTTTGTCACTTGTTCTAGGGCTGGCGATGCGGGAGTTCGTGCAAGGCGGCTAGCTAGGGCAAACCGATGATCTTGTTGGCTTGGTTTGTTGTTTAGGGATTGTGGAATAGGTGAGCAGCAAGAAAAACAAGGAATAAAAATGATAACTATGACCCAAAAACATAATGCTAAACCAGCAACAAGACTCGACCACACGAATGCAAACTCAACAATGCAAACTGAAAAACGGAACTTGCAGGCACTATGGTCTAGGAATCGGTAAACACGATATGATTTTTTTGTGGCTTTTTTTGTGGACTCTAGGTATGAAAAACAAAAACTAATCTAGTGGAAAATCAAAGTACCTCACGGGCAACCTGAAATCAGATACCAAATGATGAGTGGTTTAGGCCCGATCTTCCGAAAGGTAGGTCGATTGAGGTGGAGAACTCGACGTTGATGATCTGTGGCACTCGAGCAGTTCGAACACCCCTGCAATCACTACACCACTGCTCCGTTGGTTATCAACCGTGCAGCACACGCTTGACCTCGCCAAGAAGGCTAATCCATGCAGGTGCAACCGAGAACACGAGCAAGAACATAGAAGACGTGATCTGAAAATCACGAAGTTGGGGTTTCACAAAAACCGTAGAACGGCGGCTGTTTATCTAAGCAAAACCAACGAATTTGGCTGGCGGCTACAGTATTTAAAGGCTAGGGTTCAGCCATAAGAGCCTTGGACGCGTCCTTAATGGACTCATACGGGATACAAGGCCCAAAAGGCCAATATGGTGGTGCAGCACCGGACAGAACTCTGAATTTGACTTGTTTCGACAACTCCCAATGACTCCAGGCAAATTTTAATATGGGACCAGAACCATTGGAAAGTTTATCTTCTCATATTTCCATGCATATGTAGAACGTCGAAAACGGAGTCCGTATGCATCCTGGGCATCCGTTTTAAGATGGACTGCTCCTGGACTCCGAGTTGAACTCGAGTCCGAGTTGGTGACTGTTTCCATCAACTTGTGGACATCCCATCTGGTTCTCCACGTCCCCAAATCCTCCTCCCTTTACTTGTTGATCATGTCCATGGTTCCTAATAACAATTAAATCATTCAATAGCAATCCATTCTCAAAATCACATGGGTAGGAAGTTAGGAACGAGTTCACCTGCTGATTTAGTAACCGTGCTCGTGCTCTTATGATTGGTCCTTGTATATGAATGTGGGTATCCACTGTTGTGATGTCCTCATCAACTGAGTCAAGCGATTTCACTGAGACGTGCAAGATGTACCCATACCTCACGGAAAAGATGAAGACGCTGCACGGGACGTAGCAGCTGTTGTGTGTAATCCTGATATGTTGCTGACCAGCCTTGACAAGTGTGGTGTGACTTGGTTCAATCGAATCGTTTTGGGGTAGGACTCTAATAGATATGTCAGGAAATAAAGTCCCAGAGATAGAAAGGTAGATGTCATTTAAAAGTTAGAAAAAATTGTTTTATTTGGAAACAAATCAAGGTGTAACTGGCTATATAAGAACGATAACTCATTGGAATAAATCAATCCCCTCATTATTCCTAATTTTTTGTAAGGGCCTCAGTTTTTGACACACATTTGCAGTGTTCATCACCACACCACACACCTCATTTGAGGAAGAATGACGAACACAAATGAAGAGCAAGTAACAATTATCAATATGCTCATTAGAGAACAAACTCACACATTGCAAAAGTGGTATTTCCCACATGTGATATAGATGGGCTGGACATATGAAAACTCCTACACTTTACTAAGGATGTCCATGCCAAGTTTCACCCAAATTCAAAACCTTTTTGAGGTCAGTTTGGGTATAGTTAGGAAGAGGGCAGTTTGAAACCATATTCAAATTCAAACTGTTTTTATCCCATGAATTTAAAAGTGGAAGGCATATTCTTACTCAGCATATTTTTGTGAGCTCACACACCAATTTTCACTCCATTTGGAGTTGATCTTGACATGAGCTAAGGGGGATAAATTCAAACTTTATTTGAATTTCAAACTGAACTTGTGCTGAAATTCATTCAAACCAAACCTCATTTGAACTTTTATCAATTCAAATGGCTCATGGGTGAATAATTTGAATTGCCAAGGGTAGTATGGGGTTCACTGTTTACAACAGTGATTAGGAGTAAGTTTCAGAGGTTAAAACTGGAGGTGGGACCCACATGTCAGTCACTGCTCAGATCAAACCGACTGAGACTTTTTCACTCGGGTCGCCGAGCCGCAGCGGTGATCGCCACCGAGGGCAGCCGCCGCGCCAGCAGCTGCTTGCCCACGCGCGGGCGTGAGGCGGTGCAGAGCCTTCTTAAGGCGCCTGTCCCCCCTCCTCAGCCGAGGCACCGCCGTTCTTCCCCGCAAGAACTCAGCGCCGGCCGAAAACTTCCGCAGCTCGGACTTGATCGGAGAACGCCGATCGCAGCTCCCTCCGTCCACTCCAGAGCCCCAGCAAGGTACTAGAGACCTTCCTCCGTCCTCCCCGTTGCTAGAATTCGGTTGAAACCGATTGATATCGGCTGTGCCGAAAGATCAAATTCGGGACTTGGAACCGCCGCACCTCGGGCTCTCGTGGACAGCCCAACCAGGGCGTTGTCACGCCCGAGCCAAGGCACCCTTGGACGCTGTAAGGGCCTCAGTTTTTGACACCCATTTGCAGTGTTCATCCCCACACCACACACCTCATTTGAGGAAAAATGATGAACACAAATAAAGAGCAAGTAACAATTATCAACATGCTCATTAGGGAACAAACTCACACATTGCAAAAGTGGTACTTCCCACATGTGATATAGATGGGCTGGACATATGAAAACTCCTACACTTTGCCAAGGATGTCCATGCCAAGTTTCACCCAAATTCAAAACATTTTTGAGGTCATCTTGGGTGTAGATAGGAAAGGGGCAGTTTGAAAACATATTCAAATTCAAACTGTTTTCACCCACTGAATTTAAAAGTGGAAGGCATATTCTTGCTCAGCACATTTTTGTGAGCTCACACACCAATTTTCACTCCATTTGGAGTTGATCTTGACATGAGCTAAGGGGGAGAAATTCAAACTTTATTTGAATTTCAAACTGCACTTGTGCTGAAATTCATTCAAACCAAACCTCATTTGAACTTTGATCAATTCAAATGGGTCTTGGGTGAATAATTTGAGTTGCCAAGGGTAGAATAGGGTTCACTGTTTACCACAGCTGTTAGGAATAAATTTCAGAGGTTAAAAGAGGAGTGGGACCCACATGTCAGCCTCAGCCTCAAAGCAAACCGACTGAACCACAGTTCAGTCGGTTCCCGGCTGTTGTGCGCGCGCGCCACCGAAGGGGGCAGCCGGCGCCAGCTCCTGCTGCGTGCCCCAAGCCGGAGACCGGCCGACCGGCCTATTTATTCCCTCCCCGGCGTGCTTCAGTCGCCATTCCCCGAGCTGCCGACGTGCACGATCCATTTCTCCACTGCCATCACCGGCGCTCGAGTTCCTGCTGGATCGAGCTGATCGCAGCTTCCTCTTTCCACTCCAGGGTCCCAGCCAGGTACTAGCGACCATCCTCCATCCTTCCCATTGATAGAAATCGATTGAAACCGAGTGATATCGGCTGTGCCGAAAGATCAAACTCGGAACTGGAAACCGCCGCACCTCGGGCTCTCGTGGACAGCCCAACCTGGGCGTTGTCACGCCCGAGCCAAGGCACCCTTGGACGCGCAAGTGATCGGTGCTGCTCATCCCCGAGCCACAGCTCGAGTGGTTGCTCACCGGCGGCAAATTTCCACTTTTCCCCTTTCTGTGTGCAGAACGACCCTCGGGTACGATTCTGTTTAATTCGTGCTCTAGAAAGGATTAGAGGGCCTCAGGCCACTCCCACACGAACTAGACACGGTGACGCACAAGTTGCCTTCACAACTCTGGGCCGGAGAACTTCTGTGCCCGGCGTAATTCAAGGTCTACTAATGGCGGAACGCACGGGGGGTATCGGGCGCACGGTGAGGACCTATTTCGGGCCTTCCCCGAGCTGCCCCGAGTTCATGTCGACCTTCTCTGAGGTCCACTGATGCTCCCCGACCGGTTTCCCAAGTAGCTGAGGCACTAGGAGCATCAGCCGACATGGCCGAAGTCGTTCCGATATGGCGGCTCGTCGTCGACCATGCTCCGGCCGTTGTCATGAGCAGCTGACCCTCGGATCATGTTCCCCAAGTAAAAGTAGGCAGGGGCGGCCAGAATCAAGAAGTTTGAAGCTGTACAGCAGCCGGCGGCGAGCTCTCCGGCGAGGTCCCTCGGCGGCGGAGCGCGGGTGTCGCGAGGTTGAAGAAGGGGGTGGACCCCAGCTGTCAGCGGCCGATATTTTGAATCGGGATCCGGCTGCGGCCGGGATCGGGTGTGCTGGCGCGCAAAAGCCTTGTGGGCCGCGGTGTGTTGTCGCTTCGGCGTGCGACGCGTGTCCCCTGGGCCCACGCGCGAGTTTAAACTTTTCCCCGATTTTCAGATTTCCTTCAAACTTCAAATCCTTATAACTTTGGCTAGAAAGCTCCAAATTGAGTGAACCAAATTTTGCTGGATTCAGCTCTTTGAGTACTTTCCAGAAAATCAAGTGTCACTTCATGAAATTCCTTAATTCTCCAGAATTAATTCCTTAAAGTTTAAACTGTTAGGAATTTTAACTGGAGAATCATTTGGAGGAAAATCCTGAAATTTTGCTGAGATGTTCACCAAAATATCCTTGAACTACCATAAAAATTTCAGATCCATTTGAGCTCATTTAGTCCACCTAATGGTGTGATTAGTAAAACTGTTCCAGAGAAAATAGAAAATGTTCAGAAACATTTTCAGAATTTTCTCTGAAATTGTTTAGCTCATATCTTTAGTTAGAGACTTCCAAATTAAGTGAGACCAATTCCATTAGAACCCTCTGAAAATCTAGTTTTCAGAAAGTCATAGTTTGTTTCATGAAAATACCTAGAACACCCTAAAAGCCTTTAATTAAGGTCAAGGACATAATTATTTGTGGAGGGCTCAAATGAGCTTTGCTGCAACTAAAACTTGACCAAGTCTCTGTTTAGGTTGTAACCAAGCCACAGTAAAAGTTTCACAGTCATTAGGTCTATCTAGTAAAGGTTATAGACTTCACAACTTCAAAGTTAATACAAAAGCATTTAATTAATACATACATTGTTCTTATCATGTAGTCGCTAAGGTCGAGGAGGAACCCGAAGTCCTAGACTTCGTTACTCCGGAGGAACAGCTAGCCTACGACCAAGAGCAGCAAGGCAAGCCCCGGTTTGCATTAACCATTTTATAAATTTTTATTGTTTTGAGCACATACTTGTTTTCTTTATGTTGTGCATCAGAGTCTTGTTTGGAAACCCCACTGCATAGCCAAGAAAACCATGGGTTGGGGTTTAGGATTGCAAACCCCGTTAGCCACTGCATTGCTAGGATAGAGTAGGATTCGGTACAAGTCGAGTAGTTGGAACTACTCGCGAGAATAGGCTAGAGGCACATTGCTCGGGTAGAGATAGCACATGAAACACATGGCAAGAAAATGAGACCGAGCGGAGAGTAAGGGCAGCAGGACTTTGGGGCCTGTGTGCTGTAGCTCCGCTTGTGTCGATTGAGGACCGAGCCGTGTGCGGGCCTGTTGAACAAGCTAGAACAGTACCGAAGACCTACCGGCTATATGGGAACCGGGAAACTGATGTAACTCGGGTAGCTGGGTGTTGAGGCATTGCCCGTCGTTCAGAGGGTAGGTTGAGAGCTCGAGGTGTAAATCAGCTGGCGGCACAGAGATGCGCGTGCAGGGACCTCTTGCTCGGGACGATGGGACCGGTTCAATATTTGGCTAACGGGTGAAAGGTAGTCGCGTACGGCGTCCGTGATGGTTGTTGTAGGCAACATCGAGTACGGGCGTACGTGACGGGTTGTTCGGGTAACCCTGCAGGTGTAAATCGATTATAATCGCCGTCCCTCGCGGTCAGTGAGTACCACTTGTTCACTGTACCGTGACGTAGAAAGAACAGGCTAGTTACATGTTAAAATGTTGCTGATTGAAAGCTGGACATTGATTGTTAATGATATGCTGTAGCTTAGTGCTAACTAAAGTTCTTTGCAACTTTGGGCAAAGTACATGAGAGAAATGCGTTTCTTGTTTGATTGCGGCTCTCTCATGTGCCTTAGCGTAAAGTTCTCCACAACCTGCTGCTAAAACTTGAAAGTAAGGTTCTACTAATTAGGCGAGTCCTTGCAAATGATTTTTACCTCATGCAACCCATCACCCTCATGTAGAAGTTTCATGTTTAGGTGAGACGGGTCAGACTTGCTGAGCCTTCGTGCTCACTGCTTGTGTTTGAAGCTTTTGCAGGGTTCTATGAGGAAGGGACTCCCGAAGAGGAGACGGAACCCCAGGAGGGGAACCCCGTCGAGTGGGAGTCGTGCACGCCGCAGAGTTAGTGTGCGAGTGTGCTAGCAAGGACACGTTCGAGGGCTGAACGTGCACTTGATGCTTAGTCTACGCCCGCGAGTGTGGACTAAACTTATTTTAATGTAAACATGTTAATAAACTTGTTTATGTAATAAAGCTTCCGCTTCCGCTTTGTACCTTTGACGTGTGTTATACGGTGTTGTGCAACGCAGCACCCCTCAGCGTGATCCTGGCTCGACAGGACCAGTGGGGTCGTGTCAGCGTGGTATCAGAGCTCGCTTGAGGTTTAACACAGTACAAAGGTCTTCTTTTTCAAAAATCCAGTGAGGAACGAGTTAGTAGCCCGTATAAGGATGTTATTAGTATATAGAAAGTGGCTTATTAACTTATTTGTTATGTCGGAAAATCGTGCATCTCGGGACGTTCATGTCTTGGGGGGTGCACGTAAGCGCTGTCCACCAGTGCGCACAAGCTGAAGGGTGGAGCCCCACGGGTGGCAGGTAACCCGACCCGCTTTGATATCCTCTACGACTCTTCATGTCGTTTGGGGTATTCGAGCAACGTCTGTCCCTGGCGTGCGTGGTGCAACATGGGAGACCCCGTCACGTGGTCTGAAACGTGAACACGTAACTCAAGGCGTGTTTGGCTTGAGAACATCCGGGCGAGTGATGACGGCCGGGTGTACAAACTGTATGGATTCCGGGCTCGGTGTGCAGCCGAGTCTGATGATTGTTTGAGTTTCTGCAGGTAGCCTTACCACGAAACGGTAGACGTGTAGCATCCGTGTGCGAGTGACGAGTAGTGCCACTGAACTAACGAAGCCGGCTAAATCCGGTATAGGTTTTTCCTTTGTGAGGACGTAGTACCGACATAATCTGGTGACGCCTCGACGTCACACCCAACTAAATGAACAACTTCATTTAAAAACTTGAAGGTTTTGATCCAAAGTAGTAAAACTTGATGTAACTCCTTCCCTTGAACAGGATATTCAAAGTTAATAAATTTTCAACTTATAGGATGTTAAGGACAGAGCACTCTGTTTTCAGCTAAATCAAGGCTGAAGTTAATCAGAGGTTAGAGGTTGAGTTCTTTCGAGGTTGGGGTCGTATGATACATTTCTGGAAAGCTTTGGAGGAGCTTTACAACTTTTCTGTTGAGTTCCAGAGGTGTTTCATCCCTTAACCACTCGAAAAATGCAGTAGAGTTGAAACTGTCCAGAAAACAGGACGGAGCAAAGACTCTCTGTAGACTCTCTGTAAATTAAGCATAACTTCCTGCATAAAAATCCAAAAATAGAAAATGAGGTGGTTCTGGGAAGCTTATGAGATGGGTTACAACTTTGTAACAGAAAGTTTTGTCAGATTAGGAACAGAATTAACTGGAATTCTTGGATCAAATCAGTACCTAAGGCAGGGAGGTGCTGTCCAATTGTTCCCAGAAATTCTGTTAACTTTGACATCTCATAACTTTTGAACCAGAGCAGATCTTAGGCCAACCAAATACTTTCTGGAAAGCTATTGAAGTTAACTTTAACTTTGATGTTGAGCTCCAGGACTGGTTTTGCTTTTAACCTGGCCTAAATCAGATTGATATGGAAACTGGTCAGGGCTGTCATGGGAACAGCAGATCAGCAGTCAAATTTGTTTAAAAATTTGAACTATGTTTCCAAGTGTTAAGGGTTCAATGACATATCTTATGTTATAACTCAATGGTTTACTGTTTAAATAAATATTTGACATTTCTCAAATATATTTTTACAGATGGCAGCAGATAAACGGTTGGAGAACGGGTGGGTAGTTTCCCACTGCTCTGACCGTAGCGGCTACCCGGGAGCATTGTGGCTAATGCTCCAATATTTCGGGTACAACCAGATGCCGCAATACTTCGCCAAGGAAGAAGGCGAAGAGGGGAACAAGACGTGGACGATCCATGTCGAGGTTCCTGCAGGGCCTACGCCACCCGGTTGGGTGCCATTCACCGTCACGGTGAGAGGAAGACAACCGGAAGGGATGTGGCAAGTGGCAGCCCGTGACACTATGTCACGTTTCTGCCAACTACACGTACAGGCTATGGAGGGAACTCCATACGCACTCGTTCCGGTGGAGGGACGAGCTCAGCATGTGTGGGAAGAGAGGTACCTAGAGGCAACAAACCCGAGTTGCCCAAGGTACAACCCCGCGGAGGCAAATCTCAGCCTCCAAATGAGGGCGGGAAACGCTGTGATGGACAGCCAAGCTGTTCATACGGAGCATCTCGCCACCAAGCTCAAGGAGAGCACAAGCCGTGGAGATCATTTTGAGAGTGCTCACAGTGCACTCCGCAATGTGCTCCTTCCGACGATCAAGCGACTGAATGAACAACACAATCAGTTGCGTCGTCTGAAGAAGGCAAAGAAGAAGAGCCGTGTTGACATTGCGGCGTTGCAAGAGCTGGTGCAGACCCTAACCCAGCAGAATGAGGACCTTGCTCAAGAGCGGGACGACGCTATTGAGGAAGGACAAGGTTGGGAAGAGGACTACAACCAGGCTATGGACGAGGTGCATGCATTGCAGGACCTCGTGCCCCCGGTATTGGGCGTACCGGTAGTCTTGGGTCTTCCAGCCATGGGAGAACCTGGAATGGGAGAAGAGGTGGTAGACCCCGAGCCACCAGCAGAGGTACCGGAGGAGGACGAACCACAGGAGGTCGAGTTCTACTCCGAGTAGGGGGTTACGGTTGCCAAGTAGGGCAGCTAGGGTAGCGTAACCCAACTTTTGTAATAGGTGACATGTCGTGTAGACAGTAGCGTATGTATAGGTAGTGACGACATGAGCACGACTTCTCGGAGATCCGAGAATAATGTATCTTGTATAAAGTTTATGCTTTATCAATATATGTGAATGTTGTGCAAGTTAATCATGCGTCGCTTCAATACTTACTCCTGTTTATGGAATTTTGAGTAAGACATGTGCTAATTGCTGCTGTGTTGAATTTCAGAATGACGCGTACTCGTGCCAACCCCGATGTTGGAGGTACTAGCCAAGGGGGAGAGACCTCCCAACCACCTCCCGAGGACTCCTCGGGACAGCAGCAGCAACAGCAACAGCAAACACCGCCACCGCCACTGCCAACGGTTACATTGGCCGACATTGTCGCGGCAATGGCGGGTTCACATCAGCAGCATACAGAGCTGCTGCAAACGTTAATTGCGAATACGTCTCGCCCAGAGAGACGTCAAGATCGTGAGGAGCGCCAACAGAGCTCCTACTCTGACTTCCTGGCGACTCATCCCCCTGTATTCTCAAGGGCGGATGAACCACTTGACGCGGACAACTGGCTCCGCGCCATAGAGATGAAGTTCGGGCTGCTCCAAATCAGCGAGCAGCGCAAGACTCAGTTCGCGGTCCAGCAGCTCCAAGGATCCGCGAGCGCGTGGTGGGCCAACTTTTGTGCTTCACAACCCACCGACCGAGTGATGACCTGGGCGGAGTTCCGGACGGCCTTCCGGGCCTATCATATACCGCCCGGTTTGATGAAGAGGAAGACGCAGGAATTCCTACACCTGCAACAAGGGAGCCGGAACGCGCTGGAGTACTCCAGAGCGTTCAACGATCTCGCACTCTACGCGTCGTATCACGCAGATACGGACGAGAAGCGGCGGGACCACTTTTACCAGGGGCTTAACCCGCTCCTGAAGGACAAGCTGGCGATGTTCAATCGCGGCAGCCTCAACGACATAATTGATGCTGCGATTGTTCAGGAAGACTCCGGCAAGGAGTTGGCGGCGGCAGAGCGAAAGCGAAGCGCGCCGCAGAGCAGCGGAGAAGGAGGCGGTCCTTCTCAGAAGTTTCGGATGGTGAATCGCCCACCATCAGGTCCGCGCTGGCAGCCACCACAGCGGTCGATGCCGTTCCGCGGTCGGCCGTATTCTTCACCGGCATTCCGGCCGGCACTGCCAGCACCACCGCAACAACAACAGCAGCAGCGGGCGATGCCGCGTGCGTTTGCACCTCCGCAACGCATGCCGGGCTTTCGTCCACCAAGTACTCTACCAGCAGCGGCCACATGTTACAAGTGTGGTCGTCCAGGACACTTCGCGAGCAGTTGCCCGGAGAGGCAAGGCGGCGGAGTGGTACCACAGTTTCCGGGGAGGAATCAACCCCGGAACCCTACTAATGCGCGGCGGGCAAACCCTAGGCCCGGCACTGTCCACCAGCTTGCCATTGAGGACGTGCCGGAGGGCGAGCCAATCCTTGCGGGTATGTTCCAACTCCACCAGCATCCCGCTATAGTACTATTTGATTCAGGCGCCACGCATAATTTTATTAGCCAAGCTTTCATTGCTAAACACAGCTTGCCAATACTACCCACCGATAGTCCATATTTAATTTGTTCACCGGGTGGGAAGATTTCAGCAAGCGTAATGGTCTCCAAAGCACCATTATGCTTAGCGGGTAGAGTGTACCCCACGTCTCTCATTATCTTAGAGGGACAGAAGGTCGATGTCATCCTAGGGATGTCGTGGTTAAACCGCCACGGCGCTGTTTTAGACACCGTCCTCCGAGTCGTGCACTTAAACTCAGGAGTGCACGGTTCTCACTCATTATTTCTGGACAGTCCAGAAATAAAACTTCCAAGTGTCTATCAAGCCACAACCATCAGATTGGAAGACATTCCAGTGGTCCGAGAATTCCCTGATGTATTCCCGGATGATTTGCCGGGGATGCCACCCGATAGAGAGGTGGAGTTCAAGATTGAACTTGCACCGGGAACCATGCCAATATCCCGAAGGCCGTACAAGATGGCGCCCAAGGAGTTGGCTGAACTGAAGACTCAGCTCACGGACCTTCTGGAGAAGGGTTTTATTAGGCCGAGCTCCTCGCCATGGGGCTGTTCGGCATTATTTGTCAAAAAGAAGGATGAAACGTTGCGGCTTTGCGTGGACTACCGTCCATTAAATGCCGTAACCATCAAGAACAAGTACCCGTTGCCACGGATCGACATGTTGTTTGATCAGTTGGTCGAAGCAAAGGTCTTTTCCAAGATGGATTTAAGATCCGGGTACCATCAGATTAAGATCAGGGCTGAGGACATTCCAAAGACAGCTTTTTCGACAAGGTACGGACTTTATGAGTACCTGGTCATGTCCTTTGGCCTCACCAATGCTCCAGCTCACTTCATGTACTTAATGAACTCGGTGTTCATGCCGGAGCTGGACAAGTTTGTCGTGGTCTTCATCGACGACATCCTGGTATATTCCAAGTCGGAGGAAGATCACAAGAAACATCTGCGTATAGTCTTGCAACGGCTGCGGGATCACAAGTTATACGCAAAGTTCAGCAAATGCGAGTTTTGGATATCGCAAGTGCCTTTCCTCGGGCATATCATCTCAGCGGAGGGTATCGCTGTGGACCCGAGCAAAATCACGCAAGTGCTGAATTGGAAATCCCCGAGAACTGTTCATGAGGTACGGAGTTTCCTCGGACTCGCGGGATATTATCGGAGGTTCATTCCGAACTTCTCGAAGATTGCCAAGCCAATGACAGAGCTGCTGAAGAAGGCTACCAAATATGTTTGGAGTCCAGCATGTGAAGCAGCATTCAAGGCTTTAGTCAAGCACCTGACATCAGCACCGGTTTTGGCGCAGCCAGACACAACAAAACCGTTCGATGTGTACTGCGATGCATCCGGCATTGGGCTCGGATGTGTGTTGATGCAAGACCGAAGGGTGGTCGCGTATGGGTCACGGCAGCTTAGGAATCATGAGCAAAATTATCCAACTCACGACTTGGAGCTCGCTGCCGTGGTACTTGCACTGAAAATGTGGAGGCACTACCTACTCGGTAACCTCGTACATTTATATACCGACCACAAAAGCCTCAAGTACATATTCACTCAGAAGGAGCTGAACATGAGGCAACGAAGATGGTTAGAACTGATAAAGGATTACGAGATAGAGATCCATTATCATCCGGGCAAGGCAAACGTTGTGGCAGACGCGCTAAGCCGCAAGTCACACGTCAATAATCTGACCATCACACCGTTGGGAGAGAGCGAACCACCACTCCATGTGATTCCACACGGAGCTCTCTACAACCTAGCTTTGATCCCCACCATCCGTGAAGAGATAGCGGCAGCCCAGAAGAATGACAAGGGCATGTCACATTTACGGAGACGTGTAGACAGTGGGGAGTTGAAATGTTTCCGGAAGGACGGAGACGGCGTCCTATGGTTCAAGGACCGGATCGTCGTACCCCGAAACCCGGAGTTACGGAAGAAAATCTTTGATGAGGCTCACTTATCAAAGTTTTCTATTCACCCCGGCAGCAACAAGATGTATCAAGAACTCAGAAGCAAGTTTTGGTGGACACGGATGAAGCGAGAGACTGCAAAATACGTGTCCGAGTGTGATACATGTCGACGGGTGAAGGCAGACCACATGCGGAAACCGGGACTGCTGCAACCACTGGGCATTCCTGCCTGGAAGTGGGAGGACGTGAGCATGGATTTTGTCGTCGGTTTACCCACCACCTTACAGAAACATGATTCTGTGTGGGTGATCGTCGATCGGCTCACCAAAGTTGCCCATTTCATCCCGGTCAACACCAACTACAACGCCAAGAAGTACGCTGAACTGTACATCTCACGGATCCTATGCTTATACGGCGTACCCCGTACTATCGTATCGGACCGGGGCACTTTATTTGTGTCCCGTTTTTGGGAGCAGCTCCACGCTGCCTTGGGGACGAAGCTGATCCGTAGTTCAGCCTACCACCCGCAGACGGATGGGCAAACGGAGCGGGTAAATCAAATCTTAGAAGACATGCTACGAGCTTGCGCTATCGACCACGGCAAGAACTGGGATGATCACTTGCCGTTAGCCGAGTTCTCGTACAACAATGGGTACCAAGCCAGCATCAAGATGGCGCCCTACGAGGCGCTATACGGGAGAAAATGCCGCACACCATTGAATTGGTGTGAGTCTGGCGAGAGGGTTACCTTCGGGATTGATCTTGTCAACAACGCGGAAGAAAAGGTTCGATTAATTCAAGCGAACCTAAAAGCCGCTCAATCCCGACAGAAACAGTATGCGGACCGGAGAAGGCGTCCGTTACAATTCGAAGCTGGAGACCACGTATATCTACGAGTGTCTCCAATGAAGGGCGTAAACAGATTTGGGGTGAGAGGAAAGTTAGCACCCCGATTCATCGGTCCATTCCAGATTACCGAAAGATGTGGATCGGTGGCATACCGGCTAAGATTACCAGAAGCACTTTCCGGTGTGCACGACGTCTTTCACATTTCCCAGCTGAGGAAGTGTCTCAAGCTATCAACTACCGTTCAGCTGGAAGACATTGAAGAACTGCGACCGGATCTCACCTATCGGGAGGAACCGGTGCAGATTATTGATGAAAAGGCCCGAACCACACGCAACCGTACGTTGTGGTTCTACAAGGTTCTGTGGAGTAATCACTCCATGGATGAAGCGACATGGGAGAGCGAAGAATTCCTTCGCACTAACTACCCCGACTTTCTCACGTCGCATATCCGGTAATTCTTCCACCGTCCTCTCTCTCATTTTCACCTTATAATCTCGGGACGAGATTCTTTTAAGGGGGGAGGAATGTAAGGGCCTCAGTTTTTGACACCCATTTGCAGTGTTCATCCCCACACCACACACCTCATTTGAGGAAAAATGATGAACACAAATAAAGAGCAAGTAACAATTATCAACATGCTCATTAGGGAACAAACTCACACATTGCAAAAGTGGTACTTCCCACATGTGATATAGATGGGCTGGACATATGAAAACTCCTACACTTTGCCAAGGATGTCCATGCCAAGTTTCACCCAAATTCAAAACATTTTTGAGGTCATCTTGGGTGTAGATAGGAAAGGGGCAGTTTGAAAACATATTCAAATTCAAACTGTTTTCACCCACTGAATTTAAAAGTGGAAGGCATATTCTTGCTCAGCACATTTTTGTGAGCTCACACACCAATTTTCACTCCATTTGGAGTTGATCTTGACATGAGCTAAGGGGGAGAAATTCTAACTTTATTTGAATTTCAAACTGCACTTGTGCTGAAATTCATTCAAACCAAACCTCATTTGAACTTTGATCAATTCAAATGGCTCTTGGGTGAATAATTTGAGTTGCCAAGGGTAGAATAGGGTTCACTGTTTACCACAGCTGTTAGGAATAAATTTCAGAGGTTAAAAGAGGAGTGGGACCCACATGTCAGCCTCAGCCTCAAAGCAAACCGACTGAACCACAGTTCAGTCGGTTCCCGGCTGTTGTGCGCGCGCGCCACCGAAGGGGGCAGCCGGCGCCAGCTCCTGCTGCGTGCCCCAAGCCGGAGACCGGCCGACCGGCCTATTTATTCCCTCCCCGGCGTGCTTCAGTCGCCATTCCCCGAGCTGCCGACGTGCACGATCCATTTCTCCACTGCCATCACCGGCGCTCGAGTTCCTGCTGGATCGAGCTGATCGCAGCTTCCTCTTTCCACTCCAGGGTCCCAGCCAGGTACTAGCGACCATCCTCCATCCTTCCCATTGATAGAAATCGATTGAAACCGAGTGATATCGGCTGTGCCGAAAGATCAAACTCGGAACTGGAAACCGCCGCACCTCGGGCTCTCGTGGACAGCCCAACCTGGGCGTTGTCACGCCCGAGCCAAGGCACCCTTGGACGCGCAAGTGATCGGTGCTGCTCATCCCCGAGCCACAGCTCGAGTGGTTGCTCACCGGCGGCAAATTTCCACTTTTCCCCTTTCTGTGTGCAGAACGACCCTCGGGTACGATTCTGTTTAATTCGTGCTCTAGAAAGGATTAGAGGGCCTCAGGCCACTCCCACACGAACTAGACACGGTGACACACAAGTTGCCTTCACAACTCTGGGCCGGAGAACTTCTGTGCCCGGCGTAATTCAAGGTCTACTAATGGCGGAACGCACGGGGGGTATCGGGCGCACGGTGAGGACCTATTTCGGGCCTTCCCCGAGCTGCCCCGAGTTCATGTCGACCTTCTCTGAGGTCCACTGATGCTCCCCGACCGGTTTCCCAAGTAGCTGAGGCACTAGGAGCATCAGCCGACATGGCCGAAGTCGTTCCGATATGGCGGCTCGTCGTCGACCATGCTCCGGCCGTTGTCATGAGCAGCTGACCCTCGGATCATGTTCCCCAAGTAAAAGTAGGCAGGGGCGGCCAGAATCAAGAAGTTTGAAGCTGTACAGCAGCCGGCGGCGAGCTCTCCGGCGAGGTCCCTCGGCGGCGGAGCGCGGGTGTCGCGAGGTTGAAGAAGGGGGTGGACCCCAGCTGTCAGCGGCCGATATTTTGAATCGGGATCCGGCTGCGGCCGGGATCGGGTGTGCTGGCGCGCAAAAGCCTTGTGGGCCGCGGTGTGTTGTCGCTTCGGCGTGCGACGCGTGTCCCCTGGGCCCACGCGCGAGTTTAAACTTTTCCCCGATTTTCAGATTTCCTTCAAACTTCAAATCCTTATAACTTTGGCTAGAAAGCTCCAAATTGAGTGAACCAAATTTTGCTGGATTCAGCTCTTTGAGTACTTTCCAGAAAATCAAGTGTCACTTCATGAAATTCCTTAATTCTCCAGAATTAATTCCTTAAAGTTTAAACTGTTAGGAATTTTAACTGGAGAATCATTTGGAGGAAAATCCTGAAATTTTGCTGAGATGTTCACCAAAATATCCTTGAACTACCATAAAAATTTCAGATCCATTTGAGCTCATTTAGTCCACCTAATGGTGTGATTAGTAAAACTGTTCCAGAGAAAATAGAAAATGTTCAGAAACATTTTCAGAATTTTCTCTGAAATTGTTTAGCTCATATCTTTAGTTAGAGACTTCCAAATTAAGTGAGACCAATTCCATTAGAACCCTCTGAAAATCTAGTTTTCAGAAAGTCATAGTTTGTTTCATGAAAATACCTAGAACACCCTAAAAGCCTTTAATTAAGGTCAAGGACATAATTATTTGTGGAGGGCTCAAATGAGCTTTGCTGCAACTAAAACTTGACCAAGTCTCTGTTTAGGTTGTAACCAAGCCACAGTAAAAGTTTCACAGTCATTAGGTCTATCTAGTAAAGGTTATAGACTTCACAACTTCAAAGTTAATACAAAAGCATTTAATTAATACATACATTGTTCTTATCATGTAGTCGCTAAGGTCGAGGAGGAACCCGAAGTCCTAGACTTCGTTACTCCGGAGGAACAGCTAGCCTACGACCAAGAGCAGCAAGGCAAGCCCCGGTTTGCATTAACCATTTTATAAATTTTTATTGTTTTGAGCACATACTTGTTTTCTTTATGTTGTGCATCAGAGTCTTGTTTGGAAACCCCACTGCATAGCCAAGAAAACCATGGGTTGGGGTTTAGGATTGCAAACCCCGTTAGCCACTGCATTGCTAGGATAGAGTAGGATTCGGTACAAGTCGAGTAGTTGGAACTACTCGCGAGAATAGGCTAGAGGCACATTGCTCGGGTAGAGATAGCACATGAAACACATGGCAAGAAAATGAGACCGAGCGGAGAGTAAGGGCAGCAGGACTTTGGGGCCTGTGTGCTGTAGCTCCGCTTGTGTCGATTGAGGACCGAGCCGTGTGCGGGCCTGTTGAACAAGCTAGAACAGTACCGAAGACCTACCGGCTATATGGGAACCGGGAAACTGATGTAACTCGGGTAGCTGGGTGTTGAGGCATTGCCCGTCGTTCAGAGGGTAGGTTGAGAGCTCGAGGTGTAAATCAGCTGGCGGCACAGAGATGCGCGTGCAGGGACCTCTTGCTCGGGACGATGGGACCGGTTCAATATTTGGCTAACGGGTGAAAGGTAGTCGCGTACGGCGTCCGTGATGGTTGTTGTAGGCAACATCGAGTACGGGCGTACGTGACGGGTTGTTCGGGTAACCCTGCAGGTGTAAATCGATTATAATCGCCGTCCCTCGCGGTCAGTGAGTACCACTTGTTCACTGTACCGTGACGTAGAAAGAACAGGCTAGTTACATGTTAAAATGTTGCTGATTGAAAGCTGGACATTGATTGTTAATGATATGCTGTAGCTTAGTGCTAACTAAAGTTCTTTGCAACTTTGGGCAAAGTACATGAGAGAAATGCGTTTCTTGTTTGATTGCGGCTCTCTCATGTGCCTTAGCGTAAAGTTCTCCACAACCTGCTGCTAAAACTTGAAAGTAAGGTTCTACTAATTAGGCGAGTCCTTGCAAATGATTTTTACCTCATGCAACCCATCACCCTCATGTAGAAGTTTCATGTTTAGGTGAGACGGGTCAGACTTGCTGAGCCTTCGTGCTCACTGCTTGTGTTTGAAGCTTTTGCAGGGTTCTATGAGGAAGGGACTCCCGAAGAGGAGACGGAACCCCAGGAGGGGAACCCCGTCGAGTGGGAGTCGTGCACGCCGCAGAGTTAGTGTGCGAGTGTGCTAGCAAGGACACGTTCGAGGGCTGAACGTGCACTTGATGCTTAGTCTACGCCCGCGAGTGTGGACTAAACTTATTTTAATGTAAACATGTTAATAAACTTGTTTATGTAATAAAGCTTCCGCTTCCGCTTTGTACCTTTGACGTGTGTTATACGGTGTTGTGCAACGCAGCACCCCTCAGCGTGATCCTGGCTCGACAGGACCAGTGGGGTCGTGTCAGACGCGCGGGTGACCGGTGCTGCTCATCCCCGAGCCACAGCTCGAGTGGTTGCTCACCGGCGGCAAATTTCCATTTTTCCCCTTTCTGTGTGCAGAACAACCTTCGGGTACGATTCTGTTTAATTCGTGCTCTAGAAAGGATTAGAGGGCCTCAAGCCGCTCTCACACAAGCTAGACACGGTAACGCATAAGTTGTCTTCACAACTCTGGGCCGGAGAACCTCTGTGCCCGGCGTAATTTGAGGTCTACTAATGGCGGAACGAACGGGCGGCATCGGGCGCACGGTGAGGACCTATTTCGGGCCTTCCCCGAGCTGCCTCGAGCTCATGTCGACCTTCTTTAAGGTCCACTGATGCTCCCCGACCGGTTTCCCAAGTAGCTGAGGTGCTAGGGTAGTCAGCCGACATGGCCGAAGTCGTTCTGAGGTGGCGGCTCGTCGCCGACCATGCTCCGGCCGTTGTCATGAGCAGCTGACCCTCGGATCCTGTTCCCCGAGTAAAAGTAGGCAGAGGCGGCCAGAATCGAGAAGTTTGGAGCTGTACAGCAGCCGGCGGCGAGCTCTCCGGCGAGATCCCTCGGCGGCGGGGCGCGGTTGTCGCGAGGTTGAAGAAGGGGGTGGACCCCAGCTGTCAGCGGGAGATATGTTGAATCAGGATCCGGCTGCGGCCGGGATCGGGTGTGCTGGCGCGTAAAATCATTGTGGGCCGCGGTGTGCTGTCGCCTCGGCGTGCGACGCGTGTCCCCTGGGCCCACGCGCGAGTTTAAACTTTTCCCCGATTTTCAGATTTCCTTCAAACTTCAAATCCTCATAACTTTGGCTAGAAAGATCCAAATTGAGTGAACCAAATTTTGCTGGATTCAGCTCTCTGAGTACTTTCCAGAAAATCAAGTTTCACTTCATGAAATTCCTTATTTCTCCAGGATTAATTCCCCAAAATTTAAAGTGTTAGGAATTTTAACTGGAGAATCCTTTGGAGGAAAATCCTGAAATTTTGCTGAGATGTTCACCAAAATATCCTTGAACAACCATAAAAATTTCAGATCCATTTGAGCTCATTTAATCCACCTAATGGTGTGATTAGTGAAACTGTTCCAGAGAAAATAGAAAATGTTCAGAAACATTTTCAGAATTTTCTCTGAAATTGTTTGGCTCATATCTTTAGTTAGGAACCCCCAAATTAAGTGAGACCAAATCCATTATAACCCTCTGAAAATCTAGTTTTCAGAAAGTCATAGTTTGTTTCATGAAAATCCTTAGAACACCCTAAAAGCCTTTAATTAAGGTCAAGGGCACATTTAATTGTGGAGGGCTCAATTGAGCTTTCCTGCAACTAAAACTTGACCAAGTCTCTATTTAGGTTGTAACCAAGCCACAGTAAAAGTTTCACAGTCATTAGGTCTGTCTAGCAAGGGTTATAGACTTCACAACTTCAAAGTTAATACAAATGCATTAAAATTGATACATATATTGTTCTTGTCATGTAGTCGCTAAGGTCGAGGAGGAACCCGAAGTCCTAGACTTCGTTACTCCGGAGGAACAGCTAGCCTACGAACAAGAGCAGCAAGGCAAGCTCCGGTTTGCATTAACCTTTTTACAAATGTTTATTGTTTTGAGCACATCTTTGAATGTTGTTCTTTGCATTAGAGTCTTGATTGGAAACCCAACTGCATAGCCAAGAAAACCATGGGGTGGGTTTAGGATTGAAAACCTCATTAGCCACTGCATTGCTAAGATAGATAGGATTCGGTACAAGTCGAGTAGTTGGAACTACTCGCGAGCATAGACTAGAAAATGAGACCAAGCGGAGAGTAAGGGCAGCAGGACTTTGGGGCCTGTGTGCTGTAGCTCCGCTTGTGTCGATTGAGGACCGAGCCGTGTGCGGGCCTGTTGAACAAGCTAGAACAGTACCGAAGACCTACCGGCTATATGGGAACCGGGAAACTGATGTAACTCGGGTAGCTGGGTGTTGAGGCATAGCTGGTCGTTCAGAGGGTAGGTTGAGAGCTCGAGGTGTAAATCGGCTGGCGGCACTGAGATGCGCGTGCAGAGACCTCTTGCTCGGGACAATTGGACCGGTTCAACATTTCTAACGGGTGAAAGGTAGTCACGTACGGCGTCCGTGATGGTTGTTGTAGGCAACATCGAGTACGGGCGTACGTGACGGGTTGTTCGGGTAACCCTACAGGTGTAAATCGATTATAATCGCCGTCCCTCGCGGTCAGTGAGTACCACTTGTTCACTGTACCGTGACGTAGATAGAACAGGCTAGTCACATGTTAAAATGTTGCTGATTGAAAGCTGGACATTGATTGTTAATGATATGCTGTAGTTTAGAGCTAACTAAAGTTCTTTTCAACTTTGGGCAAAGTACATGAGAGAAATGCGTTTCTTGTTTGATTGCGGCTCTCTCATGTGCCTTAGCGTAAGGTTCTCCACAACCTGCTGCTAAAACTTGAAAGTAAGGTTCTACTAATTAGGCGAGTCCTTGCAACTGATTTTTACCTCATGTAACCCATTACCCTCATATAGAAGTTCCATGTTTAGGTGAGACGGGTCAGACTTGCTGAGCCTTCGTGCTCACTGCTTGTGTTTGAAGCTTTTGCAGGGTTCTATGAGGAAGGGACTCCCGAAGGGGAGATGGAACCCAGGAGGGGAACCCCGTCGAGTGGGAGTCGTGCACGCCGCAGAGTTCGTGTGCGTGTGTGCTAGCAAGGACACGTTCGAGGGCTGAACGTGCACTTGATGCTTAGTCTACGCACGCGAGTGTAGACTGAACTTATTTTGATGTAAACATGTTCATAAACTTGTTTATGTAATAAAATTTCCGCTTCCGCTTTGTACCTTTGACGTGTGTTATATGGTGCTGTGCAACGCAGCACCCCTCAGCGTGATCTTGGCTCGACAGGACCAATGGGGTCGTGCCAGCGTGGTATCAGAGCTCGCTTGAGGTTTAACACAGTACAAAGGTCTTCTTTTTCAAAAATCCAGTGAGGAACGAGTTAGTAGCCCGTATAAGGATGTTATTAGTATATAGAAAGTGGCTTATTAACCTATTTGTTATGTCAGAAAATCGTGCATCTCGGGACGTTCATGTCTTGGGGGGTGCACGTAAGCGTTGTCCACCAGTGCGCACAAGCTGAAGGGTGGAGCCCCACGGGTGGCAAGTAACCCGACCCGCTTTAGTATCCTCTACGACTCTTCATGTCGTTTGGGGTATTCGAGCAACGTCTGTCCCTGGCATGCGTGGTGCAACATGGGAGACCCCGTCACGTGGTCTGAAACGTGAACACGTAACTCAAGGCGTGTTTGGCTTGAGAACATCCGGGCGAGTGATGACGGCCGGGTGTACGAACTGTATGGATTCCGGGCTCGGTGTGCAGCCGAGTCTGATGATTGTTTGAGTTTCTGCAGGAAGCCTGACCACGAAACGGTAGACGTGTAGCATCCGTGTGCGAGTGACGTTTAGTGCCACTGAAATAACGAAGCCGGCTAAGTCCGGTATAGGTTTTTATTTGTGAGGACGTAGTACCGACATAATCTGGTGACGCATCGACGTCACACCCAACTAAATAAACAAATTCATTGCAAAAACTGGAAGGTTTTGATCCCAAGTAGTAAAACTTGATGTAACTCTTTCCCTTGAACAGGATATTCAAAGTTAACAAGTTTTCAACTTATAGGTTGTTAAGGATAGAACACTCTGTTTTCAGCTGAGTCAAGGCTGAAGTTAATCAGAGGTTAGAGGTTGAGTTCTTTCCAGGGTGGGGTCATATGATACATTTCTGGAAAGCTTTGGAGGAGCATTACAACTTTTCCATTGAGTTCCAGAGGTGTTTCATCCCTTAACCACTCGAAAAATGCAGTAGAATTGAAACTGTCCAGAAAACAGGACAGAATAAAGACTCTCTGTAGACTCTCTGTAAATTAAGCATAACTTCCTGCATAAAAATCCAAAAATAGAAAATGAGGTAGTTCTGGAAAGCTTATGAGATGTGTTACAACTTTGTAACAGAAAGTTTTGTCAGATTAGGAATGGAATTAACTGGGATTCTTGGATCAAATCAGTACCTAAGGCAGGGAGGTGCTGTCCAATTGTTTCCAGAAATTCTGTTAACTTCGACATCTCATAACTTTTGAACCAGGACAGATTTTAGGCCAAGCAAATGCTTTCTGGAAAGCTATTGGAGTTAGCTTTAACCTTGATGTTGAGCTCCAGAACTGGTTTTGCTTTTAACATGGCCTAAATCAGGTTGAAATAGAAACTGGTCAGGGCTGTCATGGGAACAGCAGATCAGCAGTCAAATTTGTTTAAAATTTGAACTATGTTTCCAAGTTTTATGGGTTCAATGACATATCTTATGTTATAACTCAATGGTTTACTGTTTAAATAAACATTTGACATTTCTCAAATATATTTTTACAGATGGCAGCAGATAAACAGTTGGAGAATGGGTTGGTAGTTTCCCACTGTTCTGACCGTAGCGGCTACCCGGAAGCATTGTGGCAAATGCTCCAATATTTCGGGTATAGTCAGATGCCGCAGTACTTCGCCAAGGAAGAAGGCGAAGAGGGGAACAAGACGTGGATGATCCATGTCGAGGTCCCTGCAGGACCTACGCCACCCGGTTGGGTGCCATTCACCGTCACGGTGAGAGGAAGACAACCGGAGGGGATGTGGCAAGTGGCAGCCCGCGACACTATGTCACGTTTCTGCCAACTGCACGTGCAGGCTATGGAGGGCACTCCATACGCACTCGTTCCGGTGGAGGGACGAGCCCAGCATGTGTGGGGAGAGAGGTACCTGGAAGCAACGGACCCGAGTTGCCCAAGGTACAATCCCGCGGAGGCAAATCTCAGCCTCCAGATGAGGGCGGGAAACGCCGTGATGGACAGCCAAGCTGTTCATACGGAGCATCTCGCCACAAAGCTCAAGGAGAGCACAAGCCGTGGAGATCATTTCGAGAGTGCTCACAGCGCACTCCACAATGTGCTCCTTCCGACGATCAAGCGACTGAATGAACAACACAATCAGTTGCGTCGTCTGAAGAAGGCAAGGAAGAAGAGCCGTGTGGACATCACGGCGTTGCAAGAGCTGGTGCAGACCCTAACCCATCAGAATGAGGACCTTGCTCAAGAGCGGGACGACGCTATTGAGGAAGGACAAGGCTGGGAAGAGGACTACAACCAAGCTATGGACGAGGTGCATGCTTTGCAGGACCTCGTGCCCCCGGTGTTAGGCGTACCGGTAGTCTTGGGTCTTCCAGCAATGGGAGAACCCGGGATGGGAGAAGAGGTGGTAGACCCAGAGCCACCAGCAGAGGTACCGGAGGAGGACGACCCACAGGAGGTCAAGTTCTACTCCGAGTAGGGGGTTACGGTTGCCAAGTAGGGCAGCTGGGGTAGCGTAACCCAACTTTTGTAATCGGTGACATGTCATGTAAACAGTAGCGTATGTATAGGTAGTGACGACATGAGCACGACTTCTCGGAGATCCGAGAATGATGTATCTTGTATAAAGTTTATGCTTTATCAATATATGTGGATGTTGTGCAAATTAATCATGCGTCGCTTCAATACCTACTGTTGCTTATGGAAATTTTAAGTAAGACATTAGCTAATCGCTGCTGTTTTGAATTTCAGAATGACGCGTACTCGTGCCAACCCGGACGTTGGGGGTACCAGTCAAGGGGGAGAGACCTCCCAACCACCTCCCGAGGACTCCTCGGGGCAGCAGCAGCAACAGCAATAGCAAACACCGCCACTGCCACTGCCAACGGTTACATTGGCCGACATTGTCGTGGCAATGGCGGGCTCGCATCAGCAGCACACAGAGTTGCTGCAGACTCTCATCGCCAATACGTCTCGCCCAGAGAGACGTCAAGATCGTGAGGAGCGCCAACAGAGCTCCTACTCCGACTTCCTGGCGACTCATCCCCCTGTATTCTCAAGGGCGGATGAACCACTTGACGCAGACAACTGGCTCCGCGCCATAGAGATGAAGTTCGGGCTGCTCCAAATTAGCGAGCAGCGCAAGACTCAGTTCGCGGTCCAGCAGCTCCAAGGATCCGCGAACGCGTGGTGGGCCAACTTCTGTGCTTCACAGCCCACCGACCGAGTGATGACCTGGGGGGAGTTCCGGACGGCCTTTAGGGCCTATCATATACCGCCAGGTCTGATAAAGAGGAAGACGCAGGAGTTCTTACACCTGAAACAAGGGAGCCGGAACGCGCTGGAATACTCCCGGGCGTTTAACGATCTCGCGCTATATGCGTCGTATCATGCTGATACCGACGAGAAGTGGCGGGACCATTTTTACCAGGGGCTTAACCCGCTCCTGAAGGACAAGTTGGCGATGTTCAATCGCGGCAGCCTCAACGACATCATTGATGCTGCGATTGTTCAGGAGGACTCCGGTAAGGAGTTAGCGGCGGCAGAGCGAAACCGAAGCGCGCCGCAGAGCAGCGGAGAAGGAGGCGGTCCTTCTCAGAAGTTTAGGATGGTGAATCGCCCACCATCAGATCCACGCTGGCAGCCACCACAGCGGTCGATGCCGTTCCGCAGTCGGCCGTATTCTTCACCGGCATTCCGGCCGGCACTGCCAGTACCACCGCAACAACAACAGCAGCAGCGGGCGATACCGCGTGCGTTTACACCTCCGCAACGCATGCCAGGCTTTCGTCCACTGAGCATTCCACCAGCAGCGGCCACATGTTACAAGTGTGGTCGTCCAGGACACTTCACGAGAAGTTGCCCGGAGAGGCAAGGCGGCGGAGTGGCACCACAGTTTCCGGGGAGGAATCAACCCCGGAACCCTACTAATGCGCGGCGGGCAAACCCTAGGCCCGGCACCGTCCACCAGCTTGCCATTGAGGACGTGCCGGAGGGCGAGCCAATCCTTGCGGGTATGTTCCAACTCCACCAGCATCCCTCTATAGTACTATTTGATTCAGGCGCCACGCATAGCTTCATTAGCCAAGCTTTCCTTGATAAGTATAGCTTGCAAATACTACCCACCGATAGTCCTTATGTGATCTGTTCAACGGGTGGGAAAATTTCAGCAAGCATGATGGTCCCAAAAGGGCCATTGTGCTTAGAGGGTAGAGTTTACCCTACGTCTCTCATAATTTTAGAGGGACAAAAGGTCGATGTCATCCTATGGATGTCGTGGTTAACCCGCCACGGCGCTGTTTTGGACACCGTCCTCCGAGTCGTGCACTTGAATTCCGAAGTGCACGAGTCTCACTCATTATTTCTGGACAATCCAGAAATAAAACTTCCAACTGTCTATCAAGCCACAACCATCAGGTTGGAAGATATTCCGGTGGTCCGAGAGTTCCCTGATGTATTCCCGGACGATTTGCCGGGGATGCCACCCGATAGAGAGGTGGAGTTCAAGATTGAACTTGCACCGGGAACCATGCCAATATCCCGAAGGCCGTACAAGATGGCGCCCAATGAGTTGGCTGAACTGAAGACTCAGCTCACGGACCTTCTGGAGAAGGGTTTTATTAGGCCGAGCTCCTCACCATGGGGATGTTCAGCATTATTTGTCAAGAAGAAGGATGAGACGTTGCGGCTTTGCATGGACTATCGTCCATTAAATGCCGTAACCATCAAGAACAAGTACCCGTTGCCACGGATCGACATGTTGTTTGATCAGTTGGTCGAAGCAAAGATCTTTTCCAAGATGGATTTAAGATCCGGGTACCATCAGATTAAGATAAGGACTGAGGACATTCCGAAGACGGCTTTCTCGACGAGGTACGGACTTTATGAGTACCTGGTCATGTCCTTCGGCCTCACCAATGTTCCAGCTCATTTCATGTACTTAATGAACTCGGTGTTCATGCCGGAGCTGGACAAGTTTGTCGTGGTCTTCATCGACGACATCCTGGTATATTCCAAGTCGGAGGAAGATCACAAGAAACATCTGCGTATAGTCTTGCAACGGCTGCGGGATCACAAGTTATACGCAAAATTCAGCAAATGCGAGTTTTGGATATCGCAAGTGCCTTTCCTCGGGCATATCATCTCAGCGGAAGGTATCGCTGTGGACCCGAGCAAGATCACTCAAGTGCTGAATTGGAAATCCCCGAGAACTGTTCACGAGGTACGGAGTTTCCTCGGACTCGCGGGATATTATCGGAGGTTCATCCCGAACTTCTTGAAGATTGCCAAGCCAATGACAGAGCTGCTGAAGAAGGCTACCAAACATGTTTGGAGTCCAACATGTGAAGCAGCATTCAAGGCTTTAGTCAAGCACCTGACATCAGCACCGGTTTTGGCGCAGCCAGACACAACAAAACCGTTCGATGTGTACTGCGATGCATCCGGCATTGGGCTCGGGTGTGTGCTGATGCAAGACCGAAGAGTGGTCGCGTATGGATCACGGCAGCTTAGAAACCATGAGCAAAATTATCCAACTCACGACTTGGAGCTCGCTGCCGTGGTACTTGCACTGAAGATGTGGAGGCACTACCTACTCGGTAACCTCGTACATTTATATACCGACCACAAAAGCCTCAAGTACATATTCACTCAGAAGGAGCTGAACATGAGGCAACGAAGATGGTTAGAACTGATAAAGGATTACGAAATAGAGATCCATTATCATCCGGGCAAAGCAAACGTAGTGGCAGATGCGCTGAGCCGCAAGTCACACGTCAATAATCTGACCATCACACCGTTGGAAGAGAGCGAACCACCACTCCATGTGATTCCACACGGAGCTCTCTACAACCTAGCTTTGATCCCCACCATCCGTGAAGAGATAGCGGCAGCCCAGAAGAATGACAAGGGCATGGCATATTTGCGGAGACGTGTAGACAGTGGGGAGTTGAAATGTTTCCGGAAGGACGGAGACGGCGTTCTGTGGTTCAAGGACCGGATCGTCGTACCCCGTAAACCGGAATTACGGAAGAAAATCTTTGATGAGGCTCACTTATCAAAGTTTTCTATTCACCCCGGCAGCAACAAAATGTATCAAGAACTCAGAAGAAAGTTTTGGTGGACACGGATGAAGCGTGAGGTTGCAAAATACGTGTCCGAGTGTGATACATGTCGAAGGGTGAAGGCGGATCATATGCGGAAACTGGGACTGCTGCAACCACTGGGCATTCCTGCCTGGAAGTGGGAGGACGTGAGCATGGATTTCGACGTCGGTTTACCCACCACCTTACAGAAACATGATTCGGTGTGGGTGATCGTCGATCGGCTCACCAAAGTTGCCCATTTCATCCCGGTCAACACCAACTACAACGCCAAGAAGTACGTTGAACTTTACATCTCACGGATCCTATGCTTGTACGGCGTACCCCGTACTATCATATCGGATCGGGGCACCTTATTTGTGTCCCGTTTTTGGGAGCAGCTGCACGCTGCCTTGGGGACGAAGCTGATCCGTAGTTCAGCCTACCACCAGCAGACGGATGGGCAAACCGAGCGGGTAAATCAGATTCTAGAAGACATGCTACGAGCTTGCGCTATCGACCATGGCAAGAATTGGGATGATCACTTGCCGTTAGCCGAGTTCTCGTACAACAATGGGTACCAAGCCAGCATCAAGATGGCGCCCTACGAGGCGCTATACGGAAGAAAATGCCGCACACCGTTGAACTGGTGTGAGTCTGGCGAAAGGGTTACCTTCGGGATTGACCTTGTCAACAACGCGGAAGAAAAGGTTCGACTAATTCAAGCGAACCTAAAAGCCGCTCAATCCTGTCAGAAACAGTATGCGGACCGGAGAAGGCGCCCATTACAATTCGAAGTTGGAGATCACGTATATCTACGGGTGTCTCCAATGAAGGGCCTAAACAGATTTGGGGTGAGAGGAAAGTTGGCACCCCGATTCATCGGTCCATTTCAGATTACCGAGAGATGTGGATCAGTGGCATACCGGCTGAAGTTACCAGAAGCACTTTCCGGTGTGCACGACGTCTTTCACGTTTCCCAGCTGAGGAAATGTCTCAAGCTATCAACTACCGTTCAGCTGGAAGACATTGAAGAACTGCAACCGGATCTCACCTATCGGGAGGAACCGGTGCAGATTATTGATGAAAAGGCCCGAACCACATGCAACCTAACGTTGTGGTTCTACAAGGTTCTATGGAGTAATCACTCCATGGACGAAGCGACATGGGAGAGCGAAGAATTCCTTCGCACTAACTACCCCGACTTTGTCACGTCGCATATCCGGTGATTTTCCACCGTCCTCTCTCTCATTTTCACCTTATAATCTCGGGACAAGATTCTTTTAAGGGGGGAGGAATGTAAGGGCCTAAGTTTTTGACACGCATTTGCAGTGTTCATCACCACACCACACACCTCATTTGAGGAAGAATGATGAAAACAAATGAAGAGCAAGTAACAATTATCAACATGCTCATTAGAGAACAAACTCACACATTGCAAAAGTGGTATTTCCCACATGTGATATAGATGGGCTCGACATTTGAAAACTCCTACACTTTACTAAGGATGTCCATGCCAAGTTTCACCCAAATTCAAAACCTTTTTGAGGTCAGTTTGGGTATAGTTAGGAAGAGGGCAGTTTGAAACCATATTCAAATTCAAACTGTTTTTATCCCATGAATTTAAAAGTGGAAGGCATATTCTTACTCAGCGCATTTTTGTGAGCTCACACACCAATTTTCACTCCATTTGGAGTTGATCTTGACATGAGCTAAGGGGGATAAATTCAAACTTTATTTGAATTTCAAACTGAACTTGTGCTGAAATTCATTCAAACCAAACCTCATTTAAACTTTGATCAATTCAAATGGCTCATGGGTGAATAATTTGAATTGCCAAGGGTAGTATGGGGTTCACTGTTTACAACAGTGATTAGGAGTAAATTTCAGAGGTTAAAACTGGAGGTGGGACCCACATGTCAGCCACTGCTCAGATCAAACCGACTGAGACTTTTTCACTCGGGTCGCCGAGCCGCAGCGGTGATCGCCACCGAGGGCAGCCGCCGCGCCAGCAGCTGCTTGCCCACACGCGGGCGTGAGGCGGTGCAGAGCCTTCTTAAGGCGCCTGCCCCCCCTCCTCGGCCGAGGCACCGCCGTTCTTCCCCGCAAGAACTCAGCGCCGGCCGAAAACTTACGCAGCTCGGACTTGATCGGAGAATGCCGATCGCAGCTCCCTCCGTCCACTCCAGAGCCCCAGCAAGGTACTAGAGACCTTCCTCCGTCCTCCCCGTTGCTAGAATTCGGTTGAAACCGATTGATATCGGCTGTGCCGAAAGATCAAATTCGGGACTTGGAACCGCCGCACCTCGGGCTCTCGTGGACAGCCCAACCAGGGCGTTGTCACGCCCGAGCCAAGGCACCCTTGGACGCGCGGGTGACCGGTGCTGCTCATCCCCGAGCCACAGCTCGAGTGGTTGCTCACCGGCGGCGAATTTCCATTTTTCCCCTTTCTGTGTGCAGAACAACCTTCGGGTACGATTCTGTTTAATTCGTGCTCTAGAAAGGATTAGAGGGCCTCAAGCCACTCTCACACGAGCTAGACACGGTAACGCACAAGTTGCCTTCACAACTCTGGGCCGGAGAACCTCTGTGCCCGGCGTAATTTGAGGTCTACTAATGGCGGAACGAACGGGCGGCATCGGGCGCACGGTGAGGACCTATTTCGGGCCTTCCCCGAGCTGCCTCGAGCTCATGTCGACCTTCTCTAAGGTCCACTGATGCTCCCCGACCGGTTTCCCAAGTAGCTGAGGTGCTAGGGTAGTCAGCCGACATGGCCGAAGTCGTTCTGAGGTGGCGGCTCGGTGCCGACCATGCTCCGGCCGTTGTCATGAGCAGCTGACCCTCGGATCCTGTTCCCCGAGTAAAAGTAGGCAGAGGCGGCCAGAATCGAGAAGTTTGGAGCTGTACAGCAGCCGGCAGCGAGCTCTCCGGCGAGATCCCTCGGCGGCGGGGCGCGGGTGTCGCGAGGTTGAAGAAGGGGGTGGACCCCAGCTGTCAGCGGGAGATATTTTGAATCGGGATCCGGCTGCGGCCGGGATCGGGTGTGCTGGCGCATAAAATCATTGTGGGCCGCGGTGTGCTGTCGCCTCGGCGTGCGACGCGTGTCCCCTGGGCCCACGCGCGAGTTTAAACTTTTCCCCGATTTTCAGATTTCCTTCAAACTTCAAATCCTCATAACTTTGGATAGAAAGCTCCAAATTGAGTGAACCAAATTTTGCTAGATTCAGCTCTCTGAGTACTTTCCAGAAAATCAAGTTTCACTTCATGAAATTCCTTATTTCTCCAGGATTAATTCCTCAAAATTTAAACTGTTAGGAATTTTAACTGGAGAATCCTTTGGAGTAAAATCCTGAAATTTTGCTGAGATGTTCACCAAAATATTCTTGAACTACCATAAAAATTTCAGATCCATTTGAGCTAATTTAATCCACCTAATGGTGTGATTAGTGAAACTGTTCCAGAGAAAATAGAAAATGTTCAGAAACGTTTTCAGAATTTTCTCTGAAATTGTTTGGCTCATATCTTTAGTTAGGAACCCCCAAATTAAGTGAGACCAAATCCATTAGAACCCTCTGAAAATCTAGTTTTCAGAAAGTCATAGTTTGTTTCATGAAAATCCTTAGAACACCCTAATAGCCTTTAATTAAGGTCAAGGGCATAATTAATTGTGGAGGGCTCAATTGAGCTTTGCTGCAACTAAAACTTGACCAAGTCTCTATTTAGGTTGTAACCAAGCCACAGTAAAAGTTTCACAGTCATTAGGTCTGTCTATCAAGGGTTATAGACTTCACAACTTCAAAGTTAATACAAATGCATTTAAATTGATACATATATTGTTCTTGTCATGTAGTCGCTAAGGTCGAGGAGGAACCCAAAGTCCTAGACTGTTACTCCGGAGGAACAGCTAGCCTACGACCAAGAGAAGCAAGGCAAGCTCCGGTTTGCATTAACCTTTTTACAAATGTTTATTGTTTTGAGCACATCTTTGAATATTGTTATTGGCATTAGAGTCTTGATTGGAAACCCAACTGCATAGCCAAGAAAACCATGGGGTGGGTTTAGGATTGAAAACCTCGTTAGCCACTGCATTGCTAAGATAGAGTAGGATTCGGTACAAGTCGAGTAGTTGGAACTACTCGCGAGCATAGGCTAGAGGCACTCGACTCGGGTAGTGTTAGCACATGAAACACATGGCAAGAAAATGAGACCAAGCGGAGAGTAAGGGCAGCAGGACTTTGGGGCCTGTGTGCTGTAGCTCCGCTTGTGTCGATTGAGGACCGAGCCGTGTGCGGGCCTGTTGAACAAGCTAGAACAGTACCGAAGACCTACCGGCTATATGGGAACCGGGAAACTGATGTAACTCGGGTAGCTGGGTGTTGAGGCATAGCTGGTCGTTCAGAGGGTAGGTTGAGAGCTCGAGGTGTAAATCGGCTGGCGGCACTGAGATGCGCGTGCAGAGACCTCTTGCTCGGGACAATTGGACCGGTTCAACATTTCTAACGGGTGAAAGGTAGTCACGTACGGCGTCCGTGATGGTTGTTGTAGGCAACATCGAGTACGGGCGTACGTGACGGGTTGTTCGGGTAACCCTGCAGGTGTAAATCGATTATAATCGCCGTCCCTCGCGGTCAGTGAGTACCACTTGTTCACTGTACCGTGACGTAGAAAGAACAGGCTAGTCACATGTTAAAATGTTGCTGATTGAAAGCTGGACATTGATTGTTAATGATATGCTGTAGTTTAGAGCTAACTAAAGTTCTTTTCAACTTTGGGCAAAGTACATGAGAGAAATGCGTTTCTTGTTTGATTGCGGCTCTCTCATGTGCCTTAGCGTAAGGTTCTCCACAACCTGCTGCTAAAACTTGAAAGTAAGGTTCTACTAATTAGGCGAGTCCTTGCAACTGATTTTTACCTCATGTAACCCATTACCCTCATATAGAAGTTCCATGTTTAGGTGAGACGGGTCAGACTTGCTGAGCCTTCGTGCTCACTGCTTGTGTTTGAAGCTTTTGCAGGGTTCTATGAGGAAGGGACTCCCGAAGGGGAGATGGAACCCCAGGAGGGGAACCCCGTCGAGTGGGAGTCATGCACGCCGCAGAGTTCGTGTGCGTGTGTGCTAGCAAGGACACGTTCGAGGGCTGAACGTGCACTTGATGCTTAGTCTACGCACGCGAGTGTAGACTGAACTTATTTTGATGTAAACATGTTCATAAACTTGTTTATGTAATAAAATTTCCGCTTCCGCTTTGTACCTTTGACGTGTGTTATATGGTGCTGTGCAACGCAGCACCCCTCAGCGTGATCCTGGCTCGACAGGACCAATGGGGTCGTGCCATTTTTCTTGTCAGCATTCCATACAAATTACAGGAGAAGCCGAATCGGGTGGATCCAGCATGGGCAGCAAGGCACGACAAGGCGACCAGATCCGGAGGCGATGACAAAGGGCTTGCAGCATCGAGACGGATCATAGGGCAATGACTGATGGTCAAGGCCAGATCCTAATGACAGGGCGTCGAATCTCCGCGGTAGGATGTCGAAGCGCGGATCTTGTGCCACAACAATGCCTAGGCGCAAAGCGTAGCAAGCTTGATCATGCCAGGCCCTAGAGCGAGACCGCGACAACACGACAGGCTTGAGCATGCGAGGCCCTGGAGCAAGACCGCGATGACATGGGGATATTGTGGCCTCGGGCTCGGGCACAGGCATGACCCACTCAGGTGGCGTGGGTCTTGGCGCGTGGGTAAGGGACATGGCAGGCAACAGCTCAAGGTCCTTGTTGGTCAGTGTTCTTGGAGTGGAGCCAAGGAGGTACACAACAATGGGCTCATGGAGATGAGCACACAACGAGGGAGGAGCGCTTACATCAGGATTTATAGGAAGTGCCGGCGTGACTAGCTGTAACACTCTCAAATTCATTTCCATGCATGGCATACATTTTTCATGTAGAGAAACATTATAAAAGAAGTAGAAATAGAGAAAGATCTATAAAATGGAGAAAGAACTATAGAAATGGAGAAAGAACCATAGAATTGGAGAGATGAACCATAGAGATGGAAAACGAACCATAGAAATGGAGGAAGGAACCATAGAAATGGAGAAAGAACCATAGAAATGGAGGAAGGAACCATAGAAATGGAGGAAAAACCACAGAAATGGAGAAAGAACCATAGAAATGACGTCCCCCCTGCTTCCAAGCCCCCTTCTTTGCTGCCAAGACGCCAAGTCCCCCCTGCTGGAATTTGGCTGCCGTCGAGCTCCGTCGAGCCCCGCCGTCGCCAGAGAAGAAGCCCGACGATCTGTCCTGCCCTAATCTTCCATAGAAAAATTCCCCACTGCTGCCATTGCTAGGAGGAAGGCCCTGCCACCAAAAGGAAGTGAGGTAGGTCTCCATTACCCATCTTACAACGTCGCCGCTGTTTCTACGCATCCTTTGTCTTCGCCCCCTTCGAGCAGAAACTTTTGCGTGTGGACAGATTGTGTTTTGATCAGTTTTTGATGGTGGAATTGATCTAGATCTTGAGTCAAGATCATCACCACGTCCGCACTTGATCCCAGCACCCTTGTTCATCATAAAACCCCATGAAAGCCCGTTAAAACATGCAAGAACACGTACAAACTGGTTTAATAAAATAGCACCATAGGATTTGCATTCATCTACCCCATTGCATCTTGAGTAAAGTTTGTGCATGATGATTGATTGCTGTAAATTTTGTATGTGTGTGGTCATGAGTAGAAGGACAAGATCAAGAGGCCATCTATGAGGATCTACATCACCGAGACTTTGAGACGCTTGAACAACAAGAGCCACGGGAGCAAGCAAGTGCCCCTTGACCATATTGATCCCATGTTTTGAAATTGTTTTGTTTGCGAAAACTCGTATGCTTGAATCAACTTGATGGGACACCCTTTTGTAGGAGCTTACTAGTTTTGTTAACCATCCTTGTCGCCGGGAAAGTTGATGAGTCGGGTATGGTCGTTTTTCCTTTTTGCTTCGGTTAACTTATGGGATACGGGAAGCTGAATTAAAATATGGTTAGCTACTGCACTCATATGAATAATGATGATGAGAACTTGATGATGTTGATAAGCATGGAATCGGGGAGATCTAGGCAAGCTTGGTTCATTGATGTTGATAAATGAGATGGTGGTTTACTTGCCGTAGATCTAAGGACCGGTTCATCCCAGCACATGCCAGGAAAACAGTGCCACCACAAGGGCAAATATGGATGCGGATTAGCTGACTAATTAGGTGTGTTGCTAGCTTGTTATGGAACGTTGGATGGCGCGGGGAATGGGAGTCGAGAGGGACTTCCCTGGGAACTGCATGGCACAAGAGGGGGCCCGTGGGTGGGAGAATGGTGATTCGAGCCTGCCGGTGAAACCTCAGTGGGTCCGTACATCTAGTAGCCCCTTTGTAAAGGCTATTTTATGATCTCTTGGCCAAACACTGGCAGTTGTGTACTGGTATAATGGAGGTTTTGCAGTCGCCAACGGGTGACGAAATCATGAACTTGTGGGTAAAGTGGTGTCACCTCTGCAGAGTGTAAAACTATCATGATAGCCGTGCTTCCGGTCACAAGCACCTGGCCAACTCACATGATTATAGGGAAAAACTTGGGATGGATATTTGGTATGGTTATCGTATGGTCATTGAGATTGGTTTTGGAACTGTTTTGAGTCATGAAAATGATTTTGTCTTCGGTTATATGAATTGGAGATGGTTATGAATATTTATCAGTATGAGATGAACTTGAGAAAGATTAATGGCTGGATGAGATTTGATAAATGGTGAAATATAATGAAAGAATGTTGCTGTTTTACTTGGTTATATTGGGATTAAATTCATCTAGACTTAGTTGCTATTTTTATCATGTTTGTGAAATAAAATTGGCTTGCTGCAATGAGCCTTTTTATTCCATACCTTGTTGTAAGCTACATATCATACTTTTGCCGCACTTGCTGAGTACGACAGGTACTCACCCTTGCATTATCACATAAACATCAGCAACAGGAGAAGAGTACTTCAAGGACCATGTGGAGTACTAGGCGTTCGAACTACCGTCAACATGCCTGTGGAGTTGAAGATTGGAGCCTGCTATTTAGTTATTTCCGCTGTCGTTTAGAGACTTCCGCTGCAAGAATAAGTTAGAGATTCATGAGTGAGACTTTGAGTCATTGTAATAAAATACTTAAACACTATTTATTCATGGTTATATTCTGAATTCAGTTTGTGAATTACATGTGTATGTGTGATGAACATCCTGGGCACACATATGCATTCACTTGGTTCTATTTTCGGAACCGGGTATCACACTAGCCATGGGCGAGGAGGCCGAGGAGTGACTGCTCGTGGAATTCAGTGACCGACTCTAGATCCTGGTCATGGCGCCTCAACGTGAGGCAGTTCGAGGCGGTAGCAGGCCACAACTCAAGGTGGTCGTGCTAAGGCTGATGACGGGGGATCGGCACCTGTTTGGGCCAAGCCCGAGAAATTGAAAAAGATCAAGCCCATGAAAACCCACGAAGATACTGTCGGGACCAAACTAACAACATCTTTACTCTATCTCAGCTGAAAAGTGGAGTTCGGGTGGAGATACTGTCCAGACTCTAGTACATAGAGACAAGGAAAGAAGCAAACACATCGAGATTAGATGCTATAAATAGAATCTATATTTTATAAGTCTATCTTATTGCTGACTCGGGTCATGCCTCAGGACACCTGACCCCGGTAAAACATAGGGGAGAGGAAATGAGTCGGGTAATCTTAATCGGATCACATGTCATTAGTCTTAGCATCTAGCACCACATAGCAACCAAAATATACCGCTAGATCTCGATGATATCATTGTAATATTCGTCAAGAGAAAGCAATCAAGCAGGAGTAGGATACACCTCACCGCAGAGGGCCCGAACCTGGGTAATCTTTATCTTCTGTGGCCATTGATGTGTAGGTAACTCGACGAGTGCCTCCCACCCCTCCAATTTTGTTATAAATTCTACTCGTCGAGAAAGACACCTATGACAGCCGACGCATCGGGCGCTAGTATGGAAATGGGTGTAGGTTAGTGTGTGCACATGTTGTTAGAGCTAATCTTGTTTTCTGATGCAAGTCAAATTGGGGCTAGCGAGTCTGGCTAAGGAGTCCTCGTAGTATTGGTCTAAATCTCTAGTTTAAGAAATTAATAAAGTGCACTAAGAATAAAATAGTTGATGCAGTTTTGGAATAGGTTTAAAAAGTTTTAGTAGAGCAGGAATAAAGAGTCCTTGTCACACTGTGGGTCAAGTCCTTGTAGGATTACACATGTACCCCTATATAAGGAAAGAAACAAAGGGGTTACTAGAAAAGAGGGTCAGCGTCAGATTTCCAACAATTGATATCAGAACTTTAAGTTCAAAATCCAATTCGATGCTTGTGGGAGGACGTTCTCTTAAGAATAGCCAATCCAACTCAAGGCAAGGACACGTCGATCTGACGAGTTGCTGCATGGTGAAGTGTGTCTAGGTGGAGCACCCCACGATGCATAATGCTATGGGCGGTGTTGTTTAAATGGTGAGTGGCGACACGTGCCTAGATGGGGCTACTAAGCTGATGTGTGGCAACGGGACAGAGTCATCCTCGGATCTCATGCACTTTTCTGTATATTTTATATAACCATCATAGAACCCGTTCCACATAACATAGAACACCTCTGTAAGTTCTATCCTTAGCACAGTGGTAGGATATTTTTTCTTTTTCTATTTATTTGTAAAGGTGTCATAGCGTCTCGAAACAATGCTTAGAACAGCTAAGCTCCGGAAGGGTCCTGCCACTTTTGTCATCCGGGGCGGGTGGCTGCCTTCTTGCACGACCTGTTTCCTCCTATCACCCAAAGGAAGCCAGAAATAAGAAAAGTTTATCCTACCCTGCGTACCTTCTTTATAGTTTGTGCTTACTCATGCATATCAACTGTAAATGGCATGTCCGGGGCCTGTCCTACGTACTTGTCCTAGGTTCCGTGGCACTGGAAGGTCTCCTCGCTGAAAGGTTAAAACCCGCGGCAGGTCCACTTTGTGTAGCCTGCTATGCCTGGTTCCGTACCCCTAGCGTGCACATCCTGCCTCCCCTGCGCTACAACTGAGTACTTGGGGGCCAGGAGGAACACACCTATGGACAAGAAAAGTAACCAGACCCCGGACATTGCCCCCATAATTTTCGTGCTTTCTTTTCATACCGCTCCAGCCGTGTGGCCAGTCACTTTTTCTTGTGTTCAACCGTAGCAAGAGTCGTGCCATCCTTCTGCAGGCGGGTCTGCTTGAGGTACCTGTGGCGTACTCGGGGTCCCATGGTCTTCTCATTGCTCGGGGGCCCTATGGCGCCGAATGGTCCCTCCCCAAAAAGGCTTACGCCAGCGGGAGGTCCAGGGTGTATATCCTGTTATGCCTGGTTCCATACCCCTAGCGTGCACACCCTGCCTATCCAGCGCTACAGCTCAGTATTGGGGAGCCGTATGACTCATACCCTCGAGCAAAGTTTTAACCGTAACTTAGGGACATTTTGTTTTCTCATTGCCCGGGGGCCATATGGCGCCAAATGGCCCACCCCTGAAAGGCCTACGCCAGCGGGTGGTCCAGGGTGTGTAGCCTGCTATGCATGGTTCCGTACCCCTAGAGTGCACACCCTGCCTCTCCAGCGCTACAGCCCGTTACCGGGGAACCGGACGGCTCATACCCCTAGGCAAGGCTTTGACCATAGCCTAGACGACCCACATTGAATTACCCAAGCCCCGTAGCTCAACCGAGGACCGTAAGCCACAGCAAAGCTACCAAACAAGGAAGAGTGGCAAGAGAGCACGACTACTCCCTATTTCTGCCATGACTGCAGGTCCGCACAGATCATTGGCGTCTTGTACACCCCAGGGATCCTGATGCTGACATCCTGCCTCTTCCATTGGAAGATGCGCCCCAACACAAGGGCCAAACCTACCAGGGGGCCATCACGGCGAACCATGCGGGCATGACGTCGGACCGTTGCAGCAACGAGCAGAAGACTCGGAGCACCAACTACGACAGGCTGAAGACAAGGGCCTAACTTCCCTTAGGTCCTTGCGCTGCCAAGGACCCGGAAGGAGTGATAGCCACACTGCCGGAGCACCCTTGGTCCTTACGCTGCTAAGGACCCGGAGGAACAAGCTCGGGACATCCGCAAAGAGCTATCCACGTCAGCTAGGTCATTCCGGACCCTTGCGCTGCCGAGGGTCCAAAGTCTAAATCGACAACTCAGAACAACATAAGACTTGAAGCAAAAAGTCTTTACCAACAGCAGAGCTCCATCATACATAGGAGGAGACAAGGCAAGCGGGAGACCTAGGAGCTATCCGCGCTGGAACCTAGAAGCTACAAGTCGGGCGACCTCCTCCACGGAAGACTTTGCCGCCCCGACAACTCTGCGTTGTGGCCCTGAACCATATGTTCCAGGGAGATGCTAGGGTCGCAGCTCCGAAGGCAAGGGAGAACAAGCCCTGCCACCATATGGGCCATAGCTTTACATTCGACCTCTAGCTTCTCCCCCATGACATTCTCCAGCGCCAGGAGCTTTTCCCCGGGGCAGGGAGCACCTGGCTCACCTCCTGGACCGGCCCTCCAGGGTGCAAGGGGCTGAAGCCGAAGGGTTCCAGAGCTGTCTCCACGCGGCCGAGGAAGTCCCAGACCTTCTCTACCTCAACGGCGCGAGAAGCCCAGAGATCTTCGACCACCTTGGCAGAAGAAGCCAGCTCCCCCATCGAACACCTCCTCGCCAGCTCCTGCTCCCGAGCAACTAGGGCCTTCTCCTTGGTGGCCAGCCACGTGGCCCGCTCGCCTAGGTCAGACTCCCTGGACGCAGCGACGACCTCCTGGTCCTGGACTTTCTGGAGTCGCTCCTTCAGGCGCCTTGCTCCTCCTCATGGGCAGCCAAGCGATCGGAGAGCTCCCTCTCCCTCGCCTCCGCCTCCATATCCGATGAAGGAGCGTCTCCCGGATCTCCATCAGGGCCATGAGACGTACATCAGCGGTGGAATGGAGGTTCGCTCCATTCTTGTGGAGGGCTGCGGCGACGGCCTCCCTCTCCTCGAACACCTCCTCCCGAGCCTTCGCCCTAGCAGACTGGACCCACGCCTTCAAATGGTCATAGTCTCGGAGGCGCTCCCGCTAAGACCTTGTCCCACTCCTGCTCGAGTGTGTCCTGCATCTGGTACAGACTAGAGCGGACAGCTCTTGTGGCCCTGGGGACCGGGATAGCCTTCGGCATTGCCGAGCGAGGTACTACGGCACTGCTACCAGTGGTGTCCACGCCCGTCAGTTGGCTGGCCTCGGAGGCCCAGGTGCCGACATCTGAAGCCGCCCTAGGCACAGGCTCAGGTACTACCGCCGGTGTTGGAGCTTCGGCAGAAAAGGAGCTCCGGCTCCCGGACTGCTGCGGAGGTGGAGGAACAGAGGTGCTCTGTTGAGGAGCCCTACAAAAGGAAGCACCAAGCGTCAACTACGCCACCCAACGGCTCAGTACACAGCCCTACGAGGTTGAGCCGTACCTGGAGATATGGAAGTTCCACTCAACACGGAGCTTCTTACGCAGAGGGCTCGAGCCACTCACCCCCACTGGCGTTGAGGTTGCCTCCGTTGGCTTCGGAGCCGACGGAACCTCAGGGGTATTTGTTGGCGAAGACGGCGCAGCAGGAGCCTTCCCTGCCGAGGACCTCGACACCGAAGATACGCCCTGAGCTGGGTCTGCCCTTGACGGCTGAGAAGCTGATGACATTGCTGAAACCTTCGCCGCCGCTGAAGTCGCCTCAGTAGTCTTCCCCGGCGATGACTTCCGAGCCAGGGACGCGACCGAAGACTTCTTCTGCATCTTAGGTGCGCCGGGGGCCCTTCTTGAAGATCTAGCAGCGCCAGACGCCCTTCCCGTGGTTGCCGGGACTGCTCCGGCAGAGGCAGCTCCAGAGCTGCCCCCTGCGCCAGTTGCCGAGCTCGGTGTGGGACCGCGGGAAGCCTGGGAACGCCCTGCGTGGGGGCTATAGACAAAGCTTCTGCCAGGACGGACCCTTCTTCTTCGGCGCCCTGTTCGACTCTAGGGCATCCTTGGGTTGCGAACGAGGGCGTGCCGCACGCGCAGGCCTCTCTGCCGACTCCTTCCCTCTGTTTGGGAGTGATTTCGGTGCAGGCCCTGCCGGACCACCGGCGGCGTCTGCTGGGGGGATCTTGATGCCCCACGAGGAATCACTGATCTGCCGCACTTCGACATCGATGTCGTCCAGCATTGGCAGTTCCCTCAACAGCCTCGACCACTTCTGTGGGTTGAGGTAGACGGGCTGGCAGTTTGCCGGCGGGATGATGGCGTCGTTGCTGATCGGGTCGCAGGAGAGCTTCTGTAGCATCGTCTCCAGCATCTCCCGATCCGGCGACGACCCCGCTCCATGATCCAAATGGGACATGTTGCCCGCCCCGGTGTACTGCCAAGCACCCCAGACGCGCTACTGGAGAGGGGCGATCTGACGAGACAGGAAGTCAGCTAGAACCATCAGCGAGGTCAGGCCTTCCTCCGCCAAGTACCTGGTCCTCTCCAGCACCGGTGTGTAGGCGTCCTGCAGGTCGGTGATCTCATCCCCAACGGCCACCTTGGCCATAGGCGTCTGGCAGCTCCAGGCGGTCGTGGACGTCAGTCTGGGCAATCACCCAGTCCCCCCTCCAGTGCTCCCACTTCCCGGGAGTAAAGGGCACGATGTAAGGCACGGAGTTCCTCCCTCAGTGCTAGAAGTAGTAAGCCTCAGCTGGCTTGTGCTTCTCCCTGAAGCTATTAAGGAGAAGAACACCCTGAATAGCCGTACCAAAGGCCGCATGCACATGAACATCTCACAGAAGTGGACGAAGACGACCACTAGTGCGAGGGCGTGTGACGTGAGATGCTGCAGCTGGATCCCATACAGCTCCAGCAGGGTGAGGAGGCAGGACGACGCCAGGAGTGCGAATCCGGACAGCCAAATGAGGTAAAGAGAACCACCTCACCGGGTTACATGTCGGTGAGCGGGACCCTCCCTCGATGGATCTTTCCATCGAACGTGGCCGACTGCCAGCCGAGCAGGCGCCTCACAAGAGCAATGTCGCCATCACTGCGAAACCTGGATGGACGGAGGCCGGAAGACATGGTGGCGAGAAAAGGTTGTGAGCGCTGGGGAGTGGAGGCTTTGAGCGCATAGGAGGAAGACGAAGATTGCAAAAGGCAGAAGGGAACCATCCTTCTCCGGAAGGCTTTCCTTTATGTGTCCGCAACCTCTGGAAGGGCAACATGCGTGACGTTTGGGTTTCTACCATACCATGCCACGGGCTACCTGCCTCCCCCAACGATGGGTAGGATCCAGGTCCACCCGTCAAACATTGGGGGCCAGGCGGGTAACTCCTTGGGGACGTCCGGTGGTTCCCGAGAAGCGGGGCGGTGGAACTACAGCGGTCGACCCGAGGGCTGCTGCAGTAAATACCCCGGGGCAACCCCTCGAGCACGTCACCACAACCCACCAGTTAGAAGCAAATGCGTACCCACTACGCCATGGACGTGCAACCTTTTTGTCTCCCAGGTACAACCACTCGTCCACCATGCAAGAATCTCGCCACCACTTCGATTCCAATGTACAGGTTCAAAACCTCCACGCGGGAGAGATGGAGGCCCCACCTGCAGGCTCATAGCCTCCCCCGAGATGGGCTCGGGGGCCACTGACAGTACCTGCAGACCAGGTACCCCCGCGTAGAGGGTAAATGACAGCCTGGGCCCCGCCTCCCTACTGAGGCGGATCCTGGCATAGCCACATGCTCTTGGTCCCGAGGTCAGCCCTAGGGATGCCATGTGCGCTTGGGTTCCAGAGCCCACGCATGCCCTGGGCTCCGGTTGGAGCCTCCCCACTGAGGTGAGGTCCGGAGCTGCCACGTGTCCCTAGGCTTAGAACCCCCTCCCTACTAAGGAGATCCACTGGAGCTTTCACGTGCCCTGGGCTCCAGTCCGAGCTTTTACATGTCTCCTGGCACAGATCCTCCTCCCTGCTGAGGATAGCTCAGGAGCTGACATGTGCCCTGAGCTCCAGTCCGAGCCTCTCTGGTGAGGTGAGGTCTGGAGCTACCACGTGTCTCTTGGATCAGAGCCTCTTCCCTGCTGAGGATAGCTCCGGAGTTGACACTTGCCCTGGGCTTCGGTCCGAACCTCCCCGCTGAGGTGAAGTCCGGAGCTGCCACGTGTCTCCTGGCTCAGAGCCACCTCCCTGCTCAGGTTAGCTCCAGAGCTGACACGTGCCCTGGGCTCCGGTCCGAGCCTCCCCGCTGAGGTGAGGTCCAGAGCTGCCACGTGCCTCCTGGTTTAGAGCCTCCTCCCCGCTAAGGACAGCTCCAGAGCTGACACGTTCCCTGGGCTCCGGCCTGAGCCTACCTGCTGAGGTGAGGTCTAGTGCTGCCACTTGTCTCCCGGCTCCAAACTTGTCGATAAGAGCTCCTAAGCCACCACGTGCCCCACGATCCTTCGTGTGCCGTGGGTCGACAAAGTCAAGGAAGAAGTGCGCTGTCAGGCTTCGCATTCAAGGCCCGTGCTTTCCCCAGAAGCATGGTACACTACGCACGCCTCCGTCCTCTACCTGTTCACCATTACGGTGACAAGACAGGACGGCGAGGCGTGCCAGTGGTACAGTGTCTCCCAACGGCATGAAGCCGCCCAAGCAGGGAGAGAAGACGTGGCGACAAGATGGCGTATTCATCATCGACTGACACACGGACAGGAGCGCTTCGCGCGCCAGGCGGCTGGATTTAACTCCCCCTCCAACTACTCTACTCGGAGGATGAAGCCCTAGATCATGTATAGGGTTCATACAGCTTCGGGGCCACCTGTCGGGCCCCAAGCAACATTGTAACCACCCCGGCCTTGGGATATAAAAGGACCGGGGTGGCCACCTGACAGAGGGTTCTGCGTTCGCAACCCTGCACCCTCACAAGCACTGGCAAGCTAACAATACAACAAAAGCTCCCGTGGACGTAGGGTATTACGCTCCGGCGGCCCGAACCACGTAAATCTCGGTGTTCATCCGCTCCCTCAAGCCCAGATCGCATAAGGCGCCAAGCCCCCTCCGATAAAAAAACCTCGCGGGCTGCTTCCGAGCAGATCGGGAGGAGTGAAACAGCTCACACACTCCAACAATTTGGTTCTCAGCTTTCGTCTATTTAAATGTCAACAATTTTCTGAACTTTCTTTTGACGAAAATCAATGATACGGACAAAATGACAACCCATTTAGATTCAGAAGATCATTCTTCTATCCCAATGTCAATATAATACGCTAATATCTCAGTAGCTGAGATGCATGTCACGCAAACAAAGACACTAGGCAGTGACATCCCAAAAAACTAACGTTGAGGTTATTAGTACATATTTCATGATTAATAGAACAAACGTTGAGGTTATAGATTCATACAGACCCGGATGCCCTTCTTTATTCTGATACAACATCAAAATCACTGCAACGCTGCACAAACATGCACCAAGTATAGGGATCAAGACACCATGTTTCAGATATTCCTGATAGAATATAAGTTGACAAGTCAAAATAATACACCAATCAGTGTAAGCAAAAATTAATATGGTCCATCGGTATCAACTTGGTTGGGGAACCAAATATACTTCTACAGCATAAACTAGGCAATTCCTACATGCTTTCTTGTGCAGCAATAAACTATATAAAAACCAACAGGTGACAATATAAAGCAATCAAGAAATGAAGCACCTTTGCTTGTCCATCAACAACGATGACCATGAAAGGATGCCATTCTGGTTGCCTGATCTCATACTCCCATTTTGAAAACCGAAGGGACAACTCCATATTGTCCCATTTTGCTGTTTTCTCTTTGCATGCAGCAAGAAAAGCTTTCTGATCAAGATCACCCGTTCTTTTGACACCAAATTGGGATCGACCTCCTGACATCTTACATAGGCCCTACATAGCAAATAACTGTTAGCAAAATGAAAGACCCAACATAAAAAGGTATGTCAGCAGCTACGGACGAAAACAGTCAGATACAGTCGAATAATAGGCTAAACCATTTTCATATTCATATTTCTATTTCGGAATTTGAGTCAGAAATGGTATCGTCTGAAACGGATTCGGTATTGGATATCCGAAATCGAAAATGGATCAATCGAATCAGAAACACATTGATATCAGGAGGAATCGGAAACTTTTTTCAGAAACAACTTTTCTCATACCACGTTATATAATGACATAGTCTCAAAATTCATCATAATAAATAATATATCCACATATTACACAACCACACTCACATGACTCATAATTGAGGTTTGTAAAGACTAACACATAATCCACACAATAAGTCTACACTTGACTTATATGTCATGCACCATGTTCGCACATAGTTCATACAAATAGTTCATACAAATAGTTTATACACATAGTTAATAGTTTGTACATAGTCCAAATGATTACACATAGCATTCTCTTATCATATTATACCTAACTCATCATCTTCATTCAACACATCCGGATCGCCTTCTATTTCCTCATCTATAAAATATCGAAGTAAGAGAACAATTAATTAACTATGTCAGTTCATAGATTGAAATGATATTTAAAATTTCATTCTAATAAAAAACCTAACCCGTAACAGTCACTACAGTAATCCAGCAAATTTACGATGGCCGTAAACCATCTCCAGTTATTGAAATTTTAAAGCAAATTTAGTTTAGTTGTAAACTGTTTAGTTTATGAATTTTGTTTAATTTAGTGGTAATTTATTTAGTTTTAGATTGAATTTAGCTTCTCTCCCTCCCACATGCGCCTCCGCCACCACATCCGCCCCTGCGTGCTGTAAACCATCTCCAGTTATGTCAGCAAATTTGAAACAAATTATTTATGACGGTTTCTGGCCATTTCTAGTTATTGGTCGCAGACAATGTTATTTACGATGGGACCGTCGTAAATAACTAACTTATGACGATCGTTCCTAGCCATCGTAAGCAATGGGCTGTCGCCCATGGCCGTGTCACGTGGTGGGCTAAACCCCTTATTTACGATTGCTTGGACCCTGGCCATCGTAAATAAGGTTTTTAGTTTTTTTTAAAACAGAATACAGATAACCTAACACGATGGTCAGCTCATAAAACAATTTATATACACATCTAAAATACAAAACATCCAAAATATTAAACAAAAAGGAGATCCACTCGCTAAACACTATGCCTTCCACTCGCTAAACAATTCCGAACCTACCCGGCTCACATGCGTAACACATGTGAGACGGGCCGGTTCGAAACGGGTGATGCATATTCTAAAGGTTTACGTTATTCATTCATTTTTGAGTCATTTACGAGAGAGAGAGAGAGAGAGAGAGAGAGAGAGAGAGAGAGAGAGAGGGAAAGAACGAGAGAGAGGGGGGAAGAATAGGGATGACCGTCAACGCGCGGGTCTGCACCCATGCGACCTAATCCTTTGGCATATCTGTGATCCTAATTACAATGGGAGAAGGACGAAGCCAAAGCCCGCCGACTTTTTGGGGGGCTCGGGCACCGGACACGGGTCGTTAGGTGGTCCTTGTACCCTTATGCGACGGGTCACGGCGGATGAGAGGTTAAGCATCGGAGGGACGTCAGTCAGGCGCCGAACCCGGACCAACGACTCTCGTCGAGCGTATTTCCGCGTCCTTGGATGCTCGAAGCTTGGAGGTTCAGGGCCTTCCGGCTCCTGCCGCTGTCACGACGGGGAGGGTGACGTGACAACCCGGTCCGGAGCCGTCATAAATAATATATTTTACACATGCTCTCACGAAAGTTTATATATACAGCTAACCGTCATGAGAGCATATAATAAACACTCAATTTTATACACAATATTCAACTAAATAATAAAATGAAGCAAATAAACGGTGGGTCAACGGAGGGCCGCGGCGGGGGCGGAAAAGGGCATGCATAGCCTAAACCCAGAGAGGAAAAGGGCGTGCACGGAGAAGGCCAGGGGCAGCCGGGCAGCGTTGCGGGGCGACAGAGGCGCGGGGCCGGCGGCGGGCGGCGTGGAGGAGGCTGGGGTCGGCGGCTCGGCGGGACGGCCGGCGATGCGGCGGGGGTGGGCAGGGGCCGCTGTGGTGGCGGAGGCGCAGGTGGGCAGGAGAGAAGCTAAATTCAATCTAAAACTAAATAAATTACAATAAATTACAACTAAATTAAACAAGATTCATAAACTAAATAACTTACAACTAAACTAATTTCAATGTAAAACTAAAAACAATTTACATTAATTAAACAATAATAATTAATTAATAAATTAACTAAACTAAATCCAACTATCAACAAAATTGAAAAAACTAACTTCTCGATGGCGCGGGAGCTCGGGACCGTGGCGGGGCAGCGGGACGCCGGGTCGGGGAGGAGCGCTGGGAGCCGCCGGTGTCGGGGGAGGGTACCAGAACCACCGGGGTAGGGGCGGCGGCGATGTGGCCGGGGCGGAATGGGTGGTGGCGGGGCTGGCCGGAGCGGCGCTGCTGGTGGTCGGGGCAGCAGTGGCGGCGGGGGGCGGCGGGCGGGGGCGGCGGCGCTTCGGGTGGCGGCGGCGGGCTCGGGGTCGGCGCTGGCGTGAATGCTAGCACCGACCCCGGGCCCGCGGGTATATACCGCCTATTTACGACGGACAGACCAGGAGCATCATAAATAAGGTGATATTTACGATGGCTTGACCTTGGATGTCGTAGACAAGCTTTTATTTACGACGGCCAAACCTGGCATTCGTAAATAAACTTATTTATGACGGCTGCAGAGTTAGCCGTCGTAAATTATTATGGCCATCATAAATTTGATGGATTCCTGTAGTGAGTAGCCGTTGTCTCAATAACTTCAAGATCATCAACAATAGAAGCAATACTCTTATGATCTGAAAAATATTAATACAAAACACTAAAGAAGTAAGAAACCTTAATAATACAAATACTAAGTAACCTGTTGCAATCCAATTTTCAGTGCAAATCAAAGCTTGCACCACTTCAGGGTCAAGACGATTACAGGGTGGGTCAATCACACGTCCACCGCCACTAAAGCCAGATTCTGAGGCAACTTTTGACATTTGTATGGCCAGAACATCACGTGCCATTTGTGAAAGAATTGGATATTCCTTTCCGTGACTCTTCCACCATGCTAAAATATCATATGATCCATTATGCTTAAAGAGTGGTTCAACCATGTATTTCTCCATGTCATTTGAGCATTCTATATCATCAGAATATGACTCATATAGGAATTGTGCTAACTCTTGATCTTCGATGTCCGTTAACAAATCAGATGTCTTAATTTCTAGTGTTTTTCTTGCAATTGCAGGTGCTTGTGTAACATAAAATTGATACATTTGTCTCAATATACTAACAAATTCTCAACCCTGGCATGGTATAGCACATCACCATAAAACTTTCTCATGTAAAACTCTATCATTTTTTTCTTGTACCTTAGGAAAAAGAAGATATATCTCATTTCAGCTAGCAGTTTATTGCATAATATCAATATTACAATAAAATATAAATTGTAACATACCTTGGTTAAAGGAAAATTGCCACTGCAAGAACCACATTTGATTTCTGCCAATATTTCCCAAACTTTTTATTCATAGGAATGGCCATATCACGAATAGTGGCATCTTCATGTGTAGACCACTCGGTAAGCATAATTCTAATCTCACAAAAGCCTGTGAAAAATAAGTTCGTAGTTAGATACAAAGTGCCAGAAAGAAGCTCAGTTAAATCATAAAATTTTTTCAAGGCATGACACAATGTTTTGGCTTTGATCCACTCAGCAGGAGAAGGACATATGTGTTCATACCTTCATTGATCAGTTAGCCCCATAAAAGCATACACCAAACAATTAAGAAATATAATGATATAATAATTCAGGTCATTGACAAATATAGGAGTATAAGAATTTTACCTTGTAGTATAAGGCATCTCTCAACATCAAGAAAGTTTAATTCCACGTAGTCGAGACATCAAGTGAAATACCCTTTTCGATTTGCAAACCACACTCAAGTGCATGTTTCATTAATTCCTCCCATTGTTGTGGAGACCCCTTCACAACTAGGACTAATGACTTATCATTTTCAATTGTCCGGGAAATCACACTTAGTCCATCTCTAGAATGTAAGCTCAAAATATGATTAGCACATCTCACATAAAAAAGCACCATCACATACTAAAGAAGCACAGCCATTTGTCTTCAAATCATCAATTATATGTTTCACCACTACCTCGTTTGCTGATGCATTGTCTAGAGTCAATGAAAGTAGTTTCTTCTCAAGGTTCCACCTAACCATGCACTTAGTAAAAGATTCATACAACATTTTACCTTGTGTGTCATCCTTCTACATGAAAGAAATCAATAATCCTCTCCTGAATATGCCAATCATCATCTATCCAATGAGCCGTGACACACATGTATACTTTGTTTTGGTTCGAAGTCCATGTATCCATTGTTGTACTGAATCTACACTTAAAAGTCGTAAGGTATGCATGCAATTTTATCTTGTCGTCAAAGTATAGACCCATGATTTCTTTTCTAAGAGTTATGCGAGATTTGATTGGAAAGTTAGGATGAAGAGATTTGAGAAAGTCCACAAGACACTCAAGCTCGACTATATTAAAAGGATACTCATGCATGATAATTGCCAAGTTAAATTTTCTGATGCTCACTTCTGGATCATACCTGTATGGTTCAACATAATGCATGTCCTTTTCACAATCCTTTCCTGCTGCTAATTGTTATTGACCTTTTACAGCATTGTGTGCATTCTTTAGATGTGTCTAAAATATAGATGTTCCCATGATGCTCTCACATCTATACTTTCTCTTGCACTTTGGAAAATTACAAGATGCCCATTTTTCTTTATACTCCTTGCTCTGGACCGTTACATCTTTATTCTCCTTAGTAAAATATTGCCACACTTGTTATGTGCTCTTCTTAGTCCTCTTTGCATCTTTTTCATCATCATCATCACTAAGAACAACTTGATCATTGTTACTGATTGTTGGTACCATTGCAGCAACATTTATACAGATGCTGCTACACTGCTACTTCCAATGGAAATTCCTGCACATGACCAAGTACCCATAACTCCCCTGCTATATTTTTAATGCCAGGCAGGACATTGAAACACTGAAAGACAAACATCAAGCATGAAACATCTAAGATTTTACCTGTTGTTCGGCAATTCACAGACGGTGGAGGTGGTGGGGGCTCCAAAAAAGATGCCGTGTAGGGGCTCATTTTGGAGCCGAAGTGTTGCTAGTTATGGGTATCTCTTCAGTGGGCGGACTAGACGCCATCTAAACCTTTTGACTGCAAATTGGAGCATCAAACAATGAAACACCTCATTCAATCCATACTGAAGCCTAGAAGTCTTTAGGTCCATAGTGCGAGCTTAGTTCATTCAGAGCATCTAAATATTGACTACAATTTTGCGAATTGGAGAATGAAACAAGTTGGACAGAAGCAGAACGAGCAACAGGAGGCTTCCTTACCGGTGGCGTCAGAGGCAGCTTGGGGGTGGCGGCCGAGGCGTCAGGGTAGGGGGCAGCGTCCGGGGCGCCGCCGTGTTGGGGTTGGGTGCCGGGGCATCGGGTCAGGGCCTCGGGGGGCAGTGACGGCCGCGTTGGGCGGTCCGGGTAAGGGGCCGGGGCGGTGGCGGCTGGGGCCTCGGTAACGACGACGGCCGGGGGCCAGGGTGGCAGGCGGTCCGTGTCTGGGGCCGGGGCGGCAGCGGCCAGGGGCCTCGGGGGTGGCAGCGGCCAGGGCGTGGGCGTCTAGGGCCATGCGGTCCGAATCGGCAGCGGTGGCCTACGTGCGATAGTGTGAGTTCGGGATCGGGAGTGATGGAGTGGACTGGAGAGTGGAGACGGGGACCGCCGGACCGGGTTAGGGTTTCTATAGACAACTATATTGGGTCGGATCTCAGTTGGATCCTATTCGGATATATCCAAACTAAAATGGATATCTGAGCATTCGGACGGATATTCATTAAAACCATTTCTGATCCGATATCTAAATTCATATATTCGAATCTGAATCTGAATCCAAAAAATATCCAATAAATATGGATATGGACCTGGTTTTTCAAAAATGGTAGTGGATGGACAAGAAATAATATGATCCATTTTCACCCCTATCAGAAGCACTATTTAAAAGGAGTCGCCTACAGTCGCCACCTGGTGTCGAAGCGCTCCCGCCTGGACGGGCTCGTGCCTTGGCGTCCAGGCTCTCTTTTAAAACAATGGTCAGCAGTACTGTACTTACATTTATCAGATATTTCCTACTAGCATCTTCCAGCTCATCATTGGTCCTTCCTTGCTTAATAATAGCCTCCAATTCTTCATCTTTGTCTTCCAATGATTCACGCATTTTTTCAATCTCCATCATCCTCAGCTCCCACGTGCTTCATTACCTCTAGCTTCCCCCTCAACTGCTATATTTCCAATTCAAGTTTGTGTTTGGAAGCCAATTTCATTTCCAACTCTTTTACATTCTCCAAAACAGCATCAGTTTCTGCCTGCAGTATATACCAAATGAGACAAAATATTTACGTAACCTAAACATGCACTCCCTCTGTCTGGTTTTTGATGATGTTCCCACCAACTGCTTTGAGCTGCAGCCAGTACGAATTCTTTGTCGGAAACGACAACAAATCCCAAACAGAGTGTTGTAACGCCGCCTTCTTGCAGGAGAGAGCAGTGAAGAACACAAGAGAAGGTGGGACTCGTGTTGGAGCGGTGGGGATATCTAAGAAGGCCAGAGGCTTGATCGCATCTGTCGCCAGCACCAGACAAAGACCCAGGAATCCTAATATCTCTAGATTCTGATATAACAGAATCATATACAACTCTAACTAAAAAAATCTATAATACATTTCTAATTCTAATTCTTATCTGAAACTGGCTGAACTGGCCCTTTAGGCCTTCTATGACTTTCATATCTGCGTCCATAATAAGTATCCATAACACTTCTCCCTCCCTTATCAAACAGCTTGTCCTCAAGCTTATACGAGGGATATTAATTCTCGAAATCTGTCAAGCTTTCCCAAGTTGTATCTTCTGCTCCTCTCCCCTTCCATTGCACAAAAACTTCCCAATTTCCACGATTCAAGCGGACTTTAAGAATTTTTTCTGGTGAAGGCAGAACCTTGCCAAGTTGCCATGCAGAATTTATGGTAATTCAACAATTTCCTTAGGTGATATCCCTTCAAACTTCTTTAATAAAGATACATGAAATACATCATGAATCCTTGCTCTTGCTGGAAGTATTAAACGATAAGATACCATACCAATTCTTCCAATGACTTCGAAAGGACCATAGAATCTGGGACTTAATTTTGCTGATGATGTTTGAGTAATCCCAAAAGCATTTCTTTGTTGCAAACGCAACCATACCCAGTCCCCTTCTTGAAAAATCACTTCTCGCTTTTTATCATTACAAAATTTCATACTGTCTTGAGCTTGCCTCAGCCTTTCTCTAATTTCTATCAAGAATTCATCTTTATCCTGCAACTGACGATCCACTGCTGCTACTCTTGTTGCACCCGATTCATAAGGTAACATTGGAGGAGGATCTCTGCCATATACCACTTTAAATGGACTGGTCTGTAAAGCATAATGGTATGATGAATTATAGCAATGCTCAGCCCATGGTAACCACTGTAACCATGTCTTAGGTCTGTCTCTAGCTAGACACCTCAAATACATGGTAATTACTTTATTAACAATCTCTGATTGGCCATCCGTTTGAGGATGAAATGTCGAGCTCATTGTCAGTTTAACTCCAGCATGCTGAAAAAGTTCACCGTATCTCTATCACTTATAATTGAGCAAGGAAAACCATGTAGTTTCACAATATTATCAAAGAAAACACGGTCCACTGATGCAGCTGAGTATTGATGACCTAATGGAATAAAGTGGGCAAATTTTGAAAATCGATCCACTATTGTCAAAACTACTGATTTCTCTCCTACTTTGGGAAAACCTTCAATAAAATCCATTGAAATATCAATCCAAATTTCTAATGGTAGGGGTAAAGGTTGTAGTAAACCTGCTGGATGTAAATGTTCAGTCTTATTCCTTTGACATATTGCACAACCTTACAAATTCTTTAACACGTCGAAGGATACTTTTATTATAGAAAATAGCTTTAAATCTGTGTAGAGTTTTTTTGAATGCCTTCATGACCAAGATGACATACCTCAAGCAGTTGTGGCCATAGAGTAGATTGATTAGGCAAGAAGACTTTACCTTGAAATACTAGTAAGTTATCCTCTATTTCCCATCCAGCTGATGCCTTTCCATCTCTTACTTGCTGCAACAATGCTGCTGCAGTAGTATTAGTTACTAACTCCTTTTTTAATTCTTAAAAAAAATAGTGAATGATGGAGAAGATATGACAATAAGCATTGCTTCTTCCATGTCCCCTCTCGAAAAAGCATTAGCCACCTTATTCTGATTTCCAGGCCGATATTCCATTGTAAAGTTAAATCCAAATAATTTGCTAACCCAAGTGTGTTGAGGAATTGTCGTTAACCTCTGGTCAAACAGAAACTTCAGACTATAGTGATCTTTTCGAACTATAAATAACTTCCCCCACAAGTATGGTCTCCAGAAACGTCCAATTTTCACAAGTCCAATTAATTCCCTCTCATATGCTGGAAGTTTAGCATGTTGAGGTGTTACTGGCCTGCTAAAAATGCGGTTGCTCCTTCAGTTTTTGGTTGAGGGGTTGAGTCCTCTGCTGAAATTTTTGTATCATCTACCATTCACCCCTCCCTATGGTAGTTTATCTCGTGTCATTCAATCCTACAAGTGGTATCAGAGCCAAATTTCATTAATCTAACAATCCCTGGTTGTTATTAGCTTAGATTCAATGGAGAGGTATTCTAGAAAACCGTGTGTGTTCGATGGCACTGATTTTCAGGTTTGGAAGGCTCGGATGGAGACTTACATTCAGGAACAAGTATTTGCTATCTGGGAGAAAGCCTTCAAGCCCTATGTTATTCCATCAAATGAAGATGTGACAGTTGCAAACATGAAAGAAGTTGATAACAACTATAAGGCGTGCAATTTGATCATCCAAGGGATGACACAAGGCGGCTTTGATCATGTTGCCTACATGAAGTCAGCATACGACGTGTGGAAGGTTCTCTGCAATTACCATGAAGGCTCCAACACCATCAAGGAAATGTGGCAAGACATGTACAAGAAGGAGTACATGTTCTTCGAGATGAGCCCTGGTGAGTCGTTAGATGACTTTTTTTGCATGATGTCACACCCGGTTTTTCCGAAGAACAACCAAGTGAATATCACATGTATGCCAGGATCATTTTCTCATTCATGTGATGACAAATAGTGAAGCATCATTTATTACAAGCCAGGTGTCGAATATAAATAAGTCTTACATAGCAAATATCTCGATGGACAATAATAAGTTCATCACAAGTAAATAAACTAGCAGCGGAATATTATTCTTGTGGGCTCCATTACAGGCATTGCCCGGGGGACTCCATGAACCTAGAAACCTTCTTCGGGTCCAAAGTCTTGATCATTATACACCACCTCATTATCTTGACCTGAGCAGCAATATAAACCAACAAATATGCAAGGTTGAGTACCGATGGTACTCAGCAAGTGTGGGAAAGTTATGTCATGCATGGATAGAACAAGGAGAGGTTGAACTCATGGTTAAAGCACTACGCAATTAATATCTATCACCTTAGCTTATTAAGCACCTACATTACTACACAGGTGAAATGGTCCCAAACTCCCATCCCATCATCATAATCAAATAACCATAACATCATTTCCAATGTTAAGCTTCCCGCTTAACATCCACAACTTCCAAAGCCATCAATCCCCTAATCATGAATAAGTCCAAGCCGCTCTTGACCGTGAGCACGGCTGTCATGACAGTTTTGACTCTGCAGAGTTTGCACCACTGTACCCACATGTAGTGATTTCATCCCCTGTTGCCAGGTGGACTAAAAGAACCTCCATTATGCCAGTGGCTACGAACCACATTCACACTTCCCAGGTCTGTAGCCAGAAGATCACTACGAAGCCTTTACAAAGGGGTTCCCGACGAGCGTGGGCCCACTGAGGTTTCACCCCTAACAGCATACAAGAGGCTCCAACCCCGCTGCAGTGCCCCCCTCTTGAGCCTTGCGGTTCATATGGTAGTTCAGCTGACATCTATTCCCCGCACCATCCAACACACCCATACTACGCCGGGGATACACCTAATTAATTGGCCAAGCTGCCCCATCTCAGCATGTGGTTGGCACGGTAAAGCCAGGTTACATGCTTCATGAACCGGTCCTTAGGATCCAGGCAAGTACTAAACACAAACCCGAGTCTCGTGCACCCAGCACCAACCAAAACATCCAACTTGCCTTGATCCCTACCTCTACATAACTCACAACATCTCATTCAATAGTATGGTAAAATAAACTGATGATCTCATATCCCAAATATTCCATTCTAAGCATGGCTAAGCACAAGCATGTAAATTAATGACATGATAAAATAAATCCCAACCCAAGCTACAAGGAAACAAGATAATGCAATTCTAGGGAAGCTTCCTAGCATGGGTTTCATATTTCATTTGACAATGCAAATAATTCTATCTACACATCCTAGCATAGGATCAAAGTGGTCAAGGACACTTGCCTCCTTCCTGCTGCTCTTGAAATGGGTAGTCCTGATCTTGGAAAGGGAGAACTTGCTCTGGAGCAGGTTCTACATCATACCATCACACATAGCAAAAGAAAAGCAACAATCCATAAGACATAGTTCACACTTCCACTTCATATAAACCACACATTCACATTTTTGAAAGCCATTCACAAATTCTATGTGTTGTGGTTACTCTATGTGTGTTGATTTTTGGCTTACATGCACTTTTAAACATGTGTATATGATTTCTACTTTTGTATTCATATTCATGCTTGCATACTATATATATGAGTTTCCAATTTAAATAAATTCCTTATATTCAATTACTACTCCCTTTAGCTACGAAGTATGCATGAAAGGTATTTTCCTACTCCATATGTGTCTTCAGTCCTTCTACCAACCCTAAACTGAATTCTTTGGACTTTTGGAAACTTCATTTATTATTTTCTAGTTATTCATACCTAATTTGCTATATTTTCAGATTTATTTCTTATGCCTAAATGTGAACTTTATTATAAAAAATAGTAAGACACCTCATCTAAACAGAATAGGTTTTGGGTCTAAAATATATAATAATATATTTTTAAACTTCTCCTCTGATGTAAACTATTTTACATTTATTTTACTAATTTTCAGAATTATTCTCTATTTAAAAATGTGTCCCTATAACCAATAAATGTGATTAATCAATTAAACAGATTTATTTCAGCCAAAAATCTCTTTTTATCTCACTCCAAGGTTTTCTAAGTACTGGAAAAGTTTTTAATTTGTCTTTGACAATATGTTTGTTCCACCTTTTATATTTTAAATATTAGCCACATATTCAAATTCCTAACTTTAATATCAACTAGGGTTAAAAAGGTAAACTCACCCCACTACAGGGTCCATTATATTATTTTAAGAACTTCCAGGGGTCTAGCTACACTTAACAGAGGGGTTTTTTCCTAATTTTTATTAAGTCCAGGGGCTAAAACTGATTTTTAAATGAATTTACATGATTTTCTGAAGTTCCAGGGGCTAGATCAGAAGTTTCCGGGGCTAGCTCTTATTTTCCGAGAACCCCAGGGGGTAGCGCGTAAGAATTCCAGTCTTTATAACGCGGGGCTGACATGGACCGTCCGATTTAAAACAGACGGCTGAGATTATAACATCGAACCGATACGCGGGGATTTAAACTCTACCGTGCAATTTAAAATAAACGACGCACAAGCGGCCACGTCGCTCTGATCGAGCGCGGGCGGCGCTGCCCGGCGGCGCACGGCGGCGGGAGGCGGCGATCTCGCCGGAGAGTTTCGGATCTTCGTAAATTCTTCCTAGAACTGTGATTTTATGGCATAGATCGGTAGAGGGGAGGTTGGGGATCTCACCTCGGGGGTTTTCTTGAGCTCGGAGGTCCCGAAAAGCGATCGGCGACGAGGTCCGAGGTGAATTCACGGCGAGGCTTGTCGGCGCTATGTTTGAACCGCAAATCACCAAGTTTTCTGCACCTGCAAGGTTCCCCGGAGGCGGTGGATCAAGACCAGCGAGTTAGATCAGAATTCCCAAGCGTAGATCGAGCAGAATTCGCCAGAGGGGCTCGGGTTCTCACCGGAGAGAAAATCGGCGGATTGTGGGGGAAAACGGGACGGTGCTGGGGTTTTTATAGACGGGGGAGGGCGGCGTTCGGTTGTGATCGAGTTTGCGTCGCCCACGAATGAAATTCGGCTGGGATACGCGAGGATCCGGGGCGGTTTTGATTCGGGGTGAGAAGAGTCCGGCGGAGCGCGGGCGCGAGCACGAGGAGGAAGAAAGGTTGGCGGGCCCCGCGTGTCAGTTGGAAGAAGGGGGGCGCGCGGCTGCGGGCTGGCGCGGGATGGGGTGGGCCGGCTGGTGGGTTTCGGCCCAGTGGCCGGTTTTTTTCTGTTTTTCTTTTTCTTTTTCCATTTCTTTTCTGGTTTGAATTTGAATTTGAATTCCAACTAAGTTTGAATTTCTGCAGCCCATGCAATACGTCCAAAAAATTTTAAATTCCCCTCTTAACAGGATTTTGGGGTGTTACAGCTCTACCCCCCTTGAAAGAAATCTCGTCCTCAAGATTGGTGCTACTAAGAAAACAATTCCGGAAATTGTGCCTTATGCTCATCTTCTCGCTCCCATGTGGCCTCCTCTTCCGAGTGATGCTTCCACTGCACCTTGCACATCCGGATTCTTTTATTTCTGGTGAGGCGTTCCATTGTCTCCAAAATCTTGATTGGTTGCTCGGCATAAGACAAATCCTCAGCTACGTCCACCTCATTCATGGGTAACACCTCTTCAGGCGTTCTCAGGCATTTCTTGAGCTGCGATACATGGAATACACCGTGCACATCCGATAGGCGAGCCGGTAATTCTAGTTGATACGCCACTTCGCCTTTCCTCTCCAGCACTTGAAAGGGTCCGAGGTATCGAGGTGACAACTTCCCTCTCACCTTGAATCGACGAAGTCCTCGGATAGGGGACACCTTGAGATAAACATAGTCTCCCACGTTGAAAACGAGCTCTCTTCTCCGTACATCGGCATAGCTCTTTTGCCGTGTTTGTGCTATCCTCAAGTTGTTACGAATTTCCCTCACTTTCGCCTCGGCTTCTTGTAGTACTTCGGGACCAAACACTTTACTTTCCCCTGTTTGGTTCCAAAATAATGGAGTTCTGCACTTCCTCCCATACAAAGCTTCGAACGGTGACATCTTCATACTAGCCTGATAGCTGTTGTTATAGGAAAACTCCGCGTATGGTAAGTTCTTATCCCAACTCCGATTGTTTGTGAGTGCACACGCCCTCAGCATATCCTCGAGAATTTGATTGGTCCTTTCCGTCTGCCCGTCAGTTTGGGGATGATAGGCAGAGCTGAAATTCAGATGGGTCCCCATGGTTTCATGCAACTTCTGCCAGAACCTTGAGGTGAACTGTGTCCCACGATCCGACACAATCTTCTTTGGCACTCCATGGTAACACACGATCCTTGACATGTATAACTCCGCCAATTTGGATCCACTGTAGCTTTCCTTCACAGGGATGAAGTGAGCCACCTTGGTTAGCCTGTCGATGATGACCCATATTGAATCATATCCTGATTGGGTCCTAGGCAATCCCACTATGAAATCCATACCGATTTCTTCCCATTTCCATTCAGGCACTTTGAGTGGTTGCAATAATCCCGCGGGTCGTTGATGTTCTGCTTTCACCAACTGGCATGTGTCACATAGGGCAACATGTTCCGCGACATCTCGCTTCATGCCATACCACCAATACCTGCTCTTGAGGTCCTGGTACATCTTCGTACTCCCAGGATGAATGGAATAGTCAGAATCGTGAGCCTCCTTCAAAATCAACTCACGGATCTTCTTTACTTCTGGCACACAGATTCTTTTCCCGTGCCACACCGTTCCTTGTTCATCTTCTCTGAAACAGGGGCTTTATTTTCCTTGATGAGTTGCCTGATTTCTTGTATCTTCTCGTCATTCTTTTGACCCTCGTGTATTTCTCGCTCTAGGGTGGAGTCCACTTCCATGGTGATGGCTTCACCACTATTCACAAGGCATAGATTGAGCCTTATAACCTCGTCCTTCAATTCTGCAGGCATGTCCTTCAAGCTCAACTTATTCACCTGCACTTTCCGACTTAAAGCATCTGCCACGACGTTTGCTTTCCCAGGATGATAGTTGATGCCCACATCAAAGTCATTGATTAGATCTAACCATGTCCTTTGTCTAAGGTTGAGATCTGGCTGTGTGAAAATGTACTTTAAACTCTTATGATCCGTATATATCTCTGTCCTCTTCCCCATCAAGTAGTGCCGCCAAATTTTCAACGCGTGTACCACTGCGGCTAGTTCTAGGTCATGTGTAGGATAGTTCTTCTCGTGCTTCCGGAGCTGCCGGGATGCATAAGCCACGACATGCCCTTCTTGCATGAGAACACATCCCAACCCATTTCCAGAGGCATCACAGTACATCGTAAAGTTCTTCTGCATATCTGGCATAACTAGCACTGGGGCTGTTGTCAATCTTTTCTTTAACTCCTGAAAACTCGTCTCGCACTGCGGCGTCCATGTGAATGTGATTCCCTTCTCCAACAGTTTGGTGAGGGGTCTCGAGATCTTGGAGAATTCCTCAATAAACCGTCGATAGTATCCAGCCAATCCCAAGAAGCTTCAAACTTCCCCGACATTTTCAGGGGTCTTCTACTTCTGTATATCATCGATTTTGGCGGGATCCATGGAGATTCCTCCCTCCGAGATTATATGTCCTAAGAAGGGAACTCTCTTCAGCCAAAACTCACACTTGCTCAACTTGGCATATAGTTGGTGTTCTCTCAGCCTCTGCAGCACCAACCTTAGATGTTTCTCATGTTCTTCTTCATCTTTGGAGAAGGCGAGAATGTCATCTATGGAAACCACCACAAATTTGTCCAGATATTCCATGAATACCTTGTTCATGAGATACATGAAGTACGCCGGGGCATTAGTTAGCCCAAAAGGCATGACAGTGTATTCATACAGTCCGTACCGAAATACGAAAGCTGTCTTAGGAATATCAGATTGCCTTATCTTAAGTTGGTGGTATCCCGACCTGAGATCAATTTTCGAGAACACACAAGCTCCCTTCAACTGATCAAACAAGTCTTCAATGCGGGGTAATGGGTACTTTTTCTTGATGGTTACCTCTTTCAAGGCACGGTAGTCCATGCATAACCTTTGGGTTCCGTCCTTTTTGGGCACAAATATGACTGGAGCTCCCCAAGGTGAGGAACTAGGACAAATATACCCCTTCTCCGTCAATTCTCTCAAATGATCCTTGAGTTCTCCCAGCTGTTTGGAGTCCATCCGATAAGGTCTCTTGTATATCGGGGCTGTTCCAGACACTAGCTCAATTGTGAATTCCACTGCACGATCAGGAGGCATACCAGGCAACTCCTCCGGAAAAACATCTGGATATTCCCTGATGGTCCTGATCTCCTCCACTTTCACCTCAACTTCATTTAATTTAATGTCCCTCCTATGCTCTTGTATTGTTATAATCTTTACTTTCGTGCCACCAGGGTGCGTTAGTTCCACCGTTCTGGTCGAACAATGGATGATTCCCTTATGTTTGGTCAACCAGTCCATGCCCAAAATAATATCGATCCCTTGGGAATCTATCACTATGAGGTTGGCAGTAAATACTACCCCATTAATGTCTAGATTCACCTTGGGACACACCTGTCTTGTCCTTATTTCTCCACCTGGAGAGTTTACTGCTAGCATATGGTTCATTTGTGTTGTTGCTAGATCATGCTTCTTAACAAACACTTGAGCAATGAACGAGTGGGTGGCACCAGAATCAAACAGCAGGGTTGCAATGTGTAAATTTGCAGGAAACTTACCAACTACCACGTCAGGTGCCTCTTGTGCTTCCTCCATGGTGACGTGGTTCACCCATCCTCTCATTACGTTCTGCTGTTGCAGCTGCGCGGGCTTCTTCTTTGGGCACTTATGGGCGTAGTGCCCCACCTCAACACAGTTAAAACATTGCACCCCAACCTTAGGTGCCTGGCCTTTGCTGTCTTGGGGTTGGTTTGGGGGTCCTTGCACTGCTGGTCAAGGTTGATATGTAGGGCGAGGCTGCTGTACGGACTGACGTTGTGGCTGCATTGGTGCTGCCGGAGGCCTGTAGTTCGGGTTGTACCCTCTTGGTGCTGAGTAAGGTACCGCAGCACGGTTCGTCTGCCCCGTGGGTTGCTGCATTAGACGTGGGCGGGTGTTGCTCCCTGAGGCCTGATGTGACCACCCGACCTTTCTCTTGTTCTCATTTTCCAAGGCCTTCAGCTTCCTTTCTACCACAAACGCTCTGTCCACCATCTTTTGGAAGCTTTCGTACTCATTGGAGGACATTGCACACTGCATTTCTGCGGTAAGTCCTTCCACGAAACAATCTGGTTTCTGCTCATCAGTCTCTATGTCCCGTGGGGCATAACGGGAGAGTTGAGTAAATTTAGTGAGGTATTCCATCACAGTCATTTTACCTTGCTGCAACCCCCAAAACTCCTTCCTCTTGTTTTTGAGTTCACCCCTTGGTATGTAATGGTTGCGGAAGCTACGCTTGAACTCTTCCCAAGTGATGCTCTCAGGGTCATGATGGGTGGCCACGTAGGCGGTCCACCAATCAGCAGCAGGTCCATACAATTGATGAGAGGCAAACAGCACCCTCTCATACCCTTGACACTGTATGATCCTCATCTTGCTTTCAATGGTCTTTAGCAAATCATCTGCCTCCAGAGGTTCAGCAGCACTTGCAAACTTCGGAGGTTGAGTTCCCAGAAACTCACTCAACCTTGGTTAGCGTGGTGCAGCTTGTGGGGGTGGAACTTGATGCAAGTTGGCCACCACTTGAGTCAAGTTCTGGATGAGCTGATTTTGATTCTCAAGCATTTGGTGGAGGGGATCAACTCCTTCACGGCGACCACCCCTGTCTTGGCCTCCTGAAAGATGAGGGTTGCAGGCCTCATCGTTGTTGGTGGCGGGGTTGGCAGCGCGACCTCTTCCTCTTCCGGCCATCTAGCATGATCAACCAAATGTTAATTTAAAGTATTATGTATTATCTCACTACTTTCACTTGTTTGTACTTTGAAGTGTTGAAGCTTTGTTATACTTTTCTGAGAGTTCATATCTCATACAAAAATAAATGAACTATTATTTCATGTGGGTTCACACACCAAAGCAAAACAATATGAAGACGAGGCTGTGGACAATTGCTCATGGCTTCCACAACTCACGTCACACACCAAGCATAAACACACCATTAACTAACGTAACGACTCGACTATTCGACATCTTGCTAACTAAGGGAAAAACTCTACACTACTCGTATCACTGAGCTGGCTCCTCGGGATCTTCCTCATTATTGCGGCTGCCTTCTGACTCCGCTTTGGGTGGGGAGGCTGCTGGTGGAGAAGTGCGATGACGCCTGATCGCCCGGCGATCTGGGGAGTCAGGAGTCCATATTTCATTCACGGTGACACACAGTTCATTCTCATCTCCTCTTTCTCTCGCCCTTAAGCAGGCTCGCAGCAACGCCTCCGTTTCCCTCAGGGTGTCCTGAACATCCTGAAGCTCTTGCTGACACTCCTGCAGTCGAGTGCTGAGCATAGCAGCATCCTCCAAGCACAAGTCCATGTGCTCATGGGAAGTCCCTTGCTGCACTGGTGGGTACTTATACTCCGTGGTACCACTCTCATGCTGGAGGACATACATGTACTCAGTCCTGTCCAGGTGGCGACGATAGATGTGACTCTAGCAGGTGATGGCCTCCCAGGTGACATCCTTCTCCGCATCGACCTGTGTCGCTCGACAAGCTGGAGAGCGGTGGATCTTGAGCAGCTGATTTTCGTGGATAATCCTCATCTCTGAACTCCATTCTTCTCTCTTCTCACGGATGGTCCTGGTGGAGCTATAGTGTATGATTAGCTTGCCCGTATTGCCGGCGGCTTGGAGCATACGTCGAAGACGGCGTAACAAGGCTCCTACTGCCAATCCGTAGGAAAGGTACGTCACCGGACGGCTCTCTTCTCTTTGGGCAAGGGCAACTACGGGAACTCTCCCTCCTGTGGACTTGCGAGCGGTGCGAATCATGCGAACCATCTAAAACAGAAAGCATTTAAACTTAGGTTAGATAAACTTTTAAACAAAAATCTTATTTTGAATGAAAGTTGGGGTAAGATGAAGAAAGTGACCCCATTAAATAACACTTTTCAACCCACACCATTGTAAAATAGTTTTTGAGAAAATAGGGCCCTTAAATACGTCCATTTCTACCTAGGTCCACGTTCCTACGGGCAACCTTGGCTCTGATACCACTTCTGTCACACCCGGTTTTTCCGAAGAACAACCAAGTGAATATCACATGTATGCCAGGATCATTTTCTCATACATGTGATGACAAATAGTGAAGCATCATTTATTACAAGCCAGGTGTCGAATATAAATAAGTCTTACATAGCAAATGTCTCGATGAACAATAATAAGTTCATCACAAGTAAATAAACTAGCAGCGGAATATTATTCTTGTGGGCTCCATTACAGGCGTTGCCCGGGGGACTCCATGAACCTAGAAACCTTCTTCGGGTCCAAAGTATTGATCATTATACACCACCTCATTATCTTGACCTGAGCAACAATATAAACCAACAAATATGCAAGGTTGAGTACCGATGGTACTCAGCAAGTGTGGGAAAGTTATGTCATGCATGGCTAGAACAAGGAGAGGTTGAACTCATGGTTAAAGCACTACGCAATTAATACCTATCACCTTAGCTTATTAAGCACCTACATTACTACACAGGTGAAATGGTCCCAAACTCCCATCCCATCATCATAATCAAATAACCATAACATCATTTCCAATGTTAAGCTCCCCGCTTAACATCCACAACTTCCAAAGCCATCAATCCCCTAATCATGAATAAGTCCAAGCCGCTCTTGACCGTGAGCACAGCTGTCATGACAGTTTTGACTCTGCAGAGTTTGCACCACTGTACCCACATGTAGTGATTTCATCCCCCGTTGCCAGGTGGACTAAAAGAACCTCCATTATGCCAGTGGCTACGAACCACATTCACACTTCCCAAGTGTGTAGCCAGGAGATCACTACGAAGCCTTTACAAAGGGATTCCCGACGAGCGTGGGCCCACTGAGGTTTCACCCCTAACAGCATACAAGAGGCTCCAACGCCGCTGCAGTGGCCCCCTCTTGAGCCTTGCGGTTCATATGGTAGTCCAGCTGACACCTATTCCCCGCACCATCCAACACACCCATACTACGTCGGGGATACACCTAATTAATTGGCCAAGCTGCCCCATCTCAGCATGTCGTTGGCACGGTAAAGCCAGGTTACATGCTTCATGAACCGGTCCTTAGGATCCAGGCAAGTACTAAACACAAACCCGAGTCTCGTGCACCCAGCACCAACCAAAACATCCAACTTGCCTTGATCCCTACCTCTACATAACTCACAACATCTCATTCAAGAGTATGGTAAAATAAACTGATGATCTCATATCCCAAATATCCCATTCTAAGCATGGCTAAGCACAAGCATGTAAATAAATGACATGATAAAATAAAACCCAACCCAAGCTACAAGGAAACAAGATAATGCAATTCTAGGGAAACATCCTAGCATGGGTTTCATATTTCATTTGACAATGCAAATAATTCTATCTACACATCCTAGCATAGGATCAAAGTGGTCAAGGACACTTGCCTCCTTCCTGCTGCTCTTGAAATGGGTAGTCCTGATCTTGGAAAGGGAGAACTTGCTCTGGAGCAGGTTCTACATCATACCATCACACATAGCAAAAGAAAAGCAACAATCCATAAGACATAGTTCACACTTCCACTTCATATAAACCACACAATCACATTTTTGAAAGCCATTCACAAATTCTATGTGTTGTGGTTACTCTATGTGTGTTGATTTTTGGTTTACATGCACTTTTAAACATGTGTATATGATTTCTACTTTTGTATTCATATTCATGCTTGCATACTATATATATGAGTTTCCAATTTAAATAAATTCCTTATATTCAATTACTACTCCCTTTAGCTACCAAGTATGCATGAAAGGTATTTTCCTACTCCATATGTGTCTTCAGTCCTTCTACCAACCCTAAACTGAATTCTTTGGACTTTTGGAAACTTCATTTATCATTTTCTAGTTATTCATACCTAATTTGCTATATTTTCAGATTTATTTCTTATGCCTAAATGTGAACTTTATTATAAAAAATAGTAAGACACCTCATCTAAACAGAATAGGTTTTGGGTCTAAAATATATAATAATATATTTTTAAACTTCTCCTCTGATGTAAACTATTTTACATTTATTTTACTAATTTTCAGAATTATCCTCTACTTAAAAATGTGTCCCTATAACCAATAAATGTGATTAATCAATTAAACAGATTCATTTCAGCCAAAAATCTCTTTTTATCTCACTCCAAGGTTATCTAAGTACTGGGAAAGTTTTTAATTTGTCTTTGACAATATGTTTGTTCCACCTTTTAAATTTTAAATATTAGCCACATATTCAAATTCCTAACTTTAATATCAACTAGGGTTAAATAGGTAAACTCACCCAACTACAGGGTCCATTATATTATTTTAAGAACTTCCAGGGGTCTAGCTACACTTAACAGAGGGGTTTTTCCTAATTTTTATTAAGTCCAGGGGCTAAAACTGATTTTTAAATGAATTTACATGATTTTCTGAAGTTCCAGGGGCTAGATCAGAAGTTTCCGTGGCTAGCTCTTATTTTCCGAGAACCCCAGGGGGTAGCGCGTAAGAATTCCAGTCTTTATAACGTGGGGCTGACGTGGACCGTCCGATTAAAAACAGACGGCTGGGATTATAACATCGAACCGGTACGCGGGGATTTAAACTCTACCGTGCGATTTAAAATAAACGGCGCACAAGCGGCCACGTCGCTCTGATCGAGCGCGGGCGGCGCTGCCCGGCGGCGCACGGCGGCGGGAGGCGGCGATCTCGCCGGAGAGTTTCGGATCTTCGTAAATTCTTCCTAGAACTGTGATTTTATGGCATAGATCGGTAGAGGGGAGGTTGGGGATCTCACCTCGGGGATTTTCTTGAGCTCGGAGGTCCCGAAAAGCGATCGGCGACGAGGTCCGAGGTGAATTTACGGCGAGGCTCGTCGGCGCTGTGTTTGAACCGCAAATCACCGAGTTTTCTGCACCTGCAAGGTTCCCCGGAGACGGTGGATCAAGACCAGCGAGTTAGATCAGAATTCCCGAGCGTAGATCGAGCAGAATTCGCCGGAGGGGCTCGGGTTCTCACCGGAGAGAAAATTGGCGGATCGTGGGGGAAAACGGGACGGTGCCGGGGTTTTTATAGACGGGGGAGGGCGGCATTCGGTTGTTATCGAGTTTGCGTCGCCCACGAACGAAATTCGGCTGGGATACGCGAGGATCCGGGGCGGTTTTGATTCGGGGTGAGAAGAGTCCGGCCGAGCGCGGGCGCGAGCGCGAGGAGGAAGAAAGGTTGGCGGGCCCCGTGTGTCAGTGGGAAGAAGGGGGGCGCGCGGCTGCGGGCTGGCGCGGGATGGGGTGGGCCGGCTGGTGGGTTTCGGCCCACTGGCCGGTTTTTTTCTGTTTTTCTTTTTCTTTTTCCATTTCTTTTCTGGTTTGAATTTGAATTTGAATTCCAACTAAGTTTGAATTTCTGCAGCCCATGCAATACGTCCAAAATTTTTTAAATTCCCCTCTTAACAGGATTTTGGGGTGTTACACATGGTCTAACAAAATTGTCAACAACTTGCATAGTGTCAATGTTGTTTATTCGGATGCGGAGAATGCTAGGCAATTGTTGAGTCCATTAGACATGTCAATTTGGGAGATGAAATTCACCCCTATACGTAAATCTACTGTCATGAGTAAGTTTACACTTACATTAGACATGCTGTATTCCAAGTTAAAAACTCATGAATGTAAAATCCCCAAAAAGTGGTAGCAAGAAATTAGCACATTTACACTTAGGAAAATTGAGGGGAATTAAAACTTTGAATTATAATGGTGTAAGTTCAAAGTGAGGATTCAAACTTCCCGAATCTTTCAAACATGGAGATCTAAATTCGTAACTTGGATCTTCATATGTCAAATATTCAAACTTCCAAATTTCAGCTACTTTGGAGGGGTTCTAATATTTGTTTGGGATTAAAAGAGGAAGCCCTCGAATCTGAATTTAAATTTCAGTTTCAAATTTCAACTTGCTCCATGAATGTAAATTTGGTTCCACGAATGTGTTCACATTTGAATTAGCAGCCATGCCAAAATTCAGAAATATTGGAGTTGGTTTGCTATGCTTTTGAAACAATGCAAATGAATAATTCAAATTCAAATAACCAAACTCAATTCAAATTCCACACTAGCATTCAAATCAGTTGGAATTCAAATTTCCAAAAAAATGACTTTGAGTTGAAGCAACGCATTTAATTGTGAGTAGGTGTGGAAAAATGCATTAAGAAATGAGGGGGTGGGACCCATTTGTCAGCCACACACTCCTCAACCAACTCAATTTTTCCCTCTCTGTCCCCCACGCGATCACAGCGCGCCGGCGCCACCCCCGCCCGAGGCCTAAGGCGCCCCTCTTGCTTGCTCAACGTGTGCTCGTCCTGATCACCACGCCCCGAGTGCCACAGAGCCATTTCGTTTTCCTCAGCTCGTTCAGGCTGTTCTTTCTCCCGCGAACATGAGCTCGTGCCGCGCTGCCTCTGTTCTTGCTAGTCTCAGCCACTCAAACTCGTTTTGATCAAGCTCCAAACAGCAAAGAGTAGTGCCTCAACGTGCCCTAGCACCTCCCATATCCCCTCTGAAGTTTACTGCTCGGAGCTGCTCACAAATCAAGAGTTGGCGCCAAAGCTTTGAGGTGCACCGGACATCACTGTCGACAGCCCCATCCAGCCACCCTCTCCTCCAACTTCCTACACAAGAAAGGTGTGTGGGTAGCCCTATATGGTGTAGATTCAAGACGTTTAGCAAATGATCCACCGGGTAGCTCGAATTTCATTCTTTCCCGAACCCTAGTGTAAAAGAGTAGAGCTCGGTTTAAACCTAAATTCGGGTTACACAATCAACCAACCCTCGAGATAACGTGCACATAGCTTCTACACACCCTAGCGCCCATCCTCGACAAAGAAACGAGGAAAACCATCAAGAGTTTGCCATGTTCTAGCCGATTTTTGTGCCGCCATGGGAAACCACCTCCGCTCACCGATGAACCCTAGTTTGCAGGCCGTTTCATCGAGTTAGGAAGCCCGTTCTAGCTTCACCATGATCCCCTGGTGCTCTAGAGCTAAGGAGGCGATCATTTAGTGAAGAAATGAGCCACTGCAACCTCACCGGAACCCTAGAATTTGTTGTGGCCGGTGCGCGCGTATTTCCGGCGAGTTTTGGCCGTCAGTGACACCACCATCGTGCTCAGCGGGTTGAAAATGGGCGGGGGGGGGGGGGGGTGGCGAGATTTGGCCCGGGAGGCGGTCGGGAATGCCGTTCCGGCCACCCTCACCGGAGGGCGCCGCCGGGTCCTCTGTTTGGCGTGAGGTGGAAGAGGATGCTGACGTGTGGGGCCCACCGCAGCGTTTAAACATTTCCATGATTTTTCTATTCCAGTTCAAACTTTGAAGAGCCATAACTTTGTGTAGAAATGTCCAAAAATTGTCAAACAAATTTTGTTGGATTCCTCTCAGAGAGTACTATCTAGGGGTGCAGCCCAATGGTTATGAAAATCCATGTATTTGGCTCATTAATTCATTTAATGAAAATCTTGTAGGAATTTTAACAGGAGTTCTGTTCATTGGAAAATTCCCAAATTTGGGCAGGACATTTTGAACTCCAGTAAAAATTTCAGAGGCATTGGACCTCATTTACTTGGCCAAATGTGGTGTCAATCCTTTATGTCTCTGAAAAATGGGAAAATAAACAGAGACGTTTTCAGCATTTCTTATCAACTTCAAAATTCATATCTCTCTGTTGGTAGCTCCGGAAATGGTGAAACAAATTTTGTTATAACCATGGAGACTTACCCTAATTAGATCTTACACTGTTAGCCATGTCAAAGCTCCAGATTTGGGATCAAAATTCAGAGAATCCTTAGACTTGTGGGAATTTTGGAGACCACAAGGTTCAATGAAATTTCTCCAAATTTTGCTCAGATCATCCATAGAGAGTCTAGTATCGACTGGAAAAATCCCAAGTCAAATTAAGGATCCTAAACAGCAGTAGCTAGTAATAGGAGTTCATCTCTTATATAATTCCTTAGCACTTATGCATATATTTTGCTACATTTCATATAGTGACCGAAGTTCAGGATACGCCGGAGCCGTTGGAAGTCCTCCCACCCGACGCTAACTTCTCCTTTGACTCGCAACCAGGCAAGCCCTGGTTTGCATTTAAGTACTTTTATAAAGTTTTTATTTGTATCACTTATGTTAGGGTGAAATGCTTGCATTAGAGTTAGGGTGATTGAAATCCCACTTGCATAAACTTTAAATCCTATGGAGGGTTGGGTAGTTTACAAACTCGATGAGTAGAGAATGCCATGCTAATGTTCTTACGATCTCAATAGAAGTCGAGTGGTTGGAATCTACTCGCGAGATAGGTACTTATTCACACGGTATGGAAAGAGGTAGATAATGGCTTAAGATTGTGAAAATGAGACCTAGCAGGGGGGTAGGATGCAGTGAGCGGAGGTCTCACTTGTGTATCACTGCTGGTGTCGATTGAGGGCCGAGCCGTGTGCGGCCCTGCTGGACAAGTATCGAACAGTACCGGATGCATACTGGCATATGGGAACCAGGAAACTGATGTAATTGGTTAACCTGGGTATCGAGGCTTACCCAACCATTTTATAGGAGTGGGTTGAGGGTAGCAAGGTGTAAATCTGCCGGTGGGCATAGACACGCTCCACGCAGGGACCTCTTGCCCGTTACGGATGGACCGGTTCGGCATTTGGGTTGCCTTTGAAAGGTTGTTGCATACAACATAGTAGGAAGGTGTGAAGCACCACACTTCTGAAAGTGGGTGTATGTGACGTGTTATCCGGGTGTCTCCTGCTTGCAATCACCGTCCCTTGCAGTTATTTGAGTACCGCTTGTTCACTGCGCTGTGACGTAGTAAGAAGTGAAATAAGCCAACTGAATATGTTGCATTGAAATATTAATGTCTTGAAACCCTGTATGCTGTAGTTGTAGAGCTAATTAAGTTTATCTTCCACTTTGGGCATCACCACATCGGAGGAAAGTGCTTCTTGTTTGATTGTGGACTTCTGATGTGAGGGCTGCCTAAGGCTCATTAATCTACTGCTATAAAACTGAAAGTAAGGATTAACATGTAGGCGTGTCTTTATCGTAACATTCTTTTTCCTATCTTAATAATCCCTGCATGTAGAGTTCCATGACTAGGGTGTCGGTTAAGCCTTGCTGATCCATCGTGCTCACGGTTGCAATATTTGAGCTGTGTGCAGGTGAGAGTTATGAGGAAGGCTCCGAGGATGAGGCGATGCCCCCGTCGGGGTACACGACCGAACTGGAGCTCTGCACACCGCCATGATCTCCGGTTCTATGCTGCTAGTGTGTAGCGTCCCCGGGCTGGACGGCTGCACTTTGCGTAGATAGGATTAGAGACTAGCTACGTATAATACTTCCGCTGTATAATTAAGTTTTGTAAAAAGACCCGCTGTTTTATGTCAAATAAAAGTTTGTATGTTGTTCATATTCTTTTATTGTGTGCTGTTGGGTGCCGCATCGCACTGCACCACCCTCTGCGATCCCGGAGTGGGTGAACCATGGGGTGGTCCCCACAGTCGTGGTATCAGAGCCACATTGGGAATAGCATGCTCGAAAAGAGCCTATTTTGGCATTAGTTACTATGCCCGCATAATGTCTATGATAGTAATAGTTACTATGGTGGAAATGCTAACATACTTGTTATACATTCTGTAACGACGCTCCGACGTCAGGTAAGAGGTAAGGTACGCCACCACAGGCGGATCAATTGCGGTAAGCTCGCCATACGAGCAATAGTATGGAATGGTTTACCGTGGCTTGGCATGGTAGTGAATATGAGTCTCTGAACCTCTCCATGGTTCTGAGAGCATATGAAAACGCTGGTCTCCAGCGTGCTTTAGGCAAAAGTGAGAATACACCATCGTATGGTAAGCAACACGATAGTACGCAACTCTTGAACGTTCAATGTTCAAAGGGCCATACGCAGTGCTCGCCATTGGCTTGCCTCAACGGTCATGAGGCAGTAGGTGGTATCCATTGGGTTGATAAAATTCCCAACCGTGATGACCCGTTCGTGCTCTACTCGGGTTCCACGTCGTGTGGTGTGAAAACACGACCATGTACCTTGAGACGTGGCTTGACTCAAGGATGATCCGTATGGCAATTATACGGACCATATGTTTTTATTATGATATGGAACTGCCTGAAATGTCAAAAACATTTGTGTGCGCCATTATTGTGTGTTCTTCTGCACATACATTAACCATGTTAGTGCATGACGTTTAGAAACCGTTTCTGAGTGACGTTCTTAGTTCCACCATTTGACACGTATATGCCGGAATACCGGCTTAGGATTTTTCTTTGGTGAGGAAACGTAGTACTGAGATGAGTATTAGTTGCATAAAAGTATATTTTCAAATAAAAGAGTTCAAAATGAAATTTAGGATTCCATTTAGGGGTTATTGAACTCTCATATTGAACTGAGAGTCAATTGGGAGTATAGATTCAATCTAAAAAACTTAGGAACAATCTCCCCTGTTTTCGGCGGAAACTTTGCTGAACTTAAACAGGTTATAACTTAGGATTGGTTGAACCAATGGAGATGTGGGATACTATTCTCGAAAAGTTTTCAAGTCTTCTACAATTTTTTTTGTAGAACTCCAGAACAAATTCTCTCTCCAAATGGATGAAAATCTCAGATGAGTAGTCACTGTCAAGAAACAGGACAGACCAAAATGCTCTCTGGAATTTTCTGTATTTCGACCACAACTTTCTGTAGAAAAATTTCTAAGGGTCAAGTAAGACACCGTTGGAAAGTGAAGGAAATGTGCTACAACGTTGTAGTTCAGTGTTTTCCTAGATTGAGGGCAGAATATGATGGAATTTTGTGAACAAAACAGCCACATGCAAAAGAGGTGCTGTCAAAATTACTGAGAAATTTATGTCAACTTGTAGAAATCATAACTCATAAACTAGGAAGGCTATGGAGGCAAATAAATACAATCCGGATTTCTTTTTGAGTCTACTACAATTTTGGGGTTGAACTCCGGTCCAGATTTTGCCTCCAAGGTGGTCAAAACAGTTAAATTCTTCCAACTGGTCTGCTGGACCAGCAGCTGGACAGAGAACACCATGTTGAAGTGTTTCAACTAAAACACTTAGTTTCACATTTCGATATCCTGCGGCTGTTGTAAAACAGCGAGTTGGGTCGAAAAGTTTATGCATTTGACATATCACTCCGAGCTGGGACATGTTTGGGTCCGGTAAAATAGCGAGGAATTACGCATGCTAACGCACTTAACATCCCGTGGCGAGCCACGATGGTCGAACTGAACTTTTAATCCATAAAGTTCATTATTTTGAAACTCGATCGTGTGACATGGTCAAGGGAAATTTATGTTGTATAAAGTTTATACTTTATCCATATGTGTGATTGTTATGCGTATTATTTGTTCCGTTCTCGCACTACTATTGTATAGACTGGATGAAGTAGCCAAACATGTGCTGATCGTTTGAATGGTATGAATGTAGAATGGTGCGTACACGTTCAACGCAAGAGTTGGGAGGTCCAAGTCAGGTTCGTGGTGATGAGTCTCCACCTCCGGAGCAAACCACGATGCAGCAGCAACCACCTCCTCCACCGCAAGAGCTTCCAAGAAATCTTGCGGAGGTTCTCGCCGCAGTGCTCGGTGTGGCGGACCGGAATCCGCTCATCCAGGATCGCAGAGGGTGGTGCCGCGCGATGCGACACCCAACAGCACACGTCATAAGAACATAATATATTACATGGGAAACAACTGAAACTGTACAAACAGGTACAAACTTCAGTTACAACTATTATTTATGTTACACAGCGGAAGTCTACACTACACAACTCACGCCCGCCTATCTAGCAGAAGTTGGTTGCCCAGCCCTAGGGCAACCCACACTAGCTGCACTCCTCAGCTCAGCGCGGCGTGTACGGCTCCCACTCAGCCGTGGTCCCCGACGGAGGGTAACCCTCGCCGGTGGACTCGTACTCCGAGTCCGTGGGTGGCTCCTCACCTGAAAAACACTTAAGCAGCAACCATGAGCACGAAGGCTCAGCAAGGCTTAACCGACTCACCTAAGCATGAAACTCTACATGAGGTATACCAAGACATAGGTTAGTAGCATTTCAGCAAAACGACACGCCTACATGTTCATCCTTAGTTCATCTTTTAGCAACAAGTTAACAGTTCATGAAATCTGAAATTTAGTAAGCAGTATTTGGTGGCACACATGTAGCAATACAATTATATCAATCAGCATCATTGAATCAACATATTTCATCCATTAGTCTACGTTACGACGCAGTGAACAAGCGGTACTCGTCACCGCGAGGGACGGCGAATCGACTCGATATACACCTGCAGGGAAACCCAAAGAGCACGTCTCGTACGCCCACCCGTGGAGCTGCACAGCACGCTCACTCGATGTCGTACGGGACAACCTTTCACCCAACAGCCCAAACGTCGAACTGGTCGCACCGAAACGAGCAGGAGGTTCCCCACACGGAGCATCTCTCTATGCCCGTTGGCAGATTTCCACCTTGCTGCCCTCAACCTACACCTATAAATCGGTGCGTTATGCCTCGACGCCCGGAGGTTTAGGCTACATCCTTTTATCGGGGCCCATATATCCGATATGCCTTCGGTACGTTCAATACTTGTTCAGCAGGGCCGCACACGGATCGGTCCTCAATCGACACGGGCAGGGATGCGCACACAAGACTCCCTCTTGCTGCGCCCTAGCCCCTGCCTAGTCTCATTTTCATTACTAAAGTGATCTCGCGTCACTCAACCGAACCCGTGTGTCCCAATGCCTATCTCGCGAGTAGATTCCAACTACTCGACTTGTACCGAAGTCCTATGACTCATTAAGCATAGCCTGTCTACTCGAGGTCTTAGACACTACCCTCACTCTTTTAGGAACCTTTGGTTATGCAAGTGGGGTTCCATTCATCCTATACCTAATGCACATACATACTTCATATGACACATGTAAACAAAGTAAGACTTATAAAAAGGGTTAATGCAAACCGGGGCTTGCCTTGTTGCTGCTGGTCAGGGGTTAGTTCTTCATCCGGAAGAAGGAAGTCCAGCACTTCCGGAGTCTCTTCTTCAATGGCTACACGTCGAATATAATACTACATGTAAACTTTAATGCAATGTGTAAACTTGAATACTTATTTACTACTAACTCTAGCTAACCCTCCCCTTTGGTTCTGAAATTTTTATTGTGGCTTGGCAGGGTCCTAACCAGAGTCTTGACCAAGTTTCATTTGAAACAGAGTTCATTTGCACCTTGTACAAATAAAAGCCCATTTGGTCAATATTTGAGCCTCTAACTAATTCCAGGGGTTTTCATGGCTCCAACCATTACTTTCTGGAAACTAGACTTTAAGATGGTTCTACTGGAGTTGGTTTCATGTCATTTGAAGAATTCTACAGAAAGTTATGTCCTAATTAAGATTGGAGAAAATCTGAAAAATGTTTGTGTACATTTTTCTATTTTCTCTGGGCAGTTCCCTTAATCACCCAATTAGGGTAACTAAATGAACTTGGATGAGTCTGAAAATTTTACTGGGATTCAGGTATTTTCCAATGAACCTTTCAGCCAAATTTCAGAATTTTTCATAAAGTAGTTCTCCCGATAAAATTCCCAACAGTTTAAACTTTAGGGATTTAATTCTAGAAAACTATTCTCTTTCATGAGCTGAATTTGGTATTGCTGGAAAGTACTCAGAATCCTGAGTTCAGCAAAATTTGGTTCATTGAATTTGGAGCTTCCTACACCAAATTAGGAATTTCTAAAACTTGAGCTAATCCCTGAATTATTTTCCCACAGAAAATCCCCTCCCGCGCTAAACCAGAGGCTGACAGCGGGGCCCGCCCGTTTAAATTGAACTAACCGCGCGCTCGCGCGCGATTAGCACAGGGGCTGACAGGTGGGGCCGCGCCCTTCGTCTACCTCCCGACGTCGCTGCCCCGAGCCGCCGGAGCTCCGGCGAGGTCAGCGTTCCCGGCGATCTAGCTCACCGGAGCCGACGAGACTCGCCGCCCCCACGTAATCTCGGGTGCTGAACCCGCTGGACACCATGTCCTTCCGGTTTTCGATCGAGAAGGGTCGCCAGAACCTCTAGATGCTCTCTCACAGCTCCGTTCGACCTCCCACCCACTAAGCTTCCCGAATTTCTCCTAAACCTAATCGGGTCCCGAAAGGAGCTACCCGTCCGAAACTGGAATATTCTCCGCGCACAAAGGTCGAACCTTGGAACGGTTTGCGCGGAGGTCTTGAGGACGAGCTAGCGCTTCACCTTCCTATGGAGGTCAAAGCCGGAAGATGATCACAGCTGGGGTGGCATACGATCGGAGCTCGGGCGACTAGGCTGCTGGTTACGGAACTCGCGAAAATCAGCAACTCGTCGGCGGTCTCGGGCCTTTTATAGGCCCCTGAGGCCAGTGGAGAGCGCGACACCTGCTGTGCCACCTCCTCTGCCAAAGCAGGAGCTGGCCGGCCGAGGTGGTCGGGTGCCGACGCTGGCTGCAGCTGGCGAGCGCGCTCGGTCGAGGAAGTCGGCTGAGGAGACTTCTGTGCTAAGTCTACTGACCAGTGGGCCTCCCCTCTAATTCTTTTGTTTTTCCAATTTTCTGAATTCTGTTGTGCCAAAATATCCTCAGCTACTCACAATTTAATGTGAGACTTAGTCACCAAGTCTTGGTTTAAATTTGAATTCTCAAATTTGAACTGTGTTTGGCTAAATTTGCTGCATGTTTAAACTGAAATTCAAATTCAGTTTTGAATTCTTGCAAATTTATCTCTTGACAAGATGAACTCCAATGAGGATGAAAATTGGTGGGCTTACTCAGAAAAATGTGATGAGTTTGAATATGAAGCTAACTTTTGAATTTGAGTGGTGAAAGTTGCTGCAATTTGAATTCACATTCAAATTGGCCTCTTTTTCAATCACCTCCAAAAGTGCCTCAAAAAGTGTTGGATTTACATGAAATTTGGCTTGAACCTTCCCCAGACTTTTCAAGTCCTAGGGGTGAGCTCAAGCTCTCATGTTCATGTGTAGAAATTCTACTTTGTGAAAGTGTAGGCTTTCCCCTCTAATTACCCTTTTGATGGAGGTTACTTGCTCTTCACACTTTTTCCTAAGATATCCACAATAAAAACTGTGGTGTTGTTAGGTGAAGAGAAAATTTTGCACGTCCCTTTTCTTGGGCTTTTACACTCGGCTTGCGCGACGAGAAAACTGAGTTGCTGCGGATGCTAGTGCAACAGAATGCGTCCCGTCAGGGAGGACACCAAGACAATGGGCAACGCCAGCCCCAGCAAAGTTCATATTCAGATTTGCTGGCGACCCATCCACTGGTCTTTACGGAGGCTGAAGAGCCTCTAGAGGCGTACAGCTTCATCCGCACTCTTGAGGCGAAGTTCGGTTTGCTACGCTGCACCGAACATCAGAAGGCGTTGTATGCAGCGCAACAGCTTCAAGGGGAATCCGGTACATGGTGTGCGAACTACACCACCTCCTTACCGGCTGGCCATGCCATCACGTGGACAGAGTTCCGGGAGGTGTTCCGTGCCTATCACATACCTCCCGGTGTTATGGAGAGGAAGCTCCAGGAGTTCCTGGCGCTGAAACAAGGCGGGAGGAGTGCTCATGAGTAATCCAGGTCATTCAACCGGCTGGCACAGTATGCGCCAGGATTTGTGGGAACGGAGGAAGACAAGCGAAACACGTTCTTCCAGGGCCTGAATTCCAAAATGATGGTCCATCTCGCCCAAAGAAATCGTGGCACATTCAACGACCTTATTAATGCCGTGATTTTACAAGAAAATACCCAGCACGGTTCTGATAAGAGGAAATGCAGCACGCTGACAAGCAGCAGTGGTGGGGCACCACAAAAATAACGTGTGGTGTATCGCTCACTATCCGGTCAAAGATGGCAGCCACCGGCGCGACCACCTCAGTTTCACGGTCGACAATATAATGCGCAAAGCTTCCGACCGTCGTATCCACCACAGCAACAGCAGCAGCAAATGATGGTTCCACGTGCACCTCCGTTTCAACTGCGTGCACCGGGATTCCGTTCTAAATTCGGAGGGACCCCGACACCTTACACGTGTTTCACGTGTGGCCGTGTCGGGCATATTGCGAAGGACTGCCCCGAGCAGCAACAGGGCAGGGGTGCAGCACCGTATCAGGGTGCAAATCAGCCCCGTAATCAGCCCAAGAAACCAGCACAAAAACCTGGCAACGTCCACCACTTAGGCATCGATCCTAAACAGCAGTAGCTAGTAATAGGAGTTCATCTCTTATATAATTCCTTAGCACTTATGCATATATTTTGCTACATTTCATATAGTGACCGAAGTTCAGGATACGCCGGAGCCGTTGGAAGTCCTCCCACCGGTCACACCTGGTTTCTCTGAAGAACAACCGAGTGAATATCACATGTTTGCCAGGATTATTTTCCCATACATGTGATGACAAATAGTGAAGCATCATTTATTACAAGCCAGGTGTCGAATATAAATAAGTCTTACATAGCATACGTCTCGATGGACGATAAATAGTTCATGACATGTAAATAAAGCAGCAACGGAATATAAATCTTGTGGGCTCCGTCACAATCGTTGCTCGGGGGACTCCGTGAGCCTAGAATCCTTACTCGGGACCAAAGTCTTGGTCATTAAACACCACATCATTCTCTTGACCTGAGCAGCAATATAAACCAACAGAAAAGCATGTTTGAGTACCGTTGGTACTCAGCAAGTGTGGGAAAGTTATGTCATGCATGGCTACAGAAAGGAGAGGTTGAACTCATGGTTAAAGCACTACGCAATTAATACCTGTCATCTTAGCTTATTACTACACAGGTGAAATTAATCCCTCAACCCATCATCAAAATCATCAACCCATCATATCCAATGTCTAGATGTGTTGATTTTTAGCCTACATGCACTTTTAAACATATGTATATGATTTCTAACTTTTGTATTCAGATTTCTGTTTGCACACTATATATGAATTTTAAATTTGAACAAATTCTTTATATTTAATTAATATACCTCTTAACTACCAAGTTTGCATGAAAGGTAATTTCCTACTCCAAATAGGTTTCCAGATCTTCTACCAAATCCTAAACTGAAGTTTTTGTATTTGGAGACTTCATTTATCATTTTCTAATTATGCATACCTATTTTCCTATATTTCTCAGATATATTTTCTATGCCTAAAAGTGAGTTTTAATATTAAATAGTAGGACATGTCATCTAAACAGAATAGGTTCTGATCTAAAATATTAAATAATATATTTTTGAACTTCTCCTCTGATGTGAACTAATTTAAATTTATTTTATCAGTTTTCAGAATTATTTCCTAGCCTAAAAATGTGTTTCTATAACTAATAAATATGAACAACAATTAGACAGATTCTTTTCAGCCTAAAAATCTATTCTTAACTGATTCTAAAGTTTTCCAAGTGCTAGGAGAGTTTAAATTTTGAATTTGTACACGTGTTTGCCTTACCTTTTAAATTTAAATCCTAGTCACATATTCAAATTTCTAAATTTAATATCATATAGGGTCAAAAAGGTAAATCCACACTACTGCAGGGTCTAATTTATTATTTCATAAATTTCCAGGGGTCTAACTACACATAACAGAGGGGTTTTCCTAATTTTTATTAAGTCCAGGGGTTAAAACTAATTTTTGAATGAATTTACACGAATTTCTGAAGTTCCAGGGGCTAGATCAGAAGTTTCCGGGGCTAGCTCGTGTTTTCTGAGATCCCCAGGGGGTAGCGCGTAAGAATCCCGGCCTTTATAACGTGGGGCTGATGTGGACCGTCCGATTTAAAATAGACGGCTCAGATTAGATCGCCGAACCGGTACGCACGGGTTTTAATTCTACCGTGTGATTTAAAATAGACGGCCCTTAAGGGGCCAGGTCGCCCTGGCCGGAGCCAGCCCGCGCGCGCGGCTGCGCGCGGTGGCGGGGGGTGGCGATCTCGCCGGCGCAGCCTCGGCTTTTGCCGCTACACGTTAGAACTCGCATCTTTTTGCATGGATCGGCTGCGGAGGGGTAGGGGACGCTCACCGAGGAGTTTTCCAGCACTCGGAGGTCCTGGAAGTCGGTCGGCGGTGAGCTTCAACGGCGACGATCTTCGGTGCACGTCAGAACAGATGCTAGGGCGCGAAACTTGTCGCTTCCTTCATGTGCAGGGCTCCCTGGGGGCGGTGGAGCACGATCAGCGCGTGAGATCAGATAATCCGAGCAATGATCGAAAGAAAATGGGAATCGAATCTTCGGTTCTCACCGCAGAGAAGGACGGCCGATCGGGGGGGGGGGGGAACAGGGCAATTGCCGGCGTTTATATAGGCGAGGGAGGGCGGCGGTCTGTTGGGATCGAGTTGGAGATGTCCGGGACCAGAATTCGGGCTGGGGGCGCGGGTTTCCGGAGTTCATTGCGATCGGGCGTGGGGAGGAAAAGTCCGGGTCGGTTAGGGCGCTGGAGGTAGGAGATGACACGCGGGCCCCGCGTGTCAGTGAGGGGAAGAGAGGGCACGCGGTCGTGGGCTCTCGCGGGGGGGGGGGGGGGCAATAGTGGGCCGGCTGGCAGGTTTCGGCCCACTGGCCGGTTGGTTTTTTCTTTCTTTTTCTTTTTCCTTTTCTTTCTGTTCTGATTTGAATTTGAATTCCAGTTTGAATTTGAATTTCTGCACCACATAAAATATGTCCAACATTTTTTAAATTCCCTCCTTTTGCAGATTTTTGGGTGTTACAGCTCTACCCCCCTTAAAAGAAATCTCGTCCTCGAGATTGGTGGTTCTAGGAAAACAATTCTGGAAACTGTGCCTTAAGCTCGTCTTCTCGCCCCCATGTGGCTTCCTCTTCCGAGTGATGCTTCCACTGCACCTTGCACATCCGAATTCTTTCATTTCTTGTGAGGCGTTCCATTGTCTACAAAACCTTGACCGGTTGCTCGACATAAGACAGATCCTCTCCTACGTCAACCTCATTCATGGGTAACATCTCTTCAGGCGTCCTTAGACATTTCTTGAGCTGTGACACATGGAATACATCGTGCACATCCGATAGGCGAGACGGTAATTCAAGTTGATATGCCACTTCGCCTTTCCTCTCCAGGATCTGAAAGGGTCCGATGTATCGGGGTGATAACTTCCCTTTCACCTTGAACCGACGAAGCCCTCGGATAGGGGACACCTTGAGATAAACATAGTCCCCCATGTTGAAAACGAGCTCTCTTCTCCGTACATCGGCATAGCTCTTTTGTAGTGTTTGTGCTATCGTCAAGTTGTTGCGGATTTCCCTCACTTTCGCCTCGGCTTCTTGTAGTACCTCGGGCCCAAACACTTTACTTTCCCCTTTTTGGTTCCAAAATAGTGGAGTTCTGCACTTCCTCCCATACAAAGCCTCAAATGGTGACATCTTCATACTAGCCTGATAGCTGTTGTTATAGGAGAACTCCGCATATGGTAAGTTCTTATCCCAACTACTATTGTTCTTGAGCGCACACGCTCTCAGCATATCCTTAAGGACTTGATTGGTTCTTTCCGTCTATCCGTCAGTCTGGGGATGATAGACAGAACTAAAATTCAGATGAGTTCTCATGGTTTCATGTAACTTCTGCCAGAACCTTGAGGTGAACTGTGTCCCTCGATCTGACACTATCTTCTTTGGCACTCCATGGAAACACACGATCCTTGACATGTACAATTCTGCCAATTTGGATCCGTTGTAGCTTTCTATCACGGGAATGAAATGAGCTACCTTGGTTAGCCTGTCGATGATGACCCATATCGAATCATATCCTGATTGGGTCCTGGGTAGTCCCACTATGAAGTCCATACCTATTTCTTACCATTTCCATTCAGGCACTTTGAGTGGTTGCAATAATCCCGCGGGTCGTTGATGTTCTGCTTTCACCAACTAACATGTGTCACATAGGGCAACATGTTCCGCGACATCCCGCTTCATGCCATACCACCAATACCTGCTCTTGAGGTCATGATACATCTTCGTACTCCCAGGATGAATGGAATAGTCGGAATAATGAGCCTCCTTCAAAATCAATTCACGGATCTCCTTCACTTCAGGCACACAGATTCTTTTCCCGTGCCACACCGTACCTTGTTCATCCTCTCTGAAACCAGGGGCTTTATTATCCTTGATGAGTTCTCTGATTTCTTGTATCTTCTCATCATTCTTTTGACCATCGCGTATGTCTTGCTCTAATATGGAGTCCACTTCAATGGCGATGGCCTCACCACTATTCACCAGACATAGATTGAGTTTTACAACCTCTTCCTTTAGTTCTGTAGGCATGTCCCTTAAGCTTAACCTATTGACCTGCACCTTCCGGCTTAAAGCATCTGCTACGACGTTCGCTTTCCCAAGATGATAGTTGATGCCGACATCAAAGTCGTTGATTAGCTCTAACCATCTCCTTTGTCTGAGGTTGAGATCTGGCTGTGTGAAAATATACTTTAAGCTCTTATCATCCGTATATATCTCTGTCGTCTTCCCCATCAAGTAATGCCGCCAAATCTTCAATGCGTGTACCACTACAGCTAGCTCTAGGTCATGTGTAGGATAGTTCTTCTCGTGCTTCCGGAACCGCCGGGATGCATACGCCACGACATGCCCCTCTTGCATGAAAACACATCCCAACCCATTTCCAGAGGCATCGCAGTACACCGAAAAGTTCTTCTGCATATCTCGCATAACTAGCACTGGGGCTGTTGTCAATCTTTTCTTCAGCTCTTGAAAACTCGTCTCGCACTACGGTGTCCATGTGAATGTGATTCCCTTCTCCAACAATTTGGTGAGGGGTCTCGAAATCTTGGAGAAACCCTCGATAAACTGTCGATAATACCCAGCCAATCCTAAGAAGCTTCGAACTTCCCCGACATTCTCAGGGGTCTTTCACTTCTGTACATCCTCGATCTTGGTGGGATCTACGGAGATTCCTCCCACCGAGATTATATGTCCTAAGAAGGGAACTTTCTTCAACCAAAATTCTCACTTGCTCAGCTTGGCGTATAGTTGGTGTTCTCTCAGTTTTTGCAACACCAACCTTAAATGCCTCTCATGTTCTTCTTCATCTTTGGAAAAGACGAGAATGTCATCAATGAAAACCACCAAAAATTTATCCAGATATTCCATGAATACCTTGTTCATTAGATACATGAAGTATGCCGGGGCATTAGTTAGCCCGAAAGGCATGACGGTGTATTCATACGGTCCGTACAGAGATACAAAACTGTCTTTGGAATATCAGTTTGCCTTATCTTAAGTTGGTGGTACCCCGACCTGAGATCAATTTTCGAGAACACAAAAGCTCCCCTCAACTGATCAAACAAGTCTTCAATGCGGGGTAATGGGTACTTGTTCTTGATGGTTACTTCATTCAACGCACGGTAGTCTACGCATAACCTTTGGGTCCCGTCCTTCTTGGGCACAAATATCACTGGAGCTCCCCATGGTGAGGAACTAGGACGAATGTACCCCTTCTCTATCAATTCTATTAAATGTTCCTTGAGTTCTTCCAACTGTTTGGAGTCCATCCGATAGGGTCTCTTGTATATTGGAGCTGTTCCAAGCACTAGCTCAATCGCGAATTCCACTTCACGATCGGGGGGCATACCTGGTAACTCCTCTGGAAAAACATCTGGATATTCCCTGATGGTCCTGATCTCCTCCACTTCCACCTCAATGTGGTTGAGTTTAAGGTCCCTCCTAGGTTCTTGTGCAGTTATGAACTTCACCCTTGTGCCACTAGGGTGAGTTAGTTCCACCGTTCTTGTCGAACAATGGATGATTCCCTTGTGTTTGGTCAACCAATCCATACGCAAAGTAATATCTATCCCTTGTGAGTTTATCACTATGAGGTTTGCAGTAAATGCTACCCCATTAATGTCTAGATTCACCTTGGGACACACTTGTCTTGTCCTTATTTCTCCCCCTGGAGAGTTCACTACTAGCATATGGTTCATTTGTGTTGTTGCTAGATCATGCTTCTTAACAAACCCTTGAGCAATGAACAGGTGGGTAGCACCAGAATCAAACAACAGAGTTGCAATGTGTAAATTGGCAGGAAACTTACCAATTACCACGTCAGGTGCCTCTTGCGCTTCCTCTATGGTCACATGGTTCACCCGTCCTCGCATCACATTCTGCTGTTGTGGTTGCATGGGCTTCTTCTTTGGGCACTTATGGGCGTTGCCGGTACCCTCAATACCGGGTACCCCCACGCACAGCGTAAAAATTCCTAAGGACCTCACTCCCTCTGCAGAGGCGAGGTTTGAAGGCACCACGTGTCCAGCGGGGCCAGAGCTCCCCTCCCCACGGAGGATAGCTCCGAGCCTGCCACGTGGCCCAGGAGGCCGGACCTCACCCCCTCTGCAGGGGCGAGCTCCGAAGGCGCTACGTGTCCAGCGGGGCCGGAGCGCTCCCCTCCCCTCGAAGGATAGCTCCGGGCCTACTACGTGGCCCAGGAGGCCGGACCTCGCCCCCTCCGCAAGGGCGAGCTCCAAAGGCGCCACGTGTCTGGCAGGGTCGGGGATTTCCTCTCCTCAAAGGATAGCTCCGAGCCTGCCACGTGGCCCAGAAGACCGGACCTCGCCCCCTCCGCAGGGTTGAGCTCCGAAGGCTCTACGTGTCCAGCGGAGCCGGAGCTCCCCCTCTCCTCAAAGGAGAGCTCCGAGTCCGACATGTGGCCAGCAGAGCAGTGCTGCCGCCCGGCGCGGTAGGCAGCAGGAGTAAAGGCGCGCCATGCCTTTACCGTACAAAGCATTCAAGACCCGCGCCTTCCCGAGACAAAGAGGCGCAGCGCACGCCTGTCAGGAGCCGCTGTGACCAGTCACAGTCAGGACAGGCATACAGTGTATGAAGCTGCAGGCCATTGAAGGCAGCGACAAGACCGGACAAGACATGCCCTGCCGCCCCTGCCATTGCCAACGACTACATGCTACACTTAGCCTGCGGCATGGGCATGGCGGCAGGACGAGGACTTCAACGCCAGCGCCAAGACATAATAGCTGGTAGGAAATCACCCCGGGGCCGCCTGTCGGGTCCCGGGACCACCTTGTAAGTCACTCGAGCCTTGGACTATAAAAGGCTCGGGTAGGCAATGTTAGCAAGGGTTGGCACTCCAGCCATCCACACCCTGGGGTTCGCACTCCAGCAACTCCCACCCTAGGCATAACTCACCCTCAAGCTCAGGACTCCGGTTCTGAGCAACAAGCAATACAGCGAGCACCTCTGCTCGCCGTGGATGTAGGGTTTTATGCTCTGGCGGCCCGAACCACGTAAAACTCGCCGTGTCAAGCTTCTCCCTCACTCGTCCCTTACGCTTAAGCTCTCCGCAAGCGACTAGCCCCTCCGAAAAAGAACCTCCGCGGGCTGCCCAGAGCAGGTCCGGGGGAAGTGTCGACCACACACTTCGACAGGCGTAGTGCTCCACTTCACCACAGTTGAAGCATTGCACCCCAACCTTAGGTGCCTGGCCTTTGTTGTCTTGGGGTTGGTTCTGTGGTCCTTGCACTGCTGGTCGAGGTTGATATGTGGGACGAGGCTGCTGTACAAACTGACGCTGCGGCTGTGCTGGTGCTGATGGAGGCCTGAAATTTGGGTTGTACCCTCTGGGTGCTGAGTAGGGTACCACAGCATGGCTCGTCTGCCCTGCGGGTTGCTGCATCAGACGTGGGTGTGTGTTGCTACCCGAGGCTTGGTGTGACCATCCCGCCTTCCTCTTGTTTTCATTTTCCAAGGCCTTCAGCTTCCTCTCCACGACAAATGCTCTGTCTACCATCTTTTGGAAGCTTTCATACTCGTTGGAGGACATTGCACACTGTATTTCCGCAGTAAGTCCTTACACAAAGCAGTCCTGTTTCTGCTCAATGGTTTCGATGTCCTCTGGTGCATAACGGGATAGTTGGGTGAACTTAGTGAGGCATTCCCTAACAGTCAGGTTTCCTTACTGCAGTCCCAAGAACTCCTTCCTCTTGTTTTTGAGTTCACCCCTTGGTATGTAATGGTTGCGGATATTGCGCTTGAACTCTTCCCAAGTAATGTTCTCGGGGTCATGGTGGGCTGCCACGTAGGCGGTCCACCAATTAGCAGCGGGTCCATGCAATTGGTGAGAGGCAAACAACACCCTCTCATACCCTTGGCATTGTATGATCCTCATCTTGCTCTCAATGATCTTTAGCCAGTCATCTGCCTCTAGTGGTTCAGCAGCACTTGCAAACTTTGGAGGTTGAGTCCCTAGAAACTCACTCAACCTTGGTTGGCGTTGTGCAGCTTGTGGGGGTGGAGCTTGGTGCAAGTTGGCCACCACTTGAGTTAGACTCTGGATGAGCTGATTCTGATTTTCAAGCATTTGGTGCACGGAATCAGCTCCTTCACGGCGACCACCCCTGTCTTGTCCTCCAGAAAGATGAGGGTTGTCGGCCTCATCGTTATTGTTGGCGGGGTTGGCACCACGACCCTTTCCTCTTCCGGCCATCTATCATGATCAACCAAATGTTAATTTAAAGCATTATGTATTAACTTCCCAAATTTGCTTGTTTAAACTTAAACTTTTGAGGCCTTATTATATTAACACTTTCTGAGGGTTTCACGTCTCACGCGAAAATAAATGCACACTTAATTCATAGGGGTTCACACATCAAAGCAAAACAACTTAAAGACGAGGTTGTGGACAAATGCCCATGGCTTCCACAACTCACGTCACACACCAAACATTAACACACCATTAACTAAGGTATTGACTCGACTACTCGGTAACCTGCTGAACTAAGGGAAAGGACTCTACACAACTCGTATCACTGAGCTGGCTCCTCGGGGTCTTCCTCATTATTGCGGCTGCCCTCTGACTCCGCTTTGGGTGGGGAAGCTGCTGGTGGAGAAGTGCGGCGACGCCTGCTCGCCCGACGGTCTGGGGAGTCAGGAGTCGATGTGTCATTCACGTGACACACAGTTCATTCCCATCTCCTCTTTCTCTCGCCCTCAAGCTGGCGCAAAGCAATGCCTCAGTCTCCTTCAGGGTGTCACGAACATCCTGAAGCTCCTGCTGACACTCCTGCAGTCGAGTGCTGAGCATAGCAGCATCCTCCAAGCACAGGTCCATGTGCTCATGGGAAGTCCCCTGCTGCACTGGCGGGTACTTGTACTCCGCGGTACCACTCTCACGCTGAAGGACATACATGTACTCAGTCCTGTCCAGGTGGCGATGGTAGATGTAACTCTGGCAGGTGATGGCCTCCCAGGTGACATCCTTCTCGGCATCGACCTGTGTCGCTCGACAAGCTGGAGAGCGGTGGATCTTGAGCAGCTGATTTTCATGGATAATCCTCATTTCTGAACTCCATTCTTCCCGCTTCTCAAGGATGGTCCGGGTGGAGCTGTAGTGTATGATTAGCTTGCCCGTATTGCCGGCAGCGTGGAACATACGCCGTAGACGGCGCAACAAGCCTCCTACTGCCAATCCGTAGGAGTGGTATGTCACTGGACGATTCTCCTCTCTCAGGGCAAGGGCAACTACAGGAACTCTCCCTCCGGTGGTCTTGCGGGTGGTGCGGATCATGCGAACCATCTAAAACATAAAGCATTTAAAATTAAGTTAGATAAGAGTTAAACAAAAATTATATTTTGAATAAAAGTTGGGATAAGATGAATAAAATGACCCCATTAGATAACACTTTTCAACCCACACCTTTGTAAAATAGTTTTTAAGAAAATAGGGTCCTTAAATACGTCCATTTCTACCTAGGTCCACGTTCCTACGGGCAACCTTGGCTCTGATACCACTTCTGTCACACCCGGTTTCTCTGAAGAAACACCGAGTGAATATCACATGTATGCCAGATCATTTTCTCATACATGTGATGAAAAATAGTGAAGCATCATTTATTACAAGCCAGGTGTCGAATATAAATAAGTCTTACATACCATACGTCTCGATGGACGATAAATAGTTCGTTACATGTAAATAAAGCAGCAGCGGAATATAAATCTTGTGGGCTCCGTCACAGGCATTGCCCGGGGGACTCCGTGAGCCTAGAATCCTTCCTCGGGACCAAAGTCTTGGTCATTAAACACCACATCATTCTCTTGACCTGAGCAGCAATATAAACCAACAGAAAAGCAGGTTTGAGTACCGTTGGTACTCAGCAAGTGTGGGAAAGTTATGTCATGCATGGCTAGAACAAGGAGCTGTTGAACTCATGGTTAAAGCACTATGCAATTAATACCTGTCACCTTAGCTTATTAAGCACCTGCATTACTACACAGGTGAAATGGTCCCAATCCCTCAACCCATCATCAAAATCAAGTAATCATAACATCATATCCAATGTCAAGCTCCCCGCTTAACATCCTCAACTTCCAAATTCATCATCCTCTAATCATGAATAAGTCCAAGCCGCTCTTGACTGTGAGCACGACTGTCATGACAGTTTTGACTCTGCAGAGGTTGCACCATTGTACCCACATGTAGTGACTTCATCCCCCGTTTTGCCGGGTGGACTAAAAGAACCTCCATTATGCCAATGGCCGTGAACCACATTCACACTTCCCAGGTGTGTAGCCAGGAGATCACTACGAAGCCTTTACAAAGGGATTCCCGACGAGCATAGGCCCACTGAGGTTTCACCCATAACAGCATACAAGAGGCTCCAATCTCGCTGCAGTGGCCGCCTCTTGAGCCTTGCGGTTCATATGATAGTCCAGCTGACACCTATTCCCTGCACCATCCAACACACCCATACTATGCCACGGATACACCTAATTAATTGGCCAAGCTGCCCCATCTCAGCATGTGGTTGGCACGGTAAAACCAGGTTACATGCTCCATGAACCGGTACTTAGGATCCAGGCAAGTACTAGACACAAACCCGAGTCTCGTGCACCCAGCACCAACCGAATCATCCAACTTGCCTCGATCCCTACCTCTACATAACTCATAATGTCTCATTCAAGAGTAAGGTAGATAAAATTGATGATCTCATATCCCAATTATCCCATTCTAAGCATGGCTAAGCATAAGTATATAAATAAATGACATGATAAAATAAATCCCAACCCATGCCACAAGGAAACAAGGTAATGCAATTCTAGGGAAACTTCCTAGAATGGGTTTCATATTTCAATTGACAATGCAAATAATTCTATCTACACATCCTAGCATAGGATCAAAGTGGTCAAGGACACTTGCCTTCTTCCTGCTGCTCTGAGAATGGAAAGTCTTGGTCTTGGAAGGGGAGAACTTGCTCTGGGGCAGGTTCTACTCATGCCAATACACATAGAAAAAGAAAACAACAATCCATAAGACATAGTTCACACTTTCACTTCATACAACCCACACATACATACATATGATAGTCATTCACATTTCTAAGTGTTGTGGTTAATCTAGATGTGTTGATTTTTAGCCTACATGCACTTTTAAACATATGTATATGATTTCTAACTTTTGTATTCAGATTTCTGTTTGCACACTATATATGAATTTTAAATTTGAACAGATTCTTTATATTTAATTAATATACCTCTTAACTACCAAGTTTGCATGAAAGGTAATTTACTACTCCAAATAGGTTTCCAGATCTTCTACCAAATCCTAAACTGAAGTTTTTGGATTTGGAGACTTCATTTATCATTTTCTAATTATGCATACGTATTTTCCTATATTTTTCAGATCTATTTTCTATGCCTAAAAGTGAGTTTTAATATTAAATAGTAGGACATGTCATCTAAACAGAATAGGTTCTGATCTAAAATATTAAATAATATATTTTTGAACTTCTCCTCTGATGTGAACTAATTTAAATTTATTTTATCAGTTCTCAGAATTATTTCCTAGCCTAAAAATGTGTTTCTATAACTAATAAATATGAACAACAATTAGACAGATTCATTTCAGCCTAAAAATCTATTTTTAACTCATTCTAAAGTTTTCAAAGTGCTAGGAGAGTTTAAATTTTGAATTTGTACATGTGTTTGCCTTACCTTTTAAATTTAAATCCTAGTCACATATTCAAATTTCTAAATTTAATATCATATAGGGTCAAAAAGGTAAATCCACACTACTGCGGGGTCTAATTTATTATTTCATAAATTTCCAGGGGTCTAACTACACATAACAGAGGGGTTTTCCTAATTTTTATTAAGTCCATGGGTTAAAACTGATTTTTAAATGAATTTACATGAATTTCTGAAGTTCCAGGGGCTAGATCAGAAGTTTCCGGGGCTAGCTCGTGTTTTCCGAGATCCCCAGGGGGTAGCGCGTAAGAATCCTGGCCTTTATAACGCGGGGCTGATGTGGACCGTCCGATTTAAAATAGACGGCTCAGATTAGATCGCCGAACCGGTACGCGCGGGTTTTAATTCTACCGTACGATTTAAAATAGACGGCCCTCAAGGGGCCACGTCGCCCTGGCCGGAGCCAGCCTGCGCGCGCGGCGGCGGGGTGTGGCGATCTCACCGGCGCAGCCTCGGCTTTTGCCGCTACACGTTAGAACTCGCATCTTTTTGCATGGATCGGCTGCGGAGGGGTAGGGGACGCTCACCGAGGGGTTTTCCAGCACTCGGAGGTCCTGGAAGTCGGTCGGCGGCGAGCTTCAACGGCGACGATCTTCGGTGCACGTCGGAACAGATGCTAGGGCGCGAAACTTCTCGCTTCCTTCACGTGCAGGGCCCCCTGGCGGCAGTGGAGCACGATCAACGCGTTAGATCATATAATCCGAGCAATGATCGAAAGAAAACGGGGATCGAATCTTCGGTTCTCACCGGAGAGAAGGACGGCCGGTCGGGGGGGGGGGAAACAGGGCGATTGTCGGCGTTTATATAGGCGAGGGAGGGCGGCGGTGACACGACCCCAATGGTCCTGTCGAGCCAGGATCACGCTGAGGGGTGCTGCGTTGCACAGCACCGTATAACACACGTCAAAGGTGCAAAGCGGAAGCGGAAGCTTTATTACATAAACAAGTTTATGCACATGTTTACATCAAAATAAGTTTAGTCCACACTCGCGGGCGTAGACTAAGCATCAAGTGCACGTTCAGCCCTCGAACGTGTCCTTGCTAGCACACACGCACACTAACTCTGCGGCGTGCACGACTCCCACTCGACGGGGTTCCCCTCCTGGGGTTCCGTCTCCTCTTCGGGAGTCCCTTCCTCATAGAACCCTGCAAAAAGCTTCAAACACAAGCAGTGAGCACGAAGGCTCAGCAAGTCTGACCCGTCTCACCTAAACATGGAACTTCTACATGAGGGTAATGGGTTGCATGAGGCACAAATCATTTGCAAGGACTCGCCTAATTAGTAGAACCTTACTTTCAAGTTTTAGCAGCAGGTTGTGGAGAACCTTACGCTAAGGCACATGAGAGAGCCGCAATCAAACAAGAAACGCATTTCTCTCATGTACTTTGCCCAAAGTTGAAAAGAACTTTAGTTAGCACTAAACTACAGCATATCATTAACAATCGATGTCCAGCTTTCAATCAGCATCATTTTAACATGTAACTAGCCTGTTCTTTCTACGTCACGGTACAGTGAACAAGTGGTACTCACTGACCGCGAAGGACGGCGATTATAATCGATTTACACCTGCAGGGTTACCCGAACAACCCGTCACGTACGCCCGTACTCGATGTTGCCTACAACAACCATCACGGACGCCGTACGCGACTACCTTTCACCCGTTAGCCAAATATTGAACCGGTCCCATCGTCCCGAGCAAGAGGTCCCTGCACGCGCATCTCTGTGCCGCCAGCTGATTTACACCTCGAGCTCTCAACCTACCCTCTGAACGACGGGCAATGCCTCAATACCCAGCTACCCGAGTTACATCAGTTTCCCGGTTCCCATATAGCCGGTAGGTCTTCGGTACTGTTCTAGCTTGTTCAACAGGCCCGCACACGGCTCGGTCCTCAATCGACACAAGCGGAGCTACAGCACACAGGCCCCAAAGTCCTGCTGCCCTTACTCTCCGCTCGGTCTCATTTTCTTGCCATGTGTTTCATGTGCTATCTCTACCCGAGCAATGTGCCTCTAGCCTATTCTCGCGAGTAGTTCCAACTACTCGACTTGTACCGAATCCTACTCTATCCTAGCAATGCAGTGGCTAACGGGGTTTGCACTCCTAAACCCCAACCCATGGTTTTCTTGGCTATGCAGTGGGGTTTCCAAACAAGACTCTAATGCACAGAATAAAGGAAAACAAGTATGTGCTCAAAACAATAAAAATTTGAAAAATGGTTAATGCAAACCGGAGCTTGCCTTGCTGCTCTTGGTCATAGGCTAGCTGTTCCTCCGGAGTAACGAAGTCTAGGACTTCGGTTTCCTCCTCGACCTTAGCGACTACATGATAAGAACAATGTATGTATTAATTTAACTGCATTTGTATTAACTTTGAAGTTGTGAAGTCTATAACCCTTGCTAGACAGACCTAATGACTGTGAAACTTTTACTGTGGCTTGGTTACAACCTAAACAAAGAATGGGTCAAGTTTTAGTTGCAGCAAAGCTCATTTGAGCCCTCCACAAATAATTATGTCCTTGACCTTAATTGGAACTCTTAGGGTGTTCTAGGAATTTTCATGAGACAAACTATGACTTTCTGAAAACTAGATTTTCAGAGGGTACTAATGGAGTTGGTCTCACTTAATTTGGAAGTCTCTAACTAAAGATATGAGCTAAACAATTTCAGAGAAAATTCTGAAAATGTTTCTGAACATTTTCTATTTTCTCTGGAACAGTTTTACTAATCACACCATTAGGTGGACTAAATGAGCTCAAATGGATCTGAAATTTTTATGGTAGCTCAAGGATATTTTGGTGAACATCCCAGCAAAATTTCAGGATTTTCCTCCAAAGGATTCTCCAGTTAAAATTCCTAACAGTTTAAAATTTAAGGAATTAATTCTAGAGAATTAAGGAATTTCATGAAGTGAAACTTGATTTTCTGGAAAGTACTCAGGGAGCTGAATCCAGCAAAATTTGGTTCACTCGATTTGGAGCTTTCTAGCCAAAGTTATAAGGATTTGAAGTTTGAAGGAAATCTGAAAATCGGGGAAAAGTTTAAACTCGCGCGTGGGCCCAGAGGACACGCGTCGCACGCCGAAGCGACAGCACACCGTGGCCCACAAGGCTTTTGCGCGCCAGCACACCCGATCCCGGCCGCAGCCGGATCCCGATTCAAAATATCGGCCGCTGACAGCTGGGGTCCACCCTCTTCTTCAACCTCGCGACACCCGCGCCCCGCCGCCGAGGGACCTCGCCGGAGAGCTCGCCGCTGGCTGCTGTACAGCTCCAAACTTCTTGATTCTGGCCGCCCCTGCCTACTTTTACTTGGGGAACCTGACCCGAGGGTCAGCTGCTCATGACAACGGCCGGAGCATGGTCGGCGACGAGCCGCCATATCGGAACGACTTCGGCCATGTCGGCTGACTCTCCTAGTACCTCAGCTACTTGGGAAATCGGTCGGGGAGCATCGGTGGACCTCAGAGAAGGTCTACATGAACTCGGGGCAGCTCGGGGAAGGCCCGAAATAGGTCCCCACCGTGCGCCCGATACCCCCCGTTCGTTCCGCCATTAGTAGACCTTGAATTATGCCGGGCACAGAGGTTCTCCGGCCCAGAGTTGTGAAGGCAACTTGTGCGTCACCGTGTCTAGCTCGTGTGGGAGTGGCCTGAGGCCCTCTAATCCTTTCTAGAGCACGAATTAAACAGAATCGTACCCGAAGGTCGTTCTGTACACAGAAAGGGGAAAAGTGGAAATTCGCCGCCGGTGAGCAACCACTCGAGCTGTGGCTCGGGGATGAGCAGCACCGGTCACCTGCGCGTCCAAGGGTGCCTTGGCTCGGGCGTGACAACGCCCAGGTTGGGCTGTCCACGAGAGCCCGAGGTGCGGCGGTTTCCAGTTCCGATTTTTATCTTTCGGCACAGCCGATAGCACTCGGTTTCAATCGACTTCTAGCAATGGGGAGAATGGAGGAAGGTCTCTAGTACCTTGCTGGGACCCTGGAGTGGAAGGAGGGAGCTGCGATCGGCTTGATCGAGCGGGAGCTCGAGCGGCGGTGATGGCAGTGGAAAAACGGCCGAGTATGCCGGCAGCTCGGGGAATGAATGATCGGAGCACGCCGGGGAGAGAATAAATAGCCCGGCGGCTGGTCTCCGGCTTGGGGCGCGCAGCAGGAGCTGGCGCCGGCTGCCCCCTTCGGTGGCGCGCGCGCACAGCAGCCGGGAACCGACTGAACTGTGGTTCAGTCGGTTTGTTTTGAGGCAGAGGCTGACATGTGGGTCCCACTCCTCTTTTAACCTCTGAAATTTACTCCTAACAGCTGTGGTAAACAGTGAACCCTATTCTACCCTTGGCAATTCAAATTATTCACCCAAGAGCCATTTGAATTGATCAAAGTTCAAATGAGGTTTGGTTTGAATGAATTTCAGCACAAGTTCAGTTTGAAATTCAAATAAAGTTTGAATTTCTCCCCCTTAGCTCATGTCAAGATCAACTCCAAATGGAGTGAAAATTGGTGTGTGAGCTCACAAAAATGTGCTGAGCAAGAATATGCCTTCCACTTTCAAATTCATGGTATAAAAACAGTTTGAATTTGAATATGTTTTCAAACTGCCCTTTTCCTATCTATACCCAAGATGACCTCAAAAAGGTTTTGAATTTGGGTGAAACTTGGCATGGACATCCTTAGCAAAGTGTAGGAGTTTTCATATGTCCAGCCCATCTATATCACATGTGGGAAATACCACTTTTGCAATGTGTAAGTTTGTTCTCTAATGAGCATGTTGATAATTGTTACTTGCTCTTCATTTGTGTTCATCATTCTTCCTCAAATGAGGTGTGTGGTGTGGGGATGAACACTACAAATGGTTGTCAAAGACTGAGGCCCTTACATTCCTCCCCCCTTAAAAGAATCTCGTCCCGAGATTATAAGGTGAAAACGAGAGAGAGGACGGTGGAAAATTACCGAGTATGCGACGTAAAAAAGTCGGGGTAGTTAGTGCGAAGGAATTCTTCGCTCTCCCATGTCGCTTCGTCCATGGAGTGATTACCCCATAAAACCTTGTAGAACCACAACGTACGGTTGCGTGTGGTTCGGGCCTTTTCATCAATAATCTGCACCGGTTCCTCCCGATAGGCGAGATCCGGTTGCAGTTCTTCAATGTCTTCCAGCTGAACGGTAGTTGATAGCTTGAGACACTTCCTCAGCTGGGAAACGTGAAAGACGTCGTGCACACCGGAAAGTGCTTCTGGTAATTTCAGCCGGTATGCCACCGATCCACATCTTTCGGTAATCTGGAATGGACCGATGAAGCGGGGTGCTAACTTTCCTCTCACCCCAAATCTGTTTATGCCCTTCATTGGAGACACCCGTAGATATACGTGGTCTCCAACTTCAAATTGTAATGGGCGCCTTCTCCGGTCCGCATACTGTTTTTGACGGGATTGAGCGGCTTTTAGGTTCGCTTGAATCAGTCGAACCTTTTCTTCCGCGTTGTTGACAAGGTCAATCCCGAAGGTAACCCTCTCGCCAGACTCACACCAATTCAATGGTGTGCGGCATTTTCTTCCGTATAGCGCCTCGTAGGGCGCCATCTTGATGCTGGCTTGGTACCCATTGTTGTACGAGAACTCGGCTAACGGCAAGTGATCATCCCAATTCTTGCCGTGGTCGATAGCGCAAGCTCGCAGCATGTCCTCTAGGATTTGATTTACCCGCTCAGTTTGCCCATCCGTCTGTGGGTGGTAGGCTGAACTACGGATCAGCTTCGTCCCCAAGGCAGCGTGTAGCTGCTCCCAAAAACGGGACACAAATGAAGTGCCCCGGTCCGATACGATGGTACGGGGTACGCCGTATAAGCATAAGATCCGTGAGATGTACAGTTCAGCGTACTTCTTGGCGTTGTAGTTGGTGTTGACCGGGATGAAATGGGCAACTTTGGTGAGCCGATCGACGATCACCCACACAGAATCATGTTTCTGTAAGGTGGTGGGTAAACCGACGATGAAATCCATGCTCACGTCCTCCCACTTCCAGGCAGGAATGCCCAGTGGTTGCAGCAGTCCCGGTTTCCGCATGTGGTCTGCCTTCACCCTTCGACATGTATCACACTCGGACACGTATTTTGCAGTCTCTCGCTTCATCCGTGTCCACCAAAACCTTCTTCTGAGTTCTTGATACATTTTATTGCTGCCGGGGTGAATAGAAAACTTTGATAAGTGAGCCTCATCAAAGATTTTCTTCCGTAACTCCGGGTTTCGGGGTACGACGATTCGGTCCTTGAACCATAGGACGCCGTCTCCGTCCTTCCGGAAACATTTCAACTCCCCACTGTCTACACGTCTCCGCAAATGTGACATGCCCTTGTCATTCTTCTGGGCTGCCGCTATCTCTTCACGGATGGTGGGGATCAAGGCTAGGTTGTAGAGAGCTCCGTGTGGAATCACATGTAGTGGTGGTTCGCTCTCTTCCAACGGTGTGATGGTCAGATTATTAACGTGTGACTTGCGGCTCAGCGCATCTGCGACAACGTTTGCCTTGCCCGGATGATAATGGATCTCTATCTCGTAATCCTTTATCAGTTCTAACCACCTTCGTTGCCTCATGTTCAGCTCCTTCTGAGTGAATATGTACTTGAGGCTCTTATGGTCGGTATATAAATGTACGAGGTTACCGAGTAGGTAGTGCCTCCACATCTTCAGTGCAAATACCACGGCAGCGAGCTCCAAATCGTGAGTTGGATAATTTTGCTCATGGTTCCTAAGCTGCCGTGATCCATACGCGACCACTCTTCGGTTTTGCATCAGCACACATCCGAGCCCAATGCCGGATGCATCGCAGTACACATCGAACGGTTTTGTTGTGTCTGGCTGCGCCAAAACCGGTGCTGATGTCAGGTGCTTGACTAAAGCCTTGAATGCTGCTTCACATGCTGGACTCCAAACATATTTGGTAGCCTTCTTCAGCAGCTCTGTCATTGGCTTGGCAATCTTCGAGAAGTTCGGAATGAACCTCCGATAATATCCCGCGAGTCCGAGGAAACTCCGTACCTCGTGAACAGTTCTCGGGGATTTCCAATTCAGCACTTGCGTGATCTTGCTCAGGTCCACAGCGATACCCTCTGCTGAGATGATATGCCCGAGGAAAGGCACTTGCGATATCCAAAACTCGCATTTGCTGAATTTTGCGTATAACTTGTGATCCCGCAGCCGTTGCAAGACTATACGCAGATGTTTCTTGTGATCTTCCTCCGACTTGGAATATACCAGGATGTCGTCGATGAAGACCACGACAAACTTGTCCAGCTCTGGCATGAACACCGAGTTCATTAAATACATGAAGTGAGCTGGAGCATTGGTGAGGCCGAAGGACATGACCAGGTACTCATAAAGTCCGTACCTTGTCGAGAAAGCTGTCTTTGGAATGTCCTCCGCCCTTATCTTAATCTGATGGTACCCGGATCTTAAATCCATCTTGGAAAAGATCTTCGCTTCGACCAACTGATCAAACAACATGTCGATCCGTGGCAACGGGTACTTGTTCTTGATTGTTACGGCATTTAATGGACGGTAGTCCACGCAAAGCCGCAACGTTTCATCCTTCTTCTTGACAAATAATGCCGAACAGCCCCATGGGGAGGAGCTCGGCCTAATAAAACCCTTCTCCAGAAGGTCCGTGAGCTGAGTCTTCAGTTCAGCCAACTCCTTGGGCGCCATCTTGTACGGCCTTCGGGATATTGGCATGGTCCCCGGTGCAAGTTCAATCTTGAACTCCACCTCTCTATCGGGTGGCATCCCCGGCAAATCGTCCGGGAATACATCCGGGAACTCTCGGACCACTGGAATGTCTTCCAATCTGATGGTGGTGGCTTGATAGACACTTGGAAGTTTTACTTCTGGACTGTCCAGAAATAATGAGTGAGAACCGTGCACCTCTGAGTTTAAGTGCACGACTCGAAGGACGGTGTCTAAAACAGCGCCGTGGCGGGTTAACCACGACATCCCTAGGATGACATCGACCTTCTGCCCCTCTAAGATAATGAGAGACGTGGGGTACACTCTACCCGCTAAGCATAATGGTGCTTTGGAGACCATTACGCTTGCTGAAATCTTCCCACCCGGTGAACAAATTAAATATGGACTATTGGTGGGTAGTATTGGCAAGCTGTGTTTAGCAATGAAAGCTTGGCTAATAACATTATGCGTGGCGCCTGAATCAAATAGTACTATAGCGGGATGCTGGTGGAGTTGGAACATACCCGCAAGAATTGGCTCGCCCTCCGGCACGTCCTCAATGGCAAGTTGGTGGACAGTGCCAGGCCTAGGGTTTGCCCGCCGCGCATTAGTAGGGTTCCGGGGTTGATTCCTCCCCGGAAACTGTGGTGCCACTCCGCCGCCTTGCCTCTCCGGGCAACTGCTCGCGAAGTGTCCTGGACGACCACACTTGTAACATGTGGCCGCTGCTGGTGGAGTACTCGGGGGACGAAAGCCCGGCATGCGTTGCGGAGGTGCAAACGCACGCGGCATCGCCCGCTGCTGCTGCTGTTGTTGCGGTGGTGCTGGCAGTGCCGGCCGGAATGCCGGTGAAGAGTACGGCCGACTGCGGAACGGCATCGGCCGCTGTGGTGGCTGCCAGCGTGGACCTGATGGTGGGCGATTCACCATCCGAAACTTCTGAGAAGGGCCGCCTCCTTCTCCGCTGCTCTGCGGCGTGCTTCGCTTTCGCTCTGCCGCCGCCAACTCCTTGCCGGAGTCCTCCTGAACAATCGCAGCATCAATTATGTCGTTGAGGCTGCCGCGATTGAACATCGCCAGCTTGTCCTTCAGGAGCGGGTTAAGCCCCTGGTAAAAATGGTCCCGCCGCTTCTCGTCCGTATCTGCGTGATACGACGCGTAGAGCGCGAGATCGTTGAACGCCCTGGAATATTCCAGCGCGTTTCGGCTCCCTTGTTGCAGGTGTAGGAACTCCTGCGTCTTCCTCTTCATCAAACCGGGCGGTATATGATAGGCCCTGAAGGCCGTCCGAAACTCCGCCCAGGTCATCGCTCGGTCGGTGGGCTGTGAAGCACAGAAGTTGGCCCACCACGCGCTCGCGGATCCTTGGAGCTGCTGGACCGCGAACTGAGTCTTGCGCTGCTCGCTGATTTGGAGCAGCCCGAACTTCATCTCTATGGCGCGGAGCCAGTTGTCCGCGTCAAGTGGTTCATCCGCCCTTGAAAATACAGGGGGATGAGTCGCCAGGAAGTCGGAGTAGGAGCTCTGTTGGCGCTCCTCACGGTCTTGACGTCTCTCTGGGCGAGACGTATTCGCAATTAACGTTTGCAGCAGCTCTGTGTGCTGCTGATGTGAACCCGCCATTGCCGCGACAATGTCGGCCAATGTAACCGTCGGCAGTGGCGGTGGCGGTGTCTGCTGTTGTTGTTGCTGCTGCTGTCCCGAGGAGTCCTCGGGAGGCGGTTGGGAGGCCTCTCCCCCTTGGCTAGTACCTCCAACATCAGGGTTGGCACGAGTACGCGTCATTCTGAAATTTAGCATAGCAGCAATTAGCACATGTCTTACTCAAAATTCCATAAACAGCAGTAGTATTGAAGCGACGCATGATTAACTTGCACAACATTCACATATATTGATAAAGCATAACTTTATACAAGATACATTATTCTCGGATCTCCGAGAAGTCGTGCTCATGTCGTCACTACCTATACATACGCTACTGTCTACACGACATGTCACCGATTACAAAAGTTGGGTTACGCTACCCTAGCTGCCCTACTTGGCAACCGTAACCCCCTACTCGGAGTAGAACTCGACCTCCTGTGGGTCGTCCTCCTCCGGTACTTCTGCTGGTGGCTCTGGATCTACCACCTCTCCTCCCATTCCGGGTTCTCCCATGGCTGGAAGACCCAAGACTACCGGTACGCCCAATACCGGGGGCACGAGGTCCTGCAATGCATGCACCTCGTCCATAGCCTGGTTGTAGTCCTCTTCCCAGCCTTGTCCTTCCTCAATAGCGTCGTCCCGCTCTTGAGCAAGGTCCTCATTCTGCTGGGTTAGGGTCTGCACCAACTCTTGCAACGCCGCGATGTCAACACGGCCCTTCTTCTTTGCCTTCTTCAGATGACACAACTGATTGTGTTGTTCATTCAGTCGCTTGATCGTCGGAAGGAGCACATTGCGGAGTGCACTGTGAGCACTCTCAAAATGATCTCCACGGCTGGTGCTCTCCTTGAGCTTGGTGGCGAGATGCTCCGTATGAACAGCTTGGCTGTTCATCACAGCGTTTCCCGCCCTCATTTGGAGACTGAGATTTGCCTCCGCGGGGTTGTACCTTGGATGCTACAACTCGTCACTCGCACACGGATGCTACACGTCTACCGTTTCGTGGTAAGGCTACCTGCAGAAATTCAACCAATCATCAGACTCGGCTGCACACCGAGCCCGGAATCCATACAGTTTGTACACCCGGCCGTCATCACTCGCCCGGATGTTCTCAAGCCAAACACGCCTTGAGTTACGTGTTCACGTTTTAGACCACGTGACGGGGTCTCCCATGTTGCACCACGCACGCCAGGGACAGACGCTGCTCGAATACCCCAAACGACATGAAGAGTCGTAGAGGATACTAAAGCGGGTCGGGTTACCTGCCACCCGTGGGGCTCCACCCTTCAGCTTGTGCGCACTGGTGGACAGCGCTTACGTGCACCCCCCAAGACATGAACGTCCCGAGATGCACGATTTTCCGACATAACAAATAGGTTAATAAGCCACTTTCTATATACTAATAACATCCTTATACGGGCTACTAACTCGTTCCTCACTGGATTTTTGAAAAAGAAAACCTTTGTACTGTGTTAAACCTCAAGCGAGCTCTGATACCACGCTGACACGACCCCAATGGTCCTGTCGAGCCAGGATCACGCTGAGGGGTGCTGCGTTGCACAGCACCGTATAACACACGTCAAAGGTGCAAAGCGGAAGCGGAAGCTTTATTACATAAACAAGTTTATGCACATGTTTACATCAAAATAAGTTTAGTCCACACTCGCGGGCGTAGACTAAGCATCAAGTGCACGTTCAGCCCACGAACGTGTCCTTGCTAGCACACACGCACACTAACTCTGCGGCGTGCACGACTCCCACTCGACGGGGTTCCCCTTCTGGGGTTCCGTCTCCTCTTCGGGAGTCCCTTCCTCATAGAACCCTGCAAAAAGCTTCAAACACAAGCAGTGAGCACGAAGGCTCAGCAAGTCTGACCCGTCTCACCTAAACATGGAACTTCTACATGAGGGTAATGGGTTGCATGAGGTACAAATCATTTGCAAGGACTCGTCTAATTAGTAGAACCTTACTTTCAAGTTTTAGCAGCAGGTTGTGGAGAACCTTACGCTAAGGCACATGAGAGAGCCGCAATCAAACAAGAAACACATTTCTCTCATGTACTTTGCCCAAAGTTGAAAAGAACTTTAGTTAGCACTAAACTACAGCATATCATTAACAATCAATGTCCAGCTTTCAATCAGCATCATTTTAACATGTAACTAGCCTGTTCTTTCTACGTCACGGTACAGTGAACAAGTGGTACTCACTGACCGCGAGGGACGGCGATTATAATCGATTTACACCTGCAGGGTTACCCGAACAACCCGTCACGTACGCCCGTACTCGATGTTGCCTACAACAACCATCACGGACGCCGTACGCGACTACCTTTCACCCGTTAGCCAAATATTGAACCGGTCCCATCGTCCCGAGCAAGAGGTCCCTGCACGCGCATCTCTGTGCCGCCAGCTGATTTACACCTCGAGCTCTCAACCTACCCTCTGAACGACGGGCAATGCCTCAATACCCAGCTACCCGAGTTACATCAGTTTCCCGGTTCCCATATAGCCGGTAGGTCTTCGGTACTGTTCTAGCTTGTTCAACAGGCCCGCACACGGCTCGGTCCTCAATCGACACAAGCGGAGCTACAGCACACAGGCCCCAAAGTCCTGCTGCCCTTACTCTCCGCTCGGTCTCATTTTCTTGCCATGTGTTTCATGTGCTATCTCTACCCGAGCAATGTGCCTCTAGCCTATTCTCGCGAGTAGTTCCAACTACTCGACTTGTACCGAATCCTACTCTATCCTAGCAATGCAGTGGCTAACGGGGTTTGCACTCCTAAACCCCAACCCATGGTTTTCTTGGCTATGCAGTGGGGTTTCCAAACAAGACTCTAATGCACAGAATAAAGGAAAACAAGTATGTGCTCAAAACAATAAAAATTTGAAAAATGGTTAATGCAAACCGGAGCTTGCCTTGCTGCTCTTGGTCGTAGGCTAGCTGTTCCTCCGGAGTAATGAAGTCTAGGACTTCGGTTTCCTCCTCGACCTTAGCGACTACATGATAAGAACAATGCATGTATTAATTTAACTGCATTTGTATTAACTTTGAAGTTGTGAAGTCTATAACCCTTGCTAGACAGACCTAATGACTGTGAAACTTTTACTGTGGCTTGGTTACAACCTAAACAAAGAATGGGTCAAGTTTTAGTTGCAGCAAAGCTCATTTGAGCCCTCCACAAATAATTATGTCCTTGACCTTAATTGGAACTCTTAGGGTGTTCTAGGAATTTTCATGAGACAAACTATGACTTTCTGAAAACTAGATTTTCAGAGGGTTCTAATGGAGTTGGTCTCACTTAATTTGGAAGTCTCTAACTAAAGATATGAGCTAAACAATTTCAGAGAAAATTCTGAAAATGTTTCTGAACATTTTCTATTTTCTCTGGAACAGTTTTACTAATCACACCATTAGGTGGACTAAATGAGCTCAAATGGATCTGAAATTTTTATGGTAGCTCAAGGATATTTTGGTGAACATCTCAGCAAAATTTCAGGATTTTCCTCCAAAGGATTCTCCAGTTAAAATTCCTAACAGTTTAAATTTTATGGAATTAATTCTACAGAATTAAGGAATTTCATGAAGTGAAACTTGATTTTCTGGAAAGTACTCAGAGAGCTGAATCCAGCAAAATTTGGTTCACTCGATTTGGAGCTTTCTAGCCAAAGTTATAAGGATTTGAAGTTTGAAGGAAATCTGAAAATCGGGGAAAAGTTTAAACTCGCGCGTGGGCCCAGGGGACACGCGTCGCACGCCGAAGCGACAGCACACCGCGGCCCACAAGGCTTTTGCGCGCCAGCACACCCGATCCCGGCCGCAGCCGGATCCCGATTCAAAATATCGGCCGCTGACAGCTGGGGTCCACCCTCTTCTTCAACCTCGCGACACCCGCGCCCCGCCGCCGAGGGACCTCGCCGGAGAGCTCGCCGCTGGCTGCTGTACAGCTCCAAACTTCTTGATTCTGGCCGCCCCTGCCTACTTTTACTTAGGGAACCTGACCCGAGGGTCAGCTGCTCATGACAACGGCCGGAGCATGGTCGGCGACGAGCCGCCATATCGGAACGACTTCGGCCATGTCGGCTGACTCTCCTAGTACCTCAGCTACTTGGGAAATCGGTCGGGGAGCATCAGTGGACCTCAGAGAAGGTCGACATGAACTCGGGGCAGCTCGGGGAAGGCCCGAAATAGGTCCCCACCGTGCGCCCGACACCCCCCGTTCGTTCCGCCATTAGTAGACCTTGAATTATGCCGGGCACAGAGGTTCTCCGGCCCAGAGTTGTGAAGGCAACTTGTGCGTCACCGTGTCTAGCTCGTGTGGGAGTGGCCTGAGGCCCTCTAATCCTTTCTAGAGCACGAATTAAACAGAATCGTACCCGAAGGTCGTTCTGTACACAGAAAGGGGAAAAGTGGAAATTCGCCGCCGGTGAGCAACCACTCGAGCTGTGGCTCGGGGATGAGCAGCACCGGTCACCTGCGCGTCCAAGGGTGCCTTGGCTCGGGCGTGACAACGCCCAGGTTGGGCTGTCCACGAGAGCCCGAGGTGCGGCGGTTTCCAGTTCCGATTTTTATCTTTCGGCACAGCCGATAGCACTCGGTTTCAATCGACTTCTAGCAATGGGGAGAATGGAGGAAGGTCTCTAGTACCTTGCTGGGACCCTGGAGTGGAAGGAGGGAGCTGCGATCGGCTTGATCGAGCGGGAGCTCGAGCGGCAGTGATGGCAGTGGAAAAACGGCCGAGTATGCCGGCAGCTCGGGGAATGAATGATCGGAGCACGCCGGGGAGAGAATAAATAGCCCGGCGGCTGGTCTCCGGCTTGGGGCGCGCAGCAGGAGCTGGCGCCGGCTGCCCCCTTCGGTGGCGCGCGCGCACAGCAGCCGGGAACCGACTGAACTGTGGTTCAGTCGGTTTGTTTTGAGGCAGAGGCTGACATGTGGGTCCCACTCCTCTTTTAACCTCTGAAATTTACTCCTAACAGCTGTGGTAAACAGTGAACCCTATTCTACCCTTGGCAATTCAAATTATTCACCCAAGAGCCATTTGAATTGATCAAAGTTCAAATGAGGTTTGGTTTGAATGAATTTCAGCACAAGTTCAGTTTGAAATTCAAATAAAGTTTGAATTTCTCCCCCTTAGCTCATGTCAAGATCAACTCCAAATGGAGTGAAAATTGGTGTGTGAGCTCACAAAAATGTGCTGAGCAAGAATATGCCTTCCACTTTCAAATTCATGGTATAAAAACAGTTTGAATTTGAATATGTTTTCAAACTGCCCTTTTCCTATCTATACCCAAGATGACCTCAAAAAGGTTTTGAATTTGGGTGAAACTTGGCATGGACATCCTTAGCAAAGTGTAGGAGTTTTCATATGTCCAGCCCATCTATATCACATGTGGGAAATACCACTTTTGCAATGTGTAAGTTTGTTCTCTAATGAGCATGTTGATAATTGTTACTTGCTCTTCATTTGTGTTCATCATTCTTCCTCAAATGAGGTGTGTGGTGTGGGGATGAACACTACAAATGGGTGTCAAAAACTGAGGCCCTTACAGGCGGTCTGTTGGGATCGAGTTGGAGACGTCCGGGACTAGAATTCGGGCTGGGGGCATGAGTTTCCGGAGTTCGTTGCGATGGGGCGCGGGGAGGAAAAGTCCGGGTCGGTTAGGGCGCTGGAGGTAGGAGATGACACGCGGGCCCTGCGTGTCAGTGAGGGGAAGAGAGGGCGCGCGGTCGTGGGCTGGCACGGGGGGGATAGTGGGCCGGCTGGCGGGTTTCGGCCCACTGGCCGGTTGGGGTTTTTTCTTCTTTTTCTTTTTCCTTTTCTTTTCTGTTCTGATTTGAATTCCAGTTTGAATTTGAATTTCTGCACCACATGCAATATGTCCAAAAAAAATTAAATTCCCTCCTTTTGCAGATTTTGGGGTGTTACACCACCCGACGCTAACTTCTCCTTTTACTCGCAACCAGGCAAGCCCTGGTTTGCATTTAAGTACTTTTATAAAGTTTTCATTTGTATCACTTATGTTAGGGTGAAATGCTTGCATTAGAGTTAGGGTGATTGAAACTCCACTTGCATAAACTTTAAATCCTATGGAGGGTTGGGTAGTTTACAAACTCGACGAGTAGAGAATGCCATGCTAATGTTCTTAGGATCTCGGTAGAAGTCGAGTGGTTGGAATCTACTCGCGAGATAGGTACTTATTCACACAGTATGGAAAGAGGTAGATAATGGCTTAAGATTGTGAAAATGAGACCTAGCAGGGGGGTAGGATGCAGTGAGCGGAGGTCTCACTTGCGTATCGCTGCTGGTGTCGATTGAGGGCCGAGCCGTGTGCGGCCCTGCTGGACAAGTATCGAACAGTACCGGATGCATACTGGCATATGGGAACCAGGAAACCGATGTAATTGGTTAACCTGGGTACCGAGGCTTACCCAACCATTTTATAGGAGTGGGTTGAGGGTAGCAAGGTGTAAATCTGCCGGTGGGCATAGACACGCTCCACGCAGGGACCTCCTGCCCGTTACGGATGGACCGGTTCGGCATTTGGGTTGCCTTTGAAAGGTTGTTGCATACAACATAGTAGGAAGGTGTGAAGCACCACACTTCTGAAAGTGGGTGTATGTGACGTGTTATCCGGGTGCCTCCTGCTTGCAATCACCGTCCCTTGCAGTTATTTGAGTACCGCTTGTCACTGCGCTGTGACGTAGTAAGAAGTGAAATAAGCCAACTGAATATGTTGCATTGAAATATTAATGTCTTGAAACCCTGTATGCTGTAGTTGTAGAGCTAATTAAGTTTATCTTCCACTTTGGGCATCACCACATCGGAGGAAAGTGCTTCTTGTTTGATTGTGGACTTCTGATGTGAGGGCTGCCTAAGGCTCATTAATCTACTGCTATAAAACTGAAAGTAAGGATTAACATGTAGGCGTGTCTTTATCGTAACATTCTTTTTCCTATCTTAATAATCCCTGCATGTATAGTTCCATGACTAGGGTGTCGGTTAAGCCTTGCTGATCCATCGTGCTCACGGTTGCAATATTTGAGCTGTGTGCAGGTGAGAGTTATGAGGAAGGTTCCGAGGACGAGGCGATGCCCCCGTCGGGGTACACGGCCGAGCTGGAGCTCTGCACGCCGCCATGATCTCCGGTTCTATGCTGCTAGTGTGTAGTGTCCCCAGGCTGGACGGCTGCACTTTGCGTAGATAGGATTAGAGACTAGCTACATATAATACTTCCGCTGTATAATTAATTTTTGTAAAAAGACTTCCGCTGTTTTATGTCAAATAAAAGTTTGTATGTTGTTCATATTCTTTTCCTGTGTGCTGTTGGGTGCCGCATCGCACTGCACCACCCTCTGCGATCCCGGAGTGGGTGAACCATGGGGTGGTCCCCACGGTCGTGGTATCAGAGCCACATTGGGAATAGCATGCTCGAAAAGAGCCTATTTTGGGATTAGTTACTATGCCCACATAATGTCTATGATAGTAATAGTTACTATGGTGGAAATGCTAACATACTTGTTATACATTCTGTAACGACGCTCCGACGTCAGGTAAGAGGTAAGGTACGCCACCACAGGCGGATCAATTGCGGTATGCTCGCCATACGAGCAATAGTATGGAATCGTTTACCGTGGCTTGGCACGGTAGTGAATATGAGTCTTTGAACCTCACCATGGTTCTGAGAGCATATGAAAACGAGGCAAAAGTGAGAATACACCATCGTGTGGTAAGCAACACGATAGTATGCAACTCTTGAACGTTCAATGTTCAAAGGGCCATACGCAGTGCTCGCCATCGGCGTGCCTCAACGGTCATGAGGCAGTAGGTGGTATCCATTGGGTTGATAAAATTCCCAACCATGATGACCCGTTCATGCTCTACTCGGGTTCCACGTTGTGTGGTGTGAAAACACGACCATGTACCTTGAGACGTGGCTTGACTCAAGGACGATCCGTATGGCAATTATACGGACCATATGTTTTTATTATGATATGGAACTGCCTCAAATGTCAGAAACATTTGTGTGCACCATTATTGTGTGTTCTTCTGCACGTACATTAACCATATTAGTGCATGACGTTTAGAAACCGTTTGTGAGTGATGTTCTTAGTTCCACCATTCGACACGTATATGCCGGAATACCGGCTTAGGATTTTTCTTTGGTGAGGAAACGTAGTACTGAGATGAGTATTAGTTGCATAAAAGTATATTTTCAAATAAAAGAGTTCAAAATGAAATTTAGGATTCTATTTAGGGGTTATTGAACTCTCATATTGAACTGAGAGTCAATTGGGAGTATAGATTCAATCTCAAAAACTTAGGAACAATCTCCCCTGTTTTCGGCGGAAACTTTGCTGAACTTAAACAGGGTATAACTTAGGATTGGTTGAACCAATGGAGATGTGGGGTACTATTCTCGAAAAGTTTTCAAGTCTTCTACAATTTTTTTTGTAGAACTCCAGAACAAATTCTCCCTCCAAATGGATGAAAATCTCAGATGAGTAGGCACTGTCCAGAAACAGGACAGACCAAAATGCTCTCTGGAATTTCTGTATTTCGACCACAACTTTCTGTAGAAAAATTTCTAAGGGTCAAGTAAGACACCGTTGGAAAGTGAAGGAAATGTGCTACAACGTTGTAGTTCAGTGTTTTCCTAGATTGAGGGCAGAATATGATGGAATTTTGTGAACAAAACAGCCACATGCAAAAGAGGTGCTGTCAAAATTACTGAGAAAATTATGTCAACTTGTAGAAATCATAACTCATAAACTAGGAAGGCTATGGAGGCAAATAAATACAATCCGGATTTCTTTTTGAGTCTACTACAATTTTGTGGTTGAACTCCGATCCAGATTTTGCCTCCAAGGTGGTCAAAACAGTTAAATTCTTCCAACTGGTCTGCTGGACCAGCAGCTGGACAGAGAACACCATGTTGAAGTGTTTCAACTAAAACACTTAGTTTCACATTTCGATATCCAGCGGCTGTTGTAAAACAGCGAGTTGGGTCGAAAAGTTTATGCATTTGACATATCACTCCGAGCTAGGACATGTTTGGGTCCGGTACAATAGCGAGGAATTACGCATGCTAACGCACTTAACATCCCGTGGCGAGCCACGATGGTCGAACTGAACTTTTAATCCATAAAGTTCATTATTTTCAAACTCGATCATGTGACATGGTCCAGGGATGTTTATGTTGTATAAAGTTTATACTTTATCCATATGTGTGATTGTTATGCGTATTATTTGTTCCATTCTCGCACTACTATTGTATAGACTGGATGAAGTAGCCAAACATGTGCTGATTGTTTGAATGGTATGAATGTAGAATGGTGCGTACACGTTCAACGCAAGAGTTGGGAGGTCCAAGTCAGGTTCGTGGTGATGAGTCTCCACCTCCGGAGCAAACCACGATGCAGCAGCAACCACCTCCTCCACCGCAAGAGCTTCCAAGAAATCTTGCGGAGGTTCTCGCCGCAGTGCTCGGCTTGCGCGACGAGCAAACTGAGTTGCTGCGGATGCTAGTGCAATAGAATGCGTCCCGTCAGGGAGGACGCCAAGACAATGGGCAACGCCAGCCCCAGCAAAGTTCATATTCGGATTTCCTGGCGACCCATCCACTGGTCTTTACGGAGGCCGAAGATCCTCTAGAGGCGGACAGCTTCATCCGCACTCTTGAGGCGAAGTTCGGTTTGCTACGCTGCACCGAACATCAGAAGGCGTTGTATGCAGCGCAACAGCTTCAAGGGGATCCGGTACATGGTGTGCGAACTACATCACCTCCTTACCGGCTGGCCATGCCATCACGTGGACAGAGTTCCGGGAGGTGTTCCGTGCCTATCACATACCTCCCGGTGTTATGGAGAGGAACCTCCAGGAGTTCCTGGCGCTGAAACAAGGCGGGAGGAGTGCTCATGAGTTATCCAGGTCATTCAACCGGCTGGCACAGTATGCGCCAGGATTTCTTGGAACGGAGGAAGACAAGCAAAACGTGTTCTTCCAGGGCCTGAATTCCAAAATGAAGGTCCATCTCGCCCAAAGCAATCGTGGCACATTCAACGACCTTGTTAATGCCGTGATTTTACAAGAAAATACTCAGCACGGTTCTGATAAGAGGAAATGCAGCGCGCTGACAAGCAGCAGTGGTGGGGCACCACAAAAATACCGTGTGGTGTATCGCTCACCATCCGGTCAAAGATGGCAGCCACCGGCGTGACCACCTCAGTTTCACGGTCGACAATATAATGCGCCAAGCTTCCGGCCGTCGTATCCACCACAGCAACAGCAGCAGCAAATGATGGTTCCACGTGCACCTCCGTTTCAACCGCGTGCACCGGGATTCCATTCTAAATTCGGAGGGACCCCGACACCTTACACGTGTTCCACGTGTGGCCGTGTCGGGCATATTGCGAAGGACTGCCCAACAGCACACATCATAAGAACATAATATATTACATGGGAAACAACTGAAACTGTACAAACAGGTACAAACTTCAGTTACAACTATTATTTATGTTACACAGCGGAAGTCTACACTACACAACTCACGCCCGCCTATCTAGCAGAAGTTGGTTGCCCAGCCCTAGGGCAACCCACACTAGCTGCACTCCTCAGCTCAGCGCGGCGTGTACGGCTCCCACTCAGCCATGGTCCCCGACGGAGGGTAACCCTCGCCGGTGGACTCGTACTCCGAGTCCGTGGGTGGCTCCTCACCTGAAAAACACTTAAGCAGCAACCATGAGCACGAAGGCTCAACAAGGCTTAACCGACTCACCTAAGCATGAAACTCTACATGAGGTATACCAAGACATAGGTTAGTAGCATTTCAGCAAAACGACACGCCTACATGTTCATCCTTAGTTCATCTTTTAGCAACAAGTTAACAGTTCATGAAATCTGAAATTTAGTAAGCAGTATTTGGTGGCACACATGTAGCAATACAATTATATCAATCAGCATCATTGAATCAACATATTTCATCCATTAGTCTACGTTACGACACAGTGAACAAGCGGTACTCGTAACCGCGAGGGACGGCGAATCGACTCGATATACACCTGCAGGGAAACCCAAAGAGCACGTCTCATACGCCCACCCGTGGAGCTGCACAGCACGCTCACTCGATGTCGTACGGGACAACCTTTCACCCAACAGCCCAAACGTCGAACCGGTCGCACCGAAACGAGCAGGAGGTTCCCCACATGGAGCATCTCTCTATGCCCGTTGGCAGATTTCCACCTTGCTGCCCTCAACCTACACCTATAAATCGGTGCGTTATGCCTCGACGCCCGGAGGTTTAGGCTACATCGGTTTATCGGGGCCCATATATCCGATATGCCTTCGGTACGTTCAATACTTATTCAGCAGGGCCGCACACGGATCGGTCCTCAATTGACACGGGCAGGGATGCGCACACAAGACTCCCTCTTGCTGCGCCCTAGCCCCTGCCTAGTCTCATTTTCATTACTAAAGTGATCTCGCGTCACTCAACCGAACCCGTGTGTCCCAATGCCTATCTCGCGAGTAGATTCCAACTACTCGACTTGTACCGAAGTCCTATGACTCATTAAGCATAGCCTGTCTACTCGAGGTCTTAGACACTACCCTCACTCTTTTAGGAACCTTTGGTTAGCTAAGTGGGGTTCCATTCATCCTATACCTAATGCACATACATACTTCATATGACACATGTAAACAAAGTAAGACTTATAAAAAGGGTTAATGCAAACCGGGGCTTGCCTTGTTGCTGCTGGTCAGGGGTTAGTTCTTCGTCCGGAAGAAGGAAGTCCAGCACTTCCGGAGTCTCTTCTTCAATGGCTACACGTCGAATATAATACTACATGTAAACTTTAATGCAATGTGTAAACTTGAATACTTATTTACTACTAACTCTAGCTAACCCTCCCCTTTGGTTCTGAAATTTTTATTGTGGCTTGGCAGGGTCCTAACCAGAGTCTTGACCAAGTTTCATTTGAAACAGAGTTCATTTGCACCTTGTACAAATAAAAGCCCATTTGGTCAATATTTGAGCCTCTAACTAATTCCAGGGGTTTTCATGGCTCCAACCATTACTTTCTGGAAACTAGACTTTAAGATGGTTCTACTGGAGTTGGTTTCATGTCATTTGAAGAATTCTACAGAAAGTTATGTCCTAATTAAGATTGGAGAAAATCTGAAAAATGTTTGTGTACATTTTTCTATTTTCTCTGGGCAGTTCCCTTAATCACCCAATTAGGGTAACTAAATGAACTTGGATGAGTCTGAAAATTTTACTGGGATTCAGGTATTTTCCAATGAACCTTTCAGCCAAATTTCAGAATTTTTCATAAAGTGGTTCTCCCGATAAAATTCCCAACAGTTTAAACTTTAGGGATTTAATTCTAGAAAACTATTCTCTTTCATGAGCTGAATTTGGTATTGCTGGAAAGTACTCAGAATCCTGAGTTCAGCAAAATTTGGTTCATTGAATTTGGAGCTTCCTACACCAAATTATGAATTTCTAAAACTTGAGCTAATCCCTGAATTATTTTCCTACAGAAAATCCCCTCCCGCGCTAAACCAGAGGCTGACAGCAGGGCCCGCCCGTTTAAATTGAACAAACCGCGCGCTCGCGCGCGATTAGCACAGGGGCTGACAGGTGGGGCCGCGCCCTTCGTCTACCTCCCGACGTCGCTGCCCCGAGCCGCCGGAGCTCCGGCGAGGTCAGCGTTCCCGGCGATCTAGCTCACCGGAGCCGACGAGACTCGCCGCCCCCATGTAATCTCGGGTGCTGAACCCGCTGGACACCATGTCGCCACCGGCTAACCGCCATAGCTCGCCGGCGACGAGCCCTATGCCTCTGTGCTACCTCGGCAACGTGTTCCCGCCCTTCTGACCATCTCCTTCGTGCGCTAATCGCGTCGCCACACTCAGGGAAACCTCGGGAAACTCGGCATGAGCTCTGTTGGGCCCTAAACGGCCGGCAACCCAGACCTCACCGGCGACCCCCTCCTCCGCCATACTGTCCTAGGGTGGACTTAGGGTTCCGGTGGTGATTTCCTTCCGGTTTTCGATCGAGAAGGGTCGCCAGAACCTCTAGATGCTCTCTCACAGCTCCGTTCGACCTCCCACCCACTAAGCTTCCCGAATTTCTCCTAAAACTAATCGGGTCCCGAAAGGAGTTACCCGTCCTAAACTGGAAAATTCTCTGCGCACAAAGATCGAACCTTGGAACGGTTTGCGCGGTGGTCTTGAGGACGAGCTAGCGCTTCACCTTCCTATGGAGGTCAAAGCCGGAAGATGATCACAGCTGGGGTGGCATACGATCGGAGCTCGGGCGACTAGGCTGCTGGTTATGGAACTCGCGAAAATCAGCAACTCGCCGGCGGTCTCGGGCCTTTTATAGGCCCCTGAGGCCAGTGGAGAGCGCGACACCTGCTGTGCCACCTCCTCTGCCAAAGCAGGAGCTGGCCGGCCGAGGTGGTCAGGCGCCGACGCTGGCTGCAGCTGGCGAGCGCGCTCGGTCGAGGAAGTCGGCTGAGGAGACTTCTGTGCTAAGTCTACTGACCAGTGGGCCTCCCCTCTAATTCTTTTGTTTTTCCAATTTTCGGAATTCTGTTGTGCCAAAATATCCTCAGCTACTCACAATTTAATGTGAGACTTAGTCACCAAGTCTTGATTTAAATTTGCATTCTCAAATTTGAACTGTGTTTGGCTAAATTTGCTGCATGTTTAAACTGAAATTCAAATTCAGTTTTGAATTCTTGCAAATTTAGCTCTTGACAAGATGAACTCCAATGAGGATGAAAATTGGTGGGCTTACTCAGAAAAATGTGCTGAGTTTGAATATGAAGCTAACTTTTGAATTTGAGTGGTGAAAGTTGCTGCAATTTGAATTCACATTCAAATTGGCCTCTTTTTCAATCACCTCCAAAAGTGCCTCAAAAAGTGTTGGATTTACATGAAATTTGGCTTGAACCTTCCCCAGACTTTTCAAGTCCTAGGGGTGAGCTCAAGCTCTCATGTTCATGTGTAGAAATTCTACTTTGTGAAAGTGTAGGCTTTCCCCTCTAATTACCCTTTTGATGGAGGTTACTTGCTCTTCACACTTTTTCCTAAGATATCCACAATAAAAACTGTGGTGTTGTGAGGTGAAGAGAAAATTTTGCACGTCCCTTTTCTTGGGCTTTTACACTCGGCTTGCGCGACGAGAAAACTGAGTTGCTGCGGATGCTAGTGCAACAGAATGCGTCCCGTCAGGGAGGACACCAAGACAATGGGCAACGCCAGCCCCAGCAAAGTTCATATTCAGATTTGCTGGCGACCCATCCACTGGTCTTTACGGAGGCTGAAGAGCCTCTAGAGGCGTACAGCTTCATCCGCACTCTTGAGGCAAAGTTCGGTTTGCTACGCTGCACCGAACATCAGAAGGCGTTGTATGCAGCGCAACAGCTTCAAGGGGAATCCGGTACATGGTGTGCGAACTACACCACCTCCTTACCGGCTGGCCATGCCATCACGTGGACAGAGTTCCGGGAGGTGTTCCGTGCCTATCACATACCTCCCGGTGTTATGGAGAGCAACCTCCAGGAGTTCCTGGCGCTGAAACAAGGCGGGAGGAGTGCTCATGAGTAATCCAGGTCATTCAACCGGCTGGCACAGTATGCGCCAGGATTTCTTGGAACGGAGGAAGACAAGCGAAACGTGTTCTTCCAGGGCCTGAATTCCAAAATGAAGGTCCATCTCGCCCAAAGCAATCGTGGCACATTCAACGACCTTGTTAATGCCGTGATTTTACAAGAAAATACTCAGCACGGTTCTGATAAGAGGAAATGCAGCGCGCTGACAAGCAGCAGTGGTGGGGCACCACAAAAATACCGTGTGGTGTATCGCTCACCATCCGGTCAAAGATGGCAGCCACCGGTGCGACCACCTCAGTTTCACGGTCGACAATATAATGCGCCAAGCTTCCGACCGTCGTATCCACCACAGCAACAGCAGCAGCAAATGATGGTTCCACGTGCACCTCTGTTTCAACCGCGTGCACCGGGATTCCGTTCTAAATTCGGAGGGACCCCGACACCTTACACGTGTTTCACGTGTGGCGTGTCGGGCCTATTGCGAAGGACTGCCCCAAGCAGCAACAGGGTAGGGGTGCAGCACCGTATCAGGGTGCAAATCAGCCCCATAATCAGCCCAGGAAACCAGCACAAAAACCCGCAACGTCCACCACTTAGCCATCGAAGACGTGCCGTAAGGCGAACCCGTCCTCGCGGGTACGTTTCCTTATTTAGATCATCCCGTAGTCATACTTTTTGACTCCGGTGCCACCCATAATTTCATAAGTCAATCTTATGTTCTTAAGTATCAATTGCCTATCATTCCCACAAATAGTTCATACTTGATATGCATCTCCGGGTGGGAAAATAACAGCTTATTGGATGGTCCATAGAGCACCATTACAATTGGGTGAGAATCTATATCCAACTTCTCTAATTATGTTAGAGAGTCAAAAACTTGATGTCATTTTAGGAATGTCATGGCTACATCGCCATGGTGCTGTTCTTGACATCATTCCACATATGGTTCATTTAAACTCCCCACTTCATGAACCACATGTTCTGATTCTTGACCGTTTGGTTCAAGAAGCTCCATCCACATATAACACGGAAGCCACAAACCTTGAGGATATTTGTGTGGTCCATGAATATCCGGATGTCTTTCCGGATGATCTCCCGGGCATGCCACCCGAAAGGGATGTTGAGTTCAAGATCGTACTTGTACCCGGGACGACACCGATATCCGGAGACCGTATAAGATGGCTTCGAATGAGCTAGCTGAATTGAAGGAGCAGCTCAATGATTTAATGAAGAAGGGTTCCATTCGACCGAGTTCCTCGCCATGGGGATGCTCGGCACTGTTTGTGAAGAAGAAGGATGAGCCCTGAGGTTGTGTGTGGATTACCGACCTCTCAACGCCGTCACCATCAAGAATAAATATCCACTGCCCTGCATCAATATTCTCTTCGATCAACTTGTGGGTGTGAGTGTATTTTCGAATATGGATCTTCACGCCGTATATCATCAAATCAAGATCCGAGCGGAGGACATTCCAAAGACGGCCTTCTCGACGAGATATGGGCTATATAAATACCTCGTCATGTCCTTTGGCCTCACCAACGCCCCGGCACATTTCATGTATCTCATGAACTCAGTGTTCATGCAGGAGTTGGACAAGTTCATGGTAGTGTTTATCGATGACATCTTGGTTTACTCCAAGTCTGAAGAAGAACACGCCGAACACCTGCATATCGTGCTCCAATGATTGCGAGACCATAAGCTTTATGCCAAGTTCAGCAAGTGCGAGTTTTGGATCAGCCAAGTGCCACTTCTTGGTCATATTATTTCTGCGGAAGGCATTGCAGTTGATCCAAGCAAAATCAAGCAAGTGCTGAAATGGAAGTACCCCACATCTGTCCATGAAGTCAGGAGTTTCCTCGGTTTAGCGGGATATTATCGGAGATTCATACTGAATTTCTCCAAGCTTGCTAAGACAATGACCGAATTGTTGAAGAAGGGGGTCAAATATTTTGGAACTCAGCATGTGAAGGAGCTTTCCAAGCATTGGTGAAGCATCTTACAACAGCCATGATGTTAGCTCAAGCGGATACCACTAAGCACTTTGACATGTATTGTGATGTGTCCGGCATCGGGCTTGGCTGTGTATTGATGCAAGGAGGAAGAGTGGTCACCTATGGCTCACGTCAACTTTGTAACCATGAGCAGCACTATCCGACTCTTGATATTGAGCTCGCTGCTGTGGTGTTGGCATTGAAAATGTGGAGGCACTATTTACTTGGGAACTTAGTGCACCTCTACACCGACCACAAGAGTCTAAAATTTATATTCACTCAAAAGGAGTTGAATATGCGGCAAAGGAGATGGCTAGAGATGATCAAAGACTATGAGATCGAGATTCACTACCATCCCGGAAAGGCAAACGTGGTTGCCGATGCCTTAAGCCGCAAATCTCACGTCAACCATTTGTCCATCACCCACTTGAAGAGGACGAGCCGAGTTTGTACTTGGTTCCATATGGGGCATTATATAATCTTGCTCTCGTCCCTACCATACGAGAGGAGATTATGGAAGCTTAGAAGAAAGACATGGGAATGTCGCACATTCGGAGAAGAATGAAGAATGGCGAAATGAAATGCTTTCGAAGGGATGAATACGACACTCTATGGTTTAAAGACCGTATAGTGGTACCCCGTGACATGAAGCTTCGGAATAAAATCTTGGACGAAGCTCATTTGTCCAAGTATTCTATTTATCCAGGCAGCAACAAGATGTACCAAGATCTGAACCAGGTTTTGGTGGACAGGATGAAATGAGAAATCACAAAGTACGTGTCCGAATATGATACGTGTCGGCGGGTGAAAGCCGACCATATGCGTAAGGCCGGACAGAGCAAGCATTGAACATTCCGGCGTGGAAGTGGGAGGATATCAGCATGGACTTCGTAGTTAGTTTACCTCTCACGTCTCACAAGCATGACTCGATTTGGTTAATAGTCGATCGACTAACCAAGTCGACTCATTTTATCCCCGTTCATACAAAGTACATGGCCAAGCAATATGCGGAGTTGTATATCGCAAGGATATTTTGCTTGCATGGTGTTCCCCGCTCCATTATTTCAGATCACGGTGCGCTGTTCGTCGCTCGGTTTTGGGAACAGCTGCACGCATCATTAGGGACCAAACTGATCCGCAGCTCCGCGTATCACCCGCAGACGGATGGTCAAACCGAACGGGTGCATCAAGTGCTTGAAGACATGCTACAAGCTTGTGCCATCCACCACGGCAAAATTGGGACGATCATTCGCCGTTGATGGAGTTTTCTTACAACAATGACTATCAAGCTGTGAGACCTATGTGTGCTGAATACATTGGCTTTGACGATAAAAGTTTTGAATACTACCAAAACACCTGTTTAACAAGGTCCCACTCTAGGTCCGAGCTCCTGCAAGGTCCGACGATAGGTCCGACTTCTTTTGGGTAGTTCCGGCAAGGTCCGACGTAAGGTCCGACTTGCTTTGTCTAGGTCTGACTTATTTTGGCTAGGTCCGACTTGTTTTTGCTAGCTCTGGTGCTAGGTCCGACTAGCTTTGGTAAGTTCCGTGCTAGGTCCGACTAAGCTTTAGTAAGCTCCGGCGCTAGGTCCGACTAGCTTTGGTAAGCTCCGGTTCAAGGTCCGGTTAGCTTTGGTAAGATTCGGAGCTTGATTGCAATGGTTCTGCTTTTAACTTGCAATGTTTCGAACTTGCTTTACTCTTATGGAAAGTTTGCTTAGTATTATTTTACTAAGTTTTTGGTGTGTTTTGGTGGTTATGGCTGATATCATTTTGCTATGGTTTACAACATGCTTATGTGAGGTGCTCACGTAAGATGTTGTAGTTTCGGAACTAACGAGAGTCAAGTTGAGGACTTGTGCTCGGAAGTATTGGTTGTTTATTCATGTGCAGGTGTTGCTTGAGTTCAAGACATGGCTGGTGACAGGATCCATTGAACTAGTCTTATGAAGAAGATGAGGTTCAACAACCAAGTTCGGGAGGAATTGTGGTTGAGTTGATCGGGAGGTCGCGCAACATGTTTGGATCAAGAACAATGCATATGAAGGTATCGTGGACGTTGTTGGAAGGTGTTTGCACGTGTGCAAGGAGTGCATGGACGTAGAAACATGGTTCCAAGGCGTGGTGAAGAGATATGGAAGTGGAGATATGGTTGAAAAGGTTCAACCGGCTGGATTTTACGTTCAGGCTGCGGCTGAGGCGGTTATGGTTTGTTTATGGAATGTTTCGAGTTGGTTATAACAGGATTTCGTGTTAGGCATGAAGTAGAGTTGTTTTAGTAATGTTTGGGACGTTCCTAAGGTGTTTGGAAGTCTTAAGATTTGCTTCTATCTGCGTGTAGAAGAGTCTTGAGCAGTATTGGAAAGTTACAGATTGAATCCAAGTAGGAGTAGGAGTCCTAGTTTGAATTGGATTGGCCATAGAGCTGGTTATATAAGCAAGGGAGGACAAGACTCGTAGAGTGCACGACTTTGGGGTTGTTCCTCTTGTGTTTTGATAAACAAAATTCGTATTCTAAAGGAACTTTTGTGCCTTGTTCGTCCGACTTGTTTCAGACAAGTTTTTCTCGTCGAGTTTCTGTTTAGCACTACCTTGCTTCGGTGGTTTTATCATAACTCGAGTTTTACAGATTCAATTGATGTGATTATTTTTGGATAGTATTCACAACTTGATTATATATCATCTGTGAAAATATCAGGGTCATTGAATTTGTGATTTCTGATCTACACGAGTTTCTTTGCAGTATTCCAGAACTGTTTTTCTCGCATAGGAGAGATTGACCTTTGTTCGATCTTTCGATCGTAACTTGAGTTTCTCTCAACGGATTTTCATGATTCTTGTTGTGACGTCTTTGTGACTTGATTCTCTACAATCTATTTGTCACAGTTGAACACGTTTAGATTAGTCGCATACATGGTTTCTTTAAAGATCGGTTTTCTGCTGAGTGGTGTTTTGTTGCTTCCGCTGAAAAGTTTTTATCTACCATTCACCCCCCTCTGGTAGCTTTACACGTGTTCCTCGATCCTACAATTGGTATCAGAGCCAGGTTGCACTAATCTTTGTGATTTGCACATGTTTTGACTAATCATCATGGAGAAATACTCCGCCAAACCTTGTGTGTTTAGTGGTATTGATTTTCAGGTTTGGAAGGCACGCCTGGAAGCTTTCATCCAGGCGCAAGGCTTTGCAATATGGGAAAAGGTGTACAAGCCTTACGATGTGCCTTCAAATGATCAAGTCACGGCTACAAACATGAGAGATGTCGACAACAACAACAAGGCTCGGAACTTGATCATACAAGGACTAACTCAGAGCGACTTCGACAGTGTTGCACACCTCCGATCGGCGTACGATGTGTGGAGAGCACTTTGTGACTACCACGAAGAATCCAACACGATCAAGGAGGTAAGACAGGATATGTTCAAGAAAGAATACATGCACTTTGATATGCAACCCGCTGAGTCCATTGATGACCTTTTTGCTCGCTTTAATAAAATTATCAGCAACTTGCGTAGCATCAATGTTAATTTTTCAGATGCTAAAAATGCTAGGCAATTACTAAGTGCATTAGACATGTCAATTTGGGAGATGAAAGTAACATCCATACGTGAATCCACTGTCATGAGTACTCTTACATTAGATGTGCTTTATTCTAAGCTAAAAACTCATGAAATTGACATTATATCACGTAAGAACCCAAATAAGACTATTGCATTTGTCTCACAATGTGATATGCCTAGCTCTGGCCAATCATCTAGCAATACACTTGCTTTGCTGTCTTCACTAACCCTGGAACAGATTGAGGAGTTTCTAGAGGAGGAGCTAGTACTTCTTTCTACTAGGTTCTCAAAAGCATTGCAAAATGTGAGAACTAGAAGGAGAGGAAGCTCCAGACCTCAACGGTGCTTTGAATGTGGTAAGACAGGACACTTTCGTACAGATTACCCTAACCTTTCAGGTCCTTATAACCGTGATGAAAAGCAGAATAAAGTCAAGTCCTCTTTTGGCAACACCAACAAGAAAAAGAAGGTTTTTACAGGACGCAAACTGATAAACAGTTTCATCACCGCACTTCAAGAACTTGGCTCGAGTGATGTAGACATTGGAAGTGATGAAGATGAAGATGATCTGGAAAACTTGTGCCTCATGGCGGGCAAATCAAATTCAAGTATGGAGGATGCAGAACACAACAGTGACAACGAAGAGGTATGTCCTACTTGCGAAGAAATGTGTGATGCTATTTCTCGTGCCACTATTATTGTTAAGAAAAAGGACAAAAAGCTTAGGGACAATGCTGTTAAAATTGAGTCACTAGAATCTGAAATTAATCGTTCAAAATCCTTGATTCCTAGTGATGATTCTTGTTCCTCATGTGATTTAATATATGAATAATTGTCCTCTCTAAGAAGTGCACACACCTCCACACTTGATAAACTTGAACTTGAAATCGAAAAGAACAAAAAGCTTGCTGCACTTAATGATAAAAACTTGAAAGATGCTTGTTGTTCTACAACTGATTTTCATTGTTCTACTTGCGATGATCTTGATAAGAAACTACAACATGCTATGAAAGAAATTTCTATATTGAACAATGCTTTACGTTCTCATGAAGTTAAATATTGTTCCAGTTGCAAATTAAAAGGAAAAACTTCATGTGAAAATTGACTTGATCTATCAAATAAACTTGATAACATACATAGGACATTAGATCGGTTTTATAATGGGAATAAGAACCTAAACTTGCTACTGAAATCTTCCAAGTCTTGCAATGATAAAACTGGTTTAGGTTTTGATTCACATGCTCATGCTATTGAACATCCACCTAAAATTGTAAAATCATTAGGAAGTTATTTGATTCAAACAGTTCCTAAACAAAAAGAAGTGGTTTTTAAATCTGCAGGAGTGTTGTCACATTCAGTTTCAAATAAGCATACTGCATGCTCATCAAGACATGAACACAAAGTTAAATTTCATTGTACCTATTGTGGTAGAGATGGCGATGTCATAGATTTTTGTTATAGACTAGCTAAACAACATAAAAAGGAAATAATGCAAGCTAGATCTTATAACTCTCATGCAAAATTTGCTGCACATACTAAACTGAATGTCAAGAACATGCAACCTGCTGTTATGAGTCAGAAATATTCAAAGTTTACCTCCGGAGCTTCAGTTTTTGCCTCCGGACCTTCTGTTTTTGCCTCCGGAGCTAATGATTTTCATGCTACACAAGTAACACCTCATAGGTCAGTAGTTAAGAACAAAAAATCTCAACTTTGACTCATAAACCTGCTGTTTTATCTCAGCTTTCGCATGTTATTCCTGCTGGACGTCGTGTGACTCAGTACTGGATTCCTAAATGCCTTTTAACTAACCCCAGTATTGAGTCATCGATGTATTGTGCTTCTATGTAGGTTACACGCTTGAGGAAGGAGAACATTTGGATTGTGGATTCAGATTGCTCACGCCACATGACCGGTAACAAAGAATGGTTCTCCTCTCTCTCTTTTGTGTCACGTGTAGAGAATGTTACTTTTGCCGATAATTCTTCAACTCCTATAATTGCTAAGGGTTTGGTTAGAGTAAATGATCACTACACTTTGAAGGATGTGGCACTTGTCAAAATTTTGAAATACAACTTGCTTTCTATTTCACAATTGCTAGATGAAAATCTGGAAATTATTTTCAATAAAAACTGCTGCAAAGTTGTAGGTTCAAATAGTGAGCTTATCTTTAACATGTCTCGGTTTGGAAGAGTTTTTAAAGCTGATTTTGATATGTCTTCCTCTAACCATAGATGTCTAGTTGCAAATGATTCCAAAGATTTATATTTTTGGCATCGTAGACTTGGTCACGTAGGCTTTGATCATCTCACGCGTGTTAGTGCTCTTGATCGCATATGTGGGCTGCCTAAGCTTAAAGGGGACAAAGAAATTGTGTGCTCTTCTTGTAGACATGCTAAGATGGTTGCAGGTTCACATGCTCCTCTCACAATGACCATGAAAACTGAACCGGGTCAACTTTTACACCTTGACACCGTAGGACCTTCACGTGTTCAATCCTTCGGAGATAAATGGTATGTTCTTGTGATTGTTGATGACTATTCTAGATACTCTTGGGTTTACTTTATGGCATCTAAGGATGAATCTTTTAGTCACTTTAGAACTTTATTTCTTAGATTATCAATTGATCACCCAGGATCTTTAAGAGCAATTAGAAGTGATAATGGAACCGAATTTAAAAATCAATCGTTTGATCACTTTTGTGCTAAAAATGCAATAGATCGTCAATTTTCTTCACCATATGTGCCTCAACAAAACGGTGTTGTAGAGAGAAAGAACAGAACCTTAGTTGAGATGGCTAGGACTATGCTTGATGAATATCAAACTCCTAAGAAATTTTGGGCTGATGCAATTGCAACCGCTTGTTATGTCTCAAATCATGTTTTCTTGCGAGCCAAGCTAGGTAAAACACCATATGAGCTCATGTTTGGACATAGGCCTAGTGTCACACACTTTAGGGTCTTTGGTTGCAAATGTTTTGTTAAGAAACATGGTAATCTTGATAAATTTGAAGCTAGATCTGTTGATGGCATGTTTCTTGGTTATCCATCTCATACTAGAGGCTACCGTGTGCTTTTACTTGATACTAACAAAATTGTGGAGACTTGTGAGGTTTACTTTGATGAAGCTAGCTCAGGTACTAGTTCAAATATTGCAGGTCTGGATCCATATCTGCGGAGGGAGAGTATTTTCGTTAAATAAGAGGAAGAAGTGGTGCTGCTGCCCGAAAATTCAGCAGCTAATGACATTGTTCCAGCCCCTGATCTTGATTCACAGCCAGCACCGACGACCAATATTGCTCGTCCAGATCCTCCTCACGTCACAAGCTCATCTATTTGTGATGAACATGAAGAAGAAGAAGCTTGTGAATTGTCCACTCCCCTCCGGATTCTCAAAAGTCATCCTCCACAACAAATTATTGGAAGCTTGCATGAACGAGTTACAAGATCCAGGTTTTTTTACCCCAATTCTAATGCTCATTATGCTTTTGTTGCTTCTTTGAACCCAAAGATATATCACACGCACTCACTAATGAATCTTGGATTATTGCCAAGAAGAGTTAGAAAATTTTGAAAGAAATAATGTTTGGAAACATGTACCTCCACCTCAAGGTCAAACTTTAATTGGAACTAAATGGGTGTTTAAAAATAAACAAAGTTAGAATGGGGTTGTGGTTAGGAATAAGGCTAGGTTGGTTGCTCAAGGTTTCACACAAGTTGAAGGTCTAGATTTTGATGAAACTTTTGCTCCTGTTGCTAGATTAGAAGCCATAAGAATTTTGTTAGCTTTTGCTGCATCTAAAGGTTTTAAGCTATATCAAATGGATGTTAAAAGTGCTTTTCTTAATGGCTACATAGATGAGGAGGTTTATGTCAAACAACCACCTGGTTTTGAAATCCAAATTTTCCTAATCATGTTTACAAACTGTCCAAAGCCTTGTACGGTCTCAAACAAGCCCCTAGAGCATGGTATGATAGGTTAAAAACATTCTTACTTGAAAAGGGGTTTACCATGGGCAAGGTTGATAAAACTCTTTTTGTGCTTAAGCATGGCAATGACTCATTATTCGTTTAAGTGTATGTGGATGATATTATCTTTGGTTGTGCTTCTCATGATATTGTGTCCAAGTTTTCAGCTATGATGAGTTCATAATTTGAGATGAGTATGATGGGAGAACTCACGTACTTTTTGGGGCTGCAAATCAAGCAAACCAAGGAGGGTACCTTTGTGCATCAAACAAAGTATACAAAAGATCTCCTAAGGCGCTTCAACATGGACAAAAGCAAGCCTCTTCGGACACCAATGGGAACAGCAACAACACTTGAACTTGATGAATATTGTGATCCCATTGATCAAAAAGAATATAGAAGCATGATCGGATCACTTTTGTATCTCACGGCATCAAGACCGGACATACAATTCAGCATATGTCTTTAGCACGTTTTCAAGCCTCCCCACGTGCTTCACATCGTCAAGTCATCAAAAGGATTCTCAGGTACTTACATGGAACTCAAGAATTTGGCATTTTTCTTCCTTCTTCCTCAACCATTACTTTGAAAGCTTTTTCCGATGCTCATTTTGGGGGTTGTAGGATTGATAGGAAAAGTACTTCTGGTGCTTGTCATTTTCTTGGTAATTCACTTGTTGCTTGGTCCTCTAGAAAACAAAGTTCAGTTGCACAATCCACAGCCGAATCTGAATATGTAGCTGCTGCTAGTGCTTGCTCACAAATTCTTTGGATTGTTCAAACACTTAATGACTATGGGGTTGATCTAGATAGTGTTCCACTGTTTTGTGATAACACTAGTGCCATTTGCATTGCTAAAAACCCCGTGCAACATTCGAGAACTAAGCACATATTGGTTCAAACTTTCTACACATAAGATAACACATGAGAGGTTGTTCAAAAACCAACTTAGAGTCATTTACATGTTTGGACCCTAGTTGGATTAAGACCACTGAGTTGAAGTACTCAAGTGCAATGGGCGGGTTTGAAAATCAGAATTTGAACTAATGTCCAACTCAAAATTCAAATGAGGGGAGGACATAATGGTGATTCAAAACAGTGGTATTCAGACTCTTGGTTGCAGCAGCTAACACAAGAATCAAATTGCATATTTGGATTCCTTAGGTCCAAATTAGTGGGTAGGCAAAGTTTCAGTAATTTTTTGAAAAGGTTTGCTACCCATTTTCCAAAAAGGATTCAAATGCGCAAAGAATTCAAATATACATTTGAATTTGGGGGAAACTTACCAAACTATACGAATGTAGCTCAGTTTGAGACTCCAAACATTTGAATTGATCACTTGCCAAGTTTTGGGGATCTTTTGAGAGATGAGGGGGTACTGACCAGTGGGGCCCACATGTCATTGGGGATTAAAAATGCACAAAGATCAGCAGCCTTCGGGGTTAAGTCTTGCACTCGAAACAAAGCCGAGGTTTCCACCGTGAGCCACCGAGAAGCACCGGGCGACAGCTCCTGCTCTTCCCTCTTGCGCTGGCGAGCTCCTCGTGGGGAGTATTAACTCTCAGCCGTGCCCCAGCTCGCCACAGCACCGAGACGACCCCCAGCGCCCGTCCTCTCGCACGACAGAACACCGAGGAGCAGCCGCCGTGATCAATTCGCTCGGGAGCAATTTCCTCTCGCGTGCAAGCGTCGGAAACCCAGCAAAACAGAATTCCCAGACATCCCACGACTTCCCCGCACCAGTTCCAGTCGAGCTAAGCCACCGCGACCGGAGAAAACGGTGTTCTTCGCGGCGGCCGGGAAGAACCGAGCACAGGTGCTCCCGTGGACAGCTCGGCAGAGGGCTTGTCACGGCCCAGCAAGAGCGGTTTTGGACGCGCCAAGACTCCAAGCTGCTCGACCCCAAAGCCTGGACCAAGTGACTGATCATCGCCGGTGTATTTCGCAAAATACTTTCAGCCGGTGCAGAACCACCTTCTGGTACGAAACCCGCAAATTCCCGACTTATAGTTGCTTAGAGCCCATCAAACTGCACTCACAGGAGCTAGACTTGACGGCGCCCAAGTTTACTTCGCAACCCTAGCTTGATTATGGCTGTAGCGGGCGTATTTTTCGTTTTTCCAACCGCGGTTATGGCGGGAAGGATCGGGCTCACGGTGACAGCTAGGTTGGAGCTTTCCCCGAGCCTTTGCATGGCCCTGTCAACCTTCCCTGGGATTCCCCGGTGCTGTAGAACACTTTCACCAAGGTTTTGGCGGGCTAGAAGCGTCGGGTGACATAGCCGAAGTGACCCCGAGCCGCTGCATCGTCGCCGGCTAGGTTAGGGCCACCACCGGCCGGGGAAGATGGTGCCATCGTGTTCAGCGCACGAATTTAGGCCCTGTCAGCGAGGGAGAGCGCAGGAGCTGGCCGGACAGCAAGTATCAGCGCGACTCCGGCGAGCCCGGCGGCGCGCGGGCGCGGGAGCGCGAGGAAGAAGACGAGTCGGCCGGGCCTGCTCGTCAGTCGCTCAGTAAACAGTGTGGGGATTTTCTGTTGCACCGGATCCTCTGTGACAACGCGGAGAACAGTCCTGTGGCCCCATGTGGTGTATCCGAGGGGGTGACACGTGGGGCCGGGCCCGCTCTCAAGGATTTGAACTTTTCCCGGTTAATTCAAATTCCAGAATTTCTCCAAACTTTAGAACCTCATAACTTTTGCTAGGAAGCTCCAAATTTAGTGATTCAAATTGGGTTGGATTCATCTTGCATAGCTATATCCAAATATGCAACCCAATTTGTATAAAACCCATTATTTGATTCTGGAAAATTCTTTAAAGCTTTTCAGCAAAAGAATTTTAGAGGGAGTTTGGTTCATCGAAAAATCGTCAAATTTTGCCATAATATTCTTTGGGCTGGTAGTGAGCCCGTGTAAAAGTTTCGGACCATCTGGAGCTGATTTGTTTAGGGCAATTCAGATTTGAATGTGCTGTGTTCAATTGAATACAGAAACATTTTCAGAGAATTTCCAAAACTTGGAAATTTAGTTCTGGACAGACCTTAGCTCCAAAAATGCTAGAACAATTCATGCAAACTCTATGAGCTATAATTGAAATTGTAGTTCACTAAGTTTGGCATGAACAGTGGTGTTATCTCAGAATAATTCTTCTTTGCTTATTTGCTAAGAAAATTATTCTGAACAAACCACTCAATGAAAAGTGCTAAGCTTTGGTCCAGAGGGTTTTCTTGTGACAAGAAACTCAGATGAAAATTCTCAGATCCATTGGAGCTCTGGATCACCCGTGTTCTGTTTAACCACTTGAGGTGATCATTATAGAAGGGGAGGAAAACCACTTAGCCCTTAATCATGTGCTTAGGTCCAAACCAAACCACTAGCCCCAGTTTCATTTTAAATTCTTAAACAGAGTTCCAGTTGTTAAAAACTTGTTAGTAGAACTGATAGCAGGATCATTACAATTAACTTATGTGCATATTCATTAACGTGTAGTCGCTGAAGGCGAGGAGACTCCGGAGGTGCTCGACTTCCTCCTTCCGGACGAAGACCTAACTACTGACCAGCAGCAACAAGGCAAGCCCCGGTTTGCATTAAGCCTTTTATAAAGTTTTTACTTTGTTTACATACGTAGTGTGAAGTGTGTACGTGCATTAGGTGTAGGATGGATGAATACCCAACTGCATAACCAGAATTTTCCACAAGAGTGAGGGTAGTGTCTAGAGCCTCAAATAGACAGTCTATGCTTAATGATGCATAGGACTTCGTTACAAGTCGAGTAGTTGGAATCTACTCGCGAGTTAGGTTTGGGACACACGAGTTTGGTTCGAGTGATGTGAGATCACTTTAGTAATGAAAATGAGACTAGGCAGGTGCTAGGGCGCAGCAAGAGGAAGTCTTGTGTGCGAAGCCCTGTCTGTGTCGATTGAGGACTGATCCGCGTGTGGCCCTGCTGAACAAGAATTGAACGTACCGAAGGCATATTGGATATATGGGCCCTGATAAACCGATGTAGCCTAAACCTCCGGGCATCGAGGCATAGCACACCGATTTATAGGTCTAGGTTGAGGGCAGCAAGGTGGAAATCTGCTAACGGGCATAGAGAGACGCTCCGTGTAGGGAACCTCCTGTCCGTTTCGGTGCGACCGGATCGATGTTTGGGCTGTTGGGTGAAAGGTTTTCCCGTACGACATCGAGTGAGCGTGCTGTGCAGCTCCACGGGTGGGCGTACGTGACGTGCTCTTTGGGTTTTCCCTGCGGGTGTATATCGAGTCGATTCGCCATCCCTCGCGGTGACGAGTACCACTTGTTCACTACGTCGTAACGTAGATAATTCATAGAATGTTATGCTTCAATATTGCTGTTATGATATAATGGTATTGCTACATGTGTGCCACCAAATATTGCTTACTAAATTTCAGATTCCCGAACTGTTAACTTGTGGCTAAAAGATGAACTAAGGATGAACTTATAGGCGTGTCCATTTGATGCACTGTTACTATCCTATGTTCATTGTACACCTCATGTAGAGTTTCATGCCTAGGTGAGTCGGTTAAGTCTTGTTGAGCCCTCGTGCTCAAGGTTGCTGCTTAAGTGTTTTTCAGGTGAGGAGCCACCCACGGACTCGGGTTACGAGTCCACCAGCGAGGGTTGCCCTCCGTCGGGGACCACAGCTGAGTGGGAGCCGTACACGCCGCGCTGAGCTGAGACGTGCAGCTAGTGTGGGTTGCCCTAGGGCTGGGCAACCGACTTTTGCTAGATAGGCGGGCGTGAGTTGTATAATTTAGACTTCCGCTGTGTAATATAAAGACACTAGTTTGTAACTGAGTAGTGTACTACTTTGTACAGTTCCAGTTGTTTTTCCCATGTAATATATTGTGTCCTTATGACGTGTGCTGTCAGGTGTCGCATCGTGCGGCACCACCCTCTGCGATCCTGGATGAGCGGATCCCGGTCCGCCACAAATTACTTGGAGGCTAAGTCTCACATTCATTTGTTAGTAGCTGGGATATTTTCAGTGAAAACAGAGATGAAAAATCAGAAGAGAATTAGAGGGGAGGGGGCCCACTGGTCAGAAGGCTTAGAACCGAAGTCAATTCATGCAAGTCACTCGGCAGCCGACATTCACTGTGCGCCACCTCCTGCTCCAGCGCCTGAGCAAGGAGACACCGCACGTCTGTGCGGCACCTGGAAGTACCGGTTGCTGTGATCACTACGCGCTCAGGCCACGTGAACTCGTCCCCTCGCTCCCATCCCCTTCACTCACCGAAGCAAGTAGCCTCCGGTCGACCTCTCTGATCACCGGCGCCCGGGCGGCACAGACACTTTCTTGCCTGACGGGCTACATGAAAAAGGTCCATCCCGAGGTGCTGATCACAACCGTACCGACCTCGTTCTATCTCTCGCACGATCGGCAAAGAATTTGGTTGATTAGTGCATCGGTGTGTTTAGAACCGAGCCACACGAAATCAGGAAATTCGTAGCAATCAAGCCACTACCCTCTGGACCGAGCTATAGACATGATCTAGACTCACCCACGTGTCTCTAGGATCAAAAACCATCAAGTTTCATCGAGTCTTGGTGATGTTCTTCGAGATTTTTGCATCGGCGCCGATTTTCACCATAGGTCGCCAATGAGCTCGTAGTTGCAGCCTCGGTTGAGCTAATTTGAGTTCATGCCGGTGTTTAGGAGGTCACCACGGTTATGTAGGTAGAAATACCAAACATTTTGAGCCCTCCTAGCACGAGTGCGACGTTGCCGGCTGCCACCCGTCGCAGATGGGTTTCCGGTGACTGGGGTCCCCGGCCGACCACGGGGACGAGTTGCCCGTGGTCCAAAAGGGGGAGGCGGCAAGTTTCCGCGATGGGGAAGGTAGGAAAAGCGGGTTCCGAGAAGCTCACCGGAGAACACAGCCGCAGCGGGCCGTTGGCGCGAGGAGGAAGAAGGTACTGTATGGTGGGGCCCGCATACAGAGTTTAAACTTTTCTGGGATTTTCCAGTTTAGTTCAAACTTCAATTGCATATAACTTTTGCTAGGAAGCTCCAAATCCAGTGAACCAAATTTTTCTGAACTCAGAATTGAGTACTTTCCAGCAATACAAATTTCAGCTCATGAAACTTAATAGTTTTGCAGAATTAGTTCCCTAAAGTTTAATCTGTTGGGAATTTTATCTGGAGAATTACTTTATGAAAAATTCTGAAATTTGGCTGGGAGGTTAAATGGAAAATCCTTGAGTCACAGTAAAATTTTCAGACCCACCCAAGTTCATTTATTCTCCCTAATGGTGTGATTAAGTGAACTGCCTTGAGAAAATAGAAAAATGTCCAGAAACATTTTTCAGATTTTTCTCAAATCTTGTTTAGGGCATAACTCCATCTAGAATTCTTCAAATGACATGAAACCAACTCCATTATAACCATCTCAAAATCTAGTTTCCAGAAAGTAATGGTTGGAGCCATGAAAATCCCTGGAATTCCTTAGAGGCTCTACTAATGACCAAATAGGCTTTCATTTATACAAAGCTCAAATGAACTTCGTTTCAAATGAAACTTGGTAAAGACTCTGTTTAGGACCCTACCAAGCCACCATAAAAATTTCAGAACCAAAGGGGAGGGCTAGCTAGAGTTGTAGTAATTTCTTATTCAGTTCTAAACATTGCATTTGAATTGACATATAGTATCTCGTTGACGTGTAGTCGCTGAAGGCGAATAAACTCCGGAAGTGCACGACTTCCTTCTTCTGGACGAAGCCCTAACCACTGACCAGCAGCAACAAGGCAAGCCTCGGTTTGCATTAACCCATTTTCAATGTTTTGTTTTATGAATACATAGTGTGGTGTATGAAGGTGCATTTGGTGTAGGATGGATGAAACCCAAGTGCATAACCAGATTTCCTATAAGAGTGAGCGTAATGTCTAAGTCCTCGTGTTGACAGGCAATGCTTAATAATTCATAGAGCTTTGGTACAAGTCGAGTAGATGGAATTTACTCGCGAGCTAGGCTTGGGACACACGGGATTGGTTCGAGTGATGTGAGATCACTTTAGTAATGAAAATGAGACTAGGCAGGGGCTAGGGCGCAGCAAGAGGAAGTCTTGTGTGCACAGCCCTGTCCGTGTCGATTGAGGACCGATCCGTGTGCGGCCCACGCTGATCAAGTTTGAACGTACCGAAGGCATATCGGATATATGGGCCCCGATAAACCGATGTAACCTATACCTCCGGGCATCGAGACATAATGCACCGATTTATAGGTGTAGACTGAGAGCAGCAAGGTGGAAATCTGCTAACAGACATAGAGAGATGCTCCATGTAGGTAACCTCCTGCTCGTTTTGGTGCGACCGGTTCGACGTTTGGGCTGTTGGGTGAAAGGTTGTCCCGTACGGCATCGAGTGAGCGTGCTGTGCAGATCCACGGGTGGGCGTACGTGACGTGCTCTTTGGGTGTCCCTGCAGGTGTATATCGAGTCGATTCGCCGTCCCTCGCGATGAAGAGTACCACTTGGTCACTGCGTCATGACGTAGGTTAATATATGAAATGTGATGATTCAATTCTGCTATTATGATATAATTGTATTGCTACTTGTGTGCCACCAAATATCACTTACTAAATTTTCATAATCATGAACTGTTAACTTGTGGCTAAAAGATGAACTAAGGATGAACTTGTAGGCCTGTCCATTTGCTGAAATTTACCATCCCATGTTGTTGCACACTACATATAGAGTTTCATGCCTAGGTGAGTCGGTTAAGTCTTGTTGAGCCATCGTGCTCATGGTTGCTGCTTAAGTGTTTTTCAGGTGAGGAGTACCCCACGGACTCGGGTTACGAGTCCACCGGCGAGGGCTACCCTCCGTCGGGGACCACGGCTGAGTGGGAGCCGTACACGCTGCATTGAGGTGGAGGAGTGCAGCTAGTGTGGGTTGCCCTAGGGCTGGGCAACCGACTTTTGCTAGGTAGATGGGCGTGAGTGGTACAAACTTAGCTTCCACTGTTGTAATATAAACACTAGTTTGTGACTGAATTATTGTACTACTTTGTACATTTCAGTTGGTTTTCTATGTAATACAATGTTGTTCTTATAATGTGTGCTGTCAGGTGTCGCATCGAGCGGCACCACCCTCTGCGATCCTGGATAAGCGGATTCCGGTCCGCCTCAGGCTGGTATCAGAGCCGCACTGGGGATAGCACAATAATTAAGGACTGTATTACGGGAAAACTTAGGTCTACGGTGAGGATTCACTAGTTGCCCAAGTAAGGACTATATTAGCATAGTTACTTAAAGTGACAAGACTAACATATGTGTTATAATTCTGAATTTTAAAGTGGCAAGACTAACATAGTTACTTAAAATGGTAAGGAACGCCACCGAAAGCGGTTCAATTTCGGTTATACTGTATTACGGGAAAACTTAGGTCTACGGTGAGGATTCGCTAGTTGCCCAAGTAAGTACGATATTAGCATAGTTACTTAAAGTGGCAAGACTAACATATGTGTTATAATTCTGAATTGTAAAGTGGCAAGACTAACATAGTTACTTAAAATGGTAAGGAACGCCACCGAAAGCGGTTCAATTTCAGTTAGCTCCCCTGACGAGGAACGTGGTTCAGGGATAGGTCTCACAGCTTGATGTGAGACGTCAATATGAAACTCTTGGACTCTTCATGTTCCTGAGCTCATATGAAACGCTGATCCCTAGCATGCATTGGGCAAGCAAGTGAAGATCCCATCGCGTGGTCAGTAACACGGGAGTGTGTTCGTCTGGAAATAGCCCAAGAGGACATACGCAGCGCTTGCCATCGGCGTGCCCTGCAGGGCAGTATGTGGTATCTGTTGGGGTGATAAAATTCCCAACCGTGACGACCCGTTCGCGCTCTACTCGGGTTCCCTGTCGTGTGGTGTTAAAACACGATCACGTACCTTGAGACGTGGCTTAACTCAAGGACGGCCCTATGGCAATGATACGGGCGTTTGTATTTATTTTCAAATATGAACCTGCCTGCAATGGAAATAACCTTTGAGTGCATCATTATTGGGTTGTCATCTGCAGGTACTAACCACGTATGTATCCGGTGTAGTATACGTGTGCGAGAGACCGTTTAGTGCCACAATTGAGACGTATATACCGGTATAATACGGTTAGGATTTTCTTTTTTGTGAGGAACATAGTACCGACATATCATAGGCATGTGCATGAAAGATAATGATAACAAGGAACTAAAATCACTAAGTTTAAACATTTAGGTCCCTGGTTGGGTAGAAAAATTTAATAGTTGATCGGTGTAGTCAAAGGGATTGAAAAACAGAGTGCTCTGTTTTGGGCAGCAAGTTTGCTGAACTTTGACAAGGCATAACTCACAGATTATTTGGCCAATGGAGGTGTGGGAATAAGTTATGGAAAGTTGTTTAAACACTCTACAACTTTGTTATAGACCCCAAGAGCTGAATGAAACTTAAGATGGCTTAAATTCCAGAGGAAGGTAAACTGTCTAGAACCAGGACAGATTTAAAACACTCTCTGGACTGTTCTGTTTTTCAAGTATAATTTCCTGTAGAAAAATCTAGAATTATCATCTGATACATATTTGGAAAGGGTAGGAGATGGGTTACATCTTTGTAATTCAAGGTTTTTGCAATTGCAGCATAGAATTAAGCTGAAATTAGAGTTGAAAACAGCAACTTCCAAATGAGGTGCTGTTGAAATTCTTCCAGAAATTCGTTTGAAATTGAATTACCATAACTTTTAAACCAGATCTTATCAGAGGGCAAATAAATACTCGTTGGAAATATACTGAAGTTAACTTTAACTTTGGTATTCAGCTTGAGTCATGAAAATGCCCAGAACCAGATCAAAATCTGGGATATGTAGAAACTGGTCATTCTGACAGAGAAATGACAGTTGAACTCATTTGAGAGATTGTTGTACCCTAGGGGGTTTAAGTACTTCCAATGGGGTAGAACATACTCATGAGTGGTTATCATCAACTAGTGAAAGATTTGAGTATATGTCTTACTCAAGTTTCTTTTGCTAGAGACCATGCTTGTGTCGTATTGAAGATAAAAGGGTAGTATACATGATGACAAAGCGATTTCAACGTCTCGTAGTGACCAAACCTAGTTGAGATGAACTTCCAAAGAGGGAGTCCATCAAACTGGATTTAACTACCTTGTATTTGGTCTGGTAATGGTGTAGCTTGTGTAAAGTTATTACATTATCTGTATACGAGATGCATCGCATGTTCTACTGTCATTATGTTTTACGCCTATTTTATTGGACTGCATGAAATAGGTTGCGGGACTGATGTTTATTGTCGTATGGTTGCAGATGGTTCGCACTCGGACCACGCATGAGACTGGTGGCTCTAGCCAGCAGGGGGTGATGACTCGCAGCCACCTGCCTACGACAGCACCCCGCAGCAACAACCACCACCGCCGCCTCCGCTTACGCCTAATTAGTGGAACCTTACTTTCAAGTTTAGCAGCAGGTTGTGGAGAACCTTACGCTATGGCACATGAGAGAGCCGCAATCAAACAAGAAACGCATTTCTCTCATGTACTTTGGCCAAAGTTGAAAAGAACTTTAATTAGCTCTAAGCTACAACAAGACATTAACAAGCAAAGTATGTCTTTCAAATCAGCAAACTTTTAACATGTATCTAGCCTGTTCTTTCTACGTCATGGTACAGTGAACAAGTGGTACTCACTGACCACAAGGGACGGCGACTATAATCGATTTACACCTGCAGGGTTACCCGAATAACCCTTCACGTACGCCCGTACTCAATGTTGCCTACAGCAACCATCACGGACGTCGTACGCAACCACCTTTCACCCGTCAGCCAAATGTTGAACCGGTCCAATCGTCCCGAGCAAGAGGTCTCTGCGCGCGCATCCACAGTGCCGCCAGCTGATTTACACCTCGAGCTGTCAACCTACCCTCTGAACGACCAGCTATGCCTCAACACCCAGCTACCCGAGTTACATCGGTTTCCCGGTTCCCATATATCCGGTAGGTCTTCGGTACTGTTCTAGCTTGTTCAATAGGCCCACACACAGCTCGGTCCTCAATCGACACAAGCGGAGCTATAGCACCCAGGCCCCAACGTCCTGCTGCCCTTACTCTCCGCTCGGTCTGATTTTTCTTGCCATATGTTTCATTTTCTATCTCTACCCGAGTCGAGTGCCTCTAGTCTATCCTCTCGAGTAGTTCCAACTACTCGACTTGTACCGAATCCTACACTATCTTAGCATTGCAGTAGATACCGGGGTTGTCAATCCTAATCCCAACTCATGGTTTTCTTGGCTATGCATTTGGGTTTCAAACAAGACTCTAATGCACGAAGTAAGTGGTACTCAAAGTAAGTTCTCAAAACAAGAAAAATTTGTAAAAAAGTTAATGCAAACCGGGGCTTGCCTTGCTCCTCTTGATCGTAGACTAGCTGCTCTTCCGGAGTGACAAAGTCTAAGACTTCGGGTTCCTCCTCAACCTTAGCGACTACATGACATAACATGTATATGTATTAATTTACATGCATTTGAATTGAATTTAAACTTGTGATAACTATAAGTCTTACTAAACAGACCCAATGACTCTGAAATTTTTACTGTGGTTTGGATGCAACCTAAACAGAGTCTTGGCCAAGATTTATTTCAGCAAAGCTCATTTGAGCTCTCCACAATTAATTATGTACTTGACCTTTAATTGGAGCTCTTAAGGTGCTCTAGGGATTTTCAGGGAGCAAGCCATGACTTTCTGAAAACTAGATTTTCAGAGGGTTCTAATGGAGTTGGTCTCACTTAATTTGAAGGTTCCTAGCTAAAGATATGAGCTAAACAATTTCAGAGAAATTTCTGAAAATGTTTCTGGACATTTTCTATTTTCTCTGCAACAGTTTTATTAATCACACCATTATGTGGAGTAAATGAGCTCAAATGGATCAGAAATTTTTATGGTGGCTCAAGGATATTTTGGTGAACATCCCAGCAAAATTTCAGAATTTTCCTCCAAAGGGTTCTCCAGTTAAAATTCTATCCAGTTTCAATTTGAAGAATTAATTCTGGAGAACTAAGGATTTTCATGAAGTGAAAATTGATTTGCTGGAAAGTACTCAGAGAGCTGAATGAAACAAAATTTGGTTCACTCGATTTGGAGCTTCCTAGCCAAAGTTATGTGGGTTTGAAGTTTGAACTAAAACTGAAAATCGGGAAATGTTTAAAACACTGCACGTGGGTCCCACGCACAGTGTCATCGTCTACCTCCCGCCAGCGCCCAAGCGCCCGACTTCCAGCGCCGGTGGCGCGGGTCATTCTCGGCTGCTACTGCCTAATTTGCTACGTGGTTTCTTCCTACATGATTCTTGGAACACGGCGCACACGCCGGGCACCTTCTCGGACCTTGACATCGTCGGGAACCTAGTCGGCGTCGGTCGAGGCGGAAGAGGAGCTCAGGTCCGGCGGTGCTAGCTCGTCTAGGCGGTGAACACGATCAACCAATGGGTCGCAAAGAACCACTGGGGCACGAGGAAGCTAACCACTGCGACCCGAGCCATTTTCACCGGCGATGGCCAAATTCTGGTGCTATGCTCCTTGGGTTGATCATCACCGCTAGAATTTGGCTGAGGTGACCGCGAGGTGCTACTCTAGCTTCAGCTTGACCAGGATCCCTAGTGATCAAATGATCGAGGCGAATTTCGAGTTTTGGTTCTCGGTGTCTATACGGTGATCATCGGAAAAATTGAAATTCCTGCTAACCGGCACTAAGAGGGACCTAGGGAGTTCGGGGAGAGATAAAGACTCGGATGCGAACCTCAGAGACATGTTGGTCGCGCCGGAGAAGCTTTGCGCTGCACTGGCGATGGCGTCGAGTCGGAGGAGCTCTCGGTTAACGGAGCAATGAAAGATCGGCTCGGGCAAGCTTCACCGAAGCTGATCACGAGCAGCTGAGGGCTGTAACACGTCGAGCAAGGGTCGGCGGTGCCGTTTGTAGCCTCAGCTCATGGTGGAAGGCAATGCTTTGGCCAGTCGCGGCGAGGTGATGTGGTGGGCGGTGCGGCGAACAGCTCGGTGTTTTCAGCGCTGGAAACGTCGAGGCAGTGGAAAGGTGAGCTGCTGCCGGCGGCAGCTCGCAGCTAAATAGCTGGGGACGTCGGTCGAGGCGGTGATTGGCGACCAGGAGGTGGCAGCGGTCGGCAATCACCGTGGCGACCTTGCGGGCGCCCGCAAGAACCAAGCTGCGGTGACTTCAGTCGGTTGAATTGCTATAGAGGCTGACATGTGGATCCCACCCGGGGTTTAACCTCTGAAATTAAATTTTCCCCACTGCTCCAAACGGTAGAGACCAAATTAACCTTGGTCATTTGAATTATCTACCCCTGGGCCATTTGAATTGGATGGAATTCAAATTGGGTTTTGTTTGGACATATTTTCAGCACATATGCAGTTTGAATTTCAAATGGAGTTTGAATTTGTTAAACCTAGCTCATGTCAAGATCAACTCCAAATGGAGTGAAATTTGGTGTGCGAGCTCACAAAAATGTGCTGAGCAAGAATATGCCTCCCACTTTTGAATAAATGGGGTGGAAACAGTTTGAATTTGAATTTGAGTTCAGACCACCCTCTTTCTAGTTATACCCAAAAAGACCTCAAAAGGTTTTGGAATTGGGTAAATTTTGGCATGAGCCTTCCTAGCAAGGTGTTGGAGTTTTTCATGTGCTCAGCCCCAAGATGATGCATGTGGGAAATGCCACTTTTGCATTTTGTGAGTTTATTCCCTAATGAGCATGTTGATGGTGGTTACTTGCTCTTCAAATGTGTTCATCAAGTTTCTTCAAATGAAGGGTGTGTGTGGTGATGAACACTTTGAACATGTGCCAAAGACTTGGGCCCTTACTGTGACGCCCTAAATTTTGTGGAAAACCACGGAACCTAGAACTGATGCATATGTGTGCCCAGGATGTTCATCACACATACACATATGTTCCACAAACTGAATTCAGAATATATATAACCACGAATAACATAGTTTATTACAATGTTTCATGAGTCTTGGACTCATGCTCACAGTGGAAGTCTTATTTCTATGCAGCGGAAGTCTTCTAACTAATGAGGAAGCAATTTAACTAATGTGGAAGCAATTCTAGGCAGCAGTGGCTCTATCTCTACTCCATCCCCACAGGCAAGGTTGAGAATAAATCACACGCCTAATGCTCCACTTGGTCTTCATAGTAATCTTCTCCTGTTGCTGATGATGAAATAATAATGCAAGTTTGAGTACGATGATGTACTCAGCAAGTGCGGGAAAATAGATATGTAGCTCATAACAAGGTAGGTATAAAAAGGCTCATTGTAGAAAGCAAAGTTATTTATCAAAAACATGATAAAACAGCAACTCATCTTTAAGTAAATGTAATCCCAACATATATTAAAATACCAATCATACCTCCATTATGTTCATTACCTTCCATGTCACAACCAGTCATCAATCAACCTCATTCTTGCTCACGAATACCTCCTCGTATTCGCTACCATATCACGAATACCATCTCGTATTCGCTACCATTTCATCTCATAAAACAACTCTGTCTCCCACCGAGACCAACCTTGTTGCCATGACTCAACAGTCATGCAACCCATCTTATCACCCGAACTCAACAGTCCCAAACCATCCAAAACCATAACCAATAACCATCCCAACTAATCATGGAAGTTGGCCAGGCGCTCGTGACCGTAAGCTCGGCTATCATGATAGTTTTAAGACTCTGCAGAGTTTGCACCTCTTTACCCACAAGTTTGTGATTTCGTCACCCGTCGGCGACTGCAGAACCTCCATTATACCAGTACACAACCGTCGGTGTATGGCCAAGAGATCACAAAATAGCTTTTACAAAGGGGCTACTAGATGTATGGACTCACTAAGGTTTCACCATAGGGCTAGAATCTCCAATTCTCCCAACCACGGGCCCCCTCTTGTGCCATGCAGTTCCCAGGGCAGTCCTCACTCGACTCCCATTCCCCGTGCCTTCCACGGTCCATAACAATCTAGAAACTTACCTAATTACTCAGCTAAGCCGCACCCATCCTTGGCCTTGTGGTGGCACTGTTATCCTAGCATGTGCTCGCACGAACCGGTCCTTATATCTATGGCAAGTAAACCACCATCTCATGCTACCTCATTCACAAACCCAGTCTTGCCTAGATCTCCCTCTGATCCATGTTCATTAACAACATCAGTTTCTCATTATCGTTACGAGTGCAGTTAGCTAGACACATCTATCTCGCTTCCCAATTCCCATGGACTCAGCGAAGCATAAAACAAAAACCATACCCGACTCACAAACATCCCTGGTGACAAGGGTGATTTAACCAAAGCTAGTAAACTCCTATAAAAGGGTTTCCCATCATGTTTGACTCAGCACGCACACCTTTTCGCAAACAAAACGGTTTTTCCAAAACATAGGATCAATATGGTCAAGGGGCACTTGCCTTGTTCTTGCGGTTCCGGTTGCTCTTGGATCTCGAAACCTTGTTGTTGCAGCTCGTCGTAGACAACTCCCTGAGCTTGTCCTTGTATACATGCACGCACATACAAGATTCACAGCAATCAATATCATGCATAAACTTTAACTAGATGCGATGATGCATGCTATCCTATAATCAGTTTTATTAGATCGTGTTCTTGCATGGTTTTATGATGAACAGGGGTGTTCGGATCAAATGTGGACGTGGTGATGACCTTGTCTTTAGATCTAGATCAAACCAATCAGCATGTGATCTGTCCACGAAAAAGCTTCTGTTCGAAAGGAATCGAAGAACAGATGCAAAGAAAACATGATGATGTCGTAAGGTAGTATTGGAGACCTACCTCACGTTCTTCTTGGTCTCGGGGTGCTTCTCTTAGCAAGACAGATTGTTGGGGCTCTCTTCCGGTGATCTTCCTCGACTGAATTCCGGTGATGGGCTTACTCGGCGAGTTGGGGCTAGGGCTCTAAGTTGTCGGCTTAGGAGTTGAAAAAGAATTTCGTGGTTTCGGCCAGAGGTTCTGGGTTCTATTTATAATCGGGAGAAGAAGAGTCCTAATCTGATTGGACTTCAAATAAGAGTTCTATTCAGATTGTCGTTGAATCTTTACGACTTATATTTAGTTGATTTGGTGCAGTAACATTGTGGAATTCAGGTCGGTTTCTCCTCCGTACCGATATTTCTACACGTATAGAATCCAAAAACCGTTCCAGAACTCGTTACCTCCTCGGTGATGAGCTCCGGAAGCTCCACGTGTCTACTGGGCCTGGTCTCCTCCTTTTCAAAGAGATGAGCTCCGGTTGTGCCGGGTGTCAAGCGAGCGAGACCTCCCTTCTCCTTCGGAGGTGAGCTCCTCGTGCGCCACGTATTCTGGCGGTCGGGACCTCCTCTCTATTCGGAGGTGTGCACGCCACGTGTCAGTGCCGGACCTTCCCTCTCAACGGAGGTAGGCTCCGTGAATGCCACGCGCCAAGTAGCGCCAGACTTTCCTTTTTACTCAGAGACGAGCTCCGAGGTAGACACGTGTCCAACAGTGATGGACCTCCCGGAGATAAGCTCCTGCGGTGACACGTGTCCAATATAACCGGACCTCTCGGAGGTGAGCTCCGAGATCGACACGTATCCCGTGCGACTGGTCCTCTGATTTTCCGCGTAGGCTACCTCCGAAGGTGACATGTGTCCTACGGCTGGCCTTGCTTCTCCGCATAGGCTAGCTCCGGGGACAACACGTGTCCCACATGGTCAGACCTCTCCCCCTTTGCGGAGATGAGCCCCGAGCCTGCCACGTAGCCAGTTTAGTGGCGGACCTCTCCCCACTTCGCGGGGATGAGCTCCGAACACGCCACGTGACCAGCGGCCGCGGGAGTTATCTTCGGCGCTCTCTGTGAACTGGATTCTTGTTCTTTCTTGGCTATCCTTTAAATTCTCTCTCTGTTCCTACTTCCTTTAAAATGTTTTCTCTACATGAAACATGAATACATGCAGAAACCAGAAATGAGGGTGTCACACTTACATTCCTCCCCCCTTAAAAGAATCTCGTCCCGAGATTATAAGGTGAAAATGAGAGAGAGGACGGTGGAAAAATTACTGTATATGCGATGTGAAAAAGTCGGGGTAGTTAGCGCGAAGAAATCCTTCGCTGTCCCATGTCGCTTCATCCAAGGAGTGATTACTCCATAGAACTTTGTAGAACCACAACGTACGGTTGTGTGTGGTTCGGGCCTTTTCATCTATAATCTGAACCGTTCCTCCCGATACATGAGATCTGGTTTCAGTTCTTCTATATCTTCCAGCTGAATGGTAGTTGATAGCTTAAGACACTTCCTCAGCTGGGAGATGTGAAAGATGTCGTGCACACCGGACAGTGCTTCTGGTAATTTCAACCGGTATGCTACTGATCCACATCTTTCCGTATTCTGAAATAGACCAATGAATCGGGGTGCCAACTTTCCTCTCACCCCGAATCTTTACGCCCTTCATTGGAGACACACGTAGGTATACGTGATCCCCGACTTCGAACTGTAATGGGTGTCTCCTCTGGTGAGCACATTGTTTCTGTCGGGATTGTGCGGCTTTCAGTTTCGCTTGAATTAGCCGAACCTTTTCCTCCGCGTTGTTGACAACATCAATCCCGAAGGTAACCCTTTCACCAGACTCACACCAATTCAATGGTGTGCGGCATTTTCTCCCGTATGGCGCCTCGTAAGGCGCAATCTTGATGCTGGCTTGGTACCCATTGTTGTATGAGAACTCGGCCAATGGCAGGTGATCATCCCAATTCTTGCCGTGGTTGATAGCGCAAGCTCGTATCATATCTTCTAAAAATTGGTTTACCCGCTCAGTTTGTCCATCCGTCTGCGGGTGGTATGCTGAACTACGGATCAGCTTCGTCCCCAATGTAGCATGTAGCTGCTCCCAAAAACGGGACACAAATAAAGTGCCCCAATCCGATATGATGGTACGGGGTACGCCGTACAAGCATAGGATCCGTGAGATGTACAGTTCAGCGTACTTCTTGGCATTGTAGTTGGTGTTGACCGGGATGAAATGGGCAACTTTGGTGAGCCGGTCGATGACCACCCACACAGAATCACGCTTCTCAAAAGTGGTGGGTAAACCGATGATGAAGTCCATGCTCACATCTTCCCACTTCCAGGCAGGAACGCCCAGTGGTTGTAGCAGTCCCGGTTTCCGCATATGATCTGCCTTCACCCTTCGACATGTATCACACTCGGACACGTACTTTGCTATCTCCCGCTTCATCCGTGTCCACCAAAACTTGATTCTGAGTTCTTGATACATTTTGTTGCTGTCGGGGTGAATAGAAAACTTTGACAAGTGAGCCTCATCAAAGTTTTTCTTCCGTAACTCCGGGTTACGAGGTACGACGATCCGGTCCTTGAACCATAGGACGCCGTCTATGTCATTCCAGAAACAATTCAGTTCCCCACTGTCTATACGTCTCCGCAAATGCGACATGCCCTTGTTATGTTTCTGAGCTGCCGCTATCTCTTCACAGATGGTGGGGATCAAAGCTAAGTTGTAGAGAGCTCCATGTAGAATCACATGCAGTGGTGGTTCACTCTCTTCCAACGGTGTGATGGTCAGGTTGTTGACGTGCGACTTGCGACTCAGCGCATCCGGCACTATGTTTGCCTTGCCGGGGTGATAATGGATCTCTATTTCGTAATCCTTTATCAACTCTAGCCATCTTCGCTGCCTCATGTTCAGCCCTTCCTGAGTGAATATGTACTTGAGGCTTTTGTGGTCGGTTTATAAATGTACGAGGTTACCGAGTAGGTAGTGCCTCCACATTTTAAGTGTAAGTACCACGGCAGCGAGCTCCAAGTTGTGAGTTGGATAATTCTGCTCATGGTTTCTGAGATGCCGTGATCCATACGCGACCACCCTTCGGTCTTGCATCAGCACACATCCGAGCCCAATGCCGGATGCATCGCAGTACACATCGAACGGTTTTGTTGTGTCTGGCTGCGCCAAAACCGGTGCTGATGTTAAGTGTTTCACTAATGCCTTCAACGCTGCTTCACATGCTGGACTCCAAACATATTTGGTAGCCTTCTTCAGCAGTTCCGTCATAGGCTTGGCAATCTTCGAGAAGTTCAGAATGAACCTCCGATAATATCCAGCGAGTCCGAGGAAACTCCGTACCTCGTGAACAGTTCTCGGGGACTTACAATTCAGCACTTGTGTGATTTTACTCGGGTCTACAGTGATGCCGTCTGCTGAGATAATATGCCCGAGAAAAGGCACTTGCGATATTCAGAACTTGCACTTGCTGAATTTCGCGTATAGCCTGTGATCCCGCAGCCGTTGCAAGACTATACGCAGATGCTTCTTGTGTTCTTCCTCCGACTTGGAATATACCAATATGTCATCGATGAAGACCACGACAAACTTGTCCAGCTCCGGCATGAATACCGAGTTCATCAGATACATGAAGCAAGCTGGAGCATTGGTGAGGCCGAAGGACATGACCAGGTACTCATAAAGTCCGTACCTCGTCGAGAAAACTGTCTTCGGAATATCCTCAGCCCGTATTTTAATCTGGTGGTACCCAGATTTTAAGTCCATCTTGGAAAAGATCTTTGCTTCGACCAACTGATCAAACATCATGTCGATCCATGGCAACGGGTACTTGTTCTTGATGGTTACGGCGTTTAGTGGACGATAGTCCACGTAAAGCCGCAACGTCTTGTCTTCCTTCTTCACGAATAATGCCGAACGGCCCTGTAAGGGCCTCAGTTTTTGACACATGTTTGAAGTGTTCCTCACCACACACACACACACACCTCATTTGAAGCAAGTTGATGAACACATGTCAAGGGCAAGTAACCACCATCAACGTGCTCATTAGAGAACAAACTCACACATTGCAAAAGTGGTATTTCCCACATGTAATATATAGGGGCTGGGTATTGTGAAAACTCCTACACATTGCTAGGAATGTCCATGCCAAGTTTCACCCAAATTCAAAACCTTTTTGAGGTCATTTTGGGTATAGCTAGAAAGAGGGAAGTTTGAACCCACATTCAAATTCTAACTGTTTTGATCCCATAAAATCAAAAGTGGGAGGCATATTCTTACTCAGCACATTTTTGTGAGCTCACACACCGATTTTCACTCCATTTTGAGTTGATCTTGACATGAGCTAAGTGGGGCAAATTCAAACTTTATTTGAATTTCAAACTGAACATGTGCTGAAATTTATCCAAACCAAACCCAATTTGAATTCCAACCAATTCAAATGGTTCAAGGGTAGATAATTCAAATCACCATGGGCTTTGTGGGAACTACTGTTTACAACAGTGATTTGGAGTTAATTTCAGAGGTTAAAAGAAAATTGGGACCCACATGTCAGCCACTGAGAAGATCTAACCGAGTGGACTTTCAGTGCTCGGGTCCCCGAGCTCCTCCCGAGAGCGCCACCTAGGGGAGGCTGCCGCGCCACCACCTGCTTGCCGCCTCGGCCGGTGAACCGCCTCGCAGGGGTCCTTATCGGCGCGCCCGAGCAGTCGCTGGAGGTCTTCACTGCTGCCTCGTCGCATTTCCACCCAGAAAGCAGAAGCTCCTCGCCGCCCGAGTGAACTTTAAGTTCCTCATCGCCCGGCCGATCCAGTGACCCTCCCGGCAATCTGAGACCAGCACCGGATGCGCCAAGCCGTCCTCAACACCCTCGCATCGGTTCCAGACCCTGTGCAGTCTTCCCCGAGCTCCACCGCGGCGATCCTTTCTCTGCCGGTTCAGCTCGAGCCGCCGCTGCAGGAACCATCCTTCCGGCCACCACAGCCCACCGTTCACCGAGCTGTGAACGGAAAAAAGGTTCGCCTTCAACCCCTCTTTCTTTCCCGCAAGCTCCGGCGGCGTGACAAGCACTGCTCAGGCCGGAATTTCATGTTTTCGTGATGGTGTGCAAAAGAGGAGTCGGCACCGATCAGAGAAATTCGTAAGCCACACTGCATCACTCATCCTCTCATGGAGAGGATCACTTCTAGTTGCCAGTACGAGCCCATAGGAGCAGGAACCACGAAGAACCATGGAGGGAAACCGCGGTTCTTCAAGTTTTAGTAGAAATCTCGATTTCCGGCCTAGGTCGCACGGTGACTGCCCACCACAGTCCTTCCCAAGCTCCGTGGAGCTCACGTCGACCTTTTCTATGGTCCACTGATGCTCGACGGCCCTTATCTTGATCTGATGAGGTGCTACGGAGGACGGGCAACACGGCCGAAGTTCTCCAGAGGCTGCTGTCGTCGCCGACCATGTGCCGGCCATTTTCATGACGAGCTGAGTTCAGAATTGTGTTCCCCGAGTGAAAATAGGCAGGGGCGGCCGGAATCGTGAAGATTGGAGCTCCACAGAGGCTGCCGGCGAGCTCTCCGGCGAGGTACCCCGGCGGCAGAGTGCAGGCGGCGTGAGGTAGACGAAGGGGGTGGACCCCAGCTGTCAGCGGCATATGTTTTAAATCGGGATCGGGCTGCGGGTGGGATCTGATGTGCTGGCGTGCAAAAACCCTGTGGGCCTCCGTGTGCTGACGCCTCCGCGCCCAACACGTGTCCCCGTGGGCCCCCGGCAGATTTAAACTTTTCCCCGATTTTCAGATTTCATTCAAACTCCAAAGCCTCATAACTTTGGCTAGGAAGCTCCAAATTGAGTGAACCAAATTTTGTTGGATTCAGCTCTCTGAGCACTTTCTAGCAAATCAAGTTTCACTTCATGAAAATCATTAATTCTCCAGAATTAAATCCTTAAAATTTAAACTGTTTGGAATTTTAACTAGAGAATCCTTTGGAGGAAAATTCTGAACTTTTGCTGGGATGTTCACCAAAATGTATCTGAACTACCATACAAATTTCAGATCCATTTGATTTCATTTGATCCACCTAATGGTGTGATTAGTGAAACTGTTCCAGAGAATATAGAAAATGTTCAGAAACATTTTCAGAATTTTCCGTGAAATTTTTTAGCTCATATCTTTAGCTAGGAGCCTTCAAATTAAGTGATACCAACTCCATTAGATCCCTCTGAAAATATAGTTTTCATAAAGTCATGGCTTGTTCCATGAAAATCACTAGAACACCCTAAGAGTTCCAATTAAGGTCAAGGACATAATTAATTGTGGAGAGCTCAAATGAGCTTTGCTGCAACTAAAACTTGGCCAAGTCTCTGGTTAGGTTGTATCCAAACCACAGTAAAAATTTCAGAGTCATTGAGTCTGTCTAGTGACACTTAGAAAGTTCACAAGTTCAAACTTAATACAAATGCATTCAAATTAATACATGTACTTCTTATATCATGTAGTCGCTAAGGTCGAGGAGGAACCCGAAGTCCTAGACTTCATTACTCCAGAGGAGCAGCTAGCCTACGACCAAAAGCAGCAAGGCAAGCTCCGGTTTGCATTAACCTTTTTACAAGTTTTTATTGTTTTGAGCACATACTTGAATACCTTATTCCTTGCATTAGAGTCTTGTTTGGAAACCCAACTGCATAGCCAAGAAAACCATGGGTTGGGTTTAGGATTGCAAACCCCGTTAGCTACTTCGATGCTAAGATAGTGTAGGATTCGGTACAAGTCGAGTAGTTCTTGGAACTACTCGCGAGCATAGGCTAGACGCACTCGACTCGTGTAGAGATAGCACATGATACACATGGCAAGAAAAATGAGACCGAGCGGAGAGTAAGGGCAGCAGGACTTTGGGGCCTGTGTGCTGTAGCTCCGTTTGTGTCGATTGAGGACCGAGCCATGTGCGGGCCTGTTGAACAAGCTAGAACAGTACCGAAGACCTACCGGCTATATGGGAACTGGGAAACCGATGTAACTCGGGTAGCTGGGTATTGAGGCACTGCCCATCGTTCAGAGGGTAGGTTGAAAGCTTGAGGTGTAAATCGGCTGGCGGCACTGAGATGTGCGTGCAGAGACCTCTTGCTCGGGACGATGGGACCGGTTCAATATTTGGCTGACGGGCGAAAGGTGGTTGCATACGACGTCCGTGATGGTTGCTGTAGGCAACTTCGAGAACGGGCGTACGTGACGGGTTATTCGGGTAACCCTGCAGGTGTTAATCGATTATAATCGCCGTCCCTCATGGTCAGTGAGTACCACTTGTTCACTATACCGTGACGTAGAAAGAACAGGCTAGTTACATGTTAAAATGTTGCTGATTGAAAGATGGACTTGATTGTTAATGATTGCTGTAGTTTAGAGATAATTAAAGTTCCTTTCAACTTTGGGCAAAGTACATGAGAGAAATGTGTTTCTTGTTTGATTGTGGCTCTCTCATGTGCCTTAGCGTAAGGTTCTCCACAACCTGCTACTAAAACTTGAAAGTAAGGTTCTACTAATTAGGCGAGTCCTTTGCAACTTGTTTTTATCTCATATCCCCATCAACCCTCATGTAGAAGTTCCATGTATAGGACAGACGGGTCAGTCTTGCTGAGCCTTCGTGCTCACTGCTTGTGTTTGAAGCTTCTGCAGGGTTCTATGAGGAAGGGACTCCCGAAGAGGAGACGGAACCCCAGGAGGGGAACCCCGTCGATTGGGAGTCGTGCACGCCGCCGTGTTAGTGTGCGTGTGTGCTAGCAAGGACACGTTCACGGGCTGAACGTGAACTTGATGCGTAGTCTACGCCCTTGAGTGTAGACTTGACCTATTTTGATGTAAAATGTTCATAAACCACTTATTGTAATAAAAGTTTGGCTTCCGCTTTGTGCCTTTGATGTGTGTTATTCGGTGCTGTGCAACGCAGCACCCCTCAGCGTGATCCTGGCTCAACAAGACCGTGGGGCCGTGTCAGCGTTGGTATCAGAACTCGCTTGAAGTTTAACACACTACAAAGGTCATCTTTTTCAAAAATCTAGTGAGGAACGAGTCAGTAGCCCGTATAAGGATGTTATTAGCATATAGAAAGTGGCATACTAACCTATTTGATTATGTCGGAAAAGCATGCATCTCGGGACGTGTATGTCTTGGGGGTGCACGTAAGCGCTGTCCACCAGTGCGCACAAGCTGAAGGGTGGAGCCCCACGGGTGGCAGGTAAACCGACCCGCTTTGATATCCTCTACGACTCTTCATGTCGTTTGGGGTATTCGAGTAACGTCTGTCCCTGGCGTGCGTGGTGCAATTTGGGAGACCCCGTCACGTGGTCTGAAACGTGAACACGTAGCTCAAGGCGTGTTTGGCTTGAGAACATCCGTGCGAGTGATGACGGCCAGGTGTACGGACTGTATGGATACCGGGCTCGGTGTGCAGCCGAGTCTGATGATTGTTTGAGTTTCTGCAGGTAGTCTAACCACGAAACGGTAGACGTGTAGCATCCGTGTGTGAGTGACGTTTAGTGCCACTGAATTAACGAAGCCGGCTAAGTCTGGTGTAGGCTTTTCTTTGTGAGGATGTAGTACAGACATGATCTGGTGACGCATCGACGTCACACCCCACTAAATGAACCAGTTCATTGTAAAACTTGAAAGTTTTAACCTGGAGCACAAAAACTTTGCTGTAACCTCTTCCCTTAATCAGGAGATTCAAAGTTAACAAGTTTTCAACTTATAGGTTGCTAAGGACAGAGCACTCTGTTTTTAGCTGAATCAGGGCTGAAGTTAATCAGAGGTTATAGGTTGAGTTCTTTCGAGGTTGGGGTCATATGGTACATTTATGGAAATCTTTGGAAGAGTTTTACAACTTTTCTGTAGAGGTCCAGAGGTGTTTCATCCCTTAACGAATCGAAAAATGCAGTAGAGTTGAAACTGTCCAGAAAACAGGGCAGAGTAAAGACTCTCTGTAAACTCTCTGTAAATTGAGCATAACTTCCTGCATATAAATCTAAAAATAGAAAATGGGGTAGTTCTGGAAATCTTATGAGATGGGTTACAACTTTGTAACAGAAAGTTTTATCAGATTGGGAACAGAATTAACTGGAATTCTTGGATCAAGTCAGTACCTAAAGCAGGGAGGTGCTGTCCAAATTTCTCCAGAAATTCTGTTAACTTTGACATCTCATAACTTTTGAACCAAGACAGATCTTAGGCCAAGCAAATACTTTATGGAAAGCTATTGAAGTTAGCTTTAACTTTGATGTTGGGCTCCAGAATTGGTTTTGCTTTAACATGGCCTAAATCAGGTTGAGATGGACACTGATCAGGGCTGTCATGTTGAACAGCAGCTCAGCAGTCAAATTTGCTTAAAATTTGAACTATGTTTCCAAGTTTTATGGGTTCAATGACATGTTTTCTGTTACAACTCAATGGTTTACTGTTCAAATAAATATTTGACATTTCTCAAATATATTTTTACATATGACAGCAGATAAACAGTTGGAGAACGGGTGGGTGGTGTCCCACTGTTCTCACCGCAGCGGCTATCCGGAAGCATTGAGGCAGATGCTTCAATATTTCGGGTACAACCAGATGCTGCAGTACTTCGCCAAGGAAGAACGCGAGGAGGGGAACAAGATGTGGACAATCCATGTCGATGTCCCTGCAGGACCTACGTCACCCGGTTGGGTTCCGTTCACCGTCACTGTGAGAGGTAGACAACCGGAAGGGATGTGGCAAGTGGCAGCCCGTGACACCATGTCACGTTTCTGCCAACTACACGTGCAGGCTATGGAGGGCACTCCATACGCGCTCGTTCCGGTGGAGGGACGGGCTCATCATGTGTGGGAAGAGAGGTACCTGGAGGCAACGGACCCGAGTTGCCCAAGGTACAGCCCCGGAGAGGCAAATCTTAGCCTCCAGATGAGGGCGGGAAACGCCGTGATGGACAGCCAAACTGTTCATACGGACCATCTCGCCACAAAGCTCAAGGAGAGCACGAGCCGTGGAGACCATTTTGAGAGTGCTCACAGCGCACTCCGCAATGTGCTCCTTCTGACGATCAAGCGACTGAATGAACAACATAATCAGTTGCATCGTCTGAAGAAGGCGAAGAGGAAAAGCCATGTCGACGTCGCGGCGTTGTAAGAGCTGGTACAGACTTTAACCCAGCAGAATGAGGACCTTGCTCAAGAGCGGGATGACGCTATTGAGGAAGGGCAAGGCTGGGAAGAAGACTACAACCAAGCCATGGACAAGGTGCACGCGTTGCAGGACCTCATACCTCCGGTATTGGGCATACCGGTGGTCTCGGGCCTTCCAGCCATGGGAGAACCCGGGATGGGAGAAGAGGTGGTAGATCCAGAGCCACCAGCAGAGGTACCGGAGGAGGACGACCCGCAGGAGGTCGAGTTCTACTCCGAGTAGGGGGTTACAGTTGCCAAGTAGGGCAGCTAGAGTAGTGTAACCCAACTTTTGTAATCGGTGACATGTCATGTAGGCAGTAGCGTATGTGTAGGTAGTGACGACATGAGCACGAATTCTCGGATACCCGAGAACAATGTATCTTGTATAAAGTTTATGCTTTATCAATATATGTGAATGTTGTGCAAATTATTCATGTGTCACTTCAATACCTACTGTTGTATATGGAATTTTAAGTATGACATGTGCTAATCGCTGCTGTTTTGAATTTCAGAATGACTCGTACTCGTGCCAACCCGGACGTTGGGGGTACTAGCCAAGGGGGAGAGACCTCCCAACCGCCTCCCGAGGACTCCTCGGGACAGCAGCAGCAACAGCAACAGCAAACATCGCCACCGCCACTGCCAACGGTTACATTGGCCGACATCATCGCGGCAATGGCGGGTTCTCATCAGCAGCACGCGGAGTTGCTGCAAACTCTCATCGCTAATACGTCTCGCCCAGAGAGACGTCAAGACCGTGAGGAGCGTCAACAGAGCTCCTACTCCGACTTCCTAGCGACTCATCCCCCGGTATTCTCAAGGGCGGATGAACATCTCGACGCGGACAACTGGCTCCGCGCAATAGAGATGAAGTTCGGGCTGCTCCAGATAAGTGAGCAGCGCAAGACTCAGTTCGCGGTCCAGCAGCTTCAGGGATCCACGAGCGCGTGGTGGGCGAACTTTTGTGCTTCACCGCCCACCGACCGAGTTATGACCTGGGCGGAGTTCCGGACGGCCTTCAGGGCCTATCACATACCGCCGGGTTTAATGAAGAGGAAGACGCAGGAGTTTCTACACCTGCAGCAAGGGAGCCGGAACACGCTGGAATACTCTAGAGCGTTCAACGATCTCGCGCTCTACGCGTCGTATCACGCCGATACCGACGAGAAGCGGCGGGACCACTTTTACTAGGGGCTTAACCCGCTTATGAAGGACAAGTTGGCGATGTTCAATCGCGGCAGCCTCAACGACATCATTGATGCTGCGATTGTCCAGGAGGACTCTGGCAAGGAGTTAGCGGCGGCGGAGAGAAAGCGAAGCGCGCCGCAAAGCAGCGGAGAAGGAGGCAGTCCTTCTCAGAAGTTTCGGATGGTGAATCACCCATCATCAGGTCCATGCTGGCAGCCACCACAGAGGTCGATGCCGTTCTGCAGTCGGCCGTACTCTTCACTGGCATTCAGGCCGGCAATGCCAGTACCACCTCCGCAACAACAACAGCAGCAGCGGGCGATGCCGCGTGCGTATGCTCGTCAGCAGCGCATGCCGGGCCTTCGTCCCCAGAGCACCGCACAAGCAGCGGCCACATGTTACAAGTGTGGTCGTCCAGGACACTTCGCCAGCAGTTGTCCGGAGAGGCAAGGCGGCAGAGTTGCACCGCAGTTTCCGGGGAGGAATCAACCCCGGAACCCTACTAATGCGTGGCGGGCAAACCCTAGGCCCGGCACTGTCCACCAGCTTGCCATAGAGGACGTGCCGGAGGGTGAGCCAATCCTTGTGGGTATGTTCAAACTCCACCAGCATCCCGCCATAGTGTTGTTCGATTCAGGCGCCACACATAATTTTATTAGACAAGCTTTCATTGCTAAACATAGCTTGCAAATACTACCCACCGATAGTTCATATTTAATTTGCTCACTAGGTGGGAAGATTTCAGCAAGCGTAATGGTTTCCAAGGCACCGTTATGCTTAGCGGGTAGAGTCTACCCTATGTCCCTCATAATCTTAGAAGGACAAAAGGTCGATGTCATCTTAGGTATGTCGTGGTTAACCCGCCACGGCGCTGTTTTAGACACCGTCCTTCGAGTTGTGCACTTAAACTCAGAAGTGCACGGATCTCACTCCTTATTTCTGGACAGTCCAGAAATAAAACTTCCAAGTGTCTACCAATCCACAACTATCAGATTGGAAGATATTCCAGTGGTCCGAGAGTTCCCTGATGTATTCCCGGATGATTTACCGGGAATGCCGCCCGATAGAGAGGTGGAGTTCAAGATTGAACTTGCACTGGGAACCATGCCAATATCCCGAAGGCCGTACAAGATGGCGCCCAAGGAGTTGGCTGAACTGAAGACCCAGCTAACGGACCTGCTGGAAAAGGGTTTTATTAGGCTGAGCTCCTCGCCATGGGGCTGTTCGGCATTATTTGTGCAGAAGAAGGATGAGACGTTGCGGCTTTGTGTGGACTATCGTCCACTAAACGCCGTAACCATCAAGAATAAGTACCCGTTTCCATGGATCGACATGTTGTTTGATCAGATGGTCGAAGCAAGGATCTTTTCCAAGATGGACTTAAGATCCGGGTACCATCAGATTAAGAAAAGGGCTGAGGATATTTCGAAGACGGCTTTCTCGACGAGGTACGGACTTTATGAGTACCTGGTCATGTCCTTCGGCCTCACCAATGCTCCAGCTCACTTCATGTACTTGATGAACTCGGTATTCATGCTGGAGCTGGACAAGTTTGTCGTGGTCTTCATCGATGACATACTGGTATATTCCAAGTCAGAGGAAGATCACAAGAAACATCTGCGTATAGTCTTGCAACGGCTGCGGGATCACAAGCTATACGCAAAATTCGGCAAGTGCGAATTCTGGATATCGCAAGTGCCTTTTCTCGGGCATATCATCTCAGCGGAGGGTATCGCTGTAGACCCGAGCAAGATCACTCAAGTGCTGAATTGGAAATCCCCGAGAACTGTTCACGAGGTACGGAGTTTCCTCGGACTCGCGGGATATTATCAGAGGTTCATCCCGAACTTCTCGAAGATTGCTAAGCCTATGACAGAGCTGCTGAAGAAGGCTACCAAATATATTTGGAGTCCAATATGTGAAGCAGCATTCAAGGCTTTTGTCAAGCACCTGACACCAGCACCGGTTTTGGCGCAGCCAGACACAACAAAACCGTTCGATGTGTACTACGATTCATCCGGCATTGGGCTCGGATGTGTGCTGATGCAAGACCGAAGAGTGGTCGCGTATGGATCACGGCAGCTTAGAAACCATGAGCAGAATTATCTAACTCACGACTTGGAGCTCGCTGCCATGGTACTTGCACTCAAGATGTGGAGGCACTACCTACTCGGTAACCTCGTACATCTATATACTGATCACAAAAGCCTCAAGTACATATTCACTCAAAAGGAGCTGAACATGAGGCAGCAAAGATGGTTAGAACTGATAAAGGATTACGAAATAGAGATCCATTATTATTCGGGCAAGGCAAACGTAGTGGCAGATGCGCTGAGCCGCAAGTCACACGTCAATAATCTGACCATCACCCTGTTGGAAGAGAGCGAACCACCACTGCATATAATTCCACATGGAGCTCTCTACAACCTAGCTTTGATCCCCACCATCCGTGAAGAGATAGCGGCAGCTCAGAAACATGACAAGGGCATGTCACATTTGCGGAGACGTGTAGACAGTGGGGAGCTGAAATGTTTCCGGAAGGACGGAGACGGCATCCTATGGTTCAAGGACCGGATCGTCGTACCCCGTAACCCGGAGTTATGGAAGAAATTTTTTGATGAGGCTCACTTATCAAAATTTTCTATTCACCCCGGCAGCAACAAAATGTATCAAGAACTCAGAAGCAAGTTTTGGTGAACACGTCTGAAGCGGGAGATCGCGAAGTATGTGTCCGAGTGTGATACATGTTGAAGGGTGAAGGCAGACCATATGCGGAAACCGGGACTGCTACAACCACTAGCCGTTCCTGCCTTGAAGTGGGAGGATGTGAGCATGAACTTCATTGTTGGTTTACCCACCACTTTTCAGAAGCATGATTCTGTGTGGGTGATCGTCGACCGGCTCACCAAAGTTGCCCATTTCATCCCGGTCAACACCAGCTACAACGCCAAGAAGTACGCTGAACTGTACATCTCACGGATCCTATGCTTGTACGGCGTGCCCCGTACCATCATATCGGATCGGGGCACTTTCTTTGTGTCCCGTTTTTTGTTGCAGCTGCATGCTGCCTTGGGGACGAAGCTGATCCATAGTTCAGCGTACCACCCGCAAACGGACGGGAAAACCGAGCGGGTAAATCAGATCCTCGAAGACATGCTACGAGCTTGCGCTATCAACCACGGCGAGAATTGGGATGATCACTTGCCGTTAGCCGAGTTCTCATACAACAATGGGTACCAAGCCAGCATTAATATGGCCCCCTACGAGGCGCTATATGGAAGAAAATGCCGCACACCATTGAACTGGTGTGAGTCTGGCAAAAGGGTTACCTTCAGGATTGACCTTGTGAACAACGCGGAAGAGAAGGTTGACTGATTCAAGCAAACCTAAAAGCCGCCCAATCCCGTCAGAAATAGTATGCGGACCGGAGAAGATGCCCATTACAATTCGAAGTGGGGGATCACGTATATATACGTGTGTCTCCAATGAAGGGCGTAAACAGATTTGGGGTGAGAGGAAAGTTGGCACCCCGATTCATAGGTCCATTCCAGATTACCGAAAGATGTGGATCAGTGGCATACCGGCTGAAATTACCAGAAGCACTTTCCGGTGTGCACGACGTCTTTCACATTTCGCAGCTGAGGAAGTGTCTTAAGCTATCAACTACCGTTCAGCTGGAGGACATTGAAGAACTGCAACCGGATCTCACCTATCGGGAGGAACCGGTTCAGATTATTGATGAGAAGGCCCGAACCACACGCAACCGCACGTTGTGGTTCTACAAAGATCTATGGAGTAATCACTCCGTGGACGAAGCGACATGGAAGAGCGAAGGATTTCTTCGCGCTAACTACCCCGGCTTTTTCACGTCGCATATCCGGTAATTTTCCACCGTCCCCTCTCTCATTTTCACCTTATAATCTCGGGACGAGATTCTTTTAAGGGGGGAGGAATGTAAGGGCCTCATTTTTTGACACATGTTTGAAGTGTTCCTCACCACACACACACACCTCATTTGAAGCAAGTTGATGAACACATGTGAAGGGCAAGTAACCACCATCAACATGCTCATTAGAGAACAAACTCACACATTGCAAAAGTGGTATTTCCCACATGTAATATATAGGGGCTGGGTATTGGGAAAACTCCTACACATTGCTAGGAATGTCCATGCCAAGTTTCACACAAATTCAAAACCTTTTTGAGGTCATTTTGTGTATAGCTAGAAAGAGGGCAGTTTGAACCCACATTCAAATTCAAACTGTTTTGATCCCATAAATTCAAAAGTGGGAGGCATATTCTTACTCAGCACATTTTTGTGAGCTCACACACCGATTTTCACTCCATTTGGAGTTGATATTGACATGAGCTAAGTGGGACAAATTCAAACTTTATTTGAATTTCAAACTGAACATGTGCTGAAATTTATCCAAACCAAACCCAATTTGAATTCCAACCAATTCAAATGGCTCAAGGGTAGATAATTCAAATCACCATGGGCTTTGTGGGAACTACTGTTTACAACAGTGATTTGGAGTTAATTTCAGAGGTTAAAAGAAAATTGGGACCCACATGTCAGCCACTGAGAAGATCTAACCAAGTGGACTTTCAGTGCTCGGGTCGCCGAGCTCCTCCCGAGAGCGCCACCGAGGGGAGGCCGCCACGCCACCACCTGCTTGCCGCCTTGGCCGGTGAACCGCCTCGCAGGGGTCCTTATCTGCGCGCCCGAGCAGTCGCTGGAGGTCTTCACTGCTGCCTCGTCGCATTTCCACCCAAAAAGACGAAGCTCCTCGCCGCCCGAGTGAACTTTCGGTTCCTCATCGCCCGGCCGATCCAGTGACCCTCCCGGTGATCTGAGACCAGCACCGGGTGCGCCAAGCCGTCTTCAACACCCTCGCATCGGTTTCAGACCCTGCACAGTCTTCCACGAGCTCCACCGCGGCGATCCTTTCTCTTCCGGTTCAGCTCGAGCCGCCGCTGCGGGAACCATCCTTCGAGCCACCACAGCCCACCGTTCACCGAGCTGTGAACAGAAAAGAGGTTCGCCATCAACCCCTCTTTCTTTCCCGCAAGCTCCGGCGGCGTGACAAGCACTGCTCAGGCCGGAATTTCATGTTTTCGTGACGGTGTGCAAAAGAGGAGTCGGCACCGATCAGAGAAATTCGTAAGCCACACTGCATCACTCATCCTCTCATGGAGAGGATCACTTTAGTTCCCAGTACGAGCCCATAGGAGCAGGAACCACGAAGAACCATGGAGGGAAACCGCTGTTCTTCAAGTTTTAGTAGAAATCCTGATTTCCGGCCTAGGTCGCACGGTGACAGCCCACCACAGTCCTTCCCAAGCTCCGTGGAGCTCACGCGACCTTTCCTATGGTCCACTGATGCTCGACGGCCCTTAGCATGATCGGATGAGGTGCTAGGGAGGACGGGCAACACGGCCGATGTTCTCCAGAGGCTGCTGCTCGTCGCCGACCATGTGCCGGCCATTTTCATGACGATCTGAGCCCAGAATCGTGTTCCCCGAGTGAGAATAGGCAGGGATGGCAGGAATCGTGAAGCTTGGAGCTCCATAGAGGCGCCGGCGAGCTCCTCGACGAGGTACCCCGGCGGCTGAGCGCGGGCGGCGTGAGGTAGACGAAGGGGGTGGACCCCAGCTGTCAGCGGCAGATGTTTTAAATCGAGATCGGGGTGCGGCTGGGTTCTGATGTGCTGGCGCGCAAAAACCCTGTGGGCCTCCGTGTGCTGACGCCTCCGCGCCCAACACGTGTCCCCGTGGGCCCCCGGCAGATTTAAACTTTTCCCCGATTTTTAGATTTCATTCAAACTCCAAAGCCTCATAACTTTGGCTAGGAAGCTCCAAATTGATTGAACCAAATTTTATTGGATTCATCTCTCTGAGAACTTTCCAGCAAATCAAGTTTAACTTCATGAAAATCCTTAATTCTCCATAATTAATTCCTCAAAATTTAAATTGTTTGGAATTTTAACTGGAGAACCCTTTGGAGGAAAATTATGAAATTTTGCTGGGATGTTCACGAAAATGTCTCTGAACTACCATAAAAATTTCAGATCTATTTGAGCTCATTTGATCCACCTAATGGTGTGATTAGTGAAACTGTTCCAGAGAAAATAGAAAATGTTCAGAAACATTTTCAGAATTTTCCCTGAAATTGTTTAGCTCATATCTTTAGCTAGGAGCCTTCAAATTAAGTGAGACCAACTCCATTAGAACCCTCTGAAAATCTAGTTTTCATAAAGTCATGGCTTGTTCCATGAAAATCACTAGAACACCCTAAGAGTTCCAATTAAGGTCAAGGACATAATTAATTGTGGAGAGCTCAAATGAGCTTTGCTGCAACTAAAACTTGGCCAAGTCTCTGGTTAGGTTGTATCCAAACCACAGTAAAAATTTCAGAGTCATTGAGTCTGTCTAGTGACACTTAGAAAGTTCACAAGTTCAAACTTAATACAAATGCATTCAAATTAATACATGTACTTCTTATATCATGTAGTCGCTAAGGTCGAGGAGGAACCCGAAGTCCTAGACTTCGTTACTCTGGAGGAGCAGCTAGCCTACGACCAAGAGCAGCAAGACAAGCTCTGGTTTGCATTTGCCTTTTTACAAGTTTTTATTGTTTTGAGCACATACTTGAATACCTTATTCCTTGCATTAGAGTCTTGTTTGGAAACCCAACTGCATAGCCAAGAAAACCATGGGTTGGGTTTAGGAATGCAAACCCCGTTAGCTACTGCGATGCTAAAATAGTGTAGGATTGGGTACAAGTCGAGCAGTTGGAACTACTCGCGAGCATAGGCTAGAGGCACTCGACTCAGGTAGAGATAGCACATGATACAAATGGCAAGAAAAATGAGACCGGGCGGAGAGTAAGGGCAGCAGGACTTCGGGGCCTGTGTGCTGTAGCTCCTTTTGTATCGATTGAGGACCGAGCCGTGTGCGGGCCTGTTTAACAAGCTAGAACAGTACCGAAGACCTACCGGCTATATGGGAACCGGGAAACCGATGTAACTCGGGTAGCTGGGTATTGAGGCATTGCCCGTCGTTCAGAGGGTAGGTTGAGAGCTTGGGGTGTAAATCGGCTGGCGGCACTGAGATGCGCATGCAGAGACCTCTTGCTCGGGACGATGCGACCGGTTCAATATTTGGCTGACGGGCGAAAGGTGGTTGCGTACAGCGTCCGTGATGGTTGCTGTAGGCAACATCGAGAACGGGCGTACGTGACGGGTTATTCGGGTAACCCTGCAGGTGTAAATCGATTATAATCGCCGTCCCTCGCGGTCAGTGAATGTTCACTGTACGGTGACGTAGAAAGAACAGGCTAGTTACATGTTAAAATGTTGCTGATTGAATGATGGACTTGATTGTTAATGATTGCTGTAGTTTAGAGCTAATTAAAGTTCCTTTCAACTTTGGGCAAAGTACATGAGAGAAATGCGTTTCTTGTTTGATTGCGGCTCTCTCATGTGCCTTAGCGTAAGGTTCTCCACAACCTGCTGCTAAAACTTGAAAGGAAGGTTCTACTAATTAGGCGAGTCCTTTGCAACTTGTTTTTATCTCATGTCCCCATCAACCCTCATGTAGAAGTTCCATGTATAGGAGAGACGGGTCAGTCTTGCTGAGCCTTCGTGCTCACTGCTTGTGTTTGAAGCTTTTGCAGGGTTCTATGAGGAAGGGACTCCCGAAGAGGAGACGGAACCCCAGGAGGGGGACCCCGTCGAGTGGGACTCGTGCACGCCGCCGTGTTAGTATGTGTGTGTGCTAGCAAGGACACGTTCACGGGCTGAACGTGAACTTGATGCGTAGTCCACGCCCGTGAGTGTAGACTGGACCTATTTTGATGTAAAAATGTTCATAAACCACTTATTGTAATAAAAGTTTTTCTTCCGCTTTGTACCTTTGATGTGTGTTATTCGGTGATGTGCAACGCAGCACCCCTCAGCGTGATCCTGGCTCGACAAGACCGTGGGGTCGTGTCAGGCCCCATGGCGAGGAGCTCGGCCTAATAAAACCCTTCTCCAGAAAGTCCGTTAGCTGAGTCTTCAGTTCAGCCAATTTTTGTGCGCCATCTTGTACGGCCTTCGGTATATTGGCATGGTTCCCGGTGCAAGTTTAATTTTGAACTCCACCTCTCGGTCGGGCGGCATCCCCGGTAAATCATCCGGGAACATGTCAGGAAACGCACGGACTACTGGAATGTCTTCCAATCTGATAGTTGTGGACTGATACACACTTGGAAATTTTATTTCTGGACTGTCCAGAAATAAGGAATGAGATTCGTGCACTTCTGAGTTAAACTGCACAACTCAGAGGACAGTGTCTAAAATAGCGCCGTGGCAAGTTAACCACGACATCCCTAAGATGACATCGACCTATTGCCCCTCTAAAATTAGGAGAGACGTAGGGTATACTCTACCCCCTAAGCATAATGGCGCTTTTGGGACCATCATGCTTGCTGAAATCTTCCCACCCGGTGAACAAATCAAATATGGACTATCGGTGGGTAGTATTTGCAATATGTATTTAGCAATGAAATCTTGGCTAATAAAGCTATGCGTGGCGTCTGAATCAAATAATACTATGGCGGAATGCTGGTGGAGTTGGAACATACCCGCAAGGATTGGTTCACCCTCTGGCACGTCCTCTATGGCAAGTTGGTGGACAGTGCCGGGCCTAGGGTTTGCCCGCCGCGCATTAGTGAGGTTCCAGGTTTGATTCCTCCCTAGAAGTTGCGGTGCAACTCCACCGCCTTGCCTCTCCGGACAACTGCTGGCGAAGTGTCCCGGACGACCACACTTGTAGCATGTGGCTGCTGCTTGTCCTGTGCCTGGGGGACGAAAGCCCGGCATGCACTGCTGAGGTGCATACGCACGCGGCATCGCCCGCTGTTGTTGTTGTTGCTGCAGAGGTGGTACTGGCAGTGCCGGCCTGAATGCCGATGGAGAATATGGCCGACTGCAGAATGGCATCGAACTCTGTGGTGGCTGCCAGCGTGGACCCGATGGTGGGTAATTCACCATCCGGTATTTTTGAGAAGGACCACCTCCTTCTCCGCTGCTTTGCGGTGTGCTTCGCTTCCTTTCTGCCGCCGCTAACTCCTTGTCGGAGTCTTCTGGAACAATCGCAGCATCAATTATGTCATTGAGGCTGCCGCTATTGAACATCACCAGCTTGTCTTTCAGGAGCGGGTTAAGCCCCTGGTAGAAATGATCCCGCCGCTTCTCGTAGGTATCGGCGTGATACGAAGCGTAGAGCGCAAGATCATTTGAACGCCCTGGAGTATTCCAGCGCGTTCTGGCTCCCTTGCTGCAGGCGTAAGAACTCCTGCGTCTTCCTCTTCATGAGACCCGGCGGTATATGATAGGCCCTGAAAGCCGTCCGGAATTCTGCCCAGGTCATAACTTGCTCGGTGGGCTGCGAAGCACAGTAATTCGCCCACCACGCGCTCGTGGGTCCCTGGAGCTGTTGGACTGTGAACTGAGTCTTGCGCTGCTCACTCACTTGGAGCAGCCTGAACTTTATCTCCATCGTGCGGAGCCAGTTGTCCACATCGAGTGGTTCATCCGCCCTAGAGAATACTGGGGGATGAGTAGCCAGAAAATCAGAGTAGGAGATCTGTTGGCGCTCCTCACGATCTTGACGCCTCTCTGGTCGAGACGTATTTGCAATGAGGGTCTGCAGAAGCTCCGTGTGCTGCTGATTAGAGCCTGCCATTGCTGCCACAATGTCACCCAAAGTAACCGTTGGCGGTGGCGGTGGCGGTTGTTGCTGTTGCTGCTATTGCTGTCCCGAGGAGTCCTCGGGAGGCTGTTGGGAGGTCTCTCCCCCCTGACTGGAACCCCCAACGTCCGGGTTGGCATGAGTACGAGTCATTCTGAAATTCAAAATAGCAGCGATCAGCAAATGTCATACTTAAAATTCCATATGAAACAGTGGGTATTGAAGTGACGCATGAATAATTTGCACAACATTCACATATATTGATAAAGCATAACCTTTATACAAGATACATTAGTCTTGGATCCCCGAGAAGTCGTGCTCATGTCGTCACTACCTATACATATACTACTGTCTACACGACATGTCATCGATTACAAAAGTTTGGGTTACATCACCCTTGCTTCCCTACTTGGCAACGTAACCCCCATACTCGGAGTAGAACTCGACCTCATGCGGGTCGTCTTCCTCCGGTACCTCTGCTGGTGGCTCTGGGTCTAATACCTCCTCTTCCGGCTCGGGTTCTCCCATTGCCGGAAGACCCAAGACCACAGGTACGGCACCTACCACCAGTATGCCCATTACCGGAGGTACGAGGTCCTGCAACGTGTGCACCTCGTCCATGGCCTGGTTGTAGTCCTCTTCCCAGCCTTGCCCCTCCTCAATAGCGTCGAACCACTCTTGAGTAAGGACCTCGTTCTGCTGGGTCAGAGCCTGCACCTGTTGTTGCAAAGCCGCGACGTCGACAAGGCTTTTCTTCTCCGCCTTCTTCAGACGATGCAACTGATTATGCTGTTCGCTCAGTCGCTTAATCGTCAGAAGGAGAACATTGAGGAGTGCGCTGTGAGCACTCTCGAAATGATCTCCACGGCTGTTGCTCTCCTCGAGCTTCACGGTGAGACACTCCGTATGAACAGCTTGGCTGTCCATCACGGCCTTTCCTGCCCTTATGTGGAGACTGAGATTCGCCTCCGCGGGTTGTACCTTGGGCAACCCGGATCTTTTGCCTCCATGTACCTCCCTTCCCACACATGATTAGCTCGTCCCTCCACCGGAATGAGCGCGTATGGAGTATTCTCCATAGCCCTCACTTGTAGTTGGCAGAAACGCGACATGGTGTCACGGGCTGCCACTTGCCACATTCCCTCAGGCTGTCTGCCTCTCACTGTAACGGTGAATGGCGCCCAACCGGGTGGCGTAGGTCCTGCAGGAACTTCGACATGGATCGTCCAAGTCTTTTTCCCCTCCTCGCCTTCTTATTTGGCGAAGTACTGCGGCATCTCGTTGTACCTGAAATATTGAAGCATTTTCCTCAATGCTTCCGGATAGCCACTGCAGTGAGAACAGTGGGACACCACCTACCCGTTCTCCAACTGTCTATCCGCTGTCATCTGTAAAAACATATTTGAGAAATGTCAAATATGTATTTGAACAGTAAACCCTTGAGTTATAACATAAAACATGCCATTGAACTCATAAAACTTGGAAACATAGTTCAAACCAAATTTGACTGCTGTTCTGCTGTCCAATATGACAGCCCTGACCAGTTTCCATTTCGACCTGATTTAGACCATGCTAAATGCAAAACCAATTCTGGAGATCAACATCAAAGTTAAAGCTAACTTCAATAGCTTTCCAGAAAGTATTTGCTTGGCCTAAGATCTGTCCTGGTTCAATAAGTTATGAGATATCAAAGTTGATAGAATTTCTGGAGAAAATTGGACAGCACCTCCCTGCTTTAGGTCTGATTTGATCCAAGAATTCCAGTTAATTCTACTCCCAATCTGACAAAACTTTCTGTTACAAAGTTGTAACCCATCTCTTATAGTTTTCAGAACTAACTCATTTTCTATTTTTGGATTTTTATGCAGGAAGTTATGCTCAATTTACAGAGAGTTACAGAGAGTGTTTGCTCTGCCCTGTTTTCAGGACAGAATCAACTCTACTGCATTTTTTGATTGGTTAGAGGATGAAACATCCATGGACCTCAACAGAAAAGTTGTAAAGCTCTTCGGACTCTTTCCATAAATGTACCATATAACCCCAACCTCGAAAGAACTCAACCTCTAACCTCTGATTAACTTCAGCCTTAATTCAGCTGAAAACAGGGGACTCTGTCCTTAGTATCCTATAAGTTGAAAACTTGTTAACTTTGAATATCCTGTTCAAATGAAGGAGTTACATCAAGTTTTGGTGCTCTGGATTAAAACTTTCAATTTTTACAATGAAGTTGTTCATTTAGTGGAGTGTGACGTCAATGCGTCACCAGAGCATGTCGGTACTACGTCCTCACAAAGAAAAACCTATACCGGAATTAGCCGGCTTCGTTAATTCAGTGGCACTAAGCGTCACTCGCACACGGATGCTACACGTCTACCGGTTTCGGGGTTAGACTACCTGCAGATAACTCACACAATCGTCAGACTCGGCTGCACACTGAGCCCGGTATCCATACAGTTCTTACACCCGGCCGTCATCACTCGCCCGGATGTTCTCAAGCCAAACACGCCTTGAGCTACGTGTTCACGTTACTGACCACGTGACGGGGTCTCCCAAATTGCCCAATGCACGCCAGGGACAGACGTTGCCCGAATACCCCAAACGACATGAAGAGTCGTAGAGGATATTAGAGTGGGTCGGGTTACCTGCCACCCGTGAGGCTCCACCCTTCAGCTTGTGCGCACTGGTGGACAGCGCTTACGTGCACCTCCCAAGACATAAAGCGTCCCGAGATGCACGATTTTATGACATAAGAAAATAGGTTAGTCTGCCACTTTCTATACGCTAATAACATCCTTATATGGGCTACTAGCTCGTTCCTCACTGGATTTTTGAAAAAGATGACCTTTGTAGTGTGTTAGACCTCAAGCGAGCTCTGATACCACGCTGACACAACCCCATCGGACTTGTCGAGCCGGGATCACGCTGAGGGCTGCTGCGTTGCACAGCACCGAATAACGCACGTCAAAGATACAAAGCGGAAGCAAACTTTTATTACATAAACCAGTTTATGAACATTTTTACAACAAAATAGTCCAGTCCACACTCACGACGTAGACTATGCATTGAGTTCACGTTCAGCCCGTGAACGTGTCCCCACTAGCATGCACACACACTAACACGGTGGCATGCACGACTCTCACTCAACGGGGTTCCCCTCCTGGGGTTCCATCTCCTCCTCGGAAGTCCCTTCCTCATAAACCCCTGCAAAAGCTTCAAACACAAGCAGTGAGCACGATGGCTCAGCAAGACTGACCCGTCTCTCCTATACATGAAACTTCTACATGGATGGTTTTTAGGGTACATGAGGTAAAATAAGTTGCAAAGGACTCGCCTAATTATTTGAACCTTACATTCAAGTTTTAGCAGCAGGTTGTGGAGAACCTTACGCTAAGGCACATAAGAGAGCCGCAATCAAACAAGAAACACATTTCTCTCATGTACTTTGCCCAAAGTTGAAAAGAACTTTAATTAGCTCTAAACTATAACAAGACATTAACAAGCAAAGTATGTCTTTCAATCAACAACATTTTAATATGTAACTAGCCTGTTCTTTCTACGTCACGGTATAGTGAACAAGTGGTACTCACTGACCACGAGGGACGGCGATTATAATCGATTTACACCTGCAGGGTTACCCGAATAACCTGTCACGTACGCCCGTACTCGATGTTGCTTACAGCAACCATCACGGACGTCGTACGCAACCACCTTTCACCCGTCAGCCAAATGTTGAACCAGTCCAATCGTCCTGAGCAAGAGGTCTCTGCACGTGCATCCACAGTGCCGCCAGCCGATTTACACCTCGAGCTCTGAACCTACCCTCTGAACGACCAGCTATGCCTCAACACCCAGCTACCCGAGTTACATCGGTTTCCCGGTTCCCATATAGCCGGTAGATCTTTGGTACTGTTCTAGCTTGTTCAACAGGCCCGCACACGGCTCGGTCCTCAATTGACACAAGCGGAGCTATAGCACCCAGGCCCCAACATCCTGCTGCCCTTACTCTCCGCCCGGTCTCATTTTTCTTGCCATATGTTTCATTTGCTATCTTTTCCCTAAGTCGAGTGCCTCTAGCCTATCCTCGCGAGTAGTTCCAACTACTCGACTTGTACCGAATCCTACACTATCTTAGCATTGCAGTAGCTAACGGGGTTGTCAATCCTAATCCCAACCCATGGTTTTCTTGGCTATGCATTTGGGTTTCAAACAAGACTCTAATGCAAGAAGTAAGTGGTATTCAAAGTAAGTTCTCAAAACAATAAAAATTTGTAAAAAGGTTAATGCAAACCGGGGCTTGCCTTGCTGCTCTTGGATGTAGGCTAGCTGCTCTTCTGGAGTGACGAAGTCTAAGACTTCGGGTTCCTCCTCAACCTTAGCGACTACATGAGATAACATGTATATGTATTAATTTAAATGCATTTGAATTGAATTTAAACTTGTTACGACTATAAGTCTTACTAGACAGACCCAATGACTCTGAAATTTTTACTGTGGTTTGGATACAACCTAAACAGAGACTTGGCCAAGTTTTATTTGCAGCAAAGCTCATTAGAGCTCTCCACAAATAATTATGAACTTGACCTTTAATTGGAGCTCTTAGGGTGCTCTAGGGATTTTCATGGAGCAACCCATGACTTTCTGAAAACTAGATTTTCAGAGTGCTCTAATGGAGTTGGTGTCACTTAATTTGAAGGTTCCTAGCTAAAGATATGAGCTAAACAATTTCAGAGAAATTTCTGAAAATGTTTCTGGACGTTTTCTATTTTCTCTGGAACAGTTTTATTAATCACAACATTAGGTGGATCAAATGAGCTCAAGTGGATCTAAAACTTGTATAGTGGCTCAGGGATATTTTGGTGAACATCCCAGCAAAATTTCAGAATTTTCCTCCAAAGGGTTCTCCAGTTAAAATTCTATCCAGTTTAAAGTTTGAAGAATTAATTCTGGAGAACTATGGATTTTCATGAAGTGAAACTTGATTTGCTGGAAAGTACTCAGAGAGCTGAATCAAACAAAATTTGGTTCACTCGATTTGGAGCTTCCTAGCCAAAGTTATGTTGGTTTGAAGTTTGAACTAAAACTGAAAATCGGGAAATGTTTAAAACACTGCACTTGGGTCCCATGCACAGCGTCATCGTCTACCTCCCGCCAGCACCCGAGCGCGTGACTTCCAGCACCGGTGGCGCAGGTCATTCTCGGCCGCTACTGCCTAATTTTCTACGCGGTTTCTTCCTACATGATCCTTGGAACACGGCGCACACGCCGGGCACCTTCTCGAACCTTGACATCATCGGGAACCTAGTCGGCAATGGTGCAGGCGGAAGAGGAGCTCGGGTCCAATGGTGCTAGCTCGTCTAGGCGGTGAACACGATCAACCAATAGGTCGCAAAGCACTACTGGGGCACGAGGAAGCTAACCCTGCCCTCCTCTTGGCCGGAGATCTCCGGGAAAGTAGACTTCACTGGCGATTCGAGCCATTTTCACCGGCGATGGCCAAATTCCGGAGCTATGCTCATTGGGTTGATCATCACCGCTAGAATTTGGCCTAGGTGACCGCAAGGTGCTACTCTAGCTTATGCTCGACCAGGATCCCTAGTGATCAAGTGATCGAGGCGAATTTCGAGTTTTGGTTCTCGGTGTTCTATATGGTGATCATCGGAAAAATTGAAATTCCGGCTAACCGGCGCTAAGAGGGACCTAGGAAGTTCGGGGAGAGCTACTAGACTCGGACGAGAACCTCAGAGACATGTTGGTCACACTGGAGAAGCTTTGCGCTGCTCGGGCGACAGCGTCGAGTCGGAGGAGCTCTCGGTTAATGGAGCGATGAAAGATTGGCTCGGGCAAGCTTCACCGAAGCTGATCACGAGCAGCTGAGGGCTGTAACACGTCGAGCAAGGGTCGGCGGTGCCGTTTGTACCCTCAGCTCGCGGTGGAAGGCACTGCTTTGGCCGGTTGATGGCGAGGTGATGCGGTGGGCGGTGCGGCGACCAGCTCGGTGTTTTCAGTGCTGGAAACGTCGAGGCAGTGGAAAGGTGAGCTGCTGCCGGTGGCAGCTCGCAGCTAAGTAGCTGGGGACGTCGGTTGAGGCGGTGATCGGCGACCAGGAGGTGGCAGCGGTCGGCAATCGCCGTGGCGACCTCGTGGGCGCGCGCAAGAACCGAGCTGCGGTGACTTCAGTTGGTTGAATTGCTATAGAGGCCGACATGTGGGTCCCACCCAGGGTTTAACCTCTGAAATTAAATTTTCCCCTCTGCTCCAAACAGTAGAGACCAAATTAACCTTGGTGATTTGAATTATCTACCCCTGGGACATTTGAATTGGATAGAATTCAAATTGGGTTTTGTTTGGACATATTTTCAGCACATATGCAGTTTGAATTTCAAATGGAGTTTGAATTTGTTAAACCTAGCTCATGTCAAGATCAACTCCAAATGGAGTGAAATTTGGTGTCTGAGCTCACAAAAATGTGCTGAGCAAGAATATGCCTCCCACTTTTAAATTTATGGGGTGGAAACAGTTTGAATTTGAGTTCAAACCACCCTCTTTCTAGTTATACCCAAAAAGATCTCAATAAGTTTTGGAATTGGGTAAATTTTGGCATGAGCCTTTCTAGCAAGGTGTTGGAGTTTTTCATATGCTCAGCCCCTAGATGATGCATATGGGAAATGCCACTTTTGCATTTTGTAAGTTTATTCCCTAATGAGCATGTTGATGGTGGTTACTTGCTCTTCAAATGTGTTCATCAAGTTTCTTCAAATGAAGGGTGTGTTTTGTGATGAACACTTTGGACAAGTGCCAAAAACTTGGGCCCTTACAATATATCCCACCACTATGATTATTCTTGAGGGGCAGAAGATTGATGCAATCTCAGGGATGTCATGGCTAAGCTACCATGGCGCAGTCCTGGAAACATTATCAGGGACGGTTCACCTCAACTCCCACCTACACCGTGCGCAGTCCCTCATATTAGACAATCCAGTCCAGGAAGTTTCAGCAATTAGTAATACTGAATCTCTCAAGTTAGAGGACACCCCCGTAGTCCGGGAATATCCCAACGTGTTTCCGGATGATCTTCCGGGCATGCCACCTGAGCGGGATGTCGAGTTCAAGATTGAGCTTGCGCCCGGGACTACTCCTATCCCACGGAGACCATACAAAATGGCTCCGAACGAGCTGGCTGAATTGAAAAAACAGCTCAATGATCTGTTGAGCAAAGTTTTCATTAGGACGAGTTCCTCGCCTTGGGGATGCTCGGTGCTGTTTGTAAAGAAAAAGGATGAAACCTTGAGGCTGTGTGTGGATTACCGGCCGCTCAGCGCCGTCACCATAAAGAACAAATACCCACTGCCCCGCATTGACGTCCTGTTTGATCAACTTGTGGGTGCAAGTGTGTTCTCCAAGATGGACCTTCGCTCCGGGTATCATCAAAGAAAAATCCGGGCGGAGGATATTCCGAAGACGGCTTTCTAGATGAGATATGGCTTATATAAATATCTCGTCATGTCTTTTAGTCTCACTAATGCTCCAGCACATTTCATGTATCTCATGAACTCGGTGTTCATGCCGGAGCTGGACAAGTTCGTGGTGGTGTTCATTGATGATATATTGGTTTACTCTAAGACAGAAGCATAACACGCCGAACACTTGAGGATCATCCTTCAACGATTGCGCGACCACAAGCTCTACGCCAAGTTCAGCAAATGTGAGTTTTGGATCAGCCAAGTGCCTTTTTTGGGACATATCATCTCAGCGGAAGGCATTGCGGTTGACCCAATCAAAATCGAGCAAGTGCTGAAATGGAAAGCTCACACTTCAGTCCATGAAGTTAGAAGCTTCCTCGGCTTAGCGGGATACTATTGGAGATTCATTCCAAGCTTCTCCAAGCTTGCTAAGCCGATGACGGAATTGCTGAAGAAGGGAACAAAATATGTTTGGAACACGGCATGTGAAGGAGCGTTCCAAGCATTAGTGAAGCATCTCACAACAGCCCCGGTCTTAGCTCAACCGGATACAACTAAGCCCTTCGACGTGTATTGTGATGCGTCCGGCATCGGGCTCGGCTGCGTGTTGATGCAGGAAGGACGTGTGGTCACATATGGCTCATGGCAACTTCGGAACCATGAGCAGCACTATCCGACTCATGATCTTGAGCTTGCTTCTGTGGTTTTGGCGTTAAAAATGTGGAGGCACTATCTCCTGGGGAATTTGGTGCATCCCTACACCGACCACAAGAGCCTGAAGTATATTTTCACCCAAAAGGAGCTGAATATGAGGCAAAGGAGGTGGTTAGAACTAATCAAGGATTATGACATTGAGATTCATTACCACCCCGGAAGGCGAATGTGGTTGCCGACGCGCTTAGTTGGAAGTCACATGTCCATAACCTGACCATTACACCGGTGGAGGAGGAAGAGCCGAGTTTATACTTGGTTCCTTATGGATCGCTCTACAACATTGCTCTCAACCCTACCATTAGGGAGGACATCATTGCAGCTCATAAGGTTGATAAGGGTATGGCACATCTCCGAAGACATATATACAATGGGGAAATCAAATATTTCTGGAAAGATGATGAGGGGACGTTGTGGTTCAATGACCGCATAGTCGTACCCCGGAACATGGAGCTGAGGAAGAAAATTCTTGATTAAGCTCACTTGTATAAATACTCCATTCATACGGGCAGCAACAAAATGTACCAAGATTTGAAAAAGAAATTTTGGTGGACACGGTAGACGAGTGAAAGCGGACCATATGAGGAAATCAGGGCTGCTGCAACCCAGAAAATTCCAGCATGGAAGTGGGAAGATGTTAGCATGGATTTCATTGTGGGGTTACCCCTAACTTCAAGCAAGCATGATTCTATTTGGGTAATCGTTGATCGATTGACAAAGTCAACCCACTTCATTCCCGTGCATACACATTTCCATGCCAACAGATATGCGGAGTTGTATATTGCAAGAATCCTATGCTTGCATGGAGTACCCAAGACCATAGTCTCAGACCGAGGGGCACTATTTGTATCTCATTTCTGGGAGCAGTTGCACGCTGCTTTGGGTACTAAGCTAATTAGAAGCTCCGCCTATCACCCTTAGACAGATGGGCAAACAGAGAGGATGCACCAAGTACTAGAAGACATGTTGAGAGCGTGTGCCATCCACCACGGTAAAATCTGGCATGATCATCTACCGTTGGCGGAATTCTCGTACAACAATGGCTATCAAGCGAGTATCAAAATGGCACCCTATGAGGCTCTCTACGGTCGTAAGTGCCGCACCCCATTGAACTGGTGCGAGTCCGGTGAAAGAGTCACATTCGAGGTTGATGTGGTGAACGATGCTGAAGAGCGTGTTCGGATGATTCAAGCCAACTTGAAGGCCGCTCAATCCCGACAGAAAAGCTACGCTGATAAGAGGCGTAGGCCGCTGCACTTTGACGTCGGGGAGCACGTGTACCTCTGTGTATCTCCGATGAAAGGCGTGCACCGGTTCGGCGTGAAGGGGAAGCTCACTCCCCGATTCATTGGACCCTATGCCATCACCGAGAAGTGTGGACCAGTGGCGTATAGACTGGAACTGCCGGCATCTCTTGCTGGTGTTCACGACGTTTTCCATGTTTCACAACTGCAAAAATGTCTGAAGCATACGGCTGCTGTTCCCACTGAAGACATCGGCGAGCTTCAACCAGATTTGACATATGATGAATATCCGGTGTCAATTATTGATGAGAAGGCCTGGACCACACGTAGCCGAATGTTGTGGTTCTACAAGATACTCTTGAGTAACCACACCGCCGAAGAAGCAACGTGGGAGAGCGAGGAATTCCTTCGCTCATACTACACGGAGTTCATGACGTCTCAGCACGGGTGAGTTTCTATTACATCGACATCTCTTCTTTTGTAATCTCGGGATGAGATTCTTTTAAGAGGGGAGGGATGTAAAAGCCTAAGAAAAGGGACTTGCAAGAGTTATCATTTTCATCACCTCACAACACCACAGCTCATCTTGTGGATATCTTGTGAACATTGGTGAAGAGCAAGTATCCACCATCAAAAGGGGTCATTATAGGTGAAAGCCCTTACTTCCAAAAAGTAGGATTTCTACACATGAACATGAAAGGTTGAGCTCACCCCTACACCTTAATTAGTCTTGGTAAGGCTCAGGCCAAATTTCATGCAAATCCAGTACTTTTTGAGGCACTTTTGGAGGAATTTGAAAAAGAGGCCAATTTGAATGTAAATTTAAATTGCAGCAACTTTCATCACTTTAATTCAAAAGTTGACTTCATATTCAAACTCAGCACATTTTTCTTAGTTAGTCAACCAATTTTCATCCCCATTTGACTTCATCTTGTTGGGAGTTAAAATTTGCATTAATTTAAAACTGAGTTTGAATTTAGTTCAAATGTGAAACAAATTTAGCCAAACCAATTTCAAATTTAGGAAATCAAATTCAAACAATGACTTGGAGGCTAAGTCTCACATTAAATTGTGAGTAGCTGGGATATTTTCAGTGAAAACAGAGATGAAAAATCGGAAGAGAATTAGAGGGGAGGGGGCCCACTGGTCAGAAGGCTTAGAACCGAGGTCAATTCATGCGAGTCACTCGGCAGCCGACGTTCACCGCGCGCCACCTCCTGCTCCAGCGCCCGAGCGGGGAGACACCGCACGCCTGTGCTGCGCCTGGAAGTACCGGTTGCTGTGATCACTACGCGCTCAGGCCACGTGAACTCGTCCCCTCACTCCCATCCCCTTCACTCACCGAAGCAAGTAGCCTCCGGTCGACCTCTCTGATCACCGGCACCCGGGCGGCACAGGCACTTTCATGCCCGACGAGCTACACAAAAAAGGTCCACCCCAAGGTGCTGATCACAACCGTACCAACCTTGCTCTCTCTCTCTCTCTCTCTCTCTCTCTCTCTCGCACGATCGGCAGAGAATTTGGTTGATTAGTGCGTCAGTGTGTTCAGAACCGAGCCACACGAAATCCAGAAATTCGTAGCAATTAAGCCACTACCCCCTGGACCGAGCTATAGACATGATCTAGACTCACCAACACGTCTCTAGGATCAAAAACCATCGAGTTCCATCGAGTCTTGGTGATGTTCTTCGAGATTTTTGCATCGGCGGCGATTTTGACCCTAGGTCGCCGATGAGCTCGTAGTTGCAGCCTCGGTTGAGTTAATTTGAGTTCATGCCGGTGTTTAGGAGGTCACCACGGTGCTCTAGGGAGAAAGACCGAAGTGTTTGAGCCCTCCTAGCATGAGTGCGACGTTGCTGGACCCCAACCGCCACTGCCGCCGTCGCCGATGGGTTTCCGGTGAACGGAGTCCCCGACCGACCGCGGGGACGAGTTGTCCGTGGTCCAAAAGGGGGAGGCGGCAAGTTTCCGGGATGGTGAAGGTAGGAAAAGCGGGTTCCGAGGAGCTCGCCGGAGAACACCGCCGCAGCGGGACGTTGGCGCGAGGAGGAAGAAGGTACTGTATGGTGGGGCCCGCATACTGAGTTTAAACTTTTCTGGGATTTTCCAGTTTAGTTCAACTTCAATTGCATATAACTTTTGCTAGGAAGCTCCAAATCCAGTGAACCAAATTTTTCTGAACTCAGAATTTTGAGTACTTTCCAGCAACACAAATTTCAGCTCATGAAACTTAATAATTTTCCAGAATTAATTCCCTAAATTTAAACTGGTGGGAATTTTATCTGGAGAATTATTTTATGAAAAATTCTGAAATTTGCCTGGGAGGTGTCAAGGGCAGCGATCCCGAGGGACGGAGGACCTCGGCTACGTAATTCGTAGCCGCTATCCGTGATGGCTGGCCGGGTTATACCCCTGGCCGCCGTTCTTCGCCGGAGGGTTATGCCCCCTGCCGCCGGCTGGGTAGAAGAGGAGAGGGAATAGATGGTAATATCTTTCTTATTCCTCAAGTGTTTGATTACCTGCCTATCTATAGCCTCCTGGCTCAATCAAAAGGAGTAACAAACTCCACTAATTATTGATTACCAAAAATAGCTAGAGTATCTTCTACTTTCCCTCCTGGCCACGGTTGGAGATCGTGGCCTGCATGATTGCCCCGCGCGCAACTGCGCGTTCGTTGGCTCGGCGCACGTCACGGGCCCTATGGCGCCTGGTGTAAACTTGTTTGAACATGACATCTCCCTCCCCGTCGAGGGCCAGCTCGTCCTCGAGCGGGAATTGGGGAAACTTGGCCCGGAAAGGCGCGACGTCTTCCCAGGTCGCTGAAGCTGCCAACGTGCCTTTCCACTGGATGAGCACCTGATGTACACCGCGAGCCAGTCGGTACCGCACCGCGCGTTCAGGTTCTGGGCTAATGGCGCCATGATGCATGAGCGGCAATGGGGGAGGCGCTGTTGGTGGCGACCCCTGGAACTTCTTGAGTAGTCCCACATGGAACACATTGTGGATGCGGGCGCGGGGTGGAAGCTCCAGCTGGACGGCGACCTCGTTGATGAGTTCGACGACGCGGTACGGCCCGATGAAGCGTGGCTTCAGTTTGCTGCCCACAGCCTGAGGAAGAGATGACGCCGCGCGCTGCCGTAGTCGAAGCAGCGCCCAATCACCGACCTGATAGGTGACCGCGCGGTGCGTACGGCCGTAGTGGCGCTTCTGGTACTCCTGTGCCTGCTCCAGGCGGTGACGGATGTCGGCCAGGAACTCCGCGCGCTCCTCCATGCTGTTGGCGACGGCCGGCACCATGGTGTCCCCGGGTTCATAGGACCGGATGGAGGGAGGGTCACGCCCATAGACCACACGGAAGGGGGTGTCCCGTAGGGACGTCTGGTACGCCGTGTTGAAGAGGAACTCCGCCCAGGGAAGCCACCGGAGCCACTCGCGCGGCCTGTCTCCTGTCAAGCACAGCAGATACATGAGGGTGACGCGGTTGGCCGACTCGGACTGCCCGTCGGACTGGGGGTGAAACGCCGTGGTCATCTGCAGCTTGGTCCCCATCAGCCGCATCAACTCCTGCCAGAACGTCGACGTGAACACCGTGTCCCGGTCGGAGACCATGGACTGTGGAATCCCGTGGAGGCGGACAATGTCGTTGAAGAAGGCCTGAGCGACAGATTCAGTGGAGTACGGGTGTGCCAGTGGGATGAAATGGCAGTACTTGCTGAACCGATCCACCACAGTGAGGATCACTGACTTGCCGCGGACCCGTGGTAGCGCCTCCACAAAGCCTAGCGTGACATCAGTTCACACGCCCTGGGGCGTCGGCAGCGGAAGAAGGAGACCCGCCGGGTGTAGCTGCTCGGACTAGTAGCGTTGGCAGACTTCACACGTTCGCACGCGTTCCTGCACAACTTGTTTCATGTTATGAAAATGGAAGTCACGGCGCAGCCTGTCGAGCATCCGCTGTACGCCTTCATGTCCGTCCTCATGGATGGCCCCTACGATCTCTTGGAGCAGCGGGGAGTCGGCTGGAATGTACAGCCGCCCGGAAAATTGCACCAGGCAGTCAACCAGCGCCCAGGGAGCCAGTCGGTTGCCCGCCGTGATCTCACCTCGGAGTGCGACAAGGGTTGGGTGGTCCAGCTGGGCCTGCCGGAACTTGTCAATGAAGTCGAAGCGCGGAGCAGAGAGGGCAAGGAGCTCTCCCTCCACGGTGTCGCGCCGGGATAGCGCGTCAGTGACGGCGTTCATCGCGCCCGGCTTGTACTCAACGGAGAAGTCGAAGCCCAGCAACTTGCCAGCCCAGTGGTGCTGTGGAATGGTTGCCAAGCGCTTGTCCAGCAGATACTTCAAGCTGTAGTGATCCGTCTTGACGGTGAAGCGGCGCCCCCAGAGGTATGGCCGCCAGTGGCGCACCGCCTGGACCAAGCCAATGAGCTCACGCTCGTAGTCTGCCAGGGCGTGATGTCGAGGCGCCACTGGCCGACTGAAGAAGGCGATCGGATGCCCCTCCTGGATGAGGATAGCACCAAACCCATGGGACGACGCGTCGCACTCGACGACAAAGGGCTTGTTGAAATCCGGCATAGCGAGCACCGGCACCGAGGTGACCGCCTCCTTGAGGGCGAGGAAAGCCGAGGCAGCCTCAGGACCCCACGTGAAGCCCTCCTTCTTGAGCAGCGCAGCGATGGAGCCGTAGTTGTGGATGAACTTGCGATAGTATCCCGCGAGCTCGAGGAAGCCACGCACCGCCCGCGCCGAGCGAGGTTCCGGGCAGTCGTGAATGGCCTGCACCTTGGCGGAGTCCATGGCCACCCCTGCCTCCGAGATTGTGTGGCCGAAGTAGGCGACTGAGGAGACCCCGAATGCGCACTTGGAGCGCTTGACGAAGAGGGTGTGTCGACGAAGCTCGCTAAGGACAGCTCGAAGGTGACGCAGGTGGTCGGCCCATGACTTGCTGTAGATCAAGATGTCGTCAAAGAAAACAAGTACAAACCGGTGAAGAAACAGGCGCAAGACGTCGTTCATGAGCGCCTGAAATGTGGCCTTGGCGTTGCAGAGTCCGAACGGCATCACCCGGAATTCATAGAGGCTGTCGTGTGTACGGAACGCCGTCTTGTGAACATCCTCCGGCCTCATGCGCACTTGGTGGTACCCCGAGCGCAAGTCCAGTTTGGTGAAGTACTTGGCGCCATGGAGCTCATCCAAGAGCTCGTCGACGACGGGGATCGGGAACGCGTCCTTGACCGTCACCGCGTTGAGGGCGCGGTAGTCGACACAGAAACGCCACGAGGCATCCGGCTTCTTGACGAGAAGGACCGATGTGGAGAATGCGGAGTCGCTGGGCCCGACGATGCCATTCGCGAGCATGTTCTCGCACTGCTTCTCCAGCTCCGTCTTGTGGGCGGCCGGATATCTGTAGGGCCGCACTGCCACCGGCGCGGTGTCCGGCTTCAGGATGATGCGGTGTGTCTGACCATGCGCAGATGGCAGGCCCGTTGGCTCGGCGAACACATCGGCGAAGGATGCAAGCAGCTCGTCAAGGAGGGGTTCCGTCACCGAGGCAGAGTGGATGCGCGGCGGTGTCGGCGACGCGACGCTGCGCCAGCAGACCTGCTGGTCCTCCATCATGAACTTCATGGTCCCGGCGGCCACGTTACAGATAATCTTACCCAATGTAGCCAGCCATTGTGTGCCAAGCACCAGGTCATAGCCGGCCAGCGGCATGATGTACAAGTCAACCACGAACCGCCGGTTGTCGATGACGACGGGCGCCTGGCGCAGAACGCCTGGGCAGGTGATCCGTTCGCCGTTGGCCACGGTCGCTGTTAGTCGAGGCCGAGGCTCGACGGGCAGGCCGGCCCGCTGTGCTGCCGCCTCGCCGATGAAGCAGTGGGTGGAGCCCGTGTCGATGAGGGCGATCAACGTGGCCGCGCCCACCTGTACCTCAAGTTGGAGAGTACCGAACACTGGAACGCCGGCGACGGCGTGGAGGGAATAGACGGGTGCCTCCTCCACGGGCTCGTCCTCGGTCAGTTCGACGCCGGCGATGTAGAAGATGCGGCGGCAGACTCTGTTGTGGCCGCGTGAGTATGGCTCGTTGCAATTATAGCAGAGGCCGAGGCGGCGCCGTTCCGACTGCTCCTCCGTCGAGAGGCGCTTGCTCCCGCCGCGTTGTGGTGGTGGCGCCGGCAGTGCCAGGGGCGGCGCCTGGGGTGCGGGCAGCGTCTGAACCGCAGGCGCCGGTTGAGCGGTTGTAGGGAGGACCGCCAGGACGCCTGGACGCGACGCGAGCAGTGGTCCGAGTGCGCGTGGCACAGCCATGCCGTGGGCGGAGTTGAGACGGTCCAGCTTGACCAGTTCCAACGCCCGTGCCAGGCTTATGGCCGCCGCGAGGGACTCCGGCCCGTGGATGTGCACCTGGTGGCTGAGCGGTGGCAACAACCCGCCGGTGTAGAGTTGCACCCGTTGGCCTTCCTGGAGCCGGCCAGCGCGAGGAAGAAGCGCCTGGAAGCGGTTGGAGTATTCCTCGACCGTCCCCGTGCGGCGGCATTCGGTGAGCTCGAACAGGGGGGCTGATCGCATCGCCGGACCGAAACGCAGGTTCAGAAGTTCCTTGAAACGCCCCCATGGAGGCATGCCCTCGTCCTCCTGGAGCTGGACGAACCAGAGTTGAGCCACATCTTCCAGGTTGTACGACGCCATCCACACTTTCTCCTCCGGCATGGTGCGTTGCTGGCGGAAATACGATTCGCACCGATTGATGAAAATCAGTGGGTCGGACATGCTGTCGTAGCGCGGAAAGTCCATCTTCTGGAAACACGGGGGGGGGGGGGGGGGGATCCGTGTGGTGTTGGCCGTCGTGGTTGGTGCTGGAGTCGGTCGACGAGCCGACCTTTTCCTTCATTCCCGCCATGTCGGTCTGCATCTTTGACATCTCGGTGGTTAGGGACTTGAGCATCTTCATCACATCGGCCATGGTGGGTTGATCGTCATCGCCCATGACTGACGGTGCAGGCGTTGTCGTGGCCGTCGAGGGTGGGAATGGAGGCGGTGGCTGGGATGGTGGTGGGGCTGTGGTGGAAGTCTGGATGGAGGTGGTGGAAGAGGATCGACAAGACTGAGATACCAGGTTGTCAAGGGCAGCGATCCCGAGGGATGGAGGAACTCGGCTACGTAGTTCGTAGCCGCTATGCGTGATGGCTGGCCGGGTTATACCCCCTGGCCGCCGTTCTTCGCCGGAGGGTTATGCCCCCTGCCGCCGGCTGGGTAGAAGAGGAGAGGAAATAGATGGTAATATCTTTCTTATTCCTCAAGTGTTTGATTACCTGCCTATCTATGGCCTCCTGGCTCAACCAAAAGGAGTAACAAACTCCACTAATTATTGATTACCAAAAATAGCTAGAGTATCTTCTACTTTCCCTCCTGGCCACTGTTGGAGATCGTGGCATGCGTGCTTGCCGCGCGCGCATCAGCGCGTTCGTTGGCTCGGCGCACGTCACGGGCCCTATGGCGCCTGGTGTAAACTTGTTTGAACATGACAGGAGGTTTATTGGAAAATCCTTGAGTCACAGTAAAATTATCAGACCCATCCAAGTTCATTTAGCCCCCTAATGGTGTGATTAAGTGAACTGCCCTGAGAAAACACAAAAATGTCCAGAAACATTTTTCAGATTTTCTCAAATCTTGTTTAGGGCATAACTCCATCTAGAATTCTTCAAATGACATGAAACCAATTCCATTAGAACCATATCAAATTCTAGTTTCCATAAAGTAATGGTTGGAGCCACGAAAATCCCTGGAATTCCTTAGAGGCTCTACTAATTACCAAATATGCTTTCATTTATACAAAGCTTAAATGAACTTTGTTTCAAATGAAACTTGGTCAAGAGTCTGGTTAGGACCATACCAAGCCACCATAAAAATTTCAGAACCAAAAGGGAGGGCTAGCTAGAGTTTTAGTAATTTCTTATTCAGTTCTAAACATTGCATTTGAATTGACATATGGTATCTCGTTGACGTGTAGTCGCTGAAGGCGAAGAAATTCCTGAAGTGCTCGACTTCCTTCTTCTGGACGAAGCCCTAACCACTGACCAGCAGCAACAAGGAAAGCTCCGGTTTGCATTAACCAATTTTTAAAGTTTTGTTTTATGAATACATAGTGTGGTGTATGAAGGTGCATTAGGTATAGGATGGATGAAACCCAAGTGCATAACCAGATTTCCTATAAGAGTGAGTGTAATGTCTAAGTCCTCGAGTAGACAGGCTATGCTTAATAATTCATAGAGCTTCGGTACAAGTCGAGTAGTTGGAATCTACTCGTGAGTTAGGCTTGGGAAACATGGGATTTGTTCGAGTGATGTGATATCACTTTAGTAATGAAAATGAGACTAGGCAGGGGCTAGGGCGCAGCAAGAGGAAGTCTTGTGTGCGCAGCCCTGTCCGTGTCGATTGAGGACCGATCCGTGTGCGGCCCATGCTGATAAAGTTTGAACGTACCGAAGGCATATCGGATATATGGGCCCCGATAAACCGATGTAACCTATACCTCCGGGCGTCGAGGCATAACACACCGATTTATAGGTGTAGGCTGAGGGCAGCGAGGTGGAAATCTGCTAACGGGCATAGAGAGATGCTCCGTGTAGGGAACCTCCTGCTCGTTTCGGTGCGACCGGTTCGACGTTTGGGCTGTTGGGTGAAAGGTTGTCCCGTACGGCATCGAGTGAGCGTGCTGTGCAGCTCCACGGGTGGGCGTACGTGACGTGCTCTTTGGGTGTCCCTGCAGGTGTATATCGAGTCGATTCGCCATCCCTCGTGGTGAAGAGTACCACTTGGTCACTGAGTCGTGACGTAGGTTAATATATGAAATGTGATGATTCAATTCTGCTGTTATGATATAATTGTGTTGCTACTTGTGTGCCACCAAATATTGCTTACTAAATTTTCATAATCATGAACTGTTAACATGTGGCTAAAAGATGAACTAAGGATGAACATGTAGGCGTGTCCATTTGCTGAAATTTACCATCCCATGTTTTTGCACACTACATATAGAGTTTCATGCCTAGGTGAGTCGGTTAAGTCTTGTTGAGCCATCGTGCTCATGGTTGCTACTTAAGTGTTTTTCAGGTGAGGAGTATCCCACGGACTCGGGTTACGAGTCCACCGGCGAGGGCTACCCTCTGTCGGGGACCACGGCTGAGTGGGAGCCGTACAAGCCGCGCTGAGCTGGAGGAGTGCAGCTAGTGTGGGTTGCCCTAGGGCTGGGCAACCGACTTTTGCTAGGTAGATGTGCATGAGTGGTACAAACTTAGCTTCCTCTGTTGTAATATAAACACTAGTTTGTAACTGAGGTATTTTACTACTTTGTACATTTCAGTTGGTTTTCTCTGTAGTACAATGTTGTTCTTATAATGTGTGCTGCCGGTTGTCGCATCGAGCGGCACCACCCTCTGCTATCCTGGATGAGCAGATTCCGGTCCGCCACATCCCATGTGCCCCAAAGCCTAACTCGTGAGTAGATTCCAACTACTCGACTAGTACCGAAGTTCTATGAATCATTAAGCATATCCTGGCTACTTGAGGACTTAGACACTACCCTCACTCTTATAGGAAAAATCTGGTTATGCACTTGGTTTTCATCCATCCTACACCTAATGCATATCCATACCACATACTAAATATTCATAAAGCAAAACTTTGTAAAATTGGTTTGCCTTGTTGCTGCTGGTCAGTGGTTAGGGCTTCATCCGGAAGAAGGAATTCCATCACTTCTGGAGTTTCTTCACCTTCAGCGACTACACGTAAACAATATACTACATGTCAAGTTACATGAAATGTTTAGAAATGATTATGTAAAGACCATAACTCTAGCTAGCCTTCCCCTTTGGCTCTGAAATATTTATGGTGGCTTGGTAGGGTCCTAACCAGAGTATTGGCCAAGTTTTATTTGAAACAAAGTTATTTGAGCTCTGCACAAATAAAAGCCTATTTGGTCTTTAGTAGAGCCTCTCAGGAATTCCAGTGATTTTCATGGCTCCAACCATTACTTTATGGAAACTAGAATTTGGGATGGATCTAATGGAATTGGTTTCATGTCATTTCAAGGATCCTAGAAGGAGTTATGCCCAAAACAAAATTTGAGAAAATCTGAAAAATGTTTCTATACATTTTTCTATTTTCCCAGGGCAGTTCACTTAATCACACCATTACGGGGACTAAATGAACTTGGATAAGTCTGAAATTTTTCCTGTGACTAAAAGATTTTCCAAAGAACCACCCAGCCAAATCTCAGAACTTTTCGTAAAGTAATTCTCGAGGTAAAATTCCTAACATTTTAAATTTTAGGGAATTAATTCTGGAAAACCATTAAGTTTCATGAGCTGAAATTTGTTTTGCTGGAAATCACTCCAAAAGATGAATCCAACAAAATTTGGTTCACTGAATTTGGAGCTTCCTAGCAAAAGTTATAGCTAGTTGAAGTTTGAAACAAATTCTGAAATTCAATTAAAATTTAAACTGGCTGGTGGGGTCCCCGTTCTACGTGTCAGTTCTGCAGCTAAGCCACACAGGGATCTGCTGAATTTTCTCACGTAGTCGCACGATATCCCGGCCACAACCGATCCAATGTTTAAACAATGGGTCCCTGACACACGGGACCCACCGCGTCTTCTTCTTCCTCGGTTTATTTCCCGTCCCCGCGCTGCTACCTCGCCGGCCCTTCACCGGAGCTCGCCGGATCAGCATCTCCGGCCGACTCTCGGCCTGAGGCTCGCGGCCTCTGGGTTTTAAGCTACGGGGAACCATTTGGTGGGGTCTGCGTGGGTGCTAGGGAACCGGAAACCTGCCGGCGACGTGTGGCGGCCTCGGAAACGGTCCGGCACTGTCGTCCGGTGGTTCTTGCCCACAAACAGCCCGAGTGATCGGCCCATATAGCACCCTTGGATGCTAGGAAAGCTCGGCAAGAAAGAATCGGTGCGTGAAAACATCTCCAAATAGGTTCTCACCTCACGCCCGATTGATGCTGCCATGGTTGAGCTCAGAAAAACGGAAATTGCTCGGTCTACTTGGCGTTTACAGCTAGGGTTGTGAAGGAAAGTTGGTCGCCGACTACTCTAGCACCTTTGTGCATGATTTGATGAACTCTAAGTGAGGATTGAGTGCGAATTTCGAACATCCATACCGAAAGGTCCGTGGAGCTGCTCCTGGAGAAGAACGGAAAATTCAGCTGCTAGAGTTCACGACTTGCTCCAAATTTTGGATGGAAGCAGCACTAAGACAGGGCGCTCCCGTGGACGTGCTGGCTCAGCCGTGAAAACCTCTATGAAGAGCTGTCCACGGACGTCCAGTCGCCGGTGTGTTTAGGTCGCCGCGGCGGACTTTGTGTTCTCGGTGTAAGGACAACTCGGCTAGCCTAGTGGGGTGTGGAGAAGATAGTAGAGGATCCTTCAGTACCGTTTGTGCAGCTCGGGGAGTTCGGGGGCGCAAGATTGATCGTCTCCCGATCGAATTTTCAGAGAGTGCGGCGAGCGTCTGGGTCTCTGGTCAAGCGACAAAACAGTGCACGGGTCCGTGGTCTGCAGCGGTTGGGGAGCCTGCGTGAGCAAACAAACGCGCAGTGCGCCAGCCGGTCATGCGCTGGGGAGGTGGCAGCTCGAGCAGCTTGGTGTCGAGCGCTGCGGAAGCTCGGAGAACAGAGCTCGCCCGATTGTTGCTGCACTCAGAGACTTGACTGACATGTGGGCCCTTTTCTCTCATCTAATACTTTTCCACTTTTCCACTGTAAATATCCAAGCTACTCACACTTAAATATTAACCTTAGCCACCAAGTCAGGGTTTGAATTTGATTTTCTCAATTTGAAATTGGTTTGGCTAAATTTTCTGCCCCTTTTAATTTGAAATTCAAATTCCGTTTGAATTATTGCAAATTTAGCTCCCGACAAGATGAAGTCCAATGAGGATGAAAATTGGTGGACTAACTCAGAAAAATGTGCTGAGTTTGAATATGAAGTCAACTTTTGAATTCAAGTGATGACAGTGGTTGCAATTTGAATTTGCATTCAAATTGGCCCCTTTTTCAAATATCTCCAAAAGTGCCTAAAAAAGTATTGGATTTACATGAAATTGGGCCTAAGCTAAATCTTTCATGTGTATGTGTATGACTCCTATTTTTTTTTGACATTAGGGTTTTCCCCTCTAATCACCCCTTTTGATGGTGTTTGCTTGCTCTTCCCAAGTGTTCATGAGCTATCCACAAAATGAACTGTGGTGCTGTGAGGTGATGAAAAGAACACTTTTGCAAGTCACTTTCTTTGGATTTTACATCCCTCCTCCTTAAAAGAATCTCATCACAAGATTACAAAAGAAGAGACAGCGATGTAATAGGAACTCACCCGTGATAAGACGCCATGAACTCCGGGTAGTTTGAGCGAAGAAATTCCTCGCTCTCCCACGTCGCTTCTTCGGCGGTGTGGTTACTCCACAGTATCTTGTACAACCACAACGTTCGGCTACGAGTGGTCCGAGCCTTCTCATCAATAACTGCCACCGGATATTCATCATACGTCAAATCCGGTTGCAGCTCGCCGATGTCTTCGGTGGGAACAGCAGCCGTATACTTCAGACATTTTAGCAGTTGTGAAACATGGAAAACGTTGTGAACACCAGCAAGAGATGTCGGTAGTTCCAGTCTATACGCCACTGGTCCACACTTCTCGGTGATGGCATAGGGTCCAATGAATCGGGGAGCGAGATTCCCCTTCACGCCGAATGTGGCGGACCGGAATCCACTCATCCAGGATCGCAGAGGGTGGTGCCGCGCGATGCGACACCCGACAGCACATGTCATAAGAACACATTATATTACATGGGAAAAACAAACTGAATGTACAAAGTAATACACTTCTCAGTTACAAACTAGGGTCTTTCTTACACAGCGGAAGTTTCTTTTATACAACTCACGCCCGCCTTTCTAGCAAAAGTGGTTGCCCAGCACTAGGGCAACCCACACTAGCTGCACTCCTCAGCTCAGCGCGGCGTGTACGGCTCCCACTCAGCCGTGGTCCCCGACGGACGGTAACCCTCGCCGGTGGACTCATACTCCGAGTCCGTGGGTGGCTCCTCACCTGAAAAACACTCAAGCAGCAACCGTGAGCACGAAGGCTCAGCAAGGCTTAACCGACTCACCTAAGCATAAAACTCTACATGAGGGGTACAATGGACATAGGATAGTAACATTTCAGCAAATGGACACGCCTACAAGTTCATCCTTAGTTCATCTTTTAGCAACGAGTTAACAGTTCATGAAATCTGAAATTTGTAAGCAGTATTTGGAGGCACACATGTAGCAATACAATTATATCAACCAGCAATATTGAATCAACAGGTTTCATCCATTAATCTACGTCACGACTCAGTGACCAAGTGGTACTCTTCACCGCGAGGGACGGCGAATCGACTCGATATACACCTGCAGGGAAACCCAAAGAGCACGTCACGTACGCCCACCCGTGGAGCTGCACAGCACGCTCACTCGATGTCGTACGGGACAACCTTTCACCCAACAGCCCAAACATCGAACCGGTCGCACCGAAACTGTAAGGGCCTCAGTTTTTGACACCCATTTGCAGTGTTCATCCCCACACCACACACCTCATTTGAGGAAAAATGATGAACACAAATAAAGAGCAAGTAACAATTATCAACATGCTCATTAGGGAACAAACTCACACATTGCAAAAGTGGTACTTCCCACATGTGATATAGATGGGCTGGACATATGAAAACTCCTACACTTTGCCAAGGATGTCCATGCCAAGTTTCACCCAAATTCAAAACATTTTTGAGGTCATCTTGGGTGTAGATAGGAAAGGGGCAGTTTGAAAACATATTCAAATTCAAACTGTTTTCACCCACTGAATTTAAAAGTGGAAGGCATATTCTTGCTCAGCACATTTTTGTGAGCTCACACACCAATTTTCACTCCATTTGGAGTTGATCTTGACATGAGCTAAGGGGGAGAAATTCAAACTTTATTTGAATTTCAAACTGCACTTGTGCTGAAATTCATTCAAACCAAACCTCATTTGAACTTTGATCAATTCAAATGGCTCTTGGGTGAATAATTTGAGTTGCCAAGGGTAGAATAGGGTTCACTGTTTACCACAGCTGTTAGGAATAAATTTCAGAGGTTAAAAGAGGAGTGGGACCCACATGTCAGCCTCAGCCTCAAAGCAAACCGACTGAACCACAGTTCAGTCGGTTCCCGGCTGCTGTGCGCGCGCGCCACCGAAGGGGGCAGCCGGCGCCAGCTCCTGCTGCGTGCCCCAAGCCGGAGACCGGCCGACCGGCCTATTTATTCCCTCCCCGGCGTGCTTCAGTCGCCATTCCCCGAGCTGCCGACGTGCACGATCCATTTCTCCACTGCCATCACCGGCGCTCGAGTTCCTGCTGGATCGAGCTGATCGCAGCTTCCTCTTTCCACTCCAGGGTCCCAGCCAGGTACTAGCGACCATCCTCCATCCTTCCCATTGATAGAAATCGATTGAAACCGAGTGATATCGGCTGTGCCGAAAGATCAAACTCGGAACTGGAAACCGCCGCACCTCGGGCTCTCGTGGACAGCCCAACCTGGGCGTTGTCACGCCCGAGCCAAGGCACCCTTGGACGCGCAAGTGATCGGTGCTGCTCATCCCCGAGCCACAGCTCGAGTGGTTGCTCACCGGCGGCGAATTTCCACTTTTCCCCTTTCTGTGTGCAGAACGACCCTCGGGTACGATTCTGTTTAATTCGTGCTCTAGAAAGGATTAGAGGGCCTCAGGCCACTCCCACACGAACTAGACACGGTGACGCACAAGTTGCCTTCACAACTCTGGGCCGGAGAACTTCTGTGCCCGGCGTAATTCAAGGTCTACTAATGGCGGAACGCACGGGGGGTATCGGGCGCACGGTGAGGACCTATTTCGGGCCTTCCCCGAGCTGCCCCGAGTTCATGTCGACCTTCTCTGAGGTCCACTGATGCTCCCCGACCGGTTTCCCAAGTAGCTGAGGCACTAGGAGCATCAGCCGACATGGCCGAAGTCGTTCCGATATGGCGGCTCGTCGCCGACCATGCTCCGGCCGTTGTCATGAGCAGCTGACCCTCGGATCATGTTCCCCAAGTAAAAGTAGGCAGGGGCGGCCAGAATCAAGAAGTTTGAAGCTGTACAGCAGCCAGCGGCGAGCTCTCCGGCGAGGTCCCTCGGCGGCGGAGCGCGGGTGTCGCGAGGTTGAAGAAGGGGGTGGACCCCAGCTGTCAGCGGCCGATATTTTGAATCGGGATCCGGCTGCGGCCGGGATCGGGTGTGCTGGCGCGCAAAAGCCTTGTGGGCCGCGGTGTGCTGTCGCTTCGGCGTGCGACGCGTGTCCCCTGGGCCCACGCGCGAGTTTAAACTTTTCCCCGATTTTCAGATTTCCTTCAAACTTCAAATCCTTATAACTTTGGCTAGAAAGCTCCAAATCGAGTGAACCAAATTTTGCTGGATTCAGCTCTTTGAGTACTTTCCAGAAAATCAAGTGTCACTTCATGAAATTCCTTAATTCTCCAGAATTAATTCCTTAAAGTTTAAACTGTTAGGAATTTTAACTGGAGAATCATTTGGAGGAAAATCCTGAAATTTTGCTGAGATGTTCACCAAAATATCCTTGAACTACCATAAAAATTTCAGATCCATTTGAGCTCATTTAGTCCACCTAATGGTGTGATTAGTAAAACTGTTCCAGAGAAAATAGAAAATGTTCAGAAACATTTTCAGAATTTTCTCTGAAATTGTTTAGCTCATATCTTTAGTTAGAGACTTCCAAATTAAGTGAGACCAATTCCATTAGAACCCTCTGAAAATCTAGTTTTCAGAAAGTCATAGTTTGTTTCATGAAAATACCTAGAACACCCTAAAAGCCTTTAATTAAGGTCAAGGACATAATTATTTGTGGAGGGCTCAAATGAGCTTTGCTGCAACTAAAACTTGACCAAGTCTCTGTTTAGGTTGTAACCAAGCCACAGTAAAAGTTTCACAGTCATTAGGTCTATCTAGTAAAGGTTATAGACTTCACAACTTCAAAGTTAATACAAAAGCATTTAATTAATACATACATTGTTCTTATCATGTAGTCGCTAAGGTCGAGGAGGAACCCGAAGTCCTAGACTTCGTTACTCCGGAGGAACAGCTAGCCTACGACCAAGAGCAGCAAGGCAAGCCCCGGTTTGCATTAACCATTTTATAAATTTTTATTGTTTTGAGCACATACTTGTTTTCTTTATGTTGTGCATCAGAGTCTTGTTTGGAAACCCCACTGCATAGCCAAGAAAACCATGGGTTGGGGTTTAGGATTGCAAACCCCGTTAGCCACTGCATTGCTAGGATAGAGTAGGATTCGGTACAAGTCGAGTAGTTGGAACTACTCGCGAGAATAGGCTAGAGGCACATTGCTCGGGTAGAGATAGCACATGATACACATGGCAAGAAAATGAGACCGAGCGGAGAGTAAGGGCAGCAGGACTTTGGGGCCTGTGTGCTGTAGCTCCGCTTGTGTCGATTGAGGACCGAGCCGTGTGCGGGCCTGTTGAACAAGCTAGAACAGTACCGAAGACCTACCGGCTATATGGGAACCGGGAAACTGATGTAACTCGGGTAGCTGGGTGTTGAGGCATTGCCCGTCGTTCAGAGGGTAGGTTGAGAGCTCGAGGTGTAAATCAGCTGGCGGCACAGAGATGCGCGTGCAGGGACCTCTTGCTCGGGACGATGGGACCGGTTCAATATTTGGCTAACGGGTGAAAGGTAGTCGCGTACGGCGTCCGTGATGGTTGTTGTAGGCAACATCGAGTACGGGCGTACGTGACGGGTTGTTCGGGTAACCCTGCAGGTGTAAATCGATTATAATCGCCGTCCCTCGCGGTCAGTGAGTACCACTTGTTCACTGTACCGTGACGTAGAAAGAACAGGCTAGTTACATGTTAAAATGTTGCTGATTGAAAGTTGGATATTGATTGTTAATGATATGTTGTAGCTTAGTGCTAACTAAAGTTCTTTTCAACTTTGGGCAAAGTACATGAGAGAAATGCGTTTCTTGTTTGATTGCGGCTCTCTCATGTGCCTTAGCGTAAAGTTCTCCACAACCTGCTGCTAAAACTTGAAAGTAAGGTTCTACTAATTAGGCGAGTCCTTGCAAATGATTTTTACCTCATGCAACCCATCACCCTCATGTAGAAGTTTCATGTTTAGGTGAGACGGGTCAGACTTGCTGAGCCTTCGTGCTCACTGCTTGTGTTTGAAGCTTTTGCAGGGTTCTATGAGGAAGGGACTCCCGAAGAGGAGACGGAACCCCAGGAGGGGAACCCCGTCGAGTGGGAGTCGTGCACGCCGCAGAGTTAGTGTGTGAGTGTGCTAGCAAGGACACGTTCGAGGGCTGAACGTGCACTTGATGCTTAGTCTACGCCCGCGAGTGTGGACTAAACTTATTTTGATGTAAACATGTTAATAAACTTGTTTATGTAATAAAGCTTCCGCTTCCGCTTTGTACCTTTGACGTGTGTTATACGGTGTTGTGCAACGCAGAACCCCTCAGCGTGATCCTGGCTCGACAGGACCAGTGGGGTCGTGTCAGCGTGGTATCAGAGCTCGCTTGAGGTTTAACACAGTACAAAGGTCTTCTTTTTCAAAAATCCAGTGAGGAACGAGTTAGTAGCCCGTATAAGGATGTTATTAGCATATAGAAAGTGGCATATTAACCTATTTGTTATGTCGGAAAATCGTGCATCTCGGGACGTTCATGTCTTGGGGGGTGCACGTAAGCGCTGTCCACCAGTGCGCACAAGCTGAAGGGTGGAGCCCCACGGGTGGCAGGTAACCCGACCCGCTTTGATATCCTCTACGACTCTTCATGTCGTTTGGGGTATTCGAGCAACGTCTGTCCCTGGCGTGCGTGGTGCAACATGGGAGACCCCGTCACGTGGTCTGAAACGTGAACACGTAACTCAAGGCGTGTTTGGCTTGAGAACATCCGGGCGAGTGATGACGGCCGGGTGTACAAACTGTATGGATTCCGGGCTCGGTGTGCAGCCGAGTCTGATGATTGTTTGAGTTTCTGCAGGTAGCCTTACCACGAAACGGTAGACGTGTAGCATCCGTGTGCGAGTGACGAGTAGTGCCACTGAACTAACGAAGCCGGCTAAATCCGGTATAGGTTTTTCCTTTGTGAGGACGTAGTACCGACATAATCTGGTGACGCCTCGACGTCACACCCAACTAAATGAACAACTTCATTTAAAAACTTGAAGGTTTTGATCCAAAGTAGTAAAACTTGATGTAACTCCTTCCCTTGAACAGGATATTCAAAGTTAATAAATTTTCAACTTATAGGATGTTAAGGACAGAGCACTCTGTTTTCAGCTAAATCAAGGCTGAAGTTAATCAGAGGTTAGAGGTTGAGTTCTTTCGAGGTTGGGGTCGTATGATACATTTCTGGAAAGCTTTGGAGGAGCTTTACAACTTTTCTGTTGAGTTCCAGAGGTGTTTCATCCCTTAACCACTCGAAAAATGCAGTAGAGTTGAAACTGTCCAGAAAACAGGACGGAGCAAAGACTCTCTGTAGACTCTCTGTAAATTAAGCATAACTTCCTGCATAAAAATCCAAAAATAGAAAATGAGGTGGTTCTGGGAAGCTTATGAGATGGGTTACAACTTTGTAACAGAAAGTTTTGTCAGATTAGGAACAGAATTAACTGGAATTCTTGGATCAAATCAGTACCTAAGGCAGGGAGGTGCTGTCCAATTGTTCCCAGAAATTCTGTTAACTTTGACATCTCATAACTTTTGAACCAGAGCAGATCTTAGGCCAACCAAATACTTTCTGGAAAGCTATTGAAGTTAACTTTAACTTTGATGTTGAGCTCCAGGACTGGTTTTGCTTTTAACCTGGCCTAAATCAGATTGATATGGAAACTGGTCAGGGCTGTCATGGGAACAGCAGATCAGCAGTCAAATTTGTTTAAAAATTTGAACTATGTTTCCAAGTGTTAAGGGTTCAATGACATATCTTATGTTATAACTCAATGGTTTACTGTTTAAATAAATATTTGACATTTCTCAAATATATTTTTACAGATGGCAGCAGATAAACGGTTGGAGAACGGGTGGGTAGTTTCCCACTGCTCTGACCGTAGCGGCTACCCGGGAGCATTGTGGCTAATGCTCCAATATTTCGGGTACAACCAGATGCCGCAATACTTCGCCAAGGAAGAAGGCGAAGAGGGGAACAAGACGTGGACGATCCATGTCGAGGTTCCTGCAGGGCCTACGCCACCCGGTTGGGTGCCATTCACCGTCACGGTGAGAGGAAGACAACCGGAAGGGATGTGGCAAGTGGCAGCCCGTGACACTATGTCACGTTTCTGCCAACTACACGTACAGGCTATGGAGGGAACTCCATACGCACTCGTTCCGGTGGAGGGACGAGCTCAGCATGTGTGGGAAGAGAGGTACCTAGAGGCAACAAACCCGAGTTGCCCAAGGTACAACCCCGCGGAGGCAAATCTCAGCCTCCAAATGAGGGCGGGAAACGCTGTGATGGACAGCCAAGCTGTTCATACGGAGCATCTCGCCACCAAGCTCAAGGAGAGCGCAAGCCGTGGAGATCATTTCGAGGGTGCTCACAGCGCACTCCGCAATGTACTCCTTCCGACGATCAAGCGACTGAATGAACAACACGATCAGTTGCGTCGTCTGAAGAAGGCAAAGAAAAAGAGCCGTGTTGACATCGCGGCGTTGCAAGAGCTGGTGCAAACCCTAACCCAGCAGAATGAGGACCTTGCTCAAGAGCGGGACGACGCTATTGAGGAAGGACAAGGCTGGGAAGAGGACTACAACCAGGCTATGGACGAGGTGCATGCATTGTAGGACCTCGTGCCCCCGGTATTGGGCGTACCGGTAGTCTTGGGTCTTCCAGCCATGGGAGAACCCGGAATGGGAGAAGAGGTGGTAGATCCAGAGCCACCGGCTGAGGTACCGGAGGAGGACGACCCACAGGAGGTCGAGTTCTACTCCGAGTAGGGGGTTACGGTTGCCAAGTAGGGCAGCTAGGGTAGCGTAACCCAACTTTTGTAATCGGTGACATGTCGGGTAGACAGTAGCGTATGTATAGGTAGTGACGACATGAGCACGACTTCTCGGAGATCCGAGAATAATGTATCTTGTATAAAGTTTATGCTTTATCAATATATGTGAATGTTGTGCAAGCTGATCATGCGTCGCTTCAATACTTACTGCTGTTTATGGAATTTTGAGAAAGACATGTGCTAATTGCTGCTGTGTTGAATTTCAGAATGACGCGTACTCGTGCCAACCCTGATGTTGGAGGTACTAGCCAAGGGGGAGAGACCTCCCAACCGCCTCCCGAGGACTCCTCGGGACAGCAGCAACAGCAACAGCAAACACCGCCACCGCCACTGCCAACGGTTACATTGGCCGACATTGTCGCGGCAATGGCGGGTTCACATCAGCAGCACACAGAGCTGCTGCAAACGTTAATTGCGAATACGTCTCGCCCGGAGAGACGTCAAGATCGTGAGGAGCGCCAACAGAGCTCCTACTCCGACTTCCTGGCGACTCATCCCCCTGTGTTCTCAAGGGCGGATGAACCACTTGACGCGGACAACTGGCTCCGCGCCATAGAGATGAAGTTCGGGCTGCTCCAAATCAGCGAGCAGCGCAAGACTCAGTTCGCGGTCCAGCAGCTCCAAGGATCCGCGAGCGCGTGGTGGGCCAACTTTTGTGCTTCACAACCCACCGACCGAGTGATGACCTGGGCGGAGTTCCGGACGGCCTTCCGGGCCTATCATATACCGCCCGGTTTGATGAAGAGGAAGACGCAGGAATTCCTACACCTGCAACAAGGGAGCCGGAACGCGCTGGAGTACTCCAGAGCGTTCAACGATCTCGCACTCTACGCGTCGTATCACGCAGATACGGACGAGAAGCGGCGGGACCACTTTTACCAGGGGCTTAACCCGCTCCTGAAGGACAAGCTGGCGATGTTCAATCGCGGCAGCCTCAACGACATAATTGATGCTGCGATTGTTCAGGAAGACTCCGGCAAGGAGTTGGCGGCGGCAGAGCGAAAGCGAAGCGCGCCGCAGAGCAGCGGAGAAGGAGGCGGTCCTTCTCAGAAGTTTCGGATGGTGAATCGCCCACCATCAGGTCCGCGCTGGCAGCCACCACAACGGTCGATGCCGTTCCGCGGTCGGCCGTATTCTTCACCGGCATTCCGGCCGGCACTGCCAGTACCACCGCAACAACAACAGCAGCAGCGGGCGATGCCGCGTGCGTTTGCACCTCCGCAACGCATGCCGGGCTTTCGTCCACCAAGTACTCCACCAGCAGCGGCCACATGTTACAAGTGTGGTCGTCCAGGACACTTCGCGAGCAGTTGCCCGGAGAGGCAAGGCGGCGGAGTGGTACCACAGTTTCCGGGGAGGAATCAACCCCGGAACCCTACTAATGCGCGGCGGGCAAACCCTAGGCCCGGTACTGTCCACCAGCTTGCCATTGAGGACGTGCCGGAGGGCGAGCCAATCCTTGCGGGTATGTTCCAACTCCACCAGCATCCCGCTATAATACTATTTGATTCAGGCGCCACGCATAATTTTATTAGCCAAGCTTTCATTGCTAAACACAGCTTGCCAATACTACCCACCGATAGTCCATATTTAACTTGTTCACCGGGTGGGAAGATTTCAGCAAGCGTAATGGTCTCCAAAGCACCATTATGCTTAGCGGGTAGAGTGTACCCCACGTCTCTCATTATCTTAGAGGGACAGAAGGTCGATGTCATCCTAGGGATGTCGTGGTTAAACCGCCACGGCGCTGTTTTAGACACCGTCCTCCGAGTCGTGCACTTAAACTCAGGAGTGCACGGTTCTCACTCATTATTTCTGGACAGTCCAGAAATAAAACTTCCAAGTGTCTATCAAGCCACAACCATCAGATTGGAAGACATTCCAGTGGTCCGAGAATTCCCTGATGTATTCCCGGATGATTTGCCGGGGATGCCACCCGATAGAGAGGTGGAGTTCAAGATTGAACTTGCACCGGGAACCATGCCAATATCCCGAAGGCCGTACAAGATGGCGCCCAAGGAGTTGGCTGAACTGAAGACTCAGCTCACGGACCTTCTGGAGAAGGGTTTTATTAGGCCGAGCTCCTCGCCGTGGGGCTGTTCGGCATTATTTGTCAAAAAGAAGGATGAAACGTTGCGGCTTTGCGTGGACTACCGTCCATTAAATGCCGTAACCATCAAGAACAAGTACCCGTTGCCACGGATCGACATGTTGTTTGATCAGTTGGTCGAAGCAAAGGTCTTTTCCAAGATGGATTTAAGATCCGGGTACCATCAGATTAAGATAAGGGCGGAGGACATTCCAAAGACAGCTTTCTCGACAAGGTACGGACTTTATGAGTACCTGGTCATGTCCTTTGGCCTCACCAATGCTCCAGCTCACTTCATGTACTTAATGAACTCGGTGTTCATGCCGGAGCTGGACAAGTTTGTCGTGGTCTTCATCGACGACATCCTGGTATATTCCAAGTCGGAGGAAGATCACAAGAAACATCTGCATATAGTCTTGCAACGGCTGCGGGATCACAAGTTATACGCAAAGTTCAGCAAATGCGAGTTTTGGATATCGCAAGTGCCTTTCCTCGGGCATATCATCTCAGCGGAGGGTATCGCTGTGGACCCGAGCAAAATCACGCAAGTGCTGAATTGGAAATCCCCGAGAACTGTTCATGAGGTACGGAGTTTCCTCGGACTCGCGGGATATTATCGGAGGTTCATTCCGAACTTCTCGAAGATTGCCAAGCCAATGACAGAGCTGCTGAAGAAGGCTACCAAATATGTTTGGAGTCCAGCATGTGAAGCAGCATTCAAGGCTTTAGTCAAGCACCTGACATCAGCACCGGTTTTGGCGCAGCCAGACACAACAAAACCGTTCGATGTGTACTGCGATGCATCCGGCATTGGGCTCGGATGTGTGCTGATGCAAGACCGAAGAGTGGTCGCGTATGGATCACGGCAGCTTAGGAACCATGAGCAAAATTATCCAACTCACGACTTGGAACTCGCTGCCGTGGTACTTGCACTAAAAATGTGGAGGCACTACCTACTCGGTAACCTCGTACATTTATATACCGACCACAAAAGCCTCAAGTACATATTCACTCAGAAGGAGCTGAACATGAGGCAACGAAGATGGTTAGAACTGATAAAGGATTACGAAATAGAGATCCATTATCATCCGGGCAAGGCAAACGTTGTGGCAGATGCGCTGAGCCGCAAGTCACACGTCAATAATCTGACCATCACACCATTGGAAGAGAGCGAACCACCACTCCATGTGATTCCACGCGGAGCTCTCTACAACCTAACTTTGATCCCCACCATCCGTGAAGAGATAGCGGCAGCCCAGAAGAATGACAAGGGCATGTCCCATTTGCGGAGACGTGTAGACAGTGGGGAGTTGAAATGTTTCCGGAAGGACGGAGACGGCGTCCTATGGTTCAAGGACCGGATCGTCGTACCCCGAAACCCGGAGTTACGGAAGAAAATCTTTGATGAGGCTCACTTATCAAAGTTTTCTATTCACCCCGGCAGCAACAAAATGTATCAAGAACTCAGAAGAAAGTTTTGGTGGACACGGATGAAGCGAGAGACTGCAAGATACGTGTCCGAGTGTGATACATGTCGAAGGGTGAAGGCAGACCACATGCGGAAACCGGGACTGCTGCAACCACTGGGCGTTCCTGCCTGGAAGTGGGAAGACGTGAGCATGGATTTCATCGTCGGTTTACCCACCACCTTACAGAAACATGATTCTGTGTGGGTGATCGTCGATCGGCTCACCAAAGTTGCCCATTTCATCCCGGTCAACACCAACTACAACGCCAAGAAGTACGCTGAACTGTACATCTCACGGATCCTATGCTTATACGGCGTACCCCGTACTATCGTATCAGACCGGGGCACTTTATTTGTGTCCCGTTTTTGGGAGCAGCTCCACGCTGCCTTGGGGACGAAGCTGATCCGTAGTTCAGCCTACCACCCGCAGACGGATGGGCAAACGGAGCGGGTAAATCAAATCTTAGAAGACATGCTACGAGCTTGCGCTATCGACCACGGCAAGAACTGGGATGATCACTTGCCGTTAGCCGAGTTCTCGTACAACAATGGGTACCAAGCCAGCATCAAGATGGCGCCCTACGAGGCGCTATACGGGAGAAAATGCCGCACACCATTGAATTGGTGTGAGTCTGGCGAGAGGGTTACCTTCGGGATTGATCTTGTCAACAACGCGGAAGAAAAGGTTCGATTAATTCAAGCGAACCTAAAAGCCGCTCAATCCCGACAGAAACAGTATGCGGACCGGAGAAGGCGTCCGTTACAATTCGAAGCTGGAGACCACGTATATCTACGAGTGTCTCCAATGAAGGGCGTAAACAGATTTGGGGTGAGAGGAAAGTTAGCACCCCGATTCATCGGTCCATTCCAGATTACCGAAAGATGTGGATCGGTGGCATACCGGCTAAGATTACCAGAAGCACTTTCCGGTGTGCACGACGTCTTTCACATTTCCCAGCTGAGGAAGTGTCTCAAGCTATCAACTACCGTTCAGCTGGAAGACATTGAAGAACTGCAGCCGGATCTCACCTATCGGGAGGAACCGGTGCAGATTATTGATGAGAAGGCCCGAACCACACGCAACCGTACGTTGTGGTTCTACAAGGTTCTGTGGAGTAATCACTCCATGGATGAAGCGACATGGGAGAGCGAAGAATTCCTTCGCACTAACTACCCCGACTTTCTCACGTCGCATATCCGGTAATTTTTCCACCGTCCTCTCTCTCATTTTCACCTTATAATCTCGGGACGAGATTCTTTTAAGGGGGGAGGAATGTAAGGGCCTCAGTTTTTGACACCCATTTGCAGTGTTCATCCCCACACCACACACCTCATTTGAGGAAAAATGATGAACACAAATAAAGAGCAAGTAACAATTATCAACATGCTCATTAGGGAACAAACTCACACATTGCAAAAGTGGTACTTCCCACATGTGATATAGATGGGCTGGACATATGAAAACTCCTACACTTTGCCAAGGATGTCCATGCCAAGTTTCACCCAAATTCAAAACATTTTTGAGGTCATCTTGGGTGTAGATAGGAAAGGGGCAGTTTGAAAACATATTCAAATTCAAACTGTTTTCACCCACTGAATTTAAAAGTGGAAGGCATATTCTTGCTCAGCACATTTTTGTGAGCTCACACACCAATTTTCACTCCATTTGGAGTTGATCTTGACATGAGCTAAGGGGGAGAAATTCAAACTTTATTTGAATTTCAAACTGCACTTGTGCTGAAATTCATTCAAACCAAACCTCATTTGAACTTTGATCAATTCAAATGGCTCTTGGGTGAATAATTTGAGTTGCCAAGGGTAGAATAGGGTTCACTGTTTACCACAGCTGTTAGGAATAAATTTCAGAGGTTAAAAGAGGAGTGGGACCCACATGTCAGCCTCAGCCTCAAAGCAAACCGACTGAACCACAGTTCAGTCGGTTCCCGGCTGCTGTGCGCGCGCGCCACCGAAGGGGGCAGCCGGCGCCAGCTCCTGCTGCGTGCCCCAAGCCGGAGACCGGCCGACCGGCCTATTTATTCCCTCCCCGGCGTGCTTCAGTCGCCATTCCCCGAGCTGCCGACGTGCACGATCCATTTCTCCACTGCCATCACCGGCGCTCGAGTTCCTGCTGGATCGAGCTGATCGCAGCTTCCTCTTTCCACTCCAGGGTCCCAGCCAGGTACTAGCGACCATCCTCCATCCTTCCCATTGATAGAAATCGATTGAAACCGAGTGATATCGGCTGTGCCGAAAGATCAAACTCGGAACTGGAAACCGCCGCACCTCGGGCTCTCGTGGACAGCCCAACCTGGGCGTTGTCACGCCCGAGCCAAGGCACCCTTGGACGCGCAAGTGATCGGTGCTGCTCATCCCCGAGCCACAGCTCGAGTGGTTGCTCACCGGCGGCGAATTTCCACTTTTCCCCTTTCTGTGTGCAGAACGACCCTCGGGTACGATTCTGTTTAATTCGTGCTCTAGAAAGGATTAGAGGGCCTCAGGCCACTCCCACACGAACTAGACACGGTGACGCACAAGTTGCCTTCACAACTCTGGGCCGGAGAACTTCTGTGCCCGGCGTAATTCAAGGTCTACTAATGGCGGAACGCACGGGGGGTATCGGGCGCACGGTGAGGACCTATTTCGGGCCTTCCCCGAGCTGCCCCGAGTTCATGTCGACCTTCTCTGAGGTCCACTGATGCTCCCCGACCGGTTTCCCAAGTAGCTGAGGCACTAGGAGCATCAGCCGACATGGCCGAAGTCGTTCCGATATGGCGGCTCGTCGCCGACCATGCTCCGGCCGTTGTCATGAGCAGCTGACCCTCGGATCATGTTCCCCAAGTAAAAGTAGGCAGGGGCGGCCAGAATCAAGAAGTTTGAAGCTGTACAGCAGCCAGCGGCGAGCTCTCCGGCGAGGTCCCTCGGCGGCGGAGCGCGGGTGTCGCGAGGTTGAAGAAGGGGGTGGACCCCAGCTGTCAGCGGCCGATATTTTGAATCGGGATCCGGCTGCGGCCGGGATCGGGTGTGCTGGCGCGCAAAAGCCTTGTGGGCCGCGGTGTGCTGTCGCTTCGGCGTGCGACGCGTGTCCCCTGGGCCCACGCGCGAGTTTAAACTTTTCCCCGATTTTCAGATTTCCTTCAAACTTCAAATCCTTATAACTTTGGCTAGAAAGCTCCAAATCGAGTGAACCAAATTTTGCTGGATTCAGCTCTTTGAGTACTTTCCAGAAAATCAAGTGTCACTTCATGAAATTCCTTAATTCTCCAGAATTAATTCCTTAAAGTTTAAACTGTTAGGAATTTTAACTGGAGAATCATTTGGAGGAAAATCCTGAAATTTTGCTGAGATGTTCACCAAAATATCCTTGAACTACCATAAAAATTTCAGATCCATTTGAGCTCATTTAGTCCACCTAATGGTGTGATTAGTAAAACTGTTCCAGAGAAAATAGAAAATGTTCAGAAACATTTTCAGAATTTTCTCTGAAATTGTTTAGCTCATATCTTTAGTTAGAGACTTCCAAATTAAGTGAGACCAATTCCATTAGAACCCTCTGAAAATCTAGTTTTCAGAAAGTCATAGTTTGTTTCATGAAAATACCTAGAACACCCTAAAAGCCTTTAATTAAGGTCAAGGACATAATTATTTGTGGAGGGCTCAAATGAGCTTTGCTGCAACTAAAACTTGACCAAGTCTCTGTTTAGGTTGTAACCAAGCCACAGTAAAAGTTTCACAGTCATTAGGTCTATCTAGTAAAGGTTATAGACTTCACAACTTCAAAGTTAATACAAAAGCATTTAATTAATACATACATTGTTCTTATCATGTAGTCGCTAAGGTCGAGGAGGAACCCGAAGTCCTAGACTTCGTTACTCCGGAGGAACAGCTAGCCTACGACCAAGAGCAGCAAGGCAAGCCCCGGTTTGCATTAACCATTTTATAAATTTTTATTGTTTTGAGCACATACTTGTTTTCTTTATGTTGTGCATCAGAGTCTTGTTTGGAAACCCCACTGCATAGCCAAGAAAACCATGGGTTGGGGTTTAGGATTGCAAACCCCGTTAGCCACTGCATTGCTAGGATAGAGTAGGATTCGGTACAAGTCGAGTAGTTGGAACTACTCGCGAGAATAGGCTAGAGGCACATTGCTCGGGTAGAGATAGCACATGATACACATGGCAAGAAAATGAGACCGAGCGGAGAGTAAGGGCAGCAGGACTTTGGGGCCTGTGTGCTGTAGCTCCGCTTGTGTCGATTGAGGACCGAGCCGTGTGCGGGCCTGTTGAACAAGCTAGAACAGTACCGAAGACCTACCGGCTATATGGGAACCGGGAAACTGATGTAACTCGGGTAGCTGGGTGTTGAGGCATTGCCCGTCGTTCAGAGGGTAGGTTGAGAGCTCGAGGTGTAAATCAGCTGGCGGCACAGAGATGCGCGTGCAGGGACCTCTTGCTCGGGACGATGGGACCGGTTCAATATTTGGCTAACGGGTGAAAGGTAGTCGCGTACGGCGTCCGTGATGGTTGTTGTAGGCAACATCGAGTACGGGCGTACGTGACGGGTTGTTCGGGTAACCCTGCAGGTGTAAATCGATTATAATCGCCGTCCCTCGCGGTCAGTGAGTACCACTTGTTCACTGTACCGTGACGTAGAAAGAACAGGCTAGTTACATGTTAAAATGTTGCTGATTGAAAGTTGGATATTGATTGTTAATGATATGTTGTAGCTTAGTGCTAACTAAAGTTCTTTTCAACTTTGGGCAAAGTACATGAGAGAAATGCGTTTCTTGTTTGATTGCGGCTCTCTCATGTGCCTTAGCGTAAAGTTCTCCACAACCTGCTGCTAAAACTTGAAAGTAAGGTTCTACTAATTAGGCGAGTCCTTGCAAATGATTTTTACCTCATGCAACCCATCACCCTCATGTAGAAGTTTCATGTTTAGGTGAGACGGGTCAGACTTGCTGAGCCTTCGTGCTCACTGCTTGTGTTTGAAGCTTTTGCAGGGTTCTATGAGGAAGGGACTCCCGAAGAGGAGACGGAACCCCAGGAGGGGAACCCCGTCGAGTGGGAGTCGTGCACGCCGCAGAGTTAGTGTGTGAGTGTGCTAGCAAGGACACGTTCGAGGGCTGAACGTGCACTTGATGCTTAGTCTACGCCCGCGAGTGTGGACTAAACTTATTTTGATGTAAACATGTTAATAAACTTGTTTATGTAATAAAGCTTCCGCTTCCGCTTTGTACCTTTGACGTGTGTTATACGGTGTTGTGCAACGCAGCACCCCTCAGCGTGATCCTGGCTCGACAGGACCAGTGGGGTCGTGTCAGAAACGAGCAGGAGGTTCCCCACACGGAGCATCTCTCTATGCCCGTTGGCAGATTTCCACCTTGCTGCCCTCAGCCTACACCTATAAATCGGTGCGTTATGCCTCGACGCCCGGAGGTTTAGGATACATCGGTTTATCGGGGCCCATATATCCGATATGCCTTCGGTACGTTCAAACTTGATCAGCATGGGCCGCACACGACTCGGTCCTCAATCGACACGGACAGGGCTGCGCACACAAGACTCTCTCTTGCTGCGCCCTAGCCCCTGCCTAGTCTCATCTTCATTACTAAAGTGATCTCACGTCACTCAACCGAACCCGTGTGTCCCCAAGCCTATCTCGCGAGTAGATTCCAACTACTCGACTTGTACCGAAGCCCTATGAATCTTTAAGCATAGCCTATCTACTCGAGGTCTTAGACACTACCCTCACTCGTTAAGGAACCTTTGGTTATGCAAGTGGGGTTTCATTCATCCTATACCTAATGCACATACATACTTCATATGACACATGTAAACAAAATAAAACTTATAAAAAGGTTAATGCAAACCAGGGCTTGCCTTGTTGCTGCTGGTCAGTAGTTATTTCTTCGTCCGGAAGAAGGAAGTCCAGCACTTACGGAGCCTCTTCTTCAATGGCTACACGTTGAATATAATACTACATGTAAATTTAAATGCACTGTGTAAACTTGAATACTTATTTACTAATAACTCTAGCTAACCCTCCTCTTTGGTGCTGAAATTTTTATGGTGGCTTGGTAGGGTCCTAACCAGAGTCTTGACCAAGTTTCATTTGAAACAAAGTTCATTTGAACCTTGTACAAATAAAAGCCCATTTGGTCAATATTTGAGCCTCTAACTAATTCCAGGGGTTTTCATGGTTCCAACCATTACTTTCTGGAAACCAGACTTTAAGATGGTTCTAATGGAGTTGGTTTCATGTCATTTGAAGAATTCTACATAAATTTATGTCCTAATTAAGATTGGAGAAAATCTGAAAAATGTTTCTGTACATTTTTCTATTTTCTCTGGGCAGTTCCCTTAATCACCCAATTAGGGTAACTAAATGAACTTGGATGAGTCTGAAAATTTTACTGGGATTCAGGGATTTTCCAATGAACCTTTCAACCAAATTTCAGAATTTTTCATAAAGTAGTTCTCCAGATAAAATTCCCGACAATTTAAACTTTAGGGATTTAATTCTGGAAAACTATTCACTTTCATGAGCTGAATTTGGTATTACTGGAAAGTGCTCAGAGAGCTAAATCCAACCAAATTTGGTTCACTCGATTTGGAGCATTCTAGCCAAAGTTATGAGGATTTGAAGTTTGGAAGAATCCTGAAAATCGGGGGAAAATTTTAAACTCTCGGGCCCGCGGGGACACGTGTCGAGCGCGGAGGTGTCCGGCACACCGGAGATACCACACGTGTCGAGCGCGGAGGTGTCCGGCACACCGGAGCTCTCAGGGTATTTTGCGCGCCAGCACAGCCGATCCCCGGCCACACCCGATCCCGGTTTAAACTCTTCAGCCGCTGACACGTGGGTCAGCCGGCTTCGTCTTCCTCCCGCCGTTCTCTCACGGCCGCGCCGCCGACCTCGCCGGAGCAGGCACGGGGCTCGCCGGCTCGCTGCTGCCGGACCTCCCAGGGGCTGAAACTCGCCGCCAGGGGGTTGTCGACGTCGAGGAACACGTCGGTGGTGTCAGGTCGGGCTGGGGGTGACCGGAAATAGCTCGGCGACGTGCCGCTGCCTCGGTTGAGGTTCGACACCGTCGACCGTGGTTTCTAAACCCGCCAACACCTCGAACAAACGGCCCTACAGCATCAGTGTATCTCTAGGAAGCTCGACGAGGTGTCAAAAGGGTTCAGGGATGGCGGCAAGTCGGTCGGCACCGTGTGACCGATCGTGTCCGTCATGACCGCCCTCGATCGAGCTCGAAATTCGTCACTTCTAGACCGTTTCACGCTACGGATGCAGAAAAGAACTTGATCGCCGGCTAGTCCAGCGTCTATGTGCAAGATTTGATGACCTCCGACAGATCATAGAGCGAGAATTTAAGGAAACCGTACCGGAAGCTTGGGTTATGGTCGCCGGAGCAAAAACTAGAAATTCTCTGCGGGTTCTTCACGGTTGGCTTCCAAACTTGGAGGAGAGCCACACGGTGGTTGCGCGCTCCTGTTGCCTCTCTCGCTGGACCGTGAAAACGCCTGCGGAACGCTGCCCACGGGCGCCTGACTCTCGGCTGAGGCTAGGTCGCCGCGGTGGCGATCGTCTTTGGGCAAAGGAGGTCGGAGCTCGGGGTTTCTAGCGTTGGGAAAAGTGGAGTGCGAGCTCAGGTGGCTGTCTAGCAGCTCATGGACGAAGGAGGAGATGGTTTTGCTGGTTTTTCCCGATTGAGCAGAGAGCTGCGGCGAGAAACAATGGCGCTGCTCGGGTTTGCCCGCGAGAAGATAAAGCCGGCCGACTCCTGCTCGGCTGAGGCGGTGCCGGTCGCGTGGGGGCGCGAGCCATCCGCCATGGGCGCCAGCGCGCAGAGAGGGAAGGAGCTGGTGGCGCCGGTAGCTGCTCGGTGGCACAGCCAACAGCTGCTCGGTGGAATTTCCCACCGAGACTCTGACTTTGGTTCCAAGTTTCTCCTTCTTCCCTCTATGACATGTGGGTCCCACCCGGGGTTTTAACCTCTGAAATTTATTCCTAATCACTGTAGTGAACAGTGAACCCCATAATACCCCTGGTGATTCAGATTATTCACCCTTGAGCCATTCGAATTGAATAGGATTCGAATTGGGTTCAGTTTGAGTTAATTTCAGCACAAGCTTAGTTTTTAATTCAAATAAAGTTTGAATTCGTCCCACTTAGCTCATGTCAAGATCAACTCCGAATGGAGTAAAAATTGGTGCGGTGTGGTGATGAATACTTCAAGTGTGTTCCAAAACTGAGGCCCTTACATTCCTCCCCCCTTAAAAGAATCTCGTCCCGAGATTACAAAAGAAGAGATAGCGATGTAGTAGGGACTTACTCGTGTTGAGAAGCCACGAACTCTGGGTAATTTGAACGAAGGAATTCCTCGCTCTCCCACGTCGCTTCTTCCACGGTGTGGTTACTCCAGAGGATCTTGTAGAACCACAACGTTTTGCTACGCGTGGTTCAGGCTTTCTCATCAAGGATTTCCACCGGATACTCATCATATGTTAAATCCGGTTTCAACTCGCCGATGTCTTCGGTAGGAACAGCAGTTGTATGCTTCAAACATTTTCGCAGTTGCAAAACATGGAAAACATCATGGACACCAGCAAGAGATGCCGGTAGTTCCAATCGATACGCCGCTGGTCCACACTTCTTGGTGATAGCGTAGGGTCCAATAAAACGGGGAGCGAGCTTCCCCTTGACGCCGAACCGGTGCACGCCCTTCATCGGAGACACGCGGAGGTACACGTATTCACCGACGTCGAAGTGCAACGGTCTACGCCTCTTATCAGCGTAACTCTTCTGCCGGGATTGAGCGGCTTTTAAATTGGCTTGAATTGTCCGAACGCGCTCTTCGGCGTCGTTCACCACATCAACCCCGAATGTGACTCTTTCACCGGACTCGCACCAATTTAATGGGGTGCGGCACTTGCGACCGTAGAGAGCTTCGTAGGGTGCCATCTTGATACTCGCCTGATAGCCGTTGTTGTACGAGAATTCCGCCAATGGTAGATGATTATCCCAGTTCCTACCATGGTGGATGGCACATGCTCTCAACATGTCTTCCAGAACTTGATTCACCCTCTCTGTCTGGCCATCTGTTTTAGGGTGATAAGCGGAGCTCCTGATCAACTTAGTACCCAATGCAGCGTGCAACTGCTCCCAGAAGCGAGATACAAACAATGCACCTCGGTCTGAGACTATGGTCTTGGGTACACCATGCAGGCATAGAATCCTGGCAATGTATAACTCCGCATATCGGTTTGAATGAAAATGTGTATGTACGGGGATGAAGTGAGCTGACTTGGTCAGTCGGTCAAAAATCACCCAAATGGAATCATGTTTGTTGGATGTTAGGGGTAATCCCACAATGAAATCCATGCTCACATCCTCCCATTTCCATGCTGGAATCTTCAGGGGTTGCAGCAGCCCTGATTTCCTCATATGATCAGCCTTCACTCGTCTACACGTATCACACTCGGATACGTACTTAGCTACCTCCCGCTAAATCCGTGTCCACCAAAATTTCTTTTTCAAATCTTGGTACATTTTGTTGCTGCCCAGATGAATGTTGTATTTAGACAAGTGAGCTTCGTCGAGGATCTTCTTTCTCAACTCCATATCCCAGGGTACGACTATACGGTCACTAAACCATAGCGTCCCCTCCTCATCTTTCCGGAAACACTTGATCTCCTCATTGTCTATCCGTCTCCAGAGATGTGTCATGCCTTTATCCGTCTTCTGAGCTGCAATGATGTCCTCCCTAATAGTAGGGATGAGGGCAAGGTTGTACAGCGATCCATAAGGAACCAAGTATAAACTTGGCTCTTCCTCCTCCACCGGTGTAATGGTGAGGTGATGGACATGTGATTTCCGACTCAGCGCGTCGGCAACCACATTCGCCTTGCCGGGGTGGTAGTGAATCTCAATCTCATAGTCCTTGATTAATTCTAACCACCTCCGTTGCCTCATGTTCAGCTCCTTCTGGGTGAAAATGTATTTCAAGCTCTTGTGGTCGGTGTAGAGATGCACCAAATTCCCCAGGAGATAGTGCCTCCACGTTTTCAGCGCCAAAACCACTGCAGCAAGCTCAAGGTCATGAGGGGGATAGTGCTGCTCATGGTTCCGAAGTTGGCGTGAGCCATACGCGACCACACGCCCTTCCTGCATCAACACGCAGCCGAGCCCAATACAGGACGCGTCACAGTACACGTCGAAGGGCTTTGTTGTATCCGGCTGAGCTAAGACCGGGGCTGTTGTGAGATGCTTCACCAATGCTTGGAAGGCTCCTTCACACGCCGTGTTCCAAACATACTTCGTCCCCTTCTTCAGCAATTCTGTCATCGGTTTAGCGAGCTTGGAGAAACTTGGAATAAATCTCTGATAGTATCCCGCTAACCCGAGGAAGCTTCTGACTTCATGAACTGAAGTGGGAGCTTTCCATTTCAGCACTTGCTCTATCTTGCTTGGGTCAACTGCAATGCCTTCCGCTGAGATGATATGTCCCAAGAATGGCACTTGGCTGATCCAAAACTCGCATTTGCTGAACTTGGCGTAGAGCTTGTGGTCTCGCAACCGTTGAAGAACGATCCGCAAGTGTTCGGCATGTTCGGCTTCTGTCTTGGAGTAAACCAAGATATCGTCGATGAACACTACCACGAACTTGTCCAGCTCCGGCATGAACACCGAGTTCATGAGATACATGAAATGGGCTGGAGCATTTGTGAGACCAAAGGACATGACGAGATATTCATATAATCCATATCTCGTTGAGAAGGCCGTCTTCGGGATATCCTCCGCCCGGATCTTTATCTGGTGATATCCAGAGCGAAGTTCCATCTTGGAGAACACACTTGCACCCACAAGTTGATCAAACAATATGTCGATGCGGGGCAGTGGGTACTTATTCTTGATGGTGACGGCGTTGAGCGGCCGGTAATCCACACACAGCCTCAGAGTCTCATCCTTCTTCTTCACAAATAGCGCCGAGCATCCCCAAGGCGAGGAACTCGGCCTAATGAAACCCTTGCTCAACAGATCATTGAGCTGTTCTTTCAGTTCCGCCAGCTCATTTGGAGCCATCTTGTATGGTCTCCGTGATATGGGTGTAGTCCCGGGTGCGAGCTCGATCTTGAACTCGACATCCCGCTCAGGTGGCATGCCCGGTAGATCATCCGGGAACACGTCGGGATACTCCCGGACTATGGGGATGTCTTCTAACTTGAGAGCCTCAGCACTATTGATCGCTGAAACCTCCCTGACTGGATTATCTAATAGGAGGGACTGCGGACGGTGTAATGGGGAGTTGAGGTGAACCGCCCGTGATAATGTTTCCAGGACAGCTCCATGGTAGCTTAGCCATGACATTCCCAAGATTGCATCAATCTTCTGCCCCCCTAGGATAATCATAGTGGTGGGATATATCTTCCCACCTAAGCACAGTGGTGCTTTTGGAACCATCATCGTTGCTGAAATCTTTCCTCCCGGTGAGCAGATCATATACGAACACTCGGTTGGAAAGGCTTCCAGCTGATGCTTAACCACGTACGATGCACTTATAAAGTTGTGGGTTGCACCAGAATCAAAAAGTATGACGATGGCTTGATGGTTGAGAATAAACGTACCCGCCAGCACGTTGTCTCCCTCTGGGGCGTCCTCATTGTCAAGGTTGCGGACGCCTCCAGTCCGCTGACCAACCTTCTTCACCGGAGGTCGGCCTCGAGCACCGCCCTGGAGCTGGGCTTGTCCGCTGCCCTGCTGCTCCTGGGGACAGTCCTTCGCGAAGTGGCCTGCCTGGCCACATGTGAAGCAGGTGAAACGGGGCGGTCCCCCGCTGATCGGTGGACGGAATCCCGGGGCGCGTTGCGGCGGTGGAAACGCCCAGGGTACCGTCTGCTGCTGCTGTTGCTGTTGCTGTCTTGGTGGTGGCATCAGCGGACGGAACGAGGGTGACTGGAACGGACGTCCCCCGAACCGTTGAGGTCGCGCCGGTGGATGCCACTGCTGCCCGGATGGTGTCCGATACACCATACGGTACTTCTGGGGCGCGCCACCACCGCTGCTAGATGGAGCGCTGCGCTTCCTCTTCTCAGCTGCCAACTCCCGCTGAGCGTCATCTTGCATGATTGCGGCATTGACTAGGTCGTTGAATGTGCCGCGGTTCCACTGTACGAGATGGGTCTTCATTTCGGGGTGTAACCACCGATAGAAGTGCTCCCTCTTCTTCTCCTCCGTGGAGATGTAGTCTGACGCATACTGTGCCAGATGGTTGAAGGCACGGGAGTAGTCGTGGGCACTCCTCCCGCCCTGCTTCAGCTCAAAGAATTCTTGGAACTTCCTCTTCATTATTCCAGGAGGAATGTGGTAGGCGCGGAACGCCTCCCGGAACTCTTGCCATTCCACGGCATGGCCAGCCGGACGTGAGGCGACATAGTTCGCCCACCACGCACCAGCGGCACCGTGGAGCTGCTGTGCTGCGAACAGGATCTTCTGTCGCTCCGTACACTGGAGCAGCCCAAACTTGGACTCGACGGTCCGCAGCCAGTTGTCAGCCTCCAGTGGTTCTTCAGCTTCGGTTAACACTGGAGGGTGCGTACTCATGAAATCCGAGTACGACACTTCGCGGGGCTCACGAGGCCCTCGCTCTTGACGTCCCCCCGCCTGGGACGTATTCTGCATGATCGTGTGGAGCAGGTCGGTCTGCTCCTCACGACCTCCCACCAGTGCCGCTATCACATCCGCTAGAGTAAGCGGAGGCGGCGGTGGTGGCTGCTGCTGCGGGGTGCTGTCGTAGGCCGGTGGCTGGGAGTCATCGCCTCCCCCTTGGCTAGAGCCACCAACCTCGTGCGTGGTCCTAGTGCGAACCATCTGCAACCATACGACAATAACTTCAGTCCCGCAAGAGAGTGCATGCAGTCCAATTCAAATAGGTGTAAAACATAATGACAATAAAAACATGCGATACATCTCGTAAGTAGATAGTGTAATAACTTTGCACAAGCTACACCACTACCAGACCAAACACAAGCTAGTTTAATCCACTTGATGAACCTCCACTTTGGAAGCTCACCATAACTAGGTTTGGCCACCACGAGACATTACTATTGCGTTGTCATCACATATACCACCCTTAGGGTACAACACCCTCTCCAATGAGTTCAACTGCCATTCTTCCGTCAGAATGACCAGTTTCTACCTATTCCAAGTTTTGATCTGGTTCTGGGCATTTTCATGACTCAAGTTGAATACCAAAGTTAAAGTTAACTTCAGAATCTTTCCAACGAGTACTCATTTGCCCCCAGATCAGCTTTGGTTAAAAAGTTATGCTAATTCAAATCAGCAGAATTTCTGGAAGAATTTTAACAGCACCTCCCTTGGAAGTGGCTGTTTTCAACCCTGGTTTCCACTGAAATCTGTGCTGAAATTTCAGCAACTTTGAATTGAAAAGATGTCACACATCTTCTACTCTTTCTAAGGATGTATTATGTGCCACTTTTATATTTTTCTACTGGGAATTATGTTTGATAAACAGAACAGTTCAGAGAATGTTTTACTCCGTCCTGGTTCTGGACAGTTTACATTCCTCTGGGATTTAAGCCATCTTAAGGTGAGTTTCAGCTCTGGAAGTCTACAACAAAGTTGTAGAGTACTTCAATACCTTTCCAGAACTATATAGCACACCTCTATCGGCTAAAATACCTGTGAGTTGTGCTCTGTTGAAGTTCGGCAACCTTGCTGCCCAAAACAGAGCACTCTGTTTTTCATCCCTTTAGCTATCCTGGTCCACTATCCCATTCTTATACCCAACCAGGGTCCTAAAGGTTGAACCTATAGATTTTAATTCTTTGTTATTGTTATTTTCATGCATATGCCTACAATAACTCGATACTACGTTCCTCACAAAAGAAAATCATAACCGGATTATACCGGCATAAACGTCTCAAATGTGGCACTAAACAGTCTCTCACACATGTTTTCTACACGGATACATATGTGGTTAGTACCTGCAAAAGAACACTCAATAGTGGTGCACTCAAAGGTTTGTTTCATTTCAGGCAGTTCCATATCTGAAAGTAAATACAAACGCCCGTATTATTGTCATACGGCCGTCCTTGAGTTAGGTCACGTCTCAAGGTACGTGATCGTGTTTCAACACCACACGACGGGGAACCCGAGTATGTCATGAACGGGTCGTCACGGTTGGGAATGTTATCAACCCAACGGATACCACCTACTGCCCTGCAGGACACGCCGATGGCAAGCGCTGCGTATGTCCTCCTGGGCTATTTCCAGACGGACACACTCTCGCGTTACTGACCACGCGATGGGGTCTCCACTTACTTGCCTAGTGCACGCTAGGGATTAGCGTTTCATATGAACCCAGGGACATGAAGAGTCCAAGAGTCTCATATTGATGTCTCACACCAAGCTGTGAGATCAGTCCCTGAACCACGTTCCTCGTCAGGGGGAGCTAACCGAAATTGAACCGCTTTCGGTGGCGTTCCTTACCATACTTACCAGAGCGTAGGTGCGTCGTTACATAATTGAATTTCAGAATTATAACACATAAGTTAGTCTTTGCCACTTTAAGTAACTATACTAATATAGTCCTTACTTGGGCAGCTACCGATTCCTCACCGTAACCTAAGTTTTCCCATAATGTAGTCCTTAAGTACTGTGCTATCCCCAATGCAGCTCTGATACCAGGCTGTGGCAGACCGGAATCCGCTCATCCAGGATCGCAGAGGGTGGTGCCGCGTGATGCGAAACCCGACAGCACACGTCATAAGAACACATTATATTACATGGGAAAAACAAACTGAATGTACAAAGTAATACACTTCTCAGTTACAAACTAGGGTCTTTCTTACACAGCGGAAGTTTCTTTTATACAACTCACGCCCGCCTTTCTAGCAAAAGTGGTTGCCCAGCCCTAGGGCAACCCACACTAGCTGCACTCCTCAGCTCAGCGCAGCGTGTACGGCTCCCACTCAGCCGTGGTCCCCGACGGAGGGTAACCCTCGCCGGTGGACTCATACTCCGAGTCCGTGGGTGGCTCCTCACCTGAAAAACACTCAAGCAGCAACCGTGAGCACGAAGTCTCAGCAAGGCTTAACCGACTCACCTAAGCATGAAACTCTACATGAGGGGTACAATGGACATAGGATAGTAACATTTCAGCAAAAGGACACGCCTACAAGTTCATCCTTAGTTCATCTTTTAGCAACGAGTTAACAGTTCATGAAATCTGAAATTTAGTAAGCAGTATTTGGAGGCACACATGTAGCAATACAATTATATCAACCAGCAATATTGAATCAACAGGTTTCATCCATTAATCTACGTCACGACTCAGTGACCAAGTGGTACTCTTCACCGCGAGGGACGGCGAATCGACTCGATATACACCTGCAGGGAAACCCAAAGAGCACGTCACGTACGCCCACCCGTGGAGCTGCACAGCACGCTCACTCGATGTCGTACGGGACAACCTTTCACCCAACAGCCCAAACGTCGAACCGGTCGCACCGAAACGAGCAGGAGGTTCCCCACACGGAGCATCTCTCTATGCCCGTTGGCAGATTTCCACCTTGCTGCCCTCAGCCTACACCTATAAATCGGTGCGTTATGCCTCGACGCCCGGAGGTTTAGGATACATCGGTTTATCGGGGCCCATATATCCGATATGCCTTCAGTACGTTCAAACTTGATCAGCATGGGCCGCACACGGCTCGGTCCTTAATCGACACGGACAGGGCTGCGCACACAAGACTCTCTCTTGCTGCGCCCTAGCCCCTGCCTAGTCTCATCTTCATTACTAAAGTGATGTCGCGTCACTCAACCGAACCCGTGTGTCCCCAAGCCTATCTCGCGAGTAGATTCCAACTACTCGACTTGTACCGAAGCCCTATGAATCTTTAAGCATAGCCTATCTACTCGAGGTCTTAGACACTACCCTCACTCGTTAAGGAACCTTTGGTTATGCAAGTGGGGTTTCATTCATCCTATACCTAATGCACATACATACTTCATATGACACATGTAAACAAAATAAAACTTATAAAAAGGTTAATGCAAACCGGGGCTTGCCTTGTTGCTGCTGGTCAGTAGTTATTTCTTCGTCCGGAAGAAGGAAGTCCAGCACTTCCGGAGCCTCTTCTTCAATGGCTACACGTTGAATATAATACTACATGTAAATTTAAATGCACTGTGTAAACTTGAATACTTATTTACTAATAACTCTAGCTAACCCTCCTCTTTGGTGCTAAAATTTTTATGGTGGCTTGGTAGGGTCCTAACCAGAGTCTTGACCAAGTTTCATTTGAAACAAAGTTCATTTGAACCTTGTACAAATAAAAGCCCATTTGGTCAATATTTGAGCCTCTAACTAATTCCAGGGGTTTTCATTGTTCCAACCATTACTTTCTGGAAACCAGACTTTAAGATGGTTCTAATGGAGTTGGTTTCATGTCATTTGAAGAATTCTACATAAATTTATGTCCTAATTAAGATTGGAGAAAATCTGAAAAATGTTTCTGTACATTTTTCTATTTTCTCTGGGCAGTTCCCTTAATCACCCAATTAGGGTAACTAAATGAACTTGGATGAGTCTGAAAATTTTACTGGGATTCAGGGATTTTCCAATGAACCTTTCAACCAAATTTCAGAATTTTTCATAAAGTAGTTCTCCAGATAAAATTCCCGACAGTTTAAAATTTAGGGATTTAATTCTGGAAAACTATTCACTTTCATGAGATGAATTTGGTATTACTGGAAATTGCTCAGAGAGCTAAATCCAACCAAATTTGGTTCACTCGATTTGGAGCCTTCTAGCCAAAGTTATGAGGATTTGAAGTTTGGAAGAATCCTGAAAATCGGGGGAAAATTTTAAACTCTCGGGCCCGCGGGGACACGTGTCGAGCGCGGAGGTGTCCGGCACACCGGAGATACCACACGTGTCGAGCGCAGAGGTGTCCGGCACACCGGAGCTCTCAGGGTATTTTGCGCGCCAGCACAGCCGATCCCCGGCCACACCCGATCCCGGTTTAAACTCTTCAGCCGCTGACACGTGGGTCAGCCGGCTTCGTCTTCCTCCCGCCGTTCTCTCACGCCCGCGCCGCCGACCTCGCCGGAGCAGGCACGGGGCTCGCCGGCTCGCTGCTGCCGGACCTCCCAGGGGCTGAAACTCGCCGCCAGGTGGTTGTCGACGTCGAGGAACACGTCGGTGGTGTCAGGTCGGGCTGGGGGTGGCCGGAAATAGCTCGGCGACGTGCCGCTGCCTCGGTTGAGGTTCGACACCATCGACCGTGGTTTCTAAACCCGCCAACACCTCGAACAAACGGCCCTACAGCATCAGTATACCTCTAGGAAGCTCGACGAGGTGTCAAAAGGGTTCAGGGATGGCGGCAAGTCGGTCGGCACCGTGTGACCGATCGTGTCCGTCATGACCGCCCTCGATCGAGCTCGAAATTCGTCACTTCTAGACCGTTTCACGCTACGGATGCAGAAAAGAACTTGATCGCCGGCTAGTCCAGCGTCTATGTGCAAGATTTGATGACCTCCGACAGATCATAGAGCGAGAATTTAAGGAAACCATACCGGAAGCTTGGGTTACGGTCGCCGGAGCAAAAACTAGAAATTCTCTGCGGGTTCTTCACGGTTGGCTTCCAAACTTGGAGGAGAGCCGCACGGTGGTCGCGCGCTCCTGTTGCCTCTCTCGCTGGACCGTGAAAACGCCTGCGGAACGCTGCCCACGGGCGCCTGACTCTCGGCTGAGGCTAGGTCGCCGCGGTGGCGATCGTCTTTGGGCAAAGGAGGTCGGAGCTCGGGGTTTCTGGCATTGGGAAAAGTGGAGTGCGAGCTCAGGTGGCTGTCTAGCAGCTCAGGGACGAAGCAGGAGATGGTTTTGCTGGTTTTTCCCGATTGAGCAGAGAGCTGCGGCGAGAAACAATGCCGCTGCTCGGGTTTGCCCGCGAGAAGATAAAGCCGGCCGACTCCTGCTCGGCTGAGGCGGTGCCGGTCGTGTGGGGGCGTGAGCCATCCGCCCTGGGCGCCAGCGCGCGGAGAGGGAAGCAGCTGGTGGCGCCGGTAGCTGCTCGGTGGCACAGCCGACAGCTGCTCGGTGGAATTTCCCACCGAGACTCTGACTTTGGTTGCAAGTTTCTCCTTCTTCCCTCTATGACATGTGGGTCCCACCCGGGGTTTTAACCTCTGAAATTTATTCCTAATCACTGTAGTGAACAGTGAACCCCATAATACCCCTGGTGATTCAGATTATTCACCCTTGAGCCATTCGAATTGAATAGGATTCGAATTGGGTTCGGTTTGAGTGAATTTCAGCACAAGCTCAGTTTTGAATTCAAATAAAGTTTGAATTCGTCCCACTTAGATCATGTCAAGATCAACTCCGAATGGAGTAAAAATTGGTGTGGTGTGGTGATGAATACTTCAAGTGTGTGCCAAAACTGAGGCCCTTACACCGAACCGGTGCACGCCTTTCATAGGAGATACACGGAGGTACACGTGTTCCCCGACGTCAAAGTGCAGCGGCCTATGCCTCTTATAAGCGTAGCTTTTCTGCCGGGATTGAGTGGCCTTCAAGTTGGCTTGGATAATCCGAATGCGCACTTCGGCATTGTTCACCACATCAACCCCGAATGTGACCCTTTCACCGGACTCGCACCAGTTTAATGGGGTGCGACATTTGCGACCATAGAGACCCTCATAGGGTGCCATCTTGATACTCGCTTGATAACCATATTTGTACGAGAATTCCGCCAACGGTAGATGATCATCCCAGTTTCTACCGTGGTGGATGGCACACGCTCTCAACATGTCTTCTAGTACTTGGTTCACCCTCTCAGTTTGCACATCTGTCTGAGGGTGATAGGCGGAGCTTCTAATCAGCTTAGTACCCAAAGCAGCGTGCAACTGCTCCCAGAAACGAGATACAAATATTGCCCCTCGGTCTGATACTATGGTCTTGGGTACTCCATGCAAGCATAGGATTCTTGCAATATACAACTCCGCATATCTGTTGGCATGGAAATGTGTATGCACGGGAATGAAGTGAGATGATTTGGTTAATCGATCAACGATTACCCAAATGGATTCATGCTTGTTGGAAGTTAGGGGTAATCCCACAATGAAATCCATGCTCACATCTTCCCCCTTCTATGCTGGAATTTTCAGGGGTTGCAACCGCACTGATTTCCTCATATGATCTGCTTTCACTCGTCTACACGTATCACACTCGGATACGTATTTAGCCACTTCCCGCTTCATCCGTGTCCACCAAAATCTCTTTTTCAAATCTTGGTACATTTTATTGCTGCCCGGATGAATGGAGAATTTATACAAGTGAGCTTCATCAAGTATCTTCTTCCTTAGCTCCATATCCCGGGGTACGACTATGCGGTCATTGAACCATAGCGTCCCCTCATCATCTTTCCGGAAACATTTGATTTCACCATTATCTATCCGTCTCCAGAGATGTGCCATGCCCTTGTCCACTTTATGAGCTGCAATGATCTCCTCCCTAATGGTAGGGATGAGGGCGAGGTTTTAGAGTGACCCATAAGGAACCAAATATAAACTCTGTTCTTCCTCCTCCACCGGTGAAATGGGGAGGTTATGGACATGTGATTTCCGACTCAGCGCGTCGGCAACCACATTCGCCTTGCCGCGGTGGTAATGAATCTCAATCTCATAATCTTTGATTAGTTCTAACCACCTCCTCTGCCTCATATTCAGCTCCTTCTGGGTGAAAATATACTTCAACCTCTTGTGGTCGGTGTACAGATGCACCAAATTCCCTAGGAGATAGTGCCTCCACATTTTCAGCGCCAAAACCACCGCAGCAAGCTCAAGATCATGAGTTGGATAGTGTTTCTCATGGTTTCGAAGTTGGCGTGAGCCATATGCGACCACATGTCCTTCTTGCATCAACACGCAGCTGAACCCAATACCGGACGCATCACAATACACGTCGAAGGGCTTCGTCGTATCCGGTTGAGCTAAGACCGGGGCTTTTGTGAGATGCTTCACCAATGATTGGAACGCTCCTTCACATGCTGAGTTCCAGACATACTTTTTTCCCTTTTTCAGTAACTCTGTTATCGGCTTAGCAAGGGAGAATCTTGGAATCAATCTCCGGTAATATCCTGCTAGACCGAGGAAGCTTCTGACTTCATGGACAGAAGTGGGAGCTTTCCATTTCAGCACCTGCTCGATTTCGCTTGGATCAACCGCAATGCCTTCCGCTGAGATGATATGTCCCAAAAATGGCACTTGGCTGATCCAAAACTCACATTTGCTGAACTTGGCATATAGCTTATGGTCCCGCAATCGTTGAAGAACGATCCTCAAGTGTTCGGCGTGTTCTGCTTCTGTCTTGGAGTAAACCAAGATATCATCAATGAACACCACGACAAACTTGTCCAGTTCCGGCATGAACACTGCGTTCATGAGATACATGAAATGTGCCGGAGCATTAGTGAGACCAAAAGACATGACGAGATATTCATATAAGCCATATCTCGTCGAGAAGGCCGTCTTCGGGATATCCTCCGCCCGGATTTTTATTTGATGATATCCAGAGCGAAGGTCCATCTTGGAGAACACACTTGCACCCACAAGTTGACCAAACAGGATGTCAATGCGGGGCAGTGGGTATTTGTTCTTGATGGTGACGGCGTTGAGCGGCCGGTAATCCACACACAGCCTCAAGGTTTCATCCTTCTTCTTTACAAACAGCGCCGAGAATCCCCAAGGCGAGGAACTCGGCCTAATGAAAACTTTGCTCAACAGATCATTGAGCTGCTCTTTCAATTCAGCCAGCTCGTTCAGATCCATTTTGTATGGTCTCCGTGAGATGGGAGCAGTCCCGGGTGCAAGCTCAATCTTGAACTCTACATCCTGCTCAGGTGGCATGCCCGGAAGATCATCCGGAAACAGGTCGGGGTATTCCCGGACTACGGGGATGTCCTCTAACTTGAGAGCTTCAGTATTATTAGTTGCTGAAACTTCCTGGACAGGATTGTCTAGCACCATGGAATGCGGACGGTGGAATGGAGAATTCAAATGAACCGTCCGTGATGGGGTGTCCAGGACAGCGCCATGGTAGCGTAACCATGACATCCCTAAGATTGCATCAATCTTTTGTCCCGTAAGGTTGATCAAGGTGGTTGGATATATCTTCCCACCTAAGCACAGAGGTGTTTTTGGAATCATCATATTTGCTGTAATCTTCCCTCCCGGTGAGCAGATCATATATGAGCAGTCAGTTGGGAAGACATGCATTTGATGCTTAGCCACATAGGATGCACTTATGAAACTGTGGGTTCCACCCAAATTAAATAATATGATGATTGCTTGATCATTGAGAGTGAACGTACCCGCCAGCACGTTGTCTCCCTCTGGGGTGTCCTCGTTGTCGAGGTTGCGAATGCCCCCAGTTCGCTGACAAACCTTCTTGACCGGAGGTCAGCCTCGAGCACCGCCCTGATACTTGGCTTGCCCGCTGCTCTGCTGCCCCTGGGGACAGTCCTTCGAGAAATGGCCCGCCTGGCCACACCTAAAGCAAGTGTAGCGAGGCGGTCCTCCGCTGATCGGCGAATGGAAAGCCGGGCACGTTGTGACAGTGGAAACACCCAGGGTACCGTCTGCTGCTGTTGTTGCGGTCGCGGTGGTGGCATCGGCGGTCGAAACAGGGGCAGCTGGAAAGAATGATCCCCGAACTGCTGAGGTCGCGCCGGTGGATACCACTGCTGACCGGATGGTGTCCGATACACCATGCGGTATTTCTGGGGAGCTCCACCCTCACCGCTGGGTGGAGTGCTGCGCTTCCGCTGCTCAGCCGCCAACTCCCGCTGAGCATCTTCTTGCATGATCGCGGCGTTGACAAGATCATTGAACGTGCCGCAATTGCATTGGACGAGATGCGTCTTCATCTCGGGATGTAATCCTCGATAGAAGTGCTCTCGCTTCTTCTCCTCGGTGGAGACATAATCTGACGTATACTGTGCCAGATGGTTGAAGGCATGGGAGTAGTCATGGGCACTCCTCCCGCCCTGCTTCAGCAACAAGAACTCTTGGAACTTCCTCTTCATTATCCCGGGAGGGATATGGTTGGCGCGGAACGCCTCCCGGAATTCTTCCCACTCCACGGCATGGCCAGCCGGCAGTGAGGCGACATAGTTCGCCCACCATGCACCAGTGGCACCATGAAGCTTCTGCGCAGCGAACAGAGTCTTCTGCCGCTCTGTACATTGGAGCAGACCGAACTTAGACTCAATTGTCCGCAGCCAGTTGTCGGCCTCCAGGGGTTCTGCTGCTTCAGTGAACACCGGAGGGTGCATACTCATGAAGTCCGAGTACGTCACAACATGGGGCTCACGAGGCCCCCTCTCTTGACACCCCCCCCTGCCTGGGACGTATTCTGCACGATCGTGCGGAGCAGGTCGGTATGCTCCTCACGATTACCCACCAGTGCCGCAATCACATCCACTAGCGTAAGCGGAGGCGGCGGAGGTGGTTGTTGCTGTGGAGTGCTGTCGTAGGCAGGTGGCTGGGAGTCATCACCCCCCTGCTGGCTAGAGCCACCGACCTCATGCATGGCCCGAGTGCGAACTATCTGGAATCATACGACAATAAACATCAGTCCCGGAACATACTACATGCTGTCCAATAAAATATGCGTAAAACATAATGATAGTAAAACATGCGATACATCTCGTATACAGATTATGTAATAACTTTGCACAAGCTACACCATTACCAGACCAAATACAAGCTAGTTAAATCCAACTTGACGGACTTCCTCTTTGGAAGTTCATCTCAACTAGGTTTGTTCACTACGAGACGTTACATCTTTTTGTCATCACGTATACTACCCTTTCCAAAGATGTATCATATGATAATTTTAGATTTTTATACAGGAAGTTATGCTTGAAAAACAGAACAGTCCAGAGAGTGTTTTGAATCTGTCCTGGTTCTGGAAAGTTTGAATTCCTCTTGGATTTAAGCCATCTTAAGGTGTGATTCAGCTCTAGAAGTATACAACAAAGTTGTAGAGTACTTAAACATACTTCCACAACTATATCCCACACCACCATTAGCTGAATAATCTGTGGGTTATGTTCTATCAAAGTTCAGCAAATTTGCTGCCCAAAACAGAGCACTCTGTTTTTCAATACCTTTGTACTACACTGATCAACTATTGAATTTTTCTATCCAACCAGGGTCCTAAATGTTGAAACTTGGTGATTTTAGTTCCTCGTTATCATTATCTTTCATGCACATGCCTATGATATGTCGGTAGTACGTTCCTCTCAAAAAGAAAATCCTAACCGGATTATGCCGGCATATACGTCTCAACTGTGGCACTAAACGGTCTCTCGCACACGTATACTACACGGAACACATACGTGGTTAGTACCTGCAGGAGAACACACAATAATGATGCACTCATGGGTTATTTTCATTTCAGGCAGGTCCATATTTGATAGTAAATACAAACGCCCACACCATTGCCATACGACCGTCTTTGAGTTTAGCCACGTCACAAGGTACGTGATCGTGTTTTAACACCACACGACGGGGAAACCGAGTAGAGCGCGAATGGGTCATCACAGTTGGGAATTTTATCAACCCAACAGATACCACCTACTGCCCTGCAGGGCACGCCGATGGCAAGCGCTGCGTATGTCCCCCTGGGCTATTTCCAGACGAACATACTATCGCATTACTGATGACACGATGGGGTCTTCACTTGCTTGCCTAATGCACGCTAGGGATCAGCATTTCATATGAACTCAGGAACATGAAGAGTCCAAGAGTTTCATATTAACATCTTACACCAAGCTGTGAGACCTATCCCTGAACCACGTTCCTCGTTAGGGGAGCTAACCGAAATTGAACCGCTTTCGGTGGCATTCCTTACCATTCATAACTGAGCGTAGGTGCATCATTACATAATAAAAATTCAGAATTATAACACATATGTTAGTCTTGCCACTTTAAGTAACTATGCTAATATAGTTCTTACTTTGGCAAACTAGAGAATCCTCACCGTAAAACTATATTTTCCCATAATACAGTCCTTAATTAATGTGCTATCCCCAATGCGGCTCTGATACCAGCCTGTGGTGGACCGGAATCCGCTCATCCAGGATCGCAGAGGGTGGTGCCGCACGATGCGACACCCGACTGCACACATCATAAGAATGATATTGTATTTCATAGAAAACCAACTGAAATGTACAAAAGTAGTACGATACTTCAGTTACAAACTAGTGTTTATATTACAAAAGCGGAAGCTATGTTTATACAACTCACACCATCTACCTAGCAAAAGTCGGTTGCCCAGCCCTATGGGCAACCCACACTAGCTGCATTCCTCAGCTGAGCGCGGCGTGTATGGTTCCCACTCAACCGTGGTCCCCGACGGAGGGTAGCCCTCACCGGTGGACTCGTAACCCGAGTCCGTGTGATACTCCTCAACTGAAAAACACTTATAGCAGCAACCGTGAGCACGATGGCTCAACAAGACTTAACTGTGACACCCTCATTTTTGGTTTCTGCATGTACTCATGTTTCATGTAGAGAAAACATTTTAAAAGAAGTGGGAACAGAGAAAATATCAAAAAGATAGCCAAAAAGAGCCAAATCCAGTTCACAGACAGCGCCGAAGACAACTCCCGCGGCCTCTGGCCACGTGGCGTGTTCGGAGCTCATCCCTGTGAAGTGGGGAGGGGTCCGCCACTAAACAGGCTACGTGGCAGGCTCGGGGCTCATCTCCGCAAAGGAGGAGAGGTCTGACCCTGTGGGACACGTGTTGCCCCCGGAGCTAGCCTCTACGGAGAAGCGAAGGCAGTCCCGCAGAACACGTGTCACCTTCGGAGCTAGTCACCGCGGAAATCAGAGGACCAGTTGCACGGGATACGTGTCGATCTCAGAGCTCACCTCCGAGAAGTCCGGTTCTATTGGACACGTGTCACCGTCGGAGCTCACCTTCGGGAGGTCCGTCACTGTTGGACACGTGTCAACCTCAGAGCTCGTCTCTGAGAAGAAAGGGAGTCTGGCGCTGTTAGGACACATGGCACACCCGGAAGCCACCTCCGGAGAGAGGGAAGGTCCGGCACTGATACGTGGCACACGCGGAGCTCACCTCCAAAGGAGAGGGAGATCTTGTTCGCTTGACACGTGGCACAACCGAAGCTCGTCTCTGCGGAAAAGGGGAGACCAGGCCCCGGTGGACACGTAGAGCTTCCGGAGCTCATCACCACGGAGGTAACGAATTCTGGAGCGGTTTTAGCTTCTGTACGCGTGGGAATACCGGTACGGGAGGAAACCAACATGAATTCCACAATGTTACCGCACCGAATCAATCTAAGATAAAGTTGTTGAAAATCTAGGAAACAATTTGAATAGGACTCTTATTCGAGATCCAATCAGATTAGGACTTTTCTTCTCCCGATTATAAACAGAACCCAGAACCTTTGGCCGCAACCACGAACTTTTTTTCTACCTCCTGAGCTGATGACTCAGAGCCCTAGCCCCAACTCACCGAGTAAACCCATCACCGGAGTTCAGTCGAGGAAGATCGCCGGAAGGGAGCCCAACTGATCTGTCTGATAGGAGAAGGACCCCGAGACTAAGAAGAATGTAAGGTAGGTCTCCAATATCATCTTGCGACATCATCGTGTTTTCTTTGCATCTGTTCTTTGATTCCTTTCGTACAGAAGCTTTCTCATGGACAGATCACTTGTTGATCGGGTTGATCTAAAGACAAGATCATCGCCACGTCCACATTTGATCCAAACACCTCTGTTCATCGTAAAACCATGCAAACATGCAAGAACACGTACAAACTAAACTGCATCATAGGATTAACATGCATAAGCATCATCGCATCTAGTTAAAGTTTGTGCATGGTATTGATTGTTATGAATCTTGTATGTGCGTGATGCTGTATAGAAGGATCAGCTCAGGGAGCTGTCTACAACGAGCTGCAACAACAAGGTTTCGAGATCCAAGAGCAACCGGAACAGCCAGAACAAGGCAAGTGCCCCTTGACCATATTGATCCTATATTTTGGGAAAAACTGTTTTGTTTTGCGAAAAGGTTTGTGTGCTGAGTCAAACATGATGGGAAAACCCTTTTATAGTAGTTTACTAGTTTTGGTTAAACCACCCTTGTCACCAGGGAAGCTTATGAGTCGGGTATGGTTTTTGCTTTTATGCTTCACTGAGTCCATGGGATTGGGAAGCGAGATAGATGTGTCTAGCTAACTGCACTCGTAACGATAATGAGAAAGCTGATGTTGTCAATGAACATGGATCAGAGGTAGATCTAGGCAAGCCTGGGTTTGTGAATGAGGTAGAAAGAGATGGTGGTTGACTTGCCATAGATCTAAGGACCGGTTCATGCGAGCACATGCTAGGATAACAGTGCCACCACAAGGCCAAGTATGGGTGCGGCTTAGCTGAGTAATTAGGTAAGTTGCTACATTGTTATGGACCATGGAAGGCGCGGAGAACGGGAGTCGAGTGAGGACTGCCCTGGGAACTGCTTGGCACAAGAGGGGGCCCGTGGGTGGGAGAATCGGAGATTCTAGCCTGCCGGTGAAACCTTAGTGAGTCCATACATCTAGTAGCCCCTTTGTAAAGGCTATTTTGTTATCTCTTGGCCATACACCGACGGTTGTGTACTGGTATAATGGAGGTTCTGTAGTCGCCGACGGGTGACGAAATCACAAACTTGTGGGTAAAGAGGTGCAAACTCTGCAGAGTCTAAAACTATCATGATAGCCGAGCTTACGGTCACGAGCGCCTGGCCAACTTCCATGATTAGTTGGGATGGTTATTGGCTATGATTATTGGGTATGGTTTTGGAAGGTTTTGTTTTGGTTTTCTTTTCGGGACTGTTGAGTCCGGGTGATAAGATGGGTTGCATGACTGTTGAGTCATGACAACGAGGTTGAACGGTGTGAGACGAAATTGTTTATGGGATGAAATGGTAGCGAATACGAGATGGTATTCTTGAGATGGTAGGGAATACGAGAAGGTGTTCGTGAACAAGAATGAGGTCGATTAATATCTGGTTGGGACATGGAAGGTAATAAACATAATGAAGGTATGATTGGTATTTTAATACATGTTGGGATTACATTCAATTAAAATAAGTTGCTATTTTATCATGTTTTTTGATAAATAACTTTGCTTTTCTGCAATGAGCCTTTTTATACCTACCTCGTTGTGAGCTACATATTATATTTTCCCGCACTTGCTGAGTACATCATTATACTCAAACTTGCATTATTATTTCATCATCAGCATCAGGAGGGGATTACTATGAAGACCAAGTGGAGCATTAGGCGTGAAATCTGTTCTCAACCTTGCCTGTGGGGATGGAGTAGAGATGGAGCCGCTACTGCTTAGGTTACTTCCACACTAGTTAGAAGACTTCCGCTGCATAGAAATAAGACTTCCGCTGTTAGATTAAGACTTCCACTGTGAGCATGAGTCCAAGACTCATGAGAAATTGTAAAAAGCTCTGTTATTCGTGGTTATATATATATTCTGAATTCAGTTTGTGGAACATATGTGTATGTGTGATGAACATCTTGGGCACACATATGCATCAGTTCTCGGTTCCGTGGTTTTCCACAGAATTGAGGGCGTCACAGATTGGTATTAGAGCCACGGTTGAGGGTAAATTACACACCTAGATACAACCCCAGATTGGTATCAACCGGCTATGGCTTGACGGTAGGATACACGCTTAGATAGATCACAGATTGGTATTAGACACAGATTGGTAGCTAAGCCACGCTGACCATGGGGAGCAACCTAGGGTGCTTAGATTGGCCTTGAAACTACCTTGACATAGGAAACCAGCCTTGAATAGGAGTTGTGTGAGCCCTTGTAATGATTGTTGCGAAATGTGTGCTTAGTGTGAGTTGTGGGACGTCTCAAAACGTTGTCCATATCCACACATAAGTAGAAAGAGGTGTGAGATGCTTCGGCACTTGTTCACATCCTCATATGGGCTAATATACATATATGGTCCAACCCACCTTGATGCATATAGTTGAGGGGATCTACCTAACCTTCTAACCTTCTATCCTATATCGTTCTCTCCCACAGATGGTGAGAGGAAACGCCGGCCGAAGGAACATCCGTGACAACTAAGAGGATGGCCACGATGAAGTTCCTGTTAACCCCGGAGCTGGTGAGAACAACCTGGAACGGTTGATGGCCATGCAAAACCAACTTATCCAAACCATGATCCAAACTTTGGATCAGTTGCAGGCCAACAACAACAACCCCGTTCCGGCACCACCGCGACCCCCACCGCCGGCTCATAACAGACTGGGTGAGTTCATGAGGACTCGACCACCCACCTTTGCTCAAGCTAACGACTCCATGGAGGCCGACGACTGGTTGAAATCCATGGAGAAGAAGCTTGCCATAGTGCAGTGCAATGACCGAGAGAAAGTACTCTTTCCGTCGCTCCAACTTATGGGAGCTGCCGCTGACTTGTGGGATGTCCTATGTAACGCTCATGTCGAACCGGAGACGATCACTTGGACTGAGTTCAAGGAGAGTTCCCACTCTCATTACATCCCTGCTGGTGTAATGATGCTCAAAAGACAAGAGTTTGAAGGTCTCCGCCAAGGAAAGAGAAGCGTGAATGAGTATCTCAACAAGTTCACACAACTGTCCCGGTATTGCCCCCGAAGATGTCAACTCAGACCAGAGGAAGCAATACCTGTTCATGAGAGGGTTGAACAATGAAATCCAGGTTCAGCTCCTCAACAATGACTACACAAGCTTTCAGAAGATGGTTGACAAGGCTATAGTAGTCGAAAGCAAGATCTGGGAGATCGAGCGCGAGTGCAAGAGGAAGATGCCATACCAGTCCCAAGGGAGCAACGTATGACCTCGGTACATTCCCCCAGCTGCCCCACAGTATGGATCCACCGCTCCTGCATATCGTCCTAGTCAGCCACCACAGCAATGACCCGTTGCACCAGCACCTCGCGTGCCCATGCCTCATGTGCCCCGACCCAACATGGGCGCCCCTGTTCAAAACCCCCACCCCAACGTACCTGCTGACGTAGGCAACAGGGCATGCTTTGCATGTGGGGAAATAGGACACTTCAGTGGTTAAGATTAAGCCCTCCGATATACCCAAGACTACATTTCGAACACGGTATGGTTCGTATGAATATACCGTCATGTCTTTTGGGTTAACAAATGCACCCGCATACTTCATGTACCTTATGAACAAGGTTTTCATGGAGTACATGGATAAGTTCGTTGTGGTTTTCATCGACGACATTATGGTGTATTCAAAAAGTGAGGAGGAGCATGAAGAACATTTCAAAATTGACCTTGCAGAAAATGCGTGAGCATCAATTGTATGCCAAGCTTAACAAGTGTTAATTTTGGCTAAAGGAAATATCGTTCCTAGGCCACATTATCTCCGAAGAAGGGGTATCGGTTGATCCCGGAAAAGTGAGAGATGCCCTGAAGTGGGACCAACCGCAAAACGTGAGGGATATTCGGAGTTTTCTTGGGATGGCTGGATACTATTGAAGATTCATCAAAGACTTCTCTAAGATGGCAAAGCCTATAACGGAGTTGCTAACGAAGGGAAACACCTTTCAATGGACACCAGCGTGCCAAGAAAGTTTTGAGGAGCTCAAGAAAAGGCTAACCACAGCGCCGGTTTTGGTATTGCCGGACATAAGCAAGAGCTTTGACGTATATTGTGACGCATCCTGACAGGGGCTCAGATGTGTGCTCATGGAAGAAGGACAAGTGGTAGCCTACGCTTCACGACAATTAAAGAAGCACGAGCTTAATTATCCTACACATGACTTGGAGCTAGCAGCAGTAGTGCATGCATTGAAGATTTGGAGACATCATATCCTTGGTCATCGATGTGAGATCTATACGGATCATAAAAGCCTCAAGTACATATCTACACAAACGGACTTGAATTTGAGGAAACATCGATGGTTGGAACTAATCAAGGATTACGATGTTGGAATCAACTACCACCCTGGGAAGGCCAATGTAGTAGCTGATGCATTGAGCCGGAAAAGAGCATGTCACCAACTCACGGTTCGGGAGCTACCACCCGAAGTACGTAAGGAGTTCGAACGGTTACACCTCGGATTCTTGAACAACATGGAAATGATGGAGATCCACTATTCATTGGAGCAAGAGATAAGAGATGGCCAAGCAACGGACGAGGAGATCCAGGGGATCAAGGAAAGGATCCGACAAGGAATAGAGAAGGATTTCAAAGAAGATGAGAAGGGTACGCTTTGGCTAGGAAAAAGGATTTGTGTGCCTAACTTGAAGCACCTCCGCGACATGATATTAAAGGAGGCACATGATTCACCCTATTCCATACATCCCGGGAGTACCAAAATGTACAAGGACTTGAAGACTTGTTATTGGTGGGATGGTATGAAAAGGGATATAGCCGAATATGTTGCCCTATGTGACACATGCCAACGGGTGAAGGCCGAACATCAAAGACCCGCTAGATTATTGCAACCTTTGAAGGTACCTGAATGGAAGTGGGAGGACAACAGTATGGATTTCATCATCGGATTGCCACGTACTCAGTCGGGTTACGACTCCATCTGGGTTATCGTGGACAGATTGACGAAAACAGCCCATTTTCTCCCTATAAGGGACAATTACAACGTTGCACAATTAGCCGAGTTGTACATGGAGCAGATCGTGTGCCGTAATGGAGTCCCGAGGAGGATAGTCTCAGATCGAGGTTCTCAATTTACCTCTAGGTTTTGGAAAAAGCTGCAGAAAGCCATGGGTACACGACTGGATTTTAGCTCCGCCTATCACCCACAAAACGATGGACAAACCGAAAGGACAAACCAAATTTTGGAGGACATGTTGAGAGCTTGCGCCTTGAAACGTGGGCGTAGTTGGGATAGGAGTTTACCGTATGCCGAATTCTCCTATAACAACAGCTATCAAGCTAGCTTGAAGATGTCGCCTTTCGAAGCATTGTATGGTAGACGGTGTAGAACACCACTGTTTTCGAGTGAGACCGGAGAGAACCAGGTGTTTGGACCCGAAGTACTACAAGAAGCTGAAAAACAAGTCCAAACATTACAGGAGAACATAAAGGCTGCTCAATTACGATAGAAAGGCTATGCGGACAATAGGCGAAGGAAGTTGACCTTCGAAGTAGGAGACTTCGTATACCTTAAGGTCTCGCCTATCCGAGGCCAATGACATTTCAACGTCAAAGGCAAGCTAGCACCTCGTTACATAGGACCATTTAAGATTTTGGACAAGCGAGGAGAAGTAGCCTATCAACTAGAGCTCCCAACATATCTCTCTGACGTACATAACGTATTTCATGTATCCCAGCTCAAGACGTGCTTGAGAGTACCGGAGGAGCGAGTACCAATGGGAGAGCTTGAACTTCAAGAGGACCTGACTTATGCGGAACACCCTGTCCGAATTTTGGACGTAAAGGAGAGGGTCACCAGGAACAAAGTGATCCGATGGTGCAAGGTACAATGGAGCCATCACACCGAAGCTGAAGCCACATGGGATCGTGAAGAAGACATCAAGGCGGAATTCCCTCATCTGTTCTCTACTAACGAATCTCGAGGGCGAGATTCAATTTAAGGGGGGTAGATTTGTGACACCCTCATTTCTGGTGTCAGCATATATTCGTGTTTTATGAAGAGAAAACATTTTAAGAGAAGTAGGAACAGAGAAAAAATATCAAAAGGATAGCCAATAAGAGCCGAATCCAGTTTCCAGAGAGCGCCGAAGACAACTTCCGCGGCCGCTGGCCACGTGGCGTGTCCGGAGCTCATCCCTGCAAAGTGGGGAGAGGTCCGCCACTAAACTGGCTACGTGGCAGGCTCGGGGCTCATCTCCACAAAAGGGGGAGAGGTCCGATCCTGTGAGGACACGTGTTGTCCCCGGAGCTAGACTCTGCGGAAGAAGCAAAGGCATTTCCGCAGGACACATGTCACCTTCGGAGCTAGTCACCATGGAAATCAGAGGACCAGTCCACGGGATACGTGTCGATCTCGGAGCTCACCTCCGAGAGGTCCGGTTCTATTGAACTCATGTCACCACCAGAGCTACCTCCGGAGAGAGGGAAGGTCCGGCACCGACACATGGCGTGCGAATAGCCACCTATGAATAAAGAGGAGGCCCCCGACCGCCAGGATACATGGCGCACGCAGAGCCCACCTCCGAAGGAGAGGGAGGTCTTGCTCGCTTGACACGCGGCACAACCGGAGCTCGTCTCTGCGGAAAAAGGGGAGACCAGGTCCCGGTGGACACGTGGAGCTTCTGGAGCTCATCACCGAGGAGGTAACGAGTTCTGGAACGGTTTCTAGATTCTGTACGTGTAGAAATGCAGGAACAGAGGAGAAACCGACCCGAATTCCACAAATTATACCGCACCAAATCAACTAAATATAAGTTGTTAAGATTCAATGACAATCTGAATAGAACTCTTAATCGAAGTCCAATCAGATTAGGACTCTTCTTCTCCCGATTATACATAGAACCCAGAACCTCTAGCCGAAACCACAAACTTCTTTTCCAACTCCTGAGCCGACGACTTAGAGCCCTAGCCACAACTCGCCGAGTAAGCCATCACGGAGTTCAGCGAGGAAGATCGCCGGAAGAGAGCCCAACGATCTGAGAAGGACGCGAGACTGAGAAGAACGTAAGGTATGTCTCCAATACCACCTTACGACATCGTTGTGTTTTCCTTGCATATGTTCTTCGATTCCTTTCGAACAGAAGCTTTCTTGTGGACAGATTACTTGTTGATCGGGTTGATCTGAAGACAATGTCATTGCCACGTCCACATCTGATCCGAACACCCCTGTTCATCATAAAGCCATGCAAGAACGCGTACAAACCGATCTAACAAAGCTGATCATAGGATAGCATGCATATGCATCATCGCATCTAGTTAAAATTTGTGCATAATATTGATTGCTTTGAATCTTGTATGTGCACGATCCTGTATAGCAGGACAAGCTCAGGGAGCTGTTTACGACGAGCTGCAACAACAAGGTTCCAAGATCCAAGAGCCACCAGAACCGCAAGAACAAGGCAAGTGCTCCTTGACCATATTGATCCTATGTTTTTGGAAAAACTATTTTGTTTTGCGAAAAGGTGTGAGTGCTGAGTCAAACATGATGGGAAACCCATTTGTAGGAGTTTACTAGCTTTGGTTAAACCACCCTTGTCGCCAGGGATATGAGTCGGGTATGGTTTTTACTTTTAAGCTTCGCTGAGTCCATGGGATTGGGAAGCGAGATAGATGTGTCTATCTAACTGCACTCGTAATGATAATGAGAAACTGATGTTAGTAACGGACATGGATCGGAGGGAGATCTAGGCAAGCCTGGGTTTGTGAATGAGGTAGAAAGAGATGGTGGTTTACTTGCCGTAGATCTATGGACCGGTTCATGCGTGCACATGCCAGGATAACAGTGACACCACAAGGCCAAGTATGGGTGCGGCTTAGCTGAGTAATTAGATAAGTTGCTAGATTGTTATGGACTGTGGAAGGCGTGGGGAATGGAAGTCGAGTGAGGACTGCCATGGGAACTGCATGGCACAAGAGGGGGCCCGTTGGTGGGAGAATTGGAGATTCTAGCCTGCCGGTGAAACCTTAGTGAGTCCATACATCTAGTAACCCCTTTGTAAAGGCTATTTTGTGATCTCTTGGCCATACACCGACGGTTGTGTACTGGTATAATGGAGGTTCTGCAGTCGCCGACGGGTGACGAAATCACAAACTTGTGGGTAAAGAGGTGCAAATTCTGCAGAGTCTAAAACTATCATGATAGCCGAGCTTACGGTCACGAGCGTCTGGCCAACTTCCATGATTACTTGGGATGGTTATTGGATATGGTTACTGGATATGGTTTTGGATGGTTTGGTTTTGGTTTGGTTTTCAGGACTGATGAGTCCGGGTGGTAAGATGGGTTGCATGACTGTTGAGTCATGGCAACAAGTTTGGTCTCGGTGGGAGACGAAGTTGTTTATGAGATGAGGTGGTAGCGAATACGAGATGGTATTAGTGAGATGGTAGCGAATACGAGGAGGTATTCGTGAGCAAGAATAAGGTTGATTGATTGTGACATGGAAGGTAATGAGCATAATGGAGGTATGATTGGTATTCTAACACATGTTGGGATTACATTCACTTAAAATTGAGTTGCTGTTTTATCGTGGTCTTTGATAAATAACTTTGCTTTCTGCAATGAGCCTTTTTTACCTACCTTTTTAAGAGCATCAAATCATATTTTTCCCGCACTTGCTGAGTACATCATTGTACTCAAACTTGCATTATTTCATCATCAGCAACAGGAGAAGAGTATTATGAAGATCAAGTGGAGCATTAGGCGTGTGATCTGTTCTTAACCTTGCCTGTGGGGATGGAGTAGAGATGGAGCCGCTACTGCTTAGATTGCTTCCGCACTAGTTAGAAGACTTCCGCTGTGAGCATGAGTCCAAGACTCATGAGACATTGTAATAAACTCTGTTATTCGTGGTTATATATATTCCGAATTCAGTTTGTGGAACATATGTGTATGTGTGATGAACATCCTGGGCACACATATGCATCAGTTCTCGGTTCCGTGGTATTCCACAGAATTGAGGGTGTCACATTAACTGACTCACCTAGGCATGAAACTCTACATGCACTTTACAACGAACATGGGATGGTAAATTTCAGCAAACGGAGACGCCTACAAGTTCATCCTTAGTTCATATTTTAGCCACAAGTTAATAGTTCATGAATATGAAATTTAGTAAGCAATATTTGGTGGCACACATGTAGCAATACAAGTTTATCATAGCAGCAATATTGAATCATCATATTTCATATATTAACCTACGTCACGACTCAGTGACCAAGTGGTACTCTACACCGTGAGGGACGGTGAATCGACTTGATATACACCTGCAGGGATACCCGAAGAGAACGTCACGTACGCCCACCCGTGGAGCTTCACAGCACGCTCACTCGATGTCGTACGGGACAACCTTTCACCCAACAGCCCAAATGTCGAACCGGTTGCACCGAAACGGACAGGAGGTTCCCTACACGGAGCATCTCTTTATGCCCGTTAGCAGATTTCCACCTTGCTGCCCTCAACCTACACCTATAAATCGCTGTGCTATGCCTCTACGCCCGGAGGTTTAGGTTACATCGGTTTAACGGGGCCCATTTATCCGATATGCCTTCAGTACATTCAAACTTGATCAGCGTGGGCCGCACACGGATCGGTCCTCAATCGACATGGACAGGGCTGCGCTCACAAGACTTCCTCTTGCTGCGCCCTAGCCCCTGCCTAGTCTCATTTTCTTTTTAAAATGATCTCACATCACTCGAACCAATCCCGTGTGCCCCAAAGCCTAACTCGCGAGTAGATTCCAACTACTCAACTTGTACCGAAGTTCTATGAATCATTAAGCATAGCCTGGCTACTCGAGGACTTAGACACTACCCTCACTCTTATAGGAAAAATCTGGTTATGCACTTGGGTTTCATCCATCCTACACCTAATGCACATCCATACCACATACTAAATATTCATAAAGCAAAACTTTGTAAAATTTGTTAATGTAAACCGGGGCTTGCCTTGTTGCTGCTGGTCAGTGGTTAGGGCTTCATCCGGAAGAAGGAAGTCCAGCACTTCCAGAGTTTCTTCGCCTTCAGCGACTACACGTAAACAATATACTACATGTCAAGTTACATGCAACGTTTAGAAATGATTATTTAAAGACCATAACTCTAGCTAGCCCTCCCCATTGGCTCTGAAATTTTTATGGTGGCTTGGTAGGGTCCTAACCAGAGTCTTGACCAAGTGTCATTTGAAACAAATTTCATTTGAGCTCTGCACAAATAAAAGCCTATTTGGTCTTTAGTAGAGCCTCTCAGGAATTCCAGTGATTTTCATGGCTCCAACCATTACTTTCTGGAAACTAGAATTTGAGATGGACCTAATGGAATTGGTTTCATGTAAGTTGAAGGATCCTAGAAGGAGTTATGCCCTAAACAAAATTTGAGAAATCTGAAAAATGTTTCTGTACATTTTTCTATTTTCTCAGGGCAGTTCACTTAATCACACCATTATGGGGACTAAATGAACTTGGATAAGTCTGAAATTTTTCCTGTGACTAAAGTATTTTCCAATGAACCCCCCAGCCAAATCTCAGAATTTTTCATAAAGTAATTCTCCAGATAAAATTCCTAACAGTTTAAATTTAGGGAATTAGTTCTGGAAAACCATTAAGTTTCATGAGCTGAAATTTGTTTTGCTGGAAAGTACTCCAAAAGATGAATCCAACAAAATTTGGTTCACTGAATTTGGAGCTTCCTTGCAAAAGTTATAGCTAGTTGAAGTTTGAGCCAAATTCTGAAATTAAATTAAAAGTTTAAACCGGCTGGTGGGGTAGTTCTGCAGCTAAGCAACACAGGGGTCTGCTGAATTTTCCCACGTAGTCGCACGAGATCCCAGCCACAACCGATCTAATGTTTAAACAATGGGTCCCTGACACGCGGAACTCACCGCGTCTTCTTCTTTCTCGGTTTATTTCCTGCCCCCACACTGCTGCCTTGCCGGCCCTTCACCGGAGCTCGCTGGATCGGTGTCTCCAGACGACTCTAGGCCTGAGGATCGCCGCCTCTGGGTTTGTAGCTATGGGGAACCGTTTGGTGGCGTCTGCGTGGGTGCTAGGGAACTGGAAACCTGCCGGCGACGTGTGGCGGCCTCGGGAGCGGTCCGGCGCCGTCGGTCGGTGGTTCTAGCCCACAAACAGCCCGAGTGATCGGCCCTAGAGCACCCTTGGATCCTAGGAAAGCTCGGTAAGAAAGAATTGGTGCGTGAAAACATCTCTAAATAGGTTCTCACCGTACGCCCGATTGATGTCGCCATGGTCGAGCTCGGAAAAACAGAAATTGATCGGTTTACTTGGCGTTTACAGCTAGGGTTGTGAAGGAAAGTTGGCTGCCGACTACTCTAGCACCTTTGTGCATGATTTGATGAACTCTAAGTGAGGATTGAGTGTGAATTTCGGACATACATACCGAAAGGTCCGGGGAGCTGCTCCTGGAGAAGAACGGCAAATTCAGCCGCTAGGGTTCATGGCTTGCTCCAAGTTTTGGATGGAATCAGCACAAGGACAGGGCGCTGGGGAGGTGGCAGCTCAAGCAGCTCGGTGTCGAGCGCTGCGGAAGCCCGGAGAACAGAGCTCGCCCGATTGTTGCTGCACTCAGAGACTTGACTGACATGTGGGCCCTTTTCTCCCCTCTAATACTTTTCCACTTTTCCACTGTAAATATCCCAGCTACTCACACTTAAATGGTGACCTTAGCCACCAAGTAAGGGTTTGAATTTGATTTCCTCAATTTGAAATTGGTTTGGCTAAATTTGCTGCCCCTTTGAATTTGAAATTCAAATTCAGTTTGAATTATTGCAAATTTAGCTCCCAACAAGATGAAGTCCAATGGGGATGGAAATTGGTGGACTAACTCAGAAAAATGTGCTGATTTTGAATATGAAGTCAACTTTTGAATTCAAGTGATGACATTGGTTGCAATTGGAATTTGCATTCAAATTGGCCCCTTTTTCAAATATCTCCAAAAGTGCCTCAAAAAGTTTTGGATTTACATGAAATTTGGCCTGAGCCATTCCAAGACTATTTAAGGTCTAGGGGTGAGCTCAACCTTTCATGTGTATGTGTATGACTCCTATTTTTTTTTGACATTAGGGCTTTCCCCTCTAATCACCCCTTTTGATGGTATTTACTTGCTCTTCCCAAGTGTTCATGAGCTATCCACAAAATGAACTGTGGTGTTGTGAGGTGATGAAAACAACACTTTTGCAAGTCACTTTCATGGGCTTTACAGATATAGAGGCATTTGAATACTAGTTGGAAAGATATTAAAGTTAATTTTAACTTTGGTATTCAACTTGAGTTATGAAAATGCTTTTAGCTGGATCAAAATATAGATTTAGTGCATCAAGGTCTGTTCTGGACAGAGAAGAAGAAATTGAGTGATGTTGTGCAGGTCAGCACAAGTTATGTGCCCCAAAAGAACCGGTTGGTGTTCCGAACGCCATTCGGTGAAATGGAGGCCCAAAAGAAACTCCTCAGAGGTTGATTGCTGGTCAAGTACCACAACTTGCACCACCTCCATAGCAGCACGATCAGACGGTGGTTTGTGCTCCACCGCTGCAGCTATATGTATCTAGCTTCCAACCACAAGTTAAAGAAGAGCCGTAGAGACATCCGTGCTCCATTTGTGGTCGGACGGGCCATTATGCTAGGTATTGTATGGAGGGAATTCAAGGCTGCGGGTCATCATTCTTTCAATGATCAGACCCGTACCTGTATCTGCAGTAAAGAGGGCAGACAAGGGGCAACATTCACTACACTGTGAGTAATGATCTTCCGGAAGGAGAAGCCATGTTAGCAGAGATGTTTTCTCTGAATTAGCTACCAGCATTAATTCTCTTCGACTCTGGTGCCACACCTAGCTTTGTTAGTCAATCTTTCGTGGCTCAACATTAGCTCCAAACTACTTTTACAAAGAGGCAATAGTTCATATCTTCGTTGGGGCAGCATTACAACAAGTGATGTTGTTTTCCAAGCACCTCTTTGTTTGGGGGTTAGACTATAACCCACGACCCTCCTTATTCTTGGGGTCTGAATATCAACATTAATTTGGGGATGTCGTGGTTGAATTACCACAATGCGGTTCACAACATTAGTTTTCGAACCGTTAAGATCAACACCCCACAGCACGGTCTTCATACATTATTTCTGGGCGCCAGTCGACAACAAATTGCAATATTGAACCACTCGGAAACTGTTAAGATAGAGGACAGTCCGGTGGTACGTAAATTTCATGAGGTGTTTCCCAATTGTTTACCGGGCATACCGCCCGTACGGGACGTAGAGTTCAAGATTGGACTTGCGCCGGGAACGCCACTGAGTTCACGAAGGTTGTACAAAATGGCACCCAATGAATGGGAAGAATGGAAGACACAACTGAATGACCTTATGAGCAAAGGTGTTGTACGACTGAGTTCATCACCTTGGGTTAGTTCAGCAATGTGTGTAAAGAAGAAGCACGAAACACTACGACTTATGTGGTGTTCGTCCGCTTAACACTGTGACAATCAAGAACATGTACCCGTTACCATGGATCGACATATTGTTTGATCAGTTGGTAAAAACAAAGATCTTTCCAAAATAGACTCAAGATCAGGGTACCATCAGATTAAGATGCGGGTTGAGGATATTCCGAATACAGCTTTTCAACGAGGTACAGGCTTTATGAGTACCTTGTCATGTTCCTTGGCCTCATCGATGATCAAGCTCAGTTCATGTACCTGATGAACTCGGTATTCATGCCGGAGCTGGACAAGTTTGTCGTGGTCTTCATCGACGACCTACTGGTTTAGTCCAAGTCGGAGGAAGAACACGAGAATCATCTGCGTATAGTCTTGCAACGGCTGTTGGATCACAAGCCATACGCGAAATTCACCAAGTGCGAATTCTAGATATCACAAGTACTTTGTCTCGGGCATATCATCTCAGTGAAGGGCATCGCTGTAGACCCGAGTAAGATCACACAAGTGCTGCATTGAAAGTCCCTGAGGTTTAATCACGAGGTACGGAGTTTCCTCGTACTCACGGGATATTATCGGAGGTTCATTCCGAACTTCTCAAAGATTGCCAAGCCTATGACAGAGCTGCTGAAGAAGACTACCAAATATGTTTGGAGTCCAACATGCGAAGCAACATTCGAGGCATTAGTGAAACACTTAACATCAGCACCGGTTTTGGTGCAGCCAGACACCAAAACCGTTCGATATGTACTGCGATGCATCCGGTATTGGGCTCGGATTTGTGCTGATGCAAGACCAAAGGGTGGTCATGTACGGATCACGGTAGCTCAGAATCCACAGGAAAAATTATCCAACTTATGACCTAGAGCTCACTGCCGTGGTACTCACACTCAAAATGTGGAGGCACTACCTACTCGGTAACCTCATGCATTTATATAATGATCACAAAAGCCTCAAGTACATATTCACTAAGAAAGAGATGAACATGAGGGAGTGAAGATGGTTAGATTTGATAAAGCATTACGAAATAGAGATCCATTATCACCCCGGCAAGGCTTCATAATCTAACCATCACCCCGTTAGAAAGAGAGCGAGCCACCATTACGTGTGGTTCCCCATAGAGCTCTCTAAGATTTAGCTTTTATCCCCAATATCCTGGAAGAAAGGGTGGCAGCCCAGAAACATGACAAGGGAATGTCACATTTGCGGAGATGTATAGACAGTGGGGAGCAAAAATGTTTCTGGAAAGACGAAGACGACGTCCTGTGGTTTAAGGACAGAATCATCGTACCCCGTAACCCGGAATTTAGGAAGAAAATTTTTGGACGGGGTTCATGATGTGGACATCACTCCTGCAGATATACACAACACTCACATGGTAGACATGCAAGGTCCAATTACTAGAGCTCGAGCACGACAATTGAATTTAGAGGTGAGCTGGTTCCTGAACAATTATTTATATGTGAATTTTGAGAGTATGTTGCTACCTAATGGATTAATTATGATTAGGAACCATGGAGAGGACATTGAGATACATGGAGAGGGGTTTCGAGGCGTGGAGGACCAGAAAATACGCCAAGAAGAAGTTAGAGACCGAGCCCAACTCAAACTCGACTCCAACTCGGGCCCAGGAGTAGTCCACCTTAAAATGGATGCACAGGAGGCATACGGACTCTGTTTTTGACGTTCTACATATGCACAGAAATCTGAGAGGATAAACTTTCCAATGGAATTGGACCCACATCAAAATTCCTTCGGAGTCGACGGGAAACTTCGAAACAATATAAAGTTTAGAGTCTGTCAGGGTGTTGCATCACCTAGTTGGGCCATTGGGCCTTGTATCGAGTCCAAGTCCATTATGTACGTGTCTGTAACACCCCAAAAATCTTGTTAAGACCCTAAATCATGTTGAGAGGGGAATTTAAATATTTTTGGACATATTGCATGTTTTGCAAAAATTCAAATTCAAACTGGAATTCAATTTAAATTCAAAACAGAAAAAGAAATAGAAAAATAAAGGAAAACAGAAAAAAACCGGCCAGTGGGCCGAAACCCACCAGCCGGCCCAACCAGCGCACGCCTCTTCCTCCCACTGACAGGCGGGGCCTGCCAGTTCTTCGTCTACCTCGCGCCAGCGCCGGACTCACTCACCCGAATCGAAACCAATCGGGAATTCTCTCGTATCCCAGCCGAATTCCGTTCGGGGGCGACGCAAACTCGATCTAAACCACCCGGCCACCCTCCCCCGTCTATAAAAACCCCGGCCTCGTTCTGTTTTTCCCACGCGATCTGATGTTTTTCCTCCAGTGAGAACCCGAGCCTTCTCCGGCGAATTATGGCCGATCTACGCTCGGAAATTCCTATCTAACTCGCTGGTCTTGATCCACCGCCTCCGGGGAACCTTGCAGGTGCAGAAAACTCGGTGACTTGCGGTGTGAACACAGCGCCGACGAGCCTCGCCGTGAATTCACCTCGGACCTCGTCGCCGATCACCTTCCAGGACCTCCGAGCTCAAGAAAACCCCCGAGGTGAGATCCCCGACCTCTCCTCCACCGATCTATGTCATAAGATCACAGTTCTAGGAAGAATTCTCGAAGATCCGAAAGTCTCCGGCGAGATCACCGCTTCCCGCCGCCGTGCGCCGCCCGCGCTCGATCAGAGCGACATGGCCGCTTGTGCGCCGTTTATTTTAAATCGCACGGTAGGGTTTAAATCCCCGCGTACCGGTTCGACGTTATAATCTCAGCCGTCGGTTTAAAATCGGACGGTCCACGTCAGCCCCGCGTTATAAAGACTGGAAATCTTATGTGCTACCCCCTGGGGTTCTCGGGAAATAAGAGCTAGCTCCGGAAACTTCTGATCTAGCCCCTGGAACTTCAGAAAATCATGTAAATTCATTTAAAAATCAGTTTTAGCCCCTGGACTTAATAAAAATTAGGAAAAACCCCTCTGTTATGTATAGCTAGACCCCTAGAAATTGTTAAAATAATATTATAGACCCTGTAGTGGGGTGAGTTTACCTTTTTAGCCCTGTTTAATATTTAATTTAGGAAATTGAATATGTGGCTAGTGTTTAAAATTTAGAAAGTGGGACAAACATATTGTCAAAATTAAATTTAAAACTTTCTCAGTATTTAGAAAACTTTGGAGTGAGATAAAAATATATTTTGGGCTGAAGTGAATCTGTTTAATTTATTATTCGCATTTAGGGACACATTTTTAAGTAAAGAATAGTTCTTGAAAATAGGGAAAATAATTGTAAAATAGTTTACATCAGAGGAAAAGGTCAAAAATATACTAGTAAATATTTTAGATCAGAACCTATTCTGTTTAGATGATGTGTCTTATTATTTTCATAATAAAGTTCACATTTAGGCATAGGAAATAAATCTGAAAATATAGCAACTAGTAAATGATAAATGGAGTTCTAAAATCCAAAGAATTCAGTTTAGGGTTGGTAGAAATTCTGAAGACACATATGGAGAAGGAAAATAGCTTTCATGCATACTTGGTAGCTAAAAGGTGTAGTAATTGAATATAAGGAATTTATTTAAATTGGAAACTCATATATATAGTATGTAAGTATAAATGTGAACACAAAAGTAGGAATCATATACAAATGAATAAAAGTGCATGCAAGCCACAAATCAACACACATAGAGTAACCACAACACATATAATGGTAAATGACTTTCATAAATGTGAATGTGTGGTTTGTATGAAGTGGAAGTGTGAACTCTGTCTTATGGATTGTTGTTTTTCTTTTGCTATGTGTGATGGTATGATGTAGAACCTGCTCAAGAGCAAGTTATTCCTTTCCAAGATCAGGACTACCCATTTCAGGAGCAGCAGGAAGGAGGCAAGTGTCCTTGACCACTTTGATCCTATACTAGGATGTGTAGTTAGAACTATTTGCATTGTCAATTGAAATATGAAACCCATGTTAGGAAGTTTCCCTAGAATTGCATTATCTTGTTTCCTTGTAGCTTGGGTTGGGTTTCATTTTATCATGTCATTTATTATTATGCATATGCTTAGCCATGCTTAGAATGGGATATTTGGGATATGAGATCATCAATTTATTTTACCATATTCTTGAATGAGATATTGTGAGTTATGTAGAGGTAGGGATCAAGGCAAGTTGGATGTTTTGGTTGTGTGCTGGGTGCACGAGACTCGGGTTTGTGTTTAGTACCTGCCTGGATCCTAAGGACCGGTTCATGGAGCATGTAACCTGGCTTTACAGTGCCAACCACATGCTGAGATGGGGCAGCTTGGCCAATTAATTAGGTGTATCCCCGGCGTAGTATGGGTGTGTTGGATGGTGCGGGGAATAGGTGTCAGCTGGACTACCATATGAACCGCAAGGCTCAAGAGGGGGCCACTGCAGCGGGGTTGGAGCCTCTTGTATGCTGTTAGGGGTGAAACCTCAGTGGTCCCATGCTCGTTGGGAATCCCTTTGTAAAGGCTTCGTAGTGATCTCCTGGCTATACACCTGGGAAGTGTGAATGTGGTTCGTAGCCACTGGCATAATGGAGGTTCTTTTAGTCCACCCGACAACGGGGGATGAAATCACTACATGTGGGTACAGTGGTACAAACTCTGCAGAGTCAAAACTGTCATGACAGCCGTGCTCACGGTCAAGAGCGGCTTGGACTTATTCATGATTAGAGGAGTAATGGTTTTTGGAAGTTGTGGATGTTAAGCGGGGAGCTTAACATTGGAAAATGATGTTATGGTTATTGGATTATGATGATGGGATGGGAGATTGGGACCATTTCACCTGTGTAGTAATGTAGGTGCTTAATAAGCTAAGGTGATAGGTATTAATTGCGTAGTGCTTTAGCCATGAGTTCAACCTCCCCTTGTGTTCTAGCCATGCATGACATAACTTTCCCACACTTGCTGAGTACCATCGGTACTCAACCTTGCATATTTTGTTGGTTTATATTGCTGCTCAGGTCAAGATAATGAGGTGGTGTATAATGACCAAGACTTTGGACCCGAAGAAGGTTTCTAGGTTCATGGAGACCCCGGGCAACGCCTGTAATGGAGCCCACAAGAATAATATTCCGCTGCTAGTTTATTTACTTGTGATGAACTTATTATTGTCCATTGAGACATTTGCTTTGTAAGACTTATTTATATTCGACACCTGGCTTGTAATAAATGATGCTTCACTATTTGTCATCACATGTATGAGAAAATGATCCTGGCATACATGTGATATTCACTCGGTTGTTCTTCGGATAAACCGGGTGTGACAGAAGTGGTATCAGAGCCAAGGTTGCCCGTAGGAACGTGGACCTTGTTAGAAATGGACGTATTTAAGGGCCTTATTTTCTTAAAAACTATTTTTACAAGGTGTGTGTTGAAAAGTGTTTTTTAATGAGTCACTTTCTTCATCTTACCCCAATTTTCATTCAAAATAGGGTTTTTGTTTAAGAGTTTATCTAACCTAAGTTTAAATTCTTTTTTTAGATGGTTCGCATGATTCGCACCGCTCGCCAGCTCAAGAAAACGAGTAGCGTAGAGCCTTTTCCTTAAAGCAAAAGGATGTCAAGTAGTCGAGTCGTTACGTAGTTAATGGTGTGTTAATGCTTGGTGTGTGACGTGAGTTGTGGAAGCCATGAGCAATTGTCCACAGCCTCGTCTTTAGATTGTTTTGCTTTGGTGTGTGAACCCACATGAAATAATATTGCATTTATTTTTGTGTGAGAAATGAACCCTCAGAAAAGTATAACAAAGCCTCAACACTCCAAAGTACAAACAAATGAAAGTAGTAAGATGATACTAAATGCTTTCAAATTAACATTGGTTGATCATGCTAGATGGCCGGAAGAGGAAAAGGACATGCTGCCAACCCCGCCAACAACAACGATGAGGCCTGCAACCCTCATCTTTCTGGAGGCCAGGACAGGGGTGATCGCCGTGAAGAAGTTGATCCTCTCCACCAAATGCTGGAGAATCAAAATCAGCTCATCCAGAACTTGACTCAAGTGGTGGCCAACTTGCATCAAGTTCCACCTCCACAAGCTGCACCACGCCAACCAAGGTTGAGTGAGTTTCTAGGAACTCAACCTCCAAAATTTGCAAGTGCTGCTGAACCTCTGGAGGCAGATGATTGGCTAAAGACCATTAAAAGCAAGATGAGGATCATCCAGTGCCAAGGGTATGAGAGGGTGTTGTTTGCCTCTCATCAATTGCACGGACCTGCTGCTGATTGGTGGACCGCCTACGTGGCTGCCCATCATGACCCTGAGAACATCACTTGGGAAGAGTTCAAGTGTAGCTTCCCCAACCATTATATCCCAAGAGGTGAACTCATAAACAAACGGAATGAGTTCTTGGGACTGCAGCAGGGAAACATGACGGTGAGGGAATACCTCACTAAGTTTACTCAACTATCCTGTTATGCTCCACGAGACATAGAGACTGATGAGCAGAAACAAGATTGTTTCGTGGAAGGACTTACCGCAGAAATGCAGTGTGCAATGTCCTCAAATGAGTATGAAAGCTTCCAAAAGATGGTGGACAGAGCGTTTGTGGTAGAAAGGAAGCTAAAGGCCTTGGAAAATGAGAATAAGAGGAAGGCCAGGTGGTAAAATCAAGCCTCAGGGAGCAACACCCGCCCACGTCTGATGCAGCAACCTGCAGGGCAGACGAACCGTGCTGCGGTACCCTACTCAGCACCAAGAGGGTACAACCCGAACTACAGGCCTCCGGCAGCACCAGCACAGCCGCAATGACAGTTTGTACAGCAGCCTCGCCCCGCATATCCACCTCGACCAGCAGTGCAAGAACCCGCACACCAACCCCAAGACAATAAAGGCCAAGCACCTAAGGTTGGGGTGCAATGTTTTAATTGTGGTGAAGTGGGGCACTATGCCCATAAGTGGCCAAAGAAGAAGCCCACGCAGCCTCAACAGCAGAATGTAATGAGAGGACGGGTGAACCACGTCACTATGGAGCAAGCACAAGAGACACCCGACGTGGTAGTTGGTAAGTTTCCTGCTAATTTACACATTGCAACCCTGCTGTTTGATTCTGGTGCTACCCACTCATTCATTGCTAAAGGGTTTGTTAAGAAGCATGATCTAGCAACAACACAAATGAACTATATGCTAGTAGTAAACTCTCCAGGTGGAGAAATAAGGACAAGACAAGTGTGTCCCAAAGTGAACCTAGAAATTAATGGGGTGGTATTTACTGCTAACCTCATAGTGATAGATTCACAAGGGATAGATATTATTTTGGGTATGGATTGGTTGACCAAACATAAAGGAATCATCCATTGATCGACCAGAACGGTGGAACTAACTCACCCTAGTGGCACAAGAGTAAAGTTCATAACAATACACGAGCCTAGGAGGGACATTAAATTAAATGAAGTTGAGGAGATCAGGACCATCAGGGAATATCCAGTTGTTTTTCCGGAGGATTTTCCAGGTATGCCTCCCGATCGTGAAGTGGAATTCGCAATTGAGCTAGTGCCTGGAACAACCCCGATATACAAGAGACCTTATCGGATGGACTCCAAGCAGCTAGAAGAACTCAAGGATCATTTGAGAGAATTGACGGAGAAGGGGTATATTCGCCGTAGTTCCTCACCATGGGGAGCTCCGGTGATATTTGTGCCCAAGAAGGACGGAACACAAAGGTTATGCATGGATTACCGTGCCTTGAATGAGGTAACCATCAAGAACAAGTACCCATTACCCCGCATTGAAGACTTCTTTGATCAGTTGAGGGGAGCTTGTGTGTTCTCGAAAATTGATCTTAGGTCGGGATACCACCAACTCAAGATAAGGCAATCTAATATTCCCAAGACAGCTTTCGTATCTCGGTACGGACTGTATGAATACACTGTCATGCCTTTCGGGCTAACTACTGCCCCGACATACTTTATGTATCTCATGAACAAGGTATTCATGGAATATCTGGACAAATTTGTGGTGGTTTTCATAGATGACATTCTCGTCTTCTCCAAAGATGAAGAAGAACATGAGAAACATCTAAGGTTGGTGTTACAGAGGCTGAGGTAACACCAATTATATGCCAAGTTGAGCAAGTGTGAGTTTTGGCTGAAGAGAGTTCCCTTCTTAGGACATATAATCTCGGAGGGAGGAATCTCCGTGGATCCTGCCAAAATCGAGGATATACAGAAGTGGAAGACCCCTGAAAATGTCGGGGAAATTCGAAGCTTCTTGGGATTGGCTGGATACTATCGACGGTTTATTGAGGGATTCTCTAAGATCTCAAGACCCCTCACCAAACTGTTGGAGAAGGGAATCACATTCACATGGACGCCACAGTGCAAGACGAGTTTTCAGGAGCTAAAGAAAAGATTGACAACAGCCCCAGTGTTGGTTATGCCAGATATGCAGAAGAATTTCACGGTGTACTGCGATGCCTCTGGAAACGGGTTGGGATGTGTTCTCATGCAAGAAGGGCATGTCGTGGCATATGCATCCCGGCAGCTTCGGAAGCACGAGAAGAACTATCCTACACATGACCTAGAACTAGTCGCAGTGGTACATGCGTTGAAAATTTGGCGGCACTATTTGATGGGGAAGAGGACAGAGATATATACGGATCATAAGAGTCTGAAGTACATTTTCACACAGCCATATCTCAACCTCAGACAAAGGAGATGGTTAGAGCTAATCAATGACTTTGATGTGGGCATCAACTATCATCCTGGGAAAGCAAACGTCGTGGCCGATGCTTTAAGTCAGAAAGTGCAAGTCAATAAGTTGAGCTTAAAAGACATGCCTGCAGAATTGAAGGACGAGGTTATAAGGCTCAATCTATGTCTAGTAAATAGTGGTGAAGCCATCGCCATGGAAGTGTACTCCACACTAGAGCGAGACATACGCGAGGGTCAAAAGAATGACGAGAAGATACAAGAAATCAGGCAACTCATCAAGGAAAATAAAGCTCCTGGTTTCAGAGAGGATGAACAAGGTATGGTGTGGCACGGTAAAAGGATCTGTGTGCCTGAAGTAAAGGAGATCCGTGAATTGATTTTGAAGGAGGCTCACAATTCCGACTATTCCATTCATCCTGGGAGTACGAAGATGTACAAGGACCTCAAGAGCAGGTATTGGTGGTATGGCATGAAGCGAGATGTCGCGGAACATGTTGCCCTATGTGACACATGTCAGTTGGTGAAAGCAGAACATCAACGACCCTCGGGATTATTGCAACCACTCAAAGTGCCTGAATGGAAATGGGAAGAAATCAGCATGGATTTCATCGTGGGATTGCCTAGGACCCAATCCGGATATGATTCGATATGGGTCATCATTGATAGGCTAACCAAGGTAGCTCACTTCATCCCCGTGAAGGAAAGCTACAGCGGATCTAAATTGGCAGAGTTGTACATGTCAAGGATCGTGTGTTACCATGGAGTGCCAAAGAAGATTGTGTCGGATCGAGGGACACAGTTCACCTCAAGGTTCTGGCAGAAGTTGCACGAAACCATGGGAACCCATCTGAACTTTAGTTCTGCCTATCATCCCCAAACTGATGGGCAGACGGAAAGAACCAATCAGATTCTTGAAGATATGCTGAGGGCATGTGCACTCAAAAACAATCGGAGTTGGGACAAGAACTTACCGTATGCGGAGTTTTCCTATAACAACAGCTATCAAGCTAGTATGAAGATGTCACCGTTTGAAGCATTGTACGGGAGGAAGTGCAGAACTCCCCTATTTTGGAACCAAACGGGGGAAAGTAAAGTGTTTGGTCCAGAAGTACTACAAGAAGCCGAGGCGAAGGTGAGGGAAATTCGCAACAACTTGAGGATAGCACAGACACGCCAAAAGAGCTATGCCGATGTAAGAAGAAGAGAGCTCGTTTTCAACGTGGGAGACTATGTCTATCTCAAGGTGTCCCCTATCAGAGGACTTCGCCGGTTCAAGGTGAAAGGGAAGTTGTCACCTAGATACATCGGACCCTTTCAAGTTCTGGAAAGGAAAGGCGAAGTGGCGTATCAACTAGATTTACCGGCTCATCTATCTGATGTGCACGATGTATTCCATGTGTCACAACTCAAGAAATGCCTGAGGACGCCTGAAGAGGTGTTACCCATGAATGAAGTGGACGTAGCTAAGGATTTCTCTTATGCCGAGCAACCATACAAGATTTTGGAGACAATGGAACGCCTCACCAGAAATAAAAGAATCCGGATGTGCAAGGTGCAGTGGAAGCATCACTCAAAAGAGGAAGCCACCTGGGAGCGGGAAGATGAGCTCAAGGCACAATTTCCGGAATTGTTTTCTTAGAACCACCAATCTCGAGGACGAGATTTTTTTTAGGGGGGTAGAGCTGTAACACCCCAAAAATCTTGTTAAGACCCTAAATCATGTTGAGAGGGGAATTTAAAAATTTGACGTATTGCATGTTTTGCAAAAATTCAAATTCAAACTGGAATTCAATTTAAATTCAAAACAGAAAAGAAATAGAAAAAAAAGGAAAACAGAAAAAAACCGGCCAGTGGGCCGAAACCCACCAGCCGGCCCAACCAGCGCCCGCGCCAGACCACAGCCGCGCACGCCTCTTCCTCCCACTGACAGGCGGGGCCCGCCAGTTCTTCGTCTACCTCGCGCCAGCGCCGGACTCTCTCACCCGAATCGAAACCGATCGGGAATTCTCGCGTATCCCAGCCGAATTCCATTCGGGGGCGACGCAAACTCGATCTAAACCACCCCGCCGCCCTCCCCCGTCTATAAAAACCCCGGCCTCGTTCTGTTTTTTCCCACGCGATCTGCTGTTTTTCCTCCGGTGAGAACCCGAGCCTTCTCCGGCGAATTCTGGCCGATCTACGCTCGAAAATTCCGATCTAACTCGCTGGTCTTGATCCACCGCCTCTGGGGAACCTTGCAGGTGCAGAAAACTCGGTGACTTGAGGTGTAAACACAGCGCCGACGAGCCTCGCCGTGAATTCACCTCGGACCTCGTCGCCGATCACCTTCCAGGACCTCCGAGCTCAAGAAAACCCCCGAGGTGAGATCCCCGACCTCTCCTCCACCGATCTATGCCATAATATCACAGTTCTAGGAAGAATTCTCGAAGATCCGAAAGTCTCCGGCGAGATCGCCGCTTCCCGCCGTCGTGCGCCGCCGGCAGCGCCGCCCGCGCTCGATCAGAGCGACGTGGCCGCTTGTGCGCCGTTTATTTTAAATCGCACGGTAGGGTTTAAATCCCCGCGTACCGGTTCGACGTTATAATCTCAGCCGTCGGTTTAAAATCGGACGGTCCACGTCAGCCCCGCGTTATAAAGACTGGAAATCTTACGTGCTACCCCCTGGGGTTCTCGGGAAATAAGAGCTAGCCCCGGAAACTTCTGATCTAGCCCCTGGAACTTTAGAAAATCATGTAAATTCATTTAAAAATCAGTTTTAGCCCCTGGACTTAATAAAAATTAGGAAAAACCCCTCTGTTATGTATAGCTAGACCACTGAAAATTGTTAAAATAATATTATAGACCCTGTAGTGGGGTGAGTTTACCTTTTTAGCCCTGTTTAATATTTAATTTAGGAAATTGAATATGTGGCTAGTGTTTAAAATTTAAAAAGTGGGACAAACATATCGTCAAAATTAAATTAAAAACTTTCTCAGTATTTAGAAAACTTTGGAGTGAGATAAAAATATATTTTGGGCTGAAGTGAATCTGTTTAATTTATTATTCACATTTAGGGACACATTTTTAAGTAAAGAATAGTTCTGGAAAATAGGGAAAATAATTGTAAAATAGTTTACATCAGAGGAAAAGGTCAAAAATATATTAGTAAATATTTTAGATCAGAACCTATTCTGTTTAGATGATGTGTCTTATTATTTTCATAATAAAGTTCACATTTAGGCATAGGAAATAAATCTGAAAATATAGCAACTAGTAAATGATAAATGGAGTTCTAAAATCCAAAGAATTCAGTTTAGGGTTGGTAGAAATTCTGAAGACACATATGGAGAAGGAAAATAACTTTCATGCATACTTGGTAGCTAAAAGGTGTAGTAATTGAATATAAGGAATTTATTTAAATTGGAAACTCATATATATAGTATGTAAGTATAAATGTGAACACAAAAAAGTAGGAATCATATACAAATGAATAAAAGTGCATGCAAGCCACAAATCAACACACATAGAGTAACCACAACACATATAATGGTAAATGATTTTCATAAATGTGAATGTTTGGTTTGTATGAAGTGGAAGTGTGAACTCTGTCTTATGGATTGTTGTTTTTCTTTTGCTATGTGTGATGGTATGATTTAGAACCTGCTCAAGAGCAAGTTATTCCTTTCCAAGATCAGGACTACCCATTTCAGGAGCAGCAGGAAGGAGGCAAGTGTCCTTGACCACTTTGATCCTATACTAGGATGTGTAGTTAGAACTATTTGCATTGTCAATTGAAATATGAAACCCATGTTAGGAAGTTTCCCTAGAATTGCATTATCTTGTTTCCTTGTAGCTTGGGTTGGGTTTCATTTTATCATGTCATTTATTATTATGCATATGCTTAGCCATGCTTAGAATGGGATATTTGGGATATGAGATCATCAGTTTATTTTACCATACTCTTGAATGAGATATGGTGAGTTATGTAGAGGTAGGGATCAAGGCAAGTTGGATGTTTTGGTTGTGTGCTGGGTGCACGAGACTCGGGTTTGTGTTTAGTACTTGCCTGGATCCTAAGGACCGGTTCATGGAGCATGTAACCTGGCTTTACAGTGCCAACCACATGCTGAGATGGGGCAGCTTGGCCAATTAATTAGGTGTATCCCGGCGTAGTATGGGTGTGTTGGATGGTGCGGGGAATGGGTGTCAGCTGGACTACCATATGAACCGCAAGGCTCAAGAGGGGGCCACGGCAGCGGGGTTAGAGCCTCTTGTATGCTGTTAGGGGTGAAATCTCAGTGGGCTCACGCTCGTCGGGAATCCCTTTGTAAAGGCTTCGTAGTGATCTCTTGGCTACACACCTGGGAAGTGTGAATGTGGTTCGTAGCCACTGGCATAATGGAGGTTCTTTTAGTCCACCCGGCAACGGGGGATGAAATCACTACATGTGGGTACAGTGGTACAAACTCTGCAGAGTCAAAACTGTCATGACAGCCGTGCTCACGGTCAAGAGCGGCTTGGACTTATTCATGATTAGAGGAGTAATAGTTTTTGGAAGTTGTGGATGTTAAGCGGGGAGCTTAACATTGGAAATGATGTTATGGTTATTGGATTATGATGATGGGATGGGAGATTGGGACCATTTCACCTGTGTAGTAATGTAGGTGCTTAATAAGCTAAGGTGATAGGTATTAATTGCGTAGTGCTTTAGCCATGAGTTCAACCTCCCCTTGTGTTCTAGCCATGCATGACATAACTTTCCCACACTTGCTGAGTACCATCGGTACTCAACCTTGCACTTTTGTTGGTTTATATTGCTGCTCAGGTCAAGATAATGAGGTGGTGTATAATGACCAAGACTTTGGACCCGAAGAAGGTTTCTAGGTTCATGGAGACCCCGGGCAACGCCTGTAATGGAGCCCACAAGAATAATATTCCGCTGCTAGTTTATTTACTTGTGATGAAGTTATTATTGTCCATTGAGACATTTGCTATGTAAGACATATTTATATTCGACACCTGGCTTGTAATAAATGATGCTTCACTGTTTGTCATCACATGTATGAGAAAATGATCCTGGCATACATGTGATATTCACTCGGTTGTTCTTCGGATAAACCGGGTGTGACAGAAGTGGTATCAGAGCCAAGGTTGCCCGTAGGAATGTGGACCTAGGTAGAAATGGACGTATTTAAGGGCCTTATTTTCTTAAAAACTATTTTTACAAGGTGTGTGTTGAAAAGTGTTTTTTAATGAGTCACTTTCTTCATCTTACCCCAATTTTCGTTCAAAATAGGGTTTTTGTTTAAGAGTTTATCTAACCTAAGTTTAAATTCTTTTCTTTTAGATGGTTCGCATGATTCGCACCGCTCGCAAGTCCACAGGAGGGAGAGTTCCCGTAGTTGCCCTTGCCCAAAGAGAGGAGAGCCGTCCGGTGACGTACCTTTCCTACGGATTGGCAGTAGGAGGCTTGTTGCGCCGTCTTCGACATACGCTCGAAGCCGCCGGCAATAAGGGCAAGCTAATCATGCACTATAACTCCACGAGGACCATCCGTGAGAAGAGGGAAGAATGGAGTTCAGAGATGAGAATTATACACGAAAATCAGTTGCTTAAGATCCACCACTCTCCAGCTTGTCGAGCGACACAGGTCGATGCGGAGAAGGATGTCACCTGGGAGGCCATCACCTGCCAGAGTCACATCTATCGTCGCCACCTGGACAGGACTGAGTACATGTATGTCCTCCAGCGTGAGAGTGGTACCACGGAGTACAAGTACCCGCCGGTGCAGCAAGGGACTTCCCATGAGCACATGGACTTGTGCTTGGAGGATGCTGCTATGCTCAGCACTCAACTGCAGGAGTGTCAACAAGAGCTTCAGGATGTCCGGGACACCCTGAAGGAAACGGAGGCGTTGCTGCGAGCCTGCTTAAGGGCGAGAGAAAGAGGAGATGGGAATGAACTGTGTGTCACCGTGAATGATACATAGACTCCTGACTCCCCGGATCGCCGAGAGATCAGGCGTCGTCGCACTTCTCCACCAGCAGCCTCCCCAGCCAAAGCAGAGTCAGAAGGCAGCTGAAATGATGAGGAAGATTCCGAGGAGCCAGCTCAAGAAAACGAGTAGCGTAGAGCCTTTTCCTTAAAGCAAAAGGATGTCGAGTAGTCGAGTTGTTACCTAGTTAATGGTGTGTTAATGCTTGGTGTGTGACGTGAGTTGTGGAAGCCATGAGCAATTGTCCACATCCTCGTCTTTAGATTGTTTTGCTTTGGTGTGTGAACCCACATGAAATAATATTGCATTTATTTTTGTGTGAGAAATGAACCCTCAGAAAAGTATAACAAAGCCTCAACACTCCAAAGTACAAACAAATGAAAGTAGTAAGATGATACTAAATGCTTTCAAATTAACATTGGTTGATCATGCCAGATGGCCGGAAGAGGAAAAGGACGTGCTGCGAACCCCGCCAACAACAACGATGAGGCCTGCAACCCTCATCTTTCTGGAGGCCAGGACAGGGGTGGTCGCCGTGAAGAAGTTGATCCTCTCCACCAAATGCTGGCGAATCAAAATCAGCTCATCCAGAACTTGACTCAAGTGGTGGCCAACTTGCATCAAGTTCCACCTCCACAAGCTGCACCACGCCAACCAAGGTTGAGTGAGTTTCTAGGAACTCAACCTCCAAAGTTTGCAAGTGTTGCTGAACCTCTGGAGGCAGATGATTGGCTAAAGACCATTGAAAGCAAGATGAGGATCATCCAGTGCAAAGGGTATGAGAGGGTGCTGTTTGCCTCTCATCAATTGCATGGACATGCTGCTGATTGGTGGACCGCCTACGTGGCTGCCCATCATGACCCTGAGAACATCACTTGGGAAGAGTTCAAGCGTAGCTTCCGCAACCATTATATCCCAAGAGGTGAACTCAAAAACAAACGGAAGGAGTTCTTGGGACTGCAGCAGGGAAACATGACGGTGAGGGAATACCTCACTAAGTTTACTCAACTATCCCGTTATGCTCCACGAGACATAGAGACTGATGAGAAGAAACAGGATTGTTTCATGGAAGGACTTACCGCAGAAATGCAGTGTGCAATGTCCTCAAATGAGTATGAAAGCTTCCAAAAGATGGTGGACAGAGCATTTGTGGTAGAAAGGAAGCTAAAGGCCTTGGAAAATGAGAATAAGAGGAAGGCCGGGTGGTCACATCAAGCCTCAGGGAGCAACACCCGCCCACGTCTGATGCAGCAACCTGCAGGGCAGACGAACCGTGCTGCGGTATCCTACTCAGCACCAAGAGGGTACAACCTGAACTACAGGCCTCCGGCAGCACCAGCACAGCCGCAACGACAGTTTGTACAGCAGCCTCGCCCTCATATCCACCTCGACCAGCAGTGCAAGGACCCCCACACCAACCCCAAGACAATAAAGGCCAAGCACCTAAGGTTGGGGTGCAATGTTTTAATTGTGGTGAAGTGGGGCACTGTGCCAATAAGTGCCCAAAGAAGAAGCCCACGCAGCCTCAACAGCAGAATGTAATGAGAGGACGGGTGAACCACGTCACTATGGAGGAAGCACAAGAGGCACCCGACGTGGTAGTTGGTAAGTTTCCTGCCAATTTACACATTGCAACCCTGCTGTTTGATTCTGGTGCTACCCACTCGTTCATTGCTAAAGGGTTTGTTAAGAAGCATGATCTAGCAACAACACAAATGAACTATATGCTAGCAGTAAACTCTCCAGGTGGAGAAATAAGGACAAGACAAGTGTATCCCAAAGTGAACCTAGACATTAATGGGGTAGTATTTACTGCTAACCTCATAGTGATAGATTCACAAGGGATAGATATTATTTTGGGTATGGATTGGTTGACCAAACATAAAGGAATCATCCATTGTTCACCGTGAGGTATACTTGTGTGTCCTTTAGATTTATTTTGTTTCAGTCCTATCGTCCACAAAAAGCCACAAAAAAATTTAGTTTCCTTGACCTACAACCCCCGCTCAACCTTTTGCACAATTTAGTTTTGGAGTCCGTAGTTCTGAGTTCATGTCCTAGGTTGAGTCTGGTTGCTGGTTTAGATTTGTTTTGGTTCAGTTTTGTTACTTCCATCTGCTGCCATCTACAAAAAACCAAGCTACAAAAAAATTCCATCCACCGATTCGTTTCTGTTTCAGTTTCCACCACCACCAAAACCTGATTCGGGGTATCCTCCTTAAAACGGGCATAACTTTTCGCTCGTAACTCCGATTGAGGCACATTTTTTCCCAGAAGGTCTCGAAAAAGTCCACATACGACATTTTCAAAAAAAATTAAGAAGGCCCTCGTTTTAAACTTCGAAGTTCCAGCACCAGTTTTTTTTCCAATTGCTCTTGAATTTGTGCCGATCTCATCTTTCATCAGTTTGAGATAATACTTGGTGCTGTTTCTATTCTTGTGCCCCTGGTTGAGAAAAAATGTCCAAAAAAATAAAGAGAAAAAAAAAAGATTTTGATTTCTACTAGTGCTTCAAGACAAAAACAGGAGGCTAAGGGGTTTTCTAGTTGTGCTATTTCTGTGTGAGTGCTGGATACTTGCTGATATTATCCTTGTTGTTCATCATCATTCATCCTTGTCCTTGCTTGTTGCCACAACTGTTCTAATACATTCTTAGGCCAGCAACTAGGTGAAATTCTTTGGACACTTATTCAGCATTGCTATCTGTTACTAACTTGTGTGCCACATACATATACTGCATTTGAGCCTTCCAATCTCCACCTTCTCTCAAGCAGAACAGGTAACCTTTGCAATCACACCCACTCTCTACTTGCTTCACACCGGTCACCATTGGCCACCTGCAGTGCTGGTAAGAAACTTGTAAGAGCGGGGTAAGACGCATCTTACTGATCGATTTTCCACCCACTTCGGAGAGCGTAGTAATAGGGTTCTTTACGATCTTTTTGTCTTCCTTTCTGTTTTGTACTAACAATGATAGGAAAGAAGCCTATGGAGAAGACCTCTTGTTCTACACCTCCGGATGATGATGAGTGCGTGTCCCATATGGAACTAAAGGACATGATGCGGGCAATGACCGAAGCTTTCAACAATTACCAAACCACTATAACAGCCACCTTTCAGAGGCTCCATACAAGTGTTGCTGGTCTGACCACACGGTTGGACGAGATGGAGACTCATCTTCCCCAACAAGCTACACCCTCTATTATCCTTGATGGTGATGCACATGCTCACTACGACACAGAGGATGACTTCAATAACCATGTGGTTGATGCACAGCAGCGCCGTCACCCTCGACGAAATCGTCAAGGTATGGGAGGTAGACCTCGTCCTCATGCTCCTGAACAAGATAATGATCCTTATGCTAAGATTAAGTTTTCTATTCCAACATTTTATGGATCTTATGATGCTGAGACTTATTTGGATTGGGAGATGACGGTAGAACAAAAATTTAGCTCTCATCTTGTTCCTGAGCGACATAGAGTTAGACAAGCCACTAGTGAGTTTAAAGATTTTGCTATAATTTGGTGGAATGAACTTGTCAATACACGAAATGCACCACAGAAATGGGCTGCGTTAAAAGACGAGATGCGCGCTAGGTTTGTTCGTCCTTCATATAGACGTGATCTTCTTAAGAAATTGCAACGCTTTGATCAGGGTGACATGACTGTCCAAGAGTACTACCAAGAGTTGCAGAAAGGTATGCTTCGTTGTGGGGTAGTTGAGGATCTGGAAGACCAAATTGTTAGGTTTTATGGGGGCTTGCGGCGTGAGATCCAGGACATAGTTGACTACAAGGAATATCATTCTATTCAATGTTTATTTCAACTTGCTATGTTAGCAGAAAAAGAAGTGCAGGGTCGCCAACAGCAGCGGCGGAACAATACCTTCACGCCACGACAATTTCCGGTGCCATCCAAAGCAGCGCCCTCCTCGAGCGTACGTGCTTCTACACCACCCTCCACGGGTGTTGTACGCAGCAGCATCGCACCTTCTACATCACGGGGACAAGATAACAGCAAGTCCCAGATGCCTCCAGGTGTTGCAGCAAAGGCGGCTGCACCCAACACTTCGACAAGTCGCAGCTCTGACATCAAGTGCCACCGCTGCCAGGGACTTGGCCATAAGAAACGAGATTGCCCCAGCAAACGGGCGATCATTGCCACTGCTGATGGTGGGTATGTTAGTGCTTCTGATATTGAAGATGAAAACATTATTGCAACTAACATTTCAGGTTCGGATGATGGTGCTGAGGAGGTTCTTGGTACATCTGCGACAAACAACTATAGGACTTTGATTGTGCAGCGAGCTTTGAGTGCCACGGTTCGAGAGGATGACAACCGCCAACGTCACAACCTTTTCAACATGTTTCTCGTCGTCAAGGACTGCCGTGTACATACCATCATTGATGGCGGTAGCTGCAACAATTTGGTGAATGTTGAGGTGGTCAAGAAGCTTGGCTTGACCACACGGGATCATCCCCACCCTTATCACATTCAATGGTTTAACAACAATGGTAATGTTAAGGTAACACAAACAGCAAGGATACATTTTTCCATTGGTTCTTATCATGATTTTGCTGATTTTGATGTGGTACCTATGGATGCTTGTTCTCTTTTGTTGGGACGTCCTTGGGAGTTTGATACTGATGCTATTCACCATGGTCGATCTAATAAGTATACTCTCATGCATAAGGGCAAGAAAATTGTGTTGCTTCCTATGAGTCCCACTGAAATTGTACAATTTGAGCAGGAGAAAAAGAATAATGCTAAGCAAAAGGTTGTTTTCAATTCTGAAATTCAGCAACCTATTAAGTCGAAAAATCCTATTTTGCTTGCAACTAAATCTGATCTTGATGATTTATATGCCTCTAATGGAACTTGCTACGCTTTAGTGTGCAAACATGCTTTATATTCCATTGAGGATACATCCATTGTCTTGCCACCTGCTGTTGCTAACCTTTTGCTGGAATATATGGATGTTTTTCCATCAGAGATACCCCCTGGATTACCACCTGTGCAAGGCATTGAGCACAAGATTGATTTGGTTCCAGGGGCGAGCTTGCCAAACCGTGCTGGCTACAGGACCAACCCCGACGAGACTAAGGAAATTCAGCGACAAGTCCAAGATCTTCTGGACCGTGGGTACATTCTTGAGAGTCTTAGTCCTTGTTCTGTTCCTGTTCTTTTGGTTCCAAAAAAAAGATGGCACTTGGCGCATGTGTGTTGATTGTGTGAGACCTATGTGCGCTGAATACATTGGCAATTAGGATAAAAGATAGCATTAACATTCAAAGTTTTGAATATTGCCAAAACATTCTTCTGTGGCAAGGTCCGACAAGTTCTTTGTTAGGTCCACCAAGTGTTGGCAAGGTCCGACGCAAGGTCCAGAGAGCTCCTGCAAGGTCCGGAGAGCTTCTGTGAGGTCCGGAGCTTGTTTTTAGGGAGCTCCCGTGAAGTTCAACTCGTAGAACTGCAGCATCTTGTTTTTGGTTTTAACTCGCAATGTTTCAAACTTGCTTTATGGGAAGGTTTGCTTAGTATTAATTTGCTAAGTTTTTGGTGTGTTTTGGTGGTTATGGCTGTTATCATTTGATATGGTTTGCAACATGCTTATGTGACGTGCTCATGTAAGGTGTTGTGGTTTTCGAACTAACGTGAGTCAAGTCGAGGACTTGTGCTCGGAAGAATTGGTTGTTTATTCATGTGCAGGTGTTGCTTGAGTTCAAGACATGGCTGGTGACGGGATCGTTGGACTAGTCTCAGGGAGGAGATGAGGTTCCAACAACCAAGTTCGGGAGGAGCTGTGGTTGAGTTGATCGGGAGGTCGCGCAGCATGTTTGGATCAAGGGCAGTGCATATGAAGGTTGCGTGTACGTCGTTGGAAGGTGTTTGCACGTGTGCAAGGAGTGCATGGACGTGGCAACATTGTTATAAGGCGTGATGAAGAGAAGTGGACGTAAAGAATTGGTCGGAAAGGTCCAACCGGCTGGATTGCGTACTCAGGCTGAGGCTGAGTAGGATATGGCTCAAATATGGAAGATTTGAGTTGGTTATGATAGGATTTCGTGCTAGGCACGAAGTTGAGTTGTTTTAGGAATGTTTAGGACGTTCCTAAGTTGTTTGGAAGTCTCACGATTGCTTCTATCTGCGAATAGGGGAGTCCTGAGCAGTTATGGTAAGTTAGGATACGAGTCCAATTAGGAGTAGGAGTCCTAGATAGGATTGTTTAGCCTGAGGGCTGGCTATAAAAGCAAGGGAGGTCAGAGCTATCGTGGGTAGAGAACTTTGGGCTGTTCCTCTTGTGTTTCTATTGAATAAATTTCATAGTTTCGAGGAGCTTTTGTGCCTTGTTCGTCCGACGTGTTTTCGTCAAGTCTTTCTCGCCGAGTTTCTGGACAGACCGACGTTGCTTCGGTGTTTCGTACATAACTCGAGTTTTACAGATCCGGTTGACGTGATTGTTTTTGGGTTGTCTTCACAACTCAATTATCTATCATCTGTGAAATTTTCATGAGCTTCGGATCTGTAGTTTTTGAGGTACACGAATTTCTTTGCAGCGTTGCAGATCTGTTTTATATCGGGTAGAACAGATTGATCTTCGTTTAATGTTTTGATCGTATCTCAAGTTTTACTTCGTGTTTTCAAGTGATTCTTGTTGCATTAGATCCGTAACTTGATTCTCTACCTCTCTACTTTATTTGTCATGGTTGAACACGTTTGAAAACACTTGCACACACGGTTTCTTTAACCGATTGATTTTTTGCTGAGGCGTTTTTGTTGTTTCCGCTGCGAAAAGTTTTAATCTACCATTCACCCCCCTCTGGTAGCTTTTCACGTGCTCTTCGATCCTACAGATTGTAGAGCCATCAATAACATTACCATTCATTATCGCTATCCTATTCCTAGATTGGATGACATGCTTGATGAGTTGAGTGGTTCTGTTATTTTCTCCAAGATTGATTTGCATAGTGGGTATCATCAGATTCGTATGGCTTTAGGTGATGAATGGAAAACTGCTTTTAAAACTAAATTCAGACTTTATGAATGGTTAGTCATGCCATTTGGTTTAACTAATGCACCCAGCACTTTCACGAGGTTGATGAATGAGGTTTTACATGCTTTCATTGGTAAATTTGTGGTGGTTTACTTTGATGATATCCTTATTTACAGCAAGTCATGTGATGAGCATCTTGAACATTTGCGTGCTGTTTTTAATGTCTTGCGCGATGCACGTTTATATGGTAAACTTGAGAAGTGCACCTTTTGCACCGATCGTGTGTCTTTTCTTGGGTATGTTGTTACTTCGCAGGGCATTGAGGTGGACGAGGCAAAGATTGTTGCCATCACGAGCTGGCCACTTCCGACTACGGTCACACAGGTTCGGAGTTTTCTTGGTCTCGAAGGTTTCTACCGGCGTTTCGTGCAGGATTTCAGCACCATTGCGGTCCCTCTCCACGAGTTGACAAAGCATGGAGTGTCGTTTCGATGGGGACCAGCACAACAACAAGCTTTTGATGTTCTCAAGTCGAAGCTCACACAAGCACCATTGCTGCAACTTCCTGATTTTGAAAAGACCTTCGAGCTTGAATGTGACGCGAGCGGCATTGGCATTGGAGGAGTGCTAATTCAAGGAGGTAAACCTGTTGCCTTCTTTAGTAAAAAATTGCATGGGCTTTCGCTGAATTATTCTACATATAACAAAGAACTTTATGCTTTAGTGCGTGTCTTGCAAACTTGGCAACATTACCTATGGTCTAAAGAATTTGTCATATATTTAGATCATGAGTCTTTGAAGTATCTTAAAGGACAAGCTAATCTGAACAAACGTCATGCTAAATGGATTGAGTTCATAGAATCATTTCCTTACATCATTAAACATAAGAAAGGGAAAAACAATGTGATTGCCGATGCTTTATCTAGACGTTATACCATAAGTATCCCAACTTTCTCATAAAATCTTTGGTTTGGAAACCATAAAGAGGTTATATGCTACTGATTTGGACTTCAAAGATGCCTTTGAAAATTGTAGAGAGGGAAGAACGTGGCAAAAATTCCTGCTGCGTGAAGGCCTTCTCTACCGTGCTAACAAGCTGTGTGTTCCAGCAGCTCCGTTCGTCTTTTGTTGTTGCAGGAAGCGCATGGAGGTGGTTTGATGGGACATTTTGGTGTTAAAAAGACAGAGGATGTGCTGGCCGCTCACTTCTTTTGGCCACGAATGAGGCGTGATGTGGAGCGCTACGTTTCACGTTGCACGACATGCAACAAAGCTAAGTCTCGACTTAACCCACATGGTCTTTATATGCCTCTTCCGGTTCCTAGTGCACCTTGGGAGGATATTTCTATTGACTTTGTTTTAGGGTTGCCTAGAACAAAGAGGGGGAGGGATAGTGTCTTTGTGGTTGTTGATCGTTTCTCTAAAATGGCTCATTTTATACCCTGCCACAAGACCGATAACGCTTCACATGTTGCTGATTTGCTCTTTAATGAGGTTGTGTGTTTGCATGGTGTTCCCAATACTATTGTTTCTGATAGGGATGCTAAGTTTTTTAGTCACTTTTGAAGAACTTTATGGTATAAACTGGGAACAAAGTTGTTGTTTTCTACTACTTGTCATCCACAAATTGATGGACAAACGGAGGTAGTTAATCGTACCTTATCTACTATGTTGCGGGCTGTTTTGAAAGACAATTTGAGGTTGTGGGAGGAGTGTTTGCCACATATTGAGTTTGCTTATAACAGGTCTATTCACTCCACAACCAAGTTAAGTCCGTTTATGGTAGTCTATGGTTTCAATCCTCGTGCTCCAATTGATTTGCTACCTTTACCACATACTGAAATTGTGAACTTAGATGCTACACAACATTCTGAATTTATTCTTAAGTTGCATGAAACTACTAAGTTACAAATTGAAAAAATGAATGAAAAGTATCCCATTGCTGCTAGTAAAGGTAGGAAGGAGGTAAAATTAGAACCCGGTGATTTGGTGTGGGTTCATTTGAGAAAAGATAGGTTCCCGGATTTGAGAAAGTCTAAACTCATGCCACGTGCTGCTGAACCTTTTAAGGTTCTTGAGAAGATAAATGACAATGCATATAAACTTGAGTTGCCTCCCGAGTTTGGGGTTAGTCCCACATTTAACATTTCAGATTTGAAGACATACTTGGGAGAAGAAGATGAGCTTGAGTCGAGGACGACTCCAATGCAAGAGGAGGAGGAGGATGTGGACATCACTCCTGCAGATATACACAACACTCACATGGTAGACATGCAAGGTCCAATTACTAGAGCTCGAGGACGACAATTGAATTTAGAGGTGAGCTCGTTCCTGAACAATTCTTTATATGTGAAGTCTGAGAGTATGTTGCTACCTAATGGATTAATTATGATTAGGAACCATGGAGAGGGCATGGAGATACATGGAGAGGGGTTTGGAGGCGTGGAGGACCAGAAAATACGCCAACAAGAAGATAGAGACCGAGCCCAACTCAAACTCGAGTCCAACTCGGGCCCAGGAGCAGTCCACCTTAAAATGGATGCACAGGAGGCATACGGACTCCGTTTTTGACGTTCTACATATGCACGGAAAGCTGAGAGGATAAACTTTCCAATGGAACTGGCCCCACGTCAAAATAACTTAGGAGTCGACGGGAATCTTCGAAAAAATATAAAGTTTAGAGTCTGTCAGGGTGTTGCATCACCTAGTTGGGCCATTCTGCCTTGTATCGAGTCCAAGTCCATTATGTACGTGTCTTAGGGTTAGGTCACGACCCCAGCATCCCCCTGGTCATCCTCCACCTCCTTTATACCCCCTAGACGCCGTAACAAACAGCTGGGTTTTGCTTAGTTACAATCTGTCATTGAACAATGTCACCGATCATCGGTTGTGAGACCCCAAACTCGTGATCAATTCAGTTTTGATTGCAACTTCTCTGTTCTTGGTTGTGTTCTTGATTGCGCTTGAAGGGATAAGCCTTCGTGTCGAGGTCATTCGTGTGACACGGGTGATAACCAACGGAGCTGTGGTGTAGTGATTGCGGGGTTTCGTTCGTTCGGAGCCTTGGATCATCAACGTCGAGATCTCCACCCAATCAAGTTTACCCTACCTCTCGGAAGATCAGAACTCATCCTCCTATCAGTTCACTTGTCAAAGTTTCTATTCACCTCGATTCATCGGTCCATTCCAGGTTTTGGAAAGATGTGGATCCGTTGCATACCGGCTAAAATTACCAGCGATATTCACCGGTGTGTACGACATCTTCCCCATTTCTCAGCTGAGGAATTGCCTCAAGTGTTCAACCACTATTCAGCTTGGGAATATCGAGGAACTGAAACCAGATCTCACACATTAGGGGGGACAGGTTCAGATCATCGACATAAAGGACCAAACCACACGCGACCATACGTTGTGGTTCTATAAAGTTTTATGGAATGGTTACTCTAAGGTTGAAGCGACATGGGAGAGCGAAGGATTTCTTCGCGCCAATTATCCCGACTTTTAACGTCGCACATACTATTACTCTTTCCACCATCCTCTCTATCATTTTTACTTTGTAATCTCGGGATGAGATTCCTTTTAAGGGGGGAGGAATGTAAAGGTCCCAAAATTTTGAATAAAAAGGGACTGAAGTTTGAGCACCTTTGGTTTCAAGTTATGAAAATTTGGACTTGTTTAAATTTTTCCACATATGATGACACACATGAGTGTCCCACCACTCTATCCTAGGATCAGTTGAGTGTTGGGTACAAAGTTATTTTAAAACCCATGTGTAAGCTCTCATGTGCAGGGGAAATGGGATTCAGAGTTTTAAACTCAAATTTCAAATAAGGGCAACAATAGGAATGCAAACTGTTGTGATCAAAACCTCATTTGAAGCAGCCAAACAAAAGATCAGGTTTCATAATTGAATTCTTTAGGTCCAAATTGGGGGGTAGGCAAAGTCTCATGAATTTTTGAAGACATTTGCTACCCATTTCTCCAAATAGACCTAAATGTACAATGAATTTAAATACATACTTGAATTTCGATGAATTGTGCCCAATTATCCAAAGGCAGTTCAGTTTTCAACTCCACACAAGTGAATTTCATCATTTGCAAACTGTGCAGATATTTTGGAGAGTTTGATTTCAACTTACAAAACTAAGTTAAGGCATAGGAATTGCTTGATCATGTGTCATATGAAATAATTAACCCCAAAGTGGTCATGTGAGGGAGTTAAAAATCTTCTTTAGCCCATGCTTAACACAAGTTGACATGAGGAAAGAAATTCATTCCACCAATCTCATTCATGTGCACATCCTTTGTAAGTAGAAGATGAGGGAGATTCAAACACAAATTTGAATCATTTAAAAGGATTCATGATCAGATTTCCTAAATGCATTCGAGTGAATTCACCAATGCATTCCTCAAGTATTCAAGAGTTAAAGTTCCAAGTCTGGAGGATTTTGGAGCTCATCTACCATTTATTTGAAGGAATATTTGCGAGCACATTCAAATTCAAATTTGAATTTTGAAACTAAACCAATTGTGCTCAATTTTGAAATCAGATTTCATATTCAAATTCCTCAGATTATGTTTAGCCTATCCTCCAAATTTGGTGAGATTTGGACATGTTTGCGTGGGAATCTCAAAGCACCGTGGGTAAATCAAATAAAAGGGGCCGGACCCGCATGTCATACACCACAATTCAACAACCGACTGTTTTTCTCCCGGACACGCACGCGCTCGACAGCAGCTGCTCGACCTCGCTCGGTGGCTCGCCAGCTCCTGCTCTCCCGAGGCTCGCCTTGCTCTTATCCTCCACGCGGGTAGCACAGCGCGAGTTCTTCTCACTCATAGCTCACCTCGCCCTGTTCCTTTCTCCCCGCAAGCAGTGTGCCGTGCTCGGTTCTCCCGATCATACATTATCGGTCGATCATCGAAGGATCACGGTCTCTACAGAAAAGAGCAGCGCTAACGCATGCTTTATCCGGCTAGCACGTTTCTTCCATTGACCCGTACTCATTTGGGCGCGGGAATTCGATGTTTCGGCCGTGCGCGGTGGGAAGTGAAGGAAACTCGGGCTCGGTCGCTGTGGACAGTCCACACCGAGGGGGATCAAGCTAAAGCAAGCTTACGCATCAGTGCGCCGGCGACCTTAGCTGCTCATGCACGAGGCTCAGCCCTAACAATTGATCACAGAGCAAGAATTTGGAGATTTTCTCCCGGGCGGTACAAACCGACACCGAGGTATGAGTTTGTGAAATTCGGTGTAAATTCTTGATGATTATGATTCAAACTTTGCACACAAGTTCCTCACTAGAAAGAGTACCTCCTACCTCGATCCTAAGTCGAGAAGTTAAGGGTAGGGAGAGAATTTCACGTTCTTGCCACGGGAAAGCTTTCGGGTCAAGTCGGCCCCACGGTGCCGACGGGGTTAGAGTGCTCCCCGATGTATTTGGTGGCCATTTCTAGCATCTACACCTTTCCCTGGTGCTCTAGAGCCAAATAACCAACCATTTTGTGGACAATTCACCTTGCACAGGCTCGCCGGAACCCTAATCGTTGCTGACACCGGTGCGCAAGGTTTCCGGCGATCTATGGCCGCCGGCGATCCTCCCAACGTGTTCAGCGGGCTAAATAATGGTGGGGCGGCGAGCAGGGAGTCGGGAGATGGCCGGGAAGACCGTTCTGGTAACCCTCGCCGGAGGGCGCCGCCGCTCGGGTCTCTGGCGCGAGGTTGAAGAAGATAGCTTACGGGTGGGACTCACAGTCAGCATTGAAATATTTCTAGAATTTTCCAGTTTCCAGTTTAAACTTTGGAGAGCAACAACTTTGTGTAGGAGTGTCCAAAAATTGTCAAATAATTTTTTTTGGATTCCTCTCAGAGAGTACTATCCAGGGGTGCAGCCCAATATTTATGAAAATTCTTGGATTTGGCTCATTAATTGATGTAAGGAAAATCTTGTAGGATTTATTCCAAGAGTTATGCATATTGGAAAATTCCCAATTTTGGGCAAGATATTCTTCCAAAAATACTGGAACTCCAAAAACTTTCAGAGGCATTGAACCTAATTTGCTAGGCCAAATGTGGTGTTAATTCCTTATATCTCTGAAAATTGGAAAATAGAATAGAGCTAATTTTTAGGTTTTCCCCAATTAATGTAAAGATCATATCTTTGTGTAGGAACCTCCAAATTTAGTGATTCAAATTGGGTTAGATTCATATTTAAATACTCTATCCAAATATGCAACCCAATTTATATGAAAGTCAATAATAGATTCTGGAAAATTCTTTGAAACTTATCAGTAAAAGAATTTTAGAGGGAGTTTGGTTTATCAAAAAATCCATAAATTTTGCCAGAACAATCCTTAGGATTTATTGAATTTTAGAGTTGAATTGTGTGGGAGAATTCATATTTCAATGTACTGTATTCAAATGAATACAGAGACTTTTCAGAAACTGTCCCATAGTTGAAAAAATCATTTCTGGGCAATTCTTAGCTCCAAGAATCATAGGAAAATTCATGCAGACTCTATGAACTATAATTGAAATTGTAGTTCACTAATTTGGGCATGAACATGTGAGTTACCTCAGAATTAATTTGTTTTTGCTTAATTGCTTAGGGTATTGTTCTGAATAAAACACTCAATTAAAAGTGTTCATTTTTGGTCCAGAACACTTTCATGTGACGAGGAATTCACATGCAAACTTTCAGATCAAATTGAGCCTTGGAGCTTCCTGTCCTTGTTCTCTAATCTTATGGATATGAGTAAAACATAGGGATTAGTGGAGGAATTATGGGATACCCAATTTCCTCCCACTTTAGCTGCCATTTGCCAAGCTAAGTCCCTGTGTAGTGTATGGCTTCCTGTAAAAATTTCGAAGTCATTGGAGATCAGGATCTTTAGTTTTGTCCAAATCATTATAGCAACTTATATGTTCATTAGGAACTTGGCTAGGGATGTAATGAAACATCTAAAGTAGAGTTAGTTCCTTTGAGTTCTTTGCACAACAGAGGCAACAACATCATCCTAGGATCTCCACACAGCCTCTGTTCTTAAGAAGTTTTAATCTCTAAAGTCTATAAATTGCATTATAAAAGATTATGCATATACATGTTGATAGGGTTCCCGACGGAGGAGTTCGACGGAGTCATCCCTCGACGTGTGGATCAGTTGAGGAAATTCAGAAATATCAAGGGATTGAAGATCACTAACTGTTATTATATACAACTACCCTGCAAAAACAGGCAAGCTCCGGTTTACATTAACCCTTTTTATAAATTTTACTGTTTTGAGAACTTACTTTGAGCACCCACTTAATTTTTGCATTAGAGTCTTGTTTGAAACCCAAATGCATATCCAAGAAAACCATGGGTTGTGATTAGGTTTGTCAACCCCGTTTAGCTACTGCAATGCTAAGATAGTGTAGGATTCGGTACAAGCCGAGTAGTTGGAACTACTCGCGAGAATAGGCTAGAGGCACATTGCTTGGGTAAAGATAGCAAATGAAACACATGGCAATAAAAATGAGACCGAGCGAAGAGTAAGGGCAGCAGGACTTTGGGGCCTGGGTGCCATAGCTCTACTTGTGTCGATTGAGGACCGAGCAGTGTGCGGGCGTGTTGAACAAGCTAGAACAGTACCAAAGACCTACCGGATATATGGGAACCGGGAAACCGATGTAACTCGGGTAGCTGGGTATTGAGGCATTGCTTGTAGTCCAGAGGGTAGGTTGAGAGCTTAAGGTGTAAATCGGCTGGCGGCACTGCGGATGCGCGCGCAGAGACCTCTTGCTCGGGGCGATAGGACCGGTTCTTTGGCTGAAGGGTGAAAGATGGTTGCGTATGACGTTCGTGATGGTTACTGTAGGCAACATCGAGTACGGGCGTACGTGACGGGTTATTCGGGTAACCCTGCAAGTGTAAATCGATTATAATCGCTGTCCCTCGCGGTCAGTGAGTACCACATGTTCACTATACCGTGACATAGAAAGAACAGGCTAGATACATGTTAAAATGTTTCTGATTGAAAGATGGACTTTGATTGTTAATGATTTGCTGTAGTTTAGAGCTAACTAAAGTTACTTTCAACCTTAGGTGAAGCACATGAGAGAATTGCGTTTCTTGTTTGATTGCGGCTCTCTTATGTGTCTTGGCATGAGGTTTTCTCCACACTTGCTGCTAAAACTTGAAAGTAGGATCAAACTAAATAAGCGTGTCTTTTGCAACTTACCTTCCTATTTCACATTGCAATCCTAGCATTTAGAGTTACATGTTTAGGTGAGACGGGTCAGTCTTGCTGAGCTTATGTTCTCACGCTTGCTATATGAGTGGTTTATCAGGGTAACCTCGGTGCTATTGAGAAGGTTTTCCGGTGAGACTCGGAGACTTCCGAGTTGTTTAACACGTGGAGAACCCAGCCGCTGCCGTATGACTTCGTGTTGCTAGCAAGAAGAGTCCGCGGGCTGAATTCTTCTCGAGTGCTTAGTAAATATGAAACGTGAGATAGACTAGTCTTCCGCTGTAGTTACTTGATGTAAATTATTTACAAAGAAACATATGTAAGCTTCCGCTTTTGATTTATGTAATACATGTTTCCTTATATGTGTGCTGTTGGGTGCCGCGTATCACGGCTCCACCCAATGCGATCCCCGGGTGAGTGGCACGACCCTGTGAGTGAATGGGCGGCGTGGTCCCTCTCAGCGCTGCTGACGCGGCTCCACGGTCTCGTCGAGCCAGGATCACACTGAGGGGTGCTGCGTTGCACAGCACCGGATAACGCACATCAAAGATACAAAGCGGAAGCAAAGTTTTATTACATAAACCAGTTTATTAACATTTTTACAACAAAATAAGTTCAGTCTACACTCACGGGCATAGACTACGAATGGAGTTCACGTTCAGCCCATGAACGTGTCCCCGCTAGCACGCACACACACAAACACGGCGGCGTGCACGACTCCCACTCGACGGGGTTCCCCTCCTGGGGTTCCGTAACCTCCTCTGGAGTCCCTTCCTCATAAACCCCTGCAAAAGCTTCAAACACAAGCAGTGAGCATGATGGCTCAGCAAATCTGACCCGTCTCTCCTATACATGAAACTTCAACATGAAGGGTTTAGTGTACATAAGGTAAATATGTTGCAACGGACTCGCCTAATTATTTGAACCTTACTTTCAAGTTTTAGCAGCAGGTTGTGGAGAACCTTACGCTACGGCACATGAGAGAGCCGCAATCAAAAAAGAAATGCATTTCTCTCATGTACTTTGCCCAAAGTTGAAAAGAACTTAATTATCTCTAAACTACAACAAGACATTAACAAGTAATGTATATCTTTAAAATCAGCAAATTTTTAACATGTATCTAGCCTGGTCTTTCTACATCATGGTACACTGAACAAGTGGTACTCACTGACTGCGAGGGACAGCGATTATAATCGATTTACACATGCAGGGTTACCCGAATAACCCGTCATGTATGCCTGTACTCGATGTTGCCTACAGAAACCATCACGGACGTCATACGCAACCACCTTTCACCCGTCAGCCAAATATTGAACCGGTCCTATCGTCCCGAGCAAGAGGTCTCTGCGCGCGCATCTGCAGTGCCGCCAGCCGATTTACACCTCAAGCTCTCAACCTACCCTCTGAACGACAGGCAATGCCTCAATACCCAGCTACCCGAGTTACATCGGTTTCCCTGTTCCCATATAGCCGGTAGGTCTTCGGTACTGTTCTAGCTTGTTCAACAGGCCCACGCACGGCTCGTTCCTCAATCAACACAAGCGGAGCTATGGCACCCAGGCCCCAAAGTACTGCTGCCCTTACTCTCCGCTCGGTCTCATTTGTCTTGACATGTGTTTCATTTGCAATCTTTACCCGAGTTGTGTGCATCTAGCCTATTCTCGCGAGTAGTGCCAACTACTCGACTTGTACCGAATCCTACACTATCTTAGCAATGCAGTAGCTAAATGAGGTTTACAAACCTAATCCCAACCCAAGGTTTTCTGGGCTATGCATTTGGGTTTTCAAACAAGACTCTGATGCAAAATTAAGTGGGTGCTCAAAGTAAGTTCTCAAAACAATAAAATTTGTAAAAAGGGATAATGCAAACCGGAGCTTGCCTTGCTGCTCTTGGTCGTAGGCTAGATGTTCCGCTTGAGTGACAAAGTCTAAGACTTTGGGTTCCTCCACAACCTTAGCGAGTACATGTGATAAATATAAATAAGTGTCAAATTACATGCATTTGAATTGAAGTTTAAACTTGTGAGAGTTATAAGTCTTGCTAGACAGACCCAATGACTCTGAAATTCTTACTGTGGTTCGTATACAACCTAAACAGAGATTTGGCCAAGTTTCATTTGCAGCAAAGCTCATTTGAGCCCTCCATAAAAAATTATGTACTTGGCTTTAATTGGAGCTCGTAGGGTGTTTTAGGGATTTTCATGGAGCATGCCATGACTTTCTGAAAATTAGATTTTCAGAGGGTTGTAATAGAGTTGGTCTCACTTAATTTGAAGGTTCCTAGCTAAAGATATGAGCTAAACAATTTCAGAGAAATTCTGAAAATGTTTCTGGACATTTTTTATTTTCTCTGGAACAGTTTTATTAATCACACTATTAGGTGGATCAAATTAGCTCAAATGGATCTGAAATTTTTATGGTATCTCAGGGATATTTTGGTGAATATCCCAGCAAAATTTCAGAATTTTCCCCCAGAGGGTTCTCCAGTTAAAATTCTAAACAGTGTAAACATTAAAGAATTAGTTCTGGAGAAATAAGGATTTTCATAAAGTGAAACTTGGTTTGTTGGAAAGTACTCAGAGAGATGAATCCAACAAAATTTGGTTCACTCGATTTGGAGTTTTCTAGCCAAATTATGTGGGTTTGAAGTTTGAACTAAAACTGAAAATTGAAGAAAAGTTTAAACTTCTGCCGGTGGGTCCCACACACAGTGCTTCGTCTTCCTCCTCGTGCCGAACACCCGGTGGCGGCGGTCTCCGGCGAGACTTGCCGGACTCGAGTTTCAGGCCACCTCTCGGTCCGAAACTCACCGCCTCCCCATTTTCCGACCTCCTGAACTCAGCTGTGAGCTCGCCGGCCACCGGCTATGGCAGGAAACCTGCGCGCACCGACGACAGCACCCGCTAGGGTTTCGGCGAGGTCGGTCTCGCACCACAGTGCACCAAATCGGTCGGGAATTGCTAGGAGATCATCAGTGGAGCATGAGGAACATGAAACAAGGCATTGTGGAAGTTAGAAACGCCGGCAACCATACCCTTGACGGTGAGCCGAGGTTCTTTGCAACGGCGTCAAGGAAAACAGACATATCACAGCCGATCATCAATGGTTTTCCTTGCTTCTTCTTCGAGCGTGAGCGCTAACATGTGTAGAACCTACTGGCCAACAGGCTTTTCTAACAAGAGTGCGTGGAGTTCGAATTTCAATCGGAGGTGAGCTCGGCTCATATGAACTAGCTCTCAATATAATTGGAAATTATCGTCCTATGATTGTTCATTTGCTACAAGGCTTGCAGCTACACGACTAAGGAAGTATAGCGCACCTTTCTTGTGTAGCAAGCGGACGGCGACGATGGCTGTGGCGCTCTGTCGACAGTGACCCAAAGTGAAGTTCCGCCGGTACTTGTGAGAGCTCGGTGGAAATCCTTAATTTGCCGCCAAACCCCGCAGGAAACCCCCGGAGTACTGTAACAGCCCGGTAGAGCACAAGATGGCGATGCTCTTTGATGTAGACTGCCCGAGCAACCGAGGCTTAGCTAGCTGGAGCGATCGGAGATGGAGGTGGCGGTGTTTATCGAGCGAGCAGCACTGAGTACGAGTGATCGCGTGAGAACAGAAGAGAACCCAGCTTTGAGCGGCTCGGGACAGAATATGAACTCTGAACGGTGGCTCCAGCGGTGCATGGACGAAGCAGCTTCTGGCGCCGATGCCCTGGCGCGGTGGCGACCGCGGCGGGAGCCCGAGACCCAAGTATTCGGTGCTTCAGTCAATTCTCTGATTTGTGAAGCTGACATGTGGGTTCCCCTCCAGTTTTAACCTCCAAAATTAAATTTTTCAAACTGCTATAAACAGTAGAGACCCAAATAACCTTGGTGATTTGATCAAATTCCCAAATGGGTACTGGACTTGAATAATTCAAAATGGAGTTTGATTTGATCAAATTTTCAGCAAAGGTTTAGTTAAAATTCAAATTTGATTTGAATTTAGCCAAATAGCTCATGTCAAGATCAACTCCAAATGGAGTGAAAATTAGTGTGTGAGCTCACAAAAATGTGCTGAGTAAGAATATGACTCCCACTTTTAAACTTATGGGATGGAAGTAGTTTGAATTTGAATTTGAGTTCAAACTAACCTCTTTCTAGTTATACCCAAAAATTCCTCAAAAAGGTCTTGGATTTGGGTGAAATTTGGCATGAGTGTTCCTAGCAAGGTGTAGGACTTTTTCATATGCCCAGCCCCTATATGATAAATGTGGGAAATACCACTTTTGCATTTTGTGAGTTTATTCTCTAATGACCATGTTGATGGTGTTTACTTGCTCTTCAAATGTGTTCATAAAGTTTCCATAAATGAGGTGTGTGTGGTGTGATGAACACTTTGGATGTGTGCCAAAAACTTAGGCCCTTACATTCCCCCCCCCCCTTAAAAGAATCTCGTCCCGAGATTATAAGGTGAAAATGAGAGAGAGGACGGTGGAAAATTACCGTATATGCGACATGCAAAGGTCGGGGTAGTTAGCACGAAGAAATCCTTCGCTCTCCCATTTTGCTTCATCTACGGAGTGATTACTCCATAGAACCTTGTAGAACCACAACGTACGGTTGCGTGTGGTTCGGGCCTTTTCATCCATGATCTGAACTGGCTCCTCCCGATACGTGAGATCCGGTTTCATTTCTTCTATATCCTCCATCTGAATGGTAGTCGATAGCTTAAGACACTTCCTGAGCTTGGAAATGCGAAAGACGTTGTGCACACGGGAAAGTGCTTCTGGTAATTTCAGCCGGTATGCTACTGATCCACATCTTTCTGTAATCTGAAATAGACCGATGAATCGGGGTGCCAACTTTCCTCTCACCCCGAATCTGTTCACGCCCTTCATTGGAGACACATGTAGATATACGTGATCCCTGACTTCAAACTGTAATCAGCGTCTTCTCCGGTCCGCATACTGTTTTTGTCGGGATTGGGAGGCTTTTAGGTTCGCTTGAATCAGCAAAACCTTTTCCTCCGCGTTGTTGACAAGATCAATCCCGAAGGTAACCCTTTCGCCAGACTCACACCAATTCAGTGGTGTGCGGAATTCGCTCCTGTATAGCGACTCGTAAGGCGCCACCTTGATGCTGCTTGGTACCCATTGTTGTACGAGAACTCAGCCAACGGTAAGTGATCATCCCAATTCTTAACGTGGTTGCTAGCGCAAGCTCGTAGCATATCTTCCAAAATCTGTTTTACCCGCTCGGTTTGCCCATCCATCTGCGGGTGGTACGCTGAACTATGGATCAACTTCGTCCCCAACGCAGCGTGTAGATATACGTGATCCCCGAGTTCAAACTGTAATGGGCGTCTTCTCTGGTCCGCATACTGTTTTTGTCGGGCTTGTGTGGCTTTTAGGTTCGCTTGAATGAGCCGAACCTTTTCCTCCGCGTTGTTGACAAGATCAATTCCAAAGGTAACCCTTTTGCCAGACTCACACCAATTCAGTGGTGTGTGGCATTTTCTCCCGTATAGCGCCTTGTAAGGCGCCATCTTAATGCTGGCTTGGGTATGCCCGCCACGCATTAGTGGGGTTCCGGGGCTGATTCCTCCCCGGAAACTGCGGGGCCACTCCGCCGCCTTGCCTCTCAGGACAGTTGTTGGCGAAGTGTCCTAGGCGACCAATTTGTAGCATGCGGCTGCTTCCTGGCTGGTGCTTGGGGGATGAAAGCCCGCCATGCGCTGCTGAGGTGCATACGCACGTGGCGTCGCCCGCTGCTGCTGTTGCTGCTGCAGAGGTGGTGCTGGAAGTGCCGGCCTGAATGCCGGTGGAGAATATGGCTGACTGCGGAATGGCGTCGGCCTCTGTGGTGGCTGCCAGCGTGGACCCGATGGTGAGCGATTCACCATCCGGTATTTTTGAAAAGGACCACCTCCTTCTCCGCTGCTTTGCAGCGCGCTTCGCTTCCTCTCCGCCGCCGCTATGTCCTTGCGGGAGTCCTCCTGAACAATTGCAGCATCAATAATATCATTGAGGCTGCCATGATTGAACATCGCCAGCTTGTCCTTCAGGAGTGTGTTAAGCCCCTGGTAATAATGATCCCGCCACTTCTCATCGGTATCGGCGTGATAAGAAGTGTAGAGTGCAAGATCATTGAACGCCCTAGAGTATTCCAGTGCGTCCCTGCTTCCTTGCTGCAGGCGAAGGAACTCCTGCGTCTTCCTCGTCATGATACCCGGCGGTATGTGATAGGCCCTGAAGGCCGTCCTGAAGTCCGCCCAGGTCATAACTCGCTCGGTGGGTTGCGAGGCGCAGAAATTCGCCCACCAAGCGCTCGCGGATCCCTGAAGCTGTTGGACCGCAAATTGAGTCTTGCGCTTCTCACTCACTTGGAGCAGCCCGAACTTCGCAGAGCCAGGTATCCGCATCGATGGGTTCATCCACCCTTGAGAATACCGGGGGATGAGTAGCCAGAAAGTCGGAGTAGGAGCTTTGTTGGTGCTCCTCGCGATCTTGACGCCTCTCTGGTCGAGACGTATTCGCAATAAGGGTTTCCAGCAACTCTGTGTGCTGCTGATGAGAACCCGCCATCGCTGCAACGATGTCAGCCTGTAGGGGCCTAAGTTTTTGGCACATAATCAAAGTGTTCATCACCACACACACACACTTCATTTGAAGAAACTTGATGAATACATTTGAAGAGCAAGTAAACACCATCAACATGCTCATTAGAGAATAAACTCACAAAATGCAAAAGTGGCATTTCCCACATGCATCATCTAGGGGCTGAGCTTGTGAAAAACTCCAACACCTTGATACTAATGCTCATGCCAAATTTCACCCAAATTCAAATCCTTTTTGAAGCCCTTTTAGGTATAACAAGAAAGAGGGTGGTTTGAACTCAAATTCAAACTATTTCCGTTCCATGAATTCAAAAGTGGGAGGCATATTCTTACTCAGCACATTTTTGTGAGCTCACACACCAATTTTCACTCCATTTGAAGTTGATCTTGACATGAGCTAAGTTTAGCAAATTCAAACTTTATTTGAATTTCAAACTGCATAGGTGCTGAAATTTAGTCAAACACTTCACAATTTGAATTCTATAAATTCCAAATGGGCATGTGGTAGATAATTCAAATCCTAGAGGGTATTAGAGGGATTACTGTTTGAAGCAGTAGAGGAAAGTTAATTTCAGAGGTTAAAACTCGGGTGGGACCCACCTGTCAGCCTCACAGATCACAGAACCGACTGAGGCACCGAGTGCTTGGGTCTCAGGCTCCCGCCGTGGTCGCCACCGTGCCAGGCCGTCGAGGCCAGCAGCCGCTTGCCGTCCCGAACCGCTGAACTGTCTCGCTGCCTTCTTATCCCCGCAGCTGAGCCAAACCGAGGCGTTATCGATCGTTGCTTCGCTCTCGCGCAAGAAAAGGATCGCCTCGCTGCTGCTCGCTCGGAACTGATCAGAGAACCGTGATCACAGCCGCTCCACTCCCTCCAAGCTGCAAAACGGTACGGGAGGCTCTCCTTCTTCTTCCCCGCCGTAGGAAATTAGCTGAACTTGGATGATCTCGTCCCTACTGAAGGTTCTTTTCGGTGACCTAAGTTCGCCGTACCTTGGGCTCCCGTGGACAGCCCAAACGGGAGCATGTCACGCCCAAGCTAAGGCGTCCTCGGACGCGTTAGGGGCTGGTGCTGCTCACCCCCGAACCACAGCCCGAGTGTTTGATCACAGGCGACGAATTTCAGTTTCCCCTTTCACTCGGCGCAGACCGACCTTCGGGTGTGGATCCGCCAAATTCTCACGCCATAGTTGTTAAGATATCCTCAAACTGTTCCTGCACGATCTAGACTTAGTGGCACACAAGTTAGCTTCACAACACCTAGCATGAGAACCCCTGTACATGGCGTATTTCCGAGCTTGCCAACGGCGGCTTATGCGGGAAGCATCAGGCGCACGGTGAGAGCCTACTTAGGACCTCTCCCGAGCTGCTTCGAGCCCATGCCGAGCTTCCCTAGGGACCACTGATGCTCTCCGGCCTTTTACTCGATCGTTTGGGGTGCTAGGAAGGCCGGCCGACACGGCCGAAGTTCTTCCGAAGCCGCCGCTCGTCGCTGGCTGTGTGCCGGTGATTTTCATGACGAGCTGAGCCCAGCATCGTGTTCCCCGGATTGATTTAGGCAGAGGCGGTCAAAATCATGGAGTTTGGCGCACAGCAGAAGCCACTGGCGAGGGGTCACGGCGGCCGAGCGCGGGAGGCCGGAGGTAGACAAAGCCCCCGGTCCCACACGTCAGCGGCTGATATTTTAAAACAGGGAGTCACTGTGGCACCAGATCGGGTGCGGCTGCACGCGAAAGATTCTGTAGCCCCGTGTGTCAACCACTGAGAAGTTGACACGTAGCCCCGGTCCCACGCGCAGCGATTTTAAACTTTTTTCTGATTTTCAGATTTAGTTCAAACCTCAAACCCATATAACTTTGGCTAGAAAACTCCAAATCAAGTGAACCAAATTTTGTTGGATTCAGCACTCCGAGTAATTTCCAGCAAATCAAGTTTCACTCTATGAAAATCCTTATTTCTCCAGAATTAATTCTTCAAATTCAAACTGTTTAGAATTTTAACTGGAGAACCCTTTGGATGAAATTCCTGAAATTTTGCTGGTTTGTTCACCAAAATATACCTGTGCTACCATAAAAATTTCAGATCCATTTGAGCTCTTTTGATCCACCTAATGGTGTGATTAATAAAACTGTTCCAGAGAAAATAGAAAATGTCCAGAAACATTTTCAGAATTTCTCTGAAATTGTGTAGCTCATATATTTAGCTAGGAACCTTCAAATTAAGTGGAACCAACTCCATTAGAACCCTCTGAAAATCTAGTTTCCATAAAGTCATGGCTTGCTCAATAAAAATCCCTAGAACACCCTAGGAGCTCCAATTAAGGACAAGTACATAATTATTTGTGGACAGCTCAAATGAGCTTTGCTGCAAATGAAACTTGGCCAAGTCTCTATTTAGGTTGTATCCAAACCACAGTAAAAATTTCAGAGTCATTGGGTCTTTCTAGTAAGACTTATAGTCTTCACAAGTTTAAATTCAATTCAAATGCATTTAAATTGATACATATACATGTTACCTCATATAGTCGCTAAGGTTGAGGAGGAACCCAAAGTCTTAGACTTCGTCACTCCGGAAGAGCAGCTAGCCTACGACCAAGATCAGCAAGGCAAGCTCCGGTTTGCATTAACCTTTTTACAAATTTTTACTGTTTTGAGAACTGACTTTGAGCACCCACTTACTTCTTGCATTAGAAACTTGTTTGAAACCCAAATGCATAGCCATGAAAACCATGGGTTGGGATTAGGATTGAAAACCCTGTTTAGCTACTGCAATGCTAAGGTAATGTAGGATTCGGTACAAGTCGAGTAGTTGGAACTACTCGCGAGGATAGGCTAGAGGCACTCGACTCGGGTAAAGATAGCAAATGAAAGACATGGCAAGAAAAAAAATGAGACCGAGTGGAGAGTAAGGGCAGCAGGACTTTGGGGCCTGGGTGCTATAGCTCCGCTTGTGTCGATTGAGGACCGAGCCGTGTGCGGGCCTGTTGAACAAGCTAGAACAGTACCGAAGAGATACCGGCTATATGGGAATCGGGAAATCGATGTAACTCGGGTAGCTGGGTGTTGAGGCATAGCTGGTCGTTCAGAGGGTAGGTTGAGAGCTCTAGGTGTAAATCGGCTGGCGGCACTGCAGATGCATTTGCAGAGACCTCTTGCTCGGGACGATCGGACCGGTTCAACATTTGGCTGAAAGGTGAAAGGTGGTTGCGTATGACGTCCGTGATGGTTGCTCTAGGCAACATCGAGTACGGGCGTACGTGACGGGTTATTCGGGCAACCCTGCAGGTGTAAATCGATTATAATCGCCGTCCCTCGCGGTCAGTGAGTACCACTTGTTCACTGTACCATGACGTAGAAAGAACAGGCTAGATACATGTTAAACGTTTGCTGATTTGAAAGAATTACTTTGCTTGTTAATATCTTGTTGTAGTTTAGAGCTAATTAAAGTTTCTTTCAACTTTGGGCAAAGTACATGAGAGAAATGAGTTTCTTGTTTGATTGCGGCTCTCTCATGTGTCTTAGCGTAAGGTTCTCCACAACCTGCTGCTAAAATTTGAAAGTAAGGTTCCGCTAATTAGGCGAGTCCTTTGCAACTTATTCTACCTCATGTACCCTATCACCCCTTATGTAGAAGTTTCATGTATAGGAGAGACGGGTCAGTCTTGCTGAGCCATCGTGCTCACTGCTTGTGTTTGAAGCTTTTGCAGGAGTTTATGAGGAAGGGACTCCCGAGGAGGAGACGGAACGCCAGGAGGGGAACCCTGTCGAGTGGGAGTCGTGCACGCCGCCGTGTTAGTGTGTGTGCGTGCTAGCGAGGACACGTTCACAGGCTGAACATGAACTCGATGCGTAGTCTACGCCCGTGAGTGTAGATGGAACATATTTTGTTGTACAAATGTTCATAAACCTGTTCATGTAATAAAACTTTGCTTCGGCTTTGTATCTTTGATGTGTGTTAACCGGTGCTGTGCAACGCAGCACCACTTAGCGTGATCCTAGCTCGACAAGGCCGTGGGGCCGTGTCAGCGTGGTATCAGAGCTCGCTTGAGGCTTAACACACTACAAAGGTCATCTTTTTCAAAAATTTGGTGAGGAACGAGTTAGTAGCCCATATAAGGATGTTATTAGTGTATAGAAAGTGGCATACTAACCTATTTGCTTATGTCTAAACATCGTGCATCTTGGGACACTTTATGTCTTGTGAGGTGTACGTAAGCACTGTCCACCAGTGCGCACAAGCTGAAGGGTGGAGCCCCACGGGTGGCAGGTAACCCGACCCGCTTTAACATCCTCTACGACTCTTCATGTCGTTTGGGGTATTCGAGCAACGTCTGTCCCTGGAATGCTTTGGGCAACTTGGGAGACCACGTCACATGGTCAGTAACGTGAACACGTAGCTCAAAGCATGTTTGGCTTGAGAACATCCGGGCGAGTGATGACGACCGGGTGTACGAACTGTATGGATACTGGGCTCGGTGTGCAGCCGAGTCTGATGATTGTTTGAGTTATCTGCAGGTAGTCTAACCACTAAACAGTAGATGTGTAGCATCCTTGTGCGAGTGACACTTAGTGCCACTGAACTAACGAAGCCGGCTAAATCCGGTATAGGTTTTTCTTTGGGAGGACGTAGTACCGACATGATCTGGTGACGCATCGACGTCACACCCCACTAAATGAACAACTGCATTATAAAACTTGAAATTTTTAATACAGAGCACTAAAACTTGATGTAACTCCTTCCCTTAATCAGGATATTCAAAGTTAACAAGTTTTCGACTTATAGGATACTAAGGACAGAGTCCCCTGTTTTCAGCTAAATCAAGGCTGAAGTTAATGAGAGGTTAGAGGTTGAGTTCTTTCGAGGTTGGGGTCATATGATACACTTCTGGAAAATGTTGGAAGATCTTTACAACTTTTCTGTTGATGTCCAGCGACGTTTCATCCCTTAACCAATCGAAAAATGCAGTATAGTTGAAACTGTCCAGAAAACAGGGCAGATCAAACACTCTCTGTAACTCTCTGTAAATTGAGCATAACTTCCTGCATAAAAATCCAAAAATAGAAACTGAGGTAGTTCTGAAAATCTCATGAGATGGGTTACAACTTTGTAACAGAAAGTTTTGTCAGATTTGGTGTAGGATTAACTGGAATTATTGGATCAAATCAGTACCTCAAGCAGGGAGGTGCTGTCCAATTTTCTCCAGAAATTCTGTCAACTTTTGACATCTCATAACTTTTGAACCAGGACAGATCTTAGGCTAAGCAAATACTTTCTGGAAAGCTATTGAGTTTAGCTTCAACTTTGATGTTGAGCTCCAGAATTGGTATTGCTTTAGCATGGTCTAAATCAGGTTGAAATGGAAACTGTTCAGGGCTGTCATATTGGACAGCAGAACAGCAGTCAAATTGGTTTAAGTTTGAACTATGTTTCCAAATTTTATGAGTTCAATGACATGTTTTATGTTATAACTCAATGGTTTACTGTTCAAATAAATATTTGACATTTCTCAAATATGTTTCTACAGATGACAGTGGATAGACAGTTGGAGGACGGGTGGGTGGAATCCCACTGTTTTCACCACAGCGGCTATCCGGAAGCATTGAGGCAAATGCTTCAATATTTCGGGTACAACAAGGAGGGGAACAAGATGTGGACGATCCATGTTGAAGTTCCTGCAGGACCTACGCCACCCGGTTGGGCACCGTTCACCGTCACAGTGAGAGGAAGACAGCCGGAAGAAATGTGGCAAGTGGCAGCTCGCGACACCATGTCGCGTTTCTGCCAACTACACGTGAGAGCTATTTAGGCACTCCATACGTGCTCGTTCCAGTTGAGGGATGGGCTAATCATGTGTGGGAAGGGAGGTACATGGAGGCAACAGATCCGGGTTGCCCAAGGTACAATCCCACGGAGGCGAACCTTAGTCTCCAGTTGTCGGCGGGAAAGGCCGTGATGGATAGCCAAGCTGTTCATACGGAATGTCTCGCTGTGAAGCTCATGGAGAGCAACAGCCGTGGAGATCATTTTTAGAGTGCTCACAGCGCACACCATGATGTTCTCCTTCCGACAATTAAGTGACTGAACGAACAATATAATCAGTTGCATCGTCTGAAGAAGGCGAAGAAGAAAAGCCGTATCGACATCACGGCTTTGCAACAGCAGGTGCAGGCTCTGACCCAGAAGAAAGAGGTCCTTACTCAAGAGCGGGACAACGCTATTGAGGAGGGGCAAGGCTGGGAAGAGGACTACAACCAAGCCATGGACGAGGTGTACGCGTTGCAGGACCTCGTACCTCCAGTAATGGGCATACCGGTGGTAGGTGCTGTGCATGTGGTTTTGCGTCTTCCGGCAATGGGAGAACCTGAGCCGGAAGAGGAGGTCGTGGACCCAGAGCCACCAGCAGAGGTACCGGAGGAGGACGACCTGCAGGAGGTCGAGTTCTACTCCGAGTAGGAGGTTACCGTTGCCAAGTAGGGCAGCTAGGGTGATGTAACCCAAACTTTTGTAATCGGTGACATGTCGTGTAGACAGTAGTGTATGTATAGGTAGCGACGACATGAGCACGACTTCTCGGAGACCCGAGACTAATGTATCTTGTATAAAGTTTATGCTTTATCAATATATGTGAATGTTGTGCAAATTATTCATGCGTCACTTCAATACCTACTGTTTCATAGGGAATTTTAGGTATGACATGTGCTGATCGCTGCTGTTTTGAATTTCAGAATGACTTGTACTCGTGCCAACCCAGACGTTGGGGGTTCCAGTCAGGGGGGAGAGACCTCCCAACAGCCCCCCCCCCCCCCCCCCCCCCCGAGGATTCCTCAGGACAGCAACAGCAACAATCACCCCCGCCACCGCCAATGGTTACTTTGGCTGACATCGTGGCAGCGATGGCGGGTTCTCATCAGCAGCACACGGAGTTGCTGCAAACCCTCATTGCAAATACGTCTCGACCAGAGAGACGTCAAGATCATGAGGAGCTCCAACAAAGCTCCTACTCCGATTTTCTGGCTACACATTCCCCGGTATTCTCAAGGGCGGATGAACCCCTCGATGTGGACAACTGGCTCCGCACGATGGAGATGAAGTTCGGGCTGCTCCAAGTGAGTGACCAGCGCAAGAATCAGTTTGCGGTCCAACAGCTCCAAGGATCCGCGAGCGCTTGGTGGGCAAACTACTGTGCTTCGCAACCCACCGAGCGAGTTATGACCTGGGCGGAATTCCGGACGGCCTTCAGGGCCTATCACATACCGCCGGGTCACATGAATAGGAAGACGCAGGAGTTCTTACGCCTGCAACAAGGGAGCCGGAATGCGCTGGAATACTCCAGGGAGTTCAATGATCTTGCGCTTTACACTTCGTATCACGCCGATACCGACGAGAAGCGGCGGAATGATTTCTACCAGGGGCTTAACCCGCTCCTGAAGGACAAGCCGGCGATGTTCAATTGTGGCAGCCTCAATGACATCATTGATGCTGCGATTGTTCAAGAGGACTCCAGCAAGGAGTTAGCGGCGGCGAAAAGGAAGCGAAGCATGCCGCAAAGCAGCGGAGAAGGAGGTGGTCCCTCTCAAAAATACCGGATGGTGAATCGCCCACCATTGGGTCCACGCTGGCAGCCACCACAGAGGCCGATGTCATTCCACAGTCGGCCATATTCTTCACCGGCATTCAGGCCAGCACTGCCAGTACCACCTCCGCAGCAACAACAACAACAGCGGGCGATGCCGCGTGCGTATGCACCTCCGCAGCGCATGCTGGGCTTTCGTCCTCCAGGCACTGGCCAAGCAGCAGCCACTTGCTACAAATGTGGTCGTCCAGGACAGTTCGCCAACAATTGTCCTGAGAGGCAAGGCGGCGGAGTTGCACCACAACTCCCGGGGAGGAATCAGCACCAGAACCCTACTAATGCGCGGCGGGCAAACCCTAGGCCTGGCACCGTTCAACAACTTGCCATAGAGGACATGCCGGAGGGTGAACCAATCCTTGCGGGTATGTTCCAACTCCACCAGCATCCCGCTATAGTGTTATTTGATTCAGGCGCCACGCATAGCTTCATTAGCCAAGCTTTTATTGCTAAATACAGCTTGCAAATACTACCCACCGATAGTCCATACTTGATTTGTTCACCGGGTGGGAAGATTTCAGCAAGCATGATGGTCCCAAAAGCGCCATTATGCTTAGAGGGTAGACTATACCCTAATCTCTCATAGTTTTAGAGAGACAAAAGGTCGATGTCATCTTAGGGATGTCGTGGTTAACCCGCCACGGCGCCGTTTTAGACACCGTCCTCCGAATTGTGCACTTTAACTCAGAGGTGCACGAATCTCATTCCTTATTTCTGGACAGTCCAGAAATAAAACTTCCAAGTGTGTATCAATCCACAATCATCAGATTGGAAGACATTCCAGTAGTCCGTGAGTTCCCTGACGTGTTACCGGATGATTTACCGGGGATGCCGCCCGACAGAGAGTTGGAGTTCAAGATTGAACTTGTGCTGGGAACCATGCCAATATCCCGAAGGCCGTACAAGATGGCGCCCAAGGACTTGGCTGAACTGAAGACCCAGCTAACGGACCTGCTGGAGAAGGGTTTTATTAGGCCGAGCTCCTCGCCATGGGGCTGTTCGGCATTGTTCGTGAAGAAGAAAGACGAGACGTTGTGGCTTTGTGTGGACTATTGTCCATTAAACGCCGTAACCATCATGAACAAGTACCCGTTGCCACAGATCGACATGTTGTTTGATCAGTCGTCGAAGCAAAGATCTTTTCCAAGATGGACTTAAGATCCAGGTACCATCAGATTAAAATACGGGCTGAGGATATTCCGAATACGGCTTTCTCAATGAGGTACGGACTATATGAGTACCTGGTCATGTCCTTCGTCCTCACCAACGCTCCAGCTCATTTCATGTATTTGATGAAATCGGTATTCATGCCAGAGCTGGACAAGTTTGTCGTAGTCTTAATCGATGACATATTGGTATATTCCAAGTCGGAGGAAGAACACAAGAAGCATTTGCGTATAGTCTTGCAACGGCTGCGGGATCACAAGCTATACGCGAAATTCAGCAAGTGCGAATTCTGGATATCGCAAGTGCCTTTTCTCGGGCATATTATCTCACCGGAGGGCATCGCTTTAGACCCGAGTAAGATCACACAAGTGCTGAATTGGATGTCCCCGAGAACTGTTCACGAGGTACGGAGTTTTCTCGGCCTCGTGGGATATTATCGGAGGTTCATTCTAAACTTCTCAAAGATTGTCAAGCCTATGATGGAGCTGCTGAGGAAGGCTACCAAATATGTTTGGAGTCCAGCATGTGAAGCAGCATTCAAGGCTTTAGTGAAGCACCTAACATCAGCACTGATTTTGGCGCAGCCAGACAAAACAAAACCATTCGATGTGTACTGCGATGCATCCGGCATTGGGCTTGGGTGTGTGCTGATGCAATACCGAAGGGTGGTCGCGTATGGATCACGGAAGCTCAGAAACCATGAGCAGAATTATCCAACTCACGACTTGGAGCTCGCTGCCGTGGTGCTTGCACTTAAAATGTGGAGGCACTACCTACTCGGTAACCTCGTACATTTATATACCGACCACAGAAGCCTCAAGTGCATATTCACTCAGAAAGAGCTGAACATGAGGCAGCGAAGAAGATTAGAATTGATAAAGGATTACGAAATAGAGATCCATTATCACCCCGGCAAGGCAACCATAGTGGCGGATGCGCTGAGCCGCAAGTCACACGTCAACAATCTAACCATCACACCGTTGGAAGAGAGTGAGCCACCATTGCATGTGATTCCACATGGAGCTCTCTACAACTTAGCTTTGATCCCCACCATCCGTGAAGAGATAGCGGCAGCTCATAAACATGAGAAGGGCATGTCGCATTTTCAGAGACGTATAGACAGTGGAGAGCTGAAATGTTTCCGGACAGATGGATATGGCGTCCTATGGTTCAAGTATCAGATTGTCGTACCCCGTAACCCGGAGTTACGGAAGAAAATCTTTGATGAGGCTCACTTGACAAAGTTTTCTATTCACCCCGGCAGCCACAAAAAGTATCAAGAACTCAGAAGCAAGTTTTGGTGTACACGGATGAAGCGGGAGATCGCAAAGTACGTGTCCGAGTGTGATACATGTCGAAGGGTGAAGGCAGATCACTTGAGGAAACCGGGATTGCTACAACCACTGGGCGTTCCTGCCTGGAAGTGGGAGGATGTGAGCATGGACTTCATCGTCGGTTTACCCACCACTTTTCAGAAGCATGATTCTGTGTGGTGATCGTTGACCGGCTCACCAAAGTTGCCCATTTCATTCCGGTCAACACCAACTACAACGCCAAGAAGTATGCTGAACTGTACATCTCACGGATCCTATGCTTGTACGGTGTACCCCGTACCATCATATCGGATCAGGGCACTTTATTTGTGTCCCGTTTCAGGGAGCAGCTACACGCTGCATTGGGGACGAAGCTGATCCGTAGTTCAGCATACCACCCGCAGACGGATGGGCAAACCGAGCAGGTAAACCAAATTTTAGAAGATATGCTACGAGCTTGCGCTATCAACCACAGCAAGAATTGGGATGATCACTTGCCGTTGGCTGAGTTCTCGTACAACAATGGGTACCAAGCCAGCATCAAGATGGCACCTTACGAGGCACTATACGGGAAAAAATGCTGCAAATCACTGAATTGGTGTGAGTCTGGCGAAAGGATTACCTTCGGGATTGATCTTGTCAACAACGCGGAGGAAAAGGTTCGGCTGATTCAAGCGAATCTAAAAGGCGCACAATCCCGACAGAAATAATATGCGGACCGGAGAAGACGCCCATTACCGTCTGAAGTTGGGGATCACGTATACCTACGTGTGTCACCAATGAAGGGCGTAAATAGATTCGGGGTGAGAGGAAAGTTGGCACCCCGATTCATCGGTCCATTTCATATTACAGAGAGATGTGGATCAGTAGCAGACTGGCTGAAAGTCCCAGAAGCACTTTCCGGTGTGCACGACGTCTTTAATATCTCCAAGCTGAGGAAGTGTCTCAAGCTATCAACTACCATTCAGCTGGAGGATATACAAGAACTGAAACCGGATCTCACGTATCGGGAGGAACCGGTTCAGATTATTTATGAAAAGGCCCGAACCACATGCAACCGTACGTTGTGGTTCTACAAGGTTCTATGGAGTAATCACTCCGTAGACGAAGTGACATGGGAGAGTGAAGGATTTCTTCGCGCTAACTAACCTGACTTTTTCACATCGCGGATACGGTAATTTTCCACCATCCTCTCTCACATTTTCACCTTATAATCTCAGGACGAGATTCTTTTAAGGGGGGAGGAATGTAAGGGCCTAAGTTTTTGATACATAATCAAAGTGTTCATCACCACACACACACACTTCATTTGAAGAAACTTGATGAATACATTTGAAGAGCAAGTAAACACCATCAACATGCTCATTACAGAATAAACTCACAAAATGCAAAAGTGGCATTTCCCAGATGCATCATCTAGGGGATGAGCTTGTGAAAAACTCCAACACCTTGATAGGAATTCTCATGCCAAATTTCACCCAAATTTAAAACCTTTTTGATGTCCTTGTGGGTATAACTAGAAAGAAGGTGGTTTGAACTCAAATTCAAATTCAAACTATTTCCATCCCATGAATTCAAAAGTGGGAGGCATATTCTTACTCAGCACATTTTTGTGAGCTCACACACAGTTTTCACTCCGTTTGGAGTTGATCTTGACATGAGCTAACTTTAGCAAATTCAAACTTTATTTTAATTTCAAACTGCATAGGTGCTGAAATTTAGTCAAACACTTCACAATTTGAATTCTATCAATTCCAAATGGGCATGTGGTAGATAATTCAAATCCTATAGGGTATTAGAGGGATTACTGTTTGGAGCAGTAGAGGAAAGTTAATTTCAGAGGTTAAAACTCAGGTGTGACACACCTGTCAGCCTCACAGATCACAGAACCGACAGAGGCACCGAGTGCTTGGGTGTCGGGCTCCCGCCGTGGTCGCCACCGTGCCAGGCCATCGAGGCCAGCAGCTTCTTGCTGCCCCGAGCCGCTGAACCGCCTCGCTGCCTTCTTATCCCCACAGCTGAGCCAAACCGAGGCGTTATCGATCGTTGCTTCGCTCTCGCACAAGAAAAGGATCGCCTCGCCGCCGCTCGCTCGCTCGGAACTGATCGGAGAACCATGATCACAGCCGCTCCACTCCCTCCAAGCTGCAAAACGGTACGGGAGGCTCTCCTTCTTCTTCCCCGCCGTAGGAAATTAGCTGAACTTGGATGATCTCGTCCCTGCCGAAGGTTCTTTTCGGTGACCTAAGTTCGCCGTACCTCGGGCTCCCATGGACAGCCCAAACGGGAGCATGTCACGGCCAAGCTAAGGTGTCCTCGGACACGTTAGGGGCTGGTGCTGCTCACCCCCGAACCACAGCCCGAGTGTTTGATCACCGGCAATGAATTTCAGTTTCCCCTTTCACTCGGCACAGACCGTTTAGCTACTGCAATGCTAAGATAGTGTAGGATTCGGTACAAGTCGAGTAGTTGGAACTACTCGCGAGGATAGGCTAGAGGCACTCGACTCGGGTAAAGATAGCAAATGAAACACATGGCAAGAAAAAATGAGACCGAGCGGAGAGTAAGGGAAGCAGGACTTTGGGGCCTGGGTGCTATAGCTCCGCTTGTGTCGATTGAGGACCGAGCCGTGTGCGGGCCTGTTGAACAAGCTAGAATAGTACCGAAGACCAACCAACTATATGGGAACCGGGAAACCGATGTAACTCGGGTAGCTGGGTGTTGAGGCATAGCTGGTCGTTCAGAGGGTAGGTTGAGAGCTCGAGGTGTAAATCGGCTGGTGGCACTGCGGATGCACGCGCAGAGACCTCATGCTCAGGACGATCAGACCGGTTCAACATTTGGTTGACGGGTGAAAGGTGGTTGCGTACAACGTCCGTGATGGTTGCTGTAGGCAACATCGAATACGGGCGTACGTGACAGGTTATTTTGGTAACCCTGCAGGTGTAAATCGATTTTAATTGCCATCCTTCACGGTCAGTGAGTACCACTTGTTCACTGTACCGTGACGTAGAAAGAACAGGCTAGATACATGTTAAAAGTTTGCTTATTTGAAAGAATTACTTTGCTTGTTAATATCTTGTTGTAGTTTAGAGCTAATTAAAGTTCCTTTCAACTTTGGGCAAAGTACATGAGAGAAATGTGTTTCTTGTTTGATTGCGGCTCTCTCATGTGCCTTAGCGTAAGGTTCTCCACAACCTGCTACTAAAACTTGAAAGTAAGGTTCCACTAATTAGGTGAGTCATTTGCAACTTGTTTTACCTCATTTACCCTATCACCCCTCATGTAGAAGTTTCATGTATAGGAGAGACGGGTCAGTCTTGCTGAGCCATCGTGCTCACTGCTTGTGTTTGAAGCTTTTGCAGGAGTTTATGAGGAAGGGACTCCCGAGGAGGATACGGAACCCCAGGAGGGGAACCCCGTCGAGTGGGAGTCATGCACGCCGCCGTGTTAGTGTGTGTGCATGCTAGCGAGGACACGTTCACGGGCTGAACGTGAACTCGATGCGTAGTCTATGCACGTGAGTGCAGATGGAACATATTTTTTATACAAATGTTCATCAACCTGTTTATGTAATAAAACTTTGCTTCCGCTTTGTATCTTTGATGTGCGTTATCTGGTAATGTGCAACGCAGCACCCCTCATCGTGATCCTGGTTCGACAAGGCCGTGGGGTCGTGTCACAGCCAAAGTAACTGTTGGCGGTTGTTGCTGTTGTTGCTGTTGCTGTCCCGAGCTGTTGGGAGGTTTGTCCCCCCTGACTAGAACCCCCAACGTCTGGGTTGGCACGAGTGCGAGTCATTCTGAAATTCAAAACCAGCAGCGATCAGCACATGTCATAATTAAAATTCCATATAAAACAGTAGGTATTGAAGTGACACATGAATAACTTGCACAACATTCACATATATTGATAAAGCATAAACTTTAAACAAGATACATTATTCTCGGGTCTCAAAGAAGTCGTTCTCATGTCGTCACTACCTATACATACACTACTGTTCACACGACATGTCACCGATTACAAAAGTTTTCCTTACACCACCCTTGCTTCCCTACTTGGCAACGGTAACCTACTACTCGGAGTAGAACTCGACCTCCTGCGGGTCATCGTCCTCCGCTACCTCTGCTTGTGGCTCCGGGTCCATAACCTCCTCTTCCGGTTCGGGTTCTCCCATTGCTGGAAGACCCAAAACCACGGGTACGGCACCTACCACCGGTATGCCCATTACCGGAGGTACGAGGTCCTACAACGCATGCACCTCGTCCAAGGCCTGGTTGTAGTCCTCTTCCCAGCCTTGCCCCTCCTCAATAGCATCATCACGCTCTTGAGTGAGGACCTCATTCTGCTGGGTGAAGGCTTGCAATTTATATTGCAAAGCCGTGATGTCAACGCGGCTTTTCTTCTTTGCCTTCTTCATACGATGCAACTGATTATGTTGTTCGTTCAGTCTCTTTATCGTCGGAAGGAGAACATTGTGGAGTGCGCTGTGAGCACTCTCGAAATGATCTCCACGGCTGGTTCTCTCCTTTAGCTTTGCAGCAAGACAATCCATATGAACAGCTTGGCTGTGCATCACGGCTCTTCCTGCCCTCAACTGGAGGCTGAGGTTTGCCTCCGCGGGGTTGTACCTTGGGCAACCTGGATCTGTTGCCTCCATGTACCTTTCCCCCCACACATGATTAGCTCGTACCTTCACCAGAACGAGCGTGTATGGAGTGCCCTCCGTAGCTATCACGTGTAGTTGGCAGAAACGCGACATGGTGTCGCGAGCTGCCATTTGCCACATCCCTTCCGGCTGTCTACCTCTCACCATGACGGTGAACGGTGCCCAACTGGGTGGCGTGGGTCCTGCAGGAACTTCGACATGGATCGTCCATGTCTTGTTTCCCTCCTCGCCATCTTCCTTGGCGAGATACTGTGGCGTCTCCACATATCTGAAATATTGAAGCATTTGCTCCAACACTTCCGGATAACAGCTGCGGTGAGAACAGTGAGATACCACCCATCCGTTCTCCAATTGTCTATCCGCTGTCATCTGTAGAAACATATTTGAAAAATGTCAAATATTTTTTTGAACAGTAAACCATTCAGTTATAACATGAAACATGTCATTGAACTCATAAAACTTGGAAACACAACTCAAACTTAAAACAATTTGATTGCTGGTCTGCTGCCCAAAATGACAGCCCTGACCAGTTTCCATTTCAACCTGATTTATGCAATGCTAAAAGCAAAACCAATTCTGAAACTCAACATAAAAGTTAAAGCTAACTTCAATAGATTTCAAGAAAGTATTTACTTGGCCTAAGATCTGTCCTGGTTCAAAAGTTATGAGATGTCAAAGTTCACAAAATTTCTGGAGAAAATCAGGCAGCACCTCCCTGCTTGAGGTACTGAATGATCCAAGAATTCCAGTTAATTCTATACCAAATTTGACAAAAGTTTCTGTTACAAAGTTGTAACCCATATCATTAAATTTTCAGAACTATCTCATTTTTATTTTTGGATTTTTATGCAGAAAGTTATGCTCAATTTACAGAGAGTTACGGAGAGTGTTTGCTCTGCCCTGTTTTCTGGACAGTTTCAACTCTACTGCATTTTTCGACTGGTTAAAGGATTAAACACCTCCGGCCATCAACAGAAAAGGTGTAAAGATCGTCCAAGGCTTTCCAGAAATGTATCATACGACCACAACCTCGAAAGAACTCAACCTCTAACCTCTGATTAACTTCAGCCTTATTTCAGCTGAAAACAGGGGACTCTGTCCTTAGTATCCTACAAGTTGAAAACTAGTTAACTTTGAATATCCTGATTAAGGGAAGGAGTTATCTCAAAGTTTTAGTTCTCTAGATTAATACTTTCAAGTTTTTACAATGAATTTGCTCATTTAATGGGGTGTGACGTCGATGTGTCACCAGATCATGTCGGTACTACGTCCTCACAAAGAAAAACCTTTACCGGACTTAGCCGGCTTCGTTAGTTCAGTGGCACTAAACATCTCTCGCACACGGATGCTACTCGTCTACCGATTCGTGGTCAGGCTACCTGTAAATAAACCACTCAATCGTCAGGTCCGGCTGCACACTGAACCTGGTATCCATACAGTTCGTACACCCGTCCGTCATCACTCGCACAGGTGTTCTCAAGCCAAACACGCCTTGAGCTACGTGTTCACGTTACTGACCACGTGACGGGGTTTCCCAAATTTGCCCGAAGCATGCCAGGGAAAGGCGTTGCTCGAATACCCCAAACAATATGAAGAGTCGTAGAGGATATTAAAGCGGGTCGGTTTACCTGCCACCCGTGGGGCTCCACCCTTCAGCTTGTGCGCACTGGTGGACAGCGCTTACGTGCACTCCCTAAGACATAAAGCGTCCCGAGATGCATGATTTTCCGACATAAGCAAATAGCTTAGTATGCCACTCTCTATACATTAATAACATCCTTATATGGGCTACTTACTCGTTCCTCACCGAATTTTTGAAAAAGATGACCTTTGTAGTGCGTTAAACCTCAAGCGAGCTCTGATACCATGCTGACGCGGCACCACGGCCTCGTCGAGCCAGGATCACGCTGAGGGGTTCTGCGTTGCACAGCACCGGATAACGCACATCAAAGATACAAAGCGGAAGCAAAGTTTTATTACATAAACCAGTTTATGAACATTTTTACAACAAAATAAGTTCAGTCTACACTCATGGGCGTAGACTACGCATCGAGTTCACGTTCAGCCCGTGAACGTGTCACCGCTAGCACGCACACACACTAACACGGCGGCGTGCACGACTCCCACTCGACGGGGTTCCCCTCGTGGGGTTCCATCTCCTCCTCGGGAGTCCCTTCCTCATAAACCCCCGCAAAATCTTCAAACACAAGTAGTGAGCATGATGGCTCAGCAAGTCTGACCCGTATGTCCTATACATGAAACTTCGACGAAGGGTTTAGGGTACATAAGGTAAATATATTACAAGCGAGCTCTGATACCATGCTGACGCGGCACCACGGCCTCGTCGAGCCAGGGTCACACTGAGGGGTGTTGCATTGCACAGCACTGGATAACGCACATCAAAGATACAAAACGGAAGCAAAGTTTTATTACATAAACCAGTTTATGAACATTTTTGCAACAAAATAAGTCCAGTCTACACTCACGGGCGTAGACTACGCATCAAGTTCATGTTCAGCCAGTGAACGTCCCCTCTAGCACGCACACACACTAACTCGACGGCGTGCACGACTCCCACTCGACGGGGTTCCGCCTCCTCCTTGTAAGTCCCTTCCTCATAAACACCTGCAAAAGCTTCAAACACAAGCAGTGAGCACGATGGCTCAGCAAGTCTGACCCATCTATCCAATACATGAAACTTCTACATGAATGGTTTTAGGGTACATGAGGTAAAATAAGTTGCAAAGGACTCGCCTAATTATTTGAACCTTACTTTCAAGTTTTAGCAGCAAGTTGTGGAGAACCTTACGCTAAGGCACATGAGAGAGCCGCAATCAAACAAGAACCGCATTTCTCTCATGTACATTGCCCAAAGTTGAAAAGAACATTAGTTAGCTCTAAACTACAACAAGACATTAACGAGCAACGTATATCTTTGAAATCAGCAAACTTTTAACATGTATCTAGCCTGGTCTTTCTATGTCACAGTACAGTGAACAAGTTGTACTCACTGACCGTGAGGGATGGTGACTATAATCGATTTACACCTGCAGGGTTACACGAATAACCCATCACGTACTCCCGTACTTGATGTTTCCTACAGCAACCATCACGGAAGTCGTATGCAACCACCTTTTACCCATCAGCCAAATATTTAACCGGTCCTATCGTCCCGAGCAAGAGGTCTCTGCGCGCGCATCCGCAGTGCCTCGAGCCGATTTACAGCTCAAGCTCTCAACTTACCTTCTGAACGACAGGCAATGCCTCAATACCCAGCTACCGGAGTTACATCGGTTTCCCGGTTCCCACATAGCCGGTAGGTCTTCGGCACCGTTCTAGCTTGTTCAACAGGCCCGCACATGGCTCGTGTAAAAGTCCCAAAAACGTGAATGCAAAGAAACGGATGATTGAATGTCGTTGTGTTTCTGGTTCATGAAAAAGGGGACTTACAAAAACTTTCTTACATTGGATGGTATACGTGGGGTTTAACAACACGGGTTCAAGCATTCATTTGAATGTGTTGGACCAAGGTGGATTTAAACTCATGTGTGATCATACATGTGCATGAGAAAGAATTAAAAGAAGATCTTAAGACTCAAATGCTCACCTCAAATTGCTGCCAAAGTGTTGAATACCCATGGAGCCTCATACATTTGAAATTGAGGAGAATATGATGGTAAACTTCTGATTTGAGGGTGATCTAAAAAGGGAATGGATTATGATCATGTTGAGTTCATGCTGAATTCAAACATGTTAATGCAAGGGAATGACTTGAATTATGTCACATGAAATGATAAACTCAAATATGGACATGTGGGGGAAAGCTAAAATTTTCTTTAGCTCATACCGAACACATGTTGACCAAGGGGAGGAATCTCACTCCCAAAAATATGACTCATGTGCACATTCTCCATGTGTAGAGGGGAGGGAAATTTAAACCCAATTTTGAATCTTGGCAATGGATTCATGTTCAGCTTGTCCAAAGGACTATATGTGAGATGACCATTGTAGTCCCTCAGGTATTAAAGAGCTTAAGTTCCAAATTTGGAGAAATGTTGAGCTCATATACCATTTGTTAAAATGGGTCATCACAAAAGTGGTTTTCAAACTGCTGGTGCAAAGTTTATGGTTACAGCAACCAAATGTAAAAGCTGGTTCCGTAGTTGAAATCCTAAGCCCAAATTTGTGGTAATATAAATTTTCACCACATTGGGAAGTATGTTGGCTAAGCATTTGCAAGAGGACTTTAAAATTCAGTTTTGAACCAAATGGTTCACTTCAAGGAAATGGAGGTCATTTCCAAAAAGGGAGTTCAAACTGTTGGTTCAAAATTCTTATTTGTAGTGGCCAACTCAAAGATCAGAGGGCATATTTAAATTCTTCAGGTCCAAATTATGAGGAAGACAAATTTTGAGAAAATTTGGAGGTGCTTTGATATGTATATCAAAGATACTTGTGAATTCCATTGAAATTTGAATTCAAATTTGAAACTGAAGAAAAGCTTGCCAATTTGCCAAATGGTTTTCAGATTTGAGATACACAGGATTGAAGGGTGCCATGTGCCAAAAATTTGAGATATTTAAGAGAGGAAATGAGTGGGGCCCCATTGTCATTGAAAGGGGGATGACTTGCTACCTAAGTCTCAGCTCTCTGTTTCTCGGTTCACACACGAGCTCGGACCGAGCCGTTGCAAGACGCCATGGCGCTGCTGACCGAGACCACAAGGAAGCCACCTCCCCACAATGTTTTCGTGCTGGAGACGTGCTTGCAGCTCGGCAGCGTGTGAAGTGACTACGTGCATGACACAGAGCCCCTTCTACTCCTCCCGCAAGAAACAGAACCGGAACACCGTATCTCACCGCCTCTCCTCGGCGTTCAATCAGAAACCGGAAAAACTCATACACCACCGCCCCCCCCCCCGAGCTGCTGAGCAGCACCGCGTGCTCGCTCTTCATTTCCGCGACACCAAAAACAGCCGAGTTCCGGCCTCCCTAACCATAGAATCGCTCTCTTCCGTGGTGACCTAACGGCATGGTGACGTGGTGTGCACGTGGACAGCCCACACTGGGGACTTTCACGCCCGAGCAAGGACACCCCCGGACGCGCTGTTGAACCGTGCTGCTCACCCCCAAGCCTCAAGCAAAGCCGTGGACTACCGAGCGAGAATTCAGGAAAATTTGGCCAGGGGCCACAACCCGATGTTCCGGTATGAAACCTCAGAATTCCCACTCAATTCTAGTCCTTAGTTCACTAAACTGTGCACAAATGATCTAGACTCGATGGCGATCGATTTTCCTTCACAACCCTAGATAGAAAATGACGGGGTGCGAGGTATTTCATGTCCCCCCGAGCTCCACCGTCGCCAAAACTTACGGGTGCACGATGACAACCGAATTGCCGCCATTTCCGAGCCATGTTGAGGCCATGCCGATCTAGCCCATCCCCCACTGGTGCTTTAGAGCGGTCTAGTCAAGCGTTTGGCAGAATAGAAGTGTCGGGCGACGGTGCCGAGCTCCACTGAATGCCGCCGCACGTCGCCGACAGATTTCCAAGCACCAGCAGCCCTAGAAAACCCTCATACCGTGTTCCTCGCCCGATTTTAGGCACTGGTGGCAAGTTTAAGCACGGGAGATGGACGGGCGACTGGGTTCCGAAGTATTCCGGCGAGCTCAGGCGGCGGGGGTCGCGCGGGAGCGGAAGGTAGACGAAGGGTGGTCGTCCCCACTCTTCAGCGTCTGGATTTAATCGTGTGGGATCTGCTGCGGGTCCGGGATCCATTGTGGCTGCACGGGAAGAATCCAGTGGCCCCGTGTGGCTCGGTTTCAGCGGTTGACACGTGTGCCTGGGACGCACGGTCAGAGTTTAAACATTTCTTGGTTTATTTCAAATACCAGATTTGATTCAAACTTTGAGAGGGCATAACTTGTGCTAGGAAGCTCCAAATTTAGTGATTCAAATTCGGTTGGATTCAGATTGAAAACCTCTATCCAAATATGCAACCCAATTTGTATGAAAATCATTATTTATTTCTGGAAAATGCTTTAACGGTTTTCAGCAAAAGAATTTTAGAGGGAGTTTGGTTCATCCAAAAATCCTCAAATGTTTCCAGAATATAATATAGGATGTTAGGACACTCCTGTAAAAGTTTTAGCTCCTTTGGAGTTGATTTAGTCAGGATAATTCTGATTTCAAGTTTCTGTGTTCAAATGAATACAGAAACAATTCCAGAGAATTTCCAAAACTTGGAAATTCAGCTATGGGCAATCCTTAGCTCCAAAATTCCTAGAAAAATTCATGCATGCTCCCTGAGCTATGTTTGAAATGTCAGTTTACTTGAACTTGCATGGAAGTACAAATTTATTCAGAATTAGGTCGATTTTGCCTAAATGCTTAGGGAATTGTTCTGAGTGATCTACTCATTGAAAAATTCTGAATTTTGGTCCATATGACTTTCTTGTAACAAGGAACGCACAAGAAAAATTTCAGCTCCATTGGAGTCTTGGATCAGTACTGTTGTATTTAACCTCTTAGATGATCAAAACACACAAGTGATGAGAAATACTTATAACTTGATCATAGTGCTTAAACCCAAACCGAAACCACTAGCACCAGTGTCATTTTAAATTCTTAAACAGAGTTCCAGTTTTAAACTTGTCTTTAGAACATGATAGTAAAAGTTTTACAATTAAACATATATGCATATTCATAACGTGTAGTGATTTAACGTGGAAAAGTGGAGAAGAAGTGAAGCTTGGATCGAGGAGCAAGAAGGGTAGTGATTAAGATTCAAGTCATCAGCAACCAACTTCACAATTATCTGACTTTAGTCACCTGCAAAACCAAGGCAAGCTCCGGTTTGCATCTAAGCTATTTTATAAAGTTTTTACTTTGTTCACTACTATGGTTCGAGTTTGTATGTGCATTTGGTCAAGGATGTTTTATACTCCACTGCATAACCAAAAATGAACCCTGGGGCCAAGGGTAGAAAGGTGTCAACGCTGTAGAATAAGGCTGTGCTAAATAGGCTAGGACGTCCGGTAGAAGACGATTAGTTGGAATCTACTCGCGAGCTATAGTTTAGGATTACATAAGTGTGGTTGGAAAAGAGGCAAACTAAAGTTTACATTTCTAAAGATGAGACCGGGCAGGAGGATAGGCAGCGACAAGACGAGGTCATGGTCGAGTAGCTCTGCCTGTGTCGGTTAAGGACCGATGCGTGTGCCGCATCCAGGAGCAAGTATTGAGTTGTGTACCGGATACTTACTGCTATATGAGACCCAGAAAACCGATGTACCAGGTTAACTGGATTGTAGAGGCATAACACATCGTCTCGTTAGACATATGAGCCCGAGACGGCGCGACCGGTTCTACAGTCGAGTGTCCTCTGAAAGGTTGCCACATACGACGTAATGAAAGACGCCAGATTTGGGTCTTCATAGGCGGGCGTATGTGTCGAGCTATCCGGGAAGTGTTTGATTCGAATCACCGTCCCTCGCGGTTATTGAGTACCGCTTGCTCCCATGTTGTGACGTGGTAATCAACTTGTGTGGAAACAGTTTGCAAAGTTTTAATTGCTGCAATGATTATTGTAAATTGCATGGAAACTCTGTTTGAAGTAGAGATAGAGCAAACTAAAGTTATTTTCCACCTTGGGACAAGTAACATTGGAATGAAGTGTTTCTTGTTTAATTGTGGAGTTCCAATGTTGCTGGGTGCAAGGTCACTACTATTATGGCTGAAATCTGAAAGTTAAGGATGAACTCATAGGCGAGTCTTTTTGCAACTTATATGTTTAGGTCTTAAGTAACTTTCATGTAGAGTTGCATGTATTAGGAGAGACGGTTAAGTCTTGCTGAGCCTTTGTGCTCACTCTTGCTATATGAGTGGTTTTGCAGGTTAAGACGATGCTCATAAAGAAGGTTGTCCAGTGAGACTCGGAAACGTCCGAGTAGGTTAACACATGGAGGACCTAGCCGGTGCAAGGTCTTCGTGTTGCTAGCGAGAAGATTCCGCGGGATGGACCTCTTCTCAGGTGCTTCTTAGTTATTCGACGTGAGCTGTTTATAGACTTCCTCTGTATCTGATTTATGTAAATTATTTACAAAGAACATTTGTAAGATTCTTCTTTTGATTTATGTAATACAGTTTTCCTTATATGTGTGCTGTTGGGTGCCGCATAACACGGCACCACCCAATGCGATTTCCGGGCGAGGTGGCACGGCTCCGTGATCGGGACGGGGCCATCTCAGCGTGGTATCAGAGCCGCATTGGTAATAGTGCACAAAATAAGGATTGTATTACGACAAAAACTTAGGATACGTTGAGGAAACGGTATTAGGCCCACATCAGGACTATAGTAGTATAGTTACTTAAAGTGGCATGACTAACATACTTGTTATAATTCTGAACTTTGATTATGTAATGACGCACCTACATTCAGGTAATAATGGTAAGGAACGCCACCGAAAGCGGTTCAATTTCGGTTAGCTCCGCTGACGAGGAAAGTGGTTCAGGGATAGGTCTCACAGCTTGGTGTGAGACGTCAATATGAAACTCTTGGACTCTTCATGTTCCTGAGTTCATATGAAATGCTGATCCCTAGCGTGCAATAGGCAAGAAAGTGGAGACCCCATCGTGTGGTAAGTAACGCGATAGTGTGTTCTTCTGGAAATAGCCTAGGTGGACATACGCAGCGCTTGCCATCGGCGTGCCCTGCAGGGCAGTAGGTGGTATCTGTTGGGTTGATGAAATTCCCAACCGTGACGGCCCGTTCGTGCTGTACTCGGGTTCCCTGTCGTGTGGTGTTAAAACACGATCACGTACCTTGATATGTGGCTTGACTCAAGGACGGCCCGTATGGAAATGATACGGGGCATAGCTTTTTAGTATGATATGGAACTGCCTGAAATGAAAAGAACCTTTGAGTGCACCACTATTGAGTGTTCTTCTGCAGGTACTAACCACGTATGTATCCCATGTAGTACACGTTTGCGAGTGACCATCTTAGTGCCACTGATAGAACGGATATGCCGGTATAATCCGGTTAGGATTTTCCTTTTGGTGAGGAATGTAGTACCGACATGATTCTTACGGTGCATCGACACTGTACTAAACATATAATCCTCTTCCCTATGAAGAAATGATTCATGAACTAACTTTCAACTAAAAATGGAAGTTTGAAACAAATATTAGTTATTGAACTCTTATTTTGAGCTAAGATTCAAACGAGAGCATGACTAGGCTTCAAAGATTTCAAAAACAGAGTGCTCTGTTTCTGGCAGGGATTCTTGCTGGACTTTGACAGGGCATAACTCTGAGTAGATTTAACCAATTAAGGTGTATGTTACAGTTCTAGAAATATTTTCAAGTTCTCTACAACTTCTTTGTGGACCTCCAGAGTAAAATCACACGTTAAGTTGGTGAAAAGTCCAGTTGAAGGCAAACTGTTCAGAACCAGGACAGTAACAAAAACTTCTCTGGACCTTTCTGTTTTTAAGCCATAACTTCCTGTAGAAAAATCCTTAGGGTGCCTATGATACACCGTTAGAAAGTTTATGAAAAGTGAAACATTGTTGTAGTTCAAAGTGTGCTCAGATTCTTATTGTATTTGCATATACAACTGTGATAAAGGTAGCCACATACAAAGGAGATGCTGGCAAATTTTATCCAGGAATTCTGTCAACTTTGGAAAATCATAACTTTTGATCCAGAGATGATCTGAAGTCATATGGATACTCGTTGGAAAGATACTGAAGTTAACTCTAACTTTGTATTCAACTTGAGTTATGAAAATGCTGTTAAACAGATAAAAATCTGGGTGAGGACAGAAGAGTCCATTCTATACAGCAAAGAGAACAGGTTAGGCCTACCACACGGAAGTGATTAAACTCGAGGATTTTCCGGTGGGCTGTGAAGAACCGATGTGTTTTCGATGAGTTACCGGGCATGGCGGCTAACGGGACGTCAAGTTCAAGATTGAACTGGCGCCGGAAACAACACCGATTCCACGAAGGCCGCATAAGATGGCACCCCATGAACTAGCGGAGTTGAAGCAGCAACTAAGTGAACTTATGAGCAAAGGTTTTACATGACCAAGCTCATCACCTTGGGGTTGCTCTGCGCTGTTCGTTAAGAAGAATGACGAGACACTAAGATTAAGTGTTGATTATCGTTCGCTCAATGCCGTCATTATAAAGAATAAGTACCCTGCCCTGCATCGATAGTTTACTCGATCAACTAGTGGGTGCAACGGTATTCTCGAAGATGGTTAGAGTTCATCAAAGATCTAACTCCGAAATCCACAACAATATGGGAAAAGTGAACGCGGTTGTCGAAATGTTTGATCGGAAAGCCCACGTTCACAACTTGGTGATTGCTGAGTTAGAAGAAGAAAAACCAAGTCCCTGTGTCATTCCCTACGGAGCACTCTATAACCTCGCTCCCATGCTAACAATCTGAGGAAAGATTGCTGAGATTCAAAGGAGAGACAAGGGTATGTGTCACATATGGAGAAGAATAGACAATGGCGAGATGAGGTGGTTTAGGAAGAACAATGAGGGTACTCTATGGTTTAAAGACCGGAAATGTCGCACACCGCTGAAGTGGTGTGAGTACGGTGAAAGAGTACTGTTTGGGGTTGATTAGTCAACAAAGCCAATGACCGAGTTCGTACAATAGAAGGGAACTTGAAGGCTGTACAATCCCGACAGAAAAAACTACAATGATCTAAGGCGTAGACCGTTGCATTTCGACGGTGGAGAACACGTTGTCTTTGCGTGTATCCGATGGAAGGAATTCACCAGTCCGATGTAAAGGGGAGAGCTCCCCAAGTCTTAGATCCATTTGCTATCACGAGGATGTGTGGACCCGTAGCTTACCGGCTGGAACTACCGGCAAGCTTTACTGGTGTTGATGACATAGTTCATATGTCACAGCTACGGAAGTGCCTTAAAGCTACCATCGCCTTTCGCACCAAAGAAATTGACAAGATGGAGCCAGATCATGCCTACACTGAGCGACCGGTTCAGACTATCGATGAAAACATCCGGAACCCCTGGAATCAGACATTAAGCTTTTACAAGGTGCTGTGGAGTAATCATACCACGGAAGAAATCACGTGGAAAGCAAAGATTACCTCCACGGGAATAATCTGGAGCTTTTATCGTCAAAGAGCTTGGAATTACCTCTCCCGTCTCGTTCTCCTTTTGGAATCTCGGGACGAGATTCTTTTTAAGGGGGGGGGGAATGTCAAAGTCCCAAAAACGTGAATGCAAAGAAATGATGTTTGAACGTCGTTGTGTTTCTGGTTCATGAAAAAGGGGACTTACAAAAATTTTCTTACATGGGATGGTATACGTGGGGTTTAACAACACGGGTTCAAGCATTCATTTGAATGTGTTGGACCAAGGTGGAGTTAAACTCATGTGTGATCATACATGTGCATGAGAAAGAATTATAAGAAGATCTTTAGACTCAAATGCTCACCTCAAATTGCTGCCAAAGTGTTGAATACCCATGGATCCTCATACATTTGAAATTGAGGAGAATATGATGGCAAACTTCAGATTTGACGGTGAGCTAAAAAGGGAATGGATTATGATCATGTTGAGTTCATTCTGAATTCAAACATGTTAAGGCATGGGAATGACTTGAGTTATATCACATGTAATGATAAACTCAAACACGGACATGTGGGGAAAGCTAAAATTTTCTTTAGCTCATACCGAACACATGTTGACCAAGGGGAGGAATCTCACTCCCAAAAATCTAACCCATGTGCACATTCTCCATGAGTAGAGGGGAGGGAAATTTAAACCCAATTTTGAATCTGGGTAAAGGATTCATGTTGAGCTTGTCCAAAGGCCTATATGTGATATGACCATTGCAGCCCTCAGGTATTAAAGAGATTAAGTTCCAAATTTGGAGAAATTTTGAGCTAATATACCATTTGTTAAATTGTGTCGTCACAAAAGTGGTTTTCAAACTGTTGGTGCAAAGCTTATGGTTACAGCAACCAAATGTAAAAGCTGGTTCCATAGTTGAAATCCTCAGCCCAAATTTGTGGTAATATAAATTTTCATCACATTGGGAAGTATGTTGGCTAAGCATATGCAAGAGGACATTAAAATTCAGTTTTCAAACCAAATGGTTCTCTTCAAGGAAATGGAGGTCATTTCCAAAAAGGGAGTTCAAACTGTTGGTTCAAAATTCTTATTTGTAGTGGCCAACTCAAAGATCAGAGGGCATATTTTAAATTCTTCAGGTCCAAATTATGACGAAGACAAATTTTAAGAAAATTTGGAGGTGCTTTGATATGTATATCAAAGATACTTGTGAATTCTATTGAAATTTGAATTCAAATTTGAAACTGAAGAAAAACTTGTCAATTTGCCAAATGGTTTTCAGATTTGAGCTATATGGGATCGAAGGGTGCCATGTGCCAAAAATTAGAGATATTTAAGAGAGGACATGAGTGGGGCCCCATTGTCATTGAAAGGGGGATGACTTGCTACCTAAGTCTCAGCTCTCTGTTTCTCGGTTCACACACGAGCTCAGACGGAGCCATTGCAAGACGCCACCGCGCTGCCAACTGAGACCCCGAGGAAGCCACCACCCCACGATGTCGTCGCGCTGGAGACGTGCTTGCACCTCGGCAGCATGCGAAGCGACTACGTGCACGACACCGAGCCCCTGCTACTCGTCCCGCAAGGAACAGAACCGGAACCACGTATCTCACCGCCTCTCCTCGGTGTTCAATCAGAAACCAGAAAAACTCGTACACCGCCCCCCCCCCCCCGAGCTGCTGAGCAGCACCGCATGCTCGCTCTTCATTTCCCCGACACCAAAAACAGCCGAGTTCGAGCCTCCCTAACCCTAGAATCGCTCTCTTCCGCGGTGACCTAACGGCATGGCGACGTGGTGTGCACGTGGACAGCCCACACCAGGGACTTTCACGCCCGAGCAAGGACACCCCCGGATGCGCTGTTGAACCGTGCTGCTCACCCCCAAGCCTCAAGCAAAGCCGTGGACTACCGAGTGAGAATTCGGGAAAATTTTGCCGGTGGCCACAACCCGATGTTCCGGTATAAAACCTCAAAATTCCCACTCAATTCTAGTCCTTAGTTCACTAAACTGTGCACAAATGATCTAGACTCGATGGCGATCGATTTTCCTTCACAACCCTAGATAGAAACCGACGGGGTGCGAGGTATTTCATGTCATCCCGAGCTCCACCGTCGCAAAAACTCACGGGTGCACGGTGACAACCGAATTGCCGCCGTTTTCGAGCCTTCTTGAGGCCATGCCAAGCTAGCCCATCCTCCACTGGTGCTTTAGAGCGATTTAGTCGAGCGTTTGGCAGGCTAGAAGTGCCGGGCGACAGCGCCGAGCTCCACCGAATGCCGCCGCACGTCGCCGACCGATTTCCGAGCACCGGCAGCCCTAGAAAGCCCTCATACCGTGTTCCTCACCCGATTTTAGGAACTGGCGGCAAGTTTAAGCATGGGAGATGGACGGGCGACCGGGTTCCGAAGTATTCCGGCGAGCTCCGGCGGCGGCGGTCGCGTGGGAGCGGGAGGTAGACGAAGGGTGGTCGGCCCCAGTCATTAGCGTCTGAATTTAATCGTGTGGGATCTGCTGCGGCTCCGGGATCCATTGTGGCTGCACGGGAAGAATCCAGTGGCCCCGTGTGGCTCGGTTTCAGCGGTTGACATGTGTGCCTGGGACACACGGTCAGAGTTTAAACATTTCTCGGTTTATTTCAAATACCAGATTTGATTCAAACTTTGAGAGGGCATAACTTGTGCTAGGAAGCTCCAAATTTAGAGATTCAAATTGGGTTGGATTCAGATTGAAAAACTCTATCCGAATATGCAACCCAATTCGTATGAAATTCATTATTTATTTCTGTTAAATTCATTAAAGCTTTTCAGCAAAAGAATTTTAGAGGGAGTCTGGTTCATCCAAAAATACTCAAATATTTCCAGAATATTCTTTAGGATGTTAGGACACTCCTGTAAAAGTTTCAGCTCATTTGGAGTTGATTAGTCAGGATTATTCTGATTTCAAATTTCTGTGTTCAAATGAATACAGAAACAATTCCAGAGAATTTCCAAAACATGGAAATTCATTTCTGGGCAGTCCTTATCTCCAAATTTCCTAGGAAAATTCATGCATGCTCCCTGAGCTATGTCTGAAATGGTAGTTCACTTGAATTTGCATCAAAGTACAAATTTATTCAGAATTAGTTCCTTTTTGCCTAAATGCTTAGGGAATTGTTCTGATTGATCAACTCATTGAAAAATTCTGAATTTTGGTCCAGATGACTTTCTTGTGACAATAAACTCACAAGAAAATTTTCAGCTCCATTGGAGTCCTGGATCAGTACTGTTCTATTTAACCTCTTAGATGATCAAAACACACAAGTGATGAGAAATACTTATCACTTGATCATAATGCTTAAACCCAAACCTAAACCACTAGCACCAGTTTCATTTTAAATTCTTAAACAGAGTTCCAGTTTTAAACTTGTCTTTAGAACTTGTTAGCAAAACTTTTACAATTAAACATATATGCATATTCATAACGTGTAGTGATTAAACGTGGAAAAGTGGAGAAGAAGTGAAGCTTGGATCAAGGAGCAAGAAGGGCAGTGATTAAGATTCAAGTCATCAGAAACTAACTTCACAATTATCTGACTTTAGCCACCTGCAAAACCAAGGCAAGCTCCGGTTTGCATTTAAGCTATTTTATAAAGTTTTTACTTTGTTCACTACTATGGTTCGAGTTTGTATGTGCATTAGGTCGAGGATGTTTTATACTCCACTTGCATAACCAAAAATGAACCCTGGGGTCAAGGGTAGAAAGGTGTCATCGCTGTAGAATAAGGCCGTGCTAAATAGGCTAGGACATCCGGTAGAAGACGAGTAGTTGGAATCTACTCGCGAGCTATAGTTTAGGATTACATAAGTGTGGTTGGAAAAGAGGTAAACTAAAGTTTACATTTCTAAAGATGAGACCGGGCAGGAGGGTAGGCAGCGACAAGACGAGGTCTTGGTCGAATAGCTCTGCCTGTATCAGTTAAGGACCGATGCGCGTGCCGCATCCAGGAGCAAGAATTGAGTTGTGTACCTGATGCTTACTGCTATATGGGATCCAGGAAACCGATGTACCATGTTAACTGGATTGTAGAGGCATACCACAACCGGTTCTACAGTCGAGTGTCCTGCGAAAGGTTGCCACATACAACGTAATGAAGGACACCAGATTTGGGTCTTCATAGGCGGGCGTATGTGTTGAGCTATCCGGGCAGTGTTTGATTCGAATCACCGTCCATCGCGGTTATTGAGTACCGCTTGCTCCCATGTTGTGACGTAGTAATCAACTTGTGTGGAAACAGTTTGCAAAGTTTTAATTGCTGCTATGATTATTGTAAATTGCATGAAAACCCTGTTTGAAGTAGAGATAGAGCAAACTAAAGTTATTTTCCACCTTGGGACAAGTAACATTGGAATGATGCGTTTCTTGTTTGATTGTGGAGTTCCAATGTTGCTGCGCGCAAGGTCACTACTATTATGGCTAAATCTGAAAGTTAAGGATGAACTCGTAGGCGAGTATTTTTGCAACTTATATGTTTAGGTCTTAAGTCACTTTCATGTAGAGTTGCATGTCTTAGGAGAGAAGGTTAAGTCTTGCTGAGCCTTTATGCTCACTCTTGCTATATGAGTGGTTTTGCAGGTTAAGACGATGCTCATAAAGAAGGTTGTCCAGTGAGACTCGGAAACGTCTGAGTCGGTTAACACATGGAAGACGGAGCAAGCCATTTTTATAAAGTTAAACCTGATTTGTTGGAAAGTACTCAGAGAGATGAATCCAACAAAATTTGGTTTACTCAATTTGGAGTTTTCTAGCCAAAGTTACGTGGGTTTGAAGTTTGAACTAAAAATGAAAATTGAAGAAAAGTTTAAACTTCTGCCGGTGGGTCCTACACACAGTGCTTCAACTTCCTCCTCGCGCCAAACACCTGGCGGTGGCGGTCTCTGGCGAGACTCACCGGACTCGAGTTCCAGGCCACCTCTCGGTCTGAAACTCGCCGCCTCCCCATTTTCCGGCCTTCTGAGCTCAGCTGTGAGCTCGCCGGCCACCGGCGATGGCCGGAAACCTGCGCACCGACGACAGCACCTGCTAGGGTTTAGGTGAGGTTGGTCTCACATCACAGTGCACCAAATCAATCGGGAAACGCTCGGAGAGAATCAGTGGAGCACGAGGAACATGAAATAAGGCATTGTGGAAGCTAGAAACGCGGGCAACCATACCCTCGACGGTGAGCCGAGGTACTTTGCAATGGCGGCGAGGAAAACGGACATATCATAGACGATCCTCAACGGTTTTCCTTGCTTCTTCTTTCAGCATGAGCTCTAACATGTGTAGAACCTATTGGACAACATGCTTGACTAATAAGATTGCGTGGAGTCCGAATTTCAATCAGAGTTAAACTCGGCTCATATGAACTAGCTCTCGGTATAATTGGAAATTCTCGTCCTATGTTTGATCATTTCCTACATGGCTTGCAGCTACACGACCTATGAAGTATAGCGCACCTTTCTTGTGTACCAAGCGGATGATGACAACGGCTGTGGCGCTCTGTCGACAGTGACCTGAAGTGAAGTTCCGCCGGTACTCGTGAGAGCTCGGTGGAAATCCTTAATTTGCCGCCAAACCCCGCAGGAAAACCCTGGAGTACTGTGACAGCCCGGTAGAGCACAAGATAGCGATGCTCTTTGATGTTGACTGCTCGAGCAACCGAGGCTTAGCTAGCTGGAGTGATCGGAGATGGAGGTGGCGGCGTTTATCGAGTGAGCAGCACTGAGTACGAGTGATCGCGTGAGAACAGAAGAAAACCCAGCTTTGAGCTGCTCGGGACAGAATATCTACGCTGAACGGCGGCTACAGCGGTGCGTGGACGAAGCAGCTGCTGGCGCCGACGCCCTGGCGCGGTGGCGACCGCGGCGGGAGCCCGGGACCCAAGTATTCGGTGCTTCAGTCGGTTCTCTGATTTGTGAAGCTGAAATGTGGGTCCCACTCCAGTTTCAACCTCCAAACATGAATTTTTCCTACTTCTCTAAACAGTAGAGACCCAAATAACCTTGGTGATTTGATCAAATTCCCAAATGGCTACTGGACTTAAATAATTCAAAAAGGAGTTTGATTTTATCAAATTTTCAGCAAAGGTTTAGTTAAAATTAAAATTTGATTTGAATTTAGCCAAATAGCTCATGTCAAGATCAACTCCAAATGGAGTGAAAATTGGTGTGTGAGCTCACAAAAATGTGCTGAGTAAGAATAAGCCTCCCACTTTTGAACTTATGGGATGGAAGTAGTTTGAATTTGAATTTGAGTTCAAACTAACCTCTTTCTAGTTATACCCAAAAATACCTCAAAGAGGTTTTGGATTTAGGTGAAATTTGGCATGAGCATTCCTAGCAAGGTGTAGGAGTTTTTCATATGCCCAGCAACTATATGATGCATGTGGGAAATACCACATTTGCATTTTGTGTGTTTATTCTCTAATGACCATGTTGATGGTGTTTACTTGCTCTTCAAATGTGTTCATAAAGTTTCCTCAAATGAGGTGTGTGTGATGTGATGAACATTTTGAATGTGTGCCAAAAACTTAGGCCCTTACATTCCTCCCCCCATAATTTTATAAAGGTCCCAAAATTTTGAATAAAAAGGGACTGAAGTTTGAGCACCATTTGGTTTCAAGTTATGAAAATTTGGACTTGTTTAAATTTTTCCACATATGATGACACACATGAGTATCCCACCACTCTAGCCTAGGATCAATCGAGTATTGGGGGACAAAGTTATTTTAAAACCCATGTGTAAGCTCTCATGTGCAAGGTGAAATGGGATTCAGATTTTTAAACTCAAATTTCAAATGAGGGCAACAATAGGAATGCAAACTGTTGTGATCAAAACCTCACTTGCAGCAGCCAAACAAAAGATCAGGTTTCATATTTGAATTCTTTAGGTCCAAATTAGGGGGTAGGCAAAGTCTCATGAATTTTTGAAGATATGTGCTACACATTTTTCCAAATAGACCTAAATGTACAATGAATTCAAATACATATCTGAATTTGGATGATTTTTTCCCAATTATCCAAAGGCAGTTCAGTTTTCAACTCCACACAAGTGAATTTCATCATTTACAAACTGTCGAGATATTTTGGAGAGTTTGATTTCAACTTACAAAACTAAGTTAAGGCATAGGAATTGCTTGATCATGTGTCACATGAAATAATGAACCCCAAAGTGGTCATGTGAGGTAGTTAAAAATCTTCTTTAGCCCATGCTTAACACAGGTTGACATGAGGAAAGAAATTCACTCCACCAATCTCATTCATGTGCACATCATTTGTGAGTAGAAGATGAGGGATATTTAAAAACAAATTTGAATCATTTAAAAGGATTCATGATCAGATTTCCTAAATGCATTCGAGTGAATTCACCAATGCATTCCTCAAGTATTCAAGAGTTTAAGTTCCAAGTTTGGATAATTTTGGAGCTCATATACCATTTATTTGAAGGAATATTTGCGAGCACATTCAAATTCAAATTTGAATTTGGAAACTGAACCAATTGTGCTCAATTTTGAAATCAGAATTCATATTCAAATTCCTCACATTATGTATAGCCTATCCTCCAAATTTGGTGAGATTTGGACAACGTTTGTGTGGGAATCTCAAAGCACAGTGGGGAAATCAAATAAAAAGAGCCGGACCAACATGTCATACACTACAATTCAACCACCGACTGTGTTTTTCTCCATGACGTGTGCGCGGTCGACAGCAGCTGCTCGACCTCGCTCGGTGGCTCACCAGCTCCTTATCTCCCGAGGCTCGCCTCGCTCTTATCCACCATGCGGGTAGCAAAGCGCGAGTTCTTCTCCTCACTCGTAGCTCACCTCACCCTGTTCCTTTCTCCCCGCAAGCAGTGTGCCGCGCTCGGTTCTCCCGATCATACACCATCGGCCGATCGGCGAAGGATCACGGTCTCTACAGCAAAGAGAAGCGCTAACGCATGCTCTAGCCGGCTAGCACGTTTCTTCCACGGACCCGTACTCATTTGGGCACCGGAATTCGAGGTTTCGGCCGTGCGCGGGGGGGGGGGGGGGGGGGGGTTGGAAGCGAAGGAAACTCGGGCTCGGTCGCCGTGGACAGCCCACACGAAGGGGGATCAAGCTAAATAAAGCTTACCCATCGGTGCACCAGCGACCTTAGCTGCTCACGCCCAAGGCTCAGCCCTAACAATTGATCACAGAGCAAGAATTTGGAGATTTTCTCCCGGGCGGTACAAACCGACACCGAGGTATGAGTTTGTGAAATTCGGTGTAAATTCTTGATGATTATGATTCAAACTTTGCACACAAGTTCCTCAATAGCAGGAGTACCTCCTACCTCGATCCTAAGTCAAGCAATTAAGGGTAGAGCGAGAATTTCACGTTCTTGCCACGGCAAAGCTTTTGGGTCAAGTCGGCCCCACGGTGCCGACGGGGTTAGAGTGCTCCCCGATGGATTTGGTGGCCATTTCTAGCATCTACACCTTTCTCTGGTGCTGTAGAGCCAAAGAACCGACCATTTGGTGGACAATTCACCTTGCATAGGCTCGCCGGAATCCTAATCTTTGCTGACACTGGTGCGCAAGGTTTTCCGGCGATCTACGGCTGCCGGCGATCCTCCCAACGTGTTCAGAGGGCTAAATAATTGTGGGGCGGCGAGCAGGGGGTCTGGAGATTGCCGGGAAGGCCATTGCGGCGACCCTCGCCGGAGGGCGCCGCCGCTCGGGTCTCTGGCGCAATGTTGAAGAAGATAGCTGACAGGTGGGACCCACAGTCAGCGTTTAAACATTTCTAGAATTTCCAGTTTCCAGTTTAAACTTTGGAGAGCCACAACTTTGTGTAGGAGTGTCCAAAAATTGTCAAATAAGTTTTGTTGGATTCCTATCAGAGAGTACTATCCAGGGGTGCATCCCAATATTTATCAAATGTGAGGGCCCAGTCCCGATCATGGGGCCGTGCAGCTCGCCCGAGAATCGCAATGGGTGGTGCCTTGCGATGCGGCACCCAACAGCACACATAATAAAGCATCATATTACATAAATCAAGCGGAAGCTTACAAACTGTAAATTTTTACAAATACTTCTCAAAATAATCTACAGCGGAAGACTATTACTACTCACGTCTCATACCTATGCTAAGCAACAGAGAGGTGTACGGCCCGCGGACCCTTCTCGCTATCAACACTATCACAATAGCAGCGGCAGGGGTTGCCATGAGTTCACCACTCGGAGAGTTCCGAGACTCATCGGACACCCGTACATATCAGCGTACAGTTATTACCTGCAAAACAACTTATGCAGTATCCGTGAGCACGAAGCTCAGCAAGACTTAACCGTCACCCTAGTCATGAAACTCTACATGCTGAAAACAGAGGGCTGAATTTAGAACTTTGCACAAAAGATGCACTTGAGCTAAAGGAGAGTCCTTACTTCAAGTTTTAAGCAAGTTTTATAGACCTCGCGCAATTTACATCGAGACTCCACAATCAAACAAGAAATGCTTTATATCAATGTCACTTGCCCGAGGTGAAAGTAACTTTAGTGAGCTACCCTAGACTCATACACACCTTGCGCCATTAACGTCGAGACTCCATGATCAAACAAGAAACGCTTTGCCTCGACGCTCCTAGCCCAAGGTGGAAAATAAATTTAGTGAAAGTGTTGATCATTCCTCATCTCCATTATGAGGATTACTCACGAAGTATTATTAACTTTTCCCAGTTTATTACTACATCACGACTCAGTGTACAAGTATGCTCACTACCGCGAGCGACGGTGATTGCAATCAAAAACACCCGGCTGACACGACATGTATGCCCGTACTCAACGTTGCACACAGCAACCGTCACTGACGTCGTACGTGGCAACCTCACACGACACCTAAATGTCCAACCGGTCCCACCGACTGGGATTAAGTCTCACTATGGAAAACCCTCGTAGAGCCGACTTCTCTATCCTTTCAGCATCTGCATCAGACGGTGAGGTATGCCTCGACACCCAGGTTAACATGTTACATCGGTTTCCTGGGTCCCATATAGCCAATATGCATCCTGTTACACATCTCAAACTTGACCAGCGGGGTGTGCACACGAGAACGGGCCTTAATAGACTCATACATATACTAGGTTCACAGGACCACGTCCTTGAGCCTTCCATCCACTGGCCGGTCTCCATTACCAACTATGAGGATCAATTCCAACCTCTTCCGATTGATCCCCCTTAATCCCGGTTCATGAGTAGGAAACTGCCCACTCGAGTTTTGCTTCTTTTAATCCACTTTTGTTGACTTGAGATCAGCAGTTATAATCAATTGATAATCTACTCTACGTTATACTCCAGGGTTTTCTGGGTCATGCATTTGGAGTGTCATACCACCTAGACGTAATGCAATGAATAAAACGCTAGACATTATGAAGTGAATACAAATGGAAACTTGTAAGTTTTTATGCAAACCGGGGCCTGCCTTTGTTTTGCAGGGGACTAATATATATAAATCAGTTACAGTTTGTCCTCCTTGAGGCTTGATCAACTGATCCATTTCAATGGATTCACTCCGTCAAACTTTTCCGTTGATTGCCTCTGTCGTAAGTCCTATCGATATGTATATGCATATGTTCTTATACTGCAATTCATATAATTAAAGACTTGAATTTGTGAAGAACAGAGGGGTGTGTGGAAGTGCTACGAATGATGGGTTGCCTCTGTTGTGCAAGGAACCTAAGAGAAACTAAAGCTTACTTAGAAGTTGGGTTATAAACTAACCAATTCTCTACTAATGAACATATATGGTGACCTGAAAAAGATGTGATGGAAATTGAAGATACAGAACTCCAATGACTTCAAAATGTTTACAGCATGTACCATTCTATCCAGATATTTAGCTTGCCAAATTGCAGCTAATGTGGAAAGAATATGTGTCCTCTAAAATTCCTCAAATACTCTTATGTATTTTCCCTCATACATAAGCATGGAGAACAAGGAAAGGGAGCTCTACTGCTCAACTTGAGCTGAAACGTTACATGTGAGTTCCTAGTCACATGGAAGTGTTCAGGACCAAAAATGAACACTTTTCATTGGGTGTTTTATCCAGAACAATTCCCTAAGCAATTAATCAAAGAGGACTTAATTCTGAAATAACTCACATGTTCATGCCCAACTTAGTGAACTAAAATTTCAATTATAGTTCATAGGGACTGCATGAATTTTTCTAGGATTTTTGGAGCTAAGAATTTCCCAGAACTGAATTTCTAAGTTTAGGAAATTCTCTGAAAATGTTTCTGTATTCAATTGAACACAGCCACTTCAAATCTGAATTCCCTTAAGCAAATCAACTCCAAATGAGCTGATATTTTTACACGATTTCACTAACATCCTAAAGAATATTCTGGCAAAGTTTGAGGATTTTTGGATAAACCAAACTCCCTCTAAAATTCTTTTGCTGAAAAGCTTTAAAGAATTATCCAGAATTAAATAATGAGTTTCATACAAATTGGGTTGCATATTTGGATAGAGTTTTCCAACCTGAATCCAACCAAATTTTAATCACTAAATTTGGAGGTCTTACACCAAGATATGACTTTAACAAGGATTGGTGAGAAATTGAACATGTTTCTTTTTTTTCCAATTTTCAGAGACATAAGGAATTAATACCACATTTGGCAAAGCAAATGAGGTCCAATGCCTCTGAAATTTTTACCGGAGTCCAAGTATTTTTGGAAAAATCTCCTGCCCAAATTGGGGAATTTTCCAATACACAGAACTCCTGGAAAAATTCCTACAAAAATTTCATTTTATGAATTAATGAGCCAAATCCAGGTATTTTCATAAATATTGGGCTGTACTCCTGGATACTACTCTTTGAGAGGAATCCAACAAAATTTGTTTCACAATTGTTTGACATTCCTACACAAAGTTAGGGCTCTCCAAAGTTTGAACAAAAATGGGAAATTCTGGAAATGTTTAAAACCTGCCCGTGGGTCCAGGAGAACCACGTGTCACTCGCTGGGGTACGCCACACGGGGCCACTGATCTCTTCCCGCGCAGACACAACTGATCCTGCAGCCGCAGCAGATCAGAAACTTAAATCTCTGTCGCTGACACGTGGGACCCGCCGGGTCGTCTTCAACCTCCGGCCGCCCGCACCCGCGCGCCACCGAGCTCGCCGGAAGTGCGCTGAAACCCGACATCCAGCCAGCTCCCGAGCTCTCCCTTGCCGCTAGGGCCTAATTCCCCATGTTGAACACGATGGCACAACTTCCCCTGACCGGGTGTGGCTCTAACCATGCCGGCGACGGTGCGGCGGCTCGGCTCACCTTCGGTGGCGTCGGCTGGCTAGCCTAGACCGCCAGAAGCTTGGTGAGACGGTGCTACAGAACCAGTGAGCCATGAGGAAGCTCGACATGGCTTAAGAACTTCTCGGGAACGATGGCAATTAGGGTTTCACCGTGCATCCGAGACCTCCTCCACGTTTGAGCTCGGAAAAAACTAGAATTTGTGCGGTCTACGTGCGTTTCCCTGCTAGGGTTGTGAAGAACAAACGATCGCCGACTACTGGTGGTCCCGTGTGCAAAATTTGGCGACCTAAGAACGAGGATAGAGATCGAATTTGAGGTTACCATGCCGGGAGGTCGGTTTGTGCCCGCCGGAGAAAAATTTTCAGATTCTCTCTCTGTCATTCATGGCATGGCCTGAGCTCGGGAAGAGAGTAGCACGGTGACTTGGCGCGTCCAAGGGCGCCGGTACATGGCCATGACAAGCACCAGGTTGAGCTGTCCACGGGCACCTCCTCATCGGTTCTTGTTCGGCCGCCGCACGGACGCGGTTTTCTCGGGGTAGGAGAGCCGAACATCGATTGGTGGCGCATCGAGGAGGGAGAGGGTGAGGCCCTGGTACCATTTTGCTACTCACCAGCCTTTGTTCACGCTCTCTAGAGCTGGCTGCCGATCGATCGGGGATGGCGGCGGTAGCTCTGTCCCTGTGTGTGAGAGGAGAAGAAAACTGAGCGGTTTCTCGGGGTTGTGGCAAGAGAACATGGGCTGAGGTGATAAGAAGGAAAACCAGCTCGCCAGCGCGAAGGAAAACTCACGAGGAGGTGTCCTCGGTGCTGCGTGGTGTCGTCCGGGGGAGCCTCGGTGCTGTCTCGGTTGCTTCTAGTGGAACAGAAAAGAACCGACTCAATCTAGATATTTGGTGCATATGACAAGTGGGCCCCACATTTCCCCTTATCCCCTCTCAACAGCTCTCACATTTGGCAAATGCTGGAAATCAAATTGTTGGAATTCCAATTTGTATTGTGTTTGGATAATTTGGACAAGTTTCATCCAAATTCAAATGTATATTTGAATTCATTGCAAATTTAAGTCCATTTGGAAAATGGATAGCAAATATCTTCAAAAATTAATGAGACTTTGCCTACCCCCTAATTTGGACCTAAGGAATTCAAATATGAAATCTGATATTTGATTTGGCTGCTGCAAATGAGGTTTTGATCACAACAGTCTGTATTCCTATTGTTGCCCTCATTTGAAATTCGAGTTGAACAAATTTGTCCAAAAATCTGACTTTAGCTTTCTCACACATATGGGATCTTCCCACCTAGGTTTTATATCCTTCTTGGGTTCCAAGTTTTCAAATAATGATTTGAACTTGTGTGAAGAAAGCTCTCATGTGTGTTGTCACATGTGGAAAAAGTTTTAACACGTCCCATTTTTCATACATATGAAACCAACTTCGTGCAAACAAGAGTTTCTTTGTATTCATATTTTGGGACCTTTACATGAAAATTCCTGGATTTGGCTCATTAATTCATATAAGGAAAATCTTGTAGGATTTATTCCAGGAGTTATGTCTATTGGAAAATTCCCAATTTTGGGCAGGATATTCTTCCAAAAATATTGAACTCCAGTATAAATTACAGAGGCATTAGACCTCATTTACTTGGCCAAATGTGGTGTTAATTCCTTATGTCTATGAAAATTGGAAAATAGAACAGAGCTCATTTTCAAATTTCCCCAATTCATGTAAAGATCATATCTTTGTGTAGGAGCCTCCAAATTTAGTGATTCAAATTGTGTTAGATTCAGATTGAAATACTCTATCTAAATATGCAACCCAATTTGTTTGAAAGTCAATAATCAATTCTGGAAAATTCTTTGAAAATTATCAGTAAAAGAATTTTGGAGGGAGTTTGGTTTATCCAAAAATACTCAAATTTTGCCGGAATAATCCTTTGGATGTTATTGAATTCCTGTAAACATTTTAGGTCATTTGGAGTTGAATTGTGTGGGAGAATTCAGGTTTCAATGTACTGTATTCAAATGAATACAGTGACTTTTCAGAAACTGTCCCAGAGTTGAAAAAATCATTTTTGGGCAATTCTTAGCTCCAAAAATCCTATGAAAATTCATGCAGACTCTGTGAACTAAAATTGAAATTTTAGTTCACTAAGTTGGGCATGAACATGTGAGTTAATTCAGAATTAATTTCTTTTTGCTTAATTGCTTAGGGAATTGTTCTGAATAAAACACTCAATGAAAAGTGTTCATTTTTGGTACAGAACACTTTCATGTGACCAGGAATTCACAAGAAAACTTTCAGCTCAAATTGAGCCTTGGATCTTCCTGTCCTTGTTCTCCAATCTTATGGATATGAGTAAAACATAGGGATTAGTGGAGGAATTATGAGAGACCCAATTTCCTCCCACTTTACCTGCAATTTGTCAAGCTAAGTCCCTGTGTAGTGTATGACTCCCTGTAAAATTTTCGAAGTAATTGTAGATAAGGATCTTTAGTTATGTCCAAATCATTCTAGCAACTTATATGTTCATTAGGAACTTGGCTAGGGATGTAATGAAACATCTAAGGTAGATTTAGTTCCTTTGAGTTATTTGCACAACAGAGGCAACAACATCATCCAAGGATCTCCACGGAGCCTCTGTTTTTAAGAAGTTTTAATCTCTAAAGTCTTTAAATTGCATTATAAAAAATTATGCGTATACATGTCGATAGGGTTCACGACGGAGGAGTTTGACGGAGTCATCCCTTGACGTGCGGATCAGTTGAGGAAATTCAGAAAGATCAAGGGATTGAAGATCACTAACTGTTATTATATACAACTACCCTGCAAAACAGGCAAGCTCCGGTTTACATTAACCCTTTTTATAAATTTTACTGTTTTGAGAATTTACTTTGAGCACCCACTTAATTTTTGCATTAGAGTCTTGTTTGAAACCCAAATGCATAGCCAAGAAAACCATGGGTTGTGATTATGTTTGTCAACCCCGTTTAGCTACTGCAATGCTAAGATAGTGTAGGATTCGATACAAGTCAAGTAGTTGGAACTACACGCGAGAATAGGCTAGAGGCACATTGCTCGGGTAAAGATAGCAAATGAAACACATGGCAATAAAAATGAGACCGAGCGGAGAGTAAGGGCAGCAGGACTTTGGGGCCTGGGTGCCATAGCTCCGCTTGTGTCGATTGAGGACCGAGCCGTGTGCGGACCTGTTGAACAAGCTAGAACAGTACCGAAGACCTACCGGATATATGGGAACCGAGAAACCGATGTAATTCGGGTAGCTTGGTATTGAGGCATTGCTTGTCGTGCAGAGGGTTGGTAGAGAGCTTGAGGTGTAAATCGGCTGGCGGCACTGCATATGCGCGTGCATATACCTCTTGCTCGGGTCGATAGGACCGGTTCAATATTTGGCTGACGGGTGAAAGGTGGTTGCATACGACGTCCGTGATGGTTGCTGTAGGCAACATCGAGTACGGGCGTACATGACGGGTTATTCGGGTAACCCAGCAGGTGTAAATCGATTATAATCGCCGTCCCTCGCGGTCAGTGAGTACCACTTGTTCATTGTACCTTGACGTAGAAAGAACAGGCTATATACATGTTAAATTTTTGCTGATTGAAAGATGGACTTTGATTCTTAATGATTTGCTGTAGTTTAGGGCTAACTAAAGTTACTTTCAACCTTAGGCGAACGACATGAGAGAAATGCGTTTCTTGTTTGATTGCGGCTCTCTTATGTGTCTTGGAATGAGGTTTTCTCCACACTTGCTGCTAAAACTTGAAAGTAAGATCAAACTAAATAGGCGTGTCTTTTGCAACTTACCTTCCTATTTCACATTGCAATCCTAACATTTAGAGTTACATGTTTAGGAGATACGGGAAAGTCTTGGTGAGCCTATGTGCTCACGCTTGCTATATGAGTGGTTTTGCAGGGTAGCCTCGGTGCTATTGAGAAGTTTGTCCGGTTTCCGAGTCGTTTAACACGTGGAGAACCCAGCGGCTGCCGTATAACTTCAGGTTGCTAGCAAGAAGAGTCCGCGGGCTGGACCTCTTCTCGTGAGGGGTGCATTGGGCTATCGATCTGGAGCTACTTGCTTAGTAAATATGAAACGTGAGATAGACTAGTCTTCCACTGTAGTTATTTGATGTAAACTATTTACAAAGAAACATTTGAAGGCTTCCGCTTTTGATTTATGTAATACATGTTTCCTTATATGTGTGCTGTTGGGTGCCACGTATCACGGCACCACCCAATGCGATCCCCGGGCGAGAGGCGTGACCCCATGAGTGAACGGGCAGCGTGGTCCCTCTCAGCATGGTATCAGAGCTGCATTGGTAATAGCGCATGGAATAAGGATCGTATTACGATAAAAACCTATGTTACGGTGAGGATACGGTACTAGGCCCTCATAAGAACTACTATTAGTATAATATGAAGATGGCAACCTAACTTATTTGCTATGTCGGAAAATCGTGCATCTTGGGACGTTTTATGTCTTGGGGGTGCACGTAAGTGCTGTCCACTGGTGCGCACAAGCTGAAGGGTGGAGCCCCATGGGTGGCAGGTAACACGGCCCGCTTTAGTATCCTCTACGACTCTTCATGTCGTTTGGGGTATTCAAGCAACGCCCTTCCCTGGTGTGCTATGGGCAAGTTTGGGATACCCTGTCACATGGTTAGTAATGTGAACACGTGGTTCAAGGCGTAATTGGCTTGAGAACACATGTGCAAGTGATGAAGGACGGGTGTATGAACTGTATTTGGACCGGGTTCGGTGTGCAGCCGGATCTGATGACTGTGTGCAACTTATGCAGGTGCTAACCACGAAACCATAGTACGAGTAGAACACGTTTGTGAATGACCGTTTTAGTGCCACCTAAGTATACGGATCTGCCGGTATAATCCGGTTAGGATTTTCTTTTGTGAGGCAACGTAGTGCCATCATATGTCTTACGGTGCATCGCCACCGTACTACACTTTATAAATTTTTTTCTGTGAAGAAATCATTCATGACTAACTTTAAACTAAAAATGGAAGTTGGAAAACACATATTAGTTAATGAACTCTTCATTTGAACCAAGCTTCGAAGGGGAGAATAGATATGCTTCTATGATTCTCAAAAACAGAGTGCTCTGTTCTGGAAGAAATTTTTGCTGGACTTTCACAGAGAATAACTCTGAGTAGATTTACCCAATATAGGTTTATGATACAGTTCTGAAAAGGTTTTTAAGTTCTATACAACTTATTTGTAGACCTCGACCGCAAAATCACACGCCAAATTGGTTGAATATCCAGTTGAATGCAATCTGTTCAGAAAACAGGACAGATGCAAACCTCCCTGGATGTTTTTGTATAACACTTATAACTTTCTGTAGAAAAATACCTAAGTAGCTTATGATATACTGGAAAGGTTATGAAATATACAACATTGTTGTTTGTTCATATTCTTAATGTATTTGCATATACAACTGTGATAAATACAGCCACATACAAAAGAGATGCTGGCAACTTTTATCCAGGAATCCTATCAAATTTGAAAAATCATTACTTTTGATCCAGAATTTATATAGAGGCATTTGAATACTCGTTGGAAAGATATTAAAGTTAATTTTAACTTTGGTATTCAACTTGAGTTATGAAAATGCTTTTAGCTGGATCAAAATCTAGATTTAGTGCATCAAGGTCTGTTCTGGACAGAGAAGAAGAAATTGAGTGATGCCGTGCAGGCCAGCACAAATTATGTGCCCCCAAAAGAACGGGTTGGTGTTCCGAATGCCATTCGGTGAAATGGAGGCCCCTGTACGATTAACTCCTCAGAGGTTGATTGCTGGTCAAGTACCACAACTTGCACCACCTCCATAGCAGCAGCATCAGACGGTGGTTTGTGCTCCACCGCTGCAGCTATATGTATCTAGCTTCCAACCACAAGTTAAAAAGAGCCGGAGAGACATCCGTGCTCCATTTGTGGTCGGACGGGCCATTATTCTAGGTATTTTATGGAGTGAATTCAAGTCTGCGGGTCACCATACTTTCAATGATCAGACCCATACCTGTATCTACAGAAAAGAGGGCAGACAAAGGGCAACATTCACTACACTGTGAGTAATGATATTCCGGAAGGAGAAGCGGCATTAGCAGATATGTTTTCTCTGAATTAGCTACCGGTATTAATTCTCTTCGACTCCGGTGCCACACCTAGCTTTGTTAGTCAAACTTTTGTGGCTCAACATTAGCTCCAAACAACTTTTACAAAGAGGCAATACTTCATATCTTCGTCGGGGAAGCATTACAACAAGTGATGTTGTTTTCCAAACACCTCTTTGTTTGGGGGTTCGACTATAACCCACGACCCTCCTTATTCTTGGGGTCTGAAGATCGACATTGTTTTGGGGATGTCGTGGTTGAATTACCACAATGCGGTTCACAACATTAGTTTTCGAACCTTTAAGCTCAACACCCCACAGCACGGTCTTCATACATTATTTCTGGGCGCCAGTCGACAACAGATTGCAATATTGAACCACTCAGAAACTGTTAAGATAGAGGACAGTCCGGTGGTACGTAAATTTCAGGAGGTGTTTCCCAATTGTTTACCGGGCATACTGCCCAAACGGGATGTAGAGTTCAAGATTGAACTTGCGCCGGGAACACCACCGAGTTCACGAAGGCCGTACGAAATGGCACCCAATGAATGGGCAGAATGGAAGACGCCACTGAATGACCTTATGAGCAAAGGTGTTGTACGACTGATTTCATCACCTTGGGTTAGTTCAATATTGTGTGTAAAGAAGAAGCACGAAACACTACGACTTTGTGTGGTGTTCGTCCGCTTAACACTGTGACAATCAAGAACAAGTACCCGTTACCACAGATCAACATATTGTTTGATCAGTTGGTCAAAACAAAGATCTTTCCAAAATAGACTTAATATCAGGGTACCATCAGATTAAGATGCGGGTTGATGATATTCCGAATACAGCTTTTCGACGAGGTACAGGCTTTATGAGTACCTTGTCGTGTTCGTTGGCCTCATCGATGCTACAGCTCAGTTCTTGTACCTGATGAACTCGGTATTCATGCCGGAGTTGGACAAGTTTGTCGTGGTCTTCATCGACGACCTACTGGTTTAGTCCAAGTAGGAGGAAGAACACGAGAGGCATCTGCGTATAGTCTTGCAACGGCTGCGGGATCACAAGCCATACGCGAAACTCAGCAAGTGCGAATTCTAGATATCACAAGTACTTTGTCTCTGGCATATCATCTCAGCGAAGGGCATCGCTGTAGACCCGAGTAAGATCGCACAAGTGCTGCATTGGAAGTCCCCGAGGTTTATTCACGAGGTACAGAGTTTCCTTGGACTCACGGGATATTATCGGAGGTTCATTCCGAACTTCTCGAAGATTGCCAAGCCTATGACAGAGCCGCTTAAGAAGACTACCAAATATGTTTGGAGTCCAACATGCGAAGCAGCATTCGAGGCATTAGTGAAGCACTTAACATCAGCACCGGTTTTGGCACAGCCAGGCACAACAAAACCGTTCGATATGTAGTGCAATGCATCCGGTATTGGGCTCGGATGTGTTCTAATGCAAGACCGAAGGGTGTTCGTGCATGGATCACGGCAGCTCATAATCCATAAGCAAAATTATCCAACTTTTGACCTAGAACTCGCTGCCGTGATACTTGCACTCAAAATGAGGAGGCACTACCTACTCGATAACCTCGTGCATTTTATATACCGATCACAAAAGCCTCAAGTACATATTCACTCAGAAAGAGATGAACATAAGGCAGTGAAGATGGTTAGAGTTGATAAAGGATTACGAAATAGAGATCCATTATCACCACGGCAAGGCTAACGTGGTGGCGAATGCGTGAGTCGCAAGTCACATGTTCATAATCTAACCATCACCACGTTGGAAGAGAGCATGCCACCATTACGTGTGGTTCCCCATAGAGCTCTCTACAATTTAGCTTTTATCCCCACCATCCGTGAAGAAAGGGTGGCAGCCCAGAAACATGACAAGGGCATGTCACATTTGTGGAGACGTATAGACAGTGGGGAGCAAAAATGTTTCCGGAAGGACGGAGACGACGTCCTGTGGTTTAAGGACAGAATCGTCGTACTCCGCAACCCGGAATTTAGGAAGAAAATTTTTGGACGGGGTTCACTTGTCAAAGTTTCTATTCACCTCGATTCATCGGTCCATTCCAGGTTTTGGAAAGATGTGGCTCCGTTGCATACCGGCTAGAATTACCAGCGATATTCACCGGTGTGTACGACATCTTCCCCATTTCTCAGCTGAGGAAGTGCCTCAAGTGTTCAATCACCATTCAGCTAGGGAATATCGAGGAACTGAAACCAGATCTCACACATTAGGGGGGGACTGGTTCAGATTGTCGACATAAAGGACCGAACCACACGCGACCATACGTTGTGGTTCTATAAAGTTTTATGGAATGGTTACTCTAAGGATGAAGCGACATGGGAGAGCGAAAGATTTCTTCGCGCCAATTATCCCGACTTTTGATATCGCACATCCTATAACTCTTTCCACCATCCTCTCTCTCATTTTTACTTTGTAATCTCGGGACGAGATTCCTTTTAAAGGGGGGGATATAAAGGTCCCAAAATTTTGAATAAAAAGGGACTGAAGTTTGAGCACCATTTGGTTTCAAGTTATGAATATTTGGACTTGTTTAAATTTTTCCACATATGATGACACACATGAGTGTCCCACCACTCTAGCCTAGGATCAATTGAGTGTTGGGGGACAAAGTTATTTTAAAACCCATGTGTAAGCTCTCATGTGCAAAGGGAAATGGGATTCAGATTTTTAAACTCAAATTTCAAATGAGGGCAACAATAGGAATGCAAACTGTTGTGATCAAAACCTCATTTGCAGCAGCCAAACAAAAGATCAGGTTTCATATTTGAATTCTTTAGGTCCAAATTAGGGGGTAGGCAAAGTCTCATGAATTTAAATAGACCTAAATGTACAATGAATTCAAATACATATTTGAATTTGGATGAATTGTGCCCAATTATCCAAAGGCAGTTAAGTTTTCGACTACACACAAGTGAATTTCATCATTTGCAAAATGTGGAGATATTTTGGAGAGTTTGATTTCAACATATAAAACAAAGTTAAGGCATAGGAATTGCTTGATCATGTGTCACATGAAATAATGAACTCCAAAGTGGTCATGTGAGGGAGTTAAAAATCTTCTTGAGCCCATGCTTAACACAGTTTGACATGAGGAAAGAAATTCACTCCATCAATCTCATTCATGTGCACATCCTTTGTGAGTAGAAGATGAGGGAGATTTAAACACAAATTTGAATCGTTTAAAAGGATTCATGATCAGATTTCCTAAATGCAATCGAGTGAATTCACCAATGCATTCCTCAAGTATTCAAGAGTTTAAGTTCCAAGTTTGGAGGATTTTGGAGCTCATCTACCATTTATTTGAAGGAATATTTGCGAGCACATTCAAATTCAAATTTGAATTTGGAAACTGAACCAAATGTGCTCAATTTTGAAATCAGATTTCATATTCAAATTCCTCACATTATGTCTAGCCTATCCTCCAAATTTGGTGAGATTTGGACAACGTTTGCATGGGAATCTCAAAGCACAGTGGGGAAATCAAATAAAAGAGGCCGGACCCACATGTCATACACCACAATTCAACAACCGACTCTGTTTTTCTCCTGGACGTGCGCGCGCTCGACAGCAGCTGCTCGACCTCGCTCGGTGGCTCGCCAGCTTCTGCTCTCCCGAGGCTCGCCTCGCTCTTATCCTCCACGTGCGTAGCACATCGCGAGTTCTTCTCCTCACTCGTAGCTCACCTCGCCCTGTTCCTTTCTCCCCGCAAGCAGTGTGCCTCGCTCGGTTATCCCGATATACACCATCGGCTGATCGTCGAAGGATCACGATCTCTACAGCAAAGAGAAGCGCTAACGCATGCTCTAGCCGGCTAGCACGTTTCTTCCACGGACCCGTACTCATTTGGGTGTGGGAATTCGAAGTTTCGGCCTTGCACGGTGGGAAGCGAAGGAAACTCGGGCTCGGTCGCCGTGGACAGCCCACACCGAGGGGGATCAAGCTAAAGCAAGCTTACGCATCGGTGCGGTGACCTTATCTGCTCACGCCCGAGGCTCAGCCTTAACAATTGATCACAGAGAAAGAATTTGGAGATTTTCTCCCGGGCGGTACAAACCGACACCGAGGTATGAGTTTGTGAAATTCGGTATAAATTCTTGATGATTATGATTCAAACATTGCACACAAGTTCCTCACTAGCTATAGTACCTCCTACCTCGATCCTAAGTCGAGAAATTAAGGGTAGAGCGAGAATTCCACGTTCTTGCCACGGGAAAGCTTTTGGGTCAAGTCGGCCGCACGGTGCCGATGGGGTTAGAGTGCTCGCCGGAACCCTAATCGTTGCTGACACCGGTGCGCAAGGTTTTCTGGCGATCTACGGCCGCCGGCGATCCTCCCAACGTGTTCAGCGGGCTAAATAATGGTGGGGCGGTGAGCAGGGGGTCGGGAGATGGACGGGAAGGAAAATCCGGCGACCCTCGCCGGAGGGCACCGCCGCTCAAGTCTCTGGCGCGAGGTTGAAGAATATAGCTGACGGGTGGGACCCACAATCAGCGTTTAAACATTTCTAGAATTTCCAGTTTCCAGTTTAAACTTTGGAGAGCCACAACTTTGTCTAGGAGTGTCCAAAAATTGTCAAATAATTTTTGTTGGATTCCTCTCATAGAGTACTATCCAGGGGTGCAGCCCAATATTTATGAAAAATTCTTGGATTTGGCTCATTAATTCATATAATGAAAATATTTTAGGATTTATTCCAGGAGTTATGTTAATGGAAAATTCCAAATTTTGGGAAGCATATTCTTCCAAAAATACTGGAACTATAGTAAAAGTTTCAGAGGCATTGGACCTCATTTGTTTGGCCAAATGTGGTGTTAATTCCTTATGTCTCTAAAAATTGGAAAATAGAACAGAGCTCATTTTCAGATTTCCCCAATTCATGTAAAGATCATATCTTTGTGTAGGAACCTCCAAATTTAGTGATTCAAATTGGGTTAGATTCATATTGAAATACTCTATCCAAATATGCAACCCAATTTGTATGAAAGTAAATGACCAATTCTGGAAAATTATTTGAAACTTATAGGTAAAAGAATTATAGAGGGAGTTTGGTTTATCCAAAAGTACTCAAATTTTGCCAGAACGATCCTTAGGATTTTATTGAACTCATGTAAAAATTTCAGCTTATTTGGAGTTGCATTGTGTGGTATAATTCAGATTTCAATGTACTGTATTCAACTGAATACAGAGACTTTTCAGAAACTGTCTCAGAGTTGAAAAAATCATTTCTGGGCAATTCTTAGCTCCAAAATCCTACGAAAATTCGTGCAGACTCTATGAACTATAATTGAAATTTTAGTTCACTAAGTTGGGCATGAACGTGTGAGTTAATTCAGAATTAATTTCTTTTTTCTTAATTGCTTAGGGAATTGTTCTGAATAAAACACTCAATGAAAAGTGTTCATTTTTGGTACAGAACACTTTCATGTGACCAGGAATTCACAAGAAAACTTTCCGCTCAAATTGAGCCTTGGATCTTCCTGTCCTTGTTCTCCAATCTTATGGATATGAGTAAAACATAGGGATTAGTGGAGGAATTATGAGAGACCCAATTTCCTCCCACATTACCTGCAATTTGTCAAGCTAAGTCCCTGTGTAGTGTATGACTCCCTGTAAAATTTTCGAAGTAATTGGAGATAAGGATCTTTAGTTATGTCCAAATCATTCTAGCAACTTATATGTTCATTAGGAAATTGGCTAGGGATGTAATGAAACATCTAAGGTAGATTTAGTTCCTTTGAGTTATTTGCACAACAGAGGCAACAACATCATCCAAGGATCTCCACGGAGCCTCTGTTTTTAAGAAGTTTTAATCTCTAAAGTCTTTAAATTGCATTATAAAAAATTACGCGTATACATGTCGATAGGGTTCACGACGGAGGAGTTTGACGGAGTCATCCCTTGACGTGCGGATCAGTTGAGGAAATTCAGAAAGATCAAGGGATTGAAGATCACTAACTGTTATTATATACAACTACCCTGCAAAACAGGCAAGCTCCGGTTTACATTAACCCTTTTTATAAATTTTACTGTTTTGAGAATTTACTTTGAACACCCACTTAATTTTTGCATTAGAGTATTGTTTGAAACCCAAATGCAAAGCCAAGAAAACCATGTGTTGTGATTAGGTTTGTCAACCCTGTTTAGCTACTGCAATGCTAAGATAGTGTAGGATTCGATACAAGTCGAGCAGTTGGAGCTACTCGTGAGAATAGGCTAGAGGCACATTGCTCGGGTAAAGATAGCAAATGAAACACATGGCAATAAAAATGAGACCGAGCGGAGAGTTAGGGCAGCAGGACTTTGGGGCCTGGGTGCCATAGCTCCGCTTGTGTCGATTGAGGATCGAGCCGTGTGTGGGACTGTTGAACAAGCTAGAACAGTACCGAAGACCTAGCGGATATATGGGAACTAGGAAACCGATGTAACTCGGGTAACATGGTATTGAGGCATTGCTTGTTGTCCAGAGGGTAGGTTGAGAGCTTGAGGTGTAAATCGGCTGGCGGCACTGCGAATGCGCGTGCAGAGACCTCTTGCTCGGGACGATAGGACCAGTTCAATATTTGGCTAACGGGTGAAAGGTGGTTGCGTACGACGTCCGTGATGGTTGCTGTAGGCAACATCGGGTACGGGCGTACATGACGGGTTATTCAGGTAACCCTGCAGGTGTAAATCAATTATAATCGCTGTCCCTCGGAGTCAGTGAGTACCACTTGTTCACTGTACCTTGACTTAGAAAGAACAGGCTAGATACATGTTAAAATGTTGCTGATTGAAAGATGGACTTTGATTGTTAATGATTTGCTGCAGTTTAGAGCTAACTAAAGTTACTTTCAACCTTAGGCGAAGCACATGAGAGAAATGCCTTTCTTGTTTGATTGCGGCTCTCTTATGTGTCTCGGCATGAGGTTTTCTCCACACTTGCTGCTAAAACTTGAAAGTAATAGAAAACTAAATAGGCGTGTCTTTTGCAACTTACCTTCCCATTTCACATTGCAATCCTAGCATTTAGAGTTACATGTTTAGGTGAGACGGGTCAGTCTTGCTGAGCCTATGTGTTCACGCTTGCTATATGAGTGGTTTTGCAGGGTAACCTCGGTGCTATTGAGAAGGTTGTCCGGTGAGACTCGGAGACTTCTGAGTCGTTTAACATCTGGAGAACCCAGCCGCTGCCGTATGACTTCGTGTTGCTTGCAAGAAGAGTCCACGGGCTGGACCTCTTCTCGAGTGCTTAGTAAATATGAAACGTGAGATAGACTAGTCTTCCGTTGTAGTTATTTGATGTTAATTATTTACAAAGAAACATTTGTAAGCTTCCGCTTTTGATTTATGTAATACATGTTGCCTTATATGTGTGATGTTGGGTGTCGCGTATCACGGCACCACCAAATGCGATCCCCGGGCTAGTGGCACGACCCCATGAGTGAACGGGCGGCGTGGTCCCTCTCAGCCTCGCTTGAGGCTTAACGCACTACAAAGGTCATCTTTTTCAAAAATTCGGAGAGGAACGAGTTAGTAGCCCATATAAGGATGTTATTAGTATAGAGAAAGTGGCATACTAACCTGTTTTCTTATGTCAGAAAATCGTGCATCTCGGGATACTTTATGTCTTGGGGGGTGCACGTAAGTGCTGTCCACCAGTGCGCACAAGCTGAAGGGTGGAGCCCCACGGGTGGCAGTTAACCCGACCTGCTTTAATATCCTCTACAACTCTTCATGTCGTTTGGGGTATTCGAGCAACGCCTTTCTCTGGCGTGCTTCGGGCAAGTTTGGGAGACCCCATCCCATGGTCAGTAACGTGAACACGTAGCTCAAGGCGTGTTTAGCTTGAGAACACCCGGGCGAGTGATGACGGCAGGGTGTATGAACTGTATGGATATCAGGCTCGATGTGCAGCCGAGTCTGACGATTGTATGAGTTATTTGCAGGTAGTCTAACCATGAAACAGTAGACGTGTAGCATCCGTGTGCGAGAGACGTTTAGTGCCACTGAACTAACGAATTGAAAAATACAGTAGAGTTGAAACTGTCCAGAAAACAGGGCAGAGCCAACACTCTCGGTAACTCTCTGTACATTGAGCATAACTTCCTGCATAAAAATCCAAAAATAGAAAATGAGGTAGTTCTGAAAATTTCATGAGATGGATTACAACTTTGTAACAGAAAGTTTTGTCAAATTTGGTGTAGAATTAACTGGAATTCTTGGATCAAATCAGTACCTCAAGCGGGGAGGTGCTGTCCAATTTTCTCCAGAGATTCTGTCAACTTTGATATCCCATAACTTTTGAACCACGACAGATATTAGGCCAAGCAAATACTTTCTGTAAATATATTGAATATATATTTAACTTTTATGTTGAGCTCCAGAATTTTTTTTGCTTTAGCATGGCCTAAATCAGGTTGAAATGGAAACTGGTCAGGGCTGTCATCTTGGACAGCAGATCAGCAGTCAAATTTGTTTAAAGTTTGAACTATGTTTCCAGTTTTTATGAGTTAAATGACATGTTTTATGTTATAACTCAATGGTTTACTGTTCAAATAAATATTTGACATTTCTCAAATATATTTCTACAGATGACAGCGGATAGACGATTGGAGAATGGGTGGGTGGTATCCCACTGTTCTCACCGCAGCGGTTATCCGTAAGTGTTGAAGCAAATGCTTCAATATTTCGGATATGTGGAGACGCTGCAGTATCTCACCAAGGAAGAAGGCGAGGAGGGAAACAAGATGTGGATGATCCATGTCAAAGTTCCTGCAGGACCCACGCCACCCGGTTGGGCGCCGTTCACCGTTACGGTGAGAGGTAGACAGCCGGAAGGGATGTGGCAGGTGGCAGCTCGCGACACCATGTCGCGTTTCTTCCAACTACACATGAGAGCTATGGAGGGCACTCCAAACACGCTCATTCCGGTGCAGGGATGAGCTAATCATGTGTGGGGTGAAAGGTACATGGAGGCAACAGATCCGGGTTGCCCAAGGTACAACCTTACGGAGGCGAACCTCAGCCTCCAGTTGAGGGCATGAAAAGCCGTGATGGACAGCCAAGCTTTTCATTCGGATTGTCTTGCTGCAAAGCTAAAGTAGAGCACCAGCCGTGGAGACCATTTTGAGAGTGCTCACAGTGCACTCCGCAGTGTTCTCCTTCTGACGATAAAGCGACTGAACGAACAACAAAATCAATTGCATCGTCTGAAGAAGGCGAGAAAGAAAAGCCATGTCGACATCACAGCTTTACAACAACAAGTGCAAACTCTGACCCAGCAGAATGAGGTCCTCACTCAAGAGCGGGATGACTCTATTGAGGAGGGGCAAGGCTGGGAAGAGGACTACAACCAGGCCATTGACGAGGTGCACGCGTTACAAGACCTCGTGCCTCCGGTAATGGGCCTACCGGTGGTAGGTGCCTTACCCGTGGTTTTGGGTCTTCAGGCAATGGAGGAACCTGAACCGGAAGAGGAGGTCATGGACCCGGAGCCACCAGCAGAGGTAGCGGAGGAGGACGACCGCAGGAGGTTGTGTTCTACTCCAAGTAGTGGGTTACCGTTGCCAAGTAGGGCAGCGAGGGTGATGTAACAAAAACTTTTGTAATCGGTGACCTGTTGTGTAGACAGTAGTATATGTATAGGTAGTGAAGACATGAGCACGACTTCTCGGACACCCGAGAATAATATATGTGAATGTTGTGCAAGTTATTCATGTGTCACTTCAATACCTACTGTTTCATATGGAATTTTAAGTATGACATGTGCTGATCGCTGCTGTTTTAAATTTCAGAATGACTCGCTCTCGTGCCAACCCAGACGTTGGGGGTTCCAGTCAGGGGGGAGAGGCCTCCCAACAGCCTCCCGAGGGTTCCTTGGGACAGCAACAACAGCAACAGCAACAACCGCCACCGCCACCCCCAACGGTTACTTTGGCCGACATCGTTGCTTCGATGGCGGGTTCTCATCAGCAGCACACGGAGTTGCTGCAGACCCTTATTGCGAATACGTCTCGACCAGAGAGGCGTCAAGATCGTGAGGAGCGCCAACAAAGCTCCTACTCCGACTTTCTGGCTACTCATCCCCCCAGTATTCTCAAGGGCAGATGAACCCATCGATGCGGACAACTGGCTCCACACGATGGAGATGAAGTTCGGGCTGCTCCAAGTGAGTGAGCAACGCAAGACTCAATTCGCGGTCCAACAGCTTCAGGGATCTGCGAGCGCTTGGTTGGCAAATTTCTGCGCCTCGCAACCCACTGAGCGAGTTATGACCTGGGTAGAGTTCAGGACGGCCTTCAGGGCCTATCACATACCGCCGGGTATCATGAAGAGGAAGACACAGGAGTTCCTATGCCTGCAGCAAGGAAGCAGGAACGCGCTGGAATACTCCAGGGCATTGAATGATCGTGCGCTTTACGCTTCTTATCATGCAGGTACCGACGAGAAGAAGCCGGATCATTTATACCAGGGGCTGAACCCGCTCCTGAAGGACAAGCTGGTGATGTTCAATCGCGGCAGCCTCAATGATATTATTGATGCTGCGATTGTTCAAGAGTACTTCAACAAGGAGTTAGCGGCGGCGGAAAGGAAGAGAAGCGCGCAGCAAAGCAGCGGAGAAGGAGGTGGTCCTTCTCAAAAATACCAGATGGTGAATCGCCCACCATCGGGTCCACGCTGGCAGCCACCACAGAGGCCGATGCCATTCCGCAGTCGGCCATATTCTCCACCGGCATTCAGGCCGGCCCTGCCAGTACCACCTCCGCAACAACAACAGCAGCAGCGGGCGATACCGTGTGCGTATGCACCTCAGCAGCGCATGCCGGGTTTTCGTCCCCCAAGCACCGGCCAGGTAGCAGCCACATGCTACAAATGTGGTCGCCCAGGACACTTCGCTAACAACTGTCCTGAGAGGCAAGGCGGCAGAGTGGCTCCGCAGTTTCCGGGGAGGAATCAGCCCCGGAACCCCACTAATGTGCGGCGGGCAAACCCTAGGCCCGGCACCGTCCACCAACTTGCCATAGAGGACGTGACGGAAGGAGAGGCAATCCATGCAGGTATGTTCCAACTCCACCAGCATCCCGCCATAGTATTGTTTTATTCAGGCGCCACACATAATTTTATTAGCCAAGCTTTTATTGCTAAACATGCAAATACTACCCACCGAAAGTCCATATTTGATTTGTTCACCGGGTGGTAAGATTTCAGCAAGCATGATGGTCTCTAAAGTACCATTATGCTTAGCAGGTAGAGTGTACCCTACGTCTCTCATAGTTTTTGAGGGACAGAAGGTCGATGTCATCTTAGGGATGTCGTGGTTAACCCGCCACGGCGCTGTTTTAGACACCGTCCTCCTAGTCGTGCATCTACACTCAGAAATGCACGAGTCACATTCATTATTTCTAGACAGTACGGAAATAAAACTTCCAAGTGTATATCAATCCACAACAATCAGATTGCAAGACATTCCAGTAGTCCGTGAGTTCCTTGATGTATTCCCGGATGATTTACCGGGGATGCCGCCCGACCGAGAGGTGGAGTTCAAGATTGAACTTGCACCGGGAACCATGCCAATATCCCGAAGGCCGTACAAGATGGCGCCCAAGGAATTGGCTGAACTGGAGACACATTTGACGGACCTGCTGGAGAAGGGTTTTGTTAGGCTGAGCTCCTCTCCATGGGGCTGTTCGGCATTATTCGTGAAGAAGAAAGACGAAACATTGCGGCTTTGCATGGACTATCGTCCACTAAACGCCGTAACCATCAAGAACAAGTACCCGTTGCCACGGATCGACATGTTGTTTGATCATTTGGTCGAAGAAAAAATCTTTTCCGAGATTGACTTAAGATCCGGGTACCATCAGATTAAGATACGGGCTGAGGACATTCCGAAGACGGCTTTCAAGACGAGGTACGGGCTTTATGAGTACCTGGTCATGTCCTTCGGCCTCACCAACGCTCCAGCTCATTTCATGTACTTGATGAATTCCGTATTCATGCCAGAGCTGGACAAGTTTGTTGTGGTCTTCATCGATGACATATTAGTATATTCCACGTCGGAGGAAGAACACACGAAGTATCTGCATATAGTCTTGTAACGGCTGCGGGATCACAAGCTATACGTGAAATTCAGCAAGTGCGAATTTTGGATATTGCAAGTGCCTTTTCTCGGGCATATTATCTCAGCGGAGGGCATCGCTGTAGTTCCGAGTAAGATCACACAAGTGCTGAATTGGAAGTCCCCGAGAACTGTTCATGAGGTATGGAGTTTCCTCGGACTCGCGGGATATTATCGGAGGTTCATTCTGAACTTCTCGAAGCTTGCCAAGCCTATGACAGAGCTGCTGAAGAAGGCTACCAAATATGTCTGGAGTCCAGCATGTGAAGAAGCGTTCAAGGCAGTAGTGAAGCACCTAACATCAGAACCGGTTTTGGCACAGCCAGACACAACAAAACCGTTCGATGTGTATTGCGATGCATCTGGCATTTGGCTCGGATGTGTGTTGATGCAAGACTGAAGAGTGGTCCCGTATGGATCACGGAAGCTCAGAAACCATGAGCAGAATTATCCAACTCATGACTTAGAACTCGCTGCCGTGGTACTCTCACTTAAGATGTGGAGGCACTACCTACTCGGTAACCTCGTGCATCTATATACAGACCACAAAAGCCTCAGGTACATATTCACTCAGAAAGAGCTGAACATGAGGCAGCGAAGATGGTTGGAGTTGATAAAGGATTACGAAATAGAGATCCATTATCACCCCGGCAAGGCAAACGTAGTGGCGGATGCGCTGAGTCGCAAGTCACACGTCAACAATCTGACCATTACACCGTTGGAAGAGAGCGAGCCACCACTGCATGTGATTCCACACGGAGCTCTCTATAACTTATCTTTGATCCCCACCATCCGTGAAGAGATAGCGGGAGCTCAGAAACATGACAAGGGCATGTCGCATTTGCAGAGATATATAGACAGTGGGGAGCTGAAATGTTTCCAGAAAGACGGAGACGGCGTCCTATGGTTCAAGGACCAGATCGTCGTACCCTGTAACCTGGAGTTACAATCTTTGATGAGGCTCACTTGTCAAAGTTTTCTATTCACCCCGGCAGCAACAAAATGTATCAAGAACTCAGAAGCATGTTTTGGTGGACACGGATGAAGCGGGAGATCGCAAAGTACGTGTCCGAGTGTGATACATGTCGAAGGGTGAAGGCAGATCACCCGAGGAAACCGGGATTGCTACAACCACTGGGCGTTCCTGCCTGGAAGTGGGAAGATGTGTCATGGACTTCATCGTCGATTTACCCACCACTTTTCATAAGCATGATTCTGTGTGGGTGATCATCGACCGGCTCCCCAAAGTTGCCCATTTCATCCCGGTCAACACAAACTACAATGCCAAGAAGTATGCTGAATTGTACATCTCACGGATCCTATGCTTGTACGGGATGCCCCGCACCATCATATCGGACCGGGGCACTTTATTTGTGTCCTGTTTTTGGGAGCAGCTACACGCTGCATTGGGGACAAATCTGATCCGTAGTTCAGCGTACCACCCGCAGACGGATGGGCAAACCGAGCGGGTAAATCAAATTTTAGAAGATATGCTACGAGCTTGCGCTATCAACCACGGTAAGAATTGGGATGATCACTTACTGTTGGCCGAGTTCTCGTACAACAATGGGTACCAAGCCAGCATCAAGATGGCACCTTACGAGGCACTATACGGGAGAAAATGAACACCACTGAATTGGTGTGAGTGTGGAGAAAGGGTCACCTTCTGGATTGATCTTGTCAACAACGCGGAGGAAATGGTTTGGCAGATTCAAGTGACCCTAAAAGCCGCTCAATCCTGACAAAAACAGTATGCGGACGGGAGAAGATGCCCATGACAGTTCGAAGTCGGGGATCACGTATATCTACGTGTGTCTCCAATGAAGGGCGTGAACAGATTCGGGGTGAGAGGAAAGTTGGCACCCCAATTCATCAGTCCATTTCAGATTACGGAAAGATGTGGATCGGTAGCACACCGGCTCGATTTACCATAAGCACTTTCCGGTGTGCACGACGTCTTTCACATTTCCCAGCTGAGGAAGTGTCTTAAGATATCAACTACCATTCAGCTGGAGGATATTGAAGAACTGAGACTGGATCTCACGTATCGGGAGGAAACAGTTCAGATCATTGATGAAAAGGCGCGAACCACACGCAACCGTATGTTGTGGTTCTACAAAGTTCTATGGAGTAATCACTCCGTAGATGAAGCGACATGGGAGAGCGAAGGATTTCTTCGCGCTAACTACCCCGACTTTTTCACGTCGCATATATGGTAATTTTCCACCATTCTCTCTCTCATTTTCATCTTATAATCTCGGGACGAGATTCTTTTAAGGGGGAGGAATGTAAGGGCCTAAGTTTTTGGCACACATCCAAAGTGTTCATCACACCACACACACCTGATTTGAGGAAAAGATATGAACACATTTGAAGAGCAAGTAAACACCATCAACATGGTCATTATAGAATAAACTCACAAAATGCAAAAGTGGCAATTACCACATGCACCATATAGGGGCTGAGCATATGAAAAACTCAAACACCTTGCTAGGAATGCTCATGCCAAATTTCACCCAAATCCAAAACCCTTTTGAGGTATTTTTCGGTATAACTAGAAAGAGGCTAGTTTGAACTCAAATTTAAATTCAAACTATTTTTATCCCATGATTTCAAAAGTGGGATCCATATTCACACTCAGCACATTTTTGTGAGCTTACACACCAATTTTCACTCCATTTGGAGTTGATCCTGACATGAGCTAAGTTTAGCAAATTCAAACTCAATTTGAATTTCAAACTGCATATGTGCTGAAAATATATTCAAACACCTCACAATTTGAATTCTATCAACGTCAAATGGACATTTGGTAGATAATTCAGATTATAGATGGTATTAGGGGGATTACTGTTTAGAGCAGTAGAGGGAAGTTAATTTCAGAGGTTAAAACTGGAGTGGGACCCACATGTCAGCTTCACTAAACATTTCAACCGACTGAAGAGCCGAGCTCGGTTTCTTGCACGTGATTCAGCAGCCACCATGGCGAGCATCGGCAAGGACAGCAGCTGGTTGCCACCCCTGGCCACTGAACCACCTCGCTGCCCTTCTTATACCCGCAGCCGAGCTGACCCGAGGCAGCACCGATCAGTCTTCGCCTCTCGCAGAAGAAAAACATTGCCTCGCCGCCGCTCTCTCGGACTTGATCGGAGAGCCAGTTATCACAGCCTCCCCACTCCCTCCAAGTTGCAAAACGGTACTAGAGACTCTCCTCTTCCTTCCCCGTCGTAAGAACTAGCCGAGTTCGGTTGATCTTGCCCCACACCGAAGGTTTTTCCGATGACCTAAAGTTTTCCTCACCTCGGGCTCCCGTGGACAGCCTCAACGGGAAGGTGTCACGCCCAAGCTAAGCCATCCCCGGACGTGTTAGGGTCTGGTGTTGCTCACCCCCGAACCACAGCCCGAGTGTTTGATCACAGACAATGAATTTCAGTTTTCCCTTCTATTCGGCGCAGACCAACCTTCGGGTGCGGATCCACCAAAGTCTAGTTCCATAGTTGTTTAGAGATTGGTTAGAAAAATAATAACATACTTTGTTATTTATGAGATTAGATGAGACTTTTACAGCAGCGATGAATGCTGCAATTTGTAGTCTGTGATGTAAGGTTCCTGTGGCTGTATGCAATGTTGTAGAGGCCGGAATACAGTTTCCAATATCTAAAAAAAGCAGCAAGTAGATGTTATTCGTGCAACCCTATCACCACCAGCTGTGCACATAATATCTCCACCTTGTGTTAATTGAAAGCCGAGGATTTCTTTAGCACGAAACTGTCATGAAGCTGAGCAGAGCTACAACCTTGTGTCGTCTCACAAATGCTCAGATCAGCACCATGAACATTCGAAGAAAGTTCTTTCAAAAGATGGCAGGATTAATTATGCTGCTATTGAAGACATTGTAGAAAGTGAACCAGTTTTAGCGTGCAAGTTCACCTTACATGAACAACCTACTTTCATTTTATTCGACTCCGATGCCACCCACAACTTTATTAGCATAGACTTTGTAAAAGTCCCAAAAACATGTAAATGGAAAACTTGAGTGGTGAACAAAGTTGAGTTCAAATTCAAGAAATGGGACTTGCAAAAACTTTTCTAAACATGTGAATGTGGTCATGTGCAAGCACATCATTTAAAGTCCACTTTGAATTCAAATGTTCATTTAAATGCAAAGGTTGTCATTTTAAAAGAAGTATGCAAACTGTGGTTGTAAACCTCCCCTTTATAGCTTCCAAACTAAATGTTTGAATTCATATTTGAATTCTTGAGGTCCAAATTATGAGGAAGGCAAATTTTGAGAAGATTTGGAAGTACTTTGATATTCATGTCAAAGAGGCTTTGAATTTCCTTGAAATTTGATTTCAAATTCGAAACTGAAGTAAACTGTGTTGATTTCCCAGATGGAGATCAATTTTGAACTCCTTATGACTGAAGTTTGCAATATGCCAAAATTTGAGATATTTGGGGGAAAAAAGCAGTGGGACCCACTTGTCAGTGAGAGGGGATGACATACAACTGAAGGAATTCTTCTTTCCTCTGTTCCCACTTGAACCAGCCGGCTGCTGAACAGAGCGCGCGCCACCGAGGGTCGATGCAGCGGACACCTCCTCGCTCTCTCCTCGCGGTGGCGACAAGCTTGGCCGTTTGCCTACCGTTCGGCGTGATCTTCTGCTCACAAACGGAAGCAACTCGGTTTTGCTCTCTCTCTCTCAAGCAGAAACTAAACCCAACACCGCCGCCGCCTGTGTAGGAACTGGGAAACCCCGAAAACGTGCGTGCAACGCCTCCGCGAGCTGCAAAACGGCAAAGCTTGGTTGTCCTTCACCTCCTCAGCGCGAAAACCCGCAGCTCCCGGTGTTCCTCACCCTACAACAGTTGGTGTTGCGGCAACCCGAGAATAACCAATGAGCAAGCTCACATGCACAGTTCACCACAGTGGGTTTCACGCTGAAGCAAAGATGCTCAGAGGTGCGCTGGACCACCGTGGTGTTTCTCCCCGAAGCTCAGCTCGAACAGTGATCTCTAGCGGCCGAATTCGGAGTTTTTCTCCTGGTGCACCACCACGGACCCTTCAGTAAGGATCTCCAAAATTCGCGCTTAATTCTCACTTAGGGATCACAAAATCGTGTACAAATGAGCTAGACTCGTTGGCGATCCAATTTCCTTCACAACCGTAGCTTGAATCCGACTGTGAGCGGGCTATTTCAAGCATTCCTGAGCTCAAACACGGCAGACACCTTCGGGCACACAGTCAAACCCTAGTAGCCACTGTTCCCGAGCTAGATTGTGCCCACATCGACCCTCCTTAGGTGCCACTGATGCTTTAGAGCCGATCGAAGGTTTTCGCGCGCTAGGGTGACCGGTCATCGGCGCTGAGCTTCACCGAATGCCGCCGCATGCCGCCAACCTGATTCCGGGCCCCGATAGACTGTGCCGACTCCACAGATAGCTTTCCCTTCCCAAAAAACCCCCGGGCAGCGTGTCTGCGGCCTGACGGAGGCAGGGAAGCCGTGTCCGGCGAGGGCGCTGCCGCTGCCGGCGAGGGAAACCGACCGAGGAGGAAGAAGACCCGGGGGATGGTCCACCTGTCAGTGGGTATATTTTAAAAACCGAGATCCTCTGTGGCCGGGAATCGGGTGTGAATACCTGTGTTGCAACCCTGTGGTCCGTGTGTTACCATATCTCATTGGCCGCCATTTAAACTGTGGGTGCGGGTAGGTTTTTTGTGGGAAATTAATTCCAGATTTCAAGCAAAGTTTAGAAATTCATAACTGTTGCTAGGAAACTCCAAATTTAGTGATTCAAATTGGGTTGGATTCAGGTTGAAAAACTATATCCAAATATGCAACCCAATTTGTATGAAAGTTATTATTTAATTCTGCAAATTTCATTATAGATTTCCAGAAAAAGGATTTTAGAGGGAGTTCGGTTCATCCAAAAATCCTCAAATTTTGCCAGAATGTTCTTTAGGATGATTATGATTGAACTCCTGTAAAAATTTCAGCTCATTTGGAGTTAATTGGTTAGGAGAATTCAGATTTCAAGTTACTGTGTTCAAATGAATACAGAAACAATTTCAGAGAATTTCCAAAACTTGGTAATTCAGTTCGGGGCAAATCTTAGCTCCAAAAATCCTAGGAAAATTCAAGCAGGCTCTATGAACTATAATTGAAATTTTAGTTCAATAAGTTGGGCATGAACCTGTGAGTTACTTCAGAATTAATTCCTTTTTGCTTAATTGCTTAAAGAATTGTTCTGAATAAACCACTCAGTGAAAAAATCTAATTTTTGGTCCAGATGACTTTCTTATGACAAAGAACTCACATGAAAACTTTCAGCTCCATTGGAGCTTTGGATCATCACTGTCCTGTTTAACCTCTTTAGATGAGTAACACACAAATGATAAAATGCACTTATCACTTGATTATATTACTTAACCCAAACCCCGAACCTTAGCACCAGTGTCATTTTAAATTCTTAAACAGATTTCTGGTTTTTAAACTTGTCATTAGATCTCTATAGTGAAAGCTTTACAGTTAAATACATATGCATATTCATATCATGTAGCATCTACGTGAAGATTGTGAAGCAATCGAAGTGGAGATCAGAGAGGGAGGAAAGCGAGTGATCAAGCCTCAAGTGGTCGTCACTAACTGAATGTATACTTAGTAACCTGCAAAACAAAGGCAAGCTTCGGTTTGCATTTAAGTTATTTTATAAAGTTCTACTTTGTTCACTACAATGGTTTAAAGTTTGTATGTGCATTATGTTAGGAATGATTTATACTCTAACTGCATGACCAAATAAACCCTCGAGTCAAGGGTAGAAGATCGACGTATCCCCGCTGTAGAATAATGCCATGCTAAATAGATTATGACACCCGGTAGAAGTCGAGTAGTTGGAATCTACTCACGAGTTATAGTTCGGGATCACACGAGTATGGTTTACAGAGGCAAACTAAAGTTTATGTTTCCAAAGATGAGACTGGGCAGGAGGATTAGGCAGCGACAAGACGAGGTCTTGGTCGAGTAGCTCTGCCTGTGTCAGTTAAGGACCGAGCCGTTTGCGGCCCTGTTGAGCAAGTATTGAGTTGTGTACGGGATGCTTACTGCTATATGGGACCCAGGAAACTGATGTACCTGGTTAACTAGATTGTAGCGGCATACCACATCGTCTTGTTAGACCTATGATCCCGAGACGGCGCGAACGGTTATACAGTCTGGTGTCCTGCGAAAGGTTGCCACATACGACGTAATGAAGGACGCCAGATTTGGGTCTTTAGAGGCGGGCGTATGTGTCGAGTAATCCGGGCAGTGTTCGATTCGAATCACCGTCCCTCGCGGATATGAGTACCGCTTGCTCGCTGCGCTGGGATGTAGTAATCAAGTTGTGTGGTAACATTTTGCAAGTTTTAATTGCTGCTATGATAACTCAAATTGCATGAAAACCATGGATGAAGTAGAGATAGAGCAAATTAAATTTAACTTCCACCTTGGGACAAGTAACATTGGAATGAAGCGTTTCTTGTTTGATTTTAGAGTTCCAATGTTGCTCGGTGCAAGGTCACTACTATGATGGCTAAAATCTGAAAGTTAAGGATGAACGTGTAGGCGAGTCTTTATGCAACTTATATGTTTATGTCTTAAGTTACCTTCATGTAGAGTTGCATGCCTTAGGATAGACGGTTAAGTCTTGCTGACCCTTTGTGCTCACTCTTGCTATATGAATGGTTTTGCAGGTTAACATCGACGCTTATAAAGAAGGTTGTTCGGTGAGACTCGGAGACTTCCGAGAAATGTAATACATGGAGAACCCAGCCGTTGCAATGGCTTCGTGTTGCTAGCGAGAGGAGTCCTCAGGCTGGACCTCTTCTCGAGTGCTCATTAGTTTTGACGTGAGTTGATTTTAGTTTTATGCTGTAGCTATTTTATGTAAATTTTTTACAAAGAACATTTGTAAGCTTCTGCTTTTGATTTATGTAATACAGTTTCCTTATATGTGTGCTGTTGGGTGCTGCATAACACGGCACCACCCAATGCGATTCCCGGGCGAGCGGCACGGCCCCGTGAATGGGTGTCGGGCCCTTCTCAGACTTTGTGCTGAAGAATCATTTTCCATTCAGCACAGTCAAACATCTGTTTCATATCAGCTCATATGGAGGAAAGATATCAACCGATGAAATGGTCCCTCGGGCACCTTTGTGTTTGGGTGGAAACATTTGTCCTGCGAGCCTTACCATATTCAATGGCCAAAAGATTGATGTTATCTTGGGGATGTCATGGTTCACACATTATGGAGCTATCCTTGACATCAGCTCCCGGACTGTTCAACTGAATTCCCCAATACACGGTTGCAACACATTGAATCTTCTAGATCCATCACAATGAGTTGCTGCGGTGTATCAAGTTGATGCTCCTAAGCTTGAGGATATTCCAGTGGTATGTGAATATCCAGACATGTTTCCCGACGATTTATTGGGCATGCCGCCTGAACGTGATGTGGAGTTCAAAATCGAACTAGCACCAGGAACCACACCGATATCTCGGAAACCATACAAAACAGCACCAAAGGAGCTAGCAGAATTGAAGGAGCAGCTGAATGACCTCATGGACAAAGGTTCTATACGCCCAAGTTCATCACCTTGGAGTTGTTCCGCTCTCTTTGTATTGAAGAAGGACGAAACATTGAGGCTATGTGTAGATTATTGTCCATTGAATGTTGTCAATATCAAGAATAAGTATTCACTACCGTACATCGATATTTTGTTCGATCAACTAGTGGGTTCTAAGGTACTCTCCAAGATGGATCTTCGGTCCGGGTATCACCTGATAAAAAGCTGGGCAGAAGATGTACCAAAGACGGCGTTCTCAACAAGATAGGGGCTTTATGAATATCTTGTCATGTCTTTTGGATTGACCAATGCTCCGGGTCATTTTATATATATCATGAACTCTGTGTTCATATCAGAGTTAGATAAATTCGTCGTGGTTTTCATTGACGATATGTTGTTCTATTCGAAGTCAGAAGAAGAACATGCTGAACATTTGCGTATTGTACTCCAACGCTTGAAACATCACAAGCCATATGCAATGTTCAGTAATTGTGAGTTTTGGATCAGCCATGTGTCGTTTCTTGCACATATTATCTCAGCAGAAGGCATCGCTGTGGATTCAAGTAAATTTGAGCAAGTGCTAAATTGGAAATCTCCAACATTTGTTCATGAAGTGAGGAGTTTCCTAGGTTTAGCGGGTTATTACCGGAGATTCATTCCAAACATCTTCAAAGTCGCTAAACCTATGACGGAGCTGTTGAAGAAAAGCACTAAGTATAATTGGAGCCAATCATGTGAACAAGCTTTTTAGACGATAGTGAAACATCTTACTACAGCTCCAGTTTTGGCTCAGCCGGACACAATAAAACCTTATGATGTTTATTGTGATACATCTGGCATTGGTCTTGGTTGTGTGCTGATGCAAGAAGGACGTGTGGTCGCTTATAGATCCCGACAATTAAGGGGTCACGATCAGAATTATCCGACACACGACCTTGAACTTGTTGCAGTTGTCCTTGCATTGAAAATGTGGAGACATTATTTACTAGGCAATCTAGTACATCTCTACACTGACCACAAGAGCTTGAAGTACATCTTCACACAATAAGAATTGAACATGAGGCAGCGAAGATGGTTATAATTAATCAAGGATTATGAACTTGAGATTCATTACCATCTGGGCAAAGCGAATGTGGTTGCCGACGCACTTAGTCGAAAAGCCCACGTTCACAATTTAGCCATGGCTGCAAATGAAGAAGGAGAACCAAGCCTGCGCTTAGTTTCCTATGGATCGCTGTTCAACCTCGCTCTCATTCCTACAATCCGAGATGAGATTGTAAAGGCTCAGAAGAGAGACAGGGGTATGTCTCACATCCGGAGGAGAGTGGACAGTGGAGAATTGAAAATGTTCCGCGAGGATGAAGCGGGTACTCTCTTGTTTAACAACCGAATAGTTGTACCCCAGGATATGAAATTGCGGAGGAAAATACTGGATGAAGCTCATTTATCCAATTACTCAATTCATCCAAGAAGCAATAAGATGTACCAGGATTTAAAATTTAAATTCTGGTGGACATGTAAGAAAAGAGAGATTGCAAAATATGCGTACGAGTGTGATACGTGTTGGCGGGTGAAAGCCGACCATATGAGAAAAGCCGGAAAACTTCAACCGCTAAAAGTTCTAGCATGGAAGTGGGAAGACATAAGTATGGACTTTATCGTCGGATTACCCATGACCAGCAACAAGCATGATTCTATTTGGGTAATCGTCTATCGTTTGACCAAGACAACTCATTTTATTCCAGTCCATACCAAATATGTTGCAAAGAAGTATGCGGAGCTGTTGATCTCAAGAATAGTGTGTTTACACGGGGTTCCCCGCACCATCATCTCTGACCGTGGTGCGTTATTCGTATCCAGATTTTGGGAGCAACTGCATGCTTCATTGGGAACCAAGCTAATTCGGAGTTCAGTGTATCATCCGCAAACTGATGGTCAAACAGAAAGAGTAAATCAGATTATGGAGGATATCCTAAGGGCATGTGTCATCAATCATGGGAAGAATTGGGATGATCACCTACCGTTAGCAGAATTCTCATATAATAACGGTTATCAATCCAGCATCAATATGGCCCTGTATGAAGCTCTTTACGGATGAAAGTGCCGCACACCGCTGACTTGGTGTGAGTGCGGCGAGAGAGTGATCTACAGAATTATCTTGTGAATGAAGCTGAGGAACGAGTACGATTGATTCAAGCCAACTTAAAGGCTGCTCAATCTCGGCATAAAAGCTATGCAGATAAAAGACGTCGACCTCTTCACTTCGACATCGGAGACCACGTTTATCTTTGTGTCTATCCGATGAAAGGGATTCATCGTTTTGGAGTGAAGGGAAAGCTTGCTCCGCAATTCATCGGGCCATTTGCCGTCATCGAAATATGCGGACCCGTGTCTTATCATATGAAGTTACCGACGTCACTTTCTGCAATTCCCAATTTTGACCACGTCTCTCAGCTGCGGAAATGTCTAAAGTACCCAGCTGAAGTTTGCATGGAGAATATCGAAGATCTTCAACCGGATCTCACTTATTCTGAGTATCCAACCCAGATTATTAACGAGAAGACTCGCGCCACAAGAAATCAGACGTTGCAATTTTACAAAGTCTTGGGGAGCAGTCACACCGCAAATGAAGCAACATGGGAAAGCGAGGATTTTTCTCCGTTCAATTTTTTTCCGACTTGTTAGAATCATATGTCCAGTAGTCTTTCTCCCTTCCTCCTTATTTTTGTAATATCCGTACGAGATTCTTTTAAGGGTTGAGGAATGTAACAGCGCTAATTTTTGTAAAGTTACATTTCACTTTAAGAAACAAAGTTGAGTAGAAGAAAGACTATTTGTGTCACATAAAATGATAAACACACAACGGACATTTGAGGGAATTAAAAAATTTTGTTTTACTCATGCTTAACACATGTTAACATGAGGAGGGAACTTCACTCACTGATTTAAACTCCTGTCAACAATAATTATGAAGAGAGTGGGGAAATTTAAACCTCAATTGAGCTATTCAAAAAAGATTCATGTTTAAATGGTTCAAATGCATACAAGTGAATCCACAAATAAATTCCACATGTATTAAAGAGCCTCTAATCAAAATTTGGATATTTTTGGAGCTCATCTACCATTTATTCAAAGGAATAATTGAGAGCACATTCAAATTCAATTTTGTATTTGAAATCTGAACCTATCTTGGTCAATTTAAAAATCTAATTTCAGATTTGAGTTCCCCATATTCTATTTGCCCTAACCTCCAATTTTGATGAATTTTGGACAAGGAATGTGTGGGAATCTCAAAGCACGGAGAGGAGAGAATTGAGGGGCTGTGGACCCCACATGTAAGCCACAGTGCAGAACTGACTCCCGGGAATTCTTCAGCGCGCAACAGCAGCTGCCGGCGAGCTGCCTGCCTGGGTTCCCTCTCGAAGGAATTCAAGATACTTTGCTCAGCCTTATCACTCAGCAGCAAGTGAGCCAACGTCCTCTTCCTTCTCAGCTCGCGCTTCCTCTGTTCCTTTCCCTCAAACACAAACCGGCTTCCGCGCCACCTCTGCTCTCACGTGGACAGCTCTGTCCGGGGCGGATCAAGCTCAAACAAACAGACCCTGAGGTGTGCCTGAATCCCCTAATACTCCTCTCCAATGCTCAGCTCGATTGGTGCAGCATCAAGCAAGAATTTCCAAGAATTCCTCTACTCGGTCAGAAATGACCTCGTGTACTGATCTTCAAAATTCTCCCAGCTCACTACAAATGTTGCAAATCTGTTTTAGCTCCGGGCTGTGAACCTCTGGCCGCAACCATCTGTCAATTTTCATAGTGAATCATGGACTGTGGCCCTAGATATCGAGTTTTTCCCCACTGCTATGTGCAAAAGTGCGACTGTGCACGGTGCACCCTATGTTAGGCCGTGTTTCCATCTAAAACAATACCATGCCGCTCACGGTGACACATAGTTCATTCCCATCTCCTCTTTCTCTCGCCCTCAAGCTGGCTCGAAGCAACGCCTCGGTTTCCTTCAGGGTGTCACGAACATCCTGAAGCTCCTGCTGACACTCCTGCAGTCGAGTGCTGAGCATAGCAGCATCCTCCAAGAACAAGTCCATGTGCTCATGGGAAGTCCCTTGCTGCACTGGTGGGTACTTGTACTCCGTTGTACCTCTCTCGCGCTGGAGGACATACATGTACTCAGTCCTGTCCAGGTGACGACGATAGATGTGACTCTGACAGGTGATTGCCTCCCAGGTGACATCCTTCTCCACATCGACCTGTGTCGCTCGACAAGCTGGAGAGCGGTGGATCTTAAGCAGCTGATTTTCATGGATAATCCTCATTTCCGAACTCCATTCTTCCCGCTTCTCCCGGATGGTCCGGGTGGAGCTATAGTGTATGATTAGCTTGCCCATATTGCCGGCGGCTTGGAGCATGCGTCGAAGACGGCGCAACAAGCCTCCTACTGCCAATCTGTAGGAGAGGTACGTCACCAGACGTCTCTCCTCTCTCAGGGCAAGGGCAACTACGGGAACTCTCCCTTCGGTGGACTTGCGAGCGGTGCGGATCATGCGAACCATCTAAAAGATAAAGCATTTAAACTTAAGTTCGATAAGGTTTTAAACAAAAATCCTATTTTGAAAAAAAGTTGGGTAAGATGAATAAAGTGACCCCATTAAATCACACTTTTCAACCCACACCTTTGTAAAACAGTTTTTAAGAAAATAGGGTCCTTAAATACGTCCATTTCTACCTAGGTCCACGTTCCTACGGGCAACCTTGGCTCTGATACCACTTCTGTCACACCCGGTTTCTCCGAAGAACAACCGAGTGAATATCACATGTATGCCAGGATTCATTTTCTCATACATGTGATGACAAATAGTGAAGCATCATTTATTACAAGCCAGGTGTCGAATATAAATAAGTATTACATAGCATACGTCTCGACGGACGGTAATAAGTTCATAATATGTAAATAAAACAGCAGCGGAAATATTATCCTTGTGGGCTCCGTCACAGGCTTTGCCCGGGGGACTCCATGAACCTAGAAACCTTCTTCGGGTCCAAAGTCTTGATCATTAAACACCACATCATTCTCTTGACCTGAGCAGCAATATAAACCAACAAATATTCAAGGTTGAGTACCGATGGTACTCAGCAAGTGTGGGAAAGTTATGTCATGCATGGCTAGAACAGGGAGAGATTGAACTCATGGTTATAGCACTACGCAATTAATACCTATTACCTTAGCTTATTAAGCACCTACATTACTACACAGGTGAAATGGTCCAAATCTCCCATCCCATCATCATAATCAAATAACCATAACATCATTTCCAATGTTAAGCTCCCCGCTTAATACCCACAACTTCCAAAATCATCATCCTCTAGTCATGAATAAGTCCAAGCCGCTCTTGACCGTGAGCACGGCTGTCATGACAGTTTTGACTCTGCAGAGTTTGCACCACTGTACCCGCATGTAGTGATTTCATCCCCCGTTGTCGGGTGGACTAAAAGAACCTCCATTATGCCAGTGGCCACGAACCACATTCACACTTCCCAGGTGTGTAGCCAGGAGATCACTACGAAGCCTTTACAAAGGGATTCCCGACGAGCGTGGGCCCACTGAGGTTTCACCCCTAACAGCATCCAAGAGTCTCCAACCCCGCTGCAGTGGCCCCTTCTTGAGCCTTGTGGTTCATATGGTAGTCCAGCTGACACCTACTCCCCGCACCATCCAACAGATCCATACTACGCAGAGATACACCTAATTAATTGGCCAAGCTGCCCCATATCAGCATGTGGTTGGCACGGTAAAGCCAGGTTACATTCTTCATGAACCGGTCCTTAGGATCCAGGCAAGTACTAAACGCAAACCCGAGTCTCGTGCACCCAGCACCAACCAAATCATCCAACTTGCCTCGATCCCTACCTCTACATAACTCATAATATCTCATTCAAGAGTAAGGTAAATAAATTGATGATCTCATATCCCACTTATCCCATTCTAAGCATGGCTAAGCATAAGTAATATGAATGAATGACATAATAAAGCAAATCCCAACCCAAGTTACAAGGAAACAGGGTAATGCAATTCTAGGGAAACTTCCTAGCATGGGTTTCATATTTCAATTGACAATGCAAATAATTCTATCTACACATCCTAGTATAGGAACAAAGTGGTCAAGGACACTTGCCTTCTTCCTGCTGCTCTGGGAATGGAAAGTCTTGTTCTTGGAAGGGAAGAACTTGCTCTGGGGCAGGTTCTATTTATGTCAACACACATAGCAAAAAGAAAACAACAATCCATAAGACATAGTTCACACTTTCACTTCATACAAACCACACATTCACATCTATGAAAGTCATTCACATTTCTATGTGTTGTGGTTACTCTATGTGTGTTGATTTTTGGCTTACATGCACTTTTAAACATGTTCATATGTTTTCTAACTTTTGTATTCAGATTTATGTTTGCACACTATATATGAATTTCCAATTTGAACAAATTCCTTATATTCAATTGTACCTAGTTGTGAACTTTATTATGAAAATAGTAAGACACATCATCTAAACAGAATAGGTTCTGATCTAAAATATTAAATAATATATTTTTGAACTTCTCCTCTGATGTGAACTAATTTACATTTATTTTACCAATTTTCAGAATTATTCTCTAACCTAAAAATGTGTCCCTATAACTAATAAATGTGAATAATCAATTAGACAGATTAATTTCAGCTTAAAATCTATTTTTAACTCACTCCAAAGTTTTCCAAGTGCTATGAGAGTTTAAATTTGAATTTACAATATGTTTGTCCCATCTTTTAAATTTTAAATACTAATCACATATTCAAATTCCTAAATTTAATATCATATAGGGTTAAAAAGGTAAACTCACCCGACTACAGGGTCTATTATATTATTTCATAAATTTCCAGGGGTCTAACTACACATAACAGAGGGGTTTTCCTAATTTTTATTAAGTCCAGGGGCTAAAACTGATTTTTAATTGAATTTACATGAATTTCTGAAGTTCCAGGGGCTAGATCAGAAGTTTCCGGGGCTAGCTCGTATTTTCTGAGATCCCCAGGGGGTAGCGCGTAAGAATCCCGGCCTTTATAATGCGGGGCTGACGTGGACCGTCTGATTTAAAACAGACGGCTGAGATTATAACGTCGAACCGGTACGAGGGGATTTAAATTCTACCGTGCGATTTAAAATAGACGGCGCACAAGCGGCCACCTCGCCCTGACCGTGCGCGGGCCGCGCTGCCCGGCGGCGCCGCGGCGGCAGAAGGCGGCGATCTCGCCGAAAAACTTCGGATCTTCATCAATTCTTCCTAAAACTGGGATTTCATGGCATAGATCGGTAGAGAGGAGGTCGGGGATCTCACCTCGGTGTTTTTCTTGAGCACGGTGGTCCTGGAAGGCGGTCGGCGACGAGGTCCGAGGTGAATTCACGGCGATGCTTGTCGGCGCTGTGTTTGAAGCGCAAACCACCGAGTTTTCTGCACCTGTGTGATTCCCCGGAGGCGGTGGAACACGATCGGCGCGTTAGATCAGAGAACCCGAGCAAAGATCGAGAGAAAATGGTAATCGGAGCTTCGGTTCTCACCGGGAGGAAAAACAGCCGATCGCGGGTGAAAATTGGGACGATGCCGGTGTTTATATAGCCGGGGAAGGGTGGCGTTCGGTTGTGATCGAGTTTGCGTCGTCCAGAACCGAAATTCGGCTGGGATACGCGAGTATCCGGGGTGGTTTCGATTCGGAGGAGAGAGGAGTCCCGGTCGGCTGAGCGCGCGCGCGAGAGGAGGAAGAAGATGGCAGGCCCCACACGTCAGTGAGAAGAAAACAGGGCGCGCGGCTGCGGGCTGGCGCGGGGGTGAGGTGGGCCGGCTGGTGGGTTTCGGCCCACTGGCCGGGAGGGTTTGTTTTTTCTTTTTCTTTTTCTTTTTCTTTTCTGTTTTGAGTTTAATTTGAATTCCAATTTGAATTTGAATTTCTGCACCACATGCAATACGTCCAAAATTTTTTAAATTCTCCTCTTAACAGGTTTTGGGGTGTTACATGTGCGGATGCATTTGTTAGCCTGAAAGACATGACTAGATACTCATAGAGCCCGTACCTAGTCGAGAAAGCCGTCTTCGGTATATCCTCCGCCCTGATTTTTATCTGATGATAACCGGACCGTAAGTCCATCTTGGAGAATACTTTGGCACCCACCAACTGATCAAATAATATATCGATCCGCAGCAGTGGATATTTATTTTTGATCGTCACTGCATTCAGCGGACGATAATCCACACATAACCGAAGTGACTCATCCTTTTTCATCACAAAGAGGGCTGAACAGCCCCACGGCGATGAGCTTGGTCAGATGAACCCCTTATCCATTAATTTCTTTAGCTATTCTTTCAGTTCAGCTAATTCCTTCTGAGACATTTTGTACGGCCTCCGAGATATCGGTGTGGTTCCCGGTGCTAACTCGATCTTGAATACCACGTCCCTTTCAGGTTGCATCCCTGGAAGATCGTCGGGAAACACTTCCGGGTACTCACGGACCACTGGAATATCTTCCAGTTTCGTGGTCACACTGTGGTACACCACTGGATTTTTAGAATCTACGGCTTCAAGTATGAGTGTTTGGAGACCGTAGATCGGAGAGTCCAAACCAACAATCCGTGGACCGATGTCAAGAACAGCCCCGTGGTAGTTCATCCATGCCATTCCTAGAATCACGTCGATCTTCTGCCCCTCTAACACAATGAGGGTTGTGGGATATACGTTTCCACCTAAGCACAAGGGTGCTTTGATCACTACTTCATTAGCAGCTATATTTCCACCCGGTGAGCGGATAAGGTAGTGATCCTCCGGTGTAGAGGTGGAGAGCTCAGCTTTGCACACAAACAACCTGCTGATGAAATTGTGTGTAGCTCCAGAGTCAAATAAAATTAACACGGGCAGTCCATTGAGGGTGAACATTCCCGCTAGCACAGGTGCCCCATCTGGCACATCCTCTAGAGATGTATGATAAATGCACCCGGATTTTGGTGCTGTTCCTTGAAGCTGAGCACGGGGTTGATTTATACCCCACTCCGGTGTAGTTTCTCTGTGGTGTATCCTTTCTGGACACTTCCTGCTGATGTGACCCAAGTACCCGCACGTGAAGCACGGTTTCTCAGCCGGTTCCTGGTTGCTCTGTGCATGGACACTGGTGGTATTCTGCTGCGGCAAGAATAGTTGAAGAACAGAATAACGTGGCTGCATATACCGTTGTTGCAGCTTTCCAAATTCAGAGTATTGGGACGAACGACCTGAATATTGCTGGAGTCGTCGAGCCGGCTTCATCAGCTGACAGTTCAAGGTACTGTTTACCACCCTGTATTTCTGAGGAGCACTACTGCTACCCTCCGGTGGTATATGGTTCTTTCTTTTCTCAGCCTGAACTTCCCGCTGAGCATCTTCAACCATGATGGCAGCACTCATCAATTCGTTGAAGTTCTTTCGATCATCTAAAACGAGTCTCTCCTTTAGCTTGGGATTGAGGCTGCGGAAGAACCATTCACACTTTTGTGCTTCGGTGTTCACATGTTGAGGCGCATACTGTGCCAGCCTGTTGAACACTCGCGAATGCTTGTATGCACCCCTCCCTCCTTGTTTTAAGGCCAGAAACTCCTCGAGTTTCCACTGAATTATTCCGGAAGGAACATGATACGCGAGAAATGCCTTCCGGAATTCTGCCCATGTAATGTCATGTCCAGCTGGTAAGGAGGCGAGTTGATTTGCCCACCATGCACTGGCGGACCCGTGAAGTTGCTGCACTGCATATAAAACCTTCTGATGTTCGGTGCATTGGAGCAACCCGAACTTAGACTCAATGGTACGAATCCAGCTATCCGCCACTAGAGGATCCTGAGCTTCAATGAAAACCGGTGGTTGAGTTTCCAAGAACTCAACATAGGAATTCAGTTGAGGTTGGCGCAAGTCTTCGTCTTGACATCCCCCTTGACGGGATGTATTCATCACCAGGGTGCAGAGCAAGTCGGTTCGCTCATCGCTTGCATCCGTCATGGCAGCCAGAATGTCCGCTATTGTGACCGTGGGTGAAGGTCCTGGTGGCGGCTGCGGTTGCGGAGCTCGCTGCTCCCGCTGTGGAGAGTTATCCCCACCACCGCCACTGGAACCACCAACCTCACTCATGAAACGAGTTTGCACCATTCTGCAATTGCACGAGTTCATTATCAGTTCAACACTATCACTTGATTTATTCCATAAACAAAGTAGTGCAACACTGATAATGAAATCTTAACATGTAAGCAAAATGATTTAAGCGCAAACTGACGTAGCTAACAGCAAGGATTTAAAAGCAGATTGACCGGTCCTTAAACAAACCAGATTTTGATCCAGTTAAAAGCATTTTCACAACTCATGTTGAATACCAAAGTTAAAGTTAACTTCAATATATTTCCAACGAGTATCGAAATGCCTCCATATCACTTCTGGATCAAAAGTTATGATTTCGCAAAGTTGACAGACTTTCCGGATAAAATTTGCCAGCATCTCCTTTGTATGTGGCTGACTTTATCACAATTATATATGAAAATACAACAAGAATCTGAACAACCTTTGAACTACAACAAGGTTGCATATCTCATAACCTTTCCAACGGTGTATCACAGGCTCCTTAGGGATTTTTCCACAGGAAGTTGTGGCTTAAAAACAGAAATGTCCAGAGAGCTTTTTCTGCTGTTCTGGTTCTGGACAGTTTGCCTTCAACTGGACTTCTCACCAAATTAACTTGTGATTTTGCTCTGAAGGTCTACAACAAAGTTGTAGAGCACTTGAATATATTTCCAGAACTGTATCATACACCTTAATTGGATTAAGCTACTCGGAGGTATGCTCTGTTAATGTCCAGCAAGAATTCCTGCCAGAAACAGAGCACTCTGTTTTGAAATCTTTAAAACCTAAACCTTCTCTCATTTGAATCTTAGCTCAAAATAAGAGTTCAGTAACTAATACTTATTTCAAATTTCCATTTTTAGTTGAAATTTAGCTCATGAATTGATTATTCATAGGGAAGAGGTTATTAAGTTTAGTATGGCGTCGATGCACCGTAAGAACCATGTCGGTACTACGTAGCCTCTCCAAATGAAAATCCTAAACCGGATTATACCGGCATATCCATTTCATCAGTGGCACTAAACGGTCTCTCGCACACGTGTACTACACGGGATACGTACGTGGTTAGTACCTGCAGAAGAACACTCAATAGTGTTGCACTCAAAGGTTGTTTCATTTCAGGCAGTTCCATATTAGAAAGTAAATACAAACGCCCGTATCATTGCCATACGGCCGTCCTTGAGCTAAGCCACGTCTCAAGGTACGTGATCGTGTTTTTACACCACACGATGGGGAACCCGAGTATATCATGAATGGGTCGTCACAGTTGGGAATGTTATCAACCCAACAGATACCACCTACTGCCCTGCAGGGCACGCCGATGGCAAGCGCTGCGCACGTCCCCCTGGGCTATTTCCAGACGAACACACTATCATGTTACTGACCACGCGATGGGGTCTCCACTTACTTGCCTAATGCACGCTAGGGATCAGCATTTCATATGAACTCAGGAACATGAAGAGTCCAAGAGTTTCATATTAACGTCTCACACCAAGCTGTGAGGCCTAGCCCTGAACCACTTTCCTCGTCAGGGGAGCTAACCGAAATTGAACCGCTTTTGGTGGCGTTCCTTACCATGTTTATCTGAGCGTAGGTGCGTCGTTACATAATCAAAATTCAGAATTATAACAAATATGTTAGTGCTGCCACTTTAAGTAATTATACTACTATAGTCCTTATGTGGGCCTAATACCGTTTCCTCACCGTATCCTAAGTTTTTGTCGTAATAAGATCCTTATTCCGTGCGCTATTACCAATGCGGCTCTGATACCATGCTGTGAGAGCCTGCCGTCACAGTTCACGGAGATGGGGCACCTCGCCCGGGAATCGCATTGGGTGGTGCCGTGCGATGCGGCACCCAATAGCACACATAATAAAGCATCATATTACATAAATCAAGCAGAAGCTTACAAAGTGTAAGTTTTACAAATACTACTCAAAATATTTTACAGTGGAAGACTAGTACAACTCACGTCTCATACCTATGCTAAGAAACAGAGAAGGTATTCAGCCCGCGGACCCTTCTCGCTAGCAACACTATCACAATAGCAGCGGCAGGGGTTGTAATGAGTTCACCACTCGGAGAGCTCTGAGTCTCATCAGACACCCGTACTTAGCAGCGTACAGTTATTACCTGCAAAACAACTTATGCAGTATCTGTGAGCACGAAGCTCAGCCAGACTGACCTGTCACCCTAGTCATGAAACTCTACATGACGAAATTAGAGGTCTGATTATAGAAGTTTGCACAAACGATGAACTTGAGCTAAATGAAGGTCCTTACTTCAAGTTTTAAGCAACTTTTATAGCCCTCGCGCAACTTACATCGAGACTTCACAATCAAACAAGAAATGCTTCATCTCGATGTCGCTTGCCCGAGGTGAAAATAACTTTAGTGAGCTACCCTAGACTCATACGGACCTTGCGCCATCAACGTCGAGGCTCCACAATCAAACAAGAAACGCTTTGCCTCGACGCTACTAGCCCAAGGTGGAAATTAAATTTAGTGAAGTGTTGATCGTTCCTCATATCATTTATGAGGATTACCCACGAAGCACATTAAATGTTTTCCTGGTTTATTACTATGTCACGACGCAGAGAACAAGTATGCTCGGTCGATTCTGCGAGCGACGGTGATTGCAATCAAAAACACCCGGCTGACACGACACGTACGCCCGTACTCGATGTTGCACACAGCAACCGTCACTGACGTTGTACGTGGCAACCTTTCACACGACACCCAAATGTCGAACTGGTCCCACCGACTGGGATTAAGTCTCTCTACGGCAAACCCTCGTAGAGCCGACTTCTCTATCCTTTCAGCATCGGCATCAGATGGTGAGGTATGCCTCGACACCCAGGTTAACATGTTACATCGGTTTCCTGGGTCCCATATAGCCAGTATGCATCTGGTACACAACTCAAACTTGTCCAACGGGCCACACACGAGAACGGGCCTTAATCGACTCAGACATAGACTGGGTTCATAGGACCACGTCCTTGATCCTTCCATCCACTGCCTGGTATCTATTCCCAACTATGAGTATCAATTCCCAACTCTTCCGATTGATCCCCCTAAATCCCGGTTCATGAATAGGAATCTTCCCACTCGAGTTATGCCTCTTTCAATCCACTTTTTTTGAGATCAGCAGTTATAATCAATTGATAACATATCCTACATTAAACTCCAGTGTTTTCTGGGTCATGCATTTGAGTTTCGTACCATCTAGACGTAATGCAATAAACCAATGCTAGACAATATAATGTGAATACAAATAAAAACTTGTAAGTTTGATGCAAACCAGGGCTCGCCTTTGTTTTGCAGGGGACTTATATATATAACTCAGTTAATGAAGACCACTTGGCTTGATCTGTTGCCTCCCTCCTTTGATCTCTACTCCAATAGCTTCAAGTTCTTCATGTAGATGCTACACGTAATGAATATGCACATATGTTTAATTGTAAAGACTTTGCTACAAGTTCTAATAACAAGTTTTCAAAAACTGGGACCCTGTTTAAGAATTCAAAATGACACTGGTGCTAGTGGGTTGGGTTTGGATCTAAGCCTATGATTAAGTGCTAAGTGGTTTTCCCCTCTTCTATATTGATCCCCTTAAGAGGTTAAATAGAACAGGGGTGACCCAGAGCTCCAATGGAGCTGAGAATTTTCATGTGAGTTCCTTGTCACCAGAAAGTCCTCTGGACCAAAAATTAGCACTTTTCATTGAGTGGTTTGTTCAGAACAATTTTCTAAGCAATTAAGCAAATAAGAATTAATTTTGAGATCACACCCGTGTTCATGCCAAACTTAGTGAACTACATTTCAATTATAGTTCATATAGCTTTCATGAATTTTCCTAGGATTTTTGGAGCTAAGAATCTCCCATAAATGAATTTCCAAGTTTTGGAATTTCTTTTAAAATGTTTCTGCATTCAATTAACAACAGCAACTTCAAATCTAAATTGCCCCGAGCAAATCAACTCCAATTGAGCTGAAATTTTTACAGTGGTTTACTAACATCCTACAGAATATTCTGACAAAATTTGACAATTTTTGGATTAACCAAACTCTCTCGAAAATTCTTTTTCTGGAAAGTTTTAAAGAATTTTCCACAATTAATTAATGAGTATTATATAAACTGGGTTTCATATTTGTACAGTACTCTATTAGAGGAATCCATCAAAATTTGTTTCACAATTTTTGGATTTTACTACCCAGAGTTGTGGCCCTCCAAAGTTTAAGCTGAAAACTGAAAATCCCAAAATGTTCAAATGCCTGCTAGTGGGTCCCACCCGGCAGACCTTCTTCTTCCTCGCGCCAAACAGGGGCCGCGGCGGCGCCCTCCAGCGAGCGTTGCCGGAATGGCTTTCCCAGTCATCTCCCGACCTCAGACTCGCCCCCCTCCCCCGTAATTCGTGGCACTGAACTCGTCTAAGGTGTCGCAGGCGGCCGTAGATCGCCAGAAAGGGGTGCGCGGCGGCGGCAGTGGCCGCTAGGGTTCCGGTGAACTCGGAAATCGCCTACACCGCATCAAAACAGTCGTGAATTGCTCGGAGAGTACCGTGGCAGCTTCGGAATGTCGGAAATGGGCGCCAAACCTCGTGAAAAGGCCGGCGACATAGAGCTCCACGGTGACCCGAGACGATTTCTTCATGGCGGCACGAAAAATAGCTATAACTCGGTCGATCCTAGGTGTTTTCTCTCGGTTCTTCTTCGAGGATGACCTCTAAGAGGTATAGAGGCTGTGTGCAAGCTCGCCCGAGCTAGGTGTACTGTGCCGCTAGAATTTTGGGGTAGACCGACCCCTACCCCCATGCACCATGTTTTGGGAACTTTGGAAATTCTCTATGCTCGGTCGATCAAACGCTACATGGTTTGCAGCTACATGAACTAGGGATCATGGCGCACCTTTTTCGTGTTGAAGAGGGATTGTGAAAAGAGCCGTAGCTCGCTGTCCACGGTGACCCGACTTGGCTTCCGCCGGTGAGCTCTGTTCCTTGGCGCCAGTTGCTGAATTGAGCGCGCCACAGGCTAGGAGCTTCGGCATTGTGGGGCTGGCGTGGTAGAGCATGCACGGGCGCTGGTTTTCTGTGTTGCCAGTGCTAGCACCCGTCGCTCGGCTGGGGCTGGCGATCGGAAAAACGCAGCGCGCGACAGTGAGTTGCGGTTCTCTGTTCTTCGCGAGGAGACCGCCTGAGAAGCGCGATCGAGTGGAGAGGGCAACTTGCTTCGGTGCGCTTGGGTATAAGGATCAGGCCGGCGCGAATTGGAGCAGGAGGTGGAGCCTTGGGCGGTGGAGCAGCCGCTCGGTGTCGCCCGGGGGCAAAGCCTTAGTGGAGTGAGGAACAGAGAGAAAAGACTTAGGGGTTAAGTCTACTCATCCCTATGACATGTGGGCCCCACTAGTCAGTACCCCTTATCCTCAAAAGATCTCCAAAACATGGCAAGTGATCAATTCAAATGTTTGGAGTTGGATAGTGAGCTGCATTTGGATAGTTGGACAAATTTCATTCAAATTCAAATGCATATTTGAATTCTTTGCACATTTAACTCCATTTGGATAAATGGGTAGCAAACCTTTTCAAAATTTAATGAAACTTTGCCCATCCACTAATTTGGACTCAAGGAATCCAAAGATGCAACTTGATTCTTGTGTTAGCTGCTGCAAACAAGAGTTTGAACACAACAGTTTTGAATTACCATTGTGTCCTCCCCTCATTTGAAATTTGAGTTGAACATTTAGTTTAACTTCTAATTTTTTAAACCCTTCCATTGCACTTGAGTACTTCAACTCTGTGGTCTTAACCCACCTAGGGTCCAAACATGCAAATAACCCTAAGTTGGTTTTTGAACAATTTTTCATGTGTTATCATATGTAAAAGGTTGAAACCAGCCCCTTTTTCATACACATGACAACCACATTTGTGCAAACTCATGTTTCTTTGTATTCATACTTTTTGGACCTTTACAGATCAGTCTCATACACGGTTTCTTTAACAGATCAATTTATTGCCAAGGGGGTTCTTATTGCTTCCGCTAAAAAGATTTAAATCTACCATTCATCCCCTCTGGTACCTTTTCACGTGCTCTTCGATCCTACAATTGGTGTCAGAGCCATGGTGCTCTAATCTTAGTGATTTGCACGTGTTTTGACTAATCATCATGGAGAAATACTCCGCAAAACCTTGTGTGTTCAGTGGCATTGATTTTTAGGTTTGGAGGGCACGAATGGAGGCTTTCATCTAGGCGCAAGGCTTCGCAATATGGGAAAAGGTGTACAAGCCTTATGACGTGCCGCCAAATGATCAAGTCACGGCTACGAACATGAGAGATGTCGACAACAACAACAAAGCACGAAACATGATCATACAAGGATTAACTCAAAGTGACTTCGACGTGTTGCACACCTCCGATCTGCATATGATGTGTGGAAAGCACTTTGTGACTACCACGAAGGATCCAACATGATCAAGGAAGTAAGACAAGATGTGTTCAAGAAAGAAAACATGCGCTTCGAGATGCAACTCGGTGAGTCAATCGATGACCTCTTTGCTCGCTTCAATAAAATTCTCAGCAACTTGCGTAGTGTCAACGTTAATTTTTCAAATGCTGAAAATGCTAGGCAATTTCTAGGTGCATTAGACATGTCAATTTGGGATATGAAAGTTACATCTATTCGTGAATCTACTTTCATGAGTACACTTACATTAGATGTGCTATATTCTAAGTTAAAAACTCATGAAATTGACATAATATCACGTAAGAACCCCAACAAGTCTCTTGCATTTGTTTCACAATGTGACATGCCTAGCTCTAGTCAATCTTCATCTTGTGGTACACTTTCTTTGTTGTCCTCTCTAACCCTTGAACAGATTGAAGAGTTTCTAGAGGAAGAACTTGCACTCATATCTACTCGGTTCTCAAAAGCATTGCAAAATGTGATAACTAGAAGGAGAGGAAGTGTCAGACCTCAACGATGCTTCGAATGTGGTAAGACAGGACTTTTGTACGGATCGCCCTAACCTTTCAGGTCCTACTTCCCGTGATGAAAAGCAAACTAGGACGAAGCACTCCTCTGCAAACGATAAGAAAAAGAAGAAGGGTTTTATAGGACGCCAATTGGTAAATAGTTTTATCTCCGCACTTAAAGAACTTGGCTCAAGCGATGTGGATATCGGAAGTGACGAAGATGAAGATGATTTGGAAAACTTATGCTTCATGGTGGGCAAGTCAAGTTCAAGTATGGAGGAGGCAGAACACAACAGCGACAATGAAGAGTTATGTCCTACTTGTGAATAAATGTGTGATGCTATTTCTCGTGCCACTGTTATAGTTAAGAAAAAGGACAAAAAGCTTAGGGACAATGCTTTTAAAATTGAGTCACTAGAATCTGAAATTAATCGTTTGAAATCTTTGATTCCTAGTGATGATTCTTGTTCCTCATGTGATTTAATATATGAAAAATTGTCCTCTCTAAGAAGTGCACATACCTCCACACTTGATAAACTTGAGTTAGAGATTGAAAAGAACAGAGAGCTTGCTTCACTTAATGATAAAAACTTGAAAGATGCTTGTTGTTCTACAATTGATTTGCATTGTTCTACTTGTGATAATCTTAATAAGAAACTACAAGATGCTATGAATGAAATTTCTATATTGAACAATGCTTTTACGTTCTCATGAAGTTAAATATTGTTCTAATTGCAAACTAAAAGGAAAAATATCATGTCAAAACTGCCTAGACATGTCTAAGAAACTTGATGACATGAATAGGACACTAGAGCGGTTTTATAATGAGAATAAGAATCTGAACTTTCTGTTGAATTCTTCTAAATCTTGCAATGATAAAACTGGTTTAGGTTCTGATTCCCATGCTCATGCTAAAGCACATCCACCTAAAATTGTGAAGTCATTAGGACGTGGTTTGATTAAAACAGTTCCTAAACAAAAATAAGTGGTTTTTAAATCTGCAGGAATGTTGCTGTAAAAGCCCAATAAAAGGGATTTGCAAGAGTGATCATTTTCACCACCTCACAACACCACAGCTCATCTTGTGGATATCTTGTGAACATTGGTGAAGAGCAAGTAACCACCATCAAAAGGGGTGATTAGAGGGGAAAGCCCTAACTTCCAAAAAGTGTGATTTCTACATATGAACATGAAAGGTTGAGCTCACCCCTAGACCTTAATTAGTCTTGGGAAGGCTCAGGCCAAATTTCATGCAAATACAGTACTTTTTGAGGCACTTTTGGAGGCATTTGAAAAAGAGGCCAATTTGAATGTAAATTCAAATTGCAGCAACTTTCATCACTTGAATTCAAAAGTTGACTTCATATTCAAACTCAGCACATTTTTCTGAGTTAGTCCACAAATTTTCATCCCCATTGGACTTCATCATCTCGGGAGCTAAAATTTGCATTAATCCAAAACTGAGTTTGAATTTCAGTTCAAATGTGAAGCAAATTTAGCCAAACCAATTTCAAATTTCGGAAATCAAATTCAAACAATGACTTGGAGGCTAAGTCTCACATTCAATTGTGAGTAGCTGGGATATTTTCAGTGAAAACAGAGATGAAAAATCAGAAGAGAATTAGAGGGGAGGGGGCCCACTGGTCAGAAGGCTTAGAACCGAAGTCAATTCCTGCGAGTCACTCAGCAGCCGACGTTCACCGCGCGCCAAATCCTGCTCCAGCGCCCGAGCGAGGAGACACCGCACGCCTGTGCGGTGCCTGGAAGTACCGGTTGCTGTGATCACTACGCTCTCAGGCCACGTGAACTCGTCCCCTCGCTCCCATCTCCTTCACTCACCGAAGGAAGTAGCCTCCGGTCAACCTCTCTGATCACCGGCGCCCGGGCGGCACAGGCACTTTCGTGCGCGATGAGCTACAAAAAAAGGTCCGCACCGAGGTGCTGATCACAATCGTACCAACCTCGCTCTCTCTCTCGGACGATTGGCAGAGAATTTGGTTGATTATTGCGTCAGTGTGTTTAGAATCGAGCCACACCAAATCCGTAAATTCATAGCAATCAAGCCACTACCCCCTGGACTGAGCTATAGACATGATCTAGACTCACCCAAGCATCTCTACTATCAAAAACCATCGAGTTTCATCGAGTCTTGGTGATGTTGTTCGAGATTTTTGCATCCGCGCCGATTTTCACCCTAGGTCGCCGATGAGCTCGTAGTTGCAGCCTCGGTTGAGCTAATTTGAGTTCATGCCGGTGTTTAGGAGGTCACCACAGTGCTCTAGGGAGAAAGACCGAAGTTTTTGAGCCCTCCTAGCACGAGTGCGATGTTGCCGGATTCCAACCGCCACTGCCGCCTGTCGCCGATGGGTTTCCGGTGACCGGGGTCCCCGGCCGACCACGGGGACGAGTTGCACGTGGTCCAAAAGGGGGAGGCGGCAAGTTTCCGGGATGGGCAAGGTAGGAAAAGCGGGTTCCGAGGATCTCACTGGAGAACACCGCCGCAGCAGGCCGTTGGCGCGAGGAGGAAGAAGGTACTGTATGGTGGGGCCCGCATACAGAATTTAAACTTTTCTGGGATTTTCCAGTTTAGTTCAAACTTCAATTGCATATAACTTTTGCTAGGAAGCTCCAAATACAGTGAACCAATTTTTTCTGAACTCAGAATTTTGAGTACTTTCCAGCAACACAAATTTCAGCTCATGAAACTTGATAGTTCTCCAGAATTAATTCCCTAAAGTTTAAACTGTTGGGAATTTTATCTTTAGAATTACTTTATGAAAAATTATGAAATTTGGCTGGGAGGTTCATTGGAAAATCCTTGAGTCACAGTAAACTTTTCTGACCCATCCAAGTTCATTTAGTCCCCCTAATGGTGTGATTAAGTGAACTTCCCTGAGAAAATAGAAAAATGTCCAGAAACATTTTTCAGATTTTCTCAAATATTGTTTAGGGCATAACTCCATCTAGAATTCTTCAAATGACATGAAACCAATTCCATTAGAACCATCTCAAATTCTAGTTTCCAGGAAGAAATGGTTGGAGCCATGAAAATCGCTGGAACTCCTTAGAGGCTCTACTAATGACCAAATAGGCTTTCATTTATACAAAGCTCAAATGAACTTTGTTTCAAATGAAACTTGGTCCAGACTCTGGTTAGGACCTTACCAAGCCACCATAAAAATTTCAGAACCAAAGGGGGGGGGCTAGCTAGAGTTGTAGTAATTTCTTATTCAGTTCTAAACATTGCATTTGAATTGACATATAGTATCTCGTTCACGTGTAGTCGCTGAAGGCGAAGAAACTCCGGAAGTGCTCGACTTCTTTCTTCCGGACGAAGCCCTAACCACTGACCAGCAGCAACAAGTCAATCCCCGGTTTGCATTAACCCATTTTCAAAGTTTTGTTTTATGAATACATAGTGTGGTGTATGAAGGTGCATTAGGTGTAGGATGGATGAAACCCAAGTGCATAACCAGATTTCCTATAAGAGTGAGGGTTATGTCTAAGTCCTCGAGTAGACAGGCTATGCTTAATAATTCATAGAGATTAGGTACAAGTCGAGTTGTTGGAATTTAATCGCGATTTAGGCTTGGGACACACGGAATTGGTTCGAGTGATGTGAGATCACTTTAGTAATGAAAATGAGACTAGGCAGGGGCTAGGGCGCAGTAAGAGGAAGTCTTGTGTGTGCAGCCCTGTCCGTGTCGATTGAGGACCGATCCGTGTGTGGCCCACGCTGATCAAGTTTGAACGTACCGAAGGCATATCGGATATATGGGCCCCGATAAACCGATGTAACCTATACCTCCGGGCGTCGAGGCATAACACACCGATTTATAGGTGTAGACTTAGGGCAGAAAGGTGGAAATCTGCTAACAGGCATAGAGAGATGCTCCGTGTAGGGAACCTCCTGCTCGTTTCGGTGTGACCGGTTTGACGTTTGGGCTGTTGGGTGAAAGGTTGTCCCGTACGACATCGAGTGAGCGTGATGTGCAGCTCCACGGGTGGGTGTACATGACGTGCTCTTTGGGTGTCCCTGCAGGTGTATATCGAGTCGATTCGCCGTCCCTCGTGGTGAAGAGTACCACTTGGTTACTGAGTCATGACGTAGGTTAATATTTGAAATGTGATGATTCAATTCTGCTGTTATGATATAATTGTATTGCTACTTGTGTGCCACCAAATATCGTATACTAAATTTTCATAATCATGAATTGTTAACTTGTGGCTAAAAGATGAACTAAGGATGAACTTGTAGGCGTGTCCATTTGCTGAAATTTACCATCCCATGTTGTTGCACACTACATATAGAGTTTCATGCCTAGGTGAGTTGGTTAAGTCTTGTTGAGCCATCGTGCTCATGGTTGCTGCTTAAGTGTTTTTCAGGTGAGGAGTACCCCATGGACTCGGGTTACGAGTCCACCGGCGAGGGCTACCCTCCATCGGGGACCACGGCTGAGTGGGAGCCGTACACGCCACGCTGAGCTGGAGGAGTGCATCTAGTGTGGGTTTCCCTATGGCTGGGCAACCGACTTTTGCTAGGTAGATGGGCGTGAGTGGTACAAACTTAGCTAGTGCTCAGCTGAGGAATGCAGCTAGTGTGGGTTGCCCATAGGGCTGGGAAACCGACTTTTGCTAGGTAGATGGTGTGAGTTGTATAAACATAGCTTCCGCTTTTGTAATATAAACATTTCAGTATTGTACTACTTTGTACATTTCAGTTGGTTTTCTATGTAATACAATGTTGTTCTGATAATGTGTGCTGTCGGATGTCGCATCGAGCGGCACCACCCTCTGCAATCCTGGATGAGCGGATTCTGGTCCGCCACAGGCTGGTATCAGAACCGCATTGGGGATAGCACATTAATTAAGGACTGTATTACGGGAAAACATAGGGTTACGGATAGGATTCGTTACGTTACCCAAGTAAGGACTATATTAGCATAGTTACTTAAAGTGGCAAGACTAACATATGTGTTATAATTCTGAATTTTAATTATGTAACGACGCACCTACGCTCAAGTAAGAATGGTAAGGGACGCCACCGAAAGCGGTTCAATTTCGGTTAGCTCCCCTGACGAGGAAAGTGGTTCAGGGATAGGTCTCACAGCTTGGTGTGAGACGTTAATATGAAACTCTTGGACTCTTCATGTTCCTGAGTTCATATGAAGCGCTGATCCCTAGCGTGCATTAGGCAAGCAAGTGGAGACCCCATCGCGAGGTCAGTAACGCGAGAGTGTGTTCGTCTGGAAATAGCCCAGGAGGACATACGCAGCGCTTGCCATCGGCGTGCCCTGCAGGGCAGTAGGTGGTATCTGGGTTGATAAAATTCCCAACCGTGACGACCCGTTTGCGCTCTACTCAGGTTCCCCGTCGTGTGGTGTTAAAACACGATCACGTGCCTTGAGACGTGGCTTAACTCAAGGACGGCCGTATGGCAATGATACGGGCATTTGTATTTACTTTCAAATATGGTCCTTCCTGAAATGGAAACAACCTTTGAGTGCATCATTATTGTGTGGTATTCTGCAGGTACTAACCACGTATGTATCCCATGTAGTACACGTGTGCGTGAGACCATTTAGTGCCACAATTGAGACGTATGTGCCGGGATAATCCGGTTAGGATTTTCTTTTTGTGAGGAACGTAGTACCGACATATCATAGGCATGTGCATGAAAGATAATGATAATAAGGAACTAAAATCACTAAGTTTCAACATTTAGGACCCTGGTTGGGTAGAAAAATTTAATAGTTGATCAGTGTAGTCAAAGGGATTGAAAAAACAGAGTGCTCTGTTTTGGGCAGCAAGTTTGCTGAACTTTTACAAGGTATAACTCACAGATTATTTGGCCAATGGAGGTGTGGGAGTAAGTTCTGGAAAGGTGTTTAAACACTCTACAACTTTGTTGTAGACCCCAAGAGCTTAATCAGATCTTAAGATGGCATAAATTCCAGAGGAAGGTAAACTGTCCAGAACCAGGACAGATTTAAAACACTCTCTGGACTGTTCTGTTTTTCAAGTATAACTTCCTGTAGAAAAATCTAGAATTATCATATGATACATATTTGGAAAGGGTAGGAGATGGGTTACATCTTTGTAATTAAAGGTTTCTGCAATTGCAGCACGGAATTAAGCTGAAATTAGAGTTGAAAAAAGCAACTTCCAAATGAGGTGCTGTTGAAATTCTTCCAGAAATTCTGTTGACTTTGAATTACCATAACTTTTAAAACAGAGCTGATCTGAGGGCAAATAAATACGAGTTGGAAAGATAATGAAGTTAACTTTAACTTTTGTATGCAGCTTGAGTCATGAAAATGCACAGAACCAGATCAAAATCTGGGATATGTAGAAACTGGTCATCTGACAGGGAAATGACAGTTGAACTCATTTGAGAGATTGTTGTACCCTAGGGGGTTTAAGTACTTCCAATGGGGTAGAACATACTCATGAGTGGTTATCTTCAACTAGTGAAAGATTTGAGTATATTTCTTACTCTAGTTTCTTTTGCTAGAGACCATGCTTGTGTCGTATTGAAGATAAAAGGGTAGTATACGTGATGACAAAGCGATTTCAACGTCTCGTAGTGACTAAACCTAGTTGAGATGAACTTCCAAAGAGGGAGTCCATCAAATTGGATTTAACTAGCTTGTATTTTGTCTGGTAATGGTGTATCTTGTGCAAAGTTATTACATTATCTGTATACGAGATGCATCACATGTTCTACTGTCATTATGTTTTACGCCTATTTTATTGGACTGCATGAAATAGGTTGCAGGACTGATGTTTATTGTTGTATGGTTGCAGATGGTTCACACTCGGACCATGCATGATATTAGTGGCTCTAGCCAGCAGGGGGGTAATGACTCCCAGCCACCTGCCTACGACAGCACCCCGCAGCAACAACCACCACCGCCGCCTCCGCTTACACTAGAGGATGTGATTGCGGCACTGGTGGGTGCTCGTGAGGGGCAGACCGACCTGCTCCGCACGATCGTGCAGAATACGTCCCAGGCGGGGGGCGTCAAGAGAGGGGGCCTCGTGAGCACCATGTTGTAACGTACTCGGATTTCATGAGTACGCACCCTCCGGTGTTCACAGAAGCAGAAGAACCCCTGGAGGCCGATAACTGGCTGCGGACAATTGAGTCCAAGTTCGAGCTGCTCCAATGTACGGAGCGGCAGAAGACTCTGTTCGTGGTGCAGCAGCTTCACGGTGCCGCTGGTGCATGGTGGGCGAACTATGTCGCCTCACGGCCGCCTAGCCATGCCGTGGAGTGGGAAGAATTCCGGGAGGCGTTCCGCGCCTACCATATCCCTCCCGGGATAATGAAGCGGAAGTTCCAAGAGTTCTTGGAGCTGAAGCAGGGCGGGAGGAGTGCCCATGACTACTCCCGTGCCTTCAATCATCTGGCGCAATATGCGTCGGATTACGTCTCCACCGAGAGGAAGAAGAGAGAGCACTTCTATCGGGGGTTACACCCCGAGATGAAGACGCATCTCGTCCAATGCAATCGCGGCACCTTCAACGATCTTGTTAATGCCGTGATTATGCAAGAAGACGCTCAGCTGGAATTGGCGGCTGAGCAGCAGAAGCGCAGCAGTCCACCCAGCAGTGGGGGTGGAGCTCCCCAGAAATACCGTATGGTGTATCGGACACCATCCGGTCAGCAGTGGCATCCACCGGCGCGACCTCAGAAGTTCGTGGGTCGTTCTTCCCAGTCACCCCCATTCCAACCGCCGATGCCACCACCGCGACCGCAACAGCAGCAGCAGACGGTACGCCGGGCATTTCCACTGCCACAACGCGCCCCGGGTTTCCGTCCGCCAATCAGCGGAGGACCGCCTCGTTACACATGCTTTACGTGTGGCCAGGCGGGCCATTTCTCGAAAGACTGTCCCCAGGGGGAGCAGAGCGGCGGGCAAGCCCAGTTCCAGGGCGGTGCTCGAGGCCGACCTCCGGTCAAGAAGGTTGGTCATTGGACCGGGGGCGTTCGCGACCTCGACAGTGAGGATGCCCCAGAGGGAGACAACGTGCTGGCAGGTACGTTCACTCTCAACGATCAAGCAATCATCATATTATTTGATTCGGGTGCCACCCACAACTTCATAAGTGCATCATATGTGGTTAAGAACCAACTGGAAGCCTTTCCAACCGAGTGTTCTTATAAGATCTGTTCACAGGGAGGAAAGATTTCAGCTACTATGATGATTCCGAAAGCACCACTGTTCTTAGGTGGGAAGATATATCCCACCACTATGATTATTCTTGAGGGGCAGAAGATTGATGCAATCTTAGGGATGTCATGGCTAAGTTATCATGTCGTGGTCCTGGAAACATTGTCACGGATGGTTCACCTCAACTCCCCACTACACCATCTGCAGTCCCTCATATTAGACAATCCAGTCCGGGAAGTTTCAGCAATTAACAATACTGAAGCTCTCAAGTTAGAGGGCATTCCCGTAGTCCGGGAATTTCCCGACGTGTTTCCGGACGATCTTCTGGACATGCCACCTGAGCGGGATGTCGAGTTCAAGATTGATCTTGCGCCCGGGACTACTCCAATCTCACGGAGACCATACAAAATGGCTCCGAACGAGCCGGCTGAATTGAAAGAACAGCTCAATGATCTGTTGAGCAATGGTTTCATTAGGCCGAGTTCCTCGCCTTGGGGATGCGCGACGCTGTTCATAAAGAAAAAAGGATGAAACCTTGAGGTTGTGTGTGGATTACTGGCCGCTCAACGCCGTCACCATCAAGAACAAATACCCACTGTCCCGCATTGACGTCCTGTTTGATCAGCTTGTGGGTGCAAGTGTGTTCTGCAAGATGGATCTTCGCTCCGGGTATCATCAAATAAAAATTCAGACGGAGGATATTCCGAAGACGGATTTCTCAATGAGATATGGCTTATATGAATATCTCGTCATGTCTTTTGGTCTCACTAATGCTCCAGCAAATTTCATGTATCTCATGAACCCGGTGTTCATGCCGGAGCTGGACAAGTTCGTGGTGGTGTTCATTGATGATATCTTGGTTTACTCCAAGACAGAAGCAGAACACGCTGAACACTTGAGGATCGTTCTTTAACGATTGCGAGACCACAAGCTCTACGCCAAGTTCAGCAAATGTGAGTTTTGGATCAGCCAAGTGCCATTTTTGGGACATATCATCTCAGCGGAAGGCATTGCGGTTGACCCAAGCAAAATCGAGCAAGTGCTGAAATGGAAAGCTCCAACCTCAGTCCATGAAGTCAGAAGCTTCCTCGGCTTAGCTGGATACTATCGGAGATTCATTCCAAGCTTCTCCAAGCTTACTAAGCCGATGACATAATTGCTGAAGAAGGGAACAAAATATATTTGGAACACGGCGTGTGAAGGAGCGTTCCAAGCATTAGTGAAGCATCTCACAACAGCCCCGGTCTTAGCTCAACCAAATACAACGAAGCCCTTCGACGTGTATTGTGATGCGTCCGGCATCGGGCTCGGCTGCGTGTTGATGCAGGAAGGACGTGTGGTCGCATATGGCTCACGCCAACTTCGGAACCATGAGCAGCACTATACGACTCATGATCTTGAGCTTGTTGATGTAGTTTTGGCGTTAAAAATGTGGAGGCACTATCTCCTAGGGAATTTTGTGCATCTCTACACTGACCACAAGAGCCTGAAGTATATTTTCACCCAAAAGGAGCTGAATATGAGGTAAAGGAGGTGGTTAGAACTAATAAAGGATTATGATATTGAGATTCATTACCACCCCGGCAAGGTGAATGTAGTTGCCGACTCGCTTAGTCGGAAGTCACATGTCCATAACCTCACCATTACACCAGTGGAGGAGTAAGAGCCGAGTTTATACTTGGTTCCTTATGGATCGCTCTACAACATTGCTCTCATCCCTACCATTAGGGAGGACATCATTGCAGATCAGAAGGTTGATAAGGGTATGGCACATCTCCGAAGACGGATAGACAATGGGGAAATCAAATGTTCCCGGAAAGATGATGAGGGGACGTTGTGGTTCAATGACCGCATAGTTGTACCCCGGAACATGGAGCTGAGGAAGAAAATTCTTGATGAAGCTCACTTGTCTAAATACTCCATTCATCTGGGCAGCAACAAAATGTACCAAGATTTGAAAAAGAAATTTTGGTGGACACGGATGAAGCGGGAAGTAGCGAAGTACGTATCCAAGTGTGATACGTGTAGACGAGTGAAAGCGGACCATATGAGGAAATAAGGGCTGCTGTAACCCCTGAAACTTCCAGCATGGAAGTGGGAAGATGTGAGCATGGATTTCATTGTGGGGTTACCCGTAACTTCCAGCAAGCATGATTCCATTTGGGTAATTGTTGATCGATTGATCAAGTCAGCCCACTTCATTCCCGTGCATACACATTTCCATGCCAACAGATATGCGGAGTTGTATATTGCAAGAATCCTATGCTTGCATGGAGTACCCAAGACCACAATCTCAGACCGAGGGGCACTATTTGTATATCGTTTCTGGGAGCAGTTGCACGCTGCTTTGGGTATTAAGCTACTTAGAAGCTCCGCCTATCACCCTCAGAAAGATGGGTAAACAGAGAGGGTGAACCAAGTACTAGAAGACATGTTGAGAGCGTGTGCCATCCACCATGGTAAAAACTGGGATGATCATCTACCGTTGGCGGAATTCTCGTACAACAATGGCTATCAAGCGAGTATCAAAATGGCACCCTATGAGGCTCTCTACAGTCGTAAAGGCCGCACCCAATTGAACTGGTGCGAGTCCAGTGAAAGGGTCACATTCGGGGTTGATGTGGTGAACGACGCCAAAGAGCATGTTCGGATGATTCAAGCCAACTTGAAGGCCGCTCAATCCCGACAGAAAAGCTACACTGATAAGAGGCGTAGGCTACTGCACTTTGACGTCGGGGAGTATGTGTACCTCCATATATCTCCGATGAAAGGTGTGCACCGGTTTGGCGTGAAGGGGAAGCGTCCTCCCCGATTCATTGGATCCTATGCCATCACCGAGAAGTGTGGACCAGTGGCGTATAGACTGGAACTGCCGGCATCTCTTGCTGGTGTTCACGATGTTTTCCATGTTTCACAACTGCAAAAATGTCTGAAGCATACGGCTGCTGTTCCCACTGAAGACATCGGCGAGCTGCAACCGGATTTGACGTATGATGAATATCTGGTGGCAATTATTGATGAGAAGGCCCAGACCACATGTAGCCGAACATTGTGGTTCTACAAGATACTCTAGAGTAACCACACCGCCGAAGAAGCAACGTGGGAGAGCGAGGAATTCCTTCGCTCAAACTACCCGGAGTTCATGACGTCTCAGCACGGGTGAGTTTCTATTACATCGCCGTCTCTTCTTTTGTAATCTCGGGACGAGATTCTTTTAAGGGGGGAGGGACGTAAAAGCCCATGAAAATGGACTTGCAAGAGTGATCAATTCACAACCTTTCGATCATAACTTGAGTTTTTCTTGACGGATTTCTGTGATTCTTATTGTCGTGTCTTCGTGACTTGATTCTATATAATATATATCACTTTTGTCATGGTTGAACACATTTAGATCAGTCACATACATGGTTTCTTTAACAGATCAATTTTCTGCCGAGGGGGTCTTTGTTGCTTCCGCTAAAAAGATTTAAATATACCATTCACCCCCCTTCTGGTAGCTTTTCACGTGCTATTCGATCCTACACTCTACTTCTTCCTACAGCTCCATATGGATGTCTAGATCATGTCCTTAGATGCGCACAATCGTGAAAGGTTCATGTGAGGTGAATTTCACCTCGAAAACAATTCGGCTCAAATCAACAATTCAGCTCAAATACTTTGTACCAGATGCATGAAACAAAGAATGGCTTTCACCGTGAGCTTCAGAACATGATGGCATACCTTTTTGCTTTCGGGAGCGAGGTGCGAAAGTGGCTGGATCGCTGGGGCGTCGAAGGTCTGAAGCGGCGGCGAGATGAGCTCGGGTGCAGCGAAGGTGGAAAGCATAAAACTCGGTAGATTTTTACACCCACGTCAGTGAGGGGATATGTACCGCACGGGAGACGGTCATCGGGTTTGAGATCTATGTGTGCTGAATACATTGGCAATTAGAATAAAAGTGAGGATTTACATTCAAAATTTTGAATATTGCCAAAAACCCGCTTCATTGTCCAAACTTTCTCATTGCATATTAGGAGTAACTGTCACTGCAGAGCAGCTGTTTTCATAGTGTTAATTTTCAGCCACTGTTTTAAACTTGCAACATTTTGATCTTGCTTCTTGGCTTACGGAATGTTTGCTTATTATTCTCTTACTAAGTTTTTGATGTGTTATGGCTGGTTATGGTGATTAATACATTGCTATGGTTTGCAACATGCTTATGTGAGGTGCTCATGTAAACGTGAGTCAAGTCACGGACCTGTGCTCGGAAAAAAGTGGATGTTTGTTTATGTGCAGGTGTTGCTTGAGGTCACGCAGCATGTTTGGGTCAAGAACAATGCATAAGAAGGTGTTGTGAACGTTTTAGAAAGTGTTTGCACATATGCAAGGGGTGCATGGACATGGCTACATTGTTCCAATGTGTGGTGAAGAGATATGGAAGTGAAGATATGGTTGAAAAGGTTCAACCGGCTAGATTTTGCGCTCAGGTAGAGGTAGAGCTCATTAAGTTTATCTTCCACTTTAGGCATCACCACATCGGAGGAAAGCGTTTCTTGTTTGATTGTGGACTTCCGATGTGACGGGTACCTAAGGCTCATTAATCTGCTGCTATAAAACTGAAAGTCAGGATTAACATGTAGGCGTGTCTTTATCGCAAATGTCATTTCCTTTATTACAAATCCCTGCATGTAGAGTTTCATGATTAGGTGTGTCTTTTAAGCCTTGCTGAGCCATCATGCTCATGGTTGAAATATTTGAGCTGTGTGCAGGTGAGAGTTATGAGGAAGGGTCCGAGGACGAGGCGATGCCCCTGTCGAGGTATACGGCTGAGCTGGAGCCCTGCACGCCGCCGAGATCGTGGTGTGAGTGTTGCTAGTGTGTAGCATCCCCGGACTAGACGGCTGCACTCTTGCTTAGTTAGGATGAGAGAATAGTTATGAATAAGACTTCCGCTGTATAATTAAGTTTGTAAAAGACTTCCGCTATGTTTTATGTAAAATAAAAGTATGTATGATGTTCGTATTCTTTTCTTGTGTGCTGTTGGGTGCCGCATCGCACGGCACCACCCTATGCGATCCCAGAGTGGGAGAACCACGAGGTGGTCCCCACAGACATGGTATCAGAGCCGCATTGAGAATAGCACGCTCGAAAAGAGCCTATTTTGAAAACTTAGAAGGAGTCGAGTGAGGATCAGTCACTATGCCTATATAAGGTCTATGATAGTAGTAGATATTAAGGTCGAAAAGCTAAATTATGTGTTATACATTCTGTAACGACGCTCCGACGTCAGGTAAGAGGTTAGGTACGCCACCGCAGGCGGATCAATTGTGGTAAGCTCGCCATACGAGCAATAGTATGGAATGGTATACCGTGGCTTGACACGGTAGTTAATATGAGTCTCTGAACCTTCTCATGGTTCTGAGAGCATATGAAAACACTGATCTCCAGTGTGCTTTAGGCAAAAGTGAGAATATCCCATCGTGTGGTAAGCAACATGATAGTATGCAACTCTTGAACGTTCAATGTTCAACTTTTTGGTCATCCATGTATCACAACCGAAAGAATAAGTCCAGAATCGCTATAATCTCATGCCATGTATGCGTGTAATAAGAAAAGCAAGTAGGAAAGATTAGAGGCACTTACAAGCACGAGATGAGTAAAAAGTTGACTTCAAGCATTTCTCGATAGAACAGGCCTAGCAGATCTTCAAAGAAAATTGGGAATCTATCACTTGTGGCTCTGCTCCAAAATGCTTCTCCTGGCACACGAAATGTGATACTACTAATTTCATATTTAGTTATGCACAACATGTACCACTCATGCACTCTCCTAAGCGCGAAAGTCAGTTTACTAAGTTGTACTTATCATGAACAGCTTCCCATTCTCAAATTTAGGAGGAACATCCTCTTTTTATATCGGGATTGCTTTTTTAACGAAACAGGACTCCCGAGAATGAACTTCACCGTCTTCTTCCCATGTCTTATTATTTTCTATTGCTGGCACGTATGAAACATGAGATGTTGAAGTTATTTCCCTCATTCCTTCCAAATACTTTGACACTGCCTCTGAATGTTCTTTACTTTTGTATGAGCTAACTTGCAGTTGAATTGTTGGAAGTCGGACATTGGCCTTAACTTCTTCAGCGTACTCTTGCACTGCTTCCACCTGTTGTTCAACTGGTTGCCCTTGTACTACTTCAACTTGTTGTTCAACTGGTTGCTCTTGTTTATCTTAAGTATTGTCCTTTCTAGGAGATAGCGGGAGTGGATGTCCTTGACCCTTCAGCGTAGAATACGGGGTTGAGGTCTTCCGAGATGTGACTACGAGGTTCGACATCGGCTCATCATCTAGCATGATGTTGTAACGGTGCTAAAGGATTAACTTGTTGACAGTCTTCACAAGTATCGTGATCCCCTTAGGAGTGTTGTGGTCTATTTCAGAATCTTAAAAATTATTGTCGATGATCTCAAGATCTTGCACCACAACATAGTTCAAAGGAAGGGGATTATCGTTGAAGAAATGATATGGTTTTGCCATAGCAGTGGCAACATGTTTTGTTTTGTTCCCTGTTCTACCAATGCAGACAAGAAGACAACAAGATTTGTCCTTAAGGATATCATCGATAGGAAAGTTAGTTGGCACAGATCCTACACTGCTCGGCAAGGCAATTGGAGTTAACAACGCCTCATTTGCCATGGGCACCAACACTATATTCTCAGATGAAAATTGCCCTGATTCTCTAAGTTCGTGCAATATTTGTTGTAGAGATGCTTCGTCCTTTTCTTCAATTGTATGTTTAAGCGTCTTCTTGAACTTATCATGTCTTTTATATGACGTTGCATTGTTCGAGAATCCCTCTTTCAATGAAATCTGAGAAGAGATTGCTCGGAGCCATCCACTATGTTGAGGATTGCCTAGAACAACAGTAAGTTGGTCCTTCTCCTTCACTGGCTTGAAGATACCCTTCTCTTGCTTTTCAATTACTTCTGCTAATGTTAGCGCTACTTCGTCCATAGAATTGGGCTATGTTAAACCTATCTCTTAGGTTGGATTGCACGAATAAATCGCTGCTTACACGAGTACAATTGCTTAAGTCTTTGAAAGTAGGGACGGGTATCTATAAATCCCCTCTAGTTCAAAAAATGAACTGGTGATTCACCTTTCCTGCTAAAATTGAAGCACTAGTTCATTTTAAACAAAATGAGATCCATAAATACCTATTATTAGCTCCACCCCCATCCCCATCAGAAAGTCACGGGACACCACCATAGTGCCCATAGTCTAAAACTTGCTCAAACTATGCAACAAGCACTACAACCCCAAGATTCCAGAAATTTATCGATTTATGTTCAAGCTTGACAGTACAAAAGAAAAACACATGCCATCGTCCCTTGTATTAATCGAGTTCTGAGAATATCTGAAGTTTGGATTCTATCTAGAAAGGAGGTGATAGGAGAGCTATAACACGGACTAAGTGTCCTCTTACAATTAATATTCAGAACTAACAATCAAACAGCTAGCCGTCTTTTACAAAGAAATATCAAAAGATCTCTTCTCAAGAAGTATAATGGCACCGAAGTAACACACCACTTTCACCAACAAGCTTTAAAAAGTATAAAGAAGCAGGGTAACACCTTTGTGCCAGCGAATCCTCCACTTTCACCAACAAGCTTGAACAAGAACAAGAAGCAGAAAGACAACGACGACGTACGGCGACGGAGATGAGGGTGAGGACGGCAAATGAAAATTTTGTTAGCCTGACGGCGTAACTTTGTAACCTCCCGAGTTAGTTTTGCGGGGTGCGGCCGAGCGGCCTTATATAGGCATTTATTTTTCACAGGCGGTTATAGATGAACCTCATCTTCACATGCAATCGGTGGCGACGGTGCTCGGTGGAGAGGGCGAGGCGGCAAATGAAAACTTTGGCAGCCTGATGGCGTAACATTGTAATCTCCTGGGTTAGTTTTGTGGGGTGCAGCCGAGCGGCCTTATATAGGCATTTATTTTCACAGGCGGTTATAAATAAGGACCGCATCTTCACATGCGGTTCTAGTTACAGACCGCCTATGAAAATATATGTGAGAACCGGGGTCTCGACATCCCAGGATCTCGTTGAGAGGTGTTGTATTGCACAACACCGGATAACACACGTATAAAGACAAACATATTTTAAACAGCGGAAGCTAAATTCTTATTACATCGAGAGTTTCTGAAACTTAATTTACATCATATACGTTTATAGTCTACTCTCTCGAGCATAGACTAAGCAATGAAGTTCATGTTCAGCCCGTGAACATGTTCCCACTAGCAACACACGCAACACTCAATACGTTGGCGTGCACGGCTCCCACTCGACGGTAGAACCCCATGGGAGACCCCTCTCGTCTTTGGGAACCTCTTCTTCTACGTCCTCACCTGTAGCAATACTTAAACAACAAGCAGTGAGCACGAAGGCTCAACAAGTCTAACCCGACGCTACTAGATCATGCAACTCTACATGCTGGAATTTAGACGTACAATGGAAGGTAGGTTTGCATAAAGACTCGCCTAATTAGGGGAACCTTACTTTCAGATTTTAGCATCCTCTTAATCACCTTGTGTCACATAACATAGGAAATCCACAATCAAACAAGAAACGTTTCATTCCCATGTTACTTTCCTAAGGCGTAAAATAACTTTAGTTTGCTCTATTTTACAGCACACAATTAACATCACAAGTAATTACTCAAACAACAGTTTAATACCATGACAATACTTCTGTTTATCTACATCATTGTACAGCGAACAAGTGGTACTCACTGACTGTGAGGGACGGCGATTATAATTGATTTACATTTGCAGGGTTCACCCAAAAAACACATCATGTATGCCCGTACTCGATGTTGCCACAACACACATCCCTGACGTCGTACGAGACAACCTTTCACCCATTAGCCAATTGTTGAACCGGTCCTACCGTCCTGAGCAGGAGGTCCCTATGCAGAGCAACCACGTGCCCCCTAGCGGATTTCTACCTTTCTTCCCTCAACCAACCCCTCTAAACGGCAAGCAATGCCTCAACCTCTAGCTACCCGAATTACATCGGTTTACCGACTCCTACTTCGATTCAGACTCTAACTTTCCAAAACTGCTCAAGACTCTTCTATACAAAGATAGAAGCAGTCTTAAGACTTCCAAACATATTAGTAACATCCCAAGCATTCCTAAAACAACTCTACTTCGTGCCTAACACGAAATCCTATTATAACCAACTCGAAACTTTCCATAAACGAACCATAACTGCCTCATGGTTCCCGGACATTAATAGTTCATGCAGCATATTCATCCGGCTTATTTTATTTCTTACTACGTCACAGCGCAATGAACAAGCGGCAGTCAAATAACCACGTGGGACGGTGATTACAATCAATGGACACCCGGATAACATGTCACATACACCCACTTTTAGAAGTGTTGTGCTTCACACCTTCCTACTCTGTTGTACGCAGCAACCTTTCAAAGGCAACCCAAATGCCGAACCGGTCCATCCGTAAGGGACAGGAGGTCTCTGCGTGGAACGTGTCTGTGCCCACCGGCATATTTACACCTTGCTACCCTCAATCCACTCCAGAAAAACAGTTGGGTAAGCCTCGACACCCAGGTTAACTAATTACATCGGTTTCCTGGTTCCCATATGCCAGTATGCATCCGGTACTGTTCAAACTTGTCCAGTGGGGCTGCACACGGCTCGGTCCTCAATCGACACCAACAGGGCTACGCACGTGAGACCTCCACTCACTGCATCCTATCCCCTCTGCTGTGTCTCAGTTTCACATTCTTAAGCCATTCTCTACCTCTTTTCATCCCGTGTGATAAAGTCTTATTTCGTGAGCAGATTCCAACTACTCGACTTCTACTGAGATCCTAAGAACATTAGCATGGCATTCTCTACTCGTCGAGTTTATAAACTACCCAACCCTCCATAGGATTTTAAAGTCATGCAAGTGGTTTTTCAATCACCTTAACTCTAATGCAAGAATTTCAACCTAGTCATAAGTGATACAAATGAAAACTTTGCAAAAGGTAATCAAATGAAAACCGGGGCTTGCCTGGTTCCAAGTCAAAAGGAAAGTTAACGTTGGGTGGGAGGACTTCCAATGAATCCAGCATGTCCAGAACATCGGTCACTATATGAAATGTAACAAAATATATGTATAAGTGCTAGTGATTTAAAAGAAGTACACTTCTATTCATAGCTACTGCTATTTAGGTTCCTTAAAAGGCTTTGGGGGTTTTCCAGTGAATACTAGACTTTCTAAGGATGATCTGAGCGAAATTTGGAGAAATTTCATGGAATCTTCTGGTCTCCGAAATTCCCACAAGTACAAGGCCTCTCTGAACTTTGAGCCCAAATCTGAAGTTTTGACATGGCTAACAGTGGAAGATCTAATTAGATCAGGTCTCTAGGGTTCTAACAAAATTTGTTTCACAATTTTTGGAGCTACCTACATGGAGAAATGAATTTTTTGGAGTTGGGCGAAATTGCTGAAAAGTTTCTGTTTAGAATTGGAAATTTCAAATGAAGGCTGAACTTTGGAGTAGGATTTAGCCTAGCAAATGCATTCCAATGAAGATAAAATTTTTACAGGAGATCACTAATGTTATGAAGAATCTTCTAGCCAAATCTGAGGAAATTCCATAACAGGGATCTTCTGAAATTGATTCCCAAAGATTCAACTTTGATGAATTTTGGAGAACATTCCATAGATCCTCAGATCAAATTCTTTGCATTTCTGCAGAGTATTGACTGAAAGGAATTCACAAAAAAATTGTTTCTCAAATTTTGGACATTCCTACAGAAAGTTATGGAGGTTTGAAGTTTGAACCATTTTTTCTGGAAATTAACTCTATGATTTTTAGCTAATTTATTTAACCCTGAGATAACCTACTGATTAAGCCCTCTTAATAAGCTCCAAAAATCCTAAAATTTTTACTGGAGATCAGGAACTATGAAAAGGATTGGCTGCCCAAAATTCAGAATTTTCATAGACAATCCTTCCTGGAATTGATCCCTGAAGGATTTACTAAAATGAATTCCACATAAAATATTGGGCATTTTCGTAGAAAGCACTTTGTTCCTCTGTGAAGTACTCCTTATGAGGTATCCAACAAAATTGGTCTCATCCTTTTTGGAGTTTTCTACACAAAGTTATGGGCTTGCAAAGGTTAGCCAATTTCTGGATTTAATTCTCCACAGAAAAGTCCTTCACCGGCTAACAGTGGGTGGCGCGCCCCGTTCTACCACATTTCTCCACCATTTTTGCTCCGGTTTCGCCATACACGAGCGTTGGAACGTGGCGCATTTGCCGGGCAAGGTCTCACCGCTTGAAAACGGCCGGAAACGGGTCGGTGGCGCTCGGCGGCGCGGCATTGACGCGTTCTGTAAAGGCTTCAGTTTTTGACACATTCAAGGTGTTCATCACCACACACACACCTCATTTTAAGAAAGTTGATGAACACATTTGAAGAGCAAGTAACCATTATCAACATGCTCATTAGAGAATAATCTCACAAAATGCAAAAGTGGTATTTCCCACAGGCATCATTTAGGGGCTGGGCATATGAAAACTCCTACACATTGCTAGGGATGTCCATGCCAAGTTTCACCCAAAATCAAAACCTTTTTGAGGTCATTTTGGTTATAGCTAGAAAGTGGGTAGTTTGAACTCAAATTCAAATTCAAACTGTTTTTATCCCATGAATTCAAAAGTGGGAGGCATATTTTTACTCAGCACATTTTTGTGAGCTCACACACCAATTTTCACTCCATTTGGAGTTGATCTTGACATGAGCTAAGTGGAGCAAATTCAAACTTTATTTGAATTTCAAACTGAACATTGCTGAAATTTATTCAAACCAAACCTAATTTGAATTCTAACCAGTTCAAATGGCTCAAGGGTAGATAATTCAAATCACCATGGGCTTTGTGGGAACTACTATTTACAACAGTGAATTGGAGTTAAGTTCAGGGGTTAAAATTGAGAGTGGGACCCACATGTCATAGAGCTAAGAGGTATGACTTGCACACTAAGTCACAGCCTCGGTGGAAAATTCCACCGAGCAGCTGCCGGGTGTGCCACCGAGAAGAAGCCGGCGCCACCAGCTGCTTCCTATCTCGCGCGCTGGCGCCCAGGGCGGCCTTGTCGTGCCCCCACACGACCCTCACCGCCTCAGCCGAGCGAAGACCGGTTGCCTTTATCTCGTCGCGGGCGTCATCGAGCAACGCCATTTTTCTTTCCCCGAGCTCTCGGTCGATCGGGAAGACGGAGAAAACAATCACACCCTCGCTTCCCCGAGCTGCTAGGAAACGCCCTGAGCTCAAGCACCACTCTCCCGACGCCTAGACCACCGAGTTTCGGCCTCTGTTCCCGTGATCAACGACGACCGCCGCGACTTAGTTCAAAAACGGCGATCGGTCTGACGTGGGCAGCGCACCACAGCAACTCTCACGACCGAGCAAGGGTGGCAAAAGGAGCGCACAGACTCCACGCTGCTTCCATTTTAAGCTTAAGCCACGTCGTGAGCTCTCGCCGGCGAATTCAGAGATTTTGCTCCGGCGGCCTCAACCCGAGCTTCTGGTACAGTTCCTTAAAACTCTCCTTCTTTACTCCTCCTTAAGCCATCAAACTTATCATGTGTATGCTGGATTAGCTGGCAATCAATTCTCCTTTGGCATCCATCGCATGAAAATGCCTCAGAGCGACGGAATTCAAGCTCTACTAGGGGTGTTCGCCGCGGACCCATTCATTCGCACGGTGAAACCGTAGTTGCGGCCACTCCTGAGCTACTCTGAGGTTGTGCCAATCTTCCTAGAGCTTCTCTGGTGGTGTAGAGCCCATCGGTGCAAGTGTTGGCGAGCTGGAGACCTCGGACGACGGCGCTGAACCACCACAGTAGCCGCCGCACGTCGCCGAGCTGGTTCCAGCAACCAGCAGCCCAAGCAGAGCCCACCATCGTGTTCCTCGGTGCCTTAAACCCTCTGGCGGCGAGTCTCTAGCTGGGCGGTGGCTGGAAACGCCGGTCCAGCGAGCAGCCGTCTGCTCCGGCGAGGGGGGAGCGCGCGGGCGCGAGGAAGAGGGCGGGAGGAAGAAGAAGACGCGGGGCCCAGCTGTCAGCGGCTCATATTTTAAATCGGGATCGGGCTGAGGCTCGGATTCGGTGTGCTGGCGCGCAAAAACTCCATAGACCCCGGTGTGCCGACGCCTCAGCGCACATCTAGTGTCCCCGTGGCCCACCGGCAGATTTAAACTTTTTCCCGATTTTCAGATTTCATTCAAACTTCAAATCCTCATAACTTTGGCTAGGAAGCTCCAAATCGAGTGAACCAAAATTTGTTGGATTCAGGTCTTTGAGCACTTTCCAACAAATTAAGTTTCACTTCATGAAAATCCTTAATTCTCCAGAATTAATTCCTCAAAATTTAAACTGTGTGGAATTTTAACTGGAGAATCCCTTAGAGGAAAGTTCTGAAATTTTGCTGGGATGTTCACCAAAATATCCCTGAACTACGATAAAAATTTCGGCTCCATTTGAGCTCATTTGATCCATCTAATGGTGTGATTAGTGAAACTGTTCCAGAGAAAAAAGGAAATGTTCAGAAACATTTTCAGCATTTTCCCTGAAATTGTTTAGCTCATATCTTTAGCTTGGAACCTTAAAAGTAAGTGATACCAACTCCATTAGAACCCTCTGAAAATCTAGTTTTCAGAAAGTCATGGCTTGCATCATGAAAATCCCTAGAATACCCTAAGAGCTCCAATTAAGGTCAAGGACATAATTATTTGTGGAGAGCTCCAATGAGCTTTACTGCAACTAAAACTTGACCAAGTCTCTGTCTAGGTGGTAACCAAGCCACAATAAAAAATTCAGAGTCATTGAGTCTGTCTAGTGAGACTTAGAAGGTTCACAAGTTTAAAACTCAATTCAAATGCATTTAATTAATACATATACTTCTTATATCATGTAGTCGCTAAGGTCGAGGAGGAACCCGAAGTCCTAGACTTCGTTACTCCGGAGGAGCAGCTAGCCTACGACCAAGAGCAGCAAGGCAAGCTCCGGTTTGCATTAACCTTTTTATAAATTTTTATTGTTTTGAGCACTTACTTGAGTATTATGATTCCTTGCATTAGAGTCTTGTTTGGAAACCCAATTGCATAGCCCAGAAAACCATGGGTTGGGACTAGGATTGAAAACCCCGTTAGCTATTGCGATGCTAAGATTATGTAGGATTCGGTACAAGTCGAGTAGTTGGAACTACTCGCGAGCATAGGCTAGAGGCACTCGACTCGGGTAGAGATAGCACATGATACACATGGCAAGAAAATTGAGACCGAGCGGAGAGTAAGGGCAGCAGGACTTTGGGGCCTGGGTGCTATAGCTCCGCTTGTGTCGATTGAGGACCGAGCCATGTGCGGGCCTGTTGAACAAGCTAGAACAGTACCGAAGACCTACCGGCTATATGGGAACCGGGAAACCGATGTAACTCGGGTAACTGGGTGTTGAGGCATAGCTGGTTGTTCAGAGGGTAGGTTGAGAGCTTGAGGTGTAAATCGGCTGGAGGCACTGAGATGCGCGTGCAGAGACCTCTTGATCGGGACGATTGGACCAGTTCAACATTTGGCTAACGGGTGAAAGGTGGTTGCTTACGACGTCCGTGATGGTTGCTGTAGGTAACATCGAGTACGGGCGTACGTGACGGGTCATTCGGGTAACCCTGCAGGTGTAAATCGATTATAATCGCCGTCTCTCACGGTCAGTGAGTACAACTTATTCACTGTACCGTGACGTAGAAATAACAGGCTAGTTACATGTTAAAATGTTGCTGATTGAAAGATGGACTTTGATTGTTAATGAATTGTTGTAGTTTAGAGCTAACTAAAGTTCTTTTCAACTTTGGGCAAAGTACATGAGAGAAATGTGTTTCTTGTTTGATTGCGGCTCTCTCATGTGCCTTAGCGTAAGGTTCTCCACAACCTGCTGCTAAAACTTGAATGTAAGGTTCCACTAATTAGGCGATTCCTTTGCAACTTATTTGACCTCATGTACCTATTACCCCTCATGTAGAAGTTCCATGTTTAGGAGAGACAGGTCAGTCTTGCTGAGCCTCCGTGCTCACTGCTTGTGTTTGAAGCTATTGCAGGGTTCTATGAGAAAGGGACTCTCGAGGAGGAGACGGAACCCTAGGAGGGGAACCCCGTCGAGTGGGAGTCGTGCACGCCGCCGTGTTAGTGTGCGTGCGTGCTAGCAAGGACACGTTCACGGGCTGAACGTGAACTTGATGCGTAGTCTATGCCTGTGAGTGTAGACTGGAAATATTTTGATGTAAAAGTATTCATAAACCACTTTATGTAATAAAATTTTGCTTCCGCTTTGTACCTTTGATGTGTGTTATTCGGTGTTGTGCAACGCAGCACCCCTCAGCGTGATCCTGGCTCGACAAGACCGTGGGGTCATGTCAGCATTGGTATCAGAGCTCGCTTGAGCTTTAACGCACTACAAAGGTCATCTTTTTCAAAAATCCAGTGAGGAACCAGTTAGTAGCCCGTATAAGGATGTTATTAGCGTATAGAAAGTGGCATACTAACCTATTTGATTATGTCGGAAAATCGTGCATCTCGGGACGTGTATGTCTTGGGGGGTGCACGTAAGCGCTGTCCACCAGTGCGCACAAGCTGAAGGGTGGAGCCCCACGGGTGGCAGGTAACCCGACCCGCTTTGATATCCTCTACGACTCTTCATGTCGTTTGGGGTATTCGAGCAACGTCTGTCCCGGGCGTGCGTGGTGCAATATGGGAGACCCCGTCACGTGGTCAGTAACGTGAACACGTAGCTCAAGGCGTGTTTGGCTTGAGAACATCCAGGCGAGTGATGACGGCCGGGTGTACGGACTGTATGGATACCGGGCTCGGTGTGCAGCCGAGTCTGACGATTGTGTGAGTTGTCTGCAGTTAGTTTAACCACGAAACAGTAGACATGTAGTATCCGTGTGCGAGTGACGCTTAGTGCCACTGAAATAATGAAGCCGGCTAAGTTCGGTATAGGTTTTTCTTTATGAGGACGTAGTACCGGCATGCTCTGGTGACGCATCGACGTCACACCCCACTAAATGAACAACTTCATTGTAAAACTTGAAGGTTTTTAATCCAAAGCACGAAAACTTGATGTAACTCCTTCCCTTAATCAGGATATTCAATGTTAACAAGTTTTCAACTTATGGGTCGCTAAGGACAGAGCACTCTGTTTTCAGCTGAATTAAGGCTGAAGTTAATCAGAGGTTAGAGATTGAGATATTGCGAGGTTGGGGTCATATGATACATTTATGGAAATATATGGAAGGGCTTTACAACTCTTCTGTTGAGGTCCAGAGGTGTTTCATCCCTTAACCAATCGAAAAATGCAGTAGAGTTGAGACTCTCCAGAAAACAGGGCAGGGCAAAGACTCTCTGTAAACTCTCTGTAAATTGAGCATAACTTCCTGAATAAAAATCCAAAAATAGGAAATGAGGTAGTTCTGGAAAGCTTATGAGTTGGGTTACAACTTTGTAAAATAAAGTTTTGTCAGATTGGGAGCAGAATTAACTGGAATTCTTGGATCAAATCAGTACCTAAAGCAGGGAGGTGCTGTCCAATCTCCTCCAGAATTTCTGTTAACTTTGACATCTCATAACTTTTGGACTAGGACAGATCAAAGGCCAAACAAATAATTTCTAGAAATCTATTGAAGTTAGCACTAACTTTGATGTTGAGCTCCATAATTGGTTTTGCCTTTAGCAGGGCCTAAATCAGGTTGAAATGGAAACTGGTCAGGGCTGTCATGTTCGACAGCAGATCAGTAGTCAAATTTGTGTAAATTTGAACTATGTTTCCAAGTTTTATGAGTTAAATGACATGTTTTGTGTTATAACTCAATGGTTTACTGTTTAAATAAATATTTTACATTTCTCAAATATATATTTACAGATGACAGCGGATAAACAGTTCGAGAACGGGTGGGTGGAATCTCACTGTCCTCACCACCGCGGTTATCCAGAAGCATTGAGGCAGATGCTTCAGTATTTTGGGTACAACCATATACCGCAGTACATCGCCAAGGAAGAAGGCGAGGAGGGGAAAAATACGTGGACAATCCATGTCGAGGTTCCTGCAGGTCCTACGCCACCCGGGTGGGCACTGTTCACCATCACGGTGAGAGGTAGACAACCCGAGGGAAGGTGGCAAGTGGCAGCCCGTGACACCATGTCACGTTTCTGCCAGCTACACGTGAGAGCGTCGGAGGGCACTCCATATGCGCTCGTTCCGTTGGATGGACGGGCTCATCATGTGTGGGAAGGGAGGTACCGGGAGGCAGCCGATCCGGGTTGCCCAAGGTACAACCCCGCGGAGGCAAACCTCAGCCTACGGATGAGGGCGGGAAACACCGTGATGGACAGCCAAGCTGTTCATAGGGAGCATCTCGCCGCAAGGCTCAAGGATAGAACAATACATGGAGACCATTTTGAGAGTTCTCACAGCGCACTCCGCAATGTGCTCCTTCTGACGATCAAGCGACTGAACGAACAGCATAATCAGTTGCATCGTCTGAAGAAGGCGAAGAAGAAAAGCCTTGTCGACATCGCGGTGTTACAAGAGTTGGTGCAGACTCTAACCCAGCAGAATGAGGACCTTACTCAAGAGCGGGACGACACTATTGAGGAAGGGCAAGGCTAAGAAGTAGACTACAACCAAGCCATGGACGAGGTGCATGCATTGCAGGACCTCGTACCTCCGGTATTGGGCATAACGGTGGTCTTGGGTCTTCCGGCAATGGGAGAACCTGAGATGGGAGAAGAGGTGGTAGATCCAGAGCCACCAGCAGAGGTACCGGAGGAGGACGACCCACAGGAGGTAGAGTTCTACTCCGAGTAGGGGGTTACCGTTGCCAAGTAGGGCAACCAGAGTAGTATGACCCAAACTTTTGTACCAGTGACATGTCGTTTAGGCAGTAGCGTATGTATAGGTAGTGATGACATGAGCACGACTTATTGGAGACCCGAGAATAATGTATCTTGTATAAAGTTTATGCTTTATCAATATATGTGAATATTGTTCAAATTATTCATGCGTCACTTCAATACCTACTGTTGCATATGGAAATTTAAGTATGACATGTACTGATCGCTGCTGTGTTGAATTGCAGAATGACTCGTACCCGTGCCAACCCGGACATTGGGGGTTCTAGTCAAGGGGGAGAGACCTCCCAACAGCCTCCCGAGGACTCCTCGGGAAAGCAGCAACAGCAACAGCAAACACCGCCACCGCCACCGCCAACGGTTACATTGGCCGACATCGTCGCGACAATGGCGGGTTCTCATCAGCAGCACACGAAGTTGCTGCAAACTCTCATCGCCAATATGTCTCGCCCTGAGAGACGTCAAGACCGTGAGGAGCGTCAACAGAGCTCCTACTCCGACTTCCTAGTGACTCATCCCCCGGTATTTTCAAGGGCGGATGAACCTCTCGATGCGGACAACTGGCTCCGCGCAATAGAGATGAAGTTTGGGCTGCTCCAACTAAGTGAGCAGCGCAAGATTCAGTTCGCGGTCCAACAGCTCCAGTGATCCGCAAGCGCATGGTGGGCGAACTACTGTGCTTCACAGCCCACTGACCGAGTTATGACCTGGGCGGAGTTCCGGACGGCCTTCAGGGCCTATCACATACCGCCGGGTCTGATGAAGAGGAAAACGCAGGAATTCCTACACCTGCAGCAAGGGAGCCGGAATGCGCTGGAATACTCCAGGGCGTTCAACGATCTCGCGCTCTATGCGTCATATCACGCCAATACTGACGAGAAGTGGCGGGACCACTTTTACCAGGGGCTTAACCCGCTCCTGAAGGATAAGCTGGCGATGTTCAATCGCGGCAGCCTCAACGACATCATTGATGCTGCGATTGTCCAGTAGGACTCCGGCAAGGAGTTAGCAGCGGCGGAGAGAAAGCGAAGCACGCCGCAAAGCAGCGGAGAAGGAGGCGGTCCTTCTCAGAAATTTTGGATGGTGAATCACCCACCATCAGGTTCACGCTGGCAGCCACCACAGAGGTCGACGCTATTCAGCAGTCGGCCGTATTCTTCACCGGCATTCAGGCCGGCACTGCCAACACCACCTCCGCAACAACAGCAGTGGCGGGCGATGCCGCGTGCATATGCACCTCAGCAGCGCATGCCGGGCTTTCGTCCCCCAAGCACCGGACAAGCAGCGGTCACATGCTACAAATGTGGTCGCCCAGGACACTTCGCCAGCAGTTGTCCGGAGAGGCAAGGCGGTGGAGTTGCACCACAACTTCCGGGGAGGAATCAACCCCAGAACCCCACTAATGCGCGGCGGGCAAACCCTAGGCCCGGCACTGTCCACCAGCTTGCCATAGAGGACGTGCCGGAGGGTGAGCCAACCCTTGCGGGTATGTTCCAACTCCACCAGCATCCCGCTATAGTATTGTTTGATTCAGGCGCCACGCATAGCTTCATTAGCCAAGCTTTCATTGATAAATATAGCTCGCAAATACTACCCACCGATAGTCCTTATGTGATCTATTCACAGGGTGGGAAAATTTCAGCAAGCATGATGGTTCCAAAAGCGCCATTATGCTTAGGGGGTAGAGTATACCCTACGTCTCTCATCATCTTAGAGGGACAAAAGTTCGATGTCATATTAGGGATGTCATGGTTAACCCGCCATGGCGCTGTTTTAAACACCGTCCTCCGAGTTGTGCACTTGAATTCAGAAGTGCACGAATCTCACTCCTTATTTCTGGACAGTCCAGAAATAAAACTTCCAAGTGTCTATCAATCCACAATCATCAGATTGGAAGATATTCTAGTGGTCCGAGAGTTCCCTGACGTGTTCCTGGATGATTTACTGAGGATGCCGCCCGATAGAGAGGTGGAGTTCAAGATTGAACTTGCACCGGGAACCTTGCCAATATCCCGAGGCCGTACAAGATGGCGCCCAAGGAATTGGCTGAACTGAAGAATCAGCTCATGGACCTCCTGGAGAAGGGTTTTATTAGGCCGAGCTCCTCGCCATGGGGCTGTTCAGGATTATTTGTGAAGAAGAAGGATGAGACGTTGCGGCTTTGCATGGACTATCGTCCATTAAATGCCGTAACCATCAAGAACAAGTACCCGTTGCCACGGATCGACATATTGTTTGATCAGTTGGTCGAAGCAAAGATCTTTTCCAAGATGGACTTAAGATCCGGGTACCATCAGATTAAAATAAGGGCTGGGGATATTCCGAAGACGGCTTTCTCGACGAGGTACGGACTTTATGAGTACCTGGTCATGTCCTTCGGCCTCACCAACGCTCCAGCTCACTTCATGTATCTAATGAACTCGGTATTCATGCCGGAGCTGGACAAGTTTGTCGTGGTCTTCATCGACGACATCCTGGTATATTCCAAGTCGGAGTAAGATCACAAGAAGCATCTGCGTATAGTCTTGCAACGGCTGCGGGATCACAAGCTATACGCGAAATTCAGCAAATGCGAGTTCTGGATATCGCAAGTGCCTTTTCTCGGGCATATCATCTCAGCGGCGGGCATCGCTGTAGACCCGAGTAAGATCACTCAAGTGCTGAATTGGAAATCCCAGAGAACTGTTCATGAGGTACGGAGTTTCCTCGGACTCGTGGGATATTATCGGAGGTTCATCCCGAACTTCTCAAAGATTGCCAAGCCTATGACGGAGCTGCTGAAGAAGGCTACCAATTATGTTTGGAGTCCAGCATGTGAAGCAGCATTCAAAGCTTTAGTCAAGCACCTATCATCAGCACCGGTTTTGGCGCAGCCAGACACAACAAAACCGTTCGAGGTGTACTGCGATGCATCCGTCATTGGGCTCGGATGTTTGCTAATGCAAGACCAAAGAGTGGTCGCGTATGGGTCACGGCAGCTTTGAAACCATGAGCAGAATTATCCAACTCACGACTTGGAGCTCGCTGCCGTGATACTTGCACTGAAAATGTGGAGGCACTACCTACTCGGTAACCTCGTGCATCTATATACCGACCACAAAAGAATCAAGTACATATTCACTCAGAAGGAGCTGAACATGAGGCAGCGTAGATGGTTAGAAGTGATAAAGGATTACGAAATAGAGATCCATTACCATCTGGGCAAGGAAAATGTAGTGGCACATGCGCTGAGCCGCAAGTCACACATCAACAATCTGACCATCACACCGTTGGAAGAAAGCGAACCACTACTACATTTGATTCCACATGGAGCTCTCTACAACCTAGCTTTGATCCCCACCATCTGTGAAGAAATAGCGGCAGCTCAGAAATATGACAAGGGCATATCGCATTTGCGGAGACATGTAGATAGTGGGGAGTTGAAATGTTTCCGAAAAGACGGAGATGGCATCCTATGGTTCAAGAACCGGATCGTCGTACCCCGTAACCCGGAGCTACGGAAGAATTTTTTTGATGAGGCTCACGTATCAAAATTTTCTATTCACCCCGGCAGCAACAAAATGTATCAAGAACTCAGAAGCAAGTTTTGGGGGACACGGATGAAGCAGGAGACCGCAAAGTATGTGTCCGAGTGTGATACATGTCGAAGGGTGAAGGCAGATCATATGCGGAAACCGGGACTGCTACAACCACTGGGCGTTCCTGCCTGGAAGTGGGAGGATGTGAGCATTGACTTCATCGTCGGTTTACCCACCACCTTTCGAAAACATGATTCTGTGTGGGTGATCGTCGACCGGCTCACCAAAGTTGCCCATTTCATCCCGGTCAACACTAACTACAACGCCAAGAAGTATGCTGAACTATACATCTCACGGATCCTATGCTTGTACGGCGTACCCCGTACCATCATATCGGACCGGGGCACTTTATTTGTGTCCATTTTTTGGAGCAGCTACACACTGCATTGGGGACGAAGCTGATCCGTAGTTCAGCATACCACCCGCAGATGGATGGGCAAACCGAGCGGGTAAATCAGATCCTAGAAGACATGCTACGAGCTTGCGCTATCAACCATGGCAAGAATTGGGATGATCACTTGCCGTTAGCCGAGTTCTCGTACAACAATGGGTACCAAGCCAGCATCAAGATGGCGCCTTATGAGGCGCTATACGGGAGGAAATGCCGCACACCACTGAATTGGTGTGAGTCTGACGAAAGGGTCACCTTCGGGATTGACCTTGTCAACAACGCGGAAGAAAAGGTTCGACTGATTCAAGCGAACCTAAAAGCCGCCCAATCCTGTCAGAAACAGTATGCGGACCGGAGAAGACGCCCATTACAATTTGAAGTCGGGGATCACATATATCTACGTGTGTCTCCAATGAAGGGCGTAAACAGATTTGGGGTGAGAGGAAAGTTGGCACCCCGATTCATCGGTCCATTCCAGATTACCGAAAGATGTGGATTGGTAGCGTACCAGCTGAAATTACCAGAAGCACTTTCCGGTGTGCACGACGTCTTTCACATTTCCCAGCTGAGGAAGTGTCTCAAGCTATCTACTACCGTTCAGCTGGAGGACATTGATGAACTAAAACCGGATCTCACCTATCGGGAGGAACCGGTTCAGATCATTGACGAGAAGGCCCGAACCACACGCACAGCACGTTGTGGTTCTACAAAGTTCTATGGAGTAATCACTCCTTGGATGAAGCGATATGGGAGAGCGAAGGATTTCTTCGCGCTAACTACCCTGACTTTTTCACGTCGCACATCCGGTAATTTTCCACCGTCCTCTCTCTCATTTTAACCTTATAATCTAGGGACGAGATTCTTTTAAGGGGGGAGGAATGTAAAGGCCTCAGTTTTTGACACATTCAAGGTGCTCATCACCACACACACACACCTCATTTGAAGAAAATTGATGAACATATTTGAAGAGCAAGTAACCATTATCAACATGCTCATTAGAGAATAAACTCACAAAATGCAAAAGTGGTATTTCCCACAGGCATCATTTAGGGGCTGGGCATATGAGAACTCCTACACACTGCTAGGGATGTCCATGCCAAGTTTCACCCAAAATCAAAACCTTTTTGAGGTCATTTTGGGTATAGCTAGAAAGAGGATAGTTTGAACTGAAATTCAAATTTAAACTGTTTTTATCCCATGAATTCAAAAGTGGGAGGCATAATTTTACTCAGCACATTTTTGTGAGCTCACACACCAATTTTCACTCCATTTGGAGTTGATCTTGACATGAGCTAAGTGGAGCAAATTCAAACTATATTTGAATTTCAAACTGAACATGTGTCGAAATTTATTCAAACAAAACCCATTTTGAATTCTAACCAATTCAAATGGCTCAAGGGTAGATAATTCAAATCACCATGGGCTTTGTGGGAACTACTGTTTACAACAGTGAATTGGAGTTAAGTTCAGGGGTTAAAATTGAGAGTGGGACCCACATGTCATAGAGCTAAGAGGTGTGACTTGCACACTAAGTCACAGCCTCGGTGGGAAATTCCACCGAGCAGCTGCCGGGTGTGCCACCGAGAAGAAGCCGGCGCCACCAGCTGCTTCCTATCTCGCGCGCTGGCGCCCAGGGCGGCCTTCTCGTGCCCCCACATGACCCTCACCGCCTCAGCCGAGCGAAGACCGGTTGTCTTTATCTCCTCGCGGGCGACATCGAGCAGCTCCATTTTTCTTTGCCCGATCTCTCGGTCGATCGGGAAGACGGAGAAAACAATCGCACCCTCGCTTCCCCGAGCTGCTAGGCAACACTCTGAGCTCAAGCACCACTCTCCCGATGCCTAGACCACCGAGTTTCGGCCTCTGTTCCCGTGATCAACGATGACCGCCGTGGCTTAGTTCAAAAATGGCGATCGGTCTCACGTGGGCAGCGCACCACAGCAACTCTCACGACCGAGCAAGAGCGGCAAAAGGAGCGCACAGACTCCACGCTGCTTCCATCTGAAGCTCAAGCCACGTCATGAGCTCCCGCTGGCGAATTCCGAGATTTTGCACGTGTATGCTGGATTAGCCGGTGATCAATTCTCCTTTAGCATCCATCGCATGAAAACACCTCAGAGCGACGGAATTCAAGCTCTACTAGGGGTGTTCGCTGCAGACCCATTCGGTCGCACAGTGAAACCGTAGTTGCGGCCATTCCCGAGCTACTCTGAGGTTGTGCCGATCTTCCTAGAGCTGCGCTGGTGGTGTAGAGCCCATCGGTGCAAGTGTTGGCGGGCTGGAGACCTCGGACGACGGTGCCGAACCACCACAGTAGCCACCACATGTCGCCGACCAACTCCATTAGAACCCTCTGAAAATCTAGTTTTCAGAAAGTCATGTCTTGCTCCATGAAAAAACCCCTAGAATACCCTAAGAGCTCCAATTAAGGTCAAGGACATGATTATTTGTAGAGATCTCAAATGAGCTTTGCTGCAACTAAAACTTGACCAAGTCTCTGTCTAGGTGGTAACCAAGCCACAATAAAAATTTCAGGGTCACTGAGTCTGTCTAGTGAGACTTAGAAGGTTCACAAGTTTAAAACTCAATTCAAATGCATTTAATTAATACATATACTTCTTATATCATGTAGTCGCTAAGGTCGAGGAGGAACCCGAAGTCCTAGACTTCGTTACTCCGGAGGAGCAGCTAGCCTCTGACCAAGAGCAGCAAGGAAAGCTCCGGTTTGCATTAACCTTTTTATAAATTTTTATTGTTTTGAGCACTTACTTGAGTATTATGATTCCTTGCATTAGAGTCTTGTTTGGAAACCCAATTGCATAGCCCAGAAAACCATGGGTTGGGACTAGGATTGAAAACCCCGTTAGCTATTGCGATGCTAAGATTATGTAGAATTCGGTACAAGTCGAGTAGTTGGAACTACTCGCGAGCATAGGCTAGAGGCACTCGACTCGGGTGAAGATAGCACATGATACACATGGCAAGAAAATTGAGACCGAGCGGAGAGTAAGGGCAGCAGGACTTTGGGGTATGGGTGCTATAGCTCCGCTTGTGTCGATTGAGGACCGAGCCGTGTGCAGGCCTGTTGAACAAGCTAGAACAGTACCGAAGACCTACCGGCTATATGGGAACCGGGAAACCGATGTAACTCGGGTAGCTGGGTGTTGAGGCATAGCTGGTCGTTCAGAGGATAGGTTGAGTGCTTGAGGTTTAAATCGGCTGGCGGCACTGAGATGCGCATGCAGAGACCTCTTGCTCGGGACGACTGGACAGGTTCAACATTAGGCTAACGGGTGAAAGGTGGTTGCGTACGACGTCCGTGATGGTTGCTGTAGGTAACATCGAGTGCGGGCGTACGTGACGGGTTATTCGGGTAACCCTTCAGGTGTAAATTGATTATAATCGCCGTCCCTCGTGGTCAGTGAGTACCACTTGTTCACTGTACCATGACGTAGAAATAACAGGCTAGTTACATGTTAAAATGTTGCTGATTAAAAGATGGACTTTGATTGTTAATGATTTGTTGTAGTTTAGAGCTAACTAAAGTTATTTTCAACTTTGGGCAAAGTACATGAGAGAAATGCGTTTCTTGTTTGATTGTGGCTCTCTCATGTGCCTTAGTGTAAGGTTCTCCACAACCTTCTGCTAAAACTTGAAAGTAAGGTTCCACTAATTAGGCGAGTCCTTTGCAACTTATTTGACCTCATGTACCTATTACCCCTCGTGTAGAAGTTCCATGTTTAGGAGAGACGGGTCAGTCTTGCTGAGCTTCCGTGCTCACTGCTTGTGTTTGAAGCTTTTGCAGGGTTCTATGAGGAAGGGACTCCCGAGGAGGAGACGGAACCCCAAGAGGGGAACCCCGTCGAGTGGGAGTCGTGCACCCCGCCGTGTTAGTGTGTGTGCGTGCTACCAAGGACACGTTCACGGGCTGAACGTGAACTTGATGTGTAATCTACGCCCGTGAGTGTAGACTGGACATATTTTTATGTAAAAGTGTTTATAAACCACTTTATGTAATAAAATTTTGATTCTGCTTTGTACCTTTGATGTGTGTTATTCAGTGCTGTGCAACGCAGCACCCCTCAGCGTGATCCTGGCTCGACAAGACCGTGGGGTCGTGTCACGTTCCTGCGTGTCCCAAGCTGATTTTAACAGCCCAAGCTGCCGTACAGCATCCCTAGTGGTTGTAGAACATGGAAAGCAAACCAATTCTTGCATCAAACGGCGGGAAGAGGGCGGTCACTGGAGGACCGACCCGGTTTTTGCTGCCGGCTGCGAATTGCTTCGCCCGGGGCGTTGGATGGCCGGTTTGATGCGTTCTTTGGCATGATAGGTCACTAGGGTTGTGAGTTGCTGTGGTTTGAACCGCATGAGAGATTATCAACCCGTTGGATGAATTTCCATATTGACTCACGCTCGGTTCTTCAAGTTCGCCGGCTCCAAAACGTAAATTCTGGCAAGCCGGCAGGGGGCAAAGGAAAGGGGACTACGGGAGCATGATCTAGACGTTTTGGCGCACCTTAGGATGATGTTTGTTGCGCCAGAGAGGCACTGGAGTGGCTGGGAGACAAGGAGCAGTGAGGTGCGACGTTGTATAGACCCGAGGAAGCAGAAGACGTCGTAGCAGTGTCGGAGGAAGCCCAACACGGACTGGTGATGCTTCGGGGATGTCTAGGAGTCATTGGTGGAGCTTTTGGGCAACTAGGCTGGGCGCTCACGTCGCCGGAACGTGATCAGCGAGGATCACAGAGGTGGCACACGATGTGTTTCTCGGTGAGTGCTCGAGCAGAAGACAGGGCTTCAGTTGCACGTGTAGAGAAGAAAATTTGAGTTGTGCTGCTGCTCTTGATATCACTCAACCACGCACGAAGTAAGCTGCCGTCGGAAGGCTGGGCACAGCTCGATGGCAAGCTCCGGTGTTCACTTGCACAGAAGCAAATTCCTCCGCTGTTCATTATGTTTCACTGACATGTGGGTCCCACCCCACCTAATAGCTCGTATATTGTCATCCAGTTAAATCCTTTGCTTCCTCACAAAGTCATGGTTTAAAGTGTTGAATTCAACTGAATTCATTTGGGTTCAAGAAATTGGAATGGCAATTGAGTTTTTGAATTTGAAACTGAAATTTGAATTCATGTTTGAGGCTTTCTTCTTTATTTCCAAACAAATAGTAGAACCCCTCCAAATGAGCTGAAATTTGGGAGGTTGAATATTTGAATTATGGAGACCCAAGTTATGTATTTAGATATCCATGTTTGGAAGTGTTTGGTAAGTTTGAATCACCACTTTGAACTCACACCGTTATAATTCAAAGTTTTAATTCCCCTCATTTTTCATGTGTGAATGCACTGAATTCCTTGCGAGCACTTTGGGGGATTTTACAATATGCCTCGCGATGGAGTCGATAAGGTTGTGAGTGAAATGTGTGCTTTCATGCGTCGCGAAGTTATTCACCGAAGAGGGCTGTTCTTCGACAACACAGGTCTACGCGTCGATGTGCCAGAATTTAGCAACTATGATGCAAGAAGTTTTTAGTGAAACATGTAAAATGTGTACTTGTGAACTATGAATTGAGATGTATAAGTACTTTCATTGTATGTATATGGGTCCCCTTAAATTTTGTCATTGGTGTGTGAATGTTATTTGTGTTTGTGTTGTATGTGAACGTGTGTTTGAATTTGAGCTAGAAACTAGAAAATACAGCACGTAGTGTTGTATAGGGTATATATCTTCAAAGGCAGTCGGCGGTAAAGAACGGCCTGTGATAAGGCACTACCACATGCGGCGGTCCGTTTTTAATAACCGCGTGTGATAAGGAATTATCACAGGCGGTCAGTGGTAACCAGCCGCATGTGATAAGGCATTATTACCGGCGATCAGTGGTAAAGAACCACATGTAATAATTCACCTTCACAGGCGGTCAGTTGTAAAGAACCGTGGGTGATAATGCTTTTTCAGAAGCGGTCAGTTATGAAGATCTGCCCGTGATAATACATTTTTACACACGGTTTTTAATCGCGCTTGTGATAACCAGTCATTTTAATAGGCGCTTTGTCACAGTTTATTTTCAAAATCGCATGTGATAATATGTTTAGAGTCGCATGTGAAAATGCTTTTTCTAGTAGTGCGGGCTTCGGTAGTTCGGCTGGTGTGTTGGATCGTAAGGTTCAGGCTTTGGCTCTTAGACTTAATGGGTCAAATCGCGATTGCAAGTAAAAACAGAAAAAACGGGTCATCACGAATTAAAAACGGAAACCGAAAAAATGTGGAAAAACACATAAACCGTTTTTGATGCCGTTCCGAATGGTTTCGATCTGTTTTCATTCTGATTCCAAATAATTTAAAAATGAATGAGAAAAAACGCTATAGGAAACGGAATGAAACAGGATTTCCCGTTTTTCATTCACCCCTAGCAAGAACTGTGTCGCATGGACAGCGTTTTTGATTTATTTGCACCAGACTGCTGGGCCGTCCTGAAGGACTAATACTGGGACGAAGTTTGGTTCAGCTTCAGCTTGGAATATTAAATCTGTTTGAGGGAGAAGGTCAGTCCCTTACTCCATGATGAATTTTGTGATTCAAATGATGAAGCTGGTGAAGATAACTGATGCATAATGGTTGGACTGTGGATATGTTTTGTGAGCTCGGCCGCGCATGTAAACCTTCTCAACAAATTGCAGTGAACGAGTCGGTTCTTGCCTTCTTGGGGAGTAGAATTTCAGAAGAAAAAAAACAACATAATTATCAGAACTTGATTTTCACTGGAGATTCAACATAGGCAAATAGAGAGAAATACAACGGCTATTCTCGGAGCAGGTGTAGAGTACGACTGCGACTCATGAGCTATCTTGCTTAGCTGTATAGTCCCGATAGCTTTGGATTTGGGCGACGCGATCCTTGCCATCACTTGGCAGGCGGCCATTGGACGTCAGGGCGCCCGATATCCAAAGGAGCACAGGCAGCCAATGGGCTCTGGCGGACGTGGCACGCCGCGCGTCCACCAGTCGCGTCGAGCGCTACTCAGTCGCGTATAAAGATCTGCTGCCGTTCGCTCTGGCCATTCAACCAAACAATAGATTCAGTTGTTGCATTGTACTCACCGTACACATCGAAAAAAATGGCAGCGTCGGCGCTGCAGCAGAACACCAGCTTCCTCGGCCAGGCTCTCGTCAGCGGCATCGGCGTCGATGCTTGCGGCCGCATCACCATGCGCCGCACCGTCAAGAGCGCGCCCCAGAGCATCTGGTAAGAACGTATTCTTCTCTGCATGTATCAGCCTGCTCTGCATTTTTTTTTAAAAAATGTATCTCTGATTGACATATATATGGGAACGAACAGGTATGGCCCTGATCGTCCCAAGTACCTTGGCCCGTTCTCTGAGCAGACGCCATCGTACCTGACCGGCGAGTTCCCCGGTGACTACGGGTGGGACACCGCTGGGCTCTCTGCCGACCCGGAGACGTTCGCGAGGAACCGCGAGCTGGAGGTCATCCACGCACGGTGGGCGATGCTGGGCGCGCTGGGGTGTGTGTTCCCTGAGATCCTGGCCAAGAACGGCGTCAAGTTCGGAGAGGCCGTGTGGTTCAAGGCCGGTGCGCAGATCTTCTCGGAGGGCGGGCTGGACTACCTGGGCAACCCGAACCTGGTGCACGCGCAGAGCATCCTGGCCATCTGGGCGTGCCAGGTCGTGCTCATGGGCTTCGTCGAGGGTTACCGCATCGGCGGCGGCCCGCTCGGCGAGGGTCTTGACAAGGTGTACCCCGGCGGCGCCTTCGACCCGTTGGGTCTCGCCGACGACCCCGACACCGCGGCAGAGCTCAAGGTGAAGGAGATCAAGAACGGCCGCCTCGCCATGTTTTCCATGTTCGGGTTCTTCGTGCAGGCCATCGTCACCGGTAAGGGCCCCATCGAGAACCTCTTCGACCACGTCAACGACCCCGTTGCCAACAATGCTTGGGCATACGCCACCAACTTTGTCCCCGGCAAATGAAGTGTGAGCTATCCATCCAATCCATGGAGGATGTGCCTGTGTTCGGGGTAGGCGTGTAGTAGTTGCACACGCGTGTATATGCTCCGTGCTTGTTAGAAGCTGGTTGTACGTGATGTAAATTAAGCACGGGTGCATGACGATGAATGGATCAACAACGGTGTATTATTCGATCCATGACCTTAATTCTATTCCTCGTGGTCGTGGAGTACAATGGTTCGGTTTCCTCCTCGGCTTTCGATGTGTATGCTCCGTTGAAACTTGATCCGGTACCTTTGAAGCGTCCTGACCCATAAGATCAGAACTAAACATGTAATATTATACCAGAAACAGAGTTCGATACATAATATTACAAAACAAGTGGAACCACAACCATACAGAGCTTTGTTACAACGACATATACTTTAGTACAACAATAATAAGGACTAACATAAGGATGATTAACGACATAAAAACATGGACGACTAGCTCCTCCTCATACATGGTTCCACGGTAACACCTTGGGTGTGGACGCGACCCTACTCGAAGTCCTCCAGATTGAAGTCAGGATCCTCTGAAGATATCAACAACAATTGAGTACAAAAGTACTCAGCAAGCTCCACCTCGCCCTTCGGAAGGGGAATGAAACAGAAATAGATGCAATGCACAACAATAAGAGTAATGCAACCTAATGCAACTAAATGCAACAAAATAACCCATTCAGAGACATCTCTCACCTCATTCTCACAGCAGGTTGCTTCCTAGTTGTTAGGACCACACCATAACCTGCCCTATACCGAGGACACGGCCGTCCGAACGGATTCTACACTCAGTAGAGGTTGTACGCTGTACCCACATGCACGGACCATCAAAGACAGCCCGTCATAACCGACACCCAGTCGAAACATCACCCAGACCAGTCATCCCCAACCCAGTGTCATGACTTATCTCAATATCATCTCAATTTTCACTCATAAATGCATATCTCTCTCTCTCCACAACGGACGACTGTCGGGCTAGCCACCTGGGTTAGGCTAAGTCCCGTCCATACAGGGTCATGTGGTCGTACTGAAGAAAGTTAGGTGAGATGTCAAAACAACACGCTCCTTAAGGCTCACCAGTGCAGCCTCTATACTCAAACCACGAGACTATCATCTTGATAGTACTCGCTGTAAGTCTACCACAACAGTAGCGCTTACACCAACACTAACCCTTCTGCCCCGGTCTCAACTCATGCTCTCCCCAACCGTGCAACATAAATAAGGCAAAATCATCATGCATAATCTCATCATATCAATATGCTGCAAAAAGAGAAACTAGTACGTTTACACTCTATCACTCAAATAACTCATGCTCAACAATGCAAAGGTCTAATCTACTAGCCACAATGGATGAACCTCACATAGGAGCAATATGATAAAAAAGGGGGTGATGGAACTTGCCTTCGCTACCGTCTGCAGCGTCGTGCTCTTGGTCACTTGGCTCTCGTGGGTTCTCTTCCGGCACTGGTTCTACACCGCGAACAAGCAAACATACAAACAAAGCAAATATACATCATTTAGACTTGCTTGCACTAACTATATTATGATATCACATGATTTTTATAAGAAGAATCGGATTAAGTGATCTTTGTTTGTGGGTGATATCTGGTCTAAGGCCAATCAAGGGGTCGCTTAGGGTTGGGCTCAAATCAGCGAGAGTAAACGGGGGGAGGTTGGCCAGAGAGTAAGAAATCGAACGTCGAGGTTATGACTCACTCGATTAAGCTGCCGATTTTGGGTAGGGATATAGGAAGTAGAGCAACTTCATGGAAGGGCGACCATGTCGCGGGGTGGTCGCGGTCAAACCCAAGGAGAGGGAGAAGGGGGATGACTTGGGAAGAAGAGTGTAGGTTGGGGTGCTCACCTTGGCCGTGGCTTGGCGGGGCTCGGCGGGGAGGGTTCCTCGTCGAAGATCGATGTTGGGGGAAGACGTGAACGCCAGTGCTCAATGGGGTGGGGGAGAAATTGAGCTCCCGAGCCCCTTTTATATATGAAGGGAGGGAAGGGATAGGGATGGAGGAAGGAGAGATAGATGAGGTGTAATTAATGCATGTTATGGGAGCTTCTCGTGGAGGGGATAAGGATGGGGGAGAAGGTGATATGTGAGGGATGGTTCCGGAAGCTTCTCGTGGAATGGATAAGGATGAAGGAGGAAGGTGTATGTGGGGGCGGGATGATTTCGGAAGCTTCTCGTGAAATGTATAAGGATGAAGGAGGAAGGGGTATGTGGGGGGGTGATTCTGGAAGCTTCTCGTGCAATGGATAAGGATGAAGGAGGAAGGGGTATGTTGGGGGTGATTCCGGAAGCTTCTCGTGAAATAGATAAGGATGAAGGAGGAAGGGGTATGTGGGGGGTGATTCCGGAAGCTTCTCGTGAAATGGATAAGGATGGGGGAGGAAGAGGTGGATGATGTGTGGTTCTAGAAGTTTCTCGTAGAATGGATTAGGATGGGGGAGGGAGAGGAAAAAAAGGTTTGCCTTTAGGCAGAGGTAGAGGGGTGGCTGCACCAGTTTCGATGAAAGGTGTATCTAAAATCGGCCAAGAGTGTGCATAATATGTCTGGTAGTTAATTCTGTAACCCTTATTTATTAGCTTTACAACAAAGGGGCGTTACAGACCTACCCCACTTAGGATGAATCTCATCCTTGAGATTCGAGTGGTCTGCAAAGAGATGGGGGAACTCCGTCCGCAATGCATCTTCTCTTTCCCAAGTAGCTTTGGCCTCCGAGTGTCTGCTCCACTGGACCAGACAAAGTGTGATGGTGTTTCTCCATGTCCTTCGGGTGACTTTTTAAAAGATCTTTACTGGCACCTCCTGGTAGCGCAGATCATCTTGCAGGTCTAGGGTTTCTTGTGCCACCCGTTCCTCGGGAACCCGTAGGCATTTTCTTAGCTGTGACATGTGGAAAACGTTGTGCACGCCTGACATTTCTTCGGGTAGCTGAATCTCATACGCTACTGATCCTACCCTTTTTAGGATTGAGAAAGGGCCGATGTAACGTGGTGCCAACTTTCCACGTACTTGGAATCTGCACGTGCCACGGATAGGAGATACTTTAAGGTACACATGATCTCCAGCTTGGAAACTGAGTTCACGCCTCCTCTTATCTGCATAGCTTTTCTGGCGTGATTGGGCGGCCTTGAGATTCGCTCGAATCTCCGCTACCTTGTCCTCTGCTGCCAAGATGAAGTCTGGTTGCTCCACAATGTGGTCCCCAACTTGTAACCACATGAGCGGGGTTCGACACTTCCATCCATAGAGGGCTTCATACGGTGACATCTTGATGCTGGCCTGATAGCAGTTGTTGTATGAGAACTCGGCATACGGTAAGCTGTCTTACCAATCCTTGTCGTAGGTGAGAACGGCGGCACTCAACATGTCTTCCAAGATTTGGTTGATCCTCTCTTTCTGACCATCCGTCTGAGGGTGATATGCTGAACTAAAGTCCAACTTGGTACCAAGTGCCTTTTGAAGACTCCTTTAAAACCTTGACATAAATTGAGTACCTTGATCTGAGACTATCCTCGAGGGTACGCCATGTAGTTTGACAATATGGTCTATTTACAACTTGGCCAGCTCACTCCCATTCTAGGTAGTGCGCACAGGAATAAAGTGTGCAACTTTAGTCAGACGGTCGACCACTACCCACACGGAGTCATTACCATTCTTGGTCCTTGGTAGGCCAGTGATGAAATCCATTCCTACCACATCCCATTTCCAGACGGGAATCGGTAAGGGCTGTAATAGGCCACTTGGCTTTTGATGCTCAGTTTTGACCCTTCTACACACATCACAATAAGCCACGAATTTGGCTATGTCACCTTCATGCCAACCCACCAATATTTCTGCTTAATATCCACGTACATCTTTGTGGCTCCATGGTGGATAGAGTAGGCAGAGTTATGAGCTTCATCCATGATTGTATTCCGATAGTGACATTGTAAAGGCACACACAACAGTTTCTTGAACCACAATATTCCATCTCTATCAACTCTAAAGTCTAGTTCCTTGCCTTCGCCGGTTTGTTCCTTGATCTTCATTAACTTTTTATCCTCCTTTTGAGCCTTCTTAATCTGGTCATCCAGGACAGGGTGGACGCTAAGGTTGTAGTTGTAGGAGTGAGGTACAATACTTAGGTTCAACTTCATCATCTTCTCGCATAGTTGTGGTACTTGAGTCACCAAGTGATGACAGTATGCTTTCCCGCTGAGAGCGTCTGCCACAACATTTGCTTTACCCGGGTGGTAGTGGATCTCCACATCATAATCCTTAATTAGTTCCAACCATCTTCGTTGTCTTAGTTTCAGATCATGCTGGGTAAAGATATACTTGAGGCTCTTGTGGTCTTTGTAGATTTCACACTTGTTACGGATCAGATAGTGTCTCCAAATCTTAAGAGCATGCACTACTGCAGCCATCCTAGGCCGTGTCTAGAAGCATCACAATAAATTACGAAGCTCTTGTGAATATCTGGTAAGACTAAGACTAGGGCTGCGGTTAGTCTTCCCTTCAACTCAAGAAAACTCCGCTCACATACTTCAGTCCACACAAACTTCTTATCCTTTTTGAGTAGTTCCATCATAGGTCGGGCTATCTTGGAAAATCCTTTGATGGACCTTCGATAATAACCAGCCATACCCCGAACACTACGAATCTCCGAGACCGAAGTTGGTTGCTTCCAAGATGATACGACTTTGACCTTCTCTGGATCAACTGCAACTCCCTCGGCTATCAGCACATGGCCAAGGAAACTAACTTTCTATAACCAAAACTCACATTTTCTGAACTTGGCATAAAGTCGATGGCTCCTAAGCCGGTACAAAACAACACGCAGATGTTGCACGTGCTCTGCTTCACTTCGTGAATAGACTAGAATGTCGTCGATGAAGACAACGACAAACTTGTCCAACTCTTGCATGAACACCCGGTTCATTTGGTTCATAAAGTAGGCAGGGGCATTGGTCAAACCAAAAGACATCACTGTGAACTTGAACTAACCGTAGCGAGTCACAAATGTTGTCTTAGGTATATCTTCAGGCTTAATCCTCACTTGATGATATCCAGACCTCAAATCAATCTTTGAGAAAAACTTGGCCCCCTTTAGCTGGTCGAATAGATCATCTATCCGTGGTAGAGGATATTTGTTCTTGATGGTCACCGCATTAAGAGCTCGGTAATCTACACATAGTCTCTTACTTCCATCCTTTTTCTCTATGAAGAGGACTGGTGCGCCCCATGGTGATGCACTAGGCCTTATGTACCCTTTCTCTTGCAACTCATCTAACTGTTTCTTTAACTCGGCTAGTTCTGGCGCTGCCATTCTATAAGGCCTCTTAGCTATTGGGGCAGTTCCAGGAACTAGATCAATGGAGAACTCCACTTCTCTTTCTGGCGGCATTCCTGGCAACTCCTTAGGGAACACATCAACATACTCCTTAATCACTAGCACTTCCTGAGGTGTTTCCGCCTTCAAGTGATTTACTACTGGCTCAGACAGGCTGGACTTGACATGACATGTGACATTTTTCCCTTCATGGTTTGTCATTGTCACAATCCTCTGTGCACAAGCTATACTACCATTGCACTTGACTAACCAATCCATACCGAGGATCACATCTATCCCATGGGAGTCAAGCACTACTAGATTAACCAAGAACTCTACCCCACTTAGGTTTAAATGGATGTTGTTAACTCCTAGGTGGTAAGGTATATAACCTCCCGGTGATCGAGACATTAAGGGCCTCTTAATGGCTACGGTAGATATATCATGTGTCTCTACGAAGTGTGATGATATAAAATAATGCGATGCACCAGAATTAAATAGTACTGAAGCCAAAACTGACTGAACCAAGAACTCACCAAGTAGAACTCCTGGTCCTGCATCTGCCTCTTCGGCGTAGACGTGGTTTACTATGGCCTTTCCAAAGGATTGTTGAGTCCTTGACGGTGCTCCGCGGCTGCCTCCAGCTGGTTGCCTTGGTCCGTTAACTGAGTTGGAGACGACAGATGGTGCTGGCTTAACCTTGTAAGGGCAGTTAACGGCGATATGCCTAGGCTCACGGCGGCTGAAAAAAAATCCTCTAGCCACCAGTCTGATTGACCCCAGACTGCTGAGGACGGAATGAGCCATGTGATTCAGAAGGCTGTACCGGTTGCTTGAAGGTGGTGGTTGGTGCTTTGTAGGATACACCACTATGAGCCATCTGCCTAGAGTAAATAGGTTGTTGGGTCTTCTACACAAAGTAGGTTGGTTGTTTGGTCCTCTGTACTGAATAAACAGGTTGATTAGTCCTCTAAAGTTTCACCTACTGGAACCCCTTCTTGTTCTCAAATTTCCTTTTCTTCTCCTGTAGCTAATCATCTATGTTCTTTTCTATAGTGATGGCCTTGTTAACCAGGGTACTGAAATCTGGATAAACAGATGCTTCAAGAAATTTCCTGATTTCAGTGTTTAACCCACGCAGAAAGGCTTCTTGCTTCTTCTCTTCTGTATCCACAGCGTGGGGGTCATAGCGGGATAACACGGTAAACTTGTGTAGATACTCTGTCACAGTTAGACCCTTCTGTTTAAGGTTCATAAACTCACTCTTCCCTCTTTAGCTTCACAATGCTACTTGGGATGTGTTGCTCTCTAAACAACTTCACAAACTCATCCCATATCATGGTCCTGGCATGTGGATGCATCTCTCTGTAATTGTGCCACCAGGCTAAGGCAGATCCTCTCAGTTGTTGGAGTGCAAGCGGAACCTTATCCTGCTCATTTGCATGCACAACCTCGAGTTTCATCTCAATCTCTCTTAGCCAGTCATCTACCTCAATAGGGTCCTCAGATCCAGAAAACATAGGCGGGTTCACGCTGTTGAAGTCTGCGATCTGGTGATTGTTTTGCGGCGCTGGCTGATGGTTGTTGAGACCATCGTTGTTCCGGGCATCCAAGGTGTTTGCCAGTAGCTCGAGGAGTCGAGTCTGGCGGTATAGAATGGCGGTCAGTTCATAGTTAGGTGCTTGAGAATGTGGCCGGATAGGTGCACTCTTCGTTGTCTCATGCTCATGAGATGCAGGTGGAATCTCTCGTAGTCCTTGGTCCGCTTCGTGTCCATTAGTGGCTCGGCTCGAGCGGCGAGGCATCTGTGACAAGGCAATCGATGGGTTTAGATTTTTCTTCCTATTATTATTACTATGGTGCATCATAATTAGTTATGCTTATTGTCTTTTATTATTGTTATTATTTTTTTCTATTTTACTATGTGTATCTAAATAGACATATAGTTTTATACCACACAATTCACGCAAACATCCAACATTGAAAGCAACACACCAAACATTCATTCATTCAGGCAAGCGGGTACAAGATACAAAGCGCATGTTGTCCCTGGGTCCGTTCCCTTAAGTATCAGTTGGGACCTCTACCTGGCTACTGGGGCCTACATCCTGATCTTCAGGGTCTTCGTTGGTCCCGCGAGGTGAGGTCGGAGGGCTAGGTCGCACAAGCTCACAAATCCTCCTACGGGGGATGGATAGGTGATATGCTGGAGTTCCTTCTAGGATCAGTGGCTCCGTCGTTGCACCTGCCTAACGGTCCTTCCGCTTGGCCCAGTCTACGAGGTAGACACCCCTAAGCAGCTGGCTGTGACGGTCGGCCTGCCCCCTAAGGTTCTCCTCGGCCAAGGCAACTTGACTTTCGGCGCTGGCAACCCGGGCTTTAGCCTGCGCTAGTGCTAGCTTAGCCTTTGGCCGGCGGGTCTCCAATGTCTCAGCATGCCGGACGAGGGTCTTCACGCGCTGGTTCAGCTGGTCGCACAAGTCGTCAAGGCTCAATAAATAACCAGACATGGCGAGAATGGTGGGGTCATCTTCGGTCGACCCAAGGCCTTCCAAGTTGCGAATCCTCGCCATCCATGCGGGACGACTACGATCTAGTGGTGGGAAGTACTTCATGGGTGTGGAACCCAAATGCCAGTAAAACATGTGGCAGAGGTACTTCAGAGCTTTGTAGGCCACCAATTGGCACGTATCTTTCATGCGACATCTAGTGGCAGAGACATTCCATGGCTTCATGTCCAGGAACCTCTCACTGGCGCCGATGTGCACAATGACCTCGCAGCTTTCGATGCCATGATCCACGAAGTCATTACCCACGTACTCCAGACAGTCTGGAATACTGAGTCACACCGTGGCGGCATAGAGCACCTTGGGGAAGCCATCTTCTTTGATGCAGAAGGTGGTGATACTTTCGTCAGCCATCTGGCTTCAGACAGGGCACAAGGGTTAGATGAGAGCAAAACCTATCACCAAGGCTCTACGGTCCAGGTTTCTACATGCTAACTATTTTATGGTTTCCTACGGTCACTCAAGTACTAGGGTACGCATCCTACAGCCAAGTATGGCTCTGATACCACTTGAAGCGTCCCGACCCATAAGATCAGAACAAACATGTAATATTATGCCAGAAACAGAGTTCGTTACATAATATTACAACACAAGTGGAACCACAACCATACAGAGCTTTGTTACAACGACATATACTTTAGTACAACAATAATAAGGACTAACATAAGGATGATTAACGACATAAAAACATGGACGACTAGCTCCTCCTCGTACATGGTTCCACGGTAACACCTTGGGTGTGGATGCGACCCTACTCGAAGTCCTCCGGGTTGAAGTCAGGACCTCTGAAGATATCAACAACAGTTGAGTACAAAAGTACTCAGCAAGCTCCACCTCGCCCTTCGGGAGGGGAATGAAACAAACATAGATGCAGTGCACAACAATAAGAGTAATGAAACCTAATGCAACTAAATGCAACAAAATAACCCATTCAAAGACATCTCTCACCTCATTCTCACAGCAGGTGGCTTCCTAGTTGTTAGGACCACACCATAACCTGTCTTATACCGAGGACACGGCCGTCTGAACGGATTCTAAACTCTGCAGAGGTTGTACGCGGCACCCACACGCACGGACCATCAAAGACAGCCCGTCATAACCAACACCCAGTCGAAACATCACCCATACCAGTCGTCCCCAACCCAGTGTCATGACTTATCTCTATATCATCTCAATTTTCACTCATAAATGCATATCTCTCTCTCTCCACCGTGGATGACTGTCGGGCTAGCCACCCGGGTTAGGCTAAGCCCCGCCCATACTGGGTCATGTGGTCGTACTAATGAAAGTTAGATGAGATGTCAAAACAACACGGTCCTTAAGGCTCACCATGGCAGCTGAATGTAGCCTAGAGGGGGGTGAATAGGCTTTTCGACGCTTTGTTGAAACCTAAAACACTTAGTAGGTTTATGAAATACAGGGAAATCGGACTAGTCCGGTAGAGTGCGGACCAGTCCGTTTTCTAAACAAATTGATCAATGTTCACTTCTAGTACTCTATGCAGCGGAAATAAATTGATAACCTAGGTGTATTGCAACAGTGTTACAGTGGATGATAGGAATCAACTTTGATTCTAATGTTTGAACGTGAATTTCATAGGATTGATTATACACTAGAAAATGATGAACAAATAATGAACAAGAGTAGGAGACAAGTGTTTATCTCGAGGTTCGATTCCACGAAAGAAATTTACGTCCCCGTTGAGGAGTCCACTAAGGACCGGGCCTTCACCAACCCTATCCTTTTCGAATCGCCACAAAGGACGATTCTCTTCCACTAATCACAAGGGGGAATAAATCGTTCAAGGGGCCTTCTCACGATTTGAGGGCTCCCCAAAAGTTAAAATGAATGAACACAACCAAACACACTCAACAGATGAACAATTAACAAACAAGAGTGTGCGAGAGATCAAACTCAAGAGCTCAAGATGTGTAGAACAAGTCTCTCCTTTGATCAATTGCTAATCCCCAAAGAATTTATCCTTTTTGGGTTAGAATGTGTGGAGAGATGTGAATTTTGGGCTCTTGGGAGGTGTGACGGCACAAGGGATCGAAGAGTTATGGTGGTATGGCCATACACCTCTTTTTATAGTAGGGTTTCTAATGGTTACGTTAGGGTTTGCGATGTCCAGACTAGTCCGTGGTTGACTCTGGACTAGTCCGGTGTGCGGTGTGTCCAAAACCCTAAGTGTTGTGAGATATCGGACTTGTCCGTAGTAGTGCGGACTAGTCCGATGTCTATCCAGAGACAAAATCGGACTTGTCCGAATGATATCGGACTAGTCCATTTTCTGGTCAGAAAGGAAATCGGACTAGTCTGCACATGCTGAAATTGTACAGTTAGTTTGATTTCTTCCACTTGAGCTCTTGGGGTGTGTTTCTCCAACACACTCTATACTAAGTGATCTAATCTTTTCAGTTCTTGAGCTCTTATCAATTTGGATCCTCCTTCTCCTTTCTTTCTGCGCTTTCTTCCTAATTTCTTTGAGAACCTGCGCTCATCTCAACAATTTTGTTAGGGTATCATGTGTTTGTCATAAATCAACCAAAACCCACAAGGGATTCCTAGATGCACTTTCAATCTCCCCCTTTTTGGTGATTGATGAGAACCAATTGAGATCTCACAAATATGGCAATAAGAATTCAGATTTTCATAAAGCGTGCACATATAAGCTTTGGACAAAATAGGCAAAGTAGACATCATATGTGCACTCTTTATGGTGGGGTGTAGAACTATGTGTGTGAACAATAATTTTGATGTGAATAACGTAATGAGCATAATCATCAAGAGTCTCAATCATACATAACAGTTTTAAACATACGCCATTAATCATAAGCATTACATAGTCATCTCATAAAAAGCATATGATAACATAAGTCTTACAAAAGCATAATGGTAGCATAAGTCTTACAAAAGCTCATTTCTTAAGCTAGAACATATAAAAAAGAAGATCCTACGACGATCCTACGACCTAAGACTCCACCTCAATCTCTCCCCCTTTGGCATCAAGGCACCAAAAAGAAGGAGAGGAGGAATCTACTTGTCGTCGCCGGCTCACTCCTTGCTGTCGGTCCTTTCTTCATCTTCATCATCAGCCTGAGGAAGAGGGGGAGAGGAACCACTCGTTGTGCCAATGGGCTCAATCTCCAGTTTTTGGCATATTTCTTTGACATTGGCCTTCATGTATCTCATTTCTTCTTTTCTTGCCTTGTTCATCTTATGAAGCTTCACCTCAGTTTTGCGGCAAGAACTGAAAATAGCAGCCAACAACTTCATAACTCCACTAGAGGAACCTTTGTGTGGAGAGGCCCTAGTCTTGGATGAAGGCCTTGTATCTTCTTGAGCTCTCTCTGGATATTGTCCAGGTGATCTAGGTGAGAAGAGAGAGAGAGAGAGAGAGAGAGAGAGAGAGAGGGGAGGGTTGTGAAGATGAAGAAGATTAGGTTTGAGCCGGCCTTAGGGTTATGGAGTCAAAATATCAGACTAGTCCAGACCATATCAGACTAGTCCATTTTCCGGTCAGAGAGAAAATCAGACTAGTCCGTGGTTGTCCGGACTGACGGACTAAGTGCGGACTAGTCTGCTAGTGCTGACTAGTCCGTGCTCCCTTGTACAGAAGTGTGTGTGTATATATATATATATATATATATATATATATATATATATATATATATATATATATATATATATATATATATATATATATGTATAAAGGTTCCTATTAAGGAATAAGGGACAAAGGCACACAGAAATTCTTGATGAATATGATTAATAAACATACAACAATCAAGCTATGACCATGATTTACCAAGATCAAGTAACTAATATAGTTTTTAGGAGAAAAATAGAGAGAGATGATTTTTCAACATAATTTACATGATTTTGAGGATGGCATACAGGTATGCAAGTTTTCAAGCCATGTTTCGAGCATCAAGGATATTTAGTTCATTTCGGAGCTCACAAAAGCGTTTTTCATCAAGTGGCTTGGTAAATATATCTGCTGGTTTTTTTTCAGTGTTGATATGGGAAATGGCTATGTCTCCTTTCATTGAGTAATCTCTCAAAAAATGATACCGGATATCTATATGTTTGGTTGTAGAGTGCTCAACAGGGTTATGGGCAATTTAAATAGCACTCTCATTGTCACAAAGGAGTGGAATATGGCTCATATTGTAACCGTAATCCCTTAGAGTTTGTCGCATCCAAAGGAGTTGTGCACAACAACTCCCAGCCACAACATACTCTGCTTCGGCTGTGGATAGAGCAATTGAATTTTGTTTCTTCGGGGACCAAGAAACTAGGGATCTACCTAGGAACTGGCAAGTACCAGAAGTGCTTTTTCTATCTACCTTGCATCCGGCATAATTTGCATCGGAGTATCCAATGAGATTGAATTTTGAACCTTTGGGATACCAATGGCCTAGGTTGGGTGTATGGACTAAATTTTCAAGATCCTTTTAACGGCTGTCAGATGACATTCCTTAGGATTGGCTTGAAACCTTGCACACAAATGTACACTCAACATGATATCAGTCCTAGATGCACATAAATAGAGTACGGAGCCAATCATGGAACGATATACCTTTTGATCCACATTTGGTCCATCTTCATTTAGATCCAAGTGTCCATTTGTCGCCATGGGACTCTTTATGAGCTTCGCTTTGTCCATTCCAAACCTCTTGAGAATGTCTTGAGTGTACTTTATTTGGCTTATGAACGTCCCGTCCTTTTGTTGCTTCACTTGGAATCCCAAGAAGTACCTCAACTCTCCCATCATGGACATCTCAAATCTATCTGTCATAATCTTGCTAAATTCTTGACAAAAGGATTTGTTAGTTGTACCAAATATAATATCGTCAACATAGAATTGGCAAATGAAGAGATCATCATCAAAGTGTTTAGTAAACAAGGTGTAGTCAGCTTTTCCGATCTTGAAGTCATTTTCAATCAAAAAATCTCTAAGGCACTCATACCAAGCTCTAGGAGCTTATTTGAGGCCATAAAGAGCCTTACGTAGTTTGAACACATAGTCAGGGTGCTCTTGATCTTCAAAACCAGGTGGTTGCTCCACGTACACCTCCTCCTTGATCGGTTCGTTGAGAAAGGCGCTTTTCACGTCCATTTGATAAAGCTTGAAATCATGGTGAGTAGCATATGCACGTAATATACAAATCGATTCAAGCCTAGCTACGGGCGCAAAAGTCTCATCGAAATCCAAACCTTCGACTTGTGAGTACCCTTTTGCCACATGTCATGCCTTGTTCCTTGTTACCACTCCATGTTCGTCTTGCTTGTTGCGAAATACCCTTTTAGTGCCAACGACGTTGGACTTGGGTTATTCAACAAGCTCCCACACTTTGTTCCTTTTGAAGTTGTTCAATTCTTCTTGCATCGCCATGACCAAATCTGGATCTTTTAATGCATCCTCAACCCTATATGGTTCCAAAGAAGATACAAAGGAATAGTGTTCACAAAAATAAGCTATGCGAGATTGAGTTATTACTCCCTTTCGAATGTCACCGATTATGTTGTCAACGGGGTGATCTCTTTGGATGTTTTGGTGTACTCTTGGATGTGGCACTTGTGGTCTTGAATCTTCATTATCATATTCTTCTCCCCCTGGATAGTTGCCCTCATTGATGTTTTGGTCTTCTTGATTTTCTTGAGGTTGATCTTGTATTGAAGCTCCCCCTTGATCATTTTCCACCACCTATGGTTCATTTTCTTCTTTTGCATATGAAGGTGACACTTGTGGTCGAACATCGCACAATGCCATCCTTCTCAATGCTTCACATGGAGATTCTTCTTGATCTAGCACACACTGATCAACTTGCTCTTCTTGAGAGCTGTTAGTTTCAACGAACACTACGTCACCTGCTACTTCAACAAGTCCGGAGGTTTTGTTCAAGACACGATAAGCATAGGAGTTCGAATCATAGCCAAGTAAGAAACCTTCATCGGACTTTGAAGCCCTTGGCTTCTTGTTTAAAATATACCATTTTGAACCAAAAACTCAAAAATATGAAATATTTGGCTTGTTACCCGTGAGTAGTTCGTAAGAAGTTTTCTTGAGCAACCGATGAAGATATAGTCGATTTATGGCGTGACAAGCGGTGTTATCCACTTCAGCCAAGACCTGTCCGAAGTCTTGTATTCATCGAGCATTGTCCTCGACATCTCAATGAGAGTTCTATTCTTCCTTTCGGCTACTCCGTTTTGTTGAGGAGTATATGGTGCTGAAAATCATGCTTTATCCCTTCTTCGTCTAGATACTCCTCAACTTGTGTGTTCCTGAATTCTGTCCCGTTGTCGCTTCGTATGTTCTTGATATTTTATGAGAATTCATTTTGGGCACGCTTGATGAACTTCTTGAGGGTTCCTTGAGTTTTTGTCTTATCATGCAAAAAGAAAACCCACGTAAAGCGTGAAAAATCATCAACAATGACTAGACCGTATTTATTACCGCCAATGCTTATGTAAGCAATTGGACCAAATAGATCCATGTGAAGGAGCTCAAGCGGTCTTGTTGTAGTCATGACATTATTCGCAGGATGGGGTGCTCCTACTTGCTTCCCTGCTTGGCACGCTCTACACGGCCTGTCTTTCTCAAAAACAACATCCTTTAAACCTCGGATGTGATCGCCTTTGAGGAGTTTTTGAAGATTTCTCATACCAACATGTGCTAGCCGTCTATGACACAGCCAACCCATGTTGGTCTTTGCAATCAAGCATGTGTCAAGTTTGGCTTTATCTTTGTTGAAGTCAACTAGATAAAGTTTTCCCTTCAATACACCCTTGAATGCAATTGAGTTATCACTCCTTCTAAAGACAGTCACACCTCGTTAGTGAATAAGCAATTATAACCCTTGTCACATAATTGATATATGGACAAAAGATTATAATGCAGGGAGTCAACATGTAAAACATGAGAGAGAGTATGTTGTGATGAAATTGCAATTTTACCTGTACCAAGCCCTTTTCCTTGACTATTATCACCAAAGTAAATGCCTTCACTTGGATTTTCATTTTCTTCATATTCCATGAACATTCTTATTTCTCCGGTCATGTGATTGGTGCATCCACTATCTAGCACCCATTTTGCTCCACCGGATGAATAAGTCTGCAAAAAATAAATTATGCCTTGGTCTTAGGTACCCAAGCTTGCTTGGGTCCTTTGAGGTTAGTCACAAGTGATTTGGGCACCCACACATGAGACTTGGTATTCCCATGGCGTAGCCCAACATATTTAGCATAAACTCTTCCAAGATTACTTATCATAAGTACATATGAAGCATCAAAGGTTCTAAATAGAAGTTGTTGTTCATATGTGTTCACATTGTTAAGTTTATCAACATTACTAGGCTTTGTAGTTTGAGAAGAGTTTCCCTTGACAAAGGCAATGCAACCCTTGTTATTCTTGTGGTTTCTAGCATTGTGCTTTTCACCATTAGAATATCCAATGCCATATTTGACATTAGGAGGTCTTGTGACCGAGTATGCACTGCGTGCATACTTGATCTTCTCTTTGTCAAATATGCCACTGTAAAAGTCCCAAAAATGTGTATGAATAAAAACCAAGGTTTGAATTCATATGTGTGGCAAAGACATGAAAAATGGGACTTGCTAAAACTTTTCTTCATGCAAGGTAATACATGGATGAACATCCAACATGAGGTTCACCTTTTTATTTAAATGTGTTGAACCAATAAAGAGTTAACTACCTCTTTGCATGTAAGTTTAAAATTCAGATTTGAAATTCAAAGTTCACACATGGGGTGGCCAAGGACTTTGATTAAAAATGCAGCCACATAGTTGGAATTATAGGGAGGAGTTTGATCACCAACTTTCTATTTATAGGGTGGGCTCACAAGAGAGTTAAAGAGAAGAATTTGCAAACTTCAACCAAATTCAAATTTGGCAAGCAAATTCAAACTTAATTGGAGGAGCTCAAATTCTAGCCACCCTTTTTAAACTCAGCATTAGGGGGATTGAGAGGATCAGCTTGGGAAGATATTTGGGAGGAAATATGCAGTGGGACCCACATGTCATAGAGCTAAAGGAGGATCCTTGCACCCTAAGTCTCAGCCCCAGTGGGGAAATTCACCGAACAACACGTGAGCCACGAGCAGCTCCCACCGTGGAGCCACTGGGAGGCTCGGCAGCGCCACCAGCTGCTCCCTTTTCCCACGCACGGCGCCCAGAGGCGGTTCTGCGGCCTGATCACCCCCCCCTGGACAAAGCAAAGGCCATCCCTTTTTCTCCTCCTCACGAGCGCACGACCAGCGACCGTTTTTCCCCTCCGCTTTCTGTCCGATCGGAAGAACGGCAAAACCACCACGCTCTTCCCTCCCCCAAGCAGCTAAACACTCCCACGAGCTCAACCTCCACCTCCCTGACCCGCAAGCAAGCGAGCTGCGGCCTCCGGTGCCCGAGAACGACCGCCGCCGCGGCGACCTAATCCGAGAAAGTGATCGGGCGCTCGTGGACAGACCTCCACAGGGGGTTTCACGGCCGAGCGATCACAGCTACGGACGCGCACGGGTGCGGTGCTGCTCTCAGCCGAAGCTCAGGCTGTGCCGTGAGCTGTCGACGGCGAATTTCGAGGTTTTGCTCCGGCGACCTCGTTCCGAGCTTCCGGTATGAATTCAGCAAATTCCCGCTCTCTAATCTTTCCTAGGTCCTCAAATCTTGCACGTAGCAGCTGGATTAGCCGGCGATCATTTTCCCTTTTGCATCCAGCGCATGAAAACGCCTCAGCCCGACGAATTTCGAGCTTTTCTTGGGTTGTTCACGGCGGACCCGTTCGGTCACACGATGACAACCTAGTTCCAGCCATTTCCGAGCTAGTTTGCGGTCATGTCGATCTTCCTAGAGGTACGCTGGTTCTGTAGGGCTTGTCGGCACAAGTTTCTGAGGGCTGGAGACCTCGGGCGACGCTGCCGAACTACCACAGAGGCAGTCCCACGTCGCCGGCCATGTTCCGGTTGTCGGCGGCCCTAGCAAACCCCACAGCCATTTTCCTCGATGCCCCAAACCCTCTGGCGGCGAGTCCGGGCTCAGATGGTGGCCGGAAACGGCCGGCCGGCGAGCACCGGCGAGCTCCGGCGAGGGGGAGAGCGCGGGCGCGACCGAGGAGCCGGAGGAAGAAGACGAGGCGTGTGCCCCGTCTGTCAGCAGCAGAAAATTTAAACCCAGGATCGGGTGTGGCCGGGATCCCGTGGGTTGGCGCGCAGAGATGCTGTGGCCCGGTGTGGCTTCGTTTCTATTGGCTGGAATTCAAAACAGTGGGTCCAGCCGATTTTCTGTAGGAAAACAATTCCAGACTTAGCTCCATCTTTGGAAATTCATATCTCCCTGTAGAAAACTCCAATTTGAGTGATTCCAATTGGGTTGGATTCATCTCTCTGAGTTATATCCAAATATGAACTCTGATTTGTATGAAAGTTAATATTATATTCTGGAAAATTCTGGGAAGATTTTCCGAAAAAGAATTATTGAGGGAGTTTGTGTTATCCAAAAATCCCCAAATTTTGCCAGAATACCCTTTAGCATAGTATTGACCTACTAGAAAATTTTCAGCTCATTTGAAGATCATTTGAATAGGAATTTGCTAAATGCAAACTACCGTGTTCCAAAGAGTCCAGAAACATTTTTAGAAAAGTGTTTCCCACTTCAAAAATCTATTCTGAGAAATCCATAGCTCCGAAAATCATAGGAAAATGTAGGCAAGCTCTCTGAGACATACTTGGAATTGTAGTTCAATTAATTGGGCATGAAAACGCACATTACTGCAGAATTAATTATTTTGAGTACAAATGCTTAAAGAATTGTTCTGGAAGAACTACTCCCCTAAAAGGGCTGAATTTTGAACCAGGTTACTCATGTGATCAAGAACTCATATGTAAATTATCAGCCCAAGATGAGTCCTTGAACTCCCTGTTCTTATTCTCCATACTTATGTATAGGGGAAAAATACATAGGAGATATTGTGAGAATTATGGAGGACACAATATGACTCCACATTAGCTGCAATTTGGCAAGGTAAATCCTTAGGTAGTATAGAACCTGCTGTAAATGTTTTGAGGCCATTGGAGTTCTTGTTCTTCAGTTGCACTCAAATCTTTTCAGCTTATCTATTATGTTCATTAGGGAACATGATTAGTGTATAGCTAAAGCCTTAAGGTCAAGTTAGTTTATTTCTGTTCTTTGCACAACAGAGGCAAACCAAGCCATGCTTGGCTTTTCCACAAAACCTCTGTTCCTAAGAGATTAATTCTATAACTTCTTTCCATTACAATCTATAAAACATGTGCATATGCATTTCAATAGGAACCACAAGGAAGGGGACTCAAAGGAGTGATTCATCGAAGTGGATCAAGCTCCGGAGAGTCAAGGGTGGATCTGCAAGGACACTAACTGTTTATATACGACTACCCTGCAAAACAGGCAAGCTCCGGTTTGCATTTAACAGCTGTTAAGTTTTTATTTTGTATTCACTTTCTGTTAAGAGTTGAACTGTGCATTATGTCTAGTGTTTGATACCCCTCCTGCATATCCAAATGACCCATGGAGTGTTGTGTAGGTGTATTTCACCGTGTAGAACTGCCATGCTTAAGTACGGTTCGGTAGAAGTCTAGTGGTGAGATGCTACTCGCAGTTTTAGGAACAACAGGGGCATACGGGATTGGTTCATAAATGAAGTAGCAAGTTAAAGTTGAGACCAGAAGGTTGTAGGGGCAGCAGAACATAGGGGCCTGGGTGCTGTAGACCTGTCTGTGTCGGTCAAGGACCGATCCGTATGCAGCCCTGTTGAACAAGTTTGAGATGGGTACCGGACTCATGCTGGCTATATGGGACCCAGTAAACCGATGTACCTCGGGAAGCTGTCGTTGGGACTTTTTGGGTCGCCTCAGGCGGACGGCCGGTGTGCAGTATGTGGGGAATATTCTCATGACATCTCATGTCGGTAGGTGCACCATGAGAGTAGCTACTGTACGGGGCAACTTGATTGATTCAGCGGGGGTGAAACGGGGGAAAGGCTGCCACGTACGACGTCAGTGATGGTTGTTGTAGGCAACGTCGAGTACAGGCGTACATGTAGTGTAGTCCGGGTGTTATTGATTCGAATCAACGTCGCTCGCGGATTGGACCGCGAGCATACTTGTTCTCACAGTCGTGACGTAGTAAGAACTTGCATGAGAAAGGAACTAATCATTTTGATGTGAAGTATCATACTAGCTTTGTCTTAGATCTTGATGAATATGCTAGAGCAAACTCGATTCTTTTATGCCATGAGCAAATTACATCGGGGGAAAGCGTTTCTTGTTTGATTGTGGACTCCCGATGTGGCGTGCCCAAGGTTACTTAAAATACTGCCATTAATACTTGAAAGTAAGGATTCACTTTTAGGCGAGTTTAATTATGCTTCTGCCATCCTATTTTAGGTTCATAACCTCACATAGAGTTTCATGTTTAGGTTAAGTCTTGCTAAGTGTTATGCTCACGGATGCTATCCGAGTTGTTTTGCAGGCAAATGACTTCATGCTTATGAGAAGGGGTGCCGATGAGTCTCGGGAACCTCCGAGTGCTTACTCAAAGAGCATTCTCACCGCTGCAGATTGTCTTCGTGTTGCTAGTAAGAGACAGTCCGCGGGCTGGACTGTTTCTTTGTTGCTAAGATAGAGATGAATCGTGAGAGAGATAGTCTTACGCTGTAGCTTACTCTGATATAGTTATTTGTAAAACATTCTTGTCCGCTTCCGGTAAACTATTTATGTAATATGATGTGTGTTTGTCGACCCGTGTGCTGTTGGGTGCCGCATATCACGGCACCACCAAACGAGGTCCTGTGGTCCCTCACAGAGTGGTATCAGAGCTGCGTTGGGAACAGAGCACGGATTGAGCATCATATTATGTTAAAAACTTAGGATACGGTGAGATAACAGTACTAGGCCCACATAAGGACTATTATTAGCATATTATGAAGGTGGCAAGCTAACTTATTTGTTATGTCGGAAAATCGTTCATCTCGGGACGTCTATGTCTTGGGGGGTGCACGTATGCGCTGTCCACCAGTGCGCACAAGCTAAAGGGTGGAGCCTCACGGGTGGCAGGTAACCCGACCCACTTTAGTATCCTCTACGACTCTTCATGTCGTTTGGGGTATTCGAGCAGCGTCTGTCCCAGGCGTGTGTGGTGCAATTTGTGAGACCCCGTCACGTGGTCAGTAACGTGAACACGTAGCTCAAGGCGTGTTTGGCTTGAGAACACCTAGGCGAGTGATGACGGCCAAGTGTACGAACTGTATGGATACCGGGTTCGGTGTGCAGCCGGACCTGATGATTGAGTGTGTTATGTAGGTACTAACCACAAAAACCTTAGTACGTGTAGAACACATTTGCGAGTGATCGTTTTAGTGCCACCTAAGGATACGTATATGCCGGTGTAATCTGGTTAGGTTTTTCTTTGGTGAAGCAACGTAGTACCGTCATATGTCTTACGGTGCATCGTCACCGTACTACACTTAATAGTATTCTTTCCTATGAAGAAATCATTCATGACTAACTTCCAAACTAAAAATGGATGTTGTAAAGCACATATTAGTTACTGAACTCTTCATTTGAACTAAGTTTCAAAGAAGAGACTTGTTAGGCTTCTTTTGATCTCAAAGACAGAGTGCTCTGTTTAGACAGAAATTTTTATGGACTTTAACAGAGCATAACTCTGTATATTGACCCAATGAAGGTGTATGATACAGTTCTGGAAAGGTTTTTTTCAGTGCACTATAACTTTTCTGAAGACCTCCAGAGCAAAATCAGAAGCCAACGTGGTTGAATGTCCAGATGAATGCAAACTGTTCAGAAAACAGAGCAGCTGCAAACTTCTCTGGATGTTTCTGTAAATTAGCCATAACAATCTGTAGAAAAATTTCTAAGGGTCATAGGATACACCGTTGGAAAGGTTAGGAAATTTGCAACAACTTTGTAGTTCGTGGTTTGTTCAGAATTTTACCCCATTTGTATGTAAAACTGTGATGAAAACAGCCACATACAAAGGAGGTGCTGGCAAAATTTACCCAGAAATTCTGTCAGCTTTGAACAATCATAACATATGTTCCAGAAATGATCTAGGGGCATGTGAGTACTCTTTGGAAATATACTGAAGTTAACTTTAACTTTGGTATTCAACTGGAGTTATGAAAATGCTAGTAACTGGATCGAATTCTGGGTTAAGTACAGAAAGGTCTGTTCTGTACAGAATGAGGGACTGAATATGTTGACTTTAGAAAGATGTTTAAACATGAAATTTTGTTATGCTTTCATAAAGTTTTAGCATGTTCATGTTTTACATACTTTCACATACTGCTGAGATCAAGTTTTGACTCCATTCAACAATGATTATTTTGCAGTATGGTGCGTACTCAGTCAATGAGTAGGGCTGAAGGTTCTCGCCGAGACGGTGATTATTTGACTCCACCACGGGCACCGCCATCAACGGTATGGGCGGATGTCATGGCTCAGATGGTCGAGTCAAGTCAAGAGAACACAAGACTACTCCAAGCCTTGGTACAACAAGGTTTACTCCAACGTGCACAACAGGACGTTCCACCTCGGAACGCCTATTTGGACTTCTTGGCGACACAACCACCAATTTTCACGGAAGCCAATGAACCAGTGGAAGCTGATCAGTGGCTTCGGGTTATGGAGTCCAAGTTTGGAGTGTTTGAGTGTGACGAATATCAGATGACACTATTTGCAGCTCAACAGCTCCATGGAGCTGCCGAAAATTGGTGGTTTGCCTATCTCACCACCGTTCCAGAAGGCCATCAAGTGGAATGGACGAAATTTCGTGAAGCCTTCCGTGCTCGTCACATTCCTATGGGTTTTATAAAGGCCCAACAGCAATAATTCAGAAACATAAAGCAGGGGGACATGAGTGTCCTCGATTATGTCAGACGATTCAACCTTCTGGCACAATATGCTCCTGCTTATGCGACGAGCGAAGCTGCAATGTGTGACTACTTTTTCTATGGCTTGAGTGCCATACTAAAAGAGAAGTTAGATTTGTTCAATCAAGGCAGTTACACCGAGTTGATCAGTGCTGCTCTGCTGCAAGAACAAGTGACACTTGAGCGTCAAGCAGAGAAGAGGGACCGGGAGGATGTGCAAGAAGGCACACCAATCGTTCCTCGTAAATACCGTGTGGTGTATCACACACCATCCGATGAAAGATGGCAAGCACCAGTGAGATCAACTCCGTATAGATTTCCTGCTCAAGAATCTTGTCTTGAAGCAACACCTTTGCCTCAGCAATTAATGACACCTGTGGCATCATTGCTGCAGCCAAGTACATCAACTTCTCAACCACAAGTCAACGAAGGACCGGGGAGACCTCCGTGTTATTATTGCCACGGTTCAGGGCATTTTAGGCAGGAATGCGAGAGAAGTTGTTGAACAGCAGACAACCATCCTCATCAGGTGGTATGCCGCCACCGGCTCAAGTCAACATAACAGCATTGCAATCCGGGAGTGTGCAACATCTTGCTATTGAGGATGTCCCGGAGGGAGCACCGGTGTTAGCGGGCATGTTTACTCTCAAAGACGTGCCTGTGCTTGTACTTTTTGATTCCGGTGCCACCCACAATTTTATCAGCAAATCGTGCGTGGATCAGCACCATCCACCAATACTCCCACAACGAGTTATCTTATACGTTCACCGGGGGGAAATATCTCTGCCAATCAGATTGTGTCCCGAGCAACTTTGTGTTTGGGCATAAAAATATACCCGACATCGCTGATTATGTTGGATAGGCAGAAGATAGACATTATATTGGGGATGTCTTGGTTAAATCATCACGGTGCCGTTCTCAATATCGGTAACCGGACCGTCCAGATTGACTCGCCGATTCACGGACAGAACACGCTGTTTCTAGACAGCGAAGACCCAGATATGGTACAGGCCTACCACACGGAAGCGCTGAAGCTTGAAGATATTCCGGTGGTACGTGATTATCCCGACGTATTTCCCGATGATTTACCGGGCATGCCGCCCGAACGGGACGTCGAGTTCAAGATTGAACTGGCGCCGGGAACGACTACTATCTCAGGAAGGCCTTACAAGATGGCACCTAACGAGCTAGCGGAGTTGAAGGAGCAACTGAATGAACTCATGAGCAAGGGTTTCATATGGCCAAGTTCTTCACCTTGGGGTTGCTCAGCGCAGTTCGTTAAGAAGAAGGACGAAACACTACGGCTATGTGTTGATTACCGTCCTCTAAATGCTGTCATGATCAAGAACAAGTATCCTTTGCCCCGCATCGACATCCTGTTCGATCAACTTGTGGGTGCAAAGGTATTTTCGAAGATGGATCTTCGGTCGGGGTATCATCAAATCAAGATCCGACAGGAGGACGTACCAAAGACAGCTTTCTCGACGAGATACGGACTCTATGAGTACCTTGTCATGTCATTTGTATTAACCAACGCTCCGGCACACTTCATGTACTTGATGAATTCTGTATTCATGCCGGAGTTAGACAAGTTCGTCGTGGTATTCATCGACGACATATTGGTTTACTCCAAATCTGAAGAAGAACACGCTGAACACCTGCGTATCGTGCTACAACGGTTGAGGGAGCACCAATTATATGCCAAGTTCAGCAAGTGCGAATTTTGGATTGACCAAGTGCCTTTCCTAGGCCATATTATTTCAGCGGAGGGCATTGCTGTGGACCCCAGCAAAATTGAACAAGTGCTGAAATGAGAATCTCCCAAGTCAGTCCACGAGGTCCGAAATTTCCTTGGTTTAGCGGGGTATTATCGGAGGTTTATTCCGAACTTCTCAAAAATTGCTAAACCAATGACGGAGCTGCTGAAGAAGGGCACTAAATACATTTGGAATGCAGCATGTGAAGCCGCATTCAAAACCTTGGTGAAACATCTCACAACAGCTCCAGTTCTTGCTCAGCCGGACACGACGAAGCCATTTGATGTATACTGTGATGCATCCGGCATTGGTCTCGGCTGCGTTCTGATGCAAGAAGGGTGTGTAGTCGCCTATGGGTCTCGCCAACTACGAAACCACGAGCAGCATTATCCCACTCACGATCACGAGCTTGCTGCTGTGGTGTTGGCGTTAAAGATGTGGAGGCATTACCTACTGGGTAATGTTGTTCACCTCTACACCGACCATAAAAGCCTGAAGTATATCTTCACGCAGAAGGAGCTGAATATGAGGCAACGGAGATGGTTGGAGCTCATAAAAGATTATGAAATTGAGATCCACTATCATCTAGGAAAAGCAAACGTGTGCCGACGCGCTTAGTCGGAAAGCCCACGTTCACAACTTAGCGGCTGCTGAGTTGGAAGATGAAGAACCAAGTCTCCGTGTCATCCCGTATGGCGCGCTTTATAATCTCGCACTCATTCCAACAATCCGTGAAGAGATTGTTGAGGCTCAAAGAAGAGACAGGGGTGTGTCTCACATACGGAGAAGACTAAACAACGGATAAGTGAAATGTTTCCGGAAGGATGAGAATGGTACGATATGGTTTAACGACCGTATAGTGGTACCGCGTAATATGAAACTCTGGAAGAAGATCTTGGATGAAGCCCACCTGTCTAAATTTTCTATTCATCCCGGAAGTAACCAGATGTACCAAGATTTGAAACAGAAATTCTGGTGGACGAGGATGAAGAGGGAGATTGCTAAATACCTTTCCGAGTGTGATACGTGTAGACGGGTCAAGGCTGATCATATGCGGAAAGGCGGACCGCTACGACCTTTGAAGATACCGGTGTGGAAATGGGAGGATGTGAGTATGGACTTTATCGTCGGATAACCGCTCACATCCCGGAAGCATGACTCGATATGGGTGATCGTTGACCGATTGACAAAATCAGCTCATTTCATACCGGTGAACACACATTATCGAGCGAGGCAATATGCGGAGTTATTCATCTCCAGAATTATATGTTCACATGGTGTCCCGAAGACCATCATTTCAGATCGAGGTGCGCTGTTCGTTGCTCGGTTTTGGGAGCAGCTGCATGCCTCGTTGGGCACCAAGCTAATTAGAAGCTCCGCATATTACCCTCAAACCGATGGACAAACTGAGAGGGTGAATCAAGTGCTTGAGGACATGTTGAGGGCGTGTGCCATCCACCACAGTAGGAATTGGGACGATCACCTACCGCTGGCGGAGTTTTCATACAACAACGGTTATCAAGCAAGTATTAAAATGGCACCGTATGAAGCTCTCTACGGCCGGAAGTGTCGCACACCACTGAATTGGTGTGAGTCCGGCGAAAGAGTTCTGTTTGGGATTGATCTTGTCAACGAAGCCGAAGACCGAGTTCGGTTGATACAAGAGAACTTAAAGGCTGCACAATCCCGACAGAAGAGCTATGCTGATCAAAGGCGTAGGCCATTACATTTTGACGTCGGAGGACACGTTTATCTTCGTGTATCTCCGATGAAGGGAATTCACCGGTTCGGTGTAAATGGGAAATTCGCTCCCTGTTTTATTGGTCCTTTTGCTATCACAGAGAAGTGCGGACCCGTAGCCTACCGGCTGGAGTTACCGGCAAGTCTAGCGGGTGTTCATGATGTATTTCATGTTTCACAGCTGCGGATGTGCCTCAAATTCACCGCTGCTGTTCCCACCGAGGACATCGACGAGTTGAAACCGGACCTGACCTACACCGAGATCGGTTCAGATTTTGGATGAAAGGACCCAGGTAACTCGGAACCGGACGATCAGATTCTTCAAGGTGCTGTGGAGTAATCATACCACGGAAGAGGCGACGTGGGAAAATGAAGATTACCTCCGCACCAACTACCCGGAACTTTTATCTTTGTACAGTTTGTAATTACCTCTCCCGTCTCGTTCCTCTTTTGTAATCTCGGGACGGGATTCTTTTAAGGGGGGAGGAATTTAAAAGTCCCAAAAATGTGTATGAATAAAAACAAAGGTTTGAATTCATATGTGTGGAAAAGACATGAAAAATGGAACTTGCTAAAACTTTTCTTCATGCAAGGTAATACATGGATGACATCCAACATGAGGTTCACCTTTTTATTTAAAAGTGTTGAACCAATAAGGAGTTAACTACCTCTTTGCATGTAAGTTTAAAATTCAGATTTGAAATTCAAAGTTCACACATTGGGTGGCCAAGGACTTTGATTAAAAATGCATCCACATAGTTGGAATTATAGGGAGGAGTTTGATCACCAACTTTCTATTTATAGGGTGGGCACAAAAGAGAGTTAAAGAAAAGAATTTGCAAACTTCAACAAAATTCAAATTTGGCAAGCAAATTCAAACTTAATTGGAGGAGCTCAAATTCTAGCCACCCTTTTTAAACTCAGCATTAGGGGGATTGAGAGGATCAGCTTGGGAAGATATTTGGGAGGAAATATGGAGTGGGACCCACATGTCATAGAGCTAAAGGAGGAGCCTTGCACCCTAAGTCTCAGCCCCAGTGGGGAAATTCACCGAACAACACGTGAGCCACGAGCAGCTCCCACCGTGGAGCCACTGGGAGGCTCGGCAGCGCCACCAGCTGCTCCCTTTTCCCATGCACGGCTCCCAGAGGTGGTTGTGCGGCCTGATCACCCCCCCCTGGACGAAGCAAAGGCCATCCCTTTTTCTCCTCCTCGCGAGCGCACGACCAGCGACCATTTTTCCCCTCCGCTCTCGGTCCGATCGGAAGAACAGCAAAACCACCGCGCTCTTCCCTCCCCCGAGCAGCTAAACACTCCCACGAGCTGAACCTCCACCTCCCTGACCCGCAAGCAAGCGAGCTGCGGCCTCCGGTGCCCGAGAACGACCGCCGCCGCGGCGACCTAATCCGAGAAAGTGATCGGGCGCTCGTGGACAGCCCTCCACAGGGGCTTTCACGGCCGAGCGATCACAGCTACGGACGCGCACGGGTGCGTTGCTGCTCTCAGCCGAAGCTCAGGCCGTGCCGTGAGCTGTCGATGGCAAATTTCGAGGTTTTCCTCCGGCGACCTCATTCTGAGCTTCCGGTATGAATTCAGCAAATTCCCGCTCTCTAATCTTTCCTAGGTCCTCAAATCTTGCACGTAGCAGCTGGATTAGCCGGCGATCATTTTCCCTTTTGCATCCAGCGCATGAGAACGCCTCAGCCCGACGAATTTCGAGCTTTTCTTGGGTTGTTCACGGCGGACCCGTTCGGTCACACGATGACAACCTAGTTCCAGCCATTTCCGAGCTAGTTTGCGGTCGTGTCGATCTTCCTAGAGGTACGCTGGTTCTTTAGGGCTCGTCGGCACAAGTTTTTGAGGGCTGGAGACCTCGGGCGACGCTGCCGAGCTACCACAGAGGCAGTCCCACCTCGCCGGCCATGTTCCGGTCGTCGGCGGCCCTAGCAAACCCCACAGCCATGTTCCTCGATGCCCTAAACCCCCTGGCGGCGAGTCCGGGCTCAGATGGTGGCCGGAAACGGCCGGCCGGCGAGCACCGGCGAGCTCCTGCGAGGGGGAGAGCACGGGCGCGAGCGAGGAGCCGGAGGAAGAAGACGAGGCGTGAGCCCCGTCTGTCAGCAGCAGAAAATTTAAACCCGGGATCTGGTGTGGCCGGGATCCTGTGTGTTGGCGCGCAGAGATGCTGTGGCCCGGTGTGGCTTCGTTTCTATTGGCTGGAATTCAGAACAGTGGGTCCAGCCGGATTTTCTGTAGGAAAACAATTCCAGACTTAGCTCCATCTTTGGAAATTCATATCTCCCTGTAGAAAACTCCAATTTGTGTGATTCCAATTGGGTTGGATTCAGCTCTCTGAGTTCTATCCAAATATGAACTCAGATTTGTACGAAAGTTAATATTATATTCTGGAAAATTCTGCAAATGTTTTCTGAAAAAGAATTATTGAGGGAGTTTGGGTTATCCAAAAATCCCCAAATTTTGCCAGAATATTCTTTAGCATAGTATTGACCTACTAGAAAATTTTCAGCTCATTTGAAGATCATTTGGATAGGAATTTGCTAAATGCAAACTACTCTGTTCCAAAGAGTCCAGAAACATTTTCAGAAAAGTGTTTCCCACTTCAAAAATCTATTTTGAGCAATCCATAGCTCCAAAAATCATAGGAAAATGTAGGCAAGCTCTCTGAGACATACTTGGAATTGTAGTTCAATTAATTGGGCATGAAAACGCACATTACTGCAGAATTAATTCTTTTGAGTACAAATGCTTAAAGAATTGTTCTGGAAGAACTACTCAAGTAAAAGGGCTGAATTTTGAACCAGGTTACTCTCGTGTTTTCAAGAACTCATATGTAAATTATCAGCCCAAGATGAGTCCTTGAACTCCCTGTTCTTATTCTCCATACTTATTTATAGGGGAAAAATACATAGGAGATATTGTGAGAATTACGGAGGACACAATATGACTCCACATTAGCTGCAATTTGGCAAGCTAAATCCTTAGGTAGTATAGAACCTGCTGTAAAAGTTTTGAGGCCATTGGAGTTCTTGTTCTTCAGTTGCACTCAAATCTTTTCAGCTTATCTATTATGTTCATTAGGGAACATGATTAGTGTATAGCTAAAGCCTTAAGGTCAAGTTAGTTTATTTCTGTTCTTTGCACAACAGAGGCAAACAAAGCCATGCTTGGATTTTCCACACAACCTCTGTTCCTAAGAGATTAATTCTATAACTTCTTTCCATTACAATCTATAAAACATGTGCATATGCATTTCAATAGGAACCACAACGAAGGGGACTCAAAGGAGTGATTCATCGAAGTGGATCAAGCTCCGGAGAGTCAAGGGTGGATCTGCAAGGACACTAACTGTTTATATACGACTACCCTGCAAAACAGGCAAGCTCCGGTTTGCATTTAACAGCTGTTAAGTTTTTATTTTGTATTCACTTTCGGTTAAGAGTTGAACTGTGCATTAGGTCTAGTGTTTGATACCCCTCCTGCATAACCAAATGACCCATGGAGTGTTGGGTAGGTCCCTTTCACTGTGTAGAACTTCCATGCTTAAGTACGGTTCGGTAGAAGTCGAGTGGTGAGATGCTACTCGCAGTTTCAGGAACAACAGGGGCATACGGGATTGGTTCATAAATGAATTAGCAAGTTAAAGTTGAGACCGGAAGGTTTTAGGGGCAGCAGGACATAGGGGCCTGGGTGCTGTAGGCCTGTCCGTGTCGGTCAAGGACCGATCCGTATGCGGCCCTGTTGAACAAGTTTGAGTTGGGTACCGGACTCATGCTGGCTATATGGGACCCAGTAAACCGATGTACCTCTGGAAGCTGTCGTTGGGACTTTTTGGGTCGCCTCAGGCGGACGGCCGGTGTGCAGTATGTGGGGAATATTCTCATGACATCTCATGTCGGTAGGTGCACCATGAGAGTAGCTACTGTATGGGGCAACTTGATTGATTCAGCGGGGGTGGAATGGGGGAAAGGCTGCCACGTACGACGTCAGTGATGGTTGTTGTAGGCAACGTCGAGTACGGGTGTACGTGTCGTGTAGTTCGGGTGTTATTGATTCGAATCACCGTCGCTCGCGGAATGGACCGAGCATACTTGTTCTCACATTCATGACGTAGTAAGAACTTGCTTGAGAAAGGAACTAATCATTTTGATGTGAAGTATCATACTAGCTTTGTCTTGGATCTTGATGAATAGGCTAGAGCAACCTCGATTCTTTTATGCCATGAGCAAATTACATCGGGGGAAAGCGTTTCTTGTTTGATTTTGGACTCCCGATGTGGCGTGCCCAAGGTTACTTAAAATACTGCCATTAATACTTGAAAGTAAGGATTCACTTTTAGGCGAGTTTAATTATGCTTCTGCCATCCTATTTTAGGTTCATAACCTCACATAGAGTTTCATGTTTAGTGTGACGGTTAAGTCTTGCTGAGCGTTATGCTTACGGATGCTATCCGAGTTGTTTTGCAGGCAAATGACTTCATGCTTATGAGAAGGGGTGGCGATGAGACTCGGGAACCTCCGAGTGCTTACTCAAAGAGCATCCTCGCCGCTGCAGATTGTCTTCGTGTTGCTAGTAAGAGACAGTCCGCGGGCTGGACTGTTTATTTGTTGCTAAGATAGAGATGAATCGTGAGAGAGATAGTCTTCCGCTGTAGCTTACTCTGATATAGTTATTTGTAAAACATTCTTGTCCGCTTCCCCTAAACTATTTATGTAATATGATGTGTGTTTGTCGACCCGTGTGCTGTTGGGTGCCGCATATCACGGCACCACCCAACGAGGTCCTGTGGTCCCTCACAGCCACTTTGAGAAGATTGCTTGTCCTTTGTCAAGTTTGGCTTTTTCTTCATATTAGTGTCACTTTTGGCATTGTTGCAAGTAATACTAGTTTCAGACTTTATGTGTTGAGAAGGTGAGCTAGAAGTTGATGAAGAACCACTTTGCTTGAGTGACTCAACTTGTCCCTCAAGGATCTTGTTAACTTTGGTTAAGTTAGCAAGTTCATCCTTGATGGTGGTGTTTGAGTCTTTTAACTTCAAGCAAGCTTCCTTGCTTGAAGATAATTCAAGCTCTAGTGATTGATTTTGTTCCTTTTCAAGTTCAATAAGCTTTTCAATCTCAAGATATTCCTCCTTTTGGGAGATGATCATATCTTCCTGACGATTGACTAACTTCTCCATATCAACAAGCTTATCAAGTAGAAATTTCATTTTAGTAGCTGTCTTTTTGTCTAAACCCCTAAGCATATATTCATCTTCATCACTGCTATCATCCTCACTATAATTATCACTGTCACTAGTAAAACAATGCGAGAAGAAAGATTCAGTTGGTACCTTTCGTTTACCTTCCTTTGCCATTAGACAAGTGTGTCGGTATCCTTCCAGGAACCCATGGTTGGGAAGAGAGTGGATTTCTTGGTAGTCTTCTTTATGGCTATGGTGGCCATCTCCTCTTCTTCTTCGGATGAAGATTTATCATTGGAGTCCCACTCCTTCCCTAGATGCGCTTGGCCATATTGCTTCTTCTTCTTGAACATTTTATTTGGTTGAGGCTTGTTGTCTTTTCTCTTCTTCTTGTTTTCATCATATGGACAATCTACTATGAAGTGATCGTATTGTCCGCAGTTATAGCACGCCCGTCTCATCTTGGGTCTTTGTTTGTCCTTTTGTCTTCCTTTATTTGAGCTGCTACCGTTTCTTCTTCTCATCATTTTCTTGAACTTCTTCATGAACAAGATCATGTCTTCTTCATCGATATCACTACTTTCATCATCGTTGTCGTCTTCTCCATAAGATCTCGAGCTTCCTTTGATACGGGTTTACATGTTGACTTCAAAGCAACTCCTTTCTTCTTTGCCGAGGTGAGATCGGCAATTTCGTTAACATGCTTGGCTTTCTTCTCCATCATCTCAAAGTTGATGATCTTGCCAAGAAGTTTGTCTGGGGTCATTTTCCGGTACCCGGGGCTTTCTCTAATCATAGAGCAAAGAGTCACATTGTGAGGCGTGAATGCTCTGAGAATCAACTTCACGACCTCATGATCATTCCACTTCTTGGTGCCATAAGCTCGGACTTTGTGGATAAGATTCTTTAGTCGATTGTACATATCTTGTGGTGATTCATTTCTTCTATCACGAATCTTCCCAATTCACCTTCAATCATTTCTATCTTGGCTTCACGTACGTGACGGTCACCTTCATGTGCAGTTTGTAGTGTGTCCCATATCTCCTTGGCAATTTCGAGTCCATCCACCTTGGTGAACTTGTCTCGGCTTAGTGATGACGTGATCACAGCCGCAGCTTGAGCATTCCGATGAATGGCTTGTTCTTGGCTTTGGGCCAGCTCTTCATCATCATCCGGGATATCTATCCCTGTACACACTATGTGCCACAAACTTGGGTTAAGAGATATAAGATGCATTTTTAAGACAATCTCCACATTTAATAATCATTGCCATCAAATTAAGGTGCTTTCCCTAGGGGAATTGATAGGTAATGATTATTGTTAGAATTCAAATGCTCATAGTCAAAAGGATGTCGGGAGTAGTCTGTGTGACTACTCCATTTCTTCTTCTTTTCATCATCGGTATTCTTCTTCCATTTTGGGGAGGTTGCCTTCGTCCGTAGAATAGCCTTGAGTTGAAGCACCTCCTCATCATCGTCCTCCTTGTCTTGAATGGCGTCGAGTAGCTTCTTTAGCTTTTGAGTCCTTTCATCATTACTCTTTTCATCGTCGATCTTCTTGTGTACATCCTTGACGTCCATATCGTCTCTTCGAGCGGTGAGTCTCTTTTGAAGAGTTTGGCTCTGATACCAATTGAATGTAGCCTAGAGGGGGGTGAATAGGCTTTTCGACGCTTTGTTAGAACCTGAAACATTTAGTAGGTTTATCAAAAATAGCAAAATTGGACTAGTCCGGTAGAGTGCGGACTAGTCCGTATTCTAAACGGAGAAAAATCTGACTAGTCTGGTACCTTGCAGAATAGTCCGGTATTCATGGACTAGAGAGATCAAGATTGATCAATGCTCACTTCTAGTACTCTATGCAGCGGAAATAAATTGATAACTTAGGTGTATTGCAACAGTGATATAGTGAATGACAGGAATCAACTTTGATTCTAATGTTTGGACGTGAATTTCAAAGGATGGATTATACACTAGAAAATGATGAACAATAAATGAACAAGAGTAGGAGACAAGTGTTTATCCCAAGGTTCAATTCCACGAAGGAAATCTACGTCCCCGTCGAGGAGTCCACTAAGGACCGGGTCTTCACCAACCCTATCCTCGTCGAATTGCCACAAAGGTCGATTCTCTTCCACTAATCACAAGGGGGAATAAATCGTTCAAGGGGCCTTCTCACAAGTTGAGGGCTCCCCAAAAGTTACAATGAATGAACATAACCAAACACACTCAACAGATGAACAATTAACAAACAAGAGTGTGCGAGAGATCAAACCCAAGAGCCCAAGATGTGTAGAACAAGTCTCTCCTTTGATCAATTGCTAATCCCCAAAGAATTGATCCTTTTTGGGTTAGAATGTGTGGAGAGATGTGAATTTTGGGCTTTTGGGAGGTGTGAAGGCGCAGGGGGTCGAAGAGTTATGGTGGTATGGCCGTACACCTCTTTTTACAGTAGGGTTTCCAATGGTTACGTTAGGGTTTGCGATGTCCGGACTAGTCCGGTGTGCAGTGTGTAGAAAACCCTAAGTGTTGTGAGATATCGGACTTGTCCGTAGTAGTGCGGACTAGTCCGATGTCTATCCAGAGACAAAATCGGACTTATCCGGATGATATCGGACTTGTCCGTTTTCTGGTCAGAAAGGAAATCGCACTAGTCCAGTTGATATCAGACTAGTCCACACATGCTGAAATTGTGCAGTTAGTTTGATTTCTTCCACTTGAGCTCTTGGGGTGTGTTTCTCCAACACACTCTATACTAAGTGATCTAATCTTTTCAGTTCTTGAGCTCTTATCAATTTGGATCCTCCTTCTCCTTTCTTTTTGTGCTTTCTTCCTAATTTCTTTGAGAACCTGCGCTCATCTCAACAATTTTGTTAGGGTCTCATTTGTTTGTCATAAATCAACCAAAACACATAAGGGATGCCTAGATGCACTTTCAACAGCCTCCATACTCAAACTACGAGACTATCATCTTGATAGTACTCGCTGTAAGTCTACCACCACGGTAGTGCTTACACCAACACTAACCCTTCTGCCCCGGTCTCAACTCATGCTCTTCCCAACCGTGCAACATAAACAAGGCAAAACCATCATGCATAATCTCATCATATCAAGATGCTGCAAAAAGAGAAACTAGTATGTTTACACTCTATCACTCGAATAACTCATGCTCAACAATGCAAAGGCCTAATCTACTAGCTGTAAAGGCCCAAGAAAAGGGACTTGCAAAAACTTTTCATCACCTCACAACACCACAATTTTTGTGGTGGATATCTTGTGAAAGTTTGTGAAGAGCAAGTAACCTCCATCAAAAGGGTGATTAGAGGGGAAAGCCCTAACTTTCACAAAGTAGGATTTCAACACATGAACATGAGAGGTTGAGCTCACCCCTAGGACTTAAAAAGTCTTGGGAAGGTTCAGGCAAAGTTTCATGCAAATCCAACACTTTTTGAGGCACTTTTGGAGGTATTTGAAAAGGAGGCCAATTTGAATGTAAATTCTAATTGTAGCAACCTTCATCCCTCAAATTCAAAAGTTAGCTTCATATTCAAACTCAGCACATTTTCCTGAGTAAGCCCACCAATTTTCACCCCCGTTGGGGTTTATTTTGTCAAGAGCTAAATTTGCAAGAATTCAAAAACTGAATTGGAATTTCAGTTCAAACATAAAGCAAATTTAGTCAAATTAAGTTTGAATTTGAAAACTCAAATTCAAACCAAGACTTGGGGGCTAAGTGTCACAGTTAATTGAGAGTAGCTGGGGATATTTTTCAGTAAAACAGAGGTGAAAAATTGGAAAGATAAAGGGGGGGGGGAGGGCCCACTGGTCAGGGGCTGTGAGCAACAGAGAACCACTCGGTGGTCGTCGGTCAGCCGCCGCGACCGGTTACCGCCTCACGGCCGTGCCAGCATGCGCTGGGATTAACTCGCGCCCCCCTCCAGATCACCACGTACGCAGCACAAAGCTGAGTTTGCTGCCTCCCTCGCCTGCCGCTCTGATCAGCGCCCGCGTACGCGAAGAACTCGCCGCAGCGCTTGCACCTCCGAGCCCCGGCGTGCACCCGCGCTGATCGTTGAACACTTGCGATCCCTGCAGAAAAAGAGAGCGCCAGGGTGCACTCTAGCGGTTCCCCGTGCTGCTCCAGCAAGCTGCATCCGACGCTGAGCGGTGTGAGCCATCGAAGTTGGAGAACCAGGAGGTAACCGTGGAGTCGAGCTTCGGTTCACCGGTGACAGCCCCATTCAGCCATCATCGTTGACCACGTTCTACACAAGAAAGGTGTGTGGGGACCCCTAGATGGTGTTGCCGCAAACCCTTCGGCAAATGGTCCATCGGGTTGCAAGAATTTTGGAGAGTCCCAAACCCTAGTGCAACTGACCTAGCTCGGCAAGAATCCAAAATTCGGATTACACACTGAGTCAACGATCAAGCTAGCTCACAAGTAGCTCCTACACCTCCTAGCGCTCCTCCTCAAGGAAGAACCAAGCAAAACCGTCCAGAAATGGCCGAGTATTAGCCGTTTCTATAGTCGCCGGTGCAAACACGGCTCGGGTCACCGTCGAGAGTGGGTTTGCCGGCGTTGTTAGCCTCCGAGACTGCTCACGTTAGGTTCCTCGTGACCCACTGATGCTTCTCGAGCAAACCGTAGCCCTTTTCATGCCCAAGAGAGCGAGAATGACCTCGCCGGAGCCCTAGCCTCCGCGGTGGACGTCGCGAGGCCGTTTCCGGTCACCGCCGGCGAGCTCCGACCCCCGGGACAAGTTCCACAGGGCTAGGTAAGGCTAGGCGGCCAGTTCTGGCACTGGGGGTGGTCGGGAAGGCGGTTCCGGCGAACCTCGCCAGAGTGCACCGCCGCTGGACTCGCAGGCACGCGCAAGGAGGAAGAAGCCGGGTGGTGGGACCCACCCGCAGGAGTTTAAACATTTTGGGGGATTTTCCAGTTTAGTTCAACTTCAAATGCATAGAACTTTTGCTAGGAAGCTCCAAATCCAATGAACCAAATTTTGCTGAACTCAGAATTTTGAGTATTTTCCAGCAATACCAATTTCAGCTCATGAAACCTAATAGTTTTACAGAATTAATTCCCTAATGTTTAAAATGTTAGGAATTTTATCTGGAGAATTACTTTATGAAAAATGCTGAAATTGGGCTGAGAGGGTCATTTGAAAATCCTAGAGTCACAGCAAAATTTTCAGACTCATCCAAGTTCATTTAGCCCCCCTAATGGGGTGATTAACTGAACTGCCCTGAGAAAATAGAAAAATGTACAGAAACATTTTTCAGATTTTCTCAAATTTTAATTAGGGCATAACTTTCAGTAGAATTCTTCAAATGACATGAAACCAATTCCATTAGAACCCTTTTAAATTCTAGTTTCCAGAAAGTAATGGTTGGAGCCATGAAAACTTTGTTTCAAATGAAACTTGGTCAAGATTCTAGTTAGGACCATACCAAGCCACCATAAAAATTTCAGAACCAAAGGGAAGGGCTAGCTAGAGTTATTAGTAATTAAGTATTCAAGTTTATTCGTTGCATTTAAATTGACATGTAGTATTTCATTAACGTGTAGTCCCTGAAGGCGAGGAGACTCCGGAAGTACTTGACTTCCTCCTTCCGGACAAAGACTTAACCTCTGACCAGCAGCAACAAGGCAAGCCCCGGTTTGCATTAAGTCTTTTATAAAGTTTTTACTTTGTTTACATAAGTAGAGTGAAGTGTGTATGTGCATTAGGTGTAGGATGGATGAATACCCCACTTGCATAACCAGAATTTTTCCACAAGAGTGAGGGTAGTGTCTAAGACCTCGAGTAGACAAGCTATGCTTAATGATTCATAGGACTTCGGTACAAGTCGAGTAGTTGGAATCTACTCGCGAGTTAGGTTTGGGACACACGGGTTTGGTTCGAGTGATGTGAGATCACTTTAGTAATGAAAATGAGACTAGGCAGGGGCTAGGGCGCAGCAAGAGGAAGTCTTGTGTGCGCAGCCCTGTCCGTGTCGATTGAGGACTGATCCGTGTGCGGCCCTGCTGAACAAGTATTGAACGTACCGAAGGCATATCGGATATATGGGCCCCAATAACCCGATGTAGCCTAAACCTCCGGGCGTCGAGGCATAGCACACCGATTTATAGGTGTAGGTTGAGGGCAGCAAGGTGGAAATCTGCTAACGGGCATAGAGAGATGCTCCGTGTAGGGAACCTCCTGTCCGTTTCGGTGCGACCGGTTTGACGTTTGGGCTGTTGGGTGAAAGGTTGTCCCGTACGACATTGAGTGAGCTTGCTGTGCAGCTCCACGGGTGGGCGTACGTGACGTGCTCTTTGGGTTTCCCTGCAGGTGTATATCGAGTCGATTTGCCGTCCCTCGTGGTGATGAGTACCGCTTGTTCACTGCACCGTAACGTAGATAATTTATGGAATGTTATGCTTCAATATTGCTGTCGTGATATTATTGTATTGCTACATGCGTGCCACCAAATATTGCTTACTAAATTTCAGCTTCCCAAACTGTTAACTTGTGGTTAAAAGATGAACTAAGGATGAACTGGTAGGCGTGTCCATTGATGCACTGTTACTCTCCTATGTTCATTGTACCCCTCATGTAGAGTTCCATGCTTAGGTGAGTCGGTTAAGTCTTGTTGAGCCATCGTGCTCACGGTTGCTGCTTTTAAGTGTTTTTTCAGGTGAGGAGCCACCCACGGACTCGGGTTACGAGTCACCGGCGAGGGTTACCCTCCGTCGGGGACCACGGCTGAGTGGGAGCCGTACACGCCGCGCTGAGCTGAGGAGTGCAGCTAGTGTTGGCTGCCCTAGGGCTGGGCAGCCAACTTTTGCTAGATAGGCGGGCGTGAGTTGTAGAAAAGTAGACTTCCGCCGTGTAATAAAGACAATAGTTTGTAACTGAGTATTGTACCGTTTGTACAGTTCAGTTGTTTTCCCATGTAATATATTGTGTTCTTATGACGTGTGCTGTCGGGTGTCGCATCACGCGGCACCACCCTCTGCGATCCTGGATGAGCGGATCCCGGTCCGCCACAGCCTGGTATCAGAGCTGCATTGGGGATAGCACAGTACCTAAGGACTGTATTATGGGAAAACGTAGGTTATGGTGAGGATTCGGTAGTTGCCCAAGTAAGGACTATATTAGCATAGTTACTTAAAGTGGCAAGGACTAACATATGTGTTATAATTCTAAAGTTTAATTATGTAGCGACGCACCTACGCTCTGGTAAGATTGGTAAGGAACGCCACCGAAAGCGGTTCAATTTCGGTTAGCTCCCCTGACGAGGAACGTGGTTCAGGGATTGGTCTCACAGCTTGGTGTGAGACATCAACATGAAACTCTTGGACTCTTCATGTTCCTGAGTTCATATGAAACGCTGATCCCTAGCGTGCATTAGGCAAGTAAGTGGAGACCCCATCGCGTGGTCAGTAACGTGAGAGTGTGTTCGTCCGGAAATAGCCCAGGAGGACATACGCAGCGCTTGCCATCGGCATGCCCTGCAGGGCAGTAGGTGGTATCTGTTGGGTTGATAACATTCCCAACTGTGACGACCCGTTCATGACATACTCGGGTTCCCCGTCATGTGGTGTTGAAACACGATCACGTACCTCGAGACATGACTTAACTCAAGGACGGCCGTATGGCAATGATACGGGCGTTTGTATTTACTTTTAATTATGATCCTGCCTGAAATGAAAACAACCATTGAGTGCATCATTATTGTGTTGTCTTCTGCAGGTACTAACCACGTATGTATCCGTGTAGTAAATGTGTGCGAGAGACCGTTTAGTGCCACACTTGAGACGTATATGCCGGTATAATCCGGTTAGGATTTTCTTTTGTGAGGAACGTAGTACCGAGATATCATAGGCATATGCATGAAAAATAATGATACAAGGAATTAAAATCACTAGGTTCAACATTTAGGGCCTGGTTGGGTAGAAAAATTGGAGGGTGATGAGTGTAGTTCTCAAAGACTGAAAAACAGAGTGCTCTGTTTTGGGCAGCAAGTTTGCTGATCTTCAACAGGGCATAACTCACAGGTCTTTTAGCCCAGGTAGGTGTGGTATATAGTTCTGGAAATGTATTTAAGTACTCTACAACTTTGTTGTAGACTTCCAGAGCTGAAACGCACCTTAAAATGGCTTAAATCCCAGAGGAAGGTAAACTGTCCAGAACCAGGACAGAGTGAAACATTCTCTGGACTGTTCTGTTTTTCAAATATAACTCCCAGTAGAAATATCTAAAATTTTAATATGATACATCATTAGAAAGGGTAGAAGATGTGTTACATCTTTGCAATTCAAAGTTTCTGAAATTTCAGCACAGAATTCAGTGTGAATCAGTGTTGAAAACAGCAACTTCCGAAAGGAGGTGCTGTTAAAATTCTTCCAGAAATTCTGTTTACTTTGAATAACCATAACTTTTGAAACAGAGCTTATCTGAGGGCAAGTAAGTACTCGTTGTAAAGATACTGAAGTTAACTTTAACTTTGGTATTTAACTTGAGTCATGAAAATGCCGAGAACCAGGTCAAAATCTGGAATATGTAGAAACTGGACATTCTGGCAGAGAAATGACAGTTGAACTCATGGGAGAGATTATGGTACCCTAGAGGGGGTTTGAATACATCCAATGGGGTAGAACATACTCATGAGAGGTTATCTTCAACTAGTGAAAGATTTAAGTATAGGTCTCACTCAAGTTACTTTTACTAGAGACCATGTTCATGTCGTATTGAAGATAAGAAGGTGGTTTACGTGATGACAAAGCGATAGTAATATCTCATAGTGACCAAACCTAGTTGTGGTGAGCTTCCAAAGGGGAGATTCATCAAGTTGGCTTAAACTAGCTTATATTTGGTCTGGTAATGGTGTAGCTTGTGCAAAGTTATTACATTATCTACATACGAGATGTATCTCATGAATTTATTGTCATTATGGTTTGCGCCTATTTTATTTGACTACATGCAATATGTTGCGGGACTGATATTTATTATCGTATGGTTGCAGATGGTTCGCATTAGGACCACGCACGAGGTTGGTGGCTCTAGTCAACAGGGAGGCGATGACTCCCAGCCACCGGCCTACGACAGCACCCCGCAGCAGCAGCCACCACCGCCGCCTCCGCTTACTCTAGCGGATGTGATAGCGGCACTGGTGGGAGGTCGTGAGGAGCAGACCGACCTGCTCCGCACGGTCGTGCAGAATACGTCCCAGGCGGGGGCGGGGGGCGTCAAGAGAGGGGGCCCCGTGAGCCCCGTGATGTGTCGTACTCAGACTTCATGAGTACGCACCCTCCAGTGTTCACTGAAGCAGAAGAACCACTGGAGGCCGACAACTGGTTGCGGACTATCGAATCCAAGTTCGGGCTGCTCCAATGCACGGAGCAGCAAAAGACTCTGTTCGCAGCGCAGCAGCTTCATGGTGCCGCTGGTGCGTGGTGGGCAAACTATGTTGCCTCACGTCCGGCTGGCCATACCGTGGAGTGGGGAGAGTTCCGGGAGGCGTTCCGCGCCTATCATATTCCTCCCAGAATAATGAAGAGGAAGTTCCAAGAATTCTTGGAGCTGAAGCAGGGCAGGAGGAGTGCCCATGACTACTCCCGTGCCTTCAACACTCTGGCGCAATATGCGTCAGACTACATCTCCACCGAGGAGAAAAAGCTGGAGCACTTCTATCGGTGGTTACACCCCGAAATGAAGACGCATCTCGTGCAATGGAATCGCGGCACCTTCAACGACCTAGTCAATGCCGCGATCATGCAAGAGGACGCTCAGCGGGAGTTGGCAGCTGAGCAGAGGAAGCGCAGCGCTCCACCTAGCAGTGGGGGTGGCGCTCCACAGAAGTACCGCATGGTGTATCGGACACCATCCTGGCAGCAGTGGCATCCATCGGCGCGACCTCAGTGATTCGGGGGACGTCCTTTTCAAGCACCCCCGTTCCGACCGCCGATGCCACCACTGAGACAGCAGCAGCAGCAGACGGCACCCCGGGCGTTTCCACCGCCACAACGCGCCCCGGGTTTCCGTCCACCGATCAGCAGGGGACCGCCCCGTTTCACCTGCTTCACGTGTGGCCAGGCGGGTCACTTCGCGAAGGACTGTCCCCAGGGGCAGAAGAGCAGCGGGCAAGCCCAGTTCCAGGGCGGTGCTCGAGGCCGACCTCCGGTCAAGAAGGTTGGTCAGCGGACTGGGGGCGTTCGCCACCTTGACAATGAGGACGTCCCAGAGGGAGACAACGTGCTGGCGGGTATGTTTACTCTCAACAATCAAGCTATCATCATACTGTTTGATTCTGGTGCAACCCACAGCTTTATAAGTGCATCCTATGTGGCTAAGCATCATATGCAAGTCTTCCCAACCGACTGCACCTATATGATCTGCTCACCGGGAGGGAAGATCTCAGCAAATATGATGATCCCAAAGGCACCACTTTGCTTAGGTGGGAAACTATATCCCACCACCTTGATAATCATTATGGGGCAAAAGATTGATGCAATCTTAGGGATGTCATGGCTACAATACCATGGCGCTGTCCTGGAGACTCGGACATGGACGGTTCATTTAAACTCTCCATTCCACCGTCCACATTCCATGGTGTTAGACACGCCAGTCCGGGAAATTTCAGCAATTAATAATGCTGAAGCTCTCAAGTTAGAGGACATCCCCGTAGTCTGGGAGTACCCCGACGTGTTTCCGGATGATCTTCCGGGCATGCCACCTGAGCGGGATGTCGAGTTAAAGATTGAACTTGCACCCGGGACTACGCCCATATCACGGAGACCATACAATATGGCTCCAAACGAGCTGGCTGAATTAAAAGAAAAGCTCAATGATCTGTTGAGCAAAGGTTTCATTAGGCCGAGTTCCTCGCCTTGGGGATGCTCGGCGCTATTTGTGAAGAAGAAGGATGAAACCTTGAGGCTGTGTGTGGACTACCGGCCGCTCAACGTCGTCACCATCAAGAATAAGTACCCACTGCCCCGCATCGACATATTGTTTGATCAACTTGTGGGTGCAAGTGTGTTCTCCAAGATGGACCTTCGCTCTGGATATCATCAGATCAAGATCCGGCGGATGATATCCCGAAGACGGCCTTCTCGATGAGACATGGATTATATAAATATCTCATCATGTCTTTTGGTCTCACAAACGCTCCAGCCCATTTCATGTGTCTCATGAACTCGGATGCCGGAGCTGGACAAGTTCATGGTAGTGTTCATCGATGATATCTTGGTTTACTCCAAGACAGAAGCCGAACATGCCGAACACTTGAGGATCGTTCTTCAACGATTACGAGACCACAAGCTCTACGCCAAGTTCAGTAAATGCGAGTTTTGGATCAGCCAAGTGCCATTATTGGGACATATCATCTCAGCGGAAGGCATTGCGGTTGACCCAAGCAAGATAGAGCAAGTACTGAAATAGAAAGCTCCCACTTCAGTTCATGAAGTCAGAAGCTTCCTCGGGTTAGCGGGATACTATCGGAGATTTATTCCAAGTTTCTCCAAGCTCGCTAAGCCGATGACAGAATTGCTGAAGAAGGGAACGAAATATGTTTGGATCACGGCGTGTGAAGGAGCGTTCCAAGCATTGGTAAAGCATCTCACCACAGCCCCGGTCTTAGCTCATCCGGATACAACAAAGCCCTTTGACGTGTATTGTGACGCGTCCGGTATTGGGCTCGGCAGCGTGTTGATGCAGGAAGGACGTGTGGTCGCCTATGGCTCACGCCAACTTCGGAACCATGAGCAGCACTATCCGACTCATGATTTTGAGCTTGCTGCAGTGGTGTTGGCGCTGAAAATGTGGAGGCACTATCTCCTGGGGAATCTGGTGCATCTCTACACCGACCACAAGAGCTTGAAATACATCTTCACCCAGAAGGAGCTGAATATGAGACAGAAGAGGTGGTTAGAACTGATCAAAGATTATGAAATTGAGATTCATTACCACCCCGGCAAGGCAAATGTGGTTGCCGATGTGCTGAGCCGGAAATCACATGTCCATCACCTCACCATTACACCGGTGGAGGAGGAAGAGCCAAGTTTATACTTGGTTCCTTATGGGTCACTGTACAACCTTGCCCTCATCCCTACTATTAGGGAGGACATCATTGCAGCTCATAAGACTGGTAAAGGCATGGCACATCTCCAGAGACGGATAGGCAACGGAGAGATCAAATGTTGCCGGAAGGATGATGAGGAAACGCTATGGTTCAACGACCGCATAGTTGTACCTCGGGATATGGAACTGAGGAGAAAGATCCTCGATGAAGCTCACTTGTCTAAATACTCCATTCATCCGGGCAGCAACAAAATGTACCAAGATTTGAAAAAGAAATTTTGGTGGACACGGATGAAGCGAGAGGTAGCGAAGTACGTATACGAGTGCGATATGTGTAGACGAGTGAAAGCTGATCATATGAAGAAATCAGGGCTGCTGCAACCCCTGAAGATCCCGGCATGGAAATGGGAAGATGTGAGCATGGATTTCATTGTGGGATTGCCCCTAACTTCCAAGAAACATGATTCCATCCGGGTAATCGTCGATCGGTTAACCAAGACGGCTCACTTCATCCCGGTGAATACACGTTACAATGCCGGCAAATATGCGGAGCTGTACATAGCGAAGATTCTGTGCTTATATGGGGTACCCAAGACCATCGTCTCGGATCGAGGTGCATTATTTGTATCTCGCTTTTGGGAGCACCTACACGCTGCATTGGGTACTAAGCTGATCAGGAGCTCCGCCTATCACCCTCAGATCGATGGGCAAACAGAGAGGGTGAACCAAGTGTTAGAGGACATGTTGAGAGCATGTGCCATCCACCACGGCAGGAACTGGGATAATCACCTGCCGTTGGCGGAATTCTCGTACAACAACGGCTATCAGGCGAGTATCAAGATGGCACCCTACGAAGCTCTCTACGGTCGCAAATGCCGCACCCCATTAACTGGTGCGAGTCCGGTGAAAGGGTCACATTTGGGGTTGATGTGGTGAACGACGCCGAAGAGCGCGTTCGGACGATTCAAGCCAACTTGAAGGCCGCTCAATCCCGGCAGAAGAGCTATTCTGATAAGAGGCGTAGACTGTTGCACTTTGACGTCGGTGAACACGTGTACCTCCGCGTATCTCCAAAGAAGGGCGTGCACCGGTTCGGTATAAAGGGGATGCTCGCTCGCCGTTTCATTGGACCCTATGCTATCACCGAGAAGTGTGGACCAGCGGTGTATAGACTGGAGCTACCGGCATCCCTTGCTGGTATCCATGACGTTTTCCATGTTTCGCAACTGCGAAAATGTTTAAAGCATACAGCTGCTGTTCCTACCGAAGGCATCGGCGAGCTGAAACCGGATTTGACATATGATGAGTATCCGGTGGCAATTCTTGATGAGAAAGCCCGAACCACGTGTAGCCGAACATTGTGGTTCTACAAGATACTCTGGAGCAACCACACCGCCGAAGAAGCGACGTGGGAGATCGAGGAATTCCTTGGCTCAAATTACCCGGAGTTCATGGCATCTCAGCACGGGTAAGTCCCTATTACACCGCTGCCTCTTCTTTTATAATCTCGGGACGAGATTATTTTAAGGGGGGAGGGATGTAAAGTCCCAAGAAAAGGGATTTGCAAAAACTTTTCATCACCTCACAACACCACAGTTTTTGTGGTGGATATCTTGTGAAAGTTTGTGAAGAGCAAGTAACCTCCATCAAAAGGGTGATTAGAGGGGAAAGACCTGACTTTCACAAAGTAGGATTTCTACACATGAACATGAGAGGTTGAGCTCACCCCTAGGACTTAAAAAGTCTTGGAAAGGTTCAGGCAAAGTTTCATGCAAATCCAACACTTTTTGAGGCACTTTTGGAGGTATTTGAAAAGGAGGCCAATTTGAATGTAAATTCAAATTGTAGCAACTTTCATCCCTCAAATTCAAAAGTTAGCTTCATATTCAAACTCAGCACATTTTCCTGAGTAAGCCCACCAATTTTCACCCCCATAGGGGTTCATTTTGTCAAGAGATAAATTTGCAAGAATTCAAAAACTTAATTGGAATTTCAGTTCAAACATAAAGCAAATTTAGTCAAACAAAGTTTTAATTTGAGAACTCAAATTCAAACCAAGACTTGGGGGCTAAGTCTCACAGTTAATTGAGAGTAGCTGGGGATATTTTTCAGTAAAACAGAGGTGAAAAATTGGAAAGATAAAGGGGGGAGGAGGGCCCACTGGTCAGGGGCTGTGAGCAACAGAGAACCACTCGGTGGTCGTCGGTCAGCCGCCGCGACCGGTTACCGCCTCACGGCCGTGCCAGCGCATGCTGGGATTAACTTGTGCCCCCCTCCCGATCACCACGTACGCATCACAAAGCTGAGTTCGCTGCCTCCCTCGCCTACCGCTCTGATCAGCGCCCGCGCATGCGAAGAACTCGCCGCAGCGCTTGCACCTCCGAGCCCCGGCGTGCACCCGCGCTGATCGTTGAACACTCGCGATCCCTGCAGCAAAAGAGAGCACCAGGGTGCACTCTAGCGGTTCCCCGTGCTGCTCCAGCAAGCTGCATCTGACGCTGAGCGGTGTGAGCCATCGAAGTATGAGAACCAGGAGGTAACCGCGGAGTCGAGCTTCGGTTCACCGGTGACAGCCCCATCCAGCCATCATCGTCGACCACATCCTACACAAGAAAGGTGCATGGGGACCCCTAGATGGTGTAGCCGCAAACCCTTCGGCAAATGGTCCATCGGGTAGCAAGAATTTTGGAGAGTTCCAAACCCTAGTGCAACTGACCTAGCTCGGCAAGAATCCAAAATTCGGATTACACACTGAGTCAACGATCAAGCTAGCTCACAAGTAGCTCCTACACCTCCTAGCGCCCCTCCTAGAGGAAGAATCAAGCAAAACCGTCCAGAAATGGCCGAGTATTAGCCGTTTCTATAGTCGCCAGTGCAAACACGGCTCGGGTCACCGTCGAGAGTGGGTTTGCCGGCGTTGTTAGCCTCCGAGACTGCTCACGTTAGGTTCGTCGTGACCCACTGATGCTTCTCGAGCAATCCGTAGCCCTTTTCATGCCCCAGAGAGCGAGAACGACCTCGCCGGAGCCCTAGCCTCCGCGGTGGACGTCGCACGGCCGTTTCCGGTCACCGCCGGCGTGGTCCGACCCCCAGGACAAGTTCCACAGGGCTAGGTAAGGCTAGGCGGCCAGTTCTGGCACTGGGGGTGGTCGGGAAGGCGGTTCCGGTAAACCTTGCCGGAGTGCACCGCCGCTGGACTCGTGGGCGCGCGCAAGGAGGAAGAAGGCGGGTGGTGGGACCACCCACAGGAGTTTAAACATTTTGGGGGATTTTCCGGTTTAGTTCAACTTCAAATGCATAGAACTTTTGCTAGGAAGCTCCAAATCCAATGAACTAGATTTTTCTGAACTCAGAATTTTGAGTATTTTCCAGCAATACCAATTTCAGCTCATGAAACCTAATAGTTTTCTAGAATTAATTCCCTAAAGTTTAAACTGTTAGGAATTTTATCTTGAGAATTACTTTATGAAAAATTCTGAAATTTTGCTGAGAGGGTCATTGGAAAATCCTAGAGTCACAGTAAAATTTTCAGACTCATCCAATTTAATTTATCCCCCCTAATGGGGTGATTAAGTGAACTTCCCTGAGAAAATAGAAAAATATACAGAAACATTTTTCAGATTTTCTCAAATCTTAATTAGGGCATAACTTTCAGTAGAATTCTTCAAATGACCTGAAACCAATTCCATTAGAACCCTTTTAAATTCTAGTTTCCAGAAAGTAATGGTTGGAGCCATGAAAATGTAACACCCCAAAATCCTGTTAAGAGGGGAATTTAAAACTTTTTGGACGTATTGCATGTGTTGCAAAAATTCAAATTCAAACTGGAATTCAAATTAAACTCAAAATAGAAATGAAAAAGAAAAAAAGAAAAGGAAAAAATAAACCTCCCCGGCCAGTGGGCCGAAACCAACCAGCCGGCCCACTAACCCCCGCGCCACCCGCAGCCGCGCGCCCCCCCCCCCTCTTTCCCACTGACACGTGGGGCCCGCCAACCCTTTCTCCCTCCTCGCGCTCGCGCCCGCGCTCGGCCGGACTCTTCTCACCCCCGAATCAAAACCGCCCCGGATCCTCGCGTATCCCAGCCGAATTTCGTTCGTGGACGACGCAAACTCGATCACAACCAAACGCCGCCCTTCCCCGTCTATAAAAACCCTGGCATCGTCCCGTTTTTCCCCACGATTCGCCGACTTTCCTCCCGGTGAGAAACCGAGCTTCTCCGGCGAATTCTGCTCGATCTACGCTCGGGAATTCTGATCTAACTCGCTGGTCTTGATCCACCGCCTCCGGGGAACCTTGCAGGTGCAGAAAATTCGGTGACTTGCGGTTCAAACACAGCGCCGACGAGCCTCGCCGTGAATTCACCTCGGACCTCGTCGCCGATCGCTTCTCAGGACCTCCGAGCTCAAGAAAACCCCCGAGGTGAGATCCCCGACCTCCCCTCTACCGATATATGCCATAAAAGCACAGTTCTAGGAAGAATTGACGAAGATCCGAAACTCTCCGGCGAGATCGCCGCCTTCCACCGCCGTGCGCCGCCGGGCAGCACCGCCCGCGCTCGATCAGAGCGATGTGGCCGCTTGTGCGCCGTCTATTTTAAATCGCACGGTAGAGTTTAAATCCCCGCGTACCGGTTCGATGTTATAATCTCAGCCGTCTGTTTTAAATCGGACGGTCCACGTCAGCCCCGCGTTATAAAGGGTGGAATTCTTACGCGCTACCCCCTGGGGTTCTCGGAAAATACGAGCTAGCCCCGGAAACTTCTGATCTAGCCCCTAGAACTTTAGAAAATCATGTAAATTCATTTAAAAATCAGTTTTAGCCCCTGGACTTAATAAAAATTAGGAAAACCCCTCTGTTATGTGTAGTTAGACCCCTGGAAATTCTTAAAATAATATAATAGACCCTGTAGTGGGGTGAGTTTACCTTTTAACCCTAAATGATATTAAATTTAGGAATTTGACGATGTGTTTAGTATTTAAAATTTAAAAGATTGGACAAATACATTGCAAATTCAAATTAAAAACTTTCCTAGTACTTGGAAAACTTTGGAGTGAGATAAAAATAGATTTTTGGCTGAAATGAATCTGTTTAATTGATTATTCACATTTATTAGATATAGGGACATATTTTTAAGTAGAGAATAATTCTAAAAATTAGTAAAATAAATGTAAAATAGTTCACATCAGAGGAGAAGTTCAAAAATATATTATTTAATATTTTAGACCCAAAACCTATTCTGTTTAGATGAGGTGTCTTACTATTTTCATAATAAAGTTCACATTTAGGCATAGGAAATAAATCTGAAAATATAGCAAGCTAGGTATGAATAACTAGAAAATGATAAGTGAAGTTTCTAAAATCCAAAGAATTGAGTTTAGGGTTGGTAGAAGGTCTGAAGACACATATGGAGTAGGAAAATACCTTTCATGCATACTTGGTAGCTAAAAGGGTGTAGTAATTGAATGTAAGGAATTTATTTAAATTGGAAACTCATATATAGTATGCAAACATAAATGTGAATACAAAAGTAGAAATCATATACACATGTTTAAAAGTGCATGTAAGCCAAAAATCAACACACATAGAGTAACCACAACACATGGAATTGTGAATGGCTTTCATAAATGTGAATGTGTGGTTTGTATGAAGTGGAAGTGTGAACTATGTCTTATGACTTGTTGTTTTCTTTTGCTATGTGTGATGGTATGAGTAGAACCTGCTCCAGAGCAAGTTCTTCCTTTCCAAGATCAGGACTACCCATTCCAAGAGCAGCAGGAAGGAGGCAAGTGCCCTTGACCACTTTGATCCTATGCTAGGGTGTGTAGATAGAATTATTTGCATTGTCAAATGAAATATAAAAGCCATGCTAGGAAGTTTCCCTAGAATTGCATTATCTTGTTTCCTTGTAGCTTGGGTTGGGATTCATTTTATCATGTCATTTATTATTATGCATATGTTTAGCCATGCTTAGAATGGGATATTTGGGATATGAGATCATCAGTTTATATTACCATACTCTTGAATGAGATATTGTGAGTTATGTAGAGGTAGGGATCAAGGCAAGTTGTATGTTTTGGTTGGTGCTGGGTGCACGAGACTCGGGTTTGTGTTTAGTACTTGCCTGGATCCTAACGACCGGTTCATGGAGCATGTAACCTGGCTTTACCGTGCCAACCACATGCTGAGATGTGGCAGCTTGGCCAATTAATTAGGTGTATCCCCGGCGTAGTATGGGTGTGTTGGATGGTGCGGGAAATAGGTGTAAGCTGGACTACCATATGAACCGCAAGGCTCAAGAGGAGGCCACTGCAGAGGGGTTGGAGACTCTTGTATGCTGTTAGGGGTGAAACCTCAGTGGGCCCATGCTCGTCGGGAATCCCTTTGTAAAGGCTTCGTAGTGATCTCCTGGATACACACCTGGGAAGTGTGAATGTGGTTCGTGGCCACTGGCATAATGGAGGTTCTTTTAGTCCACCCGGCAACGGGGGATGAAATCACTACATGTGGGTACAGTGGTGCAAACTCCGCAGAGTCAAAACTATCATGACAGCCGTGCTCACGGTCAAGAGCGGCTTGGACTTATTCATGATTAGAGGAGTGATGGTTTTTGGAAGTTAAGAATGTTAAGCGGGGAGCTTAACATTGGAAATGATGTTATGGTTATTTGATTATGATGATGGGATGGGAGTTTGGGGCCATTTCACCTGTGGAGTAATGTAGGTGCTTAATAAGCTAAGGTGATAGGTATTAATTGCGTAGTGCTTTAACCATGAGTTCAACCTCTCCTTGCTCTAGCCATGCATGACATAACTTTCCCACACTTGCTGAGTACCATCGGTACTCAACCTTGCATATTTGTTGGTTTATATTGCTGCTCAGGTCAAGATAATGAGGTGGTGTATAATGATCAAGACTTTGGACCCGAAGAAGGTTTCTAGGTTCATGGAGTCCCCCGGGCAACGCCTGTGACGGAGCCCACAAGAATAAATTTTCCGCTGCTAGTTTATTTACTTATGATGAACTTATTATTGTCCATCGAGACATTTGCTATGTAAGACTTATTTTATATTCGACACATGGCTTGTAATAAATGATGCTTCACTATTTGTCATCACATGTATGAGAAATGATCCTGGCATACATGTGATATTCACTCGGTTGTTCTTCGGAAAAACCGGGTGTGACAGATGTGGTATGAGAGCCAAGGTTGCCCGTAGGAACGTGGACCTAGGTAGAAATGGACATATTTAAGGGCCCTATTTTTTAAAAAAACTATTTTACAAGGTGTGTGTTGAAAAGTGTTATTTAATGGAGTCACTTTCTTCATCTTACCCCAACTTTCATTTAAAATAGGATTTTTGTTTAAAAGTTTATCTAACCTAAGTTTAAATGCTTTCTGTTTTAGATGGTTCGCATGATTCGCACCGCTCGCAAGTCCACAGGAGGGAGAGTTCCCGTAGTTGCCCTTGCCCAAAGAGAGGAGAGTCGTCCGGTGACATACCTTTCCTACGGATTGGCAATAGTAGGCTTGTTGCGCCGTCTTCGACGTATGCTCCAAGCCGCCGGCAATACGGGAAAGCTAATCATACACTATAGCTCCACCAGGACCATCCGTGAGAAGAGGGAAGAATGGAGTTCAGAGATGAGGATTATCCACGAAAATCAGCTGCTCAAGATTCACCGCTCTCTAGCTTGTCGAGCGACACGGGTCGATGCGGAGAAGGATGTCACCTGGGAGGCCATCACCTGCCAGAGTCACATCTATCGTCGGCACCTGGACAGGACTGAGTACATGTATGTCCTCCAGCGCGAGAGTGGTACAACGGAGTATAAGTACCAGCCAGTGCAGCAAGGGACTTCCCATGAGCACATGGACTTGTGCTTGGAGGATGCTGCTATGCTCAGCACTCGACTGCAGGAGTGTCAGCAAGAGCTTCAGGATGTTCGGGACACCCTGAAGGAAACAGAGGCGTTGCTGCGAGCCTGCTTGAGGGCGAGAGGAAGAGGAGATGGGAATGAACTGTGTGTCACCGTGAATGATACATGGACTCCTGACTCCCCAGATCGCTGGGCGATCAGGCGTCGTCGCACTTCTCCACCAGCAGCCTCCCCACCCAAAGCGGAGTCAGAAGGCAACCGCAATAATGAGGAAGATCCCAAGGAGCCAGCTCAGTGATACGAGTAGTGTATAGTTTTTCCCTTAGTTAGCAAGATGTCGAATAGTCGAGTCGTTACGTTAGTTAATGGTTTGTTAATGCTTGGTGTGTGACGTGAGTTGATGAAGCCATGAGCAATTGTCCACAGCCTCGTCTTCAGATTGTTTTGCTTTGGTGTGTGAACCCACATGAAATAATAGTGCATTTATTTTTGTGTGAGATATGAACCCTCAGAAAAGTATAACAAAGCTTCAACACATCAAAGTACAAACAAGTGAAAGTAGTGAGATAATCGTAATACTTTAAATTAACATTTGGTTGATCATGCTAGATGGCCGGAAGAGGAAAAGGTCGTGCTGCCAACCCCGCCAACAACAACGATGAGGCCTGCAACCCTCATCTTTCTGGAGGCCAAGACAGGGGTGGTCGCCGTGAAGGAGTTGATCCCCTACACCAAATGCTTTAGAATCAAAATCAGCTCATCCAGAACTTGACTCAAGTGGTGGCCAACTTGCATCAAGTTCCACCTCCACAAGCTGCACCACGCCAACCAAGGTTGAGTGAGTTTCTAGGAACTCAACCTCCAAAGTTTGCAAGTGCTACTGAATCTCTGGAGGCAGATGATTGGCTAAAGACCATTGAAAGCAAGATGAGGATCATACAGTGCCAAGGGTATGAGAGGGTGCTGTTTGCCTCTCATCAATTGCATGGACCTTCTGCTGATTGGTGGACCGCTTACGTGGCCGCCCATCATGACCCTGAGAACATCACTTGGGAAGAGTTCAAGCGTAGCTTCCGCAACCATTACATACCAAGGGGTGAACTCAAAAACAAGAGGAAGGAGTTTTTGGGGTTGCAGCAAGGTAACATGACTGTGAGGGAATACCTCACTAAATTTACTCAACTCTCCCGTTTTGCCCCACGGGACATAGAGACTGATGAGCAGAAACAGGATTGTTTCGTGGAAGGACTTACCGCAGAAATGCAGCGTGCAATGTCCTCCAATGAGTATGAAAGCTTCCAAAAGATGGTGGACATAGCGTTTGTGGTAGAAAGGAAGCTGAAGGCCTTGGAAAATGAGAACAAGAGGAAGGCCGGATGGTCACATCAAGCCTCGGGTAGGAACACCCGCCCACGTCTGATGCAGAAAACCGCAGGGCAGACGAGCCATGCTGCGGTACCCTACTCAGCACCGAGAGGGTACAACCCGAACTTTAGGCCTCCGGCAGCACCAGCACCACCACAACGTCAGTTTGTACAGCAGCCTCGCCCTACATATCAACCTCGACCAGCAGTGCAAGGACCCCCAAACCAACCCCAAGACAACAAAGGCCAGGCGCCTAAGGTTGGAGTGCAATATTTTAACTGTGGTGAAGTGGGGCACTACGCCCATAAGTGCCCAAAGAAGAAGCCCGCGCAGCCGCAACAGCAGAATGTAATGCGAGGACGGGTGAACCACGTGACCATGGAGGAAGCACAAGAGGCACCTGACGTGGTAGTTGGTAAGTTTCCTGCCAATTTACACATTGCAACCCTGCTGTTTGATTCTGGTGCTACCCACTCGTTCATTGCTCAAGGGTTTGTTAAGAAGCATGATCAAGCAACAACACAAATGAACCATATGCTAGCAGTAAACTCTCCAGGTGGAGAAATAAGGACAAGACAAGTGTGTCCCAAGGTGAATCTAGACATTAATGGGGTGGTATTTACTGCCAACCTCATAGTGATAGATTCCCAAGGGATTGATATTATTTTGGGCATGGACTGGTTGACCAAACATAAGGGAATCATCCATTGTTCGACCAGAATGGTGTAACTAACGCACCCTAGTGGCACAAAAGTAAAGTTTATAACAATACAAGAGCCTAGAAGGGACGTTAAAATAAATCAAGTTGAGGTGGAAGTGGAGGAGATCAGGACCATCAGGGAATATCCTGATGTTTCTCCGGAGGAGTTGCCAGGTATGCCTCCCGATCGTGAAGTGGAATTCGCAATTGAGCTAGTGCCTGGAACAGCTCCGATATACAAGAGACCGTATCGGATGGACTCCAAGCAGCTGGGGGAACTCAAGGATCATTTAAGAGAATTGACGGAGAAGGGGTATATTCGTCCTAGTTCTTCACCATGGGGAGCTCCAGTCATATTTGTGCCCAAGAAGGACGGAACCCAAAGGTTATGCATGGACTACCGTGCCTTGAATGAGGTAACCATCAAGAATAAGTACCCATTACCCCGCATTGAAGACTTGTTTGATCAGTTGAGGGGAGCTTGTGTGTTCTCGAAAATTGATCTCAGGTCGGGATACCACCAACTTAAGATAAGGCAATCTGATATTCCCAAGACAGCTTTCGTATCTCGGTACGGACTGTATGAATACATTGTTATGCCTTTCGGGCTAACTAATGCCCCGGCATACTTCATGTAACTCATGAACAAGGTATTCATGGAATATCTGGACAAATTTGGGGTGGTTTTCATAGATGACATTCTCGTCTTCTCCAAAGATGAAGAGAAACATGAGAAACATCTAAGGTTGGTGTTGCAGAGGCTGAGAGAACACCAACTATATGCCAAGTTCAGCAAGTGTGAGTTTTGGCTGAAGAGGGTTCCCTTCTTAGGACATATAATCTTGGAGGGAGGAATCTCCATAGATCCCGCCAAAATCGAGGATATACAGAAGTGGAAGACCCCTGAAAATGTCGGGGAAGTTCGAAGCTTCTTGGGATTGGCTGGGTATTATCGATGGTTTATCGAGGGTTTCTCCAAGATCTCGAGACCCCTCACCAAACTGTTGGAGAAGGGAATCACATTCACATGGATGCCGCAGTGCGAGACGAGTTTTGGGGAGTTAAAGAAAAGATTGACAACAGCCCCAGTGCTAGTTATGCCAGATATGCAGAAGAACTTTACGGTGTACTGCGATGCCTCTTGAAATGGGTTGGATGTGTTCTCATGCAATAAGGGCATGTCGTGGCTTATGCATCCCGGCAGCTCCGGAAGCACGAGAAAAACTATCCTACTCATGACCTAGAACTAGCCGCAGTGGTACACGCGTTGAAAATTTGGCGGCGTTACTTGATGGGGGAAGATGACAGAAATATATACGGATCATAATAGTTTAAAGTACATTTTCACACAGCCAGATCTCAACCTCAGACAAAGGAGATGGTTAGAGCTAATCAATGACTTTGATGTGGGCATCAACTATCATCCTGGGAAAGCAAACATCGTGGCAGATGCTTTAAGTCGGAAAGTGCAGGTCAATAAGTTGAGCTTGAAGGACATACCTGCAGAGTTGAAGGACGAGATTTTAAGACTCAATTTATGCCTGGTGAATGGTGGTGAAGCCATCGCCATGGAAGTGGACTCCACACTAGAGCGAGACATACGCGAGGGTCAAAAGAATGACGAGAAGATACAAGAGATCAGACAACTCATCAAGAAAAATAAAGCTCCTGGTTTCAGAGAGGATGAACAAGGTACGATGTGGCACTGGAAAAGAATCTGTGTGCCTGAAGTAAAGGAGATTCGTGAATTGATTTTGAAGGAGGCTCACGATTCCGACTATTCCATCCATCCTGGGAGTACGAAGATGTACCAGGACCTCAAGAGCAGGTATTGGTGGTATGGCATGAAGCGACATGTCGCGGAACATGTTGCCCTATGTGACACATGTCAGTTGGTGAAAGCAGAACATCAACGACCCGCGGGATTATTGCAACCACTCAAAGTGCCTGAATGGAAATGGGAAGAAAACGGCATGGATTTCGTAGTGGGATTGCCTAGGACCCAATCAGGATATGATTCAATATGGGTCATCATCGACAGGCTAACCAAGGTAGCTCATTTCATCCCCGTGAAAGAAAGCTACAGCGGATCCAAATTGGCGGAGTTGTACATGTCAAGGATCGTGTGTTACCATGGAGTGCCAAAGAAGATTGTGTCGGATCGAGGGACACAGTTCACCTCAAGGTTCTGGCAGAAGTTGCATGAAACCATGGGAACCCATCTGAATTTCAGCTCTGCCTATCATCCCCAAACTGATGGGCAGACGGAAAGGACCAATCAGATTCTCGAGGATATGCTGAGAGCGTGTGCACTCAAAAACAATCGGAGTTGGGATAAGAACTTACCGTATGCGGAGTTTTCCTATAACAACAGCTATCAGGCTAGTATGAAGATGTCACCGTTTGAAGCTTTGTATGGGAGGAAGTGCAGAACTCCACTATTTTGGAACCAAACCGGGGAAAGTAAAGTGTTTGGACCCGAGGTACTGCAAGAAGCCGAGGCGAAAGTGTGGGAAATCCGCAACAACTTGAGAATAGCACAGACACGACAAAAGAGCTATGCCGATGTTCGGAGAAGAGAGCTCGTTTTCAACGTGGGAGACTATGTCTATCTCAAGGTGTCCCCTATCCGAGGACTTCGTCGGTTCAAGGTGAAAGGGAAGTTGTCACCTCGATACATCGAACCCTTCCAAGTTCTGGAGAGGAAAGGCGAAGTGGCGTATCAGCTAGAATTACCGGCTCGCCTATCGGATGTGCACGATGTATTCCATGTGTCACAGCTCAAGAAATGTCTCAGAACACCTGAAGAGATGCTACCCATGAATGAGGTTGACGTAGCTGTGGATCTGTCTTATGCTGAGCAGCCATCCAAGATTTTGGAGACAATGGAACGCCTCACAAGAAATAAAAGAATCCGGATGTGCAAGGTGCAGTGGAAGCATCACTCGGAAGAGGAAGCCACCTGGGAGCGAGAAGATGAGCTTAAGGCACAATTTCAGGAATTGTTTTCTTAGAAACACCAATCTCGAGGACGAGATTTCTTTTAAGGGGGGTAGAGCTGTAACACCCCAAAATCCTGTTAAGAGGGGAATTTAAAAAATTTGGACGTATTGCATGTGTTGCAAAAATTCAAATTCAAACTGGAATTCAAATTAAACTCAAAACAGAAATGAAAAAGAAAAAAAGAAAAGGAAAAAATAAACCTCCCCGGCCAGTGGGCCGAAACCCACCAGCCGGCCCACTAACCCCCGTGCCACCCGCAGCCGCGCGCCCCCCTCTTTCCCACTGACACGCGGGGCCCGCCATCCCTTTCTTCCTCCTCGCGCTCGCGCCCGTGCTCGGCCGGACTCTTCTCACCCCCGAATCGAAACCGCCCCGGATCCTCGCGTATCCCAGCCGAATTTCGTTCGTGGACGACGCAAACTCGATCACAACCGAACGCCGCCCTTCCCCGTCTATAAAAACCCCGGCATCGTCCCGTTTTTCCCCACGATTCGCCGACTTTCCTCCCGGTGAGAAACCGAGCTTCTCCGGCGAATTCTGCTCGATCTACGCTCGGGAATTCTGATCTAACTCGCTGGTCTTGATCCACCGTCTCCGGGGAACCTTGCAGGTGCAGAAAACTCGGTGATTTGCGGTTCAAACACAGCGCCGACGAGCCTCGCCGTGAATTCACCTCGGACCTCGTCGCCGATCGCTTTTCAGGACCTCCGAGCTCAAGAAAACTCCCGAGGTGAGATCCCCGACCTCCCCTCTACCGATCTATGCCATAAAATCACAGTTCTAGGAAGAATTGACGAAGATCCGAAGCTCTCCGGCGAGATCGCCGCCTTCCGCCGCCGTGCGCCGCCGGGCAGCGCCGCCCGCGCTCGATCAGAGCGACGTGGCCGCTTGTGCGCCGTCTATTTTAAATCGCACGGTAGAGTTTAAATCCCCGCGTACCGGTTCGATGTTATAATCAAAGCCGTCTGTTTTAAATCGGACGGTCCACGTCAGCCCCGCGTTATAAAGGCCGGAATTCTTACGCACTACCCCTGGGGTTCTCGGAAAATACGAGCTAGCCCCGGAAACTTCTGATCTAGCCCCTGGAACTTCAAAAAATCATGTAAATTCATTTAAAAATCAGTTTTAGCCCCTGGACTTAATAAAAATTAGGAAAACCCCTCTGTTATGTGTAGTTAGACCCCTGGAAATCCTTAAAATAATATAATAGACCCTGTAGTGGGGTGAGTTTACCTTTTTAACCCTATGTGATATTAAATTTAGGAATTTGACTATGTATTTAGTATTTAAAATTTAAAAGATTGGACAAATACATTGCAAATTCAAATTAAAAACTTTCCTAGTACTTGGAAAACATTGGAGTGAGATAAAAATAGATTTTTGGCTGAAATGAATCTGTTTAATTGATTATTCACATTTATTAGATATAGGGACATATTTTTAAGTAGAGAATAATTCTAAAAATTAGTAAAATAAATGTAAAATAGTTCACATCAGAGGAGAAGTTCAAAAATATATTATTTAATATTTTAGACCCAAAACCTATTCTGTTTAGATGAGGTGTCTTACTATTTTCATAATAAAGTTCACATTTAGGCATAGGAAATAAATCTAAAAATATAGCAAGCTAGGTATGAATAACTAGAAAATGATAAGTGAAGTTTCTAAAATCCAAAGAATTCAGTTTAGGGTTGGTAGAAGGTCTGAAGACACATATGGAGTAGGAAAATACCTTTCATGCATACTTGGTAGCTAAAAGGGTGTAGTAATTGAATGTAAGGAATTTATTTAAATTGGAAACTCATATATAGTATGCAAACATAAATGTGAATACAAAAGTAGAAATCATATACACATGTTTAAAAGTGCATGTAAGCCAAAAATCAACACACATAGAGTAACCACAACACATGGAATTGTGAATGGCTTTCATAAATGTGAATGTGTGGTTTGTATGAAGTGGAAGTGTGAACTATGTCTTATGACTTGTTGTTTTCTTTTGCTATGTGTGATGGTATGAGTAGAACCTGCTCCATAGCAAGTTCTTCCTTTCGAAGATCAGGACTACCCATTCCAAGAGCAGCAGGAAGGAGGCAAGTGTCCTTGACCACTTTGATCCTATGCTAGGGTGTGTAGATAGAATTATTTGCATTGTCAAATGAAATATAAAACCCATGCTAGGAAGTTTCCCTAGAATTGCATTATCTTGTTTCCTTGTAGCTTGGGTTGGGATTCATTTTATCATGTCATTTATTATTATGCATATGTTTAGCCATGCTTAGAATGGGATATTTGGGATATGAGATCATCAGTTTATATTACCATACTCTTGAATGAGATATTGTGAGTTATGTAGAGGTAGGGATCAAGGCAAGTTGTATGTTTTGGTTGGTGCTGGGTGCACGAGACTCGGGTTTGTGTTTAGTACTTGCCTGGATCCTAAGGACCGGTTCATGGAGCATGTAACCTGGCTTTACCGTGCCAACCACATGCTGAGATGTGGCAGCTTGGCCAATTAATTAGGTGTATCCCCGGCGTAGTATGGGTGTGTTGGATGGTGCGGGAAATAGGTGTAAGCTGGACTACCATATGAACCGCAAGGCTCAAGAGGAGGCCACTGCAGCGGGGTTGGAGCCTCTTGTATGCTGTTAGGGGTGAAACCTCAGTGGGCCCACGCTCGTCGGGAATCCCTTTGTAAAGGCTTCGTAGTGATCTCCTGGCTACACACCTGGGAAGTGTGAATGTGGTTCGTGGCCACTGGCATAATGGAGGTTCTTTTAGTCCACCCGGCAACGGGGGATGAAATCACTACATGTGGGTACAGTGGTGCAAACTCTGCAGAGTCAAAACTGTCATGGCAGCCGTGCTCACGGTCAAGAGCGGCTTGGACTTATTCATGATTAGAGGAGTGATGGTTTTTGGAAGTTAAGAATGTTAAGCGGGGAGCTTAACATTTGAAATGATGTTATGGTTATTTGATTATGATGATGGGATGGGAGTTTGGGACCATTTCGCCTGTGTAGTAATGTAGGTGCTTAATAAGCTAAGGTGATAGGTATTAATTGCGTAGTGCTTTAACCATGAGTTCAACCTCTCCTTGCTCTAGCCATGCATGACATAACTTTCCCACACTTGCTGAGTACCATCGGTACTCAACCTTGCATATTTGTTGGTTTATATTGCTGCTCAGGTCAAGATAATGAGGTGGTGTATAATGATCAAGACTTTGGACCCAAAGAAGGTTTCTAGGTTCATGGAGTCTCCCGGGCAACGCCTGTGACGGAGCCCACAAGAATAAATTTTCCGCTGCTAGTTTATTTACTTATGATGAACTTATTATTGTCCATCGAGACATTTGCTATGTAAGACTTATTTTATATTCGACACCTGGCTTGTAATAAATGATGCTTCACTATTTGTCATCACATGTATGAGAAATGATCCTGGCATACATGTTATATTCACTCAGTTGTTCTTCGGAAAAACCGGGTGTGACAGAAAACCCCTGGAATTACTTAGAGGCTCAAATATTGACCAAATGGGCTTGTATTTGTACAAGGTTCAAATGAACTTTGTTTCAAATGAAACTTGGTCAAGATTCTTGTTAGGACCCTACCAAGCCACCATAAAAAATTCAGAACCAAAGGGGAGGGCTAGCTAGAGTTATTAGTAATTAAGTATTCAAGTTTACTCGTTGCATTTAAATTGACATGTAGTATTTCATTAACGTGTAGTCGCTGAAGGCGAGGAGACTCCGGAAGTACTTGACTTCCTCCTCCTGGACGAAGACTTAACCCCTGACCAGCAGCAACAAGGCAAGCCCCGGTTTGCATTAAGCCATTTATAAAGTTTTTATTTTGTTTACATAAGTAGAGTGAAGTGTATATGTGCATTAGGTGTAGGATGGATGAATACCCCACTTGCATAACCAGAATTTTTCCACAAGAGTGAGGGTAGTGTCTAAGACCTCGAGTACACAAGCTATGCTTAATGATTCATAGGACTTCGGTACAAGTCGAGTAGTTGGAATCTACTCGCGAGTTAGGTTTGGGACACACGGGTTTGGTTCGAGTGATGTGAGATCACTTTAGTAATGAAAATGAGACTAGGCATGGGCTAGGGCGCAGCAAGAGGAAGTCTTGTGTGCGCAGCCCTGTCCGTGTCGATTGAGGACCGATCCATGTGTGGCCCTGCTGAACAAGTACTGAACGTACCGAAAGATATCGGATATATGGGTCACGATAAACCGATGTAGCCTAAACCTCCGGGCGTCGAGGCATAGCACACTGATTTATAGGTGTAGGTTGAGGGCAGCAAGGTGGAAATCTGCTAACGGGCATAGAGAGATGCTCCGTGTAGGGAACCTCCTGTCCGTTTCGGTGCGACCGGTTCGACGTTTGGGCTGTTGGGTGAAAGGTTGTCCAGTACGACATCGAGTGAGCGTGTTGTGCAGCTCCACGGGTGGGCGTACATGACGTGCTCTTTGGGTTTCCCTGTAGGTGTATATCGAGTCGATTCGCCGTCCCTCACGGTGACGAGTACCGCTTGTTCACTGTGTCGTAACGTAGTGACACGACCCCACGGTCTTGTCGAGCCAGGATCACGCTGAGGGGTGCTGCGTTGCACAGCACCGAATAACACGCGTCAAAGGTTCAAAGCGGAAGCAAAGTTCATATTACATAAAGTGGTTTATGAACATGTTTACATCAAAATAGGTCCAGTCTACACTCACGGGCGTAGACTACGCATCAAGTCCACGTTCAGCCCTTGAACGTGTCCTTGCTAGCCCACACGCACACTAACTCTGTGGCGTGCACGACTCCCACTCGACGGGGTTCCCCTCTTGGGGTTCCGTCTCCTCTTTGGGAGTCCCTTTCTCATAGAACCCTGCAAAAGCTTCAAACACAAGCAGTGAGCACGAAGGCTCAGCAAGTCTGACCCGTCTCTCCTAAACATGGAACTTCTACATGAGGGGTGATGGTTTACATGAGGTAAAAATCATTGGCAAGGACTCGCCTAATTAGTAGAACATTACTTTGAAGTTTTAGCAGCAGGTTGTGGAGAACCTTAGGCTAAGGCACATGAGAGAGCCCCAATCAAACAAGAAACGCATTTCCCTCATGTACTTAGCCCAAAGTTGAAAAGAACTTTAGTTAGCTCTAAACTACGACAAACCATTAACAAGCAAAGTCCATCTTTCAATCAGCAACATTTTAACATGTAACTAGCCTGTTCTTTCTACGTCATGGTACAGTGAACAAGTGGTACTCACTGACCGCGAGGGATGGCGATTATAATCGATTTACACCTGCAGGGTTACCCGAACAACCCGTCACGTACGCCCGTACTCGATGTTGCCTACAACAACCATCACGGACGCCGTACGCAACCACCTTTCGCCCGTCAGCCAAATATTGAACCGGTCCCATCGTCCCGAGCAAGAGGTCTCTGCACGTGCATCTCAGTGCCGCCAGCCGATTTACACCTCAAGCTCTCAACCTACACTCTGGACGACGGGCAATGCCTCAATACCCAGCTACCCGAGTTACATCGGTTTCCCTGTTCCCATATATCCGGTAGGTCTTCGGTACTGTTCTAGCTTGTTCATCAGGCCCGCACACGGCTCGGTCCTCAATCGACACAAACGGAGCTACAGCACACAGGCCCCAAAGTCCTGCTGCCCTTACTCTCCGCTCGGTCTCATCTTTCTTGCCATGTGTATCATGTGCTATCTCTACCCGAGTCGAGTGCCTCTAAGCCTATGCTCGCGAGTAGTTCCAACTACTCGACTTGTACCGAATCCTACACTATATTAGCATTGCAGTAGCTAACGGGGTTTTGCAATCCTAAACCCAACCCATGGTTTTCTTGGCTATGCACTTGGGTTTCCACACAAGACTCTAATACAAGGAACAATAGTATTCAAGTATGTGCTCAAAACAATAAAAATTTGTAAAAAGGTTAATGCAAACCGGAGCTTGCCTTGCTTCTCTTGGTCGTAGGCTAGCTGCTCCTCCGGAGTAACGAAGTCTAGGACTTCGGGTGCCTCCTCGACCTTAGCGACTACATGATATACAAGTACATGTATTAATTTGAATGCATTTGTATTAAGTTTGAACTTGTGAAGCTTATAAGTCCCACTAGACAGACTCAATGACTGTGAAACTTTTACTGTGGCTTGGTTACAACCTAAATACAGACTTGGTAAGTTTTAGTTGCAGCAAAGCTCATTTGAGCCCTCCACAATTAATTATGTACTTGACCTTGATTGGCACTCTTAGGGTGTTCTAGGGATCTTCATGGAACAAACTATGACTTTCTGAAAACTAGATTTTCAGAGGGTTCCAATGGAGTTGGTCTCACTTAATTTCAAGGTTCCTAGCTAAAGATATGAGCTAAAAAATTTCAAAGAAAATTCTGAAAATGTTTCTGAACATTTTCTATTTTCTCTGGAACTGTTTCACTAATCACACCATTAGGTGGACCAAATGAGCTCAAATGGATCTGAAAGTTTTATGGTAGTTCAGGGATATTTTGGTGAACATTCCAGCAAAATTTCAGGATTTTCCTCAAAAGGATTCTCCAGTTAAAATTCCAAACATTTTAAAATTTGAGGAATCAATTCTGGAGAAATAAGGATTTTCATGAAGTGAAACTTGATTTGTTGGAAAGTACTCAGAGAGCTGAATCCAACAAAATTTGGTTCACTCGATTTGGAGCTTTCTAGCCAAAGTTATGAAGATTTGAAGTTTGAAGGAAATCTGAAAATCGGGGGAAAAATTTAAATCTGCCGGGGCCCGCAGGGACACGTGTTAGGCGCGGAGGCGACAGCACACTGAGGCCCACAGGGTCTTTGCGCGGCAGCACACCCGATCCCGGCCACATCCGATCCTGATTTAAAATTTTGAGCCGCTGACGCGTGGGCCAGCCGGCTTCGTCTTCCTCCCGACACGCCCTCGCGCCCGCGCCGCCTCCCCTCGCCGGAGCAGACTCGGAGCTCGCCGGACTGTTGCTGCCGGCCATCGCATGGTCTGAAACTCGCCGCCAGGGGGTTGTCGACGTCGAGGAACATGTCCGTGGTGTCAGCTCGAGCTGGCGGTGACCGGAAATAGCCCGGCGACATGCGGCGGCCTCGGTTGAGGTTCGGCGCCGTCGGCCGTGGGTTCTAACCCGCCATAGCCTCGAACAATCGGTTCTACAGCATCAGTATACCTCTAGGAAGCTCGACAAGGTGTCAAATGGGTTCAAAGATGGCGGCAAGCCGGTCGGCACCGTGTGACCGAGCGTGCCCGCCATGAGCGCCCTTGATCGAGCTCGAAATTCGTCACCCCTAGTCGGTTTCATACCACGGATGCAGAAAGGAAATTGATCGCCGGCTAGTCCAACGTCTATGTGCAAGATTTGATAACTAGAGAAGGATCTTAGAGCGAGAATTTGAAGAATCCATACCGGAAGCTCAGTTTAAGGTCGCCGGAGTAAAAACAGGAAATTCGTCGGGGATTCTTCACGGTTTGCTTCCAAACATGGAGGAGAACAACACGGCTGTTGTGCGCTCCTGCTGCTACCCTTGCTGGCCCGTGAAAACGCCTATGGAACACTGTCCACGAGCGCCTGACCTTCGGCTGAGGCTAGGTCGCCGCTGTGGCGATCGTTCTCGGGCAAGGGAGGTCGGAGCTCGGGGTTTTTGGCGTTGGGGAGGTGGAGTGCGATCTCAGGTTGCTGTCTAGCAGCTCAGGGAAGGAGGAGGCGATCGTTTGCTGGTTTTCCCGATCGAGCAGAGAGCTTCGGGGAGAAAATCTGCCGCTGCTCGGGGTTGCACGCGAGGGGATAAAGCCAGCGGGTCTTCACCCGGGTTGAGGCGGTGCCGGTCGCGTGGAGGCACGAACAAGCCGCCCTGGTCGCCAGCGCGTGAAGGAGGAAGTAGCTGGTGGCGCCGGTGGCTGCTCGGTGGCACAGCCGACAGCTGCTCGTTGGAATTTCCCACCGAGGCTGTGACTTTGTGTGCAAGTCTTCCCCCCTTCTCTCTATGACATGTGGGTCCCACCCGGGATTTTAACCTCTGAAATTTACTCCTAGTCACTGTTGTAAACAGTGAGCCCCAAAATACCCATGGTGATTCAAATTATTCACCCATGAGCCATTTGAATTGATTAGAATTCAAATTGGGTTTGGTTTGAATGAATTTCAGCACAAGTTCAGTTTGGAATTCAAATAAAGTTTGAATTTGTCCCACTTAGCTCATGTCAAGATCAACTCCAAATGGAGTGAAAATTGGTGTGTGAGCTCACAAAAATGTGCTGAATAAGAATGTGCCTCCAACTTTTGAATTCATGGGATAAAAAAGTTTGAATTTGAATATGGTTTCAAACTGCCCTCTTTCTAGCTATACCCAAAATGACCTCAAAAAGGTTTTGAATTTGGGTGAAACCTGGCATGGACATCCCTAGCAATGTGTAGGAGTTTTCATATGCCCAGCCCATCTATATCACATGTGGAAAATGCCACTTTTGCAATATGCGGGTTTGTTCTCTAATGAGCATGTTGATGGTGGTTACTTGCTCTTCATTTGTGTTCATCAACTTTCCTCAAATGAGGTGTGTGCGTATGGTGATGAACACTTCAAATATGTGTCAAAAACTGAGGACCTTACACATAGATAATTTATGGAATGTTATGCTTCAATATTGTTGTCATGATATAATTGTATTGCTACATGTGTGCCACCAAATATTGCTTACTAAATTTCAGCTTCCCAAACTGTTAACTTGTGGCTAAAATATGAACTAAGGATGAACTGGTAGGCGTGTCCATTGATGAACTGTTACTCTCCTATGTTCATTGTACCCCTCCTGTAGAGTTCCATGCTTAGGTGAGTCGGTTAAGTCTTGTTGAGCCATCGTGCTCACAGTTGCTGCTTAAGTGTTTTTTCAGGTGAGGAGCCACCCACGGACTCGGGTTACGAGTCCACCGACGAGGGTTACCCTCCGCCGGGGACCACGGCTGAGTGGGAGCCGTACACGCCGCGCTGAGCTGAGGAGTGCAGCTAGTGTTGGCTGCCCTAGGGCTGGGCAGCCGACTTTTGCTAGATAGGCGGGTGTGAGTTGTAGAAAAGTAGACTTCCGCTGTGTAATAAAGATAATAGTTTGTAACTGAGTATTGTACCATTTGTACAGTTCAGTTGTTTTCCCATGTAATATATTGTGTTCTTATGACGTGTGCTGTCGGGTGTCGCATCGCGCGGCACCACCCTCTGCGATCCTGGATGAGCGGATCCCGGTCCGCCACACTAGCCACAATGGATGAATCTCACATAGGAGCAATATGATCAAAAAGGGGGTGATGGAACTTGCCTTTGCTACCGTATGCAGCATCGTGCTCTTGGTCACTTGGCTCCCGTGGGTTCTCTTCCGGCACTGGTTCTACACCGCGCACAAGCAAACATACAAACACAGCAAATATACATCATTCAGACTTGCTTGCACTAACTATATTATGATATTAGATAATTTTTATAAGAAGAATCGCATTAAGTGATCTTTGTGTGTGGGTGAGATCTGGTCTAAGGCCAATCAAGGGGTTGCTTAGGGTTGGGCTCAAATCAGAGAGAGTAAATGGGGGGAGGTTGGCCAGAGAGTAAGAAATCGAATGCCGAGGTTATGACTCACTCGATTAAGCTGCTGATTTTGGGTAGGGATATAGAAAGTAGAGCAACTTCATGGAAGGGCGACCATGCTGCGAGGTGGTCGTGGCCAAACCCAAGGAGAGGGAGAAGGGGGATGACTTGGGAAGAAGAGTGGAGGTTGGGGTGCTCACCTTGGCCTTGGCTTCGCGGGGCTCGACGGGGAGGGTTCCTCGTCGGATATCGATGTTGGGCGAAGACGCGAATGCCGGTGCTCAATGGGGCGGGGGAGAAAGTGAGCTCCCGAGCCCTTTTTATAGATGAAGGGAGGGAAGGGATAGGGATGGATGAAGGAGAGGTAGGTGAAGTTTAATTAATGCATGTTCCGGTAGCTTCTTGTGGAGGGGATAAGGATGGGGGGAGAATGAGATATATGAGGGGTGGTTCCGGAAGCTTCTCGTGGAATGGATAAGGATGAAGGAGGAAGGGGTATGTGGGGGGGGGGGGTAATTCCGGAAGCTTCTCGTGAAATGGATAAGGATGAAGGAGGAAGGGGTATGTGGGGGAGGGGGGGTTATTCCAGAAGCTTCTCGTGCAATGGATAAGGATGAAGGAGGAAGGGGTATGTGGGGGGGATGATTCCAGAAGCTTCTCGTGAAATGGATAAGGATGAAGGAGGAAGGGTGTCGGTACCCTCGATATGGGTACCCCCGCGCACAGGGGAAAATGCCTAAGGATCTCGCCCTTCTCTGCAGGGAGAGCTCCGAAGGCGCCACGCGTCCAGCGGGGCCGGACCTCCCTCTCCTCAGAGGAGAGCTCCGGGCCCACCACGTGGCATACAGAGGCCGGACCTCCCCCTCCTCGGGAGAGAGGTCCGAAGGTGCCGCGTATCTGGAGAGGCCGGACCTCCCTCTCCTCAGAGAGGAGCTCCGGGCTCGCCACGTGGCCAACAAAAGCCGAACCTCCCCCTCCGTGGGGAGAGGTCCGAAGGCTCCACGTGTCCTGTGGGGCCGGACCCCCTCTCTTCTGAGGAGGGCTCCGGGCCCGCCATGTGGCCAGCAGAACGGCGCTGCCTGCCCCCGAGCGATAGGCAGCGGGCGTAAAGACGCCCCATACCTTGCCCGTACAAGGTATTCAAGGCCCGCGCCTTCCCAAGACACGGAGACGCGGAGCACGCCTCTGTCAGGTGCCGTTGCGCCCAGTCGCATCACAGACTGGCACGCAGTGTCAGAGGCTGCCAGCCAATAAACGCAGCGACAAGACATCCCATGCCGCCCCCGCCGTCATCATCCACTACGACTAGCATGCGGCATGGGCAGAGCTACAAGACGAAGACTCAGAAGCCTTCGGCAGAGACAACTACCGGCATAACTGCAGATATGGTAGATATCAGTCAATCTCCCCGGGACCACCTGTCGGGTCCCGGCCCCCCTTGTAAGCCACCCGAGTCTTGGACTATAAAAGGCTCGGGTAGGCGACGTTAGCAGGGGTTCGGACTCTAGCCATCCGCACCCCTGGGTTCGCACTTTGCAACTCATACGCTAGCCATACACTCTCAAGCTGTAACTCACCCCCAAGCTCAGGCCTCCGGCCCCGAGCAGCAAGAAATACAGCGAGCCCCATAGCTCGCCGTGGACGTAGGGTTTTACGCTCTGGCGGCCTGAACCACGTAAAACTCGCCGTGTCAAGCTCTTACTAACTCGTCCGTCTGCGCAAGCTCTCCGCTAGAGACTAGCCCCACCAAAAAAAGAACCTCCGCGGGCTGCACAGTGCAGGCCCGGGGGAAGTGTCGACTGAACACTTTGACATTTGGCGCGCCAGGTAGGGGCTTTTCTCCTAGCGCGACGAGTTTCCGCCGACGAAGATGACCAAGCTTCCTTCAGCGGCAAGCTCTCCTCCCCCGCGTTCACGGCGAACCGTGACCAGCGGGGAGTACATGTCGACACACTCAGGACGGAGTGTATCAGCACAAGCTGGTAGCCAGCAGCCAACCCCGGCAACGCCGACTCCTGGGATGCAGGCTCCGACCAGCGTGAGATCTTCTGCAGCGCTGAGCGTACACCATGGGGGTGTGCTAGCTGCAGCAAGAGCACTGCTGCGCAACCCACCTGCTGGGGATGCGCCCCATTCAGCGACCCAACAATGGGTCCGCGAGGTGGACCGCCTCGTCGTCACCGCCGCGAACCCTCAACTTCGGCGGGGACTACTTTCCGGCCAACCGGCTGTGTCGCTGATGCGCACGCCAATGGTTGGCGAGCAGACGGCGGACTCCAGCTCCACCAGGCTTCCATCGACGGACCTGAGGACAGAGCTGGAACGGTGCCACTTGGGCTAAGATGCCCGAGTGTTCCTCGAGCGACGTCGAGAAAGGCGTCGCACTCAAGAGGCTGGCGACAACATGACGTCGGCCACGACCCAGCCTGGAGGGCAGACCTTCGCTACGCGAGCTCTGCCCCAGACGTACGCCGCACAGCATAAGCCACAACCATGTGCTCTGCAAGCGGCGTCCCCGGCCTATGGCGCAACCTTGCCCATACCGGGGTACACTGTGCCAGGCGCAACCAAGCGTTCGCGGCACCAGTACCTGCACTGGGAGCCAGCAACCGGCTCTGGCAGCGCCGACCCCGGCAATGCAGGCTCCAACCAGCGTCAGGTCTTCAGTAGCGCTGGGCGTACCCGGCGGGGGTGCGCTAGCCGCAACAAGAGCGCTACTGCACAATCCGCCTGCTGGGGACGCGCCTCAGGCAGCGACCCAACAGTGGATTCGCGAGGTAGACCGTCTTGTCGTCGCCGCCGCAAACCCTTGACTTCGGCGGGGATGACGCTCCGGCCAACTGGCTGTGTCGCTGACGCGCATGCCAATGGTTGACGGACAGACGGCGGATTCCAGCTCCACCAGGCTTCCGTTGACGGACCCGAGGACTGAGCTGGAACGATGCCACCTGGGCCAAGACACCCGAGTGTTCCTCGAGCGGCGTTGAGAAAGGCGTCGCAGCCAAGAGGCCGGCGTCAGCATGACGACTGCCTCAACCCTGCCTGAGGCGCAGACTTTCGCCACGCGAACTCTGCCCCAGACATACGCCACGCAGCATATGCCACAGCCATATGTCCTGCAAACGGCGCCCCCGGTCTATGGCGCAGCCTTGCCCATACCGGGGTACACTGTGCAAACGACGAACCAAGCGTTCGCGGCACCAACACCTGCAGCAACGGGGACAGGATGGACGGCCCTGGAGCGCCACCTCCGCTTCACGAGGTGGCCGCGCAAGTTTCGGCCGCACCTGCCCGGGAAGTACGACGGCAGCGTCAACCCGGCGGGATTCCTCCAGATCCACTCCACCGCCGTACTTGCCGCAGGAGGGGATGAGGCCGTCATGGCCAAACTACTTCCCTGTCGCCTTGACCGGCCCAGCCCGGTCTTGGCTAATGAACCTCCCCCAAGGTTCCATAACTTCCTGGGGAGAGCTCTGCCGGCAGTTCATCGCCAACTTCGGCAGCTCCTACACCCGTCCCGGCATGGAGCTTGACCTCCAAGCCATCAAGCAACAACCTGGGGAGTCGTTGCGCTCCTTCATCTAGCGGTTCTCCCAGGTACGCAACACCATTCCGCATATTCAAAGTGCTTCTGTGGTGGCGGCACTTCGACAGTGTCCAGGACAAGAAGATGCTTGAGAGGCTTGCAACCAGAGAGGTCTGCGATGCCTCCGAGCTCTTCAGCCTGGCGGGCAAGTGCGCCAGAGCAGCCGGAGGGCGGAGCTGGCACTCACTGCCAGCTTCCGAAGCCGGAAGACAGCCCGAAGACGGCGGAGTTCAAGCTGAGCTCCCGACCACGTCAGACAGCCAAGAGCCAAGCACTGGCTGACTTCGTGGCTGAGTGGACGCCAACGAAGGCTGACCCAGGGGGCCGCGAAGACGGTGAACCAAAGTACCGAGCTCCGGTCTTCACCGGGCCTCACTGGACGCTCTTCTTCGACGGCTCCTCGTGAAAGCAGGGGGCCGGTGCCGGCGTACTGCTTCTCATGCCATCGGGGGAGCAGTCTGGGTACATGGTGCGTCTCAATTCCAAGGCAACCAACAACTTGGCAGAGTATGAAGCACTCATCTTTGGCCTAAAAGACAGTCCTGTCTCTGGGCGCTCGCCAGTTGTTGGCGCAGGGCGACTCCCAGCTAGTTATCAAGCAAGTTAAGGGTGGATGCCCCTGCAATGACCCACAGCTAGCTGCTTATCTGCTTCACGTGCGGATGTTGGAGAAAGAATTCCTCGCCTTGGACCTGCGCCATGCACCGCGCGCTTGCACGACCGCAGATGACGACCTCTCAACGAAAGCCTCCATCGGAGCCCCTGCGCACGAAGGAGTCTTCGAGAGGACGTTGCTGCGGTCCACAGCCCGGCCCGCCGAGCCAGGCGAAGGGGGCTGAACCAGTGCCTCGAAGCTAGGCAGTCCCGGCGGCCCTGGATGCCGCCAAAGGATCGTAAGAGTCACTGGGGACTCCGTGCAACCCATCGCTCAATATCCAGAAGCTCAAGTAGTCCCGATGCATGGACCACGGAGGTCCAGGACTCCTTGAAGGACATCCTTCCTGATGAACGTGCATCCGCTGAACGGGTGGTGCGGATGGCTAAGTGCTACGCGCTGGTATCTTTACTGGTGTGGTGCCACGACATCCTATTGCGGTGCATAACCCAAGAGGAAGGCTGCGATTAGCTGGCAGTAGTCCAAGGAGGCGAGTGCTGGGAACGCTCATCGTCCCGGACGTTAGTCGGTTACGCCACCCGGCATGGCTCCTACTGACCGAGAGCCACTTGGACGCCGTCAAACCGGTTAGGGATGCAATGCGTGCCAGGTCCACGCCAAGCAGACCCACACAACCGGTGCAGACGCGCACCCAAAGCCGTCGGGGGATACCAGCTCCTCCATGTCGAGGGCCAACCGGACTTCCCAGGGCCGGGTCACGGGAACTACCCTTCCACATGGTGTGCGGGGCCGAAGCCATGCTTCCCCCTGATATAGCCATGGGGGTCCCCCCGTGTCCGGCGTATGACGAAGCCACGCATGACCCGCTTTGCGTGAAGACAGGCGCTCCGACGCTACCCAGTAAGTTCACCATGCTTACTTAGGTGTTTATTTAAATTACGCATTAATTTATATGAACACCTCCCCACGCTCTAGACAGTGTGCGTCCATTGTACACTCGGCTCCTCTTTTCGGCTCTCATGCATAGTCGATATTTGCCGTCCTGCCGAAGGCGGTAGTGATTGGAGTACCTGCCAGAGGCCCGGTGGCCTTTTGGATCTCCCCATATAAGGGTACTGTACCGCCAATTGGTCTCCTCCGAGAAAAGACCTACGCTTGAACGGGGGGTCAGGAGCCTTGCTTTGCCCGGTCTTGCACCCAAAGCATGCGCACTCTGCCTCCCGGCGCTACGGTCTGAGTACCAGGGGGCCGGGCGGTTACACCCTGACTGGGGCTGGGGCCAGACCTCTGGGACCAAGTGCACTGGATTACCCAAGCCCCGTATTCTGGCATGGGACAGTAAGCCAAATGAGACTAAGGGATAGGAATGGGGGGACCATTGAGCAGTTCCGGACCTCCGCCCCCACAGCTGGTCCGAGCTTCGAGGCCAGCCCTCGCCCTCCTTTCAGAGGCGAGCGCTGATGCCAGACCTCACGCCCTTCGCTGGCCTGAGCTCCGATGACTTCCGGACTCCGCCTCCACAGCCAGGCTGAGCTCCGAGGCCAGCCCTCGCCCTCCTTTTAGAGGCAAGCGCTGACGCCGGACCTCACGCCCTTCGCTGGCCTGAGCTCCGATGACTTCCAGACTCCGCCTCCACAGCCAGGCCGAGCTCCGAGGCCAGCCCTCGCCCTCCTTTCAGAGGCGAGCACTGATGCCGGACCTCACGCCCTTCGCTGGCCTGAGCCCCGATGACTTCCTGACTCCGCCCCCATAGCTAGGCCGAGCTCCGAGGCCAGCCCTCGCCCTCCTTTCAGAGGCGAGCGCTGATGCCGGACCTCACGCCCTTCGCTGGCCTGGGCTCCGATGACCTCCGGACCTCACGCCCTTCGCTGGCCTGAGCTCCGATGACTTCCGGACTCCGCCTCCACAGCCAGACTGAGCTCCGAGGCCAGCCCTCGCCCTCCATTCAGAGGCGAGTGCTGATGCCGGACCTCACGCCCTTCGCTGGCCTGAGCTCCGATGACTTCCGGACCTCCGCCCCCACAGCCGGGCCGAGCTCCGATGCCAGGCTTCACCCTCTCCTAAGAGGCTGAACACCGAAGCCGTCAAGACCCTGCCAGCACAGGGAGTACTCAAGACAAGAAAGTGCACGGATCAGAAGAGACGAAGGTCCCACCTCGGGCTCGCTATCTCCCCCAAGATGGGCCCGGGGGCCACTGTCGGTACCCTCGATATGGGGTACCCCCGCGCACAGGGGAAAATGCATAAGGATCTCACCCTTCTCTGTAGGGAGAGCTCTGAAGGCGCCACGCGTCCGGCGGGGACGGACCTCCCTCTCCTCAGAGGAGAGCTCCGGGCCCACCACGTGGCATACAGAGGCCGGACCTCCCCCTCCGCGGGAGAGAGGTCCGAAGGTGCCGCGTATCGGGAGAGGCCGGACCTCCCTCTCCTCAGAGAGGAGCTCCGGGCTCGCCACGTGGCCAACAGAAGCCAAACCTCCCCCTCCGCGGGGAGAGGTCCGAAGGCTCCACGTGTCCTGTGGGGCCGGACCCCCCTCTCTTCTGAGGAGGGCTCCGGGCCCGCCATGTGGCCAGCAGAATGGCGCTGCCTGCCCCCGAGCGATAGGCAGCGGGTGTAAAGACGCCCCATACCTTGCCCGTACAAGGTATTCAAGGCCCGCGCCTTCCCAAGACGCGGGGACGCGGAGTACGCCTCTGTCAGGTGCCGTTGCGCCCAGTCGCATCACAGACTGGCGTGCAATGTCAGAGGCTGCCAGCCAATAAACGCCACAAGACATCCCATGCCGCCCCCGCCGTCATCATCCACTACGACTAGCATGCGGCATGGGCAGAGCTACAAGACGAAGACTCAGAAGCCTTCGGCAGAGACAACTACCGGCATAACTGCAGATATGGTAGATATCAGTCAATCTCCCTGGGACCACCTGTCGGGTCCCGGCCCCCCTTGTAAGCCACCCGAGTCTTGGACTATAAAAGGCTCGGGTAGGCGACGTTAGCAGGGGTTCAGACTCTAGCCATCCGCACCCCTGGGTTCGCACTTTGCAACTCATACGCTAGCCATACACTCTCAAGCTGTAACTCACCCCCAAGCTCAGGCCTCCGGCCCCGAGCAGCAAGAAATACAGCGAGCCCCATAGCTCGCCGTGGACGTAGGGTTTTACGCTCCGGCGGCCTGAACCACGTAAAACTCGCCGTGTCAAGCTCTTACTAACTCGTCCGTCTGCGCAAGCTCTCCGCTAGAGACTAGCCCCACCGAAAAAAGAACCCCCGCGGGCTGCCCAGTGCAGGCCCGGGGGAAGTGTCGACTGAACACTTCGACAAAGGGGTATGTGGGGGTGGGGTGATTCCGGAAGCTTCTCGTGAAATGGATAAGGATGGGGGAGTAAGAGGTGGGTGATGTGTGGTTCCAAAAGTTTCTCGTAGAATGGATTAGGATGGGGGAGGAAGAGGAAAAAAAAGCTTTGCCTTTAGGCAGAGGTAGAGGGGTAGCTGCACCAGTTTCAATGAAAGGAATATCTGAAATCAGCCAAGAGTGTGCGTAATATGTCTGGTGGTTAATTCTATAACCCTGATTTATTAGCTTTACGAAGAAATGGGGCGTTACAACGTTTAACTTCAAACTTGCGAGCACGGCAATTGCTTTGTTTTCGTATGGGCTCTAGGGACAAATTGACCCAATATGTGGTGCTAAAGGTCCAAATTTCCGACAAAATCATGGTTTTCTGCCAAGATATTCTGCAATTGACTCAGAACTGTCTAATTACAAACTGGTCGACTCCACACTAGCCAAATCAGGAGTTGTCGACTCCAACTCGATGGCATCTAACTCGAGGGATGCTGAATCTAGCTCAATGCCATCTGACTCGAGGGTTCCTAACTCCGACTCAATACCAACCGACTCAAAGGTTGAGACCTCCAACTTGACGCCAACTAAAAAATATGTTTCAGTCTCTGACTTGTTACTACTACAGAAAGCATTTTCTCAAGCGCCACCAATTTTTTACAGACGGCCCATTAAAAAAGCAGCTTTGATGTTCAATCCAAGTCATCTGTGATAATACCCGCCTGTGATAATAGAATATCATAGGCGGACCGTAAGAAAAAAATGCCTATGAAAAGATATGGATTTTCACACACGATCAGCGTAAAAACTTTCTATGATATTGACCATTACCACAGACTGTTTTTAATAATGATTGCCTGTGATAATGGTTTTCGGTGCACCCCATAAATTCTAACTCACTGGTGTTTGAAACTATGCCGTTAGGCTGCCGAAGTTTCTGAGCGCTGCTCTGCCACCTCCCGACGTCCTCTGCTACCCCCACCCCCCCCTACGGCGACGACCTCTGACACCCCCATCCATCATCGCGCCCCCCTCCCCCGCGACCACCATTCGTGCCCCCCTCCCCCGCACCCCGACCCTCTGCCCCCACGGAATCCCCTCTACGCCCTCCCCTGCCCAGTCCCGACATTTTGCTTGCAACAATATTACGTTTGTCTTCGTGTGTGTGGAATAAACATGTATTTTATTCAAGTGATAAATATTGTTATACCCATACTATAATATGTGACGAGAATTTAAGTGTCAGGTTAAACTACTAGTTTTTAATTTAATATATCATGTGACCCGTTGAAAAGTAACTGTTAAATATAGTAGTTACCTGAGATTAATATTCTAAAGTTAGGTTTTGCGAAAATGGATAACAACTAGCCAAAACTACACCGTCAGGCTACCGAAATTTCTCACTTCTTATATTTTTACAGTGTCACGTAGAAGATGGATCGAACGTGGATGTATAATATGCCAAGCCCTGATCCTACGTACATTCAAAATGTGGCAAGCTTTGTCAAAACGTCCAAGAAACATGCAAAGATGCAAAAGATAGATGAGATATTATGTTTTGTATCGACTGAAAATAAGATTTCTTGGACAAATACTATAGTAATCTAATCACACATGTTGAAGAGAGGTTTTAAAAAATTACACAATATGTATAAAGCATGGTTAGTTATACACACGTGAAGTGGATAATGATGATGAGAGAGGTGTCAGATATTCTGATGGCGATAAAGGTCATATCGATTATGGTCATGACAATCAGGATGATGGCGACGATGATGAGTTTGATTATGAGGAGATGTTGCCCCACATGGAACCACATGTGTTGATTTCTATGAAACAAGTAAAGGTTTAAGTAAAATGGAGATATTATAGAGTGCATCAAAGGAGCTTTTATATGATGAATCAAGGGGTTGTGATAAAGAGTTTACTGCATTGCATGCAGTCCTAGAACTACTAAAGTTGAAGGCCATCCACGGATGGAACGATTGTAGTTTCACTGATCTTTTGAATATTCAGGTAGAAATTCTTCCAAATCTCGATAAACAATCCAGAAGAACTTATAAAGCAAAGATGCTTCTATGTCTGATGTCGCTAGGTGATAAGGACGTCACAACAGTGGACGCTTATATTGATATACAAGGACTAATCACAAGAGCACGAGCACTGTTACTAAATCAGCAGGTGAACTCGTTCCTAAATTCCCACCATATGAATTTTAGAGTGGATTGATATTTAATGATTTAATTGTTATTACGAACCTTGAAGAGAATCAACAAGTGAAGAGAGGAGGATTTGGGGGAGAGGAGAACCAGCAGGGATGTCCACAAGTTGCTGGAAACAGTTTCCACCTCGGACTCGAGTCCAACTCGGAGTCCAGGAGCAGTCCACCTTCAAATAGACGCCTAGGAGTCATCCGGACTCCGTTTTTGACGTTCTGCATATGCACGGAAAGCTGAGAAGATAATCTTTTCAATGGATATGGTCCCATGAAAAAATTCAATGGAATCATCAGAAATCATCAAAACAAGTTGAGTACATATTTTCCTTCTGGTGCCTGCGCCACTATATTCGGCCTTTGGCTTTTGCATCTCGTGTGAGTCCATTAGGGACGCATCTAAGGGACTTTTAGACCAAACCTATGAGGAACCGTCCAAGTTGAATCCATAATAGAGGCATTATACACCTGTCCATCAACGGCACACGAGCTCAAATGCAACCAATATAAAATCAAACTCCAGTAGTCCCCTGATATGCTCTTAATCATACCAGGATCACAGCATATCGGTCCACAACATTGCACACATCACAAGACAATAAATAAATTACATGTTCAGAAATATTACATCCTTAAATTGTACATGACCGAGATAATGGCGACTCGAACCGATTATACACCCTGCAGGCGAGTTTCAACGTACCCATACGACTTGAGTACCATACAACTCATGCGACCCGCTAAAGCCACATAAGGGGGTACTCATGTCAACCTTTCTCATACCCGTACCCATGAGTTTGAACAATCTTCATCAGAAGGAGTACTATGGCCCCACAGACACTTAGTGTGACGCCCTCAATTCTGTGGAAAACCACGGAACCTAGAACTGATGCATATGTGTGCCCAGGATGTTCATCACACATACACATATGCTCCACAAACTGAATTCAGATTATATATTACCACGAATAACAGAGTTTATTACAATGTCGCATGAGTCTTGGACCCATGCTCACAGCGGAAGTCTTATTTCTATGCAGCGGAAGTCTTTATTCTAATGCGGAAGCAATCTAACTAATGCGGAAGCAAATCTAAGCAGCAGTGGCTCTATCTCTACTCCATCCCCCACAGGCATGGTTGAGAACAGATCACACGCCTAATGCTCCAATTGGTCTTCATAATAATCTTCTCCTGTTGCTGATGATGAAATAATAATGCAAGTTTGAATACAATGATGTACTCAGCAAGTGCAGGAAAAATATGATATGTAGCTCATGACAAGGTAGGTATAAAAAGGCTCATTGCAGAAAACAAAGTTATTTATCAAAACCATGATAAAACAGCAACTCATCTTTAAGTGGATGTAATCCCAACATGTATTAAAATACCAATCATACCTCCTTTATGTTCATTACCTTTCATGTCACAACCAGTCATCAATCAACCTCATTCTTGCTCACGAATACCTCCTCGTATTTGCTACCATCTCATGAATACCATCTCGTATTCGCTACCATCTCATATCATAATCAACTTTGTCTCACACCGAGACCAATCTTGTTGCCATGACTCAACAATCATGCAACCCATCTTATCACCCGGACTCAACAGTCCCAAAACCAAAACCAAACCATCAAAAACCATAACCATTAACCATATCCAATAACCATCCCAACTAATCATGGAAGTTGGCCAGGCGCTCGTGACCGTAAGCTCGGCTATCATGATAGTTTTAAGAACTCTGCAGAGTTTCCACCTCTTTACCCACAAGTTTTTGATTTCGTCACCCGTCGGTGACCGCAGAACCTCCATTATACCAGTACACAACCGTCGGTGTATGGCCAAGAGATCACAAAATAGCCTTTACAAAGGGGCTACTAGATGTATGGACTCACTAAGATTTCACCGGCAGGCTAGAATCTCCAATTCTCCCATCCACGGGCCCCCTCTTGTGCTATGCAGTTCCCAGGGCAGTCCTCACTCGACTCCCATTACCTGCGCCTTCCACGGTCCATGTGGTGGCACTGTTATCCTGGCATGTGCTCACATGAACCGGTCCTTAGATCTATAGCAAGTAAACCACCATCTCATGCTACCTCATTCACAAACCCAGTCTTGCCTAGATCTCCCTCCGATCCATGTTCATTAACAACATCAGTTTCTCATTATCGTTACGAGTGCAGTTAGCTAGACACATCTATCTCGCTTCCCAATCCCATGGACTCAGCGAAGCATAAAAGTAAAAACCATACCCGACTCATAAACTTTCCTGGCGACAAGGGTGGTTTAACCAAATCTAGTAAACTCATATAAAAAGGTTTCCCATCATGTTTGACTCAGAGCACACACCTTTTCACAAAACAAAACAGTTTTTCCCAAAACATAGGATCAATATGGTCAAGGAGCACTTGCCTTGTTCTTGCGGTTCCGGTTGCTCTTGGATCACGAAACCTTGTTGTTGCAGCTCGTCGTAGACAGCTCCCTGAGCTTGTCCCTCTACACAGGATCGCGCACATAAAAGATCCACAACAATCAATATCTTGCACAAACTTTAACTAGATGCGATGATGCATATGCATGCTATCCTATGATCAGTTTTTATTAGATCGGTTTGTACGTGTTCTTGCATGGCTTGCATGGATTTTATGATGAACAGAGGTGTTCGGATCAAATGTGGACGTGGCGATGATCTTGTCTTTTAGATCAACCCGATCAACAAGTGATCTGCCCACGAGAAAGCTTCTATTCGAAAGGAATCGAAGAACAGATGCAAAGAAAACACGACGATGTCGTAAGGTGGTATTGAAGACCTACCTTACGTTCTTCTTGATCTCGCGGTCCTTTTCTTAGCAAGACAGATCGTTGGGCTCCCTTACGGCGATCTTCCTTGACTGAACTCCGGCAATGGGCTTACTCGGCGAGTTGGGGCTAGGGCCCTAAGCCGTCGGCTTAGGAGTTGGAAAAGAAGTTTGTGGTTTCGACCAGAGGTTCTGGGTTCTATTTATAATTGGGAGAAGAAGAGTCCTATTCTGATTTTATCTCGAATAAGAGTCCTATTCAGATTATCGTTGAATCTTAACAACTTATCTCCAGTTGATTTGGTGCAGTAACATCGTGGAATTCGAGTCGGTTTCTCCTCCGTACCGGTATTTCTACGCGTGCAGAATCCAAAAACCGCTCCAGAACTTGTTACCTCCTCGGTGATGAGCTCCGGAAGCTCCACTTGTCCATCGGGGTCCTGGTCTCCCCTTTTTTCGTAGAGACGAGCTCCGGTTGTGCCTTGTGTCAAGCGAGCGAAACCTCCTTTCCCTTTCGGAGGTGAGCTCCGCGTGCGCCACGCATCTGGCGGTCGGGACCTCCTCTCTTATTCGAAGGTGGCTCCGGGCACGCGTCAAGTAGCGCCGGACTTTCCTTTTTCTCCAGAGACGAGCTCCGGGGTAAACACGTGTCCAACAGTGACGGACCTCCTAGAGATAAGCTCCAGTGACGACGCGTGTCCAATAGAACCGGACCTCTCGAAGGTGAGCTCCGAGATCGACACTTATCCCGCGCGACTGGTCCTCTGATTTCCGTGGTGACTAGCTCCGAAGGTGACATGTGTCCTGCGGAAATGCCTTTGCTTCTTCCGCAAAGGCTAGCTCTGGGGCAACACGTGTCCCACATGGTCGGACCTCTCCTCCTTTGCGGAGATGAGCCCCGAGCCTGCCATGTAGCCAGTTTAGCGGCGGACCTCTCCCTACTTCGCAGGGATGAGCTCCGAACATGCCACGTGGCCAGTGGGCCGTGGAAGTTATCTTCGAACGCTCTCTGGGAACTGGATTAGGCTTTTATTGGCTATCTCTTTGATATTTTTCTCTGTTCCTACTTCTCTTAAAATGTTTTCTCTTCATGAAACATGAATATATGCTGAAACCAGAAATGAGGGTGTCACAAATCTACCCCCCCTTAAATTGAATCTCGCCCTCGAGATTCATTGGTAGAGAATAGATGAGGAAATTCTGTCTTGATGTCTTCTTCACGCTCCCATGTGGCTTCAGCTTCGGTGTGATGGCTCCATTGTACCTTGTACCATCGGATCACTTTGTTCCTGGTGACCCTTTCCTTTACGTCCAAAATTAGGGCAGGGTGCTCCGTATAAGTTAGGTCCTCTTGAAGTTCAAGCTCTTCCATTGGTATTCGCTCCTCTGGTACTCTCAAGCACTTCTTGAGCTGGGATACATGAAACACGTCATGTACGTCGGAGAGATATATTGGGAGCTCTAGTTGATAGGCTACTTCTCCTCGCTTGTCAAAAATCTTAAATGGTCCGATGTAGCGAGGTGCTAGCTTGCCTTTGACGTTGAAACGCCGTTGGCCACGGATAGGCGATACCTTAAGGTATATGAAGTCTCCTACTTCGAAAGTCAACTTCCTTCACCTATTGTCCGCATAGCCTTTCTGTCGTGACTGAGCAGCCTTTAAGTTCTCCCGTATCGTTTGGACTTGTTTTTCAGCTTCTTGTAGCACTTCGGGTCCAAACACCTGGTTCTCTCCGGTTTCGTTCCAAAACAGCGGCATTCTACACCATCTACCGTACAATGCTTCGAAAGGTGACATCTTTAAGCTAGCTTGATAGCTGTTGTTATAGGAGAATTCGGCGTACGGTAAACTCCTATCCCAACTACGCCCATGTTTCAAGGCACAAGCTCTCAACATGTCCTCCAGAATTTGGTTTGTCCTTTCGGTTTGCCCATTGGTTTGTGGGTGACAGGCGGAGCTAAAATCTAGTCATGTACCCATAGCTTTCTGCAGCTTCTTCCAGAATCTAGAGGTAAACTGAGAACCTCAATCTGAGACTATCCTCCTCGGGACTCCATGACGGCACACGATCTGCTCCATGTACAACTCGGCTAATTGTGCAACGTTGTACTTGGCCCTTATAGGGAGAAAATGGGCTGTTTTCGTCAATCGGTCCACGATAACCCAGATGGAGTCATAACCCGACTGAGTACGTGGCAATCCGACGATGAAATCCATACTGATGTCCTCCCACTTCCACTCGGGTACCTACAAAGGTTGCAACAATCCAGCGGGTCTTTGATGTTCGGCCTTCACCCGTTGGCATGTGTCGCATAGGGCAACGTATTCGGCTATGTCCATTTTCATACCATCCCACCAATAACAAGTCTTCAAGTCCTTGTACATTTTGGTACTCCAGGGATGTATGGAATAGGGTGAATCATGTGCCTCCTTCAATATCTTGTTGCGGAGGTGCTTCACGTTAGGCACACAAATCCTTTTTCCTAACCAAAGCGTACACTTCACATCTTCTTTGAAATCCTTCTCTATTCCTTGTCGGATCCTTCCCTTGATCTCCTTGATCTCCTCATCCGTCGCATGGCCATTTCTTATCTCTTGCTCCAATAAAGAGTGGATCTCCATCATTTCCATGTTGTTCAAGAATCCGAGGTGTAACCGTTTGAACTCCTTACGTAGTTCGGGTGGTAGACCCCGAACCGTGAGTTGGAGACATGTTCCCTTCCAGCTCAATGCATTAGCTACTATATTGGCCTTCCCAGGGTGAAAGTTGATTCCAACATCGTAATCCTTGATGAGTTCCAACCATCGACGTTGCCTCAAATTCAAGTCCGTTTGTGTAAATATGTACCTGAGCCTTTTATGATCCGTATAGATCTCACATAAATGACCAAGGATATAATGTCTCCAAATCTTCAATGCATGCACTACTGCTGCTAGCTCCAAATCATGTGTAGGATAATTAAGCTCGTGCTTCTTTAATTGTCGTGAGGCATAGGCTACCACTTGTCCTTCTTGCATGAGCACACATCCGTGCCCCTGTCTGGATGCGTCACAATATATGTCAAAGCTCTTGCTTACGTCCGACAGTATGAAAACCGGCGCCGTGGTTAGCCTTTTCTTGAGCTCCTCAAAACTTTCTTGGCATGCTGGTGTCCATTTAAAGGCTTTTCCCTTTGTTAGCAACTCCGTCATGGCCTTTGCTATCTTAGAGAAGTCTTTAATGAAGCGTCGATAGTATCCAGCCATCCCAAGAAAACGCCGAATATCCCTCACATTTTGCGGTTGGTCCCACTTTAGAATATCTCTCACTTTTCCGGGATCAACCGATACCCCTTCTTCGGAGATAATGTGGCCTAGGAACGATATTTCCTTTAGCCAAAATTGACACTTGTTAAGCACGGCGTACAATTGATGCTCACGCATTTTCTGCAAGGTCAATTTCAAATGTTCTTCATGCTCCTCCTCACTTTTCGAATACACCATAATGTCGTCGATGAAAACTACGACGAACTTATCCAAGTACTCCATGAAGACCTTGTTCATGAGATACATGAAGTATGCAGGTGCATTTGTTAACCCAAAAGACATGACGGTATATTCTTATGAATCATACCGTGTTCGAAAGGCAATCTTGGGTATATCGGAGGGCTTAATCTTCAGCTGGAAGTATCCCGACCGAAGATCAATATTGGAGAACACTCGGGCTCCTTTCATTTGATTGAATAGGTCCCATATACGGGGCAGAGGGTATTTGTTCTTGATTGTCACCTCATTGAGAGACCTATAGTCCACGCACATCCTTTGTGTTCCATCCTTCTTGTGTACGAAGAGCACAGGAGCTCCCCATGGTGACGATCTTGGACGTATAAAACCCTTCTCCAGCTGCTCTTGAATTTGCTTCTTGAGTTCTACTAGTTCATTGACGGGCATCCTATAGGGTCTCTTTGCTATGGGTGCAGTTCCGGGTACCAAATCAATGGCAAACTCAATGTCCCGATCAGGGGGCATACCCGGAAGCTCCTCTGGAAACACGTCCGAGAATTCATGGACCACAGGAACGATGTCCAATGTTGCTCCTTCAACGTGGTTCAAGATTGCTTTTTCGGTTGTTTGTTGGGCTGACTCAAACTCGACACGAATACCGTGCTCATTTGTCAACTGCACACTTCTTTCAGCACATTGGATTACCCCGTTGTGATTGCTTAGCCAGTCCATCCCGAGTATTATGTCAAGCCCTTGGGAGTCCAAGACAATAAGGTTGGCAAGGAAGTTTACCCCCCTTATTTTAAGGCTTACTTTCGGACATACTATATTAGTCCTCATTTCTCCTCCAGGAGAATTAACTAACATAGCACATTTTAAGTGTGATATGGGTAGATTATGCTTGGCAACAAACTTGGATGATATGAAGGAATGTGATGCTCCAGAATCAAATAAGATGGTGGCTGGGTTGGAGTTGGCAAGGAACATACCAATTACGACGTCCTCAGCCTGTTGTGCTTCCTCAGCAGTGACATGGTTCACGTTGCCGCAAACATAGTTCGGCTGTCCATGGTTTCCTTGATTGTCCCCTCCATTTGGTCACGGGTTCTGCTTGGGCATGTTGCCTTGCTGTCCAGGGCCTCTCCTCGGGCACTGGTTCGCGATGTGTCCTATTTCCCCGCATGCAAAGCATGCCCTGTTGCCTACGGCAACTGGTACGTTGGGGCGGGGGATTTGAACAGGAGTGCCCATGTTAGGACGGGGCACAGGAGGCATGGGCACACGAGGTGCTGGTGCAATGGGTCGTTGCTGTGGTGGCTGACTAGGGCGTATGCAGGAGTGGTCGATCTATACTGCGGTGCGGCCGGGGGTATGTACCGAGGTCGTACGTTGCTCCCTTGGGGCTGGTATGGCATATTCCTCTTGCACTCTCGCTCGATCTCTCGGATCTTGCTTTCGACTACTATAGCCTTGTCAACCAGCTTCTGAAATCTTGCATAGTCATTGTTGAGGAGCTGAACCTAGATCTCATTGTTCAACCCTCTCATGAACAGGTATTGCTTCCTCTGGTCTGAGTTGACATCTTCGGGGGCATACCGGGACAGTTGCGTGAACTTGTTGAGATACTCATTCACGCTTCTCTGTCCTTGGTGGAGACCTTCAAACTCCTGTCTCTTGAGCATCATTACACCAGCAGGGATGTAATGAGAGCGGAAACTTTCCTTGAACTCAGTCCAAGTGATCGTCTCCAGGTCAGCATGAGCGTTGCTTAGGGCATCCCACCAGTGAGCGGCAGCTCCCATAAGTTGGTGCGACGCAAAGAGAACCTTCTCTCGGTCATTGCATTGCACTATGGCAAGCTTCTTCTCCATGGATTTCAACCAATGATCGGCCTCCATGGGGTCATTAGCTTGAGCAAAGGTGGGTGGTCGAGTCCTCATGAACTCACCCAGTCTGTTATGAGCCGGCGGTGGTGCCGAAATGAGGTTGTTGTTGTTGGCCTGCAACTGACCCAAAGTTTGGATCATGGTTTGCATAAGTTGGTTTTGCATGGCCATCAACCGTTCCAGGTGGTTCTCACCAGCTCCGGGGTTAACATGAACTTCATCGTGGTCACCCTCTTGGTTGTCACGGACGTTCCTTCGGCCGGCGTTTCCTCTCACCATCTGTGAGAGAGAACAAAATAGAATAGAAGGTCAGAAGGTTAGGTGGATCCTCTCAACTATATGCATCAAGGTGGCTTGGACTATATATATATATTAGCCCATATGAGGATGTGAACAAGTGCCGAAGCATCTCACACCTCTTTCTACTTATGTGTGGATATGGACAACGTTTTGAGACGTCCCACAACTCACACTAGGCACAAATTTCACAAACAATCATTACAAGGGCCACACAACTCCTATTCAAGGCTGGTTTCCTATGTCAAGGTAGTTTTCAAGGCCAATCTAAGTACCCTAGGCTTGCACCCTATGGTCAGCGTGGCGTAGCTACCAATCAGTGTCTGATATCAATCTGTGATCGTATCTAGGTGTAATCTACCCTTATCCGTGGTTAATGATACCAATCTTTGTTTCCTATTTAGGTGTGTAACCCACTGTCAACCATGGCTCTGATACCAATCTGTGACGCCCTCAATTTTGTGGAAAACCACAGAACCGAGAACTGATGCATATGTGTGCCCAGGATGTTCATCACACATACACATATGTTCCACAAACTGAATTCAGATTATATATTACCATGAATAACAGAGTTTATTACAATGTCGCATGAGTCTTGGACCCATGCTCACAGCGGAAGTCGTATTTCTATGCAGCGGAAGTCTTTATTCTAATGTGGAAGCAATCTAACTAGTGCGGAAGCAAATCTAAGCAGCAGTGGCTCCATCTCTACTGCATCCCCCACAGGCAAGGTTGAGAACAGATCACACTCCTAATGCTCCACTTGGTCTTCATAATAATCTTCTCATGTTGCTGATGATGAAATAATAATGCAAGTTTGAGTACAATGATGTACTCAGCAAGCGCGGGAAAAATATGATATGTAGCTCATGACAAGGTAGGTATAAAAAGGCTCATTGCAGAAAGCAAAGTTATTTATCAAAACCATGATAAAACACCAACTCATCTTTAAGTGAATGTAATCCCAACATGTATTAAAATACCAATCATACCTCCATTATGTCCATTACCTTTCATGTCACAACCAGTCATCAATCAACCTCATTCTTGCTCATGAATACCTCCTCGTATTCGCTACCATCTCACGAATACCATCTCGTATTCGCTACCATTTCATCTCATAATCAACTTCGTCTCACACTGAGACCAATCTTGTTGCCATGACTCAACAGTCATGCAACCCATCTTATCACCCGGACTCAACAGTCCGAAACCAAAAGCAAACCATCAAAAACCATAACCATTAACCATATCCAATAACCATCCCAACTAATCATGGAAGTTGGCCAGGCGCTCGCGACCGTAAGCTCGCATATCATGATAGTTTTAAGAACTCTGCAGAGTTTGCACCTCTTTATCCACAAGTTTGTGATTTCGTCACCCATCGGCGACTGCAGAACCTCCATTATACCAGTACACAACCGTCGGTGTATGACCAAGAGATCACAAAATAGCCTTTACAAAGGGGCTACTAGATGTATGGACTCACTAAGGTTTCACCGGCAGGCTAGAATCTCCAATTCTCCCACCCACGGGCCCCCTCTTGTGCCATGTAGTTCCCAGGGCAGTCCTCACTCGACTCCCGTTCCCCGCGCCTTCCACGGTCCATAACAATCTAGCAACTTACCTAATTACTCAGCTAAGCCGCACCCATACTTGGCCTTGTGGTGGCACTGTTATCCTGGCATGTGCTCGCTTGAAACGGTCCGTAGATCTACAGCAAGTAAACCACCAACTCATGCTACCTCATTCACAAACCCAGTCTTGCCTACATCTCCCTCCGATCCATTATCATTAACAACATCAGTTTCTCATTATCGTTATGAGTGCGGTTAGCTAGACACATCTATCTCGCTTCCCAATCCCATGGACTCAGCGAAGCATAAAAGTAAAAACCATACCCAACTAATAAACTTCCTATGCGACAACGGTGATTTAACCAAAACTAGCAAACTCCTATAAAAAGGTTTCCCATCATTTATGACTCAGCACACACACCTTTTCGCAGAACAAAACAGTTTTTCCCAAAACATAGGATCAATATGGTCAAGGAGCACTTGCCTTGTTCTTGCGGTTCCGGTTGCTCTTGGATCGCAAAACCTTGTTGTTGCAGCTCGTCGTAGACAGCTCCCGGAGCTTGTCCCTCTACACAGGATCGCGCACATACAAGATCCACAACAATCAATATCATGCACAAACTTTAACTAGATGCGATGATGCATATGCATGCTATCCTATGATCAGTTTTTATTAGATCGGTTTGTACGTGTTCTTGCATGGCTTGCATGGATTTTATGATGAACAGAGGTGTTTGGATCAAATCTGGACGTAGCGATGAACTTGTCTTTTAGATCAACCCGATCAACAAGTGATCTGCCCACGAGAAAGCTTCTGTTCGAAACGAATCGAAGAACAGATGCAAAGAAAACACGACGATGTCGTAAGGTGGTATTGAAGACCTACCTTACGTTCTTCTTGGTCTCGCGGTCCTTCTCTTAGAAAGACAGATCGTTGGGCTCCCTTCCGGCGATCTTCCTTGACTGAACTCCGGTGATGGGCTTACTCGGCGAGTTGGGGCTAGGGCCCTAAGTCGTCGGCTTAGGAGTTGGAAAAGAAGTTTTTGGTTTCGGCCAGAGGTTCTGGGTTCTATTTATAATTGGGAGAAGAAGAGTCCTATTCTGATTGTATCTCGAATAAGAGTCCTATTCAGATTATCGTTGAATCTTAACAACTTATATCCAGTTGATTTGGTGCGGTAACATCGTGGAATTCAGGTCGGTTTCTCCTCCGTACCGGTATTTCTACGCGTACAGAATCCAAAAACCGCTCCAGAACTCGTTACCTCCTCGGTGATGAGCTCCGGAAGCTCTACGTGTCCATCGGGGTCCTGGTCTCCCCTTTTTCCGCAGAGACGAGCTCCGGTTGTGCCGCGTGTCAAGCGAGCGAAACCTCCCTTCTCCTTTGGAGGTGAGCTCCGCGTGCGCTACGTATCTGGCGGTCGGGACCTCCTCTCTTATTCGAAGGTGGCTCCGGGTGTGCCACGTATCCATTCCAGACCTCCCTCTCTTCGGAGGTGAGCCCCGTGAATGCCACGCGTCAAGTAGCGCCGGACTTTCCTTTTTCCCCAGAGACGAGCTCCGAGGTAAACACGTGTCCAACAGTGACGGACCTCCCGGAGATAAGCTCCAGTGATGACGCGTGTCCAATAGAACCGGACCTCTCGGAGGTGAGCTCCGAGATCGACACGTATCTCGCGTGACTGGTCCTCTAATTTCCGCGGTGACTAGCTCCGAAGGTGACATGTGTCCTGCGGAAATGCCTTTGCTTCTTCCGTAGAGGCTAGCTCCGGGGCAACACGTGTCCCTCAGGGTCGGACCTCTCCTCCTTTGCGAAGATGAGCCCCGAGCCTGCCACGTAGCCAGTTTAGCGGCGTACCTCTCCCCACTTTGCAGGGATGAGCTCCGAACACGCCATTTGGCCAGCGGGCCGCGGAAGTTATCTTCGCCGCTCTCTGCGAACTGGATTCGGCTTTTATTGGCTATCTCTTTGATATTTTTCTCTGTTCCTACTTCTCTTAAAATGTTTTCTCTCCATGAAACATGAATATATGCTGAAATCAGAAATGAGGGTGTCACACTTAGTCACTCTTGCGTGTCAAACAAGTAATGAAGTCATGGCCTAAACACCGGTACGAAATGAGATAATCAGCTTGCCATACCATTATTTCTGGCATGTGTTTAGAACAAAAAGTGCTTAGGACAAGAGAACAAAGCACGATCCTTAACTGACCAAGAGGGGCTACATCCTAGCCCCCCTCTCAATCCACAAGTTCATCATCTTTCACATTTTATTCCATATCCAAGTATTAAGTTCTAAGCTCGCGAATGGTGGTGACCTTGCCACCAATTCAACTTCTACCGGTCTAATTAAGCATAGCTAAGCATGATACTTTGCAAATTAAAAATCAACACATATCTGTCCCAACAGACTCAGCAAGGAGTGGGTTTGATCAAGACTGACCACACCTTACACCTAGTGCTTGATAATGCATGCATAAACAACAATACTAGATTCATTCACCACTTGTATAAAAATAGCAGGATCAAGATGCATAGATGCTTGACTTCAAATACTGTAATATCCTCTGCAGGATTAGTGTCCACAAAATTGTTCTCCCAAGCTGCACCCGTGTCAGTCTCCAACGGTTCGTTCGCTAAACAAAGAAATATGCACCATATGAGAATGAGTGGCATGATGCAATGCATAATGCAGCTTGTATGAAACTTTGCAGTATGATATACCATAAAGTCATGAACATAATGCAAAAAGAATTACTAAATTTGGAGATTGCTAGCTCAGGTTATTACTAAAATATTGTCAATCTGTCAGGATTCGGGCAAATCGGGTGCATTCATACCATTATGTGGAGCTCGAAATTTTCCAAGGCCTTATTGGACCAGAGGACATTTTTAATTGATAATGGATGTTAAAAGATGATGTTTGGCTCTGGTACCACATTGAATTTAGCTCTAGTTAATACATTATTTTTCTACAACTTTTATCAACATAACCAAGATAAATGTGGAAATGGTGTTTATACTGCATGAATAAAGTTGGAATTTCGCAGGTACAATTTATAACCCTAAACAAGAGTTTATCACAGGTTTTGGTATTTTCTCATTCATATAAATTGCATGAGAAGAATAACAAATTTCAGTCATTGTAGAAAGGATTAGGGTGGCTATCACATTTAAATGGATATTAACAGCATGCAACACTCCTAATGATTAATCTGAAACATAAGGAGGCTCTCAGAACAAGTTTTACCATTTTATAACTCTTATTTCATTTATCATGGTTTAAACCTTATCAATCACTAGAAAATACAGATCTTGCAATTTTTTCACACACAACCTGAGCTGCAAAATGTCATATACATCAGATGCAGTGGATAGAACCTACATGGAAAGCTCAATACCACAGGATCTGAAATAGTGAGTGAAAAGCATGAAGAAAATATGGAAAAGTAATTTTTGTGGCATATCTGGGCTTAAACATGACATGAATGTTGTTGACGTGCATAGATCTTATGATTAGTGTTCCAACAAAATTTATATCATTTTTTTGAGTTGTATTAAATTTACTATGGATTTTACATTATGCATGTTTAATCTGGTGCACAGAAATGAATTTCCAGTGGACAAATCAAAAGACCATCAGCATCTTCAACCCCTGGTCTGCAAGAACAGCCATGGGAAGGGAGAAACACTGGGAAAAATAGGGGAAAATGCAGTGAGGGGATCACCTTTGCTAGAGAAAGCTTACCCCAACTGAGATTTGCAACAGAAGCTTGGGTTGCCGTAGCAATGATGAGCTGCAGGACCTTCTTGGGTGCAGAACATAGCAACGAGGAGGAGAGAGTTCAGGTGAGACAAGAAGAAATGAGGAAGGGTCCTCCTCGCTGCTCTTAGAGACAGGTCTTAAGGAGGGGCAGCTAAACAGGTAGACACTCACGCCAGCCATGCTGACAGGTGGGTCAAGTTTCTTTATGCTTTTTTAAAAATTTATCAATGCTGATTCAATATTTCTCTAATAAATTAAGTTTTGGTGCTCAGAAAATTATGAAACTTTGTGTGGGCCTAGGACTGGTTATAAGGAATAACTTTTGTTATTACAACTTTTTCTGATTCTCCATAGAATTGAAACTACAAATCTGGCAACATAGGTGGTTTTGAAACTTTGCTGAATTTTTACCTGCTGTAAATTTCTCTGTAAAACCTTGGGAAAATAACCAAAATTTATCTTTCATCATGCAGAATGTAAAATATTTTTTTGGTACACTTTAGGGGAATGATTTGGGTTTCTTCACAAAAATTAACCGGGCCATATTTTACTTATGAACCTTAATTTGAAGGAATCTAATTGCTGATTGCAAAATTTGTTATTGGCACTCCTTTACTCTAAGATTGAGCTACTGAATAATTTAACAAATTGGGGTGTGACAAGTCTCTCCACTTTAAAAGAACCTCGTCCCGAGATTCAGCAACTAAGGGAAAGGCGAGACTGCCGACAAGATGAGATCGAACAAAGTTTTAAGACAACGGTGATAGAGTAGCAAGAAATCCTCAACCATCTCCATGCTAAGTCTCCGAAACTCATGACAAAGTGTGTTCATTCGGGCTTCAATGGTTAAGCAATTGCAATGGCTCTTACGGCTCAAGTCATCGACAACAACATTCGCATTACCGAGATGGTAATGTATCTCGGAATTGTAGCCCTTAATCAGCTCCAACCATCGTCTTTTGTTTTACCAAGGAGATAATTGCGTCAAATTTTTAGAGCATGAACAACAGCGGCAAGCTAAAGATCATGGGTAGGATAATTCTCTTCATGACGCTTTAGTTGACGGGAGGCATAAGCAATGACCCACCCTTCTTGCATGAGAACACAACCAAGTATGTGAGGCATCACAATAAACATTGAAGCTATTATTGACATCGGATTGAGCAAGAACGGGGGCTGTTGTGAGAAGAGTTTTTGTAGTCTGAAAAGCTTGCTCACAATCTGGTGTCCACTCAAATTTAACTCCTTCTTGCAGCAGCTTGGTCATGGGTTTTGCAGTTCTAGAGAAGTCCTTGATGAAATGACGGTAATAACCAGCAAGTCCAAGGAAACTTCGGATTTCAGTGATATTAGAGGGCTGCTTCCAACCAAGAACTTGCTCAACATTGGAAGGGTCGACCGCGGTACCATGCCCAGAGATGATATGCCCAATAAAAGCCACTTCATGCAACAAGAACTCATATTTACTAAACTCGGCATAAAGATGATGTTCTATCACAACATGAAGATGGTGTGCATGCTCTTCCTTGGTCTTGGAGTAAACAAGAATATCATCAACGAAAACCACAACAAAGACATCAAGTTCCTCCATAAAAATGTTGTTCATCAGGTACATAAAGTGCACCGGAGCATTTGTGAGGCTGTAAGACATAACAAGAAACTCATAGAGACCATAACGGGTAGAGAAAGCAGTTTTTGGAATGTCCTGTTCTCTGATTTTAATTTGATGGTACCCCAATCGCAAATCAATCTTGGATATGAAATGAGCACCAGCAAGTTGGTCAAAGAGAATATCAATCCTTGGAAGTAGATACTTATTCTTGATGGTGATGGCGTTCAACGGACGATAGTCAACACACATGCACAATGTGTCATCTTTCTTCTCGACAAAGAGAGCAGGACAACCCTAAGGAGATGAGTTTGGGTGAATTAAACCCTTGTCAAGAAGTTCCTTTAAGTGTTTCTTCATTTCAGTTAACTCTTCGCTTGACATTGGGTATGGTCATTTAGAGATTGGGGCTGCTCTGAGTTCAAGTTCAATGGCAAACTCAACGGCCCGGTCAGGTAGCATATCCGGTAACTCGTCAGGAAAAACATCCGGGTATTCACACACCACTAGAATGGAGGATAACTCTAGAATGGCTGCACCTTTCAAATGGTGAAGTCTGTTACAACCATTTTCAAGATGGAAAGAGAATCGCCCACCGGAAGGATTTTTGAGAGAGACCAATCGGGAAGCAACATGAATGACAACATCAAAATGCTATAACCGAAGAAGAAACTCAAACCGGCAACAACGATGTAACTTGCAAAACATTACATGATTTGAAATGGCTGATATGGGTAGTAAGAAAAGATCATAAACTATCTCAAGGACATATTATTATACTAGAAAATCACCATGATATAGTTCATAGGTCAATATATATTTTTGGAATCTGTCGAAATCACAACTGAACATGATACGTTCTAAGCTGCATTCGTATAAACGATTCTATTTTAGAGCAAACATCAACAATTTTTCTCAAGTTATGATAACATTTGACATGTTTATGAGATGCTGTGCAACAATGTAAATATGTGTGAACGACATGCACATGATTCGCACTATCATCCCTCACACGAATAACTCTCACCCACCAAATTAGCATCAACAAAATAAACAACCAAAGTTAAGGAAATCTGCATACACGGGCAATTTTGACAATAGCGTCCTCTACCTGCATATCGTGTTCTGCACCCTATCCAAGGAGTTGGGTGGCTGCTAAGCATAAGTAGGAATGACTTACAAGTTCACTAACCCCAATTATGGTGAGAGTAGCACATAACTATTAGGTTATAATAATGTGAGCAACAAAATACATTTTAAGACAAAGTAAGAAGAAAAATTCAGAAACCTCTTAATTTCAAATTTTAGTTGCTTTATTGAGGTTGCAAGTTTTAATACCCGGGTTGCTAATAAAGTTTTAACGGGTATATTTGTGTAACCTTGCTCTGATGCCATGCCGTGAGGAACCGTCCAAGTTGAATCCATATTAGAGGCATTAGACCGCTGTCCATCAACGGCACGCGAGCTCAAATGCCACCAATATAAAATCCAACTCTGGTAGTGACGCGGCCCCACGGCTTCGTCGAGCCAGGATCACGCTGAGGGGTGCTACGTTGCACAACACCGGATACCGCACATCAAATATACAAAGCGGAAGCAAAGTTTTATTACATAAACCAGTTTATGAACATTTTTACAATAAAATAAGTTCAGTCTACACTCGCGGGCGTAGACTACACATCAAGTTCACGTTCATCCCATGAACATGTCCCCGCTAGCACGATTCCCACTCAACGGGTTCCCCTCCTGGGGTTCCATCTCTTCCTCGGGAGTCCCTTCCACATAAACCCCTGCAAAAGCTTCAAACACAAGCAGTGAGCATGATGGCTCAGCAAGTCTGACCCGTCTCTCCTATACATCAAACTTCTACATGAATGGTTTTAGGGTACATGAGGTAAAATAAGTTGCAAAGGACTCGCCTAATTATTTGAACCTTACATTCAAGTTTTAGCAGCAGGTTGTGGAGAACATTATGCTAAGGCACATGAGAGAGCCGCGATCAAACAAGAAACACATTTCTCTAATGTACTTTTCCCAAAGTTGAAAAGAACTTTAATTAGCTCTAAGCTACCACAAGACATTAACAAGCAATGTATATCTTTCAAATCAGCAAACTTTTAACATGTATCTAGCCTGTTCTTTCTACGTCACGGTAAATTGAACAAGTGGTACACATTGACTGCGAGGGACGGTGATTATAATCGATTTACACCTGCAGGGTTACCCGAATAACCCGTTACATACGCCCGTACTCAATGTTGCCTACAGCAACCATCACGGACGTCGTACGCAACCACCTTTCACCCGTCAGCCAAATATTGAACCAGTCCTATCGTCCCGAGCAAGATGTCTCTATGCGCGCATCTGCAGTGCCGCCATCCGATTTACACCTCAAGCTCTCAACCTACCCTTTGAACGACAGACAATGCCTCAATACCCAGCTACCCAAGTTACAACGTTTCCCGGTTCCCATATAGCGGTAGGTCTTCGGTACTGTTCTAGCTTGTTCAATAGGCCCACACACGGCTCGGTCCTCAATCGACACAAGCGGAGCTATGGCACCCAGGCCTCAAAGTCCTGCTACCCTTACTCTTCGCTCGGTCTCATTTTTCTTGCCATGTGTTTCTTTTGCTATCTTTACCCGAGCAATGTGCCTCCAACCTATTCTCACGAGTAGTTCCAACTACTCGACTTGTACCAAATCATACACTATCTTAGCATTGCAGTAGCTAATGAGATTTTCAAACCTAATCCCAACCCATGGTTTTCTTGGCTATGCATTTGGGTTTCAAACAAGACTCTAATGCAAGAATTAAGTGGGTGCTCAAAGTAAGTTCTAAAAATAGTAAAATTTGTAAAAAGGGTTAATGCAAACCGGAGCTTGCCTTGCTACTCTTGGTCGTAGGCTAGCTGTTCCTCTGGAGTGACGAAGTCTAAGACTTCGGGTTCCTCCTCAACCTTAGCGACTGCATATGATAAATACAAATATGTGTCAATTTAAATGCATTTGAATTGAAGTTAAACTTGTGAGAGTTATAAGTCTTGCTAGACAGACCCAATGACTCTAAATTTCTTACTGTGTTTTGCATACAACCTAAACAGAGATTTGGCCAAGTTTTATAAGCTCATTTGAGCCCTCCACAAATAATTATGTACTTGGTTTTAATTGGAGCTCCTAGGGTGTTTTAGGGATTTTCATGGAGCAATCCATGACTTTCTGAAAACTAGATTTTCAGAGGGTTCTAGTAGAGTTGGTCTCACTTAATTTGAAGATTCCTAGCTAAAGATATGAGCTAAACAATTTCAGAGAAATTCTGAAAATGTTTCTAGACATTTTCTATTTTCTCTGGAACAGTTTTATTAATCACACCATTAGGTGGATCAAATGAGCTCAAATGGATCTGAAATTTTTATTGTAGCTCAGGGATATTCTGGTGAACATCCTAGCCAAATTTCAGAATTTTCCTCCAAAGGGTTCTCCAGTTAAAATTCTAAATGTTTTAAATTTTGAAGAATTATTTCTAGAGAAATAAGGATTTTCATAGAGTGAAACTTGATTTGTTGGAATGTACTCAGAGAGATGAATCCAAAAAAATTTTGTTCACTTGATTTTGAGTTTCCTAGCCAAAGTTATGTGGGTTGAAGTTTGAACTAAATCTGAAAATCGGGGAAATGTTTAAATCTGCCGGTGAGTCCACGGAAACACGTGTCGGATGCTGAACCGACGACACACGGGGCTACATGTTTAATTCCCGCTGCCACAGTCGATCCGCACCCACAGACGATCCAATCGCCCGGTTTTCTCCCACTGACAGCAGGCCCGGCTCGGTCGTCTTCTACCTCGTGCCTCCCGCGCGGTAGCGCCGCGAGGTCGCCGGAGCACCGCCGAACTCGATCGTCCGGTCAGCTCCCAAGCTCTAACTCGCCGCCAGCCCCTAATTTGGTGCGCTGAACATGTTGGAAGGGTTTCTCCTCATCGACGTTGGCTCTAACCGAGCTCGCGATGGTGCGGCGGCATGGGAATAGTTCGGTGACGTCGCTCCAACGTGCTAGCCTACCACAAGCCCTGTGGAGTGGCTCTACAGCACCAGTGGTGGCTCGGGAAACTCGGCATGGTGGTGGCTCGGCAAACTCGCCATTGAGTCTAGTCCCTGTGTGTGATGTTTTTGTGGAACCGAAACGAGAACCAAACAGAAATTTTAAAGTTTCTTACCCGACGTTGATGCACCGGTTGGAAAACTTTGCACCGGATGGAAGCAAACTGCAAAATTCACCGTCGACGCTCAACCTCTCAGCTCAAGCTTTGGAGGTGAGCTGTAGGAGGTCCTTGCGCGTACAGAAGTAGCTTTGCTTGGCCGTGACAAGCCCGGGTTGAGGCTGCCCATGAGAGCACCTCCTCTCGGTTTTGTGTTGGCCCCTGCAGATAGGCGTGATTCTCGGTGTATGGAGCAAGAGCTCACTCGGTGATGGTTTGAGGGGGTTGTGGAGAGTAATGTGGTGCCGTTTTGCTGCTCAGCCGAGGCTCACACGCAATCTTGGCGGGTGGCCGAAGATCGGAGGAGTAGCGGCTGCTCTGTTCAGTTTCTTGCGCGAGGGAGCAAAGACTGATCGGTTCTGCCTTCGACCGGCTCGGCTGCGGGGATAAGGGGAAGGGGGCGACGTCGGTTGACGCAGCCCAGCCCGAGCAAGAGCTGTCCCGGTGATCAGCTCGGTGGCGCTCTCGGATGAAGCCCGAGAAACCGAGTGCCCTGTCTTCAGTCGGTTGAAATGTTTAGTGAGGCTGAAATGTGGGTCCCACTCCAGTTTTAACCTCTGAAACAGTAATCCCCCTAATACCCTCTAGAATTTGAATTATCTACCAAATGCCCATTTGAAGTTGATAGAATTCAAATTGTGAAGTGTTTGAATAAATTTTCAGTACATATGCAGTTTGAAATTCAATTTGAGTTTGAATTTGCTAAACTTAGCTCATGTCACGATTAACTCCAAATGGAGTGAAAATTGGTGTGTGAGCTCACAAAAATGTGCTGAGTAAGAATCTGCCTACCACTTTTGAACTTATGGCATGGAAGTAGTTTGAATTTGAATTTGAGTTCAAACTAACCTTTTTCTAGTTATACTCAAAAATACCTCAAAAAGGTTTTGGATTTAGGTGAAATTTGGCCTGAGCATTCCTAGCAAGGTGTAGGAGTTTTTCATATGCCCAGCCCCTATATGATGCATGTGGTAAATGCCACTTTTGCATTTTGTGATGACCATGTTGATGTTGTTTACTTGCTCTTCAAATGTATTCATAAAGTTTCCTCAAATGTGGTGTGTGTATGGTGTGATGAACACTTTGAATGTGTGCAAAAAATTAGGCCCTTACATTCCCCTCCCCCTTAAAAGAATCTCGTCCCAAGATTATAAGGTGAAAATGAGAGAGAGGACGGTGGAAGATTACCATATATGCGACATGAAAAAGTCTGGTAGTTAGTGCGAAGAAATACTTCGCTCTCCCATGTCGCTTCATCTACGGAGTGATTACTCCATAGAACTTTGTAGAACCACAACGTATGGTTGTGTGTGGTTCGGGCCTTTTCATCAATGATCTGAACCTGTTCCTCCTGATAAGTGAGATCCGGTTTAAGTTCCTAAATATCCTCTAGCTGAATGGTACTTGATAGCTTTAGACACTTCCTCAGCTGGGAAATGTGAAAGACGTCGTGCACACCGGAGAGTGCTTCTGGTAATTTCAGCCGGTATGCTACTGATCCACATCTTTCTGTAATCTGAAATGGACCGATGAATCGGGGTGCTAACTTCCCTCTCACCCCGAATCTGTTCACGCCCTATATTGGAGATACACGTAATCCCCAACTTCGAATTGTAACTGGCGTCTTCTCCGGTCCGCATACAGTTTTTGTCGGGATTGGGCGGCTTTTAGGTTCGCTTGAATCAGCCGAACCTTTTCCTCCACATTGTTGACAAGATCAATCCCGAAGGTGACCCTTTCACCAGACTCACACCAATTCAGTGGTGTGCGCCATTTTCTCATGTATAGCGCCTCGTAAAGCGCCATCTTGATGCTGGATTGGTACCCATTGTTGTACGAGAACTCGGCTAACGGTAAGTGATCATCCCAATTCTTACCGTGGTTGATAGCGCAAGCTCGTAGCATATCTTCTAAAATCTGATTTACCCACTCGGTTTGCCCATCCGTCTGGGGGTGGTACGATGAACTACGGATCAGCTTCGTCCCCAATGCAGCATGTAGATGCTCCCAAAAATGGGACACAAATAAAGTGCCCCGGTCCGATATGATGGTGCGGGGTATGCCGTACAAGCATAGGATCCGTGAGATGTACAATTCAGCATACTTCTTGGCGTTGTAGTTTCTGTTGACAGGGATGAAATGGGCAACTTTGGTGAGCTGGCCGACGATCACCCACACAGAATCATGCTTCTGAAAAGTGGTGGGTAAACCGACGATGAAGTCCATGCTCACATCTTCCCACTTCCAAGCAGGAACGCTCAGTGGTTGTAGTAGTCCCAGTTTCCTCATGTGATATGCCTTCACCCTTCGACATGTATCACACTCGGACACGTACTTTGCGATCTCCCGCTTCATCCATGTCCATCAAAACATGCTTCTGACTTCTTGATACATTTTGTTGCTGCCAGGGTGAATAGAAAACTTTTACAAGTGAGCCTCATCAAAGATTTTCTTCCGTAACTCTGGATTACAGGGTACGACGATCCGGTCCTTGAAGCATAGGACGCCGTCTCCGTCTTTCCAGAAACATTTCAGCTCCCCACTGTCTACATGTCTCCGCAAATGCGACATCCCCTTGTCATGTTTCTGATCTGCCGCTATCTCTTCATGGATGGTGGGGATCAAAGCTAAATTGTAGAGAGCTCCATGTGGAATCACATGCAATGGTGGCTCACTCTCTTCCAACGGGGTGATGGTCAGATTGTTGGCGTGTGACTTGTGACTCAGCGCATCCGCCACTACGTTTGCTTTGTGGGGGTGATAATGGATCTCTATTTTGTAATCCTTTATCAACTCCAACCATCTTTGCTGCCTTATGTTCCGCTCTTTCTGAGTGAATATGTACTTGAGGCTTTTGTGGTTGGTATACAAATGTATGAGGTTACCGAGTAGGTAGTGCCTCCACATTTTAAGTGCGAGCACCACGGCAGCGAGCTCCAAGTCATGAGTTGGATAATTATGCTCATGGTTTCTAAGCTGTCATGATCCATACGCGACCACTCTTCGGTCTTGCATCAGCACACATCAGAGCCCAATGCCGGATGCATCGCAGTACACATCGAACGGTTTTGTTGTGTCTGGCTGTGCCAAAACCGGTGCTAATGTTAGGTGCTTCACTAATGCCTTGAACGCTGCTTCACATGCTGGACTCCAAACATATTTGGTAGCCTTCTTCAGCAGCCCTGTCATAGGCTTGGCAATCTTCAAGAAGTTCGGAATGAACCTCCGATAATATCCCGCGAGTCCGAGGAAACTCTGTACCTCATGAACAGTTCTCAGGGACTTCCAATTCAGCACTTGTCTGATCTTACTTGGGTCTACAGCGATGCCCTCCACTGAGATAATATACCCAAGAAAAGGCACTTGCGATATCCAGAATTCGCACTTGCTGAATTTCGCGTATAGCTTGTGATCCCGCAGCCGTTGCAAGACTATACGCAGATGCTTCTTGTGTTCTTCCCCCGACTTGGAATATACCAACATGTCGTCGATGAAGACAACGGCAAACTTGTCCAGCTCTGGCATGAATACCAAGTTCATCGAGTACATGAAGTGAGCTGGAGCATTGGTGAGGCCGAAGGACATGACCAGGTACTCATAAAGTCTGTACCTCGTCGAGAAAGCCGTCTTCCGAATATCCTCAGCCCTTATTTTAATCTGATGGTACACGGATCTTATGTCCATCTTGGAAAAGATCTTTGCTTTGACTAACTGATCAAACAACATGTTGATCCGTGGCAACGGGTACTTGTTCTTGATGGTTACGGCGTTTAGTGGACGATAGTTCACGCAAAGCCGCAACGTCTCGTCTTTCTTCTTCACAAATAATGCCGAACAGCCCCATGGTGAGGAGCTCAGCCTAATAAAACCCTTCTCCAGCAGGTCCGTTAACTGCCTCTTCAGTTCAGCCAATTCATTGGGCGCCATCTTGTACGGCCTTCGGGATATTGGCATGGTTCCCGGTGCAAGTTCAATCTTGAACTCCACCTCTCTATCGGGCGGCATCCCTGGTAAATCATCCGGGAACACGTCAGGGAACTCACGGACTACTGGAATATCTTCCAATCTGATGGTCGTGGACTGATATACACTTGGATGTTTTATTTCTGGACTGTCCAGAAATAATGAATGTGACTCGTGCATTTCTGAGTGTAGATGCACGACTCGGAGGACGGTGTCTAAAACAGCACCGTGGCGGGTTAACCCCGACATCCCTAGGATGACATAGACCTTCTGTCCCTCTAAAACTATGAGAGACGTAGGGTACACTCTACCCGCTAAGCATAATGGTACTTTAGAAACCATCATGCCCACCCGGTGAACAAATCACATATGGACTTTTGGTGGGTAGTATTTGCATGCTGTCTTTTGCAATAAAAGCTTGGCTAACAAAATTATGTGTGGCGCCTGAATCAAATAATACTATGGCGGGATGCTGGTGGAGTTGGAACATACCCGCAAGGATTGGCTCTCCCTCCGGCACGTCCTCTATGGCAAGTTGGTGGACAGTGCCGGGCCTACGGTTTGCCCGCCGCGCATTAGTGGGCTTCCGGGACTTATTCCTCCCCGGGAACTGTGGAGCCACTCCGCCGCCTTGCCTCTCAAGACAGTTGTTGGCGAAGTGTCCTGGTCGACCACATTTGTAGCATGTGGCTGCTGCCTGGCCGGTGCTTGGGGGACGAAAGCCCGGCATGCGCTGCTGAGGTGCATACGCACGGGGCATCGCCCGCTGCTGCTGTTGTTTCTGCAGAGGTGGTGCTTGCAGTGCCGGCCTGACTGCCGGTGGAGAATATGGCCGACTGCTGAATGGCATCGGCCTCTGTGGTGGCTACCAGCGTGGACACGATGATGGGCGATTCACCATCCGATATTTTTGAGAAGGAACACATCCTTCTCTGCTGCTTTGTAGCGCGCTTCGCTTCCTCTCCGCCACCGCTAACTCCTTGCCGGAGTCCTCCTGATTAATCACAGCATCAATGATATCATTCAGGCTGCCACGATTGAACATCGCCAGCTTGTCCTTCAGGAGCGGGTTAAGCCCATGGTAGAAATGACCCTGCAACTTCTCGTCGGTATCGGCGTGATAAGAAGTGTAGAGTGCAAGATCATTGAACGCACTGTAGTATTCCAGCGTGTTCCTGCTTCCTTTCTGTAGGCGTAGGAACTCCTGCATCTTCCTCTTCATAATACCCGGCAATATATGATAGGCCCTGAAGGCCGTCCTGAACTCCGCCCAGGTCATAACTCGCTCGGTGGGTTGCGAGGCGCAGAAATTCGCCCACCAAGCACTCACGGATCCCTGAAGCTGTTGGATCGCGAATTGAGTATTGCGCTGCAAACTCACTTGGAGCAGCCCGAACTTCATCTCCATCGTGCGGAGCTAGTTGTCCGCATCGATGGGTTCATCCGCCCTTGAGAATACCAGGGGATGAGTAGCCAGAAAATCGGAGTAGGAGCTTTGTTGGCGCTCCTCGCGATCTTGACGCCTCTCTAGTCGAGACGTATCCGCAATAAGGGTTTGCAGCAATTCGGTGTGCTGCTGATGAGAACCCGCCATCGCTGCCATGATGTCAGCCAAAGTAACCGTTGGCGGTGGCGGTGGCGGTTTTTGCTGTTGCTGTTGTTGTTGTCCCGAGGAATCCTCGGGAGGCTGTTGGGAGGTCTCTCCCCCCTGAATGGAACCCCCAACGTATGGGTTGGCATGAGTGCGAGTCATTCTGAAATTCAAAACAGCAGCGATCAGCACATGTCATACTTAAAATTCCATATGAAACAGTAGGTATTTAAGTGACACATGAAAAACTTGCAAAACATTCACATATATTGTTAAAGCATAAACTTTATACAAGATACATTATTCTCGGTTCTCTGAGAAGTCGTGCTCATGTCGTCACTACCTATACATATACTACTGTCTACACGACATGTCACCGATTACAAAAGTTTTTGTTACATCACCCTTGCTGCCCTACTTGGCAACGGTAACCTCCTACCTGGAGTAGAACTCGACCTGCTGCAGGTCATCCTCCTCCGCTACCTCTGCTGGTGGCTCTGGGTCCATGACCTCCTCTTCCGGTTCAGGTTCCCTCATTGCCGGAAGACCCAAAACCACGGGTACGGCACCTACCACCGGTATGCCCATTACCGGAGGTACGAGGTCCTGCAACGCGTGCTCCTCGTCCATGGCTTGGTTGTAGTACTCTTCCCATCCTTGCCCCTCCTCAATAGCGTCATCACGCTCTTGAGTGAGGACCTCATTCTGCTGCGTCAAGGCTTGCACTTGCTGTTGCAAAGCCGTTATGTCGACGCGGCTTTTCTTTTTCGCCTTCTTCAGACGATGCAACTGATTGTGTTGCTCATTCAGTCGCTTTATCATCAGAAGGAGCACATTGCGGAGTGCACTGTGTGCACTGTTGAAATGGTCTCTACGTCTGGTGCTCTCCTTGAGCTTTACAGCAAGACAATCCATATGAACAGCTTGGCTGTCCATCATGGCTTTCCCTGCTCTCAACTGGAGGCTGAGGTTTGCCTACGCGGGGTTGTACCTTGGGCAACCCGGATCTGTTGCCTCCATATACCTTTCCCCCCACACATGAGTAGCTCGTCCCTCCACCGGAACGAGTGCGTATGGGATGCCCTCCATAGCTCTCACGTGTAGTAGGCAGAAACGCGACATGGTGCCGCGAGCTGCCACTTGCAACATTCCCTCCGGCTGTCTACCCCTCACCGTGATGGTGAACGGCACCCAACCGGGTGGCGTGGGTCCTGCAGGAACATCGACATGGATCGTCCATGTCTTGTTTCCCACCTCGCCTTCTTCCTTGGCGAGATACTGCGGCATCTCCACATATCCGAAATATTGAAGCATTTGCTTCAACACTTCCGAACAACCGCTGTGGTGAGAACAGTGGGATACCACCCACCCGTTCTCCAATCGTCTATCCGCTGTCATCTGTAGAAATATATTTGAGAAATGTCAAATATTTATTTGAACAGTAACCATTGAGTTATAACATAAAACATGTCATTGAACTCATAAAAACTGGAAACATAGTTCAAACTTTAAATAAACTTGACTACTGATCTGCTGTCCAAGATGACAGCCCCGACCAGTTTCCATTTCAACCTGATTTAGGCCATTCAAAAGCGAAACCAATTATGGATCTGAACATCAAAGTTAAAGCTAACTTCAATAGCTTTCCAGAAAGTATTTGCATGGCCTAATATCTGTCCTGGTTCAAAAGTTATGAGATGTCAAAGTTGACAGAATTTCTGGAGAAAATTGGACAGCACCTCCCTGCTTAAGGTACTGATTTGATCCAAGAATTCCAGTTAATTCTACACCAAATTTTACAAAACTTTCTGTTACAAAGTTGTAACACATTTCATGATCTTTTCCGAACTACCTCTATTACTATTTTCGGATTGTTATGCAGGAAGTTATGCTCAATTTACAGAGAGTTACAGAGAGTGTTTGCTCTGCCCTGTTTTCTGGACAGTTTCAACTCTACTGCATTTTTCGACTGGTTAAGGGATGAAACACCTCTGGCCATCCACAGAAAAGTTGTAAGGATATTGCAAAGCTTTCCAGAAATGTATCATATGACCCCAACCTCGAAAAAACTCAACCTCTAACCTCTGATTAACTTCAGCCTTATTTCAGTTGAAAACAGGGGACTCTGTCCTTAGTATCCTATAAGTTGAAAACTTGTTAACTTTGAATATCCTGATTAAGGGAAGGAGTTTACAACAAAATTTTAGTGCTATAGATTGAAACTTTTCAGTTTTACAATGAAGTTGCTCATTTAATGGGGTGTGACGTTGATGCGTCACCAGTTCATATCGGTACTACGTTCCTCACAAAGAAAAACCTATACCGGACTTAGCCGGCTTCATTAGTTCAGTGGCACTAAACGTCTCTCACACACTGATGCTACATGTCTACCGTTTCATGGTTAGACTACCTGCAAATAACTCATAGACTCGACAGACTCGGCTGCACACCGAGCCACGTATCCATACAGTTCATACACCCGGCCGTCATCACTCGCCCGGATGTTCTCAAGCCAAACATACCTTGAGATACGTGTTCACGTTACTGACCACGTGACGGGGTCTCCCAAACTTGCCCGAAGCACGCCAGAGAAAGGCGTTGCTCGAATATCCCAAACGACATGAAGAGTCGTAGAGGATATTAAAGCGGGTCGGGTTACCTGCCACCCGTGGGGCTCCACCCTTCAACTTGTGTGCACTGGTGGACAGCGCTTACATGCACCCCCCAAGACATAAAACATCCCGAGATGCACGATTTTTCCGACATAAGAAAATAGATTAGTATGCCACTTTCTATACACTAATAACATCCTTATATGGGCTACTAACTTGTTCCTCACCCATTTTTTGAAAAACATGACCTTTGTAGTGCGTTAAACCTCAAGCGAGCTCTGATATCATGCTGATGCGGTCCCACGGCCTCGTCGAGCCAGGGTCACGCTGAGGGGTGCTGCGTTGCACAGCACCGGATAACGCACATCAAAGATACAAAACGGAAGCAAAGTTCTATTACATAAACCAGTTTATGAACATTTTTACAACAAAATAAGTCCAGTCTACACTCACGGGCGTAGACTACGCATCAAGTTCATGTTCAGCCCGTGAACGTCCCCGCTAGCACGCACACACACTAACACGGCGGCGTGCACGACTCCAACTCGACGGGGTTCCCCTCCTGGGGTTCCGCCTCCTCCTCGGGAGTCCCTTCCTCATAAACCCCTGCAAAAGCTTCAAACAAAAGCAATGAGAACGATGGCTCAGCAAGTCTGACCCGTCTCTCCTATACATGAAACTTCTACATGAATGGTTTTAGGGTACATGAGGTAAAATAAGTTGCAAAGGACTCGGCTAATTATTTGAACCTTACTTTCAAGTTTTAGCAGCAGGTTGTGGAGAACCTTACGCTAAGGCACATGAGAGAGCCACAATCAAACAAGAAACGCATTTCTCTCATGTACTTTGCCCAAAGTTGAAAAGAACTTTAATTAGCTCTAAACTACCTCAAGACATTAACAAGCAATGTATATCTTTCAAATCAGCAAACTTTTAACATGTATCTAGCCTGTTCTTTCTACGTCATGATACAGTGAACAAGTGGTACTCACTGACCGTGAGGAACGGCGATTATAATCGATTTACTCCTGCAGAGTTACCCCAATAACCCGTTACGTACGCCCGTACTCAATGTTGACTACAGAAACCATCACGGACGTCGTACGCAACCACCTTTCACCCGTCAGCCAAATATTGAACCGGTCCTATCGTCCCGAGCAAGAGGTCTCTGCATGCGCATCCGCAGTGCCGCCAGCCGATTTACACCTCAAGCTCTCAACCTACCCTCTGAACGACAGGCAATGCCTCAATACCCTGCTACCCGAGTTACATTGGTTTCCCGGTTCCCATATAGCCGGTAGGTCTTCGGTACTGGTCTAGCTTGTTCAACAGGCCCGCACACGGCTCGGTCCTCAACCGACACAAGCGGAGCTATGGCACCCAGGCCCCAAAGTCCTGCTGCCCTTACCCTCCGCTCGATCTCATTTTTCTTGCCATGTGTTTCATTTGCTATCTTTACCCGAGCAATGTGCCTCTAGCCTATTCTCGCGAGTAGTTCCAACTACTCGACTTGTACCAAATCCTACACTATCTTAGCATTGCAGTAGCTAACGAGGTTTTCAAACCTAATCCCAACCTATGGTTTTCTTGGCTATGCATTTGGGTTTCAAACAATACACTAATGCAAGAATTAAGTGGGTGCTCAAAGTATGTTCTCAAAATAGTAAAATCTGTAAAAAGGGTTAATGCAAACCGGAGCTTGCCTTGCTGCTCTTGGTCGTAGGCTAGCTGTTCCTCTAGAGTGACGATGTCTAAGACTTCGGGTTCCTCCTCAACCTTAGCGACTACATATGATAAATACAAATATGTGTCAATTTAAATGCATTTGAATTGAAGTTAAACTTGTGAGAGTTATAACTCTTTCTAGACAGACCCAATGACTCTGAAATTCTAACTGTGGTTTGGATACAACCTTAACAGAGATTTGGCCAAATTTTATTTGCAGCAAAGTTCATTTGAGCCCTCCACAAATAATTATGTACTTGGCTTTAATTGGAGCTCCTAGGGTGTTCTAGGGATTTTCATGGAGCAATCCATGACTTTCTAAAAACTAGATTTTCAAAGGGTTCTAATATAGTTGGTCTCACTTAATTTGAAGATTCTTAGCTAAAGATATGAGCTAAACAATTTCAGAGAAATTCTGAAAATGTTTCTGGACATTTTCTATTTTCTCTGGAACAGTTTTATTAATCACACCATTAGGTGGATCAAATGAGCTCAAATGGATCTGAAATTTTTATTGTAGCTCAGGGATATTTTCGTGAACATACCAGCAAAATTTCAGATTTTTCCTCCAAAGGGTTCTCCAGTTAAAATTCTAAACAGTTTAAACATTGAAGAATTAATTTCTGGTAAAATAAGGATTTTCATAGAGTGAAACTTGATTTGTTGGAAAGTACTCAGAGACCTTAATTTAACAAAATTTGGTTTAGTTTGGAATTTCCTAGCCAAAGTTATGTGGCTTTGAAGTTTGAACTAAATCTGAAAATTGGGGAAATGTTTAAATCTGCCGGTGGGTCCATGAAAACACGTGTCGGGTGCTGAACCGATGACACACGGGGCTACAGGTTTAATTCCCGCGCTGCCACGGTCGATCCACGCCCACAGACGATCCAATCACCCGGTTTTCTCCCACTGACAGCGAGCCCGGCCCGGTCGTCTTCTACCTCGCGGCTCCCGCGCGGTAGCACCGCCGAGGTCGCCGGAGTACCGCCGAACTCGATCGTCCGCTCAGCTCCCGAGCTCTAACTCGCCGCCAGCCCCTAATTTGGTGCCCTGAACACGTTGGGAGGGTTTCCCCTCATTGACGTTGGCTCTAACCGAGCTCACGATGGTGCAGCGGCTCGGGAAGAGTTCGGTGACGTCGCTCCGACTTGCTAGCCTGCCACAAGCCCTGTGGAGTGACTCTACAGCACCAGTGGTGGCTCGGGAAACTCGGCATGGTGGTGGGCAGGTCTGGGAATAGCTCGAAGGTGGGTCTCACCGTGCGCCTGATGCTTCCCGAATAAGCCGCCGTTGGAAAACTTGGAAATACGTCGTGCACAGGGGTTTTCATGCTAGGGGTTGTGAAGCTAACTTATGCGCCATTGAGTCTAGTCCCTGTGTGTGAAGTTTTTGTGGAATCTAAACGAGAACCAAACGGGAATTTTAAAGTTTCTTACTCGAAGGTGACTTTGAACCGGCTGGAAGCAAACTGCAAAATTCGCCGTCGACACTCAACCTCTCAGCTTAAGCTTCAGAGGCGAGCTGTGGGAGGTCTTTGCGTGTCCAGAAGTAGCTTTGCTTGGCCATGACAATCCCGGGTTGAGGCTGCCCACGAGAGCACCTCCTCTCGGTTTTATATCGGCCGCTGCGGAAAGGTGTGATTCTCGGTGTATGGAGCATGAGCTCACTCGGTGATGGTTTGAGGGGGTTGGGGAGAGTCCTGTGATGCCGTTTTGCTGCTCAGCCGAGGCTCACACGCGAGCTTGGCGGGTGGCCGAAGATCTGAGGAGTAGCGGCTGCTCTTGTCAGTTTCTTGCGCGAGGGAGCAAAGACTGATCGGTTCTGCCTTCGACCGGCTCGGCTGCAGGGATAAGAGGAAGGGGGCGACGTCGGTTGACACAGCCCAGCCCGAGCAGGAGCTGTCCGGCGATTAGCTCGGTGGTGCTCTCGGATGAAGCCCGAGAAACCGAGTGCCCTGTGTTCAGTCGGTTCAAATGTTTAGTGAGGCTGACATGTGGGTCCCACTCCAGTTTTAACCTCTTAAATTAACTTCCCTCTACTGCTCTAAACAGTAATCCCCCTAATACCCCTAGAATTTGAATTTTCTACCAAATGCCCATTTGAAGTTGATAGAATTCAAATTGTGAAGTGTTTGAATAAATTTTCAGCACATATGCACTTTGAAATTCAATTTGAGTTTGATTTTGCTAAACTTAGCTCTTGTCAAGATTAACTCCAAATGGAGTGAAAATTGGTGTGTAAGCTCACAAAAATGTGCTGAATAAGAATATGCCTCCCACTTTTGAACTTATGTGATGGAAGTAGTTTGAATTTGAATTTGAGTTCAAACTAACCTTTTTCTAGTTATACCCAAAAATACCTCAAAAAGGTTTTGGATTTGGATGAAATTGTGCCTGAGCATTGCTAGCAAGGTGTAGGAGTTTTTCATATGCCTAGCCCCTATATGATGCATGTGGGAAATGCCACTTTTACATTTTTTGAGTTTATTCTCTAATGACCATGTTGATGGTGTTTACTTGCTCTTCAAATGTATTCATAAAGTTTCCTCAAATGAGGTGTGTGTATGGTGTGATGAACACTTTGAATATGTGCAAAAATTTAGGCCCTTACAGGTCCCTGATATGCTCTTAATCATCCCAGGATTACAGCATATCGGTCCACACTATTGCACACATCACAAGACAATAAATAAATTACAAGTTCAGAAAAATACCTGTTTAAATTGTGCACAAGTTGTGGTAAGCTTATGAAATTCATACATATCCTGTGAGCAATGTTGGAGAGAAGTTTCCTAAGTTTCCAAAAGCAACATGTTTAGATTTGAGGAAAACAAAATAAACTAGCACTGCACAGCAGAAGTCGACATTTTTTTGAAACAGCAAAAGTCCATCGGTGCCTGCCAACAACACCACCGGCTACGTCAAGAGAAAAACAGCAAGTTACTCCTCCCCATCGCCGGATTCAGCAGGGAAGAAGTAACCAAACACCATGGGTTTCTCACCTGCAAAACTCCAACAAACAAACATGAGTATGAAGGTACTCGCAAGACTTACTCATATGGTATATATAGCCCGACTCTAAGGAGTATGAATATGGCAGTGGCAAGGATATAATGCATAGTCAAAGACTTAATTTGCAAAAAGTAGTAATGGTTAATATGATAAGAAATTAATTATAAAGGAAAAGACTCGTGGGCAACTCATACTTATATTCCAACATACTGCAGCAAGTAAAATCTTTGAAACCTTGTGTCAAACATCCCACATTTCTGCTCAAAGACAGCAGCCATACACTCTCATTTCAATTGACCGTGAAGTTTCAATAACTATGATGAAGCTCAATGATCACTAAGCTTGATCATGACCGAGGTCGCGGCGATTCAAACCGATTATAAACCCTGCAGGGTAGTCCCAATGTACCCACACGACTTGAGGACCATACAACTCATGCGACCCGCTAAAGCCACATAAGCGGGTACTCATGTCAACCTTTCTCACACCCGTTCCCATGAGTTTGAACAATCATTACCATAAGGAGTACTATGGTCCTACAGACCCTTAGTCACTCGTGCATGTCAAACAAGTAATGAAGTCATGGCCCAAACACCGGTACGAAATGAGATAATCATCTTGCTATACCCTTATTTCCGGCATGTGGTTAGGATAGAAAGTGCTTAGGACAACGAGAACAATGCACGGTCCTTATATGATCAAGAGGGGCTACATCCTAGTCCCCCTCCCAATCCACAAGTTCATCATCTTTCAGATTTTATTCCATATCAGGGTGTTAAGTCCTAAGCTCATGAATGGTGGTGACCATGCCACCAATTCAGCTTCTACCGGTCTAAGCATAGCTAAGCATGACACTTCGCAAATTAAAAACCAACACAGATCTGTCCAAACAGACTCAACAAGAAGTGGGTTTGATCAAGACTGATCATACCTTACACCTAGGGCCTGACAATGCATAAACAACAATACTAGATTCATTCACAACTTGTATAAAAATAACAGGATCAAGATGCATAGACGCTTGCCTTCAAATACAGTAATACCCTCTGCAGGATTACTGTCCATAAAACCGTTCTCCCAAGCTGCACCCATGTCACTCTTCAACGGTTCGTTCACTAAATAAAGAAATATGCACAGTATGAGAATGAGTGCCATGATGTGATGCATAAGGCAGCTTGTATGAAACTTTGCAGTATTATAGACCATAAAGTCACGAACATATTGCAAAAAGAATTACTAAATTTGGAGATAGCTAGCTCAGGTTATTACTAAAACATTGTCGGTCTGTCCGGAATCGGGCAAATCGGGTGCATTCATACCATTATGTGGAGTTCAAAATTTTCAAACGCCTTACTGGACCAGAGGTCATTTTTAATTGATAATGGATGTTAAAAGATGATTCTTGGATCTGGTTCCACTTTGAATTGAGCTCTAATTAACTAATTATGTTTTCTACAAGTTTTATCAACTTAACCAAGATGAATGTGGAAATGGTGTTTATACTGCATGAATAAAGTTAGAATTTTTCAGATACATTTTGTAACCCTAAACAAGAGTTTTATCACAGATTTTGGTACTTTATCATTCATATAACTTGCATGAGAAGAATAACAAATTTCAGTGGATTAGTGTGGCTATCAAATTAAAGTGGAATATTAACAGCATGCAGCACTCCCAATAATTCATCTGGAACATAAGGAAGCTCTCAGGGCAAGTTTTACCATTTTATAACTTATTTCATTTATCATGGTTTAAACCATGTCAATCACTACAAAATACAGATCTTGCAATTTTTTTACACACAACCTGAGCCGCAAAATGCCAAACACATCACATTCAGTGGCTAGAACCTACATGGAACAGCTCAATGCCACAGGATCTAAATAGTGAGTGAAAGCATGAAGAACATATGAGCAAAATAATTTTCGTGGCATATCTGAGCTTAAACACGACATGAATGTTGCATAGAATTTATGATTAGTGTTCTAACAAAATTTATTTTGTATATTTTGGAGCAGTATTCAATTTACTATGGGTTTTACATGATGCATGTTAAATCTGATGCACAGAAACGAATTTCCAGAGGACAAATCACAAGAACAGTAGAATCTTCAACCCCTGGTCTGCAAGAACAGCCATGGGAAGGGAGAAACAGTGGGAAAACCAGGGAAAAATGCAGGGACGGGGTCACCTTTGCTAGAGAAAGTTCACCCCAACTGAGATTTGCAAGAAAAGTTTGGATTGGGGCAGCAATGATGAGCTGCAGGACCTTCTTGGGTGCAGAACATAGCAAGGAGGAGGAGAGAGAGTTCAGGTGAGGCAAGAAGAAACGAGGAAGGGTGCTCCTCACTGCTCTTAGAGACAGGTCTTTAGGAGGGGCAGCTGAACAGGCAGACACTCACGCCAGCCATGCTGACAGGTGGATCAAGTTTCTTTTTGTTTTTTCAAAAATTTATCAATGCTAATTCAACATTTCTCTAATAAATTAAGTTTTGCTGCTCAGAAAATACAAAACTTGGTGTGGAGCTAGGACATGTTATAAGGAACAACTTTTGTTATTGCAACCTTTTCTGATTCTCAATAGAATTGAAACTATAAATCTCGCAACAAGGTGGTTTTGAAACTTTCTGAACTTTTACCTGCTGTAAACTTCACTGTAAAGCCTTAAGAAAATCAAAAAAGTTTATCTTTCATCATGAAGAATATAAAAACATTTTTGTTTGGTTACACTTTAGGGGAAATGATTTGGATTTCTTCACAAGGATTAATCGGAGCAATATTTTACTTACGAACCTGAATTTGATGACAATCCAACTGATTATTGCAAAATTTGTTATTGGCACTCCTTTACTCTAAGATTGAGCTACTGAATGATTTAACAAATTGGGCTCTCACAAAACCCTAGCTTTTAAATACTGTAGCCACCGGCCATATTCGGTCGGTTTTGCTTAGATTAAAAAAGTTTCGCTATTCTACGGTTTGTGAGACCACAACTTCACAATTCAGATTGCACCTCTGTCATTCTTGCTTGTGTTCTCGGTTGCACCTGCAGGGATTAGCCTTCTTGGTGAGGTCAAATGTGTGAAGCACGGTTGATAACCAATGGAAAAGTGGTGTAGTGATTGCAGGGGTATCCGTCTGCTCAGTGCCTCAGATCATCAATGTCAAGATCTCCACTCCAATCGACCTACCTTTCGAAAGATCAGTCCACATCTTCTCATCACTAGGTGTGACAAAAATGGACGCTTGTCCGAACCATTGTATTCTATATCGTAAAAAGCATGAGCTTGCAACGAGATGCTCGATCTACGGTGTCAGTAGATATAAGAATGACTACAATCGCATGTATGTTACCAACATGAATAAGACCTTGAAAAGTAAGAAGAGTTCTATTGGCCCTTAGGGTGGTGATGACATTTCTAACATTGCAGACGGGGCGAATAAGGGAATGATACCTGCCATGGTGATGTGGTACCTTCCAGTAATTGATCGCCAGAAGCGTTTGTAGTCAAATCTCAGGGAGGCTGAACTTATGTGTTGGCATTCTAAGCAGCGCATGAAGAATGAAAAACAGATTTCACACCCTTGTGATGCAACATTATGAAAGAGTTTTGATATTCAGTATCCAGAGTGACGGGGTAACGTACCCCAGGTACCTAAGGGACGGTCAACCGACTAACCACATCAACACAAGTGGTTCCATGAGCCACCACCCAAGGCACGAACGCGGGACGACATCACCACGAAGCCCGACCCCCGGGAGCGGAAGCAGCAGTCTACCTACAAGCCCGGACGGCGAGACCGGACGAGCAAAGCAATCCGGGCTCGAATCCTGGACCATAGACAGGAGGAAGACTTAAACGCTGACGTGACGGAATGGCAAATCGGATTTAAGATGGAGTGGGAGGCCACACGCTACAGGACAAGCACGATGACGGGCCGTCATCATCTCCCGTCCCATCCCGCTCGGCGTGGGTGTACAAGAATAGAAAGTAGACGTAGACCGTCGACTAGACGGTAGCAGGTGTACTCATCGCTCCTGTACCGCTTTAGGCTGCCTTAGGTGCTGACACACATGTAGACCCCCGCCCCATTTATGAGGAGTTGGCGGGTAGGAACAGACTACGGGACTATAAAAAGGGAGGCCCGGAATCTCCCCTGGCACGGCGAAATGGCTCACACACACACGACACTTGGACTTTCTCCTCGTTCTCGAACGCGAGGAAGTCTCGCTTGTAACCACAGTTACTTGAACCGTCTGAGCTAATACGAGGCTGACAAACACCCTAGACTGGATGTAGGACACGTTGTCCGAACAAGTATAAATCCTTGTCTTTATTAGCTAGCCATACAGACATAAAATGCGAAGCATTTGATTACTAGTCGGTGCTAAAAATACCGACAGTTGGCACACCAGGTAGGGGGCCGCTTCGTGTTTTAGTTTTTCTACTGTGATGGCTTTCATGATCTCAAGCTACCGCTTTGGCGAGAAGCTTCGTTTCGGCGGCCTTTAGTTCGTCGTCGCTGTGATGGACTGAAATCCGTACAATCCAGGATCACAAAGGGTGATGCCACGCGATGCGACACCTAACAGCACACATGATAAGGAAACCAAGTACTACATTCCAGCTTACTGAATTTGTACAAAAGTAGTACAAACCTTCAGTTTACATCTACTTTGCAGAGTTCACTGCAGCGGAAATTATTTATACAACTCACGCCTAACCCTAACTTGCAAAAGTCGTCTATCCAGCCCTACGGACAACCCACACTAGGTACACTCTAGCTTTAGGGCGGCGTGCACGGCTCCCACACAGCCATCATTCCCGATGGAGGATAGCCCTCGCTGGTGAACCCTTACACCAGGTCAATGGGATACTCCTCACCCGCAAACACTCATAGCAGCAACTGTGAGCATGATGGCTCAGGAAGTCTTATCCGACTCTCCTACACAAGAAACTCTACATGCATGCCATACCAAAGGTAGGAGGGAAGATTTGCAGCAAAGGACATGCCTACAACGGTTGTGGGGGACGGTCGCCCCGACACTCCAGGAATCGCATTGGGTGGTGCTATGTTAGGTAACACCGACACACATAGAAATGAATCCAAGACATACACAAGTGTGTATTAAACAACAATTCTGTTTTACAAATAACAATGTACACTCTAATGTACAGCAGCATAATATACAATCAAAGTTGCAGCGGAAATATGTAATAGTCCCAAAAACGTGAATGCAAAGAAACGGATGTTGGAACATCATTGTGTTTCGGGTTCATAAGAATTGGGACTTGTTTAAAATTTTCCACATGTGATGACACACATGAGTGTCCCACTACTCTAGCCGAGGATCAAGTGAGTGTTTGGTGGACAAAGTTAAGATAAAACCCATTTGTAAGCTCTCATGTGCAAGGAGGAATAAAAATTCAGAGTGTGAACTCAAATTGTTCAATTCAAATTTCAAATAAGGGCAACAAATAGGAATGCAAAATGTTGTGCTCAAAACCTCATTTGCAGAAGCCAAAACGAAAATCATATTTAATATTTGAATTCCTTAGGTCCAAATTAGGGGGTAGGCAAAGTTTCATGAATTTTGGAAATGTTTCCTACCCATTTATCAAATGGACTTTAAATTGCATAGGAATTCAAATTCAAATGTGAAATTGGATGAATCTTGTCCAAATCTTCAAATTCAGATCGGGTTCAAACTTTCCCACAATTGAAGGGAGTCATTTTCCAATATTGAGAAAAATTTGAGGGGATAAGGGGACAGTGGGGCCCACATGTCATAGAGCCAAGTAGACTTGCCCCCTAAGTCTCCATTCCCTGTTTTCCGCGGAAGCAAATAAGTCGGTTCTCGGATACCGAGTCAACCAGCGTGCACCAACGAGGGCAGTGATATCACCACCTCCCGAGCGAACTCCGACTTGTTTTCTTTGCCCTTATCGGCTCACGCCGGGAGCTCTTCACCTCACAAACCGTCTCACCCTAGCCGCTCGTTCATTATCACGTGTCCCTCGACGAAAACTCGTCCGCATGCGAGGCAAACATTACCAAGTGATTCGGACCACCTGCCAAATTTGGGAAGAATTTGGGAGCAACCCAGAGGGATAAGGAGGAGGGTCTAAAGGTGGGACCCACATGTCATTGAAAGGAAGACTTGCAACTGAAGTAATTGAGCTGTTGTTTCTTTGTTCCCACTGAAGCAACCAACTAGCCTCTGTTCAGACTCGAACAGGCCGAGGATGGAGCGCGCACCACCGGGGGGGGGGGGGGGGGGGGGGGGGAGTTGCCGCCACCTCCTGCTGCAGCCATGTGCTGGCAACCAGCTCGTGCTCTGTCACACCCGGTTTCTCCGAAGAACAACCGAGTGAATATCACATGTATGCCAGGATCATTTTCTCATACATGTGATGACAAATAGTGAAGCATCATTTATTACAAGCCAGGCGTCGAATATAAATAAGTCTTACATAGCATATGTCTCGATGGACGATAATAAGTTCATAACATGTAAATAAAATAGCAGCGGAATATTATTCTTGTGGGCTCCGTCACAGCCGTTGCCCGGGGGACTCCATGAACCTAGAAACCTTCTTCGGGTCCGAAGTCTTGATCATTAAACACCACATCATTCTCTTGACCTGAGCAGCAATATAAACCAACAAATGCAAGGTTGAGTACCATTGGTACTCCGCAAGTGGGGGAAGGTTATGTCATGCATGGCTAGAGCAAGGAGAGGTTGAACTCATGGTTAAAGCACTACGCAATTATTTCCTACCACCTTAGCTTATTAAGCACCTACATTACTACACAGGTGAAATGGATCCCAATCCCTCAACCCATCATCATTATCATGTAAACATAGTCTCATCTCCAATGTTAAGCTTCCCGCTTAACATCCACAACTTCCCAATTCATCATCCTCTAATCATGAATAAGTCCAAGCCGCTCTTGACCGTGAGCACGGCTGTCATGACAGTTTTGACTCTGCAGAGTTTGCACCACTGTATCCACATGTAGTGATTTCATCCCCCGTTGTCGGGTGGACTAAAAGAACCTCCATTATGCCAGTGGCCACGAACCACATTCACACTTCCCAGGTGTGTAGCCAGGAGATCACTACGAAGCCTTTACAAAGGGATTCCCGACGAGCGTGGGCCCACTGAGGTTTCACCCCTAAAAGCATACAAGAGGCTCCAACCCCGCTGCAGTGGCCCCCTCTTGAGCCTTGCGGTTCATATGGTAGTCCAGCTGACACCTATTCCCCGCACCATCCAACACACCCATACTACGCCGGGGATACACCTAATTAATTGGCCAAGCTGCCCCATCTCAGCATGTGGTTGGCACGGTAAAGCCAGGTTACATGCTCCATTAACCGGTCCTTAGGATCCAGGCAAGTACTAAATACAAACCCGAGTCTCGTGCACCCAGCACCAAGCAAATCACCCAACTTGCCTTGATCCCTACCTCTACATGACTCATAATATCTCATTCAAGAGTAAGGTAAATAAATTGATGATCTCATATCCCACTTATCCCATTCTAAGCATGGCTAAGCATAAGTAATATGAATAAATGACATAATAAAATAAACCCAAACCAAGCTACAAGGAAACAAGGTAATGCAATTCTAGGGAAACTTCCTAGCATGGGTTTCATATTTCAATTGACAATGCAATAAATTCTATTTACACATCCTAACATAGGATCAAAGTGGTCAAGGACACTTGCCTTCTTCCTGCTGCTCTGGGAATGGATAGTCCTGATCTTGGAAGGGAAGAACTTGCTGTGGGGCAGGTTCTACTCATGTCAACACACATAGCAAAAGAGAACAACAATCCATAAGACATAGTTCACACTTTCACTCCATACATACATACATATGAAAATCATTCACATTTCTATGTGTTGTGTTTACTTTACATGTGTTGATTTTTGGTCTATATGCACTTTTAAACATATGTATATGATTTCTAACTTTTGTATTCAGATTTTTATTTGCACACTTAATATATGAATTTCAATTCTAAACAAATTCTTTATATTTAATTAACACACTCTTTAGCTACCAAGTTTGCATGGAAGGTAATTTCCTACTCCAATTGAGTTTTCAGATCTTCTACCAAATCCTAAACTGAAGTCTTTGGATTTGGAGACTTTATTTATCATTTTCTAGTTATGCATACCTATTTTCCTATATTTTCCAGATTTATTTCCTATGCCTAAAAGTGAGTTTTAAATAGTAAATAGTAGGGCATATCATCTAAACAGAATAGGTTCTGATCTAAAATATTAAATAATATATTTTTGGAACTTCTCCTCTCATGTGAACTAATTTAAATTTATTTCACCAATTTTCAGAATTATTTCCTAACCTAAAAATGTATCCCTATAACTAATAAATATGAACAATCAATTAAACAGATTCATTTCAGCTTAAAATCTACTTGTAACTCATTCTAAAGTTTTCCAAGTGCTAGTAGAGTTTAAATTTGAATTTACAATGTGTTTGTCTCACCTTTTAAATTTTAAATCCTAATCACATATTCAAATTCCTAAATTTAAAATCATATAGGGTTAAAAAGGTAAACTTACCCCACTACAGGGTCTATTATATTATTTCATAAATTTCTAGGGGTCTAACTACTCATAACAGAGGTGTTTTCCTAATTTTTATTAAGTCCAGGGGCTAAAACTGATTTTTAATTGAATTTACATGAATTTCTGAGGTTCCAGGGGCTAGATCAGAAGTTTCCAGGGCTAGCTCGTGTTCTCTGAGATCCCTAGGGGGTAGCCCGTAAGAATCCCGGCCTTTATAACGCGGGGCTGATGTGGACCGTCCGATTTAAAACAGACGGCTCAGATTAGATCGCCGAACCGGTACGCCAGGGTTTTAATTCTACCGTGCGATTTAAAATAGACGGCGCACAAGCGGCCACGTCGCCCTGACCGTGCGCGGGCGGCGCTGCCCGGCGGCGCGCGGCGGCGGGAGGCGGCGATCTCGCCGGAAAACTTCGGATCTTCGTCTATTCTTCCTAAAACTGGGATTTCATGGCATAGATCGGTAGAGGGGAGGTCGGGGATCTCACCTCAGGGTTTTTCTTGAGCTCGGAGGTCATGGAAGGCGGTCGGCGACGAGATCCGAGATGGAATCGCTACGGTGCTCATCGGAGCTGTGCCTAGAGCACAAACCACCGAGTCTTCTGCACCTGCGTGATTCCCCGGAGGTGGTGGAACACGATCGGCGCGTTAGATCGGAATATCAGAGCAGAGATCGAGAGAAAACGGTGATCGGAGCTTCGGTTCTCACCGGGAGGAAAAACAGCAGATCGTGGGGGAAAAATGGGACGATGCCGGCGTTTATATAGACGGGGGAGGGCAGCGGTCTGTTGGGATCGAGCTGGAGTTGTCAGTGACCGGGATTCGGCTGGGAAAGCGCGGTTTTCCGGGTTAGTTGCGATCGAGCGCGCGCGGAGGAGTCCGGGTAGTTGGCACGAGCGAGAGGTCAGGGATGACACGTGGGTCCCGCGTGTCAGTGAGAGAGAGAGGGGAGCGCGCGGCTGCGGGCTGGCGCGGGGGTGGGTGGGCCGGCTGGTGGGTTTCGGCCCACTGGCCGGGGGTTTTGTTTTTTCTTTTTCTTTTTCTTTTCTGTTTTGATTTGAATTTGAATTGCAATTTGAATTTGAATTTCTGCACCACATGCAAAACATCCAAAATTTTTTAAATTCCCCTCTTAACAGGATTTTAGGGTGTTACATGCTCTCAGCAGCGTATGAAGTGATCGGTTTTCCCACCAAACGGAGACATCGCAGTCGGCTCTTCCTCGCACGGCAAAAGAACAGGGAACATTGCCGCCTCGGGCAGTCGACCGGGAACCGCCCAAAAATCGTGCCCACAGAGCTCCCCAAGCTGAAAAAGGGCACCAGGGGTCTTCCCTTTACCTCCTCGACACAAACCCGAGAGGTTGCCGGCTGCCCTGACCAAGAACGGTGTCTGCGTGCGGTGACCCGAAAGCTAACCACAAACAGACTCACATGGACAGCGCAACCGAGGGGCTTTCTCGCCCGAGCTTGGACACCAAGAGGAGAATCGGAGCTCCCTGCTACTCCTCGTGAAACCTCAACTCATGTCATGATCTCCCGAGCGAGAATTTGGCGATTTACTCTCAGAGCATGCAAAGTGACCCAGGGTGAGATTTCCTCCAAATTCAATCGCAATTCTTGTTTTTAGGCTACCAAATCATGCACACGTGAACTAGACTGGCTAGCGGTCAAGTTCCCTAAAAAAACCTAGCTAGAAATCGACCGTGATTGAGCTATTTCATGTTTTTCCGAGCTCGGATGTCGCAACACCATTCGGGCGCATGGTGAAAGCACGGTATCTGCCATTTCCGGGCTGGTTTTGCATCCTTGCCAAGTTTCCCTAGCATCCAAGGATGCTGTAGAGCCAATCCCCTGAGAGTTTGGCGGGCTAGGACCACCGGCCAACAGCGCTGGACCTCTCCCAAGGCCGCTGCACGTCGCCGGCACGTTTTTGGTTCTCTAGCACCAACGCAGACCCCACCAAACGGTTCCCCGTAGCTGCAAACCCACAGGCGGCGAGCCTCAGGCTGAGAGACGGCCGGAAACGCCGGTCCGGCGAGCTTCGGTTGAAGTCCGGCGAGGGAGCAGCGTGGGGGCGGGAAACAACCGGAGGAGGAAGAAGACTCGAGTGTGTCCGGCATGTCAGCGACCGGAGTTTAAATTTCGGATCTGCTGTGGCATGTGATCATGTGTGGCTGTGTGCGTGGTAACCCCGTAGCCCGGAGTGGCTCGAATTTCATTGGCTGTAGTTTAAAACGTGGGGCCAAGTCCATTTTTCAATAGCAAAACAATTCCAGTTTCAGCTCCAATTTTGAAAAATCATATTTCTGTGTACAAACCTCCAAATTGAGTGATTCAAATTGGGTTGGATTCATTTTGCAAATATATATCCAAATATGAACCCCAATTTGTATGAAAGTCAATAATAAATTCTAGATAATTGTTTTAAGGTTTTCTGAAAAAGAATTATTGAGGGAGTTTGGTACATCCAAAAATCCCCAAATTTTGCCAGAATAGTCCTTAGGATGTTATTGAACTTCTAGCAAAAATCTCAGCTCATTTGGAGTTAATATGAGTAGGAATTTTCAGAGTACAGTCTGCTGTGCTCAAAATTGTCCAGAAACTTTTTTTCAAAAAATGATCTTCCTTTGTAAAATCAGTTCTGGGAAATACTTAGCTCCAAAAATCATAGGAAAATTCAGACCTGCTCTATGAGCCATACTTGAAGTGGTAGTTCAGTTGTTTGGGCATGAAAATGCACATTATTTCAGAATTAATTCCTTGTAGCATAATTTCTTATAGAATTATTCTGGAGGAACTACTCAAAGAGAAGTCCTGAATTTTGGATCAAATTACTTTCATGTGACCAGGAACCTATGTGTAAAGTTTCAGTTTAAGTTGAACTTTAGATCTGCCTGTTCTTATTCTCCACGCTTATGTATGTGAGCAACACATAGAGAATTATGGTGGGAATTATGGGAGACACAATTTCCACCCACAATAGTTTTAATTTGGCAAACTAAGTCTATGTGTAGTATAACTTCATGGAAAATTTTCGAAGTCATTGGAGATCAGGACCTTTAGTTCCTTCCAAACCATTTCAACTCATGTCACGTGTCCATTAGGAACCATAGAACATGTTAATGGAAATTCTTATAGACATGTGGTTTTTCCTCTAATTCCTCTGCACAACAGGGACAAGAACTTCATTCATAGTACTTCTACACAGTTCCCTGTTATTAACGAGTCGAGTCTTTACTTCTTTAAATTGCATTATAAGAACATGTGCATATACATATCAATAGGACTTACGACGGAGGCAATCAAGGGAGAAGTTCGACGGAGTGATTTCATTGAAGTGGATCAGATGATCAAGCCTCAAGGGATATAAGACTCTAACTGAATTGTATACTATTTGACCCTGCAAAAAAGGCAAGCCCTGGTTTGCATTTAACTACCACAAGTTTTTACTTTGTATACAATACGTCAGTTAGGATGAATTCTGCATTAAGTCTATATGTTTCATACTACTCTTGCATGACCAGAAAACCTATGGAGTATTTGGGTAGATGTTCTTCCACCGTGTAGAAACTTCCATTCTTAAGTAGGACTCGGTAGAAGTGGAGTGGTTGGACGCTACTCGTGAGTATTGGAAATTGGGAGCACCGGTGGATTGGTTCAAAAAGTTGTTAGTAAGTTAAAATGAGACCGGCCAGGGTGTAGGGGAAACAGGACATGGGGGCCTGGGTGCTTAGACCTGTCCGTGTCGGTTGAGGACCAATCCGTGTGTGGCTCCGCTGAACAAGTTTGAACGTACCGAAGGCCTATCGGATATATGGGACACAATAAACCGATGTAACCTATACCTCTGGGCGTCGAGGCATAACGCACTGATTTATAGGTGTAGGTTGACGGCAGAAAGGTGGAAATCTGCTAACGGGCATAGAGAGATGCTCCGTGTAGGGAACCTCCTGCTCGTTTCGGCGCGACCGGTTCGACGTTTGGGCTGTTTGGTGAAAGGTTGTCCCGTACGACATCAGTAGAGCATGCTGTGTGCAGCTCTGAGTATGGGCGTACGTGACGTGTTATTTGGGTATCCATGCAGGTGTATAACGAGTCGATTCGCTGTCCCCGGCGGTTATGAGTACCGCTAATTCACTGCGTCGTGATGTAGAGGTAACTTGTACTGAGATAAGGATTAATCACCATTGGTTTGAAGTTGATACTAAGTAATGTAATGTTATCTCTTGTAAATAGGGTGCAAATTCGATTCATTTCCACCATGAGCAAGTTACATCGGGAGAAAGTGTTTCTTGTTTGATTGTGGACTTCCAATGTGAGGTGCCCAAGGTTATGCTTAATTTGATGCTAATAACACCTGAAAGTAAGGATCCATTTTTAGGCGAGTTCATATGCAATGTACTATCCTATGTTATGTTTTTACCATCATGTAGAGTTTCATGATTAGGGCTGATGTAACACCCCAAAATATGCAAAAGGAGGGAATTTAAAAATTTTTGGACATATTGGATGTGGTACAGAAATTCAAATTCGAACTGGAATTCAAATTCAAATCAGAACAGAAAAGAAAATAAAAGGAAAAAGAAAAAGAAAAAAAACCCCAACCGGCTAGTGGGCCGAAACCTGCCAGCCGGCCCACTATCCCCCCCCCCCGCGCCAGCCCACGACCGCGCGCCCTCTCTTCCCCTCACTGACATGCGGGGCCCGCGTGTCATCTCCTACCTCCCGCGCCCTAACTGACCCGGACTTTTCCTCCCCGCGCCCGATCGCAACGAACTCCGGAAACCCGCGCCCCCAGCCCGAATTCTGGTCCCGGATGTCTCCAACTCGATCCCAACAGACCGCCGCCCTCCCTCGCCTATATAAACACCGACAATCGCCATGTTTTTCCCCCCGATCGGCCGTTCTTCTCTCCGGTGAGAACCGAAGATTCGATCCCCGTTTTCTTTCGATCATTGCTCGGATTATCTGATCTAACGCGCTGATCGTGCTCCACCGCCCCCAGGGAGCCCTGCACGTGAAGGAAGCGACAAGTTTCGCGCCCAAGCATCTGTTCCGACGTACACCGAAGATCGTCGCCGTTGAAGCTCACCGCCGACCGACTTCCAGGACCTCCGAGTGCTGGAAAACCCCTCGGTGAGCGTCTCCTACCCCTCCGCAGCCGATCCATGCAAAAAGATGCAAGTTCTAATGTTTAGCTGCAAAAGCCGAGGCTGCGCCGGCGAGATCGCCACCCCCCGCCGCCGCGCGCGCGGGCTGGCTCCGGCCAAGGCGACGTGGCCCCTTGAGGACCGTCTATTTTAAATCGCACGGTAGAATTAAATCCCGCGCGTACCGCTTCGGCGATCTAATCTGAGCCGTCTATTTTAAATCGGACGGTCCACATCAGCCCCGCATTATAAAGGCCGGGATTCTTACGTGATACCCCCTGGGGATCTCGGAAAACACGAGCTAGCCCCGGAAACTTCTGATCTAGCCCCTGGAACTTCAGAAATTGGTGTAAATTTATTTAAAAATCAGTTCTAACCCCTGGACTTAATAAAAATTAGGAAAATTCCTCTGTTATGTGTAGTTAGACCCCTGGAAATTTATGAAATAATAAATTAGACCCTGCAGTAGTGTGGATTTACCTTTTTGACCCTATATGATATTAAATTTAGAAATTTGAATATGTGACTAGGATTTAAATTTAAAAGGTAAGGCAAACACATGTACAAATTCAAAATTTAAACTCTCCTAGCACTTGGAAAACTTTAGAATGAGTTAAAAATAGATTTTTAGGCTGAAATTAATCTGTCTCTTTGTTGTTCATATTTATTAGTTACAGAAACACATTTTTAGGCTAGGAAATAATTCGGAAAACTGATAAAATAAATTTAAATTAGTTCACATCAGAGGAGAAGTTCAAAATATATTATTTAATATTTTAGATCAGAACCTATTCGGTTTAGATGACATGTCCTACTATTTAATATTAAAACTTACTTTTAGGCATAGAAAATAAATCTGAAAAATATAGGAAAATAGGTATGCATAATTAGAAAATGATAAATTGAAGTCTCCAAATCCAAAAACTTCAGCTTAGGATTTGGTAGAAGATCTGGAAACCTATTTGGAGTAGGAAATTACCTTTCATGCAAACTTGGTAGTTAAGAGGTATATTAATTAAATATAAAGAATTTGTTCAAATTTAAAATTCATATATAGTGTGCAAACAGAAATCTGAATACAAAAGTTAGAAATCATATACATATGTTTAAAAGTGCATGTAGGCTAAAAATCAACACATCTAGAGTAACCACAACACTTAGAAATGTGAATGACTATCATATGTATGTATGTGTGGGTTGTATGAAGCAAAAGTGTAACTATGTCTTATGGATTGTTGTTTTCTTTTGCTATGTGTATTGGCATGAGTAGAACCTGCCCCAGACCAAGTTCTCCCCTTCCAGGACCAAGACCTTCCATTCTCAGAGCAGCAGGAAGAAGGCAAGTGTCCTTGACCACTTTGATCCTATGCTAGGATGTGTAGGTAGAATTATTTGCATTGTCAATTGAAATATGAAACCCATGCTAGGAAGTTTCCCTAGAATTGCATTATCTTGTTTCCTTGTAGCTTGGGTTGGGATTTATTTTATCATGTCATTTATTTATATGCTTATGCTTAGCCATGCTTAGAATGGGATAATTGGGATATGAGATCATCAATTTTATTTACCTTACTCTTGAATGAGACATTATGAGTTATGTAGAGGTAGGGATCGAGGCAAGTTGGATGATTTGGTTGGTGTTGGGTGCACGAGACTCGGGTTTGTGTTTAGTACTTGCCCGGATCCTAAGGATCAGTTCATGGAGCATGTAACCTGGCTTTACCGTGCCAACTACATGCTGAGATGGGGCAGCTTGGCCAATTAATTAGGTGTATCCCCGGCGTAGTATGGGTGTGTTGGATGGTGCGGGGAATAGGTGTCAGCTAGACTACCATATGAACCGCAAGGCTCAAGAGGGGGCCAATGCAGCGGGGTTGGAGCCTCTTGTATGCTGTTAGGGGTGAAACCTCAGTGGGCCCACGCTCGTCGGGAATCCCTTTGTAAAGGCTTCGTAGTGATCTCTTGGCTACACACCTGGGAAGTGTGAATGTGGTCCGCGGCCACTGGCATAATGGAGGTTCTTTTAGTCCACCCGGCAACGGAGGATGAAATCACTACATGTGGGTACAGTGGTGCAAACTCTGCAGAGTCAAAACTGTCTTGACAGCCGTGCTCACGGTCATGAGCGGCTTGGACTTATTCACGATTAGAGGATGATGAATTTGGAAGTTGAGGATGTTAAGCGGAGAGCTTGACATTGGATATGATATTATGGTTACTTGATTTTGATGATCGGTTGAGGGATTGGGACCATTTCACCTGTGTAGTAATGTAGGTGCTTAATAAGCTAAGGTGGCAGGTATTAATTGCGTGGTGCTTTAACCATGAGTTCAACCTCTCCTTGCTCTAGCCATGCATGACATAAATTTCCCACACTTGCTGAGTACCAACGGTACTCAAACTTGCTTTTCTGTTGGTTTATATTGCTGCTCAGGTCAAGAGAATGATGTGGTGTTTAATGACCAAGACTTTGGTCCTGAGGAAGGATTCTAGGCTCACGGAGCCCACAAGATTTATATTCCGCTGCTGCTTTATTTACATGTCATGAACTATTTATCGTCCATCGAGACGCATGCTATGTAAGACTTATTTATATTCGATACCTGGCTTGTAATAAATGATGCTTCACTATTTGTCATTACATGTATGAGAAAATGATCCTGGCATACATGTGATATTCACTCGGTTGTTCTTCGGAGAAACCGGGTGTGACAGAAGTGGTATCAGAGCCAAGGTTGCTCGTAGGAACATGGACCTAGGTAGAAATGGACGTATTTAAGGACCCTATTTTCTTAAAAACTATTTTACAAAGGTGTGTGTTGAAAAGTGTTATCTAATGGGGTCACTTTATTCATCTTACCCTAACTTTTATTCAAAATACAATTTTTGTTTAACTCTTATCTAACTTAATTTTAAATGCTTTATGTTTTAGATGGTTCGCATGATCCGCACCGCCCGCAAGACCATCGGAGGGAGAGTTCCTGTAGTTGCCCTTGCCCTGAGAGAGGAGAATCGTGCGGTGACGTACCACTCCTACGGATTCGCAGTAGGAGGCTTGTTGCGCCGTCTACGGCGTACGCTCCACGCTGCCGGCAAATCGGGCAAGCTAATCATACACTACAGCTCCACCCGGACCATCCGTGAGAAGCGGGAAGAATGGAGTTCAAAAATGAGGATTATCCATGAAAATCAGCTGCTCAAGATCCACCGCTCTCCAGCTTGTCGAGCGACACAGGTCGATGCCGAGAAGGATGTCACCTGGGAGGCCATCACCTGCCAGAGTTACATCTACCGTCGCCACCTGGATAGGACTGAGTACATGTATGTCCTCCAGCGTGAGAGTGGTACCGCGGAGTACAAGTACCCGCCAGTGCAGCAGAGGACTTCCCATAAGCACATGGACCTGTGCTTGGAGGATGCTGCTATGCTCAGCACTCGACTGCAGGAGTGTCAGCAGGAGCTTCAGGATGTTCGTGACACCCTGAAGGAGACTGAGGCATTGCTTCGCGCCAGCTTGAGGGCGAGAGAAAGAGGAGATGGGAATGAACCGTGTGTCACCGTGAATGACACTTGGACTCCTGACTCCCCAGACCGCCTTGCGAGCAGGTGTCGCCGCACTTCTCCACCAGCAGCTTCCCCACCCAAAGCGGAGTCAGAGGGCAGCCGCAATAATGACGAAGACCCCAAGGAGCCAGCTCAGTGATACGAGTCGTGTAGAGTCCTTTCCCTTAGTTCAGCAGGTTACCGAGTAGTCGAGTCAATACCCTAGTTAATGGTGTGTTAATGTTTGGTGTGTGACTTGAGTTGTGGAAGCTATGGGCATTTGTCCACAACCTCGTGTTTAGGTTGTTTTGCTTTGATGTGTGAACCCCTATGAATTAAGAGTGCATTTATTTTCGCGTGAGACGTGAAACCCTCAGAAAGTGTTAATATAATATGGCCTCAAAAGTTTAAGTTTAAACAAGCAAATTTGGGAAGAGTTCAAGCGCAGTTTCCACAACCCTTACATACCAAGGGGTGAACTCAAAAACAAGAGGAAGGAGTTCTTGGGACTGCAGCAAGAAAACATGACTGTGAGGGAATACCTCACTAAGTTCACCCAACTATCCCGTTATGAACCACGGGACATCGAAACTGATGAGCAGAAACAGGACTGCTTTGTGGAAGGACTTACTGCGGAAATGCAGTGTGCAATGTCCTCCAATGAGTATGAAAGCTTCCAAAAGATGGTAGACAGAGCATTTGTCGTGGAGAGGAAGCTGAAGGCCTTGAAAAATGAAAACAAGAGGAAGGCGGGATGGTCACACCAAGCCTTGGGTAGCAACACACGCCCACGTCTGATGCAGCAACCCGTAGGGCAGACGAGCCATGCTGTGGTACCCTACTCAGCACCCAGAGGGTACAACCCGAATTTCAGGCCTCCATCAGCACCAGCACAGCCGCAGCGTCAGTTTGTACAGCAGCCTCGTCCCACATATCAACCTCGACCAGTAGTGCAAGGACCACAGAACCAACCCCAAGACAACAAAGGCCAGGCACCTAAGGTTGCGGTGCAATGCTTCAACTGTGGTGAAGTGGGGCACTACGCCCATAAGTGCCCAAAGAAGAAGCCAATGCAACCACAACAGCAGAATGTGATGCGAGGACGGGTGAACCATGTGACCATGGAGGAAGCGCAAGAGGAACCTGACGTGGTAATTGGTAAGTTTCCTGCCAATTTACACATTGCAACCCTGTTGTTTGATTCTGGTGCTACCCACTCGTTCATTGCTCAAGGGTTTGTTAAGAAGCATGATCTAGCTACAACACAAATGAACCATATGCTAGCAGTGAACTCTCTAGGGGGAGAAATAAAGACAAGACAAGTATGTCCCAAGGTGAATCTAGACATTAATGGGGTAGCGTTTACTGCAAACCTCATAGTGATAAACTCACAAGGGATAGATATTATTTTGGGTATGGATTGGTTGACCAAACACAAGGGAATCATCTATTGTTCGACAAGAACGGTGGAACTAACTCACCCTAGTGGCACAAGAGTGAAGTTCATAACTGCACAAGAACCTAGGAGGGACCTTAAACTCAACAACGTTGAGGTGGAAGTGGAGGAGATCACGATCATCAGGGAATATCCAGATGTTTTTCCAGAGGAGTTACCAGGTATGCCCCTCGATCGTGAAGTGGAATTCGTGATTGAGCTAGTGCCTGGAACAGCTCCAATATACAAGAGACCCTATCGGATGGACTCCAAACAGCTGGAAGAACTCAAGGAACATTTAAGAGAATTGACAGAGAAGGGGTACATTCGTCCTAGTTCCTCACCATGGGGAGCTCCAGTGATATTTGTGCCCAAGAAGGACGGGACCCATAGATTATGCGTAGACTACCGTGCGTTGAATGAAGTAACCATCAAGAACAAGTACCCATTACCCCGCATTGAAGACTTGTTTGATCAGTTGAGGGGAGCTTGTGTGTTCTCGAAAATTGATCTCAGGTCGGGATACCACCAACTTAAGATAAGGCAAACTGATATTCCAAAGACAACTTTCGTATCTCGGTACGGACTGTATGAATACACCGTCATGCCTTTCGGGCTAACTAATGCCCCGACATACTTCATGTATCTCATGAACAAGGTATTCATGGAATATCTAGACAAATTTGTGGTGGTTTTCATTGATGACATTCTCGTCTTTTCCAAAGATGAAGAAGAACATGAGAGGCATTTAAGGTTGGTGTTGCAAAAACTGAGAGAACACCAACTATATGCCAAGCTGAGCAAGTGTGAATTTTGGTTGAAGAAAGTTCCCATCTTAGGACATATAATCTCGGAGGGAGGAATCTCCGTAGATCCCGCCAAGATCGAGGATGTACAGAAGTGGAAGACCCCTGAGAATGTCGGGGAAGTTCGAAGCTTCTTAGGATTGGCTGGGTATTATCGACGGTTTATCGAGGGTTTCTCCAAGATTTCGAGACCCCTCGCCAAATTGTTGGAGAAGGGAATCACATCCACATGGACACCGCAGTGCGAGACGAGTTTTCAAGAGCTGAAGAAAAGATTGACAACAGCCCCAGTGCTAGTTATGCCAGATATGCAGAAGAACTTTTCAGTGTACTGCGATGCCTCTGGAAACGGGTTGGGATGTGTTCTCATGCAAGAGGGGCATGTCGTGGCGTATGCATCCCGGCAGCTCCGGAAGCACGAGAAGAACTATCCTATGCATGACTTAGAGCTAGCCGCAGTGGTACACGCGTTGAGATTTGGTGGCATTACTTGATAGGGAAGAGGACAGAGATATATACGGATCATAAGAGCTTAAGGTATATTTTCACACAGCCAGATCTCAACCTCAGACAAAGGAGATGGTTAGAGCTAATCAACGACTTTGATGTGGGCATCAACTATCATCCTGGGAAAGCGAACGTCGTAGCAGATGCTTTAAGCCGGAAGGTGCAGGTCAATAGGTTAAGCTTAAAGGACATGCCTACAGAACTGAAGGAAGAGGTTGTAAAACTCAATCTATGTCTGGTGAATAGTGGTGAGGCCATCGCCATGGAAGTGGACTCCACATTAGAGCAAGACATACGCGATGGTCAAAAGAATGATGAGAAGATACAAGAAATCAGAGAACTCATCAAGGACAATAAAGCCCGTGATTTCAGAGAGGATGAACAAGGTACGGTGTGGCACGGGAAAAGAATCCGTGTGCCTGAAGTGAAGGAGATCTGTGAATTGATTTTGAAGGAGGCTCATGATTCTGACTATTCCATTCATCCTGGGAGTACGAAGGTGTATCATGACCTCAAGAGCAGGTATTGGTGGTATGGCATGAAGCGGGATGTCGCGGAACATGTTGCCCTATGTGACACATGTCAGTTGGTGAAAGCATAACATCAACGACCCGCGGGATTACTGCAACCACTCAAAGTGCCTGAATGGAAATGGGAAGAAATAGGTATGGACTTCATAGTGGGACTACCCAGGACCCAATCGGGACATGATTCGATATGGGTCATCATCGACAGGCTTACCAAGGTAGCTCATTTCATCCCCATGAAAGAAAGCTACAGCGGATCCAAATTGGCAGAATTGTACATGTCAAGGATCGTGTGTTTCCATGGAGTGCCAAAGAAGATCGTGTCAGATTGAGGGACACAGTTCACCTCAAGGTTCTGGCAGAAGTTACATGAAACCATGGGAACTCATCTGAATTTTAGTTCTGCCTATCATCCCCAGACTGACGGACAGACGGAAAGAACCAATCAGATCCTTGAGGATATGCTGAGAGCGTGTGCGCTCAAGAACAATAGGAGTTGGGATAAGAACTTACCATATGCGGAGTTCTCCTATAACAACAGCTATCAGGCTAGTATGAAGATGTCACCATATGAGGCTTTGTATGGGAGGAAGTGCAGAACTCCACTATTTTGGAACCAAACAGGGGAAAGTAAAGTGTTTGGGCCCAAGGTACTACAAGAAGCCGAGGCGAAAGTGAGGGAAATCCGCAACAACATGAGGATAGCACAAACACGAAAAAAGAGCTATGCCGATGTACGGAGAAGAGAGCTCGTTTTCAACGTGGGGGACTATGTTTATCTCAAGGTGTCCCCTATCCGAGGACTTCGTCGGTTCAAGGTGGAAGGGAAGTTATCACCCCGATACATCGGACCCTTTCAGATACTGGAGAGGAAAGGTGAAGTGGCATATCAACTTGAATTATCGGCTCGCCTATCGGATGTGTACGATGTATGCCATGTGTCACAACTAAAGAAATGTCTAAGGACGCCTGAAGAGATGTTACACATGAATGAGGTTGACGTAGGAGAGGATCTGTCTTATGCCAAGCAACCGGTCAAGGTTTTGGAGACAATGGAACGCCTCACAAGAAATAAAAGAATTCGGATGTGCAAGGTGCAGTGGAAGCATCACTCGGAAGAGGAAGCCTCATGGGAGCGAGAAGACGAGCTTAAGGCACAGTTTCCGGAATTGTTTTCCTAGAACCACCAATCTCGAGGACGAGATTTCTTTTAAGGGGGGTAGAGCTGTAACACCCCAAAATCTGCAAAAGGAGGGAATTTAAAAATTTTTGGACATATTGCATGTGGTGCAGAAATTCAAATTCAAACTGGAATTCAAATTCAAATTAGAACAGAAAAAAAAAAGGAAAAAGAAAAAGAAAAAGAAAAAAACCCCAACCGGCCAGTGGGCCGAAACCCGCCAGCCGGCCCACTATTCCTCCCCCACGCCAGCCCACGACCGTGCGCCCTCTCTTCCCCTCACTGAAACATGGGGCCCGCGTGTCATCTCCTACCTCCCGCGCCTAACCGACCCGGACTTTTCCTCCCCGCGCCCGATCGCAACGAAATTCGGAAACCCGCGCCCCAGCCCGAATTCTGGTCCCCGACGTCTCCAACTCGATCCCAATAGACCGCCGCCCTCCCTCGCTTATATAAATGCCGACAATCGCCCTGTTTTTCCCCCGATTGGCCGTTCTTCTCTCCGGTGAGAACCGAAGATTCGATCCCCGTTTTCTTTCGACCATTGCTCGGATTATCTGATCTAACGCGCTGATCGTGCTCCACCGCCCCCAGGGAGCCCTGCACGTGAAAGAAGTGACAAGTTTCGCGCCCTAGCATCTGTTCCGGCGTACACCGAAGATCGTCGCCGTTGAAGCTCGCCGCCGATCGACTTCCAGGACCTCCGAGTGCTGGAAAACCCCTCGGTGAGCGTCCCCTACCCCTCCGCAGCCGATCCATGCAAAAAGATGCAAGTTCTAACGTGTAGCGGCAAAAGTCAAGGCTGCGCCGGCGAGATCGCCACACCCCGCTGCCACGCGACGCCGCGCGCGCGGGCTGGCTCCGGCCAGGGCGACGTGGCCCCTTGAGGGCCGTCTATTTTAAATTGCACGGTAGAATTAAAACCCGCGCGTACCGGTTCGGCGATCTAATCTGAGCCGTCTATTTTAAATCGGACGGTCCACATCAGCCCCACGTTATAAAGGCCTGGATTCTTACGCGCTACCCCCTGGGGATCTCGGAAAACACGAGCTAGCCCCGGAAACTTCTGATCTAGCCCCTGGAACTTCAGAAATTCGTGTAAATTCATTTAAAAATCAGTTTTAACACCTGGACTTAATAAAAATTAGGAAAATCCCTCTGTTATGTGTAGTTAGACCCCTGGAAATTTATGAAATAATAAATTGGACCCTGCAGTAGTGTGGATTTACCTTTTTGACCTATATGATATTAAATTTAGAAATTTGAATATGTGACTAGGATTTAAATTTAAAAGGTAAGGTAAACACATGTACAAATTTAAAATTTAAACTCTCCTAGCACTTGGAAAACTTTAGAATGAGTTAAAAATAGATTTTTAGGCTGAAATTAATCTGTCTAATTGTTGTTCATATTTATTAGTTATAGAAACACATTTTTAGGCTAGGAAATAATTCTGAAAACTGATAAAATAAATTTAAATTAGTTCACATCAGAGGAGAAGTTCAAAAATATATTATTTAATATTTTAGATCAGAGCCTATTCTGTTTAGATGACATGTCCTACTATTTAATATTAAAACTCACTTTTAGGCATAGAAAATAAATCTGAAAAATATAGGAAAATAGGTATGCATAATTAGAAAATGATAAATGAAGTCTCCAAATCGAAAAACTTCAGTTTAGGATTTGGTAGAAGATTTGGAAACCTATTTGGAGTAGGAAATTACCTTTCATGCATACTTGGTAGTTAAGAGGTATATTAATTAAATATAAAGAATTTGTTCAAATTTAAAATTCATATATAGTGTGCAAACAGAAATCTGAATACAAAAGTTAGAAATCATATGCATATGTTTAAAAGTGCATGTAGGCTAAAAATCAACACATCTAGAGTAACCACAAAACTTAGAAATGTGAATGACTATCATATGTATGTATGTGTGGGTTGTATGAAGTGAAAGTGTGAACTATGTCTTATGGATTGTTGTTTTCTTTTGCTATGTGTATTGGCATGAGTAGAACTTGCCCCAGAGCAAGTTCTCCCCTTCCAAGACCAAGACTTTCCATTCTCAGAGAAGCAGGAAGAAGGCAAGTGTCCTTGACCACTTTGATCCTATGCTAGGATGTGTAGATAGAATTATTTGCATTGTCAATTGAAATATGAAACCCATGCTAGGAAGTTTCCCTAGAATTGCATTACCTTGTTTCCTTGTAGCTTGGGTTGGGATTTATTTTATCATGTCATTTATTTATACGCTTATGCTTAGCCATGCTTAGAATGGGATAATTGGGATATGAGACCATCAATTTTATTTACCTTACTCTTGAATGAGACATTATGAGTTATGTAGAGGTAGGGATCGAGGCAAGTTGGATGATTTGGTTGGTGCTGGGTGCACTAGACTCGGGATTGTGTTTAGTACTTGCCTGGATCCTAAGGACCGGTTCATGGAGCATGTAACCTGGCTTTACCGTGCCAACCACATGCTGAGATGGGGCAGCTTGGCCAATTAATTAGGTGTATCCCCGGCGTAGTATGGGTGTGTTGGATGGTGCGGAGAATAGATGTCAGCTGGACTACCATATGAACCGCAAGCCTCAAGAGGGGGCCACTGCAGCGGGGTTGGAGCCTCTTGTATGCTGTTAGGGGTGAAACCTCAGTGGGCCCACGCTCGTTGGGAATCCCTTTGTAAAGGCTTCGTAGTGATCTCCTGGCTACACACCTGGGAAGTGTGAATGTGGTTCGCGGCCACTGGCATAATGGAGGTTCTTTTAGTCCACCCGGCAACGGGGGATGAAATCACTACATGTGGGTACAGTGGTGCAAACTCTGCAGAGTCAAAGCTGTCATGACAGCCGTGCTCACGGTCAAGAGTGGCTTGGACTTATTCATGATTAGAGGATGATGAATTTGGAAGTTGAGGATGTTAAGCGGGGAGCTTGACATTGGATATGATGTTATGGTTACTTGATTTTGATGATGGGTTGGGGGATTGGGACCATTTCACCTGTGTAGTAATGTAGGTGCTTAATAAGCTAAGGTGACAGGTATTAATTGCGTAGTGCTTTAACCATCAGTTCAACCTCTCCTTGCTCTAGCCATGCATGACATAACTTTCCCACACTTGCTGAGTACCAACGGTACTCAAACTTGCTTTTCTGTTGGTTTATATTGCTGCTCAGGTCAAGAGAATGATGTGGTGTTTAATGACTAAGACTTTGGTCCCGAGGAAAGATTCTAGGCTCACGGAGTCCCCCGGGCAACGCCTGTGACGGAGCCCACAAGATTTATATTCCGCTGCTGCTTTATTTACATGTCATGAACTATTTATCGTCCATCGAGACGTATGCTATGTAAGACTTATTTATATTCGACACCTGACTTGTAATAAATGATGCTTCACTATTTGTCATCACATGTATGAGAAAATGATCCTGGCATACATGCGATATTCACTCGTTTGTTCTTCGGAGAAACCGATGTAGCCTAAACCTCCGGGCGTCGAGGCATAGCACACCGATTTATAGGTGTAGGTTGAGGGCAGCAAGGTGGAAATCTGCTAACGGGCATAGAGAGATGCTCCGTGTAGGGAACCTCCTATCCATTTCAGTGCGACCGGTTCGACGTTTGGGCTGTTGGGTGAAAGGTTGTCCAGTACGACATCGAGTGAGCATGCTGTGCAGCTCCACTGGTGGGCGTACGTGACGTGCTCTTTGGGTTTCCCTGCAGGTGTATATCGAGTCGATTCGCCGTCCCTCATGGTGACGAGTACCGCTTGTTCACTGCGTCGTAACGTAGTGACACGACCCCACGGTCTTGTCGAGCCAGGATCACGCTGAGGGGTGCTGCGTAGCACAGCACCGAATAACACACGTCAAAGGTTCAAAGCAGAAGCAAAGTTCATATTACATAAAGTGGTTTATGAACATGTTTACATCAAAATAGGTCCAGTCTACACTCACGGGCAGTGAGCACGAAGGCTCAGCAAGTCTGACCCGTCTCTCCTAAACATGGAACTTCTACATGAGGGGTGATGGTTTACATGAGGTAAAAATCATTGGCAAGGACTCGCCTAATTAGTAGAACATTACTTTCAAGTTTTAGCAGCAGGTTGTGGAGAACCTTACGCTAAGGCACATGAGAGCCGCAATCAAACAAGAAACGCATTTCTCTCATGTACTTTGCCCAAAGTTGAAAAGAACTTTAGTTAGCTCTAAACTACGACAAACCATTAACAAGCAAAGTCCATCTTTCAATCAGCAACATTTTAACATGTAACTAGCCTGTTCTTTCTACGTCATGGTACAGTGAACAAGTGGTACTCACTGACCGCGAGGGACGGCGATTATAATCGATTTACACCTGCAGGGTTACCCGAACAACCCGTCACGTACGCCCGTACTCGATGTTGCCTACAACAACCATCACGGACGCCGTACGCAACTACCTTTCACCCGTTAGCCAAATGTTGAACCGGTCCAATCGTCCCGAGCAAGAGGTCTCTGCACGAGCATCTCAGTGCCGCCAGCCGATTTACACCTCGAGCTCTCAACCTACCCTCTTAACGACCAGCTATGCCTCAACACCCAGCTACTCGAGTTACATCGGTTTCCCGGTTCCCATATACCCGGTAGGTCTTCGGTACTGTTCTAGCTTGTTCAACAGGCCCGCACACGGCTCGTTCCTCAATCGACACAAGCGGAGCTATAGCACACAGGCCCCAAAGTCCTGCTGCCCTTACTCTCCGCTCGGTCTCATCTTTCTTGCCATGTGTATCATGTGCTATCTCTACCCGAGTCGAGTGCCTCTAGCCTATGCTCGCGAGTAGTTCCAACTACTCGACTTGTACGGAATCCTACCCTAACTTAGCTTTGCAGTAGTAACGGGGTTTACAATCCTAAACCCAACCCATGGTTTTCTTGGCTATGCAATTGGGTTTCCAAACAAGACTCTAATGCAAGGAATCATAATACTCAAGTAAGTGCTCAAAACAATAAAAATTTGTAAAAAGGTTAATGCAAACCGGAGCTTGCCTTGCTGCTCTTGGTCGTAGGCTAGCTGCTCCTCCGGAGTAACGAAGTCTAGGACTTCGGGTTCCTCCTCGACCTTAGCAACTACATGATGTAAGAGTACATGTATTAATTGTAATGCATTTGCATTAAGTTTAAACTTGTGAAGTTTATAAGTCCCACTAGACAGACTCAATGACTCAGGAATTTTTACTGTGGCTTGGTTACAACCTAAACAGAGACTTGGTCAAGTTTTAGTTGCCGCAAAGCTCATTTGAGCCCTCCACAATTAATTATGTACTTGACCTTAATTGAAGGCTTTTAGGGTGTTCTAAGGATTTTCATGAAACAAACTATAACTTTCTGAAAACTAGATTTTCAGAGGGTCCTAATGGAGTTGGTCTCATTTAATTTGAAGGTTCCTAGCTAAAGATATGAGCTAAACAATTTCAGAGAAAATTCTGAAAATGTTTCTGAACATTTTCTATTTTCTCTGGAACAGTTTCACTAATCACACCATTAGGTGGACCAAATGAGCTCAAATGGATCTGAAATTTAAATGGTAGTTCAGGGATATTTTGATGAACATTCCAGCAAAATTTCAGGATTTTCCTCCAAAGGATTTTCCAGTTAAAATTCCAAACAGTTTAAATTTTGAGGAATTAATTCTGGAGAAATAAGGATTTTCATGAAGTGAAACCTGATTTGATGGAAAGTGCTCAGAAAGCTGAATCCAAAAAATTTGGTTCACTCAATTTGGAGATTTCTAGCCAAAGTTATGAGGATTTGAAGTTTGAATGAAATCTGAAAATCGGGGGAAAAGTTTAAATCTGCCGGGGCCCGCGGGGACACGTGTTGGGCGCAGAGGCGACAGCACACTGAGGCCCACAGGGTTTTTGCGTGCCAGCACACCAGATCCTGGCCGCAGCCCGATCACGATTTAAAATATATGCCGCTGACAGCTGGGGTCCACCCCCTTCGTCTACCTCTCGCCGCCCTCGCTCTGCCGCCGGGGTACCTCGCCGGAGAGCTCGCCGGCAGCTTCTGTGGAGCTCCAAACTTCACGATTTTGGCCGCCCCTGTCTACTTTTACTCGGGGAACAGGATTCTGGGCTCAGCTCGTCATGACAACAGCCGGTGCATGGTCGGCGACGAGCCGCCGCCTCTGGAAGACTTCGGCCGTGTCGGCCGACCTCCTTAGCACCTCGATCACTCGAGCAACCGGTCGGGGAGCATCAGTGGAACTTAGGGAAGGTCTACATGAGCTTGAAGCAGCTCGGGGGAGGCCCGAAGTAGGCCCTCACCGTGCGCCCGATGCCTCCCGCATGCTCCGCCGTCGGTAAACTTTGGAGTACGCCGGTTACAGAAGTTCTCAGACCAAAGGTTGTGAAGGCAACTTGTGCACTACCGTGTCTAGTGTATGCGAGAGTGGATTGAGGCCCTCTAATCCTTCCTAGAGTAGGAATTTGACAGAACCGCACCCGAAGGTCGTTCTGCACCCAGAAAGGGGAAAACTGGAAATTCGCCGCCGGTGAACAAGCGCTCCGGCTGTGGCTCGGGGGTGAGCAGCACCGATCACTAGCGCATACAAGGGTGCCTTGGCTCGGGCGTGACAACTCCTCGGTTGGGCTGTCCACAGGAGCCCGAAGTGCGGTGGTTTTAGGTCACCGAATTGAACTCTCGGTATAGCCGAGATCAATAGGTTTCAGCTGAGTTTTAGCAACGGGGAAGAAGGAGGAGGGTTCCTAGTACCTTGCCGTAGCTCTGGAGGGGACGGGAAGGCTGTGATCGGAGGTGGGTCCCATTTTTGTTTTTAACCTCTGAAATTCATTCTTAATCACTGTTGTAAACAGTGAGCCCCAAAATACCCATGATGATTCAAATTATTACCCATGAGCCATTTGCATTGATTAGAATTCAAATTGGGTTTGGTTTGAATGAATTTCAGCACATGTTCAGTTTGAAATTCAAATAAAGTTTGAATTTGCAGCACTTAGCTCATTTCAAGATCAACTCCAAATGGAGTGAAAATTGGTGTATGAGCTCACAAAAATGTGCTGAGTAAGAATATGCCTCCCACTTTTGAATTCATGGGATAAAAACAGTTTGAATTTGAATATGGTTTCAAACTGCCCTCTTTCTAGCTATACCCAAAATGACCTCAAAAAGGTTTTGAATTTGGGTGAAACTTGGCATGGACATCCCTAGCAATGTGTAGGTGTTTTCATATGCCCAGCCCATGTATATCACATGTGGAAGATACCACTTTTGCAATATGTGAGTTTGTTCTCTAATGAGCATGTTGATGGTGGTTACTTGCTCTTCATTTGTGTTCATCAACTTGCTTCAAATGAGGTGTGTGGTGTGGTGATGAACACTTTAAACATGTGTCAAAAACTGAGGCTCTTACATTCCTCCCCCCTTAAAATAATCTCGTCCCGAGATTATAAGGTAAAAATGAGAGAGGGGACGGTGGAAAATTACCGGATATGCGACGTGAAAAAGTCGGGGTAGTTCGCGCGAATAATTCCTTCGCTCTCCCATGTCGCTTCGTCCACGGAGTGATTACTCCATAGAACCTTGTAGAACCACAACGTACGGTTGCATGTGGTTTGGGCCTTTTCGTCAATAATCTGAACCGGTTCCTCCCGATAGGTGAGATCCGGTTGCAGTTCTTCAATGTCCTCCAGCTGAACGGTAGTAGATAGCTTAAGACACTTCCTCAGCTGGGAAATGTGAAAGACGTCGTGCACACTGGAAAGTGCTTCTGGTAATTTCAGCCGGTATGCTACTGATCCACATCTTTCGGCAATCTGGAATGGACCGATGAATCGGGGTGCCAACTTTCCTCTCACCCCAAATCTGTTTACGCCCTTCATTGGAGACACACGTAGATATACGTGATCCCCGAGTTCGAATTGTAATGGGCGTCTTCTCTGGTCCGCATACTGTTTCTGACGGGAATGGGCGGCTTTTAGGTTCGCTTGAATCAGTCGAACCTTTTCTTCCGTGTTGTTGACAAGGTCAATCCCGAAGGTAACCCTTTCGCCAGACTCACACCAATTCAATGGCGTGCGGCATTTTCTCCTGTATAGCACCTCGTAGGGTGCCATCTTAATGCTGGCTTGGTACCCATTGTTGTACGAGAACTCGGCTAACGGCAAGTGATCATCCCAATTCTTGCCGTGGGTGATAGCGCAAGCTCGTAGCATGTCTTCTAGGATCTGATTTACCCGCTCGGTTTGCCGTCCATTTGCGGGTGGTACGCTGAACTACGGATCAGCTTCGTCCGCAAGGCAGCGTGCAGCTGCTCCCAAAAACGGGACACAAATAAAGTGCCCCGATCCGATATGATGGTACGGGGTACGCCGTACAAGCATAGGATCCGTGAGATGTACAGTTCAGCGTACTTCTTGGCGTTGTAGTTGGTGTTGACCGGGATGAAATGGGCAACTTTGGTGAGCCGATCGACGATCACCCACACAGAATCATGTTTCTGCAAAGTGGTGGGTAAACCTACGATGAAATCCATGCTCACGTCCTCCCACTTCCAGGCAGGAACGCCCAGTGGTTGTAGCAGTCCCGGATTCCGCATATGGTCTGCCTTCACCCTTCGACATGTATCACACTAAGATACGTACTTCGCGATCTCCCGCTTCATCCGTGTCCACCAAAACTTGCTTCTGAGTTCCTGATACATTTTGTTGCTGCCGGGGTGAATAGAAAATTTTGATAAGTGAGCCTCATCAAAAATTTTCTTCCGTAACTCCAGGTTACGGGGTACGACGATCCGGTCCTTGAACCATAGGATGCCGTCTGCGTCCTTCCGGTAACATTTCAACTCCCCACTGTCTACACGTCTCCACAAATGCGACATGCCCTTGTCATGTTTCTGAGCTGCCTCTATCTCTTCACGGATGGTGGGGATCAAAGCTAGGTTGTAGAGAGCTCCGTGTGGAATCACATGTAGCGGTGGTTCGCTCTCTTCCAACGGTGTGATGGTCAGATTGTTGACGTGTGACTTGCGGCTCAGCGCATCTGCCACTACGTTTGCCTCGCCCGGATGATAATGGATATCTATTTCGTGATCCTTTATCAATTCTAGCCATCTTCACTGCCTCATGTTCAGCTCCTTCTGATTGAATATGTACTTGAGGCTTTCGTGATCGGTATATAAATGTACGAGGTTACCGAGTAGGTAGTGCCTCCACATTTTCAGTGCAAGTACCACGGCAGCGAGCTCCAAGTCGTGGGTTGGATAATTCTGCTCATGGTTTCTAAGCTGTCATGATCCATACGCGACCACACTTCAGTCTTGCATCAGCACACATCTGAGCCCAATGCCGGATGCATTGCAGTACACATCGAACGGTTTTGTTGTGTCTGGCTGCGCCAAAACCGGTGCTGATGTCAGATGCTTGACTAAAGCCTTGAATGCTGCTTCACACGCTGGACTCCGAACATATTTTGTAGCCTTCTTCAGCAGCTCCGTCATAGGCTTGGCAATCTTCGAGAAGTTCAGAATGAACCTCCGATAATATCCCGCGAGTCCGAGGAAACTCCGTACCTCGTGAACAGTTCTCGGGGACTTCCAATTCAGCACTAGGGTGATCTTACTCGGGTCTACAGCGATACCCTCCGCTGAGATGATATGCCCAAGAAAAGGCACGTGCGATATCCAGAACTCGCATTTGCTGAATTTCGCGTATAGCTTGTGATCCCGCAGCCGTTGCAAGACTATACGCAGATGCTTCTTGTGATCTTCCTCCGACTTGGAATATACAAGGATGTTGTCGATGAAGACCACGACAAACTTGTCCAGCTCCGGCATGAATACCGAGTTCATCAATTACATGAAGTGAGATGGAGCACTGGTGAGTCCGAAGGACATGACCAGGTACTCATAAAGTCCGTACCTCGTCGAGAAAGCCGTTTTCGGAATATCCTCCGCCCTTATCTTAATCTGATGGTACCCGGATCTTAAGTCCATCTTGGAAAAGATCTTTGCTTCGACCAACTGGTCGAACAACATGTCGATCCGTGGAACGGGTACTTGTTCTTGATGGTTACAGCATTTAATGGACGATAGTCCACGCAAAGCCGCAACGTCTCATCCTTCTTCTTCACGAATAATGCCGAACAGCCCCATGGCGAGGAGCTCGGCCTAATAAAACCCTTTTCTAGGAGGTCCGTGAGCTGAGTCTTCAGTTCAGCCAACTCCTTGGGCGCCATCTTGTACGGCCTTCGAGATATTGGCATGGTTCCCGGTGCAAGTTCAATCTTGAACTCCACCTCTCTATCGGGCGGCATCCCCGGCAAATCATCCGGGAACACGTCAGGGAACTCTCGGACCACTGAAATATCTTCCAATCTGATGGTTGTGGCTTGATAGACACATGGAAGTTTTATTTCTGGACTGTCCAGAAATAAGGAGTGAGATTCATGCACTTCTGAGTTTAAGTGCACAACTCGGAGGACGGTGTCTAAAACAGCGCCGTGGCGGGTTAACCACGACATCCCTAAAATGACATCGACCTTTTTTCCCTATAGGATTATGAGAGACGTAGGGTAAACTCTACCCTCTAAGCACAATGGCGCTTTTGGGACCATCATGTTTGCTGAAATTTTCCCACCCGGTGAACAGATCACATAAGGTCTATCGGTGGGTAGTATTTGGAAGCTATATTTATCAATGAAAGCTTGGCTAATGAAGCCATGCGTGGCGCCTGAATCAAATAGTACTATGGCGGGATGCTGGTGTAGTTGGAACATACCCGCAAGGATTGGCTCACCCTCCGGCACGTCCTCTATGGCAAGCTGATGGACGGTGCCGGGCCTAGGGTTTGCCCGCCGCGCATTAGTAGGGTTCCGGGGTTGATTCCTCCCCGGAAACGGTGGTGCAACTCTGCCTCCTTGCCTCTCCGGACAACTGCTGGCGAAGTGTCCCGGACGACCACACTTCTAACATGTGGCCGCTGCTTGTGCGGTGCTCGGGGGATGAAAGCCCGGCATGCGTTTCTGAGGTGCATACGCATGCGACATCGTCCGCTGCTGCTGTTGTTGTTGTGGAAGTGGTACTGGCAGTGCCAGCCTGAATGCCGGTGAAGAGTACGGCCGACTGCGGAAAGGCATCGACCTATGGGGTGGCTGCCAGCGTGGACCTGATGGTGGGCGATTCACCATCCGAAACATCTGAGAAGTACCGCTTCCTTCTCCGCTGCTTTGCGGCGCGCTTCGCTTTCTCTCCGCCACCGCCAACTCCTTGCCGGAGTCCTCCTGAACAATCGCAGCATCAACAATGTCGTTGAGGCTGCCGCGATTGAACATCGCCAACGTGTCCTTCAGGAGCGGGTTAAGCCCCTGGTAAAAGTGGTCCCGCCGCTTCTCGTCGGTATCTGTGTGATACGACGCGTAGAGCGCGAGATCGTTGAACGCCCTGGAGTATTCCAGCGCGTTCCGGCTCCCTTGTTGCAGGTGTAGGAATTCCTGCGTCTTCCTCTTCATCAGACCTGGCGGTATGTGATAGGCCCTGAAGGCCGTCCAGAACTTCGCCCAAGTCATTACTCGGTCAGTGGGCCGTGAAGAACAGAAGTTCGCCCACCACGCGCTCGCGGATCCTTGGAGCTGCTGGACCGCGAACTGAGTCTTGCGCTGCTCACTTATCTGGAGCAGCCTGAACTTCATCTCTATCGTGCGGAGCCAGTTGTCTGCGTCAAGAGGTTCATCCGCCCTTGAGAATACCGGGGGATGAGTCGCCAGGAAGTCGGAGTAGGAGCACTGTTGATGCTCCTCACGATCTTGACGTCTCTCTGGGCGAGACGTATTGGCGATAAAAGTTTGCAGCAACTCCGTGTGCTACTGATGCGAACCCGCCATTGCCGCGACGATGTCGGCCAATGTAACCATTAGCAGTGGAGGTGTTTGCTGCTGCTGTTGCTGCTGTTGCTGCTGCTGTCCCGAGGATTCCTCGGGAGGCTGTTGGGAGATCTCTCCCCCTTGGCTAGTACCCCCAACGTCCTGGTTGGCACGAGTATGCGTCATTCTGAAATTCAAAACAGCAGCGATTAGCACATGTCTTACTGAAAATTCCTTATGCAACAGTAGGTATTGAAGTGACACATGAATAATTTGCACAACATTCACATATATTGATAAAGCATAAACTTTATACAAGATACATTATTCTCGGGTCTCCGAGAAGTCGTGCTCATGTCGTCACTACCTATACATACGCTACTGCCTATACGACATGTCACCGATTACAAAAGTTGGGTTACACCACCCTAGCTGCCCTACTTGGCAACTGTAACCCCCTACTCGGAGTAGAACTCGACCTCCTGCGGGTCGTCCTCCTCCGGTACCTCTGCTGGTGGCTCTGGATCTACCACCTCTTCTCCCATCTCGGGTTCTCCCATTGCTGGAAGACCCAAGACCACCGGTATGCCCAATACCGGAGGTACGAGGTCCTGCAACGCGTGCACCTCGTCCATGCCCTGGTTGTAGTCCTATTCCCAGCCTTGCCCTTCCTCAATAGCGTCGTCCCGCTCTTGAGCAAGGTCCTCATTCTTTTGGGTTAAAGTCCGTACCAGCTCTTGCAACGCCGCAATGTCGACACGGCTTTTCCTCTTCGCCTTCTTCAGACGATGCAACTGATTATGGTGTTCATTCAGTCGCTTGATCGTCGGAAGGAGCACATTGCGGAGTGAGCTGTGAGCACTCTCGAAATGGTCTCCACGGCTCGTTCTCTCGTTGAGCTTTGTGGCGAGATGCTCCATATGAACAGCTTGGCTGTCCATCACGGCGTTTCCCGCCCTCATCTGGAGGCTAAGGTTTGCCTCTGCGGGCTTGTACCTTGGGCAACCCGGATCGGCTGCCTCCCGGTACCTCCCTTCCCACACATGCTGAGCCCGTCCCTCCACCGGAACGAGCGCGTATGGAGTGCCCTCCATAGCCTTCACGTGTAGTTGGCAGAAACGTGACATGGTGTCACGGGCTGCCACTGGCCACATCCCTTCCTGTTGTCTACCTCTCACCGTGACGGTGAACGGCACCCAACCGGGTGGCGTAGGTCCTGTAGGGACTTTGACATGGATTGTCCACGTCTTGTTCCCCTCTTCGCCTTCTTCTTTGGTGAAGTACTGCGGCATCTGGTTGTACCCGAAATATTGAAGCATATGCCTCAATGCTTCCGGATAGCCGCTGCTGTGAGAACAGTGGGACACCACCCACCCGTTCTTCAACTGCTTATCGGCTGTCATCTGTAAAAATATATTTGATAAATGTCAAATATTTATTTAAACAGTAAACCATTGAGTTATAACATAAGACATGTCATTGAACCCATAAACTTGGAAATATAGTTCAAATTTAAACAAATTTGACTGCTGATCTGCTGTCTGCCTGACAGCCCTGACCAGTTTCCATTTCAACCTGATTTAGGCCATGTTAAAGGCAAAACCAATTCTGGAGCTCAACATAAAAGTTAAAGCTAACTTCAATAGATTTCCAGAAAGTATTTGCTTGGCCTAGTATCTGTCCTGGTTCAAAAGTTATGAGAGGTCAAAGTTAACAGAATTTCTGGAAAAAAATTGGACAGCACCTCCCTGCTTGAGGTACTGATTTGATCCAAGAATTCCAGTTAATTCTGTTCCAAATCAGACAGAACTTTCTGTTACAAAGTTGTAACCCATCTCATAAGATTTCCAGAACTACCTCATTTTCTATTTTTCGATTTTTAAGCAGGAAGTTATGCTCAATTTACAGAGAGTTTACAGAGAGTCTTTGCTCTGTCTTGTTTTTTGGACAGTTTCAACTCTACTGCATTTTTCGATTGGTTAAGGGATGAAACACCTCTGGACCTCAACAGAAAAGTTGTGAACCTCTTCCAATGCTTTCCAGAAATCTATCATATGACCCCAACCTCGAAAGAACTCAACCTCTAACCTCTGATTAACCTCAGCTTTCGTTCAGCTGAAAACAGAGTGCTCTGTCCTTAGCAACCTATAAGTTGAAAACTTATTAACTTTGAATATCCTGATTAAGGGAAGAGGTTACAGAAAATTTTACTGCTTTGGATCAAAACTTTCAAGTTTTACAATGAAGTGGTTCATTTGGTGGGGTGTGACGTCGATGCGTAACCAGATCATGTCGGTGCTACGTCCTCACAATGAAAACCTATACCGGACTTAGCCGGCTTCGTTAATTCAGTGGCACTAAATGTCACTCGCACACGTATGCTACATGTCTACCGTTTCATGGCCAGACTACCTGCAGAAACTCAAACAATCGTCAGACTCGGCTGCACACCGAGCCCGGTATCCATACAGTTCGTACACCCGGCCGTCATCACTCGCCCGGATGTTCTTAAGCCAAACACGCCTTGATTTACGTGTTCACGTTTCAGACCACGTGACGGAGTCTCCCAAATTGCACCAAGCACGCCAGGGACAGATGTTGCTCGAATACCCCAAATGACATAAAGAGTCGTAGAGGATATTAAAGCGGGTCGGGTTACCTGCCACCCGTGAGGCTCCACCCTTCAGCTTGTGCGCACTGGTGGACAGCGCTTACGTGTACCCCCCAAGACATAAACGTCCCGAGATATACGATTTTCCGACATAATCAAATAGTTTAGTATGCCACTTTCTATATGCTAATAACATCCTTATATGGGCTACTAACTCGTTCCTCACTGGATTTTTGAAAAAAATGACCTTTTTAATGCATTAAACCTCAAGCGAGCTCGGATACCAACGCTGACACGACCCCACGGTCTTGTCGAGCCAGGATCACGCTGATGGGTACTGCGTTGCACAGCACCGAATAACACACATCAAAGGTACAAAGCGGAAGCAAAACTTTTATTACATAAAGTGGTTTATGAACATTTGTACATCAAAATAAGTCCAGTCTACACTCACGGGCGTAGACTACGCATCAAGTGCACGTTCAGCCCTTGAACGTGTCCTTGCTAGCACACACACACACTAACTCTGCGGCATGCACGGCTCCCACTCGACGGGGTTCCCCTCCTGGGGTTCCGTCTCCTCTTCGGGAGCCCCTTCCTCATAGAACCCTGCAAAAGCTTCAAACACAAGCAGTGAGCACGAAGGCTCAGCAAGACTGACCCGTCAAACCTAAACATGGAACTTCTACATGAGGGATTGATAGGTTACATGAGGAAAAATCATTTGCAAGGACTCGCCTAATTAGTAAAACCTTACTTTCAAGTTTTAGCAGCAGGTTGTGGAGAACCTTACGCCAAGGCACATGAGAGAGCCGCAATCAAACAGGAAACACATTTCTCTCATGTACTTTGCCCAAAGTTGAAAGGAACTTTAGTTCGCTCTAAACTACAACAATTCATTAACAATCAAAGTCCATCTTTCAATCAGCAACATTTTAACATGTAACTAGCCTGTTCTTTCTACGGCACGGTACAGTGAACAAGTGGTACTCACTGACCGCGAGGGACGGCGATTATAATCGAATTACACCTGCAGGGTTACCCGAACAATATGTCACGTACGCCCGTACTCGATGTTGCCTACAACAACCATCACGGACGCCGTACACAACTACCTTTCACCCGTTAGTCAAATGTTGAACCGGTCCAATCGTCCCGAGCAAGAGGTCTCTGCACGCGCATCTGAGTGCCTCCAGCCGATTTACACCTTGAGCTCATCTTTCTTGCCATGTGTATCATATGCTATCTCTACCCGAGTCGAGTGCATCTAGCCTATGCTCGTGAGTAGTTCCAACTACTCGACTTGTACCGAATCCTACCCTAACTTAGCTTTGCAGTAGCTAAGGGGTTTTACAATCCTAAACCCAACCCATGGTTTTCTTGGCTATGCAATTGGGTTTCCAAACAAGACTCTAATGCAAGGAATCATAATAATCAAGTAAGTTTTCAAAACAATAAAAAATTGTAAAAAGGTTAATGCAAACCGGAGCTTGCCTTGCTGCTCTTGGTCGTATGCTAGCTGCTCCTCCGGAGTAACGAAGTCTAGGACTTTGGGTTCCTCCTCGACCTTAGCGACTACATGATGTAAGAGTACATGTATTAATTGTAATGCATTTGCATTGAGTTTAAACTTGTGAAGTTTATAAGTCCCACTAGACAGACTCAATGACTCAGGAATTTTTACTGTGGCTTGGTTACAACCTAAACAGAGACTTGGTCAAGTTTTAGTTGTAGCGAAGCTCATTTGAGCCCTCCATAATTAATTATGTACTTGACCTTAATTGAAGGCTTTTAGGGTGTTCTAAGGATTTTTCATGAAATAAACTATGACTTTCTGAAAACTAGATTTTCAGAGGGTCCTAATGGAGTTGGTCTCACTTAATTTGAAGGTTCCTAGCTAAAGATATGATCTAAACAATTTCAGAGAAAATTCTGAAAATGTTTCTGAACATTTTCTATTTTCTCTGGAACAGTTTCACTAATCACACCATTATGTGGACCAAATGAGCTCAAATGGATCTGAAATTTTTATGGTAGTTCAGGGATATTTTGGTGAACATTCCAGCAAAATTTCAGGATTTTCCTCCAAAGGATTTTCCAGTTAAAATTCCAAACAGTTTAAATTTTGAAAAATTAATTCTGGAGAAATAAGGATTTTCGTGAAGTGAAACCTGATTTGATGGAAAGTTATCAGAGAGCTGAATCCAAAAAAATTTGGTTCACTCAATTTGGAGCTTTCTAGCCAAAGTTATGAGGATTTGAAGTTTGAATGAAATCTGAAAATTGGGGGAAAAGTTTAAATCTGCCGGGGCCCGCGGGGACACGTGTTGGGCGCGGAGGCAACAGCACACTGAGGCCCACAGGGTTTTTGCGCGCCAGCACACCAGATCCCGGCCGCAGCCCGATCCAGATTTAAAATATCTGCCGCTGACAGCTGGGGTCCACCCACTTCGTCTACCTCTCGCCGCCCGCGCTCTGCCGCCGGGGTACCTCGCCGTAGCTCTGGAGGGGACGGGAAGGCTGTGATCGGAGCTCTCCGATCGGTTCTGAGCGGCTGAAGGAGTTTTTCCGGCGTTGTGTTCTTGCGGGGAGGAAATGGCGATGGCATCGGCCGAGGAGGGGGAAGAACGCCTTAAGAAGGCTCTGAACCGCCTCGTGCCCGCGCGTGGCCAAGCAGCTGCTGGCGCGGCGGCCTCCCTCGGTGGCGATCGCAGCTGCACCTAGGCGACCCGAGTGAGAAAAGTCTCAGTCGGTTGAATCCTCCCTGTGGCTGACATGTGGATCCCATTTTAGTTTTTAACCTCTGAAATTCACTCCTAATCGCTGTTGTAAACAGTGAGCCCCAAAATACCCATGGTGATTGAAATTATTCATCCATGAGCCATTTGAATTGATTAGAATTCAAATTGGGTTTGGTTGAATGAATTTCAGCACATGTTCAGTTTGAAATTCAAATAAAGTTTGAATTTGCCCCACTTAGCTCATGTCAAGATCAACTCAAAATGGAGTGAAAATTGGTGTATGAGCTCACAAAAATGTGCTGAGTAAGAATATGCCTCCCACTTTTGAATTCATTGGATAAAAACAGTTTGAATTTGAATATGGTTTCAAACTGCCCTCTTTCTAGCTATACCCAAAATGACCTCAAAAAGGTTTTGAATTTGGGTGAAACTTGGCATGGACATCCCTAGCAATGTGTAGGAGTTTTCATATGCCCAGCCCATCTATATCACATGTGGAAGATACCACTTTTGCAATATGTGAGTTTGTTCTCTAATGAGCATGTTGATGGTGGTTACTTGCTCTTCATTTGTGTTCATCAACTTGCTTCAAATGAGGTGTGTGGTGTGGTGATGAACACTTTAAACATGTGTCAAAAACTGAGGCCCTTACAATATCCTTATTGTCTTTGCATATACAACTGTGATAAAAATAGCCACATACAAAGGAGATGCTGGCAAATTTTGTCCAGGAATTCTGTCAACCTTGAGCAATCATAACTTTTGATCTAGAAATGATCTAGATGCATATGAGTAATCGATGGAAATATACTGAAGTTAACTTTAACTTTGGTATTCAACTTGAGTTATGAAAATGCTATTAAACGGATCAAAATCTGGGTTAGGACAGACGGGTCTGTTCTGTACAGCAAAGAGGGTTAGTTAGGCCTAGCACACGGAAGTGACTAAACCCGAGGATATTCCGGTGGTATGTGAATACCGATGTGTTTACAATGAGTTTCCAGGCAGACTGCCCGAATGGGACGTCAAGTTCAAGATTGAACTGGCGCCGGAAACAACACCGATTTCACAGAAGCAGCATAAGATGGCACCCGATGAACTGGCGAAGTTGAAGGAGCAACTAAATGACTCATGAGCAAAGGTTTTATACGGCCAAGCTCATCACCTTGGGGTTGCTCTGCGCTGTTCGTTAAGAAGAACGATAAGACACTAAGATTAAGTGTTGATTATCGTTCGCTCAATGCCGTCACTAAAAAAGACAATGAGGGTACTCTATGGTTTAAAAACCGTATAGCTATACCTCGTAATATGAATCTCTATACTGCCGGAAATGTCACACACCGTTGAAGTGGTGTGATTACGGCAGAAGGGTACTGTTCAGGGTTGATTAGTAAACAAAGCTGATGACCGAGTTCGAACAATATAAGTGAACTTGAAGGCTGAATAATCCTGACAGTAGAGCTACGAGGATCAAAGGCGTAGACCGTTGCATTTCGACGTTGGAGGACACATTTATCTTCGTGTGTCTACAATGAAAGGAATTCACCGGTTCAATATAAAGGGGAGATTTTGCTCCTCGAGCTTTAGATCTATTTGCTATCACGAAAAAGTGCGGACCCGTAGACTACCGGCTGGAACTACTGGCATGTATTGTGGGTGTCCACGACATAGTCATGTGTCACAGCTGCGGAAGTGCCTAAAATTTACCGCTGCTGTCCGCACCGAAGGAATCGACGAGTTGAAGCCGGGTCGTGCCTACACTGAGCGGCCGGTTCAGACTATCAATAGAAGGATCTGGAACACCTGGAACCGAACATTAAGATTTTACAAGGTGCTGTGGAGTAATCATATCAAGGAAGAAACAGCGTGGAGAGCAAAGATTACCTCCGCATGAACTATCCGCAACTTTTATCGTCGTACCCCTTGGCATTACCTCTCCTGTCTCAATCTTCCTTCGGAATCTCAGGACGAGATTCTTTCTAAGGGGGGAGGAATGTAAAAGTCCCAAAAACGTGAATGCAAAGAAATGGATGTTGGAACATCATTGTGTTTCAGGTTCATAAGAATTGGGACTTGTTTAAATTTTTCCACATGTGATGACACACATGAGTGTCCCACTACTATAGCCTAGGATCAAGTGAGTGTTTGGGGAACAAAGTTAAGATAAAACCCATGTGTAAGCTCTCATGTGCAAGGAGGAATAAAAATTCAGAGTGTGAACTCAAATTGTTCAATTCAAATTTCAAATGAGGGCAACAAATAGGAATGCAAACTGTTGTGCTCAAAACCTCATTTGAAGCAGCCAAAACCAAAATCAGATTTCATATTTGGATTCCATAGGTCCAAATTTGGGGGTAGCCAAAGTTTCATGAATTTTGGAAATGTTTCCTACCCATTTGTCAAATGGACTTTAAATTGCATAGGAATTCAAATTCAAATGTGAAATTGGATGAAACTTGTCCAAATCTTCAAATTCAGATCGGGTTCAAACTTTCCCACAATTGAAGGGAGTCATTTTCCAATTTTGAGAAAAATTTGATGGGATAAAGGGGGACAGTGGGCCCACATGTCATAGAGCCAACTAGACTTGCCCCCTAAGTCTCCATTCCCTGTTTTCCACGGAAGAAAATAAGTCGGTTCTCGGATACCGAGTGTAAGGATCGAAACGCCCATAAGGGGGGGGGGTGAATTGGGCTTTTTCAAATTTTAGAGCAATTTAAAACTTAATGGTTGAAGCCCAATTCCCTATGCGAACTAACTACGCAAGCAAGAGTATTAAGGGCGGAATAGTAAATGCGTAATAGTAAGAGGGTGAGGAGAGAGATGCAAACTCCCGCGGAGACTCGGAGACACGGCGATTTTTCCCGTGGTTCGGTAAGATCACAAAGATCTACCTACGTCCACGTTGTGGCACCCACCAAAGGGTATAGCCACTCCCAAGTCACCAAGACAAGGGAATCCACTATCTTTCTCCGTTCGCCATCTCCGGCAAGGTGGAGCTCAAGCCTTGTACAATGGTGATCCTTCGGGCTTCCACAAACGCCTTGGTAAGCTCCGGAGCGATCTCTTCTTCCTCCAACTTTTACAAGGTGAGAGAAGTCACCAAGACACTCTCTCTCACTGGCCTAGAGATTCCAATCACCAAGAATGGACGCACACAAGCTTCTCTCTAGCTAGATCGAGCCTATAGTTGGAGTACAAGAGGTTTTGAGGTGTGGAAGTGGTAGCTCTTGGTCTTGAATGCTTGAGGATGTGTAGTGAGGCTCTGGTGATCAAGACTTGACGAAATGGCCGGTTGGAGGGGTATTTATAGCCAGCCCACACGAGATAGCCGTTGGAAAAGTAGGCAGACTTTTTCTGTGAACATCGGATCATCCGATGCACCCCTTTATTTAAGCATTGGTCGAATTCCAAATTAGCTGATGTCATGTGTCAGATGTGACCGTTGGATATAACCGTTGGATCTTTTAATCGACCGATGTTACTTCAACTTCATCATCGGATGATCCGGTGAGTTGATCTTTAGAATTGGTTCAGAAATAATGTCTCTGTTGAAATTGACCGATGTACACTTACTTCATCATCGGATGATCCGGTGTGTACTTCCTCAGAATAACTAAGAAATCATCCTTCTGTTGAAATCAACCGATGTGCCACTTCCTTCACGTCGGATGATCTGGTGTGTACTGGGCTCTGAGGTCTTCTTCTTCTGCCAACTCAAACTCGACTGATGTAGTCATTTTGCAAGACATCGGATGATCCGGTGAGTGCAACTTGTTTGCTTCGAGTTGTTTTGAGTTGATCTTTTGGAATCTTCTTGAGTGACCTCTTTGACACTTGTTTGAAATGATATTTTGATGAAGTGTAAGCTTCTTGTGTTGCCAATTTTGATAGAATAGAGTCGTTGTATGAGTTCTTCATTTAGTCTTCATGAGTATCGAATAACCCCTTAGAATAGATCGTTGAGGGGTCTCCATTTGTATCCAATGAGCAGTAGATGGTGTGAATAGATAGTTCATTAACGTTTGATGTGATATACGTGAAACCTCGCATCCACAAACTCATTAGTAATAACGAACGGTTGTCATTAATCACCGAAACCATACCTCACGGGGGCCTAGATGCTTTCAATCTCCCCCTTTTTGGTGATTGATGACAACACAACGAGTAGAGCATAGAGTTAATGGAATTAAAACGCAATGCTCAAAAAAGAAATATAACAGGTACAAATTGCAACACAAGTGGCTCGAAGGCTCAAATAATAAACAATAAAGCGCAAGAGCACAAAGTAGCACCCGGAGTACAATAATAGCAAATGATAATAGCAGGCAATCTCAAATAAATAACAATAAGTAGCAAAAGGATAGACAACTCCCCCTAGAACTGAGCTAACCCTCCCCCTGACTCTAACTCTTCTCCCCCTTTGGCATCAAGACAACAAAAAGGGAAGTCGAGTGCCTACGACTCAGGCGCGCTCCTGGCGATGGTGAAGCGGTCGGCGTCGACGGTGCTGTCGCTGGAGCTGCTGGAGGTTGAGGTCGCTGGCGCTGGAGCTGGAGCGGGGGGAGCTGGAGCTGGAGCTGGAGCTGCTGGGGGATCCGCTGAGACTGCTGGCGCCGGTGGAGAAGGTACTGCCGGAAGAGGTGAGGACTGGAACGACGTCGGCGGCAGTACTGTCGAGTGAACGGGCGCTATCGAGGCGTGCAGAGGTGGTATACTGAAGCTGGGGATCGACGAGGACGGTGCTGGAGCTGGTGCCAGTGGGGGTGCACCTGGAGCCTGACTGAGTCCCGAGTGCTGAGGTGGAAGGGCGACTCCCGTCTGCTGGTAGAGGTTGGTGACCAACCCCAGGACGCCCAACAACATCTGCTGAGTCTGCTGCTGCTGGTCCAGAGTGCGTCTCGTCATCTGGTCGACAAGGTTGGTGTACCTGTCGATGTCCTCTCGCCTCTGATGGGCGATCTCCAGCTGCATCTCCTGCTGCTGCCTCTGAAGCTGCTCCTGTCGAGCCGCCTGCTGCTCCTGCTGCTGAGCCATCCGCTGAAGTAAAGCAGTGATCTCTGACGGCTGAGTCACCTGAGCCTCTGACACTGGAGGAGGTGTAGGTGGTGGAGCTGCTGAGCCTCCTGCCTCTGTGTCGTGCTGCCTCGGTGAAGGAGGAGCAGGAGGGAAGTACTCCTCGACACTGTCGCTGGTGTCGTTGTCCGACCATATATGCTGTAGGTCTCCTCCCTGAGCCTCTGCTTGTGCCAGCTCTGCGTCCTCCTGAGTCAGCTCTGCCCAGTCCTCCTATGACAGTCTGGCTCGAACCTCACGCTCGACGGGACGGCCAAGGAGGCAGTCTCCCGGAGTGGGGACTCGGTAGTGGCTGAACCGGGTCACGTGCATCTCCGTCAGCTGAGAAACTCCTGGAGTGTCCTCTGGAACCAACTGGTGGAGAAGGTGACAGATCCAGTGACCGAAGACCAACTGTCGAAGCATCCCAACTCCGTCGGTGATCACGTCCTCCATCTCGCAGATCAGAATATCCACAATGTCGAACTCCATCCCGTTCATCACATAGAACAGGATGGTCTGCTGAAGGCTCGTGAAGCCCTCCAAGTAGCCAGACCTCGGTAGTAGGGTACGCCTGAGGACGTGGTGAACTGTCCGAGCTGCTGGGGTGAGAAGTGCTGGCACCCTCGGCTGGTCAGGAGTGAACGGCTGAGTGAACAGACCTCTGATCTCCTCGAAAGGCGGTGCCACTCCTCCAATCAGTGGCCTCCTCGGCGGGTCTGCGTCTCCGTAGACTATCTGGTGCAGGCACGTAGTAGAGAGCTCCACACCAAGCAGTCTGCCCAACAAGTCTCGAGACACGTTGTGGATGTGCCCCATGAACATGAAGTGAATCGAGCGACGGCCCTCAGAGACGTAGAGTGTCACGTAGAACACCCTGACCCACTCCTCGACGTAGGCACTCCTCTGGTGCGAGAGCAAGTCCACAAGTCCTCTGTATCTCTAAAAGAGTGGCCTGATCCCGTGTCCTGCTGCCACTGCAAGCTGATCCCAGTCGATGCTGTTATGCTGGAAGAGCTTGTGGCCCCGACGCCTGTAAGTCTCGTACAGGGACGCCTGTGTCAAGGTCCAGAAGCGGGAGTCAACTCGAGCGTCCGTAGGCCGTGGGAACCACTCCTCAAGTATCGCTGACCATCTGAGCTTCTTCAGTTGCCTTGCCTTCATCTTCCTGTAGTCGGTGAGTCTGACATCCTCGGCAACACAGACTGCTGTGTCCATCAGGTGGATGGCCCTTTGGGCCTCTCTGTCCTCGGCGCGGTCAGCCTCAGAGGGGCGCCGACTCGCCGTAGGAGTCTGTCCACCCCCACGAGTCCTCGGGGTGCGCCGGCGGATGAGAGGCGGCACCTCGGTCTCCTCCTCGTCGGAGCCCTCGGGAGGCACCGGCTGGACCGGAGGCTGCTCCTGCCTCTGCCGGGACTCGCGGATCCGTAAGGAGCCGCGATGGCCGCGCTCACGCTCCTCGGCGGCGCGAGCGGCCAACTCCGCACGACGAGCGTCCTTGGACATCTTGCGCTTCTTCGCGGTGGGCTCCTCAATAGCCTTGCCCTTTCCTTTGCGATCGCGACCCATCTTAGCGACGAACGGCGAAGCACGGCGAAACCCTAGCGGAGAGGGTGATGCGCGGTGGTGGAAGCCGGCGGCGAGTGGTGGTGCGGCTGGTGGTGGAGGGGAGACGGCGAGGGAGGCGAGCTGCGGCGGCGCGGTGGAACGGCGGCGGCGCGCGCGGGAGAGGCGGCGGCTTGGGCACGGGTGGCGCCTAGGCGGCGGCGGCCGAAGGGCTGCGGCGGCGGCGCCTGGGAGGCGGCGGCAGCGGCGCCTGGGAGGTGGCGGCGGCGGCGCCTGGGAGGCGGCGGCCGAAGGGTGGCGGCGGCGGCGCCTGGGAGGCGGCGGCGGCCGGAGGTGGCCGGAGGGCGCGAGGACGGCGAGAGAAGTGGGCGGCGGCGGAGAGGCGGCCGGAGGTGGCCGGAGGGCGCGAGGAAGGCGAGAGAAGTGGGCGGCGGCGGAGAGGCGGGGAAGAAAAACACGGGCGGCCGAACCGCTATTTAAACCGTACGGGCAAACCCTAGCCGCTCACAAAACACCAGATGGACCGATGATCATCGGAGCATGCATCGTTCGAGTTCAACAGAGAGCTGTTCCAAAAACTCTCTTTGAACACCGGATGAGCCGATGTCTTCTGAAATGAACTCATCGGTTGATTTGTGACATCTGACTTGATCTGAGCACTGAACTGAAGCACCAATTGATCCGATGATCTGCTGGCCCTAGCATCGGATAATCCGATGACTACAGAAAACCTAAGACTGCCCATATGTGTCCTTGGACTTAAACACACAAAGATAAGGATGGGTCCTAGGACTTTTTTGGGCAACTCCTAACCTCTAATAGAAGGCTTCAAATATAGTGCCACATATTGGCTAAGCCCTTAAGCAAAGAGAACACACAAGGTTAGGAGGGAAACCACGAAAATGTAAGGCCCATGCTTTGTGAGCTAGAGTATGGAAAACTTCTATCTCTTTAAAGCATGTACCTTTAGAATTTTGCTCTATCCACATCATATGAGTTGAGATATTGCATTTTGAACAAGTCTCCTTCTCATGATGTGGGTTCCCCTTTGTGACAATCTACCGTATGCAATGCCAAACAAAATAATGCAAGATATTAAATGAGTGCAAGTCTATATGGCAGGAATCATGCAAAGCATAATGTAAATCTATCTCGCCAAGTTTAAACCTTCCAAAGGCTTCCTCAGGGAAAACTATTTCTAGCTCGCCCCTATCCTTTGGGAGTTAGACAAGACCTATTTGATATGCAACCTTACATGAACATGGCAACTTACATGACGTTAGATGCATCTAGCACATTTAATTCACTTCTAAGTCTAGAAAAAGTTTTCTCATCAAGTGGTTTAGTGAAGATATCCGCCAATTGTTCTTCGGACCTAACACCTTGCAAAGAGATGTCTCCTTTAGCCTCATGGTCCCGCAAGAAGTGATGGCGAATATCAATGTGCTTAGTGCGGGAGTGTTGAACGGAGTTTCTAGCTATCTTAACCGCACTTTCATTGTCACAAAGAAGAGGCACACAACCAAATTTAATTCCAAAGTCCAAAAGGGTTTGCTTCATATATAGAATTTGGGCACAACATGCACCGGCCGCTATATACTCTGCCTCCGCGGTGGACAAAGCCACGGAGTTTTGCTTTTTGCTCGACCAAGATACTAGGGAACGCCCAAGTAAGTGGCACCCACCGGAGGTACTCTTGCGATCCACACGGCATCCGGCAAAATCCGAATCCGAGTAACCCAAGAGATGGAAACTAGCGTTCTTGGGGTACCACAAACCTACACTTGGGGTATGCTTGAGATACCTAAGTATCCTAAAGACCGCCTTACGATGCGATTCTTTAGGTGCCGCTTGAAAGCGAGCACACAAGCATACACTAAACATGATATCGGGCCTAGATGCGGTAAGATATAACAATGAACCAATCATGGAACGGTAATGAGATTGATCAATAGGTTTACCGTCCATGTCCGCGTCGAGATGACAATTTGTCGCCATTGGAGTACTTCTTGAGCTACAATCTTCCATTTCAAACTTCTTCAAGAGGTCCTTGGTGTACTTCTCTTGGTAGATAAAAGTCCCCTCTTGATGTTGCTTGATTTGAAATCCTAGGAAGAAATTGAGTTCTCCAATCATTGACATCTCGAACTCCCTAGACATCATGGTGCCAAACTCAAGGCTAAGAGATTTGTTAGTTGAGCCAAAAATAATGTCATCAACGTAAATTTGACAAAGAAATAAATCCCCGTTGATGTCCTTGGTGAAAAGTGTGGTATCCACCCTCCCAATCTTGAATCCTTGCATGACTAGGAAATCCCTTAGACGTTCATACCATGCCCTAGGTGCTTGCTTGAGCCCGTAGAGCGCCTTGTGTAACCTATACACATGGTTAGGATTCCTCGGATCTTCAAACCCGGGAGGTTGCTCAACGAAAACAAGTTCGTTAATATAACCATTGAGGAAGGCACTTTTAACATCCATTTGATAAAGCATAATATTGTGATGTGAAGCAAAAGCAAGGAGTATGCGAATAGCTTCTAACCGTGCGACCGGGGCGAATGTCTCTCCAAAATCTAGTCCTTCAACTTGTGAAAAACCCTTGGCCACAAGCCTTGCCTTGTTGCGGACCACCACGCCATTCTCGTCTTGCTTGTTGCGGTATACCCACTTCGTTCCGATGACGTTCTTGTCCTTAGGTCGCTCCTCCAATACCCAAACTTCATTGCGGGTGAAGTTGTTGAGTTCTTCTTGCATAGCCATCACCCAATTGGGATCTTGGAGTGCTTCCTCAATATTTGTGGGCTCTACACACGAAACAAAAGAGTAGTGCTCACAAAATGAAGCAACATGGCGAGAACGAGTACTTACTCCCCGTGACGGACTTCCGATGATTTGATCCATCGGATGTGCCTTGGAGATGCGCCCATGCCTCATAAGAGGTTGTGAGGCACTTGGCGGTGGTGAGGCATCTCGCTCGTCTTGTGGTTGGACTTGACCTTGGACTTCTTCTTCTTCTTGGTGTTGTGTGGCATGTGAATCTTGCATTGGCAATGGATCATCTTTCTCTTCTTCTTCATCAATTTGAGGCGCCATGGAGGTGTTGATGTTGGAACTTGAGACTCCCCCTTGATCATGGCTCTCCTCAACTTCGGGCTTGATGTCTCCTATGGTCATGTTCTTCATAGCTTCTCGTAGAGGCTCATCATCTATATCATCAGGACCAAAACTCTCCTCTTGGGAGCCATTAGTCTCATCAAACTCAACATCACAACTTTCTTCAACTAACCCGGAGGTTTGGTTGAATACTCGATATGCTTTTGAGTTTGACGCATAACCAAGAAAGATACCAACATCACACCTTCTTTCAAACTTATCGAGCCTTTTCTTGCGGTAGATGTAGCACTTGCACCCGAAGACTCGGAAGTAGGAGATGTTGGGCTTTCTCCCAATGAGGAGCTCATATGGGGTCTTTTGAAGTAGTCGATGAAGATAGACCCTATTTGCGGCATGGCACGCCGTGTTGATTGCTTCGGCCCAAAACTTCTCCGACGTGCCATAGTCATCAAGCATTGCTCTTGCAAGGGTGATGAGAGTCTTGTTCTTCCTTTCAACGACACCATTTTGTTGAGGGGTGTATGTGGCCGAAAACTCGTGCTTCACGCCTTCACGATCACACCACTCCCCAATGTTGTAGTTCTTGAACTCGGTGCCGTTGTCACTCCGGACCTTGATGATGGGAAGTTGAAATTCCCTTTGAGCTCGTTTAGCGAAGGTCTTGAAGATTTCCGGAGTTTCACCCTTGTCACCTAGAAACAATGTCCAAGCATAGCGAGAGTAGTCATCAACAATAACAAGACAATAGAGATTACCGCCAAGGCTTTGGTATGTGGACGGTCCGAAGAGGTCCATGTGATGTAGTTCAAGTGGCTTGGAGGTTGACACCATTGTCTTCATCGGATGGTGTGAGGCAACTTGCTTCCCGGCTTGACACGTGCTACAAAGCTTGTTCTTCTCAAATGTGACATCCTTCACGCCGGTCACCATCCCAAGCTTGAATGACTTCTTGAGCTTGCTCATCCCAATGTGAGCAATGCGCCGATGCCATAGCCATCCCAAACTTGTCTTGGTGAAAAGACAAGTGGTCAAGCTAGCATCCTTGTTGGAGAAGTCCACCAAGTAAAGATGTCCATGCCGAAAACCTTTGAATATTAGTTCTTTGCTTGATTCACTAGTCACCACAACACCATTCTTGTCAAATGTGCACGTTAGTCCAAGATCACATAATTGTGCAATAGAAAGTAAATTGAAACTAAGAGACTTAACATAAAGAACATTAGAGATAGACAAATCATGAGAAATAGCAATTTTACCCAAACCAATTACCTTCCCCTTTGAGTTATCACCAAAGGTGACTTGTTCATGATTGCCGGGGTTCTCTATGGAGGTGAACATACCATCATTGCCGGTCATATGTTGAGTGCACCCACTATCGAGTACCCAATGCTTTCCTTCGGCTTTGTAGTTCACCTACACACATGAAGTTAGTTTTTGAGTTTAGGAACCCAAGCCAACTTAGGTCCTTGTATGTGTGATACAAGTGATTTTGGGACCCAAAGTTGCTTGGGGAGCTTCCCCTTCATGCCCTTGATGTCTTTGCCGATGAACCTTGCCTTCACCTTTCCACCTACTTTGCTCAATAGATAGTGATAATCATTGAAAGTAGATTTGTAGTTAGGAGGCAATTTGGGAGAAGGACGGTTGGGAATAGGACACTCCCTCGTGTGATGTCCGGTGACCTCACAATGTTGGCAATAGGAACCAACTTCCTTGATGAAGCTTGTCCTAAGCTCCGGTGAGGGCACCTTTCCTTTGTTGGGCACCGGGAAGGATCCAAGTCCCCTCTTGTTGAAGCCTTTAGCTTGTTGGTAGAGGATTTCCTTGTGCTTGTCCTCCCCCTTAGAGAGTCTTGCCACACTAGTGCGAAGACTTTCAATTTCGTCCATTAGCTCCTTCTCCCTAGGGCTTGCTTTCAAAGGCAAAGACTTATCCAAAATATTAGTGGCATGTGAATTAGATGATATTTTGCCATCAAGGGTTTCTTTCTTTGTGTTTTTCAATTTAAGTTCAATCGCTTCATAAGCAAGGTTAAGCACTTCATGTTCTTGAACCAACTCATTGTGCTTTGCCAAGAGTGCTAAGTTAGCTAAGTCAAGCTCATGATACTCAATCTTGATTTGAGCATTCTCCTCCTCGATTTGCTTGACATTTGATTTGAGCGTGTCATGCTCTTTAAGTATGGTTACATACTTGTCATGCAAATCGAGGTTAGCACTTTCAAGCTTAGCACGAGCTAGCTCAAGAGTCTTAACCTTAGCCTTTTCCCTTTTTATAATGGCATGATATTCATTAATCATAGATGCTAATTCATCGGGTGAAAGCTCATCATCATCATCGCTAGAATCTTCACATACCTTTGAGTTACCTTTCGCCATTAGGCACATAGGAGGTGGACGAAGAGGTGAGTCATCCTTGTTGACGATGGCGAGGCCCGCCAAGTTTTCTTCATCTTCACTATCTTCGTCGCTTGACTCTTCATCCGTGATCCACTCATTGGCTTCACACATGAAGACCTTTTGAGGCCCTCTTCTCTTCTTTGGAAAGAGCTTGGTTTTCTTGCCTTTGTCAAATTTCTTCTTTCCAAAAGAGCGCTTGGGCTTGACCTCCTCTTCATCATCACTTTCTTCTAGCTTGTGATGCTTGCCATTGTCCTTCCTTTTGTCCGGTCTTGGACAATCATATGATATGTGGCCTAGATCACCACAATTGTAGCACGTCTTGTTTTCATCTTTTCTTGGCAAGAAGGCTTTCTTCTGGGATCATAATAGTATCCCTTCTTTGCAATCTTGGAGTTGAGGCGTGAGAATTTCCACATCATCAAAGCAAGCTCATCATCATCATCTTCGCTTGTTTCTTGCTCTTCTTCACTTGAGCTAGGCTCAACCACTTTCTTCTTCTTGGGAGTTGTCTTCTTGGTTGAAGCCTTGAGAGCAATGGTTTTTAATGATGACTCCTCCATCATTCCAAGTACGCTCATCTCATGAGCATGGATTTCTCCAATGAGCTCCGAAACTTCAATGTTGTCTAGTGACTCTTTTTGGAGCATTGAATTGATAATGTTGTACTTGGGCTTGGGTAGAAGCATGAGGATCTTGCGATTGATAAGTCCCTTGCCAAGAGAAGCAATGTCAAGTGCGTTAATTTCCTCAATGAGCACATTTAAACGAGAAAACATTTGGTTAACATTCTCATGAGGAAACATCTTAAATTCATCATATTTTGATTTAAGCATGTGATATTTGAGTTCTTTAACACGAGATGAGCCCTCATGTATTTCAATTAGACATGCCCAAATTTCACATGCTTTTTCCTTACTAGCAATCCTAGCAAAGACATCTTGACTAATGCATTCATATATGGCATTTCTAGCCTTAGCATCCCATTTTAATTGGTCACCAACATAGTCAAGATTTCCAAACCCCGCATGGGTCGCTTCCCACACTTCGGGAGCAATTGCCTCAAGGTAAGCGCACATGCGTGCTTTCCAATAAGCAAAATTCTTGCCCTCGAAGGTAGGAACCGAACCCCCATTCTTGGCCATTTTCGCTCTCTAGCGGTGAAACTAGAATGATCCAATGAGCAACCTTGCTCTGATACCAATTGTAAGGATCGAAACGCCCAAGAGGGGGGGTGAATTGGGTTTTTTCAAATTTTAGAGCAATTTAAAACTTAATGGTTGAAGCCCAATTCCCTATGCGAACTAACTACGCAAGCAAGAGTATTAAGTGCGGAATAGTAAATGCGTAATAGTAAGAGGGTGAGGAGAGAGATGCAAACTCCCGCGGAGACTCGGAGACACGGCGATTTTTCCCGGGGTTCGGTAAGATCACAAAGATCTACCTACGTCCACGTTGTGGCACCCACCAAAGGGTATAGCCACTCCCAAGTCACCAAGACAAGGGAATCCACTATCTTTCTCCGTTCGCCATCTCCGGCAAGGTGGAGCTCAAGCCTTCTACAATGGTGATCCTCCGGGCTTCCACAAACGCCTTGGTAAGCTCCGGAGCGATCTCTTCTTCCTCCAACTTTTACAAGGTGAGAGAAGTCACCAAGACACTCTCTCTCACTGGCCTAGAGATTCCAATCACCAAGAATGGACGCACACAAGCTTCTCTCTAGCTAGATCGAGCCTATAGTTGGAGTACAAGAGGTTTTGAGGTGTGGAAGTGGTAGCTCTTGGTCTTGAATGCTTGAGGATGTGTAGTGAGGCTCTGGTGATCAAGACTTGACGAAATGGCCGGTTGGAGGGGTATTTATAGCCAGCCCACACGAGATAGCCGTTGGAAAAGTAGGCAGACTTTTTCTGTGAACATCGGATCATCCGATGCACCCCTTTATTTAAGCATCGGTCGAATTCCAAATTAGCTGATGTCATGTGTCAGATGTGACCGTTGGATATAACCGTTGGATCTTTTAATCGACCGATGTTACTTCAACTTCATCATCGGATGATCCGGTGAGTTGATCTTCGGAATTGGTTCAGAAATAATGTCTCTGTTGAAATTGACCGATGTACACTTACTTCATCATCGGATGAGCCGGTGTGTACTTCGTCAGAATAACTCAGAAATCATCCTTCTGTTGAAATCAACCGATGTGCCACTTCCTTCACATCGGATGATCCGGTGTGTACTGGGCTCTGAGGTCTTCTTCTTCTGCCAACTCAAACTCGACCGATGTAGTCATTTTGCAAGACATCGGATGATCCGGTGAGTGCAACTTATTTGCTTTGAGTTGTTTTGAGTTGATCTTTTGGAATCTTCTTGAGTGACCTCTTTGACACTTGTTTGAAATGATATTTTGATGAAGTGTAAGCTTCTTGTGTTGCCAATTTTGATAGAATAGAGTCGTTGTATGAGTTCTTCATTTAGTCTTCATGAGTATCGAATAACCCCTTAGAATAGATCGTTGAGGGGTCTCCATTTGTATCCAATGAGCAGTAGATGGTGTGAATAGATAGTTCATTAACGTTTGATGTGATATACGTGAAACCTCGCATCCACAAACTCATTAGTAATAACGAACGGTTGTCATTAATCACCGAAACCATACCTCACGGGGGCCTAGATGCTTTCACCGAGTCAACCAGCATGCGCCACCGAGGGCAGTGATATCGCCACCTCCCGAGCGAACTCCGACTTGTTTTCCTTGCCCTTATCGGCTCACGCCGGGAGCTCGTCACCTCACAAACCGTCTCACCCTAGCCACTCGTTCATTATCACGCGTCCCTCGACGAAAACTCGTCCGCACACGAGGCAAACTTTACCAAGTGATTCGGACCACCAGCCAAATTTGGGAAGAATTTGGGAGCAACCCATAGGGATAAGGAGGAGGGTCTAAAGGTGGGACCCACATGTAATAGAAAGGGAGACTTGCAACTGAAATAATTGAGCTGTTGTTTCTCTGTTCCCACTGAAGCAACCGACTAGCCTCTGTTCAGACTCGAACAGGCCGAGGATGGAGCGCGCGCCACTGGGTGGGGTGGGGGGAGTTGCCGCCACCTCCTGCTGCTGCGATGTGCTGGTGACCAGCTCATGCTCTCAGCAGCGTATGAAGTGATGAGTTTGCCCACCAAATGGAGACATCACAGTCAGCTCTTCCTCGCACGGCAAAAGAACAGAGAACGTTGCCGCCTTGTGCAGTCGACCAGGAACCACCCAAAAATCGTGCCCACAGAGCTCCCCGAGCTGAAAAGGACACCAGGGGTCTTCCCTTTACCTCCTCGACACAAACCCGAGAGGTTGCCGGCTGCCCTGACCAAGAACGGTGTGTGTGTGCGGTGACCCGAAAGCTAACCACGAACTGACTCACGTGGAAAGCACAACCGAGGGGCTTTCTCGCCCGAGCTAGGACACCCAGAGGATTATCGGAGCTCCCTGCTACTCCTCGCCAAACCTCAACTCAAGTCATGATCTCCCAAGCAAGAATTTGGCGATTTACTCCTGGCGCATGCAAAGTGACCCAGGGTGAGAATTCCTCCAAATTCGATTGCAATTCTTGTTTTTAGGCTACCAAATCGTGCGCACGTGAACTAGACTGGCTAGCGGTCAAGTTCCCCAAAAAAACCCTAGCTAGAAATTGGCCGTGAGTGAGCTATTTCATGTTTTCCCGAGCTCGGACGTCGCAACACCATTAGGGCGCACGGTGAAAGCAGGGTATCCGCCATTTCCGGGCTGGTTTGCATCCTTGCCAAGTTTCCCTAGCATCCAAGGATTGTTAAGGCCTCAGTTTTTGACACATTCAAGGTGTTCATCATCACACACACACCTCATTTGAAGAAAGTTGATGAACACATTTGAAGAGCAAGTAACCATTATCAACATGCTCATTAGAGAATAAACTCACAAAATGCAAAAGTGGTATTTTCCACAGGCATCATTTAGGGGCTGGGCATATGAAAACTCCTACACATTGCTAGGAATGTCCATGCCAAGTTTCACCCGAATTCAAAACCTTTTTGAGGTCATTTTGGGTATAGCTAGAAAGAGGGTAGTTTGAACTCAAATTCAAATTCAAACTGTTTTTATCCCATGAATTCAAAAGTCGGAGGCATATTTTTACTCAGCACATTTTCGTGAGCTCACACACCAATTTTCACTCCATTTGGAGTTGATCTTGACATGAGCTAAGTGAAGCAAATTCAAACTTTGTTTGAATTTCAAACTAAACATGTGCTGAAATTTATTCAAACACTACACAATTTGAATTCTAACCAATTCAAATGGCTCAACGGGTAGATAACTCAAATCACCATGAGCTTTGTGGGAACTACTGTTTATAACAGTGAATTGGAGTTAAGATCAGGGGTTAAAATTGGGAGCGGGACCCACATGTCATAGAGCTAAAAGGTGTGACTTGCACACTAAGTCACAGCCTCGGTGGGAAATTCCACCGAGCAGCTGCCGGGTGTGCCACCGAGAAGAAGCCGGCGCCACCAGCTGCTTCCTATCTCGCGCTCTGGCGCCCAGGGCGGCCTTCTCATGCCCCCACACGACCCTCACCGCCTCAGCCGAGCAAAGACCGGTTGCCTTCTTATCCTCGCGGGCGACATCGAGCAGTGCCATTATTTTTCCTACGAGCTCTTGGTCGATCGGGATAACAGAGAAAACAATCACACCCTCGCCTCCCCGAGCTGCTAGGCAGCGCCCTGAGCTCAAGCACCACTCTCCCGACACCTAAACCACCGAGTTTCGGCCTCTGTTCCCGTGATCAACGATGACCGCCGTGACTTAGTTCAAAAACGGCGATCGGTCTCACGTGGGCATCGCACCACAGCCACTTTCACGGCCGAGCAAGGGTGGCAAAAGGAGCCCACAGACTCCACGCTACTTCCACCTGAAGCTCAAGCCACGTCGTGAGCTCTCGCCGGCGAATTCCGAGATTTTGCTCCGGCGTCCTCAACCCGAGCTTCCGGTACAGTTCCTTAAAATTCTCCTTCTCTACTCCTCCTTAAGTCATCAAACTTTGCACGTGTATGCTGGATTAGCCGGCGATCAAGTTTCCTTTAGCATTCATCGCATGAAAACACCTCGGAGCGGCGGAATTCAAGCTCTACTAAGGGTGTTCGCCGCGGACCCATTCGGTCACACGGTGAAACCATATTTGCGGCCATTCCCGAGCTACACTGAGGTTGTGCCGAGCTTCCTAGAGCTGCGCTGGTGGTGTAGAGCCATCGGTGCAAGTGTTGGCGGGCTGGAGACCTCGGGCGACGGCGCCGAACCACAGCAGTAGCCGCCGCACGTCGCCGAGCTGGTTCCGGCCACCAGCAGCCCAAGAAGAGCCAACCATCGTGTTCCTCGGTGCCCTAAACCCTTTGGCGGCGAGTCTCTAGCTGGGCGGCGGCCGGAAATGCCGGTCCGGTGAGCAGCCGTCTGCTCCGGCGAGGGGGAGCGCGCGGGCGCGAGGAAGAGGGCGGGAGGAATAAGAAGACACGGGGCCCAGCTGTCAGCGGCTCATATTTTAAATCGAGATCGGGCTGCGGCTCAGATCCGTTGTGCTGGCACGCAAAAACTCCGTAGACCCTGGTGTGCCGACGCCTCAGCGCACAACACGTGTCCCCATGGCCAACCAGCAGATTTAAACTTTTACCCGATATTCAGATTTCATTCAAACTTCAAATCCTCATAACTTTGTCTAGGAAGCTCCAAATCAAGTGAACCAAATTTTTTTGGATTCAGCTCTTTGTGAACTTTCCAGAAAATCAAGTTTCACTTCATGAAAATCCTTAATTCTCCAGAATTAATTCCTCAAATTTTATACTGTTTGGAATTTTAACTGGAGAATCCCTTGGAGGAAAATTCTGAAATTTTGCAGGATTGTTCAAAATATTATCCCTGAACTACCATAAAAATTTCAGATCCATTTGAGCTAATTTGATCCACCTAATGGTGTGATTAGTGAAACTGTTCCAGAGAAAATAGGAAATGTTCAGAAACATTTTCAGAATTTTCCCTGAAATTGTTTAGCTCATATCTTTAGCTAGGAACCTTCAAATTAAGTGAGACCAACTCCATTAGAACCCTCTGAAAATCTAGTTTTCAAGAAGTCATGGCTTGCTCCATGAAAACCCCTAGAATACACTAAGAGCTCCAATTAAGGTCAAGGACATAATTATTTGTGGGGAGCTCAAATGAGCTTTGCTGCAACTAAAACTTGACCAAGTCTCTGTTTAGGTGGTATCCAAGCCACAATAAAAATTTCAGAGTCATTGAGTCTGTCTAATGAGACTTATAAGGTTCACAAGTTTAAAACTCACTTCAAATGCATTTAATTAATACATGTACATCTTATATCATGTAGTCGCTAAGGTCGAGGAGGAACCCGAAGTCCTAGACTTCATTACTCCGGAGGAGCAGCTAGCCTATGACCAAGAGCAGCAAGGAAAGCATCGGTTTGCATTAACCTTTTTACAAATTTTTATTCTTTTGAGCACTTACTTGAGTTCCATTATTCCTTGCATTAGAGTCTTGTTTGCAAACCCAATTGCATAGCCAAGAAAACCATGGGTTGGGTTTAGGATTGCAAAACCCCGTTAGCTACTGCAAAGCTAAGTTAGGGTAGGATTTGGTACAAGTCGAGTAGTTGGAACTACTCGCGAGCATAGGCTAGAGGCACTCGACTCGGGTAGAGATATCACATGATACGCATGGCAAGAAAGATGAGACCGAGCGGAGAGTAAGGGCAGAAGGACTTTGGGGCCTGTGTGCTGTAGCTCTGCTTGTGTCAATTGAGGACCGAGCCGTGTGCGGGCCTGTTGAACAAGCTAGAACAGTACCGAATACCTACCGGCTATATGGGAACCGGGAAACCGATGTAACTCGGGTAGCTGGGTGTTGAGGCATAGCTGGTCGTTCAGAGGGTAGGTTGAGAGCTCGAGGTGTAAATCGGCTGGCGGCACTGAGATGCGCGTGCAGTGACCTCTTTCTCGGGATGATTGGACCGGGTCAACATTTGGCTGACGGGTGAAAGGTGGTTGCGTACGACGTCCGTGATGGTTGCTGTAGGAAACATCGAGTACGGGCGTACGTGACGGGTTATTCGTGTAACCCTGCAGGTGTAAATCGATTATAATCGCCGTCCCTCGCGGTCAGTGAGTACCACTTGTTCACTGTACCATGACGTAGAAAGAACAGGCTAGTTACATGTTAAAATGTTGCTGATTGAAAGATGGACTTTGCTTGTTAATGATTTGTTGTAGTTTAGAGCTAACTAAAGTTCTTTTCAACTTTGGGCAAAGTACATGAGAGAAATGTGTTTCTTGTTTGATTGCGGCTCTCTCATGTGCCTTAGCGTAAGGTTCTCCACAACCTGCCGCTAAAACTTGAAAGTAAGGTTCTACAAATTAGGCGAGTCCTTGCAAATGATTTTGTTACCTCATGTAACCCATCAACCCTCATGTAGAAGTTCCATGTTTAGGAGAAACGGGTCAGTCTTGCTGAGCCTTCATGCTCACTGCTTGTGTTTGAAGCTTTTGCAGGGTTCTATGAGGAAGGGACTCCTGAGGAGGAGATGGAACCCCAGGAGGGGAACCCCGTTGAGTGGGAGTCGTGCACGCCGCCGAGTTAGTGTGTGTGCATGCTAGCAAGGACACGTTCACGTGCTGAATGTGGACTTGATGCGTAGTCTACGCCCGTGAGTGTAGACTGAACCTATTTTGATGTAAAAATGTTCATAAACCTCTTTATGTAATAAACTTTGCTTCCGTTTTGTACCTTTGATGTGTTTATCCGGTGCTGTGCAACGCAGCACCCCTTAGCGTGATCCTGGCTCGACAAGACCGTGGGGTCGTGTCAGCGTTGGTATCAGAGCTCGCTTGAGGCTTAACGCACTACAAAGGTCATCCTTTTCAAAAATCCAGCGAGGAACGAGTTAGTAGCCCATATAAGGATGTTATTAGTGTATAGAAAGTGGCATACTAACCTATTTGTCTATGTCAGAAAATCGTGTATCTCGGGACTTTTTTGTCTTGAGGGGTGCACGTAAGCGCTGTCCACCAGTGCGCACAAGCTGAAGGGTGGAGCCCCACGGGTGGCAGTTAATCCGACCCGCTTTAGTATCCTCTACGACTCTTCCTGTCGTTTGGGGTATTCGAGCAACGTCTGTCCCTGGCGTGCGTGGTGCAACTTGGTAGACCCCGTCACGTGGTCAGTAACATGAACACGTAGCTCAAGGCGTGTTTGGCTTGAGAACATCCGGGCGAGTGATGACGGCCGGGTGTACGGACTGTATGGATACCGGGCTCGGTGTGCAGCCGAGTCTGACGATTGTTTGAGTTTCTGCAGGTAGTCTAACCACGAAGCGGTAGACGTGTAGCATCCGTGTGCGAGTGACGTTTAGTGCCACTAACTAATGAAGCCGGCTAAGTCTGGTATAGGTTTTTGTTTGTGAGGACGTAGCACCGACATGATCTGGTGACGCATCAACATCACACCCCACTAAATGAACAACTTCATTGTAAAACTTGAAAGTTTTGACCTGGAGCATTAAAACTTGATGTAACTCCTTCCCTTAATCAGGATATTCAAAGTTAACAAGTTTTCAACTCATAGGCTATTAAGGACAGAGACCCATGTTTTCAGCTGAATTTAGGCAGATGTTAATCAGAGGTTAGAGGTTGAGCTGTTTTGAGGTTGGGGTCATATGATACATTTATGGAAAGCTTTGAAAGAGCTTTACAACCTTTCTGTTAATGTCCAGAGGTGTTTCAACCCTTAACCAATCGAAAAATGCAGTAGAGTTCAAACTGTCCAGAAAACAGGGCAGAGCAAACACTCTCTGTAAACTCTCTGTAAATTGAGCATAACTTCCTGCATAAAAATCCATAAATAGAAAATGAGGTAGTTCTGGAAATCTTATGAGATGGGCTACAACTTTGTAACAGAAAGTTTTGTCAGATTGGGACAGAATTAACTGGAATTCTTGGATCAAATCAGTACCTAAAGCAGGGAGGTGCTGTCCAATTTTCTCCAGAAATTCTGTTAACTTTGACATCTCATAACTTTTAAACCAGGACAGATCATAGGCCAAGCAAATACTTTCTGGAAAGCTATTGAAGTTAGCTTTAACTTTGATGTTGAGCTCCAGAATCGGTTCTGCGTCTAGCATGGCCTAAATCAGGTTGAAAGGGAAACTGGTCAGGGCTGTCATGTTGGACAGCAGATCAACAGTCAAATTTGTTTAAATTTGAACTATGTTTCCATGTTTTATGGGTTCAGTAACATGTTTTGTGTTATAACTCAATGGATTACTGTTCAAATAAATATTTGACATTTCTCAAATATATTTTTACAGATGACAGCGGATAAACAGTTCGAGAACGGTTGGGTGGAATCTCACTGTTCTCACCTCAGCGGCTATCCGGAAGCATTGTGGCAGATGCTTCAATATTTCAGGTACAACCAAATGCCGCAGTACTTCGCCAAGGAAGAAGGCGAGGAGGGGAACAAGACGTGGACAATCCATGTCGATGTCCCTGCAGGGCCTACGCCACCCGGTTGGGCGCAGTTCACCGTCACGGTGAGAGGTAGACAACCCGAGGGGATGTGGCAAATGGCAGCCCGTGACACCATGTCATGGTTCTGCCAACTACACGTGAGGGCTATGGAGGGCACTCCATACGCGCTCGTTCTGGTGGAGGGACGGGCTCATCATGTGTGGGAAGGGAGGTACCGGGAGGCAACTGATCCAAGTTGCCCAAGGTACAGCCCCGCGGAGGCAAGCCTCAGCCTCCAGATTAGGGCGGGAAACGCCGTGATGGACAGCCAAGCTGTTCATATGGAGCATCTCGCCGGAAGGCTCAAGGAGAGCACATGCCGTGGAGACCATTTCGAGAGTGCTCACAGCGCACTCCACAATGAGCTCCTTCTGACGATCAAGCGACTCAATGAACAGCATAATCAGTTGCATCGTCTGAAGAAGGCGAAGAAGAAAAGCCGTGTCGACATCACGGCGTTACAAGAGTTGGTGCAGACTCTAACCCAGCAGAATGAGGACCTTACTCAAGAGCGGGACAACGCTATTGAGGAATGTAAGGCTGGGAAGAAGACTAAAACCAAGCCATGGACGAGGTGCATGCATTGCAGGACCTCGTACCTCAGGTATTGGGCATACCGGTGGTCTTGGGTCTTCCGGCAATGGGAGAACCTGAGATGGGAGAAGAGGTGGTGGATCCGGAGCCACCAGCAGAGGTACCGGAGGAGGACGACCCGCAGGAGGTCGAGTTCTACTCCGAGTAGGGGGTTACAGTTGCCAAGTAGGGCGGCTAGGGTTGGATAACCCAAACTTTTGTAATCGGTGACATGTCGTGTAGTCAGTAGTGTATGTATAGATAGTGACGACATGGGCACGACTTCTCGGAGACCCGAGAATAATGTATCTTGTATAAAGTTTATGCTTTATCAATATATGTGAATGTTGTGCAAATTATTCATGTGTCACTGTAGGATCGAAGAGCACGTGAAAAGCTACCAGAGGGGGGTGAATGGTAGATTAAAACTTTTCGCAGCGGAAACAACAAAAACCCCTCAGCAAAAATCAATTGGTTAAAGAAACCGTGTGTGCAAGTGTTTTCAAACGTGTTCAACCATGAAAAATCAAGTAGAGAGGTAGAGAATCAAGTCACGGATCTAATGCAACAAGAATCACTTGAAAACATGAAGTAAAACTTGAGATACGATCAAAACATTAAACAAAGATCAATCTGTTCTACCCGATATAAAACAGATCTGCAACGCTGCAAACAAACTCGTGTATCTCAAAAACTACAGATCCGAAGCTCGTGAAAATTTCACAGATGATAGATAATTAGTTGTGAAGACAAACCAAAAAGAATCACGTCAATCGGATCTGTAAAACTCGAGTTATGAACCAAACACCAAAGCAACGTCGGTCTGTCCAGAAACTCGGCGAGAAAGACTTGACGAAAAACAAGTCGGACGAACAAGGCACAAAAGCTCCTCGAAACTATGAACTTTATTCAATAGAAACACAAGAGGAACAGGCCAAAGTTCTCTACCCACGAGAGCTCTGGCCTCCCTTGCTTTTATAGCCAGCCCTCAGGCTAAACATTCCAATCTAGGGCTCCTACTCCTAATAGGACTCGTATCCTAACTTACCATAACTGCTCAGGACTCTCATATTCGCAGATAGAAGCAATCGTGAGACTTCCAAACACCTTAGGAACGTCCTAAACATTCCTAAAACAACTCAACTTCGTGCCTAGCGCGAAATCCTATCATAACCAACTCAAATCTTCCATATTTGAGCCATATCCGACTCAGCCTCAGCCTGAGTACGCAATCCAGCCGGTTGGACCTTTCCGACCAATTCTTTACGTCCACTTCTCTTCATCACGCCTTGGAACAATGTTGCCACGTCCATGCACTCCGTGCACACGTGCAAACACCTTCCAACGACGTACATGCAACCTTCATATGCACTGCCCTTGATCCAAACATGCTGCGCGACCTCGCGATCAACTCAACCACAGCTCCTCCCGAACTTGGTTTTTGGAACCTCATCTCCTCCCTGAGACTAGTCCAAGGATCCCGTCACCAGCCATGTCTTGAATTCAAGCAACACCTGCACATGAATAAACAACCAATTCTTCTGAGCACAAGTCCTCGACTTGACTCACGTTAGTTCGAAAACCACAACACCTTACATGAGCACGTCACATAAGCATGTCGCAAACCATATCAAATGATAACAGCCATATCCACCAAAACACACCAAAAACTTAGCAAATTAATACTAAGAAAACCTTCCCATAAAGCAAGATTGAAACATTGCGAGTTAAAAGCAAAAACAAGACGCTACAGTTCTACGAGTTGAACTTCACGGGAGCTCCCTAAAAACAAGCTCCAGACCTCACAGAAGCTCTCCGGACCTTGCAGGAGCTCTCCGGACCTTGCGTCGGACCTTGCCAAAACTTGGCGTACCTAACAAAGAACTTGTCGGACCTTGCCACAGAAGAATGTGTTGGCAATATTCAAAACTTTGAATGTTAATGCTAACTTTTATCCTAATTGCCAATTTATTCAGCACACATAGGTCTCACAGTCACTTCGATACCTACTGTTGCATATGGAATTTAAGTATGACGTGTACTGATCGCTGCTGTTTGAATTTCAGAATGACTCGTACTCGTGCCAACCCAGACGTTGGGGGTTCTAGTCAAGGGTGAGAAACCTCCCAACAGCCTCCCGAGGACTCCTCGGGACAGCAGAAGCAACAGCGGCAACAACAACAGCAAACACCGCCACCGCCACTGCCAACGGTTACATTGGCCGACATCGTGGCGGCAATGGCGGGTTCTCATCAGCAGCACACGGAGTTGCTGCAAACCCTCATCGCCAATACGTCTCATCCAGAGAGACGTCAAGACCGTGAGGAGCGTCAACAGAGCTCCTACTCTGACTTCCTAGCGACTCATGCCCCGGTATTTTCAAGGGCGTATGAACCTCTCGATGCGGACAACTGGCTCCGCACAATAGAGATGAAGTTCAGGCTGCTCCAACTAAGTGAGCAGCACAAGACTCAGTTCACGGTCCAACAGCTCCAAGGATCCGCGAGCGGGTGGTGAGCAAACTTCTGTGCTTCACAGCCAACCGACCGAGTTATGACCTGGGCGGAGTTCCGGACGGTCTTCAGGGCCTATCACATACTGCCAGGTCTGATGAAGAGGAAGACGCAGGAATTCCTACAGCTGCAGCAAGGGAGCGGGAACGCGCTGGAATACTCCAGGGCGTTCAACGATCTCGCGCTCTATGCGTCATATCACGCCGATATTGACGAGAAGAGGCGGGGCCACTTTTACCAGGGGCTTAACCCGCTCCTGAAGGACAAGCTGGCGATGTTCAATCGCGGCAGCCTCAACGACATCATTGATGCTGCGATTGTCCAGGAGGACTCCGGTAAGGAGTTAGCGCGGCGGAGAGAAAGCGAAGCGCGTCGCAAAGCAGCGGAGAAGGAGGCGGTCCTTCTCAGAAAGTTCAGATGGTGAATCGCCCACCATCAGGTCAACGCTGGCAGCCACCACAGAGGCCGATGCTGTTCCGCAGTCGGCCGTATTCTTCAGCGGCATTCAGGCCGGCAAAGCCAACACCACCTCCGCCACAACAGCAGCAGCAGCGGGCGATGCCGCGTGCGTATGCACCTCAGCAGCGCATGCCGGGCTTTCGTCCCCCAAGCACCGTACAAGTAGTGGTCACATGCTACAAATGTGGTCGCCCAGGACACTTCGCCAGCAGTTGCCCGGAGAGGCAAGGCGGCGGAGTTGCACCGCAGTTTCCGGGGAGGAATCAGCCCCGGAACCCTACTAATGCACGGCGGGCAAACCCTCGGCCCGGCACTGTCCACCAGCTTGCCATAGAGGACGTGCCGGAGGGTGAGCAAATCCTTGCGGGTATGTTCCAACTCCACCAGCATCCCGCCATAGTATTGTTTGATTCAGGCGCCACGCGTAGCTTCATTAGCCAAGATTTCATTGCTAGATATAGCTTGCAAATACTACCCACCGATAGTCCTTATGTGATCTGTTCACCGGGTGGGAAGATTTCAGCAAGCATGATGGTTCCAAAAGCGCCATTATGCTTAGCGGGTAGAGTATACCCTACATCTATCATAATTTTAGAGGGACAAAAGGTCGATTTCATCTTAGGGATGTCGTGGTTAACCCGCCACGGCGCTGTTTTAGACACCGTCCTCCGAGTCGTGCATTTGAATTCAGAAGTGCACGAATCTCACTCCTTATTTCTGGACAGTCCGGAAATAAAACTTCCAAGTGTCTATCAAGCCACAACCATCAGATTGGAAGATATTCCAGTGGTCCGAGAGTTCCCTGACGTATTCCCGGACGATTTGCCGGGGATGTCGCCCGATAGGTAAGTGGAGTTCAAGATTGAACTTGCACCGGGAACCATGCCAATATCCTGAAGGCCGTACAAGATGGCGCCCAAGGACTTGGCTGAATTGAAGACCCAGCTAACGGACCTGCTGGAAAAGGGTTTTATTAGGCCGAGCTCGTCGCCATGGGGCTGTTCGGCATTATTTGTGAAGAAGAAAGACGATACGTTGCGGCTTTGCGTGGACTATCGTCCATTAAACGCCGTAACCATCAAGAACAAGTACCCGTTGCCACGGATCGATTTGTTGTTTGATCAGTTGGTCGAAGCAAAGATTTTTCAAAGATGGACTTAAGATCCGGGTACCATCAGATTAAGATAAGGGCTGAGGATATTCCGAAGACGGCTTTCTCGATGAGGTACGGACTTTATGAGTACCTGGTCATGTCCTTCGGCCTCACCAATGCTCCAGCTCACTTCATGTATCTAATGAACTCGGTATTCATGCCGGAGCTGGACAAGTTTGTCGTGGTCTTCATCGACGACATCCTGGTATATTCCAAGTCGGAGGAAGATGACAAAAAGCATCTGCGTATAGTCTTGCAACGGCTGCGGGATCACAAGCTATACGCGAAATTCAGCAAGTGCGAATTCTGGATATCGCAAGTGCCTTTTCTCGGGCATATCATCTCAGCGGAGGACATCGCTGTAGACCCGAGTAAGATCACTCAAGTGCTGAATTGGAAGTCCCCGATAACTGTTCACAAGGTACGGAGTTTCCTCGGGCTCGCGGGATATTATCGGAGGTTCATCCCGAACTTCTCGAAGATTGCCAAGCCTATGATGGAGCTGCTAAAGAAGGCTACCAAGTATACTTGGTGTCCAACATGTGAAGCAGCATTCAAGACATTAGTGAAGCATCTGACATCATCACTGGTTTTGGCGCAGCCAGACACAACAAAACCGTTCGATGTGTAATGCGATACATCCGGCATTGGGCTCGGATGTGTGCTGATGCAAGACCGAAGGGTGGTCGCGCATGGATCATGGCAGCTTAGAAACCATGAGAAGAATTATCCAACTCACGACTTGGAGCTTGCTGCCGTGGTACTTGCACTAAAAATGTGGAGGCACTACCTACTCGGTAACCTCGTACATTTACATACCGACCACAAGAGCCTCAAGTACATATTCACTCAGAAGGAGCTGAACATGAGGCAGCGAATATGGTTGGAACTGATAAAGGATTATGAAATAGAGATCCATTATCACCCCGGCAAGGCAAACATAGTGGCGGATGCGCTGAGTCACAAGTCACACGTCAACGATCTAACCATCACACTGTTGGAAGAGAGCGAACCACCACTACATGTGATTCCACATGGAGCTCTCTACAGCTTAGCTTTGATCCCCACCATCCGTGAAGAGATATCGGCAGCTCAGAAACATGACAAGGGCATGTCGCATTTGCGGAGACGTGTATACAGTGGGGAGTTGAAATGTTTCCGGAAAGACGGAAACGGCGTCCTATGGTTCAAGAACCGGATCGTTGTATCCGTAACCTGGAGCTACGGAAGAAAATTTTTGATGAGGCTCACTTATCAAAATTTTCTATTCACCCCGGAAGCAACAAATTGTATCAAGAACTCAGAAGCAAGTTTTGGTGGACACGGATGAAGCGGGAGATTGCAAAGTACGTGTCCGAGTGTGATACATGTCGAAGGGTGAAGGCAGATCATATGCGGAAACCGGGACTGCTACAACCACTGGGCGTTCCTGCCTGGAAGTGGGAAGATGTGAGCATGGACTTCATCGTCGGTTTACCCACCACTTTTCAGAAGCATGATTCTGTGTGGGTGATCGTCGACCGGCTCACCAAAGTTGCCCATTTCATCCCGGTCAACACCAACTACAACGCCAAGAAGTACGCTGAACTGTACATCTCACGGATCCTATGCTTGTACGTCGTACCCTGTACCATCATATTGGATCGGGGCACTTTATTTGTGTCCCATTTTTGGGAGCAGCTGCACACTGCCTTGGAGACGAAGCTGATCCGTAGTTCAGCATACCACCCGCAAAAGGATGGGCAAACCGAGCGGGTAAATCAGATCCTAGAAGACATTTTACGAGCTTGCGCTATCAACCACGACAAGAATTGGGATGATCACTTGCCGTTAGCCGAGTTCTCGTACAACAATGGGTACCAAGCCAGCATCAAAATGGCGCCTTATGAGGCGCTATACGGGAGGAAATGCCGCACACCACTGAATTGGTGTGAGTCTGGCGAAAGGGTCACCTTCGGGATTGACCTTGTCAACAACGCGGAAGAAAAGGTTCGACTGATTCAAGCGAACCTATAAGTCGCCCAATCCCGTCAGAATCAGTATGCGGACCGGAGAAGACGCCCATTACAATTCAAAGTCGGGGATCACGTATATCTATGTGTGTCTCCAATGAAGGGCGTAAACAGATTTGGGGTGAGAGGAAAGTTGGCACCCCGATTCATCGGTCCATTCCAGATTACCAAAAGATGTGGATCAGTAGCATACCGGCTGAAATTACCAGAAGCACTTTCCGGTGTGCACGACGTCTTTCACATTTCCCTGCTGAGGAAGTGTCTCAAGCTATCTACTACCGTTCAGCTGGAGGACATTGAAGAACTGCAACCGGATCTCACCTATCGGGAGGAACCGGTTCAGGTCATTGACGAAAAGGCCCGAACCACACGCAATCGTACGTTGTGGTTCTACAAAGTGCTGTGGAGTAATCACTCAGTGGACGAAGCGACATGGGAGAGCGAAGGATTTCTTCACGCTAATTACCCTGACTTTTCCACGTCGCACATCCGGTAATTTTCCACCGTCCTCTCTCTCATTTTCACCTTATAATCTCGGGACGAGATTCTTTTAAGGGGGGAGAAATGTAAAGGCCTCAGTTTTTGACACATTCAAGGTGTTCATCATCACACACACAACTCATTTGAAGAAAGTTGATGAACACATTTGAAGAGCATGTAACCATTATCAACATGCTCATTAGAGAATAAACTCACAAAATGCAAAAGTGGTATTTTCCACAGGCATCATTTAGGGGCTGGGCATATGAAAACTCCTACACATTGCTAGGAATGTCCATGCCAAGTTTCACCCAAATTCAAAACCTTTTTGAGGTCATTTTGGGTATAGCTAGAAATAGGGTAGTTTAAACTCAAATTCAAACTGTTTTTATCCCATGAATTCAAAAGTGGGAGGCATATTTTTACTCAGCACATTTTTGTGAGCTCACACACCAATTTTCACTCCATTTGGAGTTGATATTGACATGAGCTAAGTGGAGCAAATTCAAACTTTATTTGAATTTCAAACTAAACATGTGCTGAAATTTATTCAAACCAAACCCAATTTGAATTCTAACCAATACAAATGGCTCAAGGGTAGATAACTCGAATCACTATGGGCTTTGTGGGAACTACTGTTTACAACAGTGAATTGGAGTTAAGTTCAGTGGTTAAAATTGAGAGTGGGACCCACATGTCATAGAGCTAAGAGGTGTGACTTGCACACTAAGTCACAGCCTCGGTGGGAAATTCCACCGAGCAGCTGCCGGGTGTGCCACCGAGAAGAAGCCGGTGCCACCAGCTGCTTCCTATCTCGCGCGCTGACGCCCAGGGCGGCCTTCTCATGCCCCCACACAACCCTCACCATCTCAGCCGAATGAAGACCGGTTGCCTTCCTATCCTCGCGGGCGACATCGAGCAGCGCCATTCTTTTTCCCCCGAGCTCTCGGTCGATCGGGAAAACAGAGAAAACAATCACACCCTCGCCTCCCCGAGCTGCTAGGCAGCGCCCTGAGCTCAAGCACCACTCTCCTGTCGCCTAAACCACCGAGTTTGGCCTCTGTTCCCATGATCAACGACGACCGCCGCGACTTAGTTCAAAAACGGCGATCGGTCTCACGTGGGCAGCACACCACATCCACTTTCACGGCCGAGCAAGGGCGGCAAAAGGAGCGCACGGACTCCACGCTACTTCCACCTGAAGCTCATGCCACGTCGTGAGCTCTTGCTGGCGAATTCTGAGATTTTGCTCCGGCGGCCTCAACTCGAGCTTCCGGTACAGTTCCTTAAAATTCTCCATCTCTACTCCTCCTTAAGTCATCAGACTTTGCACGTGTATGCTGGATTAGCCGGCGATCAAGTTCCCTTTAGCATCCATCGCATGAAAACGCCTCGGAGCGACGGAATTCAAGCTCTACTAAGGTTGTTCGCCGCGGACCCATTCGGTCACACGGTGAAACCGTATTTGCGGCCATTCCCTAGCTACACTGAGGTTGTGCCGAGCTTCCTAGAGCTGCGCTGGTGGTGTAGAGCCATCGGTGCAAGTGTTGGCAGGCTGGAGACCTCGGGTGACGGCGCCAAACCACAGCAGTAGCCGCCGCACGTCGCCGAGCTGGTTCCGGCCACCAGCAGACCAAGCAGAGCCCACCATCGTGTTCCTCAGTGCCCTAAACCCTCTGGCGGCGAGTCTCTAGCTGGGCGGCGGCCGGAATCGCCGGTCCGGTGAGCAGCCGTCTACTCCGGCGAGGGGGGAGCGCGCGGGCGCGAGGAAGAGGGCGGGAGGAAGAAGAAGACACGGGGCCCAGCTGTCAGCGGCTCATATTTTAAATCGGGATCGGGCTGCGGCTCGGATCCGGTGTGCTGGCATGCAAAAACTCCGTAGACCCCGGTGTGCCGACGCCTCAACGCACAACACGTGTCCCCGTGGCCCACCAGCAGATTTAAACTTTTCCCCGATTTTCAGATTTCATTCAAACTTCAAATCCTCATAACTTTGGCTAGGAAGCTCCAAATCGAGGGAACCAAATTCTGTTGGATTCAGTTCTTTGAGCACTTTCCAGCAAATCACGTTTCACTTCATGAAAATCCTTAATTCTCCAGAATTAATTCGTCAAAATGTAAACTCTTTGGAATTTTAACTGGAGAATCCCTTGGAGCAAAATTCTAAAATTTTGCTGGGATGTTCACCAAAATATCCCTGAACTACCATACAAATTTCAAATCCATTTGAGCTCATTTGATCCACCTAATGGTGTGATTAGTGAAACTGTTCCAGAGAAAATAGGAAATGTTCAGAAACATTTTTAGAATTTTCCCTGAAATTGTTTAGCTCATATCTTTAGCTAGGAACCTTGAAATTAAGTGAGACCAATTCCATTAGAACCATCTGAAAATCTAGTATTCAGAAAGTCATGGCTTGCTCCATGAAAACCCCTAGAATACCCTAAGAGCTCCAATTAAGGTCCAGGACATAATTATTTGTGGGGAGCTCAAATGAGCTTTGCTGCAACTAAAACTTGACCAAGTCTCTGTTTAGGTGGTAAACAAGCCACAATAAAAATTTCAGAGTCATTGAGTCTGTCTAGTGACACTTAGAAGGTTCACAAGTTTAAAACTCTCTTCAAATACATTTAATTAATACATGTACTTCTTATATCATGTAGTCGCTAAGGTTGAGGAGGAACCCGAAGTCCTAGACTTCGTTACTCCGGAGGAGCAGCTAGCCTATGACCAAGAGCAGCAATGCCAGCTCCGGTTTGCATTAACCTTTTTACAAATGTTTATTGTTTTGAGCACTTACTTGAGTACCATTATTCCTTGCATTAGAGTCTTGTTTGGAAACCCAATTGCATAGCCAAGAAAACCATGGGTTGGGTTTAGGATTGCAAAACCTCGTTAGCTACTGCAAAGCTAAGTTAGGGTAGGATTCGGTACAAGTCGAGTAGTTGGAACTGCTCGCGAGCATAGGCTACATGCACTCGACTCGGGTAGAGATAGCACATGATACGCATGGCAAGAAAGATGAGACCGAGCGGAGAGTAAAGGCAGCAGGACTTTGGGGCCTGGTGCTGTAGCTCCGCTTGTGTCGATTGAGGACCGAGCCGTGTGCGGGCCTGTTGAACAAGCTAGAACAGTACCGAAGACCTACCGGCTATATGGGAACCAGGAAACCGATGTAACTCGGGTAGCTGGGTGTTGAGGCATAACAGGTCGTTCAGAGGGTAGGTTGAGAGCTCGAGGTGTAAATCGTCGGGCGGCACTGAGATGCACGTGCAGAGACCTCTTGCTCGGGACGATTTGACCGGTTCAACATTTGGCTGACAGGTGAAAGGTGGTTGTGTACGACTTCCGTGATGGTTGCTGTAGGCAACATCGAGTACGGGCGTACGTGAAGGGTTATTCGGGTAACCCTGCAGGTGTAAATCGATTATAATCACCGTCCCTCGCGGTCAGTGAGTACCACTTGTTCACTGTACCGTGACATAGAAAGAACAGGCTAGTTACATGTTAAAATGTTGCTGATTGAAAGATGGACTTTGCTTGTTAATGATTTGTTGTAGTTTAGAGCTAACTAAAGTTCTTTTCAACTTTGGGCAAAGTACATGAGAGAAATGCGTTTCTTGTTTGATTGTGGGTCTCTCATGTGCCTTAGTGTAAGGTTCTCCACAACCTGCCGCTAAAACTTGAAAGTAAGGTTCTACTAATTAGGCGAGTCCTTGCAAATGATTTTGTTACCTCATGTAACCCATCAACCCTCATGTAGAAGTTCCATGTTTAGGAGAGACGGGTCGGTCTTGCTGAGCCTTCGTGCTCACTGCTTGTGTTTGAAGCTTTTGCAGGGTTCTATGAGGAAGGGACTCCCGAGGAGGAGACGGAACCCCAGGAGGGGAACCCCGTCGAGTGGGAGTCATGCACGCGGCCGAGTTAGTGTGTGTGCATGCTAGCAAGGACACGTTCACGGGCTGAACGTGGACTTGATGCGTAGTCTACGCCCGTGAGTGTAGACTGAACCTATTTTGATGTAAAAATGTTCATAAACTTCTTTATGTAATAAACTTTGCTTCCGCTTTGTACCTTTGATGTGTGTTATCCGGTACTGTGCAACGCAGCACCCCTCAGCGTGATCCTGGCTCGACAAGACCGTGGGGTCGTGTCAAGGATGCTTTAGAGCCAATCCCCGTGAGTTTGGCAGGCTAGGGCCAACGGCCGACAGCGCCGGACCTCTCCCAAGGCCACCGCACGTCGCCGGCACGTTTTCGGTTCACTAGCGCCCACGCAGACCCCACCAAACGGTTCCCCATAGCTGCAAACCCACAGGCGGCGAGCCTCAGGCCGAGAGACGGCCAGAAACGCCGGTCCGGCGAGCTTCGGTTGAAGTCCGGCGAGGGAGCAGCGCGGGGGGCAGGAAACAACCGGAGGAGGAAGAACACTTGGGTGGATCCCGCATGTCAGCGACCATAGTTTAGATTTCGGAGCTGCTGTGGTGTGTGATCATCTGTGGCTGTGTGCGTGGTAACCCCGTAGCACGGAGTGGCTCGAATTTCATTGGCTGTAGTTTAAAACGTGGGGCCAAGTCCATTTTTCAATAGCAAAAAAATTCCAGTTTCAGCTCCAACTTTGAAAAATCATATCTCTGTGTAGAAACCTCCAACTTGAGTGATTCAAATTGGGTTGGATTCTTTTTGCAAAGATATATTCAAATATGAAACCCAATTTGTATGAAAGTAAGTAATAAATTCTGGATAATTCTTTTAATGTTTTCTGAAAAAGAATTATTCAGGGAGTTTGGTTCATCCAGAAATCCCCAAATTTTGCCAGAATATTCCTTAGGATGTTATTGAACTTCTAGCAAAAATCTCAGCAAATTTGGAGTTAATATGAGTAGGAATTTCCAGAGTACAGTCTGCTGTGCTCAAAATTGTAAAATCAGTTCTGGGCAATCCTTAGCTCCAAAAATCATAGGAAAACTCAGACCTTCTCTATGAGCCATACTTGAAATGGTAGTTATATGTTTGGGCATGAAAATGCACATTACTTCAGAATTAATTCCTTGTAGCATAATTGCTTATAGAATTATTCTGGAGGAACTACTCAAAGAGAAGTCCTGAATTTTGGACCAAATTACTTTCATGTGACCAGGAACTCATATGTAAAGTTTAAGCTCAAGTTGAACTTTAGATCTCCCTGTTCTTATTCTCCATGCTTATGTATGTGAGCAACACATAGAGAATTATGGTGGGAATTATGGGAGACACAATTTCCACCCACAATAGTTGCAATTTCGCAAACTAAGTCTCTGTGTGGTGTATGACTTCATGTAAAAATTTTGAAGTCATTGGAGATCAGGACCTTTAGTTCCTTCCAAACCATTTCAACTCATGTCACATGTCCATTAGGAACCATAGAACATGTTAATTTAAATTCTTATGGACATGTGGTTTTCCCTCTAATTCCTCTGCACAACAGGGACAAGAACTTCATTCTTAGTACTTCCACACAGTTCCCTGTTATTAACGAGTCGAGTCTTTACTTCTTTAAATTGCATTATAAGAACATGTGCATATACACATCAATAGGACTTACAACGGAGGCAATCAATGGAGAAGTTCGACGGAGTGATTCCATTGAAGTGGATCAGTTGATCAAGCCTCAAGGGAGACAAGACTCTAACTGAATTATATACCATTAGACCCTGCAAAACAGGCAAGCCCCGGTTTGCATTTAACTACCACTTAGTTTTTACTTTGTATACAATACGTCGGTTAGGATGAGTTGTGCATTAAGTCTAGATGTTTGATACTACTCTTGCATGACCAGAAAACCTATGGAGTATTTGGGTAGATGTCCTTCCACCGTGTAGAAACTGCCATGCTTAAGTAGGACTCGGTAGAAGTCGAGTGGTTGGACGCTACTCGCGAGTATTGGAAATTGGGAGCACCAGAGGATTGGTTCAAAAAGTTGTTAGTAAGTTAAAATGAGACCGGGCAGGGTGTAGGGGCAACAGGACATGGGGGCCTGGGTGCTTAGAACTGTCCGTGTCAGTTGAGGACCGATCCGTGTGTGGCTCCGCTGAACAAGTTTGAACATACCGAAGGCCTATCCTATATATGGAACCCGATAAACCGATGTAACCTATACCTCCGGGCGTCGAGGCATAACGCACCGATTTATAGGTGTAGGTTGAAGGCAGCAAGGTGGAAATCTGCTAACGGGCATAGAGAGATGCTCCGTGTAGGGAACCTCCTGCTCGTTTCGGTGCGACCGGTTCGACGTTTGTCACACCCGTTTTCTCCGAAGAACAACCGAGTGAATATCACATGTATGGCAGGATCATTTTATCATACATGTGATGACAAATAGTGAAGCATCATTTATTACAAGCCAGGTGTCAAATATAAATAAGTCTTACATAGCATATGTCTCGATGGACAATAATAAGTTCATAACATGTAAATAAAATAGCAGCGGAATATTATTCTTGTGGGCTCCGTCACAGGCGTTGCCCGGGGGACTCCATGAACCTAGAATCCTTCTTTGGGTCCGAAGTCTTGATCATTAAACACCACATCATCCCCTTGACCTGAGCAGCAATTTAAACCAACAAATATGCAAGTTTGAGTACCATTGGTACTCAGCAAGTGTGGGAAAGTTATGTCATGCATGGCTAGAACAAGGAGAGGTTGAACTCAGGGTTAAAGCACTACGCAATTAATACCTATCACCTTAGCTTATTAAGCACCTACATTAGTACATAAGTGAAATGGTCCCAATCTCCCAACCCATCATCATAATCCAATAACCATAACATCATTTCCACTGTTAATCTCCCCGCTTAACATCCTCATCTTCCAAAGCCATCAATTCTCTAATCATGAATAAGTCCAAGCCGCTCTTGACCGTGAGCACTCCTGTCATGACAGTTTTGACTCTGCAGAGTTTGCACCACTGTACCCACATGTAGTGATTTCATCCCCCGTTGCTGGGTGGACTAAAATAACCTCCATTATGCCAGTGGCTACGAACCACATTCACACTTCCTAGGTGTGTAGCCAGGAGATCACTACGAAGCCTTTATAAAGGGATTCCCGACGAGCGTGGGCCCACTGAGGTTTCACCCCTAACAGCATACAAGAGGCTCCAACCCCGCTGCAGTGGCCCCCTCTTGAGCCTTGCGGTTCATATGGTAGTCCAGCTGACACCTATTCCCCGCACCATCCAACACACCCATACTATGCCGGGGATACACCTAATTAATTGGCCAAGCTGCCCCATCTCAGCATGTGGTTGGCACGGTAAAGCCAGGTTACATGCTCCATGAACCGGTCCTTAGGATCCAGGCAAGTACTAAACACAAACCCGAGTCTCGTGCACCCAGCACCAAACAAATCATCCAACTTGCCTTGATCCCTACCTCTACATAACTCATAATATCTCATTCAAGAATAAGGTAAGCAAGTTGATGATATCATATCCCACTTATCCCATTCTAAGCATGGCTAAGCATAAGTAATATGAGTGAATGACATAATAAAGCAAAATCCCATCCCAAGCTACAAGGAAAACATGGTAATGCAATTCTAGGGAAACTTTCTAGCATGGGTTTCACATTTCAATTGACAATGCAAATAATTCTATCTACACATCCTAGCATAGGATCAAAGTGGTCAAGGACACTTGCCTTCTTCCTGCTGCTCTGGGAATGGATAGTCCTGATCTTGGAAGGGAAGAACTTGCTCTGGGGCAGGTTCTACTCATGCCAACACACATAGCAAAAGAAAACAACAATCCATAAGACATAGTTCACACTTTCACTCCACACATACATACATATGAAAATACCTCACATTTCTATGTGTTGTGTTTACTCTACATGTGTTGATTTTTGATCTACATGCACTTTTAAACATATGTATATGATTTCTAACTTTTGTATTCAGATTTTCTGTTTGCACATTATATATGAATTTCCAATTTAAACAACTTCTTTGATACACTCTTTAGCTACCAAGTTTGCATGGAAGGTAACTTCCTACTTCAAATGGGTTTTCAGATCTTCTACCAATCCTAAACTGAAATCTTTGGATATGGAAACTTCATTTATCATTTTCTAGTTATGCATACCTAGTTGCTATATTTTCAGATTTATTTCCTATGCCTAAATGTGAACTTTATTATGGAAATAGTAAGACACCTCATCCAAACAGAATAGGTTCTGATATAAAATATTAAATAATATATTTTTGAACTTCTCCTCTGATATGAACTAATTTAAATTCATTTTTCCAATTTCAGAATTATTTCCTAGCCTAAAATATGTTTGTATAACTAATAAATGTGAACAATCAATTAGACAGATTCATTTCAGCTTAAAATCTATTTTTAACTCACTCCAAAGTTTTCCAAGTGCTAGGAGAGTTTAAATTTGAATTTTACAATGTGTTTGTCCCATCCTTTAAATTTTAAATACTAATCACATATTCAAATTCCTAAATTTAATATCATATAGGATTAAAAAATAAACCCACCCCACTACAGGGTCTATTATATTATTTTAAGAATTTCCAGGGGCCTAACTATGCATAACAGAGGGGTTTTGCTAATTTTTATTAAGTCCAGGGGCTAAAACTGATTTCTAATTGAATTTACATGAATTTCTGAAGTTCCAGGGGCTAGATCAGAAGTTTCCGGGGCTAGCTCGTATTTTCCGAGATCCCCAGGGGGTAGCGCGTAAGAATCCCGGCCTTTATAACGCGGGCCTGACGTGGACCGTCTGATTTAAAACAGACGGCTGAGATTATAACGTCGAACCGGTACGCGGGGATTTCAGTTCTACCGTGCGATTTAAAATAGACGGCGCACAAGCGGCCACGTCGCTCTGACCGTGCGCGGGCGGCGCTGCCCGGCGGCGCGCAGCGGCGGGAGGCGGCGATCTCGCCGGAAAACTTCGGATCTTCGTCTATTCTTCCTAAAACTGGGATTTCATGGCATAGATCGGTAGAAGGGAGGTCGTGGATCTCACCTCGGGATTTTTCTTGAGCTCGGAGGTCCTGGAAGGCGGTCGTTGACGAGGTCCGAGGTGAATTCACGGCGATGCTCGTCGGCGCTGTGTCTGAAGCGCAAACCACCGAGTTTTCTACACCTGCGTGATTCCCCGGAGGCGGTGGAACACGATCGGCGCGTTAGATCAGAGAACCCGAGAAAAGATCAAGAGAAAACGGTGATCGGAGCTTCGTTCTCACCGGGAGGAAAAACAGCCGATCGTGGGTGAAAAACGGGACGATGCTTGTGTTTATATAGCCGGGGGAGGGCGGCGTTCGGTTGGGATCGAGCTGGAGTCGTCCAGAACCGAAATTCGGCTGGGATACGCGGGTATCCGGGGTGGTTTCGATTCAGGGGAGAGAGGAGTCCCGGGTCGGCCGAGCGCGCGCGCGAGGAGGAAGAAGATGGCGGGCCCCACATGTCAGTGAGAGGAAAACGGGGCGCGCGGCTGCGGGATGGCGCGGGGGCGAGGTGGGCCGGCTGGTGGGTTTCGGCCCACTGGCCGGGGGGTTTTGTTTTTTCTTTTTCTTTTTCTTTTCTGTTTTGAGTTGAATTTGAATTCCAATTTGAATTTGAATTTCTGCACCACATGCAATACGTCCAAAAAATTTTAAATTCCCCTCTTAACAGGTTTTGGGGTGTTACAACGTTTGGGCTGTTTGGTGAAAGGTTGTCCCGTACAACATCAGTAGAGCGTGCTGTGTGCAGCTCCGAGTATGGCCGTACGTGACGTGCTATTCAGGTATCCCTGCAGGTGTATAACGAGTTGATTCGCCGTCCCTCACGGTTATGAGTACCGCTTGTTCACTGCATCATGACGTAGAGGTAACTTGTACTGAGATAAGGATTAATCACCATTGGTTTGAAGTTGATACTAAGTAATGTAATGTTATCTCTTGTGAATAGGTTAGTGCAAATTCGATTCATTTCAACCATGAGCAAGTTACATCGGCAGAAAGAGTTTCTTGTTTGATTGTGAACTCCCGATGTGAGGTGCCCAAGGTTATGCTTAATTCAATTCTAATAACACCTAAAAGTAAGGATCCATTTTTATGCGAGTTCATATTCAATGTACTATCCTATGTTATGTTTTTACCATCATGTAGAGTTTCTTGATTAGGGCCGACGGTTAAGTCTTGCTGAGCGTTATGCTAATGGATACTATACGAGTTGTTTTGCAGGTAATAACCCTACGCTGCTGAGTACGGTTGTCCGATGAGACTCGGAACTCTCCGAGTGGTAAACTCATGGAAACCCCTGCCTCCGCTACTGCGATCGTGTTACTAGTGAGAAGGGTCTGCGGGCTGGACGCCTTCTCTGTTGCTTAGCATAGATATGAGACATGAGTTGTATTAGTCTCCCGCTGTAGATTATTTTGAGAAGTATTTGTAAAATTAACACTTTTTAAGCTTCCGCTTGTTTTATGTAATATGATTCTTTATTATGTGTGCTGTTGGGTGCCGCATCGCACGGCACCACCCAATGCGATTCCCGGGCAAGAGGCACGGCTCTGTGACACGGGTGTCGGGTGGCCCCTCACAATATACAACTGTGATCACTCTCATGAACCTAGCTAAGAAGAAAAGGAGTTACCCTTCCCATGGATAACAAATTCTAGCAGCAGGAAATAGATTAGGTGGCGAGGGGGGTTTCTTGTGACCATGCAGCCAAGAATGGCATTGTCAAGCTTAACCATTCACGGTATACGATGGATTACCTGCAAAATAAAAACTCTGCAAAAGTGAGCACGATGGCTCAGCAAGACTTAACAGTCTCTCCTAAGGCATGCAACTGTACATGAAGGTAACTTAAGACATAAACATGTAAGTTGCATAAAGACTCACCTACAAGTTTATCCTTAATTTTTTCAGATTTTAGCCATCATAGTAATGACCTTGCGCCGAGCAACATTGGAAATCCACTATCAAACAAGTAACGCTTCATTCAAATGTTACTTGCCCCAAGGTGGAAAATAACTTTTCGCAGCATGACGTTCTGGCGCATCTCTGAGTGCCCTTGCTCGGCCGTGAAAGGCTCCTGTGCGAGCTTTCCGCATGAGCCTCGGTCCCGGTTATTTTAGGTCACCACACGAAGAGGCCGTTCTAGGGTTGGGAAGGCTCGAACTTGCAGAACTGGGTGTCGAGGTCGTCAAGGATGGCTGACAGTACCATTTTGCTACTCGGGGAGCTAGGTTCATAAGCCAACTGCTGGCTCACGATCGCTCCCGAGGCGGCGGTGATGGTAGTGTCCTGTGTTTGCTCGAGAGCGACGCAGTGTACCAAGGCTTTGGTTAGTGGGTAAAATGGTCACGTTAGAAAGGGATAGAAATGCTGAGCAGGTCGCCAGCAAGAGAAGAGCAGCGAGGAGGTGTCCTCAGCATCGAGTCATTGTGGCGCCCGGTGAAGCTTCGGCTGTTCGAGTGAACACTGTGGAAACAGAGACTTCAGGGTTAAGTTTTTGTTGTGCCAATGACAATTGGGGCCCACTTCTTTTCTCCCCCTATCCTTCCAAAATATCTCAATTTTGGCAGGTTGCATAATTCAGTCATGAGGAGCTCAAATTTAAAATCCATTTCGGGAATTGACAATGTTTATTTCAGGTTCGAATTTGATTTTGAATTCCAATGAAATTCAAAAGCCTCTTTGACATGAATATCAATGTAACTCCAAACTTTGTCATCCCATTAAATTAAACCTGAAGAATTCAAATATGGATTCAAACTTTGAATTTGGTTGCGGCAAACAGGATGTTTGCAACCACAGTTTGCATCGTCCTTTTGAGATGACCACATTTGAATTTAAGTGAACCTTTGAGTTCAAATGTTGAATTTAAAATAGCTTCTTACACATGAGAACTTTCACATGGTGTTTCATTCAACTTTGGCTTGAAACCATTCAACTGAATACTCGAGCTCATTTGGTAGCACACCTATGTGCATTCTCATGTTTAGAAAGTTTTTGTAAGTCCCATTTTCTTGAATTTGAACCCAACTTTATTCATCATTCAATTTTTTGCATTTACAAGTTTTGGGACTTTTACACATCCTTACTTCATCTTTTAGCCACAAGTTAATGTTCATAAATCTGAAATTTAGTGAGCAATATTTGGTGGCACACATGTTGCAATACAATGTATTCATAACAGCAGTAATGCATCACAATCGTTCCATATATTTACTACGTCATGACACAGTGAACAAGCGGTACTCATTACCATGAGGGACGACGAATTGACTCGATGTACACCTGCAGGGATACCCGAATAGCACGTCATGTACGCCCATCCTTGGAGCTGCACGGCATGCTCCACCGATGTCGTACGGGACGACATTTCACCAAACAGCCCTAACGTCGAACCGGTCGCACCCAAACTATAACACCCGCAAATTCATTCCCATGCATTGCACACATTTTTCATGTAGAGAAGCATTATAAAAGAAGTAGAAATGGAGAAAGAACTATAGAAATGGAGAAAGAACAATGGAAATGGAGAAAGGAACCATAGAAATGGAGAAAGAACTATAGAAAAGGAGAAAAAAACTATAGAATGGAGAAAGAACCATAGAAATGGAGGAAGGAACCATATAAATGGAGAAGGGCATATAGAAATGGAGAATGGGGCAAAGAGATAGAGAAAGACAATGTAGAAATGGAGAGTGGGACATAGAAATGGAGAGGGGAATGTAGAAATGGAGAAAGTGACATAGAAATGGTGGGGAATGGGAAAAAATAGCTGAAATGAGCCAATTTCAATTTCCCCAAATCTCCAAATTCCCCAATTCCCAAAAAAAGGGGACTTTTCCCCACATTTGGGGAAATTCTCCCTCATTGCTGCCGCACCAAATTAAATGGGGAAAAGTTTGTTAGGATTTAGTTCCAATTGGAGTAGGATTCTCAACCTCCCTCCCCTTTATAAATAGAACCCAACCCCCCCCCCTTTTGGCCGCAGCGCCCCCCTCCTCTCCCCCCCAAGTCGGCGACTTGGAGGACCTAGCCCCCAACAAGCCGAGTTGGCCCCCCCCCTCGCCGGAGTTCAGTCGCCGACGAGCCCCGCCGTCGAGCCCCACCTCGAGCATGATGTTTTAAAAAACCCAATGAAAGCCCGTTAAAACATGCAAGAACACGTACAAACTGGATTAATAAAACAGCATCATAGGATTTGCATTCATTCACCCCATTGCATCTTGAGTAAAGTTTGTGCATGATGTTTGATTGCTGTAAATTTTGTATATGCGTGATCGTGAGTAGAAGAACAAGCTCAAGAGGTCATCTACGAGGAACTACAGCACCAAGACTTCGAGACACTCGAACAACAAGAACCACGGGAGCAAGGCAAGTGCCCCTTGACCATATTGATCCCATGTTTTGAAACTGTTTTGTTTGCGAAAACGTGTATGCTTGAGTCAACTTGATTGGACACCCTTTTATAGGAGTTTATTAGTTTTGTTAACCATCCTTGTTGCCGGGAAAGTTGATGATTTGGGTATGGTCGTTTTTCCTTTTCGCTTCGCTTAATTCACGGGATACGGGAAGCTGAACGAAAACATGTTTAGCTACTGCACTCATATGAATAATGATGATGAGAACTTGATGATGTTAATGAGCATGTAATCGGGGAGATCTAGGCAAGCTTGGTTCGTGAATGTTGCTGGATGAGATGGTGGTACTTGCCGTAGATCTAAGGACCGGTTCATGCGAGAATATGCTAGGAAAATAGTGCCACCACAAGGCCAAGTATGGGTGTGGCTTAGCTGACTAATTAGGTGTGCTGGTAGCTTGTTATGGACTGTGGATGGCGCGGGGAATGGGAGTCGAGGAGGACTGCCATTGGAACTGCATGGCACAAGAGGTGGCCCGTGGGTCGGAGAATGGTGATTCGAGCCTGCCTGTGAAACCTCAGTGAGTCCATACATCAAGTAGCCCCTTTGTAAAGGCTATTTTGTGATCTCTTGGCTATACACCGATGGTTGTCTACTGGTATAATGGAGGTTCTGCAGTCGCCGACGGGTGACGAAATCACAAACTTGTGGGTAAAGTGGTGCCACCTCTGCAGAGTGTAAAACCATCATGATAGCCGTGCTTCCGGTCACAAGCACCTGGCCAACTTCCATGATTAGAGGGAAAACTTGGGATGGATATTCGGTATGGTTATATTATGGTCATTGGGATTGGTTTCGGGACTGTTTGAGTCATGAAAATGAGTTTGGCTTCGGTTATATGAATATGAGATGGTTATGAATATTTATGAGCATCAGATGAACTTAAGAAAGATTAATGGCTGGTTGAAACTTGATAAATGGTGAATTATGGTGAAAGAATACTGCTGTTTTACTTGGTTATATTGGGATTAAACTCACTTAGACTTAATTGCTGTTTTTATCATGTTTGTGAAATAAAATTTGCTTGCTGTAATGAGCCTTTTTATTCCCTTGCTTGTTGTAAGCTACATGTCATACTTTTCCCACACTTGCTGAGTACGACATGTACTCACCCTTGCATTATCACATAAACATCAGCAACAGGAGAAGATTACTTCGAGGACTAGGCGTGCGAACTGCCGTCAACATGCCTGCGGAGTTGAAGATGGAGCCTGCTGCGATTTAGTTATTTTCGCTGTCATTTAGAGACTTCCGCTCTAAGAATAAGATAGAGATTCATGAGTGAGACTTTGAGTCATTGTAATAAAGTACTTAAACACTAATTATTTGTTGTTATATTCTGAATTAAATTTGTGGATTACATGTGTATGTGTGATGAACATCCTGGGCACACATATGCATTAACTTGGTTCTGTTTTCGGAACCGGGTGCCACAAATTGGTATCAGAGCCACGTTGACCGTAGGACGCAAGCCTAGGTAGAATGGACACTCTAAAACACATAGGCACACCCGTCTAAACTGCTATTTTCGAAAATTGCTTGCTGCTGCACTTTTATTGTCAATTCAGCCACCGCAAAGTGCTATTTTCAGCCCCTCTTTTCTGTTCTTTTGGACAGCAACACCTTTGCTTCTTGCTCCATAGTTTCTGAAGTTTTGGGAGTTATTTCTTCCTTCTCTAAAGCTTCTCATGTCTTATTTATAGATGCCGGTGACCAGGAGCACAGCACGCATAAGAGCTCGTCCACCACCACGTGGGAGTGCTCTTAACCCCATTGAGGTGTCCGACGGACCATATTGGGAGGAAGTCAAGATGGAACCTCGTGATGAAGATGAAGTCAATAGTTATATTGTCACACCCGGTTTGTCCGAAGAACAACCGAGTGAATATCACATGTATGCCAAGATCATTTTCTCATACATGTGATGACAAATAGTGAAGCATCATTTATTACAAGCCAGGTGTCGAATATAAATATGTCTTACAAAGCATGCGTCTCGATGGACGATAATAAGTTCATAACATGTAAATAAAATAGCAGCGGAAATATTATTTTTGTGGGATCCATCACAGGTGTTGCCCGGGGGACTCCATGAACCTAGAATCCTTCTTCAGGTCCGAAGTCTTGATCATTAAACACCACATCATCCCCTTGACCTGAGCAGCAATTTAAACCAACAAATATGCAAGTTTGAGTACCGTGGGTACTCAGCAAGTTCCGGAAAGTTATGTCATGCATGGCTAGAGCAAGGAGAGGTTGAACTCATGTTTAAAGCACTACGCAATTATTACCTACCACCTTAGCTTATTGAGCACCTACATTACTACACAGGTGAAATGGTCCCAATCTCCCATCCCATCATCATAATCAAATAACCATAACATCATTTCCAATGTTAAGATCCCCGCTTAACATCCATAACTTCCCAAAGTCATCATCCTCTAATCATGAATAAGTCCAAGCCGCTCTTGACCGTGAGCACGGCTGTCATGACAGTTTTGACTCTGTAGAGTTTGCACCACTGTACCCACATGTAGTGATTTCATCCCCCGTTCCGGGTGGACTAAAAGAACCTCCATTATGCCAGTGGCTACGAACCACATTCACACTTCCCAGGTGTGTAGCCAGGAGATCACTACGAAGCCTTTACAAAGGGATTCCCGACGAGCGTGGGCCCACTGAGGTTTCACCCCTAACAGCATACAAGAGGCTCCAACTCCGCTGCAGTGGCCCCCTCTTGAGCCTTTCGGTTCATATGGTAGTCCAGCTGACACCTATTCCCCGCACCATCCAACACACCCATACTACGCCGGGGATACACCTAATTAACTGGCCAAGCTGCCCCATCTCAGCATGTGGTTGGCACGGTAAAGTCAGATTACATGCTCCATGAACCAGTCCTTAGGATCCAGGCAAGTACTAAACACAAACCCGAGTCTCGTGCACCCAGCACCAACCAAATCATCCAACTTGCCTCGATCCCTACCTCTACATAAATCATAATATCTCATTCAAGAGTAAGGTAAACAAATTGATGATCTCATATCCCACTTATCCCATTCTAAGCGTGGCTAAGCATAAGTAATATGAATGAATGACATAATAAAACAAATCCCAACCCAAGCTACAAGGAAACAAGATAATGCAATTCTACGGAAACTTCCTAGCATGGGTTTCATATTTCAATTGACAATGCAAATAATTCTATCTACACATCCTAGTATAGGATCAAAGTGGTCAAGGACACTTGTCTTCTTCCTGCTGCTCTGGGAATGGATAGTCCTGATCTTTGAAGGGAAGAACTTGCTATGGGGCAGGTTCTACTCATGCCAACACACATAGCAAAAGAAAACAACAATCCATAAGACTAGGTTCACACTTTCACTTCATACAAACAACACATACATACCTATGAAAGTCATTCACATTACTAAGTGTTGTGGTTATCATAGATGTGTTGATTTTTGGCCTTCATGCACTTTTAAACATATGTATATTATTTCTAACTTTTGTATTCAGATTTCTGTTTGCACACTATATATGAATTTCCAATTTAAACAAATTCTTTAATACACTCTTTAGCTACCAAGTTTGCATGGAAGATAATTTCCTACTCCAAATGGGTTTTCAGATCTTCTACCAAATCCTAAACTGAAGTCTTTGGATTTGGAGACTTCATTTATCATTTTCTAGTTATGCATTCCTATTTTCCTATATTTTCCAGATTTATTTTCTATGTCTAAAAGTGAGTTTTAATATTAAATAGTAGGGCATATCATCTAAACAGAATAGGTTCTGGTCTAAAATATTAAATAATATATTTTGGAACTTCTCCTCTGATGTGAACTAATTTAAATTTATTTTTACTAATTTTCAGAATTATTTCCTAACCTAAAATTGTGTCCCTATAACTAATAAATGTGAACAATCAATTAAACAGATTCATTTCAGCTTAAAATCTACTTTTAACTCATTCTAAAGTCTTCCAAGTGCTAGGAGAGTTTAAATTTGAGTTTACAATGTGTTTGTCTCACCTTTTAAATTTTAAATCCTAATCACATATTCAAATTCCTAAATTTAATATCATATAGGGTTAAAAAGGTAAACTCACCCCACTACTGGGTCTATTATATTTTTTCATAAATTTCCAGGGGTCTAGCTACACATAACAGAGGGGTTTTCCTAATTTTTATTAAGTCCAGTGGCTAAAACTGATTTTTAAATAAATTTACATGAATTTCTGAAGTTCCAGGGGCTAGATCAGAAGTTTCCGGGGCTAGCTCGTATTTTCCGAGATCCCCAGTGGGTAGCGCGTAAGAATCCCGGCCTTTATAATACGGGGCTGATGTTGACCGTCCGATTTAAAACAGACGGCTGAGATTATAACGTCGAACCGGTACGCGCGGGTTTTAATTCTACCGTGCGATTTAAAATAGACGGCGCACAATCGGCCACGTCACCCTGACCGTGCGCGGGCATCGCTTCCCGGCGGCGCGCGGCGGCGGGAGGCGGCGATCTCGCCGGAAAACTTCTGATCTTCGCATATACTTCCTAAAACTGGGATTTATGGCATAGAACGGTAGAGAGGAGGTCGGGGATCTCACCTCGGGGTTTTTGTTGAGCTCGGAGGCCCTGGAAGGCGGTCGGCGTCGAGGTCCGAGGTGGAACTGCTGCGGTGCTTGTCGGAGCTGTGCCTAGAGTGCAAACCACCGAGTTTTCTGCACCTGCGTGATTCCCCGGAGGCGGTGGAACACGATCGGCGCGTTAGATCGGAAAATCCGAGCAGAGATCGAGAGAAATCGGTGATCAGAGCTTCGGTTCTCACCGGGAGGAAAAACAGCTGATCGGGTGGGAAAACGGGGTGATGCCGGTGTTTATATAGACGGGGGAGGGCGGCGTGTCGGTTGTGATCGAGTTTGAGTCGTCCAGGACTAGAATTCGGCTGGGGTCACAGGTTTCCGGGGGTAGTTTTGATTCGGGAGAGAGAGGAGTCCCGGGATCGGCCGCGCGCGCGAGGAGGAAGACGACGGCGGGCCCCGCGTGTCAGTGAGAGGGAAAAGGGGCGCGCGGCTGTGGGCTGGCGCGAGGGTATGGTGGGCCGGCTGGTGGGTTTCGGCCCACTGGCCGGGGTTTTGTTTTTTTTTCTTTTTCTTTTTCTTTTCTGTTTTGAGTTGAATTTGAATTCCAATTTGAATTTTAATTTCTGCACCACATGCAATACGTCCAAAATTTTTTAAATTCCCCTCTTAACAGGTTTTGGGGTGTTACAGCTCTACCCCCCTTAAAAGAAATCTCGTCCTCGTGATTGGTGGTTCTAGGAAAACAATTCCGGAAACTGTGCCTTAAGCTCGTCTTCTCGCTCCCAGGTGGCTTCCTCTTCCGAGTGATGCTTCCACTGCACCTTGCACATCCGAATTCTTTTATTTCTTGTGAGGCGTTCCATTGTCTCCAAAATCTTGAATGGTTGCTCGGCATAAGACAGATCCTCAGCTACGTCAACCTCATTCATGGGTAACATCTCTTCAGGCGTCCTCAGACATTTCTTGGGCTGTGACACATGGAATACATCATGCACATCCGATAGGCGAGCCGGCAGTTCTAGTTGATATGCCACTTCGCCTTTCCTCTCCAGAACTTGAAAGGGTCTGATGTATGGAGGTGATAACTTCCCTTTCACCTTGAACCGACGAAGTCCTCGAATAGGGGATACCTTGAGGTAGACATAGTTCCCCATGTTGAAAACGAGCTCTCTTCTCCGTACATCGGCATAACTCTTTTGTCATGTCTGTGCTATCCTCAAGTTGTTGCGAATTTCCCTCACTTTCGCCTCGGCGTCTTGTAGTACCTCGGGCCCAAACACTTTACTTTCTCCCGTTTGGTTCCAAAATAGGGGAGTTCTGCACTTCCTCTCATACAAAGCCTCAAAGGGTGACATTTTCATACTAGCCTGATAGCTGTTGTTATAGGAGAACTACGCATACGGTAAGTTCTTATCCCAACTCCGATTGTTGTTGAGTGCACACGCTCTCAGCATGTCCTCAAGGATCTGATTGGTTCTTTCCGTCTGTCCGTCAGTCTGGGGATGATAGGCAGAACTAAAATTCAGATGAGTTCCCATGGTTTCATGCAACTTCTGCCAGAACCTTGAGGTGAACTGTGTCCCTCGATCTGACACTATCTTCTTTGGCACTCCATGGAAACACACGATCCTTGACATGTATAATTCTGCCAATTTGGATCCGTTGTAGCTTTCTTTCACAGGGATGAAATGAGCTACGTTGGTTAGCCTGTCAATGATGACCCATATCGAATCATATCCTGATTGGGTCCTGGGTAGTCCCACTATGAAATCCATACCGATTTCTTCCCATTTCCATTCAGGCACTTTGAGTGGTTGCAATAATCCCGTGGGTCGTTGATGTTCTGCTTTCACCAACTGACATGTGTCACATAGGGCAACATGTTCCGCGACATCTCGCTTCATGCCATAACACCAATACCTGCTCTTGAGGTCCTGGTACATCTTCGTACTCCCAGGATGAATGGAATAGTCGGAATCATGAGACTCCTTCAAAATCAATTCACGGATCTCATTCACTTCAGGCACGCAGATTCTTTTCCCGTGCCAAACCGTACCTTATTCATCCTCTCTGAAACCAGGGGCTCTATTATCCTTGATGAGTTCTCTAATCTCTTGTATCTTCTCGTCATTCTTCTGACCATTTCGGATGTCTTTCTCTAATGTGGAGTCCACTTCCATGGCGATGACCTCACCACTGTTCACCAGACATAGATTGAGTCTTATAACATCGTCCTTCAATTCTGCGGGCATGTCCTTCAAGCTCAACCTATTGACCTGCACTTTCCGGCTTAAAGCATCTGCCACGACATTCGCTTTCCCAGGATGATAGTTGATGCCCACATCAAAGTCGTTGATTAGCTCTAACCATCTCCTTTGTCTGAGGTTGAGATCTGGCTATGTGAAAATGTACTTTAAGCTCTTATGATCTGTATATATCTCTGTCCTCTTCCCCATCAAGTAGTGCCGCCAAATCTTCAACGCGTGTACCACTGCGGCTAGTTCTAGGTCATGTGTAGGATAGTTCTTCTCGTGTTTCCGGAGCTGCCGGGACGCATAAGCCACGACATGCCCCTCTTGCATTAGAACTAATCCCAACCCGTTTCCAGAGGCATCGCAGTACACCGAAAAGTTCTTCTGCATATCTGGCATAACTAGCACTGGGGCTGTTGTCAATCCTTTCTTTAGCTCTTGAAAACTCGTCTCGCACTGCGGGGTCCATGTGAACGTGATTCCTTTCTCCAACAGTTTGGTGAGGGGTCTCGAGATTTTGGAGAATACCTCAATAATCCGTCGATAATGCCCAGCCAATCCCAAGAAGCTTCAAACTTCCCCAACGTTCTCAGGGGTCTTCCACTTCTGTACATCCTCGATCTTGGCGGGGTCTACGGAGATTCCTCCCTCCGAGATTATATGTCCTAAGAAGGGAACTCTCTTCAACCAGAATTCACACTTGCTCAGCTTGGCATATAGTTGGTGTTCTCATAGTTTTTGCAACACCAACCTTAAATGCCTCTCATGTTCTTCTTCATCTTTGGAAAAGACATGAATGTCATCAATGAAAACCACCACAAATTTGTCTAGATATTCCATGAATACCTTGTTCATGAGATACATGAAGTATGCCGGGGCATTAGTTAGCCCGAAAGGCATGACGGTATATTCATACAGTCCGTACCGAGATACGAAAGCTGTCTTTGGAATATCGGTTTGCATTATCTTAAGTTGGTGGTATCCCGACCTGAGATCAATTTTTGAGAACACACAAGCTCCCTTCAACTGATCAAACAAGTCTTCAGTGCGGGGTAATGGGTACTTGTTCTTGATGGTTACTTCATTCAATGCACGGTAGTCTACGCATAACCTTTGGGTTCCGTCCTTCTTGGGCACAAATATCACTGGAGCTTCCCATGGTGAGGAACTAGGACGAACGTACCCCTTCTCTGTCAACTCTCTTAAATGTTCCTTGAGTTCTTCCAGCTGTTTAGAGTCCATCCGATAAGGTCTCTTGTGTATCGGAGCTGTTCCAGGCACTAGCTCAATCGTGAATTCCACTTCACGTTCGGGGGGCATACCTGGCAACTCCTCCGGAAAAACGTCTGGATATTCACTGATAATCCTGATCTCCTCCACTTTCACCTCAACTTCATTTAATTTAATGTCCCTCCTAGGCTCTTGTATTGTTATGAACTTTACTCTTGTGCCACTAGGGTGAGTTAGTTCCACCGTTCTGGTCGAACAATGGATGATTCCCTTATGTTTGGTCAACCAATCCATGCCCAAAATAATATCTATCCCTTGTGAATCTATCACTATGAGGTTGGCAGTAAATACTACCCCATTAGTGTCTAGATTCACCTTGGGACACACTTGTCTTGTCCTTATTTCTCCACGTGGAGAGTTTACTGCTAGCATATGGTTCATTTGTGTTATTGCTAGATCATGCTTCTTAACAAACCCTTGGGCAATGAACGAGTGGGTAGCACCAGAATCGAACAACAGGGTTGCAATGTGTAAATTGGCAGGAAACTTACCAAGTACCACATCGGGTGCCTCTTGCGCTTCCTCCATGGTCACGTGATTCACCCGTCCTCGCATCATATTCTGCTGTTGTGGCTGCACGGGCTTCTTCATTGGGCATTAATGGGCGTAGTGCCCCACTTCACCACAGTTAAAGCATTGCACCCCAACCTTAGGTGCCTGGCCTTTGTTGTCTTGGGGTTGGTTTGGGGGTCCTTGTACTGCTGGTCGAGGTTGATACGTGGGGCGAGGCTGCTGTACAAACTGACGTTGTGGCTGTGCTGGTGCTGACGGAGGCCTGAAGTTCGGGTTGTACCCTCTCGGTGCTGAGTAGGGTACCGCAGCACGGCTCGTCTGCCCTGCGGGTTGCTGCATCAGACGTGGGCGTGTGTTGCTACCCGAGGCTTGGTGTGACCATCCTTCCTTCCTCTTGTTTTCATTTTTCAAGGCCTTCAGCTTCCTCTCCACCACAAATGCTCTGTCCACCATCTTTTGGAAACTTTCGTACTTGTTGGAGGACATTGCACACTGCATTTCCGCTGTAAGTCCTTCCACAAAGCAGTCCTGTTTCTGCTCATCAGTCTCTATGTCCCGTGGTGCATAACGGGATAGTTGGTTGAATTTAGTGAGGTATTCCCTCACCGTCATGTTTCCTTGCTGCAGCCCCAAGAACTCCTTTCTCTTGTTTTTGAGTTCACCCCTTGGTATGTAATGGTTGTGGAAGCTACGCTTGAACTCTTCCCAAGTGATGTTCTCAGGGTCATGATGGGCGGCCACGTAAGCGGTCCACCAATCAGCAGCAGGTCCGTGCAATTGGTGAGAGGCAAACATCACCCTCGCATATCCTTGGCATTGTATGATCCTCATCTTGCTCTCAATGGTCTTTAGCCAATCATCTGCCTCCAGAGGTTCAGCAGCACTTGCAAACTTTGGAGGTTGAGTCCCTAGAAACTCACTCAACCTTGGTTGGCGTAGTGCAGCTTGTGGAGGTGGAGCTTGGTGCAAGTTGGCCACCACTTGAGTCAGGCTCTGGATGAGCTGATTCTGATTTTCAAGCATATGGTGGAAGGGATCAACTCCTTCACGGCGACCACCCCTGTCTTGTCCTCCAGAAAGATGAGGGTTGCCGGCCTCATCGTTGTTGTTGGCGGGGTTGGCACCACGACCCTTTCCTCTTCCGGCCATCTATCCTGATCAACCAAATGTCAATTTAAAGCATTACGTATTAACTTCCCAATTTGCTTGTTTAAACTTTAAAATTTTGAGATCTTATTATATTTATATTTTCTCAGGGTTTCATGTCTCACGCGAAAATAAATGCACTGTTAATTTCATAGGGGTTCACACATCAAAGCAAAACAACCTGAAGACGAGGTTGTGGACAATTGCCCATGGCTTCCACAACTCACGTCACACACCACACATTAACACACCATTAACTAAGGTATTGACTCTCCTACTCGATAACCTGCTGAACTATGGGAAAGGACTCTACACAACTCGTATTACTGAGCTGGCTCCTTAGGATCTTCCTCGTTATTGCGGCTGCCCTCTGACTCCGCTTTGGGTGGGGAAGCTGCTGGTGGAGAAGTGCGGCAACGCCTACTCGCCCGGCGATCTAGGGAGTCAGGAGTCCATGTGTCATTCACGGTGACACACAGTTCATTCCCATCTCCTCTTTCTCTCGCCCTCAAGCTGGCTCGAAGCAACGCCTCAGTCTCCTTCAGGGTGTCACGAACATCCTGAAGCTCCTGCTGACACTCCTGCAGTCGAGTGCTGAGCATAGCAGCATCCTCCAAGCACAGGTCCATGTGCTCATGGGAAGTCCCCTGCTGCACTGGCGGGTACTTGTACTCCGTTTTACCACTCTCACGCTGGAGGACATACATGTACTCAGTCCTGTCCAGGTGGCGACGATAGATGTGACTCTGGCAGGTGATTGCCTCCCAGGTGACATCCTTCTAAGCATCGACCTGTGTCGCTCGACAAGCTGGAGAGCGGTGGATCATGAGCAGCTGATTTTCGTGGATAATCCTCATTTCTGAACTCCATTCTTCCTGCTTCTCACGGATGGTTCGGGTGGAGCTGTAGTGTATGATTAGCTTGCCCGTATTGCCGGCGGCTTGGAGCATGCATCGAAGACGGCGCAACAAGCCTCCTACTGCCAATCTGTAGGAGAGGTACGTCACCGGACGGTTCTCCTCTCTCAGGGCAAGGGCAACTACGGGAACTCTCCTTCCGGTGGACTTGCGAGCGGTGCGGATCATGCGAACCATCTAAAACATAAAGCATTTAAACTTAAGTTAGATAAAATTTTGAACAAAAATCCTATTTTGAATAAAAGTTGGGGTAAGATGAAGAAAGTGGCCCCATTAAATAACACTTTTCAACCCACACCTTGTAAAATAGTTTTTTTAAAAAAAATAGGGTCCTTAAATACGTCCATTTCTACCTAGGTCCAAGTTCCTACGGGCAACCTTGGCTCTGATACCACTTCTGTCACACCCGGTTTCTCCGAAGAACAACCGACTGAATATCACATGTATGCCAGGATCATTTTATCATACATGTGATGACAAATAGTGAAGCATCATTTATTACAAGCCAGGTGTCGAATATAAATATGTCTTACAAAGCATGCGGCTCGATGGACGATAATAAGTTCAGAAAATGTAAATAAAATAGCAGCGGAAATATTATTCTTGTGGGATCCATCACAGGCGTTGCCCGTGGGACTACATGAACCTAGAATCCTTCTTCGGGTCCGAAGTCTTGATCATTAAACACCACATCATCCCCTTGACCTGAGCAGCAATTTAAACCAACAAATATGCAAGTTTGAGTACCGTGGGTACTCAGCAAGTGTGGGAATGTTATGTCATGCATGGCTAGAGCAAGGAGAGGTTGAACTCATGGTTAAAGCACTACGCAATTATTATCTACCACCTTAGCTTATTAAGCACCTATATTACTACACAGGTGAAATGGTCCCAATCTCCCATCCCATCATCATAATCAAATAACCATAACATCATTTCCAATGTTAAGCTCCCCGCTTAACATCCACAACTTCCCAAAGTCATCATCCTCTAATCATGAATAAGTCCAAGCCGCTCTTGACCGTGAGCACGGCTGTCATGACAGTTTTGACTATGCAGAGTTTGCACCACTGTACCCACATGTAGTGATTTCATCCCCCGTTGCCGGGTAGACTAAAAGAACCTCCATTATGCCAGTGGCTACGAACCACATTCACACTTCTCACATGTGTAGCCAGGAGATCACTACGAAGCCTTTACAAAGGGATTCCCGACGAGCGTGGGCCCACTGAGGTTTTACCCCTAACAGCATACAAGAGGCTCCAACCCCGCAGCAGTGGCCCCCTCTTGAGCCTTGCGGTTCATATGGTAGTCCAGCTGACACCTATTCCCCGCACCATCCAACACACCCATACTACGCCGGGGATGCACCTAATTAATTGGCCAAGCTGCCCCATCTCAGCATGTGGTTGGCACGGTAAAGCCAGGTTACATGCTCCATGAACCGGTCCTTAGGATCTAGGCAAGTACTAAACACAAACCCGAGTCTCGTGCACCCAGCACCAACCAAATCATCCAACTTGCCTCGATCCCTACCTCTACATAACTCATAATATCTCATTCAAGAGTAAGGTAAACAAATTGATGATCTCATATCCCACTTATCCCATTCTAAGCATGGCTAAGCATAAGTAATATGAATGAATGACATAATAAAACAAATCCCAACCCAAGCTACAAGGAAACAAGATAATGCAATTCTAGGGAAACTTCCTAGCATGGGTTTCATATTTCAATTGACAATGCAAATAATTCTATCTACACATCGTAGTATAGGATCAAAGTGGTCAAGGACACTTGCCTTCTTCCTGCTGCTCTGGGAATGGATAGTCCTGATCTTGGAATGGAAGAACTTGCTCTGGGGCAGGTTCTACTCATGCCAACACACATAGCAAAAGAAAACAACAATCCATAAGACAGGGTTCACACTTTCACTTCATACAAACCACACATACATACCTATGAAAGTCATTCACATTACTAAGTGTTGTGGTTATCCTAGATGTGTTGATTTTTGGCCTACATGCACTTTTAAACATATGTATATTATTTCTAACTTTTGTATTCAGATTTCTATTTGCACACTATATATGAATTTCCAATTTAAACAAATTCTTTAATACACTCTTTAGCTACCAAGTTTGCATGGAAGGTAATTTCCTACTCCAAATGGGTTTTCAGATCTTCTACCAAATCCTAAACTGAAGTCTTTGGATTTGGAGACTTCATTTATCATTTTCTAGTTATGCATACCTATTTTCCTATATTTTCCAGATTTATTTTCTATGCCTAAAAGTGAGTTTTAATATTAAATAGTAGGGCATATCATCTAAACAGAATAGGTTCTGATCTAAAATATTAAATAATATATTTTGGAACTTCTCCTCTGATGTGAACTAATTTAAATTTATTTTTACTAATTTTCAGAATTATTTCCTAACCTAAAATTGTGTCCCTATAACTAATAAATGTGAACAATCAATTAAACAGATACATTTCAGCTTAAAATCTACTTTTAACTCATTCTAAAGTTTTCCAAGTGCTAGGAGAGCTTAAATTTGAGTTTACAATGTGTTTGTCTCACCTTTTAAATTTTAAATCCTAATAACATATTCAAATTCCTAAATTTAATATCATATAGGGTTAAAAAGGTAAACTCACCCTACTACAGGGTCTATTATATTATTTCATAAATTTTCAGGGGTCTAGCTACACATAACAGAGGGGTTTTCCTAATTTTTATTAAGTCCAGGGGCTAAAACTGATTTTTAAATGAATTTACATGAATTTCTGAAGTTCCAGGGGCTAGATCAGAAGTTTCCGGGGCTAGCTCGTATTTTCCGAGATCCCCAGGGGGTAGCGCATAAGAATCCCGGCCTTTATAATGCGGGGCTGATGTGGACCGCCCGATTTAAAACAGACGGCTGAGATTATAACGTCGAACTGGTACGCGCGGGTTTTAATTCTACCGTGCGAATTAAAATAGACGGCGCACAATCGGCCACGTCGCCCTGACCGTGCGCGGTCGGCGCTGCCCGGCGGCGCGCGGCAGCGGGAGGCGGCGATCTCGCCGGAAAACTTCGGATCTTCACATATACTTCCTAAAACTGGGATTTCATGGCATAGAACGGTAGAGGGGAGGTCGGGGATCTCACCTCGGGGTTTTTCTTGAGCTTGGAGGTCCTGGAAGGCGGTCGGCGTCGAGGTCCGAGGTGGAACCGCTGCGGTGCTCGTCGGAGCTGTGCCTAGAGCGCAAACCACCGAGTCTGCACCTGCGTGATTCCACGGAGGCGATGGAACACGATCGGCGCGTTAGATCGGAAAATCCGAGCAGAGATCGAGAGAAAGCGGTGATCAGAGCTTCGGTTCTCACCGGGAGGAAAAACAGCTGATCGGGTGGGGAAAACGGGGCGATGCCGGCGTTTATATAGACGGGGGAGGGCGGTGTGTCGGTTGTGATCGAGTTTGAGTCGTCCGAGACCAGAATTCGGCTGGGGTCGCGGGTTTCCAGGGGTAGTTTTGATTCCGGAGAGAGAGAGGAGTCGCGGGATCGGCCGCGCGCGAGGAGGAAGACGACAGCGGGCCCCGCGTGTCAGTGAGAGGGAAAAGGGGCGCGAGGCTGGGGGCTGGCGCGGGGGTATGGTGGGCTGGCTGGTGGGTTTCGGCCCACTGGCCGGGGTTTTGTTTTTTTCTTTTTCTTTTTCTTTTCTGTTTTGAGTTGAATTTGAATTCCAATTTGAATTTGAATTTCTGCACCACATGCAATACGTCCAAAATTTTTTAAATTCCCCTCTTAACAGGTTCTGGGGTGTTACATATATGCATGAGGAAGAGGACCCAGAAGAGGTGGAACCATTCGAAAACGACTTGGAAGATGATCTACAAGAACAGCATTGGTACGCACCTCAGGAGTTTCACGTGGGCCTACACCCCGTGGAGCCTCATGAAACTATGACGGGAGGAGATGAACCCGAGGAGGAGCCAACCTATGCTGAGACCAATAATGAAGGTAATGAATGGTCTAACCATTCAGTTTTCAAGAATCTCGGTCCGATGGAACGGAAGGAGGACACACATCCAGGGAGCTCAAAGAATTTCTGGATTGCTGCAGCTTATACCCGGAGTATCTCCTCAAGAATGTCCCTCGTCGCGGACATGAAGAGTGGAAGGATGATGTAACCATCCTATCTAATGGTAGGGTTGTCACTCGGCACTTCACGCCCACATGGAGAGCTACAAGGGCAGAAGCTATCGATGACGCTGCATGGGAAGCACTCACCGGACGGTGCTACGCCTTCCATGAGAAGCTTGAGGGTACCACTTTTGAGCTGCACCCGTGTCGGAAGAGTGGTAAAAGAAAAATCATTGGACCCCATGTAACAGCTCTTTCCAACCCACAAGCTGCTGACAAGTCTCAGAGGTTGCTTATGGAGTTGGGAAACTGCTACGCAAGCGCACAAGAAGAGATCCGTTACCTCTGCAAGAAGCTATACTTGCTGGAAAAACAAGAGGAGACTCGTGCCAATGCGGGAGCAAATGGAGAACCAGCGTCATCTAACCCTACATGGACAGCCGACTCACCATGGCATGCGCCCATGTATGGACCACCCCTGTCACACGGCGATAACAGCACCGGTTTTCACGATTAAGTTTAGGTTTCCATTGAATAAAGCTGTAATAGGAACGTTTAGATCGTAGTAGCTTGAATAAGAGTAGTGTGCTGAACTTTTGTGATGATTGCTTTTGTTTGCATGTTTGGGTGTGAGTTGTGGGATGCTTCGGCGAATGTCCACATCCACACATAGTAGAGAGATGTGGGATGCTTCGGCACTTGTTCACATCCTCATATAGGCTGAAATTAGTAAAGGAGTTGCATAGTTCATATACCTTGATGCATATAGTTGGGAAATCTTTTCTCTCAAATCCGAATTCTAGCTCCTACAAATATAGTATGTCCGGAAGTAAGCCTTAAAATAAGGGGGTATTCTTTCTCGCCAACCTTATCGTCTTGGATTCCCAAGGGATTGATATAATACTTGGAATGGATTGGTTAAGCAAGCACAACGGAGTGATTAAATGTGCTTTGAGGAGCGTGCAGTTGACAAATGAGCACGGTACTCGTATTGAGTTCGAGTCAGCCCAACCGGCGACCAAGAAGGCAACATTGAACCATGTCGAAGAAGCAACATTGGAAAGCATTCCGGTGGTTCAAGAATTTTCAGATGTGTTCCCGGAAGAACTTCTAGGTATACCACCTGACCGGGACATTGAATTTGCTATTGATTTAGTACCTAGAACTGCACCTATAGCGAAAAGGCCATATATGATGCCCGCTGATGAACTAGTGGAACTTAAGCAGCAAATTCAGGAGCATCCAGAAAAGGGCTTTATACGCCCAAGCTCGTCACCATGGGGAGTCCCCGTGCTCTTCATAGACAAGAAGGATGGGACCCAAAGATTGTGTGTGGATTATAGGTCTCTCAATGAGGTGATGATCAAGAATAAATACCAGCTGCCCCGTATAGAGGACCTGCTCGACCAAATGAAAGGTGCTCAAATTTTCTCCAAGATTGATCTTCAGTCGGGATATTTCCAGCTGAAGATTAAGCCCTCCGACATACCCGAGACTGCATTTCGAACACGGTATGGTTCATATGAATATACCGTTATGTCTTTTGGGTTAACAAATGCACCCGCATACTTTATGTACCTCATGAATAAGGTCTTCATGGAGTACTTGTACAAGTTTGTCGTGGTTTTCATCGATGATATCATGGTGTATTCGAAAAGCGAGGAAGAACATGAAGAACACTTGAGATTGACATTGCAGAAACTGCGAGAGCATCAAATGTATGCTAAGTTCAGCAAGTGTCAATTTTGGCTAAAGGAGAAACCATTCCTAGGCCACATCATATCCTAAGGAGGAGTATCGGTTGATTCCAGAAAAGTGGGAGATGTTTTGAAGTGGAATCAACCGCAGAATGTAAGAGATATTCGGAGTTTCCTTGGGATGGCTGGATACTACCCCCAGTTCATCAAGGATTTCTCCAAAATAGCGAAGCCTATGACTGAATTGCTAATGAAGGAAAAGCATTTAAGTGGACACCAGTGTGCCAAGAAAGCTTTGAGGAGCTCAAGAAAAGACTAACCACAGCGCCGGTTTTGGTATTGCCGGACGTGAGCGAGAGCTTCAACATATATTGTGACGCATCAAGACAAGGGCATGGATGTGTGCTCGTGTAAGAAGGACAAGTGGTAGCCTATGCGTCGAGACAACTAAAGAAACACGAGCTGAATTACCCCACACATGACTTGGAACTTGCAGCCGTGGTACATGCCTTGAAGATTTGGAGGCATTATATCCTTGGCCACCGATGTGAGATCTATACAGATCACAAAAGCCTCAAGTATATATTCACACAAACGGATCTGAATTTGAGGCAACCTCGATGGTTGGAACTCATCAAGGATTATGATGTTGGAATCAACTATCACCCTGGAAAGGACAATGTAGTAGCTGATGCGTTGAGCCGAAAGGGAGCATGTCACCAACTCACGGTTCGGGAGCTGCCGCCCGAGCTGTGCAAGGAGTTCGAACGGTTACATCTCGGGTTCTTGAATGAGATGGAAGTGATAGAACTCAACTCCTCACTGGAACAAGAGATACGAGATGGCCAAGCAACAGACGAGGAAATCAAAGAAATCAATGAAAGAATCCGACAAGGCATAGAAAAGGATTTCATGGAAGACGAGAAAGGCACGCTTTGGTTAGGAAAAAGGATTTGTGTGCCTAACGTGAAGCACATCCACGACACGATATTAAAGGAGGCACATGAGTCACCTTATTCCATACACCCCGGCTGTACAAAGATGTACACGGACCTGAAAACTTGCTATTGGTGGGATGGTATGAAAAGGGACATCAGCATGGATTTCATCGTTGGATTGCCACGTACTCAATCGGGTTACGACTCTATTTGGGTTATCATGGACCAATTGACAAAAACATCCCATTTCCTTCTTGTTAAAATCAAGTACAACGTTGTATAACTAGCCGAGCTGTATATGGAGCAAGTCGTGTGTCACCATGGAGTTCCGAAAAGGATAGGGTCAGATCAGGGTACTCAATTTACCTCTAGGTTCTGGAAGAAGCTGCATGAAGCTATGGGTACACGACTGGATTTCAGCTCCGCTTATCACCCGCAAGCCGACGGGAAAACTGAGAGGACAAATCAAACTTTGGATGACATGTTAAGAGCTTGCGCCTTGAAGCATGGGCGTAGTTGGGATAGGAGCTTGCCGTATGCTGAATTCTCATACAACAACAGCTACCAATCCAGCTTGAAGATGCCACCTTTCGAAGCATTGTATGGTAGACGGTGTAGAACGCCGCTGTTCTGGAATGAGACCGGAGAGAGTCAAGTGTTTGGACCTGAAGTGCTGCAAGACGCCGAGAAGCAAGTCCCAACGATACGAGAAAACTTCAAGGCTGCTCAGTCACGACAAAAAGGTTACACGGACAATAGGCGAAGAAAATTGACCTTCAAAGTAGGAGACTTCGTGTATCTTAAGGTATCGCCTATCCGAGGCCAACGACGGTTCAACATCAAGGGCAAATTAGCACATCGCTACATCGGACCATTCAAGATTTTGGGCAAGCGAGGAGATGTAGCCTATCAACTAGAGCTGCCAACGCACCTCTCCGACGTGCACGACGTGTTTCAGTGTCCCAACTAAAGAAGTGCTTAAGAGTACCGGAAGAACAAGTAACGATGGATGAGCCCGAGCTTCAAGAGGATCTGACCTACGCAGAGCACCCCGTCAAAATTTCGGATGTGAAGGAAAGGGTCACGAGGAACAAAGTGATCCGTTGGTGCAAGGTACAATGGAGCCATCACACGGAAGCCGAAACTACATGGGAGCGTGAGGAAGACCTCAAGGCAGAATTCCCTCATCTATTCCCTACTCTATCGAATCTCGAGGGCGAGATTCAGTTTAAGGGGGGTAGGTTTGTAACACCCTCAAATTCATTCCCATGCATTGCACACATTTTTCATGTAGAGAAGCATTATAAAAGAAGTAGAAATGGAGAAAAAACTATAGAAATGGAGAAAGAACCATGGAAATGGAGAAAAGGAACCATAGAAATGGAGAAAGAATTGTAGAAATGGAGAAAGAACTATATAAATGGAGAAATAACCATAGAAATGGAGGAAGGAACAGTAGAAATGGAGAAGGGCATATAGAAATCGAGAATAGGGCATAGAAATGGAGAAAGGCAATGTAGAAATGGAGAGTGGGACATAGAAATGGAGAGGGGAATGTAGAAATGGAGAAAGTGACATAGAAATGGCGGGGAATGGGGAAAAATAGCTGAAATGAGCCAATTTCAATTTCCCCAAATCTTCAAATTCCCCAATTCCGCAAAAAAGGGGAATTTTCCAATTGGAGTAGGATTCTCCCCCTCCCCCCCCCCCCCCTTATAAACAGAACCCAACCCCCCCTTTTGGCCGCAGCCCTCCCCTCCTCTCTCCCCCTCCCAAGTCGGCGACTTGGAGGCCCTAGCCCCCAACTCGCCGAGTTGCCCCCCCCCTTGCCGGAGTTCAGTTGCCGGTGAGCCCCGCCGGTGAGCCCTGCCGGTGAGCGCCGCCGACGAGCCCCGCCGTCGAGCCCCACCGTCAAGCCCCGCCGTCGTCGAGCCCCTTCGTCGAGCCCCGCTGATGAGCCCCGTCACGCCTCGCCGTCGCCGAAAAAGAGCCAATGATCTGTCCTGCCCTAATCATCCATAGAAAAACTTCCCGCTGCTTCCATTGCTAGGAGGAAGGCCCTGCCACCAAAAGGAAGTGAGGTAGGTCTTCGTTACCCATCTTACGACGTTGCCGCTGTTTCTACGCATCTGTTTTCTTCGCCCCTTTCCAACAGAAACTTTTACATGTGGACAGATCGTGTTTTGATCGCTTTTTGACGATGGAATTGATCTATATCTTGAGTCAAGATCATCACCACGTCCACACTTTATTCCAGCACCCTTGTTCATCATAAAACCCCATGAAAGCCCGTTAAAACATGCAAGAACACGTACAAACTGGATTAATAAAACAGCACCATAGGTTTTGCATTCATTCACCCCATTGCATCATGAGTAAAGTTTGTGCATGATGTTTGATTGCTTTAAATTTTGTATGTGCGTGATCGTGAGTAGAAGAACAAGCTCAAGTGGCCATCTACAAGGAACTACAGCACAAAGACATTGAGACACTCGAACAACAAGAACCACGGGAGCAAGGCAAGTGCCCCTTGACCATATTGATCCCATGTTTTGAAACTGTTTTGTTTGCGAAAACGTGTATGCTTGAGTCAACTTGATGGGACAACCTTTTATAGGAGTTTACTAGTTTTGTTAACCATACTTGTCGCTGGGAAAGTTGATGAGTCGGGTATGGTCATTTTTCCTTTTCACTTCGCTTAATTCACGGGATACGGGAAGCTGAATTAAAACATGTTTAGCTACTGCACTCATATGAATAATGATGAGGATGACTTGATGATGTTAATGAGCATGGAGTCGGGGAGATCTAGGCAAGCTTGGTTCGTGCATGTTGCTGGATGATATGGTGGTACTTGCCATAGATCTAAGGACCGGTTCATGCAAGAATATGCCAGGAAAACAGTGCCACCACAAGGCCAAGTATGGGTGCGGCTTAGCTGACTAATTAGGTGTGTTGCTAGCTTGTTATGGACCGTGGATGGCGCGGGGAATGGGAGTCGAGGAGGACTGCCCTAGGAACTGCATGGCACAAGAGGGGGCCCGTCGGTGGGAGAATGGTGATTCGAGCCTGCCGGTGAAACCTCAGTGAGTCCATACATCTAGTAGCCCCATTGTAAAGACTATTTTGTGATCTCTTGGCCATATATCGACGGTTGTGTACTGGTATAATGGAGGTTCTGCAGTCGCCGACGGGTGACGAAATCAAAAACTTGTGGGTAAAGTGGTGCCACCTCTGCAGAGTGTAAAACTATCATGATAGCTGTGCTTCCAGTCACAAGCACCTGGCCAACTTTCATGATTAGAGGGAAAACGTGGGATGGATATTCGGTATGGTTATGGTATGGTCATTGGGATTGGTTTTGGGACTGTTTGAGTCATGAAAATGAGTTTGGCTTCGGTTATATGAATATGAGATGGTTATGAATATTTATGAGCATGAGATGAACTTGAGAAAGATTAATGGCTGGTTGAGACTTGATAAATGGTGAATTATAGTAAAAGAATATCGCTGTTTTACTTGATTATATTGGGATTAAACTCACCTAGACTTAGTTTCTGTTTTTATCATGTTTGTGAAATAAAATTTGCTTTCTGCAATGAGCCTTTTTATTTCCTACCTTGTTGTAAGCTACATGTCATACTTTTCCCGCATTTGCTGAGTACGACATGTACTCACCCTTGCATTATTACATAAACATCAGCAACAGGAGAAGAGTACTTCGAGGACCATGTGGAGTACTAGGCGTGCAAACTACCGTCAACATGCCTGTGGAGTTGAAGATGGAGCATGCTGCTATTTAGTTATTTCTACTGTCGTTTAGAGACTTCCGCTGAAAGAATAAGTTAGAGATTCATGAGTGAGACTTCAAGTCATTATAACAAAGTACTTAAACACTAATTATTCGTCGTTATATTCTGAATTCAATTTGTGGATTACATGTGTATGTGTGATGAACATCCTGGGCACACATATGCATTAACTTGGTTCTATTTTCGGAACCGGGTGCCACACAAACGAGCAGGAGGTTCCCTACATGGAGCATCTCTCTATGCCCGGATTTCCACCTTGCTGCCCTCATCCTACACCTATAAATCGATGTGTTATGCCTCGACGCCCGGAGGTATAGGTTACATCAGTTTATCAGACCCCATATATCCAATATGCCTTCTATACATTCAAACTTGTTCAACGGGGCCACACACGGATCGGTCCTCAATGAACACGGGCAGAGCTACGCGCACGAGACTTCCTCTTTCTGCGTCCTAGACCCCTGCCTAGTCTCATTTTTCTTACTAAAGTTATCTCACATCTCGAACCAATTCCGTATGTTGCATGTTTTATACTCGCGAGTAGATTTCAACTACTCGACTTGTAGCAAGCCTACAAAACATTAAGCAGGCATGTACTGCTGGAGGATGTAGACACTACCCTCACTCCTTTTAGGATAATCTAATCATGCAATTAGAGTTTCAATCATCCTACACCTAATGCACATACATACCTCAATCTAAGTGGAGATAAAGCAAAAACTTGATAAAAACTGTTAAATGCAAACCGCGGCTTGCCTTGTCGCTGCTGGTAAGTGGTTAGATGCTCCTCCGGAAGTGTGAAATCCAAGATCTCCGGCGCTTCCTCGCTTTCAATGACTACATATGAAGACCATAACTCTAGCTAGACATCCTTTTTGGCTATGAAATTTTTACTGTGGCTTAGTGAGGACCAAACTAGAGACTTGGCCAAATTTCATTTGAAACATAGCTCATTTGATCCTGCCCAAATAAATGCTTAAATGGCCATTACTAGAGCTTCTATGGATTTCCAGGGATTTTCATGGAGCAAGCCATTACTTTCTGGAAACTAGAGTGTATGATGGCTCTAATGGAGTTGGTTTCATGTAATTTGGAAAATCCTACAGAAAGTTATGGGCTAATTAAGGTTAGAGAAAATTCAGAAAATGTTTCTGAACATTTTCCATTTTCTCTAGGTCAATTCACTTAATCACACAATTAATTGGACTTAATGAACTTGGATTGATCTGAAATTTGGCATGGGACTCAAGTATATTAAAATGAACATCCTGGCCAAATTTGAGAATTTTCCACAATGTGGATCTCCAGTGAAAATTCCAACTGTTTAAAATAGGGAATTAATTCTGGAAAACTAAAGACTTTCAAAGGATGAAACTTGTTTTGATGAAAAGTACTTCGAGAGCTGAATGCAACAAAATATGGTTCACTAAATTTGGACAATTCTACACAAAGTTATGAATTTCTAAAGCTTCATCTGATTCCTGATTTATTTTCCTACAGAAAATCCTTCCGGGGCTTAAACAATCGCTGACAGCGGGCCCCATGCGTTTAGTTTAAACTAACCCACCACGCGTGCTCCACTCTGTGACTGACACATGGGACCCAGAAAATCTTCAACCTCACGACGCCGCCACCGTGAGCCGTCGGAGCTCCGACAAGGTCGGCGTTCCCGGCGATCTAGCTCACTGGCGACGGTGAAACTCGCCGCCCGCACCTAGTTTAGGATGCTGAACACGATGGACACATTGCTGCCGATGGCTAACCACCGTAGCTTTTCGGCGACGCGCACTATGCCACTGCACCTCATCGGCAACGTGTTTCCGTCGCTCCGGCCACCCTCTTCGTGTGCTAATCGCATCACCACGTTCAGGGCAGCCTTGGGAGTCTCGGCATGGCCTTGGTTTGGACCCGAAAGGCCGGCAAGCCGGACCTCACCGATGACCCCCTCTTCCGCCGCACTGCCCTGCGGGTGAAACTTTGGTTCCTGTGGATCTTTCTTACCGGGTTTTGATCAAGGAGGGGCGCAAGGACCTCTAGAACGTGTATAGTGTGCAGCTCGAGTGGCGGTTGCTTCTGTGCAACGAATTTTGCCGTAGACCGATTTCTAACACTAATACACTCCGTGGAAAGAAATGAGCAATACTCGCTCTACATCGCATGAAATGTCAAACGGTTTTCTCCTACAGCTTCAGAATGACCAGGCGCACCTTTTCATCTCCGGTGGCGGTGCGTGAAACACCCGGTATCGGCCGGTCGCCGGTGGACAGAGAGAGGCGGAAGGAAACTCCTGAGTGGGAGCAAAGGAAGGCGCGAGTGCTAGCTGGTTTCCATGCGAGAGTGAAAAGAACGGGCGGAGCAGCTTGTCTTGCTGCCCTTTAAGCCAAAACTTTCACCGTGAGGTGGAATGAACCATCAGGGTGGATTTCCTCATGGCGCAGCCGCGCTCGCCCGATCTCTCGCGCTGAAAATGTGTCGGTTCAGTGCAAATTCAGTCACTGACAGTGGGTCCCCCTCCCCTCTAATTCTTTTCAATTCTCAGCTGATATTTACCTCATCTACTCACAATTAAATGGTAGACTTCAACACTAAGTCATGATCTAATTTTGAATTGCTAATATTTTAGCTGGTTTAGATAAATTTTATTCACACTTGAATTTGAATTTCAAATTCAGTTTTGAATTAGGTTAAATATAGCTCCCGACAAGATCAATTCCAATGGAGATGAAAATTGGAATAACTCAGAAAATTGTGCTCAGTTTGAATATAAATCCACCTTTTGAGTTAAAGTGATGAAAGTAGCTGAAATTTGAATTTACATTCAAACTAGCCCTTTTTATACTTGTATCCAAAAGTGCCTAAAAAATGTTTGGATTTGCATGAAACTTGGCATGAGCATTGCTAAGAATGTTTAGAACTTAGTTGTGAGCTAAGCTTCCCATGTTTACATGTGCGAACTCCTACTTTTGGATTTCTGACTTTTTCCTTTAATCATCCTATTCATGGTGGTTACTTGCTCTTCAAGGGTGTTCATGAGATCTTCACAAAATGAGCTGTGGTGTTTTCTCGACCGGGAATCACAGTGGGTGGTGCCGTGTGATGCGGCACCCAACAGCATGCACAAAAAGAAACTAAGAACATATGAAACCATTTTATTACTCAAGATAATATCTTTTACAACATAATTTACATACGCAGCGGAATTTAAAAGCTGACAATCTACTCACTCTCGACCCTATCTACGCCGAAGAGAAGTCGTTCAGCCCGTGAACACTTCCTACTAGCTTCACCAAAGAAAGGCAGCGGCTAGGATACCAATGAGTTGAACGAACCATGAGGTTCATCGTCTCACCGAACAACCATCTTCACAGCAGGCATCCCGCTACCTTCAAAAAACAACTCAGAAGCAACCGTGAGGACTAAGGCTCAGAAAGTCTTAGCCGTTAATCCTAAACATGTAACTCTACATCCAGGGGTAGTAAGACAGTAGGAACATGAATTTGCAAAATGAAGCTTGAATAAACTTGATCCTTATATTCAGATTCTTATAGCCTTCATTTTAGTGGTCCTCACACCTCACAACACAGAAAGTCCACAATCAAACAAGAAACGCTTATCCCGATGTTGCTAGCCTAAGGTGGAAATGAACTTTAGTTGGCACTATATCCAATTCAGTCAAGGTTCCAATACAATGATTAATCCATTAACAGCAAGTTAAGAGACTTAGTTTCTCTTCTTACTATGTCATGGCGCAGTGGGCAAGTATGCTCAATCCTCTTCTGCAGCGACGGTGATTCAAATCAATAACAACCTGGAATACACGACACATACACCCGCCTCAAAATACTCTCTCAAGAGCTCTTTCTTACGTTGTATGCAGCATCCTTTCACACGACACCCTGACATAGAAAAATGTTTCACGCCGAGCAGGATGGTCCTCTACGCGGACACATCGAAGTTGGCCACTAAAGGATTTACACCTCCCGCCTTCTCAACGCCATTCCCACGTGAAGAATGAGTTTCTATATCACGGTCCATCGAGTTACATTGGTTTCATGGGTGCCATATGTAAGGGCCTCAGTTTTTGGACACATATTTAAAGTGTTCATCACCACACACACACCTCATTTGATGAAAGTTGATGAACACATTTGAAGAGCAAGTAACCACCATCAACATACTCATTAGAGAATAAACTCACATATTGCAAAAGTGGCATTTCCCTCATGTGATATACAGGGCTTAGGCATATAAAAACTCCTACACATTGCTAGGAATGTCCATGCCAAGTTTCACCCAAAATTCAAAACCTTTTGAGGTCATTTTCGGCATGGCTAGAAAGAGGGCAGTTTGAAACTACATTCAAATTCAAACTGTTTTTATTCCATGAATTCAAAAGTGGGAGACATATTCTTACTCAGCACATTTTTGTGAGCTCACACACCAATTTTAACTCCATTTGGAGTTGATCTTGACATGAGCTAAGTGGGGCAAATTCAAACTTTATTTGAATTTCAAACTGAACATGTGCTGAAATTTATCCAAATCAAACCCAATTTGAATTATAACCAATTCAAATGGCTCAAAGGTTGATAATTCAAATCACCAGGGGCTTTGTGGGGATTACTGTTTACAATAGTGATAAGCAGTTAATCTCAGAGGTTAAAATAGGGGTGGGACCCACCTGTCATAGGCTGCTGAAGACTTGCAACCGAAGCAGTGGACTTTGCCTCTGCCGGTTCAATACCACTGAGAACTGCTCGTGCGCCACCGAGGAGGAGCAGCGCCACCAGCTGCTTCCCGCTTCCACACGCGAGCCCAGGGTCGGTCCCTGGGTCCTCTTAAGGCGTTCCACCGAGGCGATCATCGCTCGTTTCCTTCTCCTCAGTGCACACCGAGTCCCCCGGCTTCCGCCTCTCTGCTCGACCGGGAAACCGCAAAAACATCGCGCCACCTCCTTTCCTGAGCGGCTAGGCAGCACCCTGAGGTCAGAATCCACTTCCCCGACCCCAAAAACCCCGAGCTCCGGCGTCCCTTGCCCGAGAACGATCGCCACAGCGGCGACCTAACCTCAGCCGAAGGTCAGGCGCTCATGGACAGCGTTCCACAGGGGTTTTCACGGTCCAGCAAGAGCGGCAACAGGAGCGCGCGACCACCGTGTTGCTCTCCTCCAATTCTTGAAGCAAACCGTGAAGGATCCGCTACGAATTTCCAGATTTTGCTCCGGCGGTCTTAAACCGATCTTCCGGTACGGATTCTTCAAATTGCTGCTCTATGATCCGTCTTAAGTTATCAAATCTTGCACATAGGCGCTGGACTAGCCGGCGATCAATTTCCTTTCTGCACCCGTGGTATGAAACCGACTAGGAGAGACGAATTTTGAGCTTGATCGGGGACGTTCATGGCGGGTACGATCGGTCACACGGTGCTGACCGACTTGCCGCCATCTTTGAATACCTTTGAAACCTTGTCGAGCTTCCTAGAGGTGTACTGATGCTGTAGAACCGATTGTTCGAGGTCTTGGCGGATTAGAACCCACGGCCGACGTCGCCTAACCTCAACCGAGGCCACCGCACGTCGCCGGGCTATTTCCGGTCACCGCCAGCTCGAACTGACACCACCGACGTGTTCCATGACGTCGATAACCCCCTGGCGGTGAGTTTCAGACCGTGTGATGGCCGGCAGCGACAATCCGGCGAGCTCCGGGTCTGCTCCAGGGGAGGCGGCGCAGGCGCGAGGGAGCGTCGGGAGGAAGAAGAAGACGCGGGGCCCGGCCGTCATCAACTTAAAAATTCAAATCGGGATCGGGTGTGGCTGAAATCCGTTGTGCCGGCGTGCAGGAACCCCGTAGACCCAGGTGTGCCGACGCCTCAGTGCGCAACACGTGTCCCTGTGGACCACCCACAGGTTTAAACTTTTCCCCGATTTTCAGATTTCATTCAGACTTCAAATCCTCATAACTTTGGCTAGAAAGCTCCAAATCGAGTGAACCAAATTTTGTTGGATTCAGCTCTCTGAACACTTTCCAGAAAATCAAGTTTCAATTCATGAAAATCCTTAATTCTCCAGAATTACTTCATCAAAGTTTAAACTAGTTGGAATTTTAACTGGAGAATCCCTTGCGCGAAAATTCTGAAATTTTGCTGGGATGTTCACCAAAATATCCCTGAACTACCAGAAGAATTTTAGCTCCGTTTGAGCTCATTTGATCCACCTAATGGTGTGATTAGTGAAACTGTTCCAGAGAAAATAGAAAATGTTCAGAAACATTTTCAGAAATTTCTCTGAAATTGTTTAGCTCATATCTTTAGCTAGGAACCTTCAAATTAAGTGAGACCAACTCCATTAGAACCCTCTGAAAATATAGTTTTCAGAAAGTCATGGCTTGTTCCATGAAAATCCCTAGAACACCCTAAGAGTTCCAAGTAAGGTCAAGGACATGATTAATTGTGGAGGGCTCAAATGAGCTTTGCTGCAACTAAAACTTGACCAAGTCTGTGTTTAGGTTGTAACCAAGCCACAGTAAAAGTCTCACAACCTTTGGGTCTGTCTAGTGAGACTTAGAAGGTCCACAAGTTTAAAAGTCAATTAAAATGCATTTATTTAATACATGTACTTCTTATATCATGTAGTCGCTAAGGTCGAGGAGGAACCCGAAGTCCTAGACTTTGTTACTCCGGTGAAGCAGCTAGCCTACGACCAAGAGCAGCAAGGCAAGCTCCGGTTTGCATTAACCTTTTACAAATTTTTATTGTTTTGAGCACTTACTTGAGTATCGTAAGTTCTTGCATTAGAGTCTTGTTTGGAAACCCAAATGCATAGCCAAGAAAAAAAGGGGTTGGGATTAGGATTGAAGACCCCGTTAGCTAATGCAATGCTAAAATAGTGTAGGGTTCAGTACAAGTCGAGTAGTTGGAACTACTCGCGAGCATAGGCTAGAGGCACTCGACTCGGGTAGAGATAGCACATGATACACATGGCAAGAAAGATGAGACCGAGCGGAGAGTAAGGGCAGCAGGACTTTGGGGCCTGTGTGCTATAGCTCCGCTTGTGTTGATTGACGACCGAGCCGTGTGCGGGCCTGTTGAACAAGCTAGAACAGTACCGAAGACCTACCGGCTATATGGGAACCGGGAAACCGATGTAACTCGGGTATCTGGGTGTTGAGGCATAGCTGGTCGTTTAGAGGGTAGGTTGAGAGCTCGAGGTGTAAATCGGCTGGCGGCACTGAGATGCGCGTCCAGAGACCTCTTGCTCGGGATGATTGGACCGTTTCAACATTTGGCTAACGGGTGAAAGGTAGTTGCGTACGACGTCCGTGATGGGTGTTGTAGGAAACATCGAGTACGGGCGTACGTGACGGGTTGTTCGGGTAACCCTGCAGGTGTAAATCGATTATAATCGCCGTCCCTCGCGGTCAGTGAGTACCACTTGTTCACTGTACCGTGACGTAGAAAGAACAGGCTAGTTACATGTTAAATGTTCCTGATTGAAAGATGGACTTTGATTGTTAATGAGTTGCTGTAGTTTAGAGCTAATTAAAGTTCCTTTCAACTTTGGGCAATGTACATGAGAGAAATGCGTTTCTTGTTTGATTGCGGCTCTCTCATGTGCCTTAGCGTAAGGTTCTCCACAACCTGCCGCTAAAACTTGAAAGTAAGGTCCCAATAATTAGGCGAGTCCTTTGCAAATGGTTTTATCTCATGTACCCATCACCCCTCATGTAGAAGTTCCATGTTTAGGAGAGACGGGTCAGTCTTGCTGAGCCTTCGTGCTCACTGCTTGTGTTTGAAGATTTTGCAGGGTTCTATGAGGAAGGGACTCCCGAAGAGGAGACGGAACCCCAGGAGGGGAACCCCGTCGAGTGGGAGTCGTGCACGCCGCCGTGTTAGTGTGCGTGTGTGCTAGCAAGGACATGTTCACGGGCTGAACATGAACTTGATGCTTAGTCTACGCCCGTGAGTGTAGACTGGATCTATTTTGATGTAAAAATGTTCGTAAACCTCTTTATGTAATAAACTTTGCTTCCGCTTTGTACCTTTGACGTGTGTTATCCGGTGCTGTGCAACGCAGCACCCCTCAGCGTGATCCTCGCTCAACAAGACCGTGGGGTCGTGTAACCATACCCCACTATATATCCGGTACAGCACAATATTGTCCAGCAGGGCCGCATACGTGCGGTCCTTAACCAATACGGACGGGGCTAAATCCAACCTCCACATTGGCCTTAGCATCCCGACCCAGGCCCAATGTGGTCTCAAGCATTGTCACACCCATCACAGGTCGAGACCAACCTTGATTGCTCCATACAACAGGAACTTCCCATCCCCATCTCATTTTCATGAGGGTACTCTTTTAATCAACCTCTCGCGAGTAAACTCCACTACTCGAACTTTCTCGCGAGTAGCTTTTTACCACTCGACTTCTACCGAGCTAGCTACACCATTAGCCTAGAATCTACAACGAGGTAAAGCCTACACAAAACCTTCTACTTAGGGATGTAATAGCCATGCAAGTGGGTTTCAATCATACTAGACATAATGCACAATATCAAGTCTAATAAACATGAGGTGAAGTAAAGCAAAATTTAAAAGGGTAATTATATGCAAACCGGGGCTTGCATTGCTTAACGGTTTTGTTAGAAGCTAGGAGTTAGTCTTCCTCCAGAGAATCCGCCAAACTCATCACGAGATGGAGATCCTTGCTGCGGAGTTGAATCCTCGTCGAATGTCGACGTCACGTGAGCTATTAAGATGATTTATGCACATGTATTCAAAAGAAATTTAGAAAATGATTCAAAGCTTTTGTACAAGTTAACTCACACATAAGAGGGATAAACAACAGAAAGGTTTCTGTTGTTGGATCTAAACCTTAGAGAAAAAGAATGCTAGGTGAAAAGGAGATCCTAGTAATCACCATGTGATTAAGTCCATTATATGAACACTTAAACCTAAAGGATGGTAGCTCAAGTTCCAGAGGTCCAGTGAAGCTTAAAATTTAGTAGCCGATTCTATGGAAGGTATTTAGGCAGTGTGCAAAAATTGAGCTCATGACATAGCTCCATGTGATCACAATAATTTCTTATGTGACTTTTTCTAATCTTCCTTTACCTCTTAGGTATTAAGCTTTCCTATGATGAAAAGTAGACTTTTTATGAAGTACAAAATGTCCTGAGTCCATAGGAATAGGTCTTACCATTTTTGGAGTTTCCTACATGGAGCTATGAATTTTACAAGCTTGGGCAAAAGTCTGAAAATGCCTCTGTTCATTTTTTTCTATTTTCAGATACATAAAGGATTGACACTACATTTGGCCAGGCAAATGAGGTCCAAAGCCTCTTAAAGTTTCACTGGAGTTCAAGGATTTTTGGGAGAATATCCTGCCCAAATTTGGGAATTTTCCAATAAACAGAACTCCTGTAATAATTCCTACAAGATTTTATTTATATGAATTAATGAGCTAAATCCAGGGATTGTAATAAATATTGGGATGCACTCCTGGATAGTACTCTCTGAGAGGAATCCAACAAAATTTATTCGACAATTTTTGGACACTCCTACACAAAGTTATGTCTCTTCAAAGTTTGAACTATAATAGGAAAATCCTGGAAATGTTTAAATCCTGCCCGTGGGCCCCACCTGTCATCCCTCATCTTCAACCTCGCGCCAAACAGAGCAGTGGCGGCGCCCTCTGACGAGGGTCGCTGGAAGGGCCTTCCTGGCCACCTCCCGACCTCTTGCTTCCCGCCCCCTCCTTATTTGGGATGCTGAACACGATGGGAGGGTCGCCGGCGGTCGTAGCTCGCCGGAAACCATCGCGCACCGGTGACAGTAAGAATTAGGGTTCTGGCGAGTTTGCATCGGCTCATTTTTTCACCAAACAATCGGTTCTTGGGCTCTATAGCACCAGTGGAACGTGTATAAGATGGGCATGGAGGCTAAACGAGCCGGGGAGCGCTCCAAACCCATCGGCACCGTGCGCCCAACGTGGTCCGGCGGTGCGCCATGGACCAAACATGGATTTTCTTGCTCTACACTTCATTTTCCGGTCTAAAATCGAGGGATGATGTGCGCTAGGTAGTGAGGAAGCTCTATGCAAAGTTTGAAGCCTTAACAACCCGAATTGACAACAAATTTTGCAAATCTTTACCTCGGGGTCGAGTTGCACCGATTGAGAGAGAATGTCCAAATTCTCCTCCGAGGAGTCACGGCTTGGGCTGAGTTTTGGGGGTGAGCAGCTCTGGTCGTGGGTGCACCGAGGAGTTGGCTTGCTTCGGCGTGAACTTGCACGGTTTGGGCTGTCCACGGTAGCCGAATCCTGTTCTTCGGTGTTCACTTCGGGAGCAGCGGCAACTTGCCGTTTTTAGGTGCAAGCAAGCTCGGAACAGTGTAGGAAAGGTGCTAGCTGGCTAGAGCACTCATTGGCGAAGCTTTTTTCTGTGTAAAGCTCGAGCAGCCGAGCTCGGGTGCTATGGCGTGGTCGGGAGCAACAGAGAGCGGGCGAGCTGATTGTTTCGCGGGAGCAAGCTACCGATAGCGAGACAGAATGGGGAGAAAAAAAATGCTTCGGTACACTCGGTGTGTGGGAGAATAGGCCGAGCGCACGACCGAGCAATCAGGAGGTGGTGCGAAAACTTCACCTGGAATTCTTCTGCCGGCGCTCTGTCGCTCGTGTGTTCATCCGAGAGGAAAACAGAGGCCGTTTGCTTTGGGGTGTGTATGACATGTGGGCCACAGCACCCAAATATCTCCCCCTCCGTGCTTTAATTTTCCCGCACCGCCTTCGTCCAAATTTCACCAAAATTTGAGGGTAGACCAAACCTGATGTGAGGAATTTGAATCTAGACTCAAATTTCAAAATTGAGCACGTTTGGTTCAGTTTCCAAATTTATTTGAATTTGAACTCTCCCTTGAATATTCCTCGGAATAATTGGTATACGAGCTCCAAAAATGTCCAAATTTGGATCATGAGCTCATTGATACATGGGAAATGCATCGGTGAATTCCTTTGTATGCATTTGGTCAATCTGAACATGAATTCTTTCAAAAGAATTCAAATTGTGTTTAAATTCCCGCCACTCTACTCTTAGAAGAGGTGTACATGAGTTAGATTTTTGGAAGTGAAATTCTTTTCCCTAGGTTAACATGTGTTGTGCATGGGCTAGAGAAATTTTTTAACTCCCTCACATGTCCATTTGTGTGTTCATCATTTCATGCGATACACACTCAAGCCTTCCTTTGCCTTAACTTTGTTTCACAATGTGACATAAAACTTTACAAAAGTTAGGGCTGTTACATTTCTCCCCTCTTAAAAGAATCTCGTCCCAAGATTATAAAAAGAAAGAAGGGAGAAAGACTACTGGACATATGGTACAAACAAGTTGGCAAAATTTAAACTGAGAAAGTCCTCGCTTTCCCATGTGGCTTCATCAGCGGTGTGGTTGCTCCACAAGACTTTGTAAAATTGCAACGTCCGATTTCTTGTAGCGCGAGTCTTCTCACCGATAATCTGTATCGGGTACTCAGAATAAGTGAGATCCCGTTGAAGAATCTCAGCGTTCTCCATATGAACTGCGGTTGGGTACTTAAGACATTTCCGCAGCCAAGAGACGTGGAAAGCATTGTGAATACCCGAAAGTGATGCCGGTAACTCCAGCCGATAAGCTACGGGTCCGCATACTTCAGTGACAGCAAACGGCCCGATGAATTGCAGAGCGAGTCTTCCCTTCACTCCAAAATGATGAATCCCTTTCATCGGGGAGACACGAAGATAAACGTGGTCCTTGATGTCAAAGTGAAGAGGTCGACGTCGTTTGCCTGCATAGCTCTTCTGCCGAGATTGAGCAGCCTTTAAGTTGGCTTAAATCACTTGCACTCGTTCCTCGGCTTCTTTCCCAGGATCAATCCCATAGACCACTCTCTTGCCAGACTCACACCAATTCAGTGGTGTGCGGCACTTCCGGCCATAAGTAGCTTCATACGGTGCCATTCTGATGCTGGCTTGAAAACCGATATTACATGAGAATTCTGCTAACGCTAGATGGACATCCCGATTCTTCCCATGATTGATGACACATGCCCGTAGCATATCCTCCAGAATCTGATTTAAACTGTCCATTTGACCATCAGTTTTTGCAGATGATACGCTGAACTCCGAATTAACTTGGTTCCCAGTGAAGCATGTAGTTGCTCCAAAAATCTGGATATGAATAATGCACCTCGGTCAGACACGATGGTGCGAGGAACCCCGTGTAAACACATGATTCTCGAGATGAACATCTCCACATATATCTTTGCCACATATTTCGTATGGACTGGAATAAAATGAGCTGTCTTGGTCGAACGATCGCTGATTACCCAAATAGAATCATGCTTGTTGCTGGTCATGGGTAAACTTATGATGAAGACCATACTTATGTCTTCCCACTACCATGCTGGAACCCTCAGCGATTGATGTGGTCCAGCTTCCCTTATATGGTCGGCTTTAACCCGCCGACACGTATCACACTCGAATACGTACTTTGCAATCTCTCTTTTCATCCGTGTCCACCATAATTTAGATTTTAAGTCCTGGTATATCTTATTGCTTCCCGGATGAATGGAGTACTTGGATAAATGCGCTTCATCCAATACCTTCCTCCGCAATTTGATATTCTGGGGTACCAGTATGCGGTTGTTAAACCATAGAGTACCCTCTTCATCCTTGCGGAACATCTTCAATTAACTGCTGTCCACTCTTCTCCAGATATGAGACATACCCCTGCTCCTCTTCTGAGCCTCTACAATCTCATCTCAGATTGTAGGAATGAGAGCAAGATTGAACAGCGATCCGTAGGGAACTAAGCGCAGGCTTGGTTCTCCTTCATGTGCAGCCATGGCTAAATGATGAACGTGAGCTTTTCGACTAAGTGCGTCGGCAACCACATTCGCTTTACCCGGATGGTAATGAATCTCGAGTTCATAATCCTTGATCAACTCGAGCCATCTTTGCTGCCTCATATTCAGTTCTTTCTGTGTGAAGATGTACTTCAAGCTTTTGTGGTCAGTGTAGAGATTTACTAGATTGCCTAGTAGATAATGTCTCCACATTTTCAATGCTAAGACCACTGCAGCTAGTTCAAGGTCGTGCGTCGGGTAATTCTGCTCATGACCCCTAAGTTGTCGGGATCCATACGCGACCATGCTTCCTTCTTGCATCAACACACAACCAAGACCGAGGCCGGATGGATCACAATAGACATCAAAAGGCTTCGTGGTGTCCGGCTGGGCCAATACTCGAGCTGTAGTGAGATACTTCACTAAAGCTTGAAAAGCTTGTTCATGGGAATTGCTCCAATCATATTTGGTGCTTTTCTTCAACAGCTCTGTAATAGGTTTAGCGAATTTGGAGAAGTTTGGAATGAATCTCAGGTAATAACCCGGTAAACCTAGGAAACTACGCACTTCATGAACAGATCTTGGAGATTTCCAATTCAGCACTTGCTTGATTTTACTAGGGTCCACAGCGATGCCTTCCGCTGAAATAATATGCCCAAGAAACGACACTTTGCTGATCCAAAACTTACATTTACTGAACTTTGCATAAAGCTTGTGATCTCTCAAGCGTCGGAGTACAATACGCAAATGTTCAGCGTGTTCTTCTTCTGACTTTGAATAGACCAAGATGTCGTCAATGAAAACCATGATGAACTTGTCTAACTCTGTCATGGACACAGAGTTCATGAGATACATAAAGTGAGCCGGAGCATTGGTCAACCCAAAATACATGACAAGATATTCATAAAGACCATATCTTGTTGAGAACGCCATCTTAGGTACATCTTCTGCCCGGATTTTTACTTGGTGATAACCGGACCGAAGATCCATCTTGGAGAATACCTTAGCACCCACTAGTTGATCGAACAAAATATCGGTGCGCGGTAGTGGATACTTATTCTTGATAGTGACAGCATTCAATGGACGATAATCTACGCATAGTCTCAAAGTCTCGTCCTTCTTCTTCACGGAAAGTGCGGAACAGCCCCAAGGTGATGAACTTGGGCATATAAAATCTTCGTCCATTAGGTCATTCAGCTGCTCCTTCAATTCTGTGAGCTCCTTTGGTGCCATTTTGTATGGTCGCCGAGAAATAGGTGCCGTTCCTGGTACTAGTTCAATCTTGAACTCTACATCATGTTCGGGCGACATGCCCGGTAAATCTTCGGGAAACACATCTGGATATTCACATTCCACTGGAATATCCTCAAGTTTAGGAGCTTCAATCTGATGCACTGCTGCAACACGCTGTGATGGATTCACAAGATTCAATGTGTTGCAACCATGTATTGGGAATTCAGTTAGACAGTCCTTCAGCTGATGTCAAAGATAGCTCCATAATGTGTCAACCATGACATCCCCAAGATAATATCAATCCTTTGGCCTCTGAGTATGATAAGGCTTGCAGGATAGATGTTTCCACCCAAACACAAAGGTGCCCGTGAGACCATCTCATCTGTTGATATCTTGCCTCCGGGTGAGCTGATATCAAACAGATGCTTGATTGTGCTGAATGGAAGATGATCCTTCAGCACATAGTCTCTGCTGATAAAATTGTGGGTGGATCCGGAATCAAATAACACGAAAGTGGGCTGTTCATGTAATGTGAACATGCCCGCTAAAACTGGTTCGCCTTCTGCAATATCCTCAATAGCAGTGTAGTTAACCCTGCCAGCTTTTGAAAGATTCTTCTTTGAATGTTCATGATGCTGATATGAGCATTGATGAGACAATACATGAGTGTGACTCTGCTCAGCACCACGACGGTTTCGTGTTACAAAAATCCTCAGCACTCTACTAACACGAGATGGAGATGATACGTGCATAGCTGGTTGTGGTAGGGTTGCACGAATAATTTCTGATCGCTGCTGTTGAGTTGGAGGCTCATAAGTGATCAACTCCAGCCGTTGTTGTGAGAGTTGCACCACAGGCTGAATTTGTTGCCTAACTGGTGAGTAATACCGCACTCGATAGTTCGGAGGAACCTCGATATCACTGTGTAGCGGTATACTCCTTTTCAGCTCCGCTTCACAACGGAGATGCATGTCTTCTTTAATGATAGCGGCATTTACCAACTCATTGTAAATACCGTTATTGAACAAGGTCACTTGTTCTTTAAGACCGACATTCAACCCTCGGAAGAAGTACTCACACTTCAAAGCTTCTGAGTCTACCATATGAGTGGCGTATTGCATGTCTTCAAACTCTTGGAAGTACTCGTACGCACTCCTTTCTCCTTGCTTTAACTCCAGAAAGTCTTGATACTTTGTTTGAAGAATTCCCGAACAAATGTGACGTGCCCATAAAACATTCTGGAATTCATCCCACGTCACACGATGACCTTCAGGAAGAGTAGCGATGTACTCCGTCCACCAAGATCCAGCAGCGCCATGGAGTTTTTGAGCGGCAAATAGAGTCTTCTGATATTTATCGCACTCAAACATATCGAACTTGGCTTCAATGCATTGGAGCCAATGAGTCGACTCCAACAGTTCTTTTGCTTCTGAGAAAACCGGTGGTTGTCTTGCTAGAAAATCCAGATAAGTGCTTGGCAGGGGATTATGCTGTAAGGTCTCCTGTCGTATGCTTTGTTGCACCAACAGATCGAGAGACTCAGCCATCTTTCCTAAGATTTCCACCAATCCGGTTGATGATGTCGTGGCGAATTATTTTCGCCGTGACTCGACTCACCAACCTCAATCCTGGAACGAGTGTGATACATACTGCAAGAGTAACCAATTTATAGTTAAAATTCAAAGTTAAACTCAACTTGAATTCAAAAGCATTAACTGTAAAAGCATCACATAGATATTGCAGCACTACACAAGCTAACTAGGGTTTTGACAATTCTGAACTCTACCAAACTTGAGCAAGTTTGTCCAAACCCTTAATTCCAACAGTTGGAAGAAACTTAAAAACAACTCATGAACATGTTATGGAACTTAGAGAAGTCTAAAACATCCCTGTCCACAACAAGTACCAAGCTACATGGAAATTGAGCAATACTCTATTCAGAATGACCATTTGGTCTTAATCCCAGAATTTGAATATGAAAATAGCAATTTCATGTCTCAATTTGAATATCAAAGTTATAAACTTCAATATCTTTCCAACTAGTATTTATTTGCCTTCATATCAGTTCTGGATCAAAAGCTATGACATTTCAAAATTTATAGAAATCTGGAACAATTTTGACAGCACCTCATTTGAAAATGTCTGTTTTTCCTCAAGATTTCATCACTTTAAACTCTAGATATGGAGAAACTTTGAACTACAAAGTCGTAGCAAATATCATAAGCTTTCTAATGGTGTATTACACGAACCTTTGAAATTTTTCTACATAAAGTTATGATCGAAATACAGAAATTTCCAGAGAGCAATTTGTGCCTGCCCCTTTTTTGGACAGTTCACACTCATCTGAGAATTTCATCCATTTGGAGAGTGATTCAATAGATTTCCTGAAATGTATCACTCACCTCCATTGGTTCAACCAAACAAAAGTTATGCCATGTTCAAGTTCAGCACAAATTCTGCCGAAAACAGGGGAGGTTATTCCTAAGTCTTTGTGAATAAAGCTATACTCCCAATTGACTCTTAGTTCAATATAGGAGTTCATTTGTAAAATCTCCAAGTTGAGCCTTGCTGGTGTTTTTGTGGAATTCAAATCAGCAGGGGATACCCCTCCAAAATTTGTTTTCAAACTCGAACTTTTGCCACTTGAAATAAGGGTTGGACTACGATAAAGGAAGTGTAGCAAAAAGAAGGTGAATCACAGGATTTGAATTAGGGTCAAGAGACAGGATGAGCCACTATATTCAAATTCGTCCTTCGAAATTTGCTACCACTTTTCAAATTTAAACTTTTGCTACATGAAATAAAGAAAAGTTACAAAAGGAATTTAGCCGAAAAGGAAATAAACCTGAAAGTTCAAATGTGAGCACAACCGAGGGTTAACACCACGGTATTCAAATTCAAACTTTTGGAATTTGCCCAAGTTTTATATTTGAATTTGGGAGCCACTGTTATTCGGGAGGGGGAAGACTGCTGGTGGGACCCGCACGTCATTGGAACAGAGACCACATCAAATTTTCCTTCTCTGTCAGAGTGACACCGAGTGGGAGAGAGCTCCACTGAGCTGCTTTAGAAATACTCCTGAAGGCAGCTCGCTGCACAGCATTGTTGATCGATAAACTTCGCTGCTGTAAAACCAAAGTCCAGTTTCTCTGCTCGTGAACCCTCTTCACACGCGAAACCGAAGAAAATGACTATTCCTTCGCGGGCTCACCTGAGAGCACCCAGCGCTACCTCTCTGTGAACCTCTCCGATCACCTCTCGGCGGGTTTGACGCCCGGTTGAGCCACCCCCAGGATGTGCCGGTGACTTCTCGACATCTTCAATCCGTCCTCAGCTCGTCCCCGACCTCCCCCCGCCATGACCGAGCTGTTCTTCTCCAGGAAAACAGAGCAACGTTGCGCCATCTCGGTTCCACGTCGCCCGGCCATTCCCGTGCCCCTCCGGCTCAAGCAAAATGACTCAAAGGTGCGCCATGGTGTCTAGATCATCATCTCGGACGCCCTTGATCCTCCCCACTGCCGGTGCGCCAGAATTTATGTTTTGACGCCGGTATGTGTGAGAAACTGATGCTGTCAAATTCTTCAAGTTCGCCTAGACCGGTTGATCATCGTTTCTCCGGTTCAAACCATGGAAACTAGTAGCCCTAGCGCCCTCCCACGCCGAAGCACGAAGCAAACCGCCCCTCCTCCACCCTGGTCGACGAGAAATCGCCGCCGGCGGCTAAAACCGCCGCGGTCAACGGTGACAACTAGTTTGCCGCCGTTTGCTGCGAGAGTTGAGCTCCGTTCCACGTTCTCCGACCACTAGAGATGCTTTAGGGAAACTTAGCTCACCGGGAGAAGCTTGGGACATGCTGGAACACGTCGATGCGGAGCTCCCGAGCCGCCCCGCCGATGCCGACCCACCTCCGGCCATTTTCATGCGGGGAAACCTTGTCCGGCAGCTGCCATGTTCCAAGGATCGTGTAGGGCAAAACCGGAGCTAATTTGGTGGAGAATTGAGGGAGAACGAGCCGTGCCATGATCTGTGCCGGTGTGCACGCGCTTGCTCTAGCGAGAGGTTGAAGAAACACCTGACCAGTGGGCCCCCTGTTTGATTGTTCTGTATAAAATTCAAACAGAAAGTGTTCAAACTTAAAAAATCCATAACTCTGGGTAGAAAGCTCCAAAATTAGTGAGACAAATTTTGTTGGATTCATAAGAAGAAGTACATTGCAGAGAAACAAAGTGCTTGCTATGAAAATTCCCAGTAATTTCTATAGAATTGTTTTTATAAAATTTTTAGGGATTTATTCCAGGAGCAATTCTTTATGCAACATTCTGAATTTTGGGCAGCAAATCCTTCTCGTAGTTTCTGAGCTCCTGTAAAAATTTTAGGATTTTTGGAGATGATTAAGAGGGCTTAATCAGTAGGTTTTCTAGGGTGTAATTTAAATGGGCTGAAAAATCACAGAATCAGATTCCTCCATATTTTTGAAACATATTTTTCTAAAAAACTTAGCTCCAGGCGTATTAGGATATAAAATTTCTCCATATGACCAAGTCTAATTAAATTCCTAGAAATCATTGAACTTTTAATCGGCCAAGAATTTTTGTGGCCATTTTCTAACTCAAAAGTTTCTGAAAATTTTACCATAACCCTAGCATGATATTAGAAAGCTTCTGTAAAATTTCAACCACAGAAGCTGATGTCTTCATATAGTTTATTTCTGTAGTCATATATCTCACTTAAATTCATAATATAACGTATATCATTATTTGATCATTTCGATAGAAATATTGCTCGTGAAGACTTCGGAGGCTACTGACTTGCTCTTATTGACAGAAACATTAGTCGGGATCAATACTAAGGCAAGCCTCAGTTTGCATCAAAATTTACAAGTTTTATTTGTATTCACTTTATAATGTCTAGCATTTTGGTTATTGCACTAATTCTAGGTGGTACGACACGCCACATGCATAACCCAGAAAAATCCTGGAGTTTGATTTAGGGTAGGTTATCACTTAATTATAACTGCTGATCTCAAGTTAACAGAAGAGTTGGGAATTGATCCTCATAGTTGGGAATTGTAACACCCCAAAACCTGCTAAAGAGGGGAATTTAAAAAATTTTGGACGTATTGCATGTGGTGCAGAAATTCAGATTCAAACTGGAATTTAGATTTGAATCAAACCAGAAAAAGGAAAAGAAAAAGAAAACCGAAACCGGCCAGTGGGCCGAAACCCGCCAGCCGGCACAAGACCGCGCACGCCAGCCCAAACCCGCGCGCCCCCTCTCTTCCTCTCACTGACACGCGGGGCCCTCGTGTCATCCCTCTCCTCGCGCGCGCGCCGCGCGACTTCCGCGCCGATCACAGCACCCCCACCGATTTTCTGGCTCCGGATGCCGCGATCTCCAGCCATCCGCTGCGGCACATCCAAACAAACCCCAGCCTCCCTCCCTCGCCTATTTAATCGCCGACAATCGCCTTTCCCCCCTGATCGGCCGTTTTTCTCTCCGGTGAGAACCGAGGCCTCTACCGCCGATTTCTTTCGATCCTTGCTCAAATTTCCTGATCTAACATGCTGATCACGTCCCACCGCCGCCGGGGAGCCCTGCAGGTGAAAGAAACGACGTGTCTTGCGCCCCAACTACCACTCCGACGTGCACCGAAGACCATCACCGTTGAAGCTCGCCGCCGGACGACTTCCAGGGCCTCGGAGTGCAGGAAAACCCCTCGGTGAGCATCCCCTACCCCTCCGCAGCCGATCCGTGCAAAAAGATGTGAGTTCTAGCGTGTAGAGGAAAAAACCGAGGCTGCGCCGGCGAGATCGCAGCCCCGCCGCCGAGCGCCGCCGCGCGTGTGGGATGGCTCCGGCCAGGGCGACGTGGCCCCTTGGGTGCCGTCTATTTTAAATCGCACAGTAGAAATAAAACGGACGCGTACCGGTTCGGCGATCTAATCTGAGCCGTCTGTTTTAAATCGGACGGTCCACGTCAGCCCCGCATTATAAAGGCCGGAATTCTTACACGCTACCACATGGGGATTTCGGAAAACACGAGCTAGCCCCGGAAACTTCTGATCTAGCCCCTGGACCTTCATAAATTTGTGTAAATTTATTTAAAAATCAGTTTTGGCCCCTGGACTTAATAAAAATTAGGAAACCCCCTCTGTTATGTGTAGTTAGACCCCTGGAAATTTAGGAAATAGTAAATTAGACCCTGCAGTAGGGTCGATTTACCTTTTTGACCCTATATGATATTAAATTCAGAAATTTGAATATGTGACTAGGATTTAAATTTAAAAGGTGAGGCAAACACATGTGCAAATTAAAATTTAAACTCTCCTAGCACTTGGAAAACTTTAGAATGAGTTAAAAATAGATTTTAGGCTGAAATAAAATCTGCCTACGTGTTGCTCATTTTTATTTTCTCTAGAGACACATTTTAGGCTAGGAAATAATTCTAAAAACTAGTAAAATAAATTTAATTTGTTCCACATCAGAGAGGAAGTTCAAAAATATATTATTGAACATTTTAGATCAGAACCTATTCTGTTTAGATGATGTGTCTTACTATTTTCATAATAAAGTCCACTTTTTGGCCTAGAAAATAAATCTGAAAGTATAGGAAAATAAGTATGCATAATTAGAAAAGGATAAATGAGTTCTCCAAATCCAAAAGCTTCAATTTAGGATTTTGTAGAAGATCTGAAAACCTATTTGGAGTAGGAAATTACCTTTTATGCAAACTTGGTAGTTAAGAAGTGTATTAATTAAATATAAAGAATTTGTTCAGACTGGAAATTCATATATAGTGTGCAAACAGAAATCTGAATACAAAAGTTAGAAATCATATACATATGTTCAAAAGTGCATGTAGGCCAAAAATCAACACATGTAGAGTAACCACAACACTTAGAAATGTGAATGACTTTCATAGGTATGTATGTGTGGTTTGCATGAAGTGAAAGTGTGAACTATGTCTTATGGATTGTTGTTTTCTTTTGCTATGTGTATTGGCATGAGTAGAACCTGCCCCAGAGCAAGTTCTCCCCTTCCAAGACCAAGACTTTCCATTCTCAAAGCAGCAGGAAGAAGGCAAGTGTCCTTGACCACTTTGATCCTATACTAGGATGTGTAGTTAGAATTTAATTGCATTGTCAATTTTGAAATATGATACCCAAGCTAGGATGTTTCCCTAGAATTGCATTACCTTGTTTCCTTGTAGCTTGGGATGGGACTTGTTTTATTATGTCATTCATTCATATTACTTATGCTTAGCCATGCTTAGAATGGGATAAATGGGATATGAGATCATCAACTTGTTTACCTTACTCTTGAATGAGACATTATGAGTTATGTAGAGGTAGGGATCGAGGCAAGTTGGATGATTTGGTTGGTGCTGGGTGCACGAGACTAGGGTTTGTGCTTAGTACTTGCCTGGATCGTAAGGACCGGTTCATGGAGCATGTAACCTAGATTTACCGTGCCAACCACATGCTGAGATGGGGCAGATTGGCCAATTAATTAGGTGTATCCCCGGCGTAGTATGAGTGTTTTGGATGGTGCGGGGAATAGGTGTCAGCTGGACTACCATATGAACCGCAAGGCTCAAGAGGGGGCCACTGCAATGGGGTTGGAGCCTCTTGTATGCTGTTAGGGGTGAAACCTCAGTGGGCTCACGCTCATCGGGAATCCCTTTATAAAGGCCTCGTAGTGATCTCCTGGCTACACACCTGGGAAGTGTGAACGTGGTTCGCGGCCACTGGCATAATGGAGGTTCTTTTAATTCACCCGGCAACGGGGGATGAAATCACTACATGTGGGTACAGTGGTGCAAACTCTGCAGAGTCAAAACTTTAATGACAGCCATACTCACGGCCAAGAGCGGCTTGGACTTATTCATGATTAGAGGATGATGAACTGGGATGTTGAGGATGTTAAGCGGGAAGCTTAACATTTAAGATGAGACTATGTTTACTTGATATTGATGATGGGTTGAGGGATTGGGACCATTTCACCTGTGTAGTACTGTAGGTGCTTAATAAAGCTAAGGTGATAGGTATTAATTGCGTAGCGCTTAAACTATGAGTTCAAACTCTCCTTGCTCTATCCATGCATGACATAACTTTCCCACACTTGCTGAGTACCCACGGTACTCAAACTTGCTTTTCTGTTGGTTTATATTGCTACTCAGGTCAAGAGAATGATGTGGTGTTTAATGACCAAGACTTTGGTCCCGAGGAAGGATTCTAGGTTCACGGAGTCCCCCGGGCAACGCCAGTGACGAAGCCCACAAGATTTATATTCCGCTGCTGTTTTGTTTACATGTCATGAACTTATTATCGTCCATCGAGACGTATGCTATGTAAGACTTATTTATATTCAACACCTGGCTTGTAATAAATGATGCTTCACTATTTGTCATCACATGTATGAGAGAATGATCCTGGCATACATGTGGTATTTACTCGGTTGTTCTTCGAAGAAACCGGGTGTGACAGAAGTGGTATCTAAGCAAAGGTTGCCCGTAGGAACGTGGACCTCGGTAGAAATGGACGTATTTAAGGACCCTATTTTCTTAAAAACTATTTTACAAAGGTGTGGGTTGAAAGTGTTATTTAATAGGGTCACTTTTTTCACCTTGCCCCAACTTTTATTCAAAATACAATTTTTATTTAACTCTTATCTAACTTAATTTTAAATGCTTTATGTTTTAGATGGTTCGCATGATCCGCACCGTCCGCAAGTCCACCGGAGGGAGAGTTCCTGTAGTTGCCCTTGCCTTGAGAGAGGAGAACTGTCCGGTGACGTACCACTCCTACGGGTTGGCAGTAGGAGGCTTGTTGCGCCGTCTTCAGCGTATGCTCCACGCCGCCGGCAATACGGGCAAGCTAATCATACACTACAGCTCCACCCGGACCATCCGTGAGAAGCGAGAATAATGGAGTTCAGAAATGAGGATTATCCATGAAAATCAGCTGCTCAAGATCCACCGCTCTCCAGCTTGTCGGGCGACACAGGTCGATGCTGAGAAGGATGTCACCTGGGAGGCCATCACCTACATGATTTACATCAACCGTTGCCACCTGGACAGGACTGAGTACATGTATGTACTCCAGCGTGAGAGTGGCACCGCGGAGTACAAGTACCCGCCAGTGCAGCAGGGGACTTCCCATGAGCACATGGACCTGTGCTTGGAGGATGCTGCTATGCTCAGCACTCGACTGCAGGAGTGTCAGCAGGAGCTTCAGGATGTTCGTGACACCCTGAAGGAGACTGAGGCGTTGCTTTGAGCCAGCTTGAGGGCGAGAGAAAGAGGAGATGGGAATGAACTGTGTGTCACCGTGAATGACACATGGACTCCTGACTCCCCGGACCGCCGAACGAGCAGGCACCGCCACACTTCTCCACCAGCAGCTTCCCCACCCAAAGCGGAATCAGAGGGCAGACGCAATAATGAGGAAGACCCTGAGGAGCCAGCTCAGTGATACGAGTCGTGTAGAGTCCTTTCCCTTACTTCAACAGGTTATCGAGTAGTCGAGTCAATACCCTAGCTATTTGTGTGTTAATGTTTGGTGTGTGACGTGAGTTGTGGAAGCCATGGGCATTTGTCCACAACCTCGTCTTTAGGTTGCTTTGCTTTGATGTGTGAACCCCTATGAACTAAGAGTGCATTTGTTTTCGTGTGAGACGTGATTCCCCAAAATCTACGTGGAACCCTCAGAAAATGTTTAATATATTAAGGCCTCAAAAGTTTAAGTTTAAACAAGCAATTTGGGAAGTTAATACGTAATGCTTTAATTTAACATTTGGTTGATCATGATAGATGGCTGGAAGAGGAAAGGGTCGTGGTGCCAACCCCACCAACAACAACGATGAGGCCGGCAACCCTCATCTTTCTGGAGGACAAGACAGGGGTGGTCGCTGTGAAGGAGCCGATCCTATCCACCAAATGCTTGAAAATCAGAATCAGCTCATCCAGAGCCTAACTCAAGTGGTGGCCAACTTGCACCAAGCTCCACCCCCACCAGCTGCACCACGCCAACCAAGGTTGAGTGAGTTTCTAGGGACTCAACCTCCAAAGTTTGCAAGTGCTTCTGAACCTCTGGAGGCAGATGACTGGCTAAAGACTATTGAGAGCAAGATGAGGATCATACAATGCCAAGGGTATGAGAGGGTGCTGTTCGCCTCTCACCAATTGCATGGACCTGCTGCTGATTGGTGGACTGCTTACGTGGCAGCCCATCATGACCCCGAGAACATCACTTGGGAAGAGTTCAAGCGCAGTTTCCGCAACCATTACATACCAAGGGGTGAACTCAAAAACAAGAGGAAGGAGTTCTTGGGACTGCAGCAAGGAAACATGACTGTGAGGGAATACCTCACTAAGTTCACCCAACTATCCCGTTACACACCACGGGACATCGAAACTGATGAGCAAAAACAGGACTTACTATGGAAATGCAATGTGCAATGTCCTCCAACGAGTATGAAAGCTTCCAAAAGATGGTAGACAGAGCATTTGTCGTGGAGAGGAAGCTGAAGGCCTTTGAAAATGAAAACAAGAGGAAGGCGGGATGGTCACACCAAGCCTCAAGTAGCAACACACGCCCACGTCTGATGCAGCAACCCGCAGGGCAGACGAGCCGTGCTGTGGTACCCTACTAAGAACCCAGAGGGTACAACACGAATTTCAGGCCTCCGTCAGCACCAGCACAGCCGCAGCGTCAGTTTGTACAGAAGCCTCGCCCCACATATCAACCTCGACCAGCAGTACAAGGACCACCGAACCAACCCCAAGACAACAAAGGCCAGGCACCTAAGGTTGGGGTGCAATGCTTCAACTGTGGTGAAGTGGGGCACTACGCCCATAAGTGCCCAAAGAAGAAGCCCATGCTGCTACAACAGCAGAATGTGATGCGAGGACGGGTGAACCACGTGACCATGGAGGAAGCGCAAGAGGCACCTGATATGGTAATTGGTAAGTTTTCTGCCAATTTACACGTTGCAACCTTGTTGTCCGATTCTGGTGCCACCCACTCATTCATTGCTCAAGAGTTTGTTAAGAAGCATGATCTAGCAACAACACAAATGAACCATATGCTAGCAGTAAACTCTCCAGGGGGAGAAATAAGGACAATACAAGTGTGCCCCAAGGTGAATCTAGACATTAATGGGGTAGTATTTACTGCAAACCTCATAGTGATAGACTCACAAGGGATAGATATTATTTTGGGTATGGATTGGTTGACTAAACATAAAGGAATCATCCATTGTTCTACAAGAACGGTGGAACTAACTCACCCTAGTGGCACAAGAGTGAAGTTCATAACTGTACAAGAACCTTAGAGGGACCTTAAACTCAATCACGTTGAGGTGGAAGTGGAAGAGATCAGGATTATCTGGGAATATCCAGACGTTTTTCCGGAGGAGTTGCCCGGTATGCCCCCCGATCGTGAAGTAGAATTCACGATTGGACTAGTGCCTGGAACCGCCCCGATATACAAGAGGCCTTATCGGATTGACTCCAAACAGCTGGAAGAACTCTAGCAACATTTACGAGAATTGGCAGAGAAGGGGTACATTCGTCCTAGTTCCTCACCATGGGGAGCTCCAGTGATATTTGTGCCCAAGAAGGACGGAACCCAAAGGTTATGCGTAGACTACCGTGCTTTGAATGAAGTAACCATCAAGAACAAGTACCCATTACCCCGCATTGAAGACTTATTTGATCAGTTGAGGGGATCCTGTGTGTTCTCAAAAATTGATCTCATGTCGGGATACCACCAACTTAAGATAAGGCAAACCGACATTCCAAAGACATCTTTCGTATCTCGGTACGGGCTGTATGAATACACCGTCATGCCGTTCGGGCTAACTAATGCTCCGGCATACTTCATGTATCTCATGAACAAGGTATTCATGGAATATCTGGACAAATTGTGGTGGTTTTCATTGATGACATTCTCGTCTTCTCCAAAAATGAAGAAGAACATGAGGGACATTTAAGGTTGGTGTTGCAAAAACTGAGAGAACACCAACTATATGCCAAGTTGAGCAAGTGTGAGTTTTGGCTGAAGAGAGTTCCCTTCTTAGGACATATAATTTCGGAGGGAGGAATCTCCGTAGATCCCACCAAGATCGAGGATGTACAGAAGTGGAAGACCCCCGAAAATGTCGGGGAAGTTCGAAGCTTCTTAGGATTGGCTTGGTAATATCGACGGTTTATTGAGGGTTTCTCCAAGATATCGAGACCCCTCACCAAATTGTTAGAGAAGGGAATCACATTCACATGGACACCACAGTGCGAGACGAGTTTTCAAGAATTGAAGAAAAGATTGACAACAGCCCCAGTGCTAGTTATGCCGGATATGCAGAAGAATTTTTCAGTGTACTGCGATGCATCTGGACAAGGGTTGGGATGTGTTCTCATGCAAGAGGGGCATGTCGTGGCCTACACGTCCCGGCAGCTCCGAAAACACGAGAAGAACTATCCTACACATGACCTAGAGCTAGCCGCGGTGGTACACGCATTGAAGATCTGGCGGCATTACTTGATGGGGAAGAGGACAGAGATATATACGGATCATAAGAGCTTAAAGTATATTTTCACACAGCCAGATCTCAACCTCAGACAAAGGAGATGGTTAGAGCTAATCAACGACTTTGATGTGGGCATCAACTATCATCCTGGGAAAGCGGACGTCGTGGCAGATGCTTTAAGCCAGAAGGTGCAGGTCAATAGGCTGAGCTTAAAGGACATGCCTACAGAATTGAAGGAAGAGGTTGTAAAACTTAATCTATGTCTGGAGAATAGTGGTGAGGCCATCGCCATGGAAGTGGACTCCACATTAGAGCAATACATACACAACGGTCAGAAGAATGACGGGAAGATACGAGAGAATAGAGAACTCATCAAAGAAAATAAAGCCCCTGGGTTTAGAGAGGATGAACAAGGTATGGTGTGGCATGGGAAAAGAATCTGTGTGTCTGAGGTAAAGGAGATCCGTGAATTGATTTTGAAGGAGGCTCATGATTCCGACTATTCCATTCATCCTGGAAGTACGAAGATGTATCATGACCTCAAGAGCAGATATTGGGGGTATGGCATGAAGCGAGATGTCGTGGAACATGTAGCCCTATGTGACACATGTTAGTTGGTGAAAGCAGAACATCAACGACCCGCGGGACTATTACGACCACTCAAAGTGCCTGAATGGAAATGGGAAGAAATCGGTATGGATTTCATAGTGGGACTACCCAGAACCCAATCGGGATATGATTCGATATGGGTCATCGTCGACAGACTAACCAAGGTAGCTCATTTCATCCCCGTAAAAGAAAGATACAGCGGATCCAAATTGGCGGAATTGTACATGTCAAGAATCGTGTGTTTCCATGGAGTGCCAAAGAAGATAGTGTCCGATCGAGGGACACAGTTCACCTCAAGGTTCTGGCAGAAGTTACATGAAACCATGGGAACTCAGCTGAATTTTAGTTCTGCATATCACCCCCAGACTGATGTGCATACGGAAAGAACCAATCAGATCCTTGAGGATTTGCTGAGAGCTTGTGCGCTCAAGAACAATAGGAGTTGGGATAAGAACTTAGCGTATGCGGAGTTCTCCTATAACAACAGCTATAAGGCTAGTATGAAGATGTCATCACTTGAGGCGTTGTATGGAAAGAAGTGCAGAACTCCACTATTTTGGAACCAAACAGGGGAAAGTAAAGTGTTTGGGCCCGAGGTACTACAAGAAGCCAAGGCGAGAGTGAGGGAAATCCGCAACAACTTGAGGATAGCACAGACCCGACAAAAGAGCTATGCCGATGTACGGAGAAGAGAGCTCATTTTCAACATGGGGGACTATGTCTATCTCAAGATGTCCCCTATCCGAGGACTTCATAGGTTGAAGGTGAAAGGGAAATTATCACCTCGATACATCGGACCCTTTCAGATCCTAGAGAGGAAAGGCGAAGTGGCATATCAACTAGAACTACCGGCTCGCCTATCGGATGTGCACGATGTATTCCATGTGTCACAGCTCAAGAAATGTCTAAGGACGCCCGAAGAGATGTTACCCATGAATGAGGTTGACGTACGATAGGATCTTTTTTATGCCGAGCAACCGGTTAAAATTTTGGAGACAATGGAACGCCTCACAAGAAATAAAAGAATCCGGATGTGCAAGGTGCAGTGGAAGCATCACTCAGAAGCGGAAGCCACATGGGAGTGAGAAGACGAGCTTAAGGCACAGTTTCCGGAATTGTTTTCCTAGAACCACCAATTTCGAGGGCGAGATTTCTTTTAAGGGGGGTAGAGCTGTAACACCACAAAACCTGCTAAAGAGGGGAATTTAAAAAATTTTGGACGTATTGCATGTGGTGCAGAAATTCAAATTCAAACTGGAATTTAGATTTTAATCAAACCAGAAAAAGGAAAAGAAAAAAAAAGAAAAAGAAAACAGAAACCGGACGGTGGGCCAAAACCCGCCAGCCGGCCCAAGACCTCACATGCCAGCCCAAACCCGCACGCCCCCTCTCTTCCTCTCACTGACACGCGGGGCCCGCGTGTCATCCCTCTCCTCGTGCGCGCGCCCAACTGCCGCGCGACTTCCGCGCCGATCACAGCACCCCAGCCGATTTTCTGGCTCCAGATGCCGCGATCTCCAGCCATGCGCTGTGGCACATCCAAACAAACCGCAGCCGCCCTCCCTTGCCTATTTAAACGCCGACAATCGCCTCCCCCCCCCCCCGATCAGCCGTTTTTCTCTCCGGTGAGAACCGAAGCCTCTACCACCGATTTCTTTTGATCCTTGCTCAAATTTCCTGATCTAACATGCTGATCACGTCCCACCGCCGCCGGGAAGCCCTGCAGGTGAAGGAAACGACGTGTCTTGCGCCCCAACTACCACTCCGACGTGCACCGAAGACCATCGCCATTGAAGCTCGCCGCCGGCCGACTTCCAGGGCCTCCAAGTCAAGGAAAACCCCTCAGTGAGCATCCCCTACCCCTCCGCAGCCGATCCGTGCAAAAAGATGCGAGTTCTAGCGTGTAGCGGCAAAAACTGAGGCTGCGCCGGCGAGATCGCCGCCCCCACCGCCGCGCACGCGGGCTGGCTCCGGCCAGGGCGACATGGCCCCTTGGGGGCCGTCTATTTTAAATCGCACGGTAGAAATAAAACCGACGCGTACCAGTTCAGCGATCTAATTTGAGCCGTCTGTTTTAAATCGGACGGTCCACGTCAGCCCCGCATTATAAAGGCCGGAATTCTTACGCGCTACCCCATGGGGATTTCGGAAAACACGAGCTTGCCCCAGAAACTTCTGATCTAGCCCCTGGACCATCAGAAATTCGTGTAAATTCATTTATAAATCAGTTTTAGCCCCTGGACTTAATAAAAATTAGGAAACCCCCTCTGTTATGTGTAGTTAGACCCCTGGAAATTTAGGAAATAGTAAATTAGACCCTGCAGTAGGGTGGATTTACCTTTGTGACTCTATATGATATTAAATTCAGAAATTTGAATATGTGACTAGGATTTAAATTTAAAAGGTGAGGCAAACACATGTGCAAATTCAAATTTAAACTCTCCTATCACTTGGAAAACTTTAGAATGAGTTAAAAATAGATTTTAGGCTGAAATAAAATCTGCCTAAGTGTTGCTCATTTTTATTTTCTCTAGAGACACATTTTAGGCTAGGAAATAATTCTAAAAACTAGTAAAATAAATTTAATTTGTTCCACATCAGAGAGGAAGTTCAAAAATATATTATTGAACATTTTAGATCAGAACCTATTGAATGTGGCCTAGAGGGGGGGTGAATAGGCCTTTAAAAGATTCCTGCACACTTAATAGAGTTATCAGAAACTTGATGGACCGGACTAGTCCGGTTGTGTGGGCGGACTAGTCCGGTGTGCTTAATTATGTGAGTTAATTAGGTGTGTTTCAGAAATTGAATCTTTCAGCAGCGGAATGAGAACAATAGTTTTTATAAATTAAGTTTATTGTATAAGTGCACATGCAAACTTATAAGAAACTTAAATGATGATTAACAAACTAGTGATCTAATGTATCAAAATGTAAAGTAAATGAGAGACAAAAAACAAATTTTTACCGAGGTTCGATCTCACCAAGAGATCTACGTCTTCGTTGAGGAAGCTCACACTGAGCCGGGTTCCCAACCCTTTCCCTCTTTAAGTCACCACAAAGGCCGACTTGACTCCACTATCACGGGTAATCAACGAGTTTGTGGGGCAACCTCACACGTTGAGGGCTCCCACAAGAATTACAATGAGAAAGTGATCAAATACACTCAAAAAGATTACAATGCAGAATATGAGTGTAGAGAGATCAAACCCCAAGAGCTCACAACGAAGGAACGACGATCTCCCAATCCCAAATCCAAGTATTTGATTGATTTTCACCTTTTTGCACTTTAGATGTGTGGAGAGATGTGTTTTTGGGCTCTTGGGACTTGTGGCGGCGCTAGGGTTTGAGTTTTTAGCAGTATGAGTCGTGTCTCTCTGTTGGAAGGCCGTGGATCACCAATTTATATGGTTTCCAAAAAGTTATCGTTGTAAAACCTAATACCGGACTAGTCCGGTATATGATCAGACTTGTCCGGTCTACTTCCAGTGGGTTAACCGGACTAGTCCGGTCTAAAACCGGACTTGTCCGGTGCTATGTGAAGTGGGGTTCCAGAAAGTTTAGCGGACTATTCCTGTCGCATGGATGGACTAGTCCGCAGTCCTCTAAAGAGAACAACAGAAACATGATCGGACTAGTCCGGTCTAAAACCGGACTTGTCCGGTTGCGTTCCAGTATGCTGACCAGACTAGTCCGGTCCATGGACGGACTAGTCCAGTGTTCAGTGGATTTTAGTTGAATATTAGCCCTTACCCTTACGCAAAGTCATGAGCTCTTGGGATGTGTCTCTCACACACACCCTATACATTTACATCTACTTTGCTCTTCTAAATTCCACTAAAGTCTTCCTTTTAGGGCAGCACTTTATTTTTCACCTTATTGTGTGCACGAGCTAGTTCACTTTGGTTGTCCTGCAATCATTTCTTTAGGATCTCATATGCTTGTCATCAATTAGCCAAAACCCACAAGGGATATCCTAGATGCACTTACAATGTCCCCCATTTTGGTGATTGATGACAACTATTTGAGATATCACAATTGAGAATAAAAAGTTGATTTTCATAAGGTGTGCACATATGAGAATAATAAAGAATCCACAAAAAGCTTCTCACATATGCACACACCTTATGGTGGGGTGCCTAACAGGTGTGTGATAAACAAAATGTGATAAATTAAAGACAAACAATAGTGAACATATAAGTAGGCATTAGAGCATAGTGCATCACACATAAGAAAACAAATAGTGCATTACAAGATTTTAAAATAGGTACATGTCCTTGATCACAAAGAGCTTAATAACTAATACTAGATAGTTCGAGTTCAAATCTAATCTCAATCTCTCCCCCTTTGGCATCAAGGCACCAAAAAGGGAAAAATTTTAGGGGAATCACTCATCGCTGCCTCCTCCTTCACTCTCAGTCTGATCTTCATCTTCACCAACTTCGGCATCCACGGGAGCAGGATCTTCCTCTGAGTCCTCGGAGGCGGGCGGTGATCCAACGGGCTCAATCTCAAGCTTTGCACAGATAGACTTGATATTGGCATTGACATACTGTTGATGTTTCTTCCTTGCAAGCTTTTCCTTGCGCTGCCTGTCTTCGATCTTGCGGCAGCAGGCAAAGATGGAGGAGAGCATCTTGAGGATACCACTGGATGATTCTTGGGCAGGTGGAGACCCAGGAGGAGCAGCTGCAGATCTAGTGACATCATGAGCTTGCTTTGATCTCCTCTCCACTGATGGAGAGGACGGGGCAGTTGGAGCCGGGGGGAGAGTGTACTCGGTGGGTTTTTGCGGCTTCAACCCCGCATGCTTGACATCCTTGACGAACTCGAGTCCCGTCACTTTCTCAATCATGTACATGATATACGGTGCATATCCACAGGACCTATTGGGGGTGATTGAGATGTTCACAATGTCGTTGTAGATATACTCAAAGACATTGAATGGTCTCCTTCCACTAATGACCTTCATGAGAGTCCTCAAGGTCCCTTGTATAGTTCCCGCATCTCCATCCTTCGGAGCTATAGTCTTTCTCAAGACTCTATCGAGGACCACAAAGAAGGGCTTCAGGTATTTGATGGTGGGAGGAACATATGGCATCCTTGTGTCATAGAGAAACTCAAGCTCTTCCTTCTCCAGGGGTTCCAGATTATGGATGATCAGTTTATGATCCAAAGTGTGTTGGAGGTGAAGAATCCTAGCAAATTCATCATAAGTGACACTATACCTTGAACCATGAGTCATCCAAGTAAGACTGTCTCCATCACCACGAGCAAAGTAGAGAGTGGAGTAAAACTGGGTAATGACTTCATTGTTCCAGTCATACTCAAAAGATAGCAGGTCCGTCAGACCGTGCCTCTCTAAGACCTCCACCATCTCACGAAAGGCAGGATACCTCTTCGACTTCAGGTATTCAACATTTAGCCATTGACTCTCTACTACAGGATTCTTCATCTTCATGTACACATGCTCGTAGTAGTCTGCATGGAAGTTGCTCTAGAATCTTGGATTAGAACATTGTTTAGGTCGGTCATACACTTCAATCTTCCTGAAGTTATCTGCTAGCTCACCCCCTTTTCCAGTGAAATCCTCACTTGAAGGTTGCCTGTTGCGATGAACGGGATTTTTCATTTTCAGAGGCCCAATGGGGCCACTAGCAAGTCCCTTCCCTTTATTGAGAACTCTTTTTGGCCCTGACGAGCCCTCAGCAGCATCTTTCCTTTGAGGCCTTTTGACAATGACTTTCCTCTTCTTAGGTAGATTGTCGTCGGAGGGTGGAGATGAGCATTGACATCATGTCTCTTCTTCATCACTCCCTCCTTAGCTCTCCTCACTCTTTCATGTTGAACTTCTTTGTCAAGGTGAAAAGAGCCGTCATCTGAGCCTGAAGACATGATGCCTGATAAGGAGTTTAAGGATTAGATGCAAATGGATGCATTATCGACTTCAAATGGGAATGTAGGGGTTCAACTGTCAGAGACCGGACTTGTCCGGTTTCAGAGTGTGGACTTGTCCGGTGGACCGGACTTGTCCGCATCTGAGCGCCGGACTAGTCAGGCCTAGCATAAGAACCCTAAGGTTTCATTTTAATCAAATCTCCTATCTAAGGACTCAAGGGCAGGAAAGTGGTAGGAATACATCTATTGAGGCAATGTACATCCTTTTGAAATCAAAGGAAACTAGCTAGAACTAGAAAAGTTGAGATTTTGGTTTTAGGGGGGGGATTTACCAAGATTTGAAGATTCGCGTTGAAGGAACAAGAGTCTATCCGGATGAGTCCGGAGAGTAGAATCCACTCGTCGAGGAGAGGCTTTTTCACGGAGAAAACTCTGAGTTTGAGGGCTTAACTCGAAAATCACTTTGGGAGCTAGGGTTTAGGAGAGGGGGTGGGACAAAGTGCTTATGAGTGGAGAGGGAGGGGTTTGGTCCGGCTAACTCCTTCTATATGTGACTGACCGGACTAGTCCGGTCGTGGTAGCGGACTAGTCCGGTGCCCCTGAATTAACCTAATTGTCGTCTGTCCGGACTAGTCCGGTTGAAAATCGGACTAGTCCGTTTCCAACAGACTTGATACATATATAGATGATTAATAGTGATCCAAGGACAATAATTTTGCAAATAGTCTTGGTGATTACGACCAGTAGACAATCAGCAATCAAACAATGGTCATAATTCACAAGATTTCTTCATTAAAATAGTTTTCTGAGTAGAAAAGGAGAAGAGGAGCATTTTTAACAATACAAAGGAACATTTTAAGTTGCAACCAGGTATGCAATGTTTCAAGCCACATTTCGAGAGTCAAGAATGTTTAGCTCATTTCTTAGTTCACAAAACCTTTTCTCATATAATGGTTTGGTAAAAATATCCGCAAGTTGTTTTTCAGTCCTAACATGTGAAATAGCAATGTCCCCTTTTAATGAATGATCTCTAAGAAAGTGATGACGGATATCTATGTGCTTAGTTCTTGAGTGCTCTACAGGGTTGTGTGCAATTTTTATAGCACTTTCATTATCGCATAGAAGCGGGATATGACTTAGATTGTAGCCGTAGTCCTAAGAGTCTGTCGCATCCAAAGTAGTTGCGCACAACAACTACCAGCTGCAACATACTCCGCTTCCGTTGTGGAAAGAGCAATGGAGTTCTGCTTTTTAGATGACCAAGAAACTAGGGACCTACCAAGAAATTGACAAGTCCCTGACGTGCTCTTTCTATTGACTTTGCATCCTGCATAGTCGGCGTCGGAATACCCTATCAAGTTAAACTTGGATCCTTTGGGATACCAAAGGCCCAAGTTGGGTGTGTGCACAAGGTACCTTAGGATTCTTTTTACAGCAATTAAGTGACACTCTTTAGGTGTGGCTTCAAACCTTGCACACATGCAAACACTAAGCATAATATCTGGCCTAGATGCACATAAATAAAGTAAGGAGCCAATCATGGATCGATATACCTTTTGGTCCACATTTGGACCGTCTTCATTGAGGTCAAGATGTCCGTTGATGGCCATGGGTGTCTTGATGGCCTTGGCTTTGTCCATATTGAATTTCTGGAGAATGTCTTGTGTATATTTAGTTTGGCTTATAAATGTACCTTCTCTCAGTTGCTTCACTTGAAATCCCAAGAAGAACTTCAATTCACCCATCATTGACATCTCGAACCTGTCTGTCATTATTTTGCTAAATTCTTCACAGAAGGACTTGTTAGTGGATCCAAATATAATGTCATCAACATAAATTTGACATACGAATAAATGATCATCAAAATGTTTAGTAAAGAGTGTATAGTCAGCTTTACCAATTTTGAATCCATTTTGAGTCAGAAAATCTCTAAGGCACTCATACCAGGCTCGAGGAGCCTGTTTGAGGCCATAGAGAGCCTTACGCAGTTTATAGACATGGTTGGGATACTCCTGATCTTCGAACCCCGGTGGCTGCTCCACATAGACTTCCTCCTTTATCGGACCATTGAGGAAGGCACTCTTGACGTCCATTTGATACAACTTAAAATTATGGTGAGTAGCATATGCCAATAAAATGCGAATGGACTCAAGTCTAGCTACAGGAGCGAAAGTTTCATCGAAGTCCAAACCTGCCACCTGAGAATAACCTTTGGCCACCAACCTCGCTTTATTTCTTGTCACTACTCCATGTTCATCTTGCTTGTTCCGAAAGACCCATTTGGTTCCAACGATGTTCGCCCTTGGTCTTTCCACCAGCTCCCACACTTCGTTTCTTTTGAAGTTGTTCAGCTCCTCTTGCATCGCAATCACCCAGTCTCGATCCCTTAAGGCTTCTTCTACCCTGTATGGGTCCAGAAAAGACACAAAAGAATAGTGTTCACAAAAATTTGCAATTTGAGATCTAGTAGTTACTCCCTTAGCAATATCTCCAATGATATTGTTGACAGGATGGTCTCTTTGCACACACTGATGTACTCTTGGATGTGGAATTTGTATAGTTGCTTGTTCTTCATTGTCTACATGTGTCATGTCTCCCCCTAGATCATTGCTTCCATGATCATCTTGATCTTCTTGACCTTCCTCAACCTGATCTTGTGTAGGAGCTCCCCCTTGATCATTGCTTCCTTGTTGAAATTCGTCTTGTGTTTCCTCTCGTGGTAGGATATCACCAAGTGCCATTTTCTTCAGCGCTTCACATGGAGCTTCCTCCTTATCTAGCATAAACTTATCGACTTGCTCCACTTGTGAGCCGTTAGTTTCATCGAACACTACGTCACGTGCTACTTCAACAAGGCCGGACACCTTGTTGAAGACACGATAGGCGTAGGTATTCGATTCATATCTGAGCAAAAATCCTTCATCGGACTTCGAAGCGAACTTCGATGCCCTTGGTTTCTTGTTCAGAATAAAACATTTGCAACCAAAAACTTTGAAATAAGAAACATTAGGCTTTTTACCCGTGAGAAGCTCATATGGAGTTTTCTTCAGTAGTCGATGAAGGTACAACTGATTTGTGGCATGACAAGCGGTGTTCACCGCTTCTGCCCAAAATCGGTCTGACGTCTTGTATTCATCCAACATTGTTCTCGCCATTTCGATCAATGTTCTGTTCTTCCTTTCGGCCACCCCGTTCTGTTGAGGAGAGTAGGGTGCCGAGAATTCATGCTTTATACCTTCTTCATTGAGATATTCTTCAACTTGGGTGTTCTTGAATTCTGTCCCATTGTCACTTCTGATATTCTTTACGGTTGATGTGAATTAATTCTGAGCTCTTTTCAAGAACTTCTTGAGGATTCCCTGAGTTTCTGATTTATCATACAAGAAAAATACCCAGGTAAATCTTGAAAAATCATCAACAATTACTAAACCGTATTTGTTACCGCCGATGCTGATGTACGCAATTGGACCAAAGAGATCCATGTGGAGAAGTTCCAGCGGTCTAGCGGTGGTCATCACATTCTTGGCGGGGTGTGGTGTTCCAACCTGTTTTCCTGCTTGACAAGCGCTGCACGGCTTGTCTTTTTCAAAAACCACATCCTTAAGACCACGAATGTGACCACCTTTTAGAAGTTTCTGCAGATTTCTCATTCCAACATGGGCTAGCCGTCTATGCCACAGCCATCCCATGTTGGTCTTAGCAACCAAGCAAGTGTTGAGTTCGGCTTTATCTTTGTTGAAGTCAACAAGATAAAGCTTTCCCTTCAACAATCCCTTGAATGCAATTGAGCCATCGCTTCTTCTAAAGACGGTCACACCCTCATTAGTGAATAAACAGTTGTAACCTTTGTCGCATAGTTGAGATATTGATAAAAGATTATAATCTAGAGAGTCTACGTGTAAAACATTAGATAAGGTGTGTTGAGAGGATATTTCAATGTTACCACTACCAAGGACCTTTCCTTGGCTGTTGTCTCCAAAGTATATACCTTCACTTGGATCCTTGTTGCACTCGTACTCAACAAACATACCTCTCTCTCCGGTCATATGATTTGTGCATCCGCTATCTAGCACCAACTTAGATCTGCCGGAGGAGTAAGCCTGCAAAATAGAACTATTCCTTGGTTTTAGGTACCCAAGCTTGCTTGTGTCCTCTCAGGTTAGTCACAAGAGTCTTGGGAACCCACACACAAGTTTTTAAGTTCTTGTGGCGTGGCACTGTATATTTAGCAATGACTTTTCCATACTTGTTTTTCATGAGAACATAAGAAGCATCAAATGTACGGAACAGTGTTTGTAACTCAGATTCATGGGATTTTTCTTTAACAAAAGTGATTTTATTCTTAGCATGATTAGGAATAGACATGTGTTTGTTCCTGTCAAAACCAAGACCATCTTTGACATTGGGAGGTCTAGTGATCATATATGCACTTCGTGCATATTTAATCTTCTCCTTATCAAAGATGCCGTTTTGAGAAGAATGCATGTCATGAGAGGTTGAAGCATTAGAAATTACATTCTTCTTACTAGAGCAAGTGCAGGTTCTTATTGTTGTCGAACTCATGTCTTTGGAGGAAGAGCTCTTGGAGGAAGAGGAGTCACTTTGTTTGAGCGACTCAACTTGCACCTCAAGGATTTTGTTAACTTTTGACAAGTTAGCAAGTTCTTCCTTGATTGCAATGTGCAAGTCCTCTAACTTTGAGTAAGTTTCCTTACTCAAGACTAGCTCTAACTCAAGTGACTCATTCTTCTCTCTTTCAAGCTCTAGAAGCTTTTCAACTTCTTGATATCTCTTCCTCTCACGGATGAGCATATCTTCTTGTCGGTTGACAAGTTCCTCCTTTTCAAAGATTTCGTTCGACAACATTTCCATTTTCTTTAAAGCAATTTTACTTAGCCCTCTAAACATTTCTTCATTATCACTAGAGCTATCAAAGTCATCAATGGAGGAATTTAGTACAGGAGGAATAAGTCGAACCTTTTTCTTGCCTTCCTTAGCCATAAGACAAGTGTGGTTGTTCATGCCCCGTCCTCCCATGTTCGGAAAGAGTGTGGCTCTCATAGTTGGTTTCTTGACTGCGATAGTGGCCATCTCTTCTTCTTCATCGGAGGAGGACTTGTCGTTTGAGTCCCACTCCTTCCTAATGTGAGTTTGATGGACTTGTCTTCTTTTTCTGAAAAATTTCTTTTCTTGAGATCTTGTTTCCTTCTTCTTTTTGTTTTCTTCATAAGTACAGTCCACCATGAAGTGACCATACTCTCCGCAGTTATAGCAAGTGCGTCGAGCATTGGATTTTCCTTTATCCTTGCTTTTGCCTTCATGTGAATTGTTGCCGTGTCTTCTCTTCATCATGCTTTTGATTTTTTTGATGAAGAGTACCATTTCTTCGTCATCAAGATCGGTGCTCTTGTCGCTTGTATCTCCATCGTCTTGGTCTTCACGAGTTTCTTTGAGTTTGGGTCTGCACGTTGCTTTGAGAGCAACTTCTTTCTTTTTAGAAGAGGTGAGCTCGGCTAAGTCTTTGACGTATTGAGCCTCTTTCTCCATCATTTCATGATTTATGATCTTCCCCAATAACTCATCGGGAGTCATTTTGTGAAACCTGGGGCTTTCCCTAATCATTGAGCAAAGTGTGACATTTCTTGGCATGAAGGCTCTTATCATCCTTTTGACCACCTCGTGATCAGTCCATTTCTTACTTCCATAGGCACGGATTTTGTTAATGAGTGCCTTCATCCGATTGTACATGTCTTGAGGTGATTCGCCTTCTTCAATAGCAAATCTCCCCAACTCTCCTTCAAGCATCTCAATTTTGGCTTCACGTACAGACCTATTTCCTTCATGAGCTGTTTTGAGTGTATCCCAGATTTCTTTTGCACTCTCTAGTCCATCGATGTTGGTAAATTCTTCTCTGCTCAGTGATGATGTGATTACTGCAACGGCTTGTGCATTTCTGTGAATCTCTTGTTCTTGTTCCGGAGTGAGTTCTTCATCCGTGTCTGGGATATCTATTCCTGTGCAGACAATATGCCAAAGAATGGGATTCAAGGATATTAGGTGCATTTTCATGTTGTACTTCCACATGGTATAGTCACTTCCGTCAAACTGCGGGGGCCTTCCCATAGGAATGGAGAGATAATGATTATTTGAATTGAGACGGTTGTAGTTGTAAGGATATCGGGAGTAGTCGTGATGACCACTCCCCATCGTCTTTTCTTCCTCTTTTCCCTTTTGTGCCATTAATTTCTTTCTCAGTAATGCCTTTAGCTGTCTCACTTCATCATCGTCATGTGGACTTTCTTTCAGCACATCAAAGGCTTTGGCTTCTTGCTCCTCATCGTTGTTGTTCGTCTTCGGGATATCGTTGTTCTTCTCAGAGCCATTGATCTCTCCGAGATGTGAGTCTAGTTGATGGAGAACTTGGCTCTGATACCAATTGGATGTGGCCTAGAGGGGGGGTGAATAGGCCTTTAAAAGATTTCTGCACACTTAATAGAGTTATCAGAAACTTGATGGACCGGACTAGTCTGGTTGTGTGGGCGGACTAGTCTGGTGTGCTGAATTATGTGAGTTAATTAGGTGTGTTTCAGAAATTGAATCTTTCAGCAGCGGAATGAGAACAACAGTTTTTATAAATTAAGTTTATTGTATAAGTGCACGTGCAAACTTATAAGAAACTTAAATGATGATTAACAAACTAGTGATCTAATGTATCAAAATGTAAAGTAAATGAGAGACAAAAAAAACACGAATTTTTACCGAGGTTCGATCTCACCAAGAGATCTACGTCCTCGTTGAGGAAGCTCACATAGAGCCGGGTTCCCAACCCTTTCCCTCTTTAAGTCACCACAAAGGCCAACTTGACTCCACTATCACGGGTAATCAACGAGTTTGTGGGGCAACCTCACACGTTGAGGTCTCCCACAATAATTACAATGAGAAAGCGATCATATACACTCAAAAAGATTACAACGCAGAATATGAGTGTAGAGAGATCAAACCCCAAGAGCTCACAACGAAGGAACGACGATCTCCCAATCCCAAATCCAAGTATTTGATTGATTTTCACCTTTTTGCACCTTAGATGTGTGGGGAGATGTATTTTTGGGCTCTTGGGACTTGTGGAGGCGCTAGGGTTTGAGTTTTTAGCAGTATGAGTCATGTCTCTCTGTTGGAAGGCCGTGGATCACCAATTTATATGGTTTCCAAAAAGTTATCGTCGTAAAACCTAATACCGGACTAGTCCGGTATATGATCGGACTTGTCCGGTCTACTTCCAGTGGGTTAACCGTACTAGTCCGGTCTAAAACCGGACTTGTCCGGTGCTATGTGAAGTGGGGTTCCAGAAAGTTTAGCGGACTAGTCCTGTCGCATGGATGGACTAGTCCGCAGTCCTCTAAAGAGAACAACAGAAACATGATCGGACTAGTCCGGTTGCGTTCCAGTATGCTGACCGGACTAGTCCGGTCCATGGACGGACTAGTCCGGTGTTCAGTGGATTTTAGTTGATTATTAGCCCTTACCCTTACGCAAAGTCATGAGCTCTTGGGATGTGTCTCTCACACACACCCTATACATTTACATCTACTTTGCTCTTCTAAATTCCACTAAAGTCTTCCTTTTAGGGCAGCACTTTATTTTTCACCTTTTTGTGTGCACGAGCTAGTTCACTTTAGTTGTCCTGCAATCATTTCGTTAGGATCTCATATGCTTGTCATCAATTAGCCAAAACCCACAAGGGATATCCTAGATGCACTTACACCTATTCTGTTTAAATGATGTGTCTTACTATTTTCATAATAAAGTTCACTTTTAGGCATAGAAAATAAATCTGAAAATATAGGAAAATAAGTATGCATAATTAGAAAAGGATAAATGAGTTCTCCAAATCCAAAAGCTTCAATTTAGAATTTTGTAGAAGATCTGAAAACCTATTTGGAGTAGGAAATTACCTTTCATGCAAACTTGGTAGTTAATAAGTGTATTAATTAAATATAAAGAATTTGTTCAAATTGGAAATTCATATATAGTGTGCAAACAGAAATCTGAATACAAAAGTTAGAAATCATATACATATGTTCAAAAGTGCATGTAGAGTAACCACAACACTTAGAAATGTGAATGACTTTCATAGGTATGTATGTGTGGTTTGCATGAAGTGAAAGTGTGAACTATGTCTTATGGATTGTTGTTTTCTTTTGCTATGTGTATTGGCATGAGTAGAACCTGCCCCAGAGCAAGTTCTCCCCTTCCAAGACCAAGACTTTCCATTCTCAGAGCAGCAGGAAGAAGGCAAGTGTCCTTGACCACTTTGATCCTATACTAGGATGTGTAGTTAGAATTTAATTGCATTGTCAATTTGAAATGTGATACCCAAGCTATGAAGTTTCCCTAGAATTGCATTACCTTGTTTCCTTGTAGCTTGGGATGGGACTTGTTTTATTATGTCATTCATTCTTATTACTTATGCTTAGCCATGCTTAGAATGGGATAAATGGGATATGATATCATCAACTTGTTTACCTTACTCTTGAATGAGACATTATGAGTTATGTAGAGGTAGGGATCGAGGCAAGTTGGATGATTTGGTTGGTGCTGGGTGCACGAGACTCGGGTTTGTGTTTAGTACTTGCCTGGATCCTAAGGACCGGTTCATGGAGCATGTAACCTGGCATTACCGTGCCAACCACATGCTGAGATGGTGCAGCTTGGCCAATTAATTAGGTGTATCCCCGGCGTAGTATGGGTGTTTTGGATGGTGCGGGGAATAGGTGTCAGCTGGACTACCATATGAACCGCAAGGCTCAAGAGGGGGCCACTGCAGCGGGGTTGGAGCCTCTTGTATGCTGTTGGCGGTGAAACCTCAGTGGGCTCATGCTCGTCAGGAATCCCTTTGTAAAGGCCTCATAGTGATCTCCTGGCTACACAACAGGGAAGTGTGAACGTGGTTTGCGGCCACTAGCATAATGGAGGTTCTTTTAGTCCACCCAGCAACGGGGGATGAAATCACTACATGTGGGTACAGTGGTGCAAACTCTGCAGAGTCAAAACTGTCATGACAGCCGTGCTCACGGTCAAGAGCGGCTTGGACTTATTCATGATTAGAGGATGATGAACTGGGATGTTGAGGATGTTAAGAGGGAAGCTTAACATTTAAGATGAGACTATGTTTACTTGATATTGATGATGGGTTGAGGGATTAGGACCATTTCACCTGTCTAGTACTGTAGGTGCTTAATAAAGCTAAGGTAATAGGTATTAATTGTGTAGTGCTTAAACCATGAGTTCAACCTCTCCTTGCTCTAGCCATGCATGACATAACTTTCCCACACTTGCTGAGTACCCACGGTACTCAAACTTGCTTTTCTGTTGGTTTATATTGCTGCTCAGGTCAAGAGAATGATGTGGTGTTTAATAACCAAGACTTTGGTCCCGAGGAAGGATTCTAGGTTCACGGAGTCCCCCGGGCAATGTCTGTGACGAAGCCCACAAGATTTATATTCCACTGCTGTTTTGTTTACATGTCATGAACTTATTATCATCCATCGAGACGTATGCTACGTAAGACTTATTTATATTCAACACCTGGCTTGTAATAAATGATGCTTCACTATTTGTCATCACATGTATGAGAGAATGATCCTGGCATACATGTGGTATTCACTCGGTTGTTCTTCGGAGAAACCGGGTGTGACAGGAATGGAGACCAGGCAGTATGGATGGAAGGCTCAAGGATGTGGTCCTATGAACCTAGTCTCTGTCTGAGTCGATTAAGGCCCATTCTCGTGTGCGGCCCTGCGGGACAAGTTTGAGTTGTGTACCGTATGCTTAGTGGCTATATGGGACCCAGGAAACCGATGTAACATGTTAACCTCGGTGTCAAGGCAATCCCCACCGTCTTATGCAGATGCTGAAAGGATAGAGAAGTCGGCTCTATGAGGATTTGCCGTAGTGAGACTTAATCCAAGTCAGAGGGGCCAGTTCAATATTAGGGTGTCGTGTCAAAGGTTGCCACATACGATGGTGAGGGGATCGGTTGATCACCAGTCTGGGACGGGCGTATGTGTCGTGTCAGCCGGATGTTTTTGATTCGAATCACCGTCGCTCGTGGTAGTGAGCATAGTTGTTCTCTGCGTCGTGACGTAGTAAGAAACTGGGAAAAGTTAAAATGCTTCGTGAGTAATCCTCATATTGGAGATGAGGGATGATGAACACCATCACTAAATTTACTTTCTACCTTGGGCTAGTGGCGTCATGACAAAGCGTTTCTTGTTTGATTATGGAGTCTCGGTGTTGATGGCGCAAGGTATGTATGGGTTTAGGGTAGCTCACTAAATTTACTTTCTCCTCGGATAAGTGGCATCGAGATGAAGCGTTTTTTGTTTGATTGTGGAGTCTCGATGTAAATTGTGCAAGGGCTATAAAAGTTGCTCAAAACTTGAAGTAAGGACTCTTCTTCAGCTCAAGTTCATCGTTGGTACAAATTTCTCTATTCAGCCCTCTGTTTTCAGCATGTAGAGTTTCATGACTACGGATGACGGTTAAGTCTTGCTTAGCATAAGCTCATGGTTTGTTGATCCATTATTTTGCAGGTAATGTTGCATGAGGCAATGTTAGGGAGGAAGGGAGATCAGAGCGGGGCAGCACCAAATGAGGGGTGTGAGTCTCGTTTTGAAACCCTGCACGCCGCCGGACTTTTGATGTGGTGATAGTATGAAGCATCTGCGGGCAGGATGGCTTCATTTTGCTTAGCGTAGGCTATAGTCCATGAGTGTATTCTGTTCTTCCGCTGCAATGTACACTTGTACATTATTTGTAAAATGAGACAACTATATGTATGATAGACATATATTGTTGTGTATGTGTGTTTTTCGGATGTGTGCTGTTGGTTGCCGCATCGCACAGCACCACCCAATGTGATTCCTGGACTGTCGGGACAGGATCCCCACAGGCGTGGTATCAGAGCTGCATTGGGAATAGAGCACCTGAAAAGACATGTATTTTCAAAAAAAAACTTAGAGTCTACGAGTGAGAAATCGGTACTAGGCCCACATAAGGTTTATTATTAGCCTAAGTGATGTAAGGTGGCTAACTAACTTATTTGTTACCCTATTCTGTAATGACGCACCGCCGACCAGGTAAGAGGTAAGGTACCCACCGAAAGCGGATCAATTTTGGTTAGCTCCCTAACGAGGAAAGTGATTCAGGGTATCGGTCTCACAGCTTGATGTGAGACGTCAATATAAAACTCTTGAACTATTCATGTTCCTGAGCTCATATGAAATGCTGGTCCCTGGTGTGCATTAGGAAAGAAAGTGGAAACCCCATCGTGTGGTCGGTGACACGATAGTGTGTTCTTCTAGAAATAGACTAGGAGGACATACGCAGCCCTTGCCATCGGCGTGCCCTGCAGGGCAGTAGTCGCTATCCGTTGGGTTGATAAAATTCCCAACCGTGACAACCTGCTCGCGCTCTACTCGGGTTCCCCGTCGTGTGGTGTGAAAACACGACCATGTACCTTGAGACGTGACTTGACTCAAGGACGGCCCGTATGGAAATGATACGGGGCGTATGTTTTTAGTATGATATGGATCTTCCTGGAATGACAACCCTATGAGTGCATCATTATTGCATGGTTTTCTACAGGTACACTAACCACGTATCCGTATTACGAGTAGAACACGTTTGCAAGTGAACGATTTTAGTGGCACTAATAGAACTTATATGCCGGATGTAATTCGGTTAAGATTTTCTATTTTTGTGAGGAACATAGTACCGGCATTATCATGGAAATTGCATGAACACCTCGCTTATCTCATAAACTTGAATATTCTGTAAGATTTGAATGAAGACAGATCAAATGAAGTAGTTAAAACTTGTTTAGAAACCAACTCAAGCATATGTGAGTGTAGAGAGACCCAAAAATAGAGTCCCTTGTTTTGGCATTATTTTTGCTGAAAATTACATATGGTGTTCCTCATTGTAGAAATTACCAATGGTAGTGTGTGATAAAGTTTTGGAAAGGTGGAGAAGTCCTCTAAAACTTATCTATAAATCTCCAGGACAGAAACACACTTAAAGTTGGTCAAAAACCTTAGAAACCAAAAACTACTACAAATAGGTAGAACTGAAACAGAGTCTCTGTAATTCCACCATAACTCTCGGTGAACAAATCTCTAAGGGTATTGTGATACAATTATGGAAATGGCATGAGATATGATACAACTTTGTAATTCAAAGTTTTGCCAAAACTGTAGAAGAATTGACTGGAATTGCGGATTGAAACTAGGTACCTCTGGGGAGGTGCTGTCAAAATTCCTGCCAGAAATTCTGTTAAGTTTTAACCATCATATCTTTTGATCCAGGAATGCAAAGAGGTCATAATAATACATTTTGAAAAAGCTTGGGATGTTATTTACATTGTTTCTGTTGAATCTAAGGGCAGAATCCTCCTGTAAAGGGGTGAACTCCGCAGTACCAATGAAACTCTCCAGAGTACCCAAAGTCTGTGCATAGCTTCTGTACTGATTGAAGTTTTGTTTATAACTTCATGTACAAGTGTTGTAAAATGGGAAATCTTAAAATTCTAGAAAGATCATGAATTTTTCTTCAACTTTGTAATTATGAGTTTGGTCCATATATGTTTCTAACTGTATGGAGAAGTTGACTCAAAGTTAGCACCTACAGGGGAGGTGCTGCTGAAATCCTTCCAGAACATATGTAGACTCTAAAAGCTTATAACTTTCGATCTAGAACTTAGTTGAGTGCAAATAAATACTCGTTCAAAAGATATGGAAGTCTTCTCCAACTTTTCTGTTCATTCCCACCACAGATTAACAAGTTAAATTAGGAATTTATACCATAGAACAGAAGCTGGTTCAGTTTCTGTACTTTTATGGTTTTGGACCATCACTTCCTGTCTACAATTTTTTTTAACGGTTGTGTGATACATTTATGAAAATTTGGAGAGTTAGGCTACGAATTTGTAGTTGTGAGTTTTGACAAACTGGGTTCGGACCTGTATGAAAAAGTTGAATCAAAGTGGGTACCTCTCGGTGGGCTACTGCTGAAATTCTCCCTGAAATTCTATCAACCTTCAAACTTCATATCTGTTGAACCTGAACTGATCTGGAGTTACATAAATAACCGTTGGAAAGATACGGAAGTGATCCAGAACTTTGGTATTCTCCTCCGGTCTTAATTCTGCTGCTATAAATTTTTAGTGCAGACCGGTCAGTTGTGAACCGAGTTGTCGGGAAGCTGGTTGGTCAAGCACCGGGTGACTTGTTGTGATTACGAGTGTTTTTATACACTCAGAAGTTCATAACAGGTTCCTAGTACTCTCCATAGCATCATTGTCGATTCAACCACAGAAGGTGGTCATTTACATGACCATCCCTAGTGATGAAGACAAACTACAACAACACCCCACTCGTCGATCAACACGGTGTAGTTTCCGCTCTAAAAGGTTATCGGGTGCATCACCTTCCCACGATAATAGTATAGCTTAAGCTCTCAATCTCTTACATTGGAACTTAAGGTGGGAGGAGTGCATCCAAGTAAACCAAAGTAGATCACCACGAAACAAGAGGGAATTACACCTTCAAGTAATCAAAGATTAAGTACAAGATTCGTCATCATCGAGAAAGATGGTAGCTTCAATGTCTTCATCACACACCCACAAATGGTCACCATAATCGCGAGACTGAAGAGAAGAAGAAGATTTAGCAAGTCACGATTTGTGATAACTCTAGTAACCTCAACACCAGTAGGGTGATGTTCTAACTAGGAGCTAGGACTAGTCGTTCATTCTTCACACTGAAAGGTTAGATGAAGACTTAGGAGAACGGAGAAGGAAAGTCAATGGATAGTAGCTAAACTTCGATGTAATATTTCTCAACCATCTTTTCAAACATTTGACATAATTCCATTGAACTTGGTCACAACGTGAAAGTGGTAATCCTTGTTTAGCACCTTTCATGACCAAGTTATTTGTACCTTGCAAAGTCTGAGACGATTCTTAATCGTGTTTGAATTGTTGTACGAACTCTTGCTCAAACTATAAAAGATGATGCATCATACATATGCACCATGTTGCACCATACATATGCACCATTTTGCACCATACATATGCACCATTTTGCACCATACCATGTACATATGCATTGCACCATATGACATGTGCAGCATCATAATGCATCATGAATAATGAGACAGCATATAAAATACCAAAATACTGAGCAAGATTGTGTACCTCCCTTCGAAACATTAAGTAGTGTATACTAACTTAGGTCTTATCACATCCTTGTAATATTGATCAAGTTACTTGATTCGACCTCCTTGAGTAAGACAAGGGAATGCAATTACTCAACATCCCTTGTAACTTCTGAACTTTCATCCATGACTTGTTTAGCTCTGAGTACCGTAATTGTCAGAACTAAACAAATTTCTAATCGTGGGGCTTACCGATTGAATGCTCAATCTCGCGACAATCCTTGAACACAATCTTAAGAGATTATATGGTGATTTTAATACACTTGTGGTTACCATAGGTAGTGGGTCTCTACTATGTTGATAAAGTAAGTGAAATTGATTTGTGACTGCTCTTATGTTCAAGCAAAGCCTTTAGTTTTGGATTAAATGATTAAAATGCCAATTCAAGGTGAGATTACCTATTCATCGTTAATCTCACCAAACCCCTTGATTTATGTTGGGGAAGTACTACACTATGTTTTTAAGGACCCAGTTAATTTAGACAAGTATTGGTTATCCATGTCAAGATTAGGAGAGTGAAGATTCAAGCCATCAACAAACCGGAAAGAGGGATGTCAAGACGAAGGCTCTCACCAACCTCAAACTAGCTCATTCTTTGAGTTTTGTCAACTCAAGTACCGGTCTTTATAGAGGCCGAGGATCCTCTGGTAGCGGATAACTAGATCCGTACCTTAGAGTTTAAGTTCAAGTTGCTTCAATGCATCGAACATCAGAAAGTACTGTACATGGCGCCACACATTTCCGCCAGTATTTTGTGGGTGAATCAGCTCGCTTCCCTACCAGATGGAGATCAGCTCACGTGGACGTAATTCTGGAAGACATGCCTTGCTTAGCATGTTCATTCTGGAATAGTCCAGAGAAAGCTCGAGGAGTTTCTAATCTAGAAAAAAGGGGGAGGGATGCCACGAGCATTGGTACCATACGCGCCTGACAACGTGAACCCGAAAGCACGCGCATGCGAATAGCTTGTTCGTAGCCTCCATGCTAGGTAAGGGAGAAACTGACCTTTGTAATTCGGAGTAACTTCAACGAGTTAATGAGTTAATGCCGACCCTTGTATTTTGGAAGTCGGAGATCAAGTCCGTCTCTGAGTATCCCCGATGAAAGGAATTCATCGATTCATAGTCAAGGGAAAGCCAGATTCTCGTGCTGTCGGTCCAGTTCCTAAAAATATGTGAATCAGTAGCATACCGTTTGGAGCTACTCACATCATTATCGGGCATACATGACGTCTTTCATGTCTCACAACTAAGAAAATGTTTGAAGGAGCCAACGGAGGTTTTTTCAGGAGGCGTGGAAACCTTAAATCGGATCTCACCTACAGCGAGAAACCGGTACAAAACCTCGATGCAAAGACTCGTGAAACAAGGTGTCGATCGTTGTGGTTCTAAAAGGTTTTGTTGAATAACCACACCGACGAAGAGTTTACATGGGAAATCGAGGATTTTTCTTTGGATGAATTGCACGAAACTGTTACCGAACTATCACCGGTAACATTCTTCTCCATCTCGTTCTTTTATTAATTTTGGGACGAGATTCTTTTATGGAGGGAGGATTGTAAAATCCCCAAGTTGAGCCTTGCTGGTGTTTTGTGGAATTCAAATCAGCAGGGGATGCTCCTCTTAAATTTGTTTTCAAACTCGAACTTTTGCCACATGAAATAAGGGTTGGACTACAATAAAGGAAGTGTAGCAAAAAGAAGGTGAATCACAGGATTTGAATTAGGGTCATGAGAGAGGATGAGCCACTATATTCAAATTCATCCTTCGAAATTTGCTAATACTTTTCAAATTCAAACTTCGGCTACATGAAATAAAGAAAAGTTACAAAAGGAATTTATCCTAAAAGAAAATAAGCCCGACAGTTCAAACGTGAGCACAACCGAGGGTTAACACCACGGTATTCAAATTCAAACTTTTGGAATTTGCTGCAACTTTTAGATTTTGGGAGCCACTGTTATTCGGAAGGGGGAAGACTGCCGGTGGGACCCGCACGTCATTGCGACAGAGACCACATCAATTTTTCCTTCTCTGTGAGAGTGACACCGAGGGGGAGAGAACTCCACCGAGCTGCTTTCACCGAGCTGCTTTAGACGTACTCCCAAAGGCAGCTCTCTGCACAGCGTTGTTGATCGATAAAATTTGCTGCTGTCAAACCAAAGTCCAGTTTCTCTGCTCGTGAACCGTTTTCACACGTGAAACCGGAGAAAACAATCATTCCTTCACGGGCTCATCCGAAAGCACCTAGCGCTACCTCTCTGTGAACCTCGTCGATCACCTCTCGGCGGGTTTGACGCCCGGTGGAGCCACCCCCAGGCTGCGTCGGCGACTCCTCGACATCCTCAATCCATCCTCAGCTCGTCCCCGACCTTCCCCCGCCGCAACCGAGCCGTTCTTCTCTGGGAAAACAGAGCAACGTTGCGCCTTCTCGGTTCCACTTCGCCCGGCCGTTCCCGTGCCCCTCCGGCTGAAGCAAAATGACTCAAAGGTGCGCCATAATGTCTAGATCATCATCTCGGACCCCCCTTGCTCCTCCCCACTGCTGGTGCGGAATATGAGTTTTGACGCCGGTATGTGTGATAAAACGATGCTGTCAAATTCTTCAAATTTGCCTAAACCAGTTGATCATCGTTTCTTTGGTTCAAACCACAGAATCTAGTAGCCCTAGCGCCCTACCACGCCGAAGCCCGAAGCAAACTGCCCCTCCTCCGCCCCGGGCGATGAGAAATCGCTGCCATTTGCTGTGAGAGTTGAGCTCCGTTCCACGTTCCCCGACCACTAGGAATGCTTTTGGGCAGCATAGCTCGCCGGGAGAAGCTTGGGACACGCGGGAACGCGTCGATGCCGAGCTCCCGAGCCGCCCCGCCGATGCCGACCCACCTTTGGCTGTTTTCATGTGGGGAAATCTTGCCCGGCAGCTGCGCCACGTTCCAAGGATCGTGTAGGGCGAAACCGGAGCTAATTTGGTGGAGAATGTAGGGAGAACGAGCCGCACCATGATCTGTGCAGGTGGGCACGCGCGTACTCTGGCGAGAGATTGAAGAAACACCTGACCAGTGGGCCCCCTGTTTGATTGTTCTGTATAAAATTCAAACAGAAAGTGTTCACACTTGAAAAACCCATAACTCTGGGTAGAAAGCTACAAAACTAGTGAGACAAATTTTGTTGGATTCCTCATAAGAAGTACTTGCAGAGAAACAAAGTGCTTGCTATGAAAATGCCCAGGAATTTCTATAGAATTGTTTTTATTAAATATTTAGGGATTTATTCCAGGAGCAATTCTTTATGCATCATTCCCAATTTTGCGCGGCAAATCCTTCTCATAGTTCCTGAGTTCCTGTAAAAGTTTCAGGATTTTTGGAGATGATTAATAGGGCATAATCAGTAGGTTTTCTCAGGTGTAATTTAAATGGGCTGAAAAATCACAGAATCAAATTCCAAAAAAATTGAATTGAACTTCAATCCTCCATTCTGGCCAGCAGTAGACTTAGAAAAATTTGAAACAAATTTTCCTAGAAACCTTTGGTCCAGGCCTATTAGGATATCAAATTTCTCCATATGACCAAGTTTAATTGAATTCCTAGAAATCATCGAAGTTTAAATCAGCCAAGAATTTTTGTGGCTATCTCCTTCCTCAAAAATTTCTGAAAATTTTACCATAATCCTAGCCTGATATTAGGAAGCTTCTGTAAAAATTCCAATCACAGAAGCTGCTGTATTCATATAGTTTAATTTGGTAGTCATATATCTCACTTAAATTCATAATATGACGTATATCTTTATTTGATCATTTCGATAGAAATATTGCTCGCGAAGACTTCGGAGGCTACTGACTTGCTCCTATTGACAGAACTATTAGTCGGGATCAATACTAAGGCAAGCCCCGGTTTGCATCAAAATTTACAAGTTTTATTTGTATTCACTTTATAATGTCTAGCATTTTGGTTATTGCACTAAGTCTAGGTGGTATGACACTCCACATGCATAACCCAGAAAAACCCTGGAGTTTGATTTAGAGTAGGTTATCACTTAATTATAACTGATGATCTCATGTTAACAAAAGTGGATTAAAAGAGGCATAATCGAGTAGGCCGTTTCCTACCTGTGAACCGGGATTTAGGGGGATCAATTGGAAGAGTTGGGAATTGATCATCATAGTTGGGAATGGAGACCGGGCAGTATGGATGGAAGGCTCAAGGACGTGGTCCTGTGAACCTAGTCTCTGTCTGAGTCGATTAAGGCCCGTTCTCATGTGCGGCCCTGTGGGACATGTTTGAGTTGTGTACCAGATGCATACTGGCTATATGGGACCCAGGAAATCGATGCAACATGTTAACCTGGATGTCGAGGCAATCCCCACCGTCTTATGCAGATGCTGAAAGGATAGAGAAGTTGGCTCTACGAGGGTTTGCCGTAGTGAGACTTAATCCAAGTCGGTGGGACCGGTTCGATATTTGGGTGTCATGTGAAAGGTCGCCAGATACGACGTTGAGGGGATCAGTTGATCACCGGTCTCGGACGGGCGTATGTGTTGTGTCAGCCGGGTGTTTTTGATTCGAATCACCAGCGCTTAGTGAGCATACTTGTTCTCTGTGTCGTGACGTAGTAAGAAACTAGGAAAAGTTAAAATGCTTCGTGTGTAATCCTCATATTGGAGATGAGGATGATCAACACCATCACTAAATTTACTTTCTACCTTGGGCTAGTGGCATCAAGACAAAGCGTTTCTTGTTTGATTGTGGAATCTCGGCGTTGATGGCGCAAGGTATGTATGGGTTTAGCGTAGCTCACTAAATTTACTTTCTCCAAGGATAAGTGGCATCGAGATGAAGTGTTTCTTGTTTGATTGTGGAGTCTCGATGTAAATGGTGCGAGGGCTATAAAGTTGCTTCAAACTTTAAGTAAGGACTCTTCTTTAGCTCAAGTTCATCGTTGGTACAAATTTCTCTATTCAGCCCTCTATTTTCAGCATGTAGAGTTTCATGACTAGGGTTGACGGTTAAGTCTTGCTGAGCATAAGCTCACGATTTGTTGATCCATTGTATTGCAGGTAAAGTTGCATAAGACAACATTAGGGAGGAAGGGAAATCCGAGCGAGTCAGCACCCAATGAAGGGTGTGAGTCTCATTTTGAAACCCTGCACGCCGCCGGGTTTTTGATGTGGTGCTAGTACGAAGCATCCGCGGCAAGATGGCTTCAGTTTGCTTAGCGTAGGCTATAGTCCGTGAGTGTATTCTGTTCTTCCACTGCAATGTACACTTATATATTATTTGTAAAATGAGACAACTATATTTATGACAGACATATATTGTTGAGTGCCGCATCGCATGGCACCACCCAATGCGATTCCTGGATTGTCGGTATGGGGTCCCCACATCATTACGCCCTAATAAAATCCTAGACTCGAAATTTACTCTTTTTCTTTTCAAACCTTATTTTTTATGCAGTTCAAAATATATCACGGTACTACATTGCCGCACGAAATTAAAATCCTAACTGGCTTTATACCGGCATATATGTCTCAAGTGGTGGCACTAAAACGATCACTCACAAACTTTTTCTACATGACATGTTCTAACGTTGTTAAGGTACCTGCATAAAACCACTAAATAATGATCCACACAATGGATTTATCATTTTGGGCAGGTCCATATCATAGTAAAAACATACGTCCCCGTATCATTGCCATATGGGCCGTCCTTGAGTCAAGCCACATCTCAAAGTACATGATTGGGTTATTCGCCACCCGACGGGGGATCCACACCTTCGCAGTAAAGCACATACACCCGGAATACGCGACACATACACCCGCCTCGAAAGACTCTCTCAAGAGCTCTTTCTTAGTAGTATGCAGCAACCTTTCACACGACACCCCGACATAGAAAAATGTTTCGCACCAAGCAGGATGGTCCTCTACGCGGACATGTCAAAGTTGCCCACTAAAGGATTTACACCTCCCGCCTTCTCAACGCCATTCTCACGCGAAGGATGAGTTTCTATATCACGGTCCATCAAGTTATATTGGTTTCATGGGTCCCATACCCCACTATATTTCCGGTACAGCTCAATCTTGTCCAGCAGGGCTGCATACGCGCGGTCCTTAACCGATACGGACAGGGCTAAACCAAACCTCCACATTGGCCTTACCATCCCGGCCCAGGCCCAAGGTGGTCTCGAGCATTGTCACACCCATCGCAGGTCGAGACCAACCTTGCGCGCTCCTTCCTACAAGAACTCCCCGTCCCCATCTCATTTTCATGAGGGTGCTCTTATCATCAACCTCTCGCTTGTAAACTCCATTACTCGAACTTTCTCGTGAGTAGCTTTTTACTACTCGACTTCTACCGAGCTAGCTACAACATTATCCTAGCATCTACGACGAGGTAAAGCCTACACTAAACCTTCTACTCAGGGATGTAATAGCCATGAAAGTGGGTTTCAATCATCCTAGACATAATGCACAATATCATGTCTAATAAACATGAGGTGAGGTAAAGCAAAATTTAAAACGGTAATTATATCCATACCGGGACTTGCCTTGCTCAATGGTTTTGTTAGAAGCTAGGAGTTAGTCTTCCTCCGGAGAATCCGCCAAACTCGTCACGATATGGAGATACTTGCTGCGGAGTTGAGTCCTCGTCGAACGTCGACGTCACGTGTGCTATTAAGATGATTTATGCACATGTATTCAAAAGCATTTTAGAAAATGATTCAAAGCTGTTGTACAGTTAACTCACATATAAGAGGGATAAACAATAGCAAGGTTTCTGTTGTTGGATCTAAACCTTAGAGAAAAAGAATGCTACGTGAAAAGGAGATACTAGTAATCACCATGTGATTAAGTCCATTATATGAACACTTAAACCTAAAGGATGGTAGCTCAAGTTCCAGAGGTCCAGTGAAGCTGAAAATTTAACTACAGCTTCTATGGAAGGTATTTAGGCAGTGTGCAAAAATTGAGCTCATGACATTGCTCCATGTGATCACAATAATTTCTTATGTGACTTATGCTAACCTGCCTTTACCTCTTAGTTCTTAAGCTTTCCTATGCCGAAAAGTAGACTTTTTGTGAAGTACAAAATGTGCTGAGTCCATTGGAATTGGTCTTACCATTTTTGAGTTTCCTACATGGAGCTATGAATTTTACAAGCTTCGGTAAAAGTCTGAAAATGCCTCTGTTCATTTTTTCCATTTTTCATAGACATAAAGGTTTGACACTAAATTTGGCCAAGCAAATGAGGTCTAATGCGTATGAATTTTTTACTGGAGTTCAAGGATATTAAGGAAAATGTCCTGCCCAAATTTTGGCAATTTTCCAATAAACAGAACTCCTGTAATAATTCCTACAAGATTATTTTTATATGAATTAATGAGCCAAATCCAGATATTTTCATACATATTGCGATGCACCTCTTGATAGTACTCTCTGAGGGGAATCCAACAAAATTTATTTGACAATTTTTGGACACTCCTACACAAAGTTATGGCTCTTCAAAGTTTGAACTATAATAGGAAAATCCTGGAAATGTTTAAATGCTGCCCGTGGGCCCCACCTGTCATTCCTCATCTTCAACCTCGCGCCAAACAGAGAAGTGGCGGCGCCCTCCGGCGAGGGTCGCCGGAAGGGCCTTCCCGGCCACCTCCCGACCTCTTGCTCCCCGCCCCACCCTTATTTTGGACGCTGAACACGATAGGAGGATCGCCGGCGGCCGTAGCTCGCCGGAAACCATCGCGCACCAGTGACAGTAAGAATTAGGGTTACGGCGAGGTTGCTGTAAGGGCCTCAGTTTTTGACACATAACCAAAGTGTTCATCACCACACACTTTCCGAGCCTTCGTGCTCACTTCTTGTGTTTGAAGCTTTTGCAGGGTTCTATGAGGAAGGGACTCCCGAGGAGTAGACGGAACCCCAGGAGGGGAACCCCGTCGAGTGGGAGTCGTGCACGCCGCCGTGTTAGTGTGTGTGCATGCTAGCAAGGACACGTTCACGGGATGAACGTGAACTTGATGCGTAGTCTACGCCCGTGGGTGTAGACTGAACTATTTTGTTGTAAAAATGTTCATAAACTGGTTTATGTAATAAAACTTTGCTTCCGCTTTGTACCTTTGATGTGTGTTATCCAGTGCTGTGCAACGCAGTACCCCTCAGCGTGATCCTGGCTCGACAAGACCGTGGGGTTGTGTCAGCATTGGTATCAGAGCTCGCTTGAGGTTTAACACACTGAAAAGGTCATCTTTTTCAAAAATTCGGTGAGGAACGCGTTAGTAGCCCATATAAGGATGTTATTAGTGTATAGAAAGTGGCATACTGACCTATTTGATTATGTCGGAAAAAATCGTGAATCTCTGGACGTTTATGTCTTGGGGGGGTGCACGTAAGCGCTGTCCACCAGTGCACACAAGCTGAAGGGTGGAGCCCCACGGGTGGCAGGTAACCCGACCCGCTTTAATATCCTCTACGACTCTTCATGTCCTTTGGGGTATTCGAGCAACATCTGTCCCTGGCGTGCGTGGTGCAATTTGGGAGACCCTGTCATGTGGTCAGTAACGTGAACACGTAACTCAAGGCATGTTTGGCTTGAGAACATCCGGGCGAGTGATGACGGCCGGGTGTACGAACTGTATGGATACCGGGCTCGGTGTGCAGCCAAGTCTGACGATTGTGTGAGTTATCTGCAGGTAGTCTAACCACGAAACAGTAGACGTGTAGCATTCGTGTGCGAGTGACGCTTAGTGCCACTGAACTAACGAAGCCGGCTAAGTCCGGTATAGGTTTTTCTTTGTGAGGACGTAGTACCGACATGATATGGTGACGCATCGACGTCACACCTCACTAAATGAGCAACTTCATTGTAAAACTTGAAAGTTTTAATCCAGAGTACTATAACTTGATGTAACTCCTTCCCTTAATCAGGATATTCAAAGTTAACAAGTTTTCAACTTATAGGCTATTAAGGATAGAATTCTCTGTTATCAGCTGATAGAAGGCTGAAGTTAATCAGAGGTTAGAGGTTGTAACACCCCAAAATGTGTTAAAAATGTGAATTTAAAATTTTTGGACATAATGCATGTGGAGAAAAATTCAAACTCAAACTAGAATTCAAATTTGAATCAAAACAGAAAAAGAAAAAGGAAAAAGAAAAATGGCAAATGGGCCGAAACCCACCTCAGCAGGCCCAGCAACCCGCGGCTGTTTTCCTCCTCCCTCTCTTTCTGCCGCGGGGGGCCCGCGTGTCATCCCTTTCCCCCGTTTCCCCCCCCAACCGCCACCGATCCTCCCGCGCCGATCGCCGCAGCCTCGTCCGAATTCCGCGCCACGAGCCAAGATCTTCGGCCAAGCGGTGCTACACCATCTAAACCGACCCCGCCGCCTCTCCTCGTGCCTTTAAACTCAAGAAAACCCCGTCGGTTTCCCCTCCCGCTACGATTTCGGCTCTGGTGAGAACCGAGGCATCCTCGGCCATTTTCTTCCGACCCCCGTCCAGTCTTTCCAATCTAACACGCGTGGCATGCCCCACCGCCGTTGGGGGGTCCTGCAGGTGAAGGAAACGACGTGTCTTGCGCTCCAACAGTCGCTCCGATGAGCACCGAGTGCCATTGCCGGACTTCGACGCCGCCGACCGACTTCCAGGGCCTCCGAGTGCAGGAAAATCCCTAGGTGAGCTTCCCTTACCCCTTCGCAGCTGATTCGTGCAAAAAGATTCGAGTTCTAACGCATAGCGGGAAAAACCGAGGCTGCGCCGGCGAGATCGCCGCCCCCAGCCGCCCCGCGCGCGGGCTGGCTCCGGCCAGGGCGACGTGGCCCCCTGTGGCCCGTCCGTTTTAAATCGTGCGGTCCCGAATAGATTTAACCCGTACCGCTTCGCGATCTAATCTCAGCCCTCCGTTTTAAATCCAACGGCCCACATCAGCCCCGCATATTAAACCCCTAGAAACTTACGCGCTATCCCCTGGGGATCTTGGAAAACACGAGCTAGCCCCGGAAACTTCTGATCTAGCCCCTGGAACCTCAGAAATTCATGTAAATGCATTTAAAAATCAGTTTTAGCCCCCTGGACTTAATAAGAATTAGGAAGACCTCCCTGTTTTGCACACTTAGACCTCTGAAAATTTACAAAATGAGAAATGGGGCCCCACAGCAGTGTGGATTTGCACATCAGCCCCTGAGGGTTATTAATTTCAGGAAATTGAATATGTGAATAATATTTAAATTCAAACATAGGTATATGTTCAGTTTAATTATTCTAAACCTGTTTGAGATTTGTAGAACCATATGAAGTCTGAATTTAGAGGGGAATAAACTTTTAAACTAAATAAGGTTGCTGTTTTGTGATTTATCCCTGAAATACACTCTTTAGGCATAAAACAATTTAAATGTGTGAAAATGAATCTAAGTCACCATAAAGGGGTAGGGAAAATTTTATAAAGGTTCTGTTTAGGTAATTGGAACAGTAGAATTTTTTGTGTGAATTTAGGTTGCTGTTTTATGGCTGGAAATTAATTTTTAGGCTAGAAAATAATTCTTAAAATGGGTAAAAATAAATTTAAATTGATCCCCATCAGAGAGTAAGTCGAAAGATATTTTATTAGACATTTTAGATCACAACATATTCTGTTTAGGTGATATGTCTTGCTATTTTAATGTTACAGTTCACTTTTAGGTACGGAAAATACATATGAAAATATAGGAAAATAGGTATGCATAATTAGAAAATGTTAAATGAGGTCCTCTAAATCCAAAATATCAAATTGACATTTTGTAGAAGATCTAAAAACCTATTTGGAGTACGAAATTTATCTTTTATGCAAATTCTGTGGCTTAGAAGTATATTACCCAATATAGAAAATCTGTTCAAATTGGAAATTCATATATTGTGCACTTAGAAATCTAAATATTAAATCTAGAGATAATATATATGTTTAAAAGTGCATGTGTGCTTAGAATCAACATATCTAGGGTAAACACAACACTTAAATATGTATATGACTTTCCTATGTATGTATGTGTGGTTTGCATGAGTGGAAATGTGGACTATGGCTTATGCAATGTTGTTTTCTTTTTGCTATGTGTATTGGCATGAGTAGAACCAGCCCCAGAGCAGGTTCTCACCTTTCAAGATCAAGACTTTCCATTCCGAGAGCAACAGGAAGAAGGCAAGTGTACTTGACTACTTTGATCCTATACTATGATGTGTAGTTAGAATTTAATTGCATTGTCAATTTGGAATATGACACCCAAGCTAGCAAGTTTTCCTAGAATTGCATTATCTTGTTTCCTTGTAGCCTTGGGTTGGGAGTTAGTTATTATGTAATTAATTTACACTACTCATGCTTAGCCATGCTTAGAATGGGATATGAGATCATCAATTTGTTTACTTTACCCTAGAATGTGATATTATAAATTATGTAGAGGTAGGGATCTAGGCAAGTTGGATGCTTTGGTTGGTGCTGCGTGCACGAGGCTCGTGTTTGTGTATAGTACTTGCCTGGATCCTAAGGACCGGTTCATGGAGCATGTAACCTGGCTTTACCGTGCCAACCACATGCTGAGATGGGGCAGCTTGGCCAATTAATTAGGCGTATCTCCGGCGTAGCATGGGTGTTTGGATGGTGCAGGGAGTAGGTGTCAGCTGGACTACCATATGAACCGCAAGGCTCAAGAGGGGGCCACTGCAGCGGGGTTGGAGCCTCTTGTATGCTGTTAGGAGTGAAACCTTAGTGGGCCCACGCTCGTCGGAAATCCCTTTGTAAAGGCCTCGTAGTGATCTCATGGCTACACACCTCGGAAGTGTGAATGTGGTTCGTGGCCACTGGCATAATGGAGGTTCTTTTAGTCCATCCGGCAACAGGGGATGAGATCACTACATGTGGGTATAGTGGTGCAAACTCTGCAGAGTCAAAACTGTCATGACAGCCGTGCTCACGGTCAAGAGCAGCTATGACTTATTCATGATTAGAGAATCATGAATTGGGAAGCTGAGGATGTTAAGCGGGGAGCTTAACTATTGAAATGATGTTATGGTTACTTGATATTGATGATGGTTTATGGGAATTGGGACCATTTCACCTATGTAGTAATGTAGGTGCTTAATAAGCTAAGGTGATAGGCATTGGTTGCGTAGTGCTTAACCATGAGTTCATCCTTTCCTTGTTCTAGCCATGCATGACATAACTTTCCCACACTTGCTGAGTACCAACGGTACTCAAGCTTGCTTTTCTGTTGGTTTAAATTGCTGCTCAGGACAAGGGAATGACGTGGTGTTCAATGACCAAGACTTCAGACCCAAAGAAGAATTCTAGGTTCACAGTCCCCCAGGCAACGCCTGTGATGAAGACCACAAGACTTATTGTCCGCTTCTGTTTTATTTACATGTTATGAACATATTATCGTCCATCGAGACGTTATGCTACGTAAGACTTATTTATATTTCGAATACTTGGCTTGTAATATAATGATGCTTCACTATTTGTCGTCACATGTATGATAAAATGATCCTGGCATACATGTGATGTTCACTCGGTCGTTCTTCGGAGACCTGGGTGTGACAAAAGTGGTATCAGAGCCAAGGTTGCCCATAGGAACATGGACCTAGGTACTAATTGACGTATTTAAGGACCCTATGTTCTTAAAAACTATTTTACAAAAGCTGTCGGGTGAAAGTGTCATTTAATGTGGTCACTTTAATTGTTCGTCTTGCCTCAACTTTTATTCAAAATGCAGTCTTTATTTAATTCTTATCTAACTTGATTTTAAAATGCTTTATGTTTTAGATGGTTCGCATGGTCCGCACCGCGCGCAAGTCCACCGGAGGGAGAGTTCCCGTAGGTTCCATTGCCTTGAGGGAGGAGAACCGCCCGGTGATGTACCACTCCTACGGGTTGGCAGTAGGAGGCTTGTTGCGCCGTCTTCGGCGTGTGCTCCACGCCGCCGGCAATGTTGGCAAGCTGATCATACACTACAGCTCCACCAGGACCATCCCTGAGAAGCGTGAAGAATGGAGCTCAGAGATGAGGATTATCCATGACAACCAGCTGCTCAAGATCCACCGCTCTCCAGCTTGTCGGGCGACTCAGGCCGATGCTGAGAAGGATGTCACCTGGGAGGCCATCACCTGCCAGAGTTACATGAACCGTCGCCACCTGGACAGGACTGAGTACATGTATGTCCTCCAGCGTGAGAGTGGCACCGCGGAGTACAAGTACCCTCCGGTGCAGCAGGGGACTTCCCATGAGCACATGGACCTGTGCTTGGAGGATGCAGCTATGCTCAGCACTCGACTACAGCAGTGCCAGCAGGAGGTTCAAGATGTCCGTGACACCCTGAAGGAGACTGAGGCGTTGCTTGGCGCCAGCTTGAGGGCGAGGGAGAGAGGAGATGGGAATGAACTGTGTGTCACCAAGAATGACACCTGGACTCCCGACTCCCCAGACCGCCGGGCGAGCAAGCGTCGCCGCACTTCTCTACCAGCAGCTTCCCCACCTAAAGCGGAATCAGAGGGCAGCCGCAATGATGACGAAGACCACGACGAGTCAGCTCAGTGATACAAATTATTAGAGTCATTTCCCTTATTTTAGAATGTTATCGAGTAGTCGAGTCAAGAACCTATCTATTTGTTTGTTAGTATTTGGTGTGTGACGTGAGTTGTGGAAGCCATGAGCACTTGTCCACAAACTCGTCTTTAAGTTTGCATTTTCTTTTGTGTGTGAACCCTTATGAATCGATAGTGCATTTATTTTCGCATGAGGCATGACGCCTAAAGATCTATGTGGAATCTTCAGAAATTGTCTAAATATTAAGGTCTCAAAAGTTTAAGTTTATACAAGAAATTTGGGAAGTTCATGCGTAATGATTAAAGTTGACATTTGGTTAATCATAATAGATGGCTGGAAGAGGAAGAGGTCGTGGTGCCAACCCCAACAAAAACAACAATGAGGCTGCCGATCCTCGACTTCCTGGAGGGCAAGACAGGGGTGGTCGCCGAGAAAGAGCTGATCCTATCTACCAAATGATCGGCAATAAAAATCAGCTCATTCAGAATTTGACTCAAGTGGTGGCCAACTTACACCAAGCTCCACCCCCACAGGATGCACCACGTCAACCAAGGTTGAGTGAGTTTCTGGGAACTCAACCCCCAAAGTTTGCAAGTGCTGCTGAACCTCTGGAAGCAGATGATCGGCTTAAGACCATTGACAACAAGATGAGGATCATACAATGCCAAGGATATGAGAGGGTGCTGTTTGCCTCTCATCAATTGCATGGACCCGCTGCTGATTGGTGGACCGCATACGTGGCAGCTCATTATGACCCCGAGAACAAAACCTGAGAACAGTTCAAGCGCAGTTTTCGCAACCACTACATACCAAGGGAGAACTCAAGAACAAGAGTAAGGAGTTCTTGGGACTGCAGCAGGGAAACATGACTGTGAGGGAGTACCTCACCATGTTCACCCAACTGTCCCGTTATGCACCGCGGGACATTGAAACTGATGAGCAGAAACAGGACTGCTTTGTGGAAGGACTTACCATGGAAATGCAATGTGCAATGTCCTCCAACGAATATGAAAGTTTCCAAAAGATGGTGGACAGGGCGTTTGTTGTGGCGAGGTAGCTGAATGCCTTGGAGAGAGAAAACAAGAGGAAGATGGGATGGTCACACCAAGCATCAAGCAGCAACACACGTCCACATCTGATGCAGCAACCTGCAGGGCAGACGAGCCATGCTGTGGTACCCTACTCAGCACCAAGAGGATACAACCCGAACTTCAGGCCTCCGTCAGCACCAGTACAGCCGCAGCGTCAGTTTGTGCAGCAGCCACGCCCCACTTATCAAACTCGACCCGCAGGACAAGGACCACAAAACCAACCCCAAGATAACAAAGGCCAGGCACCTAAAGTTGGGGTGCAATGCTTCAACTATGGCGAAGTGGGGCACTACGCTCATAAGTGCCCAAAGAAGAAGCCTATGAAGCCACAGCAGCAGAATGTGATGCGAGGACGGGTGAACCACATGACCATGGAGGAAGCACAAGAGGCACCTGATGTAGTGATTGGTAAGTTCCCTGCAAATTTACACATTGCAGCCATATTGTTCGATTCTGGTGCTACCCACTCATTCATTGCTCAAGGATTTGTTAAGAAGCACGATTTAACAACAACACAATTGAATCATATACTAGCATTGAACTCTCAAGGGGGAGAAATAAGGACAAGACAAGTGTGTCCCAAAGTGAATCTAGACATTAAAGGGGTAGTGTTTTATGCAAACCTCATAGTGATAAACTCACAAGGGATATATATTATTTTGGGTATGGATTGGTTGACCAAACATAAAGGTGTCATCCATTGTTTGACTAGAACGGTGGAACTAACTCACACTAGTGGCACCAAAGTGAAGTTCATAGCTGTACAAGAAACCAAGAGGGACATTAAGCTCAATCAAGTGGAAGTGGAAGTGGAAGAGATAAGGGTTATCAAAGAATATCCGGACGTTTTTCCTGAGGAGTTGCCAGGTATGCCCCCAGATCGTGAAGTTGAGTTCGCGATTGAACTAATGCCTGGAACCACCTCGATATACAAGAGGCCTTACCGGATGGATTCTAAAAAACTAGAAAAGCTCAAAGAACATATCCGGGAATTGACGGAGAAAGGGTATATTCGGCCTAGTTCCTCGCCATGGAGAGCTCCAGTAATATTTGTGTCCAAGAAGGACGGAACCCAAAGGCTATGCATAGACTACCGGGCGTTGAATGAGGTGACCATCAAGAACAAATACCCATTACCCCGCATTGAAGACCTATTTGATCAGTTGAGGGGGGCTTGTGTATTCTCAAAAATTGATCTCAGGTCGGGATATCATCAATTGAAGATAAGATCAACCGACATTCCCAAGACGACTTTCGTATCTCGGTACGGGTTGTATGAGTACACCGTCATGCCGTTCGGGGTAACTAATGCCCCGGCGTACTTCATGTATCTCATGAACAAGGTATTCATGGAGTATTTGGACAAATTTGTGGTGGTTTTCATTGATGGCATTCTCATCTTCTCCAAAGATGAACAGGAACATGAGGGGCATCTAAGACTGGTGTTTAAAAGTTGAGAGAACACCAACTATATGCCAAATTGAACAAGTGTGAGTTTTGGCTGAAGAGAGTTCCCTTCTTAGGACACATAATCTCGGAGGTAGGAATCTCCGTAGATCCTGCCAAGATCGAGGATGTGCAGAAGTGGAAGACCCCTGAAAATGTCGGGGAAATTCAAAGTTTCTTAGGATTGGCTGGGTATTATCGACGGTTCATTGAGGGCTTCTCCAAGATCTCGAGACCCCTCACCAAATTTTTAGAGAAGGGAATCACATTCACGTGGACACCGGAGTGTGAGACATGTTTCCAAGAGCTGAAGAAAAGATTGACAACAGCCCCAGTGCTAGTTATGCCAGACATGCAGAAGAATTTTTTGGTGTATTGCGATGATTCTGGACACGGGTTGGGATGTGTTCTCATGCAAGAGGGGCATGTCGTTTCCTATGCATCCCTGCAGCTCCGAAAACACAAGAAGAACTATCCCACGCATGGCCTAGAGCTAGCCGCAGTGGTCCACGCGCTGAAGCTTTGGAGGCATTACATGATGGGAAAGAGGACAGAGATATATACAGATCATAAGAGCTTAAAGTACATTTTCACACAGCCATACCTCAACCTCAGAAAAAGAAGATGGTTGGAACTAATAAACGACTTTGATGTGGGCATCAACTATCATCCTGGGAAAGCGAACGTCGTGGCTGATGCTTTAAGCCGGAAGGTGCATGTCAACATGTTGAGCTTAAGTGACACGCCTATGGAGTTGAAGGAGGAGATTCCAAAACTCAATCTATGTCTGGTCAATAGTGGTGAGGCCATCGCCATGGAGGTGGACTCCACATTGGAGCAAGACATACGCAACGGTTAGAAGAATGATGAGAAGATACAAGAAATCAGAGAACTCATAAAAGAGAATAAAGCTCCCGGGTTCAGAAAGGATGAACAAGGTACGGTGTGCCATGGGAAAAGAATCTGTGTGCCTTAGGTGAAGGACATACGTGAACTGATTTTGATGGAGGCTCATGATTCCGACTATTCCATTCATCCTAGGAGTACGAAGATGTACCATGACCTAAAGAGCAGATATTGGTGGTATGGCATGAAGCGAGATGTCGTGGAACATGTTGCCCTATGTGACACATGTCAGTTGGTGAAAGAAGAACATCATCGAACCGCGGACTGTTGCAACCACTCAAAGTGCCTGAATGGAAATGGGAAGAAATAGGTATGGACTTCATAGAGGGACTGCCTAGGATCCAATCGGAATATGATTCGATATGGGTCATCATCGACAGACTGACTAAGGTAGCTCATTTCATCCCCGTGAAAGAAAGCTACAGCGGATCCAAATTGGCAGAATTGTACATGTCAAGAATCGTGTGTTTTCATGCAGTGCCAAAGAAGATAGTGTCAGATCGAGGGACACAGTTCACCTCAAGGTTCTGGCAGAAGTTACATGAAACCATGGGAACCCATCTGAATTTTAGTTCCGCCTATCACCCACAGACTGACGGGCAGAGGGAAAGGACCAAACAAATCCTTGAGGATATGCTGAGAGCTTGTGCACTCAAGAACAATAGGAGTTGGGATAAGAATTTACCGTATGCGGAGTTCTCCTACAACAACAGTTATCAGGCTAGTATGAAGATATCACCCTTTGAGGCATTGTATGGGAGGAAGTGCAGAACTCCATTATTTTGGAACCAAACTGGGGAACGCAAAGTGTTAGGGCCCGAGGTACTACAAGAAGCCGAGGCGAAAGTGAGGGAAATCCGCAACAACTTGAGGATAGCCCAGACCCGACAAAAGAGCTATGCCGATGTACGGAGAAGAGAGCTCATTTTCAACGTAGGGGACTATGTCTATCTCAAGGTGTCTCCTATCCGAGGGCTTCGTCGGTTCAAGGTGAAAGGGAAGTTATCCCCTCGATACATCGGACCCTTCCAGATTCTGGAGAGTAAAGGTGAAGTGGCATATCAGTTAGAACTACCGGCTCGCCTATCAGATGTGCATGATGTATTCCATGTGTCACAACTCAAGAAATTCTTAAGAACACCCGAAGAGATGTTACCCATGAATGAGGTGGACGTACGAGAGGATCTTTCATATGCCGAGCAGCCGGTCAAGATCCTAGAGACAATGGAACGCATCACAAGGAATAAAAGAATCCGAATGTGCAATGTGCAGTGGAAGCACCACTCGGAAGCAGAAGCCACATGGGAGCGAGAAGACGAGCTCAAGGCACAGTTTCCGGATCTGTTTTCCTAGAGTCACCAATCTCGAGGACGAGATTTATTTTAAGGGGGGTAGAGTTGTAACACCCCAAAATGTGTTAAAAATGTGAATTTAAAATTTTTGGACGTAATGCATGTGGAGAAAAAATCAAACTCCAACAGGAATTCGAATTTGAATCAAAACAGAAAAAGAAAAAGGAAAAAGAAAAAGAAAAACGGCCAATGGGCCGAAACCCACCTCAGCCGTCCCAGCAACCCACGGCTGTTTTCCCCCTCCTTCTCTCTCTGCCGCGCGGGGCTCGCGTGTCATCCCTTTCCCCCGTCCCCCCCCACAACAGCCACCAATCCTCCCACGCCGATCGCCGCTGCCTCGTCCGTATTCGGCGCCACGAGCCAAGATCTTCGGCCAAGCGGTGCTACACCATCTAAACCGACCCCGCCGCCTCTCCTCATGCCTTTAAACTCAAGAAAACCCCGTCGGTTTCCCCTCACCGCTGCGTTTTCGGCTCCGGTGAGAACCGACGCATCCTCGGCCATTTTCTTCTGATCCTCGTCCGGTCTTTCCAATCTAACATGCGTGGCATGCCCCACCGCCGCTGGGGGGTCCTGCAGGTGAAGGAAACGACGTGTCTTGCGTTCCAGCAGTCGCTCCGACGAGCACCGAGTGCCATTGCCGGACTTCGACGCCGCCGACCGACTTCCAGGGCCTCCGAGTGCAGGAAAATCCCTAGGTGAGCTTCCCCTACCCCTTCGCAGCTGATACGTGCAAAAAGATGCGAGTTCTAATGCATAGCGGCAAAAACCGAGGCTGCACCGGCGAGATCGCCGCCCTCCGCCGCCGCGCGCGCGGGCTGGCTCCGGCCAGGGCGACGTGGCCCCCTGTGGCCCGTCCTTTTAAATCGTGCTGTCCCGAATAGATTTAACCCGTACCGCTTCACGATCTAATATCAGCCCTCCGTTTGAAATCCAATGGCCCATATAAGCCCCGCATATTAAACCCCTAGAAACTTACGCGCCACCCCCTGGGATCTTGGAAAACACGAGCTAGCCCCGGAAACTTATGATCTAGCCCCTGGAACCCCAGAAATTCATGTAAATGCATTTAAAAAACAGTTTTAGCCCCTGGACTTAATAAGAATTAGGAAGACCTCCCCGTTTTGCACACTTAGACCCCTGAAAATTTAGAGAAATGAGAAATGGGGCCCCACAGCAGTGTGGATTTGCACATCAGCCCCTGAGGGTTATTAATTTCAGGAAATTGAATATGTGAATAAGATTTAAATTCAAACATAGGTATCTGTTCAGTTTAATTATTCTAAACCTGTTTGAGATTTGTAGAACCATAAGAAGTCTGAATCTAGAGGGGAAATAAACTTTTAAACTAAATAAGGTTGATGTTTTGTGATTTATCCCTGAAATACACCCTTTAGGCATAAAACAAATTTAAATGTGGGAAAATGAATCTAAGTCACCAAAAAGGGGTAGGGAAAAATTCATAAAAGATCTGTTTAGGTAATTGGAACAGTAGAAATTTTTGTGTGAATTTAGGTTGCTGTTTTATGGCTGGAAATTCATTTTTAGGCTACAAAATAATTCTGAAAATGGGTAAACATAAATTTAAATTGATCCCCATCAGAGAGGAAGTCAAAAGATATTTTATTGGACATTTTAGATCAGAACATATTCTGTTTAGGTGATATGTCTTGCTATTTTAATATTAAAGTTCACTTTTAGGTATGGAAAATAAATCAGAAAATATAGGAAAATAGGTATGCATAATTAGAAAATGTTAAATGAGGTCCCCAAAATCCAACACTTCAAATTGAGATTTCGTAGAAGATCTAAAAACCTATTTGGTGTAGGAAATTTATCTTTTATGCAAATTTTGTGGCTAAGAAGTGTATTACCCAATATAGAAAATCTGTTCAAATTGGAAATTCATATATTGTGTACTTAGAAATCTATATATTAAAGCTAGAGATAATATATATGTTTAAAAGAGCATGTGTGCTTAGAATCAACATATCTAGGTAAACACAACATTAAATATGTGTATGACTTTCCTATGTATGTATGTGTGGTTTGCATGAGTGGAAATGTGGACTAAGGCTTATGGAATGTTGTTTTCTTTTTGCTATGTGTATTGGCATGAGTAGAACCAGCCCTAGAGCAGGTTCTCACCTTTCAAGATCAAGACTTTCCATTCCCAGAGATGCACTAAGAAGGCAAGTGTCCTTGACCACTTTGATCCTATACTAGGATGTGTAGTTAGAATTTAATTGCATTGTCAATTTGGAATATGACACCCAAGCTAGGAAGTTTTCCTAGAATTGCATTATATTGTTTCCTTGTAGCCTTGGGTTGGGAGTTATGTTATTGTCATTCATTTACACTACTCATGCTTAGCCATGCAACGGGGGATGAAATCACTACATGTGGGTACAGTGGTGCAAACTCTGCAGAGTCAAAACTGTCATGACAGCCGTGCTCACGGTCAAGAGCAGCTTGGACTTATTCATGATTAGAGGATGATTTATTGGGAAGCTGAGGATGTTAAGAGGGGAGCTTAACTATTGAAATGATGTTATGGTTACTTGATATTGATGATGGTTTAGGGGAATTGGGACCATTTCACCTATGTAGTAATGTAGGTGCTTAATAAGCTAAGGTGATAGGCATTGGTTGCGTAGTGCTTAACCATGAGTTCAGCCTTTCCTTGTTCTAGCCATGCATGACATAACTTTCCCACACTTTCTAAGTACCAACGGTACTCAAGCTTGCTTTTCTGTTGGTTTAAATTGCTGCTCAGGCCAAGGGAATGACGTGGTGTTCAATGACCAAGACATCAGACCCGAAGAAGGATTCTAGGTTCACAGAGTCCCCCGGGCAACGCCTGTGATGAAGCCCACAAGACTTATTTTCTGCTGCTGATTTATTTACATGTTATGAACATATTATCATCCATCGAGACATTATGCTATGTAAGACTTATTTATATTTCGAATACTTGGCTTGTAATATAATGATGCTTCACTATTTGTCGTCACATGTATGAGAAAAATGATCCTGGCATACATGTGATATTCACTCGGTCGTTTTTCGGAGACCCGGGTGTGACAGAGGTTGAGTTCTTTCGAGGTTGAGGTCATATGATACATTTCTGGAAAGCTTTGGGAGAGCTTTACAACTTTTATGTTGAGGTCCAGAGGTGTTTCTGTAAAATCCCCAAAAATGTGGTAGCAAGAAAATTCAGCTCATGTACACTTATGAAAAATGAGGGGAATTAAAACTTTGAATTATAATGGTGTAAGTTCAAAGTGAGGGTTTAGACTTCCCAAAACTTCCAAACATGGAGATCTAAATGCACAGCTCAAATCTTCATATTCCAAATATTCAACCTTCCAAAATTCAGCTCATTTGGAGGAGTTTTCATATTTGTTTGGGATTAAAAAGAAAAACCCTCTAATCTGAATTTCAAATTCAGTTTCAAATTCCAATCCCCTCAATTTCAAAATTTGGTTTCACAACTGAGTCCTCCACCTTTGAATGAGCAGCCATGCCAAAAATTGGAAACTTTGGAGATGGTTTGCTATATTTTTGAGGCAATACAAAGTGGAGAATTCAAACTCTTTTTCAAATTCAAATGATCAAACCACATCCAAATTCCACACCTGAATTCAAACCCTTTGAATTCAGCAAATTCAAACATAACTCGGGGTGAAAGTCTAGCCTTAAATTTTGAGTTGCTGGATGGAAAAGATCAGAGAAAGTTTGAATAAACAAAGGGGGAAGTGGGCCCAGTGGTCAGTTTCACAGCAGAGCAACCGCATTTGCTTCATTCGGTCGAACAGCGGGAGCGCGCCAGCTCCCGGTTGAACCCGCGCCCGAGGGAGAGCCCGCGCCACCTCCTGCTGCCTCGGTGGCTCGGTTGGATCACGGCAAGGGGTGCGCCGGAGCTGTTTCACTTCTTCCCCTGCTATAACTCGCGCCTCCGCCGTTTCTTTCACCCAGAACACCACCGCCATTCCTCCGAATCACGCCGCAGCTACTGAGCTCGGTTGCTCGAGCGCCCCACAGCGGAAAGCTGCGCCCACAAGTGCACTAGCCATCCAGCACCTCTCCTGTCCTGTCCCGAGCGTGATTGCTCCAGAAATTGGCAAAATAGCCTTGATCCTCGGGTGAACGGGGAAGAACCGAGGAAGGTCACCGTGGACAGCTCACACCGAGCAAGATCACGGCAAAACAAGTCAGCCCCTTGGTGCATCCTCGACCCCAGCTGCTCGAGCCCAAAGCTCAGCCCTGGACGTTGATCATAGCAGAAGAATTCTGGGTTTTTCTCCCGGACGATACAAACTGACCCCGAGGTAGGAAAATGCCAAATTCGTCGTTAATTCGTGTTCTCATTGATTAAAACTGTACCCAAAGCTTCCTAACTACTTGGCGCACTTCCTCCCTCGATTTTAGACCTAGACATGGGGTGTAGAGGGAGAATTTCCACGTCTTGATCAGGGCGCACCGCCGGACTGCCTCGGGCGCACGGTGCCGATAGGGTTCCGGCGATCCTCGATCAGTTTAGACCCCATGTCGAGCTTCTACTCCCTCCACTGGTGCTCTAGAGCCCGAGAACCAATCATTTAGTGGAGGTATGAGGGCTCCCGATTGCACCGGAGTGCAAAACATTGCTGTCACCGGTGCGCGGTGGTTTCCGGTGAACTACGGCCGCCGGCGATCCACCCAAAGTGCTCAGCCCGGTTAATTATGGGGGAGCGGCGAGTTTGATGAAGTTTGGACCATGGGAACAACGTCCCGGCGAGCCTCGCCGGCGTGCGCCGCCGCGGGAGGCGTGGGCAGCGCGAGGAAGACGAAGGAGGGCCGGGTCCCACCGGTCAGCCTCCGTATACGCGCAGGGATCGGTCTGTGCCGCCGGATCCGGTGCGGCTGCGCGGGAGAATAACCCCGTAGCCCCCGGTGTTGCCGAGATATCACTGGTCCGATTTAAAACAGTGGGCCCAGCCCAATTATTTGAAGTTTCTATTAGAGAAATAATTCCAGGAATTAGCTGATCTTTACAAGCCCATAACTTTGTGTAGAAAACTCCAAAAAGGGTGAGACAAATTTTGTTGGATTCCTCATGAGGAGTACTTCACAGAGAAACAAATTGCTTGCTATGGAAATCCACAGGAATTGCTGTAGAATGTTTTTTAGTAAATCCTTTACGGAATTATTACAGGAGCAATTCTTTATGAAATATTCCCAAATTTGGGCAGAAAATCGTCTTCATAGATACAGATCTCCTGTACAAATTTGGGCTTCATTGGAGTTCATTTGCTAGGTCAAATTACCTTCCCAAATTCAGCCTTTATTTGGAAATTCAAATTTAAACAGAAATTGTTCAGAATTCCTGTCCAAACTTCAAAAAGTCATATCTCTCTGATGGTAGCTCCAAAAATGGTGAAACAAATTTTGTTAGAACCATGGAGACTTACCCTAATCAGATCTTCCATTTCAAGCTATGTCAAAGCTCCTGATTTGGGCTCAAAATTCAGATAAGCATTGTACTTGTAGGAATTTTAAAGACTACATTATGCAATGACATGTCTCCAAATTTGGCTCAAATGATACTTAGAGGGTCTAGTATCCACTTTAAAATTCCCAAAGCCAATTAAGGATCTTAAATAGCAGTAGCTATGAATAGAAGTTCAATTCTTATAAATCCTTAATACTTACACATGTATTTTATTATATTTCATAATAGTGACCGAAGTTGAGGACGCACCGGAGCCCTTGGACGTCCTCCCACCAGAAGTTAACTTCTTCTCTGACTCGCGACCAGGAAAGCCCTGGTTTGCACATAAGTACCTGTTATAAAATTCTTTATTTGTATCACTTATGTCTAGAGTGAATGTTTGCATTAGAGTTAAGGTGGTTGAAACCCCACTTGCGTAGCCTTTTAAATCCTATAAAGGGTTGGGTAGTTTACAAACTAGACGAGTAGAGAATGCCATGCTAATGCTTAGGACCTCGGTAGAAGTCGAGTAGTTGGAATCTACTCGCGAGGTAAGGTTTTATCACACGGTTTGGCCAGGATAGAAAATGGCTTAAGAGTTGTGAAAATGAGACCCAGCAGGGGGGATAGGAAGCAGTGAGCGGAGGTCTCACGTGCGTAGCCCTGTTGGTGTCGATTGAGGACCGAGTCGTGTGCGGGCCTGATGAACAAGTTTCGAACAGTATCGGATGGCATACTGAGATAAGCAGGAAATCGATGTAAATGGTTAACCTGGTTGCCAAGGCTTACCCAACCGTAAATAGGAGTGGGTTGAGGGTAGCAAGGTGTAAATCTGCCAGTGGGCACAGTCACGCTCCACGCGGGGACCTCCTGCCCGTTACGGATGGACCGGTTCGGTATTTGGGTTGCCTTTGAAAGGTTGTTGCATACAACAGAGTAGGAAGGGGTGTGGAATCACGCTTCTGAAAGTGGGTGTATGCAACGTGTTGTCCGGGTGTCTCCTGATTGCATTCACCGTCCCTCGCGGTTATTTGAGTACCGCTTGTTCACTGTTTCGTGACGTAGTAAGAAGTGAAGTAAGCCAGTTGAATGATAATATGCTGTGATGATATATTAATGTTTTCGAAACCATGTCTGCTGTAGATGTAGAGCTAATTAAGTTTACTTTCCGCTTTGGGCATCACCACATCGGAGGAAAGCGTTTCTTGTTTGATTGTGGACTTCCGGTGTGAGGGCTGCCTAAGGCACATGAATTTGCTGCTATAAAGCTGAAAGTAATGATCAACTTATAGGTGTGTCTTTGTTGCAAATTCCTTTTCCTATCATACACCTCCCTGCATGTAGAGTTCCATGCCTAGGTCAGACGGTTAAGCCTTGCTGAGCCATCGTGCTTACGGTTGCAATATTTGAGCTGTATGCAGGTGCGAGGACGAGGCGATGCCCCCGTCAGGGTACACGGCCGAGATGGCTCCCTGCACGCCGCCGTGATCTCCGGTTTCATGTTGCTAGTGTGTAGCGTCCCCGGGCTGGACGGCTGCACTTTTGCATAGCTAGGATAAGAGGCTGTATATGTATATTACTTCCGCTGTATGAATAGGTTTTGTAAATAGACTTCCGCTGTTTTATAACAAATGAAAGTTTGTATGTTGTTCTTTATTCTTTTCTTGTGTGCTGTTGGGTGCCGCATCGTATGGCACCAACCTATGCGATCCTGGAGTGGGTGAACCACGGGGTGGTCCCCACAGACGTGGTATCAGAGCCGCATTGGGAATAGCACGCTCGAAAAGAGCCTATTTTAAAAATTTAGAAGTAGTCGAGTGAGGATTAGTCAATAAGCTCACATAAGGTCTATGATAGTAGTAGATATTATGTTGGAAAAGCTAACATATTTGTTATACATTCTGTAACAACGCTCTGACGTCGGGTAAGAGGTAAGGTACGCCACCGCAGGCGGATCAATTGCGGTAACTTGCCATACGAGTAATAGTATGGAATGATATACCGTGGCTTGGCATGGTAGTTAATATGAGTCTATGAACCTCTCAATGGTTCTGAGAGCATATGAAAACGCTGATCTCCGGCGTGCTTTAGGCAAAAGTGAGAATACCCCATCGTGTGCTAAGCAACACGATAGTATGCAACTCTTGAACGTTCAATGTTCAAAGGGCCATACGCAGCGCTCGCCATCGGCGTGCCTCAACGGTCATGAGGCAGTAGGTGGTATCCGTTGGGTTGATAAAATTCCCAACCGTGACGACCCGTTCGCGCTCTACTCGGGTTCCCTGTCGTGTGGTGTGAAAACACGACCATGTACCTTGAGACGTGGCTTGACTCAAGGACTATCCGTATGGCAATGATACGGACCGTATGTTTTTACTACGATATGGAACTGCCTGAAATGTCAAAAACCCTTGTGTGCACAATTATTGGGTGTTCTTCTGCAGGTACATTAACCACGTTAGTGCATGATGTGTAGAAACCGTTTGTGAGTGACGTCTTTAGTTCCACCATTTAAATCGTATATACCGGAATACCGGTTTAGGATTTTTCTTTGGTGAGGAAACGTAGTACCGACTGCATAAAAGTTTATTTTCAAGGAAAAGAGTCAAAATGAAGTTTAGGAATCCATTTAGGAGTTAGTAAACTCCTAGATTGAACTAGGAGTCAATTGGGAGTATAGATTCAGTCTCAAAAACATAGGAATAATCTCCCCTTTTTTCGACAGAAATTTTGCTGAACTTGAACAGGGCATAACTTAAGATTGGTTGAACCAATGGAGGTGTGGGATACCATTCATGAAAGGTTTAGAAGTCCTCTACAACTTTTCTGTAGAGCTCCAGAACATAATCTCCCTCCAAATATGGATGAAAATCTCATAAGAATAGGTACTGCCCAGAAACAGGGCAGACCAAATGCTCTCTGGAATTTCAACCAAAACTCTTAGTTTCACCGTTCGACGTCTAGTGGCTGTTGTAAAACAGCGAGTAGAGTCAAAGGGTTTATGCATTTGACATATCACTTCGAGTTAGTACATGTTTGGGTCCAATACAATAGCGAGAAATCACGCATGCTAACACACTTAACATCCCGTGGTGACCCCGATGGTCGAAATGAACTTTTAACCCATAAAGTTCAATACTTTGGAACTCGATCGTGTGACACGGTCCAGGGATGTATATGTTGCATAAAGTTTATACTTTATCCATATGTGTGACTGTATGCGTACTATTTATTCCATTCTCGCATCACTATTGTATAGACTGGACGAAATAAACCAACATGTGCTGATCGTTTGAATGGTCTGAATGCAGAATGGTGCGGACACATTCAACGCAAGAGGAGGGAGGTCCGAGTCAAGTTCGTGGTGATGAGTCTCCACCTCCGGAGCAAACCACGACGCAGCAGCAACCACCTCCTCCACCGCCAGAACTTCCAAGAAACCTAGCGGAGGTTCTCGCCGAAGTGCTCGGCTCGCGTGACGAGCAAACCGAGTTGCTGCGGATGCTAGAGCAGCAGAATGCGTCCCATCAGCGAGGACGCCAAGACAATGGGCAACGCCAGCCCCAACAAAGTTCGTATTCAGAATTCATGGCGACCCATCCACCGGTCTTCACAGAGGCCGAAGAACCTTTGGAGGCGGACAGCTTTATCCGCACTCTGGAGGCGAAGTTCAGGCTGCTACGATGCACCGAACATCAGAAGGCGCTGTACGCAGCGCAACAGCTTCAAGGAGAAGCCGGTACCTGGTGGGCGAACTACACCGCCTCCTTACCGGCTGGCCATGCCGTCACATGGACGGAGTTCCGGGAGGCGTTCCGCGCCTATCACATACCTCCCGGTGTGATGGAAATGAAGCTCTAGGAGTTCCTGGCGCTACGACAAGGCGAGAAGAGTGCTCATGAGTACTCCAGGTTATTCAACCGGCTGGCGCAGTATGCGCCAGGATTTGTGGGGACGGAAGACAACAAGCGCAACACTTTCTTCCGGGGCCTGAATTCAAAGATGAAGGTCCATCTTGCCCAAAGCAATCGCGGCACATTCAACGACCTAGTTAATGCCGCGATTCTACAAGAGAATGCTCAGCGCGAGCGTGGTTCTGACAAGAGGAAACGCAGCGCGCTGACGAGTAGCAGTGGTGGGACGCCACAGAAATACCGCGTGGTGTATCGCTCACCATCCGGTCAGAGATGGCAGCCACCGGCGTGACCGCCTCAGTTTCGCGGTCGGCAATATAATGCGCCGGGCTTTCGACCGACGTATCCACCACAGCAACAGCAGCAGCAAAGGATGGTCCCGCGTGCGACTCAGTTTCAACAGCGTGCACCGGGATTCCATCCTCAAGTCAGCGGGACCCCGACACCTTACACGTGCTACACGTGTGGCCGTGTCGTGCACATTTCAATAGACTGCCCCGAGCCGTGACAGGGCAGGGGTGCAGCACCATATCAGGGTGCTAATTAACCCCGCAACCAGCCCAAGAAACCAGCACCAAAACACGGCAACGTCCACCACTTAGCCATCGAAGACGTGCCGGAAGGCGAACCCGTCCTCGTGGGTACGTTCTCCTGTTTAGATCATCCCGTAGTCATACTTTATGACTCCAGTGCCACCCATAATTTCATAAGTCAGTCTTATGTTATTAAATATCAACTGCCTATCATTCCCACAAATAATTCATATTTGATATGTTCTCCGGGTGGGAAAATAACAGCTGATAAAATGGTCTATAGAGCACCATTACAATTGGATGGTAACCTATATCCGACTTCTCTAATTATGTTAGAGAGTCAGAAACTTGATGTCATTTTAGGAATGTCATGGCTACATCGCCATGGTGCTGTTCTTGACATCATTGCACGTGTGATTCATCTCAATTCTCCACTTCATGAACCACATGTTCTTACTCTTGACCGATTGGTTCAAGAAGCTCCAGCCACATATAATACGGAAGCCACAAAACTTGAGGATATTCATGTGGTCCATGAATACCCGGATGTCTTTCCAGATGATCTCCCGGGCATGCCACCCGAAAGGGATGTCGAGTTCAATATTGAACTTGTACCTGGGACGACGCCGATATCATGGAGACCGTGTAAAATGGCTCCGAATGAGCTGGCTGAACTGAAGGAGCAGCTCAACGAATTGATGAAGAAGGGTTTCATTCGACCGAGTTCCTCGCCATGGGGATGCACGGCGCTGTTTGTGAAGAAAAAGGATGAAACCTTGAGGTTGTGTGTGGACTACCGACCTCTCAACGCCGTCATCATCAAGAATAAATATCCACTGCCCCGCATCGATATATTATTCGATCAACTTGTGGGTGCAAGTGTGTTTTCAAAGATGGATCTTCGCTCCGGATATCATCAAATCAAGATCCGGGCAGAAGATATTCCAAAGACGGCCTTCTCGACGAGATATGGGTTGTATGAATACCTCGTCATGTCCTTTGGTCTCACCAACGCCCCGGCACACTTCATGTATCTTATGAACTCAGTGTTCATGCCGGAGTTGGACAAGTTTGTGGTGGTGTTCATAGATGACATCTTGGTCTACTCCAAGTCAGAGGAAGAACACGCCAAACACTTGCATATCGTACTTCAACGATTGCGAGACCATAAGCTTTATGCCAAGTTCAGCAAGTGCGAATTTTGGATCAGCCAAGTGCCATTCCTTGGTCACATTATTTCTGCAGAAGGCATTGCAGTTGATCCAAGCAAAATCGAACAAGTGCTGAAATGGAAATCCCCCACATCAGTCCACGAGGTCAGGAGTTTCCTCGGGTTAGCAGGATATTACCGGAGATTCATACCGAACTTCTCCAAGCTTGCTAAGCCGATGACTGAACTGTTGGAGAAGGGGATCAAATATGTTTGGAGCTCAGCTTGTGAAGAAGCTTTCCAGGCATTAGTGAAGTATCTTACAACAGCCCCGGTGTTAGCTCAACCGGATACAACCAAGCCCTTCGACGTATATTGTGATGCGTCCGGCATTGGGCTTGGCTGTGTATTGATGCAAGGAGGAAGAGTGGTCGCCTATGGCTCACGCCAACTTAGTAACCACAAGCAGCACTACCTGACTCATGATCTTGAGCTCGCTGCTGTGGTATTAGCCTTGAAAATGTGGAGGCACTATTTACTCGGGAACTTAGTGCACCTCTACACCGACCACAAAAGTCTGAAATATATATTCACTCAAAAGGAGTTCAATATGCGGCAACGGAGATGGTTAGAGTTGATCAAGGACTATGAGATCGAGATTCACTACCATCCCGGGAAGGAAAACGTGGTTGCCGACGCTTTGAGCCGCAAATCTCATGTCCACAATCTGTCCATCACCCCATTTGAAGAGGAGGAACCGAGTCTGTACTTGGTTCCATATGGGGCATTGTATAATCTTGCTCTCGTCCCTACAATACGAGAGGAGATTATGGAAGCACAGAAGAAGGACATGGGGATGTCACACATTCGGAGAAGGATGAAGAATGGCGAAATGAAATGCTTCCGAAGAGATGATAATGGTACACTATGGTTTAAAGACCGTATAGTGGTACCCCGTGACATGAAGCTTCGGAAGAAGATCTTGGACGAAGCTCATTTGTCCAAGTATTCTATTCATCCGGGCAGCAACAAGATGTTCCAGAATCTGAAAACCAGGTTTTGGTGGACACGGATGAAGAGAGAGATCGCGAAGTACGTATCCGAATGTGATACGTGTCGGCGGGTGAAAGCCGATCATATGCGAAAAGCCGGACAGCTGCAACCATTAAACATTCCGGCGTGGAAGTGGGAGGATATCAGCATGGACTTCATAGTCGGATTACCTCTCACGTCTCACAAACATGACTTGATTTGGGTGATAGTCGATCGACTAATGAAGTCGGCTCATTTTATTCCCATACATACGGGCTACGTGGCCAGGAAATATGCGGAGCTGTACGTTGCAAGGATATTGTGCTTGCACGGTGTTCCCCGCTCCATTATTTCAGATCGTGGTGCACTGTTCATTTCTCGGTTTTGGGAGCAGTTGCACACATCCTTGGGGACCAAACTGATCCAAAGTTCCGCGTATCACCTGCAGACGGATGGTCAAACCGAACGGGTGAACCAAGTGTTGGAAGACATGCTACGCGCTTGTGCCATCCACCTCGGCAAGAATTGGGACGATCATTTGCCGTTCGTGGAGTTTTCTTACAACAATGGCTATCAAGCTAGCATCAAGATGGCGCCGTATGAATCTCTCTACGGCCGGAAATGTTGCACACCTCTCATCTGGTGCGAGTCCGGCGAGCGGGTTATCTACGGCATTGAACTTGTGAATGAGGCTGAAGAACGAGTGTGAGTAATACAAGACAATCTCAAGGCTGCTCAATCTCGTCAGAAGAGCTATGCAGATAAAAGACGCCGCCCTCTCCACTTCGACATCGGGGACCATGTTTATGTCCGTGTGTCTCCGATGAAGGGAGTTCACCGTTTCGGAGTGAAGGGTAAACTTGCGCCGCGGTTCATTGGTCCGTTCGCCGTCATTGAAAAATGCGGACCCATGGCCTATCGCTTGGAGTTACTGGCGTCGCTCGCAGGGATTCGCAACGTCTTCCATATCTCTCAGCTGAGGAAGTGCCTCAAACCCTCAGCTGAAATCCGCACTGAAGACATATAAGTTCTCCAACCGGACCTCACGTACACGGAGTATCCAATCCGGATTATCGATGAAAAGGCTCGAGCCACAAGAAACCGAACCTTATGGTTCTACAAGGTCTTGTGGAGCAACCATACCGCTGATGAGGCGACATAGGAAAGCGAGGAATATCTACGAACGAATTATCCGGACTTGCTATCATCATATACCCGGTAAAGTTTCCCAACTTTGTTTTCCTTTGGAATCTCGGGATGAGATTCTTTTTAAGGGGGGAGGGATGTAAAATCCCCAAAATGTGGTAGCAAGAAAATTCAGCTCATGTACACTTATGAAAAATGAGGGGAATTAAAACTTTGAATTATAATGGTGTAAGTTCAAAGTGAGGGTTTAGACTTCCCAAAACTTCCAAACATGGAGATCTAAATGCACAGCATGGATCTTCATATTCCAAATATTCAACCTTCCAAAATTCAGCTCATTTGGAGGAGTTTTCATATTTGTTTGGGATTAAAAAGAAAAGCCCTCTAATCTGAATTTCAAATTCAGTTTCAAATTCCAATCCCCTCAATTTCAAAATTTGGTTTCACAACTGAGTCCTCCACCTTTGAATGAGCAGCCATGCAAAAAATTGGAAACTTTGGAGCTGGTTTGCTATATTTTTGAGGCAATACAAAGTGGATAATTCAAACTCTTTTTCAAATTCAAATGATCAAACCACATCCAAATTTCACACCTGAATTCAAACCCTTTGAATTCAGCAAATTCAAACTTAACTTGGGGTGAAAGTCTAGCCTTAAATTTTGAGTTGCTGGATGGAAAAGATCAGAGAAAGTTTGAATAAACAAAGGGGAAGTGGGGCCCAGTGGTCAGTTTCACAGCAGAGCAACCGCCTTTGCTTCATTCGGTCGAACAGCGGGAGCGTGCCAGCTCCCGGTTGAACCCGCGCCCGAGGGAGAGCCCGCACCACCTCCTGCTGCGTCGGTGGCTCGGTTGGATCACGGCAAGGGGTGCGCCGGAGCTGTTTCACTTCTTCCCCTGCTATAACTCGCGCCTCCGCCGTTTCTTTCGCCCAGAACACCGCCGCCATTCCTCCCGATCACGCCGCAGCTACTGAGTTCAGTTGCTCGAGCGCCCCACAGCGGAAAGCTGCGCCCACCAGTGCTCTAGCCATCCAGCACCTCTCCTGTCCTGTCCCGAGCGTGATTGCTCCAGAAATTGGCAAAATAGCCTTGATCCTCGGGTGAACGGGGAAGAACCGAGGGAGGTCACCGTGGACAGCTCACACCGAGCATCATCACGGCATAACAAGTCAGCCCCTCGGTGCGTCCTCGACCCCAGCTGCTCGAGCCCAAAGCTCAGCCCTGGACGTTGATCATAGCAGAAGAATTCCGGGTTTTTCTCCCGGATGGTACAAACTGACCCCGAGGTAGGAAATTGCCAAATTCGTCATTAATTCGTGTTCTCATTGATTAAAACTGTACACGAAGCTTCCTAACTACTTGGCGCACTTCCTCCCTCGATTTTAGACCTAGACATGGGGTGTAGAGGGAGAATATCCACGTCTTGATCAGGGTGCACCGCCGGACCGCCTCGGGCGCACGGTGCCGATAGGGTTCCGGCGATCCTCAATCAGTTTAGACCCCATGTCGAGCTTCTACTCCCTCCACTGGTGCTCTAGAGCCTGAGAACCAATCATTTAGTGGAGGTATGAGGGCTCCCGATTGCACCGGAGTGCAAAACATTGCTGTCACCGGTGCGCGGTAGTTTCCGGTGAACTACGGCTGCCGGCGACCCACCCAAAGTGCTCAGCGCGGTTAATAATGGGGGAGCGGCGAGTTTGATGAAGTTTGGACCACGGGAACCCCGTCCCGGCGAGCCTCGCCAGCATGCGCCGCCGCGGGAGGCGCGGGCAGCGCGACGAAGACGAAGGAGGGCCGGGTCCCACCGGTCAGCCTCCGCATACGCGAGGGGATCGGTCTGTGGCGCCGGATCCGGTGCGGCTGCACAGGAATAACCGCGTAGCCCCCGGTGTTGCCGAGATATCACTGGTCCGATTTAAAACAGTGGGCCCAGCCCAATTATTTGAAGTTTCTATTAGAGAAATAATTCCAGGAATTAGCTGATCTTTACAAGCCCATAACTTTGTGTAGAAAACTCCAAAAAGGGTGAGACCGATTTTTTTGGATTCCTCATGAGGAGTACTTCACAGAGAAACAAATTGCTTGCTATGAAAATGCCCAGGAATTTCTGTAGAATTGTTTTTATTAAATATTTAGGGAATTATTACAGGAGCAATTCTTTATGAAATATTCCCAAATTTGGGCAGCAAATCCTCTTCATAGATACTGATCTACAGTAAAAATTTGGGCTTCATTGGAGTTCATTTGCTAGGTCAAATTACCTTCCCAAATTCAGCCTTTATTTTGAAATTCAAATTTAAACAGAAATTGTTCAGCACTCCTGTCCAAACTTCAAAAATTCATATCTCTCTGATGGTAGCTCCAAAAATGGTGAAACAAATTTTGTTAGAACCATGGAGTCTTACCCTAATCAGATCTTCCGTTTCTAGCTATGTCAAAGCTCCTGATTTGGGCTCAAAATTCAGATAAGCATTGTACTTGTAGGAATTTTAAAGACTACATTATGCAATGAAATGTCTCCAAATTTGGCTCAAATCATCCTTAGAGGGTCTAGTATCCACTGTAAAATTCCCAAAGCCAATTAGGATCTTAAATAGCAGTAGCTATGAATAGAAGTTCAATTCTTATAAATCCTTAATACTTACACATGTATTTTATTACATTTCATAATAGTGACCGAAGTTGAGGACGCACCGGAGCCCTTGGACGTCCTCCCACCAGAAGTTAACTTCTTCTCTGACTCGCAACCAGGCAAGCCCCAGTTTGCACTTAAGTACCTGTTATAAAATTCTTTGTTTGTATCACTTATGTCTAGGGTGAATGTTTGCATTAGAGTTAAGGTGGTTGAAACCCCACTTGCATAGCCTTTTAAATCCTATAAAGGGTTGGGTAGTTTACAAACTCGATGAGTAGAGAATGCCATGCTAATGCTTAGGACCCCGGTAGAAGTCGAGTAGTTGGAATCTACTCGCGAGGTAAGGTTTTATCACACGGTTTGGCCAGGATAGAAAATGGCTTAAGAGTGGTGAAAATGAGACCCAGCAGGGGGGATAGGAAGCAGCGAGTGGAGGAATCACGTGCGTAGCCCTGTTGGTGTTGATTGAGGACCGAGTCGTGTGCGGGCCTGATGAACAAGTATCGAACAGTACCGGATGGCATACTGAGATAAGAAGGAAACCGATGTAAATGGTTAACCTGGTTGCCGAGGCTTACCCAACCGTAAATAGGAGTTGGTTGAGGTTAGCAAGGTGTAAATCTGCCGGTGGGCACAGTCACGCTCCACGCGGGGACCTCCTGCCCGTTACGGATGGACCGGTTCGGTATTTGGGTTGCCTTTGAAAGGTTGTTGCATACAACAGAGTAGGAAGGGGTGTGGAATCACGCTTCTGAAAGTGGGTGTATGCAACCTGTTGTCCGGGTGTCTCCTGATTGCAATCACCTTCCCTCACGGTTAGTTGAGTACCGCTTGTTCACTGTTTCGTGACGTAGTAAGAAGTGAAGTAAGCCAGTTGAATGATAATATGCTGTGATGATATATTAATGTTTTGGAAACCATGTCTGCTGTAGATGTAGAGCTAATTAAGTTTACTTTCCGCTTTGGGCATCACCACATCGGAGGAAAGCGTTTCTTGTTTGATTGTGGACTTCCGATGTGAGGGCTGCCTAAGGCATATGAATTTGCTGCTATAAAACTGAAAGTAAGGATCAACTTATAGGCGTGTCTTTGTCGCAAATTCCTTTTCCTATCATACACCTCCCTGCATGTAGAGTTCCATGCCTAGGTCAGACGGTTAAGCCTTGCTGAGCCATCGTGCTCACGGTTGCAATATTTGAGCTGTATGCAGGTGAGAGCTATGAGGAGGGTTCCGAGGACGAGGCGATGCCCCCGTCAGGGTACACGGCCGAGATGGATCCCTGCACGCCGCCGTGATCTCCGGTTCAATGTTGCTAGTGTGTATCGTCCCCAGGCTGGACGGCTGCACTTTTGCATAGCTAGGATGAGAGGCTGTATATGTATATTACTTCCTCTGTATGAATAGGTTTTGTAAAAAGACTTCTGCTGTTTTATAACAAATAAAAGTTTGTATGTTGTTCTTTATTCTTTTCGTGTGTGCTGTTGGGTGCCGCATCGTACGGCACCACCCTAAGCGATCCTGGAGTGGGTCAACCACGGGGTGGTCCCCACAGTTTCATCCCTTAACCAATCAAAAAATGCAGTAGAGTTGAAACTGTCCAGAAAACAGGGCAGAGCAAATACTCTCTGTAACTCTCTGTAAATTGAGCATAACTTTATGCATAAAAATCCAAAAATAGAAAATGAGGTAGTTCTGAAAAGTTCATGAGATGGGTTACAACTTTGTAACAGAAAGTTTTGTCATATTGGGAGCAGAATTAACTGGAATTCTTGGAACAAATCAGTACCTCAAGCAGGGAAGTGCTGTCCAATTTTCTCCAGAAATTCTTTCAACTTCGACATCTCATAACTTTTGAACCAGGACAGATCTTAGGCCAAGCAAATACTTTCTGGAAAGCTATTAAAGTTAGCTTTAACTTTGATGTTTATCTCAAGAATTGGTTTTGCTTTAGCATGGCCTAAATCAAGTTGAAATGGTAACTGGTCAGGGCTGTCATGTTGGACAGCAGATCAGCAGTCAAATTTGTTTAAATTTGAACTATGATTCCATGTCTTATGAGTTCAATGACACGTTTTATGTTATAACTCAATGGTTTACTGTTCAAATAAATATTTGACATTTCTCAAATATGTTTTTACAGATGACAGCGGATAGACAGTTGGAGAACGGGAGGATGGTGTCCCACTGTTCTCACCGCAGCGGCTATTCGGAAACGTTGAGGCAAATGCTTCAGTATTTCCGGTATGATAAGATGCCGCAGTACGTTGCCAAATAAGAAGGCGAGGAGGGGAACAAGACGTGGACGATCCATGTCGAAGTTCCTGCAGGGTCTACGCCACCCGGTTGGGTGCCGTTCACCGTTACTGCGAGAGGTAGACAGCCGGAGGGAATGTGGCAAGTGGCAGCCCGCGACACCATGTCGCGTTTCTGCCAGCTACATGTGAGAGCTATGGAGGGCACTCCACACGTGCTGGTTCCGGTGGAGGGACAGGCTGATCATGTGTTGGGGCAAAGGTACATGGAGGCAACAAATCCGGGTTGCCCAAGGTACAACCCTGCGGAAGCGAACCTCAGCCTCCAGATGAGGGCGGGAAAGGCCATAATGGACAGCCAAGCTGCTCATACGGAGTGTCTCGCCACAAGGATCAAAGAGAGCACAAGCCGCAGAGACCATTTCGAGAGTGCTTACAGCGCACTCCGCAATGTGCTCCTTCCGATGATCAAGCGACTGAATGGACAGCATAATCAGTTGCATCGTCTGAAGAAGGCGAAGAAGAAAAGCCGCGTCGATATCACGGCTTTGCAAGAGCAAGTGCAGGCTCTGACCCAGCAGAACGAGGTTCTTACTCAAGAGCGGGATGACGCTATTGAGGAAGGGCAAGGCTGGGAAGAAGACTACAACCAGGCCATGGACGAGGTACACGCATTGCAGGACCTCGTACCTCCGGCATTGGCCATACCGGTGGTCTTGGGTCTTCCGGCAATGGGAAAACCTGAGATGGGAGAGGAGGTTGTAGATCCAGAGCCACCAGCAGAGGTACCGGAGGAGGACGACCCACAGGAGGTCGAGTTCTACTCCGAGTAGGGGGTTACCATTGCCAAGTAGGGCAACCAGAGTGGAGTAACCCAAACTTTTGTAACCAGTGACATGTCGTGTAGGCAGTAGTGTATGCATAGGTAGTGACGACATGAGCACGATTTCTCGGAGACCCGAGAATAATGTATCTTGTATAAAGTTTATTCTTTATCAATATATGTGAATGTTGTGCAAATTATTCATGTGTCGCTTCAATACCTACTGTTTCATATGGAATTTTTAAGTATGACATGTGCTGATCGCTGCTGTTTTGAATTTCAGAATGACTCGTACTCGTTCCAACCCAGACGTTGGGTGTTCTAGTCAAGGGGGAGAAACCTCCCAACAGCCTCCCGAGGACTCCTCGGGACAGCAACAGCAACAGCAGCAACAACAACAACAAACACCGCCGCCACCACCGCCAACGGTTACATTGGCTGACATCGTTGCGGCAATGGCGGGTTCTCATCAGCAGCACACGGAGTTGCTGCAAACTCTTATTGCGAATACGTCTCAACCAAAGAGGCGTCAAGATTGTGAGGAGCGCCAACAGAGCTCCTACTCCGACTTTCTAGCAACTCATCCCCCGGTATTCTCAAGGGCGGATGAACCCCTCGATGCGGACAACTGGCTCCGCACTATGGAGATGAAGTTCGGGCTGCTCTAAGCGAGTGAGCAGCGCAAGACTCAGTTCGCGGTCCAACAGCTCCAAGGATCCACGAGCGCGTGGTGGGCAAACTACTGTGCTTCACAGCCCACCGACCGAGTTATGACCTAGACGGAGTTCCGGACGGCCTTCAGGGCCTATCACATACCGCCGGGTCTCACGAAGAGGAAGACGCAGGAGTTCTTATGCCTGCAACAAGGGAAAGGAACAGGCTGGAATACTCCAGGACGTTCAACGATCTCGCGCTCTACGCGTCGTATCACGCCGATACTGACGAGAAGCGGCGGGATCACTTCTACCAGGGGCTTAACCCGCTCCTGAAAGACAAGTTGGCGATGTTCAATCACGGCAGCCTCAACGATATAATTGATGCTGTGATTGTTCAGGAGGACTCCGGCAAGGAGTTAGCGGCGGCGGAAAGGAAGCGAGGCGTACCGCAAAGCAGCGGAGAAGGAAGTGGTCCTTCTCAGAAATATAGGATGGTGAATCGCCCACCATCGGGTCCACGCTGGCAGCCACCACAAAGGCCAATGCCGTTCCGCAGTCGGCCAGATTCTTCACAAGCATTCAGGCCGGCACTGCCAGCACCACCTCCACAACAACAACAGCATCTGTGGGCGATGCCGCGTGCGTATGCACCTCAGCAGCGCATGCGGGGCTTTCGTCCCCCATGTACCGGACAAGCAGCGGCCACATGCTACAAATGTGGTCATCCAGGACACTTCGCCAGCAGTTGCCCTGAGAGGCAAGGCGGCGGAGTTGCACCGCAACTTCCAGGGAGGAATCAGCCCTGGAACCCTACTAATGCGTGGCGGGCAAACCCTAGGCCCGGCACCGTCCACCAACTTGCCATAGAGGACGTGCCAGAGGGAGAGCCAATCCTTGCGGGTATGTTCCAACTCCACCAGCATCCCCCCATAGTATTATTTGATTCAGGTGCCACGCATAGCTTTATTAGCCAGGCTTTCATTGCTAAATACAGCTTGCCAATACTACCCACCGATAGTCCATATTTGATTTGTTCACCGGGTGGGAAGATTTCAGCAAGCATGATGGTCCCAAAAGCGCCATTATGGTCTCTCATAATTTTAGAGGGACAAAAGGTCGATGTCATCTTAGGGATGTCGTGGTTAACCCGCCACGGTGCTGTTTTAGACACCGTCCTCCGAATTGTGCACTTGAACTCAAACGTGCACGAACTTCATTCCTTATTTCTGGACAGTCCAGAAATAAAACTTCCAAGTATCTATCAATCCACAACCATCAGATTGGAAGACATTCCAGTGGTCTGAGAGTTCCCTGACGTGTTCCCGGATGATTTACCGGGGATGCCACCCGACAGAGAGGTTGAGTTCAAGATTGAACTTGCACCGGGAACCATGCCAATATCCCGAAGGCCGTACAAGATGGCGCCCAAGGAGTTGGCTGAACTGAAGAACCAGCTAACGGATCTGCAAAGATCTTCTCCAAGATGGACTTAAGATCCGGGTACCATCAGATTAAAATACGGGCTGAGAATATTCCGAAGACGGCTTTCTCGACGAGGTACGGACTTTATGAGTACCTGGTCATGTCCTTCGGCCTCACCAATGCTCCAGCTCACTTCATGTATTTGATGAACTCGGTATTCATGCCGGAGCTGGACAAGTTTGTCATGGTCTTCATCAACGACATACTGGTATATTCCAAGTCGGAGGAAGATCACAAGAAGCATCTGCGTATAGTCTTGCAACGGCCGCGGGATCACAAGCTATACGCGAAATTCAGCAAGTGTGAATTCTTGATATCGCAAGTGCCTTTTCTCGGGCATATCATCTCAGCGGAGGGTATCGCTGTAGACCCGAGTAAGATCACACAAGTGCTGAATTGGAAATCCCTGAGAACTGTTCACGAGGTACGGAGTTTCCTCGGACTCGCGGGATATTATCGGAGGTTCATTCCGAACTTCTCAAACATTGCCAAGCCTATGACAGAGCTGCTGAAGAAGGCTACCAAATATGTTTGGAGTCCAGCATGTGAAGCAGCATTCAAGGCATTAGTGAAGCACCTAACATCAGCACCGGTTTTTGTGCAGCCAGACACAACAAAACCGTTAGATGTGTACTGCGATGCATCCAGCATTGGGCTCGGATGTGTGCTGATGCAAGACCGAAGGGTGGTCGCGTATGGATCATGGCAGCTCAGAAACCATGAGCAGAATTATCCAACTCACGACTAGGAGCTCGCTGCCGTGGTACTTGCACTTAAAATGTGGAGGCACTACCTACTCGGTAACCTCGCACATTTATATACCGACCACAGAAGCCTCAAGTACATATTCACTCAGAAGGAGCTGAACATGAGGCAACGACGATGGTTAGAGTTGATAAAGGATTACGAAATAGAGATCCATTATCACCCCGGCAAGGCAAACATAGTGGCAGATGTGCTGAGCCGCAAGTCACACGTCAACAATCTGATCATCACACCGTTGGAAGAGAGCAAACCACCACTGCATGTGATTCCACGCGGAGCTCTCTAAAATTAGCTTTGATCCCCACCATCCGTGAAGAGATAGCGGCTGCTCAGAAACATGACAAGGGCATGTCGCATTTGCGGAGACGTATTGATAGTGGGGAGCTGAATTGTTTCCAGAAGGACGGAGACGTCGTCCTATGGTTCAAGGACCGGATCGTCGTACCCTGTAACCCGGAGTTACCGAAGAAAATCTTTGATGAGGCTCACTTGTCAAAGTTTTCTATTCACCCCGGCAGCAATAAAATGTATCAAGAACTCAGAAGCAAGTTTTAATGGATACGGATGATGCAGGAGAACGCAAAATACGTGTCCGAATGTGATACATGTCGAAGGGTGAAGGCAGATCATATGCAGAAACAGGGACTTCTACAACCACTGGGCGTTCCTGCCTGGAAATGGGAAGATGTGAGCATGGACTTCATCGTCGGTTTACCCACTTCTTTTCAGAAACATAATTCTGTGTGGGTGATCATCGACCGACTCACGAAAGTGGCCCATTTCATCCCGGTCAACACCAACTACATCGCCAAGAAGTATGCTGAACTGTACATCTCACGGATCCTATGCCTGTACGGCGTACCCCGTACCATCATATCGGATCGGGGCACTTTATTTGTGTCCCGTTTCTGGGAGCAGCTACGTGCTGCATTGGTAATCTGTTGTTCACCGTACCACCCGCAGATGGATGGGCAAACCGAGCGGGTAAATCAGATTCTAGAAGATATGCTACGAGCTTGCTCTATCAACCACGGCAAGAATTGAGATGATCACTTGCTGTTAGCCAAGTTCTCGTACAACAATGGGTACCAAGCCAGCATCAAGATGGCGCCTTACAAGGCGCTATACGGGAGGAAATGCCGCACCCCATTGAATTGGTGTGAGTCTGATGAAAGGGTTACCTTCGGGGTTGATCTTGTCGACAACGCGGAGGAAAAGGTTCGGCTGATCCAAGCGAACCTAAAAGCCGCCCAATCCTGACAGAAACAGTATGCGGACCAGAGAAGGCGCTCACTACAATTTGAAGTCGGGGATCACGTATACCTACGTGTGTCTCCAATGAAGGACGTGAACAGATTTGGGGTGAGAGGAAAATTGGCACCCCGATTCATCGGTCCATTTCAGATTATCGAAAGACGTGGGTCAGTAGCATACCGGCTGAATTTACCAGAAGCACTTTCCGGTGTGCACGATGTCCTTCACATCTCCCAGCTGAGGAAGTGTCTTAAGCTATCAACTACCATTCAGCTGGAGGACATTGAGGAACTGAAACCGGATCTCACGTATCGGGAGGAACCGGTTCAGGTTATTGATGAAAAGGCCCGAACCACACGCAACTGTATGTTGTGGTTCTACAAAGTCCTATGGAGGAATCACTCCGTGGATGAAGCGACATGGGAGAGCAAAGGATTTCTTCGCGCTAACTACCCCGACTTTTTCACGTCGCATATACGGTAATTTTTCCACCGTCCTCTTTCTCATTTTCACCTTATAATCTCGGGACGAGATTCTTTTAAGGGGGGAGGAATGTAAGGGCCTCAGTTTTTGACATATAATTAAAGTTTTCATCACCACACACACACCTCATTTGAAGAAAGTTGATGAACACATTTCAAGAGTGAGTAACCATCATCAACATGATCATTAGAGAACAAACTCACACAATGCAAAAGTGGCATTTCCCACATGCATCATCTAGGGGCTGGGCATATGAAAACTCCTACACCTTGCCAAGTTTCACCCAAATTCAAAACCTTGTTGAAGTCCTTTTGGGTATAGCTAGAAAGAGGGTGGTTTGAACTCAAATTCAAATTCAAACTGTTTTCACCCCATGAATTCAGAAGTGGGAGTCATATTCTTACTCAGCACATTTTTGTGAGCTCACACACCAATTTTCACTCTATTTAGAGTTGAGCTTGACATAAGCTAAGTGTAGCAAATTCAAACCTTATTTGAATTTCAAACTACATGTGTGCTGAAATTTAGTCAAACCCAAACCAATTTGAATTCTACCCCACTCAAATGGCTCAGGGGTAGATAATTCAAATCACCATGGGTATTGTGGGGATTACTATTTACAACAGTAAGATGGAGTTAATCTCAGAGGTTAAAATGGAGGTGGGACCTACCTGTCATAGAGTGACTGCTCAAAAACTTGCACCTGAAGCAGTGGACTTTGCCTCTGTCTGTTAAACGCCACCGAAGGCTGCTCGTGCGCCACCAAGGGGAGCCAGCGCCACGAGCTGCTTCACGCCTCAACGCGCGAGCCCAGGGTCAGTTCCGGGGACTTCTTAGGGCGCACCATGCGCTCCACCGAAGCGACCATCGCTCGTGTTCTTCTCCCATGCAAACACCGAGTTTCTCTGCCTTCCGCCTCTCTGTTCGATCGAGAAACCACAAAAACATCGCGCCCTCTCCTCCCCCGAGCGGCTAGGAAGCACCCTGAGGTCAACCTCCACTTCCCCGACGCCAAAAACCCCGAGGTCCGGCCTCCCTTGCCCGAGAACGATCGCCACAGCGGCGACCAAACCTCAGCCGAAGGTCGGGCGCTCGTGGTCAGCGTTCCACAGGGGCTTTCACGGGCCAGAAAGAGCGGCAACGGAAGCGCGCGGCCACCGTGTTGCTCTCCTCCAATTTCTGAAGCAAACCGTGAAACATCCACCGCGAATTTCCAGATTTTGCTAAGGCGGCCTCAACCCGAGCTTCCGGTACGGTTTCTTCAAATTACTGCCCTCTGATCCTTCTTAGGTTATCAAATGTTGCACATAGACGCTGGACTAGCCGGCGATCATTTTCCTTTTAGCATCCGTTGCATGAAACCGGCTAGGAGTGACAGATTTTGAGCTCGATCAAAGGCGTACATGGCGGGCACGATCGGTCGCACGGTGCCGACCAACTTACCACCATTTTTGAACACCTTTGAGGCCTTGTCGAGCTTCCCAGAAGTGTACTGATGCTGTAGAGCCGTTTGTTCCAGGTCTTGGCAGGTTAGAACCCACGGCCGACGGCGCCGAACCTCAACCGAGGCAGCCGCATGTCACCGGGGTATTTCCGGTCACCGCCAGCTTGAACTGACCCCACAGACGTGTTCCTCGACATCGATAACCCCCTGGCAGCGAGTTTCAGACCGTGTGGCGGCCGGCAGCGGCAATCCGGCGGGCTGCGGTTCTGCTCCGGCGAGGGGAGGCGGCGCGCGCGAGGGAGCGTCGGTAGGTAGAAGAAGTCGGGTGGTCCACGTGTCAGCAGCTCGGATTTTAAATCTGGGATCAGTCTGCTGTGGGGACCACCCCATGGTTCACCCACTCCAGGATCGCATAGGGTGGTGCCGTACGATGCAGCACCCAACAGCACACACGAAAAGAATAAAGAACAACATACAAACTTTTATTTGATATAAAACATCGGAAGTCTTTTTACAAAACCTATTCATACAGCGGAAGTAATATACATATACGGTCTCTCATCCTAGCTATGCAAAAGTGCAGCCGTCCAGCCCGGGGACGCTACACGCTAGCAGCAAGGAACCGGAGAATCACGGCGGCGTGCAGGGCTCCATCTTGGCCGTGTACCCTGACGGGGGCATCGCCTCATCCTCGGAACCCTCCTCTTAGCTCTCACCTGCATACAGCTCAAATATTGCAACCGTGAGCACGAAGGCTCAGCAAGTCTTAACCGTCAACCCTAGGCATGGAACTCTACGTGCAAGGATGTGTAAGGTAGGAAAGGATTTTGCAATAAAGACACGCCTATAAGTTGATCCTTACTTTCAGTTTTTATAGCAGCAGATTCATGTGCCTAAGGCAGCCCTCACATCGGAAGTCCACAATCAAACAAGAAACGCTTTCCTCCGATGTGGTGATGCCTAAAGCGGAAAGTAAACTTAATTAGCTCTACATCTACAGCAAACATGGTTTCCAAAATATTAATGTATCATCACAGCATATTATCATTCCACTGGCTTACTTTACTTCTTACTACGTCACGAAACAGTGAACAAGCGGTACTCAAATAACCGCGAGGGACGGTGATTGCAATCAGGAGACACCCGGACAACACGTTGCATACACCCACTTTCAGAAGCGTGATTCCACACCCCTTCCTACTCTGTTGTATGCAACAACCTTTCAAAGGCAATCCAAATGCCGAACCGGTCCATACGTAACGGGTAGGAGGTCCCCGCGTGGAGCGTGACTGTGCCCACGGCAGATTTACACCTTGCTACCCTCAACCCACTCCTATTTACGGTTGGGTAAGCCTCAGCACCCAGGTTAACCATTTACATCGGTTTCCTGCTTATGTCAGTATGCCATCAGGTACTGTTCGATACTTGTTCATCAGGCCCGCACACGACTCGGTCCTCAATCGACACCAACAGGGCTACGCACGTGAGACCTCCGCTCACTGCTTCCTATCCCCCCCTGCTGGGTCTCATTTTCACCACTCTTAAGCCATTTTCTATTCTGACCAAACCGTGTGATAAACCTTACCCCGCGAGTAGATTCCAACTACTCGACTTCTGCCGAGGTCCTAAGCATATTAGCGGGGCCTTGTCTACTCGTCGGCTCTGTAAGCTACCCGACCCTTCATAGGATTTAAAAGGTTATGCAAGTGGGGTTTCAATCACCCTAACTCTAATGCAAACATTCACCCTAGACATAAGTGATAAAAATAAAGAATTTTATAAAAGGTACATAAGTGCAAACCGGGCTTGCCTGGTTGCGAGTTAAAGGGGAAGTCAACTTCAGGTGGCAGGACGTCCAAAGGCTCCGGTGCGTCCTCAACTTCGGTCACTATTATGAAATGTAATAAAATACATGTGTAAGTATTAAAGGTCTATAGAAATTGAACTTCTATTCATAGCTACTGCTATCTAGGATCCTTAATTGGCTTTGGGAATTTTACAGTGGATACTAGACCCTCTAAGGATGATTTGAGCCAAATTTGGAGACATGTCATTGCACAATGTAGTCTTTAAAATTCCTACAAGTACAATGCTTATATGAATTTTGAGCCCAAATCAGGAGCTTTGACATAGCTAGAAATGGAAGATCTGATTAGGGTAAGTCTCCATGGTTCTAACAAAATTTGTTTCACCATTTTTGGAGCTACCATCAGAGAGATATGAATTTTTGAAGTTTGGACAGGAGTGCTGGACAGTTTCTGTTTGAATTTGAATTTCCAAATAAAGGCTGAACTTGCGAAGGTAATTTGGCCTAGCAAATGAACTCCAATGAATCCCAAATTTTTACTGGAGATCATAATCTTGAAGAGGATTTGCTGTCCAAATTTGGGAATATTTCATAAAGAATTGCTACTGTAATAAATCCCTAAAGTGTTTACTAAAAACAATTCTACAGAAATTCATGGGCATTTTCATAGAAAGCAATTTGTCTGTGAAGTACTCCTGCTAAGGATTCAAACAAAATTGGTCTCACCCTTTTTGGAGTTGTCTACACAAAGTTATGAATTTTTCAAACTGGGATTGCTCTCTGTTCAAAACCTACACTGAGACTTAACAGGGGGGCCCACTCATCAGGTCCTTCTTCAACCTCCCGCCAGAGACGCGCGTGCACACCAGCTCAAATCGTGGCATGGCTTGTTCTCCCTCATTTCTCCACCAAATTAGCTCCGGTTTCGCCCTACATGCTCCTTGGAACATGGCGCAGCTGCCGGGCAAGGTTTCCACGCATGAAAACGGCCGAAAACAGGTCGGCACCGGTGGGGCAGCTCGGGAGCTCGGCATCAACGCGTTCTGGCGTGTCCGAAGCTTCTCCCGGCGAGCTACCTTGCCCTAAAGCATCACCAATGATCGGGGAACATGGAACGCAGGCTAAACCTTGCAGCAAATGGCCGGAACACAGGGTTCACCGGAGGACCGACCCGTTTTTGCCGCCGCCGGCGATTTCTCGTCGCCCGGGGCGTGGGATGGCTGGTTTAACCCGTGCTTTGGCGTGAGAGGGCGCTAGGGTCACTAGTTTCTGTGGCTTGAATTGTAGAACCGATGATCAACCACGTTGGACGAATTTCCAGTTTTGGTGTGGGTCAGTTCTTCACGTGTACCGGCGCAAAAATCCAAATTCCGGCGAGCCGGCGATGGGGAAGGGCAAGGGGACTGCGGTAGCATGATCTACACACCTTGGCACACCTTAGGGAGGTGCTGGACGTGCGGAAGAGGCGTTGGAGCGGCTGGAACTCGAGGAGCAGTGAGGGGCGACGTGCTCTGTTTCCTCCCGGTGGAAAACAGGTTGGGCACTGTGAGGGGAGCTCGGGGATGAGCTGAGGAGCGGTGGAACACGTTGAGGGGTCGCTGGCGCAGCTTCTGGGGCGATCAACCACTGCTGGGAGGGCTGGAGGGCTGCTGACCGACAAGCACAGAACGGCAGGGGCTGTTCTTGTTGAGAGCTCGAGCAGAGGCTGTGGAGAAGAGAAGAAACTCCACCGTGCTGCTGCTTTAGCTCTGGATAAACCACGCACGATGCTGCCTTCGGGAGGAAGTCATTGCAAGCTGCTCGGTGGAGAAAAAATCACAGCGCGGTGGCAGCTCGGTGAACGCCCGAGGGAAAAACCAGAGAGGAAAAATGAAACTGTGAGACTGACTGCTGGGTCCCACCACCTCATTTTCTTAATATACTTTTTCACTGATCTTTTCACCACAGCTACTCCAAATTAAATGCTTTACTTCACCTCAAAGTTAAGTTTGAATTTGCAGAATTCAAATGGTTTGAATTCTGGTGTAGAATTTGAATGGGGTTTGATCATTTGAATTTGAAAAGGAGTTTGAATTCTCCACTTTGTATTGCCTCAAAAATATAGCAAACCAGCTCCAAAGTTTCCAACTTTTGGCATGGCTGCTTATTAAAAGGTGGAGAACACATTTGTGAACCCAAATTTTGAAATTGAGGGAATTGGAATTTGAAACTGAATTTGAAATTCAGATTAGAGGGCTTTTCCTTTTAATCCCAAACAAATATTGAAACTCCTCCAAATGAGCTGAAATTTGGAAGGTTGAATATTTGGACTATGAAGATCCATGTTATGAATTTAGATCTCCATGTTTGGAAGTTTTGGGAAGTCTAAACCCTCACTTTGAACTCACCCCCTTATAATTCAAAGTTTTAATTCCCCTCATTTTTCATAAGTGTATATCAGCAGAATTTTCTTGCTACCACTTTTGGGGATTTTACATCCCTCCCCCCTTAAAAAGAATCTCGTCCCTAGATTCCAAAGGAAAAGCAAAGTGGGGAAAAACCTTACCGGGTATATGATGATAGCAAGTCCGGATAGTATGTTCGTAGATAGTCCTCGCTTTCCCATGTCGCTTCATCAGCGGTATGGTTACTCCACAAGACCTTGTAGAACCATAAGTTCCAGTTTCTTGTGGCACGAGTCTTTTCATCGATGATCCGGATTGGATACTCCGTGTACGTGAGGTCCGGTTGAAGAACTTCTATGTCTTCAGTGCGGATTTCAGCGGAGGGTTTGAGACACTTCCTCAGCTGAGAGATGTGGAAGACATTGTGAATCTGTAAAAGTCCCAAAACTTGTGAATAGAAAACTTGAGCTATGAATAAAGTTGAGTTTGAATACATGAAATGGGACTTACAAAAACTTTTGTTTACTCATGAAAGTGTTGGCATGTGCTATAAAACTTTGAATTCAGTTTGAAATAAGAGGGTCACTTCCAAAAACAAGAAGGGCATGTTTCAAAAGAGGAAATTCAAACTGTTGTTTAAACAGTTGTATTTGCAATGACCAACTCAAAGATCAGAGGGCATATTCAAACTCCCCAGGTTCAAATTGTAGAGGGGGCAAATTTGGAGCAAATTTGGAGGTGCTTTGATAGGAATATCAAAGGAACTTGTGAATTCCATCCAAATGTGAATTTAAATTTGAAACTGATGCACAACTTGTCAAATTGTCAATTGGCTTGTGAATTTGAGCTCCATATGAGTGAAGTTTGCAATGTGCCAAAAATCTGGAGATATTTGAGCAGGAAACTTGGTGGGGCCCAATTGTCATAGAAGAGGAGGAAAAACTTAGCACCTAAGTCTTTGCTCTCGGGTAAGACCGAGCTCCCGGCGCCACCGAGGCAGCAGCCACAGCCACCTCCTGCTCGAGCTGCCCCCCCCCATGCGCGGGCGCCAGAGGCGGTTCACCCGGCGCCTATCCTTCCCACCGAGGCAAACACGAAGTTCTTCACTCGTGCTCGCGGCTTTCTTCTGCTCCCGCGCCCGAAAAGCAGCTGCCGGCGACGCATCTGTTTCTTTCCATTGTCCACCAGCTCGCGCGTCCGGTTGCTCGAGCCGTCCACACGAAAAGGGAGCGCCAGCGAGTGCACAAGAGGTTCCCCAGCTCAGCTCCGGCGTTCGGGGCTGCTGTTGGCCGTGATCTGAGGATCAGCGCCGAAGCCGAGGGGTAAACATTGGAAACCAACGTCGGACTCACGTGGACAGCGCCACCAAGAGGCTTTCACGGCCGAGCTGGGACACCCAGAGGAGCGCCGGAGTTCCCTGCTGCTCCTCGCCAAACCTCCACTCGAGCCATGACCTCCTGAGCAAGAATTTGGCGATTTGCTCTCGGCACGTGCGAAGAGACTCCGGGTAAGAAATCCTCAAAATTCAATCGTAATTGTTGTTTTTAGGCCACCAAATCATGCACATGAGCACTAGACTCGCTAGCGGTTAAGTCCCCTTGACAACCCTATCTAGAAAACTCAGGTTATGGCGAGCGGTGATCATGGCGGGGACCCTCGGGCGCACGGTGACAACCGAGTTGCCGCCATTTCCTAGCCAGTTTGAGGCCATGCCGAGCTTGCCTGACCTTCACTAATGCTTTAGAGCAAATTCTCCGACCCTTTGGCGGGCTAGGATGCTCGGACCACGGCGCTGAAGCTTCACCGAAGGGTGCGCACGTCGCCGACCTAGTTCCGAGCGCCATTAGCTTGTGCTGACCCCGTAGATGAGTTGCTCGCCCCTGAAAACCCCCAGGCGGAGAGTACCGAGCCGGGAGACGGTCGGGAAGCCGACTCCGGCGTGCCCCGACGAACTTCCGGCGAGGGGGCGGCGCGGGAAAAAGAGAACGGCCCGAGGTTGAAGACGACCGGCCTGTCCCACCTGTCAGTGGCGATATTTTAAATCTTCGATCCGCTGCGGCCCCGGGATCCAGTGTGGTGGCACGGGAAGTAGTCTGTGGCCCCGTGTGGCGTGATTCCAGCGGCTGACACGTGTAGGGTGGACCCACAGGCAGAGTTTGAACTTTTCCCAAATTAATTTGAATTCCAGATTTGGATCAAACTTTGGATCTGCATAACTTTTGCTAGGGAGCTCCAAAATTAGTGATTCAAATTGGGTTGGATTCAGGGTGAAAAGAACAATCCAAATATGCAACTCAATTTGCATGAAAACCAATATAAAATTCTGGAGAATTCTTTAAAGCTTTTCAGCAAAAAGAATTTTAGAGGGAGTTTGGTTCATCCAAAAATCCCCAAATTTTGCCAGAATATTATATAGGATATTAGAAGACTTCTGTCAAAGTTTCAGCTCATTTGGAGTTGATTTAGTTAGAGTAATTCTGATTCCAAGTTTCTATATTCAAATGAATACAGAAACATTTCCAGGAAAATTCCAAAACTTAGAAATTCAGTTCTGGCCATTCCTTAGCTCCGAAAATCCTAGGAAAATTCAGGCATACTCTCTGAACTATGCTTGAAATTTTAGTTCACTTGAATTTGCATGAAAGTGAAAATTTATTCAGAATTAATTCCTCTTTGCCTAAATGCTTAGGGAATTGTTCTGGGTGATCCACTTAGTGAAAAATTCTGAATTTTGGTCCAGAGGACTTTCTTGAGACTTGGAACTCACAAGAAAATTTCCAGCCCCATTGGAGCTCTGGATCAGTAGTGTTCTGTTCAACCAATTAGGAAATCACCACCCAAGTGATGAACCTCACTCCTCACTTGATGATAGTGCTTAGACACACATCCAAACCACCACCCCAGTGTCATTTTAAATTCTTAAACATAGTTCCAGTTTTAAACTTGTCGTTAGAATTTGTTAGCAAAAAGTTCTATAATTGAACATGTATGCATATTCATAACGTGTAGTGATTAAACGTGGAAAGTGAAGAAGGAGGAGGTGAACTTGGATCAAGGAATAAGAAGGGCAGGAGTGAACTTCAATACATCAGAAACTGACTTTCTCTCAACTGACTTTAGTCACCTGCAAAACCAAGGCAAGCCCCGGTTTGCACTTAAGTTGTTTTGAAAGTTTTCCCTTTGTTCACTACATTTGGTCAAGGTTTGTATGTGCATTAGGTCAAGGATGTGTGATACTCCACTTGCATAACCAAACATGAACCCTGAGGTCAAGGGTAGAAAGGTGTCATCGCTGTAAAATAAGGCAATTAGGCTAGGACATCCGGTAGAAGACGAGTAGTTGGAATCTACTCGCGAGCTTTGTTTTAGGATCACATAAGTGGGGTTGGAAAGAGAGGCAAACTAAAGTTTACGTTTCTAAAGATGAGACCGGGCAGGAGAGTTAGGTAGCGACAAGACGAGGTCTTGGTCGAGTAGCTCTTCCCGTGTCGGTCAAGGACCGAAGCGTATGCAGCCCCGCTGAGCAAGTATTGAGTTGTGTACCTGATGCTTACTGATATATGGGAACCAGGAAACCGATGTACCAGGTTCACTGGATTGTAGAGGCATACCACATCGTCTCGTTAGACCTATGAGCCCGAGACGGCGCGACCGGCTCTACAGTTTAGTGTCCTGAGAAAGGTTGCCACATACGACGTAATGAAGGACGCCAGAGTTGAGTCTTCAGAGGCGGGCGTATGTGTCGAGTTATCCGGGAAGTGTTTGATTCGAAGCACCGTCCCTCGCGGTTATGAGTACCGCTTGCTCACTGTGTTGTGACGTAGTAAGCAAGTTGTGTGGGAACAGTTTGCAAAAGTAAAATTGCTGCTATGATTATGTTAAACTGCATGAGAACCTTGTTTGAAGTAGAGATAGAGCAAACTAAATTTATTTTTCACCTTGGGACAAGTAACATTGGAATGAAGCGTTTCTTGTTTGATTGTGGAGTTCCAATGTTACTGGGCGCAAGGTCACTATGATTATGGCTAAAACCTGAAAGTTAAGGATAAACTCATAGGTGAGTCTTTTCACAAAAGACAGGTTTAGGTCTTAGGTCCCTTTCATGTAGAGGTTCATGTCTTAGGAGAGACGGTTAAGTCTTGCTGAGCCTTTGTGCTCACTCTTGCAGGAAAAATCTCGACACTATAAAGAAGGTTATCCGGTGAGACTCGGGAACTCCCGAGTCATGTCACATTTGGAGGACCTAGCCGCTGCCATATCTTCGTGTTGCTAGCGAGAGGAGTCCACGGGCTGGACCTCTTCTCGGTGCTTCATAGTTATTCAACGTGAGCTGGTTATAGACTTCCGCTGTAGCTATTTTGTGTAAATTATTTACAAAGAATAATTGTAACCTTCCGCTTTGATTTATGTAATACTGTGTTCCTTATATGTGTGCTGTTGGGTGCCGCATAACACGGCACCACCCAATGCGATTCCTCGGGCGAGGCGCCCCGTCCCCGTGATCGAGGTCGGGCCCCCTCACAGCATGGTATCAGAGCTGCATTGGTAATAGTGCACGGAATAAGGATTGTATTACGACAAAAACGTAGGATACAGTGAGGAAACGATATTGGGCCCACATAAGGACTATAGTAGTGTAGTTACTTAAAGTGGCAAGACTAACATATGTGTTTTAATTCTGAATTTTATTATGTAAACCTACGCTCAGGTAAGAATGGTAAGGAACGCCACCGAAAGCGGTTCAATTTCGGTTAGCTCCCCTGACGAGGAAAGTGGTTCAGGGTTAGATCTCACAGCTTGGTGTGAGATGTTAATATGAAACTCTTGGACTCTTCATGTTCCAGAGTTCATATGAAACGCTGATCACTAGCGTGCATTAGGCAAGTAAGTGGAGACCCCATCGCGTGGTCAGTAACGCGATAGTGTGTTTGTCTGGAAGTAGCCCAGGAGGACATACGCAGCGCTTGCCATCGGCGTGCCTTGCAGGGCAGTAGGTGGTATCCGTTGGGTTGATAACATTCCCAACCGTGACGACCCGTTCATGACATACTCGGGTTCCCCGTCGTGTGGTGTTGAAACACGATCACGTACCTTGAGACGTGACTTAACTCAAGGACGGCCGTATGACAATGATACGGGCGTTTGTATTTACTTTCAATTATGGGACTGCCTGAAATGAAATAACCTTTGAGTGCACCACTATTGAGTGATCTTCTGCAGGTACTAACCACGTACTTATCCTGTGTAGTACACGTGTGCGAGAGACCGTCTTAGTGCCACTGATAAAACGGATATGCCGGTATAATCCGGGTTAGGATTTTTATTTTGGTGAGGCTACGTAGTACCGACATGTTTCTTACGGTGCATCGACACCGTACTACACTTAATAACCTCTTCTCTATGAAGAAATGATTCATGAACTAACTTTCAACTAAAAATGGAAGTTTGAAACAAGTAGTAGCTACTGAACTCTTATTTTGAGCTAAGATTCAAATGAGAGTATAACTAGGTGTCAAAGTTTTCAAAAACAGAGTGCTCTGTTTCTGGCAGGAATTCTTGCTGAACTTTGACAGAGCATAACTCTGAGTATTTTTAACCAATCAAGGTGTATGATACAGTTCTGGAAAGATTTTCTAGTTCTCTACAATTTATTTGTAGACCTCCAGAGCAGAATCACACGTTAAATTGGTGAAAAGCCCAGTTGAAGGCAAACTGTTCAGAACCAGGACAGTACCAGAAACCTCTCTGGACCTTTCTGTTTTTAAGCCATAACTTCCCGTAGAAAAATCCTTAAGCAGCACATAAGTACTTGTTGGAAAGCTACTAAAGTTTACTAAAACTTTGGTATTGAACTCAAGTCAAGAATCTGTTGATAACTTGAGTAAAATTTGGAGTTTGTGTGAACTAGTCAGGGTAGTCCCGCTGATTAGTTAAGCGTACTTAAGATTTGTTTAAACATGAATGTGGTTATGCTTTCATAAAGTTCATGACATGGTCATGCTTTACTTATCTTTACTTACTACTGAGATAGAATTTTGATTGACTCAAAATTTTGTTTCGTGCAGTATGGTACGTACACATTCTCAAATGGAGCTTGGAGGTTCAAGTCGAGGTGGGGATGACTCGACTTCATCAAAAGAGCCATCGCCAATCGGATTGGCCGAAATTATGGCGAAGATGAATGAAAACCTCCAAACTCTAGTTCAGCAAGGCATAGATCGAGAAGCTCAACGTCACATGCCAACCCAGAGCACGTATCTGGATTTCTTGGTGACACAACCGCCGGTATTCTCCGAGGCGGCTGACCATTGTGAAGCAAATCACTGGTTACGTGTCATTGAGTCCAAGCTTGGGTTGATCTGATGTGACGAATTCTCGAAGACTCTATATGCCGCTCAACAGCTTCACGGCTTTGCTGGAGCATGGTGGGCAGAGTACCTTGCTGTTCAACCAGCAGGGCATCGTGTCACATGGGCGGAATTCCAGGCTGCATTTCGTGCTCGTTTCATCCCTGCGGGCATAATGCAAACCAGTCTGGATGAGTTCTGGAGTCTGAAGCAAGGGGACATGAGTGTTATTGAGTATGCAAAGGAATTCAATCGCTTAGCTCAATATGTCCCTGACTATGTGAAATCACCATCCATGAGGGGTTATCATTTTTATCGAGGGCTGACCGCTAGGCTGCGATGTGAATTGGCTCAAGTTAGCCAAGAGAATTTTGATGAGTTCGTGAGCTGTGCTGTTGCTCAAGAATATTATTCCAACCTTTACCTCAAAGAAAAGAGGGAGAGGGACTCATCACAAGATGAAGACAATCGTCTACCTCAGAAGTATCGGTTGGTAATCCGTTCACCTTCCGGTCGAGAGATTCCACAAGAGGTGCAATCATTCTGGGAGTGTGACGACTCTTCTACTCCACAGAGGTATATTCACCTCCACCGCAGCAGCAAATTATTTCTTATGCACCTCAGTATCAACAAGGTGCACTAGAATATTATTACCCTCCAGAGGTTGAAGATGGACAAGGTGATTTCTCAGCTAAACCAAGTGCTGTCCCACTTCACAATGTCAATGAAGCTACTGAACCGAGCAGCAACAATGTGTCTGTGGGTCCAGTTCCACAGAGTGATCTCGGACGGCCAAGAAAAGCTATGTCCAAAGTGGGAACAGTCAATTATGTGTCAGTCGATGATTTGCCAAAGGGAGGACCTGTTCTTGCCGGCAGGTTCACCTTAAATGACAAGCCGGTTGTCATTTTATTCGACTCTGGTGCAACACATAACTTCATTAGCAGGGCAACGGTAATCCGGGATCAGATCTCCACCACTGTCGCAAAAGGTTCATACCTTATTCATTCGCCAGGTGGAGACATATCCACTAATGAAGTCGTCTCTCGAGCACCACTCTGCTTGGGTGGAAAAATTTATCCTACCACCCTCATCATTCTCGAAGACCAGGGAATCAATGCCATATTGGGAATATCATGGTTGACCTTCCATAAGGCTGTTCTGGACATCGAGAACAGGAGTGTGCACTTGGACTCTCCACTTCACGGACGTCAAACCTTGTATCTCGGCGAAGCGATTTCCAAAAACATGGAAGTATGTAATGCCGAGGCTTGCAAGTTAGAAGACATTCCGGTAGTCTGTGGATATCCGGACGTGTTTCCCGAAGATCTTCCAGGTCTACCACCTGAGCGCGAGGTGGAGTTCAAAATAGAGTTGATACCAGCACGTCTTCGATAGCTAAGTGGTGGACGTTGCCGGGTTTTGGTGCAGGTTTCTTGGGCTGATTGCGGGGCTGATTAGCACCCTGATATGGTGCTGCACCCCTGCTCTGTCACGGCTCAGGGCATTCCCTCGAAATGTGCCCGACACGGCCACACGTATAGCACGTGTAAGGTGTCGGGGTCCCGCCGACTTGAGGACGAAATCCCGGTGTACGCTGTTGAAACTGAGGCGCACGCGGGACCGTCCTTTGCTGCTGCTGTTGCTGTGGTGGATACGTCGGTTGGAAGCCCGGCACATTATATTGTCGACCGCGGAACTGAGGCGGTCGCGCCGGTGGCTGCCATCTCTGACCGGATGGTGAGCGATACACCTCGCGCTATTTTTGTGGTGTCCCACCACTGCTGCTCGTCAGTGCGCTGCGTTTCCTCTTATCAGAACCGCGCTTGCGCTGAGCATTTTCTTGTAGAATCGCGGCATTAACTAGATCGTTGAATGTGTCGCGATTGCTCTGGGCAAGATGGACCTTCATCTTTGAATTCAGGCCGCGGAAGAAAGCATTGCGCTTGTTGTCTTCCGTCCCCACAAATTCTGGCACATACTGCGCCAGCCGGTTGAATAACCTGGAGTACTCATGAGCACTCCTCTCGCCCTGTCATAGCGCCAGGAACTCCTGGAGCTTCATTTCCATCACACCGGGAGGTATGTGATAGGCGCGGAACGCCTCCCGGAACTCCGTCCATGTGACGGCATGGCCAGACGGTAAGGAGGAGGTGTAGTTCGCCCACCAGATACTGGCTTCTCCTTGAAGCTGTTGCGCTGCGTACAGCGCCTTCTGATGTTCGGTGCATCGTAGCAGCCCGAACTTTGCCTCCAGAGTGCGGATAAAGCTGTCCGCCTCCAAAGGTTCTTCGGCCTCCATGAAGACCGGTGGATGGGTCGCCATGAACTCTGAATACGAACTTTGTTGGGGCTGGTGTTACCCATTGTCTTAGCGTCCTCCCTGATGGGACGCATTCTGCTGCACTAGCATCTGCAGCAACTCGGTTTGCTCGTCGCGCGAGCGGAGCACTGCGGCGAGAACCTCCGCAAGATTCCTTGGAAGTTCTGGCGGTGGAGGAGGTGGTTGCTGCTGCGTCGTGGTTTGCTCTGGAGGTGGAGACTCATCACCACGAACTTGACTCGGACCTCCCTCCTCTTGTGTTGAACGTGTCCGCACCATTCTGCATTCAGACCATTCAAACGATCAGCACATGTTGGTTTATCTAATCCAGTCTATACAATGCGAGAATGGAATAAACAGTACGCAATCGGTCACACATATGGATAAAGTATAAACTTTATGCAATATATACACCGCTGGACCGTGTCACATGATCGAGTTCCAAAGTATTGAACTTTATGGGTTAAAAGTTCATTTCGACCATCGGGGTCACCACGGGATGTTAAGTGTGTTAGCTAGCGTAATTCCTCGCTATTGTACTGGACCCAAACATGTACTCGCTCGAAATGATATGTTGAATGCAAAAACTTTTCGACTCCAACTCGCTGTTTTACAACAGCCACTGGACGTCGAACGGTGAAACTAAGTGTTTTGGTTGAAATACAGAAAATTCCAGAGAGCCTTTGGTCTGCCCTGTTTCTGTACAGTACCTACTCATCTGTGATTTTCATCCCTTTGGAGGGAGATTTTGTTCTGGAGCTCTATAGAAAAGTTGTAGAGGGCTTCAAAACCTTTCCAGAATGGTATCCCACACCTCCATAGGTTCAACCAATCCTAAGTTATACCCTGTTCAAGTTCAGCAAAAGTTTCTGCCAAAAACAGGGGAGATTATTCCTAAGCTTTTGAGATTGAATCTATACTTCCAATTGACTCTTAGTTCAATATAGGAGTTTACTAACACCTAAATGAATTCCTAAACCTCATCGTGACTCTTTTCTTTGAAAATAAACTTTTATGCAGTCGGTACTACGTTTCCTCAGCAAAGAAAAATCCTAAACCGGTATACCGGCATATACGTATCAAATGGTGGAACTAAAGTCGTCACTCACACATGGTTTCTAGACGTCATGCACTAACGTGGTTAATGTACCTGCAGAAGAACACATAATAATGGTGCACACAAAGGTTTTTAACATTACAGGCAGTTCCATATCATAATAAAAACATACGGTCCGTATCATTGCCATACGGATCGTCCTTGAGTCAAGCCACGTCTCAAGGTACATGGTCGTGTTTTCACACCACACGACGGGGAACCCGAATAGAGCGTGAATGGGTCGTCACGGTTGGGAATTTTATCAACCCAACGGATACCACCTACTGCCTCATGACCGTTGAGGCACGCTGATGGCGAGCGCTGCGTATGGCCCTTTGAACATTGAACATTTAAGAGTTGCATACTATCGTGTTTCTTACCACACGATGGGGTATTCTCACTTTTGCCTAAAGCACGCTGGAGATCAGCGTTTTCATATGCTCTCAGAACCATTGAGATGTTCAGAGACTCATATTAACTACCGTGCCAAGCCACGGTATATCATTCCATACTACTACTCGTATGGCGAGTTACCGCAATTGATCCACCTGCGATGGCGTACCTTACCTCTTACCTGACGTCGGAGCGTCGTTACAGAATGTATAACAAATATGTTAGCTTTCCACCATCATAACTAGTACTATCATAGACCTTATGTGGGCTTAATGACTAATCCTCACTCGACGACTTCTAAGTTTTCAAAATAAGCTCTTTTCGAGCGTGCTATTCCCAATGCGGCTCTGATACCACGACTATGGGGACCACCCCGTGGTTCACCCACTCCAGAAGCGCATAGGGTGGTGCCGTACGTTGCGGAACCCAACAGCACACACGAAAAGAATAAAGAACAACATACAAACTTTTATTTGATATAAAACAGCGGAAATCTTTTTACAAAACCTATTCATACAGTGGAAGTAATATACATATACGGCCTCTCATCCTAGCTATGCAAAAGTGCAGCCGTCCAGCCCGGGGACGCTACACTCTAGCAGCAAAGAACCGGAGAATCACGGCGGCGTGCAGGGCTCCATCTCGGCCGTGTACCCTGACGGGGGCATCGCCTCATCCTCGGAACCCTCCTCATAGCTCTCACCTGCATACAGCTCAAATATTGCAACCGTGAGCACGAAGGCTCAGCATGTCTTTACCGTCAACCCTAGGCATGGAACTCTACGTGCAAGGATGTGTAAGGTAGGAAAGTACTTTGCAATAAAGACACGCCTATAAGTTGATCCTCACTTTCAGTTTTTATAGCAGCAGATTCATGTGCCTTAGGCATCCCTCACATCGGAAGTCCACAATCAAACAAGAAACGCTTTCCTCCGATGTGGTGATGCCCAAAGCGGAAAGTAAACTTAATTAGCTCTACATCTATAGCAAACATGGTTTCCAAAACATTAATGTATCATCACAGCATATTATCATTCCACTGGCTTACTTTACTTCTTACTACGTCACGAAACAGTGAACAAGCGGTACTCAAATAACCGCGAGGGACGGTGATTGCAATCAGGAGACACCCGGACAACACGTTGCATACACCCACTTTCAGAAGCGTGATTCCACACCCCTTCCTACTCTGTTGTATGCAACAACCTTTCAAAGGCAATCCAAATGCCGAACCGATCCATCCGTAACGGGTAGGAGGTCCCTGCGTGGAGCGTGACTTTGCCCACCGGCAGATTTACACCTTGCTACCCTCAACCCAATCCTATTTACGGTTGGGTAAGCCTCGGCACCCAGGTTAACCATTTACATCTGTTTCCTGCTTATGTCAGTATGCCATCCGGTACTGTTCGATACTTGTTCATCAGGCTCGCACACGACTCGGTCCTCAATCGACACCAACAGGGCTACGCACGTGAGACCTCCGCTCACTGATTCCTATCCCCCCTGCTGGGTCTCATTTTCACCACTCTTAAGCCATTTTCTATTCTGACCAAACCGTGTGATAAACCTTACCTCGCGAGTAGATTCCAACTACTCGACTTCTACCGAGGTCCTAAGCATATTAGCGGGGCCTTGTCTACTCATCGGCTCTGTAAGCTACCCGACCCTTCATAGGATTTAAAAGGTCATGCAAGTGGGGTTTCAATCACCCTAACTCTAATGCAAACATTCACCCTAGACATAAGTGATAAAAATAAAGAATTTTATAAAAGGTACTTAAGTGAAAACCGGGGCTTGCCTGGTTGCGAGTTAAAGGGGAAGTCAACTTCAGGTGGCAGGACGTCCAAAGGCTCCGGTGCGTCCTCAACTTCGGTCACTATTATGAAATGTAATAAAATACATGTGTAAGTATTAAAGGTCTATAGAAATTGAACTTCTATTCATAGCTACTGCTATTTAGGATCCTTAATTGGCTTTGGGAATTTTACAGTGGATACTAGACCCTCTAAGGATGATTTGAGCCAAATTTGGAGACATGTCATTGCATAATGTAGTCTTTAAAATTCCTACAAGTACAATGCTTATCTGAATTTTGAGCCCAAATCAGGAGCTTTGACATAATTACAAATGGAAGATCTGATTAGGGTAAGTCTCCATGGTTCTAACAAAATTTGTTTCACCATTTTTGGAGCTACCATCAGAGAGATATGAATTTTTGAAGTTTGGACAGGAGTGCTGGACAGTTTCTGTTTGAATTTGAATTTCCAAATAAAGGCTGAACTTGGGAAGGTAATTTGACCTAGCAAATGAACTCCAATGAAGCCCAAATTTTTACTGGAGATCAGTATCTATGAAGAGGATTTGCTGTCCAAATTTGGGAATATTTCATAAAGAATTGCTACTGTAATAAATCCCTAAAATATTTACTAAAAACAATTCTATAGAAATTCATGGGCATTTTCATAGAAAGCAATTTGTTCCTCTGTGAAGTACTCCTCCTAAGGATTCAATCAAAATTGGTATCACCATTTTTGGGGTTGTCTACACAAAGTTATGAATTTTTCAAACTGAGATAGCTCTCTGCTTAAAACCTACACTGAGACATAACAGGGGGGCCCACTTGTCAGGTCCTTCTTCAAGCTCCCGCCAGAGACGCGCGTGCACACCAGCTCAAATCGTGGCATGGCTCGTTCTCCTTCATTTCTCCACCAAATTAGCTCCGGTTTCGCCCTACATGCTCCTTGGAACATGGCGCAGCTGCCGGGCAAGGTTTGCACGCATGAAAACGGCTGAAAACAGGTCGGCACCTGTGGGGCGGCTCGGGAGCTCGGAATCAACGCGTTCTGGCGTGTCCGAAGCTTCTCCTGGCGAGGTACCTTGCCCTAAAGCATCACCAATGATCGGGGAACATGGAACACAGGCTAAACCTTGCAGCAAATGGCCGGAACATGGGGTTCACCGGAGGACCGACCCATTTTTGTCGCCGCCGGCGATTTCTCGTCGCCCGGGGCGTGGGATGGCTGGTTTAACCCGTGCTTTGGCGTGAGAGGGCGCTAGGGTCACTAGTTTCTGTGGCTTGAATTGTAGAACCGATGATCAACCACGTTGGACAAATTTCCAGTTTTGGTGTGGGTCGGTTCTTCACGTGTACCGGCGCCAAAATCCAAATTCCGGCGAGCCGGCGATGGGGAAGGGTAAGGGGACTGCGGTAGCATGATCTACACACCTTGGCGCACCTTAGGGAGGTGCTGGACGTGCGGAAGAGGCGTTGGAGCGGCTGGAACTCAAGGAGCAGTGAGGGGCGACGTGCTCTGTTTCCTCCCGGTGAAAAACAGGTTGGGCACTACGAGGGGAGCTCGGGGATGAGCTGAGGAGCGGTGGAAGACGTTGAGGGGTCACTGGCGCAGCAACTGGGGCGATCAACCACTGCTGGGAGGGCTGGAGGGCTTCTGACCCACGAGCACAGAACGGCAGGGGCTGTTCTTGGTGAGAGCTCGAGCAGAGGATGGGGAGAAGAGAAGAAACTCCACCGTGCTGCTGCTTTAGCTCTGAATAAACCACACACGAGGCTGTCTTCGGGAGGAAGTCATTGCAAGCTGCTTGGTGGAGGAAAAATCACAGCGCGGTGGCAGCTCGGTGAACGCCCGAGGGAAAAACCAGAGAGAAAAATGAAACTGTGAGATTGACTGCTGGGTCCCACCACCTCATTTTCTTAATCTACTTTTTCACTGATCTTTTCTCCACAGCTACTCCAAATTATCAAATGGTTTGAATTCTGGTGTAGAATTTGAATGGGGTTTGATTATTTGAATTTGAAAAGGAGTTTGAATTCTCCACTTTGTATTGCCTCAAAAATATAGCAAACCAGCTCCAACGTTTCCAACTTTTGGCATGGCTGCTTATTAAAAGGTGGAGAACACATTTGTGAACCCAAATTTTGAAATTGAGGGAATTGGAATTTGAAACTTAATTTGAAATTCAGATTAGAGGGCTTTTCCTTTTAATCCCAAACAAATATTGAAACTCCTCCAAATGAGCTGAAATTTGGAAGGTTGAATATTTGGACTATGAAGATCCAAGTTATGAATTTAGATCTCCATGTTTGGAAGTTTTGGGAAGTCTAAACCCTCACTTTGAACTCACCCACTTATAATTCAAAGTTTTAATTCCCCTCATTTTTCATAAGTGTATATGAGCAGAACTTTCTTGCTACCACTTTTGGGGATTTTATATCTGCGGCTCGGATCCGGTGTGCTGGCGCGCAAAAATACGGTGAACCCCGGTGTGCCATCGCTTGAGCGCCCAACACGTGTAACTGTGGTCCCACCGGCAGATTTAAACTTTTCCCGATTTTCAGAATTCATTCAAACTTCAAATCCTCATAACTTTGGCTAGGAACATCCAAATCGAGTGAACCAAATTTTGTTGGATTCAGCTCATTTGATCCATTTGAGCTCATTTGATCCACCAAATGGTGTGATTAATAAAACTGTTCCAGAGAAAATGGAAAATGTTCAGAAACATTTACGGAATTTCTCTGAAATTGTTTAGCCCATATCTCTAGCTAGGAACATTCAAAATAAGTGAGACCAACTCCATAAGAACCCTCTGAAAATCTAGTTTTCAGAAAGTAATGGCTTGCTCCATGAAAATCCCTAGAACACCATAAGAGCTCCAATTAAGTTGAAGTACATAATTATTTGTGGAGAGCTCAAATGATCTTTGCTGCAACTAAAACTTGGCCAAGTCTCTGTTTAGGTTGTAACCAAACCACAATAAAAATTTCAGAGTCATTGGGTCTGTCTAGTGACACTTATAGCCTTCAAAAGTTTAAATTCAATTCAAATGCATTTAAATTAATACATGTACTTGTTATCTCATGTAGTCGCTAAGGTCGAGGAGGAACCCGAAGTCTTAGACTTCCTTACTCCAGAAGAGCAGCTAGCCTACGACCAAGAGCAGCAAGGCAAGCTCCGGTTTGCATTAATCTCTTTACAAACTTTTATTGTTTTGAGAACTTACTTTGAGTACCATTAATTTGCATTAGAGTCTTGTTTGAAAACCCAAATGCATAGCCAAGAAAACCATGGATTGGGAATAGGATTGAAAACTTTGTTAGCTACTGCAATGCTAAGATAGTGTAGGATTCGGTACAAGTCGAGTAGTTGGAACTACTCACGAGGATAGGCTAGAGGCACTCGACTCGGGTAGAGGTAGCACATGATACACATGGCAAGAAAAATGAGACCGAGCGGAGAGTAAGGGCAGCAGGACTTTGGGGCCTGTGTGCTATAGCTCCGCTTGTGTCGATTGAGGACCGAGCCATGTGCGGGCCTGTTGAATAAGCTAGAACAGTACCGAAGACCTACCGGCTATATGGGAACCGGGAAACCGATGTAACTCGGGTAGCTGGGTGTTGAGGCATAGCTGGTCGTTCAGAGGGTAGGTTGAGAGCTCGAGGTGTAAATCGGCTGGCGGCACTGAGATGCGTGTGCAGAGACCTCTTGCTCGGGACGATTGGACCGGTTCAACATTTGGCTGACGGGTGAAAGGTAGTTGCGTACGACGTCCGTGATGGTTGCTGTAGGCAACATCGAGTACGGGCGTAGGTGATGGGATATTCGGGTAATCCTGCAGGTGTAAATCGATTATAATCGCCGTCCCTCGCGGTCAGTGATTACCACTTGTTCACTGTACCGTGACGTAGAGAGAACAGGCTAGTTACATGTTAAAATGTTGCTGATTGAAAGATGGACTTTGATTGTTAATAAATTGTTGTAGTTTAGAGCTAATTAAAGTTCCTTTCAGCTTTGGCAATGTACATTAGAGAAATGCGTATCTTGTTTGATTGCGGCTCTCTCATGTGCCTTAGCGTAAGGTTCTCCACAACCTGCTGTTAAAACTTGAAAGTAAGGTTCCACTAAGTAGGCGAGTCCTTTGCAACTTATTTTTCCTCATGTACCTATCATCCCTGATGTAGAAGTTTCATGTTTAGGAGAGACGGGTCAGACATGCTGAGCCTTCGTGCTCACTTCTTGTGTTTGAAGCTTTTGCAGGGTTCTATGAGGAAGGGACTCCCGAGGAGGAGACGGAACCCAAGGAGGGGAACCCCGTCGAGTGGGAGTCGTGCACACCGCCGAGTTAGTGTGTGTGCGTGCTAGCAAGGACACGTTCACGGGCTGAATGTGAACTTGATTCGTAGTCTACACCCGTGAGTGTAGACTGAACTATTTTGTTGTAAAAATGTTCATAAACTGGTTTATGTAATAAAACTTTGCTTCCGCTTTGTACCTTTGATGTGTGTTATCCGGTGCTGTGCAACGCAGCACCCCTCAGCGTGATCCTGGCTCAACAAGACCGTTGGGTCGTGCCAGTTGTGGCGGCTCATTTCTTCACCAAACAATCGGTTCTTGGGCTCTATAGCACCAGTGGAATGTGTAGAAGATGGGCATGGAGGCTAAACGAACCGGGGAGCGCTCCAAACCCATTGGCACCGTGCGCCCGACGTGGTCCGGTGGTGCGCCATGGACAAAACGTGGATTTTCTTGCTCTACACTTCATTTCCCGGCCTAGAATCGAGGGATGATGTGCGCTAGGTAGTGAGGAATCTCTGTGCAAAGTTTTAAGCCTGTTAACAACCCGAACTGACGATGAATTTCCCAAATCTTTACTCCGGGGTCAAGTTGCGCCGCTCAGGAGAGAATTTCCAAATTCTCCTCCGAGGAGTCACGGCTTGGGCTGAGTTTTTGCGGTGAGCAGCTCCGGTCGTGGGTGCACCGAAGGGTTGGCATGCTTGGGCGTGAACTTGCACGGTGTGGGCTGTCCACGGTAACCGAATTCGGTTCTTCGGTGTTCACTTCGGGAGCAGCGGCAACTTGCTGTTTTTAGGTGCAAGCGAGCTCGGGAGAGTGGAGGAAAGGTGCTAGCCGGCTAGAGCACTCGTTAACAAAGCTTTTTTCTGTGTAAAGCTCGAGAAACCGAGCTGCTACGGCTTGGTCGGGAGCAATAGAGAGTGGGCGAGCTGGTTGTTTCGCGGGAGCAAGCCTCCGAGGGCGAGACAGAACGGGGAGAAAGCAAAAATGCTTTGGTACACTCGGTGTGTGGGAGATTAGGCCGAGCGCACGACCGAGCAGGAAGGAGGTGGCACCAAAACTTCACCGGGAAGTCTTCTGCCGGCGCTCTGTCGCTCGTGTATGCACACCAGAGGAAAATAGAGGCGGTTTGCTTTGGGGTGTGTATGACATGTGGGCCACAGCACCCAAATATCTCCCCCCTCCGTGCTTTAATTTTCCCGCACCGCCTTCGTCCAAATTCCACCAAAATTGGACGGTAGACCAAACCTGATGTGAGGAATTTGAATATAAACTCAAATTTCAAATTGAGCACGTTTGGTTCATTTTTCAAATTTAAATTTGAATTTGAACTCTCCCTCGAATATTCCTCGGAATAATTGGTATACGAGCTCCAAAAATGTCCAAATTTGGATCATGAGCTCATTGATACATGGGGAATGCATCGGTGAATTCCTTTGTATGCATTTGGCCAATCTGAATATGAATTCTTTCAAAAGAATTCAAATTGTGTTTAAATTCCCTCCACTCAACTCATAGACGAGGTGTACAGTGAAATTCTTTCCCTTAGGTTAACATGGGTGAAGCATGGGCTAGAGAAAATTTTTAACTCCCTCACATGTCCATTTGTGTGTTCATCATTTCATGTGATACACACTCAAGCCTTCCTTTGCCTTAACTTTGTTTCAAAATGTGACATAAAACTTTACAAAAGATAGGGCTGTTACAGGTGTGTGTGATGTGATTAACATTTTAGCAAGTGAAATATTGGGCCTTTACATCCCTCCACCCTTAAAAGAATCTCGTCCCAAGATTACAAAAAGAAGAGATGAAGATGTAAGAGGAATTACCCGAGACAAGATGCCAGAAATCCGGATAACTTGAGCGAAGGAAATCTTCACTCTCCCACGTCACATCCTCAGCGATGTGGTTGCTCCACAAGATCTTGTACAACCACAGCATTCTGTTACGCGTGGTCCTAGTCTTCTCATCAATAATTTCAACCGGATATTCTGTGTAGGTTAAATCCGGCTGTAACTTGCTTATGTCTTCAGTGGGAACAGAAGCTGTATACTCCAGACATTTTCAGAGCTGTGAGACATGGAAAACGTCATGGACACCAGGGAGAGATGCCGGTAGTTCCAGTCTATACGCCACTGGTCCACATTTCTCGGTGACAGCATAGGGTCCGATAAATAGGGGAGTGAGTTTCCCCTTCACGCCGAATCGGTGCACGCCCTATCGGAGACACATGAAGATAAACGTGTTCTCCGACGTCGAAGTGCAGCGGCCTACGCCTCTTATCAGCGTAACTTTTCTGTCAGGATTGGGCGGTTTTCAAGTTTTCTTGAATCACCCAAACTCGCTCTTCGGCGTCCTTCACTAGATCAATCCCGAACATGACTCTTTCACCGGATTCACACCAATTCAATGGGGTGCGGAATTTGCAACCGTAGAGAACCTCATAGGGTGCCATCTTGATACTTGCATGATAGCCGTTGTTATACGAGAAATATGCCAGTGGTATATGATCATCCTAATTGTTACCGTGGTAGATGACACACGCTCTCAGCATGTCTTCTAACACTTGATTCACCCTCTCGGTTTGTCCATCTGTTTGAGGGTGATATGCGGAGCTTCTAATAATCTTGGTACCTAAAGAAGCGTGCAACTGCTCGCAGAAACGAGCCACGAACAATGCACCTCGATCTTAGATTATTGTCTTGGGTACTCCGTGCAAGAACAAGATTTTTGCAATGTACAACTCCACATACTTGCTAGCATGGTAATTTGTATGCACGGGAATGAAGTGAGCCGACTTGGTTAACCGGTCAACAATTACCCAAATGGAATCATGCTTGTGAAAGTCATGGGTAACATCACAATGAAATCCATGCTCATATCTTTCCATTTCCATGCTGGAATTTTTAGGGGTTGCTGCAGCCCTGATTTCCTCATGTGATCCGCCTTCACTTGCCTACACGTATCACACTTGGATACGGATTTTGGAATTTCCCGCTACATCCATGTCCACCAAAATTTACTCTTCAAATCTTGGTACATTTTGTTGCTGCCCGGATGAATGGAAAACTTAGACAAGTGAGCTTCATATTGGATCTTCTTTCTCAACTCCATATCCTGGGGTGCGACTATACGGTCGTTGAACCATAGTGTCCCCGCTTCATCTTTCCGGCAACATTTGATATCACCGTTGTTTACTCATTTCCGGAGATGTTCCATGCCTTTGTCAATTTTCTGAGCTGCAATAATATCTTCCCTAATAGTCAGGATGAGAGCAAGGTTGTAGAGTTATCCATATGGAACCAAGTATAAACTCGGTTCTTCTTCTTCTATCTGTGTAATAGTGAGGTTATGGACATGTGATTTCTGACTCAGCACGTCGGCGACCACATTTGACTTGCCGGGGTGGTAATGAATCTCAATCTCATAATCTTTGATCAAATCTAACCACCTCCTTTGCCTCATATTCAGCTCCGTCTGGGTGAAGATATACTTTAAGCTCTTGTGGTCAGTGTAGAGATGCACCATGTTTCCAAGAAGATAGTATCTCCACATTTTCAGCGCCAACACCACAGCAGCGAGCTCAAGGTCATGAGTTGGATTGTGCTGCTCGTGGTTTCGAAGTTGGCGTGAGCCATATGCGACCACCCATCTTTCTTGAATCAACACGCAGCCAAGCTCGATACCGGACACATCGCAATATACGTCGAAAGGCTTGGTCGTATCCGGTTGAGCTAAGATTGGGTCTGTTTTGAGATGCTTCACCAGTGCTTGGAACACTCCTTCACATGCTGTGTTCCAAACATATTTTGTCCCCTTCTTAAATAATTCAGTCATCGACTTAGCAAGCTTGGAGAAGCTCGGGATGAACCTCCAGTAATATCCCGCTAAACCGAGGAAGCTTCTGACTTCATGGACAGATGTGGGGCTTTCCATTTCAGCACCTGCTCAATCTTGCTTGGATAAACCGCAATGCCTTCCTCTGAGAAGATATGTCCTAAAAATGGCACTTCGCTGATCCAAAACTCACATTTGCTGACCTTGGCATATAGTTTATGGTCTCACAATCATTGAAGGATGATATGCAAGTGTTGGGCGTGTTCTTCTTCAGACTTGGAATAAACCAAGATGTCATCTATGAACACTACCACAAACTTCTCCAACTCTGGCATGAACACTGAGTTCCTGAGGTACATGAAATATGCCGGAGCGTTGGTGAGACCAAAAGACATGATGAGATATTCGTATAGTCCATATCTCGTCGAGAATTCCATCTTCGGGATATCCTCTGCTCGGATTTTTGTTTGATGATACCCGGAGTGAAGATCCATCTTTGAAAACACAATTGCAACCACCAGTTGATCGAACAGGATATCAACACGGGGCAGTGGATATTTGTTCTTGATGGTGACGGCGTTGAGCGGTCGGTAGTCAACACACAACCTCAAGGTTTCATCTTTCTTCTTTACGAACAGCGCCGAGCATCACCACGGTGAGGAACTCGGTTGAATGAAACCATTACTCAACAAGTCATTGAGCTGTTCCTTCAATTCAGCCAGCTCATTTGGAGCCATTTTATACAGCATCCATGATATTGATGTGGTCCCAGGTGCAAGTTCAATCTTGAACTCAACATCCTGTTCAGGTGGCATGCCCAGGACATCATTTGGGAACACATCGGGGTACTCTCAGACTATGGGGATGTCATCCAACCTGGGAGCCTCAGTACGGTAGGCTACTGAAACTTCCGGGACAGGGCTGTCTAACACGAGTGTATGTGGACGGTAGAGTGGAGAGTTGAGGTGAACCGTCCATGATAATATTTCCAAGACAGCGCCATGATAGCTTAGCCATAAAATTCCTAAGATTGCATTAATCTTCTTTCACTCAAGGATAATCATAGTAGTGGGATATATCTCCCCACCCAAGCACAGTGGTCATTTTGGAATCATCATATTCGCTGAAATCTTCCCTCCTGGGAAGCAAATCATATATGAGCAATCGGTTGGGAAGACATGCAGTTGATGCTTAGTTACATATGATGCACTTATGAAATTGTGGGTTGCACCAGAATCAAACAGAATGATGATTGCACGACCGTTGAGAGTGAACGTACACGCCAGCACGGTCTCTCCTTCCAGGACGTTCTCAGTGTTGAGGTAATGAGCATTACGGGTCGTTGACCTCCCTTATTGGCCGGTGGTCGGCCTCGAGCAACGCCCTGAGATTGTGCTTTCCCGCAGCTTCGCTGCCTCTTTGGGCAGTCCTTGGAGAAATGGCCGGCCTGGCCACACGTGAAGCATGTGTAGCGAGGCGGTCCTCTGCTGACCGGTGGACGGAATCCCGGGGCGCGTTGTTGCTGTGGAAACAACCGGGGTGCCATCTTCTGCTGTTGCTGCTGTTGCGGTCGCGGAGATGGCATCGGCGGTCGAAAGGGGAATGGTTGATAAGGATGACCCACAAACTATTGAGGTCGTGCCGGTGGATGCCATTTGTTGGGCGGATGGTGTCCGGTACACCATTCAGTATTTTTGGGGAGCTCCACCCCCGCTGCTCTGTTGTGCGCTACATTTCCTCTGCTCAGCTGCGAACTCTCGCTGAGCATCCTCTTGGAGAATCGTGGCATTGACGAGGTCGTTAAAGGTGACGCGATTGCATTGCACGAGGTGAGTCTTCATTTCGGGATTCAGACCCCAATAGAATTGCTCGCGCTTTCTCTCCCCTGTGGAGATGCAGTCCGACGCATACTGCGCCAGATGGTTGAAGACGTGGGAGTAGTCATGGGCACTCCTCCCGCCTTGTTTCAGCTCCAATAATTCTTGGAACTTCATCTTCATCATATCGGGAGGTATGTGATAGGCGCGGGACGCCTGCCGGAACTCTTGCCATTCAACAGCATGGCAGCAGGTAGTGAGGCAAGATAATTTGCCAACCACACACCGGCGGCACCGTGAAATTGCTGCACCGTGAAGAGAGTCTTCTGCCGCTCCGTGCATTGGAGAAGCCCGAACTTGGACTCGATAGTCTGCAGCCAGTTGTCGGCCTCCTGTGGTGATGCCGCTTTGGTGAACACTGGAGGATGCGTACTCATGAAATCCGAGTACATGTTGACGTGGGGCTCATGATGCCCCCTTTCTTGACGCGTCCCCGCCTGGGATGTATTCTGCACTATCGCGCGGAGCAGGTCGGTCTGCTCCTCACGAGAGCAAACCAGCGCTGATATCACATCCGCTAGCGTAAGCAGAGGTGAAGACGGTGGTTGCTTCTGCGGGGTGTTGTCGTAGGCAGGTGGCTGGGAGTCATCTCCCCTTTGTTGACTCGAGCCCCCGACCTTGTGAGTGGCCCGGGTACGAACCATCCTGCAACCATGACGACAATCAAATCATCCCCACAGCATACTCCATGCAGTCCATAAAATAGTAGTAAAGCATAATGACGCTAAAAATGCGATACATCTCGTACATGGATATTGTAATAACTTTGCACAAGATACACCATTACCACACCAAATACATATTAGTGAAATCCAAATTGATGGACTTCCTCTTTGGAAGTTTATCTCAACTAGACTTGGTCTACGAGTTCCGACGAGGTCGGCATTCCCGGTGATCTAGCTCGCTGGCGACGGTGAAACTCGCTACCCCCACCTAGTTTAGGACGCTGAACACAATGGACACATCGCTTCTGACGGCTAACCACCGTAGCTCACCGTAATGAGCTGCTATGCCACTGCACCTCATCGGCAACATGTTCACATCGCTCCGGCCACCCTCTTCATGTGCTAATCACGTCATCACATTCAGGGCAGCTTCGAGAGGCTCAGCATGGCCTCGGTTTGGACCCAAAAGGCCAGCAAACTGGACCTCACTGACGACCCCCTCTTCTGCCGCACTGCTCCGTGGTGAAACTAGGCTTACAGTGGGTCTTTCTTACCGGTTTTTTAACAAGGAGGGGCGCAAGGACCTCTAGAACATGTATGGTGTGTAGCTCGATCGGCGGTTACCTCTATGCAACTAATTTTACTGTCGATGATTTTTAACCCTAATACACACTGTGGAAAGAAATGAGCAATACTCGCTCTATGTCGCATGAAACGGCAAACGGCTTGCTCCTCAGCTCCAGCATGGCCAGGCACACCTTTTCTTCTCCGGTGGCGGTGCATGAAACAGCCGGTATTGGCCGGTCTCCGGTTGACAGAGACAGGCGGAAGGAAACTCACGAGCAGGAGCAAAGAAGACACGTGATTGCTAGCTAGTTTCCACGAGAGAGTGAAAAGAACGGGTGGAGCAGCTTGTCTTGCTGGCCTTTGAGCTGAAACATTCACTGTGAGGTCGAATTCACACTTGAATTTGAATTTCAAATTCAGTTTGGAATTTGTTCAAATATAGCTCCCGACAAGATCAACTCCAATTGAAATGAAAATTGGTGGAGTAACTCAGAAAAATGTGCTGAGTTTAAATATAAATCCACCTTTTGAATTCAGGTGATGAAAGTAGCTGAAATTTAAATTTACATTCAAACTAGCCCTTTTTATACTTGTATCCAAAAGTGCCTTAAAAAGGTTTGGATTTGCATGACTAGGCATGAGCATTTCTAAGAATGTTTAGGACTTAGTTTTGAGCTCAGCCTCTCATGTTTACATGTGGGAACTCTTACTTTTGGATTGTGTGTTTTTTCTTTAATCATCCTATTGATGGTGGTTACTTGCTCTTGAATGGTGTTCATGAGATCTCCACAAAATGAGCTGTGGTGTGTGTGATGCGATGAAAACTTTAGCAAGTGAAATCTTGGGTCTTTACAGTCTCCCCCAACAACAAAAACTCGAGGTTGACGCCACCTTCATAGCCCATAAGGCTTTCCGTTTTGGGAGTCTAGAGTTCTTTGGTGACAACAACGACATTGTGCGTCTGATGGACGACGCGACCGTCGACACCGTCAACCATGCCCATGAATAGGACTTCATAGGCATGACTGATGGAGTGTCTTCGTCCCTTCTTCCCCTCCCGAAGAATGTGAGCAGCTGCCATTCTCACTCCTGTGAATGTTACACTGCAGACACTGGTAACGCCTCACCAACTGCTCCTCCCGCCGAAATTCGCTCTCGCCTGTACTCATGCAGCGGGAGGCGTTGCGCTGAAACCACGGCGAGAAGGCGGTGGCCGCCCAGGAGGCGTCCGAGCAACTCGAAGCAAGTTGCATGGCACTTGAGGGAAGGCACTGCTGGACATGGACAGATCTGCGTTCGAGGCGTCGCGAGGCTGATACCCTGGATCTAGGGAACCATGAGCACGAGGTCACCAGGTGTAGGCGAGCATTGTCGCTAGTCCAGACAACCCGCCATGTTTTGAGCGACCAAGCCAGAACGTGCAGCTTCCGCGGCCATAGTACACAACCTCCAGGAGCCGAAAGAGCCGGAGGCGCGACACATTTATCAAAACCTCTGCTCACTGCTAGAAAAGGCCACGGCTGAACACACCAAGAGCTCACTCGCTCGCAGGCGAGCAACGTCCACCTGAACAGGCTCCCGTGGGCATGTTCAGAGCACAGCAGGGACACCCCATTTCCGTGGACCAAGCCAAGCTGAGAAAGCTGGTCCATCTAACCCTTTGCATAGCTCGACGCGCGAGCATGCAGGGTCGTCCAACCAGCGCAGGGTCCTAAGAGCCCACGGAGGAACCAGGGGCGAAGTGGCAGAACAACATCCCAAGCGCTGACGTCAGCTGTGTAATGGAGGGGTACGTCAACAACAGTGAGGATCGAAGCCCAAGCCCCGACGCTACCGGGCCCAAGCTTTTGGAAGGGGGATACGCAATGCGCCCTTCCCACCATGTTTTTGTGCTCCGACAAACGTCATGAAGTACAATGGAGAATCAAATCCCAGCGTATATCTAGAGGACTACCGCTTGGCGTGCAGAGCCGGTGGAGCGACGGATGACCGCTTCATAACCCAATACCTTCTCATTTATTTGGCGGACTCCACCCGAGCTTGTCTTGAATATCTCTCAGCCGGCAACATCTGAAGCTGGGCGGAGCTGAAGGACACCTTCATTGGTAACTTGCAAGGCACCTATATGCGCCCTGGAAACTCATGGGACCTCAAGGCATGCCAGCAGAAGCCAGGTGAAACATTGAGACAATACATCAAACGCTTCTCCAAGAAGTGCAACGAGCTTCCCCACGTTGTGGATGCAGATGTTGTTGGATCTTTCCTCTTCGGGATGGCTTACAAATGCTTGGTACACAAGCTTGGCTGCATCAAGCTGAGGACCACCTAGGAACTACTATACGTCGCCACCAATCACGCCTCAGGAGAAGAGGTGATCAGGGCGATCTTTGAATAGGCAGCGCCAAGGGAGGCCAACGCTTGGAGGTATGCCGTGCCTCATCAGAAGGATGAGAGGAGGAAAAGGGTTGGCACGTACAATCAGCGACATCAAACTGAGGCAGACTCAGATCTGGTTGCGGTGGCCGAACGTCACGAAGGCAGAAGGCCGGCCCAGACGCAGGCCGACAATTTCGAGCATCTGTTGGAAAAACCGTGCACCAATCACGCCCTCAAGGATTGCACCGTCCTCAAGCGTTTCCTGGGAAAAGAGCCAGGTCCGTCAAACAATAGAGGCAAAAAACCAATGCAGGTGGACGCCGAGCCCGAAGAGAAGCACACATTCCCAGAGTCGACCGGCTACCTCATGATCTTTGGCGTCCAGTCACTCATCGACTGAGAGATACCATCAGACAAGGGGAGGCAGATCAAGGCGCACAGCCTTAGGCAGAGGAAAAGCCCGGCATCCACCATTTGGCTTCTATCTTCAAAAATAATTGAGAGCCCTGCCTCAGGCTCAAGCCCAGGTTCATCGCCGCATTACGTTGGTCGGTGCTCCCGGACTTGAGCTTTTAAGGCTCGGACAAACCATGTGATTCAAGTACCACATGACATACCAATTTGCTCAGATGCACGTGGTACTCGAGGGCTACCCACCTACCAGGGGCGGAATGATCGAAACCCTTAAAGAATATGTAAAGACCTTCTCGAGCATGTCTTCCACGCTTCCGATCTAAGGCGCGTTGCTCGCTATTAGACTAAAGCACAGCGCAAGGAGGGAAACAGATGCACACATAACAGAAGCGCATCGGTTCCTTATATGAAAGGGTGCCGTGAAGTGCTATAATGTCCACATTACAAGACGAAACAAAAAAAGAGAGGAAATACAAGGAGCCCAACTCCGGTCAGCATATCCCAGGACAGAGTCCGGCGTGACCGCCGTGGCTAAGGAGAGGGTGATGGGCTTGACTCGGGCATCGATTGTGGCGGACCTGAATCCGCTCATCCAGGATCGCAGAGGGTGGTGCCGCGCGATGCGACACCCGACAGCACATGTCATAAGAACACATTATATTACATGGGAAAAACAAACTGAATGCACAAAATAGTACACTTGTCAGTTACAAACTAGGGTCTTTATTACACAGCGGAAGTTTCTTTTATACAACTGACGCCCGCCTATCTAGCAAAAGTGGTTGCCCAGCCCTAGGGCAACCCACACTAGCTGCACTCCTCAGCTCAGCGCGGCGTGTACGGCTCCCACTCAGCCGTGGTCCCTGATGGAGGGTAACCCTCGCCGGTGGACTCGTACTCTGAGTCCGTGGGTGGCTCCTCACCTGAAACACACTTAAGCAGCAACCGTGAGCACGAAGGCTCAGCAAGGCTTAACCGACTCACCTAAGCATGAAACTCTACATGAGGTGTACCATGACATAGGATAGCAATGTTGCAGCAAATGGACACGCCTACAAGTTCATCCTTAGTTCATCTTTTAGCCACAAGTTAACGGTTCATGAAGCTGAAATTTAGTGAGCAATATTTGGTGGCACACATGTAGCAATACAATTATATCATAACAGCAATATGGAATCATAACATTTCATTCATTAGTCTATGTTACGACGCAGTGAACAAGCGGTACTCGTCACCGCAAGGAACGGCGAATCGACTCGATATACACCTGCAGGGAAACCCAAAGAGCACGTCACGTACGCCCACCCGTGGAGCTGCACAGCATGCTCACTCGATGTCGTACGGGACAACCTTTCACCCAACAGCCCAAACGTCGAACCGGTCGCACCGAAACGAGCAGGAGGTTCCCCACACGGAGCATCTCTCTATGCCCATTGGCAGATTTCCACCTTGCTGCCCTCAACCTACAACTATAAATTGGTGTGCTATGCCTCGACGCCCGGAGGTTTAGGCTACATCGGTTTATCGGGGCCCATATATCCGATATGCCTTCGGTACGTTCAATACTTGTTCAGCAGGGCCGCACAAGGCTCGGTCCTCAATCGACATGGACAGGGCTGCGCACACAAGACTTCCACTTGCTGCGCCCTAGCCCCTGCCTAGTCTCATTTTCATTACTAAAGTGATCTCACATCACTCAACCGAACCCGTGTGTTCCCAAGCCTAAACTCGCGAGTAGATTCCAATTACTCGACTTGTACCGAAGTCCTATGAAACATTAAACATAGCCTGTCTACTCGAGGTCCTTGACACTACCCTCACTCTTTTAGGAACCTTTGGTTATGCAAGTGGGGTTCCATCCATCCTATACCTAATGCACAATCATACTTCACCTGACACATGTAAGCAAAGTAAAACTTATAAAAAGGTTAATGCAAACCGGGGCTTGCCTTGTTGCTGCTGGTCAGTAGTTAGCTCTTCTTCCGGAAGGAGGAAGTCCAGCACTTCCGGAGTCTCTTCTTCAATGGCTACACGTTAATGAAACACTATATGTTAATTTAAATGCAATGTGAGTCTAGGGTAATACTTCTGCTATTAGTTCTAATAACCAGTTTCTAACAACTGGAACTCTGTTTAAGAACTTAAAGATGAACTGGGTGTTGGTGGTTTGGCTTTAGACTTAATCCCCCTGGTTAAATGCTAAGTGGTTTTCCCCTTTTCCATATTAATCCCTCAAGTGGTTAAACAGGACAGGGTGATCCAGAGCTCCAATGGAGCTGAGAATTTTTGTGTGAGTTCCTTGTCACAAGAAAACTCTCTGGACCAAACACTAGCACTTTTCATGGAGTGGTTTGCTCAGAATAATTCTCTTAGCAAATAAGCAAAGAAGAATTAATTCTGTGGTAATACCCCTGTTCATGCCCAACTTAGTGAACTACAATTTCAATTATAGCTCATAGAGTTTGCATGAATTTTCCTAGCATTTTTGGAGCTAATATTTGCCCAGAACTGAATTTCCAAGTTTTGGAAATTCTCTGAAAATGTTTCTGTATTCAAATGAACCCAGCACCTTCAAATTTGAATTGCTCTGACCAAATCAACTCCAAATGGTCTGAAACGTTTATAGCTGTTCACTAATGTCCTAAAGAACATTCTGGCAAAATTTGGGGAATTTTCGATGCACAAACTCCCTCTAAAATTCTTTTGCTGAAAAGCTTTAAAGAATTTTCCAGAATTAATTAATGGGTTTCATACAAATTGGGTTTCCGATTTGGATTCTAATCTGTTAGAGGAATCCAACAAAATTTGTTTCATAATTTTTGGATTCTCCTACCCCAAGTTGTGATCCTACAAAGTTTGAACTACAAACTGGACATTTCAAAATGTTTAAGTGTCTGCCAGTGGGTCCCACCCAGCAGTCTTCTCCTTCCTCGCGCCAAACAGGGGTCCGCGGCGGCGCACTCCGGCGAGCATCGCCGGAACCGCTTTCCCGGCCGTCTCCCGACCCCAAACTTGCCGCCCCGCCCTAACTCATGACGCTGATCTCGTCGGTGGTGTCGCCGGCGGCCGTAGCTCACCGGAACAGGGCTCCCGACAGTGACAGCGGCGGTTAGGGTTCCGGCGTGGTCGGGAATGCGTTACAACGCATCCAAATGATCGGCAAAGGGTCGGAGAGCACCGCGGGAGCTCGAGGGTGATGGAACTGGCCGCCAAACCCCATGAAAAGGTCGGCAACCAAGAGCTCCACGGTGAACCGAGCTGTTATTCTATGGCGGCCCGAAAAACAACCCAAACCCGGACATTTCTGGGTCATTTCCCTTGATTCTTGGTCGAGGAGGGCTGCTAGGGAGTGAGGAAGGTGCTGACAAGCCGGCGCGGCCAATAGCTGAGTGAGTAGCAGGAATTTTGGGGTAGACCGCGCTCTACCCGAACACACTATGTTTCGGAAGAACTGTAAATACTCTTCATCCGGTGGATCAACCGCTATACGGCTTGCATCTACACGACCTAGAGAGCATGGCACACCTTTTTCGTGTAGTAGTCCGGCGGTGAAACTGGTTGTGGCGTGCTGTCCATGGGGAGCAGTCCTTGGCTTTCCGCCGGTGGCCTGAGTTCTCAGTGGCGATCGTCGATTTGTGGTCGAGTGCGGTGCTAACACCGCGAGGTGGTGGGATGGTTAGCTAGAGCACACACAGGCGCTCCCTTTCTGTGTTTGGAGCTTGGGCAAAGGCCGAGCAGACCTCGGTGTGCAGGGGAGGATCGGGGGAGCGGCGTCGGGGGAAGAAGAACCGAGCTCGGTGTGGCGCTTGCTGATCGGGAGAAGAAGGCAATACGCTCGGCCCAGCTGCGTGGAGAGGGGGTCACGTAGAGGGGGGGTGAGCTGCTGCCCGGTCGCCAGCGCGAGAGAGGGAATCAGGAGGTGGCCTCCCGGGCGATGGCGCGCGCGGCAGCTGGCTGTTCGACTGAAGGTCTTCGGTTGACTGAGAAACAGAGGGAAGACTTGGGGGCTATGTCTATTTCACCCAATGACATATGGGCCCCACTGGTCAGTGCTCTACCACCTCTCAAAAGATCTCCAAAACTTGACAATGACGAATTCAAATGTTGGAAATCTCAAACTGAGCTACATTGGTATGGTTTGGCAAATTTCCCTCAAATTCAAATGTATATTTGAATTCTTTGCATATTTGGATCCTTTTTGGAAAAATGGGTAGCAAACCTTTTCAAAAATTATTGAAACTCTGCCTCCCCACTAAGTTGGACCTGAGGAATCCAAATATGCACTTTGATCCTTGTTTTAGCTGCTGCAATCATGAATTTGAATGCAACAGTTTTGGAATCACCCTCTCATGTGTGATCATATGTGTAGAATTCCCACTTTGTGAAAGTGTAGGTTTCCCCTCTAACTACTCTTTTGATGGAGGTAACTTGCTCTTCCCACTTTTTCACAATCTATCCACAACAAAAACTGTGGTGTTGTGGGTTGAAGAAAAATTTTTGCAAGTCCCTTTTCTTGGGCTTTTACATCCCTCCCCCCTTAAAAGAATCTCGTCCCGAAATTATAAAAGAAGAGATAGCGATGTAATAGGGACTTACCGGTACTGAGATGCCATGAACTCCGGGTAATTTGAGCGAAGGAATTCCTCGCTCTCCCACGTCGCTTCTTCGGCGGTGTGGTTGCTCCAGAGTGTTTTGTAGAACCACAACGTTCTGCTACGCGTGGTTCGGGCTTTCTCATCAAGAATTTCCACCGGATACTCATCATATGTTAAATCCGGTTTCAGCTCGCCGATGTCTTCGGTAGGAACAGCAGCTGTATGCTTCAAGCATTTTCGCAGTTGCGAAACATGGAAAACATCATGGACACCAGCCAGAGATGCCGGTAGCTCCAATCTATACGCTGCTGGTCCACACTTCTCGGTGATAGCGTAGGGTCCAATAAAACGGGGAGCGAGCTTTCCCTTCACACCGAACCGGTGCACACCCTTCATCGGGGACACGCGGAGGTACACGTGTTCCCCAACGTCGAAGTGCAACAGTCTACGCCTCTTATCAGCGTAGCTCTTCTGTCGGGATTGAGCGGCCTTCAAGTTAGCTTGAATCGTCCAAACGCGCTCTTCGGCGTCGTTCACCACATCAACCCCGAATGTGACCCTTTCACCGGACTCGCACCAGTTTAATGGGGTGCGGCATTTACGACCGTAGAGAGCTTCGTAGGGTGCCATCTTGATGCTCGCCTGATAGCCATTGTTGTACGAGAATTCCACCAATGGTAGGTGATCATCCCAGTTCCTACCATGGTGGATGGCACATGCTCTCAACATGTCTTCTAATACTTGGTTCACTCTCTGTGTTTGCCCATCTGTCTGAGGGTGATAAGCAGAGCTCCCAATCAACTTAGTACCCAATGCAGCGTGTAGCTGCTCCCAAAAGCAAGATACAAATAATGCACCTCGATCTGAGACGATGGTCTTGGGTACCCCGTATAGGCATAGAATCTTCGCTATGTACAGCTCCACATATTTGCCGGCATTGTAACGTGTATTCACCGGGATGAAGTGAGCCGTCTTGGTTAACCGATCAATGATTACCCAAATGGAATCATGGTTGTTGGCAGTTAGGGGTAATCCCACAATGAAATCCATGCTCACATCTTCCCATTTCCATGCCGGGATCTTCAGGGGTTGTAGCAGCCCTGATTTCTTCATGTGATCAGCTTTCACTCGTCGGCACGTATCGCACTCGGATACGTACTTAGCTACATCCCGCTTCATCCACGTCCACCAAAATTTCTTTTTCAAATCTTGGTACATTTTGTTGCTGCCTGGATGAATGGAGTACTTGGATAAGTGAGCTTCATTGCGGATCTTCTTTCTCAACTCCATATCCCGGGGTACGACTATGCGGTCATTGAACCACAGCGTCCCCTCATCATCCTTCTGGAAACATTTAATCTCTCCGTTGTCTATCCGTCTCCGGAGATGTGCCATGCCTTTATCGGTCTTCTGAGCTGCAATGATGTCCTCCCTAATAGTAGGGATGAGGGCAAGGTTGTACAGCGATCCATAAGGAACCAAGTATAAACTTGGCTCTTCCTCCTCCACCGGTGTAATGGTGAGGTGATGGACATGTGATTTCCGACTCAGCGCGTCGGCAACCACATTCGCCTTGCCGGGGTGGTAGTGAATCTCAATCTCATAGTCCTTGATTAATTCTAACCACCTCCGTTGCCTCATGTTCAGCTCCTTCTGGGTGAAAATGTATTTCAAGCTCTTGTGGTCGGTGTAGAGATGTACCAAGTTCCCCAGGAGATAGTGCCTCCACATTTTTAGTGCCAACACCACGGCAGCGAGCTCAAGATCATGAGTCGGATAATGCTGCGCATGGTTCCGAAGTTGGCGTGAGCCATATGCGACCACACGTCCTTCCTGCATCAACACGCAGCCAAGCCCGATACCGGACGCGTCACAATACACGTCGAAGGGCTTTGTTGTGTCCGGCTGAGCTAAGACCGGGCTGTGGTGAGATGCTTCACCAATGTTTGGAATGCTCCTTCACACGCCGTGTTCCAAACATATTTTGTCCCTTTCTTCAGCAATTCTGTCATTGGTTTAGCGAGCTTGGAGAAGCTTGGAATGAATCTCCGATAGTATCCCGCTAACCCGAGGAAGCTTCTGACTTCATGGACTGAAGTGGGAGCTTTCCATTTCAGCACCTGCTCTATTTTGCTTGGGTCAACCGCAATGCCTTCTGCTGAGATGATATGTCCCAAGAATGGCACTTGGCTGATCCAAAACTCGCATTTGCTGAACTTGGCATAGAGCTTGTGGTCTCGCAATCGTTGAAGAATGATCCGCAAGTGTTCGGCATGTTCGGCTTCTGTCTTGGAGTAAACCAAGATATCATCGATGAACACTACCACAAACTTGTCCAGCTCTGGCACACCGAGTTCATGAGATACATGAAATGGGCTGGAGCGTTTGTGAGACCAAATGACATGACGAGATATTCATATAATCCGTATCTCGTCGAGAAGGCCGTCTTCAGGATATCCTCCGCCCGGATCTTGATCTGGTGATATCCAGAGCGAAGGTCCATCTTTGAGAACACACTTGCCCCCACAAGCTGATCAAACAAAATGTCAATACGGGGCAGTGGATACTTATTCTTGATGGTGACGGCGTTGAGCGGCCGGTAGTCTACACACAGCCTTAAGGTTTCATCCTTCTTCTTCACGAACAGCGCCGAGCATCCCCAAGGCGAGGAACTCGGCCTAATGAAACCATTGCTCAACAGATCATTGAGCTGTTCTTTTAATTCAGCCAGCTCGTTCGGAGCCATCTTGTATGGTTTCCGTGATATTGGCGTAGTCCCGGGTGCAAGTTCAATCTTGAACTCGACATCCCGCTCAGGTGGCATGCCCGGAAGATCATCCGGGAACACGTCAGGATACTCCCGAACTACGGGGATGTCCTCTAACTTGAGAGCTTCAGTATTATTGATCACTGAAACTCCCCGGACTGGATTATCTAATAATAGGGACTGCGGACGGTGTAATGGGGAGTTGAGGTGAACCGTCCGTGATAGGGTTTCTAGGACAGCGCCATGGTAACTTAGCCATGACATTCCCAAGATTGCATCAATCTTCTGCCCCTCAAGGATAATCATAGTGGTGGGGTATATCTTCCCACCTAAGCACAGTGGTGCTTTCGGAACCATCATTGTTGCTGAAATCTTTCCTCCCGGTGAGCAGATCATATAAGAACACTCGGTTGGAAAGGCTTCCAGCTGATTCTTAACCACATATGATGCACTTATAAAGTTGTGGGATGCACCAGAATCAAAAAGTATGATGATGGCTTGATGGTTGAGAGTGAACGTACCCGCCAGCACGTTGTCTCCCTCTGGGGCATCCTCATTGTCGAGGTTGCGGACGCCTCCAGTCCACTGACCAACCTTATTCGTCGGAGGTCGGCCTCGAGCACCGCCCTGAAACTGGGCTTGCCTGCTGCTCTGCTGCCCCTGGGGACAGTCCTTCACGAAATGTCCCACCTGGCCACACGTGAAACAGGTGAAACGGGGCGGTCCCCCGCTGATCGGTGGACGAAAACCCGGGGCGCGTTGTGGCGGTGGAAACGCCCGGGGTACCGTCTGCTGCTGCTGCTGCTGCTGTATTGGTGGTGGCATCGGCGGACGGAACGGGGGTGCTTGGAACGAACATCCCCCGAACTGTTGAGGCTGCGCCGGTGGTCGCCACTGCTGCCCGGATGGTGTCCTATACACCATACGGTACTTCTGGGGAGCTCCACTCCCACCGCTGGGTGGAGCGCTGCGCTTCCGCTGCTCAGCTGCCAACTCCCGCTGAGCGTCCTCTTGCATAATCGCGGCATTGACTAAGTCATTGAATGTGCCGCGATTCCACTGAACGAGATGTGTCTTCATTTCGGGGTGTAACCCCCGATAGAAGTGCTCCCGCTTCTTCTCCTCAGTGGAGATATAGTCTGACGCGTACTGCGCCAGATGGTTGAAGGCACGGGAGTAGTCGTGGGCACTCCTCCCGCCCTGCTTAAGCTCCAAGAATTCTTGGAACTTCCTCTTCATTATTCCGGGTGGAATGTGATAGGCGCGGAACGCCTCCCGGAACTCTTGCCATTCCACGGCATGGCCAGCCGGACGTGAGGCGACATAATTCGCCCACCACGCACCAGCGGCACCGTGGAGTTGCTGCGCTGCGAACAAGGTCTTTTGCTGCTCCGTGCATTGGAGCAGTCCGAACTTGGACTCGATAGTCCGTAGCCAGTTGTCCGCCTCCAGTGGTTCTTCAGCTTCGGTGAACACTGGAGGGTGCGTACTCATGAAGTCCGAGTACGACACTTCACGGAGCTCACAAGGCCCTCTGTCTTGACGCCCCCCCGCCTGGGACATATTCTGCACGATCGTGCGGAGCAGGTCGGTCTGCTCCTCACGACCACCCACCAGTGCCGCAATCACATCCGCTAGAGTAAGCGGAGGCGGCGGTGGTGGCTGCTGCTGCGGTGTGCTGTCGTAGGCCGGTGGCTGGGAGTCATTGCCTCCCCCTTGGCTAGAGCCACCAACCTCGTGCGTGGTCCTAGTGCGAACCATCTGCAACAATACGACAATAACATCAGTCCCACAACAGATTGTATGCAGTCCCATAAAAATAGGCATAAAACATAATGACAATAATTCATGTGATACATCTCGTAAGTAGATAATGTAATAACTTTGCACAAGCTACACCATTACCAGACCAAACACAAGCTAGTTTAATCCAACTTGATGAACCTCCTCTTTGGAAGCTCACCATAACTAGGTTTGGTCACTACGAGATATTACTATCGCTTTGTCATCATGTATACCACCCTTAGGGTACAACACCCTCTCCAATGAGTTCAACTGGCATTCTTCTGTCAGAATGACCAGTTTCTACCTATTCGAAGTTGTGATCTGGTTCTGAGCATTTTCATGACTCAAGTTGAATACCAAAGTTAAAGTTAACTTCAGTATATTTCCAACGAGTATTCATTTTCCCCCATATCAGCTTTGGTTAAAAAGTTATGCTAATTCAAAGCTAGCAGAATTTCTGGAAGAATTTTAACAGTACCTCCCTCGGAAGTGGCTGTTTTCCATCCGAGTTTCCACTGAAATCTGTGCTGAAACTTCAGAAACTTTGAATTGCAAATATGTCACACATCTTCTACATTTTCTAAGGATGTATCATATGATAATTTTAGATTGTTCTACTGGGAGTTATGTTTGAAAAACAGAACAGTTCAGAGAATGTTTTACTCTGTCCTGGTTCTGGACAGTTTACATTCCTCTGGGATTTAAGCCATCTTAAGGTGAGTTTCAGCTCTGGAAGTCTACAACAAAGTTGTAGAGTACTTCAATGCCTTTCCAGAACTATATAGCACACCTCTCTGGGATAAAGGACCCGTGAGTTATGCCCTGTTGAAGTTCAGCAACCTTGCTGCCCAAAACAGAGCACTCTGTTTTTCATCCCTTTGGCTATCCTGCTCCACTATCCCATTCTTATACCCAACCAGGGTCCTAAATGTTGAACCTATAGATTTTAATTCTTTGTTATCATTATTCTCATGCATATGCCTACAATATCTCGGTACTACGTTCCTCACAAAAGAAAATCCTAACCGGATCGTACCGGCATATACGTCTCAAATGTGGCACTAAACGGTCTCTCGCACACGTTTACTACACGAATACAACGTGGTTAGTACCTGCAGAAGACCACACAATAGTGATGCACTCAAAGGTTTAGTTTCCATTTCAGGCAGTACCATATTTGAAAGTAAATACAAACGCCCGTATCATTTCCATACGGCCGTCCTTGAGTTAGGTCACATCTCAAGGTACGTGATCGTGTTTCAACACCACACGACGGGGAACCCGAGTATGTCATGAACGGGTAGTCACGGTTGGGAATGTTATCAGCCCAACAGATACCACCTACTGCCCGGCAGGGCACGCTGATGGCAAGCGCTTCGTATGTCCTCCTGGGCCACATGCAGACGAACACACTCTCGCGTTACTGACCACGCGATGGGGTCTCCACTTACTTGCCTAATGCACGCTAGGGATCAGCATTTCTTATGAACTCAGGAACATAAAGTGTCCAAGAGTTTCATATTGACATCTCACACCAAGCTGTGAGATCAATCCCTGAACCACGTTCCTCGTCAGGGGGAGCTAACCGAAATTGAACCGCTTTTGGTGGCGTTCCTTACCATACTTACCAGAGCGTAGGTGCATCGTTACAATAATTGAAATTAAGAATTATAACACATAAGTTAGTCTTTGCCACTTTAAGTAACTATGCTAGTATAGTACTTACTTGGGCAACTACCGAATCCTCACCGTATACCTAAGTTTTTCCCATAATGCAGTCCTTAAGTACTGTGCTATCCCCACTGCAGCTCTGATACCAGGCTCTGGCGGACCGGAATCCGCTCATCCAGGATCGCAGAGGGTGGTGCTGCACGATGCGACACCCGACAGAACATGTCATAAGAACACATTATATTACATGGGAAAAACAAACTGAATGTACAAAATAGTACACTTGTCAGTTACAAACTAGGGTCTTTATTACACAGCGGAAGTTTCTTTTATACAACTCACGCGCGCCTATCTAGCAAAAGTGGTTGCCCAGCCCTAGGGCAACCCACACTAGCTGCACTCCTCAGCTCAGCGCGGCGTGTACGGCTCCCACTCAGCCGTGGTCCCCGACGGAGGGTAACCCTCGCCAGTGGACTCGTACTCCGAGTCCGTGGGTGGCTCCTCACCTGAAAAACACTTAAGCAGCAACCGTGAGCACGAAGGCTCAGCAAGGCTTAACCGACTCACCTAAGCATAAAACTCTACATGAGGTGTACCATGACATAGGATAGCAATGTTGCAGAAAATGGACACACCTACAAGTTCATCCTTAGTTCATCTTTTAGCCACAAGTTAACGGTTCATGAATCTGAAATTTAGTGAGCAATATTTGGTGGCACACATGTAGTAATACAATTATATCATAACAGCAATATGGAATCGTAACATTTCATTCATTAGTCTACGTTACGACGCAGTGAACAAGCGGTACTCGTCACCGTGAGGAACAGCGAATCGACTCGATATACACCTGCAGGGAAACCCAAAGAGCACGTCACGTACGCCCACCCGTGGAGCTTCACAGCACGCTTACTCGATGTCGTACGGGACAACCTTTCACCCAACAGCCCAAACGTCGAACCGGTAGCACCAAAACGAGCAGGAGGTTCCCCACACGGAGCATCTCTCTATGCCCGTTGGCAGATTTCCACCTTGCTGCCCACAACCTACACCTATAAATCGGTGTGCTATGCCTCGACGCCCGGAGGTTTAGGCTACATCGGTTTATCAGGGCCCATATATCCGATATGCCTTCGGTACTGACACGACCCCATTGGTCCTGTCGAGCCAGGATCACGCTGAGGGGTGCTGCGTTGCACAGCACCATATAACACACGTCAAAGGTGCAAAGCGGAAGCGGAAGTTTTATTACATAAACAAGTTTATGAACATGTTTACATCAAAATAAGTTCAGTCTACACTCGCGGGCGTAGACTAAGCATCAAGTGCACGTTCAGCCCTCGAACGTGTCCTTGCTAGCACACACGCACAATAACTCTGCGGCGTGCACGACTCCCACTCGACGGGGTTCCCCTACTGGGGTTCCGTCTCCTCTTTGGGAGTCCCTTCCTCATAGAACCCTGCAAAAGCTTCAAACACAAGCAGTGAGCACGAAGGCTCAGCAAGTCTGACCCGTCTCACCTAAACATGGAACTTCTACATGAGGGTAATGGGTTGCATGAGGTAAAAATCATTTGCAAGGACTCGCCTAATTAGTAGAACCTTACTTTCAAGTTTTAGCAGCAGGTTGTGGAGAACCTTACGCTAAGGCACATGAGAGAGCCGCAATCAAACAAGAAACGCATTTCTCTCATGTACTTTGCCCAAAGTTGAAAGGAACTTTAATTAGCTCTAAGCTACAGCATATTATTAATAATCAATGTCCAGCTTTCAATCAGCAACATTTTAACATGTAACTAGCCTGTTCTTTCTACGTCACGGTACAGTGAACAAGTGGTACTCACTGACCACGAGGGACGGCGATTATAATCGATTTACACCTGCAGGGTTACCCGAACAACCTGTCACGTACGCCCGTACTCGATGTTGCCTACAACAACCATCACGGACGTCGTACGCGACTACCTTTCACCCGTTAGCCAAATATTGAACCGGTCCCATCGTCCCGAGCAAGAGGTCTCTGCACGCGCATCTCCGTGCCGCTAGCCGATTTACACCTCGAGCTCTCAACCTACCCTCTGAACGACGGGCAATGCCTCAATACCCAGCTACCCGAGTTACATCAGTTTCCCGGTTCCCATATAGCCGGTAGGTCTTCGGTACTGTTCTAGCTTGTTCAACAGGCCCGCACACGGCTCGGTCCTCAATCGACACAAGCGGAGCTACAGCACACAGGCCCCAAAGTCCTGCTGCCCTTACTCTCCGCTCGGTCTCATTTTCTTGCCATGTGTATCATGTGCTATCTCTACCCGAGCAATGTGCCTCTAGCCTATTCTCGCGAGTAGTTCCAACTACTCGACTTGTACCGAATCCTACGCTATCCTAGCAATGCAGTAGCTAACGGGGTTTTCAATCCTAACCCCAACCCATGGTTTTCTTGGCTATGCAGTTGGGTTTCCAATCAAGACTTTAATGCAACGAACACTATTCAAAGATGTGCTCAAAACAATAAACATTTGTAAAAGGGTTAATGCAAACCGGAGCTTGCCTTGCTGCTCTTGGTCGTAGGCTAGCTGTTCCTCCGGAGTAACGAAGTCTAGGACTTCGGGTTCCTCCTCGACCTTAGCGACTACATGATAGAAACAATACATGTATTAATTTAATGCATTTGTATTAAGTTTGAAGTTGTGAAGTCTATAACCTTTGCTAGATAGACCTAATGACTGTGAAACTTTTACTGTGGCTTGGTTACAACCTAAACAGAGACCTGGTCATGTTTTAGTTGCAGCAAAGCTCATTTGAGCCCTCCACAAATAATTATGTCCTTGACCTTAATTGGAACTCTTAGGGTGTTCTAGGAATTTTCATGAGACAAACTATGACTTTTTGAAAACTAGATTTTCAGAGGGTTCTAATGGAGTTGGTCTCACTTAATTTGGAAGTCTCTAACTAAAGATATGAGCTAAACAATTTCAGAGAAAATTCTGAAAATGTTTCTGAACATTTTCTATTTTCTCTGGAACAGTTTCACTAATCACACCATTAGGTTGATTAAATGAGCTTAAATGGATCTGAAATTTTTATGGTAGTTCAAGGATAATTTGGTGAACATCTCAGCAAAATTTCAGGATTTTCCTCTAAAGGATTCTCCAGTTAAAATTCCTAACATTTTAAACTTTGAGGAATTAATTCTGGAGAAATAAAGAATTTCATGAAGTGAAACTTGATTTTCTGGAAATTACTCAGAGAGCTGAATCCAGCAAAATTTGGTTCACTCAATTTGGAGCTTTCTAGCCAAAGTTATAAGGATTTGAAGTTTGAAGGAAATCTGAAAATCGGGGAAAAGTTTAAACTCGCGCGTGGGCCCAGGGGACACGCGTCGCACGCCTAGGCGATGGCACATCGCGGCCCACAAGGATTTTGCGCGCCAGCACACCCGATCCTGGCCGCAGCCGGATCCCGCTTCAAAATATCAGCCGCTGACAGCTGGGGTCCACCCCCTTCTTCAACCTCGCGACACCCGCGCCCCGCCGCCGAGGGATCTCGCCGGAGAGCTCGCCGCCGGCTGCTGTACAGCTCCAAACTTCTCGATTCTGGCCGCCCCTGCCTACTTTTACTCGGGGAACAGGATTCTAGGGTTAGCTGCTCATGACAATGGCCGGAGCATGGTCGGCGACGAGCCGCCACCTCAGAACGATTTCGGCCATGTCGGCTGACTACCCTAGCACCTCAGCTACTTGGGAAATCGGTCGGGGAGCATCAGTGGACCTCAGAGAAGGTCGACATGAGCTCGAGGCAGCTCGGGGAAGGCCCAAAATAGGTCTTCACGGTGCGCCCGATGCCGCCCGTGCGTTCCGCCAGTAGTAGACCTCAAATTACGCCGGGCACAAAGGTTCCCCGGCCTAGAGTTATGAAGGCAACTTGTGCGTTACCGTGTCTAGCTCGTGTGAGAACGGCTTGAGGCCTTCTAATCCTTTCTAGAGCACGAATTAAACAGAATCGTACCCGAAGGTCGTTCTGCACACAGAAAGGGGAAAAGTGGAAATTCGCCGCCGGTGAGCAACCACTCGAGCTGTGGCTCGGGGATGAGCAGCACCGGTCACCCGCGCGTCCAAGGGTGCCTTGGCTAGGGCGTGACAACGCCCTGGTTGGGCTGTCCACGAGAGCCCGAGGTGCGGCGGTTCCAAGTCCCGAATTTGACCTTTCGGCACAGCCGATATCACTCGGTTTCAACCGAATTCTAGCCACGGGGAGGATGGAGGAAGGTCTCTAGTACCTTGCTGGGGCTCTGGAGTGGAAGGAGGGAGCTGCGATCGGCGTTCCCCGATCAAGTCCGAGCTGCGGAAGTTTTCGGCCGGCGCTGAGTTCTTGCGGGGAAGAACGGTGGTGCCTCGGCCGTGGAGGGGGCAGGCGCCTTAAGAAGGCTCTGCACCGCCTCATGCCCGCGCGTGGGCAAGCAGCTGGTGGCGCGGCGGCTGGCCTCGGTGGCGATCACGGCTGCGGCTCGGCGACCCGAGTGAGAAAGTCTCAGTCGGTTTGATCTGAGCAGTGGCTGACATGTGGGTCCCACCTCCAGTTTTAACCTTTGAAATTTACTCCTAATCACTGTTGTAAACAGTGAACCCCATACTACCCTTGGCAATTCAAATTATTCACCCATGAGCCATTTGGATTGATCAAAGTTCAAATGAGGTTTGGTTTGAATGAATTTCAGCACAAGTTCAGTTTGAAATTCAAATAAAGTTTGAATTCTCCCACTTAGCTCATGTCAAGATCAACTCCAAATGGAGTGAAAATTGGTGTGTGAGCTCACAAAAATGTGCTGAGTAAGAATATGCCCCCCACTTTTAATATTATTGGATAAAAACAGTTTGAATTTGAATATGGTTTCAAACTGCCCTCTTCCTAACTATACCCAAAATGACCTCAAAAAGGTTTTGAATTTGGGTGAAACTTGGCATGGACATCCTTAGTAAAGTGTAGGAGTTTTCATATGTCCAGCCCATCCATATCACATGTGGGAAATACCACTCTTGCAATGTGTAAGTTTGTTCCCTAATGAGCATGTTGATAATTGTTACTTGCTCTTCATTTGTGTTCATCATTCTTCCTCAAATGAGGTGTGTGGTGTGGTGATGAACACTGCAAATGTGTGTCAAAAACTGAGGCCCTTACATTCCTCCCCCCTTAAAAGAATCTCGTCCCGAGATTATAAGGTGAAAATGAGAGAGAGGACGGTGGAAAATTACCGGATATGCGACGTGGAAAAGTCGGGGTAGTTAGTGCGAAGGAATTCTTCGCTCTCCCATGTCGCTTTGTCCATGGAGTGATTACTCCATAGAACCTTGTAGAACCACAACGTACGGTTGCGTGTGGTTCGGGCCTTTTCATCAATAATCCGCACCGGTTCCTCCCGATAGGTGAGATCCGGTTGCAGTTCTTCAATGTCTTCCAGCTGAACGGTAGTTGATAGCTTGAGACACTTCCTCAGCTGGGAAATGTGAAAGACGTCGTGCACACCGGAAAGTGCTTCTGGTAACTTCAGCCGGTATGCCACCGATCCACATCTTTCGGTAATCTGGAATGGACCGATGAAGCGGGGTGCTAACTTTTCCCTCACCCCAAATCTGTTTACACCCTTTATTGGAGACACCCGTAGATATACGTGATCCCCAACTTCGAATTGTAATGGGCGCCTTCTCCGGTCCTCATACTGTTTCTGACGGGATTGAGCGGCTTTTAGGTTCGCTTGAATTAGTCGAACCTTTTCTTCCGCGTTGTTGACAAGGTCAATCCCGAAGGTAACCCTTTCGCCAGACTCACACCAGTTCAATGGTGTGCGGCATTTTCTCCCGTATAGCGCCTCGTAGGGCGCCATCTTGATGCTGGCTTGGTACCCATTGTTGTACGAGAACTCGGCTAACGGCAAGTGATCATCCCAATTCTTGCTGTGGTTGATAGCGCAAGCTCGTAGCATGTCTTCTAGAATCTGATTTACCCGCTCGGTTTGCCCATCCGTCTGCGGGTGGTAGGCTGAACTACGGATCAGCTTCGTCCCCAAGGCAGCGTGTAGCTTCTCCCAAAAACGGGACACAAATAAAGTGCCCCGGTCAGATATGATGGTACGGGGTACGCCGTATAAGCATAGGATCCGTGAGATGTACAGTTCAGCGTACTTCTTGGCGTTGTAGTTGGTGTTGACCGGGATGAAATGGGCAACTTTGGTGAGCCGATCGACGATCACCCACACCGAATCATGTTTCTGAAAGGTAGTGGGTAAACCGACGATGAAATCCATGCTCACGTCCTCCCACTTCCAGGCAGGAATGCCCAGTGGTTGCAGCAGTCCCGGTTTCCGCATGTGGTCTGCCTTCACCCTTCGACATGTATCACACTGGGACACGTATTTTGCAGTCTCTCGCTTCATCCGTGTCCACCAAAACTTTCTTCTGAGTTCTTGATACATTTTGTTGCTGCCGGGGTGAATAGAAAATTTTGATAAGTGAGCCTCATCAAAGATTTTCTTCCGTAACTCCGGGTTTCGGGGTACGACAATCCGGTCTTTGAACCATAGGACGCCGTCTCCGTCCTTCCGGAAACATTTCAACTCCCCACTGTCTATACGTCTCCGCAAATGTGACATGCCCTTGTCATTCTTCTGGGCTGCCGCTATCTCTTCACGGATGGTGGGGATCAAAGCTAGGTTGTAGAGAGCTCCGTGTGGAATCACATGGAGTGGTGGTTCGCTCTCTTCCAACGGTGTGATGGTCAGATTATTGACGTGTGACTTGCGGCTCAGCGCATCTGCCACAACGTTTGCCTTGCCCGGATGATAATGGATCTCTATCTCGTAATCCTTTATCAATTCTAACCATCTTCGTTGCCTCATGTTCAGCTCCTTCTGAGTGAATATGTACTTGAGGCTTTTGTGGTCGGTATATAAATGTACGAGGTTACCGAGTAGGTAGTGCCTCCACATCTTCAGTGCAAGTACCACGGCAGCGAGCTCCAAATCGTGAGTTGGATAATTCTGCTCATGGTTCCTAAGCTGCCGTGATCCATACGCGACCACTCTTCGGTCTTGCATCAGCACACATCCGAGTCCAATGCCGGATGCATCGCAGTACACATCGAACGGTTTTGTTGTGTCTGGCTGCGCCAAAACCGGTGCTGATGTCAGGTGCTTGACTAAAGCCTTGAATGCTGCTTCACATGCTGGACTCCAAACATATTTGGTAGCCTTCTTCAGCAGCTCTGTCATTGGCTTGGCAATCTTCGAGAAGTTCAGAATGAACCTCCGATAATATCCCGCGAGTCCGAGGAAACTCCGTACCTCATGAACAGTTCTCGGGGATTTCCAATTCAGCACTTGCGTGATCTTGCTCGGGTCCACAGCGATACCCTCCGCTGAGACGATATGCCCGAGGAAAGGCACTTGCGATATCCAAAACTCGCATTTGCTGAATTTTGCGTATAACTTGTGATCCCGCAGCCGTTGCAAGACTATACGCAGATGTTTCTTGTGATCTTCCTCCGACTTGGAATATACCAGGATGTCGTCGATGAAGACCACGACAAACTTGTCCAGCTCCGGCATGAATGCCGAGTTCATTAAGTACATGAAGTGAGCTGGAGCATTGGTGAGGCCGAAGGACATGACCAGGTACTCATAAAGTCCGTACCTTGTCGAGAAAGCTGTCTTTGGAATGTCCTCCGCCCTTATCTTAATCTGATGGTACCCGGATCTTAAATCCATCTTGGAAAAGATCTTTGCTTCGACCAACTGATCAAACAACATGTCGATCCGTGGCAACGGGTACTTGTTCTTGATGGTTACGGCATTTAATGGACGGTAGTCCACGCAAAGCCGCAATGTTTCATCCTTCTTTTTGACAAATAATGCCGAACAGCCCCATGGCGAGGAGCTCGGCCTAATAAAACCCTTCTCCAGAAGGTCCGTGAGCTGAGTCTTCAGTTCATCCAACTCCTTGGGAGCCATCTTGTACGGCCTTCGGGATATTGGCATGGTTCCCGGTGCAAGTTCAATCTTGAACTCCACCTCTCTATCGGGTGGCATCCCCGGCAAATCGTCCGGGAATACATCAGGGAACTCTCGGACCACCGGAATATCTTCCAATCTGATGGTCGTTGCTTGATAGACACTTGGAAGTTTTATTTCTAGACTGTCCAGAAATAATGAGTGAGAACCGTGCACCTCTGAGTTTAAGTGCACGACTCGAAGGACGGTGTCTAAAACAGCGCCGTGGCGGGTTAACCACGACATCCCTAGGATGACATCGACCTTCTGTCCCTCTAAGATAATGAGAGACGTGGGGTACACTCTACCCGCTAAGCATAATGGTGCTTTGGAGACCATTACGCTTGCTGAAATCTTCCCACCCGGTGAGCAAATTAAATATGGACTATCGGTGGGTAGTATTGGCAAACTGTGTTTAGCAATGAATGCTTGGCTAATAAAATTATGCGTGGCGCCTGAATCAAACAGTACTATAGCGGGATGCTGGTGGAGTTGGAACATACCCGCAAGGATTGGCTCGCCCTCCGGCACGTCCTCAATGGCAAGCTGGTGGACAGTACCGGGCCTAGGGTTTGCCCGCCGCGCATTAGTAGGGTTCCGGGGTTGATTCCTCCCCGGAAACTGTGGTGCCACTCCGCCGCCTTGCCTCTCCGGGCAACTGCTCGCGAAGTGTCCTGGACGACCACACTTGTAACATGTGGCCGCTGCTGGTGGAGTACTCGGTGGACGAAAGCCCGGCATGCGTTGCGGAGGTGCAAACGCACGCGGCATCGCCCGCTGCTGCTGTGGTTGTTGCGGTGGTACTGGTAGTGCCGGCCGGAATGCCGGTGAAGAGTACGGCCGACTGCGGAACGGCATCGACCGCTGTGGTGGTTGCCAGCGTGGGCCTGATGGTGGGCGATTCACCATCCGAAACTTCTGAGAAGGACCACCTCCTTCTCCGCTGCTCTGCGGCGCGCTTCGCTTTCGCTCTGCCGCCGCCAACTCCTTGCCGGAGTCCTCCTGAACAATCGCAGCATCAATGATGTCGTTGAGGCTGCAGCAATTGAACATCGCCAACTTGTCCTTCAGGAGCGGGTTAAGCCCCTGGTAAAAATGGTCTCGCCGCTTCTCGTCTGTATCCGCGTGATACGACGCGTAGAGCGCGAGATCGTTGAACACTCTGGAGTATTCCAGCACGTTCCGGCTCCCTTGTTCCAGGTGTAGGAACTCCTGCGTCTTCCTCTTCATCAAACCGGGCGGTATATGATAGGCCCTGAAGGCCGTCCGGAACTCCGCCCACGTCATCACTCGGTCGGTGGGCTGGGAAGCACAGAAGTTGGCCCACCACGCGCTCGCGGATCCTTGGAGCTGCTGGACCGCGAACTGAGTCTTGCGCTGCTCGTTGATTTGGAGCAGCCCGAACTTCATCTCTATGGCGCGGAGCCAGTTGTCCGCGTCAAGTGGTTCATCCGCCCTTGAGAATACAGGGGGATGAGTCGCCAGGAAGTCGGAGTAGGAGCTCTGTTGGCGCTCCTCACGATCTTGACGTCGCTCTGGGCGAGACGTATTGGTGATGAGAGACTGCAGCAACTCTGTGTGCTGCTGATGCGAGCCCGCCATTGCCGCGACAATGTCGGCCAATGTAACCGTTGGTAGTGGCGGTGGCGGTGTTTGCTGTTGCTGTTGCTGCTGCTGTCCTGAGGAGTCCTCGGGAGGTGGTTGGGAGGTCTCTCCCCCTTGACTGGTACCCCCAACGTCAGGGTTGGCACGAGTACGCGTCATTCTGAAATTCAAAACAGCAGCAATTAGCACATGTCTTACTTAAAATTCCATACGCAACAGTAGGTATTGAAGTGACACATGATTAATTTGCACAACATTCACATATATTGATAAAGCATAAACTTTATACAAGATACATTATTCTCGGATCTCCGAGAAGTCGTGCTCATGTCGTCACTACCTATACATATGCTACTGTCTACACGACATGTCACCGATTACAAAAGTTGGGTTACGCTACCCTAGCTGCCCTACTTGGCAACCGTAACCCCCTACTCGGAGTAGAACTCGACCTCCTGTGGGTCATCCTCCTCCGGTACCTCTGCTGGTGGCTCGGGGTCTACCACCTCTTCTCCCATTCCGGGTTCTCCCATGGCTGGAAGACCCAAGACTACCGGTACGCCCAATACCGGGGGCACGAGGTCCTGCAATGCATGCACCTCATCCATAGCCTGGTTGTAGTCCTCTTCCCAGCCTTGTCCTTCCTCAATAGCGTCGTCCCGCTCTTGAGCAAGGTCCTCATTCTGCTGGGTTAGGGTCTGCACCAGCTCTTGCAACGCCGCGATGTCAACACGGCTCTTCTTCTTTGCCTTCTTCAAACGACGCAACTGATTGTGTTGTTCATTCAGTCGCTTGATCGTCGGAAGAAGCACATTGCGAAGTGCACTGTGAGCACTCTCGAAATGATCTCCACGGCTTGTGCTCTCCTTGAGCTTGGTGGCGAGATGCTCCGTATGAACAGCTTAGCTGTCCATCACAGCGTTTCCCGCCCTCATTTGGAGGCTGAGGTTTGCCTCCGCGGGGTTGTACCTTGGGCATCTCGGGTCTGTTGCCTCCAGGTACCTCTCTTCCCACACATGCTGAGCTCGTCCCTCCACCGGAACGAGTGCGTATGGAGTACCCTCCATAGCCTGCACGTGTAGTTGGCAGAAACGTGACATAGTGTCACGGGCTGCCACTTGCCACATTCCTTCCGGTTGTCTTCCTCTCACCGTGACGGTGAATGGCACCCAACCGGGTGGCGTAGGTCCTGCGGGAACCTCGACATGGATCTTCCACGTCTTGTTCCCCTCTTCCCCTTCTTCCTTGGCGAAGTATTGCGGCATCTGGTTGTACCCGAAATACTGAAGCATTTGCCACAATGCTTCCGGGTAGCCGCTACGGTCAGAACAGTGGGAAACTACCCACCCGTTCTCCAACTGTTTATCTGCTGTCATCTGTAAAAATATATTTGAGAAATGTCAAATATTTATTTAAACAGTAAACTTCTGAGCTATAACATAAGACATGTCATTGAACCCATAAAACTTGGAAACATAGTTCAAATTTTAAACAAATTTGACTGCTGATCTGCTGTTCCCATGACAGCCTTGACCAGTTTCCATATCAACCTGATTTAGGCCATGTTAAAGGCAAACCAATTCTGGAGCTCAACATCAAAGTTAAAGTTAACTTCAATAGATTTCCAGAAAGTATTTGGTTGGCCTAAGATCTGTCCTGGTTCAAAAGTTATGAGATGTCAAAGTTAACAGAATTTCTGGAATCAATTGGACAGCACCTCCCTGCTTTAGGTACTGAATTGATCCAAGAATCCCAGTTAATTCTTTTCCCAATCTGACAAAACTTTCTGTTACAAAGTCGTAACCCATCTCATAAGCTTTCCAGAAGTACCTCATTTCCTATTTTTGGATTTTTAAGCAGGAAGTTATGCTTAATTTACAGAGAGTTTACAGAGAGTCTTTGCTCTGTCCTGTTTTCTGGACAGTTTCAACTCTACTGCATTTTTCGAGTGGTTAAGGGATGAAACACCTCTGGACCTCAACAGAAGAGTTGTAAAGCTGTTCCAACGCTTTCCAGAAATGTATCATACGACCCCAACCTCGAAAGAACTCAACCTCTAACCTCTGATTAACTTCAGCTTTGATTCAGCTGAAAACAGAGTGCTCTGTCCTTAACATCCTATAAGTTGAAAGCTTGTTAACTTTGAATATCCTGTTCAAGGGAAGGAGTTACATCAAGTTTTACTACTTTGGATCAAAACCTTCAAGTTTTTAAATGAAGTTGTTCATTTAGTTGGGTGTGACGTCGATGCGTCACCAGATTATGTCGGTACTACGTCCTCACAAAGGAAAAACCTATACCGGACTTAGCCGGCTTCGTTAGTTCAGTGGCACTACTCGTCACTCGCACACGGATGCTACACGTCTACCGTTTCGTGGTAAGGCTACCTGCAGAAACTCAAACAATTATCAGACTCGGCTGCACACCGAGCCCGGAATCCATACAGTTCGTACACCCGGCTGTCATCACTCGCCCGGATGTTCTCAAGCCAAACACGCCTTGAGTTACGTGTTCACGTTTCAGACCACGTGACGGGGTCTCCCATGTTGCACCACGCACGCCAGGGACAGACGTTGCTCGAATACCCCAAACGACATGAAGAGTCGTAGAGGATACTAAAGCGGGTCGGGTTACCTGCCACCCGTGGGGCTCCACCCTTCAGCTTGTGCGCACTGGTGGACAGCGCTTACGTGCACCCCCCAAGACATGAACGTCCCGAGATGTACGATTTTCCGACATAACAAATAGGTTAATAAGCCACTTTCTATATACTAATAACATCCTTATACGGGCTACTAACTCGTTCCTCACTGGATTTTTGAAAAAGAAGACCTTTGTACTGTGTTAAACCTCAAGCGAGCTCTGATACCACGCTGACACGACCCCATTGGTCCCGTTGAGCCAGGATCACGCTGAGGGGTGCTGCGTTGCACAGCACCGTATAACACACGTCAAAGGTTCAAAGCGGAAGCAGAAGTTTTATTACATAAACAAGTTTATGAACATGTTTACATCAAAATAAGTTCAGTCTACACTCGCGGGCGTAGACTAAGCATCAAGTGCACGTTCAGCCCTCGAACGTGTCCTTGCTAGCACACACGCACACTAACTCTGCGGCGTGCACGACTCCCACTCGACGGGGTTCCCCTCCTGGGGTTCCGTCTCCTCTTCGGGAGTCCCTTCCTCATAGAACCCTGCAAAAGCTTCAAACACAAGCAGTGAGCATGAAGGCTCAGCAAGTCTGACCCGTCTCACCTAAACATGGAACTTCTACATGAGGGTAATGGGTTGCATGAGGTAAAAATCATATGCAAGGACTCGCCTAATTAGTAGAACCTTACTTCAAGTTTTAGCAGCAGGTTGTGGAGAACCTTACGCTAAGGCACATGAGAGAGCCGCAATCAAACAAGAAACGCATTTCTCTCATGTACTTTGCCCAAAGTTGAAAAGAACTTTAATTAGCTCTAAGCTACAGCATATTATTAATAATCAATGTCCAGCTTTCAATCAGCAACATTTTAACATGTAACTAGCCTGTTCTTTCTACGTCACGGTACAGTGAACAAGTGGTACTCACTGACCGCGAGGGACGGCGATTATAATCGATTTACACCTGCAGGGTTACCCGAACAACCCGTCACGTACGCCAGTACTCGATGTTGCCTACAACAACCATCACGGACGCCGTACGCGACTACCTTTCACCCGTTAGCCATATATTGAACCGGTCCCATCGTCCCGAGCAAGAGGTCTCTGCACGCGCATCTCCGTGCCGCCAGCCGATTTACACCTCGAGCTCTCAACCTACCCTCTGAACGACGGGCAATGCCTCAATACCCAGCTACCCGAGTTACATAAGTTTCCCGGTTCCCATATAGCCGGTAGGTCTTCGGTACTGTTCTAGCTTGTTCAACAGGCCCGCACACGGCTCGGTCCTCAATCGACACAAGCGGAGCTACAGCACACAGGCCCCAAAGTCCTGCTGCCCTTACTCTCCGCTCGGTCTCATTTTCTTGCCATGTGTATCATGTGCTATCTCTACCCGAGCAATGTGCCTCTAGCCTATTCTCGCGAGTAGTTCCAACTACTCAACTTGTACCGAATCCTACGCTATCCTAGCAATGCAGTAGCTAACGGGGTTTTCAATCCTAACCCCAACCCATGGTTTTCTTGGCTATGCAGTTGGGTTTCCAATCAAGACTTTAATGCAACGAACACTATTCAAAGATGTGCTCAAAACAATAAACATTTGTAAAAGGGTTAATGCAAACCGGAGCTTGCCTTGCTGCTCTTGGTCGTAGGCTAGCTGTTCCTCCGGAGTAACGAAGTCTAGGACTTCGGGTTCCTCCTCGACCTTAGCGACTACATGATAGAAACAATACATGTATTAATTTAATGCATTTGTATTAAGTTTGAAGTTGTGAAGTCTATAACCTTTTCTAGATAGAGCTAATGACTGTGAAACTTTTACTGTGGCTTGGTTACAACCTAAACAGAGACCTGGTCAAGTTTTAGTTGCAGCAAAGCTCATTTGAGCCCTCCACAAATAATTATGTCCTTGACCTTAATTGGAACTCTTAGGGTGTTCTAGGAATTTTCATGAGACAAACTATGACTTTCTGAAAACTATATTTTCAGAGGGTTCTAATGGAGTTGGTCTCACTTAATTTGGAAGTCTCTAACTAAAGATATGAGCTAAACAATTTCAGAGAAAATTCTGAAAATGTTTCTGAACATTTTCTATTTTCTCTGGAACAGTTTCACTAATCACACCATTAGGTGGATTAAATGAGCTTAAATGGATCTGAAATTTTTATGGTAGTTCAAGGATAATTTGGTGAACATCTCAGCAAAATTTCAGGATTTTCCTCTAAAGGATTCTCCAGTTAAAATTCCTAACAGTTTAAACTTTGAGGAATTAATTCTGGAGAAATAAGGAATTTCATGAAGTGAAACTTGATTTTCTGGAAAGTACTCAGAGAGCTGAATCCAGAAAAATTTGGTTCACTCAATTTGGAGCTTTCTAGCCAAAGTTATAAGGATTTGAAGTTTGAAGGAAATCTGAAAATCGGGGAAAAGTTTAAACTAGCGCGTGGGCCCAGGGGACACGCGTCGCACGCCTAGGCGATGGCACATCGCGGCCCACAAGGATTTTGCGCGCCAGCACACCCGATCCTGGCCGCAGCCGGATCCCGCTTCAAAATATCGGCCGCTGACAGCTGGGGTCCACCCCCTTCTTCAACCTCGCGACACCCGCGCCCCGCCGCCGAGGGATCTCGCCGGAGAGCTCGCCGCCGGCTGCTGTACAGCTCCAAACTTCTCGATTCTGGCCGCCCCTGCCTACTTTTACTCGGGGAACAGGATTCTAGGGTTAGCTGCTCATGACAATGGCCGGAGCATGGTCGGCGACGAGCCGCCACCTCAGAACGATTTCGGCCATGTCGGCTGACTACCCTAGCACCTCAGCTACTTGGGAAATCGGTCGGGGAGCATCAGTGGACCTCAGAGAAGGTCGACATGAGCTTGAGGCAGCTCGGGGAAGGCCCGAAATAGGTCTTCACCGTGCGCCCGATGCCGCCCGTGCGTTTCGCCAGTAGTAGACCTCAAATTACGCTGGGCACAAAGGTTCCCCGGCCCAGAGTTATGAAGGCAACTTGTGCGTTACCGTGTCTAGCTCGTGTGAGAGCGGCTTGAGGCCTTCTAATCCTTTCTAGAGCACGAATTAAACAGAATTGTACCCGAAGGTCGTTCTGCACACAGAAAGGGGAAAAGTGGGAATTCGCCGCCGGTGAGCAACAACTCGAGCTGTGGCTCGGGGATGAGCAGCACCGGTCACCCGCGTGTCCAAGGGTGCCTTGGCTTGGGCGTGACAACGCCCTGGTTGGGCTGTCCACGAGAGCCCGAGGTGCGGTGGTTCCAAGTCCCGAATTTGACCTTTCGGCACAGCCGATATCACTCGGTTTCAACTGAATTCTAGCCACGGGGAGGATGTAGGAAGGCCTCTAGTACCTTGCTGGGGCTCTGGAGTGGAAGGAGGGAGCTGCGATCGGCGTTCCCCGATCAAGTCCGAGCTGCGGAAGTTTTCGGCCGGCGCTGAGTTCTTGCGGGGAAGAACGGTGGTGCCTCGGCCGAGGAGGGGGCAGGCGCCTTAAGAAGGCTCTGCACCGCCTCATGCCCGCGCGTGGGCAAGCAGCTGGTGGCGCGGCGGCTGGCCTCGGTGGCGATCACCGCTGCGGCTCGGCGACCCGAGTGAGAAAGTCTCAGTCGGTTTGATCTGAGCAGTGGCTGACATGTGGGTCCCACCTCCAGTTTTAACCTCTGAAATTTACTCCTAATCACTGTTGTAAACAGTGAACCCCATACTACCCTTGGCAATTCAAATTATTCACCCATGAGCCATTTGAATTGATCAAAGTTCAAATGAGGTTTGGTTTGAATGAATTTCAGCACAAGTTCAGTTTGAAATTCAAATAAAGTTTGAATTTCTCCCACTTAGCTCATGTCAAGATCAACTCCAAATGGAGTGAAAATTGGTGTGTGAGCCCACAAAAATGTGCTGAGTAAGAATATGCCCCCCACTTTTAAATTCATTGGATAAAAACAGTTTGAATTTGAATATGGTTTCAAACTGCCCTCTTCCTAACTATACCCAAAATGACCTCAAAAAGGTTTTGAATTTGGGTGAAACTTGGCATGGACATCCTTAGTAAAGTGTAGGAGTTTTCATATGTCCAGCCCATCCATATCACATGTGGGAAATACCACTCTTGCAATGTGTAAGTTTGTTCCCTAATGAGCATGTTGATAATTGTTACTTGCTCTTCATTTGTGTTCATCATTCTTCCTCAAATGAGGTGTGTGGTGTGGTGATGAACACTGCAAATGTGTGTCAAAAACTGAGGCCCTTACAGGTACGTTCAATACTTGTTCAGCAGGGCCGCACACGGCTCGGTCCTCAATCGACACGGACAGGGCTGCGCACACAAGACTTCCTCTTGCTGCGCCCTAGCCCCTTCCTAGTCTCATTTTCATTACTAAAGTGATCTCACATCACTCAACCGAACCCGTGTGTTCCCAAGCCTAAACTCGCGAGTAGATTCCAACTACTCGACTTGTACCGAAGTCCTATGAAACATTAAGCATAGCCTGTCTACTCGAGGTCCTTGACACTACCCTCACTCTTTTAGGAACCTTTGGTTATGCAAGTGGGGTTCCATCCATCCTATACCTAATGCACAATCATACTTCACCTGACACATGTAAACAAAGTAAAACTTATAAAAAGGTTAATGCAAACCGGGGCTTGCCTTGTTGCTGCTGGTCAGTAGTTAGCTCTTCTTCCGGAAGGAGGAAGTCCAGCACTTCCGGATACTCTTCTTCAATGGCTACACGTTAATGAAACACTATATGTTAATTTAAATGCAATGTGAGTCTAGGGTAATACTTCTGCTATTAGTTCTAATAACCAGTCTCTAACACTGGAACTCTGTTTAAGAATTTAAAGGTGAACTGGGTGTTGGTGGTTTGGCTTTAGACTTAATCCCCCTTGTTAAATGCTAAGTGGTTTGCCCCCTTTTCCATATTAATCCCTCAAGTGGTTAAACAGGACAGGGTGATCCATAGCTCCAATGGAGCTGAGAATTTTTGTGTGAGTTCCTTGTCACAAGAAAACTCTCTGGACCAAACACTAGCACATTTCATGGAGTGGTTTGCTCAGAATAATTCTCTTAGCAAATAAGCAAAGAAGAATTAATTCTGAGGTAATACCCCTGTTCCTGCCCAACTTAGTGAACTACAATTTCAATTATATCTCATAGAGTTTGCATGAATTTTCCTAGCATTTTTGGAGCTAATATTTGCCCAGAACTGAATTTCCAAGTTTTGGAAATTCTCTGAAAATGTTTCTGTATTCAAATGAACCCAGCACCTTCAAATTTGAATTGCTCTGACCAAATCAACTCCAAATGGCCTGAAACTTTTACAGGAGTTCACTAATGTCCTAAAGAACATTCTGGCAAAATTTGGGGATTTTTGGATGCACCAAACTCCCTCTAAAATTCTTTTGCTGAAAATATTTAAGGAATTTTCAAGAATTAATTATTGGGTTTCATACAGATTGGGTTTCAGATTTGGATTGTACTCTGTTAGAGGAATCCAACAAAATTTGTTTCATAATTTTTGGATTCTCCTACCGCAAGTTGTGGTCCTCCAGAGTTTGAACTACAAACTGGACATTTCAAAATGTTTAAATGTCTGCCAGTGGGTCCCACCCGGCAGTCTTCTCCTTCCTCACGCCAAACGGGGGTCCGCGGCGGCGCACTCCGGCGAGCGTCGCTGGAACCGCTTTCCCAGTCGTCTCCCGACCCCAAACTTGCCGCCCCGCCCTAACTCACGACGCTGAACTCGTCGGTGGTGTCGCCGGCGGCCGTAGCTCACCGGAACAGGGCTCCCGATGGTGACAGCGGCGGTTAGGGTTCCGGCGTGGTCGGGAATGCGTTACAACGCATCCAAATGATCGGCAAAGGGTCGGAGAGCACCGCGGGAGCTCGAGGGTGATGGAACTGGCCGCCAAACCCCATGAATAGGTCGGCAACCTAGAGCTCAACGGTGAACCGAGCTGTTATTCTATGGCGGCCCGAAAAACAACCCAAACCCAGCCATTTCTGGGTCATTTCCCTTGATTCTTGGTCGTGGAGGGCCACTAGGGAGTGAGGAAGGTGCTGACAAGCCGGCGCGGCCAATAGCTAAGTGAGTAGCAGGAATTTTGGGGTAGACCGCGCTCTACATGAACACACTACGTTTCGGAAGAACTGGAAATACTCTTCATCCGGAAGAACTGGAAATACGGCTTGCATCTACACGACCTAGAGAGCACGGCGCACCTTTTTCCTGTAGGAGTCCGGCAGTGAAACTGGCCGTGGCGTGCTGTCCACGGGGAGCGGTCCTTGGCTTTCCGCCGGTGGCCTCAGTTCTCAGTGGCGATCGTCGATTTGTGGTCGAGTGTGGTGCTAACACCGCGAGGTGGTGGGATGGTTAGCTAGAGCACACACAGGCGCTCCCTTTCTGTGTTGGGAGCTCGGGCAAAGGCCGAGCAGACCTCGGTGTGCAGGGGAGGATCGGGGGAGCGGCGTCGGGGGAAGAAGAACCGAGCTCGGTGTGGCGCTTGCTGATCGGGAGAAGAAGGCAATACGCTCGGCCCAGCTGCGTGTAGAGGGGGTCACATAGAGGGGGGGCGAGCTGCTGACCGGTCGCCAGCGCGAGAGAGGGAATCAGGAGGTGGCCTCCCGGGCGATGGCGCGCGCGGCAGCTGGCTGTTCGACCGAAGGTCTTCGGTTGACTGAGAAACAGAGGGAAGACTTGGGGGCTAAGTCTATTTCACCCAATGACATGTGGGCCCCACTGGTCAGTGCTCTACCACCTCTCAAAAGATCTCCAAAACTTGACAAATGATGAATTCAAATGTTGGAAATCTCAAACTGAGCTACATTGGTATGGTTTGGCAAATTTCCCTCAAATTCAAATGTATATTTGAATTCTTTTCATATTTGGATCCTTTTTGGAAAAATGGGTAGCAAACCTTTTCAAAAATTATTGAAACTCTGTGTCCCCACTTATTTGGACCTGAGGAATCCAAATATGCACTTTGATCCTTGTTTTAGCTGCTGCAATCATGAATTTGAATGCAACAGTTTGGAATCACCCTCTCATGTGTGATCATATGTGTAGAATTCCCACTTTGTGAAAGTGTAGGTTTCCCCTCTAACTACTCTTTTGATGGAGGTTACTTGCTCTTCCCACTTTTTCACAATCTATCCACAACAAAAACTGTGGTGGTGTGGGTTGAAGAAAAGTTTTTGCAAGTCCCTTTTCTTGGGCTTTTACATCGATGGCTTTAAGGTCTTCTTCAGAACGGCCTACAGCAAAGCCTTTGTCAAGGGCTGAAAGGTTGACCCCGTCGTAATGGGAAACGACCACGGATAAAGTCAACTGCACCCTGAGCTGAGTCCCGGCGGTTGCTACACCGTCAAGACGCGCCCTCAACCGCGCGGGCAGCTGCATCAGCTACAAGGCCAGAGGAGTGGCCGATCTTATGGGCGTCGCCACATCGGCATGTTGGCCCACGGCGTGAAGGTCCTCAAGCCTCCTCCGGAGGGCCCCCATGACTTTGGCTGCATCACCAAGCCGAGACATCAACGCTCTTGGAGCCACTTCAGTCATGGGCTCCAGGGCCCCTAGCACGGCTTCGCAGACCTCCGCGCCCGCCCTTGTGAAAAGACTTCCCCCCTCGTCCTCCATGGGGACCCGGTACGCCACCTCACCGAGTCGGGAGATTGACTCTCGCGTCTTCCCTATGGCCTGAGCACGGCTTCATAGAGCTCGTTCCCCTCCTTTTCAAGACGGGCGAGCTCCACCTACGGAGTGCTGACTAGGTCCCTCGTTACAACAAGGGAGCCTCACACCTCTGCAAGCAGGAAGTGAAAGCAAAAAGCTCTGTAGCAAAAGAAGGACAAAATGCGGTGAAAGTTCGGTGGGAAGAAAACCCACCATCAAGCTCCCACACAACCCGGTGAAGGCAGCTTTAGACTTCTCAGCTTCACTCTTGGAGGCCCTCGCCACATTGCCCGCCTTGGTGATCTCCCCGGCAAGATTCACCTTGACGTCTGCCACGACCTCCTCTTTCTCCTGAAGCAATCGGGAGGCTTCCACCTGGGCCGCGGCCGCCGAAAGGACCGCTTCTGCTCGGGCAGTCACAGCCTCGGCTCGAGCTCTCTCGGCCTCCTCCCTCCACCTTGCCGCCAAGGCCTTTGCGAGGCTTTGATGGTTGAGGGCTTCTTCGAGGAGCCGTCCCCGATCAGCCTCTCGCTCGGCAAGCCTCTGCCCAAAGGTAATACCAAAAGTTCTATTACAAAAAGTTGCCTAGAGGGGGTTGAATAGGCTAATTTAATTTGAACACACAATAATTAACTTACTTGTTTTGTCAGGTTTGGACAAGTCCGAAAATAGTTTGGACAAGTCCGAGAATTTCAGATAAGTCTGATGAAATCAGACTTGTCTGAAGTCAGTCGCAGCGAAAATAAAACTAACTAGTTCGAGATCAAGTGTATGAGTGATATGGTCTAGAAATAGCTCTTAAACAAGACTAACAACCTACCAAGGAAGTTTTAGATCTAAATACTAAAGTACTTCAATGCTAGGGTTTGATAATTCACAAGCAAGAGCAGTGAAAGGAAAATTTAAAAACAAGCAAATGAGCACAAGTGAACATGAGGATTTGTTTACTGAAGTTGGATTCCACACATGAATATACGTCTCCGTTGAGGTGTCCACCGAGGACAGGGTCTCCTTCAACCCTAACCCTCACCAAGTGATCACAAAGATTAAACTTGGTTGTTCCACTATCAACTCAAGTGTGATTAAAAACTTCCTGGGTCTCACCACAAGTTGGGAGTCACTGGGCGACACCTAACCACCTAGGAACAATGCTCCAAGAGTAATAAACACAAACCACGCAGCAAGACGGTGTGCAACTCAACAAGCTTAACCCTAAGTGCTCCTCTTCTTGAATCTCCTCACAAAGCCTAAAATCCTCACAAGATTCAAGAATGAATGCTAGAGGGTGTGAGAGATGTCTAGGAATGCTCAAGAACACTAGTGAAAGCTCTGGGGTTGATCTTCTTCGAAATAGGGACGAGATCCCTCCTTTTATAGGGGTCCCCAAAATGTGACCGTTGCCAACCACTAAAGTTCGGACATGTCCGAACTCCACTTCGGACATGTCCGAGATTGGGGACCATCAACAGTAAAATGACGTCCTCAACTGACACTAATTCAGACTGTCCTGTTGTTTCCACTTCGGACATGTCCGAGCTGACATATCGGAACCAATCTTCGGATATCCCCAGACTTAGGACATGTCCGGACTCCACTTCGGACATGTCCGACCCTAAACAGAAGGTGCACTTCCGACTTTTCCTGACATGTCTGACCTTCTGGACTTCGCAAATCCTGAAAACTCTAGACTTCGGACATGTCCGAATTTCTTCAAATATGTCCAACCCTACACATAAGGTACACTTCCGACTTTTTCAGACATGTCCTACCTTCTGGACTTAGGAAATCCTAAATACCCTAGACTTCGGACATGTTTGAATTTTTTTCGGATATTTCCGAGTCTACACAGAAGGTACTTCTCCGAAATCTTGAGACATGTCCGAGTCTATACAAAGAGCACTTTTCCAAATCTATCTGACATGTCCGAGTTTATTGATCTAACGACTCTTTTCTACACTAAGGGTTATTTTATGGGATTGAGCTTGCTTTTCTCTGATGTGTGTCGTGTCCCTCTTAATAGTACGGCGTTCCTATACTCAAGAAAAAAATAAAAAAAAATAACTCTATTGTATAGCTTCACGCCGTTTTCTCCATTTCCCTTATTTGAAAATCCCTCAATCTCTTCTTGCCATCCAATCTATCTGCACACATGCTCATTTCAATTCATTAGTATTTTAATTGTTTGTGACGGACCGAAATCCGTACATCCCAGGATCTCAGAGGGTGGTGCCGCACGATGCGACACTCGACAGCACACATCATAAGGAAACCATAGTATTACGTTGAAAACATTCTGAATATGTACAAAAGTAGTACACTCTTCAGTTACAACTCCTGTATAGAGTCTACTACAGCGGAAGCTAATTATACAACTCACGCCAACACATAACTAGCAAAAGTTGGTTGTCCGGCCCTACGGACAACCCACACTAGCTGCACTCAGCCTCAGCGCGGCGTGTATGGCTCCCACTCAGCCGTAGTCCCCGACGGAGGGTAGCCCTCACCGGTGGACTTGTAATGCGAGTCCGTGGGGTACTCCTCACCTGCAAACACTTATAGCAGCAACCGTGAGCACGATGGCTCAGCAAGTCTTAACCGACGCATCTACAAAACAAACTCTACATGCAGGTCATAACAAACATAGGAGGGAAAATTGCAGCAAAAGACATGCCTACAAATTCATCCTTAATTCATCTTTTAGCCACAAGTTAATGGTTCATGAATCTGTAATTTAGTGAGCAATATTTGGTGGCACACATGTAGCAATACAAGTTATTCACAACAGCAATATTAAATCACATCATTTCTTATGTTAACCTACGCCATGACACAGTGGACTAGCTGTACTCATAACCGCGAGGGACGGAAAATTGACTCGTTGTACACCTGCGGGGATACCTGAACATCACGTCACGTACGCCCACCTGTGGAGCTGCACAGCATGCTCACTCGATATCATATGGGACAACCTTTCACCAAACAGCCCAATCATTGAACTGGTCACACCCAAATGGACAGGAGGTTCCCTACACGGATCATCTCTCTGTGCCTTTTAGCGGATTTCCACCTTTCTGTCCTCAACCTACACCTATAAATCGGTGTGTTATGCCTCGACACTCGGAGTTATAGGTTACATCAGTTTATCGGGGCCCATATATCCGATATGCCTTCGGTACATTCATACTTATTCAGCGGGGCTGCACACGGGTCGGTACTCAATCGACACGGACAGGGCTACGCCCACAAGACTTCCTCTTGCTGCGTCCTAGCCCCTTCCTAGTCTCATATTCTTATTGAAGTGATCTCGCATCACTCGAACCAATCCCGTATGGCCAACCCTATACTTGCGAGTAGATTCCAACTACTCGACTGGTACCGAAGCCTATTAACATTAAGCAAAGCTTGATTTACTCGATGACTTAGACACTACCCTCACTCCTTTTGAGAATAATCTGGCTATGAATTTGGTATTCCATCCATCCTACACCTAATGCGCATTCATACTCCAAGCTAAGTGAAGATAAATCAAAATTTTATAAAACTTGTTAAATGCAAACCTGGGCTTGCCTTGTTGCTGCTGGTCAGGTGTTAGTGTCTCCTCTGGACGTAGGGAGTCCAGAACCTCCAGGGTCTCCTCGCGTTCAGCGACTACACGTGATCAATTCAATCGATATGTCAATTTAAATGCAAATGTGTGGAATCTAACATATAAAGATCATAACTCTAGCTAGACATACAATTTGGCTCTGAAATTTTTACTGTGGCTTGATGAGAACCTAACAAGAGACTTGACCAAATTTCATTTCAATCAAAGCCTAATTGAGCTCTGTCCAAATAAAAGTCTAAATGGTCATTACTAGAGCTTCTAAGGATTTGCAGTGATTTTCATGGATCAAAATATTACATTCTGAAAACTAGAGTTTGAGATGATTCTTCTAGAGTTTGTTTCATATCATTTGAAGAATCCAAGAGAAAGTTATGCCCTGATCATGATTTGAGAAAATTCTGAAAAATGTTTCTGTACATATTTCTATTTTCTCAGGGCAGTTCACTTAATCACACCATTAGGGGGACGAAATGAACTTGGATGGATCTGAAATTTTTCCAGTGACTCAAGGATTTTCAAAATGAACATCCTAGGCAAATTTCAGAATTTTCCATAAAAGAATTCTCCAGATAAAATTCCCAACAGTTTAAATTTTAGGGAATTAATTCTGGAAAAATAATAAGTTTCATGAGCTGAAACTTGTTTTGCTGGGTAGTACTCAAAAAGCCGAATCCAACAAAATTTGGTTCACTAAATTTGAGTTGCGTAGCAGAAGTTATAGGCATTTGAAGTTTGAACTGAAATCTGAAAATCTTAGCATTGTTTAAAACTCTGACCGTGGGCCCCACCCCTCTCACCATTTGTCTACCTCGCGCCCGACGCTCGGGTGGCGCCACGCGCCGGTGAGGTCCGCCGGAATGGCATTTATGTCTGTCGCCGGGGCTGGTACTTGCCGCCTCTAGGTTTCAGACCACGGGGAAATCGTTGGTGGGGGCGGTTAGGGCTCTAGGTGGCCGGAAACTGGTCGGCGACGGAGCAACTCCGGCGACGTCGTACGGCTCCTACAGAGACTCATTCCTAGCAACTCTTGGCCCTACAGCTCCGTGGTGACTTGCTAAGCATGGATATGCCGCTGGTTCACGGTGAAAACAGCCAGAGATGGGAGCTCACCGTCGACCTAGGTCCAATATCGGCGGCAACTCAAAAAACTCGAAGAGCATAGCCTAAACTCGATGGTTTTTTATGATTTTCGATCCTAGATGGCCGTGGGAACGTGTAGAACGTGTGTGTAGCTCGGCATACGCTGTGGTGGACTAATCACCATGAATTTTGGAGTTTTTGAGCGGCCCGGTTCTATGAACACAAAAAGTAAACGGGGAAATTCTCCCTCGACATTGCATGAAAGGAGGAGCGATTTGCACTGGCATGTCAAGCACCTTAGGGCGGTTGGTTTTTGTGTTGCTCGTCGGCCATGAGATGGATTGTATCACTCGGGCACCGGTGAGCCGAACAATCGAGCGGCGACGCGTTTTTTTCTTCGGAGCAGAGCAAGGAAGGGTGTGAACGGTCGGGAGAAAGGATCGTCATGTGGCTGAGCGTGTTGCTTATAGCCTGTGGCCACCGGAACAATTGAGCAGGAGGTGGCGCTCCCACCGCTGCTCCGGGCCGAGCTGCATCCCGCGCTGGCGCGCTCCCGCGGAAACAGAGGCGGTTCTCGAGCTTGTGCAGCTGACAATGTGGGCCCCCATCCCCCCTCTACTTCTTTTCATTATTTCCTTGATATTTGCTGAGCTACTCACACTTAATTGTTAGACTTCATCACCAAGTCATGCTTTGAATTTGAAATTCTCAAATTTGAGCTTGGTTAGCTAATTCGGATCACACTTGAATTTGAAATTCAAATTCAGTTTTGAATTAATCCAAATGTGGCTCCCGACAATACGAACTCCAATGAGTATGAAAATTGGTGGACTAGCTCAGAAAATTGTGCTGAGTTTGAATATGAAGTCCAATTTTGAATCCAAGTGATGAAAGTAGCTGAAAATTGAATTTGCATTCAAATAGCCCTTTTTGCAATTGTATCCAAATGTGCCTCAAAATAATTTGAACTTGCATGAAACTTGGCATGAGCACCCCTAAGAATGTTTAGGGACTAATGGTAAGCTCAGCCTCTCATGTTTATGTGTGTGAGCTCCTACTTTTTGGAGTTGTGAGTTCTTCCTCTAATCACCTCTTGATGGTGTTTACTAGCTCTTCACAGTGTCCATGAGTTATCCACAACATGAGCTGTGGTGTGGGGATGTGATGAACACTCTAGCAAGTGCATTCTTGGGCTTTTACAATGTTCGTTATCAATCCTCCAAAACCCACACGGGGACCAAGATGCACTTTTAATCTCCCCCTTTTTGGTGATTGATGACAACCAATTAAAATTTTCAATAAGAGAGTAAAAATATGAGTTCTGATCATGATGTTTGTATGAAAGAACTCCCCTTGAATGTATGATCTATAAAAATAGAGTTTTCATGTATGCATCATGATCCTGGGGTGCCTCAATACTGTGTGTGACAATGTGATAATTATGTGTGATGCGAGAGATATATTGTAACACCCTCATATTCATCACCATGCATGGCATCCATTTTCATGTAGAGAAGCATTAAAATGAATAAGAAAAGGGAGGAAGGAATATAGAAACAAACAAATAAATAAAAGGAAATAAAAATAGGAAATAATAAAAATCAATACAAAATATATAAAATAAAAAGAAAAATAATAAAAATAATAAAACCTGGCCTCCCAACATCCCCCTAATCCCCCCTTAATTCCCCCCTAATTATCCCCTAATTTTCTCCTAAAATCCCCCACCTAGGGAATTTTTCCCCACATTTGGGGAATTTTTCCCTATTTTGCCCGGCCCAAAATCCCTAGGGAATATCCCCACTTTGGGGGATTTTCTTTCCCCCTGGCTGCACCCCCTTAGGGGGAGAAACCCTAGCCACACCAATTCCCCCACCCCTTTGGGATTTTTTCCAAATTAATCTCAGCCCTTGATGGGAAATGTTGGATTAAATCTCAGCCGCTAGATCTCACCTTTCTCAAATTAAATCCCAGCCCTTGACTAAAAGGTTTGCTGAAATCCTAGCCCCCTTGGCTATTTTTCCCTGCCCCAAAAATCCCTGGCCGCCAACCTCTCCTTTCTGCCAAGCTCTAGTCGCCGCCCCTGCTGGTGTTTTGCCACCGTCGAAGCTCTGCCCTGCCTCACCATCGCTGAAGAAGACCCCAACGTTCTGCCCTAGCTGCAGTTCTATTCTTCTCTGAGGAAAAACCACTGCTGCTGCCATTGCAAGGAAAAGGCCAGCCGCAAGGAGGAGAGGAGGAAGAAGAGAGGTAGGTCACCCCTCTTACCACGTCGCTGCTGCTGCTACGAACCTGTTTTCTCCACCCTGTGCGAGCAGGAGCTACTGCACGTAGGTAGATTGTGGAGAACCCCTTCCGGGATCCACACTCGAGGATACACATTGGGTGGTGCCGTGCGATGCGACACCGAACAGCATACACGAAAAGAAACAAAAATATACAAAGTCTTTTATTTCTCAATATAGTGACATTTAAAACATAATGTACCACGAAGGTACATGCAGCGGAATATACATACACACGTACTCTCGGTCCTAACTATGACAAAGAGGATACGTCCAGCCCGCGGATGCTTCTTTACTAGCTTCATCAAAGGTGAGTGCAACGACAGGGTTTCCGGTGAGTCTCTGATGCCTCACCGAACAACCATCTTCATAGCAAATTTTATATAACCTGCAAAACACCAATAATGCAACCGTGAGCATGATGGCTCAGCAAGACTTAACCGACACTCCTAAACATGAAACTCTACATGCAGGATTAATATTATAGGAAAAAGATGTTGCAATAAAGACACACCTACATGTTAATCCTTACTTTCAGTTTTATGGCAACAGATTAATATGCCTTAGGCAGCCCTCTCATTGGAAGTCCACAACCAAACAAGAAACGCTTTCCTCCAATGTGGTTATGCCCAAAGTGGAAGATAAACTAAGTGAGCTCTACAACTATAGCATACATGGTTTGCAATACAATGAACTTAAGAACTTCACAACAGCAATGATTCATATCACTTCATCTGGAAGTAATTACTACATCACAACTTAGTGAACAAGTGGTACTCATATAACCGCGAGGGACAATGATTCGAATCAGGACACACCCGGAACACATGACACATACACCCGCCTCGAAAGACTCACACAAGAGCTATTTCTTTCGTTGTATGCAGCAACCTTTCACCCGTCACTCCAATGCCGAACCACTTCTACCTACCCATCAGAAGGGCCACTACCCAGAACACGTTGATGTTGCTCCGCTAGTGGGTTTACACCTCTGACACCAAACTCCAAAAGACGGCGGTATAAGTTTTGACACGAGAGTACCCGAGTTACATTGGTTTCCTGGACCCCATAATTCTAGTATGCATGCGGTACTGTTCAAACTTGCTCAACAGGGCAGCATACGCATCGGTCCTTAACCGACACAAACAGAGCTACGGCAACACAGGCCCAACGTCCTGCTTCTCCTACTCTCTGCTCGGTCTCATTTTCCATTCCAGGAATTTGATTCTCTAGAATGATACCCCGTTTAACCAAATCCTAGCCTCATGAGTAGCTTTCAACAACCCGACTTGTACCGGTTCCTAAACAACTTAAGCCTAGCAAAGACTACACGAAGGTAACCTATTCTACCCTTCAACTCAGAGGGTTTGTGGGTCATCATTTGGAGTATCAATCACCCTTGACCTAATGCACAATACATACTAGACCAATGAAAGTGATACGAAGTAGAATATAACTAAAAGCTGTTAAATGCAAACTGGGGCTTGCCTTATGTTGCTGCAGGTTTAATCCAACTTTAAAGTCAGTATCTTGGCGATAAGTAACGCCTCAACTTTATGCTCCGAGTTGGGTTACTCGTCGAAATCCTTCGTCGTGTTTCCAACCGATATGAATATGCACAAATTTATATTGCAAGTAAGAAATTATAAAGCAAAAGTGTTTTATGACTTAGGAAGAGTTCAGATCAACACAACTTAAGAGTTTGGTCTGGTTATGTGTTGTAACTGAGGGAAAAATGGACTTGAGAAATGGAAGTTTTTGGACTAAAGTTCAAAGAACTATATAATGGACATAAGTATGAAGCTAGAATGGATTAATAGAAAACTTAAGAAGATTACCTCAACATGCTCTGAAATTTTCACAGTGGTCCATAGATAATACAGAGGTATGGCATGCAAAATTTTAGACAAAGTTGATGTAAGATGTGGCTTAAAGAATTTTCTTAGCTATCTATATACTCTGAATTCCTATGGCAATTCTAAGGTCTTGGCATGCTCCAAATTCAGTTTTTTTTCAGAATCTTGGGTGTCTAATGAGTCCATATAATTCGGTTTCACCATTTTTGGAGCTTCCTACACAGAGATATGGATTTTACAAGATTGGCTAAAAGCTGGAAGAAATGTTTCTGTTATTTTTCCTAATTTTCAGAGACATACAAGATTGAATCATAATTTGGTCTAGCAAATGAGGTCCAATGCCTCTGATATTTTTACTGGAGTTCAAGTATATTTGGAACAGAACTCCTGTAATTAATTCCCTAAGATTTTCTTAATTGAATTATTGAGCCAAATCCAGTGATTTTCATAATAATTGGGATGCACCTCTAGATAGTACTCACTTAGAGGAATCCAATGAAATTTCTTTGACAATATTTGGAGGTTCCTACCAAAAGTTTTGAGCATTTGAATTTGAACTAAAACTGAAAATGAGGAAAATGTTTAAACTCCTGCGCACAGGCCCCACTCTACAGTTTTCTTCTTCCTCACGTGGGGCAACACTTGGCTGGCGGCAATCTCCAGTGAGATCCGCCGGAACCGCATTTCCGGCCTCCCCTAGGGCTCAAACTCGCTGCATCTCACTTTAGGGACACGGGGACCTCATCCAAGGGGTCGGCCGAGGCCACCGGGCACCCGAAATGCATCAGCGACGAGGGGCGGCGGCCTAGGATTGGTTAAGCCAGCACAACGGAGTAATCCAATGTGCTGAGAGGAGCATGCAGTTGACAAACGAGCACGGTACTCGTATCGAGTTTGAGTCAGCCCGACAAACAACCAAGAAGGCAAGTTTGAACCACATCGAACAAGCAACATTGGACAGCATTCCAGCGGTTCAATAATTCTCGAACGTGTTTCCGGAAGAGCTTCCTGCTATGCCACCTGACCGGGACATTGAGTTTGCCATTGATTTGGTACCCGGAACTGTACCCATAGCAAAGAGACCCTATAGGATGCCCACCAATGAACTAGTGGAACTCAAGAAGCAAATTCAGGAACAGTTGGAGAAGGGTTTTATACGTCCAAGCTCGTCACCATGGGGAGCCCCCGTGCTCTTCGTAGACAAGAAGGATGGGACCCAAAGGATGTGCGTGGACTATAGGTCTCTCAACAAGGTGACGATCAAGAACAAATACCCCCTGCCCCGTATAGAAGACCTATTCGACCAAATGAAAGGAGCCCGAGTGTTCTCCAAGATTGATCTTTGGTCGGGATACTTCCAGCTGAAGATTAAGCCCTCCGATATACCCAAGGCTGCCTTTCGAACACGGTATGGTTCGTATGAATATACCGTCATGTCTTTTGGGTTAACAAATGCACCCGCATACTTCATGTACCTTATGAACAAGGTTTTCATGGAGTACTTGGATAAGTTCGTCGTGGTTTTCATCGATGACATTATGGTGTATTCAAAAGGTGAGGAGGAGCATGAAGAACATTTGAGATTGACCTTGCAGAAAATGCGCGAGCATCAATTGTATGCCAAGCTTAACAAGTGTCAATTTTGGCTAAAGGAGATATCGTTCCTAGGCCACATTATCTCTGAGAAAGGAGTATTGGTTGATCCCGGAAAAGTGGGAGATGTTCTGAAGTGGAACCAACCGCAAAACGTGAGAGATATTCGGAGTTTTCTTGGGATGGCTGGATACTACCGACGCTTCATCAAGGACTTCTCTAAGATAGAAAAACCTATGACGGAGTTGCTAACGAAGGGAAAAGCATTCCAGTGGTCATCAGCGTGCAAAGAGAGCTTTGAGGAACTCAAGAAAAGGCTAACCACAGCGCCGGTTTTGGTATTGCCGGACGTAAGCAAGAGCTTTGACATATATTGTGACGCATCAAGAAAAGGGCTCGGATGTGCGCTCATGCAAGAAGGACAAGTGGTAGCCTATGTCTCACGACAATTAAAGAAGCACGAGCTTAATTATCCCACACATGACTTGGAGCTAGCAGCAGTAGTGCATGCATTGAAGATTTGGAGACATTATATTCTTGGTCATCGATGTGAGATCTATACGGATCATAAAAGCCTCAAGTACATATTCACACAGACGGACATGAATTTGAGGCAACGTCGATAGTTGGAACTCATCAAGGATTATGATGTTGGAATCAATTACCACCCTGGAAGGGCCAATGTAGTAGCTGATGCATTGAGCTGGAAGGGAGCATGTCACTAACTCACGGTTCGGGAGCTACACCCCGAACTACGTAATGAGTTCGAACGGTTACACCTCGGATTCTTGAACAAGATGGAAGTGAAGGAGCTCCACTGTTCATTGGAGCAAGAGATAAGAGATGGCCAAGCAACGGATGAGGAGATCAAGGAGATCAAGGAAAGGATCCGACAAGGAATAGAGAAGGATTTCAAAGAGAATGAGAAGGGTACGCTTTGGCTAGGAAAAAGGATTTGTGTGCCTAACGTGAAGCACATCCGCGACATGATATTAAAAGAGGCACATGATTCACCCTATTCCATACACCCCGGAAGTACCAAAATGTACAAGGAATTGAAGACTTGTTATTGGTGAGATGGTATGAAAAGGGACATAGCCGAATACGTTGTCCTGGGCGACACATGCCAATGGGTGAAGGTCGAACATCAAAGACCCACTGGATTTTTGCAACCCTTGAAGGTACCCGAGTGGAAGTGGGAGGACATCAGTATGGATTTCATCATCGGATTGCCACGTACTCAGTCGGGTTATGACTCCATCTGGGTTATCATGGATCGATTGACGAAAACAGCCCATTTTCTCCCTGTAAGGGCCAAGTACAACGTTGCACAATTAGCCGAGTTGTACATGGAGCAGATCGTGTGCCGTCATGGAGTCTCGAGGAGGATAGACTTAGATCGGGGTTCTCAGTTTACCTCTAGATTTTGGAGGAAGCTGCAGAAAGCTACGGGTACACGACTGGATTTTAGCTCCGCCTATCACCCACAAACCGATGGACAAACCGAAAGGACAAACCAAATTTTGGAGGACATATTGAGAGCTTGCGCATTGAAACATGGGCGTAGTTGGGATAGGAGTTTACCGTACGCCGAATTCTCCTATAACAACAGCTATCAAGCTAGCTTGAAGATGTCGCCTTTCGAAGCATTGTACGGTAGACGGTGTAGAACGCCACTGTTTTGGAACGAGACCGGAGAGAACCAGGTGTTTGGACCCGAAGTGCTACAAGAAGCTGAAAAGCAAGTCCAAATGATACGGGAGAACTTAAAGGCTGCTCAGTCACGACAGAAAGGCTATGTGGACAATAGGCTAAGGAAGTTGACTTTCGAAGTAGGAGACTTCGTATACCTTAAGTTATCGCCTATTCGTGGCCCATGACGTTTCAAAGTCAAAGGCAAGCTAGCACCTCGCTATATCGGACCATTTAAGATTTTAGACAAAAGAGGAGAAGTAGCCTATCAACTAGAGCTCCCAATGCACCTCTCCGACGTACATGACGTGTTTCATGTATCCAAGCTCAAAAAGTGTTTGAGGATACCAGAAGAGCAAGTACCAATGGATAAACTTGAACTTCAAGAGGACCTGACCTATGCAGAACACCCTATCCGAATTTTGGACGTAAAGGAAAGGGTCATGAGGAACAAAGTGATCCGATGGTGCAAGGTACAATGGAGCCATCACACCGAAGTGGAAGCCACATGGGAGCGTGAAGAAGATATCAAGACGGAGTTTCCCCATCTATTCTCTACTAACGAATCTCGAGGGCGAGATTCAATTTAAGGGGGGTAGATTTGTGACACCCTCATTTTTGGGTTCTGCATATATTCATATTTTATATGTAGAAAACATTTTAAAATAAGTAGAATAGAGAAAATATTAAAAATATAGCCAAAAAGAGCCAAATTCTAGTCTAAAAAGAGCGCCGAAGACAATTCCTACGGCCGCTGACCACGTGGCGCGTTCGGAGATTACCTCCGAGAGGTCTGACCCTGCTGGAAATGTGTCACCTTCGGAACTTACCTCCGGGAGGTCCGACACTACCGGACACGTGTCACCTCCGGGAGGTCTGACACTATTGGACACGTGTCGACCTCGGAGCTCGCCTCCGAGGAGAAAGGAAGTCCGGCGCTACTTGACACATGGCACCCCGGAGCAACCTCCAAAGAGAGGGGGAGGTCCGGAACTGACACATGGCGTTCACGGAGCTCGCCTCTGTTGAGAGGGGAGGTCCTGACCCACCAGACATGTGGCGCACGTGGAGCTCGCCTCCAAAGAGAGGGAGGTCTCACTCGCTTGACACGCGGCACAACCGGAGCTCGTCTTTGCGGAAAGGGGGGACCAGGCCCCGATGGACACGTGGAGCTTCCGGAGCTCATCACCACGGATGTAACGAGTTCTGGAGCGGTTTTTTTCTTCTGTATGCGTGGGAATCCCCGGTACTGAAGAAACCGACATGACTTCTACAATGTTACCAAACCAAATCAGCAAGGGATAAGTTGTTAAGATTCAAAAACAATTTGAATGGGACTCTTATTAGAAGTCCAATCAGATTAGAACTCTTCTCTTCCCGATTATAAAGAGAACCGAAAACCCCTGGTCGTAACCACGAATTTCTTTTCCACCTCCTGAGCCGACGACTTAGAGCCCTAGCCCCAGTTCGCTGAATAAACCCTTCGCCAGAGTTCGGTCGAGATAGATCACCGGAGAGAGCCCCAACGATCTGTCTGAAAGAATAAAGGACCCCTAGACCAAGAAGAACGTAAGGTAGGCCTCCAATACCACCTTACGACATCATCGCGTTTTCTTTGCATCTGTTCTTCGATTCCTTTCGAACAGAAGATTTTTCGTGGATAGATCATGTGTTGATCGGTTTGATCTAGATCTTGAGTCCAGATCATCACCTCGTCCACATTTGATCTATACACCTCTATTCTCCATACAAACATGCAAGAACACGCACAAAACAAAACTGCACCATAGGATTAACATGCATATGCATCATTGCATCTTAAAATAAAGTTTGTGCATGATATTGATTGCTGTGAATCTTGTATATGCATGATCACGAATAGAAGGACAAGCTCAGGGAGCGACCTACGACGGACTTCAAAAACAAGGTTTTGAGCAACCGGAGCAGCCAGAACAAGGCAAGTGCCCCTTGACCATATTGATCCTATGTTTTGGGAAACTATTTTGTTTTGCGAAAAGGTGTTTGTGCTGAGTCAAACATGATGGGAAACCTTTTTATAGGAGTTTACTAGTTTTGGTTAAACCACCCTTGTCGCCAGGGAAGTTTATGAGTCGGGTATGGTTTTTGCTTTTATGCTTTGCTGAGTCCATGGGATTGGGAAGCGAGATAGATGCGTCTAGCTAACTGCACTCATAATGATAATGAGAAAACTGATGTTTTTAATGAACATGGATCGGGAGGGAGATCTAGGCAAACCTGGGTTTGTGAATGAGGTAGCTTGAGATGGTGGTTATTTGCCATAGATCTAAGGACCAGTTCGTGCGAGCACATGCCAGGATAACAGTGCCACCACAAGGCCAAGTATGGGTGTGGCCTAGCTGAGTAATTAGGCAAGTTACTAGATTGTTATGAACCGTGGAAGGCGCGGGGAATGGGAGTCGAGTGAGGACTGCCCTGGAAACTGCATGGCACAAGAGGGGGCCCGTGGGTGGGAGAATTGGAGATTCTAGCGTGCCGGTGAAACCTTAGTGAGTCCATACATGTAGTAGCCCCTTTGGAAAGGCTATTTTGTGATCTCTTGACCATACACCAATGGTTGTGTACTGGTATAATGGAGGTTCTATAGTCGCCGACGGGTGACAAAATCACAAACTTGTGGGTAAAGTGGTACAAACTCTGCATAGTCTAAAACTATCATGATAGCCAAGCTTACGGTCACGAGCGCCTGGCCAACTTCCTTGATTAGTTGGGATGATTAGTTGGGATGGTTATTGATTATGGTTATTGGTTATGGATTTGGTTATGGTTTGGCTTTTGGGACTGTTGACTCCGAGTGCTGAGATTTGGTTGCATGACTGTTGAGTCATGGCAACGAGATTGGTCTCATTGTGAGACGGAATTTTTTATGAGATGAAATGGTAGCGAATACGAGATGGTAGTCCTGAGATGGTAGCGAATACGAGAAGGTAATAATGAGCAAGAATGAATTTGATTAATTTCTGGTTGGGACATGGAAAGTGATGGAGGTAAGTTGGTATTTTAATACATGTTGGGATTACATTCACTTAAAGTTAAGTTGCAGTTTTATCGTGGTTTTGATAAATAAATTTGCTTTCTGCAAATGAGCCTTTTATGCCTACCTTGTTGTGAGCTACATATCATATTTTCCCGCACTTGCTGAGTACATCATTGTACTCAAACTTGCATTATTATCTCGTCATCAGCAACAGGAGAAGAGTACTATGAAGACCAAGTGGAGCATTAGGCGTGTAATCTGTCCTCAACCTTGCCTGTGGGGATGGAGTAGAGATGGAGCCGCTGCTGCTTAGATTGATTCCGCACTAGTTTGAAGACTTCCGCTGCATAGAAATAAGACTTCCTCTGTTAAATTAAGACTTCCGCTGTTAGCATGAGTCCAAGACTCATGAAACCTTGTAATAAACTTTGTTATTCGTGGTTATATATATTCTGAAATTCAGTTTGTGGATGATGTGTATATGTGTGATGAACATCCTGGGCACACATATGCATCAGTTCTCGGTTCCGTGGTTTTTCCACGAAATTGAGGGTGTCACAGAGTCAGAGGAGATGTTAGCTTCTGGTGGGAGGACGTCCAAGGTCTCCGGTGCGTCCTCAACTTCGGTCACTAAATGAAATGTAGCAAATATATGTATAAGTATTAAGGACTTATAAGAATTGAACTTCTATTCATAGCTACTGCTAGTTATGTTCCTTAATTGGCTTTGGAATTTTTACAGTGGATACTAGACTCTCTAAGGATGATCTGAGCAAAATTTGGAGAGATGTCATTGCACAATGTTGTCTCCAAAAATTCCTACAAGTACAAGGCTTCTATGAATTTTGAGCCCAAATCAGGAGCTTTGACATGGCTAACAGTGGATCTGATTAGGGTAAGTCTCCATGGTTCTAACAAAATTTGTTTCACCATTTTTGGAGCTACCAACAGAGAGATATGAATTTTTGAAGTTGGATATAAGTTCTGAAAAAGTTTCTGTTTAAATTTGAATTTCCACATAAGGGCTGAACTTTGGAAGGCAATTTAGGCTAACAAATGAACTCCAATGAAGCCCAAATTTTTACTGGAGATCAGTAACCATGAAAAGGATTTGCTGCCCAAATTTAAGAATATTTCATAAAGAATTGCTCCTTTAATAAATCTCTAAATGATTTACTAAAAACAATTCTACATAAATTCCTGGGCATTTTCATAGAAAGAAATTTATTTCTCTGTGAAGTAATCCTCATGAGGATTCCAACAAAATTGGTCTCACCCTTTTTGGAGTTTTCTACACAAAGTTATGGGTCTCCAAAGTTTGAACTGAATTAGGAAAATCTGGAAATGTTTAAACCCTGGCTGTGGGGCCCACTCGTCAGCTCCCTCTCCTACCTCGCGCCAAACAGAGGAATGGCTTGCCCGGCCATCTCCCGAGCCCAAACTGGCCGCCCCCCTGTTTTCAAGTACGCTGAACACTCTGGTAGGGTCGCTGGCGGTCGACTCTCCCCGGAAACCACCGCGCACCGGCAACAGTGAGACCGAGGTCTCCAGCGATGTCGCAGCAGCTCATCCCTTCACCAAATGATCAGGATTTTGGCTGTAGGGCATCAGTGAACGGTGTAGAAGCTCGACATGGAGTCTAAACGGGTCAGGGAGTGCTGCAAACCCATCGGCACCGTGCGCCCGATGGGGTCCGGCGGTGCGCCATGATCAAAACATTGGAATTATCCCTCTACACCCCATATCTAGGTCTAAAATCGATGGAGGAAGTGCGCCAAGTAGTTAGGAAGCTTTGTGTACAGTTTGGATCAACAAGAACATGAATTTACAAAGAATTTGACAAATCCTACCTCGGGGTCGGTCTGTACCGCCCGGGAGAAAATCTTGAAATTCTTTTGCTGTGATCAACGTCTAGGGCTGAGCTTTGGGCTCGAGCAGCTAGGGTCGAGGATGCACCGAGGGGCTGGCTTGCTTTGACGTGATCTTGCTCGGTGTGAGCTGTCAACGGTGACCTCTCTCGGTTTTTCAGTGTTCACCCGAGAACCGCGGCAATTTTGCCAAATTCCGGTGCAATTAAGCTCGGGACAGGGAAAAAGAAGGGCTGGATGACTATAGCACTGGTGGACGCCGCTCTTCGCTGTTGGGAGCTCGGGCAACTGAGCGCAGTGGCTGTGGTTGATCGGGAAGAAACCGGCGGCTGTTTTCTGTGCAAAGGAAGTGGCTGAGGCACGAGTAAGAGCTGAGGGGAAGTGAAATAGCTCCGGTGCAACCCTTGCTGTGATCCAGCCGAGCAAATCCAGGCAGAAGGAGGTGGCGCGGTGCTCTCCCTCGGGCGTGGGTTCAACCGAGAGCTGGCGGCCGCTCGGTGATCGACCGAAGTCGGCAGAGGCGGCAGCACTTATGTATGGCTGACAAAGGGGTCCCACCACCTCTAAATTTTTATCCAATTACCACTGATATTTTTACCCCAGCTACTCAGAATTAAAGTCCATACTTCCTCCCCAAGTCATGGTTTAAACTTGCTGAATTCAAATAGTTTGAATTTGGGTGTGAAGTTTGAATTGGGTTTGGTCATTTGAATTTAAGAGGGGATTTGAATTCTCCATTTTGCATAGTTCCAAAAACATAGCAAACCAACTCCAAAGTTTCTAATTTTTGGCATGGCTGCTAGTTCAAATGTGGAGAACACATCTGTGGAACCAAATTTGCAAATTGAGGAGATTGGAATTTGAAACTGAATTTGAAATTCAGATTTAGAGGGCTTTTCCTTTTAATCCCAAACAAATATTGAAACTCATCCAAATGAGCTGAAATTTGGAAGGGTGAATATTTGAAATATGAAGACCCAAGTTATGAATTTAGATCTCCATGTTTGGAAGCTTTGGGAAGTTTGAATCCTCACTTTGAACCTTCACCATTATAATTCAAAGTTTTAATTCCCCTCATTTTTCCTAAGTGTACATGAGCTGAAAACTCTTGCTACCACTTTTTGGGGATTTTAAATCCCTCCCCCCTTAAAAGGAATCTCGTCCCGAGATTCCAAAGAAATGTAAAGTGGGGGAAACTTTACCGGGTATACGATGATAGCAAGTCCGGATAATATGTTCGTAGATAGTCCTCGCTTTCCCATGTCGCTTCATCAGCGGTATGGTTACTCCACAAGACCTTGTAGAACCATAAGGTCCGATTTCTTGTGGCGTGAGTCTTTTCACCGATAATCTGGATTGGATATTCCGTGTACGTGAGGTCCGGTTGAAGAACTTCTATGTCTTCGGTGCGGATTTCAGCGGAGGGTTTGAGGCACTTCCTCAGCTGAGAGATGTGGAAGACATTATGAACTCCTGCGAGCGACGCCGGTAATTCCAAGCGATAGGCCATGGGTCCGCATCTTTCAATGACAGCGAACGGACCAAAGAACCGCGGCACAAGTTTACCCTTCACTCTGAAACGATGAACTCCCTTCATCGGAGACACATGGACATAAACATGGTCCCCGATGTCGAAGTGGAGAGGGCGGCGTCTTTTGTCCGCAAAGCTCTTCTGGTGAGATTGAGCAGCTTCGAGATTGGCTTGTATTACTCACACTCGTTCTTCAGCTTCATTTACAAGTTCAATGCCGTAGATAACTCGCTCGCTGGACTCGCACCAGTTGAGAGGTGTGCGGCATTTCCGGCCGTAGAGAGCCTCATACGGCGCCATCTTGATGCTAGCTTCATAGCCATTGTTGTAAGAAAACTCCGCCAACGGCAAATGATCATCCCAATTCTTGCCATGGTGGATGGCACAAGCGTGTAGCATGTCCTCAAGCACTTGATTCACCCGTTCAGTTTGACCATCCGTCTGCGGGTGATACGCGGAGCTTCGGATCAGTTTGGTCCCCAACGATGCCTGCAGCTGTTCCCAAAACTGAGAGATAAACAGCGCACCGTGATCTGAAATAATGTAATGGGGAACACCGTGGAAACACAACATCCTTGCAATATACAGCTCCGCATATTGCTTGGCCACGTACTTTGTATGTACGGGGATAAAATGAGCCGACTTGGTTAGTCGATCGACTAATACCAAAATCGAGTCATGCTTGTGAGACGTGAGAGGTAAACCAACAATGAATTCCATGCTGATATCCTCCCACTTCCACGCTGGAATGTTCAATGGTTGCAGCTGTCCGGCTTTACGCATATGGTCAGCTTTCACACGCCGCCACGTATTACATTCAGATACGTACTTTGCGATTTCTCTTTTCGTCCGTGTCCACCAAAACCTGATTTTCAGATCCTGGTACATCTTGTTGCTGCCCGGATGAATAGAACAATTGGATAAATGAGCTTCATCCAAGATTTTCTTCCGAAGCTTCATGTCACGGGGTACCACTATACGGTCTTTAAACCATAGAGTGTTGTGTTCATCTCTCCGGAAGCATTTCATTTCACCATTCTTCATCCTTCTCTGAATGTGCGACATTCCAACGTCTTTCTTCTGAGTTTTCATAATTTCCTCTCGTATTGCAGGGACGAGAGCAAGATTATACAATGCCCCATGCGGAACCAAGTACAGACTCGGCTCCTCCTCTTCAAGTGGGGTGATGGACAGACTGTTGACATGGGATTTGTGGCTTCAGGCATCGGCAACCACGTTTGCCTTCCCGAGATGGTAATGAATCTAGATTTCATAGTCTTTGATCAATTCTAACCATCTCCGTTGCCGCATATTCAACTCCTTTTGAGTGAATATATACTTCAAACTTTTGTGGTCAGTGTAGAGGTGCACTAAGTTCCCAAACAAATAGTGCCTCAACATTTTCAAGGCTAACACCACAGCAGCGAGCTCGAGATCATGAGTCGGATAGTGCTGCTCGTGGTTACGAAGTTGACGTGAGCCATAGGCGACCACTCTTCCTCCTTGCATCAATACACAGCCGAGCCCGATACCGGACGCGTCACAATATAAGTCGAAGGGCTTGGTTGCATCACAATAATGCTTGGAAAGCTTCTTCACAAGCTGAGATCCAAACATATTTGATCCCCATCTTCAACAGTTCAGTCATCGGCTTCGCAAGCTTGGAGAAATTCGGTATGAATCTCCGATAATATCCTGCTAACCCGAGGAAACTCCTGACTTCGTGGACTGATGTGGGGGATTTCCATTTCCGCACTTGTTCGATTTTTCTTGGATCAACTGCAATGCCCTCTGCAGAAATAATGTGACCATGGAATTGCACTTGGGTGATCCAAAACTCGCACTTGCTGAACTTGGCATAAAGTTTATTGTCTCGCAATCGTTGAAGCACGATATGCAGATGTTTGGCATGTTCCTCTTCAGACTTGGAGTAAACCAAGATGTCGTCTATGAACACCACCACAAATTTGTCCAAGTCCGGCATGAACACTGAGTTCATGAGATACATGAAGTGTGCCGGGGCATTGGTGAGACCAAAGGACATGACGAGGTATTCATATAGCCTATATCTCGTCGAGAAAGCCGTCTTCGGAATATCCTCCGCTCGGATCTTGATTTGGTGATATCCGGAGAGAAGATCCATCTTTGAAAATACACTCCCACCCACAAGTTGATCGAATAAGATATCGATGCGGGGAAGTGGATATTTATTCTTGATAGTGACGGCGTTGAGAGGTCGGTAGTCCACACACAACCTCAATGTTTCATCCTTTTTCTTCACAAACAGCGCCGAGCATCCCCATGGGGAGGAACTCGGTACAATGAAACCCATCTTCATTAAATCGTTGAGCTGCTCCTTCAGTTCAGCCAGCTCATTCGGAGCCATCTTGTACGGTCTCCATGAGATCGGTGTCATCCCAGGTACAAGTTCAATATTGAACTCAACATCTCTTTCGGGTGGCATGCCCGGAAGATCGTCCGGAAAGACATCCAGGTATTCACAGACCACACGAATATCCTCAAGCTTTGTGGCTTCCGTGTTATATGTAGTTGGAGCTTCTTGAACCGAACGGTCAAGAATAAGAACATGTGGTTCATGAAGTGGAGAGTTTAGATGAACCACACGTGGAATGATGTCAAGAACAGCACCATGGTGATATAGCCATGACATTCCTAAAATGACATCAAGTTTCTGACTCTCTAACATGATTACAGAAGTCGGATATAGATTCCCACCGAACTGTAATGGTGCTCTATAGACCATTCTATCAGCTGTTATTTTCCCACCCAGAGAGCATATCAAGTATGAACTATTTGTGGGAATGATAGGCAGTTGATATTTAATGACATAAGACTGACTTATGAAATTATGGGTGGCACCGGAGTCAAAAAGTATGACTACGGGATGATCTAAGTAAGAAAACGTAACTGCGAGGACGGGTTCGCCTTCTGTCACGTCTTCGATGGCTAAGTGGTGGACGTTGCTGGGTTTTGGTGCTGGTTTCTTGGGATGATTACGGGGCTGATTAGCACCCTGATATGGTGCTGCACCCCTGACCTGTCGCGGCTCAGGGCAGTCCCTTGAAATATGCCCGACACGGCCACACGTGAAGCACGTGTAAGGTGTCGGGGTTCCGCCAATTTGAGGACGGAATCCCGGTGCACGCTGTTGAAACTGAGGCGCATGCGGGACCATCCTTTGCTGCTGCTGTTGCTGTGGTGGATACGTCGGTCGGAAGCCCGGCGCATTATATTGCCGACCGCGAAACTGAGGCGGTCGCGCCGGTGGCTGCCATCTCTGACCGGATGCTGAGTGATACACCACTCGGTATTTTTGTGGCGTCCCACCACTGCTGCTCGTCAGTGCGCTGCATTTTCTCTTATCAGAACCACACTCACGCTTGGCATTCTCCTGTAAAATCGCGGCATTAACAAGGTCGTTGAAAGTGCCACGATTGCTTTGGGCGAGATGGACCTTCATCTTTGAATTCAGGACCCGGAAGAATGCATTGCGCTTGCCTTCCTCTGTTCTCACAAATCCTGGCGCATACTGCGCCAGCCGGTTGATTGACCTGGAGTACTCATGAGCACTCCTCTCGCCTTGTCGTAGCGCCAGGAACTCCTGGAGCTTCATTTCCATAACCCCAGGAGGTATGTCATAGGCGCGGAACGCCTCCCGGAACTCCGTCCATGTGATGGCATGGCCAGCCGGTAAGGAGGCGGTGTAGTTCGCCCATAGGTACCGGCTTCTCCTTGTAGCTGTTGCGCTGCATACAGCGCCTTCTGGTGTTCGGTACATCGTAGCAGCCTGAACTTCACCTCCAGAGTGCGGATAAAGCTCTTGGCCTCCAAAGGCTCTTCGGCCTCGGTGAAGACCGGTGGATGGGTCGCCAGGAATTCTGAATAAGAACGTTGTTGGGGCTGGTGTTGCCCATTGTCTTGGCACCCTCCTGGACGGGACGCATTCTGCTGAACTAGCATTCGCAGCAACTCGGTTTGCTCATCGCGCGGGCCAAGCACTGCAGTGAGAACCTCTGCAAGATTTCTGGGAAGTTCTGGCGGTGGAGGAGGTGGTCGCTGCTGCGTCGTGGTTTGCTCCGGAGGTGGAGACTCATAACTATGAACTTGACTCGGACCTCCCTCCTCTTGCGTGGACCGTGTACGAACCATTCTGCATTCATACCATTCAAACGATCAACACATGTTGGTTTAGCTCATCCAGTCTATACAATAGTGTTGCGAGAATGGAATAAATAATGCGCATACAATCACACATATGGATAAAGTATAAATATTATACAACATATACATCCCTTGACCGTGTCACATGATCGAGTTCCAAAGTATTGAACTTTATGGGTTAAAAGTTCATTTCAACCATCGTGGGTCGCCACGGGATGTTAAGTGTGTTAGCATGCGTAATCCCTCGCTATTGTACTGGAACCAAACATGCACTACCTCGAAGTGATACGTCGAATGCATAAACTTTTTGACTCCACTAGCTGTTTTACAACAGCCGCAGGATATCAAAAAGTGAAACTAAATGTTTTAGTGGAAGAACATCAACATGGTGTTCTGTCCAGTTTCTGGTCCAGCTGACCAGTCTATATAATTCAACTGTTTTGACCACCTTGGTGGCAAAATCAGGACTAGTGTTCAACTACAAAGTTGTAGCAGACTCAAAAAGGAATCCAGATTGTATTTATTTGTCTACAGGGCCTTGCTAGTTTGTGAGTTATGACTTCTACAATTAACAGAATTTTCTCAGGAATTTTGACAGCACCTCTTTTGCAAGTTGCTGTCTTTTCGCAAAATTCCATCTATTTCTGCCCTCAATCTAGGAAAACACTGAACTACAAAGTTGTAGCACATTTCCTATACTTTCCAACGATGTCCTGCTTGACCCTTAGAAATTTTTCTACAGAAAGTTGTGGTTGAAATACTGAAAATTCCAGAGAGCATTTTGGTCAGCCCTGTTTCTGGACAGGGTATCCTCATCTGAGATTTTCATCGATTTGGAAGGAGATTTTATTCTGGAGCTCTACAGAAAAGTTGTAGAGGACTTGAAAACCGTTCCAGAATGGTAGCCCACACCTCCATTGGTTCAGCCAATCCTATGTTATGCCCTGTTTATCCTCAGCAAAATTTCTGCCGAAAACAGGGGAGGTTGTTCCTATGTCTTTGAGATTGAATCTATACTCCCAACTGACTCTTAGTTCAATATAGGAGTTTACTAACCCCTAAATGGAATCCTAAACCTCATTTTAACTTTTTTCTTTAAAAATATCCTTTTAAACAGTCTTGGTACTACGTTTCCTCACCAAAGAAAAATCCTAAGCCGGTATTCCGGCATATACGTGTCAAATGGTGGAACTAAGAACGTCACTCACAAACAGTTTCTAAACGTCATGCACTAACGTGTTTAATGTACCTGCAGAAGAACACACAATAATAGTACACACAAAGGTTTTAACATTGCAGGAAGTTCCATATCATAATAAAAACATACGGTCTGTATCATTGGCATACGGATCGTCTTTGAGTCAAGCTACGTCTCAAGGTACATGGTCGTGTTTTCACACCACACGACAGGGAACCCGAGTAGAGCGCGAACGGGTCATCACGGTTGGGACTTTTATCAACCCAACGGATACCACCTACTGACTCATGACCGTAGAGGCACGCCGATGGCGAGCGCTGCGTATGGCCCTTTGAACATTAAACGTTCAAGAGTTGCATACTATCGTGTTGCTTACCACACGATGGAGTATTCCCACTTTTGCCTAAAGCACGCTGGAGATCAGCGTTTTCATATGCTCTCAAAACCATGGGAAGGGTCAGAGACTCATATTCACTACCGTGCCAAGCCACGGTATATCCTTCCATACCATTACTCGTATGGGGAGTTACCACAATTGATCCGCCTGCGGTGGCGTACCTTACCTCTTACCTCACGTCAGAGCGTCGTTACAGAATGTATAACACATAAGTTAGATTTTCCACCTTAGTAGCTACTACTATCATAGACCTTATGTAGGCTTAGTGACTAATCCTCACTCTACTACTTCTAAGTTTTCAAAATAGACTCTTTTCGAGTGTGCTAATCCCAATGCGGCTCTGATACCACGTCTGTGGGGACCACCTCATGGTTCACCCACTTCAGGATCGCATAGGGTGGTGCTGTGCGATGCGGCACCTAACAGCACACATAAAAATAATTTAAGAACAACATACAACTTTTATTTGATATAAAACATCGGAAGTCTTTTTACAAAACTTAATTATACAGCGGAAGTTATATACATAGATACTCTCAAATCCTAACTAAGCAAAAGTGCAGCCGTCCAGCCCGGGGACGCTACACACTAGCAGCATGGAACCGGAGAATCACGGCGGCGTGCAAGGCTCCAGCTCGGCCGTGTACCCCGATGGGGGCATCGCCTCATCCTCGGAACCTTCCTCATAACTCGCACCTGCACACAGTTCAAAATATTGCAACCGTGAGCACGATGGCTCAGCAAGGCTTAACCGACAACCCTAGGCATGGAACTCTACATGCAAGGATGTGTAAGATAGGAAAAATGACTTTGCAGTAAAGACACACCTACATGTTGATCCTTACTTTCAGTTTTATAGCAACAGTTCAATGAGCCTTAGGCAGCCCTCATATTGGAAGTCTACAATCAAACAAGAAACACTTTCCTCCGATGTGGTGATGCCCAAAGTGGAATATAAACTTAATTAGCTCTATAACTACAACATACAAGGTTTCAAGACATTAATAATTCAATGCAGCATTTTCAGTTGGCTTATTTCACTTCTTACTACGTCACAGTGCAGTGAACAAGCGGGTACTCAAATAATCGTGAGGGACGGTGATTGCAATCAAGACACACCCGGATAACACGTCACATACACCCACTTTCAGAAGCGTACTTCCACACCCATTCCTACTATGTTGTATGCGACAACCTTTCAAAGGCAACCCAAATGCGGAACCGGTCCATCCGTAACGAGCAGGAGGTCCCCGCGTGAAGCATGACTGTGCCCACCGGCAGATTTACACCTTGCTACCCTCAACCCACTCCTATTTACGGTTAGGTAAGCCTTGGCACCCAGGTTAACCAATTATATCGGTTTCCTGGTTCCCATATGCCAATATGCATCCGGTACTGTTCGATACTTGTCCAGCAGGGCCGCACACGGACGGTCCTCAACCGACGCCAATAGGGCTACGCACGTGAGACCTCTGCTCACTGCATCCTATCCCCCCTGCTGGATCTCATTTTCACAACTCAAGCCATTTTCTACCTCTTCTCCTTCTGTGTGGTAAATACTATCTCGCGAGTAGCTTCCAACCACTCGACTTCTATCCAGATCCTAAACATTAGCATGGCATTCTCTACTCGTCGAATTTGTAAACTACCCAACCCTTCATAGGTTTTAAAAAGGCTATGCAAGTGGGGTTTCAATCACCCTAACTCTAATGCATACATTTCAACCTAGACGTAAGTGATACAAATGAAAACTTTATAAACGGTACTTAAGTGCAAACCGGGGCTTGCCTGGTTGCGAGTCAGAGGAGAAGTTAGCTTCTGGTGGGAGGACGTCCAAGGGCTCCGATGCGTGCTCAAATTCGGTCACTAAATGATATGTAGCAAAATATATGTATAAGTATTAAGGAATTAAAAAATTGAACTTCTATTCATAGCTACTGCTATTTATGTTCCTTAATTGGCTTTGGAATTTTTACAGTGGATACTAGACTCTCTAAGGAGGATCTGAGCAAAATTTGGAGAGATGTCATTGCACAATGTAGTCTCCAAAAATTCCTACAAGTACAAGGCTTCTCTGAATTTTGAGCCCAAATCAGGAGCTTTGATATGGCTAACAGTGGATCTGATTAGGTTAAGTCTCCTTGGTTCTAACAAATTTTTTTTCACCATTTTTTGAGCTATCAACAGAGAGATATGAATTTTTGAAGTTGGAAAGAAGCTCTGAAAAAGTTTCTGTTTAAATTTAAATTTCCAAATAAGGGCTGAACTTTGGAAGGAAATTTAGCCTAGCAAATGAACTCCAATGAAGCCCAAATTTTTACTGGAGATCAGTAACCATGAAAAGGATTTGCTGCCATAATTTGAGAATATTTCATAAAGAATTGCTCCTTTAATAAATCTCTAAAGGATTTACTAAAAACAATTCTACAGAAATTCCTAGGTATATTCGTAGAAAGCAATTTGTTTCTCTGTGAAGTACTCCTCATGAGGATTCCAACAAAATTGGTCTCACCCCTTTTGGAGTTTTCTACACAAAGTGATGGGTCTCCAAAGTTTGAACTGAATTAGGAAAATATGGAAATGTTTAAACCCTGGCTGTGGGGCCCACTCGTCAGCTTCCTCTCCTACCTCGCGCCAAACAGAGGAACCCGCGGCGTTACTCCGGTGAGGGTGGCTGGAAAGGCTTCCCCGGCCATCTCCCGAGCCCAAACTGGCTGCCCCCTGTTTTCAAGTACGCTGAACACTCTGGTAGGGTCTCCGACGGTCGAGTCTCCCTGGGAACCACCGCGCATCGGCAACAGTGAGACCTAGGTCTCCGGCGATGTCGCAGCGGCTCATCCCTTCACCAAATGATCGGGATTTTGGCTCTAGAGATCAGTGAACAGTGTATAAGCTCGACATAGAGTCTAAACGGGTCGGGGAGCGCTCCAAACCCATCGACACCGTACGCCCGATGGGGTCCGGCGGTGCGCCATGATCAAAACACGGGAATTATCCCTCTACACCCCATATCTAGGTCTAAAATCGATGGAGGAAGTGCGCCAAGTAGTTAGGAAGCTTTGTGTACAGTTGGATCAACAAGAACACAAATTTACGAAGAATTTGACAAATTCCTACCTCGGTGTCGGTCTGTACCGCCAGGGAGAAAATCTTGAAATTCTTCTGCTGTGATCAACGTCTAGGGCTGAGCTTTGAGATCGAGCAGCTAGGGTCGAGGATGCACCGAGGGGCTGCCTTGATTTGACGTGATCTTGCTTGGTGTAAGCTGTCCATGGTGACCTCTCTCGGTTTTTCAGTGTTCACCCGAGAACCGCGGCAATTTTGCCAATTTCCGGTGCAATCAAGCTCGGGACAGGGAAAAAGAAGGGCTGGCCGACTAGAGCACTGGTGGGCGCCGATCTTCGCTGTTGGGAGCTCGGGCAACCGAGCGCAGTGGCTGTGGTTGATCGGGAGGAAACCGGCGGCTGTTTTTGTGCGAAGGAAGCGGCTGAGGCGCGAGTAAGAGCTGAGGGGAAGTGAAATAGCTCTGGTGCAACCCTTGCCGTGATGCAGCCAAGCAAATCCCGGCAGCAGGAGGTGGTGCGGTGCTCTCCCTCGGGCGTGGGTTCAATCGGGAGCTGGCGGCCGCTCGGTGTTTGACCGAAGTCGGCAGAGGCGGCAGCACTTAAGTGTGGCTGACAAAGTGGTCCCACCACCTCTAAATTTTTATCCAATTACCACTGATATTTTTACCCCACCTACTCAGAATTAATGTCCATACTTCCACACCAAGTCATGGATTAAACTTGCTGAATTCAAATATGTAAAGGCCTCAGTTTTTGACACATATTTAAAGTGTTCATCACCACACACACAAATCATGTGAAGAAAGTTGATGAACACATTTGAAGAGCAAGTAACCACCATCAACATGCTCATTAGAAAACAAACTCACAAGGTGTAGAAGTGGCATTTCCCACCTACATCATGTAGGGGCTGGGCATTGGAAAAAAACTCTTACACATTGCTAGAAATGTCCATGCCAAGTTTCACCCAAATTCAAAACCTTTTTGAAGTCATTTTGGGTATAGCTAGAAAGACGGTAGTTTGAACTCAAATTCAGATTCAAACTGTTTTTATCCCATGAACTCAAAAGTGGGGGGCATATTCTTACTCAGCACATTTATGTGAGCTCACACACCAATTTTCACTCCATTTGGAGTTGATCTTGACATGAGCTAAGTGGAGCAAATTCAAAATTTGTTTGAATTTCAAACTGAACATGTGCTGAAATTTATTCAAACCAAACCCAATTTGAATTATAACCAATTCAAATGGCTCAAGGGTAGATAATTCAAATCACCATGGGCTTTGTGGGGACTACTGTTTACAACAGTGATTTGGAGTTAATTTCAGAGGTTAAAAGGAAACTGGGACCCACATGTCAGCCACGGAGGAAATTTAACCGAGTGGACTTTCAGTGCTCGGGTCCCCGAGCTTCTCCCGAGAGCGCCACCGAGGGGAGGCCGCAGCACCACCACCTGCTTGCCGCCCACGGCCGCTGAACCGACTTCCGGGGCCCTTATCTAGGCGTCCGAGCAGTCGCCGGTGCTCCCCATCCCTATCCCGAGGCGCTCTCGCCCAACAGACTGAAACTCCTCGCCGCTCGAGTGAACTTTCGGTTCCTCATCGCCCGGCCGATCCAGTGATCCTCCCGGCGATCTGAGACCAGCACCGGGTGCGCCAAGTCATCTTCGACACCCTCGCGCCGGTTGCAGATCCTGCGAGTCCTCCCCGAGCTCCACCGTGGCGATCCTTCCTCTGCCGGTTCAGCTCGAGCCGCCACTGCGGGAACCATCCTTCCGGCCACCACAGCCCACCGTTCACCGAGCTGTGAACAGCAAAGAGGTTCGCCTTCAGCCCCTCTTTCATTCCCGCAAGCTGCGGCGGCGTGACAAACACTGCTCAGGCCGGAATTTCAGGTTTTCGCGACGGTGTGCAAAAGTGGAGCCTGCACCGATCAGAGAAATTTGTAAGACACACTGCATCACTCATCCTCTCATGGAGAGGATCACTTATAGTAGCCCGTACGAGTCCATACGAACAGGAACCACGAAGAACCATGGAGGGAAACCGCGGTTCTTCGAGTTTTAGTAGAAATCCCGATTTCCGGCCTAGGTCGCACGGTGACAGCCCAACACGACCCTTCCCGAGCTCCGTGGAGCTCATGTAGACCTTTACTAGGGTCCACTGATGCTTCCTGACCATTTGCTCGATCGAGTGGGGTGCTAGGGAGGTCGGACGACACGGCCGAAGTTCTCCCGAGGCTGCTGCTCGTCGCTGACCGTGCACCGGCCATCTTCATGACGAACTGAGCCAGGAATCAGGTTCCCCGAGTGAAAGTAGGCAGGGGCGGCCGGAATCATGAAGCTTGGAGCTCCACAGAGGCTGCCGGCGAGCTCTCCGTCAAGGTACCCCGGTGGCAGAGCGCGGGCGGCGGGAGGTAGATGAAGGGGGTGGACCCCGGCTGTCAGCGGCTCATATTTTAAATCGGGATCGGGCTGCGGCTCAGATGCAGTGTGCTGGCATGCAAAAACTCCGTAGACCCCGGTGTGCCGACGCCTCAGCGCACAACACGTGTCCCCATGGCCCACCGGCAGATTCAAACTTTTCCCTGATTTTCAGATTTCATTCAAACTTCAAATCCTCATAACTTTGGCTAGGAAGCTCCAAATCGAGTGAACCAAATTTTGTTGGATTCAGCTCTCTGAGTACTTTCCAGCAAATCAAGTTTCACTTCATGAAAATCCTTAATTTCCCTGAATTAATTCCTCAAAGTTTAAACTGTTTCAAATTTATTGGAGAATCCCTTGGAGGAAAATTCTGAAATTTTGCTGGGATGTTCACCAAAATATCCCTGAACTACCATAAAAATTTCAGATCCATTTGAGCTCATTTGATCCACCTAATGGGGTGATTAGCGAAACTGTTCCAGGGAAAATAGAAAATGTTCAGAAACATTTTCAGAATTTTTCCCTGAAATTGTTTAGCTCATATGTTTAGCTAGGAACGTTCAAATTAAGTGAGACCAACTCCATGAGAACCCTCTGAAAATCTAGTTTTCAGAAAGTTATGGCTTGCTCCATTGAAACCCCTAGAATACCCTAAGAGCTCCAAGGTCAAGGACATAATTAATTGTGGGGAGCTCAAATCCATTTAATTAATACATATACTTCTTATATCATGTAGTCGCTAAGGTCGAGGAGGAACCCGAAGTCCTAGACTTCGTTACTCCGGAGGAGCAGCTAGCTTACGACCAAGAGCAGCAAGGCAAGCTCCGGTTTGCATTAACCTTTTTACAAGTTTTTATTGTTTTGAGCACATACTTGAATACCATTATTCATTGCATTAGAGTCTTGTTTGGAAACCCAATTGCATAGGCAAGAAAACCATGGCTTGGGTTTCGGATTGCAAACCCCGTTAGCTACTGCAATGCTAAGATAGTGTACGATTCGGTACAAGTGGAGTGGTTGGAACTACTCGCGAGCATAGGCTAGAGGCACTCGATTCGGGTAGAGATAGCACATGATACACATGGCAAGAAAAATGAGACCGAGCGGAGAGTAAGGGCAGCAGGACTTTGGGGCATGTGTGCTATAGCTCCGCTTGTGTCGATTGAGGACCGAGCCGTGTGCGGGCCTGTTGAACAAGCTAGAACAGTACCGAAGACCTACCGGCTATATGAGAACAGGGAAACCGATGTAACTCGGGTAGCTGGGTGTTGAGGCATAGCTGGTCGTTCAGAGGGTAGGTTGAGAGCTCGAGGTGTAAATCGGCTGGCGGCACTGAGATGCGCGTGCAGAGACCTCTTGCTCGGGACGATTGGACCGGTCCAACTTTTGGCTAACGGATGAAAGGTAGTTGCGTACGGCGTCGGTAATGTTTGTTGTAGGCAACATCGAGTACGGGCATACGTGACGGGTTGTTCGGGTAACCCTGCAGGTGTAAATCGATTATAATCGCCGTCCCTCGCGGTCAGTGAGTACCACTTGTTCACTGTACCGTGACTTAGAAAGAATAGGCTATTTACATGTTAAAATGTTGCTGATTGAAAGATGGACTTTGATTGTTAATGATTTGTTATAGTTTAGAGCTAACTAAAGTACTTTTCAACTTTGGGCATAGTACATGAGAGAAATGTGTTTCTTGTTTGATTGCGGCTCTCTCATGTGCCTTAATGTAAGGTTCTCCACAACCTGCTGCTAAAACTTGAAAGTAAGGTCCCACTAATTAGGCGAGTCCTTGCAAATGATTTTTACCTCATGTACCTATGACCCCTCATGTAGAAGTTCCATGTTTAGGAGAGACGGGTCAGTCTTGCTGAGCCTTCGTGCTCAATGCTTGTGTTTGAAGCTTTTGCAGGGTTCTATGAGGAAGGGACTCCCGAGGAGGAGACGGAACCCCGGGAGGGGAACCACGTCGAGTTGGAGTCATGCACGCCACCGTGTTAGTGTGTGTGCGTGCTAGCGAGGACACGTTCACGGGGTGAACGTGAACTCGATGCGTAGTCTACGCCCGTGAGTGTGGACTGAACATATTTTGTTGTAAAAATGTTCATAAACCTGTTTATGTAATAAAACTTTGCTTCCGTTTTGTACCTTTGATGTGTGTTATCCGGTGCTGTGCAACGCAGCACCCCTCAGCATGATCCTAGCTCGACAAGACCGTGGGGTCGTGTCAGCGCTGGTATCAGAGCTCGCTTGAGGTTTAACGCACTACAAAGGTCATTTTTTTTCAAAAATCCAGTGAGGAACGAGTTAGTAGCCCATATAAGGATGTTATTAGCGTATAGAAAGTGGCATACTAACCTATTTGATTATGTCGGAAAATCGTACATCTCAGGACGTGTATGTCTTGGGGGGTGCACGTAAGCATTGTCCACCAGTGCGCACAAGCTGAAGGGTGGAGCCCCACGGGTGGCAGGTAACCTGAGTCGCTTTAATATTCTCTATGACTCTTCATGTCGTTTGGAGTATTCGAGCAACGTCTGTCCCGGGCGTGGGTGGTGCAATTTGGGAGACCCCGTCATGTGGTCAGTAACATGAACACGTAGCCCAAGGCGTGTTTGGCTTGAGAACATCCGGGCGAGTGATGACAGCCGGGTGTACGAACTGTATGGATACCGGGCTAGATGTGCAGCCGAATCTGACGACTGTGTGAGTTATCTGCAGGTAGTCTAACCATGAAACGGTAGACGTGTAGTATCCGTGTGCGAGAGACGTTTAGTGCCACTGAACTAACGAAACCGGCTAATTCCGGTATAGGTTCTTCTTTATGAGGACGTGGTACCCACATGATCTGGTGACGCATCGACGTCACACCCCACTAAATGAACAACTTCATGGTAAAATTTAAAAGTTTTAATCCGGAGCACTAAAACTTTGACGTAACTCCTTCCCTTAATCAGGATATTCAAAGTTACAAGTTTTCAACTCATAGGCTATTAAGGACAGAGTTCCCTGTTTTCAGCTGAATTAAGGCTGAAGTTAATCAGGGGTTAGAAGTTGCGTTCTATCGAGGTTGGGGTCATATGATACATTTCTAGAAAGATTTGGAAGAGCTTTACAACTTTTCTGTTGAGGTCCAGAGGTGTTCCATCACTTAACCCATCGAAAAAGGCAGTAGAGTTGTAACTGTCCAGAAAACAGGGCAGAGTAAAAACTCTCTGTAACTCTCTGTGAATTAAGCAAAACTTCCTGCATAAAAATCCAAAAATAGAAAATAAGGTAGTTCTGGAAAGCTTATGAGATGGGTTACAACTTTGTAACAGAAAGTTTTGTCTGATTGGGAGCAGAATTAACTTGAATTCTTGGATCAAAGCAGTACCTAAAGTAGGGAGGTGCTGTCCAATTTTCTCCAGAAATTCTGTTAACTTTGGCATCTCATAACTTTTGAACCAGGACAGATATTAGGACCAGCAAATACTTTGTGTAAATCTATTGAAGTTAGCTTTAACTTTTATGTTGAGCTACAGAAGTGTTTTTGCTTTTAGCATGGCCTAAATCAGGTAGAAATGGAAACTGGTCAGGGCTGTCTTGTTGGACAGCAGATCAGTAGTCAAATTTGTTTAAATTTGAACTTTATTTCCATGTTTTATGGGTTCAATGACATGTTTTGTGTTATAACTCAATGGTTTACTGTTCAAATAAATATTTGAAATTTCTCAAATATATTTTTATAGATGACAGCGGACAAACAGTTCGAGAACGGGTGGGTGGAATCTAACTGTTCTCACTTCAGCGGCTATCCGGAAGCATTGTGACAGATGCTTCAATATTTCGGGTACAACCATATGCCGCAGTACTTCAGCAAGGAAGAAGGCGAGGAGGGGAACAGGACGTGGACAATTCATGTTGAGGTTCCTGCAGGACCTACGCCACCCAGGTGGGCGCCGTTCACCGTCACGGTGAGAGGTAGACAACCCGAGGGAAGGTGGCAAGTGGCAGCCCATGACACCATGTCACATTTCTGCCAACTACACGTGAGAGCGATGGAGGGCACTCCATACGCGCTCGTTCCAGTGGAGGGATAGGCTCATCATGTGTGGGAAGAGAGGTACCGGGAGGCAACCGATCCGGGTTGCCCAAGGTACAACCCCGCGGAGGCAAACCTCGGCCTCCAAATGAGGGCGGGAAAGGCCGTGATGGACAGCCAAGCTGTTCGTACGGAGTATCTCGCCGCAAAGCTCAAGGAGAGCACAAGCCGTGGAGACCATTTCGAGAGTGCCCACAGTGCACTCCACAATGTGCTCCTTCCGACGATTAAGCGACTGAACGAGCAGCATAACCAGTTGCATCGTCTGAAGAAGGCGAAGAAGAAAAGCCGTGTCGACATCGCGGCGTTACAAGAGCTGGTGCAGACTCTAACCCAGCAGAATGAGGACCTCACTCAAGAGCAGGACGACGCTATTGAGGAAGGGCAAGGCTGGGAAGAAGACTACAACCAGGCCATGGACGAGGTGCACGCATTGCAGGACCTCGTACCTCCGGTATTGGGCATACCGGTGGTCTTGGGTCTTCCGGCAATGGGAGAGCCCGAGATGGGAGAAGAGGTTGTAGATCCGGAGCCACCAACAGAGGTACCGGAGGAGGAAGACCCACGGGAGGTCGAGTTCTACTCCGAGTAGAGTGTTATCATTGCCAAGTAGGGCAACCAGAGTAGTATGACCCAAACTTTTGTAATCAGTGACATGTCGTGTAGGCAGTAGCGTATATATAGGTAGTGACGACATGAGCACGACTTCTCGGAGACCCGAGAATAATGTATCTTGTATAAAGTTTATGCTTTATCAATATATGTGAATGTTGTGCAAATTATTCATGTGTCACTTCAATACCTACTGTTGCATATGGAATTTTAAGTATGACATGTGCTAATCGCTGCTGTTTTAAGTTTCAGAATGACTCGTACTCGTGCCAACCCGGACGTTGGGGGTTCTAGTCATAGGGGAGAAACCTCCCAACAGCCTCCCGAGGACTCCTCGGGACAGCAGCAGCAACAGCAACAGAAAACACCGCCACCGTCAACGGTTACATTGGCCGACATCATCGCGGCAATGGTGGGTTCTCATCAGCAGCACACGGAGTTGCTGCAAACTCTCATCGCCAATACGTCTCGCCCAGAGAGGCGTCAAGACCGTGAGGAGCGTCAACAGAGCTCCTACTCCGATTTCCTAGCGACTCATCCCCCGGTATTGTAACACCCCAAAACCTGCTAAAGAGGGCAATTTAAAATTTTTTGGACGTAATGCATGTGATAAAGCAATTCAAATTCAAACTGGAATTCAAATTCAACTCAAAACAGAAAAAGAAAAAAGAAAAAAAAAGAGAAAACCCAAACCGGCCAGTGGGCCGAAACCCGCCAGCCGGCCCAAGACCCCACCCCCGCGCCAGCCCGAACCCGCGCCCCCCACTCTCCCTCTCACTGACACGCGGGGCCCGCGTGTCATCCCTCTCCCGGCGCGCCACCAACGGCCCCGTCTCTCTCTCTCTCGCACCCGATCGCAACCACCCTCCCGAACCCCGCGCTCGCAGCCCTGATCTTCAGCCCCGGGCGATGCTACTTATCCAAACCGACCCGCCGCCTCCTCCCCTCGTGCATTCCACGCAAGAAAACTCGCCGAATTCCCCAGCACCGCTCCATCTTTTCCTCCGGTGAGAACCGATCAACCCCCACCGAAAAACCTTCAGATCTCTTCGTTTTTCGTTGGACTAACGAGCTCGCCGTGCTCCACCGCCTCCAGGGAGCCCTGCAGGTGAAGGAAGCGACAAGTTTCGCGCCCTAGCATCGGTTCTGATGAGCACCGAGGAGCAGCTTCAACCATCGTCATCGCAGAGCCGAATTCCGACCTCCCCAAGCCCGAGAAACCCCTAGGCGAGCCCCCCTACCCCTCTGCAGTCGATCCGTGTGAAAAACTGCAAGTTTTAACGTATAGCGGCAAGGAACCGAAGCTGCGCCGGCGAGATCGCCGCCCCCACCACGCACGCGGGCTGGCTCCGGCCAGGGCGACGTGACCTTGATCCCTAGAATTGCATTACCTTGTTTCCTTGTAGCTTGGGTTGGGATTTATTTTATCATGTCATTTATTTTTATGCTTATGCTTAGCCATGCTTAGAATGGGATAATTGGGATATGAGATCATCAATTTATTTACCTTACTCTTGAATGAGATATTATGAGTTATGTAGAGGTAGGGATCAAGACAAGTTGGATGATTTGGTTGGTGCTGGGTGCACGAGACTCGGGTTTGTGTTTAGTACTTGCCTGGATCCTAAGGACCGGTTCATGGAGCATGTAACCTGGCTTTACAGTGCCAACCACATGCTGAGATGGGGCAGCTTGGCCAATTAATTAGGTGTATCCCCGGCATAGTATGGGTGTTTTGGATGGTGCGGGGAATAGGTGTCAGATGGACTACCATATGAACCGCAAGGCTCAAGAGGGGGCCACTGCAGCGGGGTTGGAGCCTCTTTTATGCTGTTGGGGGTGAAACCTCAGTGTGCCCACGCTCGTCGGGAATCCCTTTGTAAAGGCCTCGTAGTGATCTCCTGGCTACACACCTGGGAAGTGTGAACGTGGTTTGCGGCCACTGGCATAATAGAGGTTCTTTTAGTCCACCCGGTAACGGGGGATGAAATCACTACATGTGGGTACAGTGGTGCAAACTCTGCAGAGTCAAAACTGTCATGACAGTCGTGCTCACGGTCAAGAGCGGCTTGGACTTATTCATGATTAGAGGATGATGAACTGGGATGTTGAGGATGTTAAGCGGGAAGCTTAACATTTAAGATGAGACTATGTTTACTTGATATTGATGATGGGTTGAGGGATTGGGACCATTTCACCTTGTAGTACTGTAGGTGCTTAATAAAGCTAAGTTGATAGGTATTAATTGCGTAGTGCTTAAACCATGAGTTCAACCTCTCCTTGCTCTAGCCATGCATGACATAACTTTCCCACACTTGCTGAGTACCCACGGTACTCAAACTTGCTTTTCTGTTGGCTTATATTGCTGATCAGGTCAAGAGAATGATGTGGTGTTTAATGACCAAGACTTTGGTCCTGAGGAAGGATTCTAGGTTCATGGAGTCCCCCGGGCAACGCCTGTGACGAAGCCCACAAGATTTATATTCCGCTGCTGTTTTTTTACATGTCATGAACTTATTATAATCCATCGAGACGTATGCTATGTAAGACTTATTTATATTCAACACCTAGCTTGTAATAAATGATGCTTCACTATTTGTCATCACATGTATGAGAGAATGATCCTGGCATACATGTATTATTCACTCGGTTGTTCTTCGGAGAAACCGGGTGTGATAGAAGTGGTATAAGAGCCAAGGTTGCCCGTTGGAACATGGACCTAGGTAGAAATGGACGTATTTAAGGACCCTATTTTCTTAAAAACTATTTTACAAAGGTGTGGGTTGAAAGTGTAATTTAATAGGGTCACTTTATTTGTTCACCTTGCCCCAAATTTTATTCAAAATACAATTTTTATTTAACTCTTATCTAACTTAATTTTAAATGCTTTATGTTTTAGATGGTTCGCATGATCCGCACCGCCCGCAAGTCCACCGGAGGGAGAGTTCCTGTAGTTGCCCTTGCCTTGAGAGAGGCGAACCGTCCAGTGACGTACCACACCTACGGGTTGGCAGTAGGAGGCTTGTTGCGCCGTCCTCGGCGTATGATCCACGCCGCCGGCAATACGGGCAAGCTAATCATACACTACAGCTCCACCCGGACCATCCGTGAGAAGCGGGAAGAATGGAGTTCAGAAATGAGGATTATTCATGAAAATCAGCTGCTCAAGATCCACCGCTCTCCAGCTTGTCGGGCGACACAGGTCGATACTGAGAAGGATGTCACCTGGGAGGCCATCACCTGCCAGAGTTACATCAACCGTCGCCACCTAGACAGGACTGAGTACATGTATGTCCTCCAGCGTGAGAGTGGCACCGCAGAGTACATGTACCCGCCAGTGCAGCAGGGGACTTCCCATGAGCACATGGACCTGTGCTTTGAGGATGCTGCTATGCTCAGCACTCGACTGCAGGAGTGTCAGCAGGAGCTTCAGGATGTTCGTGACACCCTGAAGGAGACTGAGGCGTTGCTTCGAACCAGCTTGAGGGCAAGAGAAAGAGGAGATGGGAATGATCTGTGTGTCACCGTGAATGACACATGGACTCCTGACTCCACAGACCGCCGGGCGAGCAGGCGCCGCCGCACTTCTCCACCAGCAGCTTCCCCACCCAAAGCGGAATCAGAGGGCAGCCGCAAAAATGAGAAAGACCCCGAGGAGCCAGCTCAGTGATACGAGTCGTGTAGAGTCCTTTCCCTTACTTCAACAGGTTATCGAGTAGTCGAGTCAATACCCTAGCTATTTGTGTGTTAATGTTTGGTGTCTGACGTGAGTTGTGGAAGCCATGGGCATTTGTCCACAACCTCGTCTTTAGGTTGCTCATCTTTGATGTGTGAACCCCTATGAACTAAGAGTGCATTTGTTTTCGCGTGAGACGTGATTCCCCAAAATCTACGTGGAACCCTCAGAAAATGTTTAATATATTAAGGCCTCAAAAGTTTAAGTTTAAACAAGCAATTTGGGAAGTTAATACGTAATGCTTTAAGTTAACATTTGGTTGATCATGATAGATGGCTGGAAGAGGAAAGGGTCGTTGTGCCAACCCAACCAACAACAACGATGAGGCCGGCAACCCTCATCTTTCTGGAGGACAAGACAGGGGTGGTCGCCGTGAAGGAGCTGATCCTATCCACCAAATGCTTGAAAATCAGAATCAGCTCATCCAGAGCCTAACTCAAGTGGTGGCCAACTTGCACCAAGCTCCACCCCCACCAGCTGCACCACGCCAACCAAGGTTGAGTGAGTTTCTGGGAACTCAACCTAAAAGTTTGCAAGTGCTGCTGAACCTCTAGAGGCAGATGACTGGCTAAAGACCATTGAGAGCAACATGAGGATCATACAATGCCAAGGGTATGAGAGGGTGCTGTTCGCCTCTCACCAATTGCATGGACCTGCTGCTAATTGGTGGACCGCTTATGTGGCAGCCCATCATGACCCCGAGAACATCACTTGGGAAGAGTTCAAGCGCAGTTTCCGCAACCATTACATACCAAGGGGTGAACTCAAAAACAAGAGGAAGGAGTTCTTGCGACTGCAGCAAGGAAACATGACTGTGAGGGAATACCTCACTAAGTTCACCCAACTATCCCGTTACGCACCACAAGACATCGAAACTGATGAGCAAAAACAGGACTATTTTGTGGAAGGACTTACTATGGAAATGCAATGTGCAATGTCCTCTAACGAGTATGAAAGCTTCCAAAAGATGGTAGAGAGAGCATTTGTCGTGGAGAGGAAGCTGAAGGCCTTGGAAATGAAAACAAGAGGAAGGCGGGATGGTCACACCAAGCCTCAAGTAGCAACACACGCCCACGTCTGATGCAGCAACCCGCAGGGCAGACGAGCCGTGCTGTGGTAACCTACTCAGCACCCAGAGGGTACAACCCGAATTTCAGGCCTCCGTCAGCACCAGCACAGCCGCAGCATCAGTTTGTACAGCAGCCTCGCCCCACATATCAACCTCGACCAGCAGTACAAGGACCCCGAACCAACCCTAAGACAACAAAGGTCAGGCACCTAAGGTTGGGGTGCAATGCTTCAACTGTGGTGAAGTGGGGCACTACGCCCATAAGTGCCCAAAGAAGAAGCCCATGCAGCCACAACAGCAGAATGTGATGCGAGGACAGGTGAACCATGTGACCATGGAGGAAGCGCAAGAGGCACCTGACTTGGTAATTGGTAAGTTTCCTGCCAATTTACACATTGCAACCTTGTTGTTCGATTCTGGTGCCACCCACTCGTTCATTGCTCAAGGGTTTGTTAAGAAGCATGATCTAGCAACAACACAAATGAACCATATGCTAGCAGTAAACTCTCCAGGGGGAGAAATAAGGACTAGACAAGTGTGCCCCAAGGTGAATCTAGACATTAATGGGGTAGTATTTACTGCAAACCTCATAGTGATAGACTCACAAGGGATAGATATTATTTTGGGTATGGATTGGTTGACCAAACATAAAGGAATCATCCATTGTTCGACAAGAACGGTGGAACTAACTCACCCTAGTGGCACAAGAGTGAAGTTCATAACTGTACAACAACCTTAAACTCACGTTGAGGTGGAAGTGGAAGAGATCAGGATTATCCTGGATTATCCAGACGTTTTTCCGGAGGAGTTGCCCGGTATGCCCCCCGATCGTGAAGTAGATTCGCGATTGAACTAGTGCCTGGAACCGCCCCAATATACAAGAGGCCTTATCGGATGGACTCCAAACAGCTGGAAGAACTCAAGGAACATTTACGAGAATTGGCAGAGAAGGGTACATTCGTCCTAGTTCCTCACCATGGGGAGCTCCAGTGATATTTGTGCCCAAGAAGGACGTAACCCAAAGGTTATGCGTAGACTACAGTGCTTCAAATGAAGTAACCATCAAGAACAAGTACCCATTACCCCGCATTGAAGACTTATTTGATTAGTTGAGGGGAGCCTGTTTGTTCTCAAAAATTAATCTCAGGTCAGGATACAACCAACTTAAGATAAGGCAAACCGACATTCCAAAGACAGCTTTCGTATCTCGGTACGGGCTGTATGAATACACCGTCATGCCGTTCGGGCTAACTAATGCCCCGGCATACTTCATGTATCTCATGAACAAGGTATTCATGGAATATCTGGACAAATTTGTGGTGGTTTTCATTGATAACATTCTCGTCTTCTCCAAAAATGAAGAAGAACATGAGGGACATTTAAGGTTGGTGTTGCAAAATCTGAGAGAACACCAACTATATGCCAAGTTGAGCAAGTGTGAGTTTTGGCTGAAGAGAGTTCCCTTGTTAGGACAAATAATTTCGGAGGGAGGAATCTTCATAGATCCCGCCAAGATCGAGGATGTACAGAAGTGGAAGACCCCCGAAAATGTCGGGGAAGTTCGAAGCTTCTTAGGATTGGCTGGGTATTATCGATGGTTTATTGAGGGTTTCTCTAAGATCTCGAGACCCCTCACCAAATTGTTAGAGAAGGGAATCACATTAACATGGACACCACAGTGCAAGACGAGTTTTCAAGAATTGAAGAAAAGATTGACAACAGCCCCAGTGCTAGTTATGCCGGATATGCAGAAGAATTTTTCGGTGTACTGCGATGCATCTGGACACGAGTTGGGATGTGTTCTCATGCAAGAGGGGCATATCGTGGCCTACGCGTCCCGGCAGCTTTGAAAACATGAGAAGAACTATTCTACACATGACCTAGACCTAGCCGCGGTGGTACACGCATTGAAGATCTGGTGCCATTACTTGATGGGGAAGAGGACAGAGATATATACGGATCATAAGAGCTTAAAGTATATTTTTCACACAGCTAGATCTCAACCTCAGACAAAGGAGATGGTTAGAGCTAATCAACGACTTTGATGTGGGCATCAACTATCATCCTGGGAAAGCGAACGTCATGGCAGATGCTTTAAGCCGGAAGGTGCAGGTCAATAGGCTGAGCTTAAAGGACATGCCTACAGAATTGAAGGAAGAGGTTGTAAAACTCAATCTATGTCTGGTGAATAGTGGTGAGGCCATCGCCATGGAAGTGGACTCTACATTAGAGCAAGACATACGCAACAGTCAGAAGAATGATGAGAAGATACAAGAGATTAGAGAACTCATCAAAGAAAATAAAGCCCCTGGGTTCAGAGAGGATGAACAAGGTACGGTGTGGCATGGGAAAAGAATCTGTGTGCCTAAGGTAAAGGAGATCCGTGAATTGATTTTGAAGGAGGCTCATAATTCCGACTATTCCATTCATCCTGGAAGTAAGAAGATGTATCATGACCTCAAGAGCAGATATTGGTGGTATGGCATGAAGCGAGATGTCGTGGAACATGTAGCCCTATGTGATACATGTCAGTTGGTGAAAGCAGAACATCAACGACCCGCGGGACTATTACAACCACTCAAAGTGCCTGAATGGAAATGGGAAGAAATAGGTATGGACTTCATAGTGGGACTACCCAGGACCAAATTGAGATATGATTCGATATGGGTCATCATCGATAGGCTAACCAAGGTAGCTCATTTCATCCCCGGGAAAGAAAGCTACAACGGATCCAAATTGGCGAAATTGTACATGTCAAGGATCATGTGTTTCCATGGAGTGCCAAAGAAGATAGTGTCGGACCGACAAAAACAGTTCACCTCAAGGTTCTGGCAGAAGTTACATGAACCATGGGAACTCATCTAAATTTTAGTTCTGCCTATCACCCCCAGACTGACGGGCAGACGGAAAGAACCAATCAGATCCTTGAGGATATGCCGAGAGCATGTGCGCTCAAGAACAATAGGAGTTGGGATAAGAACTTACCGTATGCGGAGTTCTCCTATAACAACAGCTATCAGGCTAGTATGAAGATGTCACCATTTGAGGCTTTGTATGGGAGGAAGTGCAGGACTCTACTTTTTTGGAACCAAACAGGGGAAAGTAAAGTGTTTGGGCCCGAAGTACTATAAGAAGCCGAGGCGAAGGTAAGGAAAATCCGCAACAACTTGAGGATAGCACAGACCCGACAAAAGAGCTATGCCGATGTACGGAGAAGAGAGCTCGTTTTCAACGTGGGGGACTATGTCTATCTCAAGGTGTCCCCTATTCGAGGACTTCATCGATTCAAGGTGAAAGGGAAGTTATCACCTCGATACATCGGACCCTTTCAGATTCTGGAGAGGAAAGGCGAAGTGGCATATCAACTAGAACTACCGGCTCGCCTATCGGATGTGCACGATATATTCCATGTGTCTCAGCTCAAGAAATGTCTAAGGACGCCTGGAGAGATGTTACCCATGAATGAGGTTGACGTACGAGAGGATCTGTCTTATGCCGAGCAACCGGTCATGGTTTTGGAGACAATGGAACGCCTTACAAGGAATAAAAGAATCCGGATGTGCAAGGTGCAGTGGAAGGATCACTCGGAAGCGGAAGCCACATGGGAGCGAGAAGATGAGCTTAGGGCACAATTTCCGGAATTGTTTTCCTAGAACCACCAATCTCGAGGACGGGATTTCTTTTAAGGGGTGTAGAGCTGTAACACCCCAAAACCTGCTAAAGAGGGGAATTTAAAATTTTTTGGACGTAATGCATGTGATAAAGCAATTCAAATTCAAACTGGAATTCAAATTCAACTCAAAACAGAAAAAGAAAAGGAAAAAGAAAAAAAAAAGAGAAAACCCAAATCGGCCAGTGGGCCGAAACCCGCCAGCCGGCCCAAGACCCCCACCCCCGCGCCAGCCCGTACCCGCGCCCCCCTCTCTCCCTCTCACTGACACGCGGGGCCCGTGTGTCATCCCTTTCCCCGCGCGCCCCCAACGCCGCCGTCTCTCTCTCTCGCACCCGAGCGCAACCACCCTCCCGAACCCGCGCTCGCAGCCCTGATCTTCGGCCCCGGGCGATGCTACTTATCCAAACCGACCCGCCGTCGCCTCCCCTCGTGCATTCCACGCAAGAAAACTTGCCGAATTCCCCTGCACAGCTCCATCTTTTCCTCCGGTGTGAACCGATAACCCCCACCGAAAAACCTTCAGATCTCTTCGTTTTTCATTGGACTAACGAGCTCGCCGTGCTCCACCGCCTCTAGGGAGCCCTGCAGGTGAAGGAAGCGACAAGTTTCGCGCCCTAGCATCGGTTCCGACGAGCACCGAGGAGCAGCTTCAACCATCGTCGTCGCAGAGCCGAATTCCGACCTCCCCAAGTCCGAGAAACCCCTAGGTGAGCTCCCCTACTCCTCCGCAGTCGATCTGTGTGAAAAACTGTAAGTTTTAATGTATAGCGGCAAGGAACCGAAGCTGCGCCGGCGAGATCGCCGCCCCCGCCGCCGCGCGCGCGGGCTGGCTTCGACCAGGGCGACGTGGCCCCTTGGGGGCCGTCTATTTTAAATCGCACGGTAGAAATAAAACCGACGCGTACCGGTTCGGCGATCTAATCTGAGCCGTCTGTTTTAAATCGGACGGTCCACGTCAGCCCCGCGTTATAAAGGCCGGAATTCTTATGCGCTACCCCCTGGGGATTTCGGAAAACACGAGCTAGCCCAGGAAACTTCTGATCTAGCCCTTGGACCATCAGAAATTCGTGTAAGTTCATTTAAAAATCAGTTTTAGCCCCTGGACTTAATAAAAATTAGGAAACCCCCTCTGTTATGTGTAGTTAGACCCCTGGAAATTTAGGAAATAGTAAATTAGACCCTGCAGTAGGGTGGATTTACCTTTTTGACCCTATATGATATTAAATTCAGAAATTTGAATATGTGACTCGGATTTAAATTTAAAAGGTGAGGCAAACACACGTGCAAATTCAAATTCAAACTCTCCTAGCACTTGGAAAACTTTAGAATGAGTTAAAAATAGATTTTAGGCTGAAATAAAATCTGCCTAAGTGTTGCTCATTTTTATTTTCTCTAGAGACACATTTTAGGCTAGGAAATAATTCTAAAAACTAGTAAAATAAATTTAATTTGTTCCACATCAGAGAGGAAGTTCAAAAATATATTATTGAACATTTTAGATCAGAACCTATTCTGTTTAGATGATGTGTCTTACTATTTTCATAATAAAGTTCACTTTTAGGCATAGAAAATAAATCTGAAAATATAGGAAAATAAGTATGTATAATTAGAAAAGGATAAATGAGTTCTCCAAATCAAAAAGCTTCAATTTAGGATTTTGTAGAAGATCTGAAAACCTATTTGGAGTAGGAAATTACCTTTCATGCAAACTTGGTAGTTAAGAAGTGTATTAACTAAATATAAATAATTTGTTCAAATTGGAAATTCATATATAGTGTGCAAACAGAAATCTGAATACAAAAGTTAGAAATTATATACATATGTTCAAAAGTGCATGTAGGAAAAAAATCAACACATGTAGAGTAACCACAACACTTAGAAATGTGAATGACTTTCATAGGTATGTATGTGTGGTTTGCATGAAGTGAAAGTGTGAACTATGTCTTATGGATTGTTGTTTTATTTTGCTATGTGTATTGGCATGAGTAGAACCTGCCCCAGAGCAAGTTCTCCCCTTCCAAGACCAAGACTTTCCATTCTCAGAGCAGCAGGAAGAAGGCAAGTGTCCTTGACCACTTTGATCCTATACTAGGATGTGTAGATACAATTATTTGCATTGTCAATTGAAATATGAAACCCATGCTAGGAAGTTTCCCTAGAATTGCATTACCTTGTTTCCTTGTAGCTTGGGTTGGGATTTATTTTATCATGTCATTTATTTATATGCTTATGGTTAGCCATGCTTAGAATGGGATAATTGGGATATGAGATCATCAATTTATTTACCTTACTCTTGAATGAGATATTATGAGTTATGTAGAGGTAGGGATCGAGGCAAGTTGGATGATTTGGTTGGTGCTGGGTGCACGAGACTCGGGTTTGTGTTTAGTACTTGCCTGGATCCTAAGGATCGGTTCATGGAGCATGTAACCTGGCTTTACAGTGCCAACCACATGCTGAGATGGGGCAGCTTGGCCAATTAATTAGGTGTATCCCCGGCGTAGTATGGGTGTTTTGGATGGTGCGGGGAATAGGTGACAGCTGGACTACCATATGAACCGCAAGGCTCAAGAGGGGGCCACTGCAGCGGGGTTGGAGCCTCTTGTATGCTGTTAGGGGTGAAACCTCAGTGGGCCCACGCTCGTCGGGAATCCCTTTGTAAAGGCCTCGTAGTGATCTCCTGGCTACACACCTGGAAAGTGTGAACGTGGTTCGCGGCCACTGGCATAATGGAGATTCTTTTAGTCCACCCGGCAACGGGGGATGAAATCACTACATGTGGGTACAGTGGTGCAAACTCTGCAGAGTCAAAACTGTCATGACAGCCGTGCTCACGGTCAAGAGCGGCTTTGACTTATTCATGATTAGAGGATGATGAACTTGGATGTTGAGGATGTTAAGCGGGAAGCTTAACATTTAAGATGAGACTTTGTTTACTTGATATTGATGATGGGTTGAGGGATTGGGACCATTTCACCTGTGTAGTATTGTAGGTTCTTAATAAAGCTAAGGTGATAGGTATTAATTGCATAGTGCTTAAATCATGAGTTCAACCTCTCCTTTCTGTAGCCATGCATGCATAACTTTCCCACACTTGCTGAGTATCCACGGTACTCGAACTTGCTTTTCTGTTGGTTTATATTGCTGCTCAGGTCAAGAGAATGATGTGGTGTTTAATGACCAAGACTTTGGTCCCGAGGAAGGATTCCAGGTTCACGGAGTCCCCCGGGCAACGCCTGTGACGAAGCCCACAAGATTTATATTCCACTGCTGTTTTGTTTACATGTCATGAACTTATTATCGTCCATCGAGATGTATGCTATGTAAGACTTATTTATATTCAACACCTGGCTTGTAATAAATGATGCTTCACTATTTGTCATCACATGTATGAGAGAATGATCCTGGCATACATGTGGTATTCACTCGGCTGTTCTTCGGAGAAACCGGGTGTGACAGGTATTCTCAAGGGCGGATGAACCTCTCGACGCGGACAACTGGCTCCTCGCGATAGAGATGAAGTTCGGGCTGCTCCAAATAAGTGAGCAGCGCAAGACTCAGTTCGCGGTCCAACAGCTCTAGGGATCCGCGAGCGCGTGGTGCGCAAACTTCTGTGCTTCACAGCCCACCGATCGAGTTATGACCTGGGCGGAGTTCCGGACGGCCTTCAGGGCTTATCACATACCGTCGGGTCTGATGAAGAGGAAGTCGCAGGAGTTCCTACACCTGCAGCAAGGGATCCGGAACACGCTGGAATACTCCAGGGCGTTCAACGATCTCGCGCTCTACGCGTCATATCACGCCGATACTGACGAGTAGCGGCGGGACCACTTCTACCAGGGGCTTAACCCGCTCCTGAAGGACAAATTGGTGATGTTCAATTGCGGCAGCCTCAACGACATCATTGATGCTGCGATTGTCCAGGAGGACTCCGGCAAGGAGTTAGCGGTGGCGGAGAGAAAGCGAAGCGCGCCACGAAGCAGCGGAGAAGGAGGCGGTCCTTCTCAGAAGTTTCGGATGGTGAATCGCCCACCATCAGGTCCACGCTGGCAGCCACCACAGAGGTCGATGCCATTCCGCAGTCGGCCGTATCCTTCATAGGCATTCAGGCCGGCACTGTCAGCACCACCTCCGAGACAACAACAGCAGCAGCGGGCGATGCCGCGTGCGTATGCACCTCAGAAGCGCATGCCGGGCTTTCGTCCCCCAAGCACCGGACAAGCAGCGGTCACATGCTACAAATGTGGTCGCCCAGGAAACTTCGCCAGCAGTAGTCCGGAGAGACAAGGCGGCGGAGTTGCACCGCAATTTCCGGGGAGGAATCAGCCCCGGAACCCTACTAATGTGCGGCGGGCAAACCCTAGGCCCGGCACTGTCCACCAGCTTGCCATAGAGGACGTGCCGGAGGGTGAGCCAACCCTTGCGGGTATGTTCTAACTCCACCAGCATCCCGCCATAGTATTGTTTGATTCAGGCACCACGCATAGCTTCATTAGCCAAGCTTTCATTGATAGATATAGCTTGCAAATACTACCCACCGATAGTCCTTATGTGATCTGTTCACCGGGTGGGAAAATTTCAGAAAGCATGATGGTCCCAAAAGCGTCATTGTGCTTAGAGGGTAGAGTATACCATACGTCTCTCATAATTTTAGAGGGACAAAAGGTCGATGTCATCTTAGGGATGTCGTTGTTAACCCGCCACAGCACTGTTTTAGACACCGTCCTCTGAGTTGTGCACTTGAATTCAGAAGTACACGAATCTCATTCCTTATTTCTGGACAGTCCAGAAATAAAATTTCCAAGTGTCTATCAATCCACAACCATCAGATTGGAAGATATTCCAGTGGTCCGAGAGTTCCCTGACGTGTTCCCGGATGATTTACCGGGGATGCCGCCCGATAGAGAGGTGGAGTTCAAGATTGAACTTGCACCGGGAACCATGCCAATATCCCGAAGGCCGTACAAGATGGCGCCCAAGGAATTGGCTGAATTGAAGACCCAGCTAACGGACGTCACACCCGGTTTTTCCGAAGAACAACCAAGTGAATATCACATGTATGCCAGGATCATTTTCTCATACATGTGATGACAAATAATGAAGCATCATTTATTACAAGCCAGGTGTCGAATATAAATAAGTCTTACATAGCAAATGTCTCGATGGACAATAATAAGTTCATCACAAGTAAATAAACTAGCAGCAGAATATTATTTCTTGAGGGCTCCGTCAAAGGCGTTGCTCGGGGGTCTCCATGAACCTAGAAACCTTCTTCGGGTCCAAAGTCTTGGTCATTATACACCACCTCATTATCTTGACCTGAGCAGCAATATAAATCAACAAATATGCAAGGTTGAGTACCGATGGTACTCAGCAAGTGTGGGAAAGTTATATCATGCATGGCTAGAACAAGGGGAGGTTGAACTCATGGTTAAAGCACTACGCAATTAATACCTATCACCTTAGCTTATTAAGCACCTACATTACTACACAGGTGAAAATGGTCCCAATTTCCCATCCCATCATCATAACCAAATAACCATAACATCATTACTAATGTTAAGCTTCCCGCTTAACATTCACAACTTCCAAAACCATCAATTCTCTAATCATGAATAAGTCCAAGCCGCTCTTGACCGTGAGCACGGCTGTCATGACAGTTTTGACTCTGCAGAGTTTGTACCACTGTACCCACATGTAGTGATTTCATCCCCCGTTGCCGGGTGGACTAAAAGAACCTCCATTATGCCAGTGGCTACGAACCACATACACACTTCCCTGGTGTGTAGCCAGTTGATCACTACAAAGCCTTTACAAAGGGATTCCCGACGAGCGTGGGACCACTGAGGTTTCACCCCTAACAGCATACAAGAGGCTCCAACCCCACTGCAGTGGCCCCCTCTTGAGCCTTGCGGTTCATATGGTAGTCCAGCTGACACCTACTCCCCGCACCATCCAACACACCCATACTACGTCGGGGATACACCTAATTAATTGGCCAAGCTGCCCCATTTCAGCATGTGGTTGGCACTGTAAAGCCAGGTTACATGCTCCATGAACCGGTCCTTAGGATCCAGGCAAGTACTAAACACAAACCCGAGTCTCGTGCACCCAGCACCAACCAAAACATCCAACTTGCCTTGATCCCTACCTCTACATAACTCACAATATCTTATTCAAGAGTATGGTAATATAAACTGATGATCTCATATCCCAAATATCCCATTCTAAGCATGGCTAAGCATATGCATAATAATAAATGACATGATAAAATAAATCCCAACCCAAGCTACAAGGAAACAAGGTGATGCAATTCTAGGGAATACTTTCTAGCATGGGTTTCATATTTAACTTGACAATGCAATAATTCTATCTAAACATCCTAGTATAGGATCAAAGTGGTCAAGGACACTTGCCTCCTTCCAGCTGCTCTTGAAATGGGTAGTCCTGATCTTGGAAAGGAATAACTTGCTCTTGAGCAGGTTCTACATCATACCATCACACATAGCAAAAGAAAAACAACAATCCATAAGACATAGTTCACACTTCCACTTCATACAAACCACATATTCATATTTATGAAAGTCTTTCACAATTATATGTGTTGTGGTTACTCTATGTGTGTTGATTTGTGGCTTGCATGCACTTTTAATCATGTGTATATGATTCCTACTTTTGTATTCACATTTATGCTTACATACTATGTATATGAGTTTCCAATTTAAATAAATTCCTTATATTCAATTACTACACCTTTTTGCTACCAAGTATGCATGAAAGGTATTTGCCTTCTCCATATGTGTCTTCAGAATTTCTACCAACCATAAACTGAATTCTTTGGATTTTAGAGACTCCATTTATCATTTTCTAGTTGCTATATTTTTAGATTTATTTCCTATGCCTAAATGTGAACTTTATTATGAAAATAACAAGACACATCATCTAAACAGAATAGGTTCTGATCTAAAATATTTACTAATATATTTTTGACCTTTTCCTCTGATGTAAACTATTTTACAATTATTTTCACTATTTTCAGAACTATTCTTTACTTAAAAATGTGTCCCTATACTAATAAATGTGAATAATAAATGAAACAGATTCATTTCAGCCCAAAATATATTTTTATCTCACTCCAAAGTTTTCTAAGTATTGAGAAAGTTTTTAATTTAATTTTGACAATATGTTTTGTCCCACTTTTTAAATTTTAAATACTAGCTACATATTCAATTTCCTAAATTAAATATCAAACAGGGCTAAAAAGTTAAACTCACCCCACTACAGGGTCTATAATATTATTTTAACAATTTTCAGGGGTCTAGCTACTCATAACAGAGGAGTTTTTCCTAATTTTTATTAAGTCCAGGGGCTAAAACTGATTTTTAAATGAATTTACATGATTTTCTGAAGTTCCAGGGGCTAGATTAGAAGTTTCCGGGGCTAGCTCTTATTTCCCGAGAACCCCAGGGGTAGCACGTAAGATTTCCAGTCTTTATAACGCGGGGCTGACGTGGACCGTCCGATTTAAAACAGACGGCTGAGATTATAACGTCGAACCAGTACGCGGGGATTTAAAGTCTACCGTGCGATTTAAAATAGACGGCGCACAAGCGGCCACGTCGCTCTGATCGAGCGCGGGCAGCGCTGCCCGGCGGCGGACGGCCGCGGGAGGCGGCGATCTCGCCGGAGAGTTTCGGATCTTCGGGAATTCTTCCTAGAACTGTGATTTTATGGCATAGATCGGTGGAGGGGAGGTCGGGGATCTCACCTCAGGGGTTTTCTTGAGCTCGGAGGTCCTGGAAGGCGGTCGGCGATGAGGTCCGAAGTGAAACCACGGCGAGGCTCGTCGGCGCTATGTTTGAACCGCAAGTCACCGAGTTTTCTGCACCTGCAGGGTTCCCCGGAGCCGGTGGATCAAGATCAGCGAGTTAGATCGGAATTTCTGAGCTTAGATTGGCCAGAATTCGCCGGAGAAGGCTCGGTTTCTCACCGGAGAAAAATCGGCGGATCGCGTGGGAAATACAGAACGAGGCCGGGGTTTTTATAGACGGGGGAGGGCGGTGGGTTTGTTTAGATTGAGTGGGAGTCCTCCGGAACCAGAATTGGGCCGGAAATCCGGTCGGTTGCGACCGCGCGCGCGCGGGTGAACAGTCCGAGTTTTGGATGATCGGGGGTTAGGGATGACAGGTGGGTCCCACCTGTCTGAGAGAGAGAGAGCGCGGGCGCGTGGCTGCGGGCTGGCGCGGGGGCAGGGTGGGCCGGCTGGTGGGTTTCGGCCCACTGGCCGGTTTTTTTCTGTTTTCCTTTTTCTTTTTTCTATTTCTTTTCTGTTTTGAGTTTAATTTGAATTCCAGTTTGAATTTAAATTGTTGCAAAACATGCAACACGTCCAAAAATTTTTAAATTCCCCTCTTAACATGATTTCGGGTCTTAACAAGATTTTGGGGTGTTACACGGACCTGCTGGAGAAGGGTTTTATTAGGTCGAGCTCCTCACCATGGGGCTGTTTGGCATTATTTGTGAAGAAGAAGAAGGATGAGACGTTGCAGCTTTGCGTGGACTATCGTCCACTAAACACCGTAACCATCAAGAACAAGTACCCGTTGCCACGGATCAACATGTTGTTTGATCAGTTGGTCGAAGCAAAGATCTTTTCCAAGATGGACTTAAGATCCAGGTACCATCAGATTAAGATAAGGGCTGAGGTTATTCCGAATACGGCTTTCTCGACGAGGTACGGACTTTATGAGTACCTGGTCATGTCCTTCGGCCTCACCAATGCTCCAGCTCACTTCATGTATTTGATGAACTCGGTATTCATGCCGGAGCTGGACAAGTTTGTCGTGGTCTTCATCGACGACATATTAGAATATTCCAAGTCGGAGGAAGATCACAAGAAGCATCTGCGTATAGTCTTGCAACGGCTGCGGGATCACAAGTTATACGCGAAATTCAGCAAGTGCGAATTCTGGATACCGCAAGTGCCTTTTCTCAGGCATATCATCTCAGCGGAGGGTATCACTGTAGACCCGAGTAAGATCACACAAGTGCTGAATTGGAAGTCCCCGAGAACTGTTCATGAGGTACGGAGTTTCCTTGGACTCACGGGATATTATCGGAGGTTCATTCTGAACTTCTCAAAGATTGCCAAGCCTATGACGGAGCTGCTGAAGAAGGCTACCAAATATGTTTGGAGTCCAGCATGTGAAGCAGCATTCAAGGCTTTAGTCAAGCACCTAACATCAGCACCGGTTTTGGCGCAGCCAGACACAACAAAACCGTTCGATGTGTACTGCGATGCATCCGGCATCGGGCTCGGATGTGTGCTGATGCAAGACCGAAGAGTGGTCGCGTATGGGTCACGGCAGCTTAGAAACCATGAGCAGAATTATCCAACTCATGACTTGGAGCTCGCTGCCGTGGTACTTGCACTGAAAATGTGGAGGCGCTACCTACTCGGTAACCTCATACATTTATATACCGACCACAAGAGCCTCAAGTACATATTCACTCAGAAGGAGCTGAACATGAGGCAGCGAAGATGGTTAGAGTTGATAAAGGATTACGAAATATAGATCCATTATCACCCCGGCAAGGCAAAACGTAGTGGCGGATGCGCTGATCCGCAAGTCACACGTCAACAATCTGACCATCGCACCGTTGGAAGAGAGCGAACCACCACTGCATGTGATTCCACATGGAGCTCTCTACGACTTAGCTTTGATCCCCACGATCTGTGAAGGGATAGCGGCAGCTCAGAAACATGACAAGGGCATGTCGCATTTGCGGAGACGTGTAGACAGCGGGGAGCTGAAATGTTTCCGGAAGTATGGAGATGGCGTCCTAAGGTTCAAGGACCGGATCTTCGTACCCCGTAACCCGGAGTTACGGAAGAAATTTTTTGATGAGGCTCACTTATCAAAATTTTCGATTCACCCTGGCAGCAACAAAATGTATCAAGAACTCAGAAGCAAGTTTTGGTGGACACGGATGAAGCGGGAGGTCGCAAAGTATGTGTCCGAGTGTGATACATGTCGAAGGGTGAAGGCAGATCATATGCGGAAACCGGGACTGCTACAACCACTGGGCGTTCCTGCCTGGAAGTGGGAGGATGTGAGCATGGACTTCATCGTCGGTTTACCCACCACCTTTCAGAAACATGATTCTGTGTGGGTGATCGTCGACCGGCTCACCAAAGTTGCCCATTTCATCCCGGTCAACACCAACTACAATGCCAAGAAGTACGCTGAACTGTACATCTCACGGATCCTATGCTTGTACAGCATACCCCGTACCATCATATCAGACAAGGGAACTTTATTTGTGTCCCAATTGGGAGCAGCTACACGCTGCATTGGGGACGAAGCTGATCCGTAGTTCAGCATACTACCCGCAGACGGATGGGCAAACCGAGCGGGTAAATCAACTCCTAGAAGTCATGCTACGAGCTTGCGCTATCAACCATGGCAAGAATTGGGATGATCACTTGCTGTTAGCCGAGTTCTCGTACAACAATGGGTACCAAGCCAGCATCAAGATGGCGCCTTATGAGGCGCTATACGGAAGAAAATGCCGCACACCATTGAATTGGTGTGAGTCTGGCGAAAGGGTTACTTTCGGCATTGACCTTGTCAACAACGCGGAAGAAAAGGTTCAACTGATTCAAGCGAACCTAAAAGCCGCCCAATCCCGTCAGAAACAGTATGTGGACCAGAGAAGACGCCCATTGCAGTTTGAGGTCGGGGATCATGTATACCCACGTGTGTCTCCAATGAAGGGGGTAAACAGATTTGGGGTGAGAGGAAAGTTGGCACCCCGATTCATCGGTCCATTCCAGATTACCGAAAGATGTGGATTGGTAGCATACCGTCTGAAATTACCAGAAGCACTTTCCGGTGTACACGATGTCTTTCACATTTCCCAGCTGAGGAAGTGTCTCAAGCTATCTACTACCGTTCAGCTGGAGGACATTGAAGAACTGCAACCGGATCTCACCTATCGGGAGGAACCGGTTTAGATCATTGACGAAAAGGCCCGAACCACATGCAACCGCACGTTGTGGTTCTACAAAGTTCTATGGAGTAATCACTCCGTGGACGAAGCGACATGGGAGAGCGAAGGATTTCTTCACGCTAACTACCCCGACTTTTTCACGTCGCACATCCGGTAATTTTCCACAGTCCTCTCTATCATTTTCACCTTATAATCTCGGGACGAGATTATTTTAAGGGGGGAGGAATGTAATGGCCTCAGTTTTTGACACATATTTAAAGTGTTCATCACCACACACACACCTCATGTGAATAAAGTTGATGAACACATTTGAAGAGCAAGTAACCACCATCAACATGCTCATTAGAAAACAAACTCACAAGGTGTAGAAGTGCCATTTCCCACCTACATCATGTAGGGGCTGGGCATTGGAAAAAAACTTACACATTGCTAGGAATGTCAATGCCAAGTTTCACCCAAATTCAAAACCTTTTTGAGGTCATTTTGGGTATAGCTAGAAAGTGGGTAGTTTGAACTCAAATTCAGATTCAAACTGTTTTTATCCCATGAACTCAAAAGTGGGGGGCATATTCTTACTCAGCACATTTTTATGAGCTCACACACCAATTTTCACTCCATTTGGAGTTGATCTTGACATGAGCTAAGTGGAGCAAATTCAAACTTTGTTTGAATTTCAAACTGAACATGTGCTGAAATTTATTCAAACCAAACCCAATTTGAATTATAACCAATTCAAATGGCTCAAGGGTAGATAATTCAAATCACCATAGGCTTTGTGGGGACTACTGTTTACAACAGTGATTTGGAGTTAATTTCAGAGGTTAAAAGGAAACTGGGACCCACATGCCAGCCACTGAGGAAATTTAACCGAGTGGACTTTCAGTGCTCGGGTCCCCGAGCTTCTCCCGAGAGCGCCACCAAGGGAAGGCTGCCGCGCCACCACCTGCTTGCCGCCCACGGCCGCTGGACCGACTTCCGGGGCCCTTATTTAGGCGTCCGAGCGGTCGCCGGTGCTCCCCATCCCTACCCCGAGGCGCTCTCGCCCAACAGACTGAAACTCCTCGCCGCCCGAGTGAACTTTCGGCTCCTCATCGCCTGGCCGATCCAGTGATCCTCCCGGTGATCTGAGACCAGCACCGGCTGCGCCAAGTCATCTTCGACACCCTCACACCGGTTCCAGACCCTGCGCAGTCCTCCCCGAGCTCCACCGCGGCGATCCTTCCTCTGCCAGTTCAGCTCGAGCAGCCACTGCAGGAACCATCCTTCCGGCCACCACAGCCCACCGTTCACCGAGCTGTGAACAGCAAAGAGGTTCGCCTTCAGCCCCTCTTTCATTCCCGCAAGCTCCGGCAGCGTGACAAACACTGCTCAGGCCGGAATTTCATGTTTTCACAACGGTGTGCAAAAGTGGAGTCTGCACCGATCAGAGAAATTCGTAAGCCACACTGCATCACTCATACTCTCATGGAGAGGATCAATTCTAGTAGCCCGTACGAGTCCTTAGGAACAGGAACCACGAAGAACCATGGAGGGAAACCGCAGTTCTTCGAGTTTTAGTAGAAATCCCGATTTCCGGCCTAGGTCGCACGGTGACAGCCCAACACGACCCTTCCCGAGCTCCGTGGAGCTCATGTCGACTCTTCCTAGGGTCCACTGATGCTTCCCGACCATTTGCTCGATCGAGTGGGGTGCTAGGGAGGTCGGCCGACACGGCCAAAGTTCTCCAGAGGCTGCTGCTCGTCGCTGACCGTGCACCGGCCATTTTCATGACGAACTGAGCCCGGAATCTGGTTCCCCGAGTGAAAGTAGGCAGCGGAGGCCAGAATCATGAAGCTTGGAGCTCCACAGAGGCTGCCGGCGAGCTCTCCGGCGAGGTACCCCGGCGGCAGAGCGCGGGCGGCGGGAGGTAGACGAAGGGGGTGGACCCCAGCTGTCAGCGGCTCATATTTTAAATCAGGATCGGGATGCGGCTCGGATCCGGTGTGCTGGCGTGCAAAAACTCCGTAGACCCCGGTGTGCCGACACCTCAGCGCACAACACGTGTCCCCGTGGCCCACCGGCATATTTAAACTTTTTCCCGATTTTCAGATTTCATTAAAACTTCAAATCCTCATAACTTTGGCTAGGAAGCTCCAAATCGAGTGAAACAAATTTTGTTGGATTCAGCTCTCTGAGTACTTTCCAGCGAACCAAGTTTCACTTCATGAAAATCCATAATTCTCCTGAATTAATTCCTCAAAGTTTAAACTGTTTGGAATTTATTGGAGAATCCCTTGGAGGAAAATTCTGAAATTTTGCTGGGATGTTCACCAAAATATCCCTGAACTACCATAAAAATTTCAGATCCATTTGAGATCATTTGATCCACCTATTGGGGTGATTAGAGAAACTGTTCCAGAGAAAATAGAAAATGTTAAGAAACATTTTTAGAATTTTTCCCTGAAATTGTTTAGCTCATATCTTTAGCTAGGAACCTTCAAATTAAGTGAAACCAACTCCATGAGAACCCTCTGAAAATCTAGTTTTCAGAAAGTCATGGCTTGCTCCATGAAAACCCCTAGAATACCCTAAGAGCTCCATCTAAGTTCAAGGACATAATTAATTGTAGGGAGCTCAAATGAGCTTTGCTGCAACTAAAACTTGACCAAGTCTCTGTCTAGGTGGTAACCAAGCCACAATAAAAACTTCAGAGTCATTGAGTCTGTCTAGTGAGACTTAGAAGGTTCACAAGTTTAAAACTCAATTCAAATGCATTTAATTAATACATATACTTCTTATTTCATGTAGTCGCTAAGGTCGAGGAGGAACCCGAAGTCCCAGACTTCGTTACTCCAGAGGAGCAGCTAGCCTACGACCAAGAGCAGCAAGGCAAGCTCCGGTTTGCATTAACCTTTTTACAAGTTTTTATTGTTTTGAGCACATACTTGAATACCATTATTCATTGCATTAGTGTCTTGTTTGGAAACCCTAATTGCATAGGCAAGGAAACCATGGGTTGGGTTTAGGATTGCAAACCCCGTTAGCTACTGCAATGCTAAGATAGTGTAGGATTCGATACAAGTCAAGTGGTTGTAACTACTCGTGAGCATAGGCTAGAGGCACTCGACTCGGGTAGAGATAGCACATGATACACATGACAAGAAAAATGAGACCGAGCGGAGAGTAAGGGCAGCAGGACTTTGGGGTCTGTGTGCTATAGCTCCGCTTGTGTCGATTGAGGACCGAGCCGTGTGCGGGCCTGTTGAACAAGCTAGAACAGTACCGAAGACCTACCGGCTATATGGGAACCGGGAAACCGATGTAACTCGGGTAGCTGGGTGTTGAGGCATAGCTGGTCGTTCAGAGGGTAGGTTGAGAGCTCTTGGTGTAAATCGGCTGGCGGCACTGAGATGCGCGTGCAGAGACCTCTTGCTCGGGACGACTGGACCGGTTCAACATTTGGCTAACAGGTGAAAGGTAGTTGCATACGGCGTCCGTGATGGTTGTTGTAGGCAACATCGAGTACGGGCGTATGTGACGGGTTGTTCGCGTAACCCTGCAGGTGTAAATCGATTATAATCGCCATCCCTCGCAGTCAGTGAGTACCACTTGTTCACTGTACCGTGACGTAGAAAGAACAGGCTAGTTACATGTTAAAATGTTGCTGATTGAAAGATCGATTTGATTGTTAATGATTTTTTATAGTTTAGAGCTAACTAAAGTTCTTTTCAACTTTGTGCATAGTACATGAGAGAAATGCGTTTCTTGTTTGATTGCGGCTCTCTCATGTGCCTTAGTGTAAGGTCCTCCACAACCTGCTGCTAAAACTTGAAAGTAAGGTTCCAGTAATTAGGCGAGTCCTTGCAAATGATTTTTACCTCATGTACCTATCACCCCTCATGTAGAAGTTCCATGTTTATGAGAGACGGGTCAGTCTTGCTGAGCCTTCGTGTTCACTGCTTGTGTTTGAAGCTTTTGCAGGGTTCTATGAGGAAGGGACTCCCGAGGAGGAGACGGAACCCCAGGAGGGGAACCCCGTCGAGTAGGAGTCGTGCACGCCGCCGTGTTAGTTTGTGTGCGTGCTAGCGAGGACACGTTCACCGGCTGAACGTGAACTCGATGCGTAGTCTACGCCCGTGAGTGTGGACTGAACATATTTTGTTGTAAAAATGTTCATAAACCTGTTTATGTAATAAAACTTTGCTTCCGCTTGGTACCTTTGATGTGTGTTATCCGGTGCTGTGCAACGCAGCACCTCTCAGCGTGATCCTGGCTCGACAGGACCGTGGGGTCGTGTCAAAATAGTTTGAATTCGGGTGTGAAGTTTGAATTGGGTTTGGTCATTTGAATTTAAAAGGGGATTTGAATTCTCCATTTTGCATAGTTCCAAGAACATAGCAAACCAACTCCAAAGTTTCTAATTTTTGGCATGGCTGCTAGTTCAAATGTGGAGAACACATCTGTGGAACCAAATTTGCAAATTGAGGGGATTGGAATTTGAAACTGAATTTGAAATTGAGATTTAGAGGGCTTCTCCTTTTAGTCCCAAACAAATATTGAAACTCCTCCAAATGAGCTGAAATTTGGAAGGGTGAATATTTGAAATATGAAGACCCAAGTTATGAATTTAGATCTCCATGTTTGGAAGTTTTGGGAAGTTTGAATCCTCACTTTGAACCTTCACCGTTATAATTCAAAGATTTAATTCCCCTCATTTTTCCTATGTGTACATCAGCTGAAAACTCTTGCTACCACTTTTTGGGGATTTACACCGCGTATTTCATGTACCTCATGAATAAGGTCTCCATGGAGTACTTGGACAAGTTCGTCGTGGTTTTCATTGACGATATCATGGTGTATTCAAAGAGCGAGGAAGAACATGAAGAACATTTGAGATTGACATTGCAGAAGCTACGAGAGCATCAATTGTATGCCAAGCTCAGCAAAGGTCAATTTTGGCTAAAGGAGATATCGTTCCTAGGCCACATCATCTCCGAGAGAGGAGTGTCGGTTGATCCCGGAAAAGTGGGAGATGTTCTGAAGTGGAACCAACCGGAAAACGTGAGGGATATTCAGAGTTTTCTTGGGATGGCTGGATACTACAGAAAGTTCATCAAGGACTTCTCCAAGATAGCAAAACCTATGATGGAATTGCTAATGAAGGGAAAAGCCTTCCAATGGACACCAACGTGCCAAGAAAGCATTGAGGAGCTCAAGAAAAGGCTAACCACAGCACCGGTTCTAGTATTACCGGACGTAAGCAAGAGCTTCGACATATATTGTGATGCAGCAAGACAAGGGCTTGGATGTGTGCTCATGCAAGAAGGACAAGTGGTAGCCTATGCGTTGAGACAACTCAAGAAACACGAGCTGAACTACCCAACACATGACATGGAACTAGCAGCCATGGTACATGCCTTGAAGATTTGGAGAGATTATATCCTTGGCCACCGATGTGAGATCTATACGGATCACAAAAGCCTCAAGTACATATTCACCCAAACCGATTTGAATTTGAGCCAACGTCGATGGTTGGAACTCATCAAGGATTATGATGTTGGAATCAACAATCACCCCGGAAAGGCCAATGTAGTAGCCGATGCATTGAGCCGAAAGGGAGCATGTCACGAACTCACGATTCTGGAGCTACCGCCCGAGCTACGCGAGGAGTTTGAACGGTTACATCTTGGGTTCTTGAACGAAACTTGAAGTGATGGAACTCCACTCTTCGCTGGAACAAGAGATACGAGATGGCCAAGCAACGGATGAGGAAATCAACGAGATCAAGGAAAGAATCCGACAAGGCATAGAGAAGGACTTCAAGGAAGACGAGAAGGGTACACTTTGGTTAGGAAAAATGATTTGTGTGCATAACGTGAAGCATATACGCAACACGATATTAAAAGAGGCACATGACTCACCTTATTCCATACATCCCGGCAGTAAAAAGATGTACAGGGATCTGAAAACTTGTTATTGGTGGGATGGTATGAAAAGGGACATAGCAGAATATGTTGTCTTGTGCGACACATGCCAACGGGTGAAGGCCGAGGATCAGAGACCCGTTGGACTGTTGCAACCATTGAAAGTACCTGAGTGGAAGTGGGAAGACATCAGTATGGATTTCATCATCGGATTACCACGTACTCAGTCAGGTTACGACTCCATCTGGGTTATCGTGGACCGATTGACAAAAAGAGCCCATTTCCTTCATGTTAAGACCAAGTACAACGTTGCACAACTAGCAGAGCTGTATATGGAGCAAATCGTGTGCCGCCATGGAGTCCCGAAGAGGATAGTTTCAGATCGGGATTCTCAGTTTACCTCTAGGTTCTGGAGGAAGCTGCATGAAGCCATGGGTACACGGCTAAATTTTAGCTCCGCTTACCACCCATAGACCGATGGACAAACCAAGAGGACAAACCAAATTTTGGAGGACATGTTGAGAGCCTGTGCCTTGAAACATGGACGTAGTTGGGATAGGAGCTTGCCGCATGCCGAGTTCTCATTCAACAACAGCTACCAGGCCATTTTGAAGATCTCACCTTTCGAGGCATTGTATGGTAGAAGGTGTAGAACGCCATTGTTTTGGAACGAGACCAGAGAGAACCAAGTGTTTGGACCCGAAGTGCTACAAGAGGCTGAGAAACAAGTACAAACGGTATAGGAGAATTTGAGGGCTGCTCAGTCACGACAAAAAGGCTATGCGGACAATAGGCGAAGAAAGTTGACCTTCAAAGTAGGAGACTTCGTGTACCTTAAGGTATCAACTATCCATGGCCAACGACGTTTCCACGTCAAAGGCAAGTTAGCACCTCTCTATATCGGGCCATTTAAGATTTTGGGCAAGCGAGGAGGAGTACCCTATCAACTAGAGCTCCCAATGCACCTCTTCGACGTGCATGACGTGTTTCACGTATCCCAGCTCAAGAAGTGCTTGAGAGTTCCGGAAGAACATGTACCGATGGATGAACTTGAGCTTCAATAGGATCTGACTTATGTAGAGCACCCTGTTCGAATTTTGGACGTGAAGGAAAGGGTCACGAGGAACAAAGTGATCCGTTGGTGCAAGGTACAATGGAGACATCACACGGAAGCCGAAGCTACATGGGAACGTGAGGAAGACCTCAAGACAGAATTCCTTCATCTATTCCCCACTACCGAATCTCGAGGGCGAGATTCAATTTAAGGGGGGTAGGTTTGTAAAACTCTCAATTTCATATTCATGCATGCATTCATAATTCATATAGAGAAAACATTTTAAAGGAAGTGGAAACAGAAAAAGAATTAAAAGGATAGCCAAAAAGAGCTCATTCCAGTTAAGTGAGAGCGCCGAAGACATTTCCCGCAACCCACTGGCCACGTGGCGCCTTCGGAGCTCATCCCCGCGGAGGGGAAGAGGTCCGCCGCTAACTGGCTACGTGGCAGGCTCGAAGCTTGCCTCTGCGGAAGGGGCAAAGTCCGATCCCGTGGGACACGTGCTGCCCCCGGAGCTAGCCTCTGCGGAGAAGCGATGCCAGCCCCGTAGGACACGTGTCACTCTCGGAGCTCATCTCCGAGAGGTCCGGACCTGTTGGACACGTGTCACTCTTGGAGCTCACCTCCGAGAGATCCGACACTACTGGACATGTGTCATCCTCGGAACTCACCTCCGAGGAGAAGGTCCCGATGGACACGTGTCACCCTCGAAGCTCACCTCCGAGAGCTCCAGTCCTACTGGACACATGTCATCATCGGAGCTCATTTCCGAGGAGAAGACACTGCAGGACACGCGTCAGCCTCGGAGCTCGCCTCCGAGAGGTCCTGCCCTGCTTGACACATAGCCACCTCCGAAGAAAGGGGAGGTCCGGCACTGATACGTGGCACATTTGGAGCTACATCCGAAGAGAGGAAGGTCGGCACTGACACATGGCGTACGCGGAGCTCGTCTCTAAGAGAGGGGAGCTCGACTCCGAGGAAGAGGGAGGTCCCGCCCGTCTGACACGCGGCACAACCCGAGCTCGCCCCTGAGGAAAAGGGAAGCCCAGGCCCCCGCTGGACAGTGGAGCCTCCGGAGCTTACCCTTGCGGAAGGACGCGATTCTGATGCGGTTTTTCTCTGTGCGCGAGTACCCGGTAGCGAGGAAACTGACACGAACTCTTCTAGTTGAATACTGCAACCAAATCAAATTGAAGATAAGTCGTTAAGATCCAAAAACAAATCAAATAGGACTCTTATTTAAACTCCAATCAGAGTAGGACTCTTCTCTAACCCCTTATAAATAGAACCCAGAACCTTTGGCCACAACCACGTACTTCTTTTCGACCTCCCGAGTCGATGACTTGGAAGCCCTAGCCCCCAACTCATCGAGTTAATCCCCTTCACCGGAGATTAGTCACCATTGAGACCGCCGACGAGCCCCAACACGCTCGCCGTCGCCGGAAGAAAGCCCCGATGATCTGTCTTGCTAGGAGGAAGGCCCTGACATCAAGGAGAAGTGAGGTAGGTCTTCGTTACCACCTTACGACATCATCGTGGTTTTCTTTGCATCTGTTTCTTCGATTCCTTCGGAACAGAAGCTTTTTCATGAGGACAGATCACGTGTTAATCGGTTTAATCTAGAGTCAAGATCATCACCACATCCACATTTGATCCTTACACTTCTGTTCATCGTAAAACCACATGCAAGCCATTAAAACATGCAGGAACACGTACAAACCGATCTAATAAAAAAACACCATAGGATTAGCATGCATATGCACCATTGCATCTTGATTAAAGTTTGTGCATGATGATTGATTGCTGTAAAATTTGTATGTGCGTGATTGTAAGTAGAAGGACAAGCTCACGGAGCGATCTACGAAGGACTACAACGCCAAGACTTCGAGATCCAAGAGCAACAGAAACCACAGGAACAAGGCAAGTGCCCCTTGACCATATTGATCCCATGTTTTGAAACTGATTTGTTTGCGAAAACTATGAATGCTTGAGTCAACTTGATGGGAAATCCTTTTACAGGAGTTTACTAGTTTTGTTAACCACCCTTGTCGCCGGGAAAGTTGATGAGTCGGGTATGGTCGTTTTTTACTTTTTTCTTCTCTAATCTATGGGATATGGGAAGCGATAGAATGTTTCTAGCTACTGCACTCATGATAATAATGAGAACTTGATGATAATGAACATGAATCAGGGGAGATCTAGGCAAGTTTGGTTCGTGGAAGTGGTAGAATGAGATGGAGGCTTACTTGCTGTAGATCTAAGGACCGGTTCATGCGAGCACATGGCAGGAACACAGTGCCACCACAAGGCCAAGTATGGGTGCGGCTTAGCTGACTAATTAGGTAAGTTACTAGATTGTTATGGACCGTGGAAGGCGCGGGGAATGGGAGTTGAGAGAGGACTGCCCTGGGAACTGCATGGCACAAGAGGGGGCCCGTAGTTGGGAGAACGGTGATTCAAGCCTGCTGGTGAAACCTTAGTGAGTCCATACATCTAGTAGCCCCTTTGTAAAGGCTATTTTGTGATATATTGATCATACACCGACGGTTGTGTACTTGTATAATGGAGGTTCTGCAGTCGCCGACGGGTGAAGAAATCACAAACTTGTGGGTAAAGTGGTGCAAACTCTGCAGAGTGTAAAACTATCATGATAGCCGTGCTTCCAGTCACAAGCACCTGGCCAACTTCCATGATTAGATGGGATGGTTATTGGGATGGTATTTTGTTGGGATATTGGTTTGGCCTTTGGAATTGGTTTTGGGACTATTGGGCCTTGGTAATGAGATGGAGACTGTTGAGTCGTAATAATGAGCTTTGATCTTGGTATTGAGATGGTAATGAATACGAGATGGTATTCATGAGCATGAGAAAAAGTTGAGAAAGATGAATGTCTGATGAGACATGAAAAGAGGTGAAATATGATGGAGGTATGTTGATGTTTTAATTGGATACATGTTGGGATTTAATTCACTTAAAGCTAGTTGTTGTTTTATCATGTTTTGTGAAATAAACTTTGCTTTTATGCAATGAGCCTTTTTGTTCCTACCTTGTTATAAGCCACATGTCATACTTCCCGCACTTGCTGAGTACGACATGTACTCACCCTTGCATTATCATACATCATCGGCAACAAGAGAGGAATACTTTGAGGACCATGTGGAGCATTAGGCGTGCGATCTTCCATCAACTTGCCTGTGGGGATGGAGTAGGAGATGGAGCCGCTGTCGTGTTTAGTTTGCTTCCACAATAGTTTAGAAGACTTCCACTGCTAGATTAAAGACTTCCGCTGTTAGAATGAGTTAGAAATTCATGAGACGTTGTAATAAAACCCTATTATTCGTGGTATTATTCTGAATTCAGTTTGTGGATTACATGTGTATGTGTGATGAACATCTTGGGCACACATATGCATCAGTCCGGTTCCGAGGTTTTCTTGGAACAGGGGCGTCACACTGAGGGCAGTTCTTTTTTGTGTAGGGCGTCGGCCACGAGGGAGCTTGTAGTGTGCGGTCGCCGGGGAACTGAGAGAAGCCGGCGGCGTGGATTTTCATTAGGCTGTGCGAGGAAGTGATCGGGGACAAGCAAGGGTTGGCTCACATGGGCAAGAGACGTGCTGATCGCTTCACACAGCACTTCCCCTGGTCTTAGCGTGAGGTGGCGCGAGGAGAGTCCGTTGGGCGCCGGACGTCGGGAGGTGGCGGCTCTCGGTGAAAACAGAGGCGGTTCCTTCCTCCTACGTATGACATGTGGGGTCCACTTCTCCCCCTTATCCCCCAGTTCCATTTAAATTAGGAAATAAGCTCCAAAGTTGCTCAAAATTGGAGAATAGGCCAAAAGGACTATGAGGAACACAATGGTGCACTCAAACTTGGATTTCGGTGATGTCGGAATTTGAAACTGAAGTTTAAATTCAAATTCGAATTGCCTCCCATTTTAATTCCAACAAATAGGAAATCCTTTCCAAATGATTTGAAAATTTTGTGGGCTATTATTGGATGTATGGTGAACCGAGTTGTGGATTTAGATCTCCCGGTTTGGAATTTTTTTTGCAAGTTTAAGTTAGACTTGGAGCTCACACCTTTATATTCAAAAGGTTAAATTCCCTCTCATTTCCTCGGTGTGATTGGCAGCTCCACTTGCTAGAATTTTGGGATTTCACATCTCTCACCCCTTAAAAATAATCTCGTCCCGAGATTCCAAAAGAAGATATAAAGCGGTAGAGAAGGAGTTACCAGATATAAGCGGACAGCAAGTACAGATAGTTGGAACGGAGGTATTCTCCACTCTCCCATGTCGATTCTTCTGCAGTGTGTCTGACGGACCGAAATCCGTACATCCAAGGATCTCAGAGGGTGGTGCTGCACGATGCGACACCCGAAAGCACAACCGATAAGAAACCATAGTATTACATTGAAAACATGCAGACAAAGTAGTACAAACCTTCAGTTTACACCTATTTACAGAGTCTACTACAGCGGAAGATAATTATACAACTCACGCCCACACCTAACTAGCAAAAGTTGGTTGTCCAGCTCTACGGACAACACATACTAGCTGCACTCAGCCTCAACGCGGCGTGTACGGCTCCCACTTAGCCGTAGTCCCCAATGGAGGGTAGCCCTCGCCGGTGGACTCGTACTCAGTACGTGGGGTACTCCTCACCTGCAAACACTTATAGCAGCAACCGTGAGCACGATGGATCAGCAAGGCTTAACCGACGTTCCAACACAGGAAACTCTACATGCAAGTCATAACAAAGGTAGGATGGCAATTTGCAGCAAAGGACACGCATACATGTTTATCCTTAATTCATCTTTTAGCCACAAGTTAACAGTTCATGAAACTGAAATGTAGTGAGCAATATTTTGTGGCACACATGTAACAATACAAGTTAATCATATCAGCAAGATTGAATCATAATATTCCATATATTAATCTACGTCACGACACAGTGAACAAGCGGTACTCATAACCGCGAGGGACGGTGAATCAACTCGATATACTCCTGCAGGGACACTCGAATAGCACGTCATGTACGCCCATCCATGAGCTGCACAGCATGCTCACTCGATGTCGTACGGAATAACCTTTCACAAAACAGCCCAAACGTCGAACTGATCACACCCAAACGGACAGGAGGTTCTCTACACAGAGAATCTCTCTATGCCCTTCAGCGGATTTCCACCTTGCCTCCCTCAACCTACACCTATAAATCGGTGTGTTATGCCTCGACGCCCGGAGGTATAGGTTACATCAGTTTATCGGACCCCATATATCCGATATGCCTTTGGTACATTCAAACTTTTTCAGCGGGGCCGCACACGGATCGGTCCTCAATCGACACGGCCAGCGATACCCACAAGACGTCCTCTTGCTGTGTCCTAGCCTCTGCCTAGTCTCATTTTCTTAGTAAAGTGATCTCACATCACTCGAACCAATCCCGTAAGACCAACCCTATACTTGCGAGTAGATTCCAACTACTCGACTTGTACCGAAGCCTATTAACATTAAGCAAAGCCTGATCTACTCGATGACTTAGACACTACTCTCACTCCTTTTGGAACTATCTGGTTATGCATTTGGGGTTTCATCCATTCCTACACCAAATGCACACACATACTCCATGCTAAGTGAATATAAAACAAAACTTGATAAATTTTTTTAAATGCCAACCGGGGCTTGCCTTGTTGCTGCTGGTCTAATAGTATATAATCCAGTTAAAGTCTTCTCTCCACTTGTATCCTGGAGGTCCTGGGTTCGAATCAGCCTCCTTGCAAAATAAGCAAGGGGAAGGCTGCCTAGAAATTCCCTTCCCAGACCCCACAACGTGTGGGATCTTTTAGCACTGGCTATGCCCTTTTAAAGTCTTCTCTCCCTTGAGTCTTGATCAACTGATCTCCTTTAATGGATTCGCTCCGTCGAACTCCATCGTCGACCGCCTTCGTTGTAGGCACTATCGACATGTATCTGCACAATTTCACAATGCAAACTAGATAATTTAAGACTTAAACTTGCTAAGAACGGAGGATAGTGTGGGAGTGCTAAGAAGGGATGTTTTGCCTCTGTTGTGCAGAGAAAATAAAGAGAGCAACCATTCTACACTTAGGAGTTCAGTTCTAACATGTGCTATGTTTCCTAGTGGACATATGAGATGACTGAAAATTTTTGGAAGAAACTAAAGATCCTGAACTCTAATGGATTTGAAATTTTTACATAACTTCCTACCTTACACAGGGACATAGCCTGCCAAATTGCAGCCCAATTGGAAGGAAATTGTGTCCCCTCATAATTTCCACAAGATTTCCTATGTACTTCTCATATACATAGGAATGTAAAACCAATACAGGGAGTTCTAAGGATCAATTTGAGCTTATACTTTACCTGTGAGTTTATGGTCACAAGAAAGTACTTTAATTTGGTCCAAAATTCAGGACTTTTAATTGAGTAGTTCCTCCAGAATAGTTCTATAAGCAGTTATGCTACAAGGAATTAATTCTTAAGTAATGTGCATTTTCATGCAAAATCAAGTGAACTAAAATTTCAATTATGGCTCATAGAGCATTCCTGAATTTTCCTAGGATTTTTGGAGATAAGGATTGTCTAGAAGGAATTTTTCAAAGTGGAAACTTTTTCTGAAAAGTTTCTGGACACTTTTCAGTGTGGCAGATTGTACTCTAAAAATTCATATGCAAATTAACTCCAAATGAGCTGAAACCTTGCTTATAGTTCAACAATATCCTAAATAATATGATGGCAAAATTTGGGTATTTTTGGCTCAACCAAACTCTCTCCATAATTCTTTTACAAAAAAATTTAAAATAATTATCCAGAATTTATTATTGACTTTGATAGAAATTGGGGTTCATATTTGGATAGAACTTTGTAAACTGAATCCAACCCAATTTGAATCACCCATTTTGGAGTTTCTACACAAAGTTATGAATTTTCAAAGTTGGAGCTAAATCTGGAATTTTTTCTATTGCAAACTCGAGCTGGGCCCACGGTTTAAACTACAACCAATGAAATGCGAGGACACACCGGGCCGCAGGGTTTTAATGGCGTAGCCACACCGGATCCAGAACCACATTAAATCCCGTTTTAAACCTACGGTCACTGCCAGGTGGGCCAGCCCCACCCTTCTTCAACCTCCATCGATTTCTTCCCGTGCGCGCCCTCCTGGCCGGACCGAGGCGGTGCCTCGCCGGCCGCAGGTTCCCGGCTGTCTCCCGGCCGGAGACTCGCCGCCCGGTGGTTTTCGGGGTCAGGGAACTCGTTGGTGGGTTTGGTATGGGTGCTAAAGAACCGGAACTAGGTCTGCAGTGTGCGGCGGTTGCGGTGAAGCTTCGGCGTCGACGACCAATTGTCTTAGCCCACCAAACGCTCGGATAAACGGTGCTACAGCACCAGTGGATGCTAGGGAAGCTTGGCAAGTAAGCAAATACGCTCGGGCATAGCTTCTAATGGGGTTTCACCGTGCGTCTGAATGATGTTGCCGGTTTTGCGCTTGGGAAACTTCAAAATATGCCGCCTCTAATCGGTTTCAAGCTAGGTTTGAAAAGAGGAAATCACCACCATCTAGCCTAGCTCCTTCGTGCGTAATCTGGTGACCTAGGAATGAATAAAGAGGGATAATTTCATGGTTTTGTACAGGGAGGTCGAGTTGCGCCCTCCGAAGGAAAAACTCCAAATCGGCACTCGGTGGTCCATGACTCGACTTGAGATTTGGGGATGATCAGCATGGATCAACAGTGCGTCCTTAGGTGTCCTTGCTCGGGTGTGAATGTCCCTCGGTCGGGATTTCCACGTGCGCCCCGAGTAGCAGTAGCTTTCGGTCGCCGCACGGGAGCTGTGTTCCTGGTATGGGAAAGCTTGAACTGGCCCAGTTGTGTGTTGAGAAGGTAGGAGAGGATTCCTCGGTGCCGTTTTTTGCAGCTCAGGGAGCTCGGTGGCACGAGTTTGGCCGTCTCCCGACGATCGATCAAAATGTCGACGGTCCGGTTCTTTTGCCGTGCGAGATAGAAACAGAGTGCGAGTGGAGTCGGTTGGTGGGCAAAAGACCATGCTGGAACTCACAAACTGGTCGCCAGCTTGAAGGCGGAAGCTGGAGGTGGCTTCCACGGGGAGTATCGGTGCATCCCGGGGAGTATTCGATCTGAGTTCGTGTCTGAACACAGAAACATAGCTCGATGACTTCGGTTGCAACTCTAAATGGCTCACTGACAGGTGGGGCCCACTTCTTTCCCCCCTCTTCTTATCCTCCCAAAAGATCTAAATTTTTGACAGGTGATCCAAATTCCATTTGGAGAGTTCAAATTCGGATGTCACTCCGACATACGACAAGGTTTCATCCAAACACAAATTCGAATTTGTATTCAAATGTTATTCGATGGTCCCTTCAAATTCCTTAGTCATGCACTTCCATGTTTGTACAAAATTTACATTCCCACACATTTAGAGCTGAGGATTTCAAATGTGGAATCATATTTTAAATTTGGATGCTGCAAATATAAAATTTGAATCAACAGTTTGAAAGCCTCCTTTGTGATGACCCATTTGAATTTTAGTGAAAAACTTTGGTTTGCTCCTAGCCCATGCTTGATCAATCTTAGTCCTAATCTGAACCTCACAAGTTCAGTTTGAATTTGCCTCTCAAATTTGAATTTAGCACAAACTCATACATGATCTTAATTAACCCCTTTTTAGCCCACCCTACAATCAAAAGGTTGCCGCCATGACTTTCCTCAAATTCAACTGTATGAGGTTTCACGTGTTTTCAAAAGTTTGGCAGCAATTGAGGAGAGCATTTGAGTCTAAAGATCTGCTTTTTATTATTTCTCATGCACATGTATGATTTACGCATGGGTTTAACTCCACCTTGATCCCACACATTCAAATGAATGCTTGAACCCATGGGCACCATCCCGTGCAAGAAAGTTTTTGTAAGTCCCCTTTTTCATGAACCAGAAACACAATAGTGTTCAAACTCAGTTTCTGTGGAAGAACGAGACGGGAGAGGTAATTCCAAGCTGTACGATGATAAAAGTTCCGGATAGTTTGTGTGGAGGTAATCTTCGCTTTTCCCACGTTGCTCCTTCCACGGTATGACTACTCCACAGGACTTTGTAAGACTTCAATGCCCGGTTCAGGTTGATCCGGATCTCCTTATCAATAACCTGAACCGGTCGCTCGATGTACGTAAGGTACAGTCTCAACTTTTTGATTTGTTTGGTGCGGATAGCAGCGGTAAGTTTGAGGCACATCCGCAGCTGTGACATATGAACTATGTCATGAACACAAGCAAGGCTTGCCGGTAGTTCCAGCCGGTAGGCTAGGGTCCGCATTTCTTTGTGATAGCAAATGGACCTAAAGCTCGGGAAGCAAATTTCCCCTTTACATCAAACCGGTGAATCCCTTTCATCGGAGACACATGAAGATAAACGTGTTCGCCATTGATCAGCGTAGCTTTTCTGTTGGTATTGTGCAGGCCTTCAAGTTCGCTTGTATTAACCGAACTCGGTCACCACCTTGTTGACTAAATCAACCCCGAATAGTACTCTTTCGCCGTACTCACACCACTTCAGCGGTGTGCGACATTTCCGGCCGTAGAGAGCTTTATATTACGAGGTATAACTATATGGTCTTTAGACCATAAAGTATCCTCATTGTCCTTTCGGAAACACCTCATCTCTCCTTTGTCTATTCTTCTCCGTATGTGAGTCATACTCTTGTCTCTCCTTTGAGTCTCAACAACCTCCTCATAACAGGGAGATTTGGTTCCTCTGCTACCTACTCAGCAATAGTCCAGTTGTGAACGTGGGCTTTCCGACTAAGTGCGTCGGCAACCACGTTCGTTTTTCCCACCTTGTAGTGGATCTTGAGTTCGTAATTTTTAATGAGCTCCAACCATCTTCGAGAATACCCTTGCACCAACTAGTTGGTCAAATAAACTAGCGATGTGGGGCAGGGTACTTGTGCTTCATAGTGACGGCATTGAGCGGACGATAATCAACACTTAATATTTGTGTCTCGTCATTATTCTTAATGAACAGCGCAGAACAACCCTAAGGTGATGAGATTGGTCATATAAAACCTTTGCTCATGAGCTCACTTAGGTGCCTCCTTTAACTCCGCAAGATCATTGGATGCCATCTTTCACGGCCTCTGTGATATCGGTGTTGTTTCCGGTGGCAGTTCAATCTTGAACTCGACGTCCCATTGGATGGCACGACTGGTAACTCATCGGAAACACATCGGTTATTCATGTCCCACCGGAATATCCTCGAGTTTAATCACTTTCATGTGGTAGGCCTAACTAGCCCACTTTTCTGTACAGAATAGACCTTTCTAAACTTAACCCAGATTTTGACCTGGTACTTTGCATTTCCATAACTCAAGTTGAATACGAAAGTTAAAGATAACTTCAGTATCTTTCCAACGCGTATTTATTTTCCCCCATATCAGATCTGGTTAAAATGTTATGATACTTCAAAGTTAACATAATTTCTGGAATAATTTCAGCAGCACCTCCTTTGAATGTTGCTGTTTTCAACTCCAAATTCCACCAAATTCCGTGCTGCGACTGCAGAAACTTTGTAATTACAAGGATGTACCACATCTCCTAACCTTTCCAAAATGTATCATTTGATTATTTTAGATTTCTCAACAGGAAGTTATGCTTGAGAAACAGAACAGTCCAGAGAGTGTTTTAAATCTGTCCTTGTTCTGGGTAGTTTAAAATCATCCGGAATTTCATCCAGTTCGATGTGTGATTTTGTTATGGAAGTCTACAACAAAGTTATAGAGCACTTAAACCCTTTTCCAGAACTATATCCACACCTCCATTGGCTAAGTAACTTGTGAGTTATGCTCTGTTAAAGTTCAGCAAACTTGCTGCGAAAACAGAGCACTCTGTTTCTCAAGTTCTCTGAGCTGAACTAATCAAATTTTGAATTTTCCTTTAAAACCAGAGTCCTAAGGATTAAAACTTGGTTATCTTAGTTCCTTGTTAACATTGTTTTTAATGCAATCATGTTTATTGCATGTCGGTACTATGTTCCTCACAAAAAGGAAAATCCTAACCGGATTGTACCGGCATATACGTCTCAATTGTGGCACTAAACGGTTGCTCGCAAACGTGTACTACACGGGATACGTTCGTGGTTAGCATCTGCAGAAGAACACTCAATAGTTATGCACTCAAAGGTTGTTGTCATTACAGGCAGGTCCATATTTGAATTTAAATACATATACTCGTATCATTGTCATATGGCCGTCCTTGAGTAAAGCCACGTCTCAAGGTACATGGTCGCATTTTCACACCACACGATGGGGAACCCGAGTAGAGTGCGAACGGGTCGTCACGGTTGGGAATTTTATCAACTCAACAGATACCACCTACTGCCCTGCAGGGCACGCCGATGGCAAGTGCTGCGTATGTCCTCCTAGGTTATTTCCAGAAGAACACACTGTCGCGTTACCGACCACATGATGGGGTTTCCACATTCTTGCCTAATGCACGCCAGGGGCCAGTGTTTCATATGAACTCAGGAACATGAAGAGTTCAAGAGTTTCATATTGACGTCTCACACCAAGCTGTGAGACCTATCCCTGAACCACATTCCTTGTCAGGGGAGCTAACCGAAATTGAACCACTTTCAGTGGTGTTCCTTACCATGTTTACCTGAGCGTAGGTGTATTGTTATGTAATAAAAATTGAGAATTATAACAAGAATGTTAGTCATGCCACTTTAAGTAACTATACAACTATAGTCCTTATTTGGACATACTAGCGAATCCTCACCGTAATCCTATGTTTTCCTGTAATACTGTCCTTATTTAGTGTGCTATCCCCTAAGCAGCTCCGATGCCAGCCTGTGACGGACCGAAATCCGTACATCCCAGGATCTCAGAGGGTGGTGCCGCACAATGTGACACCCGACATCACATACGATAATGAAACCATAGTATTACATTGAAAACATGCTGAATTTGTACAAAGTAGTACAAACCTTCAGTTTACACCTATTTACAGAGTCCACTACAGTGGAAGATAATTATACAACTCATGCCCACATCTAACTAGCAAAAGTTGGTTGTCCAGCCCTACGGACGACCCACACTAGCTGCACTCAGCCTCAGTGCAGCGTGTACGGCTCCCACTCAGCTACCCTGACGGAGGGTAGCCCTCGCCGGTGGGCTCGTACTCCGAGTCCTTGGGGTACTCCTCACCTACAAACACTTATAGCAGCAACCGTGAGCACGATGGCTCAGCAAAGCTTAACCGACACTCCTACACAGGAAAATCTACATGCAAGTCAAGGTAGGATGGCAATTTGCAGCAAAGGACTCGCCTACAAGTTTATCCTTAATTCATCTTTTAGTCACAAGTTAACTGACGTGGCCTCACGGCCTCGTCGAGCCAGGATCACGCTGAGGGGTGCTGCGTTGCACAGCACGAGATAACGCACATCAAATATACAAATCGGAAGCAAAGTTTTATTACATAAATGAGTTTATGAACATTTATACAACAAAATACGTTCAGTCTACACTCACGAGCATAGACTACGCACCGAGTTCACATTCAGCACGTGAAGGTGTCCCTGCTAGCACACACGCATACTAATACGGCGGCGTGCACGACTCCCACTCGACGGGATTTACCTCTTGGGGTTCCATCTCCTCCTCGGGAATCCATTCCTCAACACACCCTGCAAAAGCTTCAAACACAAGCAGTGAGCACGATGGCTCAGCAAGTCTTACCCGTCTCTCCTATACATGAAACTTCTACATGAGGGATTTCAGGGTACATGAGGCAAATAAGCTGCAAAGGACTCGCGTAATTATTTGAACCTTACTTTCAGATTTTAGCAACAAGTTGTGGAGAACCTCACGCTAAGGCACATGATAGAGCCGCAAACAAACATGAAATGCATTTCTCTCATGTACTTTGCCCAAAGTTGAAAAGAACTTTAATTAGCTCTAAACTACAGCAAATCATTAATAATCAAGGTATAGCTTTCAATCAGCAACTTTTACATGACTCTAGCATGTTCTTTCTACGTCACGGTACAGTGAACAAGTGGTACTCACTGACCGTGAGGGATGGCAATTATAATCGATTTACACCTGCAGGGCTACCCGAATAACCCGTCACGTACGCCCGTACTCGATGTTTCCTACAGCAACCATCACGGACGTCGTACGCAACCACATTTCATCCGTCAGCCAAATGTTGAGCCGGTCCATTCGTCCAGAGTAAGAGGTCTCTGCGAGTGCATCCACAGTGCCGCCAGGCGATTTACACCTCAAGCTCTCAACCTACCCTCTGAACGACATGCTATGCCTCAACACCCAGCTACCCGAGTTACATCAGTTTCCCGGTTCCCATATATCCGGTAGGTCTTCGGTACTGTTCTATCTTGTTCAACAGGCCCGCACACGACATGGTCCTCAATCGACACAAGCGGAGCTATCACTACAAGAAAACGATATAATTTCATGGGTCAGAAATATTTTCGCCCCCCCCCCATGAAAATAAATTTATTTTCATGAGCTAATACGTAGCCCACGAAAATATTTGTTGTTTTCGTCGGCCTGCACGTGTGCTCATGACAATAAATTTGTTTTCGTCGGCCGAAAAGTCGGCTCACGAAAATAAATCATATCTTCGTCGGCTCGCACGTAAGCTCACGAAATTTTAGAGATGTTTCGCATGAAATCGACCCTTTGTTCGTGGGTTTCAGGGAGGCTCACGACTTTAATATAAATGTTCATGGGTTTCTGTGCAGGCCCATGAAAATAAGCCACCGTGTCAGTGCGGCGCATCGGTTAAAGATCCGTTTTCGTGGGTTTTTGTGCAGCTCACGAAATATAGGCCTATCTTCGTGGGTTTCCGGCATGGCCCATGAAATTGAAGTAGGATTTCACGAGGTGTGGAGATCAAAGAGATAATTTCGTGTGCCAAGTGTCGGGCTCACAAAATTATGGTAATGTATTGTCGTCGGCCACTCGGTTAGCCCACGAAAGTAGTCTTATTGTCGTGGGTATCGCATGAAGCTCACGAAATTACATATATTGTCATGGGTCGTTCTTCTGGCTCACGAAAATATTTCCGATATCTACCCAAACATCGGCTCGATCTCAGTTGCTCCTCGCTTCCGGCCGCCGACAGAAAACTTCCGCGCCGCGCCTCACCGACGACGCCGCAACCAGCCCCGGCCGCCTGTCCTTGGGCCAGTGTCGCCGGCAGCAGGACCGCGCCGCAACCAGCCCCGGCCGCCTGTCCTTGGGCCAGTGTCGCCGGCAGCAGGACAGCGCCGCAACCAGCCCCAGCCGCCTGTCGTCCTTGGGCCAGCGTCGCTGGCAGCAGGGGCCACGCAGCAGTCTCGTCGCTAGCCCCGGCCGCACGTCCTTGGGCCAGCATCGCCGCCCTCGATGCTCCTCGGACCTCTCTGCGGCGCCCGAGTCACTTCCGGCTCGCTCCTGCCCGGCCGCGCGCCTGCTCGGTTGCCCGTCGGGTCGCCGGTCCTCGCCCCGACCCCCTGCTCAGCCTGGTCCTTGCCCCCCTACCGCCTGCTCAGCACCGGCCACATTGCGGCGGACCGTCTTCGCCGTCGCCCCGTGTGCCACGGCAAAGGTAACTGTATTTAGACATTATAAATGATGCAATGTTTACTTGTGACCCATAAGCTACCATACTTGTTTCTTAACAACATTGTTTTTTAGAACGATGCAGTGTGGGTTATAACTCAAGTATATATGCAATGTTTAGAACGATTACAGTTTCTTACAACATTGTTTCTTTACAATGTTTAGTTGTGACCGATGAGCTACCATATCAACGATACAGTGTAGGTATACCGACGCACCGGCGCCCGCCCCTCCCGGAGCCGCCGGCCCAGCTCCTCCCGCCATCGAAGTTCATCTTCTCCGGGCTGCCCCCGGCCGCCACGCACGCAGTCGGTGCCGGACGCCGCCAATCTCCGGCCTCTCACTCCGGACGCCGCCCGAGCCACCTCCAAAGCCGGCTAGGTCAGTAGTGATGAACTCATGTGGGATTTTGTGAGAATTTGTGACAGCATAAGTGGATATTGAGCCGTTGCTTAGACTTGATGTAGAATTTTGTCACATATGAATTCATGGAGCAAAGGGTCTCGAAAGAGAGCGTATGTGATTACACGGTAGTTATAGCATTTGAATGATTATTTGTAGCCCGGATTACTTGCCATTATATACATTGATATAGAAAACAACATGTATAGCTGCTAGTGATGTATAGGCGTATATAGTTGATAGAACTACATGTACAGCCTGTGGTTGTTATTTTTAAGAATAAAGTACTTAATTTATGTCATCATACTATTTTCCCGGTGCTAATAAAAAATAAATTGTGTATTCTGTTTTTTATACGAGTTACAAAATAATAGCTAAATTGGTCATGATAAGAAGATGAAAACGTGAAGGTCTAACTTGAAGGTCTAACTTTAAGGTCAAGCACACATCTATATATATGCTTCTTTTGTAAACATCTATCTGATGTGGAATAATACTATACCTAAACTCCCTTTCTGATTATTAAGTATATTAATAAGTTTTGTCTATTTTTCAGAATTGTACGCAGTGAAAGGAAAGTACATCAATTGTCGCCTTGCTGCCTCAGCACATTGCAGGTAACAAGTTTTGTTTCATTAAAACCTAGTTCCCATAAACTTATTTAACCTTTTGATATGGTATTATCATTTCGATATCTTAGATCTTTGTTCTTGCATTTTATTATATAGACCATGAGTAATCATAGAGGATGGATGTATTAGGGTTGGCGGAAGAATGTTGCGCCTTCTAATGAATGGGCCATTAATACTAAGGCTTTTATCAGTCGTGCTTTCTCATTATCGACCAACCGTTTTGTGAAATGTCCGTGCAACAAGTGTCGTAACTCTTTATGCAAGGAAAAGTTGGAGATGGAACGAGACCTTTGTATATTTGGTTTTATGCCAGGTTATGAAACATGGTATGAGCACGGTGAGTTGTACCATAGCAACGCTACTGTTGATGTGAGGGAAGATGAAACCGAGGATAAAATAGGTGACATGGTCGAAGCATTAGATCGTGAATGTGGTGCTGATGAATCTGTGGAAATTTTTGGACCCGAAGTAGAAGAGTTTTATAGAATTCTCTCAGCATCGCATGAAGAGTTGCATGAGCACACTAAAGTGTCTGTACTTGCGACCGTGACTCGGCTCATGTCTATAAAATCAAAGTATAATTTGTCGAACAAGTGCTATGATGATCTAAGCGACTTGATGTCGGACATTCTTCCGACAAATCATAAGTTGCAGAGACACATGTACCAGTCCAAGAAATTGTTGGCAGGGCTTGGTATGAAATATGAAAAGATTGATTGTTGTGGTAACAATTGTATGCTTTTTAGGAAGGAGAATGCCAATGCGACACATTGCTCAGTTTGTAAAAAGTAACGATACATTGAGATCACAAATGAGGACGGTGAATTAGTACGGACAAAAGTGGCAGCGAAACAACTTCATTACATGCCTCTTGCACCTAGACTGAAACGGTTGTTTCTATCTAAATCAACTGCTAAACACATGTGGTGGCATAAGTATGGTTTGCGTGAAACAGAGGGAGTAATGACACACCCATCTGATGCTCAGGCTTGGAAGGCACTGGACTCTTTTGATGCAGATTTCGCAAAAGATCCTAGAAATGTTCGTATTGGTTTGGCTACCAATGGTTTCACACCGTTCAACACTTCTGCAGCCTCATACTCATGCTGGCCAATGTTTGCTATTCCATACAACCTTCCACCTGCTATGTGTATGAAATATGATTACATATTCTTGTCTCTTATAATTCCCTGTCGTAAGCATCCAGGAAAACGTTTAGGGGTGTTTCTTCAACCGTTGATTGAGGAATTAAAAGAATTATGGACCGGAGTAGAAGCATATGATAGCTATAAAAAACAGAACTTCAACTTACGAGCTGCATACTTGTGGTCGGTTCATGATTTTCCTGCATATGGTGTTTTTTCAGGATGGAGCACACACGGTAAACTTTGTTGTCCAATCTGTGGTTCAGAGTCTGATTGCTTTAGATTTACTCATGGGGGCAAAGTGTGTTTTTTTTATTGTCACCGACGTTTTCATCCAGCAAATCACCCATTTAGGAGGCAAGCCAATACATTCGGAAAGATACTATTGTAACAAAGGGTCTGTCGAAACGATTGTCTAGTGGTGATATTGTTGAATGGCTCAATAAACTTGTCCCTACAGATGATTGGTTTGTTGGTTTTGGTCAGGAGCACAAATGGACTCATATATGCGGCTTATGGAATCTTCCTTATGCTAAGTCATTGTTATTTCTGCACAGCATCGATGTCATGCATCAGGAACGCAACGTAGCCGAAAGCATCATCAGCACATGTTTTCATTTGAAACAGACAAAAGATAATACGAAGGCTCGAAAAGATTTAGCGGAAATTTGTAATCGTCCAACCTTAGAAATCAGTCAAGATGGTAGTGGTAAGCAAAAAATGCCACGTGCTCTGTTTTGCCTTAAAGTTAAAGAAAAGAGAGAGGTGTTGAACTGGTTGCAACACCTGAAGTTTCCAGACGGTTATTGTGCTGGGTTGAGACGCACAATAAATCTTGAAAATTGGGTATTAAATAATCTTAAAAGCCATGATTATCATATAATAATGGAAAGACTTCTTCCAGTAATGTTTCGTGGATATGTGCATCAGGATGTGTGGAGAGTACTTGCAGAACTTAGCTTTTTTTATAGACAATTATGTGCTAAGGAAATTAAAGTTGAAATGATGAAGAAATTGGAAAAAGAAATACCTGCACTCATATGCAAAATGGAGAAGATATTCCCGCCAGGATTTATGAATGTAATGCAACATCTACTTGTACATTTGTCGTATGAAGCTAAAGTTTGTGGGCCCGTGCAATATCGATGGATGTCCCACATTGAAAGGACACTAAAAAAACTTAGAGCAATGGTTTTGAATAAAGCAAGAGTAGAAGGCTGTATTAAAGAAGCATTTGCTCTAAAAGAGGTAGCATACTTCTCAAGTACCTTTTTTTCAGACGAACACAATGTGTACGCTCCCACAATGCGGTACAACATAGATGAAGAAACTCCTTCCAGTAATCTAAATATTTTTGGATGGAAGGGAAAAACAGTTGGTGGCAGCAGTAGGCATGTGGTTTCAGAAGAAGAATGGAATTCATGTATGTTATACATGTACACAAATATTGAAGATATGGATCAATATTTTGTGTAAGTTTTTTTCAAGTATAGCAAGACTAGAAACCTCAAACTCTGGTAGTTGATATTCTAATGTAGGCATACTTTTATTTATACAGCAAGTTTGACAAACAATATTGGAAGTCCACGCGTCAACAAACAAGCAAACAATTAGATAAAATGCGACGTGATGGTCTTCATGGAGGATCTAACTTCGTCAATTGGTTTCGCAAGCATGTAACAATCTCTTCTTATATGTTACTTGTACTTTTCCTAGGTTAATATGATTAATGCAACTAATATTTTGTTAAATTTCAAGTGCATGGTCGATGCAAACATTCATGAGGACCTACGGCAACTTTCTCAAGGTACAATAACAGCAAAGAGTTTCGGTCGTTATGACGTAAATGGGTTCCGGTTTCGTTCAGCAAAATTTGAAGCAAAATACCCTCTTGCAGCCACGACAAATAGTGCGGTTGTGACTAGAGCATGTGATGCATAGGGACAAGAAATGAACTACTATGGGATAATTTAAAACATTGTGGAGTTTAAATTTGGCGGTTCTAAAGATCTTAGAGTTACTTTATTCCACTGTGAATGGTTTGATAATAACAGAGGAACATGACAAGATGAATTTGGTATAGTCGAGGTGAAACATGAAGAAAGACTTCGTGGATGTGATAATTACGTTCTTGCTCATCAAGTTGATTTGGTTTACTATCTACCGTATCCTTGTCCAAAGTTAAATGCTTGGTGGGTCGTTTATAAAGTTAATCCACGAGAACGTTTATATGCCCCAAGTGACGCTGGTTACCGAGATGAACAGGATGAAGTGTATCAAGAAGATGATGTCCCACTATCTTTTAACATCGATGATGGTATAGGACTCGATACATTAGTAGGTGATGTTGAAGACAATGAAGCGGCGGAGGTTCTAATGGCTAAAAGAAAGCGACCAAGAAGTAAAAAAGGAAAGGTTCGACAGAAGAAGAAAGTTGGTCGGCAAAACGCTATCGAAGAAACTTCGGATCATGATGAATTTTAATCCTGTAATATTTTTTATGCTACAGTTATTATTGCTTTTGTTACTTTATGTTTGTCGTATTTTTTCTTACCAATTTTTCTATTCAACAAGATGTCGCGTAGTGTGAAGAGTATCGCTAAGGGGCTTTTTGGCTCCTCAAGCAAATCTGGGGGGCCGGTCTGTAACCTCTTCTCGTATCCAGGACTCTCTTTTCTAGGGTAGTGCCTCAAATAATAGCAGACGAGAATCATTTAGAAGATGTATGGAAGAAACTAATGAACAGGTTTGTGTCTCTCTATTTCTATTGTATTATTCTAATTTTAGTATGTGAAACTTAATTTCTCTAACAACAGGTGCAACAGGATATTCAGGATCCGGATGGTCACGTGGAAAGTCAAGAAAATGTAGGGGAAGATGTTTCTGCACCGGAAGAACAACAAACAGCAGTAAGAGACTATATTCATGAGAAAGTTGAGAATGATGATGAGGGGGATGACGAGGAGGATGCTAGAGATATGGGAGATTTGGCACCATCTTTTAGATATCGGTCTACAAACTCTCTCCCGCTGGATGTGCCTCAACAACAGAGAATAAGGATCACTCCCATCGGTGACTGGTTAGTAATATATTATTTAGTAATAATTAGTGATATGAATTATTTGACAAATATAATATTTTGTTAACATGACTTGCAGGCAATGGGATGACTTGGATTGGGATGGCAAACGACACCGTAGGCAGCCTAATGCGGTGTTGGGTGCCATTTCTCATCACCATTATCCTGGTCTTGTTACTATCAAAGGCGAAGAAAAACCTGCAACAAATTGGGAGCACTACAAGATTGCTCCACATCCCGTGCATGAAAATGTGGCAGGAGCCGTCTGGCATGACTTTTGGGTATGATTTTCTAATAATTCATTATGTTTACTCGATAATATTTTTCTAATACATTAAATATTGTACTTAAAGGAATGATATCGCTTGCCCAATGATCATGACGCTGCCCTCGAGTCACAAACACATAAATTCTTTCATAAAGCAGCGCGCAAAGTGGTAAATGACATGATGTCTAATGCACGAATCACAGCTGTGTGCATGTATTACAAGGAGAAGCTTGGACAAATAATGAACAAGCGTCTAGGAGCTTCAAAAATTTACATAGAAGAGGATCAATACCGCCAGGTAATGATTCCTTGGATGGTTAAGTGTTCTGACGCTTATTATGCTTTTTTGTTCTTATTGGGCATCGAAGGAGTATAAAGATAAATCTATCTCAAAAAGAACGAACCGTGAAGCTGGTGGTCAAGTTCTTCACCGTTATGGTGGAGATGGTCATATTCGTCTTTCAAAGTGAATGGGGAGTTTAGTATATTTACATTTTGTTGATAGGTTATATGCTTGAAAACATTCATGGTTTTTAATATGTCCGTGTAGGCTGCAGAAAGTGGCGAGGAGCCATCTTTCATTGATACTTATATAAAAGGGCATAGAGGCATCCACGAAAATCAACTTTACACTCCGACAGCCACTCAAAACTTGGTGCGTCATATTACTTATGCTAATGATTCGACAAAATAATTGTAGTGTAGTTGGTTTACAATTATTTTTCCCGCAGGAGAAATATGCTAAAGAGGTGGTGAGACGTCACTGAGATGACTATGATTGGAGCAAGTAAGATGTCGACGTCGTTGCTTTGTACCAATCCAGTGGAGGAAAGCGTCACGGGAGGTGACTTGTACATCTCTTATTTCTTTATTCTCATACATAAATTAGTTTTCAATTGTGAATTTTATAATTATGATCGTAGGTATTCGATGTTCAATGGTATTATGAACTCTGATGTGGTTCTCTCGGAGTCACGGTCATTACAGAGTGGACAGAGTTCTACACAGTGATTGCGTTTAGAAAATGACTGTAGGTTAAGAATAGTGGAGGAACGCATGCGACAACAAGAAGAGTTTATAAAATCATAAAATGAATACTTCTTAAGTCTTGCAACATGGCAACAACAGATGCAGGTACGTTATTAAGAGTTGTAGTATTTATATAATCAATATAAAGAGGTTGTGCTAAACAGTTTAAAACAATTTAGGGATATTTTTCTCAACTTGGATTGCCTATCGCCATGCCACCGTTGCCGCCGCCTCCACAGTTTCCGACGTATCCTTCGCAACCGATGTCTACACCCCCTTTTACCGCAGGAACACAGGTATATATACTCGTTAGATTCTCTTTTTTATTATAAAATGGTAGTAATATTGTAACATGTCTCATTTTTAATTTTAAGGGATCATCGTCAATGCCAAGTAGAAATTTGCAAACTCCGTCTCCAGCGGGACATTACGGAGAAGACAACTCTATCGATCAATACTTTGCTCCTGGCGGTAGCAACTAGGTTAGTTGTTTGAATGAGATAAACATCTTGCCTAAGTGATTACTGTTCTGTGAGAGTAAATGGGATAGCATTATTATCTAATATCACATATTTTCACACTTGCAGTCTCGCTAAAGATAATACTACATGTTGCTGAAGGCGATAGGTTGACGGGCGATCAATTTGTTTTGTTTTTAATGTGTGTTGATGGTGGAAAATGAATGTACCAAACGATTGTAATAAAGCGTTTGTAACAATTGTGATGTTTGGTATTTTATATTAAATGTGTGTTAAATGTTTTCTATATGACATATGTTATTAATATTTTCTTTATTAAATGTGTGTATATATGTTTGTCAAATGTGTGAAATGTGTCGATAAATGGATGGTTTAGGCAATATGGGCACAATATTTTCGTGGGCCTCAAAAGAGCCCATGACAATATGGCCAAATTATTTTCGTGGGCCATTACAGCCCCACAAAAATATAACCAAATTAATTTCGTGGGCTCAACCAGGCCCATGAAAATAAAATTTTCGTGGACTCAGCCAGGCCCATGAAAATATTATTTTCGTGGGCCCAGCCAGGCCTACGAAAATATGTTATTTTTGTGGGCCCGTCCAGTCCCATGAAAATATTGTTTTCGTGGGCCTTTCTGGACCCACGAAAATATTATTGTCGTGAGCCTCGCAATGCCCACGAAATTAACTTTATTTTCGTGGGCCTAACCTGGCTCACGAAAAAAAGTTTATTTTCGACACTTTAATTTCGTGAGCCAGAGACACACGAAAATAATAAAAAACCCACGAAAATAAATATTGTCGTGAGCTTTACATCATGTATTGTGATGGGTTTCTGGCCCACGAAAATAGGTCGTTTTCCTGTAGTGCATGGCACCCAGGTCCCAACGTCCTGCTTCCCTTACTCTCCGCTCGTTCTCATTCTTCTTGCCATGTGTTTCATTTGCTACCTTTACTGGAGTAGTGTGCCTCTAGCCTATTCTTGCGAGCAGTTCCAACTACTCGACTTGTACCGAATCCTACACTATCTTAGCATTGCAGCAGCTAATTGAGGTTTACAAACCTAAGCCCAACCCAGGGTTTTGTTGGCTATGCATTTGGGTTTTCAAACAAGACTCTAATGCAAAATTTAAGTGGGTTCTCAAAGTAAGTTCTCAAAACAGTAAAATTTGTAAAAAGGCTAATGCAAACCGGAGCTTGCCTTGCTGCTGTTGGTCGTAGACTAGCTGTTCCTCTGGAGTGATGAAGTCTTAGACTTCGGGCTCCTCCTCAACCTTAGCGACTACATGAGATAAATACATATATGTATCAATTTGAACACATTTGAATTGAAGTTGAATTTTTGAGGACTATAAGTCTTACTAGACAGGCCAAATGACTCTGAAATTTTTACTGTGGTTTGGATACAACATAAATAGAGACTTGGCCAAGTTTCATTTGCAGCGAAGCCCATTTGCACAAATAATTTGAGCTCAGAGATCTCAATCCAACAAAATTTGGTTCACTCGATTTGGAGTTTCCTAGCCAAAGTTATGTGGGTTTGAAGTTTAACTAAATCTGAAAATCGGGGAAATGTTTAAAACACTGCACGTGGGTCCCACTCACAGTGCCTTCTTCAACCTCCCGCCAGCGCCCGAGCGCGCGACGCACAGCGATGGTGGCACGGCTCGTTCTCGGCCGTTACTGCCTAATTCTCGACATGGTTTCTTCCTACGTGACCCTTGGAGCATGGCGCACACGTCGGGCAACTTCTCGCGCCTCGACATCGCTGGGAACGTAGTCGGCGATTGTGGCGGCGGAATTGAGCTTGGGTCCGACGGTGCTAGCTCGTCTCGGCGGTGAACAAGATCAACCAACGGGTCACAAAGCACCACTGGGGCACGCGGAAGCTAACCCTGCCCTCCTCTTGACCAGAGATCACCGGGAAAGTAGACTTCACCGGCGACCCGAGCCGTTTTTACCGGCGGTGGCCAAAATAAGGTGCTCTGCTCACAGGGTTGATCATTATCGCTAGGATTTGGCTAAGGTAACCATGAGGTGCTATTCTAGCTTCAGCTTGACCAGGATCTCCAGTAATCAAGTGATCGAGATGAATTTTGGGTTTTGGTTCTCGGTGTTCTATACGATGATCATCGGGAAAAATGAAATTCCGGCCAACCGGCGATAAGATGGAGCTAATAGACTTTGATGCTACACTCAGACACCAGTTGGCTGCGCCTTAGAAGCTTGGAGCTACCAGGGCGACGGTGACAAGTCGGAGGCGCTTCGGAGTGAATCGGGAAGTGGAAGATCGGCTCGGAAAAGCTCGAGGGGAGCTGATCACAAGCAACTGAGGGTTGGAGCACGTCGAGCAAAGGTCGTCGGTGCCTTTTGTGGCCTCAGCTTGCGGTGGGAGGGACAGGTTGGGCCGGTCGACATCGAGATGGTGGGTCTCGGTGTGCGGCGTGTTTTCTGTGCGGGAGAACATCGGTACACCGATGATATCCGTCTGTGGAGGCTTGGGCACGGAGATAAGAAGACAGAGGAGCGACTCGGTGGCCAGAGGCGGCAATCATCTGGTGGCAAGCTGCCCTCGCCGTGGCGACCGCTCGATCGCGCCTGAGAAACCGAGTAAACAGAGATGGAGTCGATTCACTTCGGCTATCACACTGACAGTGGGTCCCACCACCATTTTAACCTCTGAAATTAACTTTCTCCCACTGCTCTAAACAGTAGTTCCACTAATAGCCTCTGAAATTTGAATTAACTACCAAATTCCCATTTGAAATTGATAGAATTCAAATTGTGAAGTGTTCGAATATATTTATACTACATATGCAGTTTGAAATTCAAATTGAATTTGAATTTGCTAAAATTGGCTCATGTCAAGATCAACTCCAAAGGAGTGAAAATTGGTGTGTGAGCTCAAAAAAATTTGCCGAGTGTTAATATGAATCCCACTTTTGAATTCATGCGATGAAAGGAGTTTGAATTTGAATTTGAGTCCAAACTAGCCGCTTTCTTATTATACCCAAAATACCTCAAAAAGGTTTTAGATTTGGGTGAAACTTGGCATATTCCTAGCAAGGTGTAGGAGTTTTTCATATGCTCAACATTTATATGATGCATGTGGGAAATACCACTTTTGCATTTTGTGAGTTCATCCTCTAATGACAATATTGATTGTGGTTACATGCTCTTCAAAGGTGTTCATGAGTTTTTGTCAAATGAGGTGTGTGGTGTGATGAACACTTTGGATGTGTGCAAAAAAATAGGCCCTTACATTCCTTCCCCCTTAAATGAATCCCGTCCCGAGATTCTAAGGTGAAAATGAGAGAGGACAGTGGAAAATAACTGTATGTGCGACGCGAAAAAGTCGGGGTAATTAGTGCGAAGAAACCCTTCGCTCTCCCATGTCGCATTTTCTACGGAGTGATTACTCCATAGAACTTTGTAGAACCACAACGTACAGTTGTGTGTGGTTCGGGCCTTTTCATCAATTATCTGAACCGGTTCCTCCCGATACGTGAGATCCGGTTTCAGTTCTTCAATATCCTCCAGCTGAATGGTAGTTGATAGCTTAAGACACTTCCTCAGCTGAGAAATGTGAAAGACGTCGTGCACACCGGAGAGTGTCGTCGATAATTCTAGCCGGTATGCAACTGGCCCACATCTTTCAACAATCTGGAATGGACCGATGAATCGGGGTGCCAACTTTCCCCTAACCATGAATCTGTTCACGCCGTTCATTGGAGACACACGTAGATACACGTGGTCCCTGACTTCAAAGTGTAAAGGATGTCTTCTCCGGTCCGCATACTGTTTTTGTCGGGATCGGGCGGCTTTTAGGTTCGCTTGAATCAGCCGAACCTTTTCCTCCGCATTGTTGACAAGATCAATCCCGAAGGTGACCCTTTCGCTAGACTCACACCAATTCAGTGGTGTGCGGCATTTTCTCCCATATAGCGCCTCATAGGGCGCCATCTTGATGCTGGCTTGGTAACCATTGTTTTTTGAGAACTTGGACAACGGTAAGTGATCATTCCAATTCTTACCGTGGTTGATAGCACAAGCTCGTAACATATCCTCTAGAATCTGATTTACCCGCTCGGTTTGCCCATCCGTCTGTGGGTGGTACGCTGATCTATGGATCAGCTTCGTCCCCAACGCAGCATGTAGCTGCTCCCAAAAACGGGACACAAATAAAGTGACCCAATCTGATATGATGGTGCGGGGTACGCCGTACAAGCATAAGATCCATGAGATGTACAATTCAGCATACTTCTTGGCATTGTAGTTAGAGTTGACCGGGATAAAATGGGCTACTTTGGTGAGCCGGTCGACGATCACCCACACGGAATCATGCTTCTGAAATGTGGCGGGTAAACCGACGATGAAGTCCATGCTCACATCCTCCCACTTCCAAGCAGGAACGCCCATTGGTTGTAGCAGTCCCGGTTTTCTCATGTGGTCTGCCTTCACCCTTCGAAATGTATCACACTCGGACACGTACTTTGCGATCTCCCGCTTCATCCGTGTCCACTAAAACTTGTTTCTGAGTTCTTGATACATTTTGTTGCTGCCGGGGTGAAAAGAAAACTTTGACAAGTGAGCCTCATCAAAGATTTTCTTCCGTAACTCCGGGTTACGGGGTACGACGATCCGGTCCTTGAACCATAGGACGTCGTCTCCATCTTTCCAGAAACATTTCAGCTCCCCACTGTCTACACATCTCCGCGAATGCGATATGCCCTTGTCATGTTTCTGAGCTGCCGCTATCTCTTCACGGAGGGTGTGGATCAAAGCTAAGTTGTAGAGAGCTCCATGTGGAATCACATGCAATGGTGGCTCGCTCTCTTCCAACTGTGTGATGGTCAGATTGTTGACTTGTGACTTGCGACTCAGCGCATCCGCCACTACGTTTGCCTTGCCGGGGTGATAATGGATCTCTATTTTGTAATCCTTTATCAACTCTAACCATCTTCGCTGCCTCATGTTCAGCTCCTTCTGAGTGAATATGTACTTGAGGCTTTTGTGGTCGGTATATAAATGCACGAGGTTACCGAGTAGGTAGTGCCTCTACATTTTTAGTGCGAGTATCACGGCAGCATGCTCTAAGTCATAAGTTGGATAATTCTGCTCATGGTTTCTGAGCTGCCATGATCCATACACGACCACTCTTCAGTCTTGCATCAGCACACATCCCAGCCCAATGCCGGATGCATCGCAGTACACATCGAACAGTTTTTTTGTGTCTAGCTGCGCCAAAACCGGTGCTGATGTTAGGTGCTTCACTAATGCCTTGAACGCTGCTTCACATGCTGGACTCCAAACATATTTGGTAGCCTTCTTCAGCAGCTCTGTCATAGGCTTGGCAATCTTTGAGAAGTTTGGAATGAACCTCCGATAATATCCCGCGAGTCCGAGGAAACTCCGTACCTTGTGAACAGTTCTCAGAGAATTCCAATTCAGCACTTGTGTGATCTTACTCGGGTCTACAGCGATACCCTCTGCTGAGATAATCTGCCCGAGAAAAGGTACCTGCGATATCCAGAACTCACACTTGCTGAATTTCGCGTATAGTTTGTGATCCCGCAGCCGTTGCAAGACTATACGCAGATGCTTCGTGTGTTCTTCCTCCGACTTGGAATATACCAATATGTCATTGATGAAGACCATGACAAACTTGTCCAGCTCCGGCATGAATACCAAATTTATCAAGTACATGAAGTGAGCTGGAGAGTTGGTGAGGCCGAAGGACATGACCAGGTACTCATAACGTCCAACCTCGTCGAGAAAGCCGTCTTCGGAATATCCTCAGACCGTATCTTAATCTGATGGTACCTAGATCTTAATCCATTTTGGAAAAGATCTTTGCTTCGACCAACTAATCAAACAACATGTCGATCCGTGGCAACTGGTACTTGTTCTTGATGGTTACACCGCAACGTCTCGTCTTTCTTCACAAATCATGCCGAACAGCCCCATGACGAGGAGCTCGGCCTAATAAAACCCTTCCCCAGCAGGTCCGTTAACTGCGTCTTCAGTTCAGCCAATTCCTTGGGCGCCATCTTGTATGGACTTCGGGATATTGGCATAGTTCCTGGTGCAAGTTCAATCATGAATTCCACCTCTCGGTCGGGCGGCATCCCCGGTAAATCATCTGGGAACACGTCAGGGAACTCACAGACTACTGGAATGTCTTCCAATCTGCTGGTGGTGGATTGGTATACACTTGGAAGTTTTATTTCTAGACTATCCAGAAATAGAGTGAGACTCGTGCACATCTGAGTGCAAATGCACGACTCGGAGGACGGTGTCTAAAAGAGCGCCGTGGCGGGTTAACCACAACATCCCTAAGATGACATCGGCCTTCTGTCCCTCTAAAACTATGAGAGACGTAGGGTATACTCTACCCTCTAAGCATAATGGCGCTTTTGGAACCATCATTTTTGCTGAAATTTTCCCACCTGGTGAACAAATCAAGTATGGACTTTCGGTGGTAGTATTTGCAAGCTGTATTTAGCAATGAAAGCTTGGCTAATAAAACTGTGCATGGCGCTTGAATCAAATAATACTATGGCAGGATGCTGGTGGAGTTGGAACATACCTGCAAGGATTGGCTCTCCCTCCGGCACGTCCTCTATGACGAGTTGGTGGACGGTGCCGGGCTCCGGATTTGCCCGCCGAGCATTAGTTGGGTTCCGGGGCTGATTCCTCTCCGGAAACTGTGGTGCCACTCTGCCGCCTTGCCTCTCAGGACAGTTGTTGGCGAAGTGTTCTGGGCGACCGCATTTGAAGCATGTGGCTGCTGTCTGGCCCGAGCTTGGGGGATGAAAGCCCAGCATGCGCTGCTGAGGTGCAAACACACGAGGCATCGCCCGCTGCTGCTGTTGTTTCTGCGGAGGTGGTGCTGGTAGTGCCGGCCTGAATGCCGGTGGAGAATACGGCCGACTGCGGAATGGCATCAGCCTCTGTGGTGGCTGCCAGCGCTGACCCGATGGTGAGCGATACACCATCCGGTATTTTTGAGAAGGACCACCTCCCTCTCCGCTGCTCTGCAGCGCGCTTCGCTTCTTCTCCGATGTTGCTAATTCCTTGCCGGAGTCCTTTTGAACTCTCGCAGCATCAATAGTATCTTTGAGGCTGCCGCGATTGAACATCGCCAGCTTGTCCTTCAGAGCGGGTTAAGCCTCTGGTAGAAATGATCCCACCGCTTCTCGTCTGTATCGGCGTGATAGGAAGCATAGAGTGCAAGATCATTGAACGCCCTGGAGTATTCCAGCACGTTCCTGCTTCCTTGCTGCAGGCGAAGGAACTCCTGCGTCTTCTTCTTCATAAGACCCGATGGTATGTGATAGGCCCTAAAGGCCATCCGGAACTCCGCCCAGGTCATAAATTGCTCGGTGGGTTGCGAGGCACAGTAGTTTGCCCATCAATCGCTCGCGGATCCTTGAAGCTGCTGGACCACGAATTAAGTCTTGCACTGCTCACTCACTTGGAGCAGCCCGAACTTCATCTCCATTGTGCGGAGCCAGTTGTCCGCATCGAGGGGTTAATCCGCCCTTGAGAATACCGGGGGATGAGTAGCCAGAAATTGGAGTAGAAGCTTTGTTGGCGCTCCACACGATCTTGACATCTCGCCGGCCGAGACGTATTCGCAATAAGCGTCTGCAGCAACTCTGTGTGCTGCTGATGAGAACCCGCCATAGCCGCAACGATGTCGGCCAATGTAACCGTTGGCGGTGGCGGTTGTTGCTGTTGCTGTCCCGAGGAATCCTCGGGAGGCTGTTGGGAGGCATCTCCCCCCTGACTAAAATCCCCAACGTCTGGGTTGGCACGAGTGCGAGTCATTCTAAAATTCAAAACAGCAGCTATCAGCACAAGTCATACTTAAAATTCCATATGAAACAGTAGGTATTGAAGTTACACATGAATAACTTGCACAACATCCAAATATATTGATAAAGCATAAACTTTACACAAGATACATTATTCTCAGGTCTCCGATAAGTCATGCTCATGTCGTCACTACCTATACATGTTCTTCTGTCTACACGACATGTCATCGATTACAAAAGTTTTTCCTACACCACCCTCGCTGCCCTACTTGGCAACGGTAACTCACTACTCGGAGTAGAACTCGACCTCCTGTGGGTCGTCCTCCTCCGCTACCTCTGCTGGTGGCTCGGTGTCCATGACCTCCTCTTCCGGTTCAGGTTCCCCCATCGCCCGGATACCCAAAACCACGGGTACAGCACCTACCATCGGTGGGCCCATTACCGTTGGTACGAGGTCCTGCAATGCATGCACTTCGTCCATGGCCTGGTTGTAGTCCTATTCCCAGCCTTGCCCCTCCTCAATAGAGTCATCACGCTCTTGAGTTAGGACCTCATTTTGCTGGGTCAAGGCCTGCACTTGCTGTTGCAAAGCCGTGATGTCGACGTGGATTTTCTTCTTTGCCTTCTTCAGATGATGCAACTGATTGTGTTGTTCTTTCAGTCGCTTTATCGTCAGAAGGAGAACATTGCGGAGTGCGCTGTGAGCACTCTCGAAATGGTCTCCACGGCTGGTGCTCTCCTTGAGCTTCACAGCAAGACAATCCGTATGAACAGCTTGGCTGTCCATCATGGCTTTTTCTGCCCTCAACTGGAGGCTGAGGTTCGCCTCGGTGGGGTTGTACCTTGGGCAACCCAGATCTGTTGCCTCCATGTACCTTTCCCTCCACACATGATTAGCTCGTCCCTCCGCCAGAACGAGCGCGTATGGAGTACCCTCCATAGCTCTCACGTGTAGTTGGCAGAAACGTGAAAGGGTGTCGCGGGCTGCCACTTGCCACATTTCCTCCGGCTGTCTACCTCTAACCGTGACGGTGAACGGTGCCCACGTCTTTTTCCCCTCCTTGCCTTCTTCCTTGGCATGGTACTTCTGCATCTCGATGTAGCCGAAATATGGAAGCATTAGCCTCAACACTTCCGGATAACCGCTGCGGTGAGAACAGTGGGAAACCACCCACCCGTTCTCCAATTGTCTAGCCGCTGTCATCTGTAGAAAAATATTTGAAAATAGTCAAATATTCATTTCAATGGTAATTCATTGAGTTATAACATAAAACATGTCATTGAACTCACAAAACTTGGAACACAACTCAAACTTAGAACAATTTGATTGCTGGTCTGCTGCCCAAACTGACAGCCCTGACCAGTTTCCATTTCAACCTGATTTAGACCATGCTAAAGGCAAAACCAATTCTGAAGCTAAACATCAAAGTCAAAACTAACTTCAATAGCTTTCCAGAAAGTATTTACTTGGCCTAAGATATGTCCTTGTTCAAACGTTATGAGATGTAAAAGTTGACAGAATTTCTGGAGAAATTGGATAGCACCTCCCTGCTTGAGGTACTGATTTGATCCAAGAATTCCAGTTAATTCTACACAAAATTCGACAAGATTTCTGTTACAAAGCTGTAACCCATCTAATGAAATTTTCAGAACTACCTCATTTTCTATGTTTTTATTTTTATGCAGGATGTTATGCTCAATTTACAGAGAGTTACAGAGAGTATTTGCTCTGCCCTGTTTCCTGGACAGTTTCAACTCTACTGTATTTTTCAACTGGTTAAGGGATGAAACACCTATGGACATCAATAGAAAACTTGTAAAGATCTTCCAAAGCTTTCCAGAAATGTATCATATGATGTCAACCTCGAAATAACTCAACCTCTAACCTCTGATTATCTTCAGCCTTATTTCAGCTGAAAACAAAGGACACTGTCCTTAGTATTCTATATGTTGAAAACTTATTTACTTTGAACATCCTGATTAAGGGAAGGAGTTACATCAAAATTTTAGTGCTCTGGATCAAACCTTCAAGTTTTACAATGAGGTTTCTCATTTAGTGGGGTGTGACGTCGAAGCGTCACCAGTTCATGTCGGTACTATGTTTCTCACAAAGAAAAATCTATTCCGGACTTAGCCGGCTTCGTTAGTTCAGTGGCACTAAACATCTCTCGCACATGGATGCTACAAGTCTACCGATTCGTGGTCAGACTACCTGCAGATAAACCACTCAATCATCAGGTCCAGCTGCACACCGAACCCGGTCCCAATACAGTTCATACAACCGTCCGTCATCACTCGCACGGTTGTTCTCAAGCCAAACACGCCTTGAGCTACATGTTCACGTTACTAACCACGTGACGGGGTCTCCCAAACTTGCCCGTAGCATGCTAGGGAAGGGCGTTGCTTGAATACCCCAAACGACATGCAGAGTCGTAGAGGATATTAAAGCGGGCCGGGTTACCTACCACCCGTGAGGCTCCACCCTTCAGCTTGTGCGCACTGGTGGACAGAGCTTACATGCACCCCCCCCAAGACACATGACATCCCGAGATACATGATTTTCTGACATAAACAAATATGTTAGTATTGCCACTTTCTATACACTAATAACATCCTTATATGGGCTACTAACTCGTTCCTCACTTAGTTTTTGAAAAAGATGACCTTTTTAGTCCGTTAAACCTCAAGCAAGCTCTGATACCACGCTGACGAGGCCTCACGGCCTCGTCAAGCCAGGATCACGCTGAGGGGTGCTGCGTTGCACAGCACCGGTTAACGCACATCAAAGATACAAAGTGAAAGCAAAGTTTTATTATATAAATGAGTTTATGAACATTTATACAACATAATACGTTCAGTCTACACTCACGGGCATAGACTACAAACTGAGTTCATGTTCAGCCCGTGAACGTGTAGCCGCTAGCACACACGCACACTAACACGGAGGCGTGCACGACTCCCACTCGACGGGGTTTCCCTCTTGGGGTTCCGTCTCCTCCTCGGGAGTCCCTTCCTCATAACACCCTGAAAAATCTTCAAACACAAGAAGTGAGCACGATGGCTCAGCAAGTCTGACCCGTCCCTCCTATATATGAAACTTCTACATGAGGGATCTCAGGGTACATGAGGCAAATAAGCTGCAAAGGACTCCACTAATTATTTGTACCTTACTTTCAAGTTTTAGCAACATGTTGTGGAGAACCTCACGCTAAGGCACATGAGAGAGCCACAATCAAACAAGAAACACATTTCTCTCATGTACTTTGCCCAAGGTTGAAAAGAACATTAATTAGCTCTAAACTACAGCAAATCATTAACAATCAATGTATAGCTTTCAATCAGCAACTCTTACATGACTCTAGCCTGTTCTTTCTATGTCACGGTACAGTGAACAAGTGGTACTCACTGACCGTGAGGGACGGCGATTATAATCGATTTACACCTGCAGGGTTACCCGAATAACCCGTCAAGTACACCCGTACTCGATGTTGCCTAAAGCAACCATCACGGACGTCGTATGCGACCATATTTCACCCATAAGCCAAGTGTTGAGCCAGTCCAATCATACCAAGCAAGAGGTCTCTGCGCGCGCATCTGTAGTGCCTTCAGCCGATTTACTCCTCAAGCTCTCAACCTACCCTTTGAACGACCAGCTATGCCTCAACACCCAGCTACCCGAGATACATCGGTTTCCCAGTTCCCATATATCAGGTAGGTCTTCGGTACTGTTCTAGCTTGTTCAACAGGCCCGCACACAACTTGGTCCTCAATCGACACAAGCGGAGCTATGGCACCCAGGCCACAACGTCCTGCTGCCCTTACTCTCCGCTCGGTCTCATTTTTCTTGCCATGTGTTTCGTTTGCTACCTTTACCCGAGTAGTGTGCCTCTAGCCTATTCTCTCGAGCAGTTCCAACTACTCAACTTGTACCGAATCCTACACTATCTTAGCATTGCAGTAGCTAATCGAGGTTAACAAACCTAAGCCCGACACAGGTTTTTCTTGGCTATGCATTTGGGTTTTCAAACAAGACTCTAATGCAAAATTTAAGTGGGTGCTCAAAATAAGTTCTCAAAACAGTAAAATTTATAAAAAGGCTAATGCAAACCGGAGCTTTCCTTGCTGCTGTGGGTCGTAGCCTATCTGTTCCTCTGGAGTTATGAACTCTAAGACTTTGGGCTCCTTATCAACCTTAGTGACTACATGAGACAAATACATATATGTATAAATTTTAATGCATTTGAATTCAAGTTGACATTGTGAGGACTATAAGTCTTACTAGATAGGCCCAATGACTCTGAAATTTTTACTGTGGTTTGGATACAACCTAAACAGAGACTTGGCCAAATTTCATTTGCAGCAAAGTGTAAAAGTCCCAAAACATGTACATGAATAAAACTAAAGTTTGAGTTCATATGTGTGGAAAAGACATGAAAAATGGGACTTGCTAAAACTTTTCTTCATGCAAAGTAATACATGGATGACCATCCAAAATGAGGCTCACATTTTTATTTTAAAGGGTTGAACCAATAAGGATTTAAATGCCTCTTTGCATGCAAGTTTAAAAATCATATTTGAAATTGAAAGTTCACACTATGGTGGACAAAACTTTGAATAAACATGCAGCCCTATGGATGGAAATTGTGGGAAAAGTGTATCACAAACTTTCATTTGTAGGGTGGGCTCAAAAAGGAGTTAAAGAGAAGCATTTTCAAATTCTAACCAAATTCCAATTTGTCATGCAAATTCAAACTGAATTTGGAGAATTTGAATTCTAGCCACCTTTCAAAACTCAGAATTTTGGAGTTTGAGAAGATCAACTTGAGGATATCTTTGGGGGAGAATGTTGGGTGGAGCACACATGTCATAGACTGAAAATGGGAGAAACTTGCACACAAAGCATAGCCCTGTCTTCAGTCAACCGAGCTGTTTTCACCGTGGAGCCACCGGGAGCATCGGCAGCGCCACCAGCTGCTTCGATTTTCCACGCGCTGGCGCCCAGGGCGGTTTCATCGTGCCTCAACGTGGTCCTTACCGCCTCAAACCGAAGCAAAGATCATTTGCCTTCTCCTCCTTGCGGGCGACGCTGAACAGAGCCGCTTCCTCCCCTCCGCTGCTCGGCCCGATCGGAAGAACGGCAAAACACTCACACCCTTCCCTTCCCGAGCTGCTAAACCACACCCTGAGCTCCGAACACACCTTCCCAACCCGGAAACAAGCAAGCTCCGGCCTCCTTTGCCTAAGAACAGCTTCCCCGCCGTGACCTAACTCAAAACCGGCGATCGGCTTCACATGGACAGACCACTACGGTTGTTTTCAAGCTCCATCAAGCACGGCCACAGGAGCGCGCTGTGGTGGTGCTGCTCTCAACCAAAGCTCGAGCCGGACCGTGAAACATCAACGATGAATTTCGGAACTTTGCTCCGGCGAGTTTCACCCGAGCGGCCGGTACAGTTCCTTAAAATTTCTACTCTCTGATCCTACTTAGGTTATCAAATCTTGCACATAGACGCTGAACTAGCCGGCGATCATTTTCCTTTTAGCATCCGTTGCATGAAACCGGCTAGGAGCGACGGATTTTGAGCTCGATCAAAGGCGTTCATGGCGGACATGATCGGTCACACGGTGCCGACCAACTTGCAGCCATTTTCGAACACCGTTGAGGACTTGTCGAGCTTCCTAGAGGTGTACTGATTCTGTAGAGCTATTTGGTCGAAGTTTTGACGGGTTAGAACCCCCGGCCGATGGAGGCGATCCTTAACCGAGGCCGCCGCACATCGCCGAGGTAGCTCCGGTCGCCGGCAGCCTAAAATGACCCCGCAGCCGTGTTCCTCGATGTCGATAACCCTCTGGCGGTGAACTTCAGCTCGTGCGGTGGCCGGCAGCGGCGATCCGGCGAGCACCAGTTCTGCTCCGGCGAGGGGAGGCGGCGCGCGCGCTGGGAACTGGCGGGAGGTTGAAGAAGGGATGGGTCTCAGCTGTCAGCGGCTCAAAAATTTAAATCCCTGATCGGCTGTGGCTAGGATCCAGTGTGCTGGCGCACTGAAAAGCTGTGGCCCGGTTGTGTCCCATTTCTGAATGGCTGGCATTTAAATAAGCGGGCCCAGTGGAGTTTTCTGTAGGAAAATAATTCCAGTGATGGCTCAAAATTTGGGAAAACATAGCTCCTTGTAGAAACCTCCAAATTGGGTCATTCCAATTGGGTTGGATTCATCATTCAGAGTTCTATCCAAATATGAACTCAGGTTTGTATGAAAGTCAATATTGTATTCTGGAAAATTCTTTGAAGACTTTCTGAAAAAGAGTTATTGAGGGAGTTTGGGTTATCCAAAACTCCTCAAATTTTGCCAGAATATTCTTTAGCATAGTATTGACCTTATTGCAAATTTTCAGCTCATTTGAAGATCATTTGAGTAGGAATTGGCTAACAACAATATGCTGTGTTCATAAGAGTCCAGAAACATTTTCAGAAAATGTTTCCCACTTCTAAAATCTATTCTGGGCAATCCCTAGCTCTACAAATCATAGGAAAATTTAGGTAAGCTCTCTGAGGCATACTTGAAATTGTAGTTCTCTTAATTGGGCATGAAAACTCTCATTACTTCAGAATTAATTCTTTTGATTAGAAATGCTTAAAGAATTGTTCTGGAAGAACTACTGAAGAAAAAGATCTGAATTTTGGACCAAATTACCTTCATGTGACCTGGAACTCACATGTAAATTATCAGCTCATGTTGAGCCCTTGAACTCCCTGTTCTTATTCTCCATACTTATGTATATGTGGATATACATAAGGGACATTATGAGAATTATGGAGAACACAATTTAACTCCACATTAGCTGCAATTTGGCAAGCTAAATCCCTAGGTAATATAGAACCTGCTGTAAAAGTTTTGAGGCCATTGGAGTTCATGTTATTCAGTTGCATTCAAATCTTTTCAGCTCATCTATTATGTTCATTAGGGAAAGTGATTAGTGTATAGCTAAAACACTACGATCAATTTAGTCATTTCTGTTTTTTTGCACAACAGAGGCAAATCAAGCCATTCCTGGCTATTCCACACAACCTCTGTTCCTAAAAACTTCATTCTATAACTTCTTTCCATTACATTCTATAAAACTTGTGCATATGCATTTCCATAGGAACCACAACGAAGGGGATTCAAAGGAGTGATTCATTGAAGTGGATCCAGCTCCGGAGAATCAAGGGTGGATCAGCAAGGACACTAACTGATTATATACGACTACCCTGCAAAACAGGCAAGCTCCGGTTTGCATTTAACAACTGTTAAGTTTTTATTTTGTATTCACTTTCAGTTAAGATATGAAATGTGCATTAGGTCTAGTGTTTGATACTCCTCTTGCATAGCTAAATGACCCATTGAGTATGGGGTAGGTGTCTTTCACTGTGTAGAACTGCCGTGCTTAAGTACGGTTCGGTAGAAGTCGAGTGGTGAGATGCTACTCGCATGTTCAGGAACAACAGGGGCATACGGGGTTGGTTCATAAATGAATTAGCAAGTTAAAGTGGAGACCGGAAGGTTGTAGGGCAGCATGACATAGGGGCCTGGGTGCTATAGACCTGTACTTTTTGGTCAAGGCCCGATCTGTATGCGGCCCTGTTTAACAAGTTTGAGTTGTGTACCGGTCTCATGCTGGTATTATGGCACCCAGTAAACTGATGTACCTCGGGAAGCTGTCGTTGGGACTTTTCGGGTCACCTCAGGCGGACGGCCGGTGTGCAGTATGTGCGTAACATTCTCATGACATCTCATTTCGGCAGGTGCACCATGATAGTGGCTACTGTACGGGGCGACTTGATTGATTCAACGGGGATGAAACGGGAGAAAGGCTGCCACGTATAACGTCAGTGATGGTTGCTGTAGGCAACGTCGAGTACGGGCGTACGTGTCGTGTAGTCCGGGTGTTATTGAGTCGAATCACGGTCGCTCACGGAATGGATCGAGCATACTTGTTCTCACAGTCGTGACGTAGTAAGAACTTGCATGAGAAGGAACTAATCACATTGATTTGAAGTTTCATACTAGCTTTGTATTGGATCTTGATGAATAGACTATTGCAAACTCGATTCTTTTATGCCATGAGCAATTTACATCGGTGGAAAGCGTTTCTTATTTAATTGTGGACTCCCGATGTGGCGTGCCCAAGGTTACTTAAAATTCTGCAATCAATACCTGAAAGTAAGGATTCACTTTTAGGCGAGTTTAATTATGCTTATTCCATCCTATTTTAGGTTCATAACCTCACATAGAGTTTCCTGTTTAGGGTGACGGTTAAGTCTTGCTTAGCGTTGTGCTCACGGATGCTATCCGAGTTGTTTTGCAGGTTTGACTTCATGCTTATGAAGGGATGCCAATGAGACTCGGGAACCTCCGAGTGCTTACTCAAAGAGAATCCTCGCCGCTACAGATTGTCTTCGTGTTGCTAGTAAGAAACGTCCACGGGCTGGGTGGTTTCTTTGTTGCTAGTTTAGAAATGAGTCGTGAGAGTGATAGTCTTCCACTGTAGCTTATTTTGAGATAAGTATTTGTAAAACACTTTTGTACGCTTCCGCCATGATTTATGTAATGTGTTGTGTTTCTTCGACCCGTGTGCTGTCGGGTGCCGCATATCACGGCACCACCCGACGAGGTCCTGTCGAGGGGCGGCCCTCACAGAGCTGCGCTGGGAACAGAGCACGGATTGAGCATCATATTACGATAAAAACTTAGGATACGGTGAGATAACGGTACTAGGCCCACATAAGGACTACTATTAGCATATTATGAAGGTGGCAACCTAACCTATTTGTTATGTCAGAAAATTGTGCATCTCGGGACGTCTATGTCTTGGGGGGTGCACGTAAGCTCTGTCCACCAGTGCGCACAAGCTGAAGGGTGGAGGCCGACGGGTGGCAGGTAACCCGACCCGCTTTAGTATCCTCTACGACTCTTCATGTCGTTTGGGGTATTCGAGCAACGCTATTCCCTAGCGTGCTTTGGGAAAGTATGGGAGACCCCATCACATGGTAAGTAACGTGAACACGTAGCTCAAGGCGTGTTTGGCTTGAGAACACCTGGGCGAGTGATGACGGCCGGGTGTACAAACTGTTACGGATACCGGGTTCGGTGTGCAGCCAAACCTGATGATTGAGTGTGTTTTATGCAGGTACTAACCACGAAAACCTTAGTACGTGTAGAACATGTTTGCGAGTGACCATTTTAGTGCCACCTAAGGATAAGTATATGCCGGTGTAATCCGGTTAGGTTTTTCTTTGGTGAGGCAACGTAGTACCATCATATGTCTTACGGTGCATCGCCACCGTACTACACTGGATAGTCTTCTTTCCTATGAAGAAATCATTCATGACTAACTTTCAATCTAAAAATGGATGTTGGAAAGCACATATTAGATATTAAGCTCTTCGTTTGGACTAAGTTTCAAAGAAGAGACTTACTAGGCTTCTTTTGATCTAAGGAACAGAGTGCTCTGTTCTGGCAGAAATTTTTGCTGGACTTTGACAGAGCATAACTCTGTGTAGATTGACCCAATGAATATGCATGATACAGTTCTGGAAAGGTTCTTAAGTGCTCTACAACTTTTCTGTAGACCACCAGAGCAAAAATCAGACACCAAATTGGTTGAATATCCAGTTGAATGCCAACTGTTCAGAAAACAGAACAGCTGCAACCTTCTCTGGATGTTTCTGTACATTAGCCATAACAGTCTGTAGAAAAATCCCTAAGGGTCATATAATAAACCGTTGGAAAGGATATGAAATTTTCAACAATTTTGTAGTTCATAGTTTGTTCAGAATTGTACTCCAATTGTATGTAAAACTGTGATGAAAACAGCCACATACAAAGGAGATGCCGGCAAATTTTGTACAGAAATTCTATCAACTTTGAGCAATCATAACTTTTGATACAGAAAATATCTAGGGGCATATGAGTACTCGTTGGAAATATGCTGAAGTTAACTTGAACGTTGGTATTCAACTTGAGTTATGAAAATGCTGGTAACCGGATTAAAATCTGGGCTAAGTACAGAAAGGTCTGTTCTGTACAGAATAGGGGACTGATTATGTTGGCTTTAGGAAGATGTGTAAACATGAAATTTTGTTATGCTTTCATAAAGTTTTAGCATGTTCATGTTTTACATACTTTCACATACTGCTGAGATAAAATTTTGACTCCCCTCAAAATTATTCTTTTGCAGTATGGTGCACACTCATTCTCCGAGTAGGGCCGAAGGTTCTCGCCGAGATGGTGATGACTCGACTCCACCACGGGCACCGCCATCAACGGTATGGGCGGATGTCATGGCTCAAATGGTCGAGTCAAATAAAGAGAACACAAGACTACTCCAAGCCTTGGTACAACAAGGCTTACTCCAACGTGCACAACAGGACGTTCCACCTCGGAACGCCTATCTGGATTTCTTGGCGACACAACCGCCAATTTTCCCGGTAGCCAATGAACCAGTGGAAGCTAATCAGTGGCTTCGGGTTATGGAGTCAAAGTTTTGAGTGTTTGAGTTTGATGAGTATTAGAAGATATTATTTGCAGCTCAACAGCTCCATGGAGCCGCCGGTAATTGGTGGTTCGCTTATCTCGCCACCGTTCCGGAAGGCCATCAAGTGGAATGGACGGAATTTCATGAAGCATTCCGTGCTCGTCCCATTCCTATGGGTTTTATCAAGGCCCAACAGCAATAATTTAGGAACTTATAGCAGGGGGGCATGAGTGTTCTTGATTATGTCAAACGGTTCAACCTTTTGCCACAATCCTGCTTATGCGACGAGTGAAGCTGCAAGGTGTGACTACTTCTCTTATGGCCTGAGTGCCATATTAAAAGATAAGTTGGGTTTGTTCAATCCAGGCAGTTACACCGAGTTGATTAGCGCTGCCCTGCTGCAAGAACAAGCGACACTTGAGTGTCAAGCAGAGAAGAGGGACCGAGATGATGTGCAAGAACACACACCAGTTGTTCCCCGCAAATACCATGTGGTGTATCACACACCATCCGATGAACTATGGCATGCACCAGTAAGATCAAATCAGTACAGATTACCTGCTCAAGAATCATGTCTTGAAGCAACACCCGTTCCACAGCAAAGAAGGATACCTGTTGCATCATTTCTGCAGCCAAGTACATCAACTTCTCAATCACCAGTCAACGAAGAACCGGGGAAACCTCTGTGTTCTTATTGCCACCGTTCTGGGCATTTTAGGCAAGAGTGCCGGGAGAAGTTGCTGAACACCAGAAAACCATCATCATCAGGTGGTATGCCGCCACCTGTTCAAGTCAATATAACAGCATTGCAATCCGGGAGTGTGCAACATCTTGCTATTGAGGATGTCCTGGAGGGAGCACCGGGGTTAGCGGGCATGTTCACTCTCAAAGACGTGCCTCTGCTTGTACTTTTTGATTCCGGTGCAACCCACAATTTTATCAGCAAATCATGCGTGGATCAGCACCAATTATCCACCAGTACTCCCACAACGAGTTTTCTTATCCGTTCACCGGGAGGAAATATCTCTGCTAATCAGATTGTGTCCCGAGCAGCTTTGTGTTTGGGCGGAAAAATATACCCAACATCGCTGATTATGTTGGATAGGCAGAAGATAGACATAATATTGGGGATGTCATGGTTAAATCGTCACGGAGCCGTTCTCAATATCGGTAACCGGACTGTCCAGATTGACTCGCCGATTCACGGACAGCACACACTGTTTTTAGACAGCGAAGATCCAGATATGATAGAGGCCTACCACACGGAAGCACTTAAGCTTGAAGATATTCCGGTGGTACGTGATTACCCGACGTATTTCCCGATGATTTACCGGGTATGCCACCCGAACGGGACATCGAGTTCAAGATTGAACTGGCGCCGGGAACAACACCTATCTCACAAAGGCCTTACAAGATGGCACCTAATGAGCTAGAGGAGTTGAAAGAGCAACTAAATGAACTCATGAGCAAGGGTTTCATATGACCAAGTTCTTCACCTTGGGGTTGCTCAGTGCTGTTCGTTAAGAAGAAGGACGAAACACTACGGCTATGTGTTGATTACCGTCCTCTAAATGCTGTCACAATAAAGAACAAGTATCCTTTGCCCCGCATCAACATATTGTTCGATCAACTTGTGGGTGGAAAGGTGTTTTCTAAGATGGATCTTTGATCGGGCTATCATCAAATCAAGATCCTGCCGGAGGACATACTGAAGACAGCTTTCTCGACGAGATACGGACTCTATGAGTACCTCGTCATGTCAATTGGGTTAACCAACGCTCCAGCACACTTCATGTACTTGATGAATTCTGTATTCATACCGGAGTTAGATAAGTTTGTCGTGGTATTCATCGACGACATATTGGTTTACTCCAAATCTGTAGAAGAGCATGCTGAACATCTGCGCATCGTGCTACAACGGCTGAGGGAGCACAAGTTATATGCCAAGTTCAGCAAATGCAAATTCTGGATTAATCAAGTTCCTTTCCTAGGCCACATTATTTCAGCAGAGGGCATTGTCGTTGACCCCAGCAAAATGAACAAGTGCTGAAGTGGGGACCTCCCAAATCTGTCCACGAGGTACAAAGTTTCCTAGGTTTAGCGGGGTACTATCAGAGATTCATTCCGAGCTTCTCAAAAATTGCTAAACCAATGATGGAGCTGCTGAAGAAGGGCACTAAATACATGTGGAATGCAGCATGTGAAGCCGCATTCAAAACTTTGGTGAAACGTCTCACAACAGCTCCAGTTCTTGCTCAGCCAGACACGACGAAGCCATTTGATGTATACTGTGATGCATCCGGCATCGGTCTCGGCTGTGTTCTGATGCAAGACAGGCGTGTAGTCGCCTATGTGCCTCGTCAACTGCAAAACCACGAGCAGCATTATCCAACTCATGATCTCGAGCTTGCTGCAGTGGTGTTGGCGTTAAAGATGTGGAGGCATTATCTGCTTGGTAATCTTGTTCACCTCTACACCGACCATTAAAGCTTGAAGTATATCTTCACGCAGAAGGAGCTGAATATGAGAGAACGGAGATGGTTGGAGCTCATAAAAGATTATGAAATTGAGATCCACTATCATCCGGGTAAAGCGAACGTGGTTGCCGACGCGCATAGTCGAAAAGCCCATGTTCACAACTTAGCGATTGCTGAGTTGGAACATGAAGAACCAAGTCTCCATGTCATTCTGTATGGCGCGCTTTATAATCTCGCGCTCATTCCAACAATCCATGAAGAGATGTTTGAAGCTCAAAGAAGAGACAAAGGTATGTCTCACATACAGAGAAGACTAGACAACGGAGAAGTGAAATGTTTCCGGAAGGATGAGAGCGGTACAATATGGTTTAAGGACTGTATAGTGGTACCACGTAATATGAAACTCTGGAAGAAGATATTGGTCGAAGCCCACCTATCAAAGTTTTCCATTCATCCCGGAAGTAACAAGATGTACCAAGATTTGAAACAGAAATTTTGGTGGACGAGGATGAAGAGGGAAATAGCGAAGTACATATCCGAGTGTGATACGTGCAGACGGGTCAAGGATGATCATATGCGGAAAGCCGGACCGCTACTACCTCGGAAGATACCGGCATGGAAATGGGAGGATGTGAGTATGGATTTCATCGTCAGATTACCACTCACATCCCGGAAGCATGACTCAATATGGGTGATCATCGACCGGTTGACAAAGTCAGCCCATTTCATACCGGTGAACACTCATTATCGAGCAAGGCAATATGCGGAGTTATACATCTCCAGAATTATATGCTCACATGGTGTTCCTAAGACCATCATTTCAGATCGAGGTGCGCTGTTTGTTGCTCATTTTTGGGAACAGCTGCATGCCTCGTTGGGCACCAAGCTGATTAGGAGCTCCGCATATCACCCTCAAACCAATGGGCAAACTGAGAGGGTGAACCAAGTGCTTGAGGACATGTTGAGAGCGTGTGCCATCCACCACGGTAGGAATTGGGATGATCACCTACGTTGGCGGAGTTTTCATACAACAACGGGTATCAAGCGAGTATTAAAATGGCACCGTATGAAGCTCTCTACGGACAGAAGTGTCGCACACCGCTAAATTGGTGTGAGTCCGGTGAAAGAGTTCTGTTTGGGGTTGATCTTGTGAACGAAGCCGAAGACCGAATTCGGTTGATACAAGATTGAAGGCTGCACAATCCCGACAGAAGAGCTACGCTGATCAACGGCGTACGCCATTGCATTTTTACATCGGAGAGCACGTATATCTTTGTGTATCTCCGATGAAGGGAATTCACCGGTTCGGTGTCAAGGGGAAACTCGCTGCCCGTTTTATTGGTCCTTTTGCTATCACGGAGAAGTGCGGACCCATAGCCTACCGGCTGGAATTACCGGCAAGTCTAGCGGGTGTTCATGATGTATTTCATGTTTCACAGCTGCGGAAGTGCCTCAAATTCACCGCTGCTGTCCACACCAAGGAAATCTACGAATTGAAACCGGACCATACTTATACCGAGCGACCGGTTCAGATTTTGGATGAAAAGACCTGTGTAACCCAGAACCGGATGATCAGATTTTTCAAAGTACTGTGGAGTAATCACACTACGGAAGAGGCAACGTGGGAAAGTGAAGATTACCTCTGCACCAACTATCCGGAACTTTTAGCTTTGTACGGTTTGTAATTACCTCTCCCGTCTCGTTCTGCTATTGTAATCTCGGGACGAGATTCTTTTAAGGGGGGAGGAATGTAAAAGTACCAAAACATGTACATGAATACAACTAAAGTTTGAGTTCATATGTGTGGCAAAAACATGAAAAATGGGACTTGCTAAAATTTTTCTTCATGCAAAGTAATACATGGATGACCATCCAAAATGAGGCTCATATTTTTATTTGAAAGGGTTGAACCAATAAGGATTTAAATGCCTCTTTGCATGAAAGTTTAAAAATCAGATTTGAAATTCAAAGTTCACACTATGGTTGCCAAAACTTTGAATAAACATGCAGCCCTATGAATAGAAATTGTGGGAAAAGTGTATCACAAACTTTCATTTGTAGGGTGGGCTCAAAAGGGAGTTAAAGAGTAGCATTTTCAAATTCTAAGCAAATTCAAATTTTGTCATGCAAATTCAAACTAAATTTGGAGAATTCAAATTCTAGCCACATTTCAAAACTCAGAATTTTGGAGTTTGAGAAGATCAACTTGAGGAGATCTTTTGGGGAGAATGTTGAGTGGAGCCCACATGTCATAGACTGAAAATGGGAGAAACTTGCACACTAAGCATAGCCCTGTTGTCAGTCAACCGAGCTGTTTTCACCGTGGAGCCACCGGGAGCATCGGCAGCGCCACCAGCTGCTTTAATTTTCCACGCGCTGGCGCCCAGGGCAGTTTCCTCGTGCCTCAACGTGGTCCTTACCGCCTCAGACTGAAGCAAAGATCATTTGCCTTCTCCTCCTCGCGGCGACGCTGAACAGAGCCGCTTCCTCCCCTCCGCTGCTCGGCCCGATCAGAAGAACGGCAAAACACTCGCGCCCTTCCCTTCCTGATCTGCTAACCACACCCTGAGCTCCGCACACACCTTCCCGACCCGGAAACAAGCAAGCTCCGGCCTCCTTTGCCCAAGAACAGCTTCCCCGCCGTGGCCTAACTCGAAACCGACGATCGGCTTCACGTTAAAAGAACACTATGGTGGTTTTCAAGCTCGATCAAGCATGGCCACGGGATCGCGCTGTGGTGGTGCTGCTCTCAACCGAAGCTCGAGCCGGACTGTGAAACATCAATGATGAATTTCGGAATTTTGCTCCGGCGAGTTCCACCCGAGCGGCCGGTACAGTTCCTTAAATTTTCCGCTCTCTGATCCTCCTTAGGTTTATCAAATGTTGCACATAGACGCTGGACTAGCCGGCGATCATTTTCCTTTTAGCATCCGTTGCATGAAACCGGCTAGGTGCGACAGATTTTGAGCTCAATCAAAGGCGTTCATGGCTGACACGATCGGTCACACGGTGCCGACCAACATGCAGCCATTTTTGAACACCGTTGAGGCTTTGTCGAGCTTCCTAGAGGTGTACTGATGCTGTAGAGCTATTTGGTCGAAGTTTTGACGGGTTAGAACACCCGGCCGACGGCGCCGAACCTCAACCGAGGCCGCCGCACGTCGCCGAGGTAGCTCCGTTCGCCGGCAGCCTAAACTGACCCCGCAGCCGTGTTCCTCGACGTTGATAACCCTCTGGCAGCGAACTTCAGCTCGTGTGGTGGCCAGCAGCGGCGATCCGGCGAGCACCAGTTCTGCTCCGGCGAGGGGAGGCGGCGCGCGCTGGGAACCGGCGGGAGGTCAAAGAAGGGATGGGTCCCTGCTGTCAGCGGCTCAAAAATTTAAATCCCCGATCGGCTGTGGCTAGGATCCAGTGTGCTGGCGCGCTGAAAAGCTGTGACCCGGTTTGGCCCATTTCTGATTGGCTGGCATTTAAATAAGCGGGCCCAGTGGAGTTTTCAGTAGGAAAACAATTCCAGTGATGGCTCAAACTTTGGAAAATCATAGCTCCTTGTAGAAACATCCAAATTGAGTGATTCCAATTGGATTGGATTCATCTTTCAGAGTTCTATCCAAATATGAACTCAGATTTGTATGAAAGTCAATATTGTATTCTAGAAAATTCTTTGAAGGCTTTCTGAAAAAGAATTATTGAGGGAGTTTGGATTATCCAAAAATACTCAAATTTTGCCAGAATATTCTTTAGCATAGTATTGACCTTCTAGTAAATTTTCAGCTCATTTGAGTAGGAATTGGCTAAAAACAATCTGCTGTGTTCATAAGAGTCCAGAAACATTTTCAGAAAATGTTTCCCACTTATAAAATCTATTCTGGGCAATCCCTAGATCTACAAATCATAGGAAAATTTATGTAAGCTCTATGAGGCATACCTGAAATTGTAGTTTACTTAATTGGGCATGAAAATGCACATTACTTCAGAATTAATTCTTTTGAGTAGAAACTCTTAAAGAATTGTTCTGGAAGAACTACTCAAGACAAAGATCTGAATTTTGGATCAAATTACCTTCATGTGACCTGGAACTCACATGTAAATTATCAGCTCAATTTGAGCCCTTGAACTCTCTGTTCTTATTCTCCATACTTTTGTATATGTGGATATACATAAGGGACATTATGAGAATTATGGAGAACACAATTTAACTCCAAATTAGCTGCAATTTGGCAAGCTATATCCCTAGGTAATATAGAACCTTCTGTAAAAGTTTTGAGGCCATTGGAGTTCTTGTTCTTCAGTTGCTTTCAAATCTTTTCAGCTCATCTATTATGTTCATTAGGGAAAGTGATTAGTGTTTAGCTAAAACACTAAGATCAATTTAGTCATTTCAGTTTCTTTGCACAATAGAGTCAAACCAAGCCATTCATGGCTATTCCACACAACCTCTGTTTCTATGAACATCATTCTATAACTTCTTTCCATTACATTCTATAAAACTTGTGCATATGCATTTCCATAGGAACCACAACGAAGGGGATTCAAAGGAGTGATTTATTGAAGTGGATCCAGCTCCGGAGAATCAAGCGTGGATCAGCAAGGACACTAACTGATTATATACGACTACCCTGCAAAATAGGAAAACTCCGGTTTGCATTTAACAACTGTTACGTTTTTATTTGGTATTCACTTTTGGTTAAGATATGAATTGTGCATTAGGTCTAGTGTTCGATACTCCTCTTGCATAGCCAAATGACCCATGGAGTATTGGGTAGGTGTCTTTCACTGTGTAGAACTGCCATGCTTAAGTACGGTTCGGTAGAAGTCGAGTGGTGAGATGCTACTCGCATGTTCAGGAACAACAGGGGCATACGGGGTTGGTTCATAAATGAATTAGCAAGTTAAAGTGGAGACCGGAAGGTTGTAGGGGCAGCAGGACATAGGGGCCAGGGTTCTATAGACCTGTCCGTGTCGGTCAAGGACCTATCCGTATGCGGCCCTGTTGAACAAGTTTGAGTTGTCTACCGGACTCATGCTGGTATTATTGGACCCTGTAAACTGAGGTACCTCGGGAAGCTGTCGTTGGGACTTTTCTGGTCGCCTCAGGCGGACGGCCGGTGTGCAGTATGTGGGGAACATTCTCATGACATCTCATGTCGGCATGTGCACCATGAGAGTAGCTACAGTATGGGGTGACTTGATCGATTCAACGGGGGTGAAACGGGAGAAAGGCTGCCAAGTATGAGATCAGTGATGGTTGCTCTAGGCAACGTCGATTACGGGCGTACGTGTTGTGTAGTCCTGGTGTTATTGATTTGAATCACCGTCGCTCGCGGAATGGACCGAGCATACTTGTTCTCACAGTCGTGACGTAGTAAGAACTTGCATGAGAAGGAACTAATTACATTGTATTGGATCTTGATGAATAGGCTAGTGCAAACTCGATTCTTTTATGCCATGAGCAATTTACATCGGGGGAAAGCTTTTCTTGTTTGATTGTGGACTCCCGATGTGGCGTGCCCAAGGTTACTTAAAATGCTGCAATCAATACTTGAAAGTAAGGATTCACATTTAGGCGAGTTTAATTACGCTTATGCCATCCTAATTTAGGTTCATAACCTCACATAGAGTTTCCCGTTTAGGGTGACGGTTATGTCTTGCTGAGCGTTGTGCTCACGGATGCTATCCGAGTTGTTTTGCAGGTTTGACTTCATGCTTATGAAGGGATGCCGATTCGACTCGGGAACCTCCGAGTGCTTACTCAAAGAGCATCCTCGCCGCTGCAGATTGTCTTCATGTTGCTAGTAAGAAACGTCCGCGGGCTGGGCAGTTTCTTTGTTGCTAGTTTAGAAATGAGTCGTGAGAGTGATAGTCTTCCGCTGTAGCTTATTTTGAGATAAGTATTTGTAAAACACTTCTGTACGCTTCCGCCATTATTTATGTTATGTGATGTGTTTCTTCGATCCGTGTGCTGTTGGGTGCCGCATATCACGGCACCACCCGACGAGGTCCTATCGAGGGGTGGCCCTCACACAAAGCTCATTTGAGCTCTCCACAAATAATTGTGTACTTGGCCTTAATTGGAGCTCTTAGGGTGTTCTAGGGGTTTTCATGGAGCAATCCATGACTTTCGGAAAACTAGATTTTCAGATGGTTATAATGGAGTTGGTTTCACTTAATTTGAATGTTTCTAACTAAAGATATGAGCTAAACGATTTCAGGGAAATTCTGAAAATGTTTCTGGACATTTTCATTTAATCTGAAACAGTTATATTAATCACACCATTAGGTGGATCAAATCAGCTCGAATTGATCTGAAATTTTATGGTAGCTTAAGGATATTATGGTGAACATCCTTGACAAATTTCAGAATTTTCCTCTAAAGAGTTCTCCAGTTAAAACTCAGAACAATCTAAATTTTAAGGAATTAATTCTGGAGAAATAAATATTTTCATAAGGTGAAACTTGATGTATTGGAAAGTACTCAGAGAGCTGAATCTAACAAAATTAGGTTCACTCGATTTGGAGTTTCCTAGCCAAAGTTATGTGGGTTTGAAGTTGAACTAAATCTGAAAATCGGGGAAATATTTCAAACACTGCATGTGGGTACCACGCACAGTGCCTTTGTGAAACCCTCAATTTCGTATCCATGCATGCATACGTAATTCACATAGAGAAACATTTAAAAGAATTAGAACGGGAGGAAGAATCATCAAAATGGTGGGGTATGGGAGTAAGAGCCAATTCCAGTTCGCCGAGGAGCGCCGTCGACACTTCCAGCGGCCTGCTGGCCATGTGGCGCTTTCGGAGCTCATCCCTGCGGAGGAGGGTGAGGTCCAGCACCGTAGGCCACGTGGCAGGCTCGGAGCTCACCTCCGCGAGGTCTGTCCCCCTGGACACATGTTGCCTCCGAGGCTTGTCGCTGCGGAAAAGCGAGGTCCAGCCCCGCGGGACACGTCTTGCCTTCGGAGCTAGTCTCTGCGGAGAAGCAATGCTCAACCCCACGAGACAAGTGTCGCTCTCGGAGCCCACCCCACGGAGGGAGTAAGGTCCGGTCCCGATGGACACGGGTCACCCTCGGAGCTCGCCTCTGAGAGGTCCAGTCCTGCTAGACACGTGTCGTCCTCGGAGCTCATCTCTGAGGAGAAGGGAAGTTCGGCGCTGTTGGACACGTGGCACTCTCGGAGCTTGCCTCTGAGGAGAGAGGAGGTCCGTACTGACATGTGGCACTCTCGGAGCTCGCCTCTGAGGAGAGAGGAGGTCCCGAACTGACACGTGGCACTCTCGGAGCTCGCCTCTCTAGAGAGGGGAGGCCCGACCAGCCAGACACGTGGCGCACGCGGAGCTCGCCTCTGAGGGAGAGGGAGGTCCCGCCCGCCAGACACATGGCGCACCCGGAGCTTGTCTCTGCGGAAAAGGGAAGCCAGGCCCCCGCTGGACATGTGGAGCCTCCGGAGCTTATCCCTGCGGAAGGACGAGAATCTTAAGCGGTTTTTCTCCTGTGTGCGCGGGAATACCCGGTATTGAGGAAACCAACACGAATTCCACGTTGCTACCACACCAAATCAATTGAAGCAAAGTTGTTATGATCCAAAAATAAGTTGAATAGGACTCTTATTTGAAATCAAATCGGAGTAGGACTCTTCATTTTCCTCTTATAAATAGAACCTGAAAAACCCCTTTGCCGTAACATCTTTTCCAAGTCGACAACTTAGAGGTCCTAGCTCCCAACTGGCCGAGCTAACCCCCTTCGCCAGAGTGCAGCCACCGGTGAGACCGCCAACGAGCCCTGTCACGCTCGCCGTTGCCGGAAGAGAGCCGACAATCTGTCCTGCTGCCATTGCTAGGAGGACGGCCGAGGTAGGTCTTCATTACCACCTCATGACATCATCATGGTTTCTACGCATCCGTTTCTTCAAACAGAAGCTTTCCATGTGGACAGATCATGTGTTGATCGGTTTTTGACGGTGGAATTGATCTAGATATTGAGTCAAGATCATCACCACGTCCACACTTGATCCCTACACCCTTGTTCATCGTAAAATTCCATGCAAAGCCATTAAAACATGCAAGAACACGTACAAACTGGTATTAATGAAACTGCATCATAGGATTAGCATGCATTGCATCTTGAGTAAAGTTTGTGCATGATGTTTGATTGCTATAAATTTTGTATATGTGTTGTCGTGAGTAGAAGGACAAGCTCACAGAGCTATCTATGAAGGACTACAGAACCAAGACTTTGAGATCTGTGAGCAACAGAAGCCACAGGAACAAGGCAAGTGCCCCTTGATCATATTGATCCCATGTTTTGAAACTGTTTTGTTTGCGAAAAGGTGTGTGTGCTTGAGTCAACTTGATGGGAAACCCTTTTATAGGAGTTTACTAGTTTTATTAACCACCCTTGTAACCGGGAAAGTTGATGAGTCGGGCATGGTCGTTTTTGCTTTTTGCTTCACTGAGTCCACGGGTTATGGGAAGCGAGATAGTTTGTGTCTAGCTACTGCACTCATATGGACAATGATAATAAGAACTTGATGTTGATAATGATCATGAATCGGGGGAGATCTAGGTAAGCTTGGTTCGTGGATGTGGTAGAATCAGATGGTGGTTTACTTGCTGTAGATCTAAGGACCGGTTCATGACAGCACATGCTAGGAAAACAGTGCCACCACAAGGCCAAATATGAATACAGCTTGGCTGACTAATTAGATAAGTTGCTAGATTGTTATGGACCGTGGAAGGCGCGGGGAATGAGAGTCGAGAGAGGACTGCCCTGGGAACTGCATGGCTCAAGAGGGGGCTGGTAGGTGGGAGAATAGTGATTCGAGCCTGCTGGTGAAACCTTAGTGAGTCCATACATCTAGTAGCCCCTTTGTAAAGGCTATTTTGTGATCTCTTGACCATACAACGACGGCTGTGTACTGGTATAATGGAGGTTCTGCAGTCGCTGATGGGTGACGAAATCACAAACTTGTGGGTAAAGTGGTACAGCCTCTTAAGAGTGTAAAACTATCATGATAGCCGTGCTTACGGTCACAAGCGCCTGGCCAACTCACATGATTAGATGGGATGGTTATTGGGATGGTCATTGGGAGATTATTCGGTATGGTTATTGGTATGGTTATGGTTTGGTCTTGGTAATGAGAATGGTTTCGGGACTGTTGAGTCATGACAATGAGTATTGGTTCCGTTATATGATTATGAGATGGATATGATCATGAGATGGTTATTATGAGCATGAGAAAAAGCTGAGAAAGATTTATGGTGAGATGAGACATGGAAAGTGGTGAAATATGAAGGAGGTATGTTGATATTTTAATCGGATTTGTGTTGGGATTAAATTCACTTAATGATAGTTGCTGTTTTTATCATGGTTGTGAAACAAAATTTCCTTTCTACAATGAGATTTTATTTCCTACCTTGTTGTAAGCTACATGTCATACTTCTTCCGCACTTGCTGAGTACGACATGTACTCACCCTTGCATTATCATACAACACATCTGCAACAGGAGAGGAGTACATCGAAGACAATGGGGAGTACTAGGCGTGCGATCTATGGCCAACTTGCCTGTGGGGATAGATTTGAAGATAGAGCCACTGCCGTGCTTAGTTTGCTTCCGCTATCGTTTAGAGACTTCCGCTGCTAGAATAAGTTAGAAACTTCCGCTGCAAGAATAAGTTAGAGAATGATGTAATAAGGTACTTAAACCCTATTATTCGTAGTTATATTCTGAATTCAGTTTGTGGATTACATGTGTATGTGTGATGAACATCCTGGGCACACATATGCATTTGCTGGGTTCCGTTTTCACGGGACTTGGCGTCACAGATTGGTATCAGAGCCACATTGACCGTAGGACGCAAGCCTAGTAAGAAGTCACAGATTTGCATTAGAGCCATGTTAACCGTAGGACGCAGGCCTAGGTAGAATGCACAGATTGGCATCAGAACCACATTGACCGAAGGATGCCAGCCTAGGCAGAATGGACACTAAAAAAACACATAGGAACAGCACCAGTTCACATGCTTAAGTTTAGGACTCCCATCGAATAAGCTTGAATAGGAGTGGTGTGAACTTTTGTGATGATTGCTTGTGTTTGTGTGCTTAGTCTGAAGATGTGGGACATTTCAGCATTGTCCATATCCACACATAGTAGAGAGATGTGAGATGCTTCGGCATTTGTTCACATCCTCATATAGGATAATATATTTAGTCCATCCACCTTGATGCATATAGTCGGGGGGCTCAATCTACACTTCCAACTTCTATTCTGCCCAACTCTCTCTCACAGATGGTGAGAGAAAACGCCGGCCGTCCAAGGAGGAACTTCCGTGGCAACCATGAACCACAAGAGGATGACCACGTTGAAGTTCCTGAGAATGATAACCCCGGGGCTGGTGGAAACAACCTTGAACGGTTGATGGCTATGCAGAACCAACTCATGCAAACTATGATCCAAACCTTGGGTCAGCTGCAAGCCAACAACCACAACAACCCTAACCCCATTCCTGCACCACCATCACCACCATCGCCGACACCGCCGGCTCATAACAGACTGGAAGAGTTCATGAGGACCCGACCGCCTACTTTTGCACAAGCTAATGATCTTATGGAGGCTGATGATTGGTTAAAATCCATGGAGAAGAAGCTCGCTATTGTTTAGTGCAATGATCGAGAGAAAGTTCTCTTCGCATCGCACCAACTTATGGGAGCAGCCTCTAACTGGTGGGACGCTCTTTGCAATGCTCATGTCAACCAGGAGACTATTACTTGGACTGAGTTCAAGGAGAGTTTCCGCTCTCATTACGTCCCTGCTGGAGTCATAATGCTTAAAAGGCAAGAGTTTGAAGGTCTCCGCCATGGAAAGAAGAGCGTGAACGAGTACCTCAACATGTTCAGGCAACTGTCAAGTATGCCCCCGAGGATGTCAACTCGGATCAAAGGAATCAATATTTGTTCATGAGAGGGTTGAACAATGTGATCCAAGTTCAGCTTCTCAACAATGACTATGCAAACTTCAAGAAGCTAGTTGACAAAGCTATAGTGGTTGAGAGCAAGATCCGTGAGATCGAGAAGGAGGGAAAGAGAATGATGCCATACCAGCCACAAGGTGTCATGCCCGGTCTTTCCGAAGAACGACCGAGTGACTATCACATGTATGCCAGGATCATTTTCTCATACACGTGACGACAAAGAGTGAAGCATCATTATATTACAAGCCAAGTGTTCGAATATAAATAAGTCTTACATAATGTCTCGATGGACGATAACATGTTCACAACAAAGAAATAAACAAACAGCGGAAGATAAGTCTTGTGGGCTCCGTCATAGGCATTGCCCGGGGGACTCCGTGAACCTAGAATCCTTCTTCGGGTCCGAAGTCTTGGTCATTGTACACCACGTCATTCCCTTGGCCTGAGCAATAATTTAAAATCAACAGAAAAGCAAACTTGAGTACCGTTGGTACTCAGCAAGTGTGGGAAAGTTAAGTCATGCATGAGCAAGGAGAGGTTGAACTCATGGTTAAAGCACTACGCAATTAATACCTATCACCTTAGCTTATTAAGCACCTACATTACTACATAGGTGAAATGGTCTCAATCCCTTAACCCATCATCAATATCAAGTAATCATAACTCCATTTCCAATGTTAAGCTCCCCGCTTAACATCCTTAACTTCCCAATTCATCATCCTCTAATCATGAATAAGTCCAAGCTGGTCTTGACCGTGAGCACGGCTGTCATGATAGTTTTGACTCTGCAGAGTTTGCACCACTGTACCTACATGTAGTGATTTCATCCCCCATTGTCGGGTGGACTAGAAAACCTCCATTTTGCCAGTGGCCGTGAACCACATTCACACTTCCGAGTTGTGTAGCCAGGAGATCCCTACGAGGCATTAGCAAAGGGATTCCCGATGAGTGTGGGCCCACTGAGGTTTCACCCCTAACAGCATCCAAGAGGCTCCAACCCCGCTGCAGTGGCCCGCTCTTGAGCCTTGCGGATCATATGGTTGTCCAGCTGACACCTATTCCCCGCACCATCCAAACACCCATACTACGCCGGGGATGCACCTAATTAATTAGCCAAGCTGCCCCATCTCAGCATGTGGTTGGCACGGTAAAGCCAGGTTACATGCTCCATGAACCGGTCCTTAGGATCCAGGCAAACACTAAACACAAACCCGTGTCTCGTGCACACAGCACCAACCAAAGCATCCATCTTACCTAGATCCCTATCTCTACATAATTCATAATATCTCATTCAGATGATCTCATATCCCCTTTATCCCATTCTAAGCATGGCTAAGCATGAGTAGTGTAAATGAATGACATAATAACATAACTCCCAACCCAGGCTACAAAGAAGCAAGGTAATGAAAATCTAGGGAAACTTCCTAGCATGGGTATCACATTCCAAATTGACAATGCAATTATATTCTAACTACACATCCTAGTATAGGATCAAAGTGGTCAAGGACACTTGCCTTCTTCCTGCTGCTCCGGGAATGGAAAGTCTTGATCTTGAAAGGTGAGAACCTGCTCTGGGGCTGGTTCTACTCATGCCAATACACACATAGCAAAAGAAAACCACAATCCATAAGCAATAGTCCACACATACATTCATGCAAGACATACATGCATACCCATTTGAAGTTATACACATAATTAAGTGTTGTGTTTACCCTAGATAGGTTGCTCCTATGCATGCATCCACTTTTAAACATATATTTTACCTTTAATTTTTATATTCAGATTTCTAAGTGCACACTACATATGAATTTCCAATTTGAACCAAATTTTCTATATGAGATAATACACTTATTAGCCACAAAATTTGCATGAAACATAATTTCCTACTCCATATGGATTTTCAGATCTTCTACACTATTCTTGAATTGAAGTTTTAAATGTGGGGACCTCACTTAACATTTTCTAATTATGTATACCTATTTCCCTACATTTTTCAGATTTATTTTCCCTTCCCAAATGTGAACTCCTATACTTAAAATAGTAAAATATATCACCTAAACAGAATTTGTTCTGATCTAAAATGTCCAATAAAATATCTTCCGACTTCCTCTCTGATGGGGATCAATTTAAATTTATTTTTACCCATTTTCAGAATTATTTTCTAGCATAAAAATGAATTTCCAGCAATAAAACAGCAACCTAAATTCATACAAAAATTTTTACTGTTCCAATTACCTAAACAGAACCTTTATAAATTTTCCCTACCCCTTTTTGGTTACTTAGATTCATTTTTCCACATATTTAAATTTGTTTTATGCCTAAAGAGTATATTTCATAGATAAATCACAAAACAGCAACCTCATTTAGTTTAAAAGTTTATTTCCCCTCTAAATTCAGATTTCAGATTGTTCTACAAATTTTCAACAGGGTTAGAATTATTCAACTGAACCTATACCTATGTTTAAAATTAAATCCTATTCACATATTCAATTTCCTGAAATTAATAACCCTCAGGGGCTGATGTGCAAATCCACACTGCAGTGGGGTCCCATTTCTCATTTTCTAAATTTTCAGGGGTCTAAGTGTGCAAAACAGGGAGGTCTTCATAATTCTTATTATGTCCAGGGGCTAAAACTGATTTTTAAATGCATTTACATGAATTTCTGAGGGTCCAGGTGCAAGATCATAAGTTTACGGGGCTAGATCCTTTTTCCTCAGAACCCAAGGGGGTAGCGCGTAAGTTTCCCGGGGTTTAATATGCGGGGCTGATGTGGGCCGTTGGATTTAAAATGGAGGGGTGAGATTAGATTGCGAAACGGTACGGGTTAAATCTATTCGGGACCACACGATTTAAAACGGACGGGCCACAGCGGGCCACGTCGCCCTGGCCGGAGCCAGCCCGCGCGCACGGCGGCAGGGGGCGGCGATCTCACCGGCGCGGCCTCGGTTTTTGCCGCTATACGCTAGAACTCGCATCTCTTTGCACGGATCGGCTGCGGAGGGGTAGGGGAAGCTCACCTAGGGATTTTCTTGGGCCCGGAAGGGTTGGAATCGGCTCTGCGACGGCAATGTTCGGCGGAGCTCCTCGGTGCTCGATGGAGAAGCAGTTTGGGTCGGTGATCCTTCGAGTTCTCCGGTCGTGAGGCTTCCCTGTGGTTAGCAAAGGGTGTACCGAGGGTCAGAAAGGGTCGGGTCATGGAAATTCGGTGACTTCAGAGATGACCGGCGTCTAGACCTCACTGGAGCTCGATGACGTTGGTTGCCTCGGCAGCAAATCGTTCCGGAGTGGGCATCACCGGCTAGTGTTCGATGCTGCGATGAAGTAGAACCGGTTAGATGGACCAGAACAAAGTTGTGCCGAGGGGAATTCGAAGGTGAGGCGGCGGTGCTCACCGGTGTGGTTTTGGTTGCGAGCGGAGAGAGCCCGTGGGGTCACTGGGGCTTATAAATCTGATGGAACCCAGGTCGTGGAGGTTGGGGATGTGCGGTACCAGCGCTGAATTTCCATGATCGTGGCCAGCGTGCGCGGATTTGGGACGTGGCAGCAGCGATCGGCGCGGGAGAATCGGTGGCGGTTGGGGAAGATGGAGCTGACGGCTGGGCCCCGCACGGCAGTGAGAGGGGGAGGGGGAAAGAAGCTGCGAGCTGCTGGGCCATCTGAAGTGAGTTTCGGCCCATTGGCCGTTTTTCTTTTTCTTTCTTCCTATTTCTTTTCTGTTTTTGATTCAAATTTGAATTCCAGTTTGAGTTTGAATTTTTCTCCACATGCATTACGTCCAAAAATTTTGAATTCACATTTTAAACACATTTTGGGGTGTTACAAGTCTACCCCCCTTAAAAGAAATCTCGTCCTCAAGATTGGTGACTCTAGGGAAACAGATCTGGAAACTGTACCTTGAGCTCGTCTTCTCGCTCCCATGTTGCTTCTGCTTCTGAGTGGTGCTTCCACTGCACTTTGCACATTCGGATTCTTTTATTCCTTGTGATGCGTCAATTTTCTCCAAGATCTTCACCGGCTGTTCGGCATATGAAAGGTCTTCTCGGACGTCCACTTCATTCATGGGTAGCATCTCTTCGGGGGTTCTTAAGCATTTCTTGAGTTGTGACACATGGAACACGTTGTGCACATCCGATAGTCGAGCCGGTAGTTCTAGCTGATATGCCACTTCGCCCTTCCTCTCCAGAATCTGGAAGGGTCCGATATATCGTGGTGATAGTTTCCCTTTCACTTTGAACCGATGAAGTCCTCTGATAGGAGACACTTTGAGATAGACATAGTCCCCTATGTTGAAAGTGAGTTCTCTTCTTCGTATATCAGCATAGCTCTTCTGTCGGGTCTGGGCTATTCTCAAGTTGTTGCGGATTTCCCTCACTTTCGCCTCGGCTTCTTGTAGTACCTCTGGCCCAAACACTTTGCTCTCCCCATTTTGGTTCCAAAACAACGGAGTCCTGCACTTCCACCCATACAACGCCTCGAAGGGTGACATCTTCATACTAGCCTGATAGCTGTTGTTATATGAGAACTCCGTGTATGGTAAGTTTTTATCCCAACTCCTATTGTTCTTGAGGGCACAAGCTCTCAACATGTCCTCAAGGATTTGATTGGTTCTTTCTGTCTGCCCATCGGTCTATGGATGGTACGCAGAACTAAAATTCAAATTGGTCCCCATGGTCTCATGTAACTTCTGCCAGAACCTTGAGGTGAATTGTGTCCCTCGATCTGACACTATCTTCTTCGGCACTCCATGATAACACCCGATTCTTGACATGTACAATTCTGCCAATTTGGATCCACTGTAGCTTTCTTTCACGGGGATGAAATGGGCTACCTTAATCAGCCTGTCGATTATGACCCATATCGAATCATATCCCGATTGGGTTCTAGGCAGTCCCACTATGAAGTCCATACCTATTTCTTCCCATTTCCATTCGGGCACTTTGAGTGGTTGCAACAGTCCCGCGGGTCGTTGATGTTCTGCATTCACAAGCTGACATCTGTCACACCCGGTCTTTCCGAAGAATGACCGAGTGACTATCACATGTATGCCAGGATCATTTTCTCATACACGTGACGACAAATAGTGAAGCATCATTATATTACAAGCCAAGTGTTCAAATATAAATAAGTCTTACATAACGTCTCGATGGACGATAACATGTTCACAACAAAGAAACAAACAAACAGCGGAAGATAAGTATTGTGAGCTCCGTCACAGAAAAGCAATTTAAAACCAACAGAAAAGCAAGCTTGAGTACCGTTGGTACACAGCAAGTGTAGGAAAGATATGTCATCTATGGCTAGAGCAAGGAGAGGTTGAACTCATGGTTAAAGCACTACACAATTAATACCTATCACCTTAGCTTATTAGGCACCTACATTACTACATAGGTGAAATGGTCCCAATCCCTTAACCCATCATCAATATCAAGTAATCATAACTCCATTTCCAATGTTAAGCTCCCCGCTTAACATCCTCAACTTCCCAATTCATCATCCTCTAATCATGAATAAGTCCAAGCTGCTCTTGACCGTGAGCATGGCTATCATGACAGTTTTGACTCTGCAGAGTTTGCACCACTGTACCCACATGTAGGGATTTCATCCCCCGTTGCCGGGTGGAATAGAAAACCTCCATTTTGCTAGTGGCTGCGAACCACATTCACACTTCGAGGTGTGTAGCCAAGAGATCACTACGAGGCCATTACAAAGGGATTCCCGACGAGTGTGGGCCCACTGAGGTTTGACCCCTAACAGCATCCAAGAGGCTCCAACCCCGCTGCAGTGGCCCGCTCTTGAGCCTTGCGGATCATATGGTAGTCCAGCTGACACCTATTACCTGCACCATCCAAACACCCATACTACGCCAGGGATGCACCTAATTAATTGGCCAAGCCGCCCCATCTAAACATGTGGTTGGAACGGTAAAGCCAGGTTACATGCTCCATGAACCGGTCCTTAGGATCCAGGCAAGCACTAAACACAAACCCGTGTCTCGTGTACATAACACCAACCAAATGTAACACCCCAAAATCCTGTTAAGATGGGAATTTAAAATTTTTTGGACGTATTGCATGTGTTGCAAAAATTCAAATTCAAACTGGAATTCAAATTAAACTCAAAACAGAATTGAAAAAGAAAAAGAAATGGAAAAAAATAAAACCCCCCCGGCCAGTGGGCTGAAACCCACCTGCCGGCCCACCTCACCCCCGCGCCAGCCCGCAGCCGCGCGCCCGTTTCCCCCTCACAGACAGGCGGGACCCACCTATCATCCCCAACCCCCCGCTCGCGCCGACCCCGGACTCTTCCCCGCGCGCGCGATCGTAACTGACCGGATTTCCGCGTCCCTCAGCCCGACTCCCGGTCCTAGAAGGCTCCAACTCGATCTAAACAAACCCGCCGCCCTTCCCCGGCTATATAAACCCCGGCATCTCCCCATTTTTCCCCACGATCCGCCGTTTTTCCATCCAGTGAGAACCCGAGTTACTCCGGCCAATTTCGCTCGATCTTCGCTCGGGATTTCTGATCTAACGCGCTGATCTTGATCCACCGCCTCCGGGGAACCGCGCAGGTGCAGAAAACTCGGTGGTTTGCACTTCAAACACAGCGCCGACGAGCCTCGCCGTGAATTCATCTCGGACCTCGTCGCCGATCGCTTTCCAGGACCTCCGAGCTCAAGAAAACCCCCGAGGTGAGATCCCCGACCTCCCCTCTACCGATATATGCCATAAAATCACAATTTTAGGAAGAATTGACGAAGATCCGAAGCTCTCCGGCGAGATCGCCGCCTCCCGCCGCTGTGCGCCGCCGGGCAGCGCCGCCCGCGCTCGATCAGAGCGACGTGGCCGCTTGTGCGCCGTCTATTTTAAATCGCACGGTAGAATTTAAATCCCCGCGTACCGGTTCGACGTTATAATCTCAGCCGTCTATTTTAAATCGGACGGTCCATGTCAGCCCCGCGTTATAAAGGCCGGAATTCTTACGCGCTACCCCCTTGGGTTCTCGAAAATAAGAGCTAGCCCTGGAAACTTCTGATCTAGCCCCTGGAACTTCAGAAAATCATGTAAATTTATTTAAAAATCAATTTTAGCCCCTGAACTTAATAAAAATTAGGAAAATCACTCTATTATGTGTAGTTAGACCCCTGGAAATTCTTAAAATAATATAATAGACCCTGTAGTGGGGTGAGTTTACCTTTTTAACCCTATGTGATATTAAATTTAGGAATTTGAATGTGTTTAGTATTTAAAATTTAAAAGATGGGACAAACACATTGTAAATTAAAATTAAAAACTCTCCTAGTACTTGGAAAACTTTGGAGTGAGATAAAAATAGATTTTTGGCTGAAATGAATCTGTCTACTTGATTATTCACATTTATTAGTTATAGGGACATATTTTTAAGTAGAGAATAATTCTGAAAATTAGTAGAATAAATGTAAAATAGTTCACATCAGAGGAAAAGTTCAAAAATACATTATTTAATATTTTAGACCCAAAACCTATTCTGTTTAGATGAGGTGTCTTACTATTTTCATAATAAAGTTCAAATTTAGGCATAGGAAATAAATCTGAAAATATAGCAAGCTAGGTATGAATAACCAGAAAATGATAAATGAAGTTTCCAAAATCCAAAGAATTTAGTTTAGGGATTGGTAGAAGGTCTGAAGACACATTTGGAGTAGGAAAATACCCTCCATGCACACTTGCTAGCTAAAAGGTGTATCAATTGAATATAAGGAATTTATTTAAATTGGAAACTCATATATAGTATGCAACATAAATATGAATACAAAAGTAGAAATCATATGCACATGTTTAAAAGTGCATGTAAGCCCAAAAATCAACACACATAGAGTAACCACAACACATAGGAATGGGAATGGCTTTCATAAATGGGAATGTGTGGTTTGTATGAAGTGGAAGTGTGAACTATGTCTTATGGATTGTTGTTTTCTTTTGCTATGTGTGATGGTATGATGTAGAACCTGCTCCAGAGCAAGTTCTTCCTTTCCAAGATCAAGACTACCCATTCCCAGAGCAGCAGGAAGAAGGCAAGTGTCCTTGACCACTTTGTTCCTATACCAGGATGTGTAGATAGAATTATTTGCATTGTTAATTGAAAATATGAAACCCATTCTAGGATGTTTCCCTAGAATTGCATTACCTTGTTTCCTTGTAGCTTGGATTGGGATTCATTTTATCATGTCATTTATTATTATGCATATGCTTAGCCATGCTTAGAATGGAATATTTGGGATATGAGATCATCCGTTTATTTTACCATACTCTTGAATGAGATATTGTGAGTTATGTAGAGGTAGGGATCAAGGCAAGCTGGATGTTTTGGATGGTGCTGGGTGCACGAGACTCGGGTTTGTGTTTAGTAGTTGCCTGGATCCTAAGGACCGGTTCATGGAGCATGTAACTAGGCTTTACCGTGCCAACCACATGCTGATATGGTGCAGCATGGCCAATTAATTAGGTGTATCCCCAGCGTAGTATGGGTGTGTTGGATGGTGCGGGGAGTTAGTGTCAGCTGGACTACCATATGAACCGCAAGGCTCAAGAGGGGGCCACTGTAGCGGGGTTGGAGCCTCTTGTATGCTGTTAGGGGTGAAACCTCAGTGGGCCCACGCTCGTCGGGAATCCCTTTGTAAAGGCTTCGTGGTGATCTCCTGGCTACACACCTGGGAATTGTGAATGTGGTTTGTGTCCACTGGCATAATGGAGGTTCTTTTAGTCCACCCGGCAACGGGGGATGAAATCACTACATGTGGGTACAGTGGTACAAACTCTGCAGAGTCAAAACTGTCATGACAGCCGTGCTCACGGTCAAGAGCGGCTTGGACTTATTCATGATTAGAGGATGAGGATCTTGGAGGTTGTGGATGTTAAGCGGGGAGCTTAACATTGGAAATGATGTTATGCTTATTTGATTATGATGATGGCATGGGAGATTGGGACCATTTCACCTGTGTAGTAATGTAGGTGCTTAATAAGCTAAGGTGATAGGTATTAATTGCGTAGTGCTTTAACCATGAGTTCAACCTCTCCTTGTTCTAGCCATGCATGACATAACTTTCCCACACTTGCTGAGTACCATCGGTACTCAACCTTGCATTTTTGTTGGTTTATATTGTTGCTCAGGTCAAGAGAATGATGTGGTGTTTAATGATCAAGACTTTGGAACTAAAGAAGGTTTCTAGGTTCATGGAGTCCCCCGGGCAACGCCTGTAACCGCTGCTATTTTATTTACTTGTTATGAACTTATTATCGTCCATCGAGACATATGCTATGTAAGACTTATTTATATTCGACACCTGGCTTGTAATAAATGATGCTTCACTATTTGTCCTCACATGTATGAGAAAATGATCCTGGCATACATGTGATATTCACTCGGTTGTTCTTCGGAGAAACGGGGTGTGACAGAAGTGGTATCAGAGCCAAGGTTGCCCATAGGAACGTGGACCTAGGTAGAAATGGACGTATTTAAGGGCCCTATTTTCTTAAAAACTATTTTTCAAGGTGTGTGTTGAAAAGTGTTATTTAATGGAGTCACTTTCTTCATCTTACCCCAACTTTCATTCAAAATAGGATTTTTGTTTAAAAGTTTATCTAACCTAAGTTTAAATGCTTTCTGTTTTAGATGGTTCGCATGATTCGCACCGCTCGCAAGTCCACAGGAGGGAGAGTTCCCGTAGTTGCCCTTGCCCAAAGAGAGGAGAGTCGTCCGGTGACGTACCTTTCCTACGGATTGGCAGTAGGAGGCTTGTTGCGCCGTCTTCGACGTATGCTCCAAGCCGCCGGCAATACGGGCAAGCTAATCATACACTATAGCTCCACCAGGACCATCCGTGAGAAGAGGGAAGAATGGAGTTCAGAGATGAGGATTATCCACGAAAATCAGCTGCTCAAGATCCACCGCTCTCCAGCTTGTCGAGCGACATAGGTCGATGCGGAGAAGGATGTTACCTGGGAGGCCATCACCTGCCAGAGTCACATCTATCGTCGACACCTGGACAGAACTGAGTACATGTATGTCCTCCAGCGTGAGAGTGGTACAACGGAGTATAAGTACCCGCCAGTGCAGCAAGGGACTTCCCATGAGCACATGGACTTGTGCTTGGAGGATGCTGCTATGCTCAGCACTCGACTGCAGGAGTGTCAGCAGGAGCTTCAGGATGTTCGGGACACCCTGAAGGAAACCGAGGCGTTGCTTCGAGCCTGCTTGAGGGCGAGAGAAAGAGGAGATGGGAATGAACTGTGTGTCACCATGAATGATACATGGACTCCTGACTCCCCAGATCGCTGGGCGATCAGGCGTCGTCGCACTTCTCCACCAGCAGCCTCCCCACCCAAAGCAGAGTCAGGAGGCAGCCTCAATAATGAGGAAGATCCCGAGGAGCCAGCTCAGGGATACGAGTAGTGTAGAGTCTTTCCCTTAGTTAGCAAGATGTCGAATAGTCGAGTCGTTACCTTAGTTAATGGTGTGTTAATGCTTGGTGTGTGACGTGAGTTGTGGAAGCCATGAGCAATTGTCCACAGCCTCGTCTTCAGATTGTTTTGCTTTGGTGTGTGAACCCACATGAAATAATAGTGCATTTATTTTTGTGTGAGACATGAACCCTCAGAAAGTATAACAATGCCTCAACACTTCAAAGTAAAAACAAGTGAAAGTAGTAAGATAATACGTAATGCTTTAAATTAACATTTGGTTGATCATGCTAGATGGCCGGAAGAGGAAAGGGTCGTGCTGCCAACTCCGCCAACAACAACGATGAGGCCTGCAACCCTCATCTTTCTGGGAGCCAAGACAGGGGTGGGCGCCGTGAGGGAGTTGATCCCATCCACCAAATGCTTGAAAAATCAAAATCAGCTCATCCAGAACCTGACTCAGGTGGTGGCCAACTTGCATCAAGTTCCACCCCCACAAGCTGCACCACGCCAACCAAGGTTGAGTGAGTTTCTAGGAACTCAACCTCCGAAGTTTGCAAGTGCTGCTGAACCTCTGGAGGCAGATGACTGGCTAAAGACCATTGAGAGCAAGATGAGGATCATACAGTGCCAAGGGTATGAGAGGGTGCTGTTTGCCTCTTATCAGTTGCATGGACCTGCTGCTGATTGGTGGACCGCCTACGTGGCCGCCCATCATGACCCCGAGAACATCACTTGGGAAGAGTTCAAGCGTAGCTTCCGCAACCATTACATACCAAGGGGTGAACTCAAAAACAAGAGGAAGGAGTTCTTGGGGTTGCAGCAAGGAAACATGACTGTGAGGGAATACCTCACTAAATTTACTCAACTCTCCCGTTATGCCCCACGGGACATAGAGACTGATGAGCAGAAACAGAATTGTTTCGTGGAAGGACTTACCGCAGAAATGCAGTGTGCAATGTCCTCCAACGAGTATGAAAGCTTCCAAAAGATGGTGGACAGAGCATTTGTGGTAGAAAGGAAGCTGAAGGCCTTGGAAAATGAAAACAAGAGGAAGGCCGGGTGGTCACACCAAGCCTCCGGGAGCAACACCCGCCCACGTCTGATGCAGCAACCCGCAGGGCAGACGAACCGTGCTGCGGTACCCTACTCAGCACCAAGAGGGTACAACCTGAACTACAGGCCTCCGGCAGCACCAATACAGCCACAACGTCAGTTCGTACAGCAGCCTCGCCCTACATATCAACCTCGACCAGTAGTGCAAGGACCCCCAAACCAACCCCAAGACAACAAAGGCCAGGCACCTAAGGTTGGGGTGCAATGTTTTAACTGTGGTGAAGTGGGGCACTACGCCCATAAGTGCCCAAAGAAGAAGCCCGCGCAGCCGCAACAGCAGAATGTAATGAGAGGACGGGTGAACCACGTCACCATGGAGGAGGCGCAAGAGGCACCCGACATGGTAGTTGGTAAGTTTCCTGCCAATTTACACATTGCAACCCTGCTGTTTGATTCTGGTGCTACCCAATCGTTCATTGCCCAAGGGTTTGTTAAGAAGCATGACCTAGCAACAACACAAATGAACCATATGCTAGCAGTAAACTCTCCAGGTGGAGAAATAAGGACAAGACAAGTGTGTCCCAAAGTGAACCTAGACATTAATGGGGTAGTATTTACTGCTAACCTCATAGTGATAGATTCACAAGGGATAGATATTATCTTGGGTATGGGTTGGTTGACCAAACGTAAAGGAATCATCCATTGTTCGACCAGAACGATGGAACTAACTCACCCTAGTGGCACAAGAGTAAAGTTTATAACAGTACAAGAGCCTAGGAGGGACATTAAATTAAATCAAGTTGAGGTGAAAGTAGAAGAGATCAGGACCATAAGGGAATATCCAGATGTTTTTCCGGAGGAGTTGCCAGGTATGCCTCCTAATCGTGAAGTGGAATTCGCAATTGAGCTAGTGCCTGGAACAGCCCCGATATACAAGAGACCTTATCGGATGGACTCCAAGCAGCTGGGAGAACTCAAGTATCATTTGAGAGAATTGACGGAGAAGGGGTATATTCGCCCTAGTTCCTCACCTTGGGGAGCTCCAGTGATATTTGTGCCCAAGAAGGACGGAACTCAAAGGTTATGCGTGGACTACCGTGCCTTGAATGAGGTAACCATCAAGAACAAGTACCCATTACCCCGCATTGAAGACTTGTTTGATCAGTTGAGGGGAGATTGTGTGTTCTCGAAAATTGATCTCAGGTCGGGATACCACAAACTTAAGATAAGGCAAGCCGATATTCCAAAGACAGCTTTCGTATCTCGGTACGGATTGTATGAATACACCGTCATGCCTTTCGGGCTAACGAATGCCCCAGCATACTTCATGTATCTCATGAACAAGGTTTTCATGGAATATCTGGACAAATTTATGGTGGTTTTCATAGATGACATTCTCGTTTTCTCCAAAGATGAAGAGGAACATGAGAAACATCTAAGGTTGGTGTTGCAGAGGCTGAGAGAACACCAACTATATGCCAAGTTGAGCAAGTGTGAGTTTTGGCTGAAGAGAGTTCCCTTCTTAGGACATATAATCTCGGAGGGAGGAATCTCCGTAGATCCCGCCAAAATCGAGGATATACAGAAGTGGAAACCCCTGAAAATGTTGGGGAAGTTCGAAGCTTCTTGGGATTGGCTGGATACTATCGACGGTTTATCGAGGGATTCTCTAAGATCTCGAGACCCCTCACCAAACTGTTAGAGAAGGGAATCACATTCACATGGACGCCGCAGTGGTACACGCATTGAAAATTTGGCGGCATTACTTGATGGGGAAGAGGACAGAGATATATACGAATCATAAGAGTTTAAAGTACATTTTCACACAGCCAGATCTCAACCTCAGACAAAGGAGATGGTTAGAGCTAATCAATGACTTTGATGTGGGCATCAACTATCATCCTGGGAAAGCAAACGTCATGGCAGATGCTTTAAGCCGGAAAGTGCAGGTCAATAGGTTGAGCTTGAAGGACATGCCTGCAGAATTGAAGGACGATGTTATAAGACTCAATCTATGCCTGGTGAATAGTGGTGAAGCCATCGCCATGGAAGTGGACTCAATGCTAGAGCAAGACATACACGAGGGTCAAAAGAATGACGAGAAGATACAAGAAATCAGGAAACTCATCAAGGAAAATAAAGCCCCTGGTTTCAGAGAGGATGAAAAGGGAACGATGTGGCACGGGAAAAGAATCTGTGTGCCAGAAGTAAAGAAGATCCGTGAATTGATTTTGATGGAGGCTCACGATTCTGACTATTCCATTCATCCTGGGAGTACGAAGATGTACCAGGACCTCAAGAGCAGGTATTGGTGGTATGGCATGAAGCGAGATGTCGCGGAACATGTTGCCCTATGTGACACATGCCAGTTGGTGAAAGCAGAACATCAACGACCCACGGGGTTATTGCAACCACTCAAAGTGCCTGAATAGAAATGGGAAGAAATCGGTATGGATTTCATAGTGGGATTGCCTAGGACCCAATCAGGATATGATTCAATATCGGTCATCATCGAATGGCTAACCAAGGTAGCTCATTTCATCCCCGTGAAAGAAAGCTACAGCGGATCCAAATTGGCAGAATTGTACATGTCACAGATCGTGTGTTACCATGGAGTGCCGAAGAAGATAGTGTTGGATCGAGGGACACAGTTCACCTCGAGGTTCTGGCAGAAGTTGCTCGAAACCATGGGAACCCATCTGAACTTTAGTTCTGCATATCATCCCCAAACTGACGTGCAGACGGAAAGGACCAATCAGATTCTTGAGGATATGCTGAGAGCGTGTGCACTCAAAAACAATCGGAGTTGGGACAAGAACTTACCGTATGCGGAGTTCTCCTATAACAACAGCTATCAGGCTAGTATGAAGATGTCACCGTTTGATGCTTTGTACGGGAGGAAGTGCAGAACTCCCCTATTTTGGAACCAAACAGGGGAAAGTAAAGTGTTTGGTCCCGAAGTACTACAAGAAGCCGAGGCGAAACTGAGGGAAATTCACAACAACTTGAGGATAGCACAGACACGACAAAAGAGCTATGCCGATGTACGGAGAAGAGAGCTCGTTTTCAACGTGGGAGACTATGTCTATCTCAAGGTGTCCCCTATCCGAGGACTTCATCGGTTCAAGGTGAAAGGGAAGTTGTCACCTCGATACATCGGACCCTTTCAAGTTCTGGAGAGGAAAGGCGAAGTGGCCTATCAACTAGAATTACCGGCTCGCCTATCGGATGTGCACGATATATTCCATGTGTCACAGCTCAAGAAATGTCTGAGAACGCCTGAAGAGGTGTTACCCATGAATGAGGTTGACGTAGCTGAGGATTTGTCTTATGCCGAGCAACCATCCAAGATTTTGGAAACAATGGAACGCCTCACAAGAAATAAAAGAATCCGGATGTGCAAGGTGCAGTGGAAGCATCACTCGGAAGAGGAAGCCACCTCGGAGCGAGAAGATGAGCTTAAGGCACAATTTCCGGAATTGTTTTCTTAGAACCACCAATCTCGAGGACGAGATTTCTTTTAAGGAGGGTAGAGCTGTAACACCCAAAAATAATGTTAAGAGGGGAATTTAAAATTTTTTGGATGTATTGCATGTGTTGCAAAAATTCAAATTCAAACTGGAATTCAAATTAAACTCAAAACAGAAATGAAAAAGAAAAAGAAAAGGAAAAAATAAAACCCCCCGGCCAGTGGGCCGAAACCCACCAGCCGGCCCACCTCACCCCCGCGCCAGCCCGCAGCCGCGCGCCCGTTTCCCCCTCACAGACAGGCGGGACCCACCTGTCATCCCCAACCCCCCGCTCGCGCCCACCCCGGACTCTTCCCCGCATGCGCACGATCGTAACCGACCAGATTTCCGCGTCCCTCAGCCCGACTCCCGGTCCCAGAAGGCTCCAACTCAATCTAAACAAACCCGCCGCCCTTCCCCGGCTATATAAACCCCGGCATCTCCCCGTTTTTTCCCACGATCCGCAGTTTTTCCTTCCGGTGAGAAACCGAGTTACTCCAGCCAATTTCGCTCGATCTTCGCTCGGGATTTCTGATCTAACGCGCTGATCTTGATCCACCGCCTCCGGGGAACCGCGCAGGTGCAGAAAACTCGGTGGTTTGCGCTTCAAACATAGCGCCGACGAGCCTCGCCGTGAATTCATCTCGGACCTCGTCGCCGATCACTTTCCAGGACCTCCGAGCTCAAGAAAACCCCCGAGGTGAGATCCCCGACCTCCCCTCTACCGATCTATGCCATAAAATCACAGTTTTAGGAAGAATTGACGAAGATCCGAAGCTCTCCGGCGAGATCGCCGCCTCCCGCCGCCGTACGCCGCCAGGCAGCGTCGCCCGCGCTCGATCAGAGCGACGTGGCCGCTTGTGCGCCGTCTATTTTAAATCGCACGGTAGAATTTAAATCCCCGCGTACCGGTTCGACGTTATAATCTCAACCGTCTGTTTTAAATCGGACGGTCCACGTCAGCCCCGCGTTATAAAGGCCGGAATTCTTACGCGCTACCCCCTGGGGTTCTCGGAAAATACGTGATAGCCCCGGAAACTTCTGATCTAGCCCCTGGAACTTCAGAAAATCATGTAAATTCATTTAAAAATCAGTTTTAGCCCCTGGACTTAATAGAAATTATGAAAACCCCTCTATTATGTGTAGTTAGACCCCTGGAAATTCTTAAAATAATATAATAGACCCTGTAGTGGGGTGAGTTTACCTTTTTAACCCTATGTGATATTAAATTTAGGAATTTGAATATGTGTTTAGTATTTAAAATTTAAAAGATGGGACAAACACATTGTAAATTCAAATTAAAAACTCTCCTAGTACTTGGAAAACATTGGAGTCAGATAAAAATAGATTTTTGGCTGAAATGAATCTGTCTACTTGATTATTCACATTTATTAGTTATAGGGACACATTTTTAAGTAGAGAATAATTCTGAAAATTAGTAAAATAAATGTAAAATAGTTCACATCAGAGGAGAAGTTCAAAAATACATTATTTAATATTTTAGACCCAAAACCTATTCTGTTTAGATGAGGTGTCTTATATTTTCATAATAAAGTTCACATTTAGGCATAGGAAATAAATCTGAAAATATAGCAAGCTAGGTATGAATAACTAGAAAATGATAAATGAAGTTTCCAAAATCTAAAGAATTTAGTTTAGGGATTGGTAGAAGGTCTGAAGACACATTTGGAGTAGGAAAATACCCTCCATGCACACTTGGTAGCTAAAAGGTGTATCAATTGATTATAAGGAATTTATTTAAATTGGAAACTCATATATAGTATGCAACATAAATATGAATACAAAAGTAAAAATCATATGCACATGTTTAAAAGTGCATGTAAGCCCAAAAATTAACACACATAGAGTAACCACAACACATAGGAATGGGAATGGCTTTCATAAATGGGAATGTGTGGTTTGTATGAAGTGGAAGTGTGAACTATGTCTTATGGATTGTTGTTTTCTTTTGCTATGTGTGATGGTATGATGTAGAACCTGCTCTAGAGCAAGTTCTTCCTTTCCAAGATCAGGACTACCCATTCCCAGAGCAGCAGGAAGAAGGCAAGTGTCCTTGACCACTTTGTTCCTATACCAGGATGTGTAGATAGAATTATTTGCATTGTCAATTGAAAATATGAAACCCATGCTAGGATGTTTCCATAGAATTGCATTACCTTGTTTCCTTGTAGCTTGGGTTGGGATTCATTTTATCATGTCATTTATTATTATGCATATGCTTAGCAATGATTAGAATGGGATATTTGGGATATGAGATCATCAGTTTATTTTACCATACTCTTGAATGAGATATTGTGAGTTATGTAGAGGTAGGGATCAAGGCAAGTTGGATGTTTTGGTTGGTGCTGGGTGCACGAGACTCGGGTTTGTGTTTAGTACATGCCTAAATACTAAGGACCGGTTCATGGAGCATGTAACCAGGCTTTACCGTGCCAACCACATGCTGATATGGGGCAGCTTGGCCAATTAATTAGGTGTATCCCCGGCGTAGTATGGGTGTGTTGGATGGTGCGGGGAGTTGGTGTCACCTGGACTACCATATGAACCGCAAGGCTCAAGAGGGGGCCACTGCAGCAGGGTTGGAGCCTCTTGTATGCTGTTAGGGGTGAAACCTGAGTGGGCCCATGCTCGTCGGGAATCCCATTGTAAAGGCTTCGTAGTGATCTCCTGGCTACACACCTGGGAAGTGTGAATGTGGTTCGTGGCCACTGGCATAATGGAGGTTCTTTTAGTCCACCCGGCAACGGGGGATGAAATCACTACATGTGAGTACAGTGGTGCAAACTCTGCAGAGTCAAAACTATCATGACAGTCGTGCTCACGGTCAAGAGCGGCTTGGACTTATTCGTGATTAGAGGATGAGGACCTTGGACGTTGTGGATGTTAAGCGGGGAGCTTAACATTGGAAATGATGTTATGGTTATTTGATTATGATGATGGGATGGGAGATTGGGACCATTTCACCTATGTAGTAATGTAGGTGCTTAATAAGCTAAGGTGATAGGTATTAATTGCGTAGTGCTTTAACCATGAGTTCAACCTCTCCTTGTTCTAGCCATGCATGACATAACTTTCCCACACTTGTTGAGTACCATCGGTACTCAACCTTGCATATTTGTTGGTTTATATTGCTGCTCAGGTCAAGAGAATGATGTGGTGTTTAATGATCAAGACTTTGGAACCGAAGAAGCTTTCTAGGTTCATGGAGTCCCCCGGGCAACGCCTGTAATGGAGCCCACAAGAATAATATTCCACTGCTATTTTATTTACTTGTTATGAACTTATTATCGTCCATCGAGACATATGTTATGTAAGACTTATTTATATTCGACACCTGGCTTGTAATAAATGATGCTTCACTATTTGTCCTCACATGTATGAGAAAATGATCCGGGCATACATGTGATATTCACTCGGTTGTTCTTTGGAGAAACCGGGTGTGACACCAAAGCATCCATCTTGCCTAGATCCCTATCTCTACATAATCATAATATCTCATTCAAGGGTAAAGTATACAAGTTGATGATCTCATATCCCCTTTATCCCATTCTAAGCATGGCTAAGCATGAGCAGTGTAAATGAATGACATAATAACATAACTCCCAACCCAGGCTACAAGGAAGCAAGGTAATGAAAATCTAGGGAAACTTCCTAGCATGGGTATCACATTCCAAATTGACAATGCAATTATATTCTAACTACACATCCTAGTATAGGATCAAAGTGGTCAAGGACACTTGCCTTCTTCCTGCTGCTCCGGGAATGGAAAGTCTTGATCTTGAAAGGTGAGAACCTGCTATGGGGCTGGTTCTACTCATGCCAATACACACATAGCAAAAGAAAACCACAATTCATAAGCAATAGTCCACACATATATTCATGCAAGACATACATGCATACCCATTTGAAGTTATAGATATAATTAAGTGTTGTGTTTACCCTAGATAGGTTTCTCCTATGCATGCATGCAATTTTAAACATATATTTTACCTTTAATTTTTATATTCAGACTTCTAAGTGCACACTACATATGATATTCCAATTTGAACCAAATTTTCTATATGAGATAATACACCTATTAGCCACGAAATTTGCATGAAACATAATTTCCTACTCCATATGGATTTTCAGATCTTCTACACTATTCTTAAATTGAAGTTTTAAATGTGGGGACCTCACTTAACATTTTCTAATTTTGTATACCTATTTCACTAAATTTTTAAGATTTATTTTCCCTTCCCAAAAGTGAACTCCTATACTAAAATAGCAAAATATATCACCTAAACAGAATATGTTCTGATCTAAAATGTCCAATAAAATATCTTTTGACTTCCTCTCTGATGGGGATCAATCTAAATTTATTTTTACCCATTTTCAGAATTATGTAAAAGCCCAGGAAAAGGGACTTGCAAAAACTTTTCTTCACCTACCAACCCCACAGTTTTTGTTGTGGATAGATTGTGAAAAAGTGTGAAGAGCAAGTAACCTCCATCAAAAGAGTGATTAGAGGGGAAAGCCTACACTTTCACAAAGTGGGATTTTTACACATGAACATGAGAGGTTGAGCTCACCCCTAGAACCTTAAAAGTCTTGGGAAGGTTCAGGCCAAATTTCATGTAAATCCAACACTTTTTGAGGCACTTTTGGAGGTATTTCAAAAAGAGACCAATTTGAATGTAAATTCAAATTGCAGCAACTTTCATCCCTCAAATTCAAAAGTTAGCTTCATATTCAAACTCAGCACATTTTTCTGAGTGAGCCCACGAATTTTCATTATCATTGGAGTTCATTTGGTCAAGAGCTAAATTGGCAAGAATTCAAAACTGAATTTGAATTTCAGTTTAAACATGAAGCAAACTTAGCCAAACAAAGTTCAAATTTGAGAACTCAAATTCAAACCAAGACTTGGGGGCTAAGTCTCTCATTCAATGTTTAGTAGCTGGGGATAACTACAGCAGAAGGGGGAGAAAGAATTAGAGGGGAGAAGGGGGCCCACTGGTCATCCACACAGGGGTTAAACCGACTCAGTCACGCGGTCGAACACCTCTGTGGGTGCCAGCGCACGGGGTCGACGCTGTCCCAACGTGACCACCGCGCCACCTCCTGCTCGGGGGATGAGGACGTCGGCTGCATTACACACGGTCGCACCCTGTTCGGTGTGAATTTCCCTCCCCATTCTCCCTATTCCACCGCACACATCCGAAGCGGCACACCCGAAGTCGCCGCCCTCTGATCGCCGGCGCCTGGACAGCACAGGCTTCCTCGTGCCCGACGCTCAACACAATAAACGACCGCCATAAGGTGCTGGTTCTGCTCCTCCATACCGTTAAGCATTTCATGCACCGTCAGGGGAGAATTTTCCCAATGAACGTTTCTGTGTTCTTAAGGCCGAGCTGTACCAAATCCGAAAATTCACGGGTGTTGGCTTATTACCGGGCATACCGAGCTAAACACACGATCTACACCCTGCCACGACCACCTAGGATCAAAAACCAGCAAGAACCAGGGGCTAGGGTTACAGTTCATTGAAGTTTTCTGAGCACAACCGATATCGGGCCTAGGTCGACGGTGAGGTCCTAGTTCCGGCCATTTCCATGGCCAACCGAGCTCGTATTCATGCTCAGCATGCCACGGCGGAGCTGTAGAAGCAAACCACTTGAGAAATAAGGCCCTGAGTAGCCCGGGCGACATCGCCGGAGTAGAGAGAAGCTCTGTCACCGCCGCGGGCATAGTTCCGGCCATTGCCGCGCTCCGGTGAGGGCACCAGCGTGTTCTCCGAGTCGAGTTAGGCACAGGCGGCAAGTTTTGTCGAAGGTCGGGCGGTGAAATGCCCGGCGGCGAGCGCTCCGCCGAAGCGCTGCCGAGGGAGCTGCGGGATAGCGCGAGGTAGACGAAGAGGGGGCCGGGTCCACCGGTCAGCCTCTGGTCTCTGCGCGGGGATATGTTTGCGGCCGGGATTCGGTGCGGCAGCACGGGTAAAACCCCGTGGGACGCGGTGTGGCCGCATTCTGAGTGGGCCGGCTTGAGCAGTGGGCCCCACCTGCAGAATTTAAACATTTTGGGAATTTCCAGTTTTAGTTCAAACTTCAAATGAATAGAACTTTGGCTAGGAAACTCCAAATTCGATGAACTAAATTTTGCTGAACTCAGAATTCTGAGTACTTTCCAGCAATACCAATTTCAGCTCACGAAAGTAAAGAGTTTTCCAGAATTAAATCCCTAAAGTTTAAACTGTGGGGAATTTTATCTGGAGAACTACTTTATGAAAAATTCTGAAATTTGGCTGAGAGGTTCACTGGAGAATCCCTGAATCACAGTAAAATTTTCAGACTCATCCAAGTCCATTAATTACCCTATTGGGGTGGTTAAGAGAACTGCCCTGAGAAAATAGAAAAATGTACATAAACATTTTTCAGATTTTCTCAAATCTTGTTTAGGGCATAACTTTCTCTAGGATTCTCCAAATTACATGAAACCAATTCCATTAGAACCATCCTAAATTCTAGTTTCCAGAAAGTATTGGTTGGAGCTATGAAAAACCCCTGGAATTACTTAGAGGCTCAATTAATGACCATATAGGCTTTTATTTATACAAGGTTCAAATCAAACTTGGTCAAGACTCTGGTTAGGACCCTACCAAGCCACCATAAAAATTTCAGAACCAAAGTGGAGGGCTAGCTAGAGTTATTAGTAATAATGTATTCAAGTTTACACATTGCATTTAAATTGTCATGTAGTATTTTATTAACGTGTAGTCGCTGAAGGCGAAGAGACTCAGGAAGTGCTGGACTTCCTCCTTCTGGACGAAGAATTAACCCCTGACCAGCAGCAACAAGGCAAGCCCCAGTTTGCATTAACTCTTTTATCAAGTGTTGCTTTGTTCACATAATTAGGGTGATGTATGAATGTGCATTAGTTGTAGGATGAATGGAACCCCACTTGCATGACCAGAATTTTTCCATTAGAGTGAGGGCAGTGTCTAAGACCTCGAGTAGACAGGCTATGCTTAATGATTCATAGGATTTCGGTACAAGTCGAGTAGTTGGAATCTACTCGCAAGTTAGGTTTGGGACACACGGGTTTGGTTCGAGTGTGTGAGATCACTTTAGTAATGAAAATGAGACTAGGCAGGGGCTAGGGCACAGCAAGAGGAAGTCTTGTGTGCGCAGCCCTGTCCGTGTCGATTGAGGACCAATCCGTGTGCGGCCCTGCTGAACAGGTATTGAACGTACCGAAGGCATATCGGATATATGCGCCCAGATAAACCGATGTAGCCTAAACCTCCGGGCGTCGAGGCATAGCACAACGATTTATAGGAGTAGGTTGAGGGCAGCAAGGTGGAAATCTGCTAACGGGCATAGAGAGATGCTCCGTGTAGGAAACCTCCTGTCCGTTCGGTGCGATTGGTTCGACGTTTGGACTGTTGGGTGAAAGGTTGTCCCGTCCGACATCGAGTGAGCGTGCTGTGCAGCTCCACGGGTGGTCATACATGACATGCTCTTTGGGTTTTCCTGCAGGTGTATATCGAGTTGATTCGCTGTCCCTCGCGGTGACGAGTACCGCTTGTTCACTGTTTCGTAACGTAGATAATTTATGGAAAGTTTTGATTCAATACTGCTGTTATGATATAATTGTATTGCTACATGTGTGCCACCAAATATTGCTTAATAAATTTCAGATTTCCGAACTGTTAACTTGTGGCTAAAAGATGAACTAAGGATGAACTTGTAGGCGTGTCCATTGATGCACTGTTACTATCCTATGTCCATTGTACCCCTCATGTAGAGTTTCATGCTTAGGTGAGTCGGTTAAGTCTTGTTGAGCCATCGTGCTCATGGTTGCTGCTTAAGTGTTTTTCAGGTGAGGAGCCACCCACGGACTCGGGTTACGAGTCCACCGGCGAGGGTTACCCTCCGTCGGGGACCACGGCTGAGTGGGAGCCGTACACGCCGCGCTGAGCTGAGGAGTGCAGCTAGTGTGGGTTGCCCTAGATCTGGGCAACCGACTTTTGCTAGATAGGCGGGCGTGAGTTGTATAAAAGAAACTTCCGCTGTGTAATAAAGACAATAGTTTGTAACTGAGTATTGTACCTGTTTGTACAGTTCAGTTGTTTTTCCCATGTAATATATTGTGTCCTTATGACGTGTGCTATCGGGTGTCGCATTGTGCGGCACCACCCTCTGCGATCCTGGATGAGCGGACCCCGGTCCGCCACAGCCTGGTATCAGAGCCACATTGGGGATAGCACAGTACTTAAGGGCTGTATTACAGGATAAACTTAGGTTACGGTGAGGATTCGGTAGTTGCCCAAGTAAGAACTATACTAGCATATTTACTTAAAGTGGCAAGACTATCCTATGTGTTATAATTCTGAATTTTCATTATGTAACGACGCAGCTACGCTCTAGTAAGCATTGTAAGGAACGCTACCGAAAGCGGTTCAATTTCGGTTAGCTCCCCTGACGAGGAACGTGGTTCAGGGATAGGTATCACAGCTTGGTGTGAGACGTTAATATGAAACTCTTGGACTCTTCATGTTTCTGAGTTCATATGAAACGCTGATCCCTAGCGTGCATTAGGCAAGTAAGTGGAGACCCCATCGCGTGGTCAGTAACGCGAAATTGTGTTCGTCTGGAAATAGCCCAGGAGGACATAACCAGCGCTTGCCATCGGCGTGCCCTGCAGGGCAGTAGGTGGTATCTGTTGGGTTGATAACATTCCCAACCGTGACGACACGTTCATGACATACTCAGGTTCCCCGTCGTGTGGTGTTGAAACACGATCACATACCTTGAGACGTGACCTAACTCAAGGACGGCCGTATGACAATGATACGGGCGTTTGTATTTAATTTAAATATGGTCCTGCCTGAAATGAAAAACCATTATGTGCATCATTATTGTGTGGTCTTCTGCAGGTACTAACCACGTATGTATCCGTGTAGAAAACGTGTGCGAGAGACTGTTTAGTGCCACACTTGAGACGTATATGCCGGTATAATTCGGTTAGGATTTTCTTTTGTGAGGAACGTAGTACCGAGATATCATAGGCATATGCATGAAAAATAATGATAACAAGAAACTAAAATCACTAGGTTGCAATATTTAGGACCCTGGTTGGGTATAGAAAAATTTGATAGCTTATTAGTGTAGTCCCAAAGGGTTGAAAAACAGAGTGCTCTGTTTTGGGCAGCAAGTTTGCTGATCTTCAACAGGGCATAACTCACAGGTCTTTTATCCCAGGTAGGTGTGGTATATATTTCTGGAAAGTTGTTTAAGTACTATACAACTTTGTTGTAGACTTCCAGAACTGAAACGCACCTTGAGATGGCTTAAACCCCAGAGGAATGTAAACTGTCCAGAATCAGGACAGAGTTAAACACTCTCTGGACTGTTATGTTTTTCAAACATAACTCCCAGTAGAAAAATCTAAAATTTTCATATGATACATTTTTAGAAATTGTAGAAGATGTGTTACATCTTTGCAATTCCAAGTTTCTGAAATTTCAGCACAGAATTCAGTGGAAATCAGAGTTGAAAACAGCAACTTCCCAAAGGAGGTGCTGTTGAAATTCTTCCAGAAATTCTGTTGATTTGGATTACCATAACTTTTTAAAGCTGATCTGGGGGCAATTAAGTACTCGTTGGAAAGATACTAAAGTTAACTTTAACTTTGGTATTTAGCTTTAGTCATGAAAATGCCCAGAACCAGATCAAAATCTTGGATATGTAGAGACTGGTCATCCTGACAGAGGCATGATAGTTGAACTCATGGGAGAGGTTGTCGTACCCTAGAGGTGGTTTAAGTACTTCCAATGGGTAGAACATACTCATGAGAGGTTATCTTCAACTAGTGAAAGATTTGAGTATAGGTCTCACTCAAGTTCTTTTACTAGAGACCATGTTTGTGTCGTATTGAAGATAAAGGGGTAGTATACGTGATGACAAAGCGATAGTAACGTCTCGGGGTGACCAAACCTAGTTGTGGTGAGCTTCCAAAGAGGAGGTTCATCAAGTTGGATGTACCTAGCTTGTATTTGGTCTGGTAATGGTGTAGCTTGTGCAAATTTATTACATTATCTACATACGAGATGTATCGCATGTTACATTGTCATTATGTTTTTACACCTATTTCATTTGACTGTATAGAAATATGTTGCGGGACTGATGTTTATTGTCGTATGGTTGCAGATGGTTCGCACTAGGACCACGCACGAGGTTGGTGGCTCTAGCCAACAGGGAGGCAATGACTCCCAGCCACCGGCCTACGACAGCACCCCGCAGCAACAGCCACCACCGCCGCCTCCGCTTACTCTAGCGGATGTGATAGCGGCACTGGTGGGTGGTCGTGAGGAGCAGACCGACCTGCTCCGCACGATCATGCAGAATACGTCCCAGGCGGGGGGGCGTCAAGACAGAGGGCCTCATGAGCCCCGTGAGGTGTCGTACTCGGATTTCATGAGTACGCACCCTCCAGTGTTCACCGAAGCTGAAGAACCACTGGAGGCCGACAACTGGCTGCGGACTATCGAGTCTATGTTCGGACTGCTCCAATGCACGGAGCGGCAAAAGACTCTGTTCGCAGCGCAGCAGCTTCACGGTGCCGCTGGTTCATGGTGGGCGAACTATGTTGCCTCACGTCCGGCTGGCCATACCGTGGAGTGGGAAGAGTTCCGGGAGGCGTTCCGCGCCTATCATATCCCTCCCGGGATAATGAAGAGGAAGTTCCAAGAATTTTTGGAACTGAAGCAGGGCAGGAGGAGTGCCCATGACTACTCCCGTGCCTTCAACCATCTGGCGCAATATGCGTCAGACTACATCTCCACTGAAGAGAAGAAGCGGGAACATTTCTATCGGGGGTTACACCCCAAGATGAAGACACATCTCGTTCAGTGGAATCGCGGCACCTTCAACGACCTAGCCAATGCCGCGATTATGCAAGAGGACGCTCAGCGGGAGTTGGCAGCTGAGCAGAGGAAGCGCAGCGCTCCACCTAGCAGTGGGGGTGGCGCTCCCCAGAAGTACCGGATGGTGTATCGGATGCCATCCGGGCAGCAGTGGCATCCACCGGCGCGACCTCAGCGGTTCGGGGGACGTTCGTTTCAGTCACCTCCGTTCTGTCCGCCGATGCCACCACCAAGACAGCAGAAGCAGCAGACGGCACCCCGGGCATTTCCACCGCCACAACGCGCCCCGGGTTTCCGTCCACTGATCAGCGGGGGACCGCCCCGCTTCACTTGCTTCACGTGTGGCCAGGGGGGCCACTTCGCGAAGGACTGTCCCCAGGGCCAGCAGAGCAGCGGGCAAGCCCAGTTCCAGGGCGGTGCTCGAGGCTGACCTCCGGTCAAGAAGGTTGGTCAGCGGACTGGTGGCGTCCGCAACCTCGACAATGAGGACGCCCCAGAGGGAGACAACGTGGTGGCGTGTACGTTTACTCTCAACAATCAAGCCATCATCATATTGTTTGATTCTGGTGCAACCCACAGCTTTATAAGTGCATCCTATGTGGCTAGGAATCAAATGCAAGTCTTCCCAACAGACTGCACCTATATGATCTGCTCACCAGGAGGGAAGATCTCCGCAAATATGATGATCCCAAAAGCACCTCTGTGCTTAGGTGGGAAAATATATCCCACCACTTTGATAATCCTTACGGGACAAAAGATTGATGCAATCCTAGGGATGTCATGGCTACAATACCATGGCGCTGTCCTAGAGACTCGGACACGGACGGTTCATTTAAACTCTCCATTCCACCGTCCGCATTTCATGGTGTTAGACAATCCAGTCCGGGAAGTTTCAGCAATTAATAATGCTGAAGCTCTCAAGTTAGAAGACATCCCCGTAGTCCGGGAGTACCCTGACGTGTTTCCGGATGATCCTCCGGGTATGCCACGTGAGCGGGATGTCGAGTTCAAGATTGAACTTGCACCCGGGACTACGCCCATATCACGGAGACCATACAAGATGGCTCCGAACGAGCTGGCTGAATTAAAAGAACAGCTCAATGATTTGTTGAGCAAAGGTTTCATTTGGCTGAGTTCCTCACCTCGGGGATGCTCGGCGCTATTTGTGAAGAAGAAGGATGAAACCTTGAAGCTGTGTGTGGACTACCGGCCGCTCAATGCGATCACCATCAATAATAAGTATCCACTGCCCCGCATCGACATATTATTTGATCAACTTGTGGGTGCAAGTGTGTTCTCAAAGATGGACCTTCGCTCTGGATATCATCAGATAAAGATCCGGGAGGAGGATATCCCGAAGACGGCTTTCTCGACGAGATACGGCTTATACGAATATCTCGTCATGTCCTTTGGTCTCACAAACGCTCCAGCCCATTTTATGTAACTCATGAACTCGGTGTTCAATCCGGAGCTGGACAAGTTCGTGGTAGTGTTCATCGACGATATCTTGGTTTACTCCAAGACAGAAGCCGAACATGCCGAACACTTGCGGATCGTTCTTCAACGATTGCGAGACCACAAGCTCTACGCCAAGTTCAGCAAATGCGAGTTTTGGATCAGCCAAGTGCCATTCTTGGGACATATCATCTCAGCAGAAGGCATTGCGGTTGACCCCAGCAAAATAGAGCAAGTGCTGAAATGGAAAGCTCCCACTTCAGTCCATGAAGTCAGAAGCTTCCTCGGGTTAGCGGGATACTATCGGAGATTCATTCCAAGCTTCTCCATGCTCACTAAGCCGATGACAGAATTTCTGAAGAAAGGGACGAAATATGTTTGGAACACGGCATGTGAAGGAGCGTTCCAAGCATTGATGAAGCATCTCACCACAGCCCCGGTCTTAGCTCAGCCGGATACAACAAAGCCCTTCGACGTGTATTGTGACGCGTCCGGTATTGGGCTCGGCTGCGTGTTGATGCAGGAAGGACGGGTGGTCGCATATGGCTCACGCCAACATCGGAACCATGAGCAGCACTATCCGACTCATGATCTTGAGCTTGCTGCAGTGGTTTTGGTGCTAAAAATGTGGAGGCACTATCTCCTGGGGAATTTGGTGCACCTCTACACCCACCACAAGAGCTTGAAATACATTTTCACCCAGAATGAGCTGAACATGAGGCAAAGGAGGTGGTTAGAACTGATCAAAGATTATGAAATTGAGATTCCCCCCGGCAAGGCGAATGTGGTTGCCGACGCACTGAGTCAGAAATCACATGTCCATCACCTCACCATTACCCCAGTGGAGGAGGAAGAGCCGAGTTTATACTTGGTTCCTTATGGGTCTCTTTACAACCTTGCCCTCATCCCTACTATTAGGGAGAACATCATTGCAGCTCAGAGGACTGATAGAGGCATGGCACATCTCCGGAGATCGATAGACAGCGGGGAGATCAAATGTTTCCGGAAAGATGATGAGGGGACGCTATGGTTCAATGACCGCATAGTCGTACCCCGGGATATGGAGTTGAGGAAAAAGATCCTCGATGAAGCACATTTGTCTAAATACTCCATTCATCCGGGCAGCAACAAGATGTACCATGATTTGAAAAAGAAATTTTGGTGGACACGGATGAAGCGGGAAGTTGTGAAGTACGTATCCGAGTGCGATACGTGCCGACGAGTGAACGTGGATCATATGAGGAAATCAGGGCTGTTGCAACCCCTGAAGATTCCGGCATGGAAATGGGAAGATGTGAGCATGGATTTCATTGTGGGATTACCCCTAACATCCAACAAGCATGATTCCATATGGGTAATCGTTGATCAGTTAACCAAGACGGCTCACTTCATCCCGGTGAATACACGTTACAATGCCGGCAAATATGCGGAGCTGTACGTAGCAAAGATTTTGTGCTTATACGGGGTACCCAAGACCATCGTCTCGGATCGAGGTGCATTATTTGTATCTCGCTTATGGGAGCAGCTACACGCTGTATTGGGTACCAAGCTGATTAGGAGCTCCGCCTATCACCCTCAGACCGATGGACAAACAGGGAGGGTGAACCAAGTGTTAGAAGACATGTTGAGAGCATGTGCCATCCACCACGGTAGGAACTGGGATGATCACCTACCGTTGGCGGAATTCTCGTACAACAACGGCTATCAGGCGAGTATCAAGATGGCACCCTATGAAGCTCTCTACGGTCGCAAATGCCACACCCCATTAAACTGGTGCGATTCCAGTGAAAGGGTCACATTCGGGGTTGATGTAGTGAACGACGCCGAAGAGCGTGTTTGGACGATTCAAGCCAACTTGAAGGCCGCTCAATCCCGGCAGAAGAGCTACGCTTAAAAGAGGCGTAGACCATTGCACTTTGACGTCGGTGAACACGTGTACCTCCGCGTGTCTCCGATGAAAAGGGTGCACCGGTTCGTTGTGAAGGGGAAGCTCGCTCCCTGTTTCATTGGGCCCTATGATATCACCGAGAAGTGTGGACCAGCGGCGTATAGATTGGAGCTACCGGCATCTCTTACCGGTGTCCATGACGTTTTCCATGTTTTGCAACTGAGGAAATGTCTGAAGCATACAGCTGCTGTTCCTACCGAAGACATCGGCGAGCTGCAACCGGATTTAACGTATGATTATTATCCGGTGGCGATTATTGATGAGAAAGCCCGAACCACGCGTAGCCAAACGTTGTGGTTCTACAAAATACTTTGGAGCAACCACACCGCCGAAGAAGCGACGTGGGAGAGCGAGGAATTCCTTCGCTCAAATTACCCGGAGTTCATGGCATCTCAACACGGGTAAGTCCCTGTTACATCGCTGTCTCATCTTTTATAGTCTCGGGACGAGCTTCTTTTAAGGGGGGAGGGATGTAAAAGCCCAAGAAAAGGGACTTGCAAAAACTTTTCTTCACCTCACAACCCCACAGTTTTTGTTGTGGATAGATTGTAAAAAAGTGTGAATAGCAAGTAACCTCCATCAAAAGAGTGATTAGAGGGGAAAGCCTACACTTTCACAAAGTGGGATTTTTACACATGAACACGAGAGGTTGAGCTCACCCCTAGAACTTAAAAAGTCTTGGGAAGGTTCAGGCCAAAATTCATGTAAATCCAACTCTTTTTGAGGCACTTTTGGAGGTATTTCAAAAAGAGGCCAATTTGAATGTAAATTCAAATTGCAGCAACTTTCATCCATCAAATTCAAAAGTTAGCTTCATATTCAAACTCAGCACATTTTTCTGAGTGAGCCCACAAATTTTCATTATCATTGGAGTTCATTTGGTCAAGAGCTAAATTGGCAAGAATTCAAAACTGAATTTGAATTTCAGTTTAAACATGAAGCAAACTTAGCCAAACAAAGTTCAAATTTGAGAACTCAAATTCAAACCAAGACTTGGGGGCTAAGTCTCTCATTCAATGTTTAGTAGCTGGGGATAATTACAGCAGAAGGGGGAGAAAGAATTAGAGGGGAGAAGGGGGCCCACTGGTCATCCACACAGGGGTTAAACCGACTCAGTCACGCGGTCGAACACCTCTGTGGGCGCCAGCGCACGGGGTCGACGCCGTCCCAACGTGACAACCGTGCCACCTCCTGCTCGGGGGATGAGGACGCCGGCTGCATTACACTCGGCCGCACCCTGTTCGGCGTGAATTTCCCTCCCCATTCTCCCTGTTCCACCGCACACATCCGAAGCGGCGCACCCGGAGTCGCCGCCCTCTGATCGCCGGCGCCCGGACAGCACAGGCTTCCCCGTGCCCGACACTAAACACAAGAAACGACCGCCATAAGGTGCTGGTTCTGCTCCTCCATACCGTTCAGCATTTCATGCACCGTCGGGGGAGAATTTTCCTAAGGAACGTTTCTGTGTTCTTAAGGCCGAGCTGTACCAAATCCAAAATTTCATGGGTGTTGGCTTATCACCGGGCATACCGAGCTAAACACACGATCTAAACCCTGCCACGACCACCTAGGATCAAAAACCAGCAAGAACCAGGGGCTAGGGTTACGGTTCTTTGAAATTTTCTGAGCACAACCGATATCGGGCCTAAGTCGACGGTGAGGTCCTAGTTCCGTCCATTTCCATGGCCATCCGAGCTCGTATTCGTGCTCAGCATGCCACGGCGGAGCTGTAGAAGCAAACCGCTTGAGAAATAAGGCCCTGAGTAGCCCGGGCGACATCGCCGGAGTAGAGAGAAGCTCTGTCACTGCACGGGCATAGTTCCGGCCATTGCCGAGCTCCGGTGAGGGCACCAGCGTGTTCTCCTAGTCGAGTTAGGCACAGGAGGCAAGTTTCGTCGAAGGTCAGGCGGTGAAACACCCGGTGGCGTGCGCTCCGGCGAAGCGCCGCCGCGGGAGCTGCGGGATAGCGCGAGGTAGACGAAGAGGGGGCCGGGTCCACCGGTCAGCCTCTCGTCTCTGCGCGGGGATCTGTTCGCGGCCAGGATTCGGTGCGGCAGGGCGGGTAAAACCCCGTGGGCCGCGGTGTGGCTGCATTCTGAGTGGGCCGTCTTGAGGAGTGGGCCCCACCCTCAGAATTTAAACATTTTGGGAATTTCCAGTTTTAGTTCAAACTTCAAATGAATAGAACTTTGGCTAGGAAACTCCAAATTCGATGAACCAAATTTTGCTGAACTCAGAATTCTGAGTATTTTCCAGCAATACCAATTTCAGCTCATGAAAGTTAATAGTTTCCGAGAAATAAATCCCTAAATTTTAAACTGTGGGGAATTTTATCTGGAGAACTACTTTATGAAAAATTCTAAAATTTGGCTGAGAGGTTCACTGGAAAATCCCTGATGGGGTGGTTAAATGAACTGCCCTGAGAAAATAGAAAAATGTACAGAAACATTTTTCGAATTTTCTCAAATCTTGTTTAGGGCATAACTTTCTCTAGGATTCTCCAAATTACATGAAACCAATTCCATTACAACCATCCTAAATTCTAGTTTCCATAAAGTATTGGTTGGAGCCATGAGAAACCCCTGGAATTACTTAGAGGCTCAATTAATGACCATATAGGATTTTATTTGTACAAGATTCAAATGAACTTTGTTTCAAATGAAACTTTGTCAAGACTCTTGTAGGACCCTACCAAGCCAACATAAAAATTTCAGAACCAAAGGGGAGGGCTAACTAGAGTTATTAGTAATTAAGTATTCAAGTTTACACATTGCATTTAAATTGACATGTAGTATTTTATTAACGTGTAGTCACTGAAGGCGAAGAGACTCCAGAAGTGCTGGACTTCCTCCTTCCGGACGAAGACTTAACCCCTGACCAGCAGCAACAAGGCAAGCCCCGTTTTGCATTAACTCTTTTATCAAGTTTTGCTTTGTTCACATAACTAGGGTGATGTATGAATGTGCATTAGGTGTAGGATGAATGGAACCCCACTTGCATGACCAGAATTTTTCCATAAGAGTGAGGGTAGTGTCTAAGACCTCGAGTAGACAGGCTATGCTTAATGATTCATAGGACTTCGGTACAAGTCGAGTAGTTGGAATCTACTCGCGAGTTAGGTCTGGGACACACGGATTTGGTTCGAGTGTGTGAGATCACTTTAGTAATGAAAATGAGACTAGGCAGGGGCTAGGGCGCAGCAAGAGGAAGTCTTGTGTGCGCAGCCCTGTCCGTGTCGATTGAGGACCGATCCGTGTGCGGCCCTGCTGAACAAGTATTGAACGTACCGAAGGCGTATCGGATATATGGGCCCCAATAAACCGATGTAGCCTAAACCTCCGGGCGTCGAGGCATAGCACACCGATTTATAGGAGTAGGTTGAGGGCAGAAAGGTGGAAATCTGCTAACGGGCATAGAGAGATGCTCCGTGTAGGGAACCTCCTGTCCGTTTCGGTGTGACCGGTTCGTCGTTTGGGCTGTTGGGTGAAAGGTTGTCCCGCACGACATCGAGTGAGCATGCTGTGCAGCTCCACGGGTGGGCGTACGTGACGTGCTCTTTGGGTTTCCCTGCAGGTGTATATCGAGTCGATTCGCCGTCCCTCGCGGTGACGAGTACCGCTTGTTCACTGCGTCGTAACGTAGATAATTTATGGAAAGTTATGATTCAATACTGCTGTTATGATATAATTGTATTGCTACATGTGTGCCACCAAATATTGCTTACTAAATTTCAGATTTCCGAACTGTTAACTTGTGGCTGAAAATGAACTAAGGATGAACTTGTAGGCGTGTCCATTGATGCACTGTTACTATCCTATGTCCATTGTACCCCTCATGTAGAGTTCCATGCTTAGGTGAGTCGGTTAACTCTTGTTGAGCCATCGTGCTCATGGTTGCTGCTTAAGTGTTTTTTAGGTGAGGAGCCACCCACGGACTCGGGTTACGAGTCCACCGGCGAGGGTTACCCTCCGTCGGGGACCACGGCTGAGTGGGAGCCGTACACGCCGCGCTGAGCTGAGGAGTGCAGCTAGTGTGGGTTGCCCTAGGGCTGGGCAACCGACTTTTGCTAGATAGGCGGGCGTGAGTTGTATAAAAGAAACTTCCGCTGTGTAATAAAGACAATAGTTTGTAACTGAGTATTGTACCTGTTTGTACAGTTCAGTTGTTTTTTCCATGTAACATATTGTGTCCTTATGACGAGTGCTATCGGGTGTCGCATTGTGCGGCACCACCCTCTGCGATCCTGGATGAGCGAACCCCGGTCCGCCACAAATTATTTTCTAGTCTGAAAATGAATTTCCAGCAATAAAACAGCAACCTAAATTCATACAAAAATTTCTACTGTTCCAATTACCTAAACAGAACCTTTATAAATTTTCCCTACCCCGTTTTGGTTACTTAGATTCATTTTTCCCCATAGTTAAATTTGTTTTATGCCTAAAGGGTATATTTCAGAGATAAATCACAAAACAGCAAGCTCATTTAGTTTAAAAGTTTATTTCCCCTCTAAATTCAGACTTCAGATTGTTCTACAAATTTTCAACAGGGTTAGAATTATTCAACTGAACCTATACCTATGTTTAAATTTAAATCCTATTCACAAATTCAATTTCCTGAAATTAATAACCCTCAGGGACTGATGTGCAAATCCACACTGCAGTGGGGTCACATTTCTCATTTTCTAAATTTTCAGGGGTGTAAGTGTGCAAAACAGGGAGGTCTTCCTAATTCTTATTAAGTCCAGGGGCTAAAACTGATTTTTAAACGCATTTACATGAATTTCTGACGGTCCAGGGGCTAGATCAGAAGTTTACGAGGCTAGATCCTTTTTCCTAAGAACCCCAGGGGGTAGCGCGTTAGTTTCCCGGGGTTTAATGTGCGGGGCTGATGTGGGCCGTTGGATTTAAAACGGAGGGGTGAGATTAGATTGCGAAACGGTATGGGTTAAATCTTTTCGGGACCACATGATTTAAAACGGACGGGCCACAGCGGGCCACGTCGCCCTGGCCGGATCCAGCCCGCACGCACGGCGGCAGGGGTCGGCGATCTCGCCGGCGCAGCCTCGGTTTTTGCTGCTATACGATAGAACTCGCATCTCTTTGCACGGATCGGCTGAGGAGGGGTAGGGGAAGCTCACCTAGGGATTTTCTTGGGCCCGGAAGGATTGGAATCGGCTCTGCGACGGCGACGTTCGGCGGAGCTCCTCGGTGCTTGATGGAGAAGCGGTTTGGTACGGTGATCCTTCGAGTTCTCCGGTCGTGAGGCTTCCCTGTGGTTAGCAAAGGGTGTACCGAGGGTCAGAGAGGGTCGGGTCGTGGAAATTCGGTGACTTCAGAGATGACCGGCGGCTAGACCTCACCGGAGCTCGACGACGTTGGTTGCCTTGGCAGCAAATCGTTCCGCAGTGGGCGTCACCGGCTAGTGTTCGATGCTGCGATGAAGTAGAACCGGTTAGATGGACCAGAACGGAGTTGTGCCGAGGGGAATTCGAAGGTGGGGCGGCGGTGCTCACCGGTGTGGTTTCGGTTGTGAGCGGAGAGAGCCTGTGGAGTCCCTGGGGCTTATAAATCCGATGGAACCCACATCGTGGAGCTTGGGGACGTGCGGTACCAGCGCTGAATTTCCACGATCGAGGAATTCAAATTTGAATCAAAAACAGAAAAGAAAAAGGAAAAAAGAAAAAGAAGACCGTCCAATGGGCCGAGACTCACCTCAGCCAGCCCAGCAGCCCGCAGTTTCTTTCCCCCTCCCCCTCTCACTGCCTCGCGGGGCCCAGCCGTCAGCTCCATCTTCCCCAACCGCCACCGATCCTCCCGCGCTGGCTACGATCGAGGAAATTCAGCGCTGGTACGGCACGTCCCCAACCTCCACGACCTGGGTTCCATCGGATTTATAAGCCCCAGGGACCCCACGGGCTCTCTCCGCTCGCAACCGAAACCACACCGGTGAGCACCGCCGCCCCACCTTCGAATTCCCCTCGGCACAACTCCGTTCTGGTCCATCTAACCGGTTCTACTTCATCGCAGCATCAAACACTAGCCGGTGACGCCACTCCGGAACGATTTGCTGCCGAGGCAACCAACGTCGTCGAGCTCCGGTGAGGTCTAGCCGCCAGTCATCTCTGAAGTCACCGAATTTCCACGACCCGACCCTTTCTGACCCTCGGTACACCCTTTGCTAACCACAGGCAACGCTCACGACCGTAGAACTCGAAGGATCGCCGACCCAAACCGCTTCTCCATCGAGCACCGAGGAGCTCCGCCGAACGTCGCCGTCGCAGAGCCGATTCCAACCCTTCCGGGCCCAAGAAAATCCCTAGGTGAGCTTCCCCTACCCCTCCGCAGCCGATCCGTGCAAAGAGATGCAAGTTCTAGCGTATAGCGGTAAAAATCGAGGCTGCGCCGGCGAGATCGCCGCACCCTGCCGCCGTGCGCCGCCGTGCGCGCGGGCTGGCTCCGGCCAGGGCGATGTGGCCCGCTGTGGCCCGTCCGTTTTAAATCGTGTGGTCCCGAATAGATTTAACCTGTACCATTTCGCAATCTAATCTCACCCCTCTGTTTTAAATCCAACGGCCCACATCAGCCCCGCATATTAAACCCCGGGAAACTTACGCGCTACCCCCTGGGGTTCTGAGGAAAAAGGATCTAGCCCCGTAAACTTCTGATCTAGCCTCTGGACCCTCAGAAATTCATCTAAATGCGTTTAAAAATCAGTTTTAGCCCCTGGACTTAATAAGAATTAGGAAGACCTCCCTGTTTTGCACACTTAGACCCCTGAAAATTTAGAAAATGAGAAATGGGACCCCACTGCAGTGTGGATTTGCACATCAGCCCCTGAGGGTTATTAATTTCAGGAAATTGAATATGTGAATAGGATTTAAATTTAAACATAGGTATTGGTTCAGTTGAATAATTCTTACCCTGTTGAAAATTTGTAGGACAATCTGAAGTCTGAATTTAGAGGGGAAATAAACTTTTAAACTAAATGAGGTTGCTGTTTTGTTATTTATCTCTGAAATATACCCTTTAGGCATAAAACAAATTTAAATATGTGGAAAATTGAATCTAGGTAACCAAAAAGGGGTAGGGAAAATTTATAAAGGTTCTGTTTAGGTAATTGGAACAGTAGAAATTTTTGTATGAATTTAGGTTGCTGTTTTATTGCTGGAAATTCATTTTTAGGCTATAAAATAATTCTGAAAATGGGTAAAAATAAATTTAAATTGACCCCCATTAGAGAGGAAGTCAAAATATATTTTATTGGACATTCTAGATCAGAACATATTCTGTTTAGGTGATATATTTTTCTATTTTAAGTATAGGAGTTCACTTTTGGGAAGGGAAAATAAATCCGAAAAATGTAGGGAAATAGGTATATATAATTAGAAAATGTTAAGTGAGGTCCCCACATTTAAAACTTCCATTCAAGAATAGTGTAGAAGATCTGAAAATTCATACGGAGTACGAAATTATGTTTCATGCAAATTTTGTGGCTAATAAGTGTATTATATCATATAGAAAATTTGGTTCAAATTGGAAATTCATATGTAGTGTGCACATAGAAATCTGAATATAAAAATTAAAGGTAAAATATATGTTTAAAAGTGCATGCATGCATAGGAGCAACCTATCTAGGGTAAACACAACACTTAATTATGTGTATAACTTCAAATGGGTATGCATGTATGTCTTGCATGAATGTATGTGTGGACTATTGCCTATGGATTGTGGTTTTCTTTTGCTATGTGTGTATTGGCATGAGTAGAACCAGCCCCAGAGCAGGTTCTCACCTTTAAAGAGCAAGACTTTCCATTCCCGGAGCAGCAGGAAGAAGGCAAGTGTCCTTGACCACTTTAATCCTATACTAGGATGTGTAGTTAGAATTTAATTGCATTGTCAATTTGGAATATGATACCCATGCTAGGAAGTTTCCCTAGATTTTCATTACATTGCTTCCTTGTAGCTTGGGTTGGGAGTTATGTTATTATGTCATTCATTTACACTACTCATGCTTAGCCATGCTTAGAATGGGACAAAGGGGATATGAGATCATCAACTTGTTTACTTTACCCTTGAATGAGATATTATGAATTAGGTAGAGATAGGGATCAAGGCAAGATGGATGTTTTGGTTGGTGATGTGTGCACGAGACACGGGTTTGTGTTTAGTGCTTGCCTGGATCCTAAGGACCGGTTCATGGAGCATGTAACCTGGCTTTACCGTGCCAACCACATGCTGAGATGGGGCAGCTTGGCCAATTAATTAGGTGCATCGCCGGCGTAGTATGGGTGTTTGGATGGTGCGGGAAATAGGTTTCAGCTGGACTACCATATGATCCGCAAGGCTTAAGAGGGGGCCACTGCAGCGGGGTTGAAGCCTCTTGGATGCTGTTAGGGGTGAAACCTTAGTGGGCCCGCACTCATCGGGAATCCCTTTGTAAAGGCCTCGTAGTGATCTCCTAGCTACACACCTCGGAAGTGTGAATGTGGTTCGCGGCCACTGGCAAAATGGAGGTTTTCTAGTCCACCCGGCAACGGGAGATGAAATCACTACATGTGGGTATAGTGCTGCAAACTCTGCACAGTCAAAACTGTCATGACAACCGTGCTCACGGTCAAGAGCAGCTTGGACTTATTCATGATTAGAGGATGATGAATTGGGAAGTTGAGGATGTTAAGCGGGGAGCTTAACATTGGAAATAGAGTTATGATTACTTGATATTGATGATGGGTTAAGCGATTGGGACCATTTCACCTATGTAGTAATGTAGGTGCCTAATAAGCTAAGGTGATAGGTATTAATTGCGTAGTGCTTTAACCATGAGTTCAACCTCTCCTTGCTCTAGCCATGCATGACATAACTTTCCCACACTTGCTGAGTACCGATGGTACTCAATCTTGCTTTTTTGTTGGTTTTAAATTGCTGCTCAGGCCAAGGGAATGACGTGGTGTACAATGACCAAGACTTCGGACCCGAAGAAGGATTCTAGATTCACGGAGTCCCCCGGGGAACGCTTGTGACATAGCCCACAAGACTTATCTTCCGTTGTTTGTTTATTTCTTTGTTGTGAACATGTTATCGTCCATCGAGACGTTATGTAAGACTTATTTATATTTGAACGCTTGGCTAGTAATATAATGATGCTTCACTCTTTGTCGTCACGTGTATGAGAAAATGATCCTGGCATACATGTGATAGTCACTCGGTCGTTCTTTGGAAAGACCGGGTGTGACACAAGGGAGCAATGTATGTCCTTATTTCATGCCCCCAGCTGCACCGCAGTATGGCGCGTCCACATATACTTTTCGCCCTAATCAACCACCACAGCAACGTCCTATTATGCAAGCACCTCGTGTGCCTTTGCCTTCCGCCCCCCTGTCCCAACACGGGCGCTTATGCTCAAAACCACCCTCGCCCCAACATCCTTGGTGTCTTGGGCAACAAGGCATGCTTTTCATGCGGAGAGACGGGACACTTTGCAATTCAGTGCCCGAGGAAAGGCCTTGGACAGCCAAGCAACGCGCCCAATGTAACACCCCAAAATCTTGTTAAGAGGGAAATTTAAAAAATTTTGGACGTATTGCATGTGTTGCAAAAATCCAAATTCAAACTGGAATTCAAATTAAACTCAAAACAGAAATGAAAAAGAAAAAGAAAAGGAAAAAATAAACCTCCCCGGCCAGTGGGCTGAAACCCACTAGCCGGCCCGCTAACCCCCGCGCCAGCCCGCAGCCGTGCGCCCCCCCTCTTTCCCATTGACACGCGGGGCCCGCCAACCCTTTCTTCCTCCTCGCGCTCGCGCCCGCGCTCGGCCGGACTCTTCTCATCCCGAATCGAAACCGCCCCGGATCCTCGCGTATCCCAGCCGAATTTCGTTCGTGGATGACGCAAACTCGATCACAACCGAACGCCGCCCTTCCACGTCTATAAAAACCCCGGCATCGTCCCATTTTCCCCACGATTCACCGATTTTCCTCCCGGTGAGAAACCGAGCTTCTCCGGCGAATTCTGCTCGATCTACGCTCGGGAATTCTGATCTAACTCGCTGGTCTTGATCCACCGCCTCCGGGGAACCTTGCAGGTGCAGAAAACTCGGTGATTTGCGGTTCAAACACAGCGCCGATGAGCCTCGCCGTGAATTCACCTCGGACCTCCTCGCCGATCGCTTTTCAGGACCTCTGAGCTCAAGAAAACCCCCGAGGTGAGATCCCCGACCTCCCCTCTACCGATCTATGCCATAAAATCACAGTTCTAGGAAGAATTGACGAAGATCCGAAACTCTCCGGTGAGATTGCCGCCTCCCGCCGCCGTGCGCCGCCAGGCAGCGCCGCCCGCGCTCGATCAGAGCCATGTGGCCGCTTGTGCGCCGTCTATTTTAAATCGTACGGTAGAGTTTAAATCCCCGCGTACCGGTTCGATGTTATAATCTAGGCCGTCTGTTTTAAATCGGACGGTCTACGTCAGCCCCGCGTTATAAAGGATGGGATTCTTACGTGCTACCCCCTGGGGTTCTCAGAAAATAAGAGCTAGCCCTGGAAACTTCTGATCTAGCCCCTGGAAGTTCAGAAAATCATGTAAATTCATTTAAAAATCAGTTTTGACCCCTGGACTTAATAAATATTAGGAAAAACCCCTCTGTTATGTGTATCTAGACCCCTGAAAATTCTTAAAATAATATTATAGACCCTGTAGTGGGGTGAGTTTACCTTTTTAACCCTATTTGATATTAAATTTAGGAAATTGAATATGTGGTTAGTATTTAAAATTTAAAAGATGGGACAAACATATTCTCAATTCAAATTAAAAACTTTCCTAGTACTTGGAAAACCTTGGAGTGAGATAAAAATAGATTTTTGGCTGAAATGAATCTGTTTAATTGATTATTCACATTTATTAGTAATAGGGACACATTTTTAAGTAGAAAATAATTCTGAAAATTAGTAAACTAAATGTAAAATAGTTCACATCAGAAGAGAAGTTCAAAAATATATTATTTAATATTTTAGACCCAAAACATAGTCTGTTTAGATGAGGTGTCTTACTATTTTCATAATAAAGTGCACATTTAGGCATAGGAAATAAATCTGAAAATATAGCAAGCTAGGTATAAATAACTAGAAAATGATAAATGGAGTTTCTAAAATCCAAAGAATTCAGTTTAGGGTTGGTAGAAGGTCTGAAGACACATATGGACTAGGAAAGTACCTTTCATGCATACTTGGTAGCTAAAATGTGTATCAATTAAATATAAGTGATTTATTTAGAATAGAAATTCATATATAGTATGCCAACATAAATATGAATACAAAAGTAGAAATCATATGCACATGTTTAAAAGTGCATGTAAGCCCAAAATCAACACACATAGAGTAACCACAACACATAGAAATGTGAATGACTTTCATAAATGTGAATGTGTGGTTTGTATGAAGTGGAAGTGTGAACTATGTCTTATGACTTGTTGTTTTCTTTTGCTATGTGTGATGGTATGAGTAGAACCTGCTCCAGAGCAAGTTCTTCCTTTCCAAGATCAGGACTACCCATTCCAAGAGCAGCAGGAAGGAGGCAAGTGTCCTTGACCACTTTGATCATATACTAGGATATGTAGATTGAATTATTTGCATTGTCAATTGAAAATATGAAACCCATGCTAGGATGTTTCCCTAGAATTGCATTACCTTGTTTCCTTGTAGCTTGGATTGGGATTCATTTTATCATGTCATTTATTATTATGCATATGCTTAGCCATGCTTAGAATGGGATATTTGGGATATGAGATCATCAGTTTATTTTACCATACTCTTTAATGAGATATTGTGAGATTATGTAGAGGTAGGGATCAAGGCAAGTTCGATGTTTTGGTTGGTGCTGGGTGCACGAGACTCGGGTTTTTGTTTAGTACTTGCCTGGATCCTAAGGACCGGTTCATGGAGCATGTAACCTGGCTTTACCGTGCCAACCACATGCTGAGATGGGGCAGCTTGACCAATTAATTAGGTGTATCCCCGGCGTAGTATGGGTGTGTTCGATGGTGCGGGGAATAGGTGTCAGCTGGACTACCATATGAACCGCAAGGCTCCAGAGGGGGCCACTGCAGCGCGGTTGGAGCCTCTTGTATGCTGTTAGGGGTGAAACCTCAGTGGGCCCACGCTCGTCGGGAATCCCTTTGTAAAGGCTTCGTAGTGATCTCCTGGCTACACACCTGGGAAGTGTGTATGTGGTTCGTGGCCACTGGCATAATGGAGGTTCTTTTAGTCCACCCGGCAACGGGGGATGAAATCACTACATGTGGGTACAGTGGTGCAAACTCTGCAGAGTCAAAACTGTCATGACAGCCGTGCTCACGGTCAAGAGCGGCTTGGACTTATTCATGATTAGAGGAGTGGTGGTTTTTGGAAGTTGTGAATGTTAAGCGGGGAGCTTAACATTGGAAATGATGTTATGGTTATTTGATTATGATGTTGGGATGGGAAATTGGGACCATTTTACCTATGTAGTAATGTAGGTGCTTAATAAGCTAAGGTAATAGGTATTAATTACGTAGTGCTTTAACCATGTGTTCAACCTCTCCTTGCTCTAGCCATGCATGACATAACTTTCCCACACTTGCTGAGTACCATCGGTACTCAACATTGCATATTTGTTGGTTTGTATTGCTGCTCAGGTCAAGATAATGAGGTGGTGTATAATGATCAAGACTTTGGACCCCAAGAAGGTTTCTAGGTTCATGGAGTTCCCCGGGCAACGCCTGTGACGGAGCCCACGAGAATAATTATTCCGCTGCTAGTTTATTTATTTGTGATGAACTTATTATCGTCCTTCGAGACATATGCTTTGTAAGACTTATTTATATTCGACACCTGACTTGTAATAAATGATGCTTCACTATTTGTCATCACATGTATGAGAAAATGATCCTGGCATACATGTGATATTCACTTGGTTGTTCTTTGGAGAAACCCGGTGTGATAGAAGTGGTATCAGAGCCAAGGTTGCCCGTAGGAACGTGGACCTAGGTAGAAATCGACGTATTTAAGGGCCCTATTTTCTTAAGAACTATTTTACAAGGTGTGTGTTGAAAAGTGTTATTTAATGGAGTCACTTTCTTCATCTTACCCCAACTTTCATTCAAAATAGGATTTTTGTTTAAAAGTTTATCTGACCTAAGTTTAAATGCATTCTGTTTTAGATGGTTCGCATGATTCGCACCGCTCACAAGTCCACAAGAGGGAGAGTTCCCATAGTTGCCCTTGCCCAAAGAGAGGAGAGCCGTCCGGTGACATACCTTTCCTACGGATTGGCAGTAGGAGGCTTGTTGCGCCGTCTTCGACGAATGCTCCAAGCCGCCGGCAATACGGGCAAGCGAATCATACACTATAGCTCCACCAGGACCATCCGTGAGAAGAGGGAAGAATGGAGCTCAGAGATGAGGATTATCCACGAAAATCAGCTGATCAAGATCCACTGCTCTCCAGCTTGTCGAGCGACACAGGTCGATGCGGAGAAGGATGTCACCTGGGAGGCCATCACCTGCCAGAGTCACATCTATCGTTGACACCTGGACAGGACTGAGTACATGTATGTCCTCCAGCGCGAGAGTGGTACAACGGAGTATAAGTACCCGCCAGTGCAGCAAGGGACTTCCCATGAGCACATGGACTTGTGCTTGGAGGATGCTGCTAAGCTCAGCACTCGACTGCAGGAGTGTCAGCAAGAGCTTCAGGATGTTCGGGACACCCTGAAGGAAACGGAGGCATTGCTGCGAGCCTGCTTGAGGGCGAGAGAAAGAGGAGATGGGAATGAACTGTGTGTCACCGTGAATGATACATGGACTCCTGACTCCCCAGATCGCCGGGCAATCAGGCATCGTCTCACTTCTCCACCAGCAGCCTCCCCACCCAAAGCGGAGTCAGAAGGCAGCCGCAATAATGAGGAAGATCCCGAGGAGCCAGCTCAGTGATACGAGTAGTGTAGAGTTTTTCCCATAGTTAGCAAGATGTCAAATAGTCGAGTCGTTACGTTAGTTAATGGTGTGTTAATGCTTGGTGTGTGACGTGAGTTGTGGAAGCCATGAGCAATTGTCCACAACCTCGTCTTCAGATTGTCTTGCTTTGGTGTGTGAACTGTAAGGGCCTCAGTTTTTGACACTCATTTGCAGTGTTCATCACCACACCACACACCTCATTTGAGGAAGAATGATGAACACAAATAAAGAGCAAGTAACAATTATCAACATGCTCATTAGGGAACAAACTCACACATTGCAAAAGTGGTACTTCCCACATGTGATATAGATGGGCTGGACATATGAAAACTCCTACACTTTGCTAAGGATGTCCATGCCAAGTTCCACCCAAATTCAAAACCTTTTTGAGGTCATTTTGGGTATAGTTAGGAAGAGGGCAGTTTGAAACCATATTCAAATTCAAACTGTTTTCACCCACTGAATTTAAAAGTGGAAGGCATATTCTTGCTCAGCACATTTTTGTGAGCTCACACACCAATTTTCACTCCATTTGGAGTTGATCTTGACATGAGCTAAGGGGGAGAAATTCAAACTTTATTTGAATTTCAAACTGCACTTGTGCTGAAATTCATTCAAACCAAACCTCATTTGAACTTTGATCAATTCAAATGGCTCTTGGGTGAATAATTTGAATTGCCAAGGGTAGAATAGGGTTCACTGTTTACCACAGCTGTTAGGAATAAATTTCAGAGGTTAAAAGAGAAGTGGGACCCACATGTCAGCCTCTGCCTCAAAGCAAACCGACTGAACCACAGTTCAGTCGGTTCCCGGCAGCTGTGCGCGCGCGCCACCGAAGGGGGCAGCCGGCGCCAGCTCCTGCTGCGTGCCCCAAGCCGGAGACCAGCCGGTCGGGCTATTTATTCCCTCCCCGGCGTGCTTCAGTCACCATTTCCCCGAGCTACCGGCGTGCGCGACTGCTTTTCCCACTGCCATCACTAGCGCTCGAGTTCCTGCTTGATCAAGCCGATCGCAGCTCCCTCTTTCCATTCCAAGGTCCCAGCAAGGTACTAGCAACCATCCTCCATCCTTCCCATTGATAGAAATCGATTGAAACCGAGTGATATCGGCTGTGCCGAAAGATCAAACTCGGAACTGGAAACCGCCGCACCTCGGGCTCTCGTGGACAGCCCAACCTGGGCGTTGTCACGCCCGAGCCAAGGCACCCTTGGACGCGCAAGTGACCGATGCTGCTCACCCCCGAGCCACAGCTCGAGTGGTTGCTCATCGGCGGCGAATTTCCACTTTTCCCCTTTCTGTGTGCAGAACGACCCTCGGGTACGATTCTGTTTAATTCGTGCTCTAGAAAGGATTAGAGGGCCTCAGGCCACTCCCACACGAACTAGACACGGTGACGCACAAGTTGCCTTCACAACTCTGGGCCGGAGAACTTCTGTGCCCGGCGTAATTCAAGGTCTACTAATGGCGGAACGCACGGGGGGTATCGGGCGCACGGTGAGGACCTATTTCGGGCCTTCCCCGAGCTGCCCCGAGTTCATGTCGACCTTCTCTGAGGTCCACTGATACTCCCCGACCGGTTTCCCAAGTAGCTGAGGCACTAGGAGCATCAGCCGACATGGCCGAAGTCGTTCCGATATGGCGGCTCGTCGCCGACCATGCTCCGGCCGTTGTCATGAGCAGCTGACCCTCGGATCATGTTCCCCAAGTAAAAGTAGGCAGGGGCGGCCAGAATCAAGAAGTTTGAAGCTGTACAGCAGCCGGCGGCGAGCTCTCCGGCGAGGTCCCTCGGCGGCGGAGCGCGGGTGTCGCGAGGTTGAAGAAGGGGGTGGACCCCAGCTGTCAGCGGCCGATATTTTGAATCGGGATCCGGCTGCGGCCGGGATCGGGTGTGCTGGCGCGCAAAATCCTTGTGGGCCGCGGTGTGCTGTCGCTTCGGCGTGCGACGCGTGTCCCCTGGGCCCACGCGCGAGTTTAAACTTTTCCCCGATTTTCAGATTTCCTTCAAACTTCAAATCCTTATAACTTTGGCTAGAAAGCTCCAAATTGAGTGAACCAAATTTTGCTGGATTCAGCTCTTTGAGTACTTTCCAGAAAATCAAGTGTCACTTCATGAAATTCCTTAATTCTCCAGAATTAATTCCTTAAAGTTTAAACTGTTAGGAATTTTAACTGGAGAATCATTTGGAGGAAAATCCTGAAATTTTGCTGAGATGTTCACCAAAATATCCTTGAACTACCATAAAAATTTCATATCCATTTGAGCTCATTTAGTCCACCTAATGGTGTGATTAGTAAAACTGTTCCAGAGAAAATAGAAAATGTTCAGAAACATTTTCAGAATTTTCTCTGAAATTGTTTAGCTCATATCTTTAGTTAGAGACTTCCAAATTAAGTGAGACCAATTCCATTAGAACCCTCTGAAAATCTAGTTTTCAGAAAGTCATAGTTTGTTTCATGAAAATACTTAGAACACCCTAAAAGCCTTTAATTAAGGTCAAGGACATAATTATTTGTGGAGGGCTCAAATGAGCTTTGCTGCAACTAAAACTTGACCAAGTCTCTGTTTAGGTTGTAACCAAGCCACAGTAAAAGTTTCACAGTCATTAGGTCTATCTAGTAAAGGTTATAGACTTCACAACTTCAAAGTTAATACAAAAGCATTTAATTAATACATACATTGTTCTTATCATGTAGTCGCTAAGGTCGAGGAGGAACCCGAAGTCCTAGACTTCGTTACTCCGGAGGAACAGCTAGCCTACGACCAAGAGCAGCAAGGCAAGCCCCGGTTTGCATTAACCATTTTATAAATTTTTATTGTTTTGAGCACATACTTGTTTTCTTTATGTTGTGCATCAGAGTCTTGTTTGGAAACCCCACTGCATAGCCAAGAAAACCATGGGTTGGGGTTTAGGATTGCAAACCCCGTTAGCCACTGCATTGCTAGGATAGAGTAGGATTCGGTACAAGTCGAGTAGTTGGAACTACTCGCGAGAATAGGCTAGAGGCACATTGCTCGGGTAGAGATAGCACATGATACACATGGCAAGAAAATGAGACCGAGCGGAGAGTAAGGGCAGCAGGACTTTGGGGCCTGTGTGCTGTAGCTCCGCTTGTGTCGATTGAGGACCGAGCCGTGTGCGGGCCTGTTGAACAAGCTAGAACAGTACCGAAGACCTACCGGCTATATGGGAACCGGGAAACTGATGTAACTCGGGTAGCTGGGTATTGAGGCATTGCCCGTCGTTCAGAGGGTAGGTTGAGAGCTCGAGGTGTAAATCAGCTGGCGGCACAGAGATGCGCGTGCAGGGACCTCTTGCTCGGGACGATGGGACCGGTTCAATATTTGGCTAACGGGTGAAAGGTAGTCGCGTACGGCGTCCGTGATGGTTGTTGTAGGCAACATCGAGTACGGGCGTACGTGACGGGTTGTTCGGGTAACCCTGCAGGTGTAAATCGATTATAATCGCCGTCCCTCGCGGTCAGTGAGTACCACTTGTTCACTGTACCGTGACGTAGAAAGAACAGGCTAGTTACATGTTAAAATGTTGCTGATTGAAAGTTGGATATTGATTGTTAATGATATGTTGTAGCTTAGTGCTAACTAAAGTTCTTTTCAACTTTGGGCAAAATACATGAGAGAAATGCGTTTCTTGTTTGATTGCGGCTCTCTCATGTGCCTTAGCGTAAGGTTCTCCACAACCTGCTGCTAAAACTTGAAAGTAAGGTTCTACTAATTAGGCGAGTCCTTGCAAATGATTTTTACCTCATGCAACCCATTACCCTCATGTAGAAGTTCCATGTTTAGGTGAGACGGGTCAGACTTGCTGAGCCTTCGTGCTCACTGCTTGTGTTTGAAGCTTTTGCAGGGTTCTATGAGGAAGGGACTCCCGAAGAGGAGACGGAACCCCAGGAGGGGAACCCCGTCGAGTGGGAGTCGTGCACGCCGCAGAGTTAGTGTGCGAGTGTGCTAGCAAGGACACGTTCGAGGGCTGAACGTGCACTTGATGCTTAGTCTACGCCCGCGAGTGTGGACTAAACTTATTTTGATGTAAACATGTTAATAAACTTGTTTATGTAATAAAGCTTCCGCTTCCGCTTTGTACCTTTGACGTGTGTTATACGGTGTTGTGCAACGCAGCACCCCTCAGCGTGATCCTGGCTCGACAGGACCAGTGGGGTCGTGTCAGCGTGGTATCAGAGCTCGCTTGAGGTTTAACACAGTACAAAGGTCTTCTTTTTCAAAAATCCAGTGAGGAACGAGTTAGTAGCCCGTATAAGGATGTTATTAGTATATAGAAAGTGGCTTGTTAACCTATTTGTTATGTCGGATAATCGTGCATCTCGGGACGTTCATGTCTTGGGGGGTGCACGTAAGCGCTGTCCACCAGTGCGCACAAGCTGAAGGGTGGAGCCCCACGGGTGGCAGGTAACCCGACCCGCTTTAGTATCCTCTACGACTCTTCATGTCGTTTGGTGTATTCGAGCAACGTCTGTCCCTGGCGTGCGTGGTGCAACATGGGAGACCCCGTCACGTGGTCTGAAACGTGAACACGTAACTCAAGGCGTGTTTGGCTTGAGAACATCCGGGCGAGTGATGACGGCCGGATGTACCAACTGTATGGATTCCGGGCTCGGTGTGCAGCCGAGTCCGATGATTGGTTGAATTTCTGCAGGTAGCCTTACCACGAAACGGTAGACGTGTAGTATCCGTGTGCGAGTGACGAGTAGTGCCACTGAACTAACGACGCCGGCTAAGTCCGGTATAGGTTTTTCCTTTGTGAGGACGTAGTACCGACATAATCTGGTGACGCCTCGACGTCACATCCAATTAAATGAACAACTTCATTTAAAAACTTGAAGGTTTGATCCAAAGTAGTAAAACTTGATGTAACTCCTTCCCTTGAACAGGATATTCAAAGCTAACAAGTTTTCAACTTATAGGATGTTAAGGACAGAGCACTCTGTTTCCAGCTAAATTAAGGCTGAAGTTAATCAGAGGTTAGAGGTTGAGTTCTTTCGAGGTTGATGTCGTATGATACATTTCTGGAAAGCTTTGGAGGAGCTTTACAACTTTTCTGTTGAGTTCCAGAGGTGTTTCATCCCTTAACCACTCGAAAAATGCAGCAGAGTTGAAACTGTCCAGAAAACAGGACGGAGCAAAGACTCTCTGTAGACTCTCTGTAAATTAAGCATAACTTCCTGCATAAAAATCCAAAAATAGAAAATGAGGTAGTTCTGGAAAGCTTATGAGATGGGTTACAACTTTGTAACAGAAAGTTTTGTCAGATTAGGAACAGAATTAACTGGGATTCTTGGATCAAATCAGTACCTAAAGCAGGGAGGTGTTGTCCAATTGTTCCCAAAAATTCTGTTAACTTTGACATCTCATAACTTGTGAACCAGGACAGATCTTAGGCCAACCAAATACTTTCTGGAAAGCTATTGAAGTTAACTTTAACTTTGATGTTGAGCTCCAGGACTGGTTTTGTTTTTAACCTGGCCTAAATCAGATTGATATGGAAACTGGTCAGGGCTGTCATGGGAACAGCAGATCAGCAGTCAAATTTGTTTAAAAATTTGAACTATGTTTCCAAGTTTTAGGGGTTCAATGACATATCTTATGTTATAACTCGATGGTTTACTGTTCAAATGAATCTTTGACATTTCTCAAATATATTTTTATAGATGGCAGCAGATAAACGGTTGGAGAACGGGTGGGTAGTTTCCCACTATTCTGACCGTAGCGGCTACCCGGAAGCATTGTGGCAAATGCTCCAATATTTCGGGTACAACCAGATGCCGCAATACTTCGCCAAGGAGGAAGGCGAAGAGGGGAGCAAGACGTGGATGATCCATGTCGAGGTTCCCGCAGGACCTACGCCACCCGGTTGGGTGCCATTCACCGTCACGGTGAGAGGAAGACAACCGGAAGGGATGTGGCAAATGGCAGCCCGTGACACTATGTCACGTTTCTGCCAACTACACGTGCAGGCTATGGAGGGAACTCCATACGCACTCGTTCCGGTGGAGGGACGAGCTCAGCATGTGTGGGAAGAAAGGTACCTGGAGGCAACAGACCCGACTTGCCCAAGGTACAACCCCGCAGAGGCAAACCTCAGCCTCCAAATGAGGGCGGGAAACGCTGTGATGGACAGCCAAGCTGTTCATACGGAGCATCTCGCCACCAAGCTCAAGGAGAGCACAAGCCGTGGAGATCATTTTGAGAGTGCTCACAGCGCACTCCGCAATGTGCTCCTTCCGACGATCAAGCGACTGAATGAACAACACAATCAGTTGCGTCGTCTGAAGAAGGTAAAGAAGAAGGGCCGTGTTGACATCGCGGCGTTGCAAGAGCTGGTGCAGACCCTAACCCAGCAGAACGAGGACCTTGCTCAAGAGCGGGACGACGCCATCGAGGAAGGACAAGGCTGGGAAGAGGACTACAACCAGGCTATGGACGAGGTGCATGCATTGCAGGACCTCGTGCCCCCGGTGTTGGGCATACCGGTGGTCTTGGGTCTTCCAGCAATGGGAGAACCCGGAATGGGGGAAGAGGTGGTAGATCCAGAGCCACCAGCAGAAGTACCGGAGGAGGACGACCCACAGGAGGTCGAGCTCTACTCCGAGTAGGGGGTTACGGTTGCCAAGTAGGGCAGCTAGGGTAGCGTAACCCAACTTTTGTAATCGGTGACATGTCGTGTAGACAGTAGCGTAGGTATAGGTAGTGACGACATGAGCACAACTTCTCGGAGATCCGAGAATAATGTATCTTGTATAAAGTTTATGCTTTATCAATATATGTGAATGTTGTGCAAGCTGATCATGCGTCGCTTCAATACTTACTCCTGTTTATGGAATTTTGAGTAAGACATGTGCTAATTGCTGCTGTGTTGAATTTCAGAATGACGCGTACTCGTGCCAACCCCGATGTTGGAGGTACTAGCCAAGGGGGAGAGACCTCCCAACCACCTCCCGAGGACTCCTCGGGACAGCAGCAGCAACAGCAACAGCAAACACCGCCACCGCCACTGCCAACGGTTACATTGGCCGACATTGTCGCGGCAATGGCGGGTTCACACCAGCAGCATACAGAGCTGCTGCAAACGTTAATTGCGAATACGTCTCGCCCAGAGAGACGTCAAGATCGTGAGGAGCGCCAACAGAGCTCCTACTCTGACTTCCTGGCGACTCATCCCCCTGTATTCTCAAGGGCGGATGAACCACTTGACGCGGACAACTGGCTCCGCGCCATAGAGATGAAGTTCGGGCTGCTCCAAATCAGCGAGCAGCGCAAGACTCAGTTCGCGGTCCAGCAGCTCCAAGGATCCGCGAGCGCGTGGTGGGCCAACTTTTGTGCTTCACAACCCACCGACCGAGTGATGACCTGGGCGGAGTTCCGGACGGCCTTCCGGGCCTATCATATACCGCCCGGTTTGATGAAGAGGAAGACGCAGGAATTCCTACACCTGCAACAAGGGAGCCGGAACGCGCTGGAGTACTCCAGAGCGTTCAACGATCTCGCACTCTACGCGTCGTATCACGCAGATACGGACGAGAAGCGGCGGGACCACTTTTACCAGGGGCTTAACCCGCTCCTGAAGGACAAGCTGGCGATGTTCAATCGCGGCAGCCTCAACGACATAATTGATGCTGCGATTGTTCAGGAAGACTCCGGCAAGGAGTTGGCGGCGGCAGAGCGAAAGCGAAGCGCGCCGCAGAGCAGCGGAGAAGGAGGCGGTCCTTCTCAGAAGTTTCGGATGGTGAATCGCCCACCATCAGGTCCGCGCTGGCAGCCACCACAGCGGTCGATGCCGTTCCGCGGTCGGCCGTATTCTTCACCGGCATTCCGGCCGGCACTGCCAGCACCACCGCAACAACAACAGCAGCAGCGGGCGATGCCGCGTGCGTTTGCACCTCCGCAACGCATGCCGGGCTTTCGTCCACCAAGTACTCCACCAGCAGCGGCCACATGTTACAAGTGTGGTCGTCCAGGACACTTCGCGAGCAGTTGCCCGGAGAGGCAAGGCGGCGGAGTGGTACCACAGTTTCCGGGGAGGAATCAACCCCGGAACCCTACTAATGCGCGGCGGGCAAACCCTAGGCCCGGTACTGTCCACCAGCTTGCCATTGAGGACGTGCCGGAGGGCGAGCCAATCCTTGCGGGTATGTTCCAACTCCACCAGCATCCCGCTATAGTACTATTTGATTCAGGCGCCACGCATAATTTTATTAGCCAAGCTTTCATTGCTAAACACAGCTTGCCAATACTACCCACCGATAGTCCATATTTAATTTGTTCACCGGGTGGGAAGATTTCAGCAAGCGTAATGGTCTCCAAAGCACCATTATGCTTAGCGGGTAGAGTGTACCCCACGTCTCTCATTATCTTAGAGGGACAGAAGGTCGATGTCATCCTAGGGATGTCGTGGTTAAACCGCCACGGCGCTGTTTTAGACACCGTCCTCCGAGTCGTGCACTTAAACTCAGGAGTGCACGGTTCTCACTCATTATTTCTGGACAGTCCAGAAATAAAACTTCCAAGTGTCTATCAAGCCACAACCATCAGATTGGAAGACATTCCAGTGGTCCGAGAATTCCCTGATGTATTCCCGGATGATTTGCCGGGGATGCCACCCGATAGAGAGGTGGAGTTCAAGATTGAACTTGCACCGGGAACCATGCCAATATCCCGAAGGCCGTACAAGATGGCGCCCAAGGAGTTGGCTGAACTGAAGACTCAGCTCACGGACCTTCTGGAGAAGGGTTTTATTAGGCCGAGCTCCTCGCCATGGGGCTGTTCGGCATTATTGGTCAAAAAGAAGGATGAAACGTTGCGGCTTTGCGTGGACTACCGTCCATTAAATGCCGTAACCATCAAGAACAAGTACCCGTTGCCACGGATCGACATGTTGTTTGATCAGTTGGTCGAAGCAAAGGTCTTTTCCAAGATGGATTTAAGATCCGGGTACCATCAGATTAAGATCAGGGCTGAGGACATTCCAAAGACAGCTTTTTCGACAAGGTACGGACTTTATGAGTACCTGGTCATGTCCTTTGGCCTCACCAATGCTCCAGCTCACTTCATGTACTTAATGAACTCGGTGTTCATGCCGGAGCTGGACAAGTTTGTCGTGGTCTTCATCGACGACATCCTGGTATATTCCAAGTCGGAGGAAGATCACAAGAAACATCTGCGTATAGTCTTGCAACGGCTGCGGGATCACAAGTTATACGCAAAGTTCAGCAAATGCGAGTTTTGGATATCGCAAGTGCCTTTCCTCGGGCATATCATCTCAGCGGAGGGTATCGCTGTGGACCCGAGCAAAATCACGCAAGTGCTGAATTGGAAATCCCCGAGAACTGTTCATGAGGTACGGAGTTTCCTCGGACTCGCGGGATATTATCGGAGGTTCATTCCGAACTTCTCGAAGATTGCCAAGCCAATGACAAAGCTGCTGAAGAAGGCTACCAAATATGTTTGGAGTCCAGCATGTGAAGCAGCATTCAAGGCTTTAGTCAAGCACCTGACATCAGCACCGGTTTTGGCGCAGCCAGACACAACAAAACCGTTCGATGTGTACTGCGATGCATCCGGCATTGGGCTCGGATGTGTGTTGATGCAAGACCGAAGGGTGGTCGCGTATGGGTCACGGCAGCTTAGGAATCATGAGCAAAATTATCCAACTCACGACTTGGAGCTCGCTGCCGTGGTACTTGCACTGAAAATGTGGAGGCACTACCTACTCGGTAACCTCGTACATTTATATACCGACCACAAAAGCCTCAAGTACATATTCACTCAGAAGGAGCTGAACATGAGGCAACGAAGATGGTTAGAACTGATAAAGGATTACGAGATAGAGATCCATTATCATCCGGGCAAGGCAAACGTTGTGGCAGACGCGCTAAGCCGCAAGTCACACGTCAATAATCTGACCATCACACCGTTGGAAGAGAGCGAACCACCACTACATGTGATTCCACATGGAGCTCTCTACAATCTAGCTTTGATCCCCACCATCCGTGAAGAGATAGCGGCAGCCCAGAAGAATGACAAGGGCATATCACATTTGCGGAGACGTGTAGACAGTGGGGAGTTGAAATGTTTCCGGAAGGACGGAGACGGCGTCCTATGGTTCAAGGACCGGATCGTCGTACCCCGAAACCCGGAGTTACGGAAGAAAATCTTTGATGAGGCTCACTTATCAAAGTTTTCTATTCACCCCGGCAGCAACAAGATGTATCAAGAACTCAGAAGCAAGTTTTGGTGGACACGGATGAAGCGAGAGACTGCAAAATACGTGTCCGAGTGTGATACATGTCGACGGGTGAAGGCAGACCACATGCGGAAACCGGGACTGCTGCAACCACTGGGCATTCCTGCCTGGAAGTGGGAGGACGTGAGCATGGATTTCGTCGTCGGTTTACCCACCACCTTACAGAAACATGATTCTGTGTGGGTGATCGTCGATCGGCTCACCAAAGTTGCCCATTTCATCCCGGTCAACACCAACTACAACGCCAAGAAGTACGCTGAACTGTACATCTCACGGATCCTATGCTTATACGGCGTACCCCGTACTATCGTATCGGACCGGGGCACTTTATTTGTGTCCCGTTTTTGGGAGCAGCTCCACGCTGCCTTGGGGACGAAGCTGATCCGTAGTTCAGCCTACCACCCGCAGACGGATGGGCAAACGGAGCGGGTAAATCAAATCTTAGAAGACATGCTACGAGCTTGCGCTATCGACCACGGCAAGAACTGGGATGATCACTTGCCGTTAGCCGAGTTCTCGTACAACAATGGGTACCAAGCCAGCATCAAGATGGCGCCCTACGAGGCGCTATACGGGAGAAAATGCCGCACACCATTGAATTGGTGTGAGTCTGGCGAGAGGGTTACCTTCGGGATTGATCTTGTCAACAACGCGGAAGAAAAGGTTCTATTAATTCAAGCGAACCTAAAAGCCGCTCAATCCCGACAGAAACAGTATGCGGACCGGAGAAGGCGTCCGTTACAATTCGAAGCTGGAGACCACGTATATCTACGAGTGTCTCCAATGAAGGGCGTAAACAGATTTGGGGTGAGAGGAAAGTTAGCACCCCGATTCATCGGTCCATTCCAGATTACCGAAAGATGTGGATCGGTGGCATACCGGCTAAGATTACCAGAAGCACTTTCCGGTGTGCACGACGTCTTTCACATTTCCCAGCTGAGGAAGTGTCTCAAGCTATCAACTACCGTTCAGCTGGAAGACATTGAAGAACTGCAACCGGATCTCACCTATCGGGAGGAACCGGTGCAGATTATTGATGAAAAGGCCCGAACCACACGCAACCGTACGTTGTGGTTCTACAAGGTTCTATGGAGTAATCACTCCATGGACGAAGCGACATGGGAGAGCGAAGAATTCCTTCGCACTAACTACCCCGACTTTTTCACGTCGCATATTCGGTAATTTTCCACCGTCCTCTCTCTCATTTCACCTTATAATCTCGGGACGAGATTCTTTTAAGGGGGGAGGAATGTAAGGGCCTCAGTTTTTGACACTCATTTGCAGTGTTCATCACCACACCACACACCTCATTTGAGGAAGAATGATGAACACAAATAAAGAGCAAGTAACAATTATCAACATGCTCATTAGGGAACAAACTCACACATTGCAAAAGTGGTACTTCCCACATGTGATATAGATGGGCTGGACATATGAAAACTCCTACACTTTGCTAAGGATGTCCATGCCAAGTTCCACCCAAATTCAAAACCTTTTTGAGGTCATTTTGGGTATAGTTAGGAAGAGGGCAGTTTGAAACCATATTCAAATTCAAACTGTTTTCACCCACTGAATTTAAAAGTGGAAGGCATATTCTTGCTCAGCACATTTTTGTGAGCTCACACACCAATTTTCACTCCATTTGGAGTTGATCTTGACATGAGCTAAGGGGGAGAAATTCAAACTTTATTTGAATTTCAAACTGCACTTGTGCTGAAATTCATTCAAACCAAACCTCATTTGAACTTTGATCAATTCAAATGGCTCTTGGGTGAATAATTTGAATTGCCAAGGGTAGAATAGGGTTCACTGTTTACCACAGCTGTTAGGAATAAATTTCAGAGGTTAAAAGAGAAGTGGGACCCACATGTCAGCCTCTGCCTCAAAGCAAACCGACTGAACCACAGTTCAGTCGGTTCCCGGCAGCTGTGCGCGCGCGCCACCGAAGGGGGCAGCCGGCGCCAGCTCCTGCTGCGTGCCCCAAGCCGGAGACCAGCCGGTCGGGCTATTTATTCCCTCCCCGGCGTGCTTCAGTCACCATTTCCCCGAGCTACCGGCGTGCGCGACTGCTTTTCCCACTGCCATCACTAGCGCTCGAGTTCCTGCTTGATCAAGCCGATCGCAGCTCCCTCTTTCCATTCCAAGGTCCCAGCAAGGTACTAGCAACCATCCTCCATCCTTCCCATTGATAGAAATCGATTGAAACCGAGTGATATCGGCTGTGCCGAAAGATCAAACTCGGAACTGGAAACCGCCGCACCTCGGGCTCTCGTGGACAGCCCAACCTGGGCGTTGTCACGCCCGAGCCAAGGCACCCTTGGACGCGCAAGTGACCGATGCTGCTCACCCCCGAGCCACAGCTCGAGTGGTTGCTCATCGGCGGCGAATTTCCACTTTTCCCCTTTCTGTGTGCAGAACGACCCTCGGGTACGATTCTGTTTAATTCGTGCTCTAGAAAGGATTAGAGGGCCTCAGGCCACTCCCACACGAACTAGACACGGTGACGCACAAGTTGCCTTCACAACTCTGGGCCGGAGAACTTCTGTGCCCGGCGTAATTCAAGGTCTACTAATGGCGGAACGCACGGGGGGTATCGGGCGCACGGTGAGGACCTATTTCGGGCCTTCCCCGAGCTGCCCCGAGTTCATGTCGACCTTCTCTGAGGTCCACTGATACTCCCCGACCGGTTTCCCAAGTAGCTGAGGCACTAGGAGCATCAGCCGACATGGCCGAAGTCGTTCCGATATGGCGGCTCGTCGCCGACCATGCTCCGGCCGTTGTCATGAGCAGCTGACCCTCGGATCATGTTCCCCAAGTAAAAGTAGGCAGGGGCGGCCAGAATCAAGAAGTTTGAAGCTGTACAGCAGCCGGCGGCGAGCTCTCCGGCGAGGTCCCTCGGCGGCGGAGCGCGGGTGTCGCGAGGTTGAAGAAGGGGGTGGACCCCAGCTGTCAGCGGCCGATATTTTGAATCGGGATCCGGCTGCGGCCGGGATCGGGTGTGCTGGCGCGCAAAATCCTTGTGGGCCGCGGTGTGCTGTCGCTTCGGCGTGCGACGCGTGTCCCCTGGGCCCACGCGCGAGTTTAAACTTTTCCCCGATTTTCAGATTTCCTTCAAACTTCAAATCCTTATAACTTTGGCTAGAAAGCTCCAAATTGAGTGAACCAAATTTTGCTGGATTCAGCTCTTTGAGTACTTTCCAGAAAATCAAGTGTCACTTCATGAAATTCCTTAATTCTCCAGAATTAATTCCTTAAAGTTTAAACTGTTAGGAATTTTAACTGGAGAATCATTTGGAGGAAAATCCTGAAATTTTGCTGAGATGTTCACCAAAATATCCTTGAACTACCATAAAAATTTCATATCCATTTGAGCTCATTTAGTCCACCTAATGGTGTGATTAGTAAAACTGTTCCAGAGAAAATAGAAAATGTTCAGAAACATTTTCAGAATTTTCTCTGAAATTGTTTAGCTCATATCTTTAGTTAGAGACTTCCAAATTAAGTGAGACCAATTCCATTAGAACCCTCTGAAAATCTAGTTTTCAGAAAGTCATAGTTTGTTTCATGAAAATACTTAGAACACCCTAAAAGCCTTTAATTAAGGTCAAGGACATAATTATTTGTGGAGGGCTCAAATGAGCTTTGCTGCAACTAAAACTTGACCAAGTCTCTGTTTAGGTTGTAACCAAGCCACAGTAAAAGTTTCACAGTCATTAGGTCTATCTAGTAAAGGTTATAGACTTCACAACTTCAAAGTTAATACAAAAGCATTTAATTAATACATACATTGTTCTTATCATGTAGTCGCTAAGGTCGAGGAGGAACCCGAAGTCCTAGACTTCGTTACTCCGGAGGAACAGCTAGCCTACGACCAAGAGCAGCAAGGCAAGCCCCGGTTTGCATTAACCATTTTATAAATTTTTATTGTTTTGAGCACATACTTGTTTTCTTTATGTTGTGCATCAGAGTCTTGTTTGGAAACCCCACTGCATAGCCAAGAAAACCATGGGTTGGGGTTTAGGATTGCAAACCCCGTTAGCCACTGCATTGCTAGGATAGAGTAGGATTCGGTACAAGTCGAGTAGTTGGAACTACTCGCGAGAATAGGCTAGAGGCACATTGCTCGGGTAGAGATAGCACATGATACACATGGCAAGAAAATGAGACCGAGCGGAGAGTAAGGGCAGCAGGACTTTGGGGCCTGTGTGCTGTAGCTCCGCTTGTGTCGATTGAGGACCGAGCCGTGTGCGGGCCTGTTGAACAAGCTAGAACAGTACCGAAGACCTACCGGCTATATGGGAACCGGGAAACTGATGTAACTCGGGTAGCTGGGTATTGAGGCATTGCCCGTCGTTCAGAGGGTAGGTTGAGAGCTCGAGGTGTAAATCAGCTGGCGGCACAGAGATGCGCGTGCAGGGACCTCTTGCTCGGGACGATGGGACCGGTTCAATATTTGGCTAACGGGTGAAAGGTAGTCGCGTACGGCGTCCGTGATGGTTGTTGTAGGCAACATCGAGTACGGGCGTACGTGACGGGTTGTTCGGGTAACCCTGCAGGTGTAAATCGATTATAATCGCCGTCCCTCGCGGTCAGTGAGTACCACTTGTTCACTGTACCGTGACGTAGAAAGAACAGGCTAGTTACATGTTAAAATGTTGCTGATTGAAAGTTGGATATTGATTGTTAATGATATGTTGTAGCTTAGTGCTAACTAAAGTTCTTTTCAACTTTGGGCAAAATACATGAGAGAAATGCGTTTCTTGTTTGATTGCGGCTCTCTCATGTGCCTTAGCGTAAGGTTCTCCACAACCTGCTGCTAAAACTTGAAAGTAAGGTTCTACTAATTAGGCGAGTCCTTGCAAATGATTTTTACCTCATGCAACCCATTACCCTCATGTAGAAGTTCCATGTTTAGGTGAGACGGGTCAGACTTGCTGAGCCTTCGTGCTCACTGCTTGTGTTTGAAGCTTTTGCAGGGTTCTATGAGGAAGGGACTCCCGAAGAGGAGACGGAACCCCAGGAGGGGAACCCCGTCGAGTGGGAGTCGTGCACGCCGCAGAGTTAGTGTGCGAGTGTGCTAGCAAGGACACGTTCGAGGGCTGAACGTGCACTTGATGCTTAGTCTACGCCCGCGAGTGTGGACTAAACTTATTTTGATGTAAACATGTTAATAAACTTGTTTATGTAATAAAGCTTCCGCTTCCGCTTTGTACCTTTGACGTGTGTTATACGGTGTTGTGCAACGCAGCACCCCTCAGCGTGATCCTGGCTCGACAGGACCAGTGGGGTCGTGTCATGAACCCTCATGAAATAATAGTGCTTTTATTTTTGTGTGAGATATGAACCAACAGAAAAGTATAACAAAGCTTCAACACTTCAAAGTACAAACAAGTGAAAGTAGTGAGATAATACGTAATACTTTAAATTAACGTTTGGTTGATCATTCTAGATGGCCGGAATAGGAAAAGGTCGTGCTGCCAACCCCGCCAACAACAATGATGAGGCCTGCAACCCTCATCTTTCTGGAGGCCAAGACAGGGGTGGTCGCCGTGAAGGAGTTGATCCTCTCCACCAAATGCTTGAGAATCAAAATCAGCTCATGCAGAACTTGACTCAAGTGGTGGCCAACTTGCATCAAGTTCCACCTCCACAAGCTGCACCACGCCAACCAAGGTTGAGTGAGTTTCTAGGAACTCAACCTCCAAAGTTTGCAAGTGCTGCTGAACCTCTGGAGGCAGATGATTGGCTAAAGACCATTGAAAGCAAGATGAGGACCATACGGTGCCAAGGGTATGAGAGGGTGCTGTTTGCCTCTCATCAATTGCATGGACCTGCTGCTGATTGGTGGACCGCCTACGTGGCCGCCCATCATGACCCTGAGAACATCACTTGGGAAGAGTTCAAGCGTAGCTTCTGCAACCATTACATACCAAGGGGTGAACTCAAAAACAAGAGGAAGGAGTTTTTGGGGTTGCAGCAAGGTAACATGACTGTGAGGGAATACCTCACTAAATTTACTCAACTCTCCCATTATGCCCCACGGGACATAGAGACTGATGAGCAGAAACAGGATTGTTTCGTGGAAGGACTTATCGCAGAAATGCAGTGTGCAATGTCCTCCAATGAGTATGAAAGCTTCCAAAAGATGGTGGACAGAGCGTTTGTGGTAGAAAGGAAGCTGAAGGCCTTGGAAAATTAGAACAAGAGGAAGGCCGGATGATCACATCAAGCCTCGGGTAGCAACACCCGCCCACGTCTGATGCAGCAAACCGCAGGGCAGACGAGCCGTGCTGCGGTACCCTACTTAGCACCGAGAGGGTACAACACGAACTTCAGGCCTCCGGCAGCACCAGCACCACCACAACGTCAGTTTGTACAGCAGCCTCGCACTACATATCAACCTCGACCAGCAGTGGAAGAACCCCCAAACCAATCCCAAGATAACAAAGGCCAGGCCCCTAAGGTTGGAGTGCAATGTTTTAACTGTGGTGAAGTGGGGCACTACGCCCATAAGTGCCCTAAGAAGAGGCCCGCGCAGCCGCAACAGCAAAATGTAATGCGAGGACGGGTGAACCACGTGACCGTGGAGGAAGCACAAGAGGCACCTGACGTGGTATTTGGTAAGTTTCCTGCCAATTTACACATTGCAACCCTGCTGTTTGATTCTGGTGCTACCCACTCGTTCATTGCTCAAGGGTTTGTTAAGAAGCATGATCTAGCAACAACACAAATGAACCATATGCTAGCAGTAAACTCTCCAGGTGGAGAAATAAGGACAAGACAAGTGTGTCCCAAGGTGAATCTAGACATTAATGGGATGGTATTTACTGCCAACCTCATAGTAATAGATTCCCAAGGGACTGATATTATTTTGGGCATGGACTGGTTAACCAAACATAAGGGAATCATCCATTGTTTGACCAGAACGATGGAACTAACGCACCCTAGTGGCACAAAAGTAAAGTTTATAACAATACAAGAGCCTAGAAGGGACGTTAAAATAAATCAAGTTGAGGTGAAAGTGGAGGAGATCAGGACCATAAGGGAATATCCCGATATTTTTCCGGAGGAGTTGCCAGGTATGCCTCCCGATCGTGAAGTGGAATTCGCAATTGAGCTAGTGCCTGGAACAGCTCCGATATACAAGAGACCTTATCGGATGGACTCCAAGCAGCTGGAAGAACTCAAAGATCATTTGAGAGAATTGACGGAGAAGGGGTATATTCGTCCTAGTTCCTCACCATGGGGAGCTCCAGTCATATTTGTGCCCAAGAAGGACGGAACCCAGAGGTTATACATGGACTACCGTGCCTTGAATGAGGTAACCATCAAGAATAAGTACCCATTACCCCGCATTGAAGACTTGTTTGATCAGTTGAGGGGAGCTTGTGTGTTCTCGAAAATTGATCTCAGGTCGGGATACCACCAACTTAAGATAAGGCAATCTGATATTCCCAAGACAACTTTTGTATCTCGGTACAGACTGTATGAATACACTGTTATGCCTTTCGGGCTAACTAATGCCCCGGCATACTTCATGTATCTCATGAACAAGGTATTCATGGAATATCTGGATAAATTTGTGGTTGTTTTCATAGATGACATTCTCGTCTTCTCCAAAGATGAAGAAGAACATGAGAAGCATCTAAGGTTGGTGTTGCAGAGGCTGAGAGAACACCAACTATATGCCAAGTTGAGCAAGTGTGAGTTTTGGCTGAAGAGGGTTCCCTTCTTAGGACATATAATCTCGGACGGAGGAATCTCCGTAGATCCCGCAAAAATCGAGGATATACAGAAGCGGAAGACCCCTGAGAATGTCGGGGAAGTTCGAAGCTTCTTGGGATTGGCTGGATACTATCGACGGTTTATTGAGGGATTCTCCAAGATCTCGAGACCCCTCACCAAGCTGTTGGAGAAGGGAATCACATTCACATGGACGCCGCAGTGTGAGACGAGTTTTCAGGAGTTAAAGAAAAGATTGACAACAGCCCCAGTGCTAGTTATGCCAGATAAGCAGAAGAACTTTACGGTGTACTGTGATGCCTCTGGAAACGGGTTGGGATTTGTTCTCAAGCAAGAAGGGTATGTCGTGGCTTATGCATCCCGGCAGCTCCGGAAGCACGAGAAAAACTATCCTACTCATGACCTAGAACTAGCCGCAGTGGTACACGCGTTGAAAATTTGGCGACATTACTTGATGGGGAAGAGGACATAAATATATACGGATCATAAAAGTTTAAAGTACATTTTCACACAGCCAGATCTCAACCTCAGACAAAGGAGATGGTTAGAGCTAATCAATGACTTTGATGTGGGCATCAACTATCATCCTGGGAAAGCAAACGTCGTGGCAGATGCTTTAAGTCGGAAAGTGCAGGTCAATAAGTTGAGCTTGAAGGACATACCTGCAGAGTTGAAGGACGAGATTATAAGACTCAATTTATGCCTAGTGAATAGTGGTGAGGCCATCGCCATGGATGTGGACTCCACACTAGAGCGAGACATACGCGAGGGTCAAAAGAATGACGAGAAGATACAAGAGATCAGACAACTCATCAAGGAAAATAAAGCTCCTGGTTTCAGAGAGGATGAACAAGGTACGGTGTGGCACGGGAAAAGAATCTGTGTGCCTGAAGTAAAGGAGATTCGTGAATTGATTTTGAAGGAGGCTCACGATTCCGACTATTCCATCCATCCTGGGAGTACGAAGATGTACCAGGACCTCAAGAGCAGGTATTGGTGGTATTGCATGAAGCGAGATGTCGCGGAACATGTTGCCCTATGTTACACATGTCAGTTGGTGAAAGCAGAACATCAACGACCCGCGGGGTTATTGCAACCACTCAAAGTGCCTGAATGGAAATGGGAAGAAATTGGTATGGATTTCATAGTGGGATTGCCTAGGACCCAATCAGGATATGATTCAATATGGGTCATCATCGACAGGCTAACCAAGGTAGCTCATTTCATCCCCGTGAAAGAAAGCTACAGTGGATCCAAATTGGCGGAGTTGTACATGTCAAGGATCGTGTGTTACCATGGAGTGCCAAAGAAGATAGTGTCGGATCGATGGACAAAGTTCGCCTCAAGGTTCTGGCAGAAGTTGCATGAAACCATGGGAACCCATCCGAACATTAGTTTTGCCTATCATCCCCAAACTGACCTGGCAGACGGAAAGGACCAATCAGATTCTTGAGGATATGCTGAGGGCGTGTGCACTCAAAAACAATCGGAGTTGGGATAAGAACTTACCGTATGTGGAGTTTTCCTATAACAACAGCTATCAGGCTAGTATGAAGATGTCACCGTTTGAAGCTTTGTATGGGAGGAAGTGTAGAACTCCCCTATTTTGGAACCAAACGGGGGAAAGTAAAGTGTTTGGTCCCGAAGTTCTGCAAGAAGCCGAGGCGAAAGTGCGGGAAATCCGCAACAACTTGAGAATCGCATAGACACGACAAAAGAGCTATGCCGATGTTCGGAGAAGAGAGCTCGTTTTCAACGTGGGAGACTATGTCTATCTCAAGGTGTCCCCTATCCGAGGACTTCGTCGGTTCAAAGTGAAAGGGAAGTTGTCACCTCGATACATCGGGCCCTTTCAAGTTCTGGAGAGGAAAGGCGAAGTGGCGTATCAGCTAGAATTACCGGCTCGCCTATCGGATGTGCACGATGTATTCCATGTGTCACAGCTCTAGAAATGTCTGAGGACACCTGAAGAGATGCTACCCATGAATGAGGTTGAAGTAGCTGAGGATCTGTCTTATGCCGAGCAGCCACCAAGATTTTGGAGACAATGGAACGCCTCACAAGAAATAAAAGAATCCGGATGTGCAAGGTGCAGTGGAAGCATCACTCGGAAGAGGAAGCCACCTGGGAGCGAGAAGATGAGCTTAAGGCACAATTTTCCGGAATTGTTTTCTTAGAAACACAAATCTCGAGGACGAGATTTCTTTTAAGGGGGGTAGAGCTGTAACACCCCAAAATCTTGTTAAGAGGGAAATTTAAAAAATTTTGGACGTATTGCATGTGTTGCAAAAATCCAAATTCAAACTGGAATTCAAATTAAACTCAAAACAGAAATGAAAAAGAAAAAGAAAAGGAAAAAAATAAACCTCCCCGGCCAGTGGGCCGAAACCCACCAGCCGGCCCGCTAACCCCCGCGCCAGCCCGCAGCCACGCGCCCCCCCTCTTTCCCACTGACACGCGGGGCCGCCAACCCTTTCTTCCTCCTCGCGCTCGCGCCCGTGCTCGGCCGGACTCTTCTCATCCCGAATCGAAACCGCCCCGGATCCTCGCGTATCCCAGCCGAATTTCGTTCGTGGATGACGCAAACTCGATCACAACCGAACGCCGCCCTTCCCCATCTATAAAAACCCCGACATCGTTCCGTTTTTCCCCACGATTCGCCGATTTTCCTCCCGGTGAGAAACCGAGCTTCTCCGGCGAATTCTACTCGATCTACGCTCGGGAATTCTGATCTAACTCGATGGTCTTGATCCACCGGCTCCGGGGAACCTTGCAGGTGCAGAAAACTCGGTGATTTGCGGTTCAAACACAGCGCCGACGAGCCTCGCCGTGAATTCACCTCGGACCTCGTCGCCGATTGCTTTTCAGGACCTCCGAGCTCAAGAAAACCCCCGAGGTGAGATCCCCGACCTCCCCTCTACCGATCTATGCCATAAAATCACAGTTCTAGGAAGAATTGACGAAGATCCGAAACTCTCCGGTGAGATCGCCGCCTCCCGCCGCCGTGCGCCGCCGGGCAGCGCCGCCCGCGCTCGATCAGAGCCACGTGGCGGCTTGTGCGCCGTCTATTTTAAATCGCACGGTAGAGTTTAAATCCCCGCGTACCGGTTCGATGTTATAATCTCAGCCGTCTGTTTTAAATCGGACGGTCCACGTCAGCCCCGCGTTATAAAGGCTGGGATTCTTACGTGCTACCCCCTGGGGTTCTCAGAAAATAAGAGCTAGCCCCAGAAACATCTGATCTAGCCCCTGGAAGTTCAGAAAATCATGTAAATTCATTTAAAAATCAGTTTTGACCCCTGGACTTAATAAATATTAGGAAAAACCCCTCTGTTATGTGTAGCTAGACCCCTGAAAATTCTTAAAATAATATTATAGACCCTGTAGGGGGGTGAGTTTACCTTTTTAACCCTATTTGATATTAAATTTAGGAAATTGAATATGTGGTTAGTATTTAAAATTTAAAAGATGGGACAAACATATTGTCAATTCATATTAAAAACTTTCCTAGTACTTGGAAAACCTTGGAGTGAGATGAAAATAGATTTTTGGCTGAAATGAATCTGTTTAATTGATTATTCACATTTATTATTAATAGGGACACATTTTTAAGTAGAGAATAATTCTGAAAATTAGTAAACTAAATGTAAAATAGTTCACATCAGAAGAGAAGTTCAAAAATATATTATTTAATATTTTAGACCCAAAACCTATTCTGTTTAGATGAGGTGTCTTACTATTTTCATAATAAAGTGCACATTTAGGCATAGGAAATAAATCTGAAAATATAGCAAGCTAGGTATAAATAACTAGAAAATGATAAATAAAGTTTCTAAAATCCATAGAATTCAGTTTAGGGTTGGTAGAAGGTCTGAAGACACATATGGAGTAGGAAAGTGCCTTTCATGCATACTTGGTAGCTAAAATGTGCATCAATTAAATATAAGGGATTTATTTAGATTAGAAATTCATATATACTATGCCAACATAAATATGAATACAAAAGTAGAAATCATATGCACATGTTTAAAAGTGCATGTAAGCACAAAATCAACACACATAGAGTAACCACAACCCATAGAAATGTGAATGACTTTCATAAATGTGAATGTGTGATTTGTATGAAGTGGAAGTCTGAACTATGTCTTATGACTTGTTGTTTTCTTTTGCTATGTGTGATGGTATGAGTAGAACCTGCTCCAGAGCAAGTTCTTCCTTTCCAAGATCAGGACTACCCATTCCAAGAGCAGCAGGAAGGAGGCAAGTGTCCTTGACCACTTTGATCCTATACTAGGATGTGTAGATAGAATTATTTGCATTGTCAATTGAAAATATGAAACCCATGCTAGGATGTTTCTCTAGAATTGCATTACCTTGTTTCCTTGTAGCTTTGGTTGGGATTCATTTTATCATGTCATTTATTATTATGCATATGCTTAGCCATGCTTAGAATGGGATATTTGGGATATGAGATCATCAGTTTATTTTACCATACTCTTTAATGAGATATTGTGAGATTATGTAGAGGTAGGGATCAAGGCAAGTTGGATGTTTTGGTTGGTGCTGGGTGCACGAGACTCGGGTTTGTGTTTAGTACTTGCCTGTATCCTAAGGACCGGTTCATGGAGCATGTAACCTGGCTTTACCGTGCCAACTACATGCTGAGATGGGGCAGCTTGGCCAATTAATTAGGTGTATCCCCGGCGTAGTATGGGTGTGTTGGATGGTGCGGGGAATAGGTGTCAGCTGGACTACCATATGAACCGCAAGGCTCAAGAGGGGGCCACTGCAGCGGGGTTGGAGCCTCTTTTATGCTGTTAGGGGTGAAACCTCAGTGGGCCCACGCTCGTCGGGAATCCCTTTGTAAAGGCTTCGTAGTGATCTCCTGGCTACACACCTGGGAAGTGTGTATGTGGTTCGTGGCCACTGGCATAATGGAGGTTCTTTTAGTCCACCTGGCAACGGGGGATGAAATCACTACATGTGGGTACAGTGGTGCCTGGTAGTAATGTAGGTGCTTAATAAGCTAAGGTAATAGGTATTAATTGCGTAGTGCTTTAACCACGTGTTCAACCTCTCCTTGCTCTACAAGGTTTCTAGGTTCATGGAGTTCCCCGGGCAACGCCTGTGACGGAGCCCACGAGAATAATTATTCCGCTGCTAGTTTATTTATTTGTGATGAACTTATTATCGTCCTTCGAGACATATGCTTTGTAAGACTTATTTATATTCGACACCTGGCTTGTAATAAATGATGCTTCACTATTTATCATCACATGTATGAGAAAATGATCCTGTCATACATGTGATATTCACTTGGTTGTTCTTCGGAGAAACCGGGTGTGACACCCAAGCAGAACCCACGGCCAAACGGAGGAGCTAAACAAGGCAACCGTGGGCAGCAGAACTATGCTCATGGCAACGTGACTCATGTCTCCGCTGAGGAAGCACAACAGGCTGAGGACGTCGTGATTTGTATGTTCCTTACCAACTCCAACCCAGCCGTTGTTTTATTTGATTACGGAGCATCACATTCATTCATATCATCCAAGTATGTTGCCAAGCATAATCTACCCATATCACACATGAAATATACTATGTTGGTTAACTCTCCAGGTGGGGAGATGAGGACTAATATAGTATGTACGAAAGTAAACCTTAAAATAAGGGGGGTAGACTTTCTTGCCAACCTCATTGTCTTGGATTTCTAAGGGCTTGACATAATACTCGGAATAGATTAGTTAAGAAAGCACAATGGAGTAATACAAGCTAAGAGGAGCTTGCAGTTGACAAACGAGCACGGTACTCGTTTTGAGTTCGAGTCAGACCAACCAGCAACCGAGAATGCAACGTTGAATCACGTCGAAGAAGCAACATTGGAAAGCATTCTGGTGGTTCAAGAATTTTCGGACGTGTTCCCGAAAGAACTTCCAGGTATGCCACCTGACCGGGACATTGAGTTTTCCATTGATTCAGTACCCGGAACTGCATCTATAGCGAAGAGGCCATATAGGATGCCCGTTAATGAACTAGTGGAACTCAAGAAGCAAATTCAGGAGCAGCTAGAAAAAGGGCTTTATACTACCAAGCTCGTCACCATGGGGAGCCTCCGTGCTCTTCGTAGACAAGAAGGATGGGACCCAAAGGATGTGTGTGGATTATAGGTCTCTCAATGAGGTGACGATCAAGAATAAGTACCCGCTGCCCCGTATAGAGGACCTGTTTGACTAAATGAAAGGGGCCCGAGTTTTCTTCAAGATTGATCTTCGGTCGGGATACTTCCAGCTGAAGATTAAGCTCTCTGACATACCCAAGACTGCCTTTTGGACACGGTATGGTTCGTATGAATATACCGTTACGTTTTTTGGGTTAACAAATGCACCCACATACTTCATGTACCTCATGAATAAGGTCTTCATGGAGTACTTGGACAAGTTCGTCGTGCTTTTCATCGACGATATCATGGTGTATTCAAAAAGCGAGGAAGAACATGAAGAACATTTGAGATTAACATTGCAGAATCTGCGAGAGCATCAATTGTATGCCAAGCTCAGCAAGTGTCAATTTTGGCTAAAGGAGATATCGTTCCTAGGCCACATCATCTCCGAGGAAGGAGTATCGGTTGATCCCACAAAAGTGGGAGATGTTCTGAAGTGGAACCAACCGCAGAACGTGAGGGATATTCGGAGCTTCCTTGGGATGGCAGGATACTATCGCCGGTTCATCAAGGATTTACCCAAAATAGCAAAGCCTATGAGTGAATTGCTAATGAAGGGAAAATCATTTCAGTGGACACCAGCGTGCCATGAAAGCTTTGAGGAGCTCAAGAAAAGTCTAACCACAGCGCCGGTTTTGGTATTACCGGACGTGAGCAAGAGCTTCGACATATATCGTGACTCATCAAGACAGGGGCTTGGATGTGTGCTCATGCAAGAAGGACAAGTGGTAGCCTATGCGTCAAGACAACTCAACAAACATGAGCTGAATTACCCCACACATGACTTGGAACTCGCAGCCGTGGTACAAGCCTTGAAGATTTGGAGACATTATGTCCTTGGCCACCGATGTGAGATCTATACGGATCACAAAAGCCTCAAGTACATATTTACGCAAACGGATTTGAATTTGAGGCAACGTTGATGGTTGGAACTCATCAAGGATTATGATGTTAGAATCAACTATCACCCTGGAAAGGCCAATGTAGTAGCTGATGCATTGAGCCGAAAGGGAGCATGTCACCAACTCACGGTTCGGGAGCTACCTCCCGAGCTGCGCAAGGAGTTCGAACGGTTACATCTCGGGTTCTTGAACGAGATGGAAGTGATGGAACTCCACTCTTCGCTGGAACAAGAAATAAGAGATGGCCAAGTAACGTATGATGAAATCACAGAGATCAAGGAAAGGATCCAACAAGGCATAGAAAAGGACGTCAAGGAAGATGAAAAGGGTACGCTATGGTTAGGGAAAAGGATTTGTGTGCCTAACGAGAAGCACATCCGCGACACGATATTAAAAGAGGCACATGACTCACCTTATTCCATACATCCCGGCAGTACAAAGATGTACAAGGACTTAAAAACTTGTTATTAGTGGGATGGTATGAAAAGGGACATAGCTGAATATGTTGCCTTATGTGACACGTGCCAACGGTTGAAGGCCGAACATCAATGACCGCTGGACTGTTGCAACCATTGAAAGTACCCGAGTGGAAGTGGGAAGACATCATCATGGATTTCATCGTCGGATTACCATGCTCAGTCGGGTTACGACTCCATCTGGGTTATTGTGGACCATTGACGAAAACAGCCCATTTCCTTCCAGTTAGCACCACGTACCACGTCGCAGAACTAGCCGAGCTGTACATGGAGCAAATCGTGTGCCGTCATGGAGTTCCGAAGAGGATAGTTTCAGATCGGGGTACCCAATTCACCTCTAGGTTTTGGAAGAAGCTGTATGAAGCTATGGGTACACGACTAGATTTTAGCTCCGCTTATCACCCGCAGACTGATGGGCAAACTGAGAGGACAAATCAAATTTTGGAGTACATGTTGAGAGCCTGCGCCTTGAAACATGGGCGTAGTTGGGATAGGAGCTTGCCATATGCTGAGTTCTCATACAATAACAGCTACCAAGCCAGCTTGAAGATGTCACCTTTCGAAGCATTGTACGGTAGACGGTGTAGAACGCCGCTGTTCTGGAACAAGACCAGAGAGAACCAAGTGTTTGGACCCGAAGTGCTGCAAGAAGCTGAAAAGCCAGTCCAAACGATTTGGGATAACTTGAAGGCCGCTCAGTCATGACAAAAAGGTTATGCGGACAATTGGCGAAGAAAGTTGATTTTTGAAGTTGGAGACTTTGTGTACCTTAAGGTATCGCTTATCCGAGGCCAATGACGTTTCAACGTCAAAATCAAGTTAGCACCTCACTACATCGGGCCATTTAAGATTTTGGGCAAGCGAGGAGAAGTAGCCTATCAACTAGAGCTCCCAACGCACCTCTCCGACGTGCATGACGTGTTTCACGTATCCCAGCTCAAGAAGTGCTTGAGAGTACTATAAGAACAAGTACCAATGGATGAGCTCGAGCTTCAAGAGTATCTGACATATGTGGAGCACCCTGTCCAAATTTTGGACGTGAAGGAAAGGGTCATGTGGTACAAAGTGATCCGTTGGTGCAAGGTGCAATAGATCCATCATACGGAAGCCGAAGCTACATGGGAACGTTAGGAAGACATCAAGGCATAGTTCCCTCATCTATTCTCCACTCTATCGAATCTCGAGGGCGAGATTCAATTTAAGGGGGGTAGGTTTGTGACACCCTCAATTTCGTATCCATGCATGCATACGTAATTCATATAGAGAAACATTTAAAAGAATTACAATGGGAGGAAGAATCAACAAAATGGTGGGGTATGGGTGTAAGAGCCAATTCCAGTTCGCCGAGGAGCGCTGTCGACACTTCCCGCGGCCTGCTGGCCACGTGGCACTTTCGGAGCTCATCCCTGCGGAGGTGGGTGAGGTCCGGCTGTAACACCCCAAAATCCTGTTCAGAGGGGAATTTAAAAATTTTTGGACGTGTTGCATGTGTTGCAAAAATTCGAATTCAAACTGGAATTCAAATTAAACTCAAAACAGAAAAGAAATAGAAAAAAGAAAAAGGAAAACAGAAAAAATCTGGCCAGTAAGCCGAAACCCACCAGCCGGCCCACCGATCCCGCGCTAGCCCGCAGCCGCGCGCGCCCTCTTCTTCCCACTGACAGGCGGGGCCCGCCAGTCTTTCTTCTTCCTCGCGCTAGCGCCACGCTCGGCCGGACTCTCTCTCACCCCGAATCAAAACCGACCCGGATTCCTGCGTATCCCAGCCAAATTTTGTTCGTGGGTGACGCAAACTCGATCACAACCGAACGCCGCCCTTCCCCCGTCTATAAAAACCCCGACATCGTCCCGTTTTCCCCACGATCTGCCGATTTTCTCTCTGGTGAGAACCTGAGCCCCTCCGGCGAATTCTGGCCGATCTACGCTCAGAAATTCTGATCTAACTCGCTGGTCTTGATCCACCGCCTCCGGGGAACCTCGCAGGTGCACAAAGCGCGGTGGTTTGCGGTTCAAACACAGCGCCGACGAGCCTCGCCGTGAATTCACCTCGGACCTCGTCGCCGACCGCCTTCCAGGACCCCCGAGCTCAAGAAAACCCCCGAGGTGAGATCCCCGACCTCCCCTCCACCGATCTATGCCATAAAATCACAGTTCTAGGAAGAATTTACGAAGATCCGAAACTCTCCGGCGAGATCGCCGCCTCTCGCCGCCGTGCGCCGCCGGGCAGCGCCGCCCGCGCTCGATCAGAGCAACGTGGCCGATTGTGCGCCGTTTATTTTAAATCGCACGGTAGAGTTTAAATCCCCGCGTACCGGTTCGACGTTATAATCTCAGCCGTCTGTTTTAAATCGGATGGTCCACGTCAGCCCCGAATTATAAAGACTGGAATTCTTACGCGCTACCCCCTGGGGTTCTCGGAAAATAAGAGCTAGCCTCAGAAACTTCTGATCTAGCCCCTGGAACTTCAGAAAATCATGTAAATTCATTTAAAAATCAGTTTTAGCCCCTGGACTTAATAAAAATTAGGAAAAGCTCCTCTGTTATGAGTAGCTAGACCCCTGAAAATTGTTAAAATAATATTATAGACCCTGTAGTGGGGTGAGTTTACCTTTTTAACCCTGTTTGATATTAAATTTAGGAAATTGAATATGTGGCTAGTATTTAAAATTTAAAAAGTGGGACACACATATTGTCAAATTTAAATTAAAAACTTTCTCAGTACTTAGAAAACCTTGGAGTGAGATAAAAATAGATTTTTGGCTCAAATGAATCTGTTTAATTTATTATTCACATTTATTAGTTATAGGGACACATTTTTAAGTAAAGAATAGTTCTGAAAATTAGGAAAATAAATGTAAAATAGTTTACATCAGAGGAAAAGGTCAAAAATATATTATTAAATATTTTAGATCAGAACCTATTCTGTTTAGATGATGTGTCTTATTATTTTCATAATAAAGTTCACATTTAGGCATAGGAAATAAATCTGAAAATATAGCAACTAGTAAATGATAAATAAAGTTTTTAAAATTCAAAGAATTCAGTTTAGGGTTGATAGAAGCTATGAAGACACATATGGATTAGGAAAATACCTTTCATGCATACTTGGTAGCTAAAAGGTGAAGTAATTGAATATAGGGAATGTATTTAAATTGGAAACTCATATATATAGTATGCAAGTATAAATGTGAATACAAAAGTAGGAATCATAAATACATGAATTAAAAGTGCATGTAAGCCAAAGATCAACACACATACAGTAACCACAACACATAGAATTTGTGAATGGCTTTATTACATGTGAATGTGTGGTTTGTATGAAGTGGAAGTGTGAACTATGTCTTATGGATTGTTGTTTTTCTTTTGCTATGTGTGATGTTATGATGTAGAACCTGCTCCAGAGCAAGTTCTTCCTTTCCAAGATCAGGGCTACCCATTCCAAGAGCAGCAGGAAGGAGGCAAGTGTCCTTGACCACTTTGATCCTATGCTAGGATGTGTAGATAGAATTATTTGCGTTGTCAAATGAAATATGAAACCCATGCTAGGAAGTTTCCCTAGAATTGCATTACCTTGTTTCTTTGTAGCTTGGGTTGGAATTTATTTTATCATGTCATTTATTATTATACATATGCTTAGCCATGCTTAGAATGGGATATTTGGGATACGGGATCATCAGTTTATTTTACCATACTCTTGGATGAGATATTATGAGTTATGTAGAGGTAGGGATCAAGGCAAGTTGGATGTTTTGGCTGGTGCTGGGTGCACGAGACTTGGGTTTGTGTTTAGTACTTGCCTGGATCCTAAGGACCGGTTCATGGAGCATGTAACCTGGCATTACCGTGCCAACCACATGCTGAGATGGGGCAGCTTGGCCAATTAATTAGGTGTATCCCCGGCGTAGTATGGGTGTGTTGGATGGTGCGGGGAGTAGGTGTCAGCTGGACTACCATATGAACCGCAAGGCTCAAGAGGGGGCCACTGCAGCGGGGTTGGAGCGTCTTGTATGCTGTTAGGGGTGAAACCTCAGTGGGCCCATGCTCATCGGGAATCCCTTTGTAAAGGCTTCGTAGTGATCTCGTGGCTACACACCTAAGAAGTGTGAATGTGGTTCGTAGCCACTGGCATAATGGAGGTTCTTTTAGTCCACCCGGCAACGGGGGATGAAATCACTACATGTGGGTGCAGTGGTGCAAACTCTGCAAAGTCAAAACTGTCATGACAGCCGTGCTCATGGTCAAGAGCGGCTTGGACTTATTCATGATTAGAGGATGATGAATTTGGAAGTTATGGATGTTAAGCGGGGAGCTTAACATTGGAAATGATGATTATGGTTATTGATTATGATGATGGGATGAAAAATTGGGACCATTTCACCTGTGTAGTAATTGTAGGTGCTTAATAAGCTAAGGTGATATGTATTAATTGCGTAGTGCTTTAACCATGAGTTCAACCTCCCCTTGTTCTAGCCATGCATGACATAACTTTCCCACACTTGCTGAGTATCGTCGGTACTCAACCTTGCATATTTGTTAGTTTATATTGCTGCTCAGGTCAAGATAATGAAGTGGTGTTTAATGATCAAGACTTTGGACCCGAAGAAGGATTCTAGGTTCATGGAGTCCCCCGGGCAACGCCTGTAACGGAGCCCACAAGAATAATATTCCGCTGCTAGTTTATTTACTTGCGATGAACTTATTATGTCCATCGAGACATTTGCTATGTAAGACTTATTTATATTCGACACCTGGCTTGTAATAAATGATGCTTCACTATTTGTCATCACATGTATGAGAAAATGATCCTGGCATACATGTGACATTCACTTGGTTGTTCTTCGGAAAAACCGGGTGTGACAGAAGTGGTATCAGAGCCATGGTTGCCCGTAGGAACGTGGACCTAGGTAGAAATGGACGTATTTAAGGGCCCTATTTTCTTAAAAACTATTTTACATGGTGTGTGTTGAAAAGTGTTATTTAATGGAGTCACTTTCTTCGTCTTACCTCAACTTTCATTTAAAATAGGACTTTTGTTTAAAAGTTTATCTAACCTAAGTTTAAATGCTTTCTGTTTTAGATGGTTCGCATGATTTGCACCGCTCGCAAGTCCACAGGAGGGAGAGTTCCCATTGTTCCCTTGCCGAAAGAGAGGAGAGCCGTCCGGTGATGTACCTTTCCTACGGATTGGCAGTAGGAGGCTTGTTGCGCCATCTTCGACGTATGCTTGAAGCCGCCGGCAATAAGGGCAAGCTAATCATACACTATAGCTCCACCAGAACCATCCGGGAGAAGCGGGAAGAATGGAGTTCAGAAATGAGGATTATCCATGAAAATCAGCTACTCAAGATCCACCGCTCTCCAGCTTGTCGAGCGACACAGGTCGATGCGGAGAATGATGTCACCTGGGAGGCCATCACCTGCCAGAGTCACATCTATCGTCGCCACCTGGACAGGACTGAGTACATGTATGTCCTCCAGCGTGAGAGTGGTACCGCGGAATATAAGTACCCGCCAGTGCAGCAAGGGACTTCCCATGAGCACATGGACTTGTGCTTGGAGGATGCTGCTATGCTCAGCACTCGTCTGCAGGAGTGTCAGCAAGAACTTCAGGATGTTCGGAACACCCTGAAGGAAACGGAGGCGTTGCTGCGAGCCTGCTTAAGGGCGAGAGAAAGAGGAGATGGGAATGAACTGTGTGTCACCGTGAATGATACATGGACTCCTGACTCCCCAGATCGCCGGGCGATCAGGCGTCGTCGCACTTCTCGACCAGCAGCCTCCCCACCCAAAGCAGAATCAGAAGGCAGCCGCAATGATGAGGAAGACCCCGAGGAGCCAGCTCAGTGAATATGAGTAGTGTAGAGTCCTTCCCTTAGTTTAGCAGGATGTCGAGTAGTCGAGTTGTTATCTTAGTTAATGGTGTGTTAATGATTGTTGTGTGACGTGAGTTGTGGAAGCCATGAGCAATTGTCCACAGCCTCATCTTCAGATTGTCTTGCTTTGGTGTGTGAAACCACATGAAATAATATTGCATTTATTTTTGTGTGAGATATAAACCCTCAGAAAAACGTAACAAAGCCTCAACACTTCAAAGTACAAACAAGTGAAAGTAGTAAGATAATACGTAATGCTTTAAATTAACATTGGTTGATCATGCCAGATGGCCGGAAGAGGAAAGGGTCGTGCTGCCAACCCCGCCAACAACAACGATGAGGCCTGCAACCCTCATCTCTCTGGAGGCCAAGATAGGGGTGGACGCCGTGAAGGAGTGGATCCCCTCCACAAAATGCTGGAGAATCAAAATCAGCTCATCCAGAACTTGACTCAAGTGGTGGCCAACTTGCATCAAATTCCACCTCCACAAGCTGCACCACGCCAACCAAGGTTGAGTGAGTTTCTATGAACTCAACCTCCAAAGTTTGCAAGTGCTGCTGAACCCTTGGAGGCAGATGATTGGCTTAAGACCATTGAGAGCAAGATGAGGATCATACAGTGCCAAGGGTATGAGAGGGTGCTGTTTGCCTCTCATCAATTGCATGGACCTGCTGCTGATTGGTGGACCGCCTACGTGGCCTCCCATCATGACCCTGAGAACATCACCTGCGAAGAGTTCAAGCGTAGCTTCCGCAACCATTACATACCAAGGGGTGAACTCAAAAACAAGAGGAAGGAGTTCTTGGGATTGCAGCAAGGGAACATGTCCGTGAGGGAATACCTCACTAAATTCACTCAACTCTCCCGTTATGCCCCACGGGACATATAGACTGACGAGCAGAAACAAGATTGTTTCGTGGAAGGACTTACCGCAGAAATGCAGTGTGCAATGTCCTCAAATGAGTATGAAAGCTTCCAAAAGATGGTGGACAGAGCGTTTGTGGTAGAAAGGAAGCTGAAGGTCTTGGAAAATGAGAACAAGAGGAAGGCCGGGTGGTCACATCAAGTCTCAGGGAGCAACACCCGCCCACGTCTGGTGCAGCAACCCGCAGGGCAGACAAACCGTGCTGCGGTACCCTACTCAGCACCAAGAGGGTACAACCCGAACTACAGGCCTCCGGCAGCACCAGCACAGCCACAACGTGAGTTTGTACAGCAGCCTCGCCCTGCATATCCACCTCGACCGGCAGTACAAGGACCTCCAAACCAACCCCAAGACAACAAAGGCCAGGCACCTAAGGTTGGGGTGCAATGTTTTAACTGTGTTGAAGTGGGGCACTACGCCCATAAGTGCCCAAAGAAGAAGCCCGCGCAGCCACAACAGCAGAATGTAATGAGAGGACGGGTGAACCACGTCACTATGGAGGAAGCACAAGAGGCACCCGACGTGGTAGTTGGTAAGTTTCCTGCCAATTTACACCTCGCAACCCTGTTGTTTGATTCTGGTGCTACCCACTCGTTCATTGCCCATGGATTTGTTAAGAAGCATGACCTAGCAACAACACAAATGAATCATATGCTAGCAGTAAACTCTCCAGGTGGAGAAATAAGGACAAGACAAGTGTGTCCCAAAGTGAACCTAGACATTAATGGGGTAGTATTTACTGCTAACCTCATAGTGATAGATTCACAAGGGATAGATGTTATCTTGGGTATGGATTGGTTGACCAAACATAAAGGAATCATCCACTGTTCGACCAGAACGGTGGAACTAACGCACCCTAGTGGCACAAAAGTAAAGTTTGTAACAATACAAGAGACTAGGAGGGACATTAAATTAAATCAAGTTGAGGTGAAAGTTGAGGAGATCAGGACCATCAGGGAATATCCAGATGTTTTTCCGGAGGAGTTACCAGGTATGTCTCCCGATCGTAAAGTGGAATTTGCAATTGAGCTAGTGCCTGGAACAGCCCCGATATACAAGAGGCCTTATCGGATGGACTCCAAGCAGCTGGGAGAACTCAAGGATCATTTGAGAGAATTGACGGAGAAGGGGTATATTCGTCCTAGTTCCTCACCATGGGGAGCTCCGGTGATATTTGTGCCCAAGAAGGACGGAACCCAACGGTTATGCGTGGATTACCGTGCATTGAATGAGGTAACCATCAAGAACAAGTACCCATTACCCCGCATTGAAGACTTGTTTGATCAGTTGAAGAGAGCTTGTGTGTTCTCGAAAATTGATCTCAGGTTGGGATACCACCAACTCAAGATAAGGCAATCTGATATTCCCAAGACAGCTTTCGTATCTCGGTACGGACTGTATGAATACACTGTCATGCCTTTCGGGCTAACTAATGCCCCGGCATACTTCATGTATCTCATGAACAAGGTATTCATGGAATATCTGGACAAATTTGTGGTGGTTTTCATAGATGACATTCTCGTCTTCTCCAAAGATGAAGAAGAACATGAGAAACATCTAAGGTTGGTGTTGCAGAGGCTGAGAGAACACCAACGGTATGCCAAGTTGAGCAAGTGTGAGTTTTGGCTGAAGAGAGTTCCCTTCTCAGGACATATAATCTCGGAGGGAGGAATCTCCGGGGATCCCGCCAAAATTGAGGATATACAGAAGTGGAAGACCCCTGAAAATGTCGAGGAAGTTCGAAGCTTCTTGGGATTGGCTGGATACTATCGATGGTTTATTGAGGGATTCTCTAAGATCTTGAGACCCCTCACCAAACTGTTGGAGAAGGGAATCACATTCACATGGACGCCACAGTGCGAGACGAGTTTTCAGGAGCTAAAGAAAAGATTGACAACAGCCCCAGTGTTGGTTATGCCAGATATGCAGAAGAACTTTATGGTGTATTGCGATGCCTCTGGAAACGGGTTGGGATGTGTTCTCATGCAAGAACGGCATGTCGTGGCTTATGCATCCCGGCAGCTCCGGAAGCACGAGAAGAACTATCCTACACATGACCTAGAGCTAGCCGCAGTGGTACACGCGTTGAAAATTTGGCGGCACTACTTGATGGGGAATAGGACAGAGATATATACGGATCATAAGAGTTTAAAGTACATTTTCACACAGCCAGATCTCAACCTCAGACAAAGGAGATGGTTAGAGCTAATCAATGACTTTGATGTGGGCATCAACAATCATCCTGGGAAAGCAAACGTCGTGGCAGATGCTTTAAGTCGGAAAGTGCAGGTCAATAAGTTGAGCTTGAAGGACATGCCTGCAGAATTGAAGGACGAGGTTATAAGGCTCAATTTATTCCTGGTAAATAGTGGTGAAGCCATCGCCATGGAAGTGGACTCCACACTCGAGCAAGACATACGCGAGGGTCAAAAGGATGATGAGAAGATACAAGAAATCAGGCAACTCATCAAGGATAATAGAGCCCCTGGTTTCAGAGAGGATGAACAAGGTACGGTGTGGCATGGGAAAGAATCTGTGTGCCTGAAGTAAAGGAGATCCGTGAATTGATTTTGAAGGAGGCTCACGATTCTGACTATTCCATTCATCCTGGGAGTACGAAGATGTACCAGGACCTCAAGAGCAGGTATTGGTGGTATGGCATGAAGCGAGATGTCGTGGAACATGTTGCCCTATGTGACACAAGTCAGTTGGTGAAAGCAGAACATCAACGACCCGCGGGATTATTGCAACCACTCAAAGTGCCTGAATGGAAATGGGAAGAGATCGGTATGGATTTCATAGTGGGATTGCCTAGGACCCAATCAAGATATGATTCAATATGGGTCATCATCGACAGGCTAACCAAGGTAGCTCACTTCATCCCCATGAAGGAAAGCTACAGCGGATCCAAATTGGCAGAGTTGTACATGTCAAGGATCGTGTGTTACCATGGAGTGCCAAAGAAGATAGTGTCGGATCGAGGGACACAGTTCACCTCAAGGTTCTGGCAGAAGTTGCATGAAACCATGGGAACCCATCTGAACTTTAGTTCTGCCTATCATCCCCAAACTGATGGGCAGACGGAAAGAACTAATCAGATTCTTGAGGATATGCTAAAGGCATGTGCACTCAAAAACAATCGGAGTTGGGACAAGAACTTACCGTATGCGGAATTCTCCTATAACAACTATCAAGCTAGTATGAAGATGTCACCGTTCGAAGCATTGTACGGGAGGAAATGCAGAACTATCCTATTTTGGAACCAAACAGGGGAAAGTAAAGTGTTTGGTCCCGAAGTACTACAAGAAGCCGAGGCGAAAGTGAGGGAAATTCGCAACAACTTGAGGATAGCACAGACACGTCAAAAGAGCTATGCCGATGTACGAAGAAGAGAGCTCGTTTTGAACGTGGGAGACTATGTCTATCTCAAGGTGTCCCCTATCCGAGGACTTCGTCGGTTCAAGGTGAAAGGGAAGTTGTCACCTCGATCCATCGGACCCTTTCAAGTTCTGGAGAGGAAAGGGGAAGTGGCGTATCAACTAGAATTACCGGCTCGCCTATCGGATGTGCACGACGTATTCCATGTGTCACAACTCAAGAAATGCCTGAGGACGCCTGAAGAGGTGTTACCCATGAATGAAGTGGACGTAGCTGAGGATTTGTCTTATGCCGAGCAACCATCCAAGATTTTGGAGACAATGGAACGCCTCACCAGAAATAAAAGAATCCGGATGTGCAAGGTGCAGTGGAAGCATCACTCAGAAGAGGAAGCCACCTGGGAGCGAGAAGATGAGCTTAAGGCACAATTTCCGGAACTGTTTTCTTAGAACCACCAATCTCGAGGACGAGATTTGTTTTAAGGGGGGTAGAGCTGTAACACCCCAAAATCCTGTTCAGGGGGGGAAATTAAAAATTTTTGGACGTGTTGCATGTGTTGCAAAAATTCGAATTCAAACTGGAATTCAAATTAAACCCAAAACAGAAAAGAAATAGAAAAAAGAAAAAGGAAATCAGAAAAAAACCGGCCAGTGGGCCGAAACCCACCAGTGGCCCACCGATCCCGCGCCAGCCCGCAGCCGCGCACGCCCTCTTCTTCCCACTGACAGGCGGGGCCCGCCAGTCTTTCTTCTTCCTCGCGCTAGCACCGCGCTCGGCCGGACTCTCTCTCACCCCGAATCAAAACCGACCCGGATTCCTGCGTATCCCAGCCGATTTTTGTTCGTGGGCGACGCAAACTCGATCACAACCGAACGCCGCCCTTCCCCCGTCTATAAAAACCCCGGCATCGTCCCGTTTTCCCCATGATCTGCTGATTTTCTCTCCGGTGAGAACCCGAGCCCCTCCAGCGAATTCTGGCCGATCTACGCTCGGAAATTCCGATCTAACTCGCTGGTCTTGATCCACCGCCTCCGGGGAACCTCGCAGGTGCAGAAAACGCGGTGGTTTGCGGTTCAAACAAAGCGCCGACGAGCCTCGCCATGAATTCACCTCGGACCTCGTCGCCGACCGCCTTCCAGGACCTCCGAGCTCAAGAAAACCCCCGAGGTGAGATCCTCGACCTCCCCTCCACCGATCTATGCCATAAAATCACAGTTCTAGGAAGAATTTACGAAGATCCGAAACTCTCCGGCGAGATTGCCGCCTCCCGCCGCCGTGCGCCGCCGGGCAGGGACGCCCGCGCTCGATCAGAGTGACGTGGCCGATTGTGCGTCGTTTATTTTAAATCACACGGTAGAGTTTAAATCCCCGCGTACCGGTTCGACGTTATAATCTCAGCCGTCTGTTTTAAATCGGACGGTCCACGTCAGCCCCGCGTTATAAAGACTGGAATTCTTACGCGCTACCCCCTGGGGTTCTCGGAAAATAAGAGCTAGCCCCGGAAACTTCTGATCTAGCCCCTGGAACTTCAGAAAATCATGTAAATTTATTTAAAAAATCAGTTTTAGCCCCTGGACTTAATAAAAATTAGGAAAAACTCCTCTGTTATGAATAGCTAGAACCCTGAAAATTGTTAAAATAATATTATAGACCCTGTAGTGGGGCGAGTTTACCTTTTTAACCCTGTTTGATATTAAATTTAGGAAATTGAATATGTGGCTAGTATTTAAAATTTAAAAAGTGGGACAAACATATTGTCAAATTTAAATTAAAAACTTTCTCAGTACTTAGAAAACCTTGGAGTGAGATAAAAATAGATTTTTGGCTGAAATGAATCTGTTTAATTTATTATTCACATTTATTAGTTATAGGGACACATTTTTAAGTAAAGAATAGTTATGAAAATTAGGAAAATAAATGTAAAATAGTTTACATCAGAGGAAAAGGTCAAAAATATATTATTAAATATTTTAGATCAGAACCTATTCTGTTTAGATGATGTGTCTTATTATTTTCATAATAAAGTTTGCATTTAGGCATAGGAAATAAATCTGAAAATATAGCAACTAGTAAATGATAAATGAAGTTTTTAAAATTCAAAGAATTCAGTTTAGGGTTGGTAGAAGCTATGAAGACACATATGGAGTAGGAAAATACCTTTCATGCATACTTGGTAGCTAAAAGGTGAAGTAATTGAATATAGGGAATGTATTTAAATTGGAAACTCATATATATAGTATGCAAGTATAAATGTGAATACAAAAGTAGGAATCATAAATACATGAATTAAAAGTGCATGTAAGCCAAAGATCAACACACATAGAGTAACCACAACACATAGAATTTGTGAATGGCTTTATTACATGTGAATGTGTGGTTTGTATGAAGTGGAAGTGTGAACTATGTCTTATGGATTGTTGTTTTTCTTTTGCTACGTGTGATGTTATGATGTAGAACCTGCTCCAGAGCAAGTTCTTCCTTTCAAAGATTAGGACTACCCATTCCAAGAGCAGCAGGATGGAGGCAAGTGTCCTTGACCACTTTGATCCTATGCTAGGATGTGTAGATAGAATTATTTGCATTGTCAAATGAAATATGAAACACATGCTAGGAAGTTTCCCTAGAATTGCATTACCTTGTTTGTTTGTAGCTTGGGTTGGGATTTATTTTATCATGTCATTTATTATTATGCATATGCTTAGCCATGCTTAGAATGGGATATGGGATCATTAGTTTATTTTACCATACCCTTGGATGAGATATTATGAGTTATGTAGAGGTAGGGATCAAGGAAAGTTGGATGTTTTGCCTGGTGCTGGGTGCACGAGACTTGGGTTTGTGTTTAGTACTTGCCTGGATCCTAAGGACCGGTTCATGGAGAATGTTACCTGGCTTTACCGTGCCAGCCACATGCTGAGATGGGGCAGCTTGGCCAATTAATTAGGTGTATCCCCAGCGTAGTATGGGTGTGTTGGATGGTGCGGGGAGTAGGTGTCAGCTGGACTACCATATGAACCACAAGGCTCAAGAGGGGGCCACTGCAGCGGGGTTGGAGCCTCTTGTATGCTGTTAGGGGTGAAACCTCAGTGGGCCCACGCTCGTCGGGAATCCCTTTGTAAAGGTTTCGTAGTGATCTCCTGGCTACACACCTGGGAAGTGTGAATGTGGTTCATAGCCACTGGCATAATGGAGGTTCTTTTAGTCCACCCGGCAACGGGGGATGAAATCACTACATGTGGGTACAGTGGTGCAAAATCTGCAGAGTCAAAACTATCATGACAGTCGTGCTCACGGTCAAGAGCGGCTTGGACTTATTCATGATTAGAGGATGATGAATTTTGAAGTTGTGGATGTGAAGCGGGGAGCTTAAAATTGGAAATGATGATTATGGTTATTGATTATGATGATGGGATGGGAAATTGGGACCATTTCACCTGTGTAGTAATTGTAGGTGCTTAATAAGCTAAGGTGATAGGTATTAATTACGTAGTGCTTTAACCATGAGTTCAACCTCCCATTGTTCTAGCCATGCATGACATAACTTTCCCACACTTGCTGAGTACCGTCGGTACTCAACCTTGCATATTTGTTGGTTTATATTGCTGCTCAGGTCAAGATAATGAAGTGGTGTTTAATGATCAAGACTTTGGACCCGAAGAAGGATTCTAGGTTCATGGAGTCCCCCGGGCGACGCCTGTAACGGAGCCCACAAGAATAATATTCCGCTGCTAGTTTATTTACTTGTGATGAACTTATTATTGTCCATCGAGACATTTGCTATGTAAGACTTATTTATATTCGACACCTGGCTTCTAATAAATGATGCTTCACTATTTGTCATCACATGTATGACAAAATGATCCTGGCATACATGTGACATTCACTTGGTTGTTCTTCGGAAAAACCGGGTGTGACACCGGCACTGTTGGCCACGTGGCAGGCTCGGAGCTCGCCTCCGCAAGGTCCGGCCCGCTGGACACGTGTTGCCTCCAGGGCTTGTCGCTGCAGAAAAGCGAGGTCCAGCCCCGTGGGACACGTGTCGCCTTTGGAGCTAGTCTCTACGGAGAAGCAAGGCTCAACCCCGCGGGACACGTGTCGCTCTCGGAGCTCACCTCGCTGAGGGAGTAAGGTCCGGTCCCGATGGACACTTGTCATCCTCGGAGCTCGCCTCCAAGAGGTCCGGTCCTGCTAGACACGTGTCGTCCTCGGAGCTCACCTCTGAGGAGAAGGGAAGTTCGGCGCTGTTGGATACGTGGCACTCTTGGAGCTCGCCTCTGAGGAGAGAGGAGGTTCGGAACTGACACGTGGAACTCTCGGAGCTCGCCTCTGAGGACATAGGATGTACGGAACTAACAACTGGCACTCTCGGAGCTCACCTCTGTAGAGAGGGGAGGCCCAACACGCCAGACATGTGGCGCACGCGGAGCTCGCCTCTGAGGGAGAGGGAGGTCCCGCCAGCCAGACACGTGGTGCACCCGTAGCTTGTCTCTGCGGAAAAGGGAAGCCAGGCCCCCACTTGACACGTGGAGCCTCCGGAGCTTATCCCTGCGGAAGGACGAGATTCTTAAGCGGTTTTTCTCCTGTGTGCGCAGGAATACCCTGTACTGAGGAAACCGGCACAAATTCCACATTGCAACCACACCGAATCAATTGAAGCTAAGTTGTTAATATCCAAAAACAAGTTGAATAATACTCTTATTTCAAATCCAATAGGAGTAGGACTCTTCATTTTCCTCTTATAAATAGAACCCGAAAAACCCCTTGGCCGTAACATATTTTCCAAGTCGACAACTTAGAGGTCCTAGCTCCCAACTCGCCGAGTTAACCCCCTTTGCCGGAGTTCAGCCACCGGTGAGACCGCCGACGAGCCCCGTCACGCTTGCCGTCGCTAGAAGAGAGTCGACAATCTGTCCTGCTGCCCTTGCTAGGAGGAAGGCCGAGGTAGGTCTTCGTTACCACCTCATGACATCATCACGGTTTCTACACATCTGTTTCTTCGAACAGAAGCTTTCCATTTGGACAGATCACGTGTTGATCTGTTTTTGATGGTGGAATTGATCTAGATCTTGAGTCAAGATCATCACCACGTCCACACTTGATCCCTACACCCTTGTTCATCGTAAAATTCCATGCAAAGTCATTAAAACATGCAAGAACACGTACAAACTGGTATTAATGAAACTGCATCATAGGATTAGCATGCATTGCATCTTGAGTAAAGTTTGTGCATGATGTTTGATTGCTATAAATTTTATATATGCGGGGTCATGAGTAGAAGGATAAGCTCAGGGAGCTATATACGAAGGACTACAACACCAAGACTTCGAGATCCATTTGCAATAGAAGCCACAGGAACAAGGCAAGTGCCCCTTGATCATATTAATCCCATGTTTTGAAACTATTTTGTTTGCGAAAAGGTGTGTGTGCTTGAGTCAACTTGATGGGAAACCCTTTTATAGGAGTTTATAGTTTTGCTAACCACCCTTGTAACCGGGAAAGTTGATGAGTCGGGTATGGTCGTTTTTGCTTTTTGCTTCGCTGAGTCCACGGGATATGTGAAGCGAGATAGTTTGTGTCTAGTTACTGCACTCATATGAACAATGATAATAAGAACTTGATGTTGATAATGAACATGAATCGGGGGAGATCTAGGCAAGCTTGGTTCGTGGATGTGGTAGAACGAGATGGTGGTTTACTTGCCGTAGATCTAAGGACCGGTTCATGCCAGCACATGCCAGAAGAACAGTGCCACCGCAAGGCCAAATATGCGTGCGGCTTAGCTGACTAGTTAGGTAAGTTGCTAGATTGTTATGGGCCGTGGACGGCGCGGGAATGGGAGTCGAGAAAGGACTGCCCTGGGAACTGCATGGCACAAGAGGGGGGCCCGTAGGTGGGAGAATGGTGATTCGAGCCTGCTGGTAAAACCGTAGTGAATCCATACATCTAGTAGCCCCTTTGTAAAGGCTATTTTGTGATCTCTTGACCATACACCGATGGCTGTGTACTGGTATAATGGAGGTTCTGCAGTTGCCGACGGGTGACAAAATCACAAACTTGTGGGTAAAGTGGTGCAACCTCTTAAGAGTGTAAAACTATCATGATAGCCGTGCTTACGGTCACAAGCGCTTGGCCAACTCACATGATTAGATGGGATGGTCATTGGGAGATTATTCGGTATGGTTATTGGTATAGTTATGGTTTGGTCTTGGTAATGAGAATGGTTTCGGGACTGTTGAGTCATGACAATGCGTATTGGTTCGGTTATATGATTATAAGATGGATATGATCATGAGATGGTTATTATGAGCATGAGAAAAAGTTGAGAAAGATTTATGGTGAGATGAGACATGGAAAGTGGTGAAATATGAAGGAGGTATGTTGATATTTTAATCGGATTTATGTTGGGATTAAATTCACTTAAAGATAGTTGCTGTTTTTATCATGGTTGTGAAACAAAATTTGCTTTCTGCAATGAGCTTTTATTTCCTACCTTGTTGTAAGCTACGTGTCATACTTCTTCCGCACTTGCTGAGTACGACATGTACTCACCCTTGCATTATCATACAATACATCCGCAACAGGAGAGGAGTACTTCAAAGACCATGGGGAGTACTAGGCGTGCGATCTACCGTCAACTTGTCTGTGGGGATAGAGTTGAAGATGGAGCCACTGCCGTGCTTAGTTTGCTTCCGCTATCGTTTAGAGACTTCTGCTGCTAGAATAAGTTAGAGACTTCCACTCCAAGGATAAGCTAGAGAATGATGTAATAAGGTACTTAAACCCTATTATTCATAGTTATATTCTGACTTCAGTTTGTGGATTACATGTGTATGTGTGATGAACATCCTGGGCACACATATGCATTAGCTGGGTTCCGTTTTCACGCGACCGGGCGTCACAGCCTTCTTCTCGGCCGTTACTGCCTAATTCTCAATACGTTTTCTTCCTACGTGACCCTTGGAGGATGGCGCGCACGCCGGGCAACTTCTCGCGCCTCGACATTGCCTAGAACGTAGTTGGCGACGGTAGCGGCGGAATTGAGCTTGGGTCCGATGGTGCTAGCTCGTCTCGGCGGTGAACACGATCAACCAACGGGTCACAAAGCACCACTGGGGCACGGGGAAGCTAACCCTGCCCTCCTCTTGGCTGGAGATCACCGGGAAAGTAGACTTCACCGGCGACCCGAGCCGTAGGATTTGGCTGAGGTAACAATTAGGTGCTACTTTAGCTTCAGCTCGACCCGGATCTCCAGTAATCAAGTGATCGAGATGGATTTCAGGTTTTGGTTCCGGTATTCCATACGACGATCGTCGGGAAAAATAAAATTCCGGCTAACAGGCGCTAAGATGGAGCTAGGGAGCTCAGGGAGAGCTACTAGACTTCTACGCTAACCTCATAGACCAGTTGGCTGCCCCGGAGAAGCTTGGAGCTACCCAGGCGACGGTGTTTAGTCGGAGGCGCTTCGGAGTGAATAGGGAAGTGGAAGATCGGCTTGGAAAAGCTCGAGGGGAGCTGATCACGAGCAACTGAGGGTTGGAGCATGTCGAGCAAAGGTAGGCGGTGCCGTTTGTGGCCTCAGCTCGCGGTGGGAGGGACAGGTTTGGCCGGTCGACGGCGAGATGGTGGGTCTCGGTGTGCGGCGTGTTTTCTGTGCAGGAGAGCATCGGTACATCGATGATATCCGTCTGTGGAGGCTTGGGCGCGCAGATAAGAAGACAGAGGAGCGACTCGGTGGCCAGAGGCGGCAATCAACTGGTGGCAAGCTTCCCTCGCCGTGGCGTCCGCTCGATCGCGCGTGAGAAACCGAGTGAACTGAGCTGGAGTCAGTTCACTTCGGCTATCACACTGACAGTGGGTCCCACCTCCATTTTAACCTCTGAAATTAACTTTCTCCCACTGCTCTAAACAGTAGTTCCGCTAATACCCTCTGAAATTTGAATTATCTACCAAATGCCCATTTTAACTTGATAGAATTCAAATTGTGATGTATTTGAATATATTTATAGCACATATGCAGTTTGAAATTCAAATTGAATTTGAATTTGCTAAAATTAGCTCATGTCAAGATCAACTCCAAATGGAGTGAAAATTGGTGTGTGATCTCACAAAAATGTGCTGAGTGTGAATATGAATCCCGCTTTTGAATTCATGGGATGAAAGGAGTTCAAAACTGAATTTGAGTTCAAATTAGCCTTTCGTATTATACGAAAAATTCCTCAAAAAGGTTTTAGATTTGGGTGAAACTTGGCATGAGCATTCCTAGCAAGGTGTAGGAGTTTCTCATATGCTCAGCCCCTATATGATGCATGTGGGAAATACCACTTTTGCATTTTTTGAGTTCATCCTCTAATGACCATATTGATTGTGGTTACTTTCTCTTCAAAGATGTTCATAAATTTTCCTCAAATGAGGTGTGTGTGGTGTGATAAACATTTTGGATGTGTGCAAAAACTTAGGCCCTTACATTAACGGTTCATGAAACTGAAATTTAGTGAGCAATATTTGGTGGCACACATGTAAAAATACAAGTTAATCATATCAGCAAGATTGAATCATAATATTCCATATATTAACCTACGTCACGACACAATGAACAAGCGGTACTCATAACAGCGAGGGACGGCGAATCGACTCGATATACTCCTGCAGGGACACCCGAATAGCACGTCACGTACTGATAAGGACAACATAACAGTGGATACTCACATTGATATACAAGGACCAATCACAAGAGCACGAGCACGGTTACTAAATCAGCAGGTGAACTCGTTCCTAACTTCCTACCCATGTGAGTTTGAGAATGGATTGCTATTTAATGATTCAATTGTTATTAGGAATCATGGACATGATCAACAAGTAAAGGGAGGAGGATTTGGGGACGTGCAGAACCAGATGGGACGTACACAAGTTGATGGAAACAGTCGCCAACTCGGACACAAGTTCAACTCGGAGTCCAGGAGCAGTCCATCTTAAAACGGACGCCCAGGATGCATACGGACTCTGTTTTTGACGTTCTACATATGCATGGAAAGATGAGAAGATAAACTTTCCAATGATTCTGGTCCACATTAAAATTCGCCAGGAGTCATTGGGAATTGTCGAAACAAATGAAATTCAGAGTTCTGTCCGGTGCTGCACCACCGTATTGGGCTTTTGGGCCTTGTATCCCGTATGAGGCCATTAGGGACACGTCTAAGGGTCTTATGACCGAACCCTAGCCTTTAAATACTGTAGCCACCAGCCATATTCGGGGGGTTTTGCTTAGATTAAACAATTTCGCTGTTCTACGGTTTGTGAGACCCCAATTTCGCAATTTCAGATTGCATCTTCATCGTTCTTGCTTGTGTTCTCGGTTGAACCTGCAGGGATAGCCTTCTTGGCGAGGTCAAGCGTGTGAAGCATGGTTGATAACCAACGGAGCAGGGGTGTAGTGATTGCAGGGGTATTCGGGTCTGCTCGAGTGCCTTGGATCATCAACGTCGAGATCTCCACTTCAATCGGCCTACCTTTTGGAAGATCAGGCCTAAGCCACTCATCACGTACGCCCATCCGTGGAGCTTCACAGCACGCTCACTCAATGTCGTATGGAACAACCTTTCACCAAACAGCCCAAACGTCGAACAGGTCGCACCCAAACGGACAGGAGGTTCCCTAAACGGAGCATCTCTCTATGCCCGTCAGTGGATTTCCACCTTGCTGCCCTCAACCTAGACCTATAAATCGGTGCGTTATGCCTCGACGCACGGAGGTATAGGTTACATCAGTTTATCGGATCCCATATATCCGATATGCCTTCGGTACATTCAAACTTGCTCAGCAGGGCCGCACATGGATCGGTCCTCAATCGACACAGGCAGGGATACGCCCAAAAGACTTCCTCATGCTGCGTCCTAGCCCCTGCCTAGTCTCATTTTCTTACTAAAGTGATCTCACATCACTCGAAGCAATCCCGTATGACCAACCCTATACTCGTGAGTAGATTCCAACTACTCGACGTGTACTGAAGCCTATTAACATTAAGCAAAGCCTGATCTACTCGATGACTTAGACACTACCCTCACTCTTTTTGGAACCATCTGGTTATGCATTTGGGGTTTCATCCATTCCTACACCTAATGCACACACATACTCCAAGCTAAGTGAATATAAAGCAAAACTTGATAAAAATTGTTAAATGCCAACCGGGGCTTGCCTTGTTGCTGCTGGTCTAATAGTATATAATCCAGTTAAAGTCTTTTCTCCCTTGAGGCTTGATCAACTGATTCCCTTCAATGGATTCACTCCGTTGAACTCCATCATCGACCGCCTTCGTTGTAGGCACTAACGACATGTATATGCATAAGTTTCACAATGCAAACTAGATAATTTAAGACTTAAACTTGTTAAGAACATAGGATGGTGTGGGAGTACTAATATGGGATGTTTTGCCTCTGTTGTGCAAGGAAAATAAAGAGAGAAACCATTCTACACTTAGGAGTTCAGTTCTAACATTTGCTATGTTTCCTAGTGGACATATGAGATGACTGAAGATCCTGAACTCTAATGGCTTTGAAGATTTTACAGAACATCCTACCTTACACAGGACTTAGCCTGCCAAATTGCACCCTAATTGGAAGGAAATCGTGTCCCTCATAATTTCCACAAGATTTCCTATGTACTTCTCATATACATAGGAATGGAAAAACAATACAGGGAGTTCTAAAGCTCAATTTTAGTTTAATCTTTACCTGTGAGTTTATGGTCACAAGAAAGTACTTTGATCCAAAATTCAGGACTTTTCATTGAGTAGTTCCTCCACAATAATTCTATAAGCAGTTATGCTACAAGGAATTAATTCTGAACTAATGTGCATTTTCATGCCCAATCAAGTGAACTAAAATTTCAATTATGCCTCATAGAGCATTCCTGAATTTTCCTAGGATTTTTGGAGCTAAGGATTGTTTAGAAGGAATTTTTCAAAGTGGAAACTTTTTCTGAAAAGTTTCTGGACACTTTTTAGTGCAGCAGATTGTAGCAGCAGATTGTACTCTAAAATTCCTATTCAAATAACCTCCAAATGATCTGAAACTCTGCTGAAAGTTAAACAATATCCTAAAGAATATCCTGGAAAAATTTGGTTATTTTTGGCTCAACCAAACTCTCTCAATAATTCTTTTACAGAAAATTTTAAAATAATTATCCAGGATTTATTATTGACTTTCATACAAATTGGGTTTCATATTTCGATAGAACTCAGTAAACTGAATACATCCCAATTTGAATCACCCAATGTGGAGTTTCCTACACAAAGTTATGAATTTTCAAAGTTGGAGGTAAATCTGGAATTGTTTTTTCTATTGCAAACGCGAGCTGGGCCCACGGTTTAAACTGCAACCAATGAAATGCGAGGACACACCGGGCCGCAGGGTTTTAACGGTGTAGCCACATCAGATCCAGAGCCACATTAAATCCCATTTTAAACCAACGGTCGCTGACAGGAGGGCCAGCCCCACCCTTCTTCAACCTCCGGCGATTTCTTCCCGCGCGCGTCCTCCATGCCGGACCGAGGTGGCGCCTCGCCGGCCGCGGGTTCCTGGCTGTCTCCTGGCTGGAGACTCGCCGCCCGGGGGTTTTTGGGGCCGGGAACTCATTTGTGGGGTTGGTATGAATGCTAAAGGACCGGAACTTGGTTGGCGGCGTGCGGCGGTTGCGGTGAAGCTTTGGCGTCGACAACTGATTGTCTTAGCCCGCCAAATGGTCGGTTGAACTGCGCTACAGCACCAGTGGATGCTAGGGAAGCTCGGCAAGTAAGCAAATATGCTCGGGCATGGCTTCGAATGGGGTTTCATCGTGCGCCCGAATGATATTGCCGGTTTTGCGCTCTGGAAACTTCAAAATACACCTCCTCTCATCGGTTTTAAGCTAGGTTAGAAATGAAGAAATCACCGCCATCTAGCCTAGCTCCTTCGTGCTTAATTTGGTGACCTAGGAATGAATAAAGAGGGAGAATTTCTTGGTTTTGTACCGGGAGGTCGAGTTGGGCCCTCCGAAGGAAAAACTCCAAATCGGCGCTCCGTGGTCCATGGCTTGACTTCAGGTTTGAGGATGAGCAGCTCGGATCAACGGTGCATCCTTGGGTGTCCTTGCTCGGGTGCGAAAGTCCCTCGGTTGGGATTTCCACGTGCGCCCCGAGTAGCGGTAGCTTTTGGTCGCCGCACGGGAGCTGTGTTCTCAGTGTGGGAAAGCTTGAACTACCCCAGTTGTGTGTTGAGAAGATAGGAGAGGATCCCTCGGTGCCATTTTTTGCAGCTCGGGGACCTCGGTGGCATGAGTTTGGCCGTCTCCTGACAATCGACAGAAATGTCAGCGGTCCGGTTCTTTTGCCGTGCGAGATAGAAACAGAGTGCGAGTGGAGTCGGTTGGTGGGCAAAAGATCACGCTGGAACTCACAAACTGGTCGCCAGCTCGAAGGCGGAAGCTGGAGGTGGCTTCCACAAGGAGTCTCGGTGCATCCCCGGGAGTATTCGATCTGAGTTCATATCTGAACACAGAAACAGAGCTCGATGACTTCGGTTGCAACTCTAAATGGCTCACTGACAGGTGGGGCCCACTTCTTTCCCCCCTCTTCTTATCCTTCCAAAAGATCTATGTTTTTGGCAGGTGATCCAAATTCCATTTGGAGAGTTCAAATTCGGATGTCACTCCGACATACGACAAGGTTTCATCCAAATACAGATTCGAATTTGTATTTAAATGTTATTCGATGGTCCCTTCGAATTACTTAGTCATGCACTTCCATGTTCCTGCAAAATTTGCATTCCCACACATTTACAGCTGAGGATTTCAAATGTGGAATCAGATTTCAAATTTGGATGCTGCAAATATAAAATTTGAATCAACAGTTTGAAAGCCTCCTTTGTGATGACCCACTCGAATTTGAGTGAAAAACTTTGGTTTGCTCCTAGCCCATGCTTGATCACTCTTAGTCCTAATCTGAATCTCACAAAGTTCAGTTTGAATTTTCCTCTCAATTTTGAATTTAGCACAAACTCGTACATGATCTTAATTAACCCCTTTTTAGCCCACCCTACAATCAAAAGGTTGCCACCATGACTTTCCTCAAATTCAACTGTATGAGGTTTCACGTGTATTCAAAAGTTTGGCAGCAATTGAGGTGAGCATTTGAGTCTAAAGATCTGTTTTTTATTCTTTCTCATGCACATGTATGATTTACACACGGGTTTAACTACACCTTGATCCCACACATTCAAATGAATGCTTGAACCCATGGGCACCATCCTGTGCAAGAAATAAGTCCTCTTTTTCATGAACGAGAAACATAATAGTGTTCAAACTCAGTTTCTTTGCATCCACATTTCTGGGACTTTTACAGTGTGATTGCTCCATAACACCTTATATGATAGGAGCGCCCAATTTCTTGTCGACAAAGACTTTTCATCAATAATCCGGATTGGATGCTCGGTATAGGATAGATCTAGTTGCAATGTCTCGAGATCTTCAGTGCGAACATCAATGGTATTCTTGAGACAATTCCGAAGTTGGGATACCTGAAATATGTCATGCACCCCAGCGAGATTTGTCGGTAGCTCAAGCCGGTACGCTACGGGTCCACATTTCTCTGTGATGGCAAATGGACCGATAAACCGGGGAGCGAGCTTTCCTTTTACACTGAATCGCTGAACTCCTTTCATTGGAGATACGCGGAGATATACATGCTCTCCGACATTGAAGTTCAGTGGTCAACGTCACTGGTCTTCATAGCTCTTCTGTCGAGATTGAGCAGCCTTTAGATTCGCTTGTATGACCCGAACTCGTTCTTCGGCGTCCTTGACAAGGTCAATCCTGAATGTCACCCTTTCACCGGATTTACACCAATTCAGCGGTGTGCGACATCTCCGACCGTTGAGAGCCTCATACGGTGCCATATTGATACTCGATTTGATTCACCCTTTCCGTTTGTCCATCGGTTTGAGGTGACACGACCCCACGATCTTGTCGAGCCAGGATCACGCTGAGGGGTACTGCGTTGCACAGCTCCGAATAACACACATCAAAGGTACAAAGCGGAAGCAAAACTTTATTACATAAAGTGGTTTATGAACATTTGTACATCAAAATAAGTCCAGTCTACACTCACAGGCGTACATCAACCTGCTGCTAGCGCACACACACTAACTCTGCGGCGTGCATGGCTCCCACTCGACGGGGTTCCCCTCCTGGGGTTCCGTCTCCTCTTCGGTAGCCCCTTCCTCATAAAACCCTGCAAAAGCTTCACACACAAGCAGTGAGCATGAAGGCTCAGCAAGACTGACCCGTCTCTCCTAAACATGGAACTTCTACACGAGGAATTGATAGGTCACATGAGGAAAAATCATTTGCAAGGACTCGCCTAATTAGTAAAACCTTACTTTCAAGTTTTAGCAGCAGGTTGTGGAGAACATTACGCCAAGGCACATGAGAGAGCTGCAATCAAACAAGAAACGCATTTCTCTCTTGTACTTTGCCCAAAGCTGAAAGGAACTTTAGTTCACTCTAAACTACAACAATTCATTAACAATCAAAGTCCATCTTTCAATCAGCAACATTTTAACATGTAACTAGCCTGTTCTTTCTACGTCACGGTACAGTGAACAAGTGGTACTCACTGACCGCGAGGGGCGGCGATTATAATCGATTTACACCTGCAGGGTTACCCGAACAACCCGTCACGTACGTCCGTACTCGATGTTGCCTACAACAACTATCACGGACGCCGTACGCAACTACCTTTCACCCGTTAGCCAAATGTTGAACCGGTCCAATCGTCGCGAGCAAGAGGTCTCTGCACGCGCATCTCAGTGCCGCCAGCCGATTTACACCTCGAGCTCTCAACCTACCCTCTGAACGACCAGCTATGCCTCAACACCCAGCTACCCGAGTTACATCGGTTTCCTGATTCCCATATAGCCGGTAGGTCTTCGGTACTGTTCTAGCTTGTTCAACAGCCCGCACACGGCTCGGTCCTCAATCAACACAAGCGGAGCTATAGAACACTGGCCCCAAAGTCCTGCTGCCCTTACTCTCCGCTCGGTCTCATCTTTCTTGCCATGTGTATCATGTACTATCTCTACCCGAGTCGAGTGCCTCTAGCCTATGCTCGCGAGTAGTTCCAACTACTTGACTTGTACTGAATCCTACCCTAACTTAGCTTTGCAGTAGCTAACGGGGTTTACAATCCTAAACCCAACCCATGGTTTCCTTGGCTATGCAATTGGGTTTCCAAACAAGACTCTAATGGAAGGAATCATTATACTCAAGTAAGTGCTCAAAACAATAAAAATTTGTAAAAAGGTTAATGCAAACCAGAGCTTTCCTTGCTGCTCTTGGTCGTAGGCTAGCTGCTCCTCTGGAGTAACGAAGTCTAGGACTTCGGGTTCCTCCTTGACCTTAGCGACTACATGATGTAAGAGTGCATGTATTAATTGTAATGCATTTGCATTGAGTTTAAACTTGTGAAGTTTATAAGTCCCACTAGACAGACTCAATGACTCAGGAATTTTTACTGTGGCTTGGTTACAACCTAAACAGAGACTTGGTCAAGTTATAGTTGCAGCAAAGCTCATTTGAACCCTCCACAATTAATTATGTGCTTGACCTTAATTGAAGGCTTTTAGGGTGTTCTAAGGATTTTCATGAAACAAACTATGACTTTCAGAAAACTATATTTTCAGAGGGTCCTAATGGAGTTGGTCTTACTTAATTTGAAGGTTCCTAGCTAAAGATGTGAGCTAAACAATTTCAGAGAAAATTCTGAAAATGTTTCTGAACATTTTCTATTTTCTCTGTAACAGTTTCACTAATCACACCATTAGGTGGATCAAATGAGCTCAAATGGATCTGAAATTTTTATGGTAGTTCAGGGATATTTTGGTGAACATTCCAGCACAATTTCAGGATTTTTCCCCAAAGGATTTTCCAGTTAAAATTCCAAACAGTTTAAATTTGAGGAATTAATTCTGGAGAAATAAGGATTTTCATGAAGTGAAACCTGATTTGGTGGAAAGTGCTCAGAGAGCTGAATCGAAAAAAATTTGGTTCACTCAATTTGGAGCTTTCTAGCCAAAGTTATGAGGATTTGAAGTTTGAATGAAATCTGAAAATCGGGGGAAAAGTTTAAATCTGCCGGGGCCCGCGGGGACACGTGTTGGGCACGGAGGCGACAGCACACTGAGGCCCACAGGGTTTTTGCGCGCCAGCACACCAGATCCCGGCTGCAGCCCGATCCTGATTTAAAATATCTGCCGCTGACAGCTGGGATCCACCCCCTTCGTCTACCTCTCGCCGCCCGCGCTCTGCCGCCGGGGTACCTCGCCGGAGAGCTCGCCGGCAGCTTCTGTGGAGCTCCAAACTTCACGATTTCGACCGCCCCTGTCTACTTTCACTCGGGGAACAGGATTCTGGGCTCAGCTTGTCATGACAACGACCGGTGCATGGTCGGCGATGAGCCGCCGCCTCGGGAAGACTTCGGCCGTGTCGGCCGACCTCCTTAGCACCTCGATCACTCGAGCAACCGGTCGGGGAGCATCAGTGGACCTTAGGGAAGGTCGACATGAGCTTGAAGCAGCTCGGGGGAGGCCCGAAGTAGGCCCTCACAGTGCGCCCGATGCCTCCCGCATGCTCCGCCGTCGGTAAACTTCGGAATACGCCGGTTATAGAAGTTCTCAGACCAAAAGTTGTGAAGTCAATTTGTGCACTACCGTGTCTAGTGTATGCGAGAGCGGATTGAGGCCCTCTAATCCTTCCTAGAGTAGGAATTTGATAGAACCGCACCCGAAGGTCGTTCTGCACCCAGAAAGGGGAAAACTGGAAATTCGCCGCCGGTGAACAAGCGCTCGGGCTGTGGCTCAGGGGTGAGCAGCACCGATCACTAGCACGTCCAAGGGTGCCTTGGCTTGGGCGTGACAACTCCCCGGTTGGGCTGTCCACGGGAGCCCGAAGTGCGGCGGTTTTAGGTCACCGAATATAACTCTCGGTATAGCCGAGATCAATCGTTTCAGCTGAGTTTTAGCAAGGGGAAGGAGGAGGAGGGTTCCTAGTACCTTGCCGTAGCTCTGGAGGGGACGGGAATGCTGTGATCGGAGCTCTCCGATCGGTTCTGAGCGGCGGAAGGAGTTTTTCCGGCGTTGTGTTCTTGCGGGGAGGAAATGGCGATGGCTTCGGCCGAGGAGGGGGAAGAACGCCTTAAGAAGGATCTGAACCGCCTCGTGCCCGCGCGTGGCCAAGCAGCTGCTGGCACGGCGGCCTCCCTCGGTGGCGATCGCAGCTGCAGCTCGGCGACCCGAGTGAGAAAAGTCTCAGTCGGTTGAATCCTCCCTGTGGCTGACATGTGGGTCCCATTTTCGTTTTAACCTCTGAAATTCACTCCTAATCACTGTTGTAAACAGTGAGCCCCAAAATACCCATGGTGATTCAAATTATTCACCCATGAGCCATTTGAATTGATTAGAATTCAAATTGGGTTTGGTTTGAATGAATTTCAGCACATGTTCAGTTTGAAATTCAAATAAAGTTTGAATTTGCCCCACTTAGCTCATGTCAAGATCAACTCCAAATGGAGTGAAAATTGGTGTATGAGCTCACAAAAATGTGCTGAGTAAGAATATGCCTCCCACTTTTGAATTCATGGGATAAAAACAGTTTGAATTTGAATATGATTTCAAACTGCCCTCTTTCTAGCTATACCCAAAATGACCTCAAAAAGGTTTTGAATTTGGGTGAAACTTGGCATGGACATCCCTAGCAATGTGTAAGAGTTTTCATATGCCCAGCCCATCTATATCACATGTGCAAGATACCACTTTTGCAATATGTGAGTTTGTTCTCTAATGAGCATGTTGATGGTGGTTACTTGCTCTTTATTTGTGTTCATCAACTTGCTTCAAATGAGGTGTGTGGTGTGGTGATGAACACTTTAAACACGTGTCAAAAACTGAGGCCCTTACATTCCTCCCCCCTTAAAAGAATCTCGTCCCGAGATTATAAGGTGAAAATGAGAGAGAGGACGGTGGAAAATTACCGGATATGCGACGTGAAAAAGTCGGTGTAGTTCGCGCGAAGAAATCCTTCGCTCTCCCATGTCGCTTCGTCCACGGAGTGATTACTCCATAGAACCTTGTAGAACCACAACGTACGGTTGCGTGTGATTCGGGCCTTTTCATCAATAATCTGAACCGGTTCCTCCCGATAGGTGAGATCCGGTTGCAGTTCTTCAATGTCCTCCAGCTGAATGGTTGTAGACAGCTTAAGACACTTCCTCAGCTGGGAAATGTGAAAGACGTCGTGCACACCGGAAAGTGCTTCTGGTAATTTCAGCCGGTATGCTACTGATCTACATCTTTCGACAATCTGGAATGGACCGATGAATCGGGGTGCCAACTTTCCTCTCACCCCAAATCTGTTTACGCCCTTCATTGGAGACACACGTAGATATACGTGATCCCCGACTTCGAATTGTAATGGGCGTCTTCTCCGGTTCGCATACTGTTTCTGACGGGATTGGGCGGCTTTTAGGTTCGCTTGAATCAGTCGAACCTTTTCTTCCGCGTTGTTGACAAGGTCAATCCTGAAGGTAACCCTTTCGCCAGACTAACACCAATTCAATGGCGTGCGGCATTTTCTCCCGTATAGCGCCTCGTAGGGCGCCATCTTAATGCTGGCTTGGTACCCATTGTTGTACGAGAACTCGGCTAACGGCAATTGATCATCCCAATTCTTGCCGTGGGTGATAGAGCAAGCTCGTAGCATGTCTTCTAGGATCTGATTTACCCGCTCGGTTTGCCCGTTCGTTTGCGGGTGGTACGCTGAACTACGGATCAGCTTCGTCCCCAAGGCAGCGTGCAGCTGCTCCCAAGAACGGGACACAAATAAAGTGCCCCGATCTGATATGATGGTACGGTGTACGCCGTACAAACATAGGATCCGTGAGATGTACAGTTTAGCGTACTTCTTGGCGTTGTAGTTGGTGTTGACCGGGATGAAATGGGCAACTTTGTTGAGCCGATCGACGATCACCCACACAGAATCATGTTTCTGCAAAGTGGTGGGTAAACCGACGATGAAATCCATGCTCACGTCCTCCCACTTACAGGAAGGAACGCCCAGTGGTTGTAGCAGTCCCGGTTTCCGCATATGGTCTGCCTTCACCCTTCGACATGTATCACACTCGGACACGTACTTTGTGATCTCCCGCTTCATCCGTGTCCACCAAAACTTGCTTATGAGTTCCTGATACATTTTGTTGCTGCCGGGGTGAATAGAAAATTTTGACAAGTGAGCCTCATCAAAAATTTTCTTCCGTAACTCTGGGTTACGGGGTACGATGATCTGGTCCTTGAACCATAGGATGTCGTCTCCGTCCTGCCGGAAAGATTTCAACTCCCCACTGTCTACATGTCTCCGCAAATGCGACAAGCCCTTGTCATGTTTCTGAGCTGCCGCTATCTCTTCACGGATGGTGGGGATCAAAGCTAGGTTGTAGAGAGCTCCGTGTGGAATCACATGTAGCGGTGGTTCGCTCTCTTCCAACGGTGTGATGGTCAGATTGTTGACGTGTGACTTGCGGCTCAGCGCATCTGCCACTATGTTTGCCTTGCCCGGATGATAATGGATCTCTATTTCGTAATCATTTATCAATTCTAGCCATCTTCGCTGCCTCATGTTCAGCTCCTTCTGAGTGAATATGTACTTGAGGCTTTTGTGGTCGGTATATAAATGTACGAGGTTACCGAGTAGGTAGTGCCTCCACATTTTAAGTGCAAGTACCACGGCAGCGAGCTCCAAGTCGTGGGTTGGATAATTCTGCTCATGGTTTCTAAGCTGCCGTGATCCATACGCGACCACTCTTCAGTCTTGCATCAGCACACATCTGAGCCCAATGCCGGATGCATCGCAGTACACATCGAACGGTTTTGTTGTGTCTGGCTGCGCCAAAACTGGTGCTGATGTCAGGTGCTTGACTAAAGCCTTGAATGCTGCTTCACACACTGGACTCCAAACATATTTGGTAGCCTTCTTCAGCAGCTCCGTCATAGGCTTGGCAATCTTCGAGAAGTTCAGAATCAACCTCCGATAATATCCCGCGAGTCCGAGGAAACTCCGTACCTCGTGAACAATTCCCGGGGACTTCCAATTCAGCACTTGGGTGATCTTACTCGGGTCTACAGCGATACCCTCCGCTGAGATGATATGCCCGAGAAAAGGCACTTGCGATATCCAGAACTCGCATTTGCTGAATTTTGCGTATAGCTTGTGATCCCGCATCTGTTGCAAGACTATACGCAGATGCTTCTTGTGATCTTCCTCCGACTTGGAATATACCAGGATGTCATCGATGAAGACCACGACAAACTTGTCCAGCTCCGGCATGAATACCGAGTTCATCAAGTACATGAAGTGAGCTGGAGCATTGGTGAGGCCGAAGGACATGACCAGGTACTCATAAAGTCTGTACCTCGTCGAGAAAGCCGTTTTTGGAATATCCTCCGCCCTTATCTTAATCTGATGGCACCCGGATCTTAAGTCCATCTTGGAAAACATCTTTGCTTCGACCAACTGACCGAACAACATGTCAATCCATGGCAACGGGTACTTGTTCTTGATGGTTATAGCATTTAATAGACGATAGTCCACGCAAAGCCGCAACGTCTCATCCTTCTTCTTCACGAATAATGCCAAACAGCCCCATGGCGAGGAGCTCGACCTAATAAAACCCTTTTCTAGGAGGTCCGTGAGCTGAGTCTTCAGTTCAGCCAACTCCTTGGGCGCCATCTTGTACGGCCTTCGGGATATTGGCATGGTTCCCGGTGCAAGTTCAATCTTGAACTCCACCTCTCTATCGGGCGGCATCCCTGGCAAATCATCCGGGAACACGTCAGGGAACTCTTGGACCACTGGAATATCTTCCAATCTGATGGTTGTGGCTTGATAGACACATGGAAGTTTTATTTCTGGACTGTCCAGAAATAAGGAGTGAGATTCGTGCACTTCTGAGTTTAAGTGCACAACTCGGAGGACGGTGTCTAAAACAGCACCGTGGTAGGTTAAACACGACATCCCTAAAATGACATCGACCTTTTGTACCTCTAGGATTATGAGAGACGTCGGTAAACTCTACCCTCTAAGCACAATGGCGCTTTTGGGACCATCATGCTTGCTGAAATTGCCCACCCGGTGAACAGATCACATAAGGACTATCGGTGGGTAGTATTTGCAAGTTATATTTATCAATGAAAGCTTGGCTAATAAAGCTATGTGTGGCGCCTGAATCAAATAGTACTATGGCGGGATGCTGGTGGAGTTGGAACATACCCGCAAGGATTGGCTCACCCTCCGGCACGTCCTCTATGGCAAGCTGATGGACGGTGCCGGGCCTAGGGTTTGCCCGCCGCGCATTAGTAGGGTTCCGGGGTTGATTCCTCCCCGGAAACGGTGGTGCAACTCCGCTGCCTTGCCTCTCTGGACAACTGCTGGCGAAGTGTCCCGAACGACCACACTTGTAACATGTGGCCTCTGCTTGTGCGGTGCTCGGGGGACGAAAGCCCGGCATGCGTTGCTGAGGTGCATACGCATGTGGCATCATCCGCTGCTGCTGTTGTTGTTGTGGAAGTGGTACTGGCAGTGCCGGCCTGAATGCCGGTGAAGAGTACGGCCGACTGCGGAAAGGCATCGACCTCTAGGGTGGCTGCCAGCGTGGACCTGATGGTTGGTGATTCACCATCCGAAACTTTTGAGAAGGACCGCTTCCTTCTCCGCTGCTTCGCAGTGCACTTCGCTTTCTCTCCGCCGCCGCCAACTCCTTGCCAGAGTCCTCCTGAACAATCGCAACATCAATGATGTCATTGAGGCTGCCACGCCCGCCGCTTCTCGTCGGTATCTGCGTGATACGACACATAGAGCGCGAGATCGTTGAACGCCCTGGAGTATTCCAGCATGTTCCGGCTCCCTTGTTGCGGGTGTAGGAATTCCTGATTCTTCCTCTTCATCAGACCTGGCGGTATGTGATAGGCCCTGAAGGCCATCTGGAACTCCGCCCAAGTCATTACTCGGTCGGTGGGCTGTGAAGCACAGAAGTCCGCCCACCACGCGCTCGCGGATCCTTGGAGCTGCTGGACCGTGAACTGAGTCTTGCGCTGCTCACTTATCTGGAGCAGCCCGAACTTCATCTCTATCGAGCGGAGCCAGTTGTCCGCGTCAAGAGGTTCATCCGCCCTGGAGAATACAGGGGGATGAGTCACCAGGAAGTCGGAGTAGGAGCTCTGTTGACGCTCCTCACGATCTTGACGTCTCTCTGGGCGAGACGTATTGGCGATAAGAGTTTGCAGCAACTCCGTGTGCTGCTGATGCGAACCCGCCATTGCCGCGACGATGTCGGCCAATGTAACCGTTGGCAGTGGCGGTGGAGGTGTTTGCTGTTGCTGTTGCTGCTGCTGTCCCGAGGAGTCCTCGGTAGGCTGTTGGGAGGTCTCTCCCCCTTGGCTAGTACCCCCAACGTCCGGGTTGGCACGAGTACACGTCATTCTAAAATTCAAAACAGCAGCGATTAGCACATGTCTTACTGAAAATTCCTTATGCAACAGTAGGTATTGAAGTGACACATGAATAATTTGCACAACATTCACATATATTGATAAAGCATAAACTTTATACAAGATACATTATTCTCGGGTCTCTGAGAAGTCATGCTCATGTCGTCACTACCTATACATACGCTACTGCCTACACGACATGTCACCGATTACAAAAGTTGAGTTACACCACCCTAGCTGCCCTACTTGGCAACTGTAACCCCCTACTCGGAGTAGAACTCGACCTCCTGCGGGTCGTCCTCCTCCGGTACCTCTGCTTGTGGCTCTGGATCTACCACCTCTTCTCCCATTGCAGGAAGACCCAAGACCACCGGTATGCCCAATACCGGAGGTACGAGGACCTGCAATGCGTGCACCTCGTCCATGGCCTGGTTGTAGTCCTCTTCCCAGCCTTGCCCTTCCTCAATAGCATCGTCCCGCTCTTGAGCAAGATCCTCATTCTGCTGGGTTAAAGTCTGTACCAGCTCTTGCAACACCGCGATGTCGACACGGCTTTTCCTCTTTGCCTTCTTCAGACGATGCAACTGATTATGCTGTTCATTCAGTCGCTTGATCGTCGGAAGGAGCACATTGCGGAGTGCGCTTTGAGCACTCTCAAAATGGTCTCCACGGCTCGTTCTCTCCTTGAGCTTTGTGGCGAGATGCTCCATATGAACAGCTTGGCTGTCCATCACGGCGTTTCCCGCCCTCATCTGGAGGCTAAGGTTTGCCTCCGCGGGCTTGTACCTTGGGCAACCCGGATCGGCTGCCTCCCGGTACCTCCCTTCCCACACATGCTGAGCCCGTCCCTCCACCGGAACGAGCGCGTATGGAGTGCCCTCCATAGCCTTCACGTGTAGTTGGTAGAAACGTGACATGGTGTCACGGGCTGCCACTTGCCACATCCCTTCCGGTTGTCTACCTCTCACCGTGACGGTGAACGGCACCCAACCGGCTGGCGTAGGTCCTGTAGGGAATTCGACATGGATCGTCCACGTCTTGTTCCCCTCTTCACTTTCTTCTTGGGCGAAGTACTGCGGCATCTGGTTGTACCCAAAATATTGAAGCATATGCCTCAATGCTTCCAGATAGCCGCTGCGGTGAGAACAGTGGGACACCACCCACCCGTTCTCCAACTGCTTATCTGCTGTCATATGTAAAAATATATTTGATAAATGTCAAATATTTATTTAAACAGTAAACCATTGAGTTATAACATAAGACATGTCATTGAACCCATAAACTTGGAAATATAGTTCAAATTTAAACAAATTTGACTGCTGATCTGCTGTCTGCCTGACAGCCCTGACCAGTTTCCATTTCAACCTGATTTAGGCCATATTAAAGTCAAAACCAATTCTGGAGCTCAACATCAAAGTTAAAGCTAACTTCAATAGCTTGGCCTAATATCTGTCCTGGTTCAAAAGTTATGAGAGGTCAAAGTTAACAGAATTTCTGGAAAAAAAATGGACAGCACCTCCCTGCTTGAGGTACTGATTTGATCCAAGAATTCCAGTTAATTCTGTTCCAAATCTGACAAAACTTTCTGTTACAAAGTTGTAACCCATCTCATAAGATTTCCAGAACTACCTCATTTTCTATTTTTGGATTTTTAAGCAGGAAGTTATGCTCAATTTACAGAGAGTTTACAGAGAGTCTTTGCTCTGTCCTGTTTTCTGGACAGTTTCAACTCTACTGCATTTTTCGATTGATTAAGGGATGAAACACCTCTGGACCTCAACAGAAAAGTTGTGAAGATCTTCCAATGCATTCCAGAAATGTATCATATGACCCCAATCTCGAAAGAACTCAACCTCTAACCTCTGATTAACCTCAGCCTTCGTTCAGCTGAAAACAGAGTGCTCTGTCCTTAGCAACCTATAAGTTGAAAACTTATTAACTTTGAATATCCTGATTACGGGAAGAGGTTACAGCAAATTTTACTGCTTTGGATCAAAACTTTCAAGTTTTACAATGAAGTGGTTCATTTGGTGGGGTGTGACGTCGATGCGTCACCAGATCATGTCGGTGCTACGTCCTCACAAAGAAAACCTATACCGGACTTAGCCGGCTTCGTTAATTCAGTGGCACTAAACGTCACTTGCACACGTATGCTACACGTCTACCGTTTCTTGGTCAGACTACCTGCAGAAACTCAAACAATTGTCAGACTCGGCTGTACACCGAGCCCGATATCCATACAGTTCGTACACCCGACCATCATCACTCGCCCGGATGTTCTCAAGCCAAACACGCCTTGAGTTACGTGTTCACGCTTCAGACCACGTGACGGGATCTCCCAAATTGCACCACGCACGCCAGGGACAGACGTTGCTCGAATACCCCAAACGACATGAAGAGTCGTAGATGATATTAAAGCGGGTCGGGTTACCTGCCACCCGTGAGGCTCCACCCTTCAGCTTGTGCGCACTGGTGGACATCGCTTACGTGTACCCCCCCCCAAGGCATAAACGTCTCGAGATACACGATTTTCCGACATAATAAAATAGTTTAGTATGCCACTTTCTATATGCTAATAACATCCTTATATGGGCTACTAACTCGTTCCTCACTGGATTTTTGAAAAAAATGACCTTTTTAGTGCGTTAAACCTCAAGCGAGCTCTGATACCAACGCTGACACGACCCCATGGTCTTGTCGAGCCAGGATAACGCTGAGGGGTACTGAGTTGCACAGCATCGAATAACACACATCAAAGGTACAAAGCGGAAGCAAAACTTTTATTACATAAAGTGGTTTATGAACATTTGTACATCAAAATAAGTCCAGTCTACACTCACGGGTGTAGACTACGCATCAAGTGCACATTCAGCCCTTGAACGTGTCCTTGCTAGCACACACACACACTAACTCTGCGGCGTGCTCGGCTCCCACTTGATGGGGTTCCCCTCCTAGGGTTCCGTCTCCTCTTTGGGAGCCCCTTCCTCATAGAACCCTGCAAAAGCTTCAAACACAAGCAGTGAGCACGAAGGCTCAGCAAGACTGACCCGTCTCTCCTAAACATGGAACTTCTACATGAGGGATTGATAGGTTACATGAGGAAAAATCATTTGCAAGGACTCGCCTAATTAGTAAAATCTTACTTTCAAGTTTTAGCAGCATGTTTTGGAGAACCTTACGCCAAGGCACATGAGAGAGCCGCAATCAAACGAGAAACGCATTTCTCTCATGTACTTTGCCCAAAGTTGAAAGGAACTTTAGTTCGCTGTAAACTACAACAATTCATTAACAATCAAAGTCCATCTTTCAAACAGCAACATTTTAACCTGTAACTAGCCTGTTCTTTCTACGTCACGGTACAGTGAACAAGTGAACTCACTGACCGTGAGGGACGGCGATTATAATCGATTTACACCTGCAGGGTTACCCGAACAACCCGTCACGTACGCCCGTACTTGATGTTGCCTACAACAACCATCACGGACGCCGTACGCAACTACCTTTCACCCGTTAGCCAAATGTTGAACCGGTCCAATCGTCCAGAGCAAGAGGTCTTTGCACGCGCATCTCAGTGCCACCAGCCGATTTACACCTCGAGCTCTCAACCTACCCTCTGAACGACCAGCTATGCCTCAACACCCAGCTACCCGAGTTACATCGGTTTCCCGGTTCCCATATAGCCGGTAGGTCTTCGGTACAGTTCTAGCTTGTTCGACAGGCTCGCACACGGCTCGGTCCTCTATCGACACAAGTGGAGCTATAGCACACAGGCCCCAAAGTCCTGCTGCCCTTACTCTCCGCTCGGTCTCATGTTTCTTGCCATGTGTATCATGTGCTATCTCTACCCGAGTCGAGTGCCTCTAGCCTATGCTCGCGAGTAGTTCCAACTACTCGACTTGTACCGAATCCTACCCTAACTTAGCTTTGCAGTAGCTAACGGGGTTTACAATCCTAAACCCATCCCATGGTTTTCTTGGCTATGCAATTTGGTTTCCAAACAAGACTCTAATGCAAGGAATCATAATACTCAAGTAAGTGCTCAAAACAATAAAAATTTGTAAAAAGGTTAATGCAAACCGGAGCTTACCTTGCTGCTCTTGGTCATAGGCTAGCTGCTCCTCCGGAGTAACGAAGTCTAGGACTTCGGGTTCCTCCTCGACCTTAGCGACTACATGATGTAAGAGTACATGTATTAATTGTAATGCATTTGCATTGAGTTTAAACTTGTGAAGTTTATAAGTCCCACTAGACAGACTCAATGACTCAGGAATTTTTACTGTGGCTTGGTTACAACCTAAACAGAGACTTGGTCAAGTTTTAGTTGCAGCAAGGCTCATTTGAGCCCTCCACAATTAATTATGTACTTGACCTTAATTGAAGGCTTTTAGGGTGTTCTAAGGATTTTCATGAAACAAACTATTACTTTCTGAAAACTATATTTTAGAGGGTCCTAATGGAGTTGGTCTCACTTAATTTGAAGGTTCCTAGCTAAAGATATGAGCTAAACAATTTCAGAGAAAATTCTGAAAATTTTTCTGAACATTTTCTATTTTCTCTGGAACAGTTTCACTAATCACACCATTAGGTGAATCAAATTAGATCAAATGGATCTGAAATTTTTATAGTAGATCAGGGATATTTGGGTGAACATTCCAGCAAAATTTCAGGATTTTCCTCCAATGGATTTTCCAGTTAAAATTCCAAACACTTTAAAATTTGAGGAATTAATTCTGGAGAAATAAGGATTTTCATGGAGTGAAACCTGATTTGATGGAAAGTGCTCAGAGAGCTGAATCCAACAAAATTTGGTTCACTCAATTTGGAGCTTTCTAGCCAAAGTTATTAGGATTTGAAGTTTGAATGAAATCTGAAAATCGGGGGAAAAGTTTAAATCTGCCAGGGCCCGCGGGGACACGTGTTGGGCGCGGAGGAGACAGCACACTGAGGCCCAGAGGGTTTTTGCGCGCCAGCACACCAGATCCCGGCCGCAGCCCGATCCCAATTTAAAATATCTGCCGCTGACAGCTGGGGTCCACCCCCTTCGTCTACCTCTCGCCGCCCGCGCTCTGCCGCTGGGGTACCTCGCCGGAGAGCTCGCCGGCAGCTTCTGTGGAGCTCCAAACTTCACGATTTCGGCCGCCCCTGTGTATTTTCACTCAGGGAACCGGATTCTGGGCTCAGATCGTCATGACAACGGCCAGTGCATGGTCGACGACGAGCCGCCGCCTCGGGAAGACTTCGGCCGTGTCGGCCGACCTCCTTAGCACCTCGATCACTCGAGCAACCGGTTGGGGAGCATCAGTGGACCTTAGGGAAGGTCGACATGAGCTTGAAGCAGCTCGGGGGAGGCCCAAAGTAGGCCCTCACCGTGCGCCCGATGCCTCCTGCATGCTCCGCCGTCGGTAAACTTCGGAATACGCCGGTTATAGAAGTTCTCAGACCAAAAGTTGTGAAGGCAACTTGTGCGCTACCGTGTCTAGTGTATGCGAGAGCGGATTGAGGCCCTCTAATCCTTCCTAGAGTAGGAATTTGACAGAACCGCACCCGAAGGTCGTTCTGCACCCAGAAAGGGGAAAACTGGAAATTCGCCGCCGGTGAACAAGCGCTCGGGCTGTGGCTCGGTGGTGAGCAGCACCGATCACTAGCGCGTCCAAGGGTGCCTTGGCTCGGGCGTGACAACTGCCCGGTTGGGCTGTCCACGGGATCCCGAAGTGCGGTGGTTTTAGGTCACCGAATTGAACTCTCGGTATAGCCGAGATCAATCGGTTTCAGCTGAGTTTTAGCAACGGGGAAGAAGGAGGAGGGTTCCTAGTACCTTGCCGTAGCTCTGGAGGGGACGGGAAGGCTGTGATCGGAGCTCTCCGATCGGTTCTGAGCGGCGGAAGGAGTTTTTCCGGCGTTGTGTTCTTGCGGGGAGGAAATGGCGATGGCTTCGGCCGAGGAGGGGGAAGAACGCCTTAAGAAGGCTCTGAACCGCCTCGTGCCCGCGCGTGGCCAAGCAGCTGCTGGCGCGGCGGCCTCCCTCGGTGGCGATCGCAGCCGCAGCTCGGCGACCCGAGTGAGAAAAGTCTCAGTCGGTTGAATCCTCCCTGTGGCTGACATGTGGGTCTCATTTTCGTTTTTAACCTCTGAAATTCACTCCTAATCACTGTTGTAAACAGTGAACCCCAAAATACCCATGGTGATTCAAATTATTCACCCATGAGCCATTTGAATTGATTAGAATTCAAATTGGTTTGGTTTGAATGAATTTCAGCACATGTTCAGTTTGAAATTCAAATAAAGTTTGAATTTGCCCCACTTAGCTCATGTCAAGATCAACTCCAAATGGAGTGAAAATTGGTGTATGAGCTCACAAAAATGTGCTGAGTAAGGATATGCCTCCCACTTTTGAATTCATGTGATAAAAACAGTTTGAATTTGAATATGGTTTCAAACTGCCCTCTTTCTAGCTATACCCAAAATGACCTCAAAAAGGTTTTGAATTTGGGTGAAACTTGGCATGGACATCCCTAGCAATGTGTAGGAGTTTTCATATGCCCAGCCCATCTATATAACATGTGGAATATACCACTTTTGCAATATGTGAGTTTGTTCTCTAATGAGCATGTTGATGGTGGTTACTTGTTCTTCATTTGTGTTCATCAACTTGCTTCAAAATGAGGTTTGTGGTGTGGTGATGAACACTTTAAACATGTGTCAAAAACTGAAGCCCTTACATGAGGGTGATATGCAGAGCTTCTATGCAATTTTGTTCCCAAACATGCGTGCAGCTTTTCCCAGAAACGAGAAACAAACAGTGCACCACGATCTGAAACTATTGTTCTTGGAACTCCATGCAGGCATAAGATCCGTGCAATGTATAACTCCGCAGACATCTTTGCATTGAATTCCACATTTACCGGTAGGAAGTGCGCTGATTTGGTTAATAGGACAACGATCACCCATACCGAATCATGTGTGACTCCCGGTTTGGAAAATAGAACCAGGTGAATGCATATGTGTGCCCAGGATGTTCATCACACATACACATGTGCTCCACAAACTGAATTCAGAATAACCAAGAATAAATAGTGTTTAAGTACTTTATTACAATGACTCAATGTCTCACTTTTGAATATCTAACTTATTCTTGCAGCGGAAGACTCTAAACGACAGCGGAGAATGACTAAAACAGCAGGCTCCAACTTCAACTCCACAGGCATGTTGACGGTAGTGTGCACGCCTAGTACTCCACATGTACCTCGAAGTATTCTTATCCTGTAGCTGATGTATATGTGGGAATGAAATGGTGAGTACATGTCGTACTCAGCAAGTGTGGGAAAAGTATGACATGTAGCTTACAACAAGGTAGGCAATAAAAAGGCTCATTGCAGCAAGCAAATTTTATTTCATAACATGGTAAAAACAGCTACTATCTCTAGGTGAGTTCATCCCATCATAACCAAATTAATCATCAACATTCCTTCATCATAATTCACCATCTATCATGTCTCAACCTGCCATTAATCTTTCTCAAGTTCATCTCATACTCATAAATATTCATAACCATCTCATATTCATATAATCGAAACCAAACTCATTGTCATGACTCAAACCAGTCCCAGAACCAATCCCAATGACCACACCACAACCATCCCGAATGAACATCCCAAGTTTTGCCTCTAATCATGGAAGTTGGCCAGGTGCTTGTGACCGGAAGCACGGCCATCATGATAGTTTTACACTCTGCAGAGGTGGCACCACTTTACCCACAAGTTTGTGATTTCGTCACCCATCGGCGACTAAAGAGAACCTCCATTATACCAGTACACGACCGTAGGTGTATGGCCAAGAGATCACTAAATAGCCTTTACAAAGGGGCTACTAGGATGTATGGACCCACTGAGGTTTCACCGTCAGGCTCAAATCTCCATTCTCCCACCCACGGGCTCCCTCTTGTGCCATGTAGTTCCCAGGGCAGTCCCTCTCGACTCCCATTCCCTGCGCCATCCAACGGTCCATAACAAGCTACCAATACACCTGATTAGTCTGCTAAGCCGCATCCATATTTGTCCTTGTGGTGGCACTGTTTTCCTGGCATGTGCTCGCATGAATCAGTCCTTAGATCTACGGCAAGTAAACCACCATCTCATTCAGCAACATCCACGAACCAAGCCTACTTAGATCTCTCCGATTCCATTATCATTAACATCATCAAGTTCTCATCATCATTATTCGTATGAGTGCAGTAGCTAACCATGTTTTAATCCAGCTTCCCGTATCCCGTAAATTAAGCGAAGCAACAAAGAAAAATGACCATAGCCGACTCATCAACTTTCCCGGCCACAAGGATGGTTAACAAAACTAGTAAACTCCTATAAAAAGGGTGTCCCATCAAGTTGACTCAAGCATATGGGTTTTCGCAAGCAAAACAGTTTCGAAAACATGGGATCAATATGGTGAAGGGGCACTTGCCTTGCTCCCATGGTTCGTGTTGCTCAAGCGTCTCAAAGTCTTGGTGCTGTAGATCCTCGTATAAAGCCTCTTGAGCTTGTCCTTCTATTTACGACCACGCACCTACAAAATTTATAGCAATAAGTCATCCCATGCGCAAACTTTACTCAAGATGCAATGGGGTAGATGAATGCAAATCCTACAGTGCAGTTTTATAAAACCAGTTTTATACGTGTTCTTGCATGTTTTAATGGGCTTTCATGGGGTTTTATGATGAACAAGGGTGTAGGGATCAAGTGTGGACGTGGTAATGATCTTGACACAAGATGTAGATCAATTCCACCATCAAACCTCATCCAAAACACGATCTCTCCACATGCAAAAGTTTTTGCTCGAAGGGGGCGAAGAAAACGGATGCGTAGAAAACAGCGGCGATGTTGTAAGAGGGTAATGAAGACCTACCTCACTTCCTACTTGTGGCAGGGCCTTTCTCCTAGCAATGGAAACAGCGGGGGATTTTTCTGCGGGAAATTATGGTAGGGAAGATCGTCAGGCTGCTTCTCTAGTGACACTAAGGTGTGATGGAGATCGACGGCGGGTCTTGACGGCGGGGCTCGACGGCGGGTCTCGATGGCGGGGCTCAACAGCAGGGCTCGACGGTGGGACTCGTCGGCAGGGCTCGACGGCGGGGCTTGGCGGTGACCAAACTCCGGCAAGGGGGGGGGAATCAGCAAGTTTGGGGGGTGGCGGCCAAAGGTGTAGGGGTGGGGGATGGGGGTTTTATCTATAAGGGGGGAAAAGGAGAGTCCTAGCAAGATGGGACTTATCCCAAGAGTCCTAGGGTTCCCCCCCTCTAGGGATGCGGCAATTTTGGGGAAAATTTTCCCCCAAATGTGGGGGAAATTCCCACCCCCCCCTCTAGGGTAATTTGGGGAAATTGGGGAGGTTTGGTGAAAATTTGGAATTTGGGGAAAATTTGGAATTGCTCAATTTAGCTATCTTATTTCTATTTCTCTCCATTTCTATGTTCCTTTCTCCATTTCTACGTTCCTTTCTCCATTTTTATATTTCTTTTCTCCATTTCTAGGGTTCTTTCCATTTCTATGGTTCTTTATCCATTTCTACAGTTCTTTCTCCATTTCTATGGTTCTTTCTCCATTTCTACTTCTTTTTAAATGCTTCTCTACATGAAAAATGTATGCCATGCATGGTAGTGAAATTGAGAGTGTTACAAACCTACACCCCTTAAAATGAATCTCGCCCACGAGATTTGATATGGTGGAGAAAAGACGGGAGAATTCTGCCTTGAGATCTTCCTCACGTTCCCAGGTAGTCTCGGCTTCTGTGTGATGGCTCCATTTTACCTTGCACCAACGGATTACTTTGTTCCTCGTGACCCTTTCCTTCACATCCAAGATTTTAACGGGGTGTTCCGCGTAGGTCATATCCTCCTGAAGCTCGAGCTCATCCATCAGTACTTGTTCTTCTGGTACTCTTAGCCATTTCTTGAGCTGGGATACGTGAAACATGTCATGCACGTCGGAGAGGTGCGTTGGTAGCTGTCGTTGATAGGCTACCTCTCCTCACTTTCCCAAAATCTTGAATGGCCCAATGTAGCGAAGTGCTAATTTGCCTTTGACGTTGAACCTTCATTGGCTTCGAATAGGCGACACTTTAAGATACATGAAGTCTCCCACTTCGAAGGTCAATCTTCTTCGCCTATTATCCGCGTAACCCTTTTGTCGTGACTGAGCGGCCTTCAAGTTTTCACGTATCATTGGGACATGCTTTTCAGGGTCTTGCAGCACTTCGGGTCAAAATACTTGGCTTTCTCCGGTCTCATTCCAGAAAAGCGGTTTTCTACACCGTCTACCATGCAATGCTTCGAAAGGTGACATCTTCAATCTGGCTTGGTAGCTGTTGATGTAATATAATTCAGCGTACGGCAAGCTCCTATCCCAACTACCCCCATGTTTCAAGGCGCTAGCTCTCAACATGTTGACACGACCCCAAGGTCCTGTCGAGCCAGGATCACGCTGAGGGGTGCTGCGTTGCACAGCACCGTATAACACACGTCAAAGGTACAAAGCGGAAGCAGAAATTTTATTACATAAACAGGTTTATGAACTTGTTTACATCAAAATAAGTTTAGTATACACTCGCGGGCGTAGACTAAGCATCAAGTGCACGTTCAGCCCTTGAACGTGTCATTGCTAGCACACACGCACACTAACTCTGCGGCGTGCACGACTCCCACTCGACGGGGTTCCCCTCCTGGGGTTCCGTCTCCTCTTCGGGAGTCCCTTCCTCATAGAACCCTGCAAAAGCTTCAAAAACAAGCAGTGAGCACGAAGGCTCAGCAAGTCTGACCCGTCTCACCTAAACATGGAACTTCTACAGGAGGGTAATGGGTTACATGAGGTAAAAATCATTTGCAAGGACTCGCCTAATTAGTAGAACCTTACTTTCAAGTTTTAGCAGCAGGTTGTGGAGAACCTTACGCTAAGGTACATGAGAGAGCCGCAATCAAACAAGAAACGCATTTCTCTCATGTACTTTGCCCAAAGTTGAAATGAACTTTAATTAGCTCTAAACTACAACAAACCATTAACAAGCAAAGTCCATCTTTCAATCAGCAGCATTTTAACATGTAACTAGCCTGTTCTTTCTACGTCACGGTACAGTGAACAAGTGGTACTCACTGACCGCGAGGTCCGGCGATTATAATCGATTTACACCTGCAGGGTTACCCGAACAACCCGTCACGTACGCCCGTACTCGATGTTGCCTACAACAACCACCACGGACGCTGTACGCGACTACCTTTCACCCTTTAGCCAAATGTTGAACCGGTCCAATCGTCCCGAGCAAGAGGTCTCTGCACGCGCATCTCAGTGCCGCCAGCCGATTTACACCTCGAGCTCTCAACCTACCCTCTGAACGACCAGCTATGCCTCAACACCCAGCTACCCGAGTTACATCAGTTTCCCAGTTCCCATATAGCCGGTAGGTCTTCGGTACTGTTCTAGCTTGTTCAACAGGCCCGCACACGGCTCGGTCCTCAATCGACACAAGCGGAGCTACAGCACACAGGCCCCAAAGTCCTGCTGCCCTTACCCTCCACTTGGTCTCATTTTCTTGCCATGTGTTTCATGTGCTATCACTACCCGAGTCGAGTGCCTCTAGCCTATGCTCGCGAGTAGTTACAACTACTCGACTTGTACCGAATCCTACTCTATCCTAGCAATGCAGTAGCTAACAGGGTTTCCAATCCTAAACCCAACCCATGGTCCTCTTGGCTATGCAGTGGGGCTTCCAAACAAGACTCTAATGCACAGAATAAAGGAAACAAGTATGTGCTCAAAACAATAAAAAATTGTAAAAAGGTTAATGCAAACCGGAGCTTGCCTTGCTGCTCTTGGTCGTAGGCTGGCTGTTCCTCCGGAGTAACGAAGTCTAGGACTTCGGGTTCCTCCTCGACCTTAGCGACTATATGATAGAAACAATACATGTATTAATTTAATGCATTTGTATTAAGTTTGAAGTTGTGAAGTCTATAACCTTTGCTAGACAGACCTAATGACTGTGAAACTTTTATTGTGGCTTGGTTATAACCTAAACAGAGAATTGGTCAAGTTTTAGTTGCAGCAAAGCTCATTTGAGCCCTCCACAATTAATTATGTCCTTGACCTTAATTGGAACTCTTAGGGTGTTCTAGGAATTTTCATGAAGCAAACTATGACTTTCTGAAAACTAGATTTTCAGAGGGTTCTAATGGAGTTGGTCTCACTTAATTTGAAGGTTCCTAGCTAAAGTTATGAGCTAAACAATTTCAGAGAAAATTCTGAAAATGTTTCTAAACATTTTCTATTTTCTCTGGAACAGTTTCACTAATCACACCATTAGGTGAATCAGATGAGCTCCAATGGGTCTGAAATTTTTATGGTAGTTCAGGTATATTTTGGTGAACATCCAAGCAAAATTTCAGGATTTTACTCCAAATATTTCTCCAGTTAAAATTCCTAACATTTTAAATTTTGAGGAATTAATTCTGGAGAATTAAGGGTTTTCATGAAGTGAAACTTGATTTGCTGGAAAGTACTCAGAGAGCTGAATCCAACAAAATTTGGTTCACTCGATTTGGAGCTTTCTAGCCAAAGTTATAAGGTTTTGAAGTTTGAAGGAAATCTGAAAATCGGGAAAAAGTTTAAACTCGCGCGTGGGCCCAAGGGACACGCGTCGCACGCCGAGGCGACAGCACACCGCGGCCCACAATGATTTTGCGTGCCAGCACACCCGATCCCGGCCGCAGCCGGATCCCGATTCAAAATATCTCCCGCTGACAGCTGGGGTCCACCCCCCTTCTTCAACCTCGCGACGCCCGCGCCCCTCCGCCGAGGAACCTCGCCGGAGAGCTCGCCGCCAGCTTCTGTACAGCTCCAAACTTCTCGATTCTGGCCGCCCCTGCCTACTTTTACTCGGGGAACAGGATTCTAGGGTCAGCTGCTCATGACAATGGCCGGAGCATGGTCGGCGACGAGCCGCCACCTCGGAATGACTTCGGCCATGTCGTCTGAGTTCCCTAGCACCTCAACTACTTAGGAAATCGGTCGGGGAGCATCAGTGGACCTCAGAGAAGGTCAACATGAGCTCGAGGCAGCTCGGGGAAGGCCCGAAATAGGTCCTCACCGTGCGCCCGATGCCGCCCGTTCATTCCGCCATTGGTAGACCTCGAATTATCCCGGGTATAGAGGTTCTCCGGCCCAGAGTTGTGAAGGCAATTTGTGCGTTACCGTGTCTAGCTTGTGTGAGAGCGGCTTGAGGGCCTCTAATCCTTTCTAGAGCACGAATTAAACAGAATCGTACCCGAAGGTCGCTCTGCACACAGGAAGGGGAAAAGTGGAAATTCGCCGCCGGTGAGCAACCACTCGAGCTGTGGCTCGGGGATGAGCAGCACCGGTCACCAGCGCGTTCAAGGGTGCCTTGGCTCGGGCGTGACAACACCCTGGTTGGGCTGTCCACGAGAGCCCGAGGTGCGGCGGTTCCAAGTCCCGAATTTGATCTTTCGGCACAGCCGATATCAATCGGTTTCAACCGAATTCTAGCAACGGGGAGGACGGAGGAAGGTCTCTAGTACCTTGCTGGGGCTATGGAGTGGACGGAGGGAGCTGCGATAGGCGTTCTCGGATCGATTCCGAGCTGCGGAAATTTTCGGCCGGCGCTGAGTTCTTGCGGGGAAGAACGGCGGTGCCTCGGCCGAGGAGGTGGGCAGGCGCCTTAAGAAGGCTCTGCACCGCCTCACGCCTGCGCGTGGGCAAGCAGCTGCTGGCGCGGCGGCTGCCCTCGGTGGCGATCACCGCTGCGGCTCGGCGACCCGAGTGAAAAAGTCTCAGTCGGTTTGATCTGAACAGTGGCTGACATGTGGGTCCCACTTCCAGTTTTAACCTCTGAAATTTACTCCTAATCACTGTTGTAAACAGTGAACCCCATACTACCCTTGGCAATTCAAATTATTCACCCATGAGCCATTTGAATTGATCAAAGTTCAAATGAGGTTTGGTTTGAATGAATTTCAGCACAAGTTCAGTTTGAAATTCAAATAAAGTTTGAATTTCTCCCACTTAGCTCATGTCAAGATCAACTCCAAATGGAGTGAAAATTGGTGTGTGAGCTCACAAAAATGTGCTGAGTAATATGCCTCCCACTTTTAAATTCATGGGATAAAAACAGTTTGAATTTGAATATGGTTTCAAACTGCCCTCTTCCTAACTATACCCAAAATGACCTCGAAAAGGTTTTGAATTTCGGTGAAACTTGGCATGGGCATCCTTAGTAAAGTGTAGGAGTTTTCATATGTCCAGCCCATCTATATCACATGTGGGAAATACCACTTTTGCAATGTGTGAGTTTGTTCTCTAATGAGCATGTTGATAATTGTTACTTGCTCTTCATTTGTGTTCATCATCCTTACTCAAATGAGGTGTGTGGTGTGGTGATGAACACTGCAAATGTGTGTCAAAAACTGAGGCCCTTACATTCCTCCCCCTTAAAAGAATCTCGTCCCGAGATTATAAGGTGAAAATGAGAGAGAGGACGGTGGAAAATTACCGGATGTGCGACGTGAAGAAATCGGGGTAGTTAGTGCGAAGGAATCCTTCGCTCTCCCAGGTCGCTTCGTCCATGGAGTGATTATTCCATAGAACTTTGTAGAACCACAACGTACGGTTGCGTGTGGTTCGGGCCTTTTTATCAATAATCTGCACCGGTTCCTCCCGATAGGTGAGATCCGGTTGCAGTTCTTCAATGTCTTCCAGCTGAACGGTAGTTGATAGCTTGAGACACTTCCTCAGCTGGGAAACGTGAAAGACGTCGTGCACACCGGAAAGTGCTTCTGGTAACTTCAACCGGTATGCCACTGATCCACATCTCTCGGTAATCTGAAATGGACCGATGAATCGGGGTGCCAACTTTCCTCTCACCCCAAATCTGTTTACGCCCTTCATTGGAGACACCCGTAGGTATACGTGATCTCCAACTTCAATTTGTAATGGGCGCCTTCTCCGGTCCGCATACTGTTGCTGACGGGATTGAGCGGCTTTTAGGTTCGCTTGAATTAGTCGAACCTTTTCTTCCGCGTTGTTGATGAGGTCAATCCCGAAGATCACCCTTTCGCCAGATTCACACCAATTCAGTGGTGTGCGGCATTTCCGCCCGTATAGCGCCTCGTAAGGTGCCATCTTGATGCTGGCTTGGTACCCATTATTGTACGAGAACTCGGCTAACGGCAAGTGATCATCCCAATTCTTGCCGTGGTTGATAGCGCAAGCTCGTAACATGTCTTCTAAGATTTGATTTACCCGCTCCGTTTGCCCATCCGTCTGCGGGTGGTAGGCTGAACTACGGATCAGCTTCGTCCCCAAGGCAGCGTGCAGCTGCTCCCAAAAACGGGACACAAATAAAGTGCCCCGATCCGATATGATGGTACGGGGTACGCCGTACAAGCATAGGATCCGTGAGATGTACAGTTCAGCGTACTTCTTGGCATTGTAATTTGTGTTGACCGGGATGAAATGGGCAACTTTGGTGAGCCGATCGACGATCACCCACACAGAATCATGTTTCTGCAAGGTGGTGGGTAAACCGATGATGAAATCCATGCTCACGTCCTCCCACTTCCAGGCAGGAATGCCCAGTGGTCGCAGCAGTCCCGGTTTCCGCATATGATCTGCCTTCACCCTTCGACATGTATCACACTCGGACACGTATTTTGCAACCTCGCACTTCATCTGTGTCCACCAAAACTTTCTTCGGAGTTCTTGATACATCTTGTTGCTGCCGGGGTGAATAGAGAACTTTGACAAGTGAGCCTCATCAAAGATCTTCTTCCGTAGTTCCGGGTTTCGGGGTACGACGATCCGGTCCTTGAACCATAGGACACCGTCTTCGTCCTTCTGGAAACATTTCAATTCCCCACTGTCTACACGTCTCCGCAAATGTGACATGCCCTTGTCATTCTTCTGGGCTGCCGCTATCTCTTCACGGATGGTGGGGATTAAAGCTAGGTTGTAGCGAGCTCCGTGTGGAATCACATGTAGTGGTGGTTCGCTCTCTTCCAACGGTGTGATGGTCAGATTATTGACGTGTGACTTGCGGCTCAGCGCATCTGCCACTATGTTTGCCTTGCCCGGATGGTAATGGATCTCTATCTCGTAATCCTTTATCAGTTCTAACCATCTTCGTTGCCTCATGTTCAGCTCCTTCTGAGTGAATATGTACTTGAGGCTTTTGTGGTCGGTATATAAATGTACGAGGTTACCGAGTAGGTAGTGCCTCCACATTTTTAATGCAAGTACCACGGCAGAGAGCTCCAAGTCGTGAGTTGGATAATTTTGCTCATGGTTTCTAAGCTGCTGTGATCCATACGCGACCACCCTTCGGTCTTGCATCAGCACACATCCGAGCCCAATGCCGTATGCATCGCAGTACACATCGAACGGTTTTGTTGTGTCTGGCTGCGCCAAAACCGGTGATGATGTCAGGTGCTTGACTAAAGCCTTGAATGCTGCTTCACATGCTGGACTCCAAACATATTTGGTAGCCTTCTTCAGCAGCTCTGTCATTGGCTTGGCAATCTTCGAGAAGTTCGGGATGAACCTCCGATAATATCCCTCGAGTCCGAGGAAACTCCGTACCTCGTGAACAGTTCTCGGGGATTTCCAATTCAGCACTTGAGTGATCTTGCTCCGGTCCACAGCGATACCCTCCGCTGAGATGATATGCCCGAGGAAAGGCACTTGCGATATCCAAAACTCGCATTTGCTAAATTTAGCGTATAACTTGTGATCCTGCAGCCATTGCAAGACTATACGCAGATGTTTCTTGTGATCTTCCTCCGACTTAGAATATACCAAGGTGTCGTCGATGAAGACCACGACAAACTTGTCCAGCTCCGGCATGAATACCGAGTTCATTAAGTACATGAAGTGAGCTGGAGCATTGGTGAGGCCGAAGGACATGACCAGGTACTCATAAAGTCCGTACCTCATCGAGAAAGCCGTCTTCGGAATGTCCTCAGCCCTGATTTTAATCTGATGGTACCCGGATCTTAAGTCCATTTTGGAAAAGATCTTTGCTTCGACCAACTGATCAAACAACATGTCGATCCGTGGCAACGGGTACTTGTTCTTGATGGTTACGGCATTTAATGGACGATAGTTCACGCAAAGCCGCAACGTCTCATCCTTCTTCTTGACAAATAATGCCGAACAACCCCATGGCGAGGAGCTCGGCCTAATAAAACCCTTCTCCAGAAGGTCCGTGAGCTGAGTCTTCAGTTCAGCCAACTCCTTGGGCGCCATCTTGTACGGCCTTCGGGATATTGGCATGGTTCCCGGTGCAAGTTCAATCTTGAACTCCACCTCTCTATCGGGTGGCATCCCCGGCAAATCGTCCGGGAATACATCAGGGAACTCTCGGACCACCGGAATATCTTCCAATCTGATGGTTGTGGCTTGATAGACACTTGGAAGTTTTATTTCTGGACTGTCCAGAAATAATGAGTGAGACTCGTGCACTTCTGAGTTCAAGTGCACGATTCGGAGGACGGTGTCTAAAACAGCGCCGTGGCGGTTTAACCACGACATCCCTAAGATGACATCGACCTTTTGTCCCTCTAAGATTATGAGAGACGTAGGGTAAACTCTACCCTCTAAGCACAATGGCGCTTTTGGGACCATCATGCTTGCTGAAATTTTCCCACCCGGTGAACAGATCACATAAGGACTATCGGTGGGTAGTATTTGCAAGCTATATTTATCAATGAAAGCTTGGCTAATGAAGCTATGCGTGGCGCCTGAATCAAATAGTACTATAGCGGGATGCTGGTGGAGTTGGAACATACCCGCAAGGATTGGCTCGCCCTCCGGCACGTCCTCAATGGAAAGCTGGTGGACGGTGCCGGGCCTAGGGTTTGCCCGCCGCGCATTAGTAGGGTTCCGGGGTTGATTCCTCCCCGGAAACTGTGGTGCCACTCCGCCGCCTTGCCTCTCCGGGCAACTGCTCGCGAAGTGCCCTGGACGACCACACTTGTAACATGTGGCTGCTGCTGGTGGAGTGCTCGGTGGATGAAAGCCCGGCATGCGTTGCTGAGGTGCAAACGCACGCGGCATCGTCCGCTGCTGCTGTTGTTGTTGCGGTGGTACTGGCAGTGCCGGCCGGAATGCCGGTGAAGAGTACGGCCGACTGCGGAACGGCATCAACCACTGTGGTGGCTGCCAGCGTGGACCTGATGGTGGGCGATTCACCATCCGAAACTTCTGAGAAGGACCGCCTCCTTCTCCGCTGCTCTGCGGCACACTTCACTTTCGCTCTGCCGCCGCCAACTCCTTGCCGGAGTCCTCCTGAACAATCGCAGCATCAATGATGTCGTTGAGGCTGCCACAATTGAACATTGCCAACTTGTCCTTCAGGAGCGGGTTAAGCCCCTGGTAAAAATGGTCCCGCCGCTTCTCGTCGGTATCAGCATGATACAACGCATATAGCACGAGATCGTTAAATGCCCTGGAGTATTCCAGCGCGTTCCGGCTCCCTTGTTGCAGGTATAAGAACTCCTGCATCTTCTTCTTCACTAAACCTGGCGGTATATGATAGGCCCTGAAGGCCGTCTGGAACTCCGCCCAGGTCATCACTCGGTCAGTGGGCTGCGAAGCACAGAAGTTGGCCCACCACGCACTCGCGGATCCTTGGAGCTGCTGGACAGCGAACTGAGTCTTGCGCTGCTCGCTAATTTGGAGCAGCCCGAACTTCATCTCTATGGCGTGGAGCCAGTTGTCCGCGTCAAGTGGTTCATCCGCCCTTGAGAATACAGGGGGATGAGTCGCCAGGAAGTCGGAGTAGGAGCTCTGTTGGCGCTCCTCACGATCTTGACGTCTCTCGGGGCGAGACGTATTTGCAATTAAAGTTTGCAGCAGCTCCGTGTGCTGCTGATGTGAACCCGCCATTGTCGCGACGATGTCGGCCAATGTAACCGTTGGCAGTGGCGGTGGCGGTGTTTGTTGTTGCTGTTGCTGCTGTTTCTGTTGTTGTCCCGAGGAGTCCTCGGGAGGTGGTTGGGAGGTCTCTCCCCCTTGACTGGTACCCCCAACGTCAGGGTTGGCACGAGTACGCGTCATTCTGAAATTCAAAACAGCAGCGATTAGCACATGTCTTACTTAAAATTTCCATAAGCAACAGTAGGTATTGAAGCGACGCATGATTAATTTGCACAACATTCACATATATTGATAAAGCATAAACTTTATACAAGATACATTATTCTCGGATCTCCGAGAAGTCGTGCTCATGTCGTCACTACCTATACATACGCTACTGTCTACACGACATGTTACCGATTACAAGAGTTGGGTTACGCTACCCTAGCTGCCCTACTTGGCAACCGTAACTCCCTACTCGGAGTAGAACTCGACCTCCTGTGGGTCGTCCTGCTCCGGTACCTCTGCTGGTGGCTCTGGGTCTACCATCTCTTCTCCCTTCCCGGGTTCTCCCATTGCTGGAAGGCCCAAGACCACCGGTACGCCCAATACCGGAGGTACGAGGTCCTGCAAGGCATGCACCTCGTCCATAGCCTGGTTGTAATCCTCTTCCCAGCCTTGTCCTTCCTCAATCGCGTCGTCCCGCTCTTGAGCAAGGTCCTCATTCTGCTGTGTTAGGGTCTGCACCAGCTCTTGCAATGCCGCGATGTCAACACGGCTCTTCTTCTTTGCCTTCTTCAGACGACGCAACTGATTGTGTTGTTCATTTAATCGCTTGATCGTCGGAAGGAGCACATTGCGGAGTGCGCTGTGAGTACTCTCGAAATGATCTCCACGACTTGTGCTCTCCTTGAGCTTTGTGGCGAGATGCTCCGTATGAACAGCTTGGCTGTCCATCACGGCGTTTTCCGCCCTCATCTGGAGGCTGAGATTTGCCTCCGCGGGGTTGTACCTTGGGCAACTCGGATCCGTTGCCTCCAGGTACCTCTCTTCCCACACATGCTGAGCTCGTCCCTCCACCGGAACGAGTGCGTATGGAGTACCCTCCATAGCCTGCACGTGTAGTTGGCAGAAACGTGACATAGTGTCACGGCCTGCCACTTGCCACATCCTTCCGGTTGTTTTCCTCTCACCGTGACGGCACCCAACCGGGTGGCGTAGGTCCTGCAGGAACCTCGACATGGATCGTCCACGTCTTGTTCTCCTCTTCGCCTTCTTCCTTGGCGAAGTATTGCGGCATCTGATTGTACCCGAAATATTGGAGCATTTGCCACAATGCTTCCTGGTAGCCGCTACGGTCAGAACAGTGGGAAACCACCCACCCGTTCTCCAACCGTTTATCTGCTGTCATCTGTAAAAATATATTTGCAAAATGTCAAATATTTATTTAAACAGTAAACCATTGAGTTATAACATAATACATGTCATTGAACCCACAAAACTTGGAAACATAGTTCAAATTTTAAATAAATTTGACTGCTGATCTGCTGTTCCCATGACAGCCCTGACCAGTTTCCATATCAACCTGATTTAGTCCATGTTAAAGGCAAAACTAATTCTGGAGCTCCACATCAAAGTTAAAGCTAACTACAATAGCTTTCCAGAAAGTATTTGCTTGGCCTAAGATCTATCCTGGTTCAAAAGTTATGAGATGTCAAAGTTAACAGAAGTTCTGGAAACAATTGGACAGCACCTCCCTGCCTTAGGTACTGATTTGATCCAAGAATCCCAGTTAATTCTGTTCCTAATCTGACAAAACTTTCTGTTACAAAGTTGTAACCCATCTCATAAGCTTTCCAGAACTACCTCATTTTCTATTTTTGGATTTTTAAGCAGGAAGTTATGCTTAATTTACAGAGAGTTTACAGAGAGTCTTTGCTCTGCCCTGTTTTCTGGACAGTTTCAACTCTACTGCATTTTTCGATTGGTTAAGGGATGAAACACCTCTGTACCTCAACAGAAGAGTTGTAAAGCTCTTCCAACGTTTCCAGAAATGTATCATACGACCCCAACCTCAAAAGAATTCAACCTCTAACCTCTGATTAACTTCAGCCTTGATTCAGCTGAAAACAGAGTGCTCTGTCCTTAACAACCTATAAGTTGAAAACTTGTTAACTTTGAATATCCTGTTCAAGGGAAGGAATTACCTCAAGTTTTACTACTTTGGATCAAAACTTTCAAGTTTTAAATAAATTTGTTCATTTAGTTGGGTGTGACATCGATGCGTCACCAGATTATGTCGGTACTACGTCCTCACAAAGAAAAACCTATACCGGACTTAGCCGGCTTCGTTATTTCAGTGGCACTAAACGTCACTCGCACACGGATGCTACACGTCTACCGTTTCGTGGTCAGGCTACCTGCAGAAACTCAAACAATCATCAGACTCGGCTGCACACCGAGCCCGGAATCCATACAGTTCGTACACCCGGCCGTCATCACTCGCCCGGATGTTCTCAAGCCAAACACGCCTTGAGTTACGTGTTCACGTTTCAGACCACGTGACGGGGTCTCCCATGTTGCACCATGCACGCCAGGGACAGACGTTGCTCGAATACCCCAAACGACATGAAGAGTCGTAGAGGATACTAAAGCGGGTTGGCTTACCTGCCACCCGTGGGGCTCCACCCTTCAGCTTGTGCGCACTGGTGGACAGCGCTTACGTGCACCCCCCAAGACATAAACGTCCCGAGATGCATGATTTTCCGACATAACAAATAGGTTAATATGCCACTTTCTATATGCTAATAACATCCTTATACGGGCTACTGACTCGTTCCTCACTGGATTTTTGAAAAAGAAGACCTTTGTGCTGTGTTAAACCTCAAGCGAGCTCTGATACCAACGCTGACACGACCCCAAGGTCCTGTCGAGCCAGGATCACGCTGAGGGGTGCTGCGTTGCACAGCACCGTATAACACATGTCAAAGGTACAAAGCGGAAGCAGAAATTTTATTACATAAACAGGTTTATGAACTTGTTTACATCATAATAAGTTTAGTCTACACTCGCGGGCGTAGACTAAGCATCAAGTGCACGTTCAGCCCTTGAACGTGTCCTTGCTAGCATACACGCACACTAGCTCTGCGGCGTGCACGACTCCTACTCGACGGGGTTCCCCTCCTGCGGTTCCGTCTCCTCTTCGGTAGTCCCTTCCTCATAGAACCCTGCAAAAGCTTCAAACACAAGCAGTGAGCACGAAGGCTCAGCAAGTCTGACCCGTCTCACCTAACCATGGAACTTCTACAGGAGGGTAATGGGTTACATGAGGTAAAAATCATTTGCAAGGACTCGCCTAATTAGTAGAACCTTACTTTCAAGTTTTCGCAGCAGGTTGTGGAGAACCTTACGCTAAGATACATGAGAGAGCCGCAATCAAACAAGAAATGCATTTCTCTCATGTACTTTGCCCAAAGTCGAAATGAACTTTAATTAGCTCTAAACTACAACAAACCATTAACAAGCAAAGTCCATCTTTCAATCAGCAGCATTTTAACATGTAACTAGCCTGTTCTTTCTACGTCACGGTACAGTGAACAAGTGGTACTCACTGACCGCGAGGGACGGCGATTATAATCGATTTACAGCTGCAGGGTTACCCGAACAACCCGTCACGTACGCCCGTACTCGATGTTGCCTACAACAACAATCACGGACGCCGTACGCGACTACCTTTCATCCGTTAGCCAAATGTTGAACCGGTCCAATCGTCCCGAGCAAGAGGTCTCTGCACGCGCATCTCAATGCCGCCAGCCGATTTACACCTCGAGCTCTCAACCTACCCTCTGAACGACCAGCTATGCCTCAACACCCAGCTACCCGAGTTACATCAGTTTCCCGGTTCCCATATAGCTGGTAGGTCTTCGGTACTGTTCTAGCTTGTTCAACAGGCCCGCACACGGCTCGGTCCTCAATCGACACAAGCGGAGCTACAGCACACAGGCCCCAAAGTCCTGCTGCCCTTACCCTCTGCTTGGTCTCATTTTCTTGCCATGTGTTTCATGTGCTATCACTACCTGAGTCGAGTGCCTCTAGCCTATGCTCGCGAGTAGTTACAACTACTCGACTTGTACCGAATCCTACTCTATCCTAGCAATGCAGTAGCTAACGGGGTTTTCAATCCTAAACCCAACCCATGGTCCTCTTGGCTATGCAGTGGGGCTTCCAAACAAGACTCTAATGCACAGAATAAAGGAAACAAGTATGTGCTCAAAACAATAAAAATTTATAAAAAGGTTAATGCAAACCGGAGCTTGCCTTGCTGCTCTTGATCATAGGCTAGCTGTTCCTCCGGAGTAACGAAGTCTAGGACTTCGGGTTCCTCCTCGACCTTAGCGACTACATGATAGAAACAATACATGTATTAATTTAATGCATTTGTATTAAGTTTGAAGTTGTGAAGTCTATAACCTTTGCTGCACAGACCTAATGACTGTGAAACTTTTATTGTGGCTTGGTTACAACCTAAACAGAGAATTGGTCAAGTTTTAGTTGCAGCAAAGCTCATTTGAGCCCTCAACAATTAATTATGTCCTTGACCTTAATTGGAACTCTTAGGGTGTTCTAGGTATTTTCATGAAGCAAACTATGACTTTCTGAAAACTAGATTTTCATAGGGTTCTAATGGAATTGGTCTCACTTAATTTGAAGGTTCCTAGCTAAAGTTATGAGCTAAACAATTTCAGAGAAAATTCTGAAAATGTTTCTAAACATTTTCTATTTTCTCTGGAACAGTTTCACTAATCACACCATTAGGTGGATCAGATGAGCTCCAATGGGTCTGAAATTTTTATGGTAGTTCAGGGATATTTTGGTGAACAGCCCACAAAAATTTCAGGATTTTCTTCCAAAGGATTCTCCAGTTAAAATTCCTAACAGTTTAAAATTTGAGGAATTAATTCTGGAGAACTAAGGGTTTTCATGAAGTGAAACTTGATTTTCTGGAAAGTACTCAGAGAGTTGAATCCAACAAAATTTGGTTCACTCGATTTGGAGCTTTCTAGCCAAAGTTATAAGTTTTTGAAGTTTGAAGGAAATCTGAAAATCGGGAAAAAGTTTAAACTCGCGCGTGGGCCCAGGGGACACGCGTCGCACGCCGAGGCGACAGCACACCGCGGCCCACAATGATTTTGCGCGCCAGCACACCCTATCCCGGCTGCAGCCGGATCCCGATTCAAAATATCTCCCGCTGACAGCTGGGGTCCACCCCCCTTCTTCAACCTCGCGACGCCCGCGCCCCTCCGCCGAGGAACCTCGCCGGAGAGCTCGCCGCCAGCTTCTGTACAGCTCCAAACTTCTCGATTCTGGCCGCCCCTGCCTACTTTTACTCGGGAAACAGGATTCTAGGGTCAGCTGCTCATGACAATGGCCAGAGCATGGTCGGCGACGAGCCGCCACCTCGGAACGACTTCAGCCATGTCGGCTGAGTTCCCTAGCACCTCAACTACTTGGGAAATCGGTCGGGGAGCATCAGTGGACCTCAGAGAAGGTCGACATAAGCTCGAGGCAGCACGGGGAAGGCCCGAAATAGGTCCTCACTGTGAACCCGATGCCGCCCGTTCATTCCGCCATTGGTAGACCTCGAATTACGCCGGGTACAGAGGTTCTCCGGCCCAGAGTTGTGAAGGCAACTTGTGAGTTACCGTGTCTAGCTTGTGTGAGAGCGGCTTGAGGCCCTCTAATCCTTTCTAGAGCACGAATTAAACAGAATCGTACCCGAAGGTCGTTCTGCACACAGGAAGGGGAAAAGTGGAAATTCGCCACCTGTGAGCAACCACTCGAGCTGTGGCTCGGGGATGAGCAGCACCGGTCACCAGCGCGTCCAAGGGTGCCTTGGCTCGGGCGTGACAACGCCCTGGTTGGGCTGTCCACGAGAGCCCGAGGTGCGGTGGTTCCAAGTCCCGAATTTGATCTTTCGGCACAGCCGATATCAATCGGTTTCAACCGAATTCTAGCAACGGGGAGGACGGAGGAAGGTCTCTAGTACCTTGCTGGGGCTCTGTAGTGGACGGAGGGAGCTGCGATCGGCGTTCTCCGATCAATTCCGAGCTGCGGAAATTTTCGGCCGGCGCTGAGTTCTTGCGGGGAAGAACGGTGGTGCCTCGGCCGAGGAGGGGGGCAGGCGCCTTAAGAAGGCTCTGCACCGCCTCACGCTCGCGCGTGGGCAAGCAGCTGCTGGCGCGGCGGCTGCCCTCGGTGGCGATCACCGCTGCGGCTCGGTGACCCGAGTGAAAAAGTCTCAGTCGGTTTGATCTGAGCAGTGGCTGACATGTGGGTCCCACTTCCAGTTTTAACCTCTGAAATTTACTCCTAATCACTGTTGTAAACAGTGAACCCCATACTACCTTTGGCAATTAAAATTATTCACCCATGAGCCATTTGAATTGATCAAAGTTCAAATGAGGTTTGGTTTGAATGAATTTCAGCACAAGTTCAGTTTGAAATTCAAATAAAGTTTAAATTTCTCCCACTTAGCTCATGTCAAGATCAACTCCAAATGGAGTGAAAAGTGGTGTGTGAGCTCACAAAAATGTGCTGAGTAAGAATATGCCTCCCACTTTTAAATTCATGGGATAAAAACAGTTTGAATTTGAATATGGTTTCAAACTGCCCTCTTCCTAACTATACCCAAAATGACCTCAAAAAGGTTTTGAATTTGGGTGAAACTTGGCATGGGCATCCTTAGTAAAGTGTAGGAGTTTTCATATGTCCAGCCCATCTATATCACATGTGGGAAACGCCACTTTTGCAATGTGTGAGTTTGTTCTCTAATGAGCATGTTGATAATTGTTACTTGCTCTTCATTTGTGTTCATCATCCTTCCTCAAATGAGGTGTGTGGTGTGGTGATGAACACTGCAAATGTGTGTCAAAAACTGAGGCCCTTACACATGGCTTCCAAAATTTGGTTTGTCCTCTCAGTTTGCCCGTCAGTTTGCAGGTGATATGCGGAGATGAAATTTGATCGTGAAGCCATGGCTTCATGCAGCTTCTTCCAGAACCTAGATATAAATTGAGAACCTCGATCTGAAACTATCCTCTTCGGTACTCCATGATGACACATGATTTGCTCAATATACAGCTCGGCTAGTTGTGCGACAGTGTACTTGGTTCTAACAGGAAGTGGGCTGTTTTCGTCAATCGGTCCACGATAACCCAAATGGAGTCGTAGCCGGACTGAGTATGTGGTAATCCGACTATGAAGTCCATGCTAATGTCTTCCCACATCCACTCGGGTACTTTTAACATCTGCGACAATCCAGTGGGTCTTTGATGTTCGACCTTCACTCATTGGCACGTGTCGCATAGGGCAACATATTCAGCAATATCCCTTTATACTATCCCACCAATAGCATGTTTTTAGGTCCTTGTACATATTTGTACAGCCGGTATATATGGAATAAGGTGAGTCATGTGCCTCCTTTAGTAGCGTGTCACAGATGTGCTTCACATTAGCCACACAACTCCTTTTCCCTAACCAAAGCGTGCCTTTCTCGTCTTCCCTGAAATCCTTTTCTATGCCTTGTCGGATTCTTTCCTTGATTTCCTTTATTTCCTCATCCGTTTGGTTGGCCATCTCGTATCTCTTGTTCCAGCAATGAGTTCAGTTCTATCACCTCCATCTCGTTCAAGAACCCGAGATGTAACGGTTCGAACTCCTTACGCAGCTCGGGTGGCAGCTCCCGAACTGTGAGTTGATGACATGCTCCTTTCGGCTCAACGGATCAGCTACTACATTCGCCTTACCATGGTGATAGTTGATTCCAACATCATAATCCTTGATGAGTCCCAACCATCGACGTCGCCTCAAATTCAGATCTGTTTGCGTGAATATATACTTGAGGGTTTTGTGATCCGTATAGATCTCACATCGGTGGCCATGGATATAATGTCTCCAAATCTTCAAGGCATGTACCACGGCTGCAAATTCCAAGTCATGTGTGGGGTAATTCAGCTCATGTTTCTTTAGTAGTCTCAATGCATAGGCTACCACTTGGCCTCCTTGCATGAGCACACATCCGAGCCATTGTCTTGATGCATCACAATATATATCGAAACACTTTCTCACGTCCGACAATACCAAAACCGGCGCTGTTTTTAATCTCTTCTTTAGCTCCTCAAAGCTGTCTTGGCACGCTTGTGTCCACTGAAATGATTTCCCTTTCATGAGCAACTCAGTCATAGGCTTCGCTATTTTGGAGAAATCCTTGATGAACCGGTGGTTGTATCCAGCCATCCCAAGGAAACTCCAAATATCCCTCACATTCTGCGGTTGGTTCCATTTCAAAACATCTCCCACTTTTCCGGGATCAACCGATATCCTCCTTCGGAGATGATGTGGCCTAAGAATGATGTTTCCTTTAGCCAAAATTGACACTTGCTGAACTTAGTGTTCTTCGTGTTCTTCCTCACTTTTTGAATACACCATGATGTCGTCGATGAAAACCACGACGAACTTGTCCAAGTACTCCATGGAGACCTTATTCATGAGGTACATAAAGTATGCGGGTGCATTCGTTAACCCAAAAGACATAACGGTATATTCATACGAACCATACCGTGTTTGAAATGCAGTCTTGGGTATTTTGGATGGCTTAATCTTTATCTGGAAGTATCCCGACCGAAGATCAATCTTGGAGAGAATTCGGGCACCTTTCATTTGATCGAACAAATCCTCTATGTGGGGCAGCGGGTATTAATTCTTGACCGTCACTTCGTTGAGAGACCTATAGTCCACACACATCCTTTGGGTCCCATCTTTCTTGTCCACGAAGAGCCCGGTGGCTCCCCACGGTGACGAGCTCGGGCGTATAAAACCCTTTTCTAGCTGCTCCTGAATTTGCTTCTTGAGCTCCACTAATTCATTAGCAGGCATCCTATATGACCTCTTTGCTATAGGTGCAGTTCCGGGTACTAAATCAATGGCAAATTCAATGTCCCGGTCAGGTGGTATACCTGGAAGTTCTTCCGCGAACACATCTGAATATTCTTGAACCACCAGAATGCTTTCCAATGTCACTTCTTCGATGTGGTTCAGCACTGCCTTCTCGGTTGCCGGTTGGGCAGCCTCGAACTCAATACGAGTACTGAGCTCACTCGTCAACTGCACGATCCTCTGAGCACATTGAATCATTCCGTTTTGCTTGCTTAACCAATCCATTCCAAGTATTATGTCAGTCCCTTGGGAATCAAAGACAATAATTTTGGCAAGAAAGTCTACCCTCCTTATTTTAATACTTACTCTCGAAATAGATATAAGAATCGGAAGAAGCGATTTCCCAACTATATGCATCAAGGTGTATGAACTAAGTATCTTCTTTTATTAATTTCAGCCGATATGAGGACGTGAACACGTGCCGAAGCACCTCACATCTTTCAACTATATGTGGATGTGGATATTCGCCTGTGAAGGTCCCAAAAATATGAATACAAAGAAACTCATGTTTGCACAAAGTTGGCTTCATATGTATGAAAAATGGGACATGTTAAAACTTTTTCACATGTGATAACACACATGAGGGCTTTCTTCACACAAGTTCAAATGTTTATTTGAAGACTTGGAAAAAACCAAGAAGGATCTAAAACCAAGATGGGAGGTTCCCATATGTGTGAGAAAGCTAAATTCAGGTTATGGAACAAATTTGTTCAACTAAAAATTCAAATGAGAAAAAAACATTGAATTTCAAAACTGTTGTGCTAAAAATCTCATTTGCAGCAGCCAAATCAAAGATCAGGTTTCATATTTGAATTCTTTAGGTACAAATTAGGGGGTAGGCAAAGTCTTATAAAATTTTGAAGGTATTTGCTACCCATTTTTCCAAATAGACCTAAATGTGCAATTAAATCAAATACCTATTTGAATTTAGGTGAATTGTGCCCAATTATCCAAATGCACATCAGATTTGAATTTCCACAATTGAATTCCACCATATTCAAACTTTGGGAGATATTTTGGAGAGGGATAAGGAGGGACTGAGCTGTGGGACCCACCTGTCAATGAAACAGTTTAAATTGGCAAAAGATCTTCAACTGTGCAGTGTTTGGTCTCTGTTTCTCATCCCCCACGTGAAGCAACCGGGCAACTGACGCTGTCGCCGTGCGACACAGAGGCACCACCGAGACAGCTCTCGAGCCACTACCTGCTTCACCGGTTGCGCTGGCGAGCTGTTGCTTCCGTCCTCATCACCTCAGAGCACAAACATCACCGAGGCCATCTTCCGTTTCCCCTCGCACGAGGAACAGATCGAGACAGCCGATGTTCGGTCGATCGATCGGCCACAACAAAAACTCACGTGCGAGCCTCAGCTGAGCAGCGAAACCACACGGCATAACTTTCCATGACATCCTTGTGCCGGTTCAACGGCAGCACGTACAGCCTTCCAAAGCCAAGAACGCAGGGCTTCCACGGCGGCCGTAAGCAACGCCGATGAGGAGGCGTCTGTGGATAGCTCAACCCGATGCTTGTAACGACCGAGTATCGGAGCCCTTGGACGCGCCAAGGCACCGTGCTGATCTCCTCCCAAGCTCAGGCCATGCCATGAACCACCGAGAGAGAATTTGGAAAAGATTCTCCGGCGTGCTCAAATCGACCTTCCGGCACGGTAATCCCAAATTCCACCTCAATTCTCATTCTTAGTTCTTCAAAGTTTGCACAAGGGGCCCCAGGTAGTAGGCGATCCTTTGCCCTTCACATTTCTAGCTTGAAACTGCACCTAGGTCGGGTATTTCGCAGTTTTCTAACGGCAACCGAAGCGGGGGACCGCGGTCGCACGGTGAAACCGTATCTGCCCTTGTTCCCGAGCATTTTTGAGGCTAAGTCGAGCTTCCCCATAGTTTACTGGTGCCGTAGCACCGTTTTACCGAGCTGTTAGCATGCTAGGACGGCCGGCCGACGTTGCCGATGGTGTACCGAGCTACCACACCACCGCTAGCCACCGTAGAGGTCTTTCCGGCTCGGGGAAGCCTCATCATCGTGTTCAGCGTGGCGGGTTAGGCCCTGGCGGCGAGCAGGGGCTCGCGCAGAGGCCGGGAGACCGAATTCTGGTGATCTCCGGTGAGGGCGGCGGCGCGGGCTCGCGGGTGCGGGAACGGACTGAGGTTGAAGAAGGGTTCGGCGGGCCTAGCCGTCAGTGAGAGGAAATTTAAAAACCTGATCTTCTGTGGCTGTTGGATCCGGTGTGACTGCACGTATGGAAATGTGTGGCCTCGTGTGTCTTTGTTTCTGTGAGTGACACGTAGCCTGGACCCACAGTCAGCTTTTAAACATTTCCAGAGTTTCCCATTTCAGTTCAACCTTTGAAGAGCCATAACTTTGTGTAGGAATGTCCAAAAATTTTGATACAAATTTTGTTGGATTCCTCTCAATAAGTACTATCTACGGGTGCATCCCAATTTGTATGAAAATCCCTGGATGTGGCTCATTAATTCATATAAGAACTTGAACTCCAGTAAAAATTTCAGAGGCATTGGAGCTTATTTGCTTGGCCAAATGTATTGTTAATTCCTTATGTCTCTGAAAATTTGAAAAATTAGAACAGAGCTCATTTCCAGATTTTCCCCATTCTTGTGGAGCTCATATCTTTGTGTAGAAACCTCCAAATTTAGTGATTCAAATTAGGTTAGATTCAGGTTGACAAACTCTATCCAAATATGCTACCCAATTTGTATGAAAGTCAATAATTAATTCTGGAAAATTCTTTGAAGCAGATTAGTAAAAGAATTTTAGAGGGAGTTTGAGTTATCCAAAAATCCTCAATGTTTGCCAGAATAACCATTAGGATGTACTGTATTTAAAAAATCCTGTAAAACTTTCAGCTCATTTGGAGTTGAATTATGTTAAAGAATTCAGATTTCAATGTACTGTATTTAAATGAATACAGAAACTTTTCAGAAATTGTCCCAGAGTTAGAAAAATCATTTCTGGGAAATTCTTAGCTCTAAAAATCCTAGGAAGATTTATGCAGACTCTATGAACTATAATTGAAATTGTAGTTCACTAAGTTGGGCATGAACATGTAAGTGAGTTCAGAATTAACTTCTTTTTGCTTAATTGCTTAGGGAATTGTTCTGAATAAAACACCCAATGAAAAGTGTTCATTTTTGGTCCAGAGCACTTTCATGTGACCAGGAATTCACATGCAAATTTTCAGAGTCTCCCTGTCCTTTTTCTCCATTCTATTGGATGTGAAGAACAACATGGGGTTAGTGTGGAAATTGTGGGAGACACAAAATTTCTTCCCACATTAGCTGAAATTTAGCAAGCTAAGTCCCTGTGTAGTGTATGACTTCCAGTAAAAATTTCGAAGTCATTGGAGATCAGGATCTTTAGTTATGTCCAAATCATTAGGGCTCATCTTAGCTGTCATTAGAAACTGAGCTAGAGATGTAATGAAACAGCCTCTGTTCTTAAGAAGTTTTAATCTCTAAGCCTTTAAATTACATTATAAAATACTATGCATATACATGTCGCTAGGGTTCACGATGAAGGACTTCGACGGAGCCATCCCTTGACGTGTGGATCAGTTGAGCAAGTTCAGAAAGATCAAGGGATTGAAGATCACTAACTTCTATTATAAACTACTAATCCTACAAAGCAGGCAAGCTCCGGTTTGCATTAACCTTTTTACAAATTTTTTCTGTTTTGAGAACTTTCTTTGAGTACCAATTACTTCTTGCATTAGAGTCGTGATTGAAACCCAAATGCATAGCCAAGAAAGCCATGGGTTGGGATTAGGATTGAAAACCTCGTTAGCCACTGCAATGCTAAAGATAGAGTAGGATTCGGTACAAGTCGAGTAGTTGGAACAACTCGTGAGAATAGGCTAGAGGCACATTGCTCGGGTAGAGATAGCAAATGAAACACATGGCAAGAAAAATGAGACCGAGCGGAAAGTAAGGGCAGCAGGACGTTGGGCCCTGTGTGCTATAGCTCCGCTTGTGTCTATTGAGGACCGAGCCATGTGCGGGCCTATTGAACAAGCTAGAATAGTACCGAAGACCTACCGGCTATATGGGAACCGGGAAACCGATGTAACTCGGGTAGCTGGGTATTGAGGCATTGCCTGTCGTTCAGAGGGTAGGTTGAGAGCTCGAGGTGTAAATCGGCTGGCGGCACTGAGATGCGCGTGCAGAGACCTCTTGCTCGGCAGGATAGTACCGGTTCAATATTTGGCTGACGGGTGAATGATGGTTGCGTACGACGTCCGTGATGGTTGCTGTAGGAAACATCGAGTACGGGCGTACGTGACGGGTTATTCGGGTAACCCTGCAGGTGTAAATCGATTATAATCGTCGTCCCTCGCGGTCAGTGAGTACCACTTGTTCACTGTACCGTGACGTAGAAAGAACAGGCTAGATACATGTTAAAATGTTGCTGATTGAAAGATGGACTTTGATTGTTAATGATTTACTGTAGCCTAGAGCTAACTAAAGTTCTTTTCAACTTTGGGCAAAGTACATGATAGAAATGTGTTTCTTGTTTGATTGCGGCTCTCTCATGTGCCTTAGCATAAAGTCTCCACAACCTGTTGCTAAAACTTGAAAGTAAGGTTCCACTAATTAGGTGAGTCCTTTGCAACTTAATTTACATCATGTAACCTATCAACCCTCATGTAGAAGTTCCATGTATAAGAGAGACGGGTCAGTCTTGCTGAGCCTTCGTGCTCAATGCTTGTGTTTGAAGCTTTTGCAGGGTTCTATGAGGAAGGGACTCCCGATGAGGAGACGAAACCCCAGGAGGGGAACCCCGTCGAGTGGGAGTCGTGCACGCCACCGTGTTAGTGTGTGTGCATGCTAGCGGGGACACGTTCATGGTCAGAACGTGAACTCGATGCGTAGTCTGCGCCCGTGAGTATATACTGAACATATTTTGTTGTAAAAGTGTTCACAAACCTGTTTATGTAATAAAACTTTGCTTCCTCTTTGTACCTTTGATGTGTGTTATCCGGTGCTGTGCAACGCAGCACCCCTCAGCGTGATCCTGGCTCGACAAGACCTTGGGGTCGTGTCAGCGTGGTATCAGAGCACGTTTGAGGTTTAACGCACTACAAAGGTCATCTTTTTCAAAAATCCATTGAGGAACGAGTTAGTAGCCCATATAAGTATGTTATTAGTGTATAGAAAGTGGCATACTAACCTATTTGATTATGTAGGAAAATCGTGCATCTCGGGACGTTTATGTCTTGGGGGGTGCATGTAAGCGCTGTCCACCTGTGTGCACAAGCTGAAGGGTGAAGCCCCACGGGTGGCAGGTAACCCGACCCGCTTTAATATCCTCTATGACTATTCATGTTGTTTGGGGTATTCGAGCAACGTCTGTCCCTGGCGTGCTTTAGGCAATTTGGGAGACCCCGTCACATGGCTAGTAACGTGAACATGTAGCTCAAGGCGTGTTTGGCTTGAGAACATCCGGGCGAGTGATGACGGCCGGGTGTACGCACTGTATGGATACCGGGATCGGTGTGCAGCCGAGTCTGACGATTGTGTGAGTTATTTGCAGGATTAACCATGAAACCGTAGTACGAGTAGAACACGTTTGCGAGTGACCGTTTTAGTGCCACCTATGATACGAATATGCCGGTATGATCCGGTTAGGATTTTCTTTTGTGAGGCAATGTAGTACCGTCATATGTCTTATGATGCATCGCTACCGTACTACACTTTATAACTTCTTTTCTATGAAGAAATCATTCATGAATAACTTTAAACTAAAAATGGAAGTTGGAAAACACATATTAGTAATGAACTCCTCATTTGAACTAAGCTTCAAGGGGAGAATTGATAGGTTTCTATGTTTCTCAAGAACAGAGTGCTCTGTTCTGGCAGAAATTTTTGCTGGACTTTGATAGAGCATAACTCTGAGAAGATTGACCCAATGGAGGTGTATGATACAGTTCTGGAAATATTTTTAAGTGCTCTACAACTTCTTTGTAGAACTCCAGAGCAAAATGACAAGCCAACTTGGTTGAATGTCCAGTGTAATGCAAACTGTTCAGAAAACAGGACAGATGCAAACTTCCCTGGATGTTTCTGTATAACACTTACAACTTTCTGTAGAAGAATACCTGAGTAGCCTATGATACACTGTTGGAAAGTTTATGAGATAAGAAACAATGTTGTAGTTCAAAGTTTGTCCAGATTCCTATCGTATTTGCATATGCATCTGTGATAAAAGCAGCCACATACAAAGGTGATACTGGCAAATTTTATCCAGGAATTCTGTCAACATTGAAAAATCATAACTTTTGATCCAGAAGTGATATAGAGGCATGTGAATACTCATTGGAAAGATATTGGAGTTAAATGTAACTTGGATATTCAACTTGAGTTATAAAAATGCTTCTAACTGGATCAAAATCTATGTTTAGTGCATCAAGGTCTGTTCTGTATAGAGAAGGAAAATGAATGATATCGTGCAGGCTAGTACAAGTATGTGCCCCAAAAGTACCAGTTATGTTCCGAATGCCATCTGGTGAAATGTAGGCCCCTGTATGATTAACTCCTCTGAGGTTGATTGCTGGTCAAGTACCACAACTTGCACCACCTCTAGAGCAGCAGCATCAGACGGTGGTTTGTGCTCCATCGCTGCAGTTACATGTATCTAGCTTCCTACCACAAGTTAGAGAAGAGCCAGAGAGACATCCATGCTCTAATTGGGGTCGGATGGGCCATTATGCTAGGTACTGTATGGAGGGAATTCAATGCTGCGGGTCATCATACTTTCAATGATCAGACCCGTACCGATATCTGCAGAAAAGAGGGCAGACAAGGGGCAACATTCACTATACAGTGAGTGATGATGTTCCAGAAGGAGAAACCGTGTTAGCAGAGATGTTTTCTCTGAATCGGCTACTGGTATTAATTCTCTTGGACTCAGGGGCCACACCTATCTTTGTTAGTCAATCTTTTGTGGCCCAACATCAGCTCCAAACCACTTTTACAAAGGGGCAATACCTCATATCTTCGCCAGGGCAGGATTACAAGAAGTGATATTGTTTTCCGAGCACCTCTTTGTTTGCAGGTTAGACTATAACCCATGAAACTCCTTATTATTGGGGTCTGAAGATCGACATTATTTTCGGGATGTCGTGGCTGAATTACCACAAAGCGGTTCACAACATCAGTTTTTGAACCGTTAAGCTCAAACTCCCCACGGCACGGTCTTCATACATTAGTTCTGGGTGTCAGTCGGCAACAGATTGCAATATTGAACCACTCGGAAGCTGTTAAGATAGAGGACAGTCCGCTGGTACGTAAATTTCAGGAGGTGTTTCCCAATTGTTTACCGTGCATACCACCCAAATGGGACGTAGAGTTAAAGATGGAACTTGCGGCGGGAACACCACCGAGTTTGCGAAGGCCGTACAAATGGCTCCCAATGAATGGCCAGAGTGGAAACACCGCTAAATAACCCTATGAGCAAAGGTTTTATACGACTGAGTCGTCACCTTGTGGTATTCAGCATTGCTTGCAAAGGAGAAGCACGGAACACTACAACTTTGTGTGGTGTTCGTCTGCTTAACACTGTGACAATCAATAACAAGTACCCGTTACCACAGATCGACATATTGTTTGATCAGTTGGTCAAAGAAAAGGTCTTTTCCAAGATGGACTTAAGATCAGGGTACCATCAGATTGAGATACGGGCTGAGGATATTTCAAAGACAGCTTTTCGACGAGGTACAGGCTTTGTGAGTACCTTGTCATGTTCCTTGGTCTCACAAACGCTCCAGCTTAGTTCATGTACTTGATGAACTCGGTATTCATGCCGGAACTGGACGTGTTTGTCGTGGTCTTCATCGACGACCTACTGGTTTAGTCCAAGTCGGAGGAAGAGCATGAGGAGCACCTATGTATAGTCTTGCAGCGGCTGCAGGATCACAAGCTATACGTGAAATTCAGCAAGTGCGAAATTCTAGATATCACAAGTACTTTGTCTCAGGCATATCATCTCAGCGAAGGGCATCGCTGTAGACCCGAGTAATATCGCACAAGTGCTGCATTGGAAGTCCCCGCGGGTCTATTAACGAGGTACGGAAAAATTATTCGGACTCGCGGGATATTATCGGAGGTTCATTTCGAACTTCTCGAAGATTGCCAAGCCTATGACAAAGCTGCTGAAGAAGACGACCAAATATGTTTGGAGTCCAGCATGTGAAGCAGCATTCGAGGCATTAGTGAAGCACTTAACATCAGCACCAGTTTTGGCGCAGCCAGACACAACCAAACCGTTCGATATGTACTGCGATGCATCTGGCATTGGGCTCGGATGTGTGCTGATGCAAGACCAAAGAGTGGTCGTGTATGGATCACGGCAGCTCAGAAACCATAAGCAAAATTTTCCAACTTATGACCTAGAGCTTGCTGCCATTGTACTCGCACTCAAGATGTGGAGGCACTACCTACTTGGTAACCTCGTACATTTATATACCAACCACGAAAGCCTCAAGTACATATCCACTCAGAAGGAGTGGAACATGAGGCAGCAAAGATGGTTGGAGTTGATAAAGGATTACGAAATGGAGATCCATTATCACCCCGACAAGACTGATGCAGTGGCGAATGCGTGAGTCGCAAGTCACACGTTCATAATCTAACCATCACCCCGTTGGAAGAGAGCGGGCCACCAGTACGTGTGGTTCTCCCTAGAGCTCTCTACAATTTAGCTTTTATCCCCACCATCCGTGAAGAAAGGGTGGCAGCCTAGGAACGTAACAGGGGCATGTCACATTTGTGGAGACGTATAGGCAGTGGGGGAGTTGAAATGTTTCCGGAAAGACGGAGACGACGTCCTGTGGTTTAAGGACAGAATCGTCGTACCCCGTAACCCGGAATTTAGAAAGAACTTTTTTGGACGGGGTTCACTTGTCAAAGTTTCAATTCACCCCGATTCATCGGTCCTTTCCAGGTTTTGGAAAGATGTGACTCCGTTGCATACCGGCGGGAATTACCAACAGTATTCACCGGTGTGTACGACATCTTCCATAATTCTCAGCTGAGGAAGTGTCTCAAGTGTTTAACCACCATTCAGCTGGGGAATATTGTGGAACTGAAACCAGATCTCACACATCAGGGGGGGACTGGTTCAGATCATCGACATAAAGGACCGAACAACACGCGATCATACGTTGTGGTTCTATAAAGTTTTATGGAGTAGTTACTCCAAGGTTGAAGCGACATGGGAGAGCGAAGGATTTCTTCGCAAATAAGGATTTTCATGAAGTGAAACTTGGTTTGATGGAAAGTACTCAGATAGCTGAATCCAACAAAATTTGGTTCACTCGATTTGGAGTTTCCTAGCAAAAGTTATGAGGATTTGAAGTTTGAATGAAATCTGAAAATCTGGAAAAGTTTAAATCACTGCGCGTGGGACCCGGGGCTACGTGTCAGCTCCTCATCGGTTGACACATGCGGCTACTGAGTCCTTCGCGTGCAGCCGCACCCGATCCGTGCCATAGCGGATCCCGGTTTTAAAATATCTGCCGCTGACAGCCGGGATCCACCCCTTCGTCTTCCTCCCGCCTGTTGCCAGCGCGCGCCCGCGCTCTCCGCTCGCCGGAGCAGGCTGTAGCTTCCGGACGGCCGTTCCCAGCCACCGTCCGAGCTAAAACTCGCCGCCAGTGCGTTTAGGACCGCGGGGAACACGATGGTGAGGTGCTTTGGGCCTGCCGATGACCGGAAGGTGGCCGGCGACGTGCAGCGGCCTCTGTTGAGGTTCGGCAGCTTCGGCCGGGGGTTCTAACCCGCCAAAACCTGTACCGATGAACTCTGCAGCACCAGTGCACCTCTAGGAATCTCGACAAGGCCTCAAAGGTGTTCAGAAATGGCTGGAAGGTTGTCGGCACCGTGTGACCAACCGTGTCCGCCATGAACGCCCTTGATCGAGCCTGAAATCCATCGCTCCTAGCCGGTTTCATGCAACGGATGCTAAAAGGAAAATGATCGCAGGCTAGTCCAGCGTCTATGTGCCAAGTTTGATGACAGAAGGAGGATCAGAGAGCGGGAATTGGAAGGAACCGTACCGGATGCTCGGGTTGAGGTTGCCGGAGCAAAATCTGGAAATTCCCGGTCGATGCTTCACGGTTGGCTCCACAAATTGGAGGAGAGCAGCACGGTGGCCGCGCGCTTCCGTTGCCACTCCTGCTGGGCCGTGAAAGTCCCTGTGAAACGCTGTCCACGAGCGCCCGATCACGTTCTTGAGCTCGGTTGTGGCGGACGGCGCTGATCACGTGAAAAGGAGGTCGACGCTTGGTGGTTTAGGCGTCGGGGAAGTAGAGGCTGGTCTCAGGGTGCTGTCTAGCCGCTCGGGGGAGGAGAGGGCGCGATGTTTCTGCGGTTTCTCGATTGAACAGAGAGGCGGAAGGCAGAGGAGCTCGGTGTTTGCACGCGAGGAGAAAGCAAGCGATGGTCGCTTCGACAGAGGGCGTGGAGCGCCTTAAGAAGGGCTCAGAACCGACCTGCGCTCGCGCGTGGGCGAGCAGCTGGTGGCGCGGCGGCTCCCCCTCGATGGCGCTCTCGGAGAAGGCCCGGCGACCCGAGTGCTGAAGTCTCAGTTGGTTGAATTGCTTCAGTGGCTGACATGTGGGCCCCATCTCCCTTTTAACCTCTGACCTTAACTCCCTCTTACTGTTGTAAACAGTAATCCCCCTTATACCCATGATGATTTGAATTATCTACCCCTGAGCCATTTGAATGGGATAGAATTCAAATTCGGTTTGGTTTGACTAAATTTCAGCACATATTCAGTTTGAAATTCAAATAAAGTTTGAATTTTCTAAACTTAGCTCATGTCAAGATCAACTCCAAATGGAGTGAAAATTGGTGTGTGAGCTCACAAAAATGTGCTGAGTAAAAATATGCTCCCACTTTTGAATTAATGGGATGAAAACAGTTTGAATTTGAATTTGAGTTCAAACCACCCTCTTTTTAGCTATACCCAAAAGGACTTCAAAAAGGTTTTGAATTTGGGTGAAACTTGGCATGAACATTGCTAGCAAGGTGTGAGTTTTTCATATGCCCAGCCCCTAGATGATGCCTGAGGAAAATGCCACTTTTGCATTGTGTAAGTTTGTTCTCTAATGATCATGTTGATGGTGGTTACTTGCTCTTTGAATGTGTTCATCAACTTTCTTCAAATGAAATGTGTGTGTGGTAATGAACACTTGAATATGTGCCAAAAACTTAGGCCCTTACATGGATCACCGACAGCCGCACAGTAAATTGAGTAATTTCGTGAGCCGGCGCGTAAACCCACAAAAGTATCGGTTTTATTTTCGTGTGCCGGCTCCGAAACCCACAAAAATATGTAGGGATCACCGACAGCCACACAGTAACTTGAGTATTTTCATGTGCCGGAGGTTGTACCCATGAAAATAACATCAATTTCCGTGTGCTCCCGACACCCACGAATGTAATGCATATATTTCTGTGTGCCGGTCCTTTTAATTTCGTGAGCCTCCGGCACCCACGGCATTTTATGTTGTTATTTTCGTGAGCTTGAGGTACCCACGACAATTTCATACCTTATTTTTGTGAGCCATTGAGGAACGCACAAAATTTGATATTATTTCATGTGTTTCTGTCTTGGCACACAAAACTATAAGTTATTTTTGTGAGCCAGTGCCGAAAACCACGAAATTAGGCTGTAATTTCGTGGGCTACCCTATGGCTCACGACAATACCTTTAATTTCATTGGGGCCTACGAAATTAAGTTTGGCCCACAAAAATGTATCATTTTCCTTTAGTGATTAAACCCATGTGCAAAGTTTACATGTGCAAGGACATATTTCAAAGTCCAGTTTTGAATCCAAATGTTCACTTAAATTCAAATGTGGCCATCTCAAACAAAGGATGCAAACTGTGGTTGTAAACTTCCCCTTTGCAGCAGCTAAATTAAAAGTTTGAATCCACATTTGAATTCTTGAGGTTCAAATTATTGGGATGGCAAAGTTTGAGCAAATTTGGAGGTACTTTGATTTGTATGTCAATGAGGCTTTGAATTTCCTTGAAATTTGAATTCAAATTGGAAACTGAAGTACACCTTGTTAATTTTACAAATGGATGTCAAAAATTGAACTCCTCGTGACTGAATTTTGCAACGGGCCAAATTTGGAGATATTTTGAGAGAGAAAAGAAATGGGGGACCCACTTGTCACTGAGAGCAGTAGACTCACACCGGAAGTAACTTGTTGCTCTGTTCTCTCTCGAACACTCGAGTCACCCAGCGTGCACCCCCGAGGGCAGTGTTACCACCACCTTCCGAGCGAACCCCGGCTTGTTTTCTTTTCCCTTATCGGCTCAAACCGGGAGCTCGTCACCTCACCAACCGCATCACCATAGCTGCTCATCCATTATCACATGTCCCTCGACGAAAACTCGTCTGCACGCGAAGTAAACTTTATCCATTGATTTGGACCACCTGCCAAATTTGTGAGGAATTTGAGAGCAACAAAGAACGATATGGAGGAGAGGCACAAGGTGGGACCTAGCTGTCTGTGAAATGAGCCACGGGCTTTGTTTTTCCTCTACCGAGCGCTTGACAGCAGCGGTATAGTGGCGCCAGCGTTTGCGCTCGATGCTTCCCAGCTGCTCCTATGTCGAATCGACTCGGTTGAGATTGACAAAAATATCTCCCGGATGGCCACACTGCTCGGCAACAACTCGCTCTCAGCTGCTCGGGCTCTCTCTCTCTCATGGTTGCCCTCTTGTGCACACACCTTTTCCCTCTGCTACCATGCACTCAATCAGAGCAACGGCGCCGGCTGTCTCGATGGTTCTCACGCTGAACTGAGCTCGGTTCCAGTGTTGCCGAAGCTTCCTTGACGTGCCCGAAGCAAGAATGAGGTGCTAACTCCAAGGGAACCCTGGGCCGAGCACGTTTTCTTCCTCGGTGTCGTGTGAAGCTGCCGCACCCAAGAACTCGTCTCCCGGCGGCCACAGCCCATCTTTCTTCGAGTTTTAAATGCCTAAAGGTTCGCCGATAAACCCTCATCCTTCCATGCAAACCCCGGAACCATTCCGTAGCTCGTCGTGCCGGAACCATTCCGCGTACGATTGGAACCATGGGAAGAGATCGGAAATTTCTTGCCATACGGTGCACCACTCATCACATAACTTATAAAAATATGTTTATACATTTGCGCGAGCTTAGAGGATCAAAAACAACCGAGAACCGTCGAGGAGAGCCACTGTTCTTCGAGTTTTCCGAACTTCGCCAGACATTTGACGTAGCCCGATGGTGAGGTCATACATCCGGCAAGTCTCATCGAGATCAGCATGTAATTCTGTGTTCTCCCTGGTGCAGTGGTGCTGTACAAGCAAACAGCGAAGTTTTTTGTGCATCACAGAGCCCTAGCTACATCGCCGGACATGCCGCAGCCACAGTCGCCGTTGAGCGTAGATTTCTGGCCATCCTCGGTACGAGTGAAGGTCGGCAGTGTGTTCCTCGCATGAAAATATGTAGTGGCGGCAAAAAATTTGCGAGTTCGGAGCGCCGGAACCTCCTCCCGGTGAGCTCTCAGGCGAGCTCGGCGGCGGGCCGGCGCGGGAGGCGGGATGAGAGGGGCCTGGCCTCGATCACGGGGCCGTGCCGCCTCGCCCGGGAATCGCATTGTGTGGTGCCATGTTATGCGGCACCCAACAGCACACAAATAAGGAAAACGGTATTACATAAGTCAAAAGCGGAAGCTTACAATTGTTCTTTGTAAATAATTTCCATAAAATAGCTACAGCGGAAGTCTATAAACAGCTCACGTCGAATAACTACGAAGCACCGAAAAGAGGTCCAGCCCGCGGACTCCTCTCGCTAGCAACACGAAGACATGGCAGTGGCTCGGTTCTCCAAGTGTGACATGACTTGGAAGTTCCCGAGTCTCACCAGACGACCTTATTTATAGCGTCGAGGTTTACCTGCAAAACCACTTATATAGCAAGAGTGAGCACAAAGGCTCAGCAAGGCTTAACCATCTCTCCTAAACCATGCAACTCTACATGAGAGTAACTTATGACCTAATCCTGTAATTTTGCGAAAAGACTCGCCTACGAGTTCATCCTTAACTTTCAGATTTTTAGCCATAATAGTAGTGACCTTGCGCCCAGCAACATTGGAACTCCACAATCAAACAAGAAACGCTTCATTCCAATGTTACTTGTCCCAAGGTGGAAAATAACTTTAGTTTGCTCTATCTCTACTTCAAACATGGTTTTCATGCAATTTACAATTATCATAACAGCATTTAAAGCTTTGCAAACTATTTCCACACAACTTGATTACTACGTCACAACACAGGGAGCAAGCGGTAATCAATAACCGCGATGGACGGTGATTCGAATCAAACACTACCCGTATAACTCGACACATACGCCCGCCTCTGAAGACCCAACTCTGGCGTCCTTCACTACGTTGTATGTGGCTACCTTTCGCAGGACACTAGACTGTAGAACCGGTCGCGCCGTCTCAGGCTCATAGGTCTAACGAGATGATGTGGTATGCCTCTACAACCTAGTGAACCTGGTACATCGTTTCCTGATTCCCATATGTCAGTAAGCATCCGGTACAGAACTCAATACCTGCTCCTGGGTGCCGCACACACATCGGTCCTTAACCGACCCAGGCAGAGCTACTCGACCAAGACCTCATCTTGTCGCTGCCTAACCCTCCTGCCCGGTCTCATCTTTGGGAAATGTAAACTTTAGTTTGCCCTCTTTTTCCATCTACACCCAGGAATCCCGTCTATAACTCGCGAGTAGATTCCAATTACTCGTCTTCTATCGGATGCCCTAGTCTATTTAGCATGGCCTTATTCTACAGTGATGACACAATTCTACCCTTGACCTTAGGGTTCATGTTTCGTTATGCAAGTGGAGTATCAAACATCCTTGACCTAATGCACATACAAACTTTGACCAATAGTAGTGAACAAAGGGAAAACTTTAAAAACAACTTAAGTGCAAACCGGGGCTTGCCTTGGTCTTGCAGGTGACTAAAGTCAGATGATTATGAAGTTAGTGGCTGATGATGACTTGAAGTTTAATCCCTGCCTTCTTGCTCCTTGATCCAAGCTCAACTTCTTCTTTACTTCTCCACGTTTAATCACTACACGTTATGAATATGCATACAGGTTTAATTATAAAACTTTTGCTAACCAGTGCTAAAAACAAGTTTAAAACTGGAACTCTGTTCAAGAATTTAAAATGACACTGGGGTGGTGGTTTGGATGTGTGTTTAAGTACTATCATCAAGTGAGAAGTAAGGTTCATCACTTGGGTGGTGATCACCTACTTGGTTGAACAGAACACTACTGATCCAGGGCTCCAATGGAGCTGGAAATTTTCTTGTGAGTTCCTTGTCACAAGAGAGTCCTCTGCACCAAAATTCAGAATATTTCACTAAGTAGATCACCCAGAACAATTCCCTAAGCATTTAGGCAAAAAGGAATTAATTCTTAATAAATTTGCACTTTCATGCAAATTCAAATGAACTACAATTTCAATAATAGTTCAAAGAGTATGCCTGAATTTTACTAGGATTTTTGGAGCTATGGAATGCCCAGAACTGAATTTCCAAGTTTTGGAAATTCTCTAAAAATGTTTCTGTATTCATTTGAATACAGAAATTTGAAATTAGAATTACCCTAACTAATTCAACTCCAAATGGGCTGAAACTTTTACAGGAGTCTCCTAATATCCTAAAGAATATTCTGGCAAAATTTGGGGAATTATGGATGAACCAAACCCCCTCTAGAATTCTTTTGCTGAAAAGATTTAAATAATTTTCCAGAATTTTCTATTGATTATCATACAAATTGGGTAGCATATTTGGATAGAGTTTTCCATCCTGAATCTAACTCAACTTGAATTACTAATTTTGGAGCTCCCTAGCAAAAGTTATGCAGTTCCAAAGTTTGAACTAAATCTGGAATTCAAATTAATTCGGGAAATGTTCAAACTCTGACGGTGGGTCCACACTACACGTGTCAGTCGCTGGAATCACGCCGCACGGGGCCACAGACCCGTTCCAGCGTTGTCACAGACTGATCCGAGGCCACAGAAAATCCCACTCCCTCGCAACAGAGACTGACGCGTGGGCCAGCCCCCGTCTTCGTCTTCCTCCGGCTCCCGCGCGACCCCGCCGCCGGGCTCGCCGGAAGGGGGTTGCGGTCCTCGGAACTCGTTGATTTTCGCTGCCACTGCATATTTTCGCGCAAGGAACATGTTGCCGGCCTTACCTCCGATCGAAGATGGCCGGTACCCTAGGCGCGACGGCAACAGCGGCTGTGGCAACTCCGGCAATGTCGCTAGGCCGTTATACCGCACTAGACACGTAGCCGTTTTCACGTACAGCACCACCGCACCGAGGAGAACACGGAACCAACTGCATATCTCGCTGAAACTCGCCGGAAGTATGACCTCACCGTCAGGCTAGGTCAAAATCCGGCGAAAATCGAAAAATTCGATATACAGCGGCTTTGCTCGATGGTCCTCGGTGGTTCTTGATCCTATTAACGCGCACGTAGGTGTGGAAGGTGTGTGCTACGTTGTGTGTGGAGGGGTTCCACGTGTGAGATGAATTCGCCGAGTTCCTTCCCTCGGCCATTATCGTATGTCGTCGGCAAAACTGAAATTCCGGCGAGCAAGGTCCATGACACGCAGCCAGGGTTGAGGTGAAGCGAGTAGTGTTGTCGGCGAACCTTTTTGCTTTTGCAACTCCAGAGGAGAGGCTCTGCGGTGGCCGGGCGACTGATTTTTGCAACAGGGGCTTCGCCCAGTGCCGTGGAGAGAAAATGAGCTCGACGCCGGGGTTCCCGTGGGTTTAGCAATGGTTCCTTGCGTCGGTCATGTTCAGGGATGGCTGGCGACGCTGTGGAGACGTTCAGCGTGGTGTGTAGCGGCGTGGAGCAGCCGGCCGATGTTGAACCGCTCGGGTGCACGCCTCTGGAGGAAAAGTTGCTCGGGGAGGCAGTATTCGAGTGAGAGAGGGCGCTGTCGCTGCGAGGGCCGTATAACCGATGCTGTGGTCGGCAGGGACAATTGAATCAATCTCAACCGAGGCGGTTCCTTCGTGGAGACAGCCGGGAAGCCACCGGTGCGCTCGCGCTGTCGCCGCTGTGCTGCTGTCGCACGCTCGGCAGAGGAGAAACAGAGACCGTGCTCCCTCTCACAGACAATTGGGCCCCACTGAACAGAAGACTTAAGGAGCAAGTCTATATGGCTCAATGGCAAGTGGGTCCACCCCTGCTCCTCCCTAAAAGATATTCTAAACTTTGGCACATTGCAAATTCAGCTATGAGGGATCCAAATTCAAAAGTCATTTTGCCATTTGACAATTTATGCCACAGTTTCAAATTTAAATTCAAATTTGGATGGAATTCACAAGTTCCTTTGATATTCATATCAAAGCACCTCCAAATTTGCTCCAAATTGGCCTCCTTCACAATTTGAACCTGGAGAGTTTGAATTTGCTCTCTGATCTTTGACTTGGTCATTGCAAATACAACTTTTTAAACAACAGATTGAATTTCCTCTTTTGAACAATGCACTTCTTCTTTATGAAGTGACCCTCTTAATTCAGACTGAATTCAAAGTTTTATTGCACATGCCAACACTTTAATGAGTAAACAAAAGTTTTTGTAAGTCCCATTTCTTGTATTCAAATTCAACTCTATTCATAGCTCAAGTTTTCTATTTACAAGTTTTGGGACTTTTACATTCCTCCCCCCTTAAAAAGAATCTCGTCCCGAGATTCATGATTAAGGACAAAGTGGAGAGGACAACTACTAAGTATAAGCTTCTAACAACTCCGGATGATTGTGTTGTAAATATTCCTCGCTTTCCCATGTAGCTTCCTCGGACGTGTGATTTTCCCATAGCACCTTGAAAAATCGCAGCGTCCGGTTTCTTGTTCCGTGAGTCTTCTCACCAATTATCCGGGTTGGATGCTCAACATAGGTGAGGTCCGGCTTTAAATCTGCTACGTCATCCGTGAGAATCTCCGTTGGAACTTTTACACACTTCCGCAACTGAGATATGTGGAATACGTTATGCACTCCGGCTAAGGCTGCCGGCAGCTCCAAACGGTATGCCACGGGTCCACACCTTCCAATGATGGCGAAGGGACCGATAAAATGTGGAGCTAATTTCCCTTTCACTCCGAATCGGTGAATGCCCTTCATAGGAGATACGTGGAGGTATATGTGGTCCCAAACTTGAAATTCCAGAGGACAACGCCTCTTATCCGCATAGCTCTTTTGTCTAGACTGAGCGGCTTTAAGATTTGCTTGAATAAGCTTTACTCGCTCTTCAGCCTCATTCACGAGATCAATCCCGTAAATAACCCTCTCGCCGGATTCACACCAGTTCAAGGGTGTGCGGCACTTCCGGTCTTAGAGAGCTTCATAAGGCGCCATTTTGATACTTGATTGATACCCGTCGTTATATGAGAACTCTGCCAACGGTAAGTGATCATCCCAGCTCTTACCGTGGTGGATGGCACATGCTCTCAGCGTATCTTCAAGTATTTGATTCACCCTATCAGTTTGCCCATCGGTTTGAGGGTGATACGCGGAGCTTCAAATCAGTTTGGTTCCCAAGGATGCGTGTAGCTGCTCCCAGAAACGAGCAACAAACAATGCGCCTCGATCGGAGATGATCGTCCGGGGAACTCCATGTAGGCACAAGATCCGTGCTATGTATAACTCCGCACACTGCTTGGCGGTGTATCTGGTATGCACGGGGATGAAGCATGCTGATTTGGTCAACCGGTCCACGATTACCCAAATCGAGTCATGGTGGTGGGAGGTCATCGTCAACCCAACGATGAAATCCATACTCAAGTCTTTCCACTTCCATGCCGGTATTTGTAGCGGTTGCAGCATACCTACTTCTTTACGTGGTCGGCCTTAATTCTTCGACACATATCACATTCTGAAACGTATTTTGCAACTTCACGTTTCATACATGTCCACCAAAACTTCTTCCGGAGGTCTTGGTACATTTTATTGCTGCCCGGGTGAATAGAAAATTTGGACAAGTGAGCCTCATCCAAAATTTTCTTCCGCAGCCTCATATCACGGGGTACGACTATCCGGTCCTTGAACCATAGGGTGTCTTCATCATCTAACCGGAAACATTTCATCTCCCCGTTCTTCAACCTCCTTTTGATATGAGCCATGCCCTTGTATTTCTTTTGGGCTCGCATAACCTCCTCTCTTATTGTGGGTATGAGAGCTAGATTATGCAGAGCTCCATATGGAACCAAGTAGAGACTTGGTTCTTCCTCTTCTGTCGGCGTAATGGTCAGGTTATGAATATGAGACTTCCGGCTAAGTGCATCGGCAACCACATTTGCCTTGCCCGGATGATAATGAATTTCAATCTCATAGTCCTTGATCAACTCCAACCATCGCCGTTGTCGCATATTCAACTCCTTCTGAGTGAATATGTACTTCAAACTTTTATGGTCGGTGTAGAGATGAACCAGATTTCCCAATAGGTAATGTCTCCACATCTTCAAAGCTAGTACCACGGCAGCAAGCTCGAGATCATGAGTTGGATAATGTTGCTCATGATTCCGTAATTGCCGTGATCCATATGCGACCACACGTCCTCCTTGCATGAGTACACAACCAAGTCCGATGCCGGACGCATCACAATAAACATCAAATGGCTTGGTTGTATCCGGTTGAGCTAGAACCGGGGCTGTCGTGAGGTGTTTCACCAACACTTGAAAAGCTTCCTCACATGGCTTGCTCCAATCATATTTGGCGCCCTTCTTCAGTAGCTCCGTCATAGGTTTGGAGATTTTTGAGAAGCTCGGGATGAACCTCTGCTAATATCCCGCCAAACCCAAGAAGCTACGAACTTCATGGACTGATGTTGGAGACTTCCATTTCAGCACTTGATCAATCTTGCTTGGATCAACAGCAATGCCTTCTGCTGAAATAATGTGCCCAAGAAATGGCACTTGGTTGATCCAGAATTCACATTTACTAAACTTTGCATAGAGTTTGTGATCTCTCAGTCGTTGGAGCACAATATGCAAATGTTTAGCATGTTCCTCTTCAGATTTGGAATAGACCAAAATGTCGTCGATGAATACCATGACGAACTGATCCAGCTCTGGCATGAACACCGAGTTAATGAGGTACATAAAGTGAGCCGGAGCATTGGTCAACCCAAATGACATGACAAGATACTCATAGAGTCCATATCTTGTCGAGAATGCTGTTTTCGGGACATCCTCCGCTCGGATATTAATTTGATGATATCCCGACCTTAAGTCCATCTTGGAGAAGACTTTAGCACCCACTAGTTGATCGAATAGAATATCAATTCTGGGTAGTGGATACTTGTTATTTATTGTCACAGCATTCGAAGGACGATAATCGACGCACAGCCTCAGCGTCTCATCCTTTTTCTTCATAAATAAAGCTGAGGAACCCCATGGTGATGAACTTGGACGAATAAACCCCTTGTCCATCAGATCTTTGAGTTGCTCCTTCAGCTCGGCTAATTCATTCGGAGCCATTTTGTATGGTCTCCGAGAGATCGGCGTGGTTCCCGGTATCAACTCTATTTTGAACTCCACCTCGCGCTCAGGTGGTAGGCCTGGAAGATCTTTGGGAAACACGTCCGGGTATTCATGGACTACCGGAATGTCTTCTAACTTGCACGCCTCGGCATTACATACTTCCGGGTCTTTGGAAACCGCTTCGACGAGATACAATGTTTGACGTCCGTGAAGTGGAGAGTCCAAGTGAACACTCCTGTTCTCGATGTCCAGAACAGCCTTATGGAAAGTCAACCATGATATTCCCAATATGGTATTGATCCCTTGGTCTTCGAGAATGATGAGGGTGGTAGGATAAATTTTTCCACCCAAACAAAGTGGTGCTCGAGAAACGACCTCATTAGTTGATATGTCTCCACCTGGCGAATGAATAAGGTATGAACCTTTTGTGACAGTGGTGGAGATCTGATCCCGGATTACCGTTGCCTGGCTAATGAAGTTATGTGTTGCACCGGAGTCGAATAAAATGACAACCGGCTTGTCATTTAAAGTGAATCTGCCAGCAAGAACAGGTCCTCCCTTTGGCAGATCATCGACTGACACATAATTAACTGTCCCCACTTTGGACATAGCTTTTCTTGGCTGCCCAAGATCACTCTGTGGAACTGGACCCGCGGACACAATGTTGCTGCTCAGTTCAGTTGCTTCATTGACGGTTAGTTCATTGTCAATATGAAGCGGGACAGCACTTGGTTCAGCTGAGAAATCACCTTGTCCATCTTCAACCTCTTGAGGGAAAAAGTATTCTGGTGCACCTTGTTGATACTGAGGTGCATAAGAAATAAGTTGCTGCTGCGGTGGAGGTGAATAAAACCTCTGTGGAGTAGAAGAGTCGTCACACTCCCAGAACGATTGCACCTCTTGTGGAATCTCTCTACCGGAAGGTGAACGGATTACCAACCGATACTTCTGAGGCAGACGATTGTCTTCATCCTGTGATGAGTCCCTCTCCCTCTTTTCTTTGAGGTAGAGGTTGGAATAATATTCTTGAGCGATAGCACAGCTCACAAACTCATCAAAATTCTCTTGGCTAACTTGAGCCAATTCACATCGCAGCCTAGCAGTCAGCCCTCGATAAAAATGATAACCCCTCATGGATGGTGATTTCACATAGTCAGGGACATATTGAGCTAAGCGATTGAATTCTTCGCATACTCAATAACACTCATGTCCCCTTGCTTCAGACTCCAGAACTCATCCAGAATGGTTTGCATTATGCCTGCAGGGATGAAACGAGCATGAAATGCAGCCTAGAACTCCGCCCATGTTACACGATGCCCTGCTGGTTGGACAGCAAGGTACTCTGCCCACCATGCTCCAGCAAAGCCGTGAAGCTGCTGAGCGGCATATAGAGTCTTCGAGAATTCATCACATTGGATCAACCAAAACTTGGACTCAATGACACGCAACCAGTGATTTGCTTCACAATGGTCAGCCGCCTCAGAGAATACCGGCGGTTGTGTCGCCAAGAAATCCAGATAGGTGCTTGGGGTTGGCATGTGATGTTGAGCTTCTCGATCTATGCCTTGCTGAACTAGAGTTTGGAGAGTTTCATTCATTTTGGCCATAATTTCCGCCAATCTGGTTGGCGATGGCTCTTGTGATGAAGTCGAGTCATTCCCACCTCGACTTGAACCTCAAATCTCCATTTGAGAATGTGTGCGTACCATACTGCATGAAACAAAATTTTGAGTCAATCAAAATTCTATCTCAGTAGTAAATAAAGGTAAGCAAAACATGAACATGTCATGAACTTTATGAAAGCATAACCACATTCATGTTTAAACAAATCTTAAGTACGCTTAACTAATCAGCGGGACTACCCTGACCAGTTCACACAAACTCCAAATTTTACTCAAGTTATCAACAGATTCTTGACTTGAGTTCAATACCAAAGTTTTAGTAAACTTTAGTAGCTTTCCAACAAGTACTTATGTGCTCCTTAAGAATTTTTCTACAGGAAGTTATGGCTTTAAAACAGAAAGGTCCCGAGAGGTTTTTTTGCTACTGTCCTGGTTCTGAACAGTTTGCCTTCAACTGGACTTTTCACCCACTTAACGTGTGATTTTGCTCTGGAGGTCTACACAGAAGTTGTAGAGTACTTGAAAATCTTTCCAGAACTGTATCGTACACCTTAATTGGTTAAATATACTCAGAGTTATGCTCCGTTAAAATCCAGCAAGAATTCCTGCCAGAAACAGAGCACTCTGTTTTTGAAAACTTTGACACCTAATTATACTCTCATTTGAATCTTAGCCCAAAATAAGAGTTCAGTAACTAATGTTTGTTTCAAACTTCCATTTTTAGTTGAAATTTAGCTCATGAATCATTTCTTCATAGGGAAGAGGTTATTCAGTTTAGTACGGTGATGATGCACCGTAAGAATCATGTCGGTACTACGTTACCTCACCAAAGAAAATCCTAAACCGGATTATACCGGCATATCCGTTTTATCAGTGGCACTGAGACGGTATCTCGCACACGTGTACTACACGGGATACGTACGTGGTTAGTACCTGCAGAAAAACACCCAATAGTGGTGCACTCAAAGGTTGTTTCATTTCAGGCAGTTCCAAAATTGAAAGTAAATACAAACGCCCGTATCATTGTCATACGGCCGTCCTTGAGTTAAGTCACGTCTCAAGGTACGTGATCGTGTTTCAACACCACACGACGGGGAAACTGAGTATATCATAAACGGGTCATCACGGTTGGGAATATTATCAAACCAACGGATACCACCTACTGCCATGCAGGGCACGCCGATGGCATGCGCTGCGTATGTCCTCCTGGGCTATTTCTAGAAGAACACACTATCGCGTTACAGACCACAAGATGGGGTATCCACTTACTTGCCTAATGCATGCTAGGGATCAGCGTTTCATATGAACTCAGGAACATGAAGAGTCCAAGAGTTTCATATTGACGTCTCACACAAAGCTGTGAGACCTATCCCTGAACCACTTTCCTCGTCAGGGGAGCTAACTGAAATTGAACCGCTTTCGGGGGCGTTCCTTACCATTCTTACCTGAGCGTAGGTGCGTCGTTACATAATAAAAACTCAGAATTAAAACACATATGTTAGTCTTGCCACTTTAAGTAACTACACTACTATAGTCCTTATGTGGGCCTAATATTGTTTCCTCACCGTATCCTAAGTTTTTGTCGTAATACTATACTTATTCTGTGCGCTATTACCAATGCGGCTCTGATACCACGCTGAGAGGGGCCCGGCCTCGATCACGGGGCCATGCCGCCTCGCCCTGGAATCGCATTGGGTGGTGCCGTGTTATGCGGCACCCAACAGCACACAAATAAGGAAAACGGTATTACATAAGTCAAAAGCGGAAGATTACAATTGTTCTTTGTAAATAATTTCCATAAAATAGCTACAGCGGAAGTCTATAAACAGCTCACGTTGAATAACTACGAAACACCAAGAAGAGGTCCAGCCCGCGGACTCCTCTCGCTAGCAACACGAAGACATGGCAGCGGCTCGGTTCTCCAAGTGTGACATGACTCGGAAGTTCCCAAGTCTCACCGGACAACTTTCTTTATAGAGTCGAGGTTTACCTGCAAAACCACTTATATAGCAAGAGTGAGCACAAAGGCTCAGCAAGACTTAACCGTCTCTCCTAAAGCATGCAACTCTACATGAGAGTAACTTATGACCTAATCCTGTAATTTTGCCAAAAGACTCGCCTACGAGTTCATCCTTAACTTTCAGATTTTTAGCCATAATTGTAGTGACCTTGCGCCCAGCAACATTGGAACTCCACAATCAAACAAGAAACGCTTCATTCCAATGTTACTTGTCCCGAGGTGGAAAATAACTTTAGTTTGCTCTATCTCTACTTTAAACATGGTTTTCATGCAATTTACAATTATCCTAACAGCATTTAAGGCTTTGCAAACTATTTCCACACAACTTGATTACTACGTCACAACACAGGGAAGCGGTAATCAATAACCGCAATGGACGGTGATTCGAATCAAACACTACCCGGATAACTCGACACATACGCCCGCCTCTGAAGACCCAACTCTGGCGTCCTTCATTACGTCGTATGTGGCTACCTTTCGCAGGACACTAGACTGTAGAACCGGTCGCGCCGTCTCGGGCTCATAGGTCTAAGGAGACGATGTGTTATGCCTCTAATACCCAATGAATTTGGTACATCGGTTTCCTGATTCCCATATGTCAGTAAGCATCCGGTACACAACTCAATACCTGCTCCTGGGTGCCGCACACGCATCGGTTCTTAACCGACCCAGGCAGAGCTACTCGACCAAGACATCGTGTTGTCGCTGCCTAAACCTCCTGCCCGGTCTCATCTTTGGGAAATGTAAACTTTAGTTTGCCCTCTTTTTCCATCTACACCCAGGTAATCCCGTCTATAACTCGCGAGTAGATTCCAACTACTCGTCTTCTACCGGATGCCCTAGTCTATTTAGCATGGCCTTATTCTACAGCGATGACACAATTCTACCCTTGACCTTAGGGTTCATGTTTCGTTATGCAAGTGGAGTATCAAACATCCTTGACCTAATGCACATACAAACTTCGACCAATAGTAGTGAACAAAGGGAAAACTTTAAAAACAACTTAAGTTTAAACCGGGGCTTGCCTTGGTCTTGCAGGTGACTAAAGTCAGATGATTATGAAGTTAGTTGCTGATGATGACTTGAAGCTTAATCCCTGCCTTCTTGCTCCTTGATCCAAGCTCAACTTCTTCTTTACTTCTCCACGTTTAATCACTACACGTTATGAATATGCATACAGGTTTAATTATAAAACTTTTGCTAACCAGTGCTAAAAACAAGTTTAAAACTGGAACTCTGTTCAAGAATTTAAAATGACACTGGGGTGGTGGTTTGGATGTGTGTTTAAGTACTATCATCAAGTGAGAAGTGAGGTTCATCACTTGGGTGGTGATCACCTACTTGGTTGAACAGAACACTACTGATCCAGGGCTCCAATGGAGCTGGAAATTTTCTTGTGAGTTACTTGTCACAAGAAAGTCCTCTGGACCAAAATTCAGAATATTTCACTAAGTATATCACCCAGAACAATTCCCTAAGCATTTAGGCAAAAAGGAATTAATTCTGAATAAATTTGCACTTTCATGCAAATTCAAATGAACTACAATTTCAATCATAGTTCAAAGAGTATGCCTGAAGTTTCCTAGGATTTTGGAGCTATGGAATGCCCAGAACTGAATTTCCAAGTTTTGGAAATTCTCTAAAAATATTTCTGTATTCATTTGAATACAAAAATTTGAAATTAGAATTACCCTAACTAATTCAACTCCAAATGGGCTGAAACTTTTACAGGAGTCTCCTAATATCCTAAAGAATATTCTGGCAAAATTTGGGGAATTTTGGATGAACCAAACTCCTTCAAGAATTCTTTTGCTGAAAAGATTTAAAGAATTTTCCAGAATTTTCTGTTGATTATCATACAAATTGGGTTGCATATTTGGATAGAGTTTTCCATCCTGAATCTAACCCAATTTTAATTACTAATTTTGGAGCTCCCTAGCAAAAGTTATGCAGTTCCAAAGTTTGAACTAAATCTGGAATTCAAATTAATTCGGGAAATGTTCAAACTCTGACGGTGGGTCCACCCTACACGTGTCAGTCGCTGGAATCACGCCGCACGGTGCCACAGACCCGTTCCCGCGTTGTCACAGACTGATCCGAGGCCACAGAAAATCCCACTCCCTCGCAACAGAGACTGACGCGTGGGCCAGCCTCTGTCTTCGTCTTCCTCCGGCTCCCGCGCGACCCCGCCGCCAGGCTCGCCGGAGACCTCGCTGGAAGGGGGTTCCGGTCCTCGGAACTCATTGATTTTCGCCGCCACTGCATATTTTTGTGCGAGGAACACGTTGCCGGCCTTACCTCCGATCGAAGATGGCCGGAACCCTAGGCGCGACGGCAACAGCGGCTGTGGCAACTCCGGCGATGTCGCTAGGGCGTTATACCGCACTAGACACGTAGCCGTTTTCGCGTACAGCACCACCGCACCGAGGAGAACACGGAACCAACTGCCTATCTCGCTGAAACTCGCCGGAAGTATGACCTCACCGTCGGGCTAGGTCAAAATCCGGCGAAAATCGAAAAATTCGATATACAACGGCTTTGCTCGATGGTCCTCGGTGGTTCTTGATCCTATGAACGCGCATGGAGGTGTGGAAGGTGTGTGCTATGTTGTGTGTGGAGGGGTTCGACGTGTGAGACGAATTCGCCGAGTTCCTTCCCTCGGCCATTATCGTATGTCGTCGGCAAAACTGAAATTCCGGCGAGCACGGTCCATGACACGCAGCCAGGGTTGCGGTGAAGCGAGTAGGGTTGTCGGCGAACCTTTTTGCTTTTGCAACTCGAGAGGAAAGGCTCTGTGGTGGCCGGGTGATGGATATTTGCAACGGCGGCTTCGTCCGGTGCCGTGGAGAGAAAATGAGCTCGACGCCGGGGTTCCCGTGGGTTTAGCACCGGTTCCTTGCGCCGGTCACGTTCAGGGAGGGCTGGCGACGCTGTGGAGACGTTCAGCGGTGTGTAGCGGCGTGGAGCATCTGGCCGACGTTGAACCGCTCGGGTGCATGCCGCCGGAGGAAAAGTTGCTCGGGGAGGCAGTATTCGAGTGAGAGAGGGCGCTGTCGCAGCGAGGGCCGTATAACCGATGCTGTGGTCGGCAGGGATGATTGAATCAATCTCAACCGAGGCGGTTCCTTCGTGGAGACAGCCGGAAAGCAACCGGTGCGCGTGCGCTGTCGCCGCTGTGCTGCTGTCGCACGCTCGGCAGAGGAGAAACATAGACCGTGCTCCCTCTCACAGACAAATGGGCCCCACTGAACAGAAGACTTAAGGAGCAAGTCTATATGGCTCAATGGCAAGTGGGTCCACCCCTGCTCCTCCCTAAAAGATCTTCTAAACTTTGGCACATTGCAAATTAAGCTATGAGGGATCCAAATTCAAAAGTCATTTTGCCATTTGACAATTTATGCCACAGTTTCAAATTTAAATTCAAATTTGGATGGAATTCACAAGTTCCTTTGATATTCATATCAAAGCACCTCCAAATTGGCCTCCTTCACAATTTGAACCTGGAGAGTTTGAATTTGCCCTCTGATCTTTGAGTTGGTCATTGCAAATACAACTTTTTAAACAACAGATTGAATTTCCTCTTTTGAACAATGCACTTCTTCTTTTTGAAGTGACCCTCTTAATTCAGACTGAATTCAAAGTTTTATTGCACATGCCAACACTTTCATGAGTAAAAAAAAGTTTTTGTAAGTCCCATTTCTTGTATTCAAGCTCAACTCTATTCATAGCTCAAGTTTTCTATTTACAAGTTTTGGGACTTTTATAAGGGAGGTAGGAGATGACGGGGCTTGCCCACACGTCAGTCGCTGTTGCGGGGAAGTTCAATCTTCTGTGGCACCGGATCCAATTGAGTCTGCGTGAGGGAGTCTCTGTGGCCACGTGAGTTCATCTCTCTGGTGGCGCCACATCACCCCGGACCCGCTGTCAGAGTTTTTAAAATTTTCCCGGTTTATTTGAATTCATAGATTTAATTCAAATTTTAGAACCTCATAACATTTTCTAGGAAACTCCAAGTTGGGTGATTCAAATTGGGTTAGATTCAGCTTGGAACGATCTATCCAAATGTTCAACCCAATTTGTACGAAAGTCAATAATAAAGTCTGGAAAATTCTTTGAATATTTTCAGTAAAAGAATTTTGGGGGGAGTTTGGTTCATCCAAAAATCCCCATATTTTGCCAGAATAATCCTTAGGATATTATTAACTCCTGCTATATTTTCAGATCATTTGGAATTTATTTGAGTATGAAAATTCAGTTTACCAGCTGCTGTGTCCAAAAAGTCCAGAAACTTTTCAGAGTTAATTCATACTTTGGAAAATCCACTCTGGGCAATTCCTACCTCCAAAATTCCTAGGAAAGTTCATGCAAGATCCCTATGCTATGTTTGAAATTGTGGTTCACTTGAATTTTCATGAAAGTGCAAAATTATTCAGAATTAATTTCTTTTTGCCTAAATACTTACAGAATTGTTCTAGATGAAATACTCATTAAACAATTTTGAATTTTAGTCCAGAATGTCTTCTTGTGACAAGGAACTCACAGGAAAATTCTCAGATTATTTTGAGATCTCGGTAAGTATGTTTCTATATACCATTCTCAGGAGAAAGTGCAACAATTAGGAAAAACCCCTTTAGCACTTGATCCCTTTCCTAAATCTCGCTTCATCCACTAGGATCATCTCACTTCCAACCTAGAAACAGAATCCTAAGTTTATCATGTCATTAGGCCTTGATGGAAAAATATTTACAATGTAATACATATGCATGTTCATAACGTGTAGTGATTAACGTGGAGAAGATGGAAGAAAGCAAAGCGTGGATCAAAGAGCAAGAAGAGCAGTGATTAAGCTTCAAGTCATCAGCAACTAATTGCATAATTATCTTACTTTAGTCACCTGCAAAACAAAGGCATGCTCCGGTTTACATTTAAGTTGTTTTATAAAGTTTTTACTTCGTTCACTACTATGGTTTAAAGTTTGTATGTGCATTAGGTCAGGAGTGAGTTATACTCCAAATGCACGTGAGCTATATTCGGAATCACACGGGTATGGTTTAAAGAAGCAAACTAAAGTTTATTTTTCCAAAGATGAGACTGGGCAGAGAGTATTGGCAGAGACAACACGAGGTCTTGGTCGAGTAGCTCTGCCTGTGTCGGTTAAAGACCGTTCTCGTGTGCGGCCCCGCTGAGCAAGTATTGATTTGTGTACACGATGCTTACTGGTATATGGGACCCAGGAAACCGATGAACCAGGTTAACTGGATTGTAGAGGCATATCACATCTTCTTGTTAGACCTATGATCCCGAGATGGCGTGATCGGTTCTACAGTAGGGTGTCCTGCGAAAGGTTGCCATATACGATGTAAAGAAGGACACCAGATTTGGGTCTTCAGAGGCGGGCGTATGTGTCAAGTAAGTCAGGCAGTGTTTGATTCGAATAACTGTCCATCGCGGATATGAGTACCGCTTGCTCACTGTGTTGTGACGTAGTAATCAAAGTTGCGTGATAACAGTTTACAAGTATTATATGCTTTTATGATAATTGGAATTGCTTGAAAAACATGTATGAAGTAGTGATAGAGCAAATTAAAGTTATTTTCCATCTTGAGACAAGTAACATTGGAATGAAGCGTTTCTTAATTGATTGTGGAGTTCCAATATTGCTCGGCGCAAGGTCATTACTGTGATGGCAAAAATCTGAAAGTTAAGGATGAACATGTAGGCGAGTCTTTATGCAACTTACTTGTTTATGTCTTACGTTACCTTCATGTAGAGTTGCATGCCTTAGGAGAGACGGTTAAGTCTTGCTGAGCCTTTGTGCTCACTCTTGCAGAGTTGTTGTGTTGCAGGTAATCAGCCGTATACCGTGAAGGCTTAAGCATGACAGCGCCATTCTTGGCTGCATGGTCACAAGAAACCCTGCTTGCCGCTGAATATCTTCCCTGCTGCTAGAAAGTGTTATCCTCGGGCAGGATAACTTTTTGCTGCTTAGCTAGGTTCGTGAGATTGATCACAGTTGTAATTCCGCTGCAACTCTGATTTTATATTCCACTGCTGTACATTATAGTGTACATTATTATTTGTAAAACAGATCTCTTGTTTAATACACACTTGTGTATGTCTTGGATTCATTTCTGTGTGTGCTAGTTGGTGTCGCCCAACACGGCACCAACCAATGCGATTCCTGGAATGTCGGGCCGTCCGGCCCCCACAAAACCGGGGCTTGCCTTATTGTTGATCCCAACTAATGTTTCTGTCAATAGAATCAAGTCAGCGGCCTCCGAAGTCTTCTCGAGAAATGCCTCTATCGCAATGATCAATAAAAGAATGTGTCATATTATAAATTAATGTGATATATACAACTACAAAACCAAATTATATGAAGACAGATGGTTCCGTGGTCAAATTTTTGTAGGAGCTTTCTAAACTCATGATATGAAATTTTTTTAGAGTTTTCTGATAAAGGAATAGGCCACATTAATTCGTGGAAGATTCAACCTACAATGGTTTATAGGAAAATAATTCAGACTTTCTCAAATTGAAGAATCTGATATTCTAATAGGTCTGGACCTAAGGTTTCCTGAAAAATTTGTTTCAAATTTTTGTAAGATTTCTGCTAGTCAGAATTGCTTGTGGAAACCCAATCTATATTTCTGGAAATTATTGCTGTGGTTTTTCAACTAATTTATTTAACCCTGAGATAACCTAGTGATCAAACCACCTTAATCAGCTCCAAAAATCCTAAGATTTGTACTGAGGATCAGGAACTAGGTGAAGGATTTTATGAACAAAAATGGGAATGTTTCATAAAGAATTATTCCTGGAATTAATCCCTAAATGAGTAACTAAAAAGGCTTCTACAGAAAATACTGGGCATTTTCATAGCATGTAATTTGCCTCTATGCAAAGTACTCTTTATGGGGTTTCCAACAAAATTTGTCTCACCCTTTTTTGAGTTTCCTACACAAAGTTATGGGCTCCCAAAGGTTAGACAATTTCTGGATTTATTTTCGCACAGAGAAACTTCATCACAGCTGCCAGTGGGCCCCCTGGTCAATCGTCTTCAACCTCCCGCCGAGTGCTCTCACCACAGGACAGAGTGATGGCGCGCATCGTTCTTTGCCTAGGGTGGATCATTTTCATTGAGTTTTCGCCCTACACGATCCTCAGAACATGGCGCAGCCGCCGGGCAAGGTTGTGCAATGTGACACCACAAGGAAATGGGTCGGCACCAGCGGCGGCGGTCGGCGGCGAGGCGCCTGTGACACACTCAATTTTGTATCTATGCATGCATACATAATTCATATAGAGAAACATTTTAAAAGAAGTAGAAACGGAGAAAGAATCAGAAAGATAATTGAAAAGAGCCAAATCCAGTTCGCCGAAGAGCGCTGTAGACACTTCCCGCGGCCTGCTGGCCACGTGGCGCTTTCGGAGCTCATCCCTGTGGAGGGGGTGAGGTCCGGCACCGTTGGCCACGTGGCAGGCTAGGAGCTTGCCTCTGCGGAAGGGGGCGAGGTCCGGCCCGCTGGACACGTGTTGGATCGAAGTACACGTGTAAAGCTACCAGAGAGGGGGTGAATGGTAGATAAAAAGTTTTCAGCGGAAGCAACAAAACACCCCTCAGCAGAAAACCAATCTGTTAAAGAAACCGTGTGTGCAACTAATATAAACGTGTTCAACTGTGACAAAACTAGTATAGATTGTAGATAATCAAGTCACAAAGACGTCACAACAAGAATCATGAAAATCCGTTGAGAGAAACTCAAGTTACGATCGAAAGATCGAACAAAGGTCAATCTGTCCTACCCGAGAAAAACAGTTCTGGAATACTGCAAAGAAACTCGTGTAGATCAGAAACCACAAATTCAATGACCGTGAAATTTTCACAGATGATAGATAATCAAGTTTTGAAGACAACCAAAAAAGAATCACATCAATTGGATCGGTAAAACTCGAGTTATGATAAAACCACCGAAGCAAGGTAGTGCTGAACAGAAACTCGACGAGAAAAACTTGTCTGAAACAAGTCGGACGAACAAGGCACAAAAGTTCCTTTAGAATACGAATTTTATTTATCAAAGCATAAGAGGAACAGCCCCAAAGTCGTGCACCATGAGCTCTGGCCTCCCTTTCTTATATAACCAGCCCGAAGGCCAACTCAACTCAAACTAAGACTCCTACTCCTACTTGGATTCAAACTGTAACTTTCCAATACTGCTTAGGACTCTTCTATACGCAAATAGAAGCAAGCTTAAGACTTTCAAACACCTTAGGAACGTATCCCACATTCCTAAAATAACTCAAATTCGTGACCCACACGGATTCCTATCATAACCAACTCAAAACTTTCCATATTTGAGTTAAACACGACTCAGCCGCAGCCTGAGTCCATAACCTAGTCGGTCGGACCTTTCCGACCAATTCTTTACGTCCACATCTCTTCATCACGCCTTGGAACAATGCAGCCACGTCCATGCACTCCTTGCACATGTGCAAACATCTTCCAACGACGTCCAAGATACCTTCATATGCATTGTTCTTGATTCAAACATACTGCGCAACCTCCCGATCAACTCAACCACAATTCCTCCCGAACTTGGTTGTTGAACCTCATCTTCTCCCTAATACTAGTTCAATGGATCCCGTCACCAGCCATGTCTTCAACTCAAGCAACACCTGCACATGAATAAACAACCAATACTTCTGAGCACAAGTCCTCGACTTGACTCTCGTTAGTTTCGAAACTACAACATCTTACGTGAGCACCTCACATAAGCATGTTGTAAACCATAGCAAAATGATATCAGCCATAACCACCAAAACACACCAAAAACTTAGTAAAATAATACTAAGCAAACTTTCCATAAGAGTAAAGCAAGTTCGAAACATTGCAAGTTAAAAGTAGAACCATTGCAATCAAGCACCGAACCTTACCAAAGCTAACTGGACCTTGAACCGGAGCTTACCAAAGCTACTCGGACCTAGCACCGGAGCTTACTAAAGCTTAGTCGGACCTAGCACGGAACTTACCAAAGCTAGTTTGACTTAGCACCGGAGCTAGCAAAAACAAGTCGGATCTAGCCAAAATAAGTCAGACCTAGACAAAGCAAGTCGGACCTTACGTCGGACCTTGCCGGACCTACCCAAAACAAGTCGGACCTATCGTCGGACCTTGCAGGAGCTCGGACCTAGAGTCGGGCCTTGTTAAAAATGTGTTTTGGTAGTATTCAAAACTTTTATCGTCAAAGCCAATGTATTCAGCACACATAGCTCTCACAGCACGTGTTGCCTCCGGGGCTTGTCGCTGCAGAACAGCGAGGTTCAACCCCGCGGGACACGTGTCGCCTTCGGAGCTAGTCTCTACGGAGAAGGAAGGCCCTACCCCGGGGGACACATGTCACCCTCGGAGCTCGCCTCCGAGAGGTCCGGTCCCAATGGACACGTATCGTCCTCGGAGCTCACCTCCTAAGAGAAGGGAGGTCCGACACTACGGGACACGTGTCATCCTCGGAGCTCACTTCCGAGGAGAAGGGAGTTTTGACGCTGTTGGACACATGTAGACCCCGGAGCTCGTCTCTGAGGAGAAAGGAAGTTCGGCGCTGCTGGACACGTGGCACTCTCGGAGCTCGCCTCTGAGGAGAGAGGAGGTCCGGAACTGACACGTGGCGCCACTAGAGCTCGCCTCTGTAGAGAGGGGAGGCCCGCCCGCCAGATACGTGGTGCACCCGGAGCTTGTCTCTGCAGAAAAGGGAGGCCAGGCCCCCGCTGGACACGTGGATCCTCTGGAGCTTATCCTTGTGGGAGGACAAGATTCTTAAGCGGTTTTTTTCCTGTGCGCACGGGAATACCCGGTACTGAGGAAAACGACACGAATTCTACATTGCTACCGCACCAAATCAATCGAAGATAAGTTGTTAAGATCCAAAAACAAGTTAAATAGGACTTTTATTTGAAATCCAATCAGAGTAGGACTCTTCTTTTCTTCTTATAAATAGAACCCCAAACCTCTGGCCGCAACCCACGTACCTATTTTTCCACCTCCCGAGTCGACGACTTGGAGGCCCTAGGCCCCAACTCGCCGAGTTGGACCACCACCACCCTTCGCCGGAGTTCAGTCACCGGTGAGACCGCCGACGAGCCCCGTCACGCTCGCCGTCGCCGGAAGAGAGCCGACGATCTGTCCTGCTGCCATTGTTAGGAGGAAGGCCGAGGTAGGTCTACGTTACCACCTCATGACATCATAACGGTTTCTATGCATCTGATTCTTTGAATGGAAGCTTTTCATGTGGACAGATCGCGTGTTGATCGGTTTTTTGACGGTGGAATTGATCTAGATCTTGAGTCAAGATCATCACCACGTACACACTTGATCCTTACACCCCTGTTCATCATAAAACCCCATGCAGAGAAATTAAAACATGCAAGAACACGTACAAACTGGTTAATGAAACTGCATCATAGGATTAGCATGCATTGCATCTTGAAGTAAAGTTCTGCATGATGATTGATTGCTGTGAATTTTGTATATGCGTGGTCGTGAGTAGAAGGACAAGCTCAAGGAGCTATCTACGAGGGACTACAGCACCAAGAATTTGAGACACGTGAGCAACAAAAGCCACAAGAACAAGGCAACTGCCCCTTGACCATATTGATCCCATGTTTTGAAACTGTTTTGTTTGCGAAAACTGAGTATGCTTGAGTCAACTTGATGGGAAAACCCTTTCATAGGAGTTTACTAGTTTTGTTAACCACCCTTGTCGCAGGGATAGTTGATGAGTCGGGTATGGTCGTTTTTTCTTTTTGCTTCGCCTAAGTCCATGGGGTATGGGAAGCGAGATAGGTTGTGTCTAGCTACTGCACTCATTGTAACAATGATAATAAGAACTTGATGTTGATAATGAACATGAATCGGGGGAGATCTAGACAAGCTTGGTTCGTGGATGAGGTAGAATGAGATGGTGGTTTACTTGCCGTAGATCTAAGGACCGGTTCATGCAAGCACATGCCAGGAAAATAGTGCCACCACAAGGCACTAATTAGGTAAGTTGCTAGATTTTTATGGACCGTGGAAGGTGCGGGGAATGTGAGTCGAGAGAGGACTGCCCTGGGAACTGCATGGCACAAGAGGGGGCCCGTAGGTGGGAGAATGGTGATTCGAGCCTACTGGTGAAACCTTAGTGAGTCCATACATCTAGTATTCCCTTTGTAAAGGTTATTTTGTGATCTCTTGGCCATACACCAACAGTTGTGTACTGGTATAATGGAGGTTCTGCAGTCGCCGACGGGTGACAAAATCACAAACTTGTGGGTAAAGTGGTGCCACCTCTTAAGAGTGTAAAACTATCATGATAGCCATCCTTACGGTCACAACTGCCTGGCCAACTCACATGATTAGATGGGATGGTTATTGGGATGGTCATTTGGAGGTTAATCGGTATGGATGTTTATTGGTATGGTTATAGTTGGGTCTTTTGGTATTGGTTTCGGGACTGTTGAGTCATGACAACGAGTTTTGGTTCGGTTATATGATCATGAGATGGTTATTATGAACTTGAGAAAGAGTTGAGAAAGATTTATGGTGGCATGAGACATGGAAAGTGGTGAAATATGAAGGAGGTATGTTGATGTTTTAATTGGATTTATGTTGGGATTCAATTCACTTAAAGATAGTTGCTGTTTTTATCATGGTTGTGAAACAAAGTTTGCTTTTTGCAATGAGCCTTTTTATTCCTACCTTGATGTAAGCTACATGTCATAATTTTTCCGCACTTGCTGAGTACGACATGTACTCACCCTTGCATTATCATACAACACATCAGCAACAGGAGAGGAGTACTTCGAAGATCATGTGGAGTATTAGGCGTGCGAACTACCGTCAACTTGCCTGTGGGGATGGAGTTGAAGATAGAGACGCCGCCGTGCTTAGTTTGCTTCCGCTATAGTTTAGAAGACTTCCGCTGCTAGAATGAGTTAGAGACTTCCGCTGCAAGAATAAGTTAGAGAATGATGTAATAAAGTACTTAAACCCTATTATTCGTGGTTATATTCTGAATTCAGTTTGTGGATTACATGTGTATGTGTGATGAACATCATGGGCACACATATGCATTAGCTGCGTTTCGTTTTCACGGGATCGGGCGCATAGATTGGTATCAGAGCCACATTGACCGTAGGACGCAGGCCTAGTCATAGAGTGGCATTAGAGCCACGATGATCGTAGGATGCAAGCCTAGGTAGAATGCATAGATTGGCATCAGAACCACATTGACCGTAGGATGCAAGCCTAGGTAGAATGGACACTCTAAAACACATAGGAACATCCCTCTAAACTCCTATTTTCAAAAAATTGCTTGCTGCTGCACTTTTCTTTCACCGCAAGGTGTTGTTTTCAACCCCTCCTTGTCCCTTCTTTTGGACAGCAACACCCTTGTTTTCTTGCTCCATAACTCCTGAAGCTTTGGAGTTATATCTTGCTTCTCAAGTTTTCTCATGTCCCATTTATAGATGCCGGAGATTCGGAGCCCGGATACTCGTTCACCACCACGTGGGAGTGCACTTAACCCCATTGAGGTGACCACCCCCGTCACACGGCGGGAACAGCACTGGTTCACATGATTTGGTTTAGGACCCCCATGGAATAAGCATAGGAACGGTGTGTTAAACTTTTGTGATGATTGCTTGTGTTTGTGTGCTTAGTGTGAGTTGTGGGACGTTTCAGCGTTGTCCATTTCTTAACATAGTAGAGAGTTGTGAAATGCTTCGGCATGGTCCACATCCTCATATAAGAGAAGACATATAGTTCATACACCTTGATGCATATAGTTGGGAGGATCAATCTAAACTTCTAACTTCTATTCTACCCAACTCTCTCTCACAGATGGTGAGAGAAAACGCCGGCCATCAAAGGAGGATCTTCTGTGGCAACCACGAACCACAAGAGGATGACCACATTGATGTTCCTGAGAATGTTAAACCCGGGGCTGGTGCAAACAACCTTGAACGGTTGATGGCTATGCAGAACCAGCTCATGCAAACCATGATCAAAACTTTGGGTCAGCTGCAAGCCAACAACAACAACAATCCTTACCCAGTTCCTGCACCACCACCATCACCACCGCCACCACCGCCGGCTCACAACAGACTGGGAGAGTTCATGAGGACTCGGCCGCCTACTTTTGCACAAGCTAATGATCCCATGGAGGCCGATGATTGGTTAAAATCCATGGAGAAGAAGCTTGCCATTGTTCAGTGCAATGATCGGGAGAAAGTTCTCTTCGCATCGCAATAACTTGTGGGAGCAGCCGCTGACTAGTGGGACGCTCTATGCAACGCTCATGTCAACCAGGAGACTATCACTTGGACTGAGCACAAGGAGAGTTTCCTCTCTCATTACGTCCCTGCTGGAGTCATGATGCTTAAGAGGCAGGAGTTTAAAGGTCTCCGCCAAGACAAGAAGAGCATGAAAGAGTACCTCAACAAGTTCGCACAGCTGTCAAGGTATGCCCCGAGGATGTCAACTCGGATCAAAGGAAGCAATACATGTTCATGAGATGGTTAAACAATGATTTCCAAGTTCAGCTTCTCAACAACGACTATGCAAACTTCCGGAAGCTAGTTGACAAAGCTACAGTGGTTGAGAGCAAGATCTGTGAGATCGAGCAAGAGGGCAAAAGAAAGATGCGATACCAGCCACAAGGGAGCAATGTACGTCCCCATTTCATGCCCCCAGCTGCACCGCAGTATGGCTCGTCCGCTTCTACTTTTTGCCCTAATCAACCACCATAGCAACGACCTGTTACGCAAGCACCTCGTGTGCCTTTGCCTTCTACGCCCCGACCCAACATGGGTGCTAATGCTCCAAACCACCCTCGCCCCAACATCCCTGCTGTCTTGGGCAACAAGGCATGCTTTGCATGCGGAGAGACGTTACACTTTGCAAGTCAGTGCCCGAGGAAAGGCTTTGAACAGCCAAGCAACACGCCCAAGCAGAACCAACGGCCAAATGGAGGAGCTAATCAAGGCAACCGTGGGCAGAAGAACTATGCTCGTGGCAACGTGAATCATGTCTCCGCTGAGGAAGCGCAACAGGCTGAGGACGTCGTGATTGGTATGTTCTTTGCCAACTCCAACCCAGCCACTGTTCTATTTGATTCCGGAGCATCGCATTTATTCATATCATCCAAGTATGTTGCCAAGTATAATCTTTGAGGCCCGGCCCAGGAATCACAGTGGGCGGTGCTGTGCGATGCGGCACCCAACAGCATGCACGAAAAGAGGCTCAAGAACATAATGGAACCATTTTGTTACTCAAGATAATTTCTTTTACAACATATTGTACAAACGCAGCGGAAATTAAAACTAGCTGGACAAACTACTCGCTCTCGACCCTAACTACGCCGAAGAGAAGTCGTTCAGCCCGTGAACGCTTCCTACTAGCTTCACCAAAGAAAGGCAGCGGCTAGGATTCCGATGAGTTGAACGAACCGTGAGGTTCGTCGTCTCACCGAACAACCCTCTTCATAGCAGGCATCCTGCTACCTGCAAAAACAACTCAGAAGCAACCGTGAGCACTAAGACTCAGCAAGACTTAACCGTCACTCCTAAACATGTAACTCTAAATGCAGGGGTAGTAAGACAGTAGGAACAGGAATTTGCAAAATGCAGCTTGACTAAACTTGATCCTTATATTCAGATTCTTATAGCCTTCATTTCAGTGGTCCTCACGCCTCACATCATCAGAAGTCCACAATCAAAAAAGAAACACTTATCCCGATGTTGCTAGCCTAAGGTGGAAATGAAATTTAGTTGGCTCTATATCTACTTAAGTCAAGGTTCCAATACAGTGATTAATCCACAAACAACAAGTTAAGAGACTTAGTTCCTCTTCTTACTACGTCACAGCGCAGTGGGCAAGTATGCTCAATCCTCTTCCGTGAGCGACGGTGATTCGAATGCATAACAACCCGGAATACACGACGATGAAGTCCATACTTATGTCTTCCCACTTCCATGCAGGAACCTTCAGCGGTTAAAGTGGTCTGGCTTTCCTCATATGGTCGGCTTTAACCGGCCGACACGTATCACACTCGGATACGTACTTCGCAATCTCTCTTTTCATCCGTGTCCACCAGAACTTAGATTTCAAGCATTGGTACATCTTATTGCTTCCCGGATGAATGGAGTATTTGGATAAATGCGCTTCATCCAGTATCTTCCTCCGCAATTTTATGTTTCAGGGTACCACTATGCGGTTGTTAAACCATAGAGTACCCTCTTCATCTTTGCGGAACATCTTCAACTCACCACTGTCCACTCTCCTCCGGATGTGAGACATACCCCTGTCTCTCTTCTGAGCCTCTAGAATCTCATCTCGGACTGTAGGAATAAGAGCGAGGTTGAACAGCGATCCGTAGGGAACTAAGCGCTGGCTTGGTTCTCCTTCTTCATGTGTAGCCATGGATAAATGATGAATGTGGGCTTTCCGACTAAGTGCATCGGCAACCACATTCGCTTTACCCGGATGGTAATGAATTTCAAGTTCATAGTCCTTGATCAATTCTAGCCATATTCGCTGCCTCATATTCAGTTCTTTCTGTGTGAAGACATACTTCAAGCTTTTGTGGCTAGTGTAGAGATGTACTAGATTGCCTAGTAGATAATGTATCCACATTTTCAAAGATAAAACCACCACAGCTAGTTCAAGGTCGTGTGTCGGGTAATTCGCTCATGACCCCTGAGTTGTCGGGATCCATATGTGACCACACGTCCTTCTTGCATCAACACACAACCCAAACCAATGCCAGATGCATCACAATAGACATCAAAAGGCTTCGTGGTGTCCGGCTGGGCGAAAACTGAAGCTGTAGTGAGATACTTCACTAAAGATTGAAAAGCTTGTTCGCATGAATTGCTCCAATCATACTTGGTGCTTTTCTTCAACAGCTCCGTCATAGGTTTAGCGACTTTGGAGAAGTTTGGAATGAATCTCCGGTAATAACCCGCTAAACCTAGGAAACTCCTCATTTCATGAACAGATGTTGGAGATTTCCAATTCAGCACTTGCTCGATTTTACTTGGGTCTACAACAATGCCTTCTGCTGAAATAATATGCCCAAGAAACGGCACTTTGCTGATCCAAAACTCACATTTACTGAACTTTGCATATAGCTTGTGATCGCTCAAGCGTTGGAGTACAATACGCAAATGTTCAGCGTGTTCTTCTTCTGACTTTGAATAGACCAAGATGTCGTTGATGAAAACCAAGATGAACTTGTCTAACTCCGGCATGAACACAAAGTTCATGAGATACATAAAGTGAGCCAAAGCATTGCTCAACCCAAAGGACATGACAAAATATTCATAAAGACCATATCTTGTTGAGAACGCCATCTTAGGTACATCTTCTGCCCAGATTTTTATCTGGTGATACCCGGACAGAAGATCCATCATGGGGAATACCTTAGCACGCACTAGTTGATCAAACAAAATATCAATGCGCGGTAGTGGATACTTATTCTTGATAGTGACAGCATTCAGTGGACGATAATCTACGCATAGTCTCAAAGTCTCGTCCTTCTTCTTCACGAAGAGTGCGGAACAGCCCCAAGATGATGAACTTGGGCGTATAAAACCTTTGTCCATGGGGTCATTAAGCTGCTCCTTCAATTCTGCTAGCTCCTTTGGTGCCATTCTGTATGGTCGCCGAGAAATAGGTGTTGTTCCTGGTGCTAGTTCAATCTTGAACTCTACATCACGCTCGGGCGGCATGCCCGGCAAGTCTTCAGGAAACACATCTGGATATTCACATACCACTGGAATATCCTCAAGTTTAGGAGCTTCAATCTGATGCACCGCTGCAACTCGTTGTGATGGATCCACAAGATTCAATGTGTTGCAACCGTGTATTAGGGAATTCAGTTGGACAGTCCGAGAGCTGATATCAAAGATAGCCTCATAGTGTGTCAACCATGACATCCCCAAGATAATATGAATCCTTTGGCCTTTGAGTATGATAAGGTTCGCAGGATAGATGTTTCCACCCAAACATAAAGGTGCCCGAGAGACCATTTCATCAGTTGATATCTTGCCTCCAGGTGAGCTGATATGAAACAGTTGCTTAAGTGTGCTAAATGGAAGATTATTCTTCAGCACATAGTCTCTGCTAATAAAATTGTGGGTGGCCCCAGAATCAAACAAAATGACAGTGGGCTGTTCATATAACGTGAACATGCCTGCTAAAACTGGTTCGCCTTTAGCAATGTCCTCAGTAGTAGTGTAATTAACCCTGCCATCTTTTGAAAGATTCTTCTTTGAAGGTTCACGGTGCTGATCTGAGCATTGATGAGACGACACATAAGTGTGGCTCTGCTCAGCTCCATGACGGTTTCATGCTGCAGAAATCCTCAGCTCTCTACTAACACGAGGTGGAGATAATTCGTGTGTAGCTGGTTGCGGTAGGGTTGCACGAATAATTTCTGTCCGCTGCTGTTGAGGTGGAGGCTCATAAGTGATCAACTCCAGCCGTGGTTGTGAGAGTTGCACCACTGGCTGAATTTGTTGCCTAACTGGCGAGTAATACCGCATTTGATAGTTCGGACGAACCTCGATATCACTGTATGGCGGTATACTTCTTTTCAGCTCCGCTTTGACAACGGAGATGCATGTCTTCTTTAATGATAGCGGCATTTACCAACTCATTGTAAATACCGTTATTGAACAAGGTCACTTGTTCCTGAAGTTCGACATTCAAACCTCGGAAGAAATACTCGCACTTCAACGCTTCTGAGTCCACCATATGAGTGGCGTATTGCATCAAGTCTTCAAACTCTTTGAAGTACTCGTACGCACTCCTTTCTCATTGCTTTAATTCTAGAAAGTCTTGATACTTTGTTCGAAGAATTCTCGAACAAACGTGACGTGCCCAGAAAACATCCTGGAATTCATCCCACATCACGCGATGACCTTTAGGACGAGTTGTGATGTACTCCGCCCACCAAGCTCCAGCGGCTCCGTGGAGTTGTTGAGCGACAAATAGAGTCTTCTGATATTCATCGCACTCAAGCGTATCGAACTTGGCTTCAATACATTGGAGCCAATGAGCCGACTCCAACAGTTCTTTCGCTTCTGAGAAAACCGGTGGTTGTCTTGCTAAGAAATCCATATAAGTGCTTGGCGGGGGATTTTGTTGTAGTGTCTCCTGTCGTATGCTTTGTCGCACCAACAGATCCAGAGTCTCAGCCATCTTTGCCAAGATTTCCGCCAATCCGGTTGATGATGTCGGCACTTCTTGTCGTGGCGAATTACTTTCACCGTGACTCGACTCACCAGCCTCACTCCTGGAATGAGCAAGATCCATACTGCAAGAGTGAGCAATTTACGGTTAAAATTCAAAGCTTAAACTCAACTTGAATTCAGAAACATAACCGTAAAAGCATCACATAGATATTGCAGCACTACACAATAAAACCAGAGTTTTGACAATTCTAAAATCTATAAAACATGAGCTAGTTTGTCCAAACCCTTAATTAAAATAGTTGGAAAAACTGAAAAATAACTTAAGAACATGTTGTGAAACTTGGAGAAGTCTAAACATCCCTGTCCACAACAAGTCTCAAGTTAAATGGCAATAAGCACTACTCTGTTCAGAATGACCAATTGGTATTAATCCCAGAATTTGAATTTGAAAATGGCAATTTCATGTATCAAGTTGAATACCAAAGTTATAGTTAACTTCAATATGTTTCCAACGAGTATTTATTTGCCTTCATATCAGTTCTGTATCAAAAGATATGATATTTCGAATTTAACAGAAATCTGGAACAATTTTTGACAGCACCTCCTTTGAAAGTGGCTGTTTTGTCCGCAAGATTTCATACAATTAAACTCCAAATCTGGAGAAACTTTGAACTACAAAGTCATAGAATATATCACAAGATTTCCAACGGTGTATTACTTGACCATTAGAAAATTTTGTACAGAAAGTTATGGTCGAAATACAGAAATTTCCAGAGAGCAATTTGTGCATGCCCTGTTTTTTGGCAGTTCACACTCCTCTGAGAATTTCATCCATTTGTAGGGTGATTCTGATCTGGAGTTCAACTGAAGAGTTGTAGAAGACTTCAATAGATTTCCATAAATGTATCACTCACCTCCATTGGTTCAACCAAACAAAAGTTATGTCCGTTTCAACTTCAGCCAAATTCTGCCAAAAACAGGGGAGGTTATTCCTAAGTCTTTGTGAATAAATCTATACTCCCAACTGACTCTTAGTTCAATATAGGAGTTCATTACCCCCTAATAGAATCCTATACTCCAAATTTACTCTTTTTCTTTTCAAACCTTTCTTTTCATGCAGTTCAAACCATATCACGGTACTACGTTTCCTCACCAAATTAAAATTCTAACTGGCTTTATACCGGCTTATACGTCTCAAGTGGTGGCACTAAAACGATCACTCACACACGTTTTCTACACAACATGTACTAACGTGGTTAAAGTACCTGCAGAAAACCACTCAATAATGATGCACATATTGGTTTATCATTTCAGGCAGGTCCATATCATAGTAAAAACATACGCCCCGTATCATTGCCATACGGGCCATCCTTGAGTCAAGCCATGTCTCAAGGTACATGATCGGGTTATTCACCATCCGACGGGAGCTCCACACCTTTGTAATAAAGCACACCGGTGGAACAGCGCTCTCGTATGCCTCATAGTACATGAAGAGTCCTAGAGAACACACTTCGTGTTACAAACCACATGATGGGGTCTCCTCCTCTTGCCCCTGGGTTTGCGCACTGGAGGCTAGTGCATTTCGTATGTCTCTAAGACATGAAGAGTCATGTAAAACATATCCACTTCCCGTCCATAGCTGAACGGGACATCCCACACTACTTTTCTCGTATGGGTAAGCTAAAAAAAATTGATCCGCTTTCGGTGACATTCCTTACCATTCTTACCTCCACGTAGGTGCGTCGTTACTGAATTGAAATACTGAAGAGTAACACACTGTTAGCTTGCCACCTTAAGTAACTATGCTAATAATACTCCTTATGTGGGCATACTATACGTTCCTCACTCGTATACCTCTAAGTTTTCAAAAATATGCTCTTTTCATGCGTGTTATTCCCAGTGCGGCTCTGATACCACGCTGTGAGGCCCGGCCCGGGAATCGCAGTGGGCGGTGCCGTACGATGCGGCACCCAACAGCATGCACGAAAAGAGGCTCAAGAACATAATGGAACCATTTTGTTACTCAAGATAATTTCTTTTACAACATATTGTACAAACGCAGCAGAAATTAAAACTAGCTGGACAAACTACTCACTCTCGACCCTAACTACACCGAAGAGAAGTCATTCAGCCCGTGAATGCTTCCTACTAGCTTCACCAAAGAAAGGCAGCGGCTAGGTTTCCGATGAGTTGAATGAACCGTGAGGTTCGTCGTCTCACCGAACAACCCTCTTCATAGCAGGCATCCTGCTACCTGCAAAAACAACTCAGAAGCAACCGTGAGCACTAAGGCTCAGCAAGAGTTAATCGTCACTCCTAAAGATGTAACTCTAAATGCAGGGGTGGTAAGACAGTAGGAACAGGAATTTGCAAAATGCAGATTGACTAAACTTGATCCTTATATTTAGATTCTTATAGCCTTCATTTTAGTGGTCCTCACGCCTCACAACATCGGAAGTCCACAATCAAACAAGAAATGCTTATCCCAATGTTGCTAGCCTAAGGTGGAAATGAAATTTAGTTGGTTCTATATCTACTTCAGTCAAGGTTCCAATACAGTGATTAATCCACAAACAACAAGTTAAGAGACTCAGTTCCTCTTCTTACTACGTCACAGCGCAGTGGGCAAGTATGCTCAATCCTCTTCCGCGAGCGACGGTGATTCGAATCAATAACAACCCAGAATACACAACACATACACAGAAAGACTCTTTCAAGAGCTCTTTCTTACGTTGTATGCAGCAACCTTTCACACGACACCCCGACATAGAAAAACGCTTCGCGCCGAGCAGGATGGTCCTCTACGCGGACACGTCGACGTTGCCCACTAAAGGATTTACACCTCCCACCGTCTCAACGCCATTCCCACGCGAAGCATGAGTTTCTATATCACGGTCCATCGAGTTACATCGGTTTCATGGGTCCCATACCCCACTATATATCCGGTACAGTTCAATCTTGTCCAGCAGGGCCGCATACATATGGTCCTTAACCGACACGGACGGGGCTACAACCAACCTCCACATTTGCCTTACCATCACGGTCCAGGCCAAATGTGGTCTCAAGCATTGTCACACCCATCGCATGTCGAGACCAACCTTGAGCGCTCCATCCTACAGGAACATCCCCGTCCCCATCTCATATTCATGAGGGTGCTCTTATCATTTATCTCTCGCGAGTAACTCCATTACTCAAACTTTCTCGCGAGTAGCTTTTTACTACTCGACTTCTACCGAGCTAGCTACAACATTAGCCTAGCATCTACAATGAGGCAAAGCCTAGACTAAACCTTCTACTCAGGGGTGTAATAGCCATGCAAGTGGGTTTCAAACATCCTAGACATAAAGCACAATATCAAGTCTAATACACATGAGGTGAAGTAAAGCAAAATTTAAAATGGTAACGATATGCAAACCGGGGCTTGCTTGCTCAACGGTTTTGTTAGAAACTAGGAGTTAGTCTTCCTCCGGAGAATCCGCCAAACTCGTAACGAGATGGAGATCCTCGCTGCGGAGTCGAGTCCTCGTCGAACGTCGACGTCACATGCTATTAAGATGATTTATGCACATGTATTCAAAAGCAATTTACAAAGTGATTCAAAACTGTTGTACCAGTTAACTCACACCTAAAAGGGACAAACAACAGCAAGGTTTCTGTTGTTGGATCTACAACCTTAGAGATGATGAAAGCTAGGGTGAAAAGAGATACTAGTAATCACCATGTGATTAAGTCCATTATATGAACACTTAAACCTAAAAGATGGTAGCTCAAGTTCCAGAGGTCCAATGAAGCTGAGAATTTGACAACAGCCTCTATGGAAGGTATTTAGGCAGTGTGAAAAAATTGAGCTCATGAAATGGCTTCATGTGAGCACAACAAATCCTTATGTGGTTTTCACTAATCTGCCTTTACCCCCTAGATATTAAGCTTTCCTATGCTGCAAAGTAGACTTTTTGTGAAGTACAAAATGTCCTGAGTCCATAGGAATTGGTTTTACCATTTTTGGAGTTTCCTACATGGAGATATGGATTTTACAAAGAATGGGGAAAAGCTGAAATTGTCTCTGTTCATTTTTCCCATTTTTCAGAGACATAAGGAATGAACACATCATTTGACAAAGCAAATGAGGTCCAATGCCTCTGAAATGTTTACTGGATTTCAAGGAATGTTGGAAGAATGTGCTGTCGAAATTTAGAAATTTTCCAATAAACAGAACTCCTGTAAAAATTCATACAAGATTATTTTAAATGAATTAATGAGCCAAATTCACGGATTTTCATAAACATTGGGCTGCATCCCTTGATAGTACTCTTTGAGAGGAATCCAACAAAATTTGTTTCACAATTTTTGGACACTCCTACACAAAGTTATGGCTCTCCAAAGTTTGAACTAAAGTGGGAAAATCTGGAAAATGTTTAAATGCCGACAGTGGGTCCCACTAGTCATCCCTAACCTCCAGCCTCGTGCCAAACAGGGCAGTGGCGGCCCCCTCCGGCGAGGTCACCGGAAAAGCACTTCCCAGCCACTTCCGGATACCCTGCTGGCCGCCCACCCCCCCATTTACCCACACGGTGAACACGTTGGTGAGGTCGCCGGCGGCTGAAACTCACCGGAAAATAGGGCGCACCGGCAACAGCAAACCCTAGGGCTCTGGCGAGGTCGTGCACGGTGAATTCTCTACCATATTGTGGGTTCTTGGGCTCTAAAGCACCAGGAGATCCTGTAGAAGACCGACATGAGGTCTAAACAAGCCGGGGAGAGCTCCAAATCTATCGGCACTGTGCACCCGATATGGTCCAGCGCTATACCCTCGAAAAGAACTTGGATTCCTCGATCTACACTCAATTTCTTGGTCTAAAATCGATGGAGGTGGTGTGCTAGGCAGTTAACATCCTGTGTGTGAAGTTTGAAACACAACAAACACGATTTGAGGACGAATTTTGCAATTCCTTATCTCAAGGTCAGTTTCTGCCGCCCGGGAGAAAAACTTGAAATTCTCCCTCTGTGATCAATAGCTAGGGCTGAGCTTTGGAGGTGAGCAACTAGACTTGTAGGTGCACCGATGGGGTGCTTGCTTGGGCGTGATCACTCCTGGTTTGGGCTGTCCACGGCGTCCAGTTCCGGCTTCTTCAGTTTCAACTCGGGAGCAGTGGAAACTTTGCTGTTTCTAGGCGCCGGTGAGCTCGGGACGGCGGGGTGAAGTTGCTAGCCGGCTAGAGCATGCTGGTGCGCTGCTATTTTCTGTGGGGAGCTCAGGCAAATTGAGTTCAGTGGTGGCTGTGTGATCGGGAGGAAACAGAGTGGTCGCTGTGTTCTTCTCGGGTGGCAAACGCACGGGAGCGAGGCAGACCGAGGAGAAAGCAAAGAAGCTTTGTTGCACTCGCGCTGTTGTGATCGGGACGAGCAAAAGATCAACCCAGCAGGAGGTGGCCTCAGGAGTGGATTGCCTCGACTGTTGTCGTGCGCTTGGCTGAAGGAAAATGAAAACAGAGGCGGTTTGCACTGTGGGGTGCCTGACATGTGGGCCACAGCACCCAAATATCCCCCCTCCGTGCTTTAATTTTGCCGCACCGCCGTTGTCCAAATTCTGCAAAAATGGGTGGTAGAACAAACATGACGTGAGGAATTTGAATCTAAACTCAAATTTCAAAATTGAGCACGTTTAGTTCAGTTTTCAAATTTGAATTTGAACTCTCCCTAGAATATTCCTTGGAATAATTAGTATACAAGCTCCAAAACTATCCAAATTTGGATCACGAGCTCATTGATACATGGGGAATGCATCGGTGAATTCATTTGTATGCATTAGGGCAATCTGAACATGAATTCTTTCAAAAGAATTCAAATTGCGTTTAAATTCCCTCCACTCTACTCATAGAGAAGGTGCACATGAGTTAGAGTTTTTGGAAGTAAAATTCTTTCCCCCTAGGTTAACATGTGTTGAGCCTGGGCTAGAGAAAATTTTTAACTCCCTCACATGTCCATATTTGTGTTCATCATTTCATGTGACACAACTAAAGTCTTTTATCGCCTTAACTCTGTTTCATAAGTTAAAATCAAGCTGTACAAAAGTTAGGGCTGTTACATAATCTACCCATATCGCACATGAAATATAATATGTTAGTTAATTCTCCTATTGGAGAGATGAGGACTAATATAGTATGTCCAAAAGTAAATCATAAAATAAGGGGGGTAGACTTTCTTGCCAACCTCATTGTCTTGGATTCCCAAGGGCTTGATATAATACTTGAAATGGATTGGTTAAGCAAACACAACGGAGTGATCCAATGTGCCGAGAGGAGCGTGCAGTTGACAAACGAACACGGAACTCGTATTGGGTTCGAGTCAGCCCAACCGGCAACTGAGAAGGCAATGTTGAACCACGTCGAAGAAGCAACCTTGGAAAGCATTCCGGTGGTTCAAGAATTCTTGGACGTGTTCCCAGAAGAACCTCCAGGTATGCCACCTGACCGGGACATTGAGTTTGCCATTCATTTGCTACCTGGAACTGCACCTATAGCAAAGAGGCCATATAGGATGCCCGTAAATGAACTAGTGGAACTCAAGAAGCAAATTCAGGAGCAGCTAGAAAAGGGTTTTATACGCCCAAGCTCGTCACCCTAGGGAGCCCCGGTGCTCTTCGTAGACAAGAAGGGTGGGACCCAAAAGATGTGTGTGGATTATAGGTCTCTCAATGAGGTGACGATCAAGAATAAATACCCGCTGTCCCGAATAGAGGACCTGTTCGACCAAATGAAAGGTGCCTGAGTTTTCTCCAAGATTGATCTTCGGTCGGGATACTTCCAGCTGAAGATTAAGCCCTCCGACATACCCACGACTGCCTTTCGAACACGATATGGTTCGTACAAATATACTGTTATGTCTTTTGGGTTAACGAATGAACCCGCATATTTCATGTACCTCATGAACAAGGTCTTCATGGAGTACTTGGACAAATTCGTCGTGGTTTTCATTGACGATATCATGGTGTATTCCAAAAACGAGGAAGAACATGAAGAATATTTGAGATTGACGTTGCAGAAACTGCGAGAGCATCAATTGTATGCCAAGCTCAGCAAGTGTCAATTTTGGATAAAGGATATATCATTCCTAGGCCACATCATCTCCGAGGAAGGAGTATCGGTTGATCCCAGAAAAGTGGGAGATGTTCTGAAGTGGAACCAACCGCAGAACGTAAGGGAGATTCGGAGTTTCCTTGGGATGGTTGGATACTACCGCCGGTTCATAAAGGATTTCTCCAAAATAGCAAAACCTATGACGGAATTGCTAATGAAGGGGAAAGCATTTAAGTGGACCCCAGCTTGTCAAGAAAGCTTTGAGGAGCTCAAGAAAAGGCTAACAACAGCACCGGTTTTGGTAGTGCCGGATGTAAGCAAGAGTTTCGACATATATTGTGACGCATCAAGACAAGGACTTGGATATGTGCTCATGCAAGAAGTACAAGTGGTAGCCTATGCATCCAGACAACTAAAGAAACACGAGGTGAATTACCCCACACATGACTTGGAACTTGCAGCCGTGGTACATGCCTTGAAGATTTGGAGTCATTATATCCTTGGCCACCGATGTGAGATCTATATGGATCACAAAAGCCTCAAGTACATATTCACGCAAACAGATCTGAATTTGAGGCAACGTCGATGGTTGGAACTCATCAAGGATTATGATGTTGGAATCAATTATCACCCCGGAAAGGCCAATGTAGTAGCTGATGCATTGAGCCGAAAGGGAGCATGTCACCAACTCACAGTTCGGGAGCTACCGCACGAGCTACGCAAGGAGTTCGAACGATTACATCTTGGGTTCTTGAACGAGATGGAAGTGATGGAACTCCACTCTTCGCTGGAACAAGAGATAAGAGATGGCCAAGCAACGGATGAGGAAATCAAGGAGATCAAGGAAAGAATCCGACAAGGCATATAAAAGGACTTCAAGGAAGACGAGAAGGGTACGCTTTGGTTAGGAAAAAGGATTTGTGTGCCTAACGTGAAGCACATCCGCGACACGATACTAAGAGAGGCACATAACTCACCTTATTCCATACATCCCGGCAGTACAAAGAGGTACAAGGACTTGAAAACTTGCTAATGGTGGGATGGTATGAAAAGGGACATAGATTAACATGTTGCCGTATGCGACACGTGCCAACGGGTGAAGGCCGAACATCAGAGACCCGCTGAACTGTTGCAACCATTGAAAGTACTGAAGTGGAAGTGGGAGGACATCAGTATGGATTTCATCGTCTGACGTACTCGGTCGGGTTACGACTCCATCTGGGTTATCGTGGACCGATTGACGAAAACAGCACATTTTCTTCCAGTTAGAACCACGTACCGCGTCACAGAACTAGCCGAGCTGTACATGGAGCAAATCGTGTGCCATTATGGAGTCCCGAAGAGGATAGTTTCAGATCGGGGTTCTCAGTTTAGCTCTAGGTTCTGGAGGAAGCTGCATGAAGCTATGGGTACACGATTGAATTTTAGCTCTGCTTATCACCCGCAAACCGACGGGAAAACCGAGAGGACAAACCAGATTTTGGAGGACATGTTGAGAGCCTGCGCCTTGAAACATGGGCGTAGTTGGGATAGGAGCTTGCCGTATGCTGAGTTCTCATACAATAACAGCTATCAAGCAAGCTTGAAGATGTCACCTTTCGAAGCATTGTATGGTAGACGGTGTAGAACGCTGGAATGAGACCAGAGAGAACCAAGTGTTTGGACCCGAAGTACTGCAAGAAGCTGAGAAGCAAGTCCAAACGATACGGGAGAACTTGAAGGCTGCTCAGTCACGACAAAAAGGTTATGCGGACAATAGGCGAAGAAAGTTGACTTTCGAAATAGGAGACTTCGTGTATCTTAGGTATCGCCTATCCGAGGCCAAAAACGTTTCAACGTCAAAGGCAAGTTAGCACCAAGCTACATCGGGCCATTTAAGATTTTGGGCAAGCGAGGAGAGGTAGCCTATCAACTAGAGCTCCCAACGCACCTCTCCGACGTGCATGACGTGTTTCACGTATCCCAACTCAAGAAGTGCTTGAGAGTACCGGAAGAACAAGTACCGATGGATGATCTCGAGCTTCAAGAGGATCTGACCTATGTAGAGCACCCTGTCCAAATTTTGGACGTGAAGGAAAGGGTCACATGGAACAAAGTGATCCGTTGGTTCAAGATACAAAGGATCCATCATACGGAAGCTGAAGCTACATGGGAACGTGAGGAAGACATCAAGGCAGAATTCCCTCATCTATTCTCCACTTTATCGAATCTCGAGGGCGAGATTCAATTTACGGGGGGTAGGTTTGTGACACCCTCAATTTCGTATCCATGCATGCATACATAATTCATCTAGAGAAACATTTTGAAAGAAGTAGAAACCGAGAAAGAATTAGAAAGATAGCTGAAAAGAGCCAAATCCAGTTTGCCGAGGAGCGCCGTAGACACTTCCCGTGGCCTGCTGGCCACGTGGCGCTTTCGGTGCTAATCCCAGCCGAGGGGGTGAGGTCCGGCACCGTTGGCCACGTGGCAGGCTAGGATCTCGCCTCTACGGAAGGGGGTGAGGTCCGCCCTGTTGGACACGTGTTGCCTCTGGGGCTTGTCGCTGCGGAAAAGCGAGGTTCAACCGCGCGGGACACGTGTCACCTTCGGAGCTAGTCTCTGTGGAGAAGCAAGGCCCGATGCCGCGGGACACATGTCACCCTCGAAGCTCGCCTCCGAAAGGTCCGGTCCCGATGGACACGTGTCACCCTCGGAGCTCACCTCCGAGAGGTCCGGTCCTGATGGACACGTGTCATCCTCGGAGCTCACCTCCGAATAGAAGGGAGGTCCGACACTATGGGACAAGTGTCGTCCTCGGAGCTCACCTCCGAGGAGAAGGGAGGTCCGATGCTGTTGGACACGTGTCGACCCCGGAGCTCGTCTCTGAGGAGAAAGGAAGTTTGGCGCTGCTGGACACGTGGCACTCTCGAAGCTCGCCTCTGAGGAGAGGGGAGATCCGGAACTGACACATGGCGCCCCCAGAGCTCGCCTCTGTAGAGAGGGTTGGCCCGCCCGCCAAACACGTGGCGCACCTGGAGCTTGTCTCTGCGGAAAAGGAAGGCCAGCCCCCCGCTGGACACGTGGAGCCTCCGGAGCTTATCCCTGCGAGAGGACGAGATTTTTAAGCAGTTTTTCTCCTGTGCGTGTGGGAATACTCGGTACAAAGGAAACCGACACGAATTCTACGTTGCTACCGCACCAAATCAATCGAAGATAAGTTGTTAAGATCCAAAAACAAGTTGAATAGGACTCTTATTTGAAATCCAATCGGAGTAGGATTCTTCTTTTTCTCTTATAAATAGAACCCAAAACCTCTGGCCGCAACCCACGTACCTATTTTTCCACCTCCCGAGTCGACGACTTGGAGGCCCTAGCCCCCAACTCGCCGAGTTGGACCACCACCACCCTTCGCCGGAGTTCAGTCGCCAGTGAGACCGCCGACGAGCCCCGTCACGCTCGCCGTCGCTGGAAGAGAGCCGATGATCCGTCCTGCTGCCATTGCTAGGAGGAAGGCCAAGGTAGGTCTACGTTACCACCCCATGACATCATCATGGTTTCTACGCATCTGTTTCTTTGAACGGAAGCTTTTCATGTGGACAGATCACGTGTTGATCGGTTTTTGACAGTGGAATTGATCCAGATCTTGAGTCAAGATCATAACCACGTCCACACTTGATCCTTACACCCCTGTTCATCATAAAACCCCATGCAAAGCCATGAAAACATGCAAGAACACGTGCAAACTGGTATTAATGAAACTGCATCATAGGATTAGCATGCATTGCATCTTGAAGTAAAGTTGTGCATGATGATTGATTGCTGTGAATTTTGTATATGCGTGGTCGTGAGTAGAAGGACAAGCTCAGGGTGCTATCTACGAGGGACTACAGCACCAGGAATTCAAGACACGTGATCAACAAAAGCCACAAGAACAAGGCAAGTGCCCCTTGACCATATTGATCCCATGTTTTGAAACTGTTTTGTTTGCGAAAACTGAGTATGCTTGAGTCAACTTGATGGGAAAACCCTTTCATATGAGTTTACTAGTTTTGTTAACCACCCTTGTCGCTGGGAAAGTTGATGAGTCCGGTATGGTCGTTTTTGCTTTTTGCTTCGCTAAGTCCACGGGATATGGGAAGCGAGATAGGTTGTGTCTAGCTACTGCACTCATATGAACAATGGTAATAATAACTTGATGTTGATAATGAACATGAATCGGGGGAGATCTAGGCAAGCTTGGTTCGTGGATGAGGTAGAATGAGATGGTGGTTTACTTGCCATAGATCTAACGACCGGTTCATGCCAGCACATGCCAGGAAAACAGTGCCACCAGAAGGCCAAATATGGGTGCGGCTTAGCTGACTAATTAGGTATGTTGTTAGATTGTTATGGACCGTGGAAGGCGCGGGGAATGGGAGTCGAGAGGGGACTGCCCTCGGAATTGCATGGCACAAGAGGGGGCCTGTAGGTGTAAGAATAGTGATTCAAGCCTACTAGTGAAACCTTAGTGAGTCCATACATCTAGTAGCCCCTTTGTAAAGGCTATTTTGTGATCTCTTGGCCATACACCGACAGTTGTGTACTGGTATAATGGAGGTTCTGCAGTCGCTGACGGGTGACGAAATTACAAACTTGTAGGTAAAGTGGTGCCACCTCTTAAGAGTGTAAAACCATCATGATAGCCGTTCTTATGGTCACAAGCGCCTGGCCAACTCACATGATTAGATGGGATGGTTATTGGGATGGTCATTTGGAGGTTAATCGGTATGGTTGTTTATTGGTATGGTTATGGTTTAGTCTTTTGGTATTGGTTTCGGGACTGTTGAGTCATGACAATGAGTTTTGGTTCGGTTATATGATCATGAGATGGTTATTATGAACTTTAGAAAGTGTTGAGAAAGATTTATGATGGGATGAGACATGGAATGTGGTGAAATATGAAGGAGGTATGCTGATGTTTTAATTGGATTTATGTTGGGATTAAATTCACTTAAAGATAGTTGTTGTTTTTATCATGGTTGTGAAACAAAGTTTGCTTTCTGCAATGAGCCTTTTTTATTCCTACCTTGATGTAAGCTACATGTCATACTTTTTCCGCACTTGCTGAGTACAACATGTACTCACCCTTGCATTATCATACAACACATCAGCAACAGGAGAGGAGTACTTCGAAGACCATGTGGAGTATTAGGCGTGCGAACTACCGTCAACTTGTCTGTGGGGATGGAGTTGAAGATGGATCCGCTGCCGTACTTAGTTTGCTTTCGCTATAGTTTAGAAGACTTCCGCTGCTAGAATGAGTTAGAGACTTCCGCTGCAAGAATAAGTTAGAGAATGATGTAATAAAGTACTTAAACCCTATTATTCGTGGTTATATTCTGAATTCAGTTTGTGGATTGCATGTGTATGTGTGATGAACATCCTGGGCACACATATGCATTAGCTAGATTCCGTTTTCACGGGATCGGGCATCACAGCGCCGATGAAGAACAGCGTGTCCCGATCCTCTTCCGACAAGCAAACTTCCCGGAAAGCATCACTAGGGTTCGGGGAACATGATCCTATAGCTCATTCAAGCAGGAAACATCAGGAACATGGCTGACACCGAATGACTGACCCGTTTTGGCCGGTGGCGGCGAATTCCCGTTGCCCCACTCGAAGACTGGACGGTTTTGTTAGGGTTTTTGTCTGTACGATCGTGAGGAGTCCTAGATTTTATGGCTTGAACAGAATTTGATTTGATCAATCACATGGAATGAATTTCCCGTTTTGAGTTTCGTCGGTTCCTCATGTCTACCGCCAAAAAACTTTGAATTCTGGCTCACCGGCATTGGGGAAGAGCAAGGGGGGTTCGGGATGAGTAGCTAGATGTCGTGACGAACCTCGGGGCAGGGTTGATCGTGACAGAGAGGCCCTGAGCTGGCCGGGCGACGTTGAACCGTGAGGTGCGACGTTGTGCTGAACCGAGGAGGAAGAATGGCGTGGCAGCGATCGGAGGAAACCGGAGACGAGCTAGTGACACGTTGAGGACATCGAGGAGACACCGGAGAAGCTGTTGGACAGCAAAACCGGGCGTCAAAACTTCAGGAGACCGATCAGTGAGGAGAGCAGAGGAGCAGGCGCGCGGTAGTCCTTCGGTTTGAGCGTGCGGGAGAGAACGTGCGAGCAGAGAACGTGCGATCAGGGAAACAAAAATTTGCTTGTGCACCAGTGATCTTTAGCGAGCAGCTGCACTACAGGAATTTAGCAAAAGGTCGTCGGCCTTATAACCGTCGGTTACCTACTGTAGCCGATGGTTTTAGCCTATGTCCGTCAGTGCACCGACGGTTCTACCCGACGACTTAAAGTCGACGTATTTAACTCATAAGACCGTCGGTACCGACGGCTTTACTGCTTATGATCGTCGGTACACGGGGACCGATGGTTTTAACTCGTCGGTGAACGACCGACGCCCTACATGGGGTTATAACCGTCGGCCGCAGGGACCGACAGCTTTAAATGTAAAGCCGTCGGTGTGGACCCTGGGCCGACGGCTTTAATGCCTTTATGAACATCGGTTCAGCAACAGAGCCGACGGCTTTAAGTGCATTATGACCATCGGCCGGTTAAGAAACCGACGGTTATAACATTTTTTTAAAACCACCGTATTTCATTCCTCCCTGGCTGGGGAGCCTCCAGCTGCACAGCAGCACCACCAAATTTCTTGCAGCACCAGATTTCACAGCAGAATAGCAACAAAAATAGCAGAAACACCAGAATTTCATCATATAAACAGCAGAATCACAAGTTCATCACAGAAACAACAGAATCACCACATTAGTTCAACTATTGTCCGAAGCTCCACACTTTCACCTCCGCCACTCCCGCCTCCTCAACTCCCACCTCCACTGCTCGCACCAGCACGTCCACTGTTCAAATCGAGGAAACCATCACATGCATCGGCCTTTCCTTGACGGGAACCCTGCAATAAACAAATACAAGGAAAATCACAGAAGTAACTAGATTATGTCTAAGGATTCATGAGAACTAGTGATTCAAATCATAACGCTGCGAGTGAAGGTGGTGATGGTTGGAGTTGCATCGGACCTAAGGACAGCGGCGGGAAAACACTCGGATATGGTGGCCATCCTGGCTGATTTGCGGTCAACATGGACATAAATCCTTGAGGTGGTGGAAAATATGTCTGACCACTCTCGGAACCTTGTGACAAATATGGTTACTATTTTGTATTGCAACTTGAATTAATAAGACATGCACTCATACCTGTGACGAGGGACCAACAGGAGGATGAGCCCTACCGAGATGCGATCTTATGCCACCTTGAGGTAAGAACTGACTCAAAAGTAATAGTATTCAGTTAATTAATGTAACACATTTTATGGTAAGCATTATTCGATCTCGAATAAAACATACATATGTACCTGCGACATTGGGTCGAAGTGAGACTGTTGCAACATACCAAACTGAGATCCAGTATTACCATGAGACAAGTACTGCATCAATAAAATTATTTATAAGATCTTAAGTAAAACTACACGTTTACTGAATCAAGTAAATTGCGCAATTGTTAAATTACATGTTACCTAAGTCATATATAAATTCTGTATATGTTGTTGAATTTGTTGCATCTGCTCCTGGGTGCGTCTCAATTCTTCCCTCAATTCATTCTCCGTATTAGACCGGCACCGACTAGAAGTAGAAGTGGAGAACCGGCGTTTAGCATAAGCCGCACGCTCCACATACCCGTTAATTCTCCTCTTCTACGTTATGATATCGTGTCGTAGATGCATTCATGTTGTTGGCACGTGAAAAGTATTTGCTACAGAAGTTTGTAATCTCTTTAGCTGCAAATGACTCTGCAATACACCCCTCAACTCTTGCCTTGTCGCGCACTGTAGCTCTAAGTTTCTTCAATTCTCTCTCTTGACTATACATCCGTCTGAACTGTGCTGGACCTGCCACTAACGCATCATAAGGTAAATGCACCAGAAAATGTTGCATAACATTCATAAATCCATGCGGGAAAACTTTTTCCATCTTACATACAAGCACAAAAATTTCTTTCTCCCACTGCCGCATCATCTGCTTTGACACTTCTTTAGTACATATCTGCCTATAAAAGTAGCTAAGTTCAGCAAATATCTTCCACAAATCAGGTGTTAAGTACCCATGAAACATTACAGGTAGAAGTCTCTCCATCATAAAATGGTAATCATGACTCTTCAGTCCATTGAGTTTACCGGTGCTCGTATTAACACATCGTTTGATATTAGCTGCATAGCGGTCTGGAAACTTCAGCGTTTTCAACCAACTAAGTATTTGCTTTCTTTCTTCTGGCTTGACACAGTATGGAGCTCGTGGTCTAATTTCATTCCCACTTGCATTTGTTATAACTTCATGCCTTGGACAATCACAAATATCAGCTAAATCTTTCCTCGCACTCAAATTATCTTTGGTTTGGCCGGTAAAATCAAAGCATGTGCTTATGATGCTTTCAGCGACATTACGCTCCTGGTGCATCAAATCTATGTTGTGCGGTAAAAGCAATGCTTTTGCGTATGGTAACTCCCAAAGAGAAGATATATGAGTCCAGTTATGTTCTTTACCATGACCTCACACCTTCTGCAGACTCTTTTAACTTTGCATGCCATGCCATTTTCTGTTTGCTTGTCAATCGACGAGGTGGTCCTTTTGTAACTCTTATGCCTTTCTGGAATGATTCTGTATCGCTCCTGAAAGGATGGTTTGAAGGAAGGAATTGTCGATGACAATCAAAGAAGCTGACTTTTACATTCTTCAACCTGATGGTATCGGTGTCAGCCATACATATGGGGTACACAATTGTCCGTGGACACACCAACCAGCCCAAATACCATATGCCAACAAATCATGTATTGACCATAGATATGCGGCACGTAGGGTAAATTCACCTTTCATATGACTGTCATATGCCATGACACCTTGCCATAACTCTTTCAACTCCTCAATCAACGGTTGCATAAACACATTGATTTTCTTCCCAGGATGTTTAGTGTCACACCCGGTTTTTCCGAAGAACAACCAAGTGAATATCACATGTATGCCAGGATCATTTTCTCATACATGTGATGACAAATAGTGAAGCATCATTTATTACAAGCCAGGTGTCGAATATAAGTAGGTCTTACATTACAAATGTCTCGATAGACAATAATAAGTTCATCACAAGTAAATAAACTAGCAGCGGAATATTATTCTCTTAGGGCTCCATCACAGGTGTTGCCCGGGGGTCTTTATGAACCTAGAAACCTTCCTCGGGTCCAAAATCTTGGTCATTATACACCATCTCATTATCTGGACCTGAGCAGCAATATAAACCAACAAATATGCAAGGTTGAGTACCAATGGTACTCAGCAAGTGTGGGAAAATTATATCATGCATGGCTAGAACAAGGAGAGGTTGAACTCATGGTTAAAGCACTACGCAATTAATACCTATCACCTTAGCTTATTAAGCACCTACATTACTACACAGGTGAAATGATCCAAATCTCCCATCCCATCATCATAAACCAATAACCATAATCATCATTTCCAATGTTAAGCTCCCCGCTTAACTTCCAAAACCATCAATTCTCTAATCATGAATAAGTCCAGGCCGCTCTTAACCGTGAGCACGGCTGTCAAGACAGTTTTGACTCTGCAGAGTTTGTACCACTGTACCCACAAGTAGTGATTTCATCCCCCGTTGCCGGGTGGACTAAAAGAACCTCCATTATGCCAGTGGCTACGAACCACATTCACACTTCCCAGGTGTGTGGCCAAGAGATCACTACGAAGCCTTTACAAAGGGATTCCCGACGAGCGTGGGCCCACTGAGGTTTCACCCCTAACAGCATACAAGAGGCTCCAACCCCGCTGCAGTGGCCCCCTCTTGAGCCTTGCGGTTCATATGGCAGTCCAGCTGACTCCTATTCCCCGCACCATCCAACACACCCATACTACGTCGGGGATACACCTAATTATTTGGCTAAGCTGCCCCATCTCAGCATGTGGTTGGCACTGTAAAGCCGGGTTACATGCTCCATGAACCGGTCCTTAGGATCCAGGCAAGTACTAAACACAAACCCAAGTCTCGTGCACCCAGCACACAACCAAAACATTCAACTTGCCTTGATCCCTACCTCTACATAACTCACAATATCTCATTCAAGAGTATGGTAATATAAACTGATGATTTCATGTCCCAAATATCCCATTCTAAGCATGGCTAAGCATATGCATGTAAACAAATAACATGACAAAACAAATCCCAACCCAAGCTTCAAGGAAACAAGGTAATGCAATTCTAGGGAAAACTTTCCTAGCATGGGTTTCATATTTCATTTGACAATGCAAATAATTCTATCTACACATCCTAACATAGGATCAAAGTGGTCAAGGACACTTGCCTCCTTCTTGTTGCTCCTGAAATGGGTAGTCCTGATCTTGGAAACTGATAGCTTGCTCTTGAACAGGTTCTACTTCATACCATCACACATAGCAAAAGAAAAACAACAATCATAAGACATAGTTCACACTTCTACTTCATACAAACCACACATTCACATTTATGAAAGTTTCTTTACCATTTTATGTGTTGTGGATACTCTATGTGTGTTGATTTGGGGCTTGCATACACTTTCATTTACATGTGTAGGATTCCTACTTTGGTGTTCATATTTATACTCACATACTATATATATATATATATACATATATATATGTGTGTTTCAGTTTTAAATAAATTCCTTATATATTAAACTACCAAGTATGTATGAAAAGTATTTTTCTTCTCCATATGTGCCTTCATAATTTCTATCAACCCTAAACTGAATTCTTTGTACTTTAGAAACTCCATTTATCATTTACTAGTTTCTATATTTTCAGATTTATATTCTTATGCATAATTGTGCATTTTATTATTAAATTAGTAATACACACTACCTAAACAGATTAGGTTCTGGTCCTAAATAATTTAAGATCATATTTTGACCTTGGCTTCTGATGTATACTATTTCATAATTATTTTCCCTATTTTTCTTTAACTATTCTTTACTTAAAAATGTGTCCCTATACTATTAAATGTGAATAATAGATGAAACAGGTTTATTTCAGCCCAAAAATATATTTTTATCTCACTCCAAAGTTTTCTAAGTACTGAGAAAGTTTTTAATAAGTTTGACAATTATGTTTGTCCCCCTTTTTAATATTTAAACACTAGTTACATATTCAATTTTCTAAATTAAATACTAAACAGAGCTAGAATAATGAATTCATCCCATTACAGGGTCTATAATATCATTTTCATAATTTCCAGGGGTCTAGCTACACTTTTCAGAGGTGTTTTTCTAAATTTCTATTAAGTCCAGGGGCTAAAACTGATTTTTAAATGAATTTACATGATTTTCTGGAGTTCCAGGGGCTAGATCTGAAGTTTCCGGGGCTAGCTCTCAATTCCAGAGAACCCCAGGGGGTAGCACGTAAGAATTCCAGTCTTTATAACGCGGGGCTGACATGGACCGTCTGATTTTAAACCGACGGCTGAGATTATAACATCGAACCGGTACGCGGGGTTTTAAAGTCTACCGTGCGATTTAAAATAAACGGCGCACAAGCGGCCACGTCGCTCTGATCGAGCGCGGGCGGCGCTGCCGGCGGCGCACGGCGGCGGGAAGCGGCGATCTCGCCGGAAACTTTCGGATCCTCGAGAATTCTGCCTAGAACTGTGATCTTATGGCCTAGATCGGTAGAGGGGAGGTCAGGGATCTCACCTCGGGGATTTTCTCGAGCTCGGGGGTCCTGGAAAGTGCTCGGTGGCGAGGTCCGAGGCAAAACCACGGCGAAGCTCGTCGGAGCTGGATTTGCACCGTAAGTCTTCGGGTTTTCTGCACCTGCAAAGTTCCCCGGAGGCGGTGGATCAAGACCAACGAGTTAGATCAGAGTTTCCGAGCTTAGATCGGCCAGAATTCACCGGCGAAGTCTCGGTGCTCACCGGAGTGAAAATCGGCGATCGCGTGCGAAAAACTGATCGGATCGGTTGTTTTTATAGCCGGGGAAGGGCGGTGGTTCTGTTGTGATCGAGTTGGAGTCCGCTGGGTCCAGAATTCGTCTGCGGGGACAGGTTTCCCGATCGGTTGCGATCGCGCGCGCGGGAGAGAGTCCGGGGTCGCGGGGTTAGGGATGACAGGCGGGTCCCACATGTCAGCGAGGGGCAGCGCGGCGCGCGCGGGGGCGGGCTGCGCGGGGGTTAGCTGGGCCGGCTGGGGTTTCGGCCCACTGGCCAGTTTTTTTTTCTGGTTTTTCCTTTTTCTTTTTCATTTCTTTTCTGTTTTGAGTATAATTTGAATTCCAGTTTGAATTTGAATTTTTGCAAAACATGCAATACGTCCAAAAATTTCTAAATTCCCCTCTGAACATGGTTTATGGTTCTAAATCCAAAATTTAAATCTTGACTAAGAATTTGGGGTGTTACAGCTCTACCCCCCTTAAAAGAAATCTCGTCCTCGAGATTGGTGTTTCTAAGAAAACAATTCCGGAAATTGTGCCTTAAGCTCATCTTCCCGTTCCCAGGTGGCTTCCTCTTCTGAGTGATGCTTCCACTGCACCTTGCACATCCTGATTCTCTTATTTCTGGTGAGGCGTTCCATTGTCTCCAAAATCTTGTATGGTTGCTCGGCATAAGACAAACCCTCAGCTACATCCACTTCGTTCATGGGTAACACCTCCTCAGGCGTCCTCAGACATTTCTTGAGTTGCGACACATGGAACACATCGTGCACGTCCGACAGATGAACCGGCAACTCTAGTTGGTACGCCACTTCGCCTTTTCTTTCCAAAACTTGAAAGGGTCCGATGTATCGAGGTGACAACTTCCCTTTCACCTTGAACCGACGAAGTCCTCTGATAGGGGACACCTTGAGATAAACATAGTCTCCCACGTTGAAAACGAGCTCTCTTCTTCGTACATCAGCATAACTCTTCTGGCGGGTCTGTGCTATCCTCAAGTTGTTGCGAATCTCCCTCACCTTTGCCTCGGCTTCTTGTAGCACTTCTGGACCAAACACCTTACTTTCTCCTGTTTGGTTCCAAAATAGGGGAGTTCTGCATTTCCTTCCATACAAAGCTTCAAACGGTGACATCTTCATACTAGCTTGATAACTGTTGTTATAGGAAAACTCCGCATACGGTAGGTTCTTGTCCCAACTCCTATTGTTTTTGAGTGCACATGCCCTTAACATATCTTCAAGGATCTGATTGGTTCTCTCCGTCTGTCCGTCAGTTTGGGGATGATAGGCAGAACTGAAATTCAGATGGGTTCCCATGGTTTCATGCAACTTTCGCCAAAACCTCGAGGTGAACTGTGTCCCTCGGTCCGACACTATCTTCTTTGGCACTCCATGGTAACACACAATCCTTGATATGTACAATTCTGCCAATTTGGTTCCGCTGTAGCTTTCCTTCACCGGAATGAAATGAGCTACCTTGGTTAGCCTATCAATAATAACCCATATTGAATCATACCCGGACTGGGTCCTAGGCAATCCCACGACAAAATCCATGCTGATCTCTTCCCACTTCCATTCAGGCACTTTGAGTGGTTGCAGCAATCCCGCGGGTCGTTGATGTTCTGCTTTCACCAACTGACATGTGTCACATAGGGCAACATGTTCCGCGACATCTCGCTTCATGCCATACCACCAATACCTGCTTTTGAGGTCCTGATACATCTTCGTACTCCCAGGATGAATGGAATAGTCGGAATCATGAGCCTCCTTCAAAATTAATTTACGAATCTCCTTTACTTCTGGCACACAGATCCTTTTCCCGTGCCACACCGTTCCTTGTTCATCCTCTCTAAAACCAGGAGCTTTATTTTCCTTGATGAGCTGTCTGATCTCTTGTATCTTCTCATCATTCTTTTGTCCCTCGCGTATGTCTCGCTCAAGTGTGGAGTCCACTTCCATGGCGATGGCTTCACCACTATTTACTAGACATAGATTGAGCCTTATAACCTCGTCCTTCAATTCTGCAGGCATATCCTTCAAGCTCAACTTATTGACCTGCACTTTCCGGCTCAAGGCATCGGCCACGACGTTTGCTTTCCCGGGATGATAGTTGATGCCTACATCAAAGTCATTGATTAGCTCTAACCATCTCCTTTGTCTAAGGTTGAGATCTGGCTGTGTGAATATGTACTTCAAACTCTTATGATCCGTATATATCTCTGTCCTCTTCCCCATCAAATAGTGCCGCCAAATTTTCAACGCGTGTACCACTGCAGCTAGTTCTAAGTCATGTGTAGGATAGTTCTTCTCGTGCTTCCGAAGCTGCCGGGATGCATATGCCACGACATGTCCCTCTTGCATGAGTACACATCCCAACCCGTTTCCAGAGGCATCGCAGTACACCGTGAAATTCTTCTGCATATCTGGCATAACCAACACGGGGGCTGTTGTCAATCTCTTCTTTAGCTCCTGAAAGCTCGTATCGCACTGTGGCGTCCAGGTGAATGTGATTCCCTTTTTCAACAGTTTGGTGAGAGGTCTCGAGATCTTGGAGAATCCCTCAATAAACCGTCGATAGTATCCAGCCAATCCCAAAAAGCTTCGAACTTCCCCGACATTTTCAGGGGTTTTCCATTTCTGGATATCTTCGATTTTGGCGGGATCTACGGAGATTCCTCCCTCCGAGATTATATGTCCTAAAAAGGGAACTCTCTTTAGCCAAAACTCACACTTGCTCAACTTGGCATATAGTTGGTGTTCTCTCAGCCTCTGTAACACCAACCTTAGATGTTTCTCATGTTCTTCTTCATCTTTGGAGAAGACGAGAATATCATCTATGAAAACCACCACAAATTTGTCTAGATATTCCATGAATACCTTGTTCATGAGGTACATGAAATATGTCGGGGCATTGGTTAGCCCGAAAGGCATGACAGTGTATTCATACAGTCCGTACTGAGATAAGAAAGCTGTCTTGGGAATATCAGATTGCCTTATCTTGAGTTGGTGGTATCCCGACCTGAGATCAATTTTCGAGAACACGCAAGCTCCCCTCAACTGATCAAACAAGTCTTCAATGCGGGGTAATGGATACTTGTTCTTGATGGTCACCTCATTCAAGGCACGGTAATCCACGCATAAACTTTGAGTTCCATCTTTCTTAGGCACAAATATTACCGGAGCTCCCCATGGTGAGGAACTAGGGCGAACGTACCCCTTTTCCGTCAATTCTCTCAAATGATCCTTGAGCTCTTCTAGCTGCTTGGAGTCCATTCGATAAGGTCTCTTGTATATCGGGGCTGTTCCCGGTACTAGCTCGATTGCGAATTCCACGTCACGGTCGGGAGGCATTCCTGGCAACTCCTCCGGAAAAACATCTGGATATTCCCTTATAGTCCTGATTTCCTCAACTTTCACCTCCACTTGATTTAATTTAATGTCCCTCCTAGGCTCGTGTATCGTTATGAACTTTACTCTTGTGCCACTAGGGTGAGTTAGTTCCACCGTTCTGGTCGAACAATGGATGATTCCTTTATGTTTGGTCAACCAATCCATACCCAAAATAATATCTATCCCTTGTGAATCGATCACTATGAGGTTAGCGGTAAATACTACCCCATTAATGTCTAGGTTCACTTTGGGACACACTTGTCTTGTACTTATTTCTCCACCTGGAGAGTTTACCGCTAGCATATGGTTCATTTGTGTGGTTGCTAGGTCATGCTTCTTAACAAACCCTTGAGCAATGAACGAATGGGTAGCACCAGAATCAAACAGCAGAGTTGCAAGGTGTAAATTGGCAGGAAACTTACCAACTACCACGTCGGGTGCCTCTTGTGCTTCCTCCATAGTGACGTGGTTCACCCGTCCTCTCATTACGTTCTGCTGCTGTGGCTGCGTGGGCTTCTTCTTTGGACACTTATGGGCGTAGTGCCCCACTTCACCACAGCTGAAACATTGCACCCCAATCTTAGATGCTTGGCCCTTGTTGTCTTGGGGTTGGTTTGGGGGTCCTTGCACTGCTGGTCGAAGTGGATATGCGGGGCGAGGCTGTTGTACAAACTGACGTTGCGGCTGTGCTGGTGCTGCGGGAGGCCTGTAGTTTGGGTTGTACCCTCTTGGTGCTGAATAGGGTACCGCAGCACGGCTCGTCTGCCCCGTAGGTTGCTGCATCATACGTGGGCGGGTGTTGCTCCCTGAGGCTTGATGTGACCACCCAGCCTTCCTCTTATTCTCATTTTCCAGGGCCTTTAGCTTCCTTTCCACCACAAACGCTCTGTCCACCATCTTTTGAAAGCTTTCATACTCATTGGATGACATTGCACACTGCATCTCTGCGGTAAGTCCTTCCACGAAACAATCTTGTTTCTGCTCATCTGTCTCTATGTCTCGTGGAGCATAACGGGATAGTTGAGTGAATTTAGTGAGGTATTCCCTCACCGTCATGTTTCCCTGCTGCAGTCCCAAAAACTCTTTCCTCTTGTTTTTGAGTTCACCTCTTGGGATGTAATGGTTGCGGAAGCTACGCTTGAACTCTTCCCAAGTGATGCTCTCAGGGTCATGATGGGCGGCCACGTAGGCGGTCCACCAATCAGCAGCAGGTCCCTGCAATTGATGAGAGGCAAACAGCACCCTCTCATACCCTTGGCATTGTATGATTCTCATCTTACTTTCAATGGTCTTCAGCCAATCATCTGCCTCCAGAGGTTCAGCAGCACTTGCAAACTTTGGAGGTTGAGTTCCTAGAAACTCACTCAACCTTGGTTGGCGTGGTGCAGCTTGTGGAGGTGGAACTTGATGCAAGTTGGCCACTACTTGAGTCAAGTTCTGGATGAGCTGATTTTGATTCTCCAGCATTTGGTGGAGAGGATCAACTTCTTCACGGCGACCACCCCGGTTCTGGCCTCCAGAAAGATGAGAGTTGCATGGCTCATCATTGTTGTTGGCGGGGTTGGCAGCACGTCCTTTTCCTCTTCCGGCCATCTGGCAGAATCAACAAATGTTAATTTGAAAGTATTTAGTATCATCTTACTACTTTCACTTGTTTGTACTTTGAAGTGTTGAAGTTTTGTTAACATCTTACGAGGGTTTTATATCTCACACCCAATAAATGCACTATTATTTCCTGTGGGTTCACACACCAAAGCAAAACAATCTGAAGACGAGGCTGTGGACACTTGCTCATGGCTTCCACAACTCACGTCACACACCAAGCATTATCACACCATTAACTTCGTAACGACTCGACTACTCGACCTCTTGCTAGCTAGGGGAAAGACTCTACACTACTCATCCTCTTGAGCTGGCTCCTCGGGATCTTCCTCCTCATTTCGGCTACCTTCTGACTCTGCTTTGGGTGGGGAGGCTGCTGGTGGAGAAGTGCGACGACGCCTGATTGCTCGGCGATCCGGGGAGTCAGGGGTCCATGGATCACTTACGGTGACACACAGTTCATTCCCATCTCCTCTTTCTCTCGCCTTTAAGCAAGCTCGCAGCAATGCCTCCGTCTCCTTCAGAGTATCTCGGACATCCTGAAGCTCTTGTTGACACTCCTGCAGTCGAGTGCTGAGCATAGCAGCATCCTCCAAGCACAAGTCCATGTGCTCATGGGAAGTCCCTTGCTGCACCGGTGGGTACTTGTACTCCGTGGTACCACTCTCACGTTGGAGGACATACATGTACTCAGTTTTGTCCAAGTGGCGACGATAGATGTGGCTCTGGCAGGTGATGGCCTCCCAAGTGACATCTCTCTCCGCGTCAACTTGTGTTGCTCGACAAGCTGGAGAGTGGTGGATCTTAAGCAGCTGATTCTCGTGTATAATCCTCATCTCCGAACTCCATTCTTCCCTCTTCTCACGGATGGTCCTGGTGGAGTTATAGTGGATGATGAGCTTGCCTGTATTGCCGGCGGCTTCGAGCATACGTCGAAGACGGCTCAACAAATCTCCCACTGCCAATCCGTAGGAAAGGTACGTCACTGGACGACTCTCCTCTCTTTCAGCAAGGGCAACTACGGGAACTCTCCCTCCCGTGGATTTACGAGCGGTGCGAATCATGCGAACCATCTAAAACAAAAGAATTTAAAATTAGGTTAGATAAAATTTCAAACAAAAATCCTATTTTTGAATGGAAGTTGGGGTAAGATGAAGAAAATGACTCTTTTAATAACACTCTTTTACCCACACCTTGGAAAATAGTTTTTAAGAAAATAGGGCCCTTAAATACGTCCATTTCTACCTAGGTCCACGTTCCTACGGGCAACCTTGGCTCTGATACCACCTCTGTCACACCCGGTTTTTCCGAAGAACAACCAAGTGAATATCACATGTATGCCAGGATCATTTTCTCATACATGTGATGACAAATAGTGAAGCATCATTTATTACAAGCCAGGTGTCGAATATAAGTAGGTCTTACATTACAAATGTCTCGATAGACAATAATAAGTTCATCACAAGTAAATAAACTAGCAGCGGAATATTATTCTCTTAGGGCTCCATCACAGGTGTTGCCCGGGGGTCTTTATGAACCTAGAAACCTTCCTCGGGTCCAAAATCTTGGTCATTATACACCATCTCATTATCTGGACCTGAGCAGCAATATAAACCAACAAATATGCAAGGTTGAGTACCAATGGTACTCAGCAAGTGTGGGAAAATTATATCATGCATGGCTAGAACAAGGAGAGGTTGAACTCATGGTTAAAGCACTACGCAATTAATACCTATCACCTTAGCTTATTAAGCACCTACATTACTACACAGGTGAAATGATCCAAATCTCCCATCCCATCATCATAAACCAATAACCATAATCATCATTTGCAATGTTAAGCTCCCCGCTTAACTTCCAAAACCATCAATTCTCTAATCATGAATAAGTCCAGGCCGCTCTTAACCGTGAGCACGGCTGTCAAGACAGTTTTGACTCTGCAGAGTTTGTACCACTGTACCCACAAGTAGTGATTTCATCCCCCGTTGCCGGGTGGACTAAAAGAACCTCCATTATGCCAGTAGCTACGAACCACATTCACACTTCCCAGGTGTGTGGCCAAGAGATCACTACGAAGCCTTTACAAAGGGATTCCCGACGAGCGTGGGCCCACTGAGGTTTCACCCCTAACAGCATACAAGAGGCTCCAACCCCGCTGCAGTGGCCCCCTCTTGAGCCTTGCGGTTCATATGGCAGTCCAGCTGACTCCTATTCCCCGCACCATCCAACACACCCATACTATGTCGGGGATACACCTAATTATTTGGCTAAGCTGCCCCATCTCAGCATGTGGTTGGCACTGTAAAGCCGGGTTACATGCTCCATGAACCGGTCCTTAGGATCCAGGCAAGTACTAAACACAAACCCAAGTCTCGTGCACCCAGCACACAACCAAAACATTCAACTTGCCTTGATCCCTACCTCTACATAACTCACAATATCTCATTCAAGAGTATGGTAATATAAACTGATGATTTCATGTCCCAAATATCCCATTCTAAGCATGGCTAAGCATATGCATGTAAACAAATAACATGACAAAACAAATCCCAACCCAAGCTTCAAGGAAACAAGGTAATGCAATTCTAGGGAAAACTTTCCTAGCATGGGTTTCATATTTCATTTGACAATGCAAATAATTCTATCTACACATCCTAACATAGGATCAAAGTGGTCAAGGACACTTGCCTCCTTCTTGTTGCTCCTGAAATGGGTAGTCCTGATCTTGGAAACTGATAGCTTGCTCTTGAACAGGTTCTACTTCATACCATCACACATAGCAAAAGAAAAACAACAATCATAAGACATAGTTCACACTTCTACTTCATACAAACCACACATTTACATTTATGAAAGTTTCTTTACCATTTTATGTGTTGTGGATACTCTATGTGTGTTGATTTGGGGCTTGCATACACTTTCATTTACATGTGTAGGATTCCTACTTTGGTGTTCATATTTATACTCACATACTATATATATATATATACATATATATGTGTGTTTCAGTTTTAAATAAATTCCTTATATATTAAACTACCAAGTATGTATGAAAAGTATTTTTCTTCTCCATATGTGCCTTCATAATTTCTATCAACCCTAACTGAATTCTTTGTACTTTAGAAACTCCATTTATCATTTACTAGTTTCTATATTTTCAGATTTATATTCTTATGCATAATTGTGCATTTTATTATTAAATTAGTAATACACACTACCTAAACAGATTAGGTTCTGGTCCTAAATAATTTAAGATCATATTTTGACCTTGGCTTCTGATGTATACTATTTCATAATTATTTTCCCTATTTTTCTTTAACTATTCTTTACTTAAAAATGTGTCCCTATACTATTAAATGTGAATAATAGATGAAACAGGTTTATTTCAGCCCAAAAATATATTTTTATCTCACTCCAAAGTTTTCTAAGTACTGAGAAAGTTTTTAATAAGTTTGACAATTATGTTTGTCCCCCTTTTTAATATTTAAACACTAGTTACATATTCAATTTTCTAAATTAAATACTAAACAGAGCTAGAATAATGAATTCATCCCATTACAGGGTCTATAATATCATTTTCATAATTTCCAGGGGTCTAGCTACACTTTTCAGAGGTGTTTTTCTAAATTTCTATTAAGTCCAGGGGCTAAAACTGATTTTTAAATGAATTTACATGATTTTCTGGAGTTCCAGGGGCTAGATCTGAAGTTTCCGGGGCTAGCTCTCAATTCCAGAGAACCCCAGGGGGTAGCACGTAAGAATTCCAGTCTTTATAACGCGGGGCTGACGTGGACCGTCTGATTTTAAACCGACGGCTGAGATTATAACATCGAACCGGTACGCGGGGTTTTAAAGTCTACCGTGCGATTTAAAATAAACGGCGCACAAGCGGCCACGTCGCTCTGATCGAGCGCGGGCGGCGCTGCCGGCGGCGCACGGCGGCGGGAAGCGGCGATCTCGCCGGAAACTTTCGGATCCTCGAGAATTCTGCCTAGAACTGTGATCTTATGGCCTAGATCGGTAGAGGGGAGGTCAGGGATCTCACCTCGGGGATTTTCTCGAGCTCGGGGGTCCTGGAAAGTGCTCGGCGGCGAGGTCCGAGGCAAAACCACGGCGAAGCTCGTCGGAGCTGGATTTGCACCGTAAGTCTTCGGGTTTTCTGCACCTGCAAAGTTCCCCGGAGGCGGTGGATCAAGACCAACGAGTTAGATCAGAGTTTCCGAGCTTAGATCGGCCAGAATTCACCGGCGAAGTCTCGGTGCTCACCGGAGTGAAAATCGGCGATCGCGTGCGAAAAACTGATCGGATCGGTTGTTTTTATAGCCGGGGAAGGGCGGTGGTTCTGTTGTGATCGAGTTGGAGTCCGCTGGGTCCAGAATTCGTCTGCGGGGACAGGTTTCCCGATCGGTTGCGATCGCGCGCGCGGGAGAGAGTCCGGGGTCGCGGGGTTAGGGATGACAGGCGGGTCCCACATGTCAGCGAGGGGCAGCGCGGCGCGCGCGGGGGCGGGCTGCGCGGGGGTTAGCTGGGCCGGCTGGGGTTTCGGCCCACTGGCCAGTTTTTTTTTTTCTGGTTTTTCCTTTTTCTTTTTCATTTCTTTTCTGTTTTGAGTATAATTTGAATTCCAGTTTGAATTTGAATTTTTGCAAAACATGCAATACGTCCAAAAATTTCTAAATTCCCCTCTGAACATGGTTTATGGTTCTAAATCCAAAATTTAAATCTTGACTAAGAATTTGGGGTGTTACATTTAGGACCTGGAATGATGGCCGCGAGAGATATGTATCCTTCTTTCATGCACATGTTGGGAGGCAGATTGTATGGCATGACAAATACAGACCAACAAGAGTATGGGCTGCTACTGGTGTTGAAAGGAGTGAAACCATCTGTTGACATCCCAAGACGAACATTTCTAGGATCTATTGCAAACTCCGGATCGAAACGATCTAGAGCTTGCCAAGTCGCGCAATCTGAAGGATGTGTCATAATATCTTTGTCATCACTCTCACGTATCCCTTCAGAATGCCACCTCATCTGCTTCGCTGTTTCTTTGGACATAAACAACCGCTTAAGCCTTGAAGTGATAGGCATGTACCAAAGTTGTTTCATAGGTACTTCTGTAGTTATTTCCTCTCCATCATTGTTTATAACCTTCACATATCTAGATGCTTTGCAATGCACACAATAAGTATCATTCTTGTGTTCCTTCCAAAACAGCATACAACTATTCTCGCACGCATCAATCTTCTCATAATTTATGCCCAGATCAGCCAAAAGCTTCTTAGAATGGTATATGTCTGTCGGCATGTTATGATGATTTGACGGAAGGAGATCACTGATCAGCTTCATGATACCATTGTAGCAATTGTTTGAAAAATTGAACTTCGACTTCAACGCCATAAGTCTTGTGACCGCATGCAAAATGGTCACATTGGTGCTCTCATGCACTTTTTCCTCTAAGGCAGCAAGAAGCTTGTAACACTTTTGCTCCTCCTCCAGCTGTGACTTTTCTTCGTACTCTCTGCCAATGTCCGTCATCATCTCATTCATCCGATCATCATCATCATTTTCATCCGACTCACTAGCATGATCCACCTCGCCATGTTCGCGCCACACTAGATAGTCAGACATAAATCCATACTTGCAAAGGTGTAACTCTATTTCAGACTTAGACAAATGCCGATGATTTGAGCACTTGGTACACGGACACTTCGCAACATGAGCACCACTAGCAAAAGCTTGATTCACAAAAACAGTTGCGATATCAGCCGATTCCCTAGTGTGCGCTCCAGTTGAAATCCATCCATCATACATTGCCTTACGGTCGTCACCCATTTTCATCTTATACCTTCAAAGAAGACAAATCGTTTGTAAAATCCCCAAAAAGTGGTAGCAAGAATTTCCACACATGTACACTTAGGAAAAATGAGGGGAATTAAAACTTTGAATTATAACGGTGTGAGTTCAAAGTGATTTTTCAAACCTCCCAAAAACTTCCTACATGGAGATCTAAATTCATAACTTGGGTCTTCATATTTCAAATATTCAACCTTACAAATTTCAGCTCATTTGGAGGGGTTTTAATATTTGTTTGGGATTAAAGGAGGAAGCCCTCTAATCTGAATTTAAATTTCAGTTTCAAATCCCAATATCCTCAATTTGCAAATCTGGTTCCCCAAATGTATTCTCCACATTTGAATTAGCAGCCACGCCAAAATTCAGAATTTTTGGAGTTGGTTTGCTATGCTTTTGGAACAATGCAAATGAGTAAATCAAATTCCATTTCGAATTCAAATGACCAAACACAATTCAAACTCCGCACTAGAATTCAAATCATTTTAATTCAACATTTCAAACCATGACTTTGAGGTGAAGTAAAGAAATCAAGTTTGAGTGGCTGTGGTAAAAAGATCTGTTGTAAAATTGGATTAAGAATTGAGGTGGTGGGACCCAGCAGTCAGCCACACAAGTCTTTTAACCGACTCTGTTTTTCCCTCAGGTATTCACTGCGTGCCACCGAGCGACGGCCGCTCCACCGAGATGCTTCCTCACTTGCTCCAACGTCAGCTCGTGCACATGGGTGATCAAAGCGGCAGCCCGAGTGCTATTCGTCTCGCCTCCACGTTACACCGCAGCTCCTCAACCTCTCTGCTCGAACGCTCGCTGAAACACCCGCCCGGCGGAAGAACCTTTTGGCTCCTCGACGCCTGGCGAGCTCGGTGTAATTCTTGCGTGTCTGAGCCACGGGAAAGCTGCGCCAGGTCTCCCTCTTGCTCTCCGAAGCCCTAAGCAGACGCTAGCACCGGTGGTTGGCTCCCGCAAGCTGGATTTTCTTTCGGACCCCCAGTGTTGATCACCTCTGTGCTGCACAGTTGCCCGACGGATCGACAGCCTCTCCCGCTCCAACAAAAGGTTCCTAAGGTGTGTTAGGAACACTTCGTCCTTCCCTCCAACGAGTTCCTGCTTTCTTAGCTCCGGCGCCAAGTAATTTGAGGTTTGGCGCCGGCGGTTCTTTAGGAACCCGAGGACTCTTCGGGGAAATTTATCATGCTCCGAGTAGCTCCACGTTAGATGAGCTTAGAGTATCTCCTGCACACGCTTGCGCACGTTTACGAAGTCCTAGCAGCTCATATGATCAAGTAGAGGTACCGGGCACCGAGTTTTTGTCGCCGCCGTCGTTTTGCAGGCTCGGATCGCCGGTGAGATCCCATCTCCGGTGGTTTTCGTGGAGAGCGGGCTATGGGTCGAAGTTGTCCATGCGTCACTGGTGCTTTTAGAGCAAACCGTAGCATGAAAGATCCACAGCTGAGTGAGAACGAGGTCGCCGAAGTGGAGTTCGACATGGCCGCCGGTGCGAGCACTGTTCTGGCTGCTGTCACCCGCTCCCGACCCCACCATCGTGTTAAGCACGGTGTAAAACTCACAGGCGGTAACCATAGTGAAGTTTGGACCACAGGAACCCCGTCCCAGCGAGGCTCGCCGGAGTGCGCCGCCGCGGGATGCGCGGGCAGCGTGAGGTAGACGAAGGAGGGTCGGGTCCCACTTTTCAGAACTCCTGTCTAACTTCAAAAATTCATATCTCTCTGTTGGTAGCTCCAACAATGGTGAAACAAATTTTGTTAGAACTATGGAGACTTACCCTAAGCATATCTTCCACTGTTATACATGTTAAAACTCCAGATTTGGGCACAAAATGCAGAGAAGCCTTGTACTTGTGGGAATTTTGGAGACCACAAGGTGCAATGAAATTTCTCCAAATTTTGCTCAGACCATTCTTAGAGAGTCTAGTATCCACTGGAAAATTCCCAAAGCCAATTAAGGAACCTAAATTGCAGTAGCTATGAATAGATGTTTAATTCCTATAATTCATTAGCACTTACGCATATATTTTGCTACATTTCATATAGTGACCAAAGTTGAGGACGCACCGGAGCCATTGGACGTACTCCCACCAGATGCTGACTTTCCATTTAACTCGCAACCAGGCAAGCCCCAGTTTGCATTTAAGTTTTGCAAATTCTTCATTTGTCTCACTTATGTTTAGGGTGAATTGCTTGCATTAGAGATAGGGTGATTGAAACCCCCCTTGCATCACCTTTAAATCCTATGGAGGGTTGGGTAGTTTACAAACCCGATGAGTAGAGAATGCCATGCTAATGTCCTTAGGATCTCGGTAGAACTACTCACGAGATAGATATTTATGCACATGGTATGGAAAGAGGTAGATAATGGCTTAAGATTGTGAAACTGAGACCCAGCAGGGGGGGGGGGGTAGGATGCATTGAGAGGAGGTCTCATGTGTAACAGCCCTAACTTTTGTAAAGTTTGATTTCAACGTATGAAACAAAGTTAAGGCAATAAAAGGCTATAGTCGTGTCACATGAAATGATGAACACAAATATGGACATGTGAGGGAGTTAAAAATTTTCTCTAGCCCATGCTCAACACATGTTAACCTAGGGGAAAGAATTACACTCCCAAAAACTCTAACTCATGTGCACCCTTCTCTATGAGGATAGTGGAGGAAATTTAAACACCATTTTGAATCTTTTGAATGGATTCATATTCAGATTGTCCAAAGGCCTATATGTGAGATCATAGATGCATTTCTCATGTATTCAAAAGCCTAAGTTTCAAATTTGGAGAATTTTAGGTTTCATATACTATTTATTCCGAGGATTAAATGAGGGCACGTTCAAATTCAAACTTAGATTTGAATTTTGAACCAAACAAACCTAATTTCAAAATCTGATTTCAGATTTGAATTCCTCATAATTATTTTGTCCTATCCTCCAAGTTTGATCACAATTGGAGATCATTTGCTATTTTAAATCGAATTGAGGGATAAGAAGCAAAATTGGGGCTGTGGACCCCACCGGTCAGTCTCACAAGAATGAGACCCACTCGGCTCTGTTCTTCATCGACGGAGCGCTCGACAGCAGCTCCTCCCGAGTTTCTGCCTATGCCACCTCCTGCTTCGATCTTTTGCCGGCCTAATCCACGCCCACGAGTGCAGCAACGCCATTTTGCCTTCTCCCAACCGAGCGCCAGTTCTCTGTTCGTCCTCCCGAGCAGAAACCTGCCGCTCTGCTTCTTCCCACTGCACAGCACGCCCTGGAGCTTGGTTGCTCGCGCATTCAACAGAAAAAAGGTTTGCCCCTGAGTGCTCTAGCCGGCTGTCAACTTCCCTCCACCGTCTCGAGCTCACCGGCGCCTAGAAACAGAAAAGTTTCTGCTGCTCCCGTGTTGCACGTCGGAGGACCGAAACTGATCACCGTGGCTATCCCAAACCAGGAGGTATCACGCCCAAGCAAGCCACCCCATCTGTGCACCTACAAGTCTAGTTGCTCACCTCCAAATCTCAGCCCTAGCCATTGATCACAGAGGGAGAATTTCAAGTTTTTCTCCCGGGCGGCAGAAATGGACCTTGAGATAAGGAATTGTAAAATCAGTCCTCAATTCGTGTTTGTCGGGTTTCAAACTTCACACACAGGATGTTAACTTCCTAGCACACCTCCTCCATCGATGTTAGACCAGGAAATCGAGTGTAGAGTGAGCAATCCGAGCTCTTTTAGAGGGTATACTGCTGGACCCTATCGGGCGCACGGTGCCGATAGGTTTAGAGCCCTCTCCAGCTTGTTTAGACCTCATGCCGGTCTTCTACATGATCCCCTGGTGCTGTAGAGCCCAAGAACCGACCATTTGGTGGAGAATTCACCGTGCAAGACCTCGCCGGAGACCTAGAGTTTTCTGTGGCCGGTGCGCCCTGTTTTCCGGCGAGTTTCAGCCGCCGGCGACCTCACCAACGTGTTCAGCGTGGGGAAATATGGGGGGGGGGGGCGGCCAGCAGGGGGACTGGAGGTGGCTGGGAAGTGCTTCTCCGACGACCTCGCCGGAATGGGCTGCCACTGCCCTGTTTGGCGCGAGTCTGGAGGTTAGGGATGACAGGTGGGACACACTGTCGGCATTTAAACATTTTCCAGATTTTCCCACTTTAGTTCAAACTTTGGAGAGCCATAACTTTGTGTAGGAGTGTCCACAAATTGTGAAACAAATTTTGTTGGACTCCTCTCAAAGAGTACTATCCAAGGGTGCAGCCCAATATTTATGAAAATCTCTGGATTTGGCTCATTAATTCATTTAAGTAAAATATTATATGAATTTTTACAGGAGTTCTGTTTATTGGAAAATTCCCAAATTTTGACAGGACATTCTTCCAAAATTCCTTGAACTCCAGTAAAACTTTCAGAGGCATTGCACCTCATTTTATTGGTCAAATGATGTGTCCATTCCTTATGTCTCTGAAAAATGGGAAAATGAACAGAGACATTTTCAGCTTTTCCCCAATCCTTGTAAAATCCATATCTCCATGTAGGAAACTCCAAAAACTGTAAACCCAATTCCTATGGACTCAGGACAGTTTTTACTTCACAAAAAGTCTACTTTGCAGCATAGGAAAGCTTAATATCTAGTGGATAAAGGCAGGTTAGTGAAGACCACATAAGGATTTATTGTGCTCACATGAAGCTATTCCTTGAGCTCAATTTTTTCACACTGCCTAAATACCATCCATAGAGGCTGTGGTTAAATTCTCAGCTTCATTGGACCTCTGGAACTTGAGCTACCATCTTTTAGGTTTAAGTGTTCATATAATGGACTTAATCACATGGTGATTACTAGTATCCCTTTTCACCTAGCTTTCATCATCTCTAAGGTTTAGGTCCAACAACAGAAACCTTGCTGTTGTTTATCTCTCTTATGTATGAGTTAACTTGTACCACAGTTTTGAATCATTTTCTAAATCGCTTTTGAATACATGTGCATAAATCATCTTAATAGCCTGTGACGTCAACGTTCGACGAGGACTCGACTCTGCAGTGAGGATCTCCATCTCTTGACGAGTTTGGCGGATTATCCGGAGGAAGACTAACTCCAAGCTTCTAACAAAACCGTTGAGCAAGGCAAGCCCCGGTTTGCATATCGTTACCGTTTTAAATTTTACTTTACTTCACATCGTGTTTATTAGACTTGATATTGTGCATTATGTCTAGGATGATTGAAACCCACTTGCATGGCTATTACATCCCTGAGTAGAAGGTTTAGTGTAGGCTTTGCCTCGTTGTATATGCTAGGCTAATGTTGTAGCTAGCTCGGTAGAAGTCGAGTAGTAAAAAGCTACTCGCGAGAAAGTTCGAGTGATGGAGTTACTCGCGAGAGGTTGATGATAAGAGCACCCTCATGAAAATGAGATGGGGACGGGGATGTTCCTGTAGGATGGAGCGCTCAAGGTTGGTCTCGACCTGCGATGGGTGTGACAATACTTGAGACCACATTTGGCCTGGACCGGGATGGTAACGCAAATGTCGAGGTTGGTTGTAGCCCCGTCCGTGTCGGTTAAGGACCCTATGTATGCGGCCCTGCTGGACAAGATTGAGCTGTACCGGATATATAGTGGGGTATGGGACCCATGAAACCGATGTAACTCGATGGACCGTGATATAGAAACTCATCCTTCGCGTGGGAATGGCGTTGAGAAGGCGGGAGGTGTAAATCCTTTAGCGGGCAATTTCGACGTGTCTGCGTAGAGGACCATCCTGCTCAGCGCGAAGCGTTTTTTCTATGTTGGGGTGTCGTGTGACAGGTTGCTGCATACAATGTAAGAAAGAGCTCTTGAGAGAGTCTTTCGAGGCGGGTGTATGTGTTGTGTATTCCGGGTTGTTATTGATTCGAATCACCGTCGCTCGCGGAAGAGGATTGAGCAAACTTGCCCACTGCGCCGTGACTTAGTAAGAAGAGGAACTAAGTCTCTTGACTTGCTGTTTGTGGATTAATCACTGTATTGGAACCTTGACTGAAGTAGATATAGAGCCAACTAAATTTCATTTCCACCTTAGGCTAGCAACATCGGGATAAGCGTTTCTTGTTTGATTGTGGACTTCCGATGTTGTGAGGCATGAGGACCACTAAAATGAAGGCTATAAGAATCTGAATATAAGGATCAAGTTTAGTCAAGCTGCATTTTGCAAATTCCTGTTCCTACTGTCTTACTACCCCTGCATTTAGAGTTACATGTTTAGGAGTGACGGTTAAGTCTTGCTGAGCCTTAGTGCTCACAGTTGCTTCTGAGTTGTTTTCGCAGGTAGCAGGATGCCTGCTATGAAGAGGGTTGTTTGGTGAGACGACGAACCTCACGGTTCGTTCAACTCATCGGAAACCTAGCCGCTGCCTTTCTTTCGTGAAGCTAGTAGGAAGCGTTCACGGGCTGAACGACTTCTCTTCGGCATAGATAGGGTCGAGAGTCAGTAGATTGTCCAGCAAATTTTAATTTCCGCTGCGTGTGTACTTATGTTGTAAAAGATCTTATGTTGAGTAATAAAATGGTTTCGTTATGTTCTTGAGCCTCTTTTCATGCATGCTGTTGGGTGCCACATCGCACGGCACCACCCACTGCGATCACCGGGCCGGGCCTCACAGACGTGGTATCAGAGCCGCATTGGGAATAGCACGCATTAAAAGGGTCTATTTTTGAAAACTTAGTAGTGTACGAGTGAGGAATGTATAGTATGCCCACATAAGGAGTACTATTAGCATAGTTACTTAAGGTGGCAAGCTAACAGTGTGTTACTTTTCAGTATTTAAATTCAGTAACGACGCACCTACGTGGAGGTAAGAATGGTAAGGAACGCCACCGAAAGCGGATCAATTTCGGTTAGCTCACCCATGTGAGGAAAGTAGTGTGGGATGTTCCGTTCAGCAATGGACGGGAAGTGAATATGTTTTCTAAGACTCTTCATGTCTTAGAGACATATGAATGGCACTAGCCTCCAGTGCGCAAACCCAGGGGCAAGAGGAGGAGACCCCATCGTGTGGTTTGTAACACGAAGTATGTTCTCTAGGCTCTTCATGTCCTATGAGGCTTACGGAAGCGCTATTCCACCGGTGTGCTTTATTGCAAAGGTGTGGAGCCCCCATAGGGTGGTGAATAACCCGATCATGTACCTTGAGACGTGGCTTGACTCAAGGACGACCCGTATGGCAATGATACGGGGCGTATGTTTTTACTATGTTATGGACCTGCCTGAAATGATAAACCATTGTGTGCATCATTATTGAGTGGTTTTCTGCAGGTACCTTAACCACGTTAGTACATGTCGTGTAGACAACGTTTGTGAGTGATCGTTTTAGTGCCACCATTTGAAATGTATATGCCGGTATAAAGCCGGTTAGGATTTTAAGTTGGTGAGGAAACGTAGTACCGTGACATGTTTTGAACCGCATGAAAAAGAAAGTTTGAAAAGGAAGAGAGTAAATTTGGAGTCTAGGATTCTATTAGGGGGTAATGAACTCCTATATTGAACTAAGAGTCAATTGGGAGTATAGATGTATTCACAAAGACTTAGGAATAAACCTCCCTGTTTTTGGCAGAATTTTTGCTGAAGTTGAACAGGGCATAATTTTTGTTTAGTTGAACCAATGGAGGTGAGCGATACATTTCTGGAAATCTTTTGAAGTCTTCTAAAACTTTTCTGTAGAACTCCAGATCAGAATCACCATCCAAATGGATGAAATTCTCAGATGAGTGTGAACTGCCCAAAAACAGGGCAGACACAAAATGTTCTCTGGAAATTTCTGTATTTCGGCCATAACTTTCTGTAGAAAATTTTCTAAGGGTCAAGTAATACACCGTTGGAAAGCTTGTGATATATTCTATGACTTTGTAGTTCAAAGTTTCTCCAGATTTGGAGTTTAATTGTATGAAATCTTGCGGACAAAACAGCCACTTTCAAAGGAGGTGCGGTCAAAAATTGTTCCAGATTTCTGTTAAATTCGAAATATCATATCTTTTGAAACAGAACAGATATGAAGGCAAATAAATACTCGTTGGAAAGATATTGAAGTTATCTATAACTTTGGTATTCAACTTGACAAATGAAATTGCAATGTCATATTCAAATTCTGGGATTAATATCTATTGGTCATTCTGAACAGAGTAGTACTTATTGTCATTTAGCTTGAGACTTGTTGTGGACAGGGATGTCTTAGACTTCTCTAAGCTCCGTAACATGTTCTCGAGTTATTTTTCAGTTTGTCCTACTGTTGGAATCAAGGGTTGGGACAAACTTGTTAAAGTTGGTAGATTTCAGAATTTTTGAAACCCTAGTTAGCTTGTGTAATGCTGCAATATTGATGTGATGTTTCTACGGTTATGTTTCCAATTCAAGTTGAGTTTAAACTTTGAATTTTAACCGTAAATTGCTCACTCTTGCAGCATGGATCGTGCTCATTCCCGGAGTGAGGTTGGTGAGTCAAGTCACGGCGAAAGTAATTCACCACGACAAGAAGTGCCGACATCATCAACCGGATTGGCGGAAATCTTGGCAAAGATGGCTGAGTCTCTGGATCTGTTGGTGCGACAAAGCATACGACAGGAGACACTACAGCAAAATCCCCTGCCAAGAACTTATCTGGATTTCTTGGCAAGACAACCACCGGTTTTCTCGGAAGCAAAAGAACCGTTGGAGTCGGCTCATTGGCTCCAATGTATTGAAGCCAAGTTCGATATGCTTGAGTGCGATAAATATCAGAAGACTCTATTTGCCGCTCAACAACTCCACAGAGCCGCTGGAGCTTGGTGGGCGGAGTACATCGCTACTCTTCCTGAAGGTCATCGAGTGACATGGGATGAATTCCAGAATGTTTTCCGAGCACGTCACGTTTGTTCGGGAATTCTTCGAACGAAGTATCAAGATTTTTTGGAGCTAAAGCGAGGAGAAAGGAGTGCGTATGAGTACTTCAAAGAGTTTGAAGACTTGATGCAATACGCAACTCATATGGTTGACTCGGAAGCGTTGAAGTGCGAGTGTTTCTTCCGAGGTTTGAATGTCGAACTTAAGGAGCAAGTGACCTTGTTCAATAACGGTATTTACAATGAGTTGGTAAATGCCGCTATCATTAAGGAAGACATGCATCTTAGTTGTGAAGCGGAGCTGAAAAGAAGTATACCGCCAGACAGCGATATCGAGGTTCGTCCGAACTATAGAGTGTGATATTACTCGCCGGTTAGGCAACAAATTCAGCCAGTGGTGCAACTCTTACAAACATGGCTGGAGTTGATCACTTATGAGCCTCCACCTCAACAGCAGCCGACAGAAATTATTCGTGCAACCCTACCGCAACCAGCTACGCACGAATAATCTCCACCTCGTGTTAGTAGAGAGCTGAGGTTTTGTGCAGCACGAAACAGTCGTGGAGCTGAACAGAGCCACAATTATGTGTAGTCTCATCAATGCTCAGATCAGCACCGTGAACCTTCAAAGAAGAATCTTTCAAAAGCTGGCAGGGTTAATTACACTTCTATTGAGGACATTGCTAAAGGCGAACCAGTTTTAGCGGGCATGTTCACGTTACATGAACAACCCACTTTCATTTTGTTTGATTCCGGAGCCACCCACAATTTTATTAGCAGAGACTATGTGCTGAAGAATAATCTTCCATTTAGCACACTTAAGAATCCGTTTCATATCAGCTCACCCGGAGGCAAGATATCAACAGATGAGATGGTCTCTCGGGCACCTTTATGTTTGGGTGGAAACATCTATCCTGTGAGTCTTATCATACTCAAAGGTCAAAGGATTGATTTTATCTTGGGGATTTCATGGTTGACACATTATGGAGCTATCTTTGACATCAGCTCTCGGACTGTCCAACTGAATTCCCCAATACATGGTTGCAACATATTGAATCTTGTGGATCCATCACAACAATTTGCAGCAGTGCATCAGATTGAAGCTAAACATGAGGATATTCCAGTGGTGTGTGAATATCCAGATGTGTTTCCCGAAGACTTGCCAGGCATGCCGCCCGAACGTGAGGTAGAGTTCAAGATTGAACTAGCACCGGGAACAACACCTATTTCTCGGCGACAATACAAAATGGCACCAAAGGAGCTAGCAGAATTGAAGGAGCAGCTTAATGACCTCATGGAAAAAGGTTTTATACGCCCATGTTCATCACCTTGGGGCTGTTCCGCACTCTTCGTGAAGATGAAGGACAAAACTTTGAGACTATGTGTAGATTATCGTCCACTGAATGCTGTCACTATCAAGAATAAGTATCCACTACCTTGCATCGATATTTTATTTGATCAACTAGTGGGTGCTAAGGTATTTTCCAAGATGGATCTTCGGTCTGGGTATCATCAGACAAAAATCCGGGCAGAAGACGTACCTAAGACGGCGTTCTCGACGAGATATGGTCTTTATGAATATCTTGTCATGTCCTTTGGGTTGACCAATGCTCCGGCTCACTTTATGTATCTCATGAACTCTGTGTTCATGCCGGAGTTAGATAAGTTCGTCGTGGTTTTCATCGACGACATCTTGGTCTATTCAAAGTCAGAAGAAGAACACGTTGAACATTTGCGTATTGTACTCCAACGCTTGAGGGATCACAAGATTTATGCAAAGTTCAGTAAATGTGAGTTTCGGATCAGCAAGGTGCCGTTTCTTGGGCATATTATTTCAGTGGAAGTCATCGCTGTGGACCCAAGTAAAATCGAGCAAGTGCTGAATTGGAAATCTCCAATATCTGTTCATGAAGTGAGGAGTTTCCTAGGTTTAGCGGGTTATTACCGGAGATTCATTCCAAACTTCTCCAAAGTCGCTAAACCTATGATGGAGCTGTTGAAGAAAAGTACAATGTATGATTGGAGCAATTCATGCGAACATGCTTTTCAAACTTTAGTGAAGCATCTCACTACAGCTCCAGTTTTGGCCCATCCGGACACAACGAAGCCGTTTGATGTTTATTGTGATGCATCCGGCATCGGTTTGGGTTGTGTGTTGATGCAAGAAGGACGTGTGGTCGCTTATGGATCCCGACAACTCAGGGGTCATCAGCAGAATTACCCGACGCACGACCTTGAGCTAGCTGCAGTGGTCTTAGCATTGAAAATGTGGAGACATTATCTACTAGGCAATCTAGTACATCTCTACACTGACCACAAAAGCTTGAAGTACATCTTCACACAGAAAAGAACTGAATATGAGGCAGCGAAGATGGCTAGAATTGATCAAGGACTATGAACTTGAAATTCATTACCATCCGGGTAAAGCGAATGTGGTTGCCGACGCACTTAGTCGGAAAGCCCATGGTCACCATTTAGCCATGGCTGCACATGGAGGAGAATCAAGCCTGCGCTTAGTTCCTTACGGATCGCTGTTTAACCTCGCTCTTATTCCTACAATCCGAGATGAGATTGTAGAGGCTCAGAAGAGAGACAGGGGTATGTCTCACATCTGGAGGAGAGTGGACAGCGGTGAGTTGAAGATGTTCCGAAAAGATGAAGAGGGTACTCTATGGTTTAACAACCGCATAGTGGTACCCAGAAACATGAAATTGTGGAGGAAGATATTGGATGAAGCGCATTTATCCAAGTACTCCATTCATCCGGGAAGCAATAAGATGTACCAGGACTTGAAACCTAAGTTCTGGTGGACACGGATGAAAAGAGAGATTGCGAAGTATGTATCCGAGTGTGATACGTGTCGGCGGGTTAAAGCCGACCATATGAGGAAGGCCGGACCACTTCAACTGCTGAAGGTTCCAGCATGGAAGTGGGAAGACATAAGTATGGACTTCATCGTCGGTTTACCCATGACCAGCAACAAGCATGATTCTATTTGGGTAATCGTTGATCGTTTGACCAAGACAGCACATTTTATTCCAGTCTATACCAAATATGTGGCAAGGAAGTATGCGGAGCTGTTCATCTCGAGAATCTTGTGTTTACACGGGGTTCCTCGCACCATCATTTCTGATCGAGGTGCGTTATTCGTATCCAGATTTTAGGAGCAACTGCATGCTTCCTTGGGAACCAAGTTAATCAGGAGTTCAGCGTATCATCCGCAAACTGATGGTCAAACGGAGAGGATAAATCAGATTCTGGAGGATATGCTACAGGCATGTGTCATCAATCACGGGAAGAATTGGGATGACCATCTACCGTTAGCAGAATTCTCATATAATAACGGTTACCAATCCAGCATCAAGATGGCCCTGTATGAAGCTCTTTATGGCCGGAAGTGCCACACACCATTGAATTGGTGTGAATCCGGCGAGAGAGTGGTCTACAGGATTGATCTTGTGAATGAAGCCGAGGAACGAGTGCGAGTGATCCAAGCAAACTTAAAGGCTGCTCAATCTCGGCAGAAGAGTTATGCAGACAAAAGACGTCGACCTCTTCACTTCGACATCGGGGACCACGTTTATCTTCGTGTCTCTCTGATGAAAGGGGTTCATCGGTTCGGAGTGAAGGGAAAGCTTGCTCCGCGATTCATTGGGCCGTTTGCTGTCATTGAGATATGCGGACCCGTGGCCTATCGTCTGGAGTTACCGACGTCACTTTCGGGTATTCACGACGTTTTTCATGTCTCTCAGCTGCGGAAATGTCTTAAGTACCCAACCGCAGTTCATATGGAGAACATTGAGGATCTTCAACCGGATCTCACTTATTCTGAGTATCCGATACAGATTATTGATGAGAAGACTCGCGCCACAAGAAATCGGACAATGCGATTTTACAAAGTCTTGTGGAGCAACCACACCGCTGATGAAGCCACATGGGAAAGCGAGGAATTTCTTCGTTTAAATCTTCCGGACTTGTTTGTACCATATGTCCAGTAGTCATTCTCCCTTCCTCTTTCTTTTTGTAATCTCGGGACGAGATTCTTTTAAGGGGGGAGGAATGTAACAGCCCTAACTTTTATAAAGTTTGATTTCAACGTATGAAACAAAGTTAAGGCAATAAAATGATGAACACAAATATGGACATGTGAGGGAGTTAAAAAATTTCTCTAGTCCATGCTCAACACATGTTAACCTAGGGGAAAGAATTACACTCCCAAAAACTCTAACTCATGTGCACCCTTCTCTATGAGGAGAGTGGAGGAAATTTAAACACCATTTTGAATCTTTTGAATGGATTCATATTCAGATTGTCCAAAGGCCTATATGTGATATCATAGATGCATTTCTCATGTATTCAAAAGCCTAAGTTTCAAATTTAGAGAATTTTAGGTTTCATATACTATTTATTCCGAGGATTAAATGGGGGCACGTTCAAATTCAAACTTAGATTTGAATTTTGAAACAAACAAATCCAATTTCAAAATCTGATTTCAGATTTGAGTTCCTCATAATTCTTTTGGCCTATCCTCCAAGTTTTATCACAATTGGAGCTCATTTGCTATTTTAAATCGAATTGAGGGATAAGAAGCAAAATTGGGGCTGTGGACCCCACCGGTCAGTCTCACAAGAATGAGACCGACTCGGCTCTGTTCTTCATCGACGGAGCGCTCGACAGCAGCTCCTCCCGAGTTTTTGCCCATGCCACCTCCTGCTTCGATCTTTTGCCGGCCTAATCCACGCCCACGAGTGCAGCAACGCCATTTTGCCTTCTCCCAACCGAGCGCCAGTTCTCTGTTCGTCCTCCTGAGCAGAAACCTGCCGCTCTGCTTCTTCCCACTGCACAGCACGCCCCGGAGCTCGGTTGCTCGCGCATTCAACAGCAAAAAGGTTCGCCCCTGAGTGCTCTAGCCGGCTGTCAACTTCCCTCCGCCGTCCCGAGCTCACCGGCGCCTAGAAACAGAAAAGTTTCTGCTGCACCCGTGTTGCACGTCGGAGTACCGAAACTGATCACCGTGGCTAGCCCAAACCAGGAGGTATCACGCCCAAGAAAGCCACCCCATCTGTGCACCTACAAGTCTAGTTGCTCACCTCCAAAGCTCAGCCCAAGCCATTGATCACAGAGGGAGAATTTCAAGTTTTTCTCCCGGGCGGCAGAAACGGACCTTGAGGTAAGGAATTATAAAATTCGTCCTCAATTCGTGTTTGTTGGGTTTCAAACTTCACACACAGGATGTTAACTGCCTAGCACACCTCCTCCATCGATTTTAGACCAAGAAATTGAGTGTAGAGTGAGCAATACGAGCTCTTTTAGAGGGTATACCGCTGGACCCTATCGGGCGCACGGTGCCGATAGGTTTAGAGCCCTCTCCAGCTTGTTTAGACTTCATGCCGGTCTTCTACATGATCCCCTGATGCTGTAGAGCCCAAGAACCGACCATTTGGTGGAGAATTCACCGTGCAAGACCTCACCAGAGCCCTAGGGTTTGCGGTGGCCGGTGCGCCCTGTTTTCTGGCGAGTTTCAGCCGCCGGCGACCTCACCAACGTGTTCAGTGTGGGGAAATATGGGGGGGGGGGCGGCCAGCAGGGGGACTGGAGGTGGATGGGAAGTGCTTTTCCGGCGACCTCGCCGGAATGGGCCGCCACTGCCCTTTTTGGCGCGAGTCTAGAGGTTAGGGATGACAGGTGGGACCCACTGTCGGCATTTAAACATTTTCCAGATTTTCCCACTTTAGTTCAAACTTTGGAGAGCCATAACTTTGTGTAGGAGTGTCCAAAAATTGTGAAACAAATTTTGTTGGATTCCTCTCAAAGAGTACTATCCAGGGGTGCAGCCCAATATTTATGAAAATCCCTGGATTTGGCTCATTAATTCATTTAAATAAAATTTTGTATGAATTTTTACAGGAGTTTTGTTTATTGGAAAATTCCCAAGTTCTGACAGGACATTCTTAAAAAATTCCTTTAACTCCAGTAAAAATTTCAAAGGCATTGGACCTCATTTGCTCGGTCAAATGATGTGTTCATTCCTTATGTCTCTGAAAAATGGGAAAATGAACAGAGACATTTTTAGCTTTTCCCCAATCCTTGTAAAATCCATATCTCCATGTAATAAACTCCAAAAATTGTAAAACCAATTCCAATGGACTCAGGACATTTTTTACTTCACAAAAAGTCTACTTTGCAGCATAGGAAAGCTTAATATCTAGGGGATAAAGGCAGGTTAGTGAAGACCACATAAGGATTTATTGTGCTCACATGAAGCTATTTCTTGAGCTCAATTTTTGCACACTGCCTAAATACCATCCATAGAGGCTGTGGTTAAATTCTCAGCTTCATTGTACCTTTGGAACTTGAGATACCATCTTTTAGGTTTAAGTGTTCATATAATGGACTTAATCACATGGTGCTTACTAGTATCCCTTTTCACCTAGCTTTCATCATCTCTAAGGTTTAGGTCCAACAACAGAAACCTTGCTGTTGTTTATCTCTCTTATGTATGAGTTAACTTGTACCACAGTTTTGAATCATTTTCTAAATTGCTTTTGAATACATGTGCATAAATCATCTTAATAGCACGTGACGTTGACGTTCGACGAGGACTCGACTCTGCAGCGAGGATCTCCATCTCTTGACGAGTTTGGCGGATTCTCCGGAGGAAGACTAACTCCTAGCTTCTAACAAAACCGTTGAGCAAGGCAAGCCCCGGTTTTCATATCGTTACCGTTTTAAATTTTACTTTACTTCACATCATGTTTATTAGACTTAATATTGTGCATTATGTCTAGGATGATTGAAACCCACTTGCATGGCTATTACATCCCTGAGTAGAAGGTTTAGTGTAGACTTTGCCTCGTTGTAGATGCTAGGCTAATGTTGTAGCTAGCTCGGTAGAAGTCGAGTAGTAAAAAGCTACTCGCAAGAAAGTTCGAGTAATGGAGTTACTCGCGAGAGGTTGATGATAAGAGCACCATCATGAAAATGAGATGGGGACGGGGATGTTCCTGTAGGATGGAGCGCTCAAGGTTGGTCTCTACCTGCGATGGGTGTGACAATACTTGAGACCACATTTGGCCTGGACCGGGATGGTAAGGCAAATGTGGAGGTTGGTTGTAGCCCCGTCCGTGTTGGTTAGGGACCGTATGTATGCGGCCCTGCTGGACAAGATTGAGCTGTACGGGATATATAGTGGGGTATGGGACCCATGAAACCGATGTAACTCGATGGACTGTGATATAGAAACTCAACCTTCGCGTGGGAATGACGTTGAGAAGGCGGGAGGTGTAAATCCTTTAGCGGGCAACTTCGACGTGTCCGCGTAGAGGACCATCCTGCTCGGCGCGAAGCGTTTTTCTATGTTGGGGTGTCGTGTGAGAGGTTGCTGCATACAACATAAGAAAGAGCTCTTGAGAGAGAGTCCTTCGAGGCGGGTGTATGTGTCGTGTATTCCGGGTTGTTATTGATTCGAATCACCGTCGCTCGCGGAAGAGGATTGAGCATACTTGCCCACTGCGCCGTGACTTAGTAAGAAGAGGAACTAAGTCTCTTGACTTGCTGTTTGTGGATTAATCACTGTATTGGAACCTTGACTGAAGTAGATATAGAGCCAACTAAATTTCATTTCCACCTTAGGCTAGCAACATCGAGATAAGCGTTTCTTGTTTGATTGTGGACTTCCGATGTTGTGAGGCGTGAGTACCACTAAAATGAAGGCTATAAGAATCTGAATATAAGGATCAAGTTTAGTCAAGCTGCATTTTGCAAATTCCTGTTCCTACTGTCTTACTACCCCTGCATTTAGTGTTACATGTTTAGGAGTGACGGTTAAGTCTTGCTGAGCCTTAGTGCTCACGGTTGCTTCTGAGTTGTTTTCGCAGGTAGCAGGATGCCTGCTATGAAGAGGGTCGTTCGGTGAGACGACGAACCTCACGGTTCGTTCAACTCATTGGAAACCTAGCCGCTGCCTTTCTTTGGTGAACCTAGTAGGAAGCGTTCACGGGCTGAATGACTTCTCTTCGGCGTAGATAGGGTCGAGAGTGAGTAGATTGTCCAGCAAATTTTAATTTCCGCTGCGTGTGTACTTATGTTGTAAAAGATCTTATGTTGAGTAATAAAATGGTTTCGTTATGTTCTTGAGCCTCTTTTCGTGCATGCTGTTGGGTGCCGCATCGCACAGCACCACCCACTGCGATCACCGGGCCGGGCCTCACATCATGTGCGTACCCATGTTGGTGTCGATTGAGGACCGAGTCGTTTGCGGCCCTGCTGGACATGTATCGAACAGTACTGGATGCATACTGGCATATGGGAACCAGGAAACCGATGTAATTAGTTAATCTGGGTGCCGAGGCTTACCCAACAGTTTTATAGGAGTGGGTTGAGGGTAGCAAGGTGTAAATATGCCGGTGGCACAGACACGCTCCACGCGGGAACCTCCTGCCCATTACGGATGGACCAGTTTGGCATTTGGGTTGCCTTTGAAAGGTTGTTGCATACAACAGGGTAGGAAGGTGTGAAGCACCACACTTCTGAAAGTGGGTGTATGTGACGTGTTATCCGGGTGTCTCCTCATTGCAATCACCGTCCCTCGTGGTTATTTTAGTACCGCTTGTTCACTGCACTGTGACGTAGTAAGAAGTGAAATAAGCCAACTGAATATGCTGCATTAATGTATAGAAACCTTGTATGCTGTAGTTGTAGAGCTAATTAAGTTTATTTTCCACTTTGGGCATCACCACATCGGAGGAAAGCGTTTCTTGTTTGATTGTGGACTTCTGATGTGAGGGCTGCCTAAGGCACATGAAACTGTTGCTATAAAACTGAAAGTAAGGATCAACATGTGGCGTGTCTTTGTTGCAAAGTGTTTTCGTATATTACACATCCCTGCATGTAGAGTTCCATGACTAGGGTGGGTGTTAAGCCTTGCTGCTGCTCACGGTTGCAATATTTAAGCTGTGTGCAGGTGAGAGTTATGAGGAGGGGTCCGAGGAAGAGGCGGTGCCCCCGTCGGGGTACATGGCCGAGCTGGAGCACTGCACGCCGCCGTGATCTTCGTTTCCGTGCTGCTAGTGTGTAGCGTCCCCGGGCTGGACGGCTACATTTTATCTTAGTTAGGATGAGAGAGTAGTTATAAAGAGTACTTCCGCTGTATAATTATGTTTTGTAAAAGACTTCCGCTGTTTTATATCAAATAAAAGTTTGTATGTTGTTCTTAATCTTTTCTTGTGTGCTGTTGGGTGCCGCATCGCACGGCACCAACCTCTGCGATCCCAGAGTGGGTGAACTATGGGGTGGTCCCCCACATCATTATTAGTTTGGTTCAGTCTGGATGGGCCAACGTTTATGACCGTCGGTTTCCCTGGACTGCCGACGCTCTTAATATATCTATCGGTTTTAACAGCGAGGCCGACGGCTATATATAGTTATGGCCGTCGGTTGTTTCACTGAAACTGACGGTTATAACCATTTGTTGACAATTGCACATGTTAAATTGGTCGTACTAAGTGTCGCCGTACGCCTCCGTCGTCTAGAATCAACATTTACGGCACAAACGCATTTAACGTGTGTTGTGCCGGGTAAGGACATACCATGCATTCATACAAGATAACCATTGCTAATCAAGCTCGCATTTACAATATAACCATTGCTAATTCATACAATTTTATTTATCATATTAACAAGTTAAGCATTGCCTAAATCATTAACAAGTAATCAAGTTCACATGATCGTATTAGTGTGACGCATTAATAATACCATGTCCATTTTCCACATTGCTAAGATCTTCATTTTTAATCTTCATTTATACAAGTTAAAAATTTACTAAAATGAGAACTTAATCATCAACAAATAATCATTGGTACATTTAGATACTATCATCTCTAGCTAAATAAGAACATTCACTACATCGGGAACACAATCGTCAACAAATATCCGTACACAACGCAAGGAGAGGCAGGGCGCCGGGTTCCGGCCGGGAGAGGCAGCGCGCGGGGCTCGGAGGTGGCAGCGCGTGGGGCACTGGCCGGGAGAGGCAGCGTGCAGAGCTCCGGCCGGGAAAGGCAGCACGCGGGGCTCGGAGGCGGCACCACAAGGGGCACTGGCCAGGAGAGGTGGCACGCAGAGCTCCGGCCGGGAGAGGCAGCGCACAGGGCTCGGAGGCGGCAGCGCGCGGGGCACCGGCCGGGAGAGGCGGCGCGCGGAGCTTCGGCCGGGAGAGGCAGCATGCAGTGCTTGGAGGCGGCAGCGCGCGGGGCACGGAGGCGGCTGCGCGAGCGAGAGAAGACGATTAGGGTGAAAGAGAAAGGACGTTTATGATCGTCGGTTTCTTTTGGCCAACCGACGCTCCTATTATATCCGTCAGTTTCCACTGCGGGACCAAAGGCTATAGTTATGGCCGTCAGCTTTGTCACTGGAACCGACGGTTATACATTAAGTGCATCGGGGCCCTGAACCGACGGCTATAATTAATTTATATGCGTCGGCACCGACGACTTTAATTTCCCCGACGGCCTATTGATTGTTTCCTGTAGTGCTGAGAGAACAGAGGATTGAACCGCCTCCCAGGAGAAAAGGCACAAACAGCTCGGTGGAAGGTGCATGCGCCTCGGTGTCGATGTCACAAAGAAGAAAACTCAATTGTTGTCTCTGTTCCACTGACATGCGGGTCCCACCGGCAGTCTCCCCCTCAGTAACAGTGGCTCGTAAATTTAAATGTGTGTTTAAATTCAAATCTGAGGATAATTCAAACTGCTGAATTCATATAGTTAGACTCTTATGAATAATTTCAATCTAACTGTGCCATCAGCTTTTGAATTTGATTTTTACAAATTTCTACTTCCACACCACAGTAGCATCTTAATTCAAGTTCAAAATTCTCAGAATTCTCCAAAAGCTGAATTTGACTACCGTGGATTCAACCCTCTGTTGTGCTCCTAAATCAAATCCTATGTTTCATCTGCAGTGTGCTAAACTTTCTTTACAATAGTCTATCCTGCTGATTTGAATTCTACAGAAAAACCAGCACGGCTCAACTTGGGGATTTTACAATCCTCCCTCCTTAAAAGAATCTTGTCCCGAGATTAGTAAAAGAACGAGATGGAGAAGAATGTTACCGGTGGTAGTTCGATAAAAAATCCGGGTGATTCATCCAAAGAAAATCCTCGCTTTCTCATGTAACCTCGTAGTCGGTGTGGTTATTCCCCCAAACCTTGTAAAACCGCAACGATTGACACCTTGTTAAACAAGTCTTTTCGTTGAGGATTTGTACCGATTTCCCGCTGTAGGTGAGATCCGGTTTTAATCATGCCTCCCGAAAGAACCTCCTCCTCGGGAGCCTCCTCCTCATAGCACCCTGTAAACGCTTCAAACACAAGTAGTGAGCATGATGGCTCAGGAAGACTAGCTCGTCTTACCTACACATGAAACTCTACAAGCTGGGTTTGCAGTGTAAATGGGAATGTAGGTTGCAAAGGACACGCCTAAATAGTTAAACCTTACTTTCAAGCTTTTAGCAGCAAGTTGTGAAGAACCTCATGCTAATACACATAAGAGAGCCGCAATCAAACAAGAAACACATTTTTCTCATGTGTGTTGCCCAAGGTTGAAAAGAACTTTAATTAGCTCTAAACTACCACAAATAATTAGCAACCAAAGTACATCTTTCAATCAGCAACCTTTTAACATGACACTAGCCTGTTCTTTCTATGTCATGGTACAGTGAACAAAGTGAAATGCACTGACAATGGGGGACGGTGATTATAATCGTTTTACACCTGCAAGGTTACCCGAATAACCCGTCATGTATGCCCGTACTTGATGTTTCCTACAGCAACCACCACGGACATCGTACGCAACAACCTTTCATCCGTCAGCCAAGTGTTGAACCGGTCATATCGTCCGGAGCAAGAGGTCTCTGCACACGCATCCGCGGTGCCGCCAGCCGATTTACACCTCATGCTCTCGACCTACCCTCTAGACAACAAGCAATGCCTCAACAGATCGCTACCTGAATTACATCGGTTTCCCGGTTCCCATATATCCGGTAGGTCTTCGGTACTGTTCTAGCTTGTTCAACAGGCCCGCACACGGCTCGGTCCTCAATCGACTCAAGCGGAGCTATGGCACCCAGGCCCCAACGTCCTGCTGCCCTTACTCTCCACTCGGTCTCATTTTTCTTGCCATGTGATTCATTTGCTATATCTAACTGAGTGGTGTGTCTCTAGCCTATTCTCTAACCATGCACGACGCCGTGTTAGTGTGCGTGTGTGCTAGTGGGAACATGTTCACGGGCTGAACATGAACTCTTTTGCTTAGTCTACGCCCGTGAGTGTAGACTTGACGTATTTTGAATGTAATCATGTTTATAAACTCTTTTATGTAATAAAACTTTGGTTCCGCTTTGTACCTTTTACGTGTGTTATCCGGTGTTGTGCAACGCAGCACCCCTCAGCATTATCCGGGTCAGTCGAGACCGGCAGGACGTCCCAGTGTGGTATCAGAGCTCGCTTGTGGTTTAACGCACTTAAAAAGGTCATCTTTTCAAAAACTCAGCGAGGAACGAGTTTGTAGCCCATATAAGGATGTTATTAGTGTATAGAAAGTGGCAACTCTATCCTAATTGCTTATGTCGGAAAATCATGCATCTCAGGACGTCATAAGTCTTGGGGGGTGCATGTAAGTGTTGTCCACCAGTGCGCACAAGCTAAAGGGTGGAGCCTCACGGGTGGCAGGTAACCCGGCCAGCTTTGGTATCCTCTATGACTCTTCATGTAGTTTGGGAGACCCCTTCGCTGGAGTGCTACGGGCAAGTATGGGAGACCCCGTCACGTGGTTAGTAATGTGAACACTTAGCTCAAGGCGTGATTGGCTTGAGAACAACCGTGCGAGTGATGACGGATGGTTGTATGAACTGTATTGGGACAGGGTTTGGTGTGCAGCCGAGCCTGACGATTGTGTGGTTTTATTGCAGGTAGTGTAACAACCGATCGGTAGATGAGTAGCACACGTGTGTGAGAGACGTTTAGTGCCACTGAATTAACGAAGCCGGCTAAATTCGGTATAGGTTTTTTTTGTGAGGAACATAGTACCGCCATGAATTGGGTGACACTTCGACGTCACATCCCACTAAATCATTAACATCATGGTAAAACTTCAAGGTTTTAATCCAGAGCACTAACTTTGATTTAACTCCTTCACTTAATCAGGATGTTCAAAGTAAACAAGTTTTCAACTTATAGGATACTAAGGACAGAGTCCTCTGTTTTCAGCTGAAATAATGCTGAAGTTACACAGAGGTTAGAGGTCGACTTCTTTCGAGGATAGGGTCATATGATGCATTTATGGACAGCTTTGGAAGAGCTTTACAACTTTTCTATCAATGTCCAGAGGTGTTTCATCCCTTAACCAGTTTTGAAAAGTCCATGAGATGAGTTATAACTTTGTAACAGAAAGTTTTGTCAAATTCTATGTAGAAATAACTGGAATTCTTGGATCAAATCAGTACCTCAAGCAGGGAGGTGCTGTCCAATTCTCTCTAGAAATTCTGTCAAGTTTGACATCTCATAACTTTTTAACCAGGATTGATCTGAAGGCAAGCAAATACATTCTGGAAAGCTCTTGAAGTTAACTTTAACTTTGTTTTGAGCTCCATAACTGGTTTTGCCTTTAGCATGGTCTAAATCAGGTTAAATGGGAAACTGGTCAGGGCTGTCAGTTTGGGCAGCAGACCAGCAATCAAATTTGTTCAAAGTTTGAATTGTGTTTCCAAGTTTTATGAGTTCAATGACATGTTTTATGTTATAACTCAATGATTTACTGTTTAAATGAATATTTGATCTTTTTCAAATATGTTTCTACAGATGGAAGAGGATAAACAACTGGAGAACTGGTGGGTGGTATCCCACTGTTCTCAACGCAGCGGTTATCCTGAACTGTTGAAGATAATGCTTCAATGTTTCGGTTACGTGGAGATGCTGCGTTACCTCGACAAAGAAGAGGGCGAGGAGGGGAACAAGACATGGACCATCCATGTAAAAGTTCCAGCAGGACCTACGCCACCCGGTTAGGCACCGTTCACCGTCACGGTGAGAGGTAGAGAACTGGAGGAAATGTGGCAGGTGGCATCCCGTGACACCATGCCGCGTTTCTGTCAGCTACACGTGAGAGTGATGGAGGGTACTCCATACGCGCTTGTTCAAGTGGAGGGAGGAGCTAATCACACATGAAGGGAGAGGTACTTTGCGGCGACTGATCTGAGTTGCCCAAGGTAAAATCCAGCGGAGGCAAACCTCAGCCTCCATTTGGCGGCAGGAAAGACAGTGATGGACAGCCAAGCTGTCCATACAGCTTGACTTGCCGTGGAGCTCAAGGAGAGCACCAGCCGCCAAGACCATTTTGAGAGTGCTCACAGCGCACTCCGTAATGTGCTCCTTTCAATGATCAAGCGACTGAATGAACAACACAATCAGTTGCGTCATCTAGGTAAGGCGAAGAAGAAAAGACGTGTCGACATCACGGCTTTGCAGCAGCAGATACATGCCTTGACCTAACAGAACGAGGTCCTTACTCAAGAGCGTGATCATGCTATTGAGGAGTGGCAGGGCTGGGAAGAAGACTACAACTGTAAAAGCCCAAGAAAAGGGACATGCAAAAACTTTTCATCACCTGACAACACCACAGTTTTGTGGTGAATATCTTGTGAAGAATTGTGAAGAGCAAGTAACCTCCATCAAAAGGGTATTGGTTCAAACTTTCTACACACATGATAACACATGAGAGGTTGTTCTAAAACCAACTTAGAGCCATTTTTACATGTTTGGACTCTAGTTGGATTTAGACCACTGAGTCGAAGTACTCAAGTGCAATGGGAGGGTTTAAAAATCAGAATTTGAACTAATGTCCAACTCAAAATTCAAATGAGGGGGGGGGGGACATAATGGTGATTCAAAACTGTTGTATTCAAATTCTTGGTTGCAGCAGCTAACACAAGAATCAAAGTGCATATTTGGATTCCTTAGGTCCAAATTAGTGGGTAGGCAAAGTTTCAGTAATTTTTGAAAAGGTTTGCTACCCATTTTTTCCAAAAAGGATTCAAATGTGCAAAGAATTCAAATATACATTTGAATTTGGGGGAAATTTTCCCAACTATACAAATGTAGCTCAGTTTTAGCTCCAAACATTTGAATTGGTCACTTGCCAAGTTTTTGGAGATCTTTTGAGTGATGGGGGAGCAATGACTAGTGGGATCCACATGTCATTGGGGGAAACTAAACAGTTGCAAAAGGTCTTCAGTAAAGCACACGGTCTCTGTTTGATTACCTCCTACGCGAACTAACTCGGACAGCCGACTCCTCTGCGAGTGACACCGAGGGGCAGCCGGCAGCCACCTCCTGTCGATTTCCAGTGCGCTTGAGAGCTGCCTGGACGTCTTTGCCCCACTGCCGTGCCCCTTTTATCCCACGGTAACGAAGAACGGCGCTGTTCTTTTCCCCTCACGCGAGAAACAGCCGATGCTGCCAACGCCGTCCGCTCGATCAGTCACCACCATAGCTTGCGTGCAAAGCTTCGGTTGAGCAGCCAAACAACACCACGGGCTCTCCTCCAACGTCCCCACACCATTTCTACGTGAGTTCCGCCTCCAAAAACCGAGACAAACCGGTTTCCGTGGCGGCCGCCATAGGACCGAGAGCAAGTGCTCTCGTGGACAGCTTCAACCGCGGCATGTCACGGCCAAGCTAGGCCACTTCTGGAAGTGCACGACGTCCAGGCAACTCACCCCCGAAGCTCAGGATCAACCATGGATCATCGGCAGAGAATTTCAAGACTTTCTCCTGAACGGTGCAAACCGACCTTCCGGTACGTTTCTGTGAAATTCCCGGTTGATTGTTGTTTATACAGCACGAAACTTCACACACAAGGGCTAGACTTGAGGGCACACCAGTTCTCTTTTGAAACCTAGCATGAAACACACTGTGCACGGTGCAATTTCAATCTTTCCGAAGGCGGCTATGGAGAGAAGGTGCGGGTGCACGGTGAACCCTAACTTGGAGCCATTCCCATGCCCATGTGCGACCATGCCTAGCTTTGCCGACCTTCGCTGGAGCTGTAGAGCCTTTTCAGGGAGCTTTTGGCGGGCTAAAGCATCGGGGCGACGTCGCCGAACTCCCTCAGAGCCGCTGCACCGGTGCGGGGTGGGTTAGGGACTTCGCCGGTCCATAAAACTCCTACCATCGTGTTCCTCGGGTTAAATAAGGGCCTAGCGGCGAGTTTCAGCGTCAGGAGTGGCCGGACGATCGAATCCGAGGCTGCTCCGGCGAACTCCGGCAGTGGGGTGCGAGGGAGCGAGAGGTTGAAGACGACCTCCTCGGGCCCGCCTGTCAGCGACTCGGTAGAAAGGGGCCGGATACACTGTGGCGCGGGATCGAATGTGACAGCGCGGGAAATAACCCTGTGACCCGTGTGGCACGCTCCCGGCAGCAGACACGTGTCCTCTAGTCCCACCGTCAGTTTAAACTTTTTCCCGGATTTATTCAAATCACAGATTTTTCCACAAACTTTAGAACCTCATAACTTTCGCTAGGAAGCTCCAAATTTAGTGATTCAAATTTGGTTGGATTCATATTGCATATATCTATCCAAATATGCAACCCAATTTGTATGAAACACATTATTTAATTCTGGAAAATTCTTTAAAGATTTTCAGCAAAAGATTTTTTGAGGGAGTTTGGTTCATCCAAAGATCCTAACATTTTGCCAGAATATTCTTTAGGATGTTAGTGAACCCTTGTAAAAGTTTCAGACCATTTGGAGTTGATTTGATCAGGGCAATTCAGATTTGAAGGTGCTGTGTTCAATTGAATACAGAAACATTTTCAGAGAATTTCCAAAACTTGGAAATTCAGTTCTGGACAAACCTTAGCTCCAAAAATGCTAGGATAATTCATGCAATCTCTATGAGCTATAATTGAAATTTTCGTTCACTAAGTTTGGCATGAACATGGGTGTTATCTCATAATTAATTCTTCTTTGCTTAATTGCTTAGAAAATTATTCTGAACAAACCACTCAATGAAAAGTGCTACTTTTTGGTCCAGAGGGTTTTCTTGTGACAAGGAACTCACAAAAAAAATTCTCAGCTCCATTGGAGCTCTGGATCACCCCTGTTCTGTTTAACCAGTTGAGGTGATCAATATGGAAGAGGGGGAAAACCACTTAGCACTTAATCATGTGCTTAGGTCCAAACCCAAACCACTAGCCCCAGTTTCATTTTAAATTCTTAAACAGAGTTCTAATTGTTAAAAACTTTTTATTAGAACTTGTAGCAGAAGCATTACAATTAACTTATGTGCATATTCACTAACGTGTAGTCGCTGAAGGGGAGGAGACTCCGGAAGTGCTCGACTTCCTCCTTCCGGAAGAAGACCTAACTACTGACCAGCAGTAACAAGGCAAGCCCCGGTTTGCATTAAGCCTTTTATAAAGTTTTACTTTGTTTACATACGTAGTGTGAAGTGTGTATGTGCATTAGGTGTAGGATGGATGAATACCCAACTGCATAACCAGAATTTTTCCCCAAGAGTGAGGGTAGTGTCTAGGGCCTCGAATAGACAGGCTATGCTTAATGATTCATAGGACTTCGGTACAAGTCGAGTAGTTGTAATCTACTCGCGAGTTAGGCTTGGGACACACGGGATTGGTTCGAGTGATGTGAGATCACCTTAGTAATAAAAGTGAGACTTGGTAGGGGCTAGGGTGCAGCAGGAGGGAGTCTTGTGTGCGCAGCCCTGTCCGTGTCGATTGATTACCGATCCGTGTGCAGCCCACGCTGATCAAGTTTGAACGTACCGAAGGCATATCGGATATGGGCCCCGATAAACCGATGTAACCTAAACCTCCGGGCGTCGAGGCATAGCACACCGATTTATAGGTGTAGGTTGAGGGCAGCAAGGTGGAAATCTGCTAACGGGCATAGAGAGATGCTCCGTGTAGGGAACCTCCTGCCCGTTTCGGTGCGACCAGTTTGACGTTTAGGCTGTTGGGTGAAAGGTTGTCCCGCACGACATCGAGTGAGTGTGCTGTGCAGCTCCACGGGTGGGCGTACGTGACGTGCTCTTTGGGTGTCCCTTCAGGTGTATATCAAGTCGATTCGCCGTCCCTCGCGGAGAAGAGTACCACTTGGTCAATGAGTCGTGACGTAGGCTAATGTATGAAATGTGATGATTCAATATTGCTGTTATGATATAATTGTATTGCTACATGTGCCACCAAATATTGCTTACTAAATTTCAGATTCCTGAACTGTTAACTTGTTTCCAAAAGATGAGTTAAGGATGAACTTGTAGGAGTGTCCATTGCTGCAATGTTACTATCCTATGTTCGTTGTACACCTCATGTAGAGTTTCATGCCTAGGTGAGTCGGTTAAGTCTTGTTGAGCCCTCGTGCTCACGGTTGCTGCTTAAGTGTTTTTCAGGTGAGGAGCCACCCACGGACTCGGGTTACGAGTCCACCGGCAAGGGTTACCCTCCGTCGGGTACCACGGCTGAGTGGAAGCCGTACACGCCATGCTGAGCTGAGGAGTGCAGCTAGTGTGGGTTGCCCTAGGGCTGGGCAACCGACTTTTGCTAGATAGGCGGGCGTGAGTTGTGTAAAAGAAACTTCCGCTGTGTAATAAAGACACTAGTTTGTAACTGAGTAGTGTACTACTTTGTACAGTTCCAGTTGTTTTTCCCATGTAATATATTGTGTCCTTATGACGTGTGGTGTCAGGTGTCGCATCGTGCGGCACCACGCTCTGCGATCCTGGATGAGTGGATTCCGGTCCGCCACAGCCTGGTATCAGAGCTGCATTGGGGATAGCACGGTACTTAAAGACTGTATTACGGGAAAACTTAGGCTTACGGTGAGGATTCGGTAGTTGCCCAAGTAAGGACTATATTAGCATAGTTACATAAAGTGGCAAAGACTAACTTATGTGTTATAATTCTGAATTTCAATTATGTAACGATGCACCTACGCTCTGGTAAGAATGGTAAGGAACGCCACCGAAAGCGGTTCAATTTCGGTTAGCTCCCCTGACGAGGAACGTGGTTCAGAGATAGGTCTCACAGCTTGGTGTGAGACGTCAATATGAAACTCTTGGACTCTTCATGTTCCTGAGTTCATATGAAAAGCTGATCCCTAGCGTGCATTAGACAAGTAAGTGGAGACCCCATCGCGTGGTCAGTAACGCGAGAGTGTGTTCATCTGGAAATAGCCCAGGAGGACATATGCAGCGCTTGCCATCGGCGTGCCCTGCAGGGCAGTAGGTGGTATCTGTTGGGTTGATAACATTCCCAACCGTGACGACCCGTTCATGAAATACTCGGGTTCCCCGTCGTGTGGTGTTGAAACACGATCACGTACCTTGAGACGTGACCTAACTCAAGGACGGCCGTATGGCATTGATACGGGCGTTTGTATTTAATTTCAAATATGGTCCTGCCTGAAATGAAAAGCCATTGCGTGCATCATTATTGTGTGGTCTTCTGCAGGTACTAACCATGTATGTATCCGTGTAGTAAACGTGTGCGAGAGACCGTTTAGTGCCACACTTGAGACGTATATGCCGGTATGATCCGTTTAGGATTTTTTTGTGAGGAACGTAGTACCGAGATACTATAGGCATATGCATGAAAAATAATGATAACAAGGAATTAAAATCACTAGGTTCAACATCTAGGACCCTGGTTGGGTAGAAATATCGGATAGTGATGAGTGTAGTTCCAAAAGACTGAAAAACAGAGTGCTCTGTTTTGGGCAGCAAGGTTGCTGATCTCCAACAGGGCATAACTCACAGGTCTTTTAGCCAGGGAGGTGTGGTATATAGTTCTGGAAAGGTATTTAATTATTCTACAACTTGGTTGTAGACTTCCAGAGCTGAAACACACCTTAAGAGGGCTTAAATCCCAGAGGAATGTAAACTGTCCAGAGTCAGGACAAAGTTAAACACTCTCTGGACTGTTCTGTTTTTCAAGCATAGTTCCCAGTAGAAAAATCAAAAGTTGTCATATGGTACATCTTTAGAAATGGTAGAAGATGTGTAACATCTTTGCAATTCAATGTTTCTGAAATTTCAGCACAGATTTCAGTGGAAACCAGAGTTGAAAACAGCAACTTCCCAAGGGAGGTGCTGTTAAAATCCTTCCAGAAATTCTGCTGATTTTGAATTACCATAACTTTTTAACCAGAGCTGATCTGAGGGCAAATAAGTACTCGTTGGAAATATACTGAAGTTAACTTTAACTTTGGTATTCAGCTTGAGTCATGAAAATGCCCAGAACCAGATCAAAATCTTGGATATGTAAAACTGGTCATTCTGACAGAGGAATGACAGTTGAACTCATTTGAGAGATTGTTGTACCCTAGAGGGGGTTTGACTACTTCCAATGGGGTAGAATATACTCATGAGAGGTTATCTTCAACTAGTGAAAGATCTGAGCATGGTTCTCACTCAAGTTTCTTTTACTAGAGACTATGTTTGTGTCGTATTGAAGGTAAAAGGGGGGTATACGTGATGACAAAGCGATAGTAACGTCTCGTAGTGACCAAACCTAGTTGTGGTGAGCTTCCAAAGAGGAGGTTCATCAAGTCGGATTAAACTAGCTTGTATTTGGTCTGGTAATGGTGTAGATTGTACAAAGTTATTACATTATCTACATACGAGATGTATCGCATGTTTTATTGTCATTATGTTTTTACGCCTATTTCATTTGACTGCATTGAAATATGTTGCGGGACTGATGTTTATTGTCGTATGGTTGCAAATGGTTCGCACTAGGATCACGCACGAGGTTGGTGGCTCTAGCCAATAGGGAGGTGATGACTCCCAGCCACCTGCCTACGACAGCACCCCGCAGCAGCAACCACCACCGCCGCCTCCGCTTACTCTAGCGGATGTGATAGCGGCACTGGTGGGGGGTCGTGAGGAGCAAACCGACCTGCTCCGCACGATCATGCAGAATACGTCCCACGCGGGGGGGGGGGGGGGGGGCGTCAATAGAGGGGGCCCCGTGAGCCCCGTGAGGTGTCATACTTGGACTTCATGAGTACGCACCCTCCAGTGTTCACAGAAGCTGAAGAACCACTGGAGGCTGACAACTGGCTGCGGACCATCGAGTCCAAGTTTGGGCTGCTCCAATGCACGGAGCAGCAAAAGACTTTGTTCGCAGCGCAGCAACTTCATGGTGCCGCTGGTGCGTGGTGGGCGAACTATGTCGCCTCACGTCCGGCTGGCCATGCCGTGGAGTGGGAAGAGTTCCGGGAGGCGTTCCGCGCCTATCATATCCCTCCCGGGATAATGAAGAGGAAGTTCCAAGAATTTTTGGAACTGAAGCAGGGCGGGAGGAGTGCCCATGACTACTCCCGTGCCTTCAACCATCTGGCGCAATATGCGTCAGACTACATCTCTACCAAGGAGAAGGAGCGGGAGCACTTCTATTGGGGGTTACACCCTGAGATGAAGACACATCTCGTTCAGTGGAATCGCGGCACCTTCAACGACCTCGTCAATGCCGCGATTATGCAGGAGGACGCTCAGCGGGAGTTGGCAGCTGAGCAGCGGAAGCGCAGCACTCCACCCAGCAGTGGGGGTGGCGCTCCCCAGAAGTACCGCATGGTGTATCGGACGCCATCTGGGCAGCAGTGGCATCCACCGGCGCGACCTCAACAGTTCAGGGGACGTTCTTTCCATGCACCCCCGTTCCGACCGCCGATGCCACCACCGAGACAGCAGCAGCAGCAGACGGCACCCCGGGCGTTCCCACCGCCACAACGCGCCCCGGGTTTCCGTCCGCCGATCAGCGGAGGACCGCCCCGTTTCACATGCTTCACGTGTGGCCAGGTGGGCTACTTCACGAAGGACTATCCCCAGGGGGCAGTAGAGCAGCGGGCAAGCCCAGTTCCAGGGCGGTGCTCGAGGTCGACCTCCCGTCAACAAGGTTGGTCAGCGGACTGGGGGCGTCCGCAACCTCGACAATGAGGACGCCCCAGAGGGAGACAACGTGCTGGCGGGTACGTTCACTCTCAACGACCAAGCGATCATCATTTTATTCGATTCGGGTGCAACCCACAGTTTTATATGTGCATCCTATGTGTCTAAGCATCAAATGCAAGTCTTACCAACCGACTGCACTTATATGATCTGCTCACCGGGAGGGAAGATTTCAGCAAATATGATGATCCCAAAGGCACCTCTGTGCTTAGGTGGGAAACTATATCCTACCACCTTGATAATCCTTACGGGGCAAAAGATTGATGCAATCTTAGTGATGTCATGGCTACATACCATGGCGCTGTCCTGGAGACTCAGACACGGACGGTTCATTTAAACTCTCCATTCCACCGTCCGCATTCCATGGTGTTAGACACACCCTATCCGGGAAGTTTCAGAAATTAATAATGCTGAAGCTCTTAAGTTAGAGGACATCCCTGTAGTCCGGGAGTACCCCGACGTGTTCCCGGATGATCTTCCGGGCATGCCACCTGAGCGGGATGTCGAATTCAAGATTGAGCTTGCACCCGGGAATACGCCCATATCATGGAGACCACATAAAATGGCTCCGAACGAGCTGACTGAACTGAAAGAACAGCTCAATGATCTGTTGAGCTAGGGTTCATTAGGCCGAGTTCCTCGCCTTGGGGATGCTCAGCGCTGTTTGTGAAGAAGAAGGATGAAACCTTGAGGCTGTGTGTGGACTACCGGCCGCTCAACGCCGTCACCATCAAGAATAAGTACCCACTGCCCCGCATCGACATATTGTTTGATCAACTTGTGGGTGCAAGTGTGTTCTCCAAGATGGACCTTCGCTCTGGATATCATAAGATAAAGATCCGGGCGGAGGATATCCTGATGATGGCCTTCTCGACGAGATATGGATTATATGAATATGTCGTCATATCTTTTGGTCTCACAAATGCTCCAGCCCATTTCATGTATCTCATGAACTCGGTGTTCATGCCGGAGCTGGACAAGTTCGTGGTGGTGTTCATCGATGATATCTTCGTTTACTCCAAGACAGAAGCCGAACATGCCAAACACTTGAGGATCGTTCTTCAACGATTGTGAGATCACAAGCTCTACGCCAAGTTCAGCAAATGCGAGTTTTGGATCAGCCAAGTGCCATTCTTGGGACATATCATCTCAGCTGAAGGCATTGCGGTTGACCCCAGAAAAATTGAGCAAGTGCTGAAATGGAAAGCTCCAACTTCAGTTCATGAAGTCAGAAGCTTCCTCGGGTTAGCGGGATACTATCGGAGATTCATTCCAAGCTTCTCCAAGCTCGCTAAACCGATGATAGAATTGCTGAAGAAGGGAACGAAATATGTTTAGAACACGGCGTGCGAAGGGGCGTTCCAAGCATTGGTGAAGCATCTGACAACAGCCCCGGTCCTAGCTCAGCCGGATACAACAAAGCCCTTCGACATGTATTGTGACGCGTCCGGTATTGGGCTCGGCTGCGTGTTGATGCAGGAAGGACGTGTGGTCGCCTATGGATCACGCCAACTTCGGAACCATGAGCAGCACTATCCGACTCATGATCTTGAGCTTGCTGCAGTGGTTTTGGCGCTGAAAATGTGGAGGCACTATCTCCTAGGGAATTTGGTGCACCTCTACACCGACCACAAGAGCTTAAAGTACATCTTCACCCAGAAGGAGCTGAATATGAGGCAGAGGAGGTGGTTAGAACTAATCAAAGATTATGAAATTGAGATTCATTACCACCCCGGCAAGGCGAATGTGGTTGCCGACGCGCTGAGTCGGAAATCACATGTCTATGACCTCACTATGACACCGGTGGAGGAAGAGCCGAGTTTATACTTGGTTCCTAATGGATCGCTGTACAACCTTGCCCTCATCCCTACTATTAGGGAGGACATCATTGCAGCTCAGAAGGTTGATAAGGGCATGGCACATCTCCGGAGACGGATAGACAACGGGGAGATCAAGTGTTTCCGGAAAGATGATGAGGGGACGCTATGGATTAATGACCGCATAGTCGTACCCCGGGGTATGGAGTTGAGGAAAAAGATCCTCGATGAAGCTCACTTGTCTAAATACTCCATTCATCCGGGCAGCAACAAAATGTACCAAGATTTGAAAAAGAAATGTTGGTGGACGCGGATGAAGCGGGAGGTAGCGCAGTATGTATCCGAGTGTGATAAGTGTAGACGAGTGAAGGCTGATCATATGAGAAAATCAGGGATGTTGCAACCCCTGAAAATTCCAGCATGGTAATGGGAGGATTTGAGCATGGATTTCATTGTGGGATTACCCCTAACTTCCAACAAACATGATTCCATTTGGGTGATCGTTGACCGACTAACCAAGTCGGCTCACTTCATTCCCATGCATACACATTTCCATGCCAACAGATATGCGGAGTTATATATTGCCAGGATCCTATGCTTGCATGGCGTGCCCAAGACCATAGTCTCAGACCGAGGTGCATTGTTTGTGTCTCGCTTTTGGGAGCAGTTGCATGCTGCTTTGGGTACTAAACTAATTAGAAGCTCCGCTTACCACCCTCAGACAGATGGCCAGACAGAGAGGGTGAATCAAGTTCTGGAAGACATGTTGAGAGCATGTGCCATCTACCATGGTAGGAACTGGTATGATCACCTACCGTTGGTGGAATTATCGTACAACAACGGCTATCAGGCGAGTATCAAGATGACACCCTACGAAGCTCTCTACGGTCGCAAATGCCGCACCCCATTAAACTGGTGTGAGTCCGGTGAAAGGGTCACATTCGGGGTTGATGTGGTGAACGACGCCAAGAGCGTGTCCGGACGATTCAAGCTAACTTGAAGGCCGCTCAATCCCGGAAAAAGAGCTACGCTGATAAGAGGCGTAGACCGCTGCACTTTGATGTCGGTGAACACGTGTACCTCCGTGTGTCTCCGATGAAGGGCGTGCACCGGTTCGGCGTGAAGGGGAAGCTCGCTCCCCGTTTCATTGGACCCTATGCTATCACTGAGAAGTGCGGACCAGAGGCGTATAGATTGGAGCTACCGGCATCCCTTGCTGGTGTTCACGATGTTTTCCATGTTTCACAACTGAGAAAATGTCTGAAGCATACCGCTGCTGTGCCTACCGAAGACATCGGCGAGCTGCAACCGAATTTAACATATGAGGAATTTCCGGTGGCAATTCTTGATGAGAAAGCCCAGACCACGCGTAGCAGAATGTTGTGGTTCTACAAAATACTCTAGAGCAACCACACCACCGAAGAAGCGACGTGAGAGAGCTAGGAATTCCTTCACTCAAATTACCCGGAGTTCATGGCGTCTCAACACGGATAAGTTCCTATTACATTGCTGTCTCTTCTTTTGTAATCTCGGGACGAGATTCTTTTAAGGGGGGAGGGATGTAAAAGCCCAAGAAAAGGGACTTGCAAAAACTTTTCATCACCTCACAACACCACAGTTTTGTGGTGAATATCTTGTGAAGAATTGTGAAGAGCAAGTAACCTCCATCAAAAGGGTATTGGTTCAAACTTTCTACACACATGATAACACATGAGAGGTTGTTCTAAAACCAACTTAGAGTCATTTACATGTTTGGACCCTAGTTGGATTTAGACCACTGAGTCGAAGTACTCAAGTGCAATGGGAGGGTTTAAAAATCAGAATTTGAACTAATGTCCAACTCAAAATTCAAATGAGGGGGGGGGACATAATGGTGATTCAAAACTGTTGTATTCAAATTCTTGGTTGCAGAAGCTAACACAAGAATCAAAGTGCATATTTGGATTCCTTAGGTCCAAATTAGTGGGTAGGCAAAGTTTCAGTAATTTTTGAAAAGGTTTGCTACCCATTTTTCCAAAAAGGATTCAAATGTGCAAAGAATTCAAATATACATTTGAATTTGGGGGAAATTTGCCCAACTATACAAATGTAGCTCAGTTTTAGCTCCAAATATTTGAATTGGTCACTTGCCAAGTTTTTGGAGATCTTTTGAGGGATGGGGGAGCACTGACTAGTGGGACCCACATGTCATTGGGGGAAACTAAACAATTGCAAATGGTCTTCAGTAAAGCACATGGTCTCTGTTTGATTACCTCCTACGCGAAGTAACTCGGACAGCCGACTCCTCTGCGAGTGACACCGAGGGGCAGCCGGCAGGCACCTCCTGTGGATTTCCAGTGCGCTGGAGAGCTGCCTGGACGTCCTTGCCCCACTGCCGTGCCCCTTTTATCCCACGGTACCGAAGAATGGCGCTGTTCTTTTCCCCTCACGCGAGAAACAGCCGAAGCTGCCGACGCCGTCCGCTCGATCGGTCACCACCATAGCTTGCTTGCAAAGCTTCGGTTGAGCAGCCAAACAACACCACAGGCTCTCCTCCAACATCCCCACACCATTTCTACATGAGTTGCGCCTCCAAAAACCGAGACAAACCGATTTCCGTGGCGGCCGCCATAGGACCGAGAGCAAGTGCTCTCGTGGACAGCTTCAACCGCGGCATGTCACGGCCAAGCTAGGCCACTTCTGGAAGCGCACGACGTCCAGGCTACACACCCCCGAAGCTCAGGATCAACCGTGGATCATCGGCAGAGAATTTCGAGATTTTCTCCCGAACGGTGCAAACCGACCTTCCGGTAAGCTTCCGTGAAATTCCCGGTTGATTGTTGTTTAGACAGCACGAAACTTCACACACAAGGGATAGACTTGAGGGCGCACCAGTTCTCTTTTGAAACCTAACATGAAACACACTGTGCACAGTGCAATTTCAATCTTTCCAAAGGCGGCTATGGCGGGAAGGTGCGGGTGCACGGTGAACCCTAACTTGGAGCCGTTCCCGAGCCCATGTGCGACCATGCCTAGCTTTGCCGACCTTCGCTGGAGCTCTAGAGCCTTTCCAGGGAGCTTTTGGCGGGCTAAAGCATCGGGTCGACGTCGCCAAACTCCCTCAGAGCCGCTGCTCCGGTGTGGGGTGGGTTAGGGACTTCGCCGGTCCATAAAACTCCTTCCATTGTGTTCCTCGGGTTAAATAAGGGCCTCCCGGCGAGTTTCAGCGTCAGGAGTGGCCGGACGATCGAATCCGAGGCTGCTCCGGCGAACTCCGGCAGCGAGGTGCGCGGGATGGAAAGGTTGAAGATGACCTCCTCGGGCCAGCCTGTCAGCGACTCGGGAGAAAGGGGCCGAATACACTGTGGCACGGGATCGAATGTGACAGCACGGAAAATAACCCTGTGACCCGTGTGGCGCGCTCCCGGCAGTAGACACGTGTCCTCTGGTCCCACCGTCAGTTTAAACTTTTTCCCGGATTTATTCAAATCACAGATTTTTCCCCAAACTTTAGAACCTCATAACTTTCGCTAGGAAGCTCCAAATTTAGTGATTCAAATTTGGTTGGATTCATCTTGCATAGATCTATCCAAATATGGAACCCAATTTGTATGAAACCCATTATTTAATTCTGGAAAATTCTGCTAATTTTTGGTCCAGAGGGTTTTCTTGTGACAAGGAACTCACACAAAAATTCTCAGCTCCATTGGAGCTCTGGATCACCCCTGTTCTATTGAACCACTTGAGGTGATCAATATGGAAGAGGGGGAAAACCACATAGCACTTAATCATGTGCTTAGGTCCAAACCAAAACCACTAGCCCCAGTTTCATTTTAAATTCTTAAACAGAGTTCCAGTTGTTAAAAACTTGTTATTAGAACTTGTAGCAGAAGCATTACAATTAACTTATGTACATATTCATTAACGTGTAGTCGCTGAAGGCGAGGAGACTCTGGAAGTGCTCGACTTCCTCCTTCCGGAAGAATACCTAACTAGTGACCAGCAGCAACAAGGCAAGCCCCGGTTTGCATTAAGCCTTTTATAAAGTTTTACTTTGTTTACTTACGTAGTGTGAAGTGTGTATGTGCATTAGGTGTAGGATGGATGAATACCCAACTGCATTACCAGAATTTTTCCCCGAGAGTGAGGGTAGTGTCTAGGGTCTCGAATAGATGGGCTATGCTTAATGATTCATAGGACTTTGGTACAAGTCGAGTAGTTGGAATCTACTCGCGAGTTAGGCTTGGGACACACGGGATTGGTTCGAGTGATGTGAGATCACCTTAGTAATAAAAGTGAGACTTGGCAGGGGCTAGGGTGCAGCAGGAGGGAGTCTTGTGTGTGCAGCCCTGTCCATGTCGATTGAGGACCGATCCGTGTGTGGCCCACGCTGATCAAGTTTGAACGTACCGAAGGCATATCTGATATATGGGCCCCGATAAACCGATGTAACCTAAACCTCCGGGCGTCGAGGCATAGCACACCGATTTATAGGTGTAGGTTGAGGGCAGCAAGGTGGAAATCTGCTAACGGGCATAGAGAGATGCTCCGTGTAGGGAACCTCCTGCCCGTTTCGGTGCGACCGGTTTGATGTTTGGGCTATTGGGTGAAAGGTTCTCCCGTACGACATCGAGTGAGCGTGCTGTGCAGCTCCACGGGTGGGCATACGTGACATGCTCTTTGGGTGTCCCTGCAGGTGTATATCGAGTCGATTCGCCGTCCCTCGCGGTGAAGAGTACCACTTGGTCACTGAGTCGTGACATAGGCTAATGTATGAAATGTGATGATTCAATATTGCTGTTATGACATAATTGTATTGCTACGTGTGTGCCACCAAATATTGCTTACTAAATTTCAGATTCCTGAACTGTTGACTTGTTGCTAAAAGATGAGTTAAGGATGAACTTGTAGGCGTGTCCGTTGCTGCAATGTTACTATCCTATGTTCGTTGTACACCTCATGTAGAGTTTCATGCCAAGGTCAGTCGGTTAAGTCTTGTTGAGCCCTCATGCTCACGGTTGCTGCTTAAGTGTTTTTCAGGTGAGGAGCCACCCACGGACTCAGGTTATGAGTCCACCGGCGAGGGTTACCCTCCGTCGGGGACCACGGCTGAGTGGGAGCCGTACACACCGTGCTGAGCTGAGCAGTGCAGCTAGTGTGGGTTGCCCTATGGCTGGGCAACCGACTTTTGCTAGATAGGCGGGCGTGAGGTGTGTAAAAGAAACTTCCGCTGTGTAATAAAGACACTAGTTTGTAACTGAGTAGTGTACTACTTTGTACAGTTCCAGTTGTTTTTCCCATGTAATATATTGTGTCCTTATGACGTGTGCTGTCAGGTGTCGCATCGTGCGGCACCACCCTCTGCGATCCTGGATGAGCGGATTCCGGTCCGCCACAACAACCAGGCCATGGACGAGGTGCATTCCTTGTAATACCTCGTGCCTCCGGTAGTGGGCCTACCGATGGTAGGTGCAGTACCCATGGTTTTGGGTATCCTGGCGATGCTGGAACCTCAACCCAAAGAGGAGGTCATGGACCCTGAGCCACCAGCAGAGATAGCGGAGGAGGATGACCCACAGGAGGTTGAGTTCTACTGCGAGTAGAGAGTTTACCATTGCCATGTAGGGCAGCGATGGTGGTGTCTAGAAACTTTTGTAACAGGTGACATGTCGTGTAGAAAGTAGTATGTGTATAGGTAGTGACGACATGAGAATGACTTCTCAGGGATCCGACAATAATGTATCTTGTATAAAGTTTATGCTTTATCAATATATGTTAACGTTGTGCAATTTTATTCATGTGTCACTGCCATATCTACTGTTTTCATAGAATTTTAAGAATGACATGTGCTGATCGTTGCTGTTTTGAATTTCAGAATGACTCGTACACGTACCAACACGGAGGTTGGTTGGTCCAGTCAGGGGGGAGAGGCCTCCCAACAGCCTCCCGAGGCTTCCTCAGGACAGCAACAGCAGCAACAATAACCACCGCCAATGGTCACGTTGGCTGATATTGTTGCGGCCATGGCGGGCTCGCACCAGCAGCGAACTGCTGCAAATGCTGATTGTGAATACGTCTCGACCAGAGAGGCATCAAGACGAAGAGGAGCGTCAACAATGCTCCAACTCCGATTTTCTTGCTACCCATCCCCCCGGTATTCTCAAGGGCGGATGAACCCCTCGATGCCGACAACTGGCTCCACAAGATGGAGGTGAAGTTTGGGCTGCTCCAAGTGAGTGAGTAGCGAAAGACTCAGTTCACGGCCCAACAGCTTCAGGGGTCTGCAAGTGCTTGGTCACCAAACTTCTATGCCTCGCAACCCACCGAGCGAGTGCTGACCTGGGCGGAGTTCCGGACGGCCTTCAGGGCTTATCACATACCACCAGGTCTGATGAAAAGGAAGACATAGGAGTTCCTTCACCTGCATCAAGGCAGCAGGAACACGCTGGAGTACTCCAGGGTGTTCAATGATCTCGCGCTCTAGGCCTCCTATCACGCTGATACCGACGAGAAGAGGCGGGATCAATTTTACCAGGAGCTGAATCCGCTCATGAAGGACAAGCTGGCGATGTTCAATCGTGGCAGCCTCAATGACATTATTGATGCTGTGATTGTATAAGAGGACTCCGGCAAGGAGTTAGCGGCAGCAGAGAAGAAGCGAAACGCGCCGCAGAGCAGTGGAGAGGGAGGTGGTCCTCCCCAGAAATACCGGATGGTGTATCGCTCGCCACCAGGTCAATGCTGGCACCAACCGCAGCGACCGATGCAATTCCGCAATCGGCCGTATTCACCACCTGTGTTCTGACCAGTATTACCGGCACCACTTCTGCAGCAACAACAGCAGCTGCGGACGATGCCGCATGCGTTTGCACCTCAGCAGCACATGCCAGTCTTTCGTCCTCCAAAGACACTTCATCAACAACTGCCCCGAGAGGCAAGGCGGCGGAGTGGCACCACAGTTTCCATGTAATAATCAGCCCCGGAACCACATTAATGCGTGGCAGGCAAACCCTAATGCTGGGGCCCGGTGGACCGCATCAGGTGGTATCATACGATGCGGCACCCAACAGTACACGGGTCAAGGAAACCTCATATTACATAAACCATTTGTGGAAGCGTACAAGAAGTGCTTTACAAATACTTACCTCAAAATAATACTACAGCGGAAGACTACAACTCTCACGACTCATTTCTAGCTTAGCATCAAAGAAACAGTCCAGCCCGCGGACGTTTCTTACTAGCAACACAAAGACAAACCGCAGCGGCGAGGATGCTCATGAAAAACCACTCGGAGGTTTCCGAGTCTCATTGGGACCCATTCTCATAAGCATAAAGTCAATACCTGCAAAAAAACTAGGATAGTATCCATGAGCATAAAGCTCATAAAGACTTAACCGTCAAACCTAGCTATGAAACTCTACATGACGTCGTACGTGGCAGCCTTTTCCCTATTTCACCCATGCTAAATCGATCCAATCGCCCCGTACAGTAGCCACCCTCATGGTGCATCTACCGACATGAGATGTCATGAGAGTGTTACCCACATACTGCTTAACGGCCCTCTCGCCTGAGGTGACCGGAAAAGGCTCAACGCAAGCTTCCCGAGGGACATCGGTTTAATGGGTCCCATATAGCCAGCATGAGTCCGGTACACAACTGAAACTTGCTCAACAAGGCCGCATACGGATCGGTCCTACCGACACAGACAGGTATAACGCACCCAGGCCCCTATGTCCTGCTGCTCCTACAACCTGCCAGTCTCAACTTCAACATGCTAACAATTTTCTGAACCAATCCCGTATGCCCCGGTTTTTCCTTATCCTGCGAGTAGCATCTCACCACTCGACTTCTACTGAACTTTAGTTAAGCATGGCAATTCTACACAATGAAAAGACATCTACCCAATAATCCATGGGATTATTTGGTCATGCAAGAGGAGTATCAAAACACTAGACCTAATGCACAATTCATATCCTGACCAAAAGAATGAATACAAAATAAAAAATTAAAAGTTGTTAAATGCAAACCGAAGCTTGCCTGTTTTGCAGGGTAGTAGTATATATAAGCAGTTAGTTATCTATGCTCCCTTGATTCTCTGGAGTCTGATCCAACTTCAATGAATCAATCCTTTGAACCCCCTTCGTTGTGAAACCTATCGAAGTATATGCTCAAATTTTACAATGCAATTCGAAGAGTTAAAGACTTGATTTCTTAAGAACAGAGGCTGTGTGGAAATGCTAAAAATGGCTTTGTTGCCTCTTTTTTGCAAAGAACTATGAATGAAACTAAATCTACCCTGGGGGTTTAGTTATACACTAACTAACTTTCCTAATGAACATAATAGATGAGCTGAAAAGATTTGAATGAAACTCAAGAAAAAGAACTCCAATAGCTTCAAAACTTTTACAGCATTTTCTATACTACCTAGGGATTCAGCTTGCCAAATTGCAGCTACAGTTGAAAGAATAGGTGTCTCCCATAATTCTAACAAGAGTCTTATGTATTTTCACACATACATAAGCATGGTAGACAAGAACAGGGAGATCTTAGGCTCAACTTGAGTTGAACATTTACATGTGAGTTCCTAGTCACAAGAACTTAATTTGGCACAAAATTCAGGCCTTTTACTTGAGTAGTTCCTCCAGAATAATTATTTAAGAATTTCTAAAAAAATGAATTAATTCTGGAGTAATATGCATTTTCATGACCAATTAAGTGAACTAAGATTTCAAGCTTGTCTAAATTTTCTCATGATTTTTGAAGCTGTGAAATGCCTAGAATAGATTTTACAAGTTAGAAACTTTTTCTGAAAAAGTTTCTGGATCACCTTGAACACAGCAGTTTGTATTTAGGAAATTTCTACTCAAATCATTTTCAAATTAGCTGAAAATTTGCTAGAAGGTCAATAATACCCCAAAAAATATTCTGGAAAAATTTGAGGATTTTTGGATGGACCAAACTCCCTCAATAATTCTTTTCCAGAAAATTTTCAAATAATTTTCCAGAACGTAATATTGACTTTCATACCAATTGGGGTTCATATTTAGATAGATATTTGAAAAATGAATCCAACCCAATTTGAATAACTCAATTTGGAGGTTCCTACACAAAGATATGATTTTCCAAATTTGTGGCAAATTCTGGAATTAATTTGCTACTGGAAATCGGTTGGACCCACTATTTTAAACTCCAGCCAATAGGATTTGGGCCACACCGGGCTACGAGGTTCCCACGCGCGTAGCCACATGATATCCGAGCCACAGCCGATCACAGTTTTTAAAATCGGGTCGCTGATGCGTGGGGCCACCCGCCTTCTCCTACCTCCCGCCACCCTCTAGCGTGCGCGCCACCCCCCTCGCCGGACCGAGGCCGGAGCTTGCCGGCTCGGCCTTTTGGCTGCCGCTCGGCCGGAGGCTTGCCACCAGTGGGATTGCTTGGGCTGCCGCTGGCTGGAACCTAGTCGGCGGTGTACGGCAGCCTCGGAAGCACTTCGGCGCCATCGGCCGGCCTTTCTAGCCTGCCAAAAGCTCGGCCAACTTGCTCCACAGAACAAGTGGGTGCTATGTTAGCTCGGCAAAGAAGAACCGGCGCTTAAAAACGCCTCCAAATGGTTCCTCACCGTGCGCCCGATCGGTTCCGCCATAGAAGCGCTTGGAAAACAGCAAAATATGCCGCCTACGTTCAGTTTCAAGCTAGGTTTGCGAAGAGCAACTAATCGCCGGCTAGCCTAGACTTTGTGTACAAGATTTGATGATCTAAGGTAGACTAACGAGTGAGAATTTTGAGTTCCCGTACTGGTTACTCGGTTTGCACCTGCCGGAGCAAAAACCTCCAATTCATCGGCGATGATCCACGGTTTGATCTAAGTTTTGGAGGAGAGCAGCACCGAGGTAAGGCGCTCCCATGGCCATGCTTGCTCGGGCATGAAAACCTCTGTGGAGAGCTGTCCACGTGAACACCGTTCGTCGGTTTGTGTTAGGTCACCGCGGGGGAAGCCGTTCTAGTGGAAAGGAAGCTGGAGCTCAGCTGTTTTTGCATCGAGGAAGTGGGAAATGGGCACGCAGTGCTGTTTAGCATGTGGGCTCCACCCAAATTTCTTCCCCAAAAGATCTTCTCATGTTAATCTCTCAAAATCCAAAGTTCTGAGATTGAAAAATGGGCTAGCATTTGAATTCTCTGAATTAGATTTGAATTTGCATTGCAAATTTGAATTCAGTTTGAATTTGAAAATGTTTATATTTAATTGACCACCCTAAAAATGAAAAGTTTGCCCCCTAACATTTCTCAATTCAAAAATATATGGCTGCATGAGTATTCAAAAGTTTGGCCACAATTTGCGGTGAACATTGAATTTGAAAATCTGATTTTTAATCCTTGATGCAAAGAGTTTTTAAGTCCATATTAGTTCAACACATTCAAAGGAACATATGAGCCTCTTTTTTATGAACATCCATGTAACACTTTGCGTGTATAAAAGTTTTAGCAAGTCCCATTTTTCATGAATTTGCAACACATAGACTTTCAATCCATGGTTTATTTCATATATATTTTTGGGACTTTTACATTCCTCCCCCTTTAATAGAATCTCATCCCGAGATTACAAAAGAAGAACGATATGGGAGAGGTAATTATAAACTGTACAAAGATAAAAGTTCTAGATAATTGGTGCGGAGGTAATCTTCACTTTCCCACGTCGCCTCTTCCGTGGTATGATTACTCCACAGCACCATGTAAAATTTTATCGTCCGGCTCCGGGTTACCCGGGTCTTTTTATCTACAATCTGAACCGATCGCTCGGTGTAGGTAAGATCCGGATTCAAATCGTCGATTTCTTCGGTGCGGAAAGCAGCGGTGAATTTGAGGCATTTCCGCAGTTGTGACACATGAAATACATCATAAACACCCGTAAGGCTTGCCGGTACTTCCAGCCAGTACGCTACAGGTCCGCACTTCTCCGTGATTGCAAATGGACCTATAAACCGGGGAGCGAGTTTCCCCTTTACACCGAACCGGTGAATTCCCTTCATCGGATATACACAAAGATAAACATGCTCTCCGACGTCAAAATACAACGGTCTATGCGTTTGATCAACGTAGCTCTTCTGTCGGGATTGTGCAGCCTTCAAATTCTCTTGTATCAACGGAACTCGGTCTTCGGCTTCGTTCACAAGATCAACATGGAACAGTACCCTTTCACCGGACTCACACCAATTCAACGGTGTGCGAAACTTCGGCCATAGAGAGCTTCATACGGTGCCATTTTTATACTCGCTTGATACCCGTTGTTATATGAAAACTCCGCCAACGGTAAGTGATCATCCCAATTCTTACTGTTGTGGATGACACACACTCTCAACATGTCTTCCAGCACTTGATTCACCCTCTCCATCTGCCCGTCGGTTTGAGGGTGATATGTGGAGCTTCTAATCAGCTTGGTGCCCCACGAGGCGTGCAGTTTCTCCCAAAACCAAGCAACGAACAGCGCACCTCAATCTGAAATGATGGTCTTCAGGACAACATGGGAGCATATAGTTCTTGAGATATACAACTCCGCATATTGTCTTGCTCGATAATGAGTGTTCACCGGTATGAAATGAGCTGATTTCGTCAACCGGTCGACGATAACCCATATCAAGTCATGCTTCCGGGATGTGAGTGGTAATCCGACGATGAAATCCATATTCACGTCCTTCCATTTCGATGCCGGTATTTTCAGTGGTTGTAGCGGTCCGGCTTCCCACATATGATCAGCCTTGACCCGTCTACACGTATTACACTCGGATATGTATTTAGCAATTTCCCTCTTCATCCGCGTCCACCAAAATTTCTGTTTCAAATCTTGGTACATCTTGTTACTGCCAGGATGAATGGAAAACTCCGACAGGTGGGCTTCATCCAATATCTTCTTCCGGAGCTTCATATTACGCGGTACCACTATACGGTTGTTGAACCATAGCGTACTGTCATTATCCTTCCGCAAACACTTCACCTCTCGGTTGTCTAGTCTTCTCCATATGTGAGACATACCCCTATCTCTTCTTTGAGCCTCAACGATATCTTCTTGGATTGTTGGAATGAGAGAAATATTATAAAGTGCTCCATATGGAATGACACGGAGGGTCGGTTCTTCATCTTCCAACTCAGCAACTGCCAAGTTGTGAACATGGGCTTTCTGACTAAGCGTGTCGGCAACCACGTTCACTTTTCCTGATGGTGGTGGATCTCGATTTCATAATCTTTTATGAGCTCCAACCATCTCCGTTGTCTCATATTCAGCTCTTTCTGCGTGAAGAAATACTTCAAGCTTTTATGGTCAGTGTAGAGGTGAACAAGATTACCAAGCAAATAATGCCTCCACATCTTTAACGCCAACACCACAGAAGCAAGCTCGAGATCAAGAGTTGGATGATTCTGCTCGTTGTTTCGCAGTTAACGAGACCCATATGCGACCACACGTACTTCTTGCATAAGAACGCAGCCGAGACCGATGCTGGATGCATCGCAATAGACATCAAATGGCTTCGTCATATCTGGCTGAGCAAGAACTGTAGCTGTTGTGAGATATTTCACCAAAGTCTTGAATGCGGCTTCACATGCTGCATTCCACATGTATTTCGTGCCCTTCTTCAGAAGCTCCGTCGTTGTTTTAGCAATTTTTTAGAAGCTCGGAATAAACCTCCGATAATACCCCGCTAAATCTAGGAAACTTCGAACCGCGTGGACTGATTTGGGAGATTCCCATTTCAGCACTTGTTCAATTTTGCTAGGGTCCACAGCAATGCCCTCTGCTGAAATAATATGGCCGAGAAAAGGCACTTGATCAATCCATAACACGCATTTGCTGAACTTGGCATATAATTTATGCTCCATCAACCGTTGTAGCACGATACACAAAAGTTCAGCATGCTTTTCTTCAGATTTGGAGTAAACCAAAATATCATCGATGAATACCACGACGAACTTGTCTAACTCTGACATGAACACCGAATTCATTAAGTACATGAAGTGTTCCGGAGCGTTGGTTAACCCAAATGACATGACGAGGTACTTATAAAGCCCGTATCTCGTCGAGAAAGCTGTCTTCGGTATGTCCTCCGGTCGGATCTTGATTTGATGATATCCCGACCGAAGATCCATCTTCGAAAATACCTTTGTACCCTCAACTTGATCGAATAAAATGTTGATGTGGGGCAAAGGATATTTGTTCTTTATAGTGACAGCATTTAGAGGACGATAGTCAACACATAGCCTCAGTGTTTCATCCTTCTTAACAAACAGCGCAGAGCAACCCCAAGGTGAAGTACTTGCTCATATGAAACCCTTGCTCATGAGTTCATTCAGCTGCTCTTTCAAATCCGCTAGCTCGTTAGGTGCCATCTTGTAAGGCCTTCGTGAAATAGGTGTTGTTCCCGGCGCCAGTTCAATCTTGAACTCGACGTCCCGTCCGGGCGGCATGCCCGGTAACTCATCGGGAAACACATCGGGGTAATCACGTACCACTGGAATATCTTCAAGTTCAATCGCTTCCGTGTGGTAGGCCTCTGCCATTTCTTGATCTTCGCTGTCTAAAAACAGCGTGTGCTGTCCTGAACTGGCGAGTCAATCTGAACGGTCCAGTTACCGATATTTAGAATGGCACCGTGATGGTTTAACCAATACAACCCAAATATTACGTCTATCTTCTGTCCATCCAACATAATCAGCGATGTTGGGTATATTTTTCCACCCAAACATAAAGCTGCTTGGGACACAATTTGATTAGCAGAGATATTTCCTCCCGGTGAACGTATAAGATAACTTGTTGTGGGAGTATTGGTGGATAATTGGTGCTGATCCACGCATGATTTGCAGATAAAATTGTGGGTAGCACCGTAATCAAAAAGTATGAGCACGGGTACATCTTTGAGAGTGAACATGCACGCTAACACCGGTGCTCCCTCCGCAACATCCTCAATTGCAAGATGTTGCACACTCCTGGATTGCAATGCTGTTACACTGACTTGAGCATGTGGCAGCATACCACCTGATGATGATGGTTGTCCGCTGTTCAACAACTTCTCTCGGTATTCTTTCATAAAATGCCCAAAACAGTGGCAATAAGAACAAGGATATTTCCCCTGTTCTTCGCTGATTTGCGGCTGAGAAGTTGATGTACTTGGCTGCAGAAAAGATGCACCAGAATTCAATCGTTGCTGCGGCTGTGGTGGTGCTTCAAGACGTGATTCTTGAACAGGAAATCTGGGATATGTTGATCTTACTGGTGGCTGCCATAGTTCATTGGATGTTGTGCGATACACCAAACGGTATTTACGAGGAACAACGGGTGTGTCTTCTTGCGCATCACTCCGGTCCCTCTTCTCTGCTTGACAATCAAGTGTCGCCTGTTCTTGCAGCAGGGCAGCACTGATCAACTCGGTGTAGTTGCCTTGATTGAAAAAAGCTAACCTATCCTTTAATATGCCACTCAGGCCATGGTAAAAGTAGTCACACCTTGCAGCTTCCCTCGTCGCATAGTCGGGAGCATATTATGCCAAATGGTTAAACCGTTTGACATAATAAAGGACATTCATGTCCCCCTGCTTTAACTTCCTGAATTCTTGCTTCTGGGCTTTGATAAAACCTGTACAAATGTGACGAGCACGGAATGCTTCACGAAAATCCGTCCATTCCACTTGATGGCCTTCTGGAATGGTGGCGAGATAATCGAACCACCGATTTCCGGCGGCTCCATGGAGCTGTTGAGCTGCAAATAACATCTTATGATAATCATCGCACTCGAACACTCCAAACTTGGACTCCATAACCCTGAAGCCACTGATCAGCTTAAACTGGTTCGGTAGCTTCCATGAAAATCGGCGGTCGAGTCGCCAAGAAGTCCAAATAGGCGTTCCGAGGTGGAACGACCTGTTGTGTACGTTGTAGTATGCCTTGCTGTACCAAGGCTTCGAGTAGTCTTGTGTTCTCCTGATTTTACTGAACCATTTGATCCATGACATCCGCCCATACCGTTGATGGCGGTGCCCGGGGTGAAGTCGAGTCATCGCCGTCTCGGTGAGAACCTTTAGCCATACCTGGAGAACAAGTACGCACCATACTGCAAAAAGATAATTTTGAGGGGAGTCAAAACTTGATCTCAGCAATATGTCAAAGTATGTAAAACATGAACATGCTAAAACTTTATGAAAGCATAACAAAAATTCATGTTTACACATCTTCCTAAAGCCAACCTAATCAGTCCCATATTCTGTACAGAACAGACCTTTCTGTACTTAACCCAGATTTTGATCTGGTTACCAGCATTTTCATAACTCAAGTTCCATACCAAAGTTAAAGTTAACTTCAGTATATTTTCAATGAGTATTCATATGCCTCTGGATCATCTCTGGATCAAAAGTTATGATTGCTCAAAGTTGATAGAATTTCTGGATAAAATTTGCCAGCATCTCCTCTGAATGTGGCTGTTTTTATCACAGTGGTACACAAAAATATATTACAAATTTGAACAAACTATGAAATACAAAATTGTTTCAAATTACATAAAATTTCCAACGGCATATCATATGACCCTTAGGGATTTTTCTACAGAAAGTTATGGCTAATTTACAGAAACATCCAGAGAAGTTTGCATCTGCCCTGTTTCTGGACAGTTTGCATTCAACTGGGCATTCAACCAATTTGGCGTGTGATTTAGCTCTGGATGTCTACATAGAAGTTGTAGAGCACTTAAAAAAATTTCCATAACTATATCGTACACCTCCATTGGGTCAAGATACTCAGAGTTATGCTCTGTTAATGTCCAGCAAAAATTTCTGCCAGAACAGAGCACTCTGTTTTTATAAAACTTAGAGTCCAATCAATTCTCTCCTTTGAAGCTTAGTTCAAATAAAGAGCTCAGTAACTAATATGTGTTTTCCAACTTCCATTTTTAGGTGCAAGTTAGTCATGAATGATTTCTTCATAGGAAAGAAAACTATCAAGTGTAGTACGGTGGCGATGCACCGTAAGACATATGCCGGTACTACGTTGCCTCACAAAAGAAAATCCTAACCGGCTTACACAGGCATATACGTATTCTTAGGTGGCACTAATATGGTCACTCGCAAAAATATTCTACTCGAACTACGGTTTTCATGGTTAGTACCTGCATAAATTACACACAATCATCAGGTTCGGCTGCACACTGAACCCGGTCCAAATACAGTTCATATACCCGTCCGTCATTACTCGCACGGGTGTTCTCAAGCCAAACACGCTCTGAACTACATGTTCACGTTACTAACCACGTGACGGGGTCTCCCATACTTGCCCGTAGCATGCCAGGGAAGGGTGTTGCTCAAATACCCCAAACGACATGAAGAGTCGTAGAGGATACCCAAGCTGGGCGGGTTACCTGCCGCCCGTGAGGCTCCACCCTTCAGCTTGTGCGCACTGGTGGAAAGCTCTTACATGCATCCCCCAAGACATGAAAAGTTCCAAGATGCATGATTTTCTGATATAGATAAATAAGTTAGGTTGCCACCTTCATAATATGCTAATATAGTAGTCATTATGTGGGCCTAGTACCGTTATCTCACCGTATCCTAGGTTTTATCGTAATATGATCCTCAATCCATGCGCTATTCCCAACGTAGCTCTGATACCACGCTGCCGGGGCCCGGTGGACCGCGTCGTGTGGTGCCGTGCGATGCGGCACCCAACAGCACACAGGTCAAGGAAACCTCATATTACATAAACCATTTGCGGAAGCGTACAAAAAGTGCTTTAAAAATACTTATCTCAAAATAATACTACAGCAGAAGACTACAACTCTCACGACTCATTTCTAGCTTAGCATCAAAGAAATAGTCCATCCCGTAGATGTTTCTTACTAGGAACACGAAGAACAAACCGCAGCGTCGAGGATGCTCATGAGTAACCACTCGGAGGTTTCCGAGTCTCATCGGCACCCATCCTCATAATCATAAAATCAATACCTACAAAGTAACTAGGATAGTATTCGTGAGCATAAAACTCAGCAAGACTTAACAGTCAAACCTAGCCATGAAACTCTACATGAGGGTATGAACATAAAGTGAGATAGCATAATGCATAATGAACCCGTCTAAAAGTGAATCCTTACTTTCAGGTATTATTTGCAGAGATTTAAAAGTAACCTTGGGAACGCCACATTGGGAGTCTACAATTAAACAAGAAACGCTTTCCCCCGATATAATTTCCTCACGGTGTGAATGAATAAGTTTTCTCTAACTAATCGTCACAGATACATCACAAAGCTAGTATGAACTTCAAACCATAGTGATTAGTTCCTTTATCATGCAAGTTCTTACTACGTCACGACTGTTAGAACAAGTATGCTCAATCCTCTCCCGCGAGCGACAGTGATTTGAATCAATAACACCCAGACTACATGACACGTACGCCCGTACTCGATGTTGCCTACAGCAACCATCACTGACGTCGTACGTGGCAGCCTTTCCCCTATTTCACCCATGCTGAATCGATCCAATCGCCCCATACAGTAGCCACCCTCATGGTGCACCTACCGACATGAGATGTCATGAGAGTGTTACCCACATACTGCACACCGGCCCTCTCGCCTGAGGCGACCGGAAATGGCTCAATGCAAGCTTCCCAAGGTACATCGGTTGACTGGGTCCCATATAGCCAGCATGAGTCCGGTACACAGCTCTAACTTGCTCATCAGGGCCGCATACGGATCGGTCCTTGACTGACATGGAGAGGTCTAACGCACCCAGCCCCCTATGTTCTGCTGCTCCTACAACCTGCCGGTCTCAACTCCAACTTTCTAACAATTTTCTGAACCAATCCCGTATGCCCCTGTTTTTCCTTATCCTGCGAGTAGCATCTCACCACTCGACTTCTACCGAACCTTACTTAAGCATGGCAATTCTACATGATGAAAAGACATCTACCCAATACTCCATGGGATTATTTGGTCATGCAAGAGGAGTATCAAAGCACTAGACCTAATGCACAATTCATATCCTGACTGAAAGAATGAATACAAAGTAAAAAACTTAAAAGTTGTTAAATGCAAACCGGAGCTTGCCTGTTTGCAGGATAGTAGTATATATAAGCAGTTAGTGATCCTTGATCGCTTGATCCTCCGGAGTCTGATCCAACTTCAATGAATCACTCCTTCGAATGACCTTCGTTGTCAACCCTATCGAAATGTATATGCATAAATTTTACAATGCAATTCGAAGAGTTGAAGACTTAATTTCTTAAGAACAGAGGCTGTGTGGAAATGCCAAAAATGGCTTTGTTGCCTCTGTTGTGCAAAGGACTATGAATGAAACTAAATCTACCCTAGGGGTTTAGTTATACACTAACTTTCCTAATGAACATAATAGATGAGCTGAAAAGATTTGAATGAAACTAAAGATAAACAGCTCCAATGGCTTCAAAAATTTTACAGCATGTTCTAAACTACCTAGGGATTTAGCTTGCCAAATAGCAGCTAAAGTGGAAAGAATATGTGTTTCCCATAATTCCCACAAGAGTCTTATGTATTTTCCCACATACATAAGCATGGTAGACAAGAACAGGAAGATCTAAGGCTCAACTTGAGTTGAAACTTTACATGTGAGTTCCTAGTCACAAGAAATTAATTTGGTCCAAAATTCAGGCCTTTTAATCGAGTAGTTCCTCCAGAATAATCCTTAAGCATTTCTAATAAAAAGAATTAATTCTATAGTAATATGCATTTTCATGGCCAATCAAGTGAACTAAAATTTTAAGTATGACTAAGAGAGCTTGTCTAAATTTTATCATGATTTTTGAAGCTATGAATTGCCTAGAATAGATTTTACAAGATAGAATCTTTTTCTGAAAAATTTTCTGGATCACTTTGAATACAGCAGTTTGTATTTAGCAAATTCGTACACAAATCCTATTCAAATGAGCTGAAACTTTGCCAGAAGGTCAATAATATCATAAAGAATATTCTGGCAAAATTAGAGGTTTTTTGGATGAACCGAACTCCCCCAATAATTCTTTTTCAGAAAGGTTTCAAAGAATTTTCCAGTATTTAATATTGTCTTTCATACCAATTGGGATTCATATTTGGATAGATCTTTGCAAAATTCATCCAACCCAATTTGAATCACTCAATTTGGAGGTCCCTGCACAAAGATATGATTTTCCAAAGTTGTGGCAAATTCTGGAATTAATTTGCTAGTGGAAATCGGTTGGAACCACTGTTTTAAACTCAGCCAATAGGATTTGGGCCACACCAGGCTACGGGGTTCCCACACGTGTAGCCACACGAGATCCGAGCCACCGCCGATCACAGTTTTTAAAAATCGGGTCGCTGACGCATGGGGTCGCCCGCCTTCTCCTACCTCCCGACACCCTCTCGGGCGCGCGCCGCCCCCCTCGCCGGACCGAGGCCAGAGCTCGCCGCCAGTGGGTTTGGGAGGCCGGGGAACACGATGGTGAGGTTTGTTCAGGCTGTCGGTGACCGGAACCTAGTCGGCGGCGTGCGGCGGCCTCGGAAGCACTTCGGCGCCGTCGTCCGGCCTTTCTAGTCCGCCAAAAGCTCGGCCAACTTGCTCTACAGCACCTGTGGGTGCTAGGTTAGCTCGGCAAAGAAGAACCGGCGCTAGAAATTGCCTCCAAATGGTTCCTCACCATGCGCCGGATCGGTTCCACCATAGAAGCGCTCGAAAAACAGCAAAATACGCCCACAGGTTTGCGAAGGACAGTTTCAAGCTAGGTTTGCGAAGGGCAATTGATCGCCGGCTAGCCTAGACCTTGTGTGCAAGATTTCATGACCTAAGGATGATTAACGAGTGAGAATTTTGAGTTCCCGTACCGGTTACTCGGTTTGCACCCGCAGGACAAAAACCTCGAATTCGCCGGCGATGATCCACGGTTTGATCCATGTTTTGGAGGAGAGAAGCACCGAGGTAAGGAGCTCCCGTGACCATGCTTGCACGGGCGTGAAAACCTCCGTGGAGAGCTGTCCACGTGAACACCGGTCGTCGGTTTGTGTTAGGTCAACGCGGTGGAAGCCGTTCTAGTGGAAGGGAAGCTGGAGCTCGGCTGTTTTTGCGTCGAGGAAGTGGGAAATGAGCATGCTGTGATGTTTAACAGCTCGGAGGGGGGTTGCACGTGAGTTTTTCCGGTTTCCAGTTGATCACCGAGGGTGCGGCGGTATGGGGGCTCTGTTCTTTGTGTGTTGTGAGCGAGGAGCAAGAAAAATCCGTTTGCTTCGGTCTGTGAGGGAGGATCACGTTGAGAGAGGATGAAGCAGCCACACGGGTCACCAGCGCAGGGAAAAGCCAACCGGGAGGTGGCGCGGTGGCAGCTCCGTGGCGTTCTGTGCGCTCTCGGCTGTTCGAGTGGAAAACAGAGACAGAGTCTTGTTTGCTTTGGGTGCAAGTCACAAGTTGAGCTCAATGATATGTGGGCTCCACTCAAAATTCCTCCCCAAAAGAACTTCTCATGTTACTCTCTCAAATTCCAATGTTCTGAGATTGAAAAATGGGCTAGCATTTGAATTCTCTGAATTATATTTGAATTTGCATTGCAAATTTAATTCAGTTTGAATTTGAAAATGTTTCTATTTAATTCCTTTTTAGCCCACCCTAAAAATGAAAAGTTTGCCACCCTAACATTCCTCAATTCAAAAATATATGGCTGCATGAGTATTCAAAAGTTTGGCCACAATTTACGGTGAACTTTGAATTTGAAAATCTGATTTTTAATCCTTCATGCAAAGAGTGTTTAAGTCCATATTGGTTCAACACATTCAAAGGAACATGTGAGCCCCTTTTTGATGACATCCATGTAACACTTTGCGTGTAGAAAAGTTTTAGCAAGTACCATTTTCCATGAATTTGCAACACATAGATGTGGCCGACCGGAATCCGCTCATCCAGGATCACAGAGGGTGGTGCCGCGCGATGCGACACCCGACAGCACACGTCATAAGGACACAATACATTACATGGAAAAAACAACTGAACTGTACACACAGGTACAAACTTCAGTTACAAACTATTGTTTATGTTACACAGCGGAAGTCTACTCTATACAACTCACGCCTGCCTATCTAGCAAAAGTCGGTTGCCCAGCCCTAGGGCAACCCACACTAGCTGCACGTCTCAGCTCAGTGCGGCATGTACGGCTCCCACTCAGCCGTGGTCCCCGATGAAGGGTAACCCTCGCCGGTAGACTCGTACTCCGAGTCCGTGGGTGGCTCCTCACCTGAAAAACACTTAAGCAGCAACCGTGAGCACGATGGCTCAACAAGACTTAACCGACTCACCTAAGCAAGAAACTCTACGTGAGGTGTACAAGGACATAGGATAGTAATATTGCAGCAAATGGACACGCCTACAAGTTCATCCTTAGTTCATATTTTAGCAGCAAGTTAACAGTTCACGAATCTGAAATTTAGTCAGCAATATTTGGTGGCACACGTGTAGCAATACAATTATATCATAACAGCAATATTGATATATAACATTCCATAAATTATCTACGTTACGACGCAGTGAACAAGCTGTACTCGTCACCGAGAGGGACAGTGAATCGACTCGATATACACCTGCAGGGAAACCCAAAGAGCACGTCACGTGCTCCCACCCGTGGAGCTGCACAGCACGCTCACTCGATGTCGTACGGGACAACCTTTCACCCAACAGCCCAAACGTCGAACCGGTCGCACCGAAACGAGCAGGAGGTTCCCCACACGGAGCATCTCTCTATGCCCGTTGGCAGATTTCCACCTTGCTGCCCTCAACCTACACCTATAAATCGGTGTGCTATGCCTCGACGCCCGGAGGTTTAAGCTACATCGGTTTATCGGGGCCCATATATCCGATATGCCTTCGGTACGTTCAATACATGTTCAGCAGGGCCGCACACGGATCGGTCCTCAATCGACACGGACAGGGCTGCGCACACAAGACTTCCTCTTGCTGCGCCCTAGCCCCTGCCTAGTCTCATTTTCCTTACTAAAGTGATCTCAGATCACTCAACCGCACCCGTGTGTCCCAACCCTAACTCGCGAGTCGACTTGTACCGAAGTCTTATGAATTATTAAGCATAGCCTGTCTACTCGAGATCTTAGACACTACCCTCACTCTTATGGAAACATTCTGGTCATGCAAGTGGGTTTCATTCACCCTACACCTAATGCACATTCATATATCACCCTAAATATGTGAACAAAGCAAAACTTGATAATAGAGTTAATGCAAACCAATGCTTGCCTTGTTGCTGCTGGTCAGGGGTTAGTTCTTCTTCTGGAAGGAGGAAGTCAAGTACCTCCGGAGCCTCCTCGCCTTCAGCGACTACACGTTAATAAAATACTACATGAGTTTATGGTAATGCTTTTGTTACTAGTTCTAATAATAAGTTTTTAACAACTGGAACTCTGTTTAAGAATTTAAAATGCAACTGGGGTTTGGTGGTTTGGCTTTGGACCTAAGCATTTGGATAAGTGCTAAGTGGTTATCCCCCTTTTCCACATTGATCACCCCAAGTGGGTTAAACAGAGCAGGGGTGATCCAGAGCTCCAATGGAGCTGAGAATTTTTGTGTGAGTCCCTTGTCACAAGAAAACCCTCCGGACCAAAATTTAGCACTTTTCAGTGAGTGGTTTGCTCAGAATAATTCTCTTATCAAATAAGCAAAGGAGAATAAATTCTGAGGTAACACCCCTGTTCATGCCCAACTTAGTGAACTACAATTTCAATTATAGCTCATAGAGTTTGCATTAATTTTCCTAGCATTTATGGAGCTAAGGTTTGTCCAGAACTGAATTTCCAATTTTTGGAAATTCTCTGAAAATGTTTCTGTATTCAAATGAACACAGCACCTTCAAATTTGAATTGCTCTGATCAAATCAACTCCAAATGGTCTGAACCTTTTACAGGGATTTACTAACATTCTAAAGAACATTCTGGCAAAATTTGGGGATTTTTGGATGAACCAAATTCCCTCTAAAATTCTTTTGCTGAACAGCTTTAAAGAATTTTCCAGAATTAAATAATAGATTTCATACAAATTGGGTTGCCTATCTGGATAGAGTTATGCAAGATGAATCCAACCCAATTTGAATCACTAAATTTGGAGTTTCCTAGCAAACGTTATGGGGTTCTAAAGTTTGAACTAAATCTGGAAATTCAAATTAATTCGAAAAACATTCAAACTCTGACTGTGGGTCCCTCCTACACGTGTCGGCTGCTGGAATCACGCCACACGGGGCCACAGGACCATTCCCGCGTCACCACACTGGATCCCGGGCCGCAGCGGATCCGACGATTTAAAATATCGCCACTGACATGCAGGGCCCCCAGTCATCTTCCTCCTCTCGACGCCCGCGCGATCCCGCCGCCGAGCTCACCGGAGCTCTCGCCGGAGAGGGGTCCCGGCCCTCGGAACTTGCCGATTCTCGCCGCCTGTGCCTATCTTGGCCTGGGGAACACGGTGGTGCCCTCACCAGAGCGTGACAACGGCCGGAACAGTGCTCCCGCCGGTAACAGCGGCCGGGAGCTCACCGGCGACGTCGAACTCGGCATCCCCTGCACCTTTTTCGATGCGGTTTGCTCGGGGAGCTCCGCTGACACCTGCTGGTCACGGACATGGACACCGATCCCCGTGAAAACGGCTGCAACTACGACCTCACCGGTGACCTAGGCCGGATATCGGCTGTGCTCAGAAAACTTCGAAGAACCGTAACCCTAGCCCATGATTCTTGCCGGTTTTTGATCCTAGGGGTCGTGGCAGGGTGTAGAACGTGTGTGTAGCTCGGAATCCCTGGTGGTGAACCATCTACCCCGAATTTCCTCGTTTTGCAACCTTCGGTATTTTGAACACCGAAAGAGTAAACGGCCAAATACTACCCCGACGACGAACGAGAGGTGGAACGGTCGGCACTAGCGTGTCACGCACCTTGTAGCGGACCTTTCTCGTATAGCTCACCGGGCGCGGGACGGGCTCTAGCTCTCGGACGCCGGGGATCAACTGCGGTCGGCGTTCTGTTCTTGCGCGGAACCGAGGAACGAGATCGGGTGGGGGTTGTTCTCGTCCGGGAAACAGGAGAAAGGGCGGCTTGGGCTGTGCGCTGGCCTTTGAGCCACGGTTTTGGCACCGTGAGGTGGCCGTGCGATGGCTCGGTGGCTCGCCGCCTCTCCCGTGCCTTGCGCGCGAAGCAGAGGCCGGCTGCAGCAACCAACTGAACTCATGTATGTGCAACTGACATGTGGGCTTCCCCTTCTCTCCTTTTCTCTAATATTTCTTTTCTGTTTTTGCTGAATACCCCACCAGCTACTCACAATTTAATATGAGACTTAGCCCCCAAGTTTTGGTTCAAATTTGAGTTCTCCATTTTGAAATTTGGTTGGTCCAATTTGCTTCATATTTAAACTGAATTTCAAATTAAGTTTTGAATTATTGCAAATTTGGCTCCTGACAAGATGAACTCCAATGGGGATTAAAATTGGTGGGATAACTCAGAAAAATGTGCTGAGTTTGAATATGAAGCTAACTTTTGAATTTGAGTGATGGAAGTTGCTGCAATTTGAATTTACATTCAAATTGGCCCCTTTTTCAAATACCTCCAAAAGTGCCTCACAAAGTGTTGGATTTGCATGAAATTTGGCCTGAACCTTCCGAAGACTTTTTAAGTTCTAGGGGTGAGCTCAACCTCTCATGTTCATGTGTACAAATCCCACTTTGTGAAAATGAAAGCTTTCCCCTCTAATCACTCTTTTAATGGAGGTTACTTGCTCTTCACAATATTTCCTGAGATATCCACAATAAAAACTGTGGTGTTGTGAGGTGAAGAAAAGTTTTTTGCAAGTCCCTTTTCTTGGGCTTTTACACCCCCCCCCTTAAAAGAATCTCGTCCCGAGATTACAAAAGAAGAGATAGTGATGTAATAGGGACTTACCCGCGTTGAGATGCCATGAACTCCGGGTAATTTGAGCGAAGGAATTCCTCGCTCTCCCACTTCGCTTCTTCGGCGGTGTGGTTGCTCCAGAGTATTTTGTAGAACCACAATGTTCTGCTACGCGTGGTTCGGGCTTTCTCATCAATAATTGCCACCGGATATTCATCATATGTCAAATCCGGTTTCATCTCGCCAATGTCTTCGGTCAGAACAGCAGCTGTATGCTTCAAACATTTTCGCAGTTGCGAAACATGGAAAACGTCATGGACACCAGCAAGGGATGCTGGTAGCTCCAATTGATACGCTGCTGGTCCACACTTCTCGGTGATAGCGTAGGGTCCAATGAAACGGGGAGCGAGCTTCCCCTTCACACGGAACCGGTGCACGCCTCTCATCGGAGACACGCGGAGGTAAACGTGTTCACCAACGTCAAAGTGCAATGGTCTACGCCTCTTATCAGCGTAGCTCTTCTGCCGGGATTGAGCGGCCTTCAAGTTAGCTTGAATCGCCCGAACGCGCTCTTCGGCGTCATTCACCACATCAACCCCGAATGTGACCCTTTCACCAGACTCGGATCAATTTAATGGGATGCGGCATTTGCGACCGTAGAGAGCTTCGTAGGGTGCCATCTTGATACTCGCCTGATAGCCGTTGTTGTACGAGAATTCCGCCAATGGTAGGTGATCATCCCAGTTCCTACCATGGTGGAGGGCACATGCTCTCAACATGTCTTCTAATACTTGGTTCACCCTCTCTGTTTGCCCATCTGTTTGAGGGTGATAGGCAGAGCTCCTGATCAACTTAGTACCCAATGCAGCGTGTAGCTGCTCCCAAAAGCGAGATACAAATAATGCACCTCGATCTGAGACGATGGTCTTGGGTACCCCGTATAGGCATAGAATCTTCTCTATGTACAGCTCTGCATATTTGCCGGTATTGTAACGTGTATTCACCGGGATGAAGTGAGCCGTCTTGGTTAACCGGTCAACGATTACCCAAATGGAATCATGCTTGTTGGATGTTAGGGGTAATCCCACAATGAAATCCATGCTCACATCTTCCCATTTCCATGCCGGGATCTTCAGGGGTTGCAACAGATCTGATTTCCTCATATGATCAGCCTTCACTCGTCTACACGTATCGCACTTGGATACGTACTTCGCTACCTCCCGCTTCATCCGTGTCCACCAAAATTTCTTTTTCAAATCTTGGTACATTTTGTTGCTGCCCGGATGAATGGAGTATTTAGACAAGTGAGCTTCATCGAGGATCTTTTTCCTCAACTCCATATCCCGGGGTACGACTATGCGGTCATTGAACCATAGCGTCCCCTCATCATCTTTCAGGAAACATTTAATCTCTCCATTGTCTATCCGTCTCCAGAGATGTGCCATGCCTTTATCAGTCTTCTGAGCTGCAATGATGTCTTCCCTAATGGTAGGGATGAGATCAAGGTTGTACAGCGATCCATAAGGAACCAAGTATAAACTCGGCTCTTCCTCCTCCACCGGTGTAATGGTGAGGGTATGGACATGTGATTTCCGACTCAGCGCGTCGGCAACCACATTCGCCTTGCCGGGGTGGTAATGGATCTCAATCTCATAATCTTTGATCAGTTCTAACCACCTCCTTTGCCTCATGTTCAGCTCCTTCTGGGTGAAAATATATTTCAAGCTCTTGTGGTCGGTGTAGAGATGCACCAGATTCCCCATGACATAGTGCCTCCACATTTTTAGCGCCAACACCATGGCAGCAAGCTCAAGATCATGAGCAGGATAATGCTTCTCATGGTTTCGAAGTTGGCGTGAGCCATATGCGACCACACGTCCTTCCTGCATCAACACGCAGCCGAGCCCAATACCGGACGCGTCACAATACACGTCAATGGGATTTGTTGTATCCGGCTGAGCTAAGACCAAGGCCGTGGTGAGATGCTTCACCAATGTTTGGAATGCTCCTTCACACGCCGTGTTCCAAACATATTTTGTCCCCTTCTTCAGCAATTCTGTCATCGGTTTAGCGAGCTTGGAGAAGCTTGGAATGAATCTCCGATAGTATCCCGCTAACCCGAGGAAGCTTCTTACTTCATGAACTGAAGTGGGAGATTTCCATTTCAGCACTTGCTCTATTTTGCTTGGGTCAACCGCAATGCCTTCCGCTGAGATGATATGTCCCAAGAATGGCACTTGGCTGATCCAAAACTCGCATTTGCTGAACTTGGCGTAGAGCTTGTGGTCTCGCAATCGTTGAAGAACGATTCTCAAGTGTTCGGCATGTTCGGCTTCTGTCTTGGAGTAGACCAAGATATCATCGATGAACAGTACCACGAACTTGTCCAGCTCCGGCATGAACACCGAATTCATGAGATACATGAAATGGGCTGGAGCGTTTGTGAGACCAAAGGACATGACGAGATATTCATACAATCCGTATCTCGTCGAGAAGGCCGTCTTCGGGATATCCTCCACCGGGATCTTGATCTGGTGATATCCAGAGCGAAGGTCCATCTTTGAGAACACACTTGCCCCCACAAGTTGATCAAACAAAATGTCAATACGGGGCAGTGGGTACTTATTCTTGATGGTGACGGCGTTGAGCGGCCGGTAATCCACACACAGACTCAAGGTTTCATCCTTCTTTTTAACAAACAGCGCCGAGCATCCCCAAGGCATGGAACTCGGCCTAATTAAACCCTTGCTCAACAGATCATTGAGCTGTTCTTTTAATTCAGCCAGCTCGTTCGGAGCCATCTTGTATGGTCTCCGTGATATGGGTGTAGTCCCGGGTGCAAGTTCAATCTTGAACTCGACATCCCGCTCAGGTGGCATGCCCGGAAGATCATCCGGGAACACGTCAGGATAGTCCCGGACTACGGGGATGTCTTCTAACTTGAAAGCTTCAGCATTATTAATTGCTGAAATTTCCCGGACTGGCGTGTCTAACACCATGGAATGTGGACGGTGGAATGGAGAGTTTAAATGAACCGTCCGTGTCCGAATCTCCAGGACAGCGCCATGGTATTGCAGCCATGACATCCCTAAGATTGCATCAATCTTTTGCCCCATAAGGATTATCAAGGTAGTGGGATATAGTTTCCCACCTAAGCACAGAGGTGCTTTTGGAATCATCATATTAGCTGAGATCTTCTCTCCCGGTGAGCAGATCATATAAGTGCAGTCGGTTGGGAAGACTTGCATTTGATGCTTAGCCACATAGGATGCACTTATAAAGCTGTGGGTTGCACCAGAATCAAAAAGTATGATGATGGCTTTATCGTTGAGAGTGAACGTACCCGCCAGCATGTTGTCTCCCTCTGGGGTGTCCTCATTGTCGAGGTTGCGGACGGCCCCGGTCAGCTGACCAACCTTCTTAACCGGAGGTCGGCCTCGAGCACCGCCCTGGAACTGGGCTTGCCCGCTGCTCTGCTGCCCCTGGGGACAGTCCTTCGCGAAGTGGCCCGCCTGGCCACACGTGAAGTAGGTGAAACGGGGCGGTCCCCCGCTGATCGGTGGACGGAATCCCGGGGCGTGTTGTGGTGGTGGGAATGCCCGGGGTACCGTCTGTTGCTGCTGCTGCTGCTGTTGCTGTCTTGGTGGTGGCATCGGCGGACGGAACGGAGGTGACTGAAACGGACGTCCCCGGAACCGCTGAGGTCGCGCCGGTGGATGCCACTGCTGCCCGGATGGTGTCCGATACACCATACGGTACTTCTAAGGCACGCCACCACCACTGCTAGGTGGAGCGCTGCGCTTCCTCTGCTCAGCTGCCAACTCCCGCTGAGCATCCTCTTGCATGATCGCGGCATTGACTAGGTCGCTGAATGTGCCGTGATTCCACTGAACGAGATGTGTCTTCATCTCAGGGTGTAACCCCTGATAAAAGTGCTCCCGCTTCTTCTCCTCAGTGGAGATGTAGTCCGACGCATATTGTGCCAGATGGTTGAAGGCACAGGAGTAGTCATGGGCACTCCTCCCGCCCTGCTTCAGTTCCAAAAATTCTTGGAACTTCCTCTTCATGATCCCGGGAGGGATATGATAGGTGCGGAACGCCTCCCGGAATTCCTCTCATTCCACGGTATGGCCAGCCGGACGCTAGGCGACATAATTTGCCCACCACGCACCAGCGGCACCGTGGAGTTGCTGCGCTGCGAACAGAGTCTTCTGCCGCTCCGTACATTGGAGCACCCCAAACTTAGACTCGATGGTCCGCAGCCAGTTGTCCACCTCCAGTGGTTCTTCAGCTTCGGTGAACACTGGAGGGTGCGTACTCATGAAATCCGAGTACGACACCTCACGGGGCTCACGAGCCCCTCTGTCTTGACGCCCCCCCACCCCCCGCCTGGGACGTATTCTGCACGATCGTGCGGAGCAGGTCGGTCTGCTCCTCACGACCTCCCACCAGTGCCGCTATCACATCCGCTAGAGTAAGCGGAGGCGGCGGTGGTGGCTGCTGCTGCAGGGTGCTGTCGTAGGCCGGTGGCTGGGAGTCATCCCCTCCCTGTTGGCTAGAGCCACCAACCTCGTGCGTGGTCCTAGTGCAAACCATCTGCAACCATACGACAATAAACATCAGTCCCAAAAAATATTACATGCAGTCCAAATGAAATAGGTGTAAAATCATAATGACAATAAAACATGCGATACATCTCGTATGTAGATAATGTAATAACTTTGCACAAGCTATACCATTACCAGACCAAACACAAACAAGTTTAATCCAACTTGATGAACCTCCTCTTTGGAAGCTCACCACAACTAGGTTTGGTCACTACGAGACGTTACTATCGTGTTGTCATCACGTATACCACCCTTTTATCTTCAATACGACACAAACATGGTCTCTAGTAAAAGGAACTCGAGTGAGACCTATACTCAAATCTTTCACTAGTTGAAGATAGCCTCTTATGAGCATGTTCTACCCTATTGGAAGTATTCAAACCCCCTCTAGGGTACAACAATCTGTCAAATAAGTTCAACTATCATTCCTCTGTCAGAATGACCAGTTTCTACATATCCCAGATTTTGATCTGGTTATGGCCATTTTCATGACTCAAGTTGAATACCAAAGTTAAAGATAACTTCAGTATATTTCTAACGAGTATTTACTTGCCCTCAGATCAGCTCTGGTTAAAAAGTTATGGTAATTCCAAGTCAGTAGAATTTCTGGAAGAATTTTAACAGCATCTCCCTTGGGAAGTTGCTGTTTTCAACTGTGATTTCCAATGAATTCTGTGCTGAAATTTCAGAAACTTTGAATTGCAAAGATGTAACACATCTTCTACCCTTTCTAAGCCTGTATCATATGAAGATTTTAGATTTTTCTACTGGAAGTTATGTTTGAAAAACAGAACAGTCCAGAGAGTGTTTAACTCTGCCCTGGTTCTGGACAGTTTACATTTCTCTGGGATTTAAGCCATATTAAGGTGTGTTTCAGCTCTGGAAGTCTACAACAAAGTTGTAGAGTACTTACATACCTTTCCAGAACTATATACCACACATCCCTGGGCTAAAAGACCTGTGAGTTATGCCCTGTTGAAGATCAGCAACTCGCTGCCCAAAACAGAGCACTCTGTTTTTCATCCCTTTGGCTATCCTGCTCCACTATCCCATTCTTATACCCAACCAGGGTCCTAAATGTTGAACATAGAGATTTTAATTCCTTGTTATCATTATTTTGCATGCATATGCCTATGATATCTCGGTACTACGTTCCTCACAAAAGAAAATCCTAACCGGATTATACCGGCATATACGTCTCAAGTGTGGCACTACACGGTCTCTCGCACACGTTTTCTACATGGATACATACGTGGTTAGTACCTGCAGAAGACCACACAATAATGATGCACACAAGGGTTTTTCATTTCAGGCAGAACCATATTTAAAATTAAATACAAACGCCCGTATCATTGTCATACGGCCGTCCTTGAGTTAGGTCACGTCTCAAGGTACGTGATCGTGTTTCAACACCACACGACGGGGAACCCGAGTATGTCATGAACGGGTTGTCACGGTTGGGAATGTTATCAACCCAACAGATACCACCTACTGCCCGGCAGGGCACGCCGATGGCAAGCGCTGCGTATGTCCTCCTGGGCTATTCCAGATGAACACACTCTCGCGTTACTGACCACGCGATGGGGTCTCCACTTACTTGCCTAATGCACGCTAGGGATCAGCGTTTCATATGAACTCAGGAACATGAAGAGTCCAAGAGTTTCATATTGACGTCTCACACCAAGCTGTGAGACCAATCCCTGAACCACATTCCTCATCAGGGGAGCTAACCGAAATTGAACCGCTTTCGGTGACGTTCCTTACCATTCTTACCAGAGCGTAGGTGCGTCGTTACAGAATTAAAATTCAGAATTATAACACATAGGTTAGTCTTTGCCACTTTTAAATAACTATGCTAATATAGTCCTTACTTGGGCAAAATACCGATTCCTCACCGTACCTATTTTTCCCGTAATACAGTCCTTAAGTACTGTGCTATCCCCAATGCAGCTCTGATACCAGGCTGTGGCGGACCGGAATCCACTCATCCAGGATCGCAGAGGGTGGTGCCGCGCGATGCGACACCCGACAGCACACGTCATAAGGACACAATATATTACATGGGAAAAACAACTGAACTGTACAAACAGGTACAAACTTCAGTTACAAACTATTTTTTATGTTACATAGCGGAAGTCTACTCTATACAACTCACGCCCGCCTATCTAGCAAAAGTCGGATGCCCAGCCCTAGGGCAACCCACACTAGCTGCACGTCTCAGCTCAGCGTGGCGTGTACGGCTCCCACTCAGCCGTGGTCCCCGACGGAGGGTAACCCTCGCCGGTGGACTCGTACTCCGAGTCCGTGGGTGGCTCCTCACCTGAAAAACACTTAAGCAGCAACCGTCAGCACGATGGCTCAACAAGACTTAACCGACTCACCTAAGCATGAAACTCTACATGAGGTGTACAAGGACATAGGATAGTAATATTGCAGCAAATGGACATGCCTACAAGTTCATCCTTAGTTCATCTTTTAGCAGCAAGTTAACAGTTCACGAATCTGAAATTTAGTCAGCAATATTTGGTGGCACACGTGTAGCAATACAATTATATCATAACAGCAATATTGATTCATAACATTCCATAAATTATCTATGTTACGACGCAGTGAACAAGCGGTACTCATCACCGCGATGGACGGCGAATCGACTCGATATACACCTGCAGGGAAACCCAAAGAGCACGTCACGTATGCCCACTCGTGGAGCTGCACAGCACGCTCACTCGATGTCGTACGGGACAACCTTTCACCCAACAGCCCAAAAGTCGAACCGGTCGCACCGAAACGAGCAGGAGGTTCCCCACACGGAGCATCTCTCTATGCCCGTTGGCAGATTTCCACCTTGCTGCCCTCAACCTACACCTATAAATCGGTGTGCTATGCCTCGACGCCCGGACGTTTAGGCTACATCGGTTTATCGGGGCCCATATATCCGATATGCCTTCGGTACGTTCAATATTTGTTCAGCAAGGCCGCACACGGATCGGTCCTCAATCGACACGGACAGGGCTGCGCACACAAGACTTCCTCTTGCTGCGCCCTAGCCCCTGCCTAGTCTCATTTTCCTTACTAAAGTGATCTCACATCACTCAACCGCACCCGTGTGTCCCAATCCTAACTTGCGAGTAGATTCCAACTACTCGACTTGTACCGAAGTCCTATGAATTGTTAAACATAGCCTGTCTACTCGAGATCTTAGACACTACCCTCACTCTTATGGAAACATTCTGCTCATGCAAGTGGGGTTCCATTCACCCTACACCTAATGCACATTCATATATCACCCTAAATATGTGAACAAAGCAAAATTTGATAAAATGGTTAATGCAAACCGGGGCTTGCCTTGTTGCTGCTGGTCAGGGGTTAGTTCTTCTTCTGGAAGGAGGAAGTCGAGTACCTCCGGAGCCTCCTCGCCTTCAGTGACTACACGTTAATAAAATACTACATGAGTTTATGGTAATGCTTTTGTTACTAATTCTAATAACAAGTTTTTAACAACTGGAACTCCGTTTAAGAATTTAAAATGAAACTGGGGTTCGGTGGTTTGGCTTTGGACCTAAGCATATGGTTAAGTGCTAAGTGGTTATCCCCCTTTTCCACATTGATCACCCCAAGTGGGTTAAACAGAGCAGGGGTGATCCAGAGCTCCAATGGAGCTGAGAATTTTAGTGTGAGTCCCTTGTCACAAGAAAACCCTCCGGACCAAAATTTAGCACTTTTCAGTGAGTGGTTTGCTCAGAATAATTCTCTTAGCAAATAAGCAAAGGAGAATAAATTCTGAGATAACACCCCTGTTCATGCCCAACTTAGTGAACTACAATTTCAATTATAGCTCATAGAGTTTGCATAAATTTTCCTACCATTTTTGGAGCTAAGGTTTGTCCAGAACTGAATTTCCAAGTTTTGGAAATTCTCTGAAAATGTTTCTGTATTCAAATGAACACAGCACCTTCAAATTTGAATTGCTCTGAACAATCAACTCCAAATGGTCTGAAACTTTTACAGGGATTTACTAACATTCTAAAGAACATTCTGGCAAAGTTTTGGGCTTTTTGGATAAACCAAATTGCCTCTAAAATTCTTTTGCTGAAAAGTTTTAAAGAAATTTCCAGAATTAAATAATAGATTTCATACAAATTGGGTTGCCTATATGGATAGAGTTATGCAAGATGACTCCAACCCAATTTGAATCACTAAATTTGGAGTTTCCTAGCAAAAGTTATGGGGTTCTAAAGTTTGAACTAAATCTGGAAATTCAAATTAATTCGGAAAACATTCAAACTCTGACTGTGGGTCCCTCCTACACGTGACGGCTGCTGGAATCACGCCACACGGGGACACAGGACCCTTCCCGCGTCACCACACTGGATCCCGGGCCGCAGCGGATCCGACGATTTAAAATATCGCCACTGACATGCGGGGCCCCAAGTCATCTTCCTCCTCCCGACGCCCGCCCGATCCCGCCGCCGATCTCGCCGGCGCACTCGCCGGAGAGGGGTCCCGGCCCTCGGAACTTGCCGATTCTCGCCGCCTGTGCCTATCTCGGCCTGGGGAACACGATGGTGTCCTCACCAGACCGTGACAACGGCCGGAACAGTGCTCCCACCGGTAACAGCGGCCGGGAGCTCACCGGCGACGTCGAACTCGGCATCCCCTGCACCTTTTTTGATGCGGTTTGCTCGGGGAGCTCCGCTGACACCTTCTGGTCATGGACATGGACACCGATCCCCGTGAAAACGGCTGCAACTACGACCTCACCGGTGACCTAGGCCGGATATCGGCTGTGCTCAGAAAACTTCGAAGAACCGTAACCCTATCCCATGGTTCTTGCTGGTTTTTGATCCTAGTGGTCGTGGCAGGGCGTAGAACGTGTGTGTAGCTCGGAATCCCTGGTAGTGAACCATCTACCCCGAATTTCCTCGTTTTGCAACCTTCGGTATTTTGAACACCGAAAGAGTAACCGGCCAAATACTACCCCGACGACGGACGAGAGGAGGAACAGTCGGCACTAGCGTGTCACGCACCTTGTAGCGGACCTTTTTCGTATAGCTCGCCGGGCACGGGACGGGCTCTATCTCTCGGACGCCGGGGATCAACGGCGGTCGGCGTTCTGTTCTTGCGCGGAACCGAGGAACGAGATCGGGTGGGGGTTGTTCTCGTCCGGGAAACAGGAGAAAGGGCGGCGTGGGCTGTGCTGTGACGCCCTCAATTCTGTGGAAAACCACGGAAATGAGAACTAATACATATGTGTGCCCAGGATGTTCATCACACATACACATACGTTCCACAAACTGAATTCAGATTATATATTACCACGAATAACAGAGTTTATTACAACACCTCATGAGTCTTGGACTCATGCTCACAGCGGAAGTCTTATTTCTATACAGTGGAAGTCCCTATTTAACTGCGGAAGCAAAAACTAATGCGAAAGCAAAACTAAGCAGAAGTGGCTCCATCTCTACACCCTCCACAGGCAAGGTTGAGAACAGATCACACGCCATAATGCTCTACTCGGTCTTCATAGTAGTCTTCTCTTGCTGTTGATGAAAAAATAATAATGCAAGTTTGAGTACAATGATGTACTCAGCAAGTGCGGGAAAACACATGATATGCAGCTCATAAACAAGGTAGGTATAAAAAGGCTTATTTGCAGAAAAGCAGATTTATAAAACCATGATAAAACAGCAACTTAACTTTAGATGAATGCAATCCCAGCATGTATTAAATTACCAACATACCTCCATCGCTTTCCATGTTCCACCCGAACATTAACCAACCTCATTCTTACTCACGAATACCTCCTCGTATTCGCTACCATCTCACGAATACCTTCACGTATTCGCTACCATCTCACCTCATAAAACAACCTCGTCTCGCACCGAGACCGATCTCATATGACTCATCAGTCATACAACCATCTCACCTCCCGAACTCAACAGTCCCAAACCAAACCATAACCAATAGCCATAACCAAAAACCTTCCCAATAACCACTCCAGTAACCATCCCATCTAATCATGGCAGTTTAGCCAGGTGCTCGTGACCGTAAGCTCGGCTATCATGATAGTTTTAATAACTCTGCAGAGTTTGCACCTCTTTACCCACAAGTTTGTGATTTCGTCACCCGTCGGCGACTGCAGAACCTCCATTATACCAGTACACATCCGTCGGTGTATGGCCAAGAGATCACAAAATAGCCTTTACAAAGGGGTTACTAGATGTATGAACTCACTAAGGTTTCACCGGCAGGCTAGAATCTCCAATTCTCCCACCCACGGGCCCCTTCTTGTGCCATGCAGTTCCCAGGGCAGTCCTCACTCGACTCCCATTCCCCGCGCCTTCCACAGTCCATAACACTCCAGCAACTTACCTAATTACTCAGCTAAGCCGCACCCATATTTGGCCTTGTGGTGGCACTGTTATCCTGGCATGTGCATGCATGAACCGGTCCTTAGATCTACGGCAAGTAAAACCACCATCTCATGCTACCTCATACAGAAACCCAGGCTTGCCTAGATCTCCCTCCGATCCATGTTCATTAACCTCATCAGTTACTTATTATCGGTACGAGTGCAGTTAGCTAGACACATCTATCTCGCTTCCCGATCCCAGAGACTGAGCAAAGCATAAAGCAAAAACCATACCCGACTCATAAACTTCTCAGGCGACAAGGGTGGTTTAACCAAAACTAGTAAACTCCTATAAAAAGGTTTCCCATCACGTTTGACTCAGCACACACACCTTTTCGCAAAACAAAAGAGTTTTACTCAAAACATAGGATCAACATGGTCAAGGAGCACTTGCCTTGTTCTTGCGGTTCCGGTTGTTCTTGATTCTCAAAATCTTGTTGCTGCAGCTCGTCGTAGACAGCTTCCTGAGTTTGTCCTGCTATGTAGGATTCACGTGCATACAAAATTCACAGCAATCAATATCATGCACAAACCCTAAACTAGATGCGATGATGCACATGCATGCTATCCAACGATTAGTTTTATTAGATTGATCTGTTGTTCTTGCATGGCTTGCATGGTCAGAGGTGTTCGGATCAAAGATGAACGGGGCGATGATCTTGTCTTTAGATCAAACTGATCATCGAGTGTTCTGCCCACGAAAAGGCTTCTGTTCGAAAGGAATCGAAGAACAGATGCAAAGAGATGAACACAATGATGTCGTAAGGTGGTATTGAAGTCCTACCTCACGCTCTTCTTGACTTCGAGGTCCTCCTCAGACCACTCGGTTCTTCTCCGATGATCTCCCTTGTTGCGCTTCGGCGATGTTTTGCTCGGCGAGTTAGGGCTAGGGCGCTAAGTCGTCGGCTCAGGAGTTGAAAGAGAAGTTCGTGGTTTCGGCCAGAGGTTTTGGGTTCTATTTATAATCGGGAAGAGAAGAGTCCTAATCTGATTGGATCCCGAAGAAGAGTCTTATTCAGATCTTTGTTAGATCCTGACGTCTTATCTTCGGTAACATCGTGGAGTTTAGATCGGTTTCCGTTGCGTACCGGTATCTTCACGCGTAAAATCTGCTCCAGACTCGTTACCTCCGCGGTGATGAGCTCCGGAAGCTCCACGTGTCCTTCCGAGCGTGGTATCTCTTCTCCCGCAGAGACGAGCTTCGGTTGTGCCGCGTGTCACGAGCGAGACCTCCCTCTTCTTCGGAGACGAGCTCCGCGCACGCCACGTGTTTTGCGACGGACCTTCCGGTGATAAGCTCCGGTGGCGACACGTGTTCGATATACCCGGACTTCTCTCTGAGATGAGCTCCGAGATTGACACGCGTCCTATGAAAAATGCCTTTGCTTCTTCTGCAGAGGCTAGCTCCGCGGGCAGCACGTGTCCCACAGGGTCGGACCTCTTTCCAATTGTGGAGGTGACCCCCGAGCCTGCCACGTAGCCAGTTTAGCGTCGGACCTCTCCAAATCTCTCGGGGATGAGCTCCGAATGCGCCACGTGGTCTGCTGGCCGTGGAAGTTGCCTTTCGGTGTTCTCGGAGAGCTTTATTGGCTATCCTTTTGATACTTGTCTCTGTTCCTTCTTTTCTTAAAATGTTTTTCTTCTTCATAAAACATGAACATATGCTGACACCCGAGATGAGGGTGTCACATGTGCGCTGGCCTTTGAGCCGCGGTTTTGGCACCGTGAGGTGGCCGTGCGATGCCTCGGTGGCTCGCCGCCTCTCCCGTGCCTTGCGCGCGAAGCAGAGGCCGGCTGCAGCAACCGACTGAACTCATGTATGTGCAACTGACATGTGGGCCTCCCCTTCTCTCCTCTTCTCTAACATTTCTTTTCTGTTTTAGCTGAATACCCCACCAGCTACTCACAATTTAATATGAGACTTAGCCCCCAAGTTTTGGTTCAAATTTGAGTTCTCCCTTTTGAAATTTGGTTGGTCCAATTTGCTTCATATTTAAACTGAATTTCGAATTCAGTTTTGAATTATTGCAAATTTGGCTCCTAACAAGATAAACTCCAATGGGGATGGAAATTGGTGGGCTAACTCAGAAAAATGTGCTGAGTTTGAATATGAAGCTAACTTTTGAATTTGAGTGATGGAAGTTGCTGCAATTTGAATTTACATTCAAATTGGCCCCCTTTTCAAATACCTCCAAAAGTGCCTCACAAAGTGTTGGATTTGCATGAAATTTGGCCTGAACCTTCCCAAGACTTTTTAAGTTCTAGGGGTGAGCTAAACCTCTCATGTTCATGTGTACAAATCCCACTTTGTGAAAATGAAAGCTTTCCCCTCTAATCACTCTTTTGATGGAGGTTACTTGCTCTTCACAATATTTCCTAAGATATCCACAATAAAAACTGTGTTGTTGTGAGGTGAAGAAAAGTTTTTTGCAAGTCCCTTTTCTTGGACTTTTACAATAGACTTTCAAGCCTCGGTTTATTTCATATACATTTTTGGGACTTGTACACCTAAGCTCGGCACCATCCACCAACTCGCCATAGAAGACATGCCAGAGGGAGAACCAATCCTTGCGGGTTTGTTTCAACTCCACCAGCATCCCGCTATAATTTTATTTGACTCAGGCGCCACGCATAATTTTATTAGCCAAGCTTTCATTGCTAAATACAGCTTGCAAATACTACCCATTAAAAGTCCTTACTTGATTTGTACACCGGGTGGGAAAATTTCAGCAAGCATGATGGTTTCAGAAGCGCCATTATGCTTAGCGGGTAGAGTATACCCTACGTCTCTCATAGCTTTAGAGGGACAAAAGGTCGATGTCATCTTAGGGATGTCGTGGTTAACCCGCCACGGCGCTGTTTTAGACACCGTCCTCCGAGTCGTGCATCTACATCCAGCAATGCACGAGTATCATTCATTATTTCTGGACAGTCCAGAAATGAAGCTTCCAAGTTTATACCAATCCACCACCATCAGATTGGAAGACATTCTAGTAGTCCGTGAGTTCCCTGACGTGTTCCCGGATGATTTACCAGGGATGCCGCCTGACAGAGAGGTGGAGTTCAAGATTGAGCTTGCATCAGGAACTATGCCAATATCCCGAAGGCCGTACAAGATGGCACTAAAGGAATTGGCGGAATTGAAAACGCAGTTAATTGACCTGCTGGAGAAGGGTTTTATTAGGCCGAGCTCCTCGCCATGTGGCTGTTCGGCATTATTTGTGAAGAATAAAGATGAGACGTTGCGGCTTTGTGTGGACTATGGTCCACTAAACGCCATAACTATCAAGAACATGTACCCGTTGCCATAACTATCATGTACTTGATGAACTCGGTATTCATGCCGGAGCTGGACAAGTTTGTCGTAGTATTCATCGAAGACATATTAGTGTATTCCAAGTTGGAGGAAGAACACGCGAAGCACCTGCGTATAGTCTTGCAAAAGGCCGTGGGATCACAAGCTATACGTGAAATTCAGCATGTGCTAATTCTGAATATCGCAAGTACCTTTCCTCAGGCATATTATTTCACGGGAGGGCATTGCTGTAGATCCGAGCAAGATCACACAAGTTCTAAATTGGATGTCCACGAGGTACGGAGTTTCCTCGGACTCACGGGATATTATTGGAGGTTCATTCCGAACTTCTAGAAGATTGCCAAGCCTATGACAGAGCTGCTGAAGAAGGCTACCAAATATGTTTGGATTCCAGCATGTGAAGCAGCGTTCAATGAATTAGTGAAGCACTTAACATCAGCACCAGTTTTGGTGCAGTTAGACACAACAAAACTGTTCGATGTGTACTGCAATGCATCCGGCATTGTGCTCAGATGTGTGCTGATGCAAGACCAAAGGGTTGTCGTGTATGGATCACGGCAGATCAGGAATCATGAGCAAAATTATCCAACTCATGACTTAGAGCTTGCTGCTGTGGTACTCGCACTTCAAATGTGGAGGCACTACCTACTCGGTAACCTCGTACATTTATATAACGACCACAATTGCCTCAAGTACATATTCACTCAGAAAGAGTTGAACATGAGGCAGCGAAGATGGTTGGAGCTGATAAAGGATTACAAAATCGAGATCCATTATCACCCTAGCAAGGCAAACATAGTGGCGGATGCGCTGAGTCACAAGTCACACATTCATAATCTGACCATCACTCCGTTGGAAGAGAGCGAACCACCATTTCCTGTGATTCCATATGGAGCTCTCTACAACCTAGCTCTTATCCCCACCATCCGTGAAGAGACAGCGGCAGCTCCTAAACATGACAAGGGCATGTCGCATTTGCGGAGACGTGTAGACAGTGGGGAGTTGAAATATTTACGGAAAGACGGAGACGGCGTCCTGTGGTTCAAGGAAAGAATCGTCGTACCCTGTAACCCGGAGTTACGGAAGAAAATCTATGATGAGGTTCACTTGTCAAAGTTTTCTATTCACCTCGGCAGCAACAAGATGTATCAAGAACTCAGAAGCAAATTTTGTGGACGGATGAAGTGAGAGATCACGAACTATGTGTCCGAATGTGATACATGCCGAAGGGTGAAGGCTGACCACATGAGGAAACCGGGACTGCTACAACCGCTTGGCTTTTGTGCCTGGAAGTGGGAGGATGTGAGCATGGACTTCATGGTAGTTTTACCCACCACATTTCAGAAGCATGATTTAGTGTGGGTTATCGTTGACCGGCTCACCAAAGTTGCCCATTTTATCCTGGTTAACACCAACTACAATGCCAAGAAGTATGCTGAATTTTACATCTCACGGATCCTGTGCTTATACGGCGTACCCCACACTATCATCTCGGATTGGGGCACTTGTGTCTCGTTTTTGGGAGCAGTTGCATGCTTCTTTGGGGATGAAGCTGATCCATAGTTCAGCGTACCACCCGCAAACGAATGGGCAAACCGAGTGGGTAAATCAGATTTTAGAAGACATGTTACGAGCTTGTGCTATCAACCACGGTAAGAATTGGGATGATCACTTACCATTAGCCGAGTTCTCGTACAATAATGGGTGCCAAGCCAGCATCAAGATGGCGCCTTACGAGGCGCTATACGGGAGGAAATGCCGCACACTGCTGAAGTGGTGTGAGTCTGGCGAAAGGGTCACCTTCAGGATTGATCTTGTCAATAATGCGGAAGAAAAGGCTTGGCTGATTCAAGCAAACTTAAAAGCCACCCAATCCCGAAAAAAAAACAGTATGCGGACCGGAGAAGGCGTCCTTTACAATTCAAGGTCGGGGATCACGTGTATCTACGAGTGTCTCCAATGAAGGGTGTGAACAGATTCGGGGTGAGAGAAAGTTGCCACCCCGATTCATCGGTCCATTCCAGATTGTGGAAAGATGTGGATCAGTTGTATACCGGCTGGAATTACCAGCGACACTCTCCGGTGTGCACGTCGTCTTTTACATTTCTCATCTGAGGAAGTGCCACAAGCTTACAACCACCGTTCAGCTGGGAGATATCAGAGAACTGAAACCGGATCTCATTTATCGGGAGGAACCGGTTAAGATAATTGATGAGAAGTCCCGAACCACACGCAACCGTACGTTGTGATTCTACAAAGTTCTATGGAGTAATCACTCCATAGATGAAGTGACATGGGAGAGCGAAGTCTTTCTTCGCACTAACTACCCCGACTTTTTAACGTCGCACATCCGGTAATTTTCCACCGTCCTCTCTCTTATTTTTACCTTATAATCTCAGGACTAGATTCTTTTAAGCGGGAGGAACGTAAGGGCCCAAGTTTTTCATTTTCTAAAAGTGTTCATCACACCAAACTCACCTCATTTGAGGAAATCACATGAACACATTTGAAGAGAAAGTAACCATAATCAAGAAATTCATTAGGAGATAAACTCACAAAATGCAAAAGTGGGATTTCCCGCACGCATCATATAGGGGGTGAGCTTGTGTTTAACTCCTAAACATTTATAGGAATGCTCATGCCAAATTTCACCCAAATCCAAAACCTTTTGAGGTATTTTTGTGTACAATTAGTAAAAGGGTTGGTTTGAACTTAAATTCAAATTCAAACTCCATTCATCACATGAATTCAAAAGTGGGATTCATTCACACTCAGCACATTTTTGTGATCTCACACACCGATTTTAACTCCGTTTGGAGTTGATATTGACATGAGCTAATTTAAGCAAATTCAAACAAAATTTGAATTTCAAACTGCATATGTGCTGTAAATTCATGTCAAACACTTCACACTTTGAATCATTCAAATCCAAATGGACATTTCGTGAATTATTCAATAGTACAAGGGAATGAAGGTCACCAATAGTAAGAGCAGTGGAAAATTGAAGTTTAGAGGTTCAAACAAGGGGGTAGGGCCCTCCTGTCAGCCTCACACTCGAGCAAACTGACTGAACTCTTGGTGCTCAGTTTCTTGCGTGCGCTCACGCGGACTCCACGGCGCTTATCGACTCTGCCACCTCCTGTTCGGTGATTCCAGCTCCCGACCGACGTCCTCAACCTCTTATCTCCGAGCCACCAACGGCAAAAGCCGGTTTCTACACTGCCTCGACGTTTTCCCGCACTGAGAACCCGAAGCAACTTGCCGCAGACCCGACCTCACACCCTCGCCGTCGACCGTCCGAACCCCACGTTTTCGCCACGAGCTGAGGCCATAAATGGTACCACCAACCTTCACTCGACGTGCTCCAGCCCTCAGCTGCTCGTGATCAGCTCCCCTCAAGCTTTTACGAACCGATTTCCACTCCCCTGTTCACCCTGAAGCGCCTCCGACTTAACACCATCGCCTGGACATCTCAGAGCTTCTCCGGTGCAACCAACTGTTCTCTGAGGTTAGAATCAGAGTCTAGTAGCTCTACCTGAACCCCCTAGCTCCCTCTTAGCGTCGGTTAGCTGGAATTTCACTTTTCCCGACGATCATCGTATAGAACACTGAGAACCAAAACCAAAAATTCATCTCGATCACTTGATCACTAGAGATTCTGGTTTAGCTGAAGCTAGAGTATCACCTCACGATTACCTAGGCCAAATATTAGCGAAGGTGATCAACCCAGGTAGCGTAGCGCCGTGTTTTCGCCGCCGTCGGTGAAAACGGCTCGGGTCGTAGGTGAAGTCTACTTTCCCGGTGATCTCCGGCCAAGAGGAGGGCAGGGTTAGCTTCCCCGAGCCACAGTGGTGCTTTGCGACCCATTAGTTGATCATGTTCTCTGCCGAGATGAGCTAGCACCATCAGACCCAAGCTCAATTCCGCCGCCACCGTCGCCGACTACTTTCCCGGCGATGTCGAGACGCGAGGAGTTGTCCGGCGTGTGCGCCATGCTTCAAGGGTCACATAGGAAGAAACCACATCGAGAATTAGGCAGTAATGGCCGAGAAGGAGCCGCGCCACCACCTCTGTGTGTCGCACGCTCGGCTCGGTGTGAGGTTGAAGAAGACACTGTGCATGGGACCCACGTGCAGTGTTTTAAACATTTCCCGATTTTCAGATTTAGTTCAAACTTGCAACACATAACTTTTGCTAGGAAACTCCAAATTGAAAAAAAAAACAAAGGGCAGCCCGGTGCATGTAGCTCCCGCTTGCGCAGGGTCCGGGGAAGGGTCCGACCCATTTGGGTCTTTTGTACGCAGCCTTTCCCTGCATTTCTGCAAGAGGCTGTTTCCAGGACTCGAACCCGTGACCTCATGGTCACAAGGCAACAGCTTTACCGCTGCGCCAAGGCCCCCCTTCAAACTCCAAATTGAGTGAACCAAATTTTGTTGGATTCAGCTCTGTGAGTAATTTCCAACAAATCAAGTTTCACCTCATGAAAACCTTTAATTTTCATGAATTAATTCTTCAAAATTTAAACTGTTTAGAATTTTAACTGGAGAACCCTTTAGTTAAAAATTCTGAAATTTGGCCAGGATGTTCCTTATAATATTCTTGAGCTACCATAAAAAATTTCAGATCTATTTGAGCTTATTTGATCTACCTAATGGTGTGATTAATGAAACTGTTCCATAGAAAATGAGAAATGTCCAGAAACATTTTTCAGAATTTCTCTGAACTTGTTTAGCTCATATCTTTTTCTAGGAATCTTCAAATTAGGTGAACCAATTCCATTAGAATCCTATAAAAATCTAGTTTAAAGAAAGTCATGGCTTGCTCCATGAAAATCCATAGAACACCCTAAAAGCTCTAATTAATGTCAAATACACATTTATTTGTGGAGCGCTCAAATGAGCTTTGCGTCAAATGAAATTTGGCCAAGTCTAGGTTGTATCCAAACCACAGTAAAAATTTCAGAGTCAGCAGCACTGTAGCTATACTTATAGACTATACAATATCAACTTCAAACTAATATACATTTAAATTGACACGCATATATGGTTATCTCTTATAGTCGCCAAGGTTGAAGAGGAGCCAGAGGTGTTGGGTTTCATCACCCCGGAGGAACAGCTAGCATACGACCAGCAGCAAGGCAATTTCAGGTTTGCATTATCCGTTTTATAAATTTTACTGTTTTGAGAACTTACATTGAGTATCCACATCAATTGTGCATTAGAGTCTTGTTTGAAAACCCAATTGCATAGCCAAGAGAACCAGGGTTTTGGGCATAGGTTTTAAACCTCGAGTTGCCACTACAATGGTAAAATAGTTTAGGATTCAGTACAAGTCGAGTAGTTGGATCTGCTCACGAAAATAGGCTAGAGGCACACCACTCAGTTAGAGAAAGCAATTCAATCACATGGCAAGAAAAATGAGACCGAGCGGAGAGTAAGGGCATCAGGACGTTGGGGCCTGGGTGCCATAGCTCCACTTTAGTCGATTGAAGACCGAGCCGTGTATGGGCCTGTTTATAAGCTAGAACAGTACTGAAGACCTACGGGATATATGGGAACCAGGAAACCGATGTAATTCGTGTAGCGATCTGTTGAGGCATTGCTTGTCGTCCTGAGGGTAGGTTGAGAGCATGAGGTGTAAATCAGCTGGCGGCACTGCAGATGCGTGCACAGAGACCTCTTGCTCGGGACGATAGGACCGGTTCAACACTTGGCTGATGGATGAAAGGTGGTTGCGTACGACGTCCATGGTGGTTGCTGTAGGCAACATCGAGTACGGGCGTACGTGACGGGTTATTCGGGTAACCCTACATGTGTAAAACGATTATAATCGCCGTCCCTTGCGGTCAGTGAGTACCACTTGTTCACTGTACCGTGATGTAGAAAGAACAGGCTAGTGTCATGTTAAAAGGTTGCTGATTGAAAGATGTAGTTTAGTTGCTAATGATTTGTGGTAGTTTAGAGCTAATTAAAGTTCTTTTCAACCTTTGGCAACGTACATGAGAGAAATGTATTTCTTGTTTGATTGTGGCTCTCTTATGTGTCTTAGCACGAGGTTCTCCACAACTTGCTGCTAAAAACTTGAAATTAAGGTTCAACTATTTAGGCGTGTCCTTTGCAACTTACATTCCCATTTACACTGCAAACCCAGCATGTAGAGTTTCGTGTGTAGGTAAGACGGGTTAGTCTTGCTGCACCATCGTGCTTACTGGTTGTGTTTGAAGCATTTGCAGGGTGCTATGACGAGGCTCACGAGGAGGAGACGGACCCCCAAGAGGGCAACACCGTCAAGTGGGAGCCGTGCACGCCGCCGTGTTAGTGTGCGTGTGTGCTAGTGGGAACACGTTCACGAGCTGAACATGAACTCTTTTGCTTAGTCTACGCCCATGAGTGTAGACTTGACATATTTTGAATGTAATCATGTTTATAAACTCTTTTATGTAATAAAACATTGCTTCTGCTTTGTACCTTTTACGTGTGCTATCCGGTGCTGTGCAATGCAGCACCCCTCAGAGTCATCCGGGCTAGTCGAGACCGGCTGGTCCTCGCAGCTAGCGAGTGCCGCGAGATGAAGAACCTCGCAGAATGCTTCCGTGAGCTGCAACAACAGCGGGCGCGCCAAGATGGTGCACCCTCCCACCAGCAGGGGGGGGGGCAAACAAAAGGACAAACATGAGGCCAGCGCTGAGCAAGAGATGGAGTATCAAGACACTGCACGGGCGTTGAAAGAAGTTTACGGCCACTCCGACTAAGACTACAGCGCCGACAGCGAGCATCTGTAGTGCAACATGGGCAACGCCCTCTTTCACTGGTGTAGGGGGTCGAGGTGCCCTCCCCTCGAAACACACCAAGTGCTCACCCGACATCCAGACATACGACGAAGCCACGCGGGACCAGCATCCGTGTGAATACATTAGCCTCGTCGACGAGGCAACGTGGCTAGCAGCTGCTCAAAATGCCCTACACCACAAAACGCTCCGGCTATAACTGCAACGGTACGCGCAGAGTAGACAGCCCAAGGTAGGGCCACTTGGTGCCTCTGCTAATACTTTCTCGAGAAGGGGTGACAAACCCTCCTCGAGCTAGGAGAGTCCCTTCCGAGCAGCACAAGTATGCTGCCCCAAGTGCACCCTCCTAGCCGCAGGGGACGGGTACCTCTACCCAAACCACAGGACATAGAACACCTCTATAAGTTCTATCCTCAACGCAGTGGTAGGGTATTTTTTTCTTTTTCTCTTTCTTTGTAAAGGTGTCATAGTGTCTAGGAACAGCGCTTAGAACAGCTAAACCCTGGATGGGTCCTTCTACTCTTGTCATCCGGGGTGGGTCTCTGCCTTCTTGCATGGCCTGTTTCTTCCTATCACCCGAAGGAAGCCAGAAATAAGAAAAATCTACCCTACACTGTGTACCTTCCTTACAGTTTGTGCTTACTCATGCATATCAACTTTAAATGGCATGTCCGGAGCCTGTCCTACACACTTGTCCTAGGTCCCGTGGCGCTGGAAGGTCTCCTCGCAGAAAGGTTAACGCCCGCGGGAGGTCTAGGGTGTGTAGCCTGCAATGCCAAATTCCGTACCCCTAGCGTGCACATCCTACCTCCCTTGCGCTACAACTGAGTACATGGGAGCCAGAAAGAACACACCTATGAACTAGAAAAGTAACTGGACCTCGGACATTGCGCCAATACTCTTTGTGCTTTCTTTCCATACCGCTCCGGCTGGGTGGCCAGTAACTTTTTTTGCATTCAACCGTAGCAAGGGCTGTGCTATCCTTCTACACACTGGTCCGCTTGATGTACCTGTGGCGTACCCAGGGTCCTGCGGTTGTCTCATTGCTCGGGGGCCGTATGGTGCCGAATGCTCTCTCCTTCGAAAGGCTTATGCCAGCGGGAGGTCCAGGGTGTGTAGCTTTCTATGCCTGGTTCGGTACCCCTAGCATGCGCACCCTGCCTCTCCAGCACTACAGCTCGGTACCGTGGAGCCGGACGGCTCATACCCCCGAGCAAAGTTTTAACCGTAACTTGGGGACCTTTGGTTGTCTCATTGCCTGGGGGCCCTATGGCACCGAATGGCCCTCCCCTGAATGGTTTACACCAGCGGGAGGTCCAGGGTGTGTAGCCTGCTATGCCTAGTTCCGTACACCTTGCGTGCACACCATTCCTTTAAAGCACTACAGTCCGGTACCAGGCAACCAGACGGCTCATACCCCTGGGCAAAGCTTTAACCATAGCCCGGGCGACCCACATAGAATTACCCAAGCCCCGCAGTTCAATTGAGGACCGTAAGCCACAATAAAGCTACAAAACAGGGAAGAGTGCCCAGAGAGCACGACTATTCCCTCTTTCTACCATGACTGCAGGTCTGCACAGGTCCTTGGCGTTTCAGACCTCCCAGGGGGCCCGATGCTGAGGTACTGCCTCATCTAGTAATAGGTGCGCCCCAACACAAGGGCCACACCTACCATGGGGCCATCACGGTGAACCGTGCAGGCAGGACGTCGGACCACTGTAGCAGTGAGCAGAAGACTCGGAGCACCAGCCACAACAAGCTTAAGACAAGGGCCGAACTTCCCTCCGGTCCTTGCGCCGCCAAGGACCCGGAAAGAGTGGTAGCCACACTGCTGGAGCACCCTAGGCCCTTACGCTGCTAACGACCTGGAGGAACAGGCTCGGGACATCGGCAAAGAGCTATCCACGTCGGTTAAGTCATCCCGAACCTTTTGCTGCCAAGGGTCCGGAGTCTACATCATCAACTCAAGGCAACATAAGACTTGGAACAAAAAGTCGTCAACAACAGCAGAGCTCCGGCATACATATGAGGATACAAGGCAAGCGGTAGACCTAAGAGCTTTCCGCGCGGGAACCAGCAGCTACAAGTCGGGCGGCCTCCTCCACGGAGGACTTCGCCGCCCCCAACAGCTCTGCACTGTGGCCTTGCACCACAGGTTCCAGGGAGATGTTGGGGTCGCAGCTCCAAAGGCAAGTGAGCACGTGCCCTGCCACCATTCACACCAGAGCTTTTCCTTCGGCCTCCAGATGCTCCCCCATGACATTCTCCAGCATCAGGAGCTTCTCCCCGACTATGTGCAGGCCAGGGAGCACCTGCTCACCTCCTGGACCGGCCCTACCGGGCGCAAGGGGCCGAAGCCGAAGGGTTCAAGAGCCGCCTCTGCGCGGCCGAGGAAGTCCCAGACCTTCTCTGCCTCAGCGGCATGAGAACCTCGGAGATCTTTGACCTCCTTGGCGGAAGAAGCCAGCTCCCCTTCCAAACTCCTCCTCGCCAGCTCCTTCTCCCGAGCAACCAGGGCTTGCTCCTTGGTGGCCAGCCATGCGCCCGCTCGCCCTGGTTAGACTCCCTATATGCAACGGCGAGCTCCCGGTCCTGGACGCCCTGAAGTCACTCCTTCAGGCACCCCTGCTCCTCCTCATGGGCAGCCAGGTGGTCGGAGAGCTCCCTCTCCCTCACCTCCGCCTCATTCTCCTGATGAAGGAGCGTCTACCGGAGCTCTGTCAGGATCATGAGACGTGCAGCTGTGGAGGCATGGAGGCTCTAGGCCTCAGCCTGGAGGTTCGCCGCATTCTGGTGGAGATTTGTGGCGGTGGCCTCCTTCTCCTCCAGCACCTCCTCCCAAGCATCGAGCTGCTCTGCCCGAGCACGGGTCTTCGCCCTGGCAGACTGTATCCGCGCCTTCATCAGGTTATCCCAGTCTTGGAGGCACTCCCACTCAGACCTCAGTTCGACCCACTGCTGCTCGAGCGTGTCCAGCATCTTTTCCAAGCTAGAGCGGACGGCCCTTGCGGCCCTGGGGATCGGGACAGCCTTTGGCATTGTCATGCGAGGTACTGCCTCGACACCCTCCAGCTCTTCGACCACCGGTGAGGTTGCCACCACGGCAACTTGAGAAGGGAGAGGAGGAGGGCTAGCCGCCCGCCCATCAGCAGCCACACTGCTACCAGTGGCTTCCGCGCCCGTTGGTTGGCTGGCCTCGGGGGCCCGGGTGCCGACATCCAGATCTACCACATGCACGGGCTCAGGCACTGCCACCGGTGTTGGAGCTTCAGCGGAAAAGGAGCTCCGGCTCCCAGACTGCTGTGGTGGAGGAGGAACAGAGGTGCTCTGCTGAGGAGCCCTACAAAAGGAAGCATCAAGTGTCAATTACGCTGCCCAACGGCTCAGTACACAACCCCGCGGGGTTGAGCCGTACCTGGAGGCCTCGAAGTTCCACTCCGTGCAGAGCTTCTTACGTGGAGGGCTCGAGCCACTCGCCCACACCGATGTCGAGGTTGCCTCCACTGGCTTCGGAGCTGGTGGAACCTCAGGTGTCTTCATCGCCGAAGACGGCGCGGTAGGATCCTTCCCCATCAAGGACCTCGACGCCGAGGATGCACCCTGAACTGGGGCTGCCCTCGATGGCTCAGAAGCTGATGACGTTGCCGGAATCCTCGTCGCCGCCGACATCGCCTCAAGAGTCTTCCCTGACGATGGCTTTCAGGCTGTGGACGCGCCTGAAGACTTCTTCCGCATCGTAGGTGCCTCGGGGGCCCGTCTTGAAGATCCAGCAGTGCCAGACGCCCTTCCCGTGGCCGCCGGGGATGCTCCGGTAGTGGCAGCTAAGAGCTGCCCCCGGCACCAGTCGCCGAGCCCAGTCCGGGACCACGGGAAGCCTGGGAACCCGCAGCCTGGGGGTCAAAGATGAAGCTTCCATCATAACGTTCCAACTTCCTCTTCGGCGTTGTCTGTACCCACAATATGTGGTACCCCCGTGCGCAGAAGAAAACTGCCTAAGTACCTTGCCCCTTCCGCCGGGGTGTGCTCCGAGTGCGCCACGTGTCCAGCAGGGCCGGGCCACTCCCTCTCCTCAGAGGCGAGCCCCGGGCCTGCCATGTGGCCGATAGAGCCGGGCCTTGCCCCTTCCGCAGGGGTGAGCCCTTAAGGCGCCACGTGTGCAGCAGGGTCGGGCCTTCCCTCTCCTCAGAGGTGAGCCCCGGGCCTGCCATGTGGCCGGCAGAACAGGACCCCCTCCCCCCCCCCCCCTGCGGGGGTGAGCTCCGAAGGCGCCTCGTGTCCAGCGGGGCCAGGCCTCCCCTCTCCTCAAAGGCAAGCCCTGGGCCTGCCACGTGGCAGTTTGCAGTGCTACCTGCCCCGGCGTGGTAGGCAGCAGGAGTAAAGGCACGCCGCATCATGTCCAATCAAGGCATTCAAGACTCACGCCTTCCCAAGGCACGGAGACGCGGCGCATGCCTCTGTCAGGAGACACTGTGACCAATCACGTCACAGTGAAGACAGGCACGCCATGTCAGGAGGCGCAGACCAATAAACTCGGCGACAAGACATGCCCAGCCATCCCTGCCATCATCAACCGCTACGACTAGCTTGCGGCACGGGCAGGACGACAAGACGGCGGCTAAGAAGCCTTCACCAGAGACAACTACCAGCATTTACTGCAACATATGGTAGATGGCAGGAAAACACCACAGGGCCACCTGTCGGGCTCCGGGCCCACCTTGTAAGCCACCCGAGTCTTGGAGTATAAAAGGCTCGGGCAGACAACGTTGCAAAGGGTTGGCCACTTTGCGGGTTCATCTCATTTGGCTCAACTCCCACTAGCGCCTAGGGCAACTTAGCTCATCTAGAACACAAAGCTTAGAACTCCGGTTCTAAGCCTCAAGCAATACATCGAGCAACACTGCTCCCGTGGACGTAAGGTTTTACGCTCCGGTGGCCCGAACCACATAAAAATCCTTGTGTCATCTCCTTCATCCAACGCGCGGCCCTCTCGAGAAGACTAGCCCCTCCATAAAAGAATCTCCGCGGGCTGCCCTGAGCAGGCCCGGGGGAAGTATCGACGGCAACACTTCGGCATTTGGTGCGCCAGGAAGGGGGCTTTTCTCCCTTAAGATGGGTCTGCACCAACAAAGATGACGAAGCTTCCTTCAGCGGCAAGCTCTCCTCGCCCTCATTCCCGGCGAACGATGACCAGCGAGGCTTATGTCTCGACACACTCAGGGAGGAGTGTGTCAGGACAGGCTGGGAGCAACCGTCCGACTCCAGCAATGCGGACTCCTACAAGCCCAAGATCTGCTGCAGTGCAGAGTGCTACCCAAGCAACTGCACTAGCTGCAGCACGAGCACTCCTGCATAATCCGCCTGCTGAGGACGCTCCCCAGGGGGCCACCCAGCAGTGGATCCGCGACGTCGACCACCTCGTCGCTATTGCCGCCAACCCTCCGCTGTGGCAGGGACGACGCTCCGGTCAACTAGATGTATCGCTGTTGCGCACACCAACGGTTGACCAGCAGACGGTAGACTCCTGCTCCACCAAGCTCTCAACGGCTGATCTGAGGTCAGAGCTGGAGCGACATCGCTTGGGGGAAGATGCCTGTGTGACCATCGAGCGACGGCGGGAGAGGCGTCGCAACCAGGAGGCCGACTACAGCATGTCAACTGCCTCAACTCAGCCTGGGCCACAGGCGTTCGCTGTGCGACCTCTGCCCCAGGCGTATGCCACACAGCATATGCAGCAGACATATGCCTTACAGGTGGCACCCCCGGTATATGGTGCACCATTGCCCATGCCGAAGTACACCGTGCGAGCAGCGGACCGAGGGTTCGCGGCACCAGGATCTGCAGCAGCAGGGGCGGGGTGTGCGGCCTTGGCGCCCCACCTCCGTTTCGCAGTGTTGCCACGCAAGTTCCGGCCACACCTGCTGGAGAAGTATGATGGAAGCGTCAACCCTGCAGAGTTCCTGCAGATCTACTCCACTGCCATCCTCGCGGCATGAGGGGATGAGGCCGTCATGGCCAACTACTTCCCTGTCGCCTTGACCGGCCCAGCACGGTCATGGCTCATGAACCTCCCCCAGGGTTCCATAACTTCCTGGGGAGAGCTATGCCGACAGTTCACGGCGAACTTCGGCAGCTCCTACACGCGTCCCAGCACGGAGTTGGGCCTCCACGCCGTGCGACAGCAACCGGGATAATCTCTGCACTCCATCATCCAGCGATTCTCCCAGGTGCGCAACACCATCCCCCACATCCAGAATGCATCAGTTGTAGTTGCATTCTGACAGGATGTCAGGGATGAGAAGATGATCAAGAAGTTGGCCACCAGGGAGGTGCGAGACGTGTCGGAGCTCTTCAGCCTGGCGGACAAGTGCGCCAGAGCAGTAGAAGGGCGTAGCTGGCACTCATGGCCAGCCTCCGAAGCAGGAGGGCAACCCGGAGCTAGCGCTGCGTCCCAAGGGAGCAGCAAGAAGAGCAAGAAGAAAGGCGGTGGCAAGATCAAGCCGCCGGCCGGAGCTCCCGTTGCTGCAACTGCAGCACCTGGCGGGGCTCGGGCGCCATGCCCCGACAAGAGGCCACGGCAGTCACCTGATGGTGGCGACCGTGGTTAGCCGTGGCTGGTACACAACACCAGGAGCCACACTGATGGTGAGTGCCGGGGGATCAAGAAGCTCGCGGAGCGCTTCTGCAAGGGGAAGCAACCGCGTGCAGATCCTCCTCCCTTCCGCTAGAGTGAGGTCAAGCAGAAGGTCGACCCCCGGGACAACGGCAACCAAGAGATGGGGTACCAGGAGCCCCAACACACCGTGAAGGCGGTCCACAACCGTGGGGACTCCATCTCCGATGAAGACGAGCACTGGAAGGCACTCCACGTCAACTACGGAGGGTCCTCGGACCCCTTGTCCCGGAACGCAGTCAAGACCCTACGCCGAGCAGTGGCGTCGGTGGCCCCTACCCCAAGTGCAGCACCGCACCTCTAGTGGGTAGGGACCCCCATCAGCTGCGACGCCTCCGACTGCCCCAAGAACATGGCTGGGGCCGGACAGCTACCTCTCTTGGTAGCTCCAACCATCGCCAACATGAAGATGTACCACATACTGGTAGATGGCGGGACCGGCCTCAACCTCATCAGCTGTGATTCCCATGGCCAAGCTCACCCCGTCGAGCCCGTTCTCAGTGGTAAGGCCGGGACAAGTCATCCCATACGGGAACATCAGCCTTCCGGTGACCTTCGGAGCACCGGACAACTACCGGACAGAATACATTTTGTTCAATGTGGTGGAGGTTGACCTCCCCTTCAACGCCATCATTGGCAGACCGGTGCTGTACCGGTTTATGGCAGTAGCCCACTACTGCTACCTCGTCCTGAAGATGCCTACACCTACCGGTGTCCTCAGGATCCGTGGAGACCGCACTGTCAAAGTGTCAGACTTGGAGAAGCTCCAAGCACTTGCGGCAGCCCGAGCATCAGCCCCTGGCGGTGCAGAACTGGGCCAGCTCCACCCGAGTGTACGCCACTGTGCCTCGACCTCAGCACCCCGAGTGCAACCCACCGACCAAGGCGACGTCCCCCTGAAGGTCATCCAAGTCGGCTCCGAGGCTGCCCAGACCACCCGGATAGCCGGGGGCCTGGACAGCAAATAGTAAAGCATGCTCATCACCTTCCTCCGGGACAACATCAACGTGTTTGCATGGCAACCGTCACATATGCCCGGGATCCCTAGGGAGGTGATCGAGCACCATCTGAAGATCTTCCCCGATGCTCGGCCGATCCATCAGAAGCCCCGGAAGCAGTCCATCGAGCGGCAAAACTTCATCTGTGAAGAGATCAAGAAGTTGCTCGGTGCTGACTTCATACGGGAGGTCCACCACCCCGGTGGTTGGCGAATCCTGTTGTCATCCCGAAGGCCGGCGGGAAGCTCCGGATGTGCATCGACTACACCAGTCTCAATAAGGCATGCCCCAAAGATCCATTCCCTCTTCCTAGAATAGATCAAATTGTAGACTCTACATCAGGCTGTGATTTGTTATGCTTCCTAGATGCCTACTCAGGCTTCCACCAAATACCAATGTCTAGAGAAGATGAAGAACACACTGCTTTTATAACAGTAGATGGCCGTATTGTTATGTCTACATGCCTTATGGTCTGAAAAATGCTCTCCCTAGTTTTGTACGTGCTATGCATAAAACATTTGGCGAGCTAATCTGAGACTTAGTAGAGGTGTATGTCGATGACATCATTGTCAAAGTCAGGTAGAGCACATCCTTGTTAGATAACCTAGCTCTAGTTTTTGACCAACTGCGCTCCATGCGCACCAAATTCAACCCGGACAAATGCGTGTTCGGTGTCTCCTCTGGAAAGCTCCTTGGATTCCTAGTCTCACACCGAGGGATCGAGGCCAACCCAGAGAAGATCAAGGCCATCGAGCTGATGCGGCCCCTGCTCGCATCAAGGATGTCCAGAAGCTCACGGGATGTCTAGCTGCGCTCAGTCGGTTCATACCCAGGCTAGCTGAGCGAGCTCTTCCCTTCTTCAAGCTCCTGCGCAAAGCCGGTACATTTGTCTGGACAGAAGAAGCAGAAGAAGCATTCCAGGAGTTGAAGAAACTCCTAACGACGCTGCCCATCATGGTAGCCCCTGAGCCCGATGAGCATCCACTGCTCTACATCGCGCGACGACAGATGTGGTGAGCATGGTCCTAGTCACAGAGCGGCCGGACCCCTCGCCACTACAACCTGCTCCAGCAGCAGAAGTCAAGCACCAAGGCTGTCCGGACCCCATGCGGGGCCCCAACAGCCAGGAGATCACTGAGGCCCAGGTCCCAGAGACCACAGTCGACCTCCCGGAGGTCCAAGACAACCTCCCAGGGGGCTGACTTCGTGGCCGAATGTACACCATCACCAACCAACCCAGGGGGACCTAAAGGTGGAGAGACGGAGCCCTGAGCACCGGTTTCACCGAGCCTCATTGGACGCTCTACTTCAACGGCTCCTCGCAGAAGCAGGGGGCCCGAGCCGGCGTACTGCTCCTCACGCCGATGGGGGAGCAGTTCAAGTACATGGTGCGCCTCAACTTCAAGGCAACCAACAACATGGCTGAGTATGAAGCTCTCATCTTCGGCCTGAAGACGGCGCTATCTCTCGGCGTCCGCCAGTTGTTGGTCAAGGGTGACTCCCAGCTAATCATCAAGCAAGTCAAGGGTGAATTCTCCTCCAACGACCCACAATTAGCTGCTATCTGCTCCACGTGCAGATGCTGGAGAAGGACTTTGAAGCCTTGGACCTGTGCCATGTACCGCGCGCCGACAACACCGTCGCCAATGACCTGTCAACGAAGGCCTCCACCAGAGCCCGGCGCCTGAAGGATCCTTCGAAAGGACGTTGCCGCGACCCCCAGCCCGGCCTACCGAACCGGGCGTAGGGGGCGAGACCAGCACCTCGAAGCTGGCGGTCCCGGCGGCCCTACAACCATGGTGCCCGCCAAGGATCGTATGTGCCACGGGGACTCCGTGCTACCCAGCGCCCAAGATCTAGAAGCTGAAGTCAGCCCCGATGCATGGATCACGGTGATCTGGGACTACTTGAAAGACAACATCATTCCTGATGAACATGCATCCGCTGAACGGATTGTGCAGATGGCTAAGAGATACACGCTGGTAGAAGGGGATCTCTACCGGCGTGGCGCCAACGGCATCCCATTGCGGTGCATAACCCAGGAGGAAGGTTGCGACCTGCTCGCAGAAATCCATGGTGGCGAGTGCGGGAACAACGCATCTTCCCGCACGCTGGTCAGTAAATGTGACGCCCCTGTCTCGAGAGAACCTCGAAACCGGACTGATGCATATGTGTGCCCAGGATGTTCATCACACATACACATGTAATCTACAAAGTGAATTCAGAATAATACCACAAATAATAGGGTTTTATTACAATGTCTCATGAGTCTCTAACTCATTCTACAGCGTAAGTCTTTAATCTAGCAGCGGAAGTCTTCTAAACTTTTGCGGAAGCAAACTAAACACGGCAGCGGCTCCATCTCCTACTCCACAGGCAAGTTGACGGTAGATCACATGCCTAATACTCCACATGATCCTCAAAGTACTCCTCTCCTGTTGCTGATGATGTATGATAATGCAAGGGTGAGTACATGTCGTACTCAGCAAGTGCAGGAAATATGACATGTAGCTTACAACAAGGTAGGAATAAAAAGGCTCATTGCATAAAAGCAAAGTTTATTTCACAAAACATGATAAAAACAGCAACTAGCTTTAAGTGAATTAGATCCCAACATGTATCCAATTAAAACATCAAGATACCTCCATCATGTTTCACCTCTTTTCATGTCTCATCAGACATTCATCTTTCTCAACTTTTTCTCATGCTCATGAATACCATCTCGTATTCATTACCATCTCATCTCATATTCAATTCCATCTCATACCAAGACCAATGCTCTTTGCCATGACTCAACAGTCACGAAACTAATCTCATTACCAGGACTCAACTGTCTCAAAACCATCCCTTAATGACCAAACCATCACCAAACCAATACCATCCTAATAACCATCCCGTCTGATCATGGAAGTTGGCCAGGCGCTTGTGACCGGAAGCACGGCTATCATGATAGTTTTACGCTCTGCAGAGGTGGCACCACTTTACCCACAAGTTTGTGATTTCGTCACCCGTCGGCGACTGCAGAACCTCCATTATACCAGTACACAGCCGTCGATGTATGGCCAAGAGATCATAAAATAGCCTTTACAAAGGGGCTACTAGATGTATGGACTCACTAAGGTTTCACCAGCAGGCTAGAATATCCAATTCTCCCACCTACGGGCCCCCTCTTGTGCCATGCAGTTCCCAGCGCAGTCCTCTCTCGACTCCCATTCCCCACGCCTTCCACGGTCCATAACAATCTAGCAACTTACCTAATTATTCAGCTAAGCCACGCCCATACTTGGCCTTGTGGTGGCACTGTATTCCTGGCATGTGCTCGCATAAACCGGTCCATAGATCTACGACAAGTAAACCACCATCTCATTCTACCACTTCCACGAACGAAGCTTGCCTAGATCTCCCCCGATTCATGTTCATTATCAACATCAGTTTCTCATTAACATTATTCATACGAGTGCAGTTAGCTAGACACATTCTATCATTTCCCATATCCCGTAGATTAGCGAAGCAAAAAGTAAAATGACCATACCCGACTCATAAAACTTCCCTGGCGACAAGGGTGGTTAACAAAGCTTGGAAACTCCCATAAAAGGATTTCCCATCAAGTTGACTCAAGCACACAAACCTTTTTGCAAACAAAACAGTTTCCAAAACATGGGATCAATATGGTCAAGGGGCACTTGCCTTGTTCCTGTGGCTTCTGTTTCTCTGGGATCTCGAAGTCTTGGTGTTGTAGTCCTTCGTAGATAGCTCCCTGAGCTTGTCCTTCTATTTACGATCACGCACATACAAGATTCCTAGCAATCAATCATCATGCACATACAAGATTCCTAGCAATCAATCATCATGCACAAACTTTACTCAAGATGCAATGGTGCATATGCATGCTAATCCTATGGTGCAGTTTTGTACGCGTTCTTGCATGTTTTAATGGCTTGCATGGGGTTTTACTATGAACAGGAGTGTAAGGATCAAATCTAGACATGGTGATGATCTTGTATCTAGATCAAACCGATCAACACGTGATCTGTCCATACGAAAAGCTTCTGTTCGAAGGGATCGAAGAGAACAGATGCAAAGAAAACCGCGATCTCGTCGTAAGGTAGTAATGGAGACCTACCTTACTTCCTTCGGATCATTCCTCCTAGCAATGGAAGCAAAACAGATCGTCGGCTCTCCTCCAGCGATTGTGTTGGGGCTCGTCGGCGGTCTCACCAGTGGTTGAACCCCGGCGAAGGGGTTTAGCTCAGCGAGTTTGGGGGCCAGGGCCTCTAAGTTGTCGGCTTAGGAAGATGTTACGATCAAAGGGGTGTTTCGGGTTCTATTTATAACTGGAAAAGAAGAGTCCTTCCCTGATTGGATTTCAAATAAGAGTCCTATTTGATTTGTGTTTGGACCTTAACGGCTTATCTCTAATCAATTTGGTTGCAGTATTCAACATGGAAGAATTCGTGTCGGTTTCCTCAGTACCGGGTACTCGCGTACAGAGAAAAACCGCTTCAGAATCGCGTCCTTCCGCAGGGATAAGCTCCGGAGGCTCCACGTGTCCAGCGGGGTCCTGGGCTTCCCTTTTCCTCAGGAGCGAGCTCTGGTTGTGTCGCGTGTCAGGCGGGCGGGACCTCCCTCTTCCTCGGAAGCGAGCTCCGCATGCGCCACGCGTCTGGCGGACAGGACCTCCCTCTCCCTCAGAGGTGAGCTCCATGTGCGCCGCGTGTCTGGTGGGTCAGGACCTCCCCTCCCACCAGAGACAAGCTCCGCGTACGCCATGTGTCAGTGTTGGACCTCCCCTCTCTTCGGAGGTAGCTGAGAATGTGCCACGTTTCAGTGCCGGACCTCCCCTCTCTTTGGAGGTGAGCTCCGATAGTGCCATGTGTCCTAGCAGCGCCGGACTTCCTTTCTGCTTAGGGATGAGCTCTGAGGTCGACACATGTCCATCAGTGTCAAACCTCCCTTTTCTCGGAGGTAAGCTCCGAGAATGACACGTGTCTAACAGTGTCAGACCTCCCTTCTTCTTGGAGGTGGCTCTGAGGATGACACGTGTCAAGCAGGGCGGGACCTCTCGTAGGCGAGCTCCGAGGCTGACACGTTTCCTGCATTTTCTTCTCCTCGAAAGTGAGCTCCGAGGATGACATGTGTCCAGTAGGACCGGACCTCCCGGAGGTGAGCTCCAGAGGTGACACGTGTCCAACAGGGCTGGACCTCTCGGAGACAAGCTCCGAGAGCGACACGTGTCCCGTGGGTTGGACCTCCCGCTTCTCCGCAGAGACTAGCTCCTGGGACGACACGTGTCCTATAGGGCTGGCCTCACTTCTCCGCAGAGGCTAGCTCCGGGGGCAACACGTGTCCCACGGGGTCGGACCTCGCCCCTTTTACAGAGACGAGCTCTGAGCCTGCCACGTAGCCAGTTAGCGGCAGACCTCTCCCCCTTTGCGGGGATGAGCTCCGAAGGCACCACGTGGCCAACGAGCCACGAGATATGTCTTCGGCGCTCTCGGTGAACTGGGATTAGCTCTTTTCGGCTATCCTTTTGATTCTTTTTCTTTTTCCACTTCTTTCAAAATGTTTTCTCTATATGAAATCTGTATGAATGCATAAATCGAAATTGAGGGTGTCACAAACCTACCCCCGTTAAATTGAATCTCGCCCTCGAGATTCGATAGTGGAGAATAGATGAGGGAATTCTACCTTGAGGTCTACGTCACGCTCCCATGTGGCTTCAGCTGATGTGTGATGGCTCCATTGTACCTTGCACCAACGGATCACTTTGTTCCTCGTGACCCTTTCCTTTACATCCAAAATTCGGACAGGGTGCTCTCCATAGGTCAGATCCTCTTGAAGCTCGAGATCATCCATTGGTACTTGTTCTTCTGGTACTCTCAAGAACTTCTTGAGCTGGGATACGTGAAACGCGTCATGCACGTCGGAGAGGTGCATTGGGAGCTCTAGTTGATAGGCTACTTCTTCGACGTGGTTCAACGTTGCCTTTTCAGTTGCCGGTTGGGCTGACTCAAACTCGATGCCAGTTCCGTGCTCGTTTGTCAACTGCACGCTTCTCTTAGCACATTGGATCACTCCACTTTGCTTGCTTAACCAATCCATTCCCAGTATTATGTCAAGCCCTTGGGAATCCAAGACAATGAGGTTGGCAAGGAAGTCTACCCCCCTTATTTTAAGGTTTACTTTCGGACATACTATATTAGTCCTCATCTCTCAACCAGGAGAATTAACTAACATAGTATATTTCAAGTGTGATATGGGTAGATTATACTTGGCAATATACTTGGATGATATGAATGAATGTGATGCTCCGGAATCAAATAGAATGGTGGCTGGGTTGCAGTTGACAAGGAACATACCAATCACGACGACCTCAGCCTGTTGCGCTTCCTCAGCAGAGACATGGTTCACGTTGCCGCAAGCGTAGTTCTGCTGTCCACGGTTGCCTTGCGTAGCTCCTCCGTTCGGCCGTGGGTTCTGCTTGGGCACATTGCTTGGCTGTCCAGTATCTTTCCTCGGGCACTAACTTGCAAAATGTCCTGTTTCTCCGCATGCAAAGCATGCCTTGTTGCCCAAGACAGCGGGGACATTGGGGCGGGGGTTTTGAACATAAGCGCCCATGTTGGGACGGGGCGCGAGAGGCAAAGGCACACGAGGTGCTTGCATGGCAGGGCGTTGCTGTGGTGGTTGATTAGGGAAAAACGATCCATACTGTGGTGCAGCTGGGGGCATGTACCAAGGGCGTACGTTGCTCCCTTATGGCTGGTATGACATCTTTCTCTTGCCCTCTTGCTCGATCTCTCGGATCTTACTCTCAACCACTATGGCTTTATCAACTAGCTTTTGGAAGTTTGCATATTCATTGTTGAGAAGCTGAACTTGGATCTCATTGTTCAACCCTCTCATGAACAAGTACTGCTTCCGTTGGTCCGAGTTGACGTCCTCGGGGGCATACCTTGACAGCTGCGTGAACTTGTTAAGGTACTCATTCACGCTCTTCTTGCCTTGGCGGAGACCTTCAAACTCTTGCCTTTTTAGCATCATGACTCCCACAGGGACGTAATGACAGCGGAAACTCTCCTTGAACTCATTCCAAGTAATAGTCTCCTTGTTGTCATGAGCATTGCAAAGGGCATCCCACCAGTAAGCGGCTGCTCCCATAAGTTGGTGCGATGCGAAGAGAACTTTCTCTCGATCATTGCACTGAACTATGGCAAGCTTCTTCTCCATGGAGTTCAACCAATAATCGGCCTCCATGGGATCATTAGCTTGTGAGAAAGTGGGTGGTCAAGTCCTCATGAACTCTCCCAATCGGTTGTGAGCCGGTGGTGGTGGTGGTGGTGGTGGCGGGGGTGCAGGAACGGGATTGTTGTTGTTGTTGGCTTGCAGCTGACCCAAAGTTTGGATCATGGTTTGCATGAGCTGGTTCTGCATAGCCATCAATCGTTCCAAGTTGTTTGCACCAGCCCCGGGGTTATTATTCTCAGGAACCTCAACGTGGTCCTCCTCTTGGTTACCACGGACATTCCTCCTTTGGCGGCCGGCATTTTCTCTCACCATCTGTGAGAGAGAGTTGGATAGAATAGAAGTTAGAAGTTTAGAGTGATCCCTCCCAACTATATGCATCAAGGTGGATGGACTATATATCACCCTATATGAGGATGTGAACACATGCCGAAGCATCTCACATCTCTTTCTACTATGTGTGGATATGGACAACGCTGAAACATCCCACAACTCACACTAAGCACTCAAGCACAACAATCATCACAAAATTTCAGCACATAACTCCTATTCAAAGCTTACTCAATGGGAGTCCTATGTTGTTTGGGGTGATACCAATCTGTGACCAATCTGTGACTTTGTCCTATGGTCAATGGGGTTCTAATACCAATCTGTGACTTCTATCTAGGCTTGTATCCTATGTTCAACGTGGCTCCTAATACCAATCTGCGACTAGGCTTGCGTCCATTAGTCAATGTGGCAGCACCAATCTGTGAATTCTATCTAGGCTTGCGACCTACGGTCAACCGTGGTTCTGATACGAATCTGTGATCAATCTAGGCTTGTGACCTACAGTCAACCGTGGCTCTGATACCAATCTGTGACGCCCCTGTTCCAAGAAAACCTCAGAACCGGACTGATGCATATGTGTGCCCAGGATGTTCATCACACATACACATGTAATCCACAAACTGAATTCAGAATAATATCACGAATAATAGGGTTTTATTATAATGTCTCATGAGTCTCAAACTCATTCTAGCAGCGGAAGTCTTATTCTAGCAGCGGAAGTCTTCTAAACTATTGCGGAAGCAAACTAAAAAGCAGCAGCGGCTCCATCTCCTACTCCATAGGAAAGTTGACAGTAGATCACACGCCTAATACTCCACATGATCTTCAAAGTACTCCTCTCCTGTTGCTGATGTATGATAATGCAAGGGTGAGTACATGTCGTACTCCGCAAGTGTGGGAAATATGACATGTAGCTTACAACAAGGTAGGAATAAAAAGGCTCATTGCATAAAAGCAAAGTTTATTTCACATATCATGATAAAAACAGCAACTAGCTTTAAGTGAATTACATCCCAACATGTATCCAATTAAAACATCAACATACCTCCATCATGTTTCACCTCTTTTCATGTCTCATCAGACATTCATCTTTCTCTTTTCTCATGCTCATGAATACCATCTCGTATTCATTACCATCTCATCTCATATTCAATTCCATCTCATACCGAGACCAATGCTCTTTGCCATGACTCAACAGTCACGAAACCAATCTCATTACCAGGACTCAACAGTCCCAAAACCATCCCTTAATGACCAAACCATCACCAAACCAATAACAAAACCAATACCATCCCAATAACCAATCCCATCTAATCATGGAAGTTGGCCAGGCGCTTGTGACCGAAAGCACGGCTATCACGATAGTTTTACACTCTGCAGAGGTGGCACCACTTTACCCACAAGTTTATGATTTCGTCACCCGTCAGCGACTGCAAAACCTCCATTATACCAATACACAACCGTCGGTGTATGGCCAAGAGATCACAAAATAGCCTTTACAAAGGGGCTACTAGATGTATGGCTCACTAAGGTTTCACCAGCAGGATAGAATCTCCAATTCTCCCACCTACGGCCCCCCTCTTGTGTCATACAGTTCCCAGGGCAGTCCTCTCTCGAGTCCCATTCACCGTGCCTTCCACGGTCCATAACAATCTAGCAACTTACCTAATTAGTCAGGTAAGCCGCACCCATACTTGGCCTTGTGGTGGCACTGTATTCCTGGCATGTGCTCGCATGAACCGGTCCTTAGATCTACGGCAAGTAAACCACCATCTTATTCTACCACTTCACGAACCAAGCTTGCCTAGATCTCTCCCAATTCATGTTCATTATCTACATCAGTTTCTCATTAACATTATTCATACGAGTGCAGTTAGCTTGACACATTCTATCGCTTCCCATATCCCGTAGATTAGCGAAGCAAAAAGTAAAACGACCATACCCGACTCATAAAACTTCCCTGGCGACAAGGGTGGTTAACAAAGCTAGTAAACTCCTATAAAAGGGTTTCCCATCAAGTTGACTCAAGCACACACACCTTTTCGCAAACAAAACAGTTTCCAAAACATGGGATCAATATGGTCAAGGGGCACTTGCCTTGTTCCTGTGGCTTTTGTTGCTCTAGGATCTCGAAGTCTTGGTGTTGTAGTCCTTCGTAGATAGCTCCCTGAGCTTGTCCTTCTATTTACGATCACGCACATACAAGATTCATAGCAATCAATCATCATGCACAAACTTTACTCAAGATGCAATGGTGCATATGCATGCTAATCCTATGGTGCAGTTTTGTACGTGTTCTTGCATGTCTTAATGGCTTGCATGGGGTTTTACTATGAACAGGAGTGTAAGGATGAAATCTGGACGTGGTGATGATCTTGTATCTAGATCAAACTGATCAACACGTGATCTGTCCACACGAAAAGCTTCTGTTTGAAGGGATCAAAGAGAACAGATGCAAAGAAAACCGTGATCTCGTCGTAAGGTAGTAATGGAGACCTACCTTACTTCCTTCGGATCCTTCCTCCTACCAATAGCAGCAAAACAGATCGTCGGCTCTCCTCTAGCGATCGTGTTGGGGCTCGTCGGCGGTCTCACCGATGGTTGAACTCCAGTGAAGGGGTTTAGCTCGGCGAGTTTGGGGGCCAGGGCCTCTAAGTTGCCGGCTTAGGAAGATGTTACGATCAAAGGGGTGTTTCGGGTTCTATTTATAACAGGAAAAGGAGAGTCCTTCTCCGTTTGGATTTCAAATAAGAGTCCTATTTGATTTGTGTTTGGACCTTAACGGCTTATCTCTAATCGATTTGGTTGCAGTATTCAACATGGAAGAATTCGTGTCGGTTTCCTCGGTACCAGGTACTCGCGTATAGAGAAAAACTGTTTCAGAATCGCGTCCTTCCGCTGGGATAAGCTCCGGAGGCTCCACGTGTCCAGCGGGGGCCTAGGCTTCCTTTTTCCTCAGGGGCGAGCTCTGGTTGTGCCGCGTGTCCGGCAGACGGAACCTCCCTCTTCCTCGGAGGCGAGCTCCGCATGCGCCACGTGTCTGGCGGGCGGGACCTCCCTCTCCCTCAGAGGTGAGCTCCACGTGCGCCACATGTCTGATGGGTCGGGACCTCCCCTCTCTCTAGAGACGAGCTCCACGTATGCCACGTGTCAGTGCTTGACCTCCCCTATGTTCGGAGGTAGATCCGAATGTGTCACATGTCAGTGCCGGACCCCCCTCCCTTTGGATGAGCTCCGATAGTGCCACGTGTCCTAGCAGCGCCGGACTTCCTTTCTGCTCAGGGATGAGCTTTGAGATCGACACGTGTCCATCAGTGTCGGACCTCACTTTTTCTCGGAGGTAAGCTCCGAGAATAATACATGTCTAACAGTGTCAGACCTCCCTTCTTCTCAGAGGTGGCTCGGAGGATGACACGTGCCAAGCAGGGCGGGACCTCTCAGAGGCGAGCTCCGAGGCTGACGCGTGTCCTACAGTGTCTTCTACTCAGAAGTGAGGTCCGAGGACGACACGTGTCTAGTAGGACCGGACCTCCCGGAGTTGAGCTCCGGAGGTGACGCATGTCCAACAGGGCTGTACCTCTCCGAGACGAGCTCCGAGAGCGACACGTGTCCCGTGGGTTGGACCTCTCACTTCTCCGTAGAGACTAGCTCTTGGGACAATACGTGTCCTGCAGGGCTGCCCTCGCTACTCCGCAGAGGCTAGCTCCGGGGGCAACACGTGTCCGACGGCGTCGGACCTCGCCCCTTTCACAGAGACAAGCTATGAGCTTGCCACGTAGCTAGTTAGCGGCACCTCTCCCCCTTTGCGGGGATGAGCTCCGAAGGCGCCACGTGGCCAGCGGGCCGCGGGAAGTGTCTTCGGCACTCTCGGTGAACTGGGATTAGCTCTTTTCGGCTATCCCTTTGATTCTTTTTCTGTTTCCACTTCTTTTAAAATGTTCTCTATATGAAATCTTTATGAATGCATAAATTGAAATTGAGGGTGTCATAGTATAGCCTTCCGGCATGGCTTGTACTGGCCAACAGCACTCCTAGACATGTTAAGCTGGTCAAGAGATGCAAGGCGTGCCAGTTCCATGCCAAGCAGATCTACACACCGGCGCAGACGCTGCAGATAATCCCGCCCTCGTGGCCATTCGAGGTATGGGGGTTGGACATCCTGGGGCCCTTCCGCAGATCCGTCGGGGGATACCGGTACCTCTACGTCGCCATCGACATGTTCACCAAGTGGCCGGAAGCTGCACCAGTCATCACCATCAACAAGGAATCCGCAGTCAAGTTAATCAAGTCGATCGTCTACAGGTTCGGGGTCCCGAACAGGATCATCACCGACAACGGGACCCAGTTTACCAAAGCAGCGTTCCAAGAGTACTGCGAAGACTTTGGCATCTAGGTGTGCTATGCCTCCGTTGCTCATCCAAAGAGCAACGGGCAAGTCGAGAGGGACAACGCCGAGATCCTTTGGGGCCTCAAAACTCGCACCTATGCCAGCTTGGAGAAGCATGGTGCCAAGTGGGTGGGCGAGCTTCCGTGCGCACTGTGGGCTAGCCGGGCATCTCAGAGCCGGGCCACATGGGAGACACACTTCTTCATGGTCTACGGGGCCGAAGCCGTGCTTCCCCCGGGGGTCACCATGGGGTTCCCCCGTGTCCGAGCTTACGACGAAGCCACGCAGGACCAGCTCTGGCGTAAGGACATCGACCTCGTCGACGAGGCAATATGGCAAGCAACGCTCCGCAATTCACGGTACCGGAAGGCACTCCGGTGCTACCACCAGAGGTCCGTGCATGCTCGGGAGCTCAAGGAAAGCGACCTGGTGCTATGGCGCATACTTTCTCAGAAAGGGACCAACAAACTCTCCCCCAGTTGGGAAGGTCCCTTCCGAGCCACGAAAGTTTGCCGCCCCGGATGCGTGCGCCTTGCTACCGAGGATGGGGAGCCGCTCCCAAACCCTTGGAACATAGAACACCTCCATAAGTTCTATCCTTAGAGCAGTAGTAGGACAGGTTTTTTATTCTTTCTGTAATAGATTCTATAGAGCCCAGGAGCAGCGCTCGGAGCAACTAAGCTCCAGGGGGTGGTCCAGGACTACGTCCAGCTTAGCCTGGTTCCATACCCTAAGCACGTAGGCCCTGCCCCCCTTCACAATGGGGTGGGTCGTTGCCTCCATGTACAACCTGTTTTCCTCCTATGGATTTATATGAATGGAAAGAACCCTGTCCTACCACGCTCTCTTGTGTGTTCATTTAAATTACGCATTAATTTTTATGATCACCTCCTCATGCTCAAAAACAGTGTACACTCATCGTATACTCGGCTCCCCTTTCCCACTCTCATACCTAGTCGACATTTGCCAACCTGCCGAAGGCGGTTGCGCTTGAGGTACCTGCCAAAGGCCCGGGGACCTCTCGGACCTCCCCCAATTGGGTACTGTGATGCCAGTTGGTCTCCTCCAGGAAAAACCTACGCCAGACCAGGGGGGTCCAGGGTGTGCAGCCTGCTTTGCTTGGTTCCGTACCCAAAGCGTGCACACTCTGCCTTCCGGGAGGTCCAGGGTGTGCAGTCTGCTTTGCCTGGTTCCGTACCCAAAGCGTGTGCATTCTGCCTCCCCAGCGCTAAGGTCTAGTACTTGGGACCGGACGGTTGCACCCTGACCAAGGAGGGAGCCGGGCCTCTTGTGCCGGGTGCACTGAATTGCCCAAGCCCCGTATACTGGCCCAGGACTGTAAGCCAAATAAGACTAAGAGACAGGGAAAGGAGAGCCCCCGAGCAGAATTACCGTTTCCCTACTTGTGTGCAGGACTTCCTGAGAGGCCTCCTAGACCTCCGGCGTGCTCCGGACGATCAGGGGGGCCCTGGCCTTAGCTCCCCCGCAAGAATGTGGTAGGTGTGCCCAATGCATTGACCACACTAACCAGGGGCCACTACGGGGACCGCACAAGGGAAGGCCGGAGCACTAGGTGGTACTGAAGTCCCAGGGCTTTTCAAGACTGGAGTTCCCAACTCCAACTCAAGACCCCTTGGGTCCTTATGAGAGCAAGGGCCCAAGGGAGGTGTCTGTGCAAAGCTTTGAGATCGGTGGAGACCACCCGGGGCCCTTACGGAGCTAAGGACAAGGGCAGGGCAAGCCAAGAAAAGAAAGCAAGATGCACAGCACACAAGACAACAAGTCTGTTCACTAAAGAGCTCCTCGAGCTGTTCTACAGACAGAAGTCAAAACAAAAGATACAAAAGCCCTTCAGCTACAAGGGCAAGCATCTAGGAGTCCCTGGCCTCCTGCTGGAACCTAGACGCGACGAGGGCGGCGACGTCTCCGACTCCGGCCCTGGCGACCTCCTCCTGCTCAGCGACGGCGCCCTGCACTACTGCTCCAGAGAGATGCAGGAGTCCCAGCTCCAGAAGCACGTCAGCACGTGCGTGGCGACCTCCTTCGCCAAGCTCCTCCCCTCGACCTCAAGCTCGTCGGCGATCACGCTTCCAGCCTCTCCAGCTTGGCACCGACGGACTCAAGTGCCGGGAGCGCCTGGGCCACCTTTTGCGCCGGTGCCCCCGTCCTCACGGGGCTGAAGCCGAGAGGCACCAGAGCAGACTCCGCCCGGCCAATGAAGCCCCAGACTCCCTGGGCCTCGGCGGTCCTCGAAGCTCGGAGCTGCTTCACCTCCTAACGAGCCGCCAGCAGGGCGCCAGGTCCTCCCTCGGCGGACCTCCTCTCCTTGGACACCAGGTCATTCTCCCGGAGCTGGAAGTCCCGGGTGAGCCTCTTTAACTTCGACGCCCGGAAGTCGGCAGCAAGCTCCCGGTTCAGCATCACCTAGCGGTCCCGGGAAACCTGTTCCTCCCTTTCGGCCAAGGCAGCCTCCCGGAGTTCCAGCTCTCGGGCCCTGGCTTTCAGGTTGCCTTCTCCCGCCTCCAGCTGCTCGGCAACCTCCTTCTCCTTGACAGCCACGGCGCGCTCCCACTCCGCGACGGCACACTCGCGCCGCACCAGCTGCAACCGCATCTCCTCGTTGGCGGCGGAGCGAGCCTGGACACTGTCATAGGCCTCTCGGGCCTCCAGCATGATCCTCCGGGTCTCGTCACCAGGCGGTCGACGGCTTTCCTCCGCACGTCAAGGAGCTTCTCCTCAGCGTCGAGCCTCGCCCTCTTAGCGTCGAGCTTAGCCTCGACCTCCCTGGTCCGCAGATTCAAGAGCCGCCCCCAGCCGCGGAGGCGGTCCCTCTCATCCGCCAAGACCCCCACTCGCGCTCGAGTGCAGCCTGAACCTGCCGGACGCTGGACTGGGCAAGTTCCACGGTGTCCGAAAGGGACAGTGGGGCAGCAGAGGCCGAAGTCGCGCCGTGAACCTCCTCCATGGCGTCAACATCTGACGTAGGAGACGCCAGAGCCGCAAGACTCGGGGGAGTCACGACGACGCGCCGCTCAGGAGAAGATGGCGCTGAGGCAGGGCCAGACCCGATGCGCTCCTTCTCACCCACCTGAGGACCTGCATCAGCTCCTCCTGCACCAGCACCCGAAGACTGGTCGCCACCAGCCTGCTCCGCCGAGTCATCATCAGCAGCCAGCTCCCGAGCTGGCGAAGGAGGAGGAGCAGGCGCCACCGTCGTTGCAGGAGCCGGTTCCGTCGGGCCAGAAGGAGGAGACATATGGGCCTGCACTGGGCCCCTACCAACCGAAGTTGGCTGGGGAACAGACGCGTCCCCGGCGGCTGACGAGTCCCTACAAGCACAGGGAACACTCAAGACAAGAAAAGAAGAATTAAAGTATGCAAGTACTAAGATCCGGTAAGTACAACTTACAGAGGAACACGAACATTCCAGCGGGCATGAAGCCCTGGCTTCTGAGCTGGGGCAGAGCCGCCGGAGCCTGCCGTCGCCACTGGGGCCTGCGCGAAGGCACCTCAACTGGTGGAGCAAGGGGTGCACCCGGAGCCCCCCTGGGAGATGGAGCAGCAGAGCTCCTGCTGGCAGCGCCTCTAGCGCCGCTCGCCGTGCCAGCCCCTGAAGCACCTGAAGGCCAAGGCGCCTGTGCCCCCGGTTGAGTCCCGGCCGCGCTCCTTCTAGCGCCACCGCCTGTCGAGCCTGCAGTGGGGACACTCGACGGCCGGGGCACCAGAGCCCCTGGCTGAGTCCCAGACAACACGGCACCGGCATCCCTCCTCGGAGCTCCACCTGCGGAAGGATCGTGGGATGCCTTGGGCTCCTCCGACCAATGCTGTCCAAGGGGAGTCCCATCGGCACGAATGACCCGAGGCCTCTTTGGGTCACCGCCCAATGAGCCAATGCCTCCTGATGAAGAGCGTGGGGGTACTCCGGTCCCCTGGCTCGGCATGAACGATGCCCTCAGCGGAGACCGGGAGCGCTTCCTCTTTGGCCGGCCGTAGCCGGCTCCTTGCCCTTCCCCTTGTTGACAGTCTGACCTCTGTTGCTCCTCGGCGCGGGTTGGGCATCGGCTGACGCCTTGTACTGTGCTCTAGAGCGGTCAACCCCGGTGATCGAGATCCCCCGGGAAGTGTCACCATCCGGGCGCACGGCGATGCCAATATCGTCCAAGATTGGCATCTCCCGAAGCAGCTTCGACCTCCGCGTCGGCTCCACGAAGAGAGGGAGGCAGGAACTGCTAGAGCGGCCATCTAGGATGTTGCTGCTTACCCTCACCACCATCTCCTTCAGCACCTCGACGGACGGGCCAGAGTCTAAGCCCGTCACCAGCCTGGTGCAGTCGTGCACGCCGGTGTAGTACCACGCCGGGCGGCTGCGCTGCTGTAGAGGTGCAATGCGGCACGACAGGAAGTCCGCCATCACCATCAGGGATGTTAGCCCCTGCTCCGCTAGGAACTGGATCCGCTCCAGGACTGGCGAGAACTCCAGCTCCAGTTCCGGATACTCCTCCCAGAAGTGGCGCCCAGTGGTTGGAGCCTCAGTCGGCAGCTGAAGACGATCGTGCTCATCAGTTTTCACGGTCACCCAGTCATCCCTCCAGCCTTCCCACCTCGAGGCACTGAAGGGCAGAAGGTACATGGAGACCTTCAAATCCTTGCAGCGGTGCTGGAAGTAGTAGGCTCCCAGCTGGTTCTTCGAGCCGCGCCCGGTCGTCCGCAGCAAGAAGAAGTGGCGAAAAAGCGTCACTGATGCGCGCACCCCCATGAACATCTCGAAGAAGTGCACGAAGATAGCAGCCAAGGCGAAGGTGTTCGGGGAGAGGTGGTGGAGCTGAATACCAAAAGTCTCCAGCAGACTCACGAAGAAGGAAGAAATCGGTGGGACAAACCCGGCCAGGGCGTAGGCGAGGAAGAGGACAGTCTCCCTTCTCTCCAGATGCAGGGGCAGAGATCCCCGTGGAAGGCAAAGCTTCTGCTCCTCGGAATGCCAACCAAGGAGTCTGTGCACCGGCCCAAGGTCCCTAGTGCGGGCGATGCACGGCGGGGGCAGGTTGGAAGCCATCGGAGGTGAAGGTGCCGGAACTTGGAGGGCAGAGGAGGCTTGGGCGCACGGAAGAACAAGGAAGGCTCACGCGTAGGGAGATGTGCGAAGTAAAGCCTGTGAAGCAGAAGGGTTTCCCTTTAAAGCCTCCCAGAAGCAAATCAAAATGCTTCATATGCGCTGCTAGGGGCAGACGCCCCTAATCCAAGCCCCAGCGACAATGACAAGAGGGCCCAAGCCATCATGCAGAAGCGGTGGATCAAGAAGTCAGTCTCTCAAGCGGACAACCCAGAGATTCCTGACAAGGCGCTGCGACGAGCAGTAGTGGCAGCCTTGGGAACTGCCGCAGTTAAAGCAACTTTCAAAGCAGGAGTCACGTCCCCGCGACCCTCTGTTGCCCTTGCAACGGTCCGAAGGGGTTTCCAAGAAAGTGCGCAGGGTAGAAAAGGTGAAGGCTCCACCTCAGGATCGTTATCTCCCACGAGGTGGGCCCGGACGCCACTGTCGGCACCCACAATATGGGGTACCCCACGCCCAGGAGAAAACTGCCTAAGGACCTCGCCCCTTCCGCCGGGGTGAGCTCCGAGGGTGCCACATGTCCAGCAGGGCCGGGCCGCTCCCTCTCCTCAGAGGCGAGCCCCGGGCCTGCCACGTGGCCGGTAGAGCCGGACCTTGCCCCTCCCTCCCACGGGGGTGAGCTCTGAAGGCGCCACATGTCCTACGGGGTCAGGCCTCCCCTCTCCTCAGAGGCGAGCCCTGGGCCTGCCATGTGGCAGCGTGCAGTGCTGCCCGCCCGGGCGTGGTAGGCAGCAGGAATAAAGGCACGCGTGCCATGTCCAATCAAGGCATTCAAGACTCGCGCCTTCCCAAGGCGCGGAGACGTGGCGCACGCCTCTGTTAGGAGACACTGTGACCAATCACGTCACAGTTAAGACAGGCATGCCATGTCAGGAGGCGTAGACCAATAAACTCGGCAACAAGAAATGCCCTGCCGTCCATGCCATCATCAACCGCTACGCCTAGCTTGCGGCATGGGTAGGACGATAAGACGGCAGCTAAGAAGCCTTCCCGGAGACAACTACTAGTATTTACTGCAAGATATGGTAGGTGGCAGGAAATCACCCCGGGGCCACCTGTCGGGCTCCAGGGCCCACCTTGTAAGCCGCCCGAGTCTTGGAGTATAAAAGGCTCGGGCAGGCAACGTTGCAAAGGGTTGGCCACTTTGCGGGTTCAGCTCATTTGGCTCAACTCCCACTAGCGCCTAGGGCAACTTAGCTCATCCAGAACACAAAGCTTAGAACTCCGGTTCTAAGACAAAGCAATACATCGAGCAACACTGCTCCCGTGGATGTAGGGTTTTACGCTCCGGCGGCCCGAACCACGTAAAAATCCTTGTGTCATCTCCTTCATCCAACGCATGACCCTCTCGAGAAGACTAGCCGCTCCGTAAAAGAACCTCCGTGGGCTCCCTTGAGCAGGCCCGTGGGAAGTTTCGATGGCAACACTTTGACAGGCGCCCAGCTTGACTCCAGGGAATCCTTGGGTGGTGAACGAGGGTGCGCCACATGCACAGGTCTCCCTGCCTGACCACCGGCACTGTCTGCTCTAGGGATCTTGATGTCCCACGAAGGATCACCGATCTGCCGCACTGTGACATCGATGACGTCCAGCATTGGAAGTTCTCTCAGCAGCCTCGACCGCACCTACGGGTTGAGGTAAACAGGCTGGCAGCTCGCCGGCGGGGTGATGAAGTCGTCGGTGATTGGGTCACAGGAGAGCTTCTGCAGAATCTCTTGATCCGGCTACGACCCTGCTCCATGCGCAAACCGAGTCATGTCTCCCTCTCCGGTGTACTGCCAAGCAGCCCGAGCGCGCTGCTGGAGAGGGGAGATCTGGCGGGACAGGAAGTCAGCCAGAACCATCAGTGAGGTCTGGCCTTCTTCTGCCAAGTACTTGATCCTCTCCAGTACCGGTGTGTAGGTGTCCTGCAGGTCAGGGATCTCATCACCAACAGCCACCTCGGCCATCAGCGGTCTACCCGGCAGCTCCAGGCGGTCGTGGACGTCAGTCTGGGAAAATCACCTAGTCCTCCCTCAAGTGCTCCCACTTCCTTGGAGAGAAGGGCGCGATGTAGGGCACGGAGTTCCTCCCTCGGTGCCGGAAGTAGTAAGCCCAAAGCTGTCTTGTTCTTCTCCCCAGGGCCCTCAAGGAGAAGAACACCCAGAGGAGCCGCACTGAAGGCCGCACGCACACAAATATCTCACAGAAGTGGACGAAGACGGTCACTAGGGCGACGGTGTGCAGCGAAAGATGCTGCAAATAGAGCCCTTATACCTCCTGCAGGGTGAGGAGGAAGGACGACGCCGGGAGTGCGAACCCAGACAACACATACGAGGTGAAGAGAACCACCTCGGCGGTTCACATGTCGGTCAGCGGGACCCTCCCACGACGAATCATTCCATCGTACTTGGCCGACTGCCAGCCAAGCAGGCGCCTCACAATAGCGATGTCGCCATCGCTACTGAGCCTAGACGAACGGAGGCCGGAAGACATGGTGGCAAGGAAAGGTTGTGAGTGTTGCGGAGCAAAGGCTTCGAGCACGCAGAAGGAAGACGAAGGTTGCAAAAGGCAAAAGGGAACCGTCCTTCTCCGGAAGGATTCCCTTTATACATAAAAAACCTCTGGCTGGGCAACAGGTGCGATGTTAGGGTTTCCACTGTACCACGCCGCAGGCTACCTGCCTCCTCTAAGGATGGGTAGGACCCAGTTCCACCTGTCAGACACTGGTGGCCAGGCGGGTAAATTCTCGGGGCCGGTCAACAGTTCCCGAGAAAAGCAGCACGGTGGAATTGCAGCGGTCGACCCAAGGGCTGCCGCAGTAAATACAATGGGGCAACCCCTTGAGCACGTCACCACGACCCACCAGTAAGGAGCAAGCACGTGTCCACTACGTCAATGATGTGCTGCCACTTCGACCACCGAGTACGCCCACTACGCCAAGGACATGCATCCTTTTCGTCTCCAAAGTACAACCGCTTGACCACAACGCGGAAATCTCGTCACCACATCGGCTTTCAAAGTGCAGGTTCAAAACCACCACGCGGGAGAGATTTGGGCCCCACCTGCAGGCTCATTGGCTACCCTGAGATGGGCCCAGGGGCCACTGTCGGTACCCTGCAGACCAGGTACCCCCGCATAGTGAGTAATAGACAGCCTGAGCCCCGCCTGCCTTTCGAGGCGGGCCCCAGTGTAGCCACGTGTCCTTGGCCCCATGGTCAGCCCTGGGGCTGCCACGTACACTTGAGTTTCGGAGCTGACACGTGCCCTGGGCTCCGGTCGGAGCCTCCCCGCTGAGGTGAGGTCCGGACCTGCCACGTGTCCCCTGGCTCAGAGCCACCTCTCTGCTGATTATAGCTCCGGAGCTGACACGTGCCCTGGGCTCCGGCCTAAGTCTCCCCGCTGAGGGGAGGTCCAGAGCTGCCACGTGTCCCCTGGCTCAGAGCCACCTCCCCGCTGAGGACAGCACCGGTGCTGACACTGACAGGGACCCCGACGCAGCCCGTTCAGTCACGAGGACGGGGCACCTCGCCCGGAAATCACATTGGGTGGTGCCGTGCGATGCGGCACCCAACAGTACACATAATAAAGCATCATATTACATAAAACAAGCGGAAGCTTACAAGTGTTAATTTTACAAACACTTTTCAAAATAATCTACAGCGGAAGACTAATACAACTCACGTCTCATATCTATGCTAAGCAACAGAGAAGACGTCCAGCCCGCGAACCCCTCTCCCAAGCATCACGATGACAATAGCAGCGGCAGGGGTTTCCATGAGTTTACTACTCGGAGAGTTCCGAGTCTCATCGGACAACCGCACTCAGTAGCGTAGTGTTATTACCTGCAAAACAACTTGTATAGTATCCGTGAGCATAACACTCAGCAAGACTTAACTGTCGGCCCTAAGCATGAAACTCTACATGATGGTAAAAACTTAACATAGGATAGTACATTGCATATGAACTCGCCTAAAAATGGATCCTTACATTCAGGTGTTATTAGCATCAAATTAAGCATAACATTGGGCACCTCACATCGGGAGTCCACAATCAAACAAGAAACGCTTTCTCCCGATGTAACTTGCTCATGGTGGAAATGAATCGAATTTGCACTAACCTATTCACAAGGGATAACATTACATTACTAGTGTCAACTTCAAATCAATGGCAATTAATCCTTATCTCAGTGCAAGTTACCTCTACGTCATGACGCAGTGAACAAGCGGTACTCATAACCATGAGGGACAGCGAATCGACTCGTTATACACCTGCATGGATACCCGAATAGCATGTCACGTACGCCCATACTCGGAGCTGCACACCACACGCTCCACTGATGTCGTACGGGACAACCTTTCACCCAACAGCCCAAACATCGAACCGGTCGAACCGAAATGGACAGGAGGTTCCCTACACAGAGCATCTCTCTATGCCCGTTAGCAGATTTCAACCTTGCTGCCCTCAACCTACACCTATAAATCGGTGTGCTATGCCTCAACGCCCAGAGGTTGAGGTTACATCGGTTTATCAGGTCCAATATATCCGATATGCCTTCGGTACGTTCAAACTTGTTCGGCAGGGCCGTGCACGGATCGGTCCTCAACCGACGCGGGCAGGTCTAAGCACCCAGGCCCCCATGTCCTGTTGCCCCTACACCCTGCCCGGTCTCATTTCAACTTACTAACAACTTTTGAGTCCTACTTAAGCATGGCAGATTCTACACGGTTGAAGGACACCTACCCAAATACTCCATAGGTTTTCTGATCATCCAAGAGTAGTATCAAACATCTAGACTTAATGCACAATTCATCCTAACCGACGTATTGTATACAAAGTAATACTTAAGGGCAGTTAAATGCAAACCGGGGATTGCCTGTTTTGCAGGGTCTAATAGTATAGAGTTCATTTAGAGTCATGTCTCCCTTGAGGCTTGATCAACTGATCCACTTCAATGGAATCACTCCGACGAATTTCTCCATTGATTGCCTCCGCCGTAAGTCCTATTGATATGCATATGCACATGTTCTTATAATGCAATTTAAAGAAGTAAAAACTCGACTCGTTAATAACATGGAACTGTGTGGGAGTACTAAGAATGAAGTTCTTGTCCCTGTTGTGCAAGGGAATTACAAGAAAAACCACATGTCCATAAGAAGTCCCATTAACATGTTCTATGGTTCCTAATGGACATGTGACATGAGTTGAAATGGGTTGAAAGGAACTAAAGGTCCTGATCTTCAATGACATCAAAATTTTTACATGAAGTCATACACTACACATAGGCTTAGCTTGCCAAATTGCACCTAATGTGGGCGGAAATTGTCTTCAATAATTCCCATCATAATTCTCTATGTGTTGCTCACATACATAAGCATGAAGAATAACAACAGGGAGATCTAAAGCTCAACTTGAGCTGAAACTTTACATGTCAGTTCCTGGTCACATGAAAGTGTTATTGACCAAAATTAAGGGCTTTTCATTGAGTAGTTCCCTCAGAATAATTCTATAAGCAATTATGCTACAAGGAAATAATTCTGAACTAAGGTGCATTTTCATGCCCAATCAAGTGAACTACCATTTCAAGTATGGCTCATAGAGCATTTCTGAAATTTCCTATGATTTTTGGAGCTAAGGATTGCCCAGAACTGATTTTACAAAGGAAAATTATTTTCTGAAAAAGTTTCTGGACAATTTTTTAGTACAGCAGATTGTACTCTGTAAATTTCCACACAAATCAACTCCAAATGAGCTGAAACTTTGCTGAAAGTTCAATAATATCCTAAAGAATATTCTTGCAAAATTTGAGGATTTTTGGATAAACCAAAATCCCTCAATAATTCATTTACAAAAAAATTTCAAAGAATTTTCCAGAATTTAATATGGACTTCCATACAAATTGGGGTTCATATTTGGATAGATATTTGCAAAATGAATCCAACCCAATTTTAATCACCCAATTTGGAGTTTCCTACACAAAGTTTTGAATTTCCTAAGTTGGAGCTAAAACTGGAATTGTTTTGCTATTGAAAAGGACTTGGGCCCACGTTTTAAATCTCAGCCACTGAAAACCTAGAATACACGGGGCTACACGGTTCCAATGGTGTGGCCACAAAAGATCAGCAGCCACAGAGGATCTCAGTTTAAACATTTAGTGGCTGACAGGTGGGGCCGGCACCTCTTCTTCAACCTCCAGCTTTCCTCTTCCTGCGCGCGCTCTCACCTCGCCGGACCGAGACGGCGCCTTGCCGGCTGCGCGTTCCCAGCCATCTCCCGGCCGGAGGCTCACCGCCCGGGGGTTTTTGGGGTCGGGGAACTTGGTTGTGGGCTCGATGTTGGCGCTAGGGGACCGGAAAGGTGCCGGCGACGTGCGGCAGCCTCGGGAGAGGTTCGGCACCGTCGCCCGGCGGTCCTAGCCCGCCAAGCTCTCGGGTTTTTGGATTTACAGCATCCTTGGGGGCTAGGGAAGATCGGAAAAAGCTCAACCAAGCACGAAAATGGCGGCTACCCGACTTTCACTGTGCGCCCGAATGGTAATGCCGGTTTTGCGCTCGGAAAACATCAAAATACGTCGCCTCTCGTCGGCTTGAAGCTAGGTTTAAAAAGAGAATATTACCGTCATATAGCCTAGCTCCTTTGTGCCTAATTTCGTGACCAAAGGTTGAAGAAAGAGGAAGAATTTCTTGATTTTGTACCGGGGGGTCGGGTTGCGCCCTCCGAAGGAAAAACTTCAAATTGGCGCTCGGTGGTCCATGACTCGACGTGAGGGTTGAGGATGAGCAGCACGGATCCATGGGGCGTCCTTGGGTGCTTTTGCTTGGGTGTGAAAGACGCTGTGCCGAGCTTCCCACGTACAACCGAATTACCAGTGGTTTTAGGTCGTCGCGAAGAACAGCGCGCCCGAGGAAAAAAACCGAAATTCGCTCTGCTTCGGCATCGAGGAGGTAGTTGAGGGTTCTACAACGCTGTCCTTCAGCTTGGCGGGGCTCTGTCACACAAATTTGGTGGGTTCCAGATCGTTTTTCCGAGGCGGCGGCAAGCTGTGTTCAGTTCAGCGCACGGGAGCCGTGAAACATCGGTGTGGCGGTTTGTGAGCGGAAACAGCACCCCGTGAGTGGATGAGAGTGGGAGCTGGTCGCCAGCACGCCACAGCAGCAGGAGGTGGCCTCGGGGTTGCATGCGTTGGCGCCCGGGGAGAGTCACGGCTGATTCGTTTCTGAACAGAGAATGTCGGTTGCTCAGTGGGAACAGAGAAGATTTGCTTAGGGTGCAAGTCAACATTTTTCTGCTCAATGACATGTGGGCCCCACTGTCCACCTTATCCCCTCAATTTTCCTAAAGGTTGGAAACTGACTCCATTCAATTGTGGGAAATTTGAATCCGAACTGAATTTTAAGATTTGGACAAGTTTCATCAAAATTCACATCTGAATTTGAATTCCTATGCAATTTAAATTCCATTTGAAAATAGGTAGCAAATCATTTCCAAAATTCATGAAACTTTGCCTACCCACTCATATGGACCTAAGGAATTCAAATATGAACTCTGATTTTGGTTTTGGCTGCTGCAAAAGACGTTTTGAGCACAACAGTTTGCATTCCTATTTGTTGCCCTCATTTGAAATTTGAATTGAACCATTTGAGTTCACAATCTGAATTTTTATTCCCCCTTGCACATGATAGCTTACACATGGGTTCGAAATTATCTTTCTTCCCCAACACTCAATTGCTCCTAGGGTAGAGTGGTGGGACACTCATGTGCGTCATCACATGTGAAATAAATTTAAACAAGTCCCAATTTTTATGAACCTGAAACACAATGATGCTCAAACATCCGTTTCATTGCATTCACGTTTTTGGGACTTTTACATTCCCCCCCCCCTTAAAAAAGAATATCGTCCCGAGATTCCAATAGGAGAATCGAGACGGGAGAGGTAATGCCAAGTGGTACGACGATAAAGGTTCCGGATTCCTCATGTGGAGGTAATCTTTGCTTTCCATGTTGTTTCTTCCGTGGTATGACTACTTCACAGCACCTTGTAAAAGCTTAATGCCCAATTCCAGGTGTTCCGGATCCTTTCATCGATAGTCTCACCAGGTCACTCGGTGTAAGCAAGACCCGGCTTCAACTCGTCGATTTCTTCGATGCGGACAGCAGCGGTAAATTTGAGGCACTACCACAGCTGTGACACATGACTATGTCGTGGACACCCGCAATACATGCCGGTAGTTCCAGCCGGTAGTTTACGGTTCCGCACTTTTCCATGATAGCAAATGGATCCAAGGCTCGGGTAGCAAAATCTCCCCTTTACATTGGACCGGTGAATTCCTTCCATCGGAGACACGTGAAGATAAATGTGTTCTCCGACGTCGAAATGCAACGGCCTATGCCTTAGATCCTCGTAGCTTTTCTGTCAGGATTATTCAGCCTTCAAGTTCGCTTCTATTGTTCGAACTCGGTCATCAGCTTTGTTGATGTCACACCCGGGTCTCCGAAGAACGACCGAGTGAATATCACATGTATGCGAGGATCATTTTCTCATACATGTGACGACAAATAATGAAGCATCATTATATTACAAGCCAAGTATTCGAAATATAAATAAGTCTTACATAGCATAACGTCTCGATGGATGATAATATGTTCATAACATGTAAATAAAACAGCAGCGGAAAAATAAGTCTTGTGGGCTTCATCACAGGTGTTGCCCGGGGGATTCTGTGAACCTAGAATCCTTCTTCGGGTCCAAAGTCTTGGTCATTGAACACCACGTCATTCCCTTGGCCTGAGCAGCAATTTAAACCAACAGAAAAGCAAGCTTGAGTACCATTGGTACTCAGCAAGTGTGGGAAAGTTATGTCATGCATGGCTAGAACAAGGAAAGGCTGAACTCATGGTTAAGCACTACGCAACCAATGCCTATCACCTTAGCTTATTAAGCACCTACATTACTACATAGATGAAATGGTCCCAATTCCCCTAAACCATCATCAATATCAAGTAACCATAACATCATTTCCAATGTTAAGCTCCCCGCTTAACATCCTCAGCTTCCAAATTCATCATCCTCTAATCATGAATTTGTCCAAGCCGCTCTTGACCGTGAGCACGGCTGTCATGACAGTTTTGACTCTGTAGAGTTTGCACCACTGTACCCACATGTAGTTATTTCATCCCCCGTTGCCGGGTGGACTAAAAGAACCCCCATTATGCCAGTGGCCGCAAACCATGTTCACACTTCCGAGGTGTGTAGCCAGGAGATCACTACGAGGCCTTTACAGAGGGATTTCTGACGAGCGTGGGCCCACTGAGGTTTCACCCCTAACAGCATACAAGAGGCTCCAACCCCGCTGCAATGGCCCCCTCTTGAGCCTTGTGGTTCATATGGTAGTCCAGCTAACACCTACTCCCCGCACCATCCAAACACCCATTCTACGCCGGAGATACGCCTAATTAATTGGCCAAGCTGCCCCATCTCAGCATGTGGTTGCCACGGTAAAGCCAGGTTACATGCTCCATGAACCGGTCCTTAGGATCCAGGCAAGTACTATACACAAACCCGAGTCTCGTGCACGCAGCACCAACCAAAGCATCAAACTTGCCTAGATCCCTACCTCTACATAATTCATAATATCTCATTCAAGGGTAAAGTAAACAAATTGATGATCTCATATCCCATTTATCCCATTCTAAGCATGGCTAAGCATGAGTAGTGTAAATGAATGACATAATAACATAACTCCCAACACAAGGCCACAAGGAAACAAGACAATGCATTTCTAGGAAAACTTCCTAGCTTGGGTGTCATATTCCAAATTGATAATGCAATTAAATTCTAACTACACATCCTAGTATAGGATCAAAGTGGTCAAGGACACTTGCCTTCTTCCTGCTGCTCTGGGAATGGAAAGTCTTGATCTTGAAAGGTGAGAACCTGCTCTGGGGCTGGTTCTACTCATGCCAATACACATAGCAAAAAGAAAACAACATTCCATAAGCCATACTCCACATTTCCACTCATGCAAACCACACATACATACATAGGAATGTCATACACATATTTAACTGTTGTGTTTACCCTAGATATGTTGATTCTAAGCACACATGCACTTTTAAACATATAAATTATCTCTAGCTTTAATATTTAGATTTCTAAGTGCACAATATATGAATTTCCAATGTGAACAGATTTTCTATATTGGGTAATACACTTCTTAGCCACAAAATTTGCATAAAAGATAAATTTCCTACTACAAATAGGTTTTTGGATCTTCTACAAAATCTCAATTTGAAGTTTTGGATTTTGGGGACCTCATTTAACATTTTCTAATTATGCATACCTATTTTCGTATATTTTCAGATTTATTGTCCATACCTAAAAGTGAACTTTAATATTAAAATAGCAAGACATATCACCTAAACAGAATATGTTCTGATCTGAAATGTCCAATAAAATACATTTTGACTTCCTCTCTGATGGGGATCAATTTAAATTTATTTTTACCCATTTTCAGAATTATTTTCTAGCCTAAAAATGAATTTCCAGCCATAAAACAGCAACCTAAATTCACATAAAAATTTCTACTCTTCCAATTACCTAAACAGAACCTTTATGAATTTTTCCCTACCCCTTTTTGGTGACTTAGATTCATTTTCCCTCATTTAAATTTGTTTTATGCCTAAAGGGTGTATTTCTGGGATAAATCACAAAACAGCAACCTTATTTAGTTTAAAAGTTTATTTCCCCTATAAATTCAGACTTCATATGGTTCTACAAATCTCAAACAGGTTTAGAATAATTAAACTGAACAGATACCTAAGTTTGAATTTAAATCTTATTCACATATTCAATTTCCTGAAATTAATAACCCTCAGGGGCTGATGTGCAAATCCACACTGCTGTGGGCCCCATTTCTCATTTTCTAAATTTTCAGGGGTCTTTGTGTGCAAAACAGGGAGGTCTTCCTAATTCTTATTAAGTCCAGGGGCTAAAACTGATTTATAAATGCATTTACATGAATTTCTGAGGTTCCAGGGGCTAGATCAGAAGTTTCCGGGGCTAGCTCGTGTTTTCCAAGATCCCCAGGGGGTAGCGCGTAAGTTTCTCGGGGTTTAATATGCGGGGCGGATGTGGGCCGTTGGATTTAAAACGGAGGGCTGAGATTAGATCGCGAAGCGGTACGGGTTAAATCTATTTGGGACCGCACGATTTAAAACGGACGGGCCACAGGGGGCCACGTTGCCCTGGCGAGAGCCAGCCCGCGCGCGCGGCGGCGGGGGGCGGCGATCTCGCCGGCGCAGCCTTGGGTTTTGCCGCTATGCGTTAGAACTCACATCTTTTTGCACGGATCAGCTGCGAAGGGGTAGGGGAAGCTCACCTACGGATTTTCCTGCACTCGGAGGCCCTGGAAGTCGGTCGGCAGCGTCGAAGTCCGGCAATGGCACTCGGTGCTCGTCGGAGCGACTGTTGGAGCGCAAGACACGTCATTTCCTTCACCTGCAGGACCCCCCGGCGGTGGTGGGGCATGCCACGCATGTTAGATCGGAAAGACCAGACGGGGATCGGAAGAAAATGGCCGAGGATGCCTCGGTTCTCACCGGAGCCGAAAACGCAGCGGTGAGGGGACACCGACAGAGTTTTCTTGAGTTTAAAGGCACGAGGAGAGGCGGCGGGGTCGGTTTAGAAGGTGTAGCACCGCTTGGCCGAAGATCTTGGCTCGTGGCGCGGAATCCGGACGAGGCAGCGACGATCGGCGCGGGAGGATTGGTGGCGGTTGGGGGGGGGGGGGGACGGGGGAAAGGGATGACACGCGAGCCCCGCGCGGCAGAGAGAGAGGGAGGGGGAAAACAGCCGCGGGTTGCTGGGCCGGCTGATGTGGGTTTCGGCCCATTGGCCATTTTTTCTTTTTCCTTTTTCTTTTTCTGTTTTTATTCAAATTTGAATTCCAGTTTGAGTTTGAATTTTTCTCCACATGCATTACGTCCAAAAATTTTAAATTCACATTTTTAACACATTTTGGGGTGTGACAATTCTACCCCCCTTAAACGAAATCTCATCCTCGAGATTGGTGACTCTAAAAAAACAGATCCAAAAACTGTGCCTTGAGCTCGTCTTCTCGCTCCCATGTGGCTTCTGCTTCCGAGTGATGCTTCCACTGCACTTTGCATATTCGGATTCTTTTATTCTTTGTGATGTGTTCCATTGTCTCCAGGATCTTGACCGGCTGCTCGGCATATGAAAGATCCTCTCGTACGTCCACCTCATTCATGGGTAACATCTCTTCAGGTGTTCTTAAGCATTTCTTGAGTTATGACACATGGAATACATCGTGCACATCTGATAGGCGAGCCGGTAGTTCTAACTGATATGCCACTTCGCCTTTCCTCTCCAGAATCTGGAAGGGTCCGATGTATCGAGGTGATAACTTCCCTTTCACCTTGAACCGACGAAGCCCTCGGATAGGAGACACCTTGAGATAGACATAGTCCCCCACATTGAAAATGAGCTCTCTTCCTCGTACATCGGTAGAGCTCTTTTGTCGGGTCTAGGCTATCCTCAAGTTGTTGCGGATTTCCCTCACTTTTGCCTCGGCTTCTTGTAGTACCTCGGGCCCAAACACTTTGCTTTCCCCAGTTTGGTTCCAAAATAATGGAGTTCTGCACTTCCTCCCGTACAATGCCTCAAAGGGTGACATCTTCATACTAGCCTGATAACTGTTGTTGTAGGAGAACTCCGCATACGGTAAGTTCTTATCCCAACTCCTATTGTTCTTGAGTGCACAAGCTCTCAGCATATCCTCAAGGATTTGATTGGTCCTTTCGGTCTACCCATCAGTCTGTGGGTGATAGGCGGAACTAAAATTCAGATGAGTTCCCATGGTTTCATGTATCTTCTGCCAGAACCTTGAGGTGAACTATGTCCCACGATCTGACACTATCTTCTTTGGCACTCCATGAAAACACACGATTCTTGACATGTACAATTCTGCCAATTTGGATCCACTGTAGCTTTCTTTCACGGGGATGAAATTAGCTACCTTAGTCGGTCTGTCGATGATGACCCATATCGAATCATATCCCGATTGGGTCCTAGGCAGTCCCACTATGAAGTCCATACCTATTTCTTCCCATTTCCATTCAGGCACTTTGAGTGGTTGCAACAGTCCCGCGGGTCGTTGATGTTCTGCTTTCACCAACTGACATGTGTCACATAGGGCAACATGTTCCGCGACATCTCGCTTCATGCCATACCACCAATATCTGCTCTTTAGGTCATGGTACATCTTCGTACTCCTAGGATGAATGGATTAGTCGAAATCATGAGCCTCCTTCAAAATCAGTTCACGTATCTCCTTCACCTCAGGCACACAAATTCTTTTCCCATGCCACACCGTACCTTGTTCATCGTCTATGAACCCAGGAGATTTATTCTCTTTGATGAGTTCTCTGATTTCTTGTATCTTCTCATCATTCTTCTGACCTTTGCGTATGTATTGCTCCAATGTGGAGTCCACCTCCATGGCGATGGCCTCACCACTATTCACCAGACATAGATTGAGTTTTGCAATCTCCTCCTTCAACTTCGTAAGCGTGTCACTTAAGCTCAACATGTTGACATGCACCTTCCGGCTTAAAGCATCAGCCACGACGTTCGCTTTCCCAGGATGATAGTTGATGCCCACATCAAAGTCGTTGATTAGTTCCAACCATCTTCTTTGTTTGAGGTTGAGGTCTGGCTGTGTGAAAATGTACTTTAAGCTCTTATGATCTGTATATATCTCTGTCCTCTTTCCCATCAAGTAATGCTTCCAAAGCTTCAGTGCGTGGACCACTGCGGCGAGCTCTAGGTCATGCGTGGGATAGTTCTGTACTTTGCCCAAAGTTTAAAATAACTTTAGTTAGCTCTAGGCTACAGAAAATCATTAACAATCAAAGTACATCTTTCAATCAGCAACATTTTAACATGTATCTAGCCTGTTCTCTCTATGTCATGGTACAGTGAACAAGTGGTACTCACTGACCGTGAGGGACGGTGATTATAACTGATTTACACCTGAAGGGTTACCCGAACAACCCGTCACGTACGCCCCTACTCAATGTTGCCTACAGCAACCATCACGGACGCTGTACACAACTAACTTTCACCCGTTAGCAAAATATTGAACCGGTCCTATCGTCCTGAGCAAGAGGTCTCTGCACGCGTATCTCAATGCCGCCAGCCGATTTACACCTCAAGCTCTCAACCTACCCTCTGAACGACAGGCAATGCCTCAATACCCAGCTATCCGAGTTACATCGGTTTCCCGGTTCCCATATAGCCGGTAGGTCTTCGGTACTGTTCTAGCTTGTTCAACAGGCCCGCACACGGCTCGGTCCTCAATCGACACAAGCGGAGCTATAGCACACAGGCCCCAAAGTCCTGCTGCCCTTACTCACCGTTCGGTCTCATTTTTCTCGCCATTTATTTCATTTTCTATCTCTACCCGAGCGATGTGCCTCTAGCCTATTCTCACAAGTAGTTCCAACTACTCGACTTGTACCGAACCCTACTCTATCTTAGCATTGCAGTGGCTAACGAGGTTTTCAATCTTAATCCCAACCCATGGTTTTCTTGGCTATGCATTTGGGTTTCAAACAAGACTCTAATGCAAGAAATAAATGGTACTCAAAGGAAGTTCTCAAAACAATAAAAGTTTGTAAATAGGTTAATGCAAACCGGAGCTTGCCTTGCTTCTCTTGGTCGTAGGCTAGCTGCTCTTCCGGAGTTACGAAGTCTAAGATTTCGGGTTCCTCCTCAACCTTAGCGACTACATGAGATAACAAGTATATGTATCAATTTAAATGCATTTGAATTGAATTTAAACTTGTGAAGACAATAAGTCCCACTAGACAGACCCAATGACTCTGAAATTTTTACTGTGGTCTGGTTACAACCTAAGCAGAGACTTGGCAAAGTTTTATTTGCAGCAAAGCTCATTTGAGCTCTCCACAAATAATTATGTACTTGACCTTAATTAGAGCTCTTAGGGTGTTCTAGGGATTTTCATGGAGCAATCCATGACTTCCTGAAAACTAGATTTTCAGAGGGTTATAATGGAGTTGGTCTCACTTAATTTGAAGGTTCCTAGCTAAAGATATGAGCTAAACAATTTCAGAGAAATTCTGAAAATGTTTCTGAACATTTTCCATTTTCTCTGGAACAGTTTCATTAATTTCCTCATTAGGTGGATCAAAATAGCCAAAATGGATCTGAAATTTTTATTTTAGCTCAGGGATATTTTGGTGAACAACCCAGCAAAATTTCAGAATTTTCCTCCAAAGGGTTCTCCACTTAAAATTCTAAACAGTTTAAATTTTGAAGAATTAATTATAGAGAAATAGGGATATTCATGAAGTGAAACTTGATTTTATGGAAAGTACTCAGTGAGCGGAATCCAAAAAAATTTGGTTCACTTGATTTGGAGTTTCCTAGCCAAAGTTATGAGGATTTGAAGTTTGAACTACATCTGAAAATCGGGAAAAGTTCAAATCACTGCGCATGGGACCAGGGGCTACGTGTCAGCTCCTCATCAGTTGACACACGCGGCTACTGAGTCCTTCGCGCGCAGCCGCACCCAATCCTTGCCACAGCATATCCCGGTTTTAAAATATCTGCCGCTGACAGCGGGGACCCACCCTTTCGTCTTCCTCCCACCGGTTCCCAGCACGCGCCCGCGCTCTCCGCTCGCCGGAGCAGGCTGTAGCTCGCCGGCCGGCCATTCCCGGCCACTGTCCGAGCTAAAACTCGCTGCCAGTGTGTTTAGGACCCCGGGGAACACGATGGTGAGGTGCTTTGGGACTGCCGATGACCAGAAGGTGGCCGGCGACGTGCAGCGGCATCTGTTGAGGTTCGGCAGCGTCGGCTGGGAGTTCTACCCCACCAAAACCTGTACCGACGAGCTCTGCAGCACCAGTGCACTTCTAGGAATCTCGACCAGGCCTCAAAGGTGTTCAAAAATGGCGGAAAGTTGGTCGGCACTGTGTGACTGATTGTGCCCGGCATGAACGCCTTAGATCGAGCTCCAAATCCGTCGCTCCTAGTCGGTTTCATGCAACGGATGCTAAAAGCAAAATGATCACCGGCTAGTCCAGTGTCTATGTGCAAGATTTGATAACCTAAGGAGGATCAGAGAGCGGAAATTTGAAGAAACCGTACCGGAAGCTCGGGTTGAGGCCGCCGGAGCAAAATTTGGAAATTCCCGGTCGATGCTTCAAGGTTTGCTCCAAGAATTGGAGGAGAGCAGCACCAACCTAGCACACTCCCGTGGCCTGGATCGCTTGACCGGGAGAACCCCTGTGGAGGGCTGTCCATGATCACCCGATCGTCGGCTGTTGTTTGGTTGCCGCTGTGGCGGTCGTTTTCGGGCAAGGAAGGCCGGAACTTGCTTGTTTCCAGGTCGGGGAGGTGTGTGCGGAGCTCCGGGCAGTGTTTAGCAGCTCTGGGAGGAGAGGGCGTGGGTGTTTCATCATTCTCTTGATCAGTCCGAGCAGCGGAGGGAAGAGCTTTGGCTCAGTGTTCGCGCGAGAGAAAAGCAGATGAGGGTGGCTTCGGCAGAGGCGAGGAGCGCCTTAAGAAGCTATCAGAACCACCGACCTGCACCCGTGCGTGGGCAAGCAGCTGGTGGCACGGAGGCTCCCCCTCAGTGGCGCCCTCGGAGGAAGCCCGAAGACCCGAGTGCTGAAATTTCAGTCGGTTGAGTTTGATTCAGTGGCTGACATGTGGGTCCCATCTCCCTTTTAACCTCTGAACATAACTCCCTCTTACTGTTATAAACAGTAATCCCCCTTATACCCATGGTGATTTGAATTATCTACCCCTGAGCCATTTGAATGTGGTAGAATTCAAATTGGTTTGTGTTTGACTAAATTTCAGCACATATGCAGTTTGAAATTCAAATAAAGTTTGAATTTGCTAAACTTAGCTCATGTAAAGATCAACTCCAAATGGAGTGAAAATTGGTATGTGAGCTCACAAAAATGTGCTGAATAAGAATATTCCTCCCACTTTTGAATTCATGGGAGAAAAACAGTTTGAATTTGAATTTGAGTTCAAACCACCCTCTTTCTAGCTATACCCAAAAGGACTTCAAAAAGGTTCTGAATTTGGGTGAAACTTGGCATGGACATTCCTAGCAAGGTGTTGGAGTTTTTCATATGCTCAGCCCCTAGATGATGCATGTGGGAAATGCCACTTTTGCATTTTGTGAGTTTATTCTCTAATGAGCATGTTGATGGTGGTTACTTGCTCTTCAAATGTGTTGATCAAGTTTCAGAAGGTTGTGTGTGGTGATGAACACTTTAAATATGTGCCAAACTTAGGCCCTTACACACCGACGGTTGTGTACTGGTATAATGGAGGTTCTGCAGTCGCCGACGGGTGACGAAATCACCAACTTTTGGGTAAAGTGGTGCCACCTCTGCAGAGTGTAAAACTATCATGATAGCTGTGCTTCCGGTCACAAGCATCTGGCCAACTTCCATGATTAGAGGGAAAACTTAGGATGGTTATTCGGTATGGTTATGGTATGGTCACTGGGATTGGTTTTGGGACTGTTTTGAGTCATGACAATGAGTTTGGTTTTGGCTATATGAATATGAGATGGTTATGAATATTTATGAGCATGAGATGAACTTGAGAAAGATTAATGGCTGGATGAGGCTTGATAAATGGTGAATTATGATGAAAGAATATTGCTGTTTTACTTGGTTATATTGGGATTAAATTCATCTAGAGATAGTTGTTGTTTTTACAATGTTTATGAAATAAAATTTGCTTGCTGCAATGAGCCTTTTTATTTCATACCTTGTTGAAAGCTGTCATACTTTTCCCGCACTTGCTGAGTACGACATGTACTCACCCTTGCATTCTCACAGATACATCAGCTACAGGAGAAGAGTACTTTGAGGAACATGTGGAGTAATAGGTGTGCACACTACCATCAACATGCATGTGGAGTTGAAGTTGGAGCCTGCTGTCTTAGTCATTTTCCGCTGTCGTTTAGAGACTTCCACTGCAAGAATAAGTTAGAGATTCATGAGTGAGACTTTGAGTCATTGTAATAAAGTACTTAAACACTATTTATTCGTGGTTATATTCTGAATTCAGTTTATGGATTACATGTGTATGTGTGATGAACATCCTGGGCACACATATGCATTCACTTGGTTCTATTTTTGGAACCGGGTGTCACAGATTGGTATCAGAGCCACGTTGACCGTAGGACGCAAGCCTAGGTAGAATGTACACTCTAAAATACATAGGCACACCCCTCTAAACCGCTATTTTCGAAAATTGCTTGCTGCTGCACTTTACTTGTCAATTCATCCACCGCAAAGTGCTATTTTCAGCTCCTCTTTTCTCTTCTTTTGGACAGCAACACTTTTGCTTTCTTGCTCCATAGCTTCTGAATTTTTGGAGTTATTTCTCCCTTCTCTAAAGTTTCTCATGTCTTATTTAAATATGCTGGTGATTAGGAGCACAGCACGCATAAGGACTCGTCCACCACCACGTGGGAGTGCACTTAACCCCATTGACGTGTCCGATGGACCATATTTGGAGGAGGTGAAGACGGAACCTAATGATGATAAGGAAGTCAATAGCTCTATGCATGAGGAAGAGGACCCAGAAGAGGTAGAACCATTCGAAGACGATATGGAGGATGATCCACAAGAACGGCATTGGTACGCACCTCAGGAGGAGTTTCACGCGGGCTTACACCCCGTGGAGCCTCATGAAGCTATGATGGGAGGAGGTGAACCCGAGGAGGACCCACCCCTTGCTGAGACCAATAATGAAGGTGATGAATGGTCCAACCATTCAGTTCAAGAATTCCGGTCCGACGGAATGGAAGGAGGACATATATCTAGGGAGCTCAAAGAATTTCTAGATTGCTGCATCTTATACCCGGAATATCTTCTCAAGAAAGTCCCTCGTCTTGGACATGAAGAGTGGAAGGCTGATGTAACCATCCTATCAAATGGTACGGTTGTCACTCGGCACTTCACACCCACATGGAGAGTTACAAGGGCAGAAGCTATAGATGATGCTGCATGGGATGCACTCACCGAACTGTGCTACGCCTTCCGTGAGCAGCTTGAGAACACTACGTTTGAGCTGCACCCATATCGGAAGAGTGGTACAAGGGGGATCATTGGATCCCATGTAACAGCTCTTTCCAACCCACAAGCTGCTGACAAGTCTCAGAGGTTGCTCGTGGAGTTTGGAAACCGCTATGCAAGCGCACAAGAAGAGATCCGTTACCTTCACAAGAAGCTGTATTTGCTGGAGAAACAAGAGGAGACTCGTGCCAACGCGGGAGCAAATGGAGCACCAGCATCATCTAACCCTACATGGACTGCCGACTCACCATGGCGTGCGCCCATGTATGGACCACCCATGTCACACGGCGAGAACAGCACCGGTTCACATGATTAAGTTTAGGATTCCCATTGAATAAGCTGTAATAGGAATGTTAAGATCGTAGTAGCTTGAATAAGAGTGGTGTGCTGAGATTTTTGTGATGATTGCTTGTGTTTGTGTGATGGTGTGAGTTGTAGGATGCTTCGGCCAATGCCCACATCCGCACATAGTGGAGAGATGTGAGACGCTTCGGCACGTGTTCACATCCTCGTATAGGCTGATATTAATAAAAAGAGATACTTAGTTCATACACCTTGATGCATATAGTTGAGAAATCGCTTCATTCAAATCTGAATTCTAGCTCCTACAAATATAATATGTACGAAAGTAAGCCTCAAAATAAGGGGGTTAGACTTTCTTGCCAACCTTAACGTCTTGGATTCCCAAGGGATTGACATAATACTTGGAATGGATTGGGTAAACAAGCACAACGGAGTGATTCAATGTGCTCAGAGGATTGTGCAGTTGACGAGTGAGCACGATACTCGTATTGAGTTTGAGGCAGCCCAACCTATAACGGAGAAAGCAGTGCTTAACCACATCGAAGAAGCGACATTGGAAAGCATTCCAGTGGTTCAAGAATATTCAGATGTGTTCCCAGAAGAACTTCCAGGTATGCCACCTGACCGGGACATTGAATTTGCTATTGATTTAGTATCCGGAACTGCACCTATAGTGAAAAGGCCGTATAGGATGCCCGCTAATGAATTAGTGGAGCTCAAGAAACAAATTTAGGAGCAGCTAGAAAAGGGTTTCATACGCCCAATCTCATCACCGTGGGGAGCCCCCGTGCTCTTTGTGGACAAGAAAAATGGGACCCAAAGGATGGGTGTGGACTATAGGTCTCTCAACAAGGTGACGATCAAGAATAAATATCCACTGCCCCATATAGAGGACCTGTTCGACCAAATGAAAGGTGCCCAAATTTTCTCCAAGATTGATCTTCGGTCGGGTGAAGATTAAGCCCTCCAATATACCCAAGAGTGCATTTTGAACACGGTATGGTTCGTATGAATATACTGTTATGTCTTTAAGGTTAACAAATGCACCCGCATACTTTATGTACCTCATTTATGAGGTCTTCATGGAGTACATGGACAAGTTCGTCATGGTTTTCATCGATGATATCATGGTGTATTCAAAAAGTGAGGAAGAACATGAAGAACACTTGAGATTGACATTGCAGAAACTGTGAGAGCATCAATTGTATGCCAAGTTCAGCAAGTGTCAATTTTGGCTAAAGGAGATATCATTCCTAGGCCACATCATCTCCGAGGGAGGAGTATCAGTTGATCTCGGAAAAGTGGGAGACGTTTTAAAGTGGAACCAACCGCAGAATGTGAGAGATATTCGGAGTTTCCTTGGGATGGCTGGATACTACCGCTGGTTCATCAAGGATTTCTCCAAAATAGCAAAGCCTATGACTGAATTGATAATAAAGGGAAAAACATTTCAGTGGACACCAGCGTGTCAATAAAGCTTTGAGGAGCTCAAGAAGAGATTAACCACAGCGCCGGTTTTGGTATTGCCGGACGTGAGAAAAAGCTTCGACATATATTATGAGGCATCAAGACAAGGGCTTGGATGTGTGCTCATGCAAGAAGGACAAGTGGTAGCCTATGCGTCGAGACAACTAAAGAAACATGAGCTGAATTATCCGACACATGACTTGGAACTTGCAGCCATGGTACATGCCTTGAAGATTTGGAGGCATCATATCCTTGGCCACCGATGTGAGATCTACACGGATCACAAAAGCCTCAAGTATATATTCATGCAAACAGATCTGAATTTGAGGCAACGTCGATGGTTGGAACTCATCAAGGATTATGATGTTGGAATCAACTATCGCCCCGGAAAGGCCAATGTAGTAGCTGATGCGTTGAGACGAAAGGGGCATGTCACCAACTCACGGTTCGGGTGCTGCCACCCGAGTTGCGCAAGGAGTTCAAACGGTTACATCTCGGGTTCTTGAATGAGATGGAAGTGATAGAACTGAACTCTTCACTGGAACAAGAGATACGAGATGGCCAAGCAACGGATGAGGAAATCAAGGAAATAATCTGGCAAGGCATAGAAACGGATTTCAAGGAAGACGAGAAAGGCACGCTTTGGTTAGGGAAAAGGATTTGTGTGCCTAATGTGAAGCACATCCGTGACACGATATTAAAGGAGGCACATGACTCACCTTATTCCATACATCCCGGCTGTACAAAAATGTACAAGGACCTGAAAACTTGCTATTGGTGGGATGGTATGAAAAGGGACATAGCTGAATATGTTGCCTTATGCGATACATGCCAACGGGTGAAGGCCGAACATCAAAGACCCGTTGGACTGTTGCAGCCATTGAAAGTATCCAAGTGGAAGTGGGAAGACATCAGCATGGATTTCATCATCGGATTGCCACGTACTCAATCTGGTTACGACTCTATTTGGGTTATCGTGGACCGATTGACAAAAACAGCCCATTTCCTTCCTGTTAAAACCAAGTACAGCGTTGCACAACTAGCCGAGCTGTATATGGAGCAAATCGTGTGTCGCCATGGAGTTCCAAAGAAGATAGTTTCAGATCGGGGTTCTCAATTTATATCTAGGTTCTGGAAGAAGCTGCATGAAGCCATGGGTACATGACTGAATTTCAGCTCCGCTTATCACCCGCAAACCAACGGGTAAACTGACAGGACAAATAAAATTTTGGAAGACATGTTGAGAGATTGCGCCTTGAAACATGGGCGTAGATGGGATAGGAGCTTGCCCTATGCTGAATTCTCATACAACAACAGCTACCAAGCCTGCTTGAAAACGTCACCTTTCGAAGCATTGTATGGTAGACGGTGTAGAACGCCGCTGTTCTGGAATGAGACCGGAGAGAGCCAAGTGTTTGGATCCAAAGTGCTGCAAGACGCCGAGAAGCAAGTCCAAACGATACGAGAAAACTTGAAGACCGCTCAGTCACGACAAAAGGGTTATGCGGACAATAGGCGAAGAAGATTGACCTTCGAAGTGGGAGACTTCGTGTATCTTAAGGTATCGCCTATCCGAGGCCAATGACGGTTCAACGTCAAAGGCAAGTTAGCACCTTGCTACATCGGGCCATTCAAGATTTTGGGAAAGCGAGGAGAAGTAGCCTATCAACTAGAGCTGCCAACGCACCTCTCCGACGTGCACGACGTGTTTCACGTATCCCAACTCAAGAAGTGCTTAAGAGTACCAGAAGAACAAGTACTGATGGATGAGGTCGAGCTTCAAGAGGATCTGACCTACGCGGAGCACCCCGTCAAAATTTTGGACATGAAGGAAAGGGTCACGAGGAACAAAGTGATCCGTTGGTGCAAGGTACAGTGGAGCCACCACACGGAAGCCGAAACTACATGGGAGCGTGAGGAAGATCTCAAGGCAGAATTCTCTCATCTATTCTCCAATCTATCGAATGTTCAGGGCGAGATTCAGTTTAAGGGGGGTAGGTTTGTAACACCCTCAAATTCTTTTACATGCATTGCATACATTTTTCATGTAGAGAAACATTATAAAAGAAGTAGAAATGGAGAAAGATCTATAGAAATGGAGAAAGAACTATAGAAATGGAGAAAGAACCATAGAAATGGAGAAGAAACCATAGAAATGGAGAAAGAACCATAGAAATGGAGGGGGGAACCATAGAAATGGAGGAAAAACCACAGAAATGGAGAAGGGATTATAGAAATGGAGAATGGGGCATAGAAATGGAGAAGGGCAATGTAGAAATGGAGAATGGGGCATAAAAATGGAGAAGGGCAATGTAGAAATGGAGAATGGGACATAGAAATGGATAGGGGAATGTAGAAATGGAGAATGAGACATAGAAATGGAGAGGGGAATGTAGAAATGGAGCAAGTGACATAGAAATGGTGAGGAATGGGAAAAAGATAGCTGAAATGAGCCATTCACAAATTTCCCCAAATTTCCTCCAAAATATCTAAATTACCCAATTCCCAAAAAGGGGAATTTTCCCCACATTTTGGAGATAAAATTCCCAAGGCTGCCGCACCACAACAGATAAGTTTGTTAAGATCCAAAAAAAATTTGAATAGGACTCTTATTTGAGCTCCAATTGGAGTAGGACTTTCCCTTTTTCCCCATTATAAATATAACCCCACCCCCTGACTGAAATCCTCTCTATTTTGGACGTCCCCCCTGCTGCCAATCCCCCTTCCTTGCTGCCAAGTCGCCAAGTTCCCCCCTTGCCGGAATTTGGCCGCCGTCGAGCCCCGTCACGCCTCGCCGTCGCCGGAGAAGAAGCCTGACGATCTGTCCTGCCCTAATCTTCCATAGAAAAATTCCACGCTGCTGCCATAGCTAGGAGGAAGACCCTGCTACCAAAAGGAAGTGAGGTAGGTCTTCATTACCCATCTTACGACATCGCTGCTGTTTCTACGCATCCGTTCTCTTCACCCCCTTCGAGCAGAAACTTTTACGTGTGGACAGATCGTGTTTTGATCAATTTTTGATGGTGGAATTGATCTAGATCTTGAGTCAAGATCATCACCACATCCACACTTGATCCCTACACCCTTGTTCATCATAAAACCCCATGAAAGCCCGTTAAAACATGCAAAAACACGTACAAACTGGATTAATAGAACTGCACCATAGGATTTGCATTTATCTACCCCATTGCATCTTGAGTAAAGTTTGTGCATGATGATTGATTGCTGTAAATTTAGTATGTGCGTGGTCGTGAGTAGAAGGACAAGCTCAAGAGGCCATCTACGAGGATCGACAGCACCAAGACTTTGAGACGCTCGAACAACAAGAACCATGGGAGCAAGGCAAGTGCCCCTTGACCATATTGATCCCATGTTTTGAAACTGTTTTATTTGCGAAAACTCGTGGAACATGTGGAGTCCTAGGCGTGCATGGGACACCCTTTTTATAGGAATTTACTAGTTTTATTAACCATCCTTGTCGCCGGGAAAGTTGATGAGTCGGGTATGGTTAACAAAACTAGTAAACTCCTATAAACTCGTTGAACATGTGGAGTACTTCGAGGAACATGTGGAGTACAGGGCGTGCGCACTACCGTCAACATGCCTGTGGAGTTGAAGTTGGAGCCTGCTGTCTTAGTCATTTTTGCGCTGTCGTTTAGAGACTTCCGCTGCAAGAATAAGTTAGAGATTCATTAGTGAGACTTTGAGTCATTGTAATAAAGTATTTAAACACTATTTATTCGTGGTTATATTCTGAATTCAGTTTGTGGATTACATGTGTATGTGTGATGAACATCCTGGGCACACATGCATTCACTTGGTTCTATTTTCAGAACTGGGTGTCACATTTTCAAAGATCGCTAAACTAATGACGGAGTTGCTTAAAAAGGGGAGTAAATATGTTTGGAATGCAGCATGTGAAGAAACTTTCCAAACCTTAGTGCAGCATCTCACAACAGCCCTAATTCTAGCTCAGCTGGATACGACGAAGCCATTCGACGTATATTGCGATGCATCCGTTATTGGGCTTGGCTGCATGTGGATGCAAGACAGACGTGTGGTTGCATATGGATCACGACAACTCAAGGATCATGAGCAGCATTATCCAACTCATGATCTTGAGCTCGCTGCGGTGGTCCTTGGCTTGAAGTTGTGGAGGCATTACTTACTATGGAACCTAGTACATATCTACACCGACCACAAGAGTTTGAAGTACATATTCACTCAAAAAGAGTTGAATATGCGACCATGGAGATGGTTAGAGATAATCAAGGATTATTAGATTGAGATCCATTATCATTGGCGCAAGGAAAATGTGGTTGCGGATGCACATAACTGAAATCTCATGTCCATAATCTAACCATCGCGCCGATAGAAGAGGAAGAACCAAGTCCGTACTCGGTTCCATATGGAGCTCTGTATAATCTTGCTCTCAGACCCACAATAAGAGAGGAGATTATGAAAGCTCAAGCGCAAGACAAAGGCATGTCTCATATTAGGAGAAGGATGGAGCACGGGGAAATGAAATGCTTCCGGAAGGATGATGAGGGAACCTATGGTTCAAAGACTGGATAGTTGTACCCTGTGATATGATATTGTGAAAGAAAATTTTGGATGAGGCTCACTTATCCAAAATTTTTATTCATCCGGGTAGTAACAAGATGTACAAAGAATTAAAGACAAAATTCTAGTGGACTCAGATGAAGCGAGGTATTGCAAAGCACGTGTCCGAATGCGACATGTGTCGGCGAGTTAAAGCAGACCATATGAAGAAGGCAGGAACATTGACACCACTAAGTATTCCAATATGAAAGTGGGAGGACATTTTCATGGATTTCATTGTTGGATTACCTCTCACACACTGCTACAAAAAGCATTTTCACAGGCGCCTCCCATTTCTTGTATAGGCGGTCCATTTTAAAAAATGCCTGTGATGTCCAATGAAGAAAAAACCGCCTGTGATAATTTAGTATCACATGTGGTCTTTAAAGAAGAACCGCCCGTGAAAACATCTAGATTTTCAAAGGCGGACTTAATTACAAACCTCCTGTAAAAATGGACAATATCTCAAGTGGTTTTAATTAAAAAAAGACCTATGAAAATAGACTTGTTAGCACATGTAGTTCCTATAGAAAACTGCCTGTCATAATGGACAATATCAAAGGCGGTTTTACTTCACGGACCGCCTGAGAAAATACACTTGTGAAAGTGTTTGGAACCGCCTGCAATATTGTAGTTATCACATGTGGTTCCGTATACCGACCGTCTGTGAAAAAAATGTATATATATCCTATACGGATTCTGTTCGAGCACGGCTGAGCTAGCTACAGCCACGAGGACGATATTTTTCCAAAATTTGGAGGGGGGTTTGTTTACAAATATTTTTTAAAGGTATGTCTCCTTATTGTTATTCTATGATTTTGCTTTGTTTTCCCCTACTTTTTGATACGATTTAAGGCCTCAAATTTGTAATTTACATTCTGCACAAAATTTCCTGTATTTTTTAGATCTGGACAAGGATACGAGTTAAATTAGAGATTGTATCAAAGATTTGTCTCTCCATAAGGAAAACAAATGATTTTGCTTCTTTTTCTCCTTTGGGTGCAATTTCAGGTCTTAGTTTTTGAATTTAGGTTCTGCACAGATTTTTAAGGATTTGGAAGATTTGGAATTAGAATTAAGCTAAATTTAGAATCTTTTCAAAGATTTTTGTCTCCAAAGGGCATGTCTTGCTACACTGTATATATCCTACATTTTCAAATTTTTATTTATGCTACGTTGTATATATCATACATTGTATAGTCTGATGTAGAAGATGAACCGAGCGTGGATGTACAATATGTCAAGACCTGATCCTACGTACATTCAAAATGTTGCAAGCTTTATTGAAACGTCCAAGAGACATACGAAGATGCAAAAGATAGATGATATATTATATGCTTGTATCGACTGTGAAAGCAAGATTGCTTGGATAGATACTATAGCAATCCAATCACATTTTGTGAAAAGAGGTTTTAAGAAAAACTACACGATATAGACAGAGCATGGTGAGTTAGATAACCATGAAGTGGATAATGATGACGAGAAAGGTGTCAGATATTCGGATGGAAATAATGCTCATATCGATTACGGTCGTGACAATCATGATGATGACGACGATGATGAGTTTGATTGTGAGGAGATGTTGCGTCACATTGAACCACATGTGTTGATTTCTATGGGAAAAGTAAAGGTTTAAGTAAAATAGAGACATTACAAAGTGCGTCAAAGGAGCTTTTATATGATGAATCAAAGGGTTGTGATAAAGAGTTTACTACTTGCGTGCAGTCCTAGAACTACTAAAGTTGAAGGCCATCCACGAATGGTCCGATTGTACTTTTATTGATCTTTTAAATCTTCTGGCAGAAATTCTTCTAAATCCCAATAAACTGCCTAGAAGCACTTATAAAGCGAAGAAGCTTCTATATCCGATGTCGCTAGGTGTGACAAAAATACACGCTTGTCCGAACCATTGTATTCTATTTTGTAAAGAGCATGAGCTCGCAACGAGATGCCCTATCGACGGTGTCAGTAGATACAAGAAGGACTAAATCACCAGTATGTTACCAACATGAATAAGAAAAAGAAAAATAAGAAGAGTTCTATTTGCCCTGAGAGTGAAGATGATACTTCCGACGATGCAGGCGGGAAGAATAAGAGAAAAATTCTTGCCTTGGTGATGTGGTATCTTCCCGTAATTGATAGCTTGAAGTGTTTGTTCTCAAACCCTAGGAAGCCCAACTTATGTGTTGGCATTCTGAGCAGCGCACGAAGAATGACAAACAGATCCGACACCCTGGTGATGCAACATAATGGAAAAATTTTGATATTCAGTATCCAGACTTTGCAAAGGAAATAAAAAATGTAAGGTTTGCTTTGGGTACAGATGGAATGAATCTGTTTGGTGAAAAAAGGAGCATACACAACACATGGCCCGTGGTCTTAACGATGTACAACCTACTGACCTGGTTGTGTCACAAGAGGAAGTACATTTTGCTATCTATTCTTATCCAAGGTCCAAAAGAAGCTAGCATCGAAATTGATGTGTTCCTGGAACCTCTAATGGAGGATGTGGTGAAGTTGTGGAATGAAGGGGTACGTTCATGGGACGAGTACAAGCAGGGGTATTTCACGCTAAGAGCAATGATATTCGTTACCGTGCATGATTATCCCAGATTGTTTACATTATCAGGACAAATAAAAAGGGAAGAAAGGTTGTGTAAGGTGCGTGGATGGGACTGAATTTTTGTACCTCACTTCATCCAGAAAGACGGTGTACATGAGACACTGGCAGTTCTTGACAGATACACACAAGTACAGGAAGATGAAATAACAATTTGATAACACAATCGAAAAAGATACTGCACCAAAACCTTATAGTGGAAAACTCGTGTTCGAAATAGTCAAGAACATTCAGATTGCTTTTGGTAAGGGCAAAAAATGTAAAGGAACAAAGAGAAAGAAAACTACATCTTTGGGTGATACAACTGACATGGGTTTCAAGAAACAATCAATTTTTTCGAGTATCTTCCATACTGGAAGAACCTGGAAATTTGCCATAGTATTGATTTGATGCAGGTTACAAAGAAAGTATTTGACAACATCATTGGAACCTTGCTGGACATGGCGAGGAAAACAAAGGACTGATTAAAATCACGTATGGACCTAGTAAATCTTGATATGAGACCAGACTTCACCCGGTAGAAAAAGCCAACAAGAAGCATTACCTTCCCCCAGCGAGCTACAACTTGACACTACAGGAGAAAAAGGCAATTTGTGGATGCTTACGTGGCGGAAGAAAGGTTGTGTAAGATACGTGGGTGGAACTGGTTTCCTATTCCTCACTTCATCCAGAAAGTTGGCATACATGAGACACCGACAGTTCTTGACAGATACATACAAGTACAGAAAGATGAAAAAACAATTTAATAACAAAACTAAAAAAGGTACTGCACCAAAACCTTATAGTTGAAAACTCGTGGTCAAAATGGTAAGGTTCAGGTTGTTTCCGGTAAGAAAAAAATAAAGGTACAAAGAGAAAGAAAAATATACCTTTGGCTGACACAACTGACACGGCTTTTAAAAAACAATCGATTTTTTTCAAGTATCTTCCATACTAGAAGGACCTAGAAATTTGCCACAGTATTGATTTGATGCACGTTACAAAAAATATATTTGACAGCATAATTGGAAGCTATTTGGATATGCCGAGGGAAACGAAGGACGGATTAAAATCAACTATGGACCTAGTAAATCTTGACATCAGACCAGACCTTCACCCAATAGAAAAAGGCTACGAGAAGCATTACCTTCTCCCATCTAGCTACAACTTGACACTACAAGAGAAAAAGCAATTTGTGAATGCTTGTGTGGGGTCAAAGTGCCCACGGGTTTCTCATCCAATATCAGCAAACTAGTCTCGATGGAAGACTTGTCTCTATTTGGCTACAATTCTCACGACTGTCATATAATGATGACAGTTTTCCTCGCCATTGCAATAAGGGTCATCAAACTAGTGCATATAAAAGCCGTGATCACACATTTGTGTTACTTCTTCAATGCAGTATCGCAAAAGGTGATATCTTATGAAGACTTAGACTATCTGAAAACGTACATCATCGAGACTGTGCAGGCTTGAGATGTGTTTCCCACCATCCTTTTTTGATATGCAGGTACACCTAATCATACATCTCGTGGACCAGATTAAAGCATCGGGGCCACTATATTTACATCATATGTTTCCATTGGAGCGATACTTAGCAGTATTAATAGGTTATGTGCGGAATCGTGCTCACCCAGAAGGTTCAATTATGGAAGGCTACACTACGGAAGATGTGATTGAGGGTTGCGCTGATTATAGCAGAGATGGAAAACAGAGGGGTGTGCCTATACCTGTACATGAGGGTAGACTATGCGGGAGAGGCAAAGTGGGTAGAAAAACATTCATCATTCAGGATTACAATTAGTATATTATGCACATTCCGATGTACTACAACAGCTCGCAATAGCTGAGCCGTACATTGGCGAACACCAAATTGAGCTTTGCAGAGAAAACTAAAGCCGCGGAGAGGAGTGGATCATGAGATAGCACAGAAGTCATTACACTGAATGGTTAATGGATAAAATATACCATACGGAGGCTCTATAGAAGAGGCGAAAATAAAGAAGTTAGCTTCTGACCCATACGCTTTGGTGACATCATGGCAAGCATATGACATCAATTTGTACACATTTTACACTAATGCAAAAGACAATAAGAGTGTTGCACAAAATAGTGGAATTCGTATAGAGGCTTATGATCCACTAGGGCAGTAGGCCACATATTTTGGGTTCATAAAGGAAATATGGGAAACTCGATTATGGCGAAAAAATGCAAATACCCGTGTTTAAGTGCCAATGGGTCAAACAGCCTGATGGTGTGAAAGTGAACAACTACGGGCTCACACTGGTAGTCCTAACGAGAGTGGGCTATAAATATGACCCGTGGGTTCTCGCCGATCGCATTGCATAAGTTTTTTATGTACAAGATCCAGGAACTCAGAAGATTCACGTAGTTGTTTCTGTAAAGCAAAATACTATTAGAGTTGAGAATGTCAGAGATAATAAAGAGGAATATAATCAATATGAAGAGATGTCCCTCGTCATTGGTCCAGAAAACATCAAGCTCATTAATTAAAAAAGATTTGAAACCCTACATGCAAGATGTCAATGCAGGAAAATTGTATGAAATAAATTTGACAAATATTGTATATATTTTTAATACTGAACGTAGTGTAATAAAGCAGTGTAATGTTGAATGGATTATGTTTTCATAATCATTTTCTTTTATGAGATTTGTTTTTGTATGTATAAAACCTTGTTATATGCAACAAAGAACTGTTTACTATTCTAAGTTTATGTGAACTTATGACATAATTGTGATTTTAAAAAAAAATGTGCAACAACAGAGACAGCCAGGACCAACAGAGTATCGACGTGAAGCACTGCAAGCAAGCCAGCGAGGCCCAGCCGCACAACAAGCACATGGGAGAACAGAGAGTACTGGAGAATCGAGTGGTGACAGTTCAATTGAGTTCGGTGCAACATAGGAATCCAAGCTTATAAGATAGATAAGGGCGAGTTAGGAACCCGAGGTGGTACTAATCCCACCTCCAATATCACAGGCGGTTCTTTTTTAAAACCGTCTGTGAGAACAGTACTTCACAGGCAGCCAAACTAAACGCCGCCTGTGAAAACATCAATTCGCAGGCAGCGATTATTATGAACCGCCTGTAAAGATGTCTGCGCCAGTTTGGAAACTTTTGTCTCACATCGAAATGTTGAGGGCGTTCTACCAGACTTATAAGGCGAGGCACACTTGTTCTTTTCAAATATTATGGTTGGGTACCCTGATATTATGTTATCCAGAACCTTATAACTTATTATGAGGGTCCCCAACCATAATACTCCGGAATCGATTTTTTTTATTTTGCTAAGAACATCTGAAACAAAAAAAAAATTTGGTTCAAATTAAGCTTCACAAGTGTCTCTAAAACAACCCCCTATGAACATAAATTCCTTCCTATCAAATTCAAATATTTTAACTGAAGTTCAAATTATTCCCTACTATGTATAATTGTGATTTTAAAATTTTTAGTCCACGGCAAGGGAAGCAAGACCCAACAGAGCCACGAGTTCAATTTCGAATGGAGTTCCCTAATATGTATCATTGTGATTTTAAATAATTTGGGCAACAGCAGTGGCAGGCAGGTCCAACAGAGCCGCAAGTGCGCCAAGCACTGCAAGTAGGCCAGTCAGGCCCAGCCGCACAACAGCGCCACAGGCCCATGGGAGAACAGAGAGTACTAGAGTAGAACAGTGATAGTTCTAGTGAGTTCGGGAAAACACAGGCATCCAAGCCTATAAGATGGACGCGGGCGAGATAGGTACCCATGGTGGGACTAAATCCCAGTTTCACAGGCGATTCTAATGATACACCGCCTGTGAAAATAGCACTTCACATGCGGCCGCTTGTAAGGACCGCCTATGAAGATGTTGGGCTACGCGCAATAGCACGGTCTTTTCACAGGCGGTCCGTATTCAAAACCGCCTATGAAATATAGTGTTGTTTCACAGGCGGTTGTTAGTACAACCGACGAGCGGTTATTCTAACAGACGTCTGTGAAACTACACTTCAAAGGCAGTTTTACTAATGACGGCATGTGAAAATTGTTCATACAGCATACTCAGAATAGAATAATTAACTTTGTCCATATAGCAGAACATACAAAACAGGATAATTAACATTGTTCATATAGTACAACACGCAGAACAGGATAATTAACTTTTCTTAAAACATTCCAATTATAAGGTATAGACAAAATAAAGAACATGTGAATCAACCATAGTTTTTGACATGTAGCATACTTCAAAATAGTACAACAACAAGCAACAACAACATAGTGATATTGAAAAATTTTCATCTTAAATAACTAAACGATAGGCCTTCTTCCAGATGTTATTTTCTTTCAACTTCGAAGACCTATCCCCATCTTCTTCCTCAGGTTGAGTCGTTGGACGACAATCCATCTTCAGAATTGCTATTTCATGGAGAACATTATTAGCATTATAACAATATCATTTATGTCAGGGAATTTAAAATCAGAGTCATGTTAAAGAAGTACCCTTAGTATGTTTACGCTTGGCAAACTTTCCCTTGCTATCCCTTGTCTACTTCTGGGTTGTCTTGTCGCCTTTGAATCAAGGTTGCCTTGTGGCTCTTCGATCGTGATACCTGTTTGTTTAGCCTTGGATCTGGTGAAGATACGATGAGCCTTGCTAAACCACAATGAGGCAACTGTTTGTCTGAAGAAGACAATGTAAAAGTTTTAATTTTAATAGTCCTGACTTCTGTTTCTTTTCCTGATAAGCTGCACTTGAAAAGAAACCTGGTCCTGATCTTTAAACTGAACTTTTTTAGTATGCAACCAATAATCTACACAACCTGCAATCATCAAAGGCAGACGAGGGACAGAAGGAGCAGGCAAGTCTGAAGGAGGCAAGTCTGGAGGAGAGATTGATGCAACTTCTTTCTCTTTTCCTTTTGAATCATGCTCTGTCACAGGGGGTTCAGAGATAAGAACATGATCATATTTTCCTGGGTACCAATATTTTCTATAACACCCTCAAGTTCATATCCATGCATTTCATATATTTTTCATATAGAGAAACATTATAAAAGAAGTATAAATGGAGAGAGATGTAACACCAAAAACCTGTTAAAGAGTGGAATTTAAAATTTTTGGACGTAATGCATGTGGTGAAACGATTCAAACTCAAACTGGAATTCAAATTTGAATCAAAACAGAAAAGAAAAAGGAAAAAGAAAAACGGCCAGTGGGCCGAAACCTGCCTCAGCCGGCCCAACAGCCCGCGGCTGTTTCCCCCCTCCCTCTCTCTCTGACGTGCGGGGCCCGCGTGTCATCTTCCTCCCTCGTGCGCGCCCCCAACCGCCCCGATACTCCCGCGCCGATCGCCGTTGCCTCGTCCGATTTCCTCGCCCCAGAGCCACGATCTCCAGCCCACGCGTTGCGACACCATCTCAACCGACCTCGCCGCCCCTCCTCGTGCATTTAAACGCAAGAAAACCCGCAGGGTTCCCCTTACCCGCTCCATTTTTCTCTCCGGTGAGAACCGAGGCATCCTCGGCCGTTTTCTTTCGATCCTCGTCCGGTTTCTCCGATCTAACACGCGTGGCATGCTCCACCGCCGCCGGGGAGTCTTGCAGGTGAAAGAAACGACGTGTCTTGTGCTCTAACCGCCGCTCCAACGAGCACCGAGGGCCATTGCCGTACTTCGACGCCGCCGACCGACTTCCAGGGCCTCCGAGTGCGAGAAAACCACCGAGGTGTGGTCCCCTACCTCCCCTCTTCCGTTCTATGCCAAGAAATCCACGTTTTAGGAAGTGTAGACGAAAACCCGAAACTCTCCAATGAGATCGCCGCCGCGCGCCGCCGGGCAGCGCCGCCCGCACACGGCTAGGGCGACGTGGCCCTCTGTGGCCCGTCCATTTTAAATCGGGGGGATGAAAACAGAACCCCCGTGTACCCCTTCGCGATCTAATCTCAGCCCTCCATTTAAAATCCAACGGCCCACGTCAGCCCTGCGTTATAAAGGCTGGGAATCTTACGTGCTACCCCCTGGGGATCTCGGAAAACATGAGCTAGCCCCAGAAACTTCTGATCTAGCCCCTGGACCCTCAGTAATTCATGTAAATTCATTTAAAAATCAGTTTTAGCCCCTGGACTTAATAAGAATTAGGAATACCCCCCTGTTTTGCACACTTAGACCCCTGAAAATTTAGAAAATGAGAAATGGGGCCCCACTGCACTGTGAAATTGCACATCAGTCCCTGGGAAGTATTAATTTCAGGAAATTGAATATGTGAATAGGATTTAAATTTAAACATAGGTGTAAGTTCAGTTGAATTATTCTAACCCTTTGAAAATTGGTAGAAGAATCTGAGGTCTGAATTTAGAGGGGAAATAAACTTTTAAACTAAATGAGATTTGCTGTTTTGTAATTTATCTCTGAAATATACCCTTTAGGCATAAAACAAGTTTAAAATGTGGGAAAATGAATCTAAGTAACCAAAAAGGGGTAGGAAAAATTGGTAGAAATTCATTTTTAGACTAGAAAATAATTCTGAAAATGGGTAAAATAAATTTAAATTGATCCTCATCAGAGAGAAAGTCAAAAGATATTTTATTGGACATTTTAGATCAGAACACATTCTGTTTAGGAGATATCTTGTGCTATCTTAGTATTAAAGTTCACTTTTAGATATGGAAAATAAATATGAAAATATAGGAAAATAGGTATACCTAGTTAGAAAATGTCAAGTGAGGTCCCCAAATCCAAAACTTTAAATTAAGGTTTTGTAGCAGATCTGAAAACCTATTTGGAGTAGGAAGTTATCTTTTATACAAATTTTGTGACTAAGAAGTGTATTATTCAATATAGAAAGTTTGTTCAAATTGGAATTTCATATATAGTGTGCACTTAGGAATCTGAATATTAAATCTAGAAATAATATATATGTTTAAAAGTGCATGTAATGCTCAGAATCAACATATCTAGGGTAAACACAATACTTAAATATGTGTATGACTTTTGTATGTATACATGTGTGGTTTGCATGAGTGGAAATGTGGACTATGGCTTATGGAATGTTGTTTTCTTTTGCTATGTGTATTGGCATGAGTAGAACCAGCCCCAGAGCAGGTTCTCACCTTTCAAGATCAAGACTTTCCATTCCAGAGCAGCAGCAAGAAGGCAAGTGTCCTTGACCACTTGATCCTATACTAGGATGTGTAGTTAGAATTTAATTGCATTGTCAATTTGGAATATGATGCCCAAGCTAGGAAGTTTCCCTAGATTTTCATTATCTTACTTCCTTGTAGCCTGGGTTGGGATTTATTTTATTATGTCATTCATTTATATTACTTATGCTTAGCCATGGTTAGAATGGGATAAATGGGATATGATATCATCAACTTGTTCACCTTAACCTTGAATGAGATATTATGAATTATGTAGAGGTAGGGATCGAGGCAAGTTGGATGCGTTGGTTGGTGTTGTGTGCACGAGACTCGGGTTTGTGTTTAGTGCTTGCCTGGATCCTAAGGACCGGTTCATGGAGCATGTAACCTGGCTTTACCGTGCCAACCACATGCTGAGATGGGGCAACTTGGCCAATTAATTAGGTGCATCCCCGGCGTAGTATGGGTGTTTGGATGGTGTGGGGAATAGGTGTCAGCTGGACTACCATATAAACCGCAAGGCTCATGAGGGGGCCACTGCAGCGGGGTTGGAGCCTCTTGTATGCTGTTAGGGGTGAAACCTCAGTGGGCCCACACTCGTCGGGAATCCCTTTGTAAAGGCCTCGTAGTGATCTCCTGGCTACACACCTCGGAAGGGTCAACGTGGTTTGCGGCCACTGGCATAATGGAGGTTCTTTTAGTCCACTCGGCAACGGGGGATGAAATCACTTCATGTGGGTACAGTGGTGCAAACTCTGCAGAGTCACAACTGTCATGACAGCAGTGCTCACGCTCAACAGCGGCTTGGACTTATTCATGATTAGAGGATGAGGAATTGGGAAGTTGTGGATGATAAGCGGGGAGCTTAACATTGGAAATGATGTTATGGTTACTTGATATTGATGATGGGTTAGGGGATTGGGACCATTTCACCTATGTAGTAATGTAGGTGCTAAATAAGCTAAGGTGATAGGTATTAATTGCGTAGTGCTTTAACCATGAGTTCAACCTATCCTTGCTCTAGCCTTGCATGACATAACTTTCCCACACCTGCTGAGTACCTACGGTACTCAAGCTTGCTTTTCTGTTGGTTTTAAATTGCTGCTCAGGCCAAGGGAATGACCTGGTGTTCAATGACCAAGACTTCGGACCCGAAGAAGGATTATAGGTTCACGGAGTCCCCCGGGCAATGCCTGTGATGAAGCTCAGAAAGACTTATCTTCCGCTGCTGTTTTATTTACATGTTATGAACATATTATCGTCCATCGAGACGTTATGCTATGTAAGACTTATTTATATTCGAATACTTGGCTTGTAATATAATGATGCTTCACTATTTGTCGTCACATGTATGAGAAAATGATCCTGGCATACATGTGATATTCACTCGGTTGCTCTTTGGAGACATCGGGTGCGACAGAAGTGGTATCAGAGCCAAGGTTGCCTGTAGGAATGTGGACCTAGGTAGAAATGGACATATTTAAGGACCCTATGTTCTTAAAAAATATTTTCCAAAAGGTGTGGGTTGAAAGTGTTATTTAATGGGGTCACTTTTTTGTTCCTCTTGCCTCAACTTTATTCAAAATACAATCTTTATTTAATTTTTATCTAACTTGATTTTAAATGCTTTACGTTTTAGATGGTTTGCATGGTCCGCACCGCTCGCAAGTCCACCGGAGGGAGAGTTCCTGTAGGTGCCCTTGCCTTGAGAGAGGAGAACCGCCCGGTGACGTACCACTCCTACGGGTTGGCAGTAGGAGGCTTGTTGGGCCGTCTTCGGCGTATGCTCCACGCTGCCGGTAATGTTGGCAAGCTGATCATAGACTACAGCTCCACCAGGACCATCTGTGAGAAGTGTGAAGAATGGAGCTCAGAGATGAGGATTATCCATGAAAACCAGCTGCTCAAAATCCACCACTCTCCAGCTTGTCGGGCGACTCAGGCCAATGCTGGGAAGGATGTCACCTGGGAGGCCATAACCTGCCAGAGTTACATCAACCATCGCCACCTGGACAGGACTGAGTACATGTATGTCCTCCAGCGTGAGAGTGGCACCGCGGAGTACAAGTACCCGCCAGTGCAGCAGGGGACTTCCCATGAGCACATGGACCTGTGCCTGGAGGATGCAGCTATGCTTAGCACTCGACTGCAGGAGTGCCAGCAGGAGCTTCAGGATATTCGTGACACCCTGAAGGAGATTGAGCGTTGCTTCGCGCCAGCTTGAGGGCGAGAGAAAGAGGAGATGAGAATAAACTGTGTGTCACCGTGAATGACACGTGGACTCCTGACTCCCCAGACCGCCGGGCGAGCAAGCGTCGCCGCACTTCTACACCAGCAGCTTCCCCACCTAAAGCGGAATCTGAGGGCAGCCGCAATGATGAGGAAGATCCCGACGAGCCAGCTCAGTGATACGAGTTGTTAGAGTCATTTCCCTTATTTCCGCATGATTATCGAGTAGTCGAGTCAAGAACCCATCTATCTGGTTGTTAGTGTTTGGTGTGTGACGTGAGTTGTGGAAGCCATAGGCACTTGTCCACAACCTCATCTTTAGGTTTGCTTTGCTTTGGTGTGTGTGAACCCCTATGAATCAATAGTGCATTTATTTTCGCGTGAGACATGACGCCCAAAGATCTATGTGAAATCTTCAGAAATTGTCTAAATATTAAGGCCTCAAAAGTTTAAGTTTAAACAAGCAATTTGGGAAGTTAATGCGTAATAATTAAAAGTTAACATTTGGTTGATCATGATAGATGGCTGGAAGAGGAAGAGGTCGTGGTGCCAACCCCAACAACAACAACGATGAGGCCGCCAATCCTCACCTTCCTGGAGGGCAAGACAGGGGTGATCGCCATGAAGGAGCTGATCCTATCTACCAAATGATCGAAAATCAGAATCAGCTCATCCAGAGTTTAACTCAAGTGGTGGCCAACTTACACCAAGCTCCACCCCCAGAAGCTGCACCACGTCAACCAAGGTTGAGTGAGTTTCTGGGAACTCAACCCCCAAAGTTTGCAAATGCTGCTGAACCTCTGGAGGCATATGATTGGCTAAAGACCATTGAGAGCAAGATGAGGATCATACAATGCCAAGGGTATGAGAGGGTGCTGTTTGCCTCTCACCAATTGCATGGACCCGCTGCTGATTGGTGGACTGCTTACGTGGCAGCCCATCACGACCCCGAGAACATCACTTGGGAAGAGTTCAAGCGCAGTTCCCGCAACCACTACATACCAAGGGGAGAACTCAAGAACAAGAGAAAGGAGTTCTTGGGACTGCAGCAAGGCAACATGACTGTGAGGGAATACCTCACCAAGTTCACCCAACTATCCCGTTATGCACCACGGGACATCGAAACTGATGAGCAGAAACAGGACTGTTTTGTGGAAGGACTTACCATGGAAATACAATGTGCAATGTCCTCCAACGAATATGATAGTTTCCAAAAGATCGTAGACAGAGCGTTTGTCGTGGAGAGGAAGTTGAGGGCCTTGGAGAATGAAAACAAGAGGAAGATGGGATGGTCACACCAAGCATCAAGCAGCAACACACGTCCACGTCTGATGCAGAAACCTGCAGGGCAGACAAGCCGTGATGTGGTACCCTACCCGACACCGAGAGGGTACAGCCCGAACTTCAGGCCTCCATCAGCACCATTACAGCCGCAGTGTCAGTTTGTGCAGCAGCCACGCCCCACTTATCAACCTCGACCAGCAGGACAAGGGCCACAGAACCAACCCCAAGATAACAAAGGCCAGGCACCTAGAGTTGGGGTGCAATGCTTCAACTGTGGTGAAGTGGGGCACTACGCTCATAAGTGACCAAAGAAGAAGCCTATGCAGCCACAGCAGCAGAATGTGATGCGAGGACGGGTGAACCACGTGACCATGGAGGAAGCACAAGAGGCACCTGACGTGGTAATTGGTAAGTTTCCTGCAAATTTACACATTGCAACCCTATTGTTTGATTCGGGTGCTACCCACTCGTTCATTGCTCAAGGATTTGTTAAGAAGCATGATCTAGCAACTACACAAATGAATCATATGTTAGCGGTGAACTCTCCAGGGGGAGAAATAAGGACAAGACAAGTGTGTCCCAAGGTGAATCTAGACATTAATGGGGTAGTATTTACTGCAAACCTCATAGTGGTAGACTCACAAGGGATAGATATTATTTTGGGTATGGATTGGTTGACCAAACATAAAGGTATCATCCATTGTTCGACTAGAACGGTGGAACTAACTCACACTAGTGGCGCAAAAGTGAAGTTCACAGCCGTGCAAGAACCCAGGAGGGACATTAAACTAAATCAAGTTGAGGTGGAAGTGGAAGAGATAAGGGTTATCAAGGAATATCCAGACGTCTTTCCGGAGCAGTTGCCTGGTATGCCTCCAGATCGTGAAGTGGAATTTGCGATTGAACTAGTACCTGGAACAACCCCGATATACAAGAGGCCTTATCGGATGGACTCCAAACAGCTGGAAGAGCTCAAAGAACATATAAGAGAATTGACAGAGAAGGGGTATATTCATCCTAGTTCCTCACCGTGGGGAGCTCCCGTGATATTTGTGCCTAAGAAGGACGGAACCCAAAGGCTATGCGTAGACTACCGTGCATTGAATGAGGTAACCATCAAGAATAAGTATCCGTTACCTCGCATTGAAGACCTATTTGATCAGTTGAGAGGGGCTTGTGTATTCTCAAAAATTGATCTCAGGTCGGGATATCACCAACTGAAGATAAGGCCAACCGACATTCCCAAGACAGCTTTCGTATCTCGGTACGGGCTGCATGAATACACCGTCATGCCATTCGGGCTAACTAATGCCCCGGCGTATTTCATGTATCTCATGAACAAGGTATTCATGTAATATCTGGACAAATTTTTAGTGGTTTTCATTGATGACATTCTCGTCTTCTCCAAAGATGAAGAAGAACATGAGGGACATTTAAGACTGGTCTTGCAAAAGTTGAGAGAACACCAACTATATGCCAAGTTTAGAAAGTGTGAGTTTTGGCTGAAGAGAGTTCTCTTCTTAGGACATATAATTTCAGAGGGAGGAATCTCCGTGGATCCCGCCAAGATCGTGGATGTGCAGAAGTGGAATACCCCTGAAAATGTTGGGGAAATTCAAAGCTTTTTAGGATTGGCCGGGTATTATCGACGGTTCATTGAGGGCTTTTCCAAGATCTCGAGACCTCTCACCAAATTGTTAGAGAAGGGAATCACATTCACGTGGACACCGGAGTGTGAGACAAGTTTCCAAGAGCTGAAGAAAAGATTGACAACAGCCCCAGTGCTAGTTATGCCAGACATGCAGAAGAATTTTTCGGTATATTGTGACGCTTCGGGACACGGATTGGGATGTGTTCTCATGCAAGAGGGGCATGTCGTTGCCTATGCGTCCCGGCAGCTCCGAAAACACGAGAGGAACTATCCTACACACGACCTAGAGCTCGCAGCAGTGGTCCACGCATTGAAGATTTGGCGGCATTACTTGATGGGAAAGAGGACAGAGATATATACAGATCATAAGAGCTTAAAGTACATTTCCACACAGCCAGATCTCAACCTTAGACAAAGGAGATGGTTAGAGCTAATCAACGACTTTGATGTGGGCATCAACTATCATCCTAGGAAAGCGAACGTCGTAGTGGATTCTTTAAGCTGGAAGGTGCATGTCAACATGTTGAGCTTAAATGACACGCCTACGGAATTGAAGGAAGAGATTGCAAAACTCAATCTATGCCTGGTGAATAGTGGTGAGGCCGTCGCCATGGAAGTGGACTCCACATTAGAAAAAGACATATGCAACGGTCAGAAGAATGACAAGAAGATACAAGAAATTAGAGAACTCATCAAATAGAATAAAGCCCCTGGGTTCAGAGAGGATGAACAAGGTACGGTGTGGCATGGGAAAAGAATTTGTGTGCCTGAGGTGAAGGAGATCCTTGAACTGATTTTGAAGGAAGCTCATGATTCCGACTATTCCATTCATCCTGGGAGTACGAAGATGTATCATGACCTCAAGAGCAGATATTGGTGGTATGGCATGAAGCGAGATGTCGCGGAACATGTTGCCCTATGTGACACATGTCAGCTAGTAAAAGCAGAACATCAAAGACCTGCGGGACTGTTGCAACCCCTCAAAGTGCCCGAATGGAAATGGGAAGAAATAGGTATGGACTTCATAGTAGGACTGCCTAGGACCCAATCGGGATATGATTCGATATGGGTTGTCATCGACAGGCTAACTAAGGTAGCCCATTTCATCCCCGTGAAAGAAAGCTACAGCGGATCAAAATTGGCAGAGTTGTACATGTCAAGAATCGTGTGTTTTCATGTTGTGCCAAAGAAGATAGTGTCAGATCGAGGGACACAGTTCACCTCAAGGTTTTGGCAGAATTTAAATGAAACCATGGGGACACATTTGAATTTCAGTTCTGCGTACCATCCACAGACCGACGGGCAGACTGAAAGAACCAATCAGATCCTTGAGGATATGCTGAGAGCTTGTGCACTCAAGAACAATAGGAGTTGGGATAAGAACTTACCGTATGCGGAGTTCTCCTACAACAACAGCTATCAGGCTAGTATGAAGATGTCACCATTTGAGGCGTTGTATGGGAGGAAGTGCAGAACTCCACTATTTTGGAACCAAACTGGGGAAAGTAAAGTGTTTAGGCCCTAGGTATTACAAGAAGCCGAGGCGAAAGTGAGGGAAATCCGCAACAATTTGAGGATAGCCCAGACCCGACAGAAGAGCTATGCCGATGTACGGAGAAGAGAGCTCATTTTCAACGTGGGGGACTATGTTTATCTCAAGGTGTCCCCTATCCGAGGGCTTCGTCGGTTCAAGGTGAAAGGGAAATTATCACCTCGATACATCGGACCCTTCCAGATTCTGGAGAGGAAAGGCGAAGTGGCATATCAGCTAGAACTACTGGCTCGCCTATCAGATGTGCACGACGTATTCCATGTGTCTCAACTCAAGAAATGTTTAAGAACACCCGAAGAGATGTTACCCATGAATGAGGTGGGCGTACGAGAGGATCTTTCATATGCCGAGCAATCGGTCAAGATCCTGGAGACAATGGAACGCCTCACAAGAAATAAAAGGATCCGAATGTGCAAAGTGCAATGGAAGCATCACTCGGAAGCAGAAGCCACATGGGAGCGAGAAGACGAGCTCAAGGCACAGTTTCTGGATTTATTTTCCTAAGGTCATCAATCTCGAGGACTAGATTTCTTTTAAGGGGGGTAGAGTTGTAACACCCCAAAACCTGTTAAAGAGGGGAATTTAAATTTTTTGGACTTAATGCATGTCATGAAACAATTCAAACTCAAACTGGAATTCAAATTTGAATCAAAACAGAAAAGAAAAAGAAAAACGGCCAATGGGCCAAAACCTGACTCAGCCGGCCCAACAACCCACGGCTGTTTCCCCCCTCCCTCTCTCTCTGACGCGCGGGGTCGCGTGTCATCTTCCTCCCCCGCGCGCCCCCAACCGCCCCGATACTCCCGCGCGCGATCGCCGTTGCCTCGTCCGATTTCCTCGTCCCAGAGCCACGATCTCCAACCCACACATTGCGGCACCATCTCAACCGACCTCGCCGCCCCTCGTCGTGCATTTAAACGCAAGAAAACCCGTAGGGTTCCCCTAACCCGCTCCATTTTTATCTCCGGTGAGAACCGAGGCATCCTCTGCCGTTTTCTTTCGATCCTCGTCCGGTTTCTCCGATCTAACACGTGTGGCATGCTCCACCGCCACCGGGGAGTCTTGCAGGTGAAAGAAACAACGTGTCTTGCGCTCTAACCGCCGCTCCGACGAGCACTGAGGGACATTGCCGGACTTCGACGCCGCCGACCGACTTTCAGGGCCTCCGAGTGCGAGAAAACCACCGAGGTGAGGTCCCCTACCTCCCCTCTTCCGTTCTATGCCAAGAAATCCACGTTTTAGGAAGTGTAGACGAAAACCCGAAACTCTCTGGCGAGATCGCTTCCTCCCGCCGCCGCGCGCCGCCGGGTAGCGCCGCCCGCACACGGCTAGGGCGACGTGGCCCTCTGTGGCCCGTCCATTTTAAATCGGGCGGATGAAAACAGAACCCCCACGTACCCCTTCGCGATCTAATCTCAGCCCTCCATTTAAAATCCAACGGCCCACGTCAGCCCCCCGTTATAAAGGCCGGGAATCTTACGCGCTACGCCTTGGGGATCTCGGAAAACACGAGCTGGCCCCAGAAACTTCTGATCTAGCCCCTGGACCCTCAGAAATTCATGTAAATTCATTTAAAAATCAGTTTTAGCCCCTGGACTTAATAAGAATTAGGAAGACCCCCCTGTTTTGCACACTTAGACCCCTGAAAATTTAGAAAATGAGAAATGGGGCCCCACTGCAGTGTGAAATTGCACATCAGTCCCTGGGAAGTATTAATTTCAGGAAATTGAATATGTGAATAGGATTTAAATTTAAACATAGGTGTAAGTTCAGTTGAATTATTCTAACCCTGTGAAAATTGGTAGAACAATCTGAGGTCTGAATTTAGAGGGGAAATAAACTTTTAAATTAAATGAGATTTGCTGTTTTGTAATTTATCTCTGAAATATACCCTTTAGGCATAAAACAAGTTTAAAATGTGGGAAAATGAATCTAAGTAACCAAAAGGGGGTAGGAAAAATTTATGAAGGTTCTTTTTCGGTAAGTGGAATAGTAGAAATTTTTGTATGAATTTAAGTTTCTGTTTTTTTGGTAGAAATTCATTTTTAGACTAGAAAATAATTCTGAAAATGGGTAAAATGAATTTAAATTGATCCTCATTAGAGAGGAAGTCAAAAGATCTTTTATTGGACATTTTAGATCAGAACACATTCTGTTTTGGAGATATCTTGTGCTATCTTAGTATTAAAGTTCACTTTTAGGTATGGAATATAAATATGAAAATATAGGAAAATAGGTATACCTAGTTAGAAAATGTCAAGTGAGGTCCCCAAATCCAAAACTTCAAATTAAGGTTTTGTAGCAGATCTGAGAACCTATTTGGAGTAGGAAGTTATCTTTTATACAAATTTTGTGACTAAGAAGTGTATTATTCAATATAGAAAGTTTGTTCAAATTGGAAGTTCATATATAGTGTGCACTTAGGAATCTGAATATTAAAGCTAGAAATAATATATATGTTTAAAAGTGCATGTAATGCTCAGAATCAACATATCTAGGGTAAACACAATACTCAAATATGTGTATGACTTTCATATGTATGCATGTGTGGTTTGCATGAGTGGAAATGTGGACTATGGCTTATGGAATGTTGTTTTCTTTTGCTATGCGTATTGGCATGAGTAGAACCAGCCCCAGAGCAGGTTCTCACCTTTCAAGATCAAGACTTTCCATTCCCAGAGCAGCTGGAAGAAGGCAAGTGTCCTTCACCACTTTGATCCTATACTAGGATGTGTAGTTAGAATTTAGTTGCATTGTCAATTTGGAATATGATGCCCAAGCTAGGAAGTTTCCCTAGATTTTCATTATCTTACTTCCTTGTAGCCTGGGTTGGGATTTATTTTATTATGTCATTCATTTATATTACTTATGCTTAGCCATGCTTTGAATGGGATAAATGGGATATGAGATCATCAACTTGTTCACCTTACCCTTGAATGAGATATTATGAATTATGTAGAGGTAGGGGTCGAGGCAAGTTGGATATTTTGGTTGGTGCTGTGTGCACGAGACTCGGATTTGTGTTTAGTGCTTGTCTTGATCCTAAGGACCGATTCATGGAGCATGTAACCTGGCTTTACCGTGCCAACCGCATGCTGAGATGGGACAGTTTGGCCAATTAATTAGGTGCATCCCCGGCGTAGTATAGGTGTTTGGATGGTGCGGGGAATAGGTGTCAGCTGGACTACCATATGAACCGCAAGGCTCAAGAGGGGGCCACTGCGGCGGGGTTGGGGCCTCTTGTATGCTGTTAGGGGTGAAACCTCAGTGGGCCCACACTCGTCGGGAATCCCTTTGTAAAGGCCTCGTAGTGATCTCCTGGCTACACACCTCGGAAGTGTGAACGTGGTTCGTGGCCACTGGCATAATGGAGGTTCTTTTAGTCCACCGGGCAACGGGGGATGAAATCACTACATGTGGGTACAGTGGTGCAAACTCTACAGAGTCAAAACTGTCATAGCCGTGCTCACAGTCAAGAGCGGCTTGGACTTATTCATGATTAGAGGATGAGGAATTGGGAAGTTGTGGATGTTAAGCGTGGAGCTTAACATTGGAAATGATGTTATGGTTACTTGATATTGATGATGGGTTAGGGGATTGGGACCATTTCACCTATGTAGTAATGTAGGTGCTAAATAAGCTAAGGTGATTGCATAGTGCTTTAACCATGAGTTCAACCTATCCTTGCTCTAGCCATGCATGACATAATTTTCCCACACTTGCTGAGTACCTACGATACTCAAGCTTGCTTTTCTGTTGGTTTTAAATTGCTGCTCAGGCCAAGGGAATGACGTGGTGTTCAATAACCAAGACTTCGGACCCGAAGAAGGATTCTAGGTTCAAGGAGTCCCTCGGGCAATGCCTGTGATGAAGCTCACAAAGACTTATCTTTCGCAGATGTTTTATTTACATGTTATGAACATATTATCGTCCATCGAGACGTTATGCTATGTAAGACTTATTTATATTCGAATACTTGGCTTGTAATATAATGATGCTTCACTATTTGTCGTCACATGTATGAGAAAATGATCCTGGCATACATGCGATATTCACTCGGTTGCTCTTTGGAGAAACCGGGTGTGGTAAAAGAATCATAAAAATGGTGGGGAATGGGAAAAAGAAGCCGAAATGAGCCAATTCCAAATTGTTGAAGTGCGATGACGGCACTTCCCCTTCACGCGGGACACGTGGCGCCTTCGGAGCTCACCCCTACGGAAGGGATGAGGTCTGGCCCCGTCAGACACGTGTCGACTTCGGATCTCACCCCTGCGGAAGGGATGAGGTCCGACCCCACAGGACATGTGTCGCCCTCGGATCTCTCCTCTCAGGAGGAGGGAGGTCCGGCCCCGCTGGACACGTGTCGCCACCGGAGCATGCCTCTGAGGAGAGGAGAGACCCCGTCCCACTAAACACGTGTCACCACCGGAGCTCGCCTCTAAGGAGAGGCCCTAGCCCGCTAGACACGTGTCGCCACCGGAGCTCGTCTCTGAGGAGAGGAAAGGCCCCGGCCCGCTGGACACGTGTTGCCACCGGAGCTCGCCTCTGAGGAGAGGAGAGGCCCCAGCCCTCTGGACACGTGTCACCATGGGAGCTCGCCTCTGGGGAGAGGGGAGGTCCGGCCCCACCGGACACGTGGCGCCCTCGGAGCTCGCCTCTGAGGAGAGGGGAGGTAGGTCTTCGTTACCCATTTTACGATGTCGTCGCTGTTTCTACGCTACCGTTTTCTTCGTTCCTTCGGGCAGAAACTCTTTCGTGTGGACAGATCACGTTTGATAGTTTTTTGACAGTGGAATTGATCTAGATCTTGAGACAAGATCATCACCACATCCACACTTGATCTCTACACCCTTGTTCATCATAAAACTCCATGAAAGACAATTAAAACATGCAAAAATACGTACAAACTGGTTTAATAAAACAGCACCATAGGATTTGCATTCATTGCATCTTGAGTAGAGTTTGTGCATGATGTTTGATTGCTATAAATTTTGTATGTGTGTGGTCGTGAGTAGAAGGACAAGCTCAAGAAGCAATGTACGAAGAACTACAGAACCAAGACTTCGAGAAGCTTGAGCAACAAGAGCCACGGGAGCAAGGCAAGTGCCCCTTGACCATATTGATCCCATGTTTTGAAACTGCTTTGTTTGCGAAAACGTGTGTGCTTGAATCAACTTAATGGGAAACCCTTTTATAGGAGTTTACTAGTTTTGTTAACCATCCGTGTCGCCGGGAAAGTTGATGAGTCGGGTATGGTCGTTTTTCCTTTTTGCTTCGCTTAATCTACGGGGTACGGGAAGCTGAATTAAAACATGGTTAGCTACTGCACTCATATGAATAATGATAATAAGAATTTGATGAAGTAAATGAACATGGAATCGGGGGAGATCTAGGCAAGTTTGATTCGTGGATGTTGCTGAATGAGATGGTGGTTTACTCTCCGTAGATCTAAGGACCGGTTCATGCCAGCACATGCCAGGAAAACAGTGCCACCACAAGGCCAAATATGGGTGCGGCTTAGCTGACTAATTAGGTGTGTTGCTATCTTGTTATGAACCGTGGAAGGCGCGGGGAATGGGAGTCGAGAGAGGACTGGCCTGGGAACTGCATGGCACAAGACGGGGCCCGTGGGTGGGAGAATGGTGATTCGAGCCTTCTGGTGAAACCTTAGTGAGTCCATACATCTAGCAGCCCCTTTGTAAAGGCTATTTTGTGATCTCTTGGTCATACACCGACGGTTTTGTGTACTGGTATAATGGAGGTTCTGCAGTCGCCGACGGGTGATGAAATCACAAACTTGTGGGTAAAGTGGTGCCACCTCTGCAGGGTGTAAAACTATCATGATAGCCGTTCTTCCGGTCCCAAGCACCTGGCCAACTCACATGATTAGAGGGAAAACTTGGGATGGTATAGTCATTGGGAATTGTTTTGGAACTGTTTTGAGTCATGAAAATGAGTTTGGTTTTGGTTATGAGAATATGAGATGGTTATGAATACTTATGAGTATGAGTTAAACTTGAGAAAGATTAATGGCTGGTTGAGACTTGAGAAAAGGTGGTTTATGATGAAAGAATGTTGCTATTTTACTTGGATATATATAGTGGGATTAAATTCACCTAGAAATAGTTGATGTTTTTATCATGTTTGTGAGATAAAATTTGCTTTCTGCAATGAGCCTTTTTATTCCCTACCTTGTTGTAAGCTACATGTCATACTTTTCCCGCACTTGCTGAGTACGACATGTACTCACCCTTGCATTATCACATAAACATCAGCAACAGGAGAAGAGTACTTCGAGGATCATGTGGAGTACTAGGCGTGCGAACTACCGTCAACATGCCTGTGGAGTTGAAGATGGAGCCGCTGCTGTTTAGTTGTTTCCGCTATCGTTTTGAGACTTCCGCTGCAAGAATAAGATAGACAATCATGAGTGAGACAATTAGTTGATGTAATAAAGTAGTTAAACACAATTTATTCGTGGTTATATTCTGAATTCAGTTTGTGTATTACATGTGTATGTGTGATGAACATCCTGGGCACACATGCATTAGCTTGGTTCTGTTTTTGGAACTGGGCGTCACAGATTGGTATCAGAGCCACGATTGACCATAGGACGCAAGCCTAGGTAGAATGGACACTCTAGAACACATAGGAACACCCCTCTAAACTTCTATTTTCAAAAATTGCTTGCTGCTGCACTTTACTTGTCGATTTGGCCACCGCAAAGTGCTATTTTCAGCCCCTCTTTTCTCTTCTTTTGAACAACAACACTTTTGCTTTCTTGCTCCATAGCTTCTGAAGTTCTGGAGTTATTTCTTGCTTCTATACAGTTTCTCAAGTCCTACTTATAGATTTCGGTAATCAGGAGCACCAGCGCCATCTAACCCTACATGGACTGCCGACTCACCATGGCGTCCGCCCATGTATGGACCACCCCGTTCACACGGCGGGAATAGCACCAGTTCACATGATTAAGTTAGTATTCCCATTGAATAAGCTGTAATAGGAACATTTAAATCATAGTAGATTGAATAAGAGCGGTGTGCTAAACTTTTGTGATGATTGCTTGTGTTTGAGTGCTTGGTGTGAGTTGTGGCACGCTTCGGCGAATGTCATATCCATACATAGTAGAGAGATGAGATGTTTCGGCATGTGTTCACATCCTCATATAGGCTAAAATTAATAAAAGAAGATATTTAGATCATACACCTTGATGCATATAGTTGGGGGATCAATCTAAACTTCTCTTTTCTATTCTACCCAACTCTCTCTCACAGATGGTGAGGGAAAACGCCAGCCGTCAAAGGAGGAACGTTCGTGGCAACCATGAACCACAAGAGGATGGCAACGTTGAAGTTCCTGAAAATGCTAACCCCGGGGCTGGTGCAAACAACCTTGAACGGTTGATGGCTATGCAGAACCAGCTCATGCAAAACTATGATACAAACCTCGGGACAGCTGCAAGCCAACAACCACAACAACCCTAACCCCGTCCCTGCACCCCCACCGCCACCACCGCCAGCCCACAACAGGTTGGGAGAGTTCATGAGGACTCGACCGTCTACTTTTGCACAAGCTAATGATCCCATGGAGGCTGATGATTGGTTGAAATCCATGGAAAAGAAGCTTGCTATTGTTCAGTGCAATGATCGGGGAAAAGTTCTCTTCGCATTGCACCAACTTATGGGAGCAGCCGCTGACTGGTGGGACGCTCTTTGCAATGCTCATGTCAACCAGGAGACTATCACTTGGGTGGAATTCAAGGAAAGTTTCCGCTATCATTACGTCCCTGCTGGATTCATGATGCTAAAAAGGCAAGAGTTCGAAGGTCTCCGCCAAGGAAAGAAGAGCGTGAATGAGTACCTCAACAAGTTGACGCAGCTGTAAAGGTATGCTCCCGAAGACGTCAACTCGGATCAAAGGAAACAATATTTGTTCATGAGAGGATTGAACAATGAGATCCAAGTTCAGCTGCTCAACAACGATTATGCCAACTTCCAGAAGCTCGTTGACAAAGCTATAGTGGTTAAAAGCAAGATTCGTGAGATCGAGCAAGAGGGCAAGAGGAAGATGCCATACCAGCCACAAGGGAGCAATCTACGTCCCCGTTTCATGCGCCCAGATGCACCACAGTATGGCTCGGCCGCTTCTACTTTCCTCCCTGCAAACCCACCTCGCCCTAATCAATCACCGAAGCAACATCCTGGTATGCAAGCACCTCGTATGCGTTTACCTCTTGCGCCCCGTCCCAACACGGGCGCCTATGCTCAAAACCACCCTCGCCCCAACATTCCTGCTGTTTTGAGCAACAAAGCATGCTTTTCATGCGGAGAGGCGGGACACTTTGCAAGTCAATACCCGAAGAGAGGCCTTGGACAGCCGGCCAACGCACCAAAACAGAACCCACGGCCGAATGGAGGAGCTACTCAAGGTAACCGTAGGCAGAAGAACTACGCTCGTGGCAACGTGAATCATGTCTCCGCTGAGGAATCGCAACAAGCTGAGGACGTCATGATTGGTATGTTCCTTGCCAACTCCAACCCAGCCACTGTTTTATTTGATTCTGGAGCATCGCATTCATTCATATCATCCAAGTATGTTGCCAAGTATAATCTGCCCATATCAGGCATGAAACACATTATGTTGGTTAATTCTCCCGGTGGAGAGATGAGGACTAATATAATATGCCTGAAAGTAAACCTTAACATAAGGGGGTAGACTTTCTTGCCAACCTTATTTTCTTGGATTCCCAAGGGATTGATATAATACTTGGAATGGATTGGTTAAGCAAGCACAACGGAGTAATTCAATGTGTTGAGAGGAGCGTGCAGTTGACAAATGAGCACGGTACTCGTATTGAGTTCGAGTCAGCCCAACCGGCAACCGAGAAGGCAGCGTTGAACCACGTCGGAGAAGCAACACTGGAAAGCATTCCGGTGGTTCAAGAATTTTCAGATATGTTCCCGGAAGAACTTCCTGGTATGCCACCTGACCAGGACATTGAATTTGTCATTGATTTAGTACCCGGAACTGCACCTATAGCGAAAAGGCCATATAGGATACCCATTAATGAACTAGTGGAAATTAAGAAGCAAATTTAGGAGCAGCTAGAAAAGGGTTTTATTTGCCCAAGCTCGTCACTGTGGGGAGCCCCCATGCTCTTCGTAGACAAGAAGGATGGGACCCAAAGAATGTGTGTGGATTATAGGTCTCTCAATGAGGTGATGATCAAAAATAAATACCCGCTGCCCCGTATAGAGGACCTGTTCGACCAAATGAAAGGTGCCCGAATTTTCTCCAAGATTGATCTTCGGTCAGGATACTTCCAGCTGAAGATTAAGCCCTCCGACATACCCAAGACTGTATTTCAAACACGGTATGGTTCGTACGATATCATGGTGTATTGGAAAAGCGAGGAAGAACATGAAGAGCATTTGAGATTGATATTGCAGAAACTTTGAGAGCATCAATTGTATGCCAAGTTCAGCAAGTGTCAATTTTAGCTAAAGGATATATCATTCCTAGGCCACATCATCTCCGAGAGAGGAGTATCGGTTAATCCTGGAAAAGTGGGAGATGTTCTGAAGTGGAACCAACCGCAGAATGTGAGAGATATTCAGAGTTTCCTTGGAATGGCTGGATACTACCGACGGTTCATCAAGGATTTCTCCAAAATAGCGAAGCCTATGACTGAATTGCTAATGAAGGGAAAGCATTTCAGTGGACACCAGTGTGCCAAGCAAGCTTTGAGGAGCTCAAGAAAAGACTAACCACAGCGCCAGTTTTGGTATTGCCGGACGTGAGCAAGAGTTTCGATATATATTTTGATGCATCAAGACAAGGGCTTGGATGTGTGCTCATGCAAGAAGGACAAGTGGTAGCCTATGCGTCGAGACAACTAAAGAAACACGAGATGAATTACCCCACACATGACTAGGAACTTGCAGCCGCGGTACATGCCTTGAAGATTTGGAGGCATTATATCCTTGGCCACCGATGTTAGATCTATATGGATCACAAAAGCCTCAAGTATATATTCACGCAAACGGATCTGAATTTGAGGCAACGTCGATGGTTAGAACTCATCAAGGATTATGATGTTGGAATCAACTATCACCCCGGAAAGGCCAATGTAGTAGCTGATGCGTTGAGCCGAAAGGGAGCATGTCACCAACTCACGGTTCGGAAGCTACCGCCCGAGCTGCGCAAGGAGTTCGAACGGTTACATCTTGGGTTCTTGAACAAGATGGAAGTGATAGAACTCAACTCTTTGCTGGAACAAGAGATACGAGATGGCCAAGCAACGGATGAGAAAATCAAGGAAAGAATCCAACAAGGCATAGAAAAGGATTTCAAGGAAGACGAGAAGTGCACACTTTGGTTAGGGAAAAGGATTTGTGTGCCTAACGTGAAGCACATCCGCGACACGATATTAAAGGAGGCACATGACTCACCTTATTCCATACATCCCGGCTGTACAAAGATGTACAAGGACCTGAAAACTTGCTATTGTGGGATGGTATGAAAAGGGACATAGCTGAATATGTTGCCTTATGCGACACGTGCCAACGGGTGAAGGCCGAACATCAAAGACCCACTGGACTGTTGCAGCCATTAAAAGTACCCGAGTGGAAGTGGGAAGACATCAGTATGGATTTCATTGTCGGATTGCCACCTACTCGGTCGGGTTACGACTCCATTTGGGTTATCGTGGACCGATTGACAAAAACAGCCCATTTCCTTCCTGTTAGAACCACGTACCGCGTCGCAGAACTAGCCGAGCTGTATATGGAGCAAATCGTGTGTCGCCATGGAGTCCCGAAGAGGATAGTTTTAGATCGGGGTTCTCAATTTACCTCTAGGTTCTGGAAGAAGCTGCATGAAGCCATGGGTACATGGCTAAATTTCAGCTCCGCTTATCACCCGCAAACTGACGGGCAAACTGAGAGGACAAATCAAATTTTAGAAGACATGTTGAGAGCTTGCGCCTTGAAACATGGGCGTAGTTGGGATAGGAGCTTGCCGTATGCTGAATTCTCATACAACAACAGCTACCAAGCCAGCTTGAAGATGTCACCTTTCAAAGCATTGTATGGTAGACGGTGTAGAACGCCACTGTTCTGGAATGAGACCAGAGAGAGCCAAGTGTTTGGACCCGAAGTGATGCAAGAAGCCGAAAAGCAAGTCCAAACGATACGAGAAAATCTGAAGGCTGCTCAGTCACGACAAAAAGGTTATGCGGACAATAGGCGAATAAAAATGACCTTTGAAGTAGGAGACTTCGTGTACCTTAAGCTATCGCCCATTCGAGGCCAACGACGGTTCAACGTCAAGGACAAATTAGCACCTCGCTACATCGGGCCATTTAAGATTTTGGATAAGTGAGGAGAAGTAGCCTATCAACAAGAGCTGCCAACGCACCTCTCCGACGTGCACGACGTGTTCCACGTGTCCCAACTCAAGAAGTGCTTAAGAGTTCACTACATTTACTTTCTCCTCGGGCAAGTGGCATCGAGATGAAGCGTTTCTTGTTTGATTGTGGAGTCTAGATGTAAATTGTGTGAGGGATATAAAAGTGGCTTAAAACTTGAAGTAAGGACTCTACTTTAGCTCAAGTACATCGTTTGTACAACTTTCTCTATTCAGCTCTCTATTTTCAGCATGTAGAGTTTCATGACTAGGGTTGACGGGTAAGTCTTGCTGAGCTTGTGCTCACGGATACCGCACGAGTTGTTTTGCAGGTAATAACACTACGCTGATTAGTACGGTTGTCCGATGAGACTCAGAACTCTCGGAGTGGTGAACTCATGGAAACCCCTGCCGCTGCTGTTATGGTCGTGTTGCTAGTGAGAAGAGTCTGCGGGCTGGACGTCTTCTCTGTTGCTTAGCATAGATATGACACGTGATTAGTATCAGTCTTCCACTGTAGATTATTTTTAGAAGTATTTGTAAAATTCATACTTTGTAAGGTTTCGCTTGATTTATGTAATATGATGCTTTATTATGTGAGCTGTTGGGTGCCTTATCACACGGCACCACCCAATGCAATTCTCGGGCGAGCGGCACGGCCCCGTGATTGGGTCCGGGCTCTCACAGCATGGTATCAGAGCCGCATTGGTAATAGCGCATGGAACAAGGATCGTATTACGACAAAAACTTAGGATACGGTGAGGAAACGGTATTAGGCCCACATAAGGACTACTATATTAGCCTAATATGAAGGTGGCAACCTAACTTATGTGCTATGTTGGAAAATCATGCATCTCGGGACTTCATATGTCTTGGGGGTGCATGTAAGCGCTGTCCACCAGTGCGCACAAGCTAAAGGGTGGAGCCTCACGGGTGGCAGGTAACCCGGCCAGCTTTGGTATCCTCTACGACTCTTCATGTTGTTTGGGGTATCCGAGCAACGCCCTTCCCCTGGCGTGCTATGGGAAAGTATGGGAGACCCCGTCACGTGGTTAGTAACGTGAACACGTAGCTCAAGGCGTGTTTAGCTTGAGAACACCTGTGCGAGTGATGACGGACGGATGTACGAACTGTATTGGGACCGGGTTCCGTGTGCAGCTGAACCTGACAATTGTGTGTGACTTATGTAGGTTTAACCACGAAACCGTAGTACGAGAAGCACACGTTTGCGAGTGACCATTTTAGTGCCACCTATGATACGTTTATGCTGGTATAATCCGGTTAGGAATTTTCTTTTGGTGAGGCAACGTAGTACCGACATTTTTCTTACGGTGCATCGATGTCGTACTAAACTTAATAATTCTCTTCCCTATGAAGAAATGATTCATAAACTAACTTTCAACTAAAAATGGAATCTTGAAACAAATATTAGTTACTGAACTCTTATTTTGAGCTAAGATTCAAATGAGAGAATGTCTAGGTTTCAAAGATTTTAAAAACAGAGTGCTCTGTTTCTTGCAGAAATTCTTGCTGGACTTTGACAGAGCATAACTCTGAGTAGGTTTCCAATTAAGGTGTATGATAAAGTTCTGGAAATATTTTTAAGTTCTCTACAACTTATCTGTAGACCTTCAGAGCAAAATCACACGTTGAGTTGGTGAAAAGTCCAGTTGATCCAGAAAGTCTGTCAAATTTGTGAAATCATAACTTTTGATCCAGAAGTGATATGGAGGCATTTGAATACTCCTTGGAAATATATTGAAGTTAACTTTAACTTTGGTATTCAACTTGAGTTATGAAAGTGCTTTTAACTGGGTCAAAATATGGTTTGTTTGAGGATCGGTCAATCTGAGACAGAGTGACCATAACTGTGATTATTCCAGTTATTTTTTTAAATCCTTGCTGTTAGTTGAATCAGTTTGCGCATAAATCATTTTGCTTAGATGTTAAGACTTCATTATCAGTGTTTCACTACTTTGTTCATGGAATAAATCAAGTTATAGTGTTGAGCTGATAATGAACTCTTGCAATTGCAGAATGGTGCGAACTCATTCCATGGGTGAAGTGGGTGGTTCCAGTGGTGGTGGTGGTGATAACTATCTACAGCGGGAGCAGCAAGCTCTGCAGCTGCCACCAGGACCTTCACCTACGGACACAATGGCAGACATTCTGGCCTCCAATGATGGGTGCAAGCGATGAGCGAACCGAGTTGCTCCGCATCCTTGTGATGAATACATCCCGTCAAGGGGGATGTCAAGATGAAGACTGTCGCCAACCTCAAATTTGTTCCTACGTTGAGTTCTTGGCGACTCAACCACCGGTTTTCATTGAGGCCAAGGATCCTTTGGTGGCGGATATCTGGATCCGTACCATTGAATCTATGTTCGGGTTGCTCCAATGCACCGAACATCAGAAAGTCTTATACGTGGCGCAACAACTTCACCGGTCCACCAGTGCATGGTGCACAAATCAACTCGCCTCCCTACCAGCTGGACATCAGTTCACATGGGCGGAATTCTGGAAGGCATTTCTTGATTATCATGTTCCTCCTGGAATAATTCAGCGGAAACTCGAGGAGTTTCTAGTGTTAAAATAAGGGGGGAGGGATGCATACGAGCATTCGCGAGTGTTCAACAAACTGGCACAGTGTGAGCCTGATTATGTGAACACTGGGGCACAGAAGTGCTACTGGTTCTTTCGCAGCCTCAATCCCAAGTTAAAGGAAAGACTCGTCCTAGCGGATCGAAATAACTTCAACAAGTCGATGAGTGCTGCCATCATGGTTGAAGATGCTCAGCGAGAAGTTCAGGCTGAGAAAAGAAAGAACAGTATGCCACCGAATAGTAGAAATATTACTCCTCATTAATACCGGGTGGTAGACAGTACCGTGAACTGTCAGCTGATGCGGCCGGCTAGATGACTCCGTCAATATTCGAGTCATTCATCTCAATATTCTAAATTCGGACAGCTGCAACAACGGTATATGCCGCTGCAATATTCTGTTCCTGAAGCGTTCTTGCCGCAACTGAATGCACCCAGTGTCTGTGCTCAGAGTAACATAGAACCGGCAAAGAAACCGTGATTCACGTGTGATTATTTGGGTCACATCAGCAGGAGGTGTCCAGAAAGGATACGGCACAGTGGAAATACACCAGAGCAGGGTATAAATCACTCCCGTGCTCAGCTCCAAGGAACAGCACCAAAGTCCGGGTGTATCTATCATACAGCTCTAGAGGATGTGCCGGAAGGTGCACCTGTGCTAGCGGGAACGTTCACACTCAATGAACTTCCTGTAGTAATTTTATTCGACTCTGGAGTCACACACAATTTCATCAGCAGATTATTTGTGTGGAAAGCTGAGCTCTCCACCACTATACCGAAATATGACTACCTTATCAGCTCACCCGGTGGAAACATAGCCGCTAATGAAGTAGTGATCAAAGCACCCCTGTGCTTAGGTGGAAAATTATACCCCACAACCCTCATTGTGTTAGAGGGGCAAAAAATTGATGTGATCTTAGGAATGGTGTGGATGAACTACCACGGGGCTGTTCTTGACATCGGTCCACGGATTGTTAGCTTGAACTCTCCGTTCTACGGTCTTCAAACACTCATACTTGAAGACGTGGATTCCAAAAATTCCAGTTGTGTACCACAGTGTGACCATGAAACTGGAGGATATTCCAGTGATCCGTGAGTACCCAGATGTGTTTCCCGACGATCCTCCAGGGATGCCGCCATAAAGAGACGTGGTATTCAAGATCGAGTTAGCATCGGGAACCACACCGATATCTCAGAGGCCGTACAAAATGTCTCTGAAGGAATTAGCTGAACTGAAAGAGCAGCTAAAGGACTTAATGGACAAAGGGTTCATCAGGCCAAGCTCATCACCATTGGGCTGTTCAGCCCTCTTTGTGAAGAAAAAGGATGAATCACTTCGGTTATGTGTGGATTATCGGCCGTTAATGCAGTGACGATCAAAAATAAATATCCACTGCTGCGGATCGATATATTATTTGATCATATAGTGGGTGCCAAAGTATTCTCCAAGATGGACTTGAGGTCCGGTTATCATCAGATAAAAATCAGAGCGGAGGATATACCAAAGACGGCTTTCTCGACTAGATACGGCCTCTATGAGTATCTAGTCATGTATTTTGGGTTAACAAATGCACCCGCACATTTTATGTATCTCATGAATTCCATATTCATGCCAGAGTTGGATCAGTTCGTCGTTGTATTCATCGGCGACATTCTCGTATACTCCAAATCAGAGGAAGAGCACACCAAACATCTCTATATTGTGCTCCAACGATTGCGAGAACATAAGCTGTATGCCAAATTCAGAAAGTGTGAATTTTGGATCAGCAAGGTACCATTCTTAGGGCACATTATTTCAGCGGAGGGTATGTCCGTAGATCCAACCAAAATTAAGCAAGTCTTGAAGTGGGAGTGTCCGACATCCGTTCATCAAATCCGCAGTTTCCTAGGACTAGCGGATTACTACTGGAGATTTATTCCCAGCTTCTCGAAGGTGGCTAAGACAATGACAGAATTATTGAAGAAGAGCAGGAAGTATGTATGGACGGAGGCCTGTGAAGAGGCATTTCAAACTCTAAAGAAACATCTCACAACGGCACCGGTTTTAGCCCAACCGGATACAACAAAGCCATTTGATGTTTATTGTGATGCCTCAGGCATCGGACTTGGCTGCGTCTTAATGCAAGATAGACGTGTGATCGCGTATGGGTCTCGTCAACTCTGCAACCAAGAGAAGCACTACCCTACTCATGACCTAGAACTTTCTGCACTGGTGCTCGCGTTGAAAATGTGGAGGCACTACTTACTCGGAAATTTAGTGCACCTCTACACCGACTATAAGAGAATCAAGTATATATTCACTCAGAAAGATATCAATATGAGGCAGGGGAGATGGTTGGAATTAATCAAAGATTATGAGCTCGAGATCCATTACCATCTGGGCAAAGCTAACATGGTGGCTGATGCGCTCATCCGTAAGTCCCACGTGAATAACTTGTCAGTTGTTCCATATGAGGAAGAGGAACCAAGCTTGAGGGTGATTCCGTATGGGACATTGTATAATCTTGCTCGCGTGCCTACCATTAGAGAAGAGATTGTACATGCCCAAAAGAGGGATAAAGGAATGCGGAAAATCCGGGCAAGAATCAAAGAGGATAAAATCAAATGCTTCCGGGAAGATGATCAAGGTGTGTTATGGTTTAACAACCGTACTGTGGTACCCCAGAACATGAAGCTAAGAAAGAAGATCTTGGATGAAGCTCATATCCAAGTACTTGATACATCAAGGAAACAATAAGATGTATCAAGACGAAGCAATAAGATGTATCAAGACCTCAAGATGAAATTTTGGTGGACTCGGATGAAGCGTGAAATCGCCAAGTATGTATCCGAGTGTGATACATGTCGGCGAGTCAAAGCTGATCATATAAAGAAAGCGGGAATGCTGCAACCATTAAGTTTTCCGGCATGGAAGTGGGAGGACATCAGCATGGACTTTATTGTCGGACTGCCTCTCACATTCAGAAAGCATGACTCCATTTGGGTCATTGTTGATCGGTTAACAAAATTAGCCCACTTCATCCCAGTGAATGATTTTGGACTAAGAGATATGCTGAGTTGTATCTCTCAAGAATCGTGTGCTTACACGGAGTCCCCAAAACCATTGTATCCGACCGAGGTTCCATATTCGTTGCTCGTTTCTGGGTGCAACTACATGAATCTCTCGGAACAAAGTTACTTAAAAGCTCAGCATATCACCCTCAGACCGACGGTCAGACGGAAAGGGTGAATCATATTCTAGAAGATATGCTGAGAGCATGTGCCATAGATCATGAAAAGAATTGGGATGACCATTTGCCATTAGCAAAATTCTCCTACAATAATGGTTATCAATCCAGCATTAAAATGACACCATACGAAGCACTATATGGCAGGAAGTGCTGCACGCCACTCAATTGGTGTGAATCCGGCGAGAGGGTGATTTTTGGCATTGATATTGTGAAAGATGCCGAAGAGCAGATTCCGCTTATTCAAGCCAACCTCAAAGCCGCTCAATCTTGCCAGAAAAGTTATGCGGACCAGCGATGCTGACCCTTGTATTTTGAAGTCAGAGATTATATCTATCTCCGAGTATCCCCGATGAAGGGAATTCATTGATTCGGGGTCAAGGGGAAGCTAGCGCCTTGTTTTGTTGGTTCGTTCATTATTACGGAATGGTGTGGACCGGTAGCCTACCGTCTGAGGCTGCCAACATCATTATTGGCCATCCATGACATCTTCCATGTCTCACAATTGAGAAAATGTTTGAAGGAGCCGACAGAGTTTCTTTCGGGGGACATGGAGACATTACAACCAGATCTGACCGACACCGGGCAGCCCATTCAGATTATCGACGAAAAGACCCGGATCACCCGAAATCTGACTTTGAAATTTTACAAAGTCCTGTGGTGTAATCATACTCCAGAAGAGGCAACTTGGGAAAGTGAGGATTACATCCACAAGAACTATCAGGAATTTTGTCATATATTTTGTAATTACCCTCCCGTCTCGCTTTTCTTTTGTAATCTCGGGACGAGATTCCTTTTTAAGGGGGGAGGAATGTAAAGGTCCCAAAAATATGAATACAAAGAAACTTGAGTTTGCACAAGCATATGGTTTCATGTGTATGAAAAATGGGACATGTTTAAACTTTCACATGTGACTATGCATGTGAGAGCTCTCTCTCCCCAAGCTCATGTTTAATTGAATGCTTGGAACAAAGGTAGATTAAAACCACAGGTTGGAATTCACAAGTGCAAGTGAAAGTTTATAAATCAGATTTGGGAACTAAATGGTTCAACTTAAATTTCAAATGAGAGCAATACAATGGATTGCAAACTGTTGTGTTAAAAAGCGCATTTGCAGCAGCCAAACCAAAAATCCGATTTCATATTTGAATTCCTTAGGTCCAAATTAGTGGTTATGCAAAGTTTCACAAGTTTTTGAAATATTTTGCTATCCATTTTCCAAATGGACTTAAATTTGCAATGAATTCAAATATACATTTAAATTTGGATGAAACTTGTCTAATTATCCAGACACAATTCAGATTTGAACTCCCACAATTTTATTTCCAGCATTTGCCAAATTTTGGAGATTTTTTGAGGGATAAGGAGGGACTGACTTGTGGGACCCACATGTCATGGAGGCCGTAAAATTTGCAATTGAAGTTCAGTGCAAAGTCTCTGTTTATCGTCTCACCCGAGCAGAGCTGCAGCACCGTGTGACACCGAGTGGCACCGAGAGACACCTCCTCACCGTTTTCCCTCGCGCTGGCACTCTCCTCACGATCTTTTCACCTCTTGCCGTGCTCCTTATCGCCTACGGAACCAAGAACTCTCTGTTTCCCTCTCCCCCGCGCAAGAACCCAACAGAGAGGTCGCCGCCTCTCCGGAATCGATCGTGAGCCGGGTTTTCCCTCGCGTGCAAGGCTGTAGGCAGCAGCAAAACCACACCATGGAACTCTCCACGACCTCCTCGGACCACAACCGAGTGAGCTCAGCCTTCCTACACCGAGAGCCAATTGTTTCCACGGCGGCCGAAAGAAAAAGTGGCGAGAGGATCTCGTGGACAGCCTCACCCCGAGCTTTTCACGGCCAAGCAAGACCGCCTGTGGACGCGCACGACCTCCATGCTGCTCCCCTCCGAAGCTCAAGCCAAGTGGGAGATTGTCGACGGCGAATTTTGAAGTTCTCCTCTGATCGGTGCAAACCGACCCGCGAGTATGAAACCCCAAAATTCCCGATCGTTGTTCATTTTTAGTGCACCAAACTGGGCACATCAGAGCTATACTAGGTGGCCAACCTTTGTTCTTCACAAACCTAGCATGAAACCACGTGTAGCCGGCGTATTTTGGTGTTTTCCGATGGCGGCAGTGATGGGAAGCTTCGGGCGCACGGTGACGGCATACCTAGCAGCCTCTCCGAGCAAATTTGTGTGCACGTCGATGATCTACACACTCCACTGGTGCTGTAGAGCCGATGTTCATCAAGTTTGGTGGGCTAGTGCGGCAGGGCGACATCGCCAAAGGTCGGGTTGAGTCGCCGCTCAGTGCGAGCTATGTTAGAGCCGTCGCCGGCCGGGGAAGTTCCTCCAATGTGTTCAGCGCGCGGTTTTAGGGGCTGGTGTCAAGGGGCAGCGCGGGAGATGGCCGGACGACCGAGTTCAGTCACGCTCCGGCGAGCTTGGCGGCGCAGTCAAACGGGGGCGGGAGGTAGACGAAGAAGGGGGCGGCCCCACTCGTCACCGTCGGAGTTAAAAAGTGTGGGATCCTCTGCTGCACCGGATCAGACTGTGGCAACACAGGAAAAACCCTGTGGCCCCGTGTGGTTTGCCCGAGAAGGTGACACGTAGCTCCTGGACCCACCGTCAGCATTCGAACTTTTCTCCCGATTTATTTCAAATTCAGATTTGCTACAAACTTTAGAAGGCCATAACTTTTGCTAGGAAACTCCATGTTTTGTGATTCAAATTGGGTTAGATTCAGGTTGACAAACTCTATCCAAATATGCAACCCAATTTGTATGAAAGTCATTATTCAATTCTGAAATTCTTTAAATATTTTCAGCAAAAGAATTTTAGAGGGAGTTTGGTTCATCCAAAAATCCTCAAATTTCGCCAGAATATTCTTTACAATGTTATTGAACTCCTGTCAACATTTCAGATTATTTGAAATTGATTTGATTAGGAGAATTCAGATTTTAAGTTGCTGTGTTCAAATGGATACAGAAACATTTTCAGAGAATTCCCAAAACTTGGAAATTCAGTTCTAGGAAATTCTTAGCTCCAAAAATCCTAAGAAAATTCATGCAGGCTATATGAACTATAATTGAAACTGTGGTTCACTAAGTTTGACATGAACATGTGAGTTACTTCAGAATTAATTCTTTTTTGCTTAATTGCTTAGAGGATTGTTCTGAATAAACCACTCAGTGAAAAGTGCTAAATTTTTGTCCAGATGACTTTCTTGTGACAAGGAACTCACATGAAAATTTCCAGCTCCATTGGAGCTCTGGATCACCACTGTTCTGTTTAACCTGTTTAGGTGCTCAAAACACAAGTGGGGAAAACACGTAGCACTTAATCATGTGGTGAACTCATGGAAACCCCTGCCGCTGCTATTATGGTCGTGTTGCTAGTGAGAAAAGTCCGCGGGCTGGACGTCTTCTCTGTTGCTTAGCATAGATATGAGACGTGAGTAGTATCAGTCTTCCACTGTAGATTATATTGAGAAGTATTTGTAAAATTCACACTTTGTAAGCTTCCGCTTGATTTATGTAATATGATGCTTTATTATGTCTGTTGTTCGGTGCCGCATCGCACGGCACCACCCAATGCGATTCCCGGGCGAGCGGCACGGCCCCGTGATCAGGTCCGGGCTCTCACAGCAGGAGGCGAAGAAAACGGGTGCGTAGAAACAGCGGTGATGTCGTAAGAGGGGTAATGGGGACCTACCTCTCTTCTTCCTCCTCTCCTCCTTGCAGCTGGACTTTTTCCCTTGCAATGGCAGCAGCTGGAGTTTTACTTTGGAGAAGAATAGGGCTGCGGCCAGGGCTTGGCAGCAGGGGTCTTCTTCTCCGACGACGGCGAGGTTGGGGCAGAGTTTCGACGGCGGCCAAGGCAGGAGCAAAGGGGTGGCGACCAAAAGAGAGAGGGGTGCGGCCAGGGGGGAGTTATATTTATAAGGGGGGAACAAAGAGTCCTAGAGGTGGGGACTTAACCAATGAGTCCTAGAGGTGGGGGACTTAGCCAAAGAGTCCTATAGGTGGGGGACTAACTCAAGAGTTCTAGAGGTGGGGAACTAACCCAAGAGTCCTAGAGGTGGGGGACTAATCCAAGAGTCCTAGAGGTAGGGGACTCAACCAAAGAGTACTAGGGGTGGGGTCCTAGAGGTGGAGGACTTAACCAAAGAGTCCTAGAGGTGGGGGAATTAACCAAAGAGTCCTAGAGGTGGGGACTAGGGTTCCCCCCTCAAGGGCTGTGGCCAATTTGGGGGAAAATTCCCCCCAAATGTGGGGGGAATTCCCCCTAGGGGAATTTTATGGAATTTGGGGAAAATCAGGAAAAATTGGGAAAATTCTTGGAAGAATTGGGAAAAAATTGGGGTGACTCAATTTGGCTATTTTATCTTCATCATTTTCCATTTCTATTTCCTTTTGTCATTTTAGTAGCTTCTATATTCCTTTCTTCATTTCTTCTTCTTTTTAAATGCTCCTCTAAATGAAAAATGTATGCAATGCATGGTAGTGAAATTTAGGTTGTTACAAACCTACCCCCGCTCCCTTAAAATGAATCTTGCCCTCGATATTCGATAGAGTGGAGAAGAGATGGGGGAATTCCGCCTTGAGATCTTCCTAACGTTTCCATGTAGTCTCGGCTTTCTTGTGATGGATCCATTGTACCTTGCACCAACGGATTACTTTGTTCCTCGTGACCCTTTCCTTCACGTCCAAGATTTTGATGGGGTGTTCCGCGTAAGTCAGATCCTCTTGAAGATATAGCTCATTCATCGGTACTTGTTCTTCTGGTACTCTTAGGCACTTCTTGAGCTGAGATACGTAAAACACGTCGTGCACGTCGGGGAGGTGCGTTGGCAGCTCTAGTTGATAGGCTACCTCTCCTCGCTTGCCCAAAATCTTGGATCGCCCGATGTAGCGAGGTGCTAATTTGCCTTTGACGTCGTTGGCCTTGGATAGGCCACACCTTAAGATACACGAAGTCTCCTACTTCGAAGGTCAACCTTCTTCGCCTATTGTCCGCATAACCCTTTTGTTGTGACTGAGCGGCCTTCAAGTATTCACATATCGTTTGAACTTGCTTTTTGGCGTCTTGCAGCACTTCGGGTCTGAATACTTGGCTTTCTCCGGTCTCATCCCAGAACAGCGGTGTGCTACACCGTCTACCATACAATGCTTCGAAAGGTGACATCTTCAAGCTGGCTTGGTAACTGTTGTTGTACGAGAATTCAGCATACGGTAAGCTCTTATCCCAACTACACCCATGTTTCAAGGTGCAAGCTCTCAACATGTCTTCCAAAATTTGATTTGTCCTGTCGGTTTGCGGGTGATATGCGGAGCTGAAACTCAACCGTGTACCCATGGCTTCATGCAGCTTCTTTCAGAACCTAGAGGTAAATTGAAAACCTCGATCTGAAACAATCCTCTTAGGAACTCCATGACGACACACGATTTGCTCCATATACAGCTCGGCTAGTTGTGCGATGGTGTACTTGGTTCTAATAGGAAGGAAGTAGGCTGTTTTCGTCAATCGGTCCACGATAACCCAAATAGAGTCGTAGCCCGATTGAGTACGTGGCCATCCGACTATGAAATCCATGCTGATGTCTTCCCACTTCCACTCGGCTATTTTCAGTGGTTGTAATAGTCCAGCGGGTCTTTGATGTTCGGCCTTCACTCGTTGACACATGTCGCATAAGGCAACATATTCAGCAATGTCCCTTTTCATACCATCCCACCAATAGCAAGTTTTCAGGTCCTTGTACATCTTTGTACAGACGGGGTGTATGGAATAAGGTGAGGCATGTGCCTCCTTTAGTATCATGTCGCGGATGTGCTTCATGTTAGGCACACATCCATTTCCCTAACCAAAGCGTGCCATTCTTGTCTTCCTTGAAATCCTTTTCTATGCCTTGTCAGATTCTTTCCTTGATTTCCTTGATGTCCTCATCCGTTGCTTGGCCATATCGTTCTCTTGTTCCAGCGTTAGTTTAGTTCGATCACCTCCATCTCATTCAAGAACCTGAGATGTAACCATTCAAACTCCTTACGCAGCTCGGGTGGCAGCTCCCGAATCGTGAGCTGGTGCCATGCTCCCTTTCAGCTCACGCATCTGCTACTATATTTGCCTGTCCGCGGTGATAGTTGATTCCAACATCATAGTTCTTGATGAGTTCCAGCCATCGATGTTCCCTCAAATTCAGATCCGTTTGTGTGAATATTTACTTGAGGCTTTTGTGATCCGTATAAATCTCACATCGGTGACCAAGTATGTAATGCCTCCAAATTTTCAAGGCATGTACCACGACTGCAAGTTCCAGGTCATGTGTGGGGTAATTCAGCTCATGTTTCTTTAGTTGTCTCGATGCATAGGCTACCACTTGGCCTACTTGCATGAGCACACATCCAAGCCCTTGTCTTGATGCATCACAATATATATCGAAACTCTTGCTCACGTCTGGCAATACTAAAACCGGCGCTGTTGTTAATATCTTCTTTAGCTTCTCAAAGCTGTCTTGACACGCTTGTGTCCACTGAAATGCTTTCCCTTTAATCAGCAATTCAGTCATAGGCTTCGCTATTTTGGAGAAATCCTTGATGAACCGGCGGTAGTATCCAACCATCCCAAGGAAACTCCGAATATCCCTCACATTTTGCGGTTGGTTCCACTTCATGATTTTTTGTCAGGAAGAGTGAAATCAAAAATCCTTCTCTCTCTATGTCCCGTTGCTAGCCGGCTCTGACATCTACCACCTGTGATACCAACTCAAGCATATCGAGAGTTTATGGTTGACCGTCTCTTGTCCTGCCTTGAAAAAAAACTTTCTAACGCTGACGACAGCTCGATCGCCGCCGAGAATCACAAGTCCTGTTTTCCATTCCTTCCCTTTGAGTATTATGCTGATCTCTAGGTCCCATCGCATACGTTCCATCATCATCGTAATAGTATGGGGAATGGCCTCGTGCAAACAAAAGGTACCTTTCAATCTCGCACCAAAACAGATAAGAAGTATATCACTGAAAATTAATACAATACCTAGCCATATGGGTATATGAAGAGGGCGAATTCGTTTATACCCCCCAATTAGAATTAAGGGAAATAAAACATAAATGGAGAAAGTTCTCATCATAAGATCAGCCAATAGAAGAAAAAAGTCCTAATTCTGCTGGGACTGAGGCTCACTTCGCTTAATCTTTATTATTCTATTCAATGGGCCAGCTACTAGAATCAGTCAATGAAAAAGCAAGCAAGGAGATGCCTGAGAATTTGTTTCTTCTTTTCGAGAGTTCACATGCCAATGTTGAGATGCTAAAAGAGTTACAGGTTTTGAATCAAGCAACAGGAGAAGTCAAAAAGAAATATATATCGATATCGGCAATGCTTCAAGAACTCAACATACATGCGCCATAGTGCCAATGATCTCCTTTACCAACTGTTCTGCCCGTTGCTAGTGTTAAGCTTCCACATTCACTCCCAGGCCGCTGATGAGACCGTCACTTTGCTATTCAATTACCTAGAAAGAAGGCGCGTGCGTCAATGTTTTGATTGAGTGAATGATCCATCAATAAGATCATCGATCAGTGAGCTATTACGCACTCTTTAAAGGGTGGCTGCTTCTAGGCAAACCTCCTGGCTGTCTTTGCACCCCCACCTCCTTTATCACTGAGCGGTCATTTAGGGGCCTTAGCTGGTGATCCGGGCTGTTTCCCTCTCGACGATGAAGCTTATCCGGTCTGTTCAGGGTTCCAAACTCATAGTGGCAACTAAACACGAGGGTTGCGCTCGTTGCGAGACTTAACCCAACACCTTACGGCACGAGCTGACGACAGCCAAACATCCCTTACTTTCCCGAGATCAACTGATACTCCTCCTTCGGAGATGATGTGGCCTAGGAACGATATCTCCTTTAGCCAAAATTGACACTTGCTGAACTTGGCATATTAATTGATGCTCTTGCAGTTTCTGCAACGTCAACCTCAAGTGTTCTTCCTGTTCTTCCTCGCTTTTTGAATACACCATGATATCATCGATGAAAACCATGACGAACTTGTCCAAGTACTCCATGAAGACCTTATTCTTGAGGTACATAATGTATGCGGGTGCATTCGTTAACCCAAAAGACATAACGGTATATTCATATGAACCATACCGTGTTCGAAATGCAGTCTTGGGTATTTCGGAGGGCTTAATCTTCAGCTAGAAGTATCCCGACCAAAGATCAATCTTGGAGAAAATTCGGGCACCTTTCATTTGATCGAACAAGTCCTCTATGCGGGGCAGCAGGTATTTATTCTTGACCGTCACTTCGTTGAGAGACCTATAGTCCACACACATCCTTTGAGTCCCATCTTTCTTGTCTACGAAGAGCACGGGGGCTCCCCAAGGTGATGATCTTAGGCGTATAAAACACTTATCTAGCTGCTCCTGAATTTTCTCCTTGAGCTGCACTAATTCATTAGTGGCATCCTGTACGGCCTCTTTTCTATAGGTGCAGTTCCGGGTACTAAATCAATGGCAAATTCAATGTCCCAGTCAAGTGGCATACCTAGAAGTTCTTCCGGGAACACATCTGAATATTCTCGAACCACCGGAATGCTTTCCAATGTCACTTCTTCGATGTGGTTCAGCACTGCCTTCTCAGTTTCAGGTTGAGCTACCTCAAACTCAATACGAGTACCGTGCTCACTCGTCAACTGCACGATCCTCTGAGCACATTGAATCACTCCGTTGTGCTCGCTTAACCAGTCCATTCCAAGTATTATGTCAATCCCTTGGGAATCCAAGACGATAAGGTTGGCTAGAAAGTCTACCCCCTTATATTAATGTTTACTCTCGAAATAGGATTCAGAATTGAAAGAAGTGATTTGCCAACTATATGCATCAAGGTGTATGAACTAAGCAACTTCCTTTAATATCAGCCTATATGAGGATGTGAACAAGTGCGGAAGCATCTCACATCTCTCCACTATGTGTGGATGTGGATATTCACCGAAGCGTCCCAGAACTCATGCCAAGCACACAAACACAAGCAATCATCATTAAATTCTGCACACCACTCTTGTTTGACTTACTACGATCTAAACGTTCCTATTACAGCTTTATTCAATGGAAACCTAAACTTAATCATGAGAACAGGTGCTGTTCTCGCCGTGTGACGGGGGTGGTCCATACATGGGCGCACGCCATGGTGAGTCAGCAGTCCATGTAGGGATAGATGATGCTGGTGCTCCATTTGCTCCCACGTTGGTACGAGTCTCCTCCTGTTTTCCAGCAAGTACAGCTTCTTGCGGAGCTAACGGATCTCTTCTTGTGCGCTTGCATAGCGGTTTCCTAACTCCATGGGCAACCTCTGAGACTTGTCAGCAGCTTGTGGGTTGGAAAGATCTCCTCCATGGGGTCCAATGATCTCTCTTGTACCACTCTTCCGATACGGGTGCAGCCCAAAAATAGTGTTCTCATGCTGCTCACGGAAGGCGTAGCACAGTCCGGTGAGTGCATCCCATGTGGCATCATCAATAGCTTCTGCCCTTGTAGCTCTCCATGTGGGTGTGAAGTGCCGAGTGACAACCCTACCATTAGATAGGATGGTTACCTCAGCCTTCCACTCTTCATGTCCGAGACGAGGGACTTTCTTGAGGAGATACTACGGGTATAGGCTGCAGCAATCCAGAAACTCTTTAACCTCCTTCAGTATGTGTCCTCCTTCCACCATGTCGGACCGAAATTCTCGAACTGAACGGTTTGCCCGTTCATTACCTTCATTATCGGCCTCAGCAGGGGGTGGCTCCTATGTGTTTGAGTGTATATTCTACCTAGGCTTGCGTCCTACGGTCAACGTGGCTCTGATGCCAATTTGTGACACCCGTTTCCGAAAATGAACCAAGTGAATGCATATGTGTGACCAGGATGTTCATCACACATACACATGTACTTCACAAACTGAAATTCAGAATATAACCATGTACAAATAGTGTTCAAGTACCTTATTACAATGATTCATTGTCCCACTCATCAATATCTAACGTATTCTTGCAGCGGAAGATTCTAATGACAGCGGAAAATGACTAAAACAGCAGGCTCCAACTTCAACTCCACAGGCATGTTGACGGTAGTGCGCAGGCCTAGTACTCCACTTGTTCCTTAAAATATTCTTCTCCTGTATCTGATATATATGTGGGAATGCAAGGGTGAGTACATGTCGTACTCAGCAAGTGTGGAAAAAGTATGACATGTAGCTTACAACAAGGCAGGTAATAAAAAGGTTCATTGCAACAAGCAAATTTTATTTCAGAAACATGGTAAAAACAGCAACTTAAGTCTAGGTGAGTTAAAATCCCATCATAACCAAGTTAAATCATCATCATTCCTTTATCATATTTCACCATATATCAAGTCTTAACCAGCCATTAATCTTTCTCAAGTTCCTCTCATATTCATATAACCGAAACCAAACTCATTTTCATGACCCAAAACAGTCCCAAAACCAATCCCAATGACCATACCATAACCATATCCGAATAAACACCACAAGTTTTGCTTCTAATCATGGAAGCTGGCCAGGTGCTTGTGACCGGAAGAACGGCTATCATGATAGTTTTACACTCTGCAGAGGTGGCACCACTTTACTCACAAGTTCGTGATTTCGTCACCCGTCGGCGACTAGAAAGAAAACCTCCATTATACCAATACACAACCCTTGGCGTATGGTCAAGAGATCACAAAATAGCCTTTACAAAGGGGCTACTAGGATGTACAGACCCACTGAGGTTTCACCAGCAGGCTCAAATCTCCATTCTCCCACCCATGGGGCCCCTCTTGTGCCATGCAGTTCCCAGGGCAGTCCCTCTCGACTCCCATTCCCCGCACCATCCAACAGTCCATAACAAGCTAGCAACACACCTAATTAGTCAGCTAAAACGCACCCATATTTGGCTTTGTGGTGGCACTGTTTTTCTGGCATGTGCTCGCATGAACCGGTCCTTAGATCTATGTCAAGTAAACCACCATATCATTCAGCAATATCCGCGAACCAAGCTTGCCTAGATCTCCCTGATTCCATGCTCATTAACATCATAAAGTTATCATCATCTTTATTCATATGAGTGCATTAGCTAACGAGTTTTATTTCAGCTTCCTGTATCCCGTAAGTTAAGCGAAGCAAAAAGTAAAAATGACCATACCCGACTCATCAACTTTCGCGGTGACAAGGATGGTTAACAAAACTAGTAAACTCCTATAAAAGGGTGTCCCGTTAAGTTGACTCAAGCATACGAGTTTTCAAAAGCAAAACAGTTTCAAAACATGGGATCAATGTGGTCAAGGGCACTTGCCTTGCTCCCGCGGTTCGTGTTGCTCAAGCGTCTCGAAGTCTTGGTGCTGTAGCTCCTCGTAGACGGCCTCTTGAGCGTGTCCTTCTACTCACGACCATGCACATACTAAGATTACAGCAATCATATATCATGCACAAACTTTACTCAAGATGCAATGAGGTAGATGAATGCAAATCCTATAGTGCAGCCTATAGTGATCAGTTTGCATGTGTTCTTGCAAGTTTTAATAAGCATCCATGGAGTTTTATGATGAACAAGGCTGTTGGGATCAAGTGTGGACGTGGTTATGGTAATGACTCAATTTTTAGATCAATTCACCGTCAAAACTTGACCGAAACATGGTCTGTCCACACGAAGAAGTTTCTGCTCGCAGGGGGCGAAGAAAATGGGTGCGTAGAAATAGCGGTGATGTCGTAAGAGGGGTAACAGGGACCTACCTCTCTTTTTCCTCCTCTCCTCCTTGCATCTGGACTTTTTCCCTTGCAATGGCAGCAGCTGGGGTTTTACTTTGGAGAAGAATAGGGCTGCGGCCAGGGCTTGGCAGCAGGGGTCTTCTTCTCCGGCGACGGCGAGGTGGGGCAGAGCTTCGACGGCGGCCAAGGCATCAGAAAAGGGGTGGCGACCAAAAGAGAGAGGGGTGTAGTTAGGGGGAACTTATATTTATAAGGGGGGGAATAGTCCTAGGGGTGGGGAACAAAGAGTCCTAGAGGTGGGGGACTTAACCAAAGAGTCCTAGAGGTGGGGGACTAACCCAAGAGTCCTAGAGGTGGGGGACTAACCCAAGAGTCCTAGAGGTAGGGGACTCAACCAAAGAGTCCTAGGGGTGGGGGACAAAGAGTCCTAGAGGTGGGGGACTTAACCAAAGAGTCCTAGAGGTGGGGGACTTAACCAAAGAGTCCTAGAGGTGGGGGACTAGGGTTCCCCCCTCAAGGGCTGCGGCCAATTTGGGGGAAAATTTCCCCCAAATGTGGGGGAAATTCCCCTAGGGGAATTTGGGGAAAATCAGGAAAAATTGGGAAAATTCTCGAAAGAATTGGGGAAAAATTGGGGTGACTCAATTTGGCTATTTTATCTTCATCATTTTCCATTTCTATTTCATTTTATCATTTTAATAGCTTCTATATTCCTTTCTTCAGTTCTTCTTCTTTTTAAATGCTCCTCTAAATGAAAAATGTATGCAATGCATGGTAGTGAAATTGAGGGTGTTACAATATATTTGTGAAAATGAAGGGATGATAAATAAGATAAGAATTTAAAATGTCATGACATATTTTCACATGCGGTCTTAGTTTAAAACCGCCCGCGATAATACATCTTCACATGCGGCCATCTTAAGAGCTGCCTGTGAAAAAACATAGTCACAGGCGGGTCTTGTTTACGGCCGCCTATGAAAATGCCGCCCCCCGCAAAACACAAGTCATGGTGTTTGAAACGACGCCGTTAGGCTGCCAAAAAATTTCATGCGTGCCTTGCCGCCGAGCGCCTCTCCGCCGCCATCTCCGTCGTGGAGCCACTGTCTCCGTTGCACGCCAATGCCGCCTCCCTCCTCCTTCCGTACGCCGCCAGGCACCCGCCGCCGCCTCCCTCCTCCTCTCGTCCGCCACCGCCTCCCTCCCCCGTCCCCCCACGAGAACTTAATCTTTACTGTTAATCTATACTTATTTTAGATAATGGGAAATCACATCCTGACCTTCCCCTCCGTAGAGGTTATGGCCCACTTATTACAATGACTTTAACTACTTGGAGTCATATTAGGTTCTACAAAACGATAAAGAGAACAAGCCTACCTAAAGTTCAAATGGATACATTATTAGACAGTGATTCTATTACTAAATCTCCATCCATGGTAGACAAACACCGACATGACTGTAGTACCCAAACGACGGCACGCTTCCCTCACAAAGTTGATGCCCTCATCATCCTTTTGTAATGGTCACACCAAATTAATGCATTTTCAGCCTAACAGAATTTGTCCTATAGTTTTATTAAAACTTTCAGACATAACTATGTGTTCCTGACAAAACATTTGTGTATATATACATGTTATTAAGGTGTGCATTGTTCTTACTGAGATTTCCTAAATTATATTACACCTACAATGTGATTTCAACCTTAAACATATTTTTATTCTCTCAATTACAATATCAAATAGAATATTACATCCAAAATGTTATTTCAGCCTAAAAAGAGTATTTGTTACTGTAGTGATCTAATATAAATTTCAGATTTCAAAGTACATTAATTTGGTTTTCTACAATGTCTAAAACATAATTATGGACTGCTGCAGGGTTAAAATGTGGATTCCTAAATTATCAGGGGTATTAATCACATAATACAGTGTTAGTTTCCTAATTTATAAGAATTTCAGGGGCTAATTCAACCTTTTAGTACATGTTTCACAATTCTGGTGAATTACAAGGCCTAATTCCTAAAGTTAAGGGTTTCTATTGAATTCCTAAAGTTTGAGGGGTGTAAGTGTGAAACCTGATGGGGTATGGTTTTATTTAATTTCAGCCGTTGGATTTATATAGTGCTGATTTAAATTAATTGAAAACGTATATGTCTTCTAATCTTGGTCGGTGCTTCGTTGATGAACGGATGTCACGTGGCCGGCGAGGTTTGTGGCAGCCGACAGTGAAGATGGTGGCGGCGCCATGGCCAAAGCTCACCGGAGTTGGCCGAAGTGGCGCTCCGGTAGCACTAACTCGACAGAAAAATGGGGAAAAGTGGAGAGGGAATCGAGGGGAATCTTGGCAAGGTGTTGTGCGGGCGGTGAAATGGTCAGAGACGAGAGTTTGGCAGTGAGGCGATGTGATCGGGCTTCGGCATTGATGTAAGGTGATTAGGCTTCGGCATTGATGTAAGTCGATGATTAGTCGTCCTAGTCGACCAAGTCGGTGACTAGGACCGATTACACGACTAGGGTTATCGTTCTATAACTTCGGTTCATTCTAAAATGAGATGATAAGAAATCACTTTCTTGTCTTATCAGTACTAACATGGAAGGCTCTAAGAAGACCGTCTTGCAAGGCGACGCTGCCGGTAACAAGGAAGGGCACAATATTGATTGGAACTAAGACCACTCCGGTAATGAGTCCTGTAGTGATGGATCGTATCAAAGTCCACAAGATCCTTTTGCTCATCTGATGATTTAAACTAAAAGAACATCAAATGATCTTGACCTGAAATATAATCCCGCCGATGAGGTATGGTAGTTGTCCAGTCTAATAAATTGCAAATATTATTGTTCACCTTAGTCTTGCTTGTCAAGTGAATAAAGTCTTTTAATTCTTTTCTATCTAGCTTAACTTTCAAGAGAACAAGGTGACTTCTTCTCTTAAACACGTAGAAGATTCTCCAATAGATGAATCCTCGAGTTCACAAAAGTGAAACGAGGGCAACGAAGTGCAAATAAGGGTCCAGATGGCATCATATACGTAACAAGAATTAGTGAAGGCGGGCTTCCCCAAGAACCACTTGATGTTGATACAAAGTACCGAAATGTCGGTGGTTGTCTCGTTAGAGCGCTCGTGCCGATCACAACGGACAATTGGAAAAAATATCCCTGAGGCGGGCAGGAACGAGTTGTGGGAGAGGTTGAAGAAAGAATTCAAGTTCCCAAAAGGCACGGAAGAAGTTGTAAATAAAGAAACATTGATCTCTAGTGGTAAGAATTTTTGTGGCTAGAAGAGTGAGATGGATGCTTAGGTTAAGTATAATAAGGTACCTAGCCCTAAGAAGATGGAAAAAAATCATGCAAGCTCAGTGGGATGAACTTGTTAGTTGAAAGACCACACCTGAGGCTATGGCCCTAAGTCAAGCTAGGTCTGAGCTTGCGAAGAAGAACACTTACCACCATCGCTTGGGTTCTAGCGGTTATGCCCCAAAAATTGAGAAATGGCATAAGATAATAGAGGACTCTATCAACGCGGGCAATCCTGACCTGCTAAAAGGCTTCCATGAGAGAACTAGGCGATGGGTGTTAGCTCGGTAAGGTTTGATCAACAACGGCCAACATGCAAAGCCCAAATCTGTGTCCGAAGTAAGGATGAGGTTATCAGATATAATTGAAAAGCAAGAGAAGGGCCTATTCAAGCCGGTGAGGGAGATGGACAATCTTGCTGCTGCCCTAGGCAATCCTGAATATAGTGCATGGGTCCGAGCAATCTCTTCTCAAATGTCCTGGAAAGAGGGTTCTCGGACAATGCAGCGTCATATAGAAAACATGATAAACTCAATAAGACACTTGAAGATATGATTGAAGAAAAGGTCAAGGCCTCTATACAACAAATTTTTGCACGAACTTAGAAAATCAGGATAATTGCTGTCTGAGAATAAATTGTTGGTGCTCAATGCAAATGCGGCTTTGCTATCTCCAACTTCCCTATCTAGCAGCGTAGGATCAGTGCCAACTGCCTTCCCTGGTCGATGATATCGTTGAGGGCAAATCTTGTCATATTCTCGTCCGGCCCCATCAGTAGAACAGGGAATAAAACAAAAATGGTTGCTACTCCCATAGAAAAACCATATCAAGTCTTCAACAATAATCCCCTTCCTATGTACTATACTGTGATGCAAGTTCTTGAGGTCATTGACAATAATTTTGAAGATTATGAAATAGACCACAGCACTCCTGAGGGAATCACGACACTGGGGCAAGCTGTCAACAAGTTAATCCTTTGGCACCAATGCGACATCATGTTGGACGATGAGCCGATGTCGAGCACCGTCGTCGCATCTCGGAAGACCTCAACACCATCTTCTATGTTGAAGGTTCACGAGCATCCACTCTCGCTATCTCCTAGCAAGGATGATAGTAAAGATAAACAGAAGCAACCATTTGAACAACAGGTTAAAGCAGTACAGGAGCACGTTGAAGAAGTTGAACTTCAGGTTGAAGCAGTTTTAGAGCATGCTGAAACCGTCCAACTTCCAACAACTGCTCCTCCAACAATTCATATGCAAGTTGCTCATACCAAAATAAGGAACCTTTAGAGTCTGTGAAAAGTATCTGGAAAAGATGAAGAAAACAAATTCAACAATATCCCATGCTTCATACATGCCAACAATAAAAATTAATGAGACGTGGGAAGAAGACGAAGAAGTTCATAGTCGGGACTCTTGTTGTGTTAAAAATGGGATCTCGATATACAAGAAGGAGGACGTCCCTCCTGAATTTGAGAATGGGAAGCCGATCATGACAACGGTACAACTTAGCAAACAACCTTTCCCGGTCAGGAGAATACACGAGTGGTACATGATGTGCAGCAAAAAATATGATAGTTCTAATATCACATTTCATGTGTCAGAAGAAGCATTTTGGGGCGGAGGAGGAAACAATAAACGACAAATTTTCTATGAAGATCTTTGGTGTTTGTTCTATCGAGGAATGCTTGAAATCAACATTTTACTCATATGGTGCTTGTATGTGTCTCAAGTCTTTCGTACTTGCTTTCTTACTACAGGCATACATTGCATGATTTTATAATGATTTCAGACTTATTATTTAGGATGCAATACATGGATAACGAAAAAGTGAAGGGCAAGACGGGTATCCATGACCCAACAAGGATTGCCAAGTCGAATTTCAAAATGACGGTCAAGCGAGATTCAGCCCAATGCCGACACATGACACAAAAAGAATGTACAAATACAAACAATGATACGATAAATAATAGAAAGAAGGAAGTGTAACCCACATAGGACGAACCATGTATAACTTTGTCAAAGATGGCAAGGACCTCGTAAAGGCTCCATACCACTTTGAGTAAGTTCGATACATTACGTTGAAATAGAAATTATTGTTAATCATTAAATTAACATGTGTAAGTCCGTTATAAGACATAGCAGGTTCCAAGCCCGGGTAAAGGAGGAGGGGTTCTGGTAGGCTTGGCAAGCCAACAACTACACTTATCCATTTTCCAGGTTTAGACTTAGTAGGACCAAGACCAAGTATATGAGGTGTGACTTTAGTGGTGTTGGTAGTGAAGAGGGAAATGTTAATCTACAAGGACAAATAGTACCTAGGAGAGACTCTTTTCAATACTTAGGATCAATGTTACAAAGCAATGGCGATATTAATGAGGATATTTTTCACAGGATCAAGGTAGGGTGGATGAAATGGCAACAAGCCTCTGGAATCCTATGTGATAAGAAGGTCCCACAAAAGTTAAAAGGGAAGTTCTATAAGATGGTGATCAGACCCGTGATGCTATATAGGGCAGAATGTTAGCCAACTAAATGGCAACATGTCCAATAAATGAGTGTCACGGAGATGAGCATGCTACGGTGGATGTGTGGGAACATAAGAAGAGAGCGGAGTAGGAATTAGGCGATTCGTGATATGGTGGGGATGGCACCAATTGAAGACAAGTTAGTCCAACATCGACTAAGGTGGTTTGGACATATCCAGCGGAGACCTCTAGAAGCATCGGCTAATAGTGGGATTTTAAGAGATAGAGAAAATATTAGGAAGGGTAGAGGATGATCAATGTTGACTTAGGAGGAGGCGGTAAAATGAGACTTGGGAGATTGGAATGTATCTAGATACTTAGCTCATGATAGGACTACATGAAAAGTAGCAATCCTCTCTTCTACTTCATTTAAAAATAAAAAAAATTATTGGGTTTCATTTCTAGCCTACCCCCAACATGCTTGGGATAAAGGCTTTGTTGTTGCTGTCGTTGTTAACTTAACAAGCGTGTTCGTACGTGTGTTGTAACCACTACTTTTGTATCTTCATCAACACAAAACATGGTTCAGCCGATTTCGACCCAAGCAGATACAAAGATTTCTTTACCATTTTAAAAAGGTACTACTATTCTATACTATTATATACACATGTATATAGGTTGGCAATTCTTATATGACATTCTTTATATGACAGCGCTTGGCCGTTCTACTGGAAAAAACTTGGCGGTGAGCGACCTATGGATAGGATTGTATTGCACGTACATACAAATTTTCCTTATGCCAAGCATCCTCCTGGGAGTGTCCTCAACGGATATTATGTCTACCAGAATCTTCGTGTAACCGGTGAATATAGAGTGAATCGTGAGGATGTAAGTTATACTTACTATCGATATAGTATTTTCATACTTTTGAGTTACATTTTCATTGTCAACATCGTATTCTAATACTTTTATTATGTTTTCATTGCAGTACACGGATGTGAATAGAGATTGGCCAATTGCTAGGGATATGGTCAAAGGAGTTGATAGGATTGTGGGTGAACTGTGTATGTTCATGTGTCGTGAAGTTATTCACCAACGAGGGTTGTTCTTCGATGACACAGGCCCACATGCCGATGTGCCAGAACTCTGCAATTATAAATCAAGTTTTTAGATAAACTTGTAAAATATGTGTACTTGTGAACTACGATTATATGTAAACTTGCATTGTTGTGTGAATGTTTATTTGAATCTGAGCGGGAGCAAATTGTGTTTGCGCTGTTTGTGAATTTGAGCTGGAAATTAGAAATAACACATGTAGTTCTGTATAGTATATATATCTTCACAGGCGGTTCTAAAATACGAACCACATGTGCTAAGAAATTATCATAGGCGGCCAGGGGTTAAAAACGGGCTGTGAAAACAGATTGTCACAGGCGGTGGTTGGCCAAGAACTGCCTGTGGTAGTAGGTTTTCACAGGCAGTTGCTAAAGTTGAACCGTCGGTGATAATAGATTTTCACAGGCGGCCACATATAGAGAGCCGCCTCTGATAACAAATTTTTCACAAGCGGTCCACCACGATGAACCGTCTGCGATATCAGTGGTCCTATATAACGAGGCGCCTGTGATATTCAATTTCATAAGCGGTCTGTAACAAAGTAGCGCCTTTGATAGCTAGTTTCACAAGCAGTCCTTCATTTAGAGCCACCTGTGGTAGTCCATTTTCATAAGCGGTCGTTTCTAAAGAGTTGTCTGTGATAGTTCTTTGTCACAGGTGGTATATGACACGACCCCAATGGTCCTGTCGAGCCAGGATCACGCTGAGGGGTGCTGCGTTGCACAGCACCGTATAACACACGTCAAAGGTGCAAAGCGGAAGCGGAAGCTTTATTACATAAACAAGTTTATGCACATGTTTACATCAAAATAAGTTTAGTCCACACTCGCGGGCGTAGACTAAGCATCAAGTGCACGTTCAGCCCTCGAACGTGTCCTTGCTAGCACACACGCACACTAACTCTGCGGCGTGCACGACTCCCACTCGACGGGGTTCCCCTCCTGGGGTTCCGTCTCCTCTTCGGGAGTCCCTTCCTCATAGAACCCTGCAAAAAGCTTCAAACACAAGCAGTGAGCACGAAGGCTCAGAAAGTCTGACCCGTCTCACCTAAACATGGAACTTCTACATGAGGGTAATGGGTTGCATGAGGTACAAATCATTTGCAAGGACTCGCCTAATTAGTAGAACCTTACTTTCAAGTTTTAGCAGCAGGTTGTGGAGAACCTTACGCTAAGGCACATGAGAGAGCCGCAATCAAACAAGAAACGCATTTCTCTCATGTACTTTGCCCAAAGTTGAAAAGAACTTTAGTTAGCACTAAACTACAGCATATCATTAACAATCAATGTCCAGCTTTCAATCAGCATCATTTTAACATGTAACTAGCCTGTTCTTTCTACGTCACGGTACAGTGAACAAGTGGTACTCACTGACCGCGAGGGACGGCGATTATAATCGATTTACACCTGCAGGGTTACCCGAACAACCCGTCACGTACGCCCGTACTCGATGTTGCCTACAACAACCATCACGGACGCCGTACGCGACTACCTTTCACCCGTTAGCCAAATATTGAACCGGTCCCATCGTCCCGAGCAAGAGGTCCCTGCACGCGCATCTCTGTGCCGCCAGCTGATTTACACCTCGAGCTCTCAACCTACCCTCTGAACGACGGGCAATGCCTCAATACCCAGCTACCCGAGTTACATCAGTTTCCCGGTTCCCATATAGCCGGTAGGTCTTCGGTACTGTTCTAGCTTGTTCAACAGGCCCGCACACGGCTCGGTCCTCAATCGACACAAGCGGAGCTACAGCACACAGGCCCCAAAGTCCTGCTGCCCTTACTCTCCGCTCGGTCTCATTTTCTTGCCATGTGTTTCATGTGCTATCTCTACCCGAGCAATGTGCCTCTAGCCTATTCTCGCGAGTAGTTCCAACTACTCGACTTGTACCGAATCCTACTTTATCCTAGCAATGCAGTGGCTAACGGGGTTTGCACTCCTAAACCCCAACCCATGGTTTTCTTGGCTATGCAGTGGGGTTTCCAAACAAGACTCTAATGCACAGAATAAAGGAAAACAAGTATGTGCTCAAAACAATAAAAATTTGAAAAATGGTTAATGCAAACCGGAGCTTGCCTTGCTGCTCTTGGTCGTAGGCTAGCTGTTCCTCCGGAGTAACGAAGTCTAGTACTTCGGGTTCCTCCTCGACCTTAGCGACTACATGATAAGAACAATGTATGTATTAATTTAACTGCATTTGTATTAACTTTGAAGTTGTGAAGTCTATAACCCTTGCTAGACAGACCTAATGACTGTGAAACTTTTACTGTGGCTTGGTTACAACCTAAACAAAGAATGGGTCAAGTTTTAGTTGCAGCAATGCTCATTTGAGCCCTCCACAAATAATTATGTCCTTGACCTTAATTGGAACTCTTAGGGTGTTCTAGGAATTTTCATGAGACAAACTATGACTTTCTGAAAACTAGATTTTCAGAGGGTTCTAATGGAGTTGGTCTCACTTAATTTGGAAGTCTCTAACTAAAGATATGAGCTAAACAATTTCAGAGAAAATTCTGAAAATGTTTCTGAACATTTTCTATTTTCTCTGGAACAGTTTTACTAATCACACCATTAGGTGGACTAAATGAGCTCAAATGGATCTGAAATTTTTATGGTAGCTCAAGGATATTTTGGTGAACATCCCAGCAAAATTTCAGGAGTTTCCTCCAAAGGATTCTCCAGTTAAAATTCCTAACAGTTTAAAATTTAAGGAATTAATTCTAGAGAATTAAGGAATTTCATGAAGTGAAACTTGATTTTCTGGAATGTACACAGAGAGCTGAATCCAGCAAAATTTGGTTCACTCGATTTGGAGCTTTCTAGCCAAAGTTATAAGGATTTGAAGTTTGAAGGAAATCTGAAAATCGGGGAAAAGTTTAAACTCGCGCGTGGGCCCAGGGGACACGCGTCGCACGCCGAAGCGACAGCACACCGCGGCCCACAAGGCTTTTGCGCGCCAGCACACCCGATCCCTGCCGCAGCCGGATCCCGATTCAAAATATCGGCCGCTGACAGCTGGGGTCCACCCCCTTCTTCAACCTCGCAACACCCGCGCCCCGCCGCCGAGGGACCTCGCCGGAGAGCTCGCCGCTGGCTGCTGTACAGCTCCAAACTTCTTGATTCTGGCCGCCCCTGCCTACTTTTACTTGGGGAACCTGACCCGAGGGTCAGCTGCTCATGACAACGGCCGGAGCATGGTCGGCGACGAGCCGCCATATCGGAACGACTTCGGCCATGTCGGCTGACTCTCCTAGTACCTCAGCTACTTGGGAAATCGGTCGGGGAGCATCAGTGGACCTCAGAGAAGGTCGACATGAACTCGGGGCAGCTCGGGGAAGGCCCGAAATAGGTCCCCACCGTGCGCCCGATACCTCCCGTTCGTTCCGCCATTAGTAGACCTTGAATTATGCCGGGCACAGAGGTTCTCCGGCCCAGAGTTGTGAAGGCAACTTGTGCGTCACCGTGTCTAGCTCGTGTGGGAGTGGCCTGAGGCCCTCTAATCCTTTCTAGAGCACGAATTAAACAGAATCGTACCCGTAGGTCGTTCTGTACACAGAAAGGGGAAAAGTGGAAATTCGCCGCCGGTGAGCAACCACTCGAGCTGTGGCTTGGGGATGAGCAGCACCGGTCACCTGCGCGTCCAAGGGTGCCTTGGCTCGGGCGTGACAACGGCCAGGTCGGGCTGTCCACGAGAGCCCGAGGTGCGGCGGTTCCAAGTTCCGAGTTTGATCTTTCGGCACAGCCGATATCAATCGGTTTCAACCGAATTCTAGCAATGGGGAGGATGGAGGAAGGTCTCTAGTACCTTGCTGGGGCTCTGGAGTGGAAGGAGGGAGCTGCGATCGGCGTCCTCCGATCAAGTCTGAGCTGCGGAAGTTTTCGGCCGGCGCTGAGTTCTTGCGGAGAAGAACTGTGGTGCCTCGGCCGAGGAGGGGGCAGGCGCCTTAAGAAGGCTCTGCACCGCCTCATGCCCGCGCGTGGGCAAGCAGCTGGTGGCGCGGTGGCTGGCCTCGGTGGCGATCACCGCTGCGGCTCGGCGACCCGAGTGAAAAGTCTCAGTCGGTTTGTGTTGAAGTAGAGGCTGACATGTGGGTCCCACTCCTCTTTTAACCTCTGAAATTTACTCCTAACAGCTGTGGTAAACAGTGAACCCTATTCTACCCTTGGCAATTCAAATTATTCACCCAAGAGCCATTTGAATTGATCAAAGTTCAAATGAGGTTTGGTTTGAATGAATTTCAGCACAAGTTCAGTTTGAAATTCAAATAAAGTTTGAATTTCTCCCCCTTAGCTCATGTCAAGATCAACTCCAAATGGAGTGAAAATTGGTGTGTGAGCTCACAAAAATGTGCTGAGCAAGAATATGCCTTCCACTTTCAAATTCATGGTATAAAAACAGTTTGAATTTGAATATGTTTTCAAACTGCCCTTTTCCTATCTATACCCAAGATGACCTCAAAAAGGTTTTGAATTTGGGTGAAACTTGGCATGGACATCCTTAGCAAAGTGTAGGAGTTTCCATATGTCCAGCCCATCTATATCACATGTGGGAAATACCACTTTTGCAATGTGTAAGTTTGTTCTCTAATGAGCATGTTGATAATTGTTACTTGCTCTTCATTTGTGTTCATCGTTCTTCCTCAAATGAGGTGTGTGGTGTGGGGATGAACACTACAAATGGGTGTCAAAACTGAGGCCCTTACATTCCTCCCCCCTTAAAAGAATCTCGTCCCAAGATTATAAGGTGAAAACGAGAGAGAGGACGGTGGAAAATTACCGAATATGCGACGTGAAAAAGTCGGGGTAGTTAGTGCGAAGGAATTCTTCGCTCTCCCATGTCGCTTCGTCCATGGAGTGATTACTCCATAAAACCTTGTAGAACCACAATGTACGGTTGCGTGTGGTTCGGGCCTTTTCAACAATAATCTGCACCGGTTCCTCCCGATAGGTGAGATCCGGTTGCAGTTCTTCAATGTCTTCCAGCTGAACGGTAGTTGATAGCTTGAGGCACTTCCTCAGCTGGGAAACGTGAAAGACGTCGTGCACACCGGAAAGTGCTTCTGGTAATTTCAGCCGGTACGTCACCGATCCACATCTTTCGGTAATCTGGAATGGACCGATGAAGCGGGGTGCTAACTTTCCTCTCACCCCAAATCTGTTTATGCCCTTCATTGGAGACACCCGTAGATATACGTGGTCTCAAACTTCAAATTGTAATGGGCGCCTTCTCCGGTCCGCATACTGTTTTTGACGGGATTGAGCGGCTTTTAGGTTCACTTGAATCAGTCGAACCTTTTCTTCCGCGTTGTTGACAAGGTCAATCCCGAAGGTAACCCTCTCGCCAGACTCACACCAATTCAATGGTGTGCGGCATTTTCTTCCGTATAGCGCCTCATAGGGCGCCATTTTGATGCTGGCTTGGTACCCATTGTTGTACGAGAACTCGGCTAACGGCAAGTGATCATCCCAATTCTTGCTGTGGTCGATAGCGCAAGCTCGCAGCATGTCCTCTAGGATTTGATTTACCCGCTCAGTTTGCCCATCCGTCTGCGGGTGGTAGGCTGAACTACGGATCAGCTTCGTCCCCAAGGCAGCGTGTAGCTGCTCCCAAAAACGGGACACAAATAAAGTGCCCCGGTCCGATACGATGGTACGGGGTACGCCGTATAAGCATAAGATCCATGAGATGTACAGTTCAGCGTACTTCTTGGCGTTGCAGTTGGTGTTGACCGGGATGAAATGGGCAACTTTGGTGAGCCGATCTACGATCACCCACACAGAATCATGTTTCTGTAAGGTGGTGGGTAAACCGACGACAAAATCCATGCTCACGTCCTCCCACTTCCAGGCAGGAATGCCCAGTGGTTGCAGCAGTCCCGGTTTCCGCATGTGGTCTGCCTTCACCCTTCGACATGTATCACACTCGGACATGTATTTTGCAGTCTCTCGCTTCATCCGTGTCCACCAAAACCTTCTTCTGAGTTCTTGATACATTTTATTGCTGCCAAGGTGAATAGAAAACTTTGATAAGTGAGCCTCATCAAAGATTTTCTTCCGTAACTCCGGGTTTCGGGGTACGACGATTCGGTCCTTGAACCATAGGACGCCGTCTCCGTCCTTCCGGAAACATTTCAACTCCCCACTGTCTACACGTCTCCGCAAATGTGACATGCCCTTGTCATTCTTCTGGGCTGCCGCTATCTCTTCACGGATGGTGGGGATCAAAGCTAAGTTGTAGAGAGCTCCGTGTGGAATCACATGTAGTGGTGGTTCGCTCTCTTCCAACGGTGTGATGGTCAGATTATTAACGTGTGACTTGCGGCTCAGCGCATCTGCCACAACGTTTGCCTTGCCCGGATGATAATGGATCTCTATCTCGTAATCCTTTATCAGTTCTAACCATCTTCGTTGCCTCATGTTCAGCTCCTTCTGAGTGAATATGTACTTGAGGCTTTTGTGGTCGGTATATAAATGTACGAGGTTACCGAGTAGGTAGTGCCTCCACATCTTCAGTGCAAGTACCACGGCAGCGAGCTCCAAATCGTGAGTTGGATAATTTTGCTCATGGTTCCTAAGCTGCCGTGATCCATACGCGACCACTCTTCGGTCTTGCATCAGCACACATCCGAGCCCAATGCCGGATGCATCGCAGTACACATCGAACGGTTTTGTTGTGTCTGGCTGCGCCAAAACCGGTGCTGATGTCAGGTGCTTGACTAAAGCCTTGAATGCTGCTTCACATGCTGGACTCCAAACATATTTGGTAGCCTTCTTCAGCAGCTCTGTCATTGGCTTGGCAATCTTCGAGAAGTTCGGAATGAACCTCCGATAATATCCCGCGAGTCCGAGGAAACTCCGTACCTCGTGAACAGTTCTCAGGGATTTCCAATTCAGCACTTGCGTGATCTTGCTCGGGTCCACAGCGATACCCTCCGCTGAGATGATATGCCCGAGGAAAGGCACTTGCGATATCCAAAACTCGCATTTGCTGAACTTTGCGTATAACTTGTGATCCCGCAGCCGTTGCAAGACTATACGCAGATGTTTCTTGTGATCTTCCTCCGATTTGGAATATACCAGGATGTCGTCGATGAAGACCACGACAAACTTGTCCAGCTCCGGCATGAACACCGAGTTCATTAAATACATGAAGTGAGCTGGAGCATTGGTGAGGCCGAAGGACATGACCAGGTACTCATAAAGTCCGTACCTTGTCGAGAAAGCTGTCTTTGGAATGTCCTCCGCCCTTATCTTAATCTGATGGTACCCGGATCTTAAATCCATCTTGGAAAAGATCTTCGCTTCGACCAACTGATCAAACAACATGTCGATCCGTGGCAACGGGTACTTGTTCTTGATGGTTACGGCATTTAATGGACGGTAGTCCATGCAAAGCCGCAACGTTTCATCCTTCTTCTTGACAAATAATGCCGAACAGCCCCATGGGGAGGAGCTCGGCCTAATAAAACCCTTCTCCAGAAGTTCCGTGAGCTGAGTCTTCAGTTCAGCCAACTCCTTGGGTGCCATCTTGTACGGCCTTCGGGATATTGGCATGGTTCCCGGTGTGAGTTCAATCTTGAACTCCACCTCTCTATCGGGTGGCATCCCCGGCAAATCGTCCGGGAATACATCCGGGAACTCTCGGACCACTGGAATGTCTTCCAATCTGATGGTTGTGGCTTGGTATACACTTGGAAGTTTTATTTCTGGACTGTCCAGAAATAATGAGTGAGAACCGTGCACCTCTGAGTTTAAGTGCACGGCTCGAAGGACGGTGTCTAAAACAGCGCCGTGGCGGGTTAACCACGACATCCCTAGGATGACATCGACCTTCTGTCCCTCTAAGATAACGAGAGACGTGGGGTACACTCTACCCGCTAAGCATAATGGTGCTTTGGAGACCATTACGCTTGCTGAAATCTTCCCACACATGCTGAGCTCGTCCCTCCACCGGAACGAGTGCGTATGGAGTTCCCTCCATAGCCTGTACGTGTAGTTGGCAGAAACGTGACATAGTGTCACGGGCTGCCACTTGCCACATCCCTTCCGGTTGTCTTCCTCTCACCGTGACGGTGAATGGCACCCAACCGGGTGGCGTAGGCCCTGCAGGAACCTCGACATGGATCGTCCACGTCTTGTTCCCCTCTTCGCCTTCTTCCTTGGCGAAGTATTGCGGCATCTGGTTGTACCCGAAATATTGGAGCATTTGCCACAATGCTTCCGGGTAGCCGCTACGGTCAGAGCAGTGGGAAACTACCCACCCGTTCTCCAACCGTTTACCTGCTGCCATCTGTAAAAATATATTTGAGAAATGTCAAATATTTATTTAAACAGTAAACCATTGAGTTATAACATAAGATATGTCATTGAACCCATAACACTTGGAAACATAGTTCAAATTTTTAAACAAATTTGACCGTTGATCTGCTGTTACCATGACAGCCCTGACCAGTTTCCATATCAATCTGATTTAGGCCAGGTTAAAAGCAAAACCAGTCCTGGAGCTTAACATCAAAGTTAAAGTTAACTTTAATAGCTTTCCAGAAAGTATTTGGTTGGCCTAAGATCTGTCCTGGTTCAAAAGTTATGAGATGTCAAAATTAACAGAATTTCTGGAAACAATTGGACAGCACCCCCCTGCTTTAGGTACTGAATTGATCCAAGAATCCCAGTTAATTCTGTTCCTAACCTGACAAAACTTTCTGTTACAAATTTGTAACCCATCTCATAGGCTTTCCAGAACTACCTCATTTTCTATTTTTGGATTTTTATGCAGGAAGTTATGCTTAATTTACAGAGAGTCTACAGAGAGTCTTTGCTCTGTCCTGTTTTCTGGACAGTTTCAACTCTGCTGCATTTTTCGAGTGGTTAAGGGATGAAACACCTCTGGAACTCAACAGAAAAGTTGTAAAGCTCCTCCAAGGCTTTCCAGAAATGTATCATACGACCCCAACCTCGAAAGAACTCAACCTATAACCTCTGATTAACTTCAGCCTTGATCCAGCTGAAAACAGAGTGCTCTGTCCTTAACATCCTATAAGTTGAAAGTTTGTTAACTTTGAATATCCTGTTCCAGGGAAGGAGTTACATCAAGTTTTACTACTTTGGATCAAAACCTTCAAGTTTTTAAATGAAGTTGTTCATTTAATTGGATGTGACGTCGAGGCGTCACCAGATTATGTCGGTACTACGTCCTCACAAAGGAAAAACCTATACCGGACTTAGCCGGCTTCGTTAGTTCAGTGGCACTACTCATCACTCGCACACGGATGCTACACGTCTACCGTTTCATGGTAAGGCTACCTGCAGAAATTCAACCAATCATCAGACTCGGCTGCACACCGAGCCCGGAATCCATACAGTTTGTACACCCGGCCGTCATCACTCGCCCGGATGTTCTCAAGCCAAACACGCCTTGAGTTACGTGTTCACGTTTTAGACCACGTGACGGGGTCTCCCATGTTGCAACACGCATGCCAGGGACAGACGCTGCTCGAATACCCCAAACGACATGAATAGTCGTAGAGGATACTAAAGCGGGTCGGGTTACCTGCCACCCGTGGGGCTCCACCCTTCAGCTTGTGCGCACTGGTGGACAGCGCTTACGTGCACCCCCCAAGACATGAACGTCTCGAGATGCACGATTTTCCGACATAACAAATAGGTTAATAAGCCACTTTCTATATACTAATAACATCCTTATACAGGCTACTAACTCGTTCCTCACTGGATTTTTGAAAAAGAAAACCTTTGTACTGTGTTAAACCTCAAGCGAGCTCTGATACCACGCTGACACGACCCCAATGGTCCTGTCGAGCCAGGATCACGCTGAGGGGTGCTGCGTTGCACAGCACCGTATAACACACGTCAAAGGTGCAAAGCGGAAGCGGAAGCTTTATTACATAAACAAGTTTATGCACATGTTTACATCAAAATAAGTTTAGTCCACACTCGCGGGCGTAGACTAAGCATCAAGTGCACGTTCAGCCCTCGAACGTGTCCTTGCTAGCACACACGCACACTAACTCTGCGGCGTGCACGACTCCCACTCGACGGGGTTCCCCTCCTGGGGTTCCGTCTCCTCTTCGGGAGTCCCTTCCTCATAGAACCCTGCAAAAAGCTTCAAACACAAGCAGTGAGCACGAAGGCTCAGCAAGTCTGACCCGTCTCACCTAAACATAGAACTTCTACATGAGGGTAATGGGTTGCATGAGGTACAAATCATTTGCAAGGACTCGCCTAATTAGTAGAACCTTACTTTCAAGTTTTAGCAGCAGGTTGTGGAGAACCTTACGCTAAGGCACATGAGAGAGCCGCAATCAAACAAGAAACGCATTTCTCTCATGTACTTTGCCCAAAGTTGAAAAGAACTTTAGTTAGCACTAAACTACAGCATATCATTAACAATCAATGTCCAGCTTTCAATCAGCATCATTTTAACATGTAACTAGCCTGTTCTTTCTACGTCACGGTACAGTGAACAAGTGGTACTCACTGACCGCGAGGGACGGCGATTATAATCGATTTACACCTGCAGGGTTACCCGAACAACCCGTCACGTACGCCCGTACTCGATGTTGCCTACAACAACCATCACGGACGCCGTACGCGACTACCTTTCACCCGTTAGCCAAATATTGAACCGGTCCCATCGTCCCGAGCAAGAGGTCCCTGCACGCGCATCTCTGTGCCGCCAGCTGATTTACACCTCGAGCTCTCAACCTACCCTCTGAACGACGGGCAATGCCTCAATACCCAGCTACCCGAGTTACATCAGTTTCCCGGTTCGCATATAGCCGGTAGGTCTTCGGTACTGTTCTAGCTTGTTCAACAGGCCCGCACACGGCTCGGTCCTCAATCGACACAAGCGGAGCTACAGCACACAGGCCCCAAAGTCCTGCTGCCCTTACTCTCCGCTCGGTCTCATTTTCTTGCCATGTGTTTCATGTGCTATCTCTACCCGAGCAATGTGCCTCTAGCCTATTCTCGCGAGTAGTTCCAACTACTCGACTTGTACCGAATCCTACTTTATCCTAGCAATGCAGTGGCTAACAGGGTTTGCACTCCTAAACCCCAACCCATGGTTTTCTTGGCTATGCAGTGGGGTTTCCAAACAAGACTCTAATGCACAGAATAAAGGAAAACAAGTATGTGCTCAAAACAATAAAAATTTGAAAAATGGTTAATGCAAACCGGAGCTTGCCTTGCTGCTCTTGGTCGTAGGCTAGTTGTTCCTCCGGAGGAACGAAGTCTAGGACTTCGGGTTCCTCCTCGACCTTAGCGACTACATGATAAGAACAATGTATGTATTAATTTAACTGCATTTGTATTAACTTTGAAGTTGTGAAGTCTATAACCCTTGCTAGACAGACCTAATGACTGTGAAACTTTTACTGTGGCTTGGTTACAACCTAAACAAAGAATGGGTCAAGTTTTAGTTGCAGCAAAGCTCATTTGAGCCCTCCACAAATAATTATGTCCTTGACCTTAATTGGAACTCTTAGGGTGTTCTAGGAATTTTCATGAGACAAACTATGACTTTCTGAAAACTAGATTTTCAGAGGGTTCTAATGGAGTTGGTCTCACTTAATTTGGAAGTCTCTAACTAAAGATATGAGCTAAACAATTTCAGAGAAAATTCTGAAAATGTTTCTGAACATTTTCTATTTTCTCTGGAACAGTTTTACTAATCACACCATTAGGTGGACTAAATGAGCTCAAATGGATCTGAAATTTTTATGGTAGCTCAAGGATATTTTGGTGAACATCCCAGCAAAATTTCAGGATTTTCCTCCAAAGGATTCTCCAGTTAAAATTCCTAACAGTTTAAATTTTAAGGAATTAATTCTACAGAATTAAGGAATTTCATGAAGTGAAACTTGATTTTCTGGAAAGTACTCAGAGAGCTGAATCCAGCAAAATTTGGTTCACTCGATTTGGAGCTTTCTAGCCAAAGTTATAAGGATTTGAAGTTTGAAGGAAATCTGAAAATCGGGGAAAAGTTTAAACTCGCGCGTGGGCCCAGGGGACACGCGTCGCACGCCGAAGCGACAGCACACCGCGGCCCACAAGGCTTTTGCGCGCCAGCACACCCGATCCCGGCCGCAGCCGGATCCCGATTCAAAATATCGGCCGCTGACAGCTGGGGTCCACCCCCTTCTTCAACCTCGCGACACCCGCGCCCCGCCGCCGAGGGACCTCGCCGGAGAGCTCGCCGCTGGCTGCTGTACAGCTCCAAACTTCTTGATTCTGGCCGCCCCTGCCTACTTTTACTTGGGGAACCTGACCCGAGGGTCAGTTGCTCATGACAACGGCCGGAGCATGGTCGGCGACGAGCCGCCATATCGGAACGACTTCGGCCATGTCGGCTGACTCTCCTAGTACCTCAGCTACTTGGGAAATCGGTCGGGGAGCATCAGTGGACCTCAGAGAAGGTCGACATGAACTCGGGGCAGCTCGGGGAAGGCCCGAAATAGGTCCCCACCGTGCGCCCGATACCGCCCGTTCGTTCCGCCATTAGTAGACCTTGAATTATGCCGGGCACAGAGGTTCTCCGGCCCAGAGTTGTGAAGGCAACTTGTGTGTCACCGTGTCTAGCTTGTGTGGGAGTGGCCTGAGGCCCTCTAATCCTTTCTAGAGCACGAATTAAACAGAATCGTACCCGAAGGTCGTTCTGTACACAGAAAGGGGAAAAGTGGAAATTCGCCGCCGGTGAGCAACCACTCGAGCTGTGGCTCGGGGATGAGCAGCACCGGTCACCTGCGCGTCCAAGGGTGCCTTGGCTCGGGCGTGACAACGCCCAGGTCGGGCTGTCCACGAGAGCCCGAGGTGCGGCGGTTCCAAGTTCCGAGTTTGATCTTTCGGCACAGCCGATATCAATCGGTTTCAACCGAATTCTAGCGATGGGGAGGATGGAGGAAGGTCTCTAGTACCTTGCTGGGGCTCTGGAGTGGAAGGAGGGAGCTGCGATCGGCGTCCTCCGATCAAGTCTGAGCTGCGGAAGTTTTCGGCCGGCGCTGAGTTCTTGCGGAGAAGAACTGTGGTGCCTCGGCCGAGGAGGGGGCAGGCGCCTTAAGAAGGCTCTGCACCGCCTCATGCCCGCGCGTGGGCAAGCAGCTGGTGGCGCGGTGGCTGGCCTCGGTGGCGATCACCGCTGCGGCTCGGCGACCCGAGTGAAAAGTCTCAGTCGGTTTGTGTTGAAGTAGAGGCTGACATGTGGGTGCCACTCCTCTTTTAACCTCTGAAATTTACTCCTAACAGCTGTGGTAAACAGTGAACCCTATTCTACCCTTGGCAATTCAAATTATTCACCCAAGAGCCATTTGAATTGATCAAAGTTCAAATGAGGTTTGGTTTGAATGAATTTCAGCACAAGTTCAGTTTGAAATTCAAATAAAGTTTGAATTTCTCCCCCTTAGCTCATGTCAAGATCAACTCCAAATGGAGTGAAAATTGGTGTGTGAGCTCACAAAAATGTGCTGAGCAAGAATATGCCTTCCACTTTCAAATTCATGGTATAAAAACAGTTTGAATTTGAATATGTTTTCAAACTGCCCTTTTCCTATCTATACCCAAGATGACCTCAAAAAGGTTTTGAATTTGGGTGAAACTTGGCATGGACATCCTTAGCAAAGTGTAGGAGTTTCCATATGTCCAGCCCATCTATATCACATGTGGGAAATACCACTTTTGCAATGTGTAAGTTTGTTCTCTAATGAGCATGTTGATAATTGTTACTTGCTCTTCATTTGTGTTCATCATTCTTCCTCAAATGAGGTGTGTGGTGTGGGGATGAACACTACAAATGGGTGTCAAAACTGAGGCCCTTACAGTATACTTTAATGAACCGCCTGTGATAATATATTTTCACAGGCTCGTTCTTGATGCCGCCTGTGAAAATGGCCCATTTTCACAGGCGGTTTTCAAAACCGACTATGATAATATGTTTATAGGCGCATGTGAAAATGTTTTCTGTAGTAGTGTTACCACCCGGCACACATGCAGTACCTTTATATTGTCTTGTCGGAGGCTTCAATAAAGGTAGATTGTGAGATACAGAGAAAAATCGTGACATCAGTCACGAATGTACCCTTACACCTCCCCTACTAAAGATGGCATGCTGGCGGTCAAAAGCCTGTGCAAGTGGTCGACTGAACTAAAAATCTGACCCACTGACAACACATCAAGAATGGACTTGGGATTCGTTGGCTCCCCAAGAGTCGATATGATTATCAAATCTCTTAGAAATTTTGAAATACTCTCCTCATTCCATCAAGAACTTTCACAATTCATTTTATTAACTAACTCGATATACCCGACCCCGTAAAGATAATACAATGAAAAGTCACCCGAACAAACAAAACTCGACTCCTACAATCCACTCTTTACGCACTTAAGGGCTCCTAGCGAGGGTATGGCCATCAGGTGGGCCAAACCCAAGAAATTAAAGGAGATTCAAGTTCATAAAGGTCCATATATTTTAGGGTTTGCAAAACGACGACACAGGTAACACTACTATAAAAAACCTTTTCACGGGCGGCTCTAAACATATTACCACATGCAGTTTCAAAAATCACATGTGACAAAGTGTCTGTGAAAATGGCCTATTACCACAGGCGCCTGTAACGGAGTAGCGCCTGCGATATCCATTTTCATAAGTGGTCCTTTATTTAGAGCCTCCTGTGGTAGTCCATTTTCACAAGCGGTCATTCATAAAGAGTCGCCTGTAGTAGTCCATTCTCAAAGCGGTCCTTTCTAAAGAGCCATCTGTGATAATTCTTTTTCACATGTGGTCTGCCTTGATGAACCGCCTGTGATAATATATTTTCACAGCCGGTTCTTGATGCCTCCTATGAAAATGGGTCATTTTCACAAGTGCTTTGTCAAAGGTGGTTTTCAAAACCGACTGTGATAATATGTTTATAGTAGCCTGTCAAAATGTTTTCTGTAGTAGTGACAGCTCACAAGTATGATTCGATTTGGGTGATCGTAGATTGGTTAATAAAGTTGGCACATTTCATTCCAGTGAATACAATGTTCCATGCCAAAAAGAATGCAGAGCTATACATTGAAAGAATATTATGCTTGCACGGAGTTCCCCGTACAATTATTTCAAATCGAGGCACCCTATTTGTTGCTCGTTTTTGGGAGCAACTCCATGCCTCACTGGGAACCAAATTGATTAGGAGCTCTCCGTATCACTCTCAAACAGATGGTCAAACGGAGAGGGTGAATCAAGTTCTCGAAGATATGCTTCGAGCATGTGCCATACACTATGTTAAAAGTTCAGATGATCATTTACCATTGGCAGAATTCGCTTATAACAATGATTCTCAAGCGAGCATCAAAATGACACCTTATGAAGCTCTTCACAGCCGGAAGTGTCACACACCCTTGAATCGGTACGAGTCCGGCGAGAGGGTTATTTACGGGATTGATCTCGTAAATGAAGCCGAAGAGTGGGAAAGGTTAATTCAAGCTAATCTTAAGGCCACTCAATCTCGGCAAAAGAATTATGTGGACAAAAGGCATCGACCACTACAATTTGAAGTCGGAGATCAGGTGTATCTCCGTGTCTCCCCAATGAAAGGAATTCATTGTTTTGGGGTGAAAGAAAAGATAGCTCCACGATTTGCCAGTCTATTTGCCATCACGGAAGAATGTGTACCCATAGCTTATCTTTTGGAGCTACCAACATGAAACAGGCCTCTCGGACACCACTTGTCACAGCCCTGATACCACGCTGTGAGGGACAGGACCCCGTGGGTGGTGCCGTGTTATGCGGCACCCAACAGCACACGGGTCGATGAAACACATCACATTACATAAATAATTTGTGGCAGCGTACAAGAATGTTTTACAAATACTTTTCTCAATTAAGCTACGGCAGAAGATTATAACTCTCCCGACTCATTTCTAAACTTAGCAACCAAGAAACAGTCCAGCCCGCGGACATTTCTTACTAGCAACACGAAGAATAATCTGCAGCGGCGAGGATGCTCTTTGAGTAAGCACTCGGAGGTTCCCGAGTCTCATCGGCATCCCTTCTCATAAGCATGGAGTCAAATACCTGCAAAACAACTCGGATAGCATCTGTGAGCATAACGCTCAACAAGACTTAACCGTCACCCTAAACATGAAACTCTATGTGAGGTTATGAACCTAAAGTAGGATGGCATAATGCATAATAAACTCGCCTAACAGTGAATCCTTACTTTCAGGTATTATTTGCAGCAATTTTAAGTAACCTTGGGCACGCCACACCGGGAGTCCACAATCAAACAAGAAATGCTTTCCCCCGATGTAAATTGCTCATGGCATAAAATAATCGAGTTTGTGCTAGCTATTCACCAAATAAACATTTCAAAGATAGTATAAACTTCAACCAATGTGATTAGTTCCTTTCTCATGCAAGTTCTTACTACGTCACGACTGTGAGAACAAGTATACTCGGTCCATCCCACGAGCGACGGTGATTCGGATCAATAACACCCGGACTACATGACACGTACGCCCGTACTCGACGTTGCCTACAGCAACCATCACTGACGTCGTACGTGGCAGCCTTTCCCCATTTCACCCCCGTTGAATTGATCAAGTCGCCCTGTACAGTAGCCACTCTCATGGTGCACCTACCGACGTGAGATGTCATGAGAATGTTCCCCACATACTGCACACCGGCCGTCCGCCTGAGGCGACCCGAAAAGTCCCAACGACAGCTTCCCGAGGTACATTGGTTTACTGGGTCCCATAATACCAGCATGAGTCCGGTACACAACTCAAACTTGTTCAACAGGGCCGCATACAGATTGGTCCTTGAACGACACGGACAGGTCTATAGCACCCAGGCCCCTATGTCCTGCTGCTCCTACAACCTTCCGGTCTCAACTTTAACTTGCAAATTCATTTTTGAACCAATCCCATATGCCCCTGTTATTCCTGAACCTGCGAGTAGCATCTCACCACTCGACTTCTACCGAACCGTACTTAAGCATGGCAGTTCTATGCGGTGAAAGACACCTACCCAACACTCCATGGGTTCATTTGGTTATGCAAGAGGAGTATCAAACACTAGACCTAATGCACAATTCATATCTTAACCGAAAGTGAATACAAAATAAAAACTTAACAGTTGTTAAATGCAAACCGGAGCTTGCCTGTTTTGCAGGGTAGTCGTATATAAGCAGTTAGTATCCTTGCTGATCCACCCTTGATTCTCCGGAGCTGGATCCACTTCAATGAATCACTCGTTTGAATCCCCTTCGTTGTGGTTCCTATTGAAATGCATATGCACAAGTTTTATAGAATGTAATTGAAAGAAGTTATAGAATGAAGTTCTTAGGAACAGAGGTTGTGTGGAATAGACAGGAATGGGTTGGTTTGCCTCTGTTGTGCAAAGAAACAGCAATGACTAAATTGATCTTAATATTTTAGCTATACACTAATCACTTTCCTTAATGAACATAATAGATGAGCTGAAAATTTTGAAAGCAACTGAAGAACAAGAACTCCAATGGCCACAAAACTTTTATAGAAGGTTCTATACTACCTAGGGATTTAGCTTGCCAAATTGCAGCTAATGTGGAGTTAAATTGTGTTCTCCATAATTCCCATAATGTCCCTTATGTATATCCACATATACATAAGTATGGAGAATAAGAACAGGGAGTTCAAGGGCTTGACTTGAGCTGATAATTTGCATGTGAATTCCAGGTCACAAGAAGGTAATTTAATCCAAAATTCAGATCTTTTTCTTGAGTAGTTCTCCTAGAACAGTCCTTTAAGTATTTCTACTCAAAAGAATTAATTCTAAAGTAATGTGCATCTTCATTCCATATTAAGTGAAATACAATTTCAACTATGTCTCAGGGAGTTTTCCTAAATTTTCCTATGATTTTTGGAGCTAGGGATTTCCCAGAATAGATTTTTGAAGTGAGAAACATTTTCTGAAAATGTTTCTGGACTCTTATGAACACAGTAGTTTGTATTTAGCAAATTCCTACTCAAATGATCTTAAAATGAGCTGAAACTTTGCTAGAGGGTCAACACTATTCTAAAGAATATTCTGGCAAAATTTGAGGATTTTTGGATAACCCAAACTCCCTCACTAATTCTTTTTCAGAAAATTTTCAAAGAATTTTCCAGAATACAATATTGACTTCCAGACAAATCTGAGTTCATATTTGGATAGAACTCTGAAAGATGAATCCAACCCAATTGGAATCACTCAATTTGGAGGTTTCTACAAGGAGCTATGATTTTCTAAAGTTTGAGCCATCACTGGAATTGTTTTCCTACTGAAAACTCCACTGGGCCCGCTTATTTAAATGCCAGCCAATCAGAAATGGACCACACCCGGGCCACTGCTTTTCAGCATGCCAGCACCCTGGATCCTAGCCACAGCCGCTCAGGGATTTAAATTTTTGAGCCGCTGACAGCCGGGACCCACCCCTTCTTCAACCTCCCGATTTGATTTCGCGCGTGTGCTGCCTTCACCTTGCCGGAGCAAATCCCCACTCGCCGGATCACCACTGCCGGCCACCGAACGAGCTAAGACTCGCCGCCAGGGGTTTTGCGACGTTGAGGAACACGACCGTGGGGTTGTCTCGTGTCACACCCGGTTTCTCCGAAGAACAACCGAGTGAATATCACATGTATGCCAGGATCATTTTCTCCTACATGTGATGACAAATAGTGAAGCATCATTTATTACAAGCCAGATGTTGAATATAAGTAAGTCTTACATAGCATACGTCTCGATGGACGACAAATAGTTCATGACATGTAAATAAAGCAGCAGCGGAATATAAATCTTGTGGGCTCCGTCACAGGCGTTGCTCGGGGGACTCCGTGAGCCTAGAATCCTTCCTCGGGACCAAAGTCTTGGTCATTAAACACCACATCATTCTCTTGACCTGAGCAGCAATATAAACCAACAGAAAAGCAAGTTTGAGTACCGTTGGTACTCAGCAAGTGTGGGAAAGTTATGCATGGCTAGAGCAAGGAGAGGTTGAACTCATGGTTAAAGCACTACGCAATTACTACCTGTCACCTTAGCTTATTAAGCACCTACATTACTACACAGGAGAAATGGTCCCAATCCCTCAACCCATCATCAAAATCAAGTAACCATAACATCATATCCAATGTCAAGCTCCCCGCTTAACATCCTCAACTTCCAAATTCATCATCCTCTAATCATGAATAAGTCCAAGCCGCTCTTGACCATGAGCACGGCTGTCATGACAGTTTTGACTCTGCGGAGTTTGCACCACTGTACCCACATATAGTGATTTCATCCCCCATTGCCGGGTGGACTAAAAGAACCTCCATTATGCCAGTGGCTGTGAACCACATTCACACTTCCCAGGTGTGTAGCTAGGAGATCACTACGAAGCCTTTACAAAGGGATTCCCGATGAGCGTGGGCCCACTGAGGTTTCACCCCTAACAGCATACAAGAGGCTCCAACCCCGCTGCAGTGGCCCCCTCTTGAGCCTTGCGGTTCATATGGTAGTCCAGCTGACACCTATTCCCCGCACCATCCAACACACCCATACTACGCAGGGGATACACCAAATTAATTGGCCAAGCTGCCCCATCTCAGCATGTGGTTGGCACGGTAAAGCCAGGTTACATGCTCCATGAACCGGTCCTTAGGATCCAGGCAAGTACTAAACACAAACCCGAGTCTCGTGCACCCAGCACCAACCAAATCATCCAGCTTGCCTCGATCCCTACCTCTATATAACTCATAATGTCTCATTCAAGAGTAAGGTAAATAAAATTGATGATCTCATATCCCAATTATCCCATTCTAAGCATGGCTAAGCATAAGCATATAAATAAATGACATGATAAAATAAATCCCAACCCAAGCTACAAGGAAACAAGGTAATGCAATTCTAAGAAAACTTCCTAGCATGGGTTTCATATTTCAATTGACAATGCAAATAATTCTATCTACACATCCTAGCATAGGATCAAAGTGGTCAAGGACACTTGCCTTCTTCCTGCTGCTCTGAGAATGGAAAGTCTTGGTCTTGGAAGGGGAGAACTTGCTTTGGGGCAGGTTCTACTCATGCCAATATACATAGCAAAAGAAAACAACAATCCATAAGACATAGTTCACACTTTTACTTCATACAACCCACACATACATACATATGATAGTCATTCACATTTCTAAGTGTTGTGGTTACTCTAGATGTGTTGATTTTTAGCCTACATGCACTTTTAAACATATGTATATGATTTCTAACTTTTGTATTCAGATTTCTGTTTGCACACTATATATGAATTTTAAATTTGAACAAATTCTTTATATTTAATTAATATACCTCTTAACTACCAAGTTTGCATGAAAGGTAATTTCCTACTCCAAATAGGTTTCCAGATCTTCTACCAAATCTTAAACTGAAGTTTTGGATTTGGAGACTTCATTTATCATTTTCTAATTATGCATACCTATTTTCCTATATTTTTCAGATTTATTTTCTATGCCTAAAAGTGAGTTTTAATATTAAATAGTAGGACATGTCATCTAAACAGAATAGGTTCTGATCTAAAATATTAAATAATATATTTTTGAACTTCTCCTCTGATGTGAACTAATTTAAATTTATTTTATCAGTTTTCAGAATTATTTCCTAGCCTAAAAATGTGTTTCTATAACTAATAAATATGAACAACAATTAGACAGATTCATTTCAGCCTAAAAATCTATTTTTAACTAATTCTAAAGTTTTCCAAGTGCTAGTGTTTCTATAACTAATAAATATGAACAACAATTAAATTTTTGAATTTGTACATGTGTTTGCCTTACCTTTTAAATTTAAATCCTAGTCACATATTCAAATTTCTAAATTTAATATCATATAGGGTCAAAAAGGTAAATCCACACTACTGCAGGGTCTAATTTATTATTTCATCAATTTCCAGGGGTCTACACATAACAGAGGGGGTTTCCTGATTTTTATTAAGTCCAGGGGTTAAAACTGATTTTAAATGAATTTACACGAATTTCTGAAGTTCCAGGGGCTAGATCAGAAGTTTCCGGGGCTAGCTCGTGTTTTCCGAGATCCCCAGGGGGTAGCGCGTAAGAATCCCGGCCTTTATAACGTGGGGCTGATGTGGACCGTCCGATTTAAAATAGACGGCTCAGATTAGATCGCCGAACCGGTACGCGCCGGTTTTAATTCTACTGTGCGATTTAAAATAGACGGCCCTCAAGGGGCCACGTCGCCCTGGCCGGAGCCAGCCCGCGCGCGCGGTGGCGCGCGGCGGCGGGGGGTGGCGATCTCGCCGGCGCAGCTTCGGCTTTTGCCGCTACACGTTAGAACTTGCATCTTTTTGCATGGATCGGCTGCGGAGGGGTAGGGGACGCTCACCGCGGGGTTTTCCAGCACTCGCAGGTCCTGGAAGTCGGTCGGAGACGAGCTCCAACGGCGACGATCTTCGGTGCACGTCGGAACAGATGCTATGCATGGCGCGAAACTTGTCGCTTCCTTCACGTGCAGGGCTCCCTGGGGGCGGTGGAGCACGATCAGCGCATTAGATCAGATAATCCGAGGAATGATTGAAAGAAAACGGGGATCGAATCTTCGGTTCTCACCGGAGAGAAGAACGGCCGATCGGGGGGGTGGGGGGGAACAGGGCGATTGTCGGCGTTTATATAGGCGAGGGAGGGCGGCGGTCTGTTGGGATCGAGTTGGAGACGTCCGGGACCAGAATTCGGGCTGGGGGCGCGGGTTTCCGAAGTTCGTTGCGATCGGGCGCGGGGAGGAAAAGTCCGGGTCGGTTAGGGCGCGGGAGGTAGGAGATGACACGCGGGCCCCGTGTGTCAGTGAGGGGAAGAGAGGGCGCGCGGTCGTGGGCTGGCGCGGGGGGGGGGGATAGTGGGCCGGCTGGCGGGTTTCGGCCCACTAGCCGGTTGGGGTTTTTTTCTTTTTCTTTTTCTTTTTCTTTTTCCTTTTCCTTTTCTTTTCTGATTTGAATTTGAATTCTAGTTTGAATTTGAATTTCTGCACCACATGCAATATGTCCAAAAAATTTTAAATTCCCTCCTTTTGCAGATTTTGGGGTGTTACAGCTCTACCCCTCTTAAAAGAAATCTCGTCCTTGAGATTGGTGGTTCTAGGAAAACAATTCCGGAAACTGTGCCTTAAGCTCGTCTTCTCGCTCCCATGTGGCTTCCTCTTCCGAGTGATGCTTCCACTACACCTTGCACATCTGAATTCTTTTATTTCTTGTGAGGCGTTCCATTGTCTCCAAAACCTTGACCGGTTGCTCGGCATAAGACAGATCCTCTCCTACGTCAACCTCATTCATGGGTAACATCTCTTCAGGCGTCCTTACACATTTCTTGAGTTGTGACACATGGAATACATCATGCACATCCGATAGGCGAGCCGGTAATTCAAGTTGATATGCCACTTCGCCTTTCCTCTCCAGGATCTGAAAGGGTCCAATGTATCGGGGTGATAACTTCCCTTTCACCTTGAACCGACGAAGTCCTCGGATAGGGGACACCTTGAGATAAACATAGTCCCCCACGTTGAAAACGAGCTCTCTTCTCCGTACATCGGCATAGCTCTTTTGTCGTGTTTGTGCTATCCTCAAGTTGTTGCGGATTTCCCTCACTTTCGCCTCGGCTTCTTGTAGTACCTCGGGCCCAAACACTTTACTTTCCCCTGTTTGGTTCCAAAATAGTTGAGTTCTGCACTTCCTCCCATACAAAGCCTCAAATGGTGACATCTTCATACTAGCCTGATAGCTGTTGTTATATGAGAACTCCGCATATGGTAAGTTCTTATCCCAACTCCTATTGTTCTTGAGCGCACACACTCTCATCATATCCTCAAGGATCTGATTGGTTCTTTCCGTCTGTCCGTCAGTCTGGGGATGATAGGCAGAACTAAAATTCAGATGAGTTCCCATGGTTTCATGTAACTTCTGCCAGAACCTTGAGGTGAACTGTGTCCCTCGATCTGACACTATCTTCTTTGGCACTCCATGGAAACACACGATCCTTGACATGTACAATTCTGCCAATTTGGATCCGTTGTAGCTTTCTTCCATGGGGATGAAATGAGCTACCTTGGTTAGCCTGTCAATGATGACCCATATCGAATCATATCCCGATTGGGTCCTGGATAGTCCCACTATGAAGTCCATACCTATTTCTTCCCATTTCCATTCGGGCACTTTGAGTGGTTGCAATAATCCCACAGGTCGTTGATGTTCCGCTTTCACCAACTGACATGTGTTACACAGGGCAACATGTTCCGCGACATCCCGCTTCATGCCATACCACCAATACCTTCTCTTGAGGTCATGATACATCTTCGTACTCCCAAGATGAATGAAATAGTCGGAATCATGAGCCTCCTTCAAAATCAATTCACGGATCTCCTTCACTTCAAGCACACAGATTCTTTTCCCGTGCCACACCGTACCTTGTTCATCCTCTCTGAAACCAGGGGCTTTATTATCCTTGATGAGTTCTCTGATTTCTTGTATCTTCTCATCATTCTTTTGACCATCGCGTATGTCTTGCTCTAATGTGGAGTCCACTTCCATGGTGATGGCCTCACCACTATTCACCAGACATAGATTGAGTTTTACAACCTCTTCCTTCAGTTCTGTAGGCATGTCCTTTATGCTTAACCTATTGACCTGCACCTTCCGGCTTAAAACATCTGCTACGACGTTTGCTTTCAAAGGATGATAGTTGATGCCCACATCAAAGTCGTTGATTAGCTCTAACCATCTCCTTTGTCTGAGGTTGAGATTTGGCTATGTGAAAATATACTTTAAGCTCTTATGATCCGTATATATCTCTGTCCTCTTCCCCATCAAGTAATGCCGCCAAATCTTCAACGCGTGTACCACTGCGGCTAGCTCTAGGTCATGCGTAGGATAGTTCTTCTCGTGCTTCCGGAGCTGCTGGGATGCATACACCACGACATGCCCCTCTTGCATGAGAACACATCCCAACCCATTTCAAGAGGCATCGCAGTACACCGAAAAGTTCTTCTGCATATCTAGCATAACTAGCACTGGGGCTGTTGTCAATCTTTTCTTCAGCTCTTGAAAACTCGTCTCGCACTGCGGTGTCCATATGAATGTGATTCCCTTCTCCAACAATTTGGTGAGGGGTCTCGAAATCTTGGAGAAACCCTCGATAAACTGTCGATAATACCCAGCCAATCCTAAGAACCTTCGAACTTCCCCGACATTCTCAGGGGTCTTCCACTTCTGTACATCCTCGATCTTGGCGGGATCTACGGAGATTCCTCCCTCCGAGATTATATGTCCTAAGAAGGGAACTTTCTTCAACCAAAATTCACACTTTCTCAGCTTGGTGTATAGTTGGTGTTCTCTCAGTTTTTGCAACACCAACCTTAAATGCCTCTCAGTTCTTCTTCATCTTTAGAAAAGACGAGAATGTCATCAATGAAAAACCACCACAAATTTGTCCAGATATTCCATGAATACCTTGTTCATGAGATACATGAAGTATGCCGGGGCATTAGTTAGCCCGAAAGGCATGACGGTGTATTCATACAGTCCGTACCGAGATACGAAAGCTGTCTTTGGAATATCAGTTTGCCTTATCTTAAGTTGGTGGTATCCCGACCTGAGATCAATTTTCGAGAACACACAAGCTCCCCTCAACTTATCAAACAAGTCTTCAATGCGGGGTAATGGGTACTTGTTCTTGATGGTTACTTCATTCAACGCACGATAGTCTACGCATAACCTTTGGGTCCCGTCCTTCTTGGGCACAAATATCACTAGAGGTCCCCATGATGAGGAACTAGGACGAATGTACCCCTTCTCTGTCAATTCTCTTAAATGTTCCTTGAGTTCTTCCAGCTGTTTGGAGTCTATCCGATACGGTCTCTTGTATATTGGAGCTGTTCCAGGCACTAGCTCAATCGCGTATTCCACTTCACGATCGGGGGGCATACCTGGTAACTCCTCTGGAAAAACATCTGGATATTCCCTGATGATCCTGATCTCCTCCACTTCCACCTCAACGTGATTGAGTTTAAGGTCCCTCCTAGGTTCTTTTGCAGTTATGAACTTCACTCTTGTGCCACTAGGGTGAGTTAGTTCCACCGTTCTTGTCGAACAATGGATGATTCCCTTGTGTTTGGTCAACCAATCCATACCCAAAATAATATCTATCCCTTATGAGTTTATCACTATGAGGTTTGCAGTAAAGGCTACCCCATTAATGTCTAGATTCACCTTGGGACACACTTGTCTTGTCCTTATTTCTCCCCCTGGAGAGTTCACTGCTAGCATATGGTTCATTTGTGTTGTTGGTAGATCATGCTTCTTAACAAACCCTTGAGCAATGAACGTGCGGGTAGCACCAGAATCAAACAACAGGGTTGCAATGTGTAAATTGGCAGAAAACTTACCAATTACCATGTCAGGTGCCTCTTGCGCTTCCTTCATGGTCACATGGTTCACCCGTCCTTGCATCACATTCTGCTGTTGTGGTTGCATGGGCTTCTTCTTTGGGCACTTATGGGCGTAGTGCCCCACTTCACCACAGTTGAAGCATTGCACCCCAACCTTAGGTGCCTGGCCTTTGTTGTCTTGGGGTTGGTTCTGTGGTCCTTGCACTGCTGGTCGAGGTTGATATGTGGGACGAGACTGCTGTACAAACTGACGCTGCGGCTGTGCTGGTGCTGATGGAGGCCTGAAATTCGGGTTGTACCCTCTGGGTGCTGAGTAGGGTACCACAGCACGGCTCGTCTGCCCTGCGGGTTGCTACATCAGACGTGGGCGTGTGTTGCTACCCGAGGCTTGGTGTGACCATCCCTCCTTCCTCTTGTTTTCATTTTCCAAGGCCTTCAGCTTCCTCTCCACGACAAATGCTCTGTCTACCATCTTTTGGAAGCTTTCATACTCGTTGGAGGACATTGCACATTGCATTTCCGCAGTAAGTCCTTCCACAAAGCAGTCATGTTTCTGCTCATCAGTTTCGATGTCCTGTGGTGCATAATGGGATAGTTGGGTGAACTTAGTGAGGTATTCCCTCACAGTCATGTTTCCTTGCTGCACTGGCGGGTACTTGTACTCTGTGGTACCACTCTCACGCTGGAGGACATACATGTACCCAGTCCTGTCCAGGTGGCGACGGTAGATGTAACTCTGGCAGGTGATGGCCTCCAAGGTGACATCCTTCTCGGCATCGACCTGTGTCGCTCGACAAGCTGGAGAGCGGTGGATCTTGAGCAGTTGATTTTCATGGATAATCCTCATTTCTGAACTCCATTCTTCCCGCTTCTCACGGATGATCCGGGTGGAGATGTAGTGTATGATTAGCTTGCCCGTATTGCTGGCAGCGTGGAGCATATGCCGTAGACGGCGCAATAAGCCTCCTACTGCCAATCCGTAGGAGTGGTACGTCACCAGACGATTCTCCTCTCTCAGGGCAAGGGCAACTACAGGAACTCTCCCTCCGGTGGTCTTGCGGGCGGTGCGGATCATGTGAACCATCTAAAACATAAAGCATTTAAAATTTAGTTAGATAAGAGTTAAACAAAAATTGTATTTTGAATAAAAGTTGGGGTAAGATGAATAAAGTGACCCCATTAGATAACACTTTTCAACCCATACCATTGTAAAATAGTTTTTCAGAAAATAGGGTCCTTAAGTACATCCATTTCTACCTAGGTCCACGTTCCTACGGGCAACCTTGGCTCTGATACCACTTCTGTCACACACGGTTTCTCCGAAGAACAACCGAGTGAATATCACATGTATGCCAGGATCATGTTCTCATACATGTGATGACAAATAGTGAAGCATCATTTATTACAAGCCAGGTGTCGAATATAAATAAGTCTTACATAGCATACGTCTCGATGGATGATAAATAGTTCATGACATGAAAATAAAGCAGCAGCGGAATATAAATCGTGTGGGCTCCGTCACAGGCGTTGCCCGGGGGACTCCGTGAGCCTAGAATCTTTCCTCTGGACCAAAGTCTTGGTCATTAAACACCACATCATTCTCTTGACCTGGGCAGCAATATAAACCAACAGAAAAGCAAGTTTGAGTACCGTTGGTACTCAGCAAGTGTGGGAAAGTTATGTCATGCATGGCTAGAGCAAGGAGAGGTTGAACTCATGGTTAAAGCACTATGCAATTAATACCTGTCACCTTAGCTTATTAAGCACCTACATTACTACACAGGTGAAATGGTTCCAATCCCTCAACCCATCATCAAAATCAAGTAACCATAACATCATATCCAATGTCAAGCTCCCCGCTTAACATCCTCAACTTCCAAATTCATCATCCTCTAATCATGAATAAGTCCAAGCCGCTCTTGACCGTGAGTACGGCTGTCATGACAGTTTTGACTCTGCAGAGTTTGCACCACTGTACCCACATATAGTGATTTCATCCCCCGTTGCCGGGTGGACTAAAAGAACCTCCATTATGCCAGTAGCTGCGAACCACATTCACACTTCCCAGGTGTGTAGCCAGGAGATCACTACGAAGCCTTTACAAAGGGATTCCTGACGAGCGTGGGCCCACTGAGGTTTCACCCCTAACAGCATACAAGAGGCTCCAACCCCGCTGCAATGGCCCCCTCTTGAGCCTTGCGGTTCATATGGTAGGACAGCTGACACCTATTCCCCGCACCATCCAACACACCCATACTACGCAGGGGATACATCAAATTAATTGGCCAAGCTGCCCCATCTCAGCATGTGGTTGGCACGGTAAAGCCAGGTTACATGCTCTATGAACCGGTCCTTAGGATCCAGGCAAGTACTAAACACAAACCCGAGTCTCGTGCACCCATCACCAACCAAATCATCCAACTTGCCTCGATCCCTACCTCTACATAACTCATAATGTCTCATTCAAGAGTAAGGTAAATAAAATTGATGATCTCATATCCCAATTATCCCATTCTAAGCATGGTTAAGCATAAGCATATAAATAAATGACATGATAAAATAAATCCCAACCCAAACTACAAGGAAACAAGGTAATGCAATTCTAGGGAAACTTCCTAGTATGGGTTTCATATTTCAATTGACAATGCAAATAATTCTATCTACACATCCTAGCATAGGGTCAAAGTGGTCAAGAACACTTGCCTTCTTCCTGCTGCTCTGAGAATGGAAAGTCTTGGTCTTGGAAGGGGAGAACTTGCTCTGGGGCAGGTTCTACTCATGCCAATACACATAGCAAAAGAAAACAACAATCCATAAGACATAGTTCACACTTTCACTTCATACAACCCACACATACATACATATGATAGTCATTCACATTTCTAAGTGTTGTGGTTACTCTAGATGTGTTGATTTTTAGCCTACATGCACTTTTAAATATATGTATATGATTTCTAACTTTTGTATTCAGATTTTTGTTTGCACACTATATATGAATTTTAAATTTGAACAAATTCTTTGTATTTAATTGATATACCTCTTAACTACCAAGTTTGCATGAAAGGTAATTTCCTACCCCAAATAGGTTTCTAGATCTTCTACCAAATCCTAAACTAAAGTTGTTGGATTTGGAGACTTCATTTATCATTTTCTAATTATGCATACCTATTTTCCTATATTTTTCAGATTTATTTTCTATGTCTAAAAGTGAGTTTTAATATTAAATAGTAGGACATGTCATCTAAACAGAATAGGTTCTGATCTAAAATATTAAATAATATATTTTTCAACTTCTCCTCTGATGTGAACTAATTTAAATTTATTTTATCAGTTTTCAGAATTATTTCCTAGCCTAAAAATGTGTTTCTATAACTAATAAATATGAACAACAATTAGACAGATTCATTTCAGCATAAAAATCTATTTTTAACTCATTCTAAAGTTTTCCAAGTGCTAGGAGAGTTTAAATTTTGAATTTGTACATGTGTTTGCCTTACCTTTTAAATTTAAATCCTAGTCACATATTCAAATTTCTAAATTTAATATCATATAGGGTCAAAAAGGTAAATCCACACTACTGCAGGGTCTAATGTATTATTTCATAAATTTCCAGAGGTCTAACTACACATAACAGAGGGGTTTTCCTAATTTTTATTAAGTCCAGGGGTTAAAACTGATTTTAAATGAATTTATACGAATTTCTGAAGTTCTAGGGGCTAGATCAGAAGTTTCCGGGGCTAGCTCGTGTTTTCCTATATCCCCAGGGGGTAGCGCGTAAGAATCCCGGCCTTTATAACGCGGGGCTGATGTGGACCGTCCGATTTAAAATAGACGGCTCAGATTAGATCGCCGAACCGGTACGCGCGGGTTTTAATTCTACCGTGCGATTTAAAATAGACGGCCCTCAAGGGGCCACGTCGCCCTGGCCGGAGCAAGCCCGCGCGCGCGGCGGCGGGGGTGGCGATCTCGCCGGCGCAGCCTCGGCTTTTGCCGCTACAAGTTAGAACTTGCATCTTTTTGCATGGATCGGCTGCGGAGGGGTAGGGGACGCTCATCGAGGGGTTGTCCAGCACTCAGAGGTCCTGGAAGTCGGTCGGCGGCGAGCTTCAACGGCGACGATCTTCGGTGCACGTCGGAACATATGCTAGGGCGTGATACTTGTCGCTTCCTTCACATGCAGGGCTCCCTGGGGGCGGTGGAGAACGATCAGCGCGTTAGATCAGATAATACGAGCAATGATCAAAAGAAAACGGGGGGAGGGGGGCAACAGGGCGATTGTCCAACTTCAGTTTGGATTTGCATGACAAATTCGAATTTGGTTGGAGTTTGGAAAATGCTTCCACAATTCCTTTTTGTAGCCCACCCTAAAAATGAAAAGTTTGGCATTCACTTTTTCCCACATTTCCCGCTCTAGGGTTGCATGGTTATTCCAAAGTTTTGGCCACCATTGGGTGAGCTTTGAATTTCAAATCTGACTTTAAACTTGCATGCAAAGAGATATTTAACTCCTTATTGGTTCAACACTTTCAAATAAAAATGTGAGCCTCATTTTGGATGGTCATCCATGTATTACTTTGCATGAAGAAAAGTTTTAGCAAGTCCCATTTTTCATGTTTTTGCCACACACATGAACTCAAACTTTAGTTTATATTCATGTACATGTTTTGGGACTTTTACACAACATCATCAGCCTGTGAACGTGATCCCACTAGCATGCGTGCACACACTAACACAGCGGCATGCACGGCTCCCGTTCGACGGTAGTTCCCTCTTGGGGGTCCATCTCCTCATTGGGAGCTTCCTCCTTATAGAACCCTGCAAGCACTTTAACTACAAGCAGCGAGCACGATGGCTCAGCAAGACTGACCCATCTCATCTAAACATGTAACTCTACATGCTGGATTTGCAGTGTATAATAGGTAGGTATGTTGCATAAGACACGCCTAGTTAGTTTACTCTTACTTTCAAGTTTTAGCCTCATGTTAGTGGAGAACCTTAAGCTGAGACACATAAGAAATCTGCAATCAAACAAGAAACACATTTCTCTTATGCGCTTTACCTAAGATTGAAAAGAACTTTGATTAGCTCTAAACTAAAGCATTGCATTAAAACACAACGTAAAGCTTTCAACCAGCAACATTTTATCATGACAACTAGCCTGTTCTTTCTACGTAACGGTACAGTAAACAAGTGGTACTCACTGACCACGAGGGACAGCGATTATAATCGATTTACACCTGCATGGTTACCCGAATAACCTGTCACGTACGCCCGTACTCGATGTTGCCTTCAGCAACCATCACGGACGTCGTACGCAACCACCTTTCATCCGTTAGCCAAGTGTTGAACCGGTCCTATCGTCCCAAGCAGGAGGTCTCTACGCGGAGCATCCTTGGTGCCCACTAGACAATTTACACCTCGCTGCTCTCAACCTACCCTCTGGACGACAAGCAATGCCTCAACATATTGCTACCCGAGTTACAACGGTTTCCCAGTTTCCATAGCCGGTAGGTCTTTGGTACTGTTCTAGCTTGTTCAACAGGCCCGCACACGGCTCGGTCCTCAATCAACACAAGCAGAGCTATGGCACCCAGGCCCCAAAGTCCTGCTGCCCTTACTCTCCGCTCGGTCTCATTTTCTTGCCATGGGATTCATTGTCTATCTTTCTAACCGAGTGGTGTGCCTCTAGTCTATTCTCTCGAGTAGGTCCAACTACTCGTATTGTACCAAATCCTATACCATTTTAGCATTGCAGTGGCTAATCGAGGTTCAAATCCTAAACCCCTAATGTCTGGTTCTCTTGGCTATGCAAGTGGGTTTCCAATCAAAATCTAATGCACATTGGAGGAAATGCATAAGGTAAGTGATCAAAACATAAAACATTAAAAACAGGTTAATGCAAACTGGAGCTTGCCTTGCTGCTGGTCGTTGACTAATTGTTCTTCTGGAGTAATAAAGTACAGAACCTCCGGGTCTTCTTCGACCTTAGTGACTACACGATATGAAAATAGGATGCATGTCAAATTTGAATGCATTTGTATTGAATTGAGGCGGTGAAGACTATAAGTATAGATAGGTATCCCTTTTGACTCTGAAATTTTTACTGTGGTTTGGTGACAACCTAAGCAGATACTTGGCCAAATTTCATTGAAGCAAAGCTAATTTTAGCCCTGCACAAATAAATGTATATTTGTCCATAATTAGAGCTCTTATGATTTTCTAGCGATTTTCAAGGAGCAAACCATGAATTTTTGGAAACTAGAGTTTCATATGGTTCTAATGGAATTTGTTTCATCTAATTTGGGGAATCCTAGCAAAAGATATGAGCTAATGAGTTCAGAGAACTTCTGAAAAATGTTTCTGAACATTTTTCTTTTTTCTCTGAATCAGTTTACTTAATCACACCATTAGATGGGCAATATGAGCTAAGATGGATCTGAAATTGTTCATGTGACTCAGGTATATTACAACTAACATCCTGGAAAAATTTCAGAATTTTCCACCAAAGAAATCTCCAGTTAAATTCCCAACGCTTTAATTTTTGGAGAATTAATTCTGGAGAATTATGGGTTTTGATGGAGCGAAACTTGTTTTGCTGGAAATTAATCAAAGATCTGAATCCAACAAAACTTGGTTCACTCGATTTGGATACACCTAGCTAAAGTTATGGCCTGCTAAAGTTTGGAAAATTCCTGGAAAAAGAAAACCCACGCACAGACGCTGGCGGCGGGGCCCCCCGGCCACAGTCATCTTCAACCTCGCGTCGGCGCCAGAGCGCGCGCCAAACCAAGAAATGGCGAGGCTGGATCTCCGGCTATGGTGGACCATTTTCGGAGATCTTTCGCACTACACGCTCCTCGGACGAAGCCCTAGCGGCCGGACAAGGTCGTTCGGCATGACAATGCCGGGAACCCGGTCGGCATCGCCGACGGTGATCGGTGGCGCGGCGCCGACGGTGAACACCATGTCCCTAGCGGTTTCCGATGCCCTAAGTAGTCGTAAAGCACCACCGGAACTTAAGGAAGGTGACGGTGCACTCAAACCCCGCTGAAAACGATCGGAGCTATGATCTCAACGACGACCCGAGCCATTTTGGCCGGCAGTGGCGAGTTTGCATTGCACAGCTTGTCGGATGGAGGGATCTTCCTGGTTTTGGGCTAGGGTGGTCGTGAAGGGTCCTAGTTGCTATAGCTAGACGGTAATCGGAGTTGATCAACCATGCGAGTTGAATTTCCCATTTTGGTTGACTTTGATTCTATACGGTGATCACCGAAAATCATGAAATTCCAGCTAGCCGATGCTAAAAGAGGGCTAGGGGTTTTGGGAGGATCTACTAGACCTCGATGCTAACATTTTTGTGAGCAGTTGGTGTGCTGGAGGAGCTCGGAGCTGTCCGGGCGACAGTGTTTAGTCAGAGGCGCGTCGGGGGAAATAGTGGAAGAAGAAAACGGCTTGGTGAAGCTCAAAGGAAGCCAATCACGTGCTTCCAAGGGCTGGAGCACGTCGATTGAAGGTTGGTGGTTCCATTTCAGGCCTCAGCTCGGAGTGACACCTCCGGATTTGGCCGGTCGACTGTGAGGGGGTGAGCTCGGGTGTGCTGCGAGTTGCTTCGTTTGAGCTTGCGACAGAGAGTGAAATGATTGGTGAAATGATCCGGGGCTCATCTGAGGGTGCGGCTAAGGAGGCTGAGGAAGCAGCTCGGTGGCTCAAGGAGGCAGGAAGCTGCTGTCCAGCCCGTTCCTCGCCGTGGCGTTCGGCCGAGCGCGTGCAAGACCCGAGTGCCTCGGTGGAAATTTGTTCACTCGGTTGTGTGACTGAAAGAGGACCCCACTTTTAATTTTTGTCCTCCAAAATTGAATTTGTACACTGTTTCAAATTTGTGTGCCCCTACTGCCCTTTGATCTTTGATCAAACTACCAAATCACCATTTGAATTTGAATGATTCAAAGTGTCAAATGGTTTGGATGAGTTTACAGCACATGTGAATTTTGATATTCAAATTTGGTTTGAATTTACTCAAAATAGGTCATGTCAAGATCAACTCCAAATGGAGCGAAAATTGGTGTGTGAGCTTATAAAAATGTGCTGAGTGTGAATATGAATCCCACTTTTGAATTTATGGGATGAAGGGAGTTTGAATTTGAATTTAAGTTCAAACTAGCCTTTTAATGATTGTACCCAAAAATACCTCAAAGAGGTTTGGATTTGTGTGAGATTTGGCATGAGCGTTTCCTAACAAAGTTTAGGAGTTGATAGTGTGCTCATCCCCTACATGATGCATGTGGGAAATTCCACTTTTGTATTTTGTGAGTTCATCTATTAATGACTCCATTATGGTGGTTACTTGCTCTTCAAATGTGTTCATGTTTTTACCACAAATGAAGTGAGGTGTGTTGGTTAATGAACACTTTTAGCAAGTGAAAACTTGGACCCTTACACATGGGAAAGCGAGAATTTTCTCCGCTCCAACTATCCATAAATGTTATCCGATTTTATCCGATAATTCCCCCACTTCACACTTTCTTTTGTAATCTCAGGACGAGATTCTTTCAAGGGGGGATGTGAAATCCCAAGATTTTAACAAGTGAAGTTCAGCTCATGAACACCTAGTAAAAATGGGAGGTATTAAAAATTTTGAATACAATGATGTGAGATGAAAGGTGTAACTAAAAAAAGCAACATAACATTTAAAAATCTTCATATGATCTCACATTTCCAGTCACTAGATTCAAACTAGGCAGGCTACCAGATTTTCCCAAATTTGGAGCTGTGTTGCTTTGTAGAGTTCCCTACTTAAATTCTTAATTGTACGCACAACATTGCCAAACATGGAGATATAATTTCACAATTTGGTTCTCCATAGTCCAAATAGTATCCCTGCCAAATTTCACTATGTTTGGACTAAAGTTGCTATTTAATTGGATGAGGTAAAGTGGGAATCAAAATTTAAATTCAAAATATCATATTCCAAATTAAACTTCATCCAAATTCAAATTGAATTGTAACATTGGATTCCTCATATTCAGTTTAGCCGACATGCCGATTTTACCATTTTTGCAGTCGGTTTACTATTTTAAACTGAATTTACAATGTGGATAAGAGAGGAGGTGGGACCCACATGTCGGCTCAGAGTGTCCGGTCTTCTCTTCTTTTGCGCGAGTGACACCGAGTCATCACCGGTGTGGTAACCGATCGGTGAAGCACACTCACAGTCAGCTCGGTGGAGAATTGAGTTAAATGCGACATCTTGTCGGCTACATATTCACACCCCCCTGGAACCGACCGAGCTCACTGATCTTTGCAATTTTCAGCCGCCGAGTTCACTCACCGATGCCTCGGTGATCTATCCGTCCTCGCGCCTCAAATCCAAAAGAGAAAAGGTGCGCTGAGGATCACTCTTGCTTACGGTGAAAGCCGTTCATCGTTTCATTCATCAGGTGCCGAGTATTCTCAGTTTTTCTCTCGATATGGTTATTTGAGCCGAGTCGGTTTGGAGTTGAAATTCACCTCACGCGATGCATTAGTGATCATGCGCATTTAAGGACTTGATCTAGACATCCATACGGTGGCGGAAACCATTTGGTTCACTGGTGAACTATAGTTTCCGGCCGTTGTCAACGGATATTTGGTTCATTTCCGTGCTCCACATGATCTAGTGATGCTTTAGGAGCAAACGGCAGGTGAAATAAGGCTCAGAGTAGCTAGAACCACATCACCAGAATTTACCGAGCCGCCTCCGCCGTCGCACAGCCATCTCCGGCGAGTTTCCGGTGGGGCTGAGGCGAGCAGCATATATAGTGACCAGAATTATGTGGGGGCGGTGAGTTTCATGAAGTTTGGTGGTCGGGAAGGCCCTCACAGCGAGCTCTCTGACGAGCTCTGCCACGGGAACCCACGGGAGAAGGGAGGAAGAAGATGACCCGGCAGCTCCCGCATGTCAGCGACTGTTTCAATCGGTTGTTGATATGGTGTGGCAGCACTGATTTTATTATGTGGCCCGGTGTGGCTTCGTTCTGAGTGGCCCATTTTACATCGGTGGGCCCAGGCGACTATGGGAGGGATTTTCAATAGGAAAATAATTCCAGTTTGAGGGTAAACTTTGGAAATTCATAACTTTCAATGGGATTGTCCAAAATTCCTAAAATAAATTTTATTAGAATCCTTGTAACCAGTACTTTCTGGCAATACCATTTAATCGGTATGAAAGTCTCTGGATTTTGCTTATTAGTTCTTTATAGTACCTTTGATCTTCAGGCCAAATATCAGCTTTAGTGGACATTGATAAGTAGGGTAAATAATGGAAATTTATCCTATGTCCCTAAAAATTCTCACAGTTCATAAAAATAATATCAAAAATTGTTAGCAACTTGTAAAATCTATATCTTTTTACAAAAGGCTTAGAAAATTATGAAACCGATTTTGTTGGACTCCTTATGACTTGTACTGTATAAATAACATACTTTGACTTATGTCAAAGCCCCAAATTTTCCCTAGAATTTTAGAGAAGATTAAAGCCTTAGGGATTTATTGTAAACACATAACTAAAGGATAAATCATGAAACTTGGCTAGCAAATCAGAAATGAACCATGAGCTACTATAGAAATCTGAGGGGCATTGGAGTTCAGTTATAATACATTTAATTAAACATATGAAGCATGTTCATATAATTCATACAACTTTTGCATTTTATGCTTACCGTTTAGTTTACGAACTCTCCTCCGGAGCCACTCGCAACTCTTCCTTCAGAAACTGACTGGGAACCAGAGCAGCAGAAAGGCAAACCTCGGTTTACATATAACAAGCTTTTATAACATTTTTACTTTATAACCTATGGTTGGTAGTATTATTTCAGGTAGACTCTTGCTAGACTTAGGTCATAGAAAGGATTCGGTGGAAGTCAAATAGTTGGAATTTACTCGCGAGAGAAAGAATAGGGCACATGGAGGATTCCTAATCATGTTCCACTCAATTGACAATGAGACGGGGCAGAGATGTAGTATGCAGCAAGACGTGGAGGTCTTGTATGCGTAGCTCTACTTATGTCGATCAAGGATCATGTCGTGTGCAACCCTGCTGAGCAAGTTTGAACAGTATTGGTAGCATACTGGATATATGGGCCTAGCTTGGTTAACTTTGTCGTTGAGACATTTCTCGCCATCTTAAAGGAGTTGGTTGAGGGTAGCAAGGTATAAATCCGCTAGCGGGCAATGCCGAAGACAATTGCTCCGTGTAGGGACCTCCTGCTCGAGACGGTAGGACCGGTTCAACAATTGAGTGTCCTCGTGAAAGATGGTCGTGTACGGCAGAAAGAGAGCATGCCTTGGGCAGCTTCTAATATGGGCGTAAATGTCATGTATACCGGGTGTCTTTTGATTGCAGTCATCGTCCCTCGCGGTTATTTGAGTATCGCATGTTCACTACGTTGTGACGTAGTAAGAAAGAGTAGTTGGAATAAGAACAACATTGATAATATGAGTTGATATTGTATTATAACTTTGTTTGAAATAAGAGTAGTGCAAACTAAACTTAAAGTTCATTTCCCCTGTGGTAAGCAACATCTTAATGAAGCGTTGCTTGTTTGATTGTGGAGTCACGATGCCATGTAACACCAGGGGATTAATCTGCTGCTTAAAAGTGAAGTTAAGAACCTGCGGTTAGGCGAGTCTATTTTTGCAACCATGCCCTGCCTATGTTAGACCCTCTTAATCATCTAGAGTGTCATGTTTAGGATGAGTCGGTTAAGACTTGTTGAGTCTTCGAACTCAAGTTTGCTATATAAGTTGTTGCTGTAGGTGAGAGACCATCTATGACCTCGTCCGAGGAAGGGCTCGATTAGGAGGCCACACCCCCGTCGGGGTACACGGCTGAATGGGAGCCCTGCACGCCACCTTGAGAAGGATCTGCTACTAGCGTGAACTGTCCGAGGGTTGGATCATTCATGATTTTGCGTAGTTAGTTATAGTGAGTGAGTAGAGACAAGACTTCCGTTGTATATATGTTTAAAATGTAATATATATATTTCGCTTGAACTTGTCGGTTCAAACATATGTGATGTAATATGAATGTCTTTTGAAGTGTGTTGTTTGATGTCGCATCACACGACACCACCCAATGCAATTCGTGTCTCACAATAGAACAGTAGCATGAGTTTTTATTGATGTCATGTAGCATGAGTTTAGTGATTCAAATATGACATGAGCAGAAACTAATGGCCAAATCACTTAAGAGTGGTACAATAAATGTGGTTGATGATCTCAGGTAATAGTAGCAATTAGTCCACTATACTTCATCCAATCCTTAATATATATACGTATGTTTAGTTTTGTTCTAACAAGTCAAATATTTTTAATTTTAGTCATAACTATTTGAAAAATGTATCACTTGATAATTAGTACGATTATACCATTAAATTGTTCAAATAGTCAGAGTTTATATCGATAATTTTATATTTATTTCTTACACTTTAACTTAATATATTTATTATTTTAATTTTGCATCAGAGCAAGTGTATATCTTCCCCAGACCCCACAACGTGTGGGAGCTTTCAGTACTGGGTATGCCCTTTATCAGAGCAAGTGTATATGTTCCTCCTTAGCAACAAAGAAAGGAAGATGAAAACCACGCGGTATGAGGAAGGTCGCTAAGGCTTTCTTGACCCGCTCCCGTGTTCAAATAGCAGCATGTCGAGGTGATCCGCTTGGAGTTAATTGAATCAGCCAGAAGAGAGCAAAAATTAATGAAGCTCGGCAACCCCATTTCGCCGGCATCTGGAAGCCTCCTCCTCGCCTCTATTTAAGCAACCACAACGAGAGCTAGCAGCTAGCAGCAGCAGCCTCCACTACTCATTCCAAGCTTCCAAGGATTATTTCCATCACTAGCTCGAGCTTCACAGTTCTTCTACGCCAGCAAAGCATTTGTTTGCACATGGCGGGCGAGCAGCAGCTACTCCCGTCCGTGCCGAGGTGGACACCAAGCCCGCCGCGGCGGCCACTCCACGCAACCGACGACGACGACGCGGCGTCCGAGCTCGGTGCCTCCGCGCGCGCGCAGCACCGGCGGGTTCCCCTTTGGCAGCGGCCGCTCGTTCCAGCCGCCGCCGTTCCACATGCCGCAGCTGTCGCTGGAGATCAGCGCGTCGGTGAACGGCGGCGGGAGCGCGCACGGCGGCGCCATGGTCCGCGAGGCGTCGCTGTGCCGCGCGGACGAGGGCGTGGTTATCTCGTGGGAGGACCTATGGGTGTCGGCGGGCGGCAGCGGCCGCGCCCCCATCCTCTGCGGCCTCAACGGATACGCCCGCCCCGGCGAGGTCCTTGCCATCATGGACCCCTCCGGCTGCGGCAAGTCTACACTTCTTGATGCCTTGGCAGGTACAGAACATGACGTGTTACGCGCGCACGTGAATATTTCGAAATCATATATACCTTAAAATCACGGACAGTATCTGCACACTTGCTGTGTCAATCAAGCGAAAGATTGCACGTGTTCATGTGTTTACAACATTTTTATGTATATGCAGAAAGGCTTGGTTCTAACGTGAGCCAGAAAGGAGACATCTTGATCAATGGCCGTCAACAGAAGCTTGCGTATGGAACTTCTGTAAGTGAATTTAACTGTTCATGCACACGTGACCCCACGTGCAGCGTGATGGTTAGGAAAATCTCGTTAAACTATTTAGTAGTGATGATCTGACATCCAAGCATGAGCGCAGGCGTACGTGATGCAGGACGACGTGCTGATGACGACCCTGACGGTGCGCGAGGCCATCCACTACTCGGCCGCGCTGCAGATGCCGAGCGCCATGCCGGCGACGGCGAAGCGTGAGCGCGCGGAGGAGACGCTCCGCGAGATGAGTCTGGACGGCGCGGCGGACACGTGCATCGGCAGGAGGATGCACAAGGGCATCAGCAGCGGGCAGCGACGGCGCGTTAGCATCTGCATGGAGATCCTCACCCGCCCGGCGCTGCTGTTCCTAGACGAGCCCACCAGCGGGCTCGACAGCGCCACCTCGTACCACGTGGTCGGCCGCATCGCGCGGCTGGCGAGGCGGGAGGGCATGACCGTCGCGGCCGCCGTGCACCAGCTCAGCTCCGAGGTGTTCGGGCTCTTCAGCGGCCTCTGCCTCCTCGCCTACGGCAGGACCGTCTTCTTCGGCCCGGCCGCCGACACCAACCAGGGAAACATACTAGCGGTTGACTAGTTGCTGTGTTGGTGCTCACGAATCGCATGCATGCTTTTATAGAATGCATGCTTTAAGTTCTGTACAAAAATTAGGAATGGCAATTCCACCTGTCGGTGGCTACCCGATGGGTTTTGCACCCGATAGGTATAGTGGGATTTTTTATCTGTTGATCCAACCCGCACCTGATCTGACTTGTCGCGGGTGCGGGTGTGCACTGCAGGAAACTTACGACAGCCAAAAACCGTCATAAATAAAGGAAAACTGTCGTAAATAACTAACTTACGACGGTTTTCGGTTATTTACGACGGTTTCTAACCGTTTTAAGTTTTTGGTTGTAAATAACATTATTTACGACGGTTACCGTCGTAAATAACTAACTTACGATGGTTGTTTCCAGCCGTCGTAAATAAAGGGCCGTCGTTCATTGCCGCGCCACGTGGCGGCGTGGACGCCTTACTTACGACGGCCTTGTTTGGCCGTCGTAAATAAGGTTTTTAATTTAAAAAAATAGAATTAGGATAACCTGACACGATGGTCAGCTCAAAGAACATTTTATATCCACATCCAAAACATAAAACATCCAAAATATTAAACAAAAAAGAGATCCACTCGCTAAACACTACCCCTTCCACTCGTGGATCCAGTCGCTCCTCCACTCGCTCCGGAGCCGTTGTAGCCTGTCGTTGGCCTCCACTTTGGAGCTAAAAGCACGCTGCACAATGATGCTCCTATACTTTTCCGTCGCTTCTGTACCAAGTACCTCTTTGTCAGAGCTACATTAGTCGTCATTTGTGTCTTCAATGTCAGTAGCAAGAGAATATTCATCTTTAATATCTGAATACTATCATACCCGCCATCGTTGCATGCTATGTATGCTCACTTGTTCGGACAATCTTTGATCATGTGACCAAGTCCCTGATAGCGATGACACTTGATGTCGGAAGTGCGACTCGTAGGAGGTGTTGAAGACGTAGGCTTGAATGGTATCGTCTTGCCACCGTCCTACACACGAGGAGGTGCAGCAGCACGTGTTGAAACTTGGCCACCATTGGATGGCGTAGTGGCTGCACGAAAACTCGAAGATGGTGTTGTTTTGGGTGGTGTAGACGTTGAACGCGGCGTGAAGGTGCTCCTTGTGCGATGTTGCTGTTGTTGACGTCCCTGCAATTCTTTTTCTGCCAACATAGCAAGGTGAAACAATCTGTTAACATGATCATATTCCTTTAATATGCGTGCTTTTCACAATATTTTTTTGTAATATTTTTTATATTTTTTCTTTACTTAGGAGAACAAATATAGGAACCATACAAATTTTCAGCTCAATTCGACGTATTATGTGGCCTATAAAAAATAATAAAATTCTGTAAAATTCATGCTCGAACTTCGGAGACCGAAAAGGCTATCTTCCAAGGTGATTTTGGCCGACCTAATTTCGCCGAACCCAGCAAAGTCGGGAAAAATTTGAATGAAAATTTTCGCGTTGATCAATATAAAAAAATCGGCCGATTTTGAGTTTGTAAGCGAAAGTTATGGCCGTTTTAAGGTAGTCTGTCCGAATTACAGTTTTTGGATGTTTATTCCAGCTCGGTTTTTGAATAAATCTCACAATCGGATACGAAAATGATAGGAAATTTACACAGCAACTTATAGGATGGTGTGTGATGAATTAAGGAATGCTTGGCACAAAGGTTTGTCACGTAATCTAGGGCTGGTGATGTGGGAGTTCACAAAAGGAGGCTAGCTAGGGCAAACTGATAAACGTGGCGGATCGACTTGTTGTTTAGGGATTGTGGAATAGGTGTCAAACAGCAAGAAAACAAGGGCGAAACACGATAACTAGGATCCAAAACACGAAGCTAAACCAGCAACAATACTCCACCACACGAATGCAAACTCAACAATGCAAACCGAAAAAAGAAAACTGCAGGCACTATAAGCTAGGAAGCGGTAATTTTTTGTAGCTTCTCTATAGACTCTAGGTATGAAAAAAACTAATATAATGGAAAATAAAGATACCTCACGGGCAACCTGGAAATCTGATACCAATTGATGAGAGGGTTAGGCCCGATCTTTCGAAAGGTAGGTCAATGGAGGTGGAGAACTCAACGTTGATGATCCGTGGCACTCGAGCAGTTTGAGCACCCCTCAATCACTACACTACTGCTCCGTTGGTTATCAATTGTGCAGCACACTCTTGACATCACCAATAAGGCTAATCCCTGCAAGTGCAACCGAGAATACGAGTAAGAACGTAGAAGACGCGATTTGAAAATCACAAAGTTGGTGGTTTCACAAAAACCGTAGAGCGGCGGCTGTTTATCTAAGCAAAAACCACGGATTGTGGCTGGCGGTTAAGGCTAGGGTTCTATCAAGAGACCCTTAGACGTGTCCCTAATGGACTCATACGGGATACAAGACATAAAAGCCCGATACGGTGGCGTAGCACCAGATAGAAATCTGGGTTCGACTTGTTTTGACGATTTCTGATGATTCTGGAGGAATTTTGATATGGGAATAGATCCATTGGAAAGTTTATTTCCTCCTCTTTCCGTGTATATATAGAACGTCGAAAATAGAGTCCGTATGTATCCTGAATGTCCGTTTTAAGGTGACTGTTCCTAGATTCTGAGTTGAACTCGAGTCCGAGTTGTAAACTATCTCCATCAACTTGTGGACGTCCAGCTGGTTCTCCACGTTCCGAGGTTCTCTACCCTTCACTTGATGATCTTCTCTAATGTTCCTGATAATAATTAAATCATCACATAGCAATCTATTCTCAAACTTATATGCAAAGGAAGTTAGGAACGAGTTCACTCCCTGATTTAGTAATCGTGCTCGTGCTCTTGTCATTGATCCTTGTAGTTCAATGTGTGTATGCGCTGTTGTGATATACGCATCACGTTTGTTGCTTGAATACGGGCATATGAGATTGCGTGCTTAACAAGCTTCCTGACGTTCTTGTTGAAGACGGTTCTCGCGTGGTCGGCACCCGCTGGATCCGCCAAACGGTACCGTCTCTAAAAGAAGACAGAAACATAAGTGTTAGACATTCTAACTATTGAAGAACTAAATTTAAAACATGTATTAAACATACTTTACCCAGAAGTCAGCCTACACTACACCTTGAGTGGTCACGTACGTCAGGTCAGTAGCACGAGCATAATCATCCCATGACATGGTAGGGATAAGCTCGTCACCGCTGCCAGGGACCTCACCAGGGTAGTGCAAACGCACGAGGTTCCCCAAGGCAGTGTTGAATGTCTCTGATGTCCTCTACCTTCGAAGGTAGTGTCCTCCCATCCGCTGTAAGAATATTTGTGCATCAAAGAGTTTTATTTACGTTCCCTAGGTTAGGCCGTGGTAAACAAACATTTATTTATGACGGTCATTTCTGGCCGTCTTAAATAATATTATTTATGAAGGTCATAACTAGAACCGTTGTAAATAATCTCGGCCATCGTAAATGGTTGAGTTTCATGTAGTACATTCCCTGCTGATTTGATTATTGGAATGGGTTTATGGTCGTTCAACTCCGTTCCCAACCATTTTGTAGGTCGATATCAAAGCAATGCATGCATATTTCCTTAGACGCAGGGACCTTCCAGTCATATCTAGCTACTAATCCTGTGAGTTTCAGTCCAACTTCTGGAAGAAAATGGATCTGACACATCATTCGGTGCATTTATTCAGAGAAAAAGGTGAAATCAGATGCATTGATGGAGCACCACATTTAGTTTTTTCCCAAACAATAAAATAAAAAGATTATTACAATTGTGTTTTTTACCGAACGATGCAGATGCTCATACACGTCCCTATAAACACACGAACGTTACAAGGACCTTGCAGTTGAAACGATACATAATGTACCATAAAATGTAACCCATGATGAGTCGGAGACTTAAACTTTAGTGGGCAGGTTAACCTCATGGACGCTCTATTTTCTTGATTGCAAAAGCTTATTAAGCCATAAAAATAAGAATAAGAATAACTGAATTTCATTGATATTTCATTCAGCATTTAGTGGAGGAATAGACACTACTACAAAAACTATTATCACAAGCGCCTCGTTTTTCACAGCCAGGCGGTCCGTAAAAATGTGCATGTGATGTCGAATGAATTAATAGCCGCATGTGATGAATAAACATCACAGACGGCTCGCAATGACAAACCGTCTGTCAAATTTCACAAGCGGACCGTGAAGTAGGAGCCGCCTACAATATTGGCCATTAATACAGTCGGCTGAAGCTACCGGGAGTAGGAGGCGCCTGCAATATTGGTCATTAATACCCGGGGTAACGCGTCTTTGACTTAAATTCGAAGTCGCATTAATATAGGCGGCTGAAGCGACCAGAAGTAGGAGCCGTCTGCAATATTAGCCATTAGTACCGAGGGGAACGCGCTTTTGACACCAATTCAAAGCCACCAAACGTCGTGGCCCGGTATATATCAACCACATTTAGCATCAAACAAAAGACAACAAATAATTTGATAATCGATAACAAACATTGATCACTAAACACACATTCATTAAAAATTGAATTTTTACAAATAACAAAAGAAAACAACAAACGATCGCCTAGTCCATCGGTGACGAAAGAACCCCACACTTGTTGGTGATCGTCTCCACCAACTTCATGCTACCTTCCACCCCAAGCACCTCACCGACCGTCTTCCGCATCGCGTCAAGACGACCGGCCACTTCGCTTAACCCGAAGAGGTAGTGGTCTATGGTGTCCATTCTAGTTCATTCTGGAAGGCGACCAAGACCCAGAAGCTCCATGGCTTTAGATGTACTGTTAAATACATCCTTCACCATCTGCCAGCGCAATGGTGATAGGTCGTCGTCCACCTGTGCCCTTAGGGCAACCAAACTCTGTTTTAGGAAAGCGGCTTTCCCAAGCAGGTTGGGGGGGGGAACGCGGCCCCGGTAGGACCTCGTCGGGTGGTGCCATGATATGTGGCACCCAACAGCACACGGTTCGAGGAAACACCATCATATTACGCATATTTGTTTTTGCGGAACCGTACAAGAGTGTTTTACAAATACTTATCTCAAAATAAGCTACAGCGAAAGACTATAACTCTCACGACTCATTTCTAACTTAGCAACAAAGAAACAGTCCAGCCCGCGGACGTTTCTTACTAGCAACATGAAGAACAAACCGCAGCAGCGAGGATGCTCTTGAGTAACCACTTGGAGGTTTCCGAGTCTCATCGGCATCCCTTCTCATAAGCATGAAGTCAATACCTCCAAAACAACTCGGATAGCATCCGTGCGCATAACGCTCAGCAAGACTTAACCGTCACACTAGGCATGAGACTCTACATGAGGGTGTAACATAAAGTGGGATGGCAAAAAGCATAATAAACTCGCCCAAAAGTGAATCCTTACTTTCAAGTGTTATTTGCAGCAATTTAAAATTAACCTTGGGCACGCCACATCGGGAGTCCACAATCAAACAAGAAACACTTTCCCCCGATGTAAATTGCTCATGGCGTAAATGAATCGAGTTTGCTCTAACTATACATCAAGATCCATCACAAAGCTAGTATGAAACTTCAAACCATAGTGATTAGTTCCTTTCTCATGCAAGTTCTTACTACGTCACAACTGTGAGAACAAGTATGCTCGGTTCTTTTCCGCGAGCGACGGTGATTTGAATCAATAACACCCGGACTACACGACACGTACGCCCGTACCCAACGTTGCCTACAGCAACCATCACTGACGTCGTACGTGGCAGCCTTTCCCCCGTTTCACCTACGTTGAATTGGTCAAATCGCCCCGTAAAGTAGCCACTCTCATGCTGCACCTACTGACATGAGATGTCATGAGAATGTTACCCACATACTGCACACCGGCCGTCTCGCCTGAGGCAACCCGAAAAGGCTCAACGCAAGCTTCCCGAGGTACATCGGTTTATTGGGTCCCATATAGCCAGCATGAGTCCGGTACACAACTCAAACTTGTTCAACAGGGCCGCATACGGATCGGTCCTTGACCGACACGAACAGGTCTATAGCACCCAGGCCCCTATGTCCTGCTGCCCCTACAACCTGTTGGTCTCAACTTTAACTTGCTAACAATTTTCTGAACCAATCCCGTATGCCCCTGTTGTCCTGATCCTGCGAGTAGCATCTCACCACTCGACTTCTACGGAACCTTACTTAAGAATGGCGGTTCTACACGATGTAAAGACACCTACCCAATACTCCATGGGTTTATTTGGTCATGCAAGAGGAGTATCAAACAACTAGACCTAATGCACATTTCATATCTTAACCGAAAGTGGATACAAAGTAAAAACTTAAAAGCTGTTAAATATAAACCGGAGCTTGACTGTTTTGCAGAGTAGTCGTATATAAGCAGTTAGTGATCCTTGCTGATCAACCCTTGATTCTCCGGAGTTTGATCCACTTCAATGAATCGCTCCTTCGAATCCCCTTCGTTGTGATTCCTATTGAAATGTATATGCACAATGTTTATAGAATTCAATGGAAAGAATTAAAGGCTGGATTTTCTTAAGAACAGAGGTGGTGTGGAAAATCCATGAAGGGCTTGGTTTGCCTCTGTTGTGCAAAGAAGTTTGAATGAACTAAATTTGTCTTAGTGTTTTAGTTTCTAACTAACTAAGTTTCCTAATGACAATAAGAGGTGTGCTGAAAAGAATTGAATGCAACTGAAGAACAAGAACTCCAATGGCTTCAAAACATTTACAGTGTGTTCTATACTAACCAGATATTTAGCTTGCCGAATTGCAGCTAATGTGGATGCAAATTATGTCTACCATAATTCCCACAAGAGTCTTATGTATTTTTCCCACATACATAAGTATGGTAGAACAAGGACAGGGAGTTACAAGGCTCAACTTAAGCTGATAATTTACATGTGAGTTCCTGGTCACATGAAAGTATTTTGGTCCCAAATTTAGACCTTTTACTTGAGTAGTTCCTTCAGAACAATTCCTTAAGCATTTCTACTAAGAAGAACTAATTCTGGAGTCACGTGTGTTTTCATGCCCAATTAAGTGAACTACAATTTTAGGTATGTCTCAGAGAGATTGCCTAAGTTTTCCTATGATTTTTGGAGCTATGATTTGCCTAGAATGGATTTTACAAGTGGGCAACATTTTCTGAAATTGTTTGTGGACTATTATGAACACAGCAGTTTGTATTTAGCAAATTCCTACTCAAATAAGCTGAAAATTTGCTAGAAGGTCAACAATATGCTAAAGAATATTCTGGCAAAATTTGAGGATTTTTTGGATGAACCAAACTCCCTCAATAATTCTTTTTCAGAAAATCTTCAAAAAAATTTCCAGAATTTAATATTGACTTTCATACAAATTGGAGTTCATATTTGTATAGATATTTGCAAAATGAATCCAACCCAATTTGAATCACTCAAATTGGAGATTCCTACACAAAGATATGATTTTCCAAAGTTGGAACACTCTCTGGAATTATTTTGCTACGGGAAATCAGTTGGACCCACGGGTTTAAACTCCAGCCACTCAGAATTCAGCCACATCGGTTCACAGGGTTCCAACGCGCGCTCACAGCGGATCCCCGAGCCACAGCTGATCCCGAATTTAAATTTAAGCCGCTGACGGTTGGGACCCGCCCCTTCTTCCTCCTCCCGCCGCCTATTTCACGCGCGCGCCACCCAGCTTGCCGGTTTGACGCTGTAGTTCGCCGGCTCGCCGTTTCTGGCCACCGCCCGAGCTAAGGCTTGCCGCCAGAGAGTTTGGGACATTGAGGAACACACCGGTGGGGTTTGCTAGGGCTGCCGGTGCTCGGGAAACGGTCGGCAACGTGTGGCGGCCTCGGCTGGACTTCGGCGCCGTCGGCCGACCTTCTTACACCGCCAAACAATCGACCAACTAGATCTACAGCAACCCTAGATCTTGGGGAAGACCGACATGGCCTCAACATGGCTCGGGAATGGCGGCATATGGTTCGGCACCGTGCGCCCGATCGGCTCTGCCGTGAAACACGTTCGTATAGCTCGGAATAGGCCGCCCCAAGTCGGTTTCAAGTCCAAGTTGCTAAAAGAAAAATGATTGCCTGCTAGTCCGGCCCGTGTGTGCAAGATTTGAAAAGCTACGGAGGATTGACGAGTGAGAATTTTGGAGATCATTACCGGATGCTCGGTTTGAAGCCGCGGGAGCAAAATTCCAAAATTTGTTATCGATACTTCACGGTTTGGCTTGAGCTTCAGGTGGAAGCAGCATGGTGGTCGTGCGCTTCAGTTGCCTCCCTTGCTCGGCTGTGAAAACCCCTGTGGAGAGCTGTCCACATGAAGCCGACCGCCGGGTTTCTTTAGGTCGCCACGGACGAGTTGTTTTTAGGGGAAGGAAGGCCGGAGCTCAGCGGTTTGTGTGTTGGGGAGGTAGGAAATGGACTCGCGGTGCTGTTTAGCAGCTCGGGGTGGAGTCGCACGCAAGCGTTTCTGGTTTCCCGGTTCCAGCCGAGGCAGCGGCGGTGTGAGGGACTCGGTCCGGGGGTTTGCTCGCGAGGAAGAGAAAGCAAAGGGTGTTTGCTCGCTATGAGAGGGGGATCACGCCTGAAGAAACCCACTCACGGTGCCAGCGCGAGAGAGAGGAGCAGGAGGTGGCTTGGCAGGCTCTTCTGTGGCACACGGTGAGAAGCTCCTCGGTGAAGTGAGAACCGAGCACAGTGACATCATTTGCAAGTCACAATTAGCTCACTGACTAGTGGGGTCCACCCCCTTTTCTCCCCACAAATGATCTTCTCAAGTTGATCCTCTCCAATGCCAAAGTTCTGAATTTCAAAGGTGGGCTAGAATCTGAATTTGCCAAATTCAGTTTGAATTTGCATAGCAAATTTGAATTTGGTTTGAATTTGGAATTGCTTCCATTTAATTCCTTTTTGAGCCCACCCTACAATGACAAGTTTGTCATCCAACTTTTTCCACAAATTCCAAACTATATGGCTGCATGAGTATTCAAAGTTTTTGGCCACAATGTGTGGTGAACATTGAATTTGAAATCTTATTTTTAAACTTCATGCAAATAAATGTTTAAGTCCATATTGGTTCAACACATTCAAATGAACATGTGAGCCTCATTTTGGATGAACATCCACGTAGCACTTTGCATGAAGAAAAGTTTTAGCAAGTCCCATTTTTCATGACTTTGAGACACATATGAATTCAAAACTCGGTTTATTCATATACATTCTTGGAACTTTTACATTCCTCCCTCCTTAAAAGAATCTCGTCCCGAGATTATAAAAGAAGAACGAGACGGGTGAGGTAATTACAAACTGTATAAAGCAAAAAGTTCCGGATAGTTGGTGCGGAGGTAATCTTCACTTTCCCACGTCGCCTCTTCTACGGTATAATTACTTCACAGCACCTTGTAAAACTTGATCGTCTGGTTCCGGGTTACCCGGGTCTTTTCATATACAATCTGAACCGGTCGCTCGGTGTAGGTAAGGTCCGGTTTCAATTCGTCGATTTTTTCAATGCGGACAGCAGCGGTAAATTTGAGGCACTTCCATAGCTGTGACATGTGAAACACATCATGGACACCCACAAGACTTGCCGGTAGTTTTAGCCGGTAGGCTACGGGTCCGCACTTCTCCGTGATAGCAAAAGGACCTATAAAGTGGGGAGCGAGTTTCCCCTTTAGACCGAACCGGTGAATTCCCTTCATCGGAGATACACGAAGGTACACGTGCTCTCCGACGTCAAACTTCAACGGCCTACGCCTTTGATCAGTGTAGCTCTTCTGTCTGGATTGTGCAGCCTTCAAATTTTCTTGTATCAACCGAACTCGGTCTTCGGCTTTGTTGACAAGATCAACCCCAAACAGAACTCTTTCGCCGGACTCACACCAATTCAGCAGTGTGTTACACTTCCGGCCGTAGAGAGCTTCATACGGTGCCATTATAATACTCACTTGATACCCGTTGTTGTATAAAAACTCCGCCAACGGTAAGTGATCATCCCAATTCTTATCGTGGTGGATGGCACACACTCTCAACATGTCCTCAAGCACTTGGTTCACCCTCTCAGTTTGTCCATCGGTTTGAGGGTGATATGCGGAGCTTCTAATCAGCTTGGTGCCCAACGAGGCATGCAGCTGCTCCCAAAATCGAGCAACAAACAGCGCACCTCGATCTGTAATAATAGTCTTCGGGACACCGTGTGAGCATATAACTCTGGAGATATACAACTCCGCATATTGCCTAGCTCGATAATGAGTGTTCACCGGTATGAAATGAGCTGATTTTGTCAACCGGTCAACGATCACCCATATCGAGTCATGCTTCCGTGATGTGAGCGGTAATCTGACGATGAAATCCATACTCACATCCTCCCACTTCCACGCTGGTATCTTAAGTAGTTGTAGCAGTCCGGCTTTCCGCATATGATCAGCCTTGACCCGTCTACACATATCACATTCGGATACGTATTTAGCAATCTCCCTCTTCATCCGTGTCCACCAAAATTTCTGTTTCAAATCTTGGTACATCTTGTTACTGCCGGGATGAATGGAAAACTTCGACAGGTGGGCTTCATCCAAGATCTTCCGGAGTTTCATATTACACGGTACAACTATACGGTCGTTAAACCATATCGTACCGTCATTATCCTTCTGGGAATACTTCACCTCTCCGTTGTCTAATCTTCTCCGTATGTGAGACATACCCCTGTCTCTTCTTTGAGCCTCAACAATCTCTTCACGGACCATTGGAATGAGCGCGCGATTATAAAGCGCGCCATTTAGAATGACACGGAGACTTGGTTATTCATGTCCCAACTCAGCAATCGCTAAGTTGTGAACGTGAGCTTTCCAACTAAGCGCGTCGGCAACCACGTTTGCTTTTCCTGGATGGTAGTGGATCTCAATTTCATAATCTTTTATGAGCTCCAACCATCTCCGTTGTCTCATATTGAGCTCCTTCTGCGTGAAGATATACTTCAAGCTTTTATGGTCGGTGTAGAGGTGGACAAGATTGCCAAGTAGATAATGCCTCCACATCTTTAACGTCAACACCACAGCAGCAAGCTCGAGATCGTGAGTTGGATAATGCTGCTCATGGTTTCGCAGTTTACGAGACCCATAGGCGACTACACGCCCTTCTTGCATCAGAACACAGCCGAGACCGATGCCGGATGCATCACAATATACATCAAATGGCTTCGTCATGTCCGGCTGAGCAAGAACTGGAGCTGTTGTGAGATGTTTCACCAAAATTTTGAATGCGGCTTAACATGCTGCATTCCACATGTATTTAGTTCCCTTCTTCAGCAGCTCCGTCATTGGTTTAGCAATTTTTTAGAAGCTCGAATGAACCTCCGATAATACCCCGCTAAACCTAGGAAACTTCGGACCTCGTGGACTGATTTGGGATATTCCCACTTCAGCACTTGTTCAATTTTACTGGGGTCCATGGAAATGCCCTCTGCTGAAATAATATTGCCTAGTAAAGGCACTTGATCAATCAAAAACTCACATTTGCTGAACTTCGCGTATAATTGGTGCTCCCTCAACTGTTATAGCACAATACGCAAATGTTCAGCGTGCTCTTCTTCAGATTTGGAGTAAACCAGAATATCGTTGATGAATGCCACGACGAACTTGTCTAACTCCGGCATTAACAACGAATTCATCAAATACGTGAAGTGTCCCAGAGCGTTGGTTAACCCAAATGACATGACGAGGTACTCATAGAGTCCGTATCTCGTCGAGAAAGCTGTCTTCGGTATGTCCTCCGGTCGGATCTTGATTTGATGATATCCCGACCGAAGATCCATTTTCGAGAATACCTTTGCACCCACAAGTTGATTGAATAATATGTCGATGCGGGGAAAAGGATACTTGTTCTTTATAGTGACAGCATTCAGAGGACGATAATCAACACATAGCCGCAGTGTTTCGTACTTCTTCTTAACGAACATCGTAGAGCAACCCCAAAGTGAAGAACTTGGTTGTATGAAACCCTTGCTCATGGGTTTATTTAGTTGCTCCTTCAACTCCGCTAGATCATTAGGTGCCATCTTGTAAGGCCTTCGTGAGATAGGTATTATTCCCGGCGCCAGTTCAATCTTGAACTCGACGTCCCGTTCGGGCGGCATACCCGGTAAATCATCGAGAAACACGTCGGGATAATCACGTACCACCGGAATATCTTCAAGTTTAAGAGCTTCCATGTGGTAGTGCTCTGCCATATATGGGTCTTCGCTGTCTAAAAACAGCATGTGCTGTCCATGAATCGGCGAGTCAATCTGGACAGTCCAGTTACCGATACTGAGAATGGCACCGTGATGATTTAACCAAGACATCCCCAATATTATATCTATCTTCTTCCTATCCAACATAATCAGCGATGTTGGGTAAATTTTTCCTCCCAAACACAAAGCTGCTCGGGACACAATCTGATTAGCAGAGATGTTTCCTCCCGGTGAACGTATAAGATAACTCGTTGTGGGAGTATTGGTGGATAATTGGTGCTGATCCATGCATGTTTTGCTGATAAAATTATGGGTTGCACCGGAATAAAAAAGTATGAGCACGAGTACGTCATTCAAAGTGAACATGCCCGCTAACAGCGGTGCTCCCTCCGGGACATCCTCAATAGCAAGATGTTGCACACTCCCGGATTGCAATGCTGTTATATTGACTTGAGCATGTGGCGTCATACCACCTGATGATGATGGTTGTCCGCTGTTCAACAACTTCTCCCGGCATTCTTGCCTAAAATGCCCAGAATGGTGGCAATAAGAACACGGATGTTTCCCCGATTCTTTGTTGACTTGTGGTTGAGAAGTTTATGTACTTGGCTGCAGAAATTGTGCACCAGAAATCAATCGTTGCTGCGGCAATTGTGTTGCTTCAAGACATGATTCTTGAGCAGGAAATCTGGGATATGTTGATCTTACTGGTGGCTGCCATATTCCATCGGATGGTGTGCGATACACCACACGATATTTACGAGGAACAAATGGTGTGTCTTCTTTCACATCATCCCGGTCCCTCTTCTTTGCTTGACACTCAAGTGTCGCTTGTTCTTGCAGCAGGGAAGCACTGATCAACTCGGTGTAATTGCCTTGATTGAACAAATCCAACTTATCTTTTAATATGGCACTCAGGCCATGGAAAAAGTAGTCACACCTTGCAGCTTCACTCGTCGCGTAGTCAGGAGCATATTGTGCCAAATGGTTAAACCGTTTGACATAATCGAGGACACTCATGTCCCCCTGCTTCAAGTTCCTGAATTCTTGCTGCTGGGCCTTGATAAAACCCATAGGAATATGACGAGCATGGAATGCTTCACGAAATTCTGTCCATTCCACTTGATGGCCTTCCGGAATGGTGGCGAGATAAGGGAACCACCAATTTCCGGCGGCTCCATGGAGCTGTTGAGCTGCAAATAATGTCTTCTGATACTCATCACACTTGAACACTCCAAACTTGGACTCCATAACCCGAAGCCATTGATCAGCTTCCACTGGTTCGTTGGCTTCTGTGAAAATTGGCGGTTGTGTCGTCAAGAAGTCCAAATAGGCGTTCCGAGGTGGAACGACCTGTTGTGTACGTTGGAGTAAGCCCTGTTGTACCAAGGCTTGGAGTAGTCTTGTGTTCTCTTGACTTGAATCTACCATCTGAGCCATGACATCCACCCATACCGTTGATGGCGGTGCCCGTGGTGGAGTCGAGTCATCGCCGTCTCGGCGAGAACCTTCAGCCCTACTCAGAGAACGAATATGCATCATACTGCAAAAAGATAATTCTGAGGGGAGTCAAAACTTGATCTCAGCAGTATGTGAAAGTATGTAAAACATGAACATGCTAAAACTTTATGAAAGCATAACAAAATTTCATGTTTACACATCTTCCTAAAACAAACCTAATCAGTCCCCTATTCTGTACAGAACAGACCTTTCTGTACATAACCCAGATTTTTATCCGGTTACCAGCATTTTCATAACTCAAGTTAAATACCAAAGTCAAAGTTAACTTCAGTATATTTCCAATGAGTACTCATATACCCCTAGATCATTTCTGGATCAAAAGGTATGATTTCTCAAAGGTGACAGAATTTCTGGATAAAATTTGCCAGCATCTCCTTTGTATGTGGCTGTTTTCATCACAGTTGTACATAAAAATGGAGTACAATTCTGAACAAACTATGAACTATAAAATCGTTGCAAATTTCATAAACTTTCCAATGGTGTATAATGTGACCCTTAGAAATTTTTCTACAGAAGGTTATGGCTAATTTACAGAAACGTCTAGAGAAGTTTGCAGCTACCCTGTTTTCTGGACAGTTTGCATTCAACTGGACATTCAACCTGGTTGGCTTCTGATTTTGCTCTGGAGGTCTACAGAAAAGTTGTAGAGCACTTAAATACCTTTCCGTAACTGTATCATACACCTCCATTAGGTCAAGCTACTCAGAGTTATGATCTGTCCAAGTCCAGCCAAAATTTCTGCCAGAACAGAGAACTCTGTTTTTGGATCAAATGAAGCCTAGAAAGTCTCTTCTTTGAAGCTTAGTTCAATTGAAGAGCTCAGTAACTAATATGTGCTTTCCAACATCCATTTTTAGTTGAAAGTTAATCATGAATGATTTCTTCATAGGAAAGAAGACTATCAAGTGTAGTACGGTGGCGATGCACCATAAGACATATGACCGTACTATGTTGCCTCACAAAAGAAAATCCTAACCGGCTTACACCGGCATACACGTATTCTTAGGTGGCACTAAGACGGTCATTCACAAACGTGTTCTACACCTACTATGGTTTTTGTGGTTAGTACCTACATAAAATACACTCAATCATCAGGTTCGGCAGCACACCGAACCCGGTCTCAATACAGTTCATACACCCGTCCGTCATCACTCGCACGGGTGTTCTCAATCCAAACACGCCTTGAGATACGTGTTCACGTTACTAACCACGTGACGGGGTCTCCCATACTTGCCTGTAGCACGCCAGGGAAGGGTGTTGCTCGAATACCCCAAACGACATGAAGAGTCATAGAGGATACTAAAGCGGGCCGGGTTACCTGCCACCCGTGAGGCTCCACCCTTCATCTTGTGCGCACTGGTGGACAGCGCTTACGTGCACCCCCCCCAAGACATAGAACGTCCCGATATGCACAATTTTCAGACATAAACAAGTAAGTTAGGTTGCCACCTTCATAATATGCTAATATAATAGTTCTTATGTGGGCCTAATACCGTTATCTCACCGTATACTAAGTTTTTATCATAATATGATTCTCGATCCATGTGCTATTCCCAACACAGCTCTGATACCACGCTGTGGGGGAACGCGGCCCCGGCAGGACCTCATCGGGTGGTGTCATGATATGCGGCATCCAACAGCACACGGTTCGAGGAAACACCATCATATTACACAAATCTGTTTTGCGGAAGCATACAAGAGTGTTTTACAAATACTTATCTCAAAATAAGATGCAGCGAAAGAATATAACTCTCACGACTCATTTCTAACTTAGCAACAAAGAAACAGTCCAGCCCGTGGACGTTTCTTACTAGCAACACGAAGAACAAACCGTAGCTGCGAGGATGCTCTTGAGTAACCACTCGGAGGTTTCCGAGTCTCATCGGCATCCCTTCTCATAAGCATGAAGTCAATACCCCCAAAACAACTCGGATAGCATCCGTGAGCATAATGCTCAGCAAGACTTAACCGTCACCATAGGCATGAAACTCTACATGAGGGTGTAACATAAAGTGGGATGGCAAAAAGCATAATAAACTCGCCTAAAAGTGAATCCTTACTTTCAAGTGTTATTTGCAGCAATTTAAAATTAACCTTGGGCACGCCACATCGGTAGTCCACAATCAAATAAGGAACGCTTTCCCCCGATATAAATTGCTCATGGTGTAAATGAATCGAGTTTGCTCTAACTATACATCAACATCCATCACAAAGCAAGTATGAAACTTCAAACCATAGTGATTAGTTCCTTTCTCATGCAAGTTCTTACTACGTCCCGACTGTGAGAACAAGTATGCTCGGTCCTTTTCCGCGAGCGACGGTGATTCGAATCAATAACACCCGGACTACACGACACGTACGCCCGTACTCGATGTTGCCTACAGCAACCATCACTGACGTCTGACAGGGCCCCACAGCCTCATCGAGCCAGGATCATGCTGAGGGGTGCTGCGTTGCACAGCACCGGATAACGCACATCAAAGATATAAAGCGGAAGCAAAGTTTTATTACATAAACGAGTTTATGAACATTTTTACAACAAAATATGTTCACTCTACACTCACGGGCATAGACTACGCATCGAGTTCACGTTCAGCCCGTGAACGTGTCCCCGCTAACACATACACACTAACACGGTGGCGTGCACGACTCCCACTCGACGGGATTTCCCTCTTGGGGTTCCGTCTCCTCCTTGTGAGTCCCTTCCTCGCTGACAGGGCCCCACGGTCTCGTCGAGCCAGGATCACGCTGAGAGGTGCTGCGTTGCACAGCACCGGATAACGCACATCAAAGATACAAAGCGGAAGCAAAGTTTAATTACATAAACGAGTTTATGAACATTTTTACAACAAATATGTTCAGTCTACACTCATGGGCGTAGACTACGCATCGAGTTCACGTTCAGCCCGTGAACGTTTCCCTGCTAGCACACACGGGCGTGCATGACTCCCACTCGACGGGGTTTCCCTCTTGGGGTTCCGTCTCCTCCTCGGGAGTCCCTTCCTCATAACACCCTGCAAAAGCTTCAAACACAAGCAGTGAGCACGATGGCTCAGCAAGTCTGACCCATCTCTCCTATACATGAAACTTCTACATGAGGGATTTAGGGTACATGAGGTAAACAAGTTGCAAAGGACTCGCCTAATTATTTGAACCTTACTTTCAAGTTTTAGTAGCAGTTGTGGAGAACCTCATGCTAAGGCACATGAGAGAGCCGCAATCAAACAAGAAACACATTTCTCTCATGTACTTTGCCCAAGGTCGAAAAGAACTTTAATTAGCTCTAAACTACAGCAAGTCTTTAACAATCAAGGTAGAGCTTTCAATCAGCAACTTTTACATGACTCTAGCCTGTTTTTTCTACATTACGGTACAGTGAACAAGTGGTACTCACTGATGTGGGGACCACCCCGTGGTTCACCCACTCCGGGATTGCATAGGGTGGTACCGTGCAGTGCGGCACCCAACAGCACACAAGAAAAGATTAAGAACAACATACACACTTTTATTTGATATAAAAACAGAAGTCTTTTTACAAAACTTAATTATACAGCGGAAGTATTATACATACTATACTCTCATACTAACTAAGAAAAAAGTGTAGCCATCCAGCCCGGGGACGCTACACACTAGCAGCACTCCAATGAAGGTCACAGCGGCGTGCAGGGCTCCAGCTCGATCGTGTACCCCGACGGGGGCACCACCTCGTCCTCTGACACCTCCTCATAGCTCTCACCTGCACACAGCTCAATTTTTGTACCCGTGAGCATGATGGCTCAGCAAGGCTTAACTGACAACCCTAGTCATGGAACTCTACATGCAGGGACGTGTAAGATAGGAAATAGACTTTGCAATAAAGACACGCCTACATGTTGATCCTTACTTTCAGTTTTATAGCAACAATTTCATGTGCTTTAGGCAGGCCTCACATCGGAAGTTCACAATCAAACAAGAAACGCTTTTCCCTAGGGATGGCAATGGGTCGGGTTCGTGTCGGGTGGAGCAAAAACCCGCCCGAAACAAAAAATGTTGCGGGTGGAATTTGAGACCCACACCCGCACCCGCGGGTGAAAATTCGCACCCGCACCCGCACCCGTCGGGTTTCGGGCGGGTTTCGGGTGCCCGTCGGGTTTGACTTTTTTATAAACATACTAGAACATTTAATAAAATAAGTCTAAAAAATCATCCATTTTGAATGACAATACAACAAAAAATATTAAGTTACTTATAAAGACTATAAATATAGGTCTTGATAAGTAATATGAAACAATTAAATAATATAACACAATCGAATTTGACTTTAAAATTAAAAACATAAATCATTTCGGGTGCCCGTCGGGTACCCGCGGGTGCAAAATAAAACCCGCACCCGCACCCGCGACAGGTCGGGTCGGGTGCGGGTTAGACCCGCGGGTGGAAAATCCCACCCGCACCCGCACCCGTCGGGTGCAAAACCCGTCGGGTACCCGCACCCGCGGGTGCAATTGCCATCCCTACTTTTCCCTGATGTGGTGATGCCCAAAGTGGAAAATAAACTTAATTAGCTCTAAAACTACAATATACATGGTCACAAGATAATATTAATTCAATACAGCATATTCATCTGGCTTATTTCACTTCTTACTACGTCACAGTGCAGTGAACAAGCGGTACTCAAATAACCGCGAGGGACGGTGATTGCAATCACGAGACACCCGGATAACACGTCACATACACCCACTTTCAGAAATGTGGTGCTTCACACCTTCCTACTCTGTTGTATGCAACAACCTTTCAAAGGCAACCCAAATGCCGAACCGGTCCATCCTTAACGGGCAGGAGGTCCCCACGTGGAGTGTGTCTATGTCCACCGGCATATTTACACCTTGCTACCCTCAACCCACTCCTATGAAACGGTTGGGTAAGCCTCGACCCCCAGGTTAAGCAATTACATCAGTTTCCTTGTTCCCATATGCCAGTATGCATCCGGTACTGTTTGATACTTGTCCAGCAAGGCCGCACACGGCTCGATCCTCAATCGACATTAACAGGGCTATGCACGTGAGACCTCTGCTCACTGCATCCTATCGCCCCTGCTGGGTCTCAGTTTCACAATCTTAAGCCATTATCTACCTCTTTCCATACCGTGTGAATAAATACCTATCTCGCGAGTAGATTCCAACCACTCGACTTCTACCGAGATCCTAAGAACATTAGCATGGCATTCTCTACTCATCGAGTTTGTAAACTACCCAACCCTCCATAGGATTTAAAGGTTATGCAAGTGGGGTTTCAATCACCCTAATTCTAATGCAAGCATTTCACCCTAAACATAAGTGATACAAATGAAAACTTTGTAAAAGTACTTCAATGCAAACCGGGGCTTGCCTGGTTGCGAGTCAAAGGGGAAGTTAGCGTCGGGTGGGAGGACGTCCAACAGCTCTGGTGCGTCCTCAACTTCGGTCACTATATGAAATGTAACAAAATATATGCATAAGTGCAAGTGTTATATAAGAAGTACACTTCTATTTATAGCTACTGTTATTTAGGTTCCTTAATTGGCTTTGGGATTTTTCCAGTGGATACTAGACTCTCTAAGGATGATCTGAGCAAAATTTGAAGAAATTTCATTGCACCTTGTGGTCTCCAAAATTCCCACAAGTACAAGGGTTCTCTGAATTTTGAGCCCAAATCTGGAGCTTTAACATGTCTAACAGTGGAAGATCTAACTAGGGTAAGTCTCCAAGGTCATAAAAAAATTTGTTTCACCATTTTTGGAGCTACCAACAGGAAGATATGAATTTTTGAAGTTGGACAGGAGTTGTGAAAAGTTTTTGTTTAGAATTTGAATTTCCAAATCAAGGCTGAACTTTGGAAGGCAATTTGGCCTAGCAAATGAACTCCAATGAAGCTAAAATTTTTACATAAGATCACTAATATCATGAGAAATCTTCTGGCCAAATTGGAAGAAATTTCATAACAGGGATCTTCTCGAATTAATTCCCAAAAAAATTAAATTTGATGAATTTTGGAGACATTTACAGAGATCTTCAGATCAATTTCTTTGCATTTATGCAAAGTACTGACTGAGAGGAATCCAGCAAAATTGTTTCACAAATTTTGGACATACCTACTGAAAGTTACGGTCACTTGAAGTTTGCACTAAATCTGAAAAATGAATAAATGTTTAAATTCTGGCTGTGGGCCCCACCCGTGGCGCTATCCACTCAGATGACGGCAACACCGAGGCCACAGGGTTATTTCCCGTGCAGCCGCACTCGATCCGGTGCCACAGGCCGATCCCCACGCGGATACAGAGGCTGACCGGTGGGACCCGGCCCTCCTTCGTCTACCTCGCGCTGCCCGCGCCTCCTGCGGCAGCGCACTCCGGTAAGGCTCGCCGGGACGGGGTTCCCGTGGTCCAAACTTCACGAAACTTGCCGCCTGTGAGTTTTACACCGTGCTGAACACGATGGTGGGGTCGGGAGTGGATGACAATGGCTGGAACAGTGCTCGCACCGGCGGCCATGTCAAACTCCACTCCGGCGACCTCGTTCTCACTCGGCAGTGATTCTTTCGAGCTAGGGTTTTCTATATAAGCACCAGTGACGCATGGACAACTTTGACCCATAGCCTGCTCTCCATGAAAACCACCGGAGATGGGACCTCACCGGAGACCCGAGCCCGCAAAACAACGGCAGCGACAAAAACTCGAAGAACTCCTCCAGGCCTTGATGGTTTCTAGCGCCGTTTGAGCGAGAAGGACTGTAGTGATCTAGCAAAGCTTCTTCTAGACCAGAATGAGCTCTAGCTACTGCTGCACGACGAATTTGATCATAGACCGAAAGGCGTCGCTATGAACTAGGGTTTGGTAAAACCCAAAATTCTCGCTACCCGCTTGATCATTTGAATGAAGCTTTTGGCAACACGATCTACGGACAACAATGCACCTTTCTTGTGTAGGAAAGGGGCGGTGAAACCGGCCGTAGCGAGCTGTCAACGGTGAACCGAACGTGGTTCCGCCGGGGCACCTCCGAACGTCAGCGCCAAGTTCTAGTTTGCGCGTAGCACGAGCTAGGAAACTTAGGTGGGAGAACGGTGGATTCTGGAGCACGCACTCATGCTTCTTTTTGCTGCTTGGAGCTCGATCACCCGAGCTCGGGTGACTGTGTGCGAGGAAAGAACAGAAACGGCGCTGGGGCAGTTCTTTGCGGGAGAAAGCGGAGAGGGCGGCGAGCGTGCAAGGGAGCAGATGAGAGTTTCGGTGCTGCAGCTGTGGTGTGCGGAGATGATCACGCGGCCGAGAAAAACAGGTGCTGGTGCGGTGCCGTCCTCGGGATCGGGTTGCGCCGGGAGCTGGCGGTGTTTCAGCGATCGTCTGAAGAAAAACAGAGGCGGTTAAGGTATTTGGGTGACTGACATGTGGACCCCATTCCCTAAATTCTTAATCCATTTTCCCACTGACCTTTTCACCCAGCTACTCCAAATTGAATGCTTTACTTCGCCCCAAAGCTAAGGTTTGAAATGTTGAATTCAAATGATTTGAATTCGGATGTGGAGTTTGAATTGAGTATGGTCATTTGAATTTGAAATGGAATTTGAATTCTCCCTTTTGCATTGTTCCATAAACGTGGCAAACCAACTCCAAAGTTTCTGATTTTTGGCACGGCTGCTAATTCAAATGTGGAGAATACATTTGTGGAACCAACTTTACAAATTGAGGATATTGGGATTTGAAACTGAAATTTAAATTCAGATTATAGGGCATCCACTTTTAATCCCAAACAAATATTATAACCCCTCCAAATGAGCTGAAATTTGGAAGGTTGAATATTTGAAATATGAAGACCCAAGTTATGAATTTAGATCTCCATGTTTGGAAGTTTTTGGGAAGTTTGAATCCTCACTTTGAACTTACACCGTTAAAATTCAAAGTTTTAATTCCCCTCATTTTTCCTAAGTGTAAATGTATTGAAATTCTTGCTACCACTTTTTGGGGATTTTACAACTGACCGCGAGGAACGGCGATTATAATCGATTTACACCTGCAGGGTTACCCGAATAACCCGTCACGTACGCCCGTAGTCGATGTTGCCTACAGCAACCATCACGGACGTCGTACGCAACCATCTTTCATCTGTCAGCCAAATGTTGAACCAGTCCTATCGTCCCGAGCAAGAGGTCTCTGCACGCGCATCCGCAGTGCCGCCAGCCGATTTACACGTCAAGCTCTCAACCTACTCTCTGGACGACAAGCAATGCCTCAACACCCAGCTACCCGAATTACATCGGTTTCCCGGTTCCCATATATCCGGTAGATTTTTGGTACTGTTCTAGCTTGTTCAACAGGACCGCACACGGCTCGGTCCTCAATCAACACAAGCGTAGCTATGGCACCCTGGCCCCAATGTCCTGCTGCCCTTAATCTCCGCTCGATCTCATTTTTCTCACCATGTGTTTCATTTGCTACCTTTACCCGAGTAGTGTGCCTCTAGCCTATTCTCGCGAGCAGTTCCAACTACTCGACTTGTACCAAATCCTACACTATCTTAGCATTGCAGTAGCTAATCAAGGTTTACAAACCTAAGCCCCACCCAGGGTTTTCTTGGCTATGCATTTGGGTTTTCAAACAAGACTCTAATGCAAAATTTAAGTGGGTGCTCAAAGTAAGTTCTCAAAACAGTAAAATTGTAAAAAGGCTAATGCAAACCGGAGCTTGCCTTGCTGATGTTGGTCGTATGCTATCTGCTCCTCTGGAGTGATGAAGTCTAAGACTTTGGGCTCCTCCTGAACCTTGGCGACTACATGAGATAATACATACATGTATCAATTTGAATGCATTTGAATTTGACATTGAATTTGATAAGACAATAAGTACTGATAGACAGGCCCAATGACTTTGAAACTTTTACTGTGGTTTGGATACAACCTATACAGATACTTGACCAAGTTTCAATTGCAGCACAGCTCATTTGAGCCCTCCACAAATAATTGTGTACTTGGCCTTAATTGGAGCTCTTAGGGTGTTCTAGGGATTTTCATGGAGCATGCCATGACTTTCTGGAAATTATATATTCAGAGGGTTCTAATGGAGTTGGTTTCACTTAATTTGAAGGTTCCTAACCAAAGATATGAGCTAAACAAGTTCAGAGAATTTCTGAAAAATGTTTCTGGACATTTTTCATTTTCTCTGGAACAGTTTTATAAATCACACCATTAAGTGGATCCAATTAGCTCAAATGGATCTGAAATTTTTATGGTAGCTCAAGTATATTATTATGAACATCCTGGTCAAATTTCAGAATTTTCGCCCAAAGGGTTCTCCAGTTAAAATTCTAAATAGTTTAAATTTTGAAGAATTAATTCTGGAGAAATAATGATTTTCATAAAGTGAAACTTGATTTGTTGGAAAGTACCCAGAGAGCTGAATCCAAAAAAATTTGGTTCACTCGATTTGGAGTTTCCTAGCCAAAGTTATGTGCCTTTGAAGTTGAACTAAATCTGAAAATCGGGGAAAAGTTTAAAACACTGCACATGGGTCCCATGCACAGTGTCTTCCTTAACCTCCCGCCAGCGCCCGAGCGCGCGACACACTGCAACGGTGGCACGGCTCGTTCTCGGCCGTTACTGCCTAATTCTCGACACGGTTTCTTCCTACGTGACCCTTGGAGCACGGCGCACACGCCTGGCAACTTCTCACGCCTCGACATCGCCGGGAACGTAGTCGGCGACGGTGGTGGCGGAATTGAGCTCGGGTCCGACGGTGCTAGATCGTATCAGCGGTGAACACGATCAACCAACGGGTCGCAAAGCACCACTGGGGCACTGGGAAGCTAACCCTGCCCTCCTCTTGGCCGGAGATCGCCGGGAAAGTAGACTTCACCGGTGACCCGAGCCGTTTTCACCAGCGGTGGCCAAAATACGGTGCTCTGCTCACTGGGTTGATCATAATTGCTTGGATTTGGCTGAGGTAACCATGAGGTGCTACTCTAGCTACAGCTCGACCAGGATTTCTAGTGATCGAGATGAATTTCCAGTTTTGGTTCTCGGTGTTCTATACGATGATCGCCGGGAAAAATTGAAATTCCGGCTAACCGGCGCTAAGATGGATCTAGGGAGCTCGCGGAGAGCTACTAGACTTTGGTGCTAACCTCAGAGACCAGTTGGCTGCACCGGAAAAGCTTGGAGCTTCCCGGGCGACGGTGTCAAGTCTGAGGCGTTTCGGAGTGAATCGGGAAGTGGATGATCGGCTCGGAAAAGCTTGAGGGGAACTGATCACGAGCAACTGAGGGTTGGAGCACGTCGAGCAAAGGTCAGCGGTGCCGTTTGTGGTCTTAGCTTGCGGTGGAAGGGATTGCTTTGGCTGGTCGACGGCGGGGTGGTGAGTTGGGGTGTGCGGCGGCTCTCTTCGGGTTTTCAGCGTGAGGAGGCGTCGGAACAGCAGTGAGGCGGCTTTGTGGTGTCTGGGACTGTATGACGAGCTGGTACGTCGGTTTGCAGCTGAGACCGCTGATCAGGAGGTGGCAGCGGCGAACAGCGCCGTGGCGCCCGCTTGAGCGCGCGCAAGACCCGAGTCCCGGGTGTTTCAGTCGGTTAACTCGTTTGTGGGGGTGACAAGTGGGACCCACTTCCATTTTAACCTCTCAAATTAACTTTCTCCCACTGCTCTGAACAGTAGTCCCAATAAATACCCTTTGAAATTTGAATTATCTACCAATTGCCCATTTAAACTTGATAGAATTCAAATTGTGAAGTGTTTGAATATATTTTCAGCACATATGCAGTTTGAAATTCAAATTAAATTTTAATTTGCTAAAATTATCTCATGTCAAGATCAACTCCAAATGGAGTGAAAATTGGTGTGTGAGCTCACAAAAACGTGCTGAGTGTGAATATGAATCCCACTTTTGAATTCATGGGGTAAAAGGAGTTTGAATTTGAGTTCAAACTAGCCTCTTTCAAGTTATACCAAAAAATACCTCAAAAAAGTTCTGGATTTGGGTAAATTTTGGCATGAGCATTGCTAGCAAGGTGTAGGAGTTTTCCATAATCTCAGCCCCTATATGATGCATGTGGGAAATACCACTTTTGCCTTTTGTGAGTTCATCCTCTAATGGCCATATTGATTGTAGTTACTTGCTCTTCAAATGTGTTCATAAATTGTCCCCAAATGAGGTGTGTGTGGTCTAATGAACACTTTGATTGTGTGCAAAAACTTGGGCCCTTACATTCCTCCCCCCTTAAAAGAATCTCGTCCCAAGATTATAAGGTGAAAATGAGAGAGAGGACGGTGGAAAAATTATCGTATGTGCGACGTGAAAAAGTCGGGGTAGTTAGCGCGAAGGAACCCTTCGCTCTCCCATGTCGCTTCGTCTACAGAGTGATTAATCCATGGAACTTTGTAGAACCATAACGTACGGTTGCGTGTGATTCGGGCTTTTTCATCAATTATCTGAACTGGTTCCTCCCGATATGTGAGATCCGGTTTCAGTTCTTCAATATCCCCCAGCTGAATGGTAGTTGATAGCTTAAGACACTTACTCAGCTGAGAAATGTGAAAGACGTTGTGCACACCGGAAAGTGTTTCTGGTAATTCCAGCCGGTATGCAACTGATCCACATCTTTCTGTAATCTGAAATGGACTGATGAATCGGGGTGCCAACTTTCCTCTCATCCCGAATCTGTTCACGCCCTTCATTGGAGACACACGTAGATCTACGTGATCCCCGACTTTGAATTGTAACGGGCGTCTTCTCCGGTCTGCATACTGTTTTTGTCTAGATTGGGCAGCTTTTAGGTTCGCTTGAATCAGCCGATCCTTTTCCTCCGCGTTGTTGACAAGATCAATCCTGAGGGTGACCCTTTCACCAGACTCACATCAATTCAGCACTGTGCGGCATTTTCTCCCGTATAGCGCCTCATAGGGCGCCATTTTGATGCTGGCTTGGTACCCATTGTTGTACGAGAACTCGGCCAATGGTAAGTGATCATCCCAATTCTTACCGTGGTTGATAGCACAAGCTCGTAGCATATCCTCTAGAATCTGATTTACCCACTCGGTTTGCCCGTCCGTCTGCGGGTGGTACGCTGAACTACGGATCAGTTTCGTCCCCAACGCAGCATGTAGCTGCTCCCAAAAACGGGACACGAATAAAGTGCCCCAATCTGATATGATGGTGCGGGGTACGCCGTACAAGCACAGGATCCGTGAGATGTACAATTCAGCATACTTCTTGGCATTGTAGTTGGTGTTGACCGGGATGAAATGGGCAACTTTGGTGAGCCGGTCGACGATCACCCACACGGAATCATGCTTCTGAAATGTGGTGGGTAAACTGATGATGAAGTCCATGCTCACATCTTCCCACTTCCAGGCAGGAACACCCAGTGGTTGTAGCAGTCCCGGTTTCCTCATGTGGTGTGCCTTCACCCTTCGACATGTATCACACTCGGACACGTACTTTGTGATCTCCCGCTTCATTCGTGTCCACCAAAACTTGTTTCTGAGTTCTTGATACATTTTGTTGCTGCCGGGTGAATAGAAAACTTTGACAAGTGAGCCTCATCAAAGATCTTCTTCCGTAACTCCGGTTTACGGGGTACGACAATCCGGTCCTTGAACCATAGGATGTCGTCTCCGTCTTTCCGGAAACATTTCAGCTCCCCACTGTGTACACATCTCCGCAAATGCGACATGCCCTTGTCATGCTTCTGAGCTGCCACTATCTCTTCACGGATGGTGGGGATCAAAGCTAAGTTGTAGAGAGCTCCATGTGAAATCACATGCAGTGGTGGCTCGCTCTCTTCCAACGGTGTGATGGTCAGATTGTTGACGTGTGACTTGCGACTCAGCGCATCTGCCACTACGTTTGCTTTGCCGGGGTGATAATGGATCTCTATTTCGTAATCCTTTATCAACTCTAACCATCTTCACTGCCTCATGTTCAGCTCTTTCTGAGTGAATATGTACTTGAGGCTTTTGTGGTCGGTGCATGAGGTTATCGAGTAGGTAGTGCCTCCACATTTTAAGTGCGAGTACCATGGCAGCGAGCTCTAAGTCATGAGTTGGATAATTCTGCTCATGGTTTCTGAGCTGCCGTGATCCATACGCGACCACCCTTCGGTCTTGCATCAGCACACATCCGAGCCCAATGCCGGATGCATCGCACTACACATCGAACGGTTTTGTTGTGTCTGGCTGCGCCAAAACCGGTGCTGATGTTAGGTGTTTCACTAATGCCTTGAACGCTGCTTCACATGCTGGACTCCAAACATATTTGGTATCCTTCTTCAGCAGCTCTGTCATAGGCTTGGCAATCTTTGAGAAGTTCAGGATGAACCTCCGATAATACCCAGCGAGTTCGAGGAAACTCCGTACCTCATGAACAGTTCTCGGGGACTTCCAATTCAGCACTTGTGTGATTTTACTCGGGCCTACAGTGATGCCCTCCGCTGAGATAATATGCCCAAGAAAAGGCACTTGCGATATCCAGAATTTGCACTTGCTGAATTTTGTGTATAGTTTGTGATCCTGCAGTCGTTGCAAAACTATACGCAGATGCTTCGCGTGTTCTTCCTCCGACTTGGAATATACCAATATATCATCGATGAAGACCATGACAAACTTGTCCAGCTCCGGCATGAATACCGAGTTCATCAAGTACATGAAGTGAGCTGGAGCGTTGGTGAGGCCGAAGGACATGACCAGGTACTCATAAAGTTCGTACCTCGTCGAGAAAGCCGTCTTCAGAATATCCTCAGCACGTATCTTAATCTGATGGTACCTTGATCTTAAGTCCATTTTGGAAAAGATCTTTGCTTCGACCAACTGATCAGACAACATGTCGATCCGTGGCAACGGGTACTTGTTCTTGATGGTTACGGCGTTTAGTGGACGATAGTCCACGCAAAGCCGCAATGTCTCATCTTTCTTCTTCACGAACAATGCCGAACAGCCCCATGGCGAGGAGCTCGGCCTAATAAAACCCTTCTCGGTCGGGCATCTTGTATGGCCTTCGGGATATTGGCATAGTTCCCGGTGCAAGTTCAATCTTGAACTTCACCTCTCGGTCGGGCGGCATCCCCGGTAAATCATCTGGGAACACGTCAGGGAACTCACGGGCTACTGGAATGTCTTCCAATCTGATGGTGGTAGCTTGATATACACTTGGAAGTTTTATTTCTAGACTGTCCAGAATTAATGAATGTGACTCGTGCATTTCCGAGTGTAGATGCACGACTCGGAGGACGGTGTCTAAAACAGCGCCGTGGTGGGTTAACCACGACATCCCTAAGATGACATTGACCTTTTATCTCTAAAGCTATGAGAGACGTGAGGTATATTCTACCCGCTAAGCATAATGGTACTTTGGAAACCATCATGCTTGCTGAAATCTTCCCACCCGGTGAACAAATCAAATATGGACTTTTGGTGGGTAGTATTTGCAAGCTGTATTTAGCAATAAAAGCTTGGCTAATAAAATTATGTGTGGTGCCTGAATCAAATAACACTATGGTGGGATGTTGGTGGAATTGGAACATACCCGCAAGGATTGGCTCTCCTTCCGGCTTGTCCTCTATGGCGATTTGGTGGACGGTGCCGGGCTTAGGATTTGCTCGCCGCGCATTAGTGGGGTTCCGGGGCTGATTCCTCCCCGGAAACTGGGGTGCTACTCCACTGTCTTGCCTCTCAGGACAATTGTTGGTGAAGTGTCCTGGGCGACCACATTTGAAGCATGTGGCTGCTGACTGGCCCGTGCTTGGGGGACGAAAGCCCGCATGCGCTGCTGAGGTGCAAACGCACGCGGCATCGCCCTCTGCTGCTGTTGTTGCTGCGGAGGTGGTGCTGGTAGTGCCGGCCTGAATGCCGGTGGAGAATATGGCTTACTGCAGAATGGCATCGGCCTCTGTGGTGGCTGCCAGCGTTGACCCGATGGTGAGCGATACACCATCCAGTATTTTTGAGAAGGACCACCTCCTTCTCCGCTGCTTTGCGGCGCGCTTCGCTTCTTCTTCGCCGCCGCTAACTCATTGCCGGAGTCCTCCTGAACAATCGCAGCATCAATAATATCATTGAACATTGCCAGCTTGTCCTTCGGGAGCGGGGTAAGGCCCTGGTAAAAATGATCCTGCCGCTTCTCGTCAGTATCGGCGTGATATGACGTGTAGAGCGTGAGCTCATTGAACGTATTCCAGCGCGTTCCTGCTTCCTTGCTGCAGGCGAAGGAACTCCTGTGTCTTCCTCTTTATAAGACCCGGCGGTATGTGATAGGCCCTGAAGGCCGTCCGGAACTCCGTCCAGGTCATAACTTGCTTGGTGGGTTGCAAGGCACAGTAGTCCGCCCATCAAGCGCTCGCAGATCCTTGAAGTTGTTAGACCGCGAACTGAGTCTTGCGCTGCTCACTCACTTGGAGCAGCCCGAACTTCATCTCCATCATGCGGAGCTAGTTGTCCGCATCAAGGGGTTCATCCACCCTTGAGAATACCGGGGGATGAGTATCCAGAAAATCAGAGTAGGAACTTTGTTGGTGCTCCTCGCGATCTTGACGCCTCTCGGGTCGAGACCTATTCGCAATAAGCGTCTGCAGAAACTCCGTGTGTTGCTGATGAGAACCCGCCATCGCCGCAACGATGTCGGCCAATGTAACCGTTGTCGGTGGTTGTTGTTGTTGTTGCTGCTGTTGCTGTCCCGAGGAATCCTCGGGAGGCTGTTGGGAGGCCTCTCCCCCCTGACTAGAACCCCCAACATCTGGGTTGACACGAGTGCGAGTCATTCTGAAATTAAAAACAGCAGCGATCAGCACATGTCATACTTAAAATTCCATATGAAACAGTAGGTATTGAAGTGACACATGAATAACTTGCACAACATTCACATATATTGATAAAGCATAAACTTTATACAAGATACATTATTCTCGGGTCTCCAAGAAGTCGTGCTCATGTCGTCACTACCTATACATATACTACTGTCTACACGACATGTCACCGATTACAAAAGTTTTTCCTACACCACCCTCGCTGCCCTACTTGGCAATGGTAACTCACTACTAGGAGTAGAACTTGACCTCCTGTGGGTCCTCCTCCTCCGCTACCTCTGCTGGTGGCTCCGGGTCCATGACCTCCTCTTCCGGTTCAGGTTCCCCCATCGCCGGGATACCCAAAACCACAGGTACGGCACCAACCATCGGTAGGCCCATTACCGGAGGTACGAGGTCCTGCAACGCATGCACCTCGTCCATGGCCTGGTTGTAGTCCTCTTCCCAGCCTTGCCCCTCCTCAATAGTGTCATCATTCTCTTGAGTGAGGACCTCATTTTGCTGGGTCAAGGCCTGCACTTGCTGCTGCAAAGCCGTGATGTCGACGCAGCTTTTCTTCTTTGCCTTCTTCAGACGATGCAACTGATTGTGTTGTTCATTCAGTCGCTTTATCGTCGGAAGGAGAACATTACTGAGTGCGCTGTGAGCACTCTTGAAATGGTCTCCATGGCTGGTGCTCTCCTTGAGCTTCACGGCAAGACAATCCGTATGAACAGCTTGGCTGTCCATCACGGCTTTTCCTGCCCTCAACTGGAGGCTGAGGTTCGCCTCCGCGAGGTTGTACCTTGGGCAACCCGGATCTGTTGCCTCCACATACCGTTCCCTCCACACGTGATTAGCTTGTCCCTCCACTGGAACGAGTGTGTATGGAGTATCCTCCATAGCTCTCACGTGTAGTTGACAGAAACGCGACATGGTGTCGCGGGCTGCCACTTGCAACATTTCTTCCGGCTGTCTACCTTTCACCGTGACGGTGAACGGTGCCCAACCGGGTGGCGTAGGTCCTGCAGGAACTTCTACATGGACGATCCATGTCTTGTTCCCCTCCTCTCCTTCTTCATTGGTGAGATACTGCGGCGTCTCCACATACCCTAAATATTGAAGCATTTGCTTCAACACTTCCGGATAACCGCTGCGGTGAGAACAGCGGAATACCACCCACCCGTTCTCCAATTGTCTATCCGCTGTCATCTGTAGAAACATATTTGAAAAATGTCAAATATTCATTTCAACTGTAATTTATTGAGTTATAACATTAAAACATGTCATTGAACTCATAAAACTTAGAAACACAATTCAAACTTAGAACAAATTTGATTGCTGGTCTACTGCCCAAACTGACAGCCCTGACCAGTTTCAATTTCAACCTGATTTAGACCATGCTAAAAGAAAATCCAATCCTGGAGCTCCACATCAAAGTTAAAGCTAATTTAAATAGATTTCCAGAAAGTATCTACTTGGCCTAAGATCTCCTGGTTCAAAAGTTATGAGATGTCAAATTTGACAGAATTTCTGGAGAAAATTGGACAGCACCTCCCAGCTTGAGGTACTGATTTGATCCAAGAATTCCAGTTAATTCTACACCAAATTTGACAAAACTTTATGTTACATAGTTATAACCCATCTCATGAACTTTTCAAAACTACCTCATTTTCTATTTTTGGATATTTATGCAGGAAGTTATGCTCAATTTACAGAGAGTTACAGAGAGTATCAGCTCTGCACTGTTTTCTGGACAGTTTCAACTCTATTGCATTTTTCGACTGGTTAAGGGATGAAACACCTCTGGACATCAATAGCGAAGTTGTAAAGCTCTTCCAAATATTTCCAGAAATGTATCATATGACCCCAACCTCGAAAGAACTCAACCTCTAACCTCTGATTAACTTCAGCCTTATTTCAGCTGAAAACAGGGGACTCTGTCCTTAGTATCCTATAAGTTGAAAACTTGTTAACTTTGAACCTCCTGATTAAGGGAAGAAGTTACCTCAAAGTTTTAGTACTCTGGATTAAAACCTTCAAGTTTTATAATGAGGTTGCTCATTTAGTAGAGTGTGACGTCGATGCGTCACCAGTTCATGTCGGTACGACATTCCTCACAAAGAAAAACCTATACCGGACTTAGCCGGCTTCGTTAGTTCAGTGGCACTAAACTTTTCTCGCACACGGATGCTACTCGTCTACCAATTCGTGGTTAGACTACCTGCAAATAACTCACACAATCATCAGACTCGGCTGCACACCGAGCCCGGTACCAATACAGTTCATACACCCGTCCGTCATCACTCGCACGGGTGTTCTCAAGCCAAACACGCCATGAGCTGTGTGTTCACGTTAATGACCACGTGACGGGGTCTCCCAAACTTGCCCGTAGCACGCCAGGGAAGGGTGTTTCTCGAATATTCCAAACGACATGAAGAGTTGTAGAGGATATTAAAGCGGGCCGAGTTACCTGCCACCCGTGGGGCTCCACCCTTCAGCTTGTGCACACTGTTAGACAGCGCTTACATGCACCCCCCAAGACATCTGACGTCCCGAGATGCACGATTTTCTGACATAGTCAAATAGGTTAGTATTGCCACTTTCTATACACTAATAACATCCTTAAATGGGCTACTAACTCGTTCCTCATCGAGTTTTTGAAAAAGATGACCTTTTTAGTGCGTTAAACCTCAACCGAGCTCTGATACCACACTGACAGGGCCCCACGGCCTCATCGACCTAAGATCACGCTAAGGGGTGCTGCGTTGCACAGCACCGAATAACGCACATCAAAGATATAAAGTGGAAGCAAAGTTTTATTACATAAACAAGTTTATAAACATTTTTACAACAAAATATGTTCAGTCTACACTCACGGGCGTAGACTACGCATCGAGTTCACTTTCAGCCCGTGAACGTGTCCCCGCTAGCACACACGCACACTAACACGGCGGCATGCACGACTCCCACTCAATGGGTTTTCCCTCTTGGGGTTCCGTCTCTTCCTCAGGAGTACCTTCCTCGCTGACCGGGCCCCACGGCCTCGTCGAGCCAGGATCACGCTGAGGGGTGCTGCGTTGCACAACACCGGATAACGCACAGCAAAGATACAAAGCGGAAGCAAAGTTTTATTACATAAACGGGTTTATGAACATTTTTACAACAAAATATGTTCAGTCCACACTCACGGGTGTAGACTACACATCGAGTTCACGTTCAGCCCGTGAACGTGTCGCCGCTAGCACACACGCACACTAACACGGTGGCATGCACGACTCCCACTTGACGGGGTTTCCCTCTTGAGGTTCCGTCTCCTCCTCGGGAGTCCCTTCCTTGCTGACAGGGCCCCACGGCCTCATCGAGCCAGGATCACGCTGAGGGGTGCTGTGTTGCACAGCACCGGATAACGCACATCAAAGATACAAAGCGGAAGCAAAGTTTTATTACATAAACGAGTTTATGAATATTTTTACAACAAAATATGTTCAGTCTATACTCACGGGCATAGACTACGCATTGAGTTCACGTTCAGCCCGTGAATGTGTCCCCGCTAGCACACACGCACACTAACACGGCGGCATGCACGACTCCCACTCGACTGGGTTTCCCTCTGGAGGTTCCGTCTCCTCCTCGGGAGTCCTTTCCTCATAACACCCTGCAAAATCTTCAAACACAAGCAGTGAGCATGATGGCTCAGCAAGTCTGACCCATCTCTCCTATACATGAAACTTCTACATGAGGGATTCAGGGTACATGAGGTAAATAAGTTGCAAAGGACTCGCCTAATTATTTGAATCTTACTTTCAAGTTTTAGCAGCAGTTCTGGAGAACTTTATGCTAAGGCACATGAGAGAGCCGCAATCAAACAAGAAACGTATTTCTCTCATGTACTTTTCCCATGGTCGAAAAGAACTTTAATTAGCTCTAAACTACAGCAAGTCATTAACAATCAAGGTAGAGCTTTCAATCAGCAACTTTTACATGACTCTAGCCTATTCTTTCTACGTCACGGTACAGTGAATCAGTGGTACTCACTGACCGCGAGGATGCTCTTGAGTAACCACTTGGAGGTTTCCGAGTCTCATCGGCAACCCTTCTCATAAGCATGAGGTCAATACCTGCAAAACAACTTTGATAGCATCCGTGAGCATAACGCTCAGCAAGACTTAATCGTCACCCTAGGCATGAAACTCTACATGAGGGTATAACATAAAGTGGGATGGCAAAAAGCATAATAAACTCGACTAAAAGTGAATCCTTACTTTCAAGTGTTATTTGCAGCAATTTAAAATTAACCTTGGGCATGCCACATCGGGAGTCCACAATCAAATAAGAAACGCTTTCCCCCGATGTAAATTGCTCATGGCGTAAATGAATCGAGTTTGCTCTAACTATACATCAAGATCCATCACAAAGCTAGTATGAAACTTCAAACCATAGTGATTAGTTCCTTTCTCATGCAAGTTCTTACTACGTCACGACTGTGAGAACAAGTATGCTCGGTCCTTTTCCGCGAGCGACGGTGATTCAATCAATAACACCCGGACTACATGACACGTACGCCCGTACTCGATGTTGCCTACAGCAACAATCACTGACGTCGTACGTGGCAGCCTTTCCCCCGTTTCACCTATGTTGAATCGATCAAATCACCCCTAAAGTAGCCACTCTCATGGTACACCTACCGACATGAGATGTCATGAGAATGTTACCCACATACTGCACACCGGCCGTCTCGCCTGAGGTGACCTGAAAAGGCTCAACGCAAGCTTCCCGAGGAACATCAGTTTACTGGGTCCCATATAGCCAGCATGAGTTCGGTACACAACTCAAACTTGTTCAACAGGGCCGCATATGGATCGGTCCTTGACCGACACGAACAGGTCTAGCACCCAGGCCCCTATGTCCTGCTGCCCCTACAACCTGCCGGTCTCAACTTTAACTTGCTAACAATTTTCTGAATCAATCTCGTATGCCCCTGTTGTCCTGATCCTGCGAGTATCATGTCACAACTCGACTTCTACCGAACCTTACTTAAGCATGGCAGTTCTACACGATGTAAGGACACCTACCCAATACTCCATGGGTTTATTTGGTCATGCAAGAGGAGTATCAAACAACTAGACCTAATGCACATTTCATATCTTAACTGAAAGTGAATACAAAGTAAAAACGTAAAAGTTCTTAAATGCAAAGCGGAGCTTGCCTATTTTGTAGAGTAGTCGTATATAAGTAGTTAGTGATCCTTGCTGATCAACCCTTGATTCTCCGGAGTTTGATCCACTTCAATGAATCGCTCCTTCGAATCCCCTTCGTTGTGATTCCTATTGAAAAGTATATGCACAATTTTTATAGAATGCAATGGAAAGAATTAAAGACTAGATTTAAGAACATAGGTGGTGTGGAAATGCCATGAAGGGCTTTGTTTGCCTCTGTTGTGCAAAGAAGTTTGAATGAACTAAATTCGTCTTAGTGTTTTAGTTTCTAACTAACTAAGTTTCCTAATGACCATAAGAGGTGTGCTGAAAAGAATTGAATGCAACTGAAGAACAAGAACTCCAATGGCTTCAAAACATTTACAGCCTGTTCTATACTAACCAGAGATTTAGCTTGCCAAATTGCAGCTAATGTGGATGCAAATTATGTCTACCATAATTCCCACAAGAGTCTTATGTATTTTTCCCACATACATAAGTATGGTAGAACAAGGGCAGGGAGTTCCAAGGATGAACTTGAGCTGATAGTTTACATGTGAGTTCCTGGTCACATGAAAGTATTTTGGTCCCAAATTTAGACCTTTTACTTGAGTAGTTCCTCCAGAACAATTCCTTAAGCATTTCTACTAAGAAGAACTAATTCTGGAGTCACGTGCATTTTCATGCCCAATTAAGTGAACTACAATTTCAATTATGTCTCATAGAGCTTGCCTAAATTTTCCTATGATTTTCGGGGCTATGATTTGCCTAGAGTAGATTTTACAAGTGGGCAACATTTTCTGAAATTGTTTCTGGACTCTTATGAACACAGTAGTTTGTATTTAGCAAATTCCTACTCAAATTATCTTCAAATGATCTGAAACTTTGCTATAATGTCAAAAGTATGCTAAAGAATATTCTGGCAAAATTTTAGGATTTTTGGATGAATCAAACTCCCTCAATAATTCTTTTTCAGGAAACATTCAAAGAATTTTCCAGAATTTAATATTGACTTTCATACAAATTGGAGTTCATATTTGGATAGATCTTTGAAAAATGAATCCAACCCAATCGGAATCACTCAAATTGGAGATTCCAACACAAAGATATGATTTTCCAAAGTTGGGACACTCTCTAGAATTATTTTGCTACGGGAAATCAGTTGGGCCCACGGGTTTAAACTCCAGCCACTCAGAATTCAGCCACACCGGTTCACAGGGTTCCAGCGCGCGCTCACAGCGGATCCCCGAGCCACAGCTGATCCCGAATTTAAATTTAAGCTGCTGATGGCTGGGGCCCGCCCCTTCTTCCTCCTCCCGCCGCCTATTTCACGCGCGCGCCGCCCAGCTCGCTGGCCCGACGCCCGAGTTCGCCGGCTCGCCGTTTCCGGCCACCGCCCAAGCTGAGTCTTGCTGCCAGGGAGTTTGGGACGTCGAGGAACACACCGGTGGGGTTTGCTAGGGCTGCCGGTGCTTGGAAAACGGTCAGCAACGTGTGGCGGCCTCGGGTGGACTTCGGCGCTGCCGGCCGACCTTCTTACACCGCCAAACAATCGACCAACTAGCTCTACAGCACCCCTAGGGCTTGGGGAAGACTGACGTGGCCTCAACATGGCTCGGGAACGGTGGCAAATGGGTTGACACCGTGCGCCTGATCGGCTCCGCCGTGAACACGTTCAGTATAGCTCGGAATAGGCCGCCCTGAGTCGGTTTCAAGTCCAAGTTGCTACAAGAAAAATGATCGCCGGCTAGTCCGGCCCATGTGTGCAAGATTTTACAAGCTACGGAAGATCGACAAGTGAGAATTTTGGAGATTATTACCGGATGATCGGTTTGAAGCCGCCGGAGCAAAATTCCAAAATTCACCGTCGATACTTCACGGTTGGGCTTGAGCTTCGGGTGGAAGCAGCGAGGTGGTCGTGCGCTTCAGTTGCCGCCCTTGCTCGGCCGTGAAAATCCTGTGGAGGGCTGTCCACGTGAAGCCGACCGCCGGGTTTCTTTAGGTCGCCGCGGACGAGTTGTTTTTAGGGCAAGGAAGGCCAGAGCTCGGCGGTTTGTGTGTCCGGGAGGTAGGAAATGGAATCGTGGTGCCGTTTAGCAGCTCGGGGTGAAGTCGCACGCAAGCTTTTCCAGTTTCCCGGTTCAAGCCTAGGCAGCATCGGTGTGAGGGACTCGGTACGGGGGTTTGCTCGTGAGGAAGAGAAAGCAAAGGGTGTTTGCTCGGTCTGAGAGGAGGATCACGCCTGAAGAAACCCACTCATGGTGCCAGCGCGAGAGAGAGGGGTAGGAGGTGGCTCGGCAGCCTCCTCTGTGGCACACGGTGAGAAGCTCCTCGGTGAAGTGAGAACCGAGCACAGTGACTTCATTTGCAAGTCACAATTGGCTCACTGACTAGTGGAGTCCACCCCCTTTTCTCCCCACAAAAGATCTTCTCAAGTTGATCCTCTCCAATGCCAAAGTTCTGAATTTCAAAGGTGGGCTAGAATTCACCAAATTCAGTTTGAATTTGCATAGAAAATTTGAATTTGGTTTGAATTTGGAATTGCTTCCATTTAATTCCTTTTTGAGCCCACCCTACAATGACAAGTTTGTCATCCAACTTTTTCCACAAATTCCAAACTATATGGCTGCATGAGTATTCAAAGTTTTTGGTCACAATGTGTGGTGAACTTCGAATTTGAAATCTGATTTTTAAACTTCATGCAAATAAATGTTTAAGTCCATATTGGTTCAACACATTCAAATGAACATGTTAGCCTCATTTTGGATGAACATCCACGTAGCACTTTGCATAAAGAAAAGTTTTAGCGAGTCCCATTTTTCATGACTTTGACACACATATGAATTCAAAACTCGGTTTATTCATATACATTTTTGGGACTTTTACACACGTGCAATCTCTCTTCCGCCCAGTAAGGCGGTGGAGGTGCGGCTGGAGCCGAGGACGGAGGCGCGGTTGGAGCCGGGCACGGAGGTGAGGTTAGAGATGGATACGGAGATGCGGTTGGAGCCGGGGACGGAGGCACGGCGAGTGGAGAGCGTGGTCGGGAGCGCTTCGTCGGTGGTGCCATTGAGACTAGGGCTACGGTGCAGCGAGGAAGAGGAAGACTGTGATGGTGGTGCAGACTGTAGAGAACGGGAAGGTGCAAGTTATAATGGTGCGGAGGAGGAGAGGTAGGATCGCTTCGAATTCTGCGCGCAAATGGCAATGACTACACGATACAGGCAGATCGTGGAGTAGGAGCCGCTTGCAATATTGGCCATTAATACAGGCAGCTGAAGCGATCGGGCGTGCGCGCCTAATCTTTTTGGTTACCGCGTGCGCGAGGAGAACACGCGCAGTACATGTGTCCCTGAGAGTTACAAGGTTGAATAATCTTACGTTTCAAACCGCCTGTGACAAACATTCTTCACAAACAGACAGTCGTAGGTAAAGAATCACCTGTGATAATGAAGTTATCACATGCGGATACTCTTTACGTAACAAACCGCCTATGATAAAGATTCTTCACACGCGGCTAGTCGTAGGTATAGAACCGCCTGCGAAAATTGTAGCATGCGCCATTCCACAAAAGTTCTAGCAAAAAAATATGTCTCACATGGTAGCATGCATTACAAGGCCTCAAAATGTCAAGTTGCGCAAATGCAGCATCTCCTGCATAACTTACCTTCTCTCCAAAAGCTCTAGTATCCATCAGTCGGTTTCATGGATCGACTCTGAGCCACTGCTTCCACCAGCATCTGTTTCTGGCTGGTTGATAATCGTGGAGCTTGATGGAGAAAGTGACACACCCCTGGCTTGAGCCTCTGGAGCCCCTCCAACCGGCAGCTAGGTGATGACAGGTCTCAGAAGTTGTGATCTCATACCAGGGATTGTCATGCCGGCTAGGTGCCCTTGTGCACGTTGTTCAAAATGTTTTCATAGGCGATCTTTACTTAAGGAAAAAAAGACGAAAATTATATACGCACATGAACAGAGGAAAAACAGAGCTCACACGTACACATAGAGATGAAGCAGCACTCAGCCGGCCATGACTTCAAGCGCAGTGTATTTCACTATTGAAGTCTACGACCAACTCAAAGCCAATATTTCAATGTATTATTTTTGTTAATTTTTTAAAGAATTACAACATGTCAAAATTCAAATATTAAAAGAGAAAATTTGTCAAATTAAAATATTAAAGCTTCATTATAATATTAAAAATATATAAAATATATGTCATACGTTTTTTTCTAGCATTGACATCTTCTCGCATATAGGGTTTCAAATCCTTTTTAATGCTTCTTTCTACGCGCTTGATGTTGTCTAGATCGGTGAAAAGGTACATATATTCATATTGATTATATTCCTCTTTATTATCTCTCACATTCTTAACCCCAACAATATTTTGCTTTCCAGAAATAACTACGTGCATCTTCTTAGTTCCTGGATCTGTACATAAAAAACTTGTGCAACACGATAGACGAGAACCCACGGGTCATCTTTATAACTCACTTTGTTTAAGTCTACCAGTGTCAGCTTGTAATTGTCCACTTTCACACCATCAGGATATTTGATCCATTGGAACTCAAACACAGGCATTTGTATTATTTCGCCATAATCGAGTTCCCATATTTCCTCTATGTACCTGAAATATGTGGTCTTCTGCCACTATGGATCATAAGCCTCTATACGAACACCACTATTTTGTGCAACACTCTTACCGTCTTTTTCCTTAGTGTAAAATGTGTAACCATTGATGCCATATATTTGTCATAATGTCACCAAAGTAGATGGGCCAGAATCTAACTTGTTCGTTGTTGCCTCTTCATCAGAGTCTCCGTATGGTATATTTTTATCCATTAACTATTCAGTGAAACGTCTTCTGTGCTCTTTCATGATCCAGTCCTCTGTGCGGCCTTGGTTTTTTCTGTGAAGCTCAATTTTGTAAGCATATCCTTTTCTATTATTGGAAGTGTATATGCTGAGACAAAATACGAATCGAATTTAGTTCATACTCAATAGTTTTTAAAAGAATAAGATTTTCAAATTTTAAATGAAAGTTTCAAACGGATAGCATTGCTAAACTGTTAAGTGCCTTTTTACAATTTTTTATTAGTTTCCACAATTGTTCATCTCTAGCCTTTTGAATTGGAGAATGCATTTAAATAATGTTACAAATCAAGGTTTATAGATTAAATTGGTATAAAATGTCAATAAGAAAGCAGAAAAATAAAAAGTAAATTGAGAGTGATGCTCTGTTGTAGTGCTACAAACCACAATCTAGTATGAACATATTTAGAAAATTCAACAGGTGAAAATGTTCTTTTTTTTGGTTAAGTGTGTTAAAGAAAATATCATATAAAATGTTAATAATTTATCTCCTACTCTTGGAATAGGTCAATAATTGTTGAACATGGTGTTTTAAAATGTCGGATTAGGTCTTAAAAATTATTTAATTATGTTTAACATATGTTGACTCCATTTTAAATTGTCCAATGTTTACCAGGATATATTGTAGCATATGTGAAATGTGAAGAACCAAATAGAGAGTCAAAGACTAAAAAGGAGTTAGAACATAGTCAGGAATGTAATGGGCCAAAAATAAATTAGATGCCTGGGAACAGAACCATACGCAGTACCCAGAAAACGGCCTAGAAAACAAGTGCAATGCAGGAAATGGGTCCAAAAGCAAAATAAAGCCCACAAACAAAAACAATACGATGTAAAAGGAGGCAGCAGCTCACAACCATGAGGAGTCATCTTGTCAGTATCCGGGACAGATTCAACAAAATCACAAAATGTAATTAGCAAAAAAAGAAACGCCGTCCGTGAAACGAGTTTCAGCTCGTGAAAACCCTGCGGCCCTGCCCAACCGGCACTATCATGGCGCCATCGCTGCCTACTGCTCACTGCTTAGCGCGTCCAAATTGTTGATGCAATTCGTAAGTCATCACGCCCAGCTGCCGATCGAGAGAGGTACATATAAACACCTCAAGATATTTCATTTCTTTGGTACCTCTAAACAGGGTGACATTAAGCAAGGATAATTTGAGAAGTAATATTTGAAAGGTAGCGAAGCATGTTATATTTTAATTATAATGAAATAATCAAACACCCCCTAGTTGATTGTCAAAACTTAAAGGCAATCTGGAGAATTGTCTATATTACTACTGCGTTAAAGGACCAGGTCGGTGACTCATATGCACTACAGGAAAAGGCTAAATTTATGATGGCTAAAATTATTTACAACGGTTATAGGGTTGGCCGTCGTAAATAACAGCTTACTTACGATGGCCCGTGTCCAGGCCTCGTAAATACGGGTCTTATACTCTAGCCTGAGCCATGCACCTCTCTTTCCTCCGCCCGAGCCTGATCGATCGTCTTCTTCCTCGCGCCACCACCCGCCCCCGCCGCCGCCGGCCCTCGCCGCCCCCGCCGCCGCCACCCTCGGCCCCCGCTGCCGCCGCCGCACCAGATCTCGGCGCCAGTGGCCCCGGAGGTCGCCGCCCGCCGCCGACCGAGCCCCGCCGGCCTGGACTCGCTGCCCACTGCCTCCGAAGCCCCACCGGCCCCGACCTCGCCGCCTCTAGCCCCAGCCTCGCCGCCCCCGGACCTGGACCCCACCTCCTCCTTCCCGCAGACCGCCGCCGCCTCCGACGGCGCAGCCATCGCCGTCGCCGTCGTCGTCGGACTGAATCAATTAAATTTTTTAGTTTTTGTAATTAATTGTTAGTTATATTATATAAAATTTTAAATACTAAATCAATTTGTATGTTTTTAGTAGATAATTAGTTTAATTGTTAATTATTTGGTTTAATTTAGTAATTAGTTATGTTTTTAGTTATTTAATTTAGTTAATTGAAGATTAGTTGTTTAAGCACATTATTTTTGCTTTACTCCCTGGCCCCCGTCGCCGCCAGTGTATTCAAGGCATCGCCTAGGCATCCAGTCGGTGGCGGGGGGACGCCAGGGCGGCTCGCCTCGCCTGGTCGGGCATCGCCGCTGCCTCCGCCCACCGCTGCCGCTGCAAGGCACAGCCACCGCCGACGCCTCACGCCGCCGATTCCTCGTGCCGCCGCCTGGAGAGGAGAGAGAGGGGGAGGAAAATGAGTGTATTAGCGTTGAGGGCCGTTTTATACAACCCACCCGTCGGATGAGATCCGACGATCATGGGCACTTGGGCTGCTCAGCCCGAGCCCGCCTCTGAGCCCTACCCCCGATCTGCCCTCTGCCGCCGCCTCCATTGCCGCCCGTTGTCCGCCGTCGCATCCACCGTCGGTTGTTGGCCGCCGCCGCCATACCTGGCCGGACGCCGAGGCGCCTAGGCGTCCAGACGCCCATTCACAAACCTAGTCGCCGCTGCCACCGGCCGCCGCCGTCGCTGCTGCGCCCGGCTCCGAGCCACCGCTCCGGCCCCCGACCCCCGCTGCCGCCCCCCCTCTTGGCCCCCGTCCCCCGCACGTTGCCCGCGACGGCACCCCGGTGCGCCCCTGACCCTGGCAGCCCACCCCGCCACCGCCGCCGCAGGACTTTGCACCCTCATCGAGTCATTCTTAATAATTATGTTTTGTTTATTAATTACTTGCGTGAAATTTATTTGAAAATTAAGTGTATTCATCACGACATTAGCTATATATACCGTTGTTAGAGCATGTAATACAATAATTAATAGTAGGACATTTATCAAGCCAGGCTTTGAGGCGAACGGTGCCGGTGCGGACGCGAAGCGCTCATTGGAACACGGCAGTATACACGAGACATACACTGGTGATCTCCTAACATTTCCCATTCTTTCTCTATTTCTTTCCTCCGTCTCTCATTGGAACACACGAAAACTGTCGTAAATATTATTTTACAACGGTATTGAACAAATCAAAACTGAGCAATGTAACCTATGTGTCACCCATTTCGAACCATCACGTGGCACTTGCACTACGCATGTGATGCGTGTAGGTTTGGAATTGTCCTTTTTTTGGACAGCCTCGGAGTGACTGAGGAGGTGTGCTTATGACGAGACGCGGGTCTGAACCCGGACGAGATTTCAACAGCGTAACCATAATGTTCTCTGCTACATCATTATCGAGCGTGCAGTTGGAGAACAGCGGGTTCATGCTGCCAAAATTTTGCCTAGATTTGGATCTGGTGTCTCGTTAGAAGCACATTCCTCTCAGTCACTCTTAGGTGTGTTTAGGACCTATCCGTAGTAATAGAAGTAGGGTCGTGACATATAGTAACGTATAAGTTAATGATATTTTCCCCGTCTTTAATCTGTAGCCTCAAACATGGGTGAAGACTGTAGTTGGATATATACTGGTTGGAACAAGAAAGATGGTCACTCAGGTGAATGATTCACAAAGACAGATGCTTTCGTAGATCGAGCTTTTTCGTTGTTGACGATCGATAAGGTGCGGTGCCCATGTACGAAATGCAGAAACATAAAGTGGTTTGACAAAATGATTGTTTCTATACACTTGTGTCGAAATAATTACATGTCACATTATGAGGTATGGAGGTTTCACGGCAAGATAGCTTCTCAAGCTCTACAAGAAGTGCAAGAGGATGATGACAACACAGGGATTGATTGGATGGATGAGATGCTACAAGCTATTGAACCAGAGGCTACGAAGGATCCTCCAAAAAAGGAGGTAGAAGCATTCTTCAAGCTTCTCAAAGATTCAGAAGAGCCGCTTCACGAACATACAAAAGTGACTCTCCTTACGTTTATCATCAGACTTATACCAATTAAGTCTAAGTACTTCTTCTCCAATAACTGTTACAACAACCTAATCAAATTGATCAGCGATATCCTTCCACAATCCCACAAAGTGCCTAAGGATATGTATGAGTCAAAGAAATTGTTGTCTGGTCTTGGTATGAAATGTGAGAAGATGGGTGTGTGTTCAGACAACTATATGTTTTTTTTGGAAAGAGCATGCGAAAGAGAACAAGTGCTAAAATGTGGTAAATCAAGATTTATCAAAGTTTTTGACAACGATGGTGATAATTTGATGATAGAAGTTGCATATAAGTAACTTCGTTACTTATCTCTGACACCCCGATTGAAGCGGTTGGTTATTTTAAAAAGAACAGCCAGACACATGAGATGGCACAAAGAAGGTGTACGTTAGAATAATGGAGTCATGACGCACCCGTCCGATGGTGAGGCATGGAAGACGCTGGACCGCTTCAATCCAGACTTTTCCAGTGATGCGAGAAATTTTTGCATCAGGTTGGCGACATATGGCTTCTCGCCGTTTTGTACAAACGACATGCCATACTCGTGTTGTCCCATTTTTTTTATTCCATACAACCTACCACCATCTCTTTGTATGAAGTATGAATTTATGTTTCCTTGTCTCATCGTACCTGAACCGGATCATCCTAGCACACGTCTAAACATGATACTGTTGATTGAAGAACTGAAATTATTGTGGACAGGAGTCGAAGCGTACGATTGTTATAAGAAGCAGAAATTCAACCTGCGGGCTGCTTACTTATGGTTCGTCTATGATTTTCAAGCATACGGTATGTTTTTTGGATGGAGCACTCGCAGTCGTTTGACGTGTCCGATTCTTCAGACACGATTGCTTTCGACTTATTCATGGAGGCAAGATATGTTATTTCGATTGTCATAGACGTTGGTTGACTCAAAATCACGTGTTTTGACAATAGAGGAATATCTTCAGAAAGGACACAGTTGTAACAAAAGGACAACCAAAACGTCAAAATGTGTTAGAAATTTCTAATATGTTGGGTAAATTGGTGGCATATGAAAGTCGTCCTGGATATTTTGTAGGTTACGGAGACGAAAACAATTGGACTCATATATATGCAATATGGGAGCTCCCGTATGTGAAGTCCTTAATTTTAATGCACAACATTGATGTTATGCATCAGAAGCGTAACATGAGCGAATGTATAATAAGCACATGCATGGATATGACGGGCAAAATGACAGACAATATAAAGGCTTGAAAGCATCTAGCAGAGCTTTGTAACCGTCCAAATCTTGAGCTATCTGAAAGTGGTGGTAAGCCATGTGCTTCTTTCTATCTTTGATCTATAGAAAAGAAAAAAGTCATGAAATGGTTGAAAAGTTTGAAATTCCCAGATGGATACGCAGCGAGTCTGAAACGAGCCGCGAATGTGAAGACAGGAAATCTCACTGGGTTGAAAAGTCATGATTATCACATAATCATGCAAATACTCCTACCTATTATATTTTGCGGCTATTTGGTGATGCGCTGTGGAAGGAGTTAGCCGAGCTTAACTACTTCTATAGACAGCTCTGTGCTAAAGAAATCACAGTAGAGATGATGAATAAGTTGGAGAAGGATATACCGGTACTGTTATGTAAGATGGAAAAAATTTCTTCCAGCTTTCTTCAATCCAATGTAACATCTCCTTATCTATCTTCCATTTGAGGCTAAAGTGGGTGGTCCTGTTCAATATAGATGGATGTATCATATTGAAAGAACACTTAGATATCTGAAGCCAATGGTTGGCAACCAAACAAGGGTGGAATGGTGCATCACAGAAACATTTACCCTTAAGGAAGTGGGATACTTTTCAAGTGTTTACTTTGCAGAGGAACACAATGCAAATACTTCGGCGATGCGATACAATATGAATGAACATCCACCTTGAAGCGATTCTCTATTTTTGCAACAAGGGGCACTACTGTTGGTGGTAGCCAGAGCTACAATTGTACCACAAATGAAAGAACGGTTGCTTTCCTCTACATGTATGCTAATATAGATGGGATGGACAAATATTTTAAGTAAGTTTTTATCCTCACATTGATGTTTATAGACATATTATACAACATTTATATTCATTAAAGTTTTTTTCGTATAGTGAGTTACACAAGCAAAATTGGACACAAGCATCAACCTACGAGCAAACAAGTACAAACGATGCGACTGGACGAAATAAATGGACGACCTAATTTCTTTTCCTGGTTCTGAGAATATGTAATGTTTTCTTGTTAGCTTATGAGTATTTATAAAGTATTCTTTTAACTTATAAGTATGATAATGTATTATTATAACTTTATAATTTGTACAGTGCGTGAAAGAGCCCGACGTCTATGAAGACTTGTGACAACTATTATATGGATTGGTTAAAGTTAGAAGCTATGTCCAATATGACTTCAACGGGTTTCGATTTTGTACAACTCAATTTGAAGCTATTCGTCCTCTCGCGACAACATGTAATACCGAAGTTGTGACGAGGGCAATCGACTCTCAAGGACGTGAAACTAATTACTATGGGATCATTAACAAAATACTTAAATTTACTTTTGCCGGAAATAAGGAACTTCAAGTCGTCTTCTTTAAATGTGATTGGTTTGACAACAATCATGGAACACGACAAAACGAATTTGGCACGGTGAAAGTCAAACACAATGAACGACTCCGAGGCTATGATACATTTGTTCTTGCACACCAATTGAAGCAAGTGTATTATTTACCTTATTCATGTTAAAAGCTTAATGCTTGGCGGGTGAAAAATAAGGTGAATCCTCGTGAGCGGTTATATACTCCAAGAGATGATGGTTACCATGATATCAATGATATTGATGAGGTTTATCAAGAACAAGAGTTGCTAGACTCGTTTTCCGTCGAACCTGGTGCTGAACTCGATCACTTGGTTGGAGACGATGACAATGTAGAGACTTCTGATATACACAAACAAAAATGGAAACAAATTACGAAATAAGATCGATGGCATAGATTAAGGAGTAGGGTTCGTGATGTTGATGAATTCTAAAACTAACTCCAAGTAACTCTTTGTTCACTTAATTATAATAACTTTGTATATTTTCTTAGCATATTTATCAATTACTCCTTAGAATAAGATGTCGCCAGAGGAATGAAAAGGTAAGAGAGAGATAGGGGCTTCCTCAGGCAGGCATGGGACACCCTTTTTAGGGGCAGTTCGTCAGGTGAGTGCAGACGCCCTCAGCTGATGAGACACATTCCAAACCTAGCGGACAGACCTGTGACCTTACAACACACGGAGGTAAATATCCATTGGGAATTACGTTATCTTATATATCGCTTACTAATTAACTATTCTTATCAATCCTTCAATTTTGCAGTCTGACTCAGAGTCATCTGAGTCAGATTCAGAGGCTAGGGCACCGCCACAGCCTTCGGGATTGCCTATGGCTGCCGCGAAGGCGCCTAGCGTGGAGCCGCCTAGTGTGGGGCCTTTGGGCTCCAGTGGTCACCAGCCTTCTAGGTCATCAGACGTGGTCCCATAGCAAAGGTGACAGACGAGGAGGACGCACTTTGTGTCTCCTTCTTTAGTTCCTATAGAGCGGGTCACTATCCACCTGGTTGGAGACACGTAAGCAAACTATCACAAAATATTCAACTTTTAGGTTCTTTTATTTATGGGTACATTAATGAGTTCACTAAAATCTTGCAGCTCCTGGTACGACTGCTCATTCACGGGTCAGGGTAACCACAAATTGGTGTCCGGTTGCATCGATCTTTAGCGTGTCTGCATTATCCCGGTGTGATCGACGGGGTCCCTGTGACGTCGTGGGACGACTACGCTCATGTCTCTCACGATGCGCACAGCAACCTTCAGGGGGATGTGTGGGCGGATTTTATGGTAAGTCTGCTTAATAAATTTTTGTAAATTAGTATTCTTCAAGTTGATTAAATTTTTAATGCATATCTCTTCAATATTTATTTTTTATAGATGAGGTACCGTTTAGAGGACACGAGCTAGAGCATGTTGGACCATGCTAGAGCCTTGTTCAACAGGAACGCACGGAAGCTTGTAACGCAAGCGTTACCGTACGCTCGTATTCGAGACGTGAACGAGTACCTCAAGCGGCAATCGGAGCACCAGTCGCGGCCGTTTAGGAGGGTCTCGGACACGTACTTGACAAAGGAGCAATACGCGGAGGTAACCTGTTTGTGTTCAATTATTTCAATACTTAGTTATGTAAATGGAAGGTCAGTATTTCCTGGCTAGAGGGTCGGCCCGAAGCATACTGAGCTCTCTACTATATGTGGGCTAGCGATGCTTTCATCGCTAAGTCTAGGAGGGCTTGTGGATGCAGAAGTTCCAACGGGAAACACTCCTATGGTCCCGATGGCTATGTGCGTTTTGCTAAACGCATGGTAAGAATAATAACCCTTCTGTGTATGTCTTCATAATATAACTAGCATACTAACACATATATACAGGAGAGCGAGACCGGTCAGGTACCAACCGTCACTCAAGTCTGGAAGCGGGGTCATAAGGACCCATCCCAGCCTGGGGAGTGCAGTCAGGTCGCGGCCGATCGACTAGTAAGTTATCAAAACCCATCAATTAAATTGTTACTAATACTATTGTTGTTACTAATACACAATTTTACTACTTTTAGAAAAAGTATGGGTGGGAGGCCGTGAGGATATACGGGGAAGGGTACGATTGGGAAAACGTGTCGATTGACACTCAAACCGTGTACGCTAGCAGTGGTAGGAAGGCACATGGACAGTTAGTTGGTCATTTTCTTTGTTTCTTTTAAATCTTGCTTCTTTTCATTATCATTGTTTTATTCTTTTGTAGGTTTGCTATATTCGATGGAGTTGTCAACTTGAGGGTAGCGCGACCTTCGATCATCACTCCATCGATCGAGGGTTTCTCCGTCGGCCAGATAAGTCGTCGTCTCTCCAGAGCAGGATAAAGGATCTCCAAAGGGAGAGAGACGAGATCCGAAGAGAGAAACGGGAGCTCCAGAGGCAGAGGGAGAGGGAGGAGCTCCAGAGGCAGAGGGAGAGGGATCTATCCCGGGCCGCACAGGAGCAACATGCCTCCTACATGGCTCAGATGCAGGTGCTGGTGGAGGTAAGTAATTCAATGTAAATTAATTTAAATTCATATCATTGCATTAGTATCTTTGTTTTAATATTTTGCAATTACAGGCCTTAGCTCGACAGAGTGGGTAGCAAATCCCGATCCGTACGTGGCAGCCGTCGGAGTTGGCCTCACCAAAGGTGCCCCCACCACATGGACATTCAGATATCCAGGTAATGTGTTTTTTATTTGCAATTTTCCAATCTAAGAAAAACTTAGTGTGGTAGAGGGGAAAGAGTGAGAGTGAAAGTGAGGGGGGAGGGAGGGAGTGAGAGTAAGAGATAGTGGTAGAGAGAGGGTGAGGGAGAGGAAGAGAGAGTGAGAGTGAAAAGGGAAAGAGGGAGGAAGAGAGAGACATAGTGGTAGAGAGAGGGGGTGAGAGAGAGGGAGTGGTAGAGAGAGGGGGAGGGAGAGGGCGAGGGAGAAAGTGGGAGTGCGGGGGATGGAGAGGGGAGAGAGTGAGAGTAAGGGGGAGAGGGAGGGAGAGAGAGACGGAGTGGTAGAGAGAGGAGGTGAAAGAGAGAGGGAGTGGTAGAGAGAGGGGACTCAGAGGGGGTAAAGAAATCAGTGAGTTAGAAGTTCAAACTCACTTTACCTATCTATTTGCATTGCAGGGATCGGAGATGGAGATCAAACTCCACCGCCACAGCTACCGGCACTGGAAGGACGACACGGAGACAGATTCTTCAACTCCGAAGCGAGTGGAAGGGGTAGTGTTTAGCCACTTGTTTTTTTATATTTTGGGTGATTATAATGGAATATATATCTTGCCGTGTATATGAATTGTTCTGTGAGCTAGCCATCGTGCCAGGATAGCTGTTTTCTATTTTCTAAAAAAATAAAAAAACCTTATTTACGACGGTCAGCTATATAGGGCCGTCGTAGCTTAACCTAAATAACTTACGACGGCCTGAGGCAAGCCGCCGTAAGTTAACCTACATAACTTATGACGGCGAGGGTCCAAGTCATCGTAAGTTAGGTGCCCAACCCGCCATGTGGCACGGCCATGGGCGACGGCCCTTTGTTTATGACGGCTGGGAACGACCGTCGTAAGTTAGTTATTTACGACGGTGACCGTCGTAATTAAGGGTATTTACGACCAATTAATGGAAACGGCCAAAACCGTCGTAAATAAGAGAAAATCGTCGTAAATAAACTTATTTACGACGGTTTCTGGCCATTGTAAATTGATCGGTTTCATGTAGTGATGTTAGTGAATTGGCTACAAGATTTTAATGGGAAAGAGAAAAGAATTATATTGGTTGGGACAACCCCCTATGTTGAGTAATTTGGAGATGTCAGAATAATATAATATTTTAATAATATCAATTATTCTTCATTTATTTATACTGTTTTTGGGAGAACATATTGCATTTCTATAGAAGAATGAGAAAACAAAGAAAATGTTTCACAAGGTGAGTAGATCCATTGAGACAACTGCTTTAGAGTTGTTCGCATAATTTGGTCGAAAACATCATAATAAACTGTCATTACGAATATTTATTTGATTTTGATTCTCCATTATAAAAGAAAACAATGAGGCTGATAATGTTTATAATTCGAAGGCTGCATAATTGTAGAGGCTGGGAAATCTTTTTCCCATTATCTAAAAAACCTATGAACACCAATGCAAGTCCAGATATTCCTAGTCAGCAGGTCCAGTCGCTTTCGCCAGATCGAGCAATCGATCTCATACGCCAGCTGCTTTGTTTTGCGGCAGCGGCGGCGCCTCCCACGCACGGATCGGAGAAGCCAAGACCTTGAAGGCTCGCAAGAACGAAGCAGCTGCAACGCCATCCGTGAGCCGTAACATCTGGCACGCCGTGACTTCCGAAGGAACTGTCGTACCGGTTCTTAGAGCAAATATAATAGTCCTACTCAGCAGGCTGAAAAGTTATAGACATCACCACTAAAATCGTAGTTGGAGGAGAGAGAAGTGGGCGGGCGATTGTGTGAAGCCCAGCTGAAGCAACCCGTCCAAGAATCTGCCAGCCTTCAACAGACGAGTGACGAGTGGACAGGGTTCATGCACTCAACAAGCAGTGGCGGACGTAGAATTTCATCAAAGGGTATGCCATAAATTTTTTTACATACAATTCAATAAAATTATTTATAAATTTTAAGAAAAACAATATTTGACAACCGATATAAGTACGCATAGTGTAATAAAAATCATGTGTGATTATAGAAAACGTACTATATTATAAATATATAGTATTAATGTTTATATTAGATGAGTCCATCTCTATTCTAATGATCTTGTTGGTATCCCTTTTCTTGATATATAAAAAAATACTAATAAGAATGCGCAGAATGAGAAGAACACGAACAGAAAAATGTAAAAAGAGATAAATTTATTGGTTTCTTCAACAAATTCTACTGGTTCTTGTCCATATACAACGGCGTTCATGATTATCTCCGCGTGAGTGTTGTAGCAGCACGAAGATGCACGCTGCACACTCGAGGTCCGTTTGCTAAAATACGGTTGCCACTGCTAGTCAAGCACCCAAAAAAATCACAATACCATGCAGAATACAATGGTCGCCACCGCAAGCCGTCATTCCATTGATGGAATCAATTGTACTGTTGGACTGTGTAGAGTTGTGTGTTGGGTTTGGCCCATGTACCAGCCCACCTATGTAATTATATATATGTACCCTACCCGCTAAGATTAATTAAGCATTCATTTATCTTCTAATATGGTATCAGCCTTGATCCTAACCCTAATCCCACCACCCTAGCCGCCGCCACCTAATCCCCCATCTGCCGCCACCACCTAACCCTATGGCGTGGCCTCCTCTGCCGCCGGCCGCCGCCGGCGCGACCTCTTCCCTGCCACCGGCCGCCGCCGGCGCGGCCACCCCTCCCGAGCCGCTGCCGGCCACCGGACCCCAGGCTGACGCCTCTCTCCTGCAGCAGCTTACCCCTACCCTCCCTATGGCGCGGCCTCCTCAGCCGCCGCCGGCCCCCTGGTCGGCGGGCCACTAGCCGGCGCGGCTGCACCGCCCTGGCCCCCCGCTGCAGCAGCTGGCCGGCGCGCCTGCGCTGCCTGCGCCACCTGCGCCGCCGGCTGCCGGCTCCTTCCTGGCCGGCGTGCCACTGCCCGATGCGCAGCCTGCCACCGGTCCGACGGCAGGCGGTCCACTCGCTGCTCTACCTCGACGCACGTACGACTGAGCGCCTGGTCCGGCAGCCGGTTCCTCTCTTGCCGGTCCTACTGCCGTTGCCTTCATGACAGGCTCCAGACTAGATGGTCCCGCTGTTACTGTTGTCGCTGCTCACAGCGCGGCCACTGCTCCACCCTATGGCGTCGACAGTACCGCCTCGATGGCTGCGGACACCTCCGGCATCTTCGCAGCCCTCGCTGCCTCTCGCGAACGCGAGCGGGCACTTGCTCTTGCCCTGGAGCAAGAGCGCGCTTCGGCAGCTGCTCCCTCTCACCAGATCCAGGAGAGCGTTCACCGACCGCTGAGCGCTACACACGAGCCTACCTCAGACACCAGTGCGCACAACGCATACTCGGCATCTCTCGTCGCCGCTCTACACGCCCAGGCAGCTGGAGTTCAAAACATTCGGACACTGGTGCCGATCGTCCTGAGTTCTAACTCCACCACCTACGCCCGCTGGCGTAACGTGTTCCTTCTCACGTTGAGGCGGTACCAGCTTGAGGACCACGTCCAGCGGGATGTCACCCCGTGGGATGACTCTTGGATCAGCATGGATAGCTTGGTCCTATCCTGGATCCTTGGGTCTCTCTCCGACGAGTTACACGACCTAGTCGGACAGCGCGGCGGTGGCACCGCGCGCCGGGCCTGGCAGATACTGGAGCACCACTTCTTGGGGAACCGTGCGACTAGGGCTCTTCACATCAACGCACGGTTCCAGACTACAGTCCAGGGTGACCGCTCCATCTCTGCCTACTGTGGGGAGATGAAGAGCATGGCTGACTCCTTGCGCGACCTTGGCGAGCCGATCACCGACAGCACACTTGTACTTCGGGTCCTTCATGGCCTGAATGAGCGCTACAGCCACCTCCGCTACTGGCTTCTACGTGTGGAGCCGCCACCGACCTTTGAGAAGGTCTGGTCCAATCTCGAGCTCGAGGAGATCACGACTGGTGGACCTGCTACCTCTGGGCCTGCCACAGCCTTCTATGGCTCTGCGCAGCCCTCACGTCCACTAACTTCTAGAGGACCACCACCGCGACCACCTACTCCGTCTACCGCCCCGAGTGCCTCTGCTAGATCTGGGAGTGGTAATCGTCGACGTCGCAGCGGGAGGCGCACAGGACGAGGTGATGGTGGCACTTCTGTGTCCACTACTCCTACTGGTGGTGGTACTGGTGGTACCGGCCGGGGAGGTGCGCCCTGGCCCACACCTTACAATCCGTGGACTGGCCAGATCACTATGTGGCCTGGGCCGTCTCCGGGTATTCTTGGGGCGCCCCCGACTTCTTCTGCTCCTCGCCAGCCACGTCCTCAGCCGGCGTACGTAGCCCACCCGGGTTATGGCGGACTCGGTCGCTCAGCGGCTGGATCACCGACTTCGCTCTACGGCAGTACTGATTACCCTGCTGGCGTGTCACTGGCATCGTCATTCAGCACCATGCACCTTACACCGCCGGCTACTGATTGGGTGGCTGATTCTGGCGCCTCCTACCACACCACTCCAGACGCTGGTATTCTCTCTTCTACCCACCCACCTCATCCCTCGTTTCCTTCATCGATCGTTGTTGGAAATGGATCTGTTCTTCTAGTCACCTCAGTAGGTGACTCGAGTTCCCCGGGTTCATTCCATCTTAACAATGTTCTTGTCGCTCCAGACATTATTCAGAATTTTCTTTCCATTCGTCGCTTTACCACTGATAACAATGCTTCTGTTGAGTTTGATCCTTTTGGTTTGTCTGTGAAGGATCTTTCCACCTGGCGTCTTCTTCTTAGATGTGACAGTCCGGGGCCCCTATACACTCTTCGACTTCCTACTTCCGCTGCATCTCCGTCCTTTGCCCTGGCTACGACAGCTTCGTCTACTACTTGGCACCGCCGGCTTGGTCACCCTGGCGCTGATGCTATGTCCAAGCTGTCTAGTAGTTCAGTTATCTCGTGTACTAGGGGCACACATGAGTCCTTATGTTACGCTTGTCAGCTTGGTCGCCATGTTCGGCTTCTGTTTCCTACTTCTGTGACTCATGTGGAACACATTTTTGATCTTATTCACTGTGACTTGTGGACATCTCCCGTTATCAGTGTCTCTGGTTTTAAATATTATTTGGTGGTGCTCGATGATTTCTCACATTTCTCTTGGAATTTTCCCTTACGTTTAAAATCTGAGACATTTGGCATTCTCTCTCACTTCTTTGCTTGGGTTTCCACCCAGTTTGGACGCACTGTCCGTGCTCTCCAGTGTGACAACGGACGCGAGTTTGACAACTCGAGGCTCCGTGACTTCCTCCTTGCACGTGGCATCCAGTTGTGCATGTCTTGTCCATACACATCTCCCCAGAATGGCAAGGCTGAGCGCATGCTTTGCACCACTAATGATGGCATGCACTCCTTGATGTTTCAGGCCTCTATCCCTGCTCGGTACTGGGTAGAGGCACTCCACACTTCCACCTTTCTCCTTAATCGCCTTCCCACCAAGGAAATTAAGGCACCTACCCCATTTTTTGCCCTGTATGGCACTACCCCTCTCTACGACCACCTTCGTGTCTTCGGGTGCGCCTGCTACCCTAATCTTTCCGCCACAACTCCACATAAGCTTGCGCCCCGCTCTACTAGGTGTGTCTTTCTTGGGTACTCCCTTGATCATAAGGGGTATCGGTGCCTTTACCTCACTACCCACCATATTTTGATCTCTCGGCACGTCGTCTTCGACGAGTCCTCTTTTCCCTTTTCTTCCTCCACCTCTGCTTCAGCTGCAGAGCTGGACTCTCTTTTTACTACTGACACCGAGGCTTCTCCACCACAGCTGCCTTGGCCTTTTTCTGCAGGTACGTTACCCACCGGGTCACGGGTGGTCCCGGCTCCCACGGCGTCGACTGCTGCACCTTACGCAGCGCCGGCACCTGTGGCGACTCCGGCTGTGCGTACTACAGCCACGACACGGCGGTCCACTGACCCTGCTCTCGTCTACCGGCGACGAGCGCGGGTTGGTGCCCAGGTTCCGTCGACCCTGGGGACAACTGACGCGCCACGCGCGGCACCGGCATCTCCTCCTGCTGCGCCACGCGCGGCCCCGGCGTCTCCGGCCTTGATTCCCGTGCCACGCATGGCCCCGGCGTCTCCTCCTACTATTGCGCCACGCGTGACCCGTCGTCTCCGGCCTCGACTACTGCACCTCACGCAGCCCCGGCGTCTTCGACCTCGACTCCCGCGCCACACGCAGCCCCGGCGTCTCCGACTCCTCCCGCGCCATGCGCGGCCCCGGCTTCCCCGACATCACGCGCGGCCCCGGTTCTGCGGTTTGCCGATCCTACTCTTGTCTACCAGCGATGAGAGCGGGTTGGTGACTCTACGCCTGCTCGTCCCGAGCCCTCGGTGTACCACCCACCGTTGCTCCACCGGGACCCCGGACACGTTCACCCGATGGTGACTAGACGTGCCGCTAGGGTTCTCCGGCCTACTGAGCATTTTTCCGGAGTGGTCCTCTCTTCGACGACGCCGACACCGTCCACTTCCTCTTCGGTATCACCTATACCGACTTCCGTCTGTAGCGCCCTCGCCGACCCTCACTGGCGCCGCGCTATGGAGGAAGAGTATGCCGCCCTACTTGCCAACCGAACTTGGGACCTTGTTCCTCGTCCTCCTCGTGGCAATGTTGTCACAGGCAAGTGGGTCTTCACGCATAAGAGGAAGGTAGATGGCTCACTAGAGAGATATAAGGCCCGTTGGGTACTTCGGGGCTTCACTCAGCGCCCTGGAGCGGACTACGATGAGACCTTCAGTCCGGTGGTTAAGCCAGCGACAGTACGGATTGTTCTGTCGTTGGCTCTCTCGTGTCCTTGGCCAGTCCACCAGCTGGACGTCAAGAATGCCTTTCTTCACGGTACTCTGACGGAGATGGTGTATTGCTCCCAGCCGACAGGGTTCGTTGATTCAGCTCGCCAGCCATGGTCTGCAAGCTGAACAAGTCCTTGTACGGTCTGAAGCAACCACCTCGAGCCTGGTATAGCAGGTTCGCCTCCTTCCCGGTCTCCTTGGGCTTCGTTGAAGCCAAGTCGGACATGTCACTCTTTGTTTATCGACAGGAGGATGACACTGCCTACCTCTTTCTCTACGTCGACGATATTGTGCTGACGGCGTCCAGCCCTACACTCCTTCAGCGGATTATCTCTGCTCTCCAGCAGGAGTTCGCTATGAAGGACTTGGGCTTGCTTCACCACTTCCTGGGGATTGCAGTCGAGGACAGACCAGGTTGCCTGTTTCTTCACTAGCGACAGTATTGTCTGGACATCCTCGAGTGTGCGGGTATGGCTGAGTGTAAGCCATGCTCCACACCGGTGGATACCTAGGCAAAGATCTCTTCTGCTGATGGGACTCTTGTCAGCGACCCGACTGCCTACAGGAGTCTTACAGGTGCACTACAGTATCTCACCTTCACCAGGCCAGACATCTCCTACGCGGTTCAGCAGGTGTGCTTGCACATGCACGACCCGCGGGAGCCGTACCTCACTGCTGTGAAGCGGATTCTTCGGTACCTGCGCGGCTCCATCGACTACGGCCTTCTACTTCGACGTGACTCGCCCTCTGAGTTGGTGGTCTACATCGACGCTGACTGGGCGGGATGCCCAGATACCCGCCGCTCCACCTCTGGCTACGCCGTCTTCCTAGGGGGGGAATCTTGTCTCCTGGTCCTCGAAGCGGCAGCCTGTGGTTTCTCACTCCAATGCTGAGGCGGAGTACCGCGCCGTGTCTAATGGCATGGCAGAGGCATCTTGGCTCCAGCAGCTACTTCAGGAGCTCCACTCCCCCGTCGCCCGGAGCACGTTGGTCTACTATGACAATGTCAGCGCCGTCTACCTCTCCACCAACCCCGTCCAGCACCAGCGCACGAAACATGTGGAGATTGATCTCCATTTTGTTCGTGAGCGGGTTGCACGCGGCGAGGTTCGAGTTCTCCACGTGCCGACGACGTCACAGTTCACCGACATCTTCACAAAGGGGCTCCCGTCGTCGCTGTTTTCTGAGTTTCGGTCCAGTCTCAACATCTGTTGTGGCTAGACGTTGGGACTGCAGCGGGGGTGTTGGACTGTGTAGAGTTGTGTGCTGGGCTTGGCCCATGTACCAGCCTACCTATGTAATTATATATATGTACCCTACCCCCTAAGATTAATTAAACATTCATTTATCTTCTAATATGTACAATGACTGATAGCAGGCAGGGTCTTTATTATGTTAGAATCAATTCTACCATACCATCACTACAGGAAACAGGGTAACATACGACAGCCAGTATAACATACGACGGCTAGCTGTCGTATATAAACTTACATACGACGGTCAGCCGAAGCTGTCGTATATAAGTATATGGCTGTCGTATATAGTTCTTATATACGACAGCCAACCCTAGGCTGTCGTATATAGCTGTTATATACGACAGCCAACCCTAGGATGTCGTATATAGCAGTTATATACGACAGCCACACCGAGGCTGTCGTAAATAAGCCTTATTTACGACGGCCCATGTTGTGGCCATCGTAAATAAGGCTTATATACCCGTGGGGGCTCGGGTCGGCGCGGGCATTCACGCCCGCGCCAACCCGAGCCCGAGCCTCCCGCCGCCGCCCGCCCGCCGCCGCCGGTCGCCGCCCGCCCGCGCCCGGCCGCCGCCCGCCCGCGCCCAGCCGCCGCCCCTACCGCCCCCCGCCCGCCAGTCGGCACCCCGGCCGCCACCCGCCGCCCGAGGCTTAGCCAGCGCTCGGCCGTCGCCCGCCCGCCGCCGCCCCGGCCTCCTCCGCCGCGGGACTGTCGATCTGCCGGCACTCGTCGGCCTCCATTGACCGGTTGTCGCGGATCTGCCGGCGCTCAACCTCATACGAACGCAAGATCCTGTGCGCGGGCGCCGCCGCCGCCTCCCTTGTGTGCAAGCGCCGCCGCCGTATTCACCTGCCTTACGCCGGGATCTAAGGCGATGGGACGCCTTACGATCCCCAGGCGTCTTACCGCTTAAGCGATGCCTTAACAACTATGGTTCTTTCCTTCTCTCTATTTTTCTTTCCTCTCTCTCTTTGAAATCACTCAAAAATGAAAGATTGACGTAAACCTTTACAATATGCGTCACCCGTTTCGAACCAGCCCGTCTCACACGTTTTACGCATGTGAGGCGTGTAGGTTCGGAATTGTCCCTTTTTGGACAGCCTAGGAGTGACCGAGAGGGCGTGCTTATAATGAGACGCGGGGTTTAGATTTGGACGTAGTTTCGACAGCGTCACCCTAATGTTCTCCGCTGCTCCATTTTTGGACGTGCAGTTGGAGAACAGCGGGGTTATGCTGCCGAAATTTCGTCTGAATCTAGACCTCGTGTCTTGTTATAAGCATGTTCGTCTCGGTCACTCTTGGGTGGGTTTAGGACCTATCCTTTCCAATAGATATAGGTTCGTAATATAAATAAATAATAAACTAACTATAAATTCTTTGACTTAAAACTGCAGAGTTAAACATGAGTGAAGACCGTAGTTGGATGTATACCGGTTGGAACAAGGCAACTGGTCAATCAGATGAGTGGTATGCCGGGACAGACGACTTTATTGATCGAGTGTTCTCGTTGTCTACGACCGATAAAGTTTGTTGTCCATGTGCGAAATGCCGGAATACTAAGTTTTTGGACAAAACGACATTGTCATTACACTTGTGCAAAAACGGTTACATGCCATATTATGAGGTCTGGAGTTTCCACGGTGAGTCTGCTCCTCGAGCCGTTCATGTAGATGATGATGATTGTCCGGGTGTTGACAGGATCGATGAGATGTTATAAGATATACAAACGGAGGATCCGCCCATAATGAGGCAGACACATTCTTTAATCTCTTGAAACCTTCTGAAGAGGTGTTGCATGATCATACTGAAATGACTCTTCTTACTTTCATGACCAGATTTATGGCAATCAAATCTAAGTATTTCTTCTCTAATAATTGCTACAATGATATGATGAAACTTATCAGCGATGCTCTTCCACAACCTCATAAACTGCCCAAAGATATGTATCACTCAAAGAAATTACTATCTGGACTGGGTATGAAATATGAAAAAATTGACGTGTGTCCAGATAACTGCATGCTATTTTGGAAAGAGCATGACAAAGAGAAGAATTGTTTAAAGTGTGGAAAATCGAGGTTTTTCGAAGTTGTCAATGACGATGGTGATAAAGTAATGACAGAAGTTGCACATAAGCAATTGCGTTACTTGCCTGTGACACCTCGGTTGAAGCGGCTGTTTCTTTCTAAAAGATCTGCCAGACACATGAGATGGCACAAAGAAGGTGTGCGGGAGAACAAAGATGTGTTGACTCATCCGTCGGACGGTGATGCATGGAAGTCTTTGGACTCTTTTGATCCTACTTTTGCTAGTGATGCGAGAAATGTTCGCATCGGGTTAGCGACGGATGGTTTTTCTCCTTTCAGTACAAATGTCACACCATACTCCTGTTGGCCCGTCTTTGTTATTCCGTACAACCTACCACCTTCTCTTTGTATGAAGTACGAGTTTATGTTTCTTAGCCTCATTATACCAGGACCAGATCATCCGGGATCACGTATCAATGTGATGTTGAAACAATTGATTGAAGAATTGAAAACGTTGTGGATTGGAGTTGAAGCGTATGACTGTTACAAGAAGCAGAAATTCAACCTTCGAGCTGCTTATTTGTGGTCTGTCCATGATTTCCCTGTGTACGACATGTTTTCTGGATGGAGCACACATGGTCGTTTGTCGTGTCCCATATGTGCGTCTGACACAGAGTGTTTTCGACTTACATACGGTGGCAAGATAAGCTACTTTGATTGTCATAGGCGTTGGCTTCCTCGAAACCACCCATTCAGGCAACAGAGGAATGTCTTCAGAAAAGATACTGTTGTCACTAAGGAACCACCTAAACGCCTAAGCGGGTGTGAAGTATCCGATGTGTTGGACTCACTAGTCCCTGATGAAGCTCGCCCTGGATTCTTTGTAGGTTACGGAAATGTTCACAACTGGACTCATGTATGTGGAGTTTGGGAGCTATCATATGTGAAGTCATTGATACTGATGCATAATATTGATGTAATGCATCAGGAGCGTAACATGGCCGAATGTATCATAAGCACGTGCATGGATATCACGGGCAAAACGAAAGACAACTTAAAGGCTCGAAAGGATTTGGCCGAGATTTGTAATCGACCTACTCTTGAGCTCTGTGAAAGCGGCGGTAAGCCACGTGCTTCTTTCGTGCTTCGACCTAATGAAAAGAAACAAGTTATGGAATGGTTGAAAACTTTGAAATTCCCAGATGGTTATGCTGCTAGTCTGAGACGAGCCGTGAATGTTAAAACGGGAAAGCTCACTGGGTTGAAGAGTCATGACTATCATATAATAATAGAAAGACTCTTACCTGTTATGTTTCGGGGATACCTGGATGATGCGGTGTGGAAGGTGTTAGCTGAGCTATCATTATTCTATAGGCAGTTATGTGCTAAAGAAATAACGAAAGACATGATGGAGAAGTTACAGAAGGAGATACCTGTACTTTTATGTAAGATGGAAAAAATATTTCCTCCTGGTTTCTTCAATCCAATGCAGCATCTTCTTATACATCTTCCATTCGAAGCAAAAGTTGGTGGTCCTGTGCAATATAGATGGATGTACCATATTGAAAGAGCTTTGAGATATTTGAAAACTATGGTTGGCAACAGAGCAAGGGTTGAAGGGTGCATTGCCGAAGCATTTACTCTAAAGGAAGTAGGTTACTTTTCTAGTTTCTACTTTGCAGAGGAAAACAATGTCAATACTTCGGCAATGCGATACAATGTAGATGACGAACCACCAGTTAGTGATCTCTCTATTTTTGAATCGAGGGGAACTACTGTTGGCAGCAGCACATCATACGATTTTACTGAAGGAGAAAGGACCGCTGCTTTACTCTACATGTATGCTAATATCGATGGCATGGAGAAATATTTCGAGTAAGTGTTTCTCTTACATTTATGATGATTATTGTATTTACCAATACATGTATGCTAATGTCGATGGCATGTGTTTTGTATGTACAGTGAGTTACACAACCAAAACTGGAAACATAAGCATCAACCAACGAGAAAGCAAGTAGAAACGATGCGACGGGCTGAAATTAATGGAGGGCCAAATTTCTTATCCTGGTTTCGAGCTTATGTATTAGCGAACACAGACATCCATCAAGATTTACGACAACTATCTTATGGATTAGTGAAAGTTAGAAGCTATGGTCGATATGACGTAAATGGCTTCCGATTCCGTACAACTCAATTCGAAACTCTTCGTCCTCTCGCAGCAACATCACAACGAACGCTTACAAGGTTTAGATACATACGTTCTTGCACATCAAGTGGAACAAGTGTATTATCTACCTTATCCATGTAAGAAGCTTAGCACTTGGTGGGTGGTATATAAAGTGAATCCTCGTGAGCGCTTGTATACTCCTGGAGATGATGGTTATCATGATAGTGGAGACATTGAAGAAGTTTACCAAGACGAAGAGTTGCCAGACTCTTTTATCGTCGAGTCTGGTGCAGGACTCGATAACTTAGTAGGAGACGTTGCAGATGTAGAGACATCTACAATGCGAAAGCGGAAACGTAAACAGCTCAAGACGACAGATCGCGATGTTGATGATCATGATGTTGATGAATTTTGAAACTGATTACGAGTAATGTTCTTTTAAATAAAAGTGACATTAATTATTGCTTACATTACTTTTGAAACTGATTAGGAGTAATTACTTTTTAAACTGATTAGGATGTCGTCAAGCAAGGATTCAAAGGGGAAGAAGGCGCCGAGTGTGAGGGTTTCCTCCCCTCGCAGGAGAGGGACGACTACTTCTACGGTTCCACTTACAGCGGGAGCAGACGCACTCGGCTGTTAAGTGCGTGTCCAGAGTTGCGGGACAGGGTTGTCAGTTTGCAGCGTACAGAGGTAAATTTTTCTACAATGCACAAAATTATTAAAATCACTTTTTCAATTTAGCTTACTTACTTTACCATTGTAGTCTGATTCGGACTATGAGTCCGAGGCCAGAGCGGCACCTCAGGAGACGGGTACGCAGCGCAGCGTGCCCTCGGGCAGCGAGCCCTCTGGTAGCCAGCCCTCCGGCAGCCACCCCCAGGGTAGTCTGCCCAGCGAGCCCGAGGGCACCCAGCCTGAGGACACGTCCGGTGACCAGCCTTCTGGGTCACCAGACGTGGTGCCGCAGCGGAGGAGACGCACGAGGAGGAGTAACTTTGTTGGTCCTCCACTATTCCTAGAGAGCCGGTAATTATTCGTCCGGTTGGAGACAGGTAACACATTACTAAAGTATTCATTTCTATTTGTTCTCAAAGACTATGATCTTACTTAATGACTTAACAAACAACTTTTTAGTTCTTGGGAGGACCTCTCGTACGACGGGCAGAAACACCACAGGACGGTGAACGGTTGCATCGGGAACTTAGTGCGTCTGCACTACCCCGGTGCGATTGATGGACGTGCAGCTACGTCGTGGGACGACTACGCGCGCGTTCCTCACCCGGAGAACGACAACCTACAGGGAGTCGTGTGGGCAGATTTTTGGGTAAGTAACTTTCATAAATATTTGAAGTTTCAATTCTTTATGTTCCTTCAAATATTAACTTGCGTATATGTCGAACTGTGTTGGCTTCCTACAGCTCAGGTACCGCCTTGAGGACCCGGCTGAGCAGTTGGATCACGCCCGCTCCGTGTTCGAAGTAAACGCTCGGAAGCTTGTTATGCAAATGCTTTCGAACGCTCGGAGTCAAGTAGTTAACGACTACTTAAAGCTCCACGACCACGAGGTTGGGTCGTTCAGAGACGCCTCCGACACGTACTTGACGGAGGAGCAATACGAAGAGGTAGGTTGCGTAATCTTTAAATTGTTCATATTAATATTGCTAAGTAACACCTAATGAACTACGCATGTGTGCAGGTTAGTGTCCCTTGGTTACAGGGACGAACTGAAGATTACCGAGCCCTTTGCAGGTATTGGGCTAGCGATGAGTTCATCGCTAAGTCCAAGAAGGCTCGAGATGCCAGAGGGAGCTCAGGGAAGCACGATATGGGCGTCCAAGGTTTTGTGCGAATGGCTAAACGGATGGTAAGTTTCTTGGTAGTTTTTATTATATTCATAATGTAGTATTGTTCGTACTAACATATGTTCACAGGAAAAGGAGACCGGCGTGCGACCGAGTGCTACTGCGGTCTATAGGAGAGGTCACGCTGACCCTTCTCAGCCGGAGCAGTGTAGTCAGTACGCAGCGGAGCGCCTGGTAAGTTTCATGACCTCTGAAATTATTTGACACTATATATATTGTTGAACTTACACAATTTCATTGTTTTTTCAGACTAGGTATGGGCAAGAGGCTGTGAGGATACACGGCGAAGGGTTCGACTGGGAAAACTCCCCGAACATCGACCCTCAAGCCGCGTATGCAAGCGGAGGTGGAAAAGCACACGAAAGGTGAATTCATTTACTTTCATTGTTTTCAATTCAAGATTATTTAATTTTACCTTGAATTGATTCGTTTTTTTAGGCTTGCCATATTCTCTGGAGTCATCAACTCTAGGGAGGCACGACCTACGAGAGGCAGCTCCTCGCAGTCTTCGGCTGCAGGCTCCTCCAGCCACCGTGTCACCGAGAGAGATCTCGAAGTCATGGCGCTTCGGGAGAGCTTGGCTCGGCAGGAGGAGGCCTTGGCGAGAGAGCGAGAGAACAACAGGGCTGCCATGGCGTACCATGCGTCCTATATGGCACAGATGCAAGCGGCAATGGAAGTAAGAAACATACAATTATAGTTTAATTACATTGCATTTCAATTAGTTTTATAAATTGTAATGTTTGAAATGGCAGGCGCTAGCTCGACAGCAAGGGCAGCAAATCCAGATACCGTTGTGGCAGCCACCTCCGTTCGTGCTGGAGCCGTCGCCACCACAGGAGCAGTTTCCTGGAGTACAGGTATAAAAATAAAGTTACATTAAGTGGAAGCCCCAACCTCTAAGAATCCTAATGAAACTAGAAAAACAATTGTAAACTTGTACATGTCACTTTGTTTCGCAGGGATCAGGGCCGGAGGCTCAGACTCTATCGCCACAGCTAAGGGCGCCAGGTTCGCCGCGGCAGGATGACTTCTTCGCTCCCGGAGGTAGTGGAGGGGCTAGTAATCAATAGATTTGTGATTTTGTTTTCATTTGTGTCAGACTTTGTGATTGTCGATGTGTACTATTGCACTTTGTTGTGAATTTATATATCAAACTGTTTTTTTGTTGTCTTTGTATGTGTAGCTGGCCATCGAGCCAGGTTAGCCGTTTTCTATTTTTTAAAAAAAATGGAAAAGCTTATATACGACGGCCTGTATAATTTATATACAACGGCTGCTATACAGGGCCGTCGTATATAAGCCTAAATTATATACGACGGCGGGGCCAGGCTGTCGTATATAAGACCTTATATACGACAGCCAGGGCCCAGCGGCTGTCGTATATAAGACCTTATATACGACAGCCGCTGGGCCCAGCCGTCGTATATAAAGGCCCTGGTCCACTGGGCCAAGTCCACGAAACCGGCCGTTGTATATAAGCGGCCGTCGTATATATACTGTTATATACGACGAACCGTCGTATATAACTATATATACGACAAATTATATATGACGGCCGCAAATCGTCGTATATAAACAACTGCCGTCGTATATAAACTATATACGACGGCTTCGGCTTTATATACGACGGTTTTAGCCGTCGTATGTTGACAGGAATCCTGTAGTGCATGTCTACTCTGTCTATGCTGACTGGGCCCAGGGTATGCCGGGGCCCACCTAGCATACCCTTTGTGTCCTCCTATGTCAACAAGTATATAAATATTCAAGAATCGCCAGTTTAATAACCATCTCATTGTATGAGTATTTACTGACATCGACGTTAAGTGACTTGGTCTCGGCATACAGCCGGCCGCGGCCTGTTTTATTAGCCCTGTTCTTAGGCAGTAACGAGCAGTACCATTCCGAGGAAGCTGTGTAGGGCTGTAAAATAAGGCACTCCCAATGCTGCTAGTTTTAGCATCTTTTCACAAGAGGAAGGGATTGGATTGTAGGAAGCAACGAGATGTCCAGTTGTCTTGAGGGTGCCTAGCGTTATCTGACATGTCGTCGCAACTTGCCTATAAAAGGTGCAGTAGACCCCTGTTAGGTTCCACGCACCTGTCGGAGCCAGCCACCTTCGATCCAGAACTAGCTAGTTAGTACTGAGTTACAAGGCAATGGCGCTGCCTAAGGTGACCTCAGTTGTTCTGGCGATGGTGGTCGGCCTTGCCATGGTGTCGCTGGTGGCCGGGACAGCAGGAACTGCAACTTTCTACACGCCACCTTACACACGTGCGTTGTCTTTCTTTATCACTAGCTAGCTTTTGTTACAAGATCCCGAGACCAAACACATCACAGCAGTAGGAACGGGGGAGAATATATTCACTAACTAATGCGCCACGTACGCTTGCAGCGTCGGCGTGCCACGGGTTCCAGGACGACGGGACGATGATCGCAGCGGCGAGCGACGTCTTATGGGGAGGCGGCGGGGCCTGCGACCAGCGCTACGTGGTCCAGTGCACCGGCGCTACCAACGAGGGCGTGCCGCACCCCTGCACGGGCCGGAGCGTCACCGTCAGGGTCGTGGACCTCTGCCCCTCGGGCTGTCGGGGCACCATTGACCTCTCGCAGGAGGCCTTCGCCATCATCGCCGACCCCAACGCCGGCAAGATCAACATCGACTATCGCCAGTACGTTCTAAAGCCGTGGTTGTGCATGTGCATGCATCTATCTTTTACCAATCCACACACACACATAGTGCTACTAGGTTATTACTCCAGGTTACATATACATATGTGTTCATCCATTTGCAGGATTTGAAGTCCACAATCCCGTCGCGGCATCGGTTAATAATAAGTGCATCTTCCTAAGATAACGAGAGACCCTGAAGAATGTGTGTGCGCGCCACTCATGAGGAGCAGCATGTTGTTTGTTTGTGTATCTCGAGAGAACTAAATGGAATAAAAAATAGCCGTGACTCAGCTTTCACCTCAAGAATCCGCCTTTACCATAGGCGGACGAGATGCAAGAAAAAAATACCAACATGACTCTTAGCCCCTGTTTTTGTTTACGCGCATCTGACTGTCTAAATGAAGCATATATGCAAACCACATCCGAAACGAAAAATGGTGAGCTCTTTACGGTAGTCCCATGTCTTTCTTCTTACCTCTTGGGAGGTAAGATAAGAATTAAATCTTAACTCTTTATTTTTATCGAATAAATAAATAAATATTTTTTGGATGCAGCCAAGCAAAGAATTAAGGATGCATGATTCCTTTTGCATGCTCATTGGCCTTCCAATTAAAGGAAAGAGAAAACAGACAAAAAATTCATCAGTGTTAAAGGTGTAAATCCAAAGTTTGAATCAAAAATAAAAACCACCCATAATTTAAACTTTTGAAAAATCTTGCACGCATTCTATTTCCTAAAGAAACCTTAATATATATATATATGAACCCTAAATATAAATTAAATTCCAGTGAATTCCAATGAATAAACAAAAATGTGAGCCTTGATGGGGTAGCTTGCAAGTTAAATTGAGTGGTACCCAAATACAAATTCAAAATCCGGATTTGGAAAAATTACAAAAACTCCCTTTCCTTCTTTTCTTTCTCTCTCCTCTCCTCTCTAGCTCGACCCATCCTTCTCTCTCTTCCTACGCGGTCCGGCCCAACTTCCCTTCTATTATTTTCTTCTCTTCTTTTTTCCACGTGCCAACCTCTCTTCTCTCTTTTCTTTTCTCCTAGGCTGGCCCACGTGTGCCACCCCCTTCATCTTCAACCTTCCGCTGTCTGTACACCCAATGTGTTCCCGTACGTCCTTGCCGCTTTTCCCACTCTATCGACATAAGCATCCCTTTAGCATACTCCGAGCTCATCCACAATGCTCAACACAACCCTTTTTTCCTTCCTCCACCATCGTTGTCATTCCAAACATTATCATGAGCCAAACGCCAGCCACCGCCATGAACCGCAATAGCAAGCTATAAATGGGGCACCTCCTCCCTTTCTCCTTTTCCTTCCCAAACTCTGACGAGCTTCGATCCTTCTGGAGTGAGCCCCAATCCTTTAATCCATTTCTTCATTTAGCACCGTGAAGGTTGCCTATCGAAGGTGAATAGGCTAATTAAACCTGGAACACAATTAAATCAACAAGACAGACAGGGTCCGGAATAGTTCAAGATGAGTGCAGCGGAAAGTAAATGTGTTTTGATGATTCCTAGCTCAGGCTAATGTAAGTAAGTGATACTAGGAACCTAACACAAGGTGCAGCAAGCCTAGGAATGCACGAGATGGCTGAATTCACAGTTAAGCTTGGCTAATGATAATGACACCCTAATAATTAAACTTGACGGTAAATGAACAATGGACACAGGGATTTTCACTGAAGTTCCAATCGACAAAATATCTTATGTCTCCGTTGAGGAGTTCACAAAGGACCAGATTTCTTTCAACACTAACCCTCACCAAGTGATAACAAAGATCAAACTAAGTTGTTCCACTATCAAACAAGAGAAATACAAACTTCTCGAGTCCCACCACAAATTGGGAGCCATCAAGTGATGCCTAGCCCTTTAGGGATTTAATTCCAAGATTAATAAACACAAAAAACAATCAAGCAATGAAAAACTAATCAAGAGCTCAATACTAAGATGACTATCACTTAAATCCACTAACTAACTCTTAAACCTTAACCAAGATTTGATTTTGTGTGCTAAAAAGTGGCTTAGAAGAGCTCCAGCATGTTGGTGGCGGCGCTAGAGTTTATTAGACCCTAAATGGGAATGAGAGCCCTCCTTTTGCAGGGGTCCCCAACATTATAAAATTGCCAACTACTAAAGTCCTGACCCCGACTCTGAACAAGTCAGACCTTGGGGACCCATCACTGACGAGTGATATCCCCGCCAAACGGTCATTTTAACTTGAAAAAATTCCATGTCCAGACTAGTCCGGACACATCACTAAGATCTTTTCTACACAAGACACCAAACAAGTCTAGCATGTCCGGACTAGTCCGGTCCTAGTGCCTGGAGACACCTCATTTTTCGGGGGTGAACCCGAACTACATCGAACACTCCGATACCTCCTTCTCCTAAAGAGGGGGGGGGGGGGTCTTCCGGACAATTCTAAATACGGACTAGTACAGACACTCCAATGAAGGATTTTTTTCCAGAGGGGGGGCTTCAGACTTAGTCTGGGTCCATACTAGTCCGGGCCCCCTAGTCCGGATAAGTCTGGAATGGCCCTAGAACTTATTCTACACATGTTCTCTCAACTAAAAACTTATGGATTAAGCTCCAATCATTTTCATACTTGCTTGATGTTGTGTCCTTAATAGTATTTCGTTCCTGTAAATAAAATTAAAAAGCCTAATTCTAAGTATAGGTCTTCAACGCCTCTTCTTTTACTTTTTTTAAGGGGTTACAACAACTTTTTCTTATCAAATATGTATACACTCTTAAACTTTCTTATTAGCTCTTTAATTATTTGTCATGAATCAACCAAAACCCACACGGGAGGTCTAGATGCACTTTGACACACCGAGCGATCACACAACCTTTCCTACATGCGCACACACGCTAGTAACCGTCCTAGACTAGTGAACACTGGAGCACCGATGCTCCTGCCATCGTTCCTTGTTGTCAGCCACCATAGGAGCCTCCCTAGCTTGACCAAGTCACCATAGCACTCTTATCACACCCAAGCATGTGTTAGACCAAACAATTTTGAGTGAAGCGTAGGTGAAATTGCAAAGTGTTGCCTTCGAGTTCCCCTCCGGTAAGCTCGCGGCGTCGCTTCAGCCCTCACCTCAATCCCTTACCACTTGAAATGGAACCCCCATGGTGCGTAGCTGGCCAATAAGTGGTTAGTTTCCCATGTGAGTATAAAGTCGTGAAACCCAACAAGCCGCCAGTGAGCCTTGTCGTGCTGACCGCCACGTCGCCCATCTGGCCCCTGTGGTAGATGTGGCATCCATGTGGCAGGTCACATCAGCATTTTTGCACACACAACAGCCCATTCAACACCACCTTAGCATATTAAGCCTATGCACATGTGGCAGCTGGTGTGGCAAGCCACATCAGCGATTCAACCTGTGTGGCTGCTTAGTCAGAACCTTGCATGCACACACTCAGTCCTGGCCCACATGTCAGCCATTGAATACACTTAAATCTGCTAGGTTCACACAACTATTGCATACAGAAGAGTATAAGATACATTCATAATAAAAATTTCTAAAAGTGGTAATTGGGCCCGAGAACACAATTCAATTCATAATTGTTCCAAATACATTATAGAAATTTCTAAACTAATTTGTCCATACCAAATTCACTTAATTAGCCTCGAATCATAAGAATACATATATAGGTTCTAAATTAGCTAATCTCTTCACTAATAAATATTTGAAATTCTCAGGATTCTTATTCTTAGAAATATATTTGGATTTTATGGATTTTTATTTGACATTAGTTATTTATTAGTTATAGTTGTGTATTGTAGCACCCGAGTTCGAGGAAGACCTAGTTCGGAGGAAGCACTCATCAAAGAGTGTGAATGAAAGATCTAAATCCTTGATCATATTACATCTATGTTTTGCAATCTAATCTACTTGGCCTGTGCTTTTTTACATCGCATGAATGTATGTCTATTTCAACTTTCGGGATAGTTACAATCCATTTGGATGATGGTGGTGACGGAGGGATGGCCACCCGGTGGGACAAGCCTAAGGAATTGAAGATTAAACCCGTGAAGGCCCATACATTCTAGGGTTTACAACACAACTATGTCAACACAAGTACACTCTATCGAGGCATGAAAATAGAGAAGATATCATCTAGACACCATGCAAATAAGAAAGAAATAATCGCCTCAGATTAGATATAGAAAATTATAAATAAAGTCCATCATCTTGTAACTAACTCGGGTTTTGCCTAGTGACCCTTGACCCCTGTTAAGGCAAGAAGAGGCAATGAGTCAGGAAAACAATCACATCATACATCACACATCAACAGCCTTAGCATCTATCACCATTGAGTAGCCAAAACCTTATATCTAGATCTCAGCAACATCATTGTAATCTTAATCAAGAGAAATCAATCAAATAGGAGTAGGGTATTATCATATTAGAGAAAGGGCGTAAAACAACCCGGACACTGTATTTTTTGTACTGAATGTCATATAACAAGTTGACTAAGCATATTCTTCTCTGGGCTTCGTCTTTTGCTCCTCAGTTAACTATTAGTTAGCACTGGAAAACAAAAGGAAAACGATTTCTAAAAACTGCTGGGGGTACCTGCTTTACAGGATTGCAATGGATATGACTTCTAAGGCATGCTTCCGAAGATAATCTTGTAACTTTTCAGAATCGTCTCTTCAGAAAATATCCCATGAAGCACCACAAGTTCTCTGATGCTCTGCATTATCCTGACCTGTCTCAAGGGTAACACAATTAAATTCATTAACGTCACCTTCAGTAACATAGTAAATTATATAAAACCAAGACCCATTTTAGTACCAAAAGTAAACCTGCACAAGTCACCATCTGACATATCTTTACAGGTCAACTGTTACATGAGTTCTTTGATACTTTATCATCAGCTATATCCTTGGAATGAATCAGTGCCCGATTCTAAAACACCATAAAAATCCTGAAGATCTGTTTTTTTCATTTTCTTTCTGATTCTCTCTATATATATTCTTAAGCTGATTAGTACCACCTTCTGCTGTGTGTATAAAAAATTTACCTGGTCTCATAATTAACTACAAATTACTAAAACCCAAGCAACTGTCAGATAAGAAAGAATGAACCACTACTAATCAGTACCAGCTGGGTATAAAAAATTTAAGACACAAGTTACCCAGTATACGACCTAATTTTGCATAAGTCATTTTATCCAACATTGAAGGTGCATGATGTTGGATTGATCTCGGTTTACCTGAGATAAAAGAAAGTAGAAAAAGCAAAAAGGAAAAAGGAAAAAGTAAAAAGGAAAAGAAAAAAGGAAAAAAAGATAGGGATCCGGTAATACCGGGGCTTCCGAATGTGAGCCGCCATGATCGGAGGCGGGGTAACCAACTGGGCTCGGTCCCCCTGCTGTCTTGCTCTATAAAGACGTTATTAGAGGGGAAAACGTGATTAACTTAAGAAAAAACACTTTCCTAATCTCGGAAAAGAAATTACCGATCTAAAAGAGAGCAAGAACGGCGTGAAGGATCAATCCTCTCCACGCTGTCGCCGGACAGTGCCGGTGAAGACCGGAAGGCATCCGATTTGCAAGAAAAGAGAAGAAAATCATGGTTGCAGATGGTTCTTCCTCATGTAAGTTTGACTAATCCTCCCGTTTAATTACGTTTATCAGGTGCATAATAGTGATTAGGCTAGACATTTGATGTTTACCTTTAAAGATTTAGAGCTAACAATGGATTCAGAGCCCCCTAATCATTTTTATAATGTTGATTATGTCAGATTAGTCAAAACATTATATTCAAATCGGAAAATCTCTAAATCCTTTGAAAAATTAACTCTAGCTAAATGTTTTTCTCCAAAATAGATCCCAAAACATGGACTAATATAAAACTAATGATAGTTGAGAACTTATCTGACTGCATGCGCTGCTGCGTGCGCTCTGGCTGCTGCTCGGTCGCCGAACACTAGCAGACAGCGTGCGCTGCAACCGGCGCAGCTTCTCCTGCCACATCCTGCCTGGGCCCGCCTCATGCAAGGCTGCGCGTTAGCTGCAGCAGCACCGCTGTAGGCCGAAGAGCTACGCGCCAGCCGAGCGTAGCAAGCCGCGAGCCTGCAGCCGCGCGCCAGTAGCAGACAGCGTGCGCTGCAACCGGCGCAGCTTCTCCTGCCACATCCTGCCTGGGCCCGCCTCATGCAAGGCTGCGCGTTAGCTGCAGCAGCGCCGCTGTAGGCCGAAGAGCTGCGCGCCAGCCGAGCGTAGCAGGCCGCGAGCCTGCGAGCCGGCCGCAGGCCGTGAGCTGTGCGCCAGCGGCGCGCTGCCCGGCGCAAGCCCGCGCCGATGGGATCTGTCGCCTGCATGCACTAACCGCGCGTAGCAGGCCGCCGCCGCCGAGGCTGCAGGGTTTCGACGGTGGCTTTCTGTTTTGTTTCTTTGTGAAAGTTTTTCGGTCATCAGATTATGATAAACGGTCTAGATTAATGTTGGCAAATAGGCTGGTGGGCTGCGCCTAGGGAAGAGGTGGAGAAATTAATGGGTCAAATCTGGCCGTGGGCTTTGGTCCAGTTTTTTACTCCAGCTGTGGATTTTTTTATGTTTTCTTTGTTATGTTGGGTTGAAATATGATGGGCTGACCGTGGGTTATTTTAGGCCTATTACTGTTCATGTGATTTCATATTTTCTATTTGATTTAGTAGTAATTATATGTTTTAATTATATCTATGCACTGTTTTAAATAGAAAATTTTTATGCTCATAATGAAAACATATTAATGAGTCTAAATTAAATTTGAATCAACTGGATAATTTAATTTAGATGAGAATACCGAACAACTTATGGCAGTAACTTTCCTCGTTGGAAGACCTGCGTTGAGGTATCTTTGGGGTTTAATCAGCTGGATTATGCCCTGAGGGAAGATAAACCAGTGGCCCAACTCTAGGTGTTGCTGGGTATGACGATCTCAAAAGGACTTATGAGTCTAAGTTGGAGAAATGGGAGAATTCCAACTGTGTAGCCTTCCTCGTAATGAATGCCTCAATATCTCCGGATATTGTGGGAGCCCTTCTAAAGAAAGACACCGCCAAAAAATTTCTTGCGGTGGTGGAAGAGCAATTTAAAGGCTCCGAAAAGATTTATGCTCATGAGCTTTTTGCAAAACTTATTGAGAAATACACTATGGAGCGGAATATAAGGAGGCACATATTAAGGAAGGTTAATGCATCAGCAAAGCTTAAGACTTTAGATTGTGAATTAAGTGAGAACCTTCTTATAATTATGATTTTGGAATCTCTTACTAGTGAGTTTGATCGGTTTAAGATTAACTACAACTACTAAAGAAAAAATTGATGCTTGCTGAAATGACTCCTAGGATTGTACAGGAGGAAGAAAGAATAATAAAGCAAGCACATGACCAAGCTGTTAATGTTAATTCCTCTAAGAGGAAGAAAGAATGGAATGGTTCTGGTCCTTCAAAGCCTTGTAAGATGCCATTTAAGAATCCGTCTCCTCAGAAAGCTAAAGGTGTCAGTACTTTCGTTGCGCCTAATTCTTCCGCTGCGCCCAGCTCTCCCGCTACGCGTGCAGGAGGTGCATGTCTCCATTGCAACAAAATGGGACATTTCAGAAAGGACTGCCCTGAATTTCTAAAACGGCTGATGAAGAGAGGTAACGATGAAATTACATTCATTGATGAATCACTTTATGTTGATTTTTCTAGAAATATCTGGTGGATTGACTCAGGTGCAACTGTTCATGTTGCAAATTCCATGCAGGGATTCCGTACGACCTAAAAGTTGGGACGAAGGGAAAGAAGCCTTATAGTCGCAAATGGAAAAGAAGCGGAAGTTGAACCTGTTGGAGCTCTCACACTGAAGCTACACTCAAGACACCTGCTTCAATTAAATAATGTTCTTTATGTTTCCTCGTTAAGCAGAAATCTTATTTTAATTTCATATTTAGATGATAACAAATATGAATGTTTATTAGGTCATAGACAATGCACTTTGATGCACTGTAATGAAAATATTGCCCTCGCCTTTAGACGGGGACAATTATACATGTTATCTCTTCATAATTCTGTTATACATGTGAATGATATTTGTGATCTCGACGACGTAAATACGGAATGTGGCATTGAAAAGAAATGGAAAGGCGTTAGTACTTCATCGAAATTTTGGCATCGTCGCCTTTGCCACATTTCGAGGGGAAGAATCGAATGTTTAATTAAAAATGACACGCTTCTTCCATTAGACTTTTCAGATGCTGATAAATGCATCGACTGCATTAAAGGAAAATATGTAAAAACGATTAACAAAGGAGCGACAAGAGCCTCAAAGCTCTTAGAACTTATTCATACTGACATATGCGTGACATTAACATTAAATCCGTAGATGGTTTTGATTCGTTCATAACATTCACGGATGATTTTTCCCGCTATGGATATATTTATCCCATACGTGATCGATTGGAAGCTTTGGACAAATTTAAAATATTTAAAGATGAAGTTGATAATCAACTTAATGAAAAGATCAAAGTAGTGCGGTTTGATCACGGGGGGGAATATTACGGAAAGCATGCTCCTTATGGACAAATTCCAGGACCTTTCACGAGGTTCCTAGCTGAGAATGGAATTATTGCTCAATACTCAATGCCTGGTGAACCTCAGCAGAACGGTGTGGCTGAGCGACGTAATCGCACACTCATGGATATGGTGCAAAGCATGCTTAGCCATACAACTTTACCAGTAAGCCTATGAATGGAGACTTTAAAGACGGTTGCAAACATACTAAATCTTGCTCCAACAAAGTCAGCACCGAACACACTTTACGAGATGTGGACGGGAAGGAAACCAAGCTTGAATTATTTACGTGTGTGGGGTTGTCCTGCAGAGTCTAAAGTATTCAATCCACAATTAAAGAAATTAGACCCAAAAACAGTTAGTTGTTTTTTCATTGGGTATCCTCAACGGGGAAAGGGATATCGCTTTTATTGTCCAAACCACGTCACGAAATTTGTGGAAACAAGACAAACAGTATTTTTTGAGGATGGCGTCATAGAAGTTACTAAAATTGATTTTGAGGAGAAACGGGTTTATGTTTCATCCCCGAGTATCCAAGAGTTCATTTTTCCATTTAAAAATGTTGTCGTGACGTCGGATCCTCCTCTCGTTCATTCCGAAAATAATGAAAATGTCGCAATAAATGAAATTGAGTTAGTGAACGAGAATCTAGAACCTGAGAATGATCTTCCACCACCTCCTCCGTTGCGCAGATCACAACGAGAGCGAAGAAATCCCATCCCAGATGACTATGTCACTTACATAACTGGTGACGTAAATGATATAGAAAAAGTGGAAGATCCTTCTTCTGAAGCGATGAAAAGTGAAAACTCGTCTAAATGGCTTATGGCTATGGAAGACGAATTAAAGTCTATGGGCACCAATGATGTTTGGGACTTAGTAGAGATTCCCGAAGGAGCCAAAAGAGTCGGATGCAAATGGGTTTATAAAACCAAATATGACTCCAAAGAGAATATTGAAAGGTTCAAAGTGAGACTGGTTGCAAAAGGGTTTACACAAAGAGAGAGAATCAATTACAACGAAACCTTTTGTCCCGTGTCAACCAAAGATTCATTTAGAATCGTAATGGCATTGACAGCTCATTACGATTTAGAGCTACACCAAATGGATGTTAAAACGGTATTTTTAAATGGTGGTTTAAATGAACATGTTTATATGGCTCAACCGGAAGGTTTTGTCGTAGAAGGAAAAGAACACATGGCGTGTCGTTTGAAGAAATCCATTTATGGCTTGAAGCAAGCCTTGAGACAATGATATCTCAAGTTCGATAAGGTGATCCAAACTTTTGGTTTTACAGAAAATACCGTGGACAACTGCATATATATTAAATTTAAAGGCAGTAACTTTTTAATTTTAGTTCTATATGTGGATGACATATTGTTGGCTTGTAGCGATAAGGATATGCTACATGAGACCAAGAGTTTTGTATCATCAAATTTTGATATGAAGGATCTCGGTGAAGCCTCTTATGTTCTAGGCATTGAAATTCATCGAGACAGGTCCAAATACACACTGGGGCTATCACAAAAGGCATACATCGAGAGAGTACTGAAGAAATTCAATATGCATAAGTGCTCTCCCACGTCTGCTCCAATAGTCAAGGGCGATAAATTTGGGACATTTCAATGTCCAAGGAACCAAATTGAAGCTGGCCAGATGAAGTCGGTTCCATACGCTTCATCTGTCGGAAGCATTATGTATGCTCAAGTATGTACGCGCCCTGACTTAGCTTTTGTAACAGGAATGCTTGGCAGATTCCAATCAAATCCAAGAATGGACCACTAGAAGGCCGCAAAGAAAGTCTTGCGTTACATGCAAGGTACTAAAGATCACATGCTAACATATCGAAAATCTGATAACCTGGAAGTTATTGGTTATTCAGATGCTGATTTCGTTGGCTGTGTGGATAGTAAGAAATTCACGTCAGGTTATATATTCACACTGGCCGTAGGAGCTATATCATGGAAAAGCTCCAAGCAAACAGTGACTGCATCGTCCACGATGCAGGCTGAGTTTGTAGCATGTTATGAGGCCAATGGACAAGCTGTATGGCTAAAGAATTTTATCCTCGGGCTCAAAGTGGTTGACAGCATTAATAAACCACTTGTGCTATACTGTGATAACGAACTCGCAGTTTTCTATGCGAGTAACAACAAGTCAAGTGCTACTGCCAAGCACATTGACATAAAGTATCATGTTGTGAAAGACAGAATCCAGGATCAAACAATTAATGTCAAGCATATTAGTACGGCACATATGCTTGCGGATCCAATGACAAAAGGCTTACCACCAAATATTTTTCGTAATCACTTTGTTGGCATGGGATTATTGGAGGCCTTATGATTCTGGAAAGTGGGGACCTTTTTAAAGAGTCGCTTTTCGTAAAGAATAATGTTTTCTATTTGAAATCGGTATTATAAGTGTTGAAGTTAGATGGTTAACTGTAGACCATTATAACACTTCACTTTATGTGTCATACTTATTAAGAATGGTTAAATAAAGTTAAACCAAACGATCAAGGGGGGAATGTTGGATTGATCTCGGTTTACGTGAGATAAAAGAAAGTAGAAAAAGTAAAAAGTAAAAAAGGAAAAGGGAAAAGAAAAAGGAAAAAGGATAGGGATCCTGTAATACTGGGGCTCCCGAATGTGAGCCACCACGATCGGAGGCGGGGTAACCAACTGGGCTCAGTCCCCCTGCTGTCTTGCTCTATAAAAATGTGATTAGAGGAAAAACATGATTAACTTAAGAAAAACACCTTCCTAATCTCGGAAAAGAAATTACTGATCTAAAAGAGAGCAAGAACAGCAGGAAGGATCGATCCTCTCCACGCTGTCGCCGGACAGTGCCGGTGGAGACCGGAAGGCATCTGATTTGCAAGAAAAGAGAAGAAAATCATGGCTGTAGAGGGTTCTTCCTCATGTAAGTTTGACTAATCCTCCCGTTTAATTACGTTTATCAGGTGCATAATGGTGATTGGGCTAGACGTTTGATGTTTACCCCTAAAGATTTAGACCTAACACATGACAACAAATAGACGACATACCACATCAGACATGTCACAGTGAAGCTCAGTTACAGAATCACCCTTGCCTAATTCTGTTGGGAGAATCCATAAGCTATGTAAGTTTTGAGCCCAAGTTCTGGTTTCAGGACGCCATCAGGAAGCTTGACTGCAAGATTTAGTGGCACATATCGAGGATCAGTATACTCAGGAAATGGTAATGCACAGATAAACTCGGCACCATGACGAGGCAATCTCTGATCAAACGAGCTAGATGGTGTCCAGTCCTTTAGCTTAAGCATCTCAGGCGGTGCATTCAGCCTTCAATATAACCCACAAAAATATGTATATGAAATGGCGTGTGTCAAGCACTTGATTACTATCATATGTAAATAACCAAGGTTTTAAATAGCTTTATTTGTATTAGATGTGTTTTGGGTTCTAAAAATTGAGCGGAGGACAAAAATAGTTGGATGTATAAAAAATTAGTGGAAGCATAGGGTAATTAGTGATTGACTACAGGTCTAGCGAAACTTATGTATGTAGATTTTGTATAAGAAGAAAATGTTGGAATTTTAGTCTTATATTAGAAGCCTAAAAATAAATCTAAGATAAACCTCAAGTATTTGTGTATGCAAAGCGGTAGGCCCATACAAGTATGACAAGAGGAAGGTGGGTGCTAAGTTTAGTTCTACATAGAGAGTTGAAAAGGAGTGGAATATAATCTTAAGTGAGAATGTTGTACCACTCACTAATTGAGTAAGAAGAAAAATGGTACACGCTCGCTCCTCGTTCACATGTCTGGCCATGCAACGCATGGGCCGAACCAACCTTTATTTTCTATTGTTTGGGAAATTGAGTCGCAGACATACAAAACTAGGTTTTTGCTTCCTCTAGCTACTTGCGTGGCCAACATAGTATACTCCACACCGAACATCGGCGTGCACAAGAGACCAGATCTCTGGAACCATTCACTATTGTGATCTTGCATTAGGAGAGGACAGAAAAAGTTTCTGAGAAGCGGTCCACGTGATTGCTCACCTTCATCACCACGGGTTGTTTTCCATTAAAGTCCGACAGCGCTACTTCACTTTGTCACAGCCGTTGTCTTCTTTGACTGGTCTATGCCAACATCGTTGCCGACCGCATCATCACTGTAACAACTGTAATATTCTCATTTGCTACAAATCGATAAGTGCGATGTGATATGATCTATTGTTTTAATATACATACTGTTGCATATATGACTAGGTGTTGGATCCTGCACGTTTGAGCAGAAGCTTGGTGAAGCAGTGTTTATCCCAGCATGATGTCCTCACCAAGTCAGGAATTTGAAGGTTTGGCAGAACGTGACAATTTTGATAGTGCATCTTAGTTTTTTATTCTTTGGCTTAAAATTGAAGCCATTTCATTTGCAGTCTTGCATCAAGGTTGCGATGGATTTCGTTTCACGTGAAGATGTTGACGAGTGCATTAAGCTGACTGGACAGTTTAGACAACTTCCACCTCATCACAAGGCTAAAGGCTGACATGATGTGTAAAGCGATCTGTTTCACGCTTATGATGTACTATTTTGTATGATGTCTAACCTGGAGTCAGATCTGGTGCCTTCAGATTAAGAAGATTGTTCTTCATGCTAAGGAAGTTCTAAATTACTTGGACCATGGTTCCTATGAAGGGTAAGCGGCAGTATCCCGGCCTTAATTTTTGGGGTATTATGTTTATATCCTTAGTTGAAAGTCTAATTATGATTCTGCCTTCCAAAATTAGAGTTTATAATTTTGCTCCTACTTTTTCGAAACGAAGACAAAGTATACCCCTACTCCGTTATGGGTTGTTAAAGGTGTTAGATTATAATAAAAAAAGACAGGAATATCCTTGTGATTTTTTACCTCTACTTTTAATATGTGTTTATGATTTTACCCATATTTTAATATAGTCATAAATTAATATGTGTTTATATAAAATAATGGTAAATCACAAGTACATATAAAACTAGGGTAAAATCATAAGTGCATTTTTGTCTTTTTTCATCGTATTTAACACCGTTAATAACCCATAACGGAGTAGGGGTATATTTTGGCTTCATTTCCAAAAAGCAGGGGTACAATCACAAACCTTAATTTTAGATGGTAAAATCACAATTAGACTTGCAACCGAGGATATAAACACAAATATATTAGTTAATCCTAAATTCTATGCATGTCTTTGCATGTTTAATTAGTGGATATCCCTGACGCACGTTGCGTTCATACGGGGGAGGTTTGCATGCATGTCTCGACGTGAGAACGGACTGGAACGTGCGTGGCGTGCATGGCGGATGGCATGCGCACGTTCCAGGCGATCCAACGTCCGACCCACATCTATTTCAATCAAGAAAAAGACCAAAAAGAGGTGGAACATTCAGTCCACCCGAAACCAACTCGCGAGCGTTTGGCGATCTCCACGCTCATCGTGATTTTTGTTTGAGTTTACTGTTCACCGGCCGGCGTTCGAGCGTGTTCTGGGCGGCGTTCCAATAATTGGTATCAGAGCCAGGCTGCGTCTGGGATCACGAGCGTGTGGAGCAATGCCTTGACGTTGTTCGGCTTTGCCATCGAAGTACCAGCTAGGGACGAAAGGAGAACGAACTCTGGTGTACAACTCCAGAGGAAAGGGGAGCGGATCGGGTGAAGGCAGGTTGGAAGGACTCGTCATTCACCAGGTCACCATAGAGATCAGCAACGTCGGGGCGTTCCCGGTCTTGACGAAGACCAATTACCATGACTGGGCGGCGCTAATGAAGGTAATGCTGCAGCGCGGGGCTTGTGGCTCGCGGTTAGCGCCGGCACCGAAAACTTCAACAAGGATCGGATGGCCTTGGAGGTGCTGACGAAGGCAGTTCCACCGGAGGTGATGGGCACAATTGCGTCCAAGGCATCGGCCAAGGTGGCCTGGGGTGCGCTGAAGCTGAGGAACATCAGAGATGACTGGGTCCGAAGGCGAGAGCGAGTACTGTGCGTCGGGAGTTCGACACACTCAGGTTTCAGGAGGGAGAAACCGTCAATGACTTCGACATCCATATAAATCGGCTCCACCACTCAGCTTGAGGCTCTCGGGAACATCTACACCGAGGAGGAGATCGTCTGAAGATTCTTGCAAGCTCTTCCTCCAAGGTTTGGTCAAATAGACGCATCCGTTGAAACTTTACTTGATCTCGAAGAAGTTTCTATGGATGAGTTAATCGGCCGACTCAAAGCTGCGGAGGAGCGGCTTGGTCGGGCCGGTGACAATCCTGTTGCCGGACTAAACATGACAGAGGACCAGCTGGTGGCAAGACTTTCTTCACGTCTCAAGGTGTCAGGCAATGGCGGTGGGGATCATACGAAGGAGACATCATCATTCGGTAGGAACCGGCGGGGACGCGGTCATGGACGAGGACCCTCATCAGGACGTGGCAAGGGCGCCACAGACTCTAGTGGGTGGAATTCAGTTGCCAATGGAGGAAACCACAATGGCACCAATGCAGGGCGTGACAGTGGTAAGTTGGTTGGATGTGATGAGTGCCGCTACTGTGGGAAACGCAGGCACTGCGTGCATGATTGCCAGAAGAAGAAATGAGATGCTGAGGCCCACGCAGTGCAAGCTGAAGAAGAAGAGGAACCCACTTTGCTCATGGCCAGTGCTGCTATCGTGGAATCAAGCAAAGAATCAACATGACACAAAGTGCACCTCGAAGAGAACAAGCTGTTTGTTCAGTTGGGATACAAGGGGGACGGCTAGAGTTCATGGTGGATATTAGATTCGGGGGCAACGAATCATATGGCCGGTGTGCGTTCTGTGTTCTCCCACATCGATACCAAGATGCAAGGGTCGGTTCACTTCGGAGATGGCCCGGTCGCTGGCATAGAAGGGTGTGGCACTATTCGTATCAAGTGCAAAACCGGTGATCACAAGGAACTCAACGGGGTGTACTACATCCTACGCCTCACAACGAACATTGTGAGTCTTGGCCAGTTGGAGGAAGACAGATACAAGATTGTTATCCATGGAGGGATCCTCAAGCTTCGGGATCAAGAAGGGATCCTGGAGGCCAAAGTGAAGCGTGCTCTGGACCGCCTCTATGCTTTGCAGCTGGACATCGACCGACCTGTGTGCATGGCGACAATTGGAACAAGTCCAGCGTGGCATTGGCATGCAAGGTTTGTACACGTGAACTTTCGTGGTCTTAAGTATCTAACGCAAAGTGGAATGGTGAAGGGGCTGCCGTAGATCGATCACGTCGACCAAGTATGCGACAGCTGCCTCACCGGGAAGCAATGACGACATTCGTTCCCGAGTGAGGCCAAGTACCGGGCCACGAACAAGATGGAACTCGTACACGGTGATTTGTGTAGGTCTGTGACGCTAGCAACACCGGGTGGGAAGAAGTATTTCTTCCTCCTCGTTGATGACACAAGTTGGTACATGTGGCTCATCTTGCTGGCCACAAAAGATGGCGCACTGGAAGCATTCACAAAGTTTCAAGTTTGTGGCGAGGCCGAGGCTGGGAGAAAGCTTGGCACGCTACGCACCGATCATGGCGGGGGATTCACGGCACAAAGCTTCGTCAAGCACTACACCAAGCATGGGATCCAGCGACATCTCACTGCTCCCTACTCGCCGGAGCATAATGGCGTGGTGGAGAGGCAAAACCAGTCGGTCATGGGCATGGCCAAGAGTATGATGAAGGCCATGTCTGTGCCGGGCTGGCTTTGGGGGGAGGTCGTGTGTACTGCGGTCTTCATTCTTAATCAATCACCAACAAGGAGCCTTGATGGGAGGACTGCGTTTGAAGTATGGCACGGTGTTAAGCCCTTGGTACATTTCTTCCGGACATTTGGGTGTGTGGCTCACGTGAAGCAGGGAAGCAAGCGCCTTGCCAAGATGGAAGACAGGAGCTCGCTCATGGTCTTCATCGGCTATGAAACCGGGTCCAAGGCGTGGAGGTTCTATGATCCAGTCACAAGACGCGTGCACGTATATCGTGATGCAATCTTTGAAGAGGATCGGGCCTGGGACTAGAAAATGGACGAGAACGGTGAGCCGGCGCAGATGGAGTTCATGGTGGCTGGTGTCGCATGGCAGGAGTCCATAGACATATCACAGCCGGACCAAGTCGTGCCATCCCCAACTAGTGCGACGAGTTCATCACCAAGGATAAGGGTGATACCCACGTGCGGGCTTGAGCCTTGCACACCAACATAGCCGAAATTGCCTGGTGGTTTAGTGTTTGTGTCACCACCGCCAGGAACGCCCGACGTCGATGTTGACACTGATGAAGCACCATGTCGCTACCGAACCATGGACAATGTGCTTGAGCAGCTCACATGGTCTGATCAGATGGTGGAAGACCTGTTGGCGGCAATTGGTGATGAGCCGGCAACCATTGAAGAGCTATGAAGAGTGATCAATGGCGGGAGTCCATGATAGAAGAGATGACTTCGGTCCAGGACAACAACACTTGGTCCCTCATTGAGCTTCCAAAAGGGCAACGTCCAATCGGTTTGAAGTGGGTGTTCAAGGCAAAAAAAGATCAGTCCGGAGACATATCGAAGTTCAAGGCCAGGTTGGTCGCAAAAGGGGTATCTTCAACTAAGGGGATTGATTTTGAGGAGGTGTTCGCTCCAGTCGCACGAATGGAATCGGTGCGAGTTGTGTTGGCTGTGGCAGCACACAATGGGTGGTTTGCTCATCATATGGACAACAAGCCCACATTCTTGAATGGAGACCTCTACGAAGAAGTGTATGTCGCTCAACCTCCTGGATTCATAGCCGAGGGACATGAACACAAAGTTCTGAAGCTACAGAAGGCGTTGTATGGCCTGAGACAGGCGCCACGTGCGTGGAACTCCAAGCTGGATCAAAGCCTGAACAAGATGGGGTTTCACCGGTGCAAATCGGAGCATGGTTTGTACACACGACTCAAGAAGATGTCAAATCTCATTGTTGGCATATATGTCAATGACTTGCTAATTGTGGGGGGGGGGTCTATGAAGGACATTGATGAATTCAAAAGGGAGATGGAGCAAGTGTTCCGGATAAGTGATCTGGGACCATTGTCATGCTACCTGGGAATCGAGGTCAAGCAAGGGAAGCAAAGTATGGAGCTGCACCAGAGTGCGTATGCGTTCAAGTTGCTCGAGAAAGCTGGTATGAGAAGTGGCAATGGATGTGCGACGCCGATGGAAACACGCCTGAAATGTCCAAGTCCAGCACCACAACACCAGTGAATTCAACTCACTATAGAAGCCTGATCGGGAGACTGAGATACCTGCTGCACACCCAACCGGATATGTCATATGCCGTCGGATATCTTAGCCGTTTCATGGAAGAACCGGAGCAAGACCACATGGCAGCGCTCAAGCATGTGACCCGGTATGTTGCTGCCACTCTAGACTATGGTATTGTGTATAATCGTGGCAAAGGGAAGTTGAAACTACTGGGGTACAGTGACAGTGACACAGCGGGTGATGTTGATGATCAGAGAAGTACAACCGGTGTGTTGTTCTTCGTTGGGGACAGTACGGTGACATGGTTGTCACAAAAGCAGCAAGTTGTGGCTCAATCTACCTGTGAGGCGGAGGACATTGTTGCGGCAGCTGCATCGTGTCAAGCAATGTGGCTCGTACGTCTTCTTGGGGATGTATGAACAACAATGTGGCTGTACCGATCATCAAGATGGACAATACGTCGGCAATTGCATTGGCAAAGAACCCGGTTCTTCATGACCGTAGCAAGCACATAGATGTCAAGTTCCATTTCACAAGGGAGTGCCATGAGCGGGGCGACATCGAGCTTTAACACACCGGGACACAGGAGCAGCTGGCTGATATACTCACAAAGCCACTTGGGAGACAGCGATTTGAGGAACTTCGTGAGAGGATCGGCGTGTTGAATCTTGGTCCGACTAAGAACTGAGGATTAGGGAGAGATTGTTAGTTAATCCTCAATTCTGTGCATGTTTTTGCATGTCTTCGCATGTTTAATTAGTGGATATCCCTGGCGCAGGATGCACTCGTGCGGGGGAGGTTTACATGCATGCCGCGACGTGAGAACGGGCTGGAACGTGCGTGGCGTGCATGGCGGATGGCATGCGCACGTTCCGGGCGATCCACCCGTCCGACCCACATCTATTTCAATCAAGAAAAGACCAAAAAGAGGTGGAACATTCAGTCCACCCAAAACCAACTCGCGAGCGTTAGGCGATCTCCACGATCATCGTGATTTTTGTTCGAGTTTACTGTTCACCAGCCGGCGTTCGAGCGCGTTCTTGGTGGCGTTCCAACACAATAAACCCTTAATTTTTAGTTATTAGAAGGTTGAAACATGTGAAAACTAGTAAATTTGAAGAACATTCCGATCACTAATTGTTGTCTGACTAATATGTCAGCTTAAAGAGTGGGGTTGGCCTGCCCAACAACATTTTGTTCACTAATTGTTGTCTGGCTGATCTGTCAGCTTAAAGAGTGGGGCTGGCCTGCCCAACAACAATATTTTGATCACTAATTGTTGTCTGACTGATCTGTCAGCTTAAAGAGTGGGGCTGGCCTGCCCAACAACATTTTGATCACTAATTGTTGTCGGACTGATCTGTCAGCTTAAAGAGTGGGGCTGGCCTGCCCAACAATATAGATGCACCTGCAGATGACAACAAGCCTAAAAGTCCAGATGACAAGTTCAACAATGAAGCTGCTGATGGAAAGCTGCCTAGAAGACTTAACCGGTGCCAAAGAGGTGAGGTGACGACAATGGCCAACCATGTAGCTGGTGACGAGAAGCAGCCATAAAGGCGGAATGGTCGTCGAAGGGGTGAGCTGAAGAGCCAAGCAGACAAGTCTGATGATGAATCTGCGGATGAAAAGAGCCGTGAAAGGCGAAGTGGTCTTCAAGGTGACGTTCTCAAGAGTAAAAGTGCACCTGCAAATGAGAAGCCTGAAAGCCGGGGGCGGTGGCCAAGAGGAGCTGAGGAGCCAAGATGACAGATTCAACAATGAAGCTGCTGATGATAAGCAGCTTAAAAGGCGGAGTGGTCGTCGAAGGGGTGAGCTGAAGAGGCAAATCGACAAGTATGATGATGAATCTGCATACAAGAAGTCAAGAATCTTGAAAGGCAAGGTGGTCCCCAAGGTGACGATCTCAAGATCGAAGAAGTCAAGATCTAGCGGCCGCAGGTGATTGGTTTGTCTCTGCAAGGAAAGGTCGAGGCTGATCCACCTATTTTTTGAAACGTGCCCCCGCCAGACCGGAAGATTTATATTAATAAGAGAGAAATTATACATGGTGCGAACATGAAAATCAGCAATAAAAGACCACGAACAGTTATGCACTGTGACACAGCCACTGCACATACAAACGCTATCGAATTATCGATGTCAGGTGTTTAGCTCCCGCGGCAATCCATAGCCAGGTCTCGTCCTAAATTCTATCAATGATCTGAACCACGGAGCACTCCTTTTCTTCGAAGACTCAAGCATTACACCCTCTCCAATTGTTCAACAACCCAATATGATCATTAACCGCAATCTCTTTGCTGCTTAAGACTGAGTCAGTGGAGGGATCAGTGAACCAATTCATAATATCATCATGATGTAACCAGCCTGTAGGGCGTAGATAACCGCTCTCAGCCAGTCGGGAGCCCACTGCTAAATAACCGCGCTCAGCGGACACTCGATGAACAGATGCGACGACGTCTCCAAATTTCGCCGGCATAATAAGCAAAAATATTGGTTGGACGTAGCCATTGTGGAAGCTTTTGTAGTCCTTTCGTGCATATATAGTGCTGCTGCCGGCGGACGCCGTTCAGGAAAATGATGCCAGTTGTTCGTTGTCAGAAGACTCTTGTATCGATCGATGACGAGCAGCGGCGCATGTATACGGTGGATGTTTTGGTAGAAACTGACCTCAATAGCGATGAATGTAATGTAGCTAGTACTGTTTAAATTGGACTGGTTGTGCAATTCTGAAACTAGATGGATCAGACACCTCTAGTCCCGTCAGGATTCTGGTACTATCGCCCTAAACATTCCGAGGTAATAATCGATGTACTGTTGGTGCTATATGGTGGTCTGCTGTCGTCATCAAAAACAGAATTTGGATCATGCAACAACGTTTTTTATTAGTAGCAAAATGTAAGGCGTTACTATCTTTAAACATAATTTCTTTTTTAAAACTAGTCTTTAAATAGAATTTCTTAAGAACTTGGAAGCTATTTATGCTTTCGATAGATTCCCAGCTTGACCAGATCGGGGTCTGCTTGGGTAATCTGCCTCCAACTATTATGTGTAACCCTTATCGTTTCAACGGAGAGCTATGTCGCTCTCCATGCCTGATGTCGCGATCTCTGTTATCCAAAAGGCTGGTCTCTGCCTTGTGTTGCTATTTAAGTATGCTCAACCTTCATCAGGCACATAAGGCAGCGAGCGAGCAACATCAGTTACAAGACCGCATCGGGGAAGAATTAACCCCATATTGCACAGGCCAGATGCAACAGAGAAAATTAAAGCTACTGGCAGCAACACAAACAATTACAGCAAAATAGGACCGTTCATGATTTACTCAAACCTATGCATACTATTCATTACATGCTCTGCCACAACCAGCAGAGTTTTGGAAATCATTTGCAGATCTAGAAACAGAATTACAGGAGTCTAGGAGTAACTCCTATCAGTCAACTAAAGGTGGGGGCTGCCTACACATTAGGTCTTAACATACAAAATCAAGAGTAGGTTTTTACATTGGACGCCCATACAGGCGAAAGAGAAGCATACGCATAAGTGCAGGATGATTAACAGTGGGTCCTACAGCTACGGGGTATTCATGAATCCTCACGCCTTGAACTCTTTTGCTTGATGCTGCTGTTGGTTTTTCCCATTATCTTCACCATCTTCATCTTCATTGGCCTCAGACAACTTGGTTAGCTCATCTTGGATCATAACTTTGATAGTATCCTTTTTGGGTGCCAAATCCATTTTGTAGTGATTATCTATATATATGAGAGAGAAATTGTTAGTTGTCTCAAGTATAAACAACTGCGATTATGTTAGCTGTGGCAAATATCAACAAGATAGCAATAACAGCAGAACATAATTGAAAAGCTCACCAAGCTTCTTAAGAATATCACTGAAAGTTGCCTGCAAAACAAGGTTTCTAAACATGTCAGCTCTTTATAAGAAACTTTTAATCAATATAAATCCAAATGTATTTCTGGGGACAGAATGTAGTTAGAAAAATGAGTATGAATTTTTGTCATCAACTGCCCCTACTTCAAACAGCTGTCCATGCTTTTATTTTGTGTCAATTATTTGAGTTTCACGCGTTTACATTGTGACAAACATATTAAAATCTCATGCTTTTACTTTGTGTCAAACATTTTACAATCTTTACCATTAACATATTAGTGTCCAAGATAGACATGAAAACAGTGCATTATGGAGAATACCCTTGCCAAAAATAAACAACTGTACATTGTGTAACATTTTAAAATCTTTACTATCACACATTTTGGATGCTTCCCATAATCAAGGCTAAAACTCACCGTGTTGAAGTCCACCTTTTTGAGGATGCCAACAATGGTCTTCCTCAGTTCATCCTTGCTGGGAAGATCTGCTCCTGCTGAAGCTCCTTTGCCCTTTATCACCTTTCTACCTGCATAAAAATACACGTTTTTGCATTTTTTAGCAGACTATTTTACACCAGGATAATTATCTCAAACTGAATTATATTCCCGACTTCTGAGAGCTTTCCACATCAGAACTTAGGGCCTGTCTGTCTACCCCTAGACTATACAATTTAAGCTTATTAGGCTGACTCCAATGGTGGATTGGCAACATGAGTAGGGAAATAGGTGTTTGGGTGTTCAATTTTAGGTTTGCCTAGCCCACGTCTCCAGCAACATACTCATTTTGCATCGCTTGAGGAGAGAACCCAGTTTTAGGTATTCTCTCTCCTGCTTACCTATTTTGCCAATCCTTTTAGGTACTCTGTTGGAGACGTTTTTTAAGTGTCTAGCAACCCATTTTACGAATGCCAATCCATGTCTCCTATTGGAGTCAGCCTTAGTGATGAATTATAAGCTAGCTTATGTAAGTTGGAGTGCAATAAAGTGGTGAGGTTGTTTGGCAACCCAGATTATAAGGTGGCGGATTATTGGTTTGGACAACAAAATATAGGCAACCTAAATTATAAGCTGAAATAATATACTTCGAGGACAGCTTATGGGATTATGATAATCTGGGGGGTTATTAGATTATATAGTCTGGCCATATAATCTAGTTGTTTGTTTCAGCTTAAGATTGAATAAGCTAGATTATATAATCTAGTGTAAACAAACAGGCCCTTATGCAGTGAATGCAAAGATTGCAAGATGATTCACACTCTATTAGCCCTTGCAAAAACAAAAAAAAAAGACAATAAAATCATACTAACAGTTAATCAGGCAATGAAAAGTAGACAAATGAATGGGCGATTTGACCATGATATGGCCAAAAACAAGAGGGGCATCATGAACTGGAATTGCAATCTTCAAACATATTTACCAGATGACTTCTTTTCTTTGGTCTCCTTTTCCGCGAAAGCACCCTTTGATGAGGGCTTCCTCTTCCTAGAAAAAACCTTTGCACCATCATCGAGGCTTTCATATTCCTTCGAAATCTTGGACGATGATTTTCTGATTGGACTCTTGCTAACTGTCCTTGGAGTACCAGTCTTGTGGTCACTCCCTCTGTCTTTCTTCTTTCTCCCTGAAGATTCTTTTACTTTTGATGATATTTTTCCTGCCTTTTCTTTCCCAGAGTCATAGTCATCCTCCTGTTCATCAGCTCCAACATGATCTTCATCTTTGTTTTCCTCACTATCAGATTTCATTGATTCATAATCATCCTCATCCTCATCACTATTAAGTTCTAAAGCTTTCTTTGGCCTTTTGGCCGAAGTCAAGTCACCAAATTTCTGTAACAAAATAGAAGTAGAGGAAGCCATGATGACCATGAGCATAAGAAATCACTGGAAATTAGGGTAGGGCAAGTAGCAAAGCTTTGCTTGGATGTACAAGCACAAACTCAGCTTGTATAATAGCCACTAAAAAGGTTGCGGTAGTTTGATTCTTTTGATTAGACTTGTAGTCAACATCTTAGAAATTTTGGCATTGTACCTTTGTAGTGCTGTCTGGAGTCTTACTTGAACTCCCACCCCTCTTGCGTTTTCTGGAATGTGACCCCTGGCAAGTAGAAAAGAATAAAGTACAAAATGGAAATGATATATAAAATGTAAATTTCCATATGTCCCAATAATAGAATATCAGCAACAGCATCCAAATGATATCAAGATAGGGGGTAGCCATTCTACCTGGTCATCAGAGAGCCCAGAATCAGCCACACCACGAGGTTCAGCAATGAAGTCCAACAGCTTTGTCACGATATCTTCCTATATAGGTTATGTGAAACCGTATCAGAATGCCACTATTATCAGTAAAATGTAATTTGAACAAGACAGTAAAACAACCTTTTTAACATTTGCTTTTGGAGCTGGAATGGCAAAGAGCCAAAAGAGGTCCAACAGTGTGTCTTTCACACATTTGTCAAGTTTTTCCTTTGCCTTGGCTCTCATCTTTTCCTACAAACAAGAGAACTCTCCAAATCAAACCACTTCTACTGACTACTTAAAGAACCCAGAGAAGAAACTTACGTCACTCTCATGCCAAACAAATCCAGAGAACTGAAGTATATGTTCTTTAAAGTCTGCAGCCTGAAAACATAAAACCATTAATTTGCTTGGGTAAGTCTGTTAGGTATTTGAGAAAGCAGCAAACAGAACTCTGGCTTAACATCATTCAAGATAAATGTCAGACTATAGGATTTAATATAAAGTAAGCAATGGAAGTAAAGGAAGGGAAGCCCTGGCGCAGCAGTAAAGCTGTTGCCTGGTGACTATGAGGTCAAGGGTTCGGGTCCTGGAAACAGCCTCTTGCAAAAATGCAGGGAAAGACGGTGTACAAAATACCAAAGTGGGTCGGACCCTGCGCAAGCGGGAGCAACATGCACCAGGCTGCCCTTTAAGCAATGGAAGTAAAGTTATACAACAACTAGCCCTTTTCTAGATACTGAAGTCTAAAAGTTTAGAGCTGAAGCAGTCCATTGAGCAAAACAGAAGTGAACTGGTCAGCAAAGCTAGACCCATGATACATATTTTCTTTTGTATATTTTTGGGTTCCAAACAGCATATGCACCCAAAAGGGCAAAAACAACAGATGGTGCCAATGTTAACTACATGTTTTCATCCTAAAATATGCTTTCTCTGCTAAAATATAGTGTGGCAGTATGCACACATCTTAAATTTGCTGTACAACTAAGTGTTTAGGTATGCACGATTATTTGCAATATAACATCCGAAGCAGCATTGTGCTTGTGAAAAGTTTACCTTGCCCTTCCTCCCAAACAGAATACTGTGGAGAAATTTTAGGTCAGCAGGTTTTTTCCTTGATATCCTGTGTGCCACTGTACCAGAAGTTTCAAAAAAAAAATCCAAAGAGAAAATAGATAATCCTAGGTATAATCAGCGACACATTTGGAAAGCAATGCATAAAGGTAGTAGCAAGTAGAAAAACAAAGTTAAACAGAAAATAGATAATCCTAGGTATAATCAATGACGCGTTTGAAAAACAATGCATAAAAGGAGTAGCAAGTAAAAAAATCAAAGTAGCCAATTAGATTGTAATCAACACAGTTTATTCTTGGGGAAGTCAACACAAATGCAACAAATCATTAGCAAGGAACAAAAGCAATACTACATTAATTGTTAGTTAAAATGATTTGCACATAAATGAATTTAAAGGACAATTAATTCTAATAATCAATAAAAATAAAGTTACACTCAAATAATGAAATAAATATGAAAATGGATGCACCAACATCAAGGAATGAGAAAGGAGTGATGGCCCAACCAGAAGAAATTGTTGTTGCACCCCAAAAGCTAGCCCAAGAGGAAAAATCGAGCCACATGTCGTTGCAGTATCTGATGCTAATGAAGACCAATATATAACACGGCAATCAAGATGCAGGTTTTTTTAAGGCGCGGGGTGTGGGAAACCTTGGATACAAAAAGCGGCGCTGATGCAAGGCATGATAGATGGTTCTTGCAGCCATCTATCAAGCTATCGATGAGGATACTCTCATGCAGATTTCCCACGAGACGATGAAAGATGCTTGGGATATGATCAAGACTATGTTCTTGGGTGAGGAATATGTGATGGAATCAAGGATCCAAACTCTTCACAACGAGCTTGATTTGATGCACATGAAGGGGACTACATCGATGATTTCGCCATGCGTGTGACGATCATCATCGCAAAGATATATGGACTCGTGGAAAGATTGAAGAGTCATATTGTGAAGAAATTGTTGTGTGCTTTGCTTTCAAAGTTTCTCTGTAGCCCTGTTTGGAACAGCTTCTAGACCAGCTTTTTCACAAAAAATAAGCTGGGGGCGTGCCAAACAGGCAGCTTCTCCAGCAGCTTACTTCTCAGAATAAACTAAAAGCAGGATATAAGCTTAATCTGCTGTTCACCAACTTTTCATACAAGCTGCTTTTTTAACAAGTTTAACTGTGCCAAACAAGGCCTATATTACATCTACCATTAAGCAGTTTGTTGACTTGAGGACAATGACCATAGAGGTACTCACTGATAGACTTAAGGAGCATGAAGAACGAGTACATGGTTTCAGCAGCGATGAACATGAGCAGCTCTTGTTGACAAAGTTTGAGTGGAGGGCAAGGGAGGCAAAGGCTCGCCGTCAAAAGAACTTCGACAAATCGAAGATTCAATGCTTCAATTGTCAAAAACTTGGGCACTTTATCATTGAGTCCCCTAATAACAAGGAGGATGAGATGGCGCCACTTGCGTCAGAGAAAACTTTAAAGATCTCCCATCAAGGTGTGGTCGGGATGAATATGTGCACATCCCGCGTTCAAGTGCAAGGTGGAAAAGTTGAACTTTCACAGTATTGGGGATATAGATATGCCCATCCTAAAATTTATGAAGAGTGGAATAGGTGTGTCGCCATTCTAGGGTGGAATAAGTGTGTTGGCATCCTAAACTAGAGTGAAGTGAGATTAAGAGGGAGATTGTGAGAAATATTCTTGTTTTCTAGTTATTGTTAGAGTTGATCTGTTATCTTGTGCAGCAGGCCCGGCCCAGTCCAATCTGACTTGGATCTGGCCTAGGGGTGCACAACCAGAAGGGGAGAGGGAGTCGTTTCAGATCAGAATCGAACAGGTTTATAAAGATAGAGTTGTGATCTGATTCAGTTTAGGTAAGTTAGAGTCCATATTTGATTCTATCTTTAAGCAATTTAAAGTAGAGAAGTTATATCTGTAAGAGGCTATAGATAGCCGACATTAATTAGGAATCAAATTGCCCCTTCCAGATTATTTTTCTCTCTTCTATCCTGCGCCCAGCTCCCCTCTATCCCTGCCCAGTGTTTGCCAGGGTTGCGAATCCATGCTTGGACGCCTAGGCGCTCGCCGGCCGCCGGGACGCCTAGGCGCCTAGGCGGTCGCCAGGCGAGGAGGGCCTGTTGGAATTCCCCTCTCTAATTTCTCTGTTTTTTATTCTCAAAGGGGGGCTGTATATATAGCCCCAATTTACAGAGTCCTAATCTAATACTACCTAGACTCCTACTCTTATTTGACTTGGACTCTATCTCTAACCCTAATTATTCTAGAAAAACGAGATTATATCTAACAATCACCCCCTAATCTCGTTTTTCTATATCACACTCACACTAATTAGGATGGAGACACACTTCCATCCTAAACACACTTTCGGGATGGACACAACTGCACCCCCAGGATGGTCACATCTACACCCTGCACAACTCAATTTTAGGATGGACGCCACTACACCTCCAGGATGGTCACACATCTTCAACCCCAGGATGGTCGCATCTTCATCCTGCACACAAATTCGGGTTGGTCACATCGTCAACCCCAGGATGGACTCATCTTCATCGTGCACTTGATCTCGGAATGGACGCATCTTCATTCCGACCACATACACACACACTCGAGATGGTCACATCTTCATCTCGAGCACACCTTGCTTGTGAGATCAAAACAAAGTATCTTCTGACGCAAGAAGCGCCGTCTCATCTTCCTTTTCATTCTTGGAGCATTCTTTGGCAAAGTGACCAAGTTTTTAACAATTGAAACATTGAATCTTCGATTTGTCAAATTTCTTGTTCTTCTTTTGACCACCCTCTTGAGACTTCCACTCTTTTCTTGTCAAAAGAAGCTTCTCTTCACCCTTTGCTTCTCTTGCTCTCCACTCCTCTCTTGTTAAAAGGAGTTTTTCTTCATGTTCTTGGTTGTTGAAGCCATGTACACCGTACACGTTCCTCATGTGCATAGTTATTAAGGCGGTAAGGCGCCATAAGGCGACCTACCCCTTTTTACCTTTTAAGCGATAAGGCGTAAGGTGAGGCGACGCCTTAGTATTATGTAGATTTAGGAAAATATTACCAACGATATTATTTTATATTAAGAAATGTATTGTTATTAAAAAAACAGAAGAATTTTCACCACCAGGCCCACTGACCAGCTAGGCCCACTGGTCCCCAGCCCAGCACCAGTACACTACCGGCCCAGCTCCACACCCCGGCCCATCTCCACATCCTAAATCACTGCCGCCCCCAGCCCCCCACCCGATTCTCCCCAGCTGCCCCCACCCGTACCCGATCCCCCGCCCCCCCCCCCCCCCGCCGCCGTCCCCACCCGATCCCCCCCCCCCCGCCCACACCCGATCCCCCCCCCGCCGTCGCCCCCACCCGTCACCCCACCTCCGCCGCCGCCCCCACCCGACCCCTCTAGTCACCGCCCCCCCCCCAGATCGGACCTCCTCCGGTTCACCCTACCCCGCAGGCACTCGCTGTTCTTCCCCAGGCACAGGTAAGTGCGCCCCCCTCCCCCCCCCCCGATTGGCTTCCTCCACCGGCGGCGCCACCCCCGCCCCTTCTTTCCCGGCGGATCTCCCCCCGCGTGGTCTTCTTTCCCGACGGAGCTACCCCCGCGTGGTCTCCTTACGGCGGATCTAAGGCGACAGGGACGCCTTACGGTCCCTGGTCGCCTTAGCGCTCAAGCGTCGCTTAAGCGACGCCTTAATAACCATGCTCATGTGCTTTGAGCTTATCGACGAGTTCCTCCACAGTCATTGCCTTTAACCCCACAAATTGCTCAATGGTGGATGCAATGTGAAGAAATTTTGAAGGTAGAGCTCGCAGCAATTTCTTCACGATGTAGCTTTCTTCAACTCTTCCTCTGAGACCACGGATCTTTGTGACAATGATCATCACTCTTGTGGCAAAGTCATCGATGGAGTCTCCTTCGTTCATGCGCATTAGGTCAAACTCATTTTGAAGAGTTTGGATCCTTGCTTCCATCACGTGTTCTTCACCCAAAAACTTGATCTTGATCAACTCCCACGCTTCTCTAGTTGTCTCCTTCTCCGAAATTCGCATGAGAGTGTCTTCATCAATAGCAATGATAGATGGCCGCAAGGGCCAACTGATCTTGCTTTGGATCAATGTTGCTCTTTTTCTCCTCAACAGCTTCCCATATCCCCTGTGCCTTCAGAAAAAACTTCATCTTAATTGCCCATGTTGTATAATTGGTCTTCGTTTACAAGGGATAGTGCAGTGTCATTGATTTACCCTCCATATCATGTACACCTCTTGTGTATGTTTAGTAAATCAATAACAATCTCTGGTACACTACGGGTGGCTTTAGCAAAGAACAATTCCTTAGCCTGCCCATGTGGCTACCTCACCAAGTTGATCTAACTCAGGCCAACTCAGATCCGGCCCAGCCCACTGCCTTTGTCCCTGTGCAAACCCTAATACACCGCTGCCTCTCAGTCTCAGGAACCAGCAGTCGCCGCCTTCTCTCTGCTCAACCCACACGCCTCCTCTATGGAATATGGATTAAGCGCTGCCGCGACCTTCCTTAAGCAACCACCGAGCCTCCTCTAGATCAAGCGCCGCACCACTGAGATTGGCCAGGATCCACGCGAGTCGCGCTCCTCAGTGCCGAACTCGTCACCACCGAGCGCCGCCCGGACGCTGGGCTCGTCGATCCGCTCGGGAGCCGGCAAGGCGAGGCAGTAGAGGGCTAGGGGCTTCTCTCTCCTCCGCCTCCACCGCGCGCCGATTGGTCGCCTAGCGTGGTCCACGCGTGCTTCCTGCCGCCGTCGTTGTCCTCAAAGTCCTCCCCCTGCCGCGCGTCCCCGCTCCACGCGATGCACGCCACCCCTTCTAGTGTCCTCCTACCGACGCCTAGGGTTTCGGGGGGGGGGGGATGCTGACGAACCAGCGCAACCCGATCTGTTGAGGTGCGTGTTCTTGGCCTCCTCCCTGCTGGCGGCCTAGCCCCCTGCTGTCGTCCGGCCACCTGCGCAGCCAAGGACCTCTGCGCGGTGAGATCCCGCCGCCCCCTCTGTTTTCTCAACCTAAAGCTCTGATACCAATTGTTGGAATTCCCCTCTCTAATTTCTCTGTTTTTTATTCTCAATGGGGGGGCTGTATATATAGACCCAATTTACAGAGTCCTAATCTAATACTACCTAGACTCCTCTTATTTGACTTGGACTCTATCTCTAACACTAATTACTCTAGAAAAACAGGATTATATCTAACAGCGCCTAGGCGGCGGCAAGACGAGGAGGGGAGGCGGCAGCGAGTCCAGGAGGGGGCGGCGAGCGGCGCCGGCAGGAGGGCAGAGGTGGTGGGCGGCGGTGGGCGAGCGTCGCCCGCAGGCAGGCAGAGGCGGCGGGCGAAGGGGCGCGGGCGTGCGGCTGCGGGCGGGCGGCGACGGACGGGAAGGCGGGCTGGCGCGGTCGCGTCGACGGGCTCGGTCAGGCGGTCGGCCCGATTAAGGAGGACCATCGGATCTCATCCGACGGTCCTAATTTCAGATTAGGCCACATATATTAACGCCCTCACCCTAACCCTAACTCTTTCCTCCCTCACTCCCTCTCTTCCTCCACCGGCGGCCGGCACAGAATGGCGGCGAGGGCGGCGGCGAGGACGGCAACAGCGGCGGCAGCGACCCTGCTGTGACGGCGAGGACAGTAACGCGGCGGCGGCGGCAGCAACCGCCAGCCAGGCGAGGCGGCCGGCCATGGCGTTCGGGCCGGAGCGCCTGGACGCCTAGGCGGCGCCTAGGCGACGCCTTGAAAACGCTGGTCTTTGCTCACGCCAGCTACATAGTAGATTGCTTCTGTTCTCCAGCACAGAACCCCTCTGCTTCCTCTGTTCTTTACGTGTGCACACAGCAGCACCCTGGTGACCTGACCTTCTGTAGCAGTTTTGCTTCTAACAGCAAGATCAGCAGCGGTTTTTCGGCATAGTGTGCCGGATTTCCAACAAGGAGAACGTTACGTAGCACACATTATTTTCATATATTCAAGATTACGAGATATGGCATTTAGCATGGCACAAATCAACAAAGTCACACCATAACTTATGTCTGTACCCCAACAAAGTTGTCAGTTTTCACTCCAAATTTTAGCAGAGGAAAGTTTCAACAATGCATTATAGATAATGAAACAACAAGATCCAAAAGGGTTAAACCTAAGCTAACTGAATCCCTGGATTGTTGGACACTTGGACATGCTTTACTACTGGTGGGCACCCATTTAGACCCCATAACAGAGTAGATATGCATCTAATAAAAGTACCAAAATCCCAACAAATGGTTATGTGAACGTCGATACAACCATATGGCCTAGTGGTAGAGGACTTATTTTTGTCATGTTCAGATGAGAGCAGACCTGGGAGGAGGCGTAAAACGAGATTTGAGAGATTGGAATGTATCCAGAGACTTAGCTCATGATAGGACTGAATGGAAAGTAGCAATTCATGTGCCAGAATCTTAGTTTTTTCTTTTCTTTTCTTTTTTCTTGTTACTCTTATATCTCTTCCTCTCTTTTACTTCATTTAAATAAATATATATATATATAAAAGGGCGTACCCAGTGCCGAAGGCTCCCACACGTGGGGTCTGGGGAAGGGTTATTTCTAGACAGCTTGGGAATAAAGGCTTTATTGTTGTTGTTGTTGTTGTTCAGATGAGAGCAGAGAACGATAAGAGAAACTAGATTAATTTATTGATTGCTTGATAACATGGCAAGCGTGTTATAGTGGGTGTAGATATGCGAACAGTGAAGAGATATGTGAATCTAAACTAGCGTCCTGAAGGAATACAATAACCGAAACTGACCCCTCAGTCTACACCGACTTAGACATCAACAATGCTAACAAATGCTGACAAACACAAGTGTTACTGATCAAGCCTGAAATGGCAGAAGCTGTGCTACAGTCCTTCCTGAGCTACTTTTCGTTCTCTGTGACATCCACTCCCCTTAAATTGATGATAAAGAAATTCCTCCAGTGTATCCCCTCTTCTTTTCTTTTTCCAATGGCTCCATACATATCTTGCAGTTATGGTTTCTTTGTTATCTGATTTAGTTACCCCATACCACTGGTCACCATAGAGCTCTACCTCTAACATAAATGGCACTACCTTTCTCACATAGCTTCTTCTTGGAAAGAACAACAATCAATTTAGTGTCTCAAATTCTCAAAACAAAGAACCACAGGACATGCTTGCAATAAAGAAGCACAGATCTGAGTTGAAAGGTGTCGATTATGTTGGTCAATATGTAGATCACCATAACAGTAAAAATAGTAATTCACCTGATCCCTAATAATAGTCTATTCAGAAACTGACAGTCTCCAATATTATCTACAGAAATATGTTATTTTCAACAGAAATAATTGTAAATTTATAAAAGTATTTTTCATTTTAAATCTATTTAATATCAAGCTTGTGTTAGAAATCATATCGTCTTTTATCATTTGATGAAAAATCTGAAAAAGTGAAAATATTTGACTTAGGACAAACCTGAATAGACTAACTTTTTGGATCAGAGGAAGTAATTAGGCTTATCAAAAAAGGACACATTAAACAATAGAATCAAAGAAAACTCCGATTAGCTGGCAGATTTTAATGTTATTTTCTTCAATTAGGTTTAAGTCATGCATCCACCAATATAGACGACAAACACCACGGAAAAAAATTGAAGGGCTTTACTGGGACCTCGAAGCCACCTAATTTCCACCCATTTCTCAATCCAGAATTCCAAACTCCGTAAAACAATACACCATGCTCTACACTTCAGATGACAGATGCAAAAGTACCTCTTTTCCTTAACGAACAATGGAGAAGGCCTAATATGCAGCACTAACAAACAGAATCAAGTGAAAGAATGGTGAGAGGCTCATACCACTTGGTATATCCTTTAAAGGAGTCCCACGACCCTGTGACAAACAATAAAATTTCTCAAAATTATTGCATGAAGAAAACTCGAAAAGGAAAATAGTGGGATAAAATAACAGGAAGCAACAAACCTTCTCAACTACGAAACTCTTGTTTGGTTCCTTTTCAATCGCCTCAACCAACCTCTCCACTGTTTTCCTTTCACGTTGAGGGCGATCAGTACCATATGGGCTGGGGGTGTTTAGTAAACTTTTGGCTTCCCTAGATTTGGTTCCATCTTGCTTCTTATCCTTTCCCTGGTTTCTGTCCCTAGCACTCCTTGCTTTCTTGTGCTTAGGAGTCTCTTCCTTATTCTCTTCCACCACCTTGTCAGCTTCACTAACTTGCTCATCTGTCACTTCACTGCCTTTTCCTTGATTATCTGCACCATCTTTCTCTGCCTTTTTCTCATTGGCATTGGACTTTTTCTCCCCAGCCTCTTCCACTTTCTTGTCAGCAGAGACCTTTTCTTCTGCTTCCTCTTTCTCTTGCTTGTCAGCATCATCTGTTTCTTGTCTTTTGCTTTCCTCCAGATCAGCTGAACCACCTTTTCCCTTCTCTTTCAATTCATCCTGCTGATCTATGGTCTTGTTCTCATCTTTATCCTCCGTCTTTCCTTCATCTTCGACATCGATATTCCCAGCCTCAGCCATCTTGACATCCTCTCCTGCTGGATTGGCACTGTCATCCACCTTTGCATCTGCTTCCTTTTTCAAATCTTCAGAAACCACCTGCTTCACCTCGTCCGCTTCACCTCGACCTTCATTCGCACTCTCCGCCTCTGCCATCTTGACATCCTCGCCTTCTGCTGGCTTGCTACTGTTATCTTCCTTTGCATCTGCATCCTTTTTCGCATCTCCAGAATTCAGCTTCTCTGCAGCGCCTGCATCACCATCACCTTCCTTAGCACTTTCAACCTTTGCCATCTCGACATCACCACCTTTAGGGCCCTCGATGTCTTTTTCAGAAAATTTATGTTGTTCTTCAGCATTCTTATCAGCTACTGCAGCATCCTTGGTTTCAGTCTCAGCAGTCACTTCCTTAGTGGCCATGTCCTTCTTTTCAGAAGCAGCAACATCAGCAGCTGCTCCTCCATTTGCAACAGCCTTCTCCTCCAATACTGTTGCTGGGATAGTCTCAGGCATCCCAGCCGACCCTTATTGCTCTAGCTGCAGAAAAGAGTTACCCTTGTAAGGAAACACAAGGTAAAGGTTCCAAAAAGACAGAAATATACAGAAAAGAACTTGAATGCTGAATAGTGAAGAATATGCCGGTACAATTACAAAGATTTAAACTTTGTAGGCGCTGTTCTTTCAAGTACAAAACAAACGTGTAAATGAGAAATCATAGCCCCTCTTCATAGTTTGCTATATAATAAAGAACACTACAAGGCCTGGCGAGGCAATTCAAGAAGAAACGAAATTGCAGAACAATTCGTAGCAGAAACGCTGAAATCAGCGGTCAATTACTAACAGAAACGCATAATTTGTTGCGCTAACTACAGAGCAGCATATTGAGCAACCAAACAGAGCCAATCAGAGCACAACTAAGCAGCTAGGTCCAACAACACCCTCAACTTCGCCCCAACCCTAAGCCTCCCGAAGCAAACGAACCACACCGTCCTCACTTCGCAGTCCAGCTCTACCCTACCCGAGCAAAGAAGTGATCTATGTCCCCTCCTCACCTCCTCCCACCAGAATCCTAGCAGGAAACCACAAACCCTAGCGACACCAAGCCCCGGTCCTGCCCTCGCATCGTCCACCCGACTCGACAATCGTTCGGACGCGCATCAGGGGCATGGGTCTCGAGTGAGCAAGCAATAAACAGAGTATGCTGAAGAAAGATGTGATTTTTTTTCTGCTGCTCTTACCTAAGGTTTGGAGGCGAGCAGCGGCGGACAAGTTGAGTTCGTGAGAAGCGGAGTCGCCTCCTCGCCTTCCTCTCCTCCCCTCTCCCCTCACAACAAGAAAGAGAGAGGGAATTTTCGTGTGGTTTTTTTTCGGGGATTTGATATATTTTTAGTCCCAGTTTTATCGGCAGCAGTGGCTGCGCGGATCGGATCGGACCCAGCCCGAAATCCAATCCGCTTTTTATTTCGCGCTCCAAAGTGGGCCCAGCTGGCAGTGGACTTTGATGGGGCCGGCTGAGCGACGTGGACCCCGCTGCGCGTCGTGTTCGTTCGTGGGCGTTTTTGATGAATGGCTTGTACCGGAAAAAATTTCTGCATCTGTGAAGTTCGGCTGCATGCGTAGACCGCGTGACATTAGTGTCGCTTTTCAGTTTCGAAATTTTAGGGATGCACTTCTTTCCCGTTGAAGGGAACGGCGCACAATGGAAAGCTTTCCCGGATCGCTACCAGCTGCCCATCCGTTCTTTTCTACAAAATGTTTGATGTTTATCTATGCTGGTATGATATGTTGATGGATTGTGTGTATATCTGGAAATGTAACAGAAGAGATTCCAATCAATGATGTTAATCAAATTCACGCTTCAAAAATAAATTCTTGATGTTTAAACCACTTGAAATGGTTTCTATTTGAACATTTAGTTCAAAGAATAATGGTGATTTAAGTCAACTTTCGTGTTGAATAGTGCACTCAGGCCCGACGATCAACCACGTTTAGTGCCCATTTGTATTTGACTTGTTCTATAGTTCATGTGCACAAGGTCAAAAATAACTTTAGATAGAAAAGGTTAAGGGTTTTATAGAAATCGAAAAGACTCATAATACCAAAGGGGCTCTAGCATTAAAATGTTAGTTAATCTAATGGATTGTTAGCAACAAAGTCATAAAACCTTTACAAATGCTCATTAAGGACAATAGGCATATTAAAATAAAGGAAAATCAGCTCGACATAAAAGGTCGACTAATATGCAAAGAACTCTTTGGTTTAATTATACAAACATCTTTCTTAAGTCACATGATATTCATCGTAAGGTTACTGGTTTTTAGTTAAGGCCTTCTACTTGTCAACAGTGTTCATATTTTATTTATTAATTTATGTTGCTAGGTGACTTAAGTGGAAAAATAATGATCATATGATGAGTATCATGTGGAATAGAAGAGATGTTTATATGATTGAATCAAAAGTTGTTTGCACTCTAGCGGTCCTCTAACATACAATGCATGTATGGTGGTGACGGTTGTATGAGTGGCTCTTAGAAACAAAAAGTGGTTACCATTTGAGATTCATATAAAACTTTTAGCTAGACGACTTTGCTAAGAGGATGCCAACAATTTGACGAAGCAACATAGGTGAAGATGTGCAGCAATATGTAGGTGGGGTCGTGAAAATGGGAGTGTATCATCCTACAACATATATTTTTCTTGGGATAGGGGCCCTCAGTCGGCAGCCTTACATGGCCTTAACATAGCTATGCCCCTGTTCATTAGTGGTATAAAAAATTATGAGTTGAGACGTGCAAAGAATCTCGATGAGATGCATCACTTCTAATTCTTAGATACAGATAAAACCTCTAAATCCTAGCAAAGGTGGGCTTACGGCCCAAAAGAGAATGGCACCTACAGCCAGCACCTCCATTGGACGTGGGGTTAAGAAGCGACATCTGAGAGATCGAGATTGGTCATCAGAGGGGGTGAATGATTGCGCGGAAGCAAAATACAACTTTTTAAAATTTTAAACCCTAAAACTCTAATCGGTTTTTGACAATAAAACAATTGTATCTAAAGATCTACTAAACCAGAGAGTATTCCATTAGAAATTATCTAAGCAGCATAGAAAATTATCTCCATCGGAGTTACAAACAAAAGTTATGAACAACACAATAACAATTGTTAGAAGGTTGCGTGAATTAACACATATCTGATTATGAAAAACAGTAATAAGATCAATTAACGCAACACAAACTTCCCTTGACCTTGTGAGAAACCTGTAACAAAGTATTAAAACATCTTGCATGAAGATTTCATCGAGACTAGAGAAGCTCAGAGATGACACCCTCAAATTTCACTCTAGAAATAATATCGGTGGATTACAGAATATGTTTGCAAGCATCTAAGAACTCTCTACAACAACTTTGAACCAAGGGTGTGAGTTCTACCTAGAATTCACCTCTTGACCCATATTAATAGAGTATATGAGATACGACAGTCTATCTAGCCTACCAAACAAACTTCTGATAATATGGAAGCCTATCTAGCCTACCAAACAAACTTCTGATAATATGACAGTCTATCTATCCTACCAATTATTCTTCTCACACATATGACCGTGCATATATCCTATCAATTATTCTCCCGATACATATGGTAGTCTATCTAGCCTACCAAATATCCTTCTGATACATATGACAGTCTATATATCCTACCAATTATTGTTATGATACATATGGCAATGAATCCAGCATATAAAATATACTCTAACACCACCATTGCCATGCATCGTTGTCCCATGCTCTAATGCAGTGAACGTGCATTCACAAGTGCACACATTGAACTAGCATTTTCGTATTGACAAATGGTCACCATATTTCTTTTTGTTCATTTTCAATGTAACGCCTCGCTGCACATGACGTCTCCATGATGTGAAATCCCAAAATTCTAGCAAGTGGAGCTGCAAGTCACACCGAGAAAATGAGAGGGAATTTAAATTTTTGAATACAACGGTGTGAGCTCCAAATGCTAAAGTAAGCGTGCAAAAATGTCCAAACACAGATATCTAAATCTACCATTTGATTCTCCACACATCCGGTAATAGCCCGGCAAATTTTCAGCTCATTTGGAAAGTATTTCCTATTTATTGGAATTAAAACGGGCGACAATTTGAATTTGAATTTAAATTTCAGTTTCAAATTCCAACTTCACCGAAATTCAAATTTGAGTGCACCATTGTGTTCCTCACATGACTTTTAGCCTATCCTCCAGTTTTTATCAAATTTGGGGCTCGTTTGCTAATTCAAATGGAATTGAAAAGAAAAGAAGAGGGGAGAAATGGGGCCCACTTGTCAGTAGACTTACCCCTAAGTCTCCTCTGTTTCTCACTCGGGCAGCCGAACGCAGCCGCGCGCCACCTCCCGACCACGGCACCAACCGATGTTGCATCATGCCAGCTCCTGCTCTGCGGATGAGAATACCGAGAGAAGTGATCAACACGTTCCCTGCTGTGAACCGGTGTCCTCACGCTGTTCACCCTTGCCCTTTCGCACAGCCCCGAAGAAACCCCCGACAACCCGATTGTTTCGATTCCTCGGTGATCACACGACACAAGCTTCCTCAAGGCCGATGATCTACACGAAAAACGTCCGCCCTCAGGTGCTAAAAACAACTGTGCTCACCTTCCTTCCTCTCTTGCATGACCGGTGGAGAATTTTGCCATTTATTGCGTCGGTACTCATTGAACCGAGCCACACAAACCTTCAAAATTCATCGTAATCATTCCACCATCACTTAGGCCGAGCTACAAACATGATCTAGACACTCCCACACTCCTCTAGAATCAAGAACCATCGAATTTCATCGAGTTTTGGCGCTGTTCTTCGAGAATTTTGAGCCAACACCGAATTTGGCCCTAGGTCGCCGATGAACTCACATTTGCAGCCACCTTTGAGCTGCTTTGAGCTCATGTCGGTGATGAGGGATCCCCACGGTGATCTAGGAACAAGAACCGAAGAGTTTAAGCCACTGTGGAGGGAGTGCAACGCCGCCGAAGGTTAGCCGCCGCTGCCACTCGTCGCCGACCCATTTCCGGTGGTCGGGGGCCTCGGCCGACCCCGGGGGATGAGTTCCCTGTGCTCCTAACGGGAGGGGCAGCGAGTTTGGGGGCAAAGGAAGGCTGGGAAGGCAGTTTTTGCGGAGCTCACTGGAGAGCGCCACCGGTCGACTGTTGACACGCGCGAGGAAGAAGAAGTTGTGGAGTGGGGCCCACGCGCAGAGTTAAACTTTTCCTCATTTTCCAGATTTAGTTCAAACTTCATTTGCTTATAACTCATAGTAGGAAACTCCAAAAATTATCAAATAAATTCCATTGGATTCCTCTCAGTGAATACTATCTAGGGGTGCATCCCAATTGTTGTGAAAATCCCTGGATTTGGCTCATTAATTCATATAATAAAAATCTTGTAGGATTTATTATAGGAGTTCTGTTTATTGGAAAATTCCCAAATTTGGGTAGGACATTCTTCCAAAAATACTTGATCACCAGTAAAAATTTCAGAGACATTGGACCTAATTTGTTTGGCCAAATATGGTGTCAATCCTTTATGTCTCTGAAAAATTGGAAAAATAAACAGAGCCCATTTTTAGACTTTTACCCAAACTTAATAAATCCATATCTCTGACTAGGAAGCTCCAAATTGAGTGAACTAAATTTTGTTGGATTCAGCTCCATGAGTACTATCCAGCAAAAAAAGTTTCAGCTCATGAAACTTATTCTTTTTCCAGAATTGATTCCCTAAAAACTGTTGAGAATTTTATCTAGAGATTGCTTTTATGGAGAATTCTGAAACTGGCTAGGATGTTCATTGGAAAATCCTTGAGTCACAGGAAAGATTTCAGATCCATCCAACTTCATTTAGTCCCCCTTATGGTGTGATTAAGTGAACTGCCCTGAGAAAATAGAAAAATATATAGAAACATTTTTTAGAATTTTCTCCAATCTTAATTAGGGTATAACTTTCTCTAGGATTCTTTAGATTACATGAGACCAACTCCATTAGAACCATCTAAAACTCTGGTTTCTAGAAAGTAATGGTTTGACCCATGAAAATCCCTGGAAATTCATAGAAGCTCTAGTAATGACCATTTAGAATTTTATTTGTGCAGAGCTCAAATGAGTTTTGATTCAAATGAAATTTGGTCCAGTCTCTGTTTAGGTCCTTACCAAGCCACCATAAAAATTTCAGAGTCAAATGGGATGTCTAGGTAGAGTTACAATCTTTACATACTAAATTTAAACGTTGCATTTAAATTGACATATCGTTAATGTACTTATGTGTAGTCGCTGAAGGCGAAGAGACCCCGGAAGTTTTGGACTTCCTACTTCTGGACGAGGCACTAACATCCGACCAGCAGCAACAAGGTAAGCCCCGGTTTGCATTTAACAAGTTTTATAATGTTTTGCTTTATATACACTTAGTGTGACGTATGTGTGTGCATTAGGTGTAGGGTGGATGAAACCCCAAATGCATAACCAGATTATTCCAACAAGAGTGAGGGTAGAGTCTAATTCCTCGAGTAGTTCATGCTGAGCTAAATGTTTATAGACTGCGGTACAAGTAGAGTAGTTGGAATCTACTCGCGAGTATAGGCCTCGGGACACACGGGATTGGTTCGAGTGATGTGAGTACACTTTAGTAAGAAAATGATACTAGGCAGGGGCTAGGACGCAGCAAGAGGAAGTCTTGTGGGTGCAGCCCTGTCCGTGTCGATTGAGAACCGATCCGTGTGCGGCCCACGCTGATCAAGTTTGAATGTACCGAAGGCATATCGGATATATGGGCCTCGATAAACTGATGTAACCTATACCTCTGGGCGTCGAGGCATAACACACCGATTTATATGTGTAGGTTGAGGGCAGCAAGGTGGAAATCCACTATTGGGCATAGAGAGATGCTCCGTGTAGGAACCTCCTGTCCGTTTGGGTGCGACCGGTTCAACATTTGGGCTGTTTGGTGAAAGGTTGTCCCGTACAACATCGAGTGAGTGTGCTGTGCAGCTCCACGGGTGGGCGTACGTGACGTGCTCTTTGGGTATCCCTGCAGGTGTATATAGAGTCGATTCGCCATCTCTCGCGGTGATGAGTACCACTTGGTCACTGGGTGATGACGTAGGTTAACATATGAAATGATGGGATTCAATATTGTTGTTATGAATAACTTGTATTGCTACATGTGTGCCACCAAGTATTGCTCACTAAATTTCAGATTCCTAAACCATTAATTTGTGGCTAAAAGATAAATTAAGGATGAACTTGTAGGCATGTCCTTTGCTGAAAATTGCCATCCTATCCATGTTATGACTTGCATATAGTGTCTCCTGTATAGGTGAGTCGGTTAAGACTTGCTGAGCCATCGTGCTCACGGGTGCTGCTATGAGTGTTTGCAGGTGAGGATTACCCCACAGACTCGGGGTACGAGTCCACCGGCGAGGGCTACCCTCCGTCGGGGACCATGGCTGAGTGGGAGCCGTACACGCTGCGCTGAAGATAAGTGCAGCTAGTGTGGGTTGTCTGTAGGGCTGGACAATTGACTTTTGTTAGTTAGAAGGGCATGAGTTGTAAAAATTATCTTTCACTATTGTAACTCTGTAGTTAGTTGTAAACTGATGGCTTGTACTATTTTTGTACATATTCAGTTTATTTCCAATGTAATACAATGGTTTCGTTATGATGTGTGCTGTTGGGTGTCACATCATGCGGCACCACCCTATGAGATCCTGGACGTACGGATTCTGGTCCGTCACACATGATCTCATCCAACATGTCGAGAATCATCTTCAGTATCATACATCTCCGGTACAAGCATGTACGATGAACTGGTGCTCCCCCGGATTATCTAGCCTTCACTTTTATTGTTCCTTCACATAAACATCCCGCATGACCTTGATCTCCTGCCATTAGCTTCTCCCAAACTTCATGCCTCGATCCCGTCATCGACCATGTTCCTCTAGCTCTGGCAACACCTAAAAGTGAACACAACATATAAACTGATACAAGAACAAGTCCATGACTTGACTCAGGGTAAGTCCAACACAACTCATGCCATATTTTTTCACATAATCAGCTAATGGATCAACACACCACTAGCAAAATAATAGGTCCAAGACAAGACACCAACCACCACACATGTATCCATATCATCTAAAGTATCCACATCAATGTGTCACTTATGATTTGCCAATGTTTGCAAATCACCTATAATTTCACAATCCCCACTTGATAAAAACATTAGCAACTTCACATAAACACCGAACATTGAACATAGATTGGCATACACGTTCACTGAACTTTTAGATTTTCAAGTTTATAAGATTTGAAAAGAGAAAATGAATTAAAAATAAAAAATATTAGGATAGGTCCAAATTTGTTGTGTATATATGAAAATGTGGTGTGTATATGTGTTAGAAATCTCTCCCCCTTTGACAATGAGGGGCCGTTTGGCTACCCGAATCGATTCCGATTCTATACGGAATCAGTTGAAACCGAGCCAAACACCATTTTTGTGAATCGTTTCTGGTTGGAGTCGCTGAGATACGATTCAGCGATTTGGCCTGTGGGCGTGAATCGGCGCCAGAGGTGTTCCACGGGGAGAATCAGTCTCGAGTTGACATTGTCCCCTGAAAGATCAATAATATTTACGTGACCTGGCACCACCTTTCTCCCCAACCCTATAGGCTCTCGCACAGAAACCCGAAGCCGCATCCCCAACCGAGCCGCCAGCCCTCCGTCACCAAGGGCACTCCGCCCGCCTGCCGCCGGCAACAGCAGGTCGGAAGCCCGCCGCTGCCAGCCTGAAGCCGCCAGCCCGCCGCCACCAATGGGACTCCACCAGCAGAACGCTGGAATAGGGCGTCTGGTCCACGCTGTGGCATAATGACTCAACATCAACACGGAGTAGACACCTAGTGTCTTCTCCGCCTTCAGTTAATTTTTAACCAACAGACCCAACTAACTGCCAGAGTAAAAAAGTCAGTTCAATCATGTACCCCCCTCTACTGAATCTGAAACCAAAAGCTAGCCAAACGGTTTCCAAAGTGATTCTGTTTCTCAGTCTGGAACCATTTTTGGGTTGAAACTGAAACGTTTCTGATTCTAAGTGAATCTGGAACCATACCAAACGGGTCCTGAATTTCAAAATGTAAGACCTATGTGCTGAATAATTGGCAAAGGAGTCTTATAGTGAGGTTAATGTAAAGTTTTGAGCATTCACGTGGTGTTTGATGTGTGATTTTACATGGAACATGTTAAGCCTGTCTTTAACATGTAGGAGAGAATGTTCTGTGTTTATGGAATGAGTTCTTGATGTATTTTGGTGATTCATGGTTGGTTGAGATGTACAACATGCTTGTGCGAGGTACTCACACAAGGTGTTGTGGTGTTTGGACTAATGAGAGTCAAGTCGTGGACTTGTGCTCGCATGGATTGGTTGTTTGCTCGTGTGCATGTGTTGCTTGAAGTCAAGACATGGCTGGTGATGGTGATTCCTAAACTAAACCTTGGGAGAAGTCGATTTTCAACAACCAAATTCAGGTGGAATTTTGGTTGGGCGATCAAAGGTGTCATGCAGCATGTTTGGATCAAGAACGGTGCATATGAAGGTGTTGGGATGTGTCAAGTGGTGTTGCAAACATCTGTGGAAGTTATGGGCACAAGTGCAGGGATGGCACAAGGTTGTGACGTGACTCCAACATGTTTGGATGATGAAAGTGGAGGTTGAACATGTTTGGAAGGTGTTGCATGTGTGCAAGGAGTGCATGGACGTGGCAACATGGTTCCCAGACGTGGTTAAGGTGTTTCAACGTGTGTGGGAGATGTAACAAGTTTGTGGCGTGACTCCAGCATGTTCGTACATGAGAAAGTTTGTTTTAGGTAGGTTCAGACGTGAATCCGAGATGTAGTCCGAATCAAGTGGTTCAAACACGTGTTATCTTACGAAATCATGCTGTTTTGGCTAGAAAACGGCTTATTCCAAGTTGGTTGTGAGTCGGAGAGTCAAAGTTAAGGTCGTATTTTGAGTTGTTTGTGTCCATAAACTCTTGTGGCTACGCCTAAAGAGTTTTGGAAGGTTAGGACTCTAATCTATGTGCCAATAGATAGAGTCCAAGTAGGTTAGAAGGTGTTGTAGTTGAATAGGACTCCTTTGGAGGTGTTCTAGTTGATTTCGGTAGCCTAAGGGCTGTGGATATAAATAGAAGGGTCTTGGCTACGAGGGAGGCATCTCTTGGAGTAAAAGTCATCGTTTGTATCAACCTTTTGCATTATGATCCAAAAACTTCATTTTTCGCAGCTCGAACGCTGTTTTTCTTCATACGTATTCTATTTCTCGCGTCCGTTTATTTTCAACCGACCTTTGATCACGTTTTTAGTCATAACTTTAGTTCTATCCATCCAATTGGCGTGATTCTTTTTGTGTTGACTTCAAAACTTGATTCTATATCATCTGTAAATATTTAAAGTCATTGTATTTACAAATCACCAGTCACACATGAGTTTTGTAACTTTTCAGATTGATTCTTTGCTAGGGTAGATCAGACTGACATTTGCTCATGTTTTTGTAGTAACTTGAGTTGTACCCCCATCAATTGAGGTGATCCTTGTTGCATTTGCTTCCTTACTTGTTTCTCTACAGTATATAGAGTTTTTATTAAGTTTTAGGTCAGAAAACCTACTCGCACACTTATTTTTCAGACAAATAAGTTTTTGGTTGAGGGGTTAAGTCTTCCGCTGAAATTTTTGTATCATCCACCATTAACCCCTCCTATGGTAGCTGATCTTGTGTACTTTGATCCTATAAGTAGCATTAGATCCAAGTTGCATTAATCTAACAATCTTTGCTGGTTTTTACATTAGATTCAATAGAGAGGTATTTTGGAAAACCGTGTGTATTCGATGCCATTGATTTTCAGGTTTGGAAGGCTTGGATGGAGGATTACATTCAGGCGCAGGGCTTCGCCATCTAGGAGAAAGTCTTCAAGCCTTTTGTTGTGCCATCAAACGAAGATGTGACAACTGCTAACATGAAGGAATTCGACATCAACTACAAGGCGTGCAATTTGATCATCCAAGGACTGACACAAGGCGACTCTGATCGTGTTGCCCACTTGAAGTCAGCATACGGCGTGTGGAAGGCTCTGTGCGACTATCATGAAGGCTCCAACACCATCAAAGAAGTGTGGCAAGACATGTACGAGGAGTACATGCGCTTCGAGATAGTTTAGTCCTACTGAGAGTTAGACTAAGGGGAAGCCGTTCCTATTATAGTTCTAATATACATATGCATAGCCTAATAATGTACATTGAACATGCTAGTGATGAGTGCTAGTGTTTAGTTATCCAATCATGTTTGACATGTGCTTACACATGTTCTGCTAGCTGACTCCCGCTAAAAGCTTATGGCATAGCAGAACGTGGGGGATTACAAAAGACGGGCAGGGTTGTCACCACCTACCCCTACAATCCGTGGGTCTACTAGACATCCAACGCTACTTCAGTATCCAAACACCACGTTTGCACACTAAGTAGATCCCTTATAAGCTAGGTACAAATATCATTCTTAGACAATTATTAACCTAACATCGTTAAACGAATGAAGGATTTAAGCACTAAGTTATTCATACTAACATATTCATACCTTATACAATTAGACTATAGTGGAGACCTATACTAGTTATTATAACATATTAAAAGCATTACTATATTATTATAACAACTTGTTCTACCACATGTATTAAATCCACAATCAAACAAGAAATGCTTCATCCAAGCATATAAATAATAAAAGACTAATATTATTAAATAGCATGAAGTCACGAATAAAAAAAGATACATGAGCCATACCTTTTCTAAAATGGACTTTAGGAACTAGAGAGGCTCCTTTTTACAGCCTAAACTCCACTGAGTACTAGTATAAGTGTCTATACAAGAGAGTGATGCTCAAATGATATGGGTTCTACCGAGGAGTGAGGGGCACTATTTATACTAGTTTCAGAGTCGGTTCTTTTTTTCTCATGCTCATTTATTGAGAGCACACTTTAATTTTTTTCTTTTTTTCTTGTAGCCATGTCTTCTACTCTTTTTTCAATAAAATTTTGAAAAGAGTATCTAGCAATTAGAATATGGGGTATATTTTGTGGTGGAATGAAATAATGCTAACTTATAGTGTAGAAGTGTAGCATGTGCATGTGTAACCTTGATCGTGAAAGTATGAAAAGATTCTCATGTAGGTTTGTACTAGTTCGACTAGGCTGAATGTTAGAATAAATAGCATATGCATATGGCTTTATCAATTGAAAGTATCATATGGCTTTGGTTGGAAATTCAAATCCAATCAGTAACTTTAATTTAAATCATTTTGAAAATTCTTCGGAGTTCAAGTTTCACTTTGATTAAAAATTTAGCAACTCTATGTAATATATCATATCTCACAACAATATAGAATTGGATCATTCTCATGCTACTCACAATTTCTAATTAAAAGCTAATGAAGTCAATATTTAGAGAATACTAAGTTGTAAACTAAGCACTAAGAAAGGATAAAACAGAAGAATTATTAATCATTTCAACTTATGAAAAGATAAAACATTTTTACCACACATATTTTATTTTATTTTATTTTTACCCAAGTATAAATTTTTTAAAATGCAAATGAAAAGAAAAAGAGGAAATGTGATACAAGTTATCTCAAGTGGGGGTCCTTCCCTAATCTTGTTATTCGTTAATCTTCGTGATGGTTGAATCTTTGATGACGGAAATAGGCCATGAGGTCGGCCTGTTGTTGTTGCAGCGTGGCGTTGACGTTGTTGAACTGGGTGTTGACTTGTTGTTTTCATGTATGGGTAAAAAGGATGTGATATTCAATGGTGTCGATGAGCTCCCCCGTTCTTATCACGAGATCTTCCATAGTTGGGTGAGATCCGTTATTACATGGCTAAGGTCACAAATGCATGTAGCCGGGAAGGAACGACGGGCACCCCATGATGGTGGAGATAAGGTACTTGAGCTTGAATGATCATTTTCATAGTTGGACCCATATGAATCCCATTGACCTCCAGTGGACATTGGTCGCTACTTGCAGTTTGCCATGACAAACCTCCGGCCTCATACTCTTGGAGTTGGGTCCAACCAGGTGCATCATCTGACGGGTTCCAATATCCTTGGTATTTATAGGCGGGAGTTTGTCATGGTTGAATCTTCATGGCTGCATTTTTTATTAACTTCTTGTCATCATGCCAGAAGCACTACTACTGCAGGCTTATTCAAGTGGTCGAAGAACAATGGTTAGTGTCCGACAGTTATATAAACAAAGATCCATATTAGGTAACCGGATTTCATTATCACAGTCACAGAACAAAAATAATGAAGAGTCATCGGGTCCATGTTCTAGAGTATGTCATTAAAAAAGTAATTCTCATCGATAAGAGAGTGAGGGGTTGAATATAAGTGACAAGCACATTTTCTAAGATCTCTACACTAATTGCAATGGAAGTAATCAATAATGTGCACTCTATAGTACCTACGATATTAAATTTTTCTAACCATTGTGATATCATAGCCTTAATGGGAGAGATTTTGATTTTTCTAACCATGACAAAGAGGATATTTAGTTCATCTTCACGTACAACCCTAATATCAAATCTAGTGAATATAGACATAGCCACCTATCTATACATGAATCATAGTGTGGGGTGTTGAAGTTCACTATTTCTAGGAGTCCTACCTGCTAATAGGTGTGTGACATCCTGGCTCCCGTCTTAATAGGATTGATAGAGTACTCATACCACTAAGGTATACCTTCTTTTCTGGAAGCCTTCCTGCAAAGGACTCCGGATTAAGCGTGCTTGGCCTGGAGAAATTTAGGGATGGGTGACCGACCGGGAAGTCTTCCCGGGTGTGCGCGAGTGAGGACAAAGTGCGTAGAAAAGACTAGTGTTGGTATGTGGGGCTAGTCTGTGATCCTAGAGAGCTGCCAAAAATGGTATCACAACCGACCCTCACAGTTTCACGGGTGCATACGGGTCAATGAGAAGGATACAGTAGAGTACGAGTCAGGGACGTGGGTGCATACACATGATGCGTGGGTCCTCTGTGAGGGACAAGGTACAATATGTATGCTCCTAACAGAACGTACGACATGCGTATGCCAGTAGTGAATGTACGGACGTGGCTAAGAGGGGACGTTCCTATATTGGCGTTGACCGACGAGGACGTCGGTCTTCTAATGGGGGGGGTGAATTGTGACATCTTGACTCCCGGCTTAATAGGATTGATAGAGTACTCATACCATCAAGGTATACCTTCTTTTCCGGAAGCCCCCCTGCAAAAGACTCCAGGGTTAAGTGTGCTTGACTCAGAGAAATTTGGGGATGGGTGACCACTGGGAAGTCTTCCCGGGTGCGCACGGGTGAGGACAAAGTGCACAGAAAAGACTAGTGTTGGTATGTGGGGCCAGTCTATGATTCTAGAGAGCTGCCACAAGGTGTTTCCTTAATTTTATCAAATTGAGTAGTATTCTTTTTGGAAAAACCGAATAGTAATACCTTCGCTTACTTGTGTGCATAGAAATTGAATAGTGAGGAGGCATAAACATCCTCATCAATTTGAGCAAAATTATGTCATCCTATTGCACTGCAAATGATAAAGAATTCAGAGTCCATACCGATTTTGGAGGGCAGCTCAATATCATAAGCCTTTGTGTGATCTCGGCGGATGTTGTAGCCTTGGCGTTCAACGCCTCTCGCTAGGTAAGGTCGTCGTCATTGAGAAGTTGAGTTGTAGCATCGCCTTCTTCCAACACGACGTCGTCTTGCGCGTCTCCCCACCGTGTACTTGGTGTAGGCTCAAAGAAGATGTATGTGAGTCCTCCTACCAATAGCTCAAGCTTGATTAACCAACCTTTATCTTCCCAAACAATCTCTTCATTCACTTCCTTATGGTTGCACAAATGTGAGAACAACAAAACAAGCTCAAAAAGGGTCACGTTAGTGAAATCAAAACAGAACATTCATCGAGTTGCCTTGCTAAACTTGAGAGCAGCTTGCAAATGCAATGAAAACAAATCTTTTTAACTTCGAAATGAGAGAAGCACTTTAATAAAGAGCAAGAAAACACCTGAGCAAGAACGTGAGAAGTTGGGGAGGTGGAATGAAGTGAAATGTGAAACAACTCCTTCACCGAGGCACCAATTTATATTGTTTCACCTCCCAATGATCACAAGAGGTAAAAATATAGCCATTGGGTGGAAGTGTCACAAATTTTGTTTAAAAACATGTTTTCCAAATAAACATTTTCTCAAATCCAAATTTTCTAATAAAAATTTTGGTTGAGAATATAAAATTCTCAACATGCAACGAAAAATCAAAACATGTTATAAAAAATACAACTAAATTGTGAAAAAATCAAACATGAATGAGAAAAATGAATATGAGATAACTACCAATTTTACTATTGGTGAGTTCTCACCCAAATATTTAAAATTCTGATTAGAGGGACTTTACTCCGTAGCGTTCAACTTGATAACTTAGCATCCGGGCCTGCAGAAGAAGATTCAGAAGGGTTTACTTGTTGTAGGGACCCGATTGTCCCGACATTCCAGGAACCACATTGGGTGATGTACGATGCGACACCTAACAACACACCTCAAAAGGACATCATATTACATAACATAAATTTGAATTTACATAGTCAAGTAAAAAAATATTACATCAAAATATATCTACAACGGAAGTCTTGTTCATAGCTCACGACTCTAAGCCTAAGCTAAGCAAAATACAATCATTAAGCCCTAGGACGATTCCTACTAGCATCATGGAAGCCTTCACGTTGACATGCAAGGTTCCCACTCGGGCGTGTGCCATGAAGGGGGTAACGCCTCGTCTATGAACCCTTCATCCTCCCCAACCCTAAAGTCAAGGTGACTTGCAATAACAACTTATGCAGCAACCGTGAGCACGATGGCTCAATAAGTCTTAATCGTCTCCACATTATGGACTCTATATGCGAGATAAGACTATAAACTAGGATAGTAGTTTGCATTAATAGACTCGCTTAATAGTTCGTCCTTTCAGATTTTAGCATTAGGTTGAGGTTTCATGAATCATAGATTTAGTGAGCATTATTACTATGGCACACAAGTTGCAATACAAATATTAATTCTAAACTTATTCATATCATCATTTTCAACAACTAATATTTACTACGCCACGACTCAGTAAATAAGCGGTACTCAATAACCGTGAGGGATGGTGACTTGAACCAATATACACCTGAAGGGATACCCGAATAGCATGTCACATAAACCCATATTCGGAGCTGCACAACATGCTTCCCTAATTTTGTACGAGACACCCTTTCACAAGACAACCCAAACGTTGAACCGGTTCTGCCATCCTGAGCAGGAGGTCCCTACATGGAGCACCCATCCTCAATGTTGCCCGTTAGAGGATTTATACCTTGCTGTACTTAACCAACACCTCTAAGATGGTGGCTAATGCCTCAACGCGCAGAGGTATAAGTTACATCAGTTCACTAGGCCCATATATTTAGTATGCCCTCCGTACATTCAAACTTGCTCAGCGGGGCCGCACACGACGCGATCCTTGATCGACATAAGCAGAGCTATGCACACAAGACCTCCTCGTCTTGTTGCACCCTACACCTCTGCCCCGTCTCAATTTCATTAAGTGTATCATGTTCGGGAACCATATCCATGTGAGCCAAATTCCTATACTCACGAGTAGATTCCAACTACTCGACTTGTACCGATATCTTATACAACATTACGCATGGCTTGTTGGAGTATCAATCAAAACTTTATGATAGACCTAATGCACATTTTTATTCTAAAATAATGTGATACAAGCAAAACTTTATAAATGTTGTTAAATGCAAACCAGCGCTTTCCTTGTTGCTGCAGGGGACTAATATTCGGAGTAATGATGTTGATTGGCTCCGGAGGCTCCTCAAGCTCAGTGACTAAATGATATGAAAACAAATGCAAATGAGGATTGTTTGCTATAGGAATATAGTTTTTGTAATTAACAAAATTTGTTAACAAATGAACTCCAATGCTCCTTAGATTTTTACAGTAGCTAACATAGATCATAGATGACCTACTAGCTAAGTTCTGTTAATTCTTACTCAAGTATGTGTTTAAATTAAATCCTAAAGGTTTTAACCTTCTCTAAAATTTTAGAGAAAATTTAGGGCTTTGACATGCAGCAAAAGTATGTTTTCCATACAGTGCTGATTTTAAGGAGTCCAAGAAAATTGGTTTCATATTTTTCTATGTATTCTACAGGTAAATATGAAATTTACAAGTTTCTAAGATTTTCGAAAATGGTTTCGGTGATTTTTGGATTTTCATGGACGTAGGGCAAAGTTCTATTATTTACCCCACTTAGACATGTACAATGAAGCTGAAATTTAGACTGAATATCAATGATATTAAAAAGAAGGTTCTGGCCAAAACTGGGATTTATCCCTACAGTAGATCATCTGAAATTAATTTCCAAAGATCAAGTTAGTGGAATTATGGAGAAAATTCTAGTGACTTTTCATACCAATTAAATGGTATTGTCGGAAAGAACTGGTCACAAGGACCCTAACAATTTGTTTGAAGATTTTTGGATAATCCTGCTGAAAGATATGAATTTTTAAAGTTTGCCCTCAAACTAGAATTTTTTTCTACCGGAAATGTTTAAACAGTCGATCAAGCCCACTTGGTTTAAATGGGCCAATCTGGTTGAAGCAACACGGAGTCCCACTGAATTACCCACGAATCCACATGAGATCCTGCAACCACAGCCGATCCTGGGCGCTGTAAACAGTCGCTGACACGCAGGGCCCACTGCCTTCGTCTACGTCCCGACGCCCGCGGTTTCCGCAGCGGTGCATGACGGCGAGCTCATCGCTGACGCTTTCCCGGCTGTTCGGATAACTTAAACTCACCGTCAGGGCCTAACTCAGCATGCTGAACACGCCGGTGACTTAGCCCACACCGGCGATGGACAGAATAGTGCTGACCACGGTGATAGCGGCTAGAAGCTCGCCTGTGACGTTGTTCTAGCTCCGGAAGGTCCTATTTTGATTAAGTTTTGGTCCTATAGCATCGCCGGATCATGAAAATGGATCAAGAAACCGTGAAAATGGCTGGAACATAGAGTTCACCAGTGAACCAAGCGGTTTTCACCAGCGGTGGCAAAAACTTGGTGAACTCCATCGTTCCTCGGTCTTTTCTTGTTATTTTTCTTCCAATAGCTCCGCAAATACATCTAGAACAAGGTCCTTAAGGCACACAATCATCCATGATCGTGTGCTATGAATTTCCCCTCGAAAGCACCTCGGCTCTTATGAACTAACCAAGAGCAAAACTTGAAATATTCGAGGTGCGATGAAGCATACAATGAACGACTTTCAACGTGAGCAAGAGTGAACTGCGGTGTACCTTTTTGCTTTTGTGCTCGTTGCGTGAGAGTGAACGGATCGTCGGGACCACGGTGAACCGAGGAGGAGGCCGAAGTGTTCTTCTAGGAATTTGATTGCAAAACGGCTTGGTGAGAGGATGGGTTCACATTTACAGCAACTTTCCATGGAGCTAGTTACCGCGGAGGCGGCGATCACGCTGGCAGCACCGCCGGTCGGCCGAGTGATGCGCGCGCGAGAGAGGAAGATAAACGGTACACTCTAAACTAACATGTGGGTCCCACCTCCTCTCTTTTTCACTTTGAAAATTTAGTTTAAAATAGTAAACCAATTCCTAAATTGCTAACAATTGGCAACTAGATTATTTTGAATATGAGAAATCCAATGTTGGAATCAAATTTGGATTTGGATAAAGTTGAATTTTGAAACTGATTTTTGAATTTGAATTTGGATTCCTCTTTTGATTGATCCAAAGTGACGGGGTTCCTGACTCCGACTCCTTGGGGAGAGGCGGGAGGCCTCCCCTCGAGGGGCGATGAAGGAGCAGGCCTGAGCCTGAGCTCGAGAGAAGACAGGGCAGATAGGACAGAGAGCCAGGATCCGACCCCTGGGGCGAACCGCGAGCCTCGCCCTCAGGGCGCGGACAAAGGGAAGATCCTGCAGGGAAGGATCGAGCCCGACCCCGAGTAGTCGAGGAGTAGGTGGCCTTCAATGTGGAGAAGACACTGCACAAATCAAGTGGGAAGGCACTCGAGTGCTATCCCTGGCCACGACATTGAATACCCATCACCTCCGACGGGACCGAAGAAGAGTAGCGTGCGGGGCGCGCGTGCGCACCGGTACGGTCTATTCTGACAACAAGATGGGAGCAAGTGTGGCGGCAGGCTACAGATACAAAGACCCCATCGAGTGCCCTGTCAAACATGCGACATGAGAAGAGGTCCCTATTCCCATGAATTTTTGGTCCACTTGTAATACGAGAGAGGGCGAGAGCGAGAATAAAGAGAAGAGTCGGTCAATCCCCTAGGGACATGCTCTCGCACTTGTAAGAACCACCCCCATTCCTGAGAAAGAACAGCGAGACATCCTAGGATGGATGTAGGGCATCTTGCCTGAACAAGGATAATCCCCTTGTGTTCTTTGTTAGGCCACCTCGAGGCAGAACGCGCTGTACATTAGTTACTAGTTGAAAATCCGCACCGACAGTTGGCATGCCAGGTAGGGGGACATGCTCTCGCACTTGTAAGAACCACCCCCATTCCTGAGAAAGAACAGCGAGACATCCTAGGATGGATGTAGGGCATCTTGCCTGAACAAGAATAACCCCCTTGTGTTCTTTGTTAGGCCACCTCGAGGCAGAACGTGCTGTACATTAGTTACTAGTTGAAAATCCGAACACCGACAGTTGGCATGCCAGGTAGGGGGAACTGCCGTGCGTTATGTTCCTCATTGCCTCGATGGATCCACTCCGGTCGACCTTCACATTCGGCGTGAATATATCCTTTGGTGACCTCGACTTCATCGCCGGCAACAGCAACCTTCTGGAATACATTCCTACCCGCCCCTAGAGCCGGACCGAGCGATTGAGAAGCCATGGTCCATTCACCCACGACGCGAGCATCCCTCAGGTCCCCATGTAACACCCTCAAATTCATTTCTATGCATTGCATACATTTTTCATGTAGAGAAGCATTGTAAAAGAAGTAGAAATGGAGAATAAACCATAGAAATTGAAGAAAGAACCATAGAAATGGAGAAAGAACCATAGAAATAGAGGAAGGAACCACAGAAATGGAGGAAAAACCATAGAAATGGAGAAGGGAATATAGAAATGGAGAATGGGGCATAGAAATGGAGAAGGGAAATATAGAAATGGAGAATGGGCCATAGAAATGGAGAGGGGAATGTAGAAATGGAGAATGGGACATACAATGGAGAGGGGAATGTAGAAATGGAACAAGTGACATAGAAATGGTGAGGAATCGGAAAATTATAGCTGAAATGAGCCATCCCAAAATTTCCCTAAAATTTCCAAATTCCCCAATTCCACAAAAGGGGAATTTCCCCCACATTTGGGCGGAATTTTCCCCAAATTGGCCGCACCAATTAAGGGGGAGGCCCCTTGGCCGCAGCTCTTAAGGGGGGAAACCCTATTCCCCACCTTTAGGACTCTTTGGTTAGTCCCCCCACCTCTAGGACTCTTTGGTTAAATCCCCCACCATTAGGACTCTTTGTTTCCACCTTTAGGACTCTTTGGTTGAGTCCCATGTTGCTAGGACTCTTTGTTTCCACCCCTAGGACTCTTTGGTTGAGTCCCATCTTGCTAGGACTCTTTGTTTCCACCCCTAGGACTCCTTCCCCCTCCCCCCTTATAAATATAACCCCCACCCCTGGCCAGACCCCTCTCCCTTTTAGTCACCCCCCTGCTGCCAAGCCCCCTTCCTTACTGCCAAGTCGCCAAGTCCCCCCCTTACCGGAATTTGGCCGCCGTCGAGCCCCGTCACGCCTCGCCGTCGCCGGAGAAGAAGCCCGACGATCTGTCCTGCCCTAATCTTCCATAGAAAAATTCCCTGCTGCTGCCATTGCTAGGATAAAGGCCCTGCAACAAGGAGGAAGTGAGGTAGGTCCCCATTACCCATCTTATGACGTGGCCGCTGTTTCTACGCATCCGTTTTCTTCGCCCCCTTCGAGCAGAAACTTTTGCGTGTTGACAGATTGTGTTTTGATCGGTTTTTGACGGTGTAATTGATCTAGATCTTGAGTCAAGATCATCACCACATCCACACTTGATCCCAGCACTCTTGTTCATCATAAAACCCCATGAAAGCCCGTTAAAACATGCAAGAACACGTACAAACTGGTTTAATAAAACAGCACCATAGGATTTGCATTCATCTACCCCATTGCATCTTGAGTAAAGTTTGTGCATGATGATTGATTGCTGTGAATTTTGTATGTGCGTGTTTGTGAGTAGAAGGACAAGCTCAAGAGGCCATCTACGAGGAACTACAACACCAAGATTTTGAGACGTTTGAGCAACACGAACCACGGGAGCAAGTCAAGTGCCCCTTGACCATATTGATCCAATGTTTTGAAACTGTTTTGTTTGCGAAAACTCATACGGTTGAGTCATCTTGATGGGACACACTTTTATAGGAGTTTACTAGTTTTGTTAACCATCCTTGTCACCGGGAGAGTTGATGGGTCGGGTATGGTCGTTTTTCCTTTTTGCTTCCCTTAATTCACGGGATATGGGAAGCTGAAATAAAACATGCCTAGCTACTGCACTCTTATGAATAATGATGATGATATCTTGATGATGTTAATGGGCATGGAATCAGGGAGATCTAGGCAAGCTTAGTTCGTGAATGTTGCTGGATGAGATGGTGGTACTTGTCGTAGATCTAAGGACCGGTTCATGCGAGAATATGCCAGGAAAACAGTGCCACCAAAAGGCCAAGTATGGGTGCGGCTTAGCTGATTAATTAGGTGTGTTGCTAGCTTGTTATGGACCGTGGATGGCACGGGGCATGGAAGTCGAGGAGGACTGCCCTGGGAGCTGCATGGCACAAGAGGGGGCCCGTGGGTGGGAGAATGATGATTCGAGCCTGCCGGTGAAACCTCAGTGAGTCCATACATCTAGTAGCCCCTTTGTAAAGGCTATTTTGTGATCTCTTGGCCATACACCGACGATTGTGTACTGGTATAATGGAGGTTCTGCAGTCGCCGACGGGTGACGAAATCACGAACTTATGGGTAAAGTGGTGCCACCTCTGCAGAGTGTAAAACTATCATGATAGCCGTGCTTCCGGTCACAAGCACCTGGCCAACTTCCATGATTAGAGGGAAAACTTGGGATGGATATTCGGTATGGTTATGGTATGGTCATTGGGATTGGTTTTGGAACTGTTTTGAGTCATGACAATGAGTTTGGTTTCGGTTATATGAATATGAGATGGTTATGAATATTTATGAGTATGAGATGAACTTGAGAAAGATTATTGGCTAGTTGAGACTTGATAAATGATGATTTATGATGAAAGAATGTTGCTGATTACTTGGTTATATTGGGATTTAATTCATCTAGACTTAGTTGCTGTTTTTACCATGTTGTGAAGTAAAATTTGCTTGCTGCAATGAGCCTTTTTATTCCATACCTTGTTGTAAGCTAAATGTCATACTTTTCCCGCACTTGCTGAGTACGACATGTACTCACCCTTGCATTACCACATAAACATCAGCTACAGGAGATGAGTACTTCGAGGACCATGTGAAGTACTAGATGTGCGAACTACCGTCAACATGCCTATGGAGTTGAAGATGGAGCCCGCTGTCTTTAGTCACTTTCCGCTGTCATTTAGAGTCTTCCGCTGCAAGAATAAGGTAGATGTTCATGAGTGAGACATTGAGTCATTGTAATAAAGTACTTAAACCCTATTTATTCATGGTTATATTCTGAATTCAGTTTGTGTATTACATGTGTATGTATGATGAACATCCTGGGCACACATATAAATTCACTTAGTTCTATTTTTGGAACTGGGTGTCACACCCCAGCGGACGGCGGGTTGCTTCGCCCCCAACAGGCGGACTGACTCACCACTCCGGAGAAAGCACCACCGATAGGTGCACGCCTTCCCATGAAGGAACGACCGAGCATGTTCCATCACCTCCCCATGACATCCGGGAAGTCAACATCACCGTAGCAACAGCCACACCACCCCTTCGTTGGTTTGGGACGAGGATCACTTTCGACCAGGCTGGACCGCCCCACCCATCTCCCACAAGCTGGGCGCTTGCCCCTAATCGTGGAACTGATAGTCGACACCAAACGTCTGACCAAGGTAATGATGGACAGCGGAAGCAGCCTCAACATCTTATACGTCAAAACCTTCGATGATATAGGGATACCATGCTCCCACCTTCGGTTGGCTCAAGCACCCTTCTATGAAATCATTCCTAGTAGACAGGTGATGCCGGTGAGAGAAGTTGACCTCCCCGTCACCTTCGGGGATGAAACAAACTTCCGCATGGAGGTCCTCATGTTTCTGGTCCTCGAGTGCGATAGCGCCCTCCACGCCATATTTGGACGGCCATGTTACACGAAGTTCATGGCCATTCCGAGCTACACCTACCTCAAAATGAAGATGCCTGGTCCCAAGGGAGTCATCACCATACATTCGAACGTAGACGAACTCTCCTATGCGAATAGGACACATGCGAGCTGGCGTCAACAACGATTGTAGAAATGGAGCTTAGTGAGCTCCGACAGCACGCAACGGCAAGCACGCTCAACCGCACCACCGCATACGGAACCTTACGACCCGTGGAGGATGCGAAGGTGGTCTAGATCAACCCCGAAGACCCATCAAAGACGATCTGGGTGGGCACCGCCTTAGGCCAGGAACGAGAAGCCGTGCTCATTGGATTCCTGCGCTCCAATTGGGACGTCTTTTCCTGGCAGCCTTCGGATATGCCAGGCATCCCTAGAGAGATCACCGAGGACACCCTCAACATAAAGCCGGGCTCCCAGCCCGTTAAACAAAGGTTGTGTCGTTTCGACAATCAGAAGTGGCGGGCTATCGAGGTTGAAATTGGCAAACTCTTATCATCGGATTTCATCGAGGAAGTACAACACCCCGAGTGGCTAGCCGACCCTGTGCTCATCAAGAAGAAGAGCGGAGAATGGAGGATGTGTGTCAATTACACGAGCCTGAACAAGGCGTGCCCGAACGACCCCTTCCCGTTGCCTCGCATCGACCAGGTCATCGACATCACCGCAGGGAGCGAATCCTTGTGCTTCCTCAATGCCTAGTCAGGCTATCACCAGATCGCCCTCTGCGAGGAAGAGCAACAGGCAACGGCGTTCATCACCCCCTTTGGCTCCTACTGTTACGTGAGGATGCCCTTTGGGCTGAATAATGTAGGAGAAACATACCAGCGATGCATGCACAAGTGTTTTCAGCTACAAATCGAGTGAAATCTCAAAGTCTACGTCAACGACATCGTGGTAATATCGAAAAGGGTGACCAACCTCATCCTCGACCTCATGGAAAATCTTTGCCAAACTCCGCCACAACCACATCAAGCTCAACCCCGAGAAGTGCGTGTTCGGTGTACCTTGAGGAAAACTGCTCGGATACATCATCTCGGAGCGTGGCATCGAAGCCAACCCCAATAAGATCACGGCGATCACCAACACGGATGCCATCAGCGACGTCAAGGGAGTGCAAAGGTTGATGAGCTGCCTCGCAGCCCTGAGCCGTTTCGTCGCCCGGCTCGGGGAGCGGGGGCTGCCCCTCTACAAGCTCCTAAAGAAGTCCCATCCGTTCAAATAGACGGAGGAAGCTCAGAAAGCCCTCAAAGATTTTAAGGTTTTCTTAGCCAATTCCCCGATACTTGCATCGCCCGAATCGGACCAACCGCTCCTCCTCTACATTGCGGCCACCAGTCAAGTGGTAAGCAACGCCCTCGTCGTAGAGCGGGAGGATCCCGAGCGTAACCACCGGGTCCAAAGGCCGGTCTACTTCGTGAGCAAGGCGTTGTCCGACTGCGATACAGGATATCCACACGTGCAGAATATCCTATACGCCATCCTCATAACTAAGCGAAAGCTTCAGCACTACTTCCAAAGCCACCAGGTGCGGGTGGTGATCGCACATGGGCTCCAAGTGATCATCAACAGCTGGGATTCGTGCGGGAGGATCATGAAGTGGGCATTGGAACTCATGGGCTACGACATATACTACGTTGCTCGGACAGCGATCAAGTCTCAATACCTGGCCGACTTCGTCGCTGAGTGGACGGTGGCACAAGCATCTCCAAGACCGACCTGTTATAAGTACTGGACAATGTACTTTAACGGGTCGCTGACCCTCAACGGTGCAGGAAGCAGTGTCATCCTCATTTTCCCAGAGGGGGATCGGCTCCAATACGCGTGGCTTCAGCGTCCTCCTCGTCACAGTAGACGAGTTCACCAAGTGGATCGAAGCAAGACTTCGCCACGACGTCGTTAGAGCAAGCGGCAAGCTTCGTCCGTGATATCGTCTACCGCTTCGGGGTGCTAAATGCCATGATCACCGACAACTGTACCCAATTCACGGGGAGAAAGGTCCTCGAGTTCTGTGACAGCTTCCAGATCCGGGTCGACCGGGCATCGGTAGCCCACCCACACACCAATGGACAGGTCGAGCGGGCCAATGGCCTGATATTACAAGGGCTCAAGCCTTGCATCTTCGACCACCTCAACAAATGCACTGGGCGCTGGGCCACTGAGCTGCCATCTGTATTATGGAGCCTGAGCACCACGCCCGACCACTCCAGCGGTTTCACGTCTTTCTTTATGGCATACGGTGCAGAGATCGTCCTACCGACCGAGCTCATGTACGGCTCTCCCGAACCAAAGCGTACGAAGAAGCCCAATCTGAGCAGACAATGCAATACTTCATTGACGAGCTCGACGAGGCCCCTGATGTCGCACTCCTGCGATCGGCTAAATACCAACAAGCACTGTGGTTCTACCATGAGAGGCGAGTCCACCCTCGAGCCCTCCAAGCTGGGGATCTGGTCCTCCGAAGGATTCAGAACAAGAAGGACAGACACAAGTTGTCTTCCCCATGGGAAGGCCCATACGTCGTCTCGGCTGTCCGCCCTTCAAACCGGCGCCTACCGCCTGGCTGACGTCGATGGCAATCCCCTCCCCACCGCATGGAATATCGAGCAACTCAGGCGATTCTATGCATAAGGACGTGAAGCCCTGCGCGTACGACACATCATCAGCAACCAAACAGCCTCAAGAAACTCCGTGCAGCAGAGAGAATCGATCTCCTGCCCCACGATGCTTGGGGGCTGCATGGCCGCTTGAAGCCTCGGAAGCTCACACCAAGAATCTGCTCCCCCCAAGTCGTGCGACCAATGGCTAAAGGACATCGAAAACCCTGAACAAAGCCACAGTCCGAACGAGACAGGGACGACATTTACTCAAACCACGCGAGACCCGAAGACTCATGCCAGGAGACCCGATCCTCTTGAGTCCTGAGCCGCGCAACCCATGGCCAAGGGACAACTATAACCCAAAGCGAAGCCACAGTCCGAACGAGGCACAACGGACAAAGCGCTCGGGGCCTTTCTTCCCGATCCACGCCACACGACCTATGGCCAAGGGACAACAAAAACCCTAGGTGAAGCCACAGTCCAAACAAGGCACGATGGATAAAGTACCTGGGCCCCCAAAGAAAAGGGCGCGAACTACAGCAAGGAGGCAACGAAAGCCCTAGAAGAAGCTAAGTTTCAAGCAAACAAACAAGATAACTCAAAAGTCCTACCCTCTTTTCATTCATAAAAAAGTATTAGTACAAAAAGGGAGAGAAAAGATACAAGACTAAGGATGGACTACCCTAGCTTTTGCCTCTCCATCTTCTCCATCTGCTGATGCAGTAGTCAGGGACCATGTCCTGCAGGGACCGGGCCGCCGGCTTAATCCGTCTAAGGAGCCCCCTCAGCTCCGCATCGGATGGGCCGTCTACAAAGCCTTCTCGGACAACCTCGAGATCAACCCTAGGGTAGTGCAACAGCACCACGCCCAGGGCCATCCAAGCCTCGCAGATGGTTCCAGCGCCCCCATAAGACTTCAGGTGGGCCACCAGCTGATCCCCGACCGACGACAGCTCCTCACCAAGCTGCTCCTCCGAGAACTTGTCGATCACCACACGGCAGACGGAGCGCCCATCATTCCGAAGGTCATCAAGACTCGACCGAAGTGTGACAAGCTCCTAGGAGACCTTCCCCAGCCGAGCCCTGATGGAATCCTTGTCCAAAGAGGCTTCATCAGAGGGGTCCAGGATCAGATTGCAGATCACGGTAGCCGCGGCACGAAGCCCCTGCAGATCATCCTGGACCTTGGAGAGCCGAGAGCGAAGACCCACAAGCTCCGTGTCCCAGTCGCCGAGCCTCTTCTTCGCCTCAGTCAGTACACCCTTCGTCTCTAAAGAAAACAACGCAAAGCTGAGTATGAAGATGCCGGGAGAAATCATAAGGACAGAAGGAAGGCCTACTGAAGAGTTGGCGATCCGCCGCAATCACAACATATCGAGCCACTCGGGCCTCCTCGGCGCTGGTCTCAGTGGCTGCCCGCAAACTGGCTGCCTCATCAAAAGCAGCCCGGGCTTCGTCACGAGCCCTCGCGAGCTCGATGTCAGCCGCCACCGCACGAGCAATCTCGGCCATCCTCTCCTCAGTGGCTCGTACGGCCTCCACGCGAACTTGAGCAAGCTCCACTCGCGCCTCCACCAGTACATATTCTGCCTCCGTGCAACGGAGTTCACCCTCTCGAGCGAGACACGACTTTTTGGCCGGCCACCGAATCAGCCCCTGCGAAGAGCAAAAAAAGCTCAAGACAGAATGGGATCGCCCAAGCAGAAGGGGGAAGCACAGAGTCGAAGTCCTCACCTGGCCGCCAGGAGAAGCTCTCTGAAGCTGATCGAGCATGCTGCCCATGCGCTCGTACCCAGTCAGGAGGCTCACCCGAGCTGCTGCAAGCTTGGCGCAGGAGCTCTTGATGTCCGTGCAAGCCCGCTCCCACGTTGCAAGCTCAGACAGGGAGACATCCAAGGTAGGGGCGGAGCCTCCTAGGTTGTCCAGTGGCGCCGACCCCTCCAGAGCCACGCTTGGAGTCGGATCCTGGGCAGATCCGGCCTAGGCCTCCCCAAGGATTGGTGAAGGCCCCGCTCCCGGAAGAGCGGACGGAGTTGGACCCGACTCCTCGCCAGTCGCCCTGCCATCAGGCGCCACCGGAGGCAGAGATCCCGAGTCTCTTGGGACCGCACCGGCCCCAACAGGCAGGAGGCAGCGACTTAAGATCTGTGGCTGACATGGCGGCATCCGCAGCCATGGCCCTGGCTGGCCCTGAGTCCACAGGAGCGATCGTAGGAGGGGGCGACCGCTCCCTCCTTACAGCCCGGTGGCACCTCCGCCAGCTTGTCGACCGGAATACCGACGCTCAGATCCAGCCTCCTACATCGCAAAAAACAGGAAGGAAACCCACACCTCTTGGAGTGGTGCAGTATCACCCCGACTTCGATCTCCGTGGCCGGGATCATACCCGAGGCAAGGGAAGGTCTTCCCCGCACCTTCCTCTTCCTTAGCACCGGGTTGGCCACACGCTCAGATGCCAGTGCTTGAGGGGCATCTCGGGCCAGGGACGCCCCGCAAGGGTCAGAGTGCGGACGGACAAGGATTGCATTCGCGGTTAGGGGGCACGGCAGGCGCGACATGATCCACAGAGGCCACCCCGTGAGGTCCTTCATCCTTGCTGCCATATCTGAAAGTGTGAGTTCCACCTCAGATTCCCTCGTTTGGTACGCGGGGCCTAGATACTCCCACATCGGGTGTCCACGGACCCAAAGGGGCTGAATCCTCTGCTCCACGAAGACCTGGAGAAGGGAAGCGCCGGTAAGACCCCTCACTTGGAGATCTCCCAGCCGGGCGAGGAGCGGCACCAGTGCGGCCGCCTCGCTGTCGTAGACGCCATCGTGCCAGGAGGACTTCGGTACCAGAGGACTGCTGGTGAAGCGCGGAAGCTCCGGCACCACATTCTAGATGTAAAACCATCCCTGGTGCCATCCCGTGAGTGAAGACCGAAGGGGGGGGGTGGAGAAATAGCCTGTTTGCTTTGCACGAAGTTGGATGCAGGCGCTGCCGAGATCTAGGAGCGGGGAGTCGTTCGCCGAAGCTCGCACCCAGAAGAAGAGTTTCCACAAATTAAGGTCCGGCTCTACCTTCAGGAAGGCTTCACACAGAGTAACAAACACCGACACATGGAGAATCCCATTCAGCGTCAACTGATGAAGCTCGATGCCATACTCTTCGAGAAGCCGCCGGAAGAAGGGGTGCGCCGGAATCCCGAACCCCCGCGCGTGAAATGCGAAGAAGGAGACGCCTTTGTCGTCACGCGATGCTGGTATGCACCCCCCCGGTGAGACAATCAGAGTAGGCCTCCCTTGATGAACGCAACCCGTGCGCGGCATATTCGGAGACTTGGCATGGACTCGCCCGAGAGGTGGTCCACACAGACAAGGTGAACGGAGGAACCAGGAATGAGTTTTTGCTTTATCCAAAAGCGGAGGAAGAAAGGAATGCTGCGCTGAGCGGAGGGGCATGGAAGCAGCACAGACGAACCCGTAAGGGATGTTCGGGAAGAAAGAAATATAAAGCCGTCGATGCGACGCCACATCTGCCAACCGTCGGAGAGCAGGCAACCGTTCAAGCCACCTCGAAGAAACTGTCGCCATAATGCCACCCATCTGCTCCCAGATTAAAACCGCTTAGGCTGCTAGGGAGCCGAGTCGAGCAGTGCCTCCTCGGTTTCCCCACGACCAAACCATCCCAAAAGGCACGAAGGACCAACCAGGCAGCGGCCGTTGGGCTTCGCGACCCAAAACCACGATCGCGACCCAGAAGTTGAGTCGAGCCGCGCCTCCTCAACCCCGCTGGACACGAAGGACGCGACTATTGGAGAAAGGTAAGTCTCTAGCCCACATTATGGGCTCAAAAGGTCCTAGGTTTGTAGGCTGGCCAGCGAAAGGCTCAGAGGCCACCCGGGACGACCCCGAGTGAGGGTCAAGCGACGCGAGGTGATCCACGATAGAGATAAATTCAGGCAGGACGAATCCACCCGATGCCTCTAAGCTTGTATCCCAGTCCCAGCCCCGCGAGTGCCGAGGTAACCCCCCCCCCCCAAAGGGTCAGCAGCGAGCTGCCCGAGCCAGCAACGAGCTCGAGAACCACGCGCATGCCTCAAGCAGGGATCTGATGAAACGCGGGCACCAAGCTTTGACCAGGAAGCTCCCTCAGCCTGAAGCAGGGCAAATGGTTCTAACCATCCAAAATGAACAGGACGAATGGGTTTCACTTGGCTCCACCCGATAGGCAACTCATCGGGCTCGGGGGTCCTACCATCGAGGAAAGCCCCCGATTGACCCAACCCCTCCAAAACATGAACAGTTCATGGATGGAGGGCGAGGCTAACTCTCCATAACAACAACCCGGCCCCTCGAAAGGGGGCCCCGGGGCTTGTCGCTGGGCCCTAGCGGGAACGACCAAAATTCGTGACCGGCAGCTGGAGGCCCGTTTGTCGCGGCTGCATAGGTTGAGACAAGTACTATCAATCTCTTCCTTGTTGTAGGATCGAAGAGCATGTGAAAAGCTACCAGAGGGGGGTGAATGGTAGATTAAATCTTTTTCAGTGGAAGCTACAAAACCCCTCGATAGAAACCAATTTGTTACAGAAACAAGTGTGTGCTATCAAACTAAACGTGTTCAACCGTGAGAAAAGTAGTATATCTTATAGAGAATCAAGTCACGGAGACACCACAACAAGAATCACAAAAATTCGTCAAGTAAAACTTAAGTTATGATCAAAAGATCGAACAAGGATCAATCTGTTCTACCCAAGTAAAAAACAGATCTGCAACACTGCAAAAAAAACTTGTGTAACTCAATAACCACAAATCCAATGACCATGAAATTTTCACAGATGATATAACATCAATTGGATCAGTAAAACGCGAGTTATGATTGAAACACCAAAGAAACGTCTGGCTGTCTAGAAACTCAACGAGAAAAACTTCCCAAAAACAAGTCGGACGAACAAGGCACAAAAACTCCTCTAAACTATGAATTCTATTGATAAAAAAAGAGGAACAGCCCAAAGTTGTGCACCATGATTTCTGGCTCCCTTGCTTATATAATCAGCCCTTAGGCCAACCCAATCCAAACTAGGACTCCTACTCCTACTCAGTTTCAACCGAAACTTTCCATAACTGCTCAAGACTCTTCCATATGCAGATAGAAGCTATCTTAAGACTTCCGAATATCTTAGGAACATCCCAAACATTCCTAACCAAACCAAACTCGAAACCTTCCATAAACACATGATAACCACCTCAGCCGCAGCCTGAGGCATAATCCAGCCGTTGGACCTCTCTGGCCATATCTTCCGTCCATATCTCTTCACTACGCCTTGGAACAATGTTGCCACGTCCATGCACCCCTTGCACACGTGCAAACACTTTCCATGATACCTTCATATGCATTGTTCTTGACCCAAATATGCTGCGTGACCTCCCGATCAACTCGACCACAATTCCTTCCGAACTTGGTTGTTGAACCTCATCTCCTCCCTAAGACTAGTTCAATGGATCACCGTCAGCAGCCATGTCTTGACCTCAAGCAACACCTGCACATGAATAAGCAGGCACATCTTCTGAGCACAAGTCCTCAACTTGACTCACATTAGTCTGAAAACCACAACACCTTATGTGAGCACCTCACATAAGCATGTTGCAAACATAGCAAGATAATATCCACCATGATCAGCCAAAACGCATCAAAAACTTTGTAAATGAATACTAAGCAAACTTCCCATAAGACAAAAAGCAAGTTTGAAACATTGCAACTTAAAAACATAACAGCCGCACAATTTTTTCAGTACGTAGAAAGTTCGAACTGTCCGAAACAGCCACTATGCATTACACAAAGAAAAGTTCGGACAATCCAAAGTGAAAAACACGTGCAGCTCATGTGTGTGACAAGTTCAGACATTCCGAAATGAGTTCCCGTAAGTTCAGACAATCCGAAGTGAGCTTCTCAGATATATTCAAAACTTTGCATGTAAACACTCACTTTTAACATAATTGGCATTGTATTCAGCACATAGGTCTCACACATGTTTTTATCTATGCAGGATCGAAGCTGACCGGCGTTCACCCCCTGACCGATCGGCGGGATCGATCAGAGGCTCGGGGGCTACTGACAAGGCCCGACTCTGACTCCTTGGGGAGAGGCGGGAGGCCACCCCTCGATGGGCGACGAAGGAGCAGGCCCGAGCCGGAGCTAGGGAGAAGATGGGGCAGATAAGACAGAGAGCTCAGATCTGACCCCAAGGCGAACCGCGAGCCTCTACCTCAGGGCGGGAACAAAGAGAAGATCCTGCAGGGAAGGCCCGAGCCCGACCCTGAGTAGTCGAGGAGTAGGTGGCCTTCAATGCGAAGCAGGCACCACCCAAGTCAAGTGGGAAGGCACTCGAGTGCTATCCCTGGCCACGACATTGAATACTCGTCACCTCCAACGGGGCCGAAGGGGAGTAGCGTGCGCCCCGGTACGGTCTACTCCGACAACAAGACTGGAGCAGGCGTGGCGGCAGGCTACTGATACAGCGACCCCATCGAGTGCCCTGTCAAACGTGTGACGGGACAAGCGGTCCATGTTCCCATGACTTTTCGTCCCACTTGTAATACGAGAGAGTGCGAGAGTCAGAATAAAGAGAAGAGCCGATCGATCAAGACATCCCAGGCTGGACGTAGGGCATCTTGGCCGAACCAGGATAATCCCCTTGTGTTCTTAGTTAGGCCACCTCGAGGTGCAACACTCGGTACATTAGTTACTAGTCGGAAATCCGAACGCCGACACAAATAAATAGTAAATCAAGCCCAAAACTGATGAAATTTAGCAGAGATGCTAAATGATACATGGAGAACCTATTGGTGAACCCAGATTTCTAATGCTGACAAATTTGATAGTAGAATTTAGAATTTGAATTTGGAACTCTACTTTATGTATTACTTCATTTAATTTAGAAACTTAGCTCCAAACTTGTTGAAATTTGGTAGCCTGCCCAAATAGAATATGTAAGACTCAAATGTGAGATCAGATTGTGCTTTTTACAATGCTAGGTTCAAATTTCAGATTTAAATTAATCTCACACCTTTTTAATTATAATTTTAAATTCCCCACTTTTTGAATTGTTATAGACTTGTTGTAATTTGTGGGATTTTGCACTTGTTTCTTCCGCCATTCTTAAAATATGTAAATATACGAGATCAGCTGCTGGAGGGGGGTGAATGGTAGATGAAACAAAAAATTCAGCGGAAGACTTAACCCCTTAACGGAAACTGATCTATCTAAGAAACACGCGTGTACGAGTAGGTTCTCTAACTTCTAACATTATAAAAACTCTAGAGAAGGTAGAGGAACGTGTTTGTAAGCCAATGAAACAAGAATTACATTAATAGGTTTAGCAAAACTCAAGTTACGATAAAAGAATGTGAGCAAAAGTCAGTCTGATCTACCCGATCAAAGATCGAATCTGTAATGCTGCAAAAACTCTCGTGTGACACCTGAACCATGACTCCACTGAACTTGAAATCTTTATAGATGATAAAAATTTGAGTTCTGAAAGTAACAAAAAAAGAATCACGTCAATTGGATGGGTAGAACGAAAGTTATGACCAAAATAGTGAAGCAATGACCCAGATGATCACAATGAAAAAGCTCGGCACAAAGCACGATTTTTACTTAGAAAAACACATGAAAGATAGCTATAGGGGTGTCTCCCTCATAGCCAAGTATTGTCTATTTATATCCACAACCCTCAAGCTAACAAAACCAATTAGTACACCTACAAATGAGTACTATTCAAATAGGACACTTTTGTGTTAATTACCGTACTTTGACAGGCAAAACATCGACAGAGGAGCAGACAACAAGAAACAAGCCATCTTCAACAATAACAAGTTGACCTTAGTGATTTCGACTCGAAGACCAGTGATGAAGACGCCTCGTCCAAAGGCAAGAGCAAGAGAAAACTTTTGACGAGCTTGTGTCTCATGGCAAGCAATGGAAGCTCAAGCTCAAAGTAGGATGAATGGAATAGTGAAGATAATGAGATAAATCCTCTTTACCATGATCGATATAATGTTGTTTTCGTCTTTGCTCACTTTTAGAGAAATAACAACAGGATAATCAGACAGTATGATGCTAAAATTGACTCGCTAGAATCTGAAATTGCTATACTTAAAACTTTGATTTCTAATGATGATTTTTGTAAACCTTGTGAACTGATCTATGCTCAACTTGCTTCTATAAAAGATGTGTGTGCTTTCACGCTTGAAAACTTAGAGAAAAATCAGAAGCTAGTTGTTATCTTCAAGCAAACAATCTACGGATGCTAGGTATTCCACTTCTGATATGCATTGTTCAAGTTGCATGGATCTTAAAGTGAATTTCATGATGTTAAATCTGATTTTTTTGCCTTGAACATTGTTTTGCATGCACATGAAGTCAACCCATACTTTGACTGCCATGATAAAAAAGAAAAGGTTTAATGTGAAAAATTTCTCGATCTTATGAAAAAGGTAGATTGCTTTAAGGAGACTTGAGTATTTTTGTAATGGAGAAAAGATCTAAACCTGATTCTTGATTGATCAAGGATCTACATTGATAAACAAGGTTTAGGTTTGGAATCATATGCTCATTCTAAGACATGACCACCTACTGTTGTTAAGTCACTGGTAGTGGCATGTTTGAAACTCTTGATAAACCCAAAAAGGTGGTCTTTAAATCTCCACTACTACAAAAAAGCATTTTCACAGGTGCCTCCCATTTTTGTACATGCGGCCCGTTTAAAAAAACTTTTGTGATGTCTGTAAAAGTCCCAAAATTGTATATGAAATAAACCGAGGCTTGAAAGGCTATGTGTTTTCAATTCATAAAAATGGGACTTACAAAAACTTTTCTATACATGATGGTGTACATAGATGTTCATCAAGGAGGGCACATGTTCATTTGAATGGGTTGCACCAAGGTGGACTTAAACACCATGGATGAGATACTTCTTTGCATGAAAGATTAAATATCAGAATTTCAAATTCAAAGTTCACCGCAAATTGTTCCCGAACTTTTAAATACACATTAAACCTCATACATTTGAATTTTAGGAAATTCATGGTGGAAAACTTTTAATTTTAGGGTGGGCTAAAAAGGGATGAAATATGAGCATTTTCAAATTCAAACTGAATTCAAATTTGCAATGCCAAATTCAAACAGAATTTGGGTACTTTAAATACTAGCCCACTTTTAAACTTCAGAACTTTGGAATGGAAAGGATTAATATGAGAAGATCTTTTGTGAGAAGAAAAATGGGTGGACCCCACATGTCATGGAGGCAACATAACTTGCACACGAAGTTGTTCTGTTTTCCACTCAAGCAACCAAAGCCAAATGTCTCTGTTGCACTCGGACCACCCGAACTCACCTCAGAGCGCCACCGAGTGCCACACCGAGCCACCTCCAGCTTCCTCCATCGCGCTGGAGCGTGCCCACCGAGTCTTACCACCTCACGAAGTGCTCGTTCGCTCACCCTACCGAAGCAACCGGACTTTGCTTCTCCACACACACAAAAAGAGCCGAGCTCACCGCCGCCTCTGTAAAACGATCGGGAGCTGGCAAACACGTGTGCCACAGAGTCCTCCGAGCTGCAAAACTGCACCGGTGGATCATCTCTTACGTCCTCAGTGCAAGAACTGCGCGAGTTGCGGCCTCTCCTGTTCGGCCGCGCCATTTCTTTGTGGCGACCTAACGTAACTAACGACCGGGTGCACGTCGACAGCTCACACTTGAGGTTTTCACACCTGAGCAAGGACGGCAAAAGGGGCGCACGACCTCCACGCTGCTTCTTCCCAATCCTCAAGCCAAGCCGCGGATCATCGCCGGCGAATTTGGGAATTTTGCTCCGGTGGGCACAAACCGACGTTCCGATACTAAAGTCCAAAACTCTCACTCGTTATTCCATCTTAGATCACCAAATATTGCACACAGGGGCTGGACTAGCCGGCGATCAATTTCTTTTTATCAACCCTAGCTTGAAACATCACGTAGGCGGCATATTTTGATGTTTCCCGAGCGTCTCCATGGCGGCACACCGCGGGCGCACGGTGAAACCCCATTAGCTGCCATTTCCAAGCCATTTGGTGCACTTGTCGATCTTCCCTAAGTTCTAAGGGTGCTGTAGAACCTTTTGGCTGAGCGTTTGGCAGGCTAGGGTGGTCGGCCGACGATGCCAGAGTGGTTCCGAGGCTGCCGCATGCCGCCGACCAGTTTCTGGCCACCGGCAGATCGAGCTCGACCCACAGACGGGTTCCCCGACCTCCCAAACCCTCGGGCGGCGATCCTCCGGCTGAGAGGCGGCCGAAAACGTGGGGCCGGCGAGCTCCGGCCTCGGTCGGGCGAGCTAGCGGAGCGCGCGCGAGAGGGAGTGAACGGGAGGAGGAAGAAAGGACTGGGCCCAGCTGTCAGTGACCGGATTTTAAATATTTGATCAGCTGTGGCTCGGGAGCCGCTTTGGCTGCGCGCGTGGAACTCAGTAACCCGGTGTGGCTCGAATCTCAGTGGCTGTAGTTTAAAAACGTGGGCCCAATCAATTCCAGTGGCAAAACAATTCCAGATTGTGCCACAATTTTGAAAAATCATATCTTTGTGTAGGAACCTCCAAATTGTGTTACTAAAATTTTATTGGATCAATTTTGCAAAGATCTATCCAAATATGAACCCCAATTTGTATGAAAGTCAATAATAAATTCTGGAAAATTCTTTGAAATATTTTCTGAAAAAGAATTATTGAGGGAGTTTGGTTCATCAAAAAATCCTCAAATTTTGCCAGTATATTATGTAGGATATTATTGACCTCCTAGCAAATTTTCAACGCATTTGGAGGTGAATTGTGTAGGAATTTGCTAAATACAAACTGCTGTGTTCAAAGTTGTCCAGAAACTTTTTCAGAAAATGACCCCACCTAGTAAAATCAGTTCTGGGCAATTCATAGCTCTAAAAATAATAGAAAAATTCAGGCATGCTCTATGAATCATACTTAAAACTGTAGTTCACTTTATTGTGCATTAAAATGCACAGTACTTTGGAATTAAGTCTTTTTAGTAGAAATGCTTAAGGAATTATTCTGGAGGAACCACTCAAGTAAAAGGCCTGAATTTTTTACCAAAGTACTTTCTTGTGACCAGGAACTCACATGTAAAATTTCAGCTCATTTTGAGCCTTAGAAGTCCCTGTATTAGTTTTCCATGTTTAGGTATGTGGGAAAATACATAAGAGTCTTGTAGGAATTATGGGGGATACATATTCCTTCCACCTTAGCTGCAATTTGGCAAGCTAGGTCCCTGGGTAGCATAGAACATGCTGTAAAAGTTTTGAAGCCATTGGAGTTCTTGATCTTCAGTTCCATTCAAACCTTTTCAGCTCATCTCACATGTCCATTAGGACCCATAGAACATGTGAAGGAAACTTCTTGTGAACAAAGAATTTTTCCTCACTTCTTCTGCACAACAGGGACCCAAAACTCACTTTTAGAACTCCCACACAGTCCTCTGTTATTAAAAAGTTCAAGTATTTAATTTCTGAATTGCATTATATAAACTTATGCATATTCATATCGATAGCCCTCACGACGAAGGACTTCGACAGAGGCATCCCTTGACGTGTGGATCTGTTGATTAAGCTCAAGAGGCTCAAGGGATCAAAGATCACTAACTGCTTATATATATTATTTCCCTGCAAAATAGGCAAGCTTCGGTTTGCATTTAACAACTGTTAAGTTTTTACTTTGTATTCACTCTTTTGGTTAGGAAATGGAATGCACATTAGGTCTAGTTGTTTTGATACTCCTCTTGCATGACCAAAGAAACCCATGGAGTATAGGATAGATATCTCTTCACCAAGTAGAACTGCCATGCTTAAGTAGGGTTCGGTAGAAGTCGAGTCGTGAGATGCTATTCGCATGATCAGGAGAAAAAGTGGCATACGGGATTGGTTCAGAAAATTGTTAGCAAGTTGAAGTTGAGGCCGGGCAGGTTGTAGGAGCAATAGGACATAGGGGCCTGGGTGCGTTAGAACTGTCCGTGTCGGTCAAGGACCGATCCGTATGCGGACCTGTTGAGTAATTTTAAGTTCTGTACCGGACTCATGCTAGTTATATGGGACCCAGTAAACCGATGTACCTCGGGAAGTTTGCATTGGGACTTTTCCGGTCGCCTCAGGCGAGAGGCCGGTTGCAGTATGTGGGTAACGCTCTCATGACATCTCATGTTGGTAGGTGAACCATGAGGGTGGCTACTGTACGGGACGATCGGATCGATTCAACGTAGGTGAAACGTGGGAAAGGCCGCCGCGTATGACATCAGTGACGGTTGCTGTACGCAACGTCGAGTACGGGCGTAGGTGTCGTGTAGTCCTGGTGTTTTTGATTCAAATCACCGTCGCTCGTGGTAGTGAGCATACTTGTTCTCACAGTCGTGACGTAGTAAGAACTTGCATTGAGATAAGAACTAATCATTGTGGATTGAAGTTGATACTCGCATTGTGTCGTTATCTTTTATGAATATACTAGTGCAAACTCGATTCCTTTACACCTTGAACAATTTGCATCGGGGGAAAGCATTTCTTGTTTGATTGTGGACCCCCGATGTGGCTGTCACACCCGGTTCCGAAAATAGAACCAAGTGAATGCATATGTGTGCCCAGGATGTTCATCACACATACACATGTAATCCACAAACTGAATTCAGAATATAACCACGAATAAATAGTGTTTAAGTACTTTATTACAATGACTCAATGTCTCACTCATGAATATCTAACTTATTCTTGCAGCGGAAGACTCTAAATGACAGGGAAAAATGGCTAAGACAGCAGGCTCCAACTTCAACTCCACAGGCATGTTGACGGTAGTGTGCACGCCTAGTACTCCACATGTTCCTCGAAGTACTCTTCTCCTGTAGCTGATGTATATGTGGGAATGCAAGGGTGAGTACATGTCATACTCAGCAAGTGCGGGAAAAGTATGACATGTAGCTTACAACAAGGTAGGCAATAAAAAGGCTCATTGCAGCAAGCAACTTTTGTTCCATAAACATGGTAAAAACAACAACTATTTGTAGGTGAGTTCAATCCCATAATAACCAAGTTAAATCAGCAACATTCCTTCATCATAATTCACCATTTATCATGTCTCAACCATCCAACAATCTTTCTCAAGTTCATCTCATACTCATAAATATTCATAACCATCTCATATTCATGTAACCGAAAAAAAATCCATTGTCATGACTTAGAACAGTCCCGAAACCAATCCCAATGACCATACCATAACCATACCCGAATAAACATCCCAAGTTTTGCCTCTAATCATGGAAGTTGGTCAGGTGCTTGTAACCGGAAGCACGGCTATCATGATAGTTTTACACTCTGTAGAGGTGACACCACTTTACCCATAAGTTCATGATTTCGTCACCCGTCGACGACTAGATAAAACCTCCATTATACCAGCACACAACCATCAGGTATGGTCAAGAGATCACAAAATAGCCTTTACAAAGAGGCTACTAGGATGTACGAACCCATTGAGGTTTCACCGGCAGGCTCAAATCTCCATTCTCCCACTCACGGGCTCCCCCTTGTGCCTTGCAGTTCCCAGGGAAGTCCCTCTCGACTCCCATTCCCCGCGCCATCCAATGGTCCATAACAAGCTAGCAACACACCTAATTAGTTAGCTCAGCCGCACCCATATTTGACCTTGTGGTGGCACTGTTTTCCTGGCATGTGCTCGCATGAACCGGTCCTTAGATCTATGGCAAGTAAACCACCATCTCATTCAGCAACATCCATGAACCAAGCTTGCCTAGATCTCCCCGATTCCATGCTCATTAACATCATCAAGTTCTCACCATGTTTAACCTTATGAGTGTAGTAGCTAACCATGTTTTATTTCAGCTTTCCATATCCCGTAAGTTAAGCGAAGCAAAAAGGAAAAATGACCATACCCGACTCATCAACTTTCCCGGCGACAAGGATGGTTAACAAAACTAGTAAACTCCTATAAAATGGTGTCCCATCAAGTTGACTCAAGCATACACGTTTTCGCAAACAAAACAGTTTCAAAGACATAGGATCAATATGGTCAAGGGGAACTTGCCTTGCTCCCGTGGTTCGTGTTGCTCAAGCGTCTCGAAGTCTTGGTTCTGTAGCTCCTCGTAGACGGCCTCTTGAGCTAGTCCTTCTACTCAAGACAACGCACATACAAAATTTACAGCAATCAATTATCATGCGCAAACTTTACTCAAGATGCAATGGGGGTAGATGAATGCAAATCCTATAGTGCAGTTTTATAAAACCAGTTTGTACGTGTTCTTGCATTTTTTAGTAGGCTTCCATGGGGTTTTATGATGAACATGGGTGCTGGGATCAAGTGTGGACGTGGTGATGATCTTGACACAAGATGTATATCAATTCCACCGTCAAAAACCGACCAAAACATGATCCGTCCACACGCAAAAGTTTCTGCTCGAAGGGGGCAAAGAAAACGAATGCGTAGAAACAGCGGCGACGTCGTAAGATGGGTAACGAAGACCTACCTCACTTCCTCCTTGTGGCAGGGCCTTTCTCCTAGCAACGGAAACAGCGGGGGATTTTTCTGTGGGGAATTATGGTAGGGCAGATCGTCGGGCTTCTTCTCTGGCGACGGCGAGGTGTGACGGGGCTCGACGGTGGGGCTCGATGGCCGGGCTTGCTGGCGGGGCTCGACGGTGGGGCTCATCGGCAGCCGGCGACCAAACTCCGGCAAGGGGGGGCTTAACTTGGTGAGTTGGGGGGGGGCTGCGGCCAAAGGTGTAGGGGGGCTGGGGGTTTGTATTTATAAGGCGGAAAAAGAAGATTCCTAATCAAGTTGGGACTCAATCAAAGAGTCCTAGCAAGATGGGACTCATCCCAAAGAGTCCTAGGGTTTTCCCCCCTCTAGGGCTGCGGCCAATTTGGGGGAAAATCCCCACCTCAAGGCTGCGGCCAATTTGGGGACAAACCCCCCCCCCCCCCCCCCCCCCCCCCAAATGTGGGGGAAATTCCCCCTTTGTGGAATTTGGGGAAGATTTGGAATTTTGGGAAAATTTGAAATGGCTCAATTCAGATATCTTATTTCCATTTCTCTCCATTTCTATGTCCCTTTCTCCATTTCTATATTCCCTGCTCCATTTCTATATTCCTTTTTCCATGTCTATGGTTCTTTCTCCATTTCTATGTTTCTTTCTCCATTTCTATGGTTCTTTCTCCATTTCTACTTCTTTTTAAATGCTTCTCTACATGAAAAATGTATGCAATGCATGGTAGTGAAATTGAGGGTGTTACAAACCAACCCCCCTTAAAATGAATCTCGCCCTCGAGATTAGATAGAGTGGAGAAAAGAAGGGGGAATTCTGCCTTGAGATCTTCCTCATGTTCCCTTGTAGTTTCAGCTTCCGTGTGATGGCTCCATTGTACCTTGCACCAACGGATTACTTTGTTCCTCGTGACCCTTTCCTTCACGTCCAAGATTTTGACGGGGTGTTCCGCATAGGTCAGATCCTCTTGAAGCTCTAGCTCATCTATCGGTACTTGTTCTTCTAGTACTCTTGGGCACTTCTTGAGTTAGGATACGTGAAACACGTCGTGCACGTCGGAGAGGTGCGTTGGCAGCTCTAGTTGATAGGATACTTCTCCTCGCTTGCCCAAAATCTTGAATGGCCCGATGTAGCGAGGTGCTAACTTGCCTTTGACGTTGAACCATCGTTGGCCTCGGATAGGCGATACCTTAAGATACATGAAGTCTCCCACTTCGAAGGTCAATCTTCTTTGCCTATTATCCGCATAACCCTTTTGTTGTGACTGAGCTACCTTCAAGTTTTCACGTATCGTTTGGACTTGCTTTTCGGCGTCTTGCAGCACTTCGGGTCCGAATACTTGGCTTTCTCCAGTCTCATTCCAGAACAGCGGTGTCCTACACCGTCTACCATACAATGCTTCGAAAGGTGACATCTTCAAGCTGGCTTGGTAGCTGTTGTTGTACGAGAATTAAGCATATGCAAGCTCTTATCCCAACTACGCCCATGTTTCAAGGCGCAAGCTCTCAACATGTCTTCCAAAATCTGATTTGTCCTCTCGGTTTGCCTGTTGGTTTGCAGGTGATATGCAGAGCTGAAATTCAACCATGTACCCATGGCTTCATGCAGCTTCTTCCAGTACCTAGAGCTAAATTGAGAACCTCTATCTGAAACTATCCTCTTCGGAACTCCATGACGACACACGATTTGCTCCATATACAGCTCGGCTAGTTGTGTGATGGTGTACTTGGTTCTCACAGGAAGGAAGTGCGCTGTTTTCGTCAATCGGTCTACGATAACCCAGATGGAGTCGTAGCCGGACTGAGTACGTGGCAATTCGATAATGAAATCCATGCTGATGTCTTCCCACTTCCACTCGGGTACTTTTAATGGCTGCAACAATCCATCGGGTATTTGATGTTCGGCCTTCACCCATTGGCACGTGTCGCATAGGGAAACATATTCAGCGATGTCCGTTTCCATACCATCCCACCAATAGCAAGTTTTCAGGTCCTTATACATCTTTGTACATCCGGGGTGTATGAAATAAGGCGAGTCATGTGCCTCCTTTAATATCGTGTCACGAATGTGCTTCACTTTAGGTACACAAATCCTTTTCCCTAACCAAAGCGTGCCATTCTCATCTTCCTTAAAATCCTTCTCTATGCCTTGTCGGATTCTTTGCTTGATTTCCTCATCCGTTGCTTGGCCATCTCGTACCTCTTGTTCCAGCGTTGAGTTCAGTTCTATCACCTCCATCTCGTTCAAGAACCCGAGATGTAACCGTTCAAACTCCTTACGCAGCTCAGGTGGCAGCTCCCAAACCGTGAGTTGATGACATGCTCCTTTCTGGCTCAACGCATCAGCTACTACATTGGCCTTTCCGGAGTGATAGTTGATTCCAACATCATAATCCTTGATGAGTTCCAACCATCGATGTTGCCTCAAATTCAGATCTGTTTGCATGAATATATACTTGGGGCTTTTGTGATCCGTATAGATCTCACATCGGTGACCAAGGATATGCCTCCAAATCTTCAATGCATGCACCACAGCGGCAAGTTCTAAGTCGTGTGTGGGGTAATTCAGTTCATGTTTCTTTAGTTGTCTCTATGCATAGGCTACCACTTGTCCTCCTTGCATGAGCACACATCCAAGCCCTTGTCTTGATGCGTCACAATATATATCAAAACTCTTGCTTACGTCTGGCAATACCAAAACTGGCGCTGTTGTTAATCTCTCCTTTAGCTCTTCAAAGCTGTCTTGACACGCATGTGTCCACTGAAATGCTTTTCCCTTCATCAAAAATTCCATCATAGGCTTCGCTATTTTGGAGAAATCCTTGATGAACCGGCGGTAGTATCCAGCCATCCCAAGGAAACTCTGAATATTCCTCATATTCTGTGGTTGGTTCCACTTCAAAACATCTCCCAACTTTCCAGGATCAACCGATACTCCTCCTTCGGATATGATGTGTCATAGGAACGATATCTCCTTTAGCTAAAATTGACACTTGCTGAACTTAGCATACTATTGGTGCTCTTGCAGTATCTGCAACGCCAATCTCAAGTGTTCTTCATGTTGTTCCTCGCTTTTTGAATACACCATGATATCACCGATGAAAACCACGACGAACTTGTCCAAGTACTCCATGAATACCTTATTCATGAGGTACATAAAGTATGCGGGTGCATTCGTTAACCCAAATGACATAACGGTTACAAACCATACCATGTTCGAAATGCAGTTTTGGGTATGTCGGAGGGCTTAATCTTCAGCTAGAAGTATCCTGACCGAAGATCAATCTATGATTCGGGCACCTTTCATTTGATCGAATAGTCCTCTATACAGGGCAGTGGGTATTTATTCTTGATCGTCACTTTGTTGACAGACCTATAGTCCACATACATCCTTTGGGTTCCATATTTCTTGTCCACGAAGAGCACGGGGGCTTCCCACGGTGACGAGCTTGGACGTATAAAACCCTTATCTAGCTGCTCCTGCATTTGCTTCTTGAGCTCCACTAGTTCGTTAGCAGGCATCCTATATGGTCTCTTTGCTATAGGTGCAGTTTCGGGTACTAAATCAATGGCAAATTCAATGTCCCAGTCAGGCGGCATACCTGGAAGTTCTTCCGGGAACACATCTGAATATTCTTGAACTACTAGAATGCTTTCCAATGTCACTTCTTCGATGTGGTTCAGCGCTGCCCTCTCGGCTGCCGGTTGGGCTGCTTCAAACTCAATACGAGTACTGTGCTCACTCGTCAACTGCATGATCCTCTGAGCACATTGAATCACTCCGTTGTGCTTGCTTAACCAGTCCATTCCAATTATTATGTCAATCCCTTGGGAATCTAAGACAATAAGGTTGGCAAGAAAGTCTACCCCCTTTATTTTAAGGCTTACTCTCAAAACAGAATTCATAATTGAAAGAAGCGATTTCCCAACTATATGCATCAAGGTATATGAACTAAGCAACTTATTTTATTAACTTCAGCCTATATGAGGATGTGAACAAGTGCCGAAGCATATCACATCTCTCTACTATGTGTGGATGTGGACATTCGCCAAGGCGTTCCACAACTCACACCAAGCACACAAACACAAGCAATCATCATAAAAATTTCAGCACACCACTCTTATTCAAGCTACTACGATCTAAACGTTCCTATTACAACTTTATTCAATGGAAAGCTAAACTTAATCGTGAGAACCGGTGCTGTTCTCGCCGTATGACGGGGGTGGTCCATACATGGGCGCACGCATGGTGAGTCGGCAGTCCATGTAGGTATAGATGACGCTGGTGCTCCATTTGCTCCTGTGTTGGCACGAGTCTCCTCCTGACTTTCCAGCGAGTACAGCTTCTTGCGGAGGTAACGGATCTCTTCTTGTACGCTTGCATAGTAGTTTCCTAACTCCACGAGCAACCTCTGAGACTTGTCAGCAACTTGTGGGTTGGAAAGAGCTATTGCATGGGGTCCAATTATCTCCCTTGTACCACTCTTCCGATACGGATACAGCTCAAGAGTAGTGTTCTCAAGCTGCTCACGGAAGGCGTAGCACAGTCCGGTGAGTGCATCCCATGCGGCATCATCAATAGCTTCTGCCCTTCTAGCTCTTCATGTGACAACCCTACCGTTAGATAGGATGGTTACCTCAGCCTTCCACTCTTCATATCCAAGACGGGAGACTTTCTTGAGAAGATATTCTGGGTATAGGCTGCAGCAATCCAGAAACTCTTTAAGCTCATTGGATATGTGTCCTCCCACCATCCCGTCGGACCAGAATTCTTGAACTGAACGGTTGACCCATTCATCACCTTCATTTTCGGCCTCAGCAGTGGGTGGCTCCTCTTCAGATTCATCTCCTTCCGACATAGCTTCATGAGGCTCCACGGGGAGTAAGCCCGCGAGAAACTCCTCCTGAGGTGCGTACCAATGTCGTCCTTGTGGATCATCTTCCATGTCGTCTTCAAATGGTTCCAACTCTTCCGGATCCTCTTCCTCATGCATAGAGCTATTGACTTCATCTTCATCATGAGGTTCCATCTTTACCTCCTCCCAATATGGTCCATCGGACACCTCAATGGGGTTAAGTGCACTCCCAAGTGGTGGTGGACGAGTCTTTATGCATGCTGTGCTCCTAATCACCGGCATCTATAAATAAGACATGAGAAACTTTAGAGAAGGAAGAAATAACTCCAAAACTCCAGAAGCTATGAATCAAGAAAACAAATTGCTGTCCAATAGAAGATAAAAGAGGGACTGAAAATAGCACTTTGCGGTGGCTGAATTGACAAGTAAAGTGCAGCAGCAAGCAATTTTCGAAAATAACAGTTTAGAGGGGTGTTCCTTTGTATTTTAGAGTGTCCATTCTACCTAGGATTGCGTCCTATGGTGAACATGGCTGTGATACCAATTTGTAACACCCGGTTCCGAAAATAGAACCAAGTGAATGCATATGTGTGGCCAGGATGTTCATCACACATACACATGTAATCGACAAACAGAATTCAGAATATAACCATGAATAAATAGTGTTTAAGTACATTATTACAATGACTCAATGTCTCACTCAGAATATCTAACTTATTCTTGCAGCGGAAGACTCTAAACGACAGCGGAAAATGGCTAAGACAGCAGGCTCCAACTTCAACTCCACAGGCATGTTGACGGTAGTGCGCACGCCTAGTAATCCACATGTTCCACGAAGTACTCTTCTCCTGTAGCTGATGCATATGTGGGAATGCAAGGGTGAGTACATGTTGTACTCAACAAGTGCGGGAAAAGTATGACATGTAGCTTACAACAAGGTAGGCAATAAAAAGGCTCATTGCAGCAAGCAAATTTTACTTCATAAACATGGTAAAAACAGCAACTATTTCTAGGTGAGTTTAATCCCATTATAATCAAGTTAAATCAGCAACATTCCTTCATCATAATTCACCATTTATCATGTCTCAACCAGCCAATAATCTTTCTCAAGTTCATCTCATACTCATAAATATTCATAACCATCTCATATTCATATAACCGAAACCAAATCCATTGTCATGACTCAAAACAGCCCTGAAACCAATCCCAATGACCATACCATAACCATACCCGAATAAACATCCCAAGTTTTGCCTCTAATCATGAAAGTTGGCCAGGTGCTTGTAACCGGAAGCATGGCTATCATGATAGTTTTACACTCTATAGAGGTGACACTACTTTACCCACAAGTTCGTGATTTCGTCACCCGTCGCCGACTAGAGAAAACCTCCATTATACCAGTACAAAACCGTCAGTGTATGGCTAAAAGATCACAAAATAGCCTTTACAAAGGGGCTACTAGGATGTACGGACCCACTGAGGTTTCACCGGCAGGCTCGAATCTCCATTCTCCCACTCACGGGCCCCCTCTTGTGCCATGTAGTTCCCAGGGCAGTCCCTCTCGACTCCCATTCTGTGACGCCCTCAATTCTGTGGAAAACCACGGAACAGAAAACTGATGCATATGTGTGCCCAGGATGTTCATCAGACATACACATATGTTCCACAAACTGAATTCAGAATATATATAACCACGAATAACAGAGTTTATTACAATGTTTCATGAGTCTTGAACTCATGTTCACAGCGGAAGTCTTATTTCTATGCAGCGGAAGTCTTCTAACTAATGCGGAAGCAATTCTAGGCAGCAGTGGCTCCATCTCTACTCCATCCCCACAGGCAAGGTTGAGAACAGATTTACACGCCTAATGCTCCACTTGGTCTTCATAATAATCTTCTCCTGTTGCTGATGATGAAATAATAATGCAAGTTTGAGTACAATGATGTACTCAGCAAGTGCGGGAAAATATGATATGTAGCTCATAACAAGGTAGGTATAAAAAGGCTCATTGCAGAAAGCAAAGTTATTTATCAAAAACCATGATAAAACAGCAACTTATCTTTAGGTGAATGTAATCCCAACATGTATTAAAATACCAATCATACCTCCATTATGTTCATTACCTTCCATGTCACAACCAGTCATCAATCAACCTCATTCTTGCTCACGAATACCTCCTCGTATTCGCTACCATCTCACGAATACCATCTTATATTTGCTACCATTTCATCCCATAAAACAACTTCGTCTCCCACCGAGACCAACCTTGTTGCCATGACTCAACAGTCATGCAACCCATCTTATCACCCGGACTCAACAGTCCTGAAAACCAAACCAAAACCAAACCATCCAAAACCATAACCAATAACCATATCCAATAACCATCCCAACTAATCATGGAAGTTGGCCAGGCGCTCGTGACCGTAAGCTCGGCTATCACGATAGTTTTAAGACTCTGCAGAGTTTGCACCTCTTTACCCACAAGTTTGTAATTTCGTCACCCGTCGGCGACTGCAGAACCTCCATTATACCAGTACACAACTGTCGGTGTATGGCCAAGAGATGACAAAATAGCCATTACAAATGGGCTACTAGATGTATGGACTCACTAAGGTTTCACCGGCAGGCTAGAATCTCCAATTCTCTCACCCACGGGCCCCCTCTTGTGCCATGCAATTCCCAGGGAAGTCCTCACTCGACTCCCATTCGCCGTGCCTTCCACGGTCCATAACAATCTAGCAACTTACCTAATTACTCAGCTAAGCTGCACCCATACTTGGCCTTGTGGTGGCACTGTTATCCTGGCATGTGCTCGCATGAACCGGTCCTTAGATCTATGGCAAGTAAACCACCATCTCATGCTACCTCATTCACAAACCCAGTCTTGCCTAGATCTCCCTCCGGTCCATGTTCATTAACAACATCAGTTTTCTCATTGTCATTATGAGTGCAGTTAGCTAGACACACCTATCTCGCTTCCCAATCCCATGGACTCAGTGAAGCATAAAAGAGAAAACCATACTCGACTCATAAACTTTCCTGGCGACAAGGGTGGTTTAACAAAAACTAGTAAACTCCTATAAAAGGGTTTACCATCATGTTTGACTCAGCACACACACCTTTTCGCAAACAAAACAGTTTTCCAAAACATAGGATCAATATGGTCAAGGAGCACTTGCCTTGTTCTTGCGGTTCTGGTTGCTCTTGGATCTCGAAACCTTGTTGTTGCAGCTCATCGTAGACAGCTCCCTGAGCTTGTCCCTCTATGCAGGATCATGCACATACAAGATTCACAGCAATCAATATCATGCATAAACTTCAACCAGATGCGATGATGCATATGCATGCTATCCTATAATCAGTTTTATTAGATCGGTTTGTACGTGTTCTTGCATGGTTTGCATAGATTTTATTATGAACAGAGTTGTCCGGATCAAATGTGGACATGGCGATGACCTTGTCTTTAGATCAACCCGATCAACAAGTGATCTTATCCACGAGAAAGCTTCTGTTCGAAAGGAATCGAAGAACAGATGCAAAGAAAATACGACGATGTCGTAAGGTGGTATTGGAGACCTACCTTACGTTCTTCTTGGCCTCGGGGTCCTTCGCTGAACAGACAGATCGTCGGGCTCCCTTCCGGCGATCTTTCTCGACGAAACTCCGGCGATGGGCTTACTCGGCGAGTTGGAGATGGGGCTCTAAGTCGTCGGTTCAGGAGTTGGAAAAGAAGTTCGTGGTTTCGGCCAGAGGTTCTGGGTTCTATTTATAATCGGGAGAAGAATAGTCCTAATCTGATTGGACTTCGAATAAGAGTTCTATTCAAATTGTCGTCGAATCTTTACGACTTATCTTTAGTTGATTTGGTGCGGTAACATTGTCGAATTCAGGTCGGTTTCTCCTCCGTACCGATATTTCTACGCGTACAGAATCCAAAAACCGTTCCATAACTCGTTACCTCCGCGGTGATGAGCTCCGGAAGCTCCACGTGTTTACCAGGCCTGGTCTCCCCTTTTTCCACAGAGACGAGCTCCGGTTGTGCCACGTGTCAAGCGAGCGAGACCTCCCTCTTCTTTGGAGGTGAGCTCCGCGTGCGCCACGTATCCTGGCGGTCGGGACCTCCTTTCTATTCGGAGGCGGCTCCGCGCACGCCACGTGTCAGTGCCAGACCTTCCCTCTCTCCGGAGGTGAGCTCCGTGAATGCCACACGTCATGTAGCGCCGGACTTTCCTTTTTTCTCAGAGACGAGCTCCGAGGTAGACACGTGTCCAACAGTGTCGGACCCCCCGGAGATAAGCTCCGGTGGTGACATGTGTCCCATAGAACCGGACCTCTCGGAGGTGAGCTCCGAGATCGACACGTATCCCGCGTGACTGGTCCTCTGATTTTCTGCGGTGAGTAGCCCCGAAGGAGACACGTGTCCTACGGGACTGCCTTTGCTTCTCCGCAGAGGCTAGCTACGGGGGCAACACGTGTCCCACAGGGTCGGACCTCTCCCTCTTTGCGGAGATGAGCCCTGAGCCTGCCACGTAGCCATTTTAGCGGCGGACCTCTACCCACTTCGCAGGGATGAGCTCCGAACACGCCACGTGGCCAGCGAGCCGCGGGAGTTGTCTTCGGTGCTCTCTGTGAACTGGATTCGGCTCCTTTTGACTATCTTTTTGATATTTTCTCTGTTCCCACTTCTTTTAATATGTTTTCTCTACATGAAACATGAATACATGCAGAAACCAAAAATGAGGGTGTCACAAATCTACCCCCTTTAAATTGAATCTCGCCCTCGAGATTTGTTGATAGAGAATAGATGGGGAAATTCTGCCTTGATATCTTCTTCACGCTCCCATGTAGCTTCAGCTTCGGTGTGATGGCTCCATTGTACCTTACACCATCGGATCACTATGTCCCTTGTGACCCTTTCCTTTACGTCCAAAATTTGGATAGGGTGCTCCGTATAAGTCAGGTCCTCTTGAAGTTCAAGCTCTTCCATTGGTATTTGCTCCTCTGGTACTCTCAAGAACTTCTTGAGCTGGGATACATGAAACACGTCATGTACGTCGGAGAGATATGTTGGGAGCTCTAGTTGATAGGCTAATTCTCCTCGCATGTCCAAAATCTTAAATGGTCCGATGTAGCGAGGTGCTAGGTTGCCTTTGACGTTGAAACGTCGTTGGCCACGGATAGGCGATACCTTAAGGTATACGAAGTCTCCTACTTCGAAAGCCAACTTCCTTCGCCTATTGTCCGCATAGCCTTTTTGTCGTGACTGAGCAGCCTTTAAGTTCTCCCGTATCGTTTGGACTTGCTTTTCAGCTTCTTGTAGCACTTCGGGTCCAAACACCTGGTTCTCTCCGGTCTCGTTCCAAAACAGCGGCGTTCTACACCACCTACCATACAATGCTTCGAAAGGCGACATCTTCAAGCTAGCTTGATACCTGTTGTTATAGGAGAATTTGGTGTACGGTAAACTCCTATCCCAACTACGCCCACGTTTCAAGGCGCAAGCTCTCAACATGTCTCCAAAATTTGGTTTGTCCTTTCGGTTTGCCCATCGGTTTGTGGGTGATAGGCGGAGCTAAAATCTAGTTATGTACCCATAGCTTTCTGCAGCTTCCTCCAGAATCTAGAGGTAAACTGAGAACCTCGATCTGAGACTATCCTCCTCGGGACTCCATGACGGCACACGATCTGCTCCATGTACAACTCGGCTAATTGTGCAACGTTGTACTTGGCCCTTATAGGGAGAAAATGGGCTGTTTTCGTTAATCGGTCCACGATAACCCAGATGGAGTCGTAACCCGACTGAGTATGTGGCAATCAGACGATGAAATCCATACTGATGTCCTCCCACTTCCACTCGGGTACCTTCAAAGGTTGCAACAATCCAGCGGGTCTTTGATGTTCGGCCTTCACCCGTTGGCATGTGTCGCATAGGGCAACGTATTCGGCTATATCCCTTTTCATACCATCCCACCAATAACAAGTCTTCAAGTCCTTGTACATTTTGGTACTTCCTGGATGTATGGAATAGGGTGAATCATGTGCCTCTTTTAATATCATGTCGCGGATGTGCTTCACGTTAGGCACACAAATCCTTTTTCCTAGCCAAAGCGTACCCTTCTCATCTTCTTTGAAATCCTTCTCTATTCCTTGTCGGATCCCTTCCTTGATCTTCTTGATCTCCTTATCCGTTGCTTGGCCATCTCTTATCTCTTGCTCCAATGAAGAGTGGATTTCCATCACTTCCATGTTGCTCAAGAATCCGAGGTGTAACGTTCGAACTCCTTACGTAGTTCGGGTGGTAGCTCCCGAAAGTTGGTGACATGCTCCCTTCCGGCTCAATGCATCAGCTACTACATTGGCCTTCCCAGGGTGGTAGTTGATTCCAACATCGTAATCCTTGATGAGTTCCAACCATCAACGTTGCCTCAAATTCAGGTCCGTTTGTGTAAATATGTACTTGAGGCTTTTATGATTCGTATAGATCTCACATCGATGGCCAAAGATATAATGTCCCCGAATCTTCAATGCATGCACTACTGCTGCTAGCTCCAAGTCATGTGTAGGATAATTAAGCTCGTGCTTCTTTAATTGTCGTGAGGCATAGGCTACCACTTGTCCTTCTTGCATGAGCACACATCCGAGCCCCTGTCTGGAGGCGTCACAATATATGTCAAAGCTCTTGCTTACGTCCGGCAATACCAAAACCGGTGTTGTGCTTAGCCTTTTCTTGAGCTCCTCAAAACTATCTTGGCATGCTGGTGTCCATTGAAAGGCTTTTCCCTTCGTTAGCAACTCTGTCATAGGCTTTGCTATCTTCGAGAAGTCCTTAATGAAGCGTCGGTAGTATCCAGCCATCCCAAGAAAACTCTGAATATCCCTCACGTTTTGCGGTTGGTCCCACTTCAGAACATCTCTCACTTTTCCGGGATCAACTAATACCCCTTCTTCGGAGATAATGTGGCCTAGGAACGATATTTCCCTTAGCCAAAATTGACACTTGTTAAGCTTGGCATACAATTGATGCTCACACATTCTCTGCAAGGTCAATTTCAAATGTCCTTCATGCTCCTCCTCACTTTTTGAATACACCATAATGTCATCGATGAAAACCACGACAAACTTATCCAAGTACTCCATGAAGACCTTGTTCATAAGGTACATGAAGTATGCGGGTGCATTTGTCAACCCAAAAGACATGACGGTATATTCATACGAACCATATCGTGTTCGAAAGGCAGTCTTGGGTATATCGGAGGGCTTAATCTTCAGCTGGAAGTATCCCGACCGAAGATCAATCTTGGAGAACACTCGGGCTCCTTTCATTTGGTCGAATAGGTCCTCTATATGGGGCAGAGGGTATTTATTCTTGATTGTTACCTCGTTGAGAGACCTATAGTCCACGCACATCCTTTGGGTTCCATCCTTCTTGTCTACGAAGAGCAAAGGAGCTCCCATGGTGACGAGCTTGGACGTATAAAATCCTTCTCCAACTGCTCCTGAATTTGCTTCTTGAGTTCTACTAGTTCATTGACGGGCATCCTATAGGGTCTCTTTGCTATGGGTGCAGTTCTGGGTACCAAATCAATGGCAAACTCAATGTCCCGATCAGGGGGCATACCTGGAAGCTCCTCTGGAAACACGTCCGAGAATTCTTGAACCACTGGAATGCTGTCCAATGTTGCTCCTTCGACGTGGTTCAAAATTGCCCTTTCGGTTGTTTGTTGGGCTGACTCAAACTCGACACGAATACCGTGCTCATTTGTCAACTACACGCTTCTTTCAGCACATTGGATTATCCCGTTGTGCTTGCTTAACCAATCCATCCCGAGTATTATGTCAAGCCCTTGGGAATCTAAGACAATGAGGTTGGCAAGGAAGTCTATCCCCCTTATTTTAAGGCTTACTTTCGGACATACTATATTAGTCCTCATCTCTCCTCCGGGAGAATTAACTAACATAGCACATTTTAGGTGTGATATGGGTATATTATGCTTGGCAACATACTTGGATGATATGAAGGAATGTGATGCTCCAGAATCAAATAAGATGGTGGCCGGGTTGGAGTTGGCAAGGAACATACCAATTACGACGTCCTCAGCCTGTTGTATTTCCTCAGCAGAGACATGGTTCACGTTGCCACGAACATAGTTCTGCTGTCCACGGTTTCCTTGATTATTCCCTCTGTTTGGTCGCGGGTTCTGCTTGGGCACGTTGCCTTGCTGTCCAAGGCCTCTCCTCGGGCACTGGTTCGCGAAGTGTCCTGTTTCCCCGCATGCAAAGCAGGCCCTGTTGCCTACGACAACATGTACGTTGGGGTGGGGGTTTTGAACAGGAGCGCCCATGTTGGGTCGGGGCACAGGAGACAAGGGAACACGAGGTGCTTGTGAAACGGGTCGTTGCTGTGGTGGCTGACTAGGGCGGTATGCAGGAGTGGTCGATCCATACTGTGGTGCGGCTGGGGGCATGTACCGAGGTCGTACGTTGCTCCCTTGGGGCTGACATGGCATCTTCCTCTTGCACTCTCGCTCGATCTCTCGGATCTTGCTTTCAACCAATATAGCCTTGTCAACCAGCTTCTGGAAGCTCGCGTAGTCATTGTTGAGGAGCTGAACCTGAATCTCATTGTTCAACCCTCTCATGAACAGGTATTTCTTCCGTTGGTCCGAGTTGACGTCTTCGGGGGCATACCGGGACAGTTGTGTGAACTTGTTGAGATACTCATTCACGCTTCTCTGTCCTTGGCGGAGACCTTCGAACTCCTGTCTCTTGAGCATCATTACACCAGCAGGGATGAAATGAGAACGGAAACTCTCCTTGAACTCAGTCCAAGTGATCGTCTCCGGGTCGACATGAGCGTTGCATAGGGCATCCCACCAGTCAGCGGCAGCTCCCATGAGTTGGTGCGATGCAAAAAGGACCTTCTCTCGGTCATTGCAATGTACTATGGCAAGCTTCTTCTCCATGGATTTCAACCAGTCATCGGCCTCCATGGGGTCGTTAGCTTGAGCAAAGGTGGGTGGTCGAGTCCTCATGAACTCTCCCAGCCCGTTATGAGCCGGCGGTGGTGGTGGCGGTGGTGCTGGAACGGGGTTGTTGTTGTTGGCCTGCAACTGACCCAAAGTTTGGATCATGGTTTGCATAAGTTGGTTCTGCATGGCCATCAACCGTTACAGGTGGTTCTCACCAGCTCCGGGGTTAACAGGAACTTCATCGTGGTCATCATCTTGGTTGTCACGGACGTTCCTTCGGCCGGCGTTTCCTCTCACCATCTGTGAGACAGAATGAAATAGAGTAGAAGATTAGAAGGTTAGATGGATCCCCTCAACTATATGCATCAAGGTGGATTGGACTATATATATTAGCCCATATGAGGATGTGAACAAGTGCTGAGACATCTCACACCTCTTTCTACTTATGTGTGGATATGGACAACGCTTTAAGACGTCCCACAACTCACACTAAGCATACCATCACAAACAATCATCACAAGGGCTCACACAACTCCTATTCAAGGCTGGTTTCCTATGTCAAGGTAGTTTTAAGGCCAATCTATGCACCCTAGGCTTGCATCCTATGGTCAGCGTGGCTTAGTTACCAATCTGTGTCTGATACCAATCTGTGATCTATCTAAGTGTGTAACCTACCATCAACCCGTGGTTCTGGTACCAATCTGTGATTGTATCTAGGTGTGTAATCTACCCTCATCCGTGGCTTTTGATACCAATCTATGTTTCCTATTTAGGCGTGTAACCCACTGTCAACCGTGGCTCCTATACCAATCTGTGACGCCCTCAATTCTGTAGAAAACCACGGAACTGAGAACTGATGCATATGTGTGCCCAGGATGTTCATCACACATACACATATGTTCCACAAACTGAATTCAGAATATATATAACCACGAATAACATTGTTTATTACAATGTTTCATGAGTCTTGAACTCATGTTCACAGTGGAAGTCTTATTTCTATGCAGCGGAAGTCTTCTAACTAATGCGGAAGCAATTCTAGGCAGCAGTGGCTCCATCTCTACTCCATCCCCACAGGCAAGGTTGAGAACAGATTTACACGCCTAATGCTCCACTTAGTCTTCATAAAAATCTTCTCCTGTTGCTGATGATGAAATCATAATGCAAGTTTGAGTACAATGATGTACTCAGCAAGTGCGGGAAAATATGTAGCTCATAACAAGGTAGGTATAAAATGGCTCATTGCAGAAAGCAAAGTTATTTATCAAAAACCACGATAAAACAACAACTTATCTTTAGGTGAATGTAATATCAACATGTATTAGAATACCAATCATACCTCCATTATGTTCATTACCTTCCATGTCACAACCAGTCATCAATCAACCTCATTCTTGTTCACGAATACCTCCTCGTATTCGCTACCATCTCACGAATACCATCTCGTATTCGCTACCATTTCATCCCATAAAACAACTTCGTCTCCCACCGAGACCAACCTTGTTGCCATGACTCAACAGTCATGCAACCCATCTTATCACCCGGACTCAACAGTCCCAAAAACCAAACCAAAACCAAACCATCCAAAACCATAACCAATAACCATATCCAATAACCATCCCAACTAATCATGGAAGTTGGCCAGGCGCTCATGACAGTAAGCTCGGCTATCATGATAGCTTTAAGACTCTGCAGAGTTTGCACCTCTTTACCCACAAGTTTATAATTTCGTCACCCATCGGCGACTGCAGAACCTCCATTATACCAGTACACAACCGTCGGTGTATGGCCAAGAGATCACAAAATAGCCTTTACAAAGGGGCTACTAGATGTATGGACTCACTAAGGTTTCACCGGCAGGCTAGAATCTTCAATTCTCCCACCCACGGGCCCCCTCTTGTGCCATGCAGTTCCCAGAGCAGTCCTCACTCGACTCCCATTCCCCGTGTCTTCCACGGTCCATAACAATCTAGCAACTTACCTAATTACTCAGCTAAGCCGCACCCATACTTGGCCTTGTGGTGGCACTGTTATCCTGGCACTTGCTCGCATGGACCGGTCCTTAGATCTACGGCAAGTAAACCACCATCTCATGCTACCTCATTCACAAACCCAGTCTTGCCTAGATCTCCCTCCGATCCATGTTCATTAACAACATCAGTTTTCTCATTGTCGTCACGAGTGCAGTTAGCTAGACACACCTATCTCGCTTCCCAATCCCATGGACTCAGCGAAGCATAAAAGTAAAAACCATACCCGACTCATAAACTTTCCTGGTGACAAAGGTGGTTTAACAAAAACTAGTAAACTCCTATAAAAGGGTTTCCCATCATGTTTGACTCAGCACACACACCTTTTCGCAAACAAAACAGTTTTCCAAAACATAGGATCAATATGGTCAAGGAGCACTTGCCTTGTTCTTGCAGTTCTGGTTGCTCTTGGATCTCGAAACCTTGTTGTTGCAGCTCGTCGTAGACAGCTCCCTGAGCTTGTCCCTCTATACAGGATCACACACATACAAGATTCACAGCAATCAATATCATGCATAAACTTCAACCAGATGCGATGATGCATATGCATGCTATCCTATAATCAGTTTTATTAGATCGGTTTGTATGTGTTCTTGCATGGTTTGCATAGATTTTATTATGAACAGAGTTGTCCGGATCAAATGTGGATGTGGCGATGACCTTGTCTTTAGATCAACCCGATCAACAAGTGATCTTGTCCACGAGAAAGCTTCTGTTCGAAAGGAATCGAAGAACTGATGCAAAGAAAATACGACGATGTCGTAAGGTGGTATTGGAGACCTACCTTACGTTCTTCTTGGCCTCGGGGTCCTTCTCTGAACAGACAGATCGTCAGGCTCCCTTCCGGTGATCTTTCTCGACGAAACTCCGGCGATGGGCTTTGTAACACCCCAAAATTTTGATTCAAAACCCTAAATCATGTTAAGAGGGGAATTTAAAATTTTTTGGACGTGTTGCATGTTTTGCAAAAATTCAAATTCAAACTGGAATTCAAATTAAACTCAAATCAGAAAAGAAATAGAAAAAGAAAAAAGAGAAAACAGAAAAAAACCGGCCAGTGGGCCGAAACCCACCAGCCGGCCCAGCCAGCGCCCGCGCCAGCCCGCAGCCGCGCGCGCTGCTGCCTCACACTGACAGGCGGGACCCACCCGATCTTCGTCTACCTTGCGACAGCGCCGGACTCCCTCGCACCCGAATCAAAACCGATCGGGATTTCGGCGTATCCCCGCTGAATTCTGTTCGTAGGTGACGCGGACATGATCTAAACCACCCCGCAGCCCTCCCCCGTCTATAAAACCCCGGCCTCGTTCTGTTTTTCCCACGCGATCGCCGATTTTTCCTCCGGTGAGAACCGAGACTTCTCCGGCGAATTCTGGCTGATCTAAGCTCGGAAATTCTGATCTAACTCGCTGGTCTTGATCCACCGTGTCACACCCGGTTTTTCCGAAGAACAACCAAGTGAATATCACATGTATGCCAGGATCATTTTCTCACACATGTGATGACAAATAGTGAAGCATCATTTATTACAAGCCAGGTGTCGAATATAAGTAAGTCTTACATAGTAAATGTCTCGATGGACAATAATAAGTTCATGACAAGTAAATAAACTAGCAGCGGAATATTATTCTTTAGGGCTCCATCACAGGCGTTGCCCGGGGGTCTCCATGAACCTAGAAACCTTCCTCGGGTCCAAAGTCTTGGTCATTGTACACCACCTCATTATCTTGACCTGAGCAGCAATATAAACCAACAAATATGCAAGGTTGAGTACCAAGGGTACTCAGCAAGTGTGGGAAAATTATATCATGCATGGCTAGAACAAGGAGAGGTTGAACTCATGGTTAAAGCACTATGCAATTAATACCTATCACCTTAGCTTGTTAAGCACCTACCTTACTCCACAGGTTAAATGGTCCCAATCTCCCATCCCATCATCATAATCCAATAACCATAACATCATTTCCAATGTTAAGCTCCCCGCTTAACTTCCAAAACCATCAATCCTCTAATCATGGATAAGTCCAAGCCGCTCTTGACCGTGAGCACGGCTGTCATGACAGTTTTGACTCTGCAGAGTTTGTACCACTGTACCCACATGTAGTGATTTCATCCCCCGTTGCCGGGTGGACTAAAAGAACCTCCATTATGCCAGTGGATACGAACCACATTCACACTTCCCAGGTGTGTAGCCAGGAGATCACTACGAAGCCTTTACAAAGGGATTCCCGACGAGCGTGGGCCCACTGAGGTTTCACCCCTAACAGCATACAAGAGGCTCCAACCCCGCTGCAGTGGCCCCCTCTTGACCCTTGCGGTTCATATGGTAGTCCAGCTGACACCTACTCCCCGCACCATCCAACACACCCATACTACGCCGGGGATACACCTAATTAATTGGCCAAGCTGCCCCATCTCAGCATGTGGTTGGCACTGTAAAGCCAGGTTACATGCTCCATGAACCGGTCCTTAGGATCTAGGCAAGTACTAAACACATACCCAAGTCTCGTGCACCCAGCACACAACCAAAACATCCAACTTGCCTCGATCCCTACCTCTACATAACTCACAATAGCTCATTCAAGAGTACGGTAAAATAAACTGATGATCTCATATCCCAAATATCCCATTCTAAGCATGGCTAAGCATATGCATGTAAATAAATGACATGACAAAATAAATCCCAACCCAAGCTACAAGGAAACAAGGTAATGCAATTCTAGGGAAACTTCCTAGCATGGGTTTCATATTTCATTTGACAATGCAAATAATTCTATCTACACATCCTAGCATAGGATCAAAGTGGTCAAGGACACTTGCCTCCTTCTTGCTGCTCTTGAAATGGGTAGTCCTGGTCTTGGAAAGGAATAACTTGCTCTTGAGCAGGTTCTACATCACACCATCATACATAGCAAAAGAAAAACAACAATCCATAAGACATAGTTCACACTTCCACTTCATACAAACCACACATTCATATTTATGAAATTCATTCACCATTATATGTGTTGTGGTTACTCTATGTGTGTTGATCTGTGGCTTGCATACACTTTTATTTATATGTATATGATTCCTACTTTGGTGTTCATATTTATACTTACATACTATATATATATATGTGTGTGTTTCAATTTTAAATAAATTCCTTATATTAAACTACTACACCTTTTCACTACCAAGTATGTATGAAAAGTATTTTTCTTCTCCATATGTGCCTTCAGAATTTCTACCAACCCTAAACTGAATTCTTTGGATTTTAGAAACTCCATTTATCATTTACTAGTTGCTATATTTTCAGATTTATTCTCCTATGCATAAATGTGTATTTTATTATGAAATTAGTAATACACATCATCTAAACAGAATAGATTCTGGTCCTAAATAAATTTATAATATATTTTGACCTTTTCCTCTGATGTAAACTATTTCACAATTATTTTTCCTATTTTCTATAACTATTCTTTATTAAAAATGTGTTCCTAAATGTGAATAATAAATTAACCAGATTCAATTCAGTCCAAAATATGTTTTTATCTCACTCCAAAGTTTTCTAAACACTGAGAAAATCTTTAACTTAATTTTGACAATTATGTTTGTCCCACTTTTTAATTTTTAAACACTAGTTACATATTTAATTTTCTAAATTAAATACTAAACAGGGCTAAAATAAGGAACTCACCCTATTACAGGGTCTATAATATTATTTTCATAATTTCCAGGGATCTAGCTACACTTATCAGAGGTGTTTTTCCTAATTTTTATTAAGTCCAGGGGCTAAAACTGATTTTTAAATGAATTTACATGATTTTCTGGAGTTCCAGGGGCTAGATCAGAAGTTTCCGGGGCTAGCTCTTATTTCCCGAGAACCCCAGGGGGTAGCACGTAAGAATTCCAGTCTTTATAACGCGGGGCTGACGTGGACCGTCCGATTTTAAACCGACGGCTGAGATTATAACATCGAACCGGTACGCGGGGTTTTAAAGTCTACCGTGCGATTTAAAATAAACGGCGCACAAGCGGCCACGTCGCTCTGATCGAGCGCGGGCGGCGCTGCCGGCGGCGCACGGCGGCGATCTCGCCGGAAACTTTCGGATCCTCGAGAATTCCGCCTAGAACTGTGATCTTATGGCATAGATCGGTAGAGGGGAGGTCGGGGATCTCACCTCGGGGGTTTTCTTGAGCTCGGAGGTCCTGGGAGGTGATCGGCGGCGAGGTCCGAGGCAAAACCACGGCGAAGCTCGTCGGCGCTGTGTTTACACCGCAAGTCACCGAGTTTTCTGCACCTGCAAGGTTCCCCGGAGGCGGTGGATCAAGACCATTTAGTTAGATCGGAGTTTCCGAGCTTAGATCGGCCGGAATTCACCGGAGAAATCTCGGTTCTCACCGGAGTAAAAATCGGCGATCGCGTGGGAAAAACAGAACGGGGCCGGGGTTTTTATAGACGGGGGAGGGCGGCGAGGTGGTTTAGATCATGTCCGTATCATCCTCGAGCGAAATTCGGCTGTGATCCGCAGCAGTTCCGATCGGTTTGGATTCGGTGAGAAAGAGTCCGGCGCGGCGCGAGGTTGAAGACGAAGCCCGGGTGGGTCCCTCCTGTCAGCGTGAGAAAGCGCGGGCGCGCGGCTGCGGGCTGGCGCGGGGTAAGTTGGGCCGGCTGGTGGGTTTCGGCCCACTGGCCGGTTTTTTTTCTGTTTTCTCTTTTTCTTTTTCCATTTCTTTTCTGATTTGAATTTAATTTGAATTCCAGTTTGAATTTGAATTTTTGCAAAAAATGCAACACGTCCAAAAATTTTTAAATTCCTCTCCTAACATGATTTAGTGTTTTGAATCAAAATTTTGGGGTGTTACACACCGCCTCCGGGGAACCTTGCAGGTGCAGAAAACTCGGTGACTTGCGGTGTAAACACAGCGCCGACGAGCTTCGCCGTGGTTTCGCCTCGGACCTCGTCGCCGATCACCTTCCAGGACCTCCGAGCTCAAGAAAACCCCCGAGGTGAGATCCCCGACCTCCCCTCCACCGATCCATGCCATAAAATCACAGTTCTAGGAAGAATTCTCTAAGATCCGAAAGTCTCCGGCGAGATCGCCGCTTCCCGCCGCCGTGCGCCGCCGGCAGCGCCGCCCGCGCTCGATCAGAGCGACGTGGCCGCTTGTGCGCCGTTTATTTTAAATCGCAAGGTAGGGTTTAAACCCCCGCGTACCCGTTCGATGTTATAATCTCGGCCGTCGGTTTAAAATCGGACGGTCCACGTCAGCCCCGCGTTATAAAGACTGGAAATCTTACGTGCTACCCCCTGGGGCTCTCGGGAAATAAGAGCTAGCCCCGGAAACTTCTGATCTAGCCCCTGGAACTCCAGAAAATCATGTAAATTCATTTAAAAATCAGTTTTAGCCCCTGGACTTAATAAAAATTAGGAAGAACACCTCTGATAAGTGTAGCTAGATCCCTAGAAATTCTGAAAATAATATTATAGACCCTGTAGTGGGGTAAGTTTAACTTTTTAGCCCTGTTTAATATTTAAATTAGGAAATTGAATATGTGGCTAGTGTTTAAAAATTAAAAAGTGGGACAAACATGTTGTCATAATTAAATTTAAAACTTTCTCAGTATTTAGAAAACTTTGGAGTGAGATAAAAACATATTTTGGGCTGAATTGAATCTGTTAAATTTATTATTCACATTTAGGGACACATTTTTAAGTAATGAATAGTTTTAGAAAATAGGAAAAATAATTGTGAAATATTTTACATCAGAGGCAAAGGTCAAAATATGTTATTAAATTATTTAGGACCAGAACCTATTCTGTTTAGATGATGTGTATTACTAATTTCATAATAAAGTACACATTTATGCATAGGGAAATAAATCTGAAAATATAGCAACTAGTAAATGATAAATGGAGTTTCTAAAATCCAAAGAATTCAGTTTAGGGTTGGTAGAAATTCTGAAGGCACATATGGAGAAGAAAAATACTTTTCATACATACTTGGTAGTGAAAAGGTGTAGTAATTGAATATAAGGAATTTATTTAAATTTGAAACACAACATATATATATATATATAGTATGTAAGTATAAATGTGAACACAAAAGTAGGAATCATATACACATGATTAAAAGTGCATGCAAGCCACAAATCAACACACATAGAGTAACCACAACACATATAATGGTGAATGACTTTCATAAATATGAATGTGTGGTTTGTATGAAGTGGAAGTTTGAACTATGTCTTATGGATTGTTGTTTTTCTTTTGCTATGTGTGATGGTATGATGTAGAACCTGCTCAAGAGCAAGTTATTCCTTTCCAAGATCAGTACTGCCCATTTCAAGAGCAGCAGGAAGGAGGCAAGTGTCCTTGACCACTTTGATCCTATACTAGGATGTTTAGATAGAATTATTGCATTGTCAAGTTAACTATGAAACCCATGCTAGGAAGTTTCCCTAGAATTGCATTACCTTGTTTCCTTGTAGCTTGGGTTGGGATTTATTTTTATCATGTCATTTATTATTATGCATATGCTTAGCCATGCTTAGAATGGGATATTTGGGATATGAGATCATCATTTATTTTACCATACTCTTGAATGAGATATTGTGAGTTATGTAGAGGTAGGGATCAAGGCAAGTTGGATGTTTCGGTTGTGTGCTGGGTGCACGAGACTCGGGTTTGTGTTTAGTACTTGCCTGGATCCTAAGGACCGGTTCATGGAGCATGTAACCTGGCTTTACAGTGCCAACCACATGCTGAGATGGGGCAGCTTGGCCAATTAATTAGGTGTATCCCCGGCGTAGTATGGGTGTGTTGGATGGTGCAGGGAATAGGTGTCAGCTGGATTACCTTATAAACCGCAAGGCTCAAGAGGGGGCCACTGCAGCGGGGTTGGAGCCTCTTGTATGCTGTTAGGGGTGAAACCTCAGTGGGCCCACGCTCGTCGGGAATCCCTTTGTAAAGGCTTCGTAGTGATCTCCTGGCTACACACCTGGGAAGTGTGAATGTGGTTCGTAGCCACTGGCATAATGGAGGTTCTTTTAGTCCACCCGGCAACAGGGGATGAAATCACTACATGTGGGTACAGTGGTACAAACTCTGCAGAGTCAAAACTGTCATGACAGCCGTGCTCACGGTCAAGAGCGGCTTGGACTTATTCATGATTAGAGGATTGATGGTTTTGGAAGTTGTGGATGTTAAGCGGGGAGCTTAACATTGGAAATGAGGTTATGGTTATTTGATTATGATGAAGGGATGGGAGATTGGGACCATTTCACCTGTGTAGTAATGTAGGTGCTTAATAAGCTAAGGTGATAGGTATTAATTGCATAGTGCTTTAACCATGAGTTCAATCTCTCCTTGTTCTAGCCATGCATGACATAATTTTCCCACACTTGCTGAGTACCATTGGTACTCAACCTTGCATATTTGTTGGTTTATATTGCTGCTCAGGACAAGATAATGAGGTGGTGTATAATGATCAAGACTTTGGACCCGAAGAAGGTTTCTAGGTTCATGGAGACCCCCGGGCAACGCCTGTGATGGAGCCCTCAAGAATAATATTCTGCTGCTATATTTACTTGTGATGAACTTATTATTGTCCATCGAGACATTTCCTATGTAAGATTTACTTATATTCGACACCTGGCTTGTAATAAATGATGCTTCACTATTTGTCATCACATGTATGAGAAAATGATCCTGGCATACATGTGATATTCACTTGGTTGTTCTTCGGAAAAACCGGGTGTGACAGAAGTGGTATCAGAGCCAAGGTTGCCCGTAGGAACGTGGACCTAGGTAGAAATGGACGTATTTAAGGACCCTATTTTCTTAAAAACTATTTTACAAAGGTGTGGATTGAAAAGTGTTATTTAATGGAGTCACTTTCTTCATCTTACCTCAACTTTTATTCAAAATAGGATTTTTGGTTTAAGAGTTTATCTAACCTAAGTTTAAATTCTCATTGTTATAGATGGTTCGCATGATTTGTACCGCTCGCAAGTCCACAGGAGGGAGAGTTCCCGTAGTTGCCCTTGCCGAGAGAGAGGAGAGCCGTCCGGTGACGTACCTTTCCTACGGATTGACAGTAGGAGGCTTATTGCGCCGTCTTCGGCGTATGCTCGAAGCCGCCGGCAATACGGGCAAACTAATCATCCACTATAACTCCACCAGGACCATCCGTGAGAAGAGGGAAGAATGGAGTTCAGAGATGAGGATTATACACGAAAATCAGCTGCTTAAGATTCACCACTCTCCAGCTTGTAGAGCGACACAGGTCGATGCGGAGAAGGATGTCACCTGGGAGGCCATCAGCTGCCAGAGTCACATCTATCGTCGCCACCTGGACAGGACTGAGTACATGTATGTCCTCCAGCGTGAGAGTGGTACAACGGAGTATAAGTACCCGCCAGTGCAGCAAGGGACTTCCCATGAGCACATGGACTTGTGCTTGGAGGATGCTGCTATGCTCAGCACTCGACTGCAGGAGTGTCAACAAGAGCTTCAGGATGTCCGGGACACCCTGAAGGAAACGGAGGCGTTGCTGCGAGCCTGCTTAAAGGCGAGAGAAAGAGGAGATGGGAATGAACTGTGTGTCACCGTGAATGATACATGGACTCCTGACTCCCCGGATCGCCGAGCGATCAGGCGTCGTCGCACTTCTCCACCAGCAGCCTCCCCACCCAAAGCAGAGTCAGAAGGCAGCCGAAATGATGAGGAAGATCCCGAGGAGCCAGCTCAAGAAAACGAGTAGTGTAGAGTCCTTCCCTTAGTTAGCAAGATGTCGAATAGTCGAGTCGTTAAGTTAAGCTAATGGTGTGTTAATGCTTGGTGTGCGACGTGAGTTGTGGAAGCCATGAGCAATTGTCCACAGCCTCGTCTTTAGATCGTTTTGCTTTGGTGTGTGAACCCACATGAAATAATATTGCATTTAATTTTGTGTGAGAAATGAACCCTCAGAAAAGTATAACAAAGCCTCAACACTTCAAAGTACAAACAAATGAAAGTAGTAAGATGATACTAAATGCTTTCAAATTAACATTGGTTGATTCTGCCAGATGGCTGGAAGAGGAAAAGGACGTGCTGCCAATCCCGCCAACAACAACGATGAGGCATGCAACCCTCATCTTTCTGGAGGCCAGGACCGGGGTGGTTGCCGTGAAGAAGTTGATCCTCTCCACCAAATGCTGGAGAATCAAAATCAGCTCATCCAGAACTTGACTCAAGTGGTGGCCAACTTGCATCAAGTTCCACCTCCACAAGCTGCACCATGCCAACCAAGGTTGAGTGAGTTTCTAGGAACTCAACCTCCAAAGTTTGCAAGTGCTGCCAAACCTCTGGAGGCAGATGATTGGCTGAAGACCATTGAAAGTAAGATGAGGATCATCCAGTGCCAAGGGTATGAGAGGGTGCTGTTTGCCTCTCATCAATTGCATGGACCTGCAGCTGATTGGTGGACCGCCTACGTGGCCGCCCATCATGACCCTGAGAACATCACTTGGGAAGAGTTCAAGCGTAGCTTCCGCAACCATTACATCCCAAGAGGTGAACTCAAAAACAAGAGGAAGGAGTTTTTGGGACTGCAGCAGGGAAACATGACGGTGAGGGAATACCTCACTAAATTTACTCAACTATCCCGCTATGCCCCACGGGACATAGAGACTGATGAGCAGAAACGAGATTGTTTCGTGGAGGGACTTACCGCAGAAATGCAGTGTGCAATGTCCTCAAATGAGTATGAAAGCTTCCAAAAGATGGTGGACAGAGCGTTTGTGGTAGAAAGGAAGCTAAAGGCCTTGGAAAATGAGAACAAGAGGAAGGCCGGGTGGTCACATCAAGCCTCAGGGAGCAACACCTGCCCACGTCTGATGCAGCAACCAGCAGGGCAGACGAACCGTGCTGCGGTACCCTACTCAGCACCAAGAGGGTACAACCCGAACTACAGGCCTCCGGCAGCACCAATACAGCCACAACGTCAGTTCGTACAGCAGCCTCGCCCTGCATATCCACCTCGACCAGCAGCACAAGGACCCCCAAACCAACCCCAAGACAGCAAAGGCCAGGCACCTAAGGTTGGGGTGCAATGTTTTAGTTGCGGAGAAGTGGGGCACTATGCCCATAAGTGCCCAAAGAAGAAGCCCACGCAGCCACAGCAGCAGAATGTAATGAGAGGACGGGTGAACCATGTCACTATGGAGGAAGCACAAGAGGCACCCGACGTGGTAGTTGGTAAGTTTCCTGCCAATTTACACATTGCAACCCTGCTGTTTGATTCTGGTGCTACCCACTCGTTCATTGCTCAAGGGTTTGTTAAGAAGCATGACCTAGCAACAACACAAATGAACCATATGCTAGCCGTAAACTCTCCAGGTGGAGAAATAAGGACGAGACAAGTGTGTCCCAAAGTGAACCTAGACATTAATGGGGTAGTGTTCACTGCAAACCTCATAGTGATATATTCACAAGGGATAGATATTATTTTGGGTATGGATTGGTTGACCAAACATAAGGGAATCATCCATTGTTCGACCAGAACGGTGGAACTAACTCACCCAAGTGGCACCAGGGTAAAGTTTATAACAATACAAGAGCCTAGGAGGGACATTAAATTAAATCATGTTGAGGTGAAAGTGGAGGAGATCAGGATTATCTGAGAATATCCAGATGTTTTTCTCGAAGAATTGCCAGGTATGCCTCCCGATCGTGAAGTGGAATTCGCAATTGAGCTAGTGCCTGGAACAGCCCCGATATACAAGAGACCTTATCGGATGGACTCCAAGCAGCTGGAAGAACTCAAGGATCATTTGAGAGAATTGACGGAGAAGGGGTATATTCGCCCTAGTTCCTCACCATGGGGAGCTCCGGTGATATTTGTGCCCAAGAAAGACGGAACCCAAAGGTTATGCGTGGATTACCGTGCTTTAAATGAGGTAACCATCAAGAACAAGTACCCATTACCCCGCATTGAAGACTTGTTTGATCAGTTGAGGGGAGCTTGTGTGTTCTCGAAAATTGATCTCAGGTCGGGATACCACCAATCAAGATAAGGCAATCTGATATTCCCAAGACAGCTTTCGTATCTCGGTACGGGCTGTATGAATACATCGTCATGCCTTTCGGGCTAACTAATGCCCCGGCATACTTCATGTATCTCATGAACAAGGTATTCATGGAATATCTGGACAAATTTGTGGTGGTTTTCATAGATGACATTCTCGTCTTCTCCAAAGATGAAAAAGAACATGAGAAACATCTAAGGTTGGTGTTGCAGAGGCTAAGAGAACACCAACTATACGCCAAGTTGAGCAAGTGTGAGTTTTGGCTGAAGAGAGTTCCCTTCTTAGGACATATAATCTCGGAGGGAGGAATCTCCGTGGATCCTACCAAAATCGAGGATATACAGAAGTGGAAGACCCCTGAAAATGTCGGGGAAGTTCGAAGCTTTTTGGGACTGGCCGGATACTATCGATGGTTTATTGAGGGATTCTCTAAGATCTCGAGACCCCTCACTAAATTGTTGGAGAAGGGAATCACATTCACATGGACGCCACAGTGCGAGACGAGTTTTCAGGAGCTAAAGAAAAGATTGACAACAGCCCCAATGTTGGTTATGCCAGATATGCAGAAGAATTTCACGGTGTACTGCGATGCCTCTGGAAACGGGTTGGGATGTGTTCTCATGCAAGAAGGGCATGTCGTGGCTTATGCATCCCGGCAGCTTCGGAAGCACGAGAAGAACTATCCTACACATGACCTAGAACTAGCCGCAGTGGTACACGCGTTGAAAATTTGGCGGCACTATTTGATGGGGAAGAGGACCGAGATATATACGGATCATAAGAGTTTGAAGTACATATTCACACAGCCAGACCTCAACCTCAGACAAAGGAGATGGTTAGAGCTAATCAATGACTTTGATGTGGGCATCAACTATCATCCCGGGAAAGCAAACGTCGTGGTCGATGCCTTGAGTCGGAAAGTGCAGGTCAATAAGTTGAGCTTGAAGGACATGCCTGCAGAATTGAAGGACGAGGTTATAAGGCTCAATCTATGTCTAGTAAATAGTGGTGAAGCCATCGCCATGGAAGTGGACTCCACACTCGAGCGAGACATACGCGAGGGCCAAAAGAATGATGAGAAGATACAAGAGATCAGACAACTCATCAAGGAAAATAAAGCTCCAGGTTTCAGAGAGGATGAACAAGGTACGGTGTGGCACGGGAAAAGGATCTGTGTGCCTGAAATAAAGGAGATCCGTGAATTAATTTTGAAGGAGGCTCACAATTCCGACTATTCCATCCATCCTGGGAGTACGAAGATGTACCAGGACCTCAAGAGCAGGTATTGGTGGTATGGTACGAAGCGAGATGTCACGGAACATGTTGCCCTATGTGACACATGTCAGTTGGTGAAAGCAGAACATCAACGACCCGCGGGATTATTGCAACCACTCAAAGTGACTGAATGGAAATGGGAAGAGATCAGCATGGATTTCATCGTGGGATTGCCTAGAACCCAATCAGGATATGATTCGATATGGGTCATCGTTGATAGGCTAACCAAGGTAGCTCATTTCATCCCCGTGAAAGAAAGCTACAGCGGATCCAAATTGGCAGAGTTGTACATGTCAAGGATCGTGTGTTACCATGGAGTGCCAAAGAAGATTGTGTCAGATCGAGGGACATAGTTCACCTCAAGGTTCTGGCAGAAGTTGCATGAAACCATGGGAACCCATCTGAACTTTAGTTCTGCCTATCATCCCCAAACTGACGGGCAGACGGAGAGAACCAATCAGATCCTTGAAGATATGCTGAGGGCATGTGCACTCAAAAACAATCGGAGTTGGGACAAGAACTTACCGTATGCTGAGTTTTCCTATAACAACAGCTATCAAGCTAGTATGAAGATGTCGCTGTTTGAAGCTTTGTACGGGAGGAAGTGCAGAACTCCCCTTTTTTGGAACCAAACAGGGGAAAGTAAAGTGTTTGGTCCAGAAGTACTACATGAAGCCGAGGCGAAGGTGAGGGAAATTCGCAATAACTTGAGGATAGCACAGACACGCCAAAAGAGCTATGCCGATGTACGAAGAAGAGAGCTCGTTTTCAACGTGGGAGACTATGTCTATCTCAAGGTGTCCCCTATCAGAGGACTTCGTCGGTTCAAGGTGAAAGGGAAGTTGTCACCTCGATACATCGGACCCTTTCAAGTTTTGGAGAGGAAAGGCGAAGTGACGTATCAATTAGAATTACCGGCTCGTCTATCGGATGTGCACGATGTGTTCCATGTGTCACAACTCAAGAAATGCCTGAGAACGCCTGAAGAAAAGAAATAGAAAAAGAAAAAGAGAAAACAGAAAAAAACCGGCCAGTGGGCCGAAACCCACCAGCCGGCCCAGCCAGCGCCCGCGCCAGCCCGCAGCCGCGCGCGCTGCTGCCTCACACTGACAGGCGGGACCCACCCGATCTTTGTCTACCTCGCGACAGCGCCGGACTCCCTCGCACCCTAATCAAAACCGATCGGGATTTCGGCGTATCCCCGCTGAATTCTGTTCGTAGGCGACGCGGACATGATCTAAACCACCCCGCCGCCCTCCCCCGTCTATAAAAACCGCGGCCTCGTTCTGTTTTTCCCACGCGATCGCCGATTTTTCCTCCGGTGAGAACCGAGACTTCTCCGGCAAATTCTGGCTGATCTAAGCTCGGAAATTCTGATCTAACTCGCTGGTCTTGATCCACCGCCTCCGGGGAACCTTGCAGGTGCAGAAAACTCAGTGACTTGCGGTGTAAACACAGCGCCGACGAGCTTCGCCGTGGTTTTGCCTCGGACCTCGTCGCCGATCACCTTCCTGGACCTCTGAGCTCAAGAAAACCCCCGAGGTGAGATCCCCGACCTCCCCTCCACCGATCCATGCCATAAAATCACAGTTCTAGGAAGAATTCTCGAAGATCCGAAAGTCTCCGGCGAGATTGCCGCTTCCCGCCGCCGTGCGCCGTCGGCAGCGCCACCCGCGCTCGATCAGAGCGACGTGGCCGCTTGTGCGCCGTTTATTTTAAATCGCACGGTAGGGTTTAAACCCCCGTGTACCGGTTCGATGTTATAATCTCGGCCGTCGGTTTAAAATCGGACGGTCCATGTCAGCCCCACGTTATAAAGACTGGAAATCTTACGTGCTACCCCTGGGGTTCTCGGGAAATAAGAGCTAGCCCCGGAAACTTCTGATCTAGCCCCTGGAACTCCAGAAAATCATGTAAATTCATTTAAAAATCAGTTTTAGCCCCTGGACTTAATAAAAATTAGGAAGAACACCTCTGATAAGTGTAGCTAGACCCCTAGAAATTCTGAAAATAATATTATAGACCCTGTAGTGGGGTAAGTTTAACTTTTTAGCCCTGTTTAATATTTAAATTAGGAAATTGAATATGTAGCTAGTGTTTAAAAATTAAAAAGTGGGACAAACATGTTGTCATAATTAAATTAAAAACTTTCTCAGTATTTAGAAAACTTTGGAGTGAGATAAAAACATATTTTGGGCTGAATTGAATCTGTTAAATTTACTATTCACATTTAGGGACACATTTTTAAGTAATGAATAGTTTTAGAAAATAGGGAAAATAATTGTGAAATATTTTATATCAGAGGCAAAGGTCAAAATATGTTATTAAATTATTTAGGACCAGAACCTATTCTGTTTAGATGATGTGTATTACTAATTTCATAATAAAGTACACATTTATGCATAGGAAAATAAATCTGAAAATATAGCAACTAGTAAATGATAAATGGAGTTTCTAAAATCCAAAGAATTCAGTTTAGGGTTGGTAGAAATTCGGAAGTCACATATGGAGAAGAAAAATACTTTTCATACATACTTGGTAGTGAAAAGGTGTAGTAATTGAATATAAGGAATTTATTTAAATTTGAAACATATATATATATATATATATATATATATATATATATATATAGTATGTAAGTATAAATGTGAACACAAAAGTAGGAATCATATACACATGATTAAAAGTGCATGCAAGCCACAAATCAACACACATAGAGTAACCACAACACATATAATGATGAATGACTTTCATAAATATGAATGTGTGGTTTGTACGAAGTGGAAGTGTGAACTATGTCTTATGGATTGTTGTTTTTCTTTTGCTATGTGTGATGGTATGATGTAGAACCTGCTCAAGAGCAAGTTATTCCTTTCCAAGATCAGTACTACCCATTTCAAGAGCAGTAGGAAGGAGGCAAGTGTCCTTGACCACTTTGATCCTATACTAGGATGTTTAGATAGAATTATTGCATTGTCAAGTTAACTATGAAACCCATGCTAGGAAGTTTCCCTAGAATTGCATTACCTTGTTTCCTTGTAGCTTGGGTTGGGATTTATTTTTATCATGTCATTTATTATTATGCATATGCTTAGCCATGCTTAGAATGGGATATTTGGGATATGAGATCATCAGTATATTTTACCATACTCTTGAATGAGATATTGTGAGTTATGTAGAGGTAGGGATCAAGGCAAGTTGGATGTTTCGGTTGTGTGTTGGGTGCACGAGACTCGGGTTTGTGTTTAGTACTTGCCTGGATCCTAAGGACCGGTTCATGGAGCATGTAACCTGGCTTTACAGTGCCAACCACATGCTGAGATGGGGCAGCTTGGCCAATTAATTAGGTTTATCTCCGGCGTAGTATGGGTGTTTGGATGGTGCGGGGAATAGGTGTCAGCTGGATTACCTTATAAACCGCAAGGCTCAAGAGGGGGCCACTGCAGCGGGGTTGGAGCCTCTTGTATGCTGTTAGGGGTGAAACCTCAGTGGGCCCACGCTCGTCGGGAATCCCTTTGTAAAGGCTTCGTAGTGATCTCCTGGCTACACACCTGGGAAGTGTGAATGTGGTTCGTAGCCATTGGCATAATGGAGGTTCTTTTAGTCCACCCGGCAACGGGGGATGAAATCACTACATGTGGGTACAGTGGTACAAACTCTGCAGAGTCAAAACTGTCATGACAGCCGTGCTCACGGTCAAGAGCGGCTTGGACTTATTCATGAATAGAGGATTGATGGTTTTGGAAGTTGTGGATGTTAAGCGGGGAGCTTAACATTGGAAATGAGGTTATGGTTATTTGATTATGATGAAGGGATGGGAGATTGGGACCATTTCACCTATGTAGTAATGTAGGTGCTTAATAAGCTAAGGTGATAGGTATTAATTGCATAGTGCTTTAACCATGAGTTCAACCTCTCCTTGTTCTAGCCATGCATGACATAATTTTCCCACACTTGCTGAGTACCATTGGTACTCAACCTTGCATATTTGTTGGTTTATATTGCTGCTCAGGACAAGATAATGAGGTGGTGTATAATGATCAAGACTTTGGACCCGAAGAAGGTTTCTAGGTTCATGGAGACCCCCGGGCAACGCCTGTGATGGAGCCCTCAAGAATAATATTCCGCTGCTAGTTTATTTACTTGTGATGAACTTATTATTGTCCATCGAGACATTTACTATGTAAGACTTACTTATATTCGACACCTGGCTTGTAATAAATGATGCTTCACTATTTGTCATCACATGTATGAGAAAATGATCCTGGCATACATGTGATATTCACTTGGTTGTTCTTCAGAAAAACCGGGTGTGACAGGCTTACTCCGCGAGTTGGAGCTGGGGCTCTAAGTCGTCGGCTCAGGAGTTGGAAAAGAAGTTCGTGGTTTCAGCCAGAGGTTCTGGGTTCTATTTATAATCGGGAGAAGAAGAGTCCTAATCTGATTGGACTTCGAATAAGAGTTCTATTCAGATTGTCGTTGAATCTTTACGACTTATCTTTAGTTGATTTGGTGCGGTAACATTGTCGAATTCAGGTCGGTTTCTCCTCCGTACCAATATTTCTATGCGTACAAAATCCAAAAACCGTTCCAGAACTCGTTACCTCCGCGGTGATGAGCTCCGGAAGCTCCACGTGTTTACCAGGCCTGGTCTCCCCTTTTTCCGCAGAGACGAGCTCCGATTGTGCCGCGTGTCAAGCGAGCGAGACCTCCCTCTTCTTCGGAGGTGAGCTCCGCGTGCGCCACGTATCCTGGCGGTCGGGACCTCCTTTCTATTCGGAGGCGGCTCCGCGCACGCCACGTGTCAGTGCCGGACCTTCCCTCTCTCCGGAGGTGAGCTCCGTGAGTGCCACGCGTCAAGTAGCGCCGGATTTTCCTTTTTTCTCAGAGACGAGCTCCGAGGTAGACACGTGTCCAACAGTGTCGGACCTCCCGGAGATAAGCTTCGGTGGCGACATGTGTTCAATAGAACCGGACCTCTCGGAGGTGAGCTCCGAGATCGACACGTATCCCGCATGACTGGTCCTCTGATTTTCCGCGGTGACTAGCTCCGAAGGTGACACGTGTCTTGTGGGACTGCCTTCGCTTCTCCGCAGAGGCTAGCTCCGGGGGCAACACGTGTCCCACAGGGTCGTACATCTCCCCCTTTGCGGAAATGAGCTCCGAGCCTGCCACGTAGCCATTTTAGCGGCGGACCTCTCCCCACTTCGCAGGGATGAGCTCCGAACACGCCACGTGGCCAGCGAGCCGCGGGAGTTGTCTTTGGCGCTCTCTGTGAACTGGATTCGGCTCTTTTTGACTATCTTTTTGATATTTTCTCTGTTCCCACTTCTTTTAAAATGTTTTCTCTACATGAAACATGAATACATGAAAAAACCAAAAATGAGGGTGTCACACATTCCCACGCAATCCAACGGTCCATAACAAGCTAGCAACACACCTAATTAGTCAGCCAAGCCGCACCCATATTTGGCCTTGTGGTGGCACTGTTTTCCTGGCATGTTCTTGCATGAACCGGTCCTTAGATCTATGGCAAGTAAACCACCATATCATTCAGCAACATCCATGAACCAAGCTTGCCTAGATCTCCCTGATTCCATGCTCATTAAAATCATCAAGTTCTCACCATGTTTAACGTTATGAGTGCAGTAGCTAACCATGTTTTATTTGAGCTTCCCCATATCCCGTAAGTTAAGTGAAGCAAAAAGAAAAAACGACCATACCCGACTCATCAACTTTCCGGGCGACAAGGATGGTTAACGAAATTAGTAAACTCTTATAAAAGGGTGTCCCATCAAGTTGACTCAAGCATACACGTTTTCGAAAACAAAACAGTTTCAAAAACATAGGATCAATATGGTCAAGGGGCACTTGCCTTGCTCCCGTGGTTCTTGTTGCTCAAGCGTCTCGATGTCTTGGTGCTGTAGCTCCTCGTAGACGGCCTCTTGAGCTTGTCCTTCTACTCACGACCACACACATACAAAATTTACATCAATCAATTATCATGCACAAACTTTACTCAAGATGCAATGGGGTATATGAATGCAAATCCTATAGTGCAGTTTTATAAAACCACTTTGTACGTGTTCTTGCATGTTTTAGTAGGCTTCCATGGGATTTTATGATGAACAAGGGTGCTGGGATCAAGTGCGGACATGGTGATGATCTTGACACAAGATGTAGATCAATTCCACCGTCAAAAACTGACCAAAACATGATCTGTCCGCACACAAAAGTTTCTGCTCGAAGGGGGCGAAGAAAACGAATGCGTAGAATGTAACACCCTCAAATTCATTTCCATGCATTGCATACATTTTTCATATAGAGAAACATTATAAAAGAAGTAGAAATGGAGGAAGGGACCATAGAAATGGAGAAAGAATCATAAAAATGGTGGGGAATGGGAAAAAGATAGATGAAATGAGCCAATTCCAATTTGTCGAAGTGCGCTGTCGACACTTCCCCCGGCCCTGCTGGACACGTGGCGCACTCGAAGCTCACCTCTGCTGAGGGGGGTGAGGTCCGACACTGCTGCCCACGTGGCAGGCCCGGGGCTCGCCTCTGAGGAGAGGGAGACCCGGCCCCACTGGACACGTGGCGCCCCTCGGAGCTCACCCATGCGGAGGGGGGAGGCCCGGCACTGCTGGCCATGTGGCAGGCCCGGGGCTCGGCTCTCAGGAGAAGGGAGGCCCGGCCCCGCTGGACACGTGGCGGCTTCGGAGATCACCCCTGCGGAGGGGGCAATATCCTTAGGCGGTTTTTTTCCTGTGTGTGGCGGATCGGAATCCGCTCATCCAGGATCGCAGAGGGTGGTGCCGCGCGATGCGACACCCGACAGCACACGTCATAAGGACACATTATATTACATGGGAAAACAAACTGAATGTACAAAGTAGTACACTTCTCAGTTACAAACTAGGGTCTTTTATTACACAGCGGAAGTTTCTTTTGTACAACTCACGCTCGATTATCTAGCAAAAGTCGGTTGCCCAGCCCTAGGGAAACCCAAACTAGCTGCACGTCTCAGCTCAGCGCGGCGTGTACGGCTCCCACTCAGCCGTGGTCCCCGACGGAGGGTAACCCTCGCCGGTGGACTCGTACTCCGAGTCCGTGGGTGGCTCCTCACCTGAAAAACACTTAAGCAGCAACCGTGAGCACGAAGGCTCAGCAAGGCTTAACCGACTCACCTAAGCATGAAACTCTACATGAGGTGTACCATGACATAGGATAGCAATGTTGCAGCAAATGGACATGCCTACAAGTTCATCCTTAGTTCATCTTTTAGCAACAAGTTAACGGTTCATGAAGCTGAAATTTTGTCACACCCGGTTTTTCCGAAGAACAACCAAGTGAATATCACATGTATGCCAGGATCATTTTCTCATACATGTGATGACAAATAGTGAAGCATCATTTATCACAAGCCAGGTGTCGAATATAAATAAGTCTTACATAGCAAATGTCTCGATGGACAATAATAAGTTCATCACAAGTAAATACACTAGCAGCGGAATATTATTCTTGTGGGCTCCGTTACAGGCGTTGCCCGGGGGACTCCATGAACCTAAAAACCTTCTTCGGGTCCAAAGTCTTGACCATTAAACACCACATCATTCTCTTGACCTGAGCAGCAATATAAACCAACAAATATGCAAGTTTGAGTACCATTGGTACTCAGCAAGTGTGGGAAAGTTATGTCATGCATGGCTAAAGCAAGGAGAGATTGAACTCAGGGTTAAAGCACTACGCAATTAATACCTATCACCTTATCTTATTAAGCACCTACATTACTACACAGGTGATATGGTCCCAATCTCCCATCCCATCATCATAATCAAATAACCATAACATCATTTTAAATGTTAAGCTCCCCACTTAACATCCTTAACTTCCAAAACCATCACTCCTCTAATCATGAATAAGTCCAAGCCGCTCTTGACCGTGAGCACAGCTGTCATGACAGTTTTAACTCTGCAGAGTTTGCACCACTGTACCCACATGTAGTGATTTCATCCCCCGTTGCCGGGTGGACTAAAAGAACCTCCATTATGCCAGTGGCCACGAACCACATTCACACTTCCCAGGTGTGTAGCCAGGAGATCACTACGAAGCCTTTACAAAGGGATTCCCGACGAGCGTGGGCCCACTGAGGTTTCACCCCTAACAGCATACAAGAGGCTCCAACCCCGCTGCAGTGGCCCCCGCTTGAGCCTTGCGGTTCATATGGTAGTCCAGCTGACACCTACTCCCCGCACCATCCAACACACCCATACTACGCCGGGGATACACCTAATTAATTGGCCAAGCTGCCCCATCTCAGCATGTGGTTGGCACGGTAAAGCCAGGTTACATGCTCCATGAACCGGTCCTTAGGATCCAGGCAAGTACTAAACACAAACCCGAGTCTCGTGCACCCAGCACCAACCAAAACATCCAACTTGCCTTGATCCCTACCTCTACATAACTCACAATATCTCATTCAAGAGTATGGTTAAATAAACTGATGATCTCATATCCCAAATATCCCATTCTAAGCATGGCTAAGCATCTGCATAATAATAAATGACATGATAAAATGAATCCCAACCCAAGCTACAAGGAAACAAGGTAATGCAATTCTAGGGAAACATCCTAGCATGGGTTTCATATTTTCAATCGACAATGCAAATAATTCTATCTACACATCCTAGTATAGGATCAAAGTGGTCAAGGACACTTGCCTTCTTCCTGCTGCTCTTGGAATGGGTAGTCCTGATCTTGGAAAGGAAGAACTTGCTCTGGAGCAGGTTCTACATCATACCATCACACATAGCAAAGGAAAACAACAATCCATAAGACATAGTTCACACTTCCACTTCATACAAACCACACATTCACATTTATGAAAGCCATTCCCATTCCTATGTGTTGTGGTTACTCTATGCGTGTTGATTTTTGGGCTTTCATGCACTTTTAAACATGTGCATATGATTTTTACTTTTGTATTCATATTTATGTTGGCATACTACATATGAATTTCTAATTTAAATAAATCCATTATATTTAATTGATACACATTTTAGCTACCAAGTGTGCATGAAAGGTATTTTCCTACTCCAAATGTGTCTTGAGACCTTCTACCAACCCTAAACTGAATTCTTTGGATTTTGGAAACTTCATTTATCATTTTCTAGTTATTCATACCTAGCTTGCTATATTTTCAGATTTATTTCCTATGCCTAAATGTAAACTTTATTATGAAAATAGTAAGACACCTCATCTAAACAGAATAGGTTTTGGGTCTAAAATATTAACTAATATATTTTTGAACTTCTCCTCTAATGTGAACTATTTTACATTTATTTTACTAATTTTCAGAATTATTCTCTACTTAAAAATGTGTCCCTATAACTAATAAATGTGAATAATCAATTAGACAGATTTACCTCAGCCAAAAATCTATTTTTATCTCACTCCAAAGTTTTCCAAGTACTAGGAAAGTTTTTAATTTGAATTTACAATGTGTTTGTCCCATCTTTTAAATTTTAAATACTAAACACATATTCAAATTCCTAAATTTAATATCACATAGGGTTAAAAAGGTAAACTCACCCCACTACAGGGTCTATTATTTTATTTTAAGAATTTCCAGGGGTCTAACTACACATAGCAGAGGGGTTTTACTAATTTTTATTAAGTCCAGGGGCTAAAACTGATTTTTAAATGAATTTACATGATTTTCTGAAGTTCCGGGGCTAGCTCGTATTTTTTGAGAACCCTAGGGGGTAGCGCGTAAGAATTTTGGCCTTTATAACGCGGGGCTGACGTGGACCGTCCGATTTAAAACAGACGTCTGAGATTATAACGTCAAACCGGTATGCGGGGATTTAAATTCTACCGTGCGATTTATAATAGACGGCGCACAAGCGGCCACGTCACTCTGATCGAGCGCGGGCGGCGCTGCCCAGCGGCGCACGGCGGCGGGAGACGGCGATCTCGCCGGAGAGTTTCGGATCTTCGTCAATTCTTCCTAGAACTGTGATTTTATGGCATAGATCGGTAGAGGGGAGGTCGGGGATCTCACCTCGGGGGTTTTCTTGAGCTCGGAGGTCCTGGAAAGCGATCGGCGACGAGGTCCGAAATGAATTCACGGCGAGGCTCGTCGGCGCTGTGTTTGAAGCGCAAACCACCGAGTTTTCTGCACCTGCGCAGTTCCCCGGAGGCGGTGGATCAAGATCAGCGCGTTAGATCAGAAATCCCGAGTGAAGATCGAGCGAAATTGGCCGGAGTAACTCGGGTTCTCACCGGAAGGAAAAACGGCGAATCGTGGGGAAAAACGGGGAGATGCCGGGGTTTATATAGCCGGGGAAGGGCGGCGGGTTTGTTTAGATCGAGTTGGAGCCTTCTGGGACCGGGAGTCGGGCTGAGGGACGTGGAAATCCGGTCGGCTACGATCGCGCGCGCGGGGAAGAGTCCGGGGTCGGCGCGAGCGGGGGGTTGGGGATGAAAGGTGGGTCCCGCCTGTCTGTGAGAGGGAAACGGGCACGCGGCTGCGGGCTGGCGCGGGGGTGAGGTGGGCCGGCTGGTGGGTTTCGGCCCACTGGCCGGGGATGTTTATTTTTTTTCTTTTTCTTTTTCTTTTTCATTTCTGGTTTGGAGTTTAATTTGAATTCCAGTTTGAATTTGAATTTTTGCACTACATGCAATACGTCCAAAAATTTTAAACTACCCTCTTAACAGGTTTTGGGGTGTTACAAATTTAGTGAGCAATATTTGGTGGCACACATGTAGCAATACAACTATATCATAACAGCAATATTGAAGCATAACATTTCATTCATTAGTCTACGTTACGACGCAGTGAACAAGCGGTACTCGTCACCACGAGGGACGGCGAATCGACTCGATATACACCTGCAGGGAAACCCAAAGAGCACGTCACGTACGCCCAACCGTGGAGCTGCACAGCACGCTCACTCGATGTCGTACGGGACAACCTTTCACCCAACAGCCCAAACGTCGAACCGGTCGCACCGAAACGAGCAGGAGGTTCCCCACACGGAGCATCTCTCTATGCCCGTTGGCAGATTTCCACCTTGCTGCCCTCAACCTACACCTATAAATCGGTGTGCTATGCCTCGACGCCTGGAGGTTTAGGCTACATCGGTTTATCGGGGCCCATATATCCGATATGCCTTCGGTACGTTCAATACTTGTTCAGCAGGGCCGCACACGGATCGGTTCTCAATCGACACGGGCAGGGCTGTACACAAGACTTCCTCTTGCTGCGCCCTAGTCCCTGCCTAGTCTCATTTTCATTACTAAAGTGATCTCCCGTCACTCGAACCAAACCCGTGTGTCCCAACCTATCTCGCGAGTAGATTCCAGCTACTCGACTTGTACCGAAGTCCTATGAAATTATTAAGCATAGCCTGTCTACTCGAGATCTTAGACACTACCCTCACTCTTATGGAAAAATTCTGGTCATGCAAGTGGGGTTCCATCCATCCTATACCTAATGCACAATCATACTTCACATGACACATGTAAACAAATTAAAACTTATAAAAAGGTTAATGCAAACCGGGGCTTGCCTTGTTGCTGCTGGTCAGTAGTTAGCTCTTCTTCCGGAAGGAGGAAGTCCAGCACTTCCGGAGTCTCTTCTTCAGTGACTACACGTTTAATGAAATACGACATGTAAATTTAAATGCAATGTGTAAACTTGAATACTTAATTATTAATAACTCTAGCTATCCCTCCCCTTTGGTTCTGAGACCAAGTCTCATTTGAAACAAAGTTCATCTGAACCTTGTACAAATAACAGCCCATTTGGTCAATATTTGAACCTCTAAATAATTCCAGGGGTTTTCATGGCTCCAACCATTACTTTCTGGAAACTAGAATTTAGGATGGTTCTAATGGAATTGGTTTCATGTCATTTGAAGAATTCTACTGAAAGTTATGTCCTAATTAGGATTGGAGAAAAATCTGAAAAATGTTTCTGTACATTTTTCTATTTTCTCAGGGCAGTTCTCTTAATCACCCCATTAGGGTAACTAAATTAACTTGGATGAGTCTGAAAATTTTACTGGGATACAGGGATTTTCCAATGAACCTCTCAGCCAAATTTCAGAATTTTTCATAAAGTAGTTTTCCAGATAAAATTCCCAACAGTTTAAATTTTAGAGATTTAATTCTGGAAAACTATTCACTTTCATGAGCTGAATTTGGTATTGCTGGAAAGTACTCAGAATTCTGAGTTCAGCAAAATTTGGTTCATTGAATTTGAAGTTTCCTAGCCAAAGTTCTATTCATTTGAAGTTTGAACTAAAACTGGAAATTCCAAAAATGTTTAAATCCTGCGGGTGGGTCCATCGCACACGTGTCGACCGCTGGAGCCGAGCCACACGGGGCCACAGACTCCTTCCCGCGTGGCCACAATGGATCCTGGACCACAGAGAATCCCACCCATTTATCTCCAGCCGCTGACGAGTGGGGCCTCCCCCCTTCGTCTTCCTCCGGCCACCCGCGCGACCCCGCCGCCGAGCTCGCTGGAGCTCTCGCCGGAGAGGGGTTCCGGCCTTCGGAACTTGCTGATTCTCGCCGCCACTGCACATTCTTGTGCGAGGAACACGTTGCCGGCCTTACCTCGGATCGAGGGTGGCCGGAAACCTCGGTGCAACGGTGACAGTAGCTGTGGTAACCTCGGCGGCGTCGCTAGGGCACTTTACTGCCCCAACCTTGATCTGGTTAGCTCCTACAGCATCGCCATGACCTAGGGAGCAACGTACAGGGCTTTGATCTCGCGAGAAACGTCGGCAAGTAGGGGCTCACCGTGCGACCTAGGGCGATTTCAGGGAAAACTGGAAAAACTCGAAGAACTGAGGGTTTCTTCGATGGTTCTTCCTAGTTCTTGATCCCACGTGCCTGCACGGATGTCTACAACTGGGTTTCTAGGTATGGGGAGGAGTGGTTCGGTGTGTGAGGCGAATTTGCCGATTTACCCGAACCGGGCTATATCACATGCTCTCGCAAGAACTAAAATTCCGGCCAGCACGGTCCATGACATGCTGCCGGCGTGGTTGTGAAGCGAGAAGGTTACTGGCGCACCTTTTCGCTTTTGCAACTTGATGGGAGAGGCTCTGTGGTGGCCGGGCGACGTGATCTTGTCGCGGTGGCTTTCTTCGGTGCTGTGGAGGAAGATCGGCTCGACGCCGACGTCCCGACGGAGCTAGCGCCCGGTTCTTGCTTCTGCCATGCTAAAGGACGTCCAGCGGTGCTGTAAGGAAGCTTAGCGCGTCGTGCCACGGGGTGGAGCAGCCGGGCGGCGGTGAACCGACAGCGCGCCTCTGTGCGGTCGCGTTTATCGCCGAGGACACACGGGGATCGTTCAGCGTCGGCTGTGAGGCGGTGTGGACTCTGTGCTCTCGGTGGAGACGGTAAAAACGGGGAAACATCGATCCCCTAAGCAGCTCGGGAGGTGCTTCCGGTCTTCGGTCGTCCGTGCGGTGGCAGCCCGTGGGAGAAAGCAGCTCGCTCGGGTTTGAACTGTGGAACCGGTTGAATTAAGCAGTAAGTTTCTTCCCTCCCTTCTCACTAACAATTGGGGCCCACAGCTCCCCTCTGCCCAAAAAGATCTCCAAATTTTTGGCAAATGAGTAATTCAAATGTTTGAAGTCTCAAACTGAGCTACATTTGTATGATTGGAGAAGTTTCCCTCAAATTCAAATGTATATTTGAATTCTTGGCATATTTGGATCCTTTTTGGAAAAATGGGTAGCAAATCTTTTCAAAAATTCTTGAAACTTTGCCTCCCCACTAATTTGGACCTGAGGAATCCAATTATGCACTTTGATCCTTGTTTTAGCTGCTGCAACCATGAGTTTGAATGCAACAGTTTTGAATCACCCTCTCATGTGTCATCCTATGTGTAGAAAGTTTGAACTAATACCCTCTTGATGGAGGTTACTTGCTCTTCAAAATTCTTCACAAGATATTCACCACAAAACTGTGGTGTTGTGAGGTGATGAAAAGTTTTTTGCAAGTCCCTTTTCTTGGGCTTTTACATCCCTCCCCCCTTAAAAGAATCTCGTCCCGAGATTACTAAAGAAGAGATAGCGATGTACTAGGGACTTACCCGTGTTGAGACGCCATGAACTCCGGGTAATTTGAGCGAAGGAATTCCTCGCTCTCCCACGTCGCTTCTTCGGCGGTGTGGTTGCTCCAGAGTATTTTGTAGAACCACAACGTCCTATTACGCGTGGTTCGGGCTTTCTCATCTAGAATTTCCACCGGATATTCAGCATATGTCAAATCCAGTTGTAACTCGCCGATGTCTTCGGTAGAAACAGCAGCGGTATGTTTCAGACATTTTCTCAGCTGGGAGACATGGAAAATGTCATGGACACCAGCAAGAGATGCCGGTAACTCCAATCTATACGCTGCTGGTCCACACTTCTCGGTGATAGCGTAGGGCCCAATGAAACGGGGAGCGAGCTTCCCCTTCACACCGAACCGGTGCACGCCTTTCATTGGAGACACGCGGAGGTACACGTGTTCCCCAACGTCAAAGTGCAACGGTCTACGCCTCTTATGAGCGTAGCTCTTCTGCCGGGATTGAGCGGCCTGAAGTTAGCCTGAATTGCCCGAACGCGCTCTTCAGCGTCATTCACCACATCAACTCCGAATGTGACCCTTTCAACGGACTCGCACCAATTTAATGGGGTGCGGCATTTACGACCGTAGAGAGCTTCGTAGGGTGCCATCTTGATACTCGCCTGATAGCCATTGTTGTACGATAATTCCGCCAATGGTAGGTGATCATCCCAGTTCCTACCATGGTGGATGGCACATGCTCTTAACATGTCTTCTAATACTTGGTTCACCCTCTCTGTTTGCCCATCTGTCTGAGGGTGATAGGCGGAGCTCCTGATCAACATAGTACCCAATGCAGCATGTAGCTGCTCCCAAAAGCGAGATACAAATAATGCACCTCGATCTGAGACGATGGTCTTGGGTACCCCGTATAGGCATAGAATCTTTGCTATGTACAGCTCCTCATATTTGCCGGCATTGTAACGTGTATTCACCAGGATGAAGTGAGCCGTCTTGGTTAACTGATCAACGATTACCCAAATGGAATCATGTTTGTTGGCAGTTAGGGCAATCCTACAATGAAATCCATGCTCACGTCTTCCCATTTCCATGCCGGAATCTTCAGGGGTTGCAACAGCCCTGATTTCTTCATGTGATCAGCTTTCACTCGTCGGCACGTATCGCACTCGGATACGTACTTCGCTACCTCCTGCTTCATCTGTGTCCACCAAAATTTCTTTTTTAAATCCTGGTACATTTTGTTGCTGCCCGGATGAATGGAGTACTTAGACAAGTGAGCTTCATCGAGGATCTTTCTCCTCAGTTCCATGTCCCGGGATACGACTATGCGGTCATTGAACCACAGCGTCCCCTCATCATCCTTCCGGAAACATTTGATCTCTCCTTTGTCTATCCGTCTCCGGAGATGTGCCATGCCTTTATCATCTTTCTGAGCTGCCATGATGTCCTCCCTAATAGTAGGGATGAGGGCAAGGTTGTACAGCGATCCATAAGGTACCAAGTATAAACTCGGCTTTTCCTCCTCCACCGGTGTAATGGTGAGGTGATGGACATGTGATTTCCGACTCAGCGCGTCGGCAACCACATTTGCCTTGCTGGGGTGGTAATGGATCTCAATCTCATAATCTTTGATTAGCTCCAACCACCTCCTTTGCCTCATGTTCAGCTCCTTCTGGGTGAAAATATATTTCAAGCTCTTGTGGTCGGTGTAGAGATGCACCAGATTCCCCAGGAGATAGTGCCTCCACATTTTTAGCGCCAACACCATGGCAGCAAGCTCAAGATCATGAGTCAGATAATGCTGCTCATGGTTCCGAAGTTGGCGTGAGCCATATGCGACCACACGTCCTTCCTGCATCAACACGCAGCCGAGCCCAATACCAGACGCGTCACAATACACGTCGAAGGGCTTTGTTGTATCCGGCTGAGCTAAGACCGGGGCTGTGGTGAGATGCTTCACCAATGCTTGGAACGCTCCTTCACACGCCGTGTTCCAAACATATTTTGTCCCCTTCTTCAGCAATTCTGTCATCGGTTTAGCGAGCTTGGAGAAGCTTGGAATGAATCTCCGATAGTATCCCGCTAACCCGAGGAAGCTTCTGACTTCGTGAACTGAAGTGGGAGCTTTCCATTTCAGCACTTGCTCTATTTTGCTTGGGTCAACCGCAATGCCTTCCGCTGAGATGATATGTCCCAAGAATGGCACTTGGCTGATCCAAAACTCGCATTTACTGAACTTGGCGTAGAGCTTGTGGTCTCGCAATCGTTGAAGAACGATCAGCAAGTGTTCGGCATGTTCGGCTTCTGTCTTGGAATAAACCAAGATATCATCGATGAACACTACCACGAACTTGTCCAGCTCCGGCATGAACACTGAGTTCATGAGATACATGAAATGGGCTGGAGCATTTGTGAGACCAAAGGACATGACGAGATATTCATATAATCCATATCTCGCCGAGAAGTCCGTCTTCGGGATATCCCCCGCCCGGATCTTTATCTGGTGATATCCAGAGCGAAGGTTCATCTTGGAGAACACACTTGCACCCACAAGTTGATCAAACAATATGTCGATGCGGGGCAGTGGGTACTTATTCTTGATGGTGACGGCGTTGAGCGGCCGGTAGTCCACACACAGCCTTAAGGTTTCATCCTTCTTCTTCACGAACAGCGCCGAGCATCCCAAGGCGAGGAACTCGGCCTAATGAAACCCTTGCTCAACAGATCATTGAGCTGTTCTTTCAGTTCAGCCAGCTCATTTGGAGCCATTTTGTATGGTCTCCGTGATATGGGCGTAGTCCCAGGTGCAAGTTCAATCTTGAACTCGACATTCCGCTCAGGTGGCATGCCCGGAAGATCATCCGGAAACACGTCGAGATACTCCCGGACTACGGGGATGTCCTCCAACTTGAGAGCTTCAGTATTGTTGATCACTGAAACTCCCCGGACTGGATTATCTAATAAGAGGGATTGCAGACGGTGTAATGGGGAGTTGAGGTGAACCGTCCGTGATAGGGTTTCCAGGACAGCGCCATGGTAACTTAGCCATGACATTCCCAAGATTGCATCAATCTTCTGTCCTTCAAGGATAATCATAGTGGTGGGATATATCTTCCCACCTAAGCACAGTGGTGCTTTTGGAACCATCATCGTTGCTGAAATCTTTCCTCCCGGTGAGAAGATGATATAAGAACACTCGGTTGGAAAGGCTTCCAGCTGATGCTTAACCACATATGATGCGCTTATAAAGTTGTGGGTTGCACCAGAATCAAAAAGTATGATGATGGCTTGATGGTTGAGAGTAAACGTACCCGCCAGCACGTTGTCTCCCTCTGGGGCGTCCTCATTGTCGAGGTTGCGAATGCCCCCAGTCCGCTGACCAACCTTTTTCACCGGAGGTCGGCCTCGAGCACTGCCCTGGAACTGGGCTTGCCCGCTGCTCTGCTGCCCCTAGGGACAGTCCTTCGCGAAGTGACCCGCCTGGCCACACGTGAAGCAGGTGAATCGGGGCGGTCCCCCGCTGATCGGTGGACGGAATCCCGGGGCGCGTTGTGGCGTTGGAAATGCCCGGGGTACCGTCTGCTGCTGCGGCTGCTGTCTTGGTGGTGGCATCGGCGGACGGAACGGAGGTGACTGAAACGAACGTCCCCCGAACCGCTGAGGTCGCGCCGGTGGATGCCACTGCTGCCCGGATGGTGTCCGATACACCATACGGTACTTCTGAGGAGCGCCACCACCACTGCTGGGCGGAGCACTGCACTTCCTCTGCTCAGCTGCCAACTCCCGCTGAGCGTCTTCTTGCATAATCGCGGGATTGACTAAGTCATTGAAGGTGCCGCGATTTCACTGAACGAGATGTGTCTTCATCTCGGGGTGTAACCCCCGATAGAAGTGCTCCCGCTTTTTCTCCTCGGTGGAGATGTAGTCTGATGCATATTGCGCCAGATGGTTGAAGGCACGGGAGTAGTCATGGGCACTCCTCCCGCGCTGCTTCAGCTCCAAGAATTCTTGGAACTTCCTCTGTCAGAATGATCAGTTTCTACCTATTCCAAGTTTTGATCTGGTTTTGGGCATTTTCATGACTCAAGCTGAACACCAAAGTTAAAGTTAACTTCAGTATATTTCCAACGAGTACTCATTTGCCCCCAGATCAGCTTTGGTTAAAAAGTTATGCTAATTCAAAGTCAGCAGAATTTCTGGAAGAATTTTAACAGCACCTCCCTTGAGAAGTTGCTGTTTTCAACTCTGGTTTCCACTGAATTCTGTGCTGAAATTTCAGAAACTTTGAATTGCAAAGATGTCACACATCTTCTACTCTTTCTAAGGAGGTATCATATGAAAATTTTTGGTTTTTCTGCTGGGAGTTATCATTGAAAAACCGAACAGTCCAGAGAATGTTTCACTCTGCCCTGGTTCTGGACAGTTTACATTTCTCTGGGAATTAAGCCATCTTAAGGTGTGTTTCAGCTCTGGAAGTCTACAACAAAGTTGTAGAGTACTCAAGTACCTTCCCAGAACTATATTCCACACCTCCCTCGGCTAAAAGACCTGTGAGTTGTGCTCCGTTGAAGTTCAGCAACCTTGCTGCCCAAAACAGAGCACTCTGTTTTTCATCCCTTTGGCTATCCTGCTCCACTATCCCATTCTTATACCCAACTAGGGTCCTAAATGTTGAACCTAGTGATTTTAATTCCTTGTTATCGTTATTTTTCATGCATATGCCTACAATATCTCGGTACTATGTTCCTCACAAAAGAAAATCCAAACCGGATCATACCGGCATATACGTCTCAAGTGTGGCACTAAACAGTCTCTCGCACACGTTTTCTACACGGATACATACGTGGTTAGTACCTGCAGAAGACCACACAATAGTGATGCACTCAAAGGTTTTGTTTCCATTTCAGGCAGTACCATATTTGAAAGTAAATACAAGCGCCCGTATCATTTCCATACGGCCGTCCTTGAGTTAAGTCACGTCTCAAGGTACGTGATCGTGTTTCAACACCACACGACGGGGAACCCAAGTATGTCATGAACGGGTCGTCACGGTTGGGAATGTTATCAACCTAACAGATACCACCTACTGCCCTGCAGGGCACGCCGATGGCAAGCGCTGCGTATGTCCTCCTGCGCTATTTCCAGACGAACATACTCTCGCGTTACTGACCACGCGATGGGGTCTCCACTTACTTGCCTAATGCACGCTAGGGATCAGTGTTTCATATGAACTCAGGGACATGAAGAGTCCAAGAGTTTCATATTGACGTCTCACACCAAGCTGTGAGACAAATCCCTGAACCACATTCCTCGTCAGGGGGAGCTAACCGAAATTGAACCGCTTTCGGTGGCGTTCCTTACCAAACCTACCAGAGCGTAGGTGCGTCGTTACAATAATTGAAATTCAGAATTAGAACACATAGGTTAGTCTTTGTCACTTTAAATATCTATGCTACTATAGTCCTTACTTGGGCAAACTACCGATTCCTCACCGTAAACCTAAGTTTTCCCATAATACAGTCCTTAAGTACTGTGCTATCCCCAATGCAGCTCTGATACCAGGCTGTGGCGGACCGGAATCCGCTCATACAGGATCGCAGAGGGTGGTGCCGCGCAATGCGACACCCGACAGCACACGTCATAAGGACACATTATATTACATGGGAAAACGAACTGAATGTACAAAGTAGTACACTTCTCAGTTACAAACTAGGGTCTTTTATTACACAGCGGAAGTTTCTTTTGTACAACTTACGCCCGCCTATCTAGCAAAAGTCGGTTGCCCAGCCCTAGGGCAACCCACACTAGCTGCACGTCTCAGCTCAGCGCGGCGTGTACGGCTCCCACTCAGCCGTGGTCCCCGACGGAGGGTAACCCTCGCCGGTGGACTCGTACTCCGAGTCCGTGGGTGGCTCCTCACCTGAAAAACACTTAAGCAGCAACCGTGAGCACGAAGGCTCAGCAAGGCTTAACCGACTCACCTAAGCATGAAACTCTACATGAGGTGTACCATGACATAGGATAGCAATGTTGCAGCAAATGGACATGCCTACAAGTTCATCCTTAGTTCATCTTTTAGCAACAAGTTAACGGTTCATGAAGCTGAAATTTAGTGAGCAATATTTGGTGGCACACATGTAGCAATACAACTATATCATAACAGCAATATTGAAGCATAACATTTCATTCATTAGTCTACGTTACGACGCAGTGAACAAGCAGTACTCGTCACCGTGAGGAACGGCGAATCGACTCGATATACACCTGCAGGGAAACCCAAAGAGGACGTCACGTACGCCCACCTGTGGAGCTGCACAGCAAGCTCACTCGATGTCGTACGGGACAACCTTTCACCCAACAGCCCAAACGTCGAACAGGTCGCACCGAAACGAGCAGGAGGTTCCCCACACGGAGCATCTCTCTATGCCCGTTGGCAGATTTCCACCTTGATGCCCTCAACCTACACCTATAAATCGGTGTGCTATGCCTCGACGCCTGGAGGTTTAGGCTACATCGGTTTATCGGGGCCCATATATCCGATATGCCTTCGGTACGTTCAATACTTGTTCAGCAGGGCCGCACACGGATCGGTTCTCAATCGACACGGGCAGGGCTGCACACACAAGACTTCCTCTTGCTGCGCCCTAGTCCCTGCCTAGTCTCATTTTCATTACTAAAGTGATCTCCCGTCACTCGAACCAAACCCGTGTGTCCCAACCTATCTCGCGAGTAGATTCCAGCTACTCGACTTGTACCGAATTCCTATGAAATTATTAAGCATAGCCTGTCTACTCGAGATCTTAGACACTACCCTCACTCTTATGGAAAAATTCTGGTCATGCAAGTGGGGTTTCATCCATCCTATACCTAATGCACAATCATACTTCACATGACACATGTAAACAAATTAAAACTTATAAAAAGGTTAATGCAAACCGGGGCTTGCCTTGTTGCTGCTGGTCAGTAGTTAGCTCTTCTTCCGGAAGGAGGAAGTCCAGCACTTCCGGAGTCTCTTCAGTGACTACACGTCTAATGAAATACGACATGTAAATTTAAACGCAATGTGTAAACTTGAATACTTAACTATTAATAACTCTAGCTAGCCCTCCCCTTTGGTTCTGAAATTTTTATGGTGGCTTGGTAGGGTCCTAACTAGAGTCTTGACCAAGTCTCATTTGAAGCAAAGTTCATTTGAACCTTGTACAAATAACAGCCCATTTGGTCAATATTTGAACCTCTAAATAATTCCAGGGGTTTTCATGGCTCCAACCATTACTTTCTGGAAACTAGAATTTAGGATGGTTCTAATGGAATTGGTTTCATGTCATTTGAAGAATTCTACTGAAAGTTATGTCCTAATTAAGATTGGAGAAAAATCTGAAAAATGTTTCTGTACATTTTTCTATTTTCTCAGGGCAGTTCTCTTAATCACCCCATTAGGGTAAATAAATTAACTTGGATGAGTCTGAAAATTTTACTGGGATTCAGGGATTTTCCAATGAACCTCTCAGCCAAATTTCAGAATTTTTCATAAAGTAGTTTTCCAGATAAAATTCCCAACAGTTTAAACTTTACGGATTTAATTCTGTAAAACTATTCACTTTCATGAGCTGATTTTAGTATTTCTGGAACGTACTCAGAATTCTGAGTTCAGCAAAATTTGGTTCATCGAATTTGGAGTTTCCTAGCCAAAGTTCTATTCATTTGAAAATTGAACTAAAACTGGAAATTCCAAAAATGTTTAAATCCTGCGCGTGGGTCCATCGCACACGTGTCGACCGCTGGAGCCGAGCCACACGGGGACACAGACTCCTTCCTGCGCGGCCACACTGGATCCTGGACCACAGAGAATCCCGCCCATTTATCTCCAGCCGCTGACGAGTGGGGCCTCCCCCCTTCGTCTTCCTCCGGCCACCCGCGCGTCCCCGCCGCCGAGCTCGCCGGAGCTCTCGCCGGAGAGAGGTTCCGGCCTTCAGAACTTGCTGATTCTCGCCGCCACTGCACATTCTTGTGCGAGGAACACGTTGCCGGCCTTACCTCGGATCGAGGGTGGCCGGGAACCTCGGTGCAACGGCGACAGTAGCTGTGGTAACCTCGGCGGCGTCGCTAGGGCACTTTACTGCCCCAACCTTGCTCTGGTTAGCTCCTACAGCATCGCCATGACCTAGGGAGCAACGTACAGGGCTCTGATCTCGCGAGAAACGTCGGCAAGTAGGGGCTCACCGTGCGACCTAGGGCGATTTCAGGGAAAACTGGAAAAACTCGAAGAACTGAGGGTTTCTTCGATGGTTCTTCCTAGTTCTTGATCCCACGTGCCTGCACGGATGTCTACAACTGGGTTTCTAGGTATGAGGAGGAGTGGTTCGGTGTGTGAGGCGAATTTGCCGATTTACCCGAACCGGGCTATATCACATGCTCTCGCAAGAACTGAAATTCCAGCCAGCACGGTCCATGACACGCTGCCGGCGTGGTTGTGAAGCGAGAAGGGTTACTGGCGCACCTTTTTGCTTTTTCAACATGATGGGAGAGGCTCTGTGGTGGCCGGGCGACGTGATCTTGTCGCGGCGGCTTTCTTCAGCGCTGTGGAGGAAGATCGGCTCGACGCCGACGTCCCGACGGAGCTAGCGCCCGGTTCTTGCTTCTGCCACGCTAAAGGATGTCCAGCGGTGCTGTGGGGAAGCTTAGCGCGTCGTGCCACGGAGTGGAGCAGCCGGGCGGCGGTGAACCGACGGCGCGCCTCTGTGCGGTCGCGTTTATCACCGAGGACACACGGGGATCGTTCAGCGTCGGCTATGAGACGGTGTGGACGCTGTGCTCTTGGTGGAGACGGTAAAAACGGGGAAACATCAATCCCCTAAGCAGCTCGGGAGGTGCTTCCGGTCTTCGGTCGTCCGTGCGGTGGAAGCCCATGGGAGAAAGCAGCTCGCTCGGGTGTGAACTGTGGAACCGGTTGACTTAAGCAGTAAGTTTCTTCCCTCCCTTCTCACTGACAATTGGGGCCCACAGCTCCCATCTGCCCAAAAAGATCACCAAATTTTTGGCAAATGAGTAATTCAAATGTTTGAAGTCTCAAACTGAGCTACATTTGTATGATTGGAGAAGTTTCCCTCAAATTCAAATGTATATTGGAATTCTTGGCATATTTGGATCCTTTTTGGAAAAATGGGTACCAAATCTTTTCAAAAATTCTTGAAACTTTGCCTCCCCACTAATTTGGACCTGAGGAATCCAATTATGCACTTTGATCCTTGTTTTAGCTGCTGCAACCATGAGTTTGAATGCAAAAGTTTTGAATCACCCTCTCATGTGTCATCCTATGTGTAGAAAGTTTGAACTAATACCCTCTTGATGGAGGTTACTTGCTCTTCAAAATTCTTCACAAGATATTCACCACAAAACTGTGGTGTTGTGAGGTGATGAAAAGTTTTTTGCAAGTCCCTTTTCTTGGGCTTTTACACTGTGCGCGGGGGTACCCGGTACTGAGGGTACCGACACAATTTCCCCAAATTTTCCCCACACTTGGGGAATTCCCCCCACATTGCTGCCGCACCAAATCAATTGGGGAGAAGTTTGTTAGGATTTTGCTCCAATTAGAGTAGGTTTCTCCCCCCGCTTATAAATAGAACTCAAACCCCCCCCTTTGGCCGCAACCCATTTCTTTTTCCCCCCTCCCAAGTCGGCGACTTGGAGGCCCTAGCCCCCAACTCGCCGAGTTGGACCCCCCTCGCCAGAGTTCAGTCGCTGGTGGGCCCCACCGGTGAGCCCGCCGACGAGCCCCATCATGCCTCGCCGTCGCCGGAAAAGAGCCGACGGTCTGTCCTGCCCTAATCTTCCATAGAAAAATTCCGAGCTGCTGCCATTGCTAGGAGGAGGGCCCTGCCACAAAAGGGAAGTGAGGTAGGTCTTCGTTACCCATCTTACGACATCATCGCTGTTTCTACGCATCCGTTTTCTTCGCTCCCTTCGAACAGAAACTTTTTCATGTGGACAGATCACGTTTCGATCGGTTTTTCAGTGGAATTGATCTAGATCTTTAGTCAAGATCATCACCACGTCCACACTTCATCCCAGCACCCTTGTTCATCATAAAACCCCACGAAAGGCCGTTAAAACATGCAAAACACGTACAAATTGGATTAATAAAACAGCACCATAGGATTTGTATTCATCCACCCCATTGCATCTTGAGTAAAGTTTGTGCATGATTATTGATTGCTGTAAATTTTTATGTGCGTGATCGTGATTATAAGAACAAGCTCAAGAGGCCATCTACGAGGAACTACAGCACCAAGACGTCGAGACCCTCGAACAATAAGAACCACGGGAGCAAGGCAAGTGCCCCTTGACCATATTGATCCCATGTTTTGATTTGTTTGCGAAAACGTGTATGCTTGAGTCAACTTGATGGGACACCCTTTTATAGGAGTTTACTAGTTTTGTTAAACCATCCTTGTCGCTGGGAAAGTTGATGAGTCGGGTATGGTCGTTTTTCCTTTTTGCTTCGCTTAATTTACAGGATACGGGAAGCTGAATTAAAACATGATTAGCTACTGCACTCGTATGAATAATGATGATGAGAACTTGATGATGTTAATGAGCATGGAAATCGGGGAGATCTAGGCAAGATTGGTTCGTGGATGTTGCTGAATGAGATGGTGGTTTACTTGCCGTAGATCTAAGGACCGGTTCATGCCAGCACATGCCAGGAAAACAGTGCCACCACAAGGCAAAATATGGGTGCGGCTTAGCTGACTAATTAGGTCTGTTTCTATCTTGTTATGGACCGTGGATGGTGCGGGGAATGGGAGTCGAGAGGGACTGCCCTGGGAACTGCATGGCACAAGAGGGGGCCCGTGGGTGGGAGAATGGTGATTCGAGCCTGCCGGTGAAACCTCAGTGAGTCCATATATCTAGTAGGCCCTTTGTAAAGGCTATTTTGTGATCTCTTGGCCATACGCCGGCGGTTGTGTACTGGTATAATGGAGGTTTTGCAGTCGCCGACGGGTGACAAAATCACAAACTTGTGGGTAAAATGATACCTCCTCTGCAGAGTATAAAACTATCATGATAGTCGTGCTTCCGGTCACAAGCACCTGGCCAACTCACATGATTAGAGGGGAAACATGGGATGGATGTTCGATATGGTTGTGGTATGGTCATTGGGATTGTTTTTGGGACTGTTTCGAGTCATGAAAACGAGTTTGGCTTTGGCCATATGAATATGAGATGGTTATGAATATTTTATGAGCATGAGATGAACTTGAGAAAGATTAATGGCTGGATGAGACTTGATAAATGGTGAATTATGATGAAAGAATGTTGCTGTTTTACTTGGTCATATTGGGATTAAACTCACCTAGACTTAGTTGCTGTTTTTATCATGTTTGTGAAATAAAATTTGCTTGCAGCAATGAGCCTTTTTAATTCCATACCTTATTGTAAACTACATGTCATACTTTTCCCGCACTTGTTGAGTACGACATGTACTCACCCTTGCATTATCACATAAACATCAACAACAGGAGAAGAGTACTTCGAGGACCATATGGAGTACTAGGCGTGCGAACTATCGTCAACATGCCTGTGGAGTTGAAGTTGGAGCCTGCTGCCTTTATTGATATTCCGCTGTCGTTTATGGACTTTCGCTGCAAGAATAAGATAGACTATCATGAGTGAGACAATTAGTCGATGTAATAAAGTACTTAAACACTACTTATTCGTGGTTATATTCTGAATTCAGTTTGTGGATTACATGTGTATGTGTGATGAACATCCTGGGCACATATATGCATTAACTTGGTTCTGTTTTTGGAACCGGGTGTCACAGATTGGTATCAGAGCCACGTTGACCATAGGACGCAAGACTAGGTAGAATGGACACTCTAAAACACATAGGAACACCCCTCTAAACTGCTATTTTTGAAAATTGCTTGCTGCTGCACTTTTCTTGTCAAGTCAGCCACCGCAAGGTGCTATTTTCAGCCCCTCTTTTCTCTTCTTTTGGACAACAACACTTTTGCTTTCTTGCTTCATAGCTTCTGAAGTTTTGAAGTATTTTCTTCCTTCTCTAAAGTTTCTCATGTCCTATTTATAGATGCTGGTGATCAGGAGCACGCCATGCATAAGTGCTCGTTCACCACCACGTGGGAGTCCACTTAACCCCGTTGAGGTGTCCGATGCACCATATTGGGAGGAGGTGAAGATGAAACCTCATGATGAAGATGAAGTCAATAGCTATATGCATGAGGAAGAGGACCCGGAAGAGGTGGAACCATTCGAAGACGACATGGAAGATGATCCATAAGAACGGCATTGGTACGCACCTCAGGAGGAGTTTCACGCGGGCTTACACCCCGTGGAGCCTCATGAAGCTATGATGGGAGAAGATGAACCCGAGGAGGAGCCACCCCTTGCTGAGGCCAATAGTGAAGGTGATGAATGGGCCAATCATTCAGATCAAGAATTTTGGTCCGATGGAATGGGAGGAGGACACACATCCAGGGAGCTCAAGAATTTCTGGATTACTGCAGCTTATACCCGGAGTATCTCATCAAGAAAGCCCCTCGTCTCGGTCATGAAGAGTGGAAGGCTGACGTAACCATCCTATATAACGGTAGGGTTGTCACTGGCACTTCACACTCACATGGAGAGCTACAAGGGCAGAAGCTATTGATGACGCTGCATGGGAAGCACTCACCGGACTGTGCTACGCCTTCCATGAGCAGCTTGAGGGTACCACTTTTGAGCTGCACCCGTGTCGGAAGAGTGGCACAAGGGAGATCATTGGACCCCATGTAACCGCCCTTTCCAACCCACAAGCTGCTGACAAGTCACAAAGGTTGCTCGTGGAATTAGGAAACCGCTATGCAAGCGCACAAGAAGAGATCCATTACCTCCGCAAGAAGATGTATTTGCTGGAGAAAAAGGAGGAGACTCGTGCCAACGCAGGAACAAATGGAGCACCAGCGTCATCTATCCCTACATGGACTGCCGACTCACCATGGCATGCGCCCATGTATGGACCACCCTCGTCACACGGCGAGAACAGCACCGGTTCTCACGATTAAGTTTAGGTTTCCCCTTGAATAAGCTGTAATATGAACACTTAGATCGTAGTAGCTAGAATAAGAGTGTGGTGCTGAACTTTTATGATGATTGCTTGTGTTTGTGTGCTTCATGTGAGTTGTGGGACGCTTCGGCAAATGTCTATATCCACACATAGTAGAGAGATGTGAGATGCTTCGGCACATGTTCATATCCTCATATAGGCTGAAATTAATAAAGGAGTTGCTTAGTCTCATACACCTTGATGCATATAGTTAGGAAATCTCTTCTTTCAATTCTGAATTCTATTCCAAGAGTAATCTAAAAATAAGTGGGGTAGACTTTCTTGCCAACCTTATTGTCTTGGATTCCCAACGGATTGATATAATACTTGGAATGGATTGGTTATGCAAGCACACCGGAGTGATTCAATGTGCTGAGAGGAGCGTGCAGTTGACAAATGAGCACGGTACTCGTATTGAGTTCGAGTCACCCCAACCGGCAACCGAGAAGGCAGAGTTGAACCACATCGAAGAATCAACATTGGAAAGCATTCCGGTGGTTTAAGAATTTTCAGATGTGTTCCCGGAAGAGCTTCCAGGTATGCCACCTGACCGGGACATTGAATTTGCCATTGATTTAGTACCAGGAACTGCACCTATAGCGAAAAGGCCGTATAGGATGCCCGCTAATGAACTAGTGGATCTTAATAAGCAAATTCAGGAGCAGCTAGAAAAGGGCTTTATATGCCCAAGCTCGTCACCATGGGGAGCCCCCGTGCTCTTCGTAGACAAGAAGGATGGGACCCAAAGGATGTGTGTGGATTATGGGTCTCTCAATGAGGTGACGATCAAGAATAAATACCCGCTGCCCCGTATAGAGGACTGTTCGACCAAATGAAAGGTGCCCGAATTTTCTCCAAGATTGATCTTCGGTCGGGATACTTCCAGCTGAAGATTAAGTCCTCCGACATACCCAAGACTGCATTTCAAACACGGTATGGTTCGTATGAATATACCGTTATGTCTTTTGGGTTAACGAATGCACCCACATACTTTATGTACCTCATGAATAAGGTCTTCATGGAGTACTTGGACAAGTTCGTCATGGTTTTCATTGACGATATCATGGTGTATTCAAAAAGCGAGGAAGAACATGAAGAACATTTGAGATTGACATTGAAGAAACTGCGAGAGCATCAATTGTATGCCAAGTTCAGCAAGTGTCAATTTTGGCTAAAGGAGATATCATTCCTAGGCCACATCATCTCCGAGAGAGGAGTATCAGTTGATCCCGGAAAAGTGGGAGATGTTCTGAAGTGGAACCAACCGCAGAATGTGAGAGATATTTGGAGTTTCCTTGGGATGGCTGGATACTACCGACGGTTCATCAAGGATTTCTCCAAAATAGCAAAGCCTATGACTGAATTGCTAATGAAGGGAAAAACATTTTAGTGGACACCAGTGTGCCAAGAAAGCTTTGAGGAGCTTAAGAAAAGACTAACCACAGCACCGGTTTTGGTATTGCCGGACGTGAGCAAGAGTTCCGATATATATTGTGACACATCAAGACAAGGGCTTGGATGTGTGCTCATACAAGAAGGACAAGTGGTAGCCTATGCGTTGAGACAACTAAAGAAACACGAGCTGAATTACCCCACACATAACTTGGAACTTGCAGCCGTGGTACATGCCTTGAAGATTTGGAGGCATTATATCCTTGGCCACCGATGTGAGATCTATAACGATCACAAAAGCCTCAAGTATATATTCACGCAAATGGATCTGAATTTGAGGCAATGTCTATGGTTGAAACTCATCAAGGATTATGATGTTGGAATCAATTATCACCCTGGAAAGGCCAATGTAGTAGCTGATGCGTTGAGCCAAAAGGGAGCATGTCACCAACTCACGGTTCGGGAGCTACCACCCGAGCTATGCAAGGAGCTCGAACGGTTACATCTCGGGTTCCTGAACGAGATGGAAGTGATAGAACTCAACTCTTTGCTGGAACAAGAGATACGAGATGGCCAAGCAACGGATGAGGAAATCAAGGAAAGAATCCGACAAGGCATAGAAAAGGATTTCAAGGAAGACGAGAAGGGCACGCTTTGGTTAGGGAAAAGGATTTGTGTGCGTAACGTGAAGCACATCCGCGACACGATATTAAAGGAGGCACATGACTCACCTTATTCCATACATCCCGGCTGTACAAAGATGTACAAGGACCTGAAAACTTGCTATTGGTGGGATGGTATGAAAAGGGACATAGCTGAATATGTTGCCTTATGCGACACGTGCCAAAGGGTGAAGGCCGAACATCAAAGACCCGCTGGACTGTTGCAGCCATCGAAAGTACCCCAGTGGAAGTGGGAAGACATCAGCATGGATTTCATTGTCGGATTGCCACGTACTCGTTCGGGTTATGACTCCATTTGGGTTATTGTGGACCGATTGATGAAAACAGCCAATTTCCTTCCTGTTAGAACCACGTACCGTGTCGCAGAACTAGCCGAGCTGTATACGGAGCAAATCATGTGTCACCTTGGAGTTCCGAAGAGGATAGTTTCAGATCGGGGTTCTCAATTTACCTCTAGGTTCTGGAAGAAGCTGCATGAAGCCATGGGTACACGGCTGAATTTCAGCTCCGCTTATCACCCACAAACTGACGGGCAAATTGAGAGGACAAATCAAATTTTGGAACACATGTTGAGAGCTTGCGCCTTGAAAGGCGCAGTTGGGATAGGAGCTTGCCGTATGATGAATTCTCATACAACAACAGCTATCAAGCCAGCTTGAAGATGTCACCTTTCGAAGCATTGTATGGTAGACGGTGTAGAACGCCGCTGTTCTGGAATGAGACCGGAGAGAGCCAAGTGTTTGGACCCGAAGTGCTGCAAGACGCCGAAAAGCAAATCCAAACGATACGAGAAAATTTGAAGGCTGCTCAGTCACGACAAAAAGGTTATGCGGACAATAGGCGAAGAAGATTGACCTTCAAAGTAGGAGACTTCGTATACCTTAAGGTATCGCCTATCCGAGGCCAACGACGGTTCAACGTCAAGGGCAAATTAGCACCTCGCTACATCAGGCCATTTAAGATTTTGGGCAAGCGAGGAGAAGTAGCCTATCAACTAGAGCTGCCAATGCACCTCTCCGACGTACACGACGTGTTTCACATATCCCAACTCAAGAAGTGCTTAAGAGTACCGGAAGAACAAGTACCGATGGATGAGCTCGAGCTTCAAGAGGATCTGATCTATGTGGAGCACCCCGACCAAATTTTGGACGTGAAGGAAAGGGTCACGAGGAACAAAGTGATCCGTTGGTGCAAGGTACAGTGGAGCCATCACAAGGAAGCCGAAACTACATGGGAGCGTGAGGAAGACCTCAAGGCAGAATTCCCTCATCTATTCTCTACTCTATCGAATCTCGAGGGCGAGATTCAGTTTAAGGGGGTAGGTTTGTAACACCCTCAAATTCATTTCCATGCATTGCATACATTTTTCATATAGAGAAACATTATAAAAGAAGTAGAAATGGAGGAAGGGACCATAGAAATGGAGAAAGAATCATAAAAATGATGGGGAATGGGAAAAATATAGCTGAAATGAGCCAATTCCAATTTTTCGAAGTGCGCTGTCGACACTTCCCCTGGCCTCGCTGGACACGTGGCGCCCTTGAAGCTCACCTCTGCGGAGGGGGTTGAGGTCCGGCACTGCTGCCCACGTGGCAGGCCCCAGGCTCGCCTCTGAGGAGAGGGAGACCCGGCCCCGCTGGACACGTGGCGCCCTCGGAGCTCACCCATGCGAAGAGGGCGAGGCCCGGCACTGCTGGCCACGTGGCAGGCCCGGGGCTCGCCTCTGAGGAGAAGGGAGGCCCGACCCCGCTGGACACGTGGCGCCTTCAGAGCTCACCCCTGCGGAGGGGGCGAGGTCCTTAGGCGGTTTTTCTCCTGTGCACGGGGGTACCCGGTACTGAGGGTACCGACACAATTTCCCAAAATTTTCCCCACATTGCTGCCGCACCAAATAAATTGGGGAGAAGTTTGTTAGGATTTTGCTCCAATTAGAGTAGGATTCTTTCCCCCCTTATAAATAGAACCCAAACCCCCCCCCCTTTGGCCGCAACCCCTTTCTTTTTACCCCTCTCAAGTCGGCGACTTGTAGGCCCTAGCCCCCAACTCGCCGAGTTGGACCCCCACTCGCCTGAGTTCAGTCGCCGGTGAGCCCCACCGGTGAGCCCACCGACGAGCCCCGTCACGCCTCGCTGTCGTCGGAAAAGAGCCGACGATCTGTTCTGCCCTAATCTTCCATAGAAAAATTCCCCGCTGCTGCCATTGCCAGGAGGAGGGCCCTGCCACAAAAGGGAAGTGAGGTAGGTCTTCGTTACCCATCTTACGACGTCGTCGCTGTTTCTACGCATCCGTTTTCTTCGCTCCCTTCGAACAGAAACTTTTTCATGTGGACAGATCACGTTTCGATCAGTTTTTGACGGTGGAATTGATCTAGATCTTGAGTCAAGATCATCACCACATCCACACTTCATCCCAGCACCCTTGCATCATAAAACCCCACGAAAGACCGTTAAAACATGCAAAAACACGTACAAACTGGGTTAATAAAACAGCACCATAGGATTTGCATTCATCCACCTCATTGCATCTTGAGTAAAGTTTGTGCATGATGATTGATTGCTGTAAATTTTGTATGTGCATGATCGTGAGTAGAAGAATAAGCTCAAGAGGCCATCTACGAGGAACTACAGCACCAAGACTTCGAGACCCTCGAACAACAAGAACCACAGGAGCAAGGCAAGTGCCCCTTGACCATATTGATCCCATGTTTTGAAACTGTTTTGTTTGCGAAAACGTGTATGCTTGAGTCAACTTGATGGGACACCCTTTTATAGGAGTTTACTAGTTTTGTTAAACCATCCTTGTCGCCAGGAAAGTTGATGCGTCGGGTATGGTCGTTTTCCTTTTAGCTTCGCTTAATTTACGGGATACGGGAAGATGAAAACGTGGTTAGCTACTGCACTCATATGAATAATGATGATGAGAACTTGATGATGTTAATGAGCATGGAAATCGGGGAGATCTAGGCAAGATTGGTTCGTGGATGTTGCTGAATGAGATGGTGGTTTACTTACCGTAGATCAACGGCTCCGGCGTATCCTCAACTTCAGTCACTATATTAAATGTAGCAAAATATATGCAAAGTGCTAAGGAATTATAAGAAGTAAACTTCTACTCATAGGCACTGCTATTTATGTTCCTTAATTGGCTTTGGGATTTTTCCAGTGGATACTACATCCTATAAAGATGATCTGAGCAAAATTTGGAGAAATTTCATTGTACCTTGTGGTCTCCAAAATTCCAACAAGTACAAGGCTTCTCTGATTTTGAGCCCAAATCTGGAGTTTTGACATGTCTAACAGTGAAAGATATAATTAGGGTAGGTCTCCATGGTTCTAACAAAATTTGATTCACCATTCTTGGAGCTACCAACAAGGAGATATGGGTTTTTCAAGTTTGGGTAAAAATCTAAAAATGTCTCTGTTCATTTTTCCCATTTTTCGGAGACATAAAGGATTGGCACCACATTTGGCCAAGCAAATGAGATCCTATGCCTCTGAAATTTTTACAGGAGTTCAAGGATATTTGGAAGAATGTCCTGCCCGAATTTGGGAATTTTCCAATAAATAGAACTCCTGTAATAATGCCTACAAGATTTTCCTTAAATGAATTAATGAGCCAAATCCAGGGATTTTCATAACTTTGCACCCCTGGATGTACTCTCTGAGATGAATCCAACAAAATTTGTTTGACAATTTTTGGACATTCCTACACAAAGTTATAGCTCTTCAAAGTTTGAGATGAAATAGGAAAATCATGGAAATGTTTAAACGCTGCTGGCAAGCTCCACACGTCAGCACTCTCTTCAACCTCACGCCAAACAGATGACCCGGCGGCGCCCTCCAGCGAGGGTCGCCAGAACGGCCTTCCCGGCCGCCTCCCGCCCTCCTAGTTGCCACCCCCCACCCATTTTCCAGGATGCTGAACCCATCTAGAGGGTCACCGACGGCCGAAGCTCACCGGAAAACAGTGCGCATCGGCCACAGTCCTTGCTAGGGTTCCGGCGAGGTTGCGGCGGCTCATTTCTTCACCAAATGATCGGATCTCGAGCTCTAGAGAAACAGGAGAAGGTGTAGAACATGGACATGGAGTCTAAACAGGCAGTGGAGCACACGGTGTGATAGGTAGTGAGGAAGCTTTGTGAAAAGTTTGAAGCCTTAACAACCTGGATTAACAACGAATTTTGCAAATCTTTACCTCGGGGTCGAGTTGCGCCGCCCGGGGGAAAATTTCCAAATTCTCCTCCGAGGAGTCACTGCTTGGGCTGAGTTTTGGGGGTGAGCTGCTCAGTTCACGGGTGCACCGAGGGAGTGGCTCACTTGAGCTTGATCTTCCTCAGTTCGGGCTGTCCACAGTGACCGAAAGTGGAAACCTTCGGTGTTCATTGCGGCACAGCTACAACTCCGGAAATTTTGAGTTCCAACGGGCAGAGACCCAAGGAGTAGGGATGGTGGATGTCTAGAGCACGTATTGGTGTTGCTTTTTGCTGTGTAAAGCTCGAGCAACCGAGCTCGGTTTGCTATGGCGCGATTGGGAGAAACCGAGCGGCTTTGTTCTTCACGAGGCAAACAAGCGAGGGCGAGAGCGAGTGGAGTAAGCGAATTAGCTTCGGTGCACGCTCTGTGGTGATCAGGCCGAGCAAAAGATCATGTAGCAGGAGGTGGCACCAAGAGATAATCGGCCAAGGTCGGCTGCGGCGCGCTGTTGCACGCGTGCGCACCCAAGAGAAACAAAAACAGAGTCGGTTTGTAAAGAGTGGCTGACAGATGGGTCGCACCCCCTCATTTCTTAATCAAATTTTTTCCCACAGCTACTGACAATTAAAAGATTTGCTTCACCTCAAAGTCATGGTTTGAAATCTTTGAATTTAAATGATTTGAATTCTAGTGTGGAATTTGAACTGATCATTGGTTATTTGAATTTGAATTGGAATTTGAATTCTCTCTTTGCATTGTTCCAAAAACATAGCAAACCAACTCAAATATTTCTGAATTTTGGCATGGCTGCTAATTAAAATGTGGAGAACACATTTTTGGAACCAAATTTGCAAATTGAGGAAGTTGGGATTTGAAACTGAAATTCAAATTCAGGTTCGAGGGCTTCCTCTTTTAATCCCAAACAAATATTAGAACCCCTCCAAATGAGCTGAAATTTGGGAGGTTGAATATTTGACATATGAAGATCCAAGTTATGAATTCGGATCTCATTGTTTGGAATTTTTTGGGAAGTTTGAATTTCACTTTGAACTCACACAGTTATAGTTAGAAGTTTTAATTCCCCTTATTTTTCCTAAGTTTAAACGTGCTGAAATCTTTGTTAGCACTTTTGGGGATTTTACAGTAAGAATGAGCTCCCGTAAGAGTCTTTTGAGGTGGGTGTATGTGTCGTGTATTCCAGGTTGTTATTGATTCAAATCACCGTCTCTCGCGGTTATGGACCGGGCATACATGTTCACTGCACCGTGACGTAGTAACTTAAGAGAACTGAATCATATCAATTATGCTTGTTGCTTAATTATTGTATTGGAATCATGAATGCATCAGAGTTAGTGAAAACTAAATTTATATTCCACCTTAGGCCAGCAACATCGGAATAAAAGTTTCTTGTTTGATTGTGGACTTCCGGTGTTGTGCTGCATGAGGCCTATTAAATTGCTGCTATAAGAATTTAAACATAAGGATCAACGATTAGACAAGCTCTGTTAGGCAAATTCGTTTTCCTATGTTATTAAACCCTTGCATGTAGAGTTACATGTTTAGGAAAGTCGGTTAAGCCTTGCTGAGCCATTGTGCTCACGGTTGCATTCTTAGTTGTTTTTATAGGTAGCATGATTCATTCTAGGATGACGGTTGTTCGGTGAGACATCAAACCCCACGGTTCATATAACTCACCGGAAACCATTGCCGCTGCCTTAGACTCTTATGAAGCTAGTGGGAAGTGTCCCCGGACTGGATGGCTTCTCTTCGGCATAGCTAGGATCGAGAGTGCGTATGTATAAAGTTTTATCCCGCTGCGAATGTACTACTGTACATTATGTTGTAAACATTACTTTGTTAAGAAATAAAAGGACTTTGTATGTTTTATATTGTCTTTTCATGTATGCTGTTTGGTGTCGCATATCACGACACCACCCAATGCGATTCCTGTAGTATGGACCCACGGGTTCCTACAATAATCCCCTTGTGTTCTTAGCTAGGCCACCTCGAGGCAGAACGAGTGGCGCAATAGTTACTAGTCGGAAATCCAAAAGCCGGCACTAGCCCTATTGCCAACCATTGGTTTAAGATTTCTAGGGCTCTTTCAATGTGATTCATCCACCTATGTTGCACAGGGCCGCCCACTTTAGCTTCATAAGGTAGATGGATAAGGAGATGTTGCATTGTATTGAAAAACACTGGAGGAAATATTTTTTCCATCTTCCATAACAGAATAGGTATCTCCTTCTCCGTCTTCTTTATCATTTCTATAGTGATTTCTTTAGCACAGAGGTGCCTATAAAAATAGCTAAGATCGTCTAAAACCTTCCAAATTGCATCATCAAGGTAGCCCCGAAACATAACGGGCAGGAGTTTTTCTATGATTATGTGATAATCATAACTCTTTAACCAAGTTAGTTTTCCCATCCTGACATTAATGACTCATATCAAGCTAGCAGCGTAACCGTAAGGGAATTTCAATCCTTTCAACCAATCCAGAACTTCTTTCTTCTGTTTAGGTTTATGATAGAAAGAGGCACGTGGCTTATCATCACTATCACAAGACTCAAGAGAGTTGGACGATTACAAAGCTGTGCCAAATCCTTTCGCGCCTTTATATTGTCTTTTGTTTTGCCACGCATATCCATGCACATTGTAAGGACCCGATGGTCCCAACATTCCAGAATCTCGCTGAGGGGTGCTGCGATATACAACACCGGATAACACACAGAAAAGACAATAAGCGGAAGCTAAGTTTTATTACATAACTTGTTTATGAACATAATTACCTCAAAATATCATTATAGTACATACTCACGGGCGTAGACTATGCAAAAGAGTTCACGTTCATCCCGTGAACGTGTCCTCACTAGCACACGCGCATGTTCTAACACAGCGGCATCCATGGCTCCCACTCGACGGTGGTTCACTCTTGGGGATCGGTCTCTTCCTCGGGATGCTCCTCATAATTCCCTGCAAACACTTCAACAACAAGCAGTGAGCACGAAGGCTCAGCAGGACTAACCCATCTAATTAATGGGTAAGTACTTTAAGTGTACAATGGAAAAGTACTTTGCATAAGGACTCGCCTAATTAGTGGATACTTTCAAGTTTTAGCCTCAAGTTAGTGGAAAACCTTGGGCTAAGACACATAGGAAGTCCGCAATCAAACAAGAAATGCATTCCTATTATGTGCTCTGCCTAAGGTTGAAAAGAACATTGATTTGCTCTATTCTAAAGTACTCCATTAACAAGCAATGTACGACTTTAAATCAGCAACTTTTATCCATGACATCTAGCCTATTCTTTCTACGTCACGGTACAGTGAACATGTGGTACTCACTGACCGTGAGGGATGGTGATTATAATCGATTTACACCTGCAGGGTTATCCGAATAACACGTCACGTACATCCTTGCTCGATGTTGCCTACAGCAACCATCCCAGACGTCGTACGCAACAACCTTTCACTCGTTAGCCAAGTGTTGAACCAGTCCTATCTACCCGGGCATGAGGTCTCTACGTGCAGCAACCTCTGGTTCTATTGGCTACTCGAGGTTTAAATCCTAGACTCAACCCCTGGTTCTATTGGCTATGCAATTGGGTTTCAAATAAAGACTCTAATGCACATAGTATGAAATTCATAATGTAAGTGATCAAAACATAAGTCTTTATAAACAGGTTAATGCAAACCGGAGGTTGCCTCGCTGCTTGTCGTCAATTTAACTCTCTTCCAGAGGGATAAAATCCAATATCTCTGGTTTTCTTTCTCGACTTTAGCGACTACACGAATGAAATAACAAATGCATGTCAAATTCAAATGCAGTGTGCTGAAGTGAAGAGGAAACAATAATAACTCTAGCTAGACAACCATTTTGACAATGAAATTTTTACTGTAGTTTGGTGACAACCTAAAAAGAGACTTGGACAAATTTTATGTGAAGCAAAGCTCATTTGAGCCCTGCACAAAAAATGTATCATTGGCCATAATTAAAGCTTCTATGGTTTTGTAGGGTTTTTCATGGAGCAAGCCATTACTTTTTCGAAACTAGAGTTGGAGATGGTTCTAATGGAATTGGTTTCATGTGATTTGAGGATTCCTAGAGAAAGTTATGAGTTAAAGAAGTTCAGAGAAGTTCTGAAAAATGTTTCTGGACATTTTTCTTTTTCTCTGGGTCAGTTCACTTAATGACACCATTAGGTGGACTAAATGAGCTCGGGTGGATATGAAATTTTTCATGAGACTCAAGAATATTAAAATGATCGTCCTGGCAAAATTTAAGAATTTTCCATGAAGGGGATATCCAGTAAAAGTTCCCAACAATTTATATTTGGAGAATTAATTCTGGAGACATAATGGTGAAACTTGTTTTGCTGGAAAGTACTCAGAGAGCTGAATCCAATGAAATTTGGTTCACTCGATTTGGTGTAACATACATGACTTTTGTAAAGTTTGATTTCAACTTATGAAACAATGTTAAGGCAAAGGAATAGCTTGAGTTTGTGTCACATGAAATGATGAACACAAAAATGGACATGTGAGGGAGTTAAAAAATTTCTTTAGCTCATAATAAACACATGTTAACCTAGCTAGGGGAAGAATTTCAACCTATAGGGAAGAATTTCACTCCCCAAATCTCACTCATATGCATATCCTTATGAGTAGAAGATGGGGGGGGGAGAATTTAAAACACAATTTGGATCGTTTAAAAGGATTCATGATCAGATTGTCTTAATGCATCCAAGTGAATTCACCAATGCATTCCTCATGTATTCAAGAGCTTAAGTTTCAAATTTGGAGAATTTTATGGCATATACTATTTATTCCGAGGAATAATTAAGGGAGAGTTCAAATTCAAATTTTAATTTGGAAACTGAACCAAATGTGTTCAATTTTGAAATCTGATTTCAGATTCAAACTCCTCATATTTTGTTTGGTTTACCATCCAATATTGGCAGAATTTGGACAAAGGCAGTGCGGGAATCTTAAAGCACAGAGGGGAGGATATTTGAGGTGTGGTGGTCCCACATGTCATACACCCACAGTGCAACCGACCGCCTCGCCTCTTCAGCGCGCGCCACCGCGAGAGCAGCTGCCGGCGAGCTGTTTGCCTGGTTGTTCTCCCATTCAGTGCTCACTCTTATCTCCCGTACACGACGGCAAAATGAAGTTGCCTTCGCTCCCAGCTCGTGCAGTTTCTCTGTTCTGCTCCCGCACGTAAAGGATAGCCGCCAGTGCTGCGTCTCTGTTTTCCACCGCACACCGGCGTCCGGTCAGCGTTTGCTCGAGCTGTCAACACAAAAATAGAGCACAAACTTGTGCACATGGTCCCCAGCTCAGCTCCGTGTGGGGACCACCCCGTGGTTCACCCACTCCAGGATCGCAGATGGTGGTGCCGTGCGATGCGGCACCCAACAGCACACGAAAAGAATTAAGAACAACATACAAACGTTTATTTGACATAAAACAGCGGAAGTCTTTTTATAAAACTTAATTATACAGCGGAAGTAATGTACATAACTACTCTCTAATCCTAACTAAGCAAAAGTGCAGCCATCCAGCCTAGTGACGCTACACACAAGCAACATGTAACCGGAGATCACAGCGGCGTGCAGGGCTCCAGCTCGGCCGTGTACCCCGACGGGGGCATCGCCTCGTCCTCGGACCCCTCCTCATAGCTCTCACCTGCATACAGCTCAAATATTGCAACCGTGAGCACGATGGCTCAGCAAGACTTAACCGACACCCTAGTCATGGAACTCTACATGCCAGGAGGTATAATATAGGACAAGGACTTTGCAATAAAGACATGCCTACATGTTGATCCTAAATTTCAGTTTTATAGCAACAGTTTAATGAGCTTTAGGCAGCCCTCACATCAGAAGTCCACAATCAAACAAGAAACGCTTTCCTCCGATGTGGTGATGCCCAAAGTGGAAGGTAAATTTAATTAGCTCTACATCTACAGAAAACATGGTTTCAAAACATTAATAATTCATCACAGCAAATTATCATTCATCTGGCTTATTGTTCTCCTTACTACGTCACAGAACAGTGAACAAGCGGTACTCAAATAACCGCGAGGGATGGTGATTGCAATCAGGAGACATCCGGACAACACGTTGCATACACCCACTTTCAGAAGCGTGATTCCACATCCCTTCCTACTCTGTTGTATGCAACAACCTTTCAAAGGCAACCCAAATACCGAACCGGTCCATCCGTAACGGGAAGGAGGTCCCCGCGTGGAGCGTGACTGTGCCCACCGGCAGATTTACACCGCTACCCTCAACCCACTCCTATTTACGGTTGGGTAAGCCTCGGCACCCAGGTTAACCAATTACATCGGTTTCCTGCTTATGGCAGTATGCCATCTGATACTGTTCGATACTTGTTCAGCAGGCCCGCACACGACTCGGTCCTCAATCGACACCAACAGGGCTACGCACGTGAGACCTCCGCTCACTGCTTCCTACCCCCCCTGCTGGGTCTCATTTTCTCCACTCTTAAGCCATTTTCTATTCTGACCAAACCGTGTGTTAAAGCCTTACCTCGCGAGTAGATTCCAACTACTACCGAGGTCCTAAGCATATTAGCATGGCATTCTCTACTCGTTGAGTATGTAAACTACCCATCCCTCCATAGGATTTAAAAGGTTATGCAAGTGGGGTTTCAATCACCCTAACTCTAATGCAAACATTGACCCTAGACATAGGTGATACAAATAAAGAATTAGCAAAGGTACTTAAATGCAAACCGGGGCTTGCCTGGTTGCGAGTCAGAGGAGAAGTTAGCTTCTGGTGGGAGGACGTCCAAGGGCTCCGATGCATCCTCAACTTCGGTCACTAAATGAAATGTAACAAAATATATGTATAAGTATTAAGGACTTATAAGAAGTAAACTTCTATTCATTGCTACTTCTATTTAGGATCCTTAATGACACGACCCCACGGTCTTGTCGAGCCAGGATCACGCTATGGGGTGCTGCATTGCACAGCACCGGATAACACACATCAAAGGTACAAAGAGGAAGAAAAGTTTTATTACATAAACAGGTTTATGAACACTTTTACAACAAAATATGTTCAGTCTACACTCACGGGCGTAGACTACGCATCGAGTTCACATTCAGCCCGTGAACGTGTCTCCGCTAGAACGCACACACACTAACACGGCAGCGTGCGTGCATGACTCCCACTCGACGGGGTTCCCCTCCTGGGGTTCCGTCTCCTCCTCGGGAGTCCCTTCCTCATAAATCCCTGCAAAAGCTTCAAACACAAGCAGTGAGCATGATGGCTCAGCAAGACTGACCCGTCTCTCCTATACATGAAACTTCTACATGAGTGGTTTTAGGGTACATGAGGTAAAATAAGTTGCAAAGGACTCGCCTAATTAATTGAACCTTTCTTTCAAGTTTTAGCAGCAGGTTGTGGAGAACCTTACGCTAAGGCACATGAGAGGGCCGCAATCAAACAAGAAACGCATTTCTCTCATGTATCTTGCCCAAAGTTGAAAAGAACTTTAAATAGCTCTAAACTACAACAAGACATTAACAAGCAAAGTATGTCTTTCAGATCAGCAACTTTTAACATGTGTCCAGCCTATTCTTTCTACGTCATGGCACAGTGAACAAGTGATACTCACTAACCGCAAGGGACGGTGATTATAATCGATTTACACCTGCAGGGTTACCCGAATAACCAATCACATACGCCCGTACTTGATGTTGCCTACAGCAACCATCACGGACATCGTACGCAATCACCTTTCACCCGTCAGCCAAATGTTGAACCGGTCCAATCGTCCCGAGCAAGAGGTCTCTGCGCGCGCATTCACAGGGCCGCCAGCCGATTTACACCTCGAGCTCTCAACCTACCATCTTAACAACAAGCTATGCCTCAACAACCAGCTACCCGAGTTACATCGGTTTCCCGGTTCCCGTATAGCCGGTAGGTCTTCAGTACTGTTCTAGCTTGTTCAACAGGCCCGCACACGGCTCGGTCCTCAATCGACATAAGCGGAGCTATAGCACCCAGGCCCCAACGTCCTGCTTCCCTTACTCTCCGCTCGGTCTCATTTTTCTTGCTATGAGTTTCAGTTGCTATGTCTACCCGAGTCGAGTGCCTATAGCCTATCCTCGCGAGTAGTTCCATCTAGACTTGTACCGAATCCTACACTATCTTAGCATTGCAGTAGCTAAACGGGGTTTTCAATCCTAATCCCAACCCATGGTTTCTTGGCTATGCATTTGGGTTTCAAACAAGACTCTAATGCAAGAAGTAAGTGGTACTAGAAGTAAGTCCTCAAAACAATAAAAATTTGTAAAAAGGTTAATGCAAACCGGGGCTTGCCTTGCTGCTCTTGGTCGTAGGCTAGCTGCTCTTTCCGGAGTGATGAAGTCTAAGACTTCAGGTTCCTCCTCAACCTTAGCGACAACATGAGATAACATGTATATGTATCAATTTAAATGCATTTGAATTGAATTTAAACTTGTGAAGACTATAAGTCTTATTAAACAGACCCAATGACTCTGAAATTCTTACTGTGGTTTGGTTACAACCTAAACTGAGACTTGGCCAAGTTTTATTTGCAGGAAAACTCATTAGAGCTCTCCACAAATAATTATGTACTTGACCTTAATTGGAGCTCCTAGGGTGTTCTAGGGATTTTCATGGAGCATGCCATGCCGTTCTTAAAACTATATTTTCAGAGGGTTCTAATGGAGTTCGTCTAACTTAATTTGAAGGTTCCTAGCTAAAGATATGAGCTAAACAATTTCAGAGAAATTCTGAAAATGTTTCTGGACATTTTCTATTTTCTCTGGAACAGTTTTATTAATCACACAATTAGGTGGATCAAATGAGCTCAGATTGACCTTAAATTTTTATGGTAGCTCAGGGATATTTTGTTGAACATCCTAGCAAAATTTCAGAAATTTCCTCCAATTGGTTCTCCAGATAAAATACTAACCAGTTTGAACTTTGAAGAATTAATTCTGGAGAAATAAGAATTTTCATGAAGTGAAACTTTATTTGCTGGAAATTACTCAGAGCGCTGAATCCAACAAAATTTGGATCACTCGATTTGGAGTTTCCTAGCAAATGTTATGTGGGTTTGAAGTTTGAACTAAACTGAAAATAGGGGAAATGTTTAAATCTGCCGGTGGGTCCACGGATACACGTGTCGGGTGCTGAAGCGATGGCACACGGGCTACAGGTTTAATTCCTGTGCTGCCACAGTCGATCCAGGTCCACAGAGGATCAAACCGCCCGGTTTCCTCCAACTGACAGCGGGCCCGGCTCGGTCGTCTTCTTCCTCGCGCCTCCCGCGTGGTAGCGCCGCCACGGTCGCCGGAGCACTGCCGAACTTGGTCGTCCGGTCAGCTTCCGAGCTCTAACTCGCCACCAGCCCCTAATTTTGTGCGCTGAACACGTTGGGAAGGTTTCTCCTCATCGATGTTGGCTCTAACCGAGCTCGCGACGGTGCGGCGGCTCGGGAAGAGTCCGGTGATGTCGCTCTGAGTTACTAGCCTGCCAAACGCCTGGTGAAGTGGATCTACAGAATCAGTGGTGGCTCAGGAAGCTCAACATGGTGAAGGATAGGCTCGGGAAGAGCTCCAAGGTGGGTCTCACCGTGCGCCCGACGCTGCCAGAATAAGCCACCCTTGGCAAGCTTGAAATTACGCCGTGTACGGGGGTCCTCACACTAGGTGTTGTGAAAACAACTTGTGTGCCACTAAATCTAGCTCCTATGTGTGAAGTTTGTTGGGGTTTAAACGAGAATCAAATGGGAATTTCAACGTTTCTTACCCGAAGGTGACTTTGCACCGGTTGGAAGCAAACTGCAAAATTCGCCGTCGACGCTCGACCTCTTGGCTCAAGCTTCGGAGATGATCTGCAAGAGGTTCTTCCACGTCCGAAAAACAGATTGGCTTGATCGTGACAAGCCCGGGATGAGGCTGCCCACGAGAGCACCTCTTCTCGGCTTGGTGGCGACTGCTGTGGAGCGGTGTGATTCTCGGGGTTTGGAGTACGAGCTCACTTGATGAGGGTTTGAAGGGGTAATGGAGAGTTCTGTGGTGCCGTTTTGCTGCTCAGCCGAGGCTTGTGCGCTATATTGGCAGGTGGCCGATGATCGGAGGAGCAGAGGCTTCTCTGATCAGTTTCTTGCGCGAGGGAGCAAAGACTGAGCGGTTCTGTCTTTGATCGGTTCGGCTGCGGGGATAAGAGGGAGAGGCGACGTCGGTCGATGCAGCAAGCCTGAGCAGGAGCTGTCCCGGCGACCAGCTCGGTGGCGCCCTCGGATGAAGCCCGAGAAACCGAGTGTTGATTCTTCAGTCGGTTGAATTTGCTATAGAGGCTGACATGTTGGTCCCACCCAGGGTTTATCCTCTGAAATTAAATTTTTCCCACTGCTCTAAACAGTAGAGACCCAATTAACCTTGGTCATTTGAATTATCTACCCCTGGGCCATTTGAATTGGGTAGAATTCAAATTGGGTTTTGTTTGACTAAATTTCAGCACATATGCAGTTTGAAATTCAAATAAAGTTTGAATTTGCTAAACTTAGCTCATGTCAAGATCAACTCCAAATGGAGTGAAAATTGGTGGGTGAGCTAACAAAAATGTGCTGAGTAAGAATATGCCTCCCACTTTTGAATTCATGGGATGGAACTAGTTTGAATTTTAATTTGAGTTCAAACCACCCTCTTTCTAGATATACCCAAAAAGACCTCAAAAAGGTTTTGGATTTGGGTGAAATATGGCATGGACATTCCTAGCAAGGTGCAGGACTTTTTCATATGCCCAGCCCCTATATGATGCATGTGGGAAATGCCACTTTTGCATTTTGTGAGTTCATTCTCTAATGAGCATGTTGATGGTGTTTACTTGCTGTTCAAACGTATTCATCGGGTTTCTTCAAATGAAGTGTGTGTGTGGTGATGAACACTTTGAATATGTGCCAAAAACTTGGGCCCTTACATTCCTCCCCCTTAAAAGAATCTCGTCCCGAGATTATAAGGTGAAAATGAGAGAGAGGACGGTGGAAAAATTACCGTATATGCGACGTGAAAAAGTCTTAGCGTGAAGAAATCCTTCGCTCTCCCATGTCGCTTCATCCATGGAGTGATTACTCCATAGAACTTTGTAGAACCACAACGTACAGTTTCGTGTGGTTCGGGCCTTTTCATCTATAATCTGAACCGGTTCCTCCCGATACGTGAGATCCGGTTTCATTTCTTCTATATCTTCCAGCTGAATGGTAGTTGATAGCTTGAGACACTTCCTCAGCTGGGATATGTGAAATACATCGTGCACACCAGAAAGTGCTTCTGGTAATTTCAACCGGTATGCTACTAATGGACATCTTTCTGTAATCTGAAATGGAGCGATGAATCGGGGTGCCAATTTTCCTCTCACCCCGAATCTGTTCACGCCCTTCATTGGAGACACACGTAGATATACGTGATCCCCGACTTCGAATTGTAATGGGCGTCTTCTCCGGTCCGCATATTGTTTCTGTCGGGATTGGACGGCTTTTAGGTTCGCTTGAATCAGTTGAACCTTTTCCTCCGCGTTATTGACAAGATCAATCCCAAAGGTAACCCTTTCGTCAGACTCACACCAATTCAGTGGTGTGCAGCATTTTCTCCAGTATAGCGCCTCGTAAGGCACCATCTTGATGCTGGCTTGGTACCCATTGTTGTACGAGAACTCGGCCAACGGCAAGTGATCATCCCAGTTCTTGCCGTGGTTGATAGCGCAAGCTCATAACATATCTTCTAAAATTTGATTTACCCGCTCAGTTTGCCCATCTGTCTACGGGTGGTATGCGGAACTATGGATCAGCTTTGTCCCAAAGGCAGCGTGTAGCTGTTCCAAAAAACGGGACACAAATAAAGTGCCCCGGTCCGATATGATGGTGCGGGGTACGCCGTACAAGCATAGGATCCGTGAGATGTACAGTTCAGCATACTTCTTGGCGTTGTAGTTTGTGTGGACCGGGATGAAATGGGCAACTTTGGTGAGCCGGTCGACGATCACCCACACAGAATCATGCTTCTGAAAAGTGGTGGGTAAACCAACGATGAAGTCCATGCTCACATCCTCCCACTTCTAGGCAGGAACGCCCAGTGGCTGTAGCAGTCCCGGTTTCCGCATATGATCTGCCTTCACCCTTCAACATGTATCACACTCGGACATGTACTTTGCGATCTCCCACTTCATCCGTGTCCACCAAAACTTGCTTCTGAGTTCTTGATACATTTTGTTGCTGCCAGGGTGAATAGAAAACTTTGACAAGTGAGCCTCATCAAAGATTTTCTTCCATAACTCCGGGTTATGGGGTACGACGATCCGGTCCTTGAATCATAGGACGCCGTCTACGTCTTTCCGGAAACATTTCAGTTCCCCACTGTCTATACGTCTCCGCAAATGTGACATGCCCTTGTCATTTTTCTGGGCTTCCGCTATCTCTTCACGGATGGTGGGGATCAAAGCTAAGTTGTAGAGAGCCCCATGTGGAATCACATGCAGTGGTGGTTCGCTCTCTTCCAAAGGTGTGATGGTCAGATTGTTGACGTGTGACTTGCGGCTCAGCGCATCCGCCACTACGTTTGCCTTGCCGGGGTGATAATGGATCTCTATTTTGTAATCCTTTATCAACTCTAACCATCTTCTCTTCCTCATGTTCATCTACTTCTGAGTGAATATGTACTTGAGGCTTTTGTGGTCGGTATATAAATGTACGAGGTTACCGAGTAGGTAGTTCCTCCACATTTTAAGTGCAAGTACCACGGCAGCGAGCTCCAAGTCGTGAGTTGGATAATTCTGCTCATGGTTTCTGAGCTCCTGTTATCCATACGCGACCACTCTTCGGTCTTGCATCAGCACACATCCGAGCCCAATGCCGGATGCATCACAGTACACATCGAACGGTTTTATTGTGTCTAGCTGCGCCAAAACCGGTGCTGATGTTAGGTGCTTCACTAATGCCTTGAACGCTGCTTCACATGCTGGACTCCAAACATATTTGGTAGCCTACTTTAGCAGCTCTGTCATAGGCTTGGCAATCTTCGAGAAGTTCGGAATGAACCTCCGATAATACCCCGCGAGTCCGAGGAAACTCCGTACCTCATGAACAGTTCTCGGGGATTTCCAATTCAGCACTTGTGTGATCTTACTCGGGTCTACAGCGATGCCCTCCGCTGAGATGATATGCCCGAGAAAAGGCACTTGCGATATCCAGAACTCACACTTGCTGAATTTCGCGTATAGCTTGTGATCCCGCAGCCGTTGCAAGACTATACGCAGATGCTTCTTTTGTTCTTCCTCTGACTTGGAATATACAAATATGTCATCGATGAAGACCACGACAAAATTGTCCAGCTCCGGCATGAATACCGAGTTCATCAAATACATGAAGTGAGCTGGAGCGTTGGTGAGGCCGAAGGACATGACCAGGTACTCATAAAGTCCGTACCTCGTCGACAAAGCTGTCTTCGGAATATCCTCAGCTCGTATTTTAATCTGGTGGTACCCGGATCTTAAGTCCATCTTAAAAAAGATCTTTGCTTTGACCAACTGATCAAATAACATGTCGATCCGTGGCAACGGGTACTTGTTCTTGATGGTTGCGGCGTTTAGTGGATGATAGTCTACGCAAAGCCGCAACGTCTCATCTTTCTTCTTCACGAATAATGCCGAACAGCCCCATGGCGAGGAGCTCGGCCTAATAAAACCCTTCTCCAGCAAGTCCATTAGCTGAGTCTTCAGTTCAGCCAATTCCTTGGGTGCCATCTTGTATGGCCTTCGGGATATTGGCATGGTTCCCGGCGCAAGTTCAATCTTGAACTCCACCTCTCTGTCGGGCGGCATCCCCGGTAAATCATCCGGGAACACGTCAAGGAACTCATGGACTACTGAAATGTCTTTCAATCTGATGGTGGTGGATTGATAAATACTTGAAAGTTTGATTTCTGGACTGTCCAGAAATAAGGAGTGTGATTCGTGCACTTTTGAGTTCAAGTGCACGATTCGGAGGACGGTGTCTAAAAAAGCGCCGTGGCGGGTTAATCACGACATCCCTAAGATGACATCGACCTTGTCCCTCCAGAACTATGAGAGACGTAGAGTATACTCTACCCTCTAAGCATAATGGCGCTTTTGGGACCATCATGCTTGCTGAAATCTTCCCACCCGGTGAACAAATCAAGTATGGACTATCGGTGGATAGTATTTGCAAGCTGTATTTAGCAATAAAAGCTTGGCTAATGAAGCTATGTGTGGCGCCTGAGTCAAATAACACTATATTGGGATGCTGGTGGAGTTGGAACATACCCGCAAGGATCGGCTCTCCCTCCGGCACGTGCTCTATGGAAAGTTGGTGGATGGTGCCGGGCCTAGGGTTTGCCCACCGCGCATTAGTGGGGTTCCGGGGTTGATTCCTCCCTGGAAGTTGCGGTGCAACTCCGCCACCTTGCCTCTCCGGACAACTGCTGGCGAAGTGTCCTGGACGACCACATTTGTAGCATGTGGCTGCTGCTTGGCCGGTGCTCGGGGGATGAAAGCACGGCATGCGCTGCTGAGGTGCATACGCACGCGGCATCACCCGCTGCTGTTGTTGCTGCGGAGGTGGTACTGGCAGTGCCGGCCTGAATGCCGGTGGAGAATATGGCCAACTGCGGAATGGCATCGACCTCTGTGGTGGCTGCCAGCGTGGACCCGATGGTGGGCGATTCACCATCCGGTATTTTAGAGAAGGACCACCTCCTTCTCTGCTGCTTTGCGGCACGCTTCACTTCCTTTCTGCCGCCACTAACTCCTTGCCGTAGTCCTTCTGAACAATCGCAGCATCAATTATATCGTTGAGGCTGACGCGATTGAACATCACCATTTTGTCCTTCAGGAGCGGGTTAAGCCCCTGGTAGAAATGATCCCACTGCTTCTCGTCGGTATCGGCGTGATATGAAGCGTAGAGCGCAAGATCATTGAACACCCTGGAGTATTCCAGCGTGTTCCAGCTCCCTTGCTGCAGGCGTAAGAACTCCTGCGTCTTCCTCTTCATGATACCCGGCGGTATGTGATAGGCCCTGAAGGTCGTCCGGAATTCCGCCCAGTTCATAACACGCTCGGTGGGCTGCGAAGCACAGTAATTCGCCCACCACGCGTCCGCGGATCCCTGGAGCTGTTGGACCGCGAACTGAGTCTTGCGCTGCTCTCTCACTTGGAGCAGCCCGAACTTCATCTCCATCGTGCGGAGCCAGTTGTCCGCATCGAGGGGTTCATCCGCCCTTGATAATACCGGGGGATAAGTAGCCAGAAAATCGGAGTAGGAGCTCTATTGGTGCTCCTCACGATCTTGACGTCTCTCTGGTCGAGACGTATTCGCAATGAGGGTTTGCAGCAACTCCGTGCGCTGCTGATGAGAGCCCGCCATCGCTGCCACAATGTCCGCCAAAGTAACCATTGGCGGTGGCGGTTGTTGCTGTTGCTGCTGCTGCTGTTGCTGTCCCGACGAATCCTCGGGAGGTGGTTGGGAGGTTTCTCCCCCCTGACTGGAACTCCCAACGTCCGGGTTGGCACGAGTACGAGTCATTCTGAAATCCAAAACAGCAGCGATCAGCACATGTCATACTTAAAATTCCCTATGAAACAGTAGGTATTGAAGTGACGCATGGATAATTTGCACAATATTCATATATATTGATAAAGCATAAACTTTATACAATATACATTAGTATCGAGTCTCCGAGAAGTCGTGCTCATGTCGTCACTACCTATACATGCACTACTGTCTACACGACATGTCACCGATTACAAAAGTTTGGGTTACATCACCCTGCTGCCCTACTTGGCAACGGTAACCTCCTACTCGGAGTAGAATTCGACATCTTGTGGGTCGTCCTCCTCCGGTACCTCTGCTGGTGGCTCTGGGTCTACATACTCCTCTTTCGGCTCGGGTTCTCACATTGCCGGAAGACCCAAAACCACAGGTACAGCACCTACCACCGGTATTCCCATTACCGGAGGTACGAGGTCCTGCAACGCGTGCACCTCGTCCATGGCTTGGTTGTAGTCCTCTTCCCAGCCTTGCCCATCCTAAATAGCGTCGTCCCGCTCTTGAGTAAGGACCTCGTTCTGCTTGGTCAGAGCCTGCACCTGTTGTTGCAAAGCCGCGATGTCGACACGGCTTTTCTTCTTTGCCTTCTTCAGACGATGCAACTGATTATATTGTTCGTTCAGTCGCTTAATCGTTGGAAGGAGAACATTGCGGAGTGCGCTGTGAGCACACTCAAAATGATCTCCAAGGCTGTTGCTCTCCTTGATCTTCATGGCGAGACATTCCGTATGAGCAGCTTGGCTGTCCATCACGGCCTTTCCCGCCCTTATCTGGAGGCTGAGGTTCGCCTCAGTGGGGTTGTACCTTGGGCAACCCGGATCTGTTGCCTCTATGTACCTCCCTTCCCACACATGATTAGCCTGTCCCTCCACCAGAATGAGCGTGTATGGAGTGCCCCCCATAGCTCTCACATGTAGTTGGCAGAAACGCGACATGGTGTCGCGGGCTGCCACTTGCCACATTCCCTCCGGTTGTCTACCTCTCACCGTAATGGTGAACGGCGCCCAACCGGGTGGCGTAGGCCCTGCGGGAACTTCAACATGGATCATCCACGTCTTGTTCCCCTCCTCGCCTTCTTCTTTGGCGAAGTACTGCAGCATCTCGCTGTACCCGAATTATTGAAGCATTTGCCTCAATGCTTCCGGATAGCCGCTGCGGTGAGAACAGTGAGATTCCACCCACCCGTACTCCAACTGTCTATCCGCGGTCATCTGTAGAAAAATATTTGAGAAATGTCAAATATTTATTTGAACATTAAACCATTGATTTATAACATAAAACATGTCATTGAACTCATAAAACTTGGAAACATAGTTCAAACTTAAACAAATTTGACTGTTGATCTGCTGTCCAATATGACAGCCCTGACCAGTTTCCATTTCAACCTGATTTAGACCATGCTATAGACAAAACCAATTCTGGATCTCAACATAAAAGTTAAAACTAACTTCAATAGCTTTCCATAAAGTATTTAATTGGCCTAATATCTGTCCTGGTTCAAAAGTTATGAGATGTCAAAGTCAACAGAATCTCTGGAGAAAATTGGACAGCACCTCTCTGTTTGAGGTACTGATTTGATCCAAGAATTCCAGTTAATTCTACTGCCAATATGACAAAACCTTCTGTTACAAAGTTGTAACCCATCTCATTAACTTTTCAGACTACCTCATTTTCTATTTTTGGATTTTTATGCAGGAAGTTATGCTTAATTTACAGAGAGTTACAGAGAGCGTTTGCTCTGCCCTATTTTCTGTACAGTTTCAATTCTACTGCATTTTTCGATTGGTTAGGGGATTAAAAACCTCTGGACCTAAACAGAAAAGTTGTAAAGCTCTTCCAAAGCTTTCCAGAAATGTATCATATGACCCCAACCTCGAAAGAACTCAACCTCTAACCTCTGATTAACATCAGCCTTATTTGAGCTGAAAACAGGGGACTCTGTCCTTAGTATCCTATAAGTTGAAAACTTGTTAACTTTGAATATCCTGATTAAGGGAAGGAGTTACATCAAGTTTGAGTGCTCTGGATTAACACTTTCAAGTTTTACAATGCAGTTGCTCATTTAGTGGGGTGTGACGTCGATGCGTCACCAGATCATGTCGGTACTACGTCCTCACAAAGAAAAACCTACACCGGACTTAGCCGACTTCGTTAGTTCAGTGGCACTAAGCGTCACTTGCACACGAATGCTACACGTCTACCGTTTTGTGGTTAGACTACCTGCAGATAACTCAAAAAATTGTCAGACTCGGCTGCACACCAAGCCCGGTATCCATACAGTTCGTACACCTGGCCGTCATCACTCGCCCGGATGTTCTCAAGCCAAACACGCCTTGAGCTACGTGTTCACGTTACTGACCAAGTGACGGGGTCTCCCAAATTGCCCAATGCATGCCAGGGACAGACGTTGCTCGAATACCCCAAACGCATGAAGAGTCGTAGAGGATATTAAATCGGGTCGGATTACCTGCCACCCGTGGGGCACCACCCTTCAGCTTGTGCGCACTGGTGGACAGCGCTTATGTGCACCCCCAAGACATAAAGCGTCCCGAGATGCACGATTTTCCGACATAAGCAAATAGGTTAGTATGCCACTTTCTATACACTAATAACATCCTTATATGGGCTACTAACTCGTTCCTCACCGAATTTTTGAAAAAGATGACCTTTGTAGTGCGTTAAACCTCAAGCGAGCTCTGATACCATGCTGACACGACCCCATGGTCTTGTCGAGCCAGGATCACGCTGAGGCGTGCTGCGTTGCCCAGCACCGGATAACACACATCAAAGGTACAAAGCGGAAGCAAAGTTTTATTACATAAACAGGTTTATGAACACTTTTACAACAAAATATGTTCAGTTTACACTCACGGGCGTAGACTACGCATCGAGTTCACGTTCAGCCCGTGAACTTGTCCCCGCTAGCACGCACACACACTAACACGGCGGCGTGCACGACTCCCACTCGACGGGGTTCCAATCCTGGGGTTCCGTCTCCTGCTCGGGAGTCCCTTCCTCATAAATCCCTACAAATACTTCAAACACAAGCAGTGAGCACGATGGCTCAGCAAGACTGACCCGTCTCTCCTATACATGAAACTTCTACATGAGTGGTTTTAGGGTACATGAGGTAAAATAAGTTGCAAAGGACTCGCCTAATTAATTGAATCTTACTTTCAAGTTTTAGCAGCAGGTTGTGGAGAACCTTACGCTAAGGCATATGAGAGGGCCGCAATCAAACAAGAAACACATTTCTCTCATGTACCTTGCCCAAAGTTGAAAAGAACTTTAATTAGCTCTAAACTACAACAAGACATTAACAAGCAAAGCATGTCTTTCAAATCAGCAACTTCTAACATGTGTCTAGCCTATTCTTCTATGTCACGGTACAGTGAACAAGTGGTACTCACTGACCGTGAGGGACGGCGATTATAATCGATTTACACCTGCAGGGTTACCTGAATAACCCGTCATGTATGCCCGTACTCGATGTTGCCTACAGCAACCATCACGGACGTCGTACGCAACCACCTTTCACCTGTCAGCCAAATGTTGAACCAGTCCAATCATCCCGAGCAAGAGGTCTATGCACGCACATCCATAGTGCCGCCAGCCGATTTACACCTCAAGCTCTCAACCTACCCTCTGAATGACCAGCTATGCCTCAACAACCAGCAACCCGAGTTACATCGGTTTCCCGGTTCCCATATAGCCGGTAGGTCTTCGGTACTTTTCTAGCTTGTTCAACAGGCCCGCACATGGCTCGGTCCTCAATTGACACAAACGGAGCTATAGCACCCAGGCCCCAACGTCCTGCTGCCCTTACTCTCCGCTCGGTCTCATTTTTCTTGCCATGAGTTTCATTTGCTATCTCTACCCGAGTCGAGTGCCTCTAGCCTATCCTTGCGAGTAGTTCCAACTACTCGACTTGTACCGAATCCTACACTATCTTAGCATTGCAGTAGCTAAACGGGGTTTTCGATCCTAATCCCATCCCATGGTTTTCTTGGCTATGCATTTGGGTTTCAAACAAGACTCTAATGCAAGAAGTAAGTGGTACTCTAAGTAAGTTCTCAAAACAATAAAAATTTGTAAAAAGGTTAATGCGAACCGGGGATTGCCTTGCTGCTCTTGGTCGTAGGCTTGCTGCTCTTCCGGAGTCATGAAGTCTAAGACTTCAGGTTCCTCCTCAATCTTAGCGACTACATGAGATAAAATGTATATGTATCAATTTAAATGCATTTGAATTGAATTTAAACTTGTGAAGACTATAAGTCTTATTAAACAGACCCAATGACTCTGAAATTCTTACTGTTGTTTGGTTACAACCTAAACAGAGATTTGGCCAAGTTTTATTTGCAGCAAAACTCATTTGAGCACTCCACAAATAATTATGTACTTGACCTTAATTGGAGCTCCTAGGGTGTTCTAAGGATTTTCATGGAGCAAGCCATGCCTTTCTGAAAACTAGATTTTTAGAGGATTCTATTGGAGTTGGTCTCACTTAATTTGAAGGTTCCTAGCTAAAGATATAAGCTAAACAATTTCAGAGAAATTCTGAAATTGTTTCTGGACATTTTCTATTTTCTCTGGAACAGTTTTATTAATCACACCATTAGGTGGATCAAATGAGCCCAGATGGATCTGAAAGTTTCATGGTAGCTCAGTAATATTTTGCTGAACATACTAGCAAAATTTCAGAAATTTCCTCCAAAGGGTTCTCCAGTTAAAATTCTAACCAGTTTGAACTTTGAAGAATTAATTCCGGATAAATAAGGATTTTCATGAAGTGAAAATTGATTTACCGGAAAGTACTCAGAGAACTGAATCCAACAAAATTTGGTTCTCTCGATTTGGAGTTTCCTAGCCAAAGTTATGTGGTTTTGAAGTTTCAACTAAATCTGAAAATCGGGAAAATGTTTAAATCTGCCGGTGGGTCCACGGATACATGTGTCGGGTGCTGAAGCGACAGCACATGGGCTACAGGTTTAATTTCCGCGCTGCTACAGTTGATCCAGACCCACACAGGATCAAACTGTCACACCCGGTTTTTCCGAAGAACAACCAAGGTGAATATCACATGTATGTCATGATCATTTTCTCATACATGTGATGACAAATAGTGAAGCATCATTTATTACAAGCCAGGTGTCGAATAAATAAGTCTTACATAGCAACTGTCTCGATGGACAATAATAAGTTCATCACAAGTAAATAAACTAGCAGCGGAATAATTATTCTCGTGGGCTCCGTCACAGGCGTTGCCCGGGGGTCTCCATGAACCTAGAAACCTTCTTCGGGTCCAAAGTCTTGGTCATTATACACCACCTCATTATCTTGACCTGAGCAGCAATATAAACCAAAAAATATGCAAGGTTGAGTACCGATGGTACTCAGCAAGTGTGGGAAAGTTATGTCATGCATGGCTATAACAAGGGGAGGTTGAACTCATGGTTAAAGCACTACGCAATTATTACCTATCACCTTAGCTTATTAAGCACCTACATTACTACACAGGTGAAATGGTCCCAATCTCCCATCCCATCATCATAATCAAATAACCATAACGTCATTTCCAATGTTAAGCTCCCCACTTAACATCCACAACTTCCAAAACCATCAATCCTCTAATCATGAATAAGTCCAAGCCGCTCTTGACCGTGAGCACGGCTGTCATGACAGTTTTGACTCTGCAGAGTTTGTACCACTGTACCCACATGTAGTGATTTCATCCTCCGTTGCTGGGTGGACTAAAAGAACCTCCATTATGCCAGTGGCTACGAACCACATTCACACATCCCAGGTGTGTAGCCAGGAGATCACTACAAAGCCTTTACAAAGGGATTCCCGACGAGCGTGGGCCCACTGAGGTTTCACCCCTAACAGCATACAAGAGGCTCCAACCCCGCTGCAGTGGCCCCCTCTTGAGCCTTGCGGTTCATATGGTAGTCCAGCTGACACCTACTCCCCGCACCATCCAACACACCCATACTACGCCGGGGATACACCTAATTAATTGGCCAAGCTGCCCCATCTCAGCATGTGGTTGGCACGGTAAAGCCAGGTTACATGCTCCATGAATCGGTCCTTAGGATCCAGGCAAGTACTAAACACAAACCCGAGTCTCGTGCACCCAGCACACAACCAAAACATCCAACTTGCCTTGATCCCTACCTCTACATAACTCACAATATCTCATTCAAGAGTATGGTAAAATATACTGATGATCTCATATCCCAAATATCCCATTCTAAGCATGGCTAAGCATATGCATAATAATGAATGACATGATAAAATAAATCCGAACCCAAGCTACAAGGAAAAACAAGGTAATGCAATTCTAGGGAAACTTCCTAGCATGGGTTTCATATTTAACTTGTCAATGCACTAATTCTATCTAAACATCCTAGTATAGGATCAAAGTGGTCAAGGACACTTGCCTCCTTCCTGCTGCTCTTGAAATGGGTAGTCCTGATCTTGGAAAGGAATAACTTGCTCTTGAGCAGGTTCTACATCATACCATCACACATAGCAAAAGAAAAACAACAATCCATAAGACATGGTTCACACTTCCACTTCATACAAACCACACATTCATATTTATGAAAGTCATTCACCATTATATGTGTTGTGATTACTCTATGTGTGTTGATTTGTGGCTTGCATGCACTTTTAATCATGTGTATATGATTCCTACTTTTGTGTTCACATTTATACTTACATACTATATATATGAGTTTCCAATTTAAATAAATTCCTTATATTCAATTACTATACCTTTTAGCTACCAAGTATGCATGAAAGGTATTTTCGTTCTCCATATGTGTCTTCAGAATTTCTACCAACCCTAAACTGAATTCTTTGGATTTTAGAACTCCATTTATCATTTACTAGTTGCTATATTTTCAGATTTATTTCCTATGCCTAAATGTGAACTTTATTATGAAAATAACAAGACACATCATCTAAACAGAATAGGTTCTGATCTAAAATATTTACTAATATATTTTTGACCTTTTCCTCTGATGTAAACTATTTTACAATTATTTTCCCTATTTTCAGAACTATTCTTTACTTAAAAATGTGTCCCTATACTAATAAATGTGAATAATAAATGAAACAGATTCCTTTCAGCCCAAAATATATTTTTATCTCACTCCAAAGTTTTCTAAGTACTGAGAAAGTTTTTAATTTAATTTTGACAATATGTTTTGTCCCACTTTTAAATTTTAAATGCTAGCCACATATTCAATTTTTCCTAAACTAACTATCAAACAGGGCTAAAAAGGTAAACTCATCCCACTACAGGGTCTATAATATTATTTTAAAAATTTTCAGGGGTCTAGCTATACATAACAGAGGAGTTTTTCCTAATTTCTATTAAGTCCAGGGGCTAAAAATGATTTTTAAATGAATTTACATGATTTTCTGAAGTTCCAGGGGCTAGATCAGAAGTTTCCGGGGCTAGCTCTTATTTCCCGAGAACCCCAGGGGGTAGCACGTAAGATTTCCAGTCTTTATAACGTGGGGCTGACGTGGACCGTCCGATTTTAAACCGACGGCTGAGATTATAACGTCGAACCGGTACGCGGGGATTTAAACTCTACCGTGCGATTTAAAATAAACAGCGCACAAGCGGCCACGTCGCTCTGATCGAGCGCGGGCGGCGCTGCCCGGCGGCGCACGGCGGCGGGAGGCGGCGATCTCGCCGGAGAGTTTCGGATCTTCGGGAATTCTTCCTAGAACTGTGATATTATGGCATAGATCGGTGGAAGGGAGGTCGGGGATCTCACCTCGGGGGTTTTCTTGAGCTCGGAGGTCCTGGAAGGTGGTCGGCGACGAGGTCCGAAGTGAAACCATGGCGAGGCTCGTCGGCGCTGTGTTTGAACCGCAAGTCACCGAGTTTTCTGCACCTGCAGGGTTCCCCGGAGGCGGTGGATCAAGACCAGCGAGTTAGATCGGAATTTCCGAGCTTAGATCGGCCAGAATTCGCCGGAGAAGGCTCGGTTTCTCACCGGAGAAAAATCGGCGGATCGCGTGGGAAAAACAGAACGAGGCCGGGGTTTTTATAGACGGGGGAGGGCAGCGAGGTGGTTTAGATCGAGTTTGCGTTGCCTATGAACGGAATTCGGCGGGGATGCGCAGGAATCCGGGTAGGTTTTGATTCGGGGTGAGAGAATCCGGGAGCGGGCGCGAGGTAGAAGAAGGGCTGGTGGGCCCCGCCTGTCAGTGGGAGGAAGAGGCGCGCGCGGCTGCGGGCTGGCGCGGGTGCTGGTTGGGCCGGCTGGTGGGTTTCGGCCCACTGGCCGGTTTTTTCTGTTTTCTTTTTTTTTTCTTTTTTCTATTTCTTTTCTGTTTTGAATTTAAATTGAATTCCAGTTTGAATTTAAATTGTTGCAAAACATGCAACACGTCCAAAAATTTTTAAATTCCCCTCTTAACATGATTTAGGGTCTTAACAAGATTTTTGGGGTGTTACAGCTCTACCCCCCTTAAAAGAAATCTCGTCCTCGAGATTGGTGGTTCTAAGAAAACAATTCCGGAAATTGTGCCTTGAGCTCATCTTCCCACTCCCAGGTGGCTTCCTCTTCTGAGTGATGCTTCCACTGCACCTTGCACATCCGGATTCTTTTATTTCTGGTGAGGCGTTCCATTGTCTCCAAAATCTTGTATGGTTGCTCGGCATAAGACAAATCCTCAGCTACGACCACTTCATTCATGGGTAACACCTCCTCAGGCGTCCTCAGGCATTTCTTTGGTTGTGACACATGGAATACATCGTGCACATCCGATAGACGAGCCGGTAACTCTAGTTGATACGCCACTTCGCCTTTCCTTTCCAGAACTTGAAAGGGTCCGATGTATCGAGGTGACAACTTCCCTTTCACCTTGAACCGGCAAAGTCCTCTGATAGGGGACACCTTGAGATAGACATAGTCTCCCACATTGAAAACAAGCTCTCTCCTTCGTACATCGGCATAGCTATTTTGGCGTGTCTGTGCTATCCTCAAATTGTTGCGAATTTCCCTCACCTTCACCTCGGCTTCTTGGAGTACTTCTGGACCAAACACCTTACTTTCCCCTGTTTGGTTCCAAAATAGGGGAGTTCTGCACTTCCTCCCGTACAAAGCTTCAAACGGTGACATCTTCATACTAGCTTGATAGCTATTGTTATAGGAAAATTCCACATTCGGTAAGTTCTTATCCCAACTCCGATTGTTTTTGAGTGCACATGCCCTCAGCATATCTTCAAGAATCTGATTGGTTCCTTCCGTCTGCTCGTCAGTTTGGGGATGATAGGCAGAGCTAAATTTCAGATGGGTTCCCATGGTTTCATGCAACTTCTACCAGAACCTTGAGGTGAACTGTGTCCCTCGATCCGACACAATCTTCTTCGGCACTCCATGGTAACACACGATCCTTGACATGTACAACTCTGCCAATTTGGATCCGCTGTAGCTTTCTTTCACGGGGATGAAATGAGCTACATTGGTTAGCCTGTCGATGATGACCCATATCGAATCATATCCTGATTGGGTCCTAGGCAGTCCTACTATGAAATCCATACCGATTTCTTCCCATTTCCATTCAGGCACTTTGAGTGGTTGCAATAATCCCGCGGGTCGTTGATGTTCTGCTTTCACCAACTGACATGTGTCGCATAGGGCAACATGTTCCGCGACATCTCGCTTCATGCCATACCACCAATACCTGCTCTTGAGGTCCTGATACATCTTCGTACTCCCAGGATGAATGGAATAGTCGGAATCGTGAGCCTTCTTCAAAATCAATTCACGGATCTCCTTTACTTCAGGCACACAGATCCTTTTCCCGTGCCACACCGTACCTTGTTCATCCTCTCTAAAACCAGGAGCTTTATTTTCCTTGATGAGTTGTCTGATCTCTTGTATCTTCTCGTCTTTCTTTTGACCCTCGCGGATGTCTCGCTCTAGTGTGGAGTCCACTTCCATGGCGATGGCTTCCCCACTATTTACCAGGCATAGATTGAGCCTTATAACCTCGTCCTTCAATTCTGCAGGCATGTCCTTCAAGCTCAACTTATTAACCTGCACTTTCCGACTTAAAGCATCGGCCACGACGTTTGCTTTCCCAGGATGGTAGTTGATGCCCACATCAAAGTCATTGATTAGCTCTAACCATCTCCTTTGTCTGAGGTTGAGGTCTGGCTGTGTGAATATGTACTTCAAACTCTTATGATCCGTATATATCTCGGTCCTCTTCCCCATCAAATAGTGCCGCCAAATTTTGAACGCGTGTACCACTGCGGCTAGTTCTAGGTCATGTGTATGATAGTTTTTCTCGTGCTTCTGGAGTTGTCGGGATGCATAAGCCACGACATGCCCTTCTTGCATGAGAACACATCCCAACCCGCTTCCAGAGGCATCGCAGTACACCGTGAAATTCTTCTGCATATCTGGCATAACCAACACTGGGGCTGTTGTCAATCTTTTCTTTAGCTCCTGAAAACTCGTCTCACACTGTGGCATCCATGTGAATGTGATTCCCTTCTCCAACAGTTTGGTGAGGGGTCTCAAGATCTTAGAGAATCCCTCAATAAACCGTCGATAGTATCCAGCCAATCCCAAGAAGCTTCGAACTTCCCTGACATTTTCAGGGGTCTTCCACTTCTGTATATCCTCGATTTTGGCAGGATCCACGGAGATTCCTCCCTCCGAGATTATATGTCCTAAGAAGGGAACTCTCTTCAGACAAAACTCACACTTGCTCAACTTGGCATATAGTTGGTGTTCTCTTAGCCTCTGCAACACCAACCTTAGATGTTTCTCATGTTCTTCTTCATCTTTGGAGAAGACGAGAATGTCATCTATGAAAACCACCACAAATTTGTCCAGATACTCCATGAATACCTTGTTCATGAGATACATGAAGTACGCCGGGGCATTAGTTAGCCCGAAAGGCATGACAGTGTATTCATACAGTCCGTACCGAGATACGAAAGCTGTCTTGGGAATATCAGATTGCCTTATCTTGAGTTCGTGGTACCCCGACCTGAGATCAATTTTCGAGAACACACAAGCTCCCCTCAACTGATCAAACAAGTCTTCAATGCGGGGTAATGGGTACTTGTTCTTGATGGTTACCTCATTCAAGGCACGGTAATCCACGCATAACCTTTGGGTTCCGTCCTTCTTGGGCACAAATATCACCGAAGCTCCACATGGTGAGGAACTAGGACGAATATACCCCTTCTCCGTCAATTCTCTTAAATGATCCTTGAGTTCTTCTAGCTGCTTAGAGTCCATCCGATAAGGTCTCTTGTATATCGTGGCTGTTCCAGGTACTAGCTCAATTGTGAATTCCACGTCACGATCGGGAGGCATACCTGGCAACTCCTCTGGAAAAACATCTGGATATTCCCTGATGGTCCTGATTTCCTCAACTTTCACCTCGACTTGATTTAATTTAATGTCCCTCCTAGGCTCGTGTATTGTTATGAACTTTACTCTTGTGCCACTAGGGTGAGTTAGTTCCACCGTTCTGGTCGAACAATGGATAATTCCTTTATGTTTTGTCAACCAATCCATACCCAAGATAATATCTATCCCTTGTGAATCTATCACTATGAGGTTAGCAGTAAAAACCACCCCATTAATGTCTAGATTCACCTTGGGACACACTTGTCTTGTCCTTATTTCTCCACCTGGAGAGTTTACGGCTAGCATATGGTTCATTTGTGTTGTTGCTAGGTCATGCTTCTTAACAAACCCTTGAGCAATGAACGAGTGGGTAGCACCAGAATCAAACAGCAGGGTTGCAATGTGTAAATTGGCAGGAAACTTCCAAACTACCACGTCGGGTGCCTCTTGTGCTTCCTCCATAGTGACGTGGTTCACCCGTCCTCTCATTACATTCTGCTGTTGTGGCTGCGCGGGCTTCTTCTTTGGGCACTTATGGGCGTAGTGCCCCACTTCACCACAGCTAAAACATTGCACCCCAACCTTAGGTGCTTGGCCTTTATTGTCTTGGGGTTGGTTTGGGGGTCCTTGCACTGCTGGTCGAGGTGGATATGCGGGGCGAGGCTGCTGTACAAACTGACATTGTGGCTGTGCTGGTGCTGCCGGAGGCCTGTAGTTCGGGTTGTACCCTCTTGGTGCTGAGTAGGGTACCACAGTACGGTTCGTACGCCCTGTAGGTTCCTGCATCAGACGTGGGCGGGTGTTGCTCCCTGAGGCTTGATGTGACCACCCGGCCTTCCTCTTATTCTCATTTTCCAAGTCCTTTAGCTTCTTTTCTACCACAAATGCTCTGTCCACCATCTTTTGGAAGCTTTCATACTCATTTGAGGACATTGCACACTGCATCTCTGCGGTAAGTCCCTCCACGAAACAATCTTGTTTCTGCTCATCAGTCTCTATGTCCCGGGGGGCATAGCGGTATAGTTGAGTAAATTTAGTGAGGTATTCCCTCACCGTCATGTTTCCCTGCTGCAGTCCCAAGAACTCCTTCCTCTTGTTTTTGAGTTCACCTCGTGGGATGTAATGGTTGCGGAAGCTATGCTTGAACTCTTCCCAAGTGATGTTCTCAGGGTCATGATGGGCAGCCACGTAGGCGGTCCACCAATCAGCAGCAGGTCCATGCAATTGACGAGAGGCAAACAGCACCCTCTCATACCCTTGGCACTGTATGATCCTCATCTTGCTCTCAATGGTCCTAAGCCAATCATCTGCCTCCAGAGGTTCAGCAGCACTTGCAAACTTCGGAGGTTGAGTTCCTAGAAACTCACTCAACCTTGGTTGGCGTGGTGCAGCTTGTGGAGGTGGAACTTGATGCAAGTTGGCCACCACTTGAGTCAAGTTCTGGATGAGCTGATTCTGATTCTCCAGCATTTGGTGGAGGGGATCAACTCCTTCACGGCGACCACCCCGGTCCTGGGCTCCAGAAAGATGAGGGTTGCATGCCTCATCGTTGTTGTTGGCGGGGTTGGTAGCACGTCCTTTTCCTCTTCCGGCCATCTGGCAGAATCAACCAATGTTAATTTGAAAGCATTTAGTATCATCTTACTACTTTCATTTGTTTGTACTTTGAAGTGTTGAGTCTTTGTTATACTTCTCTAAGGGTTCACTTCTCACACAAAAATAAATGCAATATTATTTCATGTGGGTTCACACACCAAAGCAAAACAATCTAAAGACGAAGTTGTGGACAATTGCTCATGGCTTCCACAACTCACGTCACACACCAAGCATTAACACACCATTAACTACGTAACGACTCGACTACTCAACATCCTTCTAATTTAAGGGAAAGGCTCTACGCTACTCGTTTTCTTGAGCCGGCTCCTCGGGATCTTCCTCATCATTTCGGCTGCCTTCTGACTCTGCTTTGGGTGGGGAGGCTGCTGGTGGAGAAGTGCGACAACGCCTGATCGCTCGGTGATCTGGGGAGTCAGGAGTCCATGTATCATTCATGGTGACACACAGTTCATTCCCATCTCCTCTTTCTCTCGCCCTCAAGCAGGCTCGAAGCAACGCCTCGGTTTCCTTCAGGGTGTCACGAACATCCTGAAGCTCCTGCTAACACTCCTGCAGTCGAGTGCTGAGCATAGCTGCATCTTCCAAGCACAAGTCCATGTGCTCATGGGAAGTCCCTTGCTGCTCTGGCGGGTACCTGTACTCCGTGGTACCACTCTCACGCTGGAGGACATACATGTACTCAGTCCTGTCCAGGTGGCGACGATAGATGTGACTCTAGCAGGTGATGGCCTCCCAGGTGACATCCTTCTCCGCATTGACCTGTGTCGCTCTACAGGCTGGAGAGCGGTGGATCTTAAGCAGCTGGTTTTCGTGTATAATCCTCATCTCTGAACTCCATTCTTTCCTCTTCTCACAGATGGTCCTGGTGCAGTTATAGTGGATGATTAGCTTGCCCGTATTGCCGGCGACTTCGAGCATACGTCGAAGACGGCGCAACAAGCCTCCTACTGCCAATCCGTAGGAAAGGTACGTCACCGGACGGCTCTCCTCTCTTTGGGCAAGGGCAACTACGGGAACTCTCCCTCCTGTGGACTTGCGAGTGGTGCGAATCATGCGAACCATCTAAAACAAAAAGAATTTAAACTTAGGTTAGATAAACTCTTAAACAAAAATCCTATTTTGATTGAAAGTTGGGGTAAGATGAAGAAAGTGACTCATTAAATAACACTTTTCAACACACACCTTGTAAAATAGTTTTTAAGAAAATAGGGCCCTTAAATACGTCCATTTCTACCTGGGTCCACGTTCCTACGGGCAACCTTGGCTCTGATACCACTTCTGTCACACCCGGTTTTTCCGAAGAACAACCAAGGTGAATATCACATGTATGCCAGGATCATTTTCTCATACATGTGATGACAAATAGTGAAGCATCATTTATTACAAGCCAGGTGTCGAATAAATAAGTCTTACATAGCAACTGTCTCGATGGACAATAATAAGTTCATCACAAGTAAATAAACTAGCAGCGGAATAATTATTCTCGTGGGCTCCGTCACAGGCGTTGCCCGGGGGTCTCCATGAACCTAGAAACCTTCTTCGGGTCCAAAGTCTTGGTCATTATACACCACCTCATTATCTTGACCTGAGCAGCAATATAAACCAACAAATATGCAAGGTTGAGTACCGATGGTACTCAGCAAGTGTGAGAAAGTTATGTCATGCATGGCTATAACAAGGGGAGGTTGAACTCATGGTTAAAGCACTACGCAATTATTACCTATCACCTTAGCTTATTAAGCACCTACATTACTACACAGGTGAAATGGTCCCAATCTCCCATCCCATCATCATAATCAAATAACCATAACGTCATTTCCAATGTTAAGCTCCCCGCTTAACATCCACAACTTCCAAAACCATCAATCCTCTAATCATGAATAAGTCCAAGCCGCTCTTGACCGTGAGCACGGCTGTCATGACAGTTTTGACTCTGCAGAGTTTGTACCACTGTACCCACATGTAGTGATTTCATCCCCCGTTGCCGGGTGGACTAAAAGAACCTCCATTATGCCAGTGGCTACGAACCACATTCACACTCCCCAGGTGTGTAGCCAGGAGATCACTACGAAGCCTTTACAAAGGGATTCCCGACGAGCGTGGGCCCACTGAGGTTTCACCCCTAACAGCATACAAGAGGCTCCATCTCCGCTGCAGTGGCCCCCTCTTGAGCCTTGCGGTTCATATGGTAGTCCAGCTGACACCTACTCCCCGCACCATCCAACACACCCATACTACGCCGGGGATACACCTAATTAATTGGCCAAGCTGCCCCATCTCAGCATGTGGTTGGCACGGTAAAGCCAGGTTACATGCTCCATGAACCGGTCCTTAGGATCCAGGCAAGTACTAAACACAAACCCGAGTCTCGTGCACCCAGCACACAACCAAAACATCCAACTTGCCTTGATCCCTACCTCTACATAACTCACAATATCTCATTCAAGAGTATGGTAAAATATACTGATGATCTCATATCCCAAATATCCCATTCTAAGCATGGCTAAGCATATGCATAATAATGAATGACATGATAAAATAAATCCCAACCCAACCTACAAGGAAAACAAGGTAATGCAATTCTAGGGAAACTTCCTAGCATGGGTTTCATATTTAACTTGTCAATGCAATAATTCTATCTAAACATCCTAGTATAGGATCAAAGTGGTCAAGGACACTTGCCTCCTTCCTGCTGCTCTTGAAATGGGTAGTCCTGATCTTGGAAAGGAATACCTTGCTCTTGAGCAGGTTCTACATCATACCATCACACATAGCAAAAGAAAAACAACAATCCATAAGACATGGTTCACACTTCCACTTTATACAAACCACACATTCATATTTATGAAAGTCATTCACCATTATATGTGTTGTGGTTACTCTATGTGTGTTGATTTGTGGCTTGCATGCACTTTTAATCATGTGTATATGATTCCTACTTTTGTGTTCACATTTATACTTACATACTATATATATGAGTTTCCAATTTAAATAAATTCCTTATATTCAATTACTACACCTTTTAGCTACCAAGTATGCATGAAAGGTATTTTCCTTCTCCATATGTGTCTTCAAAATTTCTACCAACCCTAAACTGAATTCTTTGGATTTTAGAACTCCATTTATCATTTACTAGTTGCTATATTTTCAGATTTATTTCCTATGCCTAAATGTGAACTTTATTATGAAAATAACAAGACACATCATCTAAACAGAATAGGTTCTGATCTAAAATATTTACTAATATATTTTGACCTTTTCCTCTGATGTAAACTATTTTACAATTATTTTCCCTATTTTCCAGAACTATTCTTTACTTAAAAATGTGTCCCTATACTAATAAATGTGAATAATAAATGAAACAGATTCATTTCAGCCCAAAATATATTTTTATCTCACTCCAAAGTTTTCTAAGTACTGAGAAAGTTTTTAATTTAATTTTGACAATATGTTTTGTCCCACTTTTAAATTTTAAATGCTAGCCACATATTCAATTTCCTAAACTAACTATCAAACAGGGCTAAAAAGGTAAACTCACCCCACTACTGGGTCTATAATATTATTTTAACAATTTTCAGGGGTCTAGCTATACATAACAGAGGAGTTTTTCCTAATTTTTATTAGGTCCAGGGGCTAAAAATGATTTTTAAATGAATTTACATGATTTTCTGAAGTTCCAGGGGCTAGATCAGAAGTTTCCGGGGCTAGCTCTTATTTCCCGAGAACCCCAGGGGGTAGCACGTAAGATTTCCAGTCTTTATAACGCGGGGCTGACGTGGACCATCCGATTTTAAACCGACGGCTGACGGGGGATTTAAACTCTACCGTGCAATTTAAAATAAACGGCGCACAAGCGGCCACGTCGCTCTGATCGAGCGCGGGCGGCGCTGCCCGGCGGCGCACCGCGGCGGGGGGCGGCGATCTCGCCGGAGAGTTTCGGATCTTCGGGAATTCTTCCTAGAACTGTGATTTTATGGCATAGATCGGTGGAGGGGAGGTCGGGGATCTGACCTCGGGGGTTTTCTTGAGCTCGGAGGTCCTGGAAGGCGGTCGGCGACGAGGTCCGAAGTGAAACCACGGCGAGGCTCGTCGGCGCTGTGTTTGAACCGCAAGTCACCGAGTTTTCTGCACCTGCAGGGTTCCCCGGAGGCGGTGGATCAAGACCAGCGAGTTAGATCGGAATTTCCGAGCTTAGATCGGCCAGAATTCGCCGGAGAAGGCTCGGTTTCTCACCGGAGAAAAATCGGCGGATCGCGTGGGAAAAACAGAACGAGGCCGGCGTTTTTATAGACGGGGGAGGGCGGCGAGGTGGTTTAGATCGAGTTTGTGTCGCCTACGAACGGAATTCGGCGGGGATGCGCAGGAATCCGGGTCAGTTTTGATTCGGGGTGAGAGAATCCCGGCGCAGGCGCGAGGTAGAAGAAGGGCTGGCGGGCCCCGCCTGTCAGTGGGAGGAAGAGGCGCGCGCGGCTGCGGGCTGGCGCGGGTGCTGGTTGGGCCGGCTGGTGGGTTTCGGCCCACTGGCCGGTTTTTTCTGTTTTCTTTTTTTCTTTTTTCTATTTCTTTTCTGTTTTGAATTTAAATTGAATTCCAGTTTGAATTTAAATTGTTGCAAAACATGCAACACGTCCAAAAATTTTTAAATTCCCCTCTTAACATGATTTAGGGTCTTAACAAGATTTTTGGGGTGTTACACAAACCGCCCGGTTTCCTCCCACTGATAGCGGGCCCAACTCGGGCTTCTTCTTCCTCGCGCCTCCCCCGCGGTTGCGCCGCTGGGGTCGCCGGAGCACCACCGAACTTGGTCGTCCGGTCAGCTTCCGAGCTCTAACTCGCCGCCAGCCCCTAATTTGGTGCGCTGAAAACGTTGGGATGGTTTCTCCTCATCAATGTTGGCTCTAACCGAGCTCGCGACGGTGCGGCGGCTCGGGAAGAGTCCGATGATGTCGCTCCGAGGTACTAGCCTGCCAAACGCCTGGTGAAGTGGCTCTACAGCATCAGTGGTGGCTCGGGAAGCTCGACATGGTGAAGGACAGGCTCGGGAAGAGCTCCAAGGTGGGTCTCACCGTGCGCCCGACGCTGCCCGAATAAGCCACCCATGGCAATCTTGGAATTACGCCGTGTATGGGGGTCCTCACGCTAGATGTTGTGAAACCAACTTGTGTGCCACTAAATCTAGCTCCTATGTGCGAAGTTTGGTGGGGTTTAAATGAGAATCAAACGGGAATTTCAACGTGTCTTACCCGAAGGTGACTTTGCACCGGCTGGAAGCAAACTGCAAAATTCCCCATCGACGCTCAACCTCTTGGCTCAAGCTTCGTAGATGAGCTGCAGGAGGTTCTTGCGCACCTGAAAACAGCTTGGCTTGATCGTGACAAGCCCGGGATGAGGCTTCCCACGAGAGCACCTCTTCTCAGCTTGGTGGCGACTGCTGCGGATCAGTGTGATTCTCGGGGTATGGAGTACGAGCTCACTTGATGAGGGTTTGAAGGGGTAGTGGTGAGTTCTGTGGTGCCGTTTTGCTGCTCAGCCGAGGCTTGTGCGCGAGATTGGCGGGTGGCCGATGATCGGAGGAGCATAGGCTGCTCTGATCATTTTATTGCGCGAGGGAGCAAAGACTGAGCAGTTCTGTCTTCGATCGGTTTAGCTGCGGGGATAACAGGGAGAGGCGATGTCGGTCGACGCAGCCAGCCCGAGCAGGAGCTGTCCCGGCGACCAGCTCGGTGGCGCCCTCAGATGAAGCCCGAGAAACCGAGTGTTGATTCTTCAGTTGGTTGAATTTGCTATAGAGGCTGACATGTGGGTCCCACCCAGAGTTTAACCTCTGAAATTAAATTTGGCATGGACATTCCTAGCAAGGTGCAGGACTTTTTCATGTGCCCAGCCCCTATATGATGCATGTGGGCAATGCCACTTTTGCATTTTGTGAGTTCATGCTCTAATGAGCATGTTGATGGTGTTTACTTGCTCTTCAAATGTATTGATCAAGTTTCTTCAAATTAAGTGTGTGTGTGGTGATGAACACTTTGAATATGTGCCAAAAATCTGGTCCCTTACACTTAATTGGCTTTGGGATTTTTACAGTGAAGACTAGACTTTCTAAGGATGATTTGAGCAAAATTTGGAGAAAAGTCATTGCACAATGTAGTCTCCAAAATTCCTACAAGTACAAGGCTTCTCTGAATTTTGAGCATAAATCAGGAGCTTTGACATAGCTAACAATGTAAGATCTGATTAGGGAAAGTCTCAATGGTTCTAACAAAATTTGTTTCACCATTTTTGGAGCTACCAACAGAGAGATATGAATTTTTGAAGTTGGATAGAAGTTCTGAAAAAGTTTCTGTTTAAATTTGAATTTCCAAATAAGGGCTGAACTTTGGAAGGCAATTTAGCCTATCAATTGAACTTCAATGAAGCCCAAATTTTTACTGGAGATCAGTAACTATGAAAAGGATTAGCTGCCAAAATTTGGGAATGTTTCATAAAGAATTGCTCCTGTAAAAATCTCTAAAGGATTTATCAAAACAATTCTACAGAAATTCCTTGGCATTTTCATAGCAAGCAATTTGTTCCTCTGTGAAGTACTCCTCATGAGGATTCCAACAAAATTGGTATCACCCTTTTTGGAGTTTTCTACACAAAGTTATGGGCTTGTAAATATCAACTAATTTCTGGAATTATTTGCCTAACAGAAACTTCAAATAATTGTGACCGGGCCCACTGTTTTAAACCGGCCCATTGGAATTGCGGCAACACCGGGGGCTACGTAGTTAACCCGCGCAGCCAAAGCCGATCCCGAGCCGCACCCCGATCCCGCGCCTAAACCGTGTCACAGACAGGTGGGACAGGCCCCCACCGTCGTCTTCCTCGCGCCCGGGCGGCCCCCTCGCCGGAGCAACGGTGATACCTCGCCGGAATGGTTGCCCAGTGCTCCATACGGCCGAAATCTCGCTGCCTGTCCCCAAAACCTGGCGAGGAACATGCTGGTAAGCTCGTTGGCGGCGCTAAATGGCCGGGAATACCTCACTGACGGCGGCAGCGGCAAACCCCACCCCGGCGCCGTCGTTCTCGCATGGGAGACAAGTATCCCGGTTGAGGAGATCACCACAAGCACCAGGGTGATGTGAGGAACACGTTTTTGCATCCAAAGATGGGTGAAAACTCGTGCAAAGTGTAGCTCGACGGTGCAGCTAGGGTTGTGCGTCGGCGTCCGGAAAAACTCAGCCTACAGCTTCATTTCTCTACGGTTTCTGATGGTTCTTCATCGAGGAGCTGCGCTAGGTCATGTAGAAGCATCGGGCCAAAGCAATTATACTGTGATTTCACCTTGGAGACAAATTTCGGGGTAGACGGTCGGCCATTCTTTCGGTAGCTCGGAGCCAACAGTCTGCGATCGCAGCTGGAGAGGAACCGCAGCTGCCCCTAGCTTGGACAGTGGAACCCCGCACCGCCGGCGACCATGCTCAACCGAAGAAACCCCGGGCTAACGCAGCGAGAGCAGAGGAAATGGCGAGTTTGCATTCGGCAGCGAAAACAGAGAAGGTGTGCGCGTTCTCTTCACTGAGGGAAGGGATACGCACGAGCAGCCGTGTCTCGCCCCTTAGCTGCGACCGCACCAGCGAATCGTTGACTTCGGCACCAAGCCAAGGCATCGCCGTGGCGCTCGGCATCGCTGTGGCGGCTGCGTAGGAAACCGGGAAAACCGACTTCGGGTCGGTGGACACTGACCAGCTGACCCCACATGTCATTCTCTCCTTTTTCCCCTCTTAATAATTCTGATCTTCTATTTCTGCCACCAACTTTTTGTCCAAAAATTCTAGATATTTGCAGGGAAGACAAATTAAATATGTAGAGTTCGAATTTTGACTCCAATGCTGCATTTGATCAAGTTTGGTTCAAGTTCCAAATTCAAATTTGAATTCTAAGGGTTTTTGGTGTCACCCCAAATTTAAATAGCAAACCCACTCCAAAGTTTCTGATTGTTGGCATGGCTGCTAATTCAAATGTGGAGAACACATTTGTGGAACCAAATTTGCACATTGAGGAAATTGGAATTTGAAACTGAATTTGAATTTCAGAATAGAGGGCTTCTCCTTTTAAACCCCAAAAAATATTGAAACTCCTCCAAATGAGCTGAAATTTGGAAGGGTGAATATTTGGACTATGAAGATCCAAGTTATGAATTTAGATCTCCATGTTTGGAAGTTTCGGGAAGTTTGAATCACCCCTTTGAACCTACACCGTTATAATTCAAATTTCTTAATTCCCCTCATTTTTCCTAAGTGTACATGAGTTGAATTTTCTTGCTACCACTTTTTAAGGATTTTACACTCCAAAGCTCGGGGCTAATGTTGGCTGTAATTTTAAGATCAGCGCTGAGAACCGAGGTGAAACCGGTGGAACCGAACTCGGCTCACTGTGGACAGCACGCCACGGCCACCCTCTACTCCAACTACCTGCACAAGAAAGGTGCGCTATACTCAATAGATCGTGAAGCTGCCGTCCGTTTAGCAAATGATCAACCCTAGAGAAAGAATTTCACCGTTTCCCGAAACCTAGTTGATCTGGGTAAGGCTCGGTCTCTATGGAAATTCGAATTACCCGGGTAACTAATGACCAAGCAAGCTTGCATGGACCTTCCTCACACCCTAGCGGTCATCCTCGATGAAGAACCGAGCAAAACCATCCAAGATTGACCGAGTTCTTGCTGTTTTTCGCGCCGTCGTTGAAAACGGTCTCGGTTCACCGTGGAGCTCGGTGTTGTCGGCTGTTTCACCGGTGTTGGCATCCATTTCTAGCTTCTACACATTCCACTGGTGCTCTAGAGCCAAAAATCCAAAAGTTTAGTATAGAATTGAGCTTGCACGGGCACGCCGGAACCCTAGGTTCGGCTGTCACCAGTGCGCACGGTATTCTGGTGATCGCCGGCCGCCGGCGACCTTCCAAACGAGTTCAGCATGGCAAATAACGGAGTGGTGGCATCTTTTTTGGCATGAGGGGCGGCCAGGAAGGCCATTCTGGTGACCCTCGCCTGAGGGCGCCGCCACTCGGTCTGTTTGGCACGAGGTTGAAGAAGGCTTGTCGTGTGGGACCCGCTGTCAGCGCTTAAACTTTTTCAGAATTTCCAGATTTCAGTTCAAAGTTTAAATAGCCATAGCTTTGTGTAGGAGTGTCCAAAAATTCCCAAATAAATTGTGGTGGATTCCTCTCAGTGAGTACTATCCATGGATGCAGCCCAATGTTTATGAAAATCGCTTTAAGGAAAATCTTGTAAGATTTATTCCAGAAGTTCTGTTATTTGGAAAATTCCAAATTTTGGGCAGGATCTCCTTCCAAATATACTTGAACTCCAGTAAAAATTTCAGAGGCATTGGACTGCATTTGCTTGGACAAATGTTGTGTTTAATCCTCTATGTCTCTGAAAAATAAGAAAAATAATAGAGACCTTTTTCAGAGATTTTATCCAAACCTGTAAAATCCATATCTCCAGATAGGAAACTCCAAAAATGGTAAAACCAAGTCCTATGGACTCGGGACATTTTGTGCTTCACAAAAAGTTCTCTTTTCAGCATAGTAAAGCTTAATAACTAGGGGGTAAAGGCAAATTAGTTCAAACCACATAAGGATTTGTTGTGATCACATTTTTCAGCTCAATTTTTGCACACTGCCTAAATACTTTCCCTCGAAGCTGTGGTTAAATTTTCAGCTTTATTGGACCCCTGGACTTTGAACTACCATTATGTAGATCTTTGTGTTTATATAATGGACTTAATCACATGGTGATTAATATTACCTTCCTTTCACTTAGCATGTCTTCTCTAAGGTTGTAGATTAAATACAGAAACCCTGCTGTTGTTTTCCCATCTTAAGCGTGAGTTAACTTGCGCAACAGATTGTAATGAATTTTCAAAGTTACTTTTGAAACATATGTGCATTGCATCTTATTAGCTTATGTGACGTCGATGTTCGACGAGGATTCAACCCAGCAGCGAGGATCTCCATCTTGTGATGAGTTTGGCGGATTATCCCGAGGAAGACTAACTCATAGCCTATAGCAAAACCGTTGAGTAAGGCAAGCCCCTATTTGCATATAATTACTGTTTTTAAATTTTGCTTTACCTTCACCTCATGTTTACTAGACTTGATATTGTGCATTATGTCTAGGATGCTTGAAACCCACTTGCATGGCTATTAAACCCCTGAGTAAAAGATTTAGTGTAGGATTTGCCTCGTCGTAGATGATAGTTTAATGTTGTAGCTAGCTCGGTAGAAGTCGAGTAGTAAAAAGCTACTCGGGAGAAAGGTCGAGTAACGGAGTTTACTCGCGAGAAGTTGATTATAAGAGCACCCTCATGAAAAATGAGATGGGGATGTGGTGTTCCTGTAGGATGGAGCGCTCAAGGTTGTATCGACCTGCGATGGGTGTGATAATACTTGCGACCACATTGGGCCTGGGCTGGGAGGGTAAGGCAAATGTGGAGGTTGGTTTTTAGCCCCATCCATGTCGGTTAAGGACTACGCGTATGCGGCCCTGCTGGACAAGATTGAGCTGTACCAGATATATAGTGGGGTATGGGACGCATGAAACCGGTGTAACTCGATGAACTGCAATATAGAAACTCATCCTTCGCGTGGGAATGGCGTTGAGAAGGCGGGAGGTGTAAATCCTTTAGCGGGCAACTTCGACGTGTCCGTGTGTCAGGGTGTCATGTGAAAGGTTGCTGCATACAACGTAAGAAAGAGTGATTCTTTTGAGGCGGGTGTATGTGTCGTGTATTCTGGGTTGTTATTGATTCGAATCACCGTTGCTCGTGGAAGAGGATTGAGCATACTTTCCTACTGCCCTGTGACATAGTAAGAAGAGGAACTAAGTCTCTTAACATGTTGCTCATGGCTTAACCATTGTCTTGGAACCTTGACTGAAGTAGATATAGTGCCAACTAAATTTCTATTCCACCTTATGAGGGGGACCCGACCCGTGTCACGGGGCCGTGCCGCTCGCCCGGGAATCGCATTGAGTGGTGCAGTGTTATGCGGGACCCAACAGAACACATAAAGAAACTGTATTACACAAATCAAAAGCGGAAGCTTACAAGTGTTCTTTGTAAATAGTTTACATCAAATAGCTACAGCGGAAGTCTATGAACAGCTCACGTGGAATAACTAATGAGCAATTGAGAAGAGGTCCAGCCCGCGGACTCCTCTCGCTAGCAACACGAAGACATTGCAGCTGCTGTGTTCTCCATGTGTTATATGACTCGATAGTCTCTGAGTCTCACCGGACAACCTTCTTTATAAGCTTCGACGTTAACTCAGCAAGACATAACCGTCTCTCCTAAAGCATGCAACTCTACATGAAAGTAACTTAAGGCCTAAACATGTTAGTTGCAAAAAGACGCGCCTACAAGTTCATCCTTAATTTTCATATTTTAGCCATCATAGTAATAACCTTGCGCCGAGCAACATTGGAAATCCACAATCAAACAAGAAACGCTTCATTCCAATTTTACTTGTCCCAAGGTGGAAAATAACTTTAATTTGCTCTATCTCTACTTCATCCATGATTTTCATGCAATTCGAATTATCATAACAGCAATTAAACTTTGCAAACTGTTATCACACAACATGCTTACTACGTCACAACACAGTGAGCAAGCTGTACTCATAACCGCGAGGGACGGTGATTCAAATCAAACACTGCCTGGATAACTCGACAAATACGCCCGCCTCTGAAGACCCAAATCTGGCATCCTTCATTACATCGTATGTGGCAACCTTTCTTAGGACACCAGACTGTAGAACCGGTCACGCCGTCTCGGGCTCATAGGTCTAACGAGACGATGTGGTAGGCCTCTACAATCCAGTTAACCTGGTACATCGGTTTCCTGGGTCCCATATAGCAGTAATCATCCGGTACACAACTCAATACTTGCTCAGTGGGGCTGCACACGCTTCGGTCCTTAACCGACACAGGCAGAGCTACTCGACCAAGACCTCGTCTTGTCGCTGCCTAACCCTCCTGCCCAGTCTCATCTTTGGAAATATAAACTTTAGTTTGCCTCTTTCCACCATACCCGTGTGATCCTGAACTATAGCTCGCGAGTATATTCCAACTACTCGACTTCTACCGGATGTCATAACCTAATTAGCATGGCATTATTCTACAGCGGAGATACGACTTCTACCCTTGACTCGAGGGCTTTTTTGGTCATGCATTTGGAGTATAAACATTCCTGACCTAATGCACTACAAACTTTAACCCATAGTAGTGAATAAAGTAAAAACTTTATAAAACAACTTAAATGCAAACCGGAGCTTGCCTTGGTTATGCAGGTGACTAAGTATATATTCAGTTAGTGAAGAACACTTGTGGCTTGATCACTCGCTTTCCTTCCTCTTTGATCTCCACTTTGATTGCTTCACAATCTTCATGTAGATGCTACACGTTCTGAATATGCATATGTATTTAATTGTAAAGCTTTTGCTACCAAGTTCTAATGACATGTTTAAAACAAGAACTCTGTTCAATAACTTAAAATGACACTGGTGCTAAGGTTCGGGATTTGTGTTAAGTAAGGTGATCAAGTGCTAAGTGCTTTTTATCCCTTGTGTTTTGGTCACCTAAAGATGTTGAACAGCACAGTGGTGATATAGAGCTCCAATGGAGTTGAAAATTTTCATGTGAGTTCCTTGTCACAAGAAAGTCATCTGGACCAAAAATTAGTATTTTTCACTGAGTGGTTTATTCAGAACAATTCTCTAAGCAATTAAGAAAAAGGAATTAATTCTGAAGTAAATCACATGTTCATGCCAAACATAGTGAACTACAATTTCAATTATAGTTCATAGAGTCTGCATGAATTTTCCTAGGATTTTTGGAGCTAAGAATTGCCCAGAACTGAATTTCCATGTTTTGGAACTTTTCTGAAAATGTTTCTGAACTCTGAATTCTACTAATCAAATCAACTCCATATGAGCTGAAATATTTACATGAGGTCACTAACATCCTAAAGACTATTCTGGCAAAATTTGAGGATTTTTGTATGAACCAAACTCCCTCTAAAATTATTTTTCTGAAAAGCTTTAACGAATTTTCCCGAATTAAATAATGAGATTCATACAAATTGGGTTGCATTTTTGGATAGGGTTTTTCAATCTGAATCCAATCCAATTTGAATAACTAAATTTGGAGTTCCCTAGCAAAAGTTATGAGGTTCTAAAGTTTGAATTGAAATTGGGGATTCAAATAAACCGGGAAACATTTAAATTCTCAACGTGGGTACCGGGTGACGTGTCAGTCCCTCGATGCAGCCACACCGTGGTCCACAGATAATTAGGCTGTAGCCACAAAAGATAAAATGGCCACAGCAAATCCCATTCTACCTCAACGGCCACTGACCGGTGGGGCCGGAAGCTTCTTCTTCCTCCCGACCCCCCCCTTTCCCGCGCGCGCCTTTCCCCTCGCCGGCACGGTGGCGCTGCTTCGGATTTCCGTTCCCCGGCGGACTCATAGGCTTAAACTCGCCGCTAGCCCCAATTTGACCGTGAGGAACTCGTCCCCGTGCTCCCCGGAGGCCGGCGACGGCGCTAGACATTTGTGCGACGTGCGGCGGCTCGGTGCTTGCTCTGGCGACGTCGCGCGCCGTCTCTAGACCCCCAAACCCGAAAGCTTTTGGTCCTAAAGCATCAGTGAGCCACGTTCATGCTCGACGTGTACTCCTTTTTTTATCGGAAATGGCTCTAGGTAGGGTTCCACCATGCGCCCGAGCGTACCCGCCCTGGCCGCCAATGGGAAAACTTGAAATTAGCTGCAACTACTAGGTTCTAAGCTAGGTTTGTGAAGGAAATTGGATCGCCAATGAGTCTAGCTCATTTGTGCATGATTTGGTGCTAAGTGAGAATTAAGCGTGAATTTTGGAGATCCTTACCGAAGGGTCCGTGGTGGTGCACCGGGAGAAAAACTCCGAATTCGGCAGCTAGAGATCACCGTTCAAGCTGAGCTTCGGGGAGAGGCACCACGGTGGTCCAGCGCACCTCTCAGCATCTTTGCTTGAGCGTGAAACCCTCTGTGGTGAGCTGTCCACGTGAGCTTGCTCGTCGGTCATCCTCGGGTTGCCGCAACACCAACTGTTCTAGGGTTGGGAACGCCGGGAGCTGCAGGTTTTCGTGCTGAGCAGGTGAAGGACGACCAAGCTTTGCTGTTTTGCAGCTCGGGGAGGTGGTGTGTGCGAGTTTTTCTGATTTCTCGGTGAGCACCGAGGATGCGGCGATAAGCTACGGTGTTTCAGCTCGAGGGAGAAGCAAAAGAGGTTTTGAGTCGGTGTACAAGCCGAAGATCGCTAGGAATGTGAAGCACACACCCTTGCTGCTCTCCAGCACAGGGAAATTCACGAGTGCGTGGCTCGGTTTGCCGCTCGGTGGCGCTGGGTGGGCCTCGGTTGCTTCCAGTGAAAAACAGAGCTTCGGTTTACTTCTTGTGTAAGTCTACTCCCAATGACAAGTGGGTCCCACTGCTCTTCTCCCCAAAAGATCTTCAAAATTTGGCATAGTGCAAATTTCAGTCATGAAGAGCTCAAATTCGAAAGCCATTTGGAAAATTTGACAAGGTACACTTCAGTTTCAGATTTGAATTCAAATTTCAATGAAATTCACAAGCCTCTTTGATATACATATCAAAGTACCTCCAAATTTTCTCAAAATTTGTCTTCCTTATAATTTGTACCTGAAGAATTCAAATATGGATTCAAACTTTTAATTTGGCAGCTGCAAAGGGGAGGGTTACAACAACAGTTTGCATCCTTCATTTAAAATGACCACCTTTGCATTCAGATGAACATTTGTATTCAAAGTGGACTTTAAATTATGAGATTGCACATGAAAACATTCACATGTGTAGAAAAGTTTTTGCAAGTCCCATTTCTTGAAATTGAACTCAACTTTATTCACAACTCAAGTTCTCCTTTTACAAGTTTTTGGGACTTTTATCTTCCACCCCCCCCCCCCCCCCTTAAAAAGAAACTTGTTCCCGAGATTCACAATTAAGAACAATATGGGGAGGACAACTATCGGACATATGCCTCTAATAACTCCGTATGATTGTGTTGTAAATACTCCTCGCTTTACCATGCAGCTTCGTCGGACATGTGATTTTCCCATAGCACCTTAAAAAATTGCAACGTCCAGTTTCTGGTCTCGCGAGTCTTTTCATCAATTATCCGGGTTGGATGCTCAACATAAGAGAGGTCCGACTTTTCATGTCTGCTATGCCTTCCGTAAGAATTTCCATTGGAACTTTCAAACACTTCCGCAACTGAGATATGTGGAAGACGTTATGAACTCCGGCTAAGGCTGCCGGTAACTCCAGACGCTATGCCACGGGTCCACATCTTTCGATGAAACGCGAAGGGACCGATAAAACGTGGAGCTAATTTTCCTTTCACTCCCAATTGGTGAATTCACTTCATAGGAGATACGTGGAGATATACGTGGTCCCCAACATGGAAGTCCAGAGGACGACGTCTCCTATCCGCATAGCTCTTTTGTCTGGACTGAGCGACTTTAAGATTTGCTTGAATAAGCCTTACCAGCTCTTTAACTTTATTTACGAGATCAATTACATAAATAACTCTCTCGCCAGATTTACACCAGTTCAAGGGTGTGCGTCACTTCCGGCCGTAGAGAACTTCAGACGGTGCCATCTTGATACTCGCTTGATATCCATTGTTATAAGTGAATTCCACCAACGGTAGATGATCGTCCCATCCTTACCGTGGTGAATGGCACATGCTCGAAGCATATCTTCGAGAACTTGGTTCACCCTCTCTGTTTGCCCATCCGTTTGAGGATGATATGCAGAGCTTCTAATCAATTTGGTCCCCAGTGAGGCATGTAGCTGCTCCTAGAAACGAGCAACGAACAACGCGCCTCGATAGGAGATGATCGTCTGAGGAACTCCATGTAGGCACAGTATTCTGGCAATATACAGCTCCACATACTTCTTGGCATGGAATCCCGTATGTACCGGCATGAAATGCGCTGATTTGATTAACCGATCAACGATTACCCAAACCGAATCATGCTTATTAACCATGAGAGGTAGTCCAAATGAAATCCATACTAATATCCTCCCACTTCCATGCTAGAACCTTTAGCGGTTGCAAGGTTCCCGCTTTCTTCATGTCGTCGGCTTTTGTGAGACCTATGTGTGTGCTGAATACACTATTTTTGTCAAGGTCCGACTCTAGGTCCGAGCTCTAGCAAGATCCGACTTAAGGTCCGACTTGCTATGGCTATGTCCGACATGTATTTGGTTAGCTCCGGTGGTAGGTCCGACTAGCTTTGGTAAGTTCCGGTGCTAGGTTCTGCTAGCTTTGGTAAGCTCCGGCTCAAGGTCCGGTTAGCTTTGGCAAGGTCCGGAGATAAATCGTAATGGTTCTGTTTTTACGATGCAAATGTTTCGAACTTGCTTTTCATCTATGGAAAGTTTTCTTAGTATTCTTTTACTAAGTTTTTCAAGTGTTATGGCTGTTTACGGTGGTTAACATTTTGCTATGGTTTGCAACATGCTTATGTGAGGTGTTCACGTAAGGTGTTGTGGTTTTAGGAACTAACGTGAGTCAAGTCACGGACTTGTGCTCGAAAGTATTGGTTGTTTATTCATGTGCAGATGTTGCTTGAGTTCAAGATATGGCCGGTGACCGGATCCATTGAACTAGTCTTAGGGAGAAGATGAGGTTCAACAACCAAGTTCTGGAGGAATTGTGGTTGAGTTGATTGGGAGGTCGCACATCATGTTTGGATCAAGAACAATGCATATGAAGGTATCGTGGACGTCGTTGGAAGGTGTTTGAACGTGTGCAAGGAGTGCATGGACGTGTCTACATTGTTCCAAGGCGTGGTGAAGAGATATGGAAGTGGAGATATGGTTGAAAAGGTTCAACCGGCTGGATTTTGCGCTCAGGCTGCGGCTGAGGCGGTTATGGATTGTTTATGGAAGGTTTCGAGTTGGTTATAATAGGATTTCGTGTTAGGCATGAAGTAGAGTTGTTTTAGAGATGTTTGGGACGTTCCTAAGGTATTTGGAAGTCTTAATATTGCTTCTATCTGCGTATAGAAGAGTATTGAGCAGTATTGGAAAGTTACAGTTTGAATCCAATTAGGAGTAGGAGTCCTAGTTTGAATTGGGTTGCCCTTAGGGCTGGTAATATAAGCAAGGGAGGCCAAGGATTGTGGTGTGCACGACTTTGGTCTGTTCCTCTTATGTTTTGATAAATAAAATTCTAATTTAGAGGAGCTTTTGTGTCTTGTTCGTCCGACTTGTTTTTGTCAAGTCTTTCTCGTCAAGTTTCTGGACAGCACCACAGTGCTTCGGTGTTTTGATCATAACTCGAGTTTTACAGATCCAATTGACGTGATTCTTTTTGGGTTGTCTTCACAACTGGATTATATATCACCTGTTAAAATTTCACGGTCATTGGATTTGCAGTTTATGATCTACACGAGTTTCTTTGCAGTGTTGCAGATCTGGTTTTTGACGGATTTCTGTGATTCTTGTTGTCGTGTCTTCGTGACTTGATTCTCTATAATATATACAACTTATGTCACGGTTGAACAAGTTTAGATCAGTCGCATACACGGTTTCGTTAACAGATCGATTTTCTGCCGAGGGGGTTTTTGTTGGTTCCGCTTAAAGGTTTAATTCTACCATTCACTCCCCCGCCTCTGGTAGCTTTTCACGTGCTCTTCGATCCTACAATTGGTATAAGAGCCACGGTGCTCTAATCTTTGTGATTTGCACGTGTTTTGACTAATCATTATGGAGAAATACTCCGCAAAACCTTGTGTGTTCAGTGGCATTGATTTTTAGGTTTGGAAGGCACGTATGGAGGCTTTCATCCAAGCGCAAGGCTTCGCAATATGGGAAAAGGTGTACAAGCCTTATGATGTGCCGCCAAACGATCAAGTCACGGCTACGAACATGAGAGATGTCGACAACAACAACAAAGCACGGAACTTGATCATACAAGGATTAACTTAAAATGACTTCGACCGTGTTGCACACCTCCGATCTGCATACGATGTGTGGGAAGCACTTTGTGACTACCACGAAGGATTCAACACGATCAAGGAGATAATACAAGATATGTTCAAGAAAGAATACATGCGCTTTGAGATGCAACCCGGTGAGTCAATCAATGACCTCTTTGCTCGCTTCAACGTTAATTTTTCAGATGCTGAAAATGCTAGGCAATTACTAAGTGCATTAGACATGTCAATTTGGGAGATGAAAGTTATATCTATTCGTGAATCTACTGTCATGAGTACACTTACATTAGATGTGCTATATTCTAAGTTAAAAACTCATGAAATTGACATAATATCACGTAAGAACCCCAACAAGTCTATTGCATTTGTTTCACAACGTGACATGCCTAGCTCTAGCCAATCTTCATCTTGTGGTACACTTTCTTTGTTGTCCCCTCTAACCCTTGAACATATTGAAGAGTTTCCAGAGGAAGAACTTGCACTCATCTCTACTCGGTTCTCAAAAGCATTGAAAAATGTGAGAACTAGAAGGAGAGGAAGTGCCGGACCTCAACGATACTTCGAATGTGGTAAGACAGGACATTTTCGTACGGATTGCCCTAACCTTTCATGTCCTACATTCCGTGATGAAAAGCAAACTAGGACAAAGCACTCCTCTGCAAACGATAAGAAAAAGAAGAAGGGTTTTATAGGACGTCAATTGGTAAATAGTTTTATCTTTTCACTTCAAGAACTTGGCTCGAGCAATGTGGACATCTGAAGTGACAAAGATGAAGATGATTCGGCAAACTTATGCTTCATGGCGGGCAAGTCAAGTTCAAGTATGAAGGAGGCAGAACACAACAGCGACAATGAAAAGGTATGTCCTACTTGTGAAGAAATGTGTGATGTTATTTCTCGTGCCACTGTTATAGTTAAGAAAAAGGATAAAAAGCTTAGGGACAATGCTGTAAAAATTGAGTCACTAGAATCTGAAATTAATTGTTTGAAATCTTTGATTCCTAGTGATGATTCTTGTTCCTCATGTGATTTATTATATGAACAATTGTCCTCTCTAAGAAGTGCACATACCACCACACTTGATAAACTTGAGTTAAAGATTGAAAAGAACAGAGAGCTTGCTGCACTTAATGATAAAAACATGAAAAATGCTTGTTGTTCTACAATTGATTTGCATTGTTCTACTTGTGATGATCTTAATAAAAAACTACAAGATGCTATGAATGAAATTTCTATATTGAGCAATATTTTACGTTCTCATGAAGTTATGTATTGTTCCAATTGCAAACTAAAAGGAAAAACTTCATGTCAAAACTTCCTAGACTTGTCTAAGAAACTTGATGACATGAATAGGACACTAGAGCGGTTTTATAATCAGAATAAGAATCTGAACTTGCTGTTGAATTCTTCTAAATTTTGCAATGATAAAACTGATTTAGGTTTTGATTCCCATGCTCATGCTAAAGCACATCCACCTAAAATTGTAAAGTCATCGGGAAGTGGTTTGATTAAAACAGTTCCTAAACAAAAACAAGTGGTTTTTAAATCTGCAGGAGTGTTGTAACACCCCAAAACCTGATAAAGAGGGGAATTTAAATTTTTTGGACGCAATGCATGTGGTGAAATAATTCAAACTCAAACTGGAATTCAAATTTGAATCAAAACATAAAAGAAAAAGGAAAAAGAAAAAGAAAAACGGCCAGTGGGCCGAAACCCACCGCAGCCTGCCCAACAGCCCGCGGATGTTTCCCCCCTCCCCCTCTCTGACGCGTGGGGCCCGCATGTCATCTTCTCCCCCCCCCCCCGGCGCGCCCCCAACTGGCCCGATCTTCCCGCCGCCCCTCCTCGTGCATTTGAACGCAAGAAAACTCGCAGGTTTCCCCTTACCCGCTCCATCTTTCTCTCCGGTGAGAACCGAGGCATCCTTGGCCGTTTTCTTTCGATCCTCGTCCGGTTTGTCTGATCTAACGGGCTTGTCGTATTCCACCGCCGCTGGGAAGCCCTGCAGGTGAAGGAAGCGACGAGTCTTGCGCCGTAGCATCGGCTTCGACGAGCACCGAGGAGCAGCTCCAACCACCGTCGTCGCAGAGCCAAATTCTGACCTCTCCAAGCCCGAGAAACCTCTAGGTGAGCTTCCCCCTACCCCTCCGCAGTCGATCCGTGTGAAAAGCTGCAAGTTTTAGCGTGTAGCGGCAAGGAACCAAAGCTGCGCCGGCGAGATCACCGCCCCCGCCGCCGTGCGCCGCCGCGCGCGCGGGCTGGCTCCTGCCAGGGCGACGTGGCCCCCTGAGGCCCGTCCATTTTAGATCGTGCGGTCCCGAATAGATCTAACCCGTACCGCTTCGTGATCTAATCTCAGCCCTCCGTTTTAAATCCAATGGCCCACGTCAGCCCCGCATTATAAAGGCCGGGAATCTTACGCGCTACCCCCTGGGGATCTCGGAGAACACGAGCTAGCTCCGGAAACTTCCGATCTAGCCCCTGGACCCTCAGAAATTCATGTAAATTCATTAAAAATCAGTTTTAGCCCCTGGACTAAATAAGAATTAGGAAGACCTCCCTGTTTTGCACACTTAGACCCTTGAAAATTTAGAAAATGAGAAATGGGGCCCCACTGCAGTGTGAAATTGCACATCAGTCCCTGGGAAGTATTAATTTCAGGAAATTGAATATGTGAATAGGATTTAAATTTAAACATAGGTGTAAGTTCAGTTGAATATTTTAACCCTGTGAAAATTGGTAGAACAATCTGAGGTCTGAGTTTAGAGGGGAAATAAACTTTTAAAATAAATGAGATTTGCTGTTTTGTAATTTATCTCTGAAATATACCCTTTAGGCATAAAACAAGTTTAAAATGTGGGAAAATAAACCTAAGTAACAAATAAGGGGTAGGAAAAATTTATGAAGGTTCTGTTTGGGTAAGTGGAACAGTAGAAATTTTTGTATGAATTTAGGTTGCTGTTTTATTGGTAGAAATTCATTTTTAGACTAGAAAATAATTCTGAAAATGGGTAAAAATAAATTTAAATTGATCCTCATCAGAGAGGAAGTCAAAAGATATTTTATTGGACATTTTAGATCAGAACACATTCTCTTTAGGATATATCTTGTGCTATCTTAGTATTAAAGTTCACTTTAGGTATGGAAAATAAATATGAAAATATAAGAAAATAGGTATACCTAGTTAGGAAAATGTCAAGTGAGGTCCCCAAATCCAAAACATCAAATTATGGTTTTGTAGAAGATCTGAAAACCTATTTGGAGTAGGAAGTTATCTCTTATACAAATTTTGTGTCTAAAAAGTGTATTATCCCATATAGAAAATATGTTCAAATTGGAAATTCATATATAGTGTGCACTTAGAAATCTGAATATTAAAGCTAGAAATAATATATATGTTTAAAAGTGCATGTATTCTTAGAATCAACATATCTAGGGTAAACACAACACTTAAATAGGTGTATGACTTTCATGTGTTTGCATGTGTGGTTTGTATGAGTGGAAATGTGGACTATGGCTTATGGAATGTTGTTTTCGTTTGCTATGTGTATTGGCATGAGTAGAACCAGCCCCAGAGCAGGTTCTCACCTTTCAAGATCAAGACTTTCCATTCCCAGAGCAGCAGGAAGAAGGCAAGTGTCCTTGACCACTTTGATTCTATACTAGGATGTGTAGTTAGAATTTAATTAATTGCATTGTCAATTTGGAATATGGTACCCAAGCTAAGAAGTTTCCCCAACTTTTCATTATCTTACTTCCTTGTTGCCTGGGTTGGGATTTATTTTATTATGTCATTCATTCATATTACTTATGTTTAGCCATGCTTAGAATGGGATAAGTGGGATATGAGATCATCAACTTGTTTACCTTACTCTTGAATGAGATATTATGAGTTATGTAGAGGTAGGGATCGAGGCAACATGGATGATTTGGTTGGTGCTGTGTGCACGAGACTTTGGTTTGTGTTTAGTGCTTGCCTGGATCCTAAGGACCGGTTCATGGAGCATGTAACCTGGCTTTACCGTGCCAGCCACATGCTGAGATGGGGCAGCTTGGCCAATTAATTAGGTTTATCTCCGGCGTAGTATGGGTGTTTGGATGGTGCGGGGAATAGGTGTCAGCTGGACTACCATATGAACCGCAAGGCTCAAGAGGGGGCCACTGCAGCGGGGTTGGAGCCTCTTGTATGCTGTTAGGGGTGAAACCTCAGTGGGCCCACGCTCGTCGGGAATCCCTTTGTAAAGGTCTCGTAGTGATCTCCTGGCTACACACCTCGGAAGTGTGAACGTGGTTCGCGGCCACTGGCATAATGGATGTTCTTTTAGTCCACCCGGCAACGGGGGATGAAATCACTACATGTGGGTACAGTGGTGCAAACTCTGAAGAGTCAAAACTGTCATGACAGCCGTACTCACGGTCAAGAGCGGCTTGGACTTATTCATGATTAGAGGATGATGAATTGGGAAGTTGAGGATGTTAAGCGGGAATCTTAACATTGGAGATGAGATTATGGTTACTTGATATTGATGATGGGTTGAGGGATTGGGACCATGTCACCTGTGTAGTAATGTAGGTGCTTAATAAGCTAAGGTGATAGGTATTAACTGCATAGTTCTTTAACCATGAGTTCAACTTCTCCTTGCTCTAGCCATGCATGACATAACTTTCCCACTTGCTGAGTACCAATGGTACTCAAGCTTGCTTTTCTGTTGGTTTAAATTGCTGCTCAGGTCAAGGGGATGACGTGATGTTCAATGACCAAGACTTCCGACTCGAAGAAGGATTCTAGGTTCACGGAGTCCCCCGGGCAACACCTGTAACAGAGCCCACAAGATTTATATTCCGCTGCTGTTTTATTTACATGTTATGAACATATTATCGTCCATCGAGACATTATGTTATGTAAGACTTATTTATATCCGAACACTTGGCTTGTAATATAATGATGCTTCACTATTACATGTATGAGAGAATGATCCTGGCATACATGTGATATTCACTTGGTTGCTATTTGGACAAACCGGGTGTGACAGAAGTGGTATCAGAGCCAAGGTTGCCCGTAGGAATGTGGACCTAGGTAGAAATGGACGTATTTAAGGACCCTATTTTCTTAAAAACTATTTTACAAAAGGTGTGGGTTCAAAGTGTTATTTAATGGGGTCACTTTATTTGTTCATCTTGCCCCAACTTTTATTCAAAATACAATCTTTATTTAATTCTTATCTAACTTGATTTTAAATGCTTTATGTTTTAGATGGTTCGCATGGTCCGCACCGCCCGCAAGTCCACCGGAGGGAGAGTTCCTGTAGCTGCCCTTGCCTTGAGAGAGGAGAACTGTCCTCTGACGTACCACTCCTACGTGTTGGCAGTAGGAGGCTTGTTGCACCGTCTTCGGCGTATGCTCCATGCGGCCGGCAATGTTGGCAAGCTGATCATACACTACAGCTCCACCAGGACCATCCGAGAGAAGCGTGAAGAATGGAACTCAGAGATGAGGATTATCCATGAAAACCAGCTGCTCAAGATCCACCGCTCTCCAGCTTGTCGGGAAACTCAGGCCGATGCGGAGAAGGATGTCACCTGGGAGGCCATAACCTGCCAGAGTTACATCAACCGTCGCCGCCTAGACAGGACTGAGTACATGTATGTCCTCCAGCGTGAGAGTGGCACCGCGGAGTACAAGTACCCGCCAGTGCAGCAGGGGACTTCCCATGAGCACATGGACCTGTGCCTGGAGGATGTAGCTATGCTCAACACTCGACTGCATGAGTGCCAGCAGGAGCTTCAGGATGTTCGTGACACCCTGAAGGAGACTGAGGCGTTGCTTCGCGCCAGCTTGAGGGCGAGAGAAAGAGGAGATGGGAATGAACTGTGTGTCACCGTGAATGACACATGGACTCCTGACTCCCCAGACCGCCGGGCGAGCAAGCGTCGCCGCACTTCTACACCAGCAGCTTCCCCACCTAAAGCGGAATCAGAGGGCAGCCGCAATGATGAGGAAGACCCCGACGAGCCAGCTCAGTAATACGAGTTGTTAGAGTCATTTCCCTTATTTTCGCATGTTATCGAGTAGTCGAGTCAAGAAACCATCTATTTGCTTGCTAGTGTTTGGTGTGACGTGAGTTGTGGGAGCCATAGGCACTTGTCCACAACCTCGTCTTTAAGTTTGCTTTTCTTTGGTGTGTGAACCCCTATGAATCAATAGTACATTTATTTTCGCGTGAGACATGACGCCCAAAGATCTATGTGAAATCTTCCGAAACTGTCTAAATATTAAGGCCTCAAAAGTTTAATTTTAAACAAGCAATTTGGAAAGTTAATGCATAATGATTAAAGTTAACAATTAGTTGATCATGATAGATGGCTGGAAGAGGAAGAGGTCGTGGTGCCAACCCCAACAACAACAACGATGAGGCCGCCAATCCTCATCTTCCTGAAGGGCAAGACAGGGGTGGTTGCCGTGAAGGAGCTGATCGTATCTACCAAATGATCAAAAATCAGAATCAGCTCTTCCAGAGTCTAACTCAAGTGGTGGCCATCTTACACCAAGCTCCACCCCCACAAGCTGCACCACGTCAACCAAGGTTGAGTGAGTTTCTGGGAACTCAACCCACAAAGTTTGCAAGTGCTGCTGAACCTCTGGAGGCAGATGATTGGCTAAAGACCATTGAGAGCAAGATGAGGATCATACAATGCCAAGGGTATGAGAGGGTGCTGTTTGCCTCTCACCAATTGCATGGACCCGCTGCTGATTGGTGGACCGCTTACATGGCAGCCCATCACGACCCCGAGAACATCACTTGGGAAGAGTTCAAGCGCAGTTTCCGCATCCACTACATACCAAGGGATGAACTCAAGAACAAGAGAAAGGAGTTCTTGCGACTGCAGCAAGGCAATGACTGTGAGGGAATACCTCACCAAGTTCACCCAACTATCCCGTTATGCACCACAGGACATCGAAACTGATGAGCAGAAACAGGACTGTTTTGTGGAAGGACTTACCATGGAAATGCAATGTGTAATGTCCTCCAACGAATATGAAAGTTTCCAAAAGATGGTAGACAGAGCATTTGTCGTGGAGAGGAAGCTGAAGGCCTTGGAGAATGAAAACAAGAGGAAGATGGGATGGTCACACCAAGCATCAAGCAGAAACACACGTCCGCGTTTGATGCAGCAACCTGCAGGGCAGACGAGCCGTGCTGTGGTACCCTACCCGACACCGAGAGGGTACAACCCGAACTTCAGGCCTCCATCAGCACCAGTACAGCCGCAGCATCAGTTTATGCAGCAGCCACGCCCCACTTATCAACCTTGACCAGCAGGACAAGGGCCACAGAACCAACCCCAAGATAACAAAGGCCAGACACCTAAAGTTGGGGTGCAATGCTTCAACTGTGGTGAAGTGGGGCACTACGCTCATAAGTGCCCAAAGAAGAAGCCTATGCAGCCACAGCAGCAGAATGTGATGCGAGGACGGGTGAACCACGTGACCATGGAGGAAGCGCAAGAGGCACCTGACGTGGTAATTGGTAAGTTTCCTGCAAATTTACACATCGCAACCCTATTGTTCGATTCTGGTGCTACCCAGTCGTTCATTGCTCAAGGGTTTGTTAAGAAGCATGATCTAGCAATAACACAAATGAACCATATGTTAGCAGTGAACTCTCCAGGGGGAGAAATAAGAACAAGACAAGTGTGTCCCAAGGTGAGTCTAGACATTAATGGGGTAGTATTTACGGCAAACCTCATAGTGATAGACTCACAAGGGATAGATATTATTTTGGGTATGGATTGGTTGACCAAACATAAAGGTATCATCCATTGTTCGACAAGAACGGTGGAACTAACTCACACTAGTGGCACAAAAGTGAAGTTCATAGCCGTGCAAGAACCTAGGAGGGACATTAAACTCAATCAAGTTTAGGTGGAAGTGGAAGAGATAAGGATTATCAGGGAATATCCAGACGTTTTTCCGGAGGAGTTGCCAGGTATGCCTCCAGATCGTGAAGTGGAATTCGTGATTGAACTAGTACCTGGAACAACCCCAATATACAAGAGGCCTTATCGGATGGACTCCAAACAGCTGGAAGAGCTCAAAGAACATATAAGAGATTTGACAGAGAAGGGGTATATTCCTCCTAGTTCCTCACCATGGGGAGCTCCAGTGATATTTGTGCCCAAGAAGGACGGAACCCAAAGGTTATGCGTAGACTACCGTGCGTTGAATGAAGTAACCATCAAGAACAAGTACCCATTACCCTGCATTGAAGACTTATTTGATAAGTTGAGGTGAGCTTGTGTATTCTCAAAAATTGATCTCAGGTCGGGATATCACCAACTGAAGATAAGGCGAACTGACATTCCAAAGACAGCTTTCGTATCTCGGTACGGGCTGTATGAATACACCGTCATGCCGTTCGGGCTAACTAATGCCCCGGCGTATTTCATGTATCTCATGAACAAGGTGTTCATGGAATATCTGGACAAATTTGTAGTGGTTTTCATTGATGGCATTCTCGTCTTCTCCAAAGATGAAGAAGAACATGAGGGACATTTAAGACTGGTGTTACAAAAGTTGAGAGAACACCAACTATATGAAAAGTTAAGCAAGTGTGAGTTTTGGCTGAAGAGAGTTCCTTTCTTAGGACACATAATCTCAGAGGCAGGAATCTCCGTTGATCCCGCCAAGATCGAGGATGTGCAGAAGTGGAAGACCCCTGAAAATGTCGGGGAAATTCGAAGCTTCTTAGGATTGGCTGGGTATTATCGACGGTTCATTGAGGGTTTCTCCAAGATCTCGAGACCCCTCACCAAATTGTTAGAGAAGGGAATCACATTCACATGGACACCGGAGTGTGAGACGAGTTTCCAAGAGTTGAAGAAAAGATTGACAAAAGCCCCAGTGCTAGTTATGCCAGATATGCAGAAAAATTTTTTGGTGTATTGCGATGCATCTATACACGGGTTGGGATGTGTTCTCATGCAAGAGGGGCATGTCATTGCCTATGCGTCCCGGCAGCTCCGAAAACACGAGAAGAACTATCCTACGCATGAACTAGTACTAGCCGCAGTGGTCCACGCATTGAAGATTTGGCGGCATTACTTGATGGGAAAGAGGACAGAGATATATACAGATCATAAGAGCTTAAAGTACATTTTCACACAGCTAGATCTCAACCTCAGACAGAGGAGATGGTTAGGGCTAGTCAACGACTTTGATGTGGGCATCAACTATCATCCTAGGAAAGTGAACGTCGTGGCAGATGCTTTAAGCCGGAAGGTGCACGTCAACATGTTGAGCTTAAATGACACGCCTACGGAGTTGAAGGAAGAGATTGCAAAACTCAATCTATGCCTGGTGAATAGTGGTATGGCCATCGCCATGGTGGTAGACTCCACATTGGAGCAAGACATACGCAACGGTCAGAAGAATGATGAGAAGATACAAGAAATCAGAGAACTCATCAAAGAGAATAAAGCTCCTGAGTTTAGAGAGGATGAACAAGGTACGGTGTGGCATTGGAAAAGAATCTATGTGCGTGAGGTGAAGGAGATCCGTGAACTGATTTTGAAGGAGGCTCATGATTCCGACTATTCCATTCATCCTGGGAGTACGAAGATGTATCATGAACTCAAGAGCAGATATTGGTGGTATGGCATGAAGCGAGATGTCGCGGAACATGTCGCCCTATGTGACACATGTCATCTAGTAAAAGCAGAACATCAAAGACCCGCGGGACTGTTGCAACCACTCAAAGTGCTTGGATGGAAATGGGAAGAAATAGGTATGGACTTCATAGTGGGACTGCCTAGGACCCAATCGGGATATGATTCGATATGGGTCATCATCGATAGGCTGACTAAAGTAGCTCATTTCATCCCCGTGAAAGAAAGCTACAGCGGATCCAAGTTGGCAGAACTGTACATGTCAAGAATCGTGTGTTTTCATGGAGTGCCAAAGAAGATAGTGTCAGATCGAGGGACACAGTTCACCTCAAGGTTCTGACAGAAGTTACATGAAACCATGGGAACTCATCTGAATTTTAGTTCAGCCTATCACCCCCAGACTGACGGGCAGACGGAAAGAACCAATCCAATCCTTGAGGATATGCTGAGAGCTTGTGCACTCAACGAACAATAGGAGTTGGGATAAGAACTTACCGTATGCGGAGTTCTCCTACAACAACAGTTGTCAGGCTAGTATGAAGATGTCACCATTTGAGGCGTTGTATGGGAGGAAGTGCCGAACTCCACTATTTTGGAACCAAACTGGGGAAAGTAAAGTGTTTGGGCCCGAGGTACTACAAGAAGCCGAGGTGAAAGTGAGGGAAATCCTCAACAACTTGAGGATAGCCTAGACCCAACAAAAGAGCTATGCCGATGTACGGAGAAGAGAGCTCATTTTCAACGTAGGGGACTATGTTTATCTCAAGGTGTCCCCTATCCCAGGGCTTCTTCGGTTCAAGGTGAAAGGGAAATTATCACCTCGATACATCGGACCCTTCCAGATTCTGCAGAGGAAAGGCAAAGTGGCATATCAGCTGGAACTCCCGGCTCGCCTATCAGATGTGCACGACGTATTCCATGTGTCCTAACTCAAGAAATGTTTAAGAACACCTGAAGAGATGTTACCCATGAATGAGGTGGACGTACGAGAGGATCTTTCATATGCCGAGCAACCGGTCAAGATCCTGGAGACAATGGAACGCCTCACAAGAAATAAAAGGATTCGAATGTGCAAAGTGCAATGGAAGCATCACTCGGAAGCAGAAGCCACATGGGAGCGAGAAGACGAGCTCAAAGCACAGTTTCTGGATTTATTTTCCTAAGGTCATCAATCTCGAGGACGAGATTTCTTTTAAGGGGGGTAGAGTTGTAACACCCCAAAACCTGTTAAAGAGGGGAATTTAAAATTTTTGGACGTAATGCATGTGGTGAAACAATTCAAACTCAAACTGGAATTCAAATTTGAATCAAAACAGAAAAGAAAAAGAAAAAAGAAAAAGAAAAACAGCCAGTGGGCCGAAACCCACCTCAGCCGGCCCAACAGCCCGCGGCTGTTTCCCCCCTCCCTCTCTCTCTGACGTGAGGGGCCCGCATGTCATCTTCTCCACCCCCCCCTCCCCCCCCCCGCGCCCCCAACTGCCCCGATCTTCCCACGCCGATCGCTGCTGCTTCACCCGATTTCCACACCCGATCTTCGGCAAAGCGCTGCTGCACATCTGAACCGACCCCCGCCGCCCCTCCTCGTGCATTTAAACGCAAGAAAACTCACAGGTATCCCCTTACCCGCTCCATCTTTCTCTCCGGTGAGAACCGAGGCATCCTCGGCCGTTTTCTTTCGATCCTCGTCCGGTTTCTCTGATCTAACGGGCTTGTCATGTTCCACCACCGCCGGGAAGCCCTGCAGGTGAAGGAAACAACGAGTCTTGTGCCCTAGCATCGGCTTCGACGAGCACCGAGGAGCAGCTCCAACCACCGTCGTCGCAAAGCTGATTTCCGACCTCTAAAAGCCTGAGAAACCCCTAGGTGAGCTTCCCCTACCCCTCCGCAGTCGATCCGTGTGAAAAGCTGCAAGTTTTAGCATGTAGCGGCAAGGAACCAAAGCTGCGCCGGCGAGATCACCGCCCCCGCCGCCGCACGCGTGGGCTGGCTCCGGCCAGGGCGACGTGGCCCCCTGAGGCCCGTCCATTTTAAATCGTGCGGTCCCGAATAGATCTAACTCGTACCGCTTTGCGATCTAATCTCAGCCCACCGTTTTAAATCCAAAGGCCCACATCAGCCCCGCGTTATAAAGGCCGGGAATCTTACGCGCTACCCCCTGGGGATCTCGGAAAACACGAGCTAGCCCGAAAACTTCTGATCTAGCCCCTGGACCCTCAGAAATTCATGTAAATTCATTTAAAAAATCAGTTTTAGCCCCTGGACTTAATAAGAATTAGGAAGACCACCCTGTTTTGCACACTTAGACCCCTGAAAATTTAGAAAATGAGAAATGGGGCCCCACTGCAGTGTGAAATTGCACATCAGTCCCTGGGAAGTATTAATTTCAGAAAATTGAATACGTGAATAGGATTTAAATTTAAACATAGGTGTAAGTTCAGTTGAATATTCTAACCCTGTGAAAATTGGTAGAACAATCTGAGGTCTGAATTTAGAGGGGAAATAAACTTTTAAACTAAATGAGATTTGCTGTTTTGTAATTTATCTCTGAAATATACCCTTTAGGCATAAAACAAGTTTAAAATGTGGGAAAATGATCCTAAGTAACAAATAAGGGGTAGGAAAAATTTATGAAGGTTCTGTTTGGGTAAGTGGAACAGTAGAAATTTTTGTATGAATTTAGGTTGCTGTTTTATTGGTAGAAATTCATTTTTAGACTAGAAAATAATTCTGAAAATGGGTAAAAATAAATTTAAATTGATCCTCATCAGAGAGGAAGTCAAAAGATATTTTATTGGACATTTTAGATCAGAACACATTCTGTTTAGGAGATATCTTGTGCTATCTTAGTATTAAAGTTCACTTTAGGTATGGAAAATAAATATGAAAATATAAGAAAATAGGTATACCTAGTTAAGAAAATGTCAAGTGAGGTCCCCAAATCCAAAACATCAAATTAAGGTTTTGTAGAAGATCTGAAAACCTATTTGGAGTAGGAAGTTATCTCTTATACAAATTTTGTGTCTAAAAAGTGTATTATCCCATATAGAAAATTTGTTCAAATTGGAAATTCATATATAGTGTGCACTTAGAAATCTGAATATTAAAGCTAGAAATAATATATATGTTTAAAAGTGCATGTATTCTTAGAATCAACATATCTAGGGTAAACACAACACTTAAATAGGTGTATGACTTTCATGTGTTTGCATGTGTGGTTTGTATGAGTGGAAATGTGGACTATGGCTTATGGAATGTTGTTTTCGTTTGCTATGTGTATTGGCATGAGTAGAACCAGCCCCAGAGCAGGTTCTCACCTATCAAGATCAAGACTTTCCTTTCCCAGAGCAGCAGGAAGAAGGCAAGTGTCCTTGACCACTTTGATCCTATACTAGGATGTGTTGTTAGAATTTAATTAATTGCATTGTCAATTTGGAATATGGTACCCAAGCTAAGAAATTTCCCCAGATTTTCATTATCTTACTTCCTTGTAGCCTGGGTTGGGATTTATTTTATTATGTCATTCATTCATATTACTTATGCTTAGCCATGCTTAGAATGGGATAAGTGGGATATGAGATCATCAACTTGTTTACCTTACTCTTGAATGAGATATTATGAGTTATGTAGAGGTAGGGATCGAGGCAAGATGATTTAGTTGGTGCTGTGTGCACGAGACTCGGGTTTGTGTTTAGTGCTTGCCTGGATCCTAAGGACCGGTTCATGGAGCATGTAACCTGGCTTTACCGTGCCAACCACATGCTGAGATAGGGCAGCTTAGCCAATTAATTAGGTGTATCTCCGGTGTAGTATGGGTGTTTGGATGGTGCGGTGAATAGGTGTCAGCTGGACTACCATATGAACCGCAAGCTCAAGAGGGGGCCACTGCAGCAGGGTTGGAGCCTCTTGTATGCTGTTAGGGGTGAAACCTCAGTGGGCCCATGCTGATCGGGCATCCCTTTGTAAAGGCCTCGTTGTGATCTCCTGGCTACACACCTCGGAAGTGTGAACGTGGTTCGCGGCCACTAGCATAATGGAGGTTCTTTTAGTCCACCCGGCAACAGAGGATGAAATCACTACATGTGGGTACAGTGGTGCAAACTCTACAGAGTCAAAACTGTCATGACAGCCGTGCTCACGGTCAAGAGCGGCTTGGACTTATTCATGATTAGAGGATGATGAATTGGGAAGTTGAGGATGTTAAGCGGGAAGCTTAACATTGGAGATGAGATTATGGTTACTTGATATTGATGATGGGTTGAGGTATTGGGACCATGTCACCTGTGTAGTAATGTAGGTGCTTAATAAGCTAAGGTGATAGGTATTAATTGCGTAGTACTTATGATTTCAACCTCTCCTTGCTCTAGCTATGCATGACATAACTTTCCCACACTTGCTGAGTACCAACGATACTCAAGCTTGCTTTTCTGTTGGTTTAAATTGCTGCTCAGGTCAAGGGGATGACGTGGTGTTCAATGACCAAGACTTCGGACCCGAAGAAGGATTCTAGGTTCACGGAGTTCCCCGGGAAACACCTGTAACGGAGCCCACAAGATTTATATTCCACTGCTGTTTTATTTACATGTTATGAACATATTATCGTCCATCGAGACATTATGCTATGTAAGACTTATTTATATCCGAACACTTGGCTTGTAATATAATGATGCTTCACTATTTGTCATCACATGTATGAGAGAATGATCCTGGCATACATGTGATATTCACTCGGTTGCTCTTTGGACAAACCGGGTGTGACAAGTGTTGTCTTATTCGGTTTGAAATAAACATGTTGTCTTCTCATCTAGACATGAACATAGAGTTAAATTTCATTGTACCAGCTGTGGTAGAGATGGTCATGTCATAGATTTTTGTTATTGACTACCTAAGCAACAGAAAAAAGGAAAGAATGATTACTAGATCACATAACAACTGTGCAAAACCTGTGGCGTGTGCTGAACCAAATGTTAGGAATATGCAACCTGCTGTAATGAGTCAAAAACATGCAAAGTTTGCTTCCGGACCTACTGTTTTTAGTGCTACTCATGTAACACCTCGTAGATCAGTAGTTGGTACAAAAATACTCAAACTTTGGATCATAAACCTGCTATTTTATCTCACCCTTTGCGTGTTACTTCTGCTGGACGTCATGTGACTCAGTACTGGATTCCTAAATGCCTTTTGACTAACCCCAGTTTTGAGTCATCGATATATTGTACTTCTATGTAGGTTACACGCCTGAGAAAGAAGAACATTTGGATTGTGGATTCAGGATGTTCACGCCACATGACCGGTAACAAAGAATGGTTCTCCTCCCTCTCTTTTGTGTCACATGTAGAAAATGTTACTTTTGCTGATAATTCTTCAACTCCTATAAATGCTAACGGTTCAGTTAGAGTAAATAATCAATACACTTTAAAAGATGTGGCACTTGTTAAAAATTTGAAATACAACTTGCTTTTTGTTTCACAATTGCTAGATGAAAATCTAGAAATTATTTTCACTAAAAATTGTTGCAAGGTTGTAGATTCAAATGGTGAGCTCATTTTTAATATGTCTCGGTTTGGAAGAGTTTTTAAAGATGATTTTGTTATGTCATCCTCTAAGTATAGATGTCTAGTTGCTAATGATTCAAAAGACTTATATTTTTGGCATCGTAGACTTGGTCACGTAGGCTTTGATCATCTCACACGTGTTAGTGCTCTTGATCGCATACGTGGGCTGCCTAAGCTTAAAGGGGACAAAGAAATTGTGTGATCTTCTTGTAGACATGCTTAGATGATTGCAGGTTCACATGCTCCTCTTACAATGACCATGACAACTTAACCGGGTCAACTTTTGCACCTTGACACCATAGGACCTGTGTTCAATCCTTCGGAGCTAAATGGTATGTTCTTGTGATTGTTGATGACTATTCTAGATAATCTTGGGTTTATTTTATGGCATCTAAGAATGGAACTTTTAGTCACTTTAGAACCTTATTTCTTAGATTATTAATTGATCACCCAGGATCTTTAAAAGCAATTAGAAGTGGTAACGGAACCGAATTTAAAAATCAATCGTTTGATCACTTTTGTTATGAAAATGGAATAGAACATCAATTTTCTTCACCATATGTACCTGAACAAAACGGTGTTGTAGATAGAAAGAACAGAACCTTAGTTGAGATGGCTAGGACTATGCTTGATGAATATCAAACTTCTATAAAATTTTGGGCTGATGCAATTGCAACTGCTTGTTATGTCTCAAATCATGTTTTCTTGCGTGCTAAGCTAGGTAAAACACCATATAAACTTCGGTTTGGACATAGGCCTAGTGTCACAACCTTTCAGGTCTTTGGTTGCAAATGATTTGTTAAGAAATACGGTACACTTGATAAACTTGAACCTAGATCCGTTGATGGCATGTTTCTTGGTTACCCATCTCATACTAGAGGCTACCGTGTGCTTTTACATGACACTAACAAAATTGTGGAAACTTCTGAGGTTTCTTTTGATGAAACTGGCCTAGGTACTAGCTCTAACATTGCAGAACCAGACCCATATCCGCAGGGGGAGAGTATTTTCATCAAAGAAGATGAAGAAGTGATGCTGCTGCCCAAAAATTCAGGGGCTAATGACATTGTTCCAACTCCTGATTTTTATTCACAACCAGCACCAACGACCACCGTTGCTAGTCCAGATCGTCCTCAAGTCACAAGTTCTTCAATTTGTGATGAACATGAAGAATAAGGAGCTTGTGAATTTTCTACTCACCTCCGGGCCCTCAAAAGTCATCCTCCACAACAAATGATTGGAAGCTTGCAGGAACGAGTCACACAGTCCAGCTATGATGAGTTCAGAATTTGAGATGAGTATGATGGGAGAACTCATATACTTTTTGGGGCTGCAAATCAAGCAAACCAAGGAGGGTACTTTTGTGCATCAAACAAAGTATACAAGAGACCTTCTTAAGCGCTTCAACATGGACAAAAGCAAGTCTCTTCGGACACCAATGGGTACAGAAACGACACTTGAACTTGATGAAGATGGTGAATCTGTGGATCAAAAATAATATAGAAGTATGATTGGATCATTTTTGTACCTCACGGCATCAAGACCGGACATACAATTCAGCGTATGTATTTGTGCATGATTTCAAGCTTCCCCACGTGCTTCACATCGTCAAGCCGTCAAAAGATGTGACGCCCTCAATTCTGTGGAAAACCACGGAACCAAGAACTAATGCATATGTGTGCCCAGGATGTTCATCACACATATACATATATTCCACAAACTGAATTCAGAATATATATAACCACGAATAACAGAGTTTATTACAATGTCTCATGAGTCCTGGACTCATGCTTACAGTGGAAGTCTTATTTATATGCAGCGGAAGTCTTTATTCTAATGCAGAAGCGATTTAACTAATGCGGAAGCAAATCTAAGCAGAAGTGACTCCATCTCTACTCCCTCCACAGGCAAGGTTGAGAACAGATCACACGCATTAATGCTCCACTTGGTCTTCATAGTAAGATTCTCCTGCTGCTGATGACGAAATAATAATGCAAGTTTGAGTACAATGATGTACTCAGCAAGTGCGGGAAAAACTTGATATGCAGCTCATAACAAGGTAGGTATAAAAGGCTTATTTGCAGAAAAGTGGGTTTATAAAACCATGATAAAACAGAAACTTAACTTTAGATGAATGTAATCCCAGCATGTATTAAATTACCAACATACCTCCATTGCTTTCCATGTTCTACCCGAGCATTAACCAACCTCATTCTTACTCATGAATACCTCCTCGTATACGCTACCATCTCACAACTATCTTCATGTATTCGCTACCATCTTATCTCATAAACAACTTTGTCTCACACCGAGACCCATCTTGTTACCATGACTCAACAGTCAGGCAACCACAACCAAAACAATAACTATAACCAAGAACCTTCCCAATAACCATCCCAACTAATTATCCCAATAACCATCCCAACTAATCATGGCAGTCTAGCCAGGCGCTTGTGACCGTAAGCTCGGCTATCCTGATAGTTTTAGACTCTGCAGAGTTTGTACCTCTTTACCCACAAGTTTGTGATTTCGTCACCCGTCGACGACTGCAGAACCTTCATTATACCAGTACACAACCGTCAGTGTATGGTCAAGAGATCACAAAATAGCCTTTACAAAGGGGCTACTAGATGTATGGACTCACTAAGGTTTCACCGGCAGGCTAGAATCTCCAATTCTCCCACCCACGGGCCCCCTCTTGTGCCATGCAGTTCCCAGGGCAGTCTTCACTCGACTCCCATTCCCCGCGCCTTCCACAGTCCATAACACTCTAGCAACATACCAAATTACTCAGCTAAGCCGCACCCATACTTGGCCTTGTGGTGGCACTGTTATCATGGCATGTGCATGCATGAACCGGTCCTTAGATCTACGGCAAGTAAACCACCATCTCATGCTACCTCATTCACAAACCCAGGCTTGCCTAGATCTCCCTCCGATCCATGTTCATTAAAATCATTAGTTTCTCATTATCATTACGAGTGCAGTTAGCTAGACACATCTATCTCGCTTCCCAATCCCATAGACTCAGCGAAGCATAAAGCAAAAACCATACCCGATTCATAAACTTCCTAGGCGACAAGGGTGGTTTAACCAATACTAGTAAACTCCTATAAAAGGGTTTCCCATCATATTTGACTCAGCACACACACCTTTTCGCAAAACAAAACAGTTTCTCCCAAAACATAGAATCAATATGGTCAAGGAGCACTTGCCTTGTTCTTGCAGTTCCGGTTGTTCTTGAACCCCAAAACCTTGTTGTTGCAGCTCGTCGTAGACAGCTCCCTGAGCTTGTCCTGCTAGGTAGGATCACGTGCATACAAGATTTGTAAAAGTCCCAAAACTTGTAAATAGAAAACTTGAGCTATGAATAAAGTTGAGTTATATGCAAGAAATGGGACTTACAAAAACTTTTGTGTTCCTTATGAAAGTGTTGGCATGTGCAAGAAAACTTTGAATTCAGTTTGAATTAAGAGGTGCACTTCAAAAAGAAGGAGGGCATGTTCAAAAGAGAAAATTCAAACTGTTGTTTGAAAAAGTTGTATTTGCAATGACCAACTCAGAGATCAGAGGGCATATTCAAACTCCCCAGGTTCAAATTGTAGAGGGGGCAAATTTGGAGCAAATTTGGAGGTGCTTTGATATGAATATCAAAGGGACTTGTGAATTCCCTCCAAATTTGAATTTAAATTTGAAACTGAGGCACAACTTGTCAAATTATCAATTGGCTTGTGAATTTGAGCTCCATATGAGTGAGGTTTGCAATGTGCCAAAAATCTGGAGATATTTGAGCAAGAAACTTGGTGGGGCCCAATTGTCATAGAAGAGGAGGAAAAACCTAGCACCTAAGTCTTTGCTCTCGGGTTAGACCGAGCTCCCGGCGCCACCGAGGCGGCAGCCACCGCCACCTCCTGCTCGAGCTGCCCCCCCCCCCCCCCCACGCGTGGGCGCTAGAGGCGGTTCATCCGGTGTTTATCCCTCCCACCGAAGCAAACACGAAGCCTCTCACTCGTACCGTGGCCTCCTTTTGTTTCCGCGCCCGAAAAACAACCGCCGGCGACGCCTCCGTTTCCCTCGGTTGTCCACCAGCTCGCGCCCTCTTCTGCTCGAGCTGTCCACACAAAAAGGGAGTGCAATCGAGTGCACAAGATCCTCCACAGCTCGGCCCCGTCGTTCCTGGCTCGTGGGGCGCCCAAATCAACGATCAACGTGAGGTACTAACGCTCACCGGCGAAAGGGCAACTCGGGTCACCGTGGACAGCTCATACCAAGGCTTTTCACGGCCGAGCAAGCACCCTCCGAGACGAGCCGGGACGTCACGCTGCTCTCCCCCGAGTTTCAGCCAAAGCCGTGCAACGTAGCTTGGGAATTTCAAGTTTTTCCCTCGGACGAGGAAGACCTAACCGCGGGTAAGAACTGTTGAAATTATCGCTTAATTCTCGGTTAAAGTTGTTCATTTTGCGCACACCAGAGCTAGAGGGGATAGGGAACCTTTTTCCTCCACAACCCTAGCTAGAAACACCGTGGTTACAACTAATTTTGAGCTTTTCGGTCGGCGGCCATGGCGGGAACGCGCGGGCGCACGGTGACAACCGGTTTGCCGTCGTTTCCGAGCAAGGTTGAGGCCACGCCGAGCTTGCCTGACCTCCACCGGTGCTTTAGAGCGGATCCGCCGAGCTTTTGGCGGGCTAGCGTGCTCGGGCGACGGTGCCGATCATCACCGAAGGCCGCGGCTCGTCGCCGGGCTACTTCCGGCCACCGGCAGCCCGAGCCAACCCCGTAGACATGTTCCCCGACCCTGAAAACCCCCAGGCGGCGAGTACCAAGCCGGGAGACGGCCGGGAAGCCGACTACGGCGAGCTCCGACGAGTCTCCGGCAAGGGGGCGGCGCGGGAAAAAGGGGACGGGCCGAGGTTGAAGACGACCGGCCGGTCCCACCTATCAGCGGCGATATTTTAAATCTTCGATCCGCTGCGGCCCCGGATCCGGTGTGATGGCGCGGGAAAAGATCTGTGGCCCCGTGTGGCTCGTGTTTCAGCGGTCGACACGTGGCCCTGTGGCCCGCAGTCAGGGTTTAAACTTTTTCCGAATTAATTTGAATTCCGGATTTAGTTCAAACTTTAGAACTGCATAACTTTTGCTAGGAAGCTCCAAAATTAGTGATTCAAATTGGGTTTGATTCAGGATGAAGATCTATATTCAAATGTACAACCCAATTTGCATTAAAACCAATAGAAAATTCTGGAAAATTCTTTAAAGCTTTTCAGCAAAAGAATTTTAGAGGGAGTTTGGTTCATCCAAAATTCCCCAAATTTTGCCAGGATATTATTTAGGATATTAGGAAACTCCTGTTAAAGTTTCAGCTCATTTGGAATTGATTTATTTGGGATAATTCCAATTTCAAATTTCTGTATTCAAATAAATACAGAAACATTTTCAGAGAATTTCCAAAACTTGGAAATTCAGTTCTAGCCATTCCTTAGCTCCAAAAATCCTAGGAAAATTTAGGCATACTCTCTGAGCTATGTAGGAAATTATGGTTCACTTAGATTTGCATGAAAGTGCAAGTTTAATCAGAATTAATTCCTTTATGCTTAAATTTTTAGGGAATTGTTCTGGGTGATCCACTTAGTGAAATGTTCTGAATTTTGGTCCAGAGGACTTTCTTGTGACAAGGAACCCCCAAGAAAATTCCCAGCTCCATTGGAGCCCTGGATCATTATGTCCTATTCAACCTCATTAGTTGATCACCACCCAAGTGATGAACCTCACTTCTCACATGAGGATAGTGCTTAGACACACATCCAAACCACCACCCCAGTGTCATTTTAAATTCTTAAACAAAGTTCCAGTTTTAAACTTATCTTCAGCATTTGTTAGCAAAAAGTTTTACAATTAAAGATATGCATGTTTATAACGTGTAGTGATTCGACGTGGAAAGTGAAGAAGGAGGAGTTGAGCTGGGAGTAAGAAGCAAGAAGGCAGTGATTCAGCTTCAAGTCATCATCAGCAACTAACTTCATCTTATCTGACTTTAGACACCTGCAAAACCAAGGCAAGCCCTGGTTTGCACTTAAGTTATTTTCTAAAGTTTTTACTTTGTTCACTACTATGGGTCTCAGTTTGTATGTGCATTAGGTCAAGGATGTTTTATACCCCACTTGCATAACCAAAAATGAACCCTGAGGTCGAGGGTAGAATTGTGTCATCGATGTAGAATAAGGCCATGCTAAATAGACTAGGGCATCTGGTAGAAGACGAGTAGTTGGAAACTACTCGCGAGCTATAGTTTAGAATATCATAAGTGTGGTTGGGGAAGGAAGCAAACTAAAGTTTACATTTCTAAAGATGAGACCGGGCAGAGGGGTTAGGCTGCGACAAGACGAGGTCTTGGTCGAGTAGCTCTGCCTGTGTCGGTTAAGGACCGATGCGTATGCCGCGTCCAGGAGCAAGTATTGAGTTGTGTACCGGATGCTTACTGATATATGGGAACCAGGAAACCGATGTACCAGGATCACTGGATTGTAGAGGCATACCACATCGTCTCGTTAGACCTATGAGCCCGAGACGGCGCGACCGGTTCTACAGTCTAGTGTCCTGAGAAAGGTTGCCACATGCGACGTAATGAAGGACGCCAGAGTTGGGTCTTCAGAGGCGGGCGTATGTGTCGAGTTATCCGGGTAGTGTTTGATTCGAATCATCGTCCCTCGCGGTTATTGAGTACCGCTTGCTCCCATGTTGTGACGTAGTTAATCAACTTGTGTGGAAACAGTTTGCAAAAAGTATAATTGCTGTTATGATTATCTTAAGTTGCATGAAAACCATGTTTGAAGTAGAGATAGAGCAAACTAAATTTATTTTTCACCTTGGGACAAGTAACATTGGAATGAAGCGTTTCTTGTTTGATTGTGGAGTTCCAATGTTGCTAAGCGCAAGGTCATTACTATTATGGCTAAAATCTGAAAGTTAAGGATGAACTCGTAGGCGAGTCTTTTCGCAAAGGACAGGCTTAGGTCTTAGGTTACTTTCATATAGAGTTCCATGCTTTAGGAGAGATGGTTAAGTCTTGCTGAGCCTTTGTGCTCACTCTTGCTATATAAGTGGTTTTGCAGGTAAATATCGACGCTATAAAGAAGGTTGTCCGGTGAGACTCGGAAACTTCCGAGTCATGTCACACTTGGAGAACCTAGCCGCTGCCATGTCTTCGTGTTGCTAGCGAGAGGAGTCCGCGGGCTGGATCTCTTCTCGGGTGCTTCTTAGTTATTCAACGTGAGCTGGTTATAGACTTCCTCTGTAGCTATTTTATGTAAATTATTTACAAAGAACAGTTGTAAGCTTCCGCTTTGGTGGCCCCCTCAGCATGGTTTCAGAGCCGCATTGGTAATAGCGCACGGAATAAGGAGCGTATTATGACAAAAACTTAGGATACGGTGAGAATACGATATTAGGCCCACATAAGGACTATAGTAGTGTAGTTATTTAAAGTGGCAATACTAACATATGTGTTTTAATTCTGAATTTTCAATATGTAACGACGCACCTACGTTCTGGTAAGCATGGTAAGGAACGCCACCGAAAGCGGTTCAATTTCGGTTAGCTCCCCTGACGAGGAAAGTGGTTCAGGGTTAGATCTCACAGCTTGGTGTGAGATGTCAATATGAAACTCTTGGACTCTTCATGTTCTTGAGTTCATATGAAACGCTGATCCCTAGCGTGCATTAGGCAAGTAAGTGGAGACCCCATCGTGTGGTCAGTAACGCGATAGTGTGTTCATCTGGAAGTAGCCCAGGAGGACATACGCAGCGCTTGCCATCGGCGTGCCCTGCAGGGCAGTAGGTGGTATCCGTTGGGTTGATAACATTCCCAACCGTGACGACCCGTTCATGACATACTCGGGTTCCCCGTCGTGTGGTGTTGAAACACGATCACGTACCTTGAGACGTGGCTTAACTCAAGGACGGCCGTATGGCAATGATACGGGCGTTTGTATTTACTTTCAATTATGGAACTGCCTGAAATGAAATAACCTTTGAGTGCACCACTATTGAGTGTTCTTCTGCAGGTACTAACCACGTACGTATCCCGTGTAGTACACGTGTGCGAGAGACCGTCTTAGGGCCACTGATAAAACGGATATGCCGGTATAATCCGGTTTAGGATTTTCTTTTGGTGAGGCTACGTAGTACCGACATGTTCTTACGGTGCATCGCCACCGTACTACACTTAATAATCTCTTCCCCATGAAGAAATTATTCATGAACTAACTTTCAACTAAAAATGGAAGTTTGAAACAAGTAGTAGTAGTAGCTACTAAACTCTTATTTTGAGCTAAGATTCAAATGAGAGTATAACTAGGTGTCAAAGTTTTCAAAAACAGAGTGCGCTGTTTCTGGCAGAAATTCTTGCTGGACTTTAACAGAGCATAACTCTGAGTAGCTTTAACCAATTAAGGTGTATGATACAGTTCTGGAAATATTTTCAAGTGCTCTACAACTTCATTGTAGACCTCCAGAGCAAAATCACACTTTAAGTTGGTGAAAAGTCCAGTTGAAGGCAAACTGTTCAGAACCAGGACAGTAGCAAAAACCTCTCTGGACCTTTCTGTTTTTAAGCCATAACTTCTTGTAGAAAAATCCTTAAGGAGCACATAAATACTTGTTGGAAAGGTACCGAAGTTTACTAAAACTTTGGTATTGAACTCAAGTCAAGAATCTGTTGATAACTTGAGAAAAATTTGGAGTTTGTGTGAGCTGGTCAGGGTAGTCCCGCTGATTAGCTTAACGTACATAAGATTTGTTTAAACATGAATGTGGTTATGCTTTCATAAAGTTCATGACATGTTCATGTTTTACTTATCTTTACTTACTACTGAGATAGAATTTTGATTGACTCAAATTTTTGTTTCGTGCAGTATGGTACGTACATATTCTCAAATGGAGATTGGAGGTTCAAGTCGAGGTGGGAATGACTCGACTTCATCACAAGAGCCATCGCCAACCGGATTGGCGGAAATTATGGCCAAAATGAATGAAACTCTCCAAACTCTAGTTCAGCAAGCATAGATCGAGAAGCTCAACATCACATGCCAACCCAGAGCACGTATCTGGATTTCTTGGCGACACAACCGCCGGTATTCTCTGAGGCGGCTGACCATTGTGAAGCAAATCACTGGTTACGTGTCATTGAGTCCAAGCTTGGGTTGATCCAATGTGATGAATTCTCAAAGACTCTATATGCCGCTCAGCAGCTTCACGGCTTTGCTGGAGCATGGTTTGCAGACTACCTTGCTGTCCAACCAGCAGGGCATCGTGTCACATGGGAGGAGTTCCAGGCTGCATTTCGTGCTCGTTTCATTCCTGCGGGCATAATGCAAACCAGTCTGGATGAATTCTGGAGTCTGAAGCAAGGGGACATGAGCGTTATTGAGTATGCAAAGGAATTCAATCGCTTAGCTCAATATGTCCCTGACTATGTGAAATCACCATCCATAAGGGGTTATCATTTTTATCGAGGGCTGACCGCTAGGCTGCGATGTGAATTGGCTCAAGTTAGCCAAGAGAATTTTGATGAGTTCTTGAGCTGTGCTATTGCTCAGGAATATTATTCCAACCTTTACCTCAAAGAAAAGAGGGAGAAAGACTCATCACAAGATGAAGACAATCGTCTACCTCAGAAGTATCGGTTGGTGGTCCGTTCACCTTCCGGTCGAGAGATTCCACAAGAGGTGCAATCATTCTGGGAGTGTGACGACTCTTCTACTCCACAGAGGTCTTATTCACCTCTACCGCAGCCACAACTTGCTTCCTATGCACCTCAGTATCAACAAGGCGCACTAGAATATTATTACCCTCAAGAGGTTGAAGATGAACAAGGTGATTTCTCAGCTGAACCGAGTGCTGTCCCACTTCGTATTGACAATGAGCTCAAGGTCAATGAAGCAACTGAACCGAACAACAACAACGTGTCTGCAAGTCCAGTTCCACAGAGTGATCTTGGACAGCCAAGAAAATCTATGTCCAAAGTGGGAACAGTCAATTATGTGTCAGTCGATGATCTGCCAAAGGGAGGACCTGTTCTTGCCGGCAGGTTCACCTTAAATGACAAGCCGGTTGTCATTTTATTCAACTCTGGTGCGACACATAACTTCATTAGCAGGGCAACGGTGATCCGGGATCAGATCTCCACAACTGTCACAAAAGGTTCTTACCTTATTCATTCGCCAGGTGGATACATCCCAACTAATGAAGACGTTTCTCGAGCACCACTCTGCTTGGGTGGAAAAATTTATCCTACCACCCTCATCATTCTCGAAGACCAGGGAATCAATGCCATATTGGGAATATCATGGTTGACCTTCCATAAGGCTGTTCTGGACATCGAGAATAGGAGTGTTCACTTGGACTCTCCACTTCACGGACGTCAAACATTGTACCTCGGCGAAGCGATTTCTAAAGACCCGGAAGTATGTAATGCTGAGGCGTGCAAGTTAGAAGACATTCCGGTAGTCCGTGAATATCCAGACGTGTTTCCCGAAGATCTTCTAGGCTTACCACCTGAGCGCGAGGTGGAATTCAAAATAGAATTGATGCCGGGAACCACGCCGATCTCTCGGAGACCATACAAAATGGCTCCGAATGAATTAGCCGAGCTGAAGGAGCAACTCAAAGATCTGATGGACAAGGGGTTTATTCGTCCAAGTTCATCACCATGGGGTTTCTCAGCTTTGTTTGTGAAAAAGAAGGATGAGACGCTGAGGCTATGCGTCGATTATCGTCCTTTAAATGCTGTGACCATAAAGAACAAGTATCCACTACCAAGAATTGATATCCTCTTCGATCAGCTAGTGGGTGCTAAAGTCTTCTCCAAGATGGACTTAAGGTCGGGATATCATCAAATCAAGATTCATACGGAAGATGTCCCGAAAACAGCATTTTCGACAAGATATGGACTCTATGAGTATCTTGTCATGTAATTTGGGTTGACCAATGCTCCAGCTCACTTTATGTATCTTATGAACTCGGTGTTCATGCCGGAGCTGGATCAGTTCGTCGTGGTGTTCATCGACGACATCTTGGTCTATTCCAAATCTGAAGAGGAACACACTAAACATTTGCATATTGTGCTCCAACGACTGAGAGATCACAAGCTCTATGCAAAGTTTAGTAAATGTGAATTCTGGATCAACCAAGTGCCATTTCTTGGGCACATTATTTCAGCAGAAGGCATTGCTGTTGATCCAAGCAAGATTGATCAAGTGCTGAAATGGAAGTCTCCAACATCAGTCCATGAAGTTCGTAGCTTCTTGGGTTTGGCGGGATATTATCGGAGGTTCATCCCGAGCTTCTCAAAAATCTCCAAACCTATGACGGAGCTACTGAAGAAGGGCATCAAATATAATTGGAGCAAGCCATGTGAGGAAGCTTTTCAAGCGTTGGTGAAAAACCTCACAACAGCCCCAGTTCTAGCTCAACCGGATACAACCAAGCCTTTTGATGTTTATTGTGATGCATCCGGCGTCGGGCTTGGTTGTGTACTCATGCAAGGAGGACGCGTGGTCGCATATGGATCACGGCAATTACAGAATCATGAGCAACATTATCCAACTCATGATCTCGAGCTTGCTGCCGTGGTATTAGCTTTGAAGATGTGGAGACATTACCTATTGGGAAATCTGGTTCATCTCTACACCGACCACAAAAGTTTGAAGTACATATTCACTCAAAAGGAGTTGAATATGCGGCAACAGCGATGGTTGGAGCTGATCAAGGACTATGAGATTGAAATTCATTATCATCCGGGCAAGGCAAATGTGGTTGCCGATGCACTCAGCCGGAAGTCTCATATTCATAACCTAACCATCACGCCGATAGAAGAGGAAGAACCAAGTCTTTACTTGGTTCCATTTGGAGCTCTGCATAACCTAGCCCTCATACCCACAATACAAGAGGAGGTTATGGCAGCTCAAAAGAAAGACAAGGGCATGGCTCATATCAGAAGGAGATTGAAGAACGGGGAAATGAAATGTTTCTGGTTAGATGATGAAGACACTCTATGGTTCAAGGACCGGATAGTCGTACCCCGTGATATGAGGCTGCGGAAGAAAATTTTGGATGAGGCTCACTTATCCAAATTTTCTATTCATCCGGGCAGCAACAAGATGTACCAAGAATTGAGGACTAAATTTTGGTGGACCCGAATGAAGAGAGAAGTTGCTAAATACGTATCAGAATGTGATACATGTCGAAGAGTTAAGGCCGACCATGTGAAGAAGTCGGGCCTGCTGCAACCGCTACAAATACCGGTATGGAAGTGGGAAGACTTGAGTATGAATTTCATCGTTGGATTACCGATGACCTTCCACCACCATGACTCGATTTGGGTAATCGTTGATCGATTGACCAAATCGGCACGTTTTCCGGTGCATACCAACTACAGCGCCAAGCAGTATGCGGAGTTATACATAGCACGAATCTTATGCCTGCACGGAGTTCCCCGTACCATTGTCTCCGACAGAGGACCGCTGTTCGTATCCCATTTCTGGGAACAGCTACACACATCCTTGGGAACTAAATTGATTCGAAGCTCCGCGTATCACCCTCAAACCGATGGACAAACTGAGAGGGTGAATCAAATACTTGAAGATATGCTGAGAGCATGTGTCATCCACCACGGTAAGAGCTGGGATGATCACTTACCGTTGGCGGAGTTCTCATATAACAACGGGTATCAATCAAGTATCAAAATGGCGCCTTATGAAGCTCTCTACGGCCGGAAGTGCCGCACACCCTTGAACTGGTGTGAATCCGGCGAGAGGGTAACTTACGGGATTGATCTTGTAAATGAAGCAGAAGAGCGGGTAAGGCTTATTCAAGCAAATCTGAAAGCCGCTCAGTCCAGACAAAAGAGCTATGCGGATAGGAGACGTCGTCCTCTGGATTTCCATGTTGGGGACCACGTATACCTCCGCATATCTCCGATGAAGGGCATTCACCGCTTTGGAGTGAAAGGGAAATTAGCTCCACGTTTTATCGGTCCCTTCATTATCATTGAAAGGTGTGGAACCGTGGCATACCGTTTGGAGCTGCCGGCAACCTTAGCCAAGGTTCATAACGTCTTCCACATATCTCAGTTGTGGAAGTGTTTAAAAGTTCCAACGGAGATTCTCACGGGAGACATAGAAAATTTAAAGCCGTACCTCACGTATGTTGAGCGACCAACCCGGATAATTGATGAAAAGACTCGCGAAACCAGGAATCGGACGCTGCGATTTTTCAAGGTGCTATGGGAAAATCACACGTCCGACGAAGCTACATGGGAAAGCGAGGAGTTTTTGCAACGCAATCATCCGGAGTTGTTAGAGGCTTATATGTAGTAGTTGTCCTCTCCACCTTGTCCTTAATCATGAATCTCGGAACGAGATTCTTTTTAAGGGGGGAGGAATGTAAAAGTCCCAAAACTTGTAAATAGAAAACTTGAGCTATGAATAAAGTTGAGTTATATGCATGAAATGGGACTTACAAAAACTTTTGTGTTCCTCATGAAAGTGTTGGCATGTGCAAGAAAACTTAGAATTCAGTTTGAATTAAGAGGTGCACTTCAAAAAGAAGGAGGGCATGTTCAAAAGAGAAAATTCAAACTGTTGTTTGAAAAAGTTGTATTTGCAATGACCAACTCAGAGATCAGAGGGCATATTCAAACTCCCCAGGTTCAAATTGTAGAGGGGGCAAATTTGGAGCAAATTTGGAGGTGCTTTGATATGAATATCAAAGGGACTTGTGAATTCCCTCCAAATTTGAATTTAAATTTGAAACTGAGGCACAACTTGTCAAATTATCAATTGGCTTGTGAATTTGAGCTCCATATGAGTGAGGTTTGCAATGTGCCAAAAATCTGGAGATATTTGAGCAAGAAACTTGGTGGGGCCCAATTGTCATAGAAGAGGAGGAAAAACTTAGCACCAAAGTCTTTGCTCTCGGGTTAGACCGAGATCCCGGCGCCACCGAGGCGGCAGCCACCGCCACCTCCTGCTCGAGCTGCCCCCACCCCACGCGTGGGCGCCAGAGGCGGTTCATCCGGCGCTTATCCCTCCCACCGAAGCAAACACAAAGCCTCTCACTCGTACCGTGGCCTCCTTTTGCTTCCGCGCCCGAAAAACAACCGCCGGCGACGCCTCCGTTTCCCTCGGTTGTCCACCAGCTCGCGCCCTCTTCTGCTCAAGCCGTCCACCCAAAAAGGGAGCGCAATTGAGTGCACAAGATCCTCCACAGCTCGGCCCCGTCGTTCCTGGCTCGGGGGCGCCCAAATCAACGATCAACGTGAGGTACTAACGCTCACCGGCGAAAGGGCAACTCGGGTCACCGTGGACAGCTCATACCGAGGCTTTTCACGGCCGAGCAAGCACCCTCCGAGACGCGCCGGGACGTCACGCTGCTCTCCCCCGAGTTTCAGCCCAAGCCATGCAACGTAGCTTGGGAATTTCAAGTTTTTCCCTCGGACGAGGAAGACCTAACCGCGGGTAAGAACTGTTGAAATTAACGCTTAATTCTCGGTTAAAGTTGTTCATTTTGCGCACACCAGAGCTAGAGGGGATAGGGAACCTTTTTCCTCCACAACCCTAGCTAGAAACACCGTGGTTACAGCTAATTTTGAGCTTTTCGGTCGGCGGCCATGGCGGGAACGCGCGGGCGCACGGTGACAACCGGTTTGCCATCGTTTCCGAGCCAGGTTGAGGCCACGCCGAGCTTGCCTGACCTCCACCGATGCTTTAGAGCGGATCCGCCGAGCTTTTGGCGGGCTACGTGCTCGGGCGACGGTGCCGATCATCACCGAAGGCCGCGGCTCGTCGCCGGCCTACTTCCGGCCACCGGCAGCCCGAGCCAACCCCGTAGACATGTTCCCCGACCTTGAAAACCCTCAGGCGGCGAGTACCGAGCCGGGAGACGGCCGGGAAGCCGACTCCGGCGAGCTCCGACGAGTCTCCGGCGACGGGGCGGTGTGGGAAAAAGGGGACGGGCCGAGGTTGAAGACGACCGGCCGGTCCCACCTGTCAGCGGCGATATTTTAAATCTTCGATCCGCTGCGGCCCCGGATCCGGTGTGGTGGCGCGGGAAAAGGTCTGTGGCCCCGTGTGGCTCGTGTTTCAGCGGTCGGCACGTGTCCCCGTGGCCCGCAGTCAGGGTTTAAACTTTTTCCGAATTAATTTGAATTCCGGATTTAGTTCAAACTTTAGAACTGCATAACTTTTGCTAGGAAGCTCCAAAATTAGTGATTCAAATTGGGTTTGATTCAGGATGAAGAGCTCTATTCAAATGTACAACCCAATTTGCATGAAAACCAATAGAAATTTCTGGAAAATTCTTTAAAGCTTTTCAGCAAAAGAATTTTAGAGGGGGTTTGGTTCATCCAAAATTCCCCATATTTTGCCAGGATATTCTTTAGGATATTAGGAAACTCCTGTTAAAGTTGAAGCTCATTTGGAATTGATTTAGTTGGGATAATTCCAATTTCAAGTTTCTGTATTCAAATAAATACAGAAACATTTTCAGAGAATTTCCAAAACTTGGAAATTCAGTTCTAGCCATTCCTTAGCTCCAAAAATCCTAGGAAAATTTAGGCACACTCTCTGAGCTATGTAGGAAATTATGGTTCACTTAGATTTGCATGAAAGTGCAAGTTTAATCAGAATTAATTCCTTTATGCTTAAATGCTTAGGGAATTGTTCTGGGTGATCCACTTAGTGAAATGTTCTGAATTTTGGTCCAGAGGACTTTCTTGTGACAAGGAACCCCCAAGAAAATTCCCAGCTCCTTGGAGCCCTGGATCATTATGTCCTATTCAACCTCATTAGGTGATCACAACCCAAGTGATGAACCTAACTTCTCACTTGAGGATAGTGCTTAGACACACGTCCAAACCACCATCCCAGTGTCATTTTAAATTCTTAAACAAAGTTCCAGTTTTAAACTTATCTTCAGCATTTGTTAGCAAAAAGTTTTACAATTAAAGGTATGCATGTTTATAACGTGTAGTGATTCGACGTGGAAAGTGAAGAAGGAGTAGTTGAGCTGGGAGTAAGAAGCAAGAAGGCAGTGATTCAGCTTCAAGTCATCATCAGCAACTAACTTCATCTTATCTGACTTTAGACACCTGCAAAACCAAGGCAAGACCCGGTTTGCACTTAAGTTATTTTCTAAAGTTTTTACTTTGTTCACTACTATGGGTCTCAGTTTGTATGTGCGTTAGGTCAAGGATGTTTTATACCCCACTTGCATAACCAAAAATGAACCCTGAGGTCGAGGGTAGAATTGTGTCATCGATGTAGAATAAGGCCATGCTAAATAGACTAGGGCATCCGGTAGAAGACGAGTAGTTGGAAACTACTCGCGAGCTATAGTTTAGAATATCATAAGTGTGGTTGGGGAAGGAAGCAAACTAAAGTTTACATTTCTAAAGATGAGACCGGGCAGAGGGGTTAGGCTGCAACAAGACGAGGTCTTGGTCGAGTAGCTCTGCCTGTGTCGGTTAAGGACCGATGCGTATGCCGCGTCCAGGAGCAAGTATTGAGTTGTGTACCGGATGCTTACTGATATATGGGAACCAGGAAACCGATGTACCAGGTTCACTGGATTGTAGAGGCATACCACATCGTCTCGTTAGACCTATGAGCCCGAGACGGCGCGACCGGTTCTACAGTCTAGTGTCCTGAGAAAGGTTGCCACATACGACGTAATGAAGGACGCCAGAGTTGGGTCTTCAGAGGCGGGCGTATGTGTCGAGTTATCCGGGTAGTGTTTGATTCGAATCACCGTCCCTCGCGGTTATTGAGTACCGCTTGCTCCCATGTTGTGACGTAGTTAATCAACTTGTGTGGAAACAGTTTGCAAAAAGTATAATTGCTGTTATGATTATCTTAAGTTGCATGAAAACCATGTTTGAAGTAGAGATAGAGCAAACTAAATTTATTTTTCACCTTGGGACAAGTAACATTGGAATGAAGCGTTTCTTGTTTGATTGTGGAGTTCCAATGTTGCTAAGCGCAAGGTCATTACTATTATGGCTAAAATCTGAAAGTTAAGGATGAACTCGTAGGCGAGTCTTTTCGCAAAGGACAGGCTTAGGTCTTAGGTTACTTTCATATAGAGTTCCATGCTTTAGGAGAGACGGTTAAGTCTTGCTGAGCCTTTGTGCTCACTCTTGCTATATAAGTGGTTTTGCAGGTAAATATCGACGCTATAAAGAAGGTTGTCCGGTGAGACTCGGAAACTTCCGAGTCATGTCACACTTGGAGAACCTAGCCGCTGCCATGTCTTCGTGTTGCTAGCGAGAGGAGTCCACGGGCTGGATCTCTTCTCGAGTGCTTCTTAGTTATTCAACGTGAGCTGGTTATAGACTTCTGCTGTAGCTATTTTATGTAAATTATTTACAAAGAACAGTTGTAAGCTTCCGCTTTGGTTTATGTAATACTGTGTTCCTTATATGTGTGCTGTTGGGTGCCGCATAACACGGCACCACCCAATGCGATTCCTCGGGCAAGGAGGCACGGCCCCGAGATCGGGATCGGGCCCCCTCAAGATTCACAGCAATCAATATCATGCACAAACCTTAAACTAGATGCGATGATGCACATGCATGTTATCCTATGATTAGTTTTACTATATTGGTCTGTACGTGTTCTTGCATGGCTTGCATGGATTTTATGATGAACAGGGCTGTTTGGATCAAAGGTGGACGTGACGATGATCTTGTCTTTAGATCAACCTGACCATCAAATGATCTGTCCACGAGAAGGCTTCTGTTTGAAAGGGATCAAAGAACAGATGCAAATAAAGCACAACGATGTCGTAAGGTGGTATTGGAGACCTACCTTACATTCTTCTCTGTCTCGAGGTCCTCCACAGATCGTTGGGCTTTCCTCTGGCGTTCTTCCTTTCTGCACTCCGGCGATGGTCTACTCGGCGGGTTGGGACTTAGGGCTCTAAGTTGTCGGCTCAGGAGTTGGAAAAGAAGTTTGTGATTTCGGACAGGGGTTCTGGGTTCTATTTATAATCGGGAAGAGAAGAGTCCTAATCTGATTGTATCACGAATATGAGTCCTGTTTGAATCTTACAACTTATCTTTAGTTGATTTGGTGTGGTATCATCGTGGAATTCAGGTCGGTTTCTGTTCCGGTATTTCTACGCATACAGATTCCAAAATCCCTTCAGAACCCGTCACCTTCGCGGTGATGAGCTCCGGAAGCTCCACGTGTCGACCGGGCCTGGTCTCTTTCTTTCCACAGAGGCGGGCTTCGGTTGTGCCGCGTGTCAAATGAGCAAGACTTCCCTCTTCCTCGGAGGTGAGCTCCGCGTGCGCCACGTATCCTGGCGGTCGAGACCTCCTCTCTTTTTGGAGGTGGCTCCGCGCACGCCACGTGTCAAGTAGCGCCAGACCTTCCTTCCTTCTCAGAGACGAGCTCCGAGGTTAACACGTGTCCAGCAGCGACGGATCTCCCGGAGATAAGCTCCGGTGGCGGCACGTGTTCGATAGAACCGGACCTCTCGGAGTTGTGCTCCGAGATCAACACGTATCCCGCGCGACGGGTCCTCTGATTTCCGTGATGACTAGCTCCGGGGGCAACACGTGTCCCACAGGGTCGGACCTTCCCCCCTTTTGTGGAAATGAGCCCCGAACATGCCACGTAGCCTACTTTAGAGGCGTACCTCTCCCCACTTCGCAGGGATGAGCTCCAATCACGACACGTGGCCAGCAGGCCACGGAAGTTGTCTTTGGCGCTCTCTGAGAGCTGGATTCGGCTCTTATTGGCTATCCCTTTGATATTTTCCTCTGTTCCTACTTTTCTTAAAATGTTTTCTCTTCATAAAACATGAATATATGCTGACACCAGGAATGAGGGTGTCACAAATCTACCCCCCTTAAATTGAATCTCGCCCTCGACATTCGTTAGTAATGAATAGACGGGGAAATTCTGCCTTGATATCCTCTTCACGCTCCCATGTGGCTTCAGCTTCGGTGTGATGGCTCCATTGTACCTTGCACCATCGAATCACCTTGTTCCGGGTGATCCTTTCCTTTATGTCCAAGATTCGGACAGGGTGTTCCGCATAAGTCAGATCCTCTTGAAGTTCAAGCTCTCCCATTGATACTTGTTCCTCTGGTACTCTTAAGCACTTCTTGAGCTGGGATACATGAAACACGTCATGTACGTCGGAGAGGTGGGTTGGGAGCTCTAGTTGATAGGCTACTTCTCCTCGCTTGTCCAAAATCTTAAATGGTCCGATGTAGCGGGGTGCTAGCTTGCCTTTGACATTAAAACGTCGTTGGCCTCGGATAGGCGATACCTTAAGGTGTACGAAGTCTCCTACTTCAAAGGTCAACTTCCTACGCCTATTGTCCGCATAACCTTTCTGTCATGACTGAGCAGCTTTTAAGTTCTCCCGTACCGTTTGGACTTGCTTTTCAGCTTCTTGTAGTACTTCGGGTCCAAACACCTGGTTCTCTCCTGTTTCGTTCCAGAACAGTGGCGTTCTACACCGTCTACCATATAATGCTTCGAAAGGCGACATCTTCAAGCTAGCTTGATAGCTGTTGTTATAGGAGAATTCAGCATACGGTAAACTCCTATCACAACTACGCCCACATTTCAAGGCGCAAGCTCTCAACATGTCCTCCAAAATTTGGTTTGTCCTTTCGGTTTGTCCATCTGTTTGTGGTTGATAGGCGGAGTTAAAATCCAGTCGTGTACCCATGGCTTTCTGCAGCTTCCTCTAGAATCTAGAGGTAAACTGAGAACCTCGATCTGAGACTATCCTCCTTGGAACTCCGTGACGGCACACGATCTTCTCCATGTACAACTCTGCCAATTATGCAACGTTGTAACTGGTCTTTACAGGGAGAAAATGGGCGGTTTTTGTCAATCGGTCCACAATGACCCAGATGGAGTCGTAACTCGACTGAGTACGTGGCAATCCAACAATGAAATCCATACTGATGTCCTCCCACTTCCATTCGGGTACTTTCAAAGGTTGCAACAATCCAGTGGGTCTTTGATGTTCGGCCTTTACCCGTTGGCATGTGTCGCATAGGGCAACGTATTCGGCTACATCCCTCTTCATACCATCCCACCAATAACAAGTTTTCAAGTCCTTGTACATTTTGGTGCTTCCGGGATATATAGAATAGGGGGGATCATGTGCCTCCTTCAATATCATGTCGCGGAGGTGTTTTATGGTAGGCACACAAATCCTTTTTCCTAGCCAAAGCGTACCCGTCTCATCTTCTTTGAAATCCTTCTCTATTCCTTGTCGGATTCTTTCCTTGATCTCCTCATCCGTTGCTTGGCCATCTCTTATTTCTTGTTCCAATGAATAGTGGATCTCCATTATTTCCATGTTATTCAAGAATCCGAGGTGTAACCATTCGAACTCCTTACATAGTTCGGGTGGTAGCTCCCGAACCGTGAGTTGGTGACATGCTCCCTTTCGGCTCAATGCATCAGCTACTACATTGGCCCTCCTGGGGTGGTAGTTGATTCCAACATCATAAACCTTGATGAGTTCCAACCATCGACGTTGCCTCAAATTCAAATCCGTTTGTGTGAATATGTACTTGAGGCTTTTATGATCCGTATAGATCTCACATCGATGACCAAGGATATAATGTCTCCAAATCTTCTATGCATGCACCACAGCTGCTAGCTCCAAGTCATGCGTAGGATAATTAAGCTCGTGCTTCTTTAATTGTCGTGAGGCATAGGCTACCACTTGTCATCCTTGCATGAGCACACATCTGAGCCCTTGTCTGGATGCATCACAATATATGTCAAAGCTCTTGCTTACGTCTGGCAATACCAGAACTGGTGCTATGGTTAGCCTGTTCTTGAGTTCCTCAAAACTTCCTTGGCAGGCTGGTGTCGATTGGAAGACCTTCCCCTTCATTAGCAACTCCGTCATAGGCTTTTCTATCTTAGAGAAGTCTTTAATGAAGCGTCGATAGTATCCAGCCATTCCAAGAAAACTCCGAATATCCTTCACGCTCTGCGGTTGGTCCCACTTCAGAACACCTCTCACTTTTCCAGGATCAACCGATATCTCTTCCTTGGAGATAATGTGGCCTAGGAAAGATATTTCCTTTAGCCAAAATTGACACTTGTTAAGCTTGGCATACAATTGATGCTCACGCAATTTCTGCAAGGTCAATTTCAATGTTCTTCATGCTCCTCCTCACTTTTTGAATACACCATAATGTCGTCGATGAAAACCACGACGAACTTGTCCAAGTACTCCATGAAAACCTTGTTCATAAGGTACATGAAGTATGCAGGTGCATTTGTCAACCTGAAAGACATGACGGTATATTCATACGAACCATACCGTGTTCGAAAGGCTGTTTTGGGTATATCGGAGGGCTTAATCTTCAGCTGGAAGTATCCCATCCGAAGATTAATCTTGGAGAACACTCGAGCTTCTTTCATTTGGTCGAACAGGTCCTCTATACGGGGCAGAGGGTATTTGTTCTTGATTGTTACCTCGTTGAGAGACCTATAGTCCACGCACATCCTCTTGGTTCCATCCTTCTTGTCTACGAAGAGCACAGGAGCTCCCCATGGTGACGAGCTTGGACGTATGAAACCCTTCTCCAACTGCTCTTGAATTTGTTTCTTGAGCTCTACTAGTTCATTGACGGGCATCCTATAGGGTCTCTTGGCTATGGGTGCAGTTCCGGGTACCAAATCAATGGCAAACTCGATGTCCCGATCAGGGGCATACCTGGAAGCTCTTCCGGGAACACGTCCGAAAATTTCTGAACCACTGGAATGCTGTCCAATGTCGCTCCTTCAACGTGGTTCAAATTTGCCTTTTCAGTGGTTTGTTGGGCTGACTCAAACTCGACACGGATGCCGTGCTCGTTTGTCAACTGCACGCTTCTTTCAGCACATTGGATTACCCCGTTGTGCTTGCTTAATTAATCCATCCCGAGTATTATGTCAATCCCTTGGGAGTCCAAAACAATAAGGTTGGCAAGGAAGTCTACCCCCCTTATTTTAAGGCTTACTTTGGGACATACTATATTAGTCCTCATCTCTCCACCGGGAGAATTAACTAACATAGCACATTTCAAGTGGGTTATGGGTAGGTGATGTTTGGCAGCATATTTGGATGATATGAAGGAATGTGATGCTCCAGAATAAAACAAGATGGTGGCTGGGTTGGTGTTGGCAAGGAACATACCAATTACGACGTCCTCAGCCTGTTGTGCTTCCTCAGCAGAGACATATTTCACGTTGCCGCGAGCATAGTTTTGCTGTCCCCGATTTCCTTGTTTGTCCCCTCCGTTCGGTCGTGGGTTCTGCTTGGGCACGTTGCCTAGCTGTCCAGGGCCTCTCCTCGGGCACTGGTTCGCGAAGTGTCCTATCTCCCCGCATGCAAAGCATGCCCTGTTGCCTGCGGCAGCAGGTACGTTGCGGCGGGGGTTTTGAACAGGAGCGCCATTGTTAGGTCGGGGCGCAGGAGGCATGGGCACACGAGGTGCCGGTGCAACAAATTGTTTCTGTGGTGGCTGACCAGGGCGGTATGCAGGAGTGGTCGATCCATACTGCGGTGCAGGGGGCATGTACCGAGGTCGTACGTTGCTCCCTTGAGGCTGGTATGACATCTTCCTCTCTCGGATCTTGTTTTCAACCACTATGGCCTTGTCAACCAGCTCCTGGAAGCTCACGTAGTCATTGCTGAGGAGTTGAACCTGAATCTCATTGTTCAACCCTCTCATGAACAGGTACTACTTCCTCTGATCTGAGTTGACATCTTCGGGGGCAATACCAGGACAGTTGCATGAAATTGTTGGGGTACTCATTCACACTTTTATGTCCTTGGCGGAGACCTTCGAACTCCTGCCTCTTGAGCATCATTACACCATCAGGGATGTAATGAGAGCGGAAACTTTCCTTGAACTGAGTCCAAGTGATTGTCTCCGGGTTGATATGGGCGTTGCATAGGGCATCCCACCAGTCAGCAGCGGCTCCCGTAAGTTGGTGCGACGCAAAGAGAACCTTCTCTCGGTCATTGCACTGTACTATGGCAATCTTCTTTATGGATTTCAACCAGTCATCGGCTTCCATGGGATCACTAGCTTGAGCAAAGGTGGGTGGTCGAGTCCTCATGAACTCTCCCAGTCGATTGTGAACCGGTGGAGGTGGTGGCGGTGGTGCCGGAACAGGGTTGTTGTTGGCCTGCAACTGACCCAAAGTTTGGATCATGGTTTGCATAAGCTGGTTTTGCATGGCCATCAACCTTTCTAGGTTGTTCTCGCCAGTTCCAGGGTTAACAGGAACTTCCTCGTGATCATCCTCTTGGTTGTCACCCCGTTTCTTCGGCCGGCGTTTCCTCTCACCATCTGTGAGAGAGGTCAAAATAGAATAGAATGTTAGAAGGTTAAATAGGTCCCTTCAACTATATGCATCAAGGTGAGTTGGACTATATATATTAGCCCATATGAGGATGTGAACAAGTGCCGAAGCATCTCACACCTCTTTTCTTCTTACGTGTGGATATGGACAACGTTTGGGGGACGTCCCACAACTCACACTAAGCACACAATCACAAACAATCATTGCAAGGGCTCATACAACTCCTATTCAAGGATGGTTCCCTATGTCAAGGTGGGTTTAAAGCCAATCTAAGCGTCCTAGGGTGCTTCCTTTGGTCAGCGTGGCTTAACTATCAATCTGTGTCCAATCTGTGACTCCTATTTAAGGGTGTAACCTACTGTTAACTCGTGGCTCTAATGTCAATCTATGGTTTCTATCTAGGCGTGTAACCTACTGTCAACCCATGGCTCTGATACCAATCTGTGACGCCCTCAATTCTGTGGAAAACCACAGAACCAAGAACTAATGCATATGTGTGCCCAGGATGTTCATCACACATATACATATATTCCACAAACTGAATTCAGAATATATATAACCACGGATAACAGAGTTTATTACAATGTCTCATGAGTCTTGGACTCATGCTTACAGCGGAAGTCTTATTTCTATGCAGCGGAAGTCTTTATTCTAATGCGGAAGCGATTTAACTAATGCGGAAGCAAATCTAAGCAGAAGTGGCTCCATCTCTACTCCCTCCACAGGCAAGGTTGAGAACAGATCACACGCCTTAATGCTCCACTTGGTCTTCATAGTAAGCTTCTCCTGCTGCTGATGAAGAAATAATAATGCAAGTTTGAGTACAATGATGTACTCAGCAAGTGCGGGAAAAACATGATATGCAGCTCATAACAAGGTAGGTATAAAAAGGCTTATTTGCAGAAAAGCGGATTTTATAAAACCATGATAAAACAGCAACTTAACTTTAGATGAATGTAATCCCAGCATGTATTAAATTACCAGCATAGCTCCATCGCTTTCCATGTTCCACCCAAACATTAACCAACCTCATTCTTACTCACGAATACCTCCTCGTATACGCTACCATCTCACGAATACCTTCACGTATTCGCTACCATCTTATCTCATAAACAACTTTGTCTCACACCGAGACCCATCTCGTTACCATGACTCAACAGTCAGGCAACCACAACCAAAACAATAACTATAACCAAGAACCTTCCCAATAACCATCCCAACTAATTATCCCAATAACCATCCCAACTAATCATGGCAGTTTAGCCAGGCGCTCGTGACCGTAAGCTCGGCTATCATGATAGTTTTAGACTCTGCAGAGTTTGTACCTCTTTACCCACAAGTTTGTGATTTCGTCACCCGTCGGCAACTGCAGAACTTCCATTATACCAGTACACAACCGTCGGTCTATGGTCAAGAGATCACAAAATAGCCTTTACAAAGGGGCTACTAGATGTATGGAGTCACTAAGGTTTCACCGGCAGGCTAGAATCTCCAATTCTCCCACCCACAGGCCCCCTCTTGTGCCATGCAGTTCCCAGGGCAGTCTTCACTCGACTCCCATTCCCCGCGCCTTCCACAGTCCATAACACTCTAGCAACTTACCTAATTACTCAGCTAAGCCGCACCCATACTTGGCCTTGTGGTGGCACTATTATCCTGGCATGTGCATGCATGAACCGGTCCTTAGATCTACGGCAAGTAAACCACCATCTCATGCTACCTCATTCACAAACCCAGACTTGCCTAGATCTCCCTCCGATCCATGTTCATTAACATGATCAGTTTCTCATTATCATTACGAGTGCAGTTAGCTAGACACATCTATCTCGCTTCCCAATCCCATAGACTCAGCGAAGCATAAAGCAAAAACCATACCCGATTCATAAACTTCCCAGGCGACAAGGGTGGTTTAACCAATACTAGTAAACTCCTATAAAAGGGTTTCCCATCATATTTGACTCAGCACACACACCTTTTCGCAAAACAAAACAGTTTCTCCCAAAACATAGGATCAATATGGTCAAGGAGCACTTGCCTTGTTCTTGTGGTTCCGGTTGTTCTTGAATCCCAAAACCTTGTTGCAGCTCGTCGTAGACAGCTCCCTGAGCTTGTCCTGCTAGGTAGGATCACGTGCATACAAGATTCACAACAATCAATATCATGCACAAACCTTAAACTAGATGCGATGATGCACATGCATGTTATCCTATGATTAGTTTTATTAGATTGGTCTGTACGTGTTCTTGCATGGCTTGCATTGATTTTATGATGAACAGGGGTGTTTGGATCAAAGGTGGACGTGGCGATGATCTTGTCTTTAGATCAACCTGACCATCAAATGATTATGTCCACTAGAAGGCTTCTGTTCGAAAGGGATCAAAGAACAGATGCAAAGAAAACACAACGATGTCGTAAGGCGGTATTGGAGACCTACCTTACGTTCTTCTCTGTCTCGAGGTCCTCCTCAGATCATTGGGCTTTCCTCCGGCGTTCTTCCTTGCTGCACTCCGGCGATGGTCTACTCGGTGGGTTGGGACTTAGGGCTCTAAGTCGTCGGCTCAGGAGTTGGAAAAGAAGTTTGTGATTTCGGCCAGGGGTTCTGGGTTCTATTTATAATCGGGAAGAGAAGAGTCCTAATCTGATTGTATCCCGAATATGAGTCCTGTTTGACTCTTACAACTTATCTTTAGTTGATTTGGTGCTGTATCATGGTGGAATTCAGGTCGGTTTCTGTTCCGGTATTCCTACGCGTACAGATTCCAAAATCGCTTCAGAACCCGTCACCTTCGCGGTGATGAGCTCCGGAAGCTCCACGTGTCCACCGGGCCTGGTCTCTTCCTTCTCGCAGAGACGGGCTCCGGTTGTGCCGCGTGTCAAACGAGCAAGACTTCCCTCTTCCTCGGAGCTGAGCTCCGCGTGCGCCACATATCCTGGCGGTCGGGACCTCCTCTCTTTTCGGAGGTGGCTCCACGCACGCCACGTGTCAAGTAGCGCCAGACCTTCCTTCCTTCTCAGAGACGAGCTCCGAGGTTAACACGTGTCCAGCAGCGATGGATCTCCCGGAGATAAGCTCCGGTGGCAACACGTGTTTGATAGAACCGGACCTCTCGGAGTTGAGCTCCGAGATCGACACGTATCCCGCGCGACGGGTCCTCTGATTTCCGTGATGACTAGCTCCGGGGGAAACACGTGTCCCACAGGGTCGAACCTTCCCCCCTTTTGTGGAGATGAGCCCCGAACACGCCACGTAGCCTACATTAGCGGCGGACCTCTCCCCACTTCGCAGGGATGAGCTCCGATCATGCCACGTGGCCAGCGGGCCACGGAAGTTGTCTTCGGCGCTCTCTGAGAGCTGGATTCGGCTCTTATTGGCTATCCCTTTGATATTTTCCTCTGTTCATACTTTTCTTAAAATGTTTTCTCTTCATAAAACATGAATATATGCTGACACCAGGAATGAGGGTGTCACAAAAGAATTCTTAGATACTTACATGGAACTCAAGAATTTGGGATTTTTTTCCTTCTTCCTCAACCGTTACATTGAAAGCTTTTTTGGATGCTGATTTTGGGGGTTGTAGATCTGATAGGAAAAGTACTTCGAGTGCTTGTCATTTTGTTGGTAATTCCCTTGTTGCTTGGTCTCCTAGAAAACAAAATTCAGTTGCACAATCCACAGCCGAATCTGAATATGTAGCTGCTGCTAGCACTTGGTCATAAATTCTTTGGATTGTTCAAACACTTAAGGACTATGGGGTTGATCTAGATAGTGTTCCACTATTTTGTGATAACACTAGTGCCATTTGCATTGCTAAAAACCCTGTGCAACATTTGAAAACAAAGCACATTGACATTATGTATCACTTTCTCCGTGATCATGTTGAAAAAGGAAACATTGTGCTTCACCATGTAGACACCGAACAACAATTGGCTGACATTTATACAAAACCTTTGGATTTAACTCGTTTTGTTTCATTCATAGAGAAATAGGGGTTATGCATCCTCATGGCTTAAATTGAGGGGGAGTTTTTAAACTTAGGATGTCTATGTGTGAATCTGAATTTTAAATAATATGAGCATAGTATTTCATACATATATGACTTTGCGATTCCTTTTATATGCTTAAAGTTCTTACTACATTACTCATGTTATACATTTTGTAGTTTTCGCCATGACTAGTAATTGGAATAATTATTTACACTAAATCTGGTCATGATCAAACTTTCTTGCTATTTTAAACTTGTTACATGCTCACAAGTGCTTTTAATAATTAAAAAATAATCAATCAACTATTCACATTTTGAGCTTTTATGTTCAAATGAAAAATTGAGAAAAAGATCAAGAGAATATGAATGCATCACACTTCTTCTTTTGAGATGGCTTATCATTGCACTTAGATATGAACTTGGAAGAAGTTGTGTATGACTAAAACCATGCCCTTAAGCTTCTAATTGTCAAATGACATAGGCTTGGCTTGGTTGGTTAGAATAAGGCTGATGCGGCATATAATCTCTTGCAAATGTCATATGATCTGAATTTGTGCTTTGAAAAATAATTAAAATGCAGCAACAAGTGCCATGCTTTCAGGTCTTCACATAGTTAAGTTTGTGAGATCATGACTTGCTTAAATTGAAAATTACACTTGATCTCTAGCATGGCTTACACTACTTTATGTATCTCATTGATGTGATAGTGTAAGTTACTTGATAGTATGGCTTGGATGAGCTTTGTTTTATATGTATATGTTATAAATATGCTCATAACAATTAAAATTTCTCTTTTGAACCTTGCTGAATACATTGTCAAAGGGGGAGAAATTGATCACACATTGCACGATTCACAAGTGTTTTGTCACGATTCTTCTCAGGGGGAAATTTTTTGTTTTCCTTCTCATTTTATTTCTGATAAAGGGGGAGAAATATGTATAGGGGGAGAAATTTTTGTTTCAAAATTTCTTTCGCATTTGATTGTTTTCAAAACTTTTCATGTGACTAAGCCAATGTTTAGATTTTAAGTGGTGTTGCCAATGCATAAATCAAGGGGGAGATTGTGAGACTATGCGTGTGCTGAATACATTGGCTATGACTATAAAAGTTTTGAATTCTGCCAAAACACCCTTTTTGTAAAGGTCTGACTCTAGGTCCGAGCTCCGACAAGATCCGACATAAGGTCCGACTTGGTATGGCTAGGTCCTACATGGGTCTGGTTAGCTCCGGCGGTAGGTCCGACTAGCTTTGGTAAGTTCCGGTGCTAGGTTCTGCTAGCTTTGGTAAGCTCCGGCTTAAGGTCCGGTTAGCTTTGGCAAGGTCCGGAGCTAAATCACAATTGTTCTGTTTTTACCAAGCAAAGGTTTTGAACTTGCTTTTCATCTATGGAAAGTTTGCTTAGTATTCTTTTAATAAGTTTTTAAGTGTTATGGCTGTTTACGGTGGTTAACATTTTGCTATGGTTTGCAACATGCTTATGTGACGTGTTCACGTAAGGTGTTTTGGTTTTTGGAACTAACGTGAGTCAAATCGCGAACTTGTGCTTGAAAGTATTGGTTGTTTATTCATGTGAAGATGTTGCTTGAGTTCAATATATGGCTAGTGACGGGATCCATTGAATTAGTCTTTGGGAGAAGATGAGGTTCAACAACAAAGTTCGGGAGGAATTGTGGTTAAGTTGATTGGGGGGTCGCGCAGCATGTTTGGATCAAGAACAATACATATGAAGGTAACGTGGACGTCATTGGAAGGTGTTTGCACGCGTGCAAGAAGTGCATGGACATGTCTACATTGTTCCAAGGTGTGGTGAAGAGATATGGAAGTGGAGATATGGTTGAAAACGTTCAACCGGCTGGATTTTGCGCTCAGGCTGCGGCTGAGGCGATTATGGTTTGTTTATGGAAAGTTTCGAGTTGGTTATAATAGGATTTTGTGTTAGGCATGAAGTAGAGTTGTTTTAGTAATGTTTGGGACGTTCCTAAGGTGTTTGGAAGTCTTAAGATTGCTTCTATCTGCGCTTGACACCTCACGGTGCTTACACCTCTCGCCTATCGAAGTTCTGTTCAAAAACCAGAAGAGTCTTGAGCAGTATTGGAAAGTTACAGTTTGAATCCAAGTAGGAGTAGGAGTCCTAGTTTGAATTGGGTTGGCCTTAGAGCTGGTTATATAAGCAAGGGAGGCCAAGGCTCGTGGTGTGCACGACTTTGGGCTGTTCCTCTTATGTTTTGATCAATAAAATTCGTAATTTAAAGGAGTGTTTGTGCCTTGTTCGTCCGACTTGTTTTTGTCAAGTCTTTCTCGTTGAGTTTCTGGACAGCACAACAGTGCTTTGGTGTTTTGATCATAACTAGAGTTTTACAGATCCAATTGATGTGATTCTTTTTGGGTTGTGTTCACAATTTGATTATCTATCATCTGTCAAAATTTTACTGTTATCGTATTTGTAGTTTCTGGTCTACAATAGTTTCTTTTTAGTGTTGCAGATCTGGTTTTTACTAGAGTAGAACAGATTGACCCTCGTTTGATCTTTTGATCATAACTTGAGTTATTTTTGACAGATTTAGATGATTCTTGTTGTCGTGTCTTAGTGACTTGATTCTCTATAATATATACCAGTTTTGTCATGGTTGAAAATGTTTAAATCACTCGCATACACGGTTTCTTTGACAGATCGATTTTCTGCCAAGGCGGTTTTGTTGCTTCCGCTAAAAAGTTTAAATCTACCATTCATCCCCCTCTGGTACCTTTTCACATGCTCTCCGATCCTACAGCTTTAACTTGCGGACACATATCACATTCTGATATGTATTTAGCAATCTCTCGCTTCATTCGGGATCACCAATAGTCTTCAATTCCTGGTACATCTTGTTGCTGCCCGGATGAAAAGAAAATTTGGATAAGTGAGCCTCATCCATGATTTTCTTCCGCAGCCTCATGTGACGGGGTAAGACTATCCGGTCCTCGAACCATAAGGTATCTTCATCATCTAACCGGAAACATTTCATTTCCCCGTTCTCGAACCTCCTTTTAATATGAGCCATGCTCTTGTCTCGCTTCTGAGCTTTCGTAACCTCCTCTTTTAATGTGGGTATGAGAGCTAGATTATGTAGAGCTCCATATGGAACCAAGTAGAGACTCGGTTCTTCCTCTTCCATCGGCGTAAAGGTCAGATTATGAATATGAGACTTCCAGCTGAGTGCATCGGCAACCACATTTGCCCTGCCCGGATGATAATAAATTTCATTCTCATAGGCTTTGATCAACTCCAACCATCGCCGTTGTCGCATATTCAACTCTTTTTGAGTGAATATGTACTTCAAGCTTTTGTGGTCAGTGTAGAGATGAACTAGATTTCCCAATAAGTAGTGTCTCCATATCTTCAAAGCTAGTACCACGGCAGCAAGCTTGAGATCATGAGTTGGATAAGTTTGTTCATGATTCCGTAATTGCCGTGATCCATATGCGACCACGCATCCTCCTTGCATGAGTACACACCCAAGTCCGATGCCGGACGCATCACAATAAACATTAAAGGGCTTGGTTGTAACCGGTTGAGCTAAAACCAGGGCTGTTGTGAGGTGTTTCACCAACGCTTGAAAAGCTTCCTCACATGGCTTGCTCCAATCATATTTGATGCCCTTTTTCAGTAGCTCCGTCAGAGATTTAGAGATTTTTGAGAAGCCTGGGATGAACCTCCGATAATATCCCGCAAAACCTAAGAAGCTACGAACTTCATGGACTGATGTTGGAGACTTCCATTTTAGCACTTGTTCAATCTTGCTGGGATCAACAGTGATGCCTTCCTCTGAAATAATATGTCCAAGAAATGGCACTTGGTTGATCCAGAATTCACATTTTCTAAACTTTGCATAGAGCTTGTGATCTCTCAGTCGTTGGAGCACAATATGCAAATGTTTAGCGTGTTCCTCCTCTGATTTGGAATAGACCAAGATATCGTCGATGAATACCACAACGAACTGATCCAACTCCGGTATGAACACCGAGTTCATAAGATACATAAAATGAGCTGGAGCATTGGTCAACCCAAAAGACATGACAAGATACTCATAGAGTCCATATCTTGTCGAAAATGCTGTTTTCGGGATATCCTACGCTCTAATCTTGATTGGATGATATCCCGACCTTAAGTCCATCTTGGAGAAGACTTTAGCACCCACTAGTTGATCGAAGAGAATATCAATTCTTGGTAGTGGATACTTGTTCTTTATTGTCACAGCATTTAATGGATGATAATCGACACATAGCCTCAGCGTCTCATCCTTCTTCTTCACAAATAAAGCAGAGTAACCCCATGGTTATGAACTTGGATGAATAAACCCCTTGTCCATCAGATCTTTTAGTTGCTCTTTCAGTTCAGCTAATTCATTCGGAGACATTTTATATGGTCTCCGAGAGATCGGCGTGGTTCCTGGTATCAATTCTATTTTGAATTCCACCTCGTGCTCAGGTAGTAAGCCTATAAGATCTTCGGGAAACACGTCCGGATATTCACGGACTACTGGAATGTCTTCTATCTTTCAAGCTTCGGCATTACATACTTTTGGGACTTTGGAAACAGCTTTGCCGAGATACAACGTATGACGCCCGTGAAATGGAGAGTCCAAATGAACACTCCTGTTCTCGATGTACAGAACAGCCCTATGGAAAGTTAACCATGATATTCCCAATATGGCATCGATTCCTTGATCTTCGAGAATAATGAGGGTGGTAGGATAAACTTTTCCACCCAAACAAAGTGGTGCTCTAGAAACAACTTCATTAGTGGATATGTCTCCACCTGGCGAATGAATAAGGTAAGAACCTTTATTGATAATTGTGGATATTTGATCCCGGATCACCGTCGCCTTGCTAATGAACTTACGTGTTGCACCACAGTCGAATAAAATGACAACCGCATTATCATTTAAGTGAACATGCCCGCGAGAACTGGACATTTGGGCAGATCGTCGACTGACACATAATTAACAGTTTCCACTTTGGACATGGCTTTTCTTTGCTGTCCAAGATCATTCTTTGGACTGAACCCGCAGATATAATGTTGCTGCTCAGTTCAGTTGCTTCATTGACATTGTGTTCATTGTCAATTTGAAGTGGGATACCACTCGGTTCTGCTGCAAAATCACCTTGATCATCTTCAACCTCTTGAGGGGAATACTATTCGGGTGCACCTTGTTGGTACTGTGGTGCACAAGAAATAAGTTGTTGTTGCGTTGGAGTTAAATAAAACCTCTATGGAGTATAAGAGTCGTCATACTCCAAGAATGACTTCTCCTTTTGAGTAACCTCTCGACCGGATGTTGAACAGATTACCAACCGATACTTCTGAGGCAGATGATTGCATTCATCATGTGATCAGTCCCTCTCTCTCTTTTCTTTATGGTAGAGATTGGAATAATATTCCTGAGTCATAGCACAGCTAACAAACTTATCAAAATTCTTTTGCCTAACTTGAGCCAACTCATGTCGCAGCCTAGCGGTCGATCCTCGGTAAAAATGATACCCCTTCATGGCTGGTGATTTCACATAATCCGGTACTTTATTGAGCTAAGCGATTAAATTCCATCACATACTCAATAACACTCATTTCCTCTTGCTTTATATTCCAGAATTCATCAAGACTTGTTTGCATTATGCCCGCAGGAACGAAATTGTAACACCCTCAAATTCATTACCATGCATTGCATACATTTTTCATGTAGAGAAGCATTTGAAAAGAAGTAGAAATGGAGAAAGAACCCTAGAAATGGAGAAAGAACCATAGAAATCGAGAAAGAACCATAGAAATGGAGAAGGGAATATAGAAATGGAGAAAAGGACATAGAAATAGAGAGGGGAATATAGAAATGGAAAAAGGGACATAGAAATGGAGAGAAATGGAAATAAGATAGCTGAAATGAGCCATTTCTGAATTTTCCCGAATTTTCCCCCAATTCCCCAAGGGGGAATTTCCCCCACATTTGGGCGGAATTTTGCCCCAACGTAGCCGCATCCCTAGAGGGGGGAAAACCCCTAGGACTCTTTGGTTGAGTCCCAATTGGACTAGGACTCTTTGGTTTAGTTCCAATTGGACTAGGACTCTTCTTTTCTCCCCCTTATAAATACAATGCCCAGCACCCCCCCTTGGCCGCAGCCCCCTCCCCCCTCAAAGTCAACAAGTTGGCCCTGCCCCCCCCCCCAATTCACCAAGTTGGCCACCCCCTGCCAGAGTTTGGTCGCCGGTGAGCCCCGCCGACGAGCCCCGCCATCGAGCCCCGTCGTCGAGCCCCGCCGTCGAGCCCCGTCGTCGAGCCCCGCCGTCGAGCCCCGCCATCGAGCCTCGCCTTCGAGACCCGACGACGAGCCCCGTAACGCCTCGCCGTCACCGGAGAAGAAGCCCGACGATCTGTCCTACCATAATTTTCCATAGAAAAATCCCCCGCTACTGCTGTTGCTAGGAAAAAGGCCCTGCCACAAGGAGGAAGTGAGGTAGGTCTTCATTACCCATCTTACGACGTCGCCGCTGTTTCTACGCATCCGTTTTCTTCGTCCCCTTCGAGCAGGAACTTTTGCGTGTGGACAGTTCGTGTTTTGATCGATTTTTGATGGTGGAATTGATCTAGATCTTGTGTCAATATCATCACCACGTCGACACTTGATCCCTACACCCTTGGTCATCATAAAATCCCATGAAATCCCATTAAAACATGCAAGAACACGTACAAACTGGTTCTATAAAACTGCACTATAGGAATTGCATTCATCTACCCCATTGCATCTTGAGTAAAGTTTGTGCATGATGATTGATTGTCGTAAATCTTGTATGTGCATGGTCGTGAGTAGAAGGACAATCTCAAGAGGCCGTCTGCGAGGAACTACAACACCAAGATTTCGAGACGCTTGAGTAACACGAACCACGGGAGCAAGGCAAGTGCCCCTTGACCATAATGATCCCATGTTTTGAAACTGTTTTGTTTGCGAAAACTCGTATGCTTGTGTCAACTTGATGGGACACCCTTTTATAGGAGTTTACTAGTTTTGTTAACCATCGTTGTCACCGGGAAAGTTGATGAGTCGGGTATGGTCATTTTTCCTTTTTGCTTCACTTAATTTACGGGATACGGGAAGCTGAATTACAACATTGTTAGCTACTGCACTCATATGAATAATGATGATGAGAACTTGATGATATTAATGAGCATGGAATCGGGGAGATCTAGGCAACCTTGGTTCGTGGATGTTGCTGAAAGAGATGGTGGTTTACTTGCCGTAGATCTAAGGACCGGTTCATGCAAGCACATACCAGGAAAACAGTGCCACCACAAGGCCAAATATGGGTGCAGCTTAGCTGACTAATTAGGTGTGTTGCTAGCTTGTTATGGACCATTGGATGGTGCGGGGAATGGGAGTCAAGAGGGACTGCTCTGGGAACTGCATGGCACAAGAGGGGGCCCGTGGGTGGGAGAATGGAGATTCGAGCCTGCCGGTGAAACCTCAGTGGGTCCGTACATCCTAGTAGCCCCTTTGTAAAGGCTATTTTGTGTTGGCCATACACCGACGGTTGTGTACTGTTATAATGGAGGTTCTTTCTAGTCGCCGATGGGTGACGAAATCATAAACTTGTGGGTAAAGTGGCGCCACCTTGGCATAGCGTAAAACTATCATGATAGCCGTGCTTTCAGTCATAAGCACCTGGCCAACTTCTATGATTAGAGTCAAAACTTGGGATATTTATTCGGTATGGTTGTGGTATGGTCATTGGGATTGGTTTTGTGTCTGTTTTGGGTCATGAAAATGAGTTTGGTTTCGGTTATATGAAAAAGAGATGGTTATGAATCATTATTTGTATGAGATGAATTTGACAAATATTATTGGCTGGTTGAGACTTGATATATGGTGAATTATGATAAAGGGATGTTGATGAATAACTTGGTTATGATGGGATTAAACTCACCTAGACATAGTTTCTGTTTTGCCATTTTTATAAAATACAATTTGCTTGCTGCAATGAGCCTTTTTATTGCCTATCTTGTTGTAAGCTACATGTCATACTTTTCCCACACTTGTTGAGTATGATATGTACTCACCATTGCATTGCAACATATACATCAGCTACAGGATAAGAGTACTTCGAGGAGCATGTGGAGTTGAAGTTGGAGCCTGCTGTTTAGTTATTTTCCGCTGTCGTTTAGAGTCTTTCGCTACAAGAATAAGTTAGATATTCATGAGTGAGACGTTGATTCATTGTAATAAAGTAATTAAACACTATTTATTCGTGGTTATATTCTGAATTCAGTTTGTGGATTACATGTGTATGTGTGATGAACATCCTTGGCACACATATGCATTTACTTGGTTCTATTTTTTGAACCGGGTATCACAGATTGGTATCAGAGCCACGTTGACCGTAGGATGCAAGCCTAGGTAGAATGGACACTCTAAAGCACATGGGAACACCCCTCTAAACTGTTAATTTCGAAAATTGCTTGCTGCTGCACTTTACTTGTCAATTCAGCCACCGCAAAGTGCTATTTTCAGCCCCTCTTTATCTCTTCTTCTGGATAGCAACACTTTTGCTTTCTTGCTTTATAGCTTCTGAAGTTTTGGAGTATTTTCTTCTTCTCTAAAGATTCTCATGTCCTATTTATAGATGCCGGTGATCAGGAGCACAACACACATAAGGACTCGTCCACACCACTTGGTAGTGCACTTCACCCCATTGAGGTGTCCGATGGACCATATTTGGAGGAGGTGAAGATGGAACCTCATGATGAAGAGGAAGTCAATAGCTCTATGCATGAGGAAGAAGATCCGGAAGATGTGGAACCATTCGAAGACAATATGGAGGATGATGCACAAGAACGGTATTGGTACGCACCTCAGGAGGAATTTCACGCGGGCTTACACCCCTTGGAGCCTCATGAAGCTATGTCGGGAGTAGATGAATTCGAAGAGAACCACCCCTTGCTGAGACCAATAATGAAGGTGATGAATGGGCCACCCATTAAGTTCAAGAATTTTGGTCCGACGGAATGGAAGGAGGACACATATCCAGGGAGCTCAAAGATTTCTGGATTGCTGCAGCCTATACCCGGAGTATCTTCTCAATAAAGTCCCTCGTCTCGAACATAAATAGTGGAAGGCTGAGGTAACTATCCTATCTAACAGTACGGTTATCACTCGGCACTTTGCACCCACATGGAGAGCTACAAGGGCAGAAGCTATTGATGATGCCGCATGGGATGCACTCACCGGACTGTGCTACGCCTTCCAAGAGCAGCTTGAGAACACTACTTTTGAGCTGCACCCATATCGGAAGAGTGGTACAAGGGAGATCATTGGACCCCATGGAGGAGCTCTTTCCAACCCACAAGCTGCAGACAAGTCTCAGAGGTTTCTCGTGGAGTTAGGAAACCGCTATGCAAGCGCACAAGAAGAGATCTGTTACCTCCGCAAGAAGCTGTATGTGCTGGAGAAACAAGAGGAGACTCATGCCAACGCGAGAACAAATGAAGCACCAGCGTCATATATCCCTACATGGACAGCCAACTCACCATGGCGTGCGACCATGTATGGACCACCCGCGTCACATGGCGAGAACAGCACCGGTTCTCATGATTAAGTTAGGTTTTCATTGAATAAAGCTGTAATAGGAGCATTTAGATCGCCGTGAGTCAAATAAGAGTAGTGTGCTGAAATTTTGGTGATGATTGCTTAGTTTGTGTGCTGATGTGAGTTGTGGAACGCTTCATCGAATGTTCACATCCACACATAGTGGAGAGATGTGAGATGCTTCGGCACGTGTTCACATCCTCATATAGGCTGAAATTAATAAAAGAAGATACTTAGTTCATGCACCTTGATGTATATAGTTGGGGGGATCAATCTAAACTTCTATTTTCTATTCTACTCTACTCTCTCTCACAGATGGTAACGGAAAATTCCAACTGTCAAAGGAGGAACGCTCGTGGCAACAATGAACCACAGGAGGATGGCAATGTTGCAGTTCCTGAAAATGCTAACCCCGGGGCTGATGCAAGCAACCTTGAACGGTTGATGGCTATGCAGAACCAGCTCATGCAAACTATGATACAAACGTTGGGTCAGCTGCAGGCCAACAACAACAACAATCCTAACCCCGTTCCTCCACCCCCACTGCCACAACTGCCACCACCGCCGGCTCACAACAGATTGGGAGAGTTCATGAGGACTAGGCCGCCTACTTTTGCACTAGCCAATGATCCTATGGAGGCTGATGATTGGCTGAAGTCTATGGGAAAGAAGCTTGCTATTGTTCAGTGCAATGATCGGGAGAAAGTTCTCTCCGCATCGCACCAACTTATGGGAGCAGCCGCTGACTGGTGGGATGCTCTTTGTAATGCTCATGTCAACCAGGAGACTATCATTTGGGCTAAATTCAAAGAGAGTTTTCGCTCTCATTACGTCCCTGCAGGAGTCATGATGCTTAAAAGGCAAGAGTTTGATGGTCTCCGCCAAGGAAGGAAGAGCGTGAATGAGTACCTCACCAAGTTCACGCAGCTGTCAAGGTATGCTCCAGGAGATGTCAACGCAGATCAAAGAAAGCAATACTTGATCATGAGAGGATTGAACAATGAGATCCAAGTTCAGCTGCTCAACAATGATTATGCAAACTTCCAGAAGCTCGTTGACAAAGCTATGGTCGAGAGCAAGATCCGTGAGATTGAGCAAGAGGGCAAGAGGAAGATGCCATATCAAGGACGGCCACAAGGAAGCAATGTACGTCCCCGTTTTATGCCACCAGCTGCACCACATTATGGCTCGTCCGCTTCTACTTTTCGCCTTGCAAATCCACCTCGCTCTAATCAGCCACCGCAGCAACGTCCTGTTATGCAAGCACCTCGTATGCCTATGCCTCCTGCGCCCCATCCCAATATCGGCGCCTATGCTGAAAACCAGCCTCACCCCAACATTCCTGCTGTTATGGGCAACAAGGCATGTTTTTCATGTGGGGAGGCGGGACACTTTGCATGTCAGTGCCAAAAGAAAGACCTTGGACAGCTGAGCAACGCACTGAAGCAGAACCAACGGCCGAATGGAGGAGCTAATCAAGGTAACCGTCGACAGTAGAACTATGCTCATTTCAATGTGAATCACGTCTCCGCTGAGGAAGCACAACAAGCTGAGGACGTCGTGATTGGTATGTTTCTCACCAACTCCAACCCAGCCACTGTTTTATTTAATTCCGGAGCATTGCATTCATTCATATCATCCAAGTATGTTGCCAAGTATAACCTGCCCATATCCCACATGACACAAACTATGTTGGTTAGTTCCCCCGGTGGAGAGATGAGGACTAATATAGTATGTCCGAAAGTAAGCCTTAAAATAAGGGGGGTAGACTTTCTTGCCAACCTTATTGTCTTGGATTCCCAAGAGATTGACATAATACTTGGAATGGATTGGTTAAGCAAGCACAACAAAGTGATTCAATGTGCTCAGAGGATCGTGCAGTTGACGAGTGAGCACGGTACTCGTATTGAGTTCGAGGCAGCCCAACCGGCAACCGAGAAGGCAGTGCTGAACCACGTCAAAGAAGCGACATTGGAAAGCATTCCGGTGGTTCAAGAATATTCAGATGTGTTCCCAGAAGAACTTCCAGGTATGCCACCTGACTGGGACATTGAATTTGCCATTGATTTAGTACCCGGAACTGCACCAATAGCGAAGAGGCCATATTGGATGCCTGCTAATGAATTAGTGGAACTCAAGATAAGGGTTTTATACGCCCAAGCTCGTCACTGTGGGGAGCCCCGTGCTCTTCATGGACAAGAAAAATGGAACCCAAAGGATGTGTGTGGACTATAGGTCTCTCAACGAAATGACGATCAAGAATAAATACCCGCTGCCCCGCATAGAGGACTTATTCAATCAAATGAAAGGTGTCCAAATTTTCTCCAAGATTGATCTTCGGTCGGGATACTTCCAGCTGAAGATTAAGCCCTCTGATATACCCAAGACTGCATTTTGAAAACGGCATGGTTCGTATGAATATACCGTTATGTCATTTGGGTTGACGAACACACCCACATACTTTATGTACCTCATGAATAAGGTCTTCATGGAGTACTTGGATAAGTTTGTTGTGGTTTTCATCGACGATATCATGGTGTATTCAAAAAGTGAGGAAGAGCATGAGGAAAACTTGGGATTGACATTGCAGAAACTGCGAGAGCATCAATTGTATGCCAAGTTCAGCAAGTGTCAATTTCGGCTAAAGGAAATATCATTCTTAAGCCACATTATCTCGGAAGGAGGAGTATCGGTTGATCCCGAAAAAGTGAGAGATGTTTTGAAGTTGAACCAACCACAGAATGTGAGGGATATTCGGAGTTTCCTTGGGATGGCTGGATACTACCGCCGGTTCATCAAGGATTTCTCCAAAATAGCGAAGCCTATGACGGATTTGTTGATGAAGGGAAAAGCATTTCAGTGGACACCGGCATGTCAAGAAAGCTTTGAGAAACTAAACAAGAGATTAACAACAGCGCCGGTTTTGGTACTGCAGGACGTGTGACGCCCTCAATTCTGTGGAAAACCATGGAACCGAGAACTAATGCATATGTGTGCCCAGGATGTTCATCACACATACACATATGTTCCACAAACTGATTTTCAGATTATATATTACCACGAATAACAGAGTTTATTACAATATCTCATGAGTCTTGGACTCATGCTCACAGCGGAAGTCTTATTTCTATGCAGCGGAAGTCTTTATTCTAATGTGGAAGCAATTTTAGCTAATGCGGAAGCAAATCTAAGCAAAAGTGGCTCCATCTCTGCACCCTCCACAGGCAAGGTTGAGAACAGATCACACGTCTTAATGCTCCACTTGGTCTTCATAGTAGGCTTCTCCTGCTGCTGCTGATGAAATAATAATGCAAGTTTGAGTACAATGATGTACTCAGCAAGTGCGGGAAAAACACGATATGCAGCTCATAACAAGGTAGGTATAAAAAGGCTTATTTGCAGAAAAGTGGATTTACAAAACCATCATAAAACAGCAACTTAACTTTAGATGAATGTAATCCCAGCATGTATTAAATTACCAACGTACCTCCATCGCTTTCTCTGTTCCACCCGATCATTAACCAACCTCATTCTTACTCACGAATACCTCCTCGTATTCGCTACCATCTCACGAATACCTTCACGTATTCGCTACCATATTATCTCATAAACAACTTTGTCTCACACCGAGACCAGTTTCGTTGCCATGACTCAACAGTCATGCAACCATCTTATCACCCGGACTCAACAGTCCCAAAACCAAACCATAACCATCATCCATAACCATAACCAAGAACCATCCCACTAACCATCCCTCTAACCATCCCAACTAATCATGGCAGTTTAGCCAGGCGCTCGTGACCGTAAGCTCGGCTATCATGAGAGTTTTAGACTCTGCAGAATTTGTACCTCTTTACCCACAAGTTTGTGATTTCGTCACCCGTCAGTGACTGCAGAACCTCCATTATACCAGTACACAACCGTCGGTGTATGGTCAAGAGATCACAAAATAGCCTTTACAAAGGGGTTACTAGATGTATGGACTCACTAAGGTTTCACCGGCAGGCTAGAATCTCCAATTCTCCCACCCACAGGCCCCCTCTTGTGCCATGCAGTTCACAGGGCAGTCCTCACTCGACTCCCATTCCCCGCGCCTTCCACAGTCCATAACACTCTAGCAACTTACCAAATTACTCAGGTAAGCCGCACCCATACTTGGCCTTGTGGTGGCACTGTTATCCTGGCATGTGCATGCATGAACCGGTCCTTAGATCTACGGCAAGTAAACCACCATCTCATGCTACCTCATTCACAAACCCAGTCTTGCCTAGATCTCCCTCCGATCCATGTTCATTAACCTCATCAGTTTCTTATATCATTACGAGTGCAGTTAGCTAGACACATCTATCTCGCTTCCCAATCCCATGGACTCAGCGAAGCAAAAAGCAAAAACCATACCCGACTCATAAACTTCCCTGGCGACAAGGGTGGTTTAACCAAAGCTAGTAAACTCATATAAAAGGGTTTCCCATCATGTTTGACTCAGTACGCACACCTTTTCGCAAAACAAAACAGTTTTACCCAAAACATAGGATCAATATGGTCAAGGAGCACTTGCCTTGTTCTTGCGGTTCCGGTTGTTCTTGGATCTCAAAACATTGTTGCTGCAGCTCATTGTAGACAGCTCCATGAGCTTGCCCTGCTGGGTAGGATCACGCGCATACAAGATTCACAGCAATCAATATCATGCACAAACCTTAAACTAGATGCGATGATGTATATGCATGCTATCCTATGATTTTTATTAGATTGGTGTGTTCTTGCATGGCTTGAATGGACAGAGGTGTTCGGATCAAAGGTGGACGTGGCAATGATCTTGTCTTTAGATCAACCGATCATCAAGTGATCTGTCCACGAGAAGGCTTCTGTTCGAAAGGAATCAAAGAACAGATGCAAAGAAAACACAACGATGTCGTAAGGTGGTATTGGGGCCTACCTTACATTTCTTTCGGTCTTCGAGGTCCTCCTCAGATCGTTGGGCTTTCCTCCGGCGTTCTTTCTTGCTGCACTCCGGCGATGGTCTACTCGGCGGGTTGGGACTTAGGGCTCTAAGTCGTCGGCTCAGGAGTTGGAAAAGAAGGTTGTGGTTTCGGCCAGAGGTTCTGGGTTCTATTTATAATCGGGAAGAGAAGAGTCCTAATCTGATTGTATCCTGAATATGAGTCCTGTTTGAATCTTACAACTTATCTTTAGTTGATTAGGTGCGGTATCATCGTGGAATTCAGGTCGGTTTTTGTTCCGGTATTTCTACGCGTACAGATTTCAAAATCGCTTCAGAACCCGTCACCTTTGCGGTGATGAGCTCCAGAAGCTCCACGTGTCCACCGGGCCTGGTCTCTTCCTTTCCGCAGAGACGGGTTCTGGTTGTGCCGCGTGTCAAACGAGCAAGACTTCCCTCTTCTTCGGAGGTGAGTTCTGCGTGCGCCACGTATCCTGGCGGTCGGGACCTCCTTTCTTACTCGGAGGTGGCTCCGCGCACGCCACGTGTCAGTGCCGGACCTTTCCTCTCTTCTTTCCTCAGAGACGAGCTCCAAGGTTAACACGTGTCCAGTAATGTCGGACCTCCCGGAGATAAGCTCCGGTGGCGACACGTGTTCGATAGGACCAGACCTCTCGAAGGTAAGCTCCGAGATCGACACGTATCCCGCGCGACCAGTCCTCTGATTTCCATGATGACTAGCTCCGGGGGCAACACGTGTCCCACAGGGTTGGACCTCTCCCCTTTACGGAGATGAGCCCCAAGCCTGCCACGTAGCCTACTTTAGCGGCGTACCTCTCCCCACTTCACAGGTATGAGCTCCGAACACGCCACGTGGCCAGCGGGCCGTGGAAGTTATCTTCGGCGCTCTCTGAGAGCTGGATTCGGCTCTTATTGGCTATCCTCTTGATATTTTTCTCTGTTCCTACTTTTCTTAAAATGTTTTCTCTTCATAAAACATGAACATATGCTGACACCTGAGATGAGTGTGTCACAGGACGTGAGCAAGAGTTTCGATATATATTGTGACGCATCAGAAGAGCTTGGATATGTGCTCATGCAAAGAGGCCAAGTGGTATCCTGTGCATCGAGGCAATTAAATAAACATCAGCTGAATAACCCCACACATGACTTGGAACTTGCAGCCGTGGTACATGCCTTGAAGATTTGGAGGCATTACATCCTTGGTCACCGATGTGAGATCTACACAGATCATAAGAGCCTCTTATTCACGCAAACGGATCTGGATTTGAGGAAACGTCGATGGTTGGAACTCATCAAGGATTATGATGTTGGAATCAACTATCACCCTAGAAAGGCCAATGTAGTAGCTGATGCGTTGAGCCGAAAGGGAACTTGTCACCAACTCACGGTTCTGGAGCTTCCACTCGAGCTGCGTAAGGAGTTCGAACGGTCGCATCTCGTATTCTTGAACGAGATGGAGGTGATAGAACTGAACTCGACACTGGAGCAAGAGATACGAGATGACCAAGCAATGGATTAGGAAATCAAGGAAATCAAGGAAAGAATCCGACAAGGCATAGAAAAGGATTTCAAGGAAGATGAAAAAGGCATGCTTTGGTTAGGGAAAATGATTTGTGTGCCTAACATGAAGCACATCCGCGACACGATACTAAAGGAGGCACATGACTCACCTTATTCCACACACCCCGGCTGTACACAGATGTACAAGGACCTGAAAACATGCTATTGGTAGGATGGCATGAAAAGGGATATTGCTGAATATGTTGCCCTATGCGACACGTGCCAACGAGTGAATGCCGCTGTATTGTTGCAGCCATTAAAAGTACCCGAGTGGAAGTGGGAAGACGTCAGCATGGACTTTATAGTTGGATTTCCACGTACTCAATCGGGCTATGACTCCATTTGGGTTATCGTCGACCGATTGATGAAAACAGCCCACTTCCTTCCTGTGAGAACCATGTACACTGTCGCACAACTAGCCGAGCTGTATATGGAGCAAATCTTGTGTCGCCGTGGAGTTCCAAAGAGGATAGTTTCAGATCGAGGTTCTGAATTTACCTCTAGGTTATGGAAGAAGCTGCATGAAGCCATGGGTACATGGTTGAATTTCAGCTCTGCATATCATCCGCAAACCGATGGGCAAAAACTGAGAGAACAAATCAGATTTTGGAAGACATGTTAAGAGCTTGCGCCTTGAAACATGGGCATAGTTGGCACAGTAGCTTGCCGTATGCTGAATTCTCATACAACAACAGCTACAAAGCCAGCTTGAAGATGTCACCTTTCGAAGCATTGTATGGTAGACGATGTAGAACACCGCTGTTCTGAAATGAGACCGGAGGAAGCCAAGTATTCAGACCCGAGGTGCTGCAAGACGCCAAAAAGCAAGTCCAAACGATACATGAAAACTTGAAGGCCTCTCAGTCATTACAAAAAGGTTATGCGGACAATAGGCGAAGAAGATTGACCTTCGAAGTAGAAGACTTCGTTTATATTAATGTATCGCCTATCCGGGGCCAACGAAGGTTCAACGTCAAAGGCAAATTAGCACCTCACTACATCGGGCCATTCAAGATTTTGGGCAAACGAGGAGATGTAGCCTATCAACTAGAGCTGCCAATGCACCTCTCCGACGTGCATGACGTGTTTCACGTATCCCAACTCAAGAAGTGCTTCAGAGTACCGGAAGAGCATGTACCAATGGATGAGATCGAGGTTCAAGAGGACCTGACCTACGCGGAGCACCCCATCAAAATCTTGGACGTGAAGGAAAGGGTCACGAGGAACAAAGTGATCCGTTGGTGCAAGGTATAATGGATCCATCACACGGAAGCCGAAACTACATTGAAGCGTGAGGAAGATCTCAAGGCAGAATTCCCCCATCTATTATCCACTCTATCGAATCTCGAGGGTGATATTCATTTTAAGGGGGGTAGGTTTGTAACACCCTCAAATTTATTACCATGCATTGCATACATTTTTCATGCAGAGAAGCATTTGAAAAGAAGTAGAAATGGAGAAAGACCCCTAGAAATTGAGAAAGAACAATAGAAATGGAGAAAGAACCATAGAAATGGAGAAAGAACCATAGAAATCGAGAAAGAACCATAGAAATGGAGAACGGAATATAGAAATGGAGAAAGGGACATAGAAATGGAGAGGGGAATATAGAAATGGAAAAAAGGACATAGAAATGGATAGAAATGGAAATAAGATAGCTGAAATGAGGCATTCCCAAAATTCCCCAAATTTCCCCCAAATTTCCCAAATTCCCCAATTCCCCAAGGGGGAATTTCCCCCACATTTGGGGGGAATTTTTCCCCAATGTAGCTGCAGCCCCAGAGGGGGGAAAAACCCTAGGACTCTTTGTTTGAGTCCCAATTTGACCAGAACTCTTTGGTTGAGTCCCAATTGGATCAGGACTCTTCTTTTCTCCCCCTTATAAATACAAACCGCAGCCCCCCCCCCCCTTGGCCGCAGCCCCCCCTCCCCGCCCCCAAAGTCGCTGAGTTGGCCCTGCCCCCCCCCCCCTCCCAACTCGCTTAGTTGGTCACCCCCTGCTGGAGTTTGTGTGAGACCTATGTGTGGTGAATACATTGGCTTTGACGATAAAAGTTTTGAATACTACCAAAAAACATTTTTAACAAGGTCCGACTCTAGGTCCGAGCTCCTGCAAGGTCCGACGATAGGTCCGACTTGTTTTGGGTAGCTCCGGCAAGTTCTGACGTAAGGTCCGACTAGCTTTGTCTAGGTCTGACTTATTTTGGCTAGGTCCGACTTGTTTTTGCTAGCTCCGGTGCTAGGTCCGACTAGCTTTGGTAAGTTCCGTGCTAGGTCCGACTAAGCTTTAGTAAGCTCCGGCGCTGGGTCCGACTAGCTTTGGTAAGCTCCGGTTAGCTTTGGTAAGGTTCGGAGCTTGATTGCAATGGTTCTGCTTTTAACTTGCAATGTTTCGAACATGCTTTACTCTTATGGAAAGTTTGCTTGGTATTATTTTACTAAGTTTCTGGTGTGTTTTGATGGTTATGGTTGATATCATTTTTCTATGGTTTATAACATGCTTATGTGAGGTGCTCACGTAAGATGTTGTAGTTTCGGAACTAACGAGAGTCAAGTCGAGGACTTGCGCTCGGATGTATTGGTTGTTTATTCATTTGCAGGTGTTGCTTGAGTTCAAGACATGGCTGGTGACGGGATCCATTGAACTAGTCTTAGGGAGAAGATGAGGTTCAACAACCAAGTTCGGGAGGAATTATGGTTGAGTTGATCGGGAGGTTGCGCAGTATGTTTGAATCAAGAACAATGCATATGATGGTATCTTGGACGTCGTTGGAAGATGTTTGCACGTGTGCAAGGAGTGCATGGACGTGGCTGCATGGTTCCAAGGCGTGATGAAGAGATGTGGACGTAACGAATTGGTCGGAAAGGTCCAACCGACAAGGTTACGGACTCAGGCTGCGGCTGAGTCGTGTTTGACTCAAATATGGAAAGTTTTGAGTTGGTTTTGATAGGATTTCGTGTGGGTCACAAATTTGAGTTATTTTAGGAATGTGGGATACATTCCTAAGGTGTTTGGAAGTCTTAAGATTGCTTCTATCTGCATATAGAAGAGTCCTAAGCAGTATTGGAAAGTTACAGTTTCAATCAAAGTAGGAGTAGGAGTCCTAGTTTGAGTTGAGTTGGCCTTCGGGCTGGTTATGTAAGCAAGGGAGGCCAGAGCTCGTGGTGCACGACTTTGGGGCTGTTCCTCTTTTGTTTTGATAAATAAAATTCGTATTCTAAATGAACTTTTGGGCCTTGTTCGTCCGACTTGTTTCAGACAAGTTTTTCTCGTCGAGTTTCTGTTCAGCACTACCTTGCTTCGGTGGTTTTATCATGACTCGAGTTTTACAGATCCAATTGTTGTTATTCTTTTTGGGTTGTCTTCAAAACTTGATTATCTATCATATGTGAAAATTTCACAGTCATTGAATTTGTGGTTTCTGATCTGCATGAGTTTCTTTGCAGTATTCCAGAACTGTTTTTCTCGCGTAGGACAGATTGACCTTTGTTCGATCTTTCGTTCGTAACATGAGTTTCTCTCAACGGATTTTCATGATTCTTGTTGTGAAGTCTTCGTGACTTGATTCTGTACAATCTATACTAGTTTTGTCACAGTTGAACACGTTTACATTAGTCACACACATGGTTTCTTTAACAGATCGATTTTCTGCTGAGGGGTGTTTTGTTGCTTCCGCTGAAAAGTTTTTATCTACCATTCACCCCCCTCTGGTAGCTTTACACGTGTACTTCGATCCTACAATTGGTATCAGAGACAGGTTGCTCTAATCTTTGTGATTTGCACGTGTTTTTGACTAATCATCATGGAGAAATACTCCGCCAAACCTTGTGTGTTTAGTGGTATTGATTTTCAGGTTTGGAAGGCACGCATGGAAGCTTTCAGCCATGCGCAAGGCTTTGCAATATGGAAAAAGGTGTACAAGCCTTACGATGTGCCTTCAAACTATCAAGTCACGGCTACAAGCATGAGATATGTCGACAACAACAACAAGGCTCGGAACTTGATCATACAAGGACTAACTCATAGCGACTTCGACCGTGTTGCACACCTCCGATCGGCGTACGATGTGTGGATAGCACTTTGTGACTACCACGAAGGATCCAACACGATCTAGGAGGTAAGACAGGATATGTTCAAGAAAGAATACATGCTCTTTGAGATGCAACCCGGTGAGTCCATTGATGACCTCTTTGCTCGCTTTAATAAAATTCTCAGCAACTTGCGTAGCGTCAATGTTAATTTTTTAGATGCTGAAAATGCTAGGCAATTACTAAGTGCATTAGACATGTAAATTTGGGAGATGAAAGTAACATCCATACGTGAATCCACTGTCATGAGTACTCTTAGATTAGATGTGCTTTATTCTAAGCTAAAAACTCATGAAATTGACATTATATCACGTAAGAACCCAAATAAGACTATTGCATTTGTCTCACAACGTGATATGCCTAGCTCTGGCCAATCATCTAGCAATACACTTGCTTTGCTGTCTTCACTAACCCTGGAACAGATTGAGGAGTTTCCAGAGGAGGAGCTAGTACTTCTTTCTACTAGGTTCTCAAAAGCATTGCAAAATGTGAGAACTAGAAGGAGAGGCAGCTCCGAACCTCAACGATGCTTTGAATGTGGTAAGACAGGACACTTTCGTACAGATTGCCCTAACCTTTCAGGTCCTTCTAACCGTGATGAAAAGCAGAATAAAGTCAAGTCCTCTTTTGGCAACACCAACAAGAAAAAGAAGGGTTTTACAGGACGCAAACTGATAAACAGTTTCATCCCCGCACTTCAAGAACTTGGCTCGAGTGATGTAGACATTGGAAGTGATAAAGATGAAGATGATCTGGAAAACTTGTGCTTCATGGCGGGCAAATCAAAATCAAGTATGGAGGATTAAGAACACAACAGTGACAACAAAGAGTTATGTCCTACTTGCGAAGAAATGTGTGATGCTATTTCTCATGCCACTATTACTGTTAAGAAAAAGGACAAAAAGCTTAGGGACAATGCTGTTAAAATTGAGTCACTAGAATCTGAAATTAATCGTTTAAAATCCTTGATTCCTAGTGATGATTCTTGTTCCTCATGTGATTTAATATATGAACAATTGTCCTCTCTAAGAAGTGCACACACCTCCACACTTGATAAACTTGAACTTGAAATCGAAAAGAACAAAAATCTTGCTGCACTTAATGATAAAAACTTGAAAGACGCTTGTTGTTCTACAATTGATTTGCATTGTTCTACTTGCGATGATCTTGATAAGAAACTACAAGATGCTATGAAAGAAATTTCTATATTGAACAATGCTTTACGTTCTCATGAAGTTAAATATTGTTCCAATTACAAACTAAAAGGAAAAACTTCATGTGAAAATTGCCTTGATCTATCAAATAAACTTGATAACATGCATAAGACATTAGATCGGTTTTGTAATGGGAATAAGAACCTAAACTTGCTGCTGAATTCTTCCAAGTCTTGCAATAATAAAACTGGTTTAGGTTTTGATTCACATGCTCATGCTAAGGAACATCCACCTGAAATTGTAAAATCATTAGGAAGTGGTTTGATTCAAACAGTTCCTAAACAAAAAATAGTTTTTAAATCTACAGGAGTGTTGTCACATTCGGGTTCAAAGAAGTATACTGCATGCTCATCTAGACATGAACACAAAGTTAAATTTCATTGTACCTATTGTGGTAGAGATGGTCATGTCATAGATTTTTGTTATAGACTAGCTAAACAACATAAAAAGGAAAGAATGCAAGCTAGATCTTATAACTCTCATGCAAAATTTGCTGCACATACTAAACCGAATGTCAGGAACATGCAACCTGCTGTTATGAGTCGGAAATATTCAAAGTTTACCTCCGGAGCTTCAGTTTTTGCCTCCGGAGCTTCAGGTTTTGCCTCCAGACCTTCTGTTTTGCCTCCGGAGCTACTGATTTTGGTGTTACACAAGTAACACCTCATAGGTCAGTAGTTAAGAACAAAAAATCTCAAACTTTGACTCATCAACCTGCTGTTTTATCTCAGCTTTCGCATGTTATTCCTGCTGGACATCATGTGACTCAGTATTGGATTTCTAAATGCCTTTTAACTAACCCTAGTATTGAGTCATCGACGTATTGTGCTTCTATGAAGGTTACACGCTTGAGGAAGGAGAACATTTGGATTGTGGATTCTGGTTGCTCACGCCACATGACCGGTAACAAAGAATGGTTCTCCTCTCTCTCTTTTGTGTCACGTGTAGAGAATGTTACTTTTGCCGATAATTCATCAACTCCTATAATTGCTAAGGGTTCGGTTAGAGTAAATGATCACTACACTTTGAAGGATGTGGCACTTGTCAAAAATTTGAAATACAACTTGCTTTCTGTTTCACAATTGCTAGATGAAAATCTGGAAATTATTTTCAATAAAAACTGCTGCAAAGTTGTAGGTTCAAATAGTGAGCTTATTTTTAACATGTCTCGGTTTGGAAGAGTTTTTAAAGCTGATTTTGATATGTCTTCCTCTAAGCATAGATGTCTAGATGCAAATGATTCCAAAGATTTATATTTTTGGCATCGTAGACTTGGTCACGTAGGCTTTGATCATCTCACTTGTGTTAGTGCTCTTGATCGCATACGTGGGCTGCCTAAGCTTAAAGGGGACAAAGAAATTGTGTGCTCTTCTTGTAGACATGCTAAGATGGTTGCAGGTTCACATGCTCCTCTCACAATGACCATGACAACTGAACCGGGTCAACTTTTACACCTTGACACCGTAGGACCTTCACGTGTTCAATCCTTCGGAGGTAAATGGTATGTTCTTGTGATTGTCGATGACTATTCTAGATACTCTTGGGTTTACTTTATGGCATCCAAGAATGAAGCTTTTAGTCACTTTAGAACTTTATTTCTTAGATTATCAATTGATCACCCAGGATCTTTAAGAGCAATTAGAAGTGATAATGGAACCGAATTTAAAAATCAATCGTTTGATCACTTTTGTGCTGAAAATGCAATAGATCATCAATTTTCTTCACCATATGTACCTCAACAAAACGGTGTTGTAGAGAGAAAGAACAGAACCTTAGTTGAGATGGCTAGGACTATGCTTGATGAATATCAAACTCCTAGGAAATTTTGGGCTGATGCAATTGCAACCGCTTGTTATGTCTCAAATCGTGTTTTCTTGCGTGCTAAGCTAGGTAAAACACCATATGAGCTCAGGTTTGGACATAGGCCTAGTGTCACACACTTTAGGGTCTTTGATTGCAAATGCTTTGTTAAGAAACATGGTAATCTTGATAAATTTGAAGCTAGATCTGTTGATGGCATGTTTCTTGATTATCCATCTCATACTAGAGGCTACCGTGTGCTTTTACTTGATACTAAAAAAATTGTGGAGACTTGTGAGGTTTCTTTTGATGAAGCTAGACCAGGTACTAGTTCAAATATTGCAGGTCCGGATCCATATCCGCAGGGGGAGAGTATTTTCGTTAAAGAAGAGGAAGAAGTGGTGCTGCTGCCCGAAGATTCAGTAGCTAATGACATTGTTCCAGCTCCTGATCTTGATTCACAGCCAGCACTGACGACCACCATTGCTGGTCCAGATCCTCCTCACATCACAATCTCATCTATTTGTGATGAACATGAAGAAGAAGCTTCTGAAGTGTCCACTCCCCTACGGATTCTCAAAAGTTATCCTCTGCAACAAATTATTGGAAGCTTGCATGAACGAGTTACAAGATCCAGGTTTTTCGACCCCAATTCTCATGCTCATTCTGCTTTTGTTGCTTCTTTTGAACCCAAAAGATATATTACACGCACTCACTAATGAATCTTGGATTATTGCCATGCAAGAAGAGTTAGAAAATTTTGAAAGAAATAATGTTTGGAAACTTGTACCTCCACCTCAAGGTCACACTTTAATTGGAACTAAATGGGTGTTTAAAAATAAACAAAGTGAGGATGGGGTTGTGGTTAGGAATAAGGCTAGGTTGGTTGCTCAAGGTTTCACACAAGTTGAAGGTCTAGATTTTGATGAAACTTTTGCTCCTGTTGCTAGATTAGAAGCCCTATGAATTTTTTAGCTTTTCCTGCATCTAAAGGTTTTAAGCTATATCAAATGGATGTTAAAATTGCTTTTCTTAATGGCTACATAGATGAGGAGGTTTATGTCAAACATCCACCTGGTTTTGAAAATCCAAATTTTTCCAATCATGTTTACAAACTGTCCAAAGCCTTGTACGGTCTCAAACAAGCCCCTAGAGCATGGTATGATAGGTTAAAAACATTCTTACTTGAAAAGGGGTTTACCATGGGCAAGGTTGATAAAACTCTTTTTGTGCTTAAACATGGCAATGACTCATTATTCGTTCAAGTGTATGTGGATGATATTATCTTTGGTTGTGCTTCTCATGATCTTGTGTCCAAGTTTTCAGCTATGATGAGTTCAGAATTTGAGATGAGTATGATGGGAGAACTCACGTACTTTTTGGGGCTGCAAATCAAACAAACCAAGGAGGGTACCTTTGTGCATCAAACAAAGTATACAAAAGATCTCCTAAGGCGCTTCAACATGGACAAAAGCAAGCCTCTTTGGACACCAATGGGAACAGCAACAACACTTGAACTTGATGAAGATTGTGATCCCGTTGATCAAAAAGAATATAGAAGCATGATCGGATCACTTTTGTATCTCACAGCATCAAGACCGGACATACAATTCAGCGTATGTCTTTGTGCACGGTTTCAAGTCTCTCCACGTGCTTCACATCGTCAAGCCGTCAAAAGGATTCTCAGGTACTTACATGGAACTCAAGAATTTAGCATTTTTCTTCCTTCTTCCTCAACCGTTACTTTGAAAGCTTTTTCCGATGCTGATTTTGGGGGTTGTAGGATTGATAGGAAAAGTACTTCTGGTGCTTGTCATTTTCTTGGTAATTCACTTGTTGCCTGGTCCTCTAGAAAACAAAGTTCAGTTGCACAATCCACAGCCGAATCTGAATATGTAGCTGTTGTTAGTGCTTGCTCACAAATTCTTTGGATTTTTCAAACACTTAAGGACTATGTGGTTGATCTAGATAGTGTTCCACTGTTTTGTGATAACACTAGTGCCATTTGCATTGCTAAAAACCCCGTGCAACATTAGAGAACTAAGCACATTGACATTAGGTATCACTTTCTCCGTGATAATGTCGAAAAAGGGAACATTGTGCTTCACCATGTAGATACCGAACAACAATTGGCTAACATTTTTACAAAACCTTTGGATTTCACTCGTTTTTGTTACATTCATAGTGAAATAGGGGTTATGCATCCTCATAGCTTAAATTGAGGGATAATTTTGAAACTTGGGAAGTCTATGTGTGAATCTGAAATTAAAATAATATGAGCATAGTATTTCATGTATATATGACTTTGTGATTCCTTTTTCATGCTGAAAGTTCTTACTAAATTACTCGTGTTATACTTTTTGTAGTTTTTACCATGTCTAGTAGTTGGAATAATTACTTACACTAAATCTGGTCATGGTTGAACTTTCTTGCTGTTTTGAACTTGTTGCATGCTCACAAGTGCTTTTAATCATAAAGAATTAATCAAGTAATCAACTCACATTGAGTTTTTATGTTCAAATAAAAAATTGAGAAAATATCAAGAGAATATGCATGCAACGCACTTCTTCTTTTGAGATAGCTTATCATTGCATTTAGATACGAACTTGAAAGGAGTTGTGTATGACTAAAACCATGTCCTTAAGCTTCTGACTGTCAAATGACATAGGCTTGGCTTGGTTGGTTAGAATAAGGCTGATGCTGCATATAATCTCTTGCAAATGTCATAAGATCAAAATTTGTGCTTTAAATATTAAATAAAATGCAGCAACAAGTGTCATGCTTTCAGGTCTTGAAATAGTTAAGTTTCTGAGATCATGACTTGCTTAAATTGAAAATTACACTTGATCTCTAGCATGGCTTACACTACTTTATGTATCTCATTGATGTGTTAGTGTAAGTTACTTGATAGTATAATTTGGATGAGCTTTGTTTTATATGTATATGTTATAATGTGCTCATAAAAAATTAAAATTTCTCTTTTGTACCTTGCTGTATACATTGTCAAAGGGGTAGAAATTGATCCTTGACGGGGAAGCTACGTGAGTTAGTAGATGTTGCCATTAGGAGACGAGTAAATATCCTTTGTGTACAAGAGACTAGATGGGCTGGTCAAAAGGCGAGAGAAGTCTATAATACCGGTTTTAAGCTTTGGTATTCTGGTTCGGCTGGGACTAGGAATGGCGTAGGTGTTCTAATAGATAAGAGTCTTAAGGATGGAGTAGTGGATGTTCGAAGACGAGGGGATAGGATCATCTTAATCAAGATAGTAATTGGAGACATTGTCTTGAACGTCATTAGTGCTTATGCCCCACAAGTTGGGCTCAACATGAGTGCCAAGAGGCAATTTTGGGAGGACTTGGAGGATATGGTTAGTAGTGTACCGATAACCGAGAAACTCCTTATAGGGGGAGATCTCAATGGTCATGTGGGTGCAACTAATCTAGGATTTGAGGGAGTACATGGAGGTTTTGGATGCGGCGATAGAAATCAAGAGGGTAAGGACATCCTAGACTTTGCCGTAGCCTATGATCTGCTGATAGCTAACACCCTCTTTAGGAAGAGGCAATCTCACCTAGTGACCTTTAGTAGTGCCCAACACTCTAGCCAGATTGACTTTGTCCTCACTAGGAGAAAGGATAGACGGGAGTGTCTTGATTGTAAGGTGATCCCGGGGGAGTGTGTTGTGACACAACATAAGCTTGTGGTAGCTGACTTTCGCTTCCATACATGCTCTTTGCGGGACAAAGGTGTCAAAATCATAAGAACAAAGTGGTGGAAGTTGAAGGGAGAATCACAAGAATCCTTTAAAAATAGGGTGATCACAGAAGGACCCTGGGCAGAAAATGGAGATGCAGATAATATGTGGATGAAGATGGCAACTTGCATTAGGAAGGTAGCTAGTGAGGTGTTCGGTGTGACAAAGGGAAAGAAAATTGTAGATAAAGACACTTGGTGGTGGAATGAGGATGTACAAAAGTCCATTAAGGAGAAGAAGGGGTGTTACAAGAGTTGGCATAATGATAGAAGCGCAAGCAACATGCTTAAGTACAAAGAGGCGAAAAAGAATGCAAAGTGGGCTGTGAGTAAGGCAAGAGGACAGGCCTATGATAAGTTATATGAGAGACTAGAGACAAAAGAAGGTGAAAAGGACATATACAAGGTAGCAAAAATCTGCGAGAGAAAGATGAGGGATCTCAATCAAGTTAAATGCATCAAAGATGAGACTGACCGCATTCTAGTGAAGGATGAAGAGATTAAGAATAGATGGCGTGATTACTTTAATGGGCTATTCAATGATGGGAATGGGAGCACTATGGTTGAGTTGGATGACTCCTTTGATGACTCCAACAGGCGGTTCGTGCGGAGGATACAAGAGTTTGAGGTTAAGGAGGCCGTAAAAAGGATGAAAGGAGGAAAGGCCCTCGGCCCTGTCGATGTCCCTATTGAGGTATGGAGATGTCTTGGGGACGTGGCAATAGTATGGCTTACAAAGCTATTCAACCACATTTTTCGGTCAAACAAGATGCCTGAAGAATGGAGGAAAAGTATATTAGTACCTATCTTCAAAAATAAAGGAGATATTCAAAGTTGTACTAATTATCGAGGCATTAAGCTTATGAGTCATACTATGAAGCTTTGGGAGAGAGTGATTGAACACCGCCTGAGGAAAGTGACCAATGTCACTAAAAACCAGTTTGGTTTTATGCCTGGGAGGTCTACAATGGAGGCGATTTTCTTGCTTCGTCAGCTTATGGAGAGATATAGGGAGCAGAAGAAGGACTTGCATATAGTGTTCATCGACTTGGAGAAGGCGTACGACAAGATACCAAGGTCAGTCATGTGGTGGGCACTAGAGAAACATAAAGTGCCAACAAAGTACATTACCCTTATCAAGGATATGTACAATAATGTTAGGACAAGTGTGCGCGTAAGTGATAGTGAGACTGATGCATTTCCTATCACGGTAGGACTACATCAAGGATCAACTTTGAGCCCATACATCTTTTCCTTGGTGATGGATGAGGTGTCGAAGGATATACAAGGGGATATCCCTTGGTGCATGCTCTTTGCTGATGATGTAGTGCTGTTAGATGGAACTAGAGATGGTGTTGATAAGAAATTAGAGTTATGGAGACAAACCTTAGAGTCCAAGGGGTTTAGACTTAGTAGGACCAAAACCGAGTATATGAGGTGTGACTTTAGTGGTGTTGGTCGTGAAGAGGGAAATGTTAGTCTACAAGGACAAATAATACCTAGAAGGGACTCTTTCCGATACTTAGGATCAATGTTACAAAGCAATGGAGATATTGATGAGGATGTTTGCCACAGGATCAAGGTAGGGTGGATGAAATGGCGACAAGCCTCTGGAATCCTATGTGATAGGAAAGTCCCACAAAAGCTAAAAGGAAAGTTCTATAGGACGGTGATCAGACCCGCGATGCTCTATGGGGCGGAATGTTGGCCAACTAAACGGCAACATGTCCAACAAATGAGTGTCGCAGAGATGCGCATGCTACGGTGGATGTGCGGGCACACGAGAAGAGACCGAATAAGGAATGAGGTGATTCGAGATAAGGTAGGGGTGGCGCCGATTGAAGAGAAGTTAGTCCAACATCGACTTAGGTGGTTTGAACATATCCAACGGAGACCTCTAGAAGCACCAGTTAACAGTGGGATTTTAAGAGGTAGATAAAATGTTAGAAGGGGTAGAGGACGACCAAGGTTGACCTGGGAGGAGGCGGTAAAACGAGATTTGAGAGATTGGAATGTATCCAGAGACTTAGCTCATGATAGGACTGCATGGAAAGTAACAATCCATGTGCCAGAATCGTAGTCTTGTTTTTTTCTTTTTTCTTTTCTCTTTTCTTTTTCCTTTTTTTCTTTTTTCTTTTTTCTCTTTTCTCTTTTCTTTTTTTTTTTCTTTCTTTTTTTCCCTTTTTTTTATTTTTTCCTTGTTCTTATAACTCTTTCTCTCTTTTACTTCATTGATATTGGGTTTCATGTCTAGCCGACCCCAACAGGCTTGGGATAAAGGCTTGGTTGTTGTTGTTGTTGTTGTATTGCATACATTCACAAGTGTTTTTGGCACGATTTTTCTCAGGGGGAGAATTTCTGGTATTTTTGTTTTTCTTCTCATTTTATTTCTGACTTACAAAGGGGGAGAAATTGTTTTCAAAACTTTTCATGTGAATAAGCCAATGTTCGGATTTTAAGTTGTGTTGCCAATGCATTCATCAAGGGGGAGATTGTGAGACCTATGTGTGCTGAATACATTGGCTTTGGCGATAAAAGTTTTGAATACTACCAAAACACCTTTTTAACAAGGTCCGACTCTAGGTATGAGCTCCTGCATGGTCCGACGATAGGTCCGACTTGTTTTGGGTAGCTCCGGCAAGGTCCAACGTAAGGTCCGACTTGCTTTGTCTAGGTCTGACTTATTTTGGCTAGGTCCGACTTGTTTTTGTTAGCTCCGGTGCTAGGTCCGACTAGCTTTGGTAAGTTCCGTGCTAGGTCCGACTAAGCTTTAGTAAGCTCCGGCGCTGGGTCCGACTAGCTTTGGTAAACTTCGGTTCAAAGTCCGGTTAGCTTTGCTAAGGTTCGGAGCTTGATTGCAATGGTTCTACTTTTAACTTGCAATGTTTCGAACTTGCTTTACTCTTATGGAAAGTTTGCTTAGTATTATATTACTAAGTTTTTGGTGTGTTTTGGTGGTTATGGCTGATATCATTTTGCTATGGTTTACAACATGCTTATGTGAGGTGCTCACGTAAGATGTTGTAGTTTCGGAACTAACGAGAGTCAAGTCGAGGACTTGTGCTCGGAAGTATTGGTTGTTTATTCATGTGCAGGTGTTGCTTGAGTTCAAGACATGGCTGGTGATGGGATCCATTGAACTAGTCTTAGGGAGAAGATGAGGTTCAACAACCAAGTTCGGGAGGAATTGTGGTTGAGTTGATCGGGAGGTTGCGCAGTATGTTTGAATCAAGAACAATGCATATGAAGGTATCTTGGACGTCGTTGGAAGATGTTTGCACGTGTGCAAGGAGTGCATGGACGTGGCTGCATGGTTCCAAGGCGTGATGAGGAGATGTGGACGTAAAGAATTGGTCGGAAAGGTCCAACCGACTAGGTTATGGACTCAGGCTGCGGCTGAGTCGTGTTTGACTCAAATATGGAATGTTTTGAGTTGGTTATGATAGGATTTCGTGTGGGTCACGAATTTGAGTTATTTTAGAAATGTGAGATACGTTCCTAAGGTGTTTGGAAGTCTTAATATTGCTTCTATTTGCATATAGAAGAGTCCTAAGCAGTATTGGAAAGTTACAGTTTGAATCCAAGTAGGAGTAGGAGTCCTAATTTGAGTTGAGTTGGCCTTTGGGCTGGTTATATAAGCAAGGGAGGCCAGATCTCGTGGTTCACGACTTTGGGGATGTTCCTCTTGTGTTTTGATAAACAAAATTCGTATTCTAAAGGAACTTTTGTGCCTTGTTCGTCCGACTTGTTTCAGACAAGTTTTTCTCATCGATTTTCTGTTCAGCACTACCTTGCTTCGGTGGTTTTATCTTAACTCGTGTTTTACAGATCCAATTGATGTGATTCTTTTTGGGTTGTCTTCACAACTTGATTATCTATCATATGTGAAAATTTCACGGTCATTGAATTTGTTGTTTCTGATCTACACGAGTTTCTTTGCAGTATTCCAGAACTGTTTTTCTCGCATAGGACAGATTGACCTTTGTTCGAACTTTCGATTGTAACTTGAGTTTCTCTCAACGTATTTTCATGATTCTTGTTGTGACGTCTTCGTGACTTTATTCTCTACAATCTATACTAGTTTTGTCACAGTTAAACACGTTTAGATTAGTCACACACACGGTTTCTTTAACAGATCAGTTTTCTGCTGAGGGGTGTTTTGTTGCTTCCTCTGAAAAGTTTTTATCTACCATTCACCCCCCCTCTGGTAGCTTTACACGTGTACTTCGATCCTACAGCTTGGTCGCTGGTGAGCCCCGCCGACGAGCCCTGCCGTTGAGCCCCATCGTCGATCCCCGTCTTCAAGCCCCATCGTCGAGCCCCGTCATCGATCCCCGCCGTCGAGCCCCACCGTTGAGACCCACCGACGAGCCCCGTCACGCCTCGCCGTCGCCGGAGAAGAAGCCCGACGATCTGCCCTACCATAATTTTCCATAGAAAAATCCCCCGCTGCTGCCGTTGCTAGGAGAAAGGCCCTGCCACAAGGAGGAAGTGAGGTAGGTCTTCATTACCCATCTTAGAGGACGTCACCGCTGTTTCTACGCATCCGTTTTTCTCGTCGCCTTCGAGCAGAAACTTTTGTGTGTGTACAGATCGTGTTTTGATCGATTTTTGACGGTGGAATTGATCTAGATCTTGTGTCAAGATCATCACCACGTCCACACTTGATCCCTACACCCTTGTTATTCATAAAATCTCATGAAAGCCCATTAAAACATGCAAGAACACGTACAAACTGGTTCTATAAAACTGCAGTATAGGAATTGCATTCATCTACACCATTGCATCTTGAGTAAAGTTTGTGTATGATGATTGATTGCTGTAAATCTTGTATGTGCGTGGTCGTGAGTAGAAGGACAATCTCAAGAGGTTGTCTACGAGGAACTACAGCACCAAGATTTTGAGACGCTTGAGCAACACGAACCACGGGAGCAAGGCAAGTGCCCCTTGACCATATTGATCCCATGTTTTGAAACTTTTTTCTTTGCGAAAACTTGTATGCTTGTGTCAACTTGATGGGACACCCTTTTATAGGAGTTAACTAGTTTTGTTAACTCTCCTTGTCGCCAGGAAAGTTGATGAGTCGGGTATGGTCGTTTTTCCTTTTTGCTTCGCTTAATTTACGGGATACGGGAAGCTGAATTAAAACATGGTTAGCTACTGCACTGATATGAATAATGATGATGAGAACTTGATGATGTTAATGAGCATGGAATCGGGGATATCTAGGAAAGCTTGGTTCATGGATGTTGTTGAATGAGATGGTGGTTTACTTGCTGTAGATCTAAGGACCGGTTCATATGCGAGCACATGCCAGGAAAACAGTGCCAGCACAAGGCCAAATATGGGTGCGGCTTAGCTGACTAATTAGGTGTGTTGCTAGCTTGTTATGGACCGTTGGATGGTACGGGCAATGGGAGTCGAGAGGGACTGCCCTGGGAACTGCATGGCACAAGAGGGGGCCCGTGGGTGGGAGAATGGAGATTCGATCCTGCCGGTGAAACCTCAGTGGGTCCGTACATCCTAGTAGCCCCTTTGTAAAGGCTATTTTGTGATCTCTTGGCCATACACCGATGGTTGTGTACTGGTATAATGGAGGTTCTCTCTAGTCGCCGACGGGTGACGAAATCACAAAATTATGGGTAAAGTGGTGCCACCTCTGCAGAGCGTAAAACTATCATGATAGCCGTGCTTCCGGTCACAAGCACCTGGCCAACTTCCATGATTAGAGGAAAAACATGGGATGTTTATTCGGTATGGTTGTGGTATGGTCGTTGGGATTGGTTTTGGAACTGTTTTCGGTCATGAAAATGAGTTTGGTTTCGGTTATATGAAAAAGAGATGGTTATAAATCATTATGAGTATGATATGAATTTGACAAAGATTGTTGGCTGGTTGAGACTTGATATATGGTGAATTATGATAAAGGGATGTTGATGAATAACTTGGTTATGATGGGATTAAACTCACCTAGACATAGTTGCTGTTTTTACCATGTTTATGAAATAAAATTTGCTTGCTTCAATGAGCCTTTTTATTGCCTATCTTGTTGTAAGCTACATGTCATACTTTTCCCGCACTTGCTGAGTACGACATGTACTCACCCTTGCACATATATATCAGCTACAGGATAAGAGTACTTCGAGGAGCATGTGGAGTACTGGCCGTGCGCACTACCGTCAACATGCCTGTTGAGTTGAAGTTGGAGCCTGCTGTTTAGTTATGTTCCGCTGTCGTTTAGAGTCTTCCGATGCAAGAACAAGTTAGATATTCATGAGTGAGACATTGAGTTATTGTAATAAAGTAATTAATCACTATTTATTCGTGGTTATATTCTGAATTCAGTTTGTTGATTACATGTGTATGTGTGATGAACATCCTAGGCACACATATGCATTCACAAGGTTCTATTTTTGGAACCGGGTGTCACAGAAACGAGCACGAAATGCATCCTGGAACTCCGTCCATGTGACACAATGTCCTTCTGGTTGGATAGCAAGGTATTCTGCCCACCAGGCTCCAGGAAAGCCGTGAAGCTGCTGAGAGGCAAATAGAGTCTTCTCGAAGTCATCACATTGAATCAACCCAAACTTGCACTCAATGACACGTAACCAGTGATTCGCTTCACATTGGTCGGCCGCTTTAGAAAATACTGGCGGTTGTGTCGCCAAGAAATCCAGATAAGTGCTCGGGGTTGGCATGTGATGTTGAGCTTCTCTATTTATTCCTTGCTGAACTAGAGTTTGGAGAGTTTCATTCATCTTCGCCATAATTTCTGGAAATCCGGTTGGCGATGGCTCTTGTGATGAAGTCGAGTCATTCCCACCTCGACTCGAATCTCCAAGCTCCATTTGAGAATGTGCGCGTACCATACTGCACGAAATTTTTTTTGAATCAATCAAAATTATATCCCAGCAGTAAATAAATATAAGTAAAACATGAACATGTCATGAACTTTATGAAAGCATAACCACATTCATGTTTAGACAAATCTTAAGTACGCTAAACTAATCAGCTTGACTTCCCTGACCAGTTCACACAAACTCCAAAATTTACTAAAGTTAACTACAGATTCTTGACTTGAGTTCAATACCAAAGTTTTAGTAAACATTATTATCTTTCCAATACTTATTCATGTGCCTTCAGATCTTCTCTGGATCAAAAGTTATGATTTTCCAAAATTAACAGAATTCCTGGATAAAATTTGCCAGCATCTCCTTTGTATGTGGCTATCATTATCTCAGTTGTATATGCAAATACAATAATAATATGAACAAGCTACAACAATGTTGCACATTTCATAACCTTTCCAATGGTGTATCATAGGATCCTTAGGGATTTTTTTACCGGAAGTTATGGCTTAAAAACAAAAAGGTCCAGAGAGGTTTTACTGCTGTCCTGGTTCTGGACAGTTTGCCTTCAGCTGGACTTTTCACCAATTCAACGTGTGATTTTGCTCTGGAGGTCTACAAAGAAGTTGTAGAGCACATGAAAATATTTCCAGAACTGTATCATACACCTTAATTGGGTAAATCTACTAAGAGTAATGCTCTGTTGAGTCCAGCAAGAATTCCTGCCAGAAACAAAGCACTCTGTTTTTAAAATCTTTGAAGCCTAGTCATTCTATCATTTGAATCTTAGCTCAAAATAAGAGTTCAGTAACTAATATTTGTTTCAAAATTCCATTTTTTAGTTTAAAGTTAGTTCATTGATCATTTCTTTATAGGGAATAGATTATTAAGTGCATTACTATGTCGATGCACCGTAAGAATCATGTTGCTACTACGTAGCCTCACATAAAGAAAAAACTAACCGGATTATACCGGCATAATGTATCATAGGTGGAACTAAAAAATGGTCGCTCGCGAACATGTTCTACTCATACTACAGTTTCATGGTTAACCCTGCATAAATGACACAGAATCGTCAGGTCCGGCTGCACACTGAACCCGGTCCCAATACAATTCGTACACCCCTCCATCATCACTCGCACAGGTGTTCTCAAGCCAAACACGCCTTGAGCTACATGTTCACGTTACTAACCACGTGACGGGGTCTCCCATACTTTCCCTTAGCACGCCAGGGAAGGGCGTTGCTCGAATACCCCAAATGAGGATAATAAAGCTGGACGGGTTACCTGCCACCCGTGAGTCTCCACTTTTCAGCTTGTGTGCACTGGTGGACAGCGCTTACATGCACCCCCCAAGACATAGAACGTCCCGAGATGCATGATTTTCTGACATAGCACATAAGTTAGCTTGCCACCTTCATATTAGGCTAATATGGTAGTCCTTATATGGGCCTAATACCGTTTCCTCACCGTATCCTAAGTTTTTGTCGTAATATGATCCTTATTCCATGCGCTCTTACCAATGCAGCTCTGATACCACGCTGAGGGGGACCCGACCCGTGTCACTAGGCCGTGCCGCTCGCCCAGGAATTGCATTGTGTGGTGCCGTGTTATGCGGTACCCAACAGCACACAAATAAGTAAACTGTATTACATAAATCAAAAGCGGAAGCTTACAAGTGTTCTTTGTAAATAGTTTACATCAAATAGCTACAGCGGAAGTCTATGAACAGCTCACGTCCAATAACTAATGAGCAGTCTTGAAGAGGTCCAGCCCGTGGACTCCTCTCACTAGCAACACGGAGACATTGCAGCGGCAGAGTTCTCCATGTGTTATATCACTCGAAAGTCTCTGAGTCTCACCGGACAACCTTCTTTATAAGTGTCGGTGTTAACCTGCAAAACAACTCATATAGCAAGAGTGAGCACAAAGGCTCAGCAAGACTTAACCGTCTCTCCTAAAGCATGGAATTCTACATGAAAGTAAATTACGGCCTAAACATGTAAGTTGCAAAAAGACTCGCCTACAAGTTCATCCTTAATTTTCAGATTTTAGCCATCATAGTAATAACCTTGCGCCAAGCAACGTTGGAAATCCACAATCAAACAAGAAACACATCATTCCAATGTTACTTGTCCCAAGGTGGAAAATAACTTTAATTTGCTCTATCTCTACTTCATCCATGGTTTTCATGCAATTCGAATTATCATAACAGCAATTAAACTCTGCAAACTGTCATCACACAACTTGCTTACTACGCCATAACACAGTGAGCAAGTAGTACTCATAACCGTGAGGGACGGTGATTCGAATCAAACACTACCCAGAAAACTCGACACATACGCCCGCCTCTGAAGACCCAAATATGGCGTCTTTCATTACGTCGTATGTGGCAACCATTCGTAGGACACCCGACTGTAGAAGCGGTCGCGCCGTCTAGGGCTCATAGGTCTAACGAGACGATGTGGTATGCCTCTACAATCCAGTTAACCTGGTACATGACACGACCCCACGATCTTGTCGAGCCAGGATAACGCTGAGGGGTACTGCGTTGCACAGCACCGAATAACACACTTCAAAGGTACAAAGCGGAAGCAAAACTTTTATTACATAAAGTGGATTATGAACATTTGTACATCAAAATAAGTCCAGTCTACACTCACGGGCGTAGACTACGCATCAAGTGCACGTTCAGCCCTTGAACGTGTCCTTGCTAGCACACACGCACCCTAACTCTGCGGCGTGCACGGCTCCCACTCGACGGGGTTCCCCTCCTGGGGTTCCGTCTCCTCTTCGGGAGCCCCTTCCTCATAGAACCCTGCAAAAGCTTCAAACACAAGCAGTGAGCACGAAGGCTCAGCAAGACTGACCCGTCTCTCCTAAACATGGAACTTCTACATGAGGGATTGATAGGTTACATGAGGAAAAATCATTTGCAAGGACTCGCCTAATTAGTAAAACCTTACTTTCAAGTTTTAGCAGCAGGTTGTGGAGAACCTTATGCTAAGGCACATGAGAGAGCCGCAATCAAACAAGAAACGCATTTCTCTCATGTACTTAGCCCAAAGTTGAAAGGAAATTTAGTTCGCTCTAAACTACAAAAAATCATTAACAATCAAAGTCCATCTTTCGATCAGAAACATTTTAACGTGTAACTAGCCTGTTCTTTCTACGTCACGGTACAGTGAACAAGTGGTACTCACTGACCGCGAGGGACGGCGATTATAATCGATTTACACCTGCAGGGTTACCCGAAGAACCCGTTACATACGTCCGTAATCGATGTTGCCTACAGCAACCATCACGGACGCCGTACGCAACTACCTTTCGCCCGCTAGCCAAATGTTGAACCGGTCCAATCGTCCCGAGCAAGAGGTCTCTGCACGCGCATCTCAGTGCCGCCAGCCGATTTAGACCTCGAGCTCTCAACCTACCCTCTGAACGACCAGCTATGCCTCAACATCCAGCTACCCGAGTTACATCGGTTTCCCGGTTCCCATATAGCCGGTAGGTCTTCGGTACTGTTCTAGCTTGTTCAACAGGCCCGCGCACGGCTCGGTCCTCAATCGACACAAACGGAGCTATAGCACACAGGCCCCAAAGTCCTGCTGCCCTTACTCTCCGCTCGGTCTCATTTTTCTTGCCATGTGTATCATGTGCTATTTCTACCCGAGTCGAGTGCCTCTAGCCTATGCTCGCGAGTAGTTCCAACTACTCGACTTGTACCGAATCCTACCCAAACTTAGCTTTGCAGTAGCTAACGGGGTTCGCAATCCTAAACCCAACCCATGGTTTTCTTGGCTATGCAATTGGGTCTTCAAACAAGACTCTAATGCAAGGAAATAAGATATTCAAGTATGTGCTCAAAACAATAAAAACTTGTAAAAAGGTTAATGCAAACCGGAGCTTGCCTTGCTGCTCTTGGTCGTAGGTTAGCTGCTCCTCCGGAGTAACGAAGTCTAGGACTTCGGGTTCCTCCTCGACCTTAGCGACTACATGATATACAAGTATATGTATTAATTTAAATGCATTTGATTGAATTTAAATTTGTGAAGTCTATAACTCTTACTAGACAGAATCAATGCCTGTGAAACTTTTACTGTGGCTTGGTTACAACCTAAACACAAACTTGGTCAAGTTTTAGTTGCAGCAAAGCTCATTTGAGCCTTCCACAATTAATTATGTACTCGAACTTAATTGAAGGCTTTTAGGGTGTTCTAAGGATTTTCATGAAACAACTATGCCTTTCTGAAAACTAGATTTTCAGAGGGTTCTCATGGAGTTGGTCTCACTTAATTTGAAGGTTCCTAGCTAAAGATATGAGCTAAACAATTTCAGAGAAAATTCTGAAAATGTTTCTGAACATTTTCTATTTTCTCTGGAACAGTTTCACTAATCACACCATTAGGTGGATCAAATGAGCTAAAATGGATCTGAAGTTTTTATGATAGTTCAGGGATATTTTGGTGAACATCCCAGAAAAATTTCAGAATTTTCCTCCAAAGGATTCTCCAGTTAAAATTCCAAACAGTTTGAATTTTGAGGAATTAATTCTGGACAAATAAGGATTTTCATGAAGTGAAACTTGATTTGCTGGAAAGTGCTCAGAGAGATAAATCCAACAAAATTTGGTTCACTCGATTTGGAGCTTTCTAGCCAAAGCTATGAGGATTTGAAGTTTGAGGGAAATTTGAAAATCGGGGGAAAAGTTTAAATCTGCCGTGGCCCGCAGGGACACGTGTTAGGCGCGGGGGCAACAGCACACTGAGGCCCACAGGGTTTTTGCGCGCCAGCACACCCGATCCCGGCCACAGCCCGATCCCGATTTAAAATATCTGCCGCTGACAGCTGGGGCCCACCCCCTTCGTCTACCTCTCGCCGCCCGCGCTCTGCCGCCGAGGTACCTCGCCAGAGAGCTCGCCGGCAGCTTCTGTAAAGCCCTAAACTTCACGATTTTGGGCTCAGCTAGTTATGACAACGACTGGAACATGGTCGGCGATGAGCAGCGGCTTCGGAAAGACTTTGGCCGTGTCGGCCGACTTCCCTAGCACCTCAACTACTCGAGCAACCGGTCAGGGAGCATCAGTGGACCTCAGGGAAGGTCGACATGAGCCTGAAGCAGCTCGGGAAAGGCTCGAAGTAGTACCTCACCATGCGCCCGATGCCTCCCGCTTGCTCCGCCGTCAGTAAACTTCGAAATACACCGGGTACAGAGGTTCTCCGGCCAGAGGTTGTGAAGGCAACTTGTGCATTACCGTGTCTAGTGTATGTGAGAGCGGATTGAGGCCCTCTAATCCTTCCTAGAGTAAGAATTTGACAGAACCGCACCCGAAGGTCGTTCTGCACCCAGAAAGGGGAAAACTGGAAATTCACCGCCGGTGAGAAAGCACTCGGGCTGTGGCTCGGGGGTGAGCAGCACCGGTCACCAGCGCGTCCATGGGTGCCTTGGCTCGGGCGTGACAACTCCCCGGTTGGGCTGTCCACGGGAGCCCGAAGTGCGGCGGCATTGGGTCACTGAATTAAACTCTCGGTATAGCCGAGATCGACCGGTTTCAGCTGAATTCTAGCCACGGGGAAGAAGGAGGAAGGTTTCTAGTACCTTGCCGTAGCTCTGGAGGGGACGGGGAGGCTGTGATCACGCTTCCTTGATCAGCTCCGAGTGATCGGCAGCGATGGCGCGTTTCTGGTGCAAGGAAGCAGCAGAGTGTGCGGTGCTCACTCCGATCAGGGCGACGGCGTATATAAGGGGGCTGCGAGGCGGTTCAGCAAGTCGGGGCGGCAAGCAGGTGGTGTCCTGATCGATTCCTCGCCGTGGCGGCTGCTCAGTCCGGCGCAAGAACCCGAGCTGGGTTTTCAGTCGGTTTGATTTGGAGTAGTGGCTGACATGTGGGTCCCACTTCCAATTTTAACCTCTGAAATTAACTCCAAATTGCTGTTGTAAACAGTAATCCCCACAAACCCCCTGGTGATTTGAATTATCAACCTTTGAGCCATTTGAATTGGTTAGGATTCAAATTGGGTTTGGTTTGAATGAATTTCAGCACATGTTCAGTTTGAAATTCAAATAAAGTTTGAATTTGCCCCACTTAGCTCATGTCAAGATCAACTCCAAATGGAGTGAAAATTGGTGTGTGAGCTCACAAAAATGTGCTGAATAAGAATATGCCTCCCACTTTTGAATTCATGGGATAAAAACAATTTGAATTTGAATATGGTTTGAAACTGCCCTCTTTCTAACTCTACCCAAAATGACCTCAAAAAGGTTTTGAATTTGGCTGAAACTTGGCATGGACACCTTAGCAATGTGTAGGAGTTTTCATATGCCCAGCCCCTCTATATCACATGTGGGAAGTACCACTTTTGCAATATGTGAGTTTGTTCTCTAATGAGCATGTTGATGGTGGTTACTTGTTCTTCATTTGTGTTCATCAACTTTCCTCAAATGAGGTGTGTGTGTGTATGGTGATGAACACTTCAAATATGTGTCAAAAACTGAGGCCCTTACAGTACATCAGTTTCTGTCACACCGGGGTCTCCGAAGAACGACCGAGTGAATATCACATGTATGCCAGGATCATTTTCTCATACATGTGACGACAAACAGTGAAGCATCATTATATTACAGGCCACGTATTCGAAATATAAATAAGTCTTACATAGCATAACGTCTCGATGGACGATAATATGTTCATAACATGTAAATAAAACAGCAGCGGAAAATATGTCTTGTGGGCTTCATCACAGGCGTTTCCCGGGGGACTCTGTGAACCTAGAATCCTTCTTCGGGTCCGAAGTATTGGTCATTGAACACCACGTCATTCCTTTGGCCTGAGCAGCAATTTAAACCAACAGAAAAGCAAGCTTGAGTACCGTTGGTACTCAGCAAGTGTGGGAAAGTTATGTCATGCATGGCTAGAACAAGGAAAGGCTGAACTCATGGTTAAGCACTACGCAACCAATGCCTATCACCTTAGCTTATTAAGCCCCTAAACCATCATCAATATCATGTAACCATAACATCATTTCCAATGTTAAGCTCCCCTCTTAACATCCTCAACTTCCTAATTCATCATCCTCTAATAATGAATAAGTCCAAGCCGCTCTTGACCGTGAGCACGGCTGTCATGACAGTTTTGACTCTGCAGAGTTTGCACCACTGTACCCACATGTAGTGATTTCATCCCCCATTGCCGGGTGGACTAAAAGAACCTCCATTATGCCAGTGGCTGCGAACCACGTTCACACTTCCGAGGTGTGTAGCCAGGATATCACTACGAGGCCTTTACAAAGGGATTTCCGACGAGCGTGGGCCCACTGAGGTTTCACCCCTAACAGCATACAAGAGGCTCCAACCCCGCTGCAGTGGCCCCCTCTTGAGCCTTGAAGTTCATATGGTAGTCCAGCTGACACCTACTCCCCACACCATCCAAACACCCATGCTACGCCGGAGATACGCCTAATTAATTGGCCAAGCTGCCCCATCTCAGCATGTGGTTGGCACGGTAAAGCCAGGTTACATGGTCCATGAACCGGTCCTTAGGATCCAGGCAAGTAATATACACAAACCCGAGTCTCGTGCACGTAGCACCAACCAAAGCATCCAACTTGCCTAGATCCCTACCTCTACATAATTCATAATATCTCATTAAAGGGTAAAGTAAACAAATTGATGATCTCATATCCCATTTATCCCATTCTAAGCATGGCTAACCATGAGTAGTGTAAATGAATGACATAATAACATAACTCCCAATCCAAGGCTACAAGGAAACAAGATAATGCAATTCTAGGAACACTTCCTAGCTTGGGTGTCATATTCCAAATTGACAATGCAATTAAATTCTAACTACACATCCTAGTATAGGATCAAAGTGGTCAAGGACACTTGCCTTCTTCCTGCTGCTCTGGGAATGGAAAGTCTTGATCTTGAAAGGTGAGAACCTGCTCTGGGGCTGGTCCTACTCATGCCAATACACATAGCAAAAAGAAAATAACATTCCATAAGCCATAGTCCACATTTCCACTCATGCAAACCACACATACATACATAGGAAAGTCATACACATATTTAAGTGTTGTGTTTACCCTAGATATGTTGATTCTAAGCACACATACACTTTTAAACATATATATTATCTCTAGCTTTAATATTTAGATTTCTAAGTGCACAATATATGAATTTCCAACTTGAACAGATTTTCTATATTGGGTAATACACTTCTTAGCCACAAAATTTGCATAAAAGATAAATTTCCTACTCCAAATAGGTTTTTAGATCTTCTACAAAATCTCAATTTGAAGTTTTGGATTTTGGGGACCTCATTTAAAATTTTCTAATTATACATACCTATTTTCCTATATTTTCAGATTTATTTTCCATACCTAAAAGTGAACTTTAATTAAAATAGCAAGACATATCACCTAAACAGAATATGTTCTGATCTAAAATGTCCAATAAAATATCTTTTGACTTCCTCTCTGACGGGGATCAATTTAAATTTATTTTTACCCATTTTCAGAATTATTTTCTAGCCTAAAAATGAATTTCCAGCCATAAAACAGCAACCTAAATTCAGACAAAAATTTCTACTGTTCCAATTACCTAAACAGAACCTTTATGAATTTTTCCCTACCCCTTTTTGGTGACTTAGATTCATTTTCCCACATTTAAATTTGTTTTATGCCTAAAGGGTGTATTTCAGGGATAAATCACAAAACAGCAACCTTATTTAGTTTAAAAGTTTATTTCCTCTCTAAATTCAGACTTCATATGGTTCTACAAACCTCAAACAGGTTTAGAATAATTAAACTGAACAGATACCTATGTTTGAATTTAAATCTTATTCACATATTCAATTTCTTGAAATTAATAATCCTCAGGGGCTGATGTGCAAATCCACACTGCTGTGGGGCCCCATTTCTCATTTTCTAAATTTTCAGGGGTCTAAGTGTGCAAAACACGGAGGTCTTCCTAATTCTTATTAAGTCCAGGGGCTAAAACTTATTTTTAAATGCATTTACATGAATTTCTGATGTTCCAGGGGCTAGATCAAAAGTTTCCGGGGCTAGCTCGTGTTTTCCATGATCCCCAGGGGTAGCGCGTAAGTTTCTCGGGATTTAATATGCGGGGCTGATGTGGGCCGTTGGATTTAAAACGGAGGGCTGAGATTAGATCGCGAAGCGGTACGGGTTAAATAAATTTAGGACCGCACGATATAAAACGGACGGGCCACAGGGGGCCACGTCGCCCTGGCCGGAGCTAGCCTGCGCGCGCGGCTGCACGCGGCGGCGATCTCGCCTGCGCAGCCTCGGTTTTTGCCGCTATGCGTTAGAACTCACATCTTTTTGCACGGATCAGCTGCGAAGGGGTAGGGGAAGCTCACCTAGGGATTTTCGTGCACTCGGAGGCCCTGGAAGTTGGTCGGCGGCGTCGAAGTCCGGCAATGGCACTCGGTGCTCGTCGGAGCGACTGTTGCAGCGCAAGACACGTCGTTTCCTTCACCTGCAGGACCCCCTGGCAGCGGTGGGGCATGCCACGCGTGTTACATCGGAAAGACCGGACGGGGGTCGGAAGAAAATGCCCGAGGATGCCTCGGTTCTCACCGGAGCCGAAAACGCAGCGGTGAGGGGAGATCGACGGGGTTTTCTTGAGTTTAAAGGCACGAGGAGAGGCGGCGGGGTCGGTTTAGATGGTGTAGCACCGCTTGGCCGAAGATCTTGGCTCGTGGCACAGAATTCGGACAAGGCAGCGGCGATCAGCGTGGGAGGATCGGTGGCGGTTGGGGGGGAAATGGGGGAAAGGGATGACATGCGGGCCCCGCACGGCAGAGAGAGGGAGGGGGAAAACAGCCGCGGGTTGCTGGGCCGGCTGAGGTGGGTTTCGGCCCATTGGCCGTTTTTCTTTTTCTTTTTCTGTTTTGATTCAAATTTAAATTCCAGTTTGAGTTTGAATTTTTCTCCACATGCATTACGTCCAAAAATTTTAAATTCACATTTTAACACATTTTGGGGTGTTACAACTCTACCCCCCTTAAAAGAAATCTCGTCCTCGAGATTGGTGACTCTAGAAAAACAAATTCGGAAACTGTGCCTCGAGCTCGTCTTCTCGCTCCCATGTGGCTTCTGCTTCCAAGTGGTGCTTCCACTGCACTTTGCACATTCGGATTCTTTTATTCCTTGTGATCCGTTCCATTGTCTCCAGGATCTTGACCGGCTGCTCGGCATATGAAAGATCCTCTCGTACGTCCACCTCATTCATGGGTAACATCTCTTCGGGTGTTCTTAAGCATTTCTTGAGTTGTGACACATGGAATACATCGTGCACATCTGTAAGCGAGCCGGTAGTTCTAACTGATATGCCACTTTGCCTTTCCTCTCCAGAATCTGGAAGGGTCCGATGTATCGAGGGGATAACTTCCCTTTCACCTTGAACCCAAGAAGCCCTCGGATAGGAGACACCTTGAGATAGACATAGTCCCCCACGTTGAAAATGAGCTCTCTTCTCCGTACATCGGCATAGCTCTTTTGTCGGGTCTGGGCTATCCTCAAGTTGTTGCGGATTTCCCTCACTTTCGCCTCGTCTTCTTGTAGTACCTCGGGCCTAAACACTTTGCTTTCCCCAGTTTGGTTCCAAAATAATGGAGTTCTGCACTTCCTCCCATACAATGCCTCAAAGGGTAACATCTTCATACTAGTCTGATAACTGTTGTTGTAGGAGAACTCCGCATACGGTAAGTTCTTATCCCAACTCCTATTGTTCTTGAGTGCACAAGCTCGCAGCATATCCTCAAGGATTTGATTGGTCCTTTCGGTCTGCCCGTCAGTCTGTGGGTGATAGGCGGAACTAAAATTCAGATGGGTTCCCATGGTTTCATGTAACTTCTGCCAGAATCTTGAGGTGAACTGTGTCCCTCGATCTGACACTATCTTCTTTGGCACTCCATGAAAACACACGATTCTTGACATGTACAATTCTGCCAATTTGGATCCGTTGTAGCTTTCTTTCACGGGGATGAAATGAGCTACCTTAGTCAGTCTGTCGATGATGACCCATATCGAATCATATCCCGATTGGGTCCTAGGAAGTCCCACTATGAAGTCCATACCTATTTCTTCCCATTTCCATTCAGGCACTTGAGTGGTTGCAACAGTCCCACGGGTCGTTGATGTTCTGGTTTCACCAACTGACATGTGTCACATAGGGAAACATGTTCCACGACATCTCGCTTCATTCCATACCACCAGTATCTGCTCTTTAGGTCATGGTACATCTTCGTACTTCCAGGATGAATGGAATAGTCGGAATCATGAGCCTCCTTCAAAATCAGCTCACGTATCTCCTTCACCTCAGGCACACAGATTCTTTTCCCATGCCACACCGTACCTTGTTCATCCTCTCTGAACCCGGGAACTTTATTCTCTTTGAAGAGTTCTCTGATTTCTTGTATCTTCTCATCATTCTTCTGATAGTTGCGTATGTCTTGCTCCAATGTGGAGTCCACCTCCATGGCGATGGCCTCACCACTATTCACCAGACATAGATTGAGTTTTGCAATCTCCTCCTTCAACTTCGTAGGCGTGTCACTTAAGCTCAACATGTTGACATGCACCTTCCGGCTTAATGCATCAGCCACGATGTTCGCTTTCCCAGGATGATAGTTTATGCCCACATCAAAGTCGTTGATTAGTTCCAACCATCTTCTTTGTCTGAGGTTGAGGTCTGGCTGTGTTAAAATGTACTTTAAGCTCTTATGATCTGTATATATCTCTGTCCTCTTTGCCATCAAGTAATGCCTCCAAAACTTCAGCGCGTGGACCACTGCGGCTAGCTCTAGGTCATGCGTGGGATAGTTTTTCTCGTGTTTTCGGAGCTGCCAGGATGCATAGGAAACGACATGCCCCTCTTGCATGAGAACACATCCCAACCCGTGTCCAGAAGCATCGCAATACACCGAAAAATTCTTCTGCGTGTCTGGCATAACTAGCACTGGGGCTGTTGTCAATCTTTTCTTCAGCTCTTGGAAACTTGTCTCACACTCCGGTGTCCACATGAATGTGATTCCCTTCTCTAACAATTTGGTGAGGGGTCTCGAGATCTTGGAGAAGCCCTCAATGAACCGTCGATAATACCCAGCCAATCCTAAGAAGCTTCGAATTTCCCCGACATTTTCAGTGGTCTTCCACTTCTGCACATCCTCGATCTTGGCGGGATCTATGGAGATTCCTCCCTCCGAGATTATGTGTCCTAAGAAGGGAACTCTCTTCAGCCAAAACTCACACTTGCTCAACTTGGCATATAGTTGGTGTTCTCTCAACTTTTGCAACACCAGTCTTAGGTGCCCCTCATGTTCCTCTTCATCTTTGGAGAAGATGAGAATGTCATCAATGAAAACCACCACAAATTTGTCCAAATACTCCATGAATACCTTGTTCATGAGATACATGAAGTACGCCGGGGCATTAGTTAGCCCGAACGGCATGACGGTGTACTCATACAACCCGTACCGAGATACGAAAGCCGTCTTGGGAATGTCGGTTGATCTTATCTTCAGTTTGTGATATCCCGACCTGAGATCAATTTTTGAAAATACACAAGCCCCCCTCAACTGATAAAATAGGTCTTCAATGCGGGGTAATGGGTATTTGTTCCTGATGGTCACCTCATTAAACGCCCGGTAGTCTACGCATAGCCTTTGGGTTCCGTCCTTCTTGGGCACAAATATTACTGGAGCTCTCCATGGCGAGGAACTAGGGCGAATATACCCTTTCTCCGTCAATTCCTGGATATGTTCTTTGAGCTCTTCTAGTTGTTTAGAATCCATCCGGTAAGGCCTCTTGTATATCGGGGGGGTTCCAGGCATTAGTTCAATCGCGAACTCCACTTCACGATCTGGGGGCATACCTGGCAACTCCTCAGGAAAAACGTCAGCATATTCTTTGATAACCCTTATCTCTTCCACTTCCACTTCCACTTGATTGAGCTTAATGTCCCTCTTGGGTTCTTGTACAGCTATGAACTTCACTTTGGTGCCACTAGTGTGAGTTAGTTCGACCGTTCTAGTCGAACAATGGATGACACCTTTATGTTTGGTCAACCAATCCATACCCAAAATAATATCTATCCCTTGTGAGTTTATCACTATGAGGTTTGCAGAAAACACTACCCCATTAATGTCTAAATTCACTTTGGGACACACTTGCCTTGTCCTTATTTCTCCCCCTGGAGAGTTCACTGTTAGTATATGATTCATTTGTGTTGTTGCTAAATCATGCTTCTTAACAAATCCTTGAGCAATGAACGAGTAGGTAGCACCAGAATCGAACAATATGGCTGCAATGTGTAAATTTGCAGGGTACTTACCAATCACTACATCAGGTGCCTCTTGCGCTTCCTCCATGGTCATGTGGTTCACCCGTCCTCGCATCACATTCTGCTGCTGTGGCTGCATAGGCTTCTTCTTTGGGCACTTATGAGCGTAGTGCCCCACTTCGCCACAGTTGAAGCTTTGCACCCCAACTTTAGGTGCCTGGCCTTTGTATCTTGGGGTTGGTTCTGTGGCCCTTGTCCTGCGGGTCGAGTTTGATAAGTGGGGCGTGGCTGCTGCACAAACCGACACTGCAGCTGTACTGGTGCTGACGAAGGCCTGAAGTTCGGGTTGTATCCTTTTGGTGCTGAGTAGTGTACCACAGCACGACTCGTCTGCCCTGCAGGTTGCTGCATCAGACGTGGACGTGTGTTGCTGCTTGATGCTTGGTGTGACCATCCCATCTTCCTCTTGTTTTCATTCTCTAAGGCCTTCAGCTTCCTCTGCACAACAAACACCCTGTCCACCATCTTATGGAAACTTTCATATTCATTGGAGGACATTGCACATTGCATTTCCATGGTAAGTCCTTCCACAAAGCAGTCCTGTTTCTGCTCATCAGTTTCAATGTCCCGCGGTGCATAACGGGACAGTTGGGTGAATTTGGTGAGGTACTCCCTCACAGTCATGTTGCCTTGCTGCAGTCCCAAGAACTCCTTCCTCTTGTTCTTGAGTTCTCCCCTTGGTATGTAGTGGTTGCGGAAACTGCGCTTGAACTCTTCCCAGGTTATGTTCTCGGGGTCGTGATGAGCTGCCACGTATGTGGTCCACCAATCAGCAGTGGGTCCATGCAATTGATGAGAGGCAAACAACACCCTCTCATATCCTTGGCATTGTATGATCCTCATCTTGTTCTCAATGGTCTTAAGCCAATCATCTGCTTCCAGAGGTTCAGCAGCACTTGCAATCTTTGGGGGTTGAGTTCCCAGAAACTCACTCAACCTTAGTTGACGTGGTGCAGCCTGTGGGGGTGGAGCTTGGTGTAAGTTGGCCACCACTTGAGTCAAATTCTGAATGAGCTGATTTTGATTGTCGATCATTTGGTAGATAGGATCAGCTCTTTCTCGGCGACCACCCTTGTCTTGCCCTCCAGGAAGTTGAGGATCGGCAACCTCATTGTTGTTGTTGTTGGGGTTGGCACCACGACATCTTCCTCTTCTGGCCATCTATTATGATCAACCAAATGTCAACTTTAATCATTACGCATTAACTACCCAAATTGCTTGTATAAACTTAAACTTTTCAGAACTTAATATTTAGACAATTTCTGAAGATTCCATATAGATCTTTAGGTGTCATGCCTCATGCGAAAATAAATGCACTATTGATTCATAAGGGTTCACATACAAAAGCAAATGCAAACTTAAAGACGAGGTTGTGGACAAGTGCCCATGGCTTCCACAACTCACGTCACACACCAAACACTAACAAACAAATAGATAGGTTCTTGACTCGACTACTCGATAACATGCTAAAATAAGGGAAATGACACTAACAATTTGTAAAAGTCCCGAAAATGTGTATGAATAAAAACTATGGATTGAGTTCATATGTGTGGCAATGACATGAAAAATGGGACTTGCTAAAACTTTTCTTCATGCAAAGTAATACGTGGATGATCATCCAAAATGAGGCTCACCTTTTTATTTAAAAGTGTTGAACCAATAAGGAGTTAAATACCTCTTTGCATGTAAATTTAAAATTCAGATTTGAAATTCAAAGTTCACACATATGGTAACCCAAAAACTTTGAATAAACATGCAGCCCTATAGTTGGAATTATAGGGAAAAGTTTGCTCACTAACTTTTCATTTGTAGGGGGGGCTCAAAAGAGAGCTAAAAAGAAGATATTGCAAATACTAAACCAAATTCAGATTTAGTCTTGTAAATTCAAACTGAATTTTAGGAATTCAAATTCTAGCCCACCTTTTTAAACATAGAATTCTGGGGATTAAAGAGGTCAGCTTGAACAGATATTTGGGAGGTACATGTGGAGTGGGACCCACATGTCATAGAGCTAAAGGAGGAGACTTACTCACTAAGTTTTGCTCTCGGTGGGAGATTTTCCCGAGCAGCTCGCGAGCGCCACAGAGGAGCTTGCCGCGCCAGCTCCTGCTGCCGGTCTCCACGCGCTGGCGCTCCGAGGTCGGTCCTGGCCGCGCCCCCAACGTGATCACGTGCCCCCCCTGGCCGAAGCAAAGCACAATTGCTTTCTTCTCCTCGCAAACAAACCGAGAGCCGAGCAACTCACCGCCGCTGCTTTGGTCTGCTCGAGAAATCCCGGAAACGGAGCGCCTCTTCCTCCCCTGAGCTGCTAAACATCGCCGCGAGCTCGGCCTCCACCTCCCCGATCCGCAAGCCAGCGAGCTGTGGCCTCCAGTGCCCGAGAACAACCACTGCTGCGGCGACCTAGCTCAAAAGCGTGATCGGGCGCTCGTGGACAGCCCTCCACAGAGGGTTTCACGGCCGAGCGATCACACCTACGGACACGAACGGGTGCGGTGCTGCTCTCAGCCCAAGCTTAGGCCATACCGTGAAGCATCGCCGGTGAATTTCAAGGTTTTGCTCCGGCGACCTCAGTCTGAGCTTCTGGTATGATTCTTTCAAATTCTTGCCTATGATCCTCTTTAAGTCATCAAATTCGGCACATAGACGCTGGATTAGCCGGCGGTCATTTCTCCTTTAGGATCCAGCGCATGAAAACGCCTCAGCACGACGGAATTTGAGCTCGACTAGAGGTGTTCATGGCGGACCCATTCGGTCGCACGGCAACAACCTATTTACAGCCACTCCCAAGCCATGTTGAGGTCGTTCCGATCTTTCTAGAGCTGCGCTGGTGCTGTAGGGCGCGTCGGCGCAGGTTTTGGCGGGCCGGAAACCCTAGGCGACGCTGCCGAACTACCACAGAGGCAGTCACACGTCGCCGACCATGTTCCGGTCGTCGGCAGCCCTAGCAAGCCCCACAGTCGTGTTCCTCGGTGTCACAAACTCCCTGGCGGCGAGATTCAGCTCAAGCGGTGGCCGGAAACGGCGAGCCGGCGAGCTCCGGCGTTGGGCCGGCGAGGAGCAGCGCGGGCGCGAGCGAGGGAGCCGGAGGTAGAAGACGAAGCGTGGGCTCCGTCTGTCAGCAGCAGAGAATTTAAACCCGGGATCGGGTGTGGCCGGGATCCCGTGTGTTGGCGCGCATACACGCCGTGGCCCGGTGTGGCTTCGTTTCTATTGGCTGGAATTCAAAACTGTGGGTCCAGCCGGATTTTCAATAGGCAAATAATTCCAGTGTTAGCTCAATCTTTGGAAATTCATATCTCCCTGTAGAAAACTCCAATTTGAGTGATTCCACTTGGGTTGGATTCATCTTTCCGAGTTCTATCCAAATATGAACTTGGATTTGTATGAAAATCAATAGTGTATTCTGGATAATTCTTAGAAGGTTTTCTGAAAAAGAATTATTGAGGGAGTTTCGGTTATCCAAAAATTCCCAAATTTTGCCAGAATATTGTTTAGCATAGTATTGACCTACTAGCAAATTTTCAGCTCATTTGAAGATCATTGGAGTAGGAATTTGCTAAACGCAAACTACTGTGTTCAAAATAATCCAGAAACATTTTCAAAAAATGTTTCCCACTTCAAAAATCTGTTCTGGGCAATCCATAGCTCCAAAAATCATAGGAAAATTTAGGCAGGCTCTCTGAGACATACATGGAATTTTAGTTCATTTATTTGGGCATGAAAATGCACATTACTCTAGAATTAATTCTTTTAATACAAATGCTTAAAGAATTGTTCTGGGAGAACTACTCAAGTAAAAGAGCTGAAATTTGGACCAGATTACTTTCATGTGGCCAGGAACTCACCTGCAAATTATCAGCCCAAGATGAGTCCTGGAACTCCCTGTTCTTATTCCCCATACTTGTGTATATGTGGGAATACATAAGAGATATTGTGAGAATTTGGGGAGGACACAACATGACTCCACATTAGCTGCAATTTGGCAAGCTAAATCCTTAGGTAGTATAGAACCTGCTCTACAAGTTTTGAGGCCATTGGAGTTCTTGTTCTTTAGTTGCACTCAAATCTCTTCAGCTTGTCTATTAGGATCATTAGGGAAAATGATTAGTGTATAGCTAAGGCCTTAAGGTCAATTTAGTTTAATTCTGTTCTTGGCACAACAGAGGCAAACCAAGCCATGGTTGGCTATTCCACACAACCTCTGTTCTTAAGAAAGTAATTCTATAACTTCTTTCCATTATATTCCATGAAACATATGCATATGCATTTCAATAGGAACCACAACGAAGGGGATTCAAAGGAGCGATTCATCGAAGTGGATCAAGCTCCAGAGAATCAAGGGTGTATCTGCAAGGAAACTAACAGGTTATATACGACTACCCTGCAAAACAGGCAAGCTACGGTTTGCATTTAACAGCTGTTAAGTTTTAATTTTGTATTCACTTTAGCTTAAGAATTGAACTGTGCATTAGGTCTAGTGTTTGATACCCCTCCTGCATAACCAAATGACCCATGGAGTATTGGGTAGGTGTCTTTCACCGTGTAGAACTGCCATGCTTAAGTACGGTTCGGTAGAAGTCGAGTGGTGAGATGCTACTCGCAGCTTTAGGAACAACAGGGGCATACGGGATTGGTTCGTAATCGAATTATCAAGTTAAAGTTGAGACCGGAAGGTTGTAGGAGCAGCAGGACATAGGGGTCTGGGTGCTGTAGACCTGTCCGTGTCAGTCAAGGACCGATCCGTATGCGGCCCTGTTAAACAAGTTTGAGTTGTGTACCGGACTCATGCTGGCTATATGGGACCAAGTAAACCGATGTACCTCGGGAAGCTGTCGTTGGGACTTTTCGGGTCGCCTCAGGCGGACGGCCGGTGTGCAGTATGTGGGGAATATTCTCATGACATCTCACGTCGGAAGGTGCACCATGAGAGTAGCTACTGTACGGAGCGACTTGATCGATTCAGCGAGGGTGAAACGGGGGAAAGGATGCCATGTACGACATCAGTGATGGTTGTTGTAGGCAACGTCGAGTACGGGCGTACGTGTCGTGTAGTCCGGGTGTTATTGATTCAAATCACCGTCGCTTGTGGAATGGACCGAGCATACTTGTTCTCACAGTCGTGACATAGTAAGAACTTGCATGAGAAAGGAACTAATCATTTTGATGTGAAGTATTATCCTACCTTTGTATTGGATCTTGATGAATAGGCTAGTGCAAACTCGATTCTTTTATGTCATGAGCAATTTACATCGGGGGAAAGCGTTTCTTGTTTGATTGTGGACTCCCGATGTGGCGTGCCCAGGGTTACTTAAAATACTGCAATTAATACCTGAAAGTAAGGATTCACTTTTAGGCGAGTTATTTATGCTTATGCCATCCTATGTTAGGTTCATAACCTCACTTAGAGTTTCATGTTTAGGGTGACGGTTAAGTCTTGCTGAGTGTTATGCTCACGGATGCTATCCGAGTTGTTTTGCAGGTAATTGACTTGATGCTTATGAGAAGGGATGCCGATGAGACTCGGGAACCTCCGAGTGCGTACTTAAAGAGCATCCTCGCCGCTGCAGATCGTTTTCGTGTTGCTAGTAAGAAACGTCCGTGGGCTGGACCGTTTCTTTGTTGCTAGTTTAGATATGAGTCGTGAGAGTGATAGTGTTCCGCTGTAGTTTACTCTGATATACTTATTTGTAAAACAATCTTGTACGCTTCCGCAAACTCTTTATGTAATATGATGTGTGTTCATCGACCCGTGTGCTGTTGGGTGCCGCATAACACGGCACCACCCGACGAGTTCCTATGGGGCCGTCTCAGCGTGGCATCAGAGCTGTTACACAATTCGTATCACTGAGCTGGCAAGTCGGGGTCTTCCTCATCATTGCGGCTGCCCTATGATTCCGCTTTAGGTGGGGAAGCTGCTGGTGGAGAAGTACGGCGACGCTTGCTCGCCCGATGGTCTGGGGAGTCGGGAGTCCAGGTGTCATTCTCGGTGACACACAGTTCATTCCCATCTCCTCTCTCCCTCGCCCTCAAGCTGGCGCGAAGCAACGCCTCAGTCTCCTTCAGGGTGTCACGGGCATCCTGAAGCTCCTGCTGGCACTCCTGTAGTCGAGTGCTGAGCATAGCTGCATCCTCCAAGCACAGGTCCATGTGCTCATGGGAAGTCCCCTGCTGCACCGGCGGGTACTTGTACTCCGCGGTGCCACTCTCACGCTGGAGGACATACATGTACTCAGTCCTGTCCAGGTGGCGACGATTGATGTAACTCTGGCAGGTGATGGGCTCCCAGGTGACATCCTTCTCAGCATCGGCCTGAGTCGCCCTACAAGCTGGAGAGCGGTGGATCTTGAGCATCTGGTTGTCATGGATAATCCTCATCTCTGAGCTCCATTGTTCACGCTTCTCACGGATGGTCCTGGTGGAGCTGTAGTGTATGATCAGCTTGCCAACATTGCCGGCGGCGTGGAGCATACGCCGAAGACGACGAAACAAGCCTCCTACGTCCAACCCGTAGGAGTGGTACGTCACCGGGCAGTTCTCCTCCCTCAAGGCAAGGGAAGCTATGGGAACTCTTCCTCCGGTGGACTTGCGCGCGGTGCGGACCATGCGAACCATCTAAAACATAAAGCACTTTAAAATCAAGTTAGATAAGAATTAAATAAAGATTGTATTTTGAATAAAAGTTGAGGCAAGATGAACAATTAAAGTGACCACATTAAATGACAATTTCACCCCACACCTTTTGTAAAATAGTTTTTAAGAACATAGGGTCCTTAAATATGTCCATTTCTACCTAGGTCCACATTCCTACGGACAACCTTGGCTCTGATACCACTTCTGTCACACCCGGGTCTCCGAAGAACGACCGAGTGAATATCACATGTATGCTAGGATCATTTTCTCATACATGTGACGACAAATAGTGAAGCATCATTATATTACAAGCCGAGTATTCGAAATATAAATAAGTCTTACATAGCATAACGTCTTGATGGACGATAATATGTTCATAAAATGTAAATAAAACAGCAGCGGAAAATAAGACTTGTGGGATTCATCACAGGCGTTTCCCGGGGGACTCTGTGAACCTAGAATCCTTCTTCGGGTCGGAAGTCTTGGTCATTGAACACCATGTCATTCCCTTTGCCTAAGCAGCAATTTAAACCAACAGAAAATCAAGCTTGAGTATCGTTGGTACTCAGCAAGTGTGGGAAAGTTATGTCATGCATGGCTAGAACAAGGAAAGGCTAAACTCATGGTTAAGCACTACGCAACCAATGCCTATCACCTTAGCTTATTAAGCACCTACATTACTACATAGGTCAAATGGTCCCAATTCCCCTAAACAATCATCAATATCAAGTAACCATAACATCATTTCCAATGTTAAGCTCCCCGCTTAACATCCTCGGCTTCCCAATTCATCATCCTCTAATCATGAATAAGTCCAAGCCTCTCTTGACCGTGAGCACGGCTGTCATGACAGTTTTGACTCTGCAGAGTTTGCACCACTGTACCCACATGTAGTGATTTCATCCCCCGTTGCCGGTTGGACTAAAAGAACCTCCATTATGCCAGTGGCCACGAACCACATTCACACTTCCGAGGTGTGTAGCCAGGATATCACTACGAGGCCTTTACAAAGGGATTTCCGACGAGCATGGGCCCACTGAGGTTTCACCCCTAACAGCATACAAGAGGCTCCAACCCCGCTGCAGTGGCCCCCTCTTGAGCCTTGCGGTTCATATGGTAGTCCAGCTGACACCTACTCCCCGCACCATCCAAACACCCATGCTACACCGGAGATACGCCTAATTAATTGGCCAAGCTGCCCCATCTCAGCATGTGGTTGGCACGGTAAAGCCAGGTTACATGGTCCATGAACCGGTCCTTAGGATCCAGGCAAGTACTATACACAAACCCGAGTCTCGTGCACGTAGCACCAACCAAAGCATCCAACTTGCCTAAATCCCTACCTCTACATAATTCATAATATCTCATTAAAGGAGAAAGTAAACAAATTGATGATCTCATAACCCATTTATCCCATTCTAAGCATGGCTAAGCATGAGTAGTGTAAATGAATGACATAATAACATAACTCCCAACCCAAGGCTACAAGGAAACAAGATAATGCAATTCTAGGAACAATTCCTAGCTTGGGTGTCATATTCCAAATTGACAATGCAATTAAATTCTAACTACACATCCTAGTATAGGATCAAAGTGGTCAAGGACACTTGCCTTCTTCCTGCTGCTCTGGGAATGGATAGTCTTGATCTTGAAAGGTGAGAACCTGCTCTGGGGCTGGTTCTACTCATGCCAATACACATAGCAAAAAGAAAACAACATTCCATAAGCCATAGTCCACATTTCCACTCATGCAAACCACACATACATACATAGGAAAGTCATACACATATTTAAGTGTTGTGTTTACCCTAGATATGTTGATTCTAAGCACACATGCACTTTTAAACATATATATTATCTCTAGCTTTAATATTTAGATTTCTAAGTGCTCAATATATGAATTTCCAATTTGAATAGATTTTCTATATTGGGTAATACACTTCTTAGCCACAAAATTTCCATAAAAGATAAATTTGCTACTCCAAATAGGTTTTTAGATCTTCAACAAAATCTCAATTTGATGTTTTAGATTTTGGGGACCTCATTTAACATTTTCTAATTATGCATACCTATTTTCCTATATTTTCAGATTTATTTTCCATACCTAAAAGTGAACTTTAATTAAAATAGCAAGACATATCAACTAAACAGAATATGTTCTGATCTAAAATGTCCAATAAAATATCTTTTGACTTCCTCTCTGATGGGGATCAATCTAAATTTATTTTTACCCATTTTCAGAATTATTTTCTAGCCTAAAAATGAATTCCAGCCATAAAACAGCAACCTAAATTCACACAAAAATTTCTACTGTTCCAATTACCTAAACAGAACCTTTATGAATTTTTCCCTACCCCTTTTTGGTGACTTAGATTCATTTTTCCACATTTAAATTTGTTTTATGCCTAAAGGGTGTTTCAGGGATAAATCACAAAACAGCAACCTTATTTAGTTTAAAAGTTTATTTCCCCTCTAAATTCAGACTTCATATGGTTCTACAAATCTCAAACAGGTTTAGAATAATTAAACTGAACAGATACCTATGTTTGAATTTAAATCTTATTCACATATTCATTTTCCTGAAATTAATAACCCTTAGGGGCTGATGTGCAAATCCACACTGCTGCGGGGCCCCATTTCTCATTTTCTAAATTTTCAGGGGTCTAAGTGTGCAAAACAAGGAGGTATTCCTAATTCTTATTAAGTACAGGGGCTAAAACTGATTTTTAAATGCATTTACATGAATTTCTGAGGTTCTAGGGGCTAGATCAGAAGTTTCCGAGCCTAGCTTGTGTTTTCCAAGATCCCCAGGGGGTAGCGCGTAAGTTTCTTGGGGTTTAATATGCGGGGCTGATGTGGGCCGTTGGATTTAAAACGGAGGGCTGAGATTAGATCGCGAAGCGGTACGGGTTAAATCTATTCGGGACCGCACGATTTAAAACAGACAGGGAACAGGGGGCCACGTCGCCCTGGCCGGAGCCAGCCCGCACGTGCGGCGGCGCGCGGCCGCGGGGGGTGGCGATCTCGCATCTTTTTGCACGGATCAGCTGCGAAGGGGTAGGGGAAGCTCACCTAGGGATTTTCTTGCACTCGGAGGCCCTGGAAGTCGGTCGGCGGCGTCGAAGTCCGGCAATGGCACTCGGTGCTCGTCGGAGCGACTGTTGGAGCGCAAGACATGTCGTTTCCTTCACCTGCAGGACCCCCCGGCGGCGGTGGGGCATGCCACGCGTGTTAGATCGGAAAGACCGGACGGGGATCGGAAGAAAATGGCCGACGATGCCTCGGTTCTCAGCGGAGCCGAAAACGCAGCGGTGAGAGGAAACCAACGGGGTTTTCTTGAGTTTAAAGGCATGAGGAGAGGTGGCGGGGTCGGTTTAGATGGTGTAGCACCGCTTGGCCGAAGATCTTGGCTCGTGGCGCGGAATTCGGACGAGGCAGCGGCGATCGGCGCAGGAGGATCGGTGGCGGTTGGGGGGGGGACGGGGGAAAGGGATGACATGCGGGCCCCACGCGGCAAAGAGAGAGGGAGGGGGAAAACAGCCGCGGGTTGCTGGCCCGGCTGAGGTGGGTTTCGGCCCATTGGCCGTTTTTCTTTTTTCCTTTTTCTTTTTCTGTTTTGATTCAAATTTGAATTCCAGTTTGAGTTTGAATTTTTCTCCACATGCATTACGTACAAAAATTTTAAATTCACATTTTTAACACATTTTGGGGTGTTACAGTTTCCTGGGTTCCATATAGCAGTAAGCATCATGTACACAACTCAATACTTGCTCAGCAGGGCTGCACACGCTTCGGTCCTTAACCGACACAAGCAGAGCTACTCGACCAAGATCTCGTCTTGTCGCTGCCTAACCCTTCTGCCCTGTCTCATCTTTGGAAATATAAACTTTAGTCTGCCTCTTTCCACCATACCTGTTTGATCCTGAACTATGTCTCACGAGTAGATTCCAACTACTCGACTTGTACCGGATGTCATAACCTAATTAGCATGGCATTATTCTACAGAGGAGATACGACTTCTACCCTTGACTCGAGGGCTTCTTTGGTCATGCATTTGGAGTATAAAACATTACTGACCTAATGCACATACAAACTTTAACCCATAGTAGTGAACAAAGTAAAAACATTATAAAACAACTTAAATGCAAACCGGAGCTTGCCTTGGTTATGCAGGTGACTAAGTATATATTCACTTAGTGAAGAACACTTGTGGCTTGATCACTCTCTTTCCTTCCTCTTTGATCTCCACTTCGATTGCTTCACAATCTTCACGTAGATGCTACACGTTATGAATATGCATATGTATTTAATTGTAAAGCTTTTGCTACCAAGTTCTAATGACAATTTTAAAACCAGAACTCTATTCGAAAATTTAAAATGACACTGATTCTAAGGTTTGGGGTTTGGGTTAAGTAAGGTGATCAAGTGCTAAGTGCTTTTTATCCCTTGTGTTTTGGTCACCTAAAGATGTTGAACAGCACAGTAGTGATACAAAGCTCCAATGGAGCTGAAAATTTTCACGTAAGTTCCTTGTCACAAGAAAGTCATCTGGACCAAAAATTAGCATTTTTCACTGGCTGGTTTACACAGAACAATTCTCTAAGCAATTAAGGAAAAAGGAATTAATTCTGAAGTAACTCACATGTTCATGCCAAACTTAGTGAACTAAAATTTCAACTACAGTTCATAGAGTTTGCACGAATTTTCCTAGGAGTTTTGGAGCTAAGAATTTCCCAGAACTGAATTTCTAAGTTTTGGAAATTTTCTGAAAATGTTTCTTTATTCATTTGAACACAGAAACTTGAACTTTGAATTCTCCTAATCAACTCAACTAAAAATGAGCTGGAATTTTTACAGTAGTTCACTAACATCCTAAAGACTGTTCTGGCAAAATTTGAGGATTTTTGGATAAACCAAACTACCTCTAAAATTATTTTGCTAAAAAACCCTTAAAGAACTTTCCAGAATTAAATTATGTCTTTCATACAAATTGGGTTGCATATTTGGATAGAGTTTTTCAATATGAATCCAAACCAATTTGAATCACTAAATTTTGAGTTCCCTAGCAAAAGTTATGAGGTTCTAAAGTTTGAATTAAATTTGGGGATTCAAATAAAGCGGGAAACATTTAAATTCTGACCGTGGGTCCCGGGTGACGTGTCAGTCCCTCGATGCAGCTACACCGCGGTCCACAGATAGTTAGGCTGTAGCCACCAAAGATCAAATGGCCACAGCAAATCCCAGTCTACCGCAACGGCCACTGACCGGTGGGGCCGGAAGCTTCTTCTTCCTCCCGACCCCCCCTTTCCCGCACGCGCCTTCTCCCTCGCCGGCGCGGCGGCGCTGCTTTGTATTTCTGTTCCCTGGCGGACTCAGAGGCTTAAACTCACCGCTAGCCCCAATTTGACCGTGAGGAACTCGTCCCCGTGCTCCCCAGAGGCCGGCGACGGCGCTAGACCCTTTTGCGATGTGCGGCGGCTTGGTGCTTGCTCTGGCGACGTCACGCGCTCTCTCTAGACCTCCAAACCCGAGAGCTTTTGGTCCTAAAGCATCAGGTAGCCGTGATCATGCTCGACGTGTACTCCTTTTTTGATCGGAAATGGCTCTAGGTAGGGTTCCACCGTGCGCCCGAGCGTCCCCGCCATGGCCGCCGATGGGAAAACTTGAAATTAGCTGCAACTACTCGGTTCTAAGCTAGGTTTGTGAAGGATATTGGATCACCAACGATTCTAGCTCATTTGTGCATGATTTGGTGATCCCTAAGTGAGAATTAAGCACAAATTTTGGAGATCCTTACCGAAGGGTTCGTGGTGGTGCACCGGGAGAAAAACTCAGAATTCGGCCGCTAGAGATCACCGTTCGAGCTGAGCTTTGGGGAGAAGCACCACGGTGGTCCAGCGCACCTCTGACCATCTTTGCTTGAGCGTGAAACCCTCTGTGGTGAGCTGTCCACGTGAGATTGCTCGTCAGTTATCCTTGGGTTGCTGCAACACCAACCGTTCTAGGGTTGGGAACGCCGGGAGCTGCGGGTTTTCGCGCTGAGGAGGTGAAGGACGACCATGCTTTGGCGTTCTGCAGCTCGGGGAGGCGGTGTGTGCGAGTTTTGACCGATTTCCGGGTGAGCACCGAGGAGGCGGCGATGAGCTACGGTGTTTCAGCTTGAGGGAGAAGCAAAAGAGGTTTAGAGTCGGTGTACAAGCCAAAGATCGCTAGGAATGTGAAGCACACGCCCGAGCTGCTCTCCAGTGCAGGGGAATTCATGAGTGCGTGGCTCGGTTTGCTGCTTGGTGGTGCTCGGGTGGGCTTCTGCTGCTTCCAGTGAAAAATAGAGCCTCGGTTTACTTTTTGTATAAGTCTACATCCAATGACAAGTGGGTCCCACTGCTCTTCTCCTCCGAAAGATCTACCAAATTTGGCATAGTGCAAATTTCAGTCATGAAGAGCTCAAATTTGAAAGCCATTTGGAAAATTTTACAAGGTGCACTTCAGTTTCAAATTTGAATTCAAATTTCAATGAAATTCATAAGCCTCTTTGATATACATATCAAAGTACCTCCAAATTTTGTCAAAATTTGTCTTCCTCATAATTTGGACCTGAAGAATTCAAATATGGATTCAAACTTTTAATTTGGCTATAGTTTGCATCCTTCATTTAGAATGACCACCTTTGCATTCAAATGAACATTTGAATTCAAAGTGGACTTTAAATTATAATATTGCACATGACAACATTCACATTGTAGAAAAGTTTTTGCAAGTCCCATTTCTTGAAATTGAACTTTACTTTATTCACAACTCAAGTTCTCCTTTTACAAGTTTTTGGGATTTGTACACCTTAGGCTAGCAACATCGGGATAAGCGTTTCTTGTTTGATTGTCGACTAACGGTATTGTGAGGCATGAGGACCACTAAAATGAATGCTATGAGAATCTGAATATAAGGATCAAGTTTAGTCAAGCTTCTTTGTGCAAAGTTCATATTCCTATCTTCTTACTACCCCTGCATGTAGAGTTACATGTTTAGGGTTGATGGTTAAGACTTGCTGAGCCTTAGTGCTCACGGTTGCTTCGTAGTTGTTTTTGCAGGTAGCAGAATGCCTGCTATAAAGATGGTTGTTCGGTGAGACGTCGAACCTCACGGTTTGTTTAAGTCACCAGAAACCTAGCCGCTGCCTTACTTTAGTGGAGCTAGTAGGAAGCATTCACGGGCTGAACGACTTCTCTTGGGCGTAGTTAGGGTCGAGAGTGAGTAAGTGTCCAGTTTTAAATTTCCGCTGTGTGTGTACAACTTATGTACAATATGTTGTAAAAGATCTTATGTTGAGAAATAAATTGTTTCATATGTTCTTACCGTCTTTTCATGCATGCTGTTGGGTGCCGCATCGCATGACACCACCCAGTGCGATTCCTGGAGCATGGACCCCGGACAGGAGCCACGTCAGCATGGTATCAGGGCCGCATTGGGAATAGCACCCATGACAAGAGCATATTTTTGAAAACTTAGAGGTATACGAGTGAGGAACGTATAGTATGCCCACATAAGGACTATTATTAGCATAGTTTCTTAAGGTGGCAAGCTGACTTGTGTTACTCTTTAGTATTTCAATTCTGTAACGACGCACCTACGTGGAGGTAAGCATGGTAAGGAATGCCACCGAAAGTGGATCAATTTTGACTAGTTCCCCCATACGAGGAAAGTAGTGTGGGATGTCCCGTTCAGCAATGGACGGGAAGTAAATATGTTTTCTAAGACTCTTCATGTCTTAGAGACATATGAAATGCACTAGCCTCCAATGTGCAAACTCAGGGGCAAGAGGAGGAGACCCCATCGTGTGGTTTGTAACACGAAGTATGTTCTATAGGACTCTTCATGTCCTATGAGGCATTTGAAAGCGCTGTTCCACCGGTGTGCTTAATTGCAAAGGTGTGGAGCCCCTGTCGGGTGGTGAATAACTCGATCATGTACCTTGAGACGTGGCTTGACTCAAGGACGACCCGTATGGCAATGATACGGGGCGTATGTTTTTACTATGATATGGACCTGCTTTAAATGACAAACCATTGTGTGCATCACTATTGAGTGGTTTTATGCAGATACCTGAACTACGTTAGAACATGTCGTTTAGAAAACGTGCGTGAGTGACCATGTTAGTGCCGCCAAATAGACGTATAAGCCGGTATAACGCTGGTTAGGACTTTTGATTTAGTGAGGAAATGTAGTACTGTGATATGTTCTTAACTGCATGAAAAAGGAAGTTTTCAAAGAAAAGAGTAAAGTTGGAGTCTAGGATTCCATTAGGGGTTGATGAACTCCTATATTGAACTAAGAGTCAATTGGGAGTATGTATTCATTCCCAAAGACTTAGGAATAACCTCCCCTGTTTTTGGCAGAATTTTTTCTGAACTTGAAAAGAACAAAACTTTTGTTTAGTAGAACCAACGTATGTGTGATACATTGCTGGAAAGGCATTTAAGTTTTTTACAACTTTTCTGTAGAACTCCAGATCAAAATCACCATCCAAATGGATGAAATTCTCAGATGAGTGTGAACTGTCCAAAAACAGGGCAGACACAAAATGCTCTCTCGAATATTCTGTATTTCGACCATTACTTCCTGTAGAAAAATTTCTAAGGGTAAAGTAAGACACCATTGGAAAGTTTCTGATATGTTCTACGACTTTGTAGTTCAAAATTTCTACAGATTTGTAGTCGAATTGTATAAATCTTGCGGACAAAACAGACACTTTCAAAGGAGGTGCTCTCAGAATTGTTCCACATTTCTGTTAAATTTGAAATATCATAGCTTTTGATCCAGAACTGATATGAAGGCAAATAAATACTCGTTGGAAAGATATTTAAGTTAACTATAACTTTGATATGCAACATGAGACATGAAATTGCCATTTCATATTCAAATTCTGGAATTAAGACCAACTGGTCCTTCTGACCAGAGTATTGCTCTTTGCCATTTAGCTTGGGACTTGTTGTGGACAGGGATGTTGTAGACTTCTCTACGTTCCGTAACATGTTCTTTTGTTATTTTTCAGTTTTCCCCGACTGTTGAAATTAAGGGTTTGTACAAACTTGCTAAAGTTTGGTAGATTTCAGAATTGTCGAAACCCTGGTTAGCTTGGGTAGTGCTGCAATATCTATGTGATGCTTTTACGGTTAATGTTATTGAATTCAAGTTGAGTTTAAACTTTTAATTTTAATCGTAAATGGCCCACTTTTGCAGTATGGATCACACTCATTCCAGGAGTGAGGTTAGTGAGTCGAGTCATGGCGTAAATAATTAGCCACGACAACAAGTGCCGACATCATCAACCAGATTGGTGGAAATCTTACGAAAGATGGCAGAGTCTCTCGATCTGTTGGTGCAACAAAGCATCCGACAAGAGACACTACAGCGTAATCCCCCTCCGAGCACTTATTTGGACTTCCTAGCAAGACAGCCACCGGTTTTCTCGGAAGCAAAAGAATCGTTGGAGTCGGCTCATTGGCTCGAATGTATTGAAGTCAAGAATGATATGCTTGAGTGCGATGAGTATCAAAAGGTTTTATTTACCGCTCAACAACATCACGGAGCCACCGGATCTTGGTGGGCAAAGTACATTGCTACTCTTCCTGAAGGTCATCGCGTGACGTGGGATGAATTCTGGAATGTTTTCTGGGCACATCACATTTGTTCGGGAATTCTACGAACAAAGTATCAAGACTTTCTAGAGTTAAAGCAAGGAGAAAGGAGCGCGTACGAGTACTTCAAAGAGTTTGAAGACTTGGTGCAATAGGCCACTCATATTGTAGACTCGAAAGCCTTGAAGTGTGATTTTTTTCTTCTGAGGTTTAAATGTCGAACTTTAGGAACAAGTGGCCTTGTTCAATAATGGTATTTACAATGAGATGGTAAATACCGCTATTATTAAAGAATACATGCATCTCCATTGCCATGCGGAGCTGAAAAGGAGTATACCGCCGGACAGTGATGTCGAGGTTCCTCCGAACTATCGAGTGCGGTATTACTCGCCAGTCAGGCAAGAAATTCAGCCTGTGCTGCAACACTCACAACCAAAGTTGGAATTTATCACTTATGAGCCTCCACCTCAACAGCCGCGATCAGAAGTTATTCGTGCAACCCTATCACAACCAGCGGTGCAGAAATTATCTCCACCTCGTGTTAGTAGAAAGATGAGGATTTCTGTAGCACGAGATTGTCGTGGAGCGGAGCAGAGCCACACTCGTGTACTGTCTCACAGATGCTCAGATCAGCACCGTGAACTTTCAAACAAGAGTTTTTTTTTAAAGATGGCAGGGTTAACTACTCTGTGATTGAGGACATTGCAAAAGGTGAACCAGTTTTAGCAGGAATGATCATCTTACATGAACAACCCACTTTCGTGTTGTTTGATTCCGGGGCCACCCACAATTTTATTAGTAGAGACTTTGTGCTGAAGAATCATCTTCCATCTAGCATGGTCAAACATCTGTTTCATATCAGCACACCCGGAGGCAAGATATCAACTGATGAAATGGTCTCTCGGGCACCTTTGTGTTTGGGTGGAAACATCTATCGTGCGAGCCTTATCATACTCAAATGCTAAAGGATTGATATTATCTTGGGGATGTCGTGGTTGACACATTATGGAGCTATCTTTGACATCAGCTCTCGGACTGTTCAACTGATTCCCCAATACACGGTTGCAACACATTGAATCTTTTGGATCCATCACAACGAGTTGCAGCGGTGCATCAGATTGAAGCTCCTAAGCTTGAGGATATTCCAGTGGTATGTGAATATCCAGATGTGTTTTCCGACGACTTACCAGGCATGCCGCCCGGAGTTCAAGACAGAACTAGCACCGGGAACCACACCTATTTCTCGGCGACCATACAAAATGGCACCAAATGAGCTAGCAGAATTTAATGAGCAGATTAATGACCTCATGGACAAAGGTTTTATGCGCCTAAGTTCATCACCTTGGGGCTGTTCTGCACTCTTCGTCAAGAAGAAGGACGAAACTTTGAGACTATGGGTAGATTATCGTCCATTGAATGCTGTCACTATCAAAAATAAGTATCCACTACAACGCATCAATATTTTGTTTGATCAACTAGTGTGTGCTAAGGTATTCTCCAAGATGGATCTTCGGTCCGGGTATCACCAGATGAAAACCCAGGCAGAAGATATACCAAAGATGGCGTTCTCGACAAGATATGGGCTTTATGAATATCTTGTCATGTCATTTGGGTTGACCAATGCTCCGGCTCATTTTATGTATCTCATGAACTCGGTGTTCATGCCTGAGTTAGACAAGTTCGTTGTGGTTTTCATCGACGACATCTTGGTCTATTCAGAGTCAGAAGAAGAACAAGCTCAAGATTTGCGTATTGTACTACAAAGTTTGAGAGATCATAAGCTATATGCAAAGTTCAGTAAATATGAGTTTTGGATCAGCAATGTGCCGTTTCTTAAGCATATTATTTCAGTGGAAGGCATCGCTGTGGACCAAAGTATAATTGAGCAAGTATTGTATTGGAAATCTCCAACCTCTGTTCATGAAGTGAGGAGTTTCCTAGGATTAGCGGGTTATTACCGGAGATTCATTCCAAACTTCTCCAAAGTCACTAAACCTATGACGGAGCTGTTGAAGAAAGAACCAAGTATGATTGGAGCCACTCTTGTGAACAAGCTTTTCAAACTTTAGTGAAGCATCTCACCACAGCTCCAGTTTTGGCCCAGACGGACACAAAGAAGCATTTTGATGTTTATTGTGATGCATCCGGCATTGGTTTGGGTTTTGTGTTGATGCAAGAAGGACGTGTGGTCGCGTATGGATCCCGACAACTTAGGGGTCATAAGCAGAATTATCCGACGCACGACCTTGAACTAGCTGCTGTGGTCCTTGCATTGAAAATATGGAGACATTATTTACTAGGAAATCTAGTACATCTATACACTGACCACAAAATCTTCAAGTACATCTTCACACAGAAAGAACTGAATATGAGGCAGCGAAGATGGCTCGAACTGATTGAGGATTATGAACTTGAAATTCATTTCCATCCGAGCAAAGCGAATGTGGTTGCCGACACACTTAGTCGGAAGGCTCACGTTCACCATTTAGCCATGGCTGCACATGAAGAAGGAGAACCAAGCATGCGCATAGTTCCCTAAGGATCGCTGTTCAATCTTGCTCTTATTCATACAATCCGAGATGAGATTGTAGAGGCTCAGAAGAGAGACAGAGGTATGTCTCATATTTGGAGAAGAGTGGACAGCGGTGAATTGAATATGTTCCGCAAGGATGAAGAGGGTACTCTATGGTTTAACAACCGCATAGTGGTACCCCGGAATATGAAATTGCGGATGAAAATATTGGATGAAGCTCATTTATCCTTGTACTTCATTCATTTGGGAAGAAATAAGATGTACCAGGACTTGAAATCTAAGTTCTGGTGGACACAGATGAAAAAAGAGATTGCAAAATACGTATCCGAGTGTGATACGTGTCAGCGAGTTAAAGCCAATCATATGCGTAAAGCCGGACCACTTCAACCGCTGAAGGTTCCAGCATGGAAGTGGGAAGACATAACTATGGACTTCATCGTCGGATTACCCATGACCAGCAACAAGCATGATTCTATTTGGTTAATCGTTGATCGTTTGACCAAGACAGCTCATTCTATTCCAGTCCATACTAAATATATGGCAAAGAAATATGCAGAGCTCTTCATCTTGAGAATCGTGTGTTTACACGGGGTTCCACACAAACTGATGGTCAAACCGAGAGAGTAAATAGATTCTGGAGGATATTCTACGGGCATGTGTCATCAATCATGGGAAGAATTGGGATGACCACTTACCGTTAGCAGGATTCTCATATAATAACGGTTATCAATCCAGCATTAAAATGGCCCCGTATGAAGCTCTTTATGGCCGGAAGTGCCGCACACCACTGAATTATGTGAGTCCAGTGAGAGAGTGGTCTATGGGATTGATCTTGTGAATGAAGCCGAGGAACGAGTGTGAGTGATTCAAGCAAACCTAAAGGCTACTCGATCTCGGCAGATAAGCTATGCAGATAAAAAACGTCGACCTCTCCACTTTGACATCGGAGACCACGTTTATATTCGTATCTCTCCGATGAAAGGGATTCATCATTTCGGAGTGAAGGGAAAGCTCGCTCCGCGATTCATCGGGCCATTTGCCGTTGTTGAAATGTGCAGACCCGTGGCCTATCGCCTGGAGTTACCGACATCACTTTTGGGTATTCATAATATCTTCCACGTCTCTCAGCTGCGGAAATGTCTTAAGTACCCAACTACAGTTCATATGGAAAACATCGAGGATCTTCAAGCGGATCTCACTTATTCTGTGTATCCGATCCAGATTATCGACGAGAAGACTAGCACCACAAGAAATCAGACATTGCGATTTTACAAAGTCTTGTGGAGTAACCACACCACTGACGAAGCCACATGGGAAAGCGAGGATTTCTCCGTCTAAATTTCCCCGACTTGTTTGTACCATATGTCCAGTAGTTTTCTCCCTTCCTATTAGTTTTTCTAATCTCAGGACGAGATTCTTTTAAGGGGGGAGGAATGTAACAGCCCTGACTTTTGTAAAGTTTGATATCAACTTATTAAACAAATTTAAGGCAATGGAATATCTTGAGTTTGTGTCACATGAAATGATGAACACAAAAATGGACATATGAGGGAGTTAAAAAATTTCTTTAGCTCATAATAAACACATGTTAACCTAGGGGAAGAATTTCACTCCCCAAACCTCACTCATATGCATATCCTTATGAGTACAAGATGGGGGAAGAATTTAAAACACAATTTGAATCATTGAAAAGGATTCTCAGATTGTATAAATGCAACCAAGTGAATTCACCGATGCATTCCTCATGTATTCAAGAGCTTAAGTTTCAAGTTTGGAGAATTTTAGGGTTCATATACTATTTATTTCCGAGGAATAATTGAGGGAGAGTTCAAATTCAAATTTTAATTTGGAAACTGAACCAAATGTGCTCAATTTTGAAATCCGATTTCAATTCAAGCTCCTCATATTTTGTTTAGTTTTGCATCCAATTTTGGTAGAATTTGGACAAAGCCGGTGCGGGAATCTTAAAGCACAGAGGGGGGATATTTGAAGTGTGTGTAAAAGTCCCAAAAACATGAATGCAAAGAAACTGATGCTTGAACGTCATTGTGTTTCTGGTTCATGAACAATGGGACTTACAAAAACTTTCTTACACGTGATGATGCACATGGATGTACAACCAAACAAGCTCTCACATCCATTTGAAATGTGTTAAGCCAAGGTTGAATTAAACACCATGTGTAAAGCTCTCATGGGTAGAGGAAGTTTAAATTCCGATGTTGAACTCAATTTGTTCATATAAATTCAAAGGTGGTCATTTCAAAATAGAAATACCAACTGTGGTTCAAAAATTACTATTGGCAGTGGCCAACTCAAAAATCAGATGGCATATTCAATATTTTCAGGTTTGAATTAGTTAGAATACAAATTTTGAGAAAGTTTGGAGTTGCTTTGATATGTATATCAAAGAGGCTTGTGAATTTCCTGGAAATTTGAATTCAAATTTGAAACTGAAGTACATCTTGTCAAATTTTCCAAATGGCTTTCAAATTGGAGCTCTTCATGACAGAAATTTGTAATGTGCCAAATTGGAGATATTTTGGGGGAGAATTGTGGGACCCACTTGTCATTGAGAAGAGGAAACTTGCAACCAAAGTCTCTGTTGATGGGATTGCACTCGAACTAACTGAAGCAGCTGCAGGCGCCACCGAGGCTTCACGGGAAGGACACCTCCTTGCTCTCCACTCGCGCTGGCGACCTGCTTGGCGTTCTACTCGCATCTCAGCGTGTCCAGTTTGCCCACTAACCCGAGCTGCAGTACCCTGCCTCTTCCTCGAGCAACAGCCGAACAGAGCATCGCCGCCGCCTCTGTGCTCCGATCAAAAATCGGCAAAGCCACCTCGCACAGCAATCCCTGGAGTAGCAAAACGGTCCTGGTGGTTCATCCCCAACCTCCTCGACTAACAGCTGCTCAAGTCCGAGCCGTTTCCACCCTCGAACGGTTTTTCCTCGCGGTGACCTTAAACAACCGAAAACCGAGCTCACGTGGACAGCCCAACTGAGGGGTTTTCACGGCCGAGCAAGGACACTCCGAGACACGCCGGATCATCATGCTGCTTCTCACCGAAGCTCAGCTCAAGCGGTGATATCTAGCCGCCGTTCCCGAGCTAGTTTGTGCCCATGTCGAGCATCTCTAGCCATCACTGGTGCTGTAGAGCCAATCCACCGAGGTTTTGGTGGGCTATAAGAGCCGGGCGAGGTTGCCGAACATTCCCCGAGCCGCTGCACCGTTGAGAAATAGGTTGGGGGCTTCGCCTGTCCGGGGGAAACCCTCCCACCGTGTTCCTCGCATGATTTTAGGCACTAGCGGCGAGTTTGAGCGCGGGAGATGGCCGGACTACCGAGTTCGGATGTGTTCCGGCGAGCTCCGGCGGCGGGGTCGCGCGGGAGCGGAAGATAGACGAAGGGGGGGTTGTCCCCACTCGTCAGCGTCTGAGTTAAAAAGTGTGGGATCCTCTGCGGCACCGGATCAGGCTGTGGCAACACGGGAGAGATTCTGTGGTCCATGTGCCTCAGCGAGTGACACGTGGCCCCCTGAACCCACAGTCAGGATTTAAACATTTCCCGGTTTTAATTCAAATTCCAGATTTCCTTCAAACTTTAGAAGAGCTAGGAAACTCCAAATTTAGTGATTCACTTTGGGATGGATTCAGGTTGAAAATCTCTATCCAAATATGCAACCCATTTGTATGAACGTCATTATTTAATTCTGGAAAATTCTTTAAAGGTTTTCAGCAAAAGAATTTTAGAGGGAGTTTGGTTCATCCAAAAATCCTCAAAATTTCCAGAATATTCTTTAGGACGTCAGCTCATTTGGAGTTGATTTGGTTAGTATAATTCTGATTTCAAGTTGCCGTATTCAAATGAAAACATAAACATTTTCAGAGAATTTCCAAAACATGGAAATTCAGTTCTTGGCAATTCCTAGTTCCAAAATTCCTAGGAAAATTCATGCATGCTCCCTGAGCTATGTTTGAAATTTTAGTTCACTTGAATTTTCATGAAAGTGCAAATTTATTCAGAATTAATTCCTTGTTGCTTAATTTCTTAGAGAATTGTTCTGAATAAACAACTCAGTGAAAAGTGCTAAATTTTGGTCCAGATGACTTTCTTGTGACAAGGAACTCACATGAAAATTTTCAGCTCCATTGGAGCTCTGGATCACCACTGTTCTGTTCAACCTCTTTATGTGATCAAAACACAAGGGATGAAAAGCACTTGGCACTTGATCACTTTACTTAACCCAAACCCAACCACTAGCACCAGTGTCATTTTAAATTCTTAAACAAAGTTCTGGATTTAAACTTGTCATTAGGACATGATAGCAAAAACTTTACAATTAAATACATATGCATATTCATAACGTGTAGCATCTACGTGAAGATTTTATAGCAATCGAAGTGGAGATCAAAGAGGGAGGAAAGTGAGTGATCAAGCCTCAAGTGATCTTCACTAACTGAATATATACTTAGGCACCTGCAAATCCAAGGCAAGCTCCGGTTTGCATCTAGTTGTTTTATAAAGTTTTACTTTGTTCACTATTATGGTTTAGAGTTTGTATGTGCTTTAGGTTAAGAATGAATTATACTCCACATGAATGACCAAATGAACCTTTGACTCAAGGCTAGAATTGTGCTCCCCCACTGTAGAATATTGCCGTGCTAAATAGGGCGGCAGCGACAAGACGAGGTCTTGGTCGAGTAGCTCTGCCTGTGTCGGTTAAGGACCGAGCCGTGTGCGGCCCTGCTGAGCAAGCATTGAGTTGTGTACCGGATGCTTACTGCTATATGGGACCCAGGAAACCGATGTACCAGGTTAAGTGGACTGTAGAGGCATACCACATCGTCTCGTTAGACCTATGAGCCCGAGACGGCGCGATCGGTTCTACATTCGGGTGTCCTGCGAAAGGTTGCCACATACGACGTAATGAATGACGCCAGATTTGGGTTTTCATAGGCGAGCGTATGTGTCGAGTTATCCGGGCAGTGTTTGATTCGAATCACCATCCCTCGTGGATATGTGTACCGCTTGCTCACTGTGTTGTGACGTAGTAAGCAAGTTGTGTGATAACAGTTTGCAAGTTTTAATTGCTGGTATGATAATTGGAATTTCATGAAAACCATGTATGAAGTAGTGATAGAGCAAATTTAAATTAATTTTCCACCTTGGGACAAGTAACATTGGATTGAACCGTTTCTTGTTTGATTGTGGATTTCCAATGTTGCTCAGCGCAAGGTCAGTACTATGATGGCTAAAATCTGAAAGTTAAGAATGAATGTGTAGGCGAGTCTTTATGCAACTTGTATGTTTATATGTTAAGTTACCTTCATGTAGAGTTGCATGCCTTAGGAGAGACTGATAAGTCTTGCTGAGCCTTTGTGCTCACTCTTGCTATATGAGTGGTTTTGCAGGTTAACATCGATGCTTATAAAGAAGGTTGTCCGGTGAGACTCGGAGACTTCCGAGCCATGTAACACATGGAGAACCCAGCCGCTGCAATGTCTTCGTGTTGCTAGCGAGAGGAGTCCGCGGGCTGGACCTCTTCTCGAGTGCTCATTAGTTATTCGACGTGAGTTGATTGTAGTCTTCCGCTGTAGCTATTTGATGTAAATTATCTACAAAGAACACTTGTAAGCTTCCGCTTTTGATTTATGTAATACAGTTTCCTTATATGTGTTATGTTGGGTGCCGCATAACACGGCATCACCCAATGCGATTCCCGGGCGAGCGGCACGGCCACGTGACACGGGCCAGGTCCCTCGCAGCAACAGTGGTGGTCCCACATGTCATACACCCACAGTGCAACCAACCCCCTCGCCTCTTCAGCGCGCGCCACTGCGAGAGCAGCTGCCGGCGAGCTGTTTGCCTGGTTGTTCTCCCGTCCGGTGCTCACTCTTATCTCCCGTACACGAGGGCAAAACGAAGTTGCCTTCGCTCCCAGCTCGTACAGTCTTTCTGTTCTGCTCCCGCGCGCGAAGGATAGCCGCTGGTGCCGCGCCTCTGTTTTCCACCACACACCAGAGTCCGGTCAGCGTTTGCTTGAGCTGCCAACACAAAAAGGGAGTGCAAACTAGTGCACATGGTCTTCCACAGCTTATCTTTGAAACTCGGGGCTGCTGTTGGCCGTAATTTGAAGATCAGCACTGAGAACCGAGGTGAAACAGGTGGAACCGAACTCGGCTCACCGTGGACAGCACACCACGGCCACCCTCTACTCCAACTCCCTTCACAAGAAAGGTGCACTATACTACATAGATCGTGTAGCTGCCGTCCCGTTTAGCAAATGATTAACCCTAGAGTACGAAATTCGGGTAAGGCTCGGTCTCCCCCGAAATTTGAGTTACCCGGGTAACTAATGACCGAGCAAGCTTACAAGGACCTTCCTGACACCCTAGCGGTCATTTTCAAAGAAGAACCGAGCAAAACCATCCATAATTGACCTAGTTCTTGCTGTTTTCGCACCGCCGTTGAAAACGGTCTCGGTTCACCGTGGAGCTCGGTATTGCCGGCCGTTTCACCGGTGTTGGCCTCCATTTCTATCTTCTACACATTCCATTGGTGCTCTAGAGCCAAAAATCCGAAAGTTTAGTGTAGAATTGAGCTTGCATGGGCTTGCCAGAACCCTAGATTCCGCTGTCACCGGTGCACACGGTATTCCGGTTATCGCCGGCCGCCGGCGACCTTCCAAACGAGTTCAGCGTGGTAAATAACAGGGAGGCGGCAAGTTTCGGCTGGAGGGGCGGACAGAGAGGCCATTCCAGTGACCCTCACCAGAGGGTGCCACCACTCGGTCTGTTTGGCGTGAAGTTGAAGAAGGCCTGTCTTTTGGGACCCGCTGTCAGCATTTAAACTTTTTCATAATTTCCAGATTTCAGTTCAAAGTTTAAATAGCCATAACATTGTGTAGGAGTGTCCAAAAATTCCCAAATAAATTGCGTTGGATTCCTCTCAGTAAGTACTATCCAGAGGTGCAGCCCAATGTTTATGAAAATCACTGGATTTTGCTCATTAATTCATTTGAGGAAACTTTTGTAGGATTTATTCCAGAAGTTCTGTTATTTGGAAAATTCCAAATTTTGTGCAGGAGCTCCTTCCAAATATATTTGAACTCCAGTAAAAAAGTTCAGAGGCATTGGACTCAATTTGCTTGGCTAAATGTTGTTTCAATCCTCTATGTCTCTAAAAAATAGGAAAAATAACAGAGACCTTTTCCAGAGATTTTATACAAACCTGTAAAATCCATTATCTCCAGGTAGGGAACTCCAAAAATGGTAAAACCAATTTTTATGGAATCATGACATTTTGTACTTCACAAATAGTTCACTTTTCAGCATAGGAAAGCATAATATCTAGGGGTTAAAGGCAGATTAGTTAAAACCACATAAGGACTTGTTGTGATCACATTGAGCCATTTCATAAGCTCAATTTTTGCACACTTCCTAAAAACTTTCCCTGGAAGCTGTGGTTAAATTTTCAGCTTCATTGGACCGGTGGACTTTGAGGTACCATTATGTAGGTCTAAGTGTTCATATAATGGACTTAATCACATGGTGATTAATATTACCTTCCTTTCACTTAGCATGTCTTCTCTAAGGTTATAGATCTAACGACAGAAACCCTGCTGTTGTTTTTCCCCTCTTAAGTGTGAGTTAACTTGTGCAACAGATAGTAATGAATTTTCTAAGTTACTTTTGAAACATATGTGCATTGCATCTTATTAGCTTACGTGACGTTGACGTTTGACAAGGATTCAACCCAGCAGCGAGGATCTCCATCTCATGACGAGTTTGGCAGATTCTCCGGAGGAAGACTAACTCATAGCCTCTAACAAAACCGTTGAGCAAGGCAAGCCCCGGTTTGCATATAATTACCGTTTTTAAATTTTGCTTTACCTTCACTTCATGTTTATTAGACTTGATATTGTGAATTATGTCTAGGATGCTTTAAACCCACTTGCATGGCTATTAATCCTCTGAGTAGAAGGTTTAGTGTAGGATTTGTCTCGTCGTAGATGGCTAGGATAATGTTGTAGTTAGCTCGGTAGAAGTCGAGTAGTAAAAAGCAACTCACGAGAAAAGTCGAGTAACAGAGTTTACTCGCGAGAAGTTGATGATAAGAGCACCCTCATGAAAAATGATATGGGGGCGGGGAGTTCCTGTAGGATGGAGCGATCAAGGTTGTCTCGACCTGCGATGGGTGTGACAATGCATGGGACCACATTGGGCTTGGGCCGGGAGGGTAAGGCAAATGTGGAGGTTGGTTTTTAGCCCCGTTTGTGTTGGTTAAGGACCGCGCGTATGCGGCCCTGCTGGACAAGATTGAGCTGTACCAGATGTATAGTGGGGTATGGGACCCATGAAACCGATGTAACTCGATGGACCATGATATAGAAACTCATCCTCCGCGTGGGAATGGCGTTGAGAAGGTGGAAGGTGTAAATCCTTTAGTGGGCAACTTCGACGTGTCCGTGTAGAGGAACATCCTGCTCGGTGCAAAACATTTTTCTATGTCAAGGTTTCATGTGAAAGGTTGCTGCATACAAAGTAAGAAAGAGTGATTCTTTCGAGGTGGGTGTATGTGTCGTGTATTCCTGGTTGTTATTGATTCGAATCACCGTCGATCCCGGAAGAGGATTGAGCATACTTGCCCACTGCGCCATGACGTAGTAAGAAAAGGAACTAAGTCTCTTAACATGTTGTTCATGGCTTAACCATTGTATTGGAACCTTGACTGAAGTTATAGTGCCAACTAAATTTATATTCCACCTTAGGCTAGCAACATCGGGATAATCGTTTCTTTTTTTATTGTGGTCTACCAGTGTTGTGAAGCATGAGGACCATTAAAATGAATGCTATGAGAATTTGAATATAAGGATCAAGTATAGTCAAGCTTCTTTGTGCAAAGTTCATATTCCTATCTTCTTACTACCCCTACATGTAGAGTTACATGTTTAGGATTGACGGTTAAGACTTGCTGAGCCTTAGTGCTCACGGTTGCTTCATAGTTGTTTTTGCAGTTAGCAGGATGCCTTCTATGAAGATGGTTATTCAGTGAGATGTCGAACCTCACGGTTTGTTTAACTCACAGGAAACCTAGCCGCTGCCTTACTTTTGTGAAGCTAGTAGGAAGCCTTCACGGGCTCAATGACTTCTCTTCGGCGTAGTTAGGGTCAAGAGTGAGTAAGTGTCCAGTTTTAAATTTCCGCTGTGTGTGTACAACTTATGTATAATATGTTGTAAAAGATCTTATTTTGAGAAATAAATCATTTCATATGTTCTTACCATCTTTTTGTGCATGCTGTTGGGTGCCGCATCGCACGGAACCATCCAGTGCGATTCATGGAGCGCGGACCCCAGACGGGCGCCATGTCATTTGGACAATCCTAGACAAAATTATGGGCTTATAAAGTTTTGGAGGGAAAACTGAAAAAGAAGCCCAAATTGTATAAATGGCTGACATCCGGGGCCCACAGAAAAGTATCATCTTCAACCTCCCGCCGGTGCCTGAGCGCGCGATGAACAGAGGCAGTGGCGCACACTGTTCTTGGCCTACAATGGATAATTTTCCAAATGGCTTCTTCCTACACCCTCCTGGGACCGTGGTAGACATGCCGGACAACCCCGTGCACCTCGGCATCGCCGGCAACCTCATCGGCGACGGCGGCGGCGGAATTCGGTTTGAGTGTATAGTGATTTGAGTGAAATTGCAGCAAGTGTTCCATTTGAAATTTAAATTCAGTTAGAATTTTCTATAAGTAGCTCATGTCAAAATAAATCCCAACTGGGATAAAAATTGGTGGGTGAGCTTGAAAAAATGTGCTGGGTATGACTATGAATCCCTCTTTTGAATTCATGTGATGAAAGGAGTTTGGATTTGAATTTAAGTTCAAACTAGCCTTTTAATGATTGTATCCAAAAGTACCTCAAAGAGGTTTGGATTTGTGTGAAAATTGGCATGAGCATTCCTATCAAAGTTTAGGAGGTAATTTGAATTTGAAGTTTCCTAGCCAAAGTTATGGGTGTTTGAATTTGAACTAACTCTGAAAATCGAGAAATGTTTAAAACACTGCACGTGGGTCCCACGCACATTGTCTTCTTCAACTTCCCGTCGGCGCCCGAGCGCACGACACACGGCAGCGGTGGCGCGGCTTGTTCTCAGCCGTTACTGTCTAATTCTTGACGCAGTTTCTTCCTACGTAACCCTTGAAGCAAGGCACACACGCCGGACAACACCTCGCGCCTCGACACCGCCAGGAAAGTGGTCGGCGATGGTGGTGGCGGAATTGAGCTCAGGTCCAACGATGCTAGCTCGTCTCGGCAGTGAACACGATCAACCAACGGGTCACAAAGAACCACTGGGGCACGGGGAAGCTAACCCTGGCCTCCTCTTGGCCGGAGATCACCGGGAAAGTAGAGTTCACCGGCGACCCGAGCCGTTTTCACCGGCGGCAGCGAAAACACGGCACCACACTCACTGGGTTGATCATCTTCGCTAAGATTTGGCCTAGGTAATCGTAAGGTTCTACTCTAGCTTCAGCTAAACCAGAATCTCTAGTGATCAAGTGATCGAGACGAATTTCTGGTTTTGTTTTCGGTGTTCTATACGGTGGTCATCGGAAAAATGAAGTTCCGGCTAACCGACGCTAATAGGGAGCTAGGGGTTCAGGATGAGGTACTAGACTTCGATGCTAACCTCAGAGAGAAGTTGGTTGTGCCTGAGAAGATCGGAGTTGTCCAGGCGACGGTGTTTAGTCGGAGGCACTTGGGAATGAACCGTGGAGTGGAAACCGACTCGGGAAAGCTCGAAGGGAGCTGATCACAAGCAGGTGAGGGCTGGAGCACGTCGAGTGAAGGTCGGCGGTGCTGTTTACGGCCTCAGATCGAGTTGGAAAAGTCAGGTTTGGCCGGTCGACGGCGAGGGTGAGAGTTTCGGGTGTGCAGCGACGTGCGGTGTGCTTTCTGTGTGGGAGACGGACGAAGCAATGGCAAAATAGGTTTTGGAAGGTCCGGGGGTGAGGATAAGGTGGCTGGGCGCGAGTGCGCGATGTCCAGGACCCGAGAACAGGAGGTGGCAGTTCCTCTCACTGTGGCGTCCGCGTGAGCACGCGCAAGAACCCGAGTGAGCTGCGGTGGACTCTGTTTCTCCGGTTGTTACACTGATAGTGGGTCCCATTTTAATTTTTGTCCCACAAAATGGAATTTCTCCACTGCTCTAAATATTAGGGACCCTAATACCCTTGGCCATTTGATCAATCATTAAATTGGGATTTGGTATGTGAAGTGATCAAATTGTGGAATTGGTTTGATTGAATTTGTAGCAAATGTGAACTGAAATTCAAATTTGATTTAATTTTGCCAAAATAGCTGATGTGATCAACACCAAATGGAGTGAAAATTGGTGTGTGAGCTCATAAAAATCTGTCAGAGTGTGAATATGAATCCCACATTTGAATTCATGTGATGAAAGGAGTTTGAATTTGAATTTAAGATCAAACTAGCCTTTTTCTAATTGTAACCAAAAATACCTCAAAAGATTTTGGATTTGGGTGAAATTTGGCATGAGCATTAATAACAAAGTTTAGGAGTTAAACATATGCTCAGCCCCTACATGATGCATGTGGGAAATACCACTTTTGCATTTTGTGGGTTTATCTCCTATGAATCTATTGATGGTGGTTACTTGCTATTCAAATATGTTCATATGATTTCCTCAAATGAGGTGAGGCGTGGTGTGATGAAATTTTTTAGCAAATGAAAAATTTGGGCCCTTAAATCCCTCCCCCCTTAAAAGAATCTCGTCCCCAGATTATAAGGTAAAAATGAGAAAGAGGACGGTGAGAATTACCGGATGTGCGACGTTAAAAAGTCGGGGTAGTTAGCGTGAAGAAAGCCTTCGCTCTCCCATGTTGCTTCATCATTGGAGTGATTTCTCCATAGAACTTTATAGAACCACAACATAGGTTGCGGGTGGCTCGGGCCTTCTCATCAATAACATGAACCGGTTCCTCCTGATAAGTGAGATCCGGTTTCAGTTCTTCGATATCTCCCAGCTGAACGGTGATTGAAAGTTTGAGGCACTTCCTCACCTGAGAAATGTGGAAGACTTCATGCAAACAAGAAAGTGCCGCTGGTAATTCCAGCCGGTATGCAACTGATCCACATCTTTCCAGAATCTTGAATGGACCAATGAATTGGGGTGCCAACTTTCCTCTCACCCCGAACATGTTCACGCCCTTCATTGGAGACACACGTAGATACACGTGATCCCCGACTTCAAATTGTAAAGGACGTCTTCTCCGGTCCGCATACTGTTTTTGTCAGGATTGGGCGGTTTTTAAGTTTGCTTGAATCAGCCAAACTTTTTTTCCCGCATTGTTGACAAGATCAATCCCGAAGGTGACCCTTTCGTCAGACTCACACCAATTCAGCGGTGTGCGGCATTTTCTCCCATATAGCGCCTCGTAAGGCGCCATTTTGATGCTTGCTTTGTATCCATTATTGTATGAGAACTCGGCTAGCGGTAAGTGATCATCCGAATTCTTACCGTGGTTGATAGCACAAGCTCGTAACATGTCTTGTAAATTTTGATTTACCCACTCAGTTTGCCCATCCGTCTGCGGGTGTACGCTGAGCTACGGGTTAGCTTCGTCCCCAAAGCAGCATGTAACTGCTCCAAAAAATGAGACACAAATAAAGTGCCCCGATCCGAGATGATAGTGCGCAGTACGCCATGTAAGCACAGGATCCGTGAGATGTACAATTCAGCAGACTTCTTGGCGTTGTAGTTGGCGTTAACCGGGATAAAATGAGCAACTTTTGTAAGCCGGTCGACGATCACCCACACTGAATCATGCTTCTGAAATGTGGTGGCTAAACGGACGATGAAGTCCATGCTCCCATCATCCCACTTCCAGGCAGGAATGCTAAGCGGTTGTAACAATCCCGGTTTCCTCATGTGGTCAGCCTTCACCATTCGGCATGTATCACACTCGGACACGTATTTTGCAATCTCCCGCTTCATCCGTGTCCACCAAAACTTGTTTCTGAGTTCCTGATACATCTTGTTGCTGCCGGGGTGAATAGAAAACTTTGAGAAGTGAGCCTCGTAAAAAATTTCTTCCTCAATTCCCTGTTACGGGGTACGACAATTCTGTCCTTAAACCATAACACGCCGTCTCCGTCCTTCTGGAAACACTTCAACTCCCCACTGTCTACACGTCTCCGCAAATGCGACATGCCCTTGTCATGTTTCTGAGCTGCCGCTATCTCTTCACGAATGGTGGGGATAATAGCTATGTTGTAGAGAGCTCCATGTCGAATCACATGTAATGGTGGCTCGCTCTCTTCTAACAGGGTGATGGTCAGATTATGAACGTGTGACTTGCGACTCAGCGCATCTGACACCACGTTTTCCTTGCTGGGGTGATAATAGATATCTATTTTGTAATCCATTATAAACTCCAACCATCTTCGCTACCTCATGTTCAACTCCTTCTGAGTGAATATGTACTTGAGGCTCTTGTGGTCGGTATATAAATGTACGAGGTTACCTAGTAGGTAGTGCCTCCACATTTTTAGTGCAAGTACCACGGCAGCGAGCTCTAAGTCATGAGTTGGATAATTTTGCTCATGGTTCCTGAGCTTCCGTGATCCATACGCGACCACCCTTTGGTCTTGCATCAGCACACATCTGAGCCCAATGCCGGATGTATCGCAGTACACATCGAACGGTTTTGTTGTGTCTGGCTGTGCCAAAACCGGTGCTGATGTTTGGTGCTTTACTAATGCCTTGAACGCTGCTTCACATGCTGGACTCCAAACATATTTGGTAGCCTTCTTCAACAGCTCAGTCATAGTCTCGGCAATCTTCGAGAAGTTCGGAATGAACCTCCGATAATATCCCGCAAGTCCGAGGAAACTCCGTACCTCATGGACAGACCACGGGGATTTCCAATTCAGCACTTGTGTGATATTGCTCGGGTCTACAGCAATGCCCTCTGCTGAGATAATATTCCTGAGGAAAGGTACTTGCGATATCCAGAATCCGCATTTGCTGAATTTCACGTATAGCTCATGATCCCACAGCCTTTGCAAGACTATACACAGGTGCTTCGCGTGTTCTTCCTCCGACTTGGAATATACCAATATTTCATCGATGAAGACCATGACAAACTTGTCCAGCTTCGGCATGAATACCGAGTTCATCAAGTACATGAAGTGAGCTGGAGCGTTGATGAGGTCGAAAGACATGACCAGGTACTCATAAAGCCCGTACCTCATCGAGAAAGCCGTCTTCAGAATGTCCTCAGTCCGTATCTTAATCTGGTGGTACCCTGATCTTAAGTCCATCTTGGACAAGATGTTTGCTTCGACCAACTGATCAAACAACATGTCAATCCGTGGCAACTGGTACTTGTTCATTATAGTCACGGCGTTTAGTGGATGATAGTCCACGAAAAGCCGCAACATCTCATCTTTCTTCTTCACAAATAATGCCGAACAGCCCCATGGCGAGGAGGTCGGCCTAATAAACCCCTTCTCCAGCAGGTCCATCAACTACATTTTCAACTCCTCCAATTCCTTTGGTGCCATCTTATACGGCCTACGAGATATTGGCATGGTTCCCGATGCAAGCTTAATCTTGAACTCCACCTCTCTGTCAGGCGGCACCCCCGGAAAATCATCCGGGAACATGTCTGGAAACTCACGGACTACTGGAATGTCTTCCAATATGATGGTGGTGGATTGGTATACACTTGGAAGATTTATTTCTCGACTGTCCAGAAATAATGAATGAGACTCGTGCATTTCTAGGTGTAGAAGCATGACTCGTAGGACGGTGTCTAGAACCGCGCCGTGGCAGGTTAACCACGACATCCCTAAGAATTAATCGACATTTTGTCCCTCCAAAGCTACGAGAGGCATAGGGTATATTCTACCCCCTAAGCATAATGGCGCTTTTGGAATCATCATGCTTGCTGAAATTTTCCCACCTGGTGAACAAATCAAGTAAGGACTTTTGGTGGGCAGTATTTGCAATCTGTATTTAGCAATAAAATCCTGGCTAATGAAATTATGCGTGGCGCCTGAATCAAATAAAACTATGACGGGATGCTTGTGGAGTTGGAACATACCTGCAAGGATGGGTTCTCCCTCCGGCATGTCCTCTATGGTGAGTTGGTGGACGGTGCCGGGCTTAGGGTTTGCCCGCCATGCATTAATGGGATTCCGGGGCTGATTCCTCCCCCATAAACTGTGGTGCCACTCCACTGCCTTGCCTCTCAGGCAGTTGTTGGCAAATTGCCCTTGGCGACCGCATTTGAAGCATGCGGTCGATGGCTGGCCCGTACTTCGAGAATGAAAGACGGGCATGTGCTGCTGAGGTGCAAACGCATGCGGCATCACCCACTGCTGCTGTTGTTGCTGCGGAGGTGGTGCTGGTAAAGCCGGTCGGAACGCCGGTGGTGAATACGGTCGATTGCGATATTGCATCGGTCACTGCGGTGGCTGCCAGCGTTGACCCGATGGTGAGCTGTACACCATCCGGTATTTATGGGGAGGAACACCTCCCTAGCTGCTGATTTGTGGCGTGCTTCGCCTCTTTTCCACCGCTGCTAACTCCTTACCGGAGTTCTCTGGTCCAATCGCAGCATCAATTATGTCGTTGAGGCTGCCGTGATTGAACATCGCCAGCTTATCCTTCAGGAGCGGATTCAGCCCCTGGCAAAAGTGATCCCGCCGTATCTCATCATATCAGCGTGACAGGAAGCGTAAGCGCGAGATCATTGAATGCCCTGGAGTACTCCAGTGCATTCCTGTTGCCTTGCTGTAGGCGGAGGAATTCTTGTGTCTTCCTCTTCATCAGACCCGGCGGTATGTGATAGGCCCTGAAAGCCGTCCGGAACTCTGCCCAGGTCAGCACTCGCTCGGTAGGTTGCGAGGCACAAAAGTTTTGCCCACCAAGTGCTTGCAGACCCCTGAAGTTGCTGGGCCGCGAATTGAGTCTTCCGCTGCTCACTAACTCAGAGCAGCCCGAATTTCATCACCATCGTGTGGAGCCAGTTTTCCATATCGAGGGGTTCATCTGCCCTTGAGAATACTGCAGGATGAGTAGCAAGAAAATCTGAGTAGGAACTTTGTTGACGCTCCTCTCGGTCTTGACGCCTCTCTGATCGAGACGTATTAGCAATCAGCGTTTGCAGCAGTTCGGTGTGCTGCTGGTGCGAGCCCGCCATGGCTGCAACAATATCGGCCAACGTAACCGTTGGCGGTGGTGGTGGCTGTGGTTGCTGTTGCTGCTGCTTCTGTGGTACTGAGGAAGTCTCGGAAGACTGTTGGGTGACCTCTCCCCCCTTACTTGAACCCCCAACCTCAGGGTTGGCACGTGTAAGAGTCATTCTGAACTTCATAACAGCAACTATCAGCACATGTCGTTCTTAAAATTCCATGGAAAACAGTAGATATTGCAGTGACACATGAATAGAATTGCACAACGTTCACATATATTGATAAAGCATAAAATTTATACAAGATACATTATTCTTGGATCACTGAGAAGTCGTACTCATGTCGTCACTACCTATAGACATGCTACTGTCTACATGACATGTCACCTGTTACAAAAGTTTCTACACACCACCCTCGCTGCCCTACTTGGCAACGGTAAACTCATGACTTGGAGTAGAACTTGACCTCCTGCGGGTCTTCTTCTTCCTCCCTAACTCTACTGGTGGCTCAGGGTCCACGACCTCCTCTTCGGGTTCAGGTTCCGGCATTGCCGGGGTACCAAAAACCACGGGTACTGCAGCTACCATCGGTAGGCCCACTACCGGAGGCACGAGGTCTTTCAAGGCATGCACCTCGTCCATGGCCTGATTATAATCTTCTTCCCAGTTTTGTCCTCCTCAATAGCGTCATTACGCTATTGAGTAAGGACCACATTGTGTTGCGTCAAGGCCTGAATCTGCTGCTGCAAAGCCGTGATGTCAACAAGACTTTTCTTCTTCGCCTTCTTCAGACAACGCAACTTCTTGTGTTGCTCATTCTATCGCTTGATCGTTGGAAGGAGCACATTACGGAGTGCGCTTTGAGCACTTTCAAAATGGTCTTGGCGGCTGGTGCTCTCTTTGAGCTCCACGGCAAGTCGAGCTGTATGGACAGCTTGGCGTTCCATCACAGTCTTCCCTGCCATCAACTGGAGGGTAAGGTTCGCCTCCGCGGTGTTGTACCTTGGGCAACTCGGATCATTTTCTGCAACGTACCTCTCCCTCCACACGTGATTAGCTCGTCCCTCCACTGGAACAAGCGCGTATGGTGTATCCTCCACCGGTCTCACATGTAGCTGACAGAGACGCGACATGGAGTCACATGCTGCCATCTGCCACATCTCCTCTGGTTGTCTCCCTTTCACCGTGACGGTGAATGGTACCCAACCCGTTTGTCACACCCGGTTTTTCCGAAGAACAACCGAGTGAATATCACATGTGTGCCAGGATCATTTCTCATACATGTGATGACAAATAGTGAAGCATCATTTATTACAAGCCAGGTGTCGAATATAAAATAAGTCTTACATAGCAAATGTCTCGATGGACAATAATAAGTTCATCACAAGTAAATAAACTAGCAGCAGAAAATTTATTCTTGTGGGCTCCGTCACAGACGTTGCCCGGGGGACTCCATGAACCTAGAAACCTTCTTCGGGTCCAAAGTCTTGATCATTATACACCACCTCATTATCTTGACCTGAGCAGCAATATAAACCAACAAATATGCAAGGTTGAGTACCGATGGTACTCAGCAAGTGTGGGAAAGTTATGTCATGCATGGCTAGAGCAAGGAGAGGTTGAACTCATGGTTAAAGCACTACGCAATTAATACCTATCACCTTAGCTTATTAAGCACCTACATTACTACACAGGTGAAATGGTCCCAAACTCCCATCCCATCATCATAATCAAATAACCATAACATCATTTCCAATGTTAAGCTCCCCGCTTAACATTCTTAACTTCCAAAAATCATCACTCCTCTAATCATGAATAAGTCCAAGCCGCTCTTGACCGTGAGCACGGCTGTCATGACAGTTTTGACTCTGCAGAGTTTGCACCACTGTACCCACATGTAGTGATTTCATCCCCCGTTGCTGGGTGGACTAAAAGAACCTCCATTATGCCAGTGGCCACGAACCACATTCACACTTCCCAGGTGTGTAGCGAGGAGATCACTACAAAGCCTTTACAAAGGGATTCCCGACGAGCATGGGCCCACTGAGGTTTCACCCCTAACAGCATACAAGAGGCTCCAACCCCGCTGCAGTGGCCCCCTCTTGAGCCTTGCGGTTCATATGGTAGTCCAGCTGACACCTATTCCCCGCACCATCCAACACACCCATACAACGCCGGGGATACACCTAATTAATTGGCCAAGCTGCCCCATCTCAGCATGTGATTGGCACGGTAAAGCCAGGTTACATGCTCCATGAACCGGTCCTTAGGATCCAGGCAAGTACTAAACACAAACCCGAGTCTCGTGCACCCAGCACCAACCAAAACATCCAACTTGCCTTGATCCCTACCTCTACATAACTCACAATATCTCATTCAAGAGTATGGTAATATAAACTGATGATCTCATATCCCAAATATCCCATTCTAAGCATGGCTAAGCATATGCATAATAATAAATGACATGATAAAATGAATCCCAACCCAAGCTACAAGGAAACAAGATAATGCAATTCTAGGGAAACTTCCTAGCATGGGTTTCATATTTCATTTGACAATGCAAATAATTCTATCTACAGACCCTAGCATAGGATCAAAGTGGTCAAGGACACTTGCCTCCTTCCTGCTGCTCTTGGAATGGGTAGTCCTGATCTTGGAAAGGAAGAACTTGCTCTGGATCAGGTTCTACTCATACCATCACACATAGCAAAAGAAAACAACAAGTCATAAGACATAGTTCACACTTCCACTTCATACAAACCACACATTCACATTTATGAAAGCCATTCACAATTCTATGTGTTGTGGTTACTCTATGTGTGTTGATTTTTGGCTTACATGCACTTTTAAACATGTGTATATGATTTCTACTTTTGTATTCACATTTATGTTTGCATACTATATATGAGTTTCCAATTTAAATAAATTCCTTACATTCAATTACTACACCCTTTTAGCTACCAAGTATGCATGAAAGGTATTTTCCTACTCCATATGTGTCTTCAGACCTTCTACCAACCCTAAACTGAATTCTTTGGATTTTAGAAACTTCACTTATCATTTTCTAGTTATTCATACCTAGCTTGCTATATTTTCAGATTTATTTCCTATGCCTAAATGTGAACTTTATTATGAAAATAGTAAGACACCTCATCTAAACAGAATAGGTTTTGGGTATAAAATATTAAATAATATATTTTTGAACTTCTCCTCTGATGTGAACTATTTTACATTTATTTTACTAATTTTCAGAATTATTCTCTACTTAAAAATATGTCCCTATATCTAATAAATGTGAATAATCAATTAAGCAGATTCATTTCAGCCAAAAATCTATTTTTATCTCACTCCAAAGTTTTCCATGTACTAGGAAAGTTTTTAATTTGAATTTGCAATGTATTTGTCCAATTTTATAAATTTTAAATACTAAACACATAGTCAAATTCGTAAATTTAATATCACATAGGGTTAAAAAGGTAAACTCACCCCACTACAGGATCTATTATATTATTTTAAGAATTTCCAGGGGTCTAACTACACATAACAGAGGGGTTTTCCTAATTTTTATTAAGTCCGGGAGCTAAAACTGATTTTTAAATGAATTTACATGATTTTCTGAAGTTCCAGGGGCTAGATCAGAAGTTTCTGGGGCTAGCTCGTATTTTCCGAGAACCCCAGGGGGTAGCGCGTAAGAATTCCGGCCTTTATAATGCAGGGCTGACGTGGACCGTCCGATTTAAAACAGACGGCTGAGATTATAACATCGAATCGGTACGCGGGGATTTAAACTCTACCGTGCGATTTAAAATAGACGGTGCACAAGCGGCCACGTCGCTCTGATCGAGCGCGGGCGGCGCTGCCCGGCGGCGGAAGGCGGCGATCTCGCCGGAGAGTTTCGGATCTTCGTCAATTCTTCCTAGAACTGTGATTTTATGGCATAGATCGGTAGAGGGGAGGTCGGGGATCTCACCTCGGGGTTTTTCTTGAGCTCGGAGGTCCTGAAAAGCAATCGGCGACGAGGTCCGTGGTGAATTCACGGCGAGGCTGCTGTGTTTGAACCGCAAATCACTGAGTTTTCTGCACCTGCAAGATTCCCCGGAGGCGGTGGATCAAGACCAGCGAGTTAGATCAGAATTCCCGAGCGTAGATCGAGCAGAATTCGCCGTAGAAGCTCGGTTTATCACCGGGAGGAAAGTCGGCGAATCGTGGGGAAAAACGGGATGACTCCGGGGTTTTTATAGATGGGGAAGGGCGCCGTTCGGTGGTGATCGAGTTTGCGTCGTCCACGAATGAAATTCGGCTGGGATACGCGATGATCCGGGGCGGTTTCGGTTCGGGGGTGAGAAGAGTCCGGCCGAGCGCGAGCGCGAGCGCGAGGAGGAAGAAAGGGTTGGCGGGCCCCGCGTGTCAGTGGGAAAGAGGGGAGGCGCGCGGCTGCGGGTGGTGCAGGGGTTAGTGGGCCGGCTGGTGGGTTTCGGCCCACTGGCCGGGGAGGTTTATTTTTTCCTTTTCTTTTTCCTTTTTCATTTCTGTTTTGAGTTTAATTTAAATTCCAATTTGAATTTTTGCAACACATGCAATATGTCCAAAAATTTTTAAATTCCCCTCTTAACAGGATTTTTGGGTGTTACAGCTCTACCCCCCGTAAAAGAAATCTCGTCCTCGAGATTGGTGTTTCTAAGAAAACAATTCCGGAAATTGTGCCTTAAGCTCATCTTCTCGCTCCCAGGTGGCTTCCTCTTCCGAGTGATGCTTCCACTGCACCTTGTACATCCGGATTCTTTTATTTCTTGTGAGGCGTTCCATTGTCTCCAAAATCTTGGATGGCTGCTCGGCATAAGACAGATCCTCAGCTACTTCAACCTCATTCATGGGTAGCATCTCTTCAGGTGTCCTCAAACATTTCTTGAGCTGTGACACATGGAATACATCGTGCACATCCGATAGGCGAGCCGGTAATTCTAGCTGATACGACACTTCGCCTTTCCTCTCCAGAACTTGGAAGGGTCCGATGTATCGAGGTGACAACTTCCCTTTCACCTTGAACCGACGAAGTCCTCGGATATGGGACACCTTGAGATAGACATAGTCTCCCACGTTGAAAACAAGCTCTCTTCTCCAAACATCGGCATAGCTCTTTTGTCGTGTCTGTGCTATTCTCAAGTTGTTGCGGATTTCCTGCACTTTCGCCTCGGCTTCTTGCAGTACCTCGGGTCCAAACACTTTACTTTCCCCTGTTTGGTTCCAAAATAGTGGAGTTCTGCACTTCCTCCCATACAAAGCTTCAAACGGTGACATCTTCATACTAGCCTGATAGCTGTTGTTATAGGAAAACTCCGCATACGGTAAGTTCTTATCCCAACTCCGATTGTTTTTTAGTGCACACGCTCTCAGCATATCCTCAAGAATCTGATTGGTCCTTTCCGTCTGCCCGTCAGTTTGGGGATGATAGGCAGAGCTGAAATTCAGATGGGTTCCCATGGTTTCATGCAACTTCTGCCAGAACCTTGAGGTGAACTGTGTCCCTCGATCCGACACAATCTTCTTTGGCACTCCATGGTAACACACGATCCTTGACATGTACAACTCCGCCAATTTGGATCCGCTGTAGCTTTCTTTCACGGGGATGAAATGAGCTACCTTGGTTAGCCTGTCGATGATGACCCATATTGAATCATATCCTGATTGGGTCCTATGCAATCCCACTACGAAATCCATGCCAATTTCTTCCCATTTCCATTCAGGCACTTTGAGTGGTTGCAATAATCCCGCGGGTCGTTGATGTTCTGCTTTCACCAACTGACATGTGTCACATAGGGCAACATGTTCCGCGACATCTCGCTTCATGCCATACCACCAATACCTGCTCTTGAGGTCCTGGTACATCTTCGTACTCCCAGGATGGATGGAATAGTTGGAATCGTGAGCCTCCATCAAAATGAATTCACGAATCTCCTTTACTTCAGGCACACAGATTCTTTTCCCGTGCCACACCGTACCTTTTTCATACCCTCTGAAACCAGGAGCTTTATTTTCCTTGATGAGTTGCCTGATCTCTTGTATCTTCTCGTCATTCTTTTGACCCTCGCGTATGTCTCGCTCTAGTGTGGAGTCCACTTCCATGGTGATGGCTTCACCACTATTCACCAGGCATAAATTGAGTCTTATAATCTCGTCCTTCAACTCTGCAGGTATGTCCTTCAAGCTCAACTTATTGACCTGCACTTTCCGACTTATAGCATCTTCCACGACGTTTGCTTTCCCAGGATGATAGTTGATTCCCACATCAAAGTCATTGATTAGCTCTAACCATCTCCTTTGTCTGAGGTTGAGATCTGGCTGTGTGAAAATGTACTTTAAACTCTTATGATCCGTATATATTTCTGTCATCTTCCCCATCAAGTAATGCCGCCAAATTTTCAACGCGTGTACCACTGCGGCTAGTTCTAGGTCATGAGTAGGATAGTTTTTCTCGTGCTTCCGGAGCTGCCGGGATGCATAAGCCACGACATGCCCTTCTTGCATGAGAACACATCCCAACCCGTTTCTAGAGGCATCGCAATACACCGTAAAGTTCTTCTGCATATCTGGCATAACTAGCACTGGGACTGTTGTCAATCTTTTCTTTAACTCCCGAAAACTCGTCTCGCACTGCGGCGTCCATGTGAATGTGATTCCCTTCTCCAACAGTTTGGTGAGGGGTTTCGAGATCTTGGAGAAACCTTTGATAAACCATCGATAATACCCAGCCAATCCCAAGAAGCTTCGAACTTCCCCGACATTTTCAGGGGTCTTCCACTTCTGTATATCCTCGATTTTGGCGGGATCTACGGAGATTCCTCCCTCCGAGATTATATGTCCTAAGAAGGGAACCCTCTTCAGCCAAAACTCACACTTGCTCAACTTGGCATATAGTTGGTGTTCTCTCAGCCTCTGCAACACCAACCTTAGATGTTTCTCATGTTCTTCTTCATCTTTGGAGAAGACGAGAATGTCATCTATGAAAACCACCACAAATTTGTCTAGATATTCCATGAATACCTTGTTCATGAGATACATGAAGTATGCCGGGGCATTAGTTAGCCCGAAAGGCATAACAGTGTATTCATACAGTCAGTACCGAGATACGAAAGTTGTCTTGGGAATATCAGATTGCCTTATCTTAAGTTGGTGGTATCCCGACCTGAGATCAGTTTTCGAGAACACACAAGCTCCCCTCAACTGATCAAACAAGTCTTCAATGCGGGGTAATGGGTACTTATTCTTGATGGTTACCTCATTCAAGGCACGGTAGTCCACGCATAACCTCTGGGTTCCGTCCTTCTTGGGCACAAATATGACTGCAGCTCCCCATGGTGAGGAACTAGGATGAATATACCCTTCTCCGTCAATTCTCTCAAATGATCCTTGAGTTCCCCCAGCTGCTTGGAGTCCATCCGATAAGGTCTCTTGTATATCGGAGTTGTTCCAGGCACTAGCTCAATTGCGAATTCCACTTCACGATCGGGAGACATACCTGGCAACTCCTCCAGAAAAACATCGGGATATTCCCTGATGGTCCTGATCTCCTCCACTTTCACCTCAACTTGATTTATTTTAACGTCCCTTCTAGGCTCTTGTATTGTTATAAACTTTACTTTTGTGCCACTAGGGTGCGTTAGTTCCACCGTTCTGGTCAAACAATGGATGATTCCCTTATGTTTGGTCAACCAGTCCATGCCCAAAATAATATCAATCCCTTGGGAATCTATCACTATGAGGTTGGCAGTAAATACCACCCCATTAATGTCTAGATTCATCTTGGGACACACTTGTCTTGTCCTTATTTCTCCACCTGGAGAGTTTACTGCTAGCATATGGTTCATTTGTGTTGTTGCTAGATCATGCTTCTTAACAAACCCTTGAGCAATGAACGAGTGGGTAGCACCAGAATCAAAGAGCAGGGTTGCAATGTGTAAATTGGCAGGAAACTTACCAACTACCACGTCAGGTGCCTCTTGTGCTTCCTCCATGGTCACGTGGTTCACCCGTCCTCGCATTACATTCTGCGGTTGCGGCTGCGCGGGCTTCTTCTTTGGGCACTTATGGGCGTAGTTGCCCACTTCACCACAGTTAAAACATTGCACTCCAACCTTAGGAGCCTGGCCTTTGTTGTCTTGGGGTTGGTTTGGGGGTCCTTGCACTGCTGGTCGAGGTTGATATGTAGGGCGAGGCTGCTGTACAAACTGACGTTGTGGTGGTGCTGGTGCTGCCGGAGGCCTGAAGTTCGGGTTGTACCCTCTCGGAGCTGAGTAGGGTACTGCAGCACGCCTCGTCTGCCCTGCGGTTTGCTGCATCAGACGTGGGCGGGTGTTGCTACCCGAGGCATGATGTGACCATCCGGCCTTCCTCTTGTTCTCATTTTCCAAGGCCTTCAGCTTCCTTTCTACCACAAACGCTCTGTCCACCATCTTTTGGAAGCTTTCATACTCATTGGAGGACATTGCACACTGCATTTATGCGGTAAGTCCTTCCACGAAACAATCCTGTTTCTGCTCATCAGTCTCTATGTCCCGTGGGGCATAACGGGAGAGTTGAGTAAATTTAGTGAGGTATTCCCTCACAGTCATGTTACCTTGCTGCAACCCCAAAAACTCCTTCCTCTTGTTTTTGAGTTCACCCCTTGGTATGTAATGGTTGCGGAAGCTACGCTTGAACTCTTCCCAAGTGATTTTCTCAAGGTCATGATGGGCGGCCACGTAGGTGGTCCACCAATCAGCAGCAGGTCCATGCAATTGATGAGAGGCAAACAGCACCTTCTCATACCCTTGGCACTGTATGATCCTCATCTTGCATTCAATGGTCTTTAGCCAATCATCTGCCTCCAGAGGTTCAGCAGCACTTGCAAACTTTGGAGGTTGAGTTCCTAGAAACTCACTCAACCTTGGTTGGCGTGGTGCAGCTTGTGGAGGTGGACCTTGATGCAAGTTGGCCACCACTTGAGTCAAGTTCTGGATGAGCTGATTTTGATTCTCAAGCATTTGGTGGAGGGGATCAACTCCTTCACGGCGACCACCCCTGTCTTGGCCTCCAGAAAGATGAGGGTTGCAGGCCTCATCGTTGTTGTTGGCGGGGTTGGCAGCACGACCTTTTCCTCTTCCGGCCATCTAGCATGATCAACCAAATGTTAATTTAAAGTATTACGTATTATCTCACTACTTTCACTTGCTTGTACTTTGAAGTGTTGAAGCTTTGTTATACTTTTCTGAGGGTTCATATCTCACACAAAAATAAATGCACTATTATTTCATGTGGGTTCACACACCAAAGCAAAACAATCTGAAGACGAGGCTGTGGACAATTGCTCATGGCTTCCACAACTCACGTCACACACCAAGCATTAACACACCATTAACTAACGTAACGACTCGACTATTCGACATTTTGCTAACTAAGGGAAAAACTCCACACTACTCGTATCACTGAGCTGGCTCCTCGGGATCTTCCTCATTATTGCGGCTGCCTTCTGACTCCGCTTTGGGTGGGGAGGCTGCGGGTGGAGAAGTGCGACGACGCCTGATCGCCCGACGATCTGGGGAGTCAGGAGTCCATGTATCATTCACGGTGACACACAGTTCATTCTCATCTCCTCTTTTTCTCGCCCTCAAGCAGGCTCGCAGCAACGCCTCCGTTTCCTTCAGGGTGTCCCGAACATCCTGAAGCTCTTGCAGACACTCCTGCAGTCGAGTGCTGAGCATAGAAGCATCCTCCAAGCACAAGTCCATGTGCTCATGGGAAGTCCCTTGCTGCACTGGCGGGTACTTATACTCCGTTGTACCACTCTCGCGCTGGAGGACATACATGTACTTAGTCCTGTCCAGGTGTCGACGATAGATGTGACTCTGGCAGGTGATTGCCTCCCAGGTGACATCCTTCTCCGCATCGACCTGTGTCGCTCGACAAGCTGGAGAGCGGTGGATCTTGAGCAGCTGATTTTCCTGGATAATCCTCATCTCTGAACTCCATTCTTCCCTCTTCTCACGGATGGTCCTGGTGGAGCTATAGTGTATGATTAGCTTGCCCGTATTGCCGGCGGCTTGGAGCATACATCGAAGACGGCGCAACAAGCCTCCTACTGCCAATCCATAGGAAAGGTACGTCACCGGACGGCTCTCCTCTCTTTGGGCAAGGGCTACTACGGGAACTCTCCCTCCTGTGGACTTGCGAGCGGTGCGAATCATGCGAACTATCTAAAACAGAAAGCATTTAAACTTAGGTTAGATAAACTTTTAAACAAAAATCCTATTTTGAATGAAAGTTGGGGTAAGATGAAGAAAGTGACTCCATTAAATAACACTTTTCAACACACACCTTGTAAATAGTTTTTAAGAAAATAGGGCCCTTAAATACGTCCATTTCTACCTAGGTCCACGTTCCTACGGGCAACCTTGGCTCTGATACCACTTCTGTCACACCCGGTTTTTCCGAAGAACAACCGAGTGAATATCACATGTGTGCCAGGATCATTTCTCATACATGTGATGACAAATAGTGAAGCATCATTTATTACAAGCCAGGTGTCGAATATAAAATATGTCTTACATAGCAAATGTCTCGATGGACAATAATAAGTTCATCACAAGTAAATAAACTAGCAGCGGAAAATTTATTCTTGTGGGCTCCGTCACAGGCGTTGCCTGGGGGACTCCATGAACCTAGAAACCTTCTTCGGGTCCAAAGTCTTGATCATTATACACCACCTCATTATCTTGACCTGAGCAGCAATATAAACCAACAAATATACAAGGTTGAGTACCGATGGTACTCAGCAAGCGTGGGAAAGTTATGTCATGCATGGCTAGAGCAAGGAGAGGTTGAACTCATGGTTAAAGCACTACGCAATTAATACCTATCACCTTAGCTTATTAAGCACCTACATTACTACACAGGTGAAATGGTCCCAAACTCCCATCCCATCATCATAATCAAATAACCATAACATCATTTCCAATGTTAAGCTCCCCGCTTAACATTCTTAACTTCCAAAAACCATCACTCCTCTAATCATGAATAAGTCTAAGCCGCTCTTGACCGTGAGCACGGCTGTCAATGACAGTTTTGACTCTGCAGAGTTTGCACCACTGTAGCCACATGTAGTGATTTCATCCCCCGTTGCCGGGTGGACTAAAAGAACCTCCATTATGCCAGTGGCCACGAACCACATTCACACTTCCCAGGTGTGTAGCCAGGAGATCACTACAAAGCCTTTACAAAGGTATTCCCGACGAGTGTGGGCCCACTGAGGTTTCACCCCTAACAGCATACAAGAGGCTCCAACCCCGCTGCAGTGGCTCCCTCTTGAGCCTTGCGGTTCATATGGTAGTCCAGCTGACACCTATTCCCCGCACCATCCAACACACCCATACAACGCCGGGGATAAACCTAATTAATTGGCCAAGCTGCCCCATCTCAGCATGTGGTTGGCACGGTAAAGCCAGGTTACATGCTCCATGAACCGGTCCTTAGTATCCAGGCAAGTACTAAACACAAACCCGAGTCTCGTGCACCCAGCACCAACCAAAACATCCAACTTGCCTTGATCCCTACCTCTACATAACTCAAAATATCTCATTCAAGAGTATGGTAATATAAACTGATGATCTCATATCCCAAATATCCCATTCTAAGCATGGCTAAGCATATGCATAATAATAAATGACATGATAAAATGAATCCCAACCCAAGCTACAAGGAAACAAGATAATGCAATTCTAGGGAAACTTCCTAGCATGGGTTTCATATTTCATTTGACAATGCAAATAATTCTATCTACACACCCTAGCATAGGATCAAAGTGGTCAAGGACACTTGCCTCCTTCCTGCTGCTCTTGGAATGGGTAGTCCTGATCTTGGAAAGGAAGAACTTGCTCTGGAGCAGGTTCTACTCATACCATCACACAGAGCAAAAGAAAACAACAAGTCATAAGACATAGTTCACACTTCCACTTCATACAAACCACACATTCACATTTATGAAAGTCATTCACAATTCTATGTGTTGTGGTTACTCTATGTGTGTTGATTTTTGGCTCACATGCACTTTTAAACATGTGTATATGATTTCTACTTTTGTATTCACATTTATGTTTGCGTACTATATATGAGTTTCCAATTTAAATAAATTCCTTACATTCAATTACTACACCCTTTTAGCTACCAAGTATGCATGAAAGGTATTTTCCTACTCCATATGTGTCTTCAGACCTTCTACCAAACCTAAACTGAATTCTTTGGATTTTAGAAACTTCACTTATCATTTTCTTGTTATTCATACCTAGCTTGCTATATTTTCAGATTTATTTCCTATGCCTAAATATGAACTTTATTATGAAAATAGTAAGACACCTCATCTAAACAGAATAGGTTTTGGGTCTAAAATATTAAATAATATATTTTTGAACTTCTCCTCTGATGTGAACTATTTTACATTTATTTTACTAATTTTCAGAATTATTCTCTACTTAAAAATATGTCCCTATATCTAATAAATGTGAATAATCAATTAAACAGATTCATTTCAGCCAAAAATCTATTTTTATCTCACTCCAAAGTTTTCCAAGTACTAGGAAAGTTTTTAATTTGAATTTGCAATGTATTTGTCCAATCTTTTAAATTTTAAATACTAAACACATAGTCAAATTCCTAAATTTAATATCACATAGGGTTAAAAAGGTAAACTCACCCCACTACAGGGTCTATTATATTATTTTAAGAATTTCCAGGGGTCTAACTACACATAACAGATGGGTTTTCCTAATTTTTATTAAGTCCAGGGGCTAAAACTGATTTTTAAATGAATTTACATGATTTTCTGAAGTTCCAGGGGCTAGATCAGAAGTTTCTGAGGCTAGCTCGTATTTTCCGAGAACCCCAGGGGGTAGCGCGTAAGAATTCCAGCCTTTATAACGCGGGGCTGACATGGACCGTCCGATTTAAAACAGACGACTGAGATTATAACATCGAACCGGTACGCGGGGATTTAAACTCTACCGTGCGATTTAAAATAGACGGCGCACAAGCGGCCACGTCGCTCTGATCGAGCGTGGGCGGCGCTGCCCGGCGGTGCACGGCGGCGGAAGGCGGCGATCTCGCCGGAGAGTTTCAGATCTTCGTCAATTCTTCCTAGAACTGTGATTTTATGGCATAGATCGGTAGAGGGGAGGTCGGGGATCTCACCTCGGGGGTTTTCTTGAGCTCGGAGGTCCTGAAAAGCGATCGGCGACGAGGTCCAAGGTGAATTCACGGCGAGGCTCGTCGGCGCTGTGTTTGAACCGCAAATCACTGAGTTTTCTGCACCTGCAAGGTTCCCCGGAGGCGGTGGATCAAGACCAGCGAGTTAGATCAGAATTCCCGAGCGTAGATCGAGCAGAATTCGCCGGAGAAGCTCGGTTTCTCACCGGGAGGAAATTCGGCGAAACGTGGGAAAAAACGGGACGATGCCGAGGTTTTTATAGACGGGGAAGGGCGGCGTTCGGTTGTGATCGAGTTTGCGTCGTCCACGAACGAAATTCGGCTGGGATACGCGAGGATCCGGGGCGGTTTCGATTCGGGGGTGGGAAGAGTCCGGCCGAGCGCGGGCGCGAGCGCGAGGAGGAAGAAAGGGTTGGCAGGCCCCGCGTGTCAGTGGAAAGAGGGGGGGGGGGCGCCGCGGGGGTTAGTGGGCCGGCTGGTGGGTTTCGGCCCACTGGCCGGGGAGGTTTATTTTTTCCTTTTCTTTTTTCTTTTTCATTTCTGTTTTGAGTTTAATTTGAATTCCAGTTTGAATTTGAATTTTTGCAACACATGCAATACATCCAAAAATTTTTAAATTCCCCTCTTAACAGGATTTTGGGGTGTTACACCGTTGGTGTAGCTCCTGCTGGAACTTCGACATGGACGGTCCATGTCTTTTTCACCTCCTCGCCTTCTTCCATGGCGAGGTAACGCGGCATCTCCATGTACCCGAAACATTGAATCATCAGGTTCAACAATTCCGGATAACCGCTGCATTGAGAACAGTGGGATACCACCCACCTGTTCTCCAATTATTTATCCTCTGTCATCTGTAAAAACATATTTGAAAAAGGTCAAATATTTATTTAAATGGTAAATCATTGAGTTATAACATAAAACATGTCATTGAACCCATAAAACATGGAAACACAAATCAAACTGAGTACAAATTTGATTGCTGGTCTGCTGCCCAAACTGGGAGCCCTGACCAGTTTCCCTTTTAACCTGATTTAGACCCTGCTAAAAGCAAAACCAGTTCTGGAGCTAAATATAAAAGTTAAAGTTAACTTCAATAGCTTTCCAGAATGTATTTGTTTGCCCTAAGATCAGTCCTGTTTCAAAAGTTATGAGATGTCAACGCAAACAGCTTGAAATGACCGGCAGCCTCTCAGCCACCGGAACACATCTCACCGAAGACACGTGTGTGCACCGTGTTTCCTGTATCTGACAGTTTCACACCCGTCAGCCAACAGCTTGACATGACCAGCAGCCTCTCAGCCGCCAGAACACAGGATTTCTGGAGAAAATTGGACAGCACCTCACTGCTTGAGGTACTGATTTGATCAAAGAATTCCATTTAATTGTACCTTGAATATGACAAAACTTTCTGTTACAAAGTTATAACCTATCTCATGAAATTCTCATAACTACCTTATTTTCTTTTTTTTGGATTTTATGCAGTAAGTTATGCTCATTTTACAGAGAGTTACAGAGAGTATTTGCTCTGCCCTGTTTTCTGAACAGTTTCAGCTATACTGCATTTTTCGACTAGTTAAGGGGGGAAACACCTCTGGACATCAATAGAAAAGTTGTAAAGATATTCCAAAGCTTTCAAGAAATATATCATATGACCCAAACATCAAAAGAACTCGACCTCTAACCTCTGTATAATTTCAGCATTATTTCAGTTGAAAACTTGCTTACTTTGAACATCCTGATTAAGGAAAGGAGTTAAGTCAAAGTTTTAGTTCTATATAACAAAACCTTCAAGTTTTACAATGATTTTGATCAGTTAGTGGAGTGTTATGTCGAAGCGTCACCCAATTCATGCCGGTACTATGTTCCTCACAAGAAAACCTATATCGGACTTAGCCGGCTTCGTTAATTCAGTGGCACTAAACGCCTCTCGCACACGTGTGCTACTCCTCTACTGATCCGTGGTTAGACTACCTGCAATTAAACCACACAATCTTAAGGTTCGGCTGCACACCGAACCCGGTACCAATACAGTCTGTGAGGACCCTGCCATCCCGATCACTCACGGGGATGGGACACCTCACCCGGGAATCGCATTGGGTGGTGCCCTGCGATGCGGCACCCAACAGCACACATAATAAAGCATCATATTACATAAAACAAGCGGAAGCTTACAAAGTGTTGATTTTACAAATACTTCTCAAAATAAACTACAGCGGAAGACTATTACAACTCACGTCTCATACCTATGCTAAGCAACAGAGAAGGTGTCCAGCCCGCAGACCCTTCTCGCTAGCAACACTGTCATAATAGCAGCGGCAGGGGTTACCATGAGTTCACCACTCGGGGAGTTCCGAGTCTCATCGGATACCCATACATCTTAGCGTACAGTTATTACCTGCAAAACAACTTGTGCAGTATCTGTGAGCACAAAGCTCAGCAAGACTGACCCGTCACCCTAGTCATGAAACTCTACATGATGAAAATAGAGGGCTAATTATAGCAGTTTGCACAAACGATCAACTTGAGCTAAAGGAGGGTCCTTACCTCAAGTTTTAATCAACTTTTATAGACCTCACGCAACTTACATCGAGACTCCACAATCAAACAAGAAACACTTCATTTCGATGTCACTTGCCCGAGGTGAAAGTAACTTTAGTGAGCTACCCTAGACTCATACAGACCTTGCGCCATTACCGTCGAGACTCCACAATCAAACAAGAAACGCTTTGCCTCGATGCTACTAGCCCAAGGTGGAATGTAAATTTAGTGAAGTATTGATCTTTCCTCATCTCCGTTATGAGGATTACTCACGAAGCATATTAAACGTTTCCCAGTTTATTACTACGTCACGACGCAGAGAATAAGTATGCTCACTACCGCGAGCGACGGTGATTGCAATCAAAAACACCCGGCTGACACGACACGTATGCCCGTACTCGATGTTGCACACAGCAACCGTCACTGACGTCGTACGTAGCAACCTTTCACACGACACCCAAATGTCGAACCGGTCCCACCGACTGGGATTAATTCTCTCTACGGCAAATCCTCGTAGAGCAGACTTCTCTATCCTTTCAGCATCGGCATCAGACGGTGAGGTATGCCTCGACACCCAGGTTAACATGTTACATCGGTTTCCTGGGTTCCATATAGACAGTATGCATCCGGTACACAACTCAAACTTGCCCAACGGGCCGCACACGAGAACGGGCCTTAATCGACTCAGACATAGACTAGGCTCACAGGACCACGTCCTTGACCTTCCGTCCACTGCCCGGTCTCCATTGCCAACTATGAGGATCAATTCCCAACTCTTCCGATTGATCCCCCTAAATCCCTGTTCACGAGTAGGAATCTGCCCACTCGAGGTTTGCTTCTTTTAATCCACTTTTGTTGAGATCAGCAGTTATAATTAATTGATAACATATCCTACATTAGAACTCCAGGGTTTTCTGGGTCATGCATTTGGAGTTTCATACCATCTAGACGTAATGCAAAAAATATAATGCTAGACGTATGAAGTGAATACAAATAAAAACTTGTAAATTTGATGCAAACCGGGGCTTGCCTTTGTTTTGCAGGGGCTAATATATATAACTCAGTTAGTGAAGATCACTTGAGGCTTGATCAACTGCTTTCCTCCTTCCTTGATTTCTACCCCGATGACTCCAACTCCTCCACGTAGATACTACACGTGATGAATATGCATATATGTTTAATTGTAAAACTTTGCTACAAGTTCTAACAACAAGTTTCAAAACTGGAACTCGGTTCAAGAATTTAAAATGACACTGGTGCTAAGGTTTTGGGTTTGGATCTAAGCATATGATTAGTGCTAAGTGGTTTCCCCGTCATCTATATTGATCACCTTAACAGGTTAAAGAGAACAGGGGTGATCTAAAGCTCCAATGGGGCTGAGGATTTTCATGTGAGTTCCTTGTCACAAGAAAACACTCTGGACCAAAAATTAGCACTTTTTATTGAGTGGTTTGTTCAGATTAATTTTCTAAGCAATTGAGCAAAGAAAAATAAATTCTGAGATCACACCCATGTTCATGCCAAACTTAGTGAACTACAATTTCAATTATAGCTCATAGAGTTTGCATGAATTTTCCTAGCATTTTAGGAGCTAAGATTTGCCCAGAACTGAATTTCCAAGTTTTGGGAATTCTCTGAAAATGTTTCTGTATTCAATTGAACACAGCATCTTCAAATCTGAATTGCCCTGAACAAATCAACTCCAATTGAGCTGAAACTTTTACAGGGATTCACTAACACCCTACGGACTATTCTGGAGAAATTGGAGGATTTTTGGATGAACCAAACTCCCTCTAAAATTCTTTTGCTGAAAAGCTTTAAAGAATTTTCCAGAATTATTTATTGAGTTCCATACAAATTGGGTTGTATATTTGGACATATCTATTAAATATGAATCCAACCCAATTTGAATCACTAAATTTGGAGCTTCCTAGCAAAAGTTATAAGGGTTCTAAAGTTTGGGGGAAATCTGAATTTGAATTCTGTTCTATTTTCTAATTTTCAGAGACATAAGAAATTAACACCACATTTGGCCAAGAAAATGAGGTCCAATGATTCTGAAAATTGTACCAGAGTTCAAGTACTTTTGGAAGAATCTTCTGACCAAATTTGGGGATTTTCCAATACACAGAACTCCTGGAAAAATTCTTACAAGATTTTCCTTATATGAATTAATAAGCCAAAACCATGGATTTTCATAAATATTGGGCTGTGCCCCTGGATAGTACTATTTGAGAGGAATCCAAAAAAATTTATCTCACTATTTTTGGAACTTTCTACACGGAGTTATGCATTTTCCAAGTTTGAACAACTCTCTGTTTGATTTTAAACAGAACAGTCACACGTGGAGCCCACGGGTCAGGTGCTCTTCAACCTCCCGCCAGAGCCCGCGGGTGCACACCGGCAGAAAACTTGGCATGGCTCGTTCTACTTTATTTCTCCACCAAATGAGCTCCGGTTTCGCCCTACATGCTCCTGGGAACGTGGCGCAGCTGCCGGGCAAGGTTTCCCCGCGTGAAAACGGCTGTAGGTGGGTCGGCACCGGCGGGGCGGCTCGGGAGCTCGACATGGACGCGTTCCAGCGTGTCCAAGGCATCTCCCGGCGAGCTAGGATGTCCTACAGCATCCCTATGGGTCTAGGAACATGGAACGGAGATCAAATCGTGCAGAACATAGCTGCAAACTAGTCGTCACCGTGGACCGTGGCAGTTTTGGCCGCCGGCGATGATTTCTCGTCGCCCGGGGCATAGGAGGGTCGGTTTTCTTTGGTTTTCAGCGGGGGAGGGCGCTAGGGCATCTACTTGCTGTGTTTTGAATTGTAGGAGGTATGATCAATCGGTTTGAGAGAATTTCACGAATTAAACACGGTCTGTTCTATACGTGCGCCGGTGCCAAAAATCAAATTCCGGCGAGCCGGCGTCAGGGGAGAGCAGGGGGACGACGGGATGAGGATCAGTACCTCCTGGCGCACCTCTGTGGCCTCTTGAGCACGCTGGAGAAGCGCTGGACTGGTCGGGAGATGATCAGCAATGGAGGCGTCGTGGCTCTGGTTTGGCCGGAAGAAAAACTGGCTCAGTCATAGCAGAGGAAGGCCGGAGGTGAGCTGGGGATCGGTGTAACGCGTTGAGGAGAGAACGGTGCAGCTCCTGGGCGGTTCCCCCTGGCACCAACGTGGCTGTAGGTTGATCGGCGCTGCAGGGCAGAGAAGAGACGACGCCTGTTTCTGTTTTCGGCTGAGAGCGCGAGAAGGCTTCGTCTGCTGTGGATTTGCTCGTACTGAGGGAGTGGATCACGTTGAAAACACAGGAGCCATTCACAGGACGCCAGCAACCGGAGGAGGGGAGCAGGAGGTGGCCGATCGATCTCGGTGGCGCCTGGGTACAGAACCCCCGTGGATGAGAAGAACAGAGAATTGCTTAGGGGTTAAGACACACCTTTCAGCTCAATGACATGTGGGCCCCACCACAGCTCCCTCTTATCCCCTCTCATTCTTCTCACAAATATCTCCACAGTTTACAAATGATCCATCCAACTGTTTGAAGTTGCAAATTGAGTTGCATTCGGAGAGTTGGGCAAATTTCATCCAAATTTAAATGTGTATTTGAATTCTTGGCCAATTTAAGTCCTTTTGGGAGAAATGGATAGCAAATCTTTTCAAAAATTGATGAAACTTTGCCTACCCCCTAATTTGGACCTAAGGAATCCAAATGTGAACTCTGATCATTGATTTGGATGCTGCAAATGAGGTTTTTAATACAACAGTTTGGAAACCCTTGCATTACTCTCATTTGAATTTTTGAGTGGAATAATTTGTTCTCAAAATCTGACTTTAGCTTCCTCCCACATATGGGAACTTTCCAACTTGATTTTAGATCCCACTTGGGTTCCAAGTCTTCAAATAAATATTTGAACTTGGGTGAAGAAAGCTCTCATGTGTATTATCACATGTGAAAAGAAAAGTTTTAACAAGTCCCATTTTTCATACATGTGAAACCAACTTTGTGCAAACAAGAGTTTCTTTGTATGCATATTTTGGGACCTTTACAATCCTACCCCCTTAAAAGAATCTCGTCCCGAATTTATAAGGTAAAAACGAGAGGGAGGATGGTGAAAAATTATAGGTTGTGCGACGTCAAGGGTTGGGATGATTGACACGAAGAAATCCTTCGCTCTCCCATGTCGCTTCAACCTTGGAGTAAGCACTCCCTAAAACTTTATAGAACCACAACGTATGGTCACGTGTGGTTCGGTCCATTATATCGATGATCTGAGCCAGTCCCTCCTGATGTGTGAGATCTGGCTTCAGTCCTTCGATATTCCCAGCTGAATGGTGATTGAACACTTGAGGCACTTCCTCAGCTGAGAAATGTGGAAGATGTCATACACACCGGTGATACTTCCAGCCGGTATGCAACGGGTCCACATCTTTCCATAACCTGGAATGGACCAACGAATCGAGATGGATAGAAACTATGACAAGTGAGCCTCGTCAACAATCTTTCTCCCTCGACCCTAATTTACGGGGTACGACGATTCTGTTCTTAAACTGCAGGACGCCGTCTCCGCCTTTAAGGCATTATTTCAGTTTCCCCACTGTCTATACATCTCCGCAAAGGTGACATGCCCTTGTCACGTTTCTGGACTCCCACTCTTTCTTCACGGATGGTGGGGATAAAAGCTAAATTGTAGAGAGCTCTAGGGTGAACCATACGTAATGGTGGCTCGCTCTCTTCCAATGGGTGATGGTTGGATTACGAACGTGTGACTTGCGACTCCCGCATTTGCCCACGTTATCCTTGCCGAGGTGATAATGGATCTCTATTTTCTAATCCTTTATCAACTCCAACCATCTTTTCTGCCTCATGCTACACTCCTTCTGAGTGAATATGTACTTGAGGCTCTTGTGATTGATATATGAAATGCACGAGGTTACCGAGTAGGTAGTGCCTCCACATTTTGAGTACGAGTACCACGACAGTGAGTCCTAAGTCATGAGTCAGATAGTGTTGTTCATGATTCCTAATTTGCCGTGATCCATATACGACCACCCTTTGGTCTTGCATCAGCACACATCCTAGCCCAAAGCCGGATGCATCGCAGTACACAACGAACGGTTTTGTTGTGTTTGGCTGCGCCAAAACCGGTGCTGATGTTAAGTGTTTTATTAATGCCTTGAACGCTGCTTTACTTACTGGACCCCAAACATCTTTGGTAGTCTTCTTCAGCAGCTCTGTCCTATGCTTGGCAATCTTCGAGAAGTTTGAAATGAACCTCTGATAATATCCCGCGAGTCCGAGGAAACTCCGTACCTCGTGAGCAGTCCTCGAGGATTTCCAATGCAGCACATGTGCGATATTACTCGGGCTTACAGCGATGCCCTTCGCTGAGATGATATGCCCGAGACAAAGTACTTGTGATATCTAAAATTCGCACTTGCTGAATTTCACATACAGCTTGTGATCCCGCAGCCGTTGCAAGACTATAGGCAGGTGCCTCTCGCGTTCCTCCTCCGACTTGGAATAAACCAGTAGGTCGTCGATGAAGACCACGACAACATATCCAGCTCCGGCATGAATACCGAGTTCCTTAAGTACATGGACTGAGCTGGAGTGTTGGTAAGGCCAAGGAATATGACAGGTACTCATAAACTCCGTACCTTATCGAAAAAATGTCTCCAGAATAGCCTCGGCCCGTATCTCAATCTGATGGTACCCTGATCCTAAGTCCATCTTGGAAAAGAAACTTGCTTTGACCAACTGATCAAGCAATATGTCGATCTGTGGTAACGGGTACATGTCCTTGATTGTCACAATGTTAAGCAGACGAAAATTAACACTAAGCCATAGTGTCTCATCCTTCTTCCTACTACACAGCGCAGAGCAACCCCAAGATCATGAGCTTGGTCGTATAACTCATTCACTCATGAGCTCACTTAGTTGCTCCTTCAACCGTTCTCTTTGCTGTGAAGAACAGACTCTTCTGTTCTAACCTAGATTTTGATCCATTTAGAAGCATTTTCATAACACATTTGAATACCAAAGTTAAAGTTAACTTTAATATCTTTCCAACGAGTATCCAAATGGCTCCATATCATTTCTGGATCAGAAGTTATGATTGCCCAAAGTTGACAGAATTTCTGCATAAAATTTGCCAGCATCTCCTTTGTATGTGGCTGACTTTATCACTGTTGTATATGAAAATACAACAAGAATCTGAACAACCTTTGAACTACAACAATGTTGCATATCTCATAACCTTTCCAACGGTGTATCACAGGCTCCCTAGGGATTTTTCTACAGGAAGTTATGGCTTAAAAACAGAAAGGTCCAGAGAGGTTTTGCTACTGTCCTGGTTCTGAACAGTTTGCCTTCAACTGGACTTTTCACCAACGTAACTTATGATTTTGCTCTGGAGGTCTGCAAGAGAGTTGTAGAGCACTTGAAAATATTTCCAGAACTGTATCAAAAAACTTATTTGGTTAAAGCTACTCAGAGTTATGCTCTGTTAAAGTCCAGCAAAAATTTCTGCCAGAAACAGAGCACTCTGTTTTTGAAATCTTTGAAACCTAAACCTTCTCTTATTTGAATCTTAGCTCAAAATAAGAGTTCAGTGACTAATAATTATTTCAAACTTCCATTTTTAGTTGAAAGTTAGCTCATGAATCATTTCTTCATAGGGAAGAGGATTATTAGTGTAGTACGGTGTCGATGCACCGTAAGAAGCATGTCGGTACTACGTAGCCTCACCAAAGAAAATCCTAATCCGGATTATACCGGCATATACGTTTTATCAGTGGCACTAGACGGTCTCTCACACACTGTACTACACGGGATACGTACGTGGTTAGTACCTGCAGAAGATCACTCAATAGTGGTGCACTCAAAGTTTTTCTCATTTCAGGCAGTTCTATAACTGAAAGTAAATACAAACGCCCGTATCATTGTCATACGGACGTCCTTGAGTTAAGTCACGTCTCAAGGTACGTGATCGTGTTTCAACACCACACGACGGGGAACCCGAGTAGGTCATGAACGGGTCATCACGGTTGGGAATGTTATCAACCCAACAGATACCACCTACTGCCCTGCAGGGCACGCCGATGGCAAGCGCTGCGTATGTCCTCCTGGGCTATTTCCAGCAGACCATACTATCGCGTTACTGACCACAGGATGGGGTCTCCACTTACTTGCCTAATGCATGCTAGGGATCAGCGTTTCATATGAACTCAGGAACATAAAGAGTCCAAGAGTTCATATTAACGTCTCACACCAAGCTGTGAGACCTTTCCCTGAACCACTTTCCTCGTCAGGGGAGCTAACCGAAATTGATCCGCTTTCGGTGGCGTTCCTTACCATGCTTACCTGAACGTAGGTGCGTCGTTACATAATTAAAATTTCAGAATTATAACAAGTATGTTAGTACTGCCACTTTAAGTAACTATACTACTATAGTCCTTATGTGGGCCTAATATCGTTTCCTCACCGTATCCTAAGTTTTTGTAGTAATACGATCATTATTCAGTGCGCTATTACCAATGCGGCTCTAATACCATGCTGTGAGGACCCCGCCATCCCGATCACTCACGGGGATGGGACACCTCGCCCGGGAATCGCATTGGGTGGTGCCGTGCGATGCGGCACCCAACAGCACACATAATAAAGCATCATATTACATAAAACAAGCGGAAGTTTACAAAGTGTTGATTTTACAAATACTTCTCAAAATAAACTACAGTGGAAGACTATTACAACTCACGTCTCATACCTATGCTAAGCAACAGAGAAGGTGTCCGCCCGCAGACCCTTCTCGCTAGCAACACTGTCATAATAGCAGCGGCAGGGGTTACCATGAGTTCACCACTCGGGGAGTTCCGAGTCTCATCGGATACCCGTACATCTCAGCGTACAGTTATTACCTGCAAAACAACTTGTGCAGTATCTGTGAGCACGAAGCTCAGCAAGACTGACCCGTCACCCTAGTCATGAAACTCTACATGATGAAAATAGAGGACTAATTATAGAAGTTTGCACAAACGATCAACTTGAGCTAAAGGAGAGTCCTTACCTCAAGTTTTAATCAACTTTTATAGACCTCGCGCAACTTACATCGAGACTCCACAATCAAACAAGAAACGCTTCATCTCGATGTCACTTGCCCGAGGTGAAAGTAACTTTAGTGAGCTACCCTAGACTCATACAGACCTTGCGCCATTACCGTCGAGACTCCACAATCAAACAAGAAACGCTTTGCCTCGACGCTACTAGCCCAAGGTGGAATGTACATTTAGTGAAGTATTGATCTTTCCTCATCTCCATTATGAGGATTACTCACGAAGCATATTAAATGTTTCCCGGTTTATTACTACGTCACGACGCAGAGAACAAGTATGCTCACTACCGCGAGCGACGGTGATTGCAATCAAAAACACCCGGCTGACACGACACGTACGCCTGTACTCAACGTTGCACACAGCAACCGTCACTGACATCGTACGTGGCAACCTTTCACACGACACCCAAATGTCGAACCGGTCCCACCGACTGGGATTAAGTCTCTCTACGGCAAACCCTCGTAGAGCAGACTTCTCTATCCTTTCAGCATCAGCATCAGACGGTGAGGTATGCCTCGACACCCAGGTTAACATGTTACATCGGTTTCCTGGGTCCCATATAGCCAGTATGCATCCGGTACACAACTCAAACTTGCCCAACGGGCCGCACACGAGAACGGGCCTTAATCGACTCAGACATAGACTAGGCTCGCAGGACCACGTCCTTGACCTTCCATCCACTGCCCGGTCTCCATTCCCAACCATGAGGATCAATTCCCAACTCTTCCGATTGATCCCCCTAAATCCCTGTTCACGAGTAGGAATCTGCCCACTCGAGGTTTGCTTCTTTTAATCCACTTTTGTTGAGATCAGCAGTTATAATTAATTGATAACATATCCTACATTAAAACTCCAGGGTTTTCTTGGTCATGCATTTGGAGTTTCATACCATCTAGACGTAATGCAATAAATATAATGCTAGACGTATGAAGTGAATACAAATAAAAACTTATAAATTTGATGCAAACCGGGGCTTGCCTTTGTTTTGCAGGGGCTAATATATATAACTCAGTTAGTGAAGATCACTTGAGGCTTGATCAACTGCTTTCCTCCTTCCTTGATTTCTACCCCGATGACTCCAACTCCTCCACGTAGATACTACACGTGATGAATATGCATATATGTTTAATTGTAAAACTTTGCTAAAAGTTCTAACAACAAGTTTCAAAACTGGAACTCTGTTCAAGAATTTAAAATGACACTGGTGCTAAGTTTTTGGGTTTGGATCTAAGCATATGATTAGTGCTAAGTGGTTTCCCCCTCTTCTATATTGATCACCTTAAGAGGTTAAACAGAACAGGGGTGATCCAGAGCTCCAATGGGGCTGAGAATTTTCATGTGAGTTCCTTGTCACAATAAAACACTCTGGACCAAAAATTAGCACTTTTTATTGAGTGGTTTGTTCAGAATAATTTTCTAAGCAATTAAGCAAAGAAAAATAAATTCTGAGATCACACCCATGTTCATGCCAAACTTAGTGAACTACAATTTCAATTTTAGCTCATAGAGTTTGCATGAATTTTCCTAGCATTTTTGGAGCTAAGATTTGCCCAGAACTGAATTTCCAAGTTTTGGGAATTCTCTGAAAATGTTTCTGTATTCAATTGAACACAGCATCATCAAATCTGAATTGCCATGAACAAATCAACTCCAATTGAGCTGAAACATATACAGGGGTTCACTAACACCCTAAGGACTATTCTTGCGAAATTTGAGGATTTTTGGATTAACCAAACTCCCTCTAAAATTCTTTTGCTGAAAAGCTTTAAAGAATTTTCCAGAATTATTTATTGAGTTCCATACAAATTGGGTTGTATATTTGGACATATCCATTAAATATGAATCCAACCCAATTTGAATCACTAAATTTGGAGCTTCCTAGCAAAAGTTATGAGGTTCTAAAGTTTGGGGGAAATCTGAATTTGAATTCTGTTCTATTTTCTAATTTTCAGAGACATAAGAAATTAACACCACATTTGGCCAAGCAAATAAGGTCCAATGATTCTGAAAATTTTACTGGAGTTCAAGTATTTTTGGAAGAATCTTCTGCCCAAATTTGGGGATTTTCCAATACACCGAACTCCTGGAAAAATTCCTAATATATTTTCCTTATATGAATTAATGAGCCAAAACCAGGGATTTTTCATAAATATTGGGCTGTACCCCTGGATAGTACTATTTGAGAGGAATCCAACAAAATTTATCTCACTGTTTTTGGAGCTTTCTACACGGAGTTATGCATTTTCCAAGTTTGAACAGCTCTCTGTTTGATTTTAAACAGAACAGTCACACGTGGGGCCCACGAGCCCGCGGGTGCACACCGGCAGAAAACATGGCATGGCTCGTTCTTCCTTATTTCTCCACCAAATGAGCTCCGATTTTGCCCTACATGCTCCTGGGGACGTGGCGCAGCTGCCGGGCAAGGTTTCCCCGCGTGAAAACGGCTGTAGGTGGGTCGGCACCGGTGGGGCGGCTCGGGAGCTCGACATGGACGCGTTCCAGCGTATCCAAGGCATCTCCCGGCGAGCTACGATGTCCTACAGCATCCCTATGGGTCTAGGAACATGGAACGGAGATCAAATCGTGCAGAACATAGCTGCAAACTAGTCGTCACCGTGGACCGTGGCAGTTTTGGCCGCCGGCGACGATTTCTCGTCGCCCGGGGCATAGGAGGGTCGGTTTTCTTTGGTTTTCAGCGGGGGAGGGCGCTAGGGCATCTACTTGCTGTGGTTTGAACTGTAGGAGGTATGATCAATCGGTTTGAGAGAATTTCACGAATTAAACACGGTCTGTTCTATATGTGCGCCGGTGCCAAGAATCAAATTCCGGCGAGCCGGCGTCAGGGGAGAGCAGGGGGACGACGGGATGAGGATAGTACCTCCTGGCGCACCTCTGTGGCCTCTTGAGCACGCTGGAGAAGCGCTGGACTGGCCAGGAGACGATCAGCAATGGAGGCGTCGTGGCTCTGGTTTGGCCGGAAGAAAAACTGGCTCAGTCACAGCAGAGGAAGGCCGGAGGTGAGCTCGGGATCGGTGTAACGTGTTGAGGAGAGAACGGTGCAGCTATTGGGCGGTTCCCCCTGGCACCAACGTGGCTGTAGGTTGATCGGCGCTGCAGGGCAGAGAAGAGACGACGCCTGTTTCTGTTTTCGGCTGAGAGCGCGAGAAGGCTTCGTCTGCTGTGGATTTGCTCGTACTGAGGGAGTGGATCACGTTGAAAAAACAAGAGCCATTCACAGGACGCCAGCAACCGGAGGAGGGGAGCAGGAGGTGGCCGATCGATCTCGGTGGCGCCTGGGTACAGAACCCCCGTGGATGAGAAGAAAAGAGAATTGCTTAGGGGTTAAGGCACACCTTTCAGCTCAATGACATGTGGGCCCCACCACAGCTCCCTCTTATCCCCTCTCATTCTTCTCACAAATATCTCCACAGTTTACAAATGATCCATCCAACTGTTTGAAGTTGCAAATTGAGTTGCATTTGGAGAGTTGGGCAAATTTCATCCAAATTTAAATGTGTATTTGAATTCTTGGCCAATTTAAGTCCTTTTGGGAGAAATGGATAGCAAATCTTTTCAAAAATTGATGAAACTTTGCCTACCCCCTAATTTGGACCTAAGGAATCCAAATGTGAACTCTGATCATTGATTTGGCTGCTGCAAATGAGGTTTTTAATACAACAGTTTGGAAACCCTTGCATTACTCTCATTTGAATTTTTGAGTGGAATAATTTGTTCTCAAAATCTGACTTTAGCTTCCTCCCACATATGGGAACTTCCCAACTTATTTTAGATCCCACTTGGGTTCCAAGTCTTCAAATAAATATTTGAACTTGGGTGAAGAAAGCTCTCATGTGTATTATCACATGTGAAAAGAAAAGTTTTAACAAGTCCCATTTTTCATACATGTGAAACCAACTTTGTGCAAACAAGAGTTTATTTGTATGCATATTTTGGGACATTTACACAGTCCATACAACCGTCCGTTATCACTCGCACGGTTGTTCTCAAGCCAATCACGCCTTGAGCTACGTGTTCACGTTACTAACCACATGACGGGGTATCCCAAACTTGCCTGTAGAACGCCAGGGAAGGGCATTGCTCAAATACCCCAAACAACATGAAGAGTCGTAGAGGATACTAAATTTGGCCGGGTTACCTCCCACCCGTGAGGGTCCACCCTTAAGCTTGTGTGCTGTAACACCCCAATTTTTGATTCAAAATTCTAAACCATGTTCAGAGGGGAATTTAAAAATTTTTGGACGTGTTGCATGTTTTGCAAAAATTCAAATTCAAACTGGAATTCAAATTATACTCAAAACAGAAAAGAAATGGAAAAAGAAAAAGAGAAACGGGAAAAAAACCGGCCAGTGGGCCGAAACCCGCCAGCCGGCCCAGTTTCCCCACGCCAGCCCGCCCCCGCGCGCGCCGCGCTGTCTCTCACAGACGGGTGGGACCCGCCTGTCATCCCTAACCCCGCGACCCCGGACTCTCTCCCGCGCGCGCGATCGCAACCGACCGGATTTCCGCGTCCCGCCGTCCGAATTCTGGTCCCAAACGACTCAAACTCGATCGCAACAGACCCACCGCCCTCCCCCGGCTATAAAAACCCCAGCCCCGATCGGTTTTTCTCACGCGATCGCCGATTTTCACTCCGGTGAGCACCGAGACTTCGCCGGTGAATTCTGGCCGATCTAAGCTCGGAAACTCTGATCTAACTCGCTGGTCTTGATCCACCGCCTCCGGGGAACTTTGCAGGTGCAGAAAACCCCGCGTACCGGTTCGATGTTATAATCTCAGCCGTCGGTTTAAAATCGGACGGTCCACGTCAGCCCCGCGTTATAAAGACTGGAATTCTTACGTGCTACCCCCTGGGGTTCTCGGGAAATAAGAGCTAGACCCGGAAACTTCTGATCTAGCCCCTGGAACTCCAGAAAATCATGTAAATTCATTTAAAAATCAGTTTTAGCCCCTGGACTTAATAAAAATTAGGAAAACACCTCTGATAAGTGTAGCTAGACCCCTGGAAATTATGAAAATAATATTATAGACCCTGTAATGAGGTGAGTTCATTATTTTAGCCCTGTTTAGTATTTAATTTAGAAAATTGAATATGTAACTAGTGTTTAAAAATTAAAAAGTGGGACAAACATAATTGTCCAAAATTAATTAAAAACTTTCTCAGTACTTAGAAAACTTTGGAGTGAGATAAAAATATATTTTGGGCTGAAATGAATCTGTTTCATTTATTATTCACATTATTTAATATAGGGACACATTTTTAAGTAAAGAATAGCTATAGAAAAATAGGGAAAATAATTATGAAATAGTTTACATCAGAGGCCAAGGTCAAAATATGTTATTAAATTATTTAGGACCAAAACCTATACTGTTTAGATGATGTGTATTACTAATTTCATAATAAAATACACAATTATGCATAGGAATGTAAATCTGAAAATATAGCAACTAGTAAATGATAAATGGAGTTTTTAAAATTAAAAGAGTTCAGTTTAGGGTTGATAGAAATTATGAAGGCACATATGGAGAAGAAAAATACTTTTCTTACATACTTGGTAGTTTAATATAAGGAATATATTTAAAACTGAAACACACACACACACACACACACACACACACACACACACACACACACATATATATATATATATATATATATATATAGTATGTAAGTATAAATATGAACACCAAAGTAGGAATCATACACATATAAATAAAAGTGTGTGCAAGTCACAGATCAACACACAAAGTAACCACAACACATATAATGGTGAATGAATTTCATAAATATGAATGTGTGGTTTGTATGAAGTAAGAAGTGTGAACTATGTCTTATGATTGTTGTTTTTCTTTTGCTATGTGTGATGGTATGAAGTAGAACCTGTTCAAGAGCAAGTTATTCCTTTCCAAGATCAGGACTACCCATTTCAAGGGCAGCAAGAAGGAGGCAAGTGTCCTTGACCACTTTGATCCTATGCTAGGATGTGTAGATAGAATTATTTGCATTGTCAAGTTAAATATGAAACCCATGCTAGGAAAGTTTCCCTAGAATTGCATTACCTTGTTTCCTTGTAGCTTGGGTTGGGATTTATTTTGTCATGTCATTTATCTACATGCATATGCTTAGCCATGCTTAGAATGGGATGTTTGGGACATGAGATCATCAGTTTATATTACCATACTCTTGAATGAGCTATTGAGAGTTATGTAGAGGTAGGGATCAAGGCAAGTTGGATGTTTTGGTTGTGTGCTGGGTGCACGAGACTTGGGTTTGTGTTTAGTACTTGTCTGGATCCTAAGGACCGGTTCATGGAGCATGTAACCCGGCTTTACAGTGCCAACCACATGCTGAGATGGGGCAGCTTGGCCAATTAATTAGGTGTATCCCCGGCGTAGTATGGGTGTGTTGGATGGTGCGGGGAATAGGTGTCAGCTGGACTACCATATGAACCGCAAGGCTCAAGAGGGGGCCACTGCAGCGGGGTTGGAGCCTCTTGTATGCTGTTAGGGGTGAAACCTCATTGGGCCCACGCTCGTCGGGAATCCCTTTGTAAAGGCTTCGTAGTGATCTCCTGGCTGCACACCTGGGAAGTGTGAATGTGGATCGTAGCCACTGGCATAATGGAGGTTCTTTTAGTCCACCCGGCAACGGGGGATGAAATCACTACATGTGGGTACAGTGGTACAAACTCTGCAGAGTCAAAACTGTCTTGACAGCCGTGCTCACGGTCAAGAGCGGCCTGGACTTATTCATGATTAGAGGATTGATGGTTTTGGAAGTTAAGCGGGGAGCTTAACATTGGAAATGGTGTTATGGTTATTGGATTATGGTGATGGGATGGGAGATTGGGACCATTTCACCTGTGTAGTAATGTAGGTGCTTAATAAGCTAAGGTGATAGGTATCAATTGCGTAGTGCTTTAACCATGAGTTTAACCTCTCCTTGTTCTAGCCATGCATGATATAATTTTCCCACACTTGCTGAGTACCTTTGGTACTCAACCTTGCATACTTGTTGGTTTATATTGCTGCTCAGGTCAAGATAATGAGGTGGTGTATAATGACCAAGATTTTGGACCCGAGGAAGGTTTTTAGGTTCATGAAGACCCCCGGGCAACGCCTGTGATGGAGCCCTAAAGAATAATGTTCCGCTGCTAGTTTATTTACTTGTGATGAAGCATTAGTGTCCATTGAGACATTTGCGATGTAAGACTTATTTATATTCGACACCTGGCTTGTAATAAATGATGCTTCACTATTTGTCATCACATGTATGAGAAAATGATCCTGGCATACATGTGATATTCACTTGGTTGTTCTTTGGAAAAACCGGGTGTGACAGAGGTGGTATCAGAGCCAAGGTTGCCCGTAGGAACGTGGACCTAGGTAGAAATGGACGTATTTAAGGGCCCTATTTTCTTAAAAACTATTTTCCAAGGTGTGGGTTGAAGAGTGTTATTTAAGGAGTCATTTTCTTCATCTTACCCCAAATTTTCATTCAAAATGGGATTTTTGTTTAAAAAGTTTATCTAACCTAATTTTAAATTCTTTTTGTTTTAGATGGTTCGAATGATTCGCACCGCTCGCAAGTCCACAGGAGGGAGAGTTCCCGTAGTTGCCCTTGCCGAAAGAGAGGAGAGTCGTCCAGTGACGTACCTTTCCTACGGATTGGCAGTAGGAGACTTGTTGCGCCGTCTTCGACGTATGCTCGAAGCCGCCGGCAATACGGGCAAACTAATCATCCACTATAACTCCACCAGGACCATCCGTGAGAAGAGGGAAGAATGGAGTTCGGAGATGAGGATTATACATGAGAATCAGCTGCTTAAGATTCACCACTCTCCAGCTTGTCGAGCAACACAAGTTGACGCGGAGAAAGATGTCACCTGGGAGGCCATCACCTGCCAGAGTCACATCTATCGTCGCCACTTGGACAAAACTGAGTACATGTATGTCCTCCAACGTGAGAGTGGTACCACGGAGTACAAGTACCCACCGGTGCAGCAAGGGACTTCCCATGAGCACATGGACTTGTGCTTGGAGGATGCTGCTATGCTCAGCACTCGACTGCAGGAGTGTCAACAAGAGCTTCAGGATGTCCGAGACACCCTGAAGGAAACGGAGGCGTTGCTGCGAGCTTGCTTAAAGGCGAGAGAAAGAGGAGATGGGAATGAACTGTGTGTCACCGTAAATGATACATGGACTCCTGACTCCCCGGATCGCCGAGCAATCAGGCGTCGTCGCACTTCTCCACCAGCAGCCTCCCCACCCAAAGCAGAGTCAGAAGGTAGCCGAAATGAGGAGGAAGATCCCGAGGAGCTAGCTCAAGAGGACGAGTAGTGTAGAGTCTTTCCCCTAGCTAGCAAGAGGTCGAGTAGTCGAGTCGTTACGTAGTTAATGGTGTGATAATGCTTGGTGTGTGACGTGAGTTGTGGAAGCCATGAGCAATTGTCCACAGCCTCGTCTTTAGATTGTTTTGCTTTGGTGTGTGAACCCACATGAAATAATATTTCATTTGTTTTTGTGTGAGAAATGAACCCTCAGAAAAGTATAACCAAGCCTCAACACTTCAAAGTACAAACAAGTGAAAGTAATAAGATGATACTAAATGATTTCAAATTAACATTGGTTGATTCTGCCAGATGGCCGGAAGAGGAAAAGGACGTGCTGCCAACCCCGCCAACAACAACGATGAGGCGTGCAACCCTCATCTTTCTGGAGGCCAGGACCGGGGTGGTCGCCGTGAAGAAGTTGATCCTCTCCACCAAATGCTGGAGAATCAAAATCAGCTCATCCAGAACTTGACTCAAGTGGTGGCCAACTTGCATCAAGTTCCACCTCCACAAGCTGCACCACGCCAACCAAGGTTGAGTGAGTTTCTAGGAACTCAACCTCCAAAGTTTGCAAGTGCTGCTGAACCTCTGGAGGCAGATGATTGGCTGAAGACCATTGAAAGTAAGATGAGGATTATACAATGCCAAGGGTATGAGAGGGTGCTGTTTGCCTCTCATCAATTGCATGGACCTGCTGCTGATTGGTGGACCGCCTACGTGGCCGCCCATCATGACCCTGAGAGCATCACTTGGGAAGAGTTCAAGCGTAGCTTCCGCAACCATTACATCCCAAGAGGTGAACTCAAAAATAAGAGGAAGGAGTTTTTGGGACTGCAGCAGGGAAACATGACGGTGAGGGAATACCTCACTAAATTTACTCAACTATCCCGTTATGCTCCACGAGACATAGAGACTGATGAGCAGAAACAAGATTGTTTCGTGGAAGGACTTACCGCAGAGATGCAGTGTGCAATGTCCTCCAATGAGTATGAAAGCTTCCAAAAGATGGTGGACCAAGCGTTTGTGGTAGAAAGGAAGCTAAAGGCCCTGGAAAATGAGAATAAGAGGAAGGCTGGGTGGTCACTTCAAGCCTCAGGGAGCAACACCCGCCCACGTATGATGCAGCAACCTACGGGGCAGACGAGCCGTGCTGCGATACCCTATTCAGCACCAAGAGGGTACAACCCAAACTACAGGCCTCCTGCAGCACCAGCACAGCCGCAACGTCAGTTTGTGCAGCAGCCTCGCCCCGCATATCCACCTCGACCAGCAGTGCAAGGACCCCCAAACCAACCCCAAGACAACAAGGGCCAAGCATCTAAGATTGGGGTGCAATGTTTCAGCTGTGGTGAAGTGGGGCACTACGCCCATAAATGCACAAAGAAGAAGCCTGCGCCGCCACAACAGCAGAATGTAATGAGAGGACGGGTGAACCATGTCACTATGGAGGAAGCACAAGAGGCACCCGACGTGGTAGTTGGTAAGTTTCCTGCCAATTTACACCTTGCAACTCTGCTGTTTGATTCTGGTGCTACCCACTCGTTCATTGCTCAAGGGTTTGTTAAGAAGCATGACCTAGCAACCACACAAATGAACCATATGCTAGCGGTAAACTCTCCAGGTGGAGAAATAAGGACAAGACAAGTGTGTCCCAAAGTGAACCTAGACATTAATGGGGTGGTATTTACGGCTAACCTCATAGTGATAGATTCACAAGGGATAGATATTATTTTGGGTATGGATTGGTTGACCAAACATAAAGGAATCATCCATTGTTCGACCAGAACGGTGGAGCTAACTCACCCCAGTGGCACAAGAGTAAAGTTCATAACGATACACGAGCCTAGGAGGGACATTAAATTAAATCAAGTGGAGGTGAAAGTTGAGGAAATCAGGACTATCAGGGAATATCCAGATGTTTTTCTGGAGGAGTTGCCAGGTATGCCTCCCGACCGTGACGTGAAGTTCGCAATTGAGCTAGTACCGGGAACAGCCCCGATATACAAGAGACCTTATCGAATGGACTCCAAGCAGCTAGAAGAGCTCAAGGATCATTTGAGAGAATTGACGGAGAAGGGGTATATTCGCCCTAGTTCCTCACCATGGGGAGCTCCGGTGATATTTGTGCCCAAGAAAGACGGAACCCAAAGGTTATGCGTGGATTACCGTGCTTTGAATGAGGTAACCATCAAGAACAAGTACCCATTGCCTCGCATTGAAGACTTGTTTGATCAGTTGAGGGGAGCTTGTGTGTTCTCGAAAATTGATCTCAGGTCGGGATACCACCAACTCAAGATAAGGCAATCTGATATTTCCAAGACAGCTTTCGTATCTCGGTACGGACTGTATGAATACACTGTCATGCCTTTCGGGCTAACCAATGCCCCGGCATATTTCATGTACCTCATGAACAAGGTATTCATTGAATATCTGGACAAATTTGTGGTGGTTTTCATAGATGATATTCTCGTCTTCTCCAAAGATGAAGAAGAACATGAGAAACATCTAAGGTTGGTGTTACAGAGACTGAGAGAACACCAACTATATGCCAAGTTGAGCAAGTGTGAGTTTTGGCTGAAGAGAGTTCCCTTTTTAGGACATATAATCTCGGAGGGAGGAATTTCCGTAGATCCCGCCAAAATCGAGGATATCCAGAAGTGGAAGACCCCTGAAAATGTCGGGGAAGTTCGAAGCTTTTTGGGATTGGCTGGATACTATCGACGGTTTATTGAGGGATTCTCCAAGATCTCGAGACCTCTCACCAATCTGTTGGAAAAGGGAATCACATTCACCTGGACGCCACAGTGCGATACGAGCTTTCAGGAGCTAAAGAAGAGATTGACAACAGCCCCAGTGTTGGTTATGCCAGATATGCAGAAGAATTTCACAGTGTACTGCGATGCCTCTGGAAATGGGTTGGGATGTGTTCTCATGCAAGAAGGACATGTCATGGCATATGCATCCCGGCAGCTTCGGAAGCACGAGAAAAACTATCCTACACATGACCTAGAACTAGCTGCAGTGGTACACGCGTTGAAAATTTGGCGGCACTATTTGATGGGGAAGAGGACAAAGATATATACGGATCATAAGAGTTTGAAGTACATATTCACACAGCCAGATCTCAACCTCAGACAAAGGAGATGGTTAGAGCTAATCAATGACTTTGATGTGGGCATCAACTATCATCCCGGGAAAGCAAACGTCGTGGCCGATGCTTTGAGTCGGAAAGTGCAGGTCAATAAGTTGAGCTTGAAGGACATGCCTGCAGAATTGAAGGACGAGGTTACAAGGCTCAATCTATGTCTAGTAAATAGTGGTGAAGCTGTCGCCATGGAAGTGGACTCCACACTCGAGCAAGACATACGCGAGGGCCAAAAGAATGATGAGAAGATACAAGAGATCAGACAGCTCATCAAGGAAAATAAAGCTCCTGGTTTTAGAGAGGATGAACAAGGAACGGTGTGGCACGGGAAAAGGATCTGTGTGCCAGAAGTAAAGGAGATCCGTGAATTAATTTTGAAGGAGGCTCACGATTCCGACTATTCCATTCATCCTGGGAGTACGAAGATGTACCAGGACCTCAAGAGCAGGTATTGGTGGTATGGCATGAAGCGAGATGTCGCGGAACATGTTGCCCTATGTGACACATGTCAGTTGGTGAAAGCAGAACATCAACGACCCGCGGGATTGCTGCAACCACTCAAAGTGCCTGAATGGAAGTGGGAAGAAATCAGCATGGATTTTGTCATGGGATTGCCTAGGACCCAATCCGGGTATGATTCAATATGGGTCATTATTGATAGGCTAACCAAGGTAGCTCATTTCATCCCTGTGAAAGAAAGCTACAGCGGATCCAAATTGGCAGAATTGTACATGTCAAGGATTGTGTGTTACCATGGAGTGCCAAAAAGATAGTGTCGGACCGAGGGACACAGTTCACCTCGAGGTTTTGGCAAAAGTTGCATGAAACCATGGGAACCCATCTGAATTTCAGCTCTGCCTATCATCCCCAAACTGACGGGCAGACGGAGAGAACCAATCAGATCCTTGAAGATATGTTAAGGGCATGTGCTCTCAAAAACAATAGGAGTTGGGACAAGAACCTACCGTATGAGGAGTTTTCCTATAACAACAGTTATCAAGCTAGTATGAAGATGTCACCGTTTGAAGCTTTGTATGGAAGGAAGTGCAGAACTCCCCTATTTTGGAACCAAACAGGAGAAAGTAAAGTGTTTGGTCCAGAAGTGCTACAAGAAGCCGAGGCAAAGGTGAGGGAGATTCGCAACAACTTGAGGATAGCACAAACCCGCCAGAAGAGTTATGCTGATGTACGAAGAAGAGAGCTCGTTTTCAACGTGGGAGACTATGTTTATCTCAAGGTGTCCCCTATCAGAGGACTTCGTCGGTTCAAGGTGAAAGGGAAGTTGTCACCTCGATACATCGGACCCTTTCAAGTTTTGGAAAGGAAAGGCGAAGTGGCGTACCAACTAGAGTTACCGGTTCATCTATCGGACGTGCACGATGTGTTCCATGTGTCACAACTCAAGAAATGTCTGAGGACGCCTGAAGAGGTGTTACCCATGAATGAAGTGGATGTAGCTGAGGATTTGTCTTATGCCGAGCAACCATACAAGATTTTGGAGACAATGGAACGCCTCACCAGAAATAAAAGAATCCGGATGTGCAAGGTGCAGTGGAAGCATCACTCAGAAGAGGAAGCCACCTCGGAACGGGAAGATGAACTCAAGGCACAATTTCCGGAATTGTTTTCTTAGAAACACCAATCTCGAGGACGAGATTTCTTTTAAGGGGGGTAGAGCTGTAACACCCCAAATTTTGATTCAAAATTCTAAACCATGTTCAGAGGGGAATTTAAAAATTTTTGGACGTGTTGCATGTTTTGCAAAAATTCAAATTCAAACTGGAATTCAAATTATACTCAAAACAGAAAAGAAATGGAAAAAGAAAAAGAGAAACGGGAAAAAAACCGGCCAGTGGGCCGAAACCCGCCAGCCGGCCCAGTTTCCCCGCGCCAGCCCGCCCCCGCGCGCGCCGCGCTGTCTCTCACAGACGGGTGGGACCCGCCTGTCATACCTAACCCCGCGACCCCGGACTCTCTCCTGCGCACGCGATCGCAACCGACCGGATTTCCGCGTCCCGCCGTCCGAATTCTGGTCCCAAACGACTCAAACTCGATCGCAACAGACCCACCGCCCTCCCCCGGCTATAAAAACCCCAGCCCCGATCGGTTTTTCTCACGCGATCGCCGATTTTCACTCCGGTGAGCACCGAGACTTCGCCGGTGAATTCTGGCCGATCTAAGCTCGGAAACTCTGATCTAACTCGCTGGTCTTGATCCACCGCCTCCGGGGAACTTTGCAGGTGCAGAAAACTCGGAGACTTACGGTGAAAACCCAGCGCCGACGAGCTTCGCCGTGGTTTTGCCTCGGACCTCGCCGCCGATCACTTTCCAGGACCCCCGAGCTCAAGAAAACCCCCGAGGTGAGATCCCTGATCACCCCTCTACCGATCTATGCCATGAGATCACAGTTTTAGGCAGAATTCTCGAGGATCCGAAACTTTCCGGCGAGATCGCCGCTTCCCGCCGCCGTGCGCCGCCGGCAGCGCCGCCCGCGCTCGATCAGATCGATGTGGCCGCTTGTGCGCCGTTTATTTTAAATCGCACGATAGACATTAAAACCCCGCGTACCGGTTCGATGTTATAATCTCAGCCGTCGGTTTAAAATCGGACGGTCCACGTCAGCCCCGCGTTATAAAGACTGGAATTCTTATGTGCTACCCCCTGGGGTTCTCGGGAAATAAGAGCTAGCCCCGGAAACTTCTGATCTAGCCCCTGGAACTCCAGAAAATCATGTAAATTCATTTAAAAATCAGTTTTAGCCCCTGGACTTAATAAAAATTAGGAAAAACACCTCTGATAAGTGTAGCTAGACCCCCGGAAATTATGAAAATAATATTATAGATCGTGTAATGAGGTGAGTTCATTATTTTAGCCCTGTTTAGTATTTAATTTAGAAAATCGAATATGTAACTAGTGTTTAAAAATTAAAAAGTGGGACAAACATAATTGTCCAAAATTAATTAAAAACTTTCTCAGTACTTAGAAAACTTTGGAGTGAGATAAAAATATATTTTGGGCTGAAATGAATCTGTTTCATTTATTATTCACATTATTTAATATAGGGACACATTTTTAAGTAAAGAATAGCTATAGAAAAATAGGGAAAATAATTATGAAATAGTTTACATCAGAGGCCAAGGTCAAAATATGTTATTAAATTATTTAGGACCAAAACCTATACTGTTTAGATGATGTGTATTACTAATTTCATAATAAAATACACAATTATGCATAGGAATGTAAATCTGAAAATATAGCAACTAGTAAATGATAAATGGAGTTTTTAAAATTCAAAGAGTTCAGTTTAGGGTTGATAGAAATTATGAAGGCACATATGGAGAAGAAAAATACTTTTCTTACATACTTGGTAGTTTAATATAAGGAATATATTTAAAACTGAAACACACACATATATATATATATAGTATGTAAGTATAAATATGAACACCAAAGTAGGAATCATACACATATAAATAAAAGTGTGTGCAAGCCACAGATCAACACACAAAGTAACCACAACACATATAATGGTGAATGAATTTCATAAATATGAATGTGTGGTTTGTATGAAGTAAGAAGTGTGAACTATGTCTTATGATTGTTGTTTTTCTTTTGCTATGTGTGATGGTATGAAGTAGAACCTGTTCAAGAGCAAGTAATTCCTTTCCAAGATCAGGACTACCCATTTCAAGGGCAGCAAGAAGGAGGCAAGTGTCCTTGACCACTTTGATCCTATGCTAGGATGTGTAGATAGAATTATTTGCATTGTCAAGTTAAATATGAAACCCATGGTAGGAAAGTTTCCCTAGAATTGCATTACCTTGTTTCCTTGTATCTTGGGTTGGGATTTATTTTGTCATGTCATTTATCTACATGCATATGCTTAGCCATGCTTAGAATGGGATGTTTGGGACATGAGATCATCAGTTTATATTACCATACTCTTGAATGAGCTATTGAGAGTTATGTAGAGGTAGGGATCAAGGCAAGTTGGATGTTTTGGTTGTGTGCTGGGTGCACGAGACTTGGGTTTGTGTTTAGTACTTGCCTGGATCCTAAGGACCGGTTCATGGAGCATGTAACCCGGCTTTACAGTGCCAACCACATGCTGAGATGGGGCAGCTTGGCCAATTAATTAGGTGTATCCCCGGCGTAGTATGGGTGTGTTGGATGGTGCGGGGAATAGGTGTCAGCTGGACTACCATATGAACCGCAAGGCTCAAGAGGGGGCCACTGCAGCGGGGTTGGAGCCTCTTGTATGCTGTTAGGGGTGAAACCTCAGTGGGCCCACGCTCGTCGGGAATCCCTTTGTAAAGGCTTCGTAGTGATCTCCTGGCTGCACACCTGGGAAGTGTGAATGTGGATCGTAGCCACTGGCATAATGGAGGTTCTTTTAGTCCACCCGGCAACGGGGGATGAAATCACTACATGTGGGTACAGTGGTACAAACTCTGCAGAGTCAAAACTGTCTTGACAGCCGTGCTCACGGTCAAGAGCGGCCTGGACTTATTCATGATTAGAGGATTGATGGTTTTGGAAGTTAAGCGGGGAGCTTAACATTGGAAATGGTGTTATGGTTATTGGATTATGGTGATGGGATGGGAGATTGGGACCATTTCACCTGTGTAGTAATGTAGATGCTTAATAAGCTAAGGTGATAGGTATCAATTGCGTAGTGCTTTAACCATGAGTTTAACCTCTCCGTGTTCTAGCCATGCATGATATAATTTTCCCACACTTGCTGAGTACCTTTGGTACTCAACCTTGCATACTTGTTGGTTTATATTGCTGCTCAGGTCAAGATAATGAGGTGGTGTATAATGACCAAGATTTTGGACCCGAGGAAGGTTTTTAGGTTCACGAAGACCCCCGGGCAACGCCTGTGATGGAGCCCTAAAGAATAATGTTCCGCTGCTAGTTTATTTACTTGTGATGAAGCATTAGTGTCCATTGAGACATTTGCGATGTAAGACTTATTTATATTCGACACCTGGCTTGTAATAAATGATGCTTCACTATTTGTCATCACATGTATGAGAAAATGATCCTGGCATACATGTGATATTCACTTGGTTGTTCTTCGGAAAAACCGGGTGTGACATGTGCACTGGTGGACAGCGCTTACATACACCCCCCAAGACATATGACATCCCGAGATGCATGATCTTCTGACATAAACAATTAGGTTATTAGTGCCACTTGCTATACACTAATAACATCCTTATATGGGCTACTAACTCGTTCCTCACCTAGTTTTTGAAAATTTAACCTTTTTAAGTGTGTTAAACCTCAACAGAGCTCTGATACCACGCTGCAAGGACCCAACGGTCTCGACTAGCCCGGATCACGCTGAGGGGTGCTGCGTTGCACAGCACCGGATAACACACGAAAAAGGTACAAAGCGAAAGCAAAGTTTTATTACATAAAAGTGTTTATAAACATAATTACATCTAAAATACGTCAAGTCTACGCTCACGGGCATATAATAAGCAAAAGAGTTCACGTTCAGCCCGTGAACGTGTTCCCACTAGCACACACGCACACTAACACGGCGGCGTGCACGGCTCCCACTCGACGGTGTTTCCCTCTTGGGGGTCCATCTCCTCCTCGGGAGCGTCCTCCTCATAGCACCCTTCAAACGTTTCAAACACAAGGAGTGAGCACGATGGCTCAGCAAGACTAACCCGTCTTACCTACACCTGAACTTTACATGTTGGGTTTGCAGTGCATAATGGGATATATATTGCACAAAACACGCCTAAATAGCTGAACCTTACTTTCAAGTTTTAGCAACAAGTTGTTGGAGAACCTCGTGCTAATACACATAAGAGAGCTGCAATCAAAAAAGAAACGCATTTCTCTCATGTGCTTTTCCCAAGGTTTAAAAGAACTTTAATTAGCTCTAAACTACAACAAGTCATTAGCAAACAAAGTACAGCTGACAATCAGCAATCTTTTAACATGACACTAGCTTGTTCTTTCTATGTCATGGTACAGTGAACAAGTGGTACTCACTGACTGTGAGGGACGGCGATTATAAACGTTTTAAACCTGCAGGGTTACCCCAATAAGCCGTTACGTACGCCCGTACTTGATGTTGCCTACACCAACCATCATGGACGTCGTACGCAACCACCTTTCATCCGTCAGCCAAGTGTTGAACCGGTCCTATCGTCCCAAGCAGGAGGTCTCTGTGCGGAGCATCTGCAATGCCTGCCAGCCGATTTACACCTCGCTGCTCTCAACCTGCCCTCTGGATGACAAGCAATTCCTCAACAGATCGTTACCCAAATTACATCGGTTTCCCGGTTCCCATATATCCGGTAGGTCCTCGTTACTGTTCTAGCTTGTTCAACAGGCCCGCACACGGCTCGGTCCTCAATTGACACGAGAGGAGCTATGGAATCCAGGCCCCAAAGTCCTGCTGCCCTTACCATCCGCTCGGTCTCATTTTTCTGGCCATGTGATTCATTTGCTATCTCTAACCGAGTTGTGTGCCTCTAGCCTATTCTCACGAGTTGTTCCAACTACTCGACTTGTACCAAATCCTACACTAATTTAGCATTGTAGTGGCTACTCAGGGTTTAAAACCTAAGCCCAAAACCCTGGTTCTCTTGGCTATGCATTTGGGTTTTCAAACAAGACTCTAATGCACAATTGAAGGAAATGCATAAAGTAAGTTCTAAAAAAAAGACTTTATGAAACGGCTAATTCAAACTGGAGCTTGCCTTTCTGCTGGTCGTACGCTAGTTGTTCTTCCGGAGTTATGAAGTCTAATACCTCCGGCTCCTCTTCGACCTTAGCGACTACACAAGATAAACATATATGCGTGTCAATTTAAATGCATATGAGTTGAATTTGATATTGTTAAGGTTATTAGTATAGCTAGACAGGACTAATGACTCTGAAATTTTTACTGTTGTTTGGATGCAACCTAAACAGAAACTTAGCCAAGTTTCATTTGATGCAAAGCTCATTTGATCCCTGAACAAATAAATGTGTATTTGGCCTTAATTAGAGCTCTTAGGGTGTTCTAATGATTTTCATGGAGCAAGCCATGACATTCTGGAAACTAAATATTTAGAGGGTTCTAGTGGAATTGTTTTCATCTAATTTTAAGATTCCTAGCAAAATATATAAGCTAAACGAGTTCAGATAAAATCTGAAAAATGTTTCTGGACATATTTCTTTTTTCTCTGGACCAGTTTGCTTAATCACACCATTAGATGGATCAAATGAGCTCAAATAGATCTGAAATTTTTATGGTAGCTCAGGGATATTACAAGGAATATCCTGGCCAAATTTCAGGATTTTCCACTAAAGGGTTCTCCAGTTAAAATTCTAAACAGTCTAAATTTTGGAGAATTAGTTCTGGAGAAAAAAAGGTTTTCATGGAGTGAAACTTGATTTGTTGGAAGTTACTCAGAGAGCTGAATCCAACAAAATTTGGATCACTCGATTTGGAGTTTCCTAGCCAATGCTATGGCTGTTTTAATTTGAACTAACTCTGAAAATCGAGAAATGTTTAAAACACTGCACGTGGGTCCCATGCACAGTGTCTTCTTCAACCTCCCACCGGCGCCCGAGTGTGCGACGCACAGCGAAGGTGGCGCGGCTCATTCTCGGCCATTACTGCCTAATTCTTGATGCGGTTTCTTCCTACGTGATTCTTGAAGCACGGCGCACACGCTGGACAACACCTCGCACCTCGACACCGCCGGGAAAGTGGTCAGCGACGGTGGCGGTAGAATTGATCTCGGGTCCGACGGTGCTAGCTCGTCTCGGAAGTAAACACGATCAACCAACTGGTCAGAAAGCATCACTGGGCCACGGGGAAGCTAGCCCTGCCCTCCTCTTGGCCGGAGATCGCCGGGAAAGTAGACTTCACCGGCGACCCGAGCCGTTTTCACCGGTGCCGGCGAAAACACGGCGCTACGCTCACTAGGTTGATCATATTCACTAAGATCTGGCCTAGGTAATCGTGAGGTGCTACTCGAGCTTCAGCTAAACCAGAATCTCCAGTGATAAAGAGATCGAGATGAATTTCCGGTTTTGGTTTTCGGTGTTCTATACGGCGATCATCGGAAAAAGTGAAAATCTGTATAATCGGCACTAAGAGGGAGCTAGGGTGTTCGGGATGAGCTACTAGACTTTGATGCTAACCAAAGAGAGCAGTTGGATGCGCCGGAGAAGCTCGGAGCTGTCCGGGCGACGGTGTTTAGTCGGAGGCGCTTCAGAATGAACCCTGGAGTGGAACCGACTCGGGAAAGCTCGAAGGGAGCTGATCACGAGCAGGTGAAGTCTGGAGCACGGCGAGTGAAGGTCGGCAGTGCCATTTACAGCCTCAGCTCGAGTTGGAAAGGTCGGGTTTGGCCGGTCGACGGTGAGGGTGAGAGTTTCGGGTGTGCGGCGACGTGCGGCGCGCTTTCTGTGCGGGAGACGGACGAAGCAGTGGCGAAATAGGTTTTGGAAGGTCCGGGGGCGACGATAAAGTGGCTGAGCGTGAGTGAACGATGTCCAGGACCAAAGAACAGGAGGTGGCAGTGCCTCTCGTTGTGGCGTCCGCATGAGCGCGCGCAAGAACCCGAGTGAGCTGCGGTGGACTCTGTTTCTCTGGTTGTTACACTGACAGTGGGTCCCATTTTCAATTTTTGTCCCACAAAATTGAATTTCTCCACTGCTCTGAATATTAGGGACCCTAATACACTTGGCAATTTGATCAATCACCAAATTGGGATTTTGTTTGTGAAATGATCAAATAGTGGAATTGGTTTGATTGAATTTGTAGCAAATGTGAACTGAAATTCAAATTTTATTTGAATTTATCCTAAATAGCTCATGTCAAGATCAACTCCAAATGGAGTGAAAATCGGTGTGTGAGCTCATAAAAATGTGTTGAGTGTGAATATGAAACCCACTTTTGAATTCATGTGATGAAAGGAGTTTGAATTTGAATTTAAGTTCAAACTAGCCTTTTTCTAATTGTACCCAAAAATACCTCAAAAGAATTTGTATTTGGGTGAAATTTGGCATGAGCATTGCTAATAAAGTTTAGGAGTTAAACATATGCCCAGCACCTACATGATGCATGTGGGAAATACCACTTTTGCATTTATTGAGTTTATCTCCTAACGAATTTATTGATGGTGGTTACTTGCTCTTCAAGTGTGTTCATATGATTTCCTCGAATGAGGTGAGGTGTGGTGTGATGAACACTTTTAGCAAATGAAAAACTTGGGCCCTTACATAAATGCAGTAGAGGCATGGCTTGACGTTGAAGCGCCGAAGTTGGTTTGCCGGCGGAAACAGAGCTTGACGGCGTGGTTCTAGCTTACTGCAGCCCCGGTGATCGCTTTGGCAAGATTGATGTAGCGTGGGCGACACCGTTTTCACCCTTGGACGGTCATCGGAGCTCATGGACCGGTCTAGCGATGGAAGCTCAGCGTGAGTCTCGGTGGCGGCTGGTTTCATGTGCGAGGAGGCGACGAATAGCGAAGGACTGAGCGTTTGACCGACCGGGCTCGTTGATAAGGAGGACCGCGCCGATCAATGGGAGCAGAAACTCAAACGAGCTGGTGGCGCCGGTCGATCTCCGTGGCACACCTGGGAGAGGCCCGAAGATCCGAGCTGCATCGGCTGTGCGGCGGTTCATTTCATTTGTGTGACTGACAGTGGGTCCCACAGCCCCTGTTTTGTCCTTACAAATTGAATTTCTACTGCTCATATTATTTAGAGACCCTACTTCCCTTTTAATTTGCCCAAACCACAAAATTGGGTTTTTAATTTTGAATGAATCAAAATGTGAAATCAGTTTGGATGAATTTGCATCAGACATGAATCTGAATTTCAAATCAGTTTTGAATTGAGCAAATTTAGCTACTCTCAAGATCAACTCCTAATGAGATGAAATTTGGTGTGGCAGCTCACAACAATGTGCTGAGTTTGAATATGAATCCACCTTTTGAATTCAGATGATGAAAGTAGCTTGAATTTGAATTTACATTCAATCAAGCCCTTTTTTATATTTGTATCCAAAAGTACCCCGAAAGGGTTTGGATTTGCATGAAACTTGGCATGAGCATTCCTAAGTATGTTTAGGACCTAATTGTGAGCTCAGCCTCTCATGTTTACATGTGGGAAACCCTACTTTTGAATTTGTGAGTTTTTCCTTTAATCATCCTATTTATGGTGGTTATTTGCTCTTCAAATGTGTTCATGAGATCTCCACGAAATTAGCTGTGGTGTGGTTGATGTGGTGAACACTTTAGCAAGTGAAATCTTGGGCCTTTACACTTACTTCTTGGTGTTGTAATTGGTATTGACCGGGATAAAATGGGCAGTCTTCATGAGCTGGTCGACGATCACCCACACTGAATCAGTTTCTGAAATATGGTGGGTAAACCAAAGATGAAATCCATGCTCACGTCCTCCCACTTCCAGGCAGGAATGCCTAAGGGTTGCAATAGTCCCACTTTCTTCATGTGGTCAGCCTTAACCTTCCGGCATGTATCGCACTCGGACATGTATTTAGCGATCTCCCGCTTCATCTGTGTACACCAAAATTTTCTCTTGAGCTCCTGATACATCTTGTTGCTGCCTGGGTGAATAGAAAACATTGAAAAGTGGGCCTCATCAAAGATTTTCTTCCATAGCTCCGGGTTATGGTGTACGACTATTCTGTTCTTGAACCACAGAACGCCGTCTCCGTCTTTCCTGAAACATTTCAGTTCCCCACTGTCTACACGTCTCCGCAAATGCGACATACCCTTGTCATTTTTCTGGGCTGCTGCTATATCTTCACGGATGGTGGGGATAAGAGCTAGGTCGTAGAGAGTTCCAAGGGGAACCACATACAAGGGTGGTTTACTCTCGTCAACCGGTGTGATGGTCAGATTATGTACGTGTGACTTGCGACTCAGCGCATCCACCACCACGTTTGCCTTCCAAGGGTTATAATGGATCTCTATTTCGTAATCCTTTATCAACTCCAACCATCTTCTATGCCTAATGTTTAATTCCTTCTGAGTGAAAATATATTTGAGTCTCTTGTGGTCGGTTTATAGATGCACGAGGTTTCCGAATAGGTAATGCCTCCACATCTTGAGTGCGAGTACCATGGCAGCGAGTTCTAAGTCATGAGATGGTCAATTTTGCTCATGATTCCGGAGCTGCCATGATCCATATGCGACCACTCTTCAGTCTTGCATCAGCACACATCCGAGCCTAATGCCGGATGCATCGCAATATATGCCAAACGGTTTGGTTGTATCTGGCTGCGCAAAAACCGGTGCTGATTTTAAATGCTTCACCAAAGCCTTGAATGCCGCTTCACATGCTGGGCTTCAGATATATTTGGAAGCCTTCTTCGGCAGTTCGGTCATAGGCTTTGCAATCCTCGAGATGTTTGGAATGAACCTCCTATAATATCCCGCGAGTCCGAGGAAACTCCGTACCTCATGGACAGACCTTGGGGACTTCCAATTCAGCGCTTGTGTAATCTTTCTCGGGTCTATAGCGATGCTCTCCGCTAAGATAATATGCCCGAGGAAGGGTACTTACGATATCCAGAATTTACACTTGCTGAATTTAGCGTACAGCTAGTGATCTTGCAGCTGTTGCAAGACTATACGCAGATGATTCGCGTGTTCTTCCTCCGACTTGGAATATATCAATATGTCGTCAATGAAGACCACGAAAAAATGTCCAGCTCCAGCATGAATACCGAGTTCATTAAGTGCATGAAGTGAGCTAGAGCGTTGGTGAGGCTGAAGGACATGACAAGGTACTCATAGAGCCAGTACCTCCTCGAGAAAGCCGTCTTCAGAATATCCTCAGCCCGTATCTTAATTTGATGGTACCCTGATCTTAAATCCATCTTGGAAAAGATCTTTGCTTCGACCAACTGATCAAACAACATGTCGATCCGTGGCAATGGGTACTTGTTATTGATCGTAACGGCGTTTAGTGGACGATAGTCCACACAAAGCCGCAACATTTTGTCCTTCTTCTTGACGAATAATGCCAAACAGCCCCATGGCGAGGAGCTTGGCTTGATAAACCCCTTTTCCAGCAGATCCGTCAATTATGTTTTTAATTCTGCCAACAACTTTGGTCTCATCTTGTACAGCCTTCGGGATATTGACATTTTTCCTGGTGCAAGTTCAATCTTGAACTCCACCTCCCGGTTGGGCGTCATACCCGGTAGGTCATCCGAGAATACGTCGGGAAACTCAGGGACTACTGGAATGTATTCAGGCTGGTGGTGGTGCAATGATATATGGCTGGAAGTTTTATTTCTGGACTGTCCAGAAATAAAGAATAAGACTCGTGCATCTCTGGGTGCAAATGCATGACTCGAAGGATGGTGTCTAAAACAGCACCGTGGCGGTTTAGCCACGACATTACTAAGATGACATCGACCTTTTATCCCTCTAAAACTATGAGATGTAGGGTATATTCTTCCCCCTAGGCACAATGGTGCTTTTGGAATCATCATGCTTGCTGGAATTCTCCCACACGGTGAACAAATAAAGTATGGACACTCGGTGGGTAGTATTTGCAAACTATGCTTAGCAATATAAGCTTGGCTAATGAAAATATGCGTGGCACCAGAGTCAAATAAAACTATGCCGCGGTTTTTGTGGAGCTGGAACATACCCGCAAGTATGGGTTCTCCCTCCGGCACGTCCTCTTTGGCTGAGTTGGTGGACATTGCCGGGCATGGGGTTTGCCCGCCATGCATTGATGGGATTCCGGGGTTGATTTCTCCCCGGGAACGGTGGTGCCACTCGGCTGCCTTGCTTCTCGGGGCAATTGTTTGCGAAGTGCCCCTGGCGACCGCACGTGAAGCATGCGTACGGTGGTTGGCCGGTGCTTGGGGGAAGAAAGCCCGGCATGTGCTGCTGAGGTGCAAACGGACGCCGCATCGCCAGCTGCTGCTGTTGTTGCTGCGGAGGTGCTGGTAATGCCGGTCGGAACGCCGGCTGTGGATATGGCCGATTTCGGAACTGCATTGGTTGTTGTGGTGGATCCAGCATGGAACCGATGGTGTGCGATACACCATTCAATATTTTTGAGGAGGACCTACTCCCTATCCGCTGCTTTGTGGCATGCTGCACTTCTCCGCTGCAGCCAACTCCTTGCCAGTGTCTTCATGAATAATCACAGCGTCGATTATCTCTTTGAGGATACCACGATTGGACATGGCATGCTTGTCCATCAGGAGCAGATTCAGCCCCTGGTAAAAGAAATCCCGCCACTTCTCATCTGTATCGGCGTGATGGGAAGCATAGAGGGCGAGGTCGTTGAACGCCCGGGCATATTCCAGCGCGTTCCGGTTGCTTTGCTACAGATGGAGGAATTCTTGCGTCTTCCTCTTCACGAGGCCCAGCGGAATGTGATAGGCCTGAAGGGCGTTCAGAATTCCGCCAAAGTCAAAAATCGCTCGGTGGGTTGGGAGGCGCAGAAGTTCACCCACCAAGCGCTCGTGGACCCATAAGTTGCTGGGCCGCGAATTGTGTCTTCTGCTGCTCGCTATCACGGAGCAGCCTGAACTTCAACTCCATCGTGTGGAGCCAGTTGTCCGCATCGATGGGCTCATCCGCTCGTGAGAATACCTGGGGATGCATAGCCAGAAAATCCGAGTAGGAACTCTGTTGGCGTTCCTCTCGGTCTTGACGCCTCTCTGGACGAGACGTATTTGCAATCAGCGTCTGCAGCAACTCGGTGTGCTGCTGGTGCGAGCCCACCATGGCCACAACTATGTCAGCCAATGTGACCGTTAGCGGTGGTGGTGATTGTGGTTGCTGCTGTTGATGTCCTGAGGAAGTTTCGGGAAGCTGTTTGGAGGCATCTCCACCCTAACTGCAACCCCCAACCTCAGGGTTGGCACGAGTGTGAGTCATTCTGAAATTCAAAACAGCAACGGGCAGCACATGTGATACATAAAGATCCATGGAAACAGTACGGTAATGCAGTGATACATGGAGAAAATTGCACAACATTCACATCTATTGATAAAGCAAAAACTTTATACAAGATACATTATTCTCAGGCATCCGAGAAGTCGTGCTTATGTCGTCACTACAAAATCACACACTACTGTTTCACACGACATGTCACTACTACAAAAGTTATTACATACAACCACCCTCGCTGCCCTACTCGGCAATGGAAACTCCCTAGTCGGATTGGAAGTCGACCTCCTGCGGGTCTTCCTCCTCTCCTGGTTCTTCTGGTGGCTCACGGTCCATGACCTCTTCTGGTTCAGGTTCCAGTATCACCGGAATACCGAGAACCACGGGTACAGCACCTACCATTGGTAGGCCCACTGCCAGAGGTAGAAGGTCCTGCAAAGCATGCACCTCGTCCATGGCCTGGTTGTAGTCCATCTCCCAGTTCTGGCCTTCCTCAATCGGGTCATCACGCTCTTGAGCGAGGACCTCATTCTGTTGTGTCAAAGCCTGGACCTGCTGCTGCAAAGCCATGATGTCGACACGGCTTTTCTTCCCCGTCTTCTTCAGACGACGCAACTGATTATGCTGCTGATTCAGTCGCTTGCTCATTGGAAGAAGTACATTATGAAGTGCCTTGTGAGCACTCTCGTAATTATCACTGCGGCTGGTGCTCTCCTTGAGCTCCACGGCAAGTTGAGCCATGTGGACAGCTTGGCTGTCCATAACGTCCTTTCCAGCCATAAGATGGAGGCTGAGATTTGCCTCTGCTGGATTTTACCTTGGGCAACCTGGATCAGTCACCGCAAAATACCGCTCCCACCACACGTTGTTAGCTCGTCCCTCCACTGGGACAAGCGTGTATGTAGTGCCCTCCATATCTCGCACGTGTAGTTGGCAGAAACGCAACATGGCGTCATGGGCTGCCACTTGCCACATATCCTCCGGGTATCTCCCTTTCACCGTGACGGTGAACGGTGCCCAACCCAGTGGCCTGGGTCCTGCTGGAACATCGACATGAATAGTGCATTTCTTGATCCCCTCCTCGACTTCTTCCTTGGCAAGGAAACGCGGCATCTCCACATATCCGAAATATTGAAGCATTAGCCTCAACAAATCCGGATAACCGCTGTGTTGAGAACAGTGGGATACTACCCATCCGTTCTCCAATTGTTTATCCACTTCCATCTGTAGAAAAATATTTGGAAAAGGTCAAATATTCATTTGCACAGTCAATCAGTAAATTATAAAATAATACATGTCATTGAACACATAAGACTTCGAAACATAAATCAATCTTAGAACAAATTTGGATTCTGGTCTTCTGCCCAAACTGACAGTAATGACCAGTTTCACTTTTACCCAGTTTTAGGCCATGTTAAGTGCAAAAAAAGTTATGGAGTTCAACATCAAAGTTAAATTTAACTTCAATAGCTTTCGGTAGTGTATTTCTTTGCCCTCAGATATGCTCTGGTTCAAAAGTTATGAGATGTCAAAGTTAACAGAGTTTCTGGAGAAAATTTGGCAGCACCTCCCTGCTTGAGGTACTGACTTGATCCAAGAATTCCAGTTAATTCTATACCAAATTGGACAAAACTTTCTGTTACAAAGTTGTAACCTATCTAATGATCTTTTCATAACCGCCTTATTTGCTATTTTTGGATTTATATGCAGGAAGTTATGGTCATTTTACAGAGAGTTACAGAGAGTATTTACTCTGCCCTGTTTTCTGGACAGTTTCAACTCTACTGCAGATTTCGACAAGTTAAGGGATGAAAAAACTATGGAAATCAACAGAAAAGTTGTAGAAATCTTACAAAGCTTTCCATAAATATATCATACCACCCCAATGTCGAAAGAACTCAACCTCTACACTCTGTATACTTCAGCATTATTTCAGCTGAAAACAGAGGACTCTGTTCCTAGTCTTAAATAAGTTGAAACATGCTTAATTTGGAAATCCTGATAAAGGGAAGGGGTTTAAATCAAGATTTTAGTGCTCTGGATCAAATCTTTCGACCTTTACAATGATGTTCATCATTTAGTAGGGTGCGACTTCTAAGCGTCACCAAAACCATGCCGGTACTATGTTCCTCACAAAGAAAACCTATACCAGACTTAGCCGACTTCGTTAATTCAGTGGCACTAAACGACTCTCGCACACGTGTTCTACTGAGCTACCGATTCGTGGTTAGAATACCTGCATAAAAGCACACAATCATCAGGTTCAGCTGCACACTGAAATCGGCTCCATAACAGTTTCATACACCCGTCCGTCGTCAGTCGCACGGGTGTTCTCAAGACAAACACGCCTTGAGTTACGTGTTCACGTTACCAACCACGTGACGGTGTCTCCACCTACTTGCCGGTAGCACTACAGGGACTGGCGTTGCTCAAATACCCCAAACAACATGAAGAGTCGTAGAGGATACCTAAGCTGGCCGGGTTACCTGCCACCCGTGAGGCTCCACCCTTAAGCTTGTTCGACTGGTGGACAGAGCATACATGCACCCCAAGACATAGAAAGTCTCGAGATGCATGATTTTCTGACATAGCAAATAGTTATAGCTGCCAGTTGTATAGACTAATAACATCCTTATATGGTCTAATACTCGTTCCTCACGGAGTTTTTGAAAATCTAGTCTTTTATAGTGTGCTAAACCTCAACGATGCTCTGATGCCACGATGTGAGGACCCGATGCTCCCAACATTCCAGGATCTCGCTGAGGGGTGCTGCGATAATAAGAGGAAGCTAAATTTTGTTACATATCTTGTTTATGAACATAGTTACATCAATATATCGTTATAGTCTACACTCATGGGTGTAAACTATGCAAAAGAGTTCACGTTCAGCCCGTGAACGTGTCCTACCTAGCACAAATGCACACTCTAACACGGCGGCGTGCAAGGCTCCCACTCGACGGTGGTTCCCTCTGGGGTATCTGTCTCTTCCTCGGGAGCCTCCTCCTCATGATTCCCTGCAAACACTTCAACAACAAGCAGTGAGCACGAAGGCTCAGCAAGACTAACCCGTCTCATCTAAACATGTAACTCTACATGCTGGAATTTAAGTGTACAATGGGAAAGTACTTTGCATAAGGTTTCACCTAATTAGTGGACTCTTACTTTCAAGTTTTAGCCTCAAGTTAGTGGAAAACCTTGTGATAAGACACATAGGAAGTCCGCAATCAAACAATAAACGCATTCCTCTTATGTGCCCGGCCTAAGGTTGAAAAGAACTTTGATTTGCTCTAATCTAAATCACTCCATTAACGAGCAACGTACCACTTTCAATCAGCAACTTTTATCCATGACATCTAGCCTATTCTTTCTATGTCATGGTACAGTGAACAAGTGGTACTCACTGACCGTGGGGACGGCAATTATAATCGATTTAAACATGCAGGGTTATCCGAATAACATGTCACGTACGCCCGTGCTCGATGTTGCCTACAGCAACCATCCCAAACGTCGTACGCAATAACCTTTCACTCGTTAGACAAGTTTGAACCGGTCCTATCGTCTTGAGCAGGAGGTCTATACGCGGAGCAACCTCGTTGCCCGCTAGCTGATTTACACCGAGCTGCTCTCAACCAACACCTTTGGACGACAAGCAATGCCTCAACATATCGCAACCCGAATTACATCAGTTTCCCGGTTCCCACACAGCCGGTATGTCTTCAGTACAGTTCTAGCTTGTTCAACAGGCCCGCACATAGCTCAGTCCACAACCGACACAAGCAGAGCTATGGCACACAGGCCCCAACGTCCTTCTGCCCTTACTCTCCGCTCGGTCTCATTTTCATGCCATATTATTCATTGTCCATTTCTCTAACCGAGTAGTGTGCCTCTAAGGCTATCCTCCTGAGTAGTTCCGACTACTCAACTTGTACCGAATCCTATACCATTTGAGCATGGCAGTGGCTACTCGAGGTTCAAATCCTAGACTCAAACTATGGTTCTCTTGGCTATGCAATTGGGTTTCAAATCAAGACTCTAATGCACATCGTATGAAATTCATAATGTAAGTTATTAAAACATAATACTTTATAAACAGGTTAATGCAAACCGGAGCTTGCCTTGCTTCTGGTTGTCGATTAATCTCTCTTATGGAGTGATAAAATACAATATCTCTGGTTCTTCCTCGACCTTAGTGAGTATACGAATGAAAATACAAATGCATGTCAAATTCAAATGCAATGTGTAGAAGTGAAGAGGAAACGACAATAACTATAGCTAGACAACCCTTTTGACTCTGAAATGTTTACTGTGGTTTGGCGACAACCTAAACTGAGACTTCGCCAAATTTTATTTGAAGCAAAGCTCATTTGAGCCCTGCACAAATAAATATATAATTGGCCATAATTCGAGCTTCTATGGTTTTCTAGGATTTTTCTTGGAACAAGCCATTGCTTTTTGGAAACTAGAGTTGGATATGGTTCTAATGGAATCGGTTCCATGTGATTTGATGATTCCTAGAGAAAATTATGAGTTAAAGAAGTTCAGAAAATTTTTGAAAAAATGTTTCTGGACATTTTTCTTTTTCCCTGGTTCAGTTCACTTAATCACACCATTAGGTGGACTAAATGAGCTCGGGTGGATCTGAAATTTTTTATGTGACTCAAGGATATTAAAATCAACATCCTGGCCAAATTTCAGAATTTTCCATAAAAGGGGATCTCCAGTTAAAATTCCCAACAGTTTAAATCTTTGTCTGTTAAACTTGTTTTGCTGGAGAGTACTCAGAGAGCTGAATCCAACAAAATTTGGTTCACTCGATTTGGACAATCCTAGCCAAAGTTATGGACTGCTAATGTTATGGAGGGAAAACTGAAAAAGAAGCCCGAATTGTTTAAATGGCTGACACCCGGGCCACACAGAACAGTATCATCTTCAACCTCCCGCCGGCGCCCAAGCGCGCAATGATCAGAGGCTGTGGCGCACACTGTTCTCGGTTTACAATGGATGAATTTCCATATTGCATCTTCGTATACCCTCCTGGGACCGTGGTACACATGCCATACAACCCCGTGCACCTCGGCATTGCCGGCAATCTCATCGGCGATGGTGGCGGCGAGATTTGGTTTGGGTCCGACGGTGAGAACTCATCTCGGCAGCGAACATGAACAACTAAAGGGTCGTACAGCATGTAAAAGTCCCAAAAATGTATATGAATAAACCGAGTCTTGAAAGTCTATGTGTTGAAAATTCATGAAAAGTGGGACTTGCTAAAACTTTTCTTCACACAAAGATGTTCATGGATGTTCATCCAAAAAGAGGCTCACATGTTCATTTGAATGTGTCGAACCAATATGGACTTAGACATTTATTTGCATGGAGATTAAAAATCAGATTTTCAAATTCAGCGCAAATTGTGGCCAAATCTTTGAATACTCTTGCAGCCTATACTCTTGACATGGAGGAAAACTAGGGTGGCAAACTTTTCATTTTTACGGTGGGCTAAAAAGGAATTTAAGAGAAGCATTTTCAAATTCAAACTGAATTCCATTTGCAAGTCAAATTTAAACTGAATTCGGAGAATTCTAATTGTAGCCCACTTTTAAACTTCAAAACTTTTGAATTGAATCGATTGACATGAGGAGATCTTTTTGGAGAGGAGGAAAGTGGGGGACCCACATGTCATTGGTACACATGTGACTTGCAACCAAAGCAACCGAGTCTTTTCTCTGTTTTCCACTCGAACAGCCTGAGCTGCACCCAAGCGACACCGAGCTGCCGACCGCGCCACCTCCCAGTTGATATTATCCACGCGCTGGCGACCTGTGTGGCTGTTTCATCCCCCTATCGACGTGATCTAAACCTCACCGACCGAAGCAAACAAAATTTGCTTCCTCAAACGCGAGCACAGTCGAGTTTACCGCTGCACCTCGGTGATCGTTCAGAAACCGGCAGAGACTCACGCTCCACTCCACTCCAAGCTGCTAGACAGCACCGTGGACCTATTGCCCACTTCCTCGTCGCCAAAACAGCCGAGATCCGGCTTCCCTTCCCCTAGAATGACCTCCCTCCGTGGCGACCTAAAACAGCCACCAACCGGGCGCACGTGGACAGCCCACCACAGCGGCTGTCACGGCCGAGCAAGGGCGGCAACGGAAGCGCACGGGCATCACACTGCTTCCACCCGAAGCTCAAGTTAGGCCGTGAGCCCTGGCCGGCAAATTTTGGAACTTTGCTCCGGTGGGTGCAAACCGAGTGTCCGGTACGGGAACTTCAAATTCTTCCTCTCTAATTGTTCTTAGATCATCAAACTGTGCACACCCGTACGGACTAACCGGCGATCATCTTTCCTTTAGCAACCCTAGCTTGAAACCTACTCGGAGCGGCGGATTTTTAGGTTTTCCAAGCGCTTCTTCAGCGGAACTGATCGAGCGCATGGTGACAACATCTTTGCAGACGCTCCCAAGCCATTTGGAGGCCATGCCGAGCTTCACGATCTCCCACTGGTGCTGTAGAGCGGTTTGGCCGATCGTTTGGCTAGTTAGAGAGGCCGGCCGATGGCGCCGAAGTGTTTCCATAGCCACCACACATCGCTGACCGGTTTCCGAGACTTGACAGCCCGAGCCAGTGCCACCAATGTGTTCCTCGGACTCCCAAACCCACTGGCGGCAAGCCTCCGGCCGAGCGGCGGCCGAAAACGTCGAGCCGACGAACTTCGGCGTTGGACTGGCAAGGGGGAGCGCACCGGTGCGGAAGAGAAAGAGGGACGTTGGAGAAGGGGGCGTGCCCCAGCTGTCTGTGACTCAAATTTTAAATATTTGATCTGCTGTTGCTCTGGGATCCTCTGTGGCTGCATGCTAAAACATTGTAGCCCCCGTGTGTTCTCGATTTCCAGTGGCTGAGGTTTAAACACGTAGGCCCAATTCATTTCCAATAGAAAAACAATTCCAGATTGTGTTCCAACTTTGTAAAATCATATCTCTATGTAGGCACCTCCAAATTAAATGATTCAAATTGGGTTGGATTCATTTTGCAAAGATCTATCCAATTTGAACCCCAATTTGTATGAAAGTCAATATTAGGAAAAAATTTTGAAAGTTTTCTGCAAAAGAATTATTGAGTGAGTTTGGTTCATCCAAAAATCCTCAAATTTTTCCATAATATTCTTTTGGATATTGTAGACCTTCTAGCAAACGTTCAGCTCATTTGAAGATGATTTGAGTAGGAAATTGCTAAATACAAACTGATGTGTTCATAAGGGTCCAGAAACATTTTCAGAAAATGTTACTAACTTGTAAAATCTATTCTAGGCAATTCATAGCTCCAAAAATCATAGGAAAAATTAGGCAAGCTCTATGAGACATACTTGAAATTGTAGTTCACTTGATTGGGCATGAAAATGCACATTACTTCAGAATTAATGCTTTTAGTAGAAATACTTAAAGATTTATTCTGGAGGAACTACTCACGTAAAAGGTCTGAATTTGGATCAAAATACTTTCATGTGACCAGGAACTCACATGCAAATTAACAGCTCAAGTTCAGCATTAGAACTCCTTGTTCTTGATCTTCCATGCTTATGTATGGGGGAAAATACCTAAGAGTAGTGTGGAAACTGTGGGAGACACAATTTGCATCCACATGGGCTGCAATTTGGCAAGCTAAGTCTCTGTATAGGTTATGATTTCCTGTAAAAATTTTGAAGTCATTGGAGATTAGGATATTGAGTTATGTCCAAATCATTATAGTTCATCTCTTATGGTAATTAGGAAACTTAGTTACAAACTAAAACACTAAGACAAAATTAGTTCATTCATGTTTCCTTGCACAACAGAGGCAAACAAAGCCATTCTTGGCATTTCCACACAGCCTCTGTTCTTAAGAAATGAAGTCTTTTAATTCTTTCCATTGCATTGTAAAATTTGTGCATATACATTTCAATAGGATTCACAACGAAGGGGATTTGAAGGAGTGATTCATTGAAGTGGATCAGACTCCGAAGGATCAAGGGGCTGATCAGCAAGGATAACTAACTGCTTATATATACTACTACCCTGCAAAACATGCAATCTCCAGTTTGCATTTAACAGATGGTAAGTTTTTACTTTATATTCACTATTATGGTTAGGATATGAAATGTGCATTAGGTCTAGTTGCTTTGATACTCCTCTTGCATGACCAAATAAACCCATGGAGTATTGGGTAGATGTCTTTACATCGTGTAGAACTGCCATGCTTAAGTAAGGTTTGGTAGAAGTCAATTGGTGAGATACTACGCGCATCATCACGATAAACAGGGGCATACAGGATTAGTTCAAAAATGGGTTAGCAAGTTAAAGTTGAGAACGGCAGATTGTAGGAGCAGCAGGACATAGGGGCCTGGGTGCTTTAGACCTGTCCGTGTCGGTCAAGGACCGATCCGTATGCGGCCCTGTTGAGCAAGTTTGAATTGTGTACCGGACTCATGCTGTCTATATGGGACCAAGTAAACCGATGTACCTCGGGAATCTTGCGTTGAGCCTTTTCGGGTTGCCTCAGGCGAGAGGGCCGGTGTGCACTATGTGGGTAACACTCTCATGAAATCTCATGTCGGTAGGTACACCATGAGAGTGGCTACTGTACGAGGTGATTTGATCGATTCCACGTGGGTGAAACGGGGGAAAGGCTGCCACGTACGATGTCAGTGATGGTTGCTGTAGGCAATGCTGACTACGGGCGTACATGTCGTGTAGTCCAGGTGTTATTGATTCAAATCACCGTCGCTCGCGGAAAGGACCGAGCATACTTGTTCTCACAGTCATGACGTAGTAAGAACTTGCATGAGAAAGGAACTAATTGTAACAGCCCTAACTTTTGTAAAGTTTGATTTCAACTTATGAAACAAAGTTAAGGCGATAAAAGGCTATAGTTGTGTCACATGAACACAAATATGGACATGTGAGGGAGCTAAAAATTTTCTCTAGCCCATGCTCAACACATGTTAAACTAGAGAAAGAACTTTATTCCTTAAATGGCACTCATGTGCACATATTCCGTATGTAGAGGATGGAGGGAAAATTTAAACACCATTTTGAATTCTTTTAAAAGGATTTCTATCCAGATTTTATAAATGCATCCAAATGAATACACGGATGCATTCCCCGTGTATCAATGAGCTCATGATCATAATTTGGATAATTTTGGAGCTCGTATACTATTTTTTCTGAGGTATATTCGAGGGAGAGTTCAAATTCAAATCTGAATTTGAAAACTGAACTAAAACGTGCTCAATTTTGAAACTTGAGTTTACATTCAAATTCGTCACATCATGTTTGGGCTACCGTCCAATTTTGGTGGAATTTGGATGAAGGCGGTGTGGGAAAATTAAAGCACGGAGGGGGGAGATATTTGGGTGCTGTGGCCCACATGTCATACACACCCCAAAGCAAAACGACTCAGTTTTCCTCTTGGTTGCACATACGAGCGACAGAGCGCCGGGAGAAGATTCCCGGTGAAGTTTTTGGTGCCACCTCCTGCTTGCTCAATCGGTTGCCAGCCTAATCCCCGCAGACAAGTGCAACAAAGGTCCTTTGCTTTCTCTCGCTCGTGCACTCTATCTATTTCCCTTCCGAGAAGAGCACAACCGCCGCTCTATTTCTCCAGTTCATGCCGTAGCACCCGAGCACTGGATGCTCGAGTGCCCCACAGCAAAAAGCAGCGCACACGGGTGCTCTAGCCAGCTAGCAACTTCACCTCATGGTTCCGTGCTCACTTGCGCCCAAAAACGGCAAAGTGCCGCTGCTCCGGAGCGAACACCAAAGAGAACCGAGCTCGGCTCCCGTGGGCAGCCCGAACCAAGAGTGATCACGCCCAAGCAAGCCACCCCATCGGTGCACCTACAACCGGAGCTTCTCACCCCAAAAACTCAGCCCAGGCCGTGACTCCTCAGAGGAGAATTTGGAAATTTTCCCCCGGGCGGCGCAACTCGACCCCGAGGTAAAGATTTGCAAAATTCATTGTCAATTGGGGTTCTTATGGCTTCAAACTTTGCACAAAGCTTCCTCACTGCCTAGAACACATCATCCCTCGATTCTAGGCCGGGAAATGAAGTGTAGAGCAAGAAAATTCACGTTTTGTCCATGGTGCACCGCTGGACCACATCGGGCGCACGGTTGCGATGGGTTTGGAGCGCTCCACTGCCCATTTACACTCCATGTCCATGTTCTACACGTTCCCCAGGTGCTCTAGAGCCTGAGAGCCAATCGTTTGGTGGAGAAATGAAGCATCCCGACCTCGCCGGAGCCCTAGCAAATGCTGTGATCGGTGCGCTTGTATTCCCGGCGAGCTTCGGCCGCCGGCGACACCACCATCATGTTCAGCGGCATGGAAAATGGGGGGGGGGGGGGCGGCGAGAATTGGCTCGGAAGGCAGCCGGGAAGGCCGTTACGGCAACTCTCGCTGGAGGGCACCGCCGGGTCCCCTGTTTGTCGTGAGGTTGAAGAAGGTGATGATGGGTGGGGCCCATGGGCAGGTTTTAAACATTTCCAGATTTTCCCAATTCAGTTCAAATTTTGGAGAGCCATAAATTTGTGTAGGTATGTCCAAAAATTGTCAAATAAATTTTGATAGAACCATAGAGACTTGCTCTAATTAGATCTTCCATTGTTAGTCATGTCAAAGCTTCAGATCTGGGCTCAAAATTCAGAGAAGCCTTGGACTTGTATGAATTTTGGAGACAACAAGCTTCCATAGAATTTTTCCAAATTTTGCTGAGATCATCCTTATAGAGTCTAGTATCCACTGGAAAAATCCCAAGTCAAATTAAGGATTTTAAACAGCAGTAGCTAGGAGTTCATCTCTTATACATCACTAGCACTTATACATATATTTTGCTACATTTCATATAGTGACCGAAGTGAGACGGCCCGACGCCACCCGTTCAGTCACGGGGACGTGGCACTCGCCCGGGAATCGCATTGGGTGTGCCGTGTTGTGCGGCACCGAACAGCACACATATAAGGGACAAAGTATTACATAAACAATAGCGGAAGCTTACAAGTTTTTCATTGTAAATAGTTTACATCAAGTAACTACAGAGGAAGTCTATAAACAACTCACGTCGAATAACTAAAGAGCACTCGAGATGAAGTCCAGCCTGCGGACTCCTTTTGCTAGCAACACGAAGACAACAGCAGCGGCTGGGTTCTCCATGTGTTACATGACTCGGAAGACTCCAAGTCTCACCGGACAACCTTCTTCCTAGCGTCGATGTTAACCTGCAAAACCACTCATATAGCAAGCGTGAGCACATAGGCTCAGCAAGACTGATCTGTCTCTCCTAAACAAGAAACTCTACATGCATGACGGTTGCAATTGGGTTAGCTAGATTTGCATAAAGGACTCGCCTAAGGTCGATCCTTAACTTTCAGATTTTAAGCCTCATTGTGCAGACATTGATCCGAAAAGCATCGCAACTCCACAATCAAACAAGAAACGCTTTGTTGTGATGCTACTTGCACAAAGTGAAAGTAAAGTTTAATGAGCCTATATCTAATTCAATCATGGTTGCAATACAAATTACATCACAGTCTTATCAAGTTCAAAAGATAACTAGTTCAGTTGTTACTACGTCAAGACGGAGTGGGCAAGTATGCTCATATAACCGCGAGCGACGGTGATTCAAATCAGTACACGCCCGGACTACGACATGAACACCCGTACTCCGAGTTGCCAGCAGCAACCTCGACCGACGTTGTACGCGGCCAGTTTTCCCAAGATCTTCCACATTGGACGCAGTCCAACTGCCCCGAGTCCGCAAGCTCCCTCAAGGTACATACCTGCAGTGGTATGTTCTTAAGCGAGTTACCTCCTGCTACCCTGACGCCAAAAGCCTAAGGCAGTTGGAAAAGTTCCACTATGGATCTCCCAAGGTGCATCGGTTTCCTAGGTCCCATATAGCCAGTATGTGCCCGGTACACAACTCAAACTTGTCCAACAAGGCCAAGCACGGTCGGGCCTTAACCGACACAGACAGGGCTATGCACACACGGTCCGCAGCCTGACGCATCTAAACCTCCCTGCCCGGTCTCCATTTCTTATGTGTGAACTTTCCTCATCATTTCTAATTTTAACCCGTTCTGAGTAAACCAGCCCTAAACTCGCGAGTAGCTTCCAACTACTCGACTTCTACCAGACCTTTCCTACTAACATTTAGCGTAGCCAAATCCACTCGAGGAGGTGCTATTCTACCCTTTCTCCCTTAGGTATTTTTGGTCATGCAACTGGGTTTTCAATATCACTAGACTTAATGCAATCAACAATGCAAAGCTATGATCTCTAAAAATGAAATGCTTTATAATACTTTTCAAATGCAAACCGGGGCTTGCCTGTTTTGCAGGTGACTAAGAATACAATCAGTTAGTGACGATCTCTTGGAGCTTGATCACTTGCTTTCCTTCCTCCTTGATCTTCACTCCAATCTCATCACACGTGCTTACGTAGAGGCTACACGATATGATCATGCATATGTATTTAATTAAAAAGCTTTTTCTAATAAAAGCTAATGACAGTTTAAAAACCGAAACTCTGTTTAAGAATTTAAAATGACACTGGTGCTAGGGGTTTAGGTTGCGTTAAAGCACTATGATCAAGTATTGAGTGCTAATCATCACTTGTGTGTTGATTACATAAAGAGGTTCACAAGACATTGGTGATCCAGAGCTCCAATGGAGCTAAAAATTTTTTATGTGAGTTCCTTGTCACAAGAAAGTCACCTGGACCAAAAATTAGCACTTTTCATTGAGTAGTTTCATCAGAACAATTCTCTAAGTAATTAAGCAAAGAGGAATTATTTCTGAGGTAACACCCATGTTCATGTCAAACTTAGTGAACTACAATTTCAATTATAGTTCATAGAGTCTGCATGAATTTTTCTAGGATTTTCGGCGCTAAGAATTACCCAGAATTGAATTTCCAAATTTTGGAAATTCTCTGAAAATGTTTCTGTATTCATTTGAAAACAGCAACTTAAAATCTGAATTTTCCTGATCAAATCAACTCCAAATGAGATGAAACTTTTACAGGAGTATATTAACATCCTAGGGAATACTCTGGCAAAATTTGAGGATTTTTGGATAAACCAAACTCCCTCTAAAATTCTTTTGCTGAAAAGATTTAAAGAATTTTCCAGAATTAATTGTCTTTCAAACAAATTGCGTTGCATATTTGGATAGAGTTTGTAAATCTGAATCTAACCCAATTTTAATCACTAAATTTGGAGTTTCCTATCAAAAGTTATGCTCCTCTAAAATTAGGGGGAAAATCTGGGATTTGAATTATTCGGGGAAAAGTTTAAAACTGACTGTGGGACCAGGGGGAACATGTGTCCAGCACTGGAACACGCCACACGGGGCTACAGAGCTGTTTCCCGCGTTGCCACAGTTAATCTGGCGCCACAGAGGATCTGTTCACTGTTTCTGTGTGACTGACGCGTGGGGCCGGCAGCACCTTCGTTTACCTCCTTCCCCCACGCGATATCGCCGCCGGGCTCGCCGGAGCGACCCCGAAATTGGTCGTCCGGCCACCTCTGACGCTCAAACTTGCCGCTAAGCCCTAGTTTCGTGCGAGGAACACTCTGGTGTGGTTTTCCCCAGCTGGTAGAACCTCCAAAGTAGCTCGCGACAGCGCGACGGCTCGGTGGAACACCGGCGATGTCGCTCCGATGAGCTAGCCCGCCAAAAGCTCTCTGGAACGGTCCTACAGCACCAGTGAGGGCTGGAGAAGCTCGGCATGGCCGCACACGGGCTCTGGAACGGCTCCAAACTAGAGTTCATCGTGGCCCGAATCGTCACGCCATAGCCGCCGTCGGGAAGATCAAAAATACGCCGTGCACAGTGTGTGTCATGCTAGGTTTGCAACGCAAACTGGTGCACCCTCAAGTTTAGCCTTCATGTGTGAAGTTTCGTGGTTTCTAAACAAGAATCAATCGGGAATTTCACGAAATCATAACCAAAGGTCGGTTTGCACAGATCGGAAGAAGATCTTGATATTCACTGTCCATGATCCGCGGTTGGTCCTGAGCTTCAGGGGTGAGCTGCATGGACGTCGTGCGCGTCCAGAGGTGGCCTAGCTCGTCCGTGACAAGCCTCGGTTGAGGCTGTCCGTGAGAGCACTTGATCTCGGTTCTGTGGCAGCCACTGCAGATACTGAGCGTGCTCGGTTTGGGGAGGTCGAACTCACGTAGGGATGGTGCGAGGAGGATGTGGGAGGGTTCATGGTGCCATTTTTCTGATCTTCTTGGGCTTGTGCATGGGCTACGGTGGTGATCGAGCAATCGGAAGGCAGCGGCACACTCTGGTCTGTTTCTCACGCAAGGGAAGAAGGAGCAGCGCCGAGTCTTCGGTGATGAGGGCGAAAGGGAGCACGGCAATGGGTAAAGACGTCTAGGCAGCTCTCCAGCACGATGAGATTCAACAGGAGGTGGAGCCGGCTGATCTCGGTGTCGCCCGAAGAGAACGTCAGTCTGCCGGTTGCTTCGCATGGGAGGTGAAAAACAGAGACCAAACACTGCACAGTTGAAGATCTTTTGCACATTTTAAATCCTCAATGACATGTGGGTCCCAGCCCCTTCTTATCTCTCTGTAAAATATCTCCAAAAATTTGCAAATGGTGAAATCAAATTGTGGGAGTTCAAATCTGAGGTGCTTTTGGATAATTGGGCAAGTTTCATCCAAATTCAAATAAGCATTTGAATTCTTTGCTATTTAAAGTCCATTTTGAAAAATGAGTTGCACAACATTTCACCAAATCATGAAACTTTGCATACCCATTAATTTGGACCTAAGGAATTCAAATATGAAATCTGATTTTAAATTTGACTGCTGCAAAAGAGATTTTTAGCACAACAGTATCGAAATTCATTGTGTTGTTCTCATTTGAATTTTGAGTTTGAACAAATTTGTTCCAAATCTGATTTTAGCCTTCTCACACGTATGGAACTTCCCACCTTGGTTTTAGACCCCTCTTGGGTTCCATGTTTTCAAGCAAAACATTTGAACTTGTGTGAAGAAAGCCTTCATGTGGGTTATCACATGTGGAAAAGTATTTAACAAGTCCCAAATTTCATACATATGAAACCGTCTTTTGCAAACAAGTGTTTTCTTTGTATTCACAATTTTGGGATCTTTACATTCCTCCCCCCTTAAAAGGAATCTCGTCCCGAGACTACAAAAGAAGAACGAAAATGGAGGGTAATTACAAAGTCTAAGATAAAAGTTCCGGATAGTTCTTGTGGATGTAATCTTCGCTTTCCCACGTCGCCTCTTCTGGGGTATGATTACTCCACAGGACTTTGTAAAATCTCAAAGTCTGGTTTCAGGTGATCCGGGTCTTTTCATCGATAATTTGAATAGGTTGCTCGCTGGATTCAACTCATCGATGTTTTCGGTGCGGACAGCAGCGGTAAACTTGAGACACTTACGCAGCTGAGACACGTGAAATATGTCGTGAGTACCGGCAAGGCTCGCCGGTAGTTCCAGCCGGTAGGCTACAGTCCCGCACTTCTCCGTTATGGCAAACAGACCGATGAATCGGGGAGCAAGTTTCCCCTTGACACCAAACCGATGAATCCCTTTCATCGGAGACACACGAAGATACACGTGCTCTCTGACGTCAAAATGCAGTGGTCGGCACCTCTGATCCGCGTAGCTTTTCGGACGAGATTGGGCTGCTTTGAGGTTCTCTTGTATTATCCGAACTCTCTCTTCAGCTTCATTGACAAGATCAACCCCGAACGTTACTCGTTCACCGGACTCACACCAGTTCAATGGTGTACGGCAGTTCTGGCCATATAGAGCTTCATATGATGTCATTTTGATGCTCGTCTGATATCTGTTGTTGTACGAGAACTCCGCCAACGGTAAGTGATCATCCCAGCTCTTTCCGTGGTGGATGGCTCATGCTCTTAGAATATCTTCCAGTATTGGATTCACCCTCTCAGTTTGCCCATCGGTTTGAGGACGCAGAGCATCTTATCAATTTAGTCCCCAAGGATGCGTGTATCTGCTCCCAGAAACGGGCTACGAACAGCGATCCTCTATCGGACACAATGGTGCGGGGAACTCCATGTAATCACAAGATCCGTGCTATGTACAGCTCCGCATACTGCTTTGCGTTATACCTTGTATGCACAGGGATGAAATGTGCTGATTTGGTTAACCGATCAACAATTACCCAAATCAAATCATTGGTGTGGGAGGTCATCGGCAACCCGACGATGAAGTCCATCCTCAAGTCTTCCCACTTCCATGCCGGTACTTGCAATGGCTGCAACAGGCCTGACTTCTTCACATGGTCAGCCTTGACTCTTCGACATGTATCACACTTTGAAACGTATTTTGCAACTTCACGTTTCATATGTGTCCACCAAAACTTCTTTCAGAGATTTTGGTACATCTTATTGCTGCCCGGATGAATGGAAAACTTGGACAAATGAGCTTCGTCCAAAATTTTCTTCTGTAGTTCAATATCCCGGGGTACTACAATCCAGTCGTTGAACCACAAAGTACCTTCATCATCTTTCTGGATGTATTTCATTTCTCCGTTGTCTATTCTCCGCCGTATGTGAGACATACCCTTGTCTTTTCGTTGAGCTTCAATGATCTCCTCTCAAATGGTAGGAATGAGAGCGAGATTATAGAGAGCTCCATACTGGATGACACGGAGGCTTGGTTCTTCATCATCCATTTCAGCAATAGTCAGGTGATGTATATGCGCCTCACGACTGAGCGCATCGGCGACCACATTTGCCTTTCCTGGTCATAATGAATCTCATGTTCATAATCTTTAATGAGCTCTAGCCATCTTTGTTGCCTCATGTTCAATTCTTTTTGAGTGAAGATGTACTTCAAGCTCTTGTGGTCGGTGTAGAGGTGTACAAGGTTTCCGAGCAAGTAATGCCTCCACATCTTCAAAGCAAGGATGTGACGCCCCTCTTACGAGAACCTCGAAAACGAGCTGATGCATATGTTGCCCAGGATGTTCATCACACATACACATGTAATCCAAAAACTGAATTCGGAATAATACCACGAATAAAAGGGTTTTATTACATGGTCTCATTAATCTCAAGCTCATTCTAGCAGCGGAAGTCTTTAATCTAGCAGCGGAAGTCTTCTAAACTATTGCGGAAGCAAACTAAACACGGCAGCGGCTCCATCTCCTACTCCATCCATCCCCACAGGCAAGTTGACGGTAGATCACATGCCTAATACTCCACCTGGTCTTCAAAGTACTCCTCTCTTGTTGCTGATGATGTATGATAATGCAAGGGTGAGTACATGTCTTACTCAGCAAGTGCGGGAAGTATGACATGTAGCTTATAACAAGGTAGGCATAAAAAGGCTCATTGCATAAAAGCAAAGTTTATTTCACAAAACATGATAAAAACAGCAACTAGCTTTAAGTGAATTAAATCCCAACATGTATCCAATTAAAACATCAACATACCTCCATCATGTTTCACCTCTTCCCATGTCTCGTCAGACATTCATCTTTCTCATCTTTCTCATGCTCATGAATACCATATCATATTCATTACCATCTCATCTCATATTCAATCCCATCTCTTACCGAGACCAAAGCTCATTGCCATGACTCAACAGTCACGAAACCAATCCTATTACCAAGACTCAACAGTTTTGAAACCAATACCTTAATGACCAAATCAAACTAATAACCAAACCAAATACCATCCCAATAACCATCCCATCTAATCATGTGAGTTGGCCAGGCGCTTGTGACCGAAAGCACGGCTATAATGATAGTTTTACACTCTGCAGAGGTGGCACCACTTTACCCATAAGTTTATGATTTCGTCACCCGTCGGCGACTGCAGAACCTCCATTATACCAGTACACAACCGTCGGTGTATGGCCAAAAGATCAGAAAATAATCTTTACAAAGGGGCTACTAGATGTAGGGACTCATTAAGGTTTCACCAGCAGGCTCGAATCACCATTCTCCCACCTACGGGCCCCCTCTTGTGTCATGCAGTTCCTAGGGCAGTCTTCTATCGGCTCCCATTCCCCACGCCTTCCACGGTCCATAAAAATCTAGCAACTTACCTAATTAGTCAGCTAAGCCGCACCCATATTTGGCCTTGTGGTGGCACTGTTTTCCTGGCATGGCTGGCATGAACCGGTCCTTAGATCTATGGCAAGTAAACCACCATCTCATTCTACCACATCCACGAAACCAAGCTTGCCTAGATCTCCCTCCGATTCATGTTCATTATCATCATCAGTTTCTCATTAATATTATTCATACTAGTGCAGTTAGCTAGACACATTCTATCGCTTCCCATATCCCGTAGATTAGCGAAGCAAAAAGCAAAAATGACCATACCTGACTCATCAACTGTTCCGGTGAAAAGGGTGGTTAACAAAACTACTAAACTCCTATAAAAGGGTTTTCGCATGAAGTTGACTCAAGCACACACACCTTTTCACAAACAAAACAGTTCCAAAAACATGGGATAAATATGGTCAAGGGGCACTTGCCTTGATCCTGTGGTTTCTATTGTTCTTGGATCTCGAAGTCTTGGTGATGTATTCCTTCGTAGATAGCTCCCTGAGCTTGTCCTTCTACTTACGATCACGCACATACAAAATTTGCAGCAATCACACATCATGCACAAACTTTACTCAAGATGCAATGGTGCATATGCATGCTAATCCGTTGATGCTGTTTTTATTAGATCGGTTTGTACGTGTTCTTGCATGTTTGCATGGGTTTGCATGGGGTTTTACGATGAACAAAGGTGTAAAGATCAAATGTGGATGTGGCGATGATCTTGACTCTAGATCAAACCGATCAACACATGATCTGTCCACGAAAAAGCTTCTGTTCGAAGGGATCGAAGAGAACAGATGCAAAGAAAACCGTGATCTCGTCGTAAGGTGGTAATGGAGACCTACCTTACTTCTTTCAGGTCCTTCCTCCCAGCAAAAACAGATCGTCGGCTCTCCTCCGGCGATGGCGATCGTGTCTGGGCTTGTTGGTGGTCTCTCCGGTGGCTGAACTCCAGCGAAGGGGGTTAACTCAGCAAGAAGGGGGCTAGGGCCTCTAAGTTGTCGGCTTGGAAAAGATGTTACGACCAAGGGGTGTTTCGGGTTTTATTTATAAGAGGTCAGAGAGGAGTCCTACTCTGATTGGAGTTTGAATAAGAGTCCTATTTGATTTGTTTTTGGATCTTAACAACTTATTTTCAATTTGATTTGGGTGTGGTATTCAGCGTAGAAGAGTTCGTGTCGGTTTCCTCTGTATCGGGCACTCGCGCACAGAGAAAAACCGCTTCAGAATCACGTCCTTCCGCAGGGATAAGCTCCGAAGGCTCCACGTGTCCAGCGGGGGCCTGGTCTCCCTTTTCCGCAGAGACGAGCTCCGGTTGCGCCACGTGTCAGGTGTGCGGGACCTCCCTCTCCCTCAAAGGCGAGCTCCGCGTGTGCCACATGTCAGTGCCGGACCTCCCCCCTCTTCGGAGGTAGCTCCGAGTGTGCCACGTGTCACTGCTGGACCTCCCCTCTCTTTGGAGGTGGGCTCCGGTAGTGCCACGTGTCCTAACAGTGCCGAACTTCCTTTCTTCTCAGATATGAGCTCCGAGGTCGACACGTGTCCATCAGTGTCGGACCTCCCTTTTTCTCGGAGGTAAGCTCCGAGAATGACACGTGTCTAACAGTGTCAGGCCTCCCTTCTTCTCGGAGGTGGCTCCAAGGACGACACGTGTCAAGCAGGGCGGGACCTCTCGGAGGCGAGCTCCAAGGCTGACGCGTGTCCTGCAGTGTCTTCTCCTTGGAAGTGAGCTCCGAGAATGACACGTGTCCAGTAGGACCGGACCTCTCGGAGGTGAGCTCCGAGAGCAACACGTGTCCCGTGGGTCGGACCTCTCGGAGATGAGCTCTGAGTACGACACGTGTCTCGCACGGCTGGTCCTCTCTTTTCCGCAGTGACTAGCTCCGAAGGTGACACGTGTCCTGCAGGGCTGGCCTCGCTTCTCCGTAGAGGCTAGCTCCGGGAGCAACACGTGTCCCACGGGGTCGGACCTTGCCCCTTTCACAGAGGCAAGCTCTGAGCCTGCCATGTAGCCAGTTAGCGGCGGACCTCTCCCCCTTTGCGGGGATGAGCTCCGAAGGCGCCACGTGGCCAGCGGGCCGAGGGAAGTGCCTTCGGCGCTCTCGGTGAACTGGAATTAGCTCTTTTCGACTATCCTTTTGATTCTTTATCTGTTTCCACTTCGTTTAAAATGTTTTCTCTATATGAAATCTATATGAATGCATAAATATGAATTTGAGGGTGTTACAAAGGACCACGGCAGCTAAGTCAAGATCATAAGTTGGATAATGCTGCTCGTGATTTCTGAGTTGACGAGATCCATAAGCGACCACTCGTCTTTCTTGCATCAGCACACAGCCAAGACCGATGCCAGATGCATCGCAATAAACGTCGAATGGCTTCGTCGTATCTGGCTGAGCAAGAACTGGGGATGTTGTGAGATGCTTCACTAAAGTCTTGAAAGCTTGTTCACATGCAGCACCCCACAAAAATCTGATATTCTTTTTCAATAATTCCGTCATCGGTTTAGCAATCTTGGAGAAACCCGGAATGAACCTCCGGTAATAACCCGCTAAACCGACGAAGCTACGGATTTCATGCACTGACTTTGGTGATTCCTATCTCTGTACAAGGATAATCTTACTCAGATCTACAGCAATGCCCTCCGCCGAAATAATGTGTCCGAGAAATGGTACTTGGTTAATCCAGAATTCACACTTGCTGAATTCTGCATAGAGCTGATGATCTCGCAATCTTTGTAGCACAATATGCAGATCTTCAGCATGTTCTTCCTCTGACTTGGAGTACACCAAGATATCGTTGATGAAGACCACGACGAATTTATCCAACTTTGGCATGAACACTGAATTCATCAGGTACATAAAGTGTGCCGGGGTGTTGGTCAAACCAAAAGACATAATGATATACTCATACAGCCCGTATCTCATTGAGAATGCCGTCTTCGGAATACCTTCTGCCCGGATTTTAATCTGGTGATATCCAGACCGAAGATCCATCTTCAAAAATACATTCGCACCCACTAATTGATTGAAGAGCATATCAATGTGAGGTAGTGGATACTTGTTCTTGATGGTAACGGCGTTCAAAGGACGATAATCAACACACAGCCGTAGTGTTTCGTCCTTCTTCTTGACAAACAATGCTGAACAACCCCAAGGTAACGAACTCGGTCGTATAAATCCCTTGCTCATTAGGTCATTCAGCTGTGTCTTCAATTCTGCCGGTTCATTTGGTGCCATCTTGTATGGCCTTCATGATATCGGTGTTGTTCCTGGTATAAGTTCAATCTTGAACTCAACGTCTCGCTCGGGCGGCATGCACGGTAAATCATCGGGAAATACATCCGGATACTCACGTACCACCGGAATGTCCTATATCTTAACAGCTTGCGTGCGGTTCACTGTTGCAATCTGCTGCCGTCTGGCGCCCAGAATTAATATATGAAGACCGTGCTGTGGGGAGTTGAGCTCAACGGTCCTGGAGCTGATGTTAAGAACCGCCTTGTGGTTATTCAACCATGACATCCCCAAAATGATGTCGATCTTCAAACCCTCAAGTATAATGAGAGTCGTAGGGTATATTCTGCCCCCCAAACAAATAGGTGCTCGGGAGACAACCTCGCTTGCGGTACTGCTTCCCCCGGGCGAAGATATGAAGTATTGCCTCTTTGTATAAACTGTTTGGAGCTGATGTTGATCCATAAAAGACTGGCTAATGAAATTGTGTGTGGCACCGGAATCAAAGAGGATTAAAACCGGTAGCTGATTCAGAGAAAATATCACTGCTAAAGCGGCTTCTCCTTCCGGAACATCATCAATCACAGTATAGTGAATATTGCCCCTTATCTGCCCTCCTGTCTGCAGATTGAGGTACGGGTCGTATTGTTGTGAATATGATGACCCGCAGCTTTGAGTTCCCTCCGGACAATTCCTAGCATAATGGCCCATACGCCTACAAGTGAAACACGGATGTCTCTCCGGTTCTTCGTTGACTTGCGGTTGGATGCTAGGTACACATGGCTGCAGCGATGGAGCACAAACCACCGTCTGATGCTGCGGCTGTGGAGGTGGTGCAAGTTGTAGAACTTGACCAGCAATCGATCTCTGAGGAGTTGATCGTACAGGTGGCCTCCATCTTTCACCGGTTGGCGTTTGATACACCAAATGGTACTTCTGAGGCACATAACTTGTGCTGGCCTGCTCGATCTTGCTCATCTTTCTCTTCTCAGTTTGCCACCCAAGTGTCGGTTTCTCTTAGATGAGAGCCGCATCGACCATGTCGGTATAACTGCTGTTATTGTGCACGGCCAACTTCTCCTGTAATATGGAACTCAGGACATGGAAGAATAAGTCACACCGTGCCTCTTCTTTCGCCACATATTCGGGAGCATATTGGGCCAAAAGGTTAAACCTTCGGACATACTCGAGGACACTCATGTCCCCTTGCTTCAAACCCAAAAATTCCTCCCGCTTTGCCTTGACAATACCTAGTGGTATGTGACGAGTACAAAAGGTTTCACAAAACTCACTCCATGGCACTTGATGGTCATCCGGAATGGTGGCAAGATGGTCAATCCACCAATTTCCGGCAGCTCCGTGTAGTTGTTGAGCGGCAAACATTGTCTTTTGCACTTCATCACACTCGAATACTCCAAATTTTGACTCCATGACACGAAGCCATTGATCTGTTTCCACAGGTTCGGTGGCTTCAGTAAAGATTGGCGGTTGAGTCGCCAAGAAATCCTGATAAGCGTTCCGAGGTGGAACGACTTGTTGTGTGTTCTGGAGTACACCTTGCTGTACCAAAGCTTGGAGTAAGCGTGTGTGTTCTTGCGTTGCTTCTTGGAGTAGCCTAGTGTTCTCTTGGTTACACTCGACGACTCGAGTCATAAGATCCATCAATCCCGTGGGTGGTGGTTCCGACGGTGGAATGGAAACATCACCGCCTCGGCTACAACTCCTGGCCCTACTCCTAGAGCGAGTACGATCCATACTGCAAAAATGTATTTGAGATGAGTTAAACAAGAACTAAGCAGTATGTGAGACTAATGAAAACAGGAATATGTCAAAACTTTATGGAAGCAGTAACAAAATCCATGTTTACACAACTCCTTAGTAGGCATAGCTATCCAGTCTATCTGTACAGAACAGACCATTATGCACTATCTCCAGATTTTGATCTAGTTAAAAGCATTTTCATAACTCAAGTTGAATACAAAAGTTTAATTTATCTTTTGTATATTTCCAACTAGTACTCATATGCCTCCAGATAATATCCGGATTAAAAGTTATTATTTTCCAAAGTTGACAGAATTCCTGGATAAAATTTGCCAGCATCTCCTTTGTATGTGACTGATTTTATCACGGTTGTATATGCAAATACAATAAGAATCTGAACCAAATTTGAACTACAAAAATGTGGCACAATTCATAATCTTTCCAACGGTGTATAATAGGCTTCTTAAGGGTTTTTCTACAGAAAGTTATGGCTTAAAAACAGAAAGGTCCAGAGAGGTTTTTGCTAATGTCCTGGTTCTAGATGTTTACCTTCAACTGGACTTCCACCAATTTAACATGTGATTTTGCTCTGGAGGTCTACAAAGAAGTTGTATACCACTCGAAAATCTTTCCAGAACTGTATCATGCACCTTAATTGGGTAACACTACTCAGATTTATGCTCTGTCCAATTCCAGCAAGAATTCCTTCCGAAAACAGAGCACTTTGTTTTTGAAATCTTTGAAGCCTAGTCTTCCTCTCATTTGAATCTTAGCTCAAAATAAGAGTTCAATAACTAATATATGTTTCAAACTTCTATTTTTAATTGAAAGTTAGTTCATGATTCATTTCTTCATAGGGAAGAGGTTATTAAGTTTACTACGGCGTCGATGCACCCTAAGAAGCATGTCGGTACTATGTAGCCTCACCAAAGAAAATCCTAACCGGACTATCCCGGCATATTCGTTTTATCAGTGGCACTAAGACGGTCACTCGCAAACGTGTACTATACGGGATACGTATGTGATTAGTACCTGCAGAAGAACACTCAAAGATGCTGCACACATAGATTTACTCATTTCGGGCAGTTCCATACCATACTAAAAACATACGTCCCGTATCATTTCCATACAGGCCGTCCTTGAGTCAAGCCACGTCTCAAGGTACATGGTCTCGTTTTCACACCACACGACGGGAAAACCCGATTAGAGCGCGAACGGGTCGTCACGGTTGGGAATTTTATCAGCCCAACAGATACCACCTACTGCCTTGCAGGGCACGCCGATGGCAAGCACTGCGTATGCCCTCCTAGGCTATTTCCAGAAGAACACATTATCGCGTTACTGACCACAGGATGCGGTCTCCACTTACTTGCCTAATGCACGCTAGGGATCAGCGTTTCATATGAACTCAGGAACATGAAGAGTTCAAGAGTTTCATATTAACGTCTAACACCAAGCTGTGAGACCTATTCCTGAACTACATTCCTCGTCAGCGGAGCTAACCAAAATTGAACCGCTTTCGGTGGCATTCCTTACCATGCTTACCAGAGCGTAGGTGCGTCGTTACATAATCAAAATTCAGAATTATAACAAGTATGGTAGTCATGCCACGTTAAGTAACTATACTACTATAGTCCTTATGTGGGCCTAATACCGTTTCCTCACCGTAACCTATATTTTTGTCGTAAAACGATCTTTATTCCGTGCGCCATTACTAATGCGGCTCTGATACCACACTGAGACGGCCCGACGCCGCCCGTTCAGTCACGGGGACGTGCCACTCGCGCCGGGAATCGCATTGGGTGGTGCCGTGTTGTGCGGCACCCAACAGCACACATATAAGGAACAAAGTATTACATAAATAATAGCGGAAGCTTACAAGTTTTTCTTTGTAAATAGTTTACATCAAGTAACTACAACAGAAGTCTATAAACAACTCACGTCGAATAACTAAAGAGCACTCAAGATGAAGTCCTGCCCGTGGACTCCTCTCGCTAGCAACACGAAGACAACAGCAGCGGCTGGGTTCTCCATGTGTTACATGACTCGGAAGTCTCTGAGTCTCACCGGACAACCTTCTTCCTAGTGTCGATGTTAACCTAAAAAACCACTCATATAGCAAGCGTGAGCACATAGGCTCAGCAAGACTGATCCGTCTCTCCTAAACAAGAAACTCTACATGCACGACGGTTGCAATTGGGTTAGCTAGATTTGCATAAAGGACTCGCCTAAGGTCGATCCATAACTTTCAGATTTTAAGCCTCATTGTGCAGACCTTGAGCCGAAAAGCATCGCAACTCCACAATCAAACAAGAAACGCTTTGTTGCGATGCTCCTTGCACAAAGTGAAAGTAAAGTTTAATGAGCCTATCTCTAATTCAATCATGGTTGCAATACAAATTACATCACAGCCTTATCATGTTCAAAAGATAACTAGTTCAGTTGTTACTACATCAAGACACAGCGGGCAAGTATGCTCATATAACCGCGAGCGACGGTGATTCGAATCAGTACACGCCCGGACTACACGACACGTACACCCGTACTCCGAGTTGCCGGCAGCAACCTCGACCAACGTTGTACGCGGCCACCTTTCCCAAGATCTTCCACATTGGACGCAGTCCAACTGCCCCGAGTCCGCAAGCTCCCTCAAGGTACATACCCGCAGTGGTATGTTCTTAAGCGAGTTACCTCCTTCTACACTGACGGCAAAAGCCTAAGGCAGTTAGAAAAGTTCCACTATGGATCTCCCAAGGTACATCGGTTTCCTAGGTCCCATATAGCCAGTATGTGCCCGGTACACAACTCAAACTTGTCCAACAGGGCCAAGCACGGTCGGGCCTTAACCGACACAGGCAGGCCTATGCACGCACGGTCCGCAGCCTGCTGCATCTAAACCTCCCTGCCCGGTCTCCATTTCTTATGTGTGAACTTTCCTCATCATTTCTAATTTTAACCGGTTCCGAGTAAACCAGCCCTGAACTCGCGAGTAGCTTCCAACTACTCGACTTCTACCGGACCTTTTCTACTAACATTTAGCGTAGCCAAATCCACTCGAGGAGGTGCTATTCTACCCTTTCTCTCTTAGGTATTTTTGGTCATGCAACTGGGTTTTCAATATCACTAGACTTAATGCAATCAACAATGCAAAGCTATGATCTCGAAAAATGAAATGCTTTATAAAACTGTTCAAATGCAAACCGGGGCTTGCCTGTTTTGCCGGTGACTAAGAATACAATCAATTAGTGACGATCACTTGGATCTTGATCACTTGCTTTCCTTCCTCCTTGATCTTCACTCCAATCTCTTCACACGTGCTCAAGTAGAGGTTACACGATATGATCATGCATATGTATTTAATTGAAAAGCTTTTGCTAATAAAATCTAATGACAGTTTAAAAACCATAACTCTGTTTAAGAATTTAAAATGACACTGGTGCTAGTGGTTTAGGTTGGGTTAAAGCACTATGGTCAAGTATTGAGTGCTAATCATCACTTGTGTGTTGATTACCTAAAGAGGTTCACAAGACATTGGTGATCCAGAGCTCCAATGGAGCTGAAACTTTTTATGTGAGTTCCTTGTCACAAGAAAGTCATCTGGACCAAAAATTAGCACTTTTCATTGAGTGGTTTATTCAGAACAATTCTCTAAGTAATTAAGCAAAGAGGAATTAATTCTGAGGTAATAACCATGTTCATGTCAAACTTAGTGAACTAAAATTTCATTTATAGTTCATAGATTCTGCATGAATGTTCCTAGGATTTTTGGAGCCAAGAATTACTCAGAATTGAATTTCCAAGTTTTAGAAATTCTCTGAAAATGTTTCTGTATTCATTTGAACACAGCAACATAAATCTGAATTTTTCCTGATAAAGTATACTCCAAATGAGCTGAAACTTTTACAGGAGTCTAGTATCACACTATAGAAGATTCTAGCAAAATTTGAGGATTTTTTAGTAAACCAAACTCCCTTTAAAATTCTTTTGCTGAAAAGATTTAAAGCATTCTCCAGAATTAGTTAATGCCTTTCATACAAATTGGGTTGCATATTTGGATATAATTTGTCAATTTGAATCTAGCCCAATTTGAATCACTAAATTTGGAGTTTCCTATCAAAAGTTATGCTCTTCTAAAGTTTAGGGAAAAATCTGGGATTTGAATTATTCGGGGAAAAGTTTAAAACTGACTGTGGGACCAGGGGGAACACGTGTCCAGCACTGGAAAACGCCACATGGGGCTACAGAGCTGTTTCCCGCATTGCCACAGTTAATCCGGCGCCATAGAGGATCCGGTCACTTTCTGTGCGACTGACATGTGGGGCCGGCAGCACCTTCGTCTACCTCCCGCGCCCGCGTGATATCGCCGCCGGGCTCGCCGGAACAACCCCGAAATCGGTCGTCCGGCCACCTCCGACGCTCAAACTCACCGCTAAGCCCTAGTTTTGTTCGAGGAACACTCTGGTGTGGTTTTCCGCAGCTGGTAGAACCTCCAAAGTAGCTCGCGACGGCGCGACGGCTCGGTGGAACTCCGGCGATGTCGCCCCGATGAGTTAGCCCGCCAAAAGCTCTCTGGAACGGTCCTACCAGTGAGGGCAGGAGAAGCTCGGCATGGCCGCACGCGGGCTCGGGAACGGCTCCAAACTAGAGTTCATCGTACGCCCGAATCATCCCGCCATAGCCGCCGTCGGGAAGATAAAAAATACGCTGTGCACAGTGTGTGTCATGCTAGGTTTGCAACGAAAACTGGTGCACCCTCAAGTTTAGCCATCGTGTGTAAAGTTTTGTGGTTTCTAAACAAGAATCAATCGGGACATTCACGAAATCATACCCAAAGGTCGGTTTGCACCGATCGGAAGAAGATCTTGAAATTCACTGTCGATGATCCGCGGTTGGTACTGAGCTTCGAGGGTGAGCTGCGTGGATGTCGTGCGCGTCCAGAGGTGGCCTAGCTCAGCCGCGACAAGCCTCGGTTGAGGCTGTCCGCAAGAGCACTTGCTCTCGGTTCTGTGGTGGCCACCGCGGATACTGAGCGTGCTCGGTTTGGGGAGGCCGAACTCACGTAGGGATGGTGCGAGGAGGATGTGGCAGGGTCCGTGATGCCGTTTTGCTGCTCTGCTTGGGCTTGCGCACGGGCTACGGTGGTGACCAAGCGATCGGTAGGCAGCGGCACACTCTGGTCTGTTTCTCGCGCAAGGGAAGAAGCAGCAGCGCCGAGTCTTCGGTGATGAGGGTGAAAGGGAGCACGACAGTGGGTAAAGACGTCTAGGCAGATCTCCAGCGCGATGAGATTCAACAGGAGGTGGAGCCGTCTGATCTCGTTGTCGCCCGAAGAGAATGTCGGTCTGCTAGTTGCTTCGCGTGGGAGGTGAAAAACAGAGACCAAACACTGCACAGTTGAAGATCTTTTGCACATTTTAAATCCTGAATAACATGTGGGTCCCAGCCCCTTCTTATCTCTCTGTAAAATATCTCCCAAAATTTGCAAATGGTGAAATCAAATTGTGGGAGTTCAAACCTGAGGTGCATTTGGATAATTGGCAAGTTTCACCAAAATTCAAATAAGCATTTGAATTCTTTGCTATTTAAAGTCCATTTTGAAAAATGAGTTGCACAACATTTCAACAAATCATGAAACTTTGCATACCCACTAATTTGGATCTAAGGAATTCAAATATGACATATGATTCTAAATTTGACTGCTGCAAATGAGATTTTTAGCACAACAGTTTTTAAATTCATTTTGTTGTTCTCATTTGAATTTTGAGTTTGAACAAATTTGTTCCAAATATGATTTTAACCTTCCCACACCTATGGGACTTCCCACCTTGGTTTTGGACCCCTCTTGGGTTCCAAGTTTTCAAGCAAACATTTGAACTTGTGTGAAGAAAGCCCTCAGGTGGGTTATCACATGTGGAAAAGTTTTTAACAAGTCCCAAATTTCATACATATGAAACCATATTTTGCAAACAAGAGTTTTCTTTGTATTCACAATTTTGGGACCTTTACACGAAGTTGAGGATACACCGGAGCTGTTGGACGTCCTCCCGCCCGACGCAAACTTCTCTTTTGACTCGCAACCAGGCAACCCCTGGTTTGCATTTAATTACCTTTTGAAAAGTTTTTCATTTGTATCACTTATGTCTAGGGTGAAATGCTTGCATTACAGTTAAGATGATTGAAACCCCACTTGCATAACTTTAAATCCTATGGAGGGTTGGGTAGTTTACAAACTCGACGAGTAGAGAATGCCATCCTAATGTTCTTAGGATCTCGGTAGAAGTCGAGTGGTTGGAATCTACTCGCGAGATAGATATTTATTCACACGGTATGGAAAGAGGTAGAGAATGGCTTAAGATTGTGAAACTGAGACCCAGCAGGGGGGATAGGATGCAGTGAGCGGAGGTCTCACGTGCATAGCCCTGTTGGTGTCGATTGAGGACCGAGCCGTGTGTGGCCCTGCTGGACAACTTTGAACAGTACCGGATGCATACTGGCAAATGGGAACCAGGAAACCGATGTAATTGGTTACCCTAGGTGCCGAGGCTTACCCAACCATTTTATAGGAGTGGGTTGAGGGTAGCAAGGTGTAAATCTGCCGGTGGGCACAGACACGCTCCACGTGGGGACCTCCTGCCCGTTTTGGATGGACCGGTTCGGCACTTGGGTTACCTTTGAAACGTTGTTGCATACAACAGAGTAGGAAGGTGTGAAGCACCACACTTCTGAATGTGGTTGTATGTGACATGTTATCCGGGTGTCTCCTGATTGCAATCACCGTACCTCGCGGTTATTTGAGTACCGCTTGTTCACTGTGCTTGACGTAGTAAGAAGTGAATGAAGCCAAATGAATATGCTGCATTGATCTATTAATGTCTTGAAACCCTGTATGATGTAGTTGTAGAGCTAATTAAGTTTATATCACCACATCGGAGGAAAGCGTTTCTTGTTTGATTGTGGACTTCCGATCTGAGTGCTGCCTAAGGCTCATTAAACTGCTGCTATAAAACTGAAAGTAAAGATTAACATATAGGAGTGTCTTTATTGCAATGTCTTTATCCCATATTACTAATACCTATATGTAGAGTTCCATGACTAGGGTGTCGGTTAAGCCTTGCTGAGCCATCGTGCTCACGGTTGCAATATTTGAGCTGTGTGCAGGTGAGAGTTATAAGGGAGGTTCCGAGGATGAGGCGATGCCCCCGTCGGGGTACACGGCCGAGCTGGAGCCCTGCACGCCGCCGGGATCTCCGGTTGTATGTTGCTAGATTGTAGCGTCCCCGGGCTGGACGGCTGCACTTTTGCATAGCTAGGCTGAGAGTTTTTAGCTATTAATAAGACTTCCGCTGTACATTACTTTTGTAAACGACTTCTGCTGTGTTATATGTAAAATAAAAGCTTGTATGTTGTTCTTAATGTTTTCTTGTGTGCTGTTGGGTGCCGAATCGTACGGCATCACCCTCTGCGATCCCAGAGTGGGTGAACCATGGGGTGGTCCCCCACAGTCGTGGTATCAGAGCCGCACTGGGAATAGCATGCTCGAAAAGAGCCTATTTTGAAAACTTAGAAGTAGTCGAGTGAGGATTAGTCATTATGCCTACATAAGGTCTATTATAGTAGTAGCTACTTAAGGTGGAAAAGCTAATTTATGTGTTATACAGCTCCTACGTCAGGTAAGAGGTAAGGTACGCCACCGCAGGCGGATCAATTGCGGTAAGCTCGCCATACGAGCAATGGTATGGAATTGTATACCATGGCTTGGCACGGTAGTGAATATAAGTCTCTGAACCTTCTCATGGTTCTAAGAGCCTATGAAAACGCTGATCTCCAGCGTGCTTTAGGCAAAAGTGAGCAGACCCATCGTGTGGTAAGCAACACAATAGTATGCAACTCTTGAACATTCAATGTTCAAAGGGCCATACTCAGTGCTTGCCGTCGGCGTGCATCAACGGTCATGAGGCAGTAGGTGGTATCCATTGGGTTGATAAAATTCCCAACCGTGACGACCCGTTCGCGCTCTACTCGGGTTCCCCGTCGTGTGGTGTGAAAACACGGCCATGTACCTCGAGACGTGGTTTACTCAAGGACGATCCGTATGGCAATGATACAGACCGTATGTTTTTACTATGATATGGACCTGCCTGAAATGTCTAGAACCTTTGTGTGTACCATTATTATGTGGTCTTCTGCAGGTACATTAACCAAGTTAGAGCATGACGGTTGGAAATTGTTTGTGAGTGACGTTCTTAGTTCCACCATTTGACACGTATATGCCGGAATACCGGCTTAGGATTTTTCTTTGGTGAGGAAACGTAGTACCGAGATAAGTTATTAGTTGCATAAAAGTATATTTTCAAAGAAAAGAGTCAAAATGTAGTTTAGGGTTCCATTTAGGGGTTATTGACTCCCATATTGAACTAAGAGTCAATTGGGAGTGTAGATTCATTTCCAAAGACTTAGGAACAACCTCCCCTGTTTTCGGCAGAAATTTTTCTGAAATTAAACAGGGTATAGCATAGGATTGGTTGAACAAATGGAGGTGTGTGATACTATTCTGGAAAGGTTTCGAAGTCCTATAAAACTTTTCTGTAGAGCTCCAGAACAGAATCTCCGTCCAAATGGATGAAAATCTCGGAGGAGTATGCACTGTCCAGAAACAGGACAGACCAAAAATGCTCTCTGTAATTTTCTGTATTTCGACCATAACTTTCTGTAGACAAATTTCTAAGAGTCAAGTAAGACACCGTTGGAAAGTGTAGGAAATGTGCTACAACTTTGTAGTTCTGTGTTTTCCTAGGTTGGGGGCAGAAATAGTTGGAATTTGGTGAACAAAATAGCCACTTGCAAAGGTGGTGCTGTCAAAATTCATGAGAAAATTATGTCAATATGTAAAAATCATAACTCAAAAACTAGGAAGGCTATGGAGGCAAATAAATACAACCTGGATTCGTTTTTGAGTCTACTACAACTTTATAGTCGAACTCTAGTCCAGATTTTGCATCCAAGGTGGCCAAAACAGTTGAATTCTTCCTACTGGTCTGTTGGACCAGAAGCTGGACGGAGAACACCTTGTTGAAGTTTTTCAACCAAAACACTTGGTTTCACTTTTCGATATCCAGCGGCTGTTGTAAAACAGTGAATGGAGTCGAAAAATTTTATGAATTCAAAATATCATTTCGAGCGAGGACATGTTTGGGTCCAGTACAATAGCGAGTATTTACAGATCCTAACACACTTAACATCCCGGGGCGACCCACGATGGTCGAAATGAACTTTTAATCCATAAAGTTCATTACCTTGGAACTCGATTTTGGTGACATAGTCCATGGATGTATATGTTGTATAAAGTTTATACTTTATCCATATGTGTGAATGTTATGCGTATTATTTGTTCCATTCTCGCACTACTATTGTATAGACTGGATGAGATAATCAAACATGTGCTCATCGAATGGTATGAATGCAGAATGGTGCGTACACGGTCTACGCAAGAGGAGGGAGGTCCAAGTCAGGTTGGTGGTGATGAGTCTCCACCTCCAGAGCAAACCACAATGCAGAAACAACCACCTCGTCCACCACCAGAACTTCCAAGAAATCTTGCGGAAGTTCTTGCTGCAGTACTCGGCTCGCGCGATTAGCAAACCGAGTTGCTGCGGATGCTAGTGTAACAGAATGCGTCCCATCAGGGGGGACGCCAAGACAATGGGCAACGCCAGCCCTAACAGAATTCATATACGGACTTCGTGGCGACCCATCCACCGGTCTTTACGGAGGCCGAAGAGCCTTCGGAGGCGGAAAGCTTCATCCGCACTCTCGAGGCGAAGTTTGGTTTACTATGGTGCATGAATACCAGAAGGCGCTGTGCGCAGCGCAACAACTTCAAGGGGAAGCCGGTACATGATGGGCGAACTACATCGCCTCCTTACCGGCTTGCCATGCTGTCACATGGACGGAGTTCCGGGAGGCGTTCTGCGCCTATCATATACCTCCCGGGGTTATGGAGAGGAAGCTTTAGGAGTTTCTGGAGCTGAAACAAGGTCAGAGGAGTGCTCATGAGTACTCCAGAGCATTCAACCGGCTGGCGCAATATGCGCCAGAATTTGCGAGAACGGAGGAACAGAAGCAAAACTCGTTCTTCTGGGGCCTGAATTCCAAAATGAAGGTCCATCTCGCTCAAAGCAATCTCGGCACGTTAAACGACCTTGTCAATGCCACAATATTACAAGAAAATACTCAGCGCAAGCGCGGTTCTGGTAAGAGGAAATGCAGCGCGCTGGCAAGCAGCAGTGGAGGGGCGCCACAAGAATACCACGTGGTGTATCGCGCACCATCCGGTCAAAGATGGCAGCCACCGGCGCGACTGCCTCAGTTTCGCGGTCGATAGTTTAATGCACCAAGTTTCCTACCGTCGTATACACCACAGCAACAGCAGCACCAAAGGATGGCTCCACATGTGCCTCAGTTTCAACCACGTGCACCAGGATTCCGTCCTCAATTCGAAGGGACCCCGACACCTTACACGTGCTTCACGTGTCGCTGTGTCGGACATATTGCGAAGGACTGCCCCGAGCAGCGACAGGGCAGGAGTGCAGCACCATATCAGGGTGCAAATCAGCCCCGCAAGAAGCCCAAGAAACCCGCACCAAAAACCCGGCAACGTCCACCACTTGGCCATCGAAGATGTGCCGGAAGGCGAACCCATCCTCGCGGGTATGTTTTATTATTTAGATCATCCCGTAGTCATACTTTTTGACTCCGGTGCCACCCATAATGTCATAAGTCAATCTTATGTTATCAAATATCATTGCCTATCATTCCCACAAATAGTTCATATTTGATTTTTCTCTCCGGTTGGGAAAATAACAGCTGATAGGATGGTCTATAGAGTACCATTACAATTGGGTGGGAATCTATACCCGACTTCTCTAATCATGTTAGAGAGTCAAAAACTTGATGTCATTTTAGGAATGTCATGGCTACATCACCATGGTGCTGTTTGTAAAAGCCCAAGAAAAGGGACTTGCAAAAAACTTTTCATCACCTCACAAAACCACAGTTTGTGTTGTGGATAGCTTGTGAAAAATTGTGAAGAGCAAGTAACCTCCATCAAAAGAGTGATTAGAGGGGAAAGCCTACACTTTCACAAAGTGGGATTTCTACACATGAACATGAGAGGTTGAGCTCACCCCTAGGACTTGAAAAGTCTTGGGAAGGTTCAGGACAAGTTTCATGTAAATCCAACAACTTTTGAGGCACTTTTGGAGGTATTTGAAAAAGAGGCCAATTTGAATGTAAATTCAAATTGCAGCAACTTTCATCCCTCAAATTCAAAATTTAGCTTCATATTCAAACTCAGCACATTTTTCTGAGTAAGCCCACCAATTTTCACCCCCATTGGAGTTCATTTTGTCAAGAGCTAAATTTGCAAGAATTCAAAATTGAATTTGAATTTCAGTTCAAACATGAGGCAAATTCAGCCAAACAAAAACTCAAATGGGAGAACTCAAATTCAAACAAAAACTTGGGGGCTAAGTCTCACATTAAATTGTGAGTAGCTAGGGAGATATTCAGCAAAAACAGAAAAGAAAAAAATTGGAAAAAAAGGATTAAAGGGGAGGGCCACATGTCAGCTGCACATACGAGTGTTTCAGTCGGTTGCTGCAGCCGGTCTCTGCTTCGCGCACAAGGCACGGGAGAGGCGGCGAGCCACCGAGGTATCGAACGGCTACCTCACGGTGCAAAAGTCACGGCTCAAAGGACAGCGCAAACGCTACGCCGCCGTTCATCCTGTTTCCCGAACGAGAACGACCACCACCCGAGCTTCTTCCTCGGTTCCGCGCAAGAACAGAACGCCGACCTCCATTGATCGCCGGCGTCTGAGCAACACAGGCGCTCTCGTTCCCGATGAGCAACACAAGAAAGAACCGCCTTGAGGTGCTGATCCTTCTGGTCAAAACCGTTCTTCATTTCGTGTACTGTCGGGGGAGGATTTCGCCGGGGAAGTTTCAGTAGTCATAAGACCGAGCCACCACCAAATCCAAAAATTCACGGGTATTGACTCATCACCGGGCATACAGAGCTACACACATGATCTACACCCTGCCACGACCACCTAGGATCAAAAACCAGCAAGAACCATGGGCTAGGGTTACGGTTCTTCGAAGTTTTCTGAGCACAGCCGATATCGGGCCTAGGTCGACGGTGAGATCCTAGTTCCGGCCATTTTCATGGCCAACCGAGCTCATATTCGTGCTCAGCATGCCACGGCGGAGCTGTAGGAGCAAACCGTTGGGAGAATAAGGCCCTGAGTAGCCCGGGCGACATCGCCGGAGTAGAGAGGAGCTCTGTCACCGCCGCGGGCATTGTTCCGGCCATTGCCGAGCTCTGGTGAGGGCACCAGCGTGTTCTCCGAGTCGAGTTAGGCACAGGCGGCAAGTTTCTTCGAAGGTCGGGCAGTGAAACGCCCGGCAGCGAGCGCTCCGGCGAAGCGCCGCCGCGGGAGCTGCGGGATAGCGCGAGGTAGACGAAGAGGGGGCCGGGTCCACCGGTCAGCCTCTGGTCTCTGCGCGGGGATCAGTTTGCGGTCGGGATTCAGTGCGTTAGCGCGGGTAAAACCCCGTGGGCCACGGTGTGGCCGCATTCTGAGTGGGCCGGCTTGAGGAGTGGGCCCCACCCGCAGAATTTAAACATTTTGGGAATTTCCATTTTTAGTTCAAACTTTAAATGAATAGAACTTTGGCTAGGAAACTCCAAATTCGATGAACCAAATTTTTCTGAACTCAGAATTCTGAGTACTTTCTAGCGACCAATTTCAGCTCATGAAAGTGAATAGTTTCCCAGAATTAAATCCCTAAAGTTTGAACTGTGGGGTATTTTATCTGGAGAACTACTTTATGTAAAATTCTGAAATTTGGCTGAGAGGTTCACTGGAAAATCTCTGAATCACAGTAAAATTTTCAGACTCATCCAAGTCCATTTAGTTACCCTAATGGGGTGGTTAAGAGAACTGCCCTGAGAAAATAGAAAAATGTACAGGAACATTTTTCAGATTTTCTCAAATCTTAATTAGGGCATAACTTTCTGTATAAGTCTTCAAATGATATGAAACCAATTCATTAGAGCCATCTTAAATTCAAGTTTCCAGAAAGTGATGGTTAGAGCCATGAAAACCCCTGGAATTGCTTAGAGGCTCAATTATTGACCAAATAGGCTTTTATTTGTACAAGGTTCAAATGAACTTTATTTCAAATGAAACTTGGTCAAGATTCTAGTTAGGACCCTGCCAAGCCACCATAAAAATTTCAGAACCAAAGGGTAGGGCTAGCTAGAGTTATTAGTAATTATGTATTCAAGTTTACACATTGCATTTAAATTGACATGTAGTATTTCATTAACATGTAGTCGCTGAAGGCGAAGAGACTCCGGAAGTGCTGGACTTCCTCCTTCCGGAAGAAGAACTAACTACTGACCAGCAGCAACAAGGCAAGCCCCGGTTTGCATTAAACTATTTTTCAAGTTTTGCTTTATGAACACTTAGTATGAAGTATGGATGTGCATTAGGTGTAGGATGAATGGAACCCCACTTGCATAACCAGAATTGTTCCATAATAGTGAGGGTAGTGTCTAGGGCCTCGAATAGACAAGCTATGCTTAGTGATTCATAGGACTTCGGTACAAGTTGAGTAGTTGGAATCTACTCGCGAGTTAGGCTTGGGACACACGGGATTGGTTCGAGTGATGTGAGATCACCTTAGTAATGAAAATGAGACTGGGCAGGGGCTAGGGCACAGCAAGAGGCAGTCTTGTGTGCGCAGCCCTGTCCGTGTCGATTGAGGACCGATCCGTGTGCGGCCCACGCTGATCAAGTTTGAACGTACCGAAGGCATATCGGATATATGGGCCCCGATAAACCGATGTAACCTAAACCTCCAGGCGTCAAGGCATAACGCACCGATTTATAGGTGTAGGCTGAGGGAAGCAAGGTGGAAATCTGCCAACGGGCATAGAGATATGCTCCGTGTGGGGAACCTCCTGCTCGTTTCGGTGCGACCGGTTCGACGCTTGGGCAGGGTGAAAGGTTGTCCCGTACGACATCGAGTGAGCGTGCTGTGCAGCTCCGCGGGTGGCCGTACGTGACGTGCTCTTTGGGTTTTCCCTGCAGGTGTATATCGAGTCGATTCGCCGTCCCTCCCGGTGAAGAGTACCACTTGGTCACTGAGTCGTGACGTAGGCTAATGTATGAAATATGATGATTCAATATTGCTGCTATGATATAATTGTATTGCTACATGTTTGCCACCAAATATTGCTTACTAAATTTCAGCTTCCTGAACTGTTAACTTGTTGCTAAAAGATGAACTAAGGATGAACTTGTAGGCGTGTCCATTTGCTGCCATATTACTATCCTATGTCATTGTACACCTCATGTAGAGTTTCATGCTTAGGTGGGTCGGTTAAGCCTTGCTGAGCCATCATGCTCACGTTTGCTGCTTAAGTGTTTTTCAGGTGAGGAGCCACCCACGGACTCTGAGTACGAGTCCACCGGTGAGGGTCACCCTCCGTCGGGGACTACGTCTGAGTGGGAGCCGTACACGCCGCGCTGAGCTGAGACGTGCAGCTAGTGTGAGTTGCCCTAGGGCTGGGCAACCGACTTTTGCTAGATAGGCGGACATGAGTTGTATAGAGTAGACTTCCGCTGTGCAACATAAACAATAGTTTGTAACTGAAGTTTGTACCCGTTTGTACAGTTCAGTTTGTTTTCCCATGTAATATAATGTGTCCTTATGACGTGTGCTGTCGGGTGTCGCATCGTGCAGCACCACCCTCTGTGATCCTGGATGAGCGGATCCCAGTCCGCCACACTGTTCTTGACATCATTCCACGTGTGGTTCGTTTAAACTCTCCACTTCATAAACCACATGTTCTTATTCTTGACCGTTTGGTTCAAGAAGTTCAGCCACATATAACACAGAAGCCACAAAATTTGAGGATATTCGTGTGGTCCGTGAATACCCGGACGAATTCAAGATTGAACTTGTACCCAGGACGACACCGATATCACGGAGATCATACAAGATGGCTCCGATGAGCTAGCTGAATTGAAGGAGCAGGTCAATGATATGATGAGTAAGGGTTTCATTCGACTGAGTTCCTCGCCATGGGGATGCTCGGTGCTGTTTGTGAAAAATACACTACAGGAATCTGAACAATTAACAACGGCTGGAAACCGTCGTTAATAAATGTAAAACTATCTTGAATAAGTTATTCACGACAGGGAAGCCTTATTCACGATGATTTTTGGCCGTCACCGATAAATAGTCATAAATAAGGTTGTTAACAACGTCTTTCGTTGTAAATAAGATTATTTACGACGGCTAAATAATACCGTCACGAATAAGTTCCCCCCGACTGCCATGTGGATGGGGGAATTTATTCTAGATGGACTGGCCTTGGCCGTGAATAGAGAAGTTATTCACGACTGCTGCTCTTGGCCATAGTAAATAGTAGTGGCTTATTTACGACGGCTGGTCTTGGCCGTCGTAAATAGTAATGGCTTATTTACGACGGCCAGCACCAGGAAACCGTCGTAAATAAATTTGGTAAATTTTTTAAAAAAATTAGAAAATACTGCCTTGGCGCGATGGCCAGGTCACACAGGCAGTCAACAATAAGAACAATAATATGCAGCAAAAATATTATAAACATCTACACTAGCTAGACACACATCACACTACACACTACCACGTGAGCTACCTCCAGAACCCAGAAACTCGTCCTTCAGCCTTCGACCTCCCGGTAGCTGCGGCGCTGGCGTGTGAGCCTCGGTCGCGGAGCCCTGTTATGTATAAATGTAGTTAGACAAGTTATAAGTTTTAAAATGCATATTTGCATAAGTGAGCTTATTATAACTTAAAATTTATCAAGTTAAAATAGTTTTGGCTATGTTTCACTAAGTTTGGTGATATTCTAATAATTTGGCTAACTTTCATCAAATATGGCTATGTTTGTACCTCTGCTCCTGTAAATGGGGCCTGTGGCTCCTGTGGGGGCTGCCATTGTAGAAAGACGACCGGCTTCCCTGCAGCTATATCCTGTGAATAGAAAACATTATCATACAACCATCATCAATATGTTAGAAATATTAACTAAAACGACTGTTACATACCTGCATTGCCACTTGCATCTGTAGCATGAACTAGGTTTGATACTCGTCCCATGCCCTGCTTGCCCTGGCTTGACGCTCCATTTCTTGATGGAGCTCCTCCTGTGTCCTGCGGAGCTCGTCCCGAACACTCTGGAGCTCCAGGGAGCTCAGCTGTCTCGACCCCGCCTGCCGCGATGAAAAGCCACTCGAGGAAGGTCGTGCCTCCCTCGAGGTGACAACTCCATCGAAGATGGCAAACCTACGAACGAAGAAAGGTTATTAAATTTTCGAATCTCAAATTCATTAACATTAAATAATAAAAGAGAGAGCTTACCGTCCGTGAGGTTTCCCGCCTTCAGTTGCATACGTGGCTTCCGGGATAATTGGCGCCCTCTGCAATCAAAGCCTTCATCGTGAAGCCGCTCCGTCTCCTGCCCATACCTTTCCTACAAAGATGGAAATATCATACCATCAAAACTATTTAAGAAAACTCAATACAAATACAAAACAACTCACCAGTGCGTACGGCGCCGCCTGAGAACACAGCTGGTCAGGCTGTGACTAGTCACTTCCCCTGTGACCCCTCTTCCAGACCTTAATCGGAGTCGGCTCCTGAGCGCTCTCGCGCTCCTATGTATATGTGTTAGTTCAATGAGTAATTTTATCATATTTAAAAACAATAGTAATCACACACCATGCGTTTAGCCACACGTAAGTAGCCGTCCGCACTAAACGTGTACTTCCCATCCGTCCCTCTGCTCTGTCGATGGGTCCTAGAAACTTCCTACGTCACTCTCAGGCGGTCGAAATCACAACCAGATGCAGACCCTTTACCTAACTCGTCGAAAGCACGTCCTCGGTCACTCTTAGGCTGTCCGAAAAGGGACAATTTCGAACCTGCACGCCTCACATGCCTATCGCATGTGTGACGTACAGATTCGAAACAGGTAATAAATTTATATAGGTTATGTTACTCATTTTCATTTTTCAATCATTTACATGATAGGAAAGAGCGAGAAAGAGGGGGTAAGTTGGTCAGAGTTGAAAGTTCAAAGGGGCGACACGTAACCGTTGAAAGTTACAAGTCATTGTCGCCGTTCGCCTTCGTGCTCGTCTCGACTCATAAGTTGCGACTAAAACCATCTTGGTCGTGATGGGACGGGGTGGAATTGGGCCATGCCTGGTCAGGCCGGATTGGGCCTTGCCAGTTCCGGGCGTGATTGGGTCGCGCCGGATTGGGCCTTGCCGGGTTGGGCCGTGCCGGGTTGGGCCTTGCCGGGTCAGGCCGGGTTGGGCCGTGCCGGTCGAACCGGCTCGAAACCCGTTAATATACGTATAAATAGTACTCATAATCAATCAAATAAATAATTATAATCTAATTGAGAATTTGAAACAAAATAAACAATTAAATAATTTAAACAATAGTAAACTAGCGGGCAGGGTGGGCAAAGAGCCGGAGGGCGGGCCGGGCAGGGCAGGGACCCGTCGGCTAGGGAGATAATTAACTAAAACTAAATAAAAAATAAGCTAATTAGTTAAAATAAATAAAAAACCTTAATGGGCCAGGCCGGGGCGGGGCGGCGACGGTTCGGGTGTGGCCGGGTCTATGGCGGGGTGGTCGGGGCCGACCGTTTCGGGGCGGGGCGATCGGGGACGGGAGTGCCGGCTGGGCGGTGGCAGCAAAGGCGCGCTGGGAGATCGGGGTGAGCGGCGGCAAAGACGCGCGGGGATGGCCGGGGTTGCCGGTGGCAAAGGCGCGCGGGGAGGCCAGAGTGGGTGGCGGTGGTGCGCAGGGAGGCCGGGGTGGGCGGTGGCGGCGGCGGCGGTGGAACCGGTCGGGGACGCGCGGGCGTGAATGCCCACACCGTCCCCGACCCGGGGCAGGTTGAATAAGTTAAACTAAACTAATATAAAGTAATTAAATTAAACTAAACTAATTAAAGCATACTTACAAACTGAACTAAACTAATTATAAAATTAACTAAACTAATTAAAATAACCTAATTACAACTAGTAAACTAAACTAAACTAAAATAAGCTAATTAATTAAAACTAATTAAAAAAACCTCAGGTCAGGACGGGGTGGCGCCGGGTCGGGGCGGGGCCGGCGTCGGGTGGCTGGTAGGGGCCGGATGGGGCAGCACTGCTAGGCGGCCGGGGAGGGGCGCCGGGGCGGCCGGGGCAGCGCTGGGGGGCGGACGGGCCGGGGCGCGGGGGGGCCTGGGGAGGCTGGGCCGGGGGAGGCTGGAACGGCGGCGCGCGGGCCGGGGAGGACACGGCGGTGTTGCTGTTGCGCACGGCAGCGGAGCGTTGGGCAGCGGCGGCGGTGCTGTGGGGCGGCGGCAGCGGTGGCGCAAGAGCGCTACGGTGGCGGCAGTGCTCAGGGTTAGCGCGGGCGTGAATGCCCGCGCCGATCTTGGCACAGGGGTATATATCCTTTATTTACGACATCCAGTTCCGTGGCCATCGTAAATAATGTGATAATTACGATGGTAACTGGCCCTGTCGTGAATAAGGAACTTATTCACGACGGTAAGCCTTGACCGTCATGAATAATGTGATTATTCACGACGTCTAGGTCAACCGTCGTGAATAAGGACATTATTTACGACGGCCGTTAGACACCGTCGTGAACATTTTTATTAACGACGGTACCGTCGTTAATAATTTTGGCCGTCGTAAATTTGTCTTTTTTCTGTAGTGAGAAGGATGAAACCTTGAGGTTGTGTGGATTACTGACCTCTCAACGCCGTCACCATCAGGAATAAATATCCACTGCCCCGCATCGATATTCTTTTCAATCAACTTATGGGTGTGAGTGTATTTTCAAAGATGGATCTTTGCTCCGGATATCACCAAATCAAGATCTGAGCGGAGGATATTCCGAAGTTGGCCTTCTCGACGAGATATGGGCTGTATCAATACCTCATCATTTCTTTTGGTCTCACCAACGCCCCGGCACATTTCATGTACCTCATGAACTTAGTGTTCATGCCGGAGTTGGACAAGTTCGTGGTGGTGTTTATCGACGACATCTTGGTTTATTCCAAGTCTGAAGAAGAACGCGCCGAACACCTGCATATCATGCTTCAACGATTGTGAGACCATAAGCTTTATGCCAAGTTCAGCAAGTCCGAGTTTTGGATCAGCCAAGTGCCATTTCTTGGTCATATTATTTCTGCCGAAGGCACTACAGTTGATCCAAGCAAAATCGAACAAGTGCTGAAATGGATGTCCCCATATCTGTCCATGAAATCAGGAGTTTCCTCGGTTTAGCGGGATATTATCAGAGATTCATCCCAAGCTTCTCCAAGCATGCTAAGCCGATGAATGAATTGTTGAAGAAGGGGATCAAGTATGTTTGAAGCTCAGCATATGAAGGAGCTTTCCAAGCATTGGTGAAGCATCTTACAACAGCCCCGGTTTTAGCTCAACAGGATACGACCAAGCCCTTCGACGTATATTGTGATGCGTCCTGTATCGGGCTTGGCTGTGTATTGATGCAAGGAGGAAGAGTGGTCACCTATGGTTCACGTCAACTTCGTAACCACGAGCAGCACTATCTGACTAATGATCTCGAGCTCGCTGCTGTGGTGTTGGCATTGAAAATGTGGAGGCACTATTTACTTGGGAACTTAGTGCAACTCTACACCGACCACAAGAGTCTGAAATATATATTAACTCAAAAGGAGTTAAATATGCGGCAACGGAGATGGCTAGAGCTGATCAAAGACTATGAGATCGAGATTCACTACCATCCCGGTAACGCAAATGTGGTTGATGATGCCTTAAGCCACAAATCTCACATCAACCATCTGTCCATCACCCCACTTGAAGAGGAGGAGCCGAGTTTGTACTTGGTTCCATATGGGGCATTATATAATCTTGCTCTCGTCCCTACCATACGAGAGGAGATTATGGAAGCTCAGAAGAAAGGCGTGGGGATTTCGCACAATCGGAAAAGTATGAAGAATGGCAAAATGAAATGCTTTCGAAGGGATGAACATGACACTCTATGGTTTAAAGACCGTATAGTGGTACCCCGTGACATGAAGCTTCAGAAGAAAATCTTGGACGAAGCCCATTTGTTCAAGTATTCTATTCATCCGGGCAGCAGCAAGATGTAACAAGATCTTAAAACAAGGTTTTGGTGGACGAGGATGAAAAGAGAAATCGCAAAGTACGTATCCGAATGCGATACGTGCCGGCGTGAGAAATCTGACCATATGCGTAAGGACGGACAGCTGCAACCATTGAACATTCTGGCGTAGAAGTGGGAGGATATCACCATGGACTTCATAGTCGGGTTACCTCTCACCTCCCACAAGCGTGACTCGATTTGGGTGATAGTCGATCGACTAACCAAGTCGGCTCATTTTATCCCTGTACATACAAAGTACGTGGCCAAGCAATATGCGGAGCTGTATACTGCAAGAATCTTGAGCTTGTACAGTGTTCCCCGCTCCATTATTTCAGATCGCAGTGCGCTGTTTGTCGCTCGGTTTCGGGAACAGCTGCACGCGTCATTTGGGGCCAAACTGATCCGAAGCTCCGCGTATCACCCGTAGACGGATGGTCAAACTGAACGGGTGAATCAAGTGCTTGAAGACATGCTACGCGCTCGTGCCATCCACCACGGTAAAAACTGGGATGATCATTTACCGTTGGCGGTGTTTTCTTATAACAATGGATATGAAGCTAGCATAAAGATGGTGCCATATGAAGCTCTCTATGGCCGGAAATGCTGCACACCACTCAACTGGTGCGAGTCCGGCGAGCGAGTTATCTACGGCATTGAACTTGTAAATGAGGCTGAAGAACGAGTGCGAGTAATACAAGCCAATCTTAAGGCTGCTCAATCTCGTCAAAAGAGCTATGCGCACAAAAGACGCCATCCTCTCCACTTCGACATCCGGGCCCAAGTTTATGTCTGTGTGTCTCCAATGAAGGGAGTTCATCGTTTCGAAGTGAAGGGCAAACTTGCGCCATGATTTATCGGTCCGTTCGCCGTCATTGAAAAATGCGGTCCCGTGGCCTATCGCCTGGAGTTACCGGTGTCACTTGCGGGAATTCGCAACGTCTTCCGCATATCTCAGCTGAGGAAATGCCTCAAACCCTCTGCTGAAATCCGCACCAAAGACATAGAAGTTCTTCAACCGGACCTCACATACTCGGAGTATCCGATCCAGATTATCGATGAAAAGACTCGCGCCACACGAAATCGGACATTGCGATTTTCCAGTGTCTTGTGGAATAACCACACCGGTGATGAAGCCACGTGGGAAAGAGAGGATTTTCTCCGTTTAAATTTTCCCGACTTGTTTGTGCCATATGTTCAGTAGTCATTCTCCCTTCATTATTCTTTTTGTAATTTCGGGACGAGATTCTTTTAAGGGGGGGGGGGACGTAGCAGCCCTAACTTTTGTAAAGTTTGATTTCAACTTATGAAACAAAGTTAAGGCGATAAAAGACTATAGTTGTGTCACATGAAATTATAAACACAAATATGGACATGAGGGAGCTAAAAAATTTCTCTAGCCCATGCTCAACACATGTTAAACTACGGAAAGAACTTTATTCCCTAAATGGCACTCATGTGCACATATTCCATATGTAGAGGATGGAGGGAAAATTTAAACACCATTTTGAATTCTTTTAAAAGGATTCCTATCCAGATTGTATAAATGCATCCAATTTACCCATGTATCAATGAGATCATGATCCAAATTTGGATAATTTTGGAGCTCGTATACTATTTTTCCGAGGAATATTAGAGGGAGAGTTCAAATTCAAATTGGAATTTGCAAACTGAACCAAACGTGCTCAGTTTTGAAATTTGAGTTTAGATTCAAATTCCTCACATCATGTTTGGGCTACTGTCCAATTTTGGTCGAATTTGGATGAAGGAGGTGCGGGAAAATTAAAGCACGGAGGGGGGGAGATATTTGGGTGATGTGGACCACATGTCATACACACCCCAAAGAAAACTGACTCAGTTTTCCTCTCGGTTGCACACACGAGCGACAGAGTGCCGGCAGAAGACATCCCGGCGAAGTTTTTGGTGCCACCTCCTGCTTGCTCGATCGGTTGCCGGCCTAATCCCCACACACGAGTGCAACAAAGCTCCTTTGCTTTCTCTCGCTCTTTGTTTCCGTCCAGAGAAGAGCACAGCCGCCCCTCTGTTTCTCCCGTTCACGCCGTAGCACCTGAGCACCGGATGCTCGAGCACCCCACAGCAAAAAGCAGCGCACACGGGTGCTCTAGCCGGCTAGCAACTTCACCTGACGGTTCTGTTCTCACTTGCGCCCAAAAACGGCAAAGTGCCGCTGCTCCTGAGTGAACATCGAAGAGAACCGAGCTCGGCTCCCATGGGCAGCCCGAACCAAGGGTGATCAAACCCAAGCAAGCCACCACATCAGTGCACCTACGGATGGAGATGCTCACCCTCAAAAACTCAGCCCACGTGACTCCTTAGTGGAGACTTTGGAAATTTTCCCCCGGGCGGCGCAACTCGACCCCGAGCTAAAGATTTGCAAAATTCATTGTCAATTCGGGTTGTTGAGACTTCAAACTTTGCACAAAGATTCCTCACTACCTACCACACATCATCCCTCGATTCTAGGCCGGGAAATGAAGTGTAGATCAAGAAAATCCACGTTTTGTCCATGGCGCACTGCTGGACCACATCGGGCGCACGGTGTCAATGGGTTTGTAGCGCTCCACTGCCCGTTTAGACTCCATGTCCATGTTCTACACGTTCACCTGGTGCTCTAGAGCCCGAGAGCTGATCGTTTGGTGGAGATATGAAGCATCCCAACCTCGCCGGAGCCCTAGCAAACGCTGTGATCGGTGCATGCGTATTTCTGGCAAGCTTCGGCCTCCGGCGACACCACCATCGTGTTCAGCGGCATGAAAAATGGGGAGCGGCGAGAATTGGCTCGGGAGGCGGCAGGGAAAGCCGTTCTGGCGACCCTCGCCGGAGGGCGCGGCCGGGTCCCCTGTTTGGCACGAGGTTAAAGAAGGTCATGACGGGTGGGGCCCATGGGGAGGTTTTAAATATTTCCAGATTTTCCCAATTCATTTCAAACTTTAGAGAGCCATAACTTTGTGTAGTAGTGTCCAAAAATTGTCAAATAAATTTTGATAGAACCATAGAGACTTACTCTAATTGGATCTTCTATTGTTTGTCATGTCAAAGCTTCAGATCTGGGCTCAAAATTCAGAGAAGCCTTGGACCTGTATGAATTTTAGAGATGGAATTCCTCCAAACTTTGCTCAGATCATCCTTAGAGAGTCTAGTATCCACTGGAAAAATCCCAAGTCAAATTAAGGATCTTAAACAGCAGTAGCTAGTAATAGGACTTCATTTCTTATATAACACTAGCACTTATACATATATTTTGCTACATTTCATATAGTGACCGAAGTTGAGGACACACCGGAGCCGTTGGACGTCCTCCCACCCAACGCTAACTTCTCTTTTGACTCGCAACCAGGCAAGCCCCGGTTTGCATTTAATTACCTTTTACAAAGTTTTTCATTTGTATCACTTATGTCTAGGGTTAAATGCTTGCATTAGAGTTAAGGTGATTGAAACCTTACTTGCATAACATTAAATCCAATTGAGGGTTGGGTAATTTACAAACTCGATGAGTAGAGAATGCCATGCTAATGTTCTTAGGATCTCGGTAGAAGTCGAGTGGTTGGAATCTACTCGCGAGATAGATATTTATTCACACGGTATGGAAAGAGGTAGAGAATGGCTTAAGATTGTGAAACTGAGACCCAACAGGGGGATAGGATGCAGTGAGCGGAGGTCTCACGTGCATAGCCTTGTTTGTGTCGATTGAGGACCGAGCCGTGTGCGGCCCTGCTGGACAAGTTTGAACAGTACCAGATGCATACTGGCATATGGGAACCAGGAAACCGATGTAATTGGTTAACCTGGGTGCCGAGGATTACCCAACCGTTTTATTTGAGTGGGTTGAGGGTAGCAAGGTGTAAATCTGCCGGTCGGCACAGAAACGCTCCACGCGGGGACCTCCTGCCCGTTACGAATGGACCGGTTCGACATTTGGTTTTCCTTTGAAAGGTTGTTGCATACAACAGAGTAGGAAGGTGTGAAGCACCACACTTCTGAATGTGGGTGTATGTGACGTGTTATCCGGGTGTCTCCTAATCGCAATCACCATCCCATGCGATATTTGAGTACCGCTTGTTCACTGTGCTGTGACGTAGTAAGAAGCGAAAGAAGCCAAATGAATATGCTGCATTGAACTATTAATGTCTTTAAATCCTGTATGCTGTGGTTGTAGAGCTAATTAAGTTTATCTTCCACTTTGGGCATCACCACATCGGAGGAAATCGTTTCTTGTTTGATTGTGGACTTCTGATGTGATGGATTCCTAAGGCTCATTAAACTGCTTCTATAAAACTGAAAGTAAGGATTAACATATAGGCATGTCTTTATTGCAATGTCTTTATCCCATATTACAAATCCCTCCATGTAGAGTTCCATGACTAGGGTGTCAGTTAAGCCTTGCTGAGAAATCATGCTCACGGTTGCAATATTTGAGCTGTGTGAAGGTGAGATTTATGAGGGAGGTTCCGAGGATGAGGCGATGCCCCCATCGGGGTACACGGCCAAGCCGGAGCCCTGCACGCCGCCACGATCTCCGGTTGTATGTTGCTAGTGTGTAGCGTCCCCGGGCTGGACGGCTGCACTTTTGCATAGCTAGGCTGAGAGTTTAGCTATTAATAAGACTTCCTCTGTACATTACTTTTGTAAAAGACTTCCGCTGTGTTATATGTAAAATAAAAGCTTGTATGTTGTTCTTAATCTTTTCTTGTGTGCTGTTGGGTGCCGCATCGCACGACACCACCCTCTGCGATCCCGGAGTGTGTGAACCACGGGGTGGTCCCCCACACTAATCACATTGGTTTGAAGTTGATACTAGCATTGTGATGATACTTTGTAAGAATAGGCTAGTGCAAACTCGATTCATTTTCACGGTGAGCAAATTGCATCGGGGGAAAGCGTTTCTTGTTTGATTGTGGACACCCCATGTGGCATGCCCAAGGTTACTTTTAATCTGCTGCGAATAATATCTGAAGGTAAGGGTTCACTTTTAGGGTGAGTTCTTTATGCATTATGTAATCCCACTGTATGTTTATATCCTCATGTAGAGTTTCATGACTAGGTTTGACGGTCAATTCTTGCTGAGTGTTATGCTCACGGATGCTATACGAGTTGTTTTGCAGGTATTGACTTTATGCTTATGAGAAGGGATGCCGATGAGACTCGGAAACCTCTGAGTGGTTACTCAAGAGCATTCTCGCTGCTGCGGTTTGTTCTTCGTGTTGCTAGTAAGGAATCTCCGCAGGCTGGACTTTTTCTTTGATGCTAAGCTAGAAATGAGTCGTGAGAGTTGTAATCTTCCGCTGTAGATTATTTTGAGGTAAGTATTTTTGAAGTACTCTTGTACGCTTCCGCAAAACATTTTGTGTAATATGATGTCTCCTGGACCCGTGTGCTGTTGGGTACCGCATCGCACGGCACCACCCGACGAGGTCCTCCGGGGCCCTCACACAGCTGACAGTGGTCCCCACCTTTTGAATTTGTCCTCATAAATTCAATTTTACACTGTTGTATAAATTTTGGGACTTCTATGCCCTCTAAAGTTTCATCAAACTACCCAATCACCATTTGAATTCGAATGATTCAAAGTGTATAGTGATTTGAGTGAAATTGCAGCAAGTGTTTCATTTGGAATTCAAATTCAGTTTGAATTTGCTATAAGTAGCTCATGTCTAGATAAATCCCAAATGGGATGAAAATTGGTGGGTGAGCTCATAAAAATGTGCTGAGTATGTCTATGAATCCCTCTTTTGAATTTATGTGATGAAAGAATTTTGATTTTAAATTTGAGTTCAAACTAGCCTTTTAATGATTGTATCCAGAAGTACCTCAAAGGGGTTTTGATTGGTGTGAAAATTGGCATGAGCATTCCTAACAAAGTTTAGGAGGTAATTGTGAGCTCAGCCCCTATATGATGCATGTGGGAAATACCACTTTTGAATTTTGTGAGTTCATCTCCTAATAACTCTATTATGGTGGTTACTTGCTCTTCAAAGGTGTTCATGTATTTACCACAAATGAGCTGAGGTGTGTGTGTGTGATGAAGACTTTTAGCAAGTGAAAAACTAGGGCCCTTACACATGTGCTTATGATGCGTTCACCCATGTAACGCTCCTGGTGCATGACATCAATATTGTGCATTAAAATCAACGACTTGACGTACGGTAGGTCACATAGTCCACATCTGTGAGTCCAATTGTGTACCTCTCCGTAACTTATAAAAAAACCTCGATGATCATTATCTACCATAAGTTTATCCAACATATCAGCAATTTTTCACCCACTTAAACGCTTTGGCGGTCTCTTTGTCACAGTATTGTTCTTTTTAAAAGTATTCTTCTGTTGCCTAAACACGTGATTCTGGGGCAACCAACGTCTATGACAATCAAAGTAGAAGATCTTGCCACCATGAGTAAAACGAAAATAATCCATGTCGGAAGAACATATCGGACACGTCAAACATCCGTGGACGCTCAAGCCAGCAAACATCACGTTAGCAACATCACGTTCAGGCGGGAACCAGGATGGTATGGTCCAGGTAGAATGAGGTAGAGGAACATGAACTCATATTTCATAAAAAGAGCAGGTGGTAGGTTGTATGCAATAGCAATGGGCCAACATGAGTAAGGTGTGGCATTTGTACTGAAAGGTGAGAAGTCATCTGTTGCTAACCCAATGCGAACATTTCTCACATCACTTGCAAAGTTTGCATCAAAGCTGTCCAGCGCCTTCCATGCCTCACCATCGAACGGGTGCACCTTAACTTGATCATTGTCATGCACACGTTCTTTGTGCCATATCATGTATCTGACAGTTCTTCTAGAGAGGAACAATCGCTTCAACTGAGGTGTGGCGAGCAAGTAACGAAGTTGCTTATGTGCTACTTCTTTCATCACCTTATGACCGTCGTTGTTAACAAATTCGACAAACCTCAATTTACAACACTTAAGCCATTGTTCTCTTTGTCATACTCTTTACAAAAAAGCATGTAGTTATCTGGGCACACATTAATCGTCTCATATTTCATGCCAATAGATAAAATCATTTTCTTTGACTGGTACATGTCTTTAGTCACTTTATGAGGCTCTGGAAGAATATCGCTGATCAATTTGACAAGATCGTTGTAGCAGTTATAGTACTTAGACTTAATTGCCATATGTCGTGTCATGAAATAAAGAAGGATCACTTTTATGTGCTCATGTAACGGATCCTCTGGGGCTCTGAGAAGCTTGAAGAACTCTCCAACCTCGGTTGTAGGAGAATCTTCGTGAAAGTATAGTTGTAAAGATTCAAGCATCTAGTCCATCCTATCAACCCCCATGCTATAAACATCCTCTTCCTATTCTTCTATGGATTTATGCGGTGATTCTCCGTGAAAGACCCATACGTCATAATGTGGCACGAAACCGTATTGGCACAAGTTTATTGAAAACATTTTATTGTCCAAACACCTCATATTCTGGCATCTGCTGCATGGACACTACACCTTATTTATCTTGTCTAATGGAAAAGCACGGTCAACAAAAACCTTAGTCTTGGTCACCTATTCATCTGAGTGACTTTGATTCTCGTTCAAACCAGTATACATCCAACTATTGTCTTCACCCATATTTGAGCCTACAAACCAAATGCAGACAAGTTAACATCAGCAATCACACGTCTACATCTATGAGGAAGGATGTGTCCTAAACCCACCCAAGAGTGACTGGGAGAGCTTGCTTACAACGAGACATAGGGTCCGAATCTTGATGAAATTTGGCAGCATAACCCCGCAGTTCTCCAACTGCATGCCCGAAATTGTGTAGCAGAGAACACTAGAGTTATACGACTGAAACTTCAATCAGATCCAGACCTCTCGCATCTCGCCGTAAGCAAGCTCTCTCAGACACTCCGAGGATGTCCAAAAATAGACAATTCCGAATCTACACGTGTCACATGCGTAGCATAAGTGACATGTGCCGGATCAAAACAGGTGACACATAGGTTACGTTACGACAGTTTTCTTGTGTTCCAAATGAGAGAGAGGAAAGAGAGAGAGAGAGAGAGAGAGAGAGAGAGAGAGAGAGAGGGAGAGGGAATAAGAAATGGCCGTGTTCACACGCTATTGAAAGTGCCGTGTGCAACACCATGTTCCAACGAGCGCTTTCCTTACACACCGGCACCGTTCACCTCTCTGTCCAATTCGATCGTTCTTCTACTAATTATTGCCGTACTAGAGGTCGCCTACTCTAGAGCCGTCGTAAATAACATATTATACACATGCTCCCACGACGGCGTATATAGCTAACTGTCCTAAGAGCATTTAATTATCACTCAATTTTATAATATTTCTCAACCAAATAATGAAATGAAGCAAATAAATAAAAATTAAACTAACAAAATAATAAATTATCTAATTTAACTACTACTTATGAACTAAAATAAAACTAATTAATAAATTAAAGAAAGTTTACACCTAAATTATTAACAAATAAATTTACAATCCAATTTACAACTAAATAATTAACAACCAATTTTACATATCAATTTACGCCTAAATAATTAACAACTAAACTTACAATTCAATTTACATATAAATAATTAACAACTAAATTTACAATTCAAATAAACACTAGTACAAGCAATTTAGATAAATTGAACATCGAAAACAAACAATTACTCGAGTCCGGAGGCGGCGTGGTGCGGACGAGGCCGGGGGTGGCACGGGGGAGGCCATTGGCGGCGTCACGTAGCTTGGGCGCGGCCGGGGGACCTTGGGGGTGGCCTCGGGCGGCCAGGGGCAGGGCCGGCCTACGGCTGAAGCGGAGGCGGCAGGGTGGCAGCGGCGGGCGGAGCTGGGCGGGCGTCATGAGAGGAGGATCCGGTGCGCTCGTGATCAGGTATAAGAGCCTTATTTACGACGGACCTTGGCCAAACCGTCATAAATAAGCTTATTTACGACGGCGGATCCAGAGCCATCGTGAATAAGCTGGTACTTACGACAGCCTAGGTCAGGCCGTCATAAATAAGCATTTATTTATGATGGTCAATTATGGCCGTTGTATATATACTTATTTATGACGGGCAAATTTGGCCGTCGTAAATTCTTATTTACGACGGTCAACTCTAGAACCATCGCAAATAACACTGGCCGTAGTGCGTGTCCTGCCCAGATCTCCATACCATTGGCCCACATAAGACCACAGGAAGGCTTCTGAATGATCAAATAAGCCTATAAAGGGACGAAATGCAAGAAGATCAGTTATGGATTACAAAAATATTAGTCCAAATAAAAAATCTAATAAATGCATTGTAGTATATAGAAGATTGATAAAAGGTGGATGTGAGGGGTGATGCTTGGATCATGGCACGGCAGTGGCATGATTTGCCATGTGCCATGTTTTGGCTTAGCTATATCATGGATAGCAGACACATCATGATTTTTTTATTTTAGCACTATTTTTAAATCATTTAATATTAATAGCATGAAGTTTTTTTACCAAAGTAGCCACCCAGTTGTCCACATCATCCACGATTTGTCCACGTGGACAAGAAATCAGTCACGGCGTGGACGATTTGTCCACATGGACCACAAATTATCCACGCTGTGGACGATTAGTCCATGGTGGCTGCCGCTTCAGCTTGGCGTCCACGGCGTGAACGACTGCATTCCAGTCATCTGCGACTGGAAGTTCAAGATTTGAGAAGTATTTAATTTCTAACAGTGAATTAAAAATACTTAGGTACATATTTAGAAAGTGTTGTTGTGAACTAAATGTAGTATACATTGTTATGATTTCATGCAATTAGTTACATAAAGTTTTTGTGTAACGAGTGAATCGTTATGTAATTTTAAAGTATGCATTATGATCACAGGGTTCAAGGTTCAAATTTAGGCCTCGTTGTATTCATTTTTGAACTGTATTTTAAAAATACATATATACGTATTTGAGAGATGTTGTTCTGAATGTAAATGTAGTTTACAACGTTATAATTATATGCAATCGGTTACAAAACCTTATTTTATATTGAACGCATTGTTATATACTTTTAGAATATGCATTATGATCACAATACCGCACCACTTAATTAAAAAACTTGGCGATTGCATACATTATGAAGTTCATTTAACAAGTGTATTTTTCTGCCTCTCTACTCCTATGATATATAAGACATACAACACTTATATTTGAACCAAATAAAGGTGAGGATACACATGGTGTGTTTTTGATGCACATAATGGCTAACCTACGGGCACCAACCTACGCCTAACACAGCTAAGTTGAATGTAAAGCCGAGCACTGAGTGCAAATGGCGAATGTACATTCTATTGAGTGCAACGGGGGTATTTTCCCTTGCGCAATGCATCCGGCCCGGCTTCCCTTGCGCGACATGCTCTCTCGTGTAACTGCTCCTGCTCATCCTCTCTTGCCTTCCGAGCAATACGTTCCTTCTCTTGAGCCTTGCGATGATACTTTTCCACCACTCATTGAAATTCTTCCTGAGTCTTGCAACAACACTCCTCCTATTAAGCTCTCTCCCTCCTCTCTTGTTGAACCCGATTTTTGGACTCCAACTCGTAATGAAAGTCCCTCCAAGCAGCTCTATGCATTGCATGTATGTACTTGACGTCTTGTGCTGATTGTTCGTGGTCGATGTACTATGTGAACTCACAAAGAGGCGGTGAGGACTGGATGATTCAAGATGTGTTGTTATCAACATTGGAATTGAAATATGAATGTCAAATTGATAGAATCCCAAAGTATGTATGTTACCTGAGGTCTACCATTTAGAAAAAATGGCATGGTCTTATGAGGGGGATCATATTCATAGTTGTTGCACATCCACGGTCTCAAACCATAGGAAACCCGCAACTTAAGATCTCTTACAAACCGAGAATCAGTGTCACATAGACACATTGGCGGTTGTAATCCCTCTAGGATGTCGACTGTCTCTTTATTGTTTGGTGGTGAGTAACGTGAGTCCATGTTAACATGATGCAACGTGAGGGATGACACTCGAGAATTGCCTGACTAGATCCTCATGCCAGCTGTCTGTGAAGTCTAGCCTACAAACTGCGTGGCCGGCGATAGGAAGACCGAGGAGGTACAACACGTCCTGGAGCGTCACAGTCATCTCCCCACAAGGCATGTGGAAAGTGTGTGTCTCTGGTCTCCATCGTTCGACCAACGCAATAAGTAGTGAACAGCCATAGGTGAGTTGCATTGACCTCTCATTAGACTGTTCGATTGTATGCGTCTCCAACATCCTACACAGTGGTAGAAGCCCCGCTGTACATAAACTATATCATAAAATTACAAGTTAATACGGGAACTATATATAACAATTTCAATTATTGATTTCAAAAATATATGTACTGTGTCATCCATCAGTCGTCTAGGTGTAACAGCTTCTTCAGCAGTCTGAGTTGCAACGTGTCAAGTTTGACACCTCAAACACTGCTCAAGTACGAGCGATGTCGAACGTCAAACTGAGCATCCAGTAGCTCCGGAGTGCCACAAGAACCTGCAGCCCTAACTGCCGAAATACAATATAGTAACTTGTTAGTCATTACAACGTTCACTAGAACACTTCCTCACAAAGCAAACAACAAAATTTGAAGGTACAACGAAAACCGTTAACATAGATAACTTCTTAACACAGCAAAGTGTTCGGTAAAACAACTAAAATACATGACATAGATAAGTTCTAAGATTATAGGAAATGAAATGGACTCGAAAACATATCGTTGTTCATCCCTCTGTGAGCGAGGAGCACGAGGACGTTTCCCATCAAGCGGATTTTCTGAAGGTCCCGCTTCAGCTGCTCCCGTACCATTACTCTGAATGCAATTTTTGTATCTATGGCCAAATATGTGCAGTTGCTACATCTCACTAGTACTGACGATCAGGAATCGTCCATATCATTTCTTATCGTATGGTTTTACGCTGACCACGACTCTGCTTCAAACTCGAATAATCAGGACCTATTTCAAATTCAGGTCCAGGATCCTTCGTGAATGTACCAAAAATGCGATAACCAAATATCTCAGCACAACAGTTCATCTTCAAAGTCTCCTACAAGAAGTACTATGAGACATATATAGTTGGAGACAATTTGCTCCAACTGCATGCAACAATGACATGAGAACAAGGCTCATGGAGGAGCTTTGTCTTCATGCAAGTACATATGGCCATGTTCTTGTTGGAATTTGGGCTCCTGTGTTGCTCATTTATGGGCTGATTTCATGGGCCAAAATTCCTGGTGGTAAAGCCAAGGTGGTGTGCAGAGGTGGCTGGGACTTTAGTCCCACATTGCCCACCTATATCGGTGTACCCCAATATATATAGTGGCCCGGTGAGAGGTTCTCAACATGAGAATAATAAGAGAAATGAAGGCTGCTGCTAGGAACACAAACACACACGCACGCGCGCGCGCGTTTCACGATTTTACGCGTGTGTAACGCGTGACTTTTGACTTGTGACGTTGCGCGTTCGCGTCGTGACGAGTTGTGTTCTATTAAGCGGGTATTTTTCTGCCACACATATATATATTGAGCGGTTATTTTCCATCACACCTAGACTGCACCATCAACACGAGGAGTAAATGTAGGCGTAACTACAGACACATATTATGAGTGCGTAATGCCCCATTATCACTCCCATTAGTTGCACGTTGAGAGATTTCAGGGGGGCGGTTATCTGAAATTATGGCAGATCGAATCTGAGGCGGTGGACTGACTCGAGTATAAAGGAGACGTCCTCTATACCAGAGATAGAATATCAAGACTATTGACTCGGCTCATGAAGAACAACTTTTTCTGTACCGCCGTTCTTCATCCTTGTCATCCCTTCGTCCGCCGTGCAACGGATTGGGGGAGAGCAGTGTCTCCGAGCCGACGCCGGTGATCTGAAGACCTGCACGGGTGCCGATGATCAGGTTTCTGGGAAGTGCGCTCGCACGACTCCTCGAGACACTTCCGTCTTCCTCGATATCTTCACTGTGAGTACATCTCTCGATCTATGAAGATTTCTATGTTTCAGTTACACCATCCGTCGTTTCATGTCGTACATGAACATATATGGTGTATAATTAATTTTTGTGTGGTGCTAGTACTGGTTATGTTAACTGGTATTAGATCTGTTCTTGTTGTTTCACTGCTATGGTTCATCAAATTAATTGCATGCCATGTGATTTCTCCAACAATCCAGAAACCTGATAGAATTAACATGGCTGGACTCACTAATGCATTGAAACCTGAGCGATTTGCTGGGGGTGACAATTTTAAGAGATGGCAGACACGGGTCAAGTTCTGGCTAATGTCGATGAAGATCTGGTGGGTGATTTACCCAGTTCTTCCTCTCACTGAGGAGCAGAACCGTGACTATGACCTGGACAACTCTACCTGTCTTGGTTGCCTGTTGTCACTTCTGTCAGATCAGCTCTGTGATATTTACATGAACCACACCTCGGCTGAGGAATTATGGGAGGCCCTAGACCACAAGTATGCAGAGTCAGATGCTGGACGTGAACTTTATGTTAATGACCAGTACCACAAATACAAAATGGTCGATGATCGATCTGTCGTGGAACAGGCTCATGAGATCTAGCTTCTGGTGGGGGAACTTGCACATTTTGATATTGTCTTTCCTGATAGGTTCGTGGTTGGTGGAATTATTTCCAAACTACCTCTATCTTGGAGGAGTTTTTCCACGAGTCTTAAACACAAGAAAGAGATTATGACTGTTGAAAGTCTGATCTCAACTCTTGATGTTGAGGAGAAGGCAAGATCCAAGGATGTGCCTCATTCTATTCCACAGGAAGGGACTCCCTCCAATGCTAATGTGGTTGAAGGTAAATCTGGTGGTGGCAATAAGAACAATAAGAACTGGAAAGGAAAAGCCAAACAAAACAATAGCTTTAAGAAGAAGAAGAAGGAAGACCTGACTTGCTTTGTGTGCGGTGAGCTTGGCCATATAGCCAGGAAATGTCGCAATAGAAAAGGCAAGAAAGGGGTGGTCATAAATCTGTGAATGTCACTATTAGTGAGGCCGGAGGACCATCTGGATCACGGTATGTTCCAGAAGTTCTTCTAGCATGTCATACCACCGACTGGTGGTTAGACACAGGAGCTAATGTGCATGTGTGCTCTGACTACAAATTATTTTCTTCTTATCAGGCTACCGACAGTTGCTCCGTCTTAATGGGAAACGGATCTAGGGCTGTTGTACATGGAATTGGAAGAGTTGATCTGAAGTTGACCTCCGGAAAGACTCTATCTTTGAAGAATGTACAACACGTCCCTGGAATAAATAGGAACCTGATTAGTGGTTCCCTTTTATGTCGTGATGGCTTTAAGTTAGTGTTTGAGTCGAACAAATTTATTGTTTCGAAGTTTGGTTTGTTTATCGGAAAAGGCTATTGTAGTGGAGGTCTATTCCGCTTTTTAGTTGTTGAAGATTGTAATAATCTTGTGAACTCAGTTGCTTGTTATAGTTCTGAGTGCAATGGGAGAGAGGCCACTGTTTGGCACTCTCGACTTTGTCACATTAATTTTGATCGCATCATTCGGTTGTCCAAACTTAATTTTATTCCAAAAATTCCTGTTGAAAGAAGATCTAAGTGTCATGCTTGCGTGCAATCAAAGCAGCCACGCAAACCCTTTAAAAGTGTGGAAGAGAAAAACTTGTCACCACTAGATCTTATTCACTCAGATTTGTGTGAAATGAATGGAATTTTAACTAAAGCAGGAAAGAGATATTTTATATCTTTTATTGATGATGCTACAAGGTATTATCAACTCTATCTTTTTAAAACGAAAGATGAGGCACTAGATCGTTTTAAAATCTATAAAGCTGAGGTAGAAAACCAACTAGAAAGAAAAATTAAACGTGTTAGGTCCGATAGAGGAGGAGAGTATCTTTCTAATGATTTTAGCGAATATTGTGTTGAGCATGGAATTATCCATGAGACAACGGCTCCCTACTCACCCCAATCTAATGGGCTGGCAGAACGGAAAAACCGAACACTTACAGACTTGGTTAATGCCATGTTGGACAGTTCGGGTTTATCCAGTTCATGGTGGGGGAAGCCATATTAACCGCATGTTTTGTGCTGAATCGAGTTACATCATCCAAGGGTGAAATAACCCCTTATGAAGGATGGAAAGGAAGAAAACCTGCTCTCGGTTTCTTGCGTGCATGGGGCTGTTTGGCCAAAGTTAATGTGCCAACATGCGAGAAAAGAAAATTGGGACCAAAAACCGTGGATTGTGTCTTTCTAGGATATGCACAACATAGTGCAGCTTATAGATTTTTGGTGATTAAATCCGAGATTCCTGATGTGCACGTTAACACCATGACTGAATCTCGTGATGCCACATTTTTTGAAGATGTCTTTCCAATGAAGGATAGAGTTGCAACTCGTAGCGAAGCATCTATAAGTTTGACTCCTTATTCTTTTCCAATATCCGTACCTAATTCATACGCTGAAAAACCCATTGAGGATGACAATATAAAGATTGCTCCTCGAAGGAGCAAGAGACAGAGGATTGAAAAATCCTTTGGTGATGATTTTATTGTCTACCTTATTGACGATACACCCAAAACACTTTCAGAGGCATATGCATCACCAGATGCAGAGAGCTGGAAGGAGGCTGTAAATAATGAAATGGAGTCCATTTTAACTAATGGAACTTGGGAAATATGTGACTGTCCTGTTGGGTGTAAACCTGTTGGGTGTAAGTGGATATTTAAAAAGAAGCTCAAACCAGATGGTACAGTTGATAAATATAAGGCTAGGCTTGTAGCCAATGGATTTACCCAAAAGGAAGGCGAGGATTTTTTCGATACTTATTCGCCTGTTGCTAGGCTAACCACAATTCGGGTGCTTATTGCACTTGCTGCGTGTCATGATCTGCTCATCCATCAAATGGATGTGAAGACGGCTTTCCTAAATGGTGAGCTCGATGAGGAGATCTATATGAAGCAGCCTGATGGTTTTGTGGTGCCTGGACAAGAGAATAAAGTATGTAAGTTACGAAAATCCTTGTATTGCCTTAAACAGGCTCCAAAGCAGTGGCATGAGAAGTTCGATAGAACTATAACCTCAGCAGGCTTTGTGGTAAATGAAGCCGACACATGTGTGTTCTATCGGTTTGGTGGGGGTAAAGGAGTAATACTATGCTTGTATGTAGATGATATATTAATTTTTGGGACTAGTATCGATGTGATAAATGATGTAAAATCATTCTTGTCCCAAAATTTTGACATGAAGGATTTGGGAGAGGCCGATGTTATTTTAAACATCAAACTGATTAATGGTGAGAATGAGATTATTTTAAAACAATCTCATTATGTGGAGAACATTCTGAGTCGATTTGGATACTCTGACTCTAAAGCTTCTTCAACACCATATGATCCTAGTCTAAAGCTTCACAAGAATAGAGGACAAGGAATTAATCAGTTAAGATACTCCCAAATTATTGGTTCTCTCATGTATCTTGCTGGTGCAACTAGACCGGACATCTCATTTGTTGTAAGCAAATTGAGTCGATTTACTTCCAACCCTGGAAGAGATCACTGGTGTGCACTAGAACGTGTAATGAGATACTTGAGAGGTACATCATCTTATGGGCTTCAGTATACTGGGTACCCTGCTGTACTGGAAGGGTATAGTGACTCAAACTAGATTTCAGATGCAGATGAGATCAAAGCCACTAGTGGATATATATTCACTATTGGTGGTGCTGCAGTTTCATGGAGGTCTCGCAAACAGACTATATTGACAAAGTCTACTATGGAGGAAGAACTTGTAGCACTTGAGACAGCCACAACTGAGGCTGAGTGGCTGAAACAACTCTTGATGGACTTGCCATTAGTCGATAAACCTGTACCGGCTATTCTTTTGCATTGTGATAATCAAAGTGTGATCACAACTGTAGGCAATGCAAAATAAAATTTGAAGTCCTCAAGATATGTGAAACGGCGAATCAAATCCGTGAGACATTTGAAAAATATAGGAGAGATTGCCGTTGAGTATATCAGTACTAAAAGAAATCTTGCAGATCATTTTACTAAAGGATTAGCACGTGCTGTAATTGACGAAGCATCAAGGGAAATGGGTTTGAGACCCACGTGAAGTTATCATACAATGGTAACCCAAACTATTTGATCGGAGATCCCGTGAAGTAGATCTTGGGAAAAACAAGTGGTATGGATAACTAGAGAGTACTTATTTACTACTCATTTCCCGCTAGGAGATGCGTACTCTCAGTACTGCAAGGAAGGATGACTTTAATGTCTTAATGTGTTCTGAGGTCTATAAAGGCTGTGTACTGTCCTGCAGAGTACACTTGTAAGAACACACCTATGTGAGTTTGACTGTGAGGTCGCAGTCTATGAGATGTGGGTAATCTCAAATAAACTCATGAACAGACACGGGAGCAAGACCGTAATGCTCCAACCTTAGGCATGGGCTATAAGCGGCCTAGTATCAGTCATGCTTTCATGTGAAATTTACTCACACAAAACTAGCAATTCAAGGCTATGTCCATTGCAAAGTTGTGAGTATCTGAATCATGGATTGCTAGGTGTAGCTCAACCCGTAATGGGTCTACACTACAATACTGGTATATGAAAGTGCAGAAATGTTATTTGTAGACCTTGGCTTTTGGTGGGGATTGTTGGAATTTGGGCTCCCGTGTTGCTCATTTATGGGCTGATTTTATGGGCCAAAATTCCTGGTTGTAAAGCCAAGTGTGACACCCTCGCCTCGGGTGTCAGCATATGTTCATGTTCTATGAAGAGGAAACATTTTAATGAAACAGAGAGAATTATAAAAAGAATAGCCAATAAGGCCCTCCGAGAGCGCCGAAGACAACTTACCGCGGCCGCTGGCCACGTGGCGTGATCGGAGCTCGTCCCTTCGAAGTGAAGAGAGGTCCGCCGCTAAAAGAGCTACGTGGCAGGTTCGGGGTTCGTCGCCACAAAGGGGAGAGGTCCGATCCTGTGGGACACGTGTTGCCCACGGAGCTAGCCTCTGCAGAGGAAGCAAAGGCATTTCCGCAAGACACGTGACATCCTCGGGACTAGTCCTCACGGAAATCAGAGGACCAGTAGCGCGGGGAACGTGTCAATCTCAGAGCCCATCTCAGAGATGTCCGGATCTATCGAAAATGTGTCGCCACCGGAACTTATCTCCAGGAGGTCTGTCGTTGGCGGACACGTGTCGACCTCGGGGCATGTTCCTGATGAAGGAAGAGAGGGAAGACCGGCGCCAACACGTGGCGTGCGTGGAGTTCACCTCCGGAGAAGGGGGAGGTCTCGCTCGTGACACGCGGCACAACCGCAGCTCGTCTCTGCGGACGAGGAGATACCAGGCCCCGAAGGACATGTGGAGCTTCCAGAGCTCATCATCACGGAGGTAACGAGTTCTCGAGCGGGTATTACGCGTAAAAGATACCGGTACGCAACAGAAACCGATCTAAATTCCACGATGTTACTAAAGATAAGGATCCAACAAAGATCTGAATAAGACTCTTATTTGAGATACAATCAGATTAGGACTTTTCTCTTCCCGATTATAAATAGAACACAAAACCTCTGACCGAAACCACAAACTTCTCTTTCGACTCTTGAGCCGACGACTTAGAGCCCTAGCCCTAACTCGCCGAGCAAACCATCACTGAAGCGCAACAAGGGAGATCATCGAAGAAGAACCGAGCGGTCTGAGGAGGACCTCGAAGAACGCGAGGTAGGACTTCAATATCATTGTGTTCATCTCCTTGCATCTGTTCTTCAATTCCTTTCAAACAGAAGCCTTCTCGTGGGCAGATCACTTGATGATCAGTTTGATCTATAGACAAGATCATCGCCACGTCCACCTTTGATCCAAACACCCCTGTCCCTACAAGGCCATGCAAGAACACGTACAAATCAATCTAATAAAACTAATCATGAGATAGCATGCATCATCACATCTAGTTTAAGGTTTGTGCATAAATATTGATTGCTGTGAATCCTGTATGCACGTGATCCTACCTAGCAGGACAAGCTCAGGGAGCTGTCTACGATCAACTGCAACAACCAGGTTTTGAGATCCAAGAACAACCGGAACCGCAAGAACAAGGCAAGTGCCCCTTGACCATATTGATCCTATGTTTGGATAAAACTATTTTGTTTTGCAAAAAGGGTGTGTGTGATGAGTCAAACATGATGGGAAACCCTTTTTTATAGGAGTTTACTAGTATTGGTTAAACCACCCTTGTCGCCTGGGAAGTTTATGAGTCGGGTATGGTTTTTGCTTTATGCTTCGCTGAGTCTATGGGATTGGGGAGCGAGATAGATGTGTCTAGCTAACTGCACTCGTAATGATAATGAGAAACTGATGATGTTAATGGACATGGGTTGGAGGGAGATCTAGGCAAGCTTGGGTTTGTGAATGAGGTAGCATGAGATGGTGGTTTTACTTGCAGTAGATCTAAGGACCGGTTCATGCATGCACATGCCAGGATAACAGTGCCACCACAAGGCCAAGTATGGGTGCGGCTTAGCTAAGTAATTAGGTAAGTTGCTAGAGTGTTATTGACTGTGGAAGGCGCGGGGAATGAGAGTCGAGTGAGGACTGCCCTGGGAACTGCATGGCACAAGAGGGGGCCCGTGGGTGGGAGAATTGGAGATTCTTGCCTGCCGGTGAAACCTTAGTGAGTCCATACATCTAGTAACCCCTTTGTAAAGGCTATTTTGTGATCTCTTGACCATACACCGACGGATGTGTACTGGTATAATGGAGGTTCTGCAGTCACCGATGGGTGACGAAATCACAAACTTGTGGGTAAAGAGGTGCACACTCTGCAGAGTCTAAAACTATCATGATAGCCGAGGTTACGGTCACGAGCACCTGGCTAAACTGCCATGATTAGTTGGGATGGTTATAGGGAAGGTTCTTGGTTATGGATTTGGTTATGGATTTGGTTATGGATTTGGGTATGGATTTGGTTATGGTTTAGTTGTTGGGACAGTTGAGTCTGGGTGATGAGATGGTTGCATGACTGTTGGGACATGACATGAGATTGGTCTCGGTGTGAGACGAGGTTGAATTACGAGGTGAGATGGTAGCGAATACGAGGAGGTATTCGTGAGTATGAATAAAGGATTGATTAATGTTTGGATGGAACACGAGAAGTGATGGAGGTATGTTGGTAATTTAATACATGTTGGGATTACATCTAAAGTTAAGTTGTTGTTTTTATCATGATTTTACAAATCTGCTTTCCTGCAAATAAGCCTTTTATACCTACCTTGTTTATGAGCTGCATATCATGTGTTTTCCCGCACTTGCTGAGTACATCATTGTACTCAAACTTGCATTATTATTTTGTCATCAACAGCAAGAGAAGGCTATTATGAAGACCAAGTGGAGCATTATGGCGTGTGATCTGTTCTCAACCTTGCCTGTGGAGGGAGCAGAGATGGAGCCACTTCTGCTTAGATTTGCTTTCACATTAGCTAAATTGCTTCCGCATTAGTTAGAAGACTTCCGCTGCATAGAAATAAAGACTTCCGCTATGAGCATGAGTCCAAGACTCATGAGGTATTGTAATAAACTTTGTTATTCGTGGTAATATATAATCTGAATTCAGTTTGTGTAACATATGTGTATGTGTGATCAACATCCTGGGCACACATATGCATTAGTTCTCGGTTCCGTGGTGTTTTTCCACAGAATTGAGGGCGTCACAGATTGGTATCAGAGCCACAGGTTGACAGTAGGTTACACGCCTAGATAGAAACCTTAGAATGATATTAGAGCCACGGGTTAACAGCAAGTTACACCCCTAAATAGAAGTCACAGGTAGCTAAGCCACGCTGACCAAAGGAAGCATCCTAGGGTGAATAGCTTAGACTGGCCTTAAAACCACCTTGGTATAGGAAACCATCCTTGAATAGGAGCTGTATGAGCCCTTGCAATGATTGTGTGTGATTATGTGCTTAATGTGAGTTGTGGGACGTCTCAAAGACGTTGTCCATATCCATACGTAAGAAGAAAGAGGTGTGAAATGCTTCGGCACTTGATCACATCCTCATACGGGCTAATATATACAGTCTAACTCACCTTGATGCATATAGTTGAAGGGACTTACCTAACCTTCTAACCTTCTATTCTATTTCATTCTCCCTCATAGATGGTGAGAGGAAACGCCAACCGAAGGAACGTCCAGGAGGATGACCACGAGGAAGTTCCTGCTAACCCCGGAGCTGGTGAAAACCATCTGGAAAGGTTGATGGCCATGCAAAACCAGCTTATGCAAACCATGATCCAAACTTTGGGTCAGTTGCAGGCCAACCAAAACCCCATTCCGGCACCACCGCCACCACCACCGCCGGCTCATAACAGGTTGGGAGAGTTCATGAGGACTCGACCACCCACCTTTGCTCAAGCAAGCGATCCAATGGAGGCCGATGATTGGTTGAAATCCATGGAGAAGAAGCTCGCCATTGTTCAGTGCAACGATCGAGAGAAGGTTCTCTTCGCATCGCACCAACTTACGGGAGCCGCTGCTGACTGGTGGGATGCCTTGAGCAACGCCCATGCCAACCCGGAGACAATCACTTGGACTGAGTAAAAGGAAAGTTTCCGCTCTCACTACATCCCTGCTGGTGTAATGATGCTCAAGAGGCAGGAGTTTGAAGGTCTTCACCAAGGACAGAAGAGTGTGAACGAGTATCTCAACAAGTTCATACAACTGTCCCGGTACGCCCTCGAAGATGTCAACTCAGACCAGAGGAAGCAGTACCTGTTCATGAGAGGGTTGAACAATGAGATTCAGGTTCAGCTCCTCAACAATGACTACGTAAGCTTCCAGAAGCTAGTTGATAAGGCTATTGTGGTTGAAAACAAGATCCGAGAGATCGAGCGAGAGTGCAAGAGGAAGATGCCATACCAGCCCCAAGGGAGCAACGTACGACCTAGGTACATGCCCCCTGCCCCGCATGGATCGACCACTCCTGCGAACCGCCCTGGTCAGCCACCACAGCAACAATTCGTTGCACTGGCACCTCGTGTGCCCATGCCTCCAGCGCCCCGACCTAACAATGGTGCCCCTGTTCGAAACCCCCGCCGCAACGTACCTGCTGCCGTAGGCAACAGGGCATGCTTTGCATGCGGGGAAGTAGGCCACTTCGCTAACCAGTGCCCGAGGAGAGGCCCTGGACAGCAAGGTAACGTGCCCAAGCAGAACCAGCAACCAAACAGGAGGGACAACCAAGGGAAATATGGACCGCAGAACTATACTCGTGGCCACGTGAACCATGTCACTGCTGAAGAAGCACAACAGGCTGAGGACGTTGCAATTGGTATGTTCCTTGCCAACTCCAACCCAGCCACCATTTTATTTGATTCCGGAGCATCGCATTCCTTCATATCATCCAAATATGTTGCCAAACATCAACTACCCGTATCCCACTTAGAATATGCTATGTTAGTTAATTCTCCCGGAGGAGAAATGAGGACTAATATAGTATGTCCTAAAGTAAGCCTTAAAATAAGGGGGGGTAGACTTCCTTGCCAACCTTATTGTCTTGGACTCCAACGGGATTGACATCATACTCGGAATGGATTGGTTAAGCAAGCACAATGGAGTAATCCAATGTGCTGAAAGGAGCGTACAGTTGACAAACGAACACGGTATTCGTGTCGAGTTTGAGTCAGCCCAGCAAGCAACCGAACGGGCAAATTTGAACCACGTCAAAAGAACAACATTGGACAGCATTCCAGTGGTTCAGGAATTTTCGGACGCGTTCCCGAAAGAGCTTCCAGGAATGTTCCCTGATCGGGACATCGAGTTTGCCATAGATTTGGTACCCGGAACGGCACCTATAGCTAAGAGACCATATAGGATGCCCATCAACGAGCTGGTTGAACTCAACAAGCAAATTCAAGAACAGTTGGAGAAGGTTTTTATCCATCCAAGCTCGTCACCATCGGGAGCTCCGGTACTCTTCGTGGACAAGAAGGATGGAACCCAAAGAATGTGCGTGGACTACAGGTCTCTCAACGAGGTGACAATCAAGAATAAATACCCTCTGCCCCGTATAGAGGACCTGTTCGATCAAATGAAAGGAGCCCGAGTATTCTCCAAGATTGATCTTCGGTCGGGATACTTCCAGCTGAAGATTAAGCCCTCTGATATACCTAAGACAGCCTTTCGGACACGGTATGGTTCATATGAATATACCGTTATGTCTTTTGGATTGACGAATGCACCCGCATACTTCATGTACCTTATGAACAAGGTTTTCAGGGAGTACTTGGACAAGTTCGTCGTGGTTTTCATCGACGACATTATGGTGTATTCAAAAAGTGAGGAGGAGCGTGAAGAACATCTGAGATTGATCCTGCAGAAGTTGTGTGAGCATCAATTGTATGCCAAGCTCAACAAGTGTCAATTTTGGCTAAAGGAAATATCTTTCCTAGGCCACATTATCTCCAAGGAAGGGGTATCGGTTGAACCTGGAAAGGTGAGAGATGTTTTGAAGTGGGACCAACCGAAGAGCGTGAGGGATATTCGTAGTTTCCTTGGGATAGCAGGATACTATCGGCGCTTCGTTAAAGACTTCTCTAAGATAGCAAAACCTATGACGGAGTTGCTAATGAAGGGAAAAATATTTCAATGGACACAGGCCTGAAAAGAAAGTTTTGAGGAACTCAAGAAAAGGCTAACCACGGCACCAGTTCTGGTATTGCCAGACGTAAGCAAGAGCTTTGACATATATTATGACGCATCCAGACAAGGGCTCGGATGTGTACTCATGCAGGAAGGAGAAGTGGTAGCCTATGCCTCACGACAATTAAAGAAGCACGAGCTTAACTATCCTACGCATGACTTGGAGCTAGCAGCAGTGGTGCATGCATTGAAGATTTGGAGACGTTATATCCTTGGACATCGATGTGAGATCTATACGGATCATAAAAGCCTCAAGTACATATTTACACAAACGGACTTGAATTTGAGGCAACGTCGATGGTTAGAACTCATCAAGGATTATGATGTGGGAATCAACTACCACCCCGGGAGGGCCAATGTAGTAGCGGACGCATTGAGCAGAAAGGGAGCATGTCACCAACTCACGGTTCGGGAGCTACCACCCGAACTACGGATGGAGTTCGAACGGTTACACCTCGGATTCTTGAATAACGTGGAGATAATGGAGATACACTCCCCATTGGAGCAAGACATAAGAGAGGGCCAAGCAACGGACGAGGAGATCAAGGAGATCAAGGAAAGAATCCGACAAGGAATAGAGAAGGGTTTCAAGGAGGATGAAAAGGGTACGCTTTGGCTAGGGAAAAGGATTTGTGTGCCGAACATAAGACACCTCTGTGATGGCTCTCTAGGATCATAGACTGGCCCCACATACCACCACTCGTCTTTTCTGCGCACTTTGTCCTCACTCGTGCGCACCCGGGAAAACTTCCCGGTCGGTCACCCATCCCCAAATTCCCCCGGGCCAAGCACGCTTAACCCCGGAGTTCATTGCAGGTGGTCTTCCGGAAAAGAAGGTATACCTTGGTGGTATGAGTACTCTATCAATCCTATTAAGCCGGGAGTCAGGATATCACACAATCCACCCCCCTTAGAAGACCGACGTCCTCGTCGGTCAACGCCAAGACAAGAACGTTCCCTCTTAGCCACGTCCATACGTTCAGTACTGACATACGCATACCGTACGTCCGGTTAGCAGCATACGTACCATACCGTATCCCACACAGAGGACTCACGCGTCATGCGTACGTACCCACGTCCCTGACCCTTACGCTACCGTATCCTTCTCACTGACCCGTACGCACCCGTGAAACTGCGAGGGTCGGCTCTGATACCATTTGTGATGGCTCTCTAGGATCATAGACTGGCCCCACATACCACCACTCGTCTTTTCTGCGCACTTTGTCCTCACTCGTGCGCACCCGGGAAAAGTTCCCGGTCGGTCACCCATCCCCAAATTCCTCCGGGCCAAGCACGCTTAACCCCGGAGTTCATTGCAGGTGGTCTTCCGAAAAAGAAGGTATACCTTGGTGGTATGAGTACTCTGTCAATCCTATTAAGCCGGGAGTCAGGATATCACAACCTCCGCGACATGATATTGAAGGAGGCACATGATTCACCCTATTCCATACATCCAGGAAGCACCAAAATGTACCAGGACTTGAAAACTTGTTATTGGTGGGATGGTATGAAGAGGGATATAGCCGAATACGTTGCCCTATGCGACACATGCCAACGGGTAAAGGCCGAACATCAAAAACCCGCTGGATTGTTGCGACCTTTGAGAATACCCGAATAGAAATGGGAGGACATCAGTATGGACTTCATCGTTGGATTACCACGTACTCAGCCGGGATGCGACTCCATCTGGGTCATTGTGGACCGATTGACGAAAACTGCCCATTTTCTTCCAGTAAAGACTAGTTATAACGTTGCACAATTGGAAGAGTTGTACATGAGCAGATCGTGTGCCGACACGGAGTTCCGAAGAGGATAGTCTAAGATCGAGGTTCTCAGTTTACCTCTAGATTCTGGAGGAAGCTGCAGAAAACCATGGGTACACGACTGGATTTCAGCTCCGCCTACCACCCACAAACAGATGGACAAACCGAAGGACGAACCAAATTTTGGAGAACATGTTGAGAGCTTGCGCCTTGAAACGTGGGCGTATAAGGGATAGGATTTTACCGTATGCCGAGTTTTCCTATAACAACATCTATCAAGATAGCTTAAAGATGTCGCCTTTTGAATCCTTATATGGTAGACGGTGTAGAACGCCACTATTCTGGAACGAGACTGGAGAGAACCAGGTGTTTGGACCCGAAGTACTTCAAGAAGCCGAAAAGCAGGTCCAAACGATACGGGAGAACTTAAAGGCTGCCCAGTCACGACAGAAAGGCTATGCGGACAATAGGCGTAGGAAGTTGACCTTTGAAGTGGGAGACTTCGTATACCTTAAGGTATCGCCTATTCGAGGCCAACGACGTTTCAACATCAAAGGCAAGCTAGCACCTCGCTACATCGGACCATTTAAGATTTTGGACAAGCGAGGAGAAGTAGCCTACCGACTGGAGCTCCCAAACCATCTCTCTCCAACGTACATGACGTGTTTCATGTATCCCAGCTCAAGAAGTGCTTGAGAATACCAGAGGAACAAGTGTCAATCGGAGAGCTTGAACCTCAAGAGGACCTGACTTACGCAGAACACCCTATCCGAATCTTGGACGTAAAGGAAAGGGTCACCCGAAACAAGGTTATTCGATGGTGCAAGGTACAATGGAGCCATCACACCGAAGCTGAGGCCACATGGGAGCTTGAAGAGGATATCGAGGCGGAATTCCCCCATCTATTTCCTACTAACGAATCTCGAGGGTGAGATTCAATTTAAGGGGGGTAGATTTGTGACACCCTCGCCTCGGGTGTCAGTATATGTTCATGTTCTATGAAGAGAAAACATTTTAATGAAACAGAGAGAATTATCAAAAGAATAGCCAATAAGGCCCTCCGAGAGTGCCGAAGACAACTTACCGCGGCCGCTGGCCACGTGGCGTGATCGGAGCTCGTCCTTGCGAAGTGAAGAGAGGTCCGCCGCTAAAAGAGCTACGTGGCAGGTTCGGAGCTCGTCGCCACAAACGGGAGAGGTCCGATCCTGTGGGACACGTGTTGCCCATGGAGCTAGCCTCTCCAGAGGAAGCAAAGGCATTTCCGCAAGACACGTGTCATCCTCGGGGCTAGTCCTCACGGAAATCAGAGGACCAGTAGCGTGAGGAACGTGTCGATCTCGGAGCCCACCTCAGAGAAGTCTGGATCTATCGAAAACGTGTCGCCACCGGAACTTATCTCCGAGAGGTCTGTCGTTGCCAGACACGTGTCGACCTCGGGGCATGTTCCTGAGGAAGGAAGAGAGGGAAGACCGGCGCCAACACGTGGCGTGCGCGGAGCTCACCTCCGGAGAAGGGGGAGGTCTCACTCGTGACACGCGGCACAACCGGAGCTCGTCTTTGCGGACGAGGAGATACCAGGCCCCGGAGGACACGTGGAGCTTTCGGAGCTCATCATCACGGAGGTAACGAGTTCTGGAGCGGGTTTTACGCGTAAAAGATACCGGTACGCAACAGAAACCGATCTAAATTCCACGATGTTACTACAGATAAGATGTTAGGATCCAACAAAGATCTGAATAAGACTCGTATTCGAGATACAATCAGATTAGGACTTTTCTCTTCCCCATTATAAATAGAACCCAAAACCTCTAGCCGAAACCACAAACTTCTCTTTCGACTCTTGAGCCGACGACTTAGAGCCCTAGCCCTAACTCGCCGAGCAAACCATCGCTGAAGCGCAACAAGGGAGATCATCGAAGAAGAACCGAGCAGTCTGAGGAGGACCTCGAAGAACGCGAGGTAGGACTTCAATATCATTGTGTTCATCTCCTTGCATCTGTTCTTCAATTCCTTTCAAGCAGAAGCCTTCTCGTGGGCAGATCACTTGATGATCAGTTTGATCTAAAGACAAGATCATTGCCACGTCCACCTTTGATCCAAACACCCCTGTCCCTACAAGGCCATGCAAGAACACGTACAGATCAATCTAATAAAACTAATCATGAGATAGCATGCATCATCACATCTAGTTTAAGGTTTGTGCATAAATATTGATTGCTGTGAATCCTGTATGCACGTGATCCTACCTAGCAGGACAAGCTCAGGGAGCTGTCTACGACGAACTGCAACAACCAGGTTTTGAGATCCAAGAACAACCGGAACCGCAAGAACAAGGCAAGTGCCCCTTGACCATATTGATCCTATGTTTGGATAAAACTATTTTGTTTTGCAAAAAGGGTGTGTGTGATGAGTCAAACATGATGGGAAACCCTTTTTTATAGGAGTTTACTAGTATTGGTTAAACCAACCTTTTCGCCTGGGAAGTTTATGAGTCGGGTATGGTTTTTGCTTTATGCTTCGCTGAGTCTATGGGATTGGGGAGCGAGATAGATGTGTCTAGCTAACTGCACTCGTAATGATAATGAGAAACTGATGATGTTAATGAACATGGGCGGAGGGAGATCTAGGCAAGCTTGGGTTTGTGAATGAGGTAGCATGAGATGGTGGTTTTACTTGCCGTAGATCTAAGGACCGGTTCATGCATGCACATGCTAGGATAACAGTGCCACCAAAAGGCCAAGTATGGGTGCGGCTTAGCTGAGTAATTAGGTAAGTTGCTAGAGTGTTATGGACTGTGGAAGGCGCGGGGAATGGGAGTCGAGTGAGGACTGCCCTGGGAACTCCATGGCACAAGAGGGGGCCCGTGGGTGGGAGAATTGGAGATTCTAGCCTGCCGGTGAAACCTTAGTGAGTCCATACATCTAGTAACCCCTTTGTAAAGGCTATTTTGTGATCTCTTGACAATACACCGACGGATGTGTACTGGTATAATGGAGGTTCTGCAGTCACCGACGGGTGACAAAATCACAAACTTGTGGGTAAAGAGGTGCACACTCTGCAGAGTCTAAAACTATCATGATAGCCGAGCTTACGGTCACGAGCACCTGGCTAAACTGCCATGATTAGTTGGGATGGTTATAGGGAAGGTTCTTGGTTATGGATTTGGTTATGGATTTGGTTATGGATTTGGTTATGGATTTGGTTATGGATTTGGGTATGGATTTGGTTATGGTTTAGTTGTTGGGACAGTTGAGTCTGGGTGATGAGATGGTTGCATGACTGTTGGGACATGACATGAGATTGGTCTCGGTGTGAGACGAGGTTGAATTACGAGGTGAGATGGTAGCGAATACGAGGAGGTATTCGTGAGTATGAATAAAGGATTGGTTAATGTTCGGATGGAAGACGGGAAGTGATGGAGGTATGTTGGTAATTTAATACATGTTGGGATTACATCTAAAGTTAAGTTGTTGTTTTATCATGATTTTACAAATCTGCTTTCCTGCAAATAAGCCTTTTATACCTACCTTGTTTATGAGCTGCATATCATGTGTTTTCCCGCACTTGCTGAGTACATCATTGTACTCAAACTTGCATTATTATTTTGTCATCAACAGCAAGAGAAGGCTATTATGGAGACCAAGTGGAGCATTATGGCGTGTGATCTGTTCTCAACCTTGCCTGTGGAGGGAGTAGAGATGGAGCCACTTCTGCTTAGATTTGCTTTCGCATTAGCTAAATTGCTTCCGCATTAGTTAGAAGAATTCCGCTGCATAGAAATAAAGACTTCCGCTATGAGCATGAGTCCAAGACTCATGAGGTATTGTAATAAACTGTGTTATTCGTAGTAATATATAATCTGAATTCACTTTGTGGAACATATGTGTATGTGTGATCAACATCCTGGGCACACATATGCATTAGTTCTCGGTTTCATGGTTTTTTCCACAGAATTGAGGGCGTCACACCAAAATGGTGTGCAGAGGTGGCTGGGACTTTAGTCCCACATTGCCCACCTAGATGGGTGTACCCAAATATATATAGTGGCCCTGTGAGAGGTTCTCAACATGAGAATAATAAGAGAAATGAAGGCTGCTGCTAGGAACACAAACACACACGCACGCGCGCGCGTTTCGCGATTTTACGCGTGTGTAACGCGTGACTTGTGACTTACGACATTGCGCATTCGCGTCGTGACGAGTTGTGTTCTATTAAGCGGTTATTTTTCTGCCACACATATATATATTGAGCGGTTATTTTCCATCACACCTAGACTGCCACGTCAACACGAGGAGTAAATGTAGGTGTAACTGCAGATGCATATTATGAGTGTGTAATGACCCATTATCACTCCCATTAGTTGCACGTTGAGAGATTTCAGGGGGGCGGTTACCTGAAATTATGGCAGATCAAATCTGAGGCGGTGGACTGACTCGAGTATAAAGGAGACGTCCTCTATACCAGAGATAGAATATCAAGACTATTGACTCGCCTCACGAAGAACAACTTTTTCTGCACCGCCGTTCTTCGTCCTTGTCATCCCTTCGTCCGCCGTGCAACAGATTGGGGGAGAGCATTGTCTCCGAGCCGACACCGGTGATCTGAAGACCTGCACGGGTACCAGCGATCAGGTTTCTGGGAAGTGCGCTCGCACGACTGCTCGCGACACTTCCGTCTTCCTCGATATCTTCACTGTGAGTACATCTCTCGATCTATGAAGATTTTGATGTTTCAGTTACACCATCCGTCGTTTCATGTCGTACATGAACATATATGGTGTATAATTAATTTTTATGTGGTGCTAGTACTGGTTATGTTAACTGGTATTAGATCTGTTCTTGTTGTTTCACTGCTATGGTTCATCAAATTAATTGCATGCCATGTGATTTCTCCAACAGTTCTCACCAAGAACGCACTCATGCACCGCTCGATCATGTTCAGCCGTGCTGTCTTGCTTGTTCTTACTCAAGAATGGGGATGGTTTTTACAAGTATGAGAGCCTGCCTCATCGGATCGACAGGTATCTCTATTTATTCCCTCTCTCTCTCTCTCTCTCCCTCATCTCCCTTCTGCACTGTGGAGGGGATACTAATCGTGGGTGCAGGGAGGCTTGTCTTGTCGTACGTTCGATTGGGCACTCGATGGTGCCGCCGTACTCATAGCCTTCTGCTGCATTTGCTCCCATCCCGTCGTGGGTGAGTAGTCCATACCGAGGTGCACACACGCCCCACATTCCACTCCTCTTCGGTTCCGTCGGAGGTGACGTGTATTCAATGCCAGGGGCCAAGAGGGTACTCGATTATCCTCCCACTTGACTGGGGCAGCGCCTGCTCCGTATTGAAGGGTACCTGCTTCCCTTCTACAATTGACGGGTTCGGGTCCTCCCTTAGAGGCTTTTTACTTCCTTACTGATCGCCCCAAGGGTCGATCCACGTTCATCCCAGGGGTCGGTCCTAAGCTTCTCGTCCGGCCTCCTCCCGAGCTCGGGCTCGGCCTGCTTCGTCGTCCTTCACAGTATGTAGTCTTGCTTATTTCCGAGGGTCAAAGTCAGTAGCCCCCGACCCCCTGATCGACCTCGATGATGGGTCAGGGGGTGAGCTCCAATCGACCTCGCTTCTGCACAATTAAAAACAAAACAACAAACAAAAAGTGTTATTAGTACGTGACTTGTTTAGTTAGCCGCAACACATGGACCTCCATCGGTCAGTCATGACTGTTTGTCGTCCCCGCTGAGATCCTATGGCAAGCCCCCAGGTTCCTCTTTCGAGGAACCGCGTTGTCGTTCATGGCGAGTTCGCCTCGCCCCCCATCCACGAGCGGTTCATGACTCAGAGGGGTCGGGTCGTTCGGGGGCTTTCCTCAATGGCCGAGCCTCCGAGCCCAGTGTGCTGCCTAACAGGTGGAGCTGAGTGAAACCCATTCACCCGTTTTGTTTTGGACGGCCGGTTCCATCAGACCTGCTTCGCACTGAGGGGCTTTCTGGTCGAGGCTTCGGTGCCCGCATTTCATCTTGAGGCAAGCACTTCGTTCCCAAGCTCTTCTGTGGCTCGGGCAGCTCGCTGCAGACCCTTTCGGGGGGTTACCTACGTGCTAGCGGTGCTGGGACCTGGCTACAAGCTTAGAAGCATCGGGAGGACATCCTTCCCGAAGTTGTCTCTATCGCGGATTGCTTCGCGTCGCTTGCCCCTTGCTCGGGGTCTCCCCGGCTGGCTTCTGAGCCATCCGCTGGTCAGCCTACGAACCCGGGACTCACAAGCCCTTTATACGGGCTGAAGACTTACTTTCCTTCCCTGGTTGCGATGTAAAAGCCCCAATTTCAGCATGCATAGCTCTTTGTAGAATTTAAATCTGTGGGGTCAACTTGAATCTTAACTAGGGTTTCGAGTTCAAACTTTGGCTACATGAAATAGAGGAAAGGTTACAAAAGGAATTTAGCCAAAAATGAAATTAACCCGGCAGTTCAAATGCGAGCACAAACGAGGGTTAATGCCACGGTAATCAAATTCAAATATTTGGAATTTGCAGCAAATTTTGAATTTGAATTTTGGAGCCACGGTTGTTTAGTGGGGGAGACCTCGGTGGGACCCTCATGTCAGTGAACATAGACACAATCTAATTGGCTTCTGTGTGAGCGCGCCACCAAGGCAGCCACCGAGCTGCTGCTCGTGTCTTGCTCCCGAAGGCAGGCAATCCATGGCGTTGTTGATTTTTAGCCACAGAATCTGCACAACACAATTGCTTTTTCTCCTGCTCGGCCACTCCAACAAACAGAAGTTACTCGCACACTCAAACCGAATGCACACGGCGCCGCCCCTCAGCTACGGATCCCCCATCATCTCTTGGCGGGTTTGCCGCCCGTGTGAGCCACCCACGAGCTGTGCCTATCGGTCCTCGACGTTTTCCACCGCTCCTCAGCTCGTGCCCGGCCTTCCCGATCAGTGGCAACCGTTTTTCTCCTCCGAAAAAACAGAGCACGCCGCCTTCACGGCTAATTGACACCCGGCCGTCTCCGAGCCTCTCCGGCGTGCTCAAAACCCCACAGAGGTGTGCCATGATGTCTTGATCCTCCTCCCATAGTCCCCTTGCTCTTCCTCGGTGCCGGCTTGCCGGAATTGAGTTTTGGCACCGGTGTATGTGAGAAACCGACGTTAGTCAATTCTTGAAATTCGCCTAAACCGCTTGATCAACGCTCATGGAATTTAAGCCACAGCAACTTGGAGCCAAAGCACCCTCCCACGCCGTAAGACGAAGGAAACCGTCCATCCTCCGCCCCGGGCGATGAGAAATCATCGCCGCCGACAAAAATGGGACGGTTCACCGGTGAAGGCCACATTGCCGCCGTTTTCGACTCGCGTTAGGGGTGGATTCACGTTCTACACGCTCTGGGGATGCTGTAGGGCAACTTGCCTCATCAATTTAGGCTCGGGATGCCCGTGTTCCTCATTGGCGCCGTGCATCCGAGCCGCCCCACTGATGCCGACCCATCTCCAGCTGTTTTCAAGCAATGAAACCTTGCCCGGCAGCTGTGCCGTGCTATGAGGATGGTGTAGCATGAAACCAAAGCCAATTTGGTGGAAAAACTGAGGAGAATGAGGCGCGCCATCTTCTGTTCCGGGCGCGCGCAAGCTTTCTGTCGGGAGGTTGAAAAAGCCCGATAGAGGAGCCCCACTGTCAGCCTGTAGGAGGGGGGTTCTGTGTAAAATCCAAACAGAAGGTTGTTTAAACTTTGAAAAACCATAACTCGGTGTAGGAAATTCCAGAAATAGTGAGACAAATTTTGCTAGGATCCTTAGAAGGATTACTTTGCAGAGAAACAAATTGTATGCTATGAAATTGCCCAGGAATTTCTGTAGAATTGGTTTTATTAAATCCTTTAGGGATTAATTCCAGGAATAATTCTTTAGGAAACGTTCCCAATTTTGGGCAGCAAATCTTTCTCCTTGTTCCTGAGCTCAAGTAAAAATCTTAGGATTTTTGGAGATGATTAAGGTTTCTTAATCAGGAGGTTTTCTCAGGGTTATTTAAATTGGCTGAAAAATCACAAAAACAAATTCCAAAAAAATAGAATTGAACTTCAATCCTCCATTCTGGCCAGCAGAAGACTTAGAAAATTTTGGAACAATTTTTCCTAGAAGCCATAGGACCAGACTTTTTAGAATATCAGATTACTCCGTATTAAAAAGTCTGGTTTAGTTCCGGTAAATTAAATTAAATGAGATCTTCCAAGAATTTTTGTGGCCATCTCCTTCCTGAAAAGCTTCTGAAATTGTTACCATACCCCTATCATGATATTGGAAAGCTTCTGTAAAAATTTCGACCCCAGAATCCTCTGTTTGGATATAGTTTGCTTTTGTAGTTTGATATGGCACATTATTTCATAATGTGACACATTTCCTTATTTGATCATTGCGATAGAAATAATTCTCGCGAAGACTTCGGAGGCCGCTGACTTGCTCCTATTGACAGAAACATTTGTCAGGATCAACACTAAGGCAAGCCTCGGTTTGTATCAAAATTTACAAGATTCTATTTGTATTCACTTTATAATGTCTAGCATTTTGGTTATTGCACCAAGTCTGGATTGTATGACACTCCACATGCATGACCCAATAAATCCCTGGAGTTTGATTTAGAGTAGGTTTTCACTTAATTATAACTTATGTTATCAAGTTAAGAAAAGTGGATTAAAAGATGCATAACGCGAGTAGGCCGTTTCCTACTCGTGAACCGGGATTAAGGGGCATCAATTGGAAGAGTTGGGAATTGATCGACTTAATTGGGGAATGGAGACTGGGCAGTATGGATGGAAGGCTCAAGGACGTGGTCCTGTGAACCTAGTCTCTGTCTGAGTCGATTAATGCCCGTTCTCGTGTGCGGCCTCGCTGGACAAGTTTGAGTTGTGTACCGGATGCATACTGGCTATATGGGACCCAGGAAACCGATGTAACATGTTAACCTTGGTGTCGAGGCAATCCCCACCGTCTTATGCAGATGCTGAAAGGAGAGAGAAGCTGGCTCTATGAGGGTTTGCCGTAGTGAGACTTACTCCAAGTCGGTGGGACCGGTTCAATATTTGGTTGTCGTGTGAAAGGTTGCCACATACGACGTTGAGGGGATTTGTTGATCACCGGTCTCGGATGGGCGTATGTATCGTGTCATCCAGGTGTTGTTTATTCGAATCACCGTCGCTCACGGTAGTGAGCGTACTTGTACACTGAGTTGTGATGTAGTAAGAAACTGGGGGAAAAGTTAATATGGTTCATGAGTAATCCTCTTATCGGAGATGAGGGATGATCAAAACCTTCACTAAATTTACTTTCTACCTTGTCCTAGTAGCGTCAATACAAAGGTTTTCTTGTTTGCTTGTGGACTCTCGACGTTGATGGCGCATGGTATGTATGGGTCTAGGGTAGCTCACTAAATTTACTTTCTCCTCGGGCAAGTGGCAATGATATGAAGCGTTTTTTGTTTGATTGTGGACTCTCGATGTAAATCATGTGTCAATAATAAAAGTTGTTTAAAACTGGAAGTAAAGACTCTATGTTAGCTCAAGTTCATATTTTATGCGAACTTCTTTATTCAGCCCTCTATTTCCAGCATTTAGAGTTCCATGTGTAAGTTTTTGGTTAAGTCTTGCTGAGCATAAGATCACGGTTTATTGACCCATTTTTTTGTAGGTAACATTGCATAAGGCAACGTTGGGAATGAAGGGAGAGCCGAGCGGGGAAGCACCCAATGAGGGGTGTGAGTCTCATTTGGAACCCTGCACGCCGCGGGGTTTTTGGTGTGGTGCTAGTGTGAAGCATCCGCGGGTAGGATGGCTTCATTGCTTAGCGTAGGCTATAGTCCGTGAGTGTAGTCTTACCTTCTGCTGCAATGTACACTTTTACACTATTTATAAAATGAGACAATAATATATATGACAGACATATATTCTTGTGTATATGTATTTTTCGCGTGTGTGCTGTTGGATGCCGCATCGCACGGTACCACCCAATGCGATTCCTGGACTGTTGGGACGGGGTCCCCACAGGCATGGTATCAGAGCCGCATTGGGAATAGCGCACCTAAAAAGACATGTATTTTCAAAAACTTAGAGTTTACGATTGAGGATTCAATACTAGGCCCACATAAGGTTTACTATTAGCCTAAGTGATGTAAGGTTGCTAACTAATATACTTGTCACTATTTTTCTGTAACGATGACCGCCGACCAGCTAAGAGCTAAGGTACGCTACTAAAAGGGGATCAATTTCGGTTAGCTCCACTGACGAGGAAAATGGTTCGGGGTATAGGACTCATAGCTTGTTGTGAGATGTCAATATGAAACTCTTGAACTCTTCATATTCCTGAGCAATATGAAACGCTGATCCATGGCATGCATTAGACAAGAAAGTGGAAACCCCACCATGTGTTCCGTAACACGATAGTGCGTTCTTCTAGAAATAGGATAGGAGCATACGCAGCGTTTGCCATCGGTGTTCCCTGCAGGGCAGTAGGTGGTATCCGTTGGGTTGATAAAATTCCCAACCGTGACGACCCGTTCGCGCTCTACTCAGGTTCCCCGTCGTGTGGTGTGGAAACGCAACCATGTACCTTGAGACGTGGCATGACTCAAGGACGGCCCGTATGGAAATGATACGGGCCGTATGTTTTTAGTATGATATGGACCTGCCTGGAATGACATCCCTATGGGTGAACATTATTGAGTCCACTACTAGAAAATCAGTCTATTGCCACGCATCGCATTGCAACAACATAATCTCGTTGTGATAGTTATTTGTTACTGCCACCATTTTCATAAATGGTTGTGATACCATGACAATATTACCATGAATATCGTCCGGTGTGACAATCATGAATATCGTTGCAAGTGATAGAATTTATGACCACTATTTATAAAATGGTTACTATATGTTTGTCAATACTGCCACATATTTCAAATCAGTGCAATATGTGAGCCTTATTGCCACAAAAATCAAAATGGTTACAATTTACTTAAATGTAAAAACACAAATATTTTCTGTTGCCATAGTCATGTTGTTTGATGCAAAATAATTCTCTATATTGCAGCAAAAGTCTAAATACATTAATTAAAAAAGGTTGTATTGCCAGAAAAAGAAATTAGTTGGGATATATGAATATATTTTGTTGCAATTTAGCATTATATTGCAACGAATATTTACTGTTTTCATTATCTGTTTTATATATTAGTATAATTAGTTGCTTCTATAACCAAATCATATCTTTGCTCTGATGGTAGAGTAGATCACTTCCACTAGTGAAATCCAGGATCAATTCCTGTTTGAGGCATTTTTTTAAGAATCAGACAAATGGCACAGACTATTGCCACAGATTTGATGGATGCATCTACTATGGATTCCAATGCTTTATTTCGTTGCAACAACCATTCGTATTGCAACAAAGTAAAGTTTTGTTGCCCTATCCTTTTGCCACGCAACTACTTGCAACGGTTGCCAACAAAAGTCATGTTGCTACAATTTGATGGTATTGCCACAAATATGGCCATATTTCAATGATATGTCATTGTTGCAATAGGCCGATTTTTTAGTACTGGTGGTTTTCTGCAGATACACTAACCAAGTATCCATATTACAAGTAGAAGACGTTTGCAAGTGAACGATTCTAGTGCCACTAATAGAACGTATTTGCCAGATGTAATCTGGCTTATCTCACAAACTTGAAGATTCTGTAGGATTTGCATGAAGACAGTTCAAAGTAATTGCTTAAAACTCATTTAGGAACCCACTCAAGAATATGTGAGGGCAGAGAGACCTAAAAACAGAGACCCCTGTTTTGGCAGTGTTTCTGCTAAAACTTGTACAGGGTGTTACTCATTGTAGAAAAGGCCAATTGTAGTGTGTTAGAAATTTTTGGAAAGGTGGAGAAGTTATCTAAAACTTTTCTACAAACCTCCCGGACAGAAACACACTTAAAGTTGGTCAAAAATATTAGAAACCAAAACTGCTACCAATGGATAGAACCTGAAACAGAGTCTCTATAATTCCACCATAACTCTCGGTGGACAAATCGCTAAGGGTATTGTGATACATTTATGGAAAGGGCATGAGATGTTCTACAACTTTGTAGTTCAATGTTTTGCCAAAACTGGAGCAGAATTAATTGGAATTGTGGATTGAAACTAGGTACCTCTGGGGAGGTGCTGTCAAAATACTGCCAGAAATTCTGTTAACTTTGAACCATCATATATTTTGATCCAGGGATTCAAAGAGGTCATATGACTACATTTTAAAAAAATCTTGGGAAGTTCTTTACAATGTTTCTATTCAAGCTCAGGGCAGAATCCTCCTGTAAAGAGGTGAAATTCGCTGTACAAGTGAATCTGTTCAGAGAACCAAAAGGCTGTGCATAGTTTCTGTACTGATTGGGATTGTGCTTATAACTTCCTATATAAGGATTGTAAAATAAAATCTTACAATTCTGGGAAGCTTACAAATCGTGCTTCAACTTTGTAATTATGAGTTGAGTCCATATACGTTTCTAACTGTATGGAAAAGTTGACCAAAAATAATCACTTACAGGGGAGGTGCTGCTGAAATTCCTCCAGAATTTCTGTCAACCTTGGAAGTTCATAACTTCTGATCTAAAACTTGGTTAGAGGCTAACGACTATTTTCTGGAAAGGTACTGAGGTTATATACAACTTTGGTATTTAACCCAAGCCATGAAACTGTTGTTTGGACAACAGAAATCTGGTTTGTTTGAGGACCGGTCAATCTGAGACAGAGTGACCATAACTGTGATTATTCCAGTTATTCTTTAAATACATGCTGTTAGTTGAATCAGTTTGCTCATAAATCATTTTGCTTACATGTTAAGACTTCATTATCAGTGTTTCACTACTTTGTTCATGGAATAAATCAAGTGATAGTGTTAAGCTCATAATGAACTCTTGCAATTGCAGAGTGGTGCGAACTCCTTTCATGGGTGAAGTGGGTGGTTCCAATGGTGGTGGTGGTGATAACTCTACACAGCGGGAGCAGCGAGCTCCGCAACAGCAGCAGCCACCAGTACCTTCACCTACGGTCACAATGGCGGACATTCTTGCTGCCATGACGGGTGCAAGCGATGAGCGAACCGACTTGCTCCGCACCCTTGTGATGAATACATCCCATCAAGGGGGGTGTCAAGGCGAATACTGTCGCCAATCTCAAATGAGTTCATACGTCAAGTTCTTGATGATACAACCACCGGTCTTCATAGAGGTCGAGGATCCCCTGGTGGTGGAATAGTTGGATCCGTACCGTTGAATCTAAGTTCGAGTTGCTCCAATGCACTGAACATCAGAAATTCTTATACACAGTGCAATAACTTCACGGGTCCACCAGTGCATGGTGGGCAAATCTACTCGCCTTTTTACTAGCTGGACATATGTTCACATGGGCAGAATTCCGAAAGGCATTTCTTTCTTATCATGTTCTTTCCGGAATAATTCAACGGAAACTCGAGGAGTTTCTAGTCTTAAAACAAGGAGGGAGGGATGCATACACACGTTTGCAGGTGTTCAACAAATTGGCACAGTATGCGCCTGAATATGTGAACACTGAGGCACAAAAATGCAAATGGTTCTTTCGCAGCTTCAATCCCAAGTTAAAGGAAAGACTGGTCTTAGCAGATCGAAGTAACTTCAACGAATTAATGAGTGCTGCCATCATGGTTGAAGATGCTGAGCAAGAAGTGCAAGCTGAGAAAAGAAAGAACGGTATACCACTGGATAGTAGCAATATTGCTCTTCAGAAATACCGGGTGGTAGATAATACTTTGAACTGTCAGCTGATGCAGTAGGATAGACGACTCCAACAATAATCGAGTCGTTCATCTCAATATTCTGAAATTGGACAGCTGCAAAAACGGTATATGCAGCCGCAATATTCTGTTCCTCACGCGTTCGTGCCGCAACAGAATGCACCCAGTGTCCGTACTCAGATTAACATAGAACCGGCTGAGAAACTGTGCTTGACGTGCGGTTATTTGGGTCACATCAGCAGGAGGTGTACAGAAAGGATACGGCACAGAGGAAATACACCAGAGAAGGGTATAAATCAATCCCGTGCTCAGCTCCAAGGAACAGCACCAAAGTCCGGGTGCATCTATCATACAGCTCTAGAGGATGTGCCGGAAGGTGCACCTGTGCTAGCGGGTACGTTCACACTCAATAAACTACCTGTAGTGATTTTATTCAACTCTGGAGCCACGCACAATTTCATCAGCTGATTATTTGTGTGCAAAGTTGAGCTTTCCACCACTACACCGAAAGATCACTACCTTATCAACTCACCCAGTGGAAACATAGCTACTAATGAAGTAGTGATTAAACCACCCCTGTGCTTAGGTGGGAAATTATACCCCACAACCATCATTGTGTTAGAGGGGAAGCAGATCAATTTGATCTTAGGAATGGCGTGGATGAACTACCATGGGGCTGTTCTTGACATCGGTCCACAGATTGTCCACTTGGACTCTCTGTTCTACGGTCTTTAAACACTCATACTTGAAGACGTGGATTCTAAAAATCCAGCTGCGTACCACAGTGTGACAATAAAACTGGAGGATATTCCAGTGGTCCGTGAGTACCGAGATGTGTTTCTCGACGATCTTCCAGGGATGCCGTCTGAAAGAGATGTAGTATTCAAGATCGAGTTAGCAGCGGGAACCACACTGATATCTTGGAGGCCGTACAAAATGTCTCCAAAAGAATTAGCTGAACTGAAAGAGCAGCTAAAGGACTTAATAGACAAAGGGTTCATCAGGTCAAGCTCATCACCATGGGGCTGTTCAGCCCTCTTTGTGAAGAAAAAGGATGAATCACTGTGGTTATGTGTGGATTATCGGCTGCTGAATGCAGTGATGATCAAAAATAAATATCCACTGCCGCGGATCGATATATTATTTGATCAACTTGTGGGTGCCACAGTATTCTCTAATATGGACTTGAGGTCCGGTTATCATCAAATAAAGATCAGAGCGGAGGATATACCGAAGACAGCATTCTCGACTAGATACGGGCTTTATGAGTATCTAGTCATGTCTTTCGGTCTGACAAATGCACCAGCACATTTCATGTACCTCATGAATTCTGTATTCATGCCAGAGTTGGATAAGTTCATCGTGGTATTCATCGACAACATTCTTGTATACTCAAAATTAGAGGAAGAGCACGCTAAACATCTCCATATTGTGCCAAATTCAGCAAGTCTGAATTTTGGATCAGCAAAGTACCATTCTTAAGCCACATTATTTCAGCGGACGGTGTGGCCCTAGATCCAACCAAAGTTGAGCAAGTCTTGAAGTGGGAGTCTCCGACATCCGTTCATCAAATCCGCAGTTTCTTAGGACTAGCGGGGTATTACCGGAGGTTTATTCCCAGCTCCTCGAAGGTGGCTAAGCCAATGAAAGAATTATTGAATAAGAGCAGAAAGTATGTATGGACGGAGGCCTGTGAAGAGGCATCTCAAACACTAAAGAAACATCTCACAACAGCACCGGTTCTATCCCAACCGGATACGACAAAGCCTTCTGATGTTTATTGTGATCCCTGATGCATCGGAATTGGCTGCATATTGATGCAAGATAGATGCATGATCGCATATAGATATCGTCAACTCCGCAACCACGAGCAGCACTACCCCTATCATGACCTAGAAATCGGTGCAGTGTTGCTCGCAGTGAAAATGTGGAGGCACTACTTACTCGGAAATTTAGTGCATCTCTACACCGACCATCCAAGTTAAGGAAGAAAATCTTGGATGAAGCTCATATGTCCAAGTACTTCATACATCCCGGAAGAAATAAGATGTATCAGGACCTCAAAATAAAATTTTGGTGGACTTGGATCAAGCGATGAATTGCCAAGTATATATCCGAGTGTGATACATGTCGGCGAGTCAAAGCTAATCATATAAAGAAAGCGGGAATGCTGCAACCATTAAGTATTCCAGCATGGAAGTGGGAGGATATCACCATAGATTTTATTGTCGGACTACCTCTCACGTTCAAAAAGCATGACTCCATTTGGGTGATTGTTGATCGGTTAACAAAATCAGCCCACTTCATCCCAGTGAATATGGGATTCCATACTAAGCAATATGCAGAGTTGTATCTCTACAGAATTGTGTGCTTACATGGAGTTCCCAAAACCATCATATCTTACCGAGGTTCCATATTTGTTGTTCGTTTCCGTGAGCAACTACATGAAACATTGGGGACCAAGTTACTTAGAAGCTTAGCATACCATCCTCAAACTAATGGTAAGACGGAGAGGGTGAATCAAATTTTAGAGGATATGCTGAGAGCATGTGCCATAGATCATGGAAAGAATTGGGATGACCATTTGCCATTAGCGGAGTTCTCCTACAATAATATTTATTAATCCAGCATTAAAATGGTACCATACGAAGAACTATATGGCAGTAAGTGCCGCGCACCACTCAACTGGTGCGAATCAGGCGAGAGGGTGATATTCAGCATCGATCTTGTTAAAGACTCCGAAGAGCGGGTTAGGCTTATTCAAGCAAACCTCAATGCCACTCAATCTCGCCAGAAAAGTTATGTGGACAAGCGACACCAACCCTTACATTTTGAAGTCGGAGATCAATTCTATCTCCTAGTATTCCCAATGAAAGAATTCATTGATTCGGGGTCAAGGGAAAGCTAGCTCCTCGTTTTGTTGGTCCGTTCCTCATTACGGAACGGTGTGGACCGGTAGCCTACCGTTTGAGGCTGCCAACATCATTGTCGGGCATACATGACATTTTCATGTCTCACAACTGAGGAAATGTTTGAAGGAGCCGACGGACGTTCTTTTTGGAGACATGGAGACATTACAACTGGATCTCACCTACATCGAGAAGCCGGTATAAATCCTCGACGAAAAGACTCGTGAAACAAGACGTTGATCGTTGCGGTTTTACAAAGTGCTATGGACTAACCACACGGACGACGAGGCTACATGGGAAAGCGAGGATTATCTCTGGATGAATTGCCCGGAACTATTATCGAGCTATAACTCGTAGCATTCTTATTCCATCTCATTCTTTTTACTAATCTCGGGATGAGATTCTTTTAAGGAGGGAGGATTGTAAAAGCCCCAAGTTCCGCATGCATAGCTCTTTGTAGAATATAAATCTGTGGGGTCAAATTGAATCTTAACTAGGGTTTGAAATTCGATCTTCCGCTACATGAAATAGAGGTGTAAAAGTCCCGAAAACATGAATGCAAAGAAACGGATGATTGAACGTCATTGTGTTTCTGGTTCATGAAAAATGGGACTTACAAAAACTTTCTTACATGGGATGGTATACATGTGGTGCAACCACATGGGTTCAAGCATGCCTTTGAATGTGTTGGACCAAGGTGAAATTAAACTCATGTGTAATCATACATGTGGATGAGAAAGAATAAAAATAAGGTCTTTAGACCCAAAGGCTCAGCTCAAATTGCCGCCAGACTTTTATAACAGATGGAGCCTCATACATTTGAAATTGAGGAGGTTATGGTGGCAACTTTCTGATTTGAGGGTGAGCTAAAAAGGAACGGATTATGATCATGTTGGGTTCATGCTGAATTCAAACATGATTAAGGCAAGGGAATGACTTGAGTTATGTCACATGAAATGATAAACTCGAACATGGACATGTGGGGAGAGCTAAATTGTTCTTTAGCTCCTGCTGAACACATGTTAACCCGGGAAAGAATTTCACTCCCAAAAATCTAACTCATATGCACATTCTCTATGAGTAGAGGGGAGGGAAGTTTAAACCCCATTTTTGAACCCTTGCAAAGGATTCATGTTCAAATGGTCCAAAGGCCTATATGTGAGGTGGCCATTGCAGTCCTCAGTTATAAAAGAGCTTAAGTTCTAAATTTGGATAAATTTGGAGCTCATATACCCTGTGTTCAAAGCGTTATTTGAGATCACCTTCGAACTCAAATTTGAGGGGCATATTCAAACTGAACTTATGAAGTTCAGATTAGGACCAAGGTTGATCAAGCATGGGCTAGGAGCAAACCAAAGTTTTTCACCCAAATTCAAATGGGTCATCACAAAAGGGGACTTAAATATTCAGTTTGGATTAAATGGTTTACTTCAAGGAAAAGAAGTCCATTTCCAAAAAAGGAAATTCAAACTGTTGTTTAAAAATTTGTATTTGCAATGGCCAACTCAAAGATCAGAGGGAATATTCAAACTCTCCAGGTCCAAATTATGAGGAAGGCAAATTTTGAGAAAATTTGGAGGTGCTTTGATATGTATATCAAAGAGACTTGTAAAATTCATAGAAATTTGAATTCAAATTTGAAACTGAAGTAAAAATTGACCAAATTGCCAATTGGCCTTTGAACATGAGCTCTTCATGGCTGAATTTGCAATGTGCCAAAATTTGGAGATATTTATGAGGATTTTGGGGGATAAGAAGAAGGGTGGACCCCACATGTCATTGGGAGAAGACTTACACCCGAAGAAAGCCTGTTCCTCTGTTCAGACCCGAGATTGAAGCAAGCCATCGCAAGGCGCCACCGGGGGCTGCGGCCGACGCCACCTCCAGCTCCCGGATTCATTCTGGCGACCTTCTAGCGTCTGTCCTCACGTCGCAAGCGTGATCTTTTGCCCCAACCAACCCCCACCCGGCTCTATTCATCCCCTCGCACGAACACAGAGACCGGCCGCTCGACCGAGCCTCGGCACCGATCCTCGCTTGGCGCCGCTCGTCCTTCGCATGGCCATCTGAGCTCGTGGAAACGTGCACAAGAACCCACTGATCCTCCTCGAGCTACCAAACCGATCCACCAGCCTTTGTGCGTGGTTCACAGCAAGAATTTGCCGTGGAGCTTCAGTTCAAGCCACCGCCGTGCCTCCTCAACGCCCCGGCAATACAGGGCGTTTCACATCGAGGATTGAACAGCAAAAAGGTCCGCCAACCCATTCTCTTCACGCTGCCGAAAACCCTAGGTCATTCCTCTAGGGTAGCCACGGGAATTTCTAAAAAACCGACGAAGTCTCCATATGCCGTGGGTGTGGAATTTCCAAAAATTCGTGATCAATAGCACTTCTTTGCTCATTCTGATCATGGTATAGGCAAGAAACATCCTTGTGAGTCACTGGGAGCAAAACCCCAGAAGAATCATAGAGCCTCGACGGTGTTATTCGAGTTTCAGCTTCGGCCACCAGTTTTTGAGCTAGGGCGCACGGTGAATTGGTAGTTGGGGCGATTCCGAGCCCTGTGGCTTGCATGACGGCCTTTGCCATGAGTCACTGATGCTCTAGGGCAAGAAAACTGCGAGTTTAGGATGGTAGGGAAGCCAGCCGACGTCGCCGGACATGAACCGAAGCTGCCGCCCGTCGCCCGACCCCTTGCGGTCCTCTACAGTCGACACCGACCCCGGAAATGGATTTCCCGCCCTCAAAAACCCCCAGGCGGCAGAATTCGGGCCAGGAGACGACCGGGGAACGGGGGGGGGGGGGGGGGGGAGGGGTGTGAGTGGGGAGAATCTCTGCCGGCATGGAGGCGCGGGCGCGGGAAAGAGGGAAGCCAGAGGTTGAAGAAGGTGGTGGTCCCACCTATCAGCCGCCGAGAGTTTAAACGGGATCCCCTGTGGCTGCTGATATTTTGTGGCTATGGGCGGATAACTGCGTAAACCCGTGTGTCCCCAAATTCGATTGGCTGGAATTCAAAACGTGGTCCCAACCGAATTTTAGTAGGAAAACAAATCTAGAACTGGCTATAACTTTGCAAAATCATAACTTGCAGTAGGAAGCTCCAAATTGGGTGATTCAAATTCGGTTAGATTCATCTTGGCAAGGTCTATCCAAATATGCAACCCAATTTGCATGAAAACCAATAGAAATTTCTGAAAATTTCTTTAAATCTTTTCAGCAAAAGAATTTTAGAGAGAGTTTAGTTCATCCAAAAATCCCCAAATTTTGCCAGAATGTTCTATAAGCTATTAGTGAACTCCTGTAAATGTTGCAGCTCAATTGGAGTTGATTTAGTTAGGGTAATTCTGATTTCAAGTTTCTGTATTCAAATGAATACAGAAACATTTTCAGGGAATCTCCAAAACTTGGAAATTCAGTTCTGGGCATTCCTTAGCTCCAAAAATCTTAGGACAATTCATGCATGCTACCTGAGCTATGTTTGAAATTTTAGTTCACTTGAATTTGCATGAAAGTGCAAATTTATTCAGAATTAGTTCATTTTTGACTAAATGCTTAGGGAATTGTTCTGAGTGATATACTTAGTGAAATATTCTAAATTTTGGTCCAGGTGACCTTCTTGTGATAAGGAACTCACAAGAAAATTTCCAGCCCCATTGGGGCCCTGGATCAGTAGTGTTCTGTTCAACCAAATTAGGTGATCACCACCCAAGTGATGAAACCCCACTCATCACTTGATCCTAGTACCTTAACCCAAACCCAAACCACTAGCACCAGTGTCATTTTAAATTCTTAAACAGAGTTCCAGTTTTAAACTTGTCTTTAGAACTGGTTAGCAAAAGTTTTACAATTAAGCATGTATGCATATTCATAACGTGTAGTGATTAGACGTGGAAAAGTGGAGAAGGAGTAAAGCTTGGATCATGGAACAAGAAGGGCAGTGATTAAGCTTCAAGTCATCTGCAACTAACTTCATAATCATCTGACTTTAGTCACCTGCAAAACCAAGGCAAGCTCCGGTTTGCAATTAAGTGGTTTTATAAAGTTTTTCCTTTGTTGACTACTATGGGTCAAAGTTTGTGTATGCATTAGGTCAAGGATGTTTTATAATCCACTTGCATAACCAAAAATGAACCCTGAGGTCAAGGGTAGGATGGTGTCATCGCTGTAGCATAAGGCCATGTTAAATAGGCTAGGACATCCGGTAGAAGACGAGTAGTTGGAATCTACTCGCGAGCTTTGTTTCAGGATCACATAAGTGTGGTTGGAAAGGGAGGCAAACTAAAGTTTACATTTCTAAAGATGAGACCGGGCAGGAGGGTTAGGCAGCGACAAGACAAGGTCTTGGTCGAGTAGCTCTGCCTGTTCGGTTAAGGACCGAAGCGTGTGCGGCCCTGTGAGCAAGTATTGAGTTGTGTACCGGATGCTTACAGATATATGGGAACCAGGAAACCGATGTACCAGGTTTACTGGATTGTAGCGGCATACCACATGGTCTCGTTAGACCTATGAGCCCGAGACGGCGCGACCGGTTCTACAGTCTAGTGTCCTGCGAAAGGTTGCCACGTACCACGTAATGAAGGACGCCAGATTTGGGTCTTCAGAGTCGGGCGTATGTGTCGAGTTATACGGGTAGTGTTTGATTCGAATCACCGTCCCTCGCAGTTATGAGTACCGCTTGCTCACTGCGCTGTGACATAGTAATCAAGTTGCGTGGAAATAGATTGCAAAAGTTTAATTGCTGCTATGATCATTGTAAGTTGCATGAAAACCCTGTTTGAAGTAGAGATAGAGCAAACTAAAGTTATTTTCCGCCTTGGGACAAGTAACATTGGAATGAAGCGTTTCTTGTTTGATTGTGGAGTTCTAATGTTGCTGTGTGCAAGGTCACTACTATTATGGCTACAATCTGAAAGTTAAGGATGAACTCGTAGGTGAGTCTTTTCGCAAATTACAGGATTAGGTCTTAGGTTACCCTCATGTAGAGTTGCATGCTTTAGAAGAGATGGTTAAGTCTTGCTGAGCCTTTGTGCTCACTCTTGCTATATGGGTGGTTTTGCAGGTAAACGTCGACGCTATAAAGAAGGTTGTCTGGTGAGACTCAGGAACTTCCGAGTCATGTATCACATGGAGAACCTAGCCGCTGCCATGTCGTCATGTTGCTAGCGAGGAGAGTCCGCGGGATGGACCTCTTCTCGGGTGCTTCTTAGTTACTCGACGTGAGCTGTTTATAGACTTCCGCTGTAGCTAATTTATATAAATTATTTACAAAGAACATTTGTAAGCTTCCGCTTTGTTTTATGTAATACAGTTTTCTTTATATGTGTGCTGTTGGGTGCCGCATAACACGGCACCACCCAATGTGATTCCCGATCAAGGTGCCCCGTCCCCGTGACTGAGCGGGATGCCGGGCCCTGTCAAGAGGAAAGGTTACAAAAGGAATTTAGCAGAAAAGGAGATAAACCCGGCAGTTCAAATGCAAGAACAAACAAGGATTAACGCCACAAATCAAATTCAAATTTTTGGAATTTTCTGCAACTTTTGAATTTGAATTGTGGAGCCACGGTTGTTTAGTGGGGAGACCTCTATGGGACCGGCATGTCAGTGAACAGAGACACTATCTAATTGGATTCTGTGTGAGCGCGCCACCGAGGCAGCCACCGAGCTGCTGCTCGTGCCTTGCTCCCAAAGGCAGGCGATTCCACGGCATTGTTGATCGTTAGCCACAGCATCTGAACAACACAATTTCTTTTTCTCCTGCTCGGCCACTCCAACGAAGAGAAGTTGCTCGCACACTCAAACCGAATGCACATGGTGCCTCACATCATCTACTCATCACTGATCATCTCTCGGCGGGTTTGCTTTGGGGACCACCCCGTGGTTCTCCCAATCCGGGATCGCAGAAGGTGGTGCCGGGCGATGCGGCACCCAACAGCACACAATAAAAGATTACGAACAACATACAAACTTTTATTTTACATAGACACACAGCGGAAGTCTTTCACAAATTTAATTACACAGCGGAAGTATTATTCATAATGATTCTCTCATTGTAACTAAGCAAAAGTGCATCCATCCTGCTCGGGGACTCTACACCCTAGCAACACTCACACAACGATCACGGCAGCATGCAGGGTTCCAGATTGGCCGTGTACCCTACGGGGGTATCGCCTCGTCCTCGGACCCCTCCTCATAACTCTCACCTGCAACAGCTTAAATATTGCAACCGTGAGCACGATGGCTCCACAAGTCTTAACAGACACTCCTAATCATAAAACTATAGATGCAGCGGTTCGTAATATAGGAAAAGGACATTGCAATAAAGACACGCCTACATGTTAATCCTTACTTTCAGTTTTTTAGCAGCAGTTTAATGTGCCTTAGGCTGCCCTCACATCAGAAGTCCACAATCAAACAAGAAATGATTTCCTCCGATGTGGTTATGCCCAAAGTGGAAAACTTAATGAGCTCTACATCTACAGCATACATGGTATCAAGACAATATTAGCTCAATGCATCATATTCTTTTGGCTTCTTTTAGTTATTACTACGTCACAGCGCAGTGAACAAGCGATACTCAAAATAACCACGAGGGACGGTTATTGCAAACAATAGACACCCGGATAACACGTCACATACACCCACTTTCAGAAGTGTGGTGCTTCACACGTTCCTACTCTGTCGTATGCAGCAACCTTTCAAAGGAAACCCAAATGCCGAACCGGTCCATCCGTAACAGGCAGGAGGTCCCTGCATGGAGCGTATCTATGCCCACCGACAGATTTACACCTTGCTACCTTCAACTCACTCCAATAAAACGGTTGGGAAAGCCTCGGCACCTAGGTTAACCAATTACATCGGTTTTCTGGTTCCGATATGCCAGTATGCATCCGGTACTGTTCAAACTTGTCCAGCTGGGCTGCACACAGCTCGGTCCTCAATCGACACCAACAGGGATACGCATGTGAGACCTCCACTCACTGCATCCTATCCCCCTGCTGGGTCTCAGTTTAAAATTCTTAAGCCATTCTCTACTTTCTTTCTATCGTGTGTGATAAAATTCCTATCTCGTGAGTAGATTCCAACCACTCGACTTCTACCGAGATCCTAAGAACATTAGCGTGGCATTCTCTACTCGTCAAGTTGTAAACTACCAAACCCTCCATAGGATTTAAAAGTCATGCAAGTGGGGTTTCAATCACCTTAACTCTAATGCAAGCATTTCACCATAGACATAAGTGATACAAATGAAAACTTTGCAAAAGGTTACTAAATGCAAACTGGGGCTTATCTGGTTGCGAGTCAAAAGGAAAGTTAGCATCTGTTGGGAGGACTTCCAATGACTCCTGAGTGTCCTCAACTTCGGTCACTATATGAAATGCAACATAATATATGTATAAGTGCTAGTGTATTATATGAAGTAAACTTTTATTCGGAGCTACTACTATTTAGGTTCCTTAATTGGCTTTGGGATTTTTCCAGTGGACACTAGACTCTTTGAGGATGATTTGAGCAAATTAGGAGAAATTCTTATGGAAGCTTGTGGTCTCCGAAATTCCCACAAGTACAAGGATTCTCTGAATTTTGATCCCAAATCTGGAGTTTTGACATGTCTAACAGTGGATGATCTAATTAGAGCTGGTCTCTATGGTTCTAACAAAATTTGTTTCATAATTTTTCGTGCTACCTACAGGGTGAATGGAATTTTGAAGTTGGGGCAAATTGCTGAAAAGTTTCTGTTTGGAATTGGAAATTTCAAATGAAGGCTGAACTTTGGATCAGAGTTTAGCTTAGAAAATGTACTCCAATAAATCTCAAATTTTTACAGGAGATCACCAATGTTATGAAGAATCTTCTGGCCAATTTTGAGGAACTTCAATAACAGGGATCCTCTGAAATTAATTCCCAAAGATTTAATTTTGATGAATTTTGGAGAAAATTCCAGAGATCTTCAGACCAAATTCTCTGCATTTCCGCAAAGTACTGACTGAGAGGAATCCAACAATTTTTTTTCACAAATGTTGGACATTCCTACAGAAGGTTATGGTCATTTGAAGTTGGAACCTGTGGGGACCCCGCCGTCCCGATCACTCACGGGGACGGGGCACCTCGCCGGGGAATTGCATTAGGTGGTGCCGTGCGATGCAGCACCCAACAGCACACATAATAAAGCATCATATTACATAAAGCAAGCGGAAGCTTACAAAGTGTTGATTTTACAAATACTTCTCAAAAATATGCTACAGCGGAAGACTATTACAACTCATGTCTCATACCTATGCTAAGCAACAGAGGTGTCCAGCCCGCGGACCCTTCTCACTAGCAACACTATCACAGTAGCAGCGGCAGGGGTTGCCATGAGTTCACCACCCGGAGAGCCCCGAGTCTCATAAGACAACCGTATTTATCAGCGTATCATTATTACCTGCAAAACAACTTATGCAGTATCTGTGAGCACGAAGCTCAGCAAGACTGACCCGTCACCCTAATCATGAAACTCTACATGATGAAAATAGAGGGCCACATATAGAAGTTTACATAAAAGATGATCTTAAGCTAAAGGAAAATCCTTACTTCAAGTTTTAAGCAACTTTTATAGTCCTCACGCAATTTACATCGAGACTCCACAATCAAACAAGAAACGCTTCCTCTCGATGTCATTTGCCCGATGTGAAAGTAACTTTAGTGAGCTACCCTAGACTCATACAGACCTTGCGCCATTACCGTCGAGACTCCACAATCAGACAAGAAACGCTTTGCCTCGACGCTACTAGCCCAAGGTGGAAAGTAAATTTAGTGAAGTATTGATCTTTCCTCATCTCCATTATGAGGATTACTCACGAAGCATATTAAACGTTTCCACTTTATTACTACGTCACAACGCAGAGAACAAGTATGCTTGGTCCATTCCGCGAGCGACGGTGATTGCAATCAAAAACACCCGGCTGACACGACACGTACGCCCGTACTCGACGTTGCACACAGCAACCGTCACTGACGTCGTACGTGGCCACCTTTCACACGACACCCAAATGTCGAACCGGTCCCACGGACTGGGATTAAGTCTCTCTACGGCAAACCCTCGTAGAGCCGACTTCTCTATCCTTTCAGCATCGGCATCAGACGGTGAGGTATGCTTCGACACCCAGGTTAACATGTTACATCGGTTTCCTGGGTCCCATATAGCCAGTATGCATCCGGTACACAACTCGAACTTGTCCAATGGGCCGCACACGAGAACGGGCCTTAATCGACTCAGACATAGACTAGGCTCACATAAACACGTCCTTGACCTTCCATCCACTGCCCGGTCTCCATTCCCAACTATGAGGATCAATTCCCAACTCTTCCGATTGATCCCCCCTTAACCCCGTTTCAGGAATAGGAGTCTGCCCACTCGAGTTATGCCTCTTTTAATCCACTTTTGTTGAGATCAACAGTTATAATTAATTGGTAACATATCCTACATTAAACTCCAGAGTTTTCTGGGGTCATGCATTTGGAGTTTCATACCATCTAGACGTAATGCAATAAATAAAATGCTAGACGTATGAAGTGAATACAAGTAAAAACTTGTAAATTTGATGCAAACCAGGGCTTGCCTTAGTTTTGCAGGTGACTTATATATATGCAGTTAGTAGAGACCACTCGAATTGATCTCTTGCCTCCCTTCTTTGATCTCCACTCCAATGACTTGAAGTCCTTCACGTAGATGCTACACGTAATGCATATGCACAATTATAATTGTAAAGACTTTGCTAGAAGTTCTAATAACAAGTTTTCAAAACTGGAACTCTGTTTAAGAATTTAAAATGACACTGGTTCTAGTGGTTTGGGTTTGGATCTAAGCACATGATTAAGTGCTAAGTGGTTTCCCCCCTCTTCTATATTGATCACCTTAAGTGGTTAAACAGAACAGGGGTGATCCAGAGCTCCAATAGAGCTGACAATTTTCACGTGAGTTCCTTGTCACAAGAAAGTCCTCTGGACCAAAAATTAGCACTTTTCATTGAGTGGTTTGTTCAGAATAATTTTCTAAGCAATTAAGCAAAGAAGAATTAATTCTGAGATCACACCCATGTTCATGCAAAAATTAGTGAACTTCGATTTCAATTATAGCTCATAGAGTTTGCATGAATTTTCCTAGCATTTTTTTGGAGCTAAGATCTGCCCAGAACTGAATTTCCAAGTTTTGGAAATTCTCTGTAAATGTTTCTGTATTCAATTGAACACAGCATCTTCAAATCTAAATTTCCCTGATCAAATGAACTCCAATTGAGATGAAATCTTTACAGGGTTCACTAATACCCTAAAGACTATTCTGGCAAAATTGGAGGATTTTTGGATTAACCAAACTCCCTCTAAAATTCTTTTGCTGAAAAGATTTAAAGAATTTTCCAGAATTAAATAATGGGTTTCATACAAATTGGGTTCCATATTTGAATAGTACTCTATCAGAGGAATCCAACAAAATTTGTTTTACAATTTTTGGATTCTCCTACACAAAGTTGTAGCTATTCAAACGTTGAACTGAAGTCTGAAATTCCTCAAAATGTTCAAATGCTGTCAGTAGGTCCCGGGGACAGGTGTCACTCGCCGGGGCAAGCCACACGGGGCTACTGGGTATTTCCCGCGCCGCCACACCAGATCCCCGCGCCACAGCCGATCAGAGATTTGAAAACACCGTCGCTGACAGGCGGGACCCGCCGGGTCGTCGTCTACCTCCGGCCACCGCGCCCGCGCGCCGCCGGGCTCGCCGGAGTTCGACGGATTCCGGTCTCCCGGCCATCCCCCGAGCCATCCCTCGCCGCTAGGGCCTAATTTCACGTGCTGAACAAGATGGGACCCACTTCCCCGGCCGGCGATGGCTCTAACCTAGCTGGCCACGGCGCGGCGGCTCTGGACCAGTTCGGCAACGTCGCCCGGTTATCCTAGCCTGCCCAGACCTCGGTGGAACGGCGCTACAGCACCAGTGGACCATGGGGATGCTCTACCTAGCCTCAAAACTGCTCGGGACCGGCGGCTAATGGTGTCTCATCGTGCACCCGAAACCTCCTCCGCGTTTGAGGTCAGAAATTCTGGAATTTATGCGGTCTACGTGCGTCTTTCCAACTAGGGTTGTGAAGGACTACTGATCGCCGGCTAGTGGCGGTCCTGTGTGCAAGGTTTCACCGCCTAAGAATGAGAGAGACGATCGAATTTGTTATTACCGTATCAGAAGGTCGGATGGTGCCCGACGGCGAACTTTTCTCAAATTCGAGCCCGGTAGATCATCTCATGGCTTGAGCTTCAGGGATGAGCATCAGGGGGTCCTAGCGCATCCGAGGGTGCTCTAGCTCGGGCCTGAGAAGCTTTTGGTAGGGCTGTCCACATGAGACCACCTCAGTTTCCCGATGGTGAGCCTCGGTGCTCGGTGGAATTCGTCAAATTGTGAGCAAACGACGCGACAACACCACGGAGTAGCACGATGGGTAGCTAGCGCACGCGCTGGCGCTCACTTTTTCCGTGGATCACTCGTGCAGTGGAGGGGCGACGCCGGTTTGCAACAGGCAGAACGGGAAGCGGCACCGGGAGGTTCCTGTCGTGCGCGCGAGAGTGGGAACCGAGGACGACGCACGAGCTGCGTGATAAGGAGGGAGAAACCAGCTCGCCAGCGCAGAGGTCGCGAGGGAGAGGTGGCGTCGGCTTGCCCCGGTGTCGCACGGTGAGAAGGCCCGAGGCTGTCTCGGTGGCGCGATGACTTCGCGAGGAGGAGAAAAAACAGAGACCGTGCACCGCCTGAACTGAAAATCTTTTGCACACTCACTTCCCTCAATGACATGTGTGCCCCACTAGTCAGTACCACTTCTTCTCAAAAGATCTCCAAAGTTTAACAATTATCCAACCCAAATGTTTGAAAGTTGAAACTGAGCTGCATTTGAATAGTTTGGGCAAATTCCATCCAAATTCAAATGTCTATTTGAATTCCTTGCACATTTAACTCCATTTGGAAAAATGGGCAGAAAACCTTTTCAAAAATTAAGGAAACTTTGCCTACCCACTAATTTAGACCTAAGGAATCAAATTATGCAATTTGATTCTTGTTTTAGCTGCTGCAGCCAAGAGTTTGATCACAACAGTTTTAAATCCCTATTGTGTCCTTCCCTCATTTGAAGTTTGAGTTTAACCTTTAGTTCAAACTCTTATTTTTAAACCTTCCCATTGCCCTTGAGTTCTTCATTTCTGTGGGTTTAATACACATGAGGTCCATCCATGCAGTAACCCTAAGTTTGTTTAGAAGAATCTCACCTATGTTATCATATGTGAAAAAAGTTTCAACTAAGCCCCTTTTTCATACACATGACCCCAACATTTGTGCAACTCATGTTTCTTTGTATTCAGATTTTTGGGACCTTTACAGAACCATTTTTCTAGAAATTAACTCTATGATTTTAGCTAATTTATTGAATCCTGGCTCCCGGCTTAATAGGATTAATAGAATACTCATACCATCAAGGTATACCTTCTTTTTCGAAAAGACACCTGCAAAGGACTCCGGGGTTAAGCGTGCCTGGCACGGAAAATTTGGGGATGGGTGACCGGCCGGGATGTTTTCCCCGGTGCGCACGAGTGAGGATAAAGTGCGCAGAAAAGACTAGTGTTGGTCTGTGGGGCTAGTTTATGATCCTAGAGAGCTGCCACAAATGGTACCAGAGCTAACCCTCGCGGTTTCACAGGTGCGTACGGGTTAGTAAGAAGGATACGGTAGAGTACGGGTCAGGGACGTGTGTACGTATGGATGACGCGTGGGTCCTCTGTGAGGGACACGATATGGGTACATATGCTTCTAACAAGACATACGGTATTCATATGCCAGTAATGAACATACGGACGTGGCCAAGAGGGGACGTTCCTGTCTTGGCGTTGATTGAGGAGGACATCGGTCTTCTAAGGGGGGTGGATTTTGTGATATCCTAGATCCCGACTTAATAGGATTGATAGAATACTCATACCATCAAGGTATACCTTCTTTTCCGGAAGCCCACCTGCAAAGGACTCCGGGGTTAAGCGTGCTTTGCCTGGAGAAATTTGGGGATGGGTGACTGGCCGGGAAGTTTTCTCGGGTGCACACGAGTACGGACAAAGTGCGTAGAAAAGACGAGTGTTGGTATGTGGGGCTAGTCTATGATTCTAGAGAGTTGCCACACTGAGATAACCTACTGGTTAAGCCCTCTTAATCAGCTCCAAAACTCCTAAGATTTTTACTGGAGATCAGGAACTAGGAAAAAGATTTGCTACCTAAAGTTGGGAATTTTTCAAAGAGAATCTTTACTGGAATTAATCCCTAAAAGATTTAATAAAATAATTCCATAGATAATACTGCGCATTTTCATAGCAAGCACTCTGTTCCTCTGTGAAGTACTCCTTATGAGGATTCCAACAAAATTTGTCTCACACTTTTTGAGTTTTCTACAAAAAGTTATGGGCTTGCAAATGTTGGCCAATTTCTAGAAATATTTAGCTAAAGGAAAATCCCCTCCCGGCTAACAGTGGGGCCCGGCCGTTAGTTGCTTCTTCAACCTCGGGACAGAACCCGCGCACACAGTGGAACAGAGGGATGGCACGCCCCGTTCTCCCTCATTTCTCCACCATTTTTGCTCCGGTTTCACCCTACACAACCCATGGATCGTGGCGCAACTGCCGGACAAGATCTCACTGCTTGAAAACAGCCGGAAACAGGTCGGCATCTATGGCAGCGCTCGACGGCATATCATTGACACGTTCCGGCATGTCCCAAGCCGATTTCAACAGTCCAAGCTGCCCTAAAGCATCCCTAGTAGTCGTAGAACATAGAACGCAAACCAATTCTTGCAGCAAACGGCGGGAAGAGGGTGGTCACCGGAGGACCGACCCGTTTTTGCTGCAGGCGGCAAATTCTTGTCGCCCAGGGCGTGGGATGGCCGGTTTCATGCGTGCTTTGGCATGGGAGGTCACTAGGGTTGTGAGTTGCTGTGGCTTGCACCGAATAAGGAACGAGCACGCGGTTTGGAGGAATTTCCCGATCAGAAGGGCACTAGTTCATCACGTATATCAGTACAAAAATTCAAATTCCGGCGAGCCAGCGGTGGGAACAAGCAAGGGGACTACGGGAGCATGATCTAGACATCATGGCGCATCTTATGGTGCTTTTGGTCGTACGGGAGAGGCGTTGGACCGACCGGAAGACGAGGAACCATGGGGGCGACTTTGTGTTGAACCGAGAGGGAAGCATCTGTTGGTTTCGGCCGGAGGACGACTGATACGAGCTGGGGAGGTTCGGACGACGTCGAGTAGAGGCCGTGGCATCCTCTGGTCGGCTCAGCTAGGCTCTAAACCACTCGGAGGGTGATTGGCGATGATGGAAGCGATGACACAGTGCGCGCGCGTGAACCAGCTTCTGCGCTTTGGAGTGGCTGAGCAGGAAAAGAGCAATTTTCTTGTGCAGCTTCGAAGGTTATCGTGCAACCGAAGATTGGAGGAAACCGCATCGGTGAGAAACCATGCAGGCAGCTCGCTGGAGCTCTGCATCCCCTCAGTGGCAAGCCCGCGCAGAAGAGAAATCGGATTGTTCTCTATTTTCAATGACATGCGGGTCCGACCAGTAGTCTCCCCCTAAAGAACAATGGCACCCAAATTCAAATTCAAAATTTGCAGCAATTTCCACGAACTGAATTTGATTAACGTGGAGTGAACCTTCGGTTGTGTTCAGTTAAAAATTTAAATTCCGTGGTGTGGGTTCGGTTCCGGAGCGAGTGTCACATCCGGTTTTCCTCAAGGAACAACCGAGCATATCCTCCCATGTATGCCAGGATCAGTTGAATCTTACATGTGCCGACAAGAGTGTAATATCATTATATTACAAGCCAAGTGTATCGTGTAACAGAATATTACATATAAATGTCATAAAGTACTTCTACACACTATAAATATAATACAGAGGAAATATTCATGTGGGACCCCAATCCATAGGCGTTGCCTGGGGGTTTCGCCAGCCTAAAACAACTCATCGGGATCAAAGTTTTCTTCATTAAAGTCTATGTCTTCATTTGCACCAGAGCAGCACATGAAATCCAACAAAAGCAAGTTTGCGTACCACTGGGTACTCAACAAGTGTGGGAAAAGATGTCATGAAGGCCAATAGAAAGGAGAGGCTGATACTGTTAAGCACTACGCATTAACCCTAGTCTTTAGCTTTGATTAGCAACCTATATTACTAAATGATAGATCCCATCATTCTTCACAAATAAGTTATTAAAGTTAGGTTACACCACCCAACAACCTTTTCCAACTCATATCCATGTTTCTCTAATCATGGACAAGTCCAAGCCGCTCTTGACCGTGAGCACGGCTGTCATGACAGTTTGGTTCTCTGCAGAGATTGTACCACTTTACCCACAAGTAATGATTTCATTCCCTGTTGTCAGGTGGACAAAGGACCTCCCTGATATCCGTGGTTGCAAGCCACATTACACACTTCCTTTGGTGTGCGATTAGGAGATCACTACATGGCATTTACAAAGGGTCTACCGGCTAGTACGAGCACAATGAGGTTTCACCGCTGCAGTTCCTAGGAGTAAACCCTCCTTTGAAAAAGCCCCCTCTCGAGCCTTGCAGTTCCCAGGGTAGTCAAATTGACTCCCATTTCTCGCACCATCCAAACACTCATGCTATGTCACACCCGGTTTCTCCAAAGAACAACCGAGTGAATATCACATGAATGCCAGGGTCGTTCTCTCATACATGTGATGACAAATAGTGAAGCATCATTTATTACAAGCCAAGTGTTCGAATATAAAACTAAGTCTTACATAGCATAACGTCTCGATGGACGATAATATGATCATAACATGTAAATAAAACAGCAGCGGAATATAAATCTTGTGGGCTCCGTCACAGGCGTTGCCCGGGGGACTCCGTGATCCTAGAAGATCGTAGAATCCTTCCTCGGGACCAAATTCTTGGTCATTAAACACCACATCATTCTCTTGACCTGAGCAGCAATATAAACCAACAGAAAAGCAAGTTTGAGTACCGTTGGTACTCAGCAAGTGTGGAAAAGTTATGTCATGCATGGCTAGAGCAAGGAGAGGTTGAACTCATGGTTAAAGCACTACGCAATTAATACATGTCACCTTATCTTATTAAGCACCTACATTACTACACAAGTGAAATGGTCCCAACCCTGAACCCATCATCAAAATCAAGTAACTATAACATCATATCCAATGTCAAGCTCCCCGCTTAACATCCTCAACTTCCAAATTCATCATCCTCTAATCATGAATAAGTCCAAGCCGCTCTTGACCGTGAGCACGGCTGTCATGACAGTTTTGACTCTGCAGAGTTTGCACCACTGTACCCACATATAGTGATTTCATCCCCTGTTGTCGGGTGGACTAAAAGAACCTCCATTATGCTAGTGGCCACGAACCACATTCACACTTCCCAGGTGTGTAGCCAGGAGATCACTACGAAGCCTTTACAAAGGGATTCCTGACGAGCGTGGGCCCACTGAGGTTTCACCCCTAACAGCATACAAGAGGCTCCAACCCCGCTGCAGTGGCCCCCTCTTGAGCCTTGCGGTTCATATGGTAGTCCAGCTGACACTTATTCCCCGCACCATCCAACACACCCATACTACGCCAGGGATACACCTAATTAATTGGCCAAGCTGCCCCATCTCAGCATGTGGTTGGCACGGTAAAGCCAGGTTACATGCTCCATGAACCGGTCCTTAGGATCCAGGCAAGTACTAAACACAAACCCGAGTCTCGTGCACCCAACATCAACCAAATCATCCAACTTGCCTCGATCCCTACGTCTACATAACTTATAATGTCTCATTCAAGAGTAAGGTAAATAAAATTGATGATCTCATATCCCAATTATCCCATTCTAAGCATGGCTAAGCATAAGCATATAAATAATGACATGATAAAATAAATCCCAACCCAAGCTACAAGGAAACAAGGTAATGCAATTCTAGGGAAACTTCCTAGCATGGGTTTCTTATTTCAATTGACAATGCAAATAATTCTATCTACACATCCTAGCATAGGATCAAAGTGGTCAAGGACACTTGCCTTCTTCCTGCTGCTCTGAGAATGGAAAGTCTTGGTCTTGGAAGGGGATAACTTGCTCTGGGGCAGGTTCTACTCATGCCAATACACATAGCAAAAGAAAACAACAATCCATAAGACATAGTTCACACTTTCACTTCATACAACCCACACATACATACATATGATAGTCATTCACATTTCTAAGTGTTGTGGTTACTCTAGATGTGTTGATTTTTAGCCTACATGCACTTTTAAACATATGTATATGATTTCTAACTTTTGTAATCAGATTTCTGTTTGCACACTATATATGAATTTTAAATTTGAACAAATTCTTTATATTTAATTAATATACCTCTTAACTACCAAGTTTGCATGAAAGGTAATTTCCTACTCCAAATAGGTTTCCAGATCTTCTACCAAATCCTAAACTGAAGTTTTTGGATTTGGAGACATTATTTATCATTTTCTAATTATGCATACCTATTTTCCTATATTTTTCAGATTTATTTTCTATGTCTAAAAGTGAGTTTTAATATTAAATAGTAGGACATGTCATCTAAACAGAATAGGTTCTGATCTAAAATATTAAACAATATATTTTTGAACTTCTCCTCTGATGTGAACTAATTTAAATTTATTTTATCAGTTTTCAGAATTATTTCCTATCCTAAAAATGTGTTTCTATAACTAATAAATATGAACAACAATTAGACAGATTTATTTCAGCCTAAAAATCTATTTTTAACTCATTCTAAAGTTTTCCAAGTGCTAGGAGAGTTTAAATTTTTAATTTGTACATGTGTTTGCCTTACCTTTTAAATTTAAATCCTAGTCACATATTCAAATTTCTAAATTTAATATCATATAGGGTCAAAAAGGTAGATCCACACTACTGCAGGGTCTAATTTATTATTTTATAAATTTCCAGGGGTCTAACTACACATAACAGAGGGGTTTTCCTAATTTTTATTAAGTCCAGGGGTTAAAACTGATTTTTTAAATGAATTTACACGAATTTCTGAAGTTCCAGGGGCTAGATCAGAAGTTTCCGGGGCTAGCTCGTGTTTTCCGAGATCCCTAGGGGGTAGCGCGTAAGAATCCCGGCTTTTATAACGCGGGGCTGATGTGGACCGTCCGATTTAAAATAGACGGTTCAGATTAGATCGCCGAACCGGTACGCGCGGGTTTTAATTCTACCATGCGATTTAAAATAGACGGCCCTCAAGGGGCCACGTCGCCCTGGCCGGAGCAAGCCCGCGCGCGAGGCGGCGCGCGGCGCCGGGGGGTGGCGATCGCGCCGGCGCAGCCTCGGCTTTTGCCGCTACACGTTAGAACTTGCATCTTTTTGCATGGATCAGCTGCGGAGGGGTAGGGGACGCTCACCGAGGGGTTTTCTAGCACTCGGAGGTCCTAGAAGTCGGTCGGCGGCGAGCTTCAACGGCGACGATCTTCGGTGCACGTCGGAACAGATGCTAGGGCGCGAAACTTGTCGCTTCCTTCACGTGCAGGGCTCCCTAGGGGCGGTGGAGCACGATCAGCGCGTCAGATCAGATAATCCGAGCAATGACCGAAAGAAAACGGGGATCGAATCTTCGGTTCTCACCGGAGAGAAGGACGGCCGATCGGGAGGGGCACAGGGCGATTGTCGGCGTTTATATAGGCGAGGGGAGGGCGGCGGTCTGTTGGGATCGAGTTGGAGACGTCCGGGACCAGAATTCGGGCTGGGGGCGTGGGTTTCCGGAGTTCGTTGCGATCGGGCGCGGGTAGGAAAAGTCCGGGTCGGTTAGGGCACTGGAGGTAGGAGATGACACGCGGGTCCCGCATTTCAGTGAGGGGAAGAGAGGGCACGCGGTCGTGGGCTGGCGCGGGGGGGGGGGGGATAGTGGGCCGGCTGGTGGGTTTCGGCCCACTGGGCGGTTGGGGTTTTTTCTTTTTCATTTTCCTTTTCTTTTCTGTTCTGATCTGAATTTGAATTCCAGTTTGAATTTTAATTTCTGCACCACATGCAATATGTCCAAATTTTTTAAAATTCCCTCCTTTTGCAGATTTTGGGGTGTTACATGCTACATAGGCAAACTCCTAATTAATTGGCCAAGCTGCCCCATCTAAGTCTTGTGGTGGCACTGTAAAGCCGGGTTAACTGTTCCATGAACCGGTCCTTAGAATCTAAGACAGGCACTAACACTATCCCGAGTCTCATGCACGAAGCACCATCCAAAACAACTAGCCTGTCTAGATTCCTAACACTATGACACACTCCTGTGTCTCTCATTTATTCCACAAGACTAGTAATTACTATGTTTCAGTCATTTTCTAAGTTCTAAGCATGGCTAAGCACATAAAATGACATTTACATCTTTTAACCTAATCCCACCACGGTTTCAAGGAAAGATATGGAAAACTAGTCATATATCCTAAACTTGGCTTCAAATTAAAGACATCTTGCAAATAATCTAACTAATATCCCTAGAGTAGGATCAAAGTGGTCAAGGAACATTTGTCTTTGGATTGTTGCTCGGTGATATCAAAATGTTGCTCTTGAAGATTAAGGAATGGTTCTTGTGACAGTTCTACCCATGAATATGCACACAAAACAATGCAAACATGCAATAAGAAACTTAACAACACATTTCAATCACATATATACTTAATTATACACATATATCATTTGTTTCTATTTTGTTTCTCTATTTACATATGATTATACATTATTCTATACTTGTCACGTGAGAACAATGATTAATAACATGGTATATATCTCTTATATTCAGTTCTTATATTAGCAACATATTTATTTTAAATTTTATAACAGTTTATAATAGTTTTTAAAATGTATATATGCATATATACTAATTTTATGATAATTTTATATCTTAAAATTATTCTAAAAGTTTAATTATAACTATTTATAGAATATATATTGCTTTTATTGCATTTTTAGAATTTATCTATGCATTTTAAATAATGTCCATAATTTTTTTGAAGTATATATTGTTTTTATTTGAATTTCAGTATTAATTTTTCATTTAAAATTCATTTTCAGCCTATAGAAATAATTATTTTTATTTTAATAATATATATATATATATATATATTAAAAAGGTGAAACATAATATTTTCAGACATTTCTATGATTTTCCTGAAATCATTTACACTATTTTAGTAATTTTCAGAGTTAAAAATAAAATTATAAACCATTGTGGGCTGAAGTGTGATTTATACAATTTTCCTAGGGTTCAAATTGAACTTACAGAATTATTTTCCCAATATTTCAGAAGTTCAGGGGCTTTAATACTAAAGAAATGTTTATTTCCTATTTTCTGTAATGTATGAGGGCTTTTCCGCAAAGTACCGGACCTATATCAAACTTCCACCGGTTAAAACTGAATTGAATCTGGGCCGTTGGATTTGGTTCGTGTGGCCCAGATTTAAAACAGCCGAACGGTTATTCTACTTCTAATCTCCACCGTTGATTCTAATTCGACGCACCAGAAACGACCACGTCACCCCGAACTCGGGTAACAGAGGGAGGCAGCAGCTCTCACCGGCGAGCGGCAGGGTCCTCGCCGGAATTCGTCGGTTTTTGCAAATTATTTGCCTTTTCTTGATTTTTCTGGTCGGGAAGATAGACGAGATGGTGGAGAACTCACCTAGGCAGTTCTTTTGATCCCGAAATAGCCGGACGAGGTTCGGCGATGGCGGAAGGTGGAGAAATCCGGTGATCTCCGTCGGTGAAGCGCTCCGGGCACGGTTCCTCGGAGTTTCTTGTCGGGAAACCTTCCTTGTGGCCTTGTGATGATGTAGGAGGAGATAGAACGAAGCAGTTCACGTTGGTTGCGGCGAATTCGAAGAAATTGCGATGGTGGTGGCGATTCTTACCGAGGAAATTTCGATGCAGTTGGTAAGGGAAAACGACCAGTTTCGGTTGGGTTCTATTGAGGAGGGTTGGGCGGCAGTTTGTGTGTCGTCGGTTGGAGAAGAGGCGCGAAGAATGGTCGTGTCTGATCGGAATATGCACACATGCGATAATAGGAGAGAGAGATGGCCGGTGGTTGCTTTGGGAAAGAAGCAAATGACACATGGGTCCCGCTTGGCAGTGAGGGAAGAGGATTTTGGTTCATTTGCTGAAGATTCGGGTGTTATAATTCTACCCCCATAAGAAAATCTCATCCTTGATATTTGGATTTGCAAAGAAAATAGATTAGGAAATTGTGACTTGAGTTTGTCTTCTCTTTCCCATGTAGCTTCTGCCTCGGAATGATGTTTCCACTGAACTTTGCACATACGAACTATTTTGTTTCTCGTAATTCTGTCCATCATGTCAACAATTTTGACTGGATACTCGGTATATGAAAGATCTTCTTGTACATCCAACTCATCCATTGGTAATTGCTCTTCTGGAGTCCTTAAACACTTATGTTGTGATACATGGAACACATTATGTACATCCGATAATCGAGAAGGTAACTCCAACTGATACGCTACTTCTCCTTTGCATTCCAGTATCTTGAAGGGTCCGATATACCTAGGTGCTAATTTTCCTCTTACTTTAAATCTTCGAAGTCCTCGCATGGGTGACACTTTGAGATACACATAATCTCCCACTTCAAAAATTAAATCCCTTTGTCTTGTGTCTGCATAACTCTTTTGCCTTGTTTGAGCTATCTTTAGATTATTTCGGATTTCTATTACTTTCTTTTCTACATCTCTCAATACCTCTGGTCCAAACACTTTACTCTCTCCTGTTTGATCCCAAAATAGTAGAGTTCAGCATTTTCTTCCATATAATGCCTCAAACGGAGACATTTTCATACTTGCTTGGTATGTATTATTGTAGGAGAATTTTGCATATGGAAAATTCTTATCCCAACTCCTACTATTCTTAAGTGCACAAGATCTAAGCATATATTCAAGAATTTGGTTAGTTCTTTCTGTCTGCACATCAGTTTGTGAATGATATGTGGAACGGAAATTCAATCGAGTTCCCATAGACTCATGTAACTTCTGCCAGAACCTTGAAGTTAACTATGTACCTCTATCCGACAATATCTTTTTGGGTACACCATGTAAGCATACTATTTTGGACATGTATAGTTCCACTAACTTTGATCCAACATAATTTTCCTTCACTGGTATTAAATATGCAACTTTGGTCAACCTATCCACTATCACCCATATTGAATCATACCCTGATTGTGTCCTGGGCAAACCTACTATGAAGTCCATTCCTATTTCTTCCCATTTCCATTCAGGTATTTTTAGTGGTTGTAACAATCCAGCAGGCCTTTGATGTTCTGCTTTAACTAACTAGCATGTGTCGCACAATGCCACATGCTCTGCAACATCTCTTTTCATTCCCTACCACCAATACCTACTCTTGAGTTCATGATACATTTTTGTACTCCCAGGATGGATAGAATAATCGGAATCATGAGCCTCTTTTAGAATTAATTGTCTTATCTCCTTGATATCTGGTACACATATTCGTTTTTCATGCCACATGATACCTTGCTCATCTTCTCTAAATCTTGGGGCTTTGTTTTCCTTGATTAATCGTTTCATTTCTTGTATCTTTTCATCATTCTTTTGACAATTTCGAATATCTTGTTCCAAATTTGATTCAACTTCCATTGCTATGGCATCTGTGTGATTCACGAGGCATAAATTTAGTGTTCTGAACTCTTCACAAAGTTGAGGTTGTAGATCTCTCATCGTTAACATATTAACATGAGGCTTCCTGCTTAAAGCATCTGCAACCACATTAGCTTTTCCAGGGTGATAATTGATTCCCACATCAAAATCATTGATGAACTCCAGCCATCTTCATTGCAGGAGGTTCAGATTTGGTTGTGTGAAGATATACTTCACACTCTTATGGTCTGTATAGATCTCGGTTCTCTTACCCATTAAATAATGTCTCCATAGCTTCAATGCATGTACAGCTGCTGCCAATTCTAAATCATGGGTAGGATAGTTCTTCTCATGCTTCCGAAGTTGTCTGGAAGCATAGGCAATAACATGCCCTTCTTGCATAAGAACACATTCCAATCCTTGCCCTGAAGCATCACAATAAACAGAAAATGCTTTCTCCGTATCTGGCATAACCAAGACTTGGGCTGCGGTTAATTTCTTCTTTATCTCTTGAAAGCTTGACTCACACTCAGGAGTCCATACGAAAGCAGCACCTTTCTCCAATATTTTTGTGAGTTGTTTTGCAATCTTTGAAAATCCTTCAATGAATCTTCGAAGATATCCAGCCAATCCTAAGAAACTTAGAATCTCTCTGACGTTCTCTGGTGTCTTCCATTTTTGAACACTAGCTATCTTCTCTGGGTTTACAAATATTCCTCCCTCGGATATAATATGTCCCAGAAAAGCAACTTTCTTTAGCCAAAATTCACATTTACTAAATTTTGCATAAAGTCAATTTTCTCTTAGCTTTTGTAACACTATTCTTAGGTGTTTTTCATGCTCCTCCTCATTCTTTGAGAATATTTGGATATCATCAACGAAAATTACCACAAATTTGTCTAGATATTTCATGAACACCTTATTCATAAGATACATGAAATATGTTAGAGCATTTGTTGATCCAAAAGGCATAACTGTAAGTTCATATAGTCCATACCTAGAGACAAATGTCGTCTTTGGAATATCCGATTCTCTTATCCTTAGTTGATGATATCCTAAACGGAGGTCAATCTTGGACAATACACATACACCACTCAGTTGGTCAAACAAGTACTCAATGCGGGGTAAAGGGTACTTTTTCTTAATTGTCACTTCATTAAGTGCATGATAATCTACACATAACCTCTTAGTTCCATCCTTTTTCGGTACAAATATGACCGGAACTCCCCACGGTGAGGAACTAGGACGGATATACCCTTTTTTCTGATAACTCTTGGATGTGATCCTTGAGTTCTGCTAACTGTTGGGTATCCATTCTATATGGTCTTTTGTATATTGGAGCAGTACCACGTACTAATTCAATGATGAATTCTACTTCTCGATCTGGTGCCATAGCTGGTAAGTCTTCAGGGAATACATCTGGAAATTCTTTGACAACCTTTATATCTTCAATGGCTACTTCCGTTTTTTTGAGTTAAACATTCCAAGATGGTACTTGAATGGATGTAAACTGAATCTTTGTTCCATCCGTATGAGTTAACTCCACAGTTCTTGTTGAACAATGTATAACTCCTTTATACTTTGTCAACCAATCCATTTCCAAGATAATGTCTATCCCTTGTGATTCTATCACTATGAGATTTGCAAGGAATTCCACTCCATTCATTCCTAGGCTCACCTTAGGACATACTTGTTTTGTCTTTAATTCTCCTCCAGGAGAATTTACTACTAACACTCGATTCATAGGTGCAATTGGTAGTTTGTGTCTTGCTATGAATGAGTGTGTTGCACCAGAATCAAACAAAATTGTAGCAGGGTAAGTATTTGCAGAAACATAGCAATCACCACATCTGGTGCATCTTGTGCTTCTTCCATGGTCACATGGTTCACTTTGCCACGTACAGGATTCTGTAGCTGATGTGGCTTCTTACTTGGGCACCTGTTAGCACAGTGTCTAGGTTCTCCACAATTGTAGCATTGCCCAGTGACCTTGTTTAGTGGTGCTTTATTGTTTTGTTATGCATTTGGAAGACATGATCCTGCAGGACGAGGTTGAAAGGCAGGACGTTGTTGCAGCACTTGTTGCCGCTGTTGCTGAGGTTGAAAAGTTGGATTCCTTGCAGCAGGATTGTAGTTCCTCTGTAACTGACTAGGAAGCATTGTCGGTTCATTGTTGTAGCCGGCGGTGATGAGAAACGAGGTCGACTGTTGCTGCCAGAAGACTGTCCTTGCCAAGTCATCTTTCTCTTATGATATTTTACCAAATGTTGCCTCTTCCTCTCTACTATGAAAGCCTTGTTTATGAGCTTCTAAAAATTTCATAGTCACTGGAAGATATGGCATACAGTATCTTTGAATTTAAGCCTTCTATGAAGCAGTCTTGCTTCTTTTTATCTGTGTCAATGTCGCCTGGGGCATAGCGAGATAACTGGGTGAACTTAGTAAGATATTCTCACACAGACATGCTTCCTTGCTTTAAACCAAGAAATTCCTTCCCCTTGTTCTTTATTTCACCAGCTGGTACGTAGTGATTGCGGAAGGCCAGCTTAAATTTATTCCATGAAATATTTTTTGGATCTTCATAAGCTTCTTTGTATGTAGTCCACCAGTCTGCTGCAGATCCATATAATGGATGAGAGGCAGACAGTACCCTCTCACGCCCTGACACTGTATGATCTGTAACTTGTTCTCTATATTCTGGAGCCAATCATCAGCTTCTAAAAGTTCTATAGCACTGTCAAACCTTGGTGGCTGAGTATTGAGAAATTCACTCAACCTTTGTTGACGTGGTGCATTCTGTAATGGTGGTGGGGATTGTTGCATGTTGGCCACAACTTGTGTCAAGTTCTGAATAATTTGATTCTGCATATTCATCATTTGTTGCATTTCTTCTTCATCTAATCTACGTGCAACTATTGGCTGCCATTCAGGTAGAGGAAACCTTGCAGCATCATCATTGTTGTTTCCTCCATTACGTCTTCTTCTACCTGCCATCTATTGTGAACAACTATGTTTAGGTTCATATTATAAGTATATATGTACTCTCCTACTTGCATATTATTATGCTTATTTCCTTATTAGATCAATTCAGAATATATCAAAGATTTACTTAATTATTTGACAATTATGTTTGAAGCAAACATAGCATTTCTACGCATTAAGGGGTATGTACATATACTAACAAGGTTGTGGACATAAGCCTATGGCTTCACAACTCATGTTGCACACCATCACACCAAAGCAACAACTACACACTAAGTTTTACATTACAATATAAATACGCTACTACTCGAATCTGTAAATGCCCAAGAATATAATTGCTAGAGTGTTCATTACATCACAACACCACAGCTCATTTTGTGGAAGTCTCATGAATATTTGTGAAGAGCATGTAAACACCATCAAGGGGTTGATTAGAGGACGAACCCACAAATACAAAAGTCAGACCTCACACATAGAAACATGAGGGCCTGAGCTCACCATTTGACCCTAAATATTCTTAGGAGTGCTCATGCCAAGTTTCATGCAAGTTTAAATTATTTTGAGGCACTTTTGGATACAATTGCAAAAAGGGCTATTTGAACGCAAATTCATATTTCAGCCACTTTCATCACTTGGATTCAAAAGTTAACTTCGTATTCAAACTCAGCAAATTTTTCTGAGTTAGTCCACCAATTTTCATCCTCATTGCAGTTCATCTTGTCGGGAGCTATATTTGGATTAATTCAAAATCTGAATTTGAATTTCAAATTCAAGTATGATTCAAATTTAGCTAAAACAGTTCAAAATTGAGGAACAGAAATTCAACTCGTAACTTGGGAGTGAAGTTTGCCATTTAATTGTGAGTAGCTAAGGGAAATATCAGTAATCACAATTGAAAAGAATTAGGGGAGGTGGGACCCATTGGTCAGTGAGCCACTTAAGCTTGCAACCGAAGTCATCGAGTGTCTGCTCTTGGTTCAGACTCGAAGCAACCGAACTCACCTCCGGGCGCCACCTCGGGAACCACAGAGGCCACCTCCTGCTTCCTTCCTTGAGCTGGCAAGCTGCTCACAACTTCGTCACTGCACGAAGCAGTCGGGCGCTAACAGAACCGCCACCCTGAGACTTTGTTCCTCCTCGCACAAGAAAAGAACTGAGCTCACTGCCGCCACTCGAAATCGATCGAGAACTCAGCAAAACCACCGCGCACAGTGCCCTATGAGAGCAAAATGGCGCTGGAAGTCTTTCCTGTACCTTTTTGATGCAAGAACTGCTCGAGTCTCGGTTTCTAAACTCCGAGCGCGAGTCTTCTTCATGGCTGCCGAGCTGCACCGCAACCGGGCTCGCGTGGACAGCCCGACAGGGTGGGTTTCACGGCCGAGTAAATACACCTATGGACGCGTTTGTGATCCTGCTGCTCCTCCCCAAACATTGAGTCGAGACGTATCTCCTCGCTGGCGAATTCGGCAAAATTCGTCTCAGCCCGGCAACTCGACAGCTCGGTATGAAACCGAGAAATTCTCACTTCATGCTTGTTCTTAGGTCACAAAATCTTGCACATAAGAGCTAAACTAGCTGGCGATCATCTTCGCTTCATAACCATAGCTCTAATAGCCACGTAGACCAACCATTTCCAGTTTTCCCGATCGCAAACTCGGCGGCGCGTCTCGGGCGCACGGTGAAATCATTGTAGCCGACTTTCCCGACCTCGGTTGGACTCATGTCTAGCTTCTACGAGTTCCACAGGTGCTGTAAAGCAAAAACCCAAGAGTTTTGCAGGCTAGGACCACCGGCCGATGGCGCCGAAACCCTCCCGAGACTGCCGTACGCCGCCGACATAGTTCCGGTCCTCTAGCGCCTGTCCGACCCCACCAACGAGTTCCCCGACTCCGAAAACCCCGGGCAGCGAGTCTCCGGCCGGGAACGAGTAGCCGGCGAGGCGCCGCCTCGGTCCAGCGAGGAGAGTGTGCGCTCGGGAAGAAAGGGCCGGAGGAAGAAGAAGGGTGTGGCTGGCCCACCTGTAAGCAAGTGATTTTTAAACCCGGGATCGGTTGTAGCCAGTGATCGTTTGGGGCTATACCGTTAGAACCTAGTAGCCCCTTGGGTACTCGAATCTCATTGGTTGCAGCTTAAATGGTGGACCCAGCTCAATTGTCAATAGTGAACCAAATTTTGCTGGATTCAGCTCTCCATGTACTATCCAGCAAAACAAGTTTCATTTCATGAAACTTATTGGTTTTCAAGAATTAATTCCCTAAAATTTAAACTGTTCGAAATTTTATCTGGAGATTTCCTTTATGGAAAATTCTGAAATTTGGCTAGGATGTTCATTTGAAGGTCCTTGAGTTGCAGGAAAAATTTCAGATCCATCCAAGTTCATTAGTCCCCCTAATGGTGTGATTAAGTGAACTGCTCTAAGAAAATAGAAAAATGTACAGAAACATTTTTCTGAATTTTTGCAAATCTTGATTAGAGCTTAACTTGCTCTAGGATTCTTCAAACTACATGAAACCAACTCCATTAGAACCATCTCAAACTCTAGTTTTCATAAAGTAATGGTTTGATCGATGAAAGTTCCTCTAAACCTTAGAAGCTCTAGTAATGACCATTTAGACTTTTATTTGGGCAGAGCTCAAATAGGCCATGATTTAAATTAAACTTGGTCAAGTCTCTGGTTAGGTTCTCACCAAGCCACAGTAAAAATTTCAAAGCGAAATTGGATGTCTAGCTAGAGTTATGGTCTTTATATGTTAAATTCTACACATTTCCATTTAAATTGACATATCAATTGAATTGATCACGTGTAGTCGCTGAACGCGAGGAGACCCCGGAGGTTCTGGACTTCCTACTTCCGGAGGAGACACTAACACCTGACCAGAAGCAACAAGGCAACCCTGGTTTGCATTTCACATGTTTTATAAAATTTTGTTTTATACTCACTTAGTTTGAGGTATGTATGTGCATTACGTGTAGGGTGGATGAAACTCAATTTGCATAACCAGATGATTCCCAAAGAGAGTGAGGGTAGAGTCTAAGTCCTCGAGTAGATCTTGTTTGGCTTAATGTTTATAAACTTTGGTACAAGTCGAGTAGTTGGAATCTACTCGCGAGTATAGGGTTTGTCACATGGGATTGGTTCGACATGTGAGACCACTTTAGCAAGAAAAATGAGACTATGCAGGGGCTACGACGCAGCAAGAGGAAGGCTTGTGTGCGTAGCCCTCTCTGTGTCAATTGAGGACCGATCCGTCTGTGGCCCCACTGAACAAGTTTGAATGTACCAAAGGCATATCGGATATATGGGGTCCGATAAACTGATGTAAACTAAACCTCCGGGCGTCGAGGCATAGCACACCGATTTATAGGTGTAGGTTGAGGGCAGCCAGGTGGAAATCTGCTAACGGGCATAGAGAGATGCTCCGTGTAGGAAATCTCCTGTTCATTTCAGTGTGACCGGTTCGACGTTTGGGCTGTTGGGTAAAAGGTTGTCCTGTACGACATCGAGTGAGCGTGCTGTGCAGCTCCACGGATGGGCGTACGTGACGTGCTATTCAGGTATCCCTGCAGGTGTATAACGAGTCGATTCACCGTCCCTTGCCGTTATGAGTACTGCTTGTTCACTGTGTCGTGATGTAGGTTAGCATATGGAATGTTATGATTCAATATTGTTGATATGAATAACTTGTATTGCTACATGTGTGCCACCAAATATTGCTTACTAAATTTCAGCTTCATGAGCCGTTAACTTGGTGCTAAAAGATGTACTAAGGATGAACTTGTAGGCGTGTCCATTTACTGCAAATTATCCTCCTATATTCGGTATGACCTGCATGTAGAGTTTCATGTGTAGGAGAGTCGGTTAAGACTTGCTGAGCCATCGTGCTCACGGTTGCTATTATGAGTGTTTGCAGGTGAGGAGTACCCCACGGACTAGGAGTACGAGTCCACCGGTGAGGGCTACCCTTTGTCAGGGACTACGGCTGAGTGGGAGCCGTACATGCCGTGCCGAGGCTGACTGAAGCTAGCGTGGGTTGTCCATAGGGCCGGACAACCAACTTTTGCTTGTTAGGTGGGCGTGAGTTGTATAATTAGCTTCCGCTGTAGTAGACTCTGTACAGGAGTTGTAACTGAAGAGTGTACTACTTTTGTACATATTCAAAATGTTTTCAATGTAATACTATTGTTTCCTTATGATGTTTGCTGTCGGGTGCCGCATCGTGCGGCACCACCCTCTGAGATGCTTGGATGTATGGATTTCAGTCCATCATAGGCTGGCATCAGAGCTGCTTAGGGGATAGCACACTAAATAAGGACAGTATTACGTGAAAACTTAGGATTACGGTGAGGAATCGCTAGTATTCCCAAATAAGGACTATATTAGTATAGTTACTTAAAGTCGCATGACTTACTACTTGTTATAATTTTGAATTTTGATTATGTAACGACACGTCTACGCTCAGGTAAGCATGGTAAGGAACGCCACCGAAAGCAGTTCAATTTCAGTTAGCTCCCCTAACGAGGAAAGTGGTTCATGGTATAGGTCTCACAGTTTGGTGTGAGACGTCAATATGAGACTCTTGAACTCTTCATGTTCCTGAGTTCATATGAAACGCTGGTCCCTGGCGTGCACTAGACAAGAAAGTGGAAACCCCATCATGTGGTCGGTAACGCGATAGTGTGTTCTTCTGGAAATAGCTTAGGAGACCATACGCAGCACTTGCCATCGGCATGCCATGCAGGGCAGTAGGTGGTATCTGTTGGGTTGATACAATTCTCAACCGTGATGACCCGTTCACACTATACTCGGGTTCCCCGTCGTATGGTGTGAAAACACGATCACGTACCTTGAGACGTGGCTTAACTCAAGGACATCCGTATGGTAATGATACAGGCGTATGTATTTACTTTCAAATATAGACCTGCCTGAAATGACAACAACCTTTGAGTGCATCACTATTGAGTGTTCTTCTGCAGGTGCTAACCATGTATGTATCCCGTGTAGTACACGTTTGCGAGAGGCCATTTTTAGTGCCACAGTTGATACGTATATGCCGGTATAATTTGGTTAGAATTTTCCATTTTGTGAAGGACGTAGTACCGACATGTACTAATCATGATTGCATTAAAAACAAGTTAAAAAGGAACCAAGATAACCATGTTTTAATCTTTAGGACTTCGGTTGGGTAAAAGAATAATTCAAAAGTTGATTAGTTTAGCTCAAAGGAATTGAAAACCAGAGTGCTCTGTTTTGGCAGCAAATTTGCTGAAATTTAACAGAGCATAACTCACAAGTTACTTAGTCAATAGAGGTCAGGGATATATTTATGGGAAGTAGTTTAAGTGTTCTACATCTTTTAAGTAGACTTCCAGAACAGAATGACACATCAAACTGGTTGAAATTCCAGATGATTGTAAACTGTCCAGAACCATGACAGATTTAAAACACTCTCTGGACTGTTCTGTTTTCAAGCATAACTTCCTTTAGATAAATCTAAAATTTTCATATGATACATTTTGGAAAGGTTAGGAGATGCGTTACATCTTTGTAATTCAAAGTTTTTGCAGTAGAAGCACAGAATTCAGTTGTATTTTGAGTTGAAAACAGCAACTTCCAAAGGAGGTGCTGTTGAAATTCTTCCAGAAATTCTGTTGATTTTGAATTATCATAACTTTTTACTAAAACTTATCTGCAGGCAAATAAATACTCGTTGGAAAGATACTGAAGTTAACTTTAACTTTTGTATTCAACTTGAGTCATGAAAATGCCAAATACCAGGTCAAAATCTGGGATAAGTAGAAACTGCTCATTCTGGACAGAGGAGTGAATAGTTGAACTCATTTGAGAGATTGTTGTACCTAGTGGGGTTTTATTACTTCCAATGAGGTAGAACATACTCATGAGTTGTTCTCTTAAACAAATGAAAGATTTGAGTAGATCACCTACTCAAGTCCTTTTACTAGAGACCATGTTTGTGTCGAATTGAAGAAAAAGGGTAGTATACGTGATGACAAAGTGATATTAACGTCTCGTAGTGACTAAATCTAGTTGAGATGAACTTGCAGAGAGGAAGTCCATCAATTTGGATTTCACTAATTTGTATTTGGTCTAGTAATGGTGTAGCTGGTGCAAAGATATTACATTATCCATGTATGAGATGTATCGCATGTTTACTGTCATTGTGTTACTCCTATTTTATGGACTGCATGGAGTATGCTGTGGGACTAATTTTATTGTCGTATGGTTGCAGATGGTTCGTACCCGGACCATGCACGAGGCCGGGGGCTCTAGTCTGCAGGGGGGTTATGACTCCCAGCCACCTGCCTACGACAACACCCCGCAGCAACAATCACCACCGCCGCCTCTGCTTACTCTAGCGTACGTGATTTCGGCGCTGGTGGGCTCTCGTGAGGAGCAGACCGACCTGCTCAGCACGATTTTGCAGAATATGTCCCAGGCGGGGACGCACCAAGAAAGGGGGCCTTGTGAGCCCCATACCACGATGTACTCGGATTTCATGAGTACGCATCCTCTGGTGTTCGCTGAAGCGGCAGAACCACTGGAGGCCGATAACTGGCTGCGGACAGTTGAGTCCAAGTTCGGGCTGATCTAATGCATGGAGAAGCAGCATACTCTCTTCGCGACGCAGCAACTTCACGGTGCCACCGGGGCGTGGTAGGCAAATTATGTCGCCTCACTACCTGCTGGCCACGCCATCGAATGGCAGGAGTTCCGGGAGGCATTCCGCTCCTATCATATACCTCCCGGGATGATGAAGAGAAAGTTCCAAGAGATCTTGGAACTGAAGCAAGGCGGGAGGAGTGCCCATGACTACTCCCGTGTGTTAAACCATCTGGCGCAGTATGCATCGGATTACATCTCCACCAAGGTGAAGAAGCGCGAGCAGTTCCATCGGGGTTTAAACCCTGAGATGAAGACACACCTCGTGCAATGCAATCGCGGCACCTTGAACGACCTCATCAATGCCGCGATTATGCAAAAGGATGCTCAGCGGGAATTTGCTGCTGAGCAGCGGAAGCGAAGCGCTCCACCGAGCAGCGGGGGGTGGAGCTCCTTAAAAATACCGCATGGTGTATCGGACACCATCCGGTCAGCAGTGGCATCCACCGGCATGACCTCAACAGTTTGGGGGTCGTTCCTTTCAGCCATGCCCATTCCGACCACCATTGCCACCACCGCGACCGCAACAGCAGCAACAGCAGCAGATGGTACCCCGGGCATTTTCACCGCCACAACGCGCCCCAGGATTCCGTCCACCGGTCAGAGGAGGACCACGTCGCTACACATGTTATACGTGTGGCCAGGCGGGGCACTTCTCAAAGGACTGTCCACAGGGGCAGCAAAGCAGCAGGCAAGCCCAATATCAGGGCGGTGGTCGAGGTCGACCACCGGTGAAGAAGGGAGGTCAGCGACCCGGAGGCGTTCGTTACCTCGACAATGAGGACGCCCTGGAAGGAGAGAACATGCTGGCGGGTACGTTCACTCTCAACGACTGTGCAATCATCATCTTATTTGATTCGGGTGCAACCACAGTTTCATAAGTGCATCCTATGTGGCTAAGCATCAACTGCAAGTCTTCCCAACCGATTATTCATATATGATTTGTTCACCGGGAGGGAAGATTTCAGCGAATATGATGATTCCAAAAGCACCACCATGCTTAGGTGGGAAGATATATCCCACTACGTTGATTATCCTTACGCGACAGAAGATTGATGCAATCTTAGGAATGTCATGGTTACGCTACCATGGCGCTGTGCTGGAAACTCTATCGCGGACGGTTCATTTGAATTGTACATTCCACCATCCGCATTCAATCTTATTAGACAATCCTATCGCGGAAGTTTCAGCATCCTATAATACTGAAGCTTCCATGTTGGATGACATCCCCGTAGTCCAAGAATACCCCGACATGTTCCTGGATGATCACCCGGGCATGCCACCTGAATGGGATGTGGAGTTCAGGATTGAACTTGCACCCAGGACTAGACCAATATCGCGGAGACCGTATAAGATGGCTCCGAATGAGCTGGCTGAGTTGAAGGAACAGCTCAATTACTTGTTGAGCAAGGGTTTCATTATGCTGAGTTTCTCGCCTTGGGGATGCTCGGCGCTGTTCATCAAGAAGAAAGATGAGAACTTGAGGTTGTGTGTGGATTACTGACCGCTCAACGGCGTCACCATCAAGAACAAGTATCCACTGCCCCACATTGACTTCCTGTTTGATCAACTTGTGGGTGCAAGTGTGTTTTCAAAAATGGACCTGCACTCCTGGTATCATCAAACAAAGATCCGGGCGGAGGATATTCTGAAGACGGCATTCTCGACGAGATATGGGCTATATGAATATCTCATCATGTCTTTTGGTATTACCAATGCCCCAGCACATTTCATGTATCTTATGATCTCGGTGTTCATGACGGAGTTGGACAAGTTCGTGGTGGTGTTCGTTGATGATATCTTGGTTTATTCCATGTCAGAAGAAGAACACGCCGAACACATGCAAATCATCCTTCAGTGATTGCGAGACCATAAGCTCTATGCCAAGTTCAGCAAATATGAGTTTTGGATCAAGCAAGTGCCATTTTTTGGACATACCATCTCAGTGGAAGGCATTGCGGTTGACCCTAGCAAAATTGAAAAAGTGCTGAAATGGAAAGCCCCTACCTCTGTCCATGAAGTCAGAAGCTTCCTCGGTTTAGCTGGATATTACCGGAGGTTCATCCCGAGCTTCTCCATGCTTGCTAAGCCAATGACTGAACTATTGAAGAAGGGGACGAAATATGTTTGGAATTCAGCGTGTGAAGGAGCGTTCCAAGCATTGGTGATACATCTCACAACAGCGCTGGTCTTAGCACAATCGGATACGACCAAGCCTTTCGATGTATATTGTGATGCGTCCGGTATCGGGCTTGGCTGCGTGTTAATGAAAGAAGGATGTGTGGTTGCGTATGGCTCACGGAAACTTTGAAACCGCGTGCAGCACTATCCGACTCATGATCTTGAGCTCACTGCTGTGGTATTGGCGCTAAAAATGTGGAGGCACTATCTCCTGGTGAATTTGGTGCATCTCTACACCGACCACAATAGCTTAAAATATATCTTCACCAAGAAGGAGCTGAATATGAGGAAAAGGAGGTGGTTAGAATTAATCAAAGACTGTGAGATTGAGATTCATTACCACCCCGGCAAGGCCAATGTGGTTGCCGACGCGCTGAGTCAGAAATCACATCTCCATATACCTCACCATTACACCGATGGAAGAGGAAGAACTGAGTTTATACTTGGTTCCATATGGATCACTCTACAACCTTGCTCTCATCCCTACTATTAAGGAGGATATTATTGCAGCTCAGAAAAGTGACAAAGGCATGGCACATCTCAGGAAACGGATAGAAAGCGGTGACATTAAATGTTTTCGGAAGGATGATGAGGGGACGCTATGGTTCAATAACCGCGTAGTCGTACCCCAGAATATGGAGCTGAGAAAGAAGATCCTTGATGAAGCTCACTTGTCTAAATTCTCCATTCATCCGGGCAGCAACAAGATGTACCAAGATTTGAAGAGTAAATTTTGGTGGACACGGATGAAGTGGGAAATTGACAAGTACGTGTCCGAGTGTGATACGTGTAGATGAGTGAAGGCGGATCACATTAGAAAATCTGGGCTGTTGTAACCCCTGAAAATTCTAGCATGGAAGTGGGAAGATGTAAGCATGGATTTCATTGTGGAATTATCCATGACTTTTAACAAGCATGATTCCATTTGGGTAATCGTCGACCGTTTAACCAAGTCGGCTCACTTCATTCCGGTGCATGCCAACTACCATGCTAGCAAGTATGTGGAATTGTACATTGCAAAGATCTTGTGCTTGCACGGGGTACCCAAGACAATAATCTCAGATCGAGGGGCACTATTTGTGGCTCGTTTCTGAGAGCAGTTGCACGCTGCATTGGGTACCAAACTGATTAGAATCTCTGCTAATCATCCTCAGATAGATGGGCAAACTGAAATGGTGAATGAAGTGTTAGAAGACATGTTGAGAGCGTGTGCCATCCACCACGGTAGAAATTGGGATGATCATCTACCGTTGACGGAGTTCTCGTACAACAATGGCTATCAAGCGAGTATCAAGATGGTACCATATGAGGCTCTCTATGGTCGCCAATGTCGCACCCCATTGAATTGGTGCGAGTCTGGTGAAATGGTCACGTTCGGGATTGATCTAGTGAACGGCGCCGAAGCGCGTGTTCGGATGATTCAAGCAAACTTGAAGGCCGCCCAATCCTGACAGAAGAGTTACGCTGATAAGAGGCGTAGGCCGCTGCACTTCGACGTTGGGGAACACGTATACCTCCGTGTGTCTCCGATGAAAGGCGTGCACCGATTCGACATAAAGGGGAAACTCGCTCCCCGATTTATTGGACCCTATGCTATCACCGAGAAGTGTGGACCAGTGGCGTATCGACTGGAACTACCGGCATCTCTTGCTGGTGTTTACGACGTTTTCCATGTTTCACAACTCCGGAAATGTCTGAAATATACGGCCGCTGTTCCCACAGACGACATTGGCGAGTTGCAACCGGATTTAACCTATGCTGAGTATCTGGTGGAGATTATTGGTGAGAAGGCTCGGACCACGCGTAACAGAATGCTGTGGTTCTACAAGATATTGTGAAGCAACCACACCACTGAGGAAACGACATGGGAGAGTGAGGATTTCCTTCGCTAAAACTACCCGGATTTCATGGCGTCTCATCACGGGTAATTCCTCTTACATCTTCGTCTCATCTTTTATAATATCAGGACGAGATTCTTTTAAGGGGGGGATGTAAAAGCCCAATAATTTACTTGCTAGAGTGTTCATTACATCACAACACCACAGCTCATTTTCTGGAAGTTTCATGAACATTTGTGAAGAGCAAGTAAACACCATCAAGGGGTTGATTAGAGGAAGAACTCACAAATACAAAAGTCAGAACTAACACATAAAAACATGAGAGGCTTAGCTCACCATTTGACCCTAAATATTCTTAGGAGTGCTCATGCCAAGTTTCATGCAAGTTTAAATTATTTTGAGGAACTTTTGGATACAATTGCAAAAAGGGCTATTTGAACGCAAATTCAAGTTTCAGCCACTTTCTAACTTGGATTCAAAAGTTATTTTCTGAGTTAGTCCACCAATTTTCATCCTCATTGGAGTTCATCTTGTCGGGAGCTATATTTGGATTAATTCAAAAACTGAATTTGAATTTCAAATTCAAGTGTGATTCAAATTTAGCTAAAACAGTTCAAAATTGAGGAACTCAAATTCAACTCATAACTTGGGAGTGAAGCTTGCCATTTAATTGTGAGTAGATGAGGGAAATATCAGTGATCACAATTGAAAAGAATTAGGGGAGGTGGGACCCATTGGTCAGTGAGCCACTTGAGCTTGCAACCGAAGTGATCGAGTCTCTGCTCTCGGTTCAGACTCGAAGCAACCGAACTCACCTCCGGGCACCACAGCGGGAACAACAGAGGCCACCTCCTGCTTCCTTCCTTGAGCTGGTGAGCTGCTCACGACTTTGTCACCGCACGAAGCAGTCGGGCTCTCACAGAACCGCCACCCCGAGACTTTGTTCCTCCTCACATGAAAAAGGAACCAAGCTCACTGCCGCCGCTCAAAATCTATCGAGAACTCGGCAAAACCACCATGCACAGTGCCCTCTGAAAGGCTAAACGGTGCTGGAAGTCTTTCCTCTACCTCTTCGGCGCAAGAACTGCTCGAGTCTCGGTTTCTAAACTCCGAGCGCGAGTCTTCTTAACGGCTGCCGAGCTGCATCGCAACCGGGCTCACGTGGACAGCCTGACAGAGTGGGTTTCACAGACGAGTAAATACACCCACGGACGCATTGGTGATTCGTGCTGCTCCTCCCCGAACATTGAGTTGAGCCATAGCTCCTCGCCGGCGAATTTGGTGAAATTTGTCTGAGCCTGGCAACTCGACACCTCGGTATGAAACCGAGAAATTCTCACTTCATGCTTGTTTTAGGAAACAAAACCTTGCACATAAGAGCTAAACTAGCTGGCGATCATCTTCGCTTCACAACCCTAGCTCTAATAGCCACGTAGACCAACCATTTCCAGTCTCCCCGAGCGCAAACTCGGCGGCGCGTCTCGGGCGCACGGTGAAACCATAGTAGCCGACTTTCCCGACCTCGGTTGGACTCATGTATAGCATCTACAAGTTCCACCGGTGATGTAAAGACAAAAACCAAAGAGTTTGGCGGGCGTGCACCACTGGCCGACGGCGCCGTACCCCTCCCGAGGCCGCCGCACGTTGCTGGCATAGTTCCGGTCCTCTAGCGCCAGTACTGACCCCACCAACAAGTTCCCCGACCCTGAAAACCCCTGAGCGGCGAGTCTCCTGCCGGGGGACTGCCGGGAACGCGCGGCCGGCGCGGCGCCGCCTCGGTCCGCCAAGGAGAGCGCGTGCGGGAAGAAATGGCTGGAGGAAGAAGAAGGGTGTTGCTGGTCCACCTGTCAGCGAGTGATTTTTAAACAAGGGATCGGTTGTGACCAGTGATCATTTGTGGCTATACCGTTAGAACCTAGTAGCCCCGTATGTACTGAATCTCATTGGCGGCAGCTTAAGTGTTGGGTCCAGCTCAATTTCAATAGGAAAGATATTCCAGTTTTAGCTCCAACTTTAGAAATTCATAACTTTATGTAGAATTGTCCAAATTTAGTGAACTAAATTTTGTTGGATTCAGCTCTCCGTGTACTATCCAGGAAAACAAGTTCAGTTCATGAAACTTATTGGTTTTCCAGAATTAATTCCCTAAAATTTAAAATGTTGGGAATTTTATCTGGAGATTTCCATTATGCGAAATTCTCGAATTTGGCTAGTATGTTCATTTGAAAATCCTTGAGTCACAGGAAAAATTTCAGATCCATCAAAGTTCATTTAGTCCTCCTAATGGTGTGACTAAGTGAACTGCCCTGAGAAAATAGAAAAATGTACAAAACATTTTTCAGAATTTTGCAAATCTTGATTAGGGCATAACTTTCTTTACGATTCTTCAAATTACATGAAACCAACTCCATTAGAACCATATCAAACTCTATTTCCAGAAAGTAATGGTTTGATCCATGAAAATTGCAGGAAATCCTTAGAAACTCTAGTAATGACCATTTATACTTTTTTTGAGCAGAGCTCAAATAGGCTTTGATTCAAATGAAACTTGGTCAAGTCTCTGGTTAGGTTCTCACAAGGCCATAGTAAAACTTTCGGAGCCAAATAGGATCTCTAGCTCGAGTTATGGTCTTTATATGTTAAATTCCACACATTTGTATCTAAATTGACATATCGATTGAATTCATCACGTGTAGTCGCTGAATACGAGTAGACCCCAGATGTTCTGGACTTTCTACTTCTGGAGGAGACACTAACACCTGACCAGCAACAACAAGGCAAGCCCCGGTTTGCATTTCACAAGTTTTATAAATTTTTGTTTTATACTCACTTATTTTGAGGTATGTATGTGCATTACGTGTAGGGTGGATGAAACACAATTTGCATAACCAGATGATTCCCAAAGAGAGTGAGGGTAGAGTCTAAGTCCTCGAGTAGATCTTGCTTTGGCTTAATGTTATAGACTTCGGTACAAGTCAAGTAGTTGGATTCTACTCGTGAGTACAGTGTTTGTCACACGGGATTGGTTCAACATATGAGACCACTTTAGCAAGAAAAATGAGACTAGGCAGGGGCTAGGACGCAGCAGGAGGATGTCTTGTGTGCGTAGCCCTGTCTGTGTCGATTGAGGACCGATCCGTGTGCGGCCCCGCTGAACAAGTTTGAATGTACCAAAGGCATATCCGATATATGGGGTCCGATAAACTGATGTAACCTAAACCTCCGGGTGTCGAGGCATGGCACACCGATTTATAGGTGTAGGTTGAGGGTAGCCAGGTGGAAATCTGCTAACGGGCATAGAGAGATGCTCCGTGTAGGGAACCTCCTGCTCATTTCGGTGCGACCAGTTTGACGTTTGGGCTGTTGGGTGAAAGGTTTTCCTGTACGACATCGAGTGAGCATGCTGTGCAGCTCCATGAATGGGCGTACATGACGTGCTATTCGGGTATCCCTGCATGTGTATAACGAGTCGATTCGCCATCCCTCACGGTTATGAATACCGCTTGTTCACTGTGTCGTGACGTAGGTTAACAAATGGAATGTTATGATTCAATATTGCTGATATGAAAAACTTGTATTGCTACATTGTGCCACCCAAATATTGCTTACTAAATTTCAGCTTCATGAACCGTTAACTTGTGGCAAAAAGATGAACTAAGGATGAACTTGTGGGCGTGTCCGTTTGCTGCAAAATATCCTCCTATATTCGGTATGACCTGCATGTAAAGTTTCATGTGTAGGAGTACCCCACGGAATTGGAGTACGAGTCCACCGGAGAGGGCTACCCTCCGTTGGTGACTATGGCTGAGTGGGAGTCGTACATGCCGCGCTGAGGCTGAGTGAAGCTAGCCTGGGTTGTCCGTAGGGCCGGACAACCAACTTTTGCTAGTTAGATGGGCGTGAGTTGTATAATTAGCTTCCTCTGTAGTAGACTCTGTACAGGAGTTAACTGAAGAGTGTACTGCTTTTGTACATATTCAGAATGTTTTCAATGTAATACTATAACATAGTTATGCAAACCTATCCTAATTATCTCCTGGTACTTGTGCATTTTCTTGAGGCTCCAACTCTTCACCATCAGGAGAACTAGCCGCTAACTCGGCTCTGGAGGGCTCAGGTGGTGGTGGTGAGGTACAAGGGTGTTTGGCTGCCCTACGATCCGGGGAGTCAGGAGTCCAAGTATCCCCATCTGAAACATAAAGGTAACTTACTTCACCATCCTTCATCCTCATCAGTCCACACATTATATCCTCCGTCTTTTTCAGGAGATTACGTAACTACTGAAGTTCTTGTTGGCAGTTCTATAGCCTGGTGCTGAGGCTAACTCCTTCTTCGAGGCTCACATCCATTTGTACAATGGTACAACCCTCTCTAATTGGTTCATAGTTGTATTCTGCACTACCACTTTGTCGCCGTGGGGTGTACATGTACTGAGTCCCCTCAAGACGTCCACGGTTGATGTAGCTTTGGCATGTGATCGCCTACCAAGTAGCATCTTTCTCTGCTTCCGCCATGGTGGATATCCATGCTGGTGAGTTGTGGATCTTAAGCAGCTTGTTCTCACGGTAGATTCTTGCCTCAACTTCCATCCCTCGTGTTCTGCGCGAGAAACTCTGGTGGTGTTGTAGCACACTACTAGCTTGCCGTTGTATCCAGGACAACGAAGAAGGTGTCTAAGGTGCTCCACCATGCCTTCCGTGGATTCCCCGTGATTTTGGTATGTGGCAGGGTTATCCACATCTTCAAGAGTGCGTGCAGCCAACTGGTGTCGAGGAACTCGTCCTCCTGTGGACTTACGGGCTGTGAGTCGTGTACGTGCCATCCGTTTCATGAGAAATTTCAAATGAGTTAGAAGAATAGATAATGCACATATACTTTTGAATGTACATGAGGTTAGACTATATATTAATAATCTAAATAACCTTTTTCTACTGAAGTCTTTTTTAAAATATTTTTTACTAAAATACTAAGACTTATTTTGTCCATTTCTAACTAGGCTTGCGTCCTACGGGTTCCTTGGCTCTGATACCACTTGTCACACCCGGTTTTCCTCAAGGATCAACCGAACATATTCTCACATGTATGCCATGATCAGTTGAATCATACAAGTGCCGACAAGAGTGTAATATCATTATATTACGAGCCAAGTGTATCGTGTCAATATTACATATAAATGTCATAAAGTACTTCTACACACTATAAATGTAATACAGCGGAAGACATTCATGTGGGACTCCAATCCATAGGTGTTGCTCGGGGGTTTGGCAGCCTAGAACAACTCATCGGGATCAAAGTCTTCTTCATTGAAGTCTATGTCTTTCCACCTGAGCAGCATATGAAATCCAACAAAAGCAAGTTTGAGTACCATTGGGTACTCAGCATGTGTAGGAAAAGATGTCATGAAGGTCAATAGAAAGGAGAGGCTGACACTGTTAAACACTATGCATTAACCCTAGTCCTTAGCTCTGATTAGCAACCTATATTACTAAGTGATCAATCTCACCATTCTTCAGAAATAAGTTATTAAAGTTAGGTTACACAACCCAACAACCTTTTCCAACTCATATCCATGTTTCTCTAATCATGGACAAGTCCAAACCACTCTTGATCGTGAGCACGACTGCCATGACAGTTTGGTTCTCAGCAGAGATTGTACCATTTTACCCACAAGTAGTGATTTCAACCCTATTGCCAGGTGGACTAAGAACCTCCAAGATATCCGTGGTTGCAAGCCACATTACACACTTCCTTTGGTGTGCGATTAGGTAATCACTACATGGCCTTTACAAAGGGTCTACCGGCAAGTACGAGCCCACTAAGGTTTCACCGCTGCAGTTCCTGGGAGTAAACCCTCCCCTGCAGAAGCCCCCTCTTGGGCCTTGCAGTTCCCAGGGTAGTCAAAAATTGACCCCATTCCCCACACCATCCAAACAATCATACTACACCGGCAAACTCCTAATTAATTGGCCAAGCTGCACCATCTCAGTCTTGTGGTGGCACTGTAAAGCCGGGTTAACTGTTCCATGAACCGGTCCTTAGAATCTAAGACAGGCACTAAAACTATCCCGAGTTTCGTGCACGAAACACCATCCAAAACAACCAGCCTGTCTAGATTCGTAACACTATGACACACTCTTGTTCTAAGCATGGCTAAGCACATAAAATGACATTTACATCTTCTAACCAAATCCCACCATGGTTTCAAAGAGAGATATGGAAAACTACTCATATATCCTAAACTGGGTTTCAAATAAAAGACATCTTGCAAATAATCTAACTAATATCCCTAAATTAGGATCAAAGTGGTCAAGGAACACTTGCCTTTGAATTGTTGCTCGGTGATCTGGAAATCTTGCTCTTGAAGATTAAGAACTGGTTCTTGTGACGGTTGTACCCATGAATATGCACACAAAACAATGCAAGCATGCAATAAGAAACTTAACAACACATTTCAATCATCTATATACTTAATTGTATACATATATCATTTGTTTCTATTTAGTTTTTCTATTTATGTATGATTATAAATTATTCTATACTTGTTATGTGAGAACAATGATTAATAACATGGTATATATATCTTATATTCAGTTCTTATATTAGCAACATATTTATTTTCAATTTTATAACAGTTTATAATAGTTTTAAAGTGTATATATGCCTATCTACTAATTTTATGATAATTTTATATCTAAAAATTATTCTAAAAGTTTTATTATAACTATTTCTAGAATATATATTGCTTTTATTGCATATTCCAAATTTATCGATGCATTTTAAATAATTTCCATAAATTCTCTGAAGTATATATTGTTTTTATTTGAATTTCAGTATTAATTTATCATTTAAAATGCATTTTCAGCCTATAGAAATAATTCTTTTTATTTTAAGAATATATATATATATATGTGTGTGTGTGTTAAAAGGTGAAAACAGAATATTTTCAGACATTTCTCTGATTTTACAGAATTCGTTTATACTATTTTAGTAATTTTCAGAGTTAGAATAAAAATTATAAACCATTCTGGGCTAAAGTGTGATTTATACAATTTTCCTAGGGTTCAAATTGAACTTACAGAATTATTTTCCTAATATTTTAGAAGTTCAGGAACTTCTATACTAAAGAAATGTTTATTTCCTATTTTCTGTAAAGTATGAGGGCTTTTTCGCAAAGTACAGGACCTATATCAAATCCTTTGAAAACTACAGGGGTTATCTACCAAACTTCCACCGGTTAAAACTGAATTGAATCTGGGCCGTTGGATTTGCTTCGGGTGGCCCAGATTTAAAACAGCCGAACCGTTATTCTACTTCTAATCTCCACCGTTGATTCTAATTCGACGCACCAGAACGGCCACGTCACCCCGAACTCGGGTAACATAGGGAGGCGGCGACGCTCGCCGGCGAGCGGCGGGGTCCTTGCCGGAATTCGTCGGTTTTTGCGAATTCTTTGCCTTTTCTTGATTTTTCTGCTCGGGAAGATAGAGGAAATGATGGGAACTCACCTGGGGAGTTCTTTTGATCCTGAAATAGCCGTAGGAGGTTCGGCGATGGCGGAAGGGGAAGAACTCCGGCGATCTCCGTCGGTGAAGCACTCCGAGCACAGTTCCTCGCATTTTCTTGTCGGGAAACCTTCCTTTTGGCCTTGTGATGATGTAGGAGGAGTTAGAACGAAGCAGTTCACGTTGGTTGCGGCGAATTCGAAGAAATTGCGATGGTGGCGGCAATTCTTACCAAGGAAATTTAGGCGCGGTTGGTGAGGCAAACAGTCGGTTTCGGTTGGGTTTTATAGATGAGTGTTGGGCAGCGGTTTGTGTGTCGTCGGTTGGAGAAGAGGCCCGAAGAATGGCTGTTTCTGATCAGAATTTGCACACATGCCATAATAGGAGAGAGATGGCCGGCGGTTGCTTTGGGGAAGAAGAAAATGACACATGGGTCCCGCTTGGTAGTCAGGAAAGAGGATTTTGGTTCATTTACTGAAGATTCGGGTGTTACAGCGAGGGAGAAATAACGCTCGGTTTTGAGGTTCTTGTGAGCAAAAGATCATGCCGGGAGCTACTCAATCGCACGAGCTGCTCGCCAGTGCGATGAAAACAGCAAGGAGGTGGCCTCCGCTTGCAGCTCGGTTGGTGAGTGAGAGGATCACGCTGTAAGGTGTTGAAACCATGAGCAGGTCGCCAGCTCAATGCAAGAAGCTGGAGGTGGCTGCCCTCTGTGGCGCTCTAGTGAGGCTCGGGTGGTGTTCGACACCGAACAGAGGAAGTCTTTGGGAGCAAGTTAAAGTGGCTCAATGACATGTGGGGTCTACCCCCTTTACTCCTCTTCTTATCCTCCAAATGTCTCCAAAAGATCTTCATTCGAGTGAATCCCCTCAATCTGATATTTTGGGAGTTTAAACGTTGGCTGAATTTTGAATAAACCAAATCCAGTGTTAATTTCACTTTGAAATTTGAATTCCACTCAAATTTGGAAATGATCATATTTTACTGCTTTTTAGCCTACCCTAAAATCGGGATGTGGCCACCATGAATTTCCTGGAACTCAAAGTTATGAGGATACATGTGTACTCCAAATTTTTGGCAGCAACATGAGGGGAACATTTGAGTTCAAATCTGAATTTAGACTCCCTCTTACATATGAGAACTTTACACAAGGTGTTAATTCAACCTTGGCTTAACAAATTTCAAATGAAAGTAAGAGCTCATTTGGTTGGACACCCATGTGCATCATCACGTGTATAAAATTTTTGTAAGTCCCATTTTCATGCATTCCAAACACAAATGGGAATCAACATTCACTTTATTGACTTTGCATTTTTGGGACTTTTACATTTGCCACTTGGATGAGCCACCCACGAGCTGCGCCCATTGGACCTCGACGTTTTCCACCACTCCTCAGCTCCTGCCACCCGCGGGGCTCCACCGTTCAGCTTGTGCGCACTAGTGGACAGCGCTTACGTGCACCCCCCACGACATAAAGCGTCCCGAGATGTACGATTTTCTGACATAAGCAAATAGGTTAGCATGCCACTTTCTATACACTAATAACATCCTTATATGGGCTGCTAACTCGTTCCTCACAGAATTTTTGAAAAAGATGACCTTTTTAGTGCGTTAAACCTCAAGCGAGCTCTGATACCACGCTGACACGACCCCATCGGCCTTGTCGAGCCAGGATCACGCTGAGGGGTGCTGCATTGCACAGCACCGGATAACACACATCAAAGGTACAAAGCAGAAGCAAAGTTTTATTACATAAACAAGTTTATGAACATTTTTACAACAAAATAGTCCAGTCTAACACTCAAGGGCGTAGACAATGCATCGAGTTCACGTTCAGCTTGTGAACGTGTTCCCGCTAGCACGCACACACACTAACACGGTGGCGTGCACGACTCCCACTCGACGGGGTTCCCCTCCGGGGGTTCCGTCTCCTCCTCAGGAGTCGCTTCCTCATAAAACCCTGCAAAAGCTTCAAACACAAGCAGTGAGCACGATGGCTCAGCAAGACTGACCCGTCTCTCCTATACATGAAACTTCTACATGATTGATTTTAGGGTACATGAGGTAAAATAAGTTCCAAGGACTCGCCTAATTATTTGAACCATACTTTCAAGTTTTAGCAGCAGGTTGTGGAGAACCTTACACTAAGGCATATGAGAGAGCCGCAATCAAACAAGAAACACATTTCTCTCATGTACTTTGCCCAAAGTTGAAAGGAACTTTAATTAGCTCTAAACTACAGCAAATCATTAACAATCAAAGTCCATCTTTTAATCAGCAACATTTTATCATGGAACCACCCTGTTCTTTCTACGTCATGGTACAGTGAACAAGTGGTACTCACTGACCGCGAGGGACGGCGATTATAATCGATTTACACCTGCAGGGTTACCCGAATAACCCGTCAAGTACGCCCGTACTCGATGTTGCCTACAGAAACCATCACGGACGTGGGGCAGGGGGCTTTGTCTACCTCCGGCCTCCCAGGGTCGGCCGCCGCGACCCCTCGCCGGTGGGCTCTGTGGTGTGCCAAACTCCATGATTTTGGCCGCCTCTACCTAAATCTATCCGGGGAACACGATGCTGGGTTCAGCTCATCATGAAAATCACCGGCACAGCGACGAGCGACGGCTTCGGAAGTACTTTGGCCGTGTCGGCCGGCATTCCTAGCACCCCAAACGATCAAGAAAAATGCCGGAGAGCATCAGTGGACCCTAGGAAAGACCGACATAAGCTCGAAGCAGCTCGGTAGAGGTCCTAAGTAGGCTCCCACCGTGCGCCCGATGCTTCCTGCATAAGCCACCGTTGGCAAGCTCGGTAATACACCATGTACAGGGGTTCTCATGCTACGTGTTGTGAAGCTAACTTGTGCGCCACTATGCCTATATCGTGTAGTTACAGTTTGAGAGTCTCTAAAGAACTATGGGGTGAGAATTTTGCGGATCCGCACCTGAAGGTCGGTCTGCGCTGGGTGAAAGGGAAAACTGAAATTTGTCGCCGGTGATCAAACACTCGGGCTGTGGTTCGGGGGTGAGCAGCACCAGTCTCTAGCGCGTCCGGGGACGCCATAGCTTGGGCGTAACAGCCTCCCGTTTTGGCTGTCCACAGGAGCCCGAGGTGCCGCGGCCTTAGGTCACCGGAAAGAACGCTCGGTATGGTCGAGATCATCCGAGTTCAGCTAATTTCCAGCAACGGGGAAGGAGCAGGAGATCCTCTCGTACTGTTTTGCAGCTTGGAGGAAGTGGAGAGGCTGTGAACGTGGCTTTTCCGATAACGGAGAGAGTGGCAGCGAGGGCTGCGTTTCTTGCACGAGGGAGCAGAGAAGCGAGGTGTTCTGCCTCCGATCAGGTCGGCTGCGGAGATAAGAAGGCCGCGAGGCGGTTCAGCGGCTCGGGGCGGCAAGCAGCTGCTGTCCCGGTCAATCTTTCGCCGTGGCGGCTGCTGGATCACGCGCAAGTAACCGAGCTCGGGCTTCAGTCGGTTGAATTTGCTGCTGAGGCTGACATGTGGGGCCCACCCAAGTTTTAACCTCTGAAATTAAATTTTTCCCACTGCTCTAAAAAGTAGAGACCCAATTAACCCTGGTCATTTGAATTATCTACCCCTGGGCCATTTGAATTGGATAGAATTCAAATTGGGTTTTGTTTGACTAAATTTCAGCACATATGCAGTCTGAAATTCAAATAAAATTTGAATTTGCTAAACTTAGCTCATGTCAAGATCAACTCCAAATGGAGTGAAAATTGGTGTGTGATCTCACAAAAATGTGCTGAGCAAGAATATGCCTCCCACTTTTGAATTCATGGGATGGAAACAGTTTGAATTCGAATTTGAGTTCAACCACCCTCTTTCTAGTTATACCCAAAAATACCTCAAAAAGGTTTTGGATTTGGGTGAAATTTGGCATGGACATTCCTAGCAAGGTGTAGGATCTTTTTCGTATGACCAGCCCCTATATGATGCATGTGGGAAATGCCACTTTTGCATTGTGTGAGTTTATTCCCTAATGAGCATGTTGATGGTGTTTACTTGCTCTTCAAATGGATTCATCAAGTTTCTTCAAATGAAGTGTGTGTGTGGTGATGAACACTTTGAATATGTGCCAAAAACTTAGGCCCTTGCACCGACGCTAGTCAGTTCTTGAAATTCACCTAAATCGCTTGATCAACGCTCATGCAATTCAAACCACAGAAACTTGGAGCCATAGCGCCCTCCCACGCCGAAGCATGAAAAAAACTGATGGGGACCCACCGCCACGCGACGCCCGAACAGGACCTCGTTGGGTGGTGCCGTGATATGCGGCACCCAACAGCACACTGGTCGAAGAAACACATCACATTACATAAATAGTTTGCGGAAGCGTACAAGAGTATTTTACAAATACTTATATTAAAGTAAGCTACAACAGAAGACTATAACTCTCACAACTCATTTACAAACTAGCAACAAAGAAACAGTCCAGCCCGCGAATGTTTCTTACTAGCAACACGAAGACAAACCGCAGCGGCAAAGATGCTCTTTGAGTAAACACTCAGAGGTTCCTGAGTCTCATCGGCATCCCTTCATAAGCATGAAGTCAATCCTGCAAAACAACTCGGATAGCATCTGTGAGCATAATGCTCAGCAAGACTTAACCGTCACCCTAGCCATGAAACTCTACATGAGGTTATGAACCTAAAGTAGGAATGCATAAAGCATAATTAAACTCGCCTAAAAGTGAATCCTTACTTTCAGGTATTATTTGCAGCATTTTAAGTAACCTTGGGCACGCCACATCGGGAGTTCACAATCAAACAAGAAACGCTTTCCCCCGATGTAATTTGATCACGGCATAAAAGAATCGAGTTTGCCCTAGCTATTCGTCAATGATACATTACAAGGATAGTATGAACTTTAACCAATGTGATTAGTTCCTTTCTCATGCAAGTTCTTACTACGTCACGACTGTGAGAACAACACTGCTCGGTCCATCCCGTGAGCGATGGTGATTTGAATCAATAACACCCGGACTACACGACACGTACGCCCGTACTCGACGTTGCCTACAGCAACCATCACTGACATCGTACGTGGCAGCCTTTCCCCCGTTTCACCCCCGTTGAATCGATCAAGTCGCCCCATACAGTAGCCACTCTCATGGTGCACCTACCGACATGAGATGTCACGAGAATGTTACCCACATACTGCACACCGGCCGTCCGCCTGAGGCGACCCGAAAAGGCTCAACGACAGCTTCCCGAGGTACATCAGTTTACTGGGTCCCATATATCCAGCATGAGTCCGGTACACACCTCAAACTTGTTCAACAGGGCCGCATACGGATCGGTCCTTTACCGACACGGACAGGTCTATAGCACCCAGGCCCCTATGTCCTGCTGCCCCTACAACCTTCCGGTCTCAACTTTAACTTGCTAATTTCAATTATGAACCAATCCCGTATGCCCCTGTTGTTCCTGAACATGTGAGTAGCATCTCACCACTCGACTTCTACCGAACCTTCCTTAAGCATGGCAGTTCTACACGATGTAAAGACATCTACCCAATACTCCATGGGTTTATTTGGTTATGCAAGAGGAGTATCAAACAACTAGACCTAATGCACATTTCATATCTTAACCGAAAGTGAATACAAATTAAAAACATAAAATCTGTTACATGTAAACCGGAGCTTGCCTGTTTTGCAGGGTAGTCATATATAATCAGTTAGTAATCTTGGTTGATCAACTCTTGATTCTCCGGAGTATGATCCACTTCAATGAATTGCTCCTTTGAATCCCCTTCATCGTGAATCCTATTGAAATGTATATGCACAATTTCATAGAATGAAATGGAACGAAGTTCTTAATTTCTTACAGAGGTTTTGTGGAAAATCCAAGAGTGGCTTGGTTTGCCTCTGCTGTGCAAAGAAACAGGAATGACTAACTTGGCCTTAATGTTTTAGCTATACACTATCTACTTTCCCTAATGAACATAAGAGATGAGCTGAATACAATTGAATGCAACTGAAGAACAAGAACTCCAATAGCCTCAAAACTTTTACAGCGGGTTCTATACTACCTAGGGATTTAGCTTGCCAAATTGCAGCTAATGTGGAGTAAAATTGTGTTCTCCATAATTCTCACAATGTCTCTTATGTATTTCCACATATACATAAGTATGGAGAATAAGAACATGGAGTTCTAATGCTCAACTTGATCTGATAATTTACATGTGAGTTCCTGGTCACATGGAAGTAATTTGGTCCAAAATTTATACCTTTTACTTGAGTAATCTGAAAAATGAATCCATCACAATTCGAATCACTCAATTTGGAGGTTTCTACAAAGAGCTATGATTTTCCAAAGTTCGAAGCCACTCTGGAATTGTTTTGCTACTGAAAATCCCGCTGGACCCACTGTTTTAAATTCGGCCACTCAGAATTCAGCCACACCGGGTTCACAGGATTTTTGCATGCCCGCACCGGATCAGGGCCACAGCTGATCACAAATTTAAATGACACAGTCGCTGACCGCCGGGCCTGGGCCCTTCTTCTACCTCCCGCCGTTTTCCTCGCGCGCGCGCCGACTGCCCTCGCCGCAGCAAACTGATGCTCACCGGATTGCCTCTGCCGGCCATCCCCTGAGTTATAACTCGCCGCCAGGGTGTTATTTAGGCCGGGTAACAAGATCGTGAGGTGTCCTGGGGCTGCCGATGCTTGGAACATGGTCGGCGACGTGCGGCGGCCTCGGCTGAACATCGGCATTGTCGGCTGGAGTTCCTAGCCTGCCAAAAGCTCGACCACTTAGCTCTACAGCACCAGTGGATGATCGCCAAGCTCGGCAAGGCCATGAGTTAGCTCGGAAATGGCGGTAAAGGGATCAGCACCGTGCGCCCGATCGGTCCGGCCGTGATCATGCTCGGGAGACTTCAAAATCCTCTGCTCTGAGGTGATTTCATGCTAGGATAGCTAAAAGAGATGTGATCGCCAGCTAGTCCAGCTTCTATGTGCAAGATTTGATGACCTATGGAGGATCAGAGAGGGGGAATTTGAAGAAATTGTACAGGATGCTCGGGATGAACTTGCCGGAGCAAAAACTTTAAATTCACCGGCTACGCTCCACGGTTTGCTCTAGGACTTGTGTGAGAGCAGCAGGGTGGCTGTGCGCTCCCGTTGCCGCCTTTGCATGTCCGTGAAAGCTCCTGTGGAGAGCTGTCCATGAGCGCACGATCACCGTTTCGAGTTAGGTTGCCGCGGAGGGAACTGTTGTTGGGCAAGGGAGGCCGGGGCTCAGCTATCTGTTGTAAGGGCCTCAGTTTTCGACACACATTTGCAGTGTTCGTCACCCCACCACACACCTCATTTGAGGAAGGATGATGAACACAAATGAAGAGCAAGTAACAATTATCAACATGCTCATTAGAGAACAAACTCACACATTGCCAAAGTGGTATTTCCCACATGTGATATAGGTGGGCTGGACATATGAAAACTCCTACACTTTGCTAAGGATGTCCAGGCCAAGTTTCACACAAATTCAAAACCTTTTTGAGGTCATTTTGGGTATAGTTAAAAAGAGGGCAGTTTGAAACCATATTCAAATTCAAACTGTTTTTATCCCATGAATTCAAAAGTGGGAGGCATATTCTTACTCAGCACATTTTTGTGAGCTCACACACCAATTTTCACTCCATTTGGAGTTGATCTTGACATGAACTAAGTGGGGCAAATTCAAACTTCATTTGAATTCAAAACTGCACTTGTGCTGAAATTCACTCAAACCAAACCCAATTCGAATCCTATTCAATTCGAATGGCTCAAGGGTGAATAATCTGAATCACCAGGGGTATATTGGGGTTCACTGTTCACTACAGTGATCAGGAGTAAATTTCAGAGGTTAAAACCCCGGGTGGGACCCACATGTCATAGAGGGAAGAAGGAGAAACTTTCACCCAAAGTCAGAGTCTCGGTGGGAAATTCCACCGAGCAGCTGTCGGCTGTGCCACCGAGCAGCTACCGGCGCCACCAGCTGCTTCCCTCTCCGTGCGCTGGCGCCCAGGGCGGCTTGCTCGCGCCCCCACGCGACCGGCACCGCCTCAGCCGAGCAGGAGTCGGCCGGCTTTATCTTCTCGCGGGCAAACCCGAGCAGCAGCATTGTTTCTCGCCGCAGCTCTCTGCTCAATCGGGAAAACCAGCAAAACCATCTCCTCCTTCGTTCCTGAGCTACTAGACAGCCACCGAGGTCGCACTCCACCTCCCCAACACCAGAAACCCCGAGTTCCGACCTCCTTTGCCCGAGAGCGATCGCCACAGCAGCGACTCAACCACAGCCGAAGGTCAGGCGCCGTGGACAGCGTTCCACAGGCGTTTTCACGGTCCAGCAAGAGAGGCAACAGGAGCGCGTGACCACCGTGCTGCTCTCCTCCAAGTTTGGAAGCAAACCGTGAAGAATCCGCAAAGAATTTCCAGTTTTTGCTCCGGCGACCGTAACCCAAGCTTCCGGTACGGTTTCTTTAAATTCTCGCTCTATGATCTTTCGGAGGTCATCAAATCTTGCACATAGACGCTGGACTAGCCGGCGATCAAGTTCCTTTCTGCATCCGTAACGTAAAACTTTCTAGGAGTAACGAATTTCGAGCTCGATCGAGGGCGGTCATGGCGAGCACGATCGGTCACACGGTGCCGACCGACTTGCCGCCATCCCTGAACCCTTTTGACACCTTGTCGAGCTTCCTAGAGGTACACTGATGCTGTAGGACCGTTTGTTCGAGGTGTTGGCGGGTTAGAACCCACGGTCGACGGTGCCGAACCTCCACCGAGGCCGCGGCACGTCGCCGGGCTATTTCCGGTCACCCCCAGCCCGACCTAACACCACCGACGTGTTCCTCGACGTCGACAACCCCCTGGCGGCGAGTTTCAGCCCATGGGAGGTCCGGCAGCGGCGAGCCGGTGAGCTCCGAGTCTGCTCCGGCGAGGTCGGCGGCGCGGGCGCAAGAGAATGGGGGAGGAAGACGAAGCCGGCTGGCCCACGTGTCAGCGGCTGAAGAATTTAAATCGGGATCGGGTGTGGCCGGGGATCGGCTGTGCTGGCGCGCAAATACCCTGTGAGCTCCGGTGTGCCGGACACCTCCGTGCTCGACACGTGTGATATCTCCGGTGTGCCGGACACCTCCGCGCTCGACACGTGTCCCCGCGGGCCCCGAGAGTTTAGACTTTTCCCCGATTTTCAGAATTCTTCCAAATTTCAAATCCTTATAACTTTGGCTAGAAAGCTCCAAATTGAGTGAACCAAATTTTGCTGGATTCAGCTCTCCGAGTACTTTCCAGCGAGTCAAGTTTCACTTCATGAAACTCCTTATTTCCTCCAGAATTAATTCCTCAAAATTTAAACTGTTAGGAATTTTAACTGGAGGATCCTTTGGAGAAAAATCCTGAAATTTTACTGGGATGTTCACCAAAATATCCCTGAACTATAATAAAAATTTCAGATCCATTTGAGCTCATTTGATCACCCTAATGGTGTGATTAGTGAAACTGTTCCAGAGAAAATAGAAAATGTTCAGAAACAATTTCGGAATTTTCTCTGAAATTGTTTAGCTCATAACTTTAGCTAGGAACCATCAAATTAATTGAGACCAACTCCATTAGAACCCTCTGAAAATCTAGTTTTCAGAAAGTCATAGTTTGTTTCATGAAAATTCCTAGAACACCCTAAGAGTTCCAATTAAGGTCAAGGACATAATTAATTGTGGAGGGCTAAAATGAGCTTTGCTGCAACTAAAACTTGACCAAGTCTCTGTTTAGGTTGCAACCAAGCCACAGTAAAAGTCTCACAATCATTAGGTCTGTCTAGCAAGGGTTATAGACTTCACAACTTCAAAGTTAATACAAATGCATTTAAATTGATACATATATTGCTCTTATCATGTAGTCGCTAAGGTCGAGGAGGAACCCGAAGTCCTAGACTTCGTTACTCCGGAGGAACAGCTAGCCTATGACCAAGAGCAGCAAGGCAAGCTCCGGTTTGCATTAACCTTTTTACAAATGTTTATTGTTTTGAACACATCTTTGAATATTGTTGTGATTCTTTGCATTAGAGTCTTGATTGGAAACCCAACTGCATAGCCAAGAAAACCATGGGTTGGGTTTAGGATTGAAAACCTCGTTAGCCACTGCATCGCTAAGATAGAGTAGGATTCGGTACAAGTCGAGTAGTTGGAACTACTCGCGAGCATAGGCTAGAGGCACTCGACTCGGGTAGTGATAGCACATGAAACACATGGCAAGAAAATGAGACCAAGCGGAGGTTAAGGGCAGCAGGACTTTGGGGCCTGTGTGCTGTAGCTCCGCTTGTGTCGATTGAGGACCGATCCGTGTGCGGGCCAGTTGAACAAGCTAGAACAGTACCGAAGACCTACCGGCTATATGGGAACCGGGAAACTGATGTAACTCGGGTAGCTGGGTGTTGAAGCATAGCTGGTCGTTCAGAGGGTAGGTTGAGAGCTCGAGGTGTAAATCGGCTGGCGGCACTGAGATGCGCGTGCAGAGACCTCTTGCTCGGGACGATTGGACCGGTTCAACATTTGGCTAACGGGTGAAAGGTAGTCGTGTACAGCGTCCGTGATGGTTGTTGTAGGCAACATCGAGTACGGGCGTACGTGACGGGTTGTTCGGGTAACCTTGCAGGTGTAAATCGATTATAATCACCGTCCCTCGCGGTCAGTGAGTACCACTTGTTCACTGTACCGTGACATAGAAAGAACAGGCTAGTTACATGTTAAAATGTTGCTGATTGAAAGCTGGACATTGATTGTTAATGATATGGTGTAGCTTAGAGCTAACTAAAGTTCTTTTCAACTTTGGGCAAAGTACATGAGAGAAATGCGTTTCTTGTTTGATTGCGGCTCTCTCATGTGCCTTAGCGTAAGATTCTCCACAACCTGCTGCTAAAACTTGAAAGTAAGGTTCTACTAATTAGGCGAGTCCTTGCAAATGATTTTTACCTCATCTAACCCATTACCCTCATGTAGAAGTTCCATGTTTAGGTGAGACGGGTCAGACTTGCTGAGCCTTCGTGCTCACTGCTTGTGTTTGAAGCTTTTGCAGGGTTCTATGAGGAAGGGACTCCCGAAGAGGAGACAGAACCCCAGGAGGGGAACCCCGTCCAGTGGGAGCCGTGCACGCCACAGAGTTAGTGTGCGTGTGTGCTAGCAAGGACACGTTCGAGGGCTGAACGTGCACTTGATGCTTAGTCTACGCCCGCGAGGGTAGACTGAACTTATTTTGATGTAAACATGTTCATAAACTTGTTTATGTAATAAAATTTCCGCTTCCGCTTTGTACCTTTGACGTGTGTTATATGGTGCTGTGCAACGCAGCACCCCTCAGCGTGATCCTGGCTCGACAGGACCAATGGGGTCGTGTCAGCGCTGGTATCAGAGCTCGCTTGAGGTTTAACACAGTACAAAGGTCGTCTTTTTTTTTCAAAAATCCAGTGAGGAACGAGTTAGTAGCCCGTATAAGGATGTTATTAGCATATAGAAAGTGGCATATTAACCTATTTGTTATGTCGGAAAATCGTGCATCTCGAGACGTTCATGTCTTGGGGGGTGCACGTAAGCGCTGTCCACCAGTGCGCACAAGCTGAAGGGTGGAGCCCCACGGGTGGCAGGTAACCCGACCCGCTTTGATATCCTCCACGACTCTTCATGTCGTTTGGGGTATTCGAGCAACGTCTGTCCCTGGCGTGCGTGGTGCAACATGGGAGACCCCGTCACGTGGTCTGAAACGTGAACACGTAACTCAAGGCGTGGTTGGCTTGAGAACATCCGGGCGAGTGATGACGGCCGGGTGTACGAACTGTATGGATTCCGGGCTCGGTGTGCAACCGAGTCTGATGATTGTTTGAGTTTCTGCAGGTAGCCTGACCACGAAACGGTAGACGTGTAGCATCCGTGTGCGAGTGACGTCTAGTGCCACTGAAATAACGAAGCCGGCTAAGTCCGGTATAGGTTTTCTTTGTGAGGGCGTAGTACCGACATAATCTGGTGACGCATCGATGTCACACCCCAACTAAATGAACAACTTCATTGTAAAAACTTGAAGGTTTTGATCCAAAGTAGTAAAACTTGATGTAATTCCTTCCCTTGAACAGGATATTCAAAGTTAACAAGTTTTCAACTTATGGGTTGTTAAGGACAGAGCACTCTGTTTTCGGCTGAATCAAGGCTGAAGTTAATCAGAGGTTAGAGGTTGAGTTCTTTCGAGGTTAGGATCATATGATACATTTCTGGAAAGCTTTGGAAGATCTTTACAACTTTTCTGTTGAGTTGCAGAGGTGTTTCATCCCTTAACCACTCGAAAAATGCAGTAGAGTTGAAACTGTCCAGAAAACAGGACAGAGTAAAGACTCTCTGTAGACTCTCTGTAAATTAAGCATAACTTCCTGTATAAAAATCCAAAAATAGAAAATGAGGTAGTTCTGGAAAGATTATGAGATAGGTTACAACTTTGTAACAGAAAGTTTTGTCAGATTAGGAACAGAAGTAACTGGGATTCTTGGATCAAATCAGTACCTAAGGCAGGGAGGTGCTGTCCAATTGTTTCCAGAAATTCTGTTAACTTTGACATCTCATAACTTTTGGAACCAGGACAGATCTTAGGCCAAGCAAACACTTTCTGGAAACCTATTGAAGTTAGCTTTAACTTTGATGTTGAGCTCCAGAATTGGTTTTGCCTTCAACATAGCCTAAATCAGGTTGAAATGGAAACTGGTCAGGGCTGTCATGGGAACAGCAGATCAGCAGTCAAATTTGTTTAAAATTTGAACTATGTTTCCAAGTTTTATGGGTTCAATAACATGTTTTATGTTATAACTCAGAGGTTTACTGTTTAAATAAATATTTGACATTTCTCAAATATATTTTTACAGATGACAGTAGATAAGAAGTTCGAGAACGGGTGGGTGATGTCCCACTGTTCTTATCGTAGCGGCTACACGGAAGCATTGTGGCAAATGCTCCAATCTTTCGGGTACAATCAGATGCCGCAGTACTTCGCCAAGGAAGAAGGCGAAGAGGAGAACAAGACGTGGACGATCCATGTCGAAGTCCCTGCAGGACCTACGCCACCCGGTTGTGTGCCATTCACCGTCACGGTGAGAGGAAGACAACCGGAAGGAATATGGCAAGTGGCAGCCCGTGACACTATGTCACGTTTCTGCCAACTACACGTGCAGGCTATGGAGGGCACTCCATACGCACTCGTTCCGGTGGAGGGACGAGCTCAGCAGGTGTGGGAAGAGAGGTACCTGGAGGCAACGGACCCGAGTTGCCCAAGGTACAACCCCGCGGAGGCAAATCTCAGCCTCCAGATGAGGGCGGGAAACGCCGTGATGGACAGCCAAGCTGTTCATACGGAGCATCTCGCCACAAAGCTCAAGGAGAGCACAAGCCGTGGAGATCATTTCGAGAGTGCTCACAGCGCACTCCGCAATGTGCTCCTTCCGATGATCAAGCGACTGAATGAACAGCACAATCAGTTGCATCGTCTGAAGAAGGCGAAGAGAAAAAGCCGTGTCGACATCGCGGCGTTACAAGAATTGGTGCAGACCCTAACCCAGAAGAATGAGGACCTTGCTCAAGAGCGGGACGACGCTATTGAGGAAGGACAAGGCTGGGAAGAGGACTACAACCAGGCTATGGACGAGGTGCATGCTTTGCAGGACTTCGTACCCCCGGTGTTAGGCGTACCGGTGGTCTTGGGTCTTCCAGCAATGGGAGAACCCGGAATGGGAGAAGAGGTGGTAGATCCAGAGCCACCAGCAGAGGTACCGGAGGAGGACGACCCACAGGAGGTCGAGTTCTACTCCGAGTAGAGGGTTACAGTTGCCATGTAGGGCAGCCAGGGTAGCGTAACCCAACTTTTGTAATCAGTGACATGTCGTGTAGACAGTAGCATATGTATAGGTAGTGACGACATGAGCACGACTTCTCAGAGACCCGAGAATAATGTATCTTGTATAAAGTGTATGCTTTATCAATATATGTGAATGTTGTGCAAATTAATCATGTGTCACTTCAATACCTACTGTTGCTTATGGAATTTTAAGTAAGACATGTGCTAATTGCTGCTGTTTTGAATTTCAGAATGACGCGTACTCGTGCCAACCCTGACGTTGGGGGTACCAGTCAAGGGGGAGAGACCTCCCAACCACCTCCTGAGGACTACTCGGGACAACAACAGCAGCAGCAACAGCAACAGCAAACACCGCCACCGCCACTGCCAACGGTTACATTGGTCGACATCGTCGCGGCAATGGCGGGCTCGCATCAGCAACACACAGAGTTGCTGCAGACTCTTATCGCCAATACGTCTCGCCCAGAGAGACGTCAAGAACGGGAGGAGCGTCAACAGAGCTCCTACTCCGACTTCCTGGCGACTCATCCCACTGTATTCTCAAGGGCGGATGAACCACTTGACGCGGACAACTGGCTCCGCGGCATAGAGATGAAGTTCGGGCTGCTCCAGCTCAGCGAGCAGCGCAAGACTCAGTTCGTGGTCCAGCAGCTCCAAAGATCCGCGAGCGCGTGGAGGGCCAACTTCTGTGCTTCACAGCCCACCGACCGAGTGATGACCTGGACGGAGTTCCGGACGGCCTTCAGGGCCTATCATATACCGCAAGGTTTAATGAAGAGGAAGATGCAGGAGTTCTTACACCTGCAGCAAGGGAGCCGGAACGCGCTGGAATACTCCAGAGCGTTCAACGATCTCGCGCTCTACGCGTCGTATCACGCAGATACAGACGAGAAGCGGTGAGACCATTTTTACAAGGGGCTTAACCCGCTCCTGAAGGACAAGTTGGCGATGTTCAATCGCGGCAGCCTCAACGACATCATTGATGCTGCAATTGTTCAGGAGGACTCCGGCAAGGAGTTGGCGGCGGCAGAGCGGAAGCGAAGCGCGCCGCAGAGCAGCGGAGAAGGAGGCGGTCCTTCTCAGAAATTTTGGATGGTGAATCGCCCACCATCAGGTCCACGCTGGCAGCCACCACAGCTGTCGATGCCAATCCGCAGTCGGCCGTACTCTTCACCGGCATTCAGGCCGGCACTGCCAGCACCACCGCAACCACAACAGCAGCAGCGGGCGATGCCGCGTGCGTTTGCACCTCGGCAATGCATGCCGGGCTTTCGTCCACTGAGCACTCCACCAGCAGCGGCCACATGTTACAAGTGTGGTCGTCCAGGACACTTCGCGAGCAGTTGCCCGGAGAGGCAAGGCGGCGGAGTGGCACCTCAGTCTCCAGGGAGGAATCAACCCCTGAACCCTAATAATGCGTGGCGGGCAAACCCTAGGCCCGGCACCGTCGACCAGCTTGCCATTGAGGACGTGCCGGAGGGCGAGCCAATCCTTGCGGGTATGTTCCAACTCCACCAGCATTCCGCTATAGTACTGTTTGATTCAGGCGCCACGCATAATTTTATTAGCCAAGCTTTCATTGTTAAACACCGTTTGCCAATACTACCCACCGATAGTCCTTATGTGATCTGTTCACCGGGTGGGAAAATTTCAGCAAGCATGATGGTCCCAAAAGCGCCATTGTGCTTAGAGGGTAGAGTTTACCCTACGTCTCTCATAATTTTAGAGGGACAAAAGGTTGATGTCATCTTAGGGATGTCGTGGTTAACCCGCCACGGCGCTGTTTTAGACACCGTCCTCCGAGTCATGCACTTGAACTCAGAAGTGCACGAGTCTCACTCATTATTTCTGGACAGTCCAGAAATAAAACTTCCAAGTGTCTATCAAGCCACAAACATCAGATTGGAGGATATCCCAGTGGTCCAAGAGTTCCCTGATGTATTCCCGGACGATTTGCCGGGGATGCCGCCTGATAGAGAGGTGGAGTTCAAGATTGAACTTGCACCGGGAACCATGCCAATATCCCGAAGGCCGTACAAAATGGCGCCCAAGGAGTTGGCTGAACTGAAGACTCAGCTCACGGACCTTCTGGAGAAGGGTTTTATTAGGCCGAGCTCCTCGCCATGGAGCTGTTCGGCATTATTTGTCAAGAAGAAGGATGAGACGTTGCGGCTTTGCGTGGACTATCGTCCATTAAATGCCGTAACCATCAAGAACATGTACCCGTTGCCACGGATCGACATGTTGTTTGATCAGTTGGTCGAAGCAAAGATCTTTTCCAAGATGGATTTAAGATCTGGGTACCATCAGATTAAGATAAGGGCTGAGGACATTCCGAAGACGGCTTTCTTGACGAGGTACGGACTTTATGAGTACCTGGTCATGTCCTTTGGCCTCACCAATGCTCCAGCTCACTTCATGTACTTAATGAACTCGGTATTCATGCCGGAGCTGGACAAGTTTGTCGTGGTCTTCATCGACGACATCCTAGTATATTCCAAGTCGGAGGAAGATCACAAGAAACATCTGCGTAGTAGTCTTGCAACGGCTGCGGGATCACAAGTTATACGCAAAATTCAGCAAATGCGAGTTCTGGATATCGCAAGTGCCTTTCCTCGGGCATATCATCTCAGCGGAGGGTATCACTGTGGACCCGAGCAAGATCACCCAAGTGCTGAATTGGAAATCCCCGAGAACTGTTCACGAGGTACGGAGTTTCCTCGGACTCGCGGGATATTATCGGAGGTTCATTCCGAACTTCTCGAAGATTGCCAAGCCAATGACGGAGCTGCTGAAGAAGGCTACCAAATATGTTTGGAGTCCAGCATGTGAAGCAGCATTCAAGGCTTTAGTCAAGCACCTTACATCAGCACCGGTTTTGGCGCAGCCAGACACAACAAAACCGTTCGATGTGTACTGCGATGCATCCGGCATTGGGCTCGGATGTGTGCTGATGCAAGACCAAAGAGTGGTCGCGTATGGGTCACAGCAGCTTAGAAACCATGAGCAAAATTATCCAACTCACGATTTGGAGCTCGCTGCCGTGGTACTTGCACTAAAAATGTGGAGGCACTACCTACTCGGTAACCTCGTACATTTATATACCGACCACAAGAGCCTCAAGTACATATTCACTCAGAAGGAGCTGAACATGAGGCAAAGAAGATGGTTAGAACTGATAAAGGATTACGAGATAGAGATCCATTATCATCCGGGCAAGGCAAACGTAGTGGCAGATGCGCTGAGCCGCAAGTCACACGTCAACAATCTGACCATCACACCGTTGGAAGAGAGCGAACCACCACTACATGTGATTCCATACGGAGCTCTCTACAACCTAGCTTTGATCCCACCATCCGTGAAGAGATAGCGGCAGCCCAAAAGAATGACAAGGGCATGTCACATTTGCGGAGACGTGTAGATAGTGGGGAGCTGAAATGTTTCCGGAAAGACGGAGACGGCGTCCTATGGTTCAAGGACCGGATCATCGTACCCCGTAACCCGGAATTACGGAAGAAAATCTTTGATGAGGCTCACTTATCAAAGTTTTCTATTCACCCCGGCAGCAACAAGATGTATCAAGAACTCAGAAGCAAGTTTTGGTGGACACGGATGAAGCGAGAGACTGCAAAATACGTGTCCGAGTGTGATACATGTCGAAGGGTGAAGGCAGACCACATGCGGAAACCGGGACTGCTACAACCACTGGGCATTCCTGCCTGGAAGTGGGAGGACGTGAGCATGGATTTCATCGTCGGTTTACCCACCACCTTGCAGAAACATGATTCTGTGTGGGTGATCGTCGATCGGCTCACCAAAGTTGCCCATTTCATCCCGGACAACACCAACTACAATGCCAAGAAGTACGCTGAACTGTACATCTCACGGATCCTATGCTTGTACGCCGTACCCCGTACTATCATATCGGATCAGGGCACTTTATTTGTGTCCCGTTTCTGGGAGCAGCTGCACGCTGCCTTGGGGACGAAGCTGATCCGTAGTTCAGCATACCACCCGCAGACGGATGGACAAACCGAGCGGGTAAATCAGATTCTAGAAGACATGCTACGAGCTTGCGCTATCAACCACGGCAAGAATTGGGATGATCACTTGCCGTTAGCCGAGTTCTCGTACAACAATGGATACCAAGCCAGCATCAAGGTGGCGCCCTACGAGGCGCTATACGGGAGAAAATGCCGCACACCCTTGAGTTGGTGTGAGTCTGGCGAAAGGGTTACCTTCGGGATTGACCTCGTCAACAACGCGGAAGAAAAGGTTCAACTGATTCAAGCGAACCTAAAAGCCGCTCAATCCCGACAGAAACAGTATGCGGACCGGAGAAGGCGCCCATTACAATTCGAAGTTGGAGATCACGTATACCTACGGGTGTCTCCAATGAAGGGCGTAAACAGATTTGGGGTGAGAAGAAAGTTGGCACCCCGATACATCGGTCCATTCCAGATTACCGAAAGATGTGGATCAGTGGCATACCGGCTGAAATTACCAGAAGCACTTTCCGGTGTGCACGACGTCTTTCACATTTCCCAGCTGAGGAAGTGTCTTAAGCTATCAACTACCGTTCAGATGGAGGATATTGAAGAACTGCAACCGGATCTCACCTATCGAGAGGAACCGGTTCAGATTATTGATGAAAAGGCCCGAACCACACACAACCGTACGTTGTGGTTCTACAAGGTTCTATGGAGTAATCACTCCATGGACGAAGCGACATGGGAGAGCGAAGGATTCCTTCGCACTAACTACCCCGAATTTTTCACGTCGCATATCCGGTAATTTTCCTCTGTCCTCTCTCACATTTTCACCTTATAATCTCGGGACGAGATTCTTTTAAGGGGGGAGGAATGTAAGGGCCTCAGTTTTTGACACACATTTGCAGTGTTCATCACCCCACCACACACCTCATTGAGGAAGGATGATGAACACAAATGAAGAGCAAGTAACAATTATCAACATGCTCATTAGAGAACAAACTCACACATTGCCAAAGTGGTATTTCCCACATGTGATATAGGTGGGCTGGACATATGAAAACTCCTACACTTTGCTAAGGATGTCCAGGCCAAGTTTCACACAAATTCAAAACCTTTTTGAGGTCATTTTGGGTATGGTTAAAAAGAGGGCAGTTTGAAACCATATTCAAATTCAAACTGTTTTATCCCATGAATTCAAAAGTGGGAGGCATATTCTTACTCAGCACATTTTTGTGAGCTCACACACCAATTTTCACTCCATTTGGAGTTGATCTTGACATGAACTAAGTGGGGCAAATTCAAACTTCATCTGAATTCAAAACTGCACTTGTGCTGAAATTCACTCAAACCAAACCCAATTCGAATCCTATTCAATTCGAATGGCTCAAGGGTGAATAATCTGAATCATCAGGGGTATATTGGGGTTCACTGTTCACTACAGTGATCAGGAGTAAATTTCAGAGGTTAAAACCCCGGGTGGGACCCACATGTCATAGAGGGAAGTAGGAGAAACTTTCACCCAAAGTCAGAGTCTCGGTGGGAAATTCCACCGAGCAGCTGTCGGCTGTGCCACCGAGCAGCTACCGGCGCCACCAGCTGCTTCCCTCTCCGCGCGCTGGCGCCCAGGGCGGCTTGCTCGCGCCCCCACGTGACCGGCACCGCCTCAGCCAAGCAGGAGTCGGCCGGCTTTATCTTCTCGCGAGCAAACCCGAGCAGCGGCATTGTTTCTCGCCGCAGCTCTCTGCTCAAGCAGGAAAACCAGCAAAACCATCTCCTCCTTCGTTCCTGAGCTACTAGACAGCCACCGAGGTCGCACTCCACCTCCCCAACACCAGAAACCCCGAGTTCCAACCTCCTTTGCCCGAGAGCGATCGCCACAGCAGCGACTCAACCACAGCCAAAGGTCAGGCGCCGTGGACAGCGTTCCACAGGCGTTTTCACTGTCCAGCAAGAGAGGCAACAGGAGCACGTGACCACCGTGCTGCTCTCCTCCATGTTTGGAAGCAAACCGTGAAGAATCCGCAAAGAATTTCCAGTTTTTGCTCCGGCGACTGTAACCCGAGCTTCCGGTACGGTTTCTTTAAATTCTCGCTCTATGATCTTTCGGAGGTCATCAAATCTTGCACATAGACGCTGGACTAGCCGGCGATCAAGTTCCTTTCTGCATCCGTAGCGTAAAACTTTCTAGGAGTAACGAATTTTGAGCTCGATCGAGGGCGGTCATGGCGAGCACGATCGGTCACACGGTGCCGACCGACTTGCCGCCATCCCGGAACCCTTTTGACACCTTGTCGAGCTTCCTAGAGGTACACTGATGCTGTAGGACCGTTTGTTCGAGGTGTTGGCGGGTTGAACCCACGGTCGACGGTGCCGAACCTCCACCTAGGCCGCGGCACGTCGCCGGGCTATTTCCGGTCACCCCCAGCCCGACCTAACACCACCGACGTGTTCCTCGACGTCGACAACCCCCTGGCGGCGAGTTTCAGCCCATGGGAGGTCCGGCAGCGGCGAGCCGGTGAGCTCCGAGTCTGCTCCGGCGAGGTCGGCGGCGCGGGCACAAGAGAACGGTGGGAGGAAGACGAAGCCGGCTGGCCCACGTGTCAGCGGCTGAAGAATTTAAATCGGGATCGGGTGTGGCCGGGGATCGGCTGTGCTGGCGCGCAAATACCTTGTGAGCTCCGGTGTGCCGGACACCTCCGTGCTCGACACGTGTGGTATCTCCGGTGTGCCGGACACCTCCGCGCTCGACACGTGTCCCCGCGGGCCCCGAGAGTTTAGACTTTTCCCTGATTTTTAGAATTGTTCCAAATTTCAAATCCTCATAACTTTGGCTAGAAAGCTCCAAATTGAGTGAACCAAATTTTGCTGGATTCAGCTCTCGGAGTACTTTCCAGCAAATCAAGTTTCACTCCATGAAACTCCTTATTTTCTCCAGAATTAATTTCTCAAAGTTTAAATTTTAGGAATTTTAACTGGAGGATCCTTTGGAGAAAAATCCTGAAATTTTGCTGGGATGTTCACCAAAATATCCCTGAACTACCATAAAAATTTCAGATCCATTTGAGCTCATTTGATCACCCTAATGGTGTGATTAGTGAAACTGTTCCAGAGAAAATAGAAAATGTTCAGAAACAATTTCGGAATTTTCTCTGAAATTGTTTAGCTCATAACTTTAGCTATGAACCTTCAAATTAATTGAGACCAACTCCATTAGAACCCTCTGAAAATCTAGTTTTCAGAAAGTCATAGATTGTTTCATGAAAATTCCTAGAACACCCTAAGAGTTCCAATTAAGGTCAAGGACATAATTAATTGTGGAGGGCTCAAATGAGCTTTGCTGCAACTAAAACTTGACCAAGTCTCTGTTTAGGTTGTAACCAAGCCACAGTAAAAGTCTCACAGTCATTAGGTCTGTCTAGCAAGGGTTATAGACTTCACAACTTCAAAGTTAATACAAATGCATTTAGATTGATACATATATTGCTCTTATCATGTAGTCGGTAAGGTCGAGGAGGAACCCGAAGTCCTAGACTTCGTTACTCCGGAGGAACAGCTAGCCTACAACCAAGAGCAGCAAGGCAAGCTCCGGTTTGCATTAACCTTTTTACAAATGTTTATTGTTTTGAACACATCTTTGAATATTGTTGTGATTCTTTGCATTAGAGTCTTGATTGGAAACCCAACTGCATAGCCAAGAAAACCATGGGTTGGGTTTAGGATTGAAAACCTCGTTAGCCACTGCATCGCTAAGATAGAGTAGGATTCCGTACAAGTCGAGTAGTTGGAACTACTCGCGAGCATAGGCTAGAGGCACTCGACTCGGGTAGTGATAGCACATGAAACACATGGCAAGAAAATGAGACCAAACGGAGGTTAAGGGCAGCAGGACTTTGGGGCCTGTGTGCTGTAGCTCCGCTTGTGTCGATTGAGGACCGAGCCGTGTGCGGGCCTGTTGAACAAGCTAGAACATTACCGAAGACCTACCGGCTATATGGGAACCGGGAAACAGATGTAACTCGGGTAGCTGGGTGTTGAGGCATAGCTGGTCGTTCAGAGGGTAGGTTGAGAGCTCGAGGTGTAAATCGGCTGGCGGCACTGAGATGCGCATGCAGAGACCTCTTGCTCGGGACGATTGGACCGGTTCAACATTTGGCTAACGGGTTAAAGGTAGTCGCGTACGGCGTCCGTGATGGTTGTTGTAGGCAACATCGAGTACGGGCGTATGTGACGGGTTGTTCGGGTAACCCTGCAGGTGTAAATCGATTATAATCGCCGTCCCTCATGGTTAGTGAGTATCACTTGTTCACTGTACCGTGACGTAGAAAGAACAGGCTAGTTACATGTTAAAATGTTGCTGATTGAAAGCTGGACATTGATTGTTAATGATATGCTGTAGCTTAGAGCTAACTAAGGTTCTTTTCAACTTTGGGCAAAGTACATGAGAGAAATGCATTTCTTGTTTGATTGCGGCTCTCTCATGTGCCTTAGCGTAAGGTTCTCCACAACCTGCTGCTAAAACTTGAAAGTAAGGTTCTACTAATTAGGCGAGTCCTTGCAAATGATTTTTACCTCATGTAACCCATTACCCTCATGTAGAAGTTCCATGTTTAGGTGAGACGGGTCAGACTTGCTGAGCCTTTGTGCTCACTGCTTGTGTTTGAAGCTTTTGCAGGGTTCTATGAGGAAGGGACTCCCGAAGAGGAGACGGAACCCCAGGAGAGGAACCCCGTCGAGTGGGAGTCGTGCACGCCGCAGAGTTAGTGTGCGTGTGTGCTAGCAAGGACACGTTCGAGGGCTGAACGTGCACTTGATGCTTAGTCTATGCCCGCGAGTGTAGACTGAACTTATTTTGATGTAAACATGTTCATAAACTTGTTTATGTAATAAAATTTCCGCTTCCGCTTTGTACCTTTGACGTGTGTTATACGGTGCTGTGCAACGCAGCACCCCTCAGCGTGATCCTGGCTCGACAGGACCAATGGGGTCGTGTCATCTGTGTGTCGGGGAGGTGAGAACTGAGCTCGTGGCGCTGTCTAGCAGCTCTGAGGAGGGTGGCACTATTGTTTCTGCCGATTTCCCGATCAACCCGAGAAGCGGAGGGCAGAGGAAGCTCTGCTTGGTGTCGCTCGCGAGGAGAAGGCAAAGGAGTCTTTGCTCGGACTGAGGGGGGTGGTTCAAGTCGAAAAGAGAGGGAAGCAGCCCCTGTGCGCCAGCGCATGGAAGAGGAAGCAGGAGGTGGCGCAGCCGATGCTCCCGGTGCCTCACAGTGAGAAGCTGCTCCGGGGGGGTGGGTTGAAAACAGAGACTTTGTTGCTTAAGGTGCACGTTTAATTCCTCAGCTCAATGACATGTGGGTCCCCCACTTCTCTCCTCTCCAGAAGATCTCCTCATGTTGATCTCTCAAATTCCAAAGTTTCAAGTTTAAATGTGGGCTAGCATTTGAATTTGCATAGCAAATTTGCGTTTGGTTGGAGTTTTGAAAATGCTTCCATAATTCCTTTTTGGAGCCCACCCTAAAAATGAAAAGTTTGTCATCAAACTTTTTCCACAATTTCCAACTATATGGCTGCATGTTTATTCAAAGTGTTTGTCCACCATTTGTGTGAACTTTGAATTTAAAATCTGATTTTTAAACTTACATGCAAAGAGGTATTTAAATCCTTATTGGTTCAACACTTTCAAATAAAGATGTGAGCCTCATTTTGGATAATCATCCGTGTATCACTTTGCAAGAAGAAAAGTTTTAGCACGTCCCATTTTTCATGCCTTTGCCACACATATGAATTGAAACCTTAGTTTATTCATATACATTTTTGGTATTTTTACATTCCTCCACCCTTAAAAGAATCTCGTCCCAAGATTACATAAGAAGAACGAGACGGGAGAGGTAATTACAAACTGTACAAAGCTAAAAGTTCCGGATAGTTGGTGCGGAGGTAATCCACACTTTCTCACGTTGCCTCTTCCACGGTATGATTACTCCGCAGCACCTTATAGAATTTGATCGTCCGGTTCCGGTTACCCAGGTCTTTTCATACAAAATCTGAACCGGTCGCTCGGTATATGTAAGGTCCGGTTTCAACTCGTAAATTTCTTCGGTGCGGACAGCAGCGGTAAATTTAAGGCACTTCCACAGCTGTGACACATGAAACACATCACGGACACCCGCAAGACTTGCCAGTAGTTCCAGCCGGTAGGCTACTGGTCCGCACTTCTCCATGATAGCAAAAGGACCTATAAAGCGGGGAGCGAGTTTCCCCTTTACACTGAACCGGTGAATTCCCTTCATCGGAGATACACGAAGATAAACGTGCTCTCCAACGTCAAAATGCAATGGCCTATGCCTTTGATCAGCGTAGCTCTTCTGTCGGGATTGTGCAGCCTTCAAATTCTCTTGTATCAACCGAACTCGGTCTTCGGCTTCATTCACAAGATCAACCCCAAATAGAACTCTTTCGCCGGACTCACAGCAATTCAGCGGTGTGTGACACTTCTGGCCGTAGAAAGCTTCATATGGTGCCATTTTAATACTCGCTTGATACCCATTGTTGTATGAAAACTCCGCCAACGGTAGGTGATCATCCCAATTTCTACCGTGGTGTATGGCACACGCTCTCAACATATCCTCAAGTACTTGGTTCACCCTCTCAGTTTGTCCATCGGTCTGAGGGTGATATACGGAGCTTCTAATCAGCCTGGTGCCCAACGAGGCGTGCAGATGCTCCAAAAAACAAGCAACAAACAGCGCACCTCGATCTGAGATGATGGTGTTTGGAACACCATGTGCGCATATAATTCTGGCGATATACAACTCCGCATATTGCCTTGCTCGATAATGGGTGTTCACCAGTATGAAATGAGCTGACTTTGTCAACCGGTCTACGATCACCCATATCGAGTCATGCTTTCGGTATGTGAGCGGTAATCCGATGATGAAATCCATACCCACATCCTCCCATTTCCATGCCGGTATCTTCAGAAGTTGTATCGGTCCGGCTTTCCGCATGTGATCAGCCTTGACCCGTCTAAACGTATCACACTCGGATACGTATTTAGCGATTTCCCTCTTCATCCTCGTCCACCAAATTTCTGTTTCAAATCTTGGTACATCTTCCAGGATGAATGGAAAATTTCAACAGGTGGGCTTCATCCCATATCTTTTTCCGGAGTTTCATATTGCGCGGAACCACTACACGGTCGTTAAACCATATCGTACCGTTCTCATCCTTCCAGAAACATTTCACCTCTCTGTTGTCTAGTCTTCTCCGTATATGAGACATAACTCTGTCTCTTCTTTGAGCCTCAACAATCTCTTCATGGATCGTTGGAATGAGCGCGAGATTATAAAGCGCGCCATACGGAATGACATGGAGACTTGGTTTTTCATCTTCCAATTGAGCAATTGCCAAGGTGTGAATGTGGGCTTTCCGACTAAGCGCGTCAGCAACACGTTGGCTTTACCTGGATGGTAGTGGATCTCAATTTCATAATCTTTGATGAGCTCCAACCATCTCCGTTGTCTCATATTCAGCTCCTTCTGCGTGAAGATATAATTCAGACTTTTATGGTCGGTGTAGAGGTGAACAAGATTACCATGTAGATAATGCCTCCACATCTTCAGCGCCAACATCACCGCAGCAAGCTCGAGATCGTGAGTTGGATAATGCTGCTCGTGGGGTTTCGCAGTTGACGAGACCCATAGGCGACTACACGCCCGTCTTGCATCAGAACGCAGCTGAGACCGATGCCGGATGCATCACAATATACATCAAATGGCTTCGTCATGTCCGGCTGAGCAAGAACTGGAGCTGTTGTGAGATGTTTCACCAAAGTTTTAAATGCAGCTTCACATGCTGCATTCCACATGTATTTAGTGCCCTTCTTCAGAAGCTCTGTCATTGGTTTAGCAATTTTTGAGAAGCTCGGAATAAACCTCCGATAATACCCCGCTAAACCTAGGAAACTTCGGATCTCATGGACGGATTTGGGAGATTCCCACTTCAGCACTTGTTTAATTTTTCTGGGGTCCACGGCAATGCCCTCTGCTGAAATAATATGGCCTAGGAAAGGCACTTGATCAATCCAGAACTCGCACTTGCTGAACTTGGCATATAACTTGTGCTCCCTTAACCGTTGTAGCACGATACGCAAATGTTCAGCGTGCTCTTCTTCAGATTTGGAGTAAACCAATATGTCGTCGACGAATACCACGACAAACTTGTCTAACTCCAGAATGACCACCAAATTCATCAAATACATGAAGTGTGCCGGAGCGTTGGCTAACCCAAATGACATGACGAGGAACTCATAGAGTCCGTATCTCGTCGAGAAAGCTGTCTTTGGTGTGTCCTCCGGTCGGATCTTGATTTGATGATACCCCGGCCGAAGATCCATCCTCGAAAATACTTTTGCACCCACAAGTTGATCAAACAAGATGGTGATGTGGGGCAAGGGATACGTGTTCTTTATCGTGAAAGCATTTAGAGGACGGTAATCAACACATAGCTGTAGTGTTTCGTCCTTCTTCTTAACGAACAGCGCAGAGCAACCCCAAGCTGAAGAACTTGGTCGTATGAAACCCTTGCTCATGAGTTCGTTTAGTTGCTCCTTCAACTCCGCTAGCTCGTTAGGTTCCATCTTGTAAGGCCTTCGTGAGATAGGTGTTATTCCCGGCACCAGTTCAATCTTGAACTCGACGTCTTGTTCGGGCGGCATGCTCGGTAAATCATCAGGAAACACGTCGGGATAATCACGTACCACCGGAATATCTTCAAGTTTAAGCGCTTCCGTGTGGTAGGCCTCTACCATATCTGGGTCTTCGCTGTCTAAAAACAGCGTGTGCTGTCCGTGAATCGGCGAGTCAATCTGGACAGTCCGGCTACCGATATTGAGAATGGCACCGTGACGATTTAACCAAGACATCCCCAATATTATGTCTATCTTCTGCCTATCCAAAATAATCAGCTATGTTGGGTATATCTTTCCGCCCAAACACAAAGCTGCTCAGGACACAATCTGATTAGCAGAGATATTTCCTCCCGGTGAACGTATAAGATAACTCGCTGTGGGAGTATTGGTGGATAATTGATGCTGATCCACACATGTTTTGCGGATAAAATTGTGGGTTGCACTGGAATAAAAGTATGAGCACGGGCACGTCTTTGAGAGTAAACATGCCCGTTAACACAAGTGCTCCCTCTGGGACATCCTCAATAGCAAGATGTTGCACACTCCCGGCTTGCAATGCTGTTATATTGACTTGAGCAGCTGGCGGCATACCACCTGATGATGATGGCTGTCTAGTGTTCAACAACTGCCCAGAACGGTGGCAATAAGAACACAGGTGTTTCCCCGGTTCTTCGTTGACTTGTGGTTGAGAAGTTGATGTACTTGGCTGCAGCAATGATGCCACAGGTATCATTCGTTGCTGCGGCAATGGTGTTGCTTCAAGACATGATTCTTGAGTAGGAAATCTGTACGGAGTTGATCTTACTGGCGCTTCCCATAGTTCGTCGGATGGTGTGTAATACACCACACGGTACTTACGAGGAACATCTGGTGTGTATTCTTGCACATCATCCCGGTCCCTCTTCTCTGCTTGACACTCAAGTGTCGCTTGTTCTTGCAGCAGAGCAGCACTGATCAACTCGGTGTAATTGCCTTGATTGAAATAAGCTAACTTATCTTTTAATATGGCACTCAGGCCATGGAAGAAGTAGTCACACCTCGCAGCTTTGCTTGTCGCATAAGCAGGAGCATATTGTGCCAAAAGGTTGAACTGTTTGACATAATCGAGGACAATCATGTCCCCCTGCTTCAAGTTCCTGAATTCCTGCTGCTGGGCCTTGATAAAACCCATAGGAATGTGACGAGCACGGAATGCTTCACAAAATTCCATCCATTCCACTTGATGGCCTTCTAGAACGGTGGCAAGATAAGCAAACCAACAATTTCCGGCTGCTCCATGGAGCTGTTGAGCTGCAAATAATGTCTTCTGATACTCATCGCACTCAAATACTCCAAACATGGACTTCATAACCCGAAGCCATTGATCAGCTTCCACTGGCTCGTTGGCTTCCGTGAAAATTGGCGGTTGTGTCGCCAAGAAGTCCAAATAGGCGTTCTGAGGTGAAACGGCCTGTTGTGTTCGTTGGAGTAAGCCCTGTTGTACCAAGGCTTGGAGTAGTCTTGTGTTCTCTTGACTTTACTCGACCATCTGAGCAATGACATCCACCCATGCCATTGATGGTGGTGCCCGTGGTGGAGTCGAGTCATCACCGTCTCGGCGAGAACCTTCAGCCCTACTCGGAGAATGAGTACACACCATACTGCAAAAGCATAATTTTAAGGGGAGTCAAAACTTGATCTCAGAATTATGTGAAAGTATGTAAAACATGAACATGCTTAAACTTTATGAAAGCATAACAAAATTTTATGTTTACACATCTTCCTAAAGCCAACATAAACAGTCCCCTATTCTGTACAGAACAGACCTTTCTGTACTTAATCCAGATTTTGATCTAGTTACCAGCATTTTCATAACTCAAGTTGAATACCAAAGTTAAAGTTAACTTCGGCATATTTCCAACGAGGACTCATATGCCCCTATATCATTTCTGTATCAAAAGTTATGATTGTTCAAAGTTGACAGAATTTCTGGATAAAATTTGCCAGCATCTCCTTTGTATGTGGCTGTTTTCATCACAGTTGTACATAAAAATGGAGTACAATTCTGAACAAACTATGAACTACAAAATAGTTGCAAATTTCATAACCATTGCAACGGTGAATCATATGACCCTTAGAGATTTTTCTATGTGAAGCCTGGGAATCGCAGTGGGTGGTGCCGTGCGATGCGGCACCCAACAGCATGCACGAAAAGACGATAAGAACATAACGGACCCATTTTGTTACTCAAGATAATTTCTTTTACAACATAATGTACACATGCAGCGGAAATTAAAATTTGCTGGACAAACTACTCACTCTCGACCCTAACTACGCCGAAGAGAAGTCGTTCAGCCCGTGAACACTTCCTACTAGCTTCACCAAAGAAAGGCAGCGGCTAGGTTTCCGATGAATTGAACAAACCATTAGGTTCATCGTCTCACCAAACAACCCTCTTCATAGCAGGCATCCTGCTACCTGCAAAAACAACTCAGAAGAAACCGTGAGCACTAAGGCTCAGCAAGACTTAACCGTCACTCCTAAACATGTAACTCTAAATGCAGGGGTAGTAAGATAGTAGGAACAGGAATTTGCAAAATGCAGCTTGACTAAACTTGATCCTTATATTCAGATTCTTATAGCCTTCATTTTAGTGGTCCTCACGCCTCACAACATCGGAAGTCCACAATCAAACAAGAAACGCTTATCCCGATGTTGCTAGCCTAAGGTGGAAATGAAATTTAGTTGGCTCTATATCTACTTCAGTCAAGGTTCCAATACAGTGATTAATCCACAAACAACAAGTTAAGAGACTTAGTTCCTCTTCTTACTAAGTCACGGCGCAGTGGGCAAGTATGCTCAATCCTCTTCCGCGAGTGACGGTGATTCGAATCAATAACAACCCGGAATACACGACACATACACCCGCCTCGAAAGACTCCCTCAAGAGCTCTTTCTTACGTTGTATGAAGCAACCTTTCACACAACACCCTGACATAAAAAGACGCTTCGCGCCGAGCAGGATGGTCCTCTACGCGGACACGTCGAAGTTGCCCGCTAAAGGATTTACACCTCCCGCCTTCTCAACGCCATTCCCACGCGAAGGATGAGTTTCTATATCACGGTCCATCGAGTTACATTGGTTTCATGGGTCCCATACCCCACTATATATCCGGTACAGCTCAATCTTGTCCAGCAGGGCCGCATACATAAGGTCCTTAACCGACACGGACGGGGCTACAACCAACCTCCACATTTGCCTTACCATCCCGGTCCAGGCCAAATGTGGTCTCAAGCATTGTCACACCCATCGCAGGTCGAGACCAACCTTGAGCGCTCCATCCTACAGGAACATCTCCGTACCCATCTCATTTTCATGAGGGTGCTCTTATCATTGACCTCTCGCGAGTAATTCCATTACTCGAACTTTTCTCGCGAGTAGCTTTTTACTACTCGACTTCTACCGAGCTAGCTACAACATTAGCCTAGCATCTACGACGAGGCAAAGCCTACACTAAACCTTCTAATCAGTGATGTAATAGTCATGCAAGTGGGTTTCAATCATCCTATACATAATGCACAATATCAAGTCTAATAAACATGAGGTGAAGTAAAGCAAAATTTAAAACGGTAACGACATGCAAACCGGGGCTTGCCTTGCTCAACGGTTTTGTTAGAAGCTAGGAGTTAGTCTTCCTCCGGAGAATCCGCCAAACTCGTCAAGAGATGGAGATCCTCGCTGCAGAGTCGAGTCCTCGTTGAACGTCGACGTCACGTGCTATTAAGATGATTTATGCACATGTATTCAAAAGCAATTTAGAAAATGATTCAAAGCTGTTGTACAAGTTAACTCACATATAAGAGAGGTAATCAAAAGCAAGGTTTCTGTTGTTGGATCTAAACCTTAGAGAAGATGAAAGCTAGGGTGAAAAGAGATACAAGTAATCACCATGTGATTAAGTCCATTATATGAACACTTAAACCTAAAAGATGGTAGCTCAAGTTATAAAGGTCAAATGAAGCTGAGAATTTAAGCACAGCCTATATGGAAGGTATTTAGGCAGTGTGCAAAAATTGAGATCATGAAATGACTCAAGGTGATCGCAATAATTCCTTATGTGGTTTTCACTAATCTGCCTTTACCCCCTAGGTATTGAGCTTTCCTATGCTGCAAAGTAGACTTTTTGTGAAGTAAACAATGTCTTGGGTCCATAGGAATTGGTTTTACTATTTTTGGAGCTTCCTACATGAAGATATGTATTTTACAAGGATTGGGGAAAAGCTGAAAATGTCTCTGTTTATTTTCCCATTTTTCAGAGACATAAGGAATGAACACATCATTTGATCAAGCAAATTATGTCCAATGCCTCTGAAATTTTTAATGGAGTTCAAGGAATTTTGTAAGAAAGTCCTGTCCAAATTTGGGAATTTTCCAATAAACCGAACTCCTGTAAAAATTCATACAACATTTTATTTAAATGAATTAATGAGCCAAATCCAGGGATTTTCATAAACATTAGGCTGCATCCATGGATAGTACTCTTTGAGAGGAATCCAACAATATTTGTTTCACAATTTTTGGACGCTCCTACACAATGTTATGGCTCTCCAAAGTTTGAACTAAAGTGGGAAAATCTGGAAAATGTTTAAATGCCGACAGGGCAGTGACTCGTGCCAAACAGGGCAGTGGCGGCCCCCTCCGGCGAGGTCACCAGAAAAGCACTTCCCAGCCACCTCTGCTGGCCGCCCCCCCATATTTCCCCACGCTGAACACGTTGGTGAGGTCGTCGGTGGCTGAAACTCGCCGGAAAACAGGGCGCACCGGCCACAGCAAACCCTAGGGCTCCGGCGAGGTCTTGAACGGTGAATTCTCCACCAAATGGTCGGTTCTTGGGCTCTACAATACCATGGGATCATGTAGAAGACCGGCACGAGGTCTAGACAAGCTGGAGAGGGCTCTAAACCTATCGGCACCGTGCGCCCGATAGTGTCCAGCGGTATACCCTCTAAAAGAGCTCGAATTGCTCACTCTACACTCAATTTCTTGGTCTAAAATCGATGGAGGAGGTGTGCTAGGCAGTTAACATCCTGTGTGTGAAGTTTGAGACCCAATAAACACGATTTGAGGATGAATTTTACAATTCCTTACCTCAAGGTCCGTTTCTGCCGCCCGGGAGAAAAACTTGAAATTCTCCCTCTGTGATCAATGGCTGGGGCTGAGCTTTGGAGGTGAGCAACTAGACTTGTTGGTGCACAGATGGGGTGGCTTGCTTGGGCCTGATCCCTTCTGGTTTGGGCTGTCCACGGCGTCCAGTTTCGGTTCCTTGAGTTTGAACTCGGGAGCAGAGGAAACCTCGCTGTTTCTAGGCGCCGGCGAGCTCTGGACGGAGGAGGGAAGGTGCTAACCGACTAGAGCACTCATGGGCGAAGGTTTTTGCTGTGGGAAGCTGGGGCAAAGGGAGCTGGGTTGCTTGGGCGATCAGAGGAACAGAGAAGCGGCTGCTGTTTTTCTTCTCGGGAGCAAACGCACGGGAACGAGGCAGCACGGGGAGGAAGCAAAGTAGGTCTGTTGCACTCGCTGTGGGGAGGATCAGATTGAGCAGAAACGAGGGAAGCAGGAGGTGGCGCTAAAAATTACTTCGCCGGACGTCGGTGTGCTGTCGCGTGCGCGCCACCGAGAGAAACAGAGGCGGTTCACTGCACCGGGTCTATGACATGTGGGTCCGGCCCCTTTTATTTGATTTCCCCACTGTGCTTTGAGATTTCCACGCAACGTTGCCTAATTATCACCAAATTTGGAGGATAGGCCAAACATAATGTGAGGAATTTGAATATGAAATCTGATTTTAAAATTTAGCATATTTGTTTCAGTTTCCAAATTCAAATTTGAATTTGAATGTGCTCACAAATATTCCTTCGAATTAATTGGTATACGGGCTCCAAAAATATCCAAACTAGGATCATGAGCTTATTGATACATGGAGAATGCAGCGGTGTATTCATTTGCAAGTATTTGTCAATGTGAATATGAATCCTTTTAAAAGGTTCAAAATTGTGTTTAAATTTCCTCCACTCTCCTCATAGAGAAGGTGCACATGAGTTAGAGTTTTGGGAGCGAAATTCTTTCCCCTAGGTTAACATGTGTTGAGCGTGGGCTAGAGGAAATTTTTTAACTCCCTCACATGTCCATTTGTGTGTTCATCATTTCATGTGACACAATTATAGCCTTTCTTCGCCTTAACTTTGTTTCATAAGTTGAAATCAAGCCTTACAATAGTTAGGGCTGTTACATTCTACAGAATGTTATGGCTAATTTACAGAAACATCCAGAGAGGTTTGTAGCTGTCCTGTTCTCGGAACAGTTTGCATTCATCTGGACATTCAACCAAGTTGGCGTCTGATTTTCTTCTGGAGTTCTACAGAAAAGTTGTAGAGCACTTAAAAACCTTTCCAAAACTGTATCATACACCTCCGTTGGGTCAAGCTACTCAGAGTTATGCTCTGTCAAAATCAAGCCAAACTTCTGCCAGAACAGAGCACTCTGTTTTTGAGATCAAAAGAAGTCTAACAAGTCTCTTCTATGAAGCTTAGTCCAAATGAAGAGCTCAGTAACTAATATGTGCTTTCCAACATCCATTGTTTGTTTGAAAGTTAGTCATGAATAATTTCTTCGTAGTAAAGAAGACTATCCAGTGTAGTACGGTGGTGATGCACCGTAAGATATATGACGGTACTACGTTGCCTCACAAAAGAAAAGTCTAACCGGATTACACCAGCATATACGTATTCTTAGGTGGCACTAAAACGGTCACTCGCAAACATGTTCTACACGCACTAAAATTTTCGTGGTTAGTACCTACATAAAACACACCCAATCATCAGGATCGGCTGCACAACGAACCCGGTCCCAATACAGTTTGTACACCCGTCCGTCATCACTCACGCAGGTGTTCTCAAGCCAAACACGCCTTGAGCTACGTGTTCACATTACTGACCATGTGACAGGGTCTCCCATACTTTCCCAAAGCACGCCAGGGACGGGCGTTGCTCGAATACCCCGAACGACATGAAGAATCGTAGAGGATACTAAAGCAGGTCAGGTTACCTGCCACCTGTGGGGCTCCACCCTTCAGCTTGTGAGCACTGGTGGACAGCGTACGTGCACCCCCAAGACATAGAACGTCCCTAGACGCACGATTTTCCGACATAACAAATAGGTTAGATTGCCACCTTCATAATATGCTAATATGGTAGTCCTTATGTGGGCCTAATACTGTTATCTCACCGTACCATAAGTTTTTAACGTAATATGATGCTCAATCCGTGCACTATCCCCAATGCACCTCTGATACCACGCTGACAGGGACCCGCCGCCACACGACTCCCGAACAGGACCTCGTTGGGTGGTGCCGTGATATGCGGCACCCAACAGCACACGGGTCGAAGAAACACATCACATTACATAAATAGTTTGCGGAAGCGTACAAGAGTATTTTACAAATACTTATATTAAAGTAAGCTACAGCGGAAGACTATAACTCTCACGACTCATTTCTAGACTAGCAACAAAGAAACAGTCCAGCCTGCGGACGTTCTTACTAGCAACACGAAGACAAACCGCAGTGGCGAGGATGCTCTTTGAGTAAACACTCGGAGGTTCCCGAGTCTCATTGGCATCCCTTCATAAGCATGAAGTCAATCCTGCAAAACAACTCGGATAGCTTCCGTGAGCATAACGGTCAGCAAGACTTAACCGTCACCCTAGCCATGAAACTCTACATGAGGTTATGAACCTAAAGTAGGAAGGCATAAAGCATAATTAAACTCGCCTAAAAGTGAATCCTTACTTTCAGGTGTTATTTGCAGCATTTTATGTAACCTTGGGCACGCCACATCGGGAGTCCACAATCAAACAAGAAACGCTTTCCCCCGATGTAATATGCTCACGGCATAAAAGAATCGAGTTTGCCCTAGCTATTCATCAATGATACATTACAAGGACAGTATGAACTTCAACAAATGTGATTAGTTCCTTTCTCATGCAAGTTCTTACTACGTCACGACTCTGAGAACAAGTATGCTTGGTCCATCCCGCGAGCGATGGTGATTCGAATCAATAACACCCGGACTACACGACACGTACGCCGGTACTCGACGTTGCCTACATCAACCATCACTGACGTCGTACGTGGCAGCCTTTCCCCCATTTCACCCCCGTTGAATCAATCAAGTCGCCCCGTACAGTAGCAACTCTCATGGTGCACCTACCAACATGAGATGTCATGAGAATGTTACCCACTTGCACACCGGCCGTCCGCCTGAGGCGACCTGAAAAGGCTCAACGATAGCTTCCGAGGTACATCGGTTTACTGGGTCCCATATATCCAGCATGAGTCCGGTACACAACTCAAAGTTGTTCAACAGGGCCGCATACGGATTGGTCCTTGACCGATACGGACAGGACTATAGCACCCATGCCCCTATGTCCTGTTGCCCCTACAACCTTCCGGTCTCAACTTTAACTTGCTAATTTCAATTATGAACCAATCCCGTATGCCCCTGTTGTTCCTGAACATGCGAGTAGCATCTCACCATTCGACTTCTACCGAACCTTTCTTAAGCATGGCAGTTCTATATGATGTAAAGACATCTACCAATTACTCCATGGGTTTTTTTGGTCATGCAAGAGGAGTATCAAACAACTAGACCTAATGCACATTTCATATCTTAACCAAAAGTGAATACAAAGTAAAAACTTAAAAGCTGTTAAATGCAAACCGGAGCTTGCTTGTTATGCAGGGTAAACGTATATAATCAGTTAGTGATCTTGGTTGATCAAACCTTGATTATCCGGAGTATGATCCACTTCAATGAATCGCTCCTTTGAATCCCCTTTGTCGTGAATCCTAATGAAATGTATATGCACAATTTTATAGAATGAAATGGAACAAAGTTACTACTTAATTTCTTAGGAACAGAGGTTTTCTGGAAAATCCAAGAATGGCTTGGTTTGCCTCTGTTGTGCAAAGAAACAGGAATGACTAACTTGACCCTTAATGTTTTAGCTATACACTAACTACTTTCCCTAATGAACATAAGATATGAGCTGAATAGAATTGAATGCAACTGAAGAACAAGAACTCCAATGGCCTCAAAACTATTACAGCAGGTTCTATACTACCTAGGTATTTAGCTTGCCAAATTGCAGCTAATGTGGAGCAAATAGTGTTCTCCATAATTCTCACAATGTCTCTTATGTATTTCCACATATACATAAGTATGGAGAATAAGAACATGGAGTTCTAATGCTCAACTTAAGCTGATAATTTAAATGTGAGTTCCTGGTCACATGTATGTAATTTGGTCCAAAATTTAGACCTTTTACTTGAGTAGTTCCTCCAGAACAATTCTTTATACATTTCTACTTACAAGAATTAATTCTGAAGTACTGTGCATTTTCATGCCCAATTAAGTGAACTACAATTTCAAGTATGTCTTAGAGAGTCTGCCTTATATTTCCTACAATTTTTTGAGCTATGGATTGCGCAGAATAGATTTTATAAGGGGGAAACATTTATTTGAAAATGTTTCTGGACTCTTATGAACACAACAGATTGTATTTATCAAATTCCTACTCAAATTGTCCTCGAATGAGCTGAAAAGTTGCTAGGATGTCAACACTATGATAAAGAATATTCTGGCAAAATTTGAGGATTTTTGGATAAACCAAACTCCGTCAATAATTCTTTTTCAGAAAATTTGCAAAGAATTTTCCAGAATTATATATTGACTTTCATACAAATCTGAGTTCATATTTGGATAGAACTATGAAAAATGAATCCAACCCAAATAGAATCACTCAGTTTGGAGGTTTCTACAAAGAGCTATGATTTTCCAAAGTTGGAAGCCGCTCTGGAATTGTTTTGCTACTGAAAATCCCGCTGGACCCACTGTTTTAAATTCAGCCACTCAGAATTCAGCCACACCGGGTTCACAGGATTTTCGCGCGCCCACACACCGGATCCGGGCCACAGCTGATCACAAATTTAATTGTCACAGTCGCTGACAGCCGGGCCCGGGCCCTTCTTCTACCTCCCGCCGTTTTCCTCGCGCGCGCGCCGACTGCCCTCGCCGGAGCAAACTGATGCTCACCGGATCGCCGCTGCCGGCCATCCCCCGAGCTAAAACTCGCCGCCCGGGCATTATTGAGGCCGGGGAACACGACCGTGAGGTTTCCTGGGGCTGCCGATGCTCGGAACACTGTAAAATTCCCAAAAAGTGGTAGCAAGAATTTTCAGCTCATATACACTTAGGAAAAAATGAGGGGAATTAAAACTTTGAATTATAACGGTGTAGGTTCAAAGTGAGGATTTAGACTTCCCAAAAACTTACAAACATGGAGATCTAAATGCATAACTTGGATCTCCATATTCCAAATATTCCACCTTCCAAATTTCAGCTCATTTCGAGGAGTTTTAATATTTGTTTGGGAATTTAAAGAGGAAGCCCTCTAATCTGAATTTCAAATTCAGTTTCAAATCCCAATTTCCTCAGTTTGCAAATTTGGTTCCACAAATGTGATCTCCACATTTGAATTAGCAGCCATGCCAAAAATCAGAAACTTTGGGCTTGGTTTGCTAGGTTTTTGGAGCAATGCAAAAAGGAACATTCAAATTCTATTTCAAATTCAAATGACCAAACACAATTCAAACTTCACACCAGAATTCAAATCATTTGAATTCAGCAAGTTTAAACCATGACTTGGTGTGAAAGTATAGCCTCAAATGGTGAGTAGCTGGGAGAGAAATATCAGTGAAAAATTTGATTAAAAAGTAGGAAGTGGGACCCAGGGGTCAGCCTCACAAAGGGGCTGCCGCCTCTGCCGACTTCGGTCGAACAGCGAGAGCTCGATAGCTCCCGCTGGCAACCTGTTCCCGAGGAGCAACGCGCCACCTCCTGATTCTTCCGGCTATATGATCATCCATCCGTGCCACAGCAGCAGCACATTTTCCCTTGCCCTCTCGGTACTCAACCGACGTGCTTCCCAGCCCTCTGCTCGAGCGCACGAGCAAAACCACCGAGCTCCACTGATCGGCTCGGGTTCCCGCTGTTGATCGTCTTCCGGCGACACCAGCACCTAGATGAGCCATCCGCCAGCTCCGCCAGAGCCTCCAAGACGTTTTCCACCGGTCCTTGGCCCGTGGCTGACCGTCTACACCGGCGCCGAGCTGTTCTGCTCTGATAAAAGAGCACGACGCCGCCGCCTTGGTTCCACGTCTCCCGGCCGACTCCGACCTCCTCAGCACAAGGAAAACCACCCAGAGGTGTGTCATGGAGTCTAGTTTCTCACACCGACGTTCTTTTGTACTTTACCACCACCGGTTAGCCAGAATTTGGAGATTTCCAACGGTGCACGTGGATGACCGATCGAGACAACTTCGGAAAATTCTTCACACACGTTGGATCATCGGGTCTCCGGCCTTAGACACAGCTACTAGATCCCCTAGCACCCTCCCACGCTGAAGCATGACGCATATAACCTTTTATACAACCCTAGCGACGAGAATCGGTCGCCGCCAGCTGAAACGGCTCGGTTCACCGTCGAGCTCCTATTTGCAGGCGTTTTCAGCTCCGGCTAGGGGTACCATCATGTTATACGTGCTCCAGGGATGGTGTATGGCCCCTTGGATCATCGGTTAAGGCTTGGGACGTGCGGTTCATCGACGGCGCCGCGCCACCGAGCCGCCTCGCCGTCGCCGATGAGTTTCCCGGCGTTTTCATAACCCGAAACCTTGCCGGGCTGCTTGGCTGTGATCCGAGGGTGGTGTAGCACGAAACCGTAGAGAGAATGGTGGAGAAACGGGTGAGAAAATGGTGCGCCATCGTCGAGTTCGGCGTGCGCGTGCGGGGCCTGTCGAGAAGTGGAAGAAGCATCTGACCAGTGGGCCCCCCTTGAGTCTCTGTGTAGATTTTAAACAGAAAGTTATTCAAGTTTGAAAAATCCATAACTTTGTGTAGGAAACTCCAAAAAGGGTGAGACCAATTTTGTTGGAATCCTCATGAGGAGTACTTCACAGATGAACAAATTGCTTGCTATGAAAATGCCCAGTAATTTCTGTAGAATTGTTTTTATTAAATCGTTGGAGATTTATTACAGGAGCAATTATTTATGAAAAATTCCAAAATTTGGGCATCTAATCTTTTTCATAGTTACTGAGGAGTAAATTTGATAGGGTAAATTGCCTTTCCAAAGTTCAGCCCTTATTTGGAATTCAAATTTAAACAGAAACTTTTTCAGAACATCTATCCAACTTGATAATTCATATCTCTCTGTTGGTAGCTCCAAAAATGGTGAAACAAATTTTGTTAGAACCATTGAGACTTACCCTAATCAGATCTTCCACTTTTAGCTATGTCAAAACTCCTGATTTGGGCTCAAAATTCAGAGAAGCCTTGTACTTGTAGGAATTTTGGAGACTACATTGTGCAATGACATTTCTCCAAATTTTGCTCAAATCATCCTTAGAGAGTCTAGTATCCACTGTAAAAATCCCAAAGCCAATTAAGGAACATAAATAGCAGTAGCTATGAATAGAAGTCCTTAATACTTATACACATATTTTGCTACATTTCATTTAGTGACCGAAGTTGAGGACGCACCGGAGCCCTTGGACGTCCTCCCACCAGAAGCTGATTTCCCATATAACTCGCAACCAGGCAAGCCCCGGTTTGCATTTAAGTACTTCTGCAAATTCTTTATTTGTATCACTTATGTCTAGGGTGAATGCTAGCATTAGAGTTAGGGTGATTGAAACCCCACTTGCATAACCTTTTAAATCCTATGAAGGGTTGGGTAGCTTACAGACCTGACGAGTAGACAGGCCCTGCTAATATGCTTAGGATCTCGGTAGAAGTCGAGTATTTGGAATCTACTCGCGAGGTAAGATTTTATCACACGGTTTGGTCAGAATAGAAAATGGCTTAAGAGTGGAGAAAATGAGACCCAGTAGGGGGATAGGAAGCAGTGAGCGGAGGTCTCACGTGCGTAGCCCTGTTGGTGTCGATTGAGGACCGAGTCGTGTGCGGGCCTGCTGAACAAGTATCGAACAGTACCGGATGACATACTGACAAAAGCAGGAAACCGATGTAAATGGTTAACCTGGGTGCCGAGGCTTACCCAACCGTAAGTAGGAGTGGGTTGAGGGTAGCAAGGTGTAAATCTTCTGGTGGGCACAGTCACGCTCCACGCGGGGACCTCCTGCCCGTTACGGATGGACCGGTTCGGCCTCTTGGTTGCCTTTGAAAGGTTGTTGCATACAACAGAGTAGGAAGGGGTGTGGAATCACGCTTCTGAAAGTGGGTATATGCAATGTGTTGTCCAGGTGTCTCCTGATTGCAATCACCGTCCCTCGCTATTATTTAAGTACCGCCTGTTCACTGTTCTGTGACGTAGTAAGAAGAACAATAAGCCAGATGAATCATAATATGCTGTGATGAATTTTTAATGTTTTGAAACCATGTTTGCTGTAGATGAAGAGCTAATTAAGTTTATCTTCCACTTTGGGCATCACCACATCGGAGGAAAGCGTTTCTTGCTTGATTGTGGACTTCCGATGTGAGGGCTGCCTAAAGCTCATTAAACTGTTGCTATAAAACTGAAATTAAGGATCAACATGTAGGCGTGTCTTTATTGCAAAGTCCTTGTCCTATATTATACCTCCTGGCATGTAGAGTTCCATGACTAGGGTGTCGGTAAAGTCTTGCTGAGTCATCGTGCTCACGGTTGCAATATTTGAGCTGTATGTAAGTGAGAGCTATGAGGAGGGGTCCGAGGATGAGGTGATGCCCCCGTCGGGGTACACGGACGAGCTGGAGCCCTGCACGCCGCCGTGATCTCCGGTTCCATGCTGCTAGTGTGTAGCGTCCCCGGGTTGGACGGCTGCACTTTTGCATAGATAGGAGTAGAGAGTAGCTATGTATATACTTCCGCTCTATAGTTAAGCTTTTGTATAAAGACTTCCCCTGTTTTATATCAAATAAAAGTTTGTATGTTGTTCTTTAATATTTTCATGTGTGCTGTTGGGTGCCGCATCGCACGCCACCACCCTCTGCAATCCTGGAGTGGGTGAACCACGGGGTGGTCCCCACAGTCATGGTATCAGAGCCGCAGTGGGAATAGCACGCTCGAAAAGAGCCTATTTTGAAAACTTAGAAGTAGTCGAGTGAGAATTAGTCGTTATGCCCACATAAGGTCTATGATAGTAGTAGATATTATGGTGGAAATGCTAACATATTTGTTATACATTCTGTAATGACGCTCCGACATCAGGTAAGAGGTAGCAGACGCCACCACAGGCGGATCAATTGCGGTAGCTCGCCATACGAGCAATTGTGTGGAAGGATATACCGTGGCTTGCCACAGTAGTGAATATGAGTCTCTGAACCTCTTCATGGTTCTGAGAGCATATGAAAATGCTGTTCTCCAGCGTGCTTTAGGAAAAAGTGAGAATACCCCATCGTGTGGTAAGCAACACGATAGTATGCAACTCTTGAACGTTCAATGTTCAAAGGGCCATACGCAGCGCTCGTCATCAGCGTGCCTCAACGGTCATGAAGCAGTAGGTGGTATCCATTCAGTTGATAAAATTCCCAACCGTGACGATCCGTTCGCGCTCTACTCAGGTTCCCCATCGTGTGGTGTGAAAACACGACCATGTACCTTGAGACGTGGCTTGACTCAAGGATGATCCGTATGGCAATGATACGGACCGTATGTTTTTATTATGATATGGAAATGCCTGAAATGTCAAAAACCTTTGTGTGCACCATTATTGTGTGTTCTTATGCAGGTACATTAACCACGTTAGTGCATTACGTGTAGAAACCGTTTGTGAGTGACGTTCTTAGTTCCACCATTTGACACGTATATGCAGGAATAGCGATTCAGGATTTTTCTTTGGTGAAGAAATGTAGTACCGAGACTGCATAAAAGGATATTTTTCAAATAAAAGAGTCAAAATGAAGTTTAGGATTCCATTTAGGGGTTAGTAAACTCCTATATTGAATTAGAAGTCAATTGGGGTGTAGATTCATTTCCAATGACTTAGGAACAACTTCCCCTGTTTCCGGCAGAAACTTTGCTGAACTTAAACAGGGCATAACTTAAGATTGGTCGAACCAATGGAGGTGTGGGATACCATTCTGGAAAGGTTTTGAAGTACTCTACAAATTTGCTGTAGAGCTCCAGAAAAAATCTCCCTCCAAAGGGGTAAAAATCTCAGATGAGTAGGTACTGTGAAGAAACAGGGCAGACCAAAATGCTCTCCGGAATTTTCTGTATTTCGACCACAACTTTTTGTAGAAAAATTTCTAAGGGTCAAGTAAGACACCTTTGGAAACTACTGGAAATGTACTACAACTTTGTAGTTCAGTGTTTCCCAAGATTGAGGACAGAATTAGTTGGAATTTTTGGAATAAAACAGCCACTTGTAAAGGAGGTGCTGTCAAAATTCCTAATAAAATTCTGTCAACTTTTAGAAATCATAACTCACAAAATAGAAAGGATATAGAGGCAAATAAATACACTCTGGATTCCTTGTTGAGTCTACTACAACTTTGTTGTTGAACTTTAGTCCAGATTCTGCCTCCAAGGTGGCCAAAACAGTTAAATTCTTCCAACCAGTCTGCTGGGCCAGAAAATGGACAGAACACCATGTTGAAGTGTTTCAACCAAAACACTTAGTTTCACAATTCGACGTCCAGAGGCTGTTATAAAACAGAGAGTTGGAGTCGAAAACTTTATGCATTTAACATATCACTTCGAGTTAGGACATGTTTGGGTCCAGTACAATAGCGAGGAATTACGCATGCTAACACACTTAACATCCCGTGGCGACCCATGATGGTCGAAATGGACTTTTAATCCCTAAATTTCATTACTTTGGAACCTGATCTTATGACATGGTCCAGGGATGTATATGTTGTATAAAGTTTATACTTTATCCATATGTGTCATTGTATGCGCATTATTTATTCCATTCTCGCAACACTATTGTATAGATTGGATGAGCTAAACCAACATGTGCTGATCATTTGAATGGTATGAATGCAGAATGGTGCGTACGCGGTTCACGCAAGAGGAGGGAGGTCCGAGTCAGGTTCGTAGTGACGAGTCTCCACCTCCGGAGCAAACCACGATGCAGCAGCAACCACCTCCTCCACCGCCAGAACTTCCAAGGAATCTTGCGGAGGTTCTCGCCGCAGTGCTCGGCTCGCGCGACGAGCAAACGAGTTGCTGCGGATGATAGTTCAGAAGAATGCGTCCCGTCCAGGAGGACGCCAAGAAAATTGGCAACGCCAGCCCCAATAAAGTTCTTATTCAGAATTCCTGGCGACCCATCCACCGGTCTTCATGGAGGCGGAAGAGCCTTTGGAGGCGGACAGCTTTATCCGCACTCTGGAAGCGAAATTCGGGCTTCTACGATGCACCGAACACCAGAAGGCGTTGTATGCAGCGCAGAAGCTTCAAGGAGAAGCCGGTACCTGGTGGGCGAACTACACCGCCTCCTTACCGGCTGGCCATGCCGTCACATGGACGGAGTTCCAGGAGGCGTTCCGCGCCTATCACATACCTCCCGGTGTTATGGAAAGGAAGCTCCAGGAGTTCCTGGTGCTACGACAAGGCGAGAGGAGTGCTCATGAGTACTCTCGGTTCATTACAGGATTCCCGTCAGCATACGATGGCTAAAACCATCGTATATAAAGTTGAAGCCATCGTATATAACCTATATACGACGGCAGCTGGTTATATACTACGGTTTGTGGCCGTCGTATATATTTTGTCGTATATATAGTTATATATGATGGCACCGTCGTATATAACAGTATATATACGACGGCCACTTATATACAACGGCCCGTTTCGTAGACTTGGCCCAGTGGGCCGGGGCCTTTATATACGATGGCTGGGCTCTGGCTGTCGTATATAAGAGCTTATATACGACAGCGGCTGGGCCCTGGCTGTCGTATATAAGGGCTTATATACGACAGCCTGGGCCCAGCCGTCGTATATAATTTAGGCTTATTTACGACGGCCCTGTATAGCGACCGTTGTATATAAACTATACAGGCCATCGTATATAAGATTTTCCATTTTTTTTAAAAAAAATAGAAAATGGCTAACCTGGCTCGATGGCCAGCTATAAATCCAAATCAATAGACAACAACAAAACAGTTTGATATATAAAATCACAACAAAGTGCAATAGTACACATCGACAATCACGAAGTCTGACATCCACACAATCAAAAACAAAATCACAAATCTATTGATTACTAGCCCCTCCACTACCTCCGGGAGCGAAGCAGTCATCCTGCCGTGGCGAACCTGGTGCCCTTAGCTGTGGCGATGGAGTCTGAGCCTCCGTCCATGATCCCTGCGAAACATAGTGACATAAAGTTTATAATCCTTTTTCTAGGTTCATTAGTATTCTTAGCGGTTGGGGCTTCCACTTAATGTCATTTGGCTGCCACAACGGTATCTGGATTTGCTGCCCTTGCTGTCGAGCTAGCGCCTGTCATTTCAAACATTACAATTTACAAAACCAATTGAAATGCAATGTAATTAAAGTATAATTGTATATTTCTTACTTCCATTGCCGCTTGCATCTGTGTCATATATGACGCATGGTACGCCATGGCAGCCCTGATGTTCTCTCGCTCTCTCGCCAAGGCCTCCTCTTGCCGAGCCAAGCTCTCCCGAAGCGCCATGACTTCGAGATCTCTCTCGGTGACACGGCGGCTGGAGGAGCCTGCGCCAGCAGCCGAAGACTGTGAGGAGCTGCCGCTCGCCGGTCGTGCCTCCCTAGAGTTGACGACTCCAGAGAATATGGCAAGCCTACAAAAAAAACGAATCAATTCAAGGTAAAATTAAATAATCTTGAATTGAAAACAATTAAAGTAAATGAATTCACCTTCCGTGTGCTTTTCCACCTCCGCTTGCATACGCGGCTTGAGGGTCGATATTGGGGGAGTTTTCCCAATCGAACCCTTCGCCGTGTATCCTTACAGCCTCTTGCCCATACCTAGTCTGAAAAACAATGAAATAGTGTATGTTCAACAACATATATAGTGTCAAATAATTTGAGAGGTCATCAAACTTACCAGGCGCTCCGTTGCGTACTGACTACACTGGTCCGGCTGAGAAGGGTCAGCGTGGCCTCTCCTATTGACCGCAGTAGCACTCGGTCGCACGCCGGTCTCCTTTTCCTGTGAACATATGTTAGTACGAACAATACTACATTATGAATATAATAAAAACTACCAAGAAACTTACCATCCATTTAGCCATTCGCACAAAACCATGGACGCCCATACCGTGCTTCCCTGAGCTTTATCTGGCATCTCGAGCCTTCTTGGACTTAGCGATGAACTCATCACTAGCCCAATACCTGCAAAGGGCACGGTAATCTTCAGTTCGTCCCTGTAACCAAGGGACACTAACCTGCATACATGCGTAGTTCATTAGATGTTACTTAGCAAAATTAATGTGAACAATTTAAAGATTACGCAACTTACCTCTGCGTATTGCTCCTCCGTCAAGTACGTGTCGGAGGCGTCTCTGAACGACCCAACCTCGTGGTCATGGAGCTTTAAGTAGTCGTTAACTACTTGACTCCGAGCGTTCGAAAGCATTTTCATAACAAGCTTCCGAGCGTTCACTTCGAACACGGAGCGGGCGTGATCCATCTGCTCAGCCGGGTCCTCAAGGCGGTACCGGAGCTGTAGGAAGCCAACACAGTTCGAAATATACGCACATTAATATTTGAAGGAACATAAAGAATTGAAACTTCAAATATTTATGAAAGTTACTTACCCAAAAATCTGCCCGCACGACTCCCTGTAGGTTGTCGTTCTCCGGGTGAGGAACGCGCGCATAGTCGTCCCACGACGTTGCTGCACGTCCATCGATCGCACCGGGGTAGTGCAGACGCACTAAATTCCCGATGCAACCGTTCACCGTCATTTGGTGTTTCTGCCCGTCGTACGAGAGGTCCTCCCAAGAACTAAAAAGACGTTTGTTAAGTCATTAAGTAAGATCATAGTCTTTGAGAATAAATAGAAATGAATACTTTATTAATGTGTTACCTGTCTCCAACCGGACGAATAATTACTGGCTCTCTAGGAATCGGTGGAGGACCAACAAAGTTACTCCTCCTCGTACGTCTCCTCCGCTGCGGCACCACGTCTGGTGACCCAGAAGGCTGGTCACCGGACGTGTCCTCGGGCTGGGTTCCCTCGGGCTCGCTGGGCAGACTACCCTAGGGGTGGCTGCCAGAGGCCTGGCTACCAGAGGGCTCGCTCCCCGAGGGCACGCTGCGCTGCATACCCGTCTCTTGAGGTGCCGCTCCGGCCTCGGACTCATAGTCCGAATCAGACTACAATGGTAAAGTAAGTAAGTTAAATTGAAAAAGTGATTTTATTAATTTTGTGCATTGTAGATTTACCTCTGTACGCTGCAAACTGACAACCCTGTCCCGCAACTCTGGACACGCACTTAACAGCTCAGTGCGTCTGCTCCCGCTGTAAGTGGAACCGTAGAAGTAGTCGTCTCTCTCCTGTGAGGGAAGGAAACCCCTCACACTCGGCGCCTTCTTCCCCTTCGAACCCTTTGAACCCTTGCTTGACAACATCCTAATCAGTTTAAAAAAACATTACTCATAATCAGTTTCAAAAGTATATGTAAGCGATAATTAATGTCACTTTCATTTAAAAGAACATTACTCGTAATCAGTTTCAAAATTCATCAACATCATGATCATCAACATCACGATCATCAACATCGCGATCTGTCATCGTGAGCTGTTTACGTTTCCGCTTTCACATTGTAGATGTCTCTACATCTGCAACGTCTCCTACTAAGTTATCGAGTCCTGCACCAGGCTCGACGATAAAAGAGTCTGGCAACTCTTCGTCTTGGTAAACTTTTTCAGTGTCTCCACTATCATGATAACCATCATCTTGAGGAGTATACAAGCGCTCACGAGGATTCACTTTATATACCACCCACCAAGTGCAAAGCTTCTTACATGGATAAGGTAGATAATACACTTGTTCCACTTGATGTGCAAGAACATATGTATCTAAACCTCGTAAGCGTTCGTTGTGATTCACTTCCACCATGCCAAATTGATTTTCTCGAGTTCCATGATTGTTATCAAACCAATCAAAATCAAAGAACACCACTCGAAGTTCTTTATTGCTAGCAAAAGTAAATTCCCGAATTTTGTTAATGCTTCCATAGTAATTGGTTTCTTTCCCTTGTGAGTCGATTGCTCTCGTCACAACTCCGCAATTTGATGTTGCTGCGAGAGGACGAAGAGTTTCGAATTGAGTTGTACGGAATTGGAAGCCATTTACGTCATATCAACCATAACTTCTAACTTTCACTAATCCATAAGATAGTTATCGTAAATCTTGATGGATGTCGGTGTTCGCTAATACATAAGCTCGAAACCAGGATAAGAAATTAGGCCCTCCATTAATTCCAGCCCGTCGCATCATTTCTACTTGCTTTCTCGTTGGTTGATGCTTATGTTTCCAGTTTTGGTTGTGGAACTCACTGTACACACAAAACATATGTGATCGACATTAGCTTACATGTATTGGTAAATACAATAATCATCATAAATGTAAGAAAAACACTTACTCGAAATATTTCTCCATGCCATCGATATTAGCATACATGTAGAGTAAAGCAGCAGTCCTTTCTCCTTCAGTAAAATCGTATGTCGTGCTGCTGCCAACAGTAGTTCCACTCGATTCAAAAATAGAGATATCACTAACTGGTGGTTCGTCATCTACATTGTATCACATTGCCGAAGTATTGACATTGTTTTCCTCTACAAACTATAAACTAGAAAAGTAACCTACTTCCTTTAGAGTAAATGCTTCGGCAATGCACCCTTCAACCCTTGCTCTGTTGCCAACCGTAGTTTTCAAATATCTCAATGCTCTTTCAATATGGTACATCCATCTATATTGCACAGGACCACCAACTTTTGCTTCGAATGGAAGATGTATAAGAAGATGCTGCATTGGATTGAAGAAACAAGGAGGAAATATTTTTTCCATCTTACATAAAAGTACAGGTATCTCCTTCTCTAACTTCTCCATCATGTCTTTCGTTATTTCTTTGGCACATAACTGCCTATAGAATAATGAGAGCTCAGCTAACACCTTCCACACCGCATCATCCAGATATCCCCGAAACATAACATGTAAGAGTCTTTCCATTATTATATGATAGTCATGACTCTTCAACCTAGTGAGCTTTCCCGTTTTAACATTCACGGCTCGTCTCAGACTAGCAGCATAACCATCTGGGAATTTAAAATTTTTCAACCATTCCATAACTTGTTTCTTTTCATTAGGTCAAAGCACAAAAGAAGCACGTGGCTTACCACCGCTTTCAGAGAGCTCAAGAGTATATCGATTACAAATCTCGGTCAAATCCTTTCGAGCCTTTAAGTTGTCTTTCATTTTGCCCGTGATATCCATGCACGTGCTTATGATACATTCGGCCATGTTACGCTCCTGATGCATTACATCAATATTATGCATCAGTATCAATGACTTCACATATGGTAGCTCCCAAACTCCACATACATGAGTCCAGTTGTGAACATTTTCGTAACCTACAAAGAATCAAGGGCGAGCTTCATCAGGGACTAGTGAGTCCAACACATCGGATACTTCACACCCGCTTAGGCGTTTAGGTGGTTCCTTAGTGACAACAGTATATTTTCTGAAGACATTCCTCTGTTGCCTGAATGGGTGGTTTCGAGGAAGACAACGCCTATGACAATCAAAGTAGCTTATCTTGCCACCGTATGTAAGTCGAAAACACTCTGTGTCAGACGCACATATGGGACACGACAAACGACCATGTGTGCTCCATCTAGAAAACATGTCGTACGCAGGGAAATCATGGACAGACCACAGATAAGCAGCTCGAAGGTTGAATTTCTGCTTCTTGTAACAGTCATACGCTTCAACTCCAATCCACAACGTTTTCAATTCTTCAATCAACGCTTTCAACATCACATTGATACGTGATCCCGGATGATCTGGTCCTGGTATAATGAGGCTAAGAAACATAAACTCGTACTTCATACAAAGAGAAGGTGGTAGGTTGTACGGAATAACAAAGACGGGCCAATAGGAGTATGGTGTGGCATTTGTACTGAAAGGTGAAAAACCATCCGTCGCTAACCCGATGCAAACATTTCTCGCATCACTAGCAAAAGCAGGATCAAAATAGTCAAAGACTTCCATGCATCACCGTCCGACGGATGAGTCAACACATCTTTGTTCTCACGCACACCTTCTTTTTGCCATCTCATGTGTCTGGCAGATCTTTTTGAAAGAAACAACAGCTTCAACCGAGGTGTCACAGGCAAGTACCGCAATTGCTTATGTGCAACTTCTGTCATTACTTTATCACCATCGTCATTGACAACTTCGACAAACCTCGATTTTCCACACTTTAAACAATTCTTCTCTTTGTCATGCTCTTTCCAGAATCGCATGCAGTTATCTGGACACACGTCAATTTTTTCATATTTCATACCCAGTCCAGATAGTAATTTCTTTGAGTGATACATATCTTTGGGCAGTTTATGAGGTTGTGGAAGAGCATCGCTGATAAGTTTCATCATATCATTGTAGCAATTATTAGAGAAGAAATACTTAGATTTGATTGCCATAAATCTGGTCATGAAAGTAAGAAGAGTCATTTCAGTATGATCATGCAACACCTCTTCAGAAGCTTTCAAGAGATTAAAGAATGCCTGTGCCTCATTTGTAGTCGGATCCTCCGTTTGTATATCTTGTAACATCTGAGTAGTTCTGTCAACACCCGGACAATCATCATCATCATCATCTTCCACTACATGAACGGCTCGAGGAGCAAACTCACCATGGAAACTCCAGACCTCATAATATGGCATGTAACTGTTTCTGCACAAGTGTAATGACAATGTCGTTTTGTCTAGAAACTTAGTATTCCGGCATTTCGCACATGGACAACAAACTTTATCGGTTGTAGACAACGAGAACACTCGATCAATAAAGTCGTCTGTCCTGGCATACCACACATCTGAGTGACCAATTGCCTTGTTCCAACCGGTATACATCCAACTACGGTCTTCACTCATGTTTAACTCTGCAGTTTTAAGTCAAAGAATTTATAGTTAGTTTATTATTTATTTATGTCACGGGCGTATATCTATTGGAAAGGATAGGTCCTAAACCCACCCTAGAGTGACTGAGACGAACGTGCTTATGACAAGACACGAGGTCTAGATTCAGACAAAATTTCGGCAGCATAACCCCGCTGTTCTCCAACTGCACGTCCGAAAATGGAGCAGCGGAGAACATTAGGGTTACGCTTTTGAAACTACGTCCAAATCTAGACCCCGCGTCTCATCATAAGCACGCCCTCTCGGTCACTCCTAGGCTGTCCAAAAAGGGACAATTCCGAACCTACACGCCTCACATGCGTAACACATGTGAGACGGACCGGTTCGAAACGGGTGACGCATATTGTAAAGGTTTACGTCAATCTTTCATTTTTGAGTCATTTCAAAGAGAGAGAGGAAAGAACAATAGAGAGAAGGAAAGAACCATAGTTGTTAAGGCGTCGCTTAAGCGGTAAGGCACCTGGGGATCGTAAGGCGTCCCATCACCTTAGATCCCGGCGTAAGGCAGGTGAATACAGCGGCGGCGCTTGCACATGGAGGAGGCGGCGGCGGCGCCCGTGCACAGGAGGTGATACATTTTCCGGGAAAGGAAGGGGCGGGGGTGGCGCCGTCGACGGAGGAAACCAATGTGGGGGGGGGGGGGGGAGGGGGGTTGCAGACTGACCTGCGTGCGTGGGAGGTTGAGCGCCGGCAGATCCGCGGCAGCCGGTCAATGGAGGCCGACGAGTGCCGGAAGATCGACAGTCCCGCGGCGGAGGAGGCCAAGCGCCGAAGGATTGGCAGTTCCGCGGCAGAGTGTCGGAGGCCGAGCGCTGGCTAAGCCCCCGGGGGGGGAGGGGGATGGGGGATCGGAGGCCGAACGCCACGGGGGGGGGTGGAGAGGGTGGGGGTAGGTCGAGGCGGCCTAGGTTGTTCACATTGTGCTTTTGTAGACGTATACATGACACGACCCCACGGTCTTGTCGAGCCAGGATCACGCTGTTGGGTGCTGCGTTGCACAGCACCGGATAACACACGTCAAAGGTACAGAGCGGAAGCGAAATTTTATTACATAAACAAGTTTATGAACATGTTTACATCAAAATAGTTCAGTCTACACTCACGGGCGTAGACTAAGCATCAAGTGCTCGTTCAGCCCTTGAATGTGTCCTTGCTAGAACACACGCACACTAACTCTGCGGCGTGCACGACTCCCACTCGACGGGATTCCCTTCCTGGGGTTCCGTCTCCTCTTCGGGAGTTCCTTCCTCATAGAACCCTGCAAAAGCTTCAAACACAAGCAGTGAGCACGAAGGCTCAGCAAGTCTGACCCGTCTCACCTAAACATGGAACTTCTACATGAGGGGTGATGGGTTACATGAGGAAAAAAATCATTTGCAAGGACTCGCCTAATTAGTAGAACCTTACTTTCAAGTTTTAGCAGCAGGTTGTGAAGAACCTTACGCTAAGGCACATGAGAGAGCCGCAATCAAACAAGAAACGCATTTCTCTCATGTACTTTGCCTAAAGTTTGAAAAGAACTTTAGTTAGCTCTAAGCTACAGCATATCATTAACAATCAATGTCCATCATTCAATCAGCAACATTTTAACATGTGACTAGCCTGTTCTTTCTACGTCATGGTACAGTGAACAAGTGGTACTCACTGACCGCGAGGGACGGTGATTATAATCGATTTACACCTGCAGGGTTACCCGAATAACCCGTCACGTACGCCCGTACTCGATGTTGCCTACAACAACCATCACGGACGCTGTACGCGACTACCTTTCACCCGTTAGCCAAATGTTGAACCAGTCCAATCGTCCCGAGCAAGAGGTCTCTGCACGCGCATCTCAGTGCCGCCAGCCGATTTACACCTCGAGCTCTCAACCTACCCTCTGAACGACCAGCTATGCCTCAACACCCAGCTACCCGAGTTACTTCAGTTTCCCGGTTCCCATATAGCCGGTAGGTCTTCGGTACTGTTCTAGCTTGTTCAACAGGCCCGCACACGGCTCGGTCCTCAATCGACACAAGGGGAGCTACAGCACACAGGCCCCAAAGACCTGCTGCCCTTACTCTCCGCTTGGTCTCATTTTCTTGCCATGTGTTTCATGTGCTAACACTACCCGAGTCGAGTGCCTCTAGCCTATGGTCGCGAGTAGCTCCAACTACTCGACTTGTACCGAATCCTACACTATCTTAGCATTGCAGTAGCTAACTGGGTTTGCAATCCTAAACCCAACCCATGGTTTTCTTGGCTATGCAGTTGGGTTTCCAAACAAGACTCTAATGCAAAGAATAAAGTAATCAATTATGTGCTCAAAACAATAAAACTTGTAAAAAGGTTAATACAAACCGGAGCTTGCCTTGCTGCTCTTGGTCGTAGGCTAGCTGCTCCTCCGGAGTAACGAAGTCTAGGACTTCGGGTTCCTCCTCGACCTTAGCGACTACATGATAAGAGAGGTACATGTATTAATTTGAATGCATTTGTATTAAGTTTGAACTTGTGAAGCTTATAAGTCCCACTAGACAGACTCAATGACTGTGAAACTTTTACTGTGGCTTGGTTACAACCTAAATAGAGACTTGGTCAAGTTTTAGTTGCAGCAAAGCTCATTTGAGCCCTCCACAATTAATTATGTCCTTGACCTTAATTGGAACTCTTAGGGTGCTCTAAGGATTTTCATGAAACAAACTATGACTTTCTGAAAACTAGATTTTCAGAGGGTTCTAATGGAGTCGGTCTCACTTAATTTGAAGGTTCCTACCTAAAGATATGAGCTAAACAATTTCAGAGAAAATTCTGAAAATGTTTCTGAACATTTTCTATTTTCTCTGGAACAGTTTCACTAATCACACCATTAGGTGGATCAAATTAGCTCAAATGGATCTGAATATTTTATGGTAGTTCAGGGATATTTTGGTGAACATCCCAGCAAAATTTCAGGATTTTCCTCCAAAGGATTCTCCAGTTAAAAATCCAAACAGTTTAAACTTTGAGGAATTAATTCTGGAGAAATAAAAAATTTCATGAAGTGAAACTTGATTTGCTGGAAAGTACTCATAGAGCTGAATCCAGCAAAATTTGGTTTACTCAATTTGGAGCTTTCTAGCCAAAGTTATGAGGATTTGAAGTTTGGAAGAATTCTGAAAATCGGGGAAAAAGTTTAAACTCTCGGGGGCCGCGGGGACACGTGTCGAGCGCGGAGGTGTCCGGCACACCGGAGCTCACAGGGTATTTGCGCGCCAGCACAGCCGATCCCGGCCGCAGCCCGATCCCGATTTAAAATATCGGTCGCTGACAGCTGGGGTCCACCCCCTTCTTCAACCTCACGACGCCCGTGCTCTGCCGCCGGGGAAACTCGCCGGAGAGCTCGCCGCCGGCTTCTGTAAAGCTCCAAACTTCATGATTCTGGCCGCCCCTGCCTACTTCCACTCGGGGAACAGGATTCTGGGGTCAGCTCATCATGACAACGGCCGCCACCTGGTCGGCGACGAACCGCAACCTCGGAAGAACTTCGGTCGCGTTGTCCACCCTCCCTAGCACCTCCCCCGATCAAGATAAGGGTCGTCAAGCATCAGTGGACCATAGGGAAGGTCGACATGAGGTCTACGGAGCTCGGGAAGGGCTGTGTTGGGCTGTCACCGTGCGACCTAGGCCGGAAATTGGGATTTCTACTAAAACTCGAAGAACAGCGGTTTCTCTCCACGGTTCATCGTGGTTCCTGCTCCTATGGACCCGCACGGTCTACTAGAAGTGATCCTCACCATGAGAGGACGAATGATGCAGTGTGGCTTATGAATTTCTCGGATCGGTGCAAACCTCACTTTTGCACACCGTCGCGAAAACATGAAATTCCGGCTTGAGCAGCGCTTGTCACGCCGCCGGAGCTTACGGAAAAGAAAGATGGGTTGAAGGCGAACCTCTTTGCTGTTTACAGCTCCGTGAACGGTGGGCTGTGGTGGCCGGAAGGGGGGTCCCCGCAGCAGTGGCTCGAGCTGAACCGGCAGGGCAAAGATCGCCGTGGTGGAGCTCGGGGAAGGCTGCGCAGGGTTTGGAACCGATGCGAAGGTGTTGAAGGTGGCTTGGCGCACCTGGTGCTGGCCTCAGATCGCCGGGAGGGTCACTGGATCAGCCGGGCAATGAGGGACCGAAAATTCACTCGGGCGGCGAGGAGTTTCAGTCTGTTGGGCGAGAGCGCGTCGGGGTAGGGATGGGGAGCACCGGCGGCTGCTCGGACGCCTAGATAAGGACCCCGGGAGTCGGTTCAGCGACCGTGGGCGGCAAGCAGGTGGTGGCGCGGTGGCCTCCCCTCGGTGGCGCTCTCGGGAGAAGCTCGGGGACCCGAGTGCTGAAAGTCCACTCGGTTGATCTCCTTCAGTGGCTGACATGTGGGTCCCACTGCCAATTTTAACCTCTGAAATTTACTCCTAATCACTGTTGTAAACAGTGAGTCCCAAAATACCCATGGTGATTCAAATTATTCACCCATGAGCCATTTGAATTGAGTAGAATTCAAATGGGGTTTGATTTGAATGAATTTCAGCACAAGTTCAGTTTTGAATTCAAATAAAATTTGAATTTGTCCCACTTAGCTCATGTCAAGATCAACTCCAAATGGAGTGAAAATTGGTGTGTGAGCTCACAAAAATGTGCTGAGTAAGAATATGCCTCCCCCTTTTAAATTCATGGGATAAAAACACTTTGAATTTGAATATAGTTTCAAACTGCCCTCTTTCTAGCTATACCCAAAATGACCTCAAAAAGGTTTTGAATTTGGGTGAAATTTGGCATGGACATCCTTAACAATGTGTAGGAGTTTTCATATGTCCAGCCCACCTATATCACATGTGGGAAATACCACTTTTGCAATATGTGAGTTTGTTCTCTAATGAGCATGTTGATGGTGGTTACTTGCTCTTCATTTGTGTTCATCAACTTACCTCAAATGAGGTGTGTGTGTGTGTGTGTGTGTGATGATGAACACTTCAATTATGTGTCAAAAACTGAGGCCCTTACAATAAGTTACCACTAAATGGGTCGTATCGGGCCCTAAGCCCATTTATGTACATATAGTACTTTTAAACACTCAAACAATCGAAACAATAATCAATTAAACTATTAACTCATATGCATTAATCATCTAAGCAATTGACAACTCATATAAACAAGCATAATTACCGTAGTTAACAAGCTTATCAATTCTAAGCAATTAAAAAAACACCTAGCTAGCAATTCAAATAAACCTGGGCAATAATTAAACCTAAGCATATCAATTCATCTAAATCTAAAGAATTAGCCACTAAACAATCAAAAAACAAGCATAATCTAAACAATTGGTAATTAAAAAACCAAACTTTCTAGATGGGGAGGGAGGCGGGCAACTTACCTCACGGTGGAGGCGGCGCGGCGAGCGGCACACGGCGAGGCGGACGGCGCACGGCGTGGAGGCGGACCGGCACGTTGCGGCGGCGCACAGCGCGACGGGCGCAGGTCCGGGCGGTGCGGCGACGTGGCAGCGCGGTGGGGCTAGGCAGCGCGTGGGGCGGCGCTGTGGCGAGCCTGCGGCGGACGGGGCCGCTGCGGCGAGGCTGCGGCGGCCGGGGTGGGGTGGCGGCTGTTGGGTGGCGGCTGGGGCGGCGGCAGCTGGCGGCGGTGGCGGTTGGGCGGCGGTGGCTGGCTGGTGGCGGCGGCTGGAGGCGGTGGTGGGCGGGCGGCGGCCGGGCGCCGGCTGGCAGGGGCCGCCGGGGCGGTGGCTGGCGGCGGCGGGCGGGCGGCGGCTGGTGGCGGCGGGCGGCGGCGGTGTTTAGGGCTGCGGGGGCCCGGGTCGGCCCGTGGTGTGGCCGTCGTACATAAGCTTATTTACGACAGCCTTGGTTTGACTGTCGTATATAACTGCTATATACGACAGCCTAGGGTTGGCTGTCGTATATAACTACTATATACGACAACCATATACTAAACGACGGCTGTACTGTCGTATATAAACTTATATACGACAGCCTCTGCTGACCGTCGTATGTAAGTTTATATACGACAGCTAGCCGTCGTATGTTATACAAGCTGTCGTATGTTGCCCTGTTTCCTATAGTGGTTATTCAACCGACTGGCGCAGTATGCGGCAGGATTTGTGGGAACGGAAGACGACAAGCGCAACGCGTTCTTCCGGGGCTTGAATTCAAAGATGAAGGTCCATCTCGTCCAAAGTAATTACGGCACCTTCAATGACCTCGTTAATGCTGCGATTCTACAAGAAAATGCTCAGCGCGAGCGCGGTTCTGATAATAGGAAAATGCAGCACGCTGACGATCAGCAGTGGTGGGACGCCACAAAAATACCATGTGGTGTATCACTCGCCATCCGGTCAGAGATGGCAGCCACCGGCGCGACCACCTCAGTTTTGCGGTCGGCAATATAATGCGCCAGGCTTCCGACCGATGTATCCACCACAGCAACAGCAGCAGCAAAGGATGGTCCCGCGTGCGCCTCAGTTTCAACAGCATGCACCAGAGTTCCATCCTCAAGTAGGAGGGACCCCGACACCTTACACGTGCTTCACGTGTGTCTGTGTCGGGCATATTTCAAGGGACTGCCCCGAGCCGCGACAGGGCAGGGGTGCAGCACCGTATCAGGGTGCTAATCAGCTCCGTAATCAGCCCAAGAAACCAGCACCAAAACCCGGCAACGTCCACCACTTAGCCATCGAAGACGTGCCGGAAGGCGAACCCGTCCTCACGGGTACGTTTTCTTACTTAGATCATCCCGTAGTCATACTTTTTGACTCCGGTGCCACCCATAATTTCATAAGTCAGTCTTATGTTATTAGATATCAATTGCCTATCATTCCCACAAATAGTTCATACTTGATATGCTCTCCGGGTGGGAAAATAACAGCTGATAGGATGGTTTATAGAGCACCATTACAATTGGATGGGAATCTATACCTGACTTCTCTAATCATGTTAGAGAGTCAAAAACATGATGTCATTTTAGGAATGTCATGGCTACATCACCCTGGTGCTGTTCTTGACACCATTCCACGTGTGGTTCGTCTAAACTCTCCACTTCATGAACCACATGTTCTTATTCTTGACCGTTCGGGTCAAGAAGCTCCAGCCACATATAACACGGAAGCCACAAAACTTGAGGATATTCGTGTGGTCCGTGAATACCCGGATGTCTTTCCGGATGATCTTCCGGGCATGCCACCCGAAAGAGATGTCGAGTTCAAGATTGAACTTGTACCTGGGACGACGCCAATATCACGGAGACCGCACAAGATGGCTCCGAATGAGCTAGCGGAATTAAAAGAGCAGCTCAATGATTTAATGAGGAAGGGTTTCATTCGACCGAGTTCCTCACCATTGGGGATGCTCGGCGCTGTTTGTGAAGAAAAAGGATGAAACATTGAGGTTGTGTGTGGACTACTGACCTCTCAACGCCGTCATCATCAAGAATAAATATCCACTGCCCCGCGTCGACATCTTATTCGATCAACTTGTGGGGGCGAGTGTATTTTCAAAGATGGATCTTCGCTATGGATATCACCAAATCAAGATCTGAGTGGATGATATTCTGAAGACAGCCTTCTCGACGAGATATGGGTTGTATGAATACCTCGTAATGTCTTTTGGTCTCACCAACGCCCCGGCACACTTCATGTATCTCATGAACTCAGTGTTCATGCCAGAGTTGGACAAGTGATGGTGTTCATAAACGACATCTTGGTTTACTCCAAGTCTGAAGAAGAACACGCCAAACACTTGCATATCATGCTTCAACGATTGCGAGACCATAAGATTTATGCCAAGTTCAGCAAGTGCGAGTTTTGGATCAGCCAAGTGCCATTCCTTGGTCACATTATTTCTGCAGAAGGCATTGCAGATGATCCAAGCAAAATCGAACAGGTGCTGAAATGGAAGTCCCCCACATCAGTCCATGAAGTCAAGAGTTTCCTCGGGTTAGCAGAATATTATCGGAGATTCATACCGAACTTCTCCAAGCTTGCTAAGCCGATGACTGAACTGTTGAAGAAGGGGATCAAATATGTTTGGAGCTCAGCTTGTGAAGAAGCTTTCCAAGCATTAGTGAAGCATCTTACAACAGCGCCGGTGTTAGCTCAACCGGATACAACCAATCCCTTCGACGTATATTGTGATGCGTCTCGCATCGGGCTTGGCTGTGTATTGATGCAAGGAGGAAGGGTGGTCGCCTATGGCTCACGTCAACTTCATCACCACGAGCAGCATTATCCGACTCATGATCTTGAGCTCAATGCTGTGGTGTTAGCCTTGAAAATGTGGAGGCACTATTTACTTGGAAATTTAGTGCACCTCTACACCGACCACAAAAGTCTGAAGTATATATTCACTCAAAAGGAGTTGAATATGCGGCAATGGAGATGATTAGAGTTGATCAAAGACTATGAGATCGAGATTCACTACCATCCCGGGAAGGCAAGCATGGTTGCCGACGCCTTAAGCCGCAAATCTCAGGTCAACAATCTGTCCATCACCCCACTTCAAGAGGAGGAGCCGAGTCTGTACTTGGTTCCATATGGGGCATTATATAATCTTGCTCTTGTCCCGACCATAAGAGAGGAGATTATGGAAGCTCAGACGTAAGACATGGGAATGTCGCACATTCGGAGAAGAATGAAGAACGGCGAAATGAAATGCTTCTGAAGGGATGAACACGGTACTCTATGGTTTAAAGACCGTATAGTGGTACCCCGTGACATGAAGCTTCGGAAGAAAATCTTGGACGAGGCCCATTTGTCCAAGTATTCTATTCATCCGGGCAGCAACAAAATGTATCAGGATCTGAAAACAGGATCTGGTGGACACGGATGAAAAGAGAAATCGCAAAGTACGTATCCGAATGTGGTACGTGTCGGCGGGTGAAAGCCGACCATGTGCGTAAAGCCGTACAGCTGCAACCCTTTAACATTCCAGCGTGGAAGCGGGAGGATATCAGCATGGACTTCATAGTCAGGTTACCTCTCACGTCACACAAGCATGACTCGATTTAGGTAATAGTTGATTGACTAACCAAGTCAGCTCATTTCATTCCCGTACATATAAGTTACGTGGCCAAGCAATATGCGGAGCTGTATATTGCGAGGATCTTGTGATTGCATGGTGTTCCCCGCTCCATTATTTCAGATTGCGGTGCGCTGTTTGTCTCTCGGTTTTGGGAACAGCTGCATACATCATTGGGGACCAAACTGATCCAAAGTTCCACGTATCACCCCCAAATGGATGGTCAAACAGAACAGGTGAATCAAGTGCTTGAAGACATGCTACGCGCTTGTGCCATCCACCACGGCAAGAATTGGGACGATCATTTGCCGTTGGCGGAGTTTTCTTACAACAATGACTATCAAGCTAGCATCAAAATGGCGCCGTATGAAGCTCTCTACGGCTAGAAATGTCGCACACCCTCAACTGGTGCGAGTCCGGCGAGCGAGTTATCTACGGCATTAAACTTGTGAATGAGGCTGAAGAACGAGTGCGAGTAATACAAGCCAACCTTAGGGCTGCTCAATCTCGTCAGAAAAGTTATGCGGATAAAAGATGCCGCCCTCTCCACTTTGACATCGGGGACCATGTTTATGTCCGTGTGTCTCCGATGAAGGGAGTTCATCGTTTCAGAGTGAAGCGCAAACTTGCGCCTCTATTCATTGGTCCGTTCGCCGTCATTGAAAAATGCAGACCCGTGGCCTATCGCTTGGATTTTCCGGTGTCGCTCGCAGGGATTCACAATGTCTTCCACATCTCTCATCTGAGGAAGTGTCTCAAACCCTCAGTTGAAATCCGCACTGAAGACATAGAAGTTCTATAACCGGACCTCACGTACACGGAATATCCAATCCGGATTATCGATGAAAAAGCTCGCGCCACAAGGAACCGGACTTTATGGTTCTACAAGGTCTTGTGGAGTAACCATACCGCTGATGAGGCGACATGGGAAAGCGAGGAATATCTAAGAACTAATTATCCGGACATGCTATCATCATATACCCGGTAAAGTTTCCCCACTTTGCATTTCTTTTGGAATCTCGAGACGAGATTCTTTTTAAGGGGGGAGGGATATAAAATTCCCAAAAAGTGGTAGCAAGAATTTTCGTCTCATATACACTTAGGAAAAAATTAGGGGAATTAAAATTTTGAATTATAACGGTGTAGGTTAAAAGTGAGGATTTAGACTTCCCAAAATCTGCCAAACATGGAGATCTAAATGCATAACTTGGATCTCCATATTCCAAATATTTCACCTTCCAAATTTCAGCTCATTTGGAGGAGTTTTAATATTTGTTTGAGAATTAAAAGAGGAAACCCTCTAATCTGAATTTTAAATTCAGTTTGAAATCCCAATTTCCTCAGTTTGCAACCACAAATGTGATCTCCACATTTGAATTAGCAGTCATGCCAAAAATCAGAAACTTTGGACTTGGTTTGCTAGGTTTTTGGAGCAATGCAAAAAGGAGAATTCAAATTCTATTTTAAATTCAAATGACCAAACACAATTTAAACGTCACACCATAATTCAAATCATTTGAATTCAGCAAGTTTAAACCATGACTTGGTGTGAAAGTATAGCCTTAAATGTTGAGTAGCTGGGAGAGAAATATCAGTGAAAAATTTGATTAAAAAGGAGGAAGTGGGACCCAGGGGTTAGCTTCATAAAGGGGCTGCCGCCTCTGCCGACTTCGGTCGAACAGCAAGAGCTCGACAGCTCCCGCTTGCAACCCGTGCCCGAGGAGCACTGCGCCACCTCCTGATTCTTCCGGCTACATGATCATCCGTCCGTGCCACAGCCGCAGCACATTTTCCCTTGACCTCTCGGTACTCAACCGACGTGCTTCCCAGCCCTCTGCTCGAGCGCACGAGCCAAACCACCGAGCTCCACTGATCGGCTCGGGTTCCCGCTGTTGATCGTCTTACGGCAACACCAGCACCTAGCTGAGCCATCCGCCAGCTCCACCGGAGCCTCCTCGACGTTTTCCACCGGTCCTCAGCCCGTGGCTGACCGTCTACACCGGCGCCGAGCTGTTCTGCTCCGAAGAAAACAGAGCACGACGCTGCCGCCTCGGTTCCACGTCTCCCGGCCGACTCCGACCTCCCCAGCACGAGCAAAAACCACCCAGAGGTGCGTCATGGAGTCTAGTTTCTCACACCGACGTTCTTTTGTACTTTACCACTGCCGGTTAGCCGGAATTTGGAGATTTCCGATGGTGCACGTTGTGAGACCTATGTGTGCTGAATACATTGGCTTTGACGATAAAAGTTTTGAATACTACCAAAACACCTTTTTAACAAGGTCCGACTCTAGGTCCGAGCTCCTGCAAGGTCCGACTTGTTTTGGGTAGCTCCGGCAAGGTCTGACGAAAGGTCCGACTTGCTTTGTGTAGGTCTGACTTATTTTGGCTAGGTCCGACTTGTTTTTGCTAGCTCCGGTGCTAGGTCCGACTAGCTTTTGTAAGTTCCGTGCCAGGTCCGACTAAGCTTTAGTAAGCTCTGGTGCTGGGTCCAACTAGCTTTGGTAAGCTCCGGTTCAGGGTCCGGTTAGCTTTGATAAGGTTCGGAGCTTGATTGCAATGGTTCTGCTTTTAACTTGAAATGTTTCGAACTTGCTTTACTCTTATGGAAAGTTTGCTTAGTATTATTTTACTAATTTTTGGTGTGTTTTGGTGGTTATGGCTGATATCATTTTGCTATGGTTTACAACATGCTTATGTGAGGTGCTCACGTAAGATGTTGTAGTTTCGGAACTAACGAGAGTGAAGTCGAGGACTTGTGCTCAGAAGTATTGGTTGTTTATTCAGGTGCAGGTGTTGCTTGAGTTCAATACATGGCTGGTGATGGGATCCATTGAACTAGTCTTAGAGAGAAGATGAGGTTCAACAACCAAGTTCAAGAGGAATTGTGGTTGAGTTGATCGGGAGGTTGCGCGGTATTTTTGAATCAAGAACAATGCATATGAAGATCTTGGACGTCGTTGGAAGAAGTTTGCATGTGTGAAAGGAGTGCATGGACGTGGCTGCATGGTTCCAAGGCGTGATGAAGAGATGTGGACGTAAAGAATTGGTCGGAAAGGTCCAACCAACTAGGTTATGGACTCAGGCTGCGGCTGAGTCGTGTTTGACTCAAATATGGAAAGTTTTGAGTTGGTTATGATAGGATTTTGTGTGGGTCACGAATTTGAGTTATGATACGTTCCTAAGGTTTTTGGAAGTCTTAAGATTGCTTCTATCTGCGTATAGAAGAGTCCTAAGCAGTATTGGAAAGTTATAGTTTGAATGAGTAGGAGTCCTAGTTTGAGTTGAGTTGGCCTTGGGGTTGGTTATATAAGCAAGGGAGGCCAGAGCTCGTGGTGCACGGCTTTGGAGCTGTTCCTCTTGTGTTTTTATAAATAAAATTCGTATTCTAAAGGAACTTTTGTGCCTTGTTCGTCCGACTTGTTTCAGACAAGTTTTTCTCGTCGAGTTTCTGTTCCGCACTACCTTGCTTCGGTGGTTTTACCATAACTCGAGTTTTACAGATCCAATTGATGTGATTCTTTTTGGGTTGTCTTAACAACTTGATTATCTATCATCTGTGAAAATTT